>CM071594.1:44257500-54257500 GCA_036435485.1 Saposhnikovia divaricata | reverse complement strand
ATTATATATTGTGAATTGACAGATAATTCATTTTTATGACATGCCAAATGATTTCAGTTACAATTGAATTATATCACAGTTGTTGATTCAGTTTTCTCTATAAACTGTTTTACATTTCAGTTGATTTTATGCCCCACTTATCTTGGTTTTTGTATCAAAATTTTTATACGCTTGCTGAGCATTTCTTTCGCTCATACTTGCTGTTGTAATTCTAACATTTCAGTAAGGTAGTTTGGCGAGACTTATCCGCACAGTTCAGAAAGAGAAGAGGCGTGATACTATTTCGAAGATGACTTGGCTCAGGATGTCTGCATTTAGTGTAAGATCTATTTTATATAATTGAGTTCTAATTTTTTATTATTATTATGTAATGGTCTAGTTAGCCTGGCGTACTTCTTATCGAAGTTACACCAGTGGTTTAAGGTTTGATCAAAGAGAATGTTGTAAAGAAGGAATACTTTTTACTTAATGGAATTTGGATTCTTGTTTCTAGCCCTATAACCTTAAAAGATCTTGGTATGTTTGGGGTCACAGATGTATATTCCCTGTGTTGGACAACTGCAAGTGAATGATTATTATCAAACAGATGTTTTATTTTGAGAATTTTCGCATGACCACCAAATCTTCTGACCCCAGATTTGGGGGGGTGTTACAAAATCGGTAATTTTAATTCGGTCAAGGAACGCTACCATAAGCATGTAAGTGTAACATGGACATTAAGGATCCCTTAAGGAAATTGGTTTCGTTAAATAAACCTAGGATAAATGGTTCGAATACGAAACTACCCCTACTATTTACTTGATTGATTATAGATCGTCGCCCTAGCACGTGCCTACTTCCCCCACAGATTCAGTCAGGCAAGTTTTCTATACCAAACTTTAAGTATGCTTTAAAACTGTTGTTGTTGTGATATAAATGCATGCACTGTATTAAATATTATTGTTTTGCGAAAAAGCTTATACGTGCATGCTTGATTCTGAAAGTACTTGTGAATTTTCTTATGCATATCTATACACCCAATGACTTATGTGTATATATATAGTGATGTTAAGGCTCGGGTAGAGCGTAAGTACTTTCGTTATAAATTGGGAGTCGGAGTATTTTCAAAACCCGGTAACCCCGGAGGCGTATATTTTCAAGAAACGCTTATGTTCCGATGATTTAAAAATCTATGAATATCAGAATTATTTTATTCTTAAATAAACATTATTTAGGAATATTTATTTATTATAAATGAATATTATTTTAAATATTCATTTAAAGTTAATTTATTTAATTATTTAATTAATGATTAATTAATTAATTATTTAATAATTAATTAATTATTACTTATTTAAAAATATTTTAAAAAAATGTTAACAATTATTTAAAAATTATTTTAAATATTTTCTGACCTTTAGAAAAATATCAGGGGTTCTCAATTATTTTTATAATTACCAATACCTCGTAAATACCACCCCAACGGCTCGCGAACTTATCAAAACTTGAGAACCAAAGGCTTTGGGAGCTACTAAAAATATTTTCTCACTTCGCTACAACTGAAGAAGTGACTCTGCCTTATAAAGGGGAGTCAGGTTTTAGAAATTTTTAAGAAAACTTCGAATAACTCCCAAGTTGATTTAAAAAGAATTCCCTGAGTAGAGAGAATCAGTTGACAAGAGGTCAACTTGTGGGATGAACATACTTTCATGTTTTCTTTCGGAAGTGTCACAGTTTTAAAAAGGTATCAAAGTTGGTTAGTGGCTCCGGGACTGGATGTTATTTTGGATGGGAAGCGACTCGTGGGTTGCAGGCCCATCCTGGAAGTGCATATACCGAAGTGTAAGAGCTGGCAGGTGGCCTGTCCATCAAGGTATATGGACTGGATGAAGAAACTTGCCAGTAGGCAAGTCAATTATAAGACCCATAGATGGTCGGGCCACGGCCTCCATAGTAGGTACGTAACCCGTCTACTAGTAGCGAAGTGTTGATTATTTTGCGGTACAGAGGCTGATCACCTTGTACCATGGTTATCCGGTATAATCCCATCTTTCCAATTGGAATTGTGCTGCTACATTGTACTGAGGGCCAAGGTGCACCGGTACCGATAGTGTAGTCAGTGTTGAACTCATCGTGCAAGATTTTGAAAATTCGAACCATCTGTTTTAAAAATAGATCAGGGAAAGTTACTATGGTTGAAAGATAAAGTTTATATGATATTACTCATGTTTTCAAACGAAAGGCAATTTTTACAGTACTATTATTATTATTTTGCTGAGCTTATGCTCACACTTGTTTCCTATATATATATATATCACCAACAATAACAGGTAGTCATGGCAAGGACACACCAGACCGCCAGGAAGCACGTAGGAAACGCGCAGCTGTTCCGGATGCCCCTGCCTCAGGTGAAAAGACTTAGTAGGATAGGTTGCCAACTTAGAATGGTTAGGTTTTTGTACAAGTATGACTTGTGTAAACTTTTGAAAACCAACTATCCCGCTCTCACTATCACCTCAGGTAGTAGTTTTTGATGGATTATCAACCTTTTCTAAGACGAAACATTTGGTTTGTAATAACTTTTAACTTTGGTCTTGTTAGGAATAATTCATAAGTTGTGATGTTAAGAATAGAATACTTCTTGTATATCCTGATCTTATAAAGGATTTAGCACTTTGTATAGGATATATGTGTTAAACAATAATCTGTAGAATTTAGTCAGGAACAGTGCATCAGAGACTACATGTCAGGAATAGTGTATCGGGGACTACATGTTAGGAACAGAGGAGCAGATCCTGATACAGTAAGTCAGATCCTGATCAAATACTGATGGGATAATCAGATCCTGATGCAATGGGAAATCCTGATATCAGTCGTATTACTGATGATGTCAGTCGTGTTACTGATGATGTCATTATGGATGCTACAAAAACTGGCAAGTGCTATAAAACAAGATCTTTGTTTTGGAAAACAAGCAAGAAGATATCGTGAAGGAAACGAATTCTCTATTGATGGAAACTATCAACTGGACGGCAGAACATTGTCATAGATAGATTATAATTCTGTTATTAGTTGATAGGTAGCATTATAAATACTCTCTCTATATTATTGTAAAAAGAGCGAATTGAGAATTATTGAGTGCATATCGTGTGAAGCTCTGTATAAGGTTTGTATTCGAGAGTTCGAAACAAACACAGAGAGAGAGATTTGTATTGTCGGCAGCTACTAAAGGTATTGTACACCTTTGGTAGAGTTTGTATTTGATTATTTTAATACAAACAAAGTTTGATTAATTAAGCAAAAATCAGACACGATTATATAACTTGTATTCAACCCCCCATTCTACAAGTTATTCGAGTTAACAATTGGTATCAGAGCAGGTTGATTTCGAATAATCATAAAGATCTGCAATCATGTCTGGTTACAAGGATGGTAATACTAAGATCCCTATGCTCAAGAGAAACGAATATACTCTATGGGGAGTGAAGATGTTGCATCACTTGGAAGCAACAGATCCTGATTATCTTGACAGAATCAGAGATGGGCCTTTTGTTCCAACAAGACTTGTTCCTCAAGCAACTGTCGAAGGAAAAGTTGTTCCAGAACATACAGTAGAGAAGCCTAAATCTGAATGGACAGATAAGGAAAAGGAGAACGTTCTTAAGGATGCTAAAGTGAGAAACATACTATTCAACAGTCTTGATTCTGTTCTCACTAACTATGTTCTCTCTTGTAAGACTGCTAAGGAGATATGGGACAATCTAAAGGTTCATTGTGAAGGAACAAAACCTGTCAGGAAGAATATGAGGACACTTCTCATACAACAGTATGAGTACTTTGAATCCAAGTCTGGTGAGTCACTTACTGACACCTTTGATAGGTTTACTAAACTCATCAATGAGATGGCCATGCATGGTAAATATTATGACTTGGAGGATATGAATACGAAGTTCATGAAAGCTCTTCCTGATTTCTACAATGAAAAGATATCTGCAATTGAGGAAGCTAATGATCTTGATGAGATATCATTAGAAGCAGTTTATGGAAAATTGAGAGCTTATGAACTTGACATGCAGCAAAAAAAGAGCAGGAGTGAAGGAAGGATGAAAACTGTTGCACTCACTGCTCAGTCTGAATCAAAGAAGCTTCTAGAAGAAAAGTCTGAATCTACTGAAAGAGACTTGAGGAAGAAGAAGAGCAAATAAAGTTCTGAGTCAGAGACTACAGATATAGACTCTGAAGATAATGATTCTGAATCAGAGATGCAAGAACTCTTTGTTATGTTTGCTAAAGATTTCAAGAAAGGAAGATTCAACAGGAGAACATTTAGCAAAGGCTCTTTTCAGAAGAAAGAGGAGAAGAAGAATGACAAAGGCAAAAGTACAATTATCAACCTTGATAAAGCCAAGATCAAGTGCTTTAACTACAGTGAGCTTGGACACTTTTCTAGTGAGTGCAAGAAGCCTAGGAATTCAAGGAAGGGTAATGCACTCATGGTCACACAGAAGGATTGGGCAGACTCTAGTGATTCTGAAGATGAATTGGATTATGACAACATTGCATTGATGGCAAGTGCTTCAGACAAGCCTGGATCTCCAAAGAAAACTTCTTCATCTTCTGTTAAGGTATCACTTCACTCTCTTGATTCGTTTGATAACTTAGATTCTGATGATATTAGATCTATTCATGTTGAGTTTAAGAATCTTATGACTAATTTCAAAATTCTTGCTAGTGAAAAAGAAGAACTCAAGGCTAAGAATGATGAATTAGTTAGTAGAAATAATTTTCTTGAATCTGAGTTAATTCAAATGGAAGAATATAAGTTAAGTTCTGATAAAGCTAAGCATGATTATGGTGTTATTCTTAAGGCTTATGACTATGTCAGAAAAGAACTAGAGGAAGAGAGAGATGTGATTAAAACCATTAACAATTCTGGTAAAAAGACTCAAGAAATCATTGAAAATCAAATTTTGGGTAAAGTTAATGGTTTAGGTTTTGATAAGGCTAGGCAAGAAGATAATGTAGCTATTGTCAATGATGATAGTAAAACTGAAGCTAGCACATCTAAGTCTGAAGGTAAGAAGATAGTTTTTGAACCTAAACATGTTAAATTTGTTGATTCTAAAGGTACCCCAGTTGTGCACAAAAGAATTAACAATAGCAATTCAGATGAAAGAGTGTTAGAAAAACCTAAGAATGTCAACATAGGTTTTCTGTTTAAGTCTTAGTTGAAACAGAGACTAGAAAGTATTTCAGAGTCTAGCAAGATCAGAAGAAATAAGAATGGAAAAGAAGGTATTAACAAAGAGAATAATTACAAGAATGTACCTGATGCACCTAGGAAGAAATGCTATAAATGTGGAAATCATAATCATTTGGCCCTAGACTGCAATCAAAAACCTTCTTGGAAAACTGAGTCCAGATTCCCCAAGACTCAGAGAATTCAATACCAACCACAAGAACCCTGTTATCATTGTGGTAGTTAACTTCATTCCATTTATATGTGTAAGGAATATCATGAACTGTATTATGACTATTATTCTCTGAAATCTGAAACTCCTAGTCACAAACAGTTTGTGAAATCTAAGTCTAAGGTTGACTCTGCAACAGGTAAATCAAAAGCAAAATCTTCAAAGCCTGTTGGTTCAAAAGTTAGTAAGAAAGGATCCAATCAAAGCTGGGTCCTAAAAAATTCTAACTAGCTACTCTTTGTTTGCAGGGCATTGGAAAGAAGCATTCAATTATCTTGGACAATGGATGCTCTGGACATATGACTGGAAAGAAGTCCCTGCTTACAAAGTTTGAGAGGAAAGCTGGCCCAGTAATATCCTTTGGAGATGGCAACAAAAGAGAAACTCTGGGATATGGCTCAATTATTTTGGGGAATGTCATCATAGAAAATATAGCACTGGTTGAAGGCTTGAAACACACACTTTTAAGCATAAGTCAACTGGGTGATAAGGGTTACCAATCAATCTTTGACAATAAGGGATGTAAAATCTTGAATATGAAGAATGGAGACATTGTTCTGACTGGTCAGTCAGAGACATGGTAACATATATGAAGCCAGCTTGAGTGATACATCTAAAGGAACTATCAGATGTCTTTACAGCAAGGCATCAAATGATGAAAGCTGGAACTGGCACAAGAAGCTCTCACATCTCAACTTCAAGAAGCTTAATCAACTTGTTAAGCATCGTCTGGTGAGAGGCCTACCTCAGGCAAACTACGTGCAAGATGGACTTTGTGATGCTTGTCAGCTTGGTAAACAAAGAAGAACCACTTTCAAGAGCAAGACAGAAAATTCAATTACTGAACCATTTCACATGCTGCATCTTGATTTATTTGGTCCAGTAAACATTATGTCTATCAATAAGAAAAGATATGCTCTAGTTATAGTGGATGACAACACAAGGTTCATGTGGGTATTCTTTCTACACAACAAGGATGAAACTCCTCAGCAAATCATTGAACTTGTCAAGAATATTCAAAATAGCTCTGAGTACAAGGTCAAAGTGCTCAAAAGTTACAATGGTATAGAATTCAAGAATTCTACAATGGAGGAGTATTGTGCAGACAGTGGAATTATTCAACAGTTTTCTGCACCTGGAACACCTCAGCAGAATAGTGTAGTAGAAAGAAAGAACAGAACTCTCATAGAGGCAGCAAGAACCATGCTTGCAGATGCAAAGCTTCCAACCTATTTCTGGGCAGAAGCTATCAACACTGCATGTTTCACTCAAAGCTGTACCTTGGTAAATGGTCATGGTAAGACTCCCTATGAGATGATCAAAGGAAAGAAACCAAGTGTGAAATACTTTCACATCTTTGGATGCAAATGCTATGTCCTGAAAGTTCATCCAGAACAACTTGGGAAATTTGAAGCCAAATCGGATGAAGAAATCTTTCTAGGGTATTCAGCATCAAAAGCCTTCAAAGTATACAATCTCAGAACTCACATTGTTATGGAATCAATTCACGTTGCATTTGATGATAAAAAGTTTGGAATTTTGCAAACTGATGAAAGTCATGACAATCTGGAATTTGAAAATCTTAAGTATTCTGATATTCCCTCCAGCGATGATGAAGGTTCTCCAGAGGAAATCTCTATTGCTTCTCAAAGGAATGCTACTGCTGAGGGGGAGCAATTCAATCAAGGAGAACATAGGACTGATCAGGATCAGACTGGTCATTCAGAGTCTACTTCATCAGGAACTGATCCTTCAGAGTCTAATGAAGGAAGATCAGGAACTAGCAGCAGTACTGAATCCACTGATTCTACTGATCAAGGGGGAGCTTTTGAAGGCAGAGAAAGTTCTTCTACAAGAAATACCACTAACTTAGGGGGAGAGTCTAGCAGGAGTAATCTACCACCTGTTAGAAAATGGACAAGGGATCATACTGAGGATTTGATAATTGGTGATCCAAATAGTGGTGTTCGAACTAGAAGATCAATTCAAAATGAATGCTTGTACAGTTGTTTTCTCTCAAAGAATGAACCTAAGAAGGTTGAAGAAGCCTTACAGGATCCTGATTGGGTAATAGCAATGCAGGAAGAATTGAATGAGTTTGAGAGGAACAAAGTTTGGAAACTGGTACCAAGACCTAAAGATAGATCTATTGTTGGTGCTAAATGGGTTTTCAGAAACAAGCTAGATGAATCTGGTATGATTGTAAGAAACAAAGCAAGACTGGTAGCCAAGGGTTATACTCAGGAAGAAGGAATTGACTATGATGAAACCTTTGCACCTGTAGCAAGATTGGAAGCAATCAGAATGTTTCTTGCATTTGCAGCTCATTCAAAATTCAAGGTATACCAGATGGATGTAAAGAGTGCTTTTCTAAACGGCAAGCTTGATGAGGAAGTGTATGTGGAACAACCACTTGGTTTTGTTGATCCAAAGTTTCCAAATCATGTCTACAAACTTGACAAGGCACTCTATGGACTGAAGCAGGCACCAAGAGCATGGTATGAGACTTTGTCTAAATTTCTTCTTGAAAATGGCTTCACAAGAGGTACAATTGACAAAACTCTATTCTTTAGAAAGATAAAAGGTGATTTGCTTTTAGTTCAAGTTTATGTTGATGATATTATATTTGGTTCTACTAATGAAAAGTTATGTGCTAAGTTTAGCAAGCTTATGCAATCTAAATATCAGATGAGCATGATGGGTGAACTAAATTACTTTTTAGGCTTGCAAGTCAAACAGACTGAGACTGGTATTTTCATTAATCAGTCAAAGTATATCAAATATCTTTTAAAAAGGTTTGACTTTCAAAATTGTGCAATTGCAAAGACACCCATGGCAACAGCCACTAAGCTAGACTCTGATCCTAAGGGAAAGAGTGTTGATAACACTAGTTATAGAGGCATGATAGGTTCACTGTTATATTTAACTGCAAGTAGACCAGATATTATGTTCTCTACCTGTTTATGTGCTAGATTCCAAAGTGATCCTAAGGAATCTCATTTAATTGTTGTGAAGAGAATTTTTAGATATCTCAAGGGAACTCCAAATCTTGGTTTGTGGTATCCAAGAGAATCTGATTTCTCCCTAATTGGCTATTCAGACTCTGATTATGCAGGGTGTAAAATAGACAGGAAAAGCACTACAGGTACATGTCAATTCTTGGGAAACAGATTGATTTCTTGGGCAAGCAAGAAGCAGCAATCAGTTTCAACCTCAACTGCAGAAGCTGAATACATTGCAGCAGGCAGTTGTTGTGCTCAATTCCTTTGGATAAGAAATCAGTTGATGGATTATGGTATGACACTTAGTAATATTCCTATGTTATGTGATAATACTAGTGCTATCAAAATTGCAGAAAATCCAGTTCAACACTCAAGGACTAAGCACATTGATGTCAGGTATCATTTCATTAGAGAACATATTGAAAATGGTACTGCGGAACTCCATTTTGTTCCTACTGACAAACAGCTTACAGATATTCTAACTAAACCACTTGATGAGGCTACATTCATTAGATTGGTTAGTGAGTTAGGAATTTGAAATTTTTAAATCTTTAACATCTGCACAAGTAGCAAGGTATGTTGTTTCAGCTTATAGACTTGATATTTTTGTCAGGATCTATACTTGATTGTTAAATGCTTAAGCTGTAACACTTTACTTTGATAAATTACAGTATGATAGACTTGTTAATAAACATCAGGATTGCTATCAGTATGCTGACATCATCAGTATTGACATCAGGATTGTATCGTCAGTATCAGGATTGTGAAATTTGTGTGTCTTACTATTTCAAATTCTGAAGTTCATGTTATTTGGTGGTTCAATTCTGAGTTTTGTTAAGTCTATGTTAGCAAGTTTTATTACATACATACTGATAATTTATATCATTATTCATGACAGTCAATAAACAACGATAGACAAGTAGATATTAAGAAAACTTGTATTTTCATTAATCAAAAAGCATTACATACATGAAAATGAAATACAATTCTTCTTTTTGTCTAACTACTACTTATAATTCTATTCTTGTCTGCTTCAATCCTCAACGATCGACTTCAGGACAAGGAGCATCTCAAGAATGAATTCCTTGTCTGGGCGACTTGAATGAGAGCAGCTGACTCATCTTCATGCTTATTGAAGAAGATGAATAGCATCTCCATCAAGATCAACCTCAGACTCTTCACCAAATTCTTCATCCTCAAGGAGTGAAGAGATTAGAGGAGGATTGTATCCAACTGGTAGATGTTTTAGAGGAGATTTGTGGAAATCATCTGGGTTAAGATCAACCATATCTGACTTGATGAGAAAAAGTCATCTCTTCTAAGAGATAGTTCACTTGCTCCTGATCATCAAGAGTAAAGAACTTTTCAGTGGTAATGAACCAAAAGCTAGGGTTCATATGAAGTTTTGGGTTGAAAGCCATGATGGAAAGAGAAAAGAATGAAAAGGTTTCGAAGAATGGCATAAGGCGTCGGTTTCTTTTATAGAAAGACGTGGGAAGCTGAACAGTCATTTGGGAGATATCAATGCATTCAGTCATAATTATGTGTGACTGTATTTCTTGTATTTTCATAATATATTAAATGAATTTAACCAATTGATTTTGTTATTTCTTTTTCAGGTAAAAGAAAATGCCATGTGGAAACTTCATTTAGTCTCTGGAATCAGGATGATATTGATCAGGAATACGAGTGTGTTCACATCAGGATTAGTAATTCTTTTTATTCAGAAATCACATTGAATTGTGTGATTATTCTGATGAGTAGATCACATCAGGAAGAGGAAACTGATCAGTATTGATTTTTATCTTGATTTTACCTTGACTTATTTACTTGAAATTATTTTCGAAAAGTCATGGGTAACTGCATTTTTCAGGGACTGACACCTGTCAACCTACGTGTCAACGTGGGATAATGGGTCTGAAGGATTTTTGAAATATAATTATTTTGACACTCTAATCGTGTAATTGCTTTCTCTAATTTCATTCTCTAAAGCAAAAACACTCTCGAGTTCTCAAAATCACTAATCAATTTCAAAGATTTCTTAAGTTCTTTTCAGATCAAAATGGCAACTCAAAGAAGACTACCCAAATCAGTAGCTTTCAAGTTGGTTACTTTGATTTTATGATGAACAATCATGTTGCAGCTATCACCAACAAGGAAGGGGTGTCAACTAATTTTCACCTGATAATGGACTTTATGGCTAAAGGACCATTAAGCTATGCCTTGACAGCATCTCCACAAATTAATCAAGTAGCTGTTTCACAAGCTTGGGAGAATGCTGAGGTAATTGATTCTACTCAGAGTCAATCAGGTAAGATTGTTCTACACTTAGGACAAGACTCATTTGATCTTACTGAATCTGTTATTAATTCAGTACTTCGCTTACCTGTTAGTACGAATTTTGAGAATGTACCATCTGATGATGATGTTAGAACTATGTTATCTGAGTTAGGTTATAATGGACCTCTAGGTAACATGAGCCAGTTAAATAGATCCTTTCTTAGGAAAGAATGGTCTTTCTTCTTTGACCAAATTGCTAAATGTTTTACTGGTAAATGTAGTTCTTTTCAACAAATTACAGCTGTTACATCACATATTGCATATGCTTTGCTGTATAACAGAGTAATTAATTTTGGTCACATTATCTTAAATCAGATGTGTATTAAACTTGGGTCAAGAGATCATGACAGGAATATGGTTTATTATCATACATTCATGCAACTGTTTATTAACCATTTCATTTCTGATGTTGAAGCTAGATTTGGTAGAGAGTATTGTGTTTCTTCTTATGTACAGCAAAAGAGAATTTTCTCTGACATTACAAAGAAGGACAGTGAAAAGAATCTAGATGAAATACCTGCATTACACTATCCAAATCATGTTCAGGTACTTCTAAGAACTCATCTTCCTACTATCTATAATTCTTCTTTCTTTGGTGGTGAAATGACTCAGGAATCTCAATTGGAGGAGAACCCCCTGTGTCTACCCAAGTAGCCAAAAACATTACAGTCTCTGAAACAATTCTAGAACCAAATTTTGATCCACAGCCTATTGTTTCAAAGAAGCCAACCTCTGGTGTTTCTCAAAAGACATCAGTTGTAAGGAATAGAAGATTTGTCATTTCAAGTAGTAGTTCTAGTGAAGATGATGATAATATATCTCTTGCTGAGAGAGCAGAATTGAAGGCTGCAATTCAACTTTCTAAGCTAGGACAAAAAAATGGAGCACCTAGTCACAGCCAGGCTGCAGTCTCTCAAAATGCTGTAGTTCTTAAAAAGGGAAAACAGTTACTGGATACTGTCTCTCAAAAGACTGTGTCTATTAAAAAAGGATCTCATCCCAAAATCACTTCTGTGTCTACACCTCTTGAGTCTTCTCAAGACAAATCTGTTGCTCACTATACTAGGAGAACAAGGGGAAAGATTCATTTGTCACCTACACACACAGTGTCAAGTCCAACTAACATTATGCAGGTCTCTACAAATAATGCTATATCCATGTCAGTATCCGGCAAGAGAGATCTGGATCTTGATTCTTTATGGGAAACTACATTGATATACAGACTGGCTATGGAACTTATTTCTCTACAAGTGAAGCTTTCTAGGCCTGTTCTAGATTTTCTGATTGAAAGAGTTCCCAAACTTTCATTTCCTGAAGAATATGGACTGTTACATCAAAGGCTTGACTTAATGAAGACATACTTCTATGTATCAGTCAGAAAGGAGTTACACAAGAAATTTGGACTTCCTAAGCATGTTGCACTTCAATCACTTCATGCATATCTTTTTGACAAGGATGTCATTGTTGAAGATGCTTCAGCTCAAGGTGAACAAGAGGAGGTAGTTGATAGAGGGAAGTAGACAACAAAAGATACTATTGCACCAGTGGTGAATAATATAATAGGTCATATCACAGCTACTGCAACACAAGAACCATCTAGTCAGAGGTTGGATGACTCAGGAACTGTGATTGATGATGCTGAAAGGTCTTCTGTGATGACTGAAATTACAAGTGAGAAACCCTATGATATGGGAGGAATGACTTTGATTGATTTTTATGAAGATCAAACTAATATTGTTTTGTCAGAGTCTATCCACCTTGAGGGTGTGTCTCAGCAACCAACACTTAAATACGGTGGCATATTAGCTATGGTGTCTAATGAAGTATTACTGAAGACATCAGAGTCTAGTGTAAAACCTGAAAGTGGTATACTGGAGCCTGTAGTCTCTGGAAAGAAAGTAGATGTTTGTAAGGGTTTAGAGACTATAGCAGCTCACTCCTTGGAGAAAACCTCAAGCCCCATGCCATATGAGGAACCCTCTCTCCATGTGATTTCAGGTATAAAAACTTCTTCTAACCCCTATTTTTCTGTAGGTCATGAGAGCACTTATCCAAATTTGAGTGATACACTTGAAAAAATGGACATAGATCCACACACAGAGAGGTTGGCTCCTGACCAGGCAAAAGGAGAGGTAGAAATAGTGTTGACTTTAGATAGTCAAAGTGAGAATGAGGGTATGGATGATCAACTCCATAGTGAGGGAGAGAAAATTAGGAAACAACCATCGTTTGATTTCTGGGATCAGATTTTTCCTTAATCTTGGTCTGAAAATCTTGGTATGGATGCTGGTACTTATTCTTTTATCAAGATGTATGAGAAGCATGACTTAGCACATCACAATGCAAAGCCAGAAGTTAAATCTCAGAAACAGAAAGAAAGGCTTGCAGAGATCATTAACAGAAGAGGTGAAAGGCTAAGACAAACTTCTACTCAACCAGTACCAGAAGAGTCAACAATTTCAGCTAGATTTGAAACATCAACAATATCTGATCAATTTAAGGAGGAGTCAGGATTTGTAGATGTTAGTACACAGAATACTGGTGAAGGACAGGATGATCATACTTCAGCTCCAGATCAGAAACATGAAGATGTTTGTACTTCTACTCAAGTATTATTACTTGACTATCATTCTCAACAGGCAACTTCTTCTACAAGACTTGAAGATAATGTTTTTTCTGCATCTGAATCTGAAGATACAACAAGCACTTCCAACATTGAAGTCAATTCTGAAATTCTACAGGACATTCAGAAATCTCAAAGTGATATTCAATCGAGACTTCTAATTCTTGAAAATAACCAAGTCACTATTATGGAAAATCAAGCAGTTCTGATGAATCTCATTTGTTCTGTTACTGAATCTCTTGGAATTAATGTTGCTGATGTCAAAAAGGGGGAGATAAAGACAATTCAGAGACAACAACAACAACAACAGACTGGGGGAGATAAACAGACTGGGAGCAGAACTAAGGGTGACAGAGTTGGTAAATTTCATCATGGAAGTGGTAAAGCAAAAGAAGCATCAAATAGTTGAATTCTTTCTTCTAAGTACTAGATACATGTCTACATCTGAAGAAGGAGGTACTTAACTTCATGATCTTGAATTCATAAATTCTATTCTGGTTGTATTGTTATATGTTTTGACATCTACAACTTAGATTTATGCTTTAGATTCTAAAGCATAAATAGGGGAGATTGTTAGGAATAATTCATAAGTTGTGATGTTAAGAATAGAATTTTGCTAATACTTCTTGTATATCCTGATCTTATAAAGGATTTAGCACTTTGTATAGGATATATGTGTTAAACAGTAATCTATAGAATTTAGTCAGGAACAGTGCGTCAGAGACTACATGTCAGGAACATTGTATCGGGGACTACATGTCAGGAACAGAGGAGCAGATCCTGATATAGTAAGTCAGATCCTGATCAAATACTGATGGGATAATCAGATCCTGATGCAATGGGAAATCCTGATATCTGTCGTGTTACTGATGATGTCAGTCGTGTTACTGATGATGTCATTATGGATGCTACAGAAACTGGCAAGTGCTATAAAACAGGATCTTTGTTTTGGAATACAAGCAAGAAGATATCGTGAAGGAAACGAATTCTCTATTGATGGAAACTATCAACTGGAAGGCGGAACATTGTCATAGATAGATTATAATTCTGTTATTAGTTGATAGGTAGCATTATAAATACTCTCTCTATATTATTGCAAAAAGAGCGAATTGAGAATTATAGAGTGCATATCGTGTGAAGCTCTGTATAAGGTTTGTATTCGAGAGTTCGAAACAAACAGAGAGATAGATTTGTATTGTCAGCAGCTGCTAAAGGTATTGTACACCTTTGGTAGAGTTTGTATTTGATTATTTTAATACATACAAAGTTTGATTAATTCGTTTATTCTTGTTCATATAATCAAGCAAAAATCAGACACGATTATATAACTTATATTCAACCCCCCCCTTCTACAAGTTATTCGAGTTAACAGGTCTGTACCCAGAACCTTAAGTAATGTCTTGCTTTCGATCTGAGCTTATAACCTGTGATGGATATTATTTATTTAGGGGTCACTGCCAACGTGGAATATAAATTATTAAAATGGTTAATAATCAGGGATGGTAATTGATAAAATTGGAATCTAGATTGGCGTAACAACCTGGATCGTTGACCCCGAATGTAGGGGTATTACATATACCAGTCTTCATAGGGAATACATCCTCAAAGAATGTTGCATCATGAAATTCAACTATAGTGTTAGCCACTATATCGTCTATGTCAGATTTCAGAACTAAAAATCTCATAGCGGTAGTGGTTTCAATATAGCCAAGAAAGATGCAATCAACAGTTTTCGGCCCTAGTTTCTTTCTCTTATATTCAGGGACAAGTACCTTTACGAGGCACCCCCACACACGAATATATTTTAAACTAGTCCTTTTCTCTGTCCATAATTCATAAGGTGTCTTGTCTGTATGTTTCAGAGGAACTCTATTCAGAATATGGGAAGCCGTATTCAGAGCCTCCCTCCACATGTACTTAGGTAACCCCGAATTAATCAGCATAATATTGATCATATCTTTAAAAGTTCTGTTCTTTCGTTCTGCTACCCCATTAGACTCAGGTGTGTATGGTGGAGTCACCTCATGAACTATACCATTGCTCTTGCAAAATTCATTAAATGAGGTACTCGTATACTCACCACCTCTATCAGATCTCAACCGTTTAAGTACTTTACCAGTTTGTGTTTCAGCTTCAGTTTTGAACATAATGAATTTTTCTAGTGCTTCATCTTTATGTTTAAGCAAATAAACATGACAATATCTACTACAATCATCTGTAAAAGTAATTAAATATCTATTATGTTCCTTGGTCAAAACACCACCAAATTCACATATGTCTGTGTGCACTAAATCTAACACATTCGAATCCCTAATCACATTGTGAAAGGGTTTCCTAGTTTGTTTAGCTGTCACACATACTTGACATTTAGATTTCTTATCAATGGCATGTTTTGGAATCAACTCTAAATTTATCATGTCTTTAGAGCACCAAAATTCAAGTGACCAAGATGCAAGTGTCACAAATCAGACGATTCAACACAATTAACAGAAGGAGCAACATTATCATTAATAAAACTGCCCAAAAAAGGCTCAACATTTATCAAAAACAATCCCTCAGACAAGTAACCTTTGCCAAAACACACACCAGTATGTGTAATAACTACTTTATTACATTTCAAAGAAAGTTCAAAACCATTATTTACTAAAAAACTTCCACTATTATATTTCTACGAATGTCAGGAACATGATGCACTCTAGTGAGGGATTATACATGCCCAGAAGCAAACTTCAGGTCAACGTTTCCTATTCCAAGTACTTAGGCCGCACTCGCATTCCCCATCGTCACAGTCATTCCAGGAGTCTGTTGATAAGATACAAACAGAGTAATATCAGTAAAAATATGTACATTAGCTCCAGTATCAATCAACAATTCATGAGACGAATAAGTAGAAAGAAGTACAGGGTTGCAGGTTACATACCTATTTTCAGTTTCAGAAGCAACAGCCTTACTAACAACCATGTTAACCACAGGCCCACCAGTGGTTCTAAGCACAGTATTAGCTTGTGCTCCCATCAGTTACAGAAGCATCAGGATTTTTTTTCAGTTATAAAAGCATCAGGATTGACCTTCGTCGGGATTGGTCAACATCAGGATCTGATGCCCATCAGTATTTGGTCATCTTCAGGATCTATCCATCAGGATTTGAGGTCTGATCAGGTCCAATAATCCAAGTACTGATCCAACAGCAGTAACAAATAAAGTCTGATTTCTTGTTAAAATAAATCAATAATCCAGGTAATAAAATTTCTCGCCCAGGTTGCCTCGCGCACGCGAGACGCCGAGACATTCGCCTAAATCGCCCTTCGACTCGACTCGACTCAACTCGACCCGACCCGTGCCGTGGCGTGACGAGGTGACGACGCGTGTGTGTGTGCGCAAGGCCCACACTACAACCATGCACACTCACATGCCTTAGTAGTTGTGCACTACACTTGCACATGGAGCTATATAAAGCCACTAACCTTTCATTACCAATTCAATGTGGGACAAACCCACATAACCCATTTCAAGCAAGCAACTTCGACCCAATTTATCTATGGATTCTACTAAGAAAATGTCTTTCCAAACATGAAAGTTTAAGTCCTCACAACAAGGAACAACCTCTAATTGTTAGTTTGCAAAAATTACATTATGAACATATTAAAAATATACCTTAAACTTTCCATTTTCTAAAAATGACTAATAAGATTCAAATCGTAGCATATCATAATATCAAGCAGTATATTAGTTTTGAACCGAACTTAGGTCTTGTGTCACTGAAACATTTGAATAAGAGCATACTCAAGATATGTAAATTGGATTATCATGAAGTACAAAATTACAAGCAAACACAAAATCCAGATTTCACTTACTATTCTATTTATAGATCCTCAAAACATGTGCATGCTGTAAAATAGTTTACATAACTATTATTTTAGTAATAGTGGTGACTATTATTAGTGGTTTATTTTTATGAATCTTTAGTCAATATCACGCTTATTCTAGGCACATGTGTAAACTATACTATAATACTAAATAAATAATGATTTTATTATAAAATATTAGATATGTTAACGAATTATAAAGATATTGGTGTACAAAATAATATTATTAAATTATTATAATTAGTTACTATTATCAATATTTTTTGATTTCTAACTAAAATTTCTCTTTCTTTTCAAAAATCGTACGGATAATTGTATTTAAAAATATCATTAATAATATTATAATTAATAATACCAAAATAATTTTTTTCAGCTAAAAAACTTTACCTTTTCTATTTAATAAATTACTGTAATTACTAATAACTAATCTCTTACATTTTTTTCAGATAAAACGTATTATCTTTTCTATACCTATTTTTTGGTACTTGTTTTTTGGTATTTCGTATATTTATTTAATTACCTTACTAATATATTAGTACATTTCTACCTAAATACCCTTACTTATATCTATCTATATTATAATATTAAAGCCAAAATATTGAAACATGTAAAAAAAATACAATTATAATACCTAATCAATTTCCTTTTTCAAGTAAATTATGTTACCTTTTTTATTTTTTCAATAACTAATCAATTTCTCTTTTTAAGTAAAACAGTCCCGTATATGGGTTACATAAGTTAGAAAGGGGGTTGAATAACTTATCACCTTTTTAAAATTTAGAGCTTAGCTTTTTCAAAGTTTATTTCCTCTTTTAAAAATTCGTTACTTGTAAACAAGTAAATCGAGTGGAAAATAAAGAAGGAAAGAAAAGAGAGTATGACACGGTTGATTTTATCCTGGTTCACGATGGCGCAACTAATAATGGATTCGTTTACCCCTACTCCAGTCCCCGAACTTCTCCCCAAACTTGAGATTTTTACTACTGTAAAGAAACTTCTTTAGAGTATGCGGAGAAGCCTTTACAACTTCTAAACCACTATCTATTTATCTTGGAGCGATACACACTCGTATCCTCCTCTCCTCAAAATAAAATAGCAAGATACAAACTACAAGACTTGTCTTGTAGCGTAACTCCCCGTCACCTCCTCAAAGACTTTGTAGTACCCTTAGTAGACTAAGTACTTCTACAAATTTCCCGGTCTTGGATCTTAGGTCTTGGGTCTTCCCTTTTCTTCACGGTGCAAAGGCTACTAACTCCCCGTTACTACGCCTAAGACTTGTGTCTTAGAACAAGAGTCACCTCACTTCACTTCACCTCACTGCAAAGATTATAATACAAGTCTAACAAACAAACAATATATGATAAGAGAGATTTATGTAATACGGGCAATGCAAAACTAATATGTTACGGTACTAGCCACAGGGATGCTATTACGCGTTAATTTATTTTTCAACTCGCAAGTGCGAGGACAAAATGTAAAGCATAATGTAATGTAATATGTAATAGAGGACATATATAACTCAACTAGGATAAAAGATAAATAATATTAACTCTATACAGGGATCGCGAAATTTGAAGAACAGGCATCAACAAGGATCAAGTTGCTGAAAGAAGTTCATTAACATGATCAAGCCTCAGTGACAAAATAAGATGTACAGATGATTCAGTTGAAGGGCCAAAAGATTCCAGTGATAAAGTTTTTATGGTTACACAATTCTTAGCAGTGTTCTTAAAGACATGATACGAAGACCACGAGTGAATGTTAGTCATCTGTGAACCAGACCAGTTGCACTAGGCGTCAACACTTCACAAAGGAATCGAAGTATCTAACTCAGAAAAACTGTTAAGAGATATGATTGAGTTTAGAGCAGTACTGATATCCTCCATTTTTGGAAGCTGCATATTTAAGGATGTCAAAATTAAGAGGAAAATGAATAGTATCCAAAATCACTATTCATACGAATAGTAACCGAAATCACTATTCACATGAATAGAAACCAAAATCACTATTCACATGAATAGTACTATTCATATGAATAGTAACCGGAATTACTATTCATGAATAGTACCCAAAAGTACTATTCATCAGGTGGATCCCACATGTTTTATTTTATAAACTTTTGAAAAACA
Source organism: Saposhnikovia divaricata (assembly GCA_036435485.1). Classification (NCBI taxonomy): domain Eukaryota; kingdom Viridiplantae; phylum Streptophyta; class Magnoliopsida; order Apiales; family Apiaceae; genus Saposhnikovia; species Saposhnikovia divaricata. The sequence goes on along the minus strand of CM071594.1, from coordinate 54,238,087 downwards.
AAAGTTCAGCAGAGTTGGTGAAATGAAGAATTCGGTGCAGAAGGAAAGCAGCTAGCAAAACACGTAATCAGTTACGTAATTTAGCAGCATCGTGATTTTCTAAAGTCTATAAATAGGCTGCTTGTATTTCATTTCAAAACACACCTCAACACACAACTCTCTCTTCTCTCTCATATATTTTCTAGTGTAAGCTGCTAGACAGTCCATCTAGTAGGAAAGTCGGCTTAGCCCACTTTCAGGAAGTGTCTGGTAGAAGGTCCTCGTGCCTAAACTATCTTTAGGAGTGTTTGATTTTTTTAGCTAATCCATAGGATTAAATTGTGTAGCAAACCTCCGGGTTTTATCTATTAAAAGATATTTCCTAAACATTTGAGGTATTTCGATTCAGTATTTTTGATCTCATATCCACATCAAAAATCGAAATATTTTTAAATAACGTATTCAACCCCCCTTCTACGTTATTCCGGACCTAACAATTGGCATCAGAGCCACTCTGTTATTATACAACAATTAAGATCCAAAAAGCTATACAATCATGACAGAGAAAACACAAACTCCAACAACAAGCAGATATGAATCAATCAGAGTTCCAATACTCAAGGCATTAGAATATCCCACATGGAAGGTGAAGATGGAAATGTTTCTGGAGGCTACAGATCCAGAGTACCTAGACAGAATCCATGATGGTCCACATAAGCCTACCAAACTTTCTGTTGTAGTTGTTGGGGAGGAACAGAAAACGATTCCAAAGGAGAAGAAAGACTACACTCCTGAAGATATCTCCTCTATTAGCAAAGATGCCAAGGTAAGGCATTTATTACATAGCACTCTTGACAATGTTATGTCTAACAGAGTCATTGGATGAAAAACTGCTAAAGAGATTTGGGATGCTTTGGAAGTCAGATGTCAAGGAACCAAAGCCATCAAGAAAAATAGGAGAACAATACTCACACAGGAGTACGAGCACTTTGACTCAAAGTCTGATGAGTCATTAACAGATCTATATGACAGATTCCTGAAATTGCTGAATGATTTGTCACTGGTAGATAAGGAGTATGATCTTGAAGACTCCAATCTGAAATTCTTGTTGGCTCTTCCGGAGAAGTGGGATTTAAAGTCCACTACCATCAGAGACAATTAAGATCTGGAAGACATGTCTCTTGATGAAATCTATGGAATGCTCAAAACTCATGAGCTTGAGATGGAACAAAGAAGCAAGAGGCATGGAGGCAAGTCCAAATCAATTGCTCTTAAAGCTGAGGAGAAAGCTTCTAAAGAAGTTACTGTGAAAAAGAGTCAATCTAATGGAAAGGCTCTTATTACAAAGTCTGATACTGAGTCATCAAACTCTGATGATGACTCAAACTCTGACAATCTCACGGACCCTGATGATGATGGCAGTGATGCGGAGATGATACAACTTGCAGCCCCGATGGTAAAAAGCTTCAAGAAGATGGCTTACAAGAACTTCAGAAAGGGAAGGAAGTTCACACGAAGAGATTCAAACTTCAAAAAGAAGAATTTCAGAAATGCTGAGGAAAAGGAAGGCAGGTCTGGGAAAGTGGACAAGTCCAAGATCAAATGCTATAATTGTGGTGAGAAAGGACATTTTGTACCTGAGTGCAAGAAAGCCAAAGCTGATAAAAGTCAAGCTTACATAAGAAAGAAGAAGGACTGGGCTGACACTTCAGATTCTAAAGATGAGGTGAACTATGCCTTGATGGCAAATGTTGATAGTATCACTGAAGCTACTGAGACCAAGGTACCTCACTCTACTCTAGCTTTTGATACTACTGATATATCTGAGTTAAGACTCTTTCTTAAAAACTTGCATGTTAGCTACAGAGATCAGACTTTAGAAAATGAAAGAATAAAATCTGAAAGTCTAGACCTTAGAAAGAGAAATGATTATCTAGAATTAGAATTAGTCCAAATGTTAACAATTCAGAAAGAGAAAGATGATGCTATTATTATTAAAACTGAATTATTGAAAAAGCATGCTTATCTTGAATCTGAACTTGTTAAAGAAAGAAACATTATTAAAACTTGGACTAACTCTGGTAAAACTACTCAGATTATCATAGAGAATGATTGTTGGAAAGAAGGTCTAGGTTACACTGATAAAAAGAAAACTTTCAACCTAGAAGTTGAGACCTCTAAACCTGTATTTACTGAAAAGGCTGCAAAACCTAAACTTAATCACATGAGGTTTGTACCAAAATCTGACAAACCAAAACAGGATGAAGTCAAATCAGTAAATATTAGTTTAATGTCTCAGAAACAGCTTAAACATAAGCTGAAGGAGTTAAAAAGAGTGAACAAGGTAAAAGAACCTAGGAAAAACAGAAATGGAAAGGTAGGCATCAGTAAAAACAATAACTATATGCATATTCCCAATGCTCCTAGGAAGAAATGTCACAACTGTGGAAATCCTAACCATCTTGCTACTTTTTGCAGGAAGAATAAAAATATAAACTCTATACCTCCTAAGTCAGGAGTTAAGAGTGGTTCGGTTAGGTTTAAGCCACAGAATCCTTGTTTTCACTGTGGCAGTATTTGGCATTCTATTTATACATGCAAAGAGTATCATAATTTGTATTATGATTATTATGAACTTAAACCCCTTTTGAATAAATTCAAGATTGATTCTACATGTATAAATTCTGATAAAAAGAATGTTAGCACAAACTCTGATAAGACTTCTGCTGCAAAAGCTAACAGACTTAATAAGGCCAAAGGATCCAAGCAAGTCTGGGTCCTTAAAACTAATCATTAGTGGTTTTTGTGATTGCAGGGTAACAGGAAAAATATCCTTGTTCTGGACAGTGGATGCTCAGGACACATGACTGGAAAGAAAGCCCTGCTATCAGAATTTGTGGAGAAAGCTGGCCCAAGTGTTTCTTATGGAGATGGCAACATAGGAAGGACTCTGGGATATGGCAATATCAATCTTGGGAATGTCATCATTGAAACTGTAGCTCTAGTCTCAGGACTCAAACATAATCTACTAAGTGTGAGTCAAATCTGTGACAGAGGTTATCATGTGGATTTCTTTGAAGAACACGGTGAAGTTGTAAGCAAATCTACAGGAAAAGTTGTTCTGAAGGGATACAGGCATGGTAACATTTATGAAGCCAAGCTTTCAACAAACTCTGATGGCTCTGCAATCTGTCTACTGAGTAGAGCATCAATTGAAGAAAGCTGGGATTGGCACAAGAGACTTTCTCATCTGAATTTCAACAGCATTAATGAGCTAGTGAAGAAAGATCTTGTGAGAGGATTGCCCAAATCAGTTTTTACTCCAGATGGCCTATGTGACTCATGTCAAAAGGCAAAACAAAGGAAAACTTCATTCAAAAGTAAGACTGAATCCTCAATTCTTGAGCCACATCACTTATTGCATGTTGATTTATTTGGTCCAGTAAATATAATGTCTATTGGAAAGAAAAGATATGCTTTGGTTATTGTTGATGAATACACCAGATATACATGGGTATATTTCATGCACAAGAAAGAAGAAACTGCATCAATCTTAACAGAGCATGTCAGACAACTGGACAAAGGATCTAAGAATACAGTGAAAATCATAAAAAGTGATAATGGCACTTAGTTCAAGAATGCAGTCATGGAAGAGTTTTGTGAAAAAAATGGAATAAAGCAAGAATTCTCTACACCTTGAACTCCACAACAAAATGGAGTAGTAGAGAGAAAAAACAGGACTCTCATAGAAGCTGCAAGAACCATGCTTAATGAAGCAAAGCTGCCAACTTACTTCTGGGCTGAAGCTGTGCAAGCTGCTTGTTTCACACAGAATGCTACACTCATAAACAAGCATGGTAAAACACCATATGAGATGGTAAAAAATAAGAAGCCGAACCTGAAGTACTTTCATGTGTTTGGATGTAAGTGTTTTGTTCTTAAGACTCATCCAGAACAGTTTTCCAAATTTGATTTAAAAGCTGATGAAGGAATCTTTGTTGGATACCCACTATCCACAAAAGCATTCAGAGTCTACAATCTGAGAACAAAAGTGGTCATGGAATCTATCCATGTGTCTTTTGATGATAAGAAGATAACAGGACTTGAAGATTTTGATGAACATGACCAGCTGAGATTTGAGAATGAAGAAATAAATGCTGATCTACAAAATTCTGATACTCTTTCAGACTCTATTTTTCAATCTATACCAGTAGATCAGACAACAGCACATGTTGAGGGGGAGCAAGTGAACGATGAACCCCAATCAAGTGAAGAAACATCTGCTGCTAATGATTCATCAAACTCTGAAAGCAATAGCTCAGGGGGAGCAAACAATGATTTTGGATCTACTAGACACCACACTCAACACAATCATGAACTTGGGGAATCATCAAGATCAGATCTGCCAAGACAAAGGATATGGAGTAGAGCGCATCCCTTTGAACAGATCATTGGTGAACCGGACACGGGTGTACAGACTAGAAGAGCAACACAGAATGAGTGCAATTTTGCAGGATTTTTATCTCAAATTGAACCTAAAAAGATTGATGAAGCTCTTGATGATCCAGACTGGGTAACTGCAATGCAGGAAGAACTCAATCAGTTCGAAAGGCAGAAAGTTTGGAAGCTGGTGCCAAGACCAAAAGATAAATCTGTAATTGGCACTAGATGGGTGTTTAGGAATAAACTGGATGAAAATGGTATTGTTACGAGGAACAAGGCTCGATTGGTAGCAAAGGGTTACTCTCAAGAAGAGGGAATTGATTATGATGAAACTTATGCTCCAGTTGTAAGGCTTGAAGCAATCAGGATGTTCTTAGCATTTGCTGCACACTCCAACTTTAAGGTTTTTCAGATGGATGTGAAGAGTGCATTTTTGAACGGAGATCTAGAAGAAGAAGTCTATGTTGAACAACCCCCTGGGTTCGAAGACAAGGACTTTGAAGGTTTTGTGTACTTTCTCTTTAAAGCTCTCTATGGTCTCAAGCAAGCCCCTCGAACATGGTATGATACTCTCTCCAAGTTCTTACTTGAAAATGGTTTTACAAGAGGTATCATCGACAAAACTCTCTTTCATAAAAAGCATAAAAATGATATAATTCTGGTGCAAGTATATGTGGATGATATAATATTTGGTTCTACTAATGATTTGTTATGCAAGAGATTTGCTAAGTTAATGCAGAGTAAGTACGAGATGAGCATGATGGGTGAGTTGTCCTTCTTCCTTGGACTTCAAGTTGTTCAGAAGCCTGATGGTATTTTCATCTGCCAATCAAAATACATAAAGGATCTTCTGAAGAAGTATGGGATGGAAGAAGCAGCTACTGCCAAGACCCCGATGCCAACTGCTGTGAAGCTTGATCAAGACAAATCTGGTAAGTCAGTTGACATCACGAAGTATCGAGGTATGATCGGCTCTCTCTTATACTTAACTGCTAGTCGACCAGACATTATGTTCGCAACTTGTTTATGTGCTAGATTCCAGGCTGACCCTAAAGAGTCACATCTTATAGTTGTTAAACGTATTTTCAGATACCTTAAGGGAACCCCCAATCTTGGGATTTGGTACCCTAAAGGAACAGGTTTTGACCTAGTTGGCTATACAGATTCTGACTTCGCAGGTTGTAAGATTGATCGGAAAAGTACTTCTGGAAGCTGTCAGTTTCTAGGAAGAAGGTTGGTATCTTGGTACAGCAAGAAGTAACACTCAGTATCTACCTCGATAGCCGAAGCAGAATACATTGCGGCAGGTAGTTGTTGTGCTCAGATCCTGTGGATGAGGAATCAACTTCAGGATTATGGACTCATGTTGGACAAAATTCCAATTCTATGCGAGAACACGAGTGCCATTGCCATTGCCAACAATCCAGTTCAACACACCAGGACTAAGCACATTGATATCAGGTATCATTTCTTACGAGAGCATGTCATGAATGGAACTGTGGTATTATATTTTATTCCCACAGATCAACAAATTGCAGACATCTTTACTAAACCACTGGATGAATCCACATTCTCCAGGTTAGTTGGTGAACTTGGGATGTTAAATCTGTCTAATTAATTTTGGATTATCAATAACTGCAATTTGTTATAAATTCACAGGTATTTTAAATGTCCATATTTTTAGGACTTGTGAATTTACTTTGCATCCAGTCTTCATCTTACAGTTATCTCTATATTAATTGCCATGCTTATAAATGCTATCTTTTATGGTAATTAGTTAGTGAATAATTGTGTTAATTGTAGCATAATTAAATAAATATTTTATTGACATATATCAATTAATGATATTTTGTTAATTTTATGTCTATTTAATTGTGAGTTTATCTGATTATTATGGATTAATTCTTGATTTACTGTGTGATTATTTTTAAATCCATAATAATTAGAAGTATTGTATGTGTGTGTGTATATAGGCTGATAGATTTCGGTGATAAGATGTTTTTCAGCTGACAGGTTTCGGTGATAAGATGTTTTTCGGCTAATTGATTGATTAGGTGAGAAATTATTGGTTGATTAGTTGAGAAATTATTAAGCGGTGTTATTCAACATAACCTGTCAATATCTCACCTAACCCACTAGTCCTTGAAACCTTATAAATGATGAGTTTTTGTTTGTGTTTAACATCATCATTTTTCAGATATACAGAGCATATACACACAATTGCTGAATATTTCGAGCTTTGATCGGAAAGATCTCTCAATCTAGCTGGTGGTTTTTAGATTGGATTTTATATTCGTGCTTTATACATCATCCTTTATAAAAACTAACCCTTGTTTTTGAATTTCCTTGAAGTTTTGAAAATGGCATTGCAGGGAAGTTTTTTAATTGCTAAAGTTAATCATATTTCCATTCAGCAAATCGAAACCATTCAGGATGAGCAATTTCGGGCCTGGACACAATTTTTGAATGAACATTCATTAATTCGCTATGCTTTAGTTACACCAGTGTAGCTTAACCATGATGCATTGCGTGAACTATATTGCAGTGCGGTTAACACTTCTGGACAGGACGGGTGTGCATTCACATATCGACTATTTGGTAGGTCGATTAGGGTCACTGAACGAGATGTTAATCGAATTCTTCATTTTCCTATGGAAAATCTCGTTTCTGATCCTACACCTGAACAGATTGAAATGTTCTTTCGTTTTATAATGTACCAAGATGGCAATTTCAATACTGGTAATCTTTATAGAACGTTTCTAACCCAGTATTGGAGTTTCTTATTTCACACTCTTAACCATGTTTTTTCCTCAGATAGAACAAATCAATATCGAATACCTGAATATATTCAAAAAATAGGGTATGCGGTCGCCAATAATTTGAGGATTAATTTTGGAAAAATAGTGCTTGGTCAAATCATTTTAAAGATGAAACACATAGGAACAAGAGATGTTTGGACTCGAAATGTCAAATGTCTATATCCAAGGTTTTTACAGCTAATATTAAATGATTTTTTGAATGATGAAGACAGGGTACGCTTGGAAAATGGTCAAAAGGTGGAATGTTCTTCCATAAAGACGAATGTAATTAATTACATAAGCAAAAAAGAAATATACGGATGTGCCTACAGTCCTAACTGAATATCTAAAGACTGTCCCACTTCCGTTGTTACCAAGACCAGTGAGAGCAGGTATACGACAAGGTAATATTTCAATCCCTGCTATTCCAACCTCTGTATTCCCTGTTGTGTCACAGGAAATATAGTTTCTACAACCCCCAGTGGCCATCTTACCCGACCAAGAGAATGAAATCCCACCGACTCTAACACAGGTCGAAGAGCCCATTCTACACATGCAAACACAAACAAAACAAACTCCTACACCTCAATTGTCACTTAAACGACCAGCCATCAACATTTTTTAGGGAGATAGTGCCTCAGCAGCACCACATAAGGAGTTAGTTACATCAGCAGCTCTACCTCATGTTAGTGTAGGTGCCCTAGAGGCAATACGTTGTTTCTTAAATAAACCTTATGTCATTTGATTATTAAATAAATGTATTTATTATGACTCGAATTACTGCGATATTTGTTAGCATAATAAATGTCCTTAGAATAATGATACACATTATATAGTTTAAGTTTACAACTTGAATTTGAGATTATATAATATCATATTCTTAAAGGTCCCTAGTCGAGTATTATTATACAGGACAATAATAATACATAAATAGACTAGTATGTTTTTGACTGATAACCACATCTCATTGGTTATAAGTATGGAGATACTAAAGTCAATACATAGGTACATGTAGGGTACATGGTACTGGACAGACCCACCGTGAGATTCTTCATGTTAATTAAGTCATAAGAAAGACTCACAGTGATAATGGTGTAATGATCCTTTGACTTGAGATCATTATATTTCTATACGAGGATAATATACTTTGACTACATTAAAAGTTACCTTTGACCGGGTAATGATAAAAGTGGACATCGGGTATATTGTGAATCGTATGAGAAATATGAATGATAGATAAAGGATTTAACCCTCCTATTATTTGGAGAGATATTATTGGCATCTTGATTGAGTGAGACTATAAAATGCATGGCCGTGCTCAAATAATGATTTGTTATTAATAGTCTACTCATGGATCAAGTAAACCCGGATTAAATTATGAAGAGGATGACATGAAACATGCCTCGAGTTTAATCTATAATATTTGGTTAAAGGGATTATATTACACGGGAACATTAATCACAAAAGGTTTTATCGAATCACGATTTAATTATTATTTAATTGGGTAGCAATGATGTATTACTAGATGCCGCTCATTGTTTATAATTTTATTAGAGAATAAAATTATTGCCAATTAAATGATAGCCTACAGGGTCACACACATAGAACATTTTAAGGAAGAATTAATTTAAATTATGAATTTAAATTAATTAAATGATTAGTTGTATTTTATTATATTAATTAAGTGGGACTTAATTAAGATATAATAAAATACAAATGAGATATGATTTTAATAATTAAGTATGACTTAATTATTATTTATTTAAATAATAGGATTTGATTCTATTATTTAATTAATCAAACTTGGGCTAGGTTTTTAGTTGGGCTTTTACCTTACACTATCATATAAATATATGATGATAGGTAAAGAAGGTAATTAATTTTGTACGACAAAAATAATCCCCAGCCGCTTGAACCAAAACCGAAAAAGAAGATCTCATATTTTCATTGGAGGCTAGTACCTCCCTTCCAATCAAGAATCGTTCTTGGAGTGTTCGTGTGGATACCGTAGAGGAGGCTTCGAAGAGGAGCACTCAACGATCGTGAAAGCTTGGATATCCATTAGACATACAATCGTAAAGCTTCTTTAAGGTAAATCATCAATCTCCGAATTAAATATCATGTTTTTGCATGGATCCTGCGGTAGGGTTTCGATAATTATTGTTTTGTTTTAATTTTCCGCTGCGTTTGATGCTCGAAACCCTTCACCTCATTCTAAAAGAAGTAAACCAAATGAACCTGAGGTAACTGTAACTGTTAGTGAAACAATTCTTCCTTTTCAAATGAGTGAAAATGTAAATGAGGATGAATTGACGGGAGCAACTATCTTGAGTTCCATTTCACGGAACATAAGAGTGGTTGATGATCTTTCTAAAGATCAAATGCCTTCACAAGCATCCGAGGTGGAATTACCTACCTCAATAACTGCTGGTGAATCTTCCATTTTACGGAAAGATCCATCGGTAGGTGGTTCTTTTATGAACCAAGTGTCTTCACAGACATACGAGGGAAACTTGGGTTTTGTGCCATTTAATCGATTCAAGTTTAACCTCCCAGAGGAAAAATCTCTGGATCTCTTTCGAGATTTACCACTATTTACCAGCGGTCGGCAACTCGCTTCACGCGAGGATGGAAGATCACGAACTTTCATTGAACCATCCGTGACCTCTGAAAAAAGGGCTAGGATGATTTCATTTGCAGGTACACATATCGGTGGAAGCTCTGGAGGAGAGTTGAGGGAAACACGAACAGAACATGTAAGTGTCACCCAAACCACTAAACCGAGTGAATATAGAGTGTTGAGTGAAACACCTGCAGAACATACGAGTGAGCAACCTACTCAACCACATGCACCTGTAACCAGAAAGGAATACAGCAGACTCCTTACACGGGTCCAAACAATGGAGAAAGAGTTATCAAATATCTGTAAGTCCATTACAGAAATAAAAAATTTGCAAATTATTCAACAGAATGTATTCCAGGTTCAATTGAACACCATGGCAACCCAGTTTAGTCATGCAATCAACTCCTTGGTAAAGCCATCTTCGTCTAATTTACCAACTCTACATCCTACTACTCTGGAGGATAATCCAACTGAGGGGGAGAAGGTGGATGATCAAGAAAAATCTACTAGGCTTAAGGGCAAGGAAAAGGTTGTTGACACGGAATTAACTTTATTTTGGGAAAGGAAAAGCTAATGGAGTATTAGTGCTATGCGGGAAAGAAAGCAAGACAAACTTGAAGACATGTTCAGTCTAGAGGAACAATTGTCTTGCACTTGTTCAAATTTTAGAAATCCGGAAAATGTATATATGATCCAGAATGCGCTTTAATATTATTTATCTTTGTATTTTATTTGTATCAGTTGAGTTATCCTCTAGGAATTTGCTTGTCAAACCCTAACAATCAAATAGGGGGAGATTGTAAAGCATAATGTAATGTAATATGTAATAGAGGACATATATAACTCAACTAGGATAAAAGATAAATAATATTAACTCTATACAGGGATCGTGAAATTTGAAGAACAGGCATCAACAAGGATCAAGTCGCTGAAAGAAGTTCATTAACATGATCAAGCCTTAGTGACAAAATAAGATGTACAGATGATTCAGTTGAAGGGCCAAAAGATTCCAGTGATAAAGTTTTTATGGTTACACAATTCTTAGCAGTGTTCTTAAAGACATGATACGAAGACCACGAGTGAATGTTAGTCATCTGTGAACCAGACCAGTTGCACTAGGCGTCAACACTTCACAAAGGAATCGAAGTATCTAACTCAGAAAAACTGTTAAGAGATATGATTGAGTTTAGAGCAGTACTGATATCCTCCATTTTTGGAAGCTGCATATTTAAGGATGTCAAAATTAAGAGGAAAATGAATAGTATCCAAAATCACTATTCATATGAATAGTAACCAAAATCACTATTCACATGAATAGTACTATTCATATGAATAGTAACCGGAATTACTATTCATGAATAGTACCCAAAAGTGATATTCATAAGGTGGGTCCCACATGTTTTATTTTATAAACTTTTGAAAAACAAAAGTTGAGCAGAGTTGGTGAAATGAAGAATTCGGTGCAGAAGGAAAGCAGCCAGCAAAACACGTAATCAGTTACGTAATTTAGCAGCATAGTGATTTTCTAAAGTCTATAAATAGCCTGTTTGTATTTCATTTCAAAACACACCTCAACACACAACTCTCTCTTCTCTCTCATATATTTTCTGTGTAAGCTGCTAGATAGTCCATCTAGTAGGAAAGTCGGCTTAGCCCACTTTCAGGAAGTATCGGGTAGAAGGTCCTCGTGCCTAAACTATCCTTAGGAGTGTTTGATTTTTTTAGCTAATCCATATGATTAAATTGTGTAGCAAACCTCCGGGTTTTATCTATTAAAAGATATTTCCTAAACATTTGAGTTATTTCGATTCAGTATTTTTGATCTCATATCCACATCAAAAATCCAAATATTTTTAAATAACGTATTCAACCCCCCTTCTACGTTATTCCGGACCTAACACAAAAGAAGAAAAATCTCAACTCGCAAGTGCGAGGACCAAAAAGAAAAATTATTCAACTCGCAAGTGCGAGGATCATAAAAAATGCTATTACACGTTAGCAATTTACGTAGTGTAGAAATTAATAAATAACGGTAAGGGATAAGTCACACGAATGGACTTGTCAAACAAGAGGTATATGCAAGACAATAAAGTAAACTTGCAACAATATATATTCGTGAATACAAACACCGCACACTAAATTAAAACGCACATGTACAAGTATTTAAACACGATAAAAATATAAACAAACAAACACACACGTGCAAGTATTTAATCACAACAAGAATATAAACAACAAGCAAGTAAACAAGAAAGCAAGAAAATAATACAAATATATACACAATATATTCAGCCGAATGTATAGCAAAAAAATGGCCGAATAAAATGAATTTGTTTTAAAAATAAATTCAAGTGGTTTTGCTCCTTTAAGTCCTCTTAAAATATTTTGAGCTCAAGTTAAAGATTAAGGACCTGGTTTAGCAAGAACTAAAAGTAAACTACCTTCGATTTTAAAGTAACAAGTTTTGAACCATTTAAGGTTACAACAAGTTTGCTCTTTTTAACCACAAATCAAAAAGATAGTTTAAATGGCCTTTTACACCCTAAATGGGTTATCAAAGGACTTGGGAGAAGTTTTGGATAATCTTTTAATTGCTTACAAGAACTTACAAGTTAACAAAATATACACTAAACGAATTTATTTCAAGAACAATATAAGAGCAAGATGCAAGATTAAGTGAATATACGCTAATATATGTGAAAAATAATCAAACAAGCACAATATATAACCTATATGTTCGGTTATATATATAAATATATATAACAACAAGAAACCAACTTATGAACCTTGAGATCTAGAGAGAAAACAAGAGAAAAGCTAGTAATGAAGTTTAAACACACAATAATGCTCGCCGGAAAAGTTGCCAGAAAATGGTCGGAATTTGGGGTTCAAGGGAGACTTTTCTTGGGCATAAAAGGTTACTCACAAGCTGCCTAAACAAGGCTTGGATGGTGGAAAAACAAAGGTGACCAAATGTGTGTGTGGGAGAGCAAGTTTAGTGAAGAAAAATAATCAAAATGATGTTAATTAACTAAGGTGTAAAAATGGCTTGAACACAACCAACGTTTTTTTTTTACTTAAAGAGCAGTGGAGAGAGTGTTTGGGAGTGTGTTTCTTCCCCAATTTATTGACTCTCAAAGCTTACCTAAAAGAGTGGGGGGTGGGGGGCTTTTTATAGCAAAAAATAAGGCATTTTAGCTTTATTTAAATGACATAAATGCACAAAAGTCAAGGAAGGTGTGGGGGAACATTCACTGTGTCCTAGCAATTGTCATACAATTCAAATTTGCATGGGAAAGAGTGCCCACACATTTTTACCATTTATGGAAACAAAACCCGAAAAATGCGCATACCGACAAGATAAAGATGCGAATATGAAGTAAATCGAAAAATCATCAAAACATTATGAAATCTTGGGAATTCCCTAGAAATTTTCCCAGAGGATTATGGTCAAAATTTCATCTTGAAATAAGTTGACTGTCTATGACTTTTCAGCGACCCAAAAATCAATTACGTATCGATTTTAGGGGCCCCGAAAAAAGTCATCCAAAATTTACGAAACTTATTCTAAAATGACCTATAGAGATACTAAGGATGAATCCAAAGTTTCAAGTCAAAAAGATATGTGGAAGTATATTTCAAATGTTAAAATGACCTTTTGGAGTGACCGAAAAATTCATTTGTTTTTACCGACAACTTAGACAAAAGTTTTGACTTACAAATATTCAAATATAATATTCCAAGTGAAATAATGACTATGAGGTCCAAGGAATATTTAAGCTTGAATTTTAAAAAATTTTATTCGGATAAATAATGATTTATAGATATTTCGGAATAAAATCTATTTTGGGTCTTTTGGCAAGGCAATTTGATTATAAATATTTAAACAAATATATCGAGAATATTTAGAGTAAAACATTTAAGAACAACACGCTTTTAAACAATTGAGCAATTTTAGTTCATAAAAGTAGTGTTTAAAATATCTCGATTTTCGTGCCTTTAACCGATGTCTAAATCTTTTGACATAAATGATCTAAAATATAAAATACCAATAATTTGATATTCTCATCCTAAGTTGATGTCGAAAATATATTTTGGGTTCGGTTTGACCGTTTTGACTTGATACCCGAAAATTGTCATTTCCGGGGGAAGATTCTAAATGCATTCCCAAATCTAGTTTAGTTTCACTTTTATTTTGAGAGAAGTTGAAGAAGCAAAAATATTTATGGGATTGTATTTAACTCCAATTTTAAAAGTTTATAACGGTTTAATTACAATCTATGCTTTTTTAGAATATGATACTAATTTCAATTTTATGTATTTGACAGATTTGATATAAAAGTTTGTAAATTTAAGTAGATTTTTGACAAATTTTCTCTATTCTCATTAGTTTTGTTGGAATTTTAAAAGTAAAAGAAAAAGTACAAAATACAACAAAATGAATTAAAAGGAAAACAAATCATGACTTTTTAAATACCATCAAATTTTTAAATATAATTCAAAATTTAATTAAATACTACAAAATTTTTATGAATAATTTAAAATATTAATCGAATATTCCAAAACTTTTGAAAAACGTTTAGAATCGTAATCAATTATCTACAGATTTTAAGAAATTATTTAAAATCCAAAATAAATATAGAAGGATTCTCTGTAACTTCTAAAAAATCTTTCACAATTACAATTGAGTCCCTATAATATGTGCTTAATATTGAGTATGTACAAGGGTATGTTGGTCAATTCATTAAAATGGCAATAGGGCTTTATATTACTCCATTGATTGATTGATAGATACATCCGTAAAAACACAAAACTGGGGGTGACACATACAATTAGATAAAGGGTTTTACTACATTTCCTCTTTTCTGGCAGCTAGTGAAAAGGACTCTCTCGTGTTGCCACACACACACACACACACACACACAAAAGTGGGAAGAGCAGCAACAATTAGCAGTAATAAAGACATTTACGTGCAGGTACTCTACTCTATCATCACACACAAACACTTATGTATGATGTTATTGATTGTTGAATGGAGTGATTTTGTTAAAATTACATGTTTAATTGTTATCTAAGTTATTTAATTACTTGCTGATTGCGTTTTTGTTATTGTTTTGTTAACAAGTATGATATGATTGCTGCCTTAATTTTTACTGTTTTTGTGTGTTTTGAAACTTTATTGTTGCACGAAATGGAAACCTAATGTGTTTTACCTTTCGATTTTGTTTTCGAGATTGTGCTGTTTGTGTTGGTGTAAAGTAATTGGTGCTTAGTCGGTTAAAGCTTGTGAATTAATTAGGTTTTTGTAGATTTGCTTCGTATGGAATGTAGATGATTAGACATCTTTAGGTATGTGAGTTGAATGCTATATTATTACTCTATACGGACTCGAAATAGCTCAAGATTGGGGATACTTGGACACGTATGTTCTATTAACAAATACTAACAAATAAGGAAATTCTATATGTACTTTTTTCCTTCTGGAAATTTGCCTATACTTGTGCTTAGGGATCTGGAAGACTTTGCGTCTTTAAGAATTTTGATTATGTGATTACTGCAACGTAATTTTATTCATGCTTTTACTGTTTTGTTAAATGCTAACATTTGTCTATATGGTACTCAGAGAGGAGAATGGGGGCAGGGAGAACACAGAAAGTCGTACTGAATGATAATAAATTTCCCGTACTAAACCAGGTGGCCTCTCCAAAATCGAACAAGGGATTGTATTCAAGTTTTAGGAATCTGGGAAAAAGTCAACTTGGAGGAGTTATTTTTGGTTGCAAGAATGCAACCATTGATGAGTGTCTTAACAATCAACTCTTTGGTCAGTATATATATACTTTTCGTTTATAAAGCTTCCAAAGTAGTTGAAGAATGAAATTATAACATACTACTTTGAGGCCTTAAATTTCTATTTACCAGATTATGATTTTGTTTTCCTTATGTTTACTAGTTACTACTTTTGATGCCACAAACTCTTCTTCTTTAACTCTGACAGGCTTACCAGCTCCTCACATTTCATATGTTAAGAACATCGATCTTGGATTGCCGCTGTTTCTGTTCAATTACAGTACTAGAAGACTTCATGGCATTTTTGAAGCTGCCTGCCCTGGGAAATTGAACATCAATCCATATGGATGGACTGCTGATGGTTCAGAAAAAACATCTTATCCTGCTCAGGTATGTCTATATATATATTGTTTATATATTTCTATTTTATAACTCAGTTATTATTCCAATTTTACTTCTCCTAGTTACAAAAAATAAAATGGCATGCATTATACCCACTACAACTACTATTCTCTCTAATTTAAAACTGCTCCCCAATTCTAAACACTAAATTGTGAACATCTTGAACACAACATTGCTACCCTCCACCATCCTCAACACTCATGTGACTTTACTGCAAACACAACCTTTCAACTTGTAGCCTGCATTCCTCGAAATCCCCCACCTTGTTCACTACATTGTGAACATCTTGAATGCGACATTGCTACCCTCCACCATCCTCAACACTCCTGTGACTTGCTTGCAAACACAACCTTTCAACTTGTATCCTGCATTCCTCGAAATCCCCCACCTTGGCCTTATCATTTCACCTCGAAGTCGAAATGTACCACATTAATGCACAGCCTTGACCTACCTTATCTTAATTAGGCCCTCTTTGATTAGCCTATACACCATGCTAGCGGTTATTTGTCCACCATATTACCAGACCAACAAGTCAATAATTTACCAGGGTTTTAGTCACTTCTATGGCGATTTAGAATGACGACCTGGATTAGGCCTTGAGGCTTGAAGTTCAATGTGCCTTGCACAGCAAGCCCAAATGGCTGTCGGTGGTTTATTGCAGGACCTGTTTGAACTGAACAATACCATACAACTGCTACTATTGTTTGTTAAATTTCATCAAGTTCTGTCATGGTTAGTCTCTTGTACTTGATGAATGTAGGTCCAGATCCGCATGCGTCTCCACTGTCAGTCATTGCATGAAGAGCAGTTCAAGCCTATAATTAAGGACAATTACTACACTTCAAGGCATTTCTGGTTTGAGCTAGACCATGCTCAAACAGACGGAATATTATCTTTACTATCATCCGTAGTAATTGCTCCAAGTACATCTTCTCCACATTTAATCAAAGAAAGGAAAATTCCCTCAACTTCACAATGGAGAGGGGTGGGGAATGAAGGATATGACACTGCAGTTTCAGCTGGTGATTTTGCTCGTTCCTCTAGTTCAAATGGAAGTCTGGATGATTTGGATGTTGACTGTAATCAGTCATTTGAAACTTGCTCGGATAGGAGAGCTATAGAGGGAAGGGAAAAGGACCTTATATACATGAAACTAAAAGAAATGGCCCTTAATCGTGAGAGATCAGACCCATCTTTAACAGTTGATGATAATGTGGTTATAGATGGTGAGAACTTGGAGCAGGAAGGGTTGTTGGAGAAGCAGATAAAATCGGAAGAGAAACTTGAAACAACATCAGTTACATCAACTAATGATCACTCTGGCATAGCTCAGGTAATTAATGTTTTCTTATGCATAATCTCTGTCCTCTTGAGTCTTAAGTGAGTACTGTTTTGACCTGTATCATGTGCATTGATTTCTAATATTGCTTGTGTTTTTGTGCAGTTGAAAAAGAGGATGGAAGAGTTCAGTGCTTTTAAAACAGATCAAAGTCAGAAGATGGAATATTTGCAACAGAAACTGGTAATTTTTGTCATTTGCTAAATCTTGATGTTCCTATTTTATACTTGCATCTGATTGCTACTCGTCAGATTCAATTAGATTTCCTAGCATTTAGGCTTCTTTTTCTTGGCCTATTTATGTGGTTGTGAGATTCAGATAGACTAATTAATGTTAGGGTGTCACAAAAGATAGTAATGATAATCAAATATGCAGCTGAAGTTCTTTTGGGGAAAAAAGACCAAGGCCAAAGGGAAAAAAGAAGCAAACATGCTATGTGGCATTCTGCAGATTTGGTTTTCTTTAGTGTATAAAGAAAGAAATTTGCATAAATCGCAATCTTAATTGGAGAAAAATAATCACTTTAATGAATCGTTCCAAATAAACGCATTAATATGTGGAAATCAAAACCTAAACTAATTTTAAAAATTTCACAAGTAAATTATTCTCTTGAATATTCTTATATCCTCCATCAATGATACTTTCCTACATCCACACGATTTCCAACCAAGTTTACATTAAATTTTTGTATAAATACGATTAACATCCAAATAATAAGTATAACTACTTTTTATTTTTGTTTTTGCCCCCATGTTCCCATGATCCTCTGTTGAAATCTTCCCGTTTCAAAGATTTCCCCTTAATTCGTTAGTTGCAAGTGCAGGACTAAAAGGGTAAAGGAAAATGATATACAGTGTTAGGCCTTTTTTTTTTTACCAGCTTGAAGCTTTTAAAGTATTACTTAACTTTATACTACAAGCAAAA
The DNA here is from genome assembly GCA_036435485.1 of Saposhnikovia divaricata. Lineage (NCBI taxonomy): Eukaryota > Viridiplantae > Streptophyta > Magnoliopsida > Apiales > Apiaceae > Saposhnikovia > Saposhnikovia divaricata. The sequence goes on along the minus strand of CM071594.1, from coordinate 54,219,789 downwards.
TTCCAACCAAGATAATTCTTATGTTGTGCCCTGTGCATATAAATTTTTTTCATCAAATTTATAGTCCTATTTCACCTTGATATGATATAATTTAGAAGTCTATGTAAACATTATTTATGTAGCTCATCTCAAAAACAGTCTTCTTCAGACTTTGCTAATTGTCTAAGTCTAAAAAATAAGATACTACGTAAAAGGTCCAAAAATGGGACATTCAAACTTGGATTCGTGAGCAACTTCACTGAATTCACAGGTATTGCGATTCTTACCCATGTTTGTCTAAAATTAATGCATCTCTTTAGGCCTCTGAAAATGCCTTGTCTCAAACTACTTTAATGATGTTAGTAAATTAATTACACTGTGCCACTATTAGCTTAAAATATTTCCTCATTGTCATAATGTGATATGATAGTATATCCTAAATACGATACAATATATTCTGCATACATAGTTTTAATTTTAGTTTATTAGTACAAATTAAATCGAACGAGGGCAAGTATTTCATTTATGTGATGTAAGCATTGAACCTATTCTTTTGGCACATCCCTCGAAACACCTTGAAATATGTGTTTGTATTCCTCAGATACCGGCTAAAATCATTTTTGTGTATTCTTTCTTATTACATTTTTGACTTCTCACTTTGTACACTTCAGGTAGAAGCTGAAATAGAAATTCAACTCCTAAAAGATCGGTGCATGGTTCTAGAATCTCAATCCAATCCTGATGTAGCTAATGGCGGTAAAACTGCAAACGGAACTTTTACTGAGCTTAATTCAGATATTAATGACTTCATGTATTTGATTGGAGGATATGATGGAACCCAATGGTTGTCAGCTTTAGACTCCTACTCACCTTCACTGGATACTGTAAAATCTTTAAAGCCAATGAACTCTGCACGTTCTTACGCATCTGTTGCAAGATTAAATGGCGAGATTTACGTATTTGGTGGTGGTAATGGTTCTCTATGGTATGACACAGGTTGTTGCTTATGCTCCCTGCTTACTATCTCCACTTTCTCTTTTACTCAGTCTCAGAGTGTATGCCACTAACTTTTGTCCTCGAACCTTTAGTTGAAGCGTATCATCCAGATAACAACACATGGACTTCCCGCCCCTCCCTGAATAGGGTGAAAGGAAGTTTGGCTGGTGCTACTGTAAACAACAAACTTTTTGCGCTTGGCGGTGGGAATGGGCATGAAAGTTTTTCAGATGTTGAAATGTTAGATCTAGATGTTGGACGCTGGATTCCAACACAGTCCATGCTGCATAAGGTAAATCTTTGTATTTTTATAGCTGCCTCTTTTAGTAGGTCACTGCAATTTCGCGACACACACACACATGTTCATAATGTATATTAAATATTATCAAGAGGTTCCGGCAGGTGAATGACTACTCGCACTCCAAGGTTAGTCACTACCTCTAAACGAAGCAACTACACTCTAATTTTGGAACTGTGTACCCTTGGAAATTTATTTCTTTTTCTTTCTTTAGATTCGGATGCTAAGACACAGACGACTTGAATATTCAGTTAGCCACTACTTACCTTTTTCACTAATTATACATCTCTTATACTTTCATTTTGTCCAGAGATTTGCTCTTGCTGCAGTAGAACATAATGGGGCTATCTATGCTGTTGGTGGATTTGATGGAAAAAGCTACTTGAAGTAAGATATGAAGTCACCTGTAAAATTGTTTCTCATGTAAATATTGACATACTGGGCATGCGCTCATGCTCCTGCACAAAGATTGCGTAGTTCATGACTATCTAACGTTATTTCTTTTCTTGTTAGTGTGAAAATTTGGCGTTAGGTTATTTTGTGGCTTATATGGTTTCTTTCAATATAAAGAGGATACTTGTGCCACGCATTTAGCACGGGATAATCTGATAAGATTATCAGTAGTTATTTACTTATTCCGGGGGGGGGGGGGGGATTGGTCCTAGTACGAAGAGGCTTGGGACTCATGATTTTTTTCATGAAATAATGCATTTTATTAAAGCACCAACTTGATGTCTGTGTTTTCCATTAAGTAACGTGTCTGATCCATTTTTATTGCAATTGTCTTTTTCCCAGATCCGTTGAAAGATTTGACCCTAGGGAACACTCATGGACCAGAATTGCAAGCATGAACACTCAGAGGGGTTGTCATTCTTTAACTGTCATGAATGAAAAACTGTAAGTTTATAATATTGTTTTCGGGTGATTCTGTTATTGATCAAGTATTTAGTCGTTTATTTATGCTAAAATTACAATCTTCTAGACTTCTGCCAATTAAAAGCCCAAGAGAACTTATTTATGTTCTTTAGAGGAGATTTGAAAATACTTTTATTCATTAAAAAAGTTGGAAGAAATAAATTTCCAGGTGAAATGATGTTCATAAATCTTAGTACCTTTGTGATTATAATATGTGTATTTTAAACTGCAGATATGCTCTGGGTGGTTATGATGGGAAGGAAATGGTCAGGAGTGTTGAAATATTTGATCCACGTATTGGGTCATGGATGACTGGTGACCCAATGAGCGAACAAAGGGGATATGCTGCAACTGCTGTGTTGAAGGGAAGTATGTATATCATAGGAGGAGTTGTAAGTGGAGAGTGTGGAGACAACATTATAGAGACAGTAAGTTCCAATTTAAGATTTCGAATCATTATAAAATTCCTATATTCTGTTGACCAACAATTATATCTTCCACTGGTGTATTTGGTGACACAGATTGAATGCTACAAGGAGGGTCAGGGTTGGCAATCAACGAACCTAAAAGCAATTGGCCGTAGGTGCTTTGCCTCTGCTATTGTTTTATAGTATGATTACGATTGACTTGATGAGTTTGTAGCCAATGAGATGTTTTTTGGTTTTGAGAAATTGGGCAAATGATTTGTCAGGATCATCCTTCCTGTGATTGCAGGGTAGTACTTGCTATATACTCCCTCCGTTCCTTTTTGGTTGGCACATTTGTAAAAAAAAATTGTCCCTAAATAGTTGTTACATACATATTTTTTTACAATTTTTCCATATATATCCCTATATTTTTAATACCAATGTCCGACTTTATATTTAATACATTTGTAACAGTTTTAAGATACATTTGTAAGTACGAGGAAAAATGTACATTTGTAAGTAGCAGGAAAAATGAATTCTCATGGTTACAAGGTAGGGGTGGTAATCGGATAATACGGAGCCGGATATGACCATATCCGTATTCGGATTCGGCATCAGTAATGATATTCGAATTCGTATCTGGATCCAGAAATATCTGGTTAAACTTATCCGTATCCGAATCCGGATATATCCGGATCTGCCACTTGCAATCTTGGTTGTCCAAAATTATTGCGTGAGGATCCAGAAATATTCGGTTAAAGTGGATACGGATAATATCCGAACGAAGCCGGATCCGAATCCGGATATATCCGGATCTGCCACTTGCAATCTTGGTTGTCCAAAAGTATTGCGTGAGGGATTTGAACCCGAGTGCTGCTTTTTTCGCTTTCCTAAGAGCATCTCCAATAGTAGTTGCCAAGAAAGTTGTCAACATCTATGTGGCAAGCAATCTTGGTTGCCTTCTTATTGGAGAGTCAAGGTTATCTTAAGGTTGCCAATAATTGTTGCCAAAAGTTGGCAACTTCCTCAAATGGTTAAAGTGCATATTGTTGTTTAAAAGAAATATACTAATATACCCATTTTACATGTCTTCCTTCAAATTTACATCATTTAATTATTCATATGGGGACCATTTATACAACTTTTAGAGTTGCCAACCATTGGATCATTTTTCTATTCAAAGTTGCCAAATTGAAGATCAATTAAAAAATTAATTTTTTTTTATGATTTGGCAAAGTTGGCAACTTGATTAGCAACTCCTATTGGAGATGCTCTAATCCCTAATGCCACACTCAAATCACTTTGGCTACCTAATTGTTGTGTTACAATGTTTAATAATTAATCATAACTTAGTATAAATATGCTTATATTTGTATTCTTAATAATTAATGATAACTATATTATTATATTATCTTGATAGAATGATAGGCATGCTTATAATTTGTAATTATATATTAAAATATATATTATATATTAAAAATATATATTATATAGCATATCCATATCCGCATCCTAAACTTTCAGATTCAGATACGGATAATATCCGGTTGACTCCGAATACGGATAATATCCAATTTTTTTCGGATAAGAACACAAATATTTTGGGCGGATATCGAATTTTCCGAACTTTTTTCCCAACCCTATTAGAAATTAGCTACTAACTTCTTTACGTTTCTCCTTTACTGTTATGAAGGCAATCGATTTGTGTATGCTTATGAAGTTACGAATCTTTGCGAATGCGAGGACTGTGCTGTGTACACACCCAATGATACGATAAAAACAAATACTTGGGATGCTCTAGTTTACTATACTATATTCCAAACCGAAATCAAAACCAAACAAAAACTGGTAAAACTGAGAAAACCTATCCGATTAGAACGGAACCGAATTATAACCAAAAAATGAACTACTGAATCATTGCAAGTGGCTCGGTTTCGGTTCTAGACTTAAACCGAGCCGAAAAAGTATATATATTGATAGATATTATATGATATAAAGTTTTGAAATGAAAAACATATATAAATTATGCACTTCTGTGTTTACCTTGACTGGATTAACTTAAGTATTGATGAGGATCTTGCTATGTAGTTCTAATTTGAGGAGATTAGTCTAGACTTTTACAAGTTAGTAGTCTCTGCAAATGTTCACATCAAGGTAATACAATGTTTCTACACACTGCACTGCACTATTAATTGATTTAACAATACAAAAAATGAATCTCATATTATCAACTCAAAGGTTCCAACTTCAAGTCTTATACATCTGTTTAACATCTGCAACTCCAGGGAATTCTATTCTATAGTATTAAGCAAATTTCTTTTATTCAAATCGTAAAACTTGTATCATATGCAATTTTGAAATCGAAATTGTAATCGATCCGATTGTAAATGAACCAAGGTTTTTGAGATTAAAACCAAAGGTGGTACTTCGGTTGCGGTTCCGATTTCCAAAACCAAATATTTCCAATTTTAATTTCGGTTTGATTTTATTCAAAACTCGAGGCGAACCGTGCTAGCCGTAAAGACATGAAGCGGACAAAGGCCAATACTACCACAAATACCAACACCATGTGACAGGAATACCATTTTTCAGAAAAGTGGCCAAAAATACCATTCTATTACGCATTTGAGATTTGAGATAAGGGTAATAGGTTTTATACTAATTACACATTTGAAAAAAGGGTAATAGGCTCCCTGGCGGCGCCTATTACGCATTTGGAGCATGGGTAATGCTATTACGCATTCTCCAAATGCGTAATAAAGAGAAAATTTTATGCTAGTTACCCACTTATCAAATGCGTAATAGGTTGAGTTTTTTTTTTCGTTAAGCTTCTACCAAATGCGTAACAACTTTTTTTTTATTATGCATTTCACAAACGCGTAACTGAGTGGTACTTTTGGCCACCAATTCCGAAAAACGTTATTTTGGTACAACTTCTTCAAATTTGTGATATTATTGTCATTCTTTCACATGAAGCCCAAAGCTTGAAAAAAGTTGAATTTTAGTGAGGGGTGATAAAAATGGGGTAAACGAGCTATTTGGTCACTGTAATATTAAAAAACTTTTAATTGGGTCACCAACCCAAAAAAGTTTTCAATCACATAATAAAGCATTCAGAATTTTCACTTGGGTCACTGTCGTTAGTCATTGCCATTAACTTTAACGGATAGACGTCAACTTTTAATTAGGTCATCAGTATCAAGTTTAACTTTCAATTAGGTCATCGGTATTATAAATTTTTAAATTTTGAGAATTTTGAATTAAAATTTTTCGAATTTATATTTTTGAATAAATTTTTAAAATTTATTAATTTAAAATCTCAAAAATCTCAAAATTTATTAATTTAAATTCTCAAAATTTATTAATTTATTCAAAATTTAAAAATTTATTCAAAAATTTCAAAAAAGTTCAAAAAAAAATTCAATGCAGCTAATTACTAATGTTTCAAGATTTTTGTCCTTGTAGGATGTTTAGTTTAGTCTTAATTTTATTCATCCATAATTGTTTATTTGTATAATTTTTATTTTAATAAAGTGTAGCATTCATATGTTCGAAGTTACAAAAAAGAAAGTTAAGCTTATTAAACAAACCAAAATACAATCATTACTCGATTCCAAAATACAATCATTCCTCAGAAATTATTTTAGTTTGAGCTATACTTTTGAGTAACATATATAAAACGCTCGCGATTCCCACACACTTAACTCAATTTAATAAATTCATATTCAAAAATTTCGAAAAAAATTCAAAAATTTCGAAAAAATTCAAAAATTTATTCTAAAATATAAATTCAAAAAATTTTAATTCAAAATTTAAAATTTTATTCAAAAATTTATAATACCGATGATCTAATTGAAAGTTAAACTTGATACTATGACCTAATTGAAAGTTTACGTCTGTCCGTTAAAGTTAACGATAATGACTAACGACAATGACCTAATTGAAATTTTTTGAGTGCTTATTGAAAACTTTTTTGGGTTGGTGATCCAATTGAAAATTTTTGAATAGTACAATGATCAAATAGCTCGTTTACCCGATAAAAATGTTGGACATCATTTATAATTCGATCACGATAATGATATTTTAGATTTTTTTTTTTGCTAACCATTTAATGTTACAGATATCCACGAGAGAAACCCGAAATTCCCCAAGGGAGACAAATTCAGCTTACAAACAAAGGAAATGCAAGCATAGTTCACAACAGATTCGCTAAATCTAATAAGTAGGAGTAGCTAATAAGATAATTAAAGATTAGCCAATAACATTATGCAATTATCCCCTCTAGCAACCCCAATAGCTAGGGGTGATCATTCGGTCGGTTCGGTTTTTAACCGAACCGAATAACAAAAACCAAATAACCGAAATCTGATTTTTATCAAACCGAACCGAGCCGATTTATCCATAGAAACCGAACCGAAAAACCGAAAAACCGAACTGAAATATTTCGCCAAAACCGAACCGAACCGATTTAAAAAAAATTATATATAATATTATTTTTTTAATTTTAAAATTAATTTTAATAGCAACTATATTAAAATATGTAACAATTAAAACAAAATAAAACACAAACTATCAATTTAAATATTTAACCTTAATTTTGAATTAATTAAGTCATGCATATATATATAATATAAACATATACATATATAATATAAATAAAATATATATAATTCGGTTATTTCGGTTTGAACCGAAGTTTTTTTTAAAAAAACCGAACCGAACCGAAATAAATTTCGGTTTAAACCGAAAAACCGAATAACCGAAATTTTCAGAAAAATACAATCCAAACCGAACCAAAATTCAACATTTCGGTTCGGTTTTTCGGTTTCGGTTCGGTTTTGCTCAGCCCTACCAATAGCTACGTTCTCATCTTTGTCATTGAACAAAATTCTTCCCAATATTTCCTTTGCGCCTGCAAGTTCTTTCACGGATAGCTCCTACATACCAGCATGTAACATCATTCTATTACCTGAAGTTAGTGTTCTAGAATCGGTTATCGGACATGATTAATGAAATGACCTTGCAAGGATTAATTGTCGAATCGGGAATTAATTGGAAGAGAAATCGGGAGTAATTTAATAATAATAAATATAATTATATATACATCAAAATATGTTGAGTATGAAATAAATACTGAGATAATATAGAGGGGGTTGAATGTATTATCAAATTTTTCTTAATTTTCTTGTTCTTTATGAACTATTTGAATCTGTAAAATCTTTTGTAGCTCGAATATGTATGTTTGAACAATTAATAATGCGGAATTTAAATAACACACAAATTGACTTTAAATCTAATATTTTATTAGATTCGAAAGTTGCTACAAACTGTGAATACCTAATTGTATTCTCAGCTTCGTTTTTCTCAGAGAGATGTTAGTCACAAAGACATGCCTGTACACATCTAATAACAAGCCTAATTGTTTGTAATACTTTGCATTACTTACATGACCTCTTAATTGAGGGAACCTCTAGTTGTAGAGTTTCTACTTGTATTTACTATTTAGTACCTGTAATAGGCAACAAAATTCTATCTGTGTAAACTGTAAATTAAGTCATGAAATAATGCTTGAAAGAAGATCCAGAGATCATGCCTCAAGCTTGGAGAACAAGGTTGTAAAAATAAACACAGTTGGATTTTGAAGATTGAAGATTTGCCTGAGTACTAATTCGAGAAGTACTTTGTTCTATTCGAGAAGTCTAGCATTCGAGAAGTCAGAGATTCGATATCTCAAAAGACGCTGTTCGATATCTCAAGGAGTCAACTAGTCAAAATATCATTCGACAACTCAAGGATTCGATATGTCTATAACTCTATTCGAGAACTCAAGGAGTCAACAAGTCAAAGCATCATTCGAGTTCTCAAAGAGTCAAAAAAAGTCAAAGCTACATTCGATATCTCAAGGACTTAAGAAGCTACTCGACATCTCAAGGATTCCAGAAATTGAAAGCTCTATTCGACAAGTCAAGGATTCCTGAAAAAAAGGCTAATTCGAGAAGTGATTCGATATGTCACTTATACAGTATTCGAGAACTCAGAATTATCTATCAAGTCAATTCTAGTTCTCAAATCAGTCTCTTGGTTACTTCTCGAATGCAGTCTAGGAGACAAAATACTGAAGATTGTACAAGTCAGAAACCTGCAGCAAGCCAAAACAATTTCAGGACCGCAATACTGAAAAGTGCTTTTGGAAAGTCTACAAGGAGCTTAGAGAGTTGTTACAGGAAACAAGCTTCTGAAGAAGTGGATCTGAGCAGGTTAAAGAAAGTCAAATTTCAAGTTGCTTGGATGTTTATCCGAATAGGGATAGACAAATTAGAAAGTAATTTTGTCTGTCACTACATTTGTAGTAAGTAGGTTGTTCACATGTTCTATAAGTGAACAACCTCACTTCTCTAGCAGTTAAGAAACTTAAGAACTACACAAGAAGTTTTTCACACAATTATAGATAACATCTCTCTGAGAAAAACGAAGCTGAGAATACTAACATTTGTATTCACAGATTGTAGTAAAATCTTGATCTAATAAAATATTATATTAAAGTGAGTATTGTGTTTTTGTGCTTTTTATTTCCGCATTCATACTCTGGTAAACACACAACACATACCTTGCTACACAATCACCATAAAATAGATTCAAAACAAACGTTCTTAGAATTTATATTCGAAGAAAATTTTGAGAATACATTCACCCCCCCTCTGTATTCTCTTGTGTGTATTCCATACTCAACAAGAGATATTCTAGATATAACAATGAAAAACTTAACAACTAAATGAGTGAGCTTATGCACTTATAAAACATGTGCATGGTCCACCTTTACGAAACAAGTAACAGACAAACTAGTAAGCTAAGCCTGTCTATACTATTTTGGTGAAAGTTGGTATCATGTAATTTCTTCTTGTTTTCCATACTAACCAGATCCAATTTTTTAGTTGTTTCCCCTCGAATTTCTCTCCAAGCTTCTTTCTAGGCCTGTTATTTGCACATTGCAGCAATTGGACCACTGCATGTGCCTTGATTTGTGTAGATTTTCTATCTTGAGAATCTTCAGTAATTTGTCTTTTGAGACTTTCGAGAATTAGCTAAGTACTTGATTCGAGAACTACTTTTGAATAGCAAGACATCTTTGATCTTCTCGAACAAGTCCTTTGAGATATCGAATTGCTTCTTGAATGAGTATTTTACTTCTGTAATCCTTGAGATTTCGAATTGCTTCTTTGACTTATGCAATCCTTGAGATGTCGAATTGCTTCTTTGACTTACGGAATCCTTAAAATGTCAAATAGCTTCTTTGACTTATGGAATCCTTGAGATGTCGAATTTTGTCTTTGACTTATGGAATCCTTCAGATGTCGAATTGTGTCTTTGACTTATGGAATCCTTCAGATTTCGAATAGCTATTTTGACTTATGAAATTCTTCAGATGTCGAATTGTGTCTTTTACAGCTAAAGTCCTTGAGATATCGAGTATGTGTTTTGCTTCCTGAGATATCGAATGGAACTTTGACTTGTTGGCTTTTTCAAATTTGTGCTTAGGTAAATTTCCGTTCTTCAAACTTCAACTGTATTTATTATAGCCTTCTTTCTTCAATCTTGAGGCATGATCTATGGATCTTCTTTCAAGCATTACTGTGTGTTTATTTAATACATTACACAGATGAAATTGATGCCTATTAGGGCTGAGCAAAAATCCGAAAATAACCGAATCCGAATCCGAATCCGCTAAAAACCGCTAAAAACCGATCCGTATAAAACCGATCCGAAACCGAAACCGAAAAATTAAAAACCGAAACCGAATCCGATTATACGGTTTCGGTTTCTTATCGGATCCGATCCGAAAAAACCCGAATCCGATCCGATTAAAATAAATAAATAAATTATATATATATATATATATATAATTAATAATTACACATATTTTTTAAAACCGAATATACACATATTCCCTGTAGTTACAAAGTAACTAGTTTATTTGTAAGTTTTCTTTGCTCTATTCAGTTCTCACCATCTTCCAATAGATTTTTATCATTAGTTGGGGCCATTATTCTCTGCACCCTTTAACTAGTTTAAAGGCAAACATGCCTCATGATTAAGAAAATTTTCAGCATTTCTGAGTGTGTATATTCTAAGCAACTATTTTGTACTTCTATTAAATCCAACATCCATTTTTGCGCAAGAACAATTTTTTTTTCATTTGGTCTTTATTTATTGACTGCTACATTGTTTCATGCTTCAACAACATAAATTGTTTTTATGGATTCTGCTAAGTTTTTTTTTTCTCAGAGCTTTTATACGTTTACATTTCACTTTCCTTTTTTAGCTGCCTTTTCGAATCATTTTCTTCAAGAATTATTTTAATTTGAGTCGGGTTTAAAACCGAAACCGAACCGATTGCATTCGATTCGACAATTTTGAATCCGAAACCGAACCGCCGGTTTCGGTTTTAGATTTTAAAACCCGAAGAGTTTCGGTTTCGGTTTTACCATAAATCCGATCCGATCCGATCCGTGCTCTCCCCTAATGCCTATTACTAAGTACAATTACAAGATAGAAATCTAACTAAATGGGTTCTCTGGCTAAGTGATCATGTAAGTAATGCACAGTATTACTATGATCAAGTATTCTTGTTATAATATGTGTACAGACGTTGCTCTGAGACTAACAATGCTGACACCAACTTTCATTACATACTTACACCTTTATACATATAGCAAAAGTTACATTATTCTGGCACATTTGCATTCAAAATACTTACAACTACGGTTTAGATTTATCATTTGGCTCTATATTTTATATCCAGAACATTAGCAAAAATTGCTAAAATCTCTTATTAATTTATAAGCAGCTAATAAGAAACATGTTAGTCAAAAGGTTATAAGAACTACTCTAAGTGAATCTTATAATTTCATCAACCAGTATATAGCCGAAGCATAGTGTTGTGGAATAAAAAGTAGGGTTATCGAATTGCGGCTACGGTTCGTGAGCTTCGTGCTTTAATGGCTGCGCTTGCGTTTTTGTGAACTAATTCGGGCCCTCACAAGATGCCTACGTATCTCAGAGTTGAGAATCAAGCCAAGACGTAATTCTGAGAATGAGGGGTCAGGCCCTTATATAGGCTGCGGGAGCCTTAGAATCGTAGTAGGGTTTGGAGACTTGGTGGACAAGTCACCGTCATTGAGGAAATTTCTGACTCCTTCCTTGTGGGAGTTAGTTTCCATATCGAATTAGGTGCCTTGGAGGCTACATCTTATCCCAGGGATATTCTAGAACGTTCCTTGTTTCCAGAACGTTCTCGGTTTGTGGATCAGACCCATGTTAGAAACAAGCTTATACCGGGCGTCCCCGGTTTAGGCTGTTCTTTGGGCTTAATCATTACTTACGAAATTAATGCCCAACTAGGTTTTCGGGCCTTATTAATGAGCCAATAAATGTTGTATTAATTATGTCTTTAGGGATTATTTTTCACCCATATCATCTGCCCTCCAACTTCTAGGAAAACTTGATTTCGTAGAAGTTTTAAGGTTACATCGGCCCTACCAGGGTATCGTGTTACAGTGAAGTGTGGAGCGACCTACACATTCACAACGACTAAAATTCTCTCCCAAGTTAATACTTAAGAAAGTTAAACGTTCATTGGCCTCTCGAACCTTTTTCTTAAGATTTCTGGGTCTTTCGGGAATAGGATTAGTGCCGTTTCGAGCTCGTAGACACTAATCCAAGTGCAATTCGTGCATAAGATCCTTTATCATAAATTCATTATTGATTTATTTCCCTCAACTTATTTAAGTTAGGGTTAATATCAGGCAGTCGTCACTCATAAGCCTTAATGAGGGCTAATTATTGAGCAAAAGATGCTATCTTGGCCCTAATCGGGGCTAAACAACCATAAACGGGCCTATAAAGGCCTTAATCGAGGCTAACTAATTCGTACTTCATGTAATTACTACTAGGATATCCACCCTTAACCTTGAGATAGGTTAATTTTAGAGTGGAAGTCCTTAAACGTCGATAATCGAGGTTAATCATCCCCTAATTGCGATTAGTGAAACCCTAACCCCAAATTTTGGAGTCAAGCCAATCTAGTAGAGATTCTTATAACCTTATGGTTGTAGAAAGAATCACGTGAAAATGGATTCTTTCCACAACCATAAGGGGTCTAGGTGCCATTTTTCCTCCCCATGGTTCTGGTCGGCTAGGTCTGGTCGGCCAAGGGTGCCTGGTCGGCCGCCCCTGGTCAGCTGGGCCCCATTTTTTTTTTTCTTTTTTTGAATTTTGGCCAAATTTTGACTATTTGACTTTGACATTTAACTTTTGACCTTGACTTTGACTAAAGCCAAATCTTGTTTTGAACTCCCATCCTTGTTTCTAAAGTGAGTTTGCCATACCATGGTTGGTTTTGTGATCCTTGATCTCAAACAACCTACTTCTTAGTTTTCAGGACCTTCCGGGTCTTAACTTGTCCTTGAACTCTTGGTTTCAAATAACCTTGGGTTAAACTATGACCTTTGGTTTTCAAACATCCTTGCATACTTACAATAGGGTGTTTCAAACAACTTTGGCCTTGCCCCCTTATCACAGAGGTCCTTGTTTCTTAGTTGCTTATTCAAGGAATTCCCTTGTTTTCAACACCTGACTTCAAGTCTAGGATATTTTGGTTGGTTTTTTACCCTTGATTTTGATTCCAACCTTCTTCATATGTTCATAGGACCTTGACTTGGTTTGAATTTTGTCGAAAAAGCATCGTATGCACAAAATCATCCGTAACTTTTGACTCGTTACTTCGAATGAGACCCACGATATATCAAATCGAAGGTCTTTCAGAGCTCTAGGTCCTGCAAATACAATTTATCCTATTTGCCCCACTTTTTGACCCCAAGAAACGTCGTTTAAGGCACTTTTGGAGCCAAAATAGTTTTTTCATGGGTATTTCTAGCATCTGTGCGTATGTTTGAGAGACCATCAGGGCTTTGACCCATTTGCTGAATCCTTGATTCGAGACCTTGAATTCAAACGACTAGCTCGAGTGGAGGCCTACTGATAAGTGGATGTTATATCCACTTGGAATGCTTCGTATCGGCTTGAATTGATGACTTGAACTCAAGTATGTGGTGTTTTTGATGTGTTTTTAGTGAATTTGTGCAGGAATAAGAGTCGGATGTGGGATGATGTTTTCCATGCTTAAATGGTGGGTTTTGAGCTTAAAGAATAACAATACATCAAATTGCGAGAGAGCCGGAAGAAACGGAATGAAAATCGGAGTTAAAACGAAGAAAATAGAGCAAAATCAGCCAAAATCAGCTTCCGGCAAAAGCCATCAGCGCACTCAGCGCGCAAAGGGCGCAGTCAGCGCCATGAACAGTAACAGCAGCGCAGTCAGCGCCTTGTCACCGCAGTAAGCGCGGAGAAATTCAGCCAGATTTTCGGATTTTTGTTTTGGCCATATCTTGAGTTCTACAAGTCCGTTTTGGACGATTCAATTGCCCACGCGAAGATAACGGAATTTTCTATCATTCTAAGGTGGTCCGGAGTCCAGAATTATTGAAGAGAATTTTCCTTCAAAACAGAATCAACAGAAATTGCCAGAATTCAATTCTAAACAGGAAATTGCCAGAATTCCTACTTCTAATAAGTATGGTAATTGCTCTGGGCGGCTAGAACATTCCAGAATCAGATCTACACATGGAATTTGCAATTCTATTCTCATTCAAGAACGGAAATTGCCATACTCCTATTCCAACTCTAAAACGGCAATTGCTTGATGGAGAGGCAATTTGAGGCTATAAATACACATCTTGGGGTACAGAAAAAAACACACACCATTACATATCAATTACTTAGGATTATTTGTATCTTTTTATACTTTGTTTTTATCATGGTTTCATCAGATCCCATGATGACAAGAGGTTCAATTATGAACTAATCGTTATCATGGGATTCTAACGGATTTATCTATGTAGCTTAGTAGTTTGATTGCTTTAAAGATTTGTGTATAGTGAATTTTGGATATCCTCGTATGGTAGTGATTCATGTGTTTAGATGCGTCATGAACATCTAATTTGTTAATCTCTTGTGAAGCGAGAGTGGATCTTGAGATTTAAAACTTGCCATGCTAGCATAGGATAGGTTGATGTTTTAACATCATGATTTGTGGCGTAAATAGAGATATTATGCTGCCCTCTGTGATCTTAATAGACAACTTGTTCTTCAACCGTTATGTTTTCAAATCTTATAGAGATATAGGGTCTAAACATAATTGGTGTCTATTCATCTTCTATCTCTTTTGTGGATGTATGATTAGTTTGGTGTTTGTATACCGAGAGGTAGCTTATACTGGTTCCGTGTTGTCTGATCAGGTATCATAACCATCACATGCATTGATTAAAGGCATCAACTCTAAGCGAAGTAGTTAATGAAGTTAGGATCCCATGTTTTCTCTTGTAGACGTAATTAGATTTCAATTCTTGTTAGTTTGTTAATTCTTAGTTTTATTAATTTGTTTCTTAGTTAATTATAGTTAATTAAAATCTTGTTATTTGTCTTAGCAGTGCATAATAACCATACATTGTTGCATAGGTACAATAACTGAATTAAAACCATAACCAGATCTCTGTGGGAACGAACTTGACTTCTATCTATATTACTTGTGACCACGTACGCTTGCGTGTATTAGTGTAAACAAGTTTTTGGCGCCGCTGCCGGGGATCATCGGTGTTTTATTTTTGGTTTATGTGCTTGTCAATAGTGGTCGTTAGAGTTCACTGACTCGGATTAGTTCTTACCTATCTTGTTTAGTTCGGTGTGTTTCAGGTACTTGAGTAGTTGAAGATGGCAGGTCAGGAGTTGCCATGGTGGGCATATTCGAGTACATCCATGCCTTATCAATGTGAGCAGTGTTTGGGCGTTCATGATCCATCACAATATTGTTACTACGAAGGATTTGATCCATATGTCACTTATAAGGAACAACCATATTTTCCATACCATCCTCAACAGTACCAGCAAGATGTTCCAGATATGTCATATTACTATGGAAGTGAAGAGTTTCAACATCAGCAACCTATTCCTACTTTTCAGTCAGATGAGGTTCCTACTAGGGAGGAGATTATGATGTTTGTAAAGAGTAGCGAGGAGTCTCTCAAATCTTTGGAGATTCTAGTTGCTCAAGCTGTGAGAGCCTTGGAACAAGAGAAACAACAATTCACACCAGAGCAATACCAGAAAATAATGATGACTTGGAGCAAGGTACTGCATGCATAATTGAAGAAGACAAATTCCAAGACGAGGTGAGCATTCGCAAGCCATGTGAGGAATTTGATCATGTTAAGATGGTGGATGATTTGGAAAGGGCACTATATGGGACAGACACTGATGAGCTGCACAAATTTCAAGAATTGGTATGTGCGTACCAAGAGGCTGAAGAACATGGGAAAGATGCAGATCTTCTACTTGTCTCAGAGTGTAAAGATGGAAGTAGTGCATTAAAGCCAATGGAGGAAGTTCTCTTTGAGGACCCAAAGGCTTCAGAAACTTACATTTATCCTCCTCCATTATATTCAACCGAAGCCCGCGAAGGTGTGTTGTTCTACAAATTGACAGATTTTGGGTCAGCTGATGAAGGCATTGGAATAGGACATATTTGTTATACGAATAGCCCAAGCGAGGAGAAGGGGCAGAAAGTGTGCCGCCGTGATGATGATGAAGTCTCACGAAGAGAGGACCAGGCAAACTATTATCATCCTTAATGGAGGCTTGGAAGTAACGTCAAACTATTGACGTTAAAGAAGCGCTTCTTGGGAGGCAACCCAAGCATTGTTGTATACTGGTATGTTTTCTACTTTCCCTCGTATTTACTTCCATTCAATGAGGGCATTGAATATTTTAAGTTTGGGGGTGGTTTGAGGGATAAGTAGTGTATATATATGTGATTGTTAGTCATTGTGTTCATGTAGGATTTCATGCTTTGCATATTAGTATTAGTAAATTATGCATTTATGTTCGTGATATCTACGTTTGTTTCATATAGGACATTCTGTTTTTATATATCATGTGAGTTCATAATAGTTTGCATTTGCACCCATGATTGATAGGAATTTTGTGTTGTTGACGCTTTTTGATTGAGAAGTGATATGCTTTGTTCTTGTGCACACACATACACTAGTAAGTTGAAGCTAGTAGACTTATTGAATGTTGTAAGTAATTAGAAGGACATGAATATGTGCAAGATGATTTAGTTTGCATGCTTTGAATACAAGTAGGTGCGTTAGAGAGATTTTTGCTTGGGATTGAGTATGTTTTTCCTACCAAGTGAGATTTTGAGCCTTATTGCATATGTGTTGCATATTATTCGTTTGCTTGAGTGTCCACGGATTGTTTGCATTGCTAGCAGTTGTTTGAGGTCTTTCTTGAAACGCATGACATTATTTGAGATTAAAATGATAAAGGCATTTAGGATTAACCGCATATTTTCCCATATTACCACACCATGTTTACATGATCAATTAGTTAAACCGTTGAGCTTAATCCTATTTTTTCGATGACATACCACATTACTTGCCTAGACCTTTTTCTTGTATTGGCCTTACATTAATTTGAACCCGCATTGTCAAAGGCTAGTAGAGTGCTTCAGGGAGTAATAAGGTGTGCAAGAAAGGGTTTATTGTTGGTCATAATTTTGGGGGGAAATATTGAAATTTGGGTTTGGTTATTAGCTTGATAGTCGGCATGTGTAATAAAATCGTGGGATCATTGTTATTGTCTATATTATTGTTGCTTTAGCTCTCGAAAAAAAAACAGAAGAAAAAAAGAAAAAAAAAAGAAAAAAAAAAGTTATATTATGAGAGCATGTTTGTGTTTGTTGTGATCCTACTTTAGTCGACTAGTCGAGCATTTTTGTTGGAAGAAAAATAATAAATTATGTGGGGGAAAAAATAGGTGGTTATGTATGATTTATTATAAGTTCCTACTAGTTTTTGACACTTCACCTATTTTGGCTTATTTGACATACCTTGTCCCTAGCCCCGTTACAACCCAAATAAAGACCTTTTGATTATCGTAATTGATGTATGTTGTGTTAAGAGTTAGATTGATACCAAATGTCAAGCATGCTTATGATTTTGTTGGAATTGAGTGATACACTTACCCTTGTTCTTGAGTGAATATTCTTTTATGAGTGGATTGTGAGTGTTTACTTGTTTTTGCGTATGAGATCCCGAGTTTTGTCTCAAAGATGTACTCTTGTAGGCTTAGCATGTTTACTAACTTATTCTTACACTTGACATGGACTTGTGAGAACTTATGCATGTTCATTGAGTAGACTATGTGAATACTTGCACTTTCGACACCAAGACATTGCGTATTTACTTTGATTCTTAAGTTGATATGGCATGAGAGGATCTGAAGGTATGGTAGGATATTAATTGCATTTTCATTTAGTTGCATTCATGCATTGCATTGCATTGGATTTTGTGGGTACATTCGCTATAAGCCCTCACGAGACCTTACTCGTCCACTAGGGCTGCCTAGGGGTTTAAAGGGCTTGTTGCATATGCCAAATGCAACCGTGATCACCTACGGAAGTGGTACTAGTTAGTTGTATATAGTTATAATTGTTATGCTTGAGGACAAGCATCGGTTTAAGTTTGGGGGTGTGATAAGTGGATGTTATATCCACTTGGAATGCTTCGTATCGGCTTGAATTGATGACTTGAACTCAAGTATGTGGTGTTTTTGATGTGTTTTTAGTGAATTTGTGCAGGATACACGACAGAAGGAATTGTTCTATTTCCAAAAGAGTCGGATGTGGGATGATGTTTTCCATGCTTAAATGGTGGGTTTTGAGCTTAAAGAATAACAATACATCAAATTGCGAGAGAGCCGGAAGAAACGGAATGAAAATCGGAGTTAAAACGAAGAAAATAGAGTAAAATCAGCCAAAATCAGCTTCCGGCAAAAGCCATCAGCGCACTCAGCGCGCAAAGAGCGCAGTCAGCGCCATGAACAGTAACAGCAGCGCAGTCAACGCCTTGTCAGCACAGTAAGCGCGGAGAAATTCAGCCACATTTTCGGATTTTTGTTTTGGCCATATCTTGAGTTCTACAAGTCCGTTTTGGACGATTCAACTGCCCACGCGAAGATAACGGAATTTTCTATCATTCTAAGGTGGTCCGGAGTCCAGAATTATTGAAGAGAATTTTCCTTCAAAACAGAATCAACAGAAATTGCCAGAATTCAATTCTAAACAGGAAATTGCCAGAATTCCTACTTCTAATAAGTATGGTAATTGCTCTGGGCGGCTAAAACATTCCAGAATCAGATCTACACATGGAATTTGCAATTCTATTCTCATTCAAGAACGGAAATTGCCATACTCCTATTCCAACTCTAAAACGGCAATTGCTTGATGGAGAGGCAATTTGAGGCTATAAATACACATCTTGGGGTACAGAAAAAAACACACACCATTACATATCAATTACTTAGGATTATTTGTATCTTTTTATACTTTGTTTTTATCATGGTTTCATCAGATCCCATGATGACGAGAGGTTCAATTATGAACTAATCGTTATCATGGGATTCTAACGGATTTATCTATGTAGCTTAGCAGTTTGATTGCTTTAAAGATTTGTGTATAGTGAATTTTTGATATCCTCGTATGGTAGTGATTCATGTGTTTAGATGCGTCATGAACATCTAATTTGTTAATCTCTTGTGAAGCGAGAGTGGATCTTGAGATTTAGAACTTGCCATGCTAGCATAGGATAGGTTGATGTTTTAACATCATGATTTGTGGCGTAAATAGAGATATTATGCTGCCCTATGTGATCTTAATAGACAACTTGTTCTTCAACCGTTATGTTTTCAAATCTTATAGAGATATAGGGTCTAAACATAATTGGTGTCTATTCATCTTCTATCTCTTTTGTGGATGTATGATTAGTTTGGTGTTTGTATACCGAGAGGTAGCTTATACTGGTTCCGTGTTGTCTGATCAGGTATCATAACCATCACATGCATTGATTAAAGGCATCAACTCTAAGCGAAGTAGTTAATGAAGTTAGGATCCCATGTTTTCTCTTGTAGACGTAATTAGATTTCAATTCTTGTTAGTTTGTTAATTCTTAGTTTTATTAATTTGTTTCTTAGTTAATTATAGTTAATTAAAATCTTGTTATTTGTCTTAGCAGTGCATAATAACCATACATTGTTGCATAGGTACAATAACTGAATTAAAACCATAACCAGATCTCTGTAGGAACGAACTTGACTTCTATCTATATTACTTGTGACCACGTACGCTTGCGTGTATTAGTGTAAACACCTACAGCCCTTGGTAGCCATCAAGGCTTAGATCAATGCATATCTCAATGCTCTCGCTGATAGTTTCCGTGCCTCCAAGGCATTATCAGGGAGCCAACCAGTCTCAAGATGAGCTTTGATGGGGATCTATCTAGCAACTTCCAACGTTGATGGGCGCCAAAAACTTGCGCTCTATAGTGGGGGTCTTCAAGACCTGATAGTAGACACTTCTAGTGTAATTCTTGATTTCAGACGAGGCGAATGTAGACAAGGCATCGGTCGTTATACAAGGAGGCATTCCTCGAACCATATCAACTGTGATTTTATAATCCTCTGGTATTTCATCATCATTTCATCTTTGGCTTCAAAATCTCCATTCTCTTGGGCTATCACCAGCCTTGAGTCTCCACAGACTTTAAGATTTTTTGGCCCTCATGGCTAGAGCCAAGCCTCGTCCGGCTATTAAGGCTTTATACTCTACCTCGTTATTGGTCGTTGATAAATTCAACTTCAAGGCATATTCGATCGTGAGCTATCAATGGTCAGTAGAACTAAACGAGCTCCACTTGTTTTTGTTTTTGATGCCCCATCAAAATAGGTCACCCAATATTCCTTCTGAACTTCATCTTTCTCTCCCTCTTGGGGTGTCTTATCTTGCCCTTGCCAGGGTCACCCAATATTCCTTCTGATCAGGTACAGGCTCCTTGGCTTTATCTTTACCTTCCCGGTTTGGCACTATCTCCTGCCCCCCGACTTCTTGGTTGTCGATGGTACATTCAACCACGAAGTCAGCTAATGCCTGAGCCTTGATGGCTGTTTGAGGTTTATACGTGATATCAAACTCCTCGAGTTCGGTCGCCCACTTAATTAGCCTTCCACTGGCCTTAGGGCCATGCAATATACTTCTTAACTGCTAGTCTGTCAGGACTTCAATCTTGTGTGCCTGGAAATAAGGTTGTAGCTTCCTTGAAGCTGTTACCAGTGCCAAAGCAAACTTCTCGATGGGTGAGTAATTCAAATCAGCTCCGTGCAATACCTTGCTCACGTAGTAGATGGGTTTCTGAACCTTGTTTTCCTCTCGAATGAGAACGACACTCAATGCTTGTTCGGATACTGCTAGATACAAATATAGGGTCTCTCCGGGACTAGGTTTGGCCAACAACGGGGCCTCAGCCATGTACTTTTTCAGCTGTTCAAAGGCCTCTTGGCTTTCTGATGTCCACTCAAAATTTTTCACTTTCTTCAAAGCTTGAAAGAAAGGCAAACATTTGTCGCCAGACCTTGAGATGAATCTTCCCAAAGCAGCTATTCTACAAGTCAATTTCTGCACGTCCTTCACAGAACGGGGTGGCTCCATGTCAAGAATCACCTTGATCTTATCTGGGTTGGCTTCAATGCCTCGTTTTGAGACCATCAAACCCAAAAACTTCCCTGATCCAATGCCAAAAGCACACTTGGCCGGATTCAACATCATCTTATGGTGCCTCAGCACTTCAAACGCCTCTCAGAGGTGTCCAACATGGTCTGCTGTAAACAAGCTCTTGACCAACATATAATCAACATATACCTCCATGGTTTTCCCAATCAGATGGACGAATATCCTATTTACCAGCCGTTGATAAGTAGCTCCTGCATTCTTTAGTCCAAAAGCCATGACAAAGTAACAAAAAACACCAAAGTTAGTTATGAAAGATATCTTTGGGAAGTCATCCTTGTGCATCTTAATCTGGTTGTAGCCACTAAAACCATCCATGAAACTCAACATTTCGTGCCCAACCGTGGCATCTATTAGTGTGTCAATCCTTGGTAGAGGGAAGCAATCCTTAGGGCACGCGTCATTCAAATCGGTGAAGTCTATGCACATTCTCCACTTACCGTTAGCTTTCTTGACCATCACAGGGTTAGCCAACCATTCAGGGAACTGAATCTCCTCAATAAAGCCAGCTTCCAAGAGCTTATCCACCTCTTGCTTAATGGCCTCTTGCCTTTCAAGAACAAAATTCCTCTTCTTCTGTTTTATTGCCTTCCGCTTGGGGTCGACATTCAACCTGTGAGTTATGAGGTGGGGGTCAATCCCTGGCATATTAGCTACTGTCCAAGCGAACATATCCCTATTTCCTTGTAGGAATTCTATTAATTTGTTCTTCAAGGGTTCTTTTAAAGAAACTCCAACATACGTAACTTTTTCAGGGTCTCTACAATCCAGAGATATAGGAACCAAATCCTCTGCTGGTTTTCCTCGGTGTTCATCATCACCTCGGACATCCATGTCTTCAATCAGAAGGACCTGACCTCCGACTCCATCAGCTCTTAATGCGGCCACATAACAACTTCTGGCCATCTTCTGATCACCCTTCTGTTCTCCAACACCATTCCTGGTTGTAAACTTGACTTTCATATGGTACCTGGAGGCAACAGCCTTAAACGCATGAAGTCCAGTTCTTCCAAGGATCGCATTATATGTGGAGGCTGCCTTGATTACCAGGAAGTTCAACATCTGAGTGGCCTCTTTGGGCTCTTGTCCAATAGTAACTGGCAGTTGGATAGTCCCTTCAACATTGGATTCAACTCCATTGAACCCATATATAGGCATGTTGTTTGGATTCAACTGTGAATCATTGTATCCCATCTTCACAAATGCATCATGAAACAAAATATCAACGAAAGCACCATTGTCTTTCAAGACTCGCTTCACCTCTGAATTTCCAATTACAGGAGTTATGACCAACGGGTCGTCATGGGGGAACTTCACCCCCTCCAAGTCTGAGTCATCAAAACCAATCACTACTTCAGTCTTTGCACATTTAGGGGCCTCTCCCACGATGTGCATCACCTCCCTGGCGTATACCTTTCGAGAGTTCCTTGTTGTGTCGGCCGCAGTCGGGCCTCCCCAAATCATGTTGATAACTGGCCCTCGTGGTTGTGGGTTACGATCACGGTCGTTGTCCCTTCTATCATTATCCCTTCTATCATTGTCTCTCCTTTGATTTCCACGATCTTCGCCTTTTGTGAACTTGCTTAGCTTCCCTTTTCGGATCAAGAACTCAATCTCGTCCTTGAGTTGTCTGCAATCATCACTGTCATGCCCTATATCTTTGTGAAACCTACAGTATTGATCGTTGTTTCTCTTTGCGGGATCACCCCTGAGTGGCTTCGGCCATCGGAAATCCTTGTCTTTCTCAATATCCATCAGGATTTGACTCCTAGGGGTATTCAACCTTGCGTATTCAGAGAACCTTGGCCCCAAATTTTTCTTAGGGGCAGAGTCGGAGTCCTTGCTAGTTCGGGGATACTTGTCCCTAGCATCATACTCCTGCTCTTGCTTCCGATTTTGGGAGTTTCCATTTCCTCCATTCATGGTTGTAGCTTCTGCCTTCCTAATTCTCTCTTCTGCCTTTATGTATTTACTCGCCCTTCTTTGGAGCTCCATCATGCTCTCAGGAGGATGTTTTGCCAACGACATCTGAAAGTAGGGGTTCATTGTTCCATTCTCCAAGGCTATCATAGCTACCTTATTCTCCAGATCTGGGACGTTCATCGTCTCCTTGGTTAAGCGCTTGAGATAATCCCTCAGGTTCTCATTCTTTCCTTGTTTCACTTGCATGAGAGATGCAAAGCTTTTTTCGTGGACTTTTCTACTAACAAATTGGTTGATGAAAGCCGTGCTCAACTCTTTGAAAGAGCCAATCGAGTTTGCGGGCAATCGGCTATACCATCTTTGAGCCATGCCTGCCAGGGTTTGAGGGAAAGCCCTACACTTAAGAGCGTCGCTAGCGGGTTGTAACAGCAGTGCGTTTGAGAATGTCCTGACGTGATTCAAAGGATCACCCGTTCCATCGTATGCTTTTATCGTAGGCATCTTAAACTTTCGGGAAACATGAGCGTTCATCACCTCCTCAGTGAATGGGGGTGTGGGATCGTCAGGGTCTCCAAGTGGCATCAGGTCTTTGGGATCACCCCTGGGGGTTTCCACCCTCGTAACTCCTCCAGTTGGGGTATCAGCCCTTCTCTGCCTCCTTGAAGACCTTTCCAAATCAATGAAGGGAATCTCCCTTAAAGTTGGAGGAGGCCTATTCTGGTTCTGCTTTGCTTGCTCCCTGGCTATGTCGTCCTTCAGCTTTTGGATCTCGGCCTCATAAGCCTTGATTCTCTCAGCAGCTGTTGGAGGGGGTCCATAATGGATCCTTTGAGTCCTTCTCATAGGCTCCTTGCATGCACGTTGCCTCCTCGGGGCTTCATCGCGATCGTCATCCTCGGACGATGAATCATCAGTGTAAGGTCCGGAGTAATCATCATATCCTTGCTCAGGAGGGGCTAAACCCCTAATATAGGGTGGCTGATACGACTCAGGAATCTGCAGAGCGTGACCGCTAGGTCCAGTATCCCTTCGATCTGGGGGATAGTTAAGCAACCCGTATACCGGATTGGTGCATACGGGGAGCGTAGTGGTGGAGATCTGAACTCCTAAGAGCGGGGGATGGCTAGTTAATGGTGAGACCACCATTTGAAGCTGATTAATCTTCCGTCGGTGGACGTCCACTGGTAAGGTTATCTCAACATGGAGATTCGTCCCTATAGGTTGAGAAACTTGAGGTTGAGTGTTTGTCTCTGTTGATGGGGGTATATACCCTTGCTCCGTAACAACGGGTGGAGCGGAGGAGATGACCGGTGGATCGGAAGTAACATGAGCATTCTCGGTTGTTGTTCTTCGTATGTTAACCATGGTTGATGTTGTCTTCCCACAGACGGTGCCAAATGTTGTGGAATAAAAAGTAGGGTTATCAAATTGCGGCTAAGGTTCGTGAGCTTCGTGCTTTAATGGTTGCGCTTGCGTTTTCGTGAACTAATTCGGGTCCTCACAAGATGCCTACGTATCTCAAAGTTGAGAATCAAGCCAAGACGTAGTTCTGAGAATGAGGGTCAAGCCCTTATATAGGCTGCAGGAGCCTTAGAATCATAGTAGGGTTTGGAGACTTGGTGGATAAGTCACCGTCATTGAGGAAGGTTCTGACTCCTTCCTTGTGGAAGTTAGTTTTCATGTCGAATTAGGTGCCTTGGAGACTACATCTTATCCCAGGGATATTCTAGAACGTTCTTTGTTTCCAAAACGTTCCCGGTTTGTGGATCAGGCCCATGTTAGAAACAAGCTTATATCGGGCATCCCCGGTTTAGGTTGTTCTTTAGGCTTAATCATTACTTACGAAATTAATGCCCAACTAGGTTTTCGGGCCTTATTAATGAGCCTATAAATGTTGTATTAATTATGTCTTTAGGGATTATTTTTCACCCATATCACGTAGAAATTTGTCCACATTCTAAGTGACATATATATCTATATTGCCTATAATAAGCAAACAGGGGTATAATTTGGTTGTTTGGTTCAACTTGGTTCAACCATCTAAAAGAATAGTGACTGTTAGATATTTAGTAATAGATAATAGCCGTTAGATCTAATAATAAGGAATATTCTATATTTAAATCCCTTTTCTAAAGATCCAAGGTTCGAATCCCGTCAACAACAAATTTACATTAAGATTTTATATTATTAGTTCTAATCAATACATATCATTTATTAAATAACTATTATTATTACTAATAATTTTATTAATTAATTACAAAGTTAAATTATATCCATAATAAATTATTATACTCTATTTTATTTAATCATATAATTTTAAAAATATTTAAAAGTAATCCGTGTTTTGCACGGACTATAAGCTAGTAATAAGTTAATTTGTGTACATATGCTTAAACGAATGTATCATTTTATTATTAATCATTTTTGCGTGCATGATTTGCGTTTTTGATTTGGTCTCATGCTCCCATGTTCAAAAGTTTAATTAAATATTTCATATAGTTGTTTAGAAAAATATAGTAGTTAAATTTAAATATTTACATAAATTTAATAAGAAAAATTGAGATTTAGTATTGAGAAATACTGTATTTTGTTATTAAATAAAAAAAGATTGAGACTTTGAATGAAAAATATACTATTACATTTCAAAATCTTATTTTATTATTAACTTTTAGAAAAAGAATTACGACATTAAAATAAAGTATATTTTTTTAATAATTTCAAAAGAAATATTGAGACATCAACATAAAAACCCTTAAATTTTTAATTTTAAACTAACATTCAAATTTTTCTATAAATTTAAGCAAAAGATTGAGAGTTTATAATAAAAATTACTCTACATTATTATTAAATTAAGAAAAGAATCAAAGATTGAGATTTTGAAATGAAAACATAATATACATTTCAAATATTTGATTTTGTTAATTTTAGAAAAAGATTTGAGATTATAAAAAGAAAAACTTAATTTATGATTTTAAATAAAATTTGATTGTTTAAAAAATTTAAAAAGAACATTTATAATTTACTTTTTTGTTATCAACCAGTTCCATACATTTATAGCATTATAGTAAAGGTTTACATTGCCATTTAGCAAAAAAAAAAAAAAAACGATTTACATTGCCACGTACATACAGATACGTAGCACCAATCATCCATAGCGATGTCATATCCATGTCAACTGTGTAGCAATTTTATTTTTATTTTTTTAAAAATGGGAACCCGCAGCCCCTACCCTTCGGGTGCGCTCTGGGTAAACCCATGGGGCTCACGCAATAGCCTGCAAACCACGTGATCCAAGGCAAACCGCACAAGTGCGACAGGCTCTGCCCCAGGATGCCATAATCACAAATTCGCCTCTCATGGGAGTTGAACCTGTGACCAAGAGGTGAGATTACCTCTCTTTAACCAACTGAGACAACCCTTGCAATTGGGTCATTACACTAATATTTTATTGCGATTCAATCACTAAACACAAAATAACTTGCAGCGTCGTTAACTCTCGTTGACTTTTAACGGAGGTCCGTTAATTTTGTACACATAAGCCGCCACATAGACTTTTCTCTCTCGTCACATTGAAAATCAGCGGCCACATATACTTGTGTATTAAAGTATTTTAAAATCATTAATTTGTAAAATTCATATTAAATTCATTTTTGATCCTAATTTTTTTTAAAAAATAGGTGAGTGTTTGTAATTTCATGATCTTTATTTTAGAATTTTTAAATTTAATTTTTCACCTATTTTTTGTTTAATTTCGTATTTAGAAATGATTAAAAGAACATGAAAAAACAAAAGGGACCAAGAAAATTCAAAATTAAAAAAAAACCCAGAAAAGAAAAAGAAAAAGGAACATAATTCTGCAACAAAAGAAAAGAATCTAGTCACTGGTTTGTTCCAGCTTTTGTTTTTTCTTATGATTTAATTGCATGTATTACACTTTTTCAAAAAAAATAAATACCCTTTTGAGGAAACACCTAAATATCGATACCCATTTGGGAAGTTCATTGGAAATTCAGTGGAATTATATACATTTTGCTGTTTTTCTTTTTCCCATTTTGCTGTTATATACTCTTCTTTCTTCTTCTAACGAGGTTTTATATAATTATAATTAGGGTTTTTAAATTTTTGGGGATTTTAAATTTTTGTATTAGATGTTGAATTAGATATTATGGGGCATAGTTGTTGCTCGCTTCCCAGATCATAAGCCCAGCTTGCCCCATTTTGTTGACTCTAATTTCTGTTAGCAGATTTCCAATTTTTTCCTTGAGCTGCCTGAATATTGGTTTTTGTATTAATTCTCAGATGTATCGCTCAGATGTATAGCTTTGTAATTTATTAACTCGAGGTGAAGGAAATGGGTGGTGGAGGTCGTTGGTCGGACACGCAGCGGAGTGGTGGGTTTGAATGAAAGGGGCGGACGGGGTACCTGTTGAACGGAGAATGAAGAGGATGGGGTGTGTTATATACTCTTCTTTCTTCTTCTAACGAGGTTTTATATAATTATAATTAGGGTTTTTAAATTTTTGGGGATTTTAAATTTTTGTATTAGATAGACCTGGCAATTCGTTCGTTTCGTGTACTTTCGTGTTTCGTGTACGTAATACTAAATCCAAAACCGACCCGTTAAGGATTCGTTTCGTGTTCGTGTACCTTCATTTCGTGTACGTTTCGTGTCGTATTTCGTGTAATTTTTGAACAAAAATAAAAATATTTAAATATTAATTTTTTACTAGTTCAGTCTTAAATCAATATGTCATAAGGAATGAAGTGTGCTTAAGTCATGTGAAACTAAGATTTGAAACTATTTTGTATTTATCTTATGTAAAAATTATATATAAAATATCATTTTAAAATATGTATTCATATAATTTTAATAAAATTATTTAAATATTTATTTATTTCGTGTATTTTCGTTTCGTGTCGTGTACCCAAGGGTAAACCCAAAACCGACACTAAATTCATCCGTGTAATTTCGTGTTCGTATACTTTCGTGTTCGTGTACCGTAAAGATCAACCCAAATCCGTAATTTTCGTGTCATTTTCGTGTCGTGTTTTCGTGTCGTGTACGAAATTGCCGGCTCTAGTATTAGATGTTGAATTAGATATTATGGGGCATAGTTGTTGCTCGCTTCCCAGATCATAAGCCCAGCTTGCCCCATTTTGTTGACTCTAATTTCTGTTAGCAGATTTCCAATTTTTTCCTTGAGCTGCCTGAATATTGGTTTTTGTATTAATTCTCAGATGTATCGCTCAGATGTATAGCTTTGTAATTTATTAACTCGAGGTGAAGGAGATGGGTGGTGGAGGTCGTTGGTCGGACACGCGGCGGAGTGGTGGGTTTGAATGAAAGGGGCGGACGGGGTACCTGTTGAACGGAGAATGAAGAGGATGGGGTGCGGCAGTGGGGGCGGTGAAAGGAAGAAGGAGAGAGGAGGCGTGGCGGCGGTGTCGGCGTTGGTGGGAGGTAAAGGAGATGAGAGTTAGTCAGTTATAGGAGGAGACTGAGGGAGTTGTAAAAAAAGTTAAATTAGAATTGAGAGGGGGTGGTTGCCGGAAACTTCTCCGGCCGGGAACTCGCCGGAGAAGAAGGTGGAGGTGGTGATGGGATGATGTAGTAATAATAAAATGAAATGAATAAAATAAATGAAATGAAATGGATGAATAATTTTGGGAAGATAGGTGGGGTTAGAAAATAGGAAAGAAAAAAATATTTTAACACATCAGCACATCACGTGTATATTTTTAACACATCAGCACGCTAAATCAACTTTCCGTCACGGACGTTACTAGGAGTTGACGGCAGTTGGTCAATTGCAAGTTATTACTTTAATAAGTTGACTGCAAGTTTCTTGAGTTCGATTACCCAACTGCAAGTTACATATGAGTTCAGTTATGAAATAGTCAATTAACCCAATATTAAAATGATGCATTAAAGAACTTGATAAATATTATCAAAATATTGATATATCTATACTATCTATACTTCTATACTATACTATAATAAGCGAAAAGGGGTATAATTTGTGGTTTGGTTACTCTCTATTTTTGGTTATCCCTCATTCACAACCGTTAGATCTTCAACTCAAATAGATCATGACCGTTAGATACAACAATACTAAAAATTGGAGGTCTAAGGTTCGAATCCCGCCAACAACATTTTAGTATAAAATTAATACTAGATTATGTTATAGAGAAAAATTGAAGGTTTGATTCCCATCAACAGCATATTAATTTAGATTTAATACTAAAAATTATTTATGTACAAAGGTCTAAAATTTGAATTTTCCCAACATATTAAAAGTAATGTTTGTAATATTATATATACTAAACTATAAATAAATTTAAAAAAAAAATAAAAGTAATCTGTGTTTTGCACGGACTATAAGCTAGTATGTTTAATTTCAATGATCAATTTGAAATTTAACCCGAGCAAAAACACAATTATTAAATCCATTTTTTTAGGTTTTTTTCTCTCAACCAACACAGTCGCCTCCCTCTTTTCTCAAATATTGCCGCTGGGGCTTTCACCAGATTCTTCGGTGGAAAGCCCCAATCCCTTAGTTTTCTTTCATCTCTCTTGCTTATCTTTCTATTAAAATTTGATTTTTATCATTTTTTTAAATAAAACTTCTTAGATCATAAGCCATCGGAGCATCCGGATTTCTGTCTTCTTCGATCTAGCGGGTGGTTCTTCGGTTTGGAGGGGTCCGATTTCTCTTGTTTTTGTGGTTTCGTTTTCTGGATCTAAGGCTTGCTTTTAGTTTGTAATTTTATTTTGCAATTTCAATTTGGTTGTAGTCTCTTCTTGGTGAGAGTTTTGGTGTTTCTCTCCTTTGCTTGTGAGAGTATGGTTTTTGATTTAGTGATAGAAGTTTTTAGGGGATTGCAATTATGGTCGATAATTCAAACATGATTAGTTCCAACTGAATATGGTGAAGCGGGTAAAGTAAATGTAAATGTATCATTTTCAACAAATCACGTGATTGTATCTACAAGAAGAATGGAGTAATTAGCGATTGTTTCTGTTGTATGTTTGTTCGACGCGATTATTTTTTAGACACCGTTTACCTTTTTATTATTCAGTTAATTCCAACTCAAAAAAAAAAAAAGTCCATTTTTTTTTTCTCTTATATGTTAAGTCTCCTGATCCGATTTTATCTCATTAACCCTCATTTTGACCCAATTCCATCAAAACCGTATAATACAACAATTTACATAAATTAATTCATTTGACAAACATATCGATCCATTTCTCGACTGAACGGCCGAGTTCCACAATACGAAGTACACGTCATCACAAGTCATAGTCTGTATTAAAATAGTATCTTTTAGACTTAAATGTTTTACTAGCTTAAAACCCGTGCGATACACGGATTTTTTTTAATATTATATGATTTTTTTTATTGATTTGAATAACTTTTTTTAAAATATGAATTTTGGAGGCTTAAATTTTTAAATGAGATGATTTGATAATAATTATACAGTAAATGTTATCCGTGATATTTTTAGGGAAAAAAAAGGATTTTAATTAGAAAATTTTGAAAGGATGATACATTTTAATTGAAAAAGTAATCGGTTAATTATAAGTACTTATAAAATTATTATTTAATTTTATTAAATAGAATGTCGTGATATAACTGGAAGAAGAGATGTGTTAGTTAAAGAAAATTAAAAAGGAAACATGTTTTAGGTGAACATGATAATGGATTAGTTTATAGTAATTATAATTCAGTTATATTGTTTTACCAAATAAAATTGCTCGTAATGTATTAAGAAAAGGAAAAATTAATGTTGCTCGTGATATTTTTAGAAAAAGAGGAATTTTAGTTAGAAAATATAGAAAAGTTGATACATTTTAGCTGAAAAACTTAATCGGTTAATTATTAATATTATAATATTGTTATTTTATTTTATTAAATAGAACCGCCCGTGATATAATTGAAAAAAGACAGATTTTAGTTAGAAAAAATAGAAAAGGTAATGTGAAAATTAAAGGTGACATGTTTTAGGTGAAAAGGGTAATTAATTTGTTTATAATAATTATAATTTAATTTATGTTATTTTACTAAATTAAATTGCTCGTAGTGATTTTAGATAGTGAGAAATTAATGTTGCCCGTGATATTTCTAGAAAAAAGGAATTTTAATTATGAAATATGGAAAAGATGATACGTTTTAGCTGAAAAAGAAATATTTTAGTTTCAGAATAGAGAAAAGGTAACGTGTTTTGGCTGAAAAAGGTAACTGATTAGTTAATAGTAATTATAATATAATTATGTAATTTTATTAAAAAAATTGCCCGTAGTGTTTATAAGATTGGAGAAATTTTAGTTAGATACAATGTAGAAGATATTGTGTTTTACCTGAAAAGGTAAATTAATTAGTTAGTGAAAAATAAAAAAGGTAATATGTTTAATCTGAAATAGGAAATTAATTAGTTAGTAGGATGTATTTTATTTGTAAGTAAGTAAGGATAAATAAGTAAAATAATAATAAAAAGGTAAATTAATTAATTATTAATTATTAATTTTTTTATTAACAACATTAATGTTAATAAAAAAAGGTAATATGTTTAATCTGAAATAGGAAATTAATTAGTTAGTAGGATGTATTTTATTTGTAATTAAGTAAGGGTAAATAAGTAAATTCAACTGTAACAACCAACCAACCAAAGTTTTAATGTTTCGGCTTTTATATAATACTAGCTTAAAACCCGTGCGATGCACGGATTTTTTTAATATTATATGAAACTTTTTCATTATTTTAAATTAATTTTTTTAAACATGAATTTTGGAGGGTTTAATTTTTATATGAGATGATTTGATAATAATTATATAAATGTTATCCGTGATATTTTTAGAAAAGGAGGGATTTTAGTTAGAAAATATAGAAAAGATGATAGGTTTTAGTTGAAAAAGGTAATCGGTTAATTATTAGTGATTATAAAATTATTATTTTATTTTATTAAATAGAATGCCCATGATATGATTAGAAAAAGAGAGGATTTAGTTAGAGAAAATTAAAAAAGTAACATGTTCTAGGTGAAAAGGTAATTGATTAGTTTATAGTAATTATAATTTAGTTATGTTTTTTTACTAAATACAATATTTTTAGAAAAGAAGAAATTAATATTATCCGTGATATTTCTATTAAA
This sequence comes from Saposhnikovia divaricata, assembly GCA_036435485.1. Lineage (NCBI taxonomy): Eukaryota > Viridiplantae > Streptophyta > Magnoliopsida > Apiales > Apiaceae > Saposhnikovia > Saposhnikovia divaricata. Next base: position 54,187,388 of record CM071594.1, on the reverse strand, counting down.
AGAGGGATTATAGTTAGAAAATATAGAAAAGATGATACGTTTTAGCTGAAAAAGATAATCGGTTAATTATTAATATTATAATATTATTAGTTTCTTGTATTAAATAGAACCGCCCGTGATACAATTGGAAAAAAAGATATTTTAGTTAGAGAAAATAGAAAGGTAATGTGAAAATTAAAAAGATGACATGATTTATGTGAAAACGGTAATTGATAAGTTTATAGTAATTATAATTTAATTATGTTATTTTACTAAATAAAATTGCTCATATAATTTTTAGAAATGAGAAATTAACGTTGCCCGTAATATTTCTAAAAAAAAGGAATTTAATTAGAAAAAATAGAAAAGATGATACATTTTAGCTGAAAAGGTAATCGGTTAATTATTAATATTATAATATTATAATTTTATTTTTATTAAATAGAAACGCCCGTAATATAATTGGAAAAAGAGAGGTTTTAGTAAGAGAAAATAAAAAAGGTAACGTGTTTTGGCTGAAAATGGTAATCATCCATGATATATTTGGAAAAAGAAAGACTTTTGTTAGAGAAAAGAGAAATGGTAACGTGTTTTGCCTGAAAAAGGTAATTGATTAGTTAATAGTAATTCTAATATAATTATGTTATTTTATTAAACAAAATTGCTCGTATGTTTTTTTTAAAAAAGAAATTTTAGTTAGATAAAATGTAAAAGATATTGTATTTTACCTAAAACATGAAATTATTTAGTTATTGAAAAACAAAAAAGGTAATATGTTTAACCTTAAAAAGGAAATTAATTAATAAAGTAGAAATTTTAGTTAGATAAAATATAAAAGATATTGTATTTTACCTGAAAAAAAATTTATTTAGTTATTGAAAAATAGAAAAGAAAATATTTTTAACCGGAAAAAAGGAAATTGGTTAGTTAGTAGGTTGGAGTTTATCTACCGTATTTTAGTTAGAAAATATAGAAAAGATAATACGTTTTAACTGAAAAAGGACATCGGTTAATTATTAACATTATAATATTATTAGTTATTTGTATTAAATATAACCGTCCGTGATATAAATTGGAAAAAAAGAGATTTTAGTTAGAGAAAATAGAAAGGTAATGTGAGAATTAAAAAAATTACGTGATTTAATGTGAAAATGGTAATTGATTCGTTTATAATAATTATAATTTAATTATGTTATTTTAGTAAATAAAATTGCTCATAGTTTTTAGAAAATGAGAAATTAATGTTGTCCGTGATATTTCTAGAAAAAAAGAAAATTTAATTAGAAAAAATAACAAAGATGATACATTTTCATGTATCATTATTATAGACAATGTATACGATTTTTAATATATTTTATTAATAATTGAGAAATATGATGTGATATTTTCATGTATATATTAATGATTGTAAGATTTGTTGTAAATTAAAAAGGTAATGTAATAATATTAATGATTGAAAGATATGATAAAATTGATGTTTTTAGGTGTTTATAAAAGTTAATATATTCAACTAAAAGTAAATGTGAAAAGGCAATCACTAATTACCATTAATTTTATTATATTAATTTGAAAAAGGCAATCGACTAATTACCATTAATTTATTATCTTAATCGACTAATTATCATTAATTATAACGTGTTTTAATTGGAAAGAAAATATTAATGATGGAAAGATATGATACGATTGATGTTTTTAGGTGTTTATAAAAGGTATTATCTCGACTAATTACCATTAATTATATTATGTTATTATTTATTGGGAAATTCTCAATGGTACCACTGTACTTTTGGCTTTTGCCGGTGGTACCATTACGTTTTTGACTCCTCTAAACGGTACCCTTAACAAATTGACTTCTTAACAGAAATACCATTCTGTTAGAAAAACGTTATAGAAACGTTAAGTAGGGTCTGCGGCCAATATTCAACTTTTTTTCTTATTGCATACTGCAACGCATGGCCAAGATTGTTCTTATATTTTTTTAACAAGTTTGGGACCAACCAATATTCTTCAAATATATTTTATTGAAATTCTCAATGGTACCACCGTACTTTTGGTTTTTGCCGGTGGTACCATGTCCTTTTGACCTTACTTAACATTTCTAAAACATTTTTTTAACAGAATGGTATTTCTTTTAGAAAGTCAATTTGTTAAGGGTACCGTTAAGAGGAGTCAAAAACGTAATGGTACCATTGACAAAAGCCAAAAGTACAGTGGTACCATTGAGAATTTCCCTTATTTATTTTAGGTGTATCTATGTTTCTTTATAATGAAGGGTATATAAGTAAATTCACTCAGTATCAAAAAACAGGTACCAAAACTTTCAATGTTTCGGAATTTATATAATAGTATAGATAGACTTCACTAAATTATAGTGTAACACAAATTTAGAAGGAAAAAATTCTGGATTGACTGTGGTTCCTTGGTCCTTCCAAAGAGAAAATTTTAAAATCTATTGAACTTCAAATTTTTGATTTTTATTTCATACTTTTTAACATTAATATTTTTTTGAATAATTAGACTTATAAATCAGGTGAGATTTAATTTTTTTTTAATTTGAATACACGATGAATATTTTTATAATTGCATAATTTTGATCATATATTAACAACTATGCCACTACAATGTACTGCGTACTTGTAGGAGTTTTTTCCTTTTTCTAGAATTTTGTCAAATTTTATTACCTTTGGAAGTTAACTACAACTATCGGGATTGGTCATTTTAATTTTAACAGCTACTAGTGTATCCAAGCGAGTCGAGTAAGTATAAACCAAAAAATTAAAAAAATACAATAAAATCTCCGCGTAATATCTCAAACGGCCTAATTTTTTCCAGTCCAATAAGTACAAGTCACGCGTTTTGTCAATTTCCAAAATAACACACATTACTTACAAACCAAGATTCACAAATCTCAACGACGTGTCACAATTTAATTGGCTTTAAACGAACACACGTAGAAATCACCTTGTAGATCCACCGACGAAGCAACAAGAAGAAGAAAATTATATATATATATAGGGTCTCGTTCTAATAGAAACTAACTTAGAATATAAACTAGAAACTAAACCTAAATTAAATATTTCAAGCTAATCTAATGACCAAATTAGGGGTACTTCAATACAAAAAACGTTTAAAATTATTGTCTCTATTCAACAAAAATATAAAAAAAATGTAAAAAATTTAAAAAAAGTTATTGTTCACGTGATGACGTGGCACATGAACAGTAACTTTTTTTAAATTTTTTTTTATTTTTTTTATATTTTTGTTGAATAGAGCCAAGAATTTTAAACGTTTTTTGTGAAGGAACCCCTAGCGGGGCCGTTAAAATAAATGAAATATAATTTATTTAGTGTAGGTTTCTAGTTTCTATTCTAAAGTTGGTTTCTATTTGAACGCTAGCCTATATATATATATAAAAAAAAAAAAATCATCTCTAAAAACACCACTACATCCACAACTCAAAACCCTTCATCCCCAATCTATCAGATCTCAACAAAACCTATACATACACACAACTTATACGTATAGATCAAACTAATTTCAGCCATGTCTTCTCAATCTCAACCAGCAATTCTCCCAATCACCAATCCCCAAACCACCGCCGTCGAATCACAAGCTCCGGTCACCACTCCGGCCTTCCGAGCATTCATCTCCAACATAACTGAAACTGTCCGTACAGGTCTCGCCGCTCGTCGCCCGTGGATGGAGCTCGTGGACCGGTCGGCGTTCTCTAAACCGGACTCGATCTCCGATGCGACGACTCGGATCCGTAAGAACTACACGTACTTCAAGGTGAATTATCTTTCTGTGATCGCGATTGTGCTCGCTTTCTCTCTCTTGACGAATCCGTTCTCTCTCATCATTCTGCTTGGTTTGCTCGCGTCGTGGCTGTTTTTGTACCTGTTCAGGCCGTCGGATCAGCCGTTAGTGGTGTTTAATCGGTCCTTCTCGGAGCGCGAGACGCTAGGGATATTGATTCTGTCGACGATCGTTGTGGTGTTTTTGACGAGCGTTGGATCGATTTTGATCTCTGCGTTGATGATTGGAGTGGCGATTGTGTGTGCGCACGGAGCGTTTAGGGCGCCGGAGGATTTGTTTTTGGATGAGCAGGATCAGAGTAACACTGGATTCTTGTCGTTTATTTCCGGTGCAGCTAACAGTGCTGCTGCTTCGGCTGCTCCGATTATTGCTACTCGTGGTTGAGGATTTGGATCGGATCCGGTTGTTGAATTGCGGTAAAATGCAATGCAGTTACTTTTTCGATGAAATGAATTGTTTGATATACATGTTATGTAGGTTAATTGAGTATATTTGTGTTTTTTTGGTGATGGAAGAACCGAAGAACTGACTGTTGGTAGTGGCGGTGGTGTATTTGTGAATTGCGCAATTTCAATTTTATGATAATACTTGATTTGATATTTGACTCGTAATTGTTTGCAAGTCATTGATAGAAGTTGGATATTGTATGTTATGCCAATGTTGAAATCTTTATTCATTCAATTGGTACATTTATTCATTTTTAGCTTTGTTGTTTGAAGATCAATTTGTCAAGCGAATAATCTATATTTTGTTTTCTTGTTTTTAGACGTAGGAACCTTAGATTTCTTGCATTAGAGTTACTGATTTGCATTGCAGGTACTGTTTGATACTTTTTCGTTTGTTGTAACTTGAAATCAATCGGCTTACATATCTATTGGATGATCGAGTATATTTGTGTTTATTCAGTGAGGATAGAAGTGAGGAACTGGCTTTTGGTGGCGGACTAGTGTTTTATTTGTTGATTGCCATTTAGATTTGTGATGTACTTGATTCAATATTTGTTTTGTAATTGTTGCAAGTCAATTGATTCACAATATGCAAATCACACAGCTTATGAGTTTATGTAATGCCTGTAATCAATTCCTTATTCAATCTAAAATACTCTAGTTGAAATAAAATTAGATGGATCCACGTACCAAATTTTAAAAATCATGTCTTCTATGTTCTACTTTTATTGTATGTGTGAGTTGGATAGAACGACTCCAGATCGAAATACATTTGATTCAATTTCTTATGATACATATGACGGTAGTATCATTTAACTCTAAACACCAACCGACTATCATCCTCCCCCCACATGCTCCAGCCATGTTTACAGATCATGATTTTGGTCTATTTCTTTTTATCTTTAAAATTGACTTGACGTCATTTATTTCAATATAAAATTGATTCTCGATCTTAATTCTTAGATGCATTTTAAATATATAAAGTATGTCTCTATATATAAATTATTTTTAGGTCAACTGAAGTATATTTGGTGAAGGAAGAACTGACTTTTGGTGATGGTGCTAATGGGGGTTCAGTTGTGGATTGTGCAATTTTTGTTTTATGATAATACTTAATTGCATTTGTGATTTTTAATTTTTTATCAGTCATTGATTTCAAAAGTTGCAAAATATCTATCAGACCAGTGTTTGATTTCAGTTGGCAGGCACATTGACTAGTTTATCATGCATTTTGTTTGAAGATCTGATGTTGTGAAGCAAGTGATACTCATAGTTAAGTGGTCGTTGTTCTGTAGAGGCTATTGATCACCTCTTTCTTAAGCTCCATAGATTTGTCTCGCTTCCCTTTGTATCCAGTCTATGTACTGGTACAGTAATGCTCAATACTAGTAAGGTCATAGTGGAAATGTAAGTTGTAAAGTTGGTGATCAGAACCTTTTGATCGGTGAGTTATTCATTAGTTATTCGGATTCTTGTTAGTTAATCCTATTTTTGTCAGAAGAAAAAAGAACATTAGTATTGAAATATCACCCAATATGATTTCCCAGATTCAGTATATGTGACCCCCTCCAAAAAAGAGAGAAAAAACCTCAAGGAAAAAGCATTTAGTATTATTTCTGTTATCATTTTTCACACTACCTTGTGTGCAGATTATATGGCGGTAATGATCTTTTAGTGCCAATTGTTTTCCCTAGTTCTAGAAATTCTTTTAACTGTTTACCTGTTAAAGATTCTCAGAGACCTGGAGCTTGATATTGCAGCATTTGCTAGTAACTGCAATGACAGGGCAATGTACATTTTTTTTACCTTTCCACTTATGATTAGCACCTCGCAGAACACATTTGATCAACAAGAGATTGTCATAACTGTAAAATACATTTTAATTTAACATATGTCAAAGAAGTTGAACAAAATTTTGGCTGAGGGATGAGTTATGGAATGTGGGAAAGATCTGAAATTGGGCAGCAGATGCGATATAGGTAAATTTGAAATGTAACGAGGTTGGAGAGTTTTGTTATTTAAACTGGAAAGATCCAGTTCAATGAGATGCAAACTTTTTATGGCTACTTATAATACTCTTGACAATGGTATATTTACACAAGGGGCAGATCCCTTATTCTGGGTAGTAGGGGGATTGTCAAGAAACTCTGGACTATGATAAGCTTGAAAACAGTTTTAAAGAAAGAATACCTTGTACGAGAGCCTTCTGAAGAGTGTTACATTAATGATGGACTATCATTCAGACATGATGAGAACTGGGATTTTGGTGTGTTGAAAAGTGAGGAAGAAAAAGTTATCTGATGATGAAAACTGATAGCTGAAGATGAAAACTGATAATTTTGCTAGCAAAAATGATGATAACTGATGTGATAAAACTGATGATGAAAGTCGTAGTTTGCTAGCAGGAGATGCAGATAATATTGAGAAGCTTAAGATGGAAGTTTATATGGATGAATTGTAATTTGAAAACAAGAAGACAGTGTGATCTTGGTCAGTTGAGATTTTATGATGAAGATCTCTCTTGAAAGACTCATACTGCATGAGTCCTGATTATGGCTCAGAAATGCTAGACACGAGTATGTTGTGAAGTTAATATCCTACTTGTAGGAGTTCACATGCACAGTACTGCTCCAGAGTGTGTGATATTTTGACTAGTTCCTACTAATTTGATGTTACATGAAGCATCAGCCTAGTCTTTTGACCTTAATACACTCTTTTTGCTATTTCTTTTTACCTTGATTTCTCATATCCAGAAATCGATACTTTTTGTTCGATGCAAATTACTGGTTGCTATCAAAAACCTCATTTATAGAATTTGAATTACAGATGCATCGTCATATGAAAAGTGTGAAATGAAAGAGAGAGAGGCCATTTAGCCATATTTTGTCTTTTTTAGAGACTGAGACTTGTGGTTTTCACGGATAATTATTCTCTGCTAATAAGAACTCACATTCAGGAACTTGAAATATATATTTTCAACATCTAGGATATTTGTGATTCTGTATATTGAACATCTAGGAATTATATTCAAAACGAACATGTGCTGACTGTGTTATGTATTTATTTTTAGAGCTACCCAAAAACATTACATTCTGAAATGAACTCCACTTGTAAAACTTCTAATGAATCCATGTTTTGCAACAACAATAACATTTATTTTACACTTGTAGTTGCATATCAACTGCTTACACTGTTGTTAAGCTAGCTAGATTTGCAGAATCGCGATTAATCCACAGGAAGACCAACTTGGAACGAATTTGTTGTTTCTTTGAACAATTCTTGAAGCTCGATGTGCCTGTTACTCTGCAAAACAACGGTCCAAGCCTGGATCTCAGAACTAGAGAACTGAGACACAATGAGATGGCCGGCTGTGCAATCGGCATAGATAATATCCACGTACTCATGAGAGTCATAACATTGACAGGTTCCAATATGGGAAATCAAAGATTTGCTCGTCTCCTAATAAATTCTTAATTCATGTCCCATATGTTTGTCAACAAGTAGTCTTCCAAGAATATGCTATACGTGTACAAAGTATTGTAACTCTTTTATGAACAATTCATGCTCAGAATAGTTCTTGTACAACTATTCATAGATTCTCTAAATGTACCTGCAGTCTTTCAGTAATTCAAATTTTAAGATGACTGAGAAAAAGTCCAAACCTGTGCGTTCCATATACCACAGAACAAAAGGTATCTCTCTATGGCTGTACCTCTTAACAATCACATATAAAAATATTGCATTGATAGAATCATAACTACTAGTATAACATTGGATTTCACATTAATTGAACCTGCACACTGGTCTATTTCCATTTTACCTTCTCTCCATTGAAACAATCTACTTGAGTACCGTTTTTACTGGCTTCACTGGACAATAACAACAAAATTTGTTAACTGTAATAGTACCCTTAGCTATCCCTTTCAATCATAATACTTTCATCAATCAAAATTATGCTAGATTTTTATTCTCCAAAAATTATATATCATGTACATGATGTTTCATTCGGTGTCAACATAAAGATAATAATTATAATAATTGTTGTACGAGTGCACAAAACTCTCACATCAGCACGATATGAGGAAGTTCTAGTTATACGCAGCATTGTGATTACCATACATAGTGACTTTGTATAGTAAACACCAACTCATACCAATAAGTGCAAACCTGCATTGCTTATTTAAAGATGTACGTAAATTTGTTGCATTAAATCAAAACTTAAAGTGGCTAAAACTATGTACACATACCAGAAAGCATTGTGATTACCATACATAGTGACTTTGTATAGTAAACACCAACTTATACCAATAAGTGCAAACCTACATTGCTTATTTGAAGATGTATGTAAATTTGTTGCATTAAATCAAAACTTAAAGTGGCTAAAACTATGTACACATACCAGAATGCAGGTATTCTCCAAGTTATGTGGACAGCAGCAGAGTATGAAAAATCCATGAAACTCAGGATGGATAGCGCAACAGATAATGATGACATATAAAACACATACAAAAACGCACACACAAAAGATACAGTATACATTCATCTCTCTCCGTGGCGCTATCCCTCCTGAGCTTAACAGATTTTGTCATACATTTTTTCAAATGAAATGAAACTAACCAAAGAATAAAATGGAAATAAATATGTGAGGATAGATTGAAAGTAGAGAAAGGAGAGGGGTTGTATTTATAGCTGTTGCTTGCAGCCTTGTGTATGCAGTTTCTCTTTCTCTTTTTTTATTTAACCAAAAGTTTGACAAAGGGCTCTATGTCTTCAACAAGTGTTAAACTTAAAGCAGCCTTTCTATGATTTGTTTTCATTCAATTCATTTTAGGTGATTACTATATATCAATGTTAGTTATTTATGTTCATGTCTATAGTGAATGCAAAACCTTTTAATAATTTAAAGAATTGATATATAGTTTAATTAATTAAATTCTAATTAATAAATAAATTATATAATTACATACGGTAAACCAAATTAATTGATGTCATTATTGATAATTCATATATATAGATACATAATCAAAATTTTTGAAAATAAAATTTGGAATTTAAATAATAAGAATAGAAAAAGAAAATTTATCACTTTTGGAGATGTACAATAGAAGGTAGATTACTTGAGTCTCATCTGTTTGTGTATATTCATAATGATATAGACTTACTTGAAACAAATATGTTAGTTGTTTAAGGAAAAAAACACCAAATATATTAACCAAATATGTTAGTTAGAGTATATATAGTGAAAAATTAGACTTATAAATGATAGTTACATCATTGAAAAATTCTTAAAATCTTTTGAAAAGAAATCCAAAGATTGTGGCTTGTGACAATGTCATGTGATCAAATTCTAAACAAATTGATAGTACATAAATTAGTAAATAAATAATGTTAACAAATGTATTACTTTGATAGAAGTATGTATACAAATTACAGAAAGCATAGAAAATAACAGGCTAACAGCTAGCAAAATAATAACTCTTAACTTGCCGACTACGGCGCATTTGGTTCTAAAACTTGAAATACGGGACGGTGTTGGCTGGTACATCTCATGCATGATTACCAATGCTTGCTTTTGTTTCGTTTACAAATTCACATGTACCAAAGTAATGAATATAATTAGTAAGATATTGAACAGTAAAGTCTCTATTTGACATCTCTAAAATAAAAGATTGTTAAAATCTTCCAAATTGTAATTTTCAAAAATCAAATTATAGCTCATCCGAAAATGTAGAACTTTTACCATGTCAAATCATAACCCTCCAATTAGAAGCCATTCCCATGTATATTTACATAGTGGTGATTTTAATTTTTGTGGTTAATATAAGTTTGCTTGAAATAATTGAAAACGATTAAACGAAGCACCATTAGTAGTTATTCATATCTTGTGCAAAGGATTGAATGTGAGTTCCAACAAGTCAGAGTCAAACCTGCTTAGAAATAAGCAAAGTGGAGCATTATAAGGTTATGCCAATTGAGACTGCTCATGAGTTGTTGAGACATAATTAAACATTCTTCTCGACATGATATTCGCTTTGATGATAATGAAAAGATCTGGAGACAAGGAAGCTTCTCGTATCAACTTAAATCCCATCATACTTTCAAGGGTAACTAGTTGATAAAGCCGCGCTTCGCGGCGGCTTTACAATATTTTAAAAAAATTCATTACATTTACGTTATATTATAATATTAATATTAAATTTTAATAATTAAATAATATTCTCTAATGAATCAATTTCTTGTTAAATACGATTCTTTCGATTGAGCCGCTCTCTCGTTAAAACCGAAATCCCAACTTTTTAACAACTTATATAATATTTTTTATCTATAAAATCGAACTGTAAAAGTAAAATGAAATTTATGACTTCAGTATCAAATTCTAATAGCTAATACAATCTTTTCTAGCGAGCCGTCTTCCCGTTAAATACGTTTCGAGCCGCTCTTATTTGAAACCGAAATTCTAACTTCATTATATAAATAGAGTAAATTCCAATTTTTATATTCATTAAACTTTCTAATATTTATGGAGTTTTAAAAGATTAAAATACATCTTATATTTTCTGTATATTATAGATATTCTTGTATTTATTTATAATTTCCGCATGGGAATGTCTTTCTGTTATGTTAACATATCAAAAAAAATTAAAATACGAAGACTTTTCGTTACGGGAATAATATTACATTTATGGATATATTTTTGTAATGCAAGTATAATTAACTTGCATAAAAAAGTTAAAATAAAATATTTCTAGGAAAAAAGATGTATAGTTTTAAAAAATCGTATACGATGTCTCCACCGTCCTCGTATTCTACTTCCAATAAAACATTTTATTTTATGTATTAATTATATATTTAAACATTTTTTGTACGGTCTTATCTAATGAATCGCTTTCTTGTTAAACACATTTATTACTATTGATTCGCTCTCTCGTTAAGACCAAAAACCTAACTTTTACATATATTACTTTGTATGATAATGTTTATCAATAAAAATCAAATCCTAAAAATAAAATAAAATTTATAACATCATATGATATTTTAATAGCTAGCACGATCTTTTATAGTGAGCCGTCTTCCCGTTAAACACGTTTCGAGCCATTTGAGATCGAAATTCTAACTTCATTACATATTATTGATTTTACTTATCTTTCACAACAATTTTTTTCCTTAAAATCAAAGCCTAAAAAATAGAGTGAATTCCAATTTATACTTTCTCTAAATTTTCTAAAAATTTTGGAGTTTTTGAAAATGAAAACACATCTTATTTTCTCTTTATATTATAGATACTCCTGTATTTATTTAGGATTCCAGCATGACATTGTTCTTTTATTATGTTAACACATCAATTCTTTTCTTTTTAAATACGGTGACTTTTTTCATGACAATAGTATTGGATTTATGAATAAATTTTCCTAATATAAGTATAATTAAATTATATAAAAAATATATAATTTAAGAAGATCGTACTTTCTATAAAATATTTAATTATATGTCTGCTCTATATATTCAAACACCTATTCTAGTTCTAGTAGAACTTTTATTTATATATTTTTTCTACAAATTCGAACTCTTATTCTCTATAAATTCGAACTCCTATTCTACTTCCAATAGAACTTTTAATTGTATGTCTTATAAATACTTATTATACTTCCAATAGAACTTCTAATCATATGTCTTTCCTATAAATTTGAACTCTTCTCCTTTATAAATTCGAACACCTATTCTACTTCTAATATGATAATTTATATTTTTATATTTTTTAGTGTTTAAAATTCTAGAAAATTAGAAAAATCGATTGACACGATATTAGAGCGCCACCTAAACTCCCGCTATCCTCCTTTATATATATATATATATATATATATATATATATATATATATATATATATATATACACTAGTTGATAAAGCCGCGCTTCGCGGCGGCGTTGCAATATTTTTAAAAAAATTCAATACATTTACGTTATATTATAATATTAATATTAAATTTTAGTAATTAAATAATCTTCTCTAATGAATCAATTTCTTGTTAAATACGATTCTTTCGATTGAGCCGCTCTCTCGTTAAAACTGAAATCCCAACTTTTTAACATATATTATAAAGACTAATATAATATTTTTTATCTATAAAATCGAACAGTAAAAATAAAAAAAATTTATGACTTCGGTATCAAATTCTAATAGCTAATACAATCTTTTCTAGCGAGCCGTCTTCCCGTTAAATACGTTTCGAGCCGCTCTTATTTGAAACCGAAATTCTAACTTCATTAGAGAGTAAATTCCAATATTTATATTCTTTAAACTTTCTAATATTTATGGAGTTTTAAAAGATAAAAATACATCTTATATTTTCTGTATATTATAGATATTCTTGTATTTATTTACAGTTTCCGCATGGGAATGTCTTTCTGTTATGTTAACATATCAAAAAAAATTAAAATACAAAGACTTTTCGTTACGGGAATAATATTACATTTATGGATATATTTTTGTAGTGCAAGTATAATTAACTTGTATAAAAAGGTTAAAATAAAGGATTTCTAGTAAAAAAGATGTATAGTTTACAAAAATCGTATAAGACGTCTCTACCGTCCTCGTATTCCACTTCCAATAAAACATTTTATTTTATGTATTAATTATATATTTAAACATCTTTTATACGGTCTTATCTAATGAACCGTTTTCTTGTTAATCACAGTTTTTACTATTGATGCGCTCTCTCGTTAAGACCAAAAACCTAACTTTTACATATATTACTTGTATGATAATGTTTATCCATAAAAATCAAATCCTAAAAATAAAACAAAATTTATAACATCATATGATATTTTAATAGCTAGTACAATCTTTTATAGTGAGCCGTCTTCCCGTTAAACACGTTTCGAGCCGCTCTCGTTTGGGATCGAAATTCTAACTTCATTACATATTATTACATATTATTGATGATACTTATCTTACACAACAAATTTTTTCCTTGAAATCAAAACCTAAAAAATAGAGTGAATTCCAATTTATACTTTCTCTAGATTTTCTAAAATTTTTGGAGTTTTAGAAAATGAAAACACATCTTATTTTCTCTTTATATTATAGATATTCCTGTATTTATTTAGGATTCCTGCATGAGATTGTTCTTTTACTCATTGTTCTTTTATTATGTTAACACATCAATTCTTTTCTTTTTAAATAGGGTGACTTTTTTCATGACAATAGTATTGAATTTAAGAATAAATTTTCCTAATGTAAGTATAATTAACTTATATAAAAAATATATAATTTAAGAAGATCGTACTTTCTATAACATATTTAATTATATGTCTGCTCTATATATTCAAACACCTATTCTAGTTCTAGTAGAAATTTTATTTATATAATTTTTCTATAAATTCGAACTCTTATTCTCTATAAATTCGAACTCCTATTCTACTTCCAATCGAACTTTTAATCGTATGCCTTATAAATATTTATTATACTTCAAATAGAACTTCTAATCATATATCTTCCCTATAAATTTGAACTCTTCTCCTTTATAAATTCGAACACCTATTCTACTTCAAATATACTAATTGATATTTTTATATTTATTAGTGTTTAAAATTCTAAAAAATTAGAAAAATCGATTGAGACGATATTAGAGCGCCACCTAAACTCCCGCTATCCTCCTTTATATATAGATATTGATTTCAGCCGAGTTGGCTCGACTTGAACTCAATTCGAATATAGTCTAAACTTGAATAAGTATTTTTAGTTAAATAAAAAACTGTCATTCCATGTTTGTTCTACTTATACAACTATAGACTAACAGCTTGATGCAATCCAAAATAAGAATTCGAGTTCAATGTTATCTAAGAATTTTGAACTTTGTTTAATATGCGAGTCGGATTCAATTGAACACAAAGTTTGTACTAGATAAATATTGATCTTGACTCATTTTGATAAAGATACCCCAAAACCTTAGAAGCTCCAGAAATCCCATATTTAGTAGTTAACTAATGCATCTGTGTGTTTGTTTATATCGATCTAGACTATTGGATCAAGATTACATTATTAAGTGAGAGAGGTTAGTAGTTAACTTCTGGATGGAAAGCACGTGTAGATGATTTTTTTTTTTTTTTTTTTAGCAACAATGCAATACGATAAATTTTGTGATGCTAGAAAATAACATCTGCGGAGCCCATTATTAGTTTGAAACAAGAACAATTCCAAGGCGATTAATAGGGAGATGGTCCATACTCTACATCCACTCACCGTATGTTATAGCATACTGTATTGCGATTTGTGATCTTTTCGTTAATACCAAAAATTCTAGTTTTACATGTAACGCAATATGATATAGTAAATCAGAACCGCAAACCCATTAAAATATTTGTTGAGATTCATTTGTAGCCGGTTTTGATAAAAGTTATCCTACTGAGAGCAACAGTACAACCACGTGACATGTTACAACTTGAAAGTACAAAAATCTGGGATCATAGGAGTAGTAGTTTATTACACCGTCTGTTAACTTCTGTGTTACAGAAAAACAAAATTTAAAGGAAAAAAAAAAATTCGGATCTGAAACAAGTTGATAAATTGATCATCATTCTTGAAAATTTTGATTACTGACCTCCGAGTGCAAGTTTCTCTTCTCCGTGATATCTTTACTACTTTTTGTTTACAACAAAAACCTTAGCTTCTACAGAAATTGGAATAGTAATTCATTCCATACATCGGGCACGCCTGGCAGGCACCAATGTATGCAGTCAGAGTAACTTGAAGGGTTTGCCAATTGCTCAGGCGTCTGTGGCTCCCAAAACTTGCGATAAATTGAAGGGTGGCCATCTTTTCTATACTCGGACAGCTGAGTAATGTTGAGAACAGATACCTTCGAGCCCAACCTGTTCAACACCTTCTTCACCATCTGCATTGTGGGCAGGTCTGAACCGCTTCCCCAGTAGCTCGAGTTGTCTATTGGGGTTCTCTGATCATAACAGTTCCCTTTGCCTTCCGGTTCCCATTCTTCCCTCCTGTTTATTTAAACAAAATATGCCACAAAATTTCAAGACAAGCAACCGAAAAACAATCTGAGGTGATTATGAGAAGAAAACAAGAAACCTTTATCGCACACCATCGATAAATTTGAAAACTTTGTTAATATATTTACACTTTTGAACTTTATTGTAGGAGCCCATCTTAAATTGATATCTTTAGCTTAGGTAGAACTATAGAGTTGCAGATGCTAGCAATACAATGCATAAACCATGCAACAAGAATGCTTTCAATCCCAAAAGTAAAAAATATCAAATTTCGACCGAAGGTAGCATGTTAAAATGTGGGTATAAATTGTACCCGGAGTTGATGAAATATTCAAAAACTCAACAAAAAGTTCTTTTACACATTTCCTCAAAAAGATTACCCAAGAACAGCAATAATGTCACATAAACTTTTCATTTTTTCTACATAATATTATTCATATAGGCGGAGAAAGCTTCCTGGTATTAAGACACAGATCACCAAGAATTAATCCTAAAACTGACTTCATTTTACAGAATTGTGAAGTGAGAGGACAAGAGGTCTATCTAATGTAACTACCATAAGAAAATATATGTACATGGGGATAAAATATCAAAATTTGATTATAGGGACAATAGTACTCACAGTTGATGTGTTGGCGACATAGTAACAAAGAAGACCTTCTTTTTAAGGGGGTCAACATTAGAATATATCCAGTCTGTCAAGGCCTCCATGGCCAACTTCATGCCTCTCAGCTCGTCTATCTCTTGGCAAACACCATTTCTTTCCGTACTCCACCTGCAAAAAACAATGGGCTGTGAGACCATGAGCTATACACAATTTCTCCTAAAACCTATCCCTTTGATTCAATAAGGAGACAAAAACTATATTAGTTCAGACTAACAAGAGCTTAACAGGACCCTGTCTCCACCACAGGTACGAATTGAAGACTAGTATATCAGCATTCTCCCATTCAGATGAGTGCCTGAGAAGTGAATCTGGACGCATAATTCGTTCATCTAATCTGTGATCTACAGGATCATCAGAATTGGATTCAACAAGTAAAGGGGCCCAGAGGAATTCCACAGTTGCATTATACTCCTAAACATGCAAAACCACTTCCATTTAGAGAATTCCAATATTAGTCTTAACCCAGAAATAGTATAATCCGTCATAGAAAGTAACACAATAGAGATGAATGTAACCTCTGCTCTAAAAGTGGTAAGGTGAGCTTGGGGAGTTATTGACCTTTTGTCAGCTGGAATTACAGACTGTAACAAACATAACATCGATATCCATTGTCCTCTATTCAGCGAATCCCCCACAAACATTAGTCTCTTCCCACGAAGCTTCTCCCATACTTCTGTTGAATTCCATCTAAACCAATGAAAGTTTAAGCTGTTCACTGTTTCCATATTTACTTTTACATGAATGATAACCTAATTAAATATTCTTCCCTAGCCAGTAGTAATTAACTAGAAGCATACTTGCAGATATAGGTACACATACGATTATAATAATAAGAATTATTAAGCCCGCATAAGGTAGGGTGATAACATATAAGCATGATAAACATATACTATAATCCATCAACTAGCACTCTAGGTATTAGTACAAGTTACAACTCGTAGCTTAAAATGGTACCCAAGCAGGTTCATGAGCGTCTCTCGTATGAATCCTTTTACCCCCGGCATTCTCAAAACAAATAATTTGTTCACCGAAATTAAATAAGGCTTTAGCAGAGTTTGTAATTTTGCAGCAGAAAAACAAAAGTACCTCTTCAAATCACAACCATGAGGTTGCCATCTCCAGTACTGGTAATCGAAATCAGGCCTTCCATGCTTGTGACAAGCCAATTGGTCAGACATGTAAGGACAATCAGACTCATTATAGAGTGGATACGAAGTATTATCGAAAACCCACTTGCCAGAAAAAACATCACACCTCTCCAAACTCTCCCTCCTTCCATTAAACTCCTCCTTCTCCACAACCCATTTAGCCTCCTGTCCACTATATTTCACAGTTGATTCACACTTGCTAGATCTATCCAAGGCCACTACAATAACCCGCAAAGAAATAGCAATTTTACTAATTAAACATACCAAGAAAATTACCAACAAAAAAAAAACAACTTTAAGCAAAAACAAACAAACATAATCAAATCAGATGCATTCAAATTATACATATGTAAGCATAAAATGAGCAGAAAACTAACCTGGAAGAAGCTTTTGAAGGGTATGATTGTAATGATTAAATGGGTTATTATCATAAGCATCAAGATTAGTACTTTGATGATTATTATTATGTGGGTTTTCTTGATGGATTAGCTGAACGTAACGTTCATTATAAAAGATTGAACACAAAATGAAGATGAGAAACACAAGGGCTAAAACAGGGAACTGGGTTTTTTTCTTGTGCCATTTCGGCATCATTCTTGAATCAAAAGTTCAGTTTTTCAACATCTTTATTGTACGTATGTATGTATAGACTATAGGCCATAAGATAAGACCGGTGTGTATCTACTGTGATGATCGTTTAATTATTTACGGGTTTGATGTTTTGACCGGACAAAGACCGTAAGATACAGTTTCAACTTTGAAATGTCATGAAATTAATTGTATTGAAAAATAAGGTTGTAGACAATCTTGTCAGATTCGGTTAGGACTGAAATTAATTTAGTTTTGGATTCGTTTATGTTCTTTTAAGATGGAGCTATCAGATTTTAGAGTGTTTATCTAGTTTACCATTTGTTCAATTAATTTGTACTCCGCCCGTCTTTCTCATCAAATGAGTTTGGCACAAAGGTTACAAAAAAATATAAATTAATGAAAAAAAAATAGTGAACCAATCAAAGGTCCTGCTTAGCTGTAGCGGATTGAATTAGTTGTTTTGATTATCGGATTTAAATTAGTTGTTTTGAATAAAAGTGTTTGATAAATAGTTTTTTGAGTAACTTTTTGTGACATATAGCAAACCTCTAATTGAAAAAGCTCATAAAATGAACTTTTTCAAAATTAGCTTTTTGATACCAAACATCTAACTCAAACCTCTAATAACAAAACACGGTTTCATTTGGTCAAACCTCTAATCTACCTCAAACCTCTAACTAGGGGTGTTCATGGGCTCACCAAACCGATTAAACCGACCCAACCCGGCCCTTTTTTCGGCCGTTCAAATCGATAAAAAAAAACCCGATACTTGATTGGGTTAGAAAATTTTCAAATCGATTTAAATGGGCTGGGTATAGGTTTTATATTTTTTCGGCCAACCCAACCCAACCCGTCTAATATATAACTTTTATTTGATAATTTAATATAAATCTATATATTATATGCAAATATACAATACACAATATATCATAATTTTATTTATAGATGTATGATTACATATGGCGTGTATGCATATGATTTACGATGTAATTTACATTACTAAAATTATAACATTAATTAAATTAAATATTAACAATAAAATCCTAAGTTACACATAATTTAATTTTACTTAAGTTCTCAAAATGAGCTTTACTTTGCGTACTTTAATTTTTTTTTATAAAATTATTTAACCCATTCAAACCGAACCAACCCAACCCAAACCGATATATAATGGGTAGGGTTGGGTTATAAAATTATTTTTTACGGGTTGGGTTAAAAATTTTCAAACCGATATAATTGGGTCGGGTTGCAAAAACGTCATTAACCCAGCCAACCCGACCCGCGAACACCCCTACCTCTAACTTCAAAACATCCCCAATATATATATATATATATATATATATATATATATATATATATATATATATATATATATATATATATATATATAAAGGAGGATAGCGGGAGTTTAGGTGGTGCTCTAAGATCGTCTCAATCTATTTTTCTAATTTTCTAGAATTTTAGAATTTTAAACACTAATAAATATAAAAATATCAATTAACATATTAGAAGTAGAATATGTGTTCGAATTTATAAAGAAGAAGAGTTCGAATTTATAGGGAAGACATATGATTAGAAGTTCTATTGGAAGTATAATAAGTATTTATAAGGCATACGATTAAAAGTTCTATTGGAAGTAGAATAGGAGTTCGAATTAATAGAGAATAAGAGTTCGAATTTATAGAAAAAATATATAAATAAACGTTCTACTAGAAGTAGAATAGGTGTTTGAATATATAGAGCAGACATATAATTAAATATTTTATAGAAAGTACGATCTTCTTAAATTATATATTTTTTTATATAAGTTAATTATACTTATATTAGGAAAATTTATTCATAAAACCAATACTATTGTCATAAAAAAGTCACCGTATTTTAAAAGAAAAGAATTGATGTGTTAACATAATTAAAGAACAATCTCATGCAAGAATCCTAAATAAATACAGGAGTATCTATAATATAAAGAGAAAATAAGATGTGTTTTCATTTTCTAAAACTCCAAAAAATTTAGAAAGTCTAGAGAAAGTATAAATTGGAATTCACTCTATTTTTTAGGTTTTTGATTTTAAGAAAAAAAAAGAATTGTTATTTAAGATAAGTATCATCAATAATATGTAATGAAGTTGGAATTTCGATCCCAAACGAGAGCGGCTCGAAACATGTTTAACGGGAAGACAGCTCACTAAAAATTGTTATTTAAGATAAGTATCATCAATAATATGTAATGAAGTTGGAATTTCGATCCCAAACGAGAGCGGCTCGAAACATATAAAAGATTGTACTAGCTATTAAAATACCATATTGATGTTATAAATTTTATTTTATTTTTAGGATTTAATTTTTATGGATAAACATTATCATACAAGTAATATATGTAAAAGTTAGGTTTTTGGTCTTAGCGGATCAATAGTAATAACCGTGTTTAACAAGAAAGCGGTTCATTAAATATGACCGTATAAAAAGTGTTTAAATATATAATACATAAAATAAAAAGTTTTATTGGAAGTAGAATACGAGGACGGTGGAGACGTCATATACGATTTTTTTTAAACTATACATCTTTTTTCCTAAAAATCCTTTATTTTAACTTTTTTATACAAAATTATCTATAATATACAGAAAATATAAGATGTATTTTCATCTTTTAAAACTCCATAAATATTAGAAAGTTTAAATTTAAATAATATAAAAATTGGAATTTACTCTCTTTATATAGTGAAGTTAGAATTTTGGTTTCAAATAAGAGCGGCTCGAAACGTATTTAACGAGAAGACGGCTCGCTAGAAAAGATTGTATTAGCTATTAGAATTTGATACTGTAATCATAAATTTATTTTATTTTTACGGTTCGATTTTATGGATAAAAAATATTATATAAGTCTTTATAATATATGTTAAAAAGTTGGAATTTCGGTTTTAACGAGAGAGCGGCTCAATCGAAAGAATCGTATTTAACAAGAAATTGATTCATTAGAGAAGATTATTTAATTATTAAAATTTAATATTAATATTATAATATAACGTAAATGTATTGAATTTTTTTAAAAATAAAAATTGTAACGCCGCCGCGAAGCGCGGCTTTATCAACTAGTTTTATATAATAAAGTAAGTTTGATGGAAGAAAGTAATGGGTATAATTACTTTTTATATTATAAAATTTTACTATTTTGGTAAATTTTCGAATGTAAAAAATTGAAAAAAAAAAAACATTCTAAAAAAAGGTAAAGAAATAAAAGGGAGAGAGGGAGTATCACTTAAAGAGGTCATGTACATTTTAAGAGAATATGTTTGTTGTCGTGTATGATATTTGACACTTTTTTTCAAGCATATGATCAAATAATAGCAGTATTTAGGGGTGATCATAAATTGCATCGAATCGCAAAAATCATCTACATCACATTAAATCGTATCTGTTGTGGAATAAAAACGAGGGTTTGTAAATTGCGACTAGGGTTTGTAAATACAAGGGATGGTGAGCTTCGAGTTTTAATGGTTGTTCTTGCGTTCGAGACTAAACGGTCCTTAAAAGATGCCTATGTATCTCTGTATTGCTAGAGAATCAAGCCAACGTAGTTCTTAGTGTTTGCCCTCGGGGCTATGGCGGCGAGGGCACACCAAGGACGTAATGGCTTGTATGTCCTTATTCGAGAATTAAGCCAAGACGTAGTTCTGAGAATGAGAGGTCAGGCCCTTTATATAGGCTGAGAAGCCTTAGAATTATGGTAGGATTTGGAGACTTGGTGGGCAAGCCACCGCCTTGAGGAAGGTTCTAGACTCCTTCCTTGTAGGAGTCTGTTTCCATGTATGAATGTGTGCTTTGGAGGCTACTCCTTGTAGAGATAATGTCCTTATTTTACTCTTATTTGCAAGCTGTCAATTAGCCCCTAATACTAATTACGAAATTAATATTTAATTAGGGTTTCCGGCCTCATTAATGGGCTTTGTATTTGGACCAAACTCGGTTACAATTAATGCATCATTAATTGTGCTTTTAGGGCTTATTTTTAGCCTATATCATTTGCCCCCAACTTCTAGGAAAACTGATCAGGTTTTCGTAGAAGTTATAATTGCCTTAATCGAGACTCGGGGTCATTTTTATACCTTACCTGGGACTTCTTAATTTTCCTACCCTTATATGGGGATTTTGGTTTACACTAGTGTTTCACATATATCGCCTTATTGTAAAGTGTGGAGCGGGCTACACATTTACGACGATTGGCCTTATTCGAGGCTTTAAGTTGTGATTGCTTTTAGCAATTTCGGCACTTTCATAGGGCTTTTATGCATTATTAGCATAAATTATTGCTCAATTTATCAAGAAAATATTTCTATAATTTTCCTCATAATTTTCTGTACTTTTCCTAATATTCGAGGAATTTTTGCGTACTCAAAAGTATTTTCCTTAATTTTTCCTAATAATTTAGGAATTTGTATGTACCAACAGGTATTTTTCGTAATTTTTCCTAATAATTTAGGAATTTGTATGTACCCACAGGTATTTTTCGTAATTTTTCCTAATAATTTAAGAATTTTTATATACCCATAGGTATTTTTCGTAATTTTTCCTAATAATTTAGGAATTTTTATGTACCCACAGGTATTTTTCGTAAGTTTTCCTAATAATTTAAGAATTTTTATGTACCAACAGTTATTTTTCGTAAGTTTTCCTAATAATTTATGAATTTTTATGTACCAACTGGTATTTTTCTTAATTTTTCCTAATAATTTAGGAATTTGTATGTACCCACAGGTATTTTTCATAAGTTTTCCTAATAATTTAGGAATTTTTCTGTACCAAAAGGTATTTTTCTTAATTTTTCCTAATAATTTAGGAATTTGTACGTACCCACAAGTATTTTTCGTAAGTTTTCCTAATAATTTAGGAATTTTTATGTACCAAGAGGTATTTTTCTTAATTTTTCCTAATAATTTAAGAATTTGTATGTACCCACAGGTATTTTTCTTAATTTTTCCTAATAATTTAGGAATTTTTATGTACCCACGGGTATTTTTCGTAAGTTTTCCTAATAATTTATGAATTTTTATGTACCAACAGGTATTTTTCTTAATTTTTCCTAATAATTTAGGAATTTGTATGTACCCACAGGTATTTTTCTTAATTTTTCCTAATAATTTAGGAATTTGTATGTACCCACAGATATTTTTCGTAAGTATTTCTAATAATTTAGGAATTTTTATGTACCCACAGGTATTTTTCTTAAGTTTTCCTAATAATTTAGGAATTTTTATGTACCAACGGGTATTTTTCTTAATTTTTCCTAATAATTTAGGAATTTGTATGTACCCACAAGTACTTTTCTTAAATTTTCTAATAATTTAGGAATTTGTATGTATCCACAGGTATTTTTCGTAGTTTTCCTAGTAATTTAGGAATTTTTT
The DNA here is from genome assembly GCA_036435485.1 of Saposhnikovia divaricata. Classification (NCBI taxonomy): domain Eukaryota; kingdom Viridiplantae; phylum Streptophyta; class Magnoliopsida; order Apiales; family Apiaceae; genus Saposhnikovia; species Saposhnikovia divaricata. The sequence continues at coordinate 54,164,331 of CM071594.1, read as the reverse complement.
ATGTACCAATAGGTATTTTTCTTAACTTTTCCTAATAATTTAGGAATTTGTATGTACCCACAGGTATTTTTCTTAATTTTTCCTAATAATTTAGGAATTTGTATGTACCCACAGGTATTTTTCGTCAAAATGTGAAGTGTGGAGACCTTTCTGTAAACTTATAAAGTACAAGGGGCCATTCTGTCAATTTGTAAACTGCAGTACTCTTTCTAACAATTTATGAACTTTAGTGCTCCTTTTATTGAGTGTGCAGAACTTGGATGACAACAGCACTTTGCCATATCAATTTTCACCTGGTCAACTTCGACCGGGCCTGGTCGAATTAAGGCCTCTTTTCAGTTGCTCGTCGAAAGCTTTCTCGAGCAGAAATCCTGCTCGATTCGAGCAGGATTGAGGTTGAAGAAGAATTTTTTTTTTTTGCATTCTACCTTTTTTTTTCACACCCTTCGATCAATGCTGGTCGAAGTAAGGCTTCAATTAGCTGCTGGTCGAAGCTTTTTTCGATCAGGATCCTAGTCTTTTTCGACTAGGATGTTGGTCGAATGATTTTCTTTCTTTTTTTTGAATATTATTATTCAATAATAATATTTCTTTGGTCCGAATCTCGGATAATTTCGATCCCAAAATCGGAGGTGTCCCGCTTGTATAAAATTTAATTCGAATAAAGTCCGATCCAGATTTTTATATATTATTGTCAATAATAATATATTTGTAATTTTAGGGGGTCCCCAGCCCTAATATTTTCGTTATTTAAGATCGTATTTTTGGTCTTATTATCTCCCAAATTTACGAAATTCATCCGGAATTGAGGTCATTCATGACTTTAGGCGCGTAGAAACTTGAGATTGAGTGATCGTCGGGGTGCATACCCTTGTTCAGTACTGACGGGCGGAACGGAGGTGTTGACTGGCGGAATAGAGGTGATGGGGATAACCTCGGTTAAGACTGATGTTCTTCCTGTTTGAACCATGGTTGATGTTGTCCTCCCACAGACGGCGCAAAATGTTGTGGAATAAAAACGAGGGTTTGTAAATTGCGGCTAGGGTTTGTATGTATTAAATACAAGGGATGGTGAGTTTCGAGCTTTAATGGTTGTTCTTGCGTTCGAGACTAAACGGTCCTCACAAGATGCCTATGTATCTCTGTATTGCTAGAGAATCAAGCCAACGTAGTTCTTGGTGTTTGCCCTCGGGGCTATGGCGGCGAGGGCACACCAAAGACGTAGTGGCTTGTATGTCCTTATTCGAGAATTAAGCCAAGACGTAGTTCTGAGAATGAGGGGTCAAACCCTTTATATAGGCTGAGAAGCCTTACAATTATGGTAGGATTTGGAGACTTGGTGGGCAAGCCACCGCCATGAGGAAGGTTCTAGACTCTTTCCTTGTAGGAGTCTGTTTCCATGTATGACTCTGTGCCTTGGAGGCTACTCCTTGTAGAGATAATGTCCTTATTTTACTCTTATTTGCAAGCTGTCAATTAGCCCCTAATATTAATTACGAAATTAATATTTAATTAGGGTTTCGGGCCTCATTAATGGGCTTTGTATTTGGACCAAACTCGGTTACAATTAATGCATCATTAATTGTTATTTTATGGCTTATTTTTAGCCCATATCAGTATCATATTGCGTGACTTTTATTTTTTATGGTGTGATTACGATTTTAAATTTTGACAAATCGCGCGGTGCGATGGAAATTGTGATTTTATTTTTTTGAAATGCGGTTTAAACCATACCGTCCCGTACCGCAATATTTAATATATCATATAATTATATATTACTACTAATTATAAGTAAGTATATATAATAATATATATAATTATGGAACCATTCATAAAATGGAACCAAATAATTTCTTGTTGCGATATATAGCGAATTAGTAACTACAGCTAGATTAGATGTTAAGTTAATTTCATTTTGAAATCTAAAAAGTTAAAAAAATATTACTTTAGGAAATAATTTTAAATAATACGAAAATGAAGTTATTTAACTACTAAATATACAAACATGTAAAGATCAAAACATCATTTTATTTCCAATATAAAGTATTGAAAATTCATATGTATTAATATATGATTATTAATATTTATAATTATGAATTATAGTATGACAAAATCGAGTCGGGGAATGAGAATCGAGTTGGGTGGTGAAAATCAGAGCGGGAATCGGGGATCGGGTCGGGAAGACATAGAATCCCGATCCCGGCATGCTCCCCGATTTTTTAAAAAATTGTTCCCGTTCCCCAATTCGTACTTGAAAAAATCCCTAAATCCCCTCCCTCTCATTCCGATACCCAAGCTGTATATTTGTGAAAAGTTCAAAGATGTGCCAACTTATAAGAACATCTCCGACCCTTAAAAACCTTAGCTAAAAGTATGTATTAGTGCCATAAATAAAGATTTTAGAAAATATCTAAAATAATTTTATTTCCAATGAAATATTTCTGTTATCTAAAAATAAAGGCAAATTTCTATATTTGTCGAACCGCTAGAGATCTATAAGAAAACTCCACATCATCTATTAACATATTTAAATCATATATTCTATTTTTAAGAATTTGAAATAAGAATAACGTAATATTTTTAAAATATAACCAATCATTACAGCGAATTCCATTGAAGTATAATATTTTACAAATTAAACAAATTTTATATAATCACTATTTTATAATATTTTAGTCAACCATTTAGTTAACATCATTAGAGATGCTCTAAATTGAGAGCTTTTGTACTTGTCCTATATACAGTTAAACCTCGATAAATGAATACGTTCGGGACCGGAAAATTTTATTCATTAATCGAGATTATTCATTTATCGAGCTCAAAAATACACTATCTCTATTATATCAGGACCGGAAAAAATTATTCATTTAATGATGTTATTCGTTTATCGAATATTCATTTATCGAGGTTCTACTGTAATTGTGTTGAATTAATTTATATCATTAAAAGAAAGTGTGAGGCGTATTTATAATTAAATAATGCTTGATTTGTTGATCGGAATGAGATTATGAAATAAATCAAGGATATGGTAAAGAGGATTAACAAAATATTAAATATAGAACACAGTGGTATTCCAAAATTAAGTAGAATAAGACTTATCTATATAACAATTTTTTTTTGTTCCGAATTGAATTATTAATAAAAATATTAATACATGATGTTGAAATTTCAATTTTTATATTAATCGAATACATTATTTTCGTCCTAAATTTGGTCCAAATCCTAGTTGTTAATAATGTACAATATGAGATATTTGATCATTTTTCTTGGAGCTTAGAGCATCTCTAACACACTCCTAAGTGAGCTCCTAAAGTCATAATTTGAGGATAATGCAAGAAAAATGAACTCCAACAAACTCCTAAACCTTCCCTAAAAATTTAAGAGCCTTGTGATCCTCTTCATACTTAAGACTCTCTCTCCTCTCCCTACTCCATTTTGAAAAACAACACCTAGAGGGGGGGTGAATAGGTGTTTATGGTTATTAATGTGAATTTATGAACTGTTTTGAAAATAACTGAAAACAGCTTGCTGTTTGAATAACACAGTTCACAAACAGCACGCTGTTTGTATCTAAAATGCAATGTAGAAAGAATATAAACAGTAAGTAAAAGAGACACACAATCTTTTAGCCAGGTTCGACCCCTAATCCCCTATGGTCTACGTCCTGGTCCCTTACTAAACTTGGTAAGAGAATATATTATTGATCAACTATAATCCAATTGCAAGATACAACAATATATCTCCCTTAACCCTTGCTGCTTACAAATGGCTTGTTGTTTACCTGTGCTGAACTATCCCTCTAAGTACTACTTCCCAAGTATACTTCTCTAGTCTAGTTCGACTCACCCTAAAACCTGAAGCCAATCTTGTACAGCAACAAAACAATACAATTTGAACGATACAAATGTTTTGAATGAATACAACTTAACCTATAAATCCTCAGAATAAAGAATATGCGTGTATGAAGAGGTTTGAAGGTTTTGAAAGGTTTAGCAATGAAAGCTCTGTAGTTGTGTGAGTATATCTTGTTTTCTGCTCTTTGTATTCGATAAAATGGAACTGATGATTTTTCAGTTCTTATATAGGTGAACAAGATCTTGAAGTTTTAAGGCTTGAATGATTTCCAACGGTAATGAATCAAGCCGTTAGAGATGAAGAATTCCTTTTGAGCAAAAAGATATGTTTGATAATCTGCAAAGCTGAAACAATGGAGCGTGTATGGAGATAAGAGTGTGCAGGGAACAATGTTATGATGAGTCCCATGTGATGTATTTGAGTGGAGGTAAGGTGGTGTATTTAAATAAGGTAAAGTAACCTTATTTAACTAAAAGGAATATAGCTTGTCTCCATATGTTTGAGTGGAAATAATGTTCATCAAATATTCTGAGGACCTTTACATATAATCTATATATCATTCCCTCTTGATGCTCTTTAATTTCCCGAATGAAACTTTATTATCACCAGACACAATCAGCTTGCTGATTGTCCACTGTGCACGCTGTTTGTGACAATTGGCTTGCTGTTTGAGGTATACTGATTATGTAATCAGTAAGCTGTTTGTCCTGCAGAAATTGAGTTAAGCAAAATACAGATAGCATGCTGTTTTTATATCTGATGACTAAGCCAGATGGCTTGCTGTTTGTTATCATCAAAACCTAGGAGTTTCAATCTCCCCCTTTTTGATGATTACAAAACTTTTTAGGAGAATTTTGAAACTCCCCCTAAATTCCTGCATCTCAACATTAGATATAAAACAATATTTATCTGAGAGATATGAGCACTACTTTAGCATATCCAGGATAATATTAAAGCTCAGTAGATAGGCAAAACACAAGGCATCATATGCCACAAAGTTAAACAAGTTCAACAGGCATAATAAAACCATAATAAAACCAAGTTTAAGTACTACAGACATAGAGCATAATAAAGTATTCAAACAAAGCATGAGCAAGCAAATTAATTAGCATGAATTCTCCTAATTCTCCCCCTTAATTCATCAAAAACTAAGGATCACTTGCTTGAACGTTTCACTTGGTAGCCTCTGTATCCGCATCATCATCAGGAGCATCCTTTTCAGCAGCTTTGGCTAAGTCATCTAACCCTTGATCATGTTCAATTTCAGAGTGAGCAGTCGATGTGTTTCCAACTGATTTGAGCATTATATCCTTCACAATTTTGACTTGAGAAATGAGATCCTTCATAGCACCCTTAACGGCTTGAAATTCTGCCGTGAGAGATTGCACATCAGTTCTGATATTTTGAGAACTTACAGTTTTCTCCACTGTAGCTTGCATCTTTTTCATAATAAAGGAAGCCAAATCAAATGGTCTTCCAGTCAAGATCATAGCTACAATCACCACGTCTTGACAAGTGAAATTGGATTTGTTTCCTACTCGAGGACAAATGTGTGACCTAGCTATTTTAAACACCAGATGAGCTAAAGGGGTCACTATGGTGGTAGGAGGAGGGTTTGAATCCAAAGTCTTAACATTACCCATTAAAACTTTTAGCTGATCATCAACGCTAAAATCAGGAAGGGACACATACCCTTGAGCAGTATAAACATCAGTAGCACTATCCATTTCAATCTTGAGAAGTGAACTTAGGATTGGAGGATTCAATTGAATCTTCGTACCTCTAACCGTAGATATCGCATTCCCAAATTTATCAGTTTGCAAATTAGCATAGTATTCCCTTACTAAATCAGGATAATAGTAATTAGGCATATCAGAAATGAACGATTCTAGACCAATATCTTGAAATAACTTCATTACACTACACTGGGCGAAGAGAGGAGTAATCTTACTTGAAAGAGGTTGGCCATTGATAATACCCCGATTTTCCAAATCCAAATCCTTGTACCGGTCTGGCGACATGGTCATCTTGAGCTTCTTCGATTCTGGAGTTGGAGTGATTTCATCACCACTTTCTAGCATTCCATCAACAGTATCATCTCTCTTTGAAACAGACGGAGAAGCTTCCCTCTTTGCCCTAGTCTTGCGAACCATGGTATTGAGATGAGTTGAAAACCCTAATTGCCGCTTGTAAACCCTAATCGCCGCTTAGAGAGAGTGTGTGTTTGAGATTTGGAATGAACCGACTAAACCGTGTCTCTCTAGTTTTGATTTACTTTGGGGGGAGAATTTAGGTTTAATTACTAAAACTAAATTCTAATTAAATTAAATAAAACATGAATAGGCACATAAATCTGGTTAAAACAGGTAAATTGCACAAATATTAATTTTTCTTAAAAATATGATTATTTAAATTATGAATTTAAATAAACTTTCATCTAGAATTTAGCAATTTTCTTAACACATAATCAGTTAGCACGTTATAGCAATAATCAGAATATAAACATAGGCTATTTATTTTATACATGTAGAAAACCATAAGTGACAAACAGCATGCTGTTTGTAACTAGAGCTAGGACAGATGGTAAGCTGACCTGTTCAGTAACTGTCATTCAGCACGCTGTTTACATAGAGCACATACCAAGTTGCATTCGAATGACTGAAAATCTTTCCTCAGCAAGAGGCTTTGTGAAAATATCAGCTAGTTGGAATTCAGTTGGAACAAAGACCAACTCTATCTTGCCCTTAGCAACATTATCTCTCAAGAAATGGTGTCGAACATCAATATGCTTCGTTCTTGAGTGATTCACCGGATTTTTAGAGATGCTAATGGTGCTAGTGTTGTCACAGTTGATTGGAACTTTTCTGCACTTGATATCAAAGTCCCTTAGAGTTTGAATCATCCATAGAAGTTGAGAACAACAGCTCTCAGCTGCTAGATACTCCCCTTCTGCAGTGGATAAAGCGACCGAAGTTTGTTTCTTGCATTGCCAGGAAACTAAGCTTTGTCCAAGGAATGTACAAACACCACTAGTACTTTTTCTATCAATTAGGCAACCTGCATAATCTGCATCAGTATACCCAACAAGATCAAAAGTATTTGTGATAGGATAGAACAAACCAAGAGTAATGGTACCACTTAAATATCGAAAAATTCTTTTAATAGCATTTAAGTGAGACTCCTTAGGATTGGATTGAAACCTTGCACAAACACACACACACACTATACATAATGTCAGGTCTAGAAGCAGTTAAATATAGTAAGCTTCCAATCATACCTTGATACTTTTTGATATCAACTGCCTTACCATTTTCATCTGCAATCAGCTTGCTGTTTTGCACCATAGGAGTTGATTTTGGTTTTACATCTTCAAAACCGAATCTCTTCAATAGATTTTTTGTATACTTGGATTGGTGCACAAAAATTCCATCTTTAGATTGCTTGATTTGAAGACCCAAGAAATAGTTGAGCTCACCCATCATGCTCATTTCGAACTCACTATGCATACACTTAGAAAACCACTTACACATAGATTCATTAGTAGCTCCAAAAATAATATCATCCACATATATTTTTACAATAAGAATACCTTTACCATTTTGCTTAATAAATAATGTGGGATCAATTTTACCTCGAGTGAATCCATTTTGGATGAGATACTTACTAAGTCTTTTGTACCAAGCTCTAGGGGCTTGCTTTAAACCATAAAGAGCCTTCTTTAACTTGAATGCATAGTTTGGATATTGTTCATTTTCGAATCCAGGAGGCTGTTTGACATAGACTTCCTCTTCCAGCACGCCATTTAGGAATGCACTCTTCACATCCATTTGATATAGCTTGATCTTCTTGAAACATGTATAGGCCAGAAGCATTCTTATTGATTCCAAACGAGCAACAGGAGCATAAGTTTGATCAAAGTCAATGCCTTCTTGTTGGTTATAGCCTTGAGCTACAAGTCTTGCTTTATTTCGAGTAATGGTGCCAAATTCATCAACTTTGTTTTTGAACACCCATTTTGTTCCTATAAGTGAAGCATCTTCTGGTGGCTTGACAAGTTCCCAAACATCACACCTTTCAAATTGATTTAATTCTTCTTGCATGGCCATGATCCAATTATCAACTTTTAATGCATCATCTATATTTTTAGGTTCTGCTTGAGCTAGGAAGGCTGCATGAGCACAATAATTTGCCTTCCCTCTTCTTGTAGTAATTCCATCAGTAATGTCACCAATGACTAACTCAGGTGGATGATTCTTGACTGTTCTTGTTGCCCTTGGTAAAGAATGTTGAGCTATTTCTTCATGAGTTTTCTTTCTTGTCTTTGATGGTGGTGGCTGTTCTTCTCCATCATATAGAGGCAATTTCTCAGCAGCCCTAGAACCTCTAAGACCTTCCAAAGTCATTTTTGCTATTTTTGTGATTGTATCTTTCACTCCAGCTTGCTATTTTGAACTTTCAGCTTGCTGATTGTCAGTGTCTGCATCCTCTTTGGCTTGCTGACTTTCAGTGTCACTTTCATCTTCAGCTTGCTGATTTGGACTTCCAGCTTGCTGATTTGCACTTCCAGCTTGCTGATTTTCACTTCCAGCTTGATGATTTTCACTTCCAGCTTGCTGGTTGTCAGATACTTGAGGTTGCATGCTATCTTCTTCACCTGCAAATCCTTCCTCATCTCTTGGTAAATCATTGTTAGGTTCTTGAAAAGTGACATCAATAGATTCTTCAACAATATGCTTATTAACATTATAAATTCTATAAGCTCTACTTGTTAAAGAATAACCAAGAAATATGGCTTCATAGGATTTAGCATCGAATTTACCATCTTTACTAATTGTTTTGAGAACAAAACACTTAGAACCAAAAATCTTGAAGTAACTGATATTTGGCTTCTTGTTTCTCAACAATTGATATGGAGTTTTGTCCAACATTGGCCTGATTATGATTCGATTCAACAAATAGCATGCAGTATTCACAGCTTCGGCCCAAAAGCTTCTAGGTAGCTTGCTTTCTTGCAGTAGAGTCCTTGCTGTTTCTTGAAGTGACCTATTCTTTCTTTCCACCACTCCATTTTGTTGTGGAGTCCTTGGAGCAGAAAATTCATGGGAGATTCCTCTTTCTTCACAATATGTAATGAAGTTTTCATTAACAAATTCACCTCCTCTATCACTTCTTATACCTACAAGTCTTGTATCATGCTTGTTCTCAAGTAATTTAATCAGTTTCTCAAACTCATTAAAAGCACAATCTTTAGTACGAAGAAATAATACCCAAGTAAATCTAGAATAATCATCTACAATTACAAAACCATATTTTTTACCTCCAATACTTTTATAAGATTCAGGACCAAATAAGTCTAAGTGCAGAAGCTCTAAAGGTTTAGAAGTAGATACCATTTTTTTAGCTTTGTGAGTACTTCGAATTTGTTTACCAAATTGGCATGCTGAACATACTTCAACCTTAGAATATTTCAGTTTTGGTAATCCTCTAACCAGATTCTTGCTTGATAGTTTATTAAGCAAGTCCATGTGTGCATGACCCAACCTTCTATGCCATATATATGGATCATTGTCTATTGCAGCCAAACAGCATGCTGTTTCCTGCATTTCGAAGTCTAATACATATATATTTCCTTCCCTTCTAGCAACTAGGGGGATTTTGTTAGTACCAATGGTAATAGTGGTTTTATCAATGCCAAACTGAACAAAATGTCCATCACCAAATAATTGAGTAACACTAAGTAAATTATAGGAAAGACCTTTGACATATTGAACTTTATCAATCGAAATATTACTATTACCAATAGAGCCAATACCAAGAATTCGAAGAGTCTTACTATTTCCAATTGTCACTCTTCCACCTTTCTTCATTTCGAGACTTATGAACTGAGACTTGTCTCCACACATATGTCTAGTACAACCGCTATCCACAATCCATTGTTTTGACTTTATTTTGGCGGCAAAACACATCTACAAAATAAATAAATACTATTTAATGTTTTGGTACCCAAATAGGTTTGGGCCCAGATTGGTTAGTAAAAAGAATATATAACACATTTAAATCAGCTTTCTTGATCCACTTTTGGATCACTTTGGGTGACTATTGGTATGCTGTTTGTCTTCTGTCAGGAGCATTCTGGTATGCTGTTTGTCGCCTGACTGGCCCCTTCTGGTAAGCTGTTTGTCTTTTGACTGGTCCATTATGGTAAGCTGTTTTCCCTTTAACATTTACTTGAACCACACAATGTATTTCCAGATGGCCTTTTCCATCACATTTGTTGCATGTTTTCCAAGGCATAGCATAGTCATAAGGTATGCCATTTTTACCATCATATTTGAGTACACCAAGCTTCTTGAATATGTCCATGCCAACTCCTTCTCTGACTACAGGCACTTTTGCCTTCTTCATCATTGTCCTTAAGGTGTCTTCTCCTTGAACAAAGGTTTCCAACCCTTTCTGGACATCCTTGACCTCTTTTTCCAAAAGAGAAATCAATTCAGCTTGCTGTTTGATAAGTTCAGCTTGCTGTTTTCTTTTCTCAGCAGATTTTGAGGATTCGGCTTGGCTTGATTCTTTGTGCTTGAATGATTGTATACATTCATTCCTTTCTTCAATCTCTGACTTCAATTTTCTAAGTTCTTTCATGAGATCTTCATTTCTTTGTAGGATCACTTTGTTGACTCCTTCGAATTGGGCCAATTTCTCTTTTAAATCAGTAACAAGATCATCATGATTTATTTCTGGATCCTTCTCAGCCATTAAATCAGAAATAATTTTCTTCAACTGATTGTTCTTCTTTTCCAGCTTGCTGTTCTTATTTTTCAGTTCCATAAACTCAATCATGGATACATGGTTTGGTACCTGCATGGTTAGTTTTTCCAGCATAATATGAGAGGAATTTAAATCAGAATAGACTGAATTTACCTCACTTGTATCATCTTCTGAATTCGAATAATCACAATCCACACAGTCTTCTTTTATGGATCCTAGTGAACTTTCTTCATCATTTAGACCTACAAGGGCCAAATTCACCATGTCTTCACTTGAGTCATCACTGGAGTCTGAATCATCATCACTCCAAGTCAGTAGAGCCTTTGCTTTTCTCTTGTCCTTGAAAGCAGCTTGCTGTTTAGACTTTAGCTTAAAACAGTCCTTCTTAAAATGCCCTGGCTTGCCACATTCGAAACAAGTTTGTTCCTTGGCTTTCCTTTTGGAGAATTCACCTCTTTCCCTTTTCATTCTATTTTTCTTTTCAATCAGCCTCTTGATCTTTTGTGAGATGAGTGCCATTTCTTCGTCAGATTCTTCATCAGATTCAAACAGCTTGCTGTTTGCAGACTCTGGCTTGCTGTTTGTAGAATGAAGAGCCAAATTCCTCATTTTGGCTAGAGAAACTCGAACACCTTCAACCTGACCTTTGCTTATCTTGCTTTCAAATTGTTCTAGCTCTGCAAACACAGCTAGGTGATCCATGGTGTCGATTATTGAGGATGATTCCAAAGCCGTGACCTTGGCTTCATAAATAAATGGTACCGCACTTAACACTTTCATGTTAATTTCATCTTGTGGAATATCTTTTCCAAGTCTCTTTAATGAGTTTATAGTAACTTGGAACCTTGCTTGACCTTCTTTGATAGTTTCATCATCCTTGAGCTTGAAGTTTCCAAAATTATTCATTAGTTTGCTAAGCTTCACCTTCCTCAAGGTTTTTGATCCTTCATGATAGGTTTCCAAAGCATCCCACATTTCTTTTGCTGTTTTTAGGGAGGAGACTTTGTCATACTCAGCTTGATCTAGAGCATTCATTATGGAGTTTCTAGCTTCTCCATTAAAACCACATTTGATAATTTCATCCATAGTGAGATCATCAACATCTTTCGGTTGATTCTTTTCATCCAAGAATTGATAATCTCCTTTCTTTACAACTCTTAACACCAGTGGCCTCTTGGATAAGAATGTTTCCATTCTACATTTCCACCAATTGTAATTTTCTGATCCAGTGAGGAGAGGAGCCCTATAATTGGCTTTTGCTTCAAGATAATGTTCTACCATGATCGATACTTTCCTGTTACAGAATTGTTAGTATACCTTGCTTTGATACCAAATGAAAAACAACACCTAGAGGGGGGGGTGAATAGGTGTTTATGGTTATTAATGTGAATTTATAAACTGTTTTGAAAATAACTGAAAACAGCTTGCTGTTTGTAATAACACAGTTCACAAACAGCACGCTGTTTGTATCTAAAATGCAATGCAGAAAGAATATAAACAGTAAGTAAAAGAGACACACAATCTTTTAGCCAGGTTCGACCCCTAATCCCCTATGGTCTACGTCCTGGTCCCTTACTAAACTTGGTAAGAGAATATATTATTGATCAACTATAATCCAATTGCAAGATACAACAATATATCTCCCTTAACCCTTGCTGCTTACAAATGGCTTGCTGTTTACCTGTGCTGAACTATCCCTCTAAGTACTACTTCCCAAGTATACTTCTCTAGTCTAGTTCGACTCACCCTAAAACCTGAAGCCAATCTTGTACAGCAACAAAACAATACAATTTGAACGATACAAATGTTTTGAATGAATACAACTTAACCTATAAATCCTCAGAATAAAGAATATGCGTGTATGAAGAGGTTTGAAGGTTTTGAAAGGTTTAGCAATGAAAGCTCTGTATTGTGTGAGTATATCTTGTTTTCTGCTCTTTGTATTCGATAAAATAGAACTGATGATTTTTCAGTTCTTATATATGTGAACAAGATCTTGAAGTTTTAAGGCTTGAATGATTTCCAACGGTAATGAATCAAGCCGTTAGAGATGAAGAATTCCTTTTGAGCAAAAAGATATGTTTGATAATCTGCAAAGCTGAAACAATGGAGCGTGTATGGAGATAAGAGTGTGCAGGGAACAATGTTATGATGAGTCCCATGTGATGTATTTGAGTGGAGGTAAGGTGGTGTATTTAAATAAGGTAAAGTAACCTTATTTAACTAAAAGGAATATAGCTTGTCTCCATATGTTTGAGTGGAAATAATGTTCATCAAATATTCTGAGGACCTTTACATATAATCTATATATCATTCCCTCTTGATGCTCTTTAATTTCCCGAATGAAACTTTATATCACCAGACACAATCAGCTTGCTGATTGTCCACTGTGCATGCTGTTTGTGACAATTGGCTTGCTGTTTGAGGTATACTGATTATGTAATCAGTAAGCTGTTTGTCCTGCAGAAATTGAGTAAAGCAAAATACAGATAGCATGCTGTTTTTATATCTGATGACTAAGCCAGATGGCTTGCTGTTTGTTATCATCAAAACCTAGGAGTTTCACATTTTTTATTGCAGAATTTGTTTTGTTGCTCAGAACTAGTGTCTATTTTTGTTTCAGAAATTTTGAAATCTGCAGAAATTTTGAGAAATCTGCAAAAATTTTGAAATCTACAGAAATTTTGAAAAATCTGCAGAAATTTTGAGAAATCTGCAGAACATTGAGAATTCAGTAGAAAATTGAATAATCTGCAAAAATTTTGCAAATTACAATATGCAGAATCTGTTTATTATAATATGCAGAATCTGTTTATTACAATATGTAGAACCTGTTAAAATATGCAGAATCTGTTAAAATAATATATAGGGATTGAGTATAAAGATCATTGTTGGAGATGATTAATAAATCTATGTTTTAAACTACTAGGAGCAAATTTTGTAATAATATTTCTAGAGAGTGCCTTAGGAGCGTGTTGGAGATGCTCTTACAATCAAATGTGAGTGGTAACTCACATGTCATAATAAATAATAATTTTTTATACTACCTAAGGCCATCTCCAATCGTTACTTTATCTTTATCTTCAAAGATAAATTAATTTCACTTCATATCTTTATTCTTCTCCAACCATTCCTCTTAAACATATTTGAAGTTAAAGATAGAGTAATGAATAGTATGACTTCATATTTGAAGTTAAAGATAGAGTAATTTTATATTTGAAGTTAAAATTGGATACCATTGGAGATGAAATAGTACACTTTAACTTCAAATATGAAGTTAAAGTTGGACCATTGGAGATGCCCTAAAGGGAATATCAAAGGTATAAGTATACCTACTTATAATTTTGGAACTTGTAAAATACCTTGCACATGGATTAACTGCTGGAACGGTGGAACTTGATTTTTATGGTTGTGTTAATAATTTGTATCAATCAATCTTTTTACGGGGTAAATGTTCATTTTCGTCACTATACTATTCGAAAACTTTTACTTGGGTCATCAGTCCAAAAAAGTTTTCAAACGAATTACTTAATTCAATATAACTTTCAATTGGGTCATTGTACATTAAAAATATTTCACTGCCGTTAATTTTTCGTTGACTTAACGGAAATCCGTTAACTTTTTACACATCAACTGTCAACTCAGCGCCATATCATCATCCATGTCATGATATTCATCTCTCTCATTCACCACCATCTCCCCCCCCCCCGATTCTTTCTCCTCTCCGCCTGCAACCATCACCACACCTCACTTTCTCCTTTCTCCTGCAATTATCTCTTTTCTCCTGCAATTCACTAAACCCCCACCTCAGCCCCTCCTTCCTCTCACCTTTCCATCCACCGCTGCAACACCACCATTCCACCACTCCACCGTCGCCTGCAAACAACTCCGCCCCTCCCCTGTTCAACTCAATTCACCTAATCCTCAACCCCCTCCGTTCACCCACTTCAATCGCCGTTCCCCTTCAACCTCACCCTTACTCCCACAACACAACAGCCACCACCATTTTCCCCTCTGCTAACGCCAATTACCACCCCCGAGCCTCCGACCACTAACACAACACCCATCTCCCGCACTTCAACACCGCCCTTCACTGACTAATCCAACACAGCAGCCGCCTCCACCTCATTTCCTCCTCCGCCTGCAGTTAACCGCCCAAAACTTTTCCATTCCCCTGCACCTTCGTTTCCGCCTCTACAATCGTAACCCACTTCCGTTCTCCTCTGCTCTCATTCTTCTTCAACTCCGTTCTCTCCTTCACACCATCCAACGTGCCACCGCAGCATCCCCCTTCTCCACTTCGTACTCCGCCACCCACCACTACCTTTCCCCTCATCTCCCCTTTAATCCAGCCCCTCCACACCAGCCCTCCTCTTCAAACCACTGCAACTAACTCCACCACCGCCCACCCATTCCGCCGAACACCACTACCTCCCCCTCCCTTCTTCTTTCTCCCCATTCTCCCTTCTTAGTTCTCTCTCCTCCCCTCCCTTCTTCTCTTCTCTTTTCTTTTTAATATATAATTCTTCACTTTTAATATATAATTTAATTTGTAATTATAATTAAATTTGCCCTGTCATTTGCCAAACAAGCTGCCATACAAGCATTCCGTTAGTGTAATTAACGGGAATAATGTTGGAAACCTATTTGAAAGATTTTAGTACTCAAAGTGTTTGACTGAAAGCTTTTTTGGACTGGTGATCCAAGTGAAAGTTTTCGAATAGTACAGTGATGAAAATGACCATTTACCCATCTTTTTACCAAATACATAAGTATATTCCAAATAGAGTAGTAGTACTTGCAAATGAGTCTTCCCCACATAGAGTAGTAGTACGCAAATTAGTTAGAAAACTTCTTACCAGAAAATTAGTTAGAACTTAGAAGAGTTCTTGCCAGAACCTCTTGGACCATTGAATGAAAAGGATAATTTTCGTACATAAATCGATGATTCATACTGGTTATTTGTACCAGTAACATTTTCGATAGTAAGGCCCCATTTAGTATTATTGTTGAAAACAGCAATAACAACTTATTTTTGAAAAGTAGATAAAAAAAGTGTTTGGTAAATTTTAAAAACTGTATTTCTAAAAAGTGCTTTTGGCTGAAAAGCTGGTTTTAGAAAAAATATGTCCCAAATGTTTTTGAAAAAAACTTCTTTTAACAGTATTTTCTTCAACAACACATCAATTTTTTAACAACAATACAAACAGAGCCTAAGTTATAAAAGTATTGGGTTTAATATGATTTATCTTGTGTAAGATTATTTTTTGCAAATAAATATAGTAGTATGTAAAAAAAACCTTTGGTTCATAATCAATATTAAATAAAAAATTATATTTTGATTCATTAGATTTGTCTTATTTACTTTAGTGTATCTAGATTGCAGCTGAATTTTTATTTATAAATGATACGTATCATACAACATATATCTAACTTGAATATGTTTTATTTTTGTTATTTGATAAAAAAATAGGTAATTTACAAGTAATAATTCACCAAACACTTTATTAAACTTATAAATAACTAGCTTTTATATCCGTGCAAGGCACGGGTTTGTTTCAATATATTTGACTATTGAGATAATATTCGGCATAATAATTATATAGATAATTATTATATATATAACATATTTTTTATATATTTATATATCTTTAACTGAGTTTCGTTAAATCGTGTCCATTTTTTCTAATTTTAAGGATATCTTTTAAACATGAAGTGAAATTTTTATTAAATTTATTGGATGTACAAATTGTTTTACATTTCTCAATATAGTCATTAAAAAATAGAATACAACATAACTCATTCTAGTACATAATACAATTTTGACAGTGGACTATTTTCGTATTCGTTGTTCAGTTCAATTAGAGTATCTACTTTACTTGTGTTCGAAGTGTTAGCAGACTGTTTCTGATATTTTACTCAAAAATGTTTTCCGAAATATCCAACTCGTTATCAACATCATTCGTTATAGAATATTTCTTGAAGTAATTTACCTTTAAAGTCGTAATCATCTTTTATAGATGAAATGTTTATTTTTTTTTCCTTTTATCTATCTATTTTCATTACCTTATTCGTAAGTATACCTTCTGCATTATGTTATATTATGACTTTGTAATTCAATCGATTACCGTTAGCGTCTACATTTTTATCATGAAACAAAAAATGTTAATATATAAATTGTGAAATTTAATATGTAATAATAAGTTAGATACTATTAATTGCAAGTCAATTAATGTGTTATAGTTAATAAATATAAATGAACTAATTAAATATTGAGTTATTAATTGATATATACTAATTGATATGGGCTAAAAATAAGCCTAAAAGACATAATTAATGATGCATTAATTAGACCTAGCCTGGTCCAAACATAAAGCCTATAAATGAGGCCCAAAATCCTTATTAAATATTAATTCCGTAATTAATATTTAATGGTAATTAACAGCTTGAAAATAAGAGTCAAATAAGGATATAAATTCTACAAGAAGTAGCTTCCAAGGCACCTAATCGTAGATAGGATCTAGAATCTTCTTCAAGGAGGTGACTTGTCCACCAAGTCTCCTAACCCTCCTCTAAATCTAAGGCTTCCAACTGCTATATAAAGGGCCTAGCCCCTTATTCTCTGAACTACGTTGGCTTAATCCTCGAATAGGGACATACAAGCCACTATGTCCTTGGTGTGCCCTCGCTGTCATAGCCCCGACGGCGAACACCAAGAACGACGTTGGCTTGATTCTCTAGCAATACGGAGATATGTAGGCATCTTGCAAGGACCGTTTAGTCTCGAAACGCAAGAACAACCATTAAAGATCGAAGCTCACCAATCCTAACATTATATACGCGCAGACCCTAGTTTTTATTCTACAACATTTGGCGTCGTCTGTGGAAAGACAACATCAACCAAGGTTAACACATGGAGAACAAAAAGGTGACCAGAAAATGGATAGAAGCTGTTATATAGCCACTTTAAGACCTGATGGAGTTGGGGGGTAGGTTCTTCCGATTGAAGACATGGATGTCCATAATGATGAGGAACACGAGGATCTAGTTCCTATTCTTATAGAACTAGGAGGCCCACGATAAGGTTGTTGACTTCATGGTTGAATGTACCATAGGCAACCAAGAAGTCGGGGGGTAAGAGATAGTACCCCAGGAAGGAAGTGATAAAACTATGCCCGATTAGAAGGAATATTGGGTGCTCTATTTTGACGGAACATCAAAAACAAAATCAAAAAGATTAGCTAAAAGGCTAATACTTTAGAAACAAAGAATAGTCTGGAGAATATATGGGCTAGAATCTTCTTCAAGGAGGTGACTTGTCCACCAAGTCTCCTAACCCTCCTCTAAATCTAAGGCTTCCAACGGCTATATAAAGGGTCTGACCCCTTATTCTCAGAACTACGTTAGCTTAATCCTCGAATAAGGACATACAAGCCACTACGTCCTTGGTGTGCCCTCGCTGCCATAGCCCCGAGGGTGAACACCAAGAACTACGTTGGCTTGATTCTCTACCAATACAGAGATACGTAGGCATCTCGCAAGGACCTTTTAGTCTCGAAACGAAAGAACAACCATTAAAGCTCGAAACTCACCAACCCTAACATTAAATACGGGCATACCCTAGTTTTTATGGGTTAATTGGCAAATTCATAACTGAACTCGTACTTAACTTGCAGTTGGGTAATCGAACTCAAAAAACTTGCATTAACGTTATCAGACTAATTAAACCTTGCAATCTCATAACTAAACTATTAAAAGCTTGCACGACCGTTAACTTTTGTTGACTTTTAACGGAGGTCCGTTAATTTTGTATACATAAGATGTCACATAGACTTTTCTCTCTCCTCACATTTGATAAATCAACTGCCACATAGAATTTTCTCTTTCCTCATAATTCTCCCTCACTCTCATAGCTCTCCACCTCTTTTATTCACCTCCCACATTCGTTCACCACCTCCGCTCTGTAACCACCATTGCCTGAACCCTTTCACCTCCACCGCGTTTCCGCTCCTTCTCCCTTCACCAATCATCACACTACCAGCCTTCAATCTCCGCCCGCCCCCACAGCCCCGCTTGTACACCACCAATTCCGCCCGCCCCCACAGCCCTGCCTGTGAAAAATTAGGGCTTTTGGATTTTTACTTCGTTCGCATGTTTTGTTGGTTTGTATAGCTTCATATGAATGTAGGGAGTCCAATTATGTAATCAATTTCGTTGTTTATGTTCGATTTCAGCCAATTCGATTCTAGGGTTCATAGGTCAAATTGGGGATTTTTAAATTAATGATTGTTCAGTGAATTTGTTGCTTCCTATAGCTTTAGCTGGTTGTGTAGGTTTGATTTATGTTGTCAATTACAGTGTTTATGTACGATTTCGAGGTTTTCGATTATTTAGTTTTTCTCAAAATTTTGGTTGATTCGTTCATCAAATACCGTGATTGTCCAGTCATGAGGATATGGAGGAAAGTTTTGTGAGGTTGTAAGATTTGTTTTGATATATAAAATGTTACGACTGGTTTAGAGTTAAGGAAAAACGGATTTTTGCCGGTTTTAATGTTGAGCTCGCCGGAGATGGCCGTGGTTGGTCGTTTTCGGTCGAATTTCGATCATTTTTGGTGGTTTAACAGCATTGTTGTTATGTGGTAATGATATTAGAGGCATTAAACTGTAGAAACATGTATGTGTGTGTGTTACATATGTAGTAGCCGAAAATCGAGTTGGTGGTCGCCGGAAAGTTCTGCCGCCGGCAGGAAACTAGGGTGGAGGGTGATGTAGTAATAATAATAAAATGCTATGAAATAAAATAGATGAAATGAAATAAATGAATTATTTGGGGAAGACGGGTGGGGGTGATAAGTGGATTTTATATCCACTTGGATCCCTTCAATTCGGCTTAAATTGATTGTCTTGGACTCAAGTTTGTTATAGTTTTGATGTGTTTTATTTAGTTGTGCAGATTTACAAGAATGTCGATTATGGGTGATGCTTCTATTGTGTTTGGAGGATTAATTGATTAAAATTCGGATTATCCGGGAAGGTTGCGCAGTCTTCCCTGTTTTGGCCATATCTGGAGTTCTAGAAGTCCGTTTTCAGCGATCTTACAGCTCACGCGAAGCTTGAGAGATTTTCTACAACCTGGGATAGATAGCAGGTGCAGGGGACGTGCTGAATAAAATCACGTGCGTGTTCTATGAGAAGCAAAGCTGAAAAATTCCAGTTTTGCCCTTTTTCTAATTCTAATTGTATTTTGGGCAGTTTTTGGTACCTTAATCGAATTCTAATTGTAATAGAAGGTAATTGCTTATTGGGCAAGACTTCTAGAGTCTATTTAAACACATCCTACCATGTAATTTGTATCAGCTTTTTATTATTGTAACGTAGAACTGTAAGAGAGAAAAAGTGGAGAAGGATTCAAGCTCGGTGACAAGCAAAGATCTAGATCTACTTCATCTTTTGTATACTTTGGATTATAGATTTGTTCTCTCAACTCTTGTTTTAATTAATATTATTATTACTTCTTTCTTTTATATCTTGTTAATTATTATGTTTTCATCAATTCCCACGACGATGAACGGTTCAATTATGGGCTAATCGTTGTCATGGGATTCTAACGGATTTAATTATGGAACTTAGTATCTTGATGCTTTAAAGATCTGTGTGTGGTGTATAATTAATATCCTCGTATGGTTATGCTTAATTGATAGATGCGTCGCGAACATTTAATTTGTTAATCTCTTGTGAAGTGAAAGTGGATCTTGAGATTTAGAACTTGCCATGCTAGCATAGGTTCATGATTGTTTATCAACATGATTCGTAGTATGAGATGAGAATACTTATATTGCCCTGTGTGATCTTTATGGATAACTTACTCTTCAACCGTTATGTTTTCAAATTCTATAGACATATAGGGTCTAAGCATAATTGGTGTCTATTCATCTTCTATCTCTTTTGTGGATGTATGTTTAGTTTGGTGTTCGTATACTGAGAAGTAGCGTATACTTGTTTCGTGTTGTCCGATCAGATATCATAACCATTGCATATAGTGATTGAAGGCGTCAGATCTAAGCGAAGTATTTAATGAAGTTAGGATTCCATGTTTTCTCGCATATAAGTAATTCAATTTTAATTCTCATTAGTTAGTAATTTTTAGTTTGTTAAATTGTATCCTAGTTAATTATAGTTAGTAAAAACATAATTTTGTTATTTGTCATAGCAGTGAATAATAATCATACATTGTTGCATAGGTACATCTACTGAATTAAAACCATAACCAGATCTCTGTGGGAACGAACTTGACTTATTCATATATTACTTGTGACCACGTACGCTTGCGTGATTTTATGTTAACAAGTTTTTGGCGCCGCTGCCGGGGATTATCGGTGTTTTGTTTAGTTTATGTGCTTGTCATCAGTGGTCGGTAGCGTTCACTGACTCGGATTTCTTACTTAGTTGTTTGTTTTGGTGTGTTTTCAGGTACTTGAACGTGTATGCGAACACGTTTGAAGGCTCGTAAGGAAAAACTGGCAGAAGAAGAACTTGCAGCAGTAAACGAGATGGCAGATTTACCAGCAGTAGTCAAGGCTTTGAAGGACTATTCGCAGCCAAAGATCAATGACATACAATCTAGTATTGTCAGGCCAGCTATTGCAGCGAATAACTTTGAGATTAAGCCGAGCACAATTCAGATGGTGCAGAATTCGGTTCAGTTTGGGGGTGCTTCGACAGAGGATCCTAACATGCACATCCGGGACTTTATCGAGATCTGCGACACTTTCAAATTTAATGGTATGTCAGATGATGCTATCAAGTTGAGGCTTTTCCCATTCTCCTTAAGGGATAAGGCTAAGGGCTGGCTACACTCTCTACCAGCTGGTTCCATTACTACATGGGAGGATCTTGCTCAGAAGTTTCTTACTAAATTCTTCCCTATGGCAAAAATTGCAGCAATAAGAACCAGTTAACTCAATTTCAACAGCAATCTGGCGAGTCTTTGTGTGAGGCTTGGGAACGTTATAAGGAGATGCTACGAAAGTGTCCTCATCATGGCATGCCTGATTGGATGGTTATTAATGGTTTCTACAATGGGTTGGGAGCACAGTCTAGGCCTTTGCTAGATGCAGCATCAGGTGGAGCTCTGTGGGCGAAGAGCTATGAGGAAGCTTATGATCTTATTGAGATGATGGCTGCTAATGAATATCAGAATCCAACACAGAGGCTTCCTCAAGGTAAGGTAGCAGGTGTTCTTGAAGTTGACATAGCTTCAGCTATTGCAGCTCAGTTGAAGGCTCTCACGATGAAGGTGGATTCTCTTGCTAATTATGGAGTTCAGCAGGTTGCTAGTATTTGTGAGCTATGTGCGGGCGCACATGAGACGAATCAGTGTGCTATCTCTTCTGAATCAGCACAGTTCGTAAGTAATTTTCAGAGACCTGCTGCACCAGTACCAGCCACCTATCATCCAAACAACAGGAATCATCCTAACTTCAGCTGGAGCAACAATCAAGGTGCTCAACAACCTCAGCCTTATCAGCAGTTTCAGGGACAGCAAGCAAGGCCATTCAATCAAGGTTATCACCAACAGTATGCTCCAAGGCAACCATATCAACATCCTGGATTTCAGCAACAATAGCCCCAGGCTCATGCGGGGCAATCATCTAATGAAAAATCAGAAAGGGATGATTTGTGGATGATGGTGAAGAACCTACAAGCTTCTCAAAAGGTCTTGGAAACCCAGGTGGGACAGATTGCAAGTGCCTTACTTAGTAGGCAAGAAGGAACTCTTCCTAGTGATACGGAAGCAAATCCAGGTAGGAGGGACAACAAGGAGCAGGTGAAGGCCGTTACTTTGAGATCGGGAAAGGTGACATCAGATCCTAAATAAGCCGCTAAAGAAGATGAAGAAGTGCAGAATCAGCAAGTTGAAAAATCTGCAGTGCCTGACAATGAGAAATCTGACTTAGTAGCTGAGGAGATGGATGGTGAAGTAGAGAAGAGCAAGGAACTTGTTAAAAATTCTGTGGAGAAGTCTACAAAGAACACTCAGATTTATCCTCCTCCTCCATATCCTAGAAGACTCCAGAAGCAGAATTTGGATACTAAGTTTGCTAAGTTTTTAGAGGTGTTCAAGAAGTTGCAGATTAACATTCCTTTTGCGGAAGCTCTTGAACAGATGCCAAGCTATGCCAAGTTCATGAAAGGAATTCTCTCTCGTAAGTTGAAGCTTGATGCATTAGAGACCGTTGCCTTAACGGAAGAGTGTAGTGCCATTCTGCAACAGAAGTTGCCTCCGAAGCTAAAGGATCCGGGTAGTTTTACTATTCCATGCACTATTGGTAATCTATTTTTTGAAAAGTGCTTGTGTGACTTGGGAGCTAGCATCAATCTCATGCCCTTGTCAGTATTCTTGCAACTTGGTCTACCAGATCCAAAGCCAACCAACATCTCTTTGCAGTTGGCCGATCGTTCAATTACTTATCCTAGAGGCATAGTGGAGGATGTCTTGGTGAAAGTTGATAAGCTCACCTTCCCTGCTGATTTTGTTATCTTGGATTTCGAGGAAGATAAGAAGATTCCCATAATCTTGGGAAGGCCGTTCTTAGCTACGGGTAGTACCTTAATCGATGTGCAGAAAGGAGAGCTCACCATGAGGGTGCAAGATCAGAATGTCACTTTTAATGTGTTCAATGCAATGAAATTTCCCACTGATGAAGAAGAATGCTTGATGGTGGATTTGGTTGATTCTGCGATTACTACAGAGATGGAGCAATTGCTTAAGTCAGATTCTTTGGAGAGAGTGTTAGTTGGTGATTCTGATTTTGAAGATGAGGAAGTAGCCGAGCAATTACAACAATTGAATTCAGCTCCGTGGAAGAGGAAATTTGACTTACCATTTGAATCTTTGGGGTTAGGAGAGCTGAGAAATTCTGAGAGTCGTCTTAAACCATCTATTGAGGAAGCTCCTACACTTGAACTCAAACCATTGCCCGAACACTTGAGGTATGCATTTCTTGGTGATGCATCTACATTACCGGTTATTATTGCTTCTAACTTGTCAGGTAGTGAGGAAGAAAAGCTCTTGCGAATTCTGAGAGAGTTCAAATCAGCCATTGGTTGGACTATAGCAGATATCAAGGGAATCAGCCCTTCTTATTGCATGCACAAAATTCTGCTAGAGGAGGGAGCTAAGCCTACTGTTGAGCATCAGCGGAGACTTAATCTGATTATGAAAGAGGTGGTGAAGAAGGAAATTCTAAAGTGGCTTGATACGGGTATTATATATCCTATCTCAGACAGTTCTTGGGTGAGTCCGGTTCAATGTGTGCCAAAGAAAGGAGGCATGACAGTTGTTGCGAATGATAAGAATGAACTCATTCCTACTCGAACAGTCACGGGGTGGAGAGTTTGCATGGACTATAGGAAGCTCAACAAAGCCACGAGAAAAGATCACTTTCCTCTGCCATTCATTGATCAGATGCTAGACAGGTTGGCGGGACATGAGTACTATTGCCTCCTTGATGGTTATTCAGGCTACAATCAGATTTGCATTGCTCCGGAAGATCAAGAGAAGACCACATTCACATGTCCTTTTGGTACCTTTGCTTTCCGACGTGTTTCTTTCGGACATTGTGGTGCTCCAGCCACTTTTCAAAGGTGCATGATGGCTATTTTCTCAGACATGATTGGCTCGAATGTGGAGGTTTTTATGGATGACTTCTCAGTTTTTGGTATTTCTTACGATGAGTGCTTGCATAATCTTGGTTTGGTTTTGAAGCGGTGTGTGGAGACGAATTTGGTGCTTAATTGGGAAAAGTGTCACTTCATGGTGCAAGAAGGAATCATTCTTGGGCATAAGGTGTTGTGCTAAAATAAATGATATTTGAATCGCAAGCGCACAATTCGTTTCGTTGTAAAATTTAATGATTCGTTCCACAGGGACTAATATTTTCGCATTCCTTAATTATTAATTTAATCGAATTAGAACAATTGGATTTTTGAATGATTTGAATTTTAATAAATGAAAATATATCTATTTTAAACTAATTACTTAAAACTAAATTATCTTAAATTATTATAAAAAATTCTAAATATTATTCGAAAATTAATCTACAAATTATTCTAAATTCCTAAATTCGAAAATGAAATTAGACTTTATTCTAAAACATTTTTTTTATCTTGGGAATTATATTTACAAAAAATTTAAAAGAAAATTTACAGAAAATTAAAGAAAATTCGACATTATATTTTCGTAAATTATGCTAGCCAAAATGAACCAAAATTCAGTCCAAATCAGAATTTTTAAAACTCAGTGACACAAACTCAGGCTACACGACAACTAAAAATTACACACTACACAGCAAACATATCAAATAGCTCGGCAAGTAGAACTCGCAAACAAGAAGAAAAACGGACAAAATTCATCACAAAATTACTTAGAACTGGAAACAAAGCGATAATCGACTAAAAACGCAGCAACCAACTTCAAACAACTAAAAACGACTCATACGACTCAGACAAAATCCCAGCACTGCAATTGCGACGAATACTATAGAGAACTTGTTGACATAGTACAGCTCGAACTCATATTACAACAATTTAATACAATCCAAACTCGCATAAACAAATGCTCAAGCATAACAAGACCAGACTTATACAAAATCGACTCAGAACTTAGACAAAAAAAACTGATTTAGACTCAAGAACTGATTTAGACGAACAAGAGATGTCTTGATTTCGACTAAGATGTGATAACGGAATGTAACGAGAGATATTCCGACGAAGGTAAGATAGAGGCGACAAAATCAATTTTGACTGAAGAGGATTAGAAATAGACAGGATTCTGCAGAAAGACCCGTGCGTAAATGCTCAAACTAGGAACACAAATTCACGAACAGGAAACTCCAAAAGAATAAGCAGAATAACTCAGAACTCGATTAATCCAATAGACTCGATGTAAACTCATCGCAAACAAGATGCAAACACAGAACTCAAACCCAATTACAAGTTTAACTTGGTAAAAATCAATCTATCTCAGCCATCAAAACAGCAAACAACGAACAAAACGATTCAAAACACACAAACTAGACTCTAATCCTAAAAATAGTTAATGAAGATTCACAGAACTTGAAATCAACAGCAGATTATGAAGCAAAACCGACGCAACCAGCTTTAAACGAAACCGAACACATCTCAACTTACTGAAATCGAAAGAAAAAGAAAACATAGGGGGAGTATTGGGGTTGCAACAAACGAAAGGAAAATAAGAGGGGAGAGAGGAGGAGAGAGAGAGAGAGAGAGAGAGAGAGAGAGAGAGAGAGAGAGAGAGAGAGAGAGAGAGAGAGAGAGAGAGAGAGATTGGTTAAAATGAGAGAGAATGAAAACGAGAGTGAGGAAAAAAATTAACTGGGTTTGTATTTGAAAACAGGGAACAAAAACACCGAACAGAAAATAAAGCTAATATTTTTGTAAAACGAAACAAAAATTGTAAAACTAATATTTTTGGTTTTTTTTTATTTTTTTATTTTTTGAAAATAAAAAAAACGAAATTATAAAGTTAACTACAGATTTAATATTAAGCTAGAGCGAAATTAAAATTATACTAAGCATTTAAATGGGCCACATTAAAATAGATGTTTAAAGGGCCAAAAATTAAAATTAACACTACGAACAAGTAATTTAAAATTTTCGTTACTCCTCTCAACCCAAATTATGTAGCATTACACTACTTTAGGAATTACGAAAGGTGAAAACGAAAGAAAGGCAACGAAGATGAAAGTGCAAGACAAAATAAAGGAAACGAAGTTATATTAATAATAATAAAGTGTTTACAATTTTTGGAACTAGGAAAAAAAATTACAAGAAAATAAAACTACCCTAAAATCTAAGTTACCAAATACAAGGGGGGTGAGGGGGTATTTATAGGATAGGAATTAGGGTTAAGGGGGGTGTTGGGTAAATCCCCACCATACATTTGGGTTGTGTGGTGGTGAAATCCTAGCCATCTATTTGTTTCCTTCCCCCTTAAGCTTTGAAGAGTTGATCTTGGCCATACACTTTTCTAATGTGTTGGGATGATCTCCACCTTCCACTTGTCTTGAAATATTCCTTTGGCTCCAAGCTCCTAATTCTTTTCCTTCTTTCATTTTTGATCCTTTTTCTTCCTCCTTTTTCCCTTCCTTGCACCTTATTTATTTATTGTGTCATTTCTTTATTTATTTACGATTTACCTGAAATGCAACAAAATAAATTATTAAAACACGAGTTCAAGCAATAAATAGGTAAATAAAATATGCAAAAATATGCACTTATCACAAGGTATCTGGAAAGGGGCTTGAACTGGATAAGGCTAAGGTGGAGACTATCGAAAATCTTCCTCCACCTATCTCTGTTAAAGGAATTCGCAGTTTTCTTGGGCATACGGGATTCTATAGGCGATTCATTCAAGACTTCTAAAAAATCTCTAAACCTCTGTGCAATTTGTTGGAGAAGGATGTTCCTTTCAAGTTTGATGAAGAGTGCCTTGCAGCTTTTGAGCTCTTGAAGAAGAAGTTGACTACTACACCAGTCATTACCGCACCTAATTGGGAGGAACCGTTTGAAATTATGTGTGATGCTAGTGATTATGCTGTTGGAGCTGTGCTTGGTCAAAGGAAGGATAAAATTTTTCATGTGGTTTACTATGCTAGTAAAACCCTCAATGATGCACAGCTAAACTACACTACTACGGAGAAGGAGTTGCTAGCAGTTGTCTATGGTTTTGAGAAATTCAGGTCTTATTTGCTTGGTACGAAGGTGATTGTTTACACGGATCATGCTGTTATTCGATATCTCATGTCGAAGAGGGATTCAAAGCCTAGATTGATTCGTTGGGTGCTTCTTTTGCAAGAATTTGATGTGGAAATCAAGGATAGAAAAGGCACGGAAAATCAAGTAGAGGATCATCTCTCACGCTTAGAGGACCACGGTAAGGAATGGCATAAAAAATCTCTTATTAATGAATCTTTTCCAGATGAGCAGCTGTTTGGAGTGCAAGATGAAGAGCCATGGTTTGCAGATTATGTGAACTATTTGGTTAGCAATGTTATTCCTCCAAATCTTTCGAGTGCTCAAAGGAAGAAGTTTCTACATGATGTGAAGTGGTACCGTTGGGATGAACCGTTTCTGTTTAGACAAGGAGCAGATCAGATGATCAGATGATGTATTCCGTATAGAGAGACGGAGGGTGTGTTGCGAGATTTCCACTCAACTGTTTATGGTGGTCATTATGGTGGAGAAAAGACAGCGGCTCGTGTGCTTCAAGCAGGTTTCTATTGGCCTACCTTGTTTAAGGATGCTCATCAGTTCGTGTTGAGATGTGATCGTTGTCAAAGGGTTGGCAATATTTCTAGAAGGAATGAGATGCCTCTTAACATGCTTCTTGAGGTGGAGATCTTTGATGTTTGGGGGATTGACTTCATGGGACCTTTTGTTTCTTCATGCAATAATCAGTACATCTTGCTAGCTGTGGATTACGTGTCTAAATGGGTCGAGGTTAAGGCGTTGCCGACCAATGATGCGAAGGTGGTATTGAACTTCTTGCATAAGCAAATTTTTACGCGTTTCGGAACTCCACGTGCTATAATAAGTGATGAGGGAACTCACTTCTGCAATCGCCAGTTTAGTACGTTGATGGCAAAATATAATTTGACGCATCGTGTTGCCACTGCTTATCACCCTCAAACGAATGGCCAAGCTGAAGTTTCTAACAGGGAGATCAAGAGAATTCTGGAGAAAGTGGTGAATCCGTCTCGTAAGGATTGGTCGTTGAAGTTGGATGAAGCTGTGTGGGCGTACAGAACTGCCTACAAAACTCCTCTAGGTATGTCTCCATTTCAGTTAGTTTATGGGAAAGCATGTCATTTGCCTGCAGAGTTAGAACATAAGGCATATTGGGCGTTGAAGAAATTGAATTTAGATATCACGGATGCGGGTGCAAAACGGTTGCTTCAGTTGAATGAACTTGAGGAATTTCGTGAGCAAGCTTACGAAAATAACAAGATGTATAAGGAGAAGGTTAAGAGGTGGCATGATAAAAGGTTGGTACCAAAAGCATTTTTGCCAGGTCAACAAGTGTTGCTATTTAATTCTCGCCTCAAGCTTTTTCCGGGAAAACTCAAGTCGAGGTGGTCGGGTCCATTTATTGTTAAGACGGTGTGTCCACATGGAGCTATTGAAATTTATGAAACAACACCGGATCATGCTTTTAAAGTGAATGGACAGCGGTTGAAGCATTATTATGGAGGGTCGTTTCAACGCGATAAGGTTTCCGCTGTTTTGGCATCTACCTGATTCGAAAGAAGAACGTCAAGCTAATGACGTAAAAGGAGCGCTTCTTGGGAGGCAACCCAAGTATTGTGTATGTTGTTGTATACTTTTCTTTCAAAAAAAAAAATTCAGAACGCGCCTGCGCAGGCTGCGCAAGCCGCGCAGACTGTGCCGTGTAACGCAGGAGCAAACCGCGCAAGCTACGCCAATCGCGCAGACAGCGCCAGTCACGCAGCACGAACCTGCGCAGCCAGCACAACCCGCGCACTCAGCGCCAACAGCTTCTGATCTGGTCATTTTTTTTTTGCCTTAAAATCATTAATTCTCTTCTTATATCCTTCCTATATCACTAAAAACTCCCAAAAATCAAATCCCATTCCTATTCCAAGTTGATTATAAATCTTTAACAAACCCCAATCCTTTATTACTTCTACTTTCATCTCCAATTTTCACATCTCCTATATACATACACCTCTACATACAAAAGCCCATCTATATAATCCAAAATTTTCAACTTTCAACAATTACAAGAATCAAGGGAAGATTAAATTCGAATTATTGGAAGCTAATCGTGCAAGTTCACCTCTTCAATTCATGGGTATTGTTCTAATCTCATATTTTTAATTGCTACAAATTTGTGTTCTTGCCAATTAGGGTTTGGTTGTGTTCTTGAATTGGGGGTTTTGCTTAAACTCGAATTTTGGAGTTGTGTTGATTATTATTATTGTTGTTATGGCTTCTAAGAGACAACGATTGGTGGGTAGTAGTAGTAGTAGTAGTACTTGTCCATCTTCGGATGAGAATGCTATTTTGGAAGGTGGGGTGGTGAAGTTTGTGAATAAGGAGGCTGAAGCAGAGTATGGCCGGTTAGTTTCTAGAGGAGTTATTCGGGAAAGAAGATTTGTGTCACGTAATAATGAGGAGATGGTAGCTATGGTTAGTGAGAGGGGTTGGTCTTTATTTTGTGAATTTGCTAATGATGCCCCGTTGAATGTAGTTAGGGAGTTTTATGCTAATGCTACGATAGCAAAGAATAACTCCACGGTTGTTAGGGGCCGGAATTTGGATTATTCGCCTCGTGCCATTCGTACTTTGATTAGGCACCAGCCTAAACCTAGGGGTGCTGCGGATTGGGGAAAAAGACTAGGGATGACGTTGATCTTGAAGCTATCATTGGTGAGCTCTGTGTTCCGGGTACAGTTTGGAAGTGTAAGCCGGGTACCACCGAGAAGAGGACTTTTCCGGCTGCGTCATTGACTAGGTTCGCACGGGCTTGGTTCCTTTTCATAAGTTCTAATATCCTTCCATCATCCCATGTGTCCGATGTTACTGTTGAGAGGGCTATTCTGTTATGGGGCCTTCTCAAAGGTGAGTATGTTGACCTTGGTTATCTAATTAATCAAACTATTCTTCGGTATTTGGGAAGTAATTCGACGGCTAGTATCCCTTATGCTTCTATCATTACGGGATTGTGTGATGCTGCGAAAGTGAAATGGTACGTAGGTGAGCCGGTGCAGCCAGCTATGACTTCTATTACTGATGCTACTATTGACCGGATGGTGGAGTGGCCGGGCGGCATTCCTCGTCCTCGAGGTCTAGGCTATGTTGTTGGTGGTGTTGGTGGTCAGGGAGCGGTCGCTCCGCCACATGTTTCTAGGGCACCGGGAGTTGTTATGGCAGGTCCTCAGCGGCGTACGGTGGATATGTCGTTTTTTGATACCTATTTTCGTCGAATGACTAGGTGGATGGATGCTATTCATGTTAGCAGTCGCCAGTATTCCGAGGACATGGCCGTAGCTTTTGATGCAGCTTTTCAGTCACCAGGTACTGCTGTTCAGTGGCCTCTATTTGGAGCTCGGACTCCGTATCCTCCACCTGATTCATCCGACGAGGGTGAGGAGAGTGACGAGGGTGACGATGGCAACGAGTAGGTATGTTTTCTGCTATCCCTCGTATTTACTTCCATTCAATGCGGACATTGAATATTTTAAGTTTGGGGGTGGTTTGAGGGATTAGTAGTTGTTGTATTATGTGTTCATGTAGGATTTCATGCTTTGCATATTAGTAGTAGTAATTCATGCATGTATGTTCGTATTAATTATGTTTGTTTCATATAGGACATTCTGTTTTTATTTTTCGTATACCATGTGAGTTCATATTACTTGCATTTCATGGCATGCATATTTCATGATCCCTTAGAATGAGCTAATTCTGATTGGTAGGTAGGTGTCTAATTGAGTGTGGTAATGATGAATAGAGGGTTGACTTATAGTTTCTATGAAATTGACTTATGTGTTTCGGAAACAAAATCTTTACACAGTCTCATTGGGTGCTTTTGGGCTAGGTTGAGGTCATGCTTGTTTGGATGTTTTGAGATTTAATCACTCGATTATATTTAGAATTTTCGTTATTCCCTTGATGGCCTAGAACATTTAAGTCTAAGTTTGGGGGAAAACAGGTATTTCATGCTTAAATTGTAAATAATTGTCAATAATGGCTAGGCGTCAAATGGCTAGTAGCCGGCTCATATTTATATGAGTAGTCTAGGGTTGGAATTGAGAATTCTCATTCCAGATTGCATAGAAAAAAAAAAAGAAAAAGAAAAAAGAAAAAAAAAAGAAAAAAAAGTCAAAAGTGTCAATTGTTTATATGCAAATTTAACTAGGGTGAGCTCTTTAATACTCGAGCAATTAAGTTCTAGGGGACTTTGTGCCTAGTGACCTAAGGCTTTATTAGTCTGGGATCCACTAACCCAACGCTCGCTAAATGGGTATTATTGTATAAGCCTTTCGGGATCTCATCCATTGCACGGTTAAATAAGCATGCTTGTATATATGTGTCGTAGTAGTTAGTAATAAAGCATGAATTTCTGTCTACCTTGGATAAGGATGGAGGTGTTCTTAGGTTATGAAGTGTCTACAGTATATTCTATTTATAAACCTGTAATTGTCTTGACGAAGAGCATGTATGATCTTTGACCTAGTTTTCGGAGTATTTATGATGAGCATTGCACACACGCACGTTTCTGTTCATGTATTGTTAGTATACGGGAACTTGGTCGAGCTCTATTTGGATTTAGTTGCATTCTCTAAGATATTTGCTTGCTAGTTAGTTTTGGTTAGTTTGAAGGGGATCGTTGCATTTTTCATATTAGTTGCATTCATGCATTGCATTGCATTAGGTTAAATGGATTTTGTGGGTACATTCGCTATAGGCCCTCACGAGACCTTACTCGTCCACTAGGGCTGCCTAGGGGTTTAAAGGGCTTGTTGCATATGCCAAATGCAACCGTGATCACCTACGGAAGTGGTATTAGTAGTTAGTTAGTTGTAATTGTTTATGCTTGAGGACAAGCATCGGTTTAAGTTTAGAGGTGTGATAAGTGGATTTTATATCCACCTGGATCGCTTCAATTCGGCTTAAATTGATTGTCTTGGACTCAAGTTTGTTGTAGTTTTGATGTGTTTTATTTAGTTGTGCAGATTTACAAGAATGTCGATTATGGGTGATGCTTCTATTGTGTTTGGAGGATTAATTGATTAAAATTTGGATTTTCCGGGAAGGTTGCGCAGTCTTCACTGTTTTGGCCATATCTGGAGTTCTAGAAGTCCGTTTTCAGCGATCTTACAGCTCACGCGAAGCTTGAGAGATTTTATACAACCTGGGATAGATAGCAGGTGCAGGAGATGTGCTGAATAAAATCGCGCGCGTGTTCTATGAGAAGCAAAGCAGAAAAATTCCAGTTTTACCCTTTTTCTAATTCTAATTGTATTTTGGGCAGTTTTTGGTACCTTAATTGAATTCTAATTGTAATAGAAGGTAATTGCTTATTGGGCAAGACTTCTAGAGTCTATTTAAACACATCCTACCATGTAATTTGTATCAGCTTTTTATTATTGTAACGTAGAACTGTAAGAGAGAAAAAGTGGAGAAGGATTCAAGCTCGGTGACAAGCAAAGATCTAGATCTACTTCATCTTTTGTATACTTTGGATTATAGATTTGTTCTCTCAACTCTTGTTTTAATTAATATTATTATTACTTCTTTCTTTTATATCTTGTTAATTATCATGTTTTCATCAATTCCCATGACGATGAACGGTTCAATTATGGGCTAATCGTTGTCATGGGATTCTAACGGATTTAATTATGGAACTTAGTATCTTGATGCTTTAAAGATCTGTGTGTGGTGTATAATTGATATCCTCGTATGGTTATGCTAAATTGATAGATGCGTCGCGAACATTTAATTTGTTAATCTCTTGTGAAGTGAAAGTGGATCTTGAGATTTAGAACTTGCCATGCTAGCATAGGTTCATGATTGTTTATCAACATGATTCGTAGTATGAGATGAGAATACTTATATTGCCCTGTGTGATCTTTATGGATAACTTGCTCTTCAACCGTTATGTTTTCAAATTCTATAGACATATAGGGTCTAAGCATAATTGGTGTCTATTCATCTTCTATCTCTTTTGTGGATGTATGTTTAGTTTGGTATTCGTATACTGAGAAGTAGCGTATACTTGTTTTGTGTTGTCCGATCAGATATCATAACCATTGCATATAGTGATTGAAGGCGTCAGATCTAAGCGAAGTATTTAATGAAGTTAGGATTCCATGTTTTCTCGCATATAAGTAATTCAATTTTAATTCTCATTAGTTAGTAATTTTTAGTTTGTTAAATTGTATCCTAGTTAATTATAGTTAGTAAAAACTTAATTTTTTTATTTGTCATAGCAGTGAATAATAATCATACATTGTTGCATAGGTACATTTACTGAATTAAAACCATAACCAGATCTCTGTGGGAACGAACTTGACTTATTCATATATTATTTGTGACCACGTACGCTTGCGTGATTTTATGTTAACAGGGGGTTTAGAAAATAAGAAACAAAAAAATATTTTAACAAATCAGCACACCACGTGCATAATTTTAACACATCAGCACATCACGTCAATTTTCCGTCACGGACGTTACATAGAGTTAACGGCGGTTACCCAACTGCAAGTTTTAATTATTTTGATGAGTTGACTGCAAGCTTTTTGAGTTCGATTACCCAACTGTAAGTTAAATACGAATTCAGTTATGAATTTGCCAATTAACCCTAGTTTTTATTCCACAACACTAATGACAACAGGTGAAAAGTTAATATACTCTTGAATAGAATATGGCATGTTGCCACATTATATATATAGCAGATATTTACTAATTATTTAGATATCACTTATTAATTTTAAATGAAAAATAACAATTTTTTATTAACTATTTGTTCATCGTTTTTTTCCTATTCTACTCCCTCTGTCCCATTCAATTCTATACACTTACTATTTTGGGGTGTCCCTTCATTTCTATACATTCCAAAAATAGTAAAGTTTTAATAATAAAAAATACTATTACACCCACTAACTTTCTTCCACTATCTCAAATTTATAATATAAAATACTATTACACCCACTACTTTCCTCCACTATCTCAAATTTATTATTAAATATTGATAGGCTCCATCACTTTACCCACTTTTCATTTAACTTTACTCATTTTTTATACATTTTTTTGGTTTTCGTGTCCAAACCCAAAGTATAGAAATCACGGGATGGGGGGAGTATCGGTTATCGTACAAATAGATATAGTGGTATAGTCTATAGATCCAGTTCCTTAATTTGAGTGTTCGGTTCAAGTGTGGACATATAGAAAACAAAATATTGGGCTGGATCCTCCTTAACCGACCCTGATAAACTTTACTTTGTAATTGGTCTTCTAGGTCATAGCCAATTAATTTATTTGGCTGGATCATGACTTTGATTTCTCACCTTGATACGAAATTATCATTGTACTGGTATTGATCAAACATAAACTTGTTTGTAGATCAACGTAAGTTCACAGCATCTTGTGTAATTACTTGTTCATTTTGGTTTTTTATGAATTAAATTAATTTTTAATTAAATATTATAAAACTTTGATTTATTATTTTAAAATATTAAAAATTACATTTTAAAATAAATTAAATATAATTTTTCTTAATTATATAATATATATAAACTTCAATCAAAATTTAATAAAATTTACCAATCGAAATAAAATATTTAGGAACGGAAGGATTATTAGTTGATCAATCCAACTAAATGACCGACTGATCCATGACAAGTTGAAAGACACTTGGCAATACAAAATTAGATTAATTTGTCACTCCCTTATTTGAAGAGAAAAAAATAAATTATTTTGTATTTATGGGGGCCAACAATTTCCTCTATATATTTCTTCCTCCAAACCATTATGCTACATTATGTTTTTTTGATATTGAGTTAAAACTTTTTTTACATAAGTTCAACCTCTCTCTATCCTGTTTTTACTATTATTTTAACTTATGAGTAAAAATAGTAATGACAAATATTAGTTGCAAAATTTGAAATTTTACTTTTCAAAATATGGTACGTAATTATATACACTAATTTCAAAATTTTATCCCACTCTCATATTTTAAATGAGTTAGTTTATTTTTGTTGTGAATTGAATGAGTAACCTCGTGACTCGTCCAAACAATTCATACTTCCGATCATTGCACTACATATATTTTTGGTTTTTAGTTAAATTGTTTTAGATAAATTCGACCTCTTATTTATTCTATTTTTAATACGACTTTAATTTTTGAGCAAAAGATAATGGTGATTCGCATTATTTTTAAAATATTGTATTTTAGTTTACAAACATGGTACGTGATTATATATACAACTAATTTAAAATTTTGATAATAATATCACGTGATGTAAACAGGTTTATTTTCAATTAATTAAACATTTTTTACATATAATATTAACTATAACATATTTTATATTTTAACATAACAATATATAATTAAAAGATAAGATCCTTAAAAATGTCATATAGTACAAAAGTTAAAAAAAATGAATCTTGTAAATAAGTTGATAAAGATAAACTTTCTTGAAAAAGATCATATAATCTATATCTATACTATTATACAATAAGCAAATAGGGGTATAATTTGGTTGTTTGGTTCAACTTGGTTCAACCATCTAAAAGAATAGTGACCGTTAGATATTTAGTAAATAGATAATAGTCGTTAGATCTAATAATAAAGAATATTCTATATTTAAATCCCCCTTCTAAAGATCCAAGGTTCGAATCCCGTCAACAACAAATTTACATTAAGATTTTATATTATTAGTTCTAATCAATACATATCATTTATTAAATAACTATTATTATTACTAATAATTTTATTAATTAATTACAAAGTTAAATTATATTCATAATAAATTATTATACTCTATTTTATTTAATCATATAATTTTAAAAGTATTTAAAAGTAACCCGTGCTTTGCACGGGCTATAAGCTAGTATATAATAATACAAAATATATGAATTAGTTCATATGTACATCGATTAAAAGTCGGATAATACACATAGAGAAATTTTAGTTGTAAAAGGGGTTAAAATATACAGTCAAGTTAACAAATATCTTAGAAAATAGGATATTGCATAGCATGCACACACACACACACAAAATATTATGATCGATCAATCACATTATATACTTTGAGATAGTTAAAATTATTTACCTAAAATGATAAAATTTTAAAATATGCAATTAGTTTTTTACATATCAATTGGACAACATCTTTATTGTAAAACATTAAGTGGGTAAATAATAGGTTTCTTGACTTGTCAAAATTATAACTGGTATATGAATAAATATGTCATTCGTGTACGACTCATTTATTTTATGCTTGTATTCTTAAATATACCTTGAAAGAGAAAGACATCAAAAGAACTTTATTCTTCCCTCTTATGTATTGACTAAATTCTTTATGAAAGAGTGACAAAAAAATGAGGATAAAATATTTAAAAAATCACTACAAAAATTGATTTATAGTGATGAAAAATACTAAGGAGAATTAAACCGAAAACGCCCCTTAATATTTAAATTTTATGTTCTCTTACCCAAATTTATTATAATAACAAATTATTAGATGTTTTCTACTTGTGACATAAATTTGTACAAATTGGAGTAAATGTTTTATACTATATCCAACACATACTATATCCAACACATTTATATGCCACTAAATATATTATTTTGAGTGTTTATCTGAATACGTAAATCAAATTTTCTGTAAAACAAAATTGGAACATTATAACAAACATGTTTTAACGGAAACTATACAATCATGTCCATATATATTCTTTAAATCGTAAAAATAAAAAAGTTTACATCAATTTCTAGAAGATGACCCGTGACACGCACGAGTTATTATGCTAGTTATCATTAAAAAGCCATATTTATTACAATTAAACATCAATTATTTATCAAAAAATTTAATAAAAAATAAGGCCTGTTCTAAAATACTGAGAGAACAAGATTCAATTGATTATCAAAATTTTAATTTTTGAAAAACGATACAAGTTCCAATTTATTTTTTAAAATGTTACGTAATGAGACAGGACATAATTTACTTTGTATGCCCGACAAATATATATGTACTTCATCATATATCATTTTATGAACAATTTTGAAATAAATTTTGACCACCCGCATTCCTCTTAATCTTTTTTTTTTTTTTTGATTTAGTAGTACATGAATATGTTTGGCTCCTAAAGTGTTGTTTTTTTTTGTCAGGTGATGTTCCTAAAGTTAACATACAGTAATATAATGAGCTGTTTCGTTTCGTGATGCAAAGAAATGACTACGCATGCGAGGGGGGGAAAAAAGGACAGAGCGAAATTGGATTAACGCAGGGAGGGAGGGAGGCACGGGCTTGAGATCGATGCACTTTTGTTGAGTTAGTTATTTTTGTTGTCACAGATTCAAAGTCAACTTTGTAGCGCAATCTTAGCAATAATTTTCTGCTATATAACATCACAACCTATATATCTACTAACTATTTCAAATTAAAAAATACATATGATATATAATAAAGAGAGTAGGGAGAGATATATCTCAGGTAAGTTCCCTGAGATACCTAATTTTTATATATAAAAATGGGGTGTGCATTTTAGTAAATTCAGAGATTTTTAATTAGCCCTGCGGGTCCAGCAAATTTTAAAGGTTATTTTGTATGTATCTTAGGAAAAGTTGCCTGAGATATATCTCAGGGTCCTTTTTCTCTATAATAAAAACAAAAAATAGAAAGCAAACTTATTCTGTAGAAATTTAGTACATGGAGGCCATGAGAAATGGAACTTCTAACTACTCAATACTTGACACAAGGAAGCTTAGGTCATGCATGGGGAACTGTAGTCTGTAGAACCAAAGAACACAGTCCAACCAAAGAACACAGTCCAGGAAATGTCCTAATATTAGTTACCTCACTCTTATTTTTAGATGTTTTGGTTGGAATGCACTCCGATGGAGAAGAACCCTTAGCAGTCGCCCTTAACAAAATTGTCATAGTTCTAGTTGTTTCCCTTATGTAAAATTTTAACTATTTCCTAAGGTAAACTTTTTTAGTCAATCATTATAGTTATTGCCATTGGAGATGTTTTTGCATCGCTACTGTTTAGTGTGGAAATAAGCTTTGACACGACATGTTGATCAAACATTGCAATGAATTAGTGAGGAAGACGATGTTAATAATCTGTGTTAAAGTCAAAATAATTTGTAAATGACTAAAAGGAATTGTACAAGCTAGTTAATGTTTTGGATGGTCACAAATAGTGTAAAATGTATGCATAAAGGAGATGATTCCAAACATCAGGCACTCCTGGAAGACACCAATGCACACAATCTGAATATTTAACTGGATATGCTAGTTCCTCTTCGGTTGGGGGCTTCCAATGCTTTCTGTAAATGCTTGGATGACCTTCTCTTCGCTTATCTGATAACTCAGTTATATTAACATATTGTACCTTTATTCCATTGTTTTTTAGTTGTTGAACTGCATTCTCAGCTACTTCCATCATCGGTCGCTCTGATCCACTCCCCCAAAACTCCTCATCCAGTATCGGCTCAGTTTCGTTGTAACAATTTGTATTAGCACCCTTTCCCCAGTCCTCACCCCTGAAATTTTTTACGAATAAATTCATACTTTTAACATTTACTATATGTGTAGAAGACAAGTCTTGAAAACGAAAATTCTTTTAAAGGTCAACGTCATTTGCAAACTTACACTTGATGGTAAGGGGATAGGCTCATGAAGAACAACTCTGTTTTGGTACGGTTGATATGCAAATTCAACCAATCTGTCCATGTTTTTACGGCCATTTCGTAGCGACCTGCTCTCCCTACTTCTTTATATATATCTAGTGATTCTTCGTATGATCCCCACCTGATCAGAATTACCATATTAATCAATCTTATATATATATTGTTTGGTCAAAAAGTTGTTAATATAATGATCCAAGGGACATACTTACAAAACAGTTGTGTTTGGAGAGAGCCACCACATGAAAGAGTTAAAGATGAGCATGTCTGCATCTTTCCAGTGTATAGCATGGCTTTCAATTCTCTGAACTTTGATAACTCTTTCCATCACATGATGGTTAATTGGATCATCGCAATTCGACTCAACCAACATCGGCTCCCAGTAAAAATCAATTGATACATCATATACCTAAATCATTAAAACAATCAAAAAGATCATTCTAATATAAATGATCAAACTAAAAAATGCAAAAAATTAAATAAAAATATTCACTTACAAATGACCTAAAGGTCATCAGGGAGCCATGCCACTGTTTGATTCTTTCTGATGGAGGTACAGAAGTTTCAAGTAGGCAGAGAAGTGATATCCATTGATTCTTGTTCACCGAATCCCCAACAAAAATTACTCTTTTTCCTCTTAAGTTCTCCAGAAGTGTTGTGCCATTGAACCTTAAATACCGACACAGAGTTCAGTGAATCTGTATTTTCTTTTGTAAACCTTCCATACATCATTTTGTTAATGTGTATTGCATATGTGTAAATTTGAACACAAAAAGTACCTGGGAAGATCACAATCATGCGGCTGCCACCTCCAGTGCTGATACTTCGAATCTTTTCGACCATGTTTCTGACAAGAATAATCATCAATCATGAATGAGCATTCTTCTTCTCTATATAAAGGAAAAGACTTGGGATCATAAACCCATTTTCCAGAAAGAAAATCGCATCGTGCCAACGACTTCTTCTTTGTTAGCAAATCTTCACCTTCATATGATGCATCTCTTGACAAAAAAACAGAACCAAAGAGCAAGGCCATGAGAGAAATGCCTAATACAGACTGGAACTTGTTTTGTGTCCATGCTCCGAAAGTCCATTTCTGTTGCTTTTCCATGTACTTAGATTGTTTTGGTCTTGTTTAGTGAAATGAAGGAGAGAAAGAGGGAGAGCTAAAGAATCGGACTTCTGTGTGTAGCACAGAAGTCTACTTGTAGCACCAAAAGTTGTTTGAATGTGTAATTTGTTTTGTCAACTTAACACCTACTTTTATGGTTTTAACAAATG
This sequence comes from Saposhnikovia divaricata, assembly GCA_036435485.1. Lineage (NCBI taxonomy): Eukaryota > Viridiplantae > Streptophyta > Magnoliopsida > Apiales > Apiaceae > Saposhnikovia > Saposhnikovia divaricata. The sequence goes on along the minus strand of CM071594.1, from coordinate 54,123,963 downwards.
GCTCATTTTTTATGAGCATTAGGATGATGTGTTGGGTATTCATTTCTACATTAACATAAAGAATCAAGAAGTCAAATATTACGAATTCCAAACACAAGGGGTTTAGGTAAATCTCTTTCTAACAACCCTACTAATCAAAGAAAATCATGAGGTCATGAATGAAGTTAATTAATGCGCACATTTGTGGACATGGAATTCTGTTAAATCAAAATATAAGTTGCTTACAAATAGGATCTAAGATGCTTCTGTTCCCTTACTATTATACTACTAGGAAGTTGGGGTGGTTCACTCATCCATATGCAGATCAATATCTTAATGTATGTGTGTGTGCATTTATATATGTGTCGAGATGCACTAAACACATATATAGAAGATTTATATAGTCCTTGATCCTCTTCATGACCAAGAGTTTAGAGTAGATGTATTTTTTAAAAAATTATTGAGCTAAATATTGAAAATACAGCAAATTACTTTTTAGCATCTCTAACAATATTTTTTGTACTGCAAGTGTGCAACGAAAGTATTGATTCAGCTGACTTCACATTTGTGTAGATAAAAAAAATGCACCTTCTGTTGTGAAACCTCATATTGTCAACAAGTATGTTCAAGTCAAAAAAATTGTTTTTGTTATGAATGTAGATGCTTATTGCCATTAGTATGCTTCGATTTTGATTTTTGTGGTAATTGTCGTACAGTAATGCAGAATTTTTGTTGCTAACTCAGGCGTCCATGGAAACACGAAGCTTCCATATGCTGGAGCTGTTTGAAAACTAGAGGTTTGATGGAAAATAATAGGTTTGAGTCAAATTAGAGATTTGACCAAATGAAACCTCTAATATTAGTGTTTTGTAGTTAGCGGATTGAAATAGTTTTTAAAATTCAAAAAACTGATTTTGAAAAAATTGGTTAAATGTGTTTTTTTTAAAGAATTATTAAGACATTGACACTCGAAATTTGTTCAAATATACACATAAATTCTTAAAGAAAAAAATGCACCTCTGTGCCCTTTAAGTATGTCTGATGTATATCTTAACCATTTTTCCGTTCAAATTGGCCAAAATATTCATATCGGCTTTTCTGATTAAGGGTAAGGGTGGAATTTCCAGTGTGTTGTAACGTTTTATAACTAAATGAATATATTGACCCTTAAAATATGATTATTTGGACATATGAACACATTTAACAAAAAAAAAAAATCTAAATAATTCTTATTTTTAGTAAGACCATACCAAACAAAATGGGTCTGGAATCGACCAAAATACATGGAACCGAGATCCAATTTAATTTGATCCAAAAATTATACGAGCTGAAAGTCATCTAAAAAGATGATGACTCGTTAACCAAATAAAAATTTGTCTAAATCGAATTATGTTCTAAGTATGAAATCCAATGTAAATCCGAACTAAAAAAGTAATAAATGAATTCAAGTTTAGTTTTTATAACTTTAATGTGTCGTAGCCTATATTACCTAAATATATTCTCTCTTTTTATTCATTTAATTTATCCATTCATAAGCAAAATTCATATTTACATTTATCTGATCCAAAACAATAAAATATGAAAAGATCATAATTAAATTTAATCTAAACCTCATACTTCTTGGTGTACCGGTATCTCCCTAGCTCACTTAACGGGATGAGTTCGAACCTTGTCAAAGACAAGATGGGTGTGTGAGTGTGTTTAACAATATAAAAAATAATTAATCTTAACCGAGCCGATATTAATCCAAAATCCATACGATTTTAACTCAAACTACATCCGAGCTAATCCAATATTCAAATATATCATACTCGAAGTTGTTTCGATCTAATCTAATCATAAATTTTTGAATGTGTTCATATGTACAAACAACCATACTTTAAGGGCCAATAAGTTCGGTCATCTATGTAATATTACAAAAAGAGTGGAAAGTACTTTTTTGCCCCTAATCAGATATGCCGATATGAACATTTTGGACGATTTGAACGGAAATAGGACCGAGATGTACAAAAGACATACTTAAGGGATAAGAAGGTACGTTTTTTTTGTTTGAAGGTTTATGTGTGCATATGGCCAAATTTCGAGGGTCAATGTCTTAATAACCCTTATTGTATACATTAGTGTTTACATTATTATTCGAGGGTCTGGAATCGACCAAAATACATGGAACTGGGATCCAATTTAATTTGATCCAAGAATTATACGAGCTGAAAGTCATCCAAAAAGATATTGACTCGTTAACCAAATAAAAATTTGTCTGAATCGAATTATATTCTAAGTACGAAATCCAACGTAAATCTGAACTAAAAAAGTGATAAATGAATTCAAGTTCAGTTTTTTATAACTTTAATGTGTCATAGCCTATATTACATAAATATATTCTCTCTTTTTATTCATTTAATTTATCCATTCATATGCAAAATTCATATTTACATTTATCTGATCTAAAATAATAAAAATTTGAAAAGATCGTAATTAAATTTAATCTGAACCTCACACCTCTTGGTGTACCGGTATCTCCCTAGCTCCCTTAACGGGATGGGTTCGAACCTTGTCAAAGACAAGATGGGTGTGTGAGTGTGTTTAACTATATAAAAAAAATTAATCATAACCGATTTTGATCCGGTATTAATCCAAAATGCATACGATTTCAACTCAAACTACATCCGAGCCAATCCAATATTCAAATATATCATATTAGAAGTTGTTTCAATCTAAAATTGATCTAATCCTAAATTTTTGAATGTGTTCATCTGTACAAGCAACCATACTTTAAGGGCAAATATGTTCGTTCGTCTATGTAACATTACAAAAAGAGTGGAAAGTACTTTTTTGCCCCTAATCAGATATGCCGATATGAACATTTTGTACGATTTGAACGGAAATAGGATCGAGGTGTACAAAAGACATACTTAAGGGGTAAGAAGGTACGTTTTTTTTCTTTGATGGTTTATGTGTACATCTAGCCAAACTTCGAGGGTCAATGTCTTAATAACCCTTATTGTATACATTATTGTTTACATTATTATTCGAGGGTCTGAAATCGACCAAAATACATGGAACCGAGATCCAATTTAATTTGATCCAAAAATTATACGAGCTGAAAGTCATCCAAAAAGATGATGACTACCAAATAAAAATTTGTCTGAATCGAATTATATTCTAAGTACGAAATCCAATGTAAATCTGAACTAAAAAAGTGATAAATGAATTCAAGTACAATTTTTTATAACTTTAATGTGTCGTAGCCTATATTACATAAATATATTCTCTCTTTTTATTCATTTAATTTATCCTTCATAAACAAAATTCATATTTACATTTATCTAATCTAAAACAATAATGTATACATTATTATTGAAATTTGAATTTGAGGGTTCATATTTACATTTATCTTATATTAAATAGAAAATTATGATGTGTCTATTTAATATACAAAAAGCTAACTCAAATAATTTGATATAAAACGGTATTGTTTGGAAGTTAGCGATTTAGGAAAAGTTAGCAAATTGAACCAAATTAGAGACTTGACTAAATGAATCTTCCAATATTGGTGTTTGGTACTTAGCGGATTGAATTTGCGTTTTGGACCCAATCCGCTAATTTTGATAAAGCTCATCAATCAACGGATTATCATGTGTCACAAACAGCTAATTCAAATAGATATTTACCAAACAATTTCATTCAAAACAGCTACTTCAATTCATTAGTCAAAATAGCTACTTCAATCCTCTACTCAAAAACTAATTCAATCCGCTTTAGTTAACAACTAACCTCTAATTGCCAAACAGAACTGCAACTAATTTAATCGACTAGTCAAAACAGCTAACTGAATCTGTTACTCAAAACAACTAACTCAATCCGTTAACCGCTAACACCTAATTGCCAAACATGATCATCGTTGCTAAGTAGAAAAGAGAAGCATCCAGAATGGTATATGATGCTAAGTAATCTTTGCTCAATCTAATTGATGATGTAAGCTTCTATAGTCAAGTGTTTAGTTATTTTTTCTCAAATATTGCCAGGTACTGGCAGGCTACATTTTTATATCATATAAGGATCGGCCTAGCATTTTCATAATGCAATAGTGACATTTTTTCTGAATAAACAGGCGACAAACGAATCTTGGTGATGTAATTTTCAAATTTCTCAAGTAGTGTGTATTTACTTATTACTCTTATGTATAATGTAGAATGTATGCATAAAGAAGTTGATTCCAAATATCAGGTACTCCTGGAAGACACCAATGTACACAATCTGAATAGCTGCTTGGATTTGCCAACTCCTTCTCAGTAGGAGGCTTCCAGTGTTTTCTATATATACTTGGATGAGCTTCTTTTCGCTTATCTGATAACTTCGTTATATTTAGATATTGCACTTTAAGCCCTTTACTTTGTAGCTCTCGAACTGCATTTTCAGCTACCTTAATCATTCCTCTGTCTAATCCACTCCCCACATATCCTTCATCCAAAATTGGCTCAGTCTCATTGTAACAATTTGTATTAGCACTTTTTCCCCAGTCTTCACCCCTGCAAAAATTTGAATTTTCATAGTTTCAACATTTAATTTGTACAAGATACTTCCTCACGAAGCTATCTTTATTCATAACATTCTATTGATTAAACTTTATTGTGTTTTACTTACGTGTGATGATAAGGGGAGAAGCTCATGAAGAACAACTGTGTTTTGGTATGATTTAAGTGCAAATTCAACCAATCCGTCCATGTCTTTAAAGCCACTTTATAACTCTTTGTTCTCTCTACTGCGTTGTGAATTTCTACGGAGTTTCTAGATGATCCTCGTCTGTCAAACTTTCAGGTCAAATACTGAAAGTTTCTTCCAAATTATGCAAATGGTAGAAGTTGAAACTAAGACCAGTTTATGTGTAATTTATAAAGATAGACTTAGTCTTATAGCATTACTGGTTTATCAATCTTGAATATTCTTGTAAAATAATAATGAAACTAAAGGGAAGATGCTTACAGAACTGTCATCTTCGGAGATAGCCACCAAATAAAAGAATCAAATATGAGAATGTCTGCATCTTTCCAATGCATAGCATGTTTTTCAATTTTCTGGACATCGATAACTCTTTCCATCACATGATGCTCTGCTGGATCATCACAGTTCGATTCAACTAATAGTGGCTCCCAGTAGAATTGAATTGATACCCCGTCATATTGCTAAAATTTGATTGCATTAATTAAACTAATGCATGAAGAAGTTGGAAATATAACCTGGCCAGTTGGGATATTAAGCATGGGAAAAAAAATAATTACTTACAGAGGTTTTAAAGGTGGCTAAGGAACCATTCCATTGTGCAAATCTTTCTGATGGAGGAATGGATGATTCAAGCAAGCAAAGAAGTGAAGTCCATTGATTCTTATTCAGTGAATCCCCTACAAATGCTATTCTTTTACCTCTAAGTTTCTCCAAAAGTGTTGTAGCATTGAACCTTTCATTACAAAATAAAATTCAGAAACAGGCTTAGGCAGCAATTCAAACCTTGTCATAACTGTTTATAATGCACAAACAGGTTATTAACAGTAAGGAGGAAAATAACATTTGGAAAATCTTAGACACTGGTTAGTTCAATATTCATGTACATAGATCTTAGATACACAATGATGGAAGCCAAGTACAACGTCTGAAACTAAAATACGAAAATGAGAAGTAAAGACCTTGGAAGATCACAATCATGAGGCTGCCATCTCCAATGCTGATACATAGACTCATTCCAACCAAATTTCTGACAAGCATAGTCGTCAGTCATGAATGAACATTCTCGTTCATTATATAATGGAGCAAACTTGTGATCGTAAACCCATTTTCCAGAAAACAAATCACAGTGCGGGGGTGACTTCTCATCGATTGGCAGATATTCATCTAAATTTGTTGCATCTCTTGTCAAATAAACTGCAGCAAGGAGCAAGGCCATGACAGAAAAGCCTAATACAGAATTGATTCTGTTGTGTGTCAATGTCCCAAAAATCCATTTCTTTAGGCTATTCATTGTCTGGTCTTCTTTGTTGAATTGACAAAGCTAAAAGTCCAGTTTATTTCTACTTTATTTACTTGTAGTCTTATAATAGAAGTGTTTGAATATAACATGTATTGCATGGTTTTGGTTAGCCAACCTATACCTAATTCTATGGTTCTAACATATATAGTTATTTTTAAAATTTACTAAAATTTTATATTACCAAAATTTACTAAAATTTCAATGTTTGAATTCCGTCACCGACATATTTATTTTAAAAATTTATAATATGAGTTTTAAATCATGCATATCATTAATTAAATTTATATTAAATTATTAAAATTAAAATACAAATAAAAATAATGATTATATAAAAATATTGTTGCAACATAAAATAAAATTTATTACATATAAAAAAATGCATCATACTGATTATAAGTTAGTAATATACAATTTAAAAAAAACATTATTTATATATTCATTTGATTTAAATCTGTATCATTTCATAAACCTGAAATGAAAATTCGAATACAACAACTTTTTCATTTACTTACATAATTTTTTTTTGCCAAATTTAAAGCGAATTTCATTAATACTTTGAAAGAGATTCAATCAGGACAAACCCCCAACTGATCATGCAACCAGGTTGAAAAATAAATAAACGAGCTAAATAATTAGCCGTCTTGTTTCCGGATTGCTTAACTAACTGAATACAAATATTCTGAAAATTAAAAATGAAGATAATGGTTTCCCGAGCAATCCAGCCTGCATCTCCCCGGAAAACAGTAGCTTCACAATTAACCCTCACGGTAATTCCATGGATAATGCAATGTTCAGAGGACTCAGTTGCAAAAATTGAGTTTAGAGGCCTCATGTTATGAACAGATTTTTTTTGTGAGAGGTGAGCACATGCAATTTTCACTAGCATTTTAAACACACCCCAGCTATCTACCTGCCGGATACCAGCTATAGACCTGTCGAAAGTGTTGTTGATGCGAGATATCCAGATCTCCGAATACACCTTAAAATTCATTTTCAACACAACGAACACATCGCATAAAGAGAGACACATCGCACAAAGCGTGACACTCAAACACACAAATAATAACTCAAACAGCAGAAATGAAAAATCTCAAACTCAATTTTATTGAAGAAGAAAACAAAACAAAAGAGAATGTTTATTGATAGAAAAATTAAAAAACAAGGGAAGAGGTGATGTGTGGATGGAGAAGAGGTGCGGCTAGGAATTGAGATGGGTATAAGGGAGAGAGAGAAAATTGAGATGTGAAGAAAGGAGATGTGGGTGAATAGGGTTAGAGGGAGATCGACCGACTCTCATAAGAGAAAAAATATAAAAGAGTATCCTTGATATACTGAAATTTAAATACTAAATTTCAATATCACATTCAAAATTATAGGATACGTGAGTCCTTAATTGTAGCTTGCAGACTTTGTAGTTGCAGGGGAAACCCGGAGGGCTTGATAGATTAAGCCCAACAATGCAGACTTGTTTCGTGGGCTTTTAATCATCTCATGTCCGCTTTATCTAAGTTAGCAAGTCCGTCTCATCCCAAACTCAAGGCATCCTCTTTTGTGCATGACAAAGAATCCAAGAAAACTATGCTTAGTAGTCATGCCACGCACAATTTGTTACTACTTTTAGTGAGTTACAATGATTAGAGCATCTCCAAGAGTCTCTTAGCTCACTCCTAAATATATTATAAACAATTAAGCTCTTAGCAAGTTATTACATTGATTTGTGTGTCAACTCCAACAATGCTCTCTATTATGGCTCTTTATTTTATATTTTATTAATATTTCAATTCCACTTGGACAAACAATCAATAGATGAGAGAGAAGAACCACTATTTTACTAATAAAATATTAAGTTAAGTGCTACTAGTTGCTCCTAAAATAGAGGAGAGAAGAAGCTCTTAACTTTTTAAAGAGCCTCTAAGAGTCTCTTGGAGCTTGATTTTTATTCTCTCTCCTCATTTTTTGAGTTAAGAGCTACAATAGAGAGGCTCTTGGAGATGCTCTTATGATGCAATCCAATCATAATTATATTTGTCGTAACAGAAAGTTGTTTGGGTCTTGGCATCTTGCCACAAGTTACGAGTTTTTTCTACAACTGCTTACACTGCTTATGCATTTCCCTCTTTTATTTCTCAAATTGTTGATGGTGACGGTATAGATAATTTTCGCAAACCTTTTTGAACATAAAAAATTTTCCCCCCCGTGTGATACAAACTTTTTTGTGTATTTAAATTTTCGTTACAAATTTTTTTACCAAATGATTTCAGCAGTTGTCAACGGAATATTTCATCAATAAAATCGTATTTCCTTGTCGGAAACAAGGGTCTAAATGATCATTTCTTCATCTTCCTAGGGCACAATATATTCACTCAAAGGCACAATATATTTACTCAAAAGTTTTGTAAGATTTAATTTAATTGAACCCAACACAAATGTTCTATTTGGTGCTAACATACATAATATTATTATTATTGAATAGTTCCTCTTTGAAAGGATAATTTTTTTTATTATTGTTTAGATAGTTTCCTTTACTAGAATAATTTCTATTATTATTGTTTAATTGTTAGCTATATAAACCCTCCTTATATTGTATTTGAAAACAAGTTTCACGCCCGTAAGGTTTGTCCCAGTTGGTTAAAGAGAGGTCATCTCACCTCTTGGTCACAGGTTCGACTCCCATGGGAGGCGAATATTGCGTGAGCCCATGGGTTTACCCAGAGCGCACCCGAAGGGTAGCGGCTGCGGGTTCCCATGTTAAAAAAAAAAAAACAAGTTTCACAATAATAAAATCATATTTTTTTACTTTTCTCTCCATACTTTATCATGTTATCTAGAGATAGGTTGATTCGATTCGATCCGAGATCGGTTGATTAAGAGTTGAATGTGATGCGTTGTTGGATTAAAAGATGTGCTTCGATTATTTGTTTCTTCCCGTTTGATTCTTCAAATTTGTTGTATTTTTTTTTTTGGATGTTATTGATTTAGGTTTCTAATTGTGTTTTTTTCCCGAAACAGTTAATATGAGTTCTCTGGTTGTTTTACTCATGGATTTAGTCATCGTTCTGATTATTTTTTTCTCTCATTCATCTTTTTCTTCCTATTGGTTGGTTTTTTTGTGTAAAAGTTCATTCTGGTTTGGTTTTATTCTGCTGGTTTCGTTTTATTTTGGTTGGGACTCTCACACGCACTTCTGTTTCTTTCTCTTTAATGGCAATGACTCGTAGATAAGATTGTTTTTTTTTTTTCCGATCATTTCCCCGCTCTTCTATTTTTCTTTTTCGTTCTCGTGTTCAATGATGGGAGTAGCCTTAGGCACAACTGTATACCTTCTTTCTAAAAAAAATAGATTCGTCCGCTTCAATCAACAGAATCACCCGCTTCATTCAGATTCTTCGTTATGATCATCTTCCCCGTCTTTAATATCGATGTCATCGTCTTCGTTTTTGTTATGATTCTTCAAAATCCCGTTTTTGTCGTTATTGGTATGAGACAATCTCTTCAACAAATCCATCACACACATCATCATCGTCATTGTGCTTTCGCCTTATCGTCATCTTCGTTCTCATGATTTTTCTTTCTTTTATACCTAATAACTCTCATAGATTTTTTTCCCATAATCTCTCATAATTATTTTTTTTTACCGCCCCCACGACCTCTCGTAGAATTCTCGTAATTTTTTTTCTCTCCCCCACGAACTCTCGTAGAATTTTCTTACACCCACGAACTCTCGTAGGGTTTTTTCCCTCACCTAGCTCTTGCTTCTTTCTCTCTCTATTGATTTGGGATTATAAATTGATTTTCTCAGTTAAAATTTGGATATGGATTTGATTTTGGTTGGATATTAGATTTGCACACAAGTTTGCTGGTTAGATTGGATAAAATTTGTTGGTTAGATTTGTATACAGTTTGGATTCGATTCTTGTTTTAGATTAGGTTTGGATTTGAGGTTGGTTTGGATTGGTTATTGGGTTCGATTTGGATTTGGATACATTTTGTGGATTTGAATTCAGTTTTGGTTTCGGTATTGGTGTTCTTGTTCGTTGGTTACAGATTTGTTTGACTTTTAAAGTTGTGTCGATTGATTATTAGATGACATGAATGGTTCTTCTCTTGCTGATTGGATTTTTGTTAGCTCTCATTTTGGTTCGAATACACTTGGATTTCATAATTGTTTTGGTTGATTCGTGAACGACATGGATGCTTTGAATTCGTTTGGATACGTGATTCCGTTTCTTGTTGGCAAATCCTCGATTTTCTATCGTGAGCTTGAGTCGGGATGTTAACATATATAATATTATTATGGATCTTACTCAAATGAGAACCCTTCTCAAGGTAAGATATGAGATCTATCACAGTACTCTGTTAAAATTGAGCCTTTTAATCTAAACCACACAAAATAAAAATCTATTAACTAGAATTTAAATACCCCAACCCCCACCCCGCTGCCAACCTCCCGACCACCAACCATCGCCGTCGCCGACCACCAACCTCCGACCGTCACCGGCATCAGCAATCGCCTGCCAATCCACCACACCGTCACCACCACTTGCCTCCACCACCCACCACACCACCAACACCATCTGCGTCCACCCCCACCACTCCCGCCAGTCCGCCAGCTAGCATCCAGCCAGCCATCACCACCACCTCTATCTCATCCATCCCCCCCCTCTCTCTCTCTCTCTCTCTCTCTCTCCATCTTCTCTCTCTACCCACTTGAACACACCCATACACATATACAATCGTTTTCCCCTCTCCCTTCCTTCGTCAACCGCCGTCAACACCACCACCGCCGCCAACCACGATCGTGGTGATGTTCTGTTTCCGACCATCCTCCATTCACCAAATACCCATAGATCTAATGAAATCAACACCCAAATCCATTGGTAACATCAATTGCACCAAAACATTCTCAAATCAATAAACCCCAAATTTCATATTAATCCTAATTTGAAACCACCTTAATTTTGTGGCGATTTTCTTTCATTTATGGGTGATTTTTTGCAATCTGAGAATTCTGTTTGTGGTGGCTGTGTGGTGATTACTGTGTCGATGGTGGTGATTAATAGAGACAACGGTGGTAAGTAGTGGTTGTTGTGTTGAAAACGTGATGATTTTGTGTTGAATTTGGGTGTTTAGAGAGAGTGGTGGAGTGATGATTTGTAGGTAGTAGCCGAAAGTGATGGTCGAAGTTAGTGGTGGTCGAAAATAATGGTGAAAAAAGGTTGAAAATAGAAGGTCGTGATTTTTGTTTTCTGGTGGTGATTTTATTCTAAACGATGGTGATTTTAATGATGGCGGTGGTGATTACTGATGGTCGCCGGAGATGGTGATCGCCGGAAATGACAGTCACCGGTGGCCAGAGGTGGTGGATGGGTGGAAGTGCAGTGCTTGAATATTTTTTTTTAAATGAATGAGTGGTGGGAGATGAGTGTAGATTATGAAAATGAGCAGATGAGATTAGATACCATATCTCACACTAATCGAGGGTTCTTATTGGAGTAAGACCCGTATTATTATTGGATAGTTCCGTTATTGTAATAGTTTACTTTGATAAGATAATTTACTTTATTATTGTTTAGTTGTTGGCTATATAAGCACTTCTTATATTGTAATCGAAAACAAGTTTGATTATGAAAAAATCTTTTTAATTTTATTTTTCTCTCCATACTTTATCAATTGTAACCGTGATTTAGGGATTTACCACCCCAAGTTCATAGGTTCGATCCAATTGAAAAGCACGGAAGAAAGTAAGTGAACTGGCATGCTCGATGGGCACGAATGTGCTAGCAATATTCCGAATTAATCAAAATGTACGAAAATTGACCCGAATACCAAATTAAAAAAAGAAAAAAGAGATTTAATTTAATCTAAATTTGGACATGTACCTACCTTGGAAAAAATGTGGATCAAGCACCGGGAGTGCATGGGGATTGAATTTAAGGAAAGATCAGATACACTGGACCAGGAACGCGATAAAGGACTTGCAGATTGCAATATGTAAAATCAAAGTTTTTACAACCACTAGTTCGTTTCCGGCCATTATAAAGTCGGTCACTTAATATAATCGTAAAGCAAAACATGAGGGGAAAAAAATAAAGCCTCCTTCAACTTGCAGTTCTTTTGCTTTATTAAAATATTTGTCGTATAACGATGGCTGTGCGCCTGTGCCTACTACTTAAAATGTGTGTATAATATTGAACAGAAGAAGCAAGTTGCAGCTCCCAAGTTGTCAAGTTGCAAATAAAAAAATAGTATTTGTAATTGTCAACAAATTGAAACAGCTAGCAAGTTGGTGATAACAGAGATTGTCAAGTTGCAAAGCAATGAGTTTCTATTTTTATTTATTCTTTCAATTTCCCTCTTCCTTATGATGTAACACTAAACATGCATTTCAATATTTTGCACGCGTATGGTGTGTTCAAAGTATGAAACTTGAACTATTTCGAGAACTATCGGACTGTCAAAATATGCAAGTGCTTCATACATTCTTGACCAAAAAACGTAGTTGAAAAACAAACCTCTCGACCAAAATTTAGTGATTCCTTTTGGTGTATAAGAATTATAACAGCAACATATATAGTATAACCTCGATAAATGATTATTTGATAATCAAACAATCTTATTAAATGAATAATTTTTTTCGATCCCGATATAATAGAAACAGTATATTTTTGTCCTCGATTAATGAATAAAAATTTTCGATCTCAAACGTATTCATTTATCGAGGTTTAACTGTATATAACAGTCTCTCATATGTTATAGTTGTAGGAGGAGCACACAGAAATCTGGTTACACTAATTATTTCTAGGTTAGCTTAATTATCACTTCATTACCACCATCTTGATCTTATGCATGTCAAGTCTCATACGACTATCATTTAATTTCATGACTTTACTTACACTAGTGTTGTAATTGTAGTATACTAGAATTACAAATGGTAATATTGTAAAAATCGTGAGAACGAATAACCAAAAAAGTTGTTTAATCATACATATGTACATATATGATCAACCAATGTAGTGCTAGTACTTAATGCAATTAAATTTAAACGACCCTGTCTTTTTCCTATTTTATTAATAAAAATGTAAGTTGTAATTGAATTTATATACATACAAATATATGTTGTCAGAACTCTGCCAACCCAAGTCCTCTCCCCAGCTACCATTCGGTTGGAAGAATCTGAATATTTATAAATCTGCCCACAACTTGCATTCATCTCGTACGTACCCCATCACTAGATTACTTCATGTACAACCGCATATATTAAACAATGTACATAAATATCATATTGCCCCATAAGAAAAACTCTGTATCAAAATTTGGCAAATATATATACCCATTCTTTACATGTATAGTATATGAATAAGTAACATGTACATTCAAACTTTACAATTAATAAAACCGATCGATAAAGAAGATGAGAGACGAACCAATTTAAGTTCTCTAAAACAGTGCATATAGTTTATGTAATCAAAAACATCGAGAAAATAATTCAATAATCAGCCCTTAAATTTAAAAAAAAAAAAAAAAAAAAAGTACCGATCAACATTTACACAATCGCAAGCCAAGTGTTACATGGATTAACGGGGTCTACAAATGATTACAAATGAACAATTATCACCGGCCACATCACATTACGTACCCTAATCCTCGTCACCTGCCCAAATTTCTCCTAAATATATGAATTTAATCAAGGTAACATACAAGTGACAACAACATGATAATTAATTAACCGTGCCAACTAAATGTTTCCAACACCTGGTGCATATATATCCGCAAAGTCGAGAAACATTAGGTTGTCACAGCTCAAGTTATCACCTAAATATTACCCTGTATATTCACATGAATGTGTGTGTGAGTGTGTGTTTAGTTTCGTCTTGATAATTTGTTGGCGATCTGAGTAAGGGACTGAAGATTGCACTTAACGATAGTATCAACAAACACACAAGTCTCTTCTTTAGTATTACCTGGTGGAATATCAACAACATAAGATTCAACAACCACCGTTCCATTACCTGATGGCGCTTCATGTAAAGTTGTCACCGATCGATAATTAGCCAGTCTATGATCACCGCCAACCACGCTAAAGCTGATCACGTGTTGTTCCTCGTCTAGAATCTCGAGCCTCTCGGTGCTACTAGCGGCCGGGAGGCCGGAGATGACGTGGACTTGTCGGAGTGAACCAACTTTACCATCACCGACGAGTAGGTGACAGCTCTTGACGAAGTGTTTGTATGCTTGTGGGTTGTCGAAGCGGCGAACGACGGACCAAATGGAGGAGACGGGGGCGGAGATTTGTTGGATCACGGCGGAGCAACACTGGTCTGGGCCCACTTGGTGGTTATGGTAGACGGCGACGGAGGGTGGGACTTGGTGGGTGCATGGTAGAGGGTTGCGACGTTGATAGTCTTTGGTAGTGGTAGGGGTAGGGTTGATTCTTTGCAGTACAATAGATGAGGATCTTTGTTGATTGGAATGCATTTTGTGTGTGTGTGTGTGTGTTTTTTGGGAGAGCTAAAGAGTTTACAAAATTTTTTTAGTTTGGGGATGAAATGTAGGAGTGTGTGTTTATATATTGGTTTGTTGGGTGTGTTATATATCTTTCACTATCTAGCTTTAATTGTTTAAAAGATGGTGGGCAAGTAAGAGGAGAAATGTATGCATACTTGCACATATAAATTGCTTTGTATTTGTAAAAAAGAAGGAAAAGGAAGTGGAGGAGACAAGGAGGGTTGGTTGGGTTTTTGCATCTCTTCAAACTTTGAAGATGAAGATGATGGGTTGTAGCCTTGTAGGGGAATTCATGTGAGCTTCATAATATACTTCCAACTTGGTTTACCCTAAATTACCAAATTGCCCCTTGATTTTGTAAAATATAAACTTAGAAATTACCCCAAATTTTTGTTTCTTCTGGTATAGGTTTTTGATAGTAGTACAAATTTATATAGGTAGTACACAAAAATATTCTTATGTTTGTGTCATTTTCCAAAATATTTTTTAATTTATTCTGTCACATATCATTAGTTTGAGTTTAAATTTTCACATTTAACCACTTGTAATTGTCAATCCAAATCATGCAAATAGGGGTGGCAATTTTCGATACAACCCGAAACACGACACGAACCCAACTCAAGAAAATACGAATTTGGGTCAACAGATATTCAACCCGAAACTATCAGGTACAATCAGACATGAACCCGAAACCCAAAAACCGAAAATTAATGAACCCTCTTTTTATAACCTTGCTTTTGAAATACTTTGTATCTAAGATAACTAAATTTAAGTACAATAAAGTAACTTTCACGTGCAATGATAGAGACTCGCTAGTTGATTTATATTTATTTAATTGTAAAATCAATATTTTCTATATGTCATGTCCTTTTTTACACTTCACAAAGTGGGTACAATACATATTATTCATTTGAATTGTAACTTTCACGTGTAATGAAAGAGAAATGAACTGTTTATTCTTAAAATTTCTGCAAAAGCAATCTTTCGCTATAAATCGGGATAGAAAGAGTATATAATATAAGAGTATATTTTCAGTCACTCTAAAAATGAGTTTAGGTGGTGAAACCCGAAATGACCCGAAACCCGACACGAACCTGGTAGGTACGGGTTAGGGTTAGAAAAAAATCAACCCGAAACAATCAGGTACAATCTGACACGACACGAACCCGATCCAGAACCCGAAATTACCACCCCTACATGCAAAGTAATTGTCAATTTATCTAACATAATTAAGAAATTAATACAAGTACTTCACACAACTTTTCAATTAAAAAACGTATAGACTCGAAAACAAAAATTTATTTAATGTGCTGGCAAGTTTGAGATTCAATTAAAGAAAGGTCTTGTCTTATGTAAGAAGCAACATGATTTGATAAATTAATATTTTTCAACAATGGAGCCAGGGTAAACAAGTCAATTCAAGCAAAGGAATATCCATCCTTCAACTTGGATATAAAAAAGATGCAAATAGGGTTTCAACTTTCAACTGCCCGCGGAAGATAATAAAAGAAAGATCCAAATTGATACAGTAGCTAATAAAATTGAAGGATACGTACATAAAAAGAGAGAGGGATAGGGGAGATACATGTCTTCTCCCCCTCTCTTCAAGGCCAAGTACTTCTTATAATACATATTTTTAATAAGTCAAGGTAGCTGACCATTTTATTTTCCAGGATATCAATGTGCCTTCCACTTTCTTCCTCTTCTTCTACTTTCTTTTCCACTTGCGTTATGGTGTATTTATAAAATATGAATATCAGTATTATAAACACATAAGTACGTGGTGTTACTTTTTTTTTTTGTCACAAAATAAAATTCTCATTAGAAATTCAAGTCTTGCATTAATACATGAATAAATTCTGAGCGAACATTATTCATTCTCCACAGACGATCAGTTATGAAACTGCTATATCTCAATATCTCGCTAAATAATGAGCTATTTGTTTGCAAATTGTTTTACTCCCTATTTTATTCACCTTTTTTCATCTCTCCTAGTGTCACTTGAATCAACACATTTATGATACATTTACTGACTGGCATTCTACCTGTGCTACGCACCGAATGGTAAAATTAATTAATTAATTAATATAAACGTATTATTTTAACCATAATTTAGAAAGAAAAGATAATTTCATTAAAATTTAAGTATAAAATAATCTTCAATTTATACCAATTGCATTAATATCGATATTATCAAACAATTATCATAACATTCACATTCCCGCTCAAACATACTAAGCCCCTCTTTATTATTTTTTAATAATTTTATTTTTAATTTGATTTCTCTCATTTTTGAGAATCTTTCAACCAAGTTCATAAGTTTTTTACCCATATTTTAAGTTTTGTTGATTGAAAAATTTGGTATATTTAATTGTACAGTACAGTGGGTTTCTATAATTTTTATTATATTAATACATTCAAAATATTTGCATGGATCCCGATCAATTTTTCGAATATATATTAAAAATTCATAAACACTTATTTCTAACGACCGTTTTAAATTATTAGATTGTCTCTCAGCGATATTAGAAAGGATCGTTACTGTGCAAATCCATTAAACGAACGTAGTTATGATAAAAAACAACTTTCATCTAATATGGTTTTCTATGTGTTTGTTCAATACCATTTTTACAAATTTTATGTTCTTTTATTAGTGAAGTGATTTATTATAGAAAAATAAACATTATCAATTAACCAAACAAATCCAATATATCACATTCTTTGAGTAAGATATGACTGTTAGAGTTTATGGTTATAATTTGAAATTATTTTATGTAATATTTTAGATGTAAGACATATAATTTATTTATTTTTATTCAAATATTTCATTAGAAATAATCAATACTAATTTAGTAATTAGAACATATATTTATCATTCTCAAATTTTATTGATATATTTAAGATGTGATTTTCTTTACTTTTACATAGATTTTTCATTTATGTTGTATACAAAGAATTTTTTTTAACATATATTAAACTTTACTTAGTATGTTAATCGTATAATATGTTATATTTGAATACTTAATTTAATCATTTTAATTTATAATTATTGTATAAATAAAATTAATATTGTTTGCGTGTAGAAATTATTTTAATTTTGGCTACATTATTACTAATTTTGGATACCCAAAAAAACCAGATCTAATCCGACGAATTTGGTTTTGGATATTGAGTTTTGGATTTGGATTTATTTTTAAAACCCAAAAATATTTGGAATTGGTTTGGATTTTACAAAATTCGGATCAACCCAACTGGTTGTTATCGCTATGCGTAAAATAAGATATTTGAAAATGAATATCACCTATCTTTTTTCTATTTGACTAACATGTTAAAATAGAAAACTGTACATGAAACTAAAATCAAATGTGTAATATATAAACACGTAATCATATTATTATATATATGTTCTTGTAATTTATTTATCGGGTTAAAAAACATGAAATTCATTTTCGTTTAACAGTGAGTATATTTTTTCGACATATATTAAAAGAAAGTGCTTACGTAGATCTGGAAAATCGTTTATGTTGTGTACATTCATGCCATGTATCTTTGAGATCTTGTATGAAAATGACATGAAATTATTTTGTGCATCCAAAATTCGAACACAAGATGCTATTAAAATTACACAATTTTTTTTTTTGGTATACGAAACGAAAATAATATGCGAAAAGAAAAA
The DNA here is from genome assembly GCA_036435485.1 of Saposhnikovia divaricata. Taxonomy (NCBI): domain Eukaryota; kingdom Viridiplantae; phylum Streptophyta; class Magnoliopsida; order Apiales; family Apiaceae; genus Saposhnikovia; species Saposhnikovia divaricata. The sequence continues at coordinate 54,105,781 of CM071594.1, read as the reverse complement.
AATATGACAATTACATGTAATGTCACTCTTTGCCAAAGTTATCTAAGTATTTTACTATATAATTGAAAATAACATTGAGATGCTATAAAATAAAACAAAGTGTAGAGTACATAAAAATGAAGCCCTCCTATTTTTTTTTATTTCGTTTATTGTTAATATTTATCTCTGTTTGTTTAGAATCTATCTACCAACTTATTAAAGTTTTACCTATATTTAAGATTTTGTTGGTATTAAAAATTAATATTATTAACCAACCAAGCAAATTCGATATGTCTGCTCTTAGATTAGGATATGAGAATTGAATACTATTACTTGAATCGAAGAATACAAATTAAAATGGGCACCTTTTATTGGAAACTATATATAATTTATATGTATTGACCTATCTGGTTATCAATAATAGTGCTTTTTAAACGATTGCTATAGCCGTTTCTTTCTCTCCACCTATCCCAAAAATACTAAACTAAATTTTAGGGGGTGACATCTGCACTTTGGTTGATGGTAAGCCCCTTTTTATTTTTTTCTTGATTTTACGTTGTTATTCAATAATTATCTCTTTTTATTAAGAGTCTAGTACCACGTTTGTTGGTTTTATCTACTGATATATTGGATTTTGTACTTTCTCCTTGTGAATGATAACTCCCGCTTCTTTTCTTTGATTTTACTTTGTTTTCCAATAAATATATCTCTTTCTTGAGGGTCTAGTACCCCGTTAGTGGATTTTGTCTATCCATATATTGGATTTTATTCTTTCTCTTTGTGAGGATAGGTTCCTTTATTTTGGCATCCGGGATCTTAGATCTACAAAATTTTGTTATATTGGTGTATTGATTTGGATAGTATAGAATCACATTTATGCTCAGTTGTTCGAATACGTTCTCACAAATCACATATGTATTTCCCTCACGATTAGAATAAATTGTTTAATTATCTCGCCAGAAAGGCTATATATTTCAATGATATAAGCGAGGGATGTACCACAATTTAAGATATGATCAACGATTTTAGTTTGGATTAAGGAAACCTTGTTACCTTAATATGATCTCTTTGAATATGTGTTTGTCCAATCTTGATTATTTTTGCAGATGTATTATTTACCTATAAAAAATAGTGATTTAAAAGAAAATTTGGATGATTATTTGTGTAGATGGCGCATGCCTTTTTTTATAAATTAATTATCTATCAAAAAATAGTGATTTATTAGAATTTTTTCGCTAAATTGACCAATTTGCTATGAAAATATCAATAATAATACTTTTATTGACTTTGTAATAAATTTCATTTTTTGAATTGATATTTATACAATAAATAATGTCTAATACTATTTGAGAATCTATTCAGTATCTTGAATAATTCAAATATACTGTCAAGTCAATTTGTTTGTCCCATTAATTCTTGCATAACTAAGAAATAGTGATAAGTAAATGTTAATGAAAATTGGTTTAGAATTCATTTTTTAATATTTTAATTTGTTGAATTTAGCTTTTTTTTAAAAAATTGATTAATTTAAAAGTTATATAACTTAAATTTTGATTGTGTATTAGGATTAATGTATTAAATGTTTTTTTAATTTTTAAAATATTTAATTTAATAAGAATAGATTTATTCAAATTTTTTTTTTTTTGCTAATTAGATTTATTCAAATTTGTTTGCATCTTATGATTGTAGATCGAGTGTTTGAGATATTAAAATATTATATTTTATAATATAGATAAAACAGACCCATGCATAAAAATAATATATTTCTATTAAAATCAATTAACATATACGCAATTTTGGAAAATGGCTCTATACATAGAGATTGGCGCGAAGAACAGATGTGCTAGTATATAATAATATAAATTTGAATGATTTTACATTAAAAATTGTGATTGACTAGTTAATAAGTATTTATGAAAATTAATCAGTAGTACATGACTATATATTATAGTATGATTGTAGTTGATATTTATGAAAATTAGTTCGTAATATATAATAGTATAATTGGGATTGACTTTAAATTAAAAATTGATAAGTTAGTAAATATTTTATCACATAAAAAAATGTAATTTATGCATGTACTAAATAAAATAAATTTCGTATTTCAAAAAATTATTAATTAACCACGATAAGTAAATTAGGATGAGAATGATATAACTGATTAAATTTTAGTGGAAAATTCTGAAAATTAGTTTGTAATATATAATAATGCAATTATGATCATTGTAAATCAAAAGAGTGGAAAATTCATATTTCGAAATGATAGTGTTAGTGCCCTAGAGACAATGTAATTGTGCTTCTTGGAAAGACTATTTTTTTATTTGATGATTATGTTTATGGATTATTCTACATTGATTTATTATGTCGTTATTTACTACGAAATAAATATTAGAATAATAAATGTCCTTGTAATATGTAACACGTTTTCTATATCTTTAAGTATGTGACTTAAAAATGAGATTATATGAATAGTGCTAATATTCCTAAATATCCGTAATCGAGCATTATTAATATGGGACAATTATAATGCATAAATATTAGTATGTTTGTTGGCTGATGACCACATCTCATTGGTCATAAGTATAGTGATACTAAAGTCAAGAACATAGATGAATGTAATATTATACATGGCATTGGATTGACCTACTGTGAGATTCGACATGTTAATAATGTCATTAGAAAGACTCACAGTGATAATGATGTAATGATCCTTTGACTTGAGATCATTATATTTCTATACGAGAATTAATATACTTTGAATACAGTAAAAGTTACATTTGACCGGGTGATGATAAAAGTGGACATCGGGTATATTATGAGACATATGAGAAATATGAATGATAGATAAAGGATTTAACCCTCCTATTATTAGGAGAGATATTATTGACCTCTTGATTGAGTGGGACTATGAAAATGCATGGACATGCTCAAATATTGATTTGTTTTAATAGTCTACTCATTGATCAAGGAAACCCAGATTAAATATTGAAGAGGATGACTAAATACATGCCTCGAGTTTAATCTATAATATTTGGTTAAAGGGATTATATTACACGGAAACATTTATCACGAAAGGTTTAATTGGATCACCAATTATTATTATTACTTGGGTAGCAATGATGTATTACTAGATGCCACTCATTATTTATAATTTTATTATTAGATATTAAAATTATTGCCAGCGTAATAATAACCTAAGGGGTCACACACTTAGAACGTTTGAACAGAGTTTTAATTTAAATTCTGAATTTAAATTAAATAATTAAAAATTCGAAATTGGTTATATAATTAATTAAGTTGGACTTAATTAATTAGATCATAAATCAAATTTTATAATACTAACCCAATCAGTTTTGGATTTATGAGAAGCCCAAAATGAAATAGGGTTTTCAGCCCAATCTCTCCTCTATAATACATAAGGATGTATTGTTTTAGGGTTAACTTTGCATAATTCGTTTTTAGCAAAAACCCTAGCAGCTCTACATCAAGAGAGGCTAGAGAGAGAGAGAGAGAGAGAGAGAGATCGAGCGCAGTTATCAGCTAGTACCGACTCCAGTGATTGTAGAGACAATCGGGCGTTCGTGTGGACTGATTAGAGACGCGGATCTTGCATCAAGGGCTGCGTAGTGATTGCATCTTGGACCTCCATCTTTCCAGAATTCGTAAGCTCTTAATAGGTATGATTTCGTTTCTCCATAATCAGTCATATCGTATACACGGATCCAAGGGTTAGGGTTTCGATTTTTATTGTTTTTAACGTTTTTCCGCTGCGTTTTATGCCTCGAAACCCAACACGAAAATCACTTAATATTATATATTTGTATAATCTTGATTGATTTTAATTTAAAACATTAGTTTATTATAAATATTTTTTGACATTACAAAAATATGTAATATATGAATATGTTAAATCAAGTCATTAATATATTTAAATTAGAATTGTTAACTAATCATGGTTAGTATAATTGGATAAGAATGGTAAATAAAGAAATTTTTTAATATAACATGATTGGTCTAAAATTTAGGAATGACCTTTGATTGATCCTAAAATTATTCATATAATTGTCTAATTGGTTAACTGCATCTAACTATATACTTGGTAGACTCAGGTATTATAATAAATGATATTGGTACCTTACTACTTTCTATGCTAATGTTTCCATGTTGGTTGAGTTATTACACTACAAGAAAAGGGTCAATAGACATCAGTTTCTGACCGATGTCTATGTTATTTTGGATGTGATGTCTAGGTGGGAGATGTCTATTCTAGACATCAGTCAGAAACTGATGTCTGTGCTAACATAGACATCGATATTTCATTCAATACACATCAGTCGTTCTACAAAATAGGTTAGATATAATTATTTTTATAAACAACTTGCATGCCTTATATTCTAGAAAACATATAATAAACTAAGTTTTTTTTCACATACACACCACTTTCTTTCTTTGGAAAAGATGTCTATTTGGATGTTAGACATCATAATTTTAGCATATAAAGTGATGTCTATAGTTAGCTTAGACATCACCCTAGACTGATGTCTAATGTTCTTATAGACATCGGTTTTTTCAGAAAAAAATTGATTTATATTGTTCTCTTAGACATCATCCTATACTGATGTCTAATGTAAATATAAACATCAGTTTTTACGGAAAAAACTAATTTATATTTTTCTCTTAGACATCAGATATTGTATAAAAAATGTGATGTATATCTTTGTTTTAGACATCATTTTTGCCATAATAAAATTGATGTATATTTATGTCTAAGATACTAAAATTAATGTTATTTTTGATCTGGTTACAAATAGATCTTTATTCATAAAAACTTTTAACATCTTTATACACACAATTAATGGAGAAAATTGATTATAGTACATACATGTAAATTATATGTATATTTGAATATCTCGTGTTACATAGTACTACAGAAAACATCCACAATGTAAACACGAAGACACTGCTGCATGATTGGTTCCATTTGTCTCTACTTGACCGATACCACACTACAACTATGTAAGTAACAAAATAAATAAAAAGAAAACCCGCAGCTAGGCCGAAAGCAAGAAACTCCAACAATCCTTCTCTCTTCATGCATACACAGCTACCAGGAAATCAAATCCTACACCATCATACTCCTTTGTAACCTGAACATTAATGCAATGTAATGCACTTAGGCTATTTATATGTTTAATGCAAGCAACGGAAGCAATTGCTTCATCTATATTATAGCCACTTGTCCATGTGACTGTCATCTGAAGAGCAGTATTGCAGCAGTTATAAAGACACTTAGTACTTTCTTGAAGACATTAGCACTGAAGATTAAGCTTGGTGATCCAGAACCAAGCAACTTGTGCATCATACTAATTACCTATCATCAGAAGCTAAGTAAAGGCCATATTTTAAGCCAGCACTTCCCATTAAACAATTTGCTAATGATAGTACAGGATAGCAGTAAGACAACTTCTTATCCAATATTTTTTCAAAATTAGTGAGAGAAGAATCCATCTAGATGAATAGGAGTCACAGAACAAGTTCAGGATTTTAAATATGGTTTAAAAACAATGGACAAATTGCATAAATGAAATTCACTCATTTTGTTCAATTTGTAAAGCATAGCATTAGTGAGGAGTTGTACCATAGCAATTCAGAAACAACGGCATCAGATAGGTCAGTGCATAGTCTTTGACACTCTACACCTTCAGAATTCACTTTGAAACCAAAGACCATGTAGTAAGATTCATATCAATAAGTTGCATCACGTCCAAGTGCATGTAAGAGATATAAAAGGGAGGTAGGGGTGGGAAACAGGACTGTATGAACACGTGTTGTCAAGTAAAATGTTGAAACCTTACCACGAAAATAGTTTTAGGGGTGGATGGAGTACTCCCAGCATTGCTAGTTGTGGATGATGACACGACAGGAACAATTGGTTGGTCTTTACATGTAGCATTCTTAGCTTTATTTTCTTCTGCGATAAAGGACCAAACATATAACAGGAACAAAATCATATCATGCATCTATTTGTCAATTTGGAATCAATTCATTGACAGATTCCAAAAATCCCAACTTCAAAAGTCATGGATATGCTATTTTGATATTCCTTTTACTATAAAAACCATAGCTTACTACAGATGTTTCATCTACTTTATGAACTATATGTGTGTTTTGTTTTGTGAGTACTAATTGTTACATCTTAAATGTATCATTACCATTTTGACACGTGTACTCTTGTTGTAGAGCTTGTCCCTTAAATTTCTGTCCCAGATAACGGTAACCTGCATATACCAGGATTATAGGTTGGGCTAGTCACCCAATATTTGTTCTGAAAAAGAAAGAAGATGGCAAAACCATTTAAAAATTACGTTACCTTGCCCAAGCTTCAGTATTGCTGCAGCAATAATCTGTTCATTAGGATCCATATCATAAGCTTGTAATGAAATACACACAATACAACACTTGGATATGAATCAATAGATTGTGTAGACAACCTCAGAATCAACTTTTTCCACTTCCTCAAAGATATACAGTGTGATTTAAAGAGAATATGAAAAAACGAAATAGATAAGGAATATGTGTGTGGATTGTGTGTTCAAGCATAAATAGAGTAGTTAAGTATATGCTTACAAGATAAGCAGCATGAGGATGCAAGGCATGGATCTACGCAGCGACACAAAGAACCAGCGCGATAGACGACTGTAGAGGCAGAAACCAATTCGTTATCAAAAAACCTCAACTGGATAATTTGTTAGGGCAGAGCATCAAGCCGCAAATTGACTTGGCTAACTTGCCGATTGCATCTGCTCTTGGAATGACAATCTCATCACTGCAGAAAACACTAATCACTAAAACTCGAAAAAATTGTATGTATATAACAAAGTTATGATTCACAAATCACCGATACCTAAATCGCTATTGCAAAACAGTAATTGCTAAAATCAACAAAACTCGCAGTGCTTATCTAAATCATTCATCTCAAGCACATAATCTCTCTCTCTCTCTCTCTCTCTCTCTCTCTCTCTCTCTCTCTCTCAGTACAATTATGAATTACATAAGCATTTTTATTTACAATGATTTTGATCAAAACCTTATGCCAGGTTAAAAAGTTTTCATCTTTTGCTTCCTCACTCCAAATTATCTTGGAAATTATATGGATTAGAAATATATAGACATTACCTACTTCTGTGCAGTGTGTGTGTGTGTGAAAGTAGCAGAAACATAAGATTATTTACCAAATAATAAAGAACCAAGTGACAAGAAGGCAAAGCAAGAAATTGATTATAAACCAAATGACAGATTCATAGAAAGAAATCCAGACGCATAAGAATAACATAGTGAAACCAGGACATTTACTATGCCAGGAAGAAGTCAAGAAATTAAATATAAAACCAAATGCCAGAATAAACTCAAGAAACAGAGTAGGAATAACTCAGTGAAGACAAAAATTTACTATGTCTCTCTACACACATACACACATGAATCTCTACAATGAATTTGATCTAAAACCTTGTCAGACAAAAAATTTAAATCTTTTTTTCTTTCTTCGATTTTCATAGTAATTAGTAATTATTTGGATTAGAAAAAAAATACAATATATACTTATTTAAATTTTATGTGTATGTATATATAATCTGTTTGCTTAATTATGATTTATGTATATATGATTCAAGTAGAAAACATAGGATCGTCAGAAAGGAAAAAATAAAAGGCAATTTTTAAAAACAAATGGTAGTAAGAGATCAAGAGAACAACACAGGTCCAAAGAAAAAGTAAAATAAGCAACTCGGGGGCAAAAATTATAGAAAGGACAAGATAGAAAACAGAAACTGGACCTCAAAGTGGGACAAGGAAATATTATAGGAAGGAGAATGAACTCAAGAAACAGAGTAAGAAAGAATGACTCAGTAAAGACAAAAAAATTATGACGTCTCTCTACACACATACACGCATGGATCTTTACAATGAATTTGATCTAAAACCTTGTCAGACAAAAAATCTTAATCTTCTTTTCGTTCTTCGAATTTTCATAGTAATTATATGGATTAGAAAGAAAAAAATATGATATGTACTTCTATAAATCTTATGTGTATGTGTAAATATAATCTGTTTGCTTAATTATGTCTATATGATTCAAGTAGAAAAACATAGGATTGTTAGAAAGGCAAAAAACAAAAGGCAGTTTTGAAAACAAACGTTAGTATGAGATCAAGCACAAAGAGAGAACAACACAAGTCAAAAAAAAAAAGAAAGTAAAATCAGCAACTTGGACAGCAAAATATTATAGAAAGGACAGGATAGTAAATAGAAACTGGACCTCAAAGTGGCACAATGAGATATACTTGCTAATCAACTGATAGCTCGATTGACAGTTTCAAATTTGATGAAAGCTTGTTATCATCTGGCATGTTCAAAACAAAGAAAACCCAAGGATGTGAGCAGTATAATAGAAAGGACAGACGGGAAAGTCTATAACTTCGGAATGTAGTAGTAATGGCTAACGCAATTCATCTGAAAATGCAGACAGATTACATATTTCTTTGCAATTAAGAAATAGGTCCTGTAGTGGTCGTCACCACTGACAATTCATGAGAAAGATGTAGATATATTAGTTCTGAAATAGGCTCTCTCCATGTATGGACACACATACACATATATATTTGAATATTTCTTTACAATGATTTTGATCAAAACCTTATTTCAGTTTAAAAAGTTTTAATCTTTTTCCTTCCTCTTTTATAATAATCTGTAATGAACTCAAAACGATTTCATAAATAAAACAGACCTAAGCACAATAGCAACTCAGTTTTACAACGATTTAAATCAAACAAACAGTAAAGAAGGGTAACTGGTCTTTCGAGCGCCAGGAATCTCCACGTGTTATGATGCCAATACCTGTAATGTTCTAAATGCTAAGCCTAATCTCTTAAGGGTCACTCTGCAAAACAAACATATGCACTTGTCTCTTTATTCAATTTGTAGTGCAAGATTGAAATTTCTTACCATTTCAGTCTCAACAACACGATCTTCTTGAAAAAGTAACTTGAAAATCCTACACGCTTCCCTGCCATATCTTTTCAACACGACAGATTCCACCTACGGCATACAGTACCTTTGATCCCTTGCTTGTCTTTCCCACGCCCTTCGCCTTCTTCCCACCCCTGCATAGACATACACCACAAGAACATAGACATACCATTTATTTCACAAATTCAAAATAATTAGGGTATAACAAATACATCCAAGTAAATAAAAACACATAATTTAAGAAACTATGGTTTTGATTTAAAAAGCCCCAATTTAAGAAATTAGGGTTTTGATTTTAAAAAACCCTCAAATTGAAGCTCTCAATAGATCGACAAGACCCTAGAAATGGCATAGGAGACCTTATTCGTGAAGAGTCTTACCATTCTTACCAAATTCGATATTGAGCAAAGAGCAAAGAAAAGTGTTGAGTGGAGAGGTCGGACGGATGTCGTGGGTGAGTAAAGAGCAGTAGTGAGTGGTACCGGAGGTGAGTTTGTGGTGGTGAGAGATGAGATAGAGAGATTCAGTCGAGAGAGAGTGAGTTGAGAGAGAGAGTAAGTCGAGAGAGAGTGTTCGAGAGAGAGTGTGTGTAGTGTGTCTGAATTATTTAGTTAATTAGATTTGTTTTGTTTAATTTGTCTGAGGCTCTGTAATTGTGTATGGGCGGGGAGAATATTTGTTAAGGGGGGATTTTGATTTATTTGGTTAAGGGGGGTGGGAATTTTGATTTACGGGATGAAATTTTCACTAAGGGGGAAAACAAAATCAAAGGCGCGTTTTTTCATTTTTGAAAGAGTGATTTTAGACATCAGTTTTAAAAACAGTGATGTCTAAGAATAACAAAGACATCAGTTTAATACGGGATGATGTTATTACATCTTTTAACATCAGTGCCATTTACGACCGATGTCTAAAGTGTGATGTCTATTGAACTTTTTCTTGTAGTGTTAGCATAATTAGCGTAATTCCGTAAATACATTGTTGTTATTTAATAAAAGTGAAAATAAATTATATGAGAAATTTATTATCGAATATTTTTTGATTAAAAGTATATATAATATATAAGCATGCTAAATTAAATAGTTATTATATTCTAATTAGAACTGTTAACTAACTACAGTTAGTAAAATGGGTATAGAAAGATAAATAAGAAAAACTTTTAATATGATATGATTAATCTAAAATTTAGGAATGGTTTCTTTATTGAGAGTCTAGTACCCCGTTAGTGGATTTGTCTACCCATTTTGGGTTCTATTCTTTCTCTTTGTGACAGTAGGTTCTTTTATTCTAGCATCCAGGATCTTAGATCTACATAATTCTATTATATTGGTTCATTGATTTGGATAGTATAGAATCATCGTCATGGTTGGTTGTTCGAATACGTGCTGACAAATCAGATATATTTTCCTCACAACTACAATAAATTGTTGGATTATCTCGTCAAAAAGGCTATATGTTTTAGTGATATAATATAAGCGAGGGATGTACCACAATTTAAGATTTGATCAACGATCATAGTTTGGATGAAGGAAACCTTGATATGATCTATTTTAATATGTGTTTGTCCGATCTTGATAATTTTTGTAGATGTTGTATGACCTTTTATTGATGAATTAATTAACTACAAAAAATTGCGATTTATAAGAAAATTCGAAATTTTGATTATTTTAGTTGATGTCATATGCCCTTTTATTGATAAATTAATTATTTATAAAAAAAATAGTGAATTATAAGAATTTTTTCGCTGAGTTAATCAATTTGCTATGAAAACATTAACTAAGAATATTTTCATTAACTCTGTAATGAATTTTAATTTTTGATTGGTAATTTATACACCAAATAATGTCTAATACTATTTGATAGTATATTTAGTATTTTGAATAATTTAAATATATTGCCAGGTCCATTTGTTTGTCCAGCTAATTATTGCATAACTAAAAAATATGTATAAGTAAAATGTTAAAGATAATTGGTTTAAAATTCATTTTAGTATTTTAATTGGTTGAATCTAGTTTTTTTTATAATTGAGTAAATTAAAAGTTTATATATTTTAAATTTTGAACGTGTATTTAGAATATTGTGGAAATTATTTTTTTATTTTTAAAATTTTTAATTTAATGATAGTCGATTTATTCAAATTTAATTACACCTTATGACTGTAGATCGAGAGTTTGTGATATTTAAATATTATAATATATAATATAGATAAAATAGACTCAAGTATTAAAATAATATATTCATATTTAAATCAATTGATAAAGGCACAATTTTGGAAAATGGCTCTATACATAGATAGTGGCGCAAAGAATGAATGTGTTAGTAAATAATAATATAATTGTGATTGATTTTAAATTAAAAATTGTGATTAATTAATTAATAAGTATTTATGAAATTTAATCTGTAACATATAATTGTATATTATAGTATGATTGTAGTTGATATTTATGAATTCGTTCGTAATATATAATAATCCAATTTTGATTGACTTCAAATTAAAAGATTGATCAAGTTAGTAAACATTTAATCACTTTAAAAAAATATTTAATTTATGCATGTTCTAAATAATACAAATTTTAAACAAAAGAGTGGAAATTATATTGCGAAAATCGCTGAATATTATATATTTGTATAATCCTGATTGATTTTAATTTAAATATTAATTTATTATAATATTTTTTAATTAAAAAATATGTAATATATGGATATTTTAAATCAAGTAACTACTATATTTAAATTAGAATTGTTAAGAATGGTAAATAAGGAAAATTTTTATTATAATACGAATGGTCTAAAATTTAGGAATCACCTCTGATTGGTCCTAAAATAATTCTTAATTTTTTGGTTGGCTAATTGCATCTTACTGTATACATGGAATAAAAGAATATTTGTTATATTAGTAATCATTGTAGCATTTATTTTTTTTATATTATGAAGTATGGGTAACAAATTAGTGTATATTCAAGCTAATTTGTTAGTAGACAATTAGATAATGGCTAAAGGGCACGACATGTATATTTGAAAATAATTTTTGATGAAATTGGATTGCTAATCATCAATTTTATAACTGGATTATGAGATTAAATTATTATATGGGTTCAAATAAAATAAAATTATCACACATGATAGAATCCCATAAAAATTAATGGGGAGGGGAGCTTGATTTTTTTCCCGTTTATTAGGACATGATTTGCTATTTAAATACCTTGCTACATTCTATGCATGTTTCCATGTCGGTTGAGTTATTACCATAATGAGCGTAATTTCGTAAATATATAGTTATTATTTAATAAAAGTGAAAATAAATTATATGAGAAATTTATTATCGAATATTTTTTGATTAAAAATATATATAATATATAAGCATGTTAAATAAATAGTTATTATATTTTAATTAGAATTGTTAACTAACTACAGTTAGTTAGTAAAGTGGATATAGAAAGATAAATAAGGAAAACTTTTAGTATAATATGATTGGTCTAAAATTTACCAAAATTTTTACCAAATGACGTTGCATGAAATGTGTCAAATTTTAATTGGGGACGCATATGAATGCACGCGGAGTCCTATTTTATTATTAGGAAAGTTACCATGTTCACTTGTAACACGGGGAAAATTTTGGGACAAAATTTGGGGTATCTAGCATTTCTCTTTTTTATTTTACCTAAATGAGTTATTAAGATACTTGTAATTAAAAAATAATAAATCTTTGTTAATCGACTGATTTCATTTATTGTGAAAATCAAATATAATAACTTAGCAAGATAATTGTATTGTATAAACTTTAGTGTTATAATTTAAATTTTATATTATATTCTTTAAAATAGCATATTGATTTATTGGTAAAGTTTGATATAATTTTTTATTTGTTATTATTATATCATTAATTATCTTATTCTTATATATATATATATATATACATATATATATATACACACACACACACACACACAGACACACACACACACACATATATATATATATATATATATATATATAAAGAATAAATAATAAATCTATCTATATAATATTTTTATTCACTAAATTTGTATATTTTTTCTCATAAAACAAATTAATCAAATGGAATATCTTTATAACATTATAATTCCTAAAATTATTTAAAAACAAGATACTCTATATTTTTTATAATGTTTTTTTATTCTTTTTGAGTAAAATTTCCTAAATAAATGTTAATCCATTGATTTCATTTTTCATAAGTATCAAATTTAATAATCAAATAAGATATGGTATCAAATTAACATTACTTCCTCTCACTTTATGAATAAATATATTTGATCAATTCTCGTCAGTAATACTTCCCTAATCAAAATCGAGTATCAAGTTTTGGATTTCATCATAAACTGATACTAGAGATGCTTAAAAGATAAAATAAAGATAAAATTTGATTGTACTGAACAATATTGTAAGTATATGGTTTTAACAAGTATATGATTTAAGTATATGTTGATCGCGATGACTTGTTCAATCTTACAAGTTTTTATGACAATCTTTTTCGCATAATCGTTATGTTTTGCTTTTTAACCATCACTAATTGGATAAATAAATTAAAATTTAAGTTTCCTGTGTGCGAAATACGGATAATATTGCTAATGTTTATAATAACAACCAATGATAATATATCTATATTATATTTATTGTAAGAACTTAAAAACATTTTTTCGCGTTATGACAACAATTATTATCAACATTTTTCATTATCTAAAATAGTTAAATAATGAGAAATGTTGATAATAACTACAAATGATGGAGTAGTTTTATTGTACTCGTTAAAACTTAAATATATTTTCCGTTATGAAAATATTTTTTATCAATATTTCTCATTATGTTAAAATGATGTAAGAATGGGTAGTAAAACATTTCTTATCTATCTATTTTATGTCTAATAAAATAACAGGTTTCCCTGAGTAATTTAATTCTTTTGTACCCTTTTATCCCCCTTTCTATTATACCTTTCAAGGTTATTTTGATTTTTTAACATCAACATATTTCATACATATTATTAAATGCTACAAAATTAATACACATACTTATATATAGATATTATACATACATATATATATATACACACACACATACACACATACATACATACATACATACATACATACATACATACATACATATATGCATACATACATGCATGCATGCATACATACATGCATACATACATGCATACATTTATGTGAATATATGATAAAATTTCATTAAACGATTTTAATTTTTTGGTTGCATGCTCTTACATACATAAGTACATACATACATAAACATATGCATAAATTTATATAGATATATTTTAATATATGATCATATACGCTAGCATATACCATATGTCATTATACTATTATTTCGATTTATTGTAAATTTTCATGAATTAAATATTGTAAAAAAATTATTTGAGTAAAATTTATATATTAAGTATGTATATGCATTATAGTTATTTATACCTCTAATAAATCAAACTATATATAATCTTTGATATATTTTAAGTATTATATTTGTATGGCACAAATACTGTAATAACCAAGATTCTCAAAATATATTCTATAAGTTTTCTTTATAAGTCGTATTAACATTTGGAGATTTATTTGGAGAAATTCTTGAGACTATGAGATTGAGGAATTAAACATCGAGACTTTAAAACATCAACTTGGAATTGGATTTTTATCTTGAGAAAATCCGAACCAATATCTAGGAAATTCGTTCCATTAGTACTAGTATTAATTATTTTGAGTACATGGGAAATGGTTATAAATTATGGAGAGCATATGGGGCTATGAGGTCTTGATGGATTAGTATATTTTAGAATTTAGATACAATTTTGTGAATATTGAGAATTTATTTGAGAATTGTTTTATAATTATTCCATTTTTAGGAAAAGGAGTTTAATTGGTGATTTAATTATAAGAATGAATTTCGGAGCATGAGATATTATTTTAGACTCGAGAGAACTAGAATTTAATATTAAATTCTAGTTATTTATTTTGGAGTTTTGTATTTAATAATGGATTTAAAACCATTAAAATTTTATTAAATTTTTAAAAAAAATAAAAAAAAAATAAAAAAATAGATATTGGTGGAGAATTCTAGAAACTTGGAGATTAGTGGAAGTAGTTGATGAGGAGGTCTTGTTATATATATGTATGTATGTATAACTGAAGGAGAGAAGGAAAAAAGAAAAAAAAAGAGAAGCATACATATACATTTATATTCGGCCAAAGCTAAAGGAGGAGAGAGGAGATTTTATTGATAAAAACTTCACTTGATTATCATATATAAGTAAGAAGGATCATGTTAAAACTATGGGTGAAGCTTGGAGCAAGGATTAATTAAGGATTTGTGGTGTTTTAACAAGGATGAAGCATGGAGAAGAAGGTGAATAGTAACTTTGGAAGAGCTTGAATTTGGGGGTCTTGTTTGGATTGAATTTTAGTGATTGTCCTTGAGCCTACAAGAGGTATGATTCTTGATTCTTAAAACTTTTCCATGGTTGATTATGTTGTTTGATATTTATATGAGTATGGATTTTGGTAGTTGATTATGTGTAAAAGTTAGTATGCAATTTGTCCGAAATTTCAAGGTCTGCCCTGTTTTTGAAAGGCGAATTCGAATAGGATGTGCTCCGTTCTGGGTAGTACCCTCTTAATGAAAGTTGTTCTATTTGGAGTCTAGTTTTTGTAGGAGAAAACGGTGTGTCGTTTGAGTTAACGAGCTAGGAGAAAATGATGTTTTACTAAAACCTGCGCAGAACAGAGTAAGCTCTCGGGATTCGAACTTTGGAAGTATGTTTCACCTAGTTAATTGGGTTGAAATTTTAATTGAAGATAGAGGAAGGAATTATAAAGATTTCAGAAAAAGATTTGCATAGAAATATTGATTTTTCAATTTATTAAAAATGTTAGAGTGTGACTGTTACGAAAGAGACTGCCCTGTATTTGAGCCAACTTTGGGTGGGTGATTGTCCTAGATAAACCAAGTTTTTCAAACCACAATTTTTATGATTTAAAGCTACTATGTTCAATTATGAAATGGCAGAGATTTTGTAGGCAAATATGTATTTTTCAATTTATGAAAATTGTTAGAAGACAAACTGCGCAGAATCGATAAATCATTCTACACTAAGTTTGAATTGATGACCCACCTAGTTAGAAGATGGTATTGAACGGGAAATTTTTATGAGATCTTTATATGATATCCGAGAAGATACTAGTAAATTTGGTGATTTATAAATAATTTTTGGATTTATTAAAAATGTTTGAATAAAGCGTGCGTGGTAGCATTTTATGTTTCTGATTTGGTTACCTTGTTTTGGAATCATTTTGAATGAGTTAAAGACCTTATTTGATGTTGGTCAAAAGATGAAAGTTGTGTGTTTTGGTCTTGTCTAATTGGTTACCAAGTATGAAATGCATTGTATCAATGGTTGATGTTTTGACATAGAGTTCCATTGAAGTTATAGTTGAAAATAATATATGAATTGTGATTGAAGATGGTGATAAGTCTTGTTTGGTGTTGTGGATTGTTGGGAAATGTCTTGGATTAATTTGAGAATGTATTTAAGGTGTTTTTACACCGGGAAACGTCCATATTACGAATGGGTCATGCCGAAATTTCGTTAGAAATAAGCTTATAAATAAGAGATAATAATGAGAATATATAAGAAAGGTTTAGAGATAAGGTGATCAATTAAGTTAGCAACAGTGATAGTTCAATTAAGAACTTTACTGGTGCTATTGAGTTGAGATTAAACATGTGACTAACGAGAGCTTATTTTGTGTTGTTTTTCTAGAACATAAACTAATCGGAGTATTGTGACGTTGTATAAAGAGAAAGGAGACCTATACTTTGTTGCTTTCTTTTAGTTTAACAAGCTAAGGACTCCAGGCAAGTCTACTATCTTCCACTCATTTAGAGAATGTTCATTTTATTTGTAATTAATTTGTAGATTAAACAT
This sequence comes from Saposhnikovia divaricata, assembly GCA_036435485.1. Classification (NCBI taxonomy): domain Eukaryota; kingdom Viridiplantae; phylum Streptophyta; class Magnoliopsida; order Apiales; family Apiaceae; genus Saposhnikovia; species Saposhnikovia divaricata. Next base: position 54,088,809 of record CM071594.1, on the reverse strand, counting down.
ATTTGAGCTAATTAGTTATTATCCAACCATCACTTGCGATGATCAAATCCTCCTATGTGTGAGTATTTTCCAAGAAAGATGTATTTTGCTGATGTTATTCTTTCAAGACAGCACCTCAATCGACCATAACGAGCTAACATCATTTGTTCGAGTTAGCAAAGGGTGATTCTATTTGAGAGCTATCTTATATTACAACTTGTTTGAGAAGCAATATACTAATCTATTGATTCAGATTAGTATAATTCCATTTAATTCTATTGAGTGGGTTCATTGAATCGAACCAAGTGGATGATGAAGGTGATTTCAACATATTATGATGAATCTTGAAAGTGTTAGTTATTACACTGTGGTCTCAATTGTTCGAGATTACACTACACCATATATGGCCTATCGTAACCCCTACCGAAGAAATGTTAGCCCAATATGTTACCTTAGCTACACTACTTACATCCTGAGGTAACATTGTGTTTTTTATGTTACCTTAGCCAAAAATATGATGTTACATTAGCTAGAAAGTGTTGAAGCATGTAACATAAATATGTACATGTTACATTAGAGTTGTCCTTGCCAACTCCTTTTATTTAATTTAATTATTTTGATTTTTTTTAAAATTTTTAAATAAATTTAGTTTTTAAAATTTGTTAATTTTTATAAAATGAATTAGAAAATTATTTTATTTTTTAAAATCAAAAAATAATTTTTTTCAGAAATTGTAATTTTTTTTAGAATTTTGTTGTACAATTTTTTTAAAATTGTTAATATTTACCCTCCAATTTTTTAAAAAAATCGAATAAAACAAATTTTATAAAACTATATCAAAATTTTTATTTTTTTAATAAATACTTCAAGTTTATTTAATAAAAATTTTATATTAAATTATAATTATTTTAATAATAAAATATTATTTATCAAAAAAACAAAACAAATCAGTGTACTCGGAGAAATTTTTTGTAGGCTGAGCGGGACTTTTTGGGGGGATTTTTTTGGCTAAGCGGGATATTACTTTACTTTCCCCCAATTCATTACTTCACTTTCTCACAGCCGCCCACCCAATTCACTCTCCTTCTCCCCCTCTCCACCCAACCCCTCTCTGCAAGACGACGATTGCAAGACGATAGTAATTAGGGCTTCCTCAGATTACAAGACGCGAAATCTCAGCCTACCTTCTTCTCCACCCAGCAATTAGGGCTTCCTCCAATTAGGTATTTTTTGTTTGTGCTTTATGTTTATGTTTTTACTTTATGTTTTTCATTTTGATGTTGATTTGGTGTTGATTTGGCTTCCTCTGTGTGTTTTCTGTAAGTACACTTAGGGTTTCTAGTTTGTTCATTTTTGCAATTGAATCGGTGAGTGTGAACTTAAACACTGAGTTATGATGATTTTTTTGTTGTATTATTAACTTTTTCGTATCGTAAATGTTTGTTATATTGTCCAGCAGATCTATGCTCCTTTGCGCTTTTCGTTTATGTTGAATAATTGTTGCTTAATTACTCATGGCACTTTGATTGTAGTGTCATTTTGCTAGTGTTGTCATTTTGCTATGATTTTCAGTTTTGAATGTTTTTATCACTAATATAGTTAAGTAGTAATATAAAACCAATGTATTCATAGTATAAGTTTTAATTGCCTAGTAAGCCTAGAGTATACATATATATTTTATGACATTTTTAGTTGTCATAACTGTAGTGAGGACGGCATGCCTAATATTTGGATAAACCTTCCAAAGTATAGTCAAGAGTATATGATAGGGATAAAAGCATTTATAAAAAATGCATTCCCCAAAGTGGCTGTAGGTGACGAAATGCTATGCCCTTACAAGAACTGTAAGAACATCAAGTGGCATGTACAAGATGTTGTCTACGATCATCTTATATGCGGCGGTCCTTTTTCCCTGTACGCAAACTGGATTGTAGATGTTTCAAAACATCTTGTCCCTGATCGTGCACGTAATGACGAGGATGTCCCTGATATGTTAATGTTCAATTGTCTTTTGTAATCACTGAACCTTTAATTAATTAATTTAATTATCTAGCATTCCTAACATACTAGTAACTAACTAGTTACTACTTTTTTGTATGTGGTAAATTGAACCGCATTTACTTGTTGTGTACTTGATGTGGTAAGCTGCATTCTTAATGTTAATGTAATCATTATTTATGTAACACCATGTGGTAACCGATTACTTGCTCTGTTAACTCTATTCTTACTCTAATGTAATTTCCATTCTTAATTATTTTTCAGGATATACGGAAAAATTTATTCATCTCAGATTCCACCATCAGGGTGAATTCCAGAATACAAGATATACTGGTGAGACAGAGACTGTTGTACATGGTGTCGATACTGAAAAATTTTCATATCATTACTAGAAATATGTCAATAGACATCGGGTAAAAACCGATGTCTTTTTTGAAAACAAACCAATGTCTTCGCATGTGATGTTAAAAGTCTGAAGTTTAGACATCGGTTTTTAACCGATGTCTAATACATATTTACACATCGCTTTTTAGTATGTTTCTGATGTCTTTGCCCTGAATCTATTACTAGTTTATAATAATTTTTAATATTGCCAGCTTCAATATTTTTATATTATCAAGGTAAGAGCCACTTAAGCATGTAACACACAAGTTATAAATAGACATTGACATCGATAACAAAAATTGTAACGATGTCTAAGAGGGTAATTATCATCAGTTCTATTATAAAACTGATGTTAAAGATACTCTATGACATCACATTCTTAGAATATCCGATGTAACATACTTTAAAGACATCGGTTTTACTACTTAATTTTTTACGAATGATACTTTTCACATCGGTTTATAATCAATACCTGTTGTTGAATTTTATATTAACATCGATTAAAAGTTTTAATTTAATATTAATTCTGCTTTTTTACATCGATTTTCACTTATATGTGTTGTTAATTTTGCTTGATTGCATGTATTATTCCTCCTGTATTCAACAGCTAGAACCAAAACAACAAAAAAAAAGAGTAAAAAAACTGAATTTGGATGGCATTTATTTACTATTCATTACCAAATACAAAATTCTTTGCAACAAATAATACAGTTTAACTCCAATCCAAGATTACCATCCTACATAATCAACCGGCAAACTTTCAAACCCAAAAGAATCCAAGTTTTAAATTGAACAATTTTTACTTTCTAAAGTTGTGCGAACCCCAATGGCAATGACCACAGCCTCCCCATCTTTACCACTCCATATGAGAATTCTTATGATTCTGCTCACTTTGATCTAATACTCCATCACCATCTACTCATGGCATGCCTGGTAGAGGGAGAGAGGCTAAATATATTGAAGTTTAGCATAAGAGTGAAAACAGCATGCCAACATGTTAGGTCCAAAATAGTTTGTAGAAGGGGGGGTTGAATACAAACTATACCGTTTTATCGAATTTGCTCTTTTCTTAAAAATATTAAAATATTGAATCAAGAACAAATTGATGCGGAATAAAACGAATACCGATATTTCAAGTTGAATATAAAATTTATATTAACTTGATGGGGTGTGTCTAAATACACGGGTACAAATTACAAGGTTTGATGACCAAACTAATTATTACAAATTCTATAGAAAATTCGACATGAATTTTTCTATATTTGTAAATAAAAAGATCGAAATTAATTATTACAAATTCTATAGAAAATTCGACATGAACTTTTCTATATTTGTAATAAAAATATCGAGAGATTCTAGGGAACTTAATCCGCTAGATAGTTCCACAAGTACAAGTAAACAATTTCTAGTGGTTTAGATTTATCAATACAAGCTAGAAATAATTTACAAGAATTTATTTGATGTTCAAGGAACCATTTTCCTCTTGGTCTCTCTGCTGTGTTCTTTTCTGCAGGAGTGAAGAATTCCAGATCTGTTCTGCTGTGCCTGCTGTTGTATTTATAGCCATTTAAGTCTTGTACTGATCTGGTATGACTTAAACTGCTTCAAGACATAATAAATCAGCTGTCAGCATGACTTAAACTTGCTCCAAGACATAATTTTCTTCATTAAGACTTACACAAACCTCCATTAAGACATAAACCTGGTCGGTATGACTTAATAAAAGTTCGGTATGACCTAAAACAGCTGGCAGATGGTCGGTATGACTTAATCAGGATATTTTGGCTCGGTATGACATAATCTGAAATTGCTTGGTATGACCTAAATCTTATGCTTAGTATGACTTAGATTTAAGTCATGTCGGTATGACCTAATTTAGGTCATACCGACCTCCATTAAGTCATATTCGCTGAGCAGAATTGTTTTAAGTCTATAAACACTTATATTAATTCTGATTTAATTAATTAATTGATTAATTTAAAGAATAAATTAATTCTGATTGAATTAATTTATAAAATAAATTAGCCAACTAATTTAATTTAATTAAAAGAGAATTAATATGAAGTCTTTTTATAATTATATTAATTCCAACTTAATTAATCTTTTAATTAATTTATTGAATTTATCAAATAAATAAATCAAATGACTTAATTAATTAAGTGAAAATTAATATACCTCCTTGATTGATAATTATATTAATTCTAACTTAATTAATCTTATAAATAATTTATTGAATAAATTAATTCGGATAGAATTAATTTATCAAATAAATAATTCAAATGACTTAATTAATTAAGATAAAATTAATATACCTCCTTGATAGCATAACCCTTGTGGTCTTCTATGTCTTGAAAAATTTGATCCTCCACAAAGATTATTCCTTAGCAAGTCTTGATTGCAAAACCATTGTGGTTAATTAATTTAGCACCTCTGTTGCTTGCACATTGATTTCTTCCATACCAGTCATGATATCTTGAACCACTGAAAATAATAAAGAATTACCACCGAATTTTTGTTGACGCTCGATGCACGGTCTGGTTCATGAGCGACTAACTCCAACGGCTTTTCTTTATTTTTGACTCTATGATTTGGTTCCTTTCTTTTCTTTACATACCAGTCTTGACCGCTTGAACCACTGAAGTTAATGATAAACAACCACTGTTTAATGTTGACACTCGATGTACTGTCTGGTTCATGAGTGACTAACCGCAATGACTGTTCTTCATATATTGACTTTAAAGTTGTGGTTCATGTCTTCTTTTTCTTCACTCTTTTTCAAACCTTTATAATCTGTATTCTGCCATTGTAGGAACCTCTTGTCACTATAAATAGAATCCACTGTCTTGATTACTCCACTGATGCTTGATCAACTGAATAAACTTCTTCAAGTGTAGTATACCTCAAAACGGTAGATTGACTTTGTCTTCTTTCTCTGGAAACTTATACATTTGAGATCCCTGTGACAGTACATATACTATTTACTATTACATTCTTGTTTAAGTTGAGTTGAATCCTCGAAATACAAATAGGCTACATCATATGCCTTTCACAACAGGTTCATTCCACCTTCCCAGGGCATGCACTGCACTTTCTCTACTTGGGAAAGAGAACTCTCCAAAACATATGCATATATACAGCCACTACAGAAATTTCAATTAACAAAAGCCAAATTTATAAAATATGACTATTAAAATTCCATATTAGGAGAGCCAAAACATATCTAAAACAAGCTTGAACAGAAAAATGATGCAGTATGCTTCCAACTGTACTCATGGAGCATGTCCACGATGACCTTAAATATTCAGAAATTGGAGGAATTTATGTAATGGCAGAGAATTCTGGGGATTGGATGTTGCTGACGAGTGACTTGGAACTTAATCGAGTAGTTGGCCAAACTAAAATCAATGACCATATTGATTTTTACATTGATAATGTCCTTGACATGAGTGTGCATCCAATCAAAAAAATACAGCCGCATGTGGTTTTGAGGCCAAGACCTATAAATCGACTTACAAGTACAATGTTTATATGGTTAACTTCTTGAATATTGTCTAATTTATTTCACTTAACTATTGTGTAACTACCCTTGCACTTTTGTAGCTAAAAAACCCCCTAAGCGCCAATTCACAACGGCTCATAAACTACAACAGCAAAGTGAAAGGCATATGATGTAGCCTATTTGTATTTCGAGGATACAACTCAACTTAAACAAGATTGTAATAGTAAATAGTATATAGGCTGTCACAAGGAATCTCATATAGTATTATCTGTCAGAAGAAAAAGATCAAGGTCAATCTACAGACTTGAAGAATTACTACATTGAAAGAAGTTCAGACATCTGATCAAGCCTCAGTGAATTATTCGTTAAAGAAGTGGATTCATTTAAAGTGACAGAGATTTCGACAGTGACAGAGATAGTACAGAAGAATTAATAGAGAGAGGAGAAAAGAAAAGGAACCAGATTTTAAAGTCAATATATGAAAAACAGTCATTGCGGTTAGTCACTCATGAACCAGACAGTACATCGAGTGTCAACATTAAACAGTGGTTGTTTATCATTAACTTCAGTGGTTCAAGCTGTCAAGACTGGTATGTTAAGAAAAGAAAGGAACCAAATCATAGAGTCAAAAATAAAGAAAAGCCGTTGGAGTTAGTCGCTCATGAACCAGACCGTGCATCGAGCGTCAATTCTTTATTACTTTCAGTGGTTCGAGAAAAGATTTGAGCTGTCAAAAGATTTATATTAATTCTATTTTAATTAATATAATTATGTAATTGATTTAATTTAATAAATTAATTCATTCCGAATTAATTTATTTATTAAATTAATTATCATGTTATTTAATTTTGAATTAATATATTAATCTATTAGATTTAATTAATTAGTTTATTAATTAATTAATCATTATTCGTTTAAATGATTAATTGATTAATCAAGTTAATTAAATGATTAATTGATTAATCAAGTTAATTAAATTAAATACAATAGATAAAGAAAAGAAAAATCAAAAGAAAAGAAAAAGAAACAAAAAAAAAGGAGGAGGAGATGTTATGGTCGACAAAAGAAAAAGGAAAGACAGTAAAGACAAGCATGCATGCATAAGGAAAAAGGAGTCAAATGAAACATACCTGCATGTTCTGTCGGCTGAGGTTTCACGCGCCTTTACAGTGCGTGTAGGCCACGCGCCTGGAAAAGGGGAAGAAACAGCCAGCGTGTGTCTCTCACTCTGGCCTCCTGCGAGTGGTTCTTCTTTTACAGCAGTTCAACTTTTGTTTACAATCAATTGTTACAGCTGAGTTTTTTATTTGTTAAAGACAATTTTGATTGTCTTACCGATTGTCTTGGTAAGCCTTGATTGTCTTGCCTATTGTATTGCCGATTGTCTTGGCAGTACAAAACTGATTGTCTTGGAAGAGCAGATTGTCTTGCCGATTGTCTTGGCAGTACAAGTGAAAAAGAAAAGAGGCAGAAGAGTATATTAAATCAAGACAGGCGGCCAGAACATCATATTCACAGAAACAAACCCAGCTCCATTCTCTCTCATTGAAGAACAACACAGCAAGAGAAATAAATTTGTATAAATGCAAGTTCTTAGCCTTTGTAATATCTGATCCGATAGAACTTGATTACTTGATACTCTTGTACTATTAGCGAGTTTTTACTCCTAATCTATATCTCGATTTTTATTAACAAATCTAGAAAAATTCATGTCGAATTTTCTAATTTGTTTTTATTAACTAGATATAATTTCTGTACTGTATTTGTAAGAAACCCCTCAAGTTAATATAATTTTATATTCAACTTGAATTTTGTTTCATTTAATTCCGCTCAAATTTGTCAAAATATAAATTAAATTTATCCGGACAAATTTCGAAACAGTACCGTTTGTATTCAACCCCCCCTTCTACAAACATATTGGACCTAACAACTGGTATCAGAGCCTATTGATTGATACACAAATCAAGATCCTATTTTTTTTCAGTCAAAAATCCATTTCGAATTTTTAACTCACTTAAAAATTCATCATGTCTTCAAAAGTCCTTGTTAAGATTCCTATCTTTAATAAAGGTAATTATGATATGTGGAAAAATAAAATGGAGCTGTTTCTTGATGTTACAAATTCTAAATATTTGGGTGTTCTGAAAAATGGACCTAAAATTCCTATGGTCATTGAACAACAAGTTGTTACTGATGTAGTTGTTACAACACCTGCTAGAACCCATGAAAAAGACCCTGCGTCTTATACTCCTGATGAAAAAGAGGATGCAGGACTAGACAAGAATTTGAGACTCATACTATTAGATTCCCTAGATGTTGTGATGTACAGTCATGTGATGAATTGTAAAACTGCAAAGCACATGTGGGAAACTATTGAGACTATTAATGAAGGAACTGATGAAGTCAGGGAAAACAGACTTCAAATTTTAACCTCTGAGTATGAACACTTTAGAGCTGGCCCTAATGAAGGCATTCAGGAAGTGTTTGAAAGGTATAACAAAATAATCAACAACTTGCAAATCCATGGCAAGCAATATACACAAAAGGAGATTAACATGAAGTTTCTACTGACCATGCCTACTCACCTAGAACATAGGATAACTGCCATTAGAGAAGCCAGAGACATGAATCAAATTACTCTTGAAAGGCTCTTCGGCATTTTGAAAACCTATGAGTTGGAACAAGTTCAACAGAAAGAAATTTATGGTGAGAAAGAAATTTATGGTGAAGGTAGGGTTCCAAGTTCTTCTACAGCTCTAGTGGTTGAGACTCCAAAGGAAGTGGAAGCTAAGGTTGTTCAACCTTGCAGCGCTGACAAGGAACAGGTTGAAGTTGAGAAGCTAAGGTTGTTCAACCTTGCAGCGCTGACAAGGAACAGGTTGAAGTTGAGATTGGTCATACACCTGTTAGTCAGGATGGTGGAGATTTCTACTCATTGGAAGAGCTGGATCAGTTGGAAGATGAGTCAATGGCTATGATGGTGAGACAATTCAGTAACTTCAGATTTATGAGGAATCCCAAGTTCAAGTTCAAATCTAACTACAATAGATTCCAGCGAGGAGGTTCTTCCTCAAGTAGCACAAGGGGTGGCTACCAAACTGGAATGGTAGACAGAAGCAGGATTAGGTGCTTTAAATGTAATGAACTTGGACACTTTGCAACTGAGTGTCATCAACCTCAATAAGATGCAAGGAGAGAGTATGCATCTGGTAAGAAGAACACAGACACGGCCTATGTGGTACAAGGCAAAAGCTGTGATGACACAGACAGTGAAGATGAAGAAGTTGGAAATTTTGCGCTGGTGGTAAATGCTGATACATCAACTCCTTATAGGACTCCGGTAATTCCTGCTGACCCTGAGTTGATTCGTAGTCTTTATAATTCCTTAGATAATGTACAAACTGGATATAGAAGACTAGATCTGCTAAGCAATAAACTTGGCAATGAAGTGTCAGAATTGAAAAAGGTGCATATTAATCAAGATCAACAAAGAGATGAAATAACAATGCTTCATAAAAAGGAGAAAGCTATTCTAGAAGTTGTAGGCAAACAAATGGCTAGAATTACTGAACTTGAAACACAGGTCAGGGCTTGTTATAATTCTGTTAAAGTTTCCAAAGAGTTTTTTAACAATCAAGTTGTAGAACGAACAACAGGTATAGGGTATGGCTACAATGAAGCTGTTGGATCATTGGGCATAAATTCCCCTAACCCTGTTAGTGCTAAAGAAAGGGGAATACCACATGTGCTCAAGAATGTTAAAGAACCTCTATTTAAACAATCCGATGTTGGACCACCAGATATTCTTTCTATGGTTATCCACGAAGAAATGAGAAATGAGGACAGTGCAAATGGCACAGTCTTTATTAAGGATAAATCTGTTAAGGACGCTAATCCAAAGAATGTTTCATCCAAGAAAGATGTCACGGTCTTTGTTAAGGCTAAATCTGTTGAGGACACTAATCCAAAGAATGTTTCATCCAAGAAAGATGTACCTAAAGTGCCAGTCAAGGTTGTTGAAACAACTAGTTCTTCTAAGACTGGATTAGGTGGTAACAATTTGAAGCATAACAATAACATGTCTAACATAAGTACCATGCCTATCATTGATTCTAATCATAAAGCATGTGGTGTTGTCAACTGTATGTCTTGTGCTTTTAATGTGATGTCTGCTTACTTTAATGGTAATCATGCATGTGATAATAAGACTGCTCCTCGACAACATATGGACAGGAATAATGTTAGATCCAAGACTACTAGTCCTCCTTATTTTAGGAGAGAGACATTTGTACCAAAGCCTAAACAAAGTTTTATGAAGGCTATTTACAAAGTCAAATGTCCAGTCAGTGAAACAAATGTTATTGCTGCTAAAAAGACATGGATACCCAAGATGAAATCAAAGATTTTCAAATCTGTTTATAGGGTAAAATGTTTGCTGACTAATGGTGTTAAGATTAAGAATGTTGTTTTGCCTAACAAAGGCCAATACTTCAAGTATTCCGTACCCAATCAAATTTGGGTCCCAAAAAAGGTTTAATTGTTTTGGCATTGCAGGGTGTGTAACAGGTACATCGTGTTATGTGGATTCTGGACAGTGGATGTTCAAGGCATATGACCGAAGATAGAGCCCTGCTATCAAGAGTGGTGACGGTATCTGGCCAAGTGGTTCATCCCTTGGAGACAACAGCAAGGGTATGACCTAGGGTCAAGGCTATTTAATAGCCAAGGAATGTTGTCAGTAATAAAGCATCTTTTACAAGATGAAGAGCCTATTGTTCGAGGATTAAGGAAAGAGAACTTATCTGTAGCTGACATGGAATCTCAGTCAATGGTGAAGTCAACAAGGTCAAATCTAAAGCTTCATCAGACAGGAGTTCAGCTATGACATAAGGAGCTCTCTCACCTGAATGTCATATCAAGAGATTCTTTCCTGGAAATCGAATCAGTAAAGGAGACTACCTCATCTGGAATTAAAGTAAAATAAAATTATGAGGCATGTCATAAAGGGAAGTCAAAACGAATCACACAGAAGTTCTACATCAATGAAAAATATACCTTAGTGATGATGACTGATGACTTCTCTCAAGAAACAAGTTGTTATTCAAACAATCTGAAGACAAGACACCACTGATGGTTATTGATCATATCTAGAAGAGTGTCAGGAAGCAAAATTGAATATGACAACTTGGAGACCAGATTACAGGACCTATCAATTAGTGTTCTGGATGATTTCTGCACCTTCAAGGGTATTAATGCTGAAGCATTCGATAGTTTGCTACTGACATGATTAAACCCTGATCAGTAAGAAATATAGGAAGACCCCACAAGTTATGAAGAAAATTGTTTAGCAATGATAAATGAAAGTGAGCATCCTAGCAATCTGCTAATGCTCAATAGGATAATTTCCTTGGTTACTTGGTGGAGTCAACAGCCTACAGGGTGATTGTTATTAATCAACAGAAGGTGATTGAAAGTCATACTATTAGATTCCCTAGATGTTGTGATGTACAGTCTTTGTTACTTAGCGTTCTGTTAAGAACGCTAATCCAAAGAATGTTCCATCTAAGAAAGATGTCACAGTCTTTGTTAAGGCTAAATCTGTTGAGGACACTAATCCAGAAAATGTTTCATCCAAGAAAGATATACCTAAAGTACCAGTCAAGGTTGTTGAAACAGCTAGTTCTTCTAAGACTGGATTAGGTGGTAATAAGTTGAAGCAGAACAATAACATGTCTAACATGAGTAACATGCCTATCATTGATTCTAATCATAAAGCATGTGGTGTTGTCAACTGTATGTCTTGTGCTTTTAATGTGATGTCTGCTTACTTTAATGGTAATCATGCATATGATAATAAGACTGCTCCTCGACAACATATGAACAGGAATAATGTTAGATCAAAGACTACTAGTCCTCCTTATGTTAGGAGAGAGACATTTGTACCAAAGCCTAAACAAAGTTTTACTAAGTCTGTTTACAAGGTCAAATGTCCAGTCAGTGAAACAAATGTTATTGCTGTTAAAAAGACATGGATACCCAAGATGAAATCAAAGATTGTCAAAGCTGTTTATAGGGTAAAATGTCCAGTCCCCTTGAAAAATGTTGTTATGAAGATTAAGAATGTTGTTTTGCCTGACAAAGGCCAATACTTCAAGTATTCCGGACCCAATCAAATTTGGGTCCCAAAAAGGGTTTAACCGTTTTGGCATTGCAGGGTGTGTAACTGGTACATCGTGTTATGTGGATTCTGGACAGTGGATGTTCAAGGCATATGACCGAAGATAGAGCCCTGCTATCAAGAGTGGTGACGGTATCTGGCCAAGTGGTTCATCCCTTAGAGACAACAGCAAAGGTATGACCTAGGGTCAAGGCTATTCAATAGCCAAGGAATGTTGTCAGTAATAAAGCATCTTTTACAAGATGAAGAGCCTACTGTTCGAGGATTAAGGAAAGAGAACTTATCTGTAGCTGACATGGAATCTCAGTCAAAGGTGAAGTCAACAAGGTCAAATCTAAAGCTTCATCAGACAAGAGTTCAGCTATGACATAAGGAGCTCTCTCACCTGAATGTCATATGAAGAGATTCTTTCCTGGAAATCGAATCAGTAAAGGAGACTACCTCATCTGGAATTAAAGTAAAATAAAACTACGAGGCATGTCATAAAGAGAAGTCAAAAAGAATCACACAGAAGTTCTACATCAAAGAAAAATATACTTAAGTGGTGATGACTGATGACTTCTCTCCACAAACAAGTTGTTGTTCAAACAATCTGAAGACAAGACACCACTGATGGTGATTGATCACATCTAGAAGAGTGTCAGGAAGCAAAACTGACTATGACAACTTGGAGACCAGATTACAGGACCTATCAATTAGTGTTCTGGATGATTTCTGCACCTTCAAGAGTATTAATGCTGAAGCATTCAATAGTTTGCTACTGACATGGTTAAACCCTGATCAGTAAGAAATATAGGAAGACCCCACAAGTTATGAAGAAAATTGTTTTACAATGATAAATGAAAGTGAGCATTTTAGCAATCTGCTAATGCTCAATAGGATAATTTCCTTGGTTACTTGGTGGAGTCAACAGCCTACAGGGTGATTGTTATTAATCAACAGAAGGTGATTGAAAGTCTTAGTGATGTTCATCGACTTCTAGCTCCCAGCTGTCAATGGTAATGATGATTCAGATCCAAGCAATGTCAACATTGAGAATCTTCATGTAAACCCAGCAACAGCTTAGGGGGAGCAAAAGAAGGATCATCTAGTCAACTCAACACCACACTGAAAGTCAAAGGACACTATGAGAACATGTCTGCCAAGACAAAGAGTGTTGACTCAATTAACTCTTTGTTCTAGTTCTTAGTGTTTCTAATGGTGGAAGTAAAAGATTAACAGAGCTTCAAGTACTAATGATTATTTCTTTAGTCTTCTTTTAGAAGAAACTAAGAAAGCTACAAAAGCTTTGAAAGATCCAGGTTGAGTGATTGCAATGCAAGATGATCTCAATCAGTACAAAAGGCAGATTGAAGGGAAGCTGGTATCTAGACCAAACAACAAGGCTGTAATTGGTACAAGGATAGCCAGAAGTCTACCTGGATGATGTCAAGGCATTGTTATGAGGGACAAATCCAAACTGGATGCTAGGTTACAATTTGATCAAACAGTATATTTGACAAGAAGCACCAGTGACAAGACTTGAGAATATCAGGCACCTGCTGCACATTCAAGATTATAATGGACATCTAGACCTACTGAATCTGGATGCTAGAGGAATGTGAACAAGTGCACTCCTGGTTGGTGAGATAATTGAAGATCTCTACAGGTTAGTATAAACTGGTATCATCACTCAAGCAAGCATGGAAGACATGGTATGACACCCTAACTATAATTTAATATTTGGTATCAATCTTTAACAGTTGGTATCTTTTAATAATTGGTGTCATATTTATAGAACTCTCTACATCTTTAGGCACAAACATAAATTATATATATGTGCAATGATATCTTGATTATATTATATGTTGGTCTACTAGCTATAAATTGGTATCAAGATATTTGTTGTTATCATCAACTCATTATCTTATTCAATTGCTAATAGATCACTTACACACATATTTTATTCTCAATTATGCAAATGTGCATGGTCCCAAGTGGATTCTTGAGAATCTATTCTTGTAGTTATTACACTTGATTTTCAGATGTCTTAAGTTGGACCCAAATCTACGGAGATAATACCCTAGAGACATCAGTTCTGACATGTTTTGCTCCATAGAGACAGATCAAATGAGTTGTACGAAAGCAGGAGAACACAAGGAATCAATTTCATCTCCAACAACTCTGTGGAACACTCAAGGACTAAGCAACTTGCATAAGGTATCAATTATTTCGAGAGCATGTCTTTAATTAAGAATAACTTGCAGACACGTTTGCTGAATCGCTTGATGAAATTAATTTTTCAAGATTGGTTTGTGAACTTGGGATTTTATTAATGCTATATGATTGTAAATCCCATCTGTTAAGTAATTCTTAAGTAAGCTCACAAGTTTTCAATTGTCTGTATTAAACGGACTTGTGAACTTATTTACATCCAGACCTCACACTGAAAATTATCTGTTGAATGATTGTCATGTGTATAATTGCAATATATTTTAGTAGTGATTATTTAAGGATAATTTAAATACTTAAATGCTAAAATCTAACTCATAGAGATTTAGTATTTAATTATTTATATTGATTTATATGGGTTACGGACTTGAAGCAATTCAATTTAGTATTTGTTCTGTACCTTATATTTATTAAATTAAATAAACAACATAACTAATTTGGACCTAATCTGTATTGGTCTTCAATTAGTTGTGAGATGTTAATTCTAGTGAATTTTATCAATGCTCCATTTTCAGAAATTCACTATAATTAATATCATGGTTCTAACAATTGGTTGTATTGAAATTTTAACTTATACCAGTTAATGATATTTAGTTAGAATTCTATTTACTAACTAATTGTGAGATATATTGATATGTGTGAAATTACTTAGAACTCCTCTAAGTAATCATTGTTATATCTTTTACAATTCACTCATATTGTTATACATGGTATAAAAATTCTCTAAGTAGAACTATGGATATTGAAATATCTAAAGTTACCATAGTTCAATTACTTTGAATAATTTTTATGCTTACTTGCAAGCTTCAAATCACTTTGATAATAAATGTTTTATACTATGGATCAAGGTGTATTGGACTTAGAATATTATTTCTAAGATTGCAGACAAGACAGTCTTGGTAATCAAGTTTTATTTTTAGAACCAAGATTGTCTACCAACAAACAGTTGTTAGGAGTTAACAATTGTTGTTATCGAGGAGTTGTCATGAAGTCATAAGATTAAAATGTTAATGATGATAATTATCCAAGTGATAGTGGTGGAAACAATTTTGTTATTGGCGATACCAATGTCACTGGAAAATAATCATCAAGTCATTCTGGCAACAACACGAGGGAAGTAAACAAAGGATTCACTAGTCAAACACAACATCACAATGAAGAACAAGGCGATTCATCAAGATCCAACCTTCTCAAACAGTCTGTTTGGAATAGAGCTGATCATTGGTGATCCAGATGCTGGAGTAAGAACAAAAAGGGCCTCTCGGAATCAAGGTATAGAATCTAAGGAATCTGAGAAAGCAATTGTGAATCTGGAACAACAAGAAACGTGGAAGTTGGTGCCAAGGTTTGAGCGCCAAGTAACTGGTATGACATTCTTTTCGAATTCTATCCTGTCATCTTTCTATAAGAATTGTCATAATCATTCTAATGCGTTAATCCATGTTTCTTTATTTTAGAATAATAATTTTCTCTAAAATAATTTTCTCTAATTCTCTAGTTAGAATTTTTGAGGAAGCTATTTTTGTTGAAAATTTCATTATTTTAAAATAGCTGCCATATTTATGATAGTTTATTAAATCATATTTTCTCTAAATAATTTTCTAGTAGAAAGTTGTTTTGTCAGAAAATATATGGATTTGCTAACCAATTATAAATACTCTTGTATATACTTAATGTTTTTGTACATGTATTGTAATTTTTAAATGTTAATCTTATTTAACATGTTTTGTAGTGTTTGTCTTTTTATTTTAGTCGTATGTTCGTTTATAGTTTAAGCTATGTAAATTATTACTTATGTATAGTTTTATTTATTTTTTATTTTATTTGATTCGAATTTTTATTTTCTTATAGTTTTTATTTTGTATAATTATTATATATATTATTTCTTATTTTTGTATATTCTTTTTCATGTGTATATAAATAGTTTGTATAGTTTTTACAGTTTAGTCACTATACTTGCAAAACTAACAAATAGGTCACTATACTTGGTTCTTTTGTTGTTCTTCTTATTAACACACACAAAACCTGCAGTTTAAGTATAAATCTTTGTTTTGTGATTGCTGTTAACAGATCTTCGTGTTAAGGACTTAACAATTGACCAATGTTGGTATCAAATTGGTATGTGTCTATACAATTGGTTAGGAACTAATGTTTGATTTTCAGGATCTAACAATTGGAAGACAAGACCTATCAAGTGCTAACAATTTCTAATAGTTGATATCTATCATGCAGGACCTAAAACATGATAAAATAGTTTTGTTTGTATTGGTTTAAACATTAACATACATTGATTTGATTAATTTTTATTAATTGGATTTTTACCTATGTTCTTGTTTTGTAAAACCAACTCAAGATCTTTATTTTCCTAACTCAAAATCTCTTTCTACAGCTGTGATTGTTCACATTGTAAACCTTTTGAAATCACAACTGTACATCATTTCTCTTAAGATAAATGCAATATTTTCTTAGAAAATTTTTCAAATGTTAAAAATGCATTCTATCTCTATGTTGCTCATATTCTGTGATGCAGGTTCATCTACATGAAATTTTGTATTCTCACATGTCTAGTCATAAGGTTGTAAACCCAACAACTTTTATCCCAGACTACAGTCAAACTCAAACACATTCTGACTTACCCCCTAAATGGAAGTAACCTATCAGACTAGAGGTCACCAGGGAGTAACTGCACTTGATGCAGCAAACAAGGATGTGTGGGATATTCAGTTGGAGAGTCACTACCTTATACACTAACTAAAATATTTCATATGCACAAGTGAGACTGCACACACTAAGGATGAATTGACGGAAACCTGTAATCCAACCATTTTACGGTTAGGATTATAAGTTAAAGGTTCTTTAATGAACTAAGAGTCTTCACAGACCTCGAGATAAGGTATTGATCTCAAATGCAAAATTCAACAAGATCATTATCTAACTCCTCAGAGGGAACATCTCTGGATCCTGCGGGTAACGGATCCGACATAGGTGCGGATCGGCAACTTGTGAACTATGATTCAGATTTTACCTGATGAGTTTAACAAGGTGATGTCTTCACAGACATTAGAAGGGAATCTTGATCTCCATGCTAAATTTATAGATCATTGTTTACCTTCTCAGAATTCAAATCTGAAAACCCTAAAAGGGAAATTAGCAACTTGTAGATTATGACTCAGATTCGTCTGACGAGTCTAACGAGGATTTGGGATTTGCGAACTCCCATTGCACCATCACTGACCTCTCTTGAAGGGGCTATGGTGATTTTTCCTTGCAGGTACACTAACGGATGTTGGAGCTATGAGTGATATGAGTGAAACACTAGTGAGCAAGAGTGTAAACACAGAGAGAAGTGAGACACTCAACACAAATGAGTGGAGAGAAGAGTGAAACACTTGTGAGGTACACTAAACACTATCACACACTCACAGTGAGGAAGAAAATGAAACTTCCTTTCTAACAAAGCTTTATCAATTGATTTCAATGTACTCTAACGATTGGTATAAATTGGTAACAATTTAGTATCAACTACTTTGTCAATTAGTTGAATGGAGGATTCCTCAACTAAGGGGGAGAGATATATTGAAAAAGATATATTCAAGTTAAAGCTTACCTTAGTAGGATATACTCAACTAAGGAGGAGAAGTATGGGGTACAAGTAAAAGAAGAGTGAGTTAGAAAGGGGGAGCAGTAAAGACTGTGCTTAGAATGAGAAGCAAGTCTAGTTACTAAGGGGGAGCCTTAGATGGAGAAGCAAGGGGAGATATAAGGAGAATTACATCACAATACTATTCTATTAGTCTTTCAATGTACTATGTATAAAGGCTAAAGGGAGATATAAGGAGAATTACATCACAATACTATTCTATTAGTCTTTCAATGTACTATGTATAAAGGCTAAGTGGAAGAGTAGTAAATTCACCAGAAGTTATAGAAATGGTATTGATTCACCATTGTCTATATAGTAGGAACAACTATTTTTCTTTAGTGAGAAAAGCTGTGTCAGAAATGGGAAGTGATTGTAAATCAAGAACTGCTGATAATCACCAATGTAAGATGTGAAGTATTATCAGACAGAGATATGAAGAATTAGAAATGAAGATGAGTTATCTATTGAAGATCAGTTCAGTGCTAGAGGAACAATCATCTATCATTTCATCAACTGAAGATTCTGGAATTGTTAAATCTAAACCAGAGAATTTTTTTTTGTATTATTTACTTAATTCCTAAAAGTTTTATCTTTTTCTTGTTTAAGTGAGGTAGTTGAGTTATCCTCTAGGTATTTGCTTGTTATTGTCTAACAAACAAATAGGGGGAGATTGAAAGGCATATGATGTAGCCTATTTGTATTTCGAGGATACAACTCAACTTAAACAAGATTGTAATAGTAAATAGTATATAGATTGTCACAAGGAATCTCAGATTGTATTATCTGTCAGAAGAAAAAGATCAAGGTCAATCTACAGACTTGAGGAATTACTACATTGAAAGAAGTTCAGACATCTGATCAAGCCTCATTGAAGTATTCGTTAAAGAAGTGGATTCATTTAAAGTGACAGAGATTTTAACAGTGACAGAGACAGTACAGAAGAATTAATAGAGAGAGAAGAAAAAGAAAAGAAAAGGAACCAGATTTTAAAGTCAATATATGAAGAACAGTCATTGCGGTTAATCACTCATGAACCAGACAGTACATCGAGTGTCGACATTAAACAGTGCTTGTTTATCATTAACTTCAGTGGTTCAAGCTATCATGACTGGTATGGGAAGAAATCATTGTGCAAGCAACAGAGGTACTAAATTAATTAACCACAATGGTTTTGCAATCAAGACTGGCTAAGGAATAATCCTTGTGGAGGATTAGATTTATCAAAACATGGAAGATCACAAGGGTTATGCTATCAAGGAGGTATATTAATTTTATCTTAATTAATTAAGTCATTTGAATTATTTATTTGATAAATTAATTCTATCCGAATTAATTTATTCAGTAAATTATTTAAAAGATTAATTAAGTTAGAATTGATATAATTATGTTGTCAAGGAGGTATATTAATTTTCTCTTAATTAATTAATTCATTTGATTTATTTATTTGATAAATTAATTCTATTCGAATTAATTTATTCAATAAATTAATTAAAAGATTAATTAAGTTGGAATTAATATAATTATAAAAAGACTTCATATTAATTGTCTTTTAATTAAATTAAATTAGTTGGCTAATTTATTTTATAAATTAATTCAATCAGAATTAATTTATTCTTTAAATTAATCAATTAATTAATTAAATCAGAATTAATATGAAAAAGAAATAGTTATTTAAGTGATTTTTATAAATCATTTGATTAATTATAAGCTGAAAAATATGATAAAATAACTATCAAATGATAGTTATACCGATAGTCATATTCAGTTCAAAAGAAGACAGTCATATTCAGTTCAAAAGAAGACAGTCATATTCAGTTCAAAAGGTGACAGTCATATTCAGTTCAAACTGGATAGTCATATTTCATTCAAGAGGACAGTTATACCGAAAGTTATATTGGACTGGATAGTTATACCGAAAGTTATATTGGACTGGATAGTCATACCGATTGTTATATCAAGCTCAACTGGTTGTCATATAAGCTCAATGGATTGTCATATTTAATAGAATTATGACTACAAAGGCTATAGAACAAGCAGAAGGCAGCAGAACAGATACAAATACACGGGACATAACATCAAACAAAAACACAGCAGCCTCCATCTTTCTCTCTCAAGCTCAAGAACACACCAAGAACAAATTAATTTCTGTAAAATCAAGTTCATCTCCTTTGTAATATTTTATCCGGTGGAACTTGATTATTTGTGATTCTTGTACTACTAGCGAATTAAGTTTCCTAGTTCTAATCTTGATTTTTATTAACTAAATTAGAAAAGTTCATGTCGAATTTTCTAAATTAGTTTTTATCAACTTGATTAATTTCTGCACTGAAATTGTAACACCCATCAAGTTAATATATTGTTATATTCAACTTGAAATTTGTTTCAATTTATTTCGCTCAAATTTGTTTAAAATAAAATATTATTTGAAGAACAAATTTCGATAAATTGGTATAGATTGTATTCAACCCCCCCTTCTACAATCTTATCGGACCTAACATAGTTATTACACTTGATTTTCAGATGTCTTAAGTTGGACCCAAATCTACGGAGATGGTACCCTAGAGACATCAGTTCTGACATGTTTTGCTGCATAGAGACAGATCAAATGAGTTGTACGAAAGCAGGAGAACACAAGGAATCAATTTCATCTCGAACAACTCTGTGAAACACTCAAGGACTAAGCAACTTGCATAAGGTATCAATTCTTTTGAGAGCATGTCTTTAATTAAGAACAACTTGCAGACACGTTTGCTGAATCAGTTGATGAAATTAATTTTTCAAGATTGGTTTGTGAACTTGGGATTTTATTAATGCTATATGATTTGTATATCCCATCTGTTAAGTAATTCTTGAATAAGTTCACAAGTATTCAATTGTCTATATTGAAAGGACATGTGAACTTATTTACATCCAGACCTCACACTGAAAATTATCTATTGAATGATTGCCATGTGTATAATTGCAATATATTTTAGTGGTGATTATTTAAGGATAATTTAAATACTTAAATACTAAAATCTAACTCATAGAGATTTAGTATTTAATTATTTAATTATTTATTTTGATTTATATGGGTTACGGACTTGAAGCAATTCAATTTAGTATTTGCTCTGTACCTTATATTTATTAAAATAAATAAAAAACATAACTAATTTGGACCTAATCTGTATTGGTCTTCAATTAGTTGTGAGATGTTAATTCTAGTGAATTTTATCAATGCTCCATTTTCAGAAATTCACTATAATTAATATCATGGTTCTAACAATTGGTTGTATTGAAATTTTGACTTATATCAGTTAATGATATTTAGTTAGAATTCTATTTACTAACTAATTGTGAGATATATTGGTATGTGTGAAATTACTTAGAACTCCTCTAAGTAATCATTGTAATATATTTTACAATTCACTCATATTATTATACATGGTATGAAAAATAATCTAAGTAGAACTATGGATATTGTAATATCTAAAGTTACCATTGTTCAAATACTTTGAATAATTTTTATGCTTATTTGAAAGATTCTAATCACTTTGATAATAAATGTTATATACTATGAATCAAGGTGTATTGGACTTAGAAAATTATTTCTAAGATTGCAGACAAGACAGTCTGGGTAATCAAGTTTTATTTTTAGAACTAAGATTGTCTACAAACAAACAGTTGTTAGGAGTTAACAATTGTTGTTATCGAGGAGTTGCCTTGAAGTCATAAGATTAAAATGTTAATGATGATAATTATCCAAGTGATAGTGGTAGAAACAATTTTGTTATTGGCAATACCAATGTCACTGGAAAATAATCATCAAGTCATTCTCGCAATAACTCGAGGGAAGTAAACAAAGGATTCACTAGTCAAACACAACATCACAATGAAGAACAAGGTGATTCATCAAGATCCAACTTTCTCAGACAGTGTGTTTGGAATAGAGCTGATCATTGGTGATCCAGATGTTGTAGTAAGAACTAAAAGGCCTTCTCAGAATCAAGGTATAGAATCTAAGGAATCTGAGAAAGCAATGGTGAATCTGGAACAACAAGAAACGTGGAAGTTGGTGCCAAGGTTTGAGCGCTAAGTAACTGGTATGACATTCTTTTCGAATTCTATCTTGTCATCTTTCTAAAAAGAATTGTCATAATCATTCTAATGTTTTAATCCATGTTTCTTTATTTTAGAATAATAATTTTCTCTAAAAATATTTTTCTCTAATTCTCTAGTTAGAATTTTTGAGGAAGCTATTTTTATTGAAAATTTCATTATTTTAAAATAGCTGCCATATTTATGATAGTTTATTAAATCAAAATTTTCTCTCTAAATAATTTTCTAGTAGAAAGTTGTTTTGTCAGAAAATATATGGATTTGCTAACCTATTATAAATACTCTTGTATATACTTAATGTTTTTGTACATGTATTGTAATTTTTTTTAAAAAATGTTAATCTTATTTAACATGTTTTGTAGTGTTTGTTTTTTTATTTTAGTTGTATGTTCGTTTATAGTTTAAACTATGTAAATTATTAAATTATGTATAGTTTTACTATTTTTATTTGTTTCTATACTAATTCGAATTCGAATTTTTCTTTTCTTATAGTTTTTATTTTGTAAAATTATTATATATATTATTTCTTATTTTTGTATATTCTTTTTCATGTGTATATAAATAGTTTGTATAGTTTTTACAGTTTAGTCACTATACTTTCAAAACTTACAAACAGGTCCCTGTACTTGGTTTTTTTGTTGTTCTTCTTTTTAACACACACAAAATCTGCAGTTTAAGTATAAATCTTTGTTTTGTGATTGCTGTTAACAGATCTTCGTGTTAAGGACTTAACAATTGACCAATGTTGGTATCAAATTGGTATGTGTCTATACAATTGGTTAGGAACTAATGCATGATTTTCAGGATCTAACAATTGGAAGACAAGACCTATCAAGTGCTAACAATTTCTAATAGTTGGTATCTATCTTACAGGACCTAAAGCATGATAAAATAGTTTTGTTTGTATTGGTTTAAACATTAACTTACATTAATTCGATTAATTTTTATTAATTGAATGTGTGTCCTTGTTTTTGTTTAGTAAAACCAGCTCAAGATCTCTTTAACTTCCTAAATTCAAAATATCTTTCTACAGCTGTGATTGCTTACATTGTAAACCTTTTGAAATCACAACTGTACATCATTTCTGTTAAGATAAATGGAATATTTTCTCAGAAAACTTTTCATTGTTAAAAATGCATTCTATCTCTATATTGCTCATATTCTGTGATGCAGGTTCATCTACATGAAATTTTGTATTCTCACATGTTTCGTCATAAGGTTGTAAACCCAACAACTTTTATCCCAGACTAGAGTCAAACTCAAACACATTCTATCTTACACCCTAAATGGAAGTAACCTATCAGACTAGAGGTCACCAGGGAGTAACTGCACTTGATGCAGCAAATGAGAATGTGTGGGATATTCAGTTGGAGAGTCACCACCTTATACACTATCCAAAATATTTCATATGCACAAAGTGAGATTGCACACACTAATTATGAATTGACGGAAACCTGTAATCCAACCATTTTACGGTTATGATTATAAGTTAAAGGTTCTTTAATGAATCAAAAGTCTTCACAGACCTCGAGAGAAGGTATTGATCTCAAATGCAAAATTCAACAAGATCATTATCTAACTCCCCAGATGGAACATATCTGGATCCTGCGGGTAACGGATCCGATATAGGTGCGGATCGGCAACTTGTGAACTATGATTCAGATTTTACCTGATGAGTTTAACAAGGTGATGTCTTCACAGACATTAGAAGGGAATCTTGATCTCAATGCTAAATTTATAGATCATTGTTTACCTTCTCAGAATTCAAATCTGAAAACCTTTAAAAAAAATGGAAAATTAGCAACTTGTAGATTATGACTCAGATTCGTCTGACGAGTCCAACGAGGATTTGGGATTTGCGAACTCCCATTGCACCACCAGTGACCTCTCTAGA
Source organism: Saposhnikovia divaricata (assembly GCA_036435485.1). Classification (NCBI taxonomy): domain Eukaryota; kingdom Viridiplantae; phylum Streptophyta; class Magnoliopsida; order Apiales; family Apiaceae; genus Saposhnikovia; species Saposhnikovia divaricata. Next base: position 54,064,925 of record CM071594.1, on the reverse strand, counting down.
AGGGGCTATGGTGATTTTTCCTTGCAGGTACACTAACGGATGTTGGAGCTATGAGTGATATGAATGAAACACTAGTGAGCAAGAGTGTAAACACAGAGAGAAGTGAGACACTCAACACAAATGAGTGGAGAGATGAGTGAAACACTTGTGAGGTACACTAAACACTATCACACACTCATATTGAGGAAGAAAATGAAACTTCCTTTCTAACAAAGCTTTATCAATTGATTTCAATGTAATCTAACGATTGGTAGAAATTGGTAACAATTTAGTATCAACTACTTTGTCAATTAGTTGAATGGAGGATTCCTCAACTAAGGGGGAGAGATATATTTAAAAAGATATATTCAAGCTTAAAGCTTAACTTAGTAGGATATACTCAACTAAGGGGGAGAAGTATGGGGTACAAGTAAAAGAAGAGTGAGTTAGAAAGGGGGAGCAGTAAAGACTGTGCTTAGGATGCAAGTCTATTTACTAAGGGGGAGCCTTAGATGAAGAAGCAAAAGAACTTTCATTTGTTATGAAAGTGGAGATATAAGGAGAATTACATCACAATACTATTCTATTAGTCTTTCAATGTACTATGTATAAAGGCTAAGTGGAAGAGTAGTAAATTCACCAGAAGTTATAGAAATGGTATTGATTCACCATTGTCTATATAGTAGGAACAGCTGTTTTTCTTTAGTGAGAAAAGCTGTGTCAGAAATGGGAAGTGATTGTAAATCAAGAACTGCTGATAATCACCAATGTAAGATGTGAAGGATTATCAGTCAGAGATATGAACAATCAGAAATGAAGATGAGTTATCTATTGAAGATCAGTTCAGTGCTAGAGGAACAATCATCTATCATTTCATCAACTGAAGATTCTGGAATTGTTAAATCTAAACCAAAGAAATTTTTTTTTTGTATTATTTACTTAATTCGTAAAAGTTTTATCTTTTTCTTGTTTAAGTGAGGTAGTTGAGTTATCCTCTAGGTATTTGCTTGTTATTGTCTGACAAACAAATAGGGGGAGATTGAAAGGCATATGATGTAGCCTATTTGTATTTCGAGGATACAACTCAACTTAAACAAGATTGTAATAGTAAATAGTATATAGGCTGTCACAAGGAATCTCAGATAGTATTATCTGTCAGAAGAAAAAGATCAAGGTCAATCTACAAACTTGAAGAATTACTACATTAAAAGAAGTTCAGACATCTGATCAAGCCTCAGTGAAGTATTCGTTAAAGAAGTGGATTCATTTAAAGTGACAGAGATTTCAACAGTGATAGAGACAATACAGAAGAATTAATAGAGAGAGGAGAAAAGAAAAGGAACCAGATTTTAAAGTCAATATATGAAGAACAGTCATTGCGGTTAGTCACTCATGAACCAGACAGTACATCGAGTGTCAACATTAAACAATGGTTGTTTATCATCAACTTCAGTGGTTCAAGCTGTCAAGACTGGTATGTTAAGAAAAGAAAGGAACCAAATCATAGAGTCAAAAATAAAGAAAAGCCGTTGGAGTTAGTCGCTCATGAACCAGACCGTGCATCGAGCGTCAATTCTTTATTACTTTCAGTGGTTCGAGAAAAGATTTGAGCTGTCAAAAGATTTATATTAATTCTCTTTTAATTAATATAATTATGTAATTGATTTAATTTAATAAATTAATTCATTCTGAATTAATTTATTTATTAAATTAATTATCATGTTAATTAATTTTGAATTAATATATTAATCTATTAGATTTAATTAATTAGTTTATTAATTAATTAATCATTATTCGTTTAAATGATTAATTGATTACTCAAGTTAATTAAATTAAATACAATAGATAAAGAAAAGAAAAATCAAAAGAAAAGAAAAAGAAACAAAAAAAAGGAGGAGGAGATGTTATGGTCGACAAAAGAAAAAGGAAAGACAGTAAAGACAAGCATGCATGCAAAAGGAAAAAGGAGTCAAATGAAACATACCTGCATGTTCTGTCGGCTGAGGTTTCACGCGCCTTTACAGCGCGTGTAGGCCACGCGCCTGGAAAAGGGGAAGAAACAGCCAGCGCGTGTCTCTCACTCTGGCCTCCTGCGAGTGGTTATTCTTTTACAGCAGTTCAACTTTTGTTTACAATCAATTATTACAGCTGAGTTTTTTATTTGTTAAAGACAATTTTGATTGTCTTACCGATTGTCTTGGTAAGCCTTGATTGTCTTGCCTATTGTATTGCCGATTGTCTTGGCAGTACAAAACTGATTGTCTTGGAAGAGCAGATTGTCTTGCCGATTGTCTTGGCAGTACAAGTGAAAAAGAAAAGAGGCAGAACAGTATATTAAATCAAGACAGGCGGCCAGAACATCATATTCACAGAAACAAACCTAGCTCCATTCTCTCTAATTGAAGAACAACACAGCAAGAGAAATAAATTTGTATAAATTCAAGTTCTTAGCCTTTGTAATATCTGATCCGATAGAACTTGATTACTTGATACTCTTGTACTATTAGCGAGTTTTTACTCCTAATCTATATCTCGATTTTTATTAACAAATCTAGAAAAATTCATGTCGAATTTTCTAATTTGTTTTTATTAACTAGATATAATTTCGGTACTGTATTTGTAACAAACCCCTCAAGTTAATATAATTTTATATTCAACTTGAATTTTGTTTCATTTAATTCCGCTCAAATTTGTCAAAATATAAATTAAATTTATCCGGACAAATTTCGATTAAACAGTACCATTTGTATTCAACCCCCCTTCTACAAACATATTGGACCTAACACAAAGCAAGCACACAATGAAGCAGATGGGTTCAGAGAAGTGGCCACAAGATGGTACTCGAAAGTCACCTCGACTGAATAAATTGGGAAAACCCATTGATACACCTATGATGCAGAGACTTATGACTGCCAAAAGAAAATTGTATTGTTCCAGTCCATGGGAAAATGAAACAATGGGAGAAAATGAGGTTTAGGTTAGATGTCTTCAATTTTACCATTCTTGTTCAATTTTTTGTTCCAGAAAATTTTTACCTTTCTAATATAATTGTTTCAAATCTTTATATGCAGAGCAAGAGGATCACCCCCCCACCCCCTCCACCTCTAACAGATTCTGAAAAACAAAGGGCAGTAAGAATCAAGCTTAATAATGAAGTTCTTTACACTCTGTTACCTTCACTGTTAGCGAAAGAAAACAATAATGGACTGAAGAGCAATAGAATTGATGTGGCCCAAGATGTAAGTGCCGATTATGATCCGGGACAGGATGCAGGGCATGATGCAAATAGTAACGGTGATGCATCAGTGACTCCACCGAAGGTGTGTCGTAGCTAGATGTTTTTATTTATTCCTGCATTATAACTAGAATCATATTATTTTGTACCTAAGTGGTTGTATTTTGCAGGGTAGAAAGAAGACAAACAAGAAAAAGCATGCTCGGGGACGGGCACCAACAACACGTTCCCGAGCCAATTCAACACCCAAGCCTGCAAATGAAGAATCAAGGGAGAAGGATGAGACATGTCAATTTGTGGAATCTGAGATATCTCCACATCCAGATGAAGGACAAGGTTCAATGGATGCTTGGAGGGCTATGCGGAAACGCCAAAGAGAACAATCTGAAAAGGAGAAAGCTCGGGGACAAGAAAAAGCAGGACAATAAAAAGTAGGAGCAAGTGCAAGTAAGAAGGTTGTCGAGGAAACTATCTTGTCTGATATTGAGGAAGGAGATATGGAAGGTTAGCCTAATATATATGTTATTCGTTGCATATCTATTTATATCTTCAAGTAAGAAGGAGCATATCTATTTACATTCACAAAATCTACAGATCCAGTTCCTAAAAAAATGAGAGGAAAAACCAGGATGGATGTTGTTCACATGAGAAGCTTTGACAAGAGAGTTGTCATCGGGATGAATGATGATTTCCGGCCTATTGCAGAAAATGACAAAGTACTATCAGAATTAAGTTGCTACCTTGGAACACTTGCTAAGCGTCGTGTGTCGCTAAGTTATGTTAGTTGGCGCCATGTTTCAAAAAACTTGAGGCAGGCTATGTGGAATCATGTCAAGGTAATTTATGACCACATCGATTTTTATCGTTACTTATTATTTAATTAGGTGAGTATAATTTTTAAAAACTGATTAGGTGTGAGGGTTTTATTCATTTATTCTTATTGATTTTTTTAAGGAACGATATATAATTCCTGATGAGTTGGAAAATTGGGTGCTCGAGACAATTCATTCATGTTGGAAGGTGTACAAGAGTCGAATCAAGGCAAATCATTTTACAGCGTATGAAAATGATGAAATGAGGTTGGCTAATAGACCAGATGACATTGCACTCGAGACTTTCAAACTGCTTTTGGAATATTGGAATGATAAGAGTGTTCAGGTATATATACCGTTTTTAAGCATTTAGGCTCTCTCGAAAACATAATTACATCATTTTTCAATATTTTTTGTAGGAGAGATCGAAGAAAAATGCAGCAAGCCGTAAAAAATATGTTGGCACTCACACTCTTGGTCCAAAAAGTTTTGCACAACGTCAGTATAAGATGGTATGTGATTATTTTATTTAATTTTTTTGTTAACATGATTTTTTTGTTCGATTTAACTTGTTCATTGTTTCTGTCTAAAGTAATACCACAATGTTGCTTATTGTTTCGTGTTCATTTTTTTTTACTAGAAAAAAAGGCAGTGGCAGCGAGTTGAAGGACGTATGTACAAGACCAATCCTGAAATAATCACAAAAAAAATTGTAAGTATTTCATTGTAACATTACGTATGGTTGTCTATATATATGGTTGACATTACATTGGTAAGCTGTAATTAATCAACATATGCGTGATAAATAACCATCTCAGTATTCATGATGGTTGTCTATATATAAATTTTAATTCTTAATCAGTCAAATACATGTTCATGTTCATGGGAGTATTCATATTAATTCTGAGTATTCATAAATATACATGTTAATTAATCAACTTGTGTGGTACAGAAGTTGACATGCCATGCTTTATTCTAAGTTTCAGATTTAACTTAGTAATCAAGTAATCTTATACATGTTTAACCAGTTGACTTTTATGTTTTATTTTGTAGGATAATATTACCAAAAAACTCACCACCGGAGATGCCGCTTCTGATGAGCTTGGTGCAAAACATGGTCCTAATTGGCTAAAAGGAAGATGCTTTAAGTCAGGAATAAGCAGTTCTAATCCACCAACAGGAACATATGTGGAAGAGCTGACCACAAGGATTAAGGAAAGCCTCGCTTCTGAGTTGAAGGAGAAAATGAAGAAAGTCGAGTCTGAATTTGAACAGAAAATGCAACGGAACTTCGCATTTGCACTTAAAAAACTTGGAGAGGCCAACCCGGACATCACAGTTGATATCGACAAGTTGTGTGCAGTTGGTACAAGTGATGCTGATGATGGTACACCTATTACTGGAGGCAGTAGCTTCTAGTATCACTGCTTTCTAAGTTTAAGCTTCTAGTACATTATTTAACTTAGAATTGGGATGTAAAAGTACTTATGTTATGGATGTTAACTAGTTCTATCCTTTAGTTCGGATGTTAAATTAGTTTGTTTTGTTTGGATGTTGAATCAGAATTGATTAGTTTGTTTGGGTGTTGAGATGGATCTCTTTGTGGTTCATTGTGATTGAATGGTATTTTGGGATTGTATACTTTTAAAAAGGTCCTGTTCAAATTTTTTTTTGGTAAAGTGTTACATTAGCCTGTTATAGTGTTACAATAGACTAGTTAAAATGTCATGACTACAATAAGTGGGGTCCACAGGTCGGGCCCACATATGGGGCCCACTGGTGGTGTCCACTGGTGGGGCCCATTGCTGCTGTCCACTGGTGGGGCCCACTGGTGAAGCCCATTTTTTTAAAAAAACTGAAGCACTCTAAGGTAACCGCATATTTCTGTTGCAATATGCCATTTTTATGTTACAGTAGACCTCTAAGGTAACCCGAAAGTACATGTTACCCTAGGGGTGAAATAAGTTACATTAGGTACCCTAAGGTAACGTCGAAATATGTAACATATAATTTATGTTACCTTAGCCCAAAATGGGTCAATTGTAACATTTTAGCATCCTAATGTAACAGAATTTTTGGGTTACCGCAGGCTGTTTATGGTGTAGTGTTACAAACAAATGTTCGGAGACATAAGCTAATCTCAATTGTTCGAGTTAGCTAATTACGATTATATTTTGAGACTTTTATCTTTTCAAATGAACTTGTGATTTTAACTTATCAAAGGTGTATTTTTTATCTGATACTGGTCAACGGGATTATTAGAGAAAAATAATCCTGGTAATTATTTTGTTCAAGAATTTTAAATACTTGAACAATGGTGACATTTGGCTCATTTGTGACCTTGGGTGACTTGTGCATCCATCTGCTAGCAGTAAACCAGGTGCCATAGATCGGCTGATCACCGACTATGGGGAAACGGAGACCAAGACCAGTAAGTCTTAAAAATGTGATTATTTAATTATCAAAGTTGAATTTTTATTGTTGCTGAGATTATATTGAATTTTAAAAATCTTGTGATATTTTGAGCATGTGGTAAATCTCTAAATTCAAGCCTCCTCATTTAATTATATTCATGTTCTTCTTATATGGTGTTACATTTGAGCGTTGAGATTTTTCTTATATATATATATATATATATATTACTACTCTGGTAGTAGCCTTGCTGAGCATTTTGTCGCTCATGTTATAACTTCTTTTTAATTATACAGTTAAAGACGAGAACTTAGATCTTTCTGTTCCAACTGGGAAAGGAAAAGAGAAAGTTCGTGAATGGTGTAGCCAGAGTGTTGAAGTTTGATGTGGAACTCGAGATACTTTGGCAGTTTCAGAAGTAGTATAGATCTTGAGACTTGTGGTGAGAATGAGAATTAGATTGTATTATATATAATGATTAAGATTTAAATGTTATAGAGAAATTTTTTGCTTATTATTGTATTATGAGACAGGTGTATCTATGGGATGACGTAACGGTCCAAATTGGAGTAAATCTGATTTGAGGGCGTTACAAATACGTTTAAATGAATAAAAGATAATAAATAAATAAATAAATTAAACTTTTATGTAAATAAGTATAATACAATTTGTACTAACTTACTTATCACATAACTCATAAATTATTATTCGATCTAATATGCAAATGTACAAATCGAATAAATCAATAGTTTAATTAAATCTAGATTTGAAGGGCGAGAAGGCGGCCGAATTCAGGGAGTCTCTGCTCAACGAAGGTTGTTTTTCGCATGGTGGAGATGTCAACTTTAGGTGGAACAACATGGCGAAGGTTATTCGGTGTGTGGGCGAGAAGGTGGTGGGGGTTTCCTCAGGAAAGTTCAGTGGTCGTAAGGAGTCGTGGTGATGGAACGAGGAGGTTCAAAAGAAAGTTAAGGCTAAACTTGCGCTTTTTAAAGAGCTTTTGTTGCTTTCTGCAGGGGCGGAGAGGATTCTGAAAATGGAAGCGTATAAGGTGGCGAGACGAGAGGCAAAAAAAGCTGTGGCAAAAGCCAAAGACGAAGCCTATGAGGGGCTGTATAAACGCCTAGATACCAAGGAAGGAGCGAACGCTATCTTTAAACTAGCTAAAGCTAGGGAGAGAGGGCGGCGCGACCTGGGTTCAGTTAAGTTTGTTAAGGATGATTCAGGCCAAGTATTATTGAATGAAGATGCAATTAAGGAGAGGTGGAGTTCGTATTTTCATATTCTTTTCAATGAGGCTAGGAGGAGTGGAGCCGGTGTGGAGCAAGAGGTCCCACTTTCGTCTGTGCGTTCTTTTGGTTCCTGTGAGCGTATCAGCAAGGACGAAGTCAAGGGGGCCCTCCAAAAGATGGCTAGAGGAAAGGCGGTTGGTCCGGATCAGATCCTCATCGAGGTGTGGATGTGTCTTGGTGAGGTTGGCGTTCAATGGCTAGCAGATCTGTTCAATGTGCTACTCTTGGGTGCTAAGATGCCAGCTGAATGGAGGCGTAGTATTGTGGTCCCTTTTTTCAAAAACAAAGGAGATGCTCAGAGCTGTAGTAACTATCGGGGTATTAAATTACTCAGTCATACTATGAAACTTTGGGAGAGAGTGGTTGAATGTCGGATTAGAAGAGAGGTTGAAATCTCAGAGAATCAATTTGGTTTTATGCCTGGGAGATCGACGACCGAGGCCATTCATCTCGTGAGACGCCTTATGGAGAAGTTCAGGGAACGTCGCAAAGGCCTCCATATGGTGTTCATTGATCTTGAGAAGGCTTATGATAGCATCCCCCGTGAAGCTATTTGGAAGAGCTTTGTAGAGAGGAGAGTGTCATCGTCGTACGTTAGGGTGATTCAAGACATGTACTCCCAAGCTAGTTCCTACGTCCGGACCCCAGTTGGTGACTCCCGCTTTTTCCCTGTTGAGATTGGGCCACCAGGGGTCGGCCCTAAGTCCTCTTCTTTTCGCCCTTATCCTAGATGTCATGTCGCGAGGGATTCAAGATGTCGTCCCATGGTGCATGCTTTTCGCTGATGATATCGTGTTAGTGGCGGAGTCAAGGGGGAGGTGAACGAGAAGTTGGAGTTATGGAGATCTACTTTAGAGCCCCAAGGCTTGCGTCTGAGCCGGTCTAAAACCGAGTATCTCTGGTGTAACTTCAGTGGTGAGGCCAACGAGGAAGGGGTGGAGGTTAGGATTGAAGATCAGATCGTCCCTCGTACGGATAAGTTCAAGTATTTGGGTTCGATCATCCAGAAGGAAGGTGAGATTGAAGACGATGTCACGCATCGTATCAAGGCTGGGTGGCTAAGGTGGAGGGCAGCGTCAGGGGTGATGTGCGACAAGAAAGTCCCGTTAAGGTTAAAAGGGAAATTCTATAGAGCGGCAATCCGCCCTGCGATGTTATATGGTTCGGAGTGTTGGGCGGCGAAGAGGCCCTCGAGAGCAAGTTGGAAGTGGCTGAAATGAGGATGTTGCGGTGGTCTTGTGGGCGCACGATGTTCGATAGAATCCCGAATGTGGTTTTTAGGAGCGAGCTTGAGGTGGCGCCTTTTTCTGCGAAAGCTAGGGAAGGGAGGTTGAGATGGTTCGGCCACGTCCGTAGGAGGCTAGCAGAAGCCCCAGTGAGGAGGGTCGAGAGTCTTTCGATTGTTGGGGTGAGGAGGAGAGGTAGACCGAGGAGGTCGTGGGAAGAGCAGCTTAGGTTGGATTTAAAGGCCTTAAACCTAAATGAAAACATGATCGCTGATAGGTGTTTTTGGAGGCGCCAGATCAGAGTGGTGGATTCTCTTTTAAGGAGCGGCTCTGTGGTTGAGAGCCTCAGAGTTCGGTTGTCTCGGTTAGCTATATCTTAGAAGCTCGGTTGTTTCGTTCTCATTTCTCGCTTCATTGTCTTTTGTTTTCTAGTTTTGCAGTTTCAGGTAGCGTGGCCAGGTGTCATCCCAGATCAGAGTGCTTTGCAGAGCGGAGTGGTCAATCCCCTGGTAGATAAGCCCCATGTGTTCTAAGCCATTGGCTCCCATGTGTTCTAAGCCATTGGCTCAGGTATGCCGATGACCCTTTTTCTAATCTTAGATAACCCTTGTAAATATCACACACTTTTAGTGTAATGTGCACATAGCTGGGGGTCTTCACGGAAACAGTCTCCCTACCGTTAAAAGTAGGGGCATGGTCTGCGTACATCCCACCCCCCAGACCCTGCTCTGAGCGGGATATACTGGGTATGTTTGGTTTGGTTTGGTTTATTATGTCCATGCATTGCACAAGCTAAAAAGCTAATTATGTAAAAATAGTGTAAGATATGGATTAAAAACAGTATTTTAAAAACCGCATTAAAAATAATGAAAGATGTTCATAATAACTATAAAGTGATCGGATAATATATTTTCGCGTACTAATTGTATATTTTGAATTTAAAGCAAGTTAATGTAAGATAAAAAGGAATAGGTCTTCGTATAAGTTAATGTGATGCTTATTGTCATCTATTTATATATATATTTATAAAAGCATTTCAATTTCTGGAAAAATATAAGAGCACAAATTCAAACTTAAAATCAAGAGTACGAGTATGAAAAAAATTACAGGGGTTTCTGCTAATTGCGCTTTAGATCACTCAGTACTCCAAATTTGCCCTGACCCATATTTTGGATCCCCTGTGCAAAATAAAAAAAAAATGTTCTAACATTAATAATTTTTTTTTATAACAACTACATAAAATATTAAACATTAATTGAAATTTGTAAAAAACATAACAATTTCATAAAATAACTTTAAAACATAATAAAAATATAACTGAAAATTGTAAAAAAAAATTGTAACAAGTACATAAATAATAATTAATTAAAAATGGTTCTTCTAACATTTTTTGAAGCAAACTCGCTAATAATATTTTTGTAATCAACATTTTCTAGCAAACTACTTTCTATAGACAAAAGTGCTAATTCATTCAATCTCTCCTAGGATATTGTTGACCTCAAATATGATTTAAGCAATTTTAACTTTGGAAAACTCAAATATACCAAAAACATTTAATCAACTTTAATAACAATTATAGTCTACACAGTTAACAACAAAAGTAATTAGCATTATAAGAAATTTGAAAGCAAAACTATGTATAAGTATAATATTTTCTTATTTTGCTCAATATAATAAGTTTTTAATTATTTTGACAACATCATTTTCAAACTTTTTCTCATTTACAAATTTTTTTAATCTTTAAAATTAAACTTAATTTTTTATTTTTCAAATAAAATATACATACATATATACACCTACCTAAAGAAATATGCCCTAGTAAATGGAGTGCCCTGTACAGTCGCACATGCTCTCTGCTCTCTGCGTCTATCCAGGTCCATATACTATAGATTACAAATTCACTCGTTCTGTCGTCCATTTTGGAGCCCACTTGAGATAAATTTTCACCTAGCATAAGTCGTCTTACAATTGTGGCCATCCAAGTAATATTTGTTTTTGATTTTACTAACAAATTTTATAATCAATTATGTGCGGAATTATACTGTTTAGGTTTTTGCTCAAATACAACCAATCCTTAAATACAAACTACAAACTAACACTAGATTAATTATATTTCATTTATTCTAAAGTTCCCGCCAAGGGTACCTTTATAAAAAATACTTAAAATAATTGGCTCTAGCCACCAAAAAAAAAAAACTTGCCGTGAAAATGCGAAGCATTTAAGACAGTAAACGGATGAGTTAGGTAGTCATGAGGGCCGCAGGCCCTCGACACACCCGTCAATCGTCTATTGCCTTTATCAATTGATTGTCATTCCTTACAACTTTAGAATGATAAAGGCGCGAAGCGCCATACAAGAAGGTGCAAAGCACCGTTAACCAGTGAAATCCACTGCCACGTCATCACGTGAACAGTGATTTTTTTTTTTTTTTGCTGAATGGAGCCAATTATTTTAAACACTTTTTGTATTGGGGTACCCGTAGTTTGATCATTAGATTAGCATGAAATATTGAATTAGTGTTTAGTTTGTAGTTTGTAGTTAATTTTAGTTTGTAGTAGAGTAGGACCCTAGGGTCCTACTCTACTACAAACTAAAATTAACTACAAACTACAAACTAAACACTAATTCAATATTTCATGCTAATCTAATGATCAAACTACGGGTACCCCAATACAAAAAGTGTTTAAAATAATTGGCTCCATTCAACAAAAAAAATAAAAAAATAAAAAAATAAAAAAAATTCACTGTTCACGTGATGACGTGGCAGTGGATTTCACTGGTTAACGGTGCTTCGCACCTTCTTGTACGGCGCTTCGCGCCTTTATCATTCTAAAGTTGTAAGGAATGACAATCAATGGTAAAGGCAATAGACGATTGACGGGTGTGTCGAGGGCCTGCGGCCCTCATGACTACCTAACTCATCCGTTTACTGTCTTAAATGCTTCGCATTTCCACGGCAAGTTTTTTTTTTTTTTTTTTAGTAGATCGAGTCAATTATTTTAAGCATTTTTTGTGAAGGTACCCTTGGCGGGAACCTTAGAATAAATGAAATATAATTAATCTAGTGTTAGTTTGTAGTTTGTATTTAAGGATTGGTTTGTATTTGAGCAAAAGCCTATATATATATATATAATTGCTGCATAAAGAACATTCTTATATAATAAAGAACAATAGAGAAAATTATGGAATCATTTATTCCAATAGATCCAATGCATCGCCAGGGACACTCAATACAAAAAAAATTATTTTTTTATCCTCTTTCCATTCAGCAAAAAAAAAAAAATCACTGTTCACTGACGACATCAGCAGTGACATCATCATGAACAGTAATTTTTTATTTATTTATTTTTTTGCTGAATGGATAGAAGGTAAAAAAATAAGAACTTTTTGTATTAGGTGTCATGACGGAACTCTTAGATTAAATTAAATATAAGTGTTATAATGGTGTTCTTCATGGAGTGCAACTCTATCTATACTATTATATTAAAGCGGAAACATTGAAAGTTTTTGTTTTCGGTTTGGTTATGCTATTTATTAAAATAAAAGTTTTGGTTTTCAATTTGGTTATTCAATTTATTAAAATAAATAATAACACAATATAATTAATGGTAATTAACCGATTGCCTTTTTCACATTTACTTTTAGTTGAATATATTGCCTTTTATAAACACCTAAAAAATCGATCGTATCATATCTTTCAATCATTAATATTTTCTTTCAAATTAAAACATGTTACCATTTTGATTTAAAACTAATCCTATAATCATTAATATATACCCGAAAATATCACACCATATTTTTTAATTATTAATAAAATCTATTAAAAATCCGTATATATTGTTTATAATAGGGAAACATTAGTACAATCCGTAAACATGAGTATATTAAATTATATTAAATTAAAATTAAAAAAAATATTAAAAATAATGATTATATAAAAACATAATTGTAATGTTAAATAAAATTTATAACATAATTAAAGAAACCCGTGCATCGCATGGGCATTGAAAGTTTATCGGTTCGATTTTCAGCACGGTCATTCTAATTATTAAAATAAATAGTAAAATAATATAATTAATGATAATTAGCCGATTGTTTTTTTTAAATTAAAAGAGGTTTATTTTTAATTGATTGATGATATCACATTTCATAAACACCTAAAATATCGTATCTTACAATCAATAATATTTCTTTCTAAATAAAACACGTTAACTTTTAATTTAAAATATAATCTTATAATAATTAATATATACCCAAAAATATAACACTATATCGTCTAATCACCAACAAAATATAATAGAAATCTGTATAGAACGAATAATAACCGTTAGATTTTTAGTAAAAAATAAGAAACCCGTGCATCGCACGGGTTATAAGCTAGTATGTATATATACACGTTTCTTCATTTTTTTTAATGTGAAAATGCAGTTGCTTTTATATTTATAATTTTGCAAAACTACTTTTTACTTTTTTCATTTATAAAAATATGAATTCTCACTAAATGCAAACTGTCAACGAAATATAACTGCAACCTTTTTTTTTTAAACTATGTTTTTGCTGCTATGACCATATTAACAATTAAAAAAAACAATTAACAAATAAGCCTTATTATAGGAGTAAATTATTATCAAAGACAGTTTCACCTAGAGAAATAGCATTATATTCTCAAAAAATTGGCGCCATTGTATATGTCACCAAGAAAGAGGACCGTCTATCCCTCTATCATCAGAGATTAGGGCAAGAAAGGAGAATTTTAATTTTGCATTTTTAAATCAATAATTGTTGATTATCATTAGTAATGGATCAAATATTTGGAAAGGTGGGTTCTATGTGGTTTAATCAAAAAGCCTCCAAGGAGCTTGATACCGTAGGCAATAATATCAATGTAAGATGAATCTTTAGCCTCTTTCCTGCTATTCTTGATTTTCCATTTTACAAAAATGATATATGCATGTGTGTTTTGATTTTATTTATTTAAAATTTTGTCTTAATATAATATTCTTGGTTACCTGAATAATGATATGCGTGTACCATATATTTGTTGAGTTCTATGGAAGATTAATTCTTGAAAACAGAGATCTTGCATGTAAATTCAGGTTTTTTGTGCACATTTCAGAGTCTTGATTGTGTATGAATATTCTCTGCAATGTGTAATAATATGGAAAAATTCGTTTGCTGAGTACTTTCGTATTGCATTATAATTTTCATTTTTATTCATTACATTATAAACTTTCGAAGGATGATTGTTCTTATTGAAACTTATGGTATTACGTTTGAAAGTTGGTTGATCTTATTGAAGCTTGTGGTATTACGCTTGAAAGTTGATTGATCTCATTAAAGCTTTTGATAGACCTTAATATCATCGAAAATTCAAAGTGGAGTTGGATAGATTCATAGACATGCGATAACTAACCTGAACTATTCTGGACATGAAGTTGGATACAATTTTAGGCATGCGACAGCTAACCTGAACAGAGCCATTTAGGTACATTACTTCTGGGCTCTGGCATCTATACTGCACGGACGCTTCCTCAATTCACAATCTGAATTTACCAAAGAAGCATTAGGGTAGAATATAATTAAAATCTTAAGGAATGCGTTGATTGAGGAAGATTATATGTCTAACCAATCTGAAAGTAACATTACTGATTACGTCATACATGGTAGTGAGATTCCTAAAGGATTGATAAAAAGCTAGCACACTCGGTAAATCTTGGCACTTGGCTTGTTAATTCTTATTCTTGAATACATTACAGGCAGATAGAAATATTCTAGACTATTGGGCAGGGCTCACCAAAAAAATAAAAAATTTGAGATTATGTGAACAATGTGCTTACATTATGATATAAATTATTCTCTGCTGCTTGGAGGAGTTCGATTATAAGAAAGTAGTCAAATTATCTTACACGGATTGTATCAAACTATCCAGAAATTTGTTCTATAGAATGATATTTTCTTCTTCTGTTAGTCGGTGTCAAACTCTGTTGAAGATGGAGCCAAATGGTTGGTCAACAAAGTAACAGGTACTGGTTTTGAACTGTTTCCTTCAGAAATTTCCTTACCAGAGCATATCTCAGTTACCTGAACATTTCAAGCATTTCAAAACTGATCAAATCGTCCCTTTATACGTGAGTTGAAATCATATTTTGCGATGCTTATCAATGCAAATTTTCGTATACAGGCAAAGTGGAAAAGCCATTACCAGATTTGCTCAAGGAGTACGACTTGCCGATAGGTATCTTTCCTCTTGTTGTGACCAATTACGAGTTCGATGAAGCGACAAAAAGATTAGAAGTGCACTTACCTGCAGTCTGTGAAGTAAGTTACAAAGACTCGTCTGTCTTGCGGTTTTCCACCAATGTGTCTGGGTATCTGGAGAAAGGAAAGTTCACAGATATAGAGGGATTGAAAACAAAGGTGATGGTTTGGGTAAAAGTAACATTAATGACCACTGAAGGATCAAAGCTCCATGTTACAGCTGGACTGAAGAAGACAAGAAGTAGAGACGCTTATGAGGTTCAAAAGGAGGGAGTTGCTGACAGTAAATTCTGAGTTGGCCACAATTACTTGTACATGTCATGATATATCAAACATCTTTGAAGCCTTTCGGATCCTTTTCGTTTAAAGTTTTACTCTTATGAGTATAAAATTGTATACAATACTGTTTGAAGATCGTAATATGGAGTTCAAAGTTCATTCAATTTTTATCTGGAGTCTAGGATCTTTACCTCATCAAAGAATGCCAAAGAGAAAAGTTTGTTTATTTATTTGTTAAAGTGAGAAAAAAGTTTAGGTTATCAAAATACATCCTGGCTAAAAGACTTGTTCTCTTGGTTTTCGAATTTCGATGTGAGACAGAAGGGGACGGAAGCACATGCATTCTCAAGTAGTCAAGTTCATACGGCTACATAATCATTAGGCATCTATATTTGCAGGCAAAGCTTGCATGTTTGAATGTCAGTAACCATAGTAACCATGACATTACTAAAATCAGGATCCAAAGATTGAATAGGCAGTAGAGACAAAGTACTTTAAATAACCATTTATTATTAGATGGGATGCAGGGGGGTTTTGGGGGCAGGGACGGAACCAGAAATATATTTTGGGCAAATTTTTCGGTCAATCGAAAAATGACCGGATCAGAAATTTTTATAAAAAATAGGGGACTAAATGAAGATTTTTGTAAAAAATAGGGAACTAAATGAAGATTTTTGTAAAAAATATGAGGACTAAATGAAGATTTTTGAAAAAAATGGGGGGGGCTAAATGAATTTTTTGTAAAAAAGGGGGACTAAATGAGTATTTTTGAATTAAAAATATATAAAATTTTCAGATTTTATAATTTTTGGGGTACTACCGCCACCCCGTGCCCCCCTCCCTCCGTCTCTGAGGGGGACTGTGATTTGATTTACAGCAGTTCCACAAATTTCTGAACCCCCACATCATTTTTCAGATTGACGATGGTCGGGTGTTACAAACTTATAATTGACCGATACTTCAGTTATGAACAAGAAACTCGTTGCTTAACTAACCAGATTGAGATTCGTTTTAGCACATCCCACTGTCTCCTATCTATCAATCAATCATGCTTGTTTTCCATTCAGTTCTTGAAAGAAACTCTTTGCGGCTTCATAAGTAGACCAGCATATTGCAGCAGCAGGTGCATGAAATAGCATTCTCAGAACCCAGCCTCTCATGAGCCCAACATATCCATCCTTCTTCACAATCCTTTTTAACAACTAGAAAATCGATCACATCCGCATATGCCCTGTTTATTTAAGAAACATTATCAGGCCATGATGTAATCACAAGTACAAATTTTGCACAAAAAATAACCGAAAATTTAAGTAAGATTTCGTTGGGCACTCCTGCATGTTGAAAGCTAACCTTTACCAGGTTATCAATAATAGATTGTCAGGTGCACAGGATAGTTGGCCACCAGTTATAAACTGTAAGCTCATGAAATTTAACAAATTTTCTACCATTTCCATCTGACAACGTTATCTAGCACTGCCAGATTGTCACTGGTGAAGTTTTTTTCATTGCTCTTGAATTAAAGACAACTTACGAGTTAAAAGTACAACTGCAGCTCAACTAGACTCATGTTCCGAGTTCCGACATACTAACAATAACTTTTCTTTGCTTTGAAAAGTCAAAAGCTAAATGAATGGCAAACAAGTTGCTACCAAACCTGAAAGTGCTAATACAGGGCATGAGTATAAACAGATCATGCTCAATATTACTACATTAATATATAATTCTTAATTACCTCACACTAAAGCCGAGTTTTTACAACATCCAGAGGAGTTGTAACAGCAGCAGCCGCTCCAGCTGTTGCATGAACTAACAAAGTCTCATCATCAGCCACACTATCAGGCGAAAGCTCCATCAACCCCTTCTTAGCAGCCTCATATGCTGCAAAATAAACCGCTGTAAACGGAGCATTCATCAAAACAGTAGTCCTATAAGACACATATAAAGCTCCAAATCCTTCTTCAAATAGCACCTTTTTCACACAATCCCCTACACCTTTATGAGGACTGTTCTTCAACTGCAATCTCTGTTTCACAACATCCATTGGTGTGATCACTGCATCACTAGCAACAGTAGCAAAAACACCACAAACAGCATGAACAGCTGAATTGTTACGGCTTCCATGAGCTAATAAAGATTTCTTGAAGGTCTCGTAAACTGAAAAAATATGCAGCATGTGCTGGCCCTGCACCAATACCCATCGCAGCAATGCCCCTATACAACCCTGCAGGACCTTCAATCCTCCAAATCGAGCTGAGAGATTGCCGGAGATTAATCACTGGAGCTGAATAAGAAGTTGATGATGATGACCCCATTACTTGCATTATCGTTTTTAAGGTGTCTACTGGGAACATGGCCATGTGTTCGACTGAGCCAGCGACTGAGCCAGCAACCATATATTGCCAGAATTCAAGGCCATCATGGGTCGATGGCGAAACAGCGATTTCTGGGTAGTAATCAGCAGCGGTGGCCATGGTAAGCACGAACAGTAGGGTGATGTTTATATGGGGAAGTGAGGGAAGTAATGTCTCTCCCTTTTATATGTTGTTTTTAAGCAAATGTTTTATTACTGTTATCTGCAGTCAAAAACAGAAGTCTAAATGGAAGAGACTTACATACATTCTAAATATCTCGATGATATTACTCTATCAGTAAGATACTCTGCATTTTAAATTATCTTCATACTCTGAGTGGAATATACCCGATGTGTTTGATTTATTTTGGTTTCAAGTGATTACTTAGTTTGGTATCGCTTTCTGAGTGAACAACACAAGAATGCATGAATTATTATGGGGAGAATTTGGAGAAGAAAGAGACTTAAATGAATCTTATATGTGAGAAAGATGGCATTAGAAAATAAGAATGAAGCTGTGGAGTCGTGGAGATGAGCATTTTTTCTCTCTCACCTTTTTGGGAAAAACAAACAAAGATTGGATTTTGGATATGAAAATGAAACAATTTTATACCCATTCTCATCTTTCATTAGGTGCATCAGATTGGTGATCTAGCTAAAATCAGTAGGCACTGTTTGGATATCAATGTTCATATAATACTTCATTCTTCAGTTATGCAGCTCTCAGAGTGTAGTTTAAGCAGAAAGAAAGAACGATTAGAAAATTTTCTGTTTGTAAGAAGAGCTTCAGGGTTAGAATCTCGGCAATTTTTAACAAGTGAGCACCTAACCCAAAAACAAGAGAAAAATCCAATTGTCCAATTAGTATTTTTGTAGAGGGAAAAAAGAGCCTAGAGACTGAGATCAGTTGAATATCAAAGATAATACAGTTCCTATAGGTAGGAATTAGGATATGTGCTAACCACAAGCCTTTGCTTGAAGCAAGTCATTGTCTAACCACAAGCCTTCACAAAATCTTACTATCACAAACAATGGAGCTCCATCTCCCATCACAATCCTCACTCCACTTTCAAGACAAAAGAAATAACATAGAACTACTGCAGCATCTTCGACGCGTGGTGGCCACAAGTCCCTTCATTCTAGCAATTATCTTCCACTTTAAGTAGTAGCAAGTAGCCTAATAACCTCAACATCATAGATATTTGACCCTAAAAATGCAGCATATAAGCGAAGTAGTAATTGACAAGGACATAATATCGCCCTGATTGTCAAAGAAGAGAAAAGGTCCCTCAAGAATGGAACTGTCAATGAATGTTGTGGCCTATAGGATCGGACAAAGTGACAAACTAGCTCGAGCCAAGTTCACTCCCAGTCTCCCATGATGCTCTATTATATTGATTTTTATGTTAGATTCTTCCTTGCGTAAAGAGTAAGAATTATGAATCCTGTGTCTGCTAGCTACAACTGATTGTAATTGACCTTTCCCTCTCTATGTACATATTTCTTATTCCTTGTTTACTTAAAGAATACAGTATCATTCATTACAAGAACAATATCCGTAATTCAGCATAACCAAGTAAAATTACACAGAAATTTTGACAATAGCATACCCTGCCTAATCTGGCACTCAGAATTTGTTTAGACGAATATGAACTCATCACATTGCACAAGATAAAAATGAAAATGAAAGCATATTAAAACAGCTTTTGTTTCAGTCATGGTAAAGCTTTTAAGTAAGAGTATGTGTTACCCGCTTCATTTGCAAACATGAACTTCATAACTCTGCACAAAATAGAAATCAAATCATATTCAAACAGATGCTGTGGCAGTAATTTTTAAGCCCTGCAAAAATATGGTTATTACATGCACATTATCAACTTCATAAGCAAGTTGCAATTATAACTTTCAAAAAAACTATTTAACGACTTAATCTTTGCCTTGGCCCATTATACTTCTGCTATAACAATTACAAAAGCTAAAGAATTGTTAACTGTTGCTAGAGCTTATCAGATGGAATTATTAGACAACTTCCTGTTGAAGATAAATAGCGATGCTGCCAGTCTGCCACAATTATTAACCACTGCTAATAGCAGTAATCAATACCACGATAAACCAAGTCAACATATCAAGGATACCTCACTAACGAAAGTACAAAATTACGGACTGAAGCTCAGAAGTTTACTATTTCTTACCAAAATCAATAGACAGTTTCCAAGTTTTCAACTAACGAAAAATCTTTCATAATTTGCAGTTCAACAATGAACAAAACAAAGTTTCATAAGCATAAATCCTATGGTAGCTAGATAACAACCACCTGCTTGTAAAATTAGCACATAAAACTCTGCTAAAATTGTCCACACAATTTATGCAGTTGCAGCGGCCTGGGCAGCAGTCCTCTTCCTGGCCTCCTCAATGATGGTCAATTTGATACCCTTGCCCTTAGGAAGAGACACCCATGGCTTTGAACCCTTTCCAAGAGTAAAGACATTCCCTAGGCGAGTAGCAAACTCATGACCATGTGCATCCTGAATGTGAACAGTCTCAAAGCTCCCCTTATGCTTCTCCCTGTTCTTAAGAATTCCAACCCGCCCAGTATTCCTTCCTCCAGTCACCATAACAACGTTTCCAACATCAAACTTAATGAAGTCAACAATCTTGTTTGTCTCCAAATCGAGTTTGATAGTGTCATTAGCTTTGATGAGTGGATCAGGATAGCGGATAGTTCGCCCATCATAGGTGTTGATGTATGGAATACCTTTCTGACCAAACTGGACTGATCTCACTTTGCACAGCTTAAACTGTTAGGGACGAAACCAAGTATTTATCAGACCAACTGGTCAAATAAGTTTACCAAATATCCTTTTAAACAATGTTAACTTTATAAGCATATGCAATCCTAAAGGAAACATCGCCATGGTAAAAAAAACTGTATGCAAAAAAGTTAAAAGAGCTAGTAACACTGGACAAAATACAGCATTTCACACAGTTCTTGTTCAATCAGATAAAGATAATCTCACAACTACTCGAACCCTTTAAGAATGAAAAATTCAGAACATGAGATCAGGTGAATGGATCTGGAAACTAACTCAATACTCTTTATAAGAATGAAAAATACAAAATATGAGATCGGGTAAATGGATATACCTTTGACTCCTCATCTCTAACAGAGTGTAAGCGGAATCGACCTTTGGTGTCGTAGAGGAGACGGAAGTTCTCATTAGTCTTGGGGATTGACACAACATCTGGGAAAGAATAACATACAAGTTAACATACAGATCTTGTACCATGATTACAACTTAGTCTCACAAATTATTCTCTATTATGTATCACATATTAATTTGCTGAGAATATATTTGTAATACTGCACCATATAGTTGTTTGAACAGACTATCACTATAGAGCCTCTCTCCTAACAAAAAGAAGGTTTGATCACAACCGCAAATGGATAACAGATAACATTCATAACCTGGTCTAATATTATTCTAAAGTACATTGAAAAGCTCATTGATATAAACTACTCCGAAAAAAAAAAACAATCAATGATATAATCAAACACTTTGTGTTTAAACTGCTCGTCTAAATAAGTACAAAATGGATAAATGTGCATACCCATGAAACCAGCTGGGTAGGTCTTGTCTGTCCTAACCTTGCCATCAACAAGGACATGACGTTGCATCAAAATGGATTGGACTTCACGATAAGTGAGAGCATACTTGAGCTTGTTTCGCAATATAAGAATCAAAGGCAAGCATTCCCTGGATTTATGGGGTCCAGATGAAGGCTTGGGAGCCTGAATAAATGAAATTCAACATATGGTTAAAATCAACTGTGTAAAAATTTGAGGATACAGAAAAAGAAAAAGAATAAAGTTTTTCGAAGTTGCTTACAAATGCACCACCAAGTTTATCAAGCATCCAATGCTTAGGAGCATTAAGCCTCTTCAGATGCTTCTTAAGACCTCTCGCCTATATCACACCACAAATAATTCAAAATTCAGTAAATATAACAATAAAAACACCAATCTGCTTGCCATTTTACTATAATAAACAGATAACCACAAATTCAAGAGCTAAATACAATGCTTAAAAAATGATAGGAATTTAATTTAATATTGCCCTATATCGCATTCATACACATTTAATTTAATTATCGGGCCTCTAGCAAGTACAAAAAAGTGCATATAAGTAACACTATCATTTCCAACACCACACATAAATCTATAGTTAACGAAAGAGTTTCGTTTAACTATCCGATAAGTGTACATTGCTCGAAATAAATTACTGACAATATTTTCCCCCATTTTTATAATTTATCATCTTCTCCAGCTAAAATATCGAAATCAGGTTAAATACATCTCAGCACACACACATATACACATTACAAAATTTAAATTACAAGACAAACTAGCAATTCAAGATCTTCAAATTACACAACAAATCATTCATTTTTAAAAGTGTAAAAGCAGTGAGATCACTAATTAAACAGACATATCCCTCGAATTAGAGTAATTAAAAAGGCGAGATATGACAAGTAAAGAGTGACTCACCATGGCTGTTGTTGAGTTGGATTATTAAGCTGCTGTTGCGCCTCCGTTTAAGAGTTGTCTTGTAAATGCCAGCGACCATTAAACCCTAGATCATCTCTCTTTGTTTTTATAATGAAGCATAACTGTTTATTCGGGTATGGGTTGGGGCTTTTCTGGATTGGGCTTCGTTTGGGCCTGTTTCTTTTGCACGCATGTATTATTTCTGGAGTATCTTCTTTCTTTTCTTTCTCCTTTTTTGAGAATTGAACCATGACTTTTATGTAAAGAAAGAATTATTTTCACATCTCCAACCACTATAAATAAGTTTTTAGAACCTTTTATAACTCATTAAATACATACTCCAAGAACTCATTTGTTATATTGTTCAATATTTCTATTAATTCATATATTTTTATAGTCAAACCTGAGCCGAATTATTCATCGGACTAATCGGAGCTTTACCGAGCAAAGTTCAAGTTTTAAATTACTCGATTCTTGAGGTTCGCTAGACTAATCGGACTTTTAATATTTAAAATTTTTAAATATTATAAATATCTTTCAACGTAAATATTCAATATTTTATAAAATTCATATATTTTATCAAGTTAAACCCGTGTCGAACATAGGTCGAACCTTTTATATTCAAGCTTTTTTCACAATCCAATATATCTATTATAGCCCAACATGGATTTTGTTCCTATTTAGTAAATTATGATGCCTTTAGATTATATTAATGTTAAAAAATTTGAAGTTGAGAGGAATTGAACTCATAACCATCCAATACCTATAACTTGATGTTGGCATGTACAACCAATAAGACAAATCAATTCTTTGTGAAATACTTTAAACTCATTCGCTACATGCTCAAATAACCCATTTATTAACAATATTTGTTTTATAATTTATTCAGGATAAAAGTGTCTACATAATTATACTAATTTTAATAATTTGAATTTTGATAAGAATTAAACCTACGACATTCATATACTCATAAATTTATGTTCATATTTATTTTTATGATTTATTAGGGTTGAAATCATTAAAATATTTTTCTCATATAATAGTAAAAAATGGTAGTCGGGGAGAGACAATATAAATTGACAGATATAATGTCGTCAAAGTCAGAATTAAAAAAGGTATCGAGGTGGCTGAAAATTGGTCAAAAAAAAATCAAAGTGAGGAGGTAGGTGACGAAAAATAAGTAGAAGTCTATCTCAAGTGGGTAAATAGGCGGAAGTGAAAATAGATCTATTAAAATTTATTGCAATATTTCTCTCTTTAAAATTATGTATATATTAGTCAAATGGTCGGAATATGTTTATTACTCCCTCTGTCCCACTAGGTTCTTTACATTTGAGACAGAAGGTTTGACACGCATTTTAAAACTCATAAAAAGTATAGTTTCATAAATTAATTTAATTTTTTTCTTATAAAAAAATTTAATGTTTTATTCAAAAAAAGAAATTTTAAAAATAAGTTACGGAACTATACTTCACATACACCTTAAAATGCGTGCCTACCAGTGAAAAAAATTGTACAAAAACGAGAGGAACGAAGGGAGTATTAAATTAATACAAAAAATGATAAAATAAAATGTATAACATATTTTTACTCGATATTATTATAATGTTTTATTTTAAGTATGAAAGGTACCGAGGTTGCCGAAAATTTGTTAAAAAAAAAATCGAAGTGAGGAGGTAGGTGATGGACGTAGAAATCTATCTCAATTTGGTAAACAGGGGGGAGTGAAAATTGATATAAAAAAATTTATTACAGCATTTCTCTCTTTTAATAATTATGTCTATATATTAGTCGAATGTCTAGAATATTTTTATTATTAAATTAATACAAAAAATGATAAATAAAGTGTATAACATATTTTTGCCCGATATCAGTATAATATTCTATTTTAAGTATATTTTCATTATATCAGTTAATCCAATTAGTATCGGGTAATTTATAGATTGAATAATAAAAAAGATTAAAATATTAAAAATAAGAAATAATTTACATATGGGATTTGGATCTGGTAAAAAAAATGTCAATATGGTTTTGATATCTTTAGTCTCTTGCAATATATTTTTGCAGCATTTTCGTAATATGCTAATGTTATTAATTGCGTATAAAATGAGTTTTACAACTATATACTTAAATAGTGATTTATCAATTCCACTTGAGTTATAAACTCCAATGCGAGTTTCATCCCGTTGTGAGACTAATAAACTCAAAAATTGCTGATATATATAATGTCTTACTATCACGAATGTGGCATGTGTATCTTTTTATTTCTCGGCTATCATTTTGGTGTTACCTCAAATTAAAATGATACTTCTTGGATACTTCATTATCGTATTTATGTCTATTTTCTTTTCATAAATTGAATTTTACTGTACACTTGAACTTTTACAACATACTTCATTCGGTGCATACATTAACCCATCTCATTTTAAAAACCCGTTATGAGATATGATACTTTTATTTTAGTTACTCGTGTATTTGGCTGAATTTGGACATGTCTAAATATATTTTGTCTTGAAATCCGAGATATTATCTTGGGTTTCTGAAAGTTCACTTATGACATTGGATGGCACAATGTATTTAAAGAAAAGATTTTGTTATGGTCAATTTGCTATTGAAAGGATACATCTGAAATGGTCAATTACCATGATCCTAGAAAAGCACACATCATATATTTATTTTGGATGTGCACAACTATTAGGATAAATTTGTTGTTTTCCTTGTTCTCTGAATTTGGCCGGAGAAAAAGATCCAAAATTGAAAATGTGCAGTGAGATCTTTCAAGTAGAACATATGATTCTATTATTCGTATTTTTCCGTCACATTACATTATTTCTTATAAAATTAGAAATAATATAAAATTTAATTCTTCCTCTGTCCTAAAATAAATAATCCGGCTACTTTTTTACGCATTTCAATACATCAGAATTATTGTGGTAATACTTGGCAGTTACAGTTAACTCTTACCTACTGCTTTCAGTCAGTCATTCTTCTCACACTGACCAAACACAACTAAAAATATAACTCTTACGGTTCAGACTCTAATAAGATCTACGGTTCAGAATCTAATAATATTTTAAAACTATACCATCTTAGAAAGATCAAAATACGTGAAGTAGACTAACACGAGAAAATTCTATGAATTATCATATGGCCCGTGCTTCGCACGGGCTATCATGCTAGTAGGTTATTATATGCCAACAAGGCCTTTCAAGCCTATTTAGTAATTTACTAATTTGCCTTTGCATCATATTAATATTAAAAAAAATGTTTGTCAAGAGAATTGAACCCATGACCTTTATGTAAAGAAAGAATTATTTTCACATCTTCAACCACTACACCAAAGAAGTTTTCAGGACCTTTTATAACTCATTAAATACATACTCCAAGAACTCATTTGTTATAATGTTCAATATTTCTATTAATTCATACATTTTATAGTCAAACCTTAGCTGAATTGTTCATCGGACTAATCGGAGCTTTACCGAGCAAAGATCAAGTTTTAAATTACTCGATTCTTGAGGTTCGCGAGACTAATCGGACTTTTAATATTTAAAATTTTTAAATATTATAAATATCTTTCAATGTAAATATTCAATATTTTATAAAATTCATATATTTTATCAAGTTAAACCCGTGTCGAACATAAGTCGAACCGTTTATATTCAAACTTTTTTCACAATAGGTTAAATCGATTCGAGATTTCAAGCTTTTGAGTCAAGTTTGGAGATTAAAATTAAAGGACCAATTGAACTTGAGCTCGAGTTCAAGCTCGACAGAACTATTTAGCCGAGTTTGAGCTCGAGTGTGGTAATGTTCGACTCGACTAGATTACACCCCACTCTCATTGCTATTGGGCAAAATAGTTTGATATAGTAGAAAAAAAAAATTTAAGTAAAACAAAACAAAAATTATTGCAGATTAGATTTGAACTTCATATTATATATTAGCAGTGTTCTAAAAATCGGTTAACTCGGCCGAGTACTTGGCCGAGTACACGGACTCGGCCCCTATTCCGCACTGATTTCACACTACTCGGACAGCAACCCGGTTTTGGGGGAAACTCGGTAAAAATCGGTCAAGCTCGGTAAAAATCGGTCAAAACTCGGGACAACTAAAAAAACAACTAAAAAACAAAAAGTAAAGTAAAATAAAATGGGGTAAAAAAGTAAAGTAAGCTAAGCCCATCCATAGTTAAGTTAAGTAATTACAATTAAAATTATGGACTTCTCAAGTAAGTGGGTATCAATTTATTGCTCTTGCTAAGACTTTGATGCAATGTTTATTTTTTATTACTAATTAATTTAAATACTTAAATTAAATAAATTAGAACATATAGTAAATATTTTTTATAATATATATATATAAATATATAATAAAATTAATTTTTTAATACATCCGATTTTCGATCCGAGTACTCATTCCGAGTACTCCCCGAGTAATCCGAGTACTCATTATTCGGTAGGTTCACCGAGTCAAACCGAGTTCCGATTTTTAGAACGCTGTATATTAGATAAACATTTAGATAAAACACATAGTTAGGTCGAAAATATTTATTAAAAAATGGATTATAGATACTCTTTTAAAAATAATAGATTTAAATGTCTAATTGTATTATTGAAATATGATACTTAGTAGATAATATATCGCAATGTACATGAATACAAACCAAAATTTTATCCAATTTTAATATAAATTACAAGAATATTAAATCACTGTCACATGACCACTTCCACGCCACCACTACCACGACATGCACCACTACCAAAATCACCAGAATTTTATCTGTAACAACATGAACACCATCACTTACACCACCAAAATCACCAATATCAAAGCAAAATCACTAGGATTCAACTAAAGTTACCAAAACTTAAACGTAAATCAATAAACAATTTAAACGCAAATTACAAGAATATTCCAGATTTAGAATTTCGTAAATATTAGAAGTTGTTGGTAATGTTGTTGACGCTAGTAAATTAAGTAAAAATGTCATCAATCGACGTTACAAACTTAGATCTATTGAGAGAGGGATGAATGAATTAGTGGAGATGTGGTCAGGAATGTGACTGGAATTCGTGACTAACATGTTCATCAGTTACTTTCGGAGTGGTGGTCGATTTGGTGACAACAAAAGATCGCAGAGTGATGATGGTATATACACACACTCCCTCTCTCTCACCCATTCACATACATTATACATTATATATTATACATATGTGTGTATATCATGAACGATGATGATAAATGGAATGAGGTGGTCATGATAACGGCGGTGTAAAGCAAGTGATGGTGTCTAAGGTCGCCGAAAATGGAAGGGGCATAAGAGTGGATGTTGGTGAAGGTTGAGATATAAATCAGATTTGAATGTGTGGCTATGATTAGTTTTTGATTCTCATATATATAAAAATCTTATAGCACTAATCTATATATAAACACGTGAGTCTACTGACTCGTGATTAGATTTTTAAATTACATAGTGTTTAATCATTCCAAGTTATGTTTTTAAAATTGTTAGATGTGATTGTATTGTTATAATCATATATGAACTTTAGGTAAGAAATTTGAGTTATTACTAGTATCCATAAAAAATACCACACTAAAGATGTATAGTGTTTCAAAAATTAGAAATCGTCTATTTAAAAAAAATCAAAACAACAACATTTTATGAATTTAAATGGTGCCCGTGCTTTGCACGGGCTTTCATGCTAGTTAACTTTTATAAATAAACAAGATTCTAAAATGGATACCAAAAATGTTCGTAAAGTAAGGGCTTGTTTGGATAGGGATTAGAAGGGCTTGGGTTGGGTTGAACAAAACCTTGTTTAGGAAAATTTAAAAGAGAGAGGGTTTGGTTTGAGGGTGTTGAGGGAGGGTTGAGAGGGAGTACAATTTGAACTATATTGGATCAATTTTCCAACACCCCAAATCGGGGTGTTTGAGAGAAATTATGATATATTGTTATTACAAAATCAATATTTTTTGAGAAAAAATATTTTCTAAGAAATTTATGAAAAAATATTTATTTTCAAAAAAAATAATTTCTGAGAAAATTTCCGAACAAATTTTTTCGGAAAAAATTTAGAAAAAATATTTTCCAAAAAAAATTTCCGAAATTATATTTCCGTAAAATTTTCGAAAAATTATTTTCCAAAAATATATTTTCCGAGAAAAAAAAATTTCGAAAAAAATATTTTCCAAAAAAATTCTAAAAAAATATGTACTTCTTTAAAAAAGATAATTAAATAAATATGATATTTGACATTAAACTGTTTTAAATTTGCATTTTTTTGCTAAACAAAATTTTTTTTGCAAAATAAAATTAATTATTGCTAAAATTAAATATGTATTTTTGCTTATAAATGGGTAAAATATTGAATAATGTGCGTTAGCTATTCCATATAACCTGTTAAGATTATAATAACTACTTAATTCATCATTTTTCTAATTTGGATTTAAATTGGATCCACTATTTCGAGCCATATTCGGTTCGAATAATTTATTATTCAATTCGGTTCCAGGTCTTAATCGGGTCTTGTATTTCGTATTATTTTTGATTAAATTTTTGGTTCAGATATTTTTCGGATCGGATCAAATTGATTTTCGAATAATTATCGAATTTTATAATTCGAAAATAAAATCGGATTCGAATCTATGAATTTCGGTTTGTTTTTTCGGATCTAGACCTATTTTACCAGGTCTAATATAGTCAATCCATTTATTTAACGGCTCGGGATTCTAATATTAGGATAATGAAATTTATGATGATTGAATGCTCAATTTCAATTTGTTGGTTCTATTTTTGTATCATGATTTATTATTGATTCTCATACATTATTTCTTGGAAAATGCTAGATTCCCCGAATTGGATCCCAAAAAATTTCCCAAATTACATGTGTCATTTCCTGATTGGCTATAACTTTAATGAACCTACGAGGGTCATATCCGTCTCACCAATTAAAATCATTCATAGTGCCAACTCATTCATGTCACATCATTCAGGATTTTTTTTTTGGGTCCCAATTCGGGTACCTAGCACTACTCTTATTTCTTTTATCAAAGAATTCTTATTTTGGATTGATCAAATAATTTTATTTTTTTAATAAAAGTCACCAATATATGTTTGTTAGGTTGAATTTCGGAGGAGGGTCTTTTATAAAGGATAAAGATGTGATGTTGTTAGGAGTTTTTGCAAAAAATAGGTCTCTAAAGGATAATGTTTTTGTTTAATAGACTTATTTTTTGAAGTTACGATTAGAACTTAAATTGTACATTTTTGTATTAACGTAAAAACGAAAAAAAATTTGTAAGTGTGCTTTCAAAAAGTTTAAGTTAATGTAAGTATATTTTGAGATAACTAGTATTGTCTTGGCAAATTCTCGGGCCAGGTTCATGAGATTGTCCTAAATCAGAGGCGTCGTAAATGTTATCAAAGTTACAAATTAAAATTTAGCAAAATAATAATATTAGGGTATGGGTGATTGTTCTAGAAGACAATTTAACTATGCAAGACATACTATCACAGTTAGATTATGTTAGTTGTACAAAAATAAATGTACCATAAATCAAAGTATAATAAACAAGTTAACTTGGAAGAAGCTCATTACAATAATCAGGTCTCTGGTTAATGTTTTTTATGAATAGTATATAATAAAGTGCTGTCAAGCCTTTTACTCGACAACATGATTACAACTTTAACAACATGTTCTTCAAGACAGCATAATTCCAAGCATTAACTTTTGAAGTCTTGACAGGAACATGGCGGAAGCTTGAGACAACATCTTTACATTTCTTGACAGCAAGATTGCTAGGTCATGACAGCCAAATACTTCTAATAAAAACATGGGCGGAGTAAACACAATGTCAACATTTGAACAACCCTAACAGCAATCTACGCGGAAAGAAGTTACTGTCTCAAGATAAGGCATCATTTGAATTTGGGGAATCCAGTCAAATGTGTGACAGAAGTTCTATACCAGGTTTTGGTGCAGAAGTCACAAGCACCTGCAACAGACCTGTAAAAGACTACGACGGGACCATGAGACAGAACAAGACAAAGATTACCAATACAAGAGTATGCACAATCAACATCAACTAAGATTGTGTAAACTAAAAATAGAATGTATTTAGGTTATTTTTCATTTCATGTAAAGTCTAACCAGTTAACATTTTTGGAAACATCACATGCGAGAAAAATTTAAGGAGTTGTCAATTGAAAATAACAACTTCACTCCTCAATTAGATATACACGCAACAAGATTGGTCTAAGCAACTTGTAAAAAAAACTCTCTCAAGTGCATTGAGGCTGGAAATCATTTTCCAGGTTGTTGTAGCACCCTTCGCAAAATAAATAAAATATTTATTTTGTAAAAATATTGCTCTATTTATATACTCGTGTTTGTATTTCTTTATTGATATATTAGGATCTTTATTCATATTATTGGAAAAAAATTTGATATTGTCAGTATTGCATTCAACCCTCATTCTACAATATTTTATTGGGACTAACGGAAGTGAATATGATTATGAGCTAAGGATAGAATTGATTAAATGATAGTACCTTAAGTCTTGTGTGATTTGAGTTTCAATTTTGACGATACTGAATCAATTTATAGACTTGGAGTCAATTTATAGACTTGAGTAGTGAATGTTTAGATTGTTGAAAGGATTAAGTTTATCTTACGTGTGATATTTTGATATAAATTATACTAATATGGCTTAAAATTTCATTATCTCATAATTTGAAAGAATCACGTGAAGTTGTGAATTGTAGGTTCAAATGATTGATGAAACTAGTAATGATGTGGGACCTAATATGTAGATAAATCCTAAAATCTTGTTGGTGTTGCGGAAAATGAATAATATGATAAAGATGCTTAATTTCATTTTAACCATCAAATTTTACACTAAGATATATATGAATTTTAAAATTAAAAAACGTCCGATTCAAATACCAAAACATCAATTTTACACAAATCAATCATTCCTTCCGATTAATCTGCCAAAAAATTGGAGAATGGACTACAATTGCAAATTGGGAAGAGTGGGCATACTTCCATCTAGCTACTTAAATATACCACGATTCTTGAAGAAGAAGGAAAGGCAATCGAGTACTACCTTCTCTAGGAGCAGGAGCTTGAATGGGACTCTTTCTTAGCGAACGGGTGGAACTAAAGGAACGATTGTTGGGAGCCGAGGCAATCTCGATTGAAGCCAATTCAAGATTTTGGCTGGACATTGCCTATGCTGTGTCGTTCGTTCCTCGATTCCGCTTTTTTCGAACTAGCAAATGAACTTTCTGAGCCAACAACGGATCGGTATCACTGGTTAGAGTATTGGTGAGCGATTAGTTAGAATTTTGACGAGAAATACAGAAGGTCGGGAAGTACTACACCCAGTTCAGCTTACGTTACTGTTACTGATGGTTTTATTATCTTGTGGACCACGAAGACCCTAGTTGTGCTTCTGGTTTCATACCCCCAGAGGGAAAAACACTTCCCTTTTAGGCCGGTTGTGGGTGAGGAGGGATTCGAACCCCCGCTCGTCGCATACTGGAATCACCTAGTTGAGCCTAATTGAATCAGAATAATCATAGATAAAGAATACTTTTCGAAGCTGAGTTCTGCGCTCTTTTGATAAATGTCACATTTGAACTTTAGGACGCAACAAAGAAGGTTAGGGATGAGTTTCATGTAGATTTAAATTTTAAAGACACTAGAATTATATTTACAAAAGTGTAAGACATATATTTCTATGATTATAAAAGAATTATTAATTTATAATATTATTTGGACTATATATATATATATATATATATATATATATATATATATATATATATATATGGAAATTGGTCTTTTATTTTTAAACTGACCCAAGTTAGGACCAGAGAAAATAATTAACTTATAAAGGTTATTAATTTATCAAATATTAATTAGCGGGGTTTTACTTTATATACATAAGCAAGCACTACCACTCTCATCCACCACCAGTCTCCCATTCCCTCATCATCCCTCCTCGTTGTACTATTATCACCTACAAATTAAAATCCACCAAAATTGATACTCCCCCGTCCCATTTTACATGTCCCTTTTCTAAAAAACACACATATTAAGATAAAGGTTAGTTGGATAAAATTTTCCAAATAATACCCTTAATTAATACATTGAAAAATGAGAATAGTGTTAAGTTTGAAAAAAGTCAAATTGATACAATAAATGTAGGGATAGTTTTGGAAAATTACCTTAAATCTGTATTGAAAAATGAAAAGGGACATGTAAAATGGGGCAAACCCATTTTTTGAAAGGACATGTATTTTGGGACGGAGGGAGTACATAGCAACATACATATGCGAGCAAAACATACACACACCACACACAAACATGAGAATAAACACACACTCACATTTTCCCCGACCTTTGTACCATTTGGCATTTTCGAATCTCCAATTCACAACCCAAATCCAAATTACATATCCGATTTACATAATAACCCGTAGAGAATTTTTATTTGGAAGAATCACTTTTCCTATGTTCGTTAGCAATGAACAACAAGATAAGTAGCATCATCATGTGTAACCCGGTTAAGTTGCACATTAAGCACGCGAACAAGCATACCTTATTTATGAGCCAGGAGCTCTTTTCACAATCAAGCCAAATTTGATCTCTTCCATTGTTTAGGAAGTTTCTCCAATTCCTTAAATTCAACCAACAAGACCCCGAACACGACATTTTCTTTTCGGTCAAACCGAAATTGAACATATCCTACTTATCTGAATTAGAAAAATTCCATTTTTCTTCAACTTCAGCATTTCAGTCAACGTGTTCGATAAAAGTTTCTAACCCAAACAAATGTGGAAAATGTACTCCCTCCGTACCATATTTCTTTTCTTGTTTGCTGAATTTCACGGGTTTTAAGATAGTGGAGAATGAATATTATTTTTTTATGGTGTAGTGGGTGTTGAATATTATTTTTAAAGAGTAGTGTGCATTGAATATTATTTTTTTAGAGTAGTGGGTGGAGTAGTGGGTATTGAATATTATTTTTAAAGAGTAGTGTGTGGAGTAGTGGGTATTGAATATTATTTTTAATAAGTAGTGGGTGGAGTAGTGGGTATTGAATATTATTTGTAATTGTTGATGAGTGGATTTTGTAACAACTTTTGAGAGGTTTACGGGTAGTTGTATAGGCTAACGATCAACTGTTCTGTGAAAGGTTTGGGTTGTGATTGTGGGGGTTGAGCTGTGCTCGAGGGTGTCTCCAATAATCTCAAGTGCCTTTAGAGAGAATTAGAGAACTGAATGCGTCTTACCCCCGAGGTGCCTATGTACCCTTGTTTATATAGGGATCAAGCTTACGTAGTTCTAATGGGACTCTGTATCTTGCTGGAATGGCTGTATTCAATTACCTAGTTCGTGTAGGACTCACGTTCTTTTAGAGCCTTCCACGAACTAGTTGGCTAAGTAGAGTAGAACTCGAGTTCGTACCCTACTATGATTCTCTCATTGGTCAGAGACATTCTAGGATCATCTGCGCCCTAGAATTATACTCAAATACCAATTTGTTTATCTGTTCTAGATGGCTTCTAGAACCTTCTGTTGGTTACTCGTAGGAACCTGGTGCTCAGGAACCTATATCTCAGGAGCCTGTTTCTCAGGAACCTCCTTATTTCGGGACATATCACTTAGGGACCTCCCTTTAGGCATTAGTACCTGCACAAATAACAAACTGGTTAGACTGGATAGCTCTTCACATGCTCTCGTCATCTCTATGGCCGTTGCTATGCTAACTCGAACTCTTCCGTTGGGAGGAACCTGGTCTTCTAATGTTCAGCTCAGCTTCCTGACCATTGGGAACCTCCTTATACTCGTACTTCCTTAGTCATTTCTTCTATCTGATCTTCATAACTCACGTTGGATCTATCCTCTAGCTCGTATGGATTGAACCCTAGGGCCTAATGGGCCTAAATTCAGCCCATGATGATTTTGGGCACAACAAGTACCCCCCGGTTCCTTGAAATCATGTAATGTGAAAGGAACATATTTTACTTTCTGATCATGGGTTCTACACTAAATCATTTCCATAACAATACCTCGCTTTAACATTTTTTATCCAAGCCTACATGAGCTAACTCGGCGTAGGAAACATGACATAAAATATTTTCAGCTTAATATAATCTTGACTAAGCTTCCTTCATACCAAGGAACCTGTTATCTTGCTATTTTCTTCTTCAGACTGCAGCTCTCGAAATCAACTCTATGTTCGCGTTTAGCTTCCCAGGGAATCTGGCTTGTTTCTTATCAGTACGTCTCCAAGCTGCAGTTAATGTGTGAGTTCCCAAGGTTTACACGTCTCTCACGCGTATACCTCTTCATTCTACCGTTCCAATAATTCTCTGCCACGTGTTTATAGCTGCTCCCCATTCACTTCAACTATTTAATAACATAAATTAATCCGGCTTCATTTTTTTACCTTTACCAAATTCCTGCAAAACCCTGGGAGAGAGAACAAGAGGAGTCCGACAGTCGCCTGCTCAATCCGTCTTCTCCGTCGCCGCTCAACTCAAATCAAGGTATGATTCCGACTCATTTCTTCCTGTTTTCTCATGTTCTTGCCTCGCTTTTTCAATTATCTGTTTCTTTAGGCTTTGCATGTCGTCGTTTTCTTTACTTCTGATCCCAGTATGTATGCGTCTATATCTATTCTTCACATTCCATGCTTCACATACAATTGTTCACTTACACTTTGTCTGTTTGATCATCACTCCATGGTTTCGTGACCCTAGCTTCTCCGGGACTCGCTATTGTCTGTTCACATTCTGCACACACATGTGTTTAACTCATACTATAGTTGATATGCGTTGTTGATGGTGTGTAGTTTCTGTGTAATTCATCAACTACCCTATGTCTCATAGCCACGACTATCCAAACGCTTTAGGACCACAATTTTCTTTTTTTTACAAAACTCAAAACCTGACTTTTCTCCGTCTGTCTTTTGCAGATGTCCTCTGATTCTACACACTCTGACCATTTATCCTCAATTCGACCTTCTATTATGCCAATAGGGGAAAGAACTAGGTCTAGGGTTGTTATTCCAAACATAAATAAACCCGAAAATATTCTTATTAAACCTCTGATTCCCCCATCTGCGAACCCTCCAATTCCTTCATTTGTGGATTTGGGGGATGACTGGCCCTCTGACGAAGAAGAGGTGTCAAAACCCGACCACGACCTGCTTCCTGATCCTGACTTTGAATACGAAGTGACTATCGAAAGAGAAATGTATAAACAAAAGATTACCCCATTCTGTGAGAATACTGACTCTATTATGACCTCTGGGAAACTTGAAAAGTTGTTTGAGGAGTGCCATCACCCCATTTGTAACGTTGTAATCCCAGAACCTGGTGAGAGAGCTCACAGGTTTGATAAAGTCCCAAACCAGGGTATCCCTCATGCTATCGTTTCTGCTGCTTTCTTGAAAGTAGGCGTCTCTATACCACTCCATCCTTTTCTGCGAGAGGTCCTGGATTTCTATGGGCTGGCACCAATGCAACTTACCCCTAACTCTTACCGATTAGCTATTAGCACATTCATACTATACTCCAGTAAATTTACAACTCCCTTGACAGCCCCTGAGTTAGGCTATTTCTATTTATCGGCATGGCCTTGTCATCAGGGTCAGTGCATAAAAAATGTCAAACAAAACTTTGAACAATGGCCAGAACAATTTCTATACTGTTATGATTGTCCTTAGGTGAGATATGAGCTTAATCGTCAACCCAACATCCCCAAGCAAACCCTCCTCTCTGGAGTCTGTTTAGAACGGGCACAAGAGATTCTGAAGTTATCAGCCTCTACCAGAGATTGCCTAATCTTGATGACCCCTGATAACCTGTCCACTTTAGGTTTTATTCCTTCAACCCCTGGTATGAGCTTCCCTTGTGCTACATTCTTCTTTTTTTAATTATATACTTACACCTGCTTACTTCGTATGTGAATCTCTAATCTTAACTTGTATTTTTTCTTTTGCAGATATGGCTCCCAAAGTCCCATCATTTATCAAAAGGTCCAAGAACGTGGACGAGATCTTCAAAACTGAAACAAAGGAGGTTCCGCTGAATGCAACTCCTATTAATCAGGTTCCTGGTACCTCTGCTTCCCAAACTACTCACTCTGGTTCTTCAAAGAGGAAATTTTCCCAGTCAACTCTCGACCTCTCAGTGGCTCCCCAAACTCGCTCGTCAAAGAAAATCAAAGCAGTGAAAACCGATCCTGATCAATCCTCAAACCTGTTCAAGGACATGATTGACACTCATGTTCCTTCAGAGACAATCGCTGCCTGGAGTAAAATGAGTTCTACTGAAGCCATGCACACCATGAGGTTCGCTACTACTCAATCTGCTTTCTTTGCCCTTAGATACTGCGACGAGTTTGCTCTGAAGACCCAATACGACCTCCAACTACAAGGAGAAATTAGTAAACTCAAAACGGAGCTAGCTGCCAGTGAGAAGAGGGCAAACATTGCCACTACGGCTGTTAGGAGGGCAAAGACTATGGAGACCTCTTTAAAGAATGAGAAAGTTGAACTTCAAGGTCAAGTCAAAGCCCTGAAAGATGAGAAATTGACAATGCTGGAAAAGACCAATGAACTGGAAGCTCAGGTGGATGCCTTGAATGCTGCTGCTGAAGTTGTCAAGTCGTCAATGCTCGTCAAGGAGAAGGCCAGATACGACTAGGGCTATGATGAAGGCAGTAATGATTATATACGCTCCACATGGGAGAAGATGCCTAATCTAGACTGGTCCCTCCTGGGCGAAGATGTGGTGGGTATAATCAAAGACTTTGAGAAGAAAGCTGCAGCACAAGACTCTGTACCTCCCGTGGAAACGGTTGAGAGGTCTCTAGGTTCTAACCCTGAGACTGCAGAGGTTCCTACTCCTGAAGCTACTCCACCTGTTCTCTCAGCACCAGACGTCACCAAGGTTCCTGATGAAATTCCTCCTTCTTGAAACTTTTTATCCGTTTGATTTAGTCAATAACTTTTGATAACTTTGATGAGGTCGCGAGCCCCTCGTAGTGCTTCGCAAGTTGTAATTCTAAATTTGGTTTTCATGGTCTTCGTGCCAATAACTTTGAATTTGGTTCCTTTTGGGTCGTTGCACCCATAACGTTTTATGTTTCCAATGATAACAGTCTACCTTTGCTATATCTCTGTTCACAAGTCACATGTTTATACCTGCATGCTTCCATAGTGATGTCTTACCTTTATTCCCTTAGCAATTACTTGGTGTCTGTACTTGTGCATTCAAGCTTACGTGGGCTAGCCCTTTGTAAGAAACAGAATACACTCGTACTTTCACTTTATAATTTTCTGAAATAAAAGGCAATCGAATCTTAACAATATCACAACAACTTACTTGTAAGCTTAAAAACTTCTTTTCTTTAAGCTTCACTTAAAATTTTCAAAGTGGCATTCTGAACTGAAACCCTTTCTGATAATCTTTAATCCTTTATTGCTAAATAGTTTGACCAGGTTCCTCGATCATTAATCCTGCAAAACAAACATAAAACAGAAACTAGTTAAGGTTAACAAAACTTCCCTCATTCCATTCGGGTCAACTGGTGGAAAGGTTCCCTGCTTGGGTCCCAGTCCTAAACTCTAGGTCCCAACATACCTCGAGGTATGTTGGTTCTTTTTATTTCTTTGCCTCGAGGCGATTCTAGGAACCTGTGTGCCATTCTGGGAGTCCACAC
This sequence comes from Saposhnikovia divaricata, assembly GCA_036435485.1. Lineage (NCBI taxonomy): Eukaryota > Viridiplantae > Streptophyta > Magnoliopsida > Apiales > Apiaceae > Saposhnikovia > Saposhnikovia divaricata. The sequence goes on along the minus strand of CM071594.1, from coordinate 54,026,786 downwards.
AGTTTCCTCTTCTTCAAGTGTCAGGCTAGACATTTCATGAAGGTAAATGCTAAGGGTTTTATCCCTTCTTCCCATGTGCCAAAGGCGGTTCCACATGATGGAGAGCTTATTAGGCTTCTCTTTAAGAACAAGTGTGCCGGTCTAGGCTCCATACAGGTTCCCACTTCCTCTCGTGCCAGTGGCGGCTCCACGGAGGGTTAAAACGTACAGTCTCAGGATCCTGTATGCCAGTCTCGGATCCATACAGGTTCCTTTAGGTGCCTTGTGTCAGGACTTTAGGTGCCTTTTGTCAGGACTTTAGGTGCCTTTTGTCAGGACTTCAGGTGCCTTTTGTCAGGACTTCAGGTCATGTGCTCAAGGAACTTGAGACTTTCAAGTCATGCTCAGGAAGCTACCTGAGGCTTTTGGCTAAAATACTTTGCTCAGCCAGCTGACGCTTTTCGATCAAGTGTGCTCAGGAAGCTGCCTGAGGCTTTTCTCAATGCATGCTCGGGAAGCTACCCAAGGCTTAATTCATGCTCAGGAAGCTACCTGAGGCTTTTCTCAATGCGTGCTCGGGAAGCTACCCAAGGCTTTGGTTTATGTCAATCATTCTCAATATGCATACTCTGTCAAATCACATTCATACTTTGCACATACTATCAATGCCACAGGAACCTGTTAGTCAAGGTAACCTGCAAATACTATCAATGCTACAGGAACCTGTTAGTCAAGGTAACCTGCACATACAATACAAGTACTAAAGCAAGCACTTAATTTTTTTCAAATTGGCATATGAAATATTAAATCATATCATGCACAATACTGTCTAAGTAGGAATACTGCCCCCCAGTTCTTTTGGGTAATTATTGTTACGTAAAAGAACTATTAAGGAGCTATAACTGCTAAAAATGCATTCATAATATTCAATCGTAGAGCTATCAATCGCTCAATACTTAAAAAAAAAAATTGTCTTGCAAGTAGGGAGGTTCACATCAAGTACCCCCCGAGTACATGCATAATCAAATACTGAAATCAAAATGCTGGTCAGCTATAACTAATAAGCTGCCTTTATTCTTGGGCTGAAAGAGCCTTACTTTTCCTAAGAAAAACACAGTAAAAGAGTTACTGATAATACTTCTTGAGATGTTCTGCATTCCAAGATCTCGGAATGAGATTCCCATCCAAATCCATCAGGTGGTAGGTTCCTTCCCAAATGGCTGACTTTACCTGGTAAGGCCCCTCCCAATTTGCTCCAAAAGCTCCATGTGCCAGAACCTTGGTGTTTGGCATGACTTTCCTCAAAACCAGGTCTCCAACTTTAAAAGGTCTTGCTTTCACCTTTTTGTTGTAATACCTTCGAACTCTCTTTTGATATGCTGCTAACTTCACTTGCGAATCTGCTCTCAACTCTTCGACCATGTCCAAATACAGTCTATGATTGACCTCATTGTTCTCAGGATCAAAATGTTTTCTTCTCAGGGAACCTGTTCCAACTTCCACAGGTACCATAGCTTCACAACCATAAGCGAGAGTAAAAGGAGACTCACCAGTTGTAGTTCTAGGAGTGGTGTTATACGACCACAGGACTCCAGGGAGTTCCTCTGGCCAGCTTCCTTTCTTATCTTCAAGCCTTGCCTTCAAGGTATGCTTGATAATCTTGTTCACAGCTTCAGTCTGTCCATTACTCTGTGGATAATACACTGCTGAGAATGCTTTCTGAATTCCAAACTGCTCACACAATCCTCTAAGCTCTCTGCTGTCAAACTGCTTCCCGTTGTCAGAAATCAGCTTCTGCGGAATACCAAACCTGCATACAATGGCTCGAAACACGAACTCAGTCAATTTTGCTGTTGTAATTTTAGCAAGTGGTTCTACTTCTGCCCACTTTGTGAAGTAATCAACTGCAACCACTGCATATTTCACTCCTCTTTTTCCCTTCGGGAGCTCTCCAATGAGGTCTATCCCCCAAACGGCAAATGGCCAAGGGCTGACAATCTGTTTGATAGGTGCTACAGGACGGCTATCAAAATTTGCAAACCTTTGGCAATTGCCACATGCCTGTGCAAACTTAGAAGCGTCTGCCTTGATGGTTGGCCAATAGTATCCTTGTCGAAGGACCTTCATGGCTAAAGAATTACCCCCCGAGTGATTTCCACATACTCCTTCATGAATCTCCTCGAGGATATACTTGCATTGCTCTCCAGCCACACACTTAAGCAAAGGTTGATTGAATCCTCGTCTATACAGAACTCCATCATAGATTACATACTTGGCTGCATGATACCTCAGTTTCCTGGCTTCATCTTGACTGGGAGGTAGCTCCCCTTTATCCAGGTAACGATATATTGGGGTCATCCAGGAATCTTCAACTGGAAATTCGATGTCCATCACTTCTTCTTTGAAAACACTAGGTTGCTCCTGAATCTGAAGTGGAATTACTCCCAATAATGTGGACTCTCTCTGAGATCCTAGCTTGGCTAATGCATCTGCATTGGTATTCTTTCCTCGAGGTATCTGATCTAACTTCACCTCTTTGAACTTTGCGATTAATTCCTGGGAGTACCTCAAATACAAGTCTGTTCGTGGACCTCTTGCCTGAAAGCCACCACGAATCTGCCAAACTACTAACATCGAATCACTGAACACTCTGATATTCTCAACTTTCATCTCCAAAGCTAGCTTTAGGCCTGCAATCAATGCCTCATACTCTGCATCATTGTTTGTGGCTTTGAAAGCAAAATGAATCGAGCTATGGAGTTTGTGTCCTTCCGGACTAACTAGCTCTTTGCCTGCACCTGCTCCACTACTGTTAGCAGCTCCATCTACATACAATGTCCACCAGGGTGCACAGTTATCATTCTCTGTCTGTTCTTCCACCATCTCTTTTGGTTCCTCTTGACCAGTAACCTCCACATGGGGTGGAAACTCAATTAGGAAATCTGCTAGAGCTTGAGCCTTGATTGCTGTCTTTGGCTTGTATTCTATGTCGAACTGTCCCAACTCCACAGCCCACTTAAACATTCTTCCTGAAGTTTCTGGCCTATGCATCACTTGCCTAAGTGGATATGAGGTTCTCACCTCGATCTTGTGAGCTTGGAAGTAAGGTCGCAGCTTCCTGGAAGCTAGAATCAATGCGTAAACCAGCTTCTCCATTCCTGTATACCTCGTTTCTGCATCAAGTAACCTTTTATAGACATAGTAGACTGGGTTCTGCTGTCCATTCTCTTCTCGAACTAAAACTGCACTAATGGAATACTCTGATACAGCCAAGTAAAGTATCAATGTTTCTCCATCCACAGGTTTGGCTAAAAGTGGGGGGCTCCCAAAATGCTCCTTTAACTTTCCAAATGCTATCTCACATTCCTCTGTCCACTCGAACTTGCTTCCTTTCTTTATGGCTTTAAAGAACTCCTGACACTTATCAGTGGACTTCGAGATGAATCTGTTCAAGGCTGCGACTCTCCCTGTAAGGGACTGAACCTCTCTCACAGTCCTTGGTGACCTCATATCAATCAATGCTTTTATCTTGGCTGGGTTGGCTTCTATACCTCTGTGATTTACCATAAAACCCAGAAACTTTCCTGATTCTACCCCAAACACACATTTCTGGGGATTCAGCTTCATTCTGTACTTTCACAAGATTCCAAACATTTCTTCTAAGTGTTTTACATGGTCAACTGCTTCCTTGGATTTGACTAGCATGTCATCCATATATACCTCCATAGTATGACCGATTTGGTCTTTAAACATCATGTTCACTAGTCGTTGGTATGTGGCTCCATCGTTAATCAATCCGAATGGCATGCATACATAGCAATAAAAACCTCTATCCGTAATAAATAAAGTATGCTCTTGGTCAGGTTCATACATAGGGATTTGATTGTAACCTGAATATGCATCCATGAAGCTGAGGAGGGCATGTCCAGCAGTTGCATCCACTAACTGATCAATTCGTGGCAGCGGGAAGCTGTCCTTTGGGCATGCTTTGTTGAGATCTGTGAAGTCCACACAGGTTCTCCACTTCCCATTAGGTTTCTTCACCAAGACAGGGTTTGCCAACCATATTGGGTAGAAAGATTCTTTAACCAACCCTGCATCCAATAACCTTTCAACCTCTTCTTTCAATGCTTGAGCTCTCTCTCCACTAACTGGTCTTCGCTTCTGTCTCACTCCTTTCTTTTCTGGATCGATATTCAACTTGTGACACATGACTCTTGGATCTATCCCTTCCATATCTGCGTGACACCATGCAAACACATCCAGGTTCTTACCCAAAAAGGTAATAAGAGATTCCTTTAAGGCTGGGTCGAGTCAAGCTCCAATCTTCAACACTTTCGTACCATCCTTGTCATTTATCTTCACATCTAAAGTCTAACCAGCTGGTCCAGCCTTGATCGTGGTTTCTAGCATTCGAGGATCTAAGTCTACATCCATTTTTGTGGGTGAATCCTTTTGAGGTTCCTAGATTGCAGATGGTTCTTGGACTGCAGATGGTTCTTGAACTCCGTGCATGACATTCCTTCTCTTTGATGCTGGCTGACTGTCTTCACTGCTTCCATTATGTTTCAATTTTCTAGATTTTTCTTCATCCAACTCTTCTGCCATACACACATCACCATCCTTGTCCATAGGGGGTGTACTTTCTAACAGCAAGTAAGGGGTATCTGGTCCCCGAAAAACTGGAATCTCAGCATGAGGTTCCTCTTCTATAATCTCTTCAATTCTTATAGCTCTACAGGATGCTGGTACAAAACCTTCCAAGGGCGGACTACGCAGATCGAGTGTTATTTTATCTGGGTTCTTTCCTGGAAAATCATCAGGAACCTCGTCCATTGGCTCAAGTAACTTAGCAGCCTTAGCAGCATGTTGCAAAGCTTTGGTGTAGCACTCTCTAGACTCATACTGGCATCCTCGAACTATACCAATTCCATTTGGTGTTGGGAACTTCATAGTCAGGTGGTAAATGGAGGTTATCACCCTCATTTCTTTCAGGATGGGTCTTCCCAGAATAGCATTATAGTTCATATTGTCCTCTATAACAATGAATTCTGTTAGCTGTGTAATGCAACATGGTTTGTCACCTAGAGTTACTGGTAAACGAATCTTACCCTTGATAGGAACCTGGTTGTTAGTGAAGCCATACAAGGTATCCTTCGTTGGGGTTAAGTCTTTATCCAGAAAATGCATCTTTTTGAAAGCTGAGTAAGACAACAGGTTTACAGAGCTTCCATTATCCAGTAGCACTCGATGAACCTCATAAGACCCGATACCTGCTTCGACCACTAAGGCATCCATGTGGGGATGGTGTACCCAAGAAGCATCTCCTTCAGTGAAGGTAATATCTGCATCCTCTCCTTCAAACAGCTTAGGAGACCTCTGTGACAGATTGTAAATACTGGTCAAAGGACGTTCTTTAGCTTCACGAGTGTACCTCTCCATGGCGCTCCTGCTACTTCCTCCAATGTGGGGACCTCCTATAATTGTGCATATGCACCCAGCCTTAGGTGGTCCTTCCATCACAACAGGTTCCTGTGTCTGTACCTTCTAAGTCTTCTCATCTCTATACTTTTTGCCTTCCCGAGCCACCCATTCACTTAACTGCCCTTGCCTGATTAGAGTTTCAATTAAGTCCCTGAGGTGACGGCAGTCAGCAGTATTATGCCCATTGTTATCATGAAAATCACAGTATGGATGCTCATTCTTATTCCCTGTAGGGCCAGTTCTGAAAGGTTTCTTAAACCATGAGGACTTTTCATTCACTGCGTAGATTTGATCGATTGGAGCTACCAAATGGGTGAAAGTTTCATAGACAGGTCTCTCACGTTTGTTGTTGTTGTAGGAAGCTGGTGGTAGGACCTGACTCATGACAGGTCTGGTAGGATTCATAGCTTCAGCTTCAGGCTTCACCTGGGATGTGCGATTAACCACTTTTTTACTGTCACGACCATTGGGGCTTCTGGGCCTTGACCTCTTGCTTCCTGACCACCCACTTTGCCTTACGAAATCTTGATCCTTCTTCAAATCAGCCAGAGATTCCTCCACGAGACGAAAAGGTTCTGCTTGGGCATAAAAATCTGCCAACGTCTCTGGTTCTTTTCCCTGAAGTGCTTTCCAAAAATCTGAGCCTCCTTTGACTCCAGCAATTAAGAAATTCTTTATGGTTTCCTCAGATGCTTTCCTAACCTTCGGAACCTCTGCATTGAACCTCTTGAAGTATTCTGTCAATGTCTCACTAGGTCTCAGCTTGATGTTGGCCAGGGTGTTGGTAGGTGGTGCAAACGCGAAAGATGTTCTGAATTGGGTAACAAAGAGCTTTCCCATATTCTCCCAGGAACCGATCGAATCAGCAGGTAACCTCTTGAACCATTGATGAGCTCCACCCTGTAGAGTTGCAGCCAGTAACCTACATTTAGTGGCCTCCTTCACTTGATAGACATCCATCTCTGTGTCGAAACGACTTAGGTACTCGATTGGATCAGTGGTTCCATCGAATTTCAACTCATTCGAGGGTCTGTAAGATCTAGGCAGAGCCGACTTTCGAACCTTTTTGGTGAAAGGAGAAGCAATTATAGGATTCACAGTAAGATTCTTTTCATCCTTGAGTTGAGCCAAAATTTTCTTGATATCTTCTACTGTCACCTCTCCAGTAGCTTCTGCCTTTGTCTTTTTGCTCGTTCCTTCCTCCTCTTTTGACTGTGCAGTGCTGGATTCTTCAGTAACTTCATCTGAGTCTGTTTCCTCTTCCTCAATTATCTCAACAGATGGGTCTTTGTCTTTCTTCTTTCTCTGCGAGGAACCTCCAGTGTTAACCTTCTTCTTTCCCTTGGACTCTGTGCGGGCTTGGGAAGGTCCCTTTTTGCTAGGAGCTTTATCCTTCTCAGGATTCTCTGGTTTTTTATCACCATTATCCTATCTTGGTTCTTCATCATCTTCTGGAACTTCCTCTTCATCTTCGGGTTCTTCTTCCTCGAAATTCAGTTGTTTTGGAGTCACCTTCGACTTCTTGCCTTTCTTTGCCTTCTTTTTCTTCTTTTTGCTTGAAGCCTGCTCCAAAGTCGACAATCGTTCTCCAACGATCTTTAAGATTTCCATCATATCTTCTTTGGTAACCTTCTTTGCTTTTCGAGGAGATTTGTTTTCATCGTGAATTTGTTCCTCAGAACGGGTTGCTTCGCAATCAGAGTCGCCTGCCATCTTTTCCACTCTTAAGATGTTAACTGTGCCCCCTCCTTCTAGCGCCAATGTTGATGAGTGGATTTTGTAACAACTTTTGAGAGGTTTACGGGTAGTTGTATAGGCTAACGATCAACTGTTCTGTGAAAGGTTTGGGTTGTGATTGTGGGGGTTGAGCTGTGCTCGAGGGTGTCTCCAATAATCTTAAGTGCCTTTAGAGAGAATTAGAGAACTGAATGCGTCTTACCCCCGAGGTGCCTACGTACCCTTGTTTATATAGGGATCAAGCTCACGTAGTTCTAATGGGACTCTGTATCTTGCTAGAATGGATGTATTCAATTACCTAGTTCGTGTAGGACTCAGGTTCCTTTAGAGCCTTCCACGAACTAGTTGGCTAAGTAGAGTAGAACTCGAGTTCGTACCCTACTATGATTCTCTCATTGGTCAGAGACATTCTAGGATCATCTGCGCCCTAGAATTATACTCAAATACCAATTCGTTTATCTGTTCTAGATGGCTTCTAGAACCTTCTGTTGGCTACTCGTAGGAACCTATATCTCAAGAGCCTGTTTCTCAGGAACCTCCTTATTTCGGGACATATCACTTAGGGACCTCCCTTTAGGCATCAGTACCTGCACAAATAACAAACTGGTTAGACTGGATAGCTCTTCACATGCTCTCGTCATCTCTATGGCCGTTGCTATGCTAACTCGAACTCTTCCGCTGGGAGGAACCTGGTCTTCTAATGTTCAGCTCAGCTTCCTGACCATTGGGAACCTCCTTATACTCGTACTTCCTTAGTCATTTCTTCTATCTGATCTTCATAACTCACGCTGGATCTATCCTCTAGCTCGTATGGATTGAACCCTAGGGCCTAATGGGCCTAAATTCAGCCCATGATGATTTTGGGCACAACAGTAATGATTTATGGGTGGAGTAGTGGGTATTGAATATTATTTTTAAGGAGTAGTGGATGGAAGTGGGTATTGAATATTATTTTTTATGGCCAAAAATAGAAATAAGAAAAGTAATTTGAATATTTTTAAAAAGAAAGTAGGAAAAGAAATAAGGGACAGAGGGAGTAATAAATTTGCGAGACTTGATTGGGAATGTTAAGTGTTTGGTGGGGTTGATTGCAAGAAAGTGATATTGAAGAGGATGAGATGTAGAGTTTGTGGTTGGTGGGGGGTGGTGATGGCATGGGCCGAAAAATGGAAATGGCGGGGCACATAGGGAAAGCATAGAAAAAGTAGTATTAGGTGATTGATAGATGTGTTGGTATAGATATCAATCATAGGAAGCTGTGAAACTATTTTAAAAAAATGGGGCTAGTGTACGACATAAAAAGTAAATAGATCGATGAATAACCGACTTATATTATTCTCTCCTTTCATGTGAGAGTTGATTGATTTTCTCACCTTTCTTTCGACAAAAAGTTTGTGTGAGTTTTTTTCTTGTCTTCCCAATGGATGATATTAAGATGCAAATGGCGGAGTTGGATATAGAGAATGAGGAAAATGAAGAGTTAGTTTTTGAAGAAGGTTTGGAGGAGGAGGCAAACAGATTTGAATTATGTCTGGTGGGTCGCTTTCTTACGGAGAAAAACAACAACGTGAGAGCCATGAAATCCAAGCTAGCTGATCTTTGGAAGCCTGCGATGGGGATTAGTATAAAGGATCTCAAGCCTGGGTTATTTCTGTTTCAATTCTACCATAAAGATGATATGAATTAGGTGTTAAACAATGGACCTTGGACTTTTGACAACGCATTACTTGTGGTGAATGTTGTTAAAGCAGGGGAGGATCCACTTAAAGTATCGTTGGTGGAGGTTGATTTTTGGATTCAAATCCATGATCTTCAAGTGGGATATATGACGGAAGTGGTAGGGAAGCAGCTAGGTAATTTCTTTGGTGTATTTCTGCAGTATGATACAAAGAATAATTCCAGCATTTGGCGTGAGTTCATGCGTTTGAGGATCCGTTTAGATGTTCGAAAGCCTTTAAAAAGAAAGAAGAAGATTGTCATGAATGATAAGTCAGAGGTGGTGGTGCATTGTAAGTATGAGAAGTTAGGAGATTTCTGTTTTCTTTGTGGTTTGTTAACCCATACTGAACGGTTCTGTAAGAGAAAGTTGGAGAATGAAGGGGAAATGTTGAATAAAGAATGGGGACATTGGCTTAGGGCTCAGCCGCGAAGGGCAGGCAGTAGCAGCAAGAGTAAATGGCTTAGAGATGAGGGTGACGGCGGCTGGAATCGGGATTCCGATAAGAGTAACCGTTTCCAGGAGAACCAGGAAAATCAGAGATTTCGTGATCCGAATATCTCGCATGTTGATATGCATATGCGAGATGAACTTGGCAACGTAACTACTCGAGCTGATTTTTCGGAAAAAGATGGGGTTTCAGTTAACAAATCAAATCTGGAAGGGAATTCAACAATTTTTGAAAGTAATGGGTTGGACTCTGACGAATTGTTTGGGCTAAAGATGGAAGAGAGAAAAAGGCAGCGTAGTGAGGCCCATACTACTACTAAGAATACGATGAATGATACTCTAAATTCGGACTCTACTCTTTCTGTTTCTGATTGTGTAGAGACCACCCCACAATTTTTGGCTACGCTTACAGAGCAAGCTAGCCAGTTGCCATGAATTGCTTAGCATGGAACTGTCGAGGTCTTGGGAAGCCTCGTACAGTTCGAGTTCTGAGTGATCTTCTGAGGGATCACAAACCCGGCTTTTTATTTTTGTCTGAGACTATTTCGTATGCTAATAAAATAGAGGAACTTCGAGTTCGTTTCGGTTTTGAACAATGTTTTTCAGTTGATAGAGTAGGGCGAAGTGGCGGCTTAGCGATTCTTTGGAAGCAACCATTTCAGTGTCAGATTTCTGGTTATTCATCTCATCATATTGATGTCCTCATGTCTGAAAATAATAATGTTGTTTGGCGTCTTACTTGCTTTTATGGGTACCATGAAAGAACTAGAAGAAGAGAGTCATGGGACTTGCTTCGTAGATTGGTTGGTTTGTCAACTCTCCCTTGGTGTATATGGGGAGATTTTAATGATTTTTTGTTTGCGGGAGATAAATACGGGAGACTTGCTCATCCTCAATGTCTTTTAGAGGGGTTTCGTAGTGTAATTGATGATAGTTTTTTGTCTGAATTAAGTTTAGTCGGAGGTAAGTTTACCTGGGAAAGGGGTAGGGGTTCTGATGCGTGGGTTAGGGAAAAACTTGATCAGAGTTTTGCAACTGACAGCTGGTGGAACAAATTTTCGTTTCATAATCTAAAGGTTGTTCATGCCTCGGTGTCTGATCACAAACCTATTATTATGGAGCTGCTTAAAGTCAATGTTTTGAGGAAATTGTTTAGATTTAGATTCGAGAATATGTGGTTGAAGGAATCGGGTTTTGTAAAGGAAGTAAAGGAGATCTGGTGTAACCTTCCTATGGCGTATTTGATACCAAAACTGACTGAAGTATCATCGTTCATGGCGCGATGGGGGAGGTCTTTTTTTCACAAGTTTAGGGAGAAAGTAAGGGAACATAAAGCTATCTTAGACAGGTTGGTGGATTGCACAGACGAGCAGAGTATTATAGCATATATCAGGGAGAAAGATAAACTGAACACACTCCTTTTGCAAGAGGAAATCTATTGGAAGCATAGATCAAAGTTGTTCTGGCTCAGTGAAGGGGACGAGAATACAAGGTTTTTTCACTCTTCTGCGTCAGCAAGGAGGAAAGCTAATAAAATTAATTTTCTCTTCAATGATAATGGAGATAGGGTTGAAGATCAAGAAGGGATGTTTGATGTTGTCAGAGATTACTTTGAGAAGTTGTTCACATAAGGTGTCAAGGAGCAGAGTATTATAGCATATATCAGGGAGAAAGATAAACTGAACACACTCCTTTTGCAAGAGGAAATCTATTGGAAGCAGAGATCAAAGTTGTTCTGGCTCAGTGAAGGGGACGAGAATACAAGGTTTTTTCACTCTTCTGCGTCAGCAAGGAGGAAAGCTAATAAAATTAATTTTCTCTTCAATGATAATGGAGATAGGGTTGAAGATCAAGAAGGGATGTGTGATGTTGTCAGAGATTACTTTGAGAAGTTGTTCACAGAAGGTGTCAAGGAGGGGGGTCTTTCGAATTTGGAAAATCACAGAATGGTGACTGAAGATCAGAATATGATGCAACAAAGGCATTCTGATAAAGCCTCGGGCCCAGACGGTCTTAATCCAGGATTTTTCAAAAGTTTCTGGTCAGTCATGGGGAGGGAGATTTTCGAGTTTTGCACAAGCTGGTTGCGAGCCAACTGTTTTCCTGCAGAGCTTAACAACACTAATGTGGTTTTAATTCCGAAGAAGGAGAACGCAGCGTGTTTGAAGAATTTAGACCCATTGCTCTCTGCAATGTCCTGTATAAAATCATAGCTAAAGTCTTGGCAAATAGGTTGAAGGTCGTTTTACCGTTGATCATATCGGAGAATCAATCTGCTTTTGTCAAAAATAGGAGTATAACGGACAATGTTCTTGTTGCGTTTGAGATTATACACCACATGAGTAAAAGAAGAAATGGTAATGTGGGGGAGGTAGCTTTAAAATTGGACATTAGCAAGGCGTATGATAAAGTAAGTTGGGATTTTCTCCGTCATAGAATGCAAATCATGGGGTTTTGTGAGAAGTGGATCGAATGGATGATGCTTTGTGTGAAGACTGTATCCTATCAGTTCTGTTTTAATGATTCAAGCATTGGTCCTATTTTTCCAAAAAAGGGTTTGAGGCAGGGCGATCCCCTCTCTCCGTATCTCTTCTTGTTATGTGTTGAAGGTCTGTCCAATGAGATGGATGCAGCTACAAGTAATGGAGTTGTTCATGGATGTAGAATAGCGCCTACAGCCCCCATAATTTCCCACCTAATGTTTGCTGACGACGGCTTTCTTTTCTTTCAAGGTACGATAGATGAGGCAAGAAACATTAAAAATCTTCTGGTGAACTATGAGAATTGTTCTGGTCAGTCCGTGAATTTTTAGAAATCGGGTGTGTACTTCAGTGCAAATATGAGACATGAGTTGAAAGTGGAGATATCAAATATTCTGGGAGTGCATAACGAGATAACCAATACGAAGTATCTTGGTTTGCCGTCGTTAGTTGGTCGAACAAAGAAGAGAGTGTTCCAGTATTTAAAGGAAAAAGCAAGAAAACGCATTCAGATGTGGCAAGCTAAACCTATGTCTCGGGCAGGTAAGTCGGTATTAATTCGTAATGTTGCACAGGCCATTCCTTCATATACTATGTCCTGTTTTTTGCTACCTAAATCGTTATGTCATGAGTTGGAGCAAATGTTTAATAACTATTGGTGGAGGTCTGGAAAAGCAGGAGATCAGAAGGGTATGAATTGGCAATCGTGGAATAATATGTGCTCAACAAAGAGAAAAGGGGGTATAGGGTTCAGAGATTTGTATGGTTTTAATGTGGCTTTGCTTGGTAAACATACGTGGAATTTTATGAACAATCCAGGTTCTTTAGTTTTCAGATTGTTTAAGGCTCGCTATCTCCCGAATTCTCACATGTTGCAAGCGACTAAAGGCAAGGGAGCTAGTTTTATTTGGGGTGGCATTTGGCGTGCTAAGGAGGAGCTTCGTAAGGGTTTCAGATGGGTTATGGGAAATGGTGAGAACATAAAAGCTACGAAAGATCCCTGGTTGAGAGCTAAAACAGAGTTTTGTGTTGAGCAAAGTGAGTTTTACGAAGGAAAGAATGAGGTAGTTTCAAGTCTTCTTATCCCTGGAGAGAAAAAATGGAATGAAACGCTAGTTAAAGAACGCTTTTTAGAAATTGATGCGAATGCGATTTTGGCGGTTCTAGTCCCTCAAAGAGAGATGATGGATAGGGTAGCTTGGATGCACTCAAACAATGGGATTTATAATGCTAAAACAGGGTATCATCTCTGGTATAATTTAAATCATGCGTCCACTGTAATCACGCAGAGTTTGGGTTGGAAGAAAGTGTGGAGTCTATTGATTTCTCCTACGGTGAAGGTATTCATATGGCGTTTTTGTCGTAACGTTATACCAGTAAGAAAGAGATTGAGTGCAAGGGGAGTAAGACTTCCTATTACATGTCCTATGTGTATGACTGACATTGAACACATGACACATCTGTTCTATGATTGCGATTTTGCAAAAGGGTGCTGGACTCATGTTGGGCTCTGGTATGATTGGAGTACTGTTGAGTATGCATCTGACTGGCTGCTTGAAAAACCGAGTACTTGTTTATCAGACGAAATCTCGAAAATTTGCGTTGTTCTTTGGGGAATTTGGTTTTGGAGGAATAAGAGAGTGTGGGAAGATAAAACAGTACCTCCTGGTCTTGCAATGGATAGTAGCTTCAGAATGTTCTCTGAGTGGAAGGAAGCGAAACAGAATCAAAGAGATCAGGTGCCTGAGGAGAATAAAGTTGATAATGTTTCGCCTCAAAAGTGGCAGATCCTTGAGCAGAATGTTCTTAAGGTAAATGTGGATGCGTCTGTTTTTCAGGATGCTCAGTCTTTTTCTGTTGGTATGGTATGTCGAGATTGTGAAGGTTCTTTTGTTGCTGGTAGAAATCTTCGTTTACCCGCAGTTGCTTCTGTGTTTGAAGCTGAGGTAATAGGCATTAGAGAAGCTTTGTCGTGGATCCAGGAGCAACGGGTAAGGTGGAATGCAGTGATAGTGGAAACATATTCGATGCTTGCGGCTAAGGCTATTGCAGGAGAAGGATTGAATGTGCTGGAAGTGGGTATGATAATTGAAGAATGGAAACGAATACTTAGTAATATGCGTAACACTTCAGTTTGTTTTGTTCGAAAAAATGCTAACAGGGTAGCCCATGAATTGGCTCGATACCCTTGTTTAGTTAATTGCCAAAATTGTTTCACGTCTCCTCCTACGTGCTTGTTGGAGGCTCTTTCGTATGATCTTTTGAGTTGAATGCAATGTTTTGAATTTCAAAAAAATAAAAAAAGGGATATTTTGAATAATACCCTTCTTCTGTTTTTTTTAACTTTTCCAAATGGTGTTTTTTTTTAAATTTCTGACTTATGAGTGGTATCTTGTATTTCAAGTTTCACGTATATTATGTCACGATGTTAACCATACGTTATAAACATTAAAATTTAAGTAAATGACTTCATTAGCCATTTAGAACTTCAAATTTTCCGCATTTTCTAACTCTATACAGTAATGATTAACTATATTTAGAAACATTATCATCAAATATTTGAACTAAATATAACTAATAATTTCAAAAAAATGAAAAAATTATTTTGTATAATACCATAGTTTTATAAACTTTTCAAAAAATAAAAAATACATTAAATTTTTTGACTTTATGCGTGGTAGCCTTATATTTTAATATTTGATTACCGTTGTTGACAGAATGGTACTTTATATAAGAAATTTAAAATACACGGATGACACTGGTTACTTAAAAACACAGATTGAAGTATTGAACCACTTAAAAAAGTCTAAAATAGTAGGATATTATTAAGAATTTTCCTAAAAAATATACTTTCTTTTTCAAAAATAAAAAAATCACTTTCATTTTAAAAATACTCTTAACTCTCTCAATCTGCAAGTGCACTTCATTCTCCAAATTTCGGCTACTTTATCGGAGGGGATGGTTGAACTATATAAAATTGATACTTTGATGATTAAACCAGATGTTTTTAAATTTTGATGATTCATGTGTATTTTAATGTAAACTTCAAAGATTAAAATCGAACTAAGCCTAAAGAGTATAACATCCGAGAATAATAGTTCAGACTACTACATGAATGAGACTAGAATCCAGTAAGAGCAGCTGCAGCGGGGCTTTTTTTTTTTTTATGCCCACTTCCCACCTTGGGAAGAGAAACGTGGACCTGGACATATAGTAAAGTTGGCTAGAATGCATTGGAGTGGATGACGAAATCTATCCTCTGCCGTGCCATTTGGGGAGAGCACGGTTCGGTTCGGGGCGATTTTGTCCCGAAATCGCATATATTCGGTTTTAAAAATTAAAAATCGTAATTGCAATCGAACCGTCGGTTTTGATTTTAAAAAGTTCGGTTCAATTTTTAACGGTTCAGTTTCGGTTATAAAATCGAACGAAAAAATCATAAATATATTACAAGACTTTAAATTTATAAATTATAACGTTCTCGACTTCACCATAAGCTCGTACCTAAAATTTACAGTAAAGATAATTATAATTAATTTATAGTACTCGTTGATCACAGTTAACATTTAACTCCACGACATTGCAACATATAAATAACTGATTTGCTGGAAAATTAGTCGCATCTTGGATTTCGACTTACTATGATGCAGGACAAGTAATTGAAGCAAGGATTTATGGAATAAAACAATAAAAGGGATAGATGTGGTTTATTAATCGCTGAAAATGTACCAGCCTAAGGTAATTCAACCGCACAAGAACTATTAAAATTCATTTTTTCGTGCAACTTGAGATAGTACAAAGAATTATAATAACGAGTGTTCATCAAAGTCTCATAAATTCAATTACATATACACTACCTCAGACATTATTGCCAGAGACCTTCTGCTCTAGCAGATGAAATAACAAGTAAGTAACTACACGTTCTACGTGCCAAAGTGATACGAAACAACTCAACAAGTAACATCAGCAAGTAAAACCTTTAAACACACTAAACAAATCTTCCATTTCAGGCTGTCTATAGATTAGCACACCTTAAAAATTCATTTTTAATTTTAAGAGAATACATATAAATTATATAAATTATATATTTATTTATTTATTTTAATAATCGGTTCAGTTCGGTTTTATCCTATAACCGGAACCGAAACCGAAAGTCTCGGTTTTTAAAAATTAAAAACCGCAAACACTGGTTCGGTTTCGATCTTTTTGGTTCGGTTTCAATTTGAATTCAATGACCATCACAACCTGAGCACGTACTTCATCGAAGCACTTTATTCTTTCAATGCCCATTATGTAACAAATGTTTACTCCTATATAAGGAATTTAGTTTGACCAAAAGATTTTGAAAAAGTAATGTTAAAAAATTGAAAAACCGGGCATCACGGTTGGAAGGACTTGAGACCAACATTTATTCGGGGATAACATTTATTTGGCATAATGACCTTTTGGTCCTTCAAGTTTGCACAGTTATACCCATAAAATCCTAACATTTTAAGTCGTTCCTTTTTGCCCCTCCAACTTCAGAAATGTACCTTTTTGCCCTATACCGGGTCAGATGGACATATCGGGTTATATCAACAGGGGTATAACGATTTAGTTTGAATACTTGATACATGTATTACTTCCCTCTCAAAGAAACACATGAGAGTCGACTCTTATTAGCCGCCGACCACCCTCTTTTCTCCATTTTCTTTCATCATCCATCCTCCATTCAACCATCTAATCCCCTTCCTCCCTTCTTCATCCCGCCCCCTCCCTTATTCCTCATCTTCCTCATCCGTTCCCCTCTTCAACCTCACCTTTCCTTCCCCTCTTCCAGATCTACCCCATCTTCTCTCTTTTTTCTTGTTAATAAGTTCATTAATCTTCATCTCTGGGTGAGATTTTGATTATTTTCGTCCATCTTTTTGGGTGGTTTTATGTCTCTCCTATGTGAGAGTTTTGGTTTTCGCTTCTTAATTGTGAGCGGGATTTTGTTGAAAATGATTTTGTTGATATTTTGGAGAATCTGGAAAACCCGCATTGAAACTGGATTGGTGGTGATTATTGCAAGAGCTCACCTTTCACAATTAAAGATTGTTCATTCGTTATCGGTTTTCACTTTCGGCATGTTTATAGCTGGTATCCGGCATGTAGATAGCTGGGGTGAAGAATCCATTTTCGGCATGTCTATAATTGGTATCCGGTATGTAGATAGCTGGGGTGTCGCTCCTACACTTGGGGTTTTTGAACACTGGGCTAACAATTGTTTTTATGTGATATGGTCATTTGTGATGCTGCTACTTTCCGGGATGTTGGTGCAATATGGATTGCTCGGGATGTCTTCGACTTCGTTTTTAATTTCAAGAATTTTTAAATTCTATGTGTTAAACGATTAGAAAACAAATCAACTAATTATGTTTAGTTGTTATATGTTTCTCAATCTGGTTGTAATGGCAGTTGGAGATTTGTTCTGATTGTATTATGCTATTAATGAAACAATGCTTTTCGTAAAAAAAAACAGGGGTATAACAGTCATTTCACCCAAAAAAATTTTGATAAATTAGTTTGTCAAGTACGGAGCCCTAATTTCATATCCTCTCCCACACATCTTCTTCCCCGCCGCACCTCACCACGCTGTTCACAGCCACACCCACCATAGCCTTCCATCTCCTTCGCCCCATTTCACTCAAACCCACCATAGCCTTCCTAATTGATCCATACTGCGCCAACATCCCTGAAGGTAGCGGTATCACAATTGACCACATCACATAAAAACATTGGTATCCCAGTGTTCAGAAGCCTCAAGTGTATAAACTGAGGTTAGAGGAACGACACTCCAACTATCTACATGCCGGATACCAGCTATAGACATGCCGAACATGGGAACCCCCAAAGGATGAGTAACCCCCCAGCTATCTACATGCCGGATACCAGCTATAGACATGCCGAAAGTGAAAATCCCCAACAGATAACGAACAATCTTTGGTTGTGAGTGGTGAGCTCTTGCAATAATCGTCACCGTCCCAGCTTTGATGTAGACTTTCCAGATCCCCCAAGCCATCAGCAAACCCCGTTCATAAGAAAGGAAAATGAGACAAAGCTATAAGAGAAATAGAGAGATAACGAGATAATGAATCAAGCATGACTAGATTGAAAGTAAAATAAAACTAGATTAGTTACCTCACAAAAAACTTCAACCCGATAATGATGATAGTTAGTGATACTTTGTCCATCTCGCTTCATTCGAATACAAGAATTTATGATATCATCCATGTTAGGAACCTCAATATTATTTGCCACACAAAAGGAGTCAACTTCCTTCAAAAATATTTCCCATCCGCTCTCTCGAAAGTGTTGCATTCGTTCTTTCACATTCACAATATCAAATGCATAGCTTGGACAATATTTTGATCTCTTTGTTGTAGCAAATTTGACAAATCATTTGTATAGCCAAGTATGTGTTTAATTACTTGACTTTGTATGTACATTTTATTTTATTTACTTATTTATTTTATTTACTTATTGAAATTGAAGTGGATGGGTATATATAATATAAACATTCTTTTTATTTAAGGAGGGGTAAAATACAGGGAGGTTTTGAAAACAAAGAAATAAAAAAAAAAATTGGCAGCTAAGCAGGGGCAATTGACCCTCCGATCCTTATGCTCCCTCCGTCACTGGGTATAATTGTGCAAACTTGAAGGCCCAAAAGTCCATTAAGCCCATTTATTTAGATGGCACATTTGTGGGATCAGAATATTGGAAAGATGACCAACTACGATGGAGTTGCTCTAAGGACGCGGATTTCCCCTATATTTAAAGAACATTCGGATCCACATTTCGCAAATGCATGGATTAAGCCAAAACAAGTACTCGGGCTACAATTCTAATTCAAGTGAGCCTACGGATGACATGAAATCAACTATTGATCTGAGTGATTTAGAGAATAGCTCCGAGAATAGCTCCGAGAATAGCTGAGGAGTGATTCAGACTCAAGCTCCGGGAGTAATTATGTGAAACAGCGAAGTGAAACGAAACGAAGCTCAGGCTACGGGTACGAAGAAACGGAGAAAGTGATAAATAATCCTGAATGCTTGGATAAACAATGAGTAAGTTTGCTACGCGCTCTTTTAAGCCTTTTTTATGGGACACTATTAAACAAATTAAGGACTGTCTAAGATGATGTGGACAAGGTTTAAGATTTTTTCCTTGACAAATATTTCCCTACTTGTATGAAAAATGAAATGATGTGGTTTCTTGGTCTGAAACAAGAAAGGTTGAGTACTTGCTAAGCTAGAAAATGTCAAAGAGGTTTCCGGAGGAATTAAAGCCCCAATTGAGGGAAAAGGTGTCAATATGAGAGTTTGAGCAAGTTGGAAAATTTTTTAAAGTGGGGATTACTCATAATAGGTAGCAAAAACTTGCCTCATACATGTTAAATGAAGTAACACCTTCAAACTTAGATGTCCCTTGGACTCCTAAATTAATTTGAAACTCTTTTCTGGAATTTAATTCTATAGATATTTGCCCCCAAAAGCAACTAATAGGTCCAATACATTCTACAAGTACTGTAATTTTACATCAACCCAATACTGATATACAAGGCTACTCACATCACATTCTAAATCCAGTTTCGATATGGATATGAAAACATTTATCCGGGCCATTTTGCATTAGATGATACAAGACACATATGCTTAAAACCTTGGACCATTAAAATTCATTTCGCTTCCAAGAATGTCCTCTCATTACACTTACGATTTATTCCTTTCCTCCCGTATCTTTTTGCGTCTCTCAAGCCTTTCAAAATAATCAGCTTCAAGTTTCTTCATAAAAGGTTTGAAACCTGGCATTGCTTCCTTCAGTACGCTCACTACTTCATCATTGAGGTTTACAAAGCATTCAAAAAGTTCCTGCATTTACAAGTTCAATGGAAAAATGAATATATGAGCTCCAATTAGGGAATGTGCACAACAGTTCCAGCATGGTTCTTCTGAATAAAAGCTCAATCACAGCACAGCCACAGGATTATTTTAGAGATAATGAGCAGAAAACAGGATGACAAATACTTAATCCGGAATCAAATTATTGGCAGCAAAAAAAGTACCTCGACTTCTTCATTCCACAATTGGATGTATGGTGGACCAGTAGTGAAGGAACCGAGTGGCTCACGATACCACTTACCACTGTAGGTTATCTGATCCATGGCTTGTTCTACACTTAGAACCTCCCACGGCCTCAAACCAGGTATAGCTTTAGCCAGTTGGAGCCTTCAACAGAAGAAATGAAAAGGCTTTCATAAACAAATTAGGATGGGTGATAAACTTATAATGTACTAGGACTGTTCCAAAATCCAAATACACGGAACATAAACATAAAAAATCAGTGGCTACCGTTTCGAATTTTTTGTCGATTTGTCCTTGACAAGTTTTGAATTATGTCCGACAGTTTTAACATACACGCAACAAAAAAAGGTAGAGAACTGTAAAATTACCTGAGATCTTTAGGAATGTATTTGTTTGGCATGTGATCTTTTTCCAATATAGATGTGAGCTCAGAACCACTGGCCCAAAGAAATAAGGCATGGCTAGGAATTCTTACACCAGGCCAGACACCATCATTAGCTTCCAGTACAGTCAAATCACGTCTCTTGCTCTCATAGGCTTCGTCTTGGAGCTGCTTATAAGATTTTTTCTCAAAACCCTTCAAAGGCACCCAAGGAGGTATACCTTTCTGCAGTTTGTGGAGGAAAGCTGTTGCAGCAGCACCTAGCCTAACTGGAAAATTAGCCTGATAAGTCTAGGATCATGGAGATAGAAACATGATCATTACATTCTGTAATTCTCTAAAGACATCCTATTCAAGAACTGAAGAACTACTAGAGAAACAGAAAAGAATGGACAAGGGCAGACAGTAAATTTAAGGAAATATAGTCCGAAAATCTTAGAACTAAACTTGGTTAAACAAATAAATGGAAATGCATGATTACAGAAAGGAGTTACGACAGAAAACATAAGCTGAACTAACTACTAAGTAGTGCAAGACTAAGCCCTCTCTCACACAAATGGGACAACTTGGTCTAGTTTCTCAAAGGCCAAAGCTATCATGGATATGAAAATTTTATAGTCGTTATAGTCCTTACTGACTTCAAATTAACTTAAAAAGAGAAATTTATAATTATACTCGACGATAACATATATTATTTTGTTAAAAGAGAATATAAAATTCCCTACAAACCTTCCCATGTGGCAACTGCACGTTCCATGCCATAAATCATGCCAATAGGTGCCCATTCATCCATATCCTCCCCCCAAACGAAGGTGTGCTTATCAATGATTCCAGCACCCCAGGCAGTCTTAAGCTGGATAAGTTCCATCGGACCTCTAGTACGGCCCAACCGGTCCTTGTAGAACCAGCCACCAGTTTTCATGATAACTACAACCATGACATTATATTGTCATCAGTACACCAGAAGTATCGTAATATTTACTGCCTAAAGAAAGAATGAAAAACAATCTAAACATATTCTCATACACAGTTAAAAATGGTAATACTTGAGCCGGTAGAAACTTCTTATCAAACAGTAGATGCACAGAACTATGGTTCTGCAAAACCTTTATGCATGAGGAATAAATTGTGCTAAGAATGGAATGTATTATTGTAAACACAAATAAAAGTAAAAGTGCAAGAGAGACGAGTGCAATTTTGTGTGATAAGGTTTGTCAAGGAGCTGAGTATGAGGTAGCAATGAACATTCATTCTTATGCTGGTGGGAAATGGGATTGGGCTCTACCATTTAGTTGTATGAATGGGACATAACGGAAGGGAGGAATGAACGAACATCATGAATAAATACCCCAAAATAGTACCCAGTTCATTGAATTCACACACTTTTTCATTACTCCTAACTGAATGATTGTTCTTATTTTAGATAACGATAAACAAGTTACCTTTAGTGTATTGCCATTAGTCATCATTGTATTTAACCAGCCTAATTGAATAAAATTGAAGACACTACCCATAGCAATTATACACCCGACTTACAGCTACTACCAAATGGTACTCCATACTCCATATAAATCCACAAGTTTTAAAAACAAAGTATGTCTAATAAACAAGCAGTTGCCTTAAGTTACTAGTACACAGTACTAAACAAACTACCTTCACCCACTAGCAACTAAAACATAAAAATCAAAAAGAAGATAACAAAAACCAATAAAGTACATTGCGCAAAAACTCACAGTCATAATATCGTTTCTCAAGCCGCTTATACCCAATAGCCTGCGAAACATCAATAGGCCTCCCAGGCGGATACGGGCGTTGCTGAAACCCCCAAAGTCCGAAAAAGAACTGCTTAGTAAAATCCCAAAACTTATTATCAGCTTCCCTCTGAGTCTTCAACGCCTTTCTCGGCATTGGCCTTCCATCGAAACCAATCACATGAGGCACATCTTTCCAATACTTCTTATCCTCCGAGCGATACGGACTCTCATTCTCCTTCAACGCAATCTCATTAAGCCTATCAGCAATCTTTTCAGCCTGAACCAAGAATTGCACAACCGGGCTGTTTCGAAACTCACTCCACCATTTCTCATTCTCCTCAATCTCTTCTTGAGTTGGGTTTTCTTTCTTTTCAATAAGTGGGTCTTCATTCATTAGCCTATCAATTTCCGGGTCGTGTCGATAATCGGGTCGGGTTTCACATTCCCAGTAGAATTGGTCCAGCATTTGTCTATACTTTCCGGGTTTTTTCTCTTCCGGGTCGGGTGCAACTGGGTTTGAGGCAGTGAGAGAGGCGAAAAGGGGGGATTTGGGTTGGGGTTTAAAGGGGTTTAGAGAATCAAGAAATGGGGTAATGGGTTGAAATGGGTTGGGTGGTTTCTTGAACCAGTTTTCACCAAATGGGTTGAAATTAATTGACGCCATTGCTGTAAAGATTGGAGCTTTCTTAGAGAGGAGTGAAGGCGGAGATGCTTAAGGTGTTAACAGAGTGGGAGGTGAGGTTCATTTGGAAATTGATGTAGATACAGGCTCATACAGTAGTGGGGGTTTATCGTATCATTTACATAAAAGCAAAAATATCAAATTCCTCATTTTCTACTTAAAAATGTATCAATATCATCATCAAAGAAATTTTTGACTCACTTAAGTTATTAACTAATTAAAAACGTACACATCGTCAAAGTCAATACTCCATTTAACAGTTAAGATCGTTATGTGGATAGTAACCACTCTCTTGTACACCTGGACTATGACGTGGCTAATCAACAGCTATCTCCTTTGCTATCTATATATATATTATACATATAACATTAGGATTTTTTGAGAAATTTGTTAAATAACCCTTTCATACGTAGGTAATAATTTAATTGAAGCTGCCACTACACTTTGAAGATGATGAAATCTGAAAGCCCCGTGTCGAAGGCCTCTACCACATCGTCTGTTGGCTCTCCGAATAACTATATTTGTTATTGTGACGTGCTCGAATGTATACGTCCTGGTCGTTGAAAAATCCTGGGAGACGATTCCATACGTGCATGAAATCAACATTATGTTCATATAAGATTTGCTAGTTTCAGTTTATTGTTATTTTTTAGATTCGATTTTTTGTTAATTTTGCAGGAAAGGTGTGATTACGTTGAGTGGTATGATTTACAATTTCAAGGCAGACATGGAGATGTCATAACCCATTTAAATAATCGAAGGATATTCTTGAAGGAGAAAATTAGTTTGCTCGAAGAGAAAATCGTATCACTTGAAGGCATTCTTGAAAAAAAGAAGGAAAAGAAGATAGATAAGAAGAAGAAGGAGGATGAGGAGGAGGAATTCCTGTGGAAGTTGTTTGTTGTTGCTCTTGTTGTATTTGTAGCTATGCTGGTGATTAGGATGTAAAAGAGTGGAAATAAGGATGGTCAGTTGTATCTTATGTAGTAGAAAAATTGTAATATTGTTTGTGCTATGTAAAAGACCTGTTTGAATCTCTATCTCAATCTCCTTATTATGCATAAACTAGCTTATAACCCGTGCAACGTACGGTTCCTTTTTTAATATTTATAATTATATTAATTTTTTTTAATACTTAGTATATGTTATTAATTTATATATCAATTTGTTGTTAAAAAATTGATATATATAAGATTTTACACGTTTAATTCAATATTTATGCTCTATCCTGAATTCTTAAAATTTGATTTGGACGATTTTACAGCCCACAGGAAATTAATAAAATAATCTTAAATTTAGTGATGGTTTAACAATTATTTTCTAATTTAAATTACGTAGAAACAAAAGAGAGAAGAAATTGACGATTTTTTACGTTAAAAATTCTATTTGATTTATGAAATCTACTTATATTTCGTTCTGATTATCAAAATAGCCTTCCACTACACCATAAAATGGCTATTGCATTGACAGGAAAACATTGCCTTAAGGCCTATATTCGTTGCAGTAGAGTCTATGGCAACAAATTTGCAAAATTTGGGCGTTGCATCCGGTTGCCTTGCAATAGGTCGATTTAGCAACGTTTTTGATACCATACAGCAACATAATTAAATCATTGTAATAACTTTCAGTAGCAACATTTTAGACTCTATAGCAACAATTAAAAACTATTGTAGTAGCATAAGAAGGTAATTTATTGACACTTAAAGGCAACATTTTTCAGACCAATTGCAATGATTTTTTATAGATTAATGCAACGTATTTTGACCCTATTGTAACATTTTTTCAAAAAAAATAATTAGTAGGCTCGTACTGAAAATACACTAAATCAGGCCATTTATAGCCACAATCCAAACATCATCAATATTTCATAAACCAAGGCTACTTAATGCCAAATATCCAATTACATGTGTTTGTTCAAAGTCAAATAAAATTACAATTCTTTACATCAAATTTTCCTCTACAATTATTATACCAGAAAACCAAAATAAAGTTAAAAACTACAAATACAATTGCTTTTTCCATATATTTGTGCTTGGCTTTTGCAAATCAACAACGAGAAATCCGTGATGAGCTTATAAAAAGTATTGCACCTTGTGTCCTACAATGCATATGCCTGCAAGTACAAAAGTTACCAATTATAAGTAAAACATTAAACTCTAAAAATTGCGAATTTGCAAAACAAATTCAAAATAAGCATTTACACGGGATGACAATGCAAAATAATCTGCGATATTTACTATCAATGGTATTTACTATCAATACCATGAGGATAACTCCCCTGTCTACCAGTCGATCTCAAACCTGTAAAACATAAACGGAATGCAAACAGATGGACAATATATAAAAACAATACAATGTTGCAGGCTTGCACTTTCTAACACCAATGCTAGATCATACCCATAGTCATTTCAGAACACGATATCTTCACAGCAAAGGAACAAGCTATATGTAAATTAATCAGAGACCAAAGAGTGTTATTCATATATATGAATGACTGAAGTCAAGTGATACAATACAACCATACCTCCAGAACAAGCATACATTATCGGAATATATAACAAGAGAACCTCAATTCTCAATTGTACACAAGGTAAATAACAACTTATAATTAAGTAAGACTAAAAGGCCAATAAGTAAATCTAAATAACATAATCAGACCACTCAGAAATATGTGAAGTATGGTCCATAGTAAGACTATGAATCTTATCAGATTGAACATAACCAAGCATGAGAACAGGTTTATTTTAAATACTAAAGCATATACACCCATATCAGTAAGCAAGCTAAGCATACCAAAAGAGACTTGCAAGTTCCTTACACATAAAAGAGAGGGCATGCATTAATTTAGATATATACCTCCTTTGGCGCCAATTTGCTGGTGTTGTTCTATTTTCTGCTTAGTTTTCTTAGTGTTTCGGGTCCACGTGATCTCCCACTAGGCCGTTTCTTGAAACATCAAGGTACATTTATTTTAGTAGTAAAAAGCATGAGTTCTCCAGTAGGAGACATCCTACAAACTTCAATTGAATCTGAAGATCAGATCTCCATTAATCACTTCATGCAAATAAAAAGTCATTTGAAAATAAAATTACCTTCTGGCATCCTCGCGGTGTTTTGCATCTATCTCTTTGCTTGGCTGGTACTTCGGCAAGCTTGATGGATCACATGCATAAGGCTTTGTAGTAAAGTACTATATGAAAGGTAGAGCAGTAAGCATCAGTAACGCTATAGTAACTGTAGCCTATAAAAGTGTAATGAACAATCCTGTTAAAGTCTAATGGCATGAAGCAAGAGAATCAAAAATGACAGCAACTGAAACACTTCATATATTTTTGCAAATTGAATGGAACGCATCATAGCCACATAAAGAGGTAATATTTTACCAACGGGTTTACTATCAATATATGTACATAAAAGTGACTAACTGACTATATGTACACATGTATATCCTCAATGCACTTAGTTGAACAAAATTTGGAGCTTTACCTGAGGCGGGTTGATGATGGGTGTACTCAAAAGGCTTCCATAAACCCCACAATTTGATATCTTAAATTCCTACTCATTTTAGGATTACATAATCTTAATCCATTTTAACATGTGATAAACTAATCTAATATAATCTGATCAAACACCCTAACTACATTTCAGAAACTATAAATTATAATTATTAATTCTTTAAAATGTAGGTCAATTTATCCAACAAACACGAACACTGCATCCTCTCCATAAAGAATATGTTCTTGCTTAACGTATCTCCTCTAGTATATGTGTTTACTTGTCCGAAGATCGTGCTACTCCTTACTAATATTAACATCGAGAAAAATAAATGTCAATCTTCTGAATATGCAATTTCCTCAATTCCTCGAATAAAGTTGCAAAGTCAACTTACGTTCTTTACAATCAAACATTAACTATTCTTTATCCCGTAATGCACATACATACAGACTTGTTTAACATTACAGCTCTGTAAGGCCTATATTCGTTGCAGTAGAGTCTATGGCAACAAATTTGCAAAATTTGGGCGTTGCATCCGGTTGCCTTGCAATAGGTCGATTTAGCAACGTTTTTGATACCATACAGCAACATAATTAAATCATTGCAATAACTTTCAGTAGCAACATTTTAGACTCTATAACAACAATTAAAAACTATTGCAGTAGCATAAGAAGGTAATTTATTGACACTTAAAGGCAACATTTTTCAGACCAATTGCAATGATTTTTTATAGATTAATGCAACGTATTTTGACCCTATTGTAACATTTTTTCAAAAAAAAATAATTAGTAGGGTCGTACTGAAAATACACTAAATCAGGCCATTTATAGCCACAATCCAAACATCATCAATATTTCATAAACCAAGGCTACTTAATGCCAAATATCCAATTACATGTGTTTGTTCAAAGTCAAATAAAATTACAATTCTTTACATCAAATTTTCCTCTACAATTATTATACCAGAAAACCAAAATAAAGTTAAAAACTACAAATACAATTGCTTTTTCCATATATTTGTGCTTGGCTTTTGCAAATCAACAACGAGAAATCCGTGATGAGCTTATAAAAAGTATTGCACCTTGTGTCCTACAATGCATATGCCTGCAAGTACAAAAGTTACCAATTATAAGTAAAACATTAAACTCTAAAAATTGCGAATTTGCAAAACAAATTCAAAATAAGCATTTACACGGGATGACAATGCAAAATAATCTGCGGTATTTACTATCAATGGTATTTACTATCAATACCATGAGGATAACTCCCCTGTCTACCAGTCGATCTCAAACCTGTAAAACATAAACGGAATGCAAACAGATGGACAATATATAAAAACAATACAATGTTGCAGGCTTGCACCTTCTAACACCAATGCTAGATCATACCCATAGTCATTTCAGAACACGATATCTTCACAGCAAAGGAACAAGCTATATGTAAATTAATCAGAGACCAAAGAGTGTTATTCATATATATATGAATGACTGAAGTCAAGTGATACAATACAACCAGCCCTCCAGAACAAGCATACATTATCGGAATATATAACAAGAGAACCTCAATTCTCAATTGTACACAAGGTAAATAACAACTTATAATTAAGTAAGACTAAAAGGCCAATAAGTAAATCTAAATAACATAATCAGACCACTCAGAAATATGTGAAGTATGGTCCATAGTAAGACTATGAATCTTATCAGATTGAACATAACCAAGCATGAGAACAGGTTTATTTTAAATACTAAAGCATATACACCCATATCAGTAAGCAAGCTAAGCATACCAAGAGAGACTTGCAAGTTCCTTACACATAAAAGAGAGGGCATGCATTAATTTAGATATATACCTCCTTTGGCGCCAATTTGCTGGTGTTGTTCTATTTTCTGCTTAGTTTTCTTAGTGTTTCGGGTCCACGTGATCTCCCACTAGGCCGTTTCTTGAAACATCAGGGTACATTTATTTTAGTAGTAAAAAGCATGAGTTCTCCAGTAGGAGACATCCTACAAACTTCAATTGAATCTGAAGATCAGATCTCCATTAATCACTTCATGCAAATAAAAAGTCATTTGAAAATAAAATTACCTTCTGGCATCCTCGCGGTGTTTTGCATCTATCTCTTTGCTTGGCTGGTACTTCGGCAAGCTTGATGGATCACATGCATAAGGCTTTGTAGTAAAGTACTATATGAAAGGTAGAGCAGTAAGCATCAGTAACGCTATAGTAACTGTAGCCTATAAAAGTGTAATGAACAATCCTGTTAAAGTCTAATGGCATGAAGCAAGAGAATCAAAAATGACAACAACTGAAACACTTCATATATTTTTGCAAATTGAATGGAACGCATCATAGCCACATAAAGAGGTAATATTTTACCAACGGGTTTACTATCAATATATGTACATAAAAGTGACTAACTGACTATATGTACACATGTATATCCTCCAAGCACTTAGTTGAACAAAATTTGGAGCTTTACCTGAGGCGGGTTGATGATGGGTGTACTCAAAAGGCTTCCATAAACCCCACAATTTGATATCTTAAATTCCTACTCATTTTAGGATTACATAATCTTAATCCATTTTAACATGTGATAAACTAATCTAATATAATCTGATCAAACACCCTAACTACATTTCAGAAACTATAAATTATAATTATTAATTCTTTAAAATGTAGGTCAATTTATCCAACAAACACGAACACTGCATCCTCTCCATAAAGAATATGTTCTTGCTTAACGTATCTCCTCTAGTATATGTGTTTACTTGTCGGAAGATCGTGCTACTCCTTACTAATATTAACATCGAGAAAAATAAATGTCAATCTTCTGAATATGCAATTTCCTCAATTCCTCGAATAAAGTTGCAAAGTCAACTTACGTTCTTTACAATCAAACATTAACTATTCTTTATCCCGTAATGCACATACATACAGACTTGTTTAACATTACAGCTCTGTAATGCACCAGATTTATCAGACAGCAAGAAGAAACAAGTCTGTTTATCATCATTAAAACCACTGCAACTCTCCTTCTAAAAGCCACTTTTAAAATGCCCGGGAATTTTACCACAAAGGGATAAAAACTGTTATGGAAGAGTATGAACAAACATATATCTGACAAGCTTGCATAAGCTCATGTACCTTCTTGTACTAGTTCAAAGAACTTAGTCGCTCATATTTTAAATTTTGAGCAAAATTCATTTTATCAGCATTGCGAATAACTGGAACAACAATACCCTGCAAAAATAAGTGTAAGAATACAAGTCAGGACTCAGGAGTACATGTAATCTATACCCTAATGCTTCACATAAGTTTAGAATTCTAAGACAGGACATTTTTAAAAGCCAGCATCATGCTCCATGAAAATATTCTTTCTTCATATTCACATCTATTCATTATGTGTAAAATTTAAGAAGTATATCATATCTTGCCTTCGGAGTGCCAACAGTTATACTAATATCAACATAGTCCCTGTATATGATATCATCTCCATCAATAACTGCATTTATAAAGGCTGATTTTGGAGTCCACTCACAGCTGCCTGAAGGGAACAGAAACTATATAAATCTTGCTGAAACAAGAGAATCACTTGTTCTTAATCATACTAGGATCTAACGCTAACATACTTTTACAAATCCTGACATAAAACCTAGCTTCACTCCATGCTTCTCAAGGAATGTATCTTTGTAATCAGAACGGAGTTTCATCAAATTAATCCTGCAATAAGCAGCACATTGACAAGGTAAGTTTATGCACCACAGGTCACCCACTTAAATACCAGATATCTCCGGTGTATATCCTCCAAGCACTTAGGAGAACTGTAGCAGTAACATGGTTTTCATGGCCATCTGGCATGAACTTTGCAAGCCCAAAATCTGATATCTGAGAACCATCAATTTAAGAAAAAAGTGATTAAAATAGAGATACCGATATCAATGTAGGACAAAGATTTGGAATAAGAAAAATTATAAATATAATTAAGGAAAAACGTATGAACATATTTGAACAACCATAATAATCCTAATTAAGAAACAGAACTTATAAAAACCCCAAATTATAACACTAACACCCTAAATATAAACCCTAATTAAGAAGTGGCTAGCTAACATTCATACAAATTTAAACCTATATATACCAAATTTACACAGACATTAACATATATATATATATATATATATATATATATATACAAATTTAAGCATATATATACCTAATTTTTTGATACAAAATTGATTTGGGGAACATACCTTATCCGAGCTTTGATTGAGTTTTCTTCGAGAGTCTTCTTCAAGAAATTAATTGATAGAGTCTTCTTTGAGCTTTGCCTGGGTCTTCCTCTTTGTTCTTCGCCTGAGTCGTCTTCTTTGTTCTTCGCCTGAGTTTGTGTTCTTCCATTGAGCTCTGTTGTGTTCGGTGATTTTGACTTTGGGAAATAGTTTTGTCTTTCTTTTTTCTTTTTCTTTTAGTCTGATAAATGTTTGCCCGGCAGCCGCTCAAAATATTAAAGCAATTTTACGAGCCCGCTTAACACATTTTAGAAGCCCGCCAATTTTTTGGGCCCAAAAATCAAATTTATTGCAACGATTTAAGAAAAACATTGCAATAGGTTGAATGTTTTTAACTCTCTTGAATTTTTTCAATGCCATTGCAAAGTTTTTCAGAAGCATTGCAATTTATGTGATTTGGTTTCTCAATAGCAATGTTTTTTGACAAACCTTTAGAAATATGGTTGCAATAGGCAATATATGGTGTAGTGTTCTTATTATTTGAAGATAGTTCTACTAACAACCAAATACAGTTTTACTAATAAATGTAAGAGTGATTTTGTCCAAAACTTTAATAATCGGTAGTCTGGAGGAAACAATGCTGCAGTTTCATGCATTTCCCAAAAATCCATGCCCCTCAAAGCTGAAATTGATGTGCTGTAAGCTTTCAAATAAGTCTCCTTAGAATAAAAGTGACTGACATAGTCCAGTGGTTGATCTCTTCTATCATGTATTGCAACCACTGCATGTGAACAAGGTATTACTACTAGATCCCACACCTTACAGTCACATGTTCTTCTTTCAAGGTCAACAGTGACAGATTTTGTGCCATGCCTCACCTACAATAAGTGTGAAAACAATTAAATTTTAGGGACATAAACAAATACGTGCATCAAATATTTTTTGTCACATAAAGAAGTACAAGTACCATGTAATTGTTTTCACCATCCCAAGTGGCTTGCCATTTTCTGCTCCACTTGACAGACATATCCAACCTTTCCCATGCTTTAGGAGTTATCTGACAATGTCTTGCAGCCATTTTTTCTCTCCTCCTTCTTACCATTCTCATAAGCTTAAAGTGAATCTCTTGAAACATTGTCAACATTGGCATGAATCTAGGAAAAAACAAAATGCATTTCAAACAATAAAAGATGTAATATTATAACAAAATACATAAATTAATATCATGTATTACCTCTCATTTACAATCCAAGCATTGAATGCCTCTGACATGTTATTATCTGTGTTGTCACATTTGGACTGAGTAGGGAAAAAATCTTTTGACCAGCACTTGGGCTCCAACTTGGACAACCTTTCATAAACTGGCTTTGACAACCTAGATAAAGCCTTCATATGTCTGTCATGAGCTGGTTTATGGGTTGCACAAGCAGCAGCCCAAAAAGTTGTCTTCGCTGGGCCTTGAGGATATCTGTAGGGTAAGAAATATTGGTAAGAAATATTTATAACACACTGACATAAATACATTTATGTCAATATACCTAGACTTGATGTTGGCATAGAGATGTCTTGTGCACAGTCTATGCTCCACGTTTGGTAAGAAGCATTTAAGGGCATTATCTAACCCCTGACATAAATTAAATAAAACTGAGATCAGCTCATATAATAAATGCACAAATATATTATACTAAAAGTTTTACCTTCTGCTGGTCACTTATAATAGTTAGTGACTTTGACGGCGTGTACGCTTTTAATTAGTTAGTGACTTAAGTGAGTCAAAAATTTCTTTCATGATGATATTGATACATTTTTAAGTAGAAAATGAGGACTTTGATATTTTTCCCTTTACACACAACTACAAGCCATTTCTTTTTTAGGAACATTATTTTAGTATTTTTGACATGAAATAACTTTAATCTTTAAGTTATATTTGTACTTTAAATCTTTTTTTGACAAATAAAGTTCTGTAGATTTAAGTTTACTGCACGGATCATTTTTAATTTCTTATAATTCATTTATAGTGTAATATAATATTATAAATATTAATTTTAATATGTTATTGGAAGAATTTGAAGTATTAAATATAAATTAATATGTTGTTGGCGGGAATTGAACCTTAGACATCTGTATATAACACTTTTTGGTATTATTATATCTAATGATCATGATCTATTTGAGTTGAAATCTAATGGTTGTGAATGAGTGATAGCAAAAAATGAGGTGATAACCAAAAATAGGGGTTAATCAAACTACAAATTATACCATTTTTGCTTAATATAATAGATACTAGTTTATAGCCCGTGCAAAGCACGGGTTACTTTTAACTTTTTATAATTTGTTTATAGGGTAATATAATGTTATAAATATTAATTTTCATATGTTATTGGAAGAATTCGAACCTTACATCTTTGTATATAATAATTTTTAGTATTAAATATAATTAATATGTTGTTGGCGGGAATCGAACCTTGGACCTCTGTATATAACAAGTCTAGTATTGTTATATTTAACGGTCATGATCTATTTGAGTTGATGATCTAATGGTTGTGAATGAGGGATAACAAAAAATAGAGGATAACTAAAAAATGGGTTAATCAAACTACAAATTATACTCATTTCACTTATTATAATATAGTATAGATAAGCACGGGTTACTTTTAATATTTTATAATTTGTTTATGGTGTAGTATAATATTATAAATATTAATTTTAATATGTTATTGAAAGGGTTCGAACCTTACATCTTTGTATATGATAATTTTTAGTATTAAATATAAATTAATAAGTTGTTGGCGGAATCGAATTTTAGACCTCTGTATATAATAACTTTTAGTATTGTTATATCTAACGGTCATGATATATTTGAGTTGAACATCTAACAGTTGTGAATGAGAAAATTAATATGTTGTTGGCGAAAATCGAATCTTAGATCTCTGTATATAACAACTTTTAGCATTATTGTATAGTATTATTGTATCTATCGGTCATGATCTATTTGGGCTCAAGATCTAATGATTGTGAATGAGGGATAACCAAAAATGGGGGATTAACCAAACTAAAAATTATAACCCCTTTCACTTATTATAGTATAGTATAGATAGGTATTTTGTCCAATTTGTTTGCATTTTCCTTTTCTTTACAATTATTTGTTTTCTTTTTTACTTGACGATACTTATTTTGTTAACATTTAAATTTATTATTTTAGTTATTATATTTTTTTGCATGAAATTTCATATTTTTCGAATTTTAAAATCATTAAAGTTTATATCTTCTATATTTTTTCACTCAATAATTTTATTATACTATGTAATTATTTTTTGATTGAAAAACTATAAAATAATATCTACAGACATCATTCATAATTTTTGCAATATATACAATTTAAAAATAATTTTAGTTTTTATTTAAAATTATTTAAAAATAAAATTATTTATGCACTTATGACATATTGTTCATGACGAACAAATCATGAACAGTCTTACATCAATCTTTTATTATAATACCTGAGTCTACCACACGTCAGTTAACCAATAAGAATCGAGGAATATTTTAGGATCAATCAGAGCTAATTCCTAAAATTTAGACTTTTCCTTATTTACAATCTCACCATACCTCTTAACCATGGTTAGTTAACACTTCTAATTTAAATACAATAATGATTTTATTAAACATATCCATAAATATCTATTTTTTAAATAAAAAATATTTACTAGAAT
This sequence comes from Saposhnikovia divaricata, assembly GCA_036435485.1. NCBI lineage: Eukaryota > Viridiplantae > Streptophyta > Magnoliopsida > Apiales > Apiaceae > Saposhnikovia > Saposhnikovia divaricata. Next base: position 53,992,577 of record CM071594.1, on the reverse strand, counting down.
ATCACAATTCTAATTTGAAATCAATCACGATATACCACTATATATTTCAAATTAAATTTCATAATTAATCATCCATCAATCAACCACTCTTTTAATATAAAGTCAGTCACAATTATATTATCATACACTATAAATTGATTTTATAATATGTATTGTAAAAATATAATCAATATTAAATAATTATAATCTAACTTAACTAAAAACCTGAAAAAATGAGATTTAAAATCATATTTTAAATAACTTGAATAAAATCTATACCTTCAAAATTTTGATTTTTTTATAAGCTCAAAAATATATTTATTAAAACATCGATGAGCATCTCCAATTCTCCCACATTTGGCATAAAAGTCAACTAACGAGCTACCAGCAAATACATCAGATTCATCATATCTTTTCGTGATCGGATTTAAACAAATTTTAAATAGCTTGGATAAAATTCATATCTTCAAAAACTCAATTTTTTAAAAGGTTCAAAAATATATTTATTCACAATTTGTTAATAAAATAATTAATAAATTCATATAAACGAACACTACATATATTTTAATTATTTTAATTATTAAAAATGCGCTATAAAAGTATTATTATTGGTTGGTGAATAAATTACTAACCAAAAATTAAAATTATATTAGAGGAAATCACAATTTACTTCTAAACGCCCGCAAGGGTTGTCTCAGTTGGTTAAAGAGAGGCCATCTCACCTCTTGGTCACAGGTTCGACTCCCATGGGAGGCGGATTTGTGATTATGTCATCTTGGGGCAGAGCATGTCACACTTGTGCGGTTTGCCTTGGATCACGTGGTTTGCAGGCTATTGCGTGAGCCCATGGGTTTACCCAGAGCGCACCCGAAGGGTAGCGGCTGCGGGTTCCCATGTTAAAAAAAAAATTTACTTCTAAACTTTAAATCAATCAATCATATACAAAAATTTTATTATTTACCATGCTTATTCTAATTTACTAATCGCAGTTAAATTAAATTTAAATATAAAATATCTTGATTTAATAACTTCGCATATCACATGGTTTTTAATTTAAAAAAAATTCTACTAACCGTAAATATTATTTTCTATAAATCCACATAACAGTATATTACATATGGTTATATATCTTTTAGTTATGAATTGTTTTTGAACATCATTTGTTATAATAAAGTGTTGTGGAATAAAAAGTAGGGTTATTGAATTGCGGCTAGGGTTCTTGAGCTTCGTGCTTCAATGGCTGCGCTTGCGTTATCGTGACCTGATTCGGGTCCTCACAAGATGCCTACGTATCTCAGAGTTGAGAATCAAGCCAAGACGTAGTTCTGAGATGAGGGGTCTGGCCCTTTATATAGGCCGTGGGAGCCTTAGAATCGTAATAGGGTTTGGAGACTTGGTGGACAAGTCACTGTTATTGAGGAAGGTTCTGACTCCTCCCTTGTATGAGTTACTTTCCATGTCGAATTAGGTGCCTTGGAGGCTACATAATATCCCAGGGATATTCTAGAACGTTCCTTCTTTCTAGAACGTTCCTGGTTTGTGGATCATGCCCATATTAGAAACAAGCTTATACCGGGCGTCCCCGGTTTGGGCTGTTCTTTTGGGCTTAATCATTAACTACGAATTTAATGCCCAACTAGGGTTTCAGACCTTATTTATGAGCCAATAAATATTATATTAATTATGTCTTTAGGGATTATTTTTCACCCATATCATTTGCCCCCCAACTTCTAGGAAAACTTGATTTCATAGAAGTTTAAGGTCACACCGGCCCTACCAGGGTATCGTCTTATAGTGAAGTGTGGAGCGACCTACACATTCACAACGACTAAAATTCTCTCCCAAATTAATACTTAAGAAAGTTAAACGTTCCTTGGCCTCTCGAACCTTTTTCTTAAGATTTTTGGGCCTTTCGGGAATAAGATTAGTGCCGTTTCAAGCTCATAGACACCAATCCAAGTGCATAGGATCCTTTATCATAGATTCATTAGTGATTTATTTCCCTGAACTTATCTAAGTTAGGGTTAATATCAGACGGTCATCGCTCATAAGCCTCAATAAGGGCTATTTTTTGAGCAAAAGACACTAATTCGGCCTTAATCAGGGCTAAACAACCCTAAACGGGGCTATAAAGGCCATGATCGAGGCTAACTAGTTCGTGCTTAATGTAATTACTACTAGGATATCCACCCTTAACCTTGAAATAGGTTAATTTTAGAGTGGAAGTCCTTAAACATTGATAATCGAGATTAATCACCCCCTAATTGCGATTAGCGAAACCCTAATCCCAAATTTTGGAGTCAAGTCAATCTAGTAGAGATTCTTATAACCTCATGGTTATAGAAAGAATCACGTAAAAATTCTCATTTTTGAGTTGTCTAGGCAAGAAATACGGCCTTCTGGACAAGGTGTTTCAAACACCTTCCTGGTTTTGAACACCCCTGACATTTCTAGACCCAAATTTTAAAGTTGAGCTCATATGATAGAGATTCTTATAATCTCCTGGTATGAAGAAGAATCATATGAAAATATGCATTTTTGAACGTTTTGGAGGCGAAATACCTCATTTTAGGCTGGTTTTCAAACCAGACCTTGTTTCAAACAAGGTCATTTTTTCAACTTCTTGGAATCACTAAGGAACCTACATGGGCTTGTAGAGGACCTTGCAAGGGTCTCAAATCTCAAATTTGAGGGAAAATGGAGCATTTTTTAGCGTTCTGGAGCCAAACGAAATCACCCAAGGGCTTAGGTGTTCATAACACCTGAACCATCTCTCCCCAAGGTAGCCTGGTCGGCCTACCCTAGTCGGCCATTTGGCCAAGGGTGCCTGGTCGGCCACCCCTGGTCGGCTGGGCCCCAATTTTTTTTTTGAATTTTGGCCAAATTTTGACTAGTTGACTTTGACCTTTGACTTTTGACCTTTACTTTTACCAAAGCCAAATCTTGTTTTGAACTCCCCTCCTTGTTTCTAGAGTGAGTTTACAACACCATGGTTGATTTTGTGATCCTTGATCTCAAATAACCTTCTTCTTAGTTTTCAGGACCTTCTGGGTCTTAACTTGTTTTTGAACTTTTGGTTTCAAATAACCGTGGGTTAAACTATGGCCCTTGGCTCCCTGACATCCTTGCATACTTGCAATAGGGTGTTTTAAACAACCTTGGCCTTGCCCCCCTTGTCATGGAGGTCTTTGCTTCTTTATTTGTTTGTATAGGGATTTCCCTTGTTTTCAACACCTGGCTTTAAGTCTAGGATACTATAGTCAGTTTTTATCCTTGATTTTATACTCAAGGAATTTAAAACTCCTACCTTGTTTGTAAGACTGTGCCTTAGATTGATTTTATTCAATGGTTCCTGACTTTCAGGCCTTGAATTCAATCAACCAGCTTAATTCAGGGCAAACAACCTCGTTGGCCATCTGGGCTTATATTTTGTGCAGAGATTCAAAACTCCCAACATATTTCTTAGAGTATATCCTCCAAATTTCCTTAAAGTATTAGCTTTTTAGCTAATCTTTCTGTTTAGTGCCTTAATCATGGATTTTTGGCTTAATCCTCTGTTTAGGCTTAATAAACATGAGTTAGTACAACCTCCTAGGTTGTTAACTATGTTGTTGCTCCAGCCTCCATTTCCATTCGTTTCTTTCGCTTATTTCTACGAATTAGATTGTTTGTTCGACCCAATTTTGAATTCATAAAGCCTTTTTCTTGCTATTTTCGGCTATTTAACCTGTAAATGCGGGTCATCGGAAAGATGACCTGCTATGGAGGGTCGCCCATTTCCTTATAAAAGAGTAGGGGTGGAAGTCATTCTTCACACTTCCCTCTTCTCTCAAATAAAATTTCTCTCTGAAGAGCTCTCAAGATTCAAGTACTTCTTTCAATTTTAGACAAACCTGATGGCAAGTGAGGGTGGTCAGAGCATCGTAGTTCCTTCTAAAGGCCTTCTCCAAGCAATCAACAGGAGGACCAAAGACAACAATAGGAAAGGTAAGGTGTTTCCTCCTCGTTATCAGTTAACTTTACACCAACTCTTAGATGAGCCCGGGGACGTGTTTCCAAACAACGCGGGATTTGATTCTTTCATATTCCCTAGCACTTTAGATGTAGGAGATATTAATGACTTACTCAAATATGAGTTTCCTTCTGGTTTGAAACTCAGAATCCCCACACCAGGGGATAGAACTTGTAATTGGCACCCTGAGAATTTATTTGTATACAAAGGTGCTATTACCGTTGGTCTTAGGTTTCCAGTTCACCCTTGGGTTGTTAGGTTGCTAGCTGAGGTTAAAATCAACCCGTGCCAACTATATCCCAACTCCTGGAAATTTATCTTCATTTTTATGGTTGAATGCATCAAGGGAGGCATCTGCCTTAGCATTCCTTCATTTAGACATTTGTTTGCTTTCAAGAATAGCCCTATTACTGGGAAAGGATGGGTAAGCATCCAACATCGTACAAAGTCCCGAATGATTATCAACGCTGCCTCCGTGCCTGATTCATACCACAACTGGAGGCACGAATTTTTCATCCTTAGATGGAAAGGGGGAGACATGGGTGAGTTTTTCAGGTCTAAAATCAATCACGTGAATGATGAGGGTGTTAGTGAGCTTCAATTCTCAAGTGAAGAAAAAGCTCAGGGGGATTGGCTTATTTCAACCTTTCAAAATGCTCACTATCGTGAAGTCGTGACTGAGCATGCCTTGATAGAGACCGGGCTTAGTAGTATCCCTCTCGAGGGTAATCCTTACTTTAACTCCTTTATTTTCATCATACTTGTTCTTATTCCAACATTGTTTTCTTTGTCTTTTCTTGTAGTTGCTGAGGAGATTGATAGCCTGCCGAGTCGTGCTCCTCAGATTATTAAAAGGATGATTAAAAAGGCTGAGAAAGAGGCCAACCTTGATGACGTTCCAGTTCCTGAATTCCTTCAGCATTGCTCAAAAGCTGGAAAAAGAATCAGGAGTTCGGATGGGAGTATGAAAACTGCGTTCATGCCTGAGTGGGGAATATGCGAGCAGGACGCTATTCGAGATAGCCATCTTCTTGCTCAAGAATGGTCTCGGAATGCTATAGCCCCGGTTGATAAGGTTCATTTTGCAACAGCAACGAACCTTGGGGAAAATGAGAGTTGGGGAGCGTTTCACGCCTATAACGTAAGCTTATCTCCCCTCCCTTTTTGTTACTCTTGCTAGATATTGACCACCATGGCTTAACACATTTCTTTATGGCATTTTATTCTTGTAGCTGAATGCTCATTTCCAGAACGCTATCTGAAAGGCAGAGTGTGTAAACTTGTAACACTATAACTAATGTAACTCAAACTAAAGGAAAAGATACTTAACCAGAAGACAATCAAGAACAAGAAGTCACAAGAAATCAACACTAAATTAAGACAAGGTAATTGATACAATTCAACATGTTAACTATGATCAATCCAAGAAGAAATCATTGAGAGAAGTTCAAGTCAAAGTTGTTCATGCCTCAGTGATTTGGAAAGCCAAGAATCAAGATCATAACTATCAGTATCAATAAGACCAATTGATTTCAAGTGAACAAGAAGGAAAGCAAATATTGGAAAGCCACATTTCTAATTGGATATGGTAATTTATTCAAGAAGCAAAAACCCTATCAAGACTAGTCACTTATGAACCAGACCGTTGCATCAAGTGTCAGGACATTGATAGCAAGTTTATGTCAGTAATAAAGATCCATATTCAAGAGCTTGGTGAAGAATAAAGAAGACATGAAGATATCACAAGTTCAAGATGTGCATTGAAGTTTCAAGTTGAAGACCAGAATATTTTCTAAGTACTAAATATTCTAGATGGCCAAGTAGAAGTTTCTAAGTAGAAGTTCTACTTAGAACTTCGAGATGGCTAAGTAGAAATTCTCAAGTAGAAGTTCTACTTAGAGTGCAGCTTCAACATGACACATGGCATCTTCTGATTGGCAGATTTCCAAGCTTTCAAGATAAGGCAAGAATTATGTGGACATCATTGGGCCACGTACATCTTAGTCTTTGAAGACTACAGGACATAGATTACATGTAGTATAAATAGAAGTACTTGTGTAATGTTTTAGTAAGTGAGCAATTCTAAAGAAAAACACAAGAGAAAAAGAGAGAGTGCATTCACAGAGCTTAGTATCATTCACTTCTCTCTCAACTTCTGTTATACTTTGTAATGAATGTTGTAGCAACCCTTTCAAGTTATATATAAGACATATATTCCTTGAATCTTTGTGTTCATTTATTGCATCGTATTTATTGCTTCTCATATTCGAAAAGTTGTATTCACCCCCCCTCTACAACACATTTGGACCTAACAATTGGTATCAAAGCGATATGTTTAACATACAAAACATAGATCCTTGTGTTGAGTAGAAGAATCGTGAGTTTTCATTTTTCAGATCTACTTTTCATTTTCTCGAAAAGTGTGTTTTAATTCGTTGGTAGTGAAAACTCATCTGAAAAATTATTTAAATACTCCAGGTGTGATTATTTAGCTTGGGTGTATTTTAACTAATTTTTGTGAATTTATCTGGGTTCGTTCATATTTGGTGTTCTTGAGTGTTCATCATCTGTTCTTATCAAAGAAGACAACCCAACAACTTTTTGATCTCCTTTTCAAAAGTAAAAGAATAAAAAAGGTGGTTTTTGGACTTTTTAATTTGCTTTATTCGGCCGAAAGTATACAGACATACTCAGTACCTAGCATGTGGGTTAGGTGGGTTAGGTGAGTAAAGCATTCAAAGTCAAAAGGTGTTAAAGAGAAAATATTGTTTATTCAATATTAAAGTAATCTGCAGAAAAAATTATTCTAAGGACAAAAGTTCTACATAGAATTTCTACTTGAGAATTTCTACATAGAATTTCTACTTGAGAATTTCTACATAGAATTTCGACTTGGACAATTTCTACTTGGTGATTTCGACTTGAGCAAAATTTCTACTTAGAGAAATTTCGACTTAGGCAAAAGTTCTACATAAATATTCTACATAGCCTAGTCTTGGGTACTTAGAAACTTTTAGTGACCAGAATTGAGATGGCTCCTAAAAATGCATTCAAGATCCCAATGTTCAACAAAGATCACTATGAAGAATGGGTTTTCAGAATGAGACTATATCTAGAGACTGTTAACCCTGAATATCTGGAAGTCCTTGACAAGGGTAAATTTGTCCCAATGGTAGTTATTCCTTCACATACGGAAGGAGGAGTGGTTATACCACCTCGGTCTGAGCCTAAAAAGGTCTCGGAGTTTTCGGATGCTGATAAGGAACAAATAGCTTGTGATACTGCCGTTCGACAAACCTTGATGGAATCTCTTGATCATGAAATGTTCAACATAGTCAAAGGTCTGACTACAGCAAAGAAGATTTGGGACAAGATAGAAGTTGTCATGGAAGGATCTGCAGAGGTCAGAAGCAACAAAACACTCATACTCAAGATGGAGTATGACACCTTTAGAATAAGGAAAGGAGAAGGCATAACAGATGTCTACCTACGATTCAGTCAGTTGGTATTGAATTTGAATCTGAGAGGTGTAACTCTCCCCATGGTTGAGACTAATACGAGATATCTGAGGAACCAGCCAAAAAGCATTGAACATAGGGTCTACGCAATAAGAGAAACCAGAGATTTGCATACAACTTCTCTGGAAGAATATTATGGAATATTAAAGACCTATGAGCTGGAAACTCTTCAAGATCAAGCATGGGACAATGATTCAAAGGGAAAAGAAAGTGCATCAGGATTAGTTGCTGATGAGGAAGAGTCTAAGAAGGCAATGGTTGCAGCAAAGCCTAAATCATCACTTGCACCACATCAAGTTGATAATGATGACGAGTGCGCATCTGACAGTGATGATGACTACTACACCCAAGAAGAGCTGGACAACATGGACGATAGTGTCATGGCATACATGGCAAGGAAGTTCAGCAACATGAGATTTAGAAAGAGCAACCGACCACAGAGAAAATCTTCATCTTATTATTGGGCTGCTAAGGGTGGTGGTAGTTCGTCAGGCTACAACGGAAAAGGCAAGAATACCAGCTACAAATCTCCTTTGGATTTCAAAATGAAGTTCAAATGCTATAATTGTGGTGAAGCTGGACACTTTGCCTCGGACTGCAAAAAGCCTAAACAGACTTATCCAAAAGAGACATTTGAAGCTCTCAAAAGCAACTATGAAGCACTGTTGAAGGAAAGACATGGAAAACGAGCTTTATTGGTGACAGAAGGAAGAGCTTAGGATGATTCAGATGAGGAAGATGTTACTCATGTAGCAAACTTTGCCCTCATGGCTGAGACATCAGAGGAACCAGAGGTACCAGTTCTGACTCTTAAAGTAGAAATGTCTATTGATGATTATAAAGAACAGAACGGGGCTCTTAGTGAAGAGATCTATATGTTGTGCAAAAGCCTAGACTCTTCTCAAAAGGAACAGAAAACACTTGTTGCCAAATGCAGAATGCTTGAGGCAAAAGTGGAAGAGCTAGAGGCTGCTTGCACTGTAGATACTTCTCTAAGAGACTTTATTAAATCTCTGGAACACAAGCTCGTCCTTAAGGAAGAAGTAGAAGCATGTCTTAGGAACAATCTAGCTGAGTTAGAAACTAAATGCGAAGCATACAAACTAGCTGCTAGTAAAGTGTATGTAGATAATGACACATTTAAGAAAATAACTGGAGTAGGTATAGGACTTGATTATTCTGACCTTCCTAAGAAAGAAGGAAAGAGACCTATTGACCCTAGTTCCAGTGACCTTAAAAAGGAAACACCTAGTATTCTTAAATCGGCTGTCAAACCTATCTACAAACATCTTGTTCCTAGAATAGAAGAAGAAGAGACTGAATTGATAGCTAGATATGAGATTGAGATGGAAGATCGCCAGAAAGAACAACCTACAACTCCTATTAAACAAGTTAAAATCAATTTCCCTAGAGATGAATCTAGACTGGGATTAGGAGCTAAGGCTGTTAAACAACAAGGAAAGAAAGAAAAAGGCATAAAAGAGGTTAAGGCTGAACGAATAAAGAAAGCATGTTATCATTGTAAATCTACTGAACATCTTTCTTATGCATGCAAAGCTAACATGAATGTTCCTGCTGCACATGCCATGCCTATCACACATACAATGAATAATCTGATCAGAATCATGCACAGTGTGGTCAACCTAATTGTATGCCATGCACTTTTGACATCATGCAAACTTTTGTGCATTTAATGAATGCATCTAGCCAGTCATGCTCAAATACTGTTGCTAGTTCAAATATCAAGAAAAAGTATGGGAGAGACAAGACTGTCAGTCCTCCTAAAGTTAGGAGTGATAAACCTTCTCCTAAGACTGATAAATCTGTCAAGTCTGAGAAAGGAAAGGAGATAGTCGAAAGCTCTAGTAATGTGAAGAAAAGTGCATCTCCTGTTGTTAAATCTGTTGATTCTCGATCTTATCGAAAAGCCGGGCCCAATCAAAGTTGGGTTCCGAAGAATGTCTAACCAATCTGTCATTGCAGGGCATTAAGCAGAATAGAAATAAAGTTATATGGGTGCTAGACAGTGGAGCATCAAGGCATATGACTAGAAACAAGTCCCTGCTTACAGAGTTGGTTATGAAGGCTGGCCCTTATGTTACCTTTGGAGATGACAGCATAGGTGTGACTAAGGGATATGGCAAACTGAAAACTGGCAATGTCATCATTGAAGATATTTCCTATGTTGAGGGACTAAAGCACAATCTGTTGAGTATAAGTCAATTCTGTGACAAAGGTTACGAAATTGTCTTCAACAAGAAAGGTGTCTCAATCACTCACATCAAGGAAGGCTCACTAGCTTTCAGAGGAGTTCGAAAGGCAGATCTTTTTGTTGCAGATATGGATTCAGCAAATCAGGATGAGGTCACCTGTTTCTACAGCAAAGCCTCGGATGATGAAAGCTGGTTATGGCACAAAAAGCTATCTCACTTAAACTTCAAAACGATGAATGCTCTCGCGAAGCGAGAATTGGTGAGAGATCTACCTCAAATGGAGTTCGCTCCGAAAGGACTCTGTGAAGCTTGTGAAATGGGAAAGTCGAAGCGAGCATCGCATAAAAGCAAAGAAATTTCTAGTATTACTGAGCCTCTGCAACTTCTTCATATGGATTTGTTTGGCCCAGTGAATGTCCTATCTTTGTCTAGGAAAAGATATGCTTTAGTAATCGTGGATGACTTCTCCAAGTATACATGGGTATTGTTCGCAATGACGAAAGACGAAGTACCTTTCTTAATCATTGATCACATCACTCAAATTGAGAATGTTTCAACACTTACTGTGAAGACGATTAGATCAGACAATGGCACTGAATTCAAAAACGCAGTGCTAAATGTCTTCTGTGTATCTAAAGGAATACGTCGTCAGTATTCAGCCCCGAGAACTCCACAGCAAAATGGAGTAGTTGAAAGGAAGAATAGAACTCTGGTTGAAGCAGCAAGAACTTTGTTGTATGATTCAAAACTTCCTTTGTATTTCTGGGCCGAAGCAGTGAGTACCGCTTGTTACACTCAAAATAGAACCTTGATCATAAAAGATAAAGAAAAGACACCATGTGAGCTAATGAACAACAGAAGACCAACAATCAAATACTTTCATGTCTTCGGAGCAAAATGCTATGTGCTTATAGATGATGAAAATCTTGGCAAGTTTGCAGCAAAAGCTCGTGAAGGAATCTTTGTTGGTTACTCTACAGACGTGGTGGCAGCTTATAGAGTGTTCTTGGTGAATGATCGAAAAGTGACTGAAAGTTACAACGTCAGATTCGACGATACCAAACTCTCATCAATTTCAAGAGATTCTAGTGAACCTGAGTCCCTAAAATTTCAGAATCTGGACTTAGAAGATCTTGAAGATGAACCTGAGTTGGTTGTTCCATTAAATGTTCCAAGCGTACATGAAGAACCTGAGTCTAGTGAACAAGCTAATTCTACAAGATCAGGAGAGACTTCTTCAGTACCAACCGGCAACAACTCAGGGGGAGTAAATAGCAGCTCAAGGACTACTGTTCAAGGCTCGAGTCGAGTTGACTCTAGTTCTGTAGGAGCTGGCACTAACTCAGGGGGAGTTAGTGAAAATAATTAAAGTAGTCAGCACCCCGACTCAGAAAGTCAAACTGAATCATCAAGACAATTTCCAGGTGAACGGGTATGGAATAGAGACCATCCGTTTGAGTTAATTATTGGTGATCCAGATGCTGGTGTGACTACTAGAAGAACTGCAAGAGCTGACATGGCTAATATCTCCTTATATTCTGGGTTCTTATCCAAGCTTGAACCTAAAGAAATAGAAGAAGCTCTTGGCGATGCTGATTGGGTGATTGCAATGCAAGAGGAACTCAATCAGTTTGAAAGGCAGAAAGTTTGGAAACTGGTACCCCGACCAAAGAACAAATCCGTAATTGGAGCTAGGTGGGTATTCAGAAATAAACTGGATGAAAACGGACTTGTAACACGAAACAAGGCTCGTTTGGTTGCAAAAGGTTATTCTCAGCGAGAAGGAATTGATTATGATGAAACCTATGCACCAGTTGCAAGACTTGAGGCAGTCAGGATGTTCTTGGCATTTGCAGCACATAAGAACTTCAAAGTTTTCCAGATGGACGTGAAAAGTGCCTTCCTGAACGAAGAGTTAGAAGAAGAAGTGTATCTGGAACAGCCGCCTGGCTTCGTTGATCCAGAACATGCAGATTTTGTGTATCTACTCTTCAAATCTGTCTATGGCCTCAGGCAATCCCCAAGGCGATGGTATGAAACCCTATCTCTATTCTTAATTGAAAATGGTTTTGTTAGGGGAGTAATTGATAAAACATTGTTCTATAAAGTTGTGAGAAATGACTTAATACTTGTTCAAGTATATGTAGCCGATATTATTTTTGGGTCATCAAATGAGCGCTTGTGCGAGAAATTTGCCAAGCTAATGCAGGAAAAATATGAGATGAGCATGATGGGAGAGCTGTCCTTCTTCCTTGGATTACAGATCAGTCAGAGAAAAGATGGTATCTTTATCTGTCAATCCAAGTACGTCAGAGATTTACTCAAGAAGTATAATCTAGAAGATGCATCAGCAGCTAAGACTCCCATGGCAACAGCCACGAAGCTTGATGAAGACAAATCAGGTAAATCAGTTGACATCACAAGCTATCGAGGTATGATTGGCTCACTCCTCTATTTAACTGCAAGTAGACCAGATATAATGTTCGCAACTTGTTTATGTGCAAGGTTCCAAGCGGATCCTAGAGAATCACATCTCGTAGCCGTCAAAAGAATTTTTAGGTATCTCAAGGGCACACCAAATCTAGGGATTTGGTACCCAAGAGATACAGGTTTTAATCTTATTGGCTATTCGGATTCAGACTATGCAGGTTGCAGGATTGATAGGAAAAGCACATCTGGTGCTTGCCAATTTCTTGGCAGAAGATTGGTGTCCTGGCAAAGTAAAAAGCAACATACAGTATCTACTTCTACTGCTGAAGCTGAGTACATTGCTGCTGGAAGCTGTGTAGCTCAAATACTGTGGATGAGGAACCAATTGAAGGATTATGGCATGGAGCACAAGAAAATTCCAATCATGTGTGACAACACAAGTGCCATTGCCATAACCAACAATCCTATAGATCACTCAAGAACCAAGCATATTGACATCAGGTATCATTTCATAAGAGAACATGTCGAGGAGGGGACTGTGGAGCTACATTTTGTGCCCACAATGCAACAAATTGCAGATATATTCACCAAACCTCTTGATGAAGTAACATTCAATAGGTTGGTTGGTGAATTGGGAATGCTTAACACAAGTTAGTAAAGCCTTCTATCTGTAAAATCCATGTTTATGTTTGTATGTGCAAGCTAATCAATCATTATGTGCTTAGACTTTAAAATGCCTAATTAATGATTGTTATAGTTTGCATATAGTGTGATTTTGCATGAATTCATTGTGTTTTAAGTGTCTTTTATAGCACAAATCTGTGAATTTATGCTTGTTAGATTGCATGATCATAGGGAGAGTTAAATTCATAATATTCTAAATATTGCATGATTTTTAGATGAATTTACCTATGATTTTCATGTAATTAGAGGCCTTAGAATTAAAAAAAAAAACTTCAAAATTTTGAGTTAGGTTCTATCTCGAAACTCATCTAGAAATTCGACTTAAGCTGTCAGAGTGAAGTTTTTGTAAAATTCTAAGTCTGGGAAGAATTTCGAGTTGGCTATCTCGAAATTCATCTCGAAATTCGACTTAGAGTTCGAATTCGAGTTACCAGTGTGCCTAGTTCTATCTTCAAAATATTCGAGATAAATTCTATCTCGAATTTTATCTCGAAGGTTGAGATGAGGTTTCCATTAAGGGAATATTTTGAAAAGAACTGAGAATTAACTTCGAGTTAGTCTATCTCGAAACTTAACTCGAATTTCGACTTGATGTTCGAGATAGAGTTCTTAGTCTATCTCGAAACTCAACTCGAATTTCGACTTGGTGTTCGAGATAGAGTTCTCAGTTAAGCTAAAGGGAATCTTTCGAGTTACACTCCTAACTCGAAACATATCTTGAATTACCCTGTACTTTTTGGTTCAAGGGGGTATTTTGGAAAGAATTTGAGATTAACTTCGAGTTAGTCTATCTCGAAACTCAACTCGAATTTCGACTTGATGTTCGAGATAGAGTTCTTAGTCTATCTCGAAACTCAACTCGAATTTCGACTTGATGTTCGAGATAGACTCTAACTCGAAAAGTATCTTGAATTTCCTTGTCTTTCTTAGAAGGGATTTTTTCCAAGTTTACTACAATTCATTAATCTTCAAGATAGGATTTCCCTATAGTTTCTGCTGTAATATTGGTTAAAGTGCTTATTTGTGCATAATTGTTCGAGTTAACCTCTATCTCGAACTTTATCTCGAAGTTCGACTTGATGTTCGAGATAGAGATGTTCGAGATAGAAATGTTCGAGATAGAGTTCGACTTAGATGTCCCCTGTATGGACTTAGTACTTTTCACATTTTTTTTACAGGGACATTTTTGTCATTTCACATTCACCTATATATACATCTCTAACTCGATGCCCAATTCACTTTACCTAATTTCTTTTTCACAGCAGCCGTTTCACAAGAACAGTGCGATTTCACAGACTTCATACTATTAACCCGTGTTTTTGTGATTAAACTCGTACTAATCACGAATTACTGCCAAATTTTTGACTGAGATTCACTGTGTAATCATTAACCTTTATGTTGGTGTGTTTTGTAACCGCATATACACGCGCATATACATACACACAAACATCAAGTTTTGTGTATCTGTTCCAAAACGCGATTTCATATTCTCCACATATACACACGATTTCACTGATAAACACACGAATATTCATCTTTGTTGAATATTCAGATACAGTAATTGGCAACTGTTCATATTCCGTAGTTTAAATTTTCGGATTATCTTTTGATATTCTCGAAAAATTAAAAGGAATAAAACTGATTAATTCGTAATTTATTTGTTTTTCTCATTAAAATAAAAATTCACATCTTTTAAAAGAAAAACATTTAATTAAAATGGCTCACCAATTTTCCCTTGCTAAAAACAATTTTTATAATATTTCTACGGAAATTGGTGATCAACTCCCGCGGTTTAAGTTTTGGATACGATTTCTCAATTTGTATTCCAAAGCTAGCCATGCTTTTACTGCTAAACCTACACTAGTACATGATGGTTTACAGCAATTATGGACTAGTGCGGTTACTTTTGGGAGTAAATCAACCCCCTACGGTTTCAGGTTTACCTTAGCGGGTCAGGAATATGAGGTGAGCGAAGAAATTGTCAACAGAGTTCTGGGATTCCCAATTAAAGATGCCTATGATCCAGAACCTACTGCTGCAGAACGCCTCAGATTCTTTGAAGAAATTGGATGTTATCCTCCAAAAGGCCCAATCACGGGAAATATCCAAAAGCAATTCTTCCATGGGGAATGGAATTACTTTTTCGAGGCCATCACAAGATGTTTTCGGGCACGCGAAAAAGACTTTCATCAAATTCCAATTCCAATGCAAACCTTTGCAGTTGCCCTAGCAAGAGAACTGGATATAAACTATGGACGCATAGTTCTCTCTGAGATAGTGGCCTCAATGGGATCCCTTGCAAGCAGAGACCTCACTACAAATGATGTTGTTTGCTGGTTTCCTCGGTTTCTTCAAATGCTGATCAATGACTTAATACCGAAGGATGCTCTTGCTATTAGACAGGTATTTGCCAGAAGCCCCACATCTGAATCGCTAGGGATGGGCACTAAGTCACTTTCAACCATTGCTAATCAGGATAAACATCAAGGTAAACCAATGTCTACTCCTGAAAATATTCAAATGTGGCTTAGATATGATGTAGGAGTTACCAATTTGGAGGCATCATCACAAGTTTCATCACATGCTCAAAATCCATCTGTTCATGCTGAGGCATTTGATGAGATCCCTGATGAGGAAAGCGATGATGCACAAGGTAATCAATCAGGTAATCTCTCCCTGCATACTATTCATTCCTCCTCCTATGTTTCTGATTCCGCGACCCAAGAGACTGCTAACCCGCAGGATCTATCCCAGGGTAAGAGCCATATTTCTGACTCTGAGTCTGATACACATTCCTATTCTCTATCACCCCTGTTAACGGAAGTCAGAAAACCAGCACGTATATATATACAAGATGATGAGGAGAGTGAACCCGAAGAGCAGCAACTTATTCGCAAGAAAGCCAAACTTTTCCACGCTGCTACTTCACAACCACAGTCAAACCCTAGAGTGTCACACGCAACCACTCCACCTCACGCGAGTGGTTCACCCCTTGAACAATCTGCACATAGGGATTTTGATTTTGGTGAGGATGATGTACCTCTTGAAGATACTGTTGCTTCAAGAGGACATGAAGTCTTAAGAACTTCAGTCGTACCTTCACCGGTACGTACTGATGCTGCAAAGAGGATCGGTTCTGATGTCGTACAAGGACACTTTGCAGCCTCTCAGCCTGAGATTCCAACTCAGGAACAAACAGAATTTGATCCCATAACTGTCAACAACATTTCTTATCAATTTTCTGCAGGTACTGCTTCACTATTTGGATCAATCATTGAAGACATACACGAGCGTGAGACAGGGAGTGTGTGTGAGAGGTTAGGGAGAGAGGGACCTTCATTTTCAAGGCCCGAAATCGAGCGTCAAATACCAACAGAACGAGTATTAGAGCGAGGTCACCTAAACCAAACACCGTCCCTTAACACTGAAAATCTTGATACGCGTATGACTTCAATGGAAAATCAGATGAGGCAGTTCGGGCAGACGATGGGGCAGTTCGGGATTAATATTGGAAACAACCAAAGGGCTCTAGACGACTACGCAGCAAGAATGGCAAGTCAAGCTACAGCTTTTGATGATTTGACAAATAAGGTCAATGACTTGGGCCATGCTGGTGGTGTCTTGGGAAGCACTCTCAATGAGAGGATGGGGGCATTGGAGTCTACAATGCATACAATGGCTGTGGAGATCAGTAGAATGATGTTCGCAGTCAGGAGTTTTGTGCCCCCGGAGTGCTTCGAGTCGCAACAACCTCCCTCCGATGCTGGTGCAGGTGGTGCAGGTGGTGCTAGTGGAGCGGGAGCCTCTGGTTCTGGTTTTGGAGGTTCCTATGCAGCTGGTAGATCTGAAGACCATGGTGGAGCTCAGGATAACTCACCTAAGGGGGAGAGTGGAAAGGAGACGAGACAGCAGGCAGTTCACATCGAAGAAATTGAAGAACCCGCTGATCTTGTCAAGGAACCAGAAGTTGAGCCGTCTGTTGATGAAGAGGCTCTGAGGATGAGAAAGGGTAAGGCAGTAATGGTTGATGAACCATTTGTTGATCTGAGTCATCAGGAAACAGTACAGGAGGTACTTGACTCAGATTCTGACATGGAAGACGTACCGTTGGCACACGCTATAAAAAGATCTTTGAAGGAACAAGGTGGAGGTGCTGGGATGTCTTCCGGACGGCCTGAAGAATTTACTGTTGATGAGGAAACTCTTAAAGCTCAACAGTTAGCCTTGGAACAAGCTCAGTTCCATAAAATGAAAATGATGCAAGAACATGCTGCGTTCCTAGAACAGAAGGTGGAGCTACAAGGGAAGCAGTATGAGTATGAGCTTGCAAGGCTAGCTAATCCTCAAGTTGATCTGGACAAACGATGGATAGGGCAGAAATGGGATGAAGCAAGGAAGATAATGATGGGACCATGTGCGAAAGGAGTTCATAACAAGGATGCAGATGATCTGTTCTACAACTTGAATTTGCAGAATCCAATGACTGGGGACTATATAAATGCTTTGAAGAGATTAATTTCTAAAGTCAGGGTTGGATACAATGCAAATCTTAAGGAGTGGCAGGTTATCTTGTCTTTGGTAGAAGGAGTCCCAACATCTTTCCTATATGTGGATGACCAATTCATAATGAGAAGATCTGCGTCAGAGTTGTTCTTGCTAGCGACTAAAATTCAGTACTCTCAATCTGAGGAGCTAAGCATTCTGTACAGGGATCAGTTAATGCAGCTAGCAGAGGACAAGGGTCCAGAATTCTCAGCATATCCAAATTTTGTCCGGATGGTAGTTGACGGAAAGATGAAGAGGGTTAGCATGGAGGAAAATGATCTAATGGAGCTTTCAGTAGAATCTCTCAAAGCTGTCTGTAGACAAATGATGAGTAAGGGATTCGCTTCTGAGCTTAAAGATAAATCCGTGAAGATTATTGAAAGAGTTATATTCAAGAAGAGCAATGAGGTGTGGAAGTGTGATGTCATTGCTCCAAACCCTCTTGATGACGTGAAGATTGAGCCGGAGCTGATAGAGAAGAAATGGAATATTCTTCAAGCCATGAAGAATGTAGATGAAGCTCTGACTCTTCCTTCTGGAGCACTAGAACAAGGAGAAATAAGGGAGGCTATTGGTGTTCCAGGAAGTGAAAGTGTATACTGGATACATGCTTATGTTGAAGATACAGCTGATGCCTTAGTATTCATAGATGCAGACCAGAATCAAACAATCTTGCATATGAGTAGACAATGGCTGCTACGGACTCAAGATGCTGCATTTCTGGAGAGAGTATTATATGTATTCAAATGGGGCGAAGTGGAAGATAAGTTTGTTGAAGAAAAGCAGAGACTCATGAGTTACCTGTCTGAAGTAGTGGTGGAAAAGAAGAGAATGGAGCGAGATGCGGCCAGTGTCCACAATACTGACCGTGTCAAGGGCTACCCCAAGATGATCTATTGTCAGTTCAAATCTGATAAATCTCACTGGAAACCTCAGCTCATCATGAAGAACTTCGAGGATATTCCAAAGATCAGAACTACTCAGGAGGTGGACAAACTCAGAAGGCTTTTCAAACATCCTTATCCAGAGCCCAAGAACCCTCTAGAAATGGAAGCTGTGAGTCTGTTGAATGCTAGGTGGAAGCAGCTTAAAGATCCAGTATACAAGAAAGAAAAGCAGCAGAAGGAGAAGAGCAAAAGGCAGAAAGAAGAGAGAGACCAAGCTGCTGAAGCTAGAAAGAGGAAACGGAATTAGGGTTAAAGGTCAGAGTGGTGTGAACTTGAAGTTGGAAAAACTTCATGTCTTTTGGTTGCTTTAACTCACTTGAGGAAAATTCACCTTAGAGTGAATCCAATAAGGTGATACAAGTTTGACTAAAAGGTATGAAATAATCCAGGTGATAGGAATCACTCAAATGATCTTTAATTCGAAGTTCGAATTCTGTTTCTAGTTTAAGTTCTTTGTATTGTTTTCATGTAAATTTCAATTGTAAATTATTCAAGACTGTAATGTTAATTATCTTTTCTTGTCTCATTGTTTAGTTGAGTTATCCTTCATTAATTTGAATGTCATTGTTAGACAATCAAATTGGGGGAGATTGAAAGGCAGAGTGTGTAAACTTGTAACACTATAACTAATGTAACTCAAACTAAAGGAAAAGATACTTAACCAGAAGACAATCAAGAACAAGAAGTCACAAGAAATCAACACTAAATGAAGACAAGGTAATTGATACAATTCAACATGTTAACTATGATCAATCCAAGAAGAAATCATTGAGAGAAGTTCAAGTCAAAGTTGTTCATGCCTCAGTGATTTGGAAAGCCAAGAATCAAGATCATAACTATCAGTATCAATAAGACCAATTGATTTCAAGTGAACAAGAAGGAAAGCAAATATTGGAAAGCCACATTTCTAATTGGATATGGTAATTTATTCAAGAAGCAAAAACCCTATCAAGACTAGTCACTTATGAACCAGACCGTTGCATCAAGTGTCAGGACATTGATAGCAAGTTTATGTCAGTAATAAAGATCCATATTCAAGAGCTTGGTGAAGAATAAAGAAGACATGAAGATATCACAAGTTCAAGATGTGCATTGAAGTTTCAAGTTGAAGACCAGAATATTTTCTAAGTACTAAATATTCTAGATGGCCAAGTAGAAGTTTCTAAGTAGAAGTTCTACTTAGAACTTCAAGATGGCTAAGTAGAAATTCTCAAGTAGAAGTTCTACTTAGAGTGCAGCTTCAACATGACACATGGCATCTTCTGATTGGCAGATTTCCAAGCTTTCAAGATAAGGCAAGAATTATGTGGACATCATTGGGCCACGTACATCTTAGTCTTTGAAGACTACAGGACATAGATTACATGTAGTATAAATAGAAGTACTTGTGTAATGTTTTAGTAAGTGAGCAATTCTAGAGAAAAACACAAGAGAAAAAGAGAGAGTGCATTCACAGAGCTTAGTATCATTCACTTCTCTCTCAACTTCTGTTATACTTTGTAATGAATGTTGTAGCAACCCTTTCAAGTTATATATAAGACATATATTCCTTGAATCTTTGTGTTCATTCATTGCATCGTATTTATTGCTTCTCATATTCGAAAAGTTGTATTCACCCCCCCTCTACAACACATTTGGACCTAACACTGTCCAACTTGGGAAATCGTAAAAGGATAAGGAAAGGGCTGCCCTCAAGGCTGTGGAGAAGCATCAGAAGGAATCTGAAGAATGAGAGACTTAATACTTCACCTCAGAAGACCAACTCTCATCTCTTAGGGGAAAATATGCGGCCTTGGAGAATAGAACCCAAAACAACGAAGACTCCATTATTCAGAACTACTTGGGCTCGGATACATTCCTTGCCTTCATTGATGATCATGACAGGGAGGTCCAACCGGACAACATGACTATAGGTTGGGAAAAAGCTGTGAATAAGATTAGTCATGACCATAAAGGGGTCATTTTTCCTTCCTTTTATCCAAGTCCCTGGAAGGTGACTGATACTGATGACTTTGTTGAGGGTGTTGGAACTACCTCTCATGTAAACAGGCGCGCTTCTGGCTCTGGGACTAAGGCCACTCCCCAACGTTCAGGATCTAGTTCCGGGAGACACCCTTCAAAATCCCGTGGGAGGGATCAAAGTGGCAGTTCAGAATGCCCTTTAGCTGGCTAAATTCATGAACCTAGATCGGTGAGTGTTAGCAGTTCCTCAACTTCAACTTCCAAAAGCAAGGAAGAAGGTGAGATGGAATCATCCAGTGAAGAAGAAGTCCCTGTTCAGGTTGCTCCTCCCAAAACCAAGAAACGGTTGGTGAAGACTGCTTCTATTAAGAAGTGATTATCCTTTGAGCCTTGCATATGTTAGCCTCATGTGGCTTTTATCCAGTTCTTATTTCATCCTTACTTTGGTTGTGGTCCTTCATGGACTTGTATTTTTATTCGGTGTGTTTGTAACTTATGACTCGAATTCTGTCCCTTAGGGGTACTTTATCTACATGCTTGTTTCCTTTAATTCATACGTTCCTTTATTTACGGTACTTGGTCATCCTAGACTTACACACATAAGGTGTTTGGTACATTCTAAAATCACAGAATCGTAGAATGGAAAACAAGCTTGTATTAATAACGTGAAACAGGCTCAACCCTTACATAAAATAACACGTCCTACTATGAGCAACATGCTCTGCAATGGTTTTATATGAACCTTATTTCTATTTCTATTAGATAGGCAAAAAGCTAAGTCCTTACTTGGAGAGCTTAAACATAATAAATCTTGAGATTCGAGGCATGCCAAGTGCGAGGCACCTCGTTTCCATCCAAGGTTTCCAGCTTGTAAGAACCTATTCCCAACGTTTTGCTGACTCTATACGGCCCTTCCCAATTAGGGGCCAACTTGCCTGTCTTTCCAACTCCAGATGCTTCTATATTCCTTAAAACCAAGTCGACTTCTTTAAAGAACCTTTCTTTAACCCTATGGTTGTAATAAAAGGATGCCCTCTTCTGGTGCTCAACATTGTGGGCATTCGCTTCATCCCTGACTTCATCAATTAGATCAAGGGCAAGCCTCATGCCTTCCTCATTAGTTTCTTGCTCATATGATTCCACCCTTGGAGACACGTGAGAGATCTCCACGGGCACAACTTCCTCTGCTCAATAAGCTAGCAAAAATGGGGTAGCTCCTGTTGTTACTTTACAGGTGGTACGATATGCCCACAGTATAGGCAGCAGCTCGTCCACCCACGTGTTTCTTGAACGTTCGACCCTTTTCTTGAGTCCATCAAGGATAATCCGATTCGCTACTTCAGCTTGCCCATTAGCCTGAGGGTGAGCTACTGAAGTGAAGCGAAGTTCGATGGCGTTCTCTTCATAATACTTTTTAAACTCCTTATTGTTGAATTGGCGCCCATTATCCGTCACAAGGATTCGTGGGATACCGTACCTGCAAATTACATTCTCACAGAAGAATTGGGCAACTTGTTGGGTGGTTATCTTAGCTAACGGCTTAACTTCAATCCACTTGGTAAAATAGTCGATAGCCACTATCAAGAACTTCCTTTGTGCTGAAGCTATAGGGAAAGGACCAAGAATATCCATCCCCCACATGGCAAACGGAATAGGAGAGTTAATCAAAGTTAACATCTCTGGCGGCTGCCTAACAATCGGGGCGTGTTTCTGACACCTGTCACACTTCTTGACATAATTTTGCGCATCTGCCAACATCTCTGGCCAATAGAATCCCAGACGGGTGATCTTATGGGCTAAGGCTCTGGCCCCCAAGTGTTGCCCACAGATCCCTTCATGAACTTCCTTTAATGCTTCTTCTGCCTCCTGGGGCCTCAAACACTCCAAGTATGGGATAACAAAAGACCACTTATAAAGGATGCCTTCAATCAAGGCATATCTCATCGCTCTCACTGACAGCTTCCGCGCCTCCGAGGCATCTTCATGGAGCCATCCAGTTTCCAAATGAGCCTTGATAGGATCTATCCAAAACTTCCTATATCAATGGGCGCCAACAATTTCGAATTGATGGTAGGGGCCTTCAGGACCTGGAAGTAAACACTCCCTACATAATTCTCTATCTCAGAAGAGGAGAACTTTGATAGGGAATCAGCCTTGACGTTCTCCTCCCTCGGAATATGCTCCATATAGCATTCATCAAACTTAGTCTTAACGGCTTTCACAACCCTTAGGTATTTTGCCATAGTTTCATCCTTGGCTTCGAACTCACCATTCACCTGCGATACTACAATTCTTGAATCTCCACAGACTTTAAGGTTCTTGACTCTCAATATCTGGCTAAGCCTAATCCGGCTATCAAGGCTTCATATTCAGCTTCGTTGTTAGTTGTTGGAAAGTCCAACTTCAAAGCATATTCTACTAAAAACCCATCGGGGCTTTGCAAGACTAGGCCTGCACCACTAGACTTCATTTTTGATGCCCCATCAAAATAGAGCACCCAATATTCCTTCTGATCAGGTGCAAGCTCCTCACCTTTATCTTCACCTTCTTGGTTTGGCACTATCTCCTGCCCCCCGACTTCTTGGTTGTCGATGGTACATTCAACCACGAAGTCAGCTAATGCCTGAGCCTTGATGGCTATCCGAGGCTTATACGTGATATCAAACTCCCCGAGTTCGATCGCCCATTTAACTAGCCTTCCACTGGCCTTCGGGCTATGCAATATACTTCTTAACTGCTGATCCGTCAGGACTTCAATCTTGTGTGCCTGGAAGTAAGGTCGTAGCTTCCTTGAAGCTGTTACTAGTGCCAAAGCAAACTTCTCGATGGGTGAGTAATTCAACTCAGCTCCGTGCAATACCTTGCTCACGTAGTAGATAGGCTTCTGAACCTTGTTTTCCTCTCGAATGAGAATGATACTCAATGCTTGTTCGGATATCGCTAGATATAAATACAAGGTCTCTCCAGGACTAGGTTTGGCCAACAACGGGGCCTCGGCCATGTATTTTTCAGCTGTTCAAAAGCCTCTTGGCTTTCTGAAGTCCATTCAAAATTCTTCACTTTCTTCAAAGCCTGAAAGAAGGGCAAACATTTGTCGCCAGACCTTGAGATGAATCTTCCCAATGCAGCTATTCTACTAGTCAATTTCTGCACGTCCCTCATGGAACGTGTAAGAACCCAGATTTTGGGTGGGATTAAAACTTTTATGTATTTAATGATGTAAGAATGAATAGTGGTTATGACTGCGATGTAACGAAGATCTATTAAATAAATGGAACGGATTTGAATTCAATTACTTACATGTCATGCAGAATACTTTTGGTTGACGGCATAGGTAAGAATGATCTATCTCCTAAGGATATAAGTATATTACTTCAAGTAAGATTATTCTTGTGTCATCCAAATCAATATCTATTATAAGTCCAGCGGTTCCGTAAAAAGGTTAAGAAGCACTCGAGAGTGAACCAGGTTCATTTTCCTAATTATAGGAATTAAATAAAAATAAGTGATGAATAGTGATTTTGGTGGAATTTGGAATATTATTATAATAATGATATACCCGGTATTCGGAACGGATTTCTGAGTTCGTATTAGTGATCCAGGAAGAAAATAAGTGTATGTAAAAGCCGTCGGATTCAGAAAAAGAGCACTTTTATTTTCTCCGAGATTTCCCTGGACACTACAAGACTTAAGGAGTTATAAAAGGGAATTAAGGAATTTAAATTCGAGAAGTATTAAGTAAGATGAAGAATAGTATTAGAAATATTAAGAAGGTTTTCGGTAAAACCCTAACTAGAAACGAATGAGTTATTCCCTCGAACGATCAACGAACAAACAAGGAAATTGAGTAATACCCGGACAAAGGAACGAATAAATAACCAAGAGACAAACAAGTGCAATTGGTGGGAAAAGGAGAAACCCAAGTAACATCCTTATAAGTCAACTACAAGATGAGTGGTGTAATTGCATTCTTGCAAAAATGGAGTTGTTTGTTGTAGTGCCAACACTTGGCCCAATGAGGAAGCAACAAGTGGCACCATTGGATTGCCAACAACACATTAAAAGAGATGCATCCATTATATATGCAAGGGTTATACATGTATTAGCCATAAATCACCAAAACAAAACAAACCACCACCATTTTCTCCATTTCTTCACAAAAATCTGCCCATTCTTAGCTAATTGGAAGTCCAACTTCCAACCATCACTTGTTCTTCAAATTTTTATGGTCAGTACTACATATCATGGTAATGATCTCCTAGAAATTTCAGCTTCAAATTCATCTTTTATCATTTTCAAATAAATCATCAAAGATGATGATGAATAGTGTTCTTCATAAACTAACTTTTATTTCTTGATTTCTTTTGATTATTCAAGCTATACGAAGGCTAGATAAGGGCTAAACAAGGATTGATAAGTTCATACATACACCAAGGAAGGTATACCACTCTTGAAAACCAAGCTCTTAGTTTAAGTTTTGGTATTTTAGATGAGTTATATGGATTTAATGCATGTTTAGGACCTTAAGATTATGATTGGGATTTATTAAATGTGAAATTAGTTTAGATGAACGGAAAGACATTGCTTGGTCTTAGTTCATGGTTGAATAACATGTAAATGTTGTTTGGAGTGGAAACTATAATTATTGGATGGTTTGAAATTTGGAAATCATGTAAACATAGCCGTCGTAATGCCCGATTGTCGTTAGCCTAAGAAACCGTGATTAGCAGTAGCATGAACACACTGTCCAGTCTCGGATTTTGCCATGAAAGGCTAGATTATGTTATAAGATTCGTTTTGATATAAAGATCACGTGAAACGGACTTACGGTTTAGGATTTATGACTAAATTACTGAAAGTAGTTCGAATCCGTAAACAAAAGTTCGTAACTGAAATTGAACCCTCGTAAGCAATGTAACGTCATGGCGAATCTTGGTAAATAAATACTAGGGGTAAGAAGGAAGGTGTGAAAGAAAACCGTATGTCAAAAAGAGCATTTTTCGATTTATTAAAAATGTTCGAGTCAAGGTTAAACGCGAACGAACCCCTAAAAGACGACTCTTTTGTAACTTTGGTAAAACACTTAGAAAACGGGCGATAAAACTCGGAGTATAAGATTGGTTCGTAACGATCAACCTTAGAACTCGTATGACTCAAGTATGTCCCAAGTATAAGTGCAGTGACATGTCGTATTAACGAACGAATGTCGGGTCGGATCAGTGATAATAAGTAATCCACTAATAGGGGTATAACGAGATAACTCGAGAACGTGTTTCGATTTAAGTATAACTTAACTTTTAATATGTTAAGTGATTAATCCCGAATGCCTTGGCTATTTATAGATCACCAGGCTGAACCGGGACCCGCTACCACTACCCCTTACCGTACTCGACTACCAGGCAAGTTTCAATTCCCTTCTTTTAGGCTGTTGTTGTGATTGAATAAATATATATATATGATTGCTGATATACATATGCCATTGCATGCATGCCTACTTTCAAGTTGAATTGATATACTTGTTCCCTGAATGTTATTGTTGGCTTATAAGCTAGATAGTTATATATCAGTTATAAGCCGGTTATTATAAGACCCTCATAGAAGGGCGTATATATCTTATTAATCAAAAATAGACCGGGAGTCAATATTCCTTGATATATCGAGATTACCTCGGAAGAAGATATTTAAGTAAATATTTTCTATTATTTGGGCGACGAATATTATTTGAATATTCGTTCGAAACTAATTATTTTAACGATCCTTACTTCAAATAATTATTTGAACGTAACTATTCAACGAATAATATTTCTCAATATTCATTCAGAGTCGAACTGATTATCGACTATTATTTCGAATATTCTTCTAAAGATGAGACTATTAAATGAATATTATTTTGGATATTCTTTTAGATTATTATTTCATTAAATGAATATTACTTTTGAATATTCATTTAAGATATTAAATACTTGATGAATATTATTTTAATATTCATCTGAAGCTTGATTTAATTATCGAATATTATTTCGAATATTCCTTAAGGCTTGGATTACTAAATGAATATTACTTGATATTCATTTAGGATATTATTCATTAAATGAATATTACTTTTGAATATTCATTTAAATTCCTAATTAATCATGAATATTACCTTAAATATTCTTTTCAGGTCTTATTAATTAATGAATATTGTTTTGAATATTCATTTAAATATTTATTTATTCAATAAATATTCTCCTGATATTTCTTCAGGGATTATTTTGAGAAATACTCTGATTAAAAATATTCTTTCATATTCCCAAATATTCTTTCAATATTTTAACTCAATAAATATTCTCTGAATATTTATTCCATACTTAGAATAATCTCGATAAGGTTAATCTTCTTCGATTATTACAGAAAATATTTCGAAGTCATATTATTATTAATCTTATATCAAGAAAGGTTCTCAGACATCATTCATCTTTGAGTCTATCTTCTTAATAATAAGGGAACCTTACTTGGAAAAATGTTATTTATCTTGTCGACTTCCCGGTCATAAAGTATTCCCTTCACCCGCAACTCGGGTGCCGTTGACTTATTAAGTCGTTGTTTACCTTCTCATCTTTCGAGGGGTAAGATTACTGGAACAAGTTGATATCCGTTACCAAGTAATAGCTTGGGAGTTATTGGTAAATTTTCCTTTCCAACTAGATACGACTACTTTGTGGAGTCTTATCAACAAGTATTATACTTGGGGAAAGGGGGACGAACGTTATATTCAGAATCATGAACTCTATTTGAACTAGGAGTCGTGTAAGAGGCCGAGTAGCGCCGGTCCATCCCCTTGGCCCAACCGTTGGCCGGGGAGAGCTAGCATGGCGGTATACAAGTAAAGCCGTCAGTTCTTCCTTCTACCGGTAGTAAATCTAAATTGAGCTGTACGATCTCGACTGATCATCAAGATTGGAACAGCGGGCGCGGTGAATACTCCATCATTGGTTCATCATCCAAATTTATTTATTTCCTGCAACATGATTACTGTTGGCAGAGTTGGAAAAGAGTCATAATTGGAATTGCAACCCTTTCTTGCAAGTTCCTCTTCTTAATAACGATAATAATATCTCGCTTACTTTGATGTAGCAGATATTCCTTCAAACAAATACTTTAAGTTACCTTGTAACTTCATCGTTCATATTATACTGGCATCATTTCCGTAAATGCATGGCATATGGTTTAAAAGATAGCTTTGAACTGTTTTAAATTATCGTTCAGTTATATATTTGTTGGTGGGCTTTCGCTCACCCTTGCTTTGTTTATATTATGTCACAACAACAGCTAGGACAGATGGCTCGCGTCAGGCGCACTCGGCGCAAGCAGGTTACCCGACCCACCGGACTACCCGCTGAGATGCTAGCCGCCATTGCTGAGGTAGCATAGTTAGACAGCTTTTGTTTCCTGTTTAACTATATGTATAATTAATGTAATCAACGGCAAAACTTTTAAACCTATGATGTTATCCTTTTGGGATTGTAATAACTTTTATTCGTAACCCTTTAATGTAAGACTTATTTCAATTTCATCTCTAGGACTATAACTGTTGTGTGTGTGAGTGGTAATTATTGTGGGGTCACAGCATGTGATTTATTTATTGTGGACTCAAGTCAAGTATTATGAATGGATGTAAGACCGTAACCACCAGATCCCTGACCCCGGATCTGGGGGTGTTACAGAGATGGTATCAGAGCGAGAGTTATATATCCCAAGAGATGATACGACGTTATATAATAATAAATTCAATAATATAATAAGAACCCTTGCCAGGTTCACCTAAAACCCTTACGGGAACTTTTTAAGTATCATGATAGTAACATAGTTCGTCTTGTGTAGGCGAGCGACTTGTCGGCCCAGGAGGCAGCTGCGAGACAGCATGATGAGGACATGTTCCGGACTAGGGACCCATACTATGAGCACTTGCCTGAGGATGATACTGAGCCTGAGGAGGAGGACGCTGAGGAGGTCCAGGTTGAGGCTGATACTGATGTGATCGAGTCTGAGGAGGAGGACCCTGAGGAGGTCCAGGATGATGCTGACACAGATGTTGTTGAGACTGAGGGGGAGGAGGACCAGGAGGGGGTCCAGACAGGACAGGACGCTGAGTTAGTGGTTGAGGATGATGATTATTGGGTTATGACTGAGTTCAGGACTATGGGAGATGACACTGACATGACCACGGATCAGGTGGTGCCGGTGGATGAGGGTGTTGAGGGAGATATAGATGAGCCAGTAGTTGGTGCTGTAGGGAGTCCTGGACTTTTTGTGCCACTCCTCCCTGTTGAGAGAGCCCCTACCCCACCACCACTACCTGTGAGCCCCTACCCCGACGAGTTTGAGGAGCTTACCCCAGAGCCCCAGCAGACAGAGACTGCCGCTCCAGCTGAGCCATCCACCCCACCTCATGCCCCGATAAGAGGAGTCCCAGTATGTGTTCACAACTTGATTGTGAACGGGCTTTATAGAGAGTTGTCTGTGGCAGATGCCAGGTTGGCAGAGTCTAGGAGTGAGTTAGCAGCAGAGAGAGCCGCCCGGATGAGGGTGCAGGGCAGGAGGACTATCAGTGACAGAGTTGGGTATAGGGCTGTGACCCGCATCGAGCTGAGGGCTCGGGTGAGGGTGCGACAGTTGCCTACTGATGGGCATGGTAGGGTAGACAGAGCAGCGGCTGAGGAGGTTTTCCGCATCGCCATGGGGAGGGTTCGGAGGATGTTTCGTCGTGACGGCTGATTTCAGATGTAGTGATGCAGTGGTCTAGTTGTCTAGTCATGTACGGACATAGTGGTGCCGGCTTTTGTAGGGATGGTTTTCTTGTACTTGTTTTCCCTTTTTGCAGACTAGACAGATAGACAGCATATTTCACTTTTGACTTGTTGTTGTTGTTAGGATGGTTGTACTTTAAACTATCGTTGTAACTCGGATGTTGTACCTTTTCGGTACCCGGTATATATTTGTTTCCATTTCAGTCATTACAATTTTGTTGGGATGTGATCACGAGTTTATTAGCATATGTATTACTTTTCGATTAAGTTGCCATGAGATATAAAACTGTGGGATTTTAAACCCAATCATGTAAAGAAATGTGCAAGGAAAAATCCTCTAAAACAGATCAGTGAACCTAATGTATAACTTTCCAAATTTTCAGTAAAATGCCTCCAAGACGAATGGGCACTAGGGCTAACCCCCGCGAATCTACTGACCAAGAAAGTCACAACCAACACGAGGAAAACCGTGGAAGTAGTGAGGAACAAGATCAGGACTATAATGAGCAAGAAGATTCCCAGTATGGAGCAGAGGATGAACCCCTGTACTCTGAAGAATTTGAAAGGGAAATAGAGGGTGGAGAAACTGAAGTAGAACAGGAAGGGGAGAACCAGGGCGGAAACCCCATGGGCCAGTTTATGGATCTACTTAGGCAGAATTTGAACCAATACCCCCAACCACCACCAAGCAACAACACTTCAGTGGCAAATTCCTTTAGGGCCTTTAAGTCCCTTAAGCCCCCAGAGTTCCACGGATCGGCTGATCCCGTTGAGGCGAGGGCCTGGATCAAAGAAATGGAAAAGTCTTTTGAGATTCTGAGTATCAATGAGGCTCAGAAGACTGTTTTTGCTACTTACCTACTAAAGGGAGAGGCCAATTATTGGTGGGAAGCCAAGAAAAACATGGAGACTGATGCTGTCATAGCCTGGGAAAGGTTCAAACAATTATTCCTGGAGAAGTACTTCCCGAAGTTCATGAAAACCTAGATGGAACTTAAGTTCTTGGAACTGAAACAGAACAATATGTCAGTGGCTGACTATGAGGCTAAATTTACTGAGCTATCAAGATTTGTGCCAGAGTTTGTAGACACAGAAGAGAAGAAAGCTAACAGGTTTCAACAAGGGCTGAAACAGTGGATCCAGAATAGGGTGGCTGTTTTAGAGATTACAGATTATGCCACCTTGGTGCAGAAGGCAACCATTGTGGAGGCTGGTAGTGATCAGATGCAGAGAGAGAGAGAGAAAGGGGGGATAAAGAGAAAGCATGTTAGTATGGGCGGAAGATCCGCTGGAGGAAAACCCCCAACCAAGTTTAATCGAGGAGCGGTTTCCCTACCAGGGAGGAGTGTAGGGTTTAAACCATCTGCGAGTGTGAGTGTGAGCCAGGGCGGCCACCAATCAGGAATGTCCCGTTCCAACCCTTCTCGACCTCCATTGCCATTGTGTGCTACTTGTGGGAAGAGGCACTCCGGGGTGTGCAACCTGAAGCAGATAAACTGTTATAAGTGTGGGCGAGCTGGGCATTATGCTACCGCTTGCCCCACGGTCATCCCTAACAGCACAACCTGTTTCCAGTGTGGACAGCGAGGGCACATGAGGAAGGATTGCCCAAAGAGCAAACCAGCAGCATCAGGAGCAAGCAAGGTTGCCTCAAATAGGCCACCAACTGCTAGGACTTTCAATATGTCAGTACAAGATGCCGTGAGGGACACAGATGTGATAGCAGGTACTTTTTCTCTTAATTCAGTCAATGCAAATGTCTTATTTGATTCAGGAGCAACTAAGTCTTTTATATCTAGAGATTTTGCGCATAACTTGAAACTTAAAACCCAGCAACTAAGAGATTCCTTACAAGTAGAAATAGCTAATAAGGAAATCGTACCGGTTAATCAAATTCACCCCGATTGTAAGCTAGAAATAGGAGGACGATCCTTCTATGTCGATTTAATTCCTTTTAAGCTAGGGGAATTCGATGTCATTTTGGGTATGGATTGGTTGTCTCGCAATGATGCGCAGATAGATTGTAAAGGGAAAAAGGTTAAGTTGAAAACCCCAGGGAAGAAAGAAATAGTGTTTAAAGGGATGCGACAGACCCAGAAAATTCTGACCATGGCACAAACCAAGAGATTGTTACGAAAAGGGAACGAGGCTTATTTAGCCTACGTTATAGATACTCAGAAGGAAGTGCCAAGATTGCAGGACATTCTGGTAGTTAATGAGTTCGAGGACGTGTTCCCACAAGATCTTCCTGGACTACCACCTGATAGGGTAATTGAGTTTGCCATCGAATTAGCCCCGGGGACGGCGCCAGTTTCGAAGGCCCCGTACCGACTAGCCCCAGTAGAAATGAAGGAGCTAGCTAAACAATTACAGGAATTGTTGGATAAGGGCATGATAAGGCCCAGTGTGTCGCCTTGGGGCGCAACAGTGTTGTTTGTTAAGAAAAAGGATGGAAGTATGAGGTTATGCATCGACTACAGAGAATTGAACAAGCTAACCATAAAGAATAAGTATCCATTGCCCAGGATAGACGATTTGTTTGACCAGCTAAGAGGAGCTGAATACTTCTCTAAGATTGATTTGAGAACGGGATATCACCAACTGAAGATCAAACCTGAAGATATCCCGAAGACTGCATTCCGCACCAGATATGGACATTATGAGTTCTTAGTTATGTCGTTTGGATTGACCAACGCCCCAGCAGCCTTCATGGACCTAATGAATAGGGTGTTCAAGGAATATTTGGACAAATTCGTGATAGTTTTCATTGATGATATTCTCATCTACTCAAAGACAGAGGCAGAACACGCTGAACATTTAAGGATAACCTTAGAAATACTCAGGAAGGAGCAGTTATATGCCAAGTTCTCCAAGTGTGAGTTTTGGAAAAATGAGGTACAATTCTTAGGGCACGTGATCAATAGAGAAGGAGTGTTGGTTGACCCCTCCAAGATAGAAGCAGTTTCAAACTGGGAACGGCCAACTACTCCAACCGAGGTGAGGAGTTTCATTGGACTGGCCGGATATTACAGGAGATTTGTCCAAGACTTTGCGAAACTTGCAGCTCCATTAACTCGACTTACCCGTAAAACCGAGAAATTTGAATGGACTGAGAAATGCGAGAAGAGTTTCCAGGAGTTAAAGAAGAGGCTGGTGACAGCCCCAGTGCTGGCATTACCTGATGGAAAAGGAGATTTCGTGATTTACAGTGACGCTTCGCATAAAGGAATGGGATGCGTGCTTATGCAGCACGGCAAGGTAATAGCGTATGCGTCTAGGCAATTGAAGGATTATGAAGTCAGATATCCCACGCATGATCTAGAACTAGCAGCCATAGTCTTCGCTTTAAAGATTTGGAGACACTACCTGTATGGGGAAAAATGCGAGATTTACACAGACCATAAGAGCCTCAAATACATTTTCACTCAGAAAGAGCTTAACATGCGCCAGAGGAGGTGGTTAGAGTTAATCAAGGATTACGACTGTGAAATTCGATATCACCCGGGTAAAGCCAATGTGGTGGCTGACGCCCTTAGTCGGAAAGAGAAGCTCAAGATGATAACTTCAGAGAAAGAGCCAGTGAAGGATTTTGAGAAGTTGGAAATCGAGGTTAAGTTACCTGAAGAGGGCCAAGAAAAGTTGATGGAAATTAGAATCCAACCTCCATTGCTAGAAAAGATTAGACTGTGCCAGGAACGGATGATGGAGGAAGAAAAGAACTCCACAGAAGAGCTAATGACCGGGGAGGAAATTAAGTGCGAAAGAGACAAGGAAGGGATCATGAGGTACACGTACAGGATATGGATCCCAAATGTTCAGGAGCTCAAGGATGAGATTTTAAATGAGGCACACAACTCAAGATACTCAGTGCACCCCGGTAGCACTAAAATGTATAGGGATTTGAAGGAGTATTACTGGTGGCCCAATATGAAAAAGGACGTAGCAGAGTGGGTAAGCAGATGCTTGACCTGCCAACGAGTGAAGGCAGAGCACCAGAGACCCAGCGGACTTCTACATCCCTTAGAGATTCCAGAATGGAAATGGGAACATATAGCCATGGATTTCGTAGTAGGTTTACCCAGGACCAAGGCTAATCATGACACCATATGGGTAATTGTAGATCGACTGACGAAATCGGCTCACTTTCTCCCGATCAACGAAAGGTACACGGTCGATAGACTAGTGGACATCTACTTAAAAGAGATAGTGGCGCGACATGGAGTCCCAGTCGCAATAGTATCCGATCGAGATCCTAGATTTAACTCCAGGTTTTGGAGAAGTTTTCAAGAATGTGTAGGGACCCGGCTGAACATGAGCACAGCCTACCACCCCCAGACAGATGGGCAAAGTGAAAGGACCATCCAAACACTAGAGGATATGTTGAGAGTCTGCGCGATAGACTTCAAGGGGAGTTGGGATGATCACTTGCCATTGGTTGAGTTCTCCTATAATAACAGTTATCATTCAAGCATTGGGATGCCACCTTATGAGGCCCTTTATGGAAGAAAATGTCGATCTCCCTTGTATTGGGATGAAGTTGGAGAGCGAAAGATGCTCGGGCCCGAAGTGGTCCAACGAACTAAAGATGCAGTAGATCTAATCAGAGGACGGTTGGTAGCAGCCCAGGATCGACAAAAGAAATATGCCGACTTAGCTCGGAAAGGCAAGGAATACGAGGTAGGGGACCTAGTGTTCTTGAAAGTGTCACCTTGGAAAGGTTTAATGAGATTTGGGAAGAAAGGAAAGCTGAGTCCCAGATACATTGGACCATTTGAGATCTTGAGACGGATTGGGGAACTAGCTTATGAACTCGCATTGCCCCCGAATCTACAGCAGGTGCACAATGTGTTTCATGTTTCGATGCTGAGGAAGTATAATCCGGATGCAAAGCATATTGTAGAGTATGAGCAAGTGGATATGCAACCAGACCTGACCTATGTGGAGCAACCTGTGGAAATCATAGACCGGAAAGAGCAAGTGCTCCGAAACAAGGTCATTCAGCTAGTCAGAGTTTTGTGGCAGAACCACAATGTAGAAGAATCCACCTGGGAACTTGAAAGCGCAATGCAAGAAAAGTACCCCCACTTGTTTTCAAACTGATTCCGGGACGGAATCCTTTAAGGAGGGGAGACTGTAAGAACCCAGATTTTGGGTGGGATTAAAACTTTTATGTATTTAATGATGTAAGAATGAATAGTGGTTATGACTGCGATGTAACGAAGATCTATTAAATAAATGGAACGGATTTGAATTCAATTACTTACATGTCATGCAGAATACTTTTGGTTGACGGCATAGGTAAGAATGATCTATCTCCTAAGGATATAAGTATATTACTTCAAGTAAGATTATTCTTGTGTCATCCAAATCAATATCTATTATAAGTCCAGCGGTTCCGTAAAAAGGTTAAGAAGCACTCGAGAGTGAACCAGGTTCATTTTCCTAATTATAGGAATTAAATAAAAATAAGTGATGAATAGTGATTTTGGTGGAATTTGGAATATTATTATAATAATGATATACCCGGTATTCGGAACGGATTTCTGAGTTCGTATTAGTGATCCAGGAAGAAAATAAGTGTATGTAAAAGCCGTCGGATTCAGAAAAAGAGCACTTTTATTTTCTCCGAGATTTCCCTGGACACTACAAGACTTAAGGAGTTATAAAAGGGAATTAAGGAATTTAAATTCGAGAAGTATTAAGTAAGATGAAGAATAGTATTAGAAATATTAAGAAGGTTTTCGGTAAAACCCTAACTAGAAACGAATGAGTTATTCCCTCGAACGATCAACGAACAAACAAGGAAATTGAGTAATACCCGGACAAAGGAACGAATAAATAACCAAGAGACAAACAAGTGCAATTGGTGGGAAAAGGAGAAACCCAAGTAACATCCTTATAAGTCAACTACAAGATGAGTGGTGTAATTGCATTCTTGCAAAAATGGAGTTGTTTGTTGTAGTGCCAACACTTGGCCCAATGAGGAAGCAACAAGTGGCACCATTGGATTGCCAACAACACATTAAAAGAGATGCATCCATTATATATGCAAGGGTTATACATGTATTAGCCATAAATCACCAAAACAAAACAAACCACCACCATTTTCTCCATTTCTTCACAAAAATCTGCCCATTCTTAGCTAATTGGAAGTCCAACTTCCAACCATCACTTGTTCTTCAAATTTTTATGGTCAGTACTACATATCATGGTAATGATCTCCTAGAAATTTCAGCTTCAAATTCATCTTTTATCATTTTCAAATAAATCATCAAAGATGATGATGAATAGTGTTCTTCATAAACTAACTTTTATTTCTTGATTTCTTTTGATTATTCAAGCTATACGAAGGCTAGATAAGGGCTAAACAAGGATTGATAAGTTCATACATACACCAAGGAAGGTATACCACTCTTGAAAACCAAGCTCTTAGTTTAAGTTTTGGTATTTTAGATGAGTTATATGGATTTAATGCATGTTTAGGACCTTAAGATTATGATTGGGATTTATTAAATGTGAAATTAGTTTAGATGAACGGAAAGACATTGCTTGGTCTTAGTTCATGGTTGAATAACATGTAAATGTTGTTTGGAGTGGAAACTATAATTATTGGATGGTTTGAAATTTGGAAATCATGTAAACATAGCCGTCGTAATGCCCGATTGTCGTTAGCCTAAGAAACCGTGATTAGCAGTAGCATGAACACACTGTCCAGTCTCGGATTTTGCCATGAAAGGCTAGATTATGTTATAAGATTCGTTTTGATATAAAGATCACGTGAAACGGACTTACGGTTTAGGATTTATGACTAAATTACTGAAAGTAGTTCGAATCCGTAAACAAAAGTTCGTAACTGAAATTGAACCCTCGTAAGCAATGTAACGTCATGGCAAATCTTGGTAAATAAATACTAGGGGTAAGAAGGAAGGTGTGAAAGAAAACCGTATGTCAAAAAGAGCATTTTTCGATTTATTAAAAATGTTCGAGTCAAGGTTAAACGCGAACGAACCCCTAAAAGACGACTCTTTTGTAACTTTGGTAAAACACTTAGAAAACGGGCGATAAAACTCGGAGTATAAGATTGGTTCGTAACGATCAACCTTAGAACTCGTATGACTCAAGTATGTCCCAAGTATAAGTGCAGTGACATGTCGTATTAACGAACGAATGTCGGGTCGGATCAGTGATAATAAGTAATCCACTAATAGGGGTATAACGAGATAACTCGAGAACGTGTTTCGATTTAAGTATAACTTAACTTTTAATATGTTAAGTGATTAATCCCGAATGCCTTGGCTATTTATAGATCACCAGGCTGAACCGGGACCCGCTACCACTACCCCTTACCGTACTCGACTACCAGGCAAGTTTCAATTCCCTTCTTTTAGGCTGTTGTTGTGATTGAATAAATATATATATATGATTGCTGATATACATATGCCATTGCATGCATGCCTACTTTCAAGTTGAATTGATATACTTGTTCCCTGAATGTTATTGTTGGCTTATAAGCTAGATAGTTATATATCAGTTATAAGCCGGTTATTATAAGACCCTCATAGAAGGGCGTATATATCTTATTAATCAAAAATAGACCGGGAGTCAATATTCCTTGATATATCGAGATTACCTCGGAAGAAGATATTTAAGTAAATATTTTCTATTATTTGGGCGACGAATATTATTTGAATATTCGTTCGAAACTAATTATTTTAACGATCCTTACTTCAAATAATTATTTGAACGTAACTATTCAACGAATAATATTTCTCAATATTCATTCAGAGTCGAACTGATTATCGACTATTATTTCGAATATTCTTCTAAAGATGAGACTATTAAATGAATATTATTTTGGATATTCTTTTAGATTATTATTTCATTAAATGAATATTACTTTTGAATATTCATTTAAGATATTAAATACTTGATGAATATTATTTTAATATTCATCTGAAGCTTGATTTAATTATCGAATATTATTTCGAATATTCCTTAAGGCTTGGATTACTAAATGAATATTACTTGATATTCATTTAGGATATTATTCATTAAATGAATATTACTTTTGAATATTCATTTAAATTCCTAATTAATCATGAATATTACCTTAAATATTCTTTTCAGGTCTTATTAATTAATGAATATTGTTTTGAATATTCATTTAAATATTTATTTATTCAATAAATATTCTCCTGATATTTCTTCAGGGATTATTTTGAGAAATACTCTGATTAAAAATATTCTTTCATATTCCCAAATATTCTTTCAATATTTTAACTCAATAAATATTCTCTGAATATTTATTCCATACTTAGAATAATCTCGATAAGGTTAATCTTCTTCGATTATTACAGAAAATATTTCGAAGTCATATTATTATTAATCTTATATCAAGAAAGGTTCTCAGACATCATTCATCTTTGAGTCTATCTTCTTAATAATAAGGGAACCTTACTTGGAAAAATGTTATTTATCTTGTCGACTTCCCGGTCATAAAGTATTCCCTTCACCCGCAACTCGGGTGCCGTTGACTTATTAAGTCGTTGTTTACCTTCTCATCTTTCGAGGGGTAAGATTACTGGAACAAGTTGATATCCGTTACCAAGTAATAGCTTGGGAGTTATTGGTAAATTTTCCTTTCCAACTAGATACGACTACTTTGTGGAGTCTTATCAACAAGTATTATACTTGGGGAAAGGGGGACGAACGTTATATTCAGAATCATGAACTCTATTTGAACTAGGAGTCGTGTAAGAGGCCGAGTAGCGCCGGTCCATCCCCTTGGCCCAACCGTTGGCCGGGGAGAGCTAGCATGGCGGTATACAAGTAAAGCCGTCAGTTCTTCCTTCTACCGGTAGTAAATCTAAATTGAGCTGTACGATCTCGACTGATCATCAAGATTGGAACAGCGGGCGCGGTGAATACTCCATCATTGGTTCATCATCCAAATTTATTTATTTCCTGCAACATGATTACTGTTGGCAGAGTTGGAAAAGAGTCATAATTGGAATTGCAACCCTTTCTTGCAAGTTCCTCTTCTTAATAACGATAATAATATCTCGCTTACTTTGATGTAGCAGATATTCCTTCAAACAAATACTTTAAGTTACCTTGTAACTTCATCGTTCATATTATACTGGCATCATTTCCGTAAATGCATGGCATATGGTTTAAAAGATAGCTTTGAACTGTTTTAAATTATCGTTCAGTTATATATTTGTTGGTGGGCTTTCGCTCACCCTTGCTTTGTTTATATTATGTCACAACAACAGCTAGGACAGATGGCTCGCGTCAGGCGCACTCGGCGCAAGCAGGTTACCCGACCCACCGGACTACCCGCTGAGATGCTAGCCGCCATTGCTGAGGTAGCATAGTTAGACAGCTTTTGTTTCCTGTTTAACTATATGTATAATTAATGTAATCAACGGCAAAACTTTTAAACCTATGATGTTATCCTTTTGGGATTGTAATAACTTTTATTCGTAACCCTTTAATGTAAGACTTATTTCAATTTCATCTCTGGGACTATAACTGTTGTGTGTGTGAGTGGTAATTATTGTGGGGTCACAGCATGTGATTTATTTATTGTGGACTCAAGTCAAGTATTATGAATGGATGTAAGACCGTAACCACCAGATCCCTGACCCCGGATCTGGGGGTGTTACAGAACGGGGTGGTTCCATGTCGAGAATCGCCTTGATCTTATCCGGGTTGGCTTCAATGCCTTGTTTTGAAACCATCAAACCCAAAAACTTCTCTGATCCAATGCCAAAAGCACACTTGGCCGGATTCAACATCATCTTATGGTGCCTCAGCACTTCAAATGCCTCTTTGAGGTGTTCAACATGGTCCGCTGTAAACAAGCTCTTGACCAACATATCATCAACATAGACCTCCATGGTTTTCCAATCAGATGGGTAGGGATGGGCGTCGGGGCACTTCGGGGTCGGGGAGTGCTATCCCCGCCCCCATCCCCGAATTTAAACCCGATCCCCGTCCCCGGCCCGATCCCCGTCGGGGACTATTTTTCATTCCCCGTCCCCGGCCCACACGGGTAACGGGAATTCCCGCGGGGAATCGGGGAATTTTATTTAAAACTAAAAATAATATTAAATAATATTAAATAATTTTAAATACTAATTAGTGAGCTCAAATGCACTAAATTAAGATAAAAAAAAATATTACTTAAAGAAACAATTATAAATAACATGGAAATGAAGTTATTTAACTACTAAAAAGACAAAGATATAAAATTAAAAGATCTTTTTGTTTCCAATATGAAGTATTGGAAATTCGTTTATATTAATATATGATTAATATATATATATATACATATATATGTGTATGTATATGTATGTGTGTGTGTATATATATGTATGTATGTATTAAAGTGTGGTGAAATCGAGTCGGGATTGAAAATCGGGGCGGGGGTCGGGGATCGGGCCGGGGACACATAAAAACCCGGCCCCGGCCCGCTCCCCGGTTTTTTTTGAAAATTGTCCCCGCTCCCCGGCCCATACCCGAAAAAATCCCCGAATCCCCGCCCCGTTCGGTGCGGGGATCGGATCGGGATCGGGCGGGCCGGGATGAATGCCCATCCCTACAGATGGGCAAATATCTTATTTACCAGTCGTTGATAAGTAGCTCCTGCATTTTTTAGTCCAAAAGCCATGACAAGGTAACAAAAAACACCAAAGTCAGTTATGAAAGATACCTTTGGGATGTCATCCTTGTGCATCTTAATCTGGTTGTAGCCGCTGAAACCATCCATGAAACTCAACATTTCATGCCCAACCGTGGCATCTATTAGTGTGTCAATCCTTGGTAGAGGGAAGCAATCCTTAGGGCACGCGTCATTCAAATCGGTGAAGTCTATGCACATCCTCCACTTACCGTTGGATTTCTTGACCATCACAGGGTCAACCAACCATTAAGGGAACTGAATCTCCTCAATAAAACCAGCTTCCAAGAGTTTATCCACTTCTTGCTTAATGGCCTCTTGCCTTTCAAGAGCAAAATTCCTCTTCTTCTGTTTTATTGCCTTCCGCTTGGGGTCGACATTCAACCTGTGAGTTATGAGTTGGGGGTCTATCCCTGGCATATCAGCTGCTGTCCAAGCGAACACATCTCTATTTTCTTGTAGGAATTCTATCAACTTGCCCTTCAAGGGTTCTTTTAAAGAAGCTCCAACATACGTAACTTTTTCAGGGTCTCTGCAGTTCAGAGGTATAGGAACCAAATCCTCTGTCGGCTTCCCTCGGTGTTCATCATCACCTCGGACATCCATTTCTTCAATCGGGAGGACCTGCCCCCCCGACTCCATCAGCTCTTAATGCGGCCACATAACAACTTCTGGCCATCTTCTGATCACCCTTCTGTTCTCCAACACCATTCCTAGTTGGAAACTTAACTTTCATATGGTAGCTGGAGGCAACAGCCTTAAACGCGTGGAGTCCAGTCCTTCCAAGGATTGCATTATACGTGGAGGCTGCCTTGATTACCAGGAAGTTCAACATCTGAGTGGCCTCCTTGGGCTCCTGTCCAACAGTAACTAGCAGCTGGATAGTCCCTTCAACATTGGATTCGACTCCATTGAACCCATATATAGGCATATTAGTTGGAGTCAACTGTGAATCATTATATCCCATCTTCACAAATGCATCATGAAACAAAATATCGACAGAAGCACCATTGTCTATCAAGACTCGCTTCACCTCTGAATTTCCAATTACAGGAGTTATGACCAACGGGTTGTCATGGGGGAACTTCACCCCTTCCAAGTCTGAATCATCAAACCAATCACTACTTCAGTCTTTGCACGTTTTGGGGCCTCTCCCACGATGTGCATCACCTCCCTGGCATATGCCTTTCGAGAGTTCCTTGTTGTGCCGGCCGCAGTCGGGCCTCCCCAAATCATGTTAATAATCGGCCCTCGTGGCTGGGGGTTACGATCACGATCGTTATCCCTTCTATCATAGTCTCTCCTTTGATTTCCACGATCTTCGCCCTTTGTGAACCTGCTCAGCTTTCCTTTTCGGATCAAGAATTCGATCTCGTCCTTGAGTTGTCTACAATCATCGGTGTCATGTCCTATATCCTTGTGGAACCTACAGTATTGATCCTTGTTTCTCTTTACGGGATCACCCCTGAGTGGCTTCGGCCATCGAAAATCCTTGTCTTTCTCAATATCCATCAGGATCTGAATCCTAGGGGTATTCAGCCTTGCGTATTCAGAGAACCTTGGCCCCAAATTTTTCTTAGGGGCAGAGTCGGAGTCCTTGCTAGTCCGGGAATATT
This sequence comes from Saposhnikovia divaricata, assembly GCA_036435485.1. Taxonomy (NCBI): domain Eukaryota; kingdom Viridiplantae; phylum Streptophyta; class Magnoliopsida; order Apiales; family Apiaceae; genus Saposhnikovia; species Saposhnikovia divaricata. The sequence continues at coordinate 53,951,198 of CM071594.1, read as the reverse complement.
TGTCCCTAGCATCATACTCCTGCTCTTGCTTCCGCTTCCGGGAATTTCCGTTTCCTCCATTCATGGTGGGAGCTTCTACCTTCCTCATGCTCTCTTCTGCTTTTATGTATGTGCTCGCCCTTCTTTGGAGCTCAGTCATGCTCTCAGGGGGATGTTTTGCCAATGACATCTGAAAGTAAGTGTTCGTTGTTCCATTCTCCAGGGCTATCATAGCTACCTTGTTCTCCAGATCTGGGACGTTCAACGTCTCCTTGGTGAAGCGCTTGAGATAATCCCTCAGGTTCTCATTCTTCCCTTGTTTCACTTGCATGAGAGATGCAGAGCTTTTTTCGTGGACCTTTTCACTAACAAACTGGTTGATGAAAGCAGTGCTCAACTCTTTGAAAGAGCCAATTGAGTTTGCGGGCAATCGGCTATACCATCTTTGAGCCATGCCTGCCAGGGTTTGAGGGAATGCCCTACACTTAAGAGCGTCGCTAGCGGGTTGTAACAGCAGTGCATTTGAGAACGTCCTGATATGATTTGAAGGACCCGTTCCATTGTATGGTTTTATCGTGGGCATCTTAAACTTTCGGGAAACATGAGCGTTCATCACCTCCTCAGTAAATGGGGGTGTGGGATCGTCAGGGTCTCCAAGTGGCATCAGGTCTTTGGGATCACCCCTAGGGGTTTTCACCCTTGTAGCTCCTCTAGTTGGGCATCAGCCCTTCTTGGTCTCCTTGAAGACCTTTCCAAATCAGTGAAGGTAATCTCCCTCGAAGTTGGAGGGGGCCTATTCTGGTTCTGCCTTGCTTGCTCCCTGGCTATGTCGTCCTTCAGCCTTTGGATCTCAGCCTCATGAGCCTTAATTCTCTCAGCAATTGTTTGAGGAGGTCCATCATGGATTCTTTTTGAGTCCTTCTCATAGGCTCCTTGCTCGCACGTCGCCTCCTCGGGGCTTCATCACGATCGTCGTCCTCAGACGATGACTCATCAGTGTAAGGTCCGGAGTAATCATAATATCCTTGTCCAGGAGGGGCTAAACCCCTAATATAGGGCGGTTGATATGACTCAGGTATCTGTAGAGCGTGACCGCTTGGTCCAGGATCCCTTTGATTTGGGGGGTAGTTAGGCAATCCGTATAATGGATCAGTACTCACGGGGAGTGTAGTGGTGGAGATCTGAACTCCTGAGAGTGGGGGACGGCTAGTTAATGGAGAGACCACCATCTGAAGCTGATTATTCTCCCATCCCGGGTGGACGTCCACTGGTAAGGTTCTCACAACATGGAGATTCATCCCTACGGGTTCAGAAACTTGAGGTTGAGTGGTTGTCTCTGTTAATGGGGATACATACCCTTGTTCCGTAACAACGGGTGGAGTGGTGGAGATGGCCGGTGGATCAGAAGTAACAGGAACGTTCTCGGTTGTCTTTCTTCATGTGTTAACCATGGTTGATGTTGTCTTCCCACAGACGGCGCCAAATGTTGTGGAATAAAAAGTAGGGTTATCGAATTGCGGCTAGGGTTCGTGAGCTTCGTGCTTCAATGGCTGCACTTGCGTTATCGTGTCCTAATTCGGGTCCTCACAAGATGCCTACGTATCTCAGAGTTGAGAATCAACCCAAGACGTAGTTCTGAGATGAGGGGTGTTAAATATAATTGATGTGTTTTAATCAGTGTTTAAGTGTTACAGTGAATTATCAGAGTTTAGCTGGAAGCAGTCAGAGTTTAGTGTAAACTCTGACAGATGGAAGCTCGACAGAGTTTGTCAAACTCTGTCTGGAGGAAGCGTCTACTGGTCAACAGTGATTGAAGATTTATTATGGAAGCGATAAATTTGAAGATTGGATAGTTATCAAAGAGATCGAGTTGACATAAGAGACGTGTGACAATCTGTAATTGATATCATTGTATAGCTGATTATTAGGAATATCAATTAGAGATTGTATCGTAGCTGTATGTTATATAAATACAGTTAGGTTAACCCTAGAAGGGTATCGTACAACGAATTATCTTTATTGTAACCTAGCATCTCTTTGTGATATTTTACATCACGAAGAGGGTTTGTAATACAAGAAGTTTTTAAAGTGCATAAACGCTTTTACTTGTTAAACTCTCATACAAAGTTGATTATTAATTGTGTATTCGGCCTAACAAGTGGTATCAGAGCCAATCTGTTACTTTATTACAGGTTAAGATCCAAACACAAAAATAATCATGGCAGCAATCCCTCCACCAACACCTACTGTTTCTGAAAAGGCTCCTACTACTGTGAGTCGTTATGAACCAATCAGGGTTCCTATTCTCAGGCCATTAGAGTATGTTATGTGGAAGGTCAAGATGACTATGTTTCTGGAGGCTACAGATCCAGAATATCTTGACAGGATTTATGAAGGCCCTCACAATCCTACAAAGCTATCTGTTGCAGTTGCTGGTGAAGAAGCAAAAATGGTTCCAAAGGAAAAGAAGGACATGACTCCTGAAGATCTATCATCAATTGCTAAGGATGCAAAAGTTAGGCATTTACTGCATAGTGCTTTAGACAATGTTATGTCTAACAAAGTCATTAACTGCACCACTGCAAAAGAGATGTGGGATGCTCTTGAAGTCAGGTGTCAAGGAACTGCGGCTATTAAGAAGAATAGGAGAAACATACTCACACAAGAGTATGAGCATTTTGAGGCTAAACCTGAAGAGACCATGACAGAAACATTTGATAGATTCTGTAAACTTATTAATGATCTGTCATTGGTCAACAAAGAGTATGATCTAGAAGACTCGAATCTCAAGTTTCTTCTTTCTCTACCTGAAAAGTGGGATGTGAAAACAACCACTATTAGAGACAACTATGATCTTGCTGAAACAGAGATTGATGAAATCTATGGACTGCTCAAAACTCATGAATTAGAAATGGAGCAGAGAAACAGGAGATCAAGCAGGAAAGGAAAGTCTGTTGCTCTTAATGTTGAAGAGAAGCCTCAGAAGAAAGAGGCAACAAGAAGGAAAATGAAGGGAAAAGCTTTGGTCATACATTCAGAAAGTGAATCACCAAACTCTGATTATGATTCAAACTCTTCTGAATCATCTGACTCTGAGGATGATGAAGAAGAAATGAGGAAAATGGCTGTGTTAATGGTGAAGACTTTCAAGAAAATGGGCTTCAAGAATTTCAAGAAAGGAAAAAGGTTTTCTAGGGATTCAAATGAAGACAGGAAAAGCTACAAGAAGTCTGATAAGAGAGATTCTAAAGGGAAGAAGGATAAGTCTGAAATTCAATGCTACAAGTGTAAGGAGATGGGTCACTATGCTCCTGAGTGCAAGAAGGGTAAAACTGGAAAGGTACTCTACACTAAAGGCAGAGATTGGGCAGATACTTCAGATTCTGATGAAGAAGTGAACTATGCTCTCATGGCTACTACTGAATCAGAATCCTCTGAAAATCAGGTACCTCTAACTACCTATGCTTATAATATTGATGACATTGCTCAATTAAGAATTTATCTTAAGTCATTGCATATAAGTTATAGGGATCAAACTTTAGAAAATGAGAGGATAAAAGCTGAAAATTATGAACTTAAGGTAAGAAATAAACTTGTTGAAGAAAAACTTGAATACATGCAACAAGTTCAGAAAGAGAGAGATGATGCTGTTTGCAAAGAACAGAATTTGCTTCAGAAGTATAAACAACTAGAGTAAGAGTTGGAGGAAGCAAATAATAAAATTAGGACTTGGACTAATTCTGGAAAGGACACTCAACAGATTTTTCAAACAGACACTGTTGGTCTAGGTTATAATGAGGGAGATGAACTTAGATTTCAAAATCAAGTTAAAGTCAGAACTCATTTTGTTCATGGAACCAGTAAATTTGTGTCTGAAAATGAAAAGGAAGCTGTCAAAAGTAAACCAGTAAAAACTAGTGTTAAACAGGTTAATATTGGTTCAATGACAGATAAACAACTCAAACATAAACTGAAGGAGTTAAAATCTGTTGAGAAACAGAAAGTGTCAAACAAGAACAGAAATGGAAAAGTAGGCATCACTTCAGGAAATAAACCAATGCTTGCTAGTTATGCTCCAAGAAAGACATGTCATAACTGTGGTAGTACTAAGCATCTTGCAAATTTCTGCAAGAAAAATAAAAATATAAATTCTTTACCTACAAAGTCTGAGGTAAAGAAGGATTTTGCTAGAACTAAGCCACAGACTTTATGCACACACTGTGGAAGCACCTGGCATTCCATTTATACTTGCAGAGAATATCATGCTATCTATCATAATTACTATGAACTGAAACCCAATCTAAAATGGGTTAAAGTTAATACTGCAAGTGTAAACACTGATACTGTTAGCTCAAACTCTGATAATGTTAATTCCGCTGCAAAAGCTAACAAAGTTAAGAATGCCAAAGGATCCAAGCAAGTCTGGATCCTTAAAACTAATCCTCAGTAATTGTTTGTGATTGCAGGGTAACAGGGAGGCAACCCTAGTCGTGGACAGTGGATGTTCAGGACACATGACTGGAAATAAAGCCCTGCTATCAGAATATGAGGAGAAGGCTGGCCCAAAAGTTTCCTATGGTGATGGCAATGTAGGAAGAACATTGGGATATGGCAATATTAATCTTGGAAATGTCATCATCAACAATGTAGCTCATGTCCCAGGACTCAAGCATGACTTGTTATCTGTGAGTCAAATCTGTGACAAGGGATATCATGTAGATTTTCAACCCGAATATTGTGAAGTTATCAGCAAATCTACAGGAAAGGTTGTTCTAGTTGGTCACAGGCAAAACAACATTTATGAAATCAAGCATTTGATAGACTCTGTTGGAAAAACTGTTTGCCTGTCAACAAGAATGTCTAGTGAAGAGAGTTGGAAGTGGCACAAGAAACTCTCACATTTGAACTTGAACAACATCAATGAATTGATCAGAAAGGATCTTGTAAGAGGACTCCCAAAGGCTCTGTTAAATGTTGATGGCCTGTGTGACTCATGTCAGAAGGCTAAACAAAGGAAGTCATCTTTCAAGAGCAAGACAGAATTTTCTATCACTGATCCCTATCATCTTCTGCATGTTGATCTCTTTGGTCCAGTAAATGTTATGTCTATTGCAAGGAAGAAATATGCTTTAGTCATTGTTGATGAATACACTAGATTCACTTGGGTGTATTTTCTAGCAAAGAAGGATGAAACTGGATTAACTCTGATGGAGCATGTGAAGCTTCTGGACAAAGGATCAAGCAACAAAGTCAGAATCATCAGAAGTGATAATGGAACTGAGTTCAGAAATGCAACAATGGAAGAATTCTGCAAGGACAATGGAGTGAAACAAGAATTTTCAGCACCTGGTACACCATAACAAAATGGTGTAGTTGAAAGGAAAAATAGAACCTTAATTGAAGCTGCCAGAACTATGCTTGATGAAGCAAAATTGCCAACTTATTTCTGGGCAGAAGCTGTTCAAACTGCTTGTTTTACTCAAAATGCAACACTGATCAATAAGCATGGAAAGACACCATATGAGATGGTGAAGAAAAAGAAGCCTAACCTGAAATACTTTCATATTTTCGGGTGCAAATGTTTTGTTTTGAAGACTCATCCAGAACAGTTGACCAAGTTTGAGCTAAAGGCAGATGAAGGAATTTTTGTTGGTTATCCACTGTCAACAAAGGCATTCAGAGTTTACAATCTGAGAACTAAAGTGATCATGGAATCTATACATGTTTCTTTTGATGATAGAAGATAACTGGAATTGAAGACAAAGATGAATATGATCAACTGAACTTTGAAAATGAAGATTTAAACTCTGATGAAGGAAACTCTGATGAAACAATTCTGACAGACTCTGTTGAAACAAACTCTGAACCTCTACTGGTAAACACTGGAGAAACTTCTCAGTCACAACAAAGGGGAGAACCAGTTGAGGGGGAGCATGATCAAGATGAAGACTCAAACACTGATACTGAGTCAACTGAAAAATCTGGATCAAGCTCTGATGCTTCAAACTCTGAAAATTCAAATTCTGACTCTGGGCAGTCAAGTTCAGGGGGAGTCTCAGAAAACGAAGATAGATCACAACAAAATCATGAGAGCATGGATCAAGGGGGAGGATCATATACTGATAGAAGTCATTTATCTTCTGCTAGGAAATGGACTAAATCACATACACCTGATTTGATAATTGGTGATCCAGATGCAAAAGTAAAGACAAGAAGTGCTACTGCAAGTGAATGTCTATTTCATGCATTCTTGTCTAAAAATGAACCAAAGAAAGTGGAAGAAGCTCTTCAAGATGCAGACTGGATAACAGCAATGCAGGAAGAGTTGAATGAATTTGAAAGGAATGAAGTTTGGACCCTTGTACCAAGGCCAAAGAACAGATCTATTGTTGGTACTAAATGGGTTTTCAGAAACAAGACTGACAGTGAAGGTGTTATCACAAGGAACAAGGCTAGACTGGTAGTAAAAGGCTATTCACAGCAGGAAGGAATAGACTATGATGAAACATTTGCTCCAGTTGCAAGATTAGAGGCAATCAGAATTTTTCTAGCATATGCCTCTCACAAGAAATTCAAAGTGTTCCAGATGGATGTGAAAAGTGCTTTTCTGAATGGAAAGCTTGAAGAAGAAGTGTTTGTTGAACAACCACCAGGATTTGTGGACCCCAAATATCCAGATTATGTCTACAGGCTAGATAAGGCACTATATGGACTTAAGCAGGCACCACGAGCATGGTATGAGACACTTGCTCAGTTTCTTCTAGAAAGTGGATTCAACAGAGGAACAACTGACAAAACTCTGTTTTATTTCAATCAAGGAAGTGACCTTCTTTTAGTTCAAATTTTTGTTGATGACATTATCTTTGGGTCTACTAATGATAAACTCTGTAAGAAGTTTGCCAAGCTCATGCAGTCCAGATATCAAATGAGCATGATGGGAGAACTTAGTTACTTTCTAGGCCTACAGGTGAAACAAACAGATGATGGAATTTTCATTAATCAAGAAAAATACACCAGAAATCTTCTCAAGAAATTTGGTATGCTTGACTGTTCATCTGCATCAACTCCCATGGCAACAGCAACTAAATTGGACAAAGACACAGGAGTTTCAGTGGATATGACAAACTACAGGGGCATGATAGGATCTCTTCTATACTTGATAGCTAGTAGGCCTGACATCATGTATGCAACCTGTCTTTGTGCAAGGTTTCAGGCAGATCCTAGAGAGCCACATCTGACAGCTGTGAAAAGAATCTTCAAGTATCTCAAGGGCACCATATCATTAGGTCTGTGGTACCCCAGAGAATCAGATTTCAAGCTACTTGGGTATTCTGATGCAGACTTTGCAGGCTGCAAGGTAGACAGAAAGAGCACTAGTGGAAGTTGTCAATTTCTTGGTGACAGACTTGTTTCCTGGTACAGCAAGAAACAGAAATCAATCTCCACATCTACAGCAGAAGCAGAGTATATTGCAGCTGGTAGCTGTTGTGCACAGATCTTATGGATGAAGAATCAATTGCTGGATTATGGATTGAGGTACAGTAATATCCCTATTTACTGTGATAATCAAAGTGCTATTGCTATGACAGGTAATCTAGTACAGCATTCAATGACCAAGCACATCAGCATAAGGTACCACTTCATCAGAGAACATGTGGATGAAGGAAATATTGAACTACATTTTGTATCTACAGAACAACAGCTTGCAGATATCTTCACTAAACCATTGAGTGAAGCTACATTTACAAGACTTGTCAATGAACTAGGAATGGTCTCTGGTTCTGACTAGGAATGTTGGTTAGATTCAAACTTTACTTATGTGGTGTATTACTCATATTTCATGTTTGGTTAAATGCTAAGTGAACTCTGTTGATTAAACTCTGTTATGCATACTCTGTTAAACTCTGTCAGCATGCCTATATGTAATTCACTGTTAATAAGTTTGATAAACTCTGTGAACTCTGGGTTGATTTTTGTCTGAATGAAAACACCAATGAAGAAATATGTATGAAGCATGATTCTCAGCAATTAATCATGAATCTTTCTGAGTTATTGTGATCTAATCTTAGATTGTGCAGAAAGTAACATAGCATGATACTGGCTCATATTTATAGCATCTCTTAGTTTATTTTGTCCTAAACTCTGAGTCTATAAATACTGTGTGCATTACCTTACAAGAAAAACTACTGATGTTGATGAACTCTAAACTCTGTTAGCTATACTCTGAAAGAATAAAAAGCTTACTGCAATACCCCAAAGAAAATGTATATAGGTTGTTATACTCCTTTGAGATTATGTTGGATACTAGGATGACCCAGGAACCTATTGGTATATAATATGTGCTAAAATTCTCTGATTTTTGGTGACTAGTTAAATACTAGGATGACCCAGGAACTTATCAAAATGATAAGGGCTAAAATTTTTGAATTTTTGGTGACTGGTTCCAACCTCTGATTACTGGAATGAAAAATAAAAAAAAATATAAAAAAAAAATAATAAAAAAAGGGAGAAAAGTATATAAAGGGGGTATAAAATAAAGGTTACTGTATATAGTTTGATTACTTCAGAGTTTAGCTTTCATCATACAATCAGTGTTTACTATGACAGTTTGTGCATCCAGTGTTTATTGACTTACTTTATGGATTTTATAAAAAATTAGATGCTCTAAAAATTGATTTAGTAAACTCTGCTTCACACACACATATTCACAACTGTGCAATTTATGAAAGGGTTTCGGTGATAAAGTTGGAGAATTGACAAACGCTGTTGATTCGTGATTTGTACTCTAAGGTAAATTTTCACTTGGACAATTTGAAAATCTTGGAGTAAATAGGGATTTTGACAACTGTTAATCAGTGGATTGTTGATGAATGTGTTCTTTATATGATTACTTTAATTAGTTTTCATATTCTCTTCTTGATTTATTTTCTTAAAGAACAGTTCATAAAACATAAATAAAAGTTGCAGAACACAATGAATAAGATTAGAGAAACATAATTTTTCATTGATAATAAGAAAGAGATTACAAGCAAACATTACATCTTTTTGTTCTCTCTATCTGCTAATCTATTCAACAGAAAATAAAAGGTCAGTCCAAACCACTCCATTGTTAGCAAAAATTCCCAGATCCCATCTTTGCCACTTTATTTGGGTGGAAGTTGAAGGGATAATGTTATTTTTGCTGACATATTCATTAACAATGGTTGGTGGTGTTGGATGAGGATGCCTTCGAGGAGAGCCATGCCAATGTTGCTTGGAGGGCAGCATCGATGTTGATCACCCTTGCAGGTTTCTCTCTCTCGATCTCTTCCAGACCGGCATCCATTTGCAGCCACAGCGTTTCAAGCTGCCTTTCCCACTCAAACGCTTCAAATTCTTCACGCGTATAGCTGAAGATGTCCCTATTCTCGACAAGATGAAGGTTCTTTTCTTTGATGGTAAGGCTGGCCATTGTTATTCAGAGTGTTTTGTTTGAAGGGTTTGTGATTTTACAGGGGAGACTGAAAGGTTAAAGGTTTAATGAACTAATCTGAGCAAGTCTCTAGGCCTTAAATAGAGATGGGTAAGAACGAAGTTCTTAAACGCTTCGTATTCTGGTTATTAAAGGCAACAGGTAAACGCTTTAAATTCTGGTTTTACTTGGGTCCAGATATTTTAAAAGAGTATTATTTGATTTTTGTTTAAATCAAATATTTTAATGTTTTAATTTTCAAAATACTCTTCTTAAAAATAAGCGCACGTGACCCACCCGCCCATTAATGTGTCCCACTTACTCTTTATCGTGTCCCACTACACATTAATCTAGGAACTGATTGAGTGTTTGTTACATAAGAGATTGGGTTTTTAATTACTCTAATTACTTTTGTGTCCAAACGATTGTGTTTTATTCTTACATCTCACAGTTCTCTTATTTTTCACTTGGGCATTCACGCAAACACCTTTTCTACATACATTTCTCTTGGAAATTCTTGCAAATTTCTTAACTCAATGGCTTCTAAAGCATTCACTGCTCTTGGTTTACGGTTTGTTCCTAACAACCATGAAGCTCCACTCTATCATCAACGCGTTCCAGAATCGTTTCATCTAATGCAGAACTTCTTGAGGGATTCAGAGATTGGACAGGCTCTGGTTGGACCTGCTACCCTTTCTGCGTCTCAAATTGCTACATTTTGGCAGAATTCAGTTTATGTGGATGGAGGAGAGAATGGGACTCCTAACATCATCTTCACGTATGAAGAACAAGATTATGTGATTACTCCACAGACTGTAAGAGATACAATGGGGTTTGAAACACATACTTCTTATACTCTGGTTAATGAAACTTATTTGAGAGAGATGCTACAAGAGATAGGTTACATGGACTCTCTTGACAAGCTTGGCGGTATAAAGAGACCAAATTTCAGAAAGGAATGGAACTTTTTCTTTGATTGCATCACAAGGACGTTCCAGAAGAAAGTCACCAACTGGGATGCCATTCCAATAGATAGTCTCCAAATCGGGTATTCTCTACTCTATGGTACTAATTTTGATTTTGGTCGATATGTTCTGATGAACTTAGGTGATAAACTGTCAGAATCTATTACTGTTTATTATGCTCGTTTTTGTCAAATGCTGTTCAATGCTTGTGTACCTGGTCTCGAAATTGATGATACTGATGAAATTGATCCTTTTAGAGTCAATAAGAGAATATTCTCTGATATGACTAACAAGGATGTTGGTAAAGCAAATCTCTCTGCTTTTGTCATGCCACTTGCTCTGCAAAATTTTCTCAATCAACCACAAGAACCACAACAACCTGAACCACAACAACAACAACAACCTGAACCACAACCACAACAACAACCTGAACCACAACAACAACAACAACAACCTGAACCACAACCACAACCACAACCACAACAACAACATGAACCACATTCTGAACCTGAGCCTGAACCGTTAAACATTGATCGTACTCAAAAACCAAACACTGAATCACCTGCTCACTCAGCACCTACAAAACAACCTTCACCCACTCCATAAACAAACTCTGAATCGTCACAGTCAGCACAAAGAGTTAAGAAGGCAGTTACTGAACGACATGCAAGTGTTAAGCAGGCGAAAGAGACACAAAGAAAATCAAAGCAGACATCTCCTGACGCTGTTTATACTAGAAGAGTGAAAAGAATAAAACAACTGGCAAACATACCTAAGTCACTCTCAGTGGTAGAACAAACTCCACCATCTAGTGAAGAGGATTCAGATAATGTACCTCTAGCAAAGCGAAGAAAACTGGTATTCTCTGATTCTGTGGATGAAGATATTGAAGCTCCAGAGGTAGTTTCACAGCAAACACCTCCTGTTGAAGTTGAGAAAGATGCAATACCTGTAGAGGCTGAAATACCTGCAGAGGATGAAATGCCTGCAGAGGACAAAATGCCTACAGAAGAGGATGCTAGAGATGGTCTTTCTCCAATAAATGATATTCTTGATTCATTTATGCCATTCTCTGATCCTATCTCTGATACTGGTGTAGCTGGTCAACCTACGGTTGTTCTTTCTGAAGCTGTGGCATCTCATACTGAGTTAATATCTGATGCTCATCAAACTGTTGAAGGAGGAGAAGAAATTGATCAGGCAATCAAGGCCACTTCTCAGCCTATGCCTGTTGCTGAGCCTGAGCAACATGGAGAAAATCTTGACAAGCCTACAGAAGAAATTGCTAAAACTATGGCTGAAGATGAACCTGCTAAAGCCACAAGTGTTGCAACTGAAGGTGAAAGTAGTGCAAACTCTGATGCTTCTTTGAGTGCACCAGTATAAACAGACAATAAACATACACCTTTCACTCAACCTTGTACTTCTCATGAAGTTGAGAGAGCACAATTTGCAAAGAATGCTGCTGAATGGTACAAAGAGGATTGTATTTTTCCACGAGGAAGAGCAAATGATTTTGTTAAGAAAAATGCTGATACTATCTCTAATCCAGAGATTCTTTCTTGCTTGAAAGCAACTGTAGTTCAAGTCAAAACTCTGGATAGAAGATTTGATGATACTACAATGGCAATCACTGCTTTGCGAAATGAGGTTGTAGCTAGAGAAATGAAAATGGAAAGAGAATCAAAACTAGTGACTACAAAATTCTCTAAAGCTCAAGACAATCTCTTTGTCAGGCTGAGTAAGGTTGAAGAGAATCAGTCTGACTTATCTGCTAAAATTGATTCTATTGCTACCTCCCTGGAGTTAATTACATCTATTCTTATGCCTGATGATGTCAAAAAGGGGGAGAGAGTTGTCAGAAGGGATAGTGCTGGAGATGGAGGGGCAAGTAGTAAAGGAAAGAACAAGGCTGAAGAGGTTCAAACTCTGAGAACCAGCAAGTCATCTGAATCGCAGTCTGTTGGGAGAAATACTGATACTCAAGGTACTTCAAAGACCAAGAGTTTGCTGTTACCTTCTAATCCTTCTAATCCACAAACTGATGAAGAATTGGCTGCTAAGCTGTTTATTGAAGAGAATGAGGAAGGAGTTACGATTGAGGACATTGAAGCTGAAGAAAAGAGTTTACAAGAAGAACATCTCAAAGCTTTAAAGTCTGGTAAGGTACAAAGAGGAAAAGCTCCTAGACCTGTTGTAAAGGTGTTGTTATCAAAGAAAGGGCTGATGTTAGTCAAAGATCTCGGTTTTCAAAGGAAGCAATGGCAGCAGAAGCTAAACTCAAGCTAAAAGGCATTGAAGGAGAAAGTTCACAAAAGAAAGTTACAACTTCTGTTGCATCACAAGCAATGATCACACCTTTACACTCTTCTCAGTTGAAATCGGTTTTTGGGAAAGGAACAATTCATGATCCAAATGTATTATCTGGAGTTTCTATGAATGTTTCTGATGGAAAAGCTTTGTCTAGCAAAGTTGGTAATAATAAGGGTGGACTAGGTTCACACAGAGACAAAAGGCAATATACTGGTCCTAGAGATCCTTCTTCACTGGCTGTTCCAGGTCGTGGTGTTCCTCAAGAGAGTTTGGACAGACTGGAATCGGTACAGTTAGTTCATCAGAAGAGTTTAAACAAGGATTTTCTTTTGTACTTCATGGCTGATGGGACAGTATTTAAAGTTGGTGAGGATGATATTGGCTTGAAATGTTGGGAAGAACTAGAGTATGTCCTATATCTTCTCAAGGTGAATAGTCGAAGGACTCAATCAGTTGCTAATGTGCTCAGACAGAGAATGACTCAGAATCTGGCAATCAGAGGAGAGATATATAATAGCAGATATGTTCCTAAGTACAGGGAGTATAAAGGAAATCTCATTGAAATGAAGAAAGGTACTGCAAAGTTAAAGACTGATTTGGGAATCACAGTACTTGATTTCAATTCACAGTCAGAAAAAGTCAGATTTATCAGACTGGGAAATGAGATGAGAAGGAACAAAATTTATGATCTTAGGGCTGCTATCTACCAGACAGATGAAAGTGATCCTCAGCTCAGAGAAATTAAAGAAGCTATGAAGATTGAGCTTGAAAATGCAGAAAGAAGATTGCTGATAGATTATCTTAGAGCTATGCCAGATCTTGAAATGATAAGAGATTAAGGTCTGTAAGGATTTTCTTATTCTCTATAGTTTTTATTAAGTAGAAGCTTAAACTCTGAATTTGTATAAACACTGTATTTGTCTATTTGTTTTGACATCATCAATTATTGTCATTAACTTGTGCATTTTTGCTAATGAACAAGTTGGGGGAGATTGTTAAATATAATTGATGTGTTTTAATCAGTGTTTAAGTGTTACAGTGAATTATCAGAGTTTAGCTGGAAGCAGTCAGAGTTTAGTGTAAACTCTGACAGATGGAAGCTCGACAGAGTTTGTCAAACTCTGTCTGGAGGAAGCGTCTACTGGTCAACAGTGATTGAAGATTTATTATGGAAGCGATAAATTTGAAGATTGGATAGTTATCAAAGAGATCGAGTTGACATAGGAGACGTGTGACAATCTGTAATTGATATCATTGTATAGCTGATTATTAGGAATATCAATTAGAGATTGTATCGTAGCTGTATGTTATATAAATACAGTTAGGTTAACCCTAGAAGGGTATCGTACAACGAATTATCTTTATTGTAACCTAGCAGCTCTTTGTGATATTTTACATCACGAAGAGGGTTTGTAATACAAGAAGTTTTTAAAGTGCATAAACGCTTTTACTTGTTAAACTCTCATACAAAGTTGATTATTAATTGTGTATTCGGCCTAACAAGGGGTCTGGCCCTTTATATAGGCTGTGGGAGCCTTAGAATAATAATAGGGTTTGGAGACTTGGTGGACAAGTCACTGTTATTGCGGAAGGTTCTGACTCCTCCCTTGTAGGAGTTAGCTTCCATGTCGAATTAGGTGCCTTGGAGGCTACATAATATCCCAGGGATATTTTAGAACGTTCCTTGTTTCTAGAATGTTCCTGGTTTGTGGATCAGGCCCATGTTAGAAACAAGCTTATACCGGGCGTCCCCGGTTTGGGCTGTTCTTTTGGGCTTAATCATTAACTACGAATTTAATGCTCAACTAGGGTTTCGGGCCATATTTATGAGCCAATAAATATTATATTAATTATGTCTTTAGGGATTATTTTTCACCCATATCATAAAGAATACCCGAATCTAACATGTGTTAGTTAACCAATCACAAGATTGTGAATTATTTTAACATCAATCATAATCTATTAAATTTAAATCAATTAAAGTTAAGGTAACATGTTTCAGTATTGGATCTAGATTCTACATTTCAGCCAAGACTAAACTCAAATCAAGTTACACTCAATAACAATTATTTTTTATTTTTTCATATCAATTAACTAAACATAATAACTACTAATTTTTATTTTAACGGTTAATTAATAATCAATTTATATAAAATAAAATTCTTACAAACTAAAAAATATACTTATTATATCAGTTTAAACATTACAGGAAATCTAAGTCGCTTATTCCTTATTCCCCGTCAGACTTAGCCAACTTTGATAAACTAAGTGTATGCATCAATTATTCTCATGGCTAAATCATATCAATTTCGGTTAATGTACTACTTTATATCTTTTTATTATATAGCATTCTATACTTGAACAGATTATCTTTTTATTTCGATTGTATATATGTATTATATGTGTCGTGTTTTAATTGTCCAATAAATTCAGCAGAAAAACGTTTCTGACAAAAAAAAAATAGAAAACGATTTAGGTTATCATCATCCCTAGTCCGGATTCTATCAGAGTTACTTCCCATTAGAATGTTCAATAGCAAACTTCAATAATTCAGGGAATTACTAAATTGTAGGCATCAATCCTTATCCCATTACACCGATTTATTTACATTATTAGGTATGCCTATAGATAAATGTTTTTTATAGTGTTGGGTTGTCAATGTTATTAAGTGATTACTTAAAAATTTTATTCGAAATACAATATTTATTTAATTTAAAATTTATATATTAATACATGACTCTATTATATTTATAATAGATATTTTGATATCTCAAACTTTCAATTCAAAATCATAAGGTACAATTAAAATCTTGAATTAAAAATTATTAACAATATAAAACTATTTACCACACTATTCTAAATACACATTCAAAATTTAAGTTATGTAAAGTATTAAATAATTCAGTCATAAAAAAGCTAATCAACCAATTAAAATGTTAGAATGAATTTTAAACCAATCATCTTTTAAAATTTTAATTACGAAATTTTTTAAATATGCAATAATTATTGGAAAAAAATTTGACCTGACAATATATTTGAATTATTCAAAATATTAAATATACTCTTAAACAGTACTTTACATTATTTGGTGTATAAATTATCAATCAAAAAATAAAAAATATTACAGATTCACTGAAAATATTGTTAGTGAATATTTCTATAATAAATTGGTCAACTTAGCACAAATTTTCTTATAAATCACTATTTATTTATTGATAATTAATTCATCAATAAAAGGACATATGTCATACATAAAAATAATCAAACCTACAAAAATCATCAATAAAAGTGCATACAACATCTACAAAACAATTAAAATTGAACAAACAAATAGCAAATTATATCACTAATTTCCTTTATCCAATCATTGAACAGATCTTCAATTATGGTACATCTCTAACTTATGTCACTAAATTATACAGTCTTTTCGGCGAGATAATCTAACAATTTGTTATAAACGTGAGGAATATGTATATATGATTTGTCATAACGTATTCAAACAACCGACCAGAACTGTGATTCTATACTATCCAAATCAATGAACTAATATAACAAAATCTAATATGTGGGTAGACAAAATCCACAAATAGGATATTATGGTCTCAATAAAGAGAGATATTTAGTGAAAACCAAAGTAAAATCAAGGAAAAGAAAATAAGGCTTATTATTTACAAGGAGTTATTACAAAATCTAATATTTTGTTAGATAAAATCCACCAACGGGCAACGGTGTACTAGATTCTCAATGATATTTTTATTGAAAAATAAAGAAAAATCAACATAAAATTTTAAAAAAAAAACTAAAAAAACTGATATCAGCCCCTAAACTTTAGTTTACCATCTTTTGGAAAAGGTGGAGAGAGAGAAAGAGCAGCTACGGTTTTTGTTATAAAAATTATTAATAATGATAAATAAAAAGGTTGATACACTTAAAATTATATATTGTTTTAAAGAGAAGGGTGCCTTTTTGAATTTTGTATTCTTGAACTAAAGTAATAATAACCTAAGAGCATATATTGAATGTGCTTGGTTGGTTAACTATATTTTTTATTATATCAACAAAGCATAAAAAATGGTTAAGAAAACTAAATAACGTGGTACAAAGATTCTACACAAAGAGAGATATTTGTTAACGAAAAATAAGAAAAAAAATAAAAAGGAGGGTTTTATTTTGTTTTGGAGACTTTACACCATGCATGCTACTCTTAGTTTTGTTTTGTAACATCTCAACATTGTTCTAAGACATATAACTATATATTAACATAACTTGGATACATAGTAATATTTCATATAATTGTTATATTTTTTCTATTCGCGTATTCATTTCATTTCGTATACACGAAAACATTTGTGTAATTTAGTGTCAATTTGTGTTCTAATTTCGGGTACACGATTTAATATCATGTAATTTTCGTTCAAGACCCTAAAGTACATGACATGAATGTACAATACGATTTGTCAGGTCTACATAAGCTATTTCTTCTTATATATGTAGGAAAAATATATGCACTGTTAAAGGAAAATGAATTTCATGTTATTTAACCCAAAATCTGAATTACAAGGACACATATATAACAATGTGATTATGTGTTTATATATTACACACTTGATTTCAATTTTATGGACAGTAGCTTATTTTCACAAGTTAGTCAAATTAAAAAAAATATAGGTGATACTCATTTTCATATGTCTTTTTTTAAGAATAATAAAATCAAAATTTATTATTCCATGTTTTACTAGAAAAGAATAAAAAACCAAAATACAAAATTCCAAACTGAAAATGCACATTTTAAGTTGTCTTTACAAATAAGCTAAGGGCAATAACCATATAATCTAACATTATATGATACTCCAAGAACGTGATATATTGAATTTGTTTGGTTAGTTGATACATTTTTTATAGTAAATCAATTCATTAATAAAAGGACATATAATTTGTAAATATGATATTAAACAATCACATAGCAAACTAGATTAGATGAAAGTTTCTATTGTTATAACTACGTTCGTTTCATATATCTTGCACATTAGATATCCTTTCTCATATCGGTAAAACATGCAACCTTTTTTTGATAGATAGTCTAATGATTTATTGGAATCGTGAGGATTAAGTTTCTACACATTTTTAATATGTAATCGAAAAATTAACCACGACCATACAAAATATCTTCAATAAATTAATATAATAAATATTTTAAGGATTCAATATTTAATAAATATATCAAATTCTCGGAATATGGGTGAAAAATTTGTTAACATGATACGTAGAAATATTCTCTAACAAAGAGAGAAATAAAATGAAAGCTAAATTTTTTAAAAAAAAACAAATAAGAGGGATTTTGAACTTTTCAACGTGAGTTGTATTTGTTTTGATGATTGTTTTATAATATTAATATTAATTCAATTGGTATGAATTCACGGATAAGTAATTTTATACTTACGTTAATTAACATTCCAATAGAATTATATATATTTTTAAATAAAAATTAAAATAATATATTTATATTAATTTATTAATACAATTTATCGGTCGGTGCATAGCACGGGTAGAACGCTAGTTATATATAAGATATAAGTAACTGAAATTTTAATAGAAATAATCTCTTCATCTTTATTTCAAAAGATTAAACAATTTTGTATATCTATTACTATATATTAAAGGAGAACACAAGGGCAAAAAGTGCCAAAAAAAATGGCTGTGAAATGTCCAGTATACCCTTATTTATCATATAATTACAAAAATGACATTATAATTTTATTAATAATAGTGGAGATGAGAATTGAACCAATGACATTAGACTCAAAGATGACAATCTTAACCACTATGTTAGATGCTCAATTTGATAAAAATATAAAACTCTTTATCTATATGTGGAAGTTTTTTTTTTTTTTTTGATTTTGTCTTATATTTTATTTGATAAGATAAAAATTTATGTACACGAGTGTCTTGAAATCATGTTTTTAACAAATCTTTTATAAATCCAACATATGAGAAGAAAGGATCACATAAAAACAATTAGGCATACAAATTGTTAAAAATCTTTTTAATCAAACGAATTGGTTCGTAAAATAATTTAAATAACTAATTTTGTTTTAAATATAAATTTTAAATTATACACAAATAATTGACTTAAAGTATAGATTTTTATTAACGTATAAGATTTAAAAATAGGATACCAAGATAAAAAAATTATCTGCACATGTGACTTGAAATCATGTTTTTAACAAATTCTTACAAATCCAACCATACTAGAAGAAAAGATAGCGTAAAAATTAGGAGGTACACAAAATGTTAAAGATCTTTTTAGTCTGACGAATTGCTTCATAAAATGATTTGAATAAGTGATTTGATTTTAAATTTGAAATTTTAAATTATACACAAATAGTTGACGTAAAGTAAATATTTCTATTAACATATAAGATTTAAAAATAGCACACCAAGGTAGAAAATTTATCTACACAAGTGCCTTGAAATCATGTTTTCAACAATTTTTATCAAATCCAAACATAATATAAGGAAAGATCGCATAAAAATAAGTAGGTACACGAAATGTTAAAGTTCATTTAGTCTAACAAATTGGTTCGTAAAGTAATTTAAATAAGTATTTTGGTTTTAAATATAAAATTTTAAATTATACACAAAGTATCGAATTAAAGTACAGATTTCTATTAACGTATAAGATTTAAAAATAGGATACCAAGATAGAAAATTTATCTACACAAGTGACTTGAAATCATGTTTTTAACAATTTCGTTTTTACAAATTCAACCATACTAGAAGAAAAGATCGCGTAAAAATAAGTAGGTACACAAAATGTTAAAGATCTTTTAAGTCTAGCGAATTAGTTCGTAAAATAATTTAAAGAAGTGATTCGGTTTTAAATATAACATTTTAAATTATGCACAAATAATCGACTTAAAGTATACATTTCTATTAACATATAATATTTAAAAATAGGATATTAAATTTTAAAAAACTAATTTTCATAAATTAAATTTAATTATTATTTAGAAATGAATTTAATTTGCGTAAATGTATAAATTATGTACTTGTGTTTGAACAAATTAAAATTATTATTTATTGGGAAATATTTAAATTTAAAATATAAGATCATCAAGGTAGTTAAATCAATTTTTTACTGTTTACTAATATTTTAAATTAAATTATTTTATTTTTAAATTTCAGTTAAGCTTTTTAAATGATCGTATAATCAGAATCTAATTTTAATTAATATATTAGTAAAAAAAATTTTTTGAAATAAATATAAACATAAATTTTTTTTTAAAATTCACTAAAAATAAATATGTAGTAAGAAATTTTAAATTTAAATTTATAATCACAATAAATAATATAAGAAAAAATACAATTTAAATAACAAGTCCTTTGCACGGACTTTTATGTTAATTATTCTATTATCTTATTGTGCAAGGCACATATGATTACTTGCACCCACATCATGGTCGATAAATGTTAAATCAATTAATAAACTTTGAAAACATTTGGACGTACAAAATTTTGAATTTATTGCCATAAAATGCGCATTTGATTACTTGCACCCATATCAATAAATTTAAATCAATAAATAAATTGAGCACGATGAGATAGTTTAAGGGTAAAAACTTATCTTTTGTTGTTTTGTCGTCCCAAGTTGTGCTTCGATTCTTTCTCACCCAAAATTTGTTAAAACAGATACTTACTTGTAAAGTATACTAGCTTATAACCCGTGCGAAGCACAGGTTTCTTTTGATAGGTTATAAAATTTATTTAACATTATAATTATGTTTTTATATAATTCTTATTTTTAATAAATTTTTAATTTTAATTTAATATAAATTTATATAATGAAATGCATGGTTTAAACTTTATTTTGTAAAATTCTAAATTAAAAATTTCGTTGACGGGTTCGAACTTTGAATTTTTATTAAATTAATTTAATCATATAATATATCTTATTATTAGATCTAACTATTGTTATTTATTAATAAAAATATGATTTGTATATATGGTGAGATATTTTTGGGTGTATATTAGTGATCGCAAGATTAATTTTAAATTAAAAAGTACTCCATGTTTTAATTACAAAAATTACTACTAAAAATAATTACGGAAAGATATGGTGTGATATTTTGGATATATATTAATTATTGTAATATTAGTTTTAAATTAAATTGTAAAGTGTTTTAATTCGAAGTAAAATATTTAGAAAAAATGAATAATTGAGTTGTTGGAGCAGAAAAAAGAGTCAAAGTAGAAGTGGATGAAGGAATTTTAATCAGAATATAATTACGTTAACATTAGTAATTAGCTTTTTGAGTTGTTTTTGTAATTTAATTATTTATTTTAATAATTAGGATAATTAAACCGAAAACCAAAAATTAGGATAACCAAACCGAAAACCAAAACTTTCAATGTTTCGGCTTTAATATAATAGTATAGATAGATAAGTCTAATTATTCAAAAAAAAAATCCATAAATAAACTTTGAAGCGATTTGGAGGCTTGAATCTGTTTTCAAGCCTAATAATCTTGTGTGAACAACATATTGAGAGAACAATATAGTCATAACAAATTTCAATTCAACATTAACATGAATGGAACCAATAACAAATTTCAATTCAACATGAGCGTGAATGTAACCAATAACACTAACACGTCCAAGAGTTGGATTTATGGATTTAACCATAGTACAAGCTAAAAAGTAGAAACTTCAAAATTTGAAGTGGGCATTCATCCCGGCTCGCCCGATCCCGATCCGATCCCCGCCCCGCTTGAGGTGGGGAATCGAGGATTTTTTCGGGTACGGGCCGGGGAGCGGAGACAATTTTCAAAAAAATTCGGGGAGCGGGCCGGAGCCGGGATTTTATGTCTCCCCGGCCCGATCCCCGACCCCCGCCCCGATTCGTCCCCGACTCGATTTCACCAAATTAATATATATATATATATATATATATATATATATATATATAATCATATATTAATATATGCGAATTTCTAATACTTTATATTGGAAATAAAATGATATTTTAATCTTATATGCTTGTCTTTCTAATAGTTAAATAACTTCACTTCCATGTTATTTATAATTGTTTATTTAAATAATATTTTTTATCTTAATTTAGTGCTTCAAAAATTGTTTCAAACTCACTAGTTAATGTTTAAAATTGTTTACAATGTTATTTTTTCTTCAAAATGAAATTCCCCGATTCCCCGCGGGGATCCCCGTTACCCGTTCGGGCCGGGGCCGGGGAATAAAAAATAATCCCCGACGGGGATCGGGCCGGGGACGGGGATCGGGTTTAAATTCGGGGATGGGGGCGGGGATAGCACTCCCCGGCCCCGAATTGCCCCGATGCCCATCCCTACTTCAAATTCGTAGCCTTCTAGTGAACATTTTTTTTACAGAAATCAAATTCCAAGATGGAATCCACGATCCATGCTATCCACGATCCATGCTAGTACAAACAAGGCAACAGGGAGCTTCTAAAAGCCAACAAGGAGCTTCTGAAACAGATGCAGAAGCATCACACTCTTGAAACTGTTAAATGGTCCAAGGAAAAAAGTAAAAAAATCTCACAAATTACAAAACACCCGAGCTTAAACCAGAAAAGTTGAATAATAATTTACTAAACTACAATACTGCCGACTTAATATGCCTTATGATGGAAGAATGTACAAATTTAATTAATGATTTATCATCTTCCACATGCGATTACATGTCTCATACGGTGACATCTTCAGGGGATCAAATTCAAAGTTCTGAACTACTTTCTTTTCTCTTTCTACGATATCTGTAGTTGACGAGATTAAGGAGAACTATCCAATTTAGGATTCCAGGAATTACCAACTAGATGTAACATTAGAGACACAAGAAAAAAAAATGGTAAAGGATACGGCCTGATATTGTAGACTGCTGCTCATCCAACTTAGGAATGATATTCGTAACGGAAGCATACATTGAAAGCTTCATCCTGCAAGATAGGAGAAGTGCTTAACTTAAGAGATATAGAACTGAGATACTTACTGACTTCAGAAACATATTACATATTATAAATGATAAAGGAGATAACGCCACCTCTGTGCAGCAGGAAAAACTATAACGAATATTAGAATTATCATTTTTGTGAACAGTAAAAATAGGAAGGTGTCAGTTTTACAAAAATATAAACTTCCAACTACGGTCTACGCAATTCCAATAGCAATTCCAGCTACATGCAGGCTTCATTAAGCAATTCACAACAATTAGCAGATGCTGTTGGTTTTTTGATACAAGAGGGAGAGAGATTTAATATTTGGTAGAAGCCTATAATTTTATTCATTATAATATTCTTTATATAGAGTTTACATTAAACAAACTTGCATGATTAGTGCCACATGAATAGCCTAATCAAATTAAATGCAGTTTGGTTTTGTTATTCGGAAATAATTTTGTATAGATTTTCATCCCCTCCATAACAATTAATCATGCAACACTCCTATGCTAATCCATGTTGACCTTGAATATGTGAATTTAATAACAAAACAATATGGACTCTTCATTTAACTTTAATTTACTTATTTATCATTTCCCTGGCAAAGATTTGATTTTCTAAAAATTACTAATGTCCAGAGGGATAAAAATAGAAGTGCATTTTAGTATTGATTTATAATTGAAAATTAACAAGCTCTATAAGAGAGTTGCTAAAATCATTATATATTTATGATAATGCATGGCATAATTTAAAGTTCAAATTTGTTTAGGAACTCACTGTGCTCTTAAGTCATGTTTCTCGAGTTTCCTCAAACTTTCTCTTCTTTCTTCAATAGAAACCCTCTGATGTTCTAGATCATTGATGTCACTGGTAATCACTGTGTTGACATAATCAAAAAGTAACCCACGAGTCAGTGACATTTACATAAACCAATATTGACAAACATGAAACATTAATGAAGCAATACTTATCTAAGCTCGTCTTTAAGCAAACGCTCTCTCTCTAGTCCTTCTTCTAACTCTTTTTGAAGCATATCAAGCTCCGAGTCTGCAGCAACTTCTGATTTTGCTGCGTCTATTTTCTTGTTGCACAAATCTAATTTTTGCTGATAATCTGGTACAATTCATTAGCACAGAGCCGTTATACCACGAAAACCTTGGAAAGATCTTTTTACTGCTTCATGCACTTTGATACTTAGATATAGGCATAGCATGTAATTATCACCTTAACACAGAAAAAAAGACAGCAAAACAAAACCAAAGATGCGCTAAATATTTGTAGCGCACTTCTACATTATGCTTAGTTATGCTTTTTCGGAAGGGTGAGAGGCAAAGCTAACCAATTACAGTAAACCTCATTCCATCGTATAATTTCAGCCATTTACATAGTCATTAGTCCAGTTTTAAACAATTAGAAAACTAAATTAACCTTAAACTACATTGATTAGTTTCGTTGCCTACTTTTCTTTCCTTCTTTACCCTACTTTCTCTCTTCCTCCTTATTCCCCTAGGTACACATTAACCACCTCAATGTTCACTCCCACCATTACATCAGTCTACACTCTACATATATTGCCTCCATGTTTCCGAAATAGTAAATACTTAATAAATAAACAGAGGTACATTTGTATAAGTTTACAAGTACTTTGCATGTAAGCACTTCCGTAATAAAGAAATCTAGCCACATATTTATCATCTCCATGAACCAAAACCAAATCCTAGAGCCTCAACTGGCAAAGAAAAGGACACTAGAGCAACTCAAACAGCTACTCAAGTCTCAACTTATAAAGAGATGCCTTGACCTCAATTATATGTCTCATAATGCATCTTTACCTCTTCATTTTTCAATTCCACCATCACCTCAGTCTATACAGATCATTCCATATAGTCAAAAATAAGACGGTAGTTAATGAATGCAGGTTAACATACAGACAATCGGGAGTTAGACTATTTCTAAATCTTCTTCTGAGGCCGAATATGGGTCATGGCCTCTGCTTTATCTGAAAATACATGGGCTGTTAGACTTATCGAGGAACTTGATATTACTAATCCTAAACCTGTTACATTGCATTAATGCATTGTAACAATCAATCTGCTTTGCACATTGCCAAGAACCCTGTTTTCCATGAAAGGACTAAACATATCGAAAATAATTTCCCAGTTTACTTGAGACAAATTGCTCGAAGGTTTAACTCAGTTGACACATTTTCCTACTACATCTCAGTTAGCTGTTGTGTTCACAAGGTATCTCCCTCTCCTCAATTTGCACAATTTCATTTAATTTAAGGACTAAGTTCAATTTTTACAATTCATACATATTACCACATACAAAACCTTCTCTCTTAATGTAACGTACAGCTAGATCTTAAATTGTAAATAAAAATAGTAAAGTGCAGAACAAGGAAAAGAGAAGAGAAAAGAGACTATTTCATTTCATTGCTTGAGAAATAAGTTGTTGGGTCTTGGTACTTATACTCATAATATCCCGCCCCTTACATCTCTAGTTTTCCCCCCTTAGAAAATAAAACAGAGTTTACATAAAGATTAAATATAAATTAATTAAAACTACGCCGTTTAGTCCATAGTCCAGATCCTTCCATGTGTCACGTGAGCCACTTGACTTTATGTACCAAGAACGGTGTCGTTTCCTTAATCACTTAAATATTGGATGTAGGGTTTGTTCCCCCTTACTCTCTCATTGTAACAATGCCCCTTTCTTGAGACGAGGCGCCCTCGCCGAGAAAATCTGGAAACTTTCGACGGATGTCATCATAATCCTCCCAAGTGGCATCTTCTGGGACCTGACCTTGCCATTGGATTAACAGGGCAACTCCAGGAGCGTTATTCTTTTTGAGTAAACGGCGATCAAGAATTTGTTCCGGCACCAGGGTGGAGGAGATTGTGGGGAAGGGCGGTAGATCTGGAGAAATAGAGTCCTGGCGACTGATGCTCTTCTTGAGGAGAGAGACATGGAAGGTGTTATGGATTTTGGCTCCGGCCGGAAGCTCGAGACGGTAAGCAACTTGACCGATCTTCTTGAGTATTTTACATGGGCCGTAATAGCGGGCAGAAAATTTATGATCTCGTTTGTTTTTCAGCGAAAGTTGTTTGAAAGCTTGGACCTTGAGGAAGACAAAGTCGCCTTCGGAGAAAGAACGGTCGGAGCGGTGCTTGTTGGCATAGGTGACCATTCGTTCTTGAGATTTCCGGAGGTTGGCTTTGAGTAAGACCTGAAGTTCGGCTCTTTGACGGAGGAATTGGTCAATGGTAGCAATTTTTGTATTATGGGCCTGGTGGTAATTCACACTAGGGGGATCTTTGCCATAAAGAGCTCTGTAGGGTGTCATATTAATGGCGGAATGGTGGGCTGTATTATACCACCATTCGGCCATGGAGAGCCAATTGGACCAGTCTTTCGGCTTTTGGTGTGTAAGGCAGCGTAAGTACATCTCTATACACTGGTTAAGTCGTTCGCTTTGACCGTCGGATTGTGGGTGGTAGGCTGTGGTGAGGTTGGAGGTGGTACCGAGAGATTTGAAGAGCTCGGACCAGAAGTGGCTAGTAAAGATTTTGTCACGATCAGAGATGAGGACTTTCGGAGGACCATACAGCTTTACTACGTTGTCCAGAAATTTTTGAGCGACCGTGGTGGCTGTGAATGGATGACGGAGGGGAATAAGATGACAAAACTTCGTGAATTTGTCGATTACAACCATAATTGTATCAAATCCGTGGGAAGGAGGTAGGCTTTCAATGAAATCCATGGTGACAGTCTCCCACGAGTGTTGTGGAATGGGAATAGGCTGGAGCAAGCCTGGTGAACTGACGTGTTCCCCCTTGAATCGCTGGCAAATGTCACAAGAGCGAACAAAAGAGGCAATATCAGAGATGATGGAAGGCCACCAAAAGAGGTTAGTTATTCGTTTGGTTGTGGCCGTGATGCCCGAGTGGCCGCCTTCTTTACTTTCGTGCATATTACGAATAATTGAGTTGCGTAATGTCCCATCTGAGCCCACATATAGTTTGCAATTTCGTCGCAGGTCACCATCGATCATTGTATAATCAGCCACTTGGGTAGGGGAGATGGCCAGTTGAGTTAAAACTGGTTGAATAAGGGGATCATGAGCCCATGAGTTTCGCAGGTCCTCCTTCCATTGTGGAATTAGAACTGAGATAGCATTGCTGGTAGTGTTTGAGTCAGGGTGATCTCCTTCAAACAGGCGAGACAGTGGATCAGCCACGACATTGTCACGGCCTTGCTTGTACTCGATGGAGTAGTCGAACCCCAGAAGCTTTGTGAGCCACTTTTGCTGGACTAAAGTTGTGATTTTTTGAGTAAGCAAGTGTTTTAGGGCCTGCTGGTCCGTCCTGATAATAAAAGGCTTACTAAGCAAATAGCCTCGCCATTTCTGAACTGCAAGTACCACAGCGAGGAGCTCTTTTTCGTAGGTTGAAAGACCCATGTCCCGTTGAGAGATGGCTTTACTGAAAAAAGCGAGGGGACGGCCTTCTTGCATCAAGACTGCGCCTACCCCTGTCTTACATGCGTCGGTTTCGACCACGAAGTTTTTTGAGAAGTCAGGTAAACTCAGCACCGGAGTGGTGCACATGGCAGTTTTGAGCAGTTGGAAGGCGTTGGCAGCTTCAGGAGACCAATAGAAGGCCCCTTTCTTAAGAAGATTGGTGAGTGGTTTACTTAAAGAGCCATAGTGGCGTACGAAACGTCGGTAATAACCCGTGAGACCGAGAAAGCCACGAAGGGATTTCAAGGTAGTAGGTGTGGGCCAGTTTTGCATTGCAGTTATCTTGGATTCATCAGCGGCCACACCTTGATCACTAATCACATGGCCTAGATATTCGATGCTGGATTGAGCAAAAGCACATTTGCTTTGTTTGACAAAGAGATGATTCGTACGTAACCTGTCCAGAACCAGCCGCAAGTGAAGGAGGTGATCGTCCAGGTTAGTACTGTAAATTAGTATATCGTCGAAGAAAACTAAGACGAATTTGCCAATATAATCCCGAAAGATTTCATTCATGACTCCTTGGAACGTGGCTGGGGCATTCGTGAGCCCAAACGGCATGACTATAAATTCATAATGCCCCAGCTGCGTTTTAAATGCCGTTTTGTGTATATCTTTTTCACTAACACGAATCTGGTGGTAACCGCTACGCAGGTCCAGCTTGCTGAATAGTTTGCTGCCATGAAGTTCATCCAACATTTCCTCAATCAGAGGTATGGGAAAACGATTCTTAATTGTGATGGCGTTAAGGGCTCGGTAATCAACACAAAAACGCCATGTGTTGTCACGTTTCTTGACTAGCAGAACGGGAGAAGCATATGGAGATTGACTGTGGCGAATTATGCCATTTTCCAGCATCTCACGAACCATTTTCTCGATTTCCATCCTTTGTAAATATGGACATTTATAAGGATTGAGGTTCACTGGGCGACTGCCTTCCATTATGGGAATAAGGTGATCTTCTGCTCGAGTTGGTGGGAGGCCTGAAGGAGTTTGAAAAACATCCTCGAAGTTATTCAGAACTTGTTGAACTGAGGAGTTGGGTGGTTGTGGTGTGACTTCGTTTGCTTCTACTGCCGAGAGTTGGACCAGAAAACAAACCTGTTCGTTGTGGTGTTTGAGATGTTTTGAGTCAAGAGACACCTCAAACTCTGGTGGCTGGGTTGCGGGTTGATGTAAGCGCAATTTGGCTCCCTTCCAATGAACAGATATTTCTTTGGTGTGGAAATCGAAACTAACAGGGCTAACTTGGGTTAGCCATTGTACTCCCAGAATGGCTTCATATCCTCCCAGGGGAAGAGAATAGAAATCTGAAACAAAAGTGGCACCATCCATTGTCCAGTTGAGATCCTCAACTTTAGCCATACAGTGAGTCATGGAACCATTTGCCAGCTGCACGTTAAGAGGAGTGCACTTCGTGGTGGGTAGGCCTAACTGTTTAACCACTGATTGAGACAAAAAATTGTGAGTGGAACCGGTATCAATAAGAAAGCGGAGTGGTTTACCTTGGATATCCCCATCTAACTTGATTGTATGGTGGCCCTCGGTACCACTAAGAGCGTGTAGTGAGAGCTCACAAAGATCTTGCTGGTCACTTGGTGGAGGGGTTTGGGGCTGTTGAGAATCGTGGTCCTCAAGAGGCTCATCCTCAGATTCGCCCACCATAAGGAATAGCTGTGGTTTAGAGCACTTATGTCCAGGGGTGTAGACATCGTCGCAGTTGTAACAGAGCCCTCTCTCACGTCTCTTGGCCATTTCACTGGGTGAGATTCTCTTGACAACTGGGGTGCGGGTGTTAGTGAATGGTAGACTCTTATTTTTGTCGATGTTTGTGGCAGGCAGAGGTGGAGTAGCTGGTACAGGAGCAGCTTTACTGGAAGGAATGTCTGCATTGGCCTTTGTTGGGTAAGCACTGTAATAGGGACTTCGAGGCTGGGGCTTATTGCGCTTGTCTAACATGTCAATGAAGAGCTCCTGTTCCCTGGCCTTATCAATGGCATCTTGCAGGGTCAAGGGTTTATAGATATACATGGCTTGTTGAATGTCAGAACGTAAACCACTGAGGAAGCTTGACAAATAAAAATCCTCCGTATGCAAGGAGTAAGTACTCATCAAGTGACCACGTAATTCCTCAAACTGAGCAACATAAGCATCAACAGTGGAAGTTTGCATCAGTTTATTGAATTTACCAATGAGATTAGCTTGGTTACCTGTGGAGAAACGACGAAGGACTAGCACCTTAAATGACTCCCAGCTCAGGCCTGGATATTCTACTTGAACAGTTTGATACCAGTGGTCAGCTTCGTCATCCAAGTATAAGGCTGCGTAAATGACCTTAGTGGTGGTATCCATGACCGGATTGAGCATAAAGAATTTTTCTGCCTTGCTAATCCAGCCACGAGCATTTTTCCCATCGAAACGTGGAAAATCCATCTTAGGAAATTTGTACTGAGGTTGGGGAAAGGGTCGTGGTGATAACTGGTCGTGTGGAGGAGTCCAAGCAGGGTTGAATTTGGGTGGGTGCATAAAAGTGAGGGGTGGGTTCATATGTTGGAGTGGAGGTACGGGTAGTTGTTTAAAGGGGGAAGATATGTGGTCAGAGGTTTTGGGGAGGTTGTGTAGATCGGGGGAGTTTGTTTTGGTAGACCCATGGCCTGTGGGATCAACTGGCTTCGTGTGTGGGGTGAGTGAGGTAGTAGTAGAATTAGTAGGAGCAGGGGAGAGAGATGTACCAGTTTGTTTTTGTTGGTGGAGGAGGGATTGGATGGTTGAATTGTGGGACTGGTATTGCTCCGTTAAGCCCCCAATCTGCTTGGCCATCAAATCACGATCTGATTGCAGCTGAGAAGCCATATTCTGAAACTGAGATCCCATGGTTGCAATCTGAGATGCGAGATTAGCAAGTTGCTGCAACGTCTCTTCATGTTTCTGGGAACTCGTGGTCTGAGATTCAGCCAACTGAACTTCGATGGCCTTAATTGATTGTTCATGTTTGTGCAGCGTCGGCCCAGTCATGGCTCTGATACCAATTTGTAACGTACAGCTAGATCTTAAATTGTAAATAAAAATAGTAAAGTGCAGAACAAGGAAAAGAGAAGAGAAAAGAGACTATTTCATTTCATTGCTTGAGAAATAAGTTGTTGGGTCTTGGTACTTATACTCATAATATCCCGCCCCTTACATCTCTAGTTTTCCCCCCTTAGAAAATAAAACAGAGTTTACATAAAGATTAAATATAAATTAATTAAAACTACGCCGTTTAGTCCATAGTCCAGATCCTTCCATGTGTCACGTGAGCCACTTGACTTTATGTACCAAGAACGGTGTCGTTTCCTTAATCACTTAAATATTGGATGTAGGGTTTGTTCCCCCTTACTCTCTCATTGTAACACTTAACAACTCTCCTATCTTCGGAGAATAAACACGATACTCAACTTGTTTTCCGTCCACAATACTTTTTCACTAAAAAAACCTGTACCACAATCTATCCAATTCGTAAAATAGATAAAGCACAAATTAACAACACAACGACTAACGAGAAATGGAAAAACAAATTATCACACCACACACAAGTAATCTCAACCATCTATCTACACTACATAATCACATATCAAGAAACATAATTAAAGAATCTAAAATCAACGAGATTAGAGTTATACCGAGTATCGAGCTCTCCACGCACTTAAAATCGGCATCAGTTTGCGAAACAAGAATGTTGGATTGCTCCAAATACTTGCTCAAGTTTGCGCTATCTCTTTCAGACTTGAATAACTTGATTAAATCGTCACTGTAAGAGATCAAATTCTTCACATCGAAGTTTCCAGAAGCTTCTCCCATTGAAAATTCACTCTATTCGACGATCTATCTAGGGTTAGACTTTGTGAAGATTGGGGATGTGAAAGAGGGAAAAATAGAAATGTTTAGATTTTCAAATTAAAGGATTGATGGATTTTTATTTTTTGGTTAAAACAAATTTTTGCAGTAGTTTTGTCGGTCGTCGATATGTCCGAGTGGTTAAGGAGACAGACTCGAAATCTGTTGGGCTTGTCCTGCGCAGGTTCGAATCCTGCTGTCGACGTCTTTGCCTTTTTCTTTCCTCTGTGTTTTTTCACTTTACGTTTTCCTGTTTTGGGTGTACTGAATAGAGGCCCAATTCAGGTTTACTGTTACTTTTGTTGAGTCTAATCAAGAAGCCCAATAAAGGTTAATTGTTATCCTGTTGGGTCACTGAACATATGTCATGCCTGTTTTTAATTATGGTTAATAATAAGTTTAGTTGAAGAATGGTCTATAAAAACCTAATGGATGTAAATAAACATAATTAGCATCACTTTTTTTTAAGAGAAATGATCAAAAATATATTTTTTCTAAATTTATTTACGACTTCACTATGTTTTGAAAATATTTGTAAATAAAATTTGAGATAAGATGCAATTTTTATATTTTTACGGTACAACTAAAATCAACCAAACATAACTTGTTTTCTACGATCAATATCAAATGTAATTTTTTTTTTACATTTTCTGCTTTTTTTTGAAAAACGTTGTAGTTTCTTTTAGTAAACATTTAATTTTAGTTGCATCTGCTTATAAGATCGTATATTTGTAAAAGAATAAATTAAAATTAGTATTTATGCAAAAATAGTAACTACAAATAACATATTTTAAACGAACATAAAAAATCGTATTTTTGAGAAAACTTATTTGCTTTTATAATTTTTCTATATGTTTAATATGATGATGCTTTTTTATATATATTTATATTGATACTTGTAATTCAAATAATATGATATTTTCATATATAAAATAAATATATATTTCTATATTCCCATGCAATAATTGTAACATATTATATTCTATTTCTACATATAACATGCATGAAAAGAATAAGAGGTACTCCCTCTGTCTCTTAATGTTCTTCCCATTTAGAATGTCGGGACTGTTCATAACAAGAGACAAATTATTAATTTACATCTAATCTATAAATTCAAATATAGTCATGAGTGATCTTGTTGGATTCGTATTTATGAGTACTTTAATATAGTGAAATTTTTATTTTTGATACTAATACAAAATTAAAAATATTAACGAGTAAAAGTGTGCGTTGACAAACGTGTCCAAGAGAAATGAGAAAAGTTTTATGAGACGGAGGGAGTATTATTTAAGTGGTGTAAAATTTATTAAACTCTTAACATCATATACAAATTAAACATATGATGTTCTAATTAATAATAATATACACACGCATAGAATAGGTCAAATGTAACGTCAAGCTAGTGGGATCTACAAGTTGGTTGAAAACGAGACAATGCTTACGCCTCGTACTATAAAAATATATTCCCTCCGTTCAAGCTGGTTCACGGTTGGGACACGGAGATCAAAGAATATAATTTAAATAATGGATGTAATAGTGTAGTAGTGGGTGTAATAGTGATTTTATTGTTAAAATAAATAAAATAGTGGGTGTAATAGTGTAAAGTATTGAAAAAGTAGAATGAAGTAGTGGGTGTAATAGTGTAAAGTGTTGAAAAAGTAGAGTGAAGCAGTGGATGTAATAATATATTTTATTGTTAAAAGTTACTATTTTTGATAATATAAAAAAATAGATGAAACGTCCTAAAATAGTAAGTATAAAGAACCTGTTGGGACGGAGGGAGTACAAATCTTCCGAATAATATTCTCCTCTACCGACCATGCATACCTAAGAGCATCTCCAACGGCGTTAGCTAAAAATGATTGGTTAAATTACATAAAATATTAATTATGTAAAATTTATCGAACCTGTAAGACAATGTGTTCCAAGGGTATTGGCTATAATGATTGGCTATATTTTAAAAATGGTATGTTATTAATATTTCAAGTTGTTATTAATGAAATATATAATTTTAATATAGAAATAAATGATGTGGCAATTCACTACAGGTCTCTAGAGGTTCGACAAATATAGCCAACATCAAGAGATTATCTATAATTATAGACAAGAGTTTTGTCCCATTGGAATGCAAATTTTTTTACACATTCTTTATAAATCTTATTTATGGTAATTAATTTCAAATTTTACCTAAGAGGTCTCTCCCATTGGAGATGCTCTAACAATATCAAACCCGTACTTGATATAAAATTTATTATTACAGGTACAATCATCATTCAAGAATGAAATTTTCTTTAAGCCAAAGCCCAGCTAGTCATCCAATGAAGTTATTTATATGATTTTTTCGGAGGATAACACTCACGAATATATTTAACGTAAACCAGTACTTGATATAAAATTTATTATTACAGGTACAATCATCATTCAAGAATGAAATTTTCTTTAAGCCAAATCCCAGCTAGTCATCCAATGAAGTTATTTATATGATTATTTTGGAGGATAACACTCACGAATATATTTAACGTAAACCAGTTTTGAGGGGGCTTCCATCGATTTTCATCGATGGTGTTAGACAATCTGTGAAAATAGTACAAAATAGTAGATCGTGTGTGTGTGAATAACAGAATAATCAAACGAATAAAAGAGGAGACAAGAACGTAAAAAACCCGAGTCCAGTGCGTGACTGTCTCCTTAAAGCGTATTTGCCCTCACCGTATGTGCGAGCGAAACGCCTCCCAGGATAAAACGGATTGCAGTGAGGCTACAATAGCGTCACTCTCAGCGAGCTTGAAACGAGCAAGAATATCACCGAAGGAAGAAGAGGCTGTGTAGAGGATGTGTTTTTCGAATGAATAATCCTAGACCCTAAGGGGGTATTTATAGGATAGACAAGACTTGTTCGCTACACAACTGCCTAACTTAATTAAACGCGTTAATTAAGATAAGACTGTAACGAAAAGATAATGATAAAACTTGTGCGCTACTCAATTACCCCAATTAAAAAGTCGGTGGTAATTTTCCTTTATTAATTAACCGCGTTAATTAATTAAGGTAAGGCGGTGGCAAAAAATTCGTTATAAAAACGGAATTGATTTTACCACAATTAATTCCAAATTCGAATTAATTTAGTCAAATCTTTAAGCCCAAACCCAGTGGAAATAATAATTAGCAAAACTAGTCCGGGATTATTCGGCCCAATTTTCTGCTACATTCGTATCCGCAGGTCGCACACGCGGAAAGCCCGAAGGCTTGCGAAGCCTCGAATTTCCCCTCGAAATCCCACAATTCGCACCCCCCTGCGCGCCCGCGTATGAGATGGTGCAACACTTAACCAACACAAGTGAACACTCCTCTTGTGTTGTACTATATAAAGCAAAGGAAACTCCTTTTCCTTTGCTATGTGGGACTTCAAACTTAACAACAAAATTTCCACTCTTAAAGGACCAACTTTGAGTAATCATAACTCATCCATCCCTTAGTCGTTTTGAGTGTTTAAATATGCATTGGAAAGATCTCGCGGAGGAGAACACTCTCCAAGCATGACTTGTTGCAAACACGCACACAAGGCACACTCAAACCGGAGCTCAAAATGACTCGACAATATGGGTCTAAAACCCACATTTTCTAACAGATGGAAAACCCCAATTTCTTTTCATTTTTCCTGCTTTCATATCTTGTTTCATTCAATAAATCTCCCAATTTATTTGGATTTCAATATATTCCCAATTTATTTGGGTTGTGTTAGTCTCTCCTTGTGAGAGTTGGGTTTTTTGTTTTAATTGTGTTTTGGTGTTTTCCATGGCCGAGGTTATAGATCGGCAAGATTTTCGCTTCTTGATTATGAACGGGGATCTTGATTTAGTGATGAGATTTTGTATGGGATTGCAGTTCTGGTCGATAGCTCAGACAATAGCTCCATCGGGGCATGATGAAGAGGGTACCAGTAATCCAACGAGGATGCATGAAGTGAGTACTTGTATTTGTATATACATTATCTTCAAAATATCGTTAAACTGTCTCTTCATGAGAACAGGCGATTACAATTTACTGTTTGTTCGTCTCGATCATTGGTATAGATGCCGTATGGCTTTTTATTATTGAATTAACATCGTTGTTCTTCAAAAAAATTGTTAAATGATAATTAATAAATTTATCTTAAAATTGTAAATGAGCATCTTCAATGGGATTGGCTAAAATGATAGAAAATACTGATTTTGTAAAATTTACTGAACCTGTAAGGCGTTGTGCTTCGACGGTACTGGCCATATTGATTGGCTATATTTTAAAAATAGTATGTTATTATTATTTTAAGTTATTATAAATAGAATATATCATTTGAATATAGTAAGAGATGATGTGGAATCTTCTTACAGGTTTCTAGAGATTTGACAAATATAGCCAATATCAGGAGGTTGGCTAAAAATATAGACAAGGAAAATGTCCCATTGGAATTGATTTTATTTTACATAATCTCTATAATTTTTATTTATAGTATGTTTTAATTATTTTTAGCTAAGGGTTGTACATGGTTGGAGATGATCTTACTAAACTTAAAAAATTGCTATCCATTAACTATGATGATTATAAAACTAACAATTTTGGTTATCTCGAATGAAAGTCGACTTTCGAAATTATCTTCTGACAGCTCCATTAATGGAGCATCAAGTTAATTGAAGAACATTGTATTTTATTAAAGAAGAAAGAGTACAATAGACTCAATACAATGACAGAGAGAAAGAAATAGTACAGACTACGTGCTCTTATAACAGATAATGTAACAAACTCTCAACAAACATTCCTTCTAGAAGATGCTGAGAAGATGCTGTGATGACTTGGCTAACTTGACTTATTTTTGTGTTGACTTTCTATATTTATATCATCCCCCCTCAAGCTTGGAGTTGCATACAAATTAATCACTCCAAGCTTGGACAGCTGATACTCCAGAGCATGAGAAGGCAGGGCTTTAGTTAGGAAGTCAGCTGGTTGATCCTTGGAGGCAATGTAAGAAGTAGAGATCAAGCCTTTCTGCAGCTTTTCACGAAAGAGATGGCAATCGATCTCAATATGTTTTGTTCGTTCGTGAAAGACGGGATTGGCAGCAATGTACATGGCTGATCGATTATCACAGTATAACGTAACAGGAGTTAAAGAAGAGACACCTAGTTCATGAAACAGATTAATCAGCCAAGTGATCTCACAGCAAACATCAGCTAATGCTCTGTACTCAGCTTCGGCTGAGGAACGAGACACGGTTGGTTGTTTCTTAGATTTCCAGGACAATAAAGAATGTCCAAGAGTAACACAGTATCCAGTAAGAGACTGTCGAGTGAGAGGGCATCCTCCCCAGTCGGCATCTGCATAGGCACGAAGAGCCAGGGAACTAGAGGCTGATAGTAACAATCCTTGTCCAACAGTGTGTTTCAGATATCGAACAACACGATATGCAGCATCCAAGTGACATTGTCTAGGAGATGAGAGGAATTGAGATAGAACATGGACAGCATATGATAAGTCTGGACGAGTAATGGTCAAATAAATCAATCGACCAACTAAACGCCTATAGGGAGCTGGATTAAACAGGAAAGGTGAAGTTGTATTGCTGAGTAATGTGTGATTCTGCTCTATAGGAATGATAGCAATTCGAGCATCCTCAAACCCAACATCTTTAATAATATCTAAGGTGTATTTTCGTTGATTTAGATAGATACCTTTATCAGAACGAGCTGCTTCGATCCCTAAAAAATATTTCACAGCTCCAAGGTCTTTAATTTTAAAATGACTAGCAAGGTGAGCTTTGAGATGACTGGTAGCAGGGAGAGAATTTCCAACAAGAAGGATATCGTCAACATAAACTAAAATTGCCATAAAACTGACAGAAGTGGCATGGATGAATAGACTATGATCTGAACTGGCTTGTTTAAATCCATAACCAAGAAGCACTGTTTTAAACTTTGTAAACCACTCCCTTGGAGATTGACGAAGGCCATAGATTGACTTAATTAACTTGCATACCAGAGGAGTTCGAGAAGAATATGTAGCAAATTCAGCTGGTAAAATGTAACCCTGTGGAATTGCCATGTAGACCTCCTCATGTAACTCACCATACAAAAAAGCATTTGTAACATCTAACTGGGTAACAGACCATTTGCTAACAGCAGCTAAAGATAGCAAAACACGAACTGTTGACATTTTTGCTACCGGAGCAAATGTCTCAAAGTAGTCTAAACCCTCTGTTTGAGTAAATCCACGTGCCACTAAACGGGCTTTATATCGTTCAACAGTGCCATCTGGGTGAAATTTAACACGATAAACCCACTTACAACTGACCACTTTCTTTCCAGGTGGAAGAGGAACAATCTGCCATGTTTTATTTGCTTCAAGAGCTGCAAGTTCTTGGGCCATTGCTTCACACCAAACTGAATGTTGACAAGCTACTTTATAAGTAGTAGGTTCAGGAACTTGGATAATATTTGCTATAAAAGCCTGGTATTTGGGTTTAAACACAGACACAGAATTAACAGCATGTGTAACAGTTGAAGGAAGACCAACAAAGTCCTGAAATTTATTAGGAATGGACTTAACTCTAGTGCTATGTCTTACAGGTTTAGAGGGTACATATGACAACTCTGTAGAGATAGATTCAGATATAGGAGGTGGGGACATGTGATCAGAATGAGCTGAAGGAGAAGTATGTGTAGGAGAAGTATGTGTAGTATGTGAAGGAGAAGTATGTGTAGGTGACTCAGTAGATAGATTAATTGGTTGAGAATCAAAGAACGGATCATCAGGAAAAGAGACATGTGAATTAAACAAATGAGGAGAAGGATGTGTGCCATCCATTATTATAAAGGGAAAGCAATTTTCATGAAAAATGACATCCCTCGACACAAAAACTTTTCTAGTGTCGAGGTCCATGACTTTATAGGCTTTTTGAGAAAAAGGATAACCTATAAACAAGCATCTGGAAGCACGAGTAGCAAACTTATCCTTATGTGGTGACACATTTGTGGCATAGCAAAGTGTACCAAAGACTTTTAAGTGCTCATAAATTGGTGGTTTGGAAAACAAAATCTGATATGGTGATAATCCCTTAAGACTGTTGACTGGAGTTCTATTTATGAGATAGGTTGCCGTGAGAATACAGTCACCCCAGAAAGAAATAGGGAGAGATGCTTGTTGCCTGAGAGCACGAGCTGTATTAAGTAAGGTTTTGTGCTTACGCTCCACAACACCATTTTGTTGTGGAGTATAAGTACAACTCTTTTGATGCAGAATGCCAAGAGTGGCTAACTGAGATTGAAATGTAGAGCTTAAAAACTCTGTACCATTATCAGTACGCATTATCTTTATATGAGAAGAAAATTGTTTTTGAACATAAGATATAAAGTGAAGAAGCAGACCAGCAACTTGAGTTTTATCAGCAAATAAGAATACCCAAGTAGCTCTAGATAAATCCTCAACTATGGTTAGAAAGTAACTGCAATTTCCATGGGTCTTATATTTATAAGGTCCCCACACATCTACATGTATGAGTTCAAACAACATAGAACTAGATGTGGAGCTATCAAAGAATTTTAATCTAGTCTGCTTGGCCAAATGGCAAGTATCACATTCATTAAAAGTTACAGAGTTATGATACATAGAATTTGGAAGAAATTTCATTGATGAAACAGAAGGATGTCCCAAACGGGCATGCCACAAATTTAAAACAATCATAGAATTCGTAACATTATTACAAACAATCTGAGAAACATTATTAGAACACCTAGGAGTATTAGGCAATTTCTCAGAACTGTGAAGAGAATGATTAAGAAGATATAGGCCATCTTGAAGTTCACCAATCTCTGTGGTCCTCTTCAAGACATGGTCCTGAACAAAACAAGCATCTTTAGTGAAAAAGACATCACATGAATTGGTAGATGTAAGCTTTAGAATAGACAAAAGATTATAATTGAAAGTAGGAACATAAAGGACATTAGTCAACACAATGTTGGTATGAAGATGAATAGTACCAACATGTGTGACCACAGAATGCTGACCATTGGGTAAGTGCAACATAGAGTTTACTGTGTGAACATCAGTTAACAAATTAAAGTGTGGTGTGATATGGTCAGTGGCCCCAGAGTCTATAATCCACATATCAGCACTTAGAGTTTGTTTTCTATTTGTGTGACAAACAAAGTGTAAGACATTACCAGCCATATGAGCATAAGTAGCTGTAGCATTGTTAGCCAAATGAGGTGTGGTCCATTGAGAGGTTGAGCTAGAAGATGGACCAGAATTAGAAGCAGCTGACAACTCCTTAAATCCACTCTGTATCATAGTCATTAATTGCTGACATTGTGCAGTTGTAAAACCACCTGCAGACTCAGTATCTTTAGCTCCAGAAATTGAATCATTTGACTCAGAGATAACATTGTAAGCATGAGCAGACTTCAATTGAGTTTTTGGTCGTGGCTTAGGTTTTCCATAAAGACGGTGCCATGAAGGATAACCATGAACACAAAAGCATTTATCTCTGCTATGACCAGACATATTGCAGACTTCACAAATCACAGTGCTGTCTGTTCCAGGTCTTTTATTGTTGTACTGTCGTCCAGGTTGTCCAGAAGGCTTACCATAAGAACTTGAGTTTCCAGCTTGAGACTCATTAGACTTAACAGACAAAGCTACAGAGTCTGTCATAGAAGTACCAGCACCAAATTCTCGTTGATTTTCTTCTTGCATTAGAAGACTGTAAGCAGCACTAAGGCTAGGAATTGGAGTCATAAGCAACAAATGACCTCGAATGGCAGTATATTGTTCACCTAATCCCATAAGAAATTGAGATAACTTTGTGCTCTTACTGAAATTCTCAAGTTTAGCATTCACATCACAAGTACATTTACCACAAGCACAATGTGGAACTTCAGATAAGGCATCCAACTCATCATTTAGAGCTCGAAACTTTGTAAAATAAGCAGAAATAGATAGGTTTCCCTGAGTAAGAGATGTAATTTCTTTGCGCAAGTTAAACAGCTTAGGAACATTTGTTTAAGAGAATCGAATAGCAAAGTCATCCCAAATATCTTTAGCAACAGACATATATAACACACTTTGACGAATTTCAGTAGAAACAATGTTTAAGATCCATGAGATTACTTTGTCGTTGCAACGAGTCCAGTGAAGTAACAGATTTGCATTATTAACAGGTTTAGTGTATGAACCATCAAAAAATCCTAATTTCAATTTTGAAGAAAGAGCTATTTTCATAGATCCAAAACCACTGATTATAATTCTGCTCAGTCAAAGTAATAGTAAGTAAGATTAAACCTGGATGATCAGATGGATGAAGATAGTACGGATGGTTTGCATCGATACTCATTGAGGACAGAGACGAATTTGTATTGCCAGTACTGGTGTTTCCAGTTGCAACATTCAGATAAGATGGTGGAGAAGACGCCATTAGAGCACCTTACGAAGCACACTTGCAAACAGATCTTAAAAGAACGTATCGAGAACAGCGGAATATGTGTTAATCAGAAACCTTTGCTCTGATACCATGACAGCTCCATTAATGGAGCATCAAGTTAATTGAAGAACATTGTATTTTATTAAAGAAGAAAGAGTACAATAGACTCAATACAATGACAAAGAGAAAGAAATAGTACAGACTACGTGCTCTTATAACAGATAATGTAACAAACTCTCAACAAACATTCCTTCTAGAAGATGCTGAGAAGATGCTGTGATGACTTGGCTAACTTGACTTATTTTTGTGTTGACTTTCTATATTTATATCATCTTCCTCTCTCCTTTCTCCCCTCCTTCCCTTTCCATCTCAACCCTTATTGCCCACGTTCTTCATCCACCCTTTTCTTTTTTTCTTTAACTCTAATTTAATTGTTCCCGCACCAGCTTCATATATTCCTTTCTAGGTTTAGTTATGGAGCATTTATTTCTTTCCACTTGGTTTAATCTTCTTGGGTTGAACAAGAAATTTTTTCGTACCTTGAATTTTCTTCGGAAATTGCTGGTCTATCCTTGTTTTGTTTTAATTCGACTAAGTTCTCAGCTCGCATTAGTGAAATATATCCTCCTTTTCTTTTTGTGAATTACAAAACACTAGAGTTTATAAGAAGGGTGAGTGCGCTTTTGGCATTTCTATCAAAGACCAAGTCCTTGATGAGAAAGATTTGAAAACCTCCCAGATGATTTATTCTGTGTTGGATATGTATTGGATATGATTGTTGGGTTTGCTGTTGGATTGGCCACTGGAAACAAGAAAATTTGGTTGTTGCTTCTTTGAAAGTTCCAACAGGTAAATGAGAGATTGAATCAGTTTGATGGCTTTAAGTCAACAACAAAGACTAATTCTGCAAAATGCCAGGTTTTATCTTTTTCTTACTCTATTTCTAGTGGTCTAAAGATCGATTCAGCTCGTTTCGGGAATGGTATTGTTCATGGTGAACCAAGTGTGAACTCTATTATGGAGCTTTTATAGTCTTCAGATCTGAATTGTGTTAATAGTGGCTTTAAGCCAGAAAATAATAATTTGAGGGACTCAAACATGTTCATGAATTTCGGTTTGCTGAATGTGTTTGAACTTTATTTTGGCTATTTAGTGCTAAAGTTTAAGGATAAATCTTGTACCGCTTTACGGTCGAGTCCTGTTAATTAAACTCGAGTGTTATGAATTCTTATTAAAAACTTGGCATGATTGTTTCTCAAAAGTTACTGAGTATGATAAAGTTATGGCTTGGTTAATATCAGTTTGTTCCCTTCCATCTCTTGGGATTAATGTTAAGACAGCCCGTGGTTTCGCCTAATGAAAATTTAAGAACTGTTTTCAATTATGAACCAGTCAATGAAGCTAGATTTATCATGGTTGCTTGCCCTAATGTGATGAATTAGTCTAATGTACATGTTTCTTATGAGTCTGTTATGTCAACTAGTCATGAAGAGTATATGGCCATGGAAGAGCCTACACTTTCTATTACGGGCTTAATCAATGGCCTGTCTTAAGAAATACTATACATCTTGTACATTTGATTAACGGTTATAAGGGTCGATGAGTTGTTTTTCTGGCTACAATGAACTGTTTGGCTTTTTATGCTTGTGGATTGTGGGATTGTAGGTCCCCCTTGCATCTTTATGCGAAATGGAGCCAATGTGAACCTGCAAGATTACTTGTCTAGCTGAATAGGTGTGAACATTCTTACTAAGTGTTTTTTTGAGCATCCAGAGACAGAAGACTTAGAAAATAAGGAATTTGATGTGTTCAATCAAGCTAGGAAATGCGGGAGGATTGTTGTGAAGAACGCTAGTGCTATGGGAAGATTTGGAGTTGACTTCTCCATTCTTCGTTTGAAGTGCTGCCATTGTTGTTGTTAGTCACAGAGGCATGTCTATATACATCTAATAACAAGTCTAATTATTTGTAATGCTTTGCATTACTTACATGATCCCTTAACTGGGGAACCCTCTATTTGTAGAGTTTCTACTTGTGTTTAGTACTTGTAATAGGCACTAAATTTCTAGCCATGTAACTGTATAAATTAAGTCATGAAATAATGCTTGAAAGAAGATCCAGAGATCATGCCTCAAGCTTGGAGAACAAGACTGCAGAAATAAACACGGTTGGAATTTAAAGATTGAAGATTTGTCTAAGTACTAATTCGAGAAGTAATTTGGTCTAATGGAGAAGTCAAGGTTTCAAGAAGTCAAGGATTCGATATGTCAAAAGACACTATTCGATATCTCAAGGAGTCACAAGTCAAAGCTCTATTCGATAACTCAGGGAATCGACATGTCTAGTACTCTATTCGAGAACTCAAGAAGTTGACAAGTCAAAGTATCATTCGAGTTCTCAAAGGGTCAACAAGTCAAAGTAACATTCGATATCTCAAAAACTCAGAAAGCTAGTCGACATCTCAAGGATTCCATAAGTAAAAAGCTCTATTCGATAAGTCAAGGATTCCTGAAGAAATGGCTCATTTGAGAAGTGATTCGATATGTCAAGAAAAGCTAGTTCGAGAACTCAGAGTTATAAAACTATCAATTCTA
This sequence comes from Saposhnikovia divaricata, assembly GCA_036435485.1. Taxonomy (NCBI): domain Eukaryota; kingdom Viridiplantae; phylum Streptophyta; class Magnoliopsida; order Apiales; family Apiaceae; genus Saposhnikovia; species Saposhnikovia divaricata. The sequence goes on along the minus strand of CM071594.1, from coordinate 53,908,086 downwards.
GTTCTCGAATCAAGTACTTAGTAATTTCTCAAATGGATTCTTGAAGACAAATTACTGAAGATGTACAAGTCGAAAAACCTACAACAAGCCAAGGCATTTACAAGACCACAGTACTGTAAAGTGTACATAGAAAGTCTACAAAGAAGCTTAGAGAGATGTTAAAGGAGACAAGCTACTAAAGTAGTGGATCTGAATAGGTTAAAGAGATGGTCAAATCACATACTGCCAAACGTGTACCAAATAGGGATAGACAAGTTAGAAAGTGTATTTGTCTGTCACTACATTTGTAGTAAGTAGGTTGTACACATGTTCTATAAGTGTACAACCTCACTTCTTTAGCAGGAGAACATTTTCATTGCAATTTCATAGATAATATCTCTGTAAGAAAACGAAGCTGAGAATACTAACATTTGTATTCCCATATTGTAGTAAAACCTTCGATCTAATACAATATTAGATTAGAGTGAGTGAGTACTTGTGTTTTTGTTATTATTTCCGCACGTATAATTCGTTAAACAAAAACACTCACTCAGCTACACATCTAATACATATTCAAGAATTAAAACAAATTGTTCTTAAAGCTAAATCAAAGAATAGTTTGAAATACATTCACCCCCTGTATTTTTCTTGTGTGTATTTCATACTCAACAGTTGCGTTTCTAAAGGGGAAAAATTAGCTTTGTGTTGCTTACTAAGCTTGTTAGGAATTATGTTGTTCTCCATGAAAACTTAAACACTTAAACATATTTTGTAAAAGTCATATTCTATAACTGTTCAATGGATGGCATGTGTTACAACATCTGTTGAAAAGTAAACTTATTTACGGATAAGTTATTTTGAAACATGTACAAATCATCAGTTGAAGGCATAGTTAGTAGGTTTGATTAAGTCATGTTAACTATCAACGAATATACAAAATAGATCAGCTAATTGTAAATATCTTGTGTTTTGTAATTCTGTATAAGTGAAATTGCATTTCAGCGGATGATTAAACAACACCAATGGATTAAAGAATAAAGCTCTCAACGGATGATAATTCGATCAACTCTCAACGAATGTCAAGGGTGCTATATAACCATTTGACTATCCATTTGACTCACATGAGACAAGGAATGAAGAAGCATGCTTACTGGACCTAGATAATTATTTTATTTTATTTTCTAATAGGCATTGTAATCTTAACTATATAACCAAGTATAACAATAGTTTAAAAAACAAGAAACACAAGTATCTTTGTTTAAAATTGTTAGGATTTCTTGTAAAAGCAAAGTATTGAAACTACAGTAGTGTATTTTGTGAAGATATCACAGATTAATTCTTCAAATTAAACTCTAAGATGGAACATACAAATCCACCTTAAATTTGAAATATTATTGAGTTATTTGTTTTTTGCAATACACTTTACTATGTTTATATTCTGCTCATACAAATTGTTTAAATAAAAGAATTTTAAAAAGTTTTAAGATTGTATATATTCAACCCCATTCTACAATCTTGTGGTTGTATTGTTGGAAAATAACGATGCTACAACAAGGTTCTGAAATGGTCTATCTAACAGGAGCATGGCTACGAATTAGTGGAGCCAAGTCTGATGCTGATGCTAGTGGCAAGATAGGGAATGCTGCTCGTGATCAGACTCTGAAATCTGCAAGAGAGTTGGGGAGCAAAGACTCACTGCTGGTAAGTGTGTAGGAGATGGTTTCGAGTTTGTTCATAATGGTTATATTGTGGCTGTTGTAATCCAAAGCAGGGACATGGATGTTTAGGATAGGGTACTGGTTGTTGACAGTCATGGTAGTAAACTTATTGATGAACATGGGGAGAATCATGTAGCAGAGGCTATTACTGGTGATGTTGCTGGTGGTGGACCGAAGCCAAGGAAATATGCAGTTGCTCAGGCTATAGACAGAAATGTGATAGCCGGTCGTTAATCCTGTTTTAATTTATGCTTGTTATTTTCAATAACTAAGTATTTGGTTTATAATATGGTGACTTCTGTTAGAATAAAGAGAAAAGCCAATTTTATTATTATCAAGCCAAAGTTTATAATACATATCTCAATACTTATATAGTAAACCTATATAAGATAAAGTACCAAAAGTATCCTTAAATACAATAATAAGTATATACTCCCTCCGTCCCGTCCAATTCTTTACACTTTCCATTTTGGGCCGTCCCACTAATTCTTTACATTACCTAAAATAGCAAAATTTATATATTATAAAAAGTTCATATAATATTTTTCTATTACATGCACCTCTGCTAATTACTCCACTAATTATCTACAGTACTCAATTCTCTCCCTCTATCACCTACTACGTACTTTCCTACTTTCTCTTTCCCTCTCATTGATAATTCTCCAAACTCCACTCAATCTTCTTCTTTCCTGTTTTTTCTCTCAAATTCCTTTTTCAATTAGCTTGCTTTAATGGAATCTCAAATTATCAAAGATTCAGCCCCGTATTTCGAATATGATTCTGAGATAAATCTTTCACCATCTTCACCAATTCCTCCGACAAAGCTCAAATAAATCATCAAAGATTCACCCATCTATCTCGAATATGATGAATATAAAGATGAAAATCATGAAATTGTTGAAGATACTCCTGACAGAGTAAAAACACAAATTGTTAAATCAAAAGAGACCCAAATAAAGCCGAGAGAGACCCGGATGAAATCGAAAAAATTACAATTCGAAGACCCAGCGATATTGAAGGACCCAACGGGATTGTTGCATATTTATCTTCCTCAACTTTACCACTAACGACTAGTAAATGGTCAATATTTATTTTGTGATTCTCTTTCCTTTATTTTGTGATTCTCTTTCCTTTTCTAATTCATTTATATGGTCAATATGCTTTTTGCTCAAGGATTTAGTACTAATATGTGATTCTGTTAAACTAATTGATGCATGATAGGATTACTAATTGAGATGATGCATGATTTAGTACTAATTGAGATGCATGATTTAGTACTAATTGTAAAGATGTAAATATATTAGATGGACACAAAATTTACAAAAATATTTTAAGATACCAAAAGATCACTTCTCACTGATACGTACCAAAAGATTTCACTAGGATACATCAAAAGGCTATTAAGTCTATAAAAAAGATTTCACTCTGCATTGTTTCTTCTATTTAAAAAGCCCTGCACCAGGTCTCCATGAATGCTAATTTGAATCGGTAATTGTCCCAAATTTGCAAGCTTCTTCTTCCATATATGAGGGAGTTTGTAGTTATTATCAGTGTTCTAAAAATCGGCCTAGGCGGCCGACTAATCACCGCCTAGGCGCTAGGCAGCCAGAAAATGCCTAAATTCTGTAAAAATCGATCATTCTGCATTTTTTTGATTAGGCGACGCCTAGGCGGGTCTAGGCGGTATTAGGCGGGATTATGCGGTTTAATTAGTTAGGCGGAAATAATCGATTAGGCGGCGATTAATCGGTCCTAGGTGGTATTAGGTGACGATTAATCGGTCAAATTTTTTTTAAAAAATAGTCAAATTAAGAATAAAACTTTAAAATATAAATTTTTTTAAATAAAAAATATACTTTACACATGAAATGGTAAATTCACTCATTATATTTAATAATAAAATGAAGATATTTATATTTTTTACTTGTATAAATATATTTTTAAATATTAAAATTAAATTATATAAAAAATAATATTTTAATACATCCGATTAATGTTCCGATTAATCATTCCAATTAATCGCCGCCTAGCCGATTAATCGCTAGAAGGTAGGCTCACCGCCTAGACCCGCCTACCGATTTTTAGAACATTGGTTATTATTCCCACCATTTTTCAATACCTCTGTCATACAATTCATCAAGGACAACCACACATAATTCAGTGTCATGTCAGTAACCTCTTCGTGGGCTTTAAGTACTGCATCGACTAATTGACATACCGTCTTTGGAGCCTTCTCATGCTGCAATCCTTGTATTATACGAAAAAAACCAAGATCATTGATGTTTAGGTCTGGACTATTAGCAGGTTGATTGGCTAAGGTAATAAAAAACCCATCTGATTGTGCAGCTTTCACAAAATCCTCGTCATTATCTTTAATATGAGGCCTTGCGTTGTCTTGTTGAATGACTATATTTTTGTTAAAATCAGTGGACCATTTTTCTTTAATAGCAGGGATAACTTTGTTGATCAAACATTGTTTAATCACCGACTTGTTTATACTTTTGATAGATTTAACTTCAATAACACCTTTACACTGTGTTCCAAAATTGTTTTTTAAAAGAAAAGAAAAGAAAGTTAAAGATTTGATTTCTTCAACTTGTTCCCGAAAGATATTTGTTGAAAGAAAAGAAAAGGTTTCTAAAGATTTGGAAAGAAAATCTTTATATATTTATCTTCAAAATCTTCTTCCCATTTTTGGAAAGATTTAGAGAGAAAAGAAAATAATTCATTTTCTATTCTTTTCTTTTCTTTCATGGATTTGGGAACACAGTGTTATCTCTGTTCTTACTTGACCTTAAAGCTGGTTCTTCAAAGGTAAACGGAAATATTCCTATTTTTCCATCGAATACGCATACCCCATCATTGTTATATAGAGGCCTAGCTACTGCACTCATGAACATAATTTTAGTTATAAATATCTTTGACTTACAAGTGCGATGTGGTTCGGGTTCGTTTGGCATGAGGTAATATTTTTGACTTTGTCTTGTCATATAAAACCATTTTTCGTCTATGTGAACTTCATGATACATGTTTACATATGTGGGATTTGTATGGAGGGTTGAATTTTCAATATGGTTCAACACAAATTTAACTCTTGCTTCCATATTTGAAGGAGTTAAAAAGGGTTTCAAAGCATTTGAATGTGATCTAATCTTACCTTTTTGAACAAGCATGTGGACAGTAGATTTGCTTACGTTTAATTGACATGCCAATGTCCTAATATATGTTCTAAGATGAAGAGGAATATGTCGTACCTTTTCTAAATCCAAAGAATACCTTTTATTTCCACCCTTGTATTTTATGTCAATATTAGGAAGCACACCTTCTTTGATTGCTTTATGCACAACTATCCATATCTTAGATATTGTTACTCTACTAACACCATAATGAACTCTAAGTTGCTTGATTACTCCTCTTCTGAGTTTGTTGTTGCTGAAGCTTAATGATAGATCATGGGAAATCTATTTTTTTCTGAAATTTTTAACCTTCTGTGCTTTGTAGGACCAACATTGGAGGCTGGAGTAAAAGTGGTCTCTGGATGTGTACAAAATGCCATATGCCTAATTAACTAAAGAAGAAGACAAAATCACTATAGCTTTATGGGGTTGTTTAAAGTGTAAATATAGACTAGTGTAGTTTTGTAGAAAAGCTTTTGTGTATGAATGTTATCTGCTGTAATATAGTAGAGCCAAATATGTAATGTTAGCTTTTGTGTATTAAGCTTTTGTGTACATATAAACTTGTGTTTAGGTGGGGTCTTCTATTTTAGTTTCCCACCAAATATTAATCTTGTACTTATCTTTGCTTAATCTATCCACTTGAATGATTTATCACCATTGTTTAATCAGTGCATTGATCTCCGTGCCTAACCCATTTGATAACAAATGGGTGGGATAGAGGGAGTATTCTAACATCCCCCCTCAAACTCACGATGCCACAACAATGAGCATTGAGAGTTTGTCAGATAAGAAATGGAAACGCGAAACAGAGTGAGACTTTGTGAAAATATCAGCAATCTGAAGTGCAGAAGAGACATAAGGTAAGGTGATGGTACTCCGCTGCAAATGATGATGAGTCACATGACAATCACTCTCTATATGTTTAGTGCGCTCATGAAATATGAAATTACGAGCAATATAGACTACACTCTTATTATCACAATATAGCGGAGTAGGATGAGTAAGCTTAACACCCAAATCTGCAAGCAGCCGACGTAACCAAATAACCTCACAAGTAGTAGAAGCCATGGCATGATACTCAGCTTCCAAAGATGATCGAGAAATAACATCCTGCTTCTTACTCTTCCATGAAATAAGCGAATCACCAAGAAAAATACAAAAACCGGTAGTGGATTTACGATCCTCAGAATCTCCAGCCCAATCAGCATCACTATAAGCACGTAACTCTAAAGATGAGGAAGGAGGAAACAAAAGACTCTAAAATTGAGTCCCACGAAGATACTTAAGAATGCGAAGAACTGCAGCCCAATGTACGGTAGTAGGAAAAGTGACAAACTGGCTAACTACATGAACAACATGTGCAATGTCCGGTCGAGTAACAGCAAGATAAAAAAGTCTACCAACAATCGTGCGATATAAACTAGGATCCGCTAAGGGAAGACCATCAGATGGAGAATATCTAGCATTCATATCTAGAGGAGTATCCATAATCTTGTTATCAGTACGACGTGCACGGTCAAGAAAATCAGCAATATACTTAGATTGAGATAAAAAATAACCCTTTGGTGAACTAGCAACCTCAATTCCCAGAAAGTAACGGAGCAAACCTAAATCTTTCATAGCACAACAACAAGCCAATTCCTGTTTTAATGACTCAATACCATCATAGTTATCACCAGTAATAATCATATCATCAACATGTAAAGAAAAAAGGATAAGACCAGCACTCGTGCATCTTAAAAATAAAGCAGAATCATGATGACTAGGACGAAAACCAAGTGAAGTAAGCAAAGCATAAAACTTATCGAACCAACAACAAGATTATTGTCGAAGACCATAAATTGATTTACGAAGTCTACAGACATAACCTGGTTGATGCGGAAGACCAGGATGAGGTGTCATATAAACTTCCTCGTGAAGATCACCATACAAAAATGCATTCTTAACATCCATCTGAAAAACTTTCCATTTACAAGAAGAAGCAACAACTCAAAATTCAGGTATGTCTCCTTCTGAGAAATTATATGAAGATCAAGAGCTAGGTTTCGAGGGAGATGATAATCAAATTCATCATTTGTTGAGGGATAATCGTGGGTGTTTAACTGAATCGTTAGAGAGGTAGAGTTACGCTACAAAAACAAATTTATTTTAAAAATTTGTAGGAATTTTTTTGCCCAGATCAGCCAACTTCTTTTTGCAATTCATGGAGTTTCAACCATTGGACCAGCCTAAAATTTTGATTAAGTCTTCTTTGCATCAGTATCTAAGTTTTGAAAGGTAAAGATCATATTTGGGGTTCCGGAAGGTCAGATTTTAAGGATTCAAATAGATTGCTTCTAATTCATTGTTTACGTCGTTCTTGATCTTATAAGTTGGGTGTTGTTGATTGATTGACATCTATATTACTTGATTATCGAGATATTCTAGTTGTAGTGATTTGGTTTATTTGCTTTAGATTTGGTATTGGCTTTGGATTTGGATTCAGAATTGGAATTAGATTTTGGATTTGGATTTGGATTTGAATTTTGAGTTATTTTTGGTTTCTATTTCGAATTGGAGAATTGTTTCTTTTGACTTTGGATTTTGTTTTGGGTTTAGTTTCATATCTGGATTCAAATTTGTTTTCAGCAATTTTTTTTGCCACGTATGTCTCATCGTCAACAGGACTTTTGTCAACGGGTACTTCAAATATGTTTTCTTCTTTATGGATTCTGTTTTCGGGTGTTTCTCATCATATGTCTCTGCATTGGTCATCTTTCATTTCATTTTCTGATCATACATCTTTATATATCAAGACTGCTGATGGCACTCCTATGCCATTGAAAGGTATTGGTTCTGTTGTTACTCCAACTGTGTCTCTCTTTGATGTTTATTTTATTCCAGATTTTAAGTTAAATCTTGTTTCGGTTAGTCGATTATATGAGCCTGGTTACTTGTGTTACGGATCCAAGATCTCAAAAGGTTATCGGGAAAGGTCGTAAACATGGAGAAATTTATGTTTTGGATGAATTTAATATATTTGCTGTTGGAACTCCTAGTGTTAATTTATCCTCTTTTCGTTTGAGTGATTCATCTTCTGACTTTTACCTATGGCATGCTCGTTTAGGTCATATTTCTCAGTCTCGCTTAAAGTTTTTGGTCTCAACTGGAGGCTTGGGACAGTTGAAATCTCATGATATTTCTGATTATAGCAGTTGTAAATTAGCAAAATTTACTGCTTTACCTTTTCATAAGAGTGTTACATATTCTCTTGCTCCATTTGATATTGTGCATTCTGATGTATGGGGACCTGCTCCTATGCCTACAAAAGGAGGATCTAGATATTATGTTTCGTTTATTGATGATTTCACTGGTTATACGTGGATTTATCTTATGAAGCGCAGGTTTGATTTTCTGGATATGTATAAAGATTTTAGAGCTCATATAAAAACTCAACACAATGTTGTAATTAAATGTTTTCGTTGTGATTTGGGAGGTGAATACACTTATAATGCTTTTTGTCGATTGCTTGCTTCGGATGGGACCATACGTCAAAGGTCATGTACCGGCACTCCTCAGCAAAACAGTGTTACTGAAAGAAAACATCGTCATCTTATTGAAACAACTCGCTCATTTTTGTTGTCAGCTGATGTTCCTAATGTATTTTGGGGTAAAGAACTTCTTACTGCTGTTTATGTGATTAACAGAATTCCAACTGGTCTGATACCATGTTAGAATAAAGAGAAAAGCCAATTTTGTTATTATCAAGCCAAAATTTATAATATATGTCTCAATACTTATATAGTAAACCTATATAAGATAAAGTACCAAAAGTATCCTTAATACAATAATACTTATATATTCTAACAACTTCTACTTGCATTCTCATGTGCAAATCGTGAACTCCTCCACTTTGGAGTCGGGTCTATATAATGAACTCCCGTTATTATCTCTTTGTAAAATACTCTTTGTAAAATACAGAAAAATTACAACCACCATCCATACCAAACCTTTGACACTTATTGGTGGCAAAAACACCCTAATCTGAATGTGGATCTCATATTAAGAAAAGTAGCTAAATACTTTTATTAAAGACAAAGCTCCATTTAATTTTTGATGTGCAGTTTAGATTAATATCGAAGTAAAAGTAAATAAAATTGAGCCACAAAACAAATGCATATATAACTTAAAATATACTCTACATTATTACTTAATATAAAAAATTATTACAAACAAATTATAATTTATTATTTATTATAAACATATAATATTATATTATGAAAATATATTATATTATACTATAAAAAATATATATTATATTTCATTCGGGGCGAGGTGGATTTCTGTGCGAAGATCATATAAATACTATATCCGTCCCATAATTAAGCGGGAAAATTTTTTAATTCCCGTCACTTCTCCATTAATCCCCACAAGATGGGATGCCCCATTTAGAACGGATTCCTTATTTTAACAATATAATTAGAAAGTCAAAAAGTGATCAAAGTGTCCAATATAATATTTTAGTTTATAAATTAATTATATACTTCCGTTGTCCCTCTCATTTCTTTACACTTTCTTTTTTGGGACGTCCTACCAATTCCTTACATTACTAAAAATAATAATTTTTAATAAAATACATTATTACATCCACTACTTCACTTCACTTTTTCAACACTTTACACTATTACACCCACTACTTCACTTATTTTAACAATAAAATTACTATTACACCTACTACTTCATTTATTTTAACAATATTACACCCACTATCCTTGGTCTCCGTGCCTAAACCAAATATAAAAATTTGGCCGGGACGGAAGGAGTAGAAGTTTTGAATTTCTAATTAATTTTAATAAAATTAAAATGCATCATCATATATTACGAAAATATGAATCAAAAGGGTTTGAGAACCATATGTTGGTACTTAATTACTTATACAAAATCATAAAAAAATTATCATTTTTTGATATACGAGGCATTTTTGTAAATTGTAATAACAAAATGTGTGTGTATATATATATGTATTCACCAGTGCTATATAGTAATAAATTTTTAACGGTTTCTGGTCATCGACAAATGTTTGTCAGGGACCTTTTACACAACAAATGGCTCCTGCACCGTTGGATAGTTGATCCAACGGATGAGGTTTAAAAAAAATCAATCTCGTACCGCAGAAACTTTTCGCGGTACGGGCAAATTACCAAAAATACACTCCCCTGTTTTAACACCAAAAATCTACTGTACACGTATCGTAGAAAGTTTCTGCGGTACGTGGCGAACCATTTGTCACAACAAACATTTGTTAATGACCGGACCCCATTTTTTACAAAGGCATATTTCTCCCTTCAAAAATACTATACAAGTTATGAGATTCTTATATATACAAAAAAAATTCAGTAAGTAATATAAATATTTATAATTATTTGGATGTCCTTTGGTTTTTCACCTTCTTGTAACTCTTGAACCTTTGGCTTTTCATTAGATTTGTAACTCTCACCATGTAGCCTATATAAAGGTACATTTGTCTTGTGAATGATGATAAAAAAATGATCTCATCTTTGATCTCTCCCATTTTCTCTATTATCTAACTCTTTTAGATTTCTCTTTATATTATCATTTCATAATTCATAATATATACATAACACGTTATCAGCACAACTAGCTCTTTCGCTCTGTTAATATGATGGTTGATTATATCCAAGAGGTTCAAGGCGATCAATCTAAAACTTTAGAGAATTGTTCATCACACTTTAAGATTATAAGGTACACATCTTTATCATTATCTTCATTTTCAAAGTATTGCTCTAAATCCATATGTTTTGAGTTATGCTATTTGATATTTCTCATAAAAGTCAAATTATATTCGTTTTAAATCAAAATCAAACAATTTTTGATTTTTTAGAAAGATCTTCTAATTACCTACAACTTTTAACCTTAAACATGTTTTAAACTCCTCCCTTTAATATGTCAAATTCTGCAATGTATAAATTATTGGTGTGACTTTGATATTAGTACATCTATACTTTGAAAAGTCATATTAAATTCGTTTTACCTCAGAATTATTGGATTTTAGATATTTCAGAAATATTCTCTTGATTTTCTACAACATTGATTGTTTAGCATGTTTGAAATTCTAAATGAAAATTTGTGAAATTCTGCCATATATATAAGTCGTTGGTATGATTTCAGTAATATGACACTACAACTTTATAAGATCTTATGAAATTGTCATTACATCCAAAAATTATGTGCAATATCAATTCGGAAATATCTTTTCGAGACCTTTAAGATCAAAATTTATCGCCCTCTAGCACGATTGCTATCTCTAAAAGTTTAAATTGAAATCTCGTCATGGGTTAATTTGTACTGTGTTGCTGTGGTCCGTGTTTTTATTTAATTATGATATCGTTACATCTTTCTTTTTTTATGTGCTTTAGCATCTTGAAAAGATTTTTGAATTTTCTACAACTTTCATATTTTGCATCTTTCTAAATAAAGTCGTTTAGATATTGCAAATTTTCTATCCTTCGGACCGGTAATTTTGTTATTGTGCATTGTGTTAATTCTGGAGTAAGAAAATGTTTTGTGTTTTGATTTTGTCAGTACATGCACTTATGTTGATATGTTCGCAAGTGTTGAGATTTTTAAATCTATATGTGTTTTTAACATGATTATTATATTATGTATATGTGTACTTATATTTGTATATTTGTAGAACTCATATGAAATTATTGTTGCAATATGATTGCGGTCAAAAATATATTAAGTGATGGTATGGTAGATTAATGCAATAAAAATGGTAGATTAAAATTTAATGAGACATCTTGCGACACGACTACACATAAAAGATGTTTATTATACCATGTCGGCATACCCACATATCTGAATGTTTTACGTATGACTGATTCAGATAAATGATAGTTTTATACTATAAAAAAAAAAATTGAAGTTCTAATTGTGATGTATGTGATACATGGTAGTAGTACAATATCATTTAATGATTTATTAACTTGAAACTAATTCATATCGTATGTTACTATTTATAATTGCGAGTTTGACCAAAACTTTATTTTTTTGAATAGTATCCTGAAGATACAATACCTTGGAAAAGGTTATGAATTAACAAAATTGTTAATTGATCCTTATGGGTGGTTAATATATTAAATATTAGTAAAAGTTTATAAACTTCCTCCATTCCCTAAAGTGAATGTGATAGTATTAAGAAATTAAATTTTAAAAAAACCTTGTATGGTTATGATCTTCTAATATGAACTCATTTAATTGTATCCTTATTATATGCATAAGAAATATTTTATTATTTAAAATAAAGATGACTTGTGTCAATACTATACAACAAAACATGAGCCATCCAAAGGGAGAGTATTGTATATATTGGATGTCTCGTTACATTTTCTATATTAAATGCTCCAGAAGACTATGTGTATTATTATCATGGTATTGAATGAAAAAAAGGTCTAATATTATTGATGTTATTATACTCTCCCAAGTGAAAGAGAATCAATGTAACGCCCCCAGATACCCTACAGGAATCCTGGTCGTCACATCTCTTGCGGAATATTCAATCACCTGCTCACAATATAATCTACAGCAAGATTCATAATAAACTCCATAATTTCCTCCACGGGTTATAGTCTTAGAACAAGTACTCAATAATCCAAAAGTTATTACATTTCAAGTTCACTTCCCAGAATCTCTAAAATACTATTACAACTCCAAAGTACTAGATAATAAAACATTAAACAAACATCTTCCCAGCTTGCACTCTCCTCAGATGCTATAAGGCTAACACGTTGAATCAGTTTCCTTTCCCCTTCCCTTAATCACGGTTCGCCGTACTAGTGCCAGCTCTGATTTCCACTGTTTAATAATATTTAAATAGCAAGTATGAGCCAAAGAATGCCCAGCAAATACATAGATACCAGATTAAACAACAACTCGCAAAAAATACTTTTACCACTTTATAAAAAGAAACTTCTCCACTTATAAAGATATATATACCTTTGAAAAGAAATCAACTCGGAAGTTTTTGTCAATCTTGAAATACTACTCACATGAAAGAATAAATATATCTCAACAACTCCTCAAAGTACAACTCGAATATAATTCAATAACTTCTCGGAACTGCTCAATTGATTTGAATGAATAAAATTCAACAACTGATCCGATCAACACCCCAGTCAACAGAACCACAAAGGCATCGGTTAACAGTTAGGGTATCAATGATTGGACTTCTTCTCGAAACGCCTACTTCCGAGATAAAAGGATGAGCCGACGTCTCGACCACCCTAAACTTCTCAGGTTTGGCCGGTGCGTTACTCCGATCACTTACGTAAATTATTATGCTGGGTCGGCACTGTCCCGGTCTTTAACGCTATTTTCAGTCCAGAATATTAGGTGTCAGAATCTTCGATCACCTTCAACAATACGCTTAGGCATCACGGTAAAAGAACACATGCACCTTTATTTACTTCTCAATAAAATACTACTCCAATATCGTTCAGAAAAAATGAACGATAAACACCTCCAATAATTGGTTTTCCTCTCGAATGAGTAGAGGAAATATTTATGAAAAACTGTTCTGATCATGGATTCAGAATGAGGTAACCCATGTCAGTATTCTCGACTTACTCTATATATATAACTCCACTTTTAAATATCAATTAATATATAGTATGAAGATATTACTTAATATATATCTATCACCTCCTCTGCGAGTACGAATGAAGTAACTCGCTAAACGTCCCAACAATATGGACCAACTCATGAAATAAATTTGAACAACTCGAATAAAAATATCCGGATAACAAACAATAACATATATGCATGTAAATTGCATGAATAAAATCCGGTATAAACAACTACATAGAATACTTGAATTTGAAAACTAAATCAACATACTTACGAATTTAAAATATATAAATACTCTGAATTTAAAATATAGAGTATGAATTAATAAACTTGCCTGGTACTCCTGATGTAGCAGGGGCTCGTAGCGAAATCCGATAATCTAAACAAGTCAAGAAAACACGCGATTAATCCCCTATACGATCCACTTATTACTCAACGCTCAGACACTTAAGCCAATCACAAACAAGGCACTAAGGGGGCCCTCTAGTCTCGCACTAAGTCCATGTTAGTCGACAACCACTTAAGTCATAAGTTTAGTCCAAAATCGCTCCTCAAATTCAAGTTACACTTAAACACTTATAAGTTTGGTTTCTAAGTCGTGTTCTTAGGGGTTTTCACTTGCGCAACCTCGGCTTACACATTTTTATAAAATCGGAAAATAATCTTTTTAACTCGAAACCTTCGCACATACTTAACTAACTGACCTTAGTATTTATCCACAAAATTTCATATTATATATCGACTATTAAGGGTCTCATTTATATCCTCAAAGTAGGTACATTTTTGCAGTTCCATCCCTCGAAGAACTTTCACCAAAATGGTCATAACTCCTAAACCGTAAACTCTTTTAATGCGATTATTGTGGCAAAATAAACTAGACAACCATATCTTTACAACCATATGCAGTGGTGATTATAAAAATAGTTTTATAGTATCGGGTCTTAACTGTTTTCAAGGGTTTACAAAATTTCTCCATTACGACGACTATAAACCGAACATTTCCATTTTACGATCACTCCGAACAACCAACCAAAGCAACACATTCATTATCAACATCAACCAACATCCATTTTACATCTATAAATCCAGTGGTGAGACTAAAATCCATCACCCAACATTTTTCATATTTTACAAAGCCAAATAATCACTAAATCACTTAACATAATCTTATCTTTACACTAACATCAAAACTCACAGAAACTCAAAGCATGGTTTGGGGTTTTACCTTCCTTGAAGCTCTAACAACACTAACAAAGGTTGATACACCTTATAATAGCCTTGGGTAGCCTTAACAAAGCCTAAAAAGTCATGAATAAATCATAAAGACAACTTAAAACACTATTCCTTACTATTCATCATCACTTTGTAAAATCAGTATAAAATCGAAAATTTAGAGATTGGTTCCCAAATTTTTACCACACCTTTTAATATTCAAGGGCTTTCTTTGGAGTTCTAGCTCATCACCAGGGGATGCTTGAAGCTCGACTTATTGATTTTCTAAGATTAGAGGTCGAAACTGCCATGGACAGGACAATTTTGATTCTCCAACTTGGAGGAGGGATTTGACTAGGCTACACTCCTTTGTTGGCCATAAAATTTTAAATATGCGTTCTCCATACAATGAGGAAGCTATGGTTCAAATTTGGTGATTTATGAATGGGTAGAAGTGGATATATGAATTTTTCTTTGGCTTTGGTTTCTGCTGGACAGTTTGTAGATTTTTTGTGTTTCTTTTGTTTTCTTTGCCTTCTCTTGGCTAATATCTATCTAATACTATTATATTTCAACCTCATCTCTTTTAATGTTTTGTTGATCATCTATTGGAGCCAAGTGTTGGTGGTCTAGTGGTCCAAATGTCATCCTTAAAACACATTATTCCATTTTGGTAACATTACTTCCATGTCCTTGCCTTATCTTCACTTCTTCCACCAATGTCCTTCCTTTGTCTCTTACTCACTCAAGTGATTTCCTTCCTTTACACACCAATATCAGCTCTTAATTAGTATTTGGCCGAAATTTGGGCTTGCCCCATGTATTTGGGCCTTTTGTTTGGGCTTCGTTCAAAGTTCTCTCGTTGTTTGATTCATCGAATGATTTCTATGGTCGTCTCAGTGGTTTCTCCTTTGTAAATCTCTTGGATATATATTACCCTCTCCTACATTTTACTCTAAGGTGTTGGTGTGGTTCTAATCCTCAAACAGATATTAAATCCAATATCCTTTATATGTTCTCTTCATCTCAGAAAACGCTCTCTCGATTTCTCAAGCATTCTCTATTCCTCCACTCTGGGATTTTGTTCTAAATCCTATATTCCTCATATAATATATCCTTTCTTGGATTTCTATTACTCATGATCCTCAATTCGTAAACCATAATTCGTTCGCTTAATCGCTTAATCTCGTTATAAGGTTCTAGCGCTCTCCAGAACGCTCGTTCCGCTATCTCAGGGGTTTTCGTTCCAATTCCTCAATTCACATATAATAAAATAATAAAATATAAAATCCTCAAATCCTTAATTTTAATATCTCATTTCTTGATAATGTTGATATACACTTCACTGCCCGGTCAAATATTACACCAAAATACAATTTGGATTTTCTGAATTCCGATCGCGTTTACATACACTCATTTATTCCGTATATTACTAATATGACTTCGAAATATCCATACCCTGTCCCGTACATGGGTGGCATGAAAAAATTTCGTAGTCCTCAAAATCACTATTCATCCACCAAAATCACTATTCATCAAAAGTGAAAATTGTTCTCAAGTACGAAAATTTGGGTTATTACAATCGACTATGCGGTTCTGATATTTCATATTACATAGAAAAACCGTTGAGATATATATTAAAGTAAACCAGAAGTTTACTGATAACTTTATACTTGGTATGACTGACTAAGCCATGTCGATTTTATTAAAGATGTGAATGTTAGTTAAAATTTATATGGACGTTCATCGAAGAACTAGAAGATTCTTCTCAAAATATATGTTATTGGTTTATAAGGTAAATTGATGCATGAACTATATGGTAACATGTCTAGTTGTTATATACTCACAACCTAAAGTTTGTGAGTTTGATTAATCAAATCAAGAATATGCATTCGATGAGTCTACTACTTATGTGCTCAATGAAATTTATCGTCCATTGAAATTGTTGAATATATTGTGGCACATTTTGATTCACATCTAGCTATCTAATTAATCATAATTTCTCCCCATCTTGAACAAATTTTTGGTCAGCTCGGATTGTTCCACCACAACACTGATAGTTAAATTGGATATACATTATACATGAGTGGTTATTAGTTTGGTACCATCTATGTGTATATGTTTATGACTCGGTCTAATGTGTTTGTTTTCCCAAAATCAGGGGGAGAAGCTAAATAGCTGGTAATATATTAGTTATCTTTGCCTCGTTTTGATCCTCATAGTAAAGAATATGAACCAGAATTTAATTGTTGCCAGACATATATATGCTGACCTGAAAGAATGGCTAAATTACATAAACCAGCTGCATATGCTTCAAATAAATATGTCCCAGAAGGACAACCTCAAGAAGCTAAAGTGTCTAAAGAACGCCTGAAGCGTGATAGACCAGAGGGTTCCATAACAAACTATATATATCCTTAAAGTAAAACAGAGCAGTGATTGATGATGGCTAAATCGAATAGTGGATAACTTTTGAATGATCTCCAGAAGAGATTTTAGACATGCAAAAAATGATGAAGGTACCAGAAAAATTGTGAGATCTCAATACATTATGTAATGTCCAGAATAAAATGGAACCATTAATCAAATCGACGTCGACAATTTGATTTTTAATACTTAGGGTTATGGATAATAACGAGGATCAGAAAATAATCTCTTTTGAGACAAGATTGGCCAAAGATATAAGAAAATGATTAAATCGAGGCTTATTTGGACCAGAAGTCCGCACACCTGAAGTTGTGAATGTGACTCACTTTAAGAAATATTATCTCTAAAAGTAGAGAAATATTTCGGCACTGCAGTTTACACATAAAGATGCCATGTCAATGGGAATGAGTAGATATATGTATGGAAATGAAAGAAATTATTAACGAAAGATAAAGCTCGCGTAGTTGTACAATGATCTTGTATTGATTACGAGGAGATATTATCTTGTGGTGGATATAATTATATGATGTGTAAAGGTCCGGCAATATAAAATTGAGTATATGTAGTGCCTGTTTGGGAAAACTTTTTTTAAGGACTTATTGACTTATTTTCGGGTAAAAATTTTATATTTTGATAAATTTTTTATACAAGTATTTAATGTATGTTTGAGATTCAATAAGTTGCAAAAATAAGTTGGAAAGTTAGGAATCTCTAACTTTGTCTTAAAATAAGTTGGCTTATTCTGGAAAAAAGTTCCCCAAACACCCCCGTACATTTTACAAGACCCACTTGACATAATCCTGGAAGGATATAAACTGCTGGAAGCAGTAAATTAAATTCTTGAGAACTAATCCTATCAAATTATAAATGGATATAAACCAGAAGTCCAACATTAAATTATTTCGGAATTAGATGTTTTATGTATTCTAAGATTATAGGTGACAACTCATAAAAATCTATGGCCATAGTGGATGGAAATTAGAATGTGTTTATAATTGACATTTGAATGAGTTTCACCTCTTAAACAAAATACATTAAGATTATTTGTTTGTTTTGTAGGTTGTGAAGTTTACATGTTACTTTAAAATTTTTCTGAAGCAATACACATTTAATGGGAGAAACATAACTTCTTCCGTGAAGGAAGATTTGTCACCATTGTGAGGACTTGAAAAGAAAATTATTGGTCCTGAAGTACCACATAATGCAGTAAGATACTAATTTATCTTGCTAATTGTATATGTCCAGATATAATTAATTAATAAATTTACTAGAAGACTTTAAAGCATGTCCAATTTGAAGGAATGAGAATTTTAAAGGTACATAAAATGAAAATTTGATCTCCACTAACCTAAGTGTTTAAATTGATTTTGCAGGAGCAAAGTGTTTACTCTGATTCTCATAATTTTAATCTCATATTGAATATGTACTAACATATGGTGGAGATACTATTATTTTGCATGCTATGAAATTAACGATTGCAGGTACTTCTTGAAATGATATTGTGATTATATAAACTTATGAAGATGGTCGTATTGGAGATTCGATATAGCACAACAAGATGTGATTTATTCTGGATCGAAGCTCTACAAACTTTATAATGTACTGGCTACACAACTCAACGAAGAATACAATAAAGATTTATTGGCCAAGGCGTGGCGTATAACTACATTTGAGAAGTTTTTAATCTCATCAACTCAAAGATGTTATGCAATATTATCGTGAGGGGAGACTACGCGTGTTGTACTCTTTTTTTCCTTAACCATGGTTTTTCCCACAGGATTTTCCTGGTAAGGTTTTTAACGAGGCAGCATCACGTGCGCATTATGAAATGGTGTTCATGTTCCTTCACTTGGTTTTACACCAACAGGATTTTCAATAGACTTTAACGATACAATATTTCATACAACGGACATCCAAGGGGGAGTGTTATAAATATTTATAATTATGTGGATGTCTTTTGGTTTTTCACCTTCTTGTAACTCTTGAACCTTTGGTTTTTCATTAGATTTGTAACTCTCACCATGTAGCCTATATAAAGGTACATTTGTCTTGTGAATGATGATAAGAAAATGATCTCATCTTTGATCTCTCCCATTTTCTCCATTATCTAACTCTTTTAGATTTCTCTCTTCTCTTTATATTATCATTTCATAATTCATAATATATACATAACATAAGATTATAAGATTAAGGTTTCTTAAAGGTCTAAATAATTTGTATATTAATATAAGAGAAAAAAGACCCTGAGATATATCTCAGTGAACTTTTCCTAAGATACATATAAAATAATCTTTAAATCTTGCTGGGACCGCAGGGCTAATTAAAAATCTTTGAAATTATTAAAATACCCACCCCATTTTTACATATATAAAGCAATTATCTCAGGATACTTACTTGAGATATATCTCAAGCTCCCTACTCTCTTAATATAATCTCTCTTATAATATATCCTACTAATCACTAGTAGAAAAACAAAACGAAAAATTGATTGTGATAAGCTGCCAAACTGGAAGGTACACATGTACGTAATTAAGGACACGGTAAAATTGGTAGATTTTATTTTTAATTTAGTTTTGGTCAGATTTGCTAGTTTCTAAATTTGAAATACAGAGGCACCCAATTAGGTACAAAAATATTTATCAAATATAACAAATTAATTTTGTTTCATTATAATTTAATTAAATATAATCCATTCACATTCATCAACAAAAACATTTTATCACATCACGTCATAATTTTTGAAACATTTTATTTAATAACCAATTTAATATCCTTGCTAGGCTAACATTACTCTTCTAACATTAGTATAAGGACTATATACAGATAAATTCCATCCATCTTCATCAATTAGAGATGGTAAACGAATAGAAAAATATGTTATTCAGTGCGTCAAGTTGATGAAATGAAGTTAAGTAGAAGAGATGGGGAGCTGGAAGAGCTGTAAGCAAATAAACCACTGAAGCAGGGTTGGCAGCATAATTCTTTTAACTTATTTTCTATCAATTATAATAACAAAAATTCTAATTCCACGCATGGTATTATTCTAGGGATGTTTGGTATATTTTAAAATGAGTAGCTTTTACCTTAAAGGCATAAATGTATATAATTGATAAGTTAGTTTATATAGGGGTGTTTGATATATCTTAAAATGAGTAGTTTTAGCTAAAAGCATAAATGTCATATAAGTGAGAAGTGCAAGAATCCTTATAAGCTATACTAGCCCATAACTCGTACGATGCACGGTTGCTTGTAAATTTTTTAGATTATATTTTATTGTTAAAGTTTTAAGTTGTATATATATTTTTATTTTTAAAATATTTTTTTAACTTTTTAAATCTCATGTTCAGATATATTTTTTAATTAGGAGGAAAATAAATTATAGAAGATAATAAAATATTATAATACATGTTTGATAGTATTTTTAACGATAGTGTTTTAATTAATAATATATTGTTGACGGGAATTGACTTAAACTCGTTAGAGTATTTTATAAAATAATATATATGTTTAATAGAGATATGTTTTTTGTGGGATTCGAACTTGGAAACTATAAAAATATTTTAAATATTAGAAAAGGAATATTCTTTTAGAATTAGATCCAACAGTTTTCATTTATTTATCTTAAAATCTAACGGTTGTTATTGAGTGTACCAAATAAAGTGACCAAACTACCAACCAACCAAATATACCCTAGTTTGCTTATAATAGTATAGTATAGATAGGTGTTTGTATAAATTTACTTATAATAAGTTGGTGAATTATTTTTAAAATTAAATCAAAAAATTTTATTTAACATAATAATATCAATATAAGTATTTTAAATTAAAAATACATTTAAAAACATAAATATAAAAATATAAATCATTAAACAAGTAAAGAAATCATGCAAATAAGAAATAAGTTGGCATGAAGGTACGTTATTGTTAACATTCAACTTATAAACATATAAGTTATAAGTTGAACTAATAAGTTAAGTAGGCAAACACCTCTTATAAGCTTTTAAGGGCTTATAATTAAGCCATAAGCTACTAACTTTATGAAAAGCCAAAAGCCCCCTAATATTCGGCCACGAGTAAGCTCTAACTTTAAAATAATATATTAATATGATATTGTCTGCTTTAGTTCAAGCCATTTATTTTTGGATACATCTAGAGTTGTTTTCTTTTTTCTAGAAGAGGAAAATATTTTCATTGAAAAATAATATCGAGAATAAAATATTCGGTGGACAAAGTTTTCTTCATTCAAAAATTATACCATCTAATCGAAAGTAAGCAAGTACTCCCGCACATCGAAAAGATAACCTACCAAAAGAAGACCTCGTTAAAATCCTGCAAGAATAAAATCCTATAGAAAAAAAATTTAAAAGGGAAAAAGAATGCCCTACAAAACAGAAATACATTGTTTACAAAGAGGCTAAAGGTAAAAACTAGTAACTTCTCGTAGTTATAGCGAGTCCCTACTACTATAAATATTTGTAGCTAAATTTACTTGTACACCGAGGTCCTCCTTTTAATGGAGTTGTTTTGGATGTACTTATATTCATGATAATTCTTCTTTATCCTCTACTACAAAAACCCCTTACAACATCGGTTTTTGGTCGATGTTAAAAAGAAATTCAATCGATGTCTTTGCAGGTGTAGACAAAGGTCAGGGTCTATAACAGCGGTTCCTGGCCGATGTCAAAGATGATTATAGATACCGGTTCTCTTAAAGAAATCGATGTAATTTCCTGATGTTTAACATCGATTTTTTATAGAAGAACTGATGTTTCATACAAGCTTAGACATCAGCTCATTAACCAATCGATGCTTAATACAAACTTTTACATCAGTTTCTTAAAGAAACATATGTCTTTGACTCATATTTAAGATAATATTGAAGTAGTACAATTCGAACATTGCTATATTAGGAGGCTTAGGTCAATATAAACATACAACACATAAGAAAAGAATAACCATATACATCACATTTTAATAACTGAAGGATGTCTTTCCTATTGTTTAACATCAGTTTTTCTAGGAGAGCCGATGTTTAATACTAGCTTAGACATCAGCTAATTAAATAAACGATGTTAAACTTTCTGCTCATTTTACCCATAATACTGCTCATTTGTGCATAAACTAGAAATTGAAATCTCAAACTACTACAAAGAATTCTCAAATTCAAAATAGCTTAGCTATTACTTAAGTTTCAACCATCATAAATCCAACAAACGTATCTAGTTCCAACATTCAAGATCCAACATCATAATGTAAACCAACATTCAGTCCAAAGGTTAACCAACCAATCAGTTCTAACTCCACATCTAAACCAAATTATTCCAAAGTCAAACTGAACAAATGACCATATAAATTAAAACTAGTACATGTTTCCTTTTACTAGCTTGCAAAAAAGTGACTAATGTTTGACGAGATTAAAAGGCAGCTTCATACTTTGTCTTGGATAAATTTTAAAGCATCCCGACGCACATATTCATCAAGGTCTCGCCTGTTGTAAGAAGAGTCTTGGTCCCCCACTAAAAATTATAACACTCGAAAATTAGTAAGCATAAACACCAATTATATATACTACTGTTTTTGCAATGATCAACATAGAAATTATAAATACCTTAATAGTTAAAGTCATTTTCTGTCCGAAATTATATCTTTCATATAGCGCATGACGCGTATCCGCATTCGTGACCACATGGTTGTTTAGGCGATCCTTAAAGTTGTAGAAACTTTTATAGAAGGTATCTGGATGATCAAATAGGATTGATTGACATTAGCAAAAAGAGAAGACAAAGACCAACAAGAAAGCTTTACTTAGTTGTTTCTTGATATCTCATAGTTCAAATCCCACCGAGGAGATGGAACAATAAAATTATATTATGCAGGAACTCAGAAGCCTTGTTGGTAGATAATATATCTGGTGGTGCTGCTCCAAATATTCTTTTCAACTGATTCATTACTTGAGACAAGTAAGACTCGATCATATGCCAACCAGGGACATGTATGGGCAGGGGATTTCAGACAACTCCTAGAAATTTAAACACTCAAAAAGAACAAAAGCTTAACCACCAAAATAATTATCCATAACAATCATGCATCAATTAAAAATCCAAGCCCGCTAACTGGGCCTAACTCTACTTTTGAAAGACAACTATAATTACAAAAAGACATTAGTAGTTATAAATACCAGACTCTAGAGTAATTTTGGCTTTCAAACTTCAAAGTCTTCTTTGTAGTTCCAAAATGGTTTCATGTCCTTTTATTCTACACTCTTACACTATCATCCTCCACTACCATCAGTAACTTATTACAATTATCACCAATCTAAAATGTAACCTAATTGCTGGTGTCATTATTTTCATTCTTGTCTAAACATTCCTCTAAGCATATCTCAAAAACATTGATAATTATTGTTGATATTTATTGTCAACAGACTACCAATCTAATATGTCGTACAATTGTCTCCATAATTTAACTTTTTATAGTTCTTTTACCTCTTCTGTTGCCAACACTTCACCTTCTATACACTTAGCCCCTTCAACATTGTACCCTCCTTTACTTTCATAATCAGTTTGAACTTTCTCTCTGTAGGCTATCCCTAAAGGTTTTGTTTAACTTATTTTAAATATTCCTACATCTCCTTCTTCGTAAATTATTTCTACTCAAGCAACA
This sequence comes from Saposhnikovia divaricata, assembly GCA_036435485.1. Classification (NCBI taxonomy): domain Eukaryota; kingdom Viridiplantae; phylum Streptophyta; class Magnoliopsida; order Apiales; family Apiaceae; genus Saposhnikovia; species Saposhnikovia divaricata. The sequence goes on along the minus strand of CM071594.1, from coordinate 53,884,281 downwards.
GATGGCTAATAAAAATACTAGAAATACACAATAATAAAAATATAATAACAAGAATTACTTTCATGAATTATTTTAAGAATATGTTGGGACTTGCAAAGAAACCTTGATGCCAAAAATGTTGCTTCCAGAATTTGGTGAGCAGATGAAAATACAATACACATTGTTAACAAAATTCGTACCTTCCCAGACATTGTATGCATTGTTGAAACTCATCAAGACTGAAACTAAAGAATACGAACTGATTGTGCAATTGCAGAGACACTTGGTGGTATATTGGTATCAGTGGCGGAGGGAAAGGTGTGCAAGGTGTGTCATTTGACACACCATTATTTTTTTAAAAAAAAATTCAATTTTTTTTTTATTGTTGGACCTCAATTGACCGAGCTTACAAAGAAAGCCCATACATATAATTAGAAAAGCCGGGGAAAGATTATCTACAAAATAACAAACTTAGCCAGAGGAAAACACTTGTAGAATCATGCGGCTAATGCAGTGAAATAAGAATCTCGATTCCGGAATTTATATTACTAGTCTCAGGCTCTCAGCTATGTTTGTTGGTTGTTGAGCTATATGCTTTTGATTCATTGGGCTTTAGATTCATCAAAATTTTCAGTTTGATAAAGAAAAAACAAAGATTACAAAGTGTTTGTTGAAATGTCGCAGTGAGTTTTTTTTGAAAATCTCTTATATCTTCCAGAGATCAGTGCTTGCTTCAACATTAGTACAATGAAAAGATCAAGTACCCGAGATATCTCAACTTTTTTTACCAAGAAACCGACTACGGAAAATGTTTCTCAAGCTCAAGCAAATGAACCGAAAATTAACATTCCTCCGTCACCGGCCACTCAACCCAACCAACAAGGTTCTTTTATGACTCCATCAATCACATTAGTACCTCCACAGGACTTTGATACTATTAATTATCCACAAGATCCGGGAAAAAGAAAAAAGTTGATTGATTTTCATCCAAATGAGAGAGATTTAGTAAGGCGAACCTACATACAAAGGGGACCTTGTCAACCGAAAGATTACGTATTTCCTCAAACATTATTCGGGAAAAATCCTCGACGGTTCAATGTTAAATGGTTTGAAACTTGGCGGCCTTGGCTTGAATATAGCGTCTCTAAAGATGCGGCATTTTGTTCCATTTGTTATTTATTCAAATCTGAAAATACAGCTGGTGGTGATGCTTTTGTTGGTGAAGGTTTTAAGTGCTGGAACAGATTAGGGACAATCAGAGATCATGTTGGCAAACACATGAGTTCATATAACATTGCAGTGGTCGCTATGGAACTGTTCAAAAAACAAAAGGGCAGCATTGCAAGTGCTTTATCAAAGCAAACGGAAGAGGTTGTGAGTGCATATCATTAGCAATTGGATGCATCAATTACTGCCATTAGATGGCTTTTATTACAGGGGCTGCCCTTTCGGGGACACGATGAATCTGAAAATTCAATGAATAGAGGCAATTTCATGTCATTGTTGACTCTTCTTTCTGAACATGATCCTGACTCTTATTATTATATGAATCAGTTTTTTTTTATCGTGTATGTCTTAAGTATTTGACACACCATAGGTAAAATCCTGTATCCGCCACTGATTGGTATACCAAGTACTGGTTTTGAAGGACCTCCTACAGCTTCCTAAAGCCATATCTAGATGAATCTTCACGTGAAAGCATCAGATTTGGCAAGAAAGGCATTGTGGGAAGGCCTGGAACGGAGTCAATTGTATTTCAGTCCCTGGAACTCAATGTTAAGTTAGGGAATAGGTCTGGTTGTAGGTGGGGTAATTGGTGGCTTGGAAATGGGAATCTGGGGAGCAATTTCTGATGAAATAGTCTACATGTATCTAAATGATTAGGATCATTTCCTTGTGAAGGGAATGCTGCAAATAAAGTTAACATCATGAGACCATACATCTATATAGTTGATAATGTAACAAAATTGAAGTAATGCGTCATGCTAAAGTAAAGATGTCAAACATCTGTTGTTAGTTAGAATAAGGTATTAGCCTATTAGGTATCCATGTCTCTCACATATTATAGAATGAATTTTGTAGTTCACGTATATGTTGTAGAATCCTCACTCATTAGGTTATCTAACTTGGTCATATGATGCATCAATAATACTTCTTTGAGACAAACGATCTTTTTATCTAGCACGAAGCTTAGTCACAAAAGTACTCTGTCAGGGTATAACATAAAAGAGCTTGATTCTAATCAGATGATAACAACACAACTCAAAATAATGTAGAAACCAAAAAATATGTATATGAAGAGCGCCTGTAAAACAAATTCTAAAAAAATTAAAAACTTCAAATGAAAATTACTAAAGCATGAGACATCTACTAGTACAGTGAGATGTTGTCCACATTTACAACTATCCATATATCATTAATTGATTTCAAATTAAAATTTAAAATACGAAAGTAATATATATCTATAACAAATCAAAAGGTGAAAAAATAAATATTATCAATTACTAATGGTAAAAACACTCCAGATATATTAAAAGATGTCAAAATCACTTACAAATTACAGAGATAAATCATGTTTCCAACTAGTTGCTGAGAAAGAACACGAGTCGATTAGGGCTTTGCTTATATATCAAGATTCGAGTTAGGGCTTCACCAAATTGAAATTATTCAAACTAATTAACACGATTTCTTACTAATTTAAAGCTCAATAAAGCTCCAGACCTGTAAAGAAAGCTAAGTTAAAAATCAAAAAATAAAATCTAAAATAATCGAAACAAACAGGCTAATTTAAAGCTTAGTTAGCAAGAACCGATCTAACTTCAAGCTGTGTTCGCGGTTAATTAGGGTTTGTGTTTTGAATTTATGAGAAGATGGTGTTGTTAGGTTTCAACCCAATATGATGTTATGGGCTTGGGTGATTCAAGATAGGGTAAGATAATAATTGTATGTGTAGATAATTATTATATACGGCATGTCTTGATCATTAATTTGGGTAATCAGGTGCCAAGAATTGGACGGCTTGTATAACAAGTATGGTAAGACTTGTAGAACAAGTATGGTAAGTCTTGGTGGCTAAGTTTTGGATGGCTATATATATATATATATATATATATATATATATACATAGTCATATTGTATTTGTTTGATAAGAAGAATACTTAAGAGATGTAGTCTTAGGTATTATTTGGGTGATACTTGAGCATTGTTGGCTCAAGTATCGGTTTGGGACACCGTTAAGGTGTTATTATTTTGATGTATTATTGATAATTGTTTGAATTAATAATACAAGTTGGGACGTGGATGTTTCCACGTCAAATATTGTTTGTGTTCTTGTTTTACTTTTACTTATTGATGATAGAAGTATAAGTAATACTTGAATAATGTTTGACCGCGTTTTGGTGGATCTTGTTAACTAATTGATTGGTGTGTATGCTCTGTATTGGTTGTTTGTAAATCTCGGATTGTGTAAGTCCCCTAACCTAACAGGTGTAAATTAGGGTTTCGGATTGTTGGAGAGAGAGAGAAAGTCGTGAAAAGGAGATGGTGCCGGAGATGGAGATAGTGAGAGGGAATCGAGAGAAGAGAGAGTTGCAGCTATATATGGTGAGAGTAAGATGGCGTGAGAGAGACGGGAGAGGGAGATAGTGAGAGAGAGAGAGAGAGAGAAAGTATTGTGTAATAAAGGGGAAAGATTTTTTGTTTAAGGGGAGAATATTTTGGGTACTAAGGAGGGAACTAATGTGCACAGATGTTTTCAATTTTTTAAAAATATGAAAATACAACGGCTATTTTGAGAAGTGATGTCTTAAAATTGCTTTAACATCGCTTTTAAATCTGTCGATGTTAAATAATCTTTTAACATCGGTGACATTTTCAACCGATGTTAAAGGGCTAATGTCGTATCTACCTTTTCTAGTAGTGATCTCTTTATCTCGATGATGTGAGATTTGGATTGACACCCACTCTACAATCTCTCCTCAATCCAATAACCACCAATCTTTTGATCTTTATATCGTCGCTATTCATCTGTGACTGCTCATCAATCCAAGTACCACCAATCTTGTGATCGCCGCTATTCATTAATGACTGCTCATCTTGAGGTACACGCTCCCGACCACCTCAATGTTATAAGACTTTGGACACAAGTTATCCAAGATCTCCAACCGTAATTTTAGAGAGCCTTCCACATCATACAACTTGCAGCCAGCATTTCAGGATCAACTTCTTAACCATCGGCTCTGATACCACTTGTTAGGCCGCGAGCAAGCCCTAATTCCATAATAATATGATATTGTTTGTTTTGGACTGAGTTTGCACAAATTTATTTTTGAATACATACCAAAGAATCTCATATTAATGAAGTTATTTTGTCTGTGCTTATATTAAAGATAAATTTTCTTTTATCTTAATAATTTGGGAATTAGGTTAACATCCACCCTACTTATAAAATATACATCCACCCTACTTATAAAATATACACACTTGACAGAATTGCTTTCACTTCACAATTTTAAAACATGAAGCAGTTGGAAGCGTATATTGTTCTATACATAAAAAATTCGGTCCATCACATGCATGTATCATCGAATGTCATTTGCATGTATTATCACACACACAAAATTAGAAGTATATAATTCATATAAATTAATGTATAAAATGACAGACATGCTCATTCTCAAATTATGCTAGATCCGCATTAATAGGTACACATATTCCAATGAAAACCCTAAAAACAAGAATATAGTACTGCTGGGGGTTGACTTCACAGATTTAGAGTTGTAGTGAATCTTTACACACTAGCTAACCCCTTGTATTTTTAATTACTAGTGTCCTTGTCCTCTTAGTTGTGTCTGTTGTCCTCCTTTAGGGTTTACACTACTTTATCTTTTAGATAAGCTTTGAAGTTTGTAAGTTTCTTGGTTCTAAGATTTTTTTAATCAGTAGCTTCATGTCCTCATATATGTAGATTTGTTTTTCAAGAAATTTCTCATTCCCATTAATTTGTTGTACATGTACTAGTTTAATTAGGCCCTTTTAATTTTTCTTCATCATCATCATATATCAGTATCAATTGTATTCTGTGTGATTGTGTTGAGCATCGAGTTCCTACTCATGATGTAATCCCAAGTTTGGGCTACAGAATTTTTCTAGTATATTTATATGTCTTTGTACTTTGGTTATAAATTCTTGATTCGGAGCACCTTTCTCTTATATATAATTTAATAGAGATGTTTTCATTTAGAATTTTAAAGGATTTTTCTCGATAAATCCATGTAAAATTTTAAAGTGATTATGAACTTCTTTGAAAAGAAATGGACTTTATATTCAACTGAATCAAGAAGTAGCTATTTGTAAACTAGAATATTTACAAATCTTAATATTCCCTCAAAAAATTAATTTTATTTAAAGGAAGTGATTGAGATCGGCCATGTATGTCTAACAATTTGTGGTTGGCACTGAGAATGACTTGTACGTTCTGCAATAATCCAAACCAACTACAACAAACACATGATAAAAACAAATATGAAGAACCACAAATTAATGGTATCAATTTGTTGAAGACAACGGTCAATCTCCGATCCCTTTAATAAGCTGAATATAAACTTACAGTTACAAGAATCCCTATTTTAATTCAAAGGGACGCATTCAGTTTTTCTGGCCATACATATAAAATTAGTTGGTTGTAAACCCAAGAAGCTCGTGAGATTACAATACTGCACCAACTTACACGAGCGAGTAACTAAAAAAGTTCGACTTTACAACCCTTTTATTTTAGCTTTCCCCTCTCTCGATCGCTTAATATTATTCTCATATTGTGAGGATGCGATAATGTGACTTTTTTCCTTCTTTTTCTTTATGTAATTTCTATGTACATATAACACTCGTGTGTTGATGCAGAGACTTGAGTTTTTTTTTTTTTTTTTGAAGTGACAGAGACTTGAGATTTACAATCAATATAGATTAAGTGTGTGTATGAGTGTGTGCAGATGCAGGAATTGGGAGATGGATGTGAGGTGGCAGGATTAAGAAATCTCGACTCCCTGTTAGGAACAAGACCCGTGATTCCCGACGTAAAAGAAGCTGCATGAGATTTCCTCCATTCGAGTTAGGGTCACAATCACACACAGCAAATTAATTAAAGCATCTTACTACATTATATACTTGTTTGCTCACACGCAAACAAACACAATGATGAATAGATAATACTATACACTGTGCTAGCTAGTGTGCTTAATTGTTAGGCAAATCTTAAAAGCCATGTTAATTTCCTTTCTTAAGCAACTCATCTGCTTTCTTTTAAGCAAATAGAAATGCTCATTTTTGAAAAAATCAAAATGATAAATATTTAAACACTATAATAGAAGGTCACTAATATTGCAAGAATATGTGTATCGAATGACAAGGATTTGCTATTCACCGATGATCTACAATGCGGATGACTTACAATCTGCGCAGCTTGTTGTCCCCATAATCTATATTTGTTTGGACATATTATATTATAATCATAGCAATAGACATTGGCCCCGTTTGGGAAATCTTATTTTTCAGAAATAAGTTACTTATTCTAGAAAAAAGTACGTAAATATATACTTTTTTCTGAAATAAGTAACTTATTTTTGCAAGATAACGATTATTAAACTTCCCATACACATTTTTTCTAAAAAAAAGTATGTGAATACGATTTTTTTTTCGAAATAAGTAATTTATAAATTGCAATTAAGATTTGGCAAACGGACCCATTAATACACAAACATTTCTCCCACAAATTATATGTAATTAAAAAGCTATTCACAATTCCGGGCATTTAAATGTAATTAATAAAATTAATATGATTGAAGGGATCGAAGATTAATGGAACGTTTGACTTACCTTAAAATGAGTAGCTTATGACTTATAAGCATAAATGTCATAAGTAAAGCAGAACTTATAAGTCAGTAAATTGTTTGGTAAATCAGAACTTATAAATCAGTAGAGTGTTTGGTAAATCAGAACTTATAAATTAACTTTTTTTTTTTACTATTTTCAAAATATTTGTTTTTTAATATATATCAATGGATGTCAATAGATAGATCTCGATGAGTAGAGTAATTTGATATATACATATATATCAATTTTCTAATGAACGAATCAAAAAAAATATGATTTTAAAGATTTGAAGGATATTATATATTGCGTGTATCGAGAAATAAGTTATAAGCATAAGTTGAATGTTAGGATTTCCTAACATTCAACTTATCAACATATAAGTCATAAGTTGAGCTAAAACTTAAATAGGCAAACACCCCTCATAAGCTCTTATGACCTTATAAGTCATAAGTTCACGGTAAAATGAAACCCCAAACATCTTCTATATGTTTCTTGTTAATGCACATCGTATCATCACCCTCTACAGTCTACACTGCTTTCAACTAGCATTAATACTAAGAGGGTGTTTGGGATTGCTTAAAATAAGTTACTTTTGATTTAATAGGAGTATTTTTAACTTAAAGAAGAAAGTAAAGTTGTTTACTTTAAATTGAATGAAAGTGTTTGGGTAATTTTACTTAAAGTTAAATGGGGGTTTAATAATTTTGGCTTAAAGTGAAATTTGATTTAAAAAAAAAATTAAATTCATGATATTTAAGCTTTACAAGAATTGTGAAAAAAAAATAAAAAATAAAAAAATTAATAAGTCATAAGTCAAAAGTACCTAAATGGAACTTATGACTTAAAACAGTTTTTAACTTAAAACCGACTTAAAACCGAAGGAGACAAACAAATCAAAATTGACTTAAAACTGAAAACTCCTTTAAGGAGCATCAGCCAAACAAACTCAAAGTGTGATACTAAATAACTGAAATATATATATGTAATACAAACCAATTGTAATAGTTAATTCTGATTATTTACAGCTGAGACTGATGCAATACAGAATGATAAAGCTCTGTTTCATTGCGTATAAAGAATGAGGTGGTCCCAAAAAATGTGTAGATATTTTCTTTGATCGATAGTAGAAACAGGTAAGAACAAAAGTATACTTTGAGCATATTTGGACTTATTCTCAATAAACAAAAAAGCTTCACTTTCTCGGTGTTAATTCGCAGTTTCAACGAAATTAGATGCAGGTTTCATTTTTTTTCCCCAAGTCGGACGGTCTAACAGTTATAAAATATACTGTACGAAATGGCTCCCCACATTTCAAGAAACATGGCTTTTATTGATCGCAATTCATGTTCATCGACGAAAGACTTAATCAACGTATCATATTAAGCCAATTGAGGTGGATGAGCCCACCAAATGACAGATAGACACCACATGTATGGGTCAGATGACGTGACTAGGCCACATCATCATCCATGGTCCAGTTAATATTCACATATTATGATCGAGTTTACCGGTATGTTGATTGTAAAACAGTTCAAAATGATCGACATTTTGGTCACAACTAATAACCAACCATTTCGGACGTTGTTCTTAAGAAAATGGATCAGCCCATCTAGCAGGATTGACTAACCAATATCGACATTTTTTTATGGAGTAATGCTAGGTACCCAAAATATTTACCAAAAAATGTGGCATGACACTTGGCACAATTTGATTCGTGGGCGCATATGAATGCACGCGGGATTGTGTTTTATTAATAGGAAGTTACCAAATACACTTGTGATACCTCACCATTTGCATTTGGAAAAAGTTTTGGGAACAATTTTGGGATCTTTAGCATTTTCCTTTTTTATCTAGTCTTTCGGAAGTTCTACAATCATCGATGGTAAACAAAGATGAGTATCAGGTAATTTCGAGACAAACAAGGAACAAGGATTTTCGTAGGAAATGAGAGAATTTTATATTAATTACATATTATATCCTATATATAATTAGCGTAAGGGAGTTTGGGTGATCGTCAGTATTAAAAAGAGAAAGAGTAAAAAAGAGAAAGGGTGAAACACTTTCGTGGAGTCTACAAGACACGTACAAAACGGGAAGAAGTATTTACAGACAAAAAAGGGATTCATAAAAAATAGGGTGATTCGGATCGGAGAGGGAGGTTTTACTAGGTATATTATATGTAAAAAAGTGCTATGCTATAAGTCAACTTGTTTTTCGACGCATAATTCTCGAATTCGATTGAATTTAAGATGTTTTATGTATAGTAATCTTAATCTTCACCAAAAGATAAACAAATATACATATTGTCAATAATTAAATAGTGTATCTATAAAAATGCAATCTATAATTATAAAAATGCAATCTATAAAAAAACATAAGCAAAAATGCAATCTATAAAAAAACATAAACAGATGTAAATTGTTTTATTGATATTTTAAAATTTGAATGTACATATATTATACTAAATTCAAGACACCTAAGAAAAAACATACGGGGGAGAGAGTTAGAATAGCACAAACCCTACAACACTATTAACAAATAACATATAATTTTCAAAAATAAACAAAGTAAAGAAACAAACACACAAACAAAAATAATTATATACTATATATAATTAGCGTGTAAGAGTAAAAAAGTAATTTCAACCAATATATTCCATATATATTTTAAAGCAAAATTTAATACTACAATTAAAAATGATTAACACATGGTTCAAAATACAACCTAACAAAAAAAGTGTAACGAATATATAGAAAAAAGTAATAGATATAAGTAATACTAATACCATAAACTCCACAAAACAATTAGAAACTAACATATTATTTTTTCCATACATTAAATGCAAATAAAAAAAATATTAGAATAATGTATCATTATAATTCATTAATAAAAGATAAACAAAAAATAAAATAGGCAAAATTATAATTAAAAATAAGTCACAAATAACATTCAATAATGCATATAACAAACAAAGATTCCAATTCCAAAATAATATTTTTACAAAACAGGGTTTGAAATTTAATTAAAAAAATGTTTTTAAAAATGTATCAAGAAATAAATTGGTAAACTAAGACTTCAAAAATATTAAAAATATATTTTATAATTATAAATGACATTAAAATTCACCAAAATGTATTTTAAAAAACAAATGCTAATTTTATATAAATACTAAATTCAGTAACTAAAATTCACAAAAAAATTAATATAATACACATACAACAAATATTAACTAAAAAAAATGTAACACATTTACAAGTTGTTTTTAGAAAACTTTAATTAATATTAACAACAAAAGTAATATTATCAATAGAACATTTCAAAAAAATTCAAAATACTTATAAAAAAGCACCTCCCACACATGTAAAAACACTTTAACAAAGAATTTTAAACAATTTATATATAGTATATTTAGTACAAAAACAAAATAGAAAAGTTAAACAAATATAATGACTAACATATTTCAAATATATCTTATATAATATAATATTTAAAATAAAATGCCGCAAAATAATAAAATTTAAAAAATATGTTAGGTTAAACTTTATAATATAATTTATAAAAATAACTGCTATAAATTAGTTAAAAAAAACAACTATCACATAAAGATCCTTAAAGAAAAACAATAACCAATAAATATATTAAAATATTTACTTATAAATTTTACAACAAACATGTTTCTTAAAATATACACTAAAAAACAATGCAATTTTATTGAAAAAATCATAATATCATTTGGTCATATTATTTTTTTCGAAAATCATAGATGTAGTACTACATCTGTAAATAAATTAAAAGAATTTTCCAAAAAAACCAAAAAAAAAATATATGTAGAATAAAAATATTATACAATAAAAAAATTAAAATTTAATAAACTGAAAGTTACAAGAAAATAAATTTCGTCAACAATAAAATTTAAATTAAATTAATACAAATTCAATCTAATAAAATACCAATCAACAAATTTATTAGTTATTATAATAAAATTAACGTATTTCAATTAGTACAATGTATATATATATAATTACGAAATATGTATATATGTATAATTTCTATTAAAAGTAAAAAAATACAAATTTAAAACAATATGAAAAATTTTTGAAAAAAAAAATATTTCTTTTGTTGAAAACGAAAAAAAATATTTCTAATAATTTTTTTTACAAAATATTGATAATATAACCCGTGCATCGCACGGGTATAAAGCTAGTTATATAGTACTAGCCTATAACCCGTGCGATGCACGGTTGCTTGTAAACTGTTTAATTATATTTCGTTGAAATTTTAAGCTGTATATATATGTTTTTATTATTAAAATATTTTTTGAATTTTATAAATTTCATAAATATAAATATTATTCTAATTATGTATTTTAATTATTACATTCAAATACATATGTATTTATAAAAATATTATATAAAAGTCGTTTTTTAACTTTTATTTAGTAGAAAGAGTGAAATTTATATAATCATGTAGACATTTTTTCGATTTTTATACAAAATTTTTTATATTATAAGTGTTTTCCAGATTTTATGTAATTTTTAACTATATAATTTATAACTCGTGTGATGCACGAATATTTTTTTTAATAATTTTTATCTTATTACTCATATTTATATATATATATATATATATATATATATATATATATATTAATTAATTAGTAGGAAAAAAAATTATTTACGTTAATAAAATATCATAATATATCTTTGATATTATTTTATACGATAATTTTTTAATTTTTAACAATAATATGTTATTGACGGGAATTTTTGGAAGTAGCTTATATGAAAATGTTTGTTGTGTTTTTGTAATCTGTGACGCCCCCAGATCCGGGGTCGGAGATCTAGGCGCTCACGGTCCATTTTCCATTAATAACATACCTGTTCTTGCACATAATATATAAAACAGCCATCGACCCCACAATAAACTCACACCGCACACACACACACAGGTTAGAGTCTCAGAAACGTCACACAATTGATTAAGCGAAAATAAAAGTTTCAGAGTTATTACAGACCGAATTAAATAGCATTTATGCTACCAGCAACACTTCGATATGAAGCGAAGTTGGCGGCTTGAAAGTTTGTTACGATACACTGCTTTGCACAGGTCATACTTATAAATAAAGCGAACTAACAAAAGTTGCCAACCAATCCGGCTAATGGGGCCTACAGGTGGAATCTCAACTGCTGCCTCGGGTCTAGTCACCTGCTTTAGGGCAGTCTGTCTGAGTCTTGCCATTTCGCTTAGCTGTTGTGTTTGTAAATTTGAAAACAAGCAAGAGTGAGCAACTATAGCTAAGCAAGAAATATATGTATAAGGTAAGCAATATAACATTTCATATGATTAGCAGTTATTAAACTCGTTTGTATCAATCAGATATAAAATCACTTGTCACTGTTGATAAATTTCGAAGGTGCACCAATACGTGCCCTTATTTTCAAAATAAACTTGCAGTTCTAGATATTGCATAGAGTCAACATCTTTCTCATCAAAATAGAACACTATCAGCAACTTGGCACATAAGCCTAAGAAGTAGTGTCAGAGCATTTTTTCCAAATTGGAGGAATGGGACTTTAAAGAAAACATAAAACCTGACAGGGATTGACGATGATCAGTCGCCACATCCAAGTCCAATAATCCGTGGGTCTTCTCAACCGGTAGAAGGATAGAAACTACATCCGTAACTATCCCCGGGTGAAAACTACATCCGTAAACACCCTCGATAAAAACTACATCCGTAATCATCCTTCGGCAACACCTGGGCCGGAATAATAATTGATGGACCGCCTGGCTCACGGCCGCTTACACATCCCGGGAATCGTTCGTCAACGGTTCCCACACCTGCCAGAGTCCCTTTTTCTTTTTCTTTTAAAAACTTGATTTTGATTGAAAACTGAGTAGTTGAGGTCCGACATCAGTCGACCGATGATTCTTGAAATCATACAAGAAGCAGAACCTGACCGGGGGTTTTCGAAAATGTTTTGAGTTCGAAAGAGTTCGAGTTTGAAAGTACTAAAGGTATCTTGGATTAGCTTTGTCTTTAAAATAATGAACAATAATTAATAAATAATATTTTAAGATTTAATATTAATAATTAATAAAATAATTATTTAATTAAATAAGCTTTTAATCCAAGATAGGTATTTTGAGTATTTACGAAGATATAAAAATAATTACTTGAGTATACGATACTCCCCGAATGACCCTTCGGGTTTTCGCAATTTAATTACGATATAATAATATACCGCTCCCCGGTCAATAGTATATACGGACCGCTACGACCTCTATTGCTAGAGTCGTTGTCCGAAGAAAACATTTCATTCTAAGTTCAAGGGGTGCAAACATATATGTACTTATACATCTCAATTTCATCGATACTTCGATAAACATAACATTTGATATAATTGAAAACTACAAACACAACAGTGAAAGTCCTTGTATATGTAAGTTTTGAAAAGTAAACTTGCCTTGGTGTGGTTGGGGTGGTCGAACGTGCGGAGTGGAATGATCTATACATAAGCAATAACCGTTCGTTAGTACCTTAACAATACCTCTTTAATTACGGGGTTTTAGGGGGTACAAAATTAACTTAATGACTTCGTCTTATGACACTCTAGCCCCACTATAGGTTCATGTCACCACTCGATTACGCTCGTCACTTATTCGACTTAATTTGGTTACCATAACCGAGTCATGTCCATTACCCCTAAAATTATACTCCACTTAACGACTTTTTCCCTTGCGCGAATTTTACTCTAGCATTTTTATAAAATTGAAAAATTCATATTTTAATCCAATTCTTTTTGGGCAGCCTTCACCACTGCATTTCCTAGCTTCTCTAATTTTTCCATGATCCTACATAAATTTTTAGGGGTTTAAACAAGGTTCACAAGGGGACCATTTAGTGCAGTCCGGAATCCAGAAACACATTCTACTTCTCCGGCCATAACTAAACATCTATACATCACCTAGTCATGAACCTTATATTTTTGGAAACTACATTCAAATACCTTTCCAACAATATATATTAGGACCTCAGGGGACAAGATTTGGGGGTTCAAAACCCTCTTACAAGACAGGTCAAGTTCCTGGAAAGACTCAGCATGCTTGTTTCACTAAATCAACCAAGATTCTTACATCCACATCACAACCAACATCTAAGTCACCAAGTTCATACTTTATAACATTCATGGAGATACATATACTAACCACAAGCATCAAAATCACAACCACAACACCTAAACTCAAGATCTATATCATCCATCACTTATATATCCAAGATTAACACAAATACACATGGATCTATCATTACACATCACAAACACTACATGGCCAAGAGGGGTTAGTGTTTTTATACCTTCTTGAGTATCTAGGAGCCTTGGGTATGCCTTACAAGTCTCAAGAACACCTTGAATGAGCTTCTACACTCCTTATAATCCAAGATCTAAAAGAAAACTTAATAATGTTACTATTCACATTAACTTTAACAATTAATATCTTGAAAATTAATGGATGAAAGGGCTTGGAATTCTTAGTATACCTTTCTTAGATGATGTAGAGTGCCTCGGAAGTTTGCCTTGGATTATGAATGAAGAGAAATGGAGGAAAGAAAAAATTTTCTTCCTTGGTTTCTTGCTTGGCCGAGAGCTTTGTTCTTGGAGGGGGGGGAGAGCTTTTTGTGTTTTGATTTTGTGTTGGTTGGTTAAAGTAAAAAAGGTGTTGGGTGATATATGTATTAGTGTATAGATATGTTATACATGGTACAAGTCTAGGTATGGCCACCATGTCCTCTTGTCTCCTTGGAAAGTGGTGCAACTAGTTACTATTCCTCTTATCCATTTGGTACTACTAGTTTGCTTTTCCTAACTACTTAGTTGCATGGGACTTGCATGCAATACTACTCCTTGTATCATTATTCTTCCACCAATGCTTGTCACTTAATCTTTAGTTCGTATCGTATCTTAATTAATCTCTCGTAATAATATTTTGTCGCGTAGAGATTTCCCTAGTAATTCCTTAAGTACTTAATTGTGTAAGTTCCTCGAATATCCATAATTCCTCGTCATAATTCCTAATAAATCTTTTAATACTCCAATAATTCTCAAATCCCAAGTTTTATAATTCTTACTAACAATAAGACTCTTGCTTTCAACAACCTCCCCTTTATCTTACATAGTGAATGTAACAACATAGTTTCTCAGAAAATCAATTTCCATTAAACAACAGGGATGACTAGAAAGGTTCCAAATTGACAATGTCATATGATATTAAATAAAAGAAAATATAACAAAAATTAGGGTTCTTACAGCCTCCCCTCCTTAAAAGGATTCCGTCCCGAAATCAGGTTGAAAACAGTTGGGGGTGCTTTTCACGCATCGTGCTCTCTAGTTCCCATGTTGATTCTTCGACATTCTGGTTCCTCCACAAAACTCTCACTAGTTTGAAACCTTGTTCCTCAGCACCTGTTCTTTTCTATCCATGATTTTTACGGGTTGCTCCACATATGTTAAGTCTGGTTGCAGATCCACTTGGTCATATTCTATCACATGTCGGAAGTCGGTATGGTAGGGTCGTAGCATGGACACATGGAACACATTATGTACTTGCTGCAAGCTTGGGGGTAAAGCCAATTCATAGGTTAACTTTCCAACTCGTCTCAAGATCTCAAAAGGTCCAATAAATCTTGGGCTTAGCTTCCCCTTCTTACCAAATCTCATCAATCCCTTCCACGGTGATACCTTTAACATCATAAACTCTCCTACCTCATATTCTTTGTCCTTGCGGGTCTGGTCTGCATACTTCTTCTGTCTGTCTTGGGCCGCTACCAGCCGTCCTCTTATGAGTTCGATAGTTTCTCTTGTCTGTTGGACCAGTTCAGGCCCTAAAATCTTCCGCTCTCCAACTTCTTCCCAACACAAGGGAGACCGACATCTTCATCCGTAAAAAGCTTCATATTGGGGCATGCCTATACTCGCATGGTAACTGTTGTTGTAGGAAAATTCGATCAACGGCAAGTGGTCATCCCAACTTCCCTTGAAATCTATGGCACATACTCTCAACATGTCCTCTATGGTCTGGATGGTTCTCTCACTCTGTCCGTCTGATTGGGGGTGGTATGCAGTACTCATGTTCAACTTGGTCCCCACACAATCCTGAAAACTTCTCCAGAACCTGGAGTTGAATCTTGGGTCTCTATCTGACACAATGCTCACAAGAACTCCATGCCTAACCACAATCTCCTTTAAGTAAATATATGCCAGCTTGTCGACAGTGTATCTCTCGTTGATTGGAAGAAAATGTGCTGACTTGGTCAATCTATCGATAATTACCCAAATGGCGTCATGATTAGTCTTGGTCCTTGGTAGTCCGACCACAAAGTTCATCGCAATATGCTCCCACTTCCACTCGGGTATCTCCAAGGGTTGCAACAATCCACTGGGCCTCTGGTGTTCGGCCTTCACTCTTTGACATGTCAAGCATTTACTTACCCATTCTGCCACGTCCTTCTTCATATTTGGCCACCAATAGTATTCTCTCAGATCTCTATACATCTTAGTGCCTCCAGGGTGAATTGAGTACCTTGAACTATGAGCCTCTTGCAAAATCTCGTCTTTTAATTCCTGAACGTTCGGGATCCATATCCTAGACGCGTACCTCATGATTCCATTCCCGTCCTTCTCACACTTAATTTCCTCGCCAGTCAAAATTTTCTCCATCGAATTCTTTTCTTCTTCTATCTTCTTTTCCTGGCATAACTTAATCTTTTCCAATAGCGGTGGTTGAACTCTTATTTCCATTAGACTCTCTTGTCCAATTCCTGGTAACCTCACTTCAATCTCCAGTTTCTTGAGGTCCTTGATCAATTCGTCCACTGACGTTATCATCTTGAGCTTCTCCTTTCGGCTAAGTGCATCATCCACCACGTTGGCCTTCCCTGGGTGGTAATGAATCTCACAATCATAATCCTTGATTAGCTCTAGCCATCTCCTCTGCCTCATGTTTAACTCTTTCTGAGTGAATATGTACTTTAAGCTCTTGTGATCCGTGTAGATTTCACACTTTTCTCCGTAAAGATAATGTCTCCAGATCTTCAAAGCAAAAACTATCGCCGCTAATTCCAAATCATGGGTGGGGTATCTTATCTCGTACTCCTTAAGTTGTCTGGACGCATACGCAATTACTTTACCGTGCTGCATAAGCACACACCCTAAACCTTTATGGGATGCGTCGCTATAAATCATAAAATCTCCCTTATCATCAGGTAGGGCTAGTACTGGTGCTGTCACCAACCTCTTTTTCAGCTCTTGGAAGCTCTCTTCGCATTTTTCAGTCCACACAAACTTCTCGGTCTTGCGAGTTAGTCGGGTCAAAGGGGCTGCTATCTTGGCAAAGTCTTGGACAAACCTTCTATAGTAGCCAGCCAATCCTATAAAACTTCTCACCTCTGTCGGAGTGGTTGATCTCTCCCAATTTGATACAGCATCTATTTTGGCTGGGTCCACTAGAATGCCTTGTTCGCTAATCACATGTCCCAAAAACTGAACTTCCTTCAACCAAAATTCACACTTCGAGAACTTAGCGTACAACTTTTCTTCTCTCAATGCTCCCAATACAATCCTCAAGTGCTCTGCATGTTCCTCCTTCGTCTTGGAATAAATCAAGATGTCATCGATGAAGACTATAACACACTTGTCCAAGTACTTCTTGAAGACTCGATTCATTAAGTCCATAAAAGCTGCAGGGGCATTCGTTAACCCAAATGAAATCGCTAGAAACTCATAGTGTCCGTACCGGGTGCGAAAGGCCGTCTTTGGTATATCTTCTGGCTTAATCCTTAACTGGTGGTACCCGGTCCTCAAATCGATTTTAGAAAAATATACTGCGTCCTTTAATTGATCAAACAGGTCATCTGTCCTGGGCAAGGGATATTTATTCTTTATAGTCACCTTGTTCAACTCCCTGTAGTCTATACATAATCTCATACTACCATCCTTCTTTTTCACGAACAACACCGGGGCTCCCCACGGTGACACACTAGGTCTTATCATCCCTTTATCCAACAACTCTTGTAACTGAGTGGCTAACTCTTTCATCTCCACTGGGGCTAGCCGATATGGGGGTTTCGAAATTGGGGCAGTACCCGGAACTAATTCTATAGCAAACTCGATGTCTCTATCAGGTGGTAGTCCTGGAAGATCATCCGGAAATACGTCCGCGAACTCATTAACGACAGGGATTTCCTGTAGGTTTGGTGCCTCCTTCTTGGTATCCTTCACATAGGCTAAATAGGCTTCGCATCCTTTACGTAACAGCTTCTTAGCTTGAATCATAGTCAGGAACTTTTGGTTTTGCCGTTTTCCACTAAACACTACTTCCTCGTCCCCTGGCAGTTTCAAACTTACTTTCTTCCTTACACAGTCAATCTGGGCTCCGTGGGTTGTTTACCAATCCATACCTACTATTACGTCAAACTCTCCTAGTTTAAAAGGTATTAAATCTACCCGAAAGTGTCACCCTTCTATTTCTAGGTCACAACCTGGACATACTTGGTTAACAGGAATAATTTCATGATTAGCTATCTCTACTTGCAGTCTGTCTTTCAATGGTTCAGTCTTAAGGCCTAACTGACATGCAAAATATAGAGATATGAAAGACTTGGTAGCTCCCGAATCAAATAAAACATTTGCCTTAAGTGAGTTGAGTAGTAGAGTACCTGCAATCACATCCGTGTTCCTCACGGCATCCTGCACCGTCATGTTAAAAGTTCTTGCAGTAGGGGCCTTGTTAGAAGCAGTTCCACTCACTCTCGATGCAGCTGGCCCAGAGGACATACATTCCCTCATTCGGTGCCCTGGTTTCCCACACTTGAAGCAATTACCTCCGGCACTGGTGTTGTTACTAGTTCCTCGACAGGCGTTAGCATAATATCCTGTCAGCCCACACTTGAAGCACTTCACATCCTGTAGGTTACACACGCCCGCATGTTTCCTTCCACACTTATTGCATTCTGGGGGTAGGGCTCGGGATGGGGTAGAGTAAGACGATCCCTGTGGTCGGCCGCTCTGGCCCACACTCCAACTTTCAGCTCTCTTGGTTCCAAAGTTTCCGCTGGGTTGGGACATCGTTCCTCGCTTAAATTTGCTCGGAAAGCTCCCACCCGCAGAGTTACCCTTCCGACTATCAAACTTCCTCTTCTTTCCTTCCCTCTCCTTCTGCATTTGTTCACTCCCAGCTTCAACAATTGATGCTTTCTGTACCAGGGTGGCATAGTCTGTCAGCTCAAGAACCGCCACACGATTCTGAATCCATTGCTTTAGCCCCAATTGAAACCTTCGGGCCCTCTTTGCCTCAGAGTTCACATATTCCGGAACAAACCTCGACAGCTCAGTAAATTTGGCCTCATACTCGGCCACTGTCATGTTACCTTGCTTTAGTTCCAAAAACTTCAGCTCCATTTGTGTCTCCATGAACCTAGGAAAGTACTTCTCCAAGAACAGCTCGCTAATCCTCTCCCAGGTCACCACACTTCTTCCTTCCAAATTCTTCTTAGCTTCCCACCAATAGTTTGCCTCACCCTTCAGAAGGTAAGTGGCGAAAACAGTCTTCTGCTCCTCAGCGACACCTAGTATCTCGAAAGATTTTTCCATTTCCTTCAGCCAGGCTCTTGCCTCGACTGGATCGGCAGTTCCTTTAAATTCTGGGGGTTTCAGGGATTTGAAGTTCCGGAAAGCATTTGCATTAGCATTGTTGGGTGGTTGCTGAGCCGGGGGACGGTCCAAGTTCTGCCTAAGTAGTTCCATAGGGCCTCCCCTTGGATGTTCCACCTCTCGGGTGTCATCACCAGCTTCTTCTTCGTCATACTCAGAGTCATCAAACAAGTTATGATCGTTGCCCTCATCCTCACTCAGGTTCACATTCTCCCCTTCATGGTTCTGGTGGCCTCCGGTCCCATGGTGGCTACCATGGCCTTCAGAACTGACCGGGTGAGCTCGAGTGTTCATTCTTCTGGGTGGCATGATTCTGATAATGAAACAAGAAATGGGTTAGGGTTTTCTAATTACCTGACAGCGTTTACACGGGTCAGGAACGTATCGTTCCTCCTCATAAGGGTGGAAGTTGCAAAAGTTTTAGTAACCCGATGCTGGAGATAAAACGTCAAAACATTTTTGGGAAAATCTCTATGGGATGCGAAAACATTTGCAAGAGTTTTCAAGATTTCAAACCTCAAAATTTTTTTTTTTTGAAAAAATTATTAAAAAAAATTTGTAGGAACATTTTGGGAATTTGTAGAGAACAATTTGAAATCACATGTCGAAATTTGAAACAGCATGGTTGTATTGGTGGCTTGTAGCAATTGTATATATTCACAGTTGTATATCAAAACATTAAAGCATGGCATCGGAAAGTAAGGCAGTTGAGATAATATCAAGGAAACTGAAACTAAATAAGTACGGTACAAGGGTTATCACAAAGTTTGGATGTTAGAGCCAAATACATAGTTCCGATGTCAGAGTCTAGCAAAAGTGGAACAATAAAAAGTACATCATCTGAATAGTCAGGGCTACACAAAAGTAGGGCTACATCCGTACATACTATCCGAAGTCACATCTACATATCTGTAGGTCAGTCTACTCATCCACTGGTCAGAAAGGATACCACTGCACAAGTCAACTATCCCGCAAAATCGACACACTAATGTCATCTGAACCTAGAGGACTGAGCTATCAGTAACACATCACGGGGCCGCACCGCGGCGGAGCAAGGTCCTCACTCGGGAAAATGCACGACGCACAACACGCCTAGCATCCCTAGCCTGGATCACTCCGCCCCCGCGGATCCCTAAACCAAGAATCCTCTCGCGACTCCTCCTCTCAATCCTATGGAGTCGAGCCCTTGTCCTCCTAGCAACAGCAGTCCTCATCTCGGCCTGGATCCTCAATCGCGCCTCGCGCTCCTCCACTAGTGCCCGCCTCGCCTCATTAAATCTGGCCTCTGCAGAAAGCAAGTCTCGGGTCAGGAACTGCACCACGTAAGCGTGTTCAGTACCCGACACTGGGGGTAGGTCCATCGGCAGAGGTGGTATGACAGGAACAGGAGCAGGTGCAGTAGCAGTAGTAGGAGCAGGAGCAGGAGCAGGGGTAGGGTCAAGCTCCTCCTCGCCAGAAGTATCATCCTCGGAGTCACCGTCCGATGAAACAGAGCTCGATGACTGCGGAGAAGGTGGGGGTGACACAACACGGCCCTCACCGGATCTCACACTCTCCTCATCAGTAGCTACAGGAGATGGGGTAACAGGCTCTGGCTCTGGCTCAGGCTCAAAGGGCTCCTCAACGGGATCCTCATCATCAGTATCTCCTATCAGCGTAATCCAGGGGCCAAGCTCAGAGTCAGCACCCATATCCTCCTCAGGATCCTCGGTATCTCGAATCAGTGCCTCATCATGCTCTCTCTCAAAAGCCTCAGGGTCTGGTATCTCCTCCATCTACACAAGGGAAATAAGGTGGGTCACTAACCATAATGAAAGGTTTAAGGAGTAGTTCCCTCACGGGACTTAAAGTCAGGGCTATATCCGATAACCCGACTACAAACTCGATGAGAGTTCTAAGTATTATTAGGGTTGTTATTAGGGTTATTATTATTGTTATTATTTTTAGGGTTGCTTTCTTAAATTACTATCGTTTCGAGAACTGTAACCTCACTCTGATACCATTTCTGTGACGCCCCCAGATCCGGGGTCGGAGATCTAGGCGCTCACGGTCCATTTTCCATTAATAACATACCTGTTCTTGCACATAATATATAAAACAGCCATCGACCCCACAATAAACTCACACCGCACACACACACACACACAGGTTAGAGTCTCAGAAATGTCACACAATTGATTAAGCGGAAATAAAAGTTTCAGAGTTATTACAGACCAAATTAAATAGCATTTATGCTACCAGCAACACTTCGATATGAAGCGAAGTTGGCGGCTTGAAAGTTTGTTACGATACACTGCTTTGCACAGGTCATACTTATAAATAAAGCGAACTAACAAAAGTTGCCAACCAATCCGGTTAATGGGGCCTACCGGTGGAATCTAAACTGCTGCCTCGGGTCTAGTCACCTGCTTTCGGGCAGTCTGTCTAGGTCTTGCCATTTCGCTTAGCTGTTGTGTTTGTAAATTTGAAAACAAGCAAGAGTGAGCAACTATAGCTCAGCAAGAAATATATGTATAAGGTAAGCAATATAACATTTCATATGATTAGCAGTTATTAAACTCGTTTGTATCAATCAGATATAAAATCACTTATCATTGTTGATAAATTTCGAAGGTGCACCAATACGTGCCCTTATTTTCAAAATAACTTGCAGTTCTAAATACTGCATAGAGTCAACATCTTTCTCATCAAAATAGAACACTATCAGCAACTTGGCACATAAGCCTAAGAAGCAGTGTCAGAGCATTTTTCCAAATTGGAGGAATGGGACTTTAAAGAAAACATAAAACCTGACAGGGATTGACGATGATCAGTCGCCACATCCAAGTCCAATAATCCGCGGGTCTTCTCTACCGGTAGAAGGATAGAAACTACATCCGTAACTATCCCCGGGTGAAAACTACATCCGTAATCACCCTCGATGAAAACTACATCTGTAATCATCCTTCGGCAACACCTGGGCCGGAATAATAATTGATGGACCGCCTGGCTCACGGCCGCTTACACATCCCGGTAATCGTTCGTCAACGGTTCCCACACCTGCCAGAGTCCCTTTTTCTTTTTCTTTTAAAAACTTGATTTTGATTGAAAACTGAGTAGTTGAGGTCCGACATCAGTCGACCGATGATTCTTGAAATCATACAAGAAGCAAATGTTTTGAGTTCGAAAGAGTTCGAGTTTGAAAGTACTAAAGGTATCTTGGATTAGCTTTGTCTTTAAAATAATGAACAATAATTAATAAATAATATTTTAAGATTTAATATTAATAATTAATAAAATAATTATTTAATTAAATAAGCTTTTAATCCAAGATAGGTATTTTGAGTATTTACGAAGATATAAAAATAATTACTTGAGTATACGATACTCCCCGAATGACCCTTCGGGTTTTCGCAATTTAATTACGATATAATAATATACCGCTCCCCGGTCAATAGTATATACGGACCGCTACGACCTCTATTGCTAGAGTCGTTGTCCGAAGAAAACATTTCATTCTAAGTTCAAGGGGTGCAAACATATATGTACTTATACATCTCAATTTCATCGATACTTCGATAAACATAACATTTGATATAATTGAAAACTACAAACACAACAGTGAAAGTCCTTGTATATGTAAGTTTTGAAAAGTAAACTTGCCTTGGTGTGGTTGGGGTGGTCGAACGTGCGGAGTGGAATGATCTATACATAAGCAATAACCGTTCGTTAGTACCTTAACAATACCTCTTTAATTACGGGGTTTTAGGGGGTACAAAATTAACTTAATGACTTCGTCTTATGACACTCTAGCCCCACTATAGGTTCATGTCACCACTCGATTACGCTCGTCACTTATTCGACCTAATTTGGTTACCATAACCGAGTCATGTCCATTACCCCTAAAATTATACTCCAATTAACGACTTTTTCCCTTACGCGAATTTTACTCTATCATTTTTATAAAATTTAAAAATTCATATTTTAATCCAATTCTTTTCGGGCAGCCTTCACCACTGCATTTCCTAGCTTCTCTAATTTTTCCATGATCCTACATAAATGTTTAGGGGTTTAAACAAGGTTCACAAGGGGACCATTTAGTGTAGTCCGGAATCCAGAAACACATTCCACTTCTCCGGCCATAACTAAACATCTATACATCACCTAGTCATGAACCTTATATTTTTGGAAACTACATTCAAATACCTTTCCAACAATATATATTAGGACCTCAGGGGACAAGATTTGGGGGTTCAAAACCCTCTTACAAGACAGGTCAAGTTCCTGGAAAAACTCAGCATGCTTGTTTCACTAAATCAACCAAGATTCTTACATCCACATCACAACCAACATCTAAGTCACCAAGTTCATACTTTATAACATTCATGGAGATACATATACTAACCCAAACATCAAAATCACAACCACAACACCTAAACTCAAGATCTATATCATCCATCACTTATATATCCAAGATTAACACAAATACACATGGATCTATCATTACACATCACAAACACTACATGGCCAAGAGGGGTTAGGGTTTTTATACCTTCTTGAGTATCTAGGAGCCTTGGGTATGCCTTACAAGTCTCAAGAACACCTTGAATGAGCTTCTACACTCCTTATAATCCAAGATCTAAAAGAAAACTTAATAATGTTACTATTCACATTAACTTTAACAATTAATATCTTGAAAATTAATGGATGAAAGGGCTTGGAATTCTTGGTATACCTTTCTTAGATGATGTAGAGTGCCTAGGAAGTTTGCCTTGGATTATGAATGAAGAGAAATGGAGGAAAGAAAAATTTTTCTTCCTTGGTTTCTTGCTTGGCCGAGAGCTTTGTTCTTGGAGGGGGGGGGGGAGAGCTTTTTGTGTTTAGATTTTGTGTTGGTTGGTTAAAGTAAAAAAGGTGTTGGGTGATATATGTATTAGTGTATAGATATGTTATACATGGTACAAGTCTAGGTATGGCCACCATGTCCTCTTGTCTCCTTGGAAAGTGGTGCAACTAGTTACTATTCCTCTTATCCATTTGGTACTACTAGTTTGCTTTTCCTAACTACTTAGTTGCATGGGACTTGCATGCAATACTACTCCTTGTATCATTATTCTTCCACCAATGCTTGTCACTTAATCTTTAATTCGTATCGTATCTTAATTAATCTCTCGTAATAATATTTTGTCGCGTAGAGATTTCCCTAGTAATTCCTTAAGTACTTAATTGTGTAAATTCCTCGAATATCCATAATTTCTCGTCATAACTCCTAATAAATCTTTTAATACTCCAATAATTCTCAAATCCCAAGTTTTATAATTCTTACTAACAATAAGACTCTTGCTTTCAACAACCTTCCCTTTATCTTACATAGTGAATGTAACAACATAGTTTCTCAGACAATCAATTTCCATTAAACAACAGGGATGACTAGAAAGGTTCCAAATTGACAGTGTCACATGATATTAAATAAAAGAAAATATAACAAAAATTAGGGTTCTTACATAATCCTCACACTTACCTGGTCAAAAGAACACAAGCTGTTATGATATACTTGCTCGTAGATGAGACAATGTGTGTAGGGAAAAAAAAGACGTCCTCATGCTAGATGTGTGCTGATGGACAAACACTTCCTTGTATTTATTGGAGTAGTTTATAATATAATATAAATGTATCAAAAGAGTTTTTTTATTATTATATCCAACAGTTCTCATTAATCTATATTAAAATCCAATGGTTGATATTGAGTGTACCAAATAAGTGACCAAACTACCAACCAACCAAATAGAGATTGTTTTGCTCGTAATAGTATAGTATAGATACTTTCCAATGATAAACTAATTTGATCAATCATCCATGTAATTTTTTTTTATTTTGCATCATATTTTAAGAACCAATTTTATTCATAGTATAAATAAAAGACAAAATTAACATTATTCAATTAATAGTTTTATATAATAACATCTAAATTTTTAGTTTGACAAAATGAATTACTTTCATGTAAATTATAACGATATATATAAATTATTTTTTTAATTATAAATATATATATATATATATATATAGGGTCTTGCTCAGGTGAGAACCCTCACTTATGGTGAGATATGAGATCTATTCTCATCCACTCATATAAATACATTATATTCATCTCTTGTTATTCATTTAATATTTTAATATTTTATATTTGGGATTTCATCATTTCTTTCTAATTCAACCACCCACCACCACCGGTAATCATCACCGGCGACCACCACCACCTCCGGCGACCACCGGTAAACATAAAATCACCATCGCCAAAACAGAAATCACCACCGGAAACACAAAAATCACCACCACCAAACCAGAAATCACCTCCAGAAACACAAAAATCACCACTCCGACCAACTGTAAACAAAAAATAACCACCGGAAAATGAAAAATCACCACCACAAACCACCCCATCGACTTCGCCACCTCCGACCACCACCAACAAATCACCAAGAACAACCAAAAATCACCACAAAAGAGACACAAAATCAGCAAGAATCACCACTGTTAAACACAGAATCACCTCCGGCCACATCCAACCACCACAGCCTCGCGACCTCCGACCACAACTTTCAACAAAAATCAGAAAATCACTGGATCATTATTCACTACAACTAAAATAGATATAGCTCATTATTCGAATAAAAACACATCAATCAATCTAACAACCACCCATACGCTGTCGGAGTATCTCGAAATGGACACCTTTATTAAATCATTCACGCATCTATGCACAACAATCGCCGGCAATTTTAATTGCGGGAGTGGTTCACCCACCTCTGGTCATCAGCCAAACATATACAATTCTCAATCGATTCATTTTCATCTCCTTAATGTGTTCATAACCATCAATTTCAGATCATATTCCTAGATTCAAAATCCCCAATTCAATAGTAAACCATAATTAATATAGAAATTAGTGTCGAGACAAGAGGAAGCCACCACCATTTGGGTGATGATGATGGAAATTGGTGGCGGCGGATGGCTGGGGGTGGTGGTCGGGATGGTTGGGGTGTGCAGTGCGTGTCAGGTATGCAGTGTGTATGTATGTCTGTGTGTAGTGCATATGATGTGGTGGGTTATTAAAATTTTATTTTGTATGGTTTAGATTAAAAGACTATATTTTAAATAGAAGGCTGAGATTAGATCTCAATTCTCACCATAATATATGGTTCTTACTTGAGCAAAATCCTATATATATATATATATATATATAAATATATATATATATATATATATATATATATATATATATATATATATATATATAGGTTTTTTGCTCAAATACAAACCACTCATTTAACTACAAACCAACACAAAATATATTATATTTCATATATTCTAAGGGCCCCGCTAGGGGCACCTTCACAAAAAAGTCTTATAATTCAACCCTCTATCCATTCATCAAAAATAAATAAATAAATAAATAAAAAATAACTGCTGCCACGTCATCATTTTTTAAAAAAAAAATTATATTTTTTTTTAATTTTTTTTAATGAATGGATAGAGGGTAGAATTATAAGATTTTTTCGTATTGAGGTACCCATATTTTGGTCATTAGATTAGCTTAAATGTTGAATTGGAATTTGGTTTTTAGGTTTGTATTCTAAGGAGGTTTGTATTGGAGTAGCGCCTATATATATATATATATAGTTATATTATTTTTATTACATATAAGAATTAGGGAACGGAACAAGGGATTTTGTGGCAGGAAGAGACAAATCTTTATTCCCTCCCAAGTACAGTCCTCGATCTTATTTTTTGTAATAATTTATCCATTTCTTATCTTGAATTCGAAAATTTTCGAATTCTCATGCGCAAAGGAGAGTCAAATGGATAGGGATATGAATAAGTCGATATATTTACGAATAATTTAATGTTCGATTTGAAAAATGTTCAATTTGTAAACGAATCGAAAAAGAACATAATTTTGAAATTTGACTCGTAAATGGGTTGAATTTGAACGAAATAAACTTCGCAAACAAATTTAATCATATTGTTCGTGAACCAAGTTATTGAATAATCTCGTGAATTTGTTTCATGAATGAATTCATGCACAAACTTAATATGCATGTTCGTGAACACTTTTCATTAACATTTTTTAAGAGTTTTTGAATTCATGATAACTTGTATATTATTGTAATTGTTTACGAAATAATATGAATGTTAGTTTATTTTGTCTATATATAATTTTCTTTTGTTAAATCTATGCGCGCATAATTTTTATTATAAATAACTAAATTATAGCATATGCCATATTGTAAGTTATAAAATTAGTTGGATATGTATTAGGACTGAGCATTCGGTTGGTTCGGTCCAAAAATCGGACCGAACCGAATTAACCGAAAACCGAATAGGCAATATTTTTTGGACCGGACCGATTTACAGCTTTGGACCGAACCGGAACCGAACCGAAATATTTCGGTCGGTTCGGTTCTATCCAATAAAACCGAAATTTTTAGCCCTCCATTATTTTTTTAAAAACCTACATTGATGTGTGGTAATCTGGTGTGCAGAGAAAATGCATAAATGTGTCATCATTTGATACAAAATAACTAGCCTGGATCCTGGAATTTAATTTGTCATAACCAACATAAACCAAGTCTTAACTCTTAAATCTTAATTTAACAATCGTTACAATCTCCACGAGAACTGAGAACACAACAAGAACACAACCCTGAACTTTCAAGCAAATCAACAAAACAACTGTCTATAACAGACTACAGAATATAGATTCATGAAGAAAAACAAGCACTCTGAATCTCTGAACAGAATAGCATTGAGCCAATGGCTGCAGCCTGCAAATCAGCAACTCTCCTGGGAAGATGATGGACACCAGCTGACCAGCATTATCTGCAAATAAAAAAGAAGAAATAAAATGTTATTTAACTGTCTGAATGCTACTGTCCACATCTAGCTTTATTCGATCAGTACGAAAGAGCTGCAGGGAATGAGTTAATGCCTAACGGTGACTGCAATACATCAATGATAGTGTCTTATGTACAGTCATTCAGTAGACATATATACTTGTATCTTAATATAATATAAATGAAGTACCATATGTACAGTGCTACAAAACTGCACATTGTTTTGGCTGAATCTTTTTCTAAGATCTTAAGATAAACATTTTGCCATCAACAATTTCCCAGATATTAAGCCTTATATTTGGAACCATTTTGCTTGAAAATCTACCAGCTAAATACACAACTGTGCTGACTATGAACAGCCACTACATGTCAATCAATTCATTGCTGCATTCGGTTAAATTTTATTAATGTTTAAGAACCTTCACAGGATACAGGAGATTTACTATAAAATGCAAAAGCAAACATTTTGACAATGTAAACATAAAACATTACCAGTTGCCTGAGAACTGAGAAGCAGTTTCATTTATATATCTGTAAGCAACAGATTGCTTCTCCGGACTCCAGGTGATTAAAATGCTATCGAGACAGTATATGTATATTTTTATAATATAAATGACCTTATCTTTGGTTTATTATATATATATATATATATGGTAATCAGAAAATTAAGTCCACTACAAAGCTTGAGTGAACCTCACTACCATCTCAAGGTTAACCTCTGTGATCTTTTCTCTAGAGCTGTAGAAGTCAAAGAAAAGGTTTAATAAGTTTACAGACAAGATGCATATTTTAAGTGGATTATTATTATGTACTAGATTCACTGTCCTTCAATATTTGTCATAATGATTCTCGAATTGTATAGGACTTGGTTAAGTTTAGAGACAATATATATAGTCTCTAAAAAAGACTAAATACAGGAAGATAATAGGAAGTCTAGACGTGTAAAAAAGACTAAATTTAGATGGAAGATAATAGAATACAGGAACAACAGAAGATGAATATATGAAGCAAACCAGGGGAGGCAGAATAAATGGGTAACCAGCTGGTACAGACCTTTCCCTTGGGCTCATACATTAATAATAAATAAATTGCAGAACACTGGAATAGAGCAGGTCACAGATAGTGGCAGAAACTCAGAAAGAGGCAAAAAGTCAGAAAGGGAATGATTTGTAGTTCTTACCAATCGATGTCTAAGGGTGTAGCATCCGTTTCGACATTTTGGTCCCTGATTGAAAGAGCAGAAAATGCTGCAAAATATGGAATAATGACAAGTTAATTCTATTTAACCACAAATATTAACTAAGGACAAGTGGAATGCAAATTGATATACCTTCTTCGAATTTCTCAAGATCATTAACATCTTCTTCAATTGTCTTTGGACGTTTGACCGATCGCAACCAATCTTGAGCACAAAGTAATCCATCCACAACTTTGGCCGTCAAAGAATTCCTATATGGATAAAGTATTCTTCCACCCGTACTAAAAACGGATTCCGATGCAATGGTGGAAATAGGGACCGCTAGTACATCACGAGCAAGTTGTGAGAGGATGGGCAACCTACTTGAATTAACTTTCCACCATTTCAAAATATCAAACTCATCTTCATTTTTCGTAACATATACACTCTCTTTAAGATAGATATCCAATTCACACTTGGATTCTACTTCTCCACTCTCCAATTTTTGTTTCATGAATCTAGCTCCTAACGCCGATTGTGTTCTTGAAGTTGAAGATGTAGTTGAATGTATGCTTGTGGATCTACTTGAAGATTGAACTTCTTGATTAACTTGAGTAGTTTTAGGTTGACAAGTCTTTTTATACTCTTCAAACAACTCTCTTACCACTATACTTGTATCACTTGCCAACTTCCAACCCACATCGTTTCCATATTCCTCACAAAGTGCAAACTCAAGGAACTCTAATTTGTACCTAGGATCAACAACCACTGCCACATAGATTAGTTTGTTCATTTTGTGCACATCACCCCAATACTTATCATATATATCTTTCATTCTTTCACCCATTGAGCTCACGTCTAAGTCATCACTCTTCATCCAATCTTTCAACAAATAATTAACCGTGCTAATCTCATGATAGAAAATATTTGATGTAACATACAAAGAACCCGAAATCCTCAAGGTAAGTTCATAAAAATGAACTAAGACATCAACCATCCTTCTAACATTACCCCAATCCCAAGAGGTGGGTACCCCACCATTTTCATTAAGCTCATTTTCAAAGGTCGTGTCCATTGTTTCATATAATTCAAATGCACCTTGAAACTTTTAAGCAACATTTAACATCAAATAAGTGAAGTTCCATCTTGTTTTTACATCCAAACATAACATACATTTAGAATCAATATCCACTAACTCAAAGCACTCCTTGAATTTAGCTAGTCTAGCCGGAGATTGCCTTATATACCTAACCGCCTTTCTTACTTTTTCAACCGACGGATCTATTTCTTCAAGTCCTTTTGTGACAATCAAATTAGTTATGTGTGCAATACATCTCATGTGCATATACTTTCCATTCAAGAAATCACACCCCCTAGAAGAGAACCTATCTTTCAATTTTTGAATGCAAGTATGATTCGAACTAGCATTATCAACCGTGATTGCAAACACTTTTGCAATTCCCCATTCTTTCAAACACATGTCAAGGTCCCTAGCTAAGAGCTCACCCTTATGACTCTCTATAGGACAAAAATTAATTATTTTCTTGTGCAAGTTCCAATTATGATCAATGTAGTGAGCCGTAATGCACATATAATTAATTTTTTGAATTGAAGTCCAAGTGTCCGTGGTGATATTAATTCTTTGACCCGACATCTTAAAATATGTGGTCAACTTCTTCTTCTCATCTAAAAAGATTTGGTAACAATCTCTTGCCACGGTAAAACGAGATGGCATCTTAAAAAGAGGTTGAGTAGTTTTCATGAAATCATTAAATCCCTCACCCTCAACGAATCTAAAGGGGAGTTCATCAATGATAATCATGGAAGCTAACTTATGTCTACTAGCTTTTTGATTAAAACGCCAATTTTTAAGAATGCCATCATTTCCACCTACAGATTGTAAAGACAATTGTGTTTGTTTTGAGTTTGAGTCACCACTAAGTGGTAACTTTGAGCAAGCTTTGATATGTTTTAAAAGATTGCTAGTACCATTTTGAGTACTATCGGAGAAGTATTCCTTACCACAATGCTTGCACCTAGCTTTTTTAAACCCTTCCGCATCCACAAACCTCTCCATATGATCCCAAACTTCTGACCTCGATTTCATAGGCTTTCTTTTTCTCTTGGCGTAGCTTGCTTGAGTTGGAGGATTATTAGCATCATTAGAATCTCCCATCCCCCCTGTGTCTCGTTGTGAATCTGACTGAGACATTATTTGACCTGAAATCAAGAGGGAAAAAAAAATCAGTTTTTAAGCACTACTACTGCTAGCTACTGCCTAAACATGCATACAAATTAACTTAACTACTGACTAGACTAGTACACTACATACAAAGTGGCAAACTAATTAAGAAAATAAATTAAGTAACAAATTATCAAAACCTAAAGAAATCTAAGCAGCAAATTAAAAATCGAATCTATGATAACTAAACTAAGTAACAAAATAAGAAAAACATTACAATCGAATCTATGATTCTCCACTAAACTGATAAAGAATTAATTAATTAACATACAGATACAATCATACAAGAATCTAGAATCGAGAATCTATAAGCAATTAAGCAGCAATTATAGATACAAATTAGAGAAATATAAAAGGTAATAACCAACCTAATTACGACGATGAGCAAATCGAGGATGAGATCTGCCTTCTGAGTAGTAGGACGACGAGGAGAGGACGACGACTCGACGAGGATGGTCACTAGTAGGCGTTTCGCCGTTTTCGAAAAGACGGCGAGAGTACTAATCTGTAAGTAGTGAGTATATCTGGACTGTAAGACTACTAATCTGTGTCTATAAAATGTAATTACTAATTACGTAAATATATGTTGTATATATATAAAATGTAAAAATATGTTTTAAAAATTTCGGTTTATTTGGTCCGGAACCGAAATATTTTGAAAAGAACCGGACCGAACCGAACTATATTTCGGTCCAGATCGAAAAACCGAAATAACCGGATTTTCAAAAAAGTTTGGACCGAACCGAATCGAATTAACATATTTCGGTTCGGTTTTTCGGTTTCGGATCGGTTTTGCTCAGCCCTAATATGTATTAATTATATTTGAACAAAATTAGACTTACTGATATTCTAGACTAGAAGTATATCTTTGTTTTTCAAGATTTTATGACCTGCTTACTTTTTATTTTAATAAACATTAAAAAAAATTAGGAAAAAAATAATTTTAAGGTATTCATGAACACGAGATTATGAGATATGAACGTTACTCATAAAATCTTTATGATATATTGATACTTCGTAGATAAACATTTGTTTAAATGACCGATTCACAAATAAAAATATTAATATGATTAAAATTGAACTCAAATTCAAATTTGATTTATTTATAACAAATTGATATATGAATAACATATGAACAGTTAAAAATTGGACTCAATTCACTCAATTTGATTAATTTACAATCCTATAAATGGTCCCATGCATACCAAGCCAGACAAGCATTAGTCAATTATCATTTCCCTTTCTACCACTATGCGCGTGTACTAGCACTTATATAGACATGTGAATGTTATTACATCTTTGTGACCAGAGCTGCAATAAAGTTGAAACTTGAAACAAGCAATAATTGTTTATATTAATACCCCCTCAAAGAAAGAAGAAACACTAATAATTTCTTCATTGTTGTGGTCTAGGGTTCAACTAATTCCCAACGGTTGGTTTACATGATATATCTCAAGTCATCGTCTCCTTACTGCCTCTTGATCAAGGTTCTCTTATCCAGGCCTCCTCTACTCAGCTTATGTCTTTTATTCTTGGAGTTCACTAAGACATCTCTAGTTTCACATCTGCCCTAGCTAGCAAATAGCAAGAAACCCTAGCTCAAACTTAATATATATGGATGGAAGTAGTAGAATTGAGTGCTTCAAAGCTTGTCCATCACATGAGGAATACGAAGAGGATAAAGAAGATTCAAGTGCAGAGAATATTAGTAAGGCAACAGATGGAGGCGCTGGAGGTTCATCAAGCAACAGCACAATTGAAGAAAATGAAAACAAATCATCATCTGTTCGTCCTTATGTCCGATCCAAAACGCCTAGACTCCGTTGGACACATGACTTGCATCTTCGCTTTGTTCAAGCTGTTGAGAGACTTGGCGGACAAGAGAGTAAGTTTTAGATTTGTAGAATTAGAGTTTTCAATTTGGTTGATAACCAAAACCCCTTCTAAGAATTTATTTTCCCTTGGTCATGTGCTGGCTAGCTAATTGTGGTTAGCTAGAGTGCAGTTTATAAAATGCTTACCTTTTTGTTTGTTTCTTTCATTTGAGCAGGAGCAACACCAAAGTTGGTTCTTCAACTAATGAACGTCAAGGGGCTTAACATAGCTCATGTCAAAAGTCATTTGCAGGTTTTGATTCTCAAATCAGATTAATTTATACTTTCTCCTCATCAACTGCTATATATCAATTATTTTGTACTAATTTTCAGTAGTAATATGAATATATGTAGATCATTGACGGGTAATTATGCATAAATTCATATATGGTGGTGTAACTTTATTGTATAATGTATGAATTTATATAAGATGATAACTTTATCGCGTGCCTTTCTTCGATCCCAATTTAATCATATATGCTTGCTTACGTGGTTTTACTCAGATGTTTAGAAGCAAGAAGATTGATGACCCTAGTCAAGGTATGTTACTGCAGATAGCTTACAAATATATACCTCTGCTTGTTTTAAAGTTCACATGCATCGACCACAATCCATTAAACGGTATTCTTATGATCATATATAGCTATAGCAGATAACAGAAATCTTGAGAATTTCGGAGATCGGAACATCTACAACCTAAGCCAACTTCCAATGCTTCAAAGCTATAACCAGAGCTATAATCTGAGTACCTTCAGGTATAATGATTAATTATAGAAGTATATATATAACTGACTGTGCATAATTGTTTTCGTTCTTTTTTTTTTTTTTTTTTGCAAGAGTAGTACGAGTACAATAATTATTTAAGAACATGTACGTGTAATTTTCTTTGAAGGTATGGAGATGCTCTTTGGAATGCTGGACCTGAAAAGTGGATGCAAAATCTTTATAATATATCTGGTCGGAATAGTGCAATTGATTATAAGGCAAGACCAAGATTTTATTCTTCAGTTACCGAGAAGATACCAGGGAGAAACTCTATAAACTGTGAGCATAATATTAATGTCTCATCTTCTAGTCAATTATCTACATGGAAAGTACATGAAAACCATGGTGGATTACTTCGATCAATGAATGATCAACCTCCAGTAACAACTATGGAGTTCAAATCATCAAACAGAGAACAAGAAAAAGTTGAAGCTCTGGATTTGGAAATCACAAGCCTTACACCAGCTAAAAGGAAAGCTTCACCTTGTGAGCTTGATTTAAATCTAACTCTTGGGGTAAAATCAAAAAGTGATGAAACTGGAGGAGATTTGAAGGATGAAGATGAGTACTTATCATTGTCATTGTTCTCGCCCTCTTCTTCAAAAAAGCTCGAGAGGTTAAAAATGGTTGATAAAGAAGAGATTAACACAGAAAGGGCAAGTAGTACTCTTGATCTGACTATATGAATGTGACAATATTCTAAGTGAGATCTTGAAGTACTACTTCCACGAAGCTCATTTGCAATGTCTTGTACCGTTCCAGGTAAAAAAGAAAATGAGCAACGTACCACCAGTACGTATAAGTACTTATACTTTATATGTATGAATTGGTTTAGCTGTTATTTGATCACTCAGTTTAAATTGTTCACACACACCACAATAAGGAGGTGCTACGGACAAAATGGAGATCGAAAATTCCATGTGCATATCAGTATATGACAGATTGTTAATGCAAACAACTTCAACAAATAGACTCTATCATATGTATTAACATCTGTACTGGTGAACTAATTAACATATATATGGATACTGCATTTACAATAACTCCAGGGAGACTAGATAATTTTTTAGTTAATCAGAGAAAGACCAATTTAAATCTACTGCATGTACATCATATCCTTGTGTTTAGTGTACATTGAAAACCCAAACCAAATATACTATAAAGATAATTTTTTAAGTTTACTATATTTAACAGAATATTCAGGCCTGGGAATTGACAATGGAATCAGCTGGTCTTGCATATGTGTGTGTATTAGTTCGAAGTTCTATATGCTGTACACTTAATCTCACATGTTGACAAATATACACACATTGGCTTATAAATAATGGATGTGCGTGCACTTAATAAGTTTCATCCTCGGAGCCTTGTACACAAGAAACTTGAGGTGCACACGCACACTCAGCAAGCGGAATGTTTATACATCAGCTACTATTGCAAATCACACTTTGGGTATACTTAATCTCCACTCGGGAGCAAATATATATATATATCCGTACTTTGTCTTGCATATTTACAGTTCCAGCAATTACTTAACTCGATCAATGTTTGTGTTGTTTTGGTTAAGTTCATTAGTTTTTTCCTTATACATATATGTCTATCAATGTTATTGCAATGTAGGAAAATGTTAGATATTTTGAGGTCAAACACTTCAGTGAGCCTTTTCGGTTAATTAAACTAGGATGATACAGTGTGGAGTAGCTATTACGGCCTTTGTTTGGTGATTATATAGTTCATAATACGAGTATTGTTGTATAGCCCCCGTTCAACCCCGCCAAGCACAGCTGACAGAGTGTAAATTCAAGTGCACAATGTACTCACAGAACTGATTAAAAAGAGACACACTATTACATGTATCAACTAAGCATCATTGTAATCATTTTGTTCTAGTATTATATATTTATATACAAATTTAGCTAGCTCACAAGGACTAAGAAATCTCCACATAACATAAGTGCTTGTAAATAAGAAATAGCTCTCTGAATCCTTATTAATATGAAGTTTTTATAATATGTGTTAACTCTCTACTTAGTGTAAAACCCTGAAAGTTTTATTTGCTTGCATACTAAAATTAATAATTAATTTTAGATTATTAGATAAGAACAATTGTACAGTTCTTATGGAAAATAACAAGATGTGGAGATAAATTCATTTTGGGCTCTCTGTCAATTAGGTGTTTTTCGTGCAACTGTACCAAGTTTTGCATATAATTTGGGCTGATTGTTTACACAAATTTTGCATATTTGGGCTGAATGTTTACACATGATCTCGTATTCGTTTCTGTTAACACTTTGGTAGTTGCAACTTGCGGGTACCACTGATATGTTAGGAACTTAGTGAAATAACAATTCAAATAATCACTAATAAGTTTGAAGGATGTATGTGGAATAAATTTCTTTAAAAAATTACTAATACAAAGCATTCTAGCTTAAATCCAAATCAATTCAATATGTATCAGCTTTCGGAAATTTATTAACCAACACTGTGTTTAGCTTCTAAACTAGGCCCTAACATCTAATTAAATGCACAAATACCTTGCATACATGTTAATTAAAAGGCTGGAATATGTTTTATGAACATGTACAATACAATGAAATAAAAAGAAACTAACATGTATTTGCAATCAAACATAAAATATTATTGAGAAAGATTTGTAGCCATACATTAGTCATGTAGTCATGCCACACCGATCAATGTATGGAACTCTACTAATAGACTTACAAGTTACATGCCTGATACATTAATCTCCAACACCCAAATCACAAATCACATTGTGATTTGGATTTAGTGGCGAGCTCTACAAGAGCAAATAGCCAGACAAATCATAAAAATCACAAAGCCTCCAACAATAGAAATCACCATGATTTTGCCATCCAAAGCGTAACTGGGGTCAACAGAAAAAACAATACCATCTTGTACAGGCCCATCACTGGGAGGAATAGCAGAAACCATTGGCTATTACCGTTAGTTCTACACAATACACTTTGCACTTAAAAGAGTGAATAGGTACTTGTTTAACTGTGGAACATACGATAATAACTAAAGTTGTATATATAAATATAAAAAATCATCATTACTGTTTCGTGTCAGCTTTGTTCACATACAACATTTCATTTTGTCATCATTTCTTAAAAATAGAAAACTTCCAAGTACTGTTCCTTTGGCTAACAACCACTACATTTAAGAAGGTACTGTGATGTTTAGCTTACGTATAATGTCTTGAGTTTGGATGTTTGATTTAATGCGAGAGAGATAAGGATAGAAAAAGGGAGGTGATATGTGTATACCCCACATTTATACGTGCACATTTTGTATAAGTAATATGATCAAAATATTCTTAATTTACATTTTCATTTAATTACTAATTCAATTATAATTTTATAATAAATTAGTTGAATAAGTGAATAAACTTTTCATTTAGTGAAATTTAGTTTTAATTTTACATCTTAATTTTTAATTTAAGAATATGTGATATATTCAAATATATGTCTTTTTCATGAATCATACATAAATTATAAAATTAGGTATTGTTATAAGAAATCATATTTAACCCGTTCTACAATATAATGAATTTTCTAAAATTACAATAAAAAATTATATTTTAATTAAAGATGGGTCATATTGACCACAGAAAATCAAATATGACTATTATTGCGAGTTTGAGAAAATAATAAATAATAATTTTTAGTAATTGGAGTATAAAGTGGTAGATATTTTACACATGATGTGTTTTAAATAGTAAAATATTATTTTATTGAATGGTAATAATAAAATAATAATAATTTCTGGTAATTGGTATGTTTGTACCTGTTGAACGATTGTTGCCAAAAAAAAATATAATTTCAATATTCAAAAATCATATTAGTATAGTAAAAAAGTTCAAGCATGAAAAGTACATATGTATTTTAGAAAAAATGCATAAAATTATGTTTAATAATTTTATATTCATATATCATTATTAATTGGTGATTACTTTTTATTTTTCAATGTGTAAAATATGCTTTTATTGATAGGAAATATAAGTCAAGATATTCTAGTCTCTTTTATTATAATGGGTGTGCACCTATAAGTGCATAGAAAAAAGGTCATAACATGGTATGCGTGTATTTTTTAATTTACATTTGAATTGTTTTTTATATTAAAAATAATGGTTTATACATTGCAAGGGCTTTAGTTTTTATATGTAATAATTTTTTTTAATATTACAATTAAGTTTTATATAATCAATATTTTCAATGGCTTTTTTACTTTTAATTAAATATAACTTAATATACTAATTTTCACGAATATATTTTCTTATTATTAACATCGTATACGAATTTAATATATTTTATTAATGATTAGAATTTTTAATATATTTTATTAATGATTGGAAGGTAAAGTATGATATTTTTAGGCATCTATTAATATTTGTAATATTAATTTTAAATTAAAAGGTAATATGTTTTAGTTAGAAAAAAAATATTAATGATTAAAAGATATGATACAATTTTAGTGTTTATAAGAGTTAATATATTCTATTAAAAGTAAACGTGAAAAATTGGTTAATTACCATTTATTATATTATTATATTATTTAAATAATTAGGATAATCGTACTTAAAATTTCAATGTTTCAGTAAAGTATAAGGATTTTTAATATACTTTATTAATGATTAAATAATATGATGTGATATTTTCGGGTATATATTAATGATTGCACGATTAATTTAAATAAAAAGTTAACGTGATTTAATAAGAAAATAAATATTAATAAGGTATGATAATATTTTTAGGTGTTTATAAAAGATAATATCTTCAATTAAAAATAAATGTTAAAAAGGCAATCAATTAATTACCATTAATTATATTAAATTTTTATTTCTTTTAATAATTAGAATAACTTTACCCAAAAGCGACCAACTTTTTAATGTTACTACGTGTATAGAAGAGTGAAAATGTTTTTTTTTTCACATGAATGAAGAAGTTAACTCTGAGACCTTATAATAAAAAAAATTAATTACATATATACTAATTGTAGATAGAGATTTAATGGCCACCATTTGATAAATATGCATTGCTTTAATTATTTAACTAACATAAAATATTATGTATTCATAAAAATCAAATATTCACATGATTTATTATTAAACTAAACTTATTATAAAAGAATGAAAAAAAAAAAGTTGTGTGTGGTGACCAGCTACAAATCTAGTTAATTGTTGGTAATGAGTGCTATTGTACTAATTAATAACAATAAAATTAATCATAAGAGTCAATGAAAAAATTTAAATTTTATTTCCAATCTCAGTTCAAATAATATTAGTTTGTTGGATGAAATACAGAAAGATCCCATTACAAGGTCTAATATATATCAATTATATCCATTAAACCTTCTCATTTTAATATATCATTATCTGCCACATCATTTTGCGAAAATTTTGAGGAATTTATTTGTTTTGGAAAAGATTAGGAAAATTTGTTCGGTTCCCTAGCATTTCTCATTATAAAATAACACAATTTTACTTATAGGCTATACACACGCATTTGGTGTATTTTATATAAAAAAAATAAAATTATTTTGAACATCACAAAATCTGAGGCCGGCCGGATAATAAGGGTGGCCCTGTCTTTTATATGATATTAGTTATTAGTATTATTTTGAGATCTTGCCAGTCACTTCTCAATTACCATATCTTTTCGAAACATAAAAACAAATTTTTCCCCCCGGTTTCTCTAAAAATGCTTATATGACTTAGAAATTTTGTTTAAAAAAATACGTATGTTAATATGTTTTCATTATTTATATAGTTCAAATTTTTACGTGTTGTTAAATCACTACTATTTATCAAAGATTTATTTTATTAATACAGGTTAATTATGAGCTTTTCTACACTTTTCATCCAAAAAAGTTTTAGTCACCAGAATATATTATGATGCACATAATATTGGGATAAGTTTAAAATTACCCATGTAAACTATTAGATTTTTAAATATATACTACCAACCTTTCTAAAATTCTAAAAATACCGACCTTGTTTTCAAAATTCCAAAAATACTACCTTCCTCAGTTGCAACTTTTGCAACCTCATTTGCAACTTCCAGTTTTCAAATTTCTGATTTCAAGTTCTGGGGTTCAGATGACATTTTCGACCACTTTTTTGGAATCTAGAGTTATGGGGTTCAGATGACATTTTCGACCACTTTTTTGGAATCTAGTTAGATTCCAAAAAAGTGGTCGAAAATGTCATCTGAACCCCAGAACTTGAAATCAGAAATTTGTAGCATCTCAGTTGCAAATGAGGTTGCAAGGCCCCGCTAGAGGTATATATATATATATATATATATATATATATATATATATATATATATATATATATATATATATATATATATATATATATATATATATATATATATAGGCAAATGCTCAAATACAAACCACTTTTAAAATACAAACCTACAAACCAACACTAAAATTAATTATATTTCATTTATTCTAAGGTTCCCGCCAAGGGCACCTTCACAAAAAATGCTTAAAATAATTGGCTCTATCCATTAAAAAAAAAAAAAAAACTTGCCGTGGAAATGCGAAGCATTTAAGACAGTAAACGGATGAGTTAGGTAGTCATGAGGGCCGCAGGCCCTCGACACACCCGTCAATCGTCTATTGCCTTTACCATTGATTGCCATTCCTTACAACTTTAGAATGATAAAGGCGCGAAGCGCCGTACAAGAAGGTGCGAAGCACCGTTAACCAGTGAAATCCACTGCCACGTCATCACGTGAACAGTGAATTTTTTTTATTTTTTTTGTTGGATAGAGCCAATTATTTTAAGCATTTTTTGTATTGGGGTACCCCTAATTTGGTCATTAGATTAGCTTGAAATATTAGATTATGCTTGGTTTGTAGGTTTGTATTTTAAGGAGGTTTGTATTGGAGTAGCCCCCTATATATATATATATATCTAGATTCCAAAAAAGTGGTCGAAAATGTCATTTGAACCCCAGAACTTGAAATCAGAAATTTGTAGCATCTCAGTTGCAAAAGTTGCAACTGAGGTTGCAGACCGCAGTTGCAACTGAGGTTGCAAAAGTTGCAACTGATGTTGTAACTGCGGTTGCAAAAGTTACAACTGTTGCAACTGATGTTGCAACTGAGGTTGCAAAAGTTGCAACTGTTGCAACTGAGGTTGAAAAAGTTGCAACTGAGGTTGCAAAAGTTGCAACTGAATACTGAAAGTTGCAAATCAGAAATCCACCAATTATGAGTGCCCTGGCGGGGCCTTACAACCCAAATTCACCAATTTTGAGTGCCCCTGCGGGGCCATGCAACCCAAATTCACCAATTATGAGTGCCTTTAGCGGGGTCTTGCAACCTCATTTGCAACTGAGATGCTACAAATTTCTGATTTCAAGTTCTGGGGTTCAGATGACATTTTCGACCACTTTTTTGGAATCTAGATATATAATCTAGATGGAACGTATGACTGTTGTATAAATATATATATATAAATATATATATATATATATATATATATATATATATATATATATCTTGTAAAATTTGATTATTTACAAACATATCACAGACATCCAAAAAATATTGAAAATTTTGTATGTAAATTATGATGAAGGTAATCCTCCAAAAATACCACCATACAAATTAATTAACAAAAATAGTAATTGATCAATCTCTAATCAATGCCACATTTTAATTTAAATAGAATAATTATAAAAACATTTGATCATTTTAATCAAATGGGTACCAACTTTTTAAAACAAATCAATTAATATGTTTGTTTTTCTTAGTTTTACACATTCTTTCGATAGTGGTCATTCCTACGACCTCTCCTTGTTATTGCATGTGCACTAATATAAAAATTATGATTACCAACAGAATCCAATCTAGTGAATACAGAGAAAGTGTTTCATTATTCCTTAATAAAAGAGAAATTTGTTAATTTTTAGTCAATTCATTAAAAATTAATGGAATGGATAATGAATTGATAACTATTTGTTTAATTGATGAATCAATAAAATAATAGTTATATTGATAAAAGTTTCTCAAGCAAATGTTTTGCATAATAACAAATTTAGGAATGCACCTAGCTAGTTCAAAGCATCTAACTAAACTAGAATCTCTTACTCCTCCCGGATAGAGATTGTATGGTGCTAAAAGAAACCCAAAGAAAATGTACTTATCCTCAATCTTTTTTCACCACAAAGAGGTGAAAACTCTAGACTTTTGTGTCATTAACAGTCATTTCAAACCCTATGTATAGCCTTGTTTGGACAAATGTTAAGATTTGTAGATTCATCTGCTGCCAAACGTACTACCCGCGGAACCAACTCTTGCACGTACACAAACCTTTTTAATTTAATAAATGAACATATTCTAGGTTTTGAGTTCCTTTTCAGATGATTTATGCTAACTAGCCCATTCCTAAGTCTAATAAGTAGAGTAATTTTGCTTTTGTTTGCACTCAAGATTGTACTACCATATATCTTCTATATATATATATATATATTTGTGACTGATAGATGACTGAGTAGACAATAAAAAAGCAAAATTGGTAATTTCAACAAGTTACAACATAATCATGATTCGATTCGTCCTACCTAGCTAAGCTACACATCCGAGCGCAGCGCACTGATAATTTTCCTTTTGGCTTTTGTCTCGATTTCATTATAAATATTTTGCTCCTTCTTAGGTAGTAGTATCAATATATTCCCTCAATTTCAGCCATTTGTGAATTAGACAGGGATATTAAGGAAAAATATAAATTAATAATAGTAAATAAGAAAAGTGAATAAAATGTTAGGATTAATTAATATTTAATGTACAAAGAGAAAAATAGTGGATGCAATTGATTTTTATACATAGTAACAGAAAATTACAAAGAAATGGTTGAACTACTCTCTTACAAATGTCAAAGAAAAATGCTAGAATTACATAAAATTTTACAAAAAAATTTGACAATCAACACAATGCATGGCTAGATAACTGGGTCAGATACTGAAATGTTGATTGGTTAGTAGATTAAAGTGTGAATTAAGTTCCAGCTCTTTTGATTTAAAATAGTTGAATGGGCATATATTTAGATGAATGGAGTGTATATTAGCTGCAGCCTGCGCCAACAACATGTTGATGCAGTGGTTGAGCCACTGGCCTCCTTTGAAGGAGGTCAGGGGTTCAACTCCTGCGGGGTCGCTGCAGCCTGCAGGTACATGCAGTTAATGTCATTCATGATTCAACCATTCAATATATAGGACTTTGCAAGCAGACTCTTTAAA
The DNA here is from genome assembly GCA_036435485.1 of Saposhnikovia divaricata. Taxonomy (NCBI): domain Eukaryota; kingdom Viridiplantae; phylum Streptophyta; class Magnoliopsida; order Apiales; family Apiaceae; genus Saposhnikovia; species Saposhnikovia divaricata. The sequence continues at coordinate 53,840,525 of CM071594.1, read as the reverse complement.
CAAATATACTCTACTATAGTACTACTACTTATTAATGTTATATTCTTCGATTTCCGCGGGTTCCTTAATGTTGCAGTCACTTCATGGTTAAGATTTATTGGTTACCTGGTCCGAAACAAAAATATTCACTATTCCCTCTCATTAGATGATCCTAAATTCTTACACGGACTAAAAACTAAAAAGTAGTCCTATCTCTATAGATTTCATTTACATTTCACTATGTTTACCATGCATATGTTAGAATTGACAAACTCTTTACCAGTTGGTTGAATAAATGGCTGCCATCTTAAGTCATATATGGTAGATAGGCAGCCAGAAGTATTCAAATAAGGTGGCTACATAAATATAGGCAGCTGGGTTATGAGGTAAGAGATTAGGTCAGCTAGAAAAACATATAAGCAGTGATGTAAGCATTTTAGAGCCTATAAAAGGCTGCCCATATGCATTGTAAACAACACACCAAGAAAAGAATATACACAATGAAGTGTAAGAGAGCAGAAAGATAGAAAGAGCTGAAGCTCTTGTGTAAGAAAAAGAAAAGAAATTGTAATTTCTTCTTATATATATATACAGTTTGTTGTTTGAGTTAAAAATATTTGGTATAAGCCCATACACGTTTTCAACAAGTGGTATCAGAGCCAGGTTGTTAAATTCTGAAAATTCTGTTACTATTCCGGCGGCACTGTTCATGCCGTAGAAGACGAAGTACTGTTCACGCCGGAGAAGATGAAGTACTGTTCATACATACGGTACTGTTCGTACGAAGCACTGTTCATACATACGTACTGTTCATACGAAATACTGTTCATACGGTACTGTTCATACATACGGTACTGTTCACTTATACTGTGAAAGGATATTTTTTGAAAAAAAATGGCGAATATGGTGCAACAAAATATTCCAAAGTTGACGGCAACAAATTATGGAAACTGGAGTATCCAAATGAAGGTGTTACTCGGTTCGTACGATAATTGGGATATCGTTGAAAGCGGCTATAGTGAGCCCGAAGATGCTACCGCTGAAGCAGCACTTTCTAATGTTGAGAAGACGGCGTTAAAAGAATTTCGGGAAAAAGACAACAAGGCGTTATACACAATTTTTCAAGGTGTCGACGAATCCACCTTCGAAAAAATTTCAAATGCAAAAACAGCGAAAGAGGCATGGGAGATTTTGCAAAAATCATTCCAAGGTGTCGAGAAAGTGAAAAAGGTACGGCTCCAAGTTCTTCGTGGCGAATTTGAAAATATCAAAATGAAGGCTTCAGAGAATATCGGTGAATATGTTACGCGTTTGAAAATGGTGACAAACGAAATGAAAAGAAATGGCGAAAGTCTCGATGATGTTCGGGTCATGGAAAAGCTCATTCGCTCACTAACAAGAAAATTTGATTATGTTGTTACTGCTATCGAGGAGTCGAAAGATTTGTCAACGATTTCTATTGATGAGCTAGTTGGTTCACTTCAAGCGCATGAGCAGCGGATGAACCAATATGATGATTAAAGCCATTTTGAAAAGGCGTTGCAAAGTAAAGTATCCATCGGTGACAGTTCTGGCAGTAGCAGTTCTTCACATAACAGAGGTGGCTACCGAGGTGGACAAGGACGTGGAAGACATACGTTCAGTAGAGGCCAGAATAATGAAGGCTATCAACCATCTGGTCGTGGTCAAAATTTTAGAGGTCGAGGTAGACGCGGATTCCAACAACGAGGTGATAAGTCTCAGTTTCAATGTTATAATTGTAACAAATATGGTCCCTTCATTTATGAGTGTAGATCTCCAAAAGTGAAAGAAATAAGTCATTTTGCCGCAGCAAAAGAAGACAAAGATGTGGGTTCTGCTATGTTCCTCACTTACAACGGAGATGACGAAGGCAAGAAGAATACATAGTATCTTGATTCGGGAGCCAGCAATCAGATGTGTGGCCATAAGGAATTATTTACGGAGATAGATAACACCATCAGTGGAGAAGTTACTTTTGGTGACTCATCGAAGATTTCAGTCAAATTAAAAGGCACTGTTACGATTGTGTCAAAGAAAGGTGATAAGAAGTATATAAATGACGTTTATTATATACCTGCTTTGAAAAGTAATATCATCAGTCTTGGCCAACTTGTGGGAAAGGGATATAATATTCAGATGCAAGATAATTCTCTGATCATCAGAAATCAGATTCGAGAATTAATTGCAAACGTGGAGATGTCAAAGAATCGTCTCTTCACTCTTGATATGCAGACGGAGGTGCAGAAAATGACTCGTGGTTGTGGCATTTGAGGTTCGGTCATCTTGGATTTTCTGGCTTGAAACTATTATCAAAGACAAAGATGGTGGACAACTTGCCAGAAATCAAAGAACCAGATAATTTGTGTGAAGCGTGTGTCAACGGTAAACAACACAGACAAAGCTTTCCAGTTGGAAAATCATGGCGAGCTAGAAGGCCATTGGAGATTGTTCACACTAATATTGCTGGTCCATTTGATATTCCATCACTTGGCGAAAATAGGTATTAACTAACTTTTATTAATGATTTTAGCAGGAAAAGTTGGGTATATATCTTGAAAGAAAAAGCGGAGGCTATTGATAAATTCAAGGAGTTCAAAGCTATGGCAGAAAAGCAAAGTGGCCATTATTTGAAGGTACTTCGATCAGACAGAGGAGGCGAGTACACTTCAAACTTGTTCAGAAGTTTTTCCAGAGCACATGGAATAAATCATCAGTTGACAACGGCATATACTCCACAACAAAATGGTGTTGCAGAGAGGAAGAATCGCACCATTCTAGACATGGCAAGGAGAATGGTGAAAGCAAAGCATATGCCGAGGACTTTCTGGGCTGAAGCCGTTCTATGTGAAATTCATTTGTTGAATCGATGTCCAACAAAAAGTGTCAGAAACAAAACTCCAAATGAAGCATGGAGTGGTGACTCCAACATAGAAGATGGTGGAGATGATGATCCAACTCCTCCCCAAAGTCCAAATCAGCAAACTCCTGCCTCGACACCATCGAGTTCAGGAAGCAGCAGTAGCAGCAGTTCAGGGGGAGCACCCAGAAAAATGCGGAGTCTGGATAGTATTTATAAGGCAACAAGTCCGGTACAAGCAACCTTTGATTATTCATTATTTTGCTTAATGGCTGAGTGTGATCCAGTTACATTTGAGGAAGCTTCTGAAGAAAGCAAATGGAACAAAGCCATGGATGAAGAAATTGGTGCAATCAAGAAGAATGATACTTGGGAGCTTACAAGTCTTCCAGAAGGACACAAAGCAATTGGTGTCAAATGGGTATATAAGACCAAGACAAATCAAGAAGGAAAAGTGGAAAAGCACAAGGCGAGGTTGGTGGCTAAAGGCTATAAGCAGAGATACGGGATTGACTATGATGAGGTATTTGCTCCAGTTGCAAGAGTTGATACCATAAGACTTCTTACAGCAATTGTAGCTCAGAACCAGTGGAAGATCTACCAGATGGATGTGAAGTCCGCATTCCTGAATGGTTATCTTGAAGAAGAAGTCTACATCGAGCAACCACCTGGATATGTTCAGAAAGGCCAGGAAAATAAAGTCTATAGACTGAAGAAAGCCTTGTATGGTTTGAAACAAGCTCCAAGGGCATGGAATACAAGGGTTGATGAGTACCTTCAGAAGAACGGTTTTGTGAAGAGTCCGTACGAACATGCACTCTACACAAAAACAAATCAAGGGGGAGACATTATGATCGTGTGCTTATACGTGGACGACATGATCTTTACCGGAAACAACCCTGGTATGTTCGATGATTTTAAGAAGGTTATGACTAATGAATTTGAGATGATAGATATTGGTCAAATGTCATACTATCTTGGAGTCGAGGTGAAGCAAAGCAAAGATGGGATTTTTATGTCTCAGAAAAAATATGCCGAGCAGATTTTAAGCAAGTTCAAAATGGAAAATTGCAAGCCAGTAAGCACGCCAGCAGAAGGAAACATAAAGTTGAGAATTGATTCAACGAGAGAGTCGGTAAATCCGACATTGTTCAAAAGTTTGATTAGAAGTCTGAGGTACCTAACTTTCACTCGTCCGGATATTATGTATGCAGTTGGACTGGTTAGTAGGTACATGGAGAAGCCGAAGCAAGATCACTTCATGGCAGCTAAAAGAATTTTGAGGTACATTAAAGGTACACTTGATCATGGTCTATTTTACACGCATTCTCAAGATTCAAAATTAGTTGGCTACTCAGACAGTGATTATGGTGGAGATTTGGATGACGGGAAAAGCACTTCAGGATATGCTTTTCATATCGGTTCAGCGATATTTTCATGGTCATCAAAGAAGCAACATACAGTTGCTCTCTCAACATGTGAAGCAGAATACATGGCAGCACCGTGCGCATGTCAAGCTATGTGGCTAGGCTACATATTGGGCGAGTTAAATCTTGCGAAGGAGGATCCGGTTAGAATATACGTGGATAACAAATTTGTTATTTCTCTCGCGAAAAATTCAGTGTCACACAGTCGAAGTAAGCACATCAATATTAAATATCATTTTATTCGAGAACAAGTGAACGATAAAATCGTAGAGCTGGTGCACTGCATGACCGATAACAATTTAGCGGATATTTTTACGAAGTCATTGAAGCCGGAAGTATTTCACAAAATGAAAGACAAGCTTGGAATGGAAAGTCGAGTTTGAGGGGGAGTGTTAGATATGACAAACTCTATACCAGTGGGTTGAATAAATGGCTGCCATCATAAGTTATATATGGTAGGCAGCAGCTATAAGTATTCAAATAAGGTGGCTACATAAATATAGGCAGCTAGGTTATGAGGTAAGAGATTAGGTAGGCTAGAAAAACATGTAAGCAGTGATGTAAGCATTTTAGAGCCTATAAAAGGCTGTCCATATGCATTGTAAACAACACACCAAGAAAAGAATATACACAAGGAAGTGTAAGAGAGCAGAGAGATAGAAAGAGCTGAAGCTCTTGTGTAAGAGAAAGAAAAGAAATTGTAATTTCTTCTTATATATATATACAGTTTGTTGTTTGAGTTAAAAATATTTGGTATAAACCCATACACGTTTCCAACAGCATAGCTACTTACTGAAACTAACTCAAATGAGTATTAAAAATGAGTCTCGTCGTCGATGTGCAGCAGCAATATATAGATCGAGGCCAAGCCATTAAGCCTCATACTCCACTAAAAAACGGGTTTTTTCTATTAAATAAAATCTTCACGTAGGTGGATTTTTTACCTCAAGTACCTATGTATATTTAAGTGATAATTTTTTTGTTCCATCTCAATCGAGATAATTTAGAGCCTTGTCAAAAATAAAATTGGTAAGTGAATAAAGTTTACGTTTGCTTTAACACCATTAAGTGCAAGCCTGAAAGTACAATAATATCTGTTATATACAGTACAATGGAATTGATTCTGGGGTTCACATATATACCAAGTAGAACGAAAATTAATAAAAAAAAAAAAATCGTTTTGAATTGCTTAATTATTAGAATGTAGAAAGACGCCTCATTATGGGGGTGTTGTGGGTATGTTTATGATTTAAAATCATAAATGTCATATAAGTGATAAGTATATCAGAGCTTATAAGTGTTTGGTAAATCAATAGAGTGTTCAACTTATCAACATATAAGTTATAAGTTGAGCTAATAAGTTGGGTAGGCAAATACCCCTCATAAACTCTTACGGCCATAAATTTTGAAATATGATAAGCCAAACACGCCCTATATTGCTCGAAGGTTATGTAATAAATTTCCTGTGTTGATTTAAAGAACATATGAAAAGCAAAAACCTAAAACTTTTCTACTACTAGATACCTAGAGGTAGGTTAGATATAAATTCGTATCCTGCACAAGAGATTGTCTGAAATTTGATGACTTATTTATGTACCACTTGTTTACTCTTTCATCATTTACTTTAAACTCCTGTGTAGTCTGTGCACTTCCTCTTCACTACCCTCTAGCTCATTCTATATATACACACTTTCATTACATGATTTTCTTCTCCAAGTCTCTCATCTTTTCATTGTTGCACCAAATAAAACCACACATAGCCACATCCACAAATCAAGAAATATCCACACTTATATCTAAATCTACCTAGTATATATCTATATATAGTTAGTTATTATTAAGAATGGACTACTACTATATAAATGGTAATATCAACACTAGCTATACCTATTGTGACAACAACAATGGAATGCAAGTGTTGGAGGAGAAGAAGATCAAGAAAAAAGGTAAGAAACAAAGTGGTGGGAGCAAAGAGGTGAAGTTATCAACGGATCCACAAAGCGTGGCGGCCAGAGAAAGAAGGCACAGAATTAGTGAGAAATTCAAGATTTTGAAAAGCTTAGTACCTGGTGGATCAAAACTAGACACTGTGTCCATGTTGGAAGAAGCTATTCTCTATGTCAAGTATCTCAAAACTCAGTTATGGTGGCTCATGCATTATCCTAATCAGTACCAATATGATCAGAATGTAGGTTTCGACAACAGTAACCATATTGATCATTCGGTTATTGATGGGCAAACATCTGCCATGTTTGATGAAGTTGATGGACTTTACTTACAGAATGTTAATGAGTATGGTAATCAAGTGCCGCAACAAGCACGTGCGTTTCAAGATTCTTGGTTCCAAAATGAAGGTGCTCAACAAATTATGAATGTTGAGGATGCATGTTTGGAGTACTCTTGGTAGCAGGATTCCTTAATTGGTTCCTTCTTTCTCTCTTTCTAAAGAAAAGAAGATGTTTTTTAGTCTTAGCTAAGACTGCATATTTTACTCTTCTGTTAAGTGTTTTGTACAATTGTATGGAATGGTATGTAGGTAATTGTAATGCCAGAAAGCTTCAAATATGATGTAAGTTATTAATGAGATCTTATTTTAGTATGTATTAGAGTGTATGAAAAACATTTCTCAAAGTGCAACTAATTGCAATTAAGTGGGGACCTAATGGTTTGGCATTTCTGTATAAATATGTAAATATTAATTCCCAAAAAATAGTAATTTGAAGATGAGAAAAATAGGTCCGAAGTTGTTCTCAGAGATTTCTTATGAGGTTATAACAGAAAGAGCTTATAAAGTAAGTGGCTTCGCAGGGACATTTTTGTAAATATTAATTTTTTCTTAATAATTTATTTAAATATCCTTAAAATTTGTATTGAAAAACTTTTTACCTCATGTACTCATGTAGAACCCTGAGATCATCCTCGCCACATGAATCCCCTTTGAAGATAAGCTGGGCTGTTAGTAAACCGTTTGGGTATTAATTGGTGGATGTCAGGTGAACATAGAAATCCGAAAATCGAATTATTATTACGTATTCAATTTTAAAAATTTGGAAATATGGATATTTGGTGAATGTGTATATAGATCTAGTATTCTTTATTTTCTTAATTAATACTACATGTCAACATATTAATTTCATATAATTATATTAAACCTATATAATGATCGAAATTGACTTAATTGTGTGAAAAGGTTTTGGGCCTCAATTTTCGTATGTATTTTTTTTGGACCTCTATTTTCGTATGTATTTTAAATAATAATTTTTTATTAAAAAAAGAAAGTAATTTGTGCTAAACCAGTATATTTTGTAATGGTAGAAGTATTAGACAGGAGGACACAAACATTTAGGAAAACGTTCACACGAGAGATAACATTAGTGTGGAGTTATGAGATGTTGCGAGTCCAACATTTTCATGAGAAACTGTACATGCTCTTGAACGAGCGCTTCATAATTATATGCTTCTCTGCTAGTACGAACTGCATTCTCCTACTTATATCATATCTCTCACTCTATATATACTGTTACATTTGTAATTATTCAAGCTTCATTCAAGACACACTTTCACTGGTTTAGACTATTATGTTGGGACCGTAAAAAACTCAATTTTTGGCTTACCTTTTCTAGCTTATATTTGGTGGTCTTTTTGGTAGTCTTTTGTAGTACCGTAGTTCACTTGTTGGATAAACTTCCCAACAGAATGCAGGGTTAAGTCTATATTGTCCAAAAATTAGATTGATTAACTATATTAGGTGTTGTATGCAATGTATAGTCATAGATCAGTTGATTATGTAAAATGCACATTAGGACTAGCTGAAAAGTGAAAGGGGCATCAACTTGTCCATGATCTCTAGTGTGTGTAAACTAGGATTCGTATCTCCGGAAGCATAAAAAATTGTTCTAATTCATTTCTAAATTTGATGCTATACAATATTAAGTACAACAAAATTAACAGAAGTATTTGAAATTTAAGGTGTCTTGTTTGAGGAAGAAGTGGAGAAGGAGGAGCTAGAAGAACTAAAATTTGCTGGTGTCGAGGTATGACACATGCATTTTGGATCATGGACGACAGTATTCCTATACATGTCTAGTTTTGAACACAGCAAGCAGTACCTTCCTCTAAACGTTGTATCTTCCGTTGTAGTCCGGTCTTCCTCGTCTGAGTATACTGCATTGTATGTGTCTTCACCCTCTTCCACAACTTCATAGCGTGTGCATATTATTCCAAAACTTTGAAGAATGATATGTGCGAGTTTATCAATTTTGTCATCCAACCAATGTGTACCTTTCTGGAAAAACAGAAGAGGACCTAGAATTATGGCTGTTCCCACTCCAAATCCTATTCCAGTGAAAATGAATTGCCAATCAAGGGATGACGAACTTGAATCCGGTTGACCATTATATGGTTCTGAGGACGGTCCAGTTTGAGACTTAGGACATGTTCTGTTCAATATGTTGCCACATAATCCCTCGTTCCCTCTAAAAGATCCTTCGTCGAAAGTGGAAAACTGAGACCGAGTTGGGATGCTTCCAGTGAGTTGATTATATGATAAGTTCAAATATGAAAGGAAGTTTAGATTTGCAAGCTCCACTGGGATCGTTCCACTTAGCTTGTTCACTGAGAAGTCCAAGGCTTCAAGTTGTTTCAAATTTCCAATTGCTGGTGGAATTGAGCCTGTAAGTGCATTGTTTGATATATTGAGAAAATAGAGTTCTTTGAGTTTAGCCACATTTTCTGGTATATGCCCTTCGAACTGGTTGCAAGAAATGTCGATGGAGTTGAAGATTGTTAAGATCTTCACAAGCTGTACCTCTAACCGTTTGATTGTTACTGTCACAGTATCCTGATAGTAGAAGTTACTAAGCTTTAATACCATGAAACGCAGATGTTTGATCTCTGATTGTGCATCATCCTTGTAACCCATCATCGCTGTCCAGTTCAAGAAACAATTCTCTGGTACCTTGCCTGTAAAATAATTAGAAGCAATGTCTATGATTTGAAGGTTTGGCCAATGGATTTTCGGCCCTGGACACCGAATGTTCCCGTGGAATTGGTTGGACCGCAGAACAAGGACTCGCAAATTAGAAGAGTTTTTTAAGAAACATGGAAAGGTATCATTTATGCGGTTGCTTCCCAGGTTCAACACCTCTAACATGGTACAGTTGGACAGAGATTTTGGAACATTTCCATCTAAATGGTTGGCATGCAGGTCCAGTGTTTTCAAACCGCAGTTCTCCATGAATGTACCCTTGATGTCTCCACTGAAATTATTGTTCCCGAGATTCAGTACAACAAGAGATTCTCTCTGTCCAAGTAAACATGATGGTATCACTCCACTAAAACCATTATTGGACATATCAAGAACTTGGAGATATATAGCTTGGCATATGGAATTAGGGATGGCTCCTGTCAACTTGTTTCTTGAAACAGAAAAGAAATAGGCTGCATTGAGATTTTTGCCAATATCAGGAGAAATTGAAGAGCTGAAATTGTTGGCAGAATAATCCACATACGAAGCAGTTTCAGGTGGGACTGGGATTTTTCCAGTCAGTTGATTAGAGTGCAAGTCAAGGACACTTAATCTAGGAATAGCATAAGGTTCTTGGAGCCTCACCAACTGATTCTGAGAAAAATTTAAATACGTAAGAGATCCATTCCCAAGACTCCAGATCCAGTTTGGTATTGGTCCACCGATTTGGTTGTCTGAAAGGTCTAGTACAGACAATTTTAATTGGTTTCCTAGATTAGGAAATGATTTTAGCTTGCATGAAGCTAATTTCAATGTGCTGTACTGGGGGAGCAGAGCCTGGCTTGAACTATTGGGACTTGTTACAATCAACAAATTGTTGTATGAAAGATCAAGACTGGTTAGATTTCCAAGCTTATGAATAGTTTCTAGCTGTAATAGGCCAGTCAACTGGTTAGAGTACAGAAGGAGGATGTTCAACCATCTGAGTTCAAACCAAGACAAGGGAATCGACCCATTCAAATTATTGCTACTTAAATCAAGTGTGTCCAACTGAGACCGTGAAGCATTGGAAAAATTACCCAGTAAACCACTAAACTGATTTTGGAGAAGCTTGATCTTTCGCAGTGATTGAAGAGCAAACAAAGATGAGGGAATACTCCCATTGAACAGATTGACACCCAGATCAACGTGTACAAGATTTTCAAGTCCTTCGAAGTATGAAGAAAGAATTGTACCTGATAATCTGTTATGGGAGAGATCCAAGTAGGTGAGGTTCTTGGACTTCTGTAACAATGGGATGTTGCCACTAAGATTGTTGGATGAGAAATCCAAATGAATGAGGCTTGTGAGGTTTCTCATTGAATTCGGGATTATTCCGCTGAAGTTGCAATTTGCTATTTCCATCCTAGACAAGGTGGCCAGGTTACCAATAGACTCTGGTAACACACCTGAAAAATTTGTAAAGGAGAGCACCAAGGTCCGAAGGGATCCATTTTGGGGCAATTCTGGCAAAGAACCCTGCAGGTTTTTGTTGTTTGACAAATCCAGAACATTAAGTGTCGGAATCTGTAAAATCTTTTGGGGAAACAACCCCTGCAGATTACAAAAACTGAGATGCAGTATCGTCAAATTTTTAAAGTTTGCCAAAAACTCTGGAACTGTGTCATTCAGAATGTTCTGATCCAAATACATCTCTGAAAGAAATTGAACCCTTTCGAGGGAAGGATCAATAGGACCAGAGATATGATTATTTCTCAAACATAATATTCTCAACTTAGGGAGTGAAGATGATATTGCTTGAGACCAAGTCTTTGCTTGAGTTGTCATGTTTATCCCATCTAAGTACAATTCAGTAAGCTCTCTCAGGTTTTGAACAATCATTTTTAAGCTTGGATTCTCAATTTTCAGTGAAGATTCTCCAGATACATAGTAAACACTAGATAGATCAAGAATATTTAACCTTGTCATTCGCGAAAATCCTTCCGGAATTTGTCCAGCAAATCCACAGTTTGACAAATTCAGATATGTCAAACTTGTAAGATTAAACAATCCAGGTGGGATTTCAATAGAATTGAAGTTGTTGTTGGCCAAATTCAGTTTCTCAAGATTCTGAAATTTGTAAAGACTACTTGAACTGTTGAGTCCATCATTGATTCCCTCTCCATCAAGTTCAAGGCCAACAACATTACCAGAACTTCTATTGCAACTCACACCTTCCCATTTGCAGCAATCTTCTGTGCTTTGATTCCATTTCACAAGCCTCGTCGACACCGATACATCGAACTGTAAACCATCCTTTAGCTGAAACAACAATTTTCTTTGATCCTCTAGACATTGACCATAGACACAAGTTAGATGAGTGATCAACAAGATTTGAAACAAGGGTATCAAGAAAACCCAAGAACAGCCTTGTTTTTTCATTGGACACTATTAGAGGAGACGCCCATAAGCCTTAAAACATGATTAATATTTCTGTATCTATACTTGTTGATTCTGTTCAAGAACAGTAGTATAATTCAGGCAAAGAAAAAGATGAGAAAAAAAATACTTGGTCCTATGATGAGCTTGTGGTCAATGTGAACTAGTGTGGTTTTTTTGGATACGTTTACTATTTTATGTGTTTTGTATTAGTTTCTACTTTCGACATTATTTATTTATGTTCGAGTCTAAAGACGCGTTCTTGTATTCTTGTTTTTTCTAGAGCTGTGGGCGATTTGGAGCCATTTTTGATTTTTTGTTGGAGTGACTTTAGGTATTAATGTTGACGTTGCTGTTTATTTTAACTTACTTCTCACTTCTGAAAGTTGTTCATCTGCCATTAAAATTATACGACTAAGGGGAAAAAGTATTACATTTCTATTGTCACGCTGAGAAGCTTAATCAAATATGTACTTTATATTTGTGATTGAATTGTATATAGATTTGGAAGTGAGTACCAAAAACAAAGAGATAACTAATAAAAAGTTGGTGCCAGAGTGCCACTGCCAGAAAATTTATAAGATTCTTTGGGATTATACGTAGCATTTAACAAATTGTAATAATTTTAAACAAAAACAAAGAGATGAGATGGCTTGTAAAATGTATATGTTAATAGACAAGCAAGCAAATTTTGAACGCACAATAAAAAAGCAATTCATAAAGAAAACGAACTCATGTATCGATAAGTGGGACGAGGCCCAGTAGTTGATAAGTAGGGACGACGCCCGAAAGTCATTACATCATAAAGGGGAGGTGTCTATATGATCGCTACCCCCAGTACTTTGTATGAATTATTCATGCTAAGTAGTAGTAGAGAGAGGCTATCAGGGGCGAGGCCTTTACTGATAGTATTTTCTCAAATGCTTCGCATTCCAAGCTCGCGGAATAACTTTGTCCTTCATATCAGTGAGATAGTAGGTCCCTTCTGAAAGAGTAGCATAGATCTTGTAAGGTCCTTCCCAATTAGCACCAAAAACTCCATGACCTGGGACCTTAGTGTTAGGCATGACTCTTCTAAGTACTAGGTCACCTGTACGTAGAGATCGCGCTTTGACCTTTCCATTATAGTACCTCGTTGTCCATTGTTGATAGGCTGCGAGGCGTAGCTGGGCCTCGCTTCTAGTTTCTTCTATCATGTCCAAATAAAGCCTATGATTGACCTCGTTTGCCTCGGGATCGTAATGTTCTCTTCTAGACCCTGAGCCCACTTCGACTGGTACCATGGCCTCGCATCCATAAGTAAGTGAAAGTGGGGTTTCCACTGTGGTCGACCTTGGGGTCGTGTTGTATGACCACAAAACCCATGGTAACTCCTCAGGCCAATTACCCTTGCTCTCTTCCAGTTTGGCTTTCAAAGTGTGTTTTATGATTTTATTTATGGCCTCGGTTTGGCCATTCGTTTGAGGGTGACTCACAGCTGAGAAACTCTTTTTTATCCCCAGATTTTCACATAATTCTTTCATCTCCTTGCTGTCAAATTGCTTCCCATTATCTGAAATGAGCTGATATGGGATCCCATAGCGACACACAATTGCTCTGTACACAAAGTCCTTCAGCTTTTTGGCTGTTATTGTTGCAAGTGGCTCGGCCTCGACCCATTCTGTGAAATAGTCAACGGCCACTACTGCATATTTAAGTCCTCCTTTAGCTTTTGGGAGTTTCCCAATTAGATCAATACCCCACATAGCAAAGGGCCAGGGGCTTGTTAGCGAGGTGAGCTGAGAGACTGTGGCGTTGCTGAAGTTAGCGATCCTTTGGCAGGCATCGCATTTTCTTGAAAACTCGAATGCATCCTTTTTGAGTGTAGGCCAATAATACCCTTGACGAAGGATTTTCTGAGCTAGCGAGCTACCCCCCGAATGATTTCCACATATTCCTTCATGTACCTCTCTCAGAATATAGTTACATTCTTCCCCGTCTACGCATCGCAGGAGTGGGATGTTGAACCCTCTTCGATACAAGACCTCGTCATAAATGACATAGCGAGCAGCCTAATATTTGATCTTCCTTGCTTCTTTTTTATCTTGTGGCAGGGCTCCATTTTTCACATATGTCCATACCAGGGTCATCCAAGTCGGCCCTGGGGTCGTTATTTCCATAATGAACTCCTCCGGTACACTGGGCTTTGTCTGAATTTCCAGTGGGATGATTCCAAGTAAGGTGGCTTCGCGTCGCGACCCCAACTTCGCTAATGCATCTGCCCCTTGATTCTTCTCTCTTCTGATGTGAACCACCTTGACCTCATTAAACTTTTTAATCAACCTTTGTGCACATCGTAGATACAGTTCAATCTGTTCACCTCTAGCTTGCCATCCATAATAAAGTTGATATGTCACCAACATAGAATCGCTGTAGGCTGTGAGGTTTTCCACTTTCATTTTCAATGCCAATTTGAGGCCAATAATGAGGGCTTCGTACTCTGCTGCATTATTGGAGGCTTCAAAAGCAAAGTGTATCGCACTTTTTATCTTACGACCTTCTGGAGTTACTAGCTGGATGCCAGCCCCGGCTCCCTCTTTGTTAGATGCCCCATCGACATATAGCTCTCACCACGAGGCTGAATTTTCTTTTTTGGCCTCGCTGACTGTTAATTCTAGAGTAGCTATGATAGCCCACTCGTCTCCCTCAGATTGGGGAGGAAACTGTTGGGTCCAATATGTTTGTAGAAGGGGGGGTTGAATACAAACGTACTGTTTAATCGAAATTTGTCTGGATAAATTTAATTTATATTTTGACAAATTTGAGCGGAATTAAATGAAACAAAATTCAAGTTGAATATAAAATTATATTAACTTGAGGGGTTTGTTACAAATACAGTACAGAAATTATATCTAGTTAATAAAAACAAATTAGAAAATTCGACATGAATTTTTCTAGATTTGTTAATAAAAATCGAGATATAGATTAGGAGTAAAAACTCGCTAATAGTACAAGAGTATCAAGTAAACAAGTTCTATCGGATCAGATATTAAAAATAAGACGAACTTGAATTTATACAAATTTATTTCTCTTGCTGTGTTGTTCTTCAATGAGAGAGAATGAAGCTGGGTTTATTTAAAGATGATATATTCTGTGTTGTTGTGTTTTTGATCTGGCCGCCTGTCTTGAATTATATACTCTTCTGCCTCTTTTCTTTTTCATTTGTACTGCCAAGACAATCGGCAAGACAATCTGCTCTTCCAAGACAATCAGTTTTGTACTGCCAAGACAATCGTCAAGAAAATCCAAAACCACCAAGATAATCAATTTGTACTGCCAAGACAATAGGTAATACAATAGGCAAGACAATCAAGTCTTACCAAGACAATCGGTAAGACAATCAAAATTGTCTTTAACAAATAAAAAACTCAGCTGTAATGATTTGAAATATTCTGTGTAAACAAAATATATATGCTGTCTAAACGAAGCACAGTTGCAGGAAGCAAGGGTGTGACACACGCGCGGCTGTTGCTGTTATTTTTCCAGGCGCGTAGCCTACACGCGCTCAGGCGCGCGTCAAAACGACTGTCGACAACAGCATGTGTAACTTTTGCTTTGTCTTGTGTTTACAGCTTTTTTTTTCAACTCAGCCTTGTCTGTCGACTTGTACCACTTTTTTTATTTCTTTCTTTTTGTCGACCAAGTGTACACTGCAACCTGTTACTTCCTTTTCTTTTATTTTTTTATTTTTCTTTGATTTTGATTTAATTAAATAACTTAATCAATTAATCATTTAAACAAATAATGATTAATTAATTAATTAATTAAATCAATTTAGATTAATACATTAATTCAAATTTAATTAACATGATAATTAATTTAATAAATAAATTAATTCGGAATGAATTAATTTATTAAATTAAATCAATTACATAATTATATTAATTAAAATAGAATTAATATAAATCTTTTGACAGCTCAAATCTTTTTCTTGAACCACTGAAAGTAATAAAGAATTACCACCGGATTTTCGTTGACGCTCGATGCACGGTCTGGTTCATGAGCGACTAACTCCAACGGCTTTTCTTTATTTTTGACTCTATGATTTGGTTCCTTTCTTTTCTTAACATACCAGTCTTGATAGCTTGAACCACTGAAGTTAATGATGAACAACCACTGTTTAATGTTGACACTCGATGTACTGTCTGGTTCATGAGTGACTAACCGCAATGACTGTTCTTCATATTTTGACTTTAGAATCTGGTTCCTTTTCTTTTCTCCTCTCTCTATTAATTCTTCTGTACTGTCTCTGTCACTGTTGAAATCTCTGTCACTTTAAATGAATCCACTTCTTTAACGAATACTTCACTGAGGCTTGATCAGATGTCTAAACTTCTTTCAATGTAGTAATTCTTCAAGTCTGTAGATTGACCTTGATCTTTTTCTTCTGACAGATAATACAATCTGAGATTCCTTGTGACAGTCTATATACTATTTACTAATACAATCTTGTTTAAGTTGAGTTGTATCCTCGAAATACAAATAGGCTACATCATATGCCTTTCAGAAACTCCAAAATAAAATCTGCCAGTGCTTGGCCTTTTATGGGGCCACGAGGCTTGAACTCAATGTCAAATTGACTAAGCTCCACTGTCCATTTTAGCAATCTCCCTTAGGACTCAGGCTTGTGCATTACTTGTCTTAGTGGGTAGGCTGTGCGAACCTCAATCTTGTGAGCCTGGAAATATGGCCTTAGCTTTCGCGAGGCCAAAACCAAAGAATAAGCGAGCTTCTCCATGTTGGTGTAGCGAGTTTCTGCATCTAACATCCTTCTGCTAATGTAATACACTGGGTATTGAATTTTCTCCTCCTCGCGTACCAGTACTACACTAACCGCGTACTCAGACAAAGCGAGGTAAACAATGAGGACCTCGCCGTCACGGGGCTTCGAGAGCAGAGGTGGCGAGCCCAGGTGTTCCTTTATCTTCTGGAACGCCTCCTCGCATTGAGAGGTCCACTCAAACTTTTTTCCAACTTTCTTAATTGCCTTAAAGAACTCATGGCATTTGTCTGATGACTTTGAAATGAATCGGTTAAGGGCCGCAATCCTTCCTGTTAAACTTTGAACTTCTTTTACGCTTTTTGGGGATCACATGTCCATCAAAGCCTTTATTTTTGCAGGGTTCGCCTCGATTCCTCTGTGGTTAACGATGAACCCTAAGAACTTTCCAGATTCGACCCCAAATACACACTTTTGGGGGTTGAGCTTCATCCTATACTTTCTCAGGATACTGAACATTTCAGCTAAGTGAACGATGTGATCCCCAGCTTCCTTGGGTTTTACCAGCATGTCATCCACATAAACCTCCATTGTCTTCCCAATCTACTTTTCAAACATCATATTGACAAGCCTTTGATAGGTCACCCCAGCATTGAGGAGGTCGAAGGGCATCCCTATGTAGCAGTAGAGCCCTCTGTCTGTGATGAACGAGGTGTGCTCCTGATCAGGGCCATACATGGGTATCTGGTTGTACCCGAAATAAGCATCCATAAAAGAAAAAGGGCGTGCCCCGCTGTCGCATCCAATAATTGATCGATCCTGGGTAAAGAAAAACTATCCTTAGGACAATGTTTGTTAAGATCAGTGAAGTCTACACAGGTTATCCATTTTCCATTTGGCGTTTTAACGAGGACAGGGTTCGTAAGCCAGTCAGGGTAGAATGATTCCCTAATGAGCCCTACCTCGATGAGTCTATCCACTTGTTCTTTGAGAGCCTCGGCTCGTTCTCCACTTATGGGTCGTCTTTTCTGTCTAACTCCTTTCTTGTTTGGATCCAAGTTTAACCTATGACACATCACACTAGGATCGATCCCAACCATATCTTCATGAGACCAGGCGAACACGTCAAGGTTGGCCTTCAAAAAAGTGACAAGCTTTTCCCTTAAGCCCGGATTGAGTTTCGACCCTATCTTCAACACCTTAGAAGGATCCCGCACATCAACAAGGATAGGGATAGTATCTTCTGCTGCTCCTGCTCACTCCACATGTTCTGGGATGCGAGGATCAAGGTCTAGATCATACTCGCGAGTCCGGCTTGATTCTGCCTCACAGGTATTACTTGTTTCACTTTGAGGTGGAGCGATCCCATCCTCGGGCATTCGGGCTGCACTCACATGTCCATACTCCTTAACAACAGTTGTCTCTTGTGTGATTCCAATTGGTAGCTCTGTTAGTGTGGAAGTTTCCTTGCGAACCCACTTTCCCTTTCGGGCTCGCACTGCAGCTTGTTCAGGGCTCTCTTCATTATCACTGTCAGTAGCCTCTTCAACGATCCCTTCCTGGAGAACCATTATTGACTGAAAAGTTTTCATCATCAAGGCCCCTGGTAATGGTTCTACTTGTATGCCCAAATTATCAAAATAACCTTCAGGAAGCTCCTCAATAGATATTATATTGCACTCAGCTGAGTGTCGTGAAGCTGACTTGCGGACCCTGTCATCTTCCTCGCATTCCATAATGCCTACCCCAGATTTATTTCCCCTTTCAGCTGTATTGAGGGCCTTGTTATAACATTCACGGGACTAATATTGAATTCCCCTAACACACCCAACTCCTTGCGGGGTGGGAAATTTCATAGAAAGGTGATAGATGGAGGTGACCACCCGCATTTCTTTGAGAATATGCCTTCCTACAATAGAATTATAGGCTGATGGCTGGTCCACCACCATAAAGTCCGCAACCTGTGTGGTGATGCAGGGCTCATCCCCTAAAGTGATTGGGAGCCTAATGAGGCCTTTTACACTAACTGAGGCACCAGTGAACCCGTAAAGATGTCCCACAGTAGGGATAAGGTCTCTGTCCACATACCCCATTTTTTGGTAGACCTCGTACATCAGAATATTCACTGCACTCCCATTTTCAACCAGGACCCTGTAAACATTCTGCGATCCAATTCGAATTCGGACAACGAGGGCATCAGAATGGGGGTGGTGAACCCACTTTGCATCTTCTTCAGTAAACATAATGTTTGTATCCTCCCCCTTAAAGAGCTTCGAGGGTCCCTCCTGTAGGTGATGGACATTAGTGAGGGGTTGCTCTTTAGCCTCGCGAGCATACCTCTCTATGGACTTGTTGCTGTCTCCCCCGATATGGGGTCCTCCAATAATTACATGAATGCTTGAGCCTCGCGTTTCCCTTTCTATATGGGGCTCTTCATTTTGTCTAGGTGGTGGAACATCATTGTAACCGAGACCTGACTTCGCATTATGTTTCTTCACTTCGCGAACTGCCCATTCAGTCAACTTCCCATCTCGAATTAATTGATCTACTTGCTGTTTGAGCTGCCAGCAATTCGTTGTATCATGCCCTGTTTGTTCATGGAAGGCACAATATTTGCTAGTGTCGGCAGTTCCTTTTGGACCCATTTGTATCAGTCTCTTGAATACCCCCTTGTTCGCATTGATAGCATAGATGTGATCAATTGGGGCGACCAGAGGGATAAATTTGTCTTCACTCCTTGCAGGGCAAGGTCGAGGAGGGGATCGCCTTAGTGGATCGCGTTCCCTTCTCTTTGGGCTAGGGCTTCGATCCCTTCTTCGCCTTGGACTCCGAGAATCCTTCCTTTTCACTCCCCTACTTCTACTTCCACTGCTGCTCCTTTCACTATTCTTCTTGAGATCTGTAAGTGATTTCTCAACTCGCTTGAAAGGCTCAGCGACCTTGTGCAACTCTGAAAGTGTGCTAGGGGTTTGCTCTTGCAGTTTCTTCCAGAATTCAGTCCCTTCCCTCACTCCAGCAATAAGGAATTTTTTTACAGCCTCATCATTTACACCTCGCACGTGAGGCACTTCAGCATTGAATCTCTTGAAATAGTCATGAAGAGTTTCTCCTTCCTTCTGTTTTATGTTTGCCAACGTAGATACCGAGGGTGCATAGAGCATTGAAGATTGGAACTGTTTGATAAAGATATCTACAAATTGTTCCCAGGAATCGATAATAACCAGTGCTCCTAGCTTCGAAAACCACTGCTGAGCACTTCCCCTTAGCGAGGCTACGAACAACCTACACCTCGCAAGCTGTGACACCTGGCATACATCCATTTCATCGTTGAATCGAATCACGAACTCAGCTGGATTGGTATCTCCATTATAGGTCATATCTGAATGATGCCCTCGAAACACTGCAGGAAGTGGAGCAGTTCGAATTTCGTGGGTAAAGGGTGAAGAAGAGCCCATGGTACTAAAGATTCCTTTCTCATTGTTCATCGCATCCAAGGCCCTTTTCAATTCTTCCAGCTTATAGTCTCCCACTTTGGCCTCCTTGTCCCCCTCCTTTTTCTCTCCAGTACTCCCATGGTGTGACTGAGTCTTTTTTGGGACGCTAGACTCCTCCTGGTCATTTCTGCGATCCTTCTTTTTACGATCCTCTTCATGGTATTGGGATCGTTCTCGATCTCGATGAGATGGGGGTCTGTCATCGCGACGATAGGACCGCTCACGCTCTTTGTGAGAGGGGGGTCTTCCATCGCGACAATATGACCGCTCGCGATCTCGATGAGGAGACAATGGTCGATGAGGGCCCTTGCTTTTATTCTTTGATCCCCCATCCTTATTAGCATTGACCTTTTCTAACTTGAGGCAGAGATCATGCTCAGAGAGTTTCTTTCCAATGCGGTCAAAGACACTAACTGATCTCCCTTCAGACGAGGCGACCTTGATATGCGACCCCTCCTTTTTCTCTAATGTAGCTTCCTCCTCGCTTCAATCGGGGTTCGTCTTATCTGTTAAAACATCATCAAAATCCTCAATTAATTTCCTGGTGGGGCCTTTACTCCATTTGCCCTGATAGGTTTGGTCTCCTGTCCTCGCATTCCTCTTCGATCCTATAGAGCTATAACGCTTCTCCATCCTTCCCATCCAATCCTGAACAGCAGTCACTTGGTCACCGAGGCCTTTCAGAAAAGACATAACCTCGTTGGTCAACTTCACCTTCTGGACAGGGGGCGTTTGCTCCTTTTCGTACTCAGTCTTAGAGTTGTCCTTGGACATCTCGTCCTCTGGGGCGTCCATCCTCAGTGGATCGTCCATGTTAACCTTATACGACCCGGGGGTCTCTCCGTTGTTCTTCTTTTTGTGTGATTTAGTCATCGCTTCTCCCGATTCAATGACTTGCCCCCTCCTTCTAGCGCCAAATGTTAAAGGGAGAATATTGTATAACAATATCTATGGAGGTTGCTGGATTTATGGAGCTAAATACGGATATAAAGCTATGAATGTGAAGAACAAGGGTTAGGGTTTGTGTGTATAGATGTGGATGAGCTTGATAGGTGTTTTCAGGGGTGAACTGTTTTTCATCCATATCAAGGTGCCTACGTACCCTATTTATAGGGATCAAGCCGTACGTAATTCTTGGGCAACAAGTTACCTAGATGGGCTAGGGTTTTAGAAGATAAGTTATAGCCCAAGCCCACTCGTTTAGGGCTGACGTGGCAATTAGTCATCAACTCTATCCACGGTCCAAAGAAGGAAACCTATGGTCTCGCATGGTCAGAGTCGGCTAGTAGAGAGGCAGCAAGGGCCTAGCATGCGAAGCGAACCCAAGCGTATAGATACTCATGTGACCTCGAGGGGCCTAGCCATGAACCTTCTAGTAGATAATGAGATAGCGATCCCTTTTTAGCTTGTAAATGTGATGATAGAGACGAAGCCTTCCCAAGGAGGGAAGTCATAGGCGAGGCAATCCCTTGGTGAAGAGTCACCTGCGAGGCGATCCCTCAGAGGTGGTCACCAGCGAGGTGACCCAGTAGTAGAGATATTATCGCAAAGTTGTGCGAGGCTGGTCCTGATAATGGGCTTTAGTGACCCAATTACCATCTTCTAGGCCCATCATAGATTGTGAAGCACTGATTTTAGCTAATCAAATTAATTTAGCTATTATGCCAGATTTGGGCATAACAACTAAAAAGTCAAAATATCAGCATTTGGGGTAATATTTGTGTGTGTGTTTTTATTTCATATCATGCTTTGCAGTCTTGCTCTTGAGATGTGTGTTTGTATTTCATGTCATGCCTTGCAGCCTTGCTCTTGAGATGTTTTTGGCCTTACTCTATTCATGTTTCACTCTAACATTCAACTTTCAACATATTCTTATTTCTCGATACACGTAATATATAATATCCTTCAAATCTTCAAAATCATATATCTTTTGATTCATCCATTAAAAAATTAATATGCATATATCAATTTTCTCTACTCATCGATATCTATCCATTAACATCCATTGATATATATTAAAAAACAAATATTTTAAAAATAATAAAAAAAGTTAACTTATAAGTTCTGATTTACCAAACAATCTACTGATTTATAAATGTATGTTTGGGGTATCTTAAAATGAGTAGCTTATAACTTATAAGCACTTATGTCATATAAGTGATAAGTAGAGTAGAGATTAGAGTGTTTGGTAAATCAGAACTTATAATCAGTAGACTGTTTGGGTAAATCAGAACTTATAAGTTAACTTTTTTTTATAATTTTCAAAATACTTGTTTTTTTATATATAACAATGGATATCAATGGATAGATCTCGATGAATAGGGAAATTTGATATATACATATCAATTTTCTAATGAATGGATCGAGAGATATATGGTTTTGAAGATTTGAAGGATATTATATATTACGTATATCGAGAATAAGTTATAAGTTATAAGTTGAAAGTTAAGAATTCCTAACATTCAACTTATGAACTTATAAATCATAAGTTTAGCTAAAACTTATTTTGGCAAACACCCCCCATAAGGACTTATGGCCATATAAGCCATAAGTCAACAGTAAAAAGCTAAAACAGTTTGGGGTTTCATTTCTCTGCAAACTTATGGCTTATAAGGTCATAAGAGCTTATGGGGGGTGTTTGCCTATTTAAGTTTTAGCTCAACTTATAACTTATATGTTGATAAGTTGAATGTTAGAAAATCCTAACATTCAACTTATGCTTATAACTTATTCCTCGATATACGCAATATATAATATCCTTCAAATCTTCAAAATCATATATCTTTTCATCCGTTCATTAGAAAATTGATATGTATATATCAAATTTCTCTACTCATCGAGATCTATCCATTGATATCCATTGATATATACTAAAAAACAAATATTTTGAAAAATAATAAAAAAAGTTAACTTATAAGTTCTGATTTACCAAACGCTTTACTGACTTATAATTTCTGATTTACCAAACACTCTACTAACTTATAATTTCTGATCTACTTATTACTTATATGACACTTATGCTTATAAGCTATAAGCTACTCATTTTAAGGTAAACCAATCGGCCTCAGAATAACTTATCAACATATAAGTTATAAGTTGAGCTAAAACTTAAATAGACAAACACCCCCCATAAGCTCTTATGGGCTTATAAGCCATAAGCCACCAACTTTATGATAAACCAAACAGGCACTTAAATAAGCAAATACCCCCATAAATTTTTATGGTCTTATAAGCCATAAGTTTTCAGAGAAATGAAACCCCAAACACGCACTATAAATCAAGTATATCTCCACTTTATATTGCTTAGTAAGATAATACATTCAGTGGAGGAATCAAGATTCCGCTGAATTTCAAATCTCCGGCTACTAGTTAAAAATCGATATAAAACTTATTTAAGTCTAGGTTGATCTCCAAAAATCAGTGATAGTCTAAGTTGATCTCCAAAAATCAGTGGTAGTCTAAGTTGATCTCCAAAAATCAGTGATATATTTTTTTAGTTTCTACCTGTTGTGGAATCTTGTTTCGACCAATCTTTAACAAACTAATTGTTTTCCAATTCTGCAAGAAATTTTTTAAGAACATATTATTGTCTGCACTTGCTTTCTCTGTATAGATTTATTTTAATTTTAATTTTAAGCATGTCTACTGCCTACAAAAAAAATCTCTTGATATGGGAAATTTGTGCGCGCTGTATGACGTTTAATTATGCTCTTAATGGGACTCTATACCGGTATCAAAATTCTACCAAGAATATGAATAGTGATAATAGGGTAGTTTTGCATTTATACACTCAACCAACACTCTTGAAGAGCTGTCATCTTTCATCAACCCAAACCTTGTCTCACCATCACCATCACTGGTTTACATGTGTGCTAACTGTGTTAGCCTCAATCTTTACTCTTTATTAAAAACATAAATTCCCTCTTAATGGTATTATATCGCGGTATGTCATGTATACTACGATATGTCACTAAACATTAATTAATTTAATTAATTAAATTGTAATATTATATAATAATTTAATTTAATAATGAAATTATATACTATGAGTCTAATAACTAAAAATTGAAATAAAAGTCAGAAATATAGTATTACATAGAACTTAGGAATCCTTTAATTAATATTTAAAAAGTATCTATAATAGATTAATAATATATACAATTAATAATAAAACTATTCTTATATTACCAGAATGAAGTTATGTAAATTTAATTAATTAAAATAATAATATTAAATATTAATTTAATTTAATAGTGAAGTTATATACTAGTAGTCCGTTAACTAGCAATCGAAACAAAAGTTGAGAATATAGTATTATATACAACTTGGTGCTTCAAGATTTTATTTTATTTAAAAAAAAATTAAAATTAGAAATTAAGATAATTTATCATGATTCTTGCTTCGTACGGGCTATCGGCTATTATAAGAAATTATTTTCTAAAAAATAAATTATATATATATATATATTTGTTTGTAGACTTTAATGTAGTTTTCATCCCTGTAGTTTGGCAAAATTTCACTTTGCACCATACTGTTTCAACAATTACAATTTGCACCCCTATTGTTTCAATCCCGCCACATTCAGCACCCCTTAACGATTTTAAACTCATTTTGACCGTTACCGTTAGTCAAAATGAGGGTATTTCGGTAATTATACTTAATAATAATTTTTAAAATTAAATGTTGAATATTGAACACACAAAAGAATACAGAGGGGGGGTGAATGGATTCGTGAACTTTTCTTGTTCTTGAATCTGTTTTGGAGTATGTAACAGGATATGTGTTATGTGTGTGCAGAAATATGAATGTAGATAATGAACAACACAAGACACGATATCACTTTAATTTAATATTTTATTAGATAAAGATTTGCTACAACCTGTGAATACAAATGATAGTGTTCTCAGCTTCGTTTTTCTTAGAGAGATGTACTCTTAGAATGTATGTGAAAAACTTAACTTCTAAAGAAATGAGGTTGTGCCCTTATAGAACATGAGCACAACCTGCTTACTACAAATAAGGTTACAGAATAAATTACTTTCTCGTATGTCTATCCTTTTTGAGCAAGCATCCAAACGGCTACAGGTTTGACTTCTTGAGGTTCTGCTCAGATCCACTTCTTTATCTCTTTGTCTCTTGTACATCTCTCTAAGCTTCTTTGTAGGCTTTCCAAAGACTTTACAGCTTGTGGTCCATAAAGCACCTTGGCTTGTTGCAGGTTTCTGACTTGTACAATTCTTTCAGTATTTTTGTCTCCAATATTGTATTCGAGAAGTGGCTAAGTGTTTGATTCGAGAACTAGAATTGACTTGATCGATAACTCTGAGTTCTCGAATACTGTAAAGTTGACATATCGAATCACTTCTCGAATAGCTCTTTTCTTCAGGAATCCTTGAGTTATCGAATTGAGCATTTAAATTATTGAATCCCTGAGATATCGAATAGCTTTTTGAGTCTTTGAGATATCGAATGAGTTTTGACTTGTTGACTCCTGGAGAACTCGAATGATGCTTTGACTTGTTGACTTCCTGAGTTCTCGAATAGAGTAAAAGACATATCGAATCTCTGATATATCGAATGAGATATCGAATAGTGTCTTTTGAGATATCGAATCCCTGAATTCTCGAATGTTAGACTTCTCGAATATAACAAACATACTTATCGAATTGGTACTTAGGCAAATTTTCATTCTCCAAACTCTAACTGTATTTATTTTGATAGCCTTGTTCTTCAAGCTTGAGTCATGAACCTTGGAACTTCTTTTAAGCATTATTCTCTGACTTTTAAGTACAATTACACAGATAGAAATTGATGCCTATTACAAGTACTAAACAAGTAGAAACTCTACAACTAGAGGTTCCCTTAGTTAATAGGTCATGTAAGTAATGCAAAGCATTACAAATAATTAGGCTTGTTATTAGATGTATTCAGGCATGCCTCTGTGACTAACAATCTCCCCCAAATTGTGAGTAAGACCCTTAGTCACAATTTCATGTCTGATAACAAGCCTAACATACATAAAGATAGAACTTTGACAGTACATGTATGAAATTTGATTAAGAACATGAATAGAACTACAAGGTGAGTAATCTTACACAATATAGTGAAATACTAGCCATTCTCGTTTGATTCCTTCTCCATAGCTCTGGCTTGTAGATCATCATATGCCTTCTGTTTTCTTTCTTTTTCCTTCCTTGCATTCTCATCCATAGCTCTTATGATTTCTGTCATAGCATCCAATTCTTCAAACAGAATAGAGTTCTTGAAATCTTCAAGTACTGGTTTCAGAATGTTGGCAGGATAGTGATTGAGTAGGTTCATTCTTATATTGACATGATCCCCATTTTTCCTCCTATACTTCACCATATAGGGATTGAGTTGAACTCTTCACAATCCCTTAGCCCTTAGCTTTTCTGCTTTAACTTCCAATCTATCAATTTCCTTCTCCCTTTCTAGCCATTTCTCAAAGCACCCTTTTCTGATTTTCTCTGCATGATCTCTCTTCATCTTTACAAAATCAACTAACTCCAGCTTCCATACCCTCTCCACTTTTTCATTAGCATCCAACAGTGCAATAATTCTTTCTATGTCATACAACTTGCCCCAATTTTGACACTACCCTTGTTTGAATTTCTTCTCCCTTCCATCAGTATATTTGATCTCAAGACAGTCATTCACAATGGCAGCATAGTAGATTCTTTGAGCTCTTAGATATTGCAGTTGGTCTTCATCAAAGTCTTCATCTAGTGGTTAGAGTTTCAGTCCTGGATAGATAGTTAGTGCCCTTGACTTAGGTAACCTCATTCTTCTTGCAGCATGCTTGAATTTAACCTTTTTCACTCCAATGCTTGGCAGAAACTTATGACCTTTGCTTATAGACCACTGCAGTATACCATTAGCAGTTTGCTTTTGGAAACATACAGATGGTTTCTTGAACATCAGAAGATGATGGAAAGTGTCAATGTAACATTTGATGACACTAAACTCCCTAATATCCAAACTGAAGATTCATCAGAAAAGCTATCTTTTGAAGATATGACAGATCTAGATTCAGATGGTGATAGTCCACCTGATGTTTTTGCTGATGCTAATGACAATAATGTCAATGATGAGTCTAATCAGAATAATGGTGGTGAAAATTATGACAATATTGAAAGCACCACTCATACTTCTAAACACTCATCTAATCATCCTGGCAACAACTCAGGGGGAGTTAATGAAGGATCTACTAGTCATACTCAACATCACAATGAAGAACAAGGCGAATCATCAAGACTAAATCTTCCCAGACAGACTGTTTGGAATAGAGCTCATCCTTTTGAGCTAATCGTTGGTGATCCAGATGTTGGTGTAAAGACTAGAAGAGCTTTGCAAAATCAATGTAATTATTCAGGGTTTCTATCTGAAATGGAACCTAAGAAAACTGAAGAAGCTCTTTCAGATCCTGATTGGGTGATTGCTATACAAGATGAACTCAATCAATTTAAACAACAAGAAGTATGGAAGCTGGTACCCAGACCTACAAATAGAACAGTGGTTGGTACTAGGTGGGTATTCAGAAACAAACTTGATGAAGATGGCACAGTAACAAGAAATAAAGCAAGGTTGGTAGCAAAAGGTTATTCATAATCTGAAGGCATTGACTATGATGAGACCTATGCTCCAGTGGCTAGACTTGAGGCCATTAGGATATTCTTGGCATTCGCAGCCTTTTCTAACTTTCATGTTTATCAAATGGATGTCAAGAGTGCCTTTCTGAATGGTAAGCTGGATGAAGAGGTATATGTAGAACAGCCACCTGGTTTTGAAGATCCAGATCTATTGGGTTATGTCTACTTTCTCTTCAAGGCTATTTATGGTCTTAAGCAAGCACCAAGGAAATGGTATGACACTCTCTCTAAATTTTTACTTGAAAATGAATTTACTAGAGGTGTCATAGACAAAACTCTCTTCACAAAGAAACATAAGAATGATACAATATTAGTCCAAATCTATGTGGACGATATAATATTCGGGTCTACAATGATCTTCTTTGCAAGAAATTTGCTAAGTTAATGCAGGGTAAGTTTGAAATGAGCATGATGGGTGAGCTGAAGTTCTTTCTTGGATTTCAAGTAAGTCAAAGGACAGATGGAATATTTATCTGTCAATCCAAGTATGTCAAAGAGCTTCTCAAGAAATATCAAATGGAGGACTCATCTTCAGCAAGAACACCATCATCCACAGCGGTCAAATTTGGAGCATGTGAAAATTCTGCCAAGGTAGATATCACAAGCTACAGAGGTATGATAGGCCCATTACTTTACCTTACTGCAAGTAGACCTGATATTATGCATGCTACGTGCTTGTGTGCAAGGTTCCAATCGGATCCTAGAGATGTTCATCTCATTGCTGTTAAACGAATCCTGAGATATCTTAAGGGTACGCCTAACTTAGGCATCTGGTAAAGATTCTGGTTTTAACCTTGTTGGATATACAGATTCAGATTATGCAGGAAGTGTTGTAGACAGAAAAAGCACATCTGGGAGTTGTCAATTCCTAGGTGGAAGACTTGTTTCCTGGTACAGTAAGAAACAACAGACAGTTTCCAACTCAACAGCCAAAGCTGAATACATCGCTGCTGGAAGCTGCTGTGCTCAGATCTTATGGATTAGGAATCAACTTAGAGACTATGGCTTTGTATTAAACAATACAAGTGCCATAGCAATCTCCAACAATCCTGTGCAGCATACGAGAACAAAGCACATTGACATCAGGTATCATTTTATTCGAGAGCATGTCATGAATGGTACCATGGAGTTACTTTTTGTACCTACGGAAGAACAAACAACAGATATTTTTACTAAGTCTCTTGACGAATCCACATTTACCAGACTTGTTGGTGAATTGGGTATGTTAAATAGTCCTAGTAATTAAACTAGTTAATATCTGAGGTTTGATCTTTAATAATTTACAAGTGATTGATGTGTTAATATTTGTTATTGAAATCACTTGTATAATTATTTTATCAACTTATATTTTTGCTTGTTTCTTCTTAAATCATTGTCATTATCTTCTTTATATATTTCTAATTACTTCTTGTAATTTTAGAGTAATTCATTTTCCTTAAAAATATTTTTCTCGAATTTTACAAACTGTAATTTATGAGAAATCTATTTTTCTTGAAAATGTTATTATTTTAAAATCAGTTTAATTATTTTTGTTGTTTAATAAATTATAGTTTCTTTTTGAATAATTTTCTATATGGAAATTATTTTATTAGAAAATTTATAGATTTATTAATTCACCAGAAATAATTATGTAAATATTTAGTATTTTATTTTTATTTGATTTGTAGTGTTTGTCCTTTTGTTATTAATGTTTGATTCCGTAAAAAGGACTACCTATGATCGTTTTAATAATTTTTATTATGTCTGCTAATATTAGTGTAAATTAGTGTGTTATTTATAGTTTATTAATTACTAATTAAGTTGCTTTATTATTAGAATATGTTAAAATGTAAATATCCTGTTAACATTAGAATGATAGGATAGTTATATCAACTGTTTTGTTAAATATAACAATCGGTATAACAATCCATCTAATTGTTATATTCAATTTTTGTTGTTATATTAATTAGTTTTATTATAAATAGTTAGTTTTATTGTTAATATAACTGTAGATATAACTATAATTAATTAGATAGTCATATTACTGCTTTCTCTCAATATAACTGTAGTTATTATTAGTTTTATTAGTGTTGTTAGTCTAAATATAACTATCAGTATAACAATCCCACCGATTGTCATATTCTGAGTTATTTGATAGTTATATTTTCAGTTTGTTTGCAATATGACTACTCAATTAATTCAGTTATATTACGATTACACGTAATATAACTATCGGTATGACTATCAACCGATAGTCATATTAGAATTGATTTTGTATTTAAGCCGATTGTTATATCTCTAAGTCATATCAGTTGTTATTCTCCAACTCGCGTGTTAAGTCACCGAATACTACAATAGATACATACATATATACACACATATAACTGTCGAATTGCTGCCCGATTTTCCTCTCAAATCACGATTCTAAGAACATTAATCGATTACCCAGTCGATTATCTTCAAAACTACGGTTTAAATGTGAGATTTAGTCGAGTTTTGTAATTTTGAGTTTGAAATTTTTGAATTTTCGATTTAATATTTAAGATGATTGGTTGTGATTTTTCAAAAACTAAAAATAGACTTGTGTTTGTGTTGGTATCAAGATCATTGCCTCAAATTTTCAGAATTTTTGGTGAAGAATTCAATTTTTCGAATTTTTAATTATTTATTAATTCAAATTTTGTGAATTAATTAGTTTAATTGTTGAATTTTGCAGATTCCATAAATTTAATATTTGATTTGGAATGGCTGGTGCTTATAATAATTTTGAGATTGTTAATCACAATTTTTTTGGATATTTTAATCCCGAGGATTGCTCGGTGGATCGGTTCAAGCCTTGGATAACTTTTCTGAACGAACAAAATATCTGTAGCCATGCTATAACTGCAAATATTCCCATGAAATTTGGTCCACTTAAACTAATGTGTACTACAGCTGTCTCAGATGGAAGATCGTTTTCTTTCAACTTTAATGATAAGACATATACAGTGGATGAATCTGTCTTCAATGCTGCTCTGAAACTTCCTACTGAACAGTTTGCTGAAGCGCCATCAACTGATGAGTTGACCCAATTCTTTACACATCTGAACTATCAAGGTCAACTGGATCTTAAACGTCCACTCAAAAGCAACCTTGTTCAAGAATGGAACATTTTCTTCGAGATCATAGCAAAGGTTTTTGTCAATTCTACCAAGAGTAACAATACCGTCATCACAGGTATGTTACAGTCAATTGGTTTCTCAATTGCTCATAACAGAAGGATCAACTTTGGTAGCTTGATATGGCCTATATTGTTAAATCGTGTGAAGAAGGCTAGAAAGAACTTTGGGAAAGGTAAAATGGTTAAGTGTCATTACCCTCGATTTTTGACATTAATATTTAATCATCTTATGCCTAAGGATCAGCCTACTCCTTTTCCAAATGATCGAGTTCAATGGTCTGGTAAACCAAACAAGAAGTTCTACACTAGGTTGGATACTTCTAAGGCTCTGTTGCATGTTCCAGTGGTCATAACACCATATATGTCTACATTCATAAATTTGCCAAATGTTATGCCTCAACCAGTTGCTGGGATACTTGCACTTAAACAAGCTCCAGAACATGAAGCAGAACATGAAGCAGAACAAGCTCCTGAACATCAACCAGAACCAGAACCTCAACCTGATCCTGAACCCTTAACTGCTCCTGAACCTCAACTTCCAGTGGATCAACCCACTCAGAGTGAAGATGCTGCAAATGTTAATGATCAGGTATTTGACTCAACTACTTCGAAATCTCAATATCTTTCTGATAGTCAATTATTTGTGAGAAATGACCAAGGGGCTGTAGCACCAAAACCTTTAACCCAGGTCAATGCACCAAACACTAATTCTACATTCTCCAAATACTATCACAGAAAGAAATTGTCAATCAAAAGATCTAATCCGAGTAGTGATGTCTTGAGTGAAACCATAGCTCTGCCTTTACATAAGAAAAGTAAAACTATATCCGAGGCAACTGTAAACCCCTTCATTTCTTCAAGCACACCCCTGTTACTCACAATGGGGGAAGATATTTTCTTAAATGAAGCTGAAAACATTTTCATGCAAGGAGAGCAAGTTACAGTGTCTGCCATTGTTACGGCAGAAGAACCCTCACAGGTTGATAGGGATTTGCGAACTCCCATTGCACCACCACTGACCTTCCAAGAGGAGGCTAGGGTGATTTCTGATGCAGGTACAATGGATGCAGCTCAGGAATATGAGAGGAGTGATGTAAGGATTACCTCAAATCTGAGTGAAACACTAGCACGTGAGGTGAGTGATACTCGTAGAGCTATTGAGGTGAGCGCACACAATGACGCAAACACTCTATCTCTCATGGCACAACTTGATCAAATGAAAGAAAGTCTTGCTCAAGCTGAAGAGGATAATAAAAACCTAAGGTTTGACATGGATAACATGAGAACTATCTTCAACAACAAGATCAATGCACTCAAACTCTCTCAACAACAAGCAATCGTAGACTCTGGAGATGTCACAGTGGCTCAAGATCTCATTATAACTTCTATGTCGAATCAGATTGAAGATCTTCAGAATAACATAAATGAGAATCACTTATCCACTGAACATCGTCTCAGTCAAATTGAAAGGCAAAATGATCATCAAGCAAAGGGGTTGAGACACTTATATAATATCATTAGCAGAACTCACTCACTTACAGCAGAAGAGAAGAAATTCTTTGAAAGTAGTGATGAAGGTGGCCCTGGAACTGGTACAAGCCATAAAACTGTAGAGGATTCCTCAACTAAGGGGGAGAAATCTAGAGGGGGAGGAAGTGTGAGTAAAGAAAAAGATGAAGATAAGAGTGAGGGGAAGAAGAAGATAACTCAAGCAGCAGCACAAGATGATGACACTGTAGAAGGTTATTACTATACAGGTGTGAGTAAAGAAAAAAGATGAAGATAGGAGTGAGGGGAAGAAGAAGATAACTCAAGCAGCAGCACAGGATGATGACACTGTAGAAGGTTATTACTATACAGGTGAACCTGATAACCTTGATCTTTTTGCTGACTTGCAGTTTCCTGATGGTGGTGAAGAATTTGATGAACCGGATCTCAGTTTTTGGGATGATGAAGAGCCAGTAGTTCCTGATTCTGTTGAAACACAAAGAATGAATTTTGAAGCTAATAAAGAACTTGAACAGAATGATGCTAATCTGTCCATGAGAGAAGAAAGACTCAAGAAGACACTAGAACAGATAGCTCATAATGAAAGGCTTCAAAAGGCTGAACAGGAAGCTCTACAAAAGCAACATGCTCAAAAGCTAGAAGCAAGGAAGATGTACATCAAGTACAAAAGTGGTGATAAATGGGAATGTGCTCAAAAGGTAATAGACTCACCACAAACTTCTGACTATGATGATCGTCGGGTGATTGCTATTTTTGAAAGCTTTAAAAAGAAGAACCCTGTACATGACATGTACCTAAAAGCTTTGAAGACAGAAATTGTAAGAATAACTACTGCAACTGATCCGAAGAATGGTGAGCTACTAATCTTTGTTGAATGTCATAAGCTTGGATCTCATAAAGTATCTCTTCAGTTCTTCTACGATAAATCTCTGTCAGAGCTTTGGGTGCTGAGACCAAAAGTCAGAACATCTTCTGAGCTAGGTATACTACTTCATGAAAAATTTCAAGAATTTGCTGAAAGAGCTGGTCCTGAAGTAATAGATAACCCTCCACAAGTTAAAATTCTTAAGGGAGAAGTTATTCACACTGTTAATCTTTAGACAAAGGAATTATATACACATCTTGCCAGACATTTGGTGTATGTTGAATATGCTCTTCGAAATCATGGTTTTGCAACTCAAGAAAAAATTGAAGCTGCAGATCATATAAGATCCTATGCTCAGACCAACATGAAGAAGTATAAGCAGTTTCAAGGTGAGTTGAGAAAGAAACTTGGAATACCACTAGTTTATCCTACAGATGTATCATCCAGAAGAGAGTTACTTGTTGACTCTGAATTGATCAAGAATCTACCTGATCTGGATGAACAAGAAGAAGGAGAAATCAACGAGGAAGAAGGTGGTAAATGAAGATCAGCTCTGCAAATGATATCATTAGATCTTGGATAGAACAAGATAGGATAATTGTCTTATATGATCAGTCTAGAGGATCATTTATCTTGTATTTATCTTTTCTGTTTGAATCTGGATAATGTTTTATATGAACCAGAACTTTTCCATTATTTACCTAGCATTTAAAGTTTTTTCTTTTACTTGTTTAATTGGGATTAGTTGAAGAATCCTCTAGGTATTTGCTTGTTATTGTCTAACAAACAAATAGGGGGAGATTGAAAGGCATATGACTCAGCCTATTTGTAGTTCGAGGATCCTAATCCAATTAAACTAGATTGTAATAAGTAAATAATATCAACTGTCACAGGAATCTCAAAAGATGATATCTGTCAGAAGAAAAATCAACAAGTCAATCTATAGTTTTGATGTTTTACACTGGAAGAAGATTCAGTTATCTGATCAAGCCTCAAGGTAGCATTGAAACACATAGATTCATTTAGAGGACAGAGATTTCTATAAGTGATAAGAAACAATATCAGTACAGAATGATTGAAGAGAGTGAAGAATAGAAAAAGACCACAGTTTAAAGTCAAGATGAAGAACAGAGATTGGAGTTAGTCGTTCATGAACCAGACAGTACATCGAGCGTCAACATCGATCCAGTGTATGTTCCTTATTATAATTACGTGGTTCACAGTGAAGTATTGACTATTAAAGGATTTATATTAATTCTACTTTAATTAATTAAATCAAATAATTAATTTAAATAAATTAATTAATTCTATCAGAATTAATATATTTGTTAAAGTAATTATTAGATTAATTAAATCAGAATTAATATGAAAAAGAAATAGTTATTTAAATGATTTTTATAAATCATTTGATTAATTATAAGCTGAAAAAATATGATAATATAACTATCAAAGGATAGTTATACCGATTGTCATATACAGTTCAAAGAGTATAGTCATATCAAGATGTTGGATTGGACAGTCATATTATCTCAACTGGATAGTCATATATCATTCAAAGAGATAGTAATACCGAATGTTATATTGGAATGGAGATAGTTATACCGAATGTTATATTCAAAGAGATAGTCATATCTAGTTCAACAGACTGTCATATCAAGTATTAAGGATAGTCATACCGAAAGTTATATTTAAAGAGACTGTCATATTACTTGCAGTGGATAGTCATACCGAATGTCATATTATTGTTAACTGATTGTTATATCAGTTGAAACAAAGCAATATGACTATGGCTGTGTTATAAAAGACAGCAGATTGCAAAAGAAGTAGATGTAGTCGAACATAACATCAAATATATACACAGCAGCCTATCTTTCTCTCTCAAGCTCAAGAACACATACAAATTAATTTCTGTAAATTCAAGTTCATCTCAGTTGTAATATTCTATCCATTGGAACTTGTTTACTTGTGATTCTTGTACTACTAGCGAATTAAGTTTCCTAGTTCACAACTTGATATCTTGATTTTTATTAACTAAATTAGAAAAGTTCATGTTGAATTTTCAAATTAGTTATTAATTACTTGATAATCATTTGGACTGATTTTGTAACACCCATCAAGTTAATATATTGTTATATTCAACTTGAAATCTGTGTTATATTATTCCGCACAAATTTGTTTAAGATAAATTTTATTTAAAGACCAAATTTCGAGAAAATGATATAAATTGTATTCAACCCCCCCTTCTACAATCTTATCGGACCTAACATGAAGCGATCCAAGTGGATATAAAATCCACTTATCATGAATCATTAGAGAAGTCTGACTTATCAAAATATACTTTTCACTCATAAAAATTCAATTTTCACTATCTTTTAAAATTCACCAGATATATTCTATGAAGAATATTCTAACAAATTAAATAGTGATTTTCTCAAAATTTCATAGAAATTTCAAGTTGACATAATATGATTTTTCAACATATGCAACAGATTTGAAATATTTACAAATCATATTTCGGCCAACACTTACTTCAAAAATATTGAGAATTTAGATAAAGTAAGTGTTTACTGCTGCAACAATCTAGTTGATATTTTCACTTAGCCAGATTCTGAAGAATTCAGCATTCCAATCTCACTAACCAACCTTGTGAAGGTGGCTTCATCCAATGGCTTAGTGAATATATCAGCTAACTGTTTATCTGTAGGGACATAATGCAACTCAATGGTTCCATTAGTTGCATGCTCCCTAATGAAATGATATCTGATGTCAATGTGCTTTGTCCTAGAATAATTGACAGGATTGGCAACTATAGAGATTGCACTTGTGTTGTCACACATGATTGGAATTCTTTCCAACACAAGTCCATAATCTCAAAGTTGATTTCTAATCCAAAACACTTGAGCACAGCAACTTCCAGCAGCTATGTATTCAGCCTCAGCTGTGGAAGTTGACACAGATTGTTGTTTCTTGCTGTACCAAGAGACTAACCTTTGTCAAAGAAACTGGCAGCTACCTGAGGTGCTTTTCCTATCCACTCTGCATCCAGCATAATCAGCATCAGAATAACCAACCAGACCGAACTCTGTGTCCTTAGGATACCATAAACCCAAGTTCGGAGTGCCCTTCAGATATCTAAAGATCCTCTTTATAGCAATCAAATGTGACTCTTTTGGATTTGATTGAAACCTTGCACACAAGCATGTAGCAAACATGATGTCTGGCCTACTTGTAGTGAGATAGAGTAGAGAGCCAACCATGCCTTTGTAGACTGAGATATCTACTTTCTTACCTTTAGCATCTTCATCCAGTTTGGTGGCAGTGGCCATGGGAGTCTTTGCAGGTGAGCAGTCTTCTAAGTCAAACTTCTTCAATAGATCCTTGATGTACTTGGTTTGACTGATAAAGATACCATCCTTCCTCTGACTAACTTGCAACCCAAGAAAGAATGTCAACTCTCCCATCATGCTCATCTCATATCTGCTCTGCATGAGCTTAGAGAATTTCTCACACAGCTTCTCATTTGTAGAGCCAAATATGATATCATCCACATAGATCTGAACTAGGATAATATCATCACCATGCCTCTTGTAAAATAGTGTCTTGTCCAATGTGCCTTTAGTGAATTGATTTTCAAAAAGAAATTGGGATAAAGTGTCATACCATGCCCTTGGAGCCTAATTAAGTCTATACAATGCCTTAAGCAATCTGTAGACAAATTCTGGGAAATGTGGATCCTCAAAGCCAGTGGTTGTTGTATATAAACTTCTTCTTCCAACTCTCCATTCAGAAATGCACTCTTGACATCCATTTGATAAACTTTAAAGTTTGAATGAGCAGTAAATGCCAAGAAGATTCCGATGGCTTCCAATCTAGCAACAGGAGCAAATGTCTCATCATAATTAATGCCTTCCAGTTGAGAGTATCCTTTTGCAACCAACCTTGCTTTGTTTCTTACTATCACACCATCTTCATCCATCTTATTCTTCAGAACCCATTTTGTTCCAACAATGGTTTTGTTCTTTGGTGCAGGCACAAGTTCCCATACTTTGTTTCTTTCAAATTGATTCAGCTCCTCTTGCATAGCAATAATCCAATCTGGATCCAACAGTGCATCATCAAGTTTCTTAGGCTCATTCTGAGATAGAAAGCAACCATAGAGACACTCATTTTGAGTTGCTCTTCTAGTTCTCACTCCTGCATTTGGATCTCTAATAATTTGCTCTGCAGTGTGTGATCTACCCATTTCCTTGAGTGCTCAGTTTGATTTCTCAACCTTGATGTTGCTTCATCATCCAAGTCATGATCATTTTCATTTCCTCCCCCTGTGAAGTTGCTACTATTCGCAGGTGTGTCTTTGATGCTAGTCTCTTCACTGTTTATTTGCACAGATTCTTCTCTTGCTTCATCATTCATTGGAGTTTGTTGAATTGTAGTCTCAACTTCAGTTTCAATCTCTTCATCAGAATCATCTAGATTTTCAAACTTTAGTGGATCTCTATCTTCATCATTGGTTTCTTCTAATCCAGGTAGTTTGCTGTCATCAAATGTCACATTTGTGCTTTCCATAACTTTCTTTTGACTGATGTCATAAACTTTGTATGTAATTCTCTCCATAGAATAGCCAAGAAAAATTCATTCAAATGCCTTTGCATCAAACTTCCCAACATATTCTGAATTGTCTTTCAACACAAAGCATTTGCTTCCAAAAGTATGAACATACTTTAGAGTAGGCTTCTTTCCAGTCATCAAATTGTAAGGTGTCTTTCCAGTGTTTTTGTTGATGAGGGTTCTGTTCTGGATATAGCATGAAGTGCTCACAGCCTCATCCCAAAAACATGTAGGCATCATTGCATCAAGCAACATTGTTCTAGCAGCCTCAATTAGAGTTCTATTCTTTCTCTCAATTACTCCATTTTGTTGTGGAGTCCTTGGAGCTGAGAATTGTTGAGAAATGCAATTCTCTTTGCAAAATGCTTCAAGTAAGGCATTTCTGAAATCTGTTCCATTATCACTTCTCAATGCAATCACACTTGCATTGTTGGCTTTTGCTTCCTCATCAACTTTCTTTATGTGCTCAATGATTACTTGTGGAGCCTCATCCTTTGATGCTAGAAATTCCACCCATGTATACCTTGTGTAGTCATCAACCATCATTAGGGCATACTTCTTTCTTGAGAGTGACATAATATTGACAGGCCCAAACAAATCCATATGAATTAATTGCAGGGGCTTGGTGATTGATGTCACTGTCTATGACTTGTGGCTTGACCTTTTCATCTTTCCTTTTTGGCAAGCCTCACACACTCCTTCTTGACAGAATTCAAGTGTGGGCATGCCTCTCACTAACTCTCTTTTGACTACAGAATTAATGGCCTTGAAGTTCAGGTGTGATAACTTCTTGTGCCATAGCCAACAATCTTCATTTGATGCTTTTGAGTAGAAGCAACAAACTTTGTCCTTCTTTGTAGAGTCCATATTGGCTACAAACAAGCTTCATTTTCTGACTCCAGATAGAGCAAAATCACCAGTCTTCTTGTGGGTGATCAAACATTCATCTTTGTCAAAATTTACCTTGAATCCTCTATCAGTAAACTGACCAACACTTAACAGATTATGCTTGAGACCCTTGACTAGTGCTACATCTTCAATGATGACATTACCAACTTTTAACTTGCCATATCCCAATGTGTTACCCATGCTGTCATCTCCAAAAGCAACCATTGGGCCAACCTTCTCCTCATATTGTGATAGCAGGGTCATATCACCAATCATGTGATTTGAGCATCCACTGTCCAAAATCCACATGACCTTCTTTTCACTTTCTTTGCCTTGCAAGCACAAAGGTATTACTTCTCTTTGGTACCCAAACATGTTCACTAGACTGTGCCTCATCCTCATCATTTAACATTTGCTTAATGAATAAGGCATCCTCATCAATTTGAAATGTTGGTTCTTTAAAAATTGGAGACTCGGTCTTTTTCAAAATGTGAGGCACTTCATCCTGAACAACTATGTCATCTTCAATGACAGCATAGCCTTTCCTCTATTTAAGAGTGCCATAGTCAAGTCCAATGGCAGCCTTGGGTTTGGCTTGGTTTTTCTCATGGTAGGACTGCAATAGACTAGAGGAGTTCTTAAAGGTTTTCAATTTGAATTCATTTTCAGCTAGTTCATCCCTAAGAGCCTTCTCAATCAGACTAGCACATAGAACCTTATTCTGCAGATATTCAACTTCTTTCTTAAGGTTACCTACTTGCATAGCAGTTAGCTCAAGTTCCTCATTCTTCTTGTTTAACAATTCATTCTTAGCAGACTGTTTGGCAATCTCTTCATTAGCAGTAGCCATACTAGTATGAATATTAAACATTTCAATAGACAGTTGTTCAACCATGCATTTATACTCAGAAACAGACATATCTATGGTAGTGAGAGATGGTACCTGAGAGTCAGATAGAGATTGTTCATCCTTGGAATCAGCCATCAAGGCATAGTTGCAGAATTCTTGCTCCTCTTCATCACTATCAGAGTCATCCCAACACTTCCCTTCAGCTATATAGGCCTTGCCTTGTGTTTGCTTTTTCAGAAGGGCCTCATACTTAGCTTCAAGCTCTAGAAACTCCTTATCCTTCTTTTTAGGCCTCTTGCATTCACTGGCAAAATGCCCTAGGTCATTGCATCTATAACACCTTACAGATGACCTATCCACATGGCTGGTTTTGAATTTATTCTTGTTTGCTTTCACAGGTGCCTTGCTCTTGTTGAATGAATGGTTTTGGGGTTTAGGTTTGAAGGGTTGGTTCCTCTTGAATCTGATGTTTGGAAACTTTCTGGCCATGAAAGCATATGAAGTGTTTTCCACGTCATCTAGCTCTTCAAGAGTATAGAACTCTTCTTCTTCCTTCTCCTCAACAGGTTCAGTCACTTCACCTTCATTTTCTTCATCATCTACTATCTCTTCTATCCTCAACTGACTTGTAGATGCTTCTAGGTCTTGAACAGATTTGTTGACAATCAAGGCACATGATGTGTTTATCATTCTGCCTTGGTTGGCTTGGATAGCCCTCTTCTGAAGCAACTCAAGCTCATGAGTCTTTAAAACCCCATAGAGCACATCATATGTGACTTTGTTCAAATCTCTTTCCCTCAGAGAAATGACCCTCTGCTCTAAGTGGTTTGGAGAAGATAATAGAAACTTCATGTTCAACTCCTTAGTACTGTAAACCTTGCCATTCATTTGTAGCTCAGTCACCAACTTGTGAAATCTCTAAAACATGTCAGTAATGCTTTCCTTGGACTGTGCCGTGAAAGCTTCATACTGAGTGACCAGTATCTGTTTCTTGTTCTCTCTGACCTCCTCTGTTCCTTCACATAAAACCTCAATGTGATCCCACATCTCCTTTGCTGTATTAAAAGAGGCAATGTTAGCAAACATTGACATCTCCATAGAATCTATGATCAACAACATGAGATGACTGTCAAGGGCAACCATCTCCTTTTCTGTCTCTGTCCATTTAGATGGTTCTTTAGCCACATAGGATCTTGGAATGGTTACAGTTCCAACAGTCTTCTCAGGAATCTCCTGTTGTGGAACAAAGGGTCCATTCTTGAGTATCTCAGGATAAAAAGGATTAGCAGCTTTGATGAACAACTGCATTTGGATCTTCCAGAGGTTGTAGTTCTCTTTATCGAACTTAGGGACCTTCACCGTTCCTGTAGTCTTTGGTGTATTCATGATCGTTTTCTATTTTTGAATAAACAGCCTGCTTTGATACCACTTGTTGAATATTGAACACCCAAAAGAATACAGAGGGGGGGTGAATGGATTCTTGAACTTTTCTTGTTCTTGAATCTGTTTTGGAGTATGTAACAAGATATGTGTTATGTGTGTGCAGAAATATGAATGTAGATAATGAACAACACAAGACACGATATCACTTTAATCTAATATTTTATTAGATAAAGATTTGTTACAACCTGTGAATACAAATGATAGTATTCTCAGCTTCGTTTTTCTCAGAGAGATGTACTCTTAGAATGTATGTGAAAAACTTAACTTCTAAAGAAGTGAGGTTGTGCCCTTAAAGAACATGAGCACAACCTGCTTACTACAAATAAGGTTACAGGATAAATTACTTTCTCGTATGTCTATCCTTTTTGAGCAAGCATCCAAACGGCTACAGGTTTGACTTCTTGAGGTTCTGCTCAGATCCACTACTTTAGCTCTTTCTCTCTTGTACATCTCTCTAAGCTTCTTTGTAGGCTTTTCAAAGTACTTTACAGCTTGTGGTCCATAAAGCACCTTGGCTTGTTGCAGGTTTCTGACTTGTACAATTCCTTCAGTATTTTGTCTCCAAGATTGTATTCGAGAAGTGGCTAAGTGTTTGATTCGAGAACTAGAATTGACTTGATCGATAACTCTGAGTTCTCGAATACTGTAAAGTTGACATATCGAATCACTTCTCGAATAGTTCTTTTCTTCAGGAATCCTTGAGTTGTTGAATGGAGCATTTAACTTATCGAATCCCTGAGATATCGAATAGCTTTCTGAGTCTTTGAGATATCAAATGAGCTTTGACTTGTTGACTCCTGGAGAACTCGAATGATGCTTTGACTTGTTGACTTCCTGAGTTCTCGAATAGAGTCAAAGACATGTCGAATCTCTGATATATCGAATGAGATATCGAATAGTGTCTTTTGAGATATCGAATTCCTGACTTCTCTAATGCTAGACTCCTCGAATATAACAAACATACTTATCGAATTGGTACTTAGGCAAATTTTCATTCTCCAAACTCTAACTGTGTTTATTTTGACAGCCTTGTTCTTCAAGCTTGAGGCATGAACCTTGGAACTTCTTTCAAGCATTATTCTCTGACTTTTAAGTACAATTACACAGATAGAAATTGATGCCTATTACAAGTACTAAACAAGTAGAAACTCTACAACTAGAGGTTCCCTCAGTTAAGAGGTCATGTAAGTAATGCAAAGCATTACAAACAATTAGGCTTGTTATTAGATGTATTCAGGCATGCCTCTGTAACTAACATTAAATAATTCAATTACTTTTATAATTTTTATATTGTTAGATTTAACAACATTTTATCTACAATTCACAGATTTTTTAAAATATAATTTAGAATTCAGATTTTTTAAATATTTACATTACTAAATTCTCGTAAAATATTATTTAAATATAAACTATATTTGTTTTAATTTACAAAACATTCTCCATTAAATAAATATCATAATTTTTTTTCATTTTTTTTAAAAAAATCAATTTTTAAATTTTGTTTCTTACTTTTTTTTGAATATAAATTGTTTAATATAATAATTCATGACTGAAATACCCTTACTTTGACTAACGGTAACGGTCAAAATTAGCTTAAAATCGTTAAAGGGGTGCTAACTGTAGCGGGATTGAAACAGTCGGGATGCAAATTGCAATTGTTTAAACAATATGGTGCAAAGTGTAATTTCATCTAATTATAGGGATGCAAAGTGCAATAAAGTCTTTGTTTGTATAATGATGGGACACAAAATTTAGAAATAATTTGGGGCTTGTAATTTCTCATGGCCGGCCCTGATTAAATGTTAATTATCATAAATTGAAATATTGATATTTCTTGCAGGCAACATGCACAGCGGAATTAGAGACTCCAATTACATCTTTTGGTGCACACTGTATCTCCGTTTGCAGTTTATCTTAATCCATATTGTCATTGTTCCAATGCCGAATTTTTCTAGCAGGATTTTTCATTTGGGCTTTCTCAGTTTTGCCAATTTCAACCTGGTTGTCAAATTTCTACGTCAACTGGTATTGCCGTCCATTTCTCACCCATTTAATCCTACATGCACTGTCTATTTTTGATTTTTTGTTGGAGTGACTTTATGTCTTAATAATGTTGACTTTGCTGTTTATTTTAACTTACTTCTCACTTCTGAAAGTTGTTCATCTGCCATTAAAATTATACGACTAAGGGGAAAAAGTATTACATTTCTATTGTCAAGCTTAGAAGTTTAATCAAACATGTACTTTGTATTTGTGATTGAATTGTACTCCCACCGTCCCAGTTTTATTGTCAACATTGCTTTTTGCACACATTTTAAGGTGCAAATTAAACATAACTCCATTAATTTTTTTTTCAAATTTTCTTTTTCTGAATAAAAATTCAATATCTAAATTTTTATTAAGAAAAAGAAATTTTTTAAAAAAATATATGGAACTATGTTTAATTTGCACATTAAAATGCGTGCAAAAAGTAAAGTGGACAATAAAACTGCAACGGAGGGAGTATATAGATTTGGAAGTGAGTACCAAAAACAAAGAGACAACTAATAAAAAGTTGGTGCCAGAGTGCCACAGCCAGAAAATTTATACTCCCTCCGTCCCGATTTATATGAACTAGTTTGACTTTTACGGAGATTAAGAAAAAGTAGTAGAAATAGAGTAAAGTTAGTTGAAAAGTGGGTAAAGTGGTGGGACCTATCAATATTTAATAATATATTTGAGATAGTGGAAGAAAGTAGTGGGTGTAATATTATTTATTTAATAAAAAAGTGGAGAAGTAGTGGGTGTAATAGTGAAAAGTAGTGTTCAAAAATAGTAAGTATGTTATGTTCATTCTTTTTGTTCATTCTGTAGTGGAGTACCTCAGAGTTGGGTTGTCACGGATGACCATATCATAGGAGTCTGGCTTTTTCCGATATCTTGTCCATTTTCATTTATTATTTTCATTATCATATTTTTCCCGGTTGTGCAGGTGCAGGGAGCTTCGCTTGGTGGTATCCAGGGGTATGGTAGGTAAGTCCCGTGTGGAGAAAGCCATGGGCTCAGGTATTGCTATGAACGTTTTCGCATGTCCTTTAGATTCCTTTGTTTATTTCACACACCATATTTGTCGTGCACATAGCCGAGGGTCTTCACGGAAACAGCCTCCCTACCCTAAAAAGTGGGGGCATGGTCTGCGTACAACCTACCCTGCTCTGAGCGGGATATACTGGGTATGTTTGGTTTTGTTTGGTTTTTTTTTTGGGACGTACCAAAAAGGAAAGAGTTTCACATAAAATGAGACGGAGGGAGTAAGATTCGTTGGGATTATACGTAGCATTTAACAAATTGTATTAATTTTAAACAAAAACAAAGAGTAGAAACTAGAAAGTCAAAATATCAGCATTTGGGGTAATATGTGTGTGTGTGTGTGTTTGTATTTCATGTCATGCCTTGCAGCCTTGCTCTTGAGATGTTTTTGGCCTCACTCTGTTCATGTTTCACTATAAATCAAGTATATCTCCACTTTATATTGCTTAGTAAGATAATACATTCAGCGGAAGAATCAAGATTCCGCTGAATTTCAAATCTCCAGCTACTAGTTAAAAATCGATATAAAACTTATTTAAGTCTAGGTTGATCTCCAAAAATCAGTGATGTTTTTTTTTTTCTTAGTTTCTGCCTGTTGTGGAATCTTGTTTCGGCGGCCAATCTTTAACAAACTAATTGTTTTCCAATTCTGCAAGAAATTTTTTAAAAACGTATTATTGTCTGCACTTGCTTTCTCTGTATAGATTTATTTTAATTTTAATTTTAAGCCTGTCTACTGCCTACAAAAAATTCTCTTGATATGGGAAATTTGTGCGCGCTGTATGACGTTTAATTATGCTCTTAATGGGACTCTAAATCTACCGGTATCAAAATTCTACCAAGAATATGAATAGTGATAATAGGGTAGTTTTGCATTTATATTTTATACTCTCAACCAACACTCTGGAAGCTGTCGGATCTTTCATCAACCCAAACCTTGTCTCACCTATCACCATC
Source organism: Saposhnikovia divaricata (assembly GCA_036435485.1). Lineage (NCBI taxonomy): Eukaryota > Viridiplantae > Streptophyta > Magnoliopsida > Apiales > Apiaceae > Saposhnikovia > Saposhnikovia divaricata. The sequence goes on along the minus strand of CM071594.1, from coordinate 53,795,606 downwards.
ACTGGTTTACATGTGTGTTAGCCTCAATATTTACTTAAATGTCCATTTGATGAATATATATTTGATTAAATGTTAATTATCATAAATTGAAATATTGGTATTTCTTGCAGGCAACATGCATAGCGGAATTAGAGACTCCAATTACATCTTTTGGTGCACACTGTATCTCCGTTTGCAGTTTATCTTAATCCATGCTGTCATTGTTCCAATGCCGAATTTTTCTAGCAGGATTTTTCATTTGGGCTTTCTAAATTTTGCCAATTTCAACCTGGTTGTCAAATTTCTACGTCAACTGGTATTGCGTCCATTTCTCACGCAATTAATCCTACATGCACTGTCTATCATTATTTATGTCCTGATATACTTGTTAAATGGAATTGAAAAAACTTATTTATTGAATCAAATCATCTCAATCCATACATCAACATCTAACTGAATTGATCATAATCAGGAAAACATACCGGAAGTAATTTGAAACTAACTTACAGCTTAAACTTGCCAAGTTCTAAAAAAAAGGATTGTTATTTGACTGAATTGAAACATTACAAGACTAGTCTCGTTAAAGCTTTTTATTTAAATACTTCGACACATGATCAGCAGCTCCTGATTCATTTCCTAACAGTACCATTGATATATGGTTACTCTGCAGGTTCAGACACCTCTAAGGAGGTGCAATTGGACAATGATTTTGGCACAAGTTCTTCCAACTGATTTGCATGCAGGTCTAGAGTTCTCAAACCACGCCCTTAGTGAAATTGTTATTGCCAAGATTCAATACTTCAAGAACTTTGCTCTTGTGAAGTAAACATGAAGGTATCTTCCCATTTAATCTATTGTACGACAAATCAAGAACTGCAAGGTTTGTAGCATTGCATATGGACTCAGGGATGATTCCTGTCAAATTGTTCCTTGAAGCAGAAAAGAAGTATGCAGAACTGATGTGATATCCAATGTTGGGAGGGATTGAAGAACTGAAATCATTGGAAGAGTAATCCGCATATTCATATACTTGAGGTGGTATTGGGATTTCCCCAGTCAAGTGGTTAGAGTGTAAGTCGAGGTAAGTAAATTTAGGAAGAACATATGGTCGTTCGAGGCTTGTTAACAGGTTATGAGAAATATTTAAGTATGAGAGAGATCCTTGGCCTAGACTCCAAATCCACTTTGGTATCTTGCCACCAATTTGATTGTCCGAAAGATCCAAATTTTGAAGCTTTGATTGGTTTCTTAGATTAGGAAAGTCTTTAAGGTTGCAAGAAGCCAAATATAACAAGTAGACATGGGGAAGTAGAGATGTGCTAGAATTGTTGCGACCTGTTATAATCGACAACCGGTTGTTGGAAAGATCAAGAACTTCGAGTTTGTCAAGTTTTTGAAAGCTCTGAATTTGAACGTTTCCAGAAAGGTTGTTATAAGACAGAGATAGGGATTTTAAATTTTTGAGATAAAAAAAGGATGCCGGAATAGGTCCATAAAACTTGTTGCTACTTAAAGTAAGTGTCTCCAACTGAGACGATGAAGCACTAGAGAAGTTATTCAGTAGACCATCAAAGTGATTGAAATGAAGCAAAAACTTCTGCAATGATGGTAAAACAAACAAAGATGATGGAATGCCTCCATTGAACATATTGAAGCTCAGATCAATATGTACGAGAGCATCAAGGCCTTCAAAGTAAGTTGAGGGGACAGGACCAGATAAATGGTTATTAGATAAATCTATATATGTTAAGTTCTTGGATTTACCCAGAGGTGGTAGAATACCAGAAAACTTGTTGTATGCCAAGTCCAAACGAACAAGTTGGGTAAGCTTCACCATCGATTGTGGGATTCTTCCACTAAAATTGCTTTGGCTTAAATCTATATCATACAAACTGGCCATGTTACCAATAGACTCTGGCACTCCACCTGAAAAGTTAGTATTGTAGATGAACAACTCTCGGAGGGATCCATTTCGAGGGAATTCTGGCAAAGAACCCTTAAGCAGTTCATTGTATGACAAACGCAGAGTCTGAAGAGTTGGTATCTGTAAGATCCTTTGTGGAAACACTCCACTGAAATTACATGAATGGAGACTTAAAAATGTCAAATTAGTCAAGTTCGCAAAAGATTCCGGAAATGGAATATTAAGACTGTTACCATCGAGTTTGATCACTGAAAGTAACTGGAGTTTGCCAAAAGAAGAATCTATGGGACCAGTAAGCTGACAATTTGTCAAGCTCAGAATTCTCAAATTAGGCAGTGAAGATGTTATAGCATGAGACCAATCAGATCCTTGGCTTGACATGTCCACAGCATCAAGATAAAGTTCAGCAAGTTGTGTAAGATTCTCAACGATTATGCTCAACTTTGGATTTTCTATCTTTAAGGAGTAAGAATAGGAGAGATCAAGAACAGCCAACTTTTTCATACGCGAAAATACGTTTGGAACTTGACCGCTGAATGAGTTTGACATGTTCAGATACACTAAACTGGTGAGATTAAACAGACCAGATGGGATTTTTGAATCATTAAAACGGTTAGAAGCCAGATTCAATCTTTCAAGAAACTGAAATCTGAATAAAGTGCTCGAACTTTTTATTTCACTTCTTATGCCTTCGTTATTGAGGTCTAAGCCAATAACATGGCCAGTAGCTTTATTGCAAGTTACACCTCGCCAGTTGCAGCAATCTTTTGTAGTTTGATTCCACTGAACTAGCTTTGTTGATAACGAAGAATCAAACGTTAAACTCTGTTTCAGCTGAAGCAGCAAGCTTCTTTGAGAGTCTAGACATTGGCCAGAAGCCAATAATACACATAACAAGCTGATTTGGAACAAAAATGTCAAGAAAAGCCATGAGAAATTTGTAGTTTTCATAGGTCAGTTGTGATGAAAGATGAAGTAATGAAAAGTAACTGAATATCTTTTAAAAACACATACATAAGCGATTTTATGTAAATCTTGAATATAAGACTTCAATGTGGTGGTGAAAGATAAGTTCAAGATTGGTGTGGTTCTAGATAAACTAAACTAGGGAAGACTAAAATTTGGCCAATGGATTGCGAAATAAATAAAGGAAAATAATGGTGAGGGCTGCGCACTATCTATTTCCTAATGGAGAGGGTACTATCCTTGTCTTATTGCTTTCTTAGTGAGACGTTTTCTAGAATTGGTATAGCAATTAAGTTGGCAGTCCTGTGTTACTCGTGATTTAAACGACACCATGTTTTACGGATAATGAACAAGTCTGCATGCTTACTAGCAAGTTTTTGTGTTTGCTGCATTTGTCATCCTAAAGACTGAATACCAAGTTTAGCAGTTTCAAAACAATTTTCTAGACATGAACATGACATTTATGTAATTGTTTGTGTCTGTGTATATCTTAGGTCCATCACCAATGCAAGTCAGACTTTTCTAACTGAAATCTTCAAAATCATGAATGCTTGTTAAGGTTTTAGATAAGCTAGTTATTTATCAGAGCTCATGCAGATGTCTCAAGTTCACTCTCTGCGAACTCCAATATTTTTAATATTTTACATGAACACGAAAGCAAATTATGTTCCAAAAATAGATGTTCGTGATTCACTCTTCGATCCATAAATGGGATTTTGAGTGAGGAGAAGTATTAGAATATTAATATAAAATCTGGTAAGATCTTCATCTAACACCAGGACACACAGTATGGCCAATAGTGGCCATGGCCCCCACCAGCCTCTTCTGTACAGAAGGTATAATATACGTATATATGTGAGCAACATAAGCTACATGGCCCCTGCTATCTTTTAGATTTTATTGATCCATTGGCCCAATCATACAAGCCCACTGGTCCACAACTTAGAAATTTACGGGTTCAATTTACAACTCAATACAAAACAAAAGTAAAATACATATTACATCAGTTCTTGGTATATCAAAAAAAGCTCAGAGATAAAAACGACGATGACTTAGAGGAAAACACCTACTCTTGACAAATTTTTTAAGAGGAAAAACTTAGAGAATAGTCAGGAGACTCAAGCTTCAAATAATCTCATTAATCCCAATATTGTGACTGCTGAAAGTCAATCTAGAAAATCTCCAAGAATCGAAACAAGTATCAACTATGATATATCCTCTGGTATATATAGTGGTGACTCTTGTTTTAACACTTCCTGTTTCTACGGAAACAACAGAGCGGTCATTTTCAGCAATGAGTCTTGTGAAAAATAGACTTCGAAATAAAATGGAAGACGAATATCTCTCAGATTGTTTGATGTTATATATTGAGAAAGAAATTGATCGTAGTATTAGTATAAATGCTATTATAGATGATTTTCGTGACTTAAAAGAGCGACGGTCTCAATTTTAATGTATTAAAACAATCTCTTTTTTTATATGCGCTGAATTATATAATATATTTTGGCCCCCCTTGAATAAAGTTTCTGCGTCCGTCCCTGTCTAGCACCTTAAAATTTTAAATGAGATGATTAGAACTTTTTTGCGAAATAAGAGGAATACACATGCATTAGTTCCGAAAGGCAAAGAGATGGGTCAACATGTTGAACCTGTACAATAAGGGTCCTGCTTATGAAAATAATGGTTGTCCACGATAACAATAAATTACAATATACTCGGTGTGAAGTACCGATTATGATCAATTATCTTAAATTTATATTTTTTTAATTTTTTTTAAATGAAACTATTTTTATATTATTTTTATTAAAAAAATTAATGACATCTACTTATTTTGATAATAATATTTTTTTTCAAAAAATCATGTTTTAGTTGACCATAATTTAATTATAAATAATATTTATAGGTCTGGATGAAGAACTATAAATATTATTAGTCGTTGAATTATTTCAGTTGTTTATAGTTATCAACGTATATATTCTCGATTTTTATTTCGATTGTTAGTTGGTAGACTTCTAGTATATAACTTCACTACTAAATTAAATTTATTTATATATACATATATGTATATTATAATTATTAAATTAATTTAATATTTAGTGGCATATCGCAGTATGCATGGCATACCATAGCATTAAGAGGGGGTTCTGCTTTTCATAAATAATATAGATTTGCTCGGAGCATGTTCGAAAAAAGAAAATGGATACACAAGAATCCTTACCGGTTAATCCCTGTCATTATGTGTAACATCCCATATCGATTAGAATAAGAATATTCGGGTCCTTTATCCCTGTCATTATGTGTAACATCTCATATCGATTAGAATAAGAATATTCAGGTCCTTTATGTAGACAAGTCAATGATCAATGTGTACCAATTTGCGGTTAATCCTTATCATTATATGTAACATCCCATATCGATTAGAATAAGAATATTCGGGTCCTTTATGTAAACAAGTCAATGACCAATGTGTACTAATTTGCTAGCACTTTTTGACTGACCTGTGGTGGATTGTTGGGTGTACCAATTTGCTAGCACTTTTGGAATGACCTGTGGTGGATTGTTAGGTTCGGTATGCATTCGGTTGTGGGTTTGGATGTTATATATGTGACAATCCGGGTGCAATTAATAGTAGTACAGTGCCTTATAAACTAGACTAAAGTCCCAAATCTCTTCGATGTGGGACTGAGGTGTTATAAACTCCCCCACTTAAACTCCTTACGTCCTCGTCAGGCCTGATAGCTTCGTGTCCCCATCTCCGGATCTCTATCCATTATGGGATGATACCACCAGCCTTCATGTCCCCATCTCCGGTAACTTGAAGAATCAAACTTTCGAAAGTCGGCTCTGATACCATATGTGACAATCCGGATCAAATTCCGAGTATTTTTCGAATATCAGGTCGAGTCTCGATCCCGAATCCACATAAGCCAAAGTAACTGACTCAAATGCATCCAACTTGGGTAATCCATGATAAGTGGATTTCATATCCACTTAGAATGCTTCGTATCGGCTTAAACTGATTAACTTGACCTCAAGAATGTGGTGTTTTTCATGTATTTTCGTTGAGTTGTGTAGAACTCCTAAGCTGGAAGCAGGATGGTAGTTTTCTATTATTATGTGGTGGATGTGAGCTAAATTGCTGAAGGCCGAGAGGCTTGCAAGAGAAGCGGAGAGCAAAATGAAGAAAAGCAAAAAAATAAGCAAAGTTCCAGAATGTTGGGCGCGGGCGCGCTCTAGCAAGGCCCGGGCGCACGAGTCTCAAATTCAAGCAGCGCAGGACGCTTTGCATGGCGCGGATGCGCCTGTTCGAAATTTCAGAAATCTTATTTTACTTCTAATTTGGAATTTGCTTGGTGGACAAGGCACGAGGGCTATATAAACACAAGTTCTCAACATAAGAGAGACATTTTTTTCCACAGAGAGAGCCAGGAGAACAAGATTAGGAGAAGGATTCACCGAAGCACGTGACAAGCAACGAAAATCTAGATTTACTTCTTTTGTATTCTTCTAATTAGGCGATACTTTGGATCTCATTTTGGATTTGTTCTCTAAACCTTATTACTCTAGCACCATTGTTTTTATTCAGATCTTATTAATTATCATGTTTTCACTAGATCCCATGATAACGAGTCGTTCAATTATGAACTAATCGTTGTCATGGGATCCTAACGAATTTATTTACGGAGTTTAGTAGATTGGTTGCTTTAAAGATTTGTGTGTGATGACTTATTGATTTCCTCGTATGGTTGTGCTTAATGCTTTTGGATGCGTAGCTAACATCTAAATAGTATTGTTAATCTCTATTGAAGAGAAAGTGGATATAGAGATTTAGAACTTGCCATGCTATCATAGGTTTATGGATGTTTGACATGCATGATTCGTAGTGTAATTTTAACCATCTTAAGCTGCCCTATGTGATCTCAATGGATAACTTGTACTTAAATCGTTATGTTTTCAAATCTTATAGACATATGATCTAAACATAATTGGTGTCTGCCCAGCTTCTATCTATTTAGTGGATGTTGAGTGGTTTAGTATACGTATATCGAAAGGTAGCGTGTACTATTTTCGTGTTATCCGATTAGTTGTCATAACCGTCACATACATTGATTAAAGGCATCAACTCTAAACGAAGTATTTAATGAAGTTAGGATCCCATATTTATCTCTTATAAGTAATTCGAATTTAATCTCATTAGTTAATTAATTCTTAGTATTGTTAAATTGCTTGTTAGTTAATTTAGTTAAACAAAACAAAATTTTGATACTTGTCTTAACAGTGGATAATAATCATACGTTGTTGCATAAGTGCATAATCTGAAATACACTAGTCTTTGTGGGAACGAACTCTACTTAATCTTATATTACTTGTGACCGCGTACGCTTGCGTGATTTAGTGCAAACAAGTTTTTGGCACCGCTGCCGGGGACTCGGTGTTTATTATAGTTAATGTGCTTGTCATCAGTGGTCGTTAAATTCACTGACTCGGATTAGTTTTTCTTACCTATCTTGCTTTGTTCTGTGTGTTTTAGGTACTTGAGCGTGTATGCGAACACGTTCTCAATCTCGTAAGGATAAACAGGAAGAAACAACAGTAAAAATGGGAGAACCAGCTGCAGCAACGAAAGCATTGAAGGATTATTCCTAGCCGAAAATCAATGACATTCAATCTAGCATTGTCAGACCAGCCATTGCAGCTAATACCTTTGAAATCAAGCCTGGCACGATTCAAATGGTACAAAATTCAGTTCAGTTTGGGGATGCTCCAACGGAAGATCCCAATATGCACATCCGGAACTTCATCGAGATATGCGACACTTTCAAGTTCAATGGTGTGTCGGAAGATGCTGTGAAATTGAGACTTTTCCCATTTTCTCTGAGGGATAAAGCTAAGGGCTGGTTACATTCTCTACCAGCAGGTTCAATTGTGACATGGGAGGATCTTGCTCAGAAATTTCTCACTAAATTCTTCCCTATGGCAAAAACAGTAGCAATAAGGAACGCTCTTACTCTAATTGCACAGCAGTCGTGAGAATCTTTATGTGAAGCTTGGGAGCGCTACAAGGAGATGCTTAGGAAGTGTCCTCATCATGGAATGCCCAACTGGATGGTAATCAATTGTTTCTATAATGGGCTGGGAGCACAATCAAGACCAATGCTAGATGCAGCATCAGGTGGAGCTTTATGAGCTAAGAGATACGAGGAAGATTACGAGCTAATTGAGATGATGGCTGCTAATGAATACCAGAATCCAACTCAGAGACTACCACAAGGCAAAGTAGCAGGAATTCTGGAAGTTGATGCAGCTACAGCTATAGCAACTCAAATAAAAGCTTTGACTATGAAGGTGGATTCATTGACTAACTATGGAGTTCAATAGGTGGTAAGTATTTGTGAGCTTTTTGCGGGTGCACACGAGATGAATCAATGTGCCATATCTAGTGAATCAGCGCAGTTTGTGAGCAATTTCCAGATACCACGGCAACCATCTCCAGAAACAATCAAGGTGGTATTCAACAACCACAACAGCCTTATCAGCAATTTCAGGGTCAGCAATACGGAGCTAAGCCATTTAATCCTTCAGGTTATCAGCAGCAGTATGCTCCAAGGCAACAATTCCAACCTCCGGGATTTCAACAACAGTCTCATGCAAGTGCGGGGCAGTCTTCTTCTGAAAAATCTGAATTAGAAGAATTGAGGTTGATGTGTAAAAACCAAGCGGTCTCGATCAAAACCTTGGAGAATCAGATAGGTCAAATTGCTAACGCGTTGCTGAATAGGCCACAAGGAACTCTTCCTAGTGATACAGAGGCTAATCCAGGCAAGAGGGAAGTCAAGGAACAGGTGAAAGCAGTTACTTTGAGATCTGGAAAAGTCACGAATGATCAAAAATCAACAGCTCAGGAAGACGGCGAACTTCAGAAACAGCAGGTGGAGCGCGCCCTAACCAGAAACAGAAAAAGAGATTCTTGATTTAACGGCTGATCAGTTGGATGGCGAAGCAGAAAAGAGCAAAAATTCTGCTGAAAAATCTACTCCGGAGCAGACTACAGAGAGCAATCAGATATATCCTCCTCCTCCATATCCAAAAAGACTCCAGAAGCAGAAGTTAGACAAGCAGTTTGCCAAGTTTCTTAAGGTTTTCAAGAAGTTGCATATTAACATACCTTTTACAGAAGCATTGGAACAGATGTCGAGTTACACTAAGTTCATGAAAGTTATTCTATCAAGGAAGCTGAAACTTGAGGAATTGGAAACTGTTGCTTTGACAGAAGAGTGCAGTGCGGTGTTGCAACAGAAACTGCCACCGAAACTTAAGGATCCTGGAAGCTTCACAATACCGTGCACCATAGGCAACTTATCCTTTGACAAGTGCTTGTGTGACTTGGGAGCTAGTATCAATCTGATGCCATTGTCTGTCTTTAAGCAACTTGGGTTGCCTGATCCGAAACCGGTTAATATGACCTTGCAGTTGGCAGATCGGTCGATCACGTATCCGAGGGGTATAGTGGATGATGTATTAGTGAAGGTGGATAAGCTGATTTTTCCGGTTGATTTTGTTATACTATACTTGAGGAGGATAAGAGGATTCCCATCATCTTGGGAAGGCCATTTCTAGCTACGGGCTGAACTCTGATCGATGTGCAAAAAGGAGAGCTTACCATGAGAGTGCATGATCAGAAAGTCACTTTCAATACGTTTAAGGCAACAAAATATCCGTCAGTTTCATCGGAGTATTTCAAGGTGGACATTGTTGATAAGATTATGAAGAAGGAGATGGAACAACTAAAAAAATCAGATTCCATGGAAAAAGCTTCAAGAGGGATTTTTGGCATTGAGAATGAAGAAAGAAAGGGGCTATTTCAGTTGTTGGATGCAACTCCATGGGAAAGAAGAGTTGATATTCTACATAAGTATCGTGGGCTAGCTGATTCCAATAATTTTCAGGTGCAACGTAAGTTGTCAAGTGAGGAAGCTTTTGCACTTGAACTCAAGCCACTACCACCCGAGGAGCCACCACCTGATTCACCACCCGAGGAGGGTGGCCCTATCGACAGTTAGGTAAGTTCTCTACTATCCTTTTTATTGCCTTCAATGGGGACATTGAATATTTCAAGTTTGGGGGTAATTTGAGGATTAGTAGTAGTAGAGTCTTTGTTCATGTAGAAATCATATTGCATGTGTAGTAGTAGTTTCATTCATATTATTGCATGACTGTTTCATGTAGAGTATTGCATATTTGTTTTTGTATTCCATGTGAGTCCATTTAGTTGCATTTGCATAGCATATTTCATGATCCCGTAGGACTTGGCTATTTCCGTTCGGTAGGTCGATGTTGATTTGAGTGTAGTAATGATGAATAGAGGGTTGACTTAAGTTCTTATGAATTGACTTGCATGTTTCAGAAACAAATTATTTACACAGTCTCATCGTTTGCTTTTGGACTAGGTCAGGTCATACTTGTTTGGTTGTTTGAGATTTAATCACCTGTTTATATTTAGAATGTTCTTTATTCCTTTAATAGCGTAGGAGCACTAAAATATAAGTTTGGGGGAAATCCGGGATTTCATGCTAGTGTTAATAAAAGTTAGGTGTCAAAAAGGCTAGTAGCCGCTCATATTTTATGAGTAGTCTAGGGTTGGATGAGATGGAGCGAAACGCACTCATTCCAAATTATTAGTGTGAAAAAAATCAGAAAAAAAAAGAGTTATGTGTGTGTAAGTATAGAATTGACCACGGTTGAGCTCTTTAATACTCGAGCAATTAAGTTCTAGGGGATTTTGTGCCTAGTGACCTAAGGCTTTTCCGGTCTGGGATCCACTAACATAACGCTCACTACATGGGTATTATTGCATAAGTCTTTAGGAGCCTCATCCGTTGCACGGTCAAATAAGAATGTGTGTTGTGTTATGTGTCGTTATTTGTTTGGTAATAAAGCATGAATCCTTGTCTATCTCAAATGATGATGGAGGTGTCTCTGAGTTATGAAGTATTTAGCGTTCATTCTATTTATAAACTTGTGATTGTTTTGGCGAAGAATATGTATGATTCTGATCTAGTGTTAGGAGTATATCTGATGCGCATCGCATACACCCACATTTCTGTTCATGTAATGTTAGTATATGGGGATTTAGTCGAGCTCTGTTTGGAGTTATTGCATTCCTTGAGATATTTGCTTGCTGATTGGTTATGGTTAGTCTGAGGGGATCTTTGCATTTTCATATTAGTTGCATTCATGCATTGCATTTGTTCATATAGAGTCTGTTTATGCTTGAGGACAAGCATCGATTTAAGTTTGGGGGTGTGATAAGTGTATTTCATATCCACGTAGAATGCTTCGTATCGGCTTAAACTGATTAACTTGACCTCAAGAATGTGGTGTTTTTGATATATTTTTGTTGAGTTGTGCAGAACTCCTAAGCTGGAAGCAGGATGGTAGTTTTCTATGATTATGTGGTGGATGTGAGCTAAATTGCTGAAGGACGAGAGGCTTGCAAGAGAAGCGGAGAGCAAAATGAAGAAAAGCAGAAAAATCAGCAAAGTTCCAGAATGTTGGGCACGGGCGCGCTCTAGCAAGGCGCGGGCGCGCGAGTCTCAAATTCAAGCGGCGCGGGCGTGCTCTGCATGGCGCGGGCGCGCCGGGTCGGAATTTCAGAAATCCTGTTTTACTTCTAATTTGGAATTTGCTTGGTTGACAAGGCACGAGGGCTATATAAACACAAGTTCTCAACATAAGAGGGACGTTTTTTTCATAGAGAGAGCCAGGAGAACAAGATTAGGAGAAGGATTCACCGAAGCACGTGACAAGCAACGGAAATCTAGATCTACTTCTTTTGTATTCTTCTAATTAGGCGATACTTTGGATCTTGTTTTGGATTTGTTCTCTAAACCTTATTACTCTAGCACTATTGTTTTTATTCAGATCTTGTTAATTATCATGTTTTCACTAGATCCCATGATGACGTGCCGTTCGATTATAACTAATCGTTGTCATGGGATCCTAACGGATTTATTTACGGAGTTTAGTAGATTGATTGCTTTAAAGATTTGTGTGTGATGACTTATTGATTTCCTCGTATGGTTGTGCTTAATGCTTTTGGATGCGTAGCTAACATCTAAATTGTATTGTTAATCTCTATTGAAGCGAAAGTGGATATAGAGATTTAGAACTTGCCAAGCTAGCTTAGGTTTATGGATGTTTGACATGCATAATTCGTAGTGTTATTTTAACCATCTTACGCTGCCCTATGTGATGTCAATGGATAACTTGTACTTAAACCGTTATGTTTTCAAATCTTATAGACATATAGGATCTAAACATAATTGGTGTCTGCCCAGCTTATATCTATTTAGTGGATGTTGAGTGGTTTGGTATACGTATATCGAATGGTAGCGTGTTCTAATTTCGTGTTATCTGAATAGTTGTCATAACCGTCACATACATTGATTAAAGGTATCAACTCTAAACGAAGTATTTAATGAAGTTAGGATCCCATGTTTATCTCTTATAAGTAATTTGAATTTAATTTCATTAGTTAATTAATTCTTAGTATTGTTAAATTGCTTATTAGTTATTTCAGTTAAACAAAACACAATTTTGATACTTGTCTTAGCAGTGAATAATAATCATATATTGTTGCATAAGTGCATAATCTAAAATACACTAGTCTCTGTGGGAACGAACTCTACTTAATCTTATATTACTTGTGATCGCGTACGCTTGCGTGATTTAGTGCGAATAATCCATAAGCCCATCACAGATTCCCAAAAGATCATGATTTGTTGGTGCACTTGGTAATATTAATTTATCTTATAAATTAAACTAAAATCCCAAATATGAGACCGGTGTGTTACATTAGGCTATGTCATGATCCTTAATCTTCTTGTTTTTTTTACATGATGAAATTAGAAGAGAAACACCGATAAAGAATGAGCAATTCTATAAATCGTGTCCAACAAAACTTTTTATACACACTATTATAAAAAAAAGTAATGGTGAGAAAAAGAGTGTAATTATAGATATGTTTGAAAAGACTCTAAAAAACTCTTGTCAAAATAATTTTCACCCTTTTCTTTTTTTTTTTGATCGCCAGAAAAACAAGAAAGTTACAAGCACTCTATATCAGAACACACAGCTTCTTGCACTTCTCTGGGAAGCTTATCACTGAAATCGCAATTCTGCTTCATTCGCAAGGCCCACGCCCCTAGCTTATGAGCGGCTTTGTTACCTTCTCTTCGCACAAAGCTCCATTCGCAAGACCTAGCATGGCTCGCTGCTCTTCTTATTGCACTCAAGACATTTGCAATGGAGAGAATACATTTGTTTTCCACTAAAGCTCTGAACAGGCACAAGGAATCCATCTCCACAATTCATCTATCAAACCCCTGTTGAAGAGCTGAAGAGATTGCCAATAATACTCCCTTTGCTTCTGCCTCCAGAATTGATGCCGCTCTAAAACCTGTTCTTGATCCAGCCGCTAGGACTTTTCCCTCAGCATCCCTACAGATAAACCCCAGCCCTGCATTTAGATTTGCTCCCAGCCATGCTGCATCGGAGTTCGCTTTGATCACACCGGATGGAGGGGGATTCCAGGTTGCAGGAAGGATTCCGCTGTTAACCTCTTCTACACGATCAGGGGAGTTTGCTCTTCTATATTCCCACAGCAAGGACCTCGACTTTCTAACCAATTCCTCAGGCTTCAAATCTTCGTTGTCGTGGAATTTTTTGTTACGCCCATTCCATAGTCCCCAGCACAACACTAGAAATTCAGAGAAAATCTCGGGGTCTGAATTGGACATAGAGAGGAAAATGTTGTTTATCTCATCCATCTCCTGGACCATCGAGGTCCAGCCTCGGCCAACAGCACGCCATAACAGCTTTGCTTGAGGGCAAGAAAACAGAACATGGTGGATATCCTCATTTGACCAGCCACAATGGGTGCATCCTGAGTTGTTTATTATCAATCCTCGCTTAGCGAAGTTCGAACCTGTTGGAAGGCAATTTGAGATTGTCCTCCATGCAAATATTTTAACTTTCGAGGGGATATTAGCACTCCAAATCTTCTTCCACACTGAAGCATCAACACCAGACACTCTAGGGGTTGATTGAGAGGTCGTTTCCACAATCAAATGGTATGCTGATTTAACAGAAAATTCCCCGTCCGCTGTGCCTTCCCAGTACAGTTTATCTTCTTCTTCTCCACAGCAAAACATGCTTAATATTTTTTCTGCAGTTGGTCTGTCAAAAATATCGCGAATGAGGCCCTCGTTCCAGCCTTGTTGATTGGGATTCATCAAATCTCTAACCAAAAACATGTCGCATTGAGGTGGTCGAATTAGCTTTTCCTCTTGACCTGCGACCCATTTATCCTCCCAGATTCTTGCCCTTGACCCGTCCCCAATGTTCCATCGAGCACCTTTCGTGATAATCTCTCTGCTGGCCAATATACTACGCCATACATAACTGGGCTTAAAACCTATCTTAGCTTCCAGAAGGGATGTTCTAGGATAATAACGGGCCTTGAGAACACGCGCAACCAAAGAGTTTGGACGGTTTAGGAGGCGCCAGTGTTGTTTAGCTAGAATGCATTTATTGAACGCACCCAAATGTCTAAAGCCAATCCCTCCACGAAATTTAGATATGCAAAGGTCTTCCCACCGGCACCATCGAATTGGGTTCTTCTTGTTACCATTGCCCCACCAGAACCAGTTGAGGGCCCTATGCATTTCATCAATCAGAGAATCTGGGAATAAGAAGGTACTCATGATATACATGGGGATGGCCTGAGCGCAAGCTTTAATTAGAACTTCTTTTCCACCCTTTGACATTGTTTTTTCTTTCCACCCTTTTAATTTTTTCTTTACTCGTTCTGCTGTCTCCTGGAAAATTTGCTTTTTTGCTCTGCCAATGGCCGAGGGAAGGCCCAAATATTTTGCATTCTTCAGACCTTCTCGAACTCCCAGAATCTCCATCATGCCTTGTTTAACTTCTTGCCTGGTGCTTGAACTAAAGCACACTTCTGATTTTTCAAAGTTCACCAACTGACCCGAGGCTTTGCAATAATCATCAATAATAGCTTTCATCCGAACCCCTTCCTCATGCACTGCCCTAGCGAAAAAGATACTGTCGTCTGCGAAGAAAAGATGGCTAACCTCGGGACTGGATCTAGCCACTTTAATACCGTGTAGTTGTCGAGTTGAGATAGACCTCCTAATTGATGCTGAGAGCACTTCCGCACAGAGAACGAACAGGTATGGAGACATTGGGTCTCCTTGACGGAGGCCTCTCGATGGGACAACAAGTCCTTCAGGATACCCGTTTAAATTGAACGAAAAGGAGACCGACTTCAAACAAGAAACCACCAAGCTAATAAAGTGACTTGGAAACCCAAACCGCCTTAGAACCGCTTCAACAAATGGCCATTCGATCCTGTCGTAGGCCTTGCTCATATCCAGTTTAAGGGCAAAGGAACCTCGATTACCCTTTCGTTTGTGCTTAAGCCAGTGAAACACTTCGAAAGCTACTATAGCATTGTCTGTGATCATGCGTTCGGGGACAAACGCTGATTGAGTGTCATGGATGAGAGATGGGAGGACCGTTTTTATACGATTTGCCAACACTTTGGCAATAATTTTGTACATTACATTGCAAAGGCTTATAGGCCTCAGGTCTTTCACCATCTCTGGCTGTGCTATCTTCGGAATGAGAGTAATATTAGTGTGATTCAGAAGATTTGGTATTGAAGTTGTTCTGAAGAAATCCTGAACAACTCGAATAACATAAGGACCAACAACGGGCCAAAATTTCTGATAGAAGAGTGCAGGCATACCGTCCGGACCAGGCGCCTTGGAAGGTGCCATTTGCATCAGAGCTCTGTGAATTTCTGCAGGGGAAACTTGTTCCTTCATTACTTGGATTTCACTGTCTGATAATTGAGCCTCGATGTTATTGACCATGTTGTCTATGTCGCCAACCGAAGGACATGAGCTGCCAAAAATATCTGAAAAATAAGAGGAGATTAATTTTTGAAGGCCATCCACATTGTTAACCCAATTTCCACCTTCATCTTTAAGCCGAGAAATCTGATTTTGTCGCCTTCTGTTGCTCGCTCGAGAGTGAAAGAAGTTAGAATTCTTATCTCCCTCCTTCAACCATGAAATCCGACTCCTTTGCTTCCACATGATTTCTTCCCGATGAAGTAACTCTTGGATCTCCTTCCTAAGGTTTTTCTGCTCCATTGATCCCTCCTCCCCTTCATTACATTGCATGGACTTGAGGCTTTTGGTTTTTTCTCGAATTTGTTTCTGGATATTTCCGAAATGGTGATAATTCCAATCTTCTAGCCTGTTCGATAATTCTTTCATCATACCATTTGGGTCTTGTTCTAGCCCCATCATTATTCCATCAGTCCAGGCTTCCTCTACCACTGAGTGAAAAGCTGACTCACGAAGCCACATACTCTCGAACCTAAAGGGTTTCTTGCAGCGGTCTCTCTCAGGGCCAACCAGGCAGTGCATAACAATGGCAGAGTGATCTGAGGCCACCCTGGGAAGATTATTTGAGAAAGCTAGAGGAAACAGCTCCTGCCAAGTATCATTCATTAAGAATCTGTCCAGTCGTTTTTTAACATTTTGAACACCTTCTCTGCCATTACTCCACGTCAATTTGATTCCCCCTGCACTACTGTCATTTAGGCTACAAAATTCACATGCCTCTCTGAAAGCTGTCATCTCTCTTTGGTTCCCTGACCTCGCTCCGGCCTTTTCAAAGTCATACAATATTTCATTAAAGTCACCAAAACACAGTCATGGCAAAGTGGAAACCGATTTGAGATGCCTGAGTAGACTCCAAGTACGATGTTTATCACTTGACTCCGGCCACCCATACACACCTGTACCCCGCCACTTGTCCGACCCATTTTCCTGAACTACAAAATCAACACAGTTTTACGAGAAACTTCGACCCTTTTCAAATTCAAATTTTGACTAAAAAACCAAAATATGTTCCAAGGGAGAACCGAGAACAGTAGAAGAATAGAATATTCACAAGTTTGTAGGTTAAAGTCGAAGCCCATTAGTTTATACGAATGGTGGATTAGTACTGGGCTGTGGTCTGCTTTTGGTTTAATTCAGCATTCATTTTAGCAAATGGTTTGCTATCCCAAAAAATTATCCAAAGAATTTTCATCATTTTCTTATTTTTATAATTGGGTTGTCAGAAGTTGATACTTTAGCCTTCAATCATGTTGGGCTATGATTCCGTTATTGTTTGTTGATAGGTTGGGCGTCGGGTCACTTCGGATCGGGGAGTGCTATCCCCGCCCTTGATTCCCGAATCCATATCCGCTCCTCGAACTCGTCCCGATCTCCGAACGGGGAATACCGCCCCGAACGGGAAACGGGGATCCCCGTGGGTAATCGGGAATTTTCATTTTAAAAAAAATACATTCTTTAATAAATTTTATAATGAAATTAATTTGCCAAATCATGATATATAATATATATTTTAAATTCAATAACATATTCCAAAAAAACATTTCACAAATTATAGTTGTTCATTATTCAAGGATTCTTGTCCCTCATTGCTTA
Organism: Saposhnikovia divaricata; assembly: GCA_036435485.1. NCBI lineage: Eukaryota > Viridiplantae > Streptophyta > Magnoliopsida > Apiales > Apiaceae > Saposhnikovia > Saposhnikovia divaricata. Next base: position 53,778,149 of record CM071594.1, on the reverse strand, counting down.
GTTTTTGCAACTGAGTCGACTGAACACTGCAACAGCAATGGAACTATTGTGAAGGTCAATTGTGAAGCTACCATTTTCGAGATTGATGTAGGCTGGATTACTCGAGAAGCTTTTGTATTCATTTTCAGTTTCAAGAATCCTTGGATTCAGTGTGTTAAGCAGTCTGGAAACAATGCGGCTATTTGTTTGGCTCGTTTTATTGTTTATCAACCTGATTGCATTGTCAGTTGGGGGTTTGTCCCGGCTAGACTTGTTTTAATTTAATGGAATGCATTTGCATTTTGTCAAAAAAAAACGTAACTAAATTAATATAATTAAATTAAATTTTATTATTACAACTTTGAATCTATGGATTGAATTAAAAATTTTAAGCACTAATAATACACACACACATATATATTTTTACTTATACTAATTTAATCATATATTTAAATATATTATGTTTAAAAAATAAAATCGGGGATCGGGGCGAGGATCCCCTAATCCCCACCCCGATCCCCGAATCTTTTTTAAAATATTCCCTGCTCCCCACCCCGAAGCCAAAAAATTTCCCGAATTCCTGATCCGAACGGGGTGGGGATCGGATCGGGATCGAGCGGAACGGGTGAAATGCCAATCCCTAGTTCTATCCTTCCCAGTTTATTGTTATTCATGAAATTTACAAATTTACGGTTGATAAGGTCTTACCTCTTAGGCTACTGATTTCCTTGATAGACACCTCTATGTTTAGTTTTTATTGTCAATCGCTGTAGAATTTGCCATTTAGAAAAAGTAACACACAAGATTGCAAGGTTAAACGGTAAATATTACCTCTCTGCCCCAGGAGATTTTACTAGGGGGTTAAACGGCAGCTAGGTCACTAAACTGACTGAAAACTTTCGGTTGGGTCATCCAATTCAAAAAGTTTTCAATCAGGTCACATAACTGATAAAAACTTTCAATCAGATAACTGGGATTTACGGACGCTAAAAAAGAGACAGAAAGATGACTTAACATGAATCAGGTCCGTAAAACTTCAATGACCTGATTGAAAATTTTTATCAATTATGTGACGTGATTGAAAGCTTTTATCAATTATGTGACCTGATTGAAAGCTAACCAATCGGATAAAATCTAGCCATGTCAACATGTTGAATCATCTTTCCGTCTCTTTTTAACGTTCGTAAATTTCAGTGACTTGATTGAAAATTTTTATCAATTATGTGAGCTAATTGAAAGTGATTGAAAGTGTTTTGAGTTGAATGACCTAACTAAAAATTTTCAATCAGTTGAGTGACTTAAGTGTCATTTAACCCTTTTACTCAGTTAATAACTGCTATTATACTACCTTAACGTAAGCCAGCTAAAAACCTCAAAAAATATCTTGTGGCACTATTTCTCAGAATAATTAGGCTTGTCTATCCACAACTTTCCTAAAGCTTTGTATCAGGACATGGATGTAGACATTCTCAAACTTCAAAAGGTACAATCAGGTTGGCATTCAATTCCTTGGCATTATTCTTGATGTCCCCCAAAGTTCAAAACAGTACAATCAATTAGGCATTGAAAATTATTTCATTACTTTTCTTTTCAACTTTTTTGGCCATTTTCATTGGAGAAGACCCGAGACTTCTGATAACATTAGATGCTAATCTAAACATTAGTACAAAACAATTTTTGATCTCAAAAACAAGAACTCAACACCATGTTACTACATAATTCGTTATTGAAATGGTTATAGTTCAAGGAAGGAATAATGTCTGCCGAGAATCTCGGAGTGGTAACATAAGATGGAGATACTTATATACAGAAACACATAATTGAATTGTACTCGAAAATGTTACCGCAGCATATACAATAATTTCGTCTCCGTAAGAAACTTAATTGACTCAGCAAAGTTCAGCACATAATCCTATTCCATCCATATTGCAGCAACAGCAAAAGTTCTACTGCGGGTTCGGTGGGCGGCTGTTAGCAGCAGAGACCCTAGATCCCCACTCGAGCAGCTCTTTGCTTGTATCATCCTTGTGACAGATCACTTCAATGAAGCAAAGACAATCTTTCTTGGCTCCTGCTGCTGTCTCTATTGCTTCAACAAGATCTTCCTCACAGCGGACCTAAACAACAATTCAATAAACAAGGTGGTGTCGGTGTCAACAATATGTAACAAATTAAGCTTCACTGCTCTTAACTAGTAAGTGAACAATCCATTATGTATCAAGTTTTCTTGACTGACCTTGGTAGTCCAGCATTTGCCTTCACCATTGTGGATCGCATCAACCAGTGCAGTGTAGTTCCAGTTCTTGATCACATTGTATGGTCCATCATGGATCTCAACTTCAATGGTGTAACCACCATTGTTTATCAGAAAAATGATTTGATTCTGACCGCATCGCAACATTGTCGAGACGTCCTGAGCAGTAACCTGAGACAGATATCAAACTTGTCAATTAAAATATAGAAGGTTCACTTGTAAAAATGGAGGAATTTTTAACAGTAATAGTATTGCATTGTATTTCAAGATTTTTAAGGTCAATTTATGAAGAATCAGCAAGAACTTGAGATGAGTTACCTGGAAGCTTCCATCACCAATGCAAGCAATTACTCGCTTATCCTTGGCGGCCTGTGCATACCCAAGAGTTGCACCAACTGACCAACCAATGGATCCATACTGCATTTGGAACTCATACCTGCATGGTCACACCTACAATCAATATATGCAAACATTTTATAGGTCAAAGAAATACTAAATTGAAAGGGATGCTCACCCGCATCCTTTTGGCAATTTCAGCTTCTGGCAATTGAACCAAGAGTCCCCTGTCTCAGCAATGACAGCAGTATCACTAGACAACATTTTCTGTATATGCTGGAACAGAACATTAACCCTTAAAGGCTCCTTGGGCGCACATTTGAGAGGGTGCCCTTCTGGAACATAAATCCTGTGGTAGTTCTCGTAGGCAGTGGTGTTGCGCTTCAGCCTTTTCGCAAGGGCTTGAAGGAAATCCTTCATTAGAATACACCCAAACGTAGGACCATTTGCAATCACCACACGATCAGGCTGCAGGATGATAGCCTTCTCCTTCTTGAGGAGAAGTGAGTACCCAACAGAGCTGTAGTCATTGAAGATCGGTCCAGCAAACAAGTAAGCATCGGCTGATTCAACAATCTCTGCACAAAAAGCAGTGCTCACTGCACCCCAATATGTTCCAATGAAATGTGGATGATGTTCAGGCACCATCCCTTTGGCTGATGGCATTACAGCAACAGGATACCCACAGACATCAGCTAGTTGAACAAAAGCTTCACAAGCCTTGGCCACGCGCATTTTTGGACCACCAACCATCACTGGCTTAACAGCCTTGTTCAAGAAATCTGCCGTTGCCTCCACAGCAGCTTCCAAACCCATCTTATTACTCAATCTGCACAACCCAAAACCATCACCTTAAAATTAGCACACAACCCATAAAAAAAAAACTTACAAACGATGCCTAAAGCCAGATCAACAAACATAATTTTACATAATAGATTAATAGTCAGAACTGAAAATTCTTACTTGGGAGAAAGTGATGCCTAAAGCCAGATCAACAAACATAATTTTACATAATAGATTAATAGTCAGAACTGAAAATTCTTACTTGGGAGAAAGTGAAAATGGAACTGGTTCGCGGCTAAAAGTAGGATGTGGTATCGCTGCCAAATTACATCCTACACTTATATATACAGGCTTGCTTTCTTTCAGTGCAGTAGAAATCGCAGTATCAATCAGTTCATGAGCATCTTCTAGATTATTCACCACAGCCTACAAAAACAACTCATAGTTATAAAACTAATCATAATACATAACAATCCCCAACAGTAACATACATCAAGCAGTTCAATAATAGATTCATACAAAAAAAAACACCATACAAGCTTAGAATCAGAATCTCTGTTTTTTTTTTCAAGCAAACACTAAAAAAATTCCATACAACAAACCAAATCAAATTAGTATTTACTATATACTTTACTTGGATCTGTTTTTCGCTATGACAAGCGCAAAATCTCAAGGAAAGGTAATTAACGCACACACACGGTAACAAGCTTAAAATCATGTCCTATTTTTCAACTACATCATTTTAACAACCAATAAATAGTCCACATGCAGATAATCTTAGGCTAAATAACACAGCAAACATACATATATACATAAATTGATCTACAATTAAACTAAATTCACATTCTGAATAATTTATAGATTGTTGTTTACAACAGTAGATCATCACAAGTTCATAACAAAACACACACACAGGGAGAGAATGAGAGAGAGAGAGAGAGAGAGAGAGAGAGAGAGAGAGAGAGAGAGAGAGAGAGAGAGAGAGAGAGAGAGAGAGAGAGAGAGAGAGAGAGAGAGAGAGAGAGAGAGAGAGAGAGAGAGAGAGAGAGTACATATATACCTGAAAGCAAGTGACAGTTTGGAAGCAACGAAGCTCTTGAGAGAAGTCAGGCAAGCCAATAGTATGATGAAGCACTCTATTAGTTCCATAATCATTACTATTCGGTCCTCCAACAATACAAATCAACGGCAAATTCTCACTATACGCTCCCGCAATCGCGTTAATCACACTCAATCCTCCAACCGTAAACGTCACCACACAAGCACCTACGCCACGTGACCTTGCGTATCCATCAGCCGCGTATCCAGCGTTCAACTCATTACAACATCCAACCAAATTAAGCCCTGGCTCAGCTAACAAATGATCCAGAAGCGTCAAGTTAAAGTCGCCGGGAACGGAGAACACGTCGTTCACGCCGATCTGAACCAGTCGCCGCGCTAAGTGCCGGCCGAGCGTCGCTTCCGATGAGTTGAAACTGATCGGTGTGTGAGAGATCGTCGAAACGGCGCCGGTTGGAGGTGCGCCGACGTCGTTGCACGCCGCCTTAGAGGCGTCGACTGCTCCTATTTTAGTGTCCATAACAGAATGATTGTTTGGTGATTATAGAGACAGAAAAGTGTTTGTATTTAGAATGTTTTTTTGGTGACTATGAATGTGTGAACGTAGAGATAGAAGTATGCAAGTATTTATAGTGGGGGGTTTAAGAGGGGGGGTAAATAAGGGAAGAGAGTGGAGGAGAAGAAAAGAAAAACCAGGGGCGGTTTGGACTCACAGTGTCAGTAACCATGTGTTGTTTCCGGGGTTATTTAGAGGCGGTGGGGTTAGTTTCGACTTTCACCGTCGGCGGAGCAATAAATTTTGTTTTTTTAATTTGGATGATTAGTGGGAGACTAGAGTAATTTGGAGGATATTTTAATTTAAGGACCAATGTTCCTGTGGGTTGTGTGTGAGGACAAGAAACAAGGTTCTACGTGTCTAATTTTTAATCATGGTTTGTATATTCTAAAATTCTCCCATCCTTTGAACAAAGAAAAAAAAAAAGAAAAATCTCTCATCCAATTTCGATTAATTTTTTATAAGGTGTTTAATTGATTCGATTTTTAAAATTTTTGATTAATTTTACAGGTACTTCTTGATCAAATTATTTATAATAAATTATTAAAAAAATATTAATCAATTAAAAATTATTATACATTTTATGACATGATATATACATATTATTTAATAAATAACTAATAAAATCAGAATAATATATAAAAAAAATATTAAAATATTAAAATACATCTAATTTTACTCCAATTAATCCTTTCAATTAACCCCCGATTTAATAATTAATACTTATACAGATCCTCTTATTGATCTTGTCCAATACCTGATTTCTGTAACGCTGATCGTTTGGATATCTTGAGAGTAGATTCGTAGATTTAGAGGTATTGATTTTATTTAAATAAACAATTTTTTATGATTTTGAAGTTGGTTATAATATTATTAAACAGTTGTTAATGATTTTTGACAAAAAAAAAAGGAAGTATTGACGGTGTAGATTGTAAAATTTGTTGTGATTGTAAAAAAAAAAAATTAATTTGTATATTTAATATTAGAGGAAAAGGTTTCTAAAGTTAACTTTAGGAGAATTTCCTAAAATTAACATTTAAAATTATGTGAATTTAATTTTTGTTATCTTTTATAAGAGCCCCGCTGGGGTATTAATGATAATGAGTATGTGTCTTACTTTTATTGGTTAACTTTAGAAAATTATCCTAAAATCAAATAAAAATTATTATACATTTTATGACATGATATATACATATTATTTAATAAATAACTAATAAATCTGAATAATATACAAAAATTATTATAATATTAAAATACATCTAATTTTACTCTAATTAATCCTTTCAATTAACCCCGATTTAATAATTAATACTTATAAAGATCCTTTTATCGATCTTGTCCAATACCTAATTTCTGTAACACTGATCGTTTGGATATCTTCAGAGTAGATTCGTAGATTTAGAGATATTGATTTTATTTAAAAAAAACAATTGTTTATGATTTTGTAGTTGGTTATAATATTATTAAACAGTTGTTAATGATTCTTGACAAGAAAAAAAAAAGTATTGACGTTGTAGATTGTAAAAAAAATTAATTTGTATATTTAATATTAGAGAAAAAGGTGTTAATGATAATGAGGATGTCATTATTTTTTGTCTTACATTTGTTTAGGAGAATTTATAATTGTCTAAATTCATATTCATATATTCTTATGTTCTTTCTCAAATCGTAAATACCTTAGAAATTAAATTATAAAAAATATTCCCTCCGTTGGGCACGGAAACAAGGAAAAATATAATGAAAGAGGAGAGAAGTAGGAAAAATGAGTTAAGTGTGAGACCCTGAAGGAAAGTAGTAGATGTAGTTGATTTTTATATTATAAAACTTTACCATTTTAGGAAAGTTTCCCAAAAAGAGAAATACTGTATAAAGAAATGGATGGAAAAGGAGTAAGAAATAAACACTTAAATACCATAAAATTACATTAGTTATCTTCGTATAAACTCTATCTTTTTTGTTTTTGGCACTTGGATGGCTGAGAATATTTTTTGACATTTTGTCTGACTGTAATAAAATTTTTAAGTACTTGAGGGGCTTCCGTCAAAACGTTAGTAACGCCGTCTAGCCAATTCCGGCGAAAAAATGAACCTCTCCGGCGAGCTTTAAAATTTTTCCGACGAACACGGATTCGTACACCAAATCACTAGTTCTACATATCAAATCAAAGTTTATGAGTTCAACAATCTATACAAGACATCAATAACAGCAAACAATCAATCAATATTCCCAAAAATTTGAAATTAAAGTTCACCCCCACAAACGGCAATTTTCTCATTTAGGACATGAAAAATCAATTAAAAATCATCATAAAATTCTTGAGATCATAAACAATCAATAGACACTAACCACATAAACAACAAATCATCATCAAAGCAACACCAAATTCAAGAAAGTCGAATTAATATCCGAAAATTATGAAATCACGAACAAAGCATACTCGTATATACACACACACACATAAACATGTAGTACAGATCATGAGATTCGATTTGAATACTCATATGAAGGATTTGAATTTCAGAATCACCTTCAAAATGTTGTTTGATCTTCAAGAATGCTCAAGAACAAAACATGCTGAAAAGTCACATTTAGACGGCGTTACTAGCGTTTTGACGGAAGCCCCTCAAGTGCTTAAAAATTTTATTACAGCCAGACAAAATGTCAAAAAATATTCTCAGCCATCCAAGTGCCAAAAACAAAAAAGATAGCCAGCCAAATTGCCTTTTTCTCTTACTAGTTTTATATAAAACTAGCTAGAAAATTACATTTAATTAATAAATTACATTATGAATTTTGAATAAATAGACGAACAATGTAAAATGAAAATTACAATAAATCTATAATCAAAAAATTTTCTTTAATGTACTAACTAAAGATTTATGTTCTACAACAAATTTTACATATAAAATATTACTCCGTCCGTTTATTATATATGTCTATTTCATTATTTAGGAATAATTGATGTTTGACATGTAAACACATATTTTTAAGAGGGTTGATCACATACTTAAAATTATTTTTGTGGATAAAAATTTTAAGTTATATATTTTAATTCATAAAATGAAAATTTTAATAATAATTATTTTTACTACATAATCAAGGCTCCTAAATAGTTCATTTCTTTATAAATGAGTTGAGCACAAAAATTAAGAAAAAATGTAAAATAGTGGAGAAAGGTAAAAAATGAGTAAAGTAATGAAATCAATCAATGTATAAAATAGGTATAATAGAAGAAAGTAGTAGATATGATTATTTTTTATATTTTTAAATTTTATTATTTTGAATAATTTTTAAAATGTAAAGAATGAAAATAAACATTAAAAGAAAAGTGTAAAGATGAGACAAAAAGGAGTACCAAACACATGAAGTAAATTTTTACCCTTCGGTAGTCACTAGTCAGTAGTCACAAGATTAGCAAAAAAAAAAAAAAAAAAATTGACATTGACATTGACAATCAAATGTACGTGTATATATCAGTAATAGTTGAGCGTCGATTCTCTCACGTCGGACAATACGAGGAAGAACATCATAATTCACATTCAGCAAATTAAAACAAGTTTGGGTTTATATTTGTTTATTTTTAGGCCAGTTTGGGTCCATTTAATGTGTATTTTAAGGGCCTATAATAAAAAAAATAGTTGATACTATTATATTTTGATTGATTTATTTCATTAAAAATAATGAATATATAAAATTTCAATCAATTAAGATTTATCAATTTATAAAAATATAACTATTGTAATGTGTCCTCGAACAGATAGTAAAAAAGCCCCCAACAAATTTTTGTAATTATCAAAGATTGAAAAGAAAAAAAAAATTGGGACAGTCGTGGTTAGAGTTTGTGTGTGGTTTTGACACATGATTTGTTTTTGGTCTTGGAGTTGCCCAATTTGAATTAGACTATCAGCACAACTAAAATGGTGGTCCAGACCAGGCACATACAATTTCTTATATTGGCATTGGCACCTCGACTTTTTCTTCGAAGCACACCTCACTCAATTGAGATATTCTCATACCAAAACAGCTATGAACTTACACCCTGTTCCCGAGTTTTAAAAAGGAACGAAAGAAAGTGAAAGTGAAAGCAAATAACAAAATTTTCATTCCTTTCTTGCTCCCGAGTTTTTTTTTAAGGAAGGAAGCAAGTGATTTGGGATGAAAGTTTTATAAGTTTTCTTCCCAAAACTTTCACTCCAAAAGTGGGATGCAAGTGAAAGCAAGTTAGTTAAAAACATTTGAAATTACAAATATACCCTTATCATTTAAATGAAAACATTTTATATTTGGCGATTGAATTGTAACTTAACAATCATTTCCATGCTTTCCTTCCAACTCGGGAGCATGTTAATGAAATCAGTTTCACTCTACAATTTTTCAAACTCGGGAGCAAGTGAACGAAACATATTACTTTCCTTTTCACTTACTTCTCTTGCATTCATTTACTTTCGCTACTTAAAAAACTCGGGAGCAAGGCGTTAGAGTCTTAGAGCATCTCCATTGAGATATTCTCATACCAAAACAGCTATGAACTTAGAGCATCTCCGATATTATATATACTAGTATCATATAATTTGTGCAAAAATACGGGTTACTTCTAATTTTTTATAAATTACTTATAATATAATATAATATTATAAATATTAATTTTAATATGTTGTTGGGAGAATTCGAACCTTGTATTTTTGTATATAATAATTTGGAATATTCTCAATGGTACTCTTCTGGTTTTGACTTTTCCCGATGGTACCATTCCTTGTTTTTGACTTATAAATGGTGCCCTTGTATTTTAGGTTTTGTATATCCTATACCATTTCGTTAGTCCAAATGTTAAAATACAAGTAAATGACCTAATTTCCTATTTAAACTTCATTACTTATAGAAACATCATCCATCAAAATATTTGAACAAAAATAGACCAAACTTCAGAAAATAAGTTTATGAATATTCCAATAATACCATTATACTATTGACTTTTATAATTGATGCCATTAAATTTTTGACTTTTATGTATTGTACCCTTATATTTTAACGTTTGACTAACGTTTGGGTAATGGAATGGTATAACATACACGAAACCTAAAATACAAGGGTACCACTTGTAAGTCAAAAAGAAGAAATAGTACCATCTGGAAAAGTCAAAACCAGAAGGGTACCATTGAGAATATCCCTAATAATTTTTAGTATTAAATATAAATTAATATGTTATTGGCGGGAATCAAACCTTAGACCTCTGTATATAATAACTTTTAGTATTGTTGTATTAAACGTTCATGATCTATTTGAGTTGAAAATCTAACGGTTGTGAAAGAGGGATAACCAAAACAAAAAATGAGGGGATAACCCAACTACAAATTATACCCCATTTCTCTTATTATGGTATAATATAGACTAGCTTGCCTGATGCACGGATTTCTTTTGTTATGTAATAAATTTTATTTTATTTTGTAATTATATTTTTATACAATCATTATTTTCAATAATTTATTTCCATTTTTAATTTAAATAATTTTATATAAATTTAATTAATGATATGTATGGTTTAAAACTTATATTATAAAATTTTAAAATAAATATGCCGTTGACGGAATTCGAAACTTTAAATTTTAGTAAATTAATTTAATCATATAATATATCTAATCATTAGATCTAACGGTTCTGATTTTTTAATAAAAATCTAACGGAAATTATTCGTTATATACAAATTTGTATTATATTTTATTAGTGATTAGAAGATACGGTGAGTTGTTTTTGGGTATATATTAATTATTACAAGATTATGTCTTAAATTAAAACTTAACGTGTTTTAATTAGAAAAAATATTATTGATTGAAATATACGATATTTTAGATGCTTATAAAAGCTAATATCATCAATTAAAAGTTAAACATCTTTTAATCAAAAAAGGCAAACAGCTAATTATCATTAACTACATTATTTTATTATTTATTTTAATAATTAGGATGACCGCGTCGAAAGCGGAAACGACAAACTTTCAATGCCCGTGTGATGCACGGGTTTCTTTTATTATGTTATAAATTTTATTTAATATTACAATTATGTTTTTATATCAATATTATTTTTAATAATTTTATAATTTTAATTTAATATAATTTAATATAATCATGTTTACGAATTATACTAACGTTTCCTTATTATAAACAACGTATACAGATTTTTAATGTATTTTATTAATAATTGGAAAATAGTATGATATTTTCGGGTATATATTAATGATTTTAAGATTAGTTTTAAATCGAAAAGTTAACGTGTCTTAATTATAAAGGAAATATAAATGATCGAAAGATATGGTATTATTGATGTTTTTAGGTGTTTATAAAAAGTAATATCTTTAACTAAAATTAAATGAGAAAAAAACAATCGGCTAATTACTATTAATTATATTATGTTATTATTTATTTTAATAATTATGATAATCAAACCGAAAACCAAACCAACAAACTTTCCATATTTAGGCTTTAATATAACGGTATAGATTTTTTGTTACATTTAATTTTTTATATTTTTTTTTCGAATATTTCTCTTAATATTTTTTTTAAAAAATTTAAATTAGTAAAATTTTATAATATAAAAATTAATTACATACATAATTTTTTCCCACTCATACCCATTTTTTCCATTAAATATTAACTAGCTTAAAACCCGTGCGATGCACGGATTTTTTTAATATAATACGAAAATTTTCATTAATTTAACTTAGTTTTTTTTAAAACATAAATTTGGGAGCCTTAAATTTTTATATGTGATGATTTGATAATAATTATATAAATGTTATCCGTGATATTTCTAGAAAATGAGGGATTTTAGTTAGAAAATATAGAAAATATGATAGGTTTTACTTGAAAAATGTAATAGGCTAATTATTAGTATTTATAGAATTATTATTTTATTTTATTAAATAGAATGCCCGTGATATGATTAGGAAAAGAGAGATTTTAGTTAGAGAAAATTAAAAATGTAACATTTTTTAGGTGAAAAAGGTAATTGATTAGTTTATAGTAATAATAATTTAATTATGTTATTTTACTAAATACAATTGCTCGTAATGTTTTTAGAAAAGGAGAAATTAATACTGTCCGTGATATTTCTATTAAAAGAGGGATTTTAGTTAGAAAATATAGAAAAGATGATACATTTTAGATAAAAAGGTAATCGGTTAATTATTAATATTATAATATTATTAGTTTATTGTATTAAATAGAACGACCCGTGATATAATTGGAAAAAGATAAATTTTAGTTAGAGAAAATAGAAAGGTAACGTGAAAATTAAAAAGATGACGTGATTTATGTGAAAAGGGTAATTGATTAGTTTATAATAATTATAATTTAATTATGTTATTTTACTAAATAAAATTGCTAATAGTTTTTAGAAAATGAGAAATTAATTTTGCCCGTGATATTTCTAAAAAAAAGGAATTTAATTAGGAAAAATAGAAAAAAAAAGATATGTTTTAGCTGAATAGGTAATCGGTTAATTATCAGTATTATAATATTATTATTTTATTTTTATTAAATAGAAACGCCCGTGATATAATTGGAAAAAGAGAGGTTTTAGTAAGATAAAAGAAAGAAGGTAACGTGTTTTGGCTGAAAAAGGTAACCGTCCCTGATATAATTGGAAAAATAGAGATTATAGTTAGAGAAAAGTGAAAAGGTAACGTATTTTGGCTGAAAAAGGTAATTGATTAGTTAATAGTAATTATAATATAATTATGTTATTTTATTATACAAAATTGCTCGTACTATTTTTAAAAAAGGAGAAATTTTAGTTAGATAAAATGTAAAATATATTGTATTTTACCTAAAAAAGAAAATTATTTAGTTATTGAAAAATAGAAAAGGTAATATGTTTAGAAATTGATTAGTTAGTAGGATGGATTTTATCTGTAATTGAGTAAGGGTAAATAAGTAAAATCGATAGGTACCGACCAACCAAACTTTTAATGTTTCGGCTTTTATATAATTGTATAGATATAGATTATAACATTATTATTTTATTTTTATTAAATAGAACCCGTAATATAATTGGAAAAAGAGATATTTTAGTTAGAGAAAAGATAAAAGAGAATTGGTAACTTGTTTTGGCTGAAAAAGGTAATTGCCCGTGATATACTTGGAAAAAAAAGGATATTTTAGTTAGGGAAAAGAGAAAAGGTAATGTGTTTTGGTTGAAAAAGAAAATTGATTACTTAACAGTAATTATAATATAATTATGTTATTTTATTAAACAATATTGTTCGTAATTTTTTTAAAAAGGAGAAATTTTATTCGATAAAATATAAAAGATATTGTATTTTACCTGAAAAAAAAATATTTAGTTATTGAAAAATAGAAAAAGTAATATGTTTAACCTGAAAAAGAAAATTGATTAGTAAAAGAGATATCTTAGTTAGATAAAATATAAAAGATATTGTATTTTTGTTAGGAATATGTTGTACTTGATGATAACTTCACAATCAATCAAATTGTATAAGGTTTTGTAGCTGTCAACGGATGAGGATTTATAACTCTATCCGTTGACAGGTAGCTCATCAACGGATGAGGTTTGTAGCATACTGCAGTATCTCTATGTTATCAGTTGATAGTGTTTTTATCCACAGTCATGTTGACCATCAACGGATAGGCAGAATAGGGTAGCCAATTGTAAATAAGCTATGCTATGTAATTCTGTCTAAGTGAAAGTGTATCAACAAATAAAGACAAAACTCTATCAACGGATACAACTCAAATCCACTCTATCAACGGATACAGCTCAAGTCTCAATATCAACGGATACATCTCAATACATCATCAACGGATGTCAGTGTACAATATCAACGGATAATCATTGACACTGTCTTCTATGCTAAGCTGGGGATTAGCAGTTGATAAGGACATGTTTGACTGACAGATCACATGGGTTGATAGTAGATACAAAAAGCAGTATGGCAGCCATACTTTGGAAACACAGAAGAAAGAAGCATTCCGTTTACACTATGAATACAAGAAAGGTGCAGGAGACATGTCTGTTCACAAGGGCAACCTTTCGGCTACATGTGTATTTAGAGTGTAGTAGCAAGTCAATTAGAATTAGATTAATATTATCTTATTCCAGTAGTACTTGTAAAACTTGGGATTTATAACCAAGTGTAGCAACTCTTTGTAGGCTAAGAAAACAAATACATTTGCTTAGGGTTTTTATTGAATATCCTTAGAAAGCAAAGAGTTGTAAAATAGAAGCTGTGTACTTTTGTATCACAGAGTTTTCTTCGAATAAAAGATTCAGGTGGTGCATTTAACCACCTGATTTTTATGTGTTTGTGCATTAATCTTTCTACAACAATTATCTAAGTATAGATTTCTGGAGTTCTTATCAGAAATTTATAAATATCAAGAATTGTATTCAACCCCCCCTTCTACAATTATACAAGTGTGTAATCTGGGAATAACAATTGGTATCAGAGAAAGCTTCTAACATATTTGGAGTTTAAAGATCAACACACTTCCAACATGTCTAAGAAGGATTATGGAGTAAAGATTCCAGTTCTTGATAGAGAGAATTACTTTCACTGGAAAGTAAAAATGCGTCTACATCTCTCGTCTATTGATGAGGGTTTTGTGGATTGCATTGACAAGGGTCCTCACATTCCAATGAAGACTGCAACAAGAGTTGGCCTGGCTGAAGGTGTGCCTGACACTTTCATTCCCAAACCTGTTTCTGAGTGGAGTCTTGAAGATATTGCAGAAGTCCACAAAGACAAAAAGACCATGAATATACTGTTCAATGGTCTAGAAACAGACATGGTTGACAATGTTATTAACTGTACTACCTCAAAGGAAGTATGGGACACTGTTCAAACCCTTTGTGAAGGAACAGAACAGGTGAGGGAAAACAAGATGCAACTTATAATCCAACAGTATGAACATTTCCACTTTAAGAGTGGAGAAACATTGAATGATACATTTAGTAGATTTCAAAAGCTACTAAATGGTTTGAAACTGTATGGAAGAATCTATCAAGTTAAAGATTCTAATCTCAAATTTCTGAGATCACTGCCTAAGGAATGGAAGCCAATGACTGTTTCTCTAAGAAACACTCAAGAGTACAAGACATTTACTCTTGAAAGGCTCTATGGAATTTTAAAGACATATGAGCTGGAAATAGAGCAGGATGAAGAGATTGAGAAGTCTCAAAAGAAAAGTGGGTCAGTTGCACTTGTTGCCAACTTGGAGCAAAAGGAGGAAAGGACAGAAGCTGCTAGTTCTACACCAAACAGGGAGGTTTGTAAAGGTAGAGCAGAATCAAGCAGGAGCAAGGAAAAGGTGTTTGAGGAATTGAATGTCCTTCAGCAGGATGAATTGGATGAGATAGATGAGCATTTAGCTTTTCTATCTAGGAGATTCTCTAAGCTGAAATTCAAAAGAAACTCTGGGGTGGCCAAGCCATTTAACAAGGATTTTTCCACAAGCAACTATGTGGATAAATCCAAAATTAAATGCAACAATTGTGGAATTGCTGGTCACATGATAAGTGAATGCAGGAAACCTAGATCTGAGAACAAGGGAAAGTCAACTGAGGCTGTTGACTATAAGAAGAAATATTTTGATCTTCTCAGGCAGAAAGGAAAGGCATTCTTGACCCAAGAGTATGACTGGGCTGTTGATGACAATCATTCTGATGATGATGTTGAGTTTGTCAACCTTGCTTTAATGGCTGATTCTGGAGAGCAGGAAGCAAGTTCAACTAGCAATCAGGTATTTTCTACTAATCTCTCTGAGCTCACCAAAGAGGAATGCAATAGTGTTATAGATGAAATGTCTACTGAACTATATCACTTAAGTGTTACTCTTAAATCACTTACTAAAGAGAACAATAGGATTAAAGAGTCTAATCTATTTTTAAGTGATAGAAATGCTGCTCTAGAAGCTCAATTTCTAGAATTTGAGAAAATGAGAGTTGATTGCAATAATGCTAAAAGTGAACTTGAAGCTGTGTTAAAAGAGAACTGATTTTAAAAGACCAGCTTGAAAAAGAACAAGGGATAATTGCTAAATTTCAAAGTTGTAGGAATATTTCTCAAAACATAATAGAAGTCCAGGGAATAGAATCGTTTGTGAAGGATACCTGGACTCAAAAGAAAAAGGAGCTAGAACCTGGCCTTGAGGATCTAGAGACTATTTGTGAATCAACGGATAGTGATCATCCGTTGACAGATGAACCATCAACGGATGAGAGGTATCCATCGACTAACAAAAAGTTTGTTAGTAAGAAGGAACTCAGGTCGGGCTGAGCATTCGGTCGGTTCGGTCCAAAAACCGGACCGAACCGAATTAACCGAAAACCGAATAGGCAATATTTTTTGGACCGAACCGGACTGATTTACAGCTTTGGACCGAACCGAAACCGAACCGAAATATTTCGGTCGGTTCGGTTCTATCCAATAAAACCAAAATTTTAAGCCCTGCATTATTTTTTTTTAAAAACCTGCAGTGATGTGTGGTAATCTGGTGGCATTGTGGCAGGTCTCGTGTGTAGAGAAAATGCTTAAATGTGTCATCATTTGATACAAAATAACTAGCCCGGATCCTCGAATTTAATTTGTCATAACCAACATAAACCAAGTCTTAACTCTTAAATCTTAATTTAACAATCGTTACAATCTCCACGAGAAATGAGAACACAACAAGAACACAACCCTGAACTTTCAAGCAAATCAACAAAACAACTGTCTATAATAGACTACAGAATATAGATTCATGAAGAAAAACAAGCACTCTGAGTCTCTGAACAGAATAGCATTGAGCTAATGGCTGCAGCCTGCAAATCAGCAACTCTCCTGGGAAGATGATGGACACCAGCTGACCAGCATTATCTGCAAATAAAAAAGAAAAAAAAATGTTATTTAACTGTCTGAATGCTACTGTCCACATCTAGCTTTATTCGATCAGTACGAAAGAGCTGTAGGGAATGAGTTAACGCCTAACGGTGACTGCAATACATCAATGATGTGCTTCACTAGTTTAATGATCAGGAAAATACAATAATTTAAAAAAGCTAGATGTGGACAGTAGCGAATATT
Source organism: Saposhnikovia divaricata (assembly GCA_036435485.1). Classification (NCBI taxonomy): domain Eukaryota; kingdom Viridiplantae; phylum Streptophyta; class Magnoliopsida; order Apiales; family Apiaceae; genus Saposhnikovia; species Saposhnikovia divaricata. The sequence continues at coordinate 53,761,103 of CM071594.1, read as the reverse complement.
GTTCTGTTCCAACAGGGGCGATACTACGTACACACCAAAAATTAACTAGCAAATAACAGCTGGGGAAACAAAAGGATAAGTTCGGTTTTATTATACACTCGAAAACTCGATCCGGCATCGTTTGTGACAGGAAGTGAGTAAGTACTGCTGTCTGTTAAAAGATAGAAACACAGTAAATATTATTGAACTACTTTTTAACTTGCAAATATCTTTAGAAAACTTGAAAAATTCTTGACCAAAACTGTATCACAGGTACAGATGTGTGTTTATTATGATTCATATGCACAACCATTACAAAAGACAATAACAAATTATAGGATAAGGATCTGCTAATAGAGAACTATTTTTAGTTAATAAACAAAAAGAAAAAATCAATGCTAAAGATTAAAGAAGAGAAAAGAAAATTTGCCTGTACTGGTATCCAATGTCATGTAAGGGCAAAGTTACAACACTATGATTAAAACAAAGCATAAGTCACCAATATGTCTGATATCTCTTAATCAAATCCTTGATTTACAAGGATTTTGAAAAGAAATAATTTAATTTGCAAATTTACAGTAAGACTTGCTTAAGCGCACAGACAACTAGACAAGTACATCAGCATGCTTCAGTTATAAACCTTGAACACTTAATAGAACCCATGGCTATGTCAATTTCGATCAAATTATCTTCCTCGTTGAACTAATCTGCCTTCTGAGTAGTACGACGATGAGGAGAGGACGACGACTCGACGAGGAAGGTCACTGGTAGGCGTTTTGCCATTTTCGAAAAGACGGCGAGAGTACTAATCTGGAAGAACGAGAGTATATCTGGACTGTCTGTGTCTATAAAATGTAATTACGTAAATATATGTTATATATATATATAAAATGTAAAAATATGTTTTAAAAATTTCGGTTTATTCGGTCCAGAACCGAAATATTTTGAAAAGAACCGAACCGAACTATATTTCGGTCCAGACCGAAAAACTGAAATAACCGGATTTTCAAAAAAGTTTGGACCGAACCGAACCGAATTAACATATTTCGGTTCGGTTTTTCGGTTTCGGATCGGTTTTGCTAAGCCCTAAACTCAGGAAACTGGATATCAAGTATGGTCCAGTCAACAAGAATTTTGTTAGTGGTGAGTGTAGCAAAACCAAATCCAGTGGGAAGGCTAAGGCAGGTGATTTATATAACAAAAAGGCTGTTGGTAAATCAGATAATGAAAAGGTAGAAATTGAGGGTAAAAAGAAAAAGAACAGAAATGGTAAGATATGTATCAACAAGAAAAACAATTATTCTCCTGACAAGTTTGCTCCTAGGAAAACTTGTAGTAATTGTAATAGTGTCAATCACCTATCTTCTAATTGCAAGATTGTCAACAAGGCTCCTGTTCATATACCTCAAACAATGCCATGTATGCCTGCAATGCCTGTTATGCCTGGTTTGTATCAAAATGCTAGTTTTTCAAATCCATATGTGAACATGCCATATGTGTCTAATCCTTATTTTCAATCTGTGAATGTGCCACAAATGTCATGGAACATTCCTAGCATGAATAATATGTATGCCAATTTTTCTCAAATGCATGCATCAAATATTCATGCATATGAGCATTTGTCAAACCCCATCACTCAAGCATCTACACCTAAGTTGAAGAATGCTAAGAGTGCAAAGTCAAAGGCTAACAAGAAAGGACCTAAGGAAGCTTGGGTACCAAAATCAGCTTGATTTGTTTTTGAAATGTGTGCAGGAAAACAGAAGGAATCTATGGTACCTAGACAGTGGATGCTCTAGGCACATGACAGGAGATTCAACCCTGCTCACAGAGTTCAAGGAAGGAGCTGGCCCTAGAATTACCTTTGGAGATGACAGCAAAGGATATACTAAGGGATATGGCCAGATTTCAAAAGACAATGTCATCATTGAAGAAGTGGCTTTAGTTGAAGGTTTGAAGCACAATTTGCTGAGTGTCAGTCAGATTTGTGACAAAGACTATGAAGTAAAGTTCACAAAAGAAGCCTGTGTTGTTTCTGCCAAGGAAGACAACAATGTGGTATTGACAGGCTTTAGAAAAGGAAATGTTTACATAGCTGACTTCAATTCAGCATGCTCAGAATCCATTACTTGTCTCTTCAGCAAAGCAAGTAAGGATGAGAGTTGGCTATGGCATAAGAAGCTGTCACATTTGAATTTTAAAGTTATGAATGATTTGGTAAGAAAGGATCTTGCTAGAGGAATCCCTCAATTGGAGTTTGTCAGAGATGGACTGTGTGATGCCTGCCAATTAGGGAAACAAAAGAAATCATCCTTCAAAAGCAAGACAGAGTCATCCATTGTTAAGCCTCTTCAATTGCTGCATATGGACTTATTTGGTCCAGTAAATGTCATGTCTATTTCAAAGAAGAAATACTGTCTGGTGATTGTAGATGATTTTTCTAAGTTCACATGGACCTTCTTCCTGCACTCCAAGGATTGTGCAAGTGAAATCATCATCAATCACCTCAGAATACTAAACAATGGTTCTGAAGACAGAGTACAAAGAATCAGGAGTGACAATGGTACTGAATTCAAGAATTCCACAACGAAGATTTTCTGTGAAGAGAATGGAATTGTCCATGAGTTTTCTGCTGCCAGAACACCTCAACAAAATGGGGTTGTTGAAAGGAAAAACAGAACTCTCATTAAAGCAGCTAGAACAATGTTAAGTGAATCAAGGTTACCAACATATTTCTGGGCTGAAGCTGTCAACACTGCATGCTTTACTCAGAATATTTCCTTGGTCAATCAAGCTAGAGGAATGACTCCTTATCAATTGTTAACCAACAAGAAACCAACTTTAGCTTTCCTTCATGTCTTTGGATGTAAGTGTTTTGTGCTAAGGAATCATGGAGATAACTTGGGCAAATTTGAAGCAAAGGCAGATGAAGCTATTTTCGTTGGATATGCAGCAGGGAAAGCCTACAAGGTCTACAATCTAAGAACCAACATTGTTATGGAATCTGTACATGTTGTGTTTGATGATCAAAAGATTCTAGGCCTAAATGATGAAGGCTCCCATGAAAAGTTGGAATTTGAGAATGAAGGTGAAGGAAGAATGTACTATGATGATGATGAGGAAGATGAAGATCATAACCACAGAGACCCACCAAGAGTTGTTGTACCAACTAGAAGTGATGCTTACACTGGAAATGAAGCATCCGTTGACAGTCATTCTGGAGCATCCGTTGACATTATTAGAGATGCATCCATTGACAGAGATTCTCAAGCATCCGTCGACAGGCAAAATGATGCATCCATTGACAGTCAACTTCATAATTCAGCAAGGACAACAAACTCAGGGGGAGTTTCTCAAGGTCAAAATTCAATGCTAAATCAACATGATCATGCTCATGGAAATGAAGTAACCTCATCAAGATCAAACCTTCCACCTGCAAGAAAATGGACTAGAGATCATCCATTTGAGTTAATCATTGGTGAATCAAATTCAAGAGTCCAAACTAGAAGGGCCACTCAAGCAGAATGTCTATACAGTAGCTTCCTGTCTCAAGAGGAACCTAAGAAAGTGGAAGATGCCCTTCTAGATCCAGATTGGGTCTTAGCAATGCAAGAAGAGCTAAACCAATTTGAAAGAAATAAAGTATGGAAACTTGTGCCCAAACCTGATGATAGAAGTGTCATAGGTACTAAATGGGTTCTCAAGAATAAGATAGATGAAAATTGCATAATTGTGAGGAATAAACCTAGATTAGTGGCAAAAGGCTACTCTCAAGAAGAAGGAATAGATTTTGATGAAACTTTTGCTCCAGTGGCAAGACTTGAGGCAATAAGAATCTTTCTAGCCTATGCAGCACATGCCAATTTCAAAGTCTATCAGATGGATGTCAAAAGTGCCTTTCTAAATGGGGAACTGGAAGAAGAGGTCTATGTCCATCAACCTCCCGGCTTTGAGGATCCAGAATTTCCAGAATATGTATATCTTCTCATGAAAGCACTTTATGGTTTGAAGCAAGCACCAGGAGCCTGGTATGACACTTTATCTCAATTTCTTTTGGAGAACCACTTCACTAGAAGTACAGTAGATAAAACCTTATTTCATAGGAATATTAATGGCTCTTCAATACTTGTTCAAATCTATGTAGATGATATTATTTTTGGGTCTACAGATGAGAAGCTTTGCAAAAGGTTTGCCAAACTTATGCAAAGTAGGTATGAAATGAGCATGATGGGTGAATTAACTTACTTTCTTGGCCTACAAGTAAAGCAAGTTAATGAGGGCATTTTCATAAGTCAAACAAAATATATTTATGTTCTCTTAAAGAAATTTGACTTAGTGGATTGTACCTCTGCAAAAACACCTATGACCACTGCAACTAAGCTTGAGTTGAATACTAAGGAAAAGTCTGTGGACATCTCAAGCTATAGAGGCATGGTAGGTTCACTTATATACCTAACAGCTAGTAGGCCTGATATAATGTTTTCTACTTGTCTTTGTGATAGATTTCAATCTGACCCTAGAGAGTCTCACTTAATAGCTATTAAAAGAATATTCAGGTATCTCAAGGGAACACCAAACCTTGGCATTTGGTACCCAAGAGAATCTGGTTTTGATCTAACTGGCTATTCAGATGCAGATTATGCAGGTTGCAGAGTTGATAGGAAAAGTACTACAGGTTCCTGTCAATTTCTAGGAAACAGGCTTGTTTCATGGTTCAGTAAGAAACAGAACTCAGTCTCCACTTCTACAGCTGAAGCTGAGTACATTGCTGCTGGAAGCTGTTGTGCACAAATTTTATGGATGAGAAATCAACTCATTGACTATGGTCTAAAAGTTGAGAAGATTCAAATTTTTTGTGACAACACAAGTGCTATTGCCATCACAGGGAATCCAGTGCAACATTCGAGAACCAAGCACATTGACATCAAATACCACTTCATTAGAGAACATGTGATGAATGCTACAGTAGAAATGCACTTTGTGCCAAGTGAAATGCAGCTTGCAGATATCTTCACCAAGCCTCTTGATGAATCCACATTCACAAGATTGGTAGGTGAATAGGTACGCTTAACTTGTCATAATTCCTAGTGATATTTGATTTCAATGCATTGCAGCTAGGAATGTGTTTTGATTTACTTCAGAATTAAAAACTCTCAGAAAAATTTTTCTTTAGAAATTTTGTCCAAGGCAAAATTATCTTATCAACGGATATCCTTTTACCCGTTGATAGCATAAACACATTCCTAGATTTTTGTATATCAACGGATAACAGCTTATCCACGTCATCAACGGATAAACTGTTTCTCAACCGTTCATTCCATATCCGTTGATATACATATTTTCTTTTAAATATAACCGTTGGTAAACGTATATCTATATAGGACTGGTTATATTTATTTTCTTTTATTATTTGATAGTTACTTTTGACCAATGAGTAATTACTTTTAATTATTTCATTTTCAATTCTTGAAAAGTATAAAAGGCTGTCTTGTGCTCTCACATCTCTCTTTTATCGACTTTCAAGATTCTCTTAAGTAAACTGCATCTTCTTCTTCACAAAAACTCTCTGCAACAAAAGTTCAAACTCTTCAATGGCGCCTATTGTTAAGATGATGTCTTCCACTGGGTTCACCTATGAGAAGAACAATTTCGCGGCCTATGTCGATACAGTGAATGCCCTAGAAGCTTATCACACCATGATGAATTTTGTGAAGAACTGTAAACTTTCGTATGCTATGACTGCCACCACTCCTCTAATCCACGAAGTAATCGAAGAGGTGTGGGCATCTGCTGAGTACAATGGCACAGACGGTACAATTGCTTTTTCTCTAAAGGGTAAAAACTATGTAGTTAACTCTGATGTGATAACTGCTTGTTTAAAATTGCCTGAGAATAACTGTCTGAAAGTACCCAGTGATGCTGAAATAGTTGCCATGCTTAATTCCATAATTATGCCCTTAGTACTGATAATTTAGGAAAAATTGTTAGGAAAGGGATGGTTAAAGAATGGAGTTATTTTTGTGATGCCTTCATTAAAACTTTTTCAGGCAAAATTAGTAACTTTGATGCTGTTACCCATTCCATGCTAGTTATGCTGTGTATGCTTCTGACTGATAAATTCTATAACTTTGGCACACTAGTCATGTATGAGATAGCAGCAAAATTAGGTAAAAAGGAAACTAGGGGCAACAATATCTATTTTGCTAGATTTTTGATGCTCTTAGCACTGCATGTATCTGAGAATAAGCTATCCATTGCTAACCCGGATAGCAAGTTCACATGTTTTGTTCAGGAGAAGAGAGTCTTAAGTGATTTAATTCGAATGAACTCCAATGCAGAAGTACAATTGGTATATCTACCAATTGTTCAGGTAACTCTTTCTAACCTTGAAACTCCTATCTCTAACCCCCAAATTTCTTTGCCTTCCTCAGTCACAATGGAGTCTGTAGTAGTGACCAAATAGGATTCTACCCAAGTGATTAAAACAAAAGTTTCCAAACCAAAATCTAAGAGACAAACCTCAGGTGTTTCTCAAAAAGCACCTGTTGCAAAAACTACCACAACTCTTGAGGGGAGTGTGAAGGAGGTAGTGAGTGGTGAGGGACAGCGTGCAAGCCCTAAAAATAAGGTGGGTGAGGAAAGTGCACCAAATAGCCAAGCCCAAGTTACATCCTCTCAACAGGGTGTGACTACTAGTTCTACAGCAACTCTGCACAAAAGGGTAAGGGACACTAGCTCTCACTCAAAAACCTATGGAAGAAGAGTAAAATCTAAAACCATAGGGGAAGCACAGGGTGCACACACAGTACAGCAAACTGTACCTTCACAAATTCAGTTTGATGTGACTTCAATAAATGTGGAGTCACAATCCCTTGATCTTAACCTTCAAATCGATACTCATTACAATCCACCATCACCAACTCCATCTCTGGATGTGGATATGATATCTACATCAATTCCTGATTCTCCATCTTTAAGATTCTTGGAGAAGCCCCACTCTGCAATTGGTGGTCATCATCTTTTAGATGATTTGTTGGGCCATCAACCTTCCATTCCTGAATTCACAACAACATCTGTGGCCTCATCTTTAAAATCAATCTCCACATATTCAGTGTTGGTTTTCACTTCAACGGATATTATCATTCCTTCATCAACGGATATCCTTCATCCGTTGACAAGTGTTTCTCCATCAACGGATGCGCCTCTGTCTAGCCATCCGTTGACAGCTATAACTACTCCATCAATGGATATCCCTTATCCGTTGATAACTCACTCTACCACTGCTATATCTGACACTCCTGTGTCAAGTGTGGAGGAGTTCTCAGTAGTTGAAACACTTTTAGGATTGAGGGAAGGGAGTGAGAGACTGCCTTGTGAGCAGGCAAAAGGAGAGGCAAATAATGAGAGGCTGACCATTTCTTCAGGTCAGGCAAAAGGAGAGCAAGAGAGTTCCACCTTAGTAGGTGAAGGTGAGGGTGTGAGAGGTGTGAGCCAGGGGGAGCCCCTGATGCAAGAAAAGAGAGATGAGAGGAAAGAAGGGACTACAGGAGAAATAAGGCAGGAAGATTCAGCCATTGCAAGTGAGTTAATGGAGGTTAATGAAGCTTCTAAAGAGATGGAATTTCGACAAGAATATCAGTCAATTATTGACTCCATCTCTTTGGATCCTGAAACATTTACTCATCCTGTTTCTGCCTATCAAGTCATGGCACAACAGGGCAATGTGGAGGCAGAGGAGGCAATGCACCTAGTGCACACCTCACAATCTCTACAAAGAGCAAAGGATGCTTTGACAACTCTGTATTCAAATGCTGACAATGAAGAGTTTGGCAATGATGACAGTGACAGCACAGCAAATGATGAAGAAGTCAATGTGGCAGATACTCCAGACTGGCTATTTTCTACTGCCACTGTGGCTGGTGACTTCAATGTGGAGATTGTGAAGCAATATCAATCTGCTAGGGCTGAGCACCAAAATGCAGATCCACAGAGAAAGGCTGTCCTTCAGCAAATAATGGACTCCCTGAAACTTCACAAAATGCACATGGTCATTCAAAGAACACAACAGGAGGAGGTCCAAACTGCAATTAGAGAAATGAAAGTGGAACTAGATGCCAGGATTGAGGCACTAGCCCCTACTACCACTCTGAAGGTGCTGACTAGCAAACTATTGAAGGAAGATAGCCTGGCCAAATATGTTCAGCATCTCTCCTCCAGAGTGGATGGTATGGAATCTCAAATGTAGACACTCATTGCCAACCAAACAGACTGAGCTACTGGAAAGGCTGCTTGCAGCCTCATCTCCAGCCCTTGATGCTAACAAAAAGGGGGGGAAAAGGTAGAAGAGGTTGCAGCTACTTCTAGTCAAATTCCAGCTTCCAGTAGCAAGATAGCACAAAGTGAGGGGGAGCAACAACCAATGATAGTGGTCAATCCAAAAGAATTTACTATAGAGGCTTCCCCTGTGAAGAAACAAAAGGCTTTGCCTGTGATTCCTGACTTATCAGAAATCTCAGATGGTGAAAGGCAAGCCAGAATAGAGGCCTTAGAAAAGATCAACAAGGAGGCAAATGAAAGAATGATGAGAACAGAAAGGATGATCAATGAATCAATTGTATCAAATCTGTTCTCTACTAAGTCCTCAGCTCCAACAATATCAACTACAATTCTGAAGGTGCTCACTCCAGAGATTGTAGCTCCTACTTTTTATGATGCTGAACCATCTTATGTCAAAGAATTTGAACCATACATAAAAACCAGAGCCTACTCTCCACCAAAGGCAAATGGGAAGAACAAGTTACAATTGGACTTTCCATTTCCCAAGGATGATGAAGGAAAGCTAATGGGAAAGCAAATTAAGGAGTTCAAGGAAAATGCCAATAGAAGTGTAAGAGAATGGATGGCTGTAATAATAAGGAATGGAAAAGTCTTAAATATATCCAATAGTCATCCTAGATTTGTTGAAGCAAAAAGAGAGGAGACCTCCAGACTTCTCAGGGAAGCTCATCCAAGTGAAGAAAATCAATATGAAAACTCAGATGAGAAGCAAGCCAGGCTGGCTCAAGAGTTAATGGATGAGGTAGAGGATGAAATGAGGGAACCTGAGGAAGTCCCCAAATCCAAAAGGAAAGTGAAATCAGTCCCCAAATCCAAATCTAAGAGAGTGAAATCAAAGGCAAGGAGGCCTGTCTCTCCAGAAATTGAAAGCAAGGAGACAGTTGGCTCATCACAACCTATCTCTATAAAAGTATTCAACCCAGCTGTGAATTTCCATGGTGATCCCATAGTACCTAAAGAGGAACCAATGAATCTTGACTCCATTGAGGTTCCTTCATTCTTGCTGAAGCCTCAACAGAAGCCTATACAGAAGAAAAGGATACCAAGGAAGCAACCTTCAAAGGAACCAATTCAAGTTGCTAGGGTACCTGCTATTGTCAGGCAGCCAATCTTGGAAAACAAGGATGATTTTATCTATCAGGCAGATATTGAAGAATACTCTGGCATTAATCTGTATCTGGATGAATTGTCAGAAGTAAGAGGAATTGACAAATATAAAAATTTGCCTGAGAGATTGGTCTTTGTATACAAGGGAGGAAAGGAAAGGACATGGCCACTACAGAGGGTTCTTGGAGAAAATTATCTGACCTTAACCAAAGTGTTCTCTGCAATCAAGAGATACACAGGGTTCTCCAAGATAGCAAAAGGGGAGATACTGGACAGAATAGAACAGATAAGGAGGGAATGGAACTCACCATCAAGTCTACCAAGGAAGATGAAGATCCCATACAATGGACAGAAAATCCACCTTCAACCCTTCTGGATGATGGAGTTCAGGGATGAAGATGGTAACAGGAGATTCTTCAGGTTAGAAGATCAACTATCAAAGGCTAGCTCTCAATACCTGAGATGGTTACAACAAAAGCTAAATCCAAAGGTTGATGAAGAAGATGCCTTCTATAGGCAACTCCAAATGCAGATTGAGTCCAACTCTGCCAAAGAAGGAAAATCAAGGGTGATGCCAACAAGAGAAAAGAAACAGTCTTAAATCTGCTCAGTCTAGAGGAGCACTTCTCTGTAAATTTCTCAAACTTTCAGTTTTTAATTTTTGTAGCTTAATACAATTTTTGCATTGTTCTATATATATATCTTTAGGAATGTTTTGTTATCATCAAGGTCCTGAATTTATGCTTTATTGCCATCAAGTATAAATTGGGGGAGATTGTTAGGAATATGTTGTACTTGATGATAACTTCACAATCAATCAAATTGTATAAGGTTTTGTAGCTGTCAACGGATGAGGATTTATAACTCTATCCGTTGACAGGTAGCTCATCAACGGATGAGGTTTGTAGCATACTGCAGTATCTCTATGTTATCAGTTGATAGTGTTTTTATCCACAGTCATGTTGACCATCAACGGATAGGCAGAATAGGGTAGCCAATTGTAAATAAGCTATGCTATGTAATTCTGTCTAAGTGAAAGTGTATCAACAAATAAAGACAAAACTCTATCAACGGATACAACTCAAATCCACTCTATCAACGGATACAGCTCAAGTCTCAATGTCAACGGATACATCTCAATACATCATCAACGGATGTCAGTGTACAATATCAACGGATAATCATTGACACTGTCTTCTATGCTAAGCTGGGGATTAGCAGTTGATAAGGACATGTTTGACTGACAGATCACATGGGTTGATAGTAGATACAAAAAACAGTATGGCAGCCATACTTTGGAAACACATAAGAAAGAAGCATTCCGTTTACACTATGAATACAAGAAAGGTGCAGGAGACATGTCTGTTCACAAGGACAACCTTTCGGCTACATGTGTATTTGGAGTGTAGTAGCAAGTCAACTAGAATTAGATTAATATTATCTTATTCCAGTAGTACTTGTAAAACTTGGGATTTATAACCAAGTGTAGCAACTCTTTGTAAGCTAAGAAAACAAATACATTTGCTTAGGGTTTTTATTGAATATCCTTAGAAAGCAAAGAGTTGTAAAACAGAAGCTGTGTACTTTTGTATCACAGAGTTTTCTTCGAATAAAAGCTTCAGGTGGTGCATTTAACCACCTGATTTTTATGTGTTTGTGCATTAATCTTTCTACAACAATTATCTAAGTATAGATTTCTGGAGTTCTTATCATAAATTTATAAATATCAAGAATTGTATTCAACCCCCCCTTCTACAATTATACAAGTGTGTAATCTGGGAATAACAATTTTACCTGAAAAAATAAATTATTTAATTATTGAAAAAGGGAATAGATAATATGTTTAACCTGAAAAATGAAATTGATTAATTAGTAGAATGATTTGTAATTAAGTAAGGGTAAATTAGTAAAATCAACAGGTACCGTACCGACCAACCAAACTTTTAATGTTTCGTTCGGTTATTATATAATAGTATTGATTTTGATTTTTAAATTCATTTACTATTTATTTTTAATTTTATGATTATTTTCTTTGTTTTAATTAAAAATAAAAACAAAGAATTATGTCTTTTCTATATATATACTAATCAATAGTTATTTGAAAAAGAGATATTTTAGTTAGAGAAAAGAGAAAAGGTAACGTGTTTTGGCTGAAAAAGGTAATTGCTCGTGATATAATTGGAAAAAAGAATATTTTATTTAGAGAAAAGAGAAAAGGTAACGTGTTTTGGTTGAAAAATAAAATTAATGACTTAACAGTAATTATAATATAATTATGTTATTTAATTAAACAAAATTGTTCGTAGTTTTTTTAAAAAGGAGAAATTTTAGTTAGATAAAATATAAAAGATATTGTATTTCACCTGAAAAAGAGAATTATTTAGTTATTGAAAAAGGGTTTTATATCAAAGTGACCATTCCGTTCGTCAAAAACTATCACTTAACCCACCGTTCTCATCGGGATCTCATGTAAACCACTAAACTAAGAAAACATATCATTTGCCCCCCCTGTATATCACTTAGACCACCATAAATTGTATTATTTTTGTGAATGCAGGGGGGACAAATGATATATTTTCTTAGTTTAGTGGTTTAAATGTGATCCCGATAAAAACGGTGGGTTAAGTGATAGTTTTTGACGAACGGAGTGGCCACTTTGATATAAAACCCTATTGAAAAATAGAAAAGGTAATATGTTTAACCTGAAAAAGAAAATTGTCTTTTATAATATAGTATAGATTATAATATAATTATGTTATTTTATTAAACAAAATTGCTCGTACTATTTTTAAAAAAAGAAATTTTAGTTAAATAATATGTAAAAGATATTCTATTTTACCTGAAAAAGGAAATTATTTAGTTATTGAAAAATAGAAAAAGTAATATGTTTAACCTAAAAAAGGAAATTGATTAATAAAGGAGAAATTTTAGTTAGATAAAATATAAAAGGATATTGTATTTTACCTGAAAAAAGAAATTATTTAGTTCTTGAAAAATAGAAAAGATAATATGGTTAACCTCAAGAAGGAAATTGATTAATTAGTAGATCTATAATTGACTAAGGGTAAATAAGTAAAATCAACGAGAAATTTTAGTTAGATAAAATATAAAAGATATTGTATTTCACCTGAAAAAGAGAATTATTTAGTTATTGAAAAATAGAAAAGGTAATATGTTTAACCTGAAAAAGAAAATTGTCTTTTATAATATAGTATAGATTATAATATAATTATGTTTTTTTATTAAACAAAATTGCTCGTACTATTTTTAAAAAAAGAGAAATTTTAGTTAAATAATATGTAAAAGATATTCTATTTTACCTGAAAAAGGAAATTATTTAGTTATTGAAAAATAGAAAAAGTAATATGTTTAACCTAAAAAAGGAAATTGATTAATAAAGAGAAATTTGAGTTAGATAAAATATAAAAGGATATTGTATTTTACCTGAAAAAAGAAATTATTTAGTTCTTGAAAAATAGAAAAGATAATATGGTTAACCTCAAGAAGGAAATTGATTAATTAGTAGATCTATAATTGAGTAAGGGTAAATACGTAAAATCAACAGGTACCGTACCGATCAACCGACTTACCGACCAAACTTTTAATGTTTCTGCTTTTATATAATAGTATTGATTGGTTCCATCACTTTACTCACTTTCTTTACTTTTCTTCGTTAATTTACACATTTTTTTTAACCTTCATGCCCATCACATATGTAAAAAAATACTCCCTCCGTCCCCCGTGGTTCTTTACATGGGGGATGGATACGGAGATTAAGGAAATGTATAAAAAATGAGTAAAATTAGATGAAAAGTGGGTAAAGTGGTGGGACCTATTAATATTTAATAATAAATTTGAGATAGTGAAGGAAAGTAGTGGGTATAATAGTATTTTTTATTATTAAATATATGAGTAGTGGGTGTAATAGTGGGAGAAACTTACTATTTTTGGAATGTAAAGAAATGAGAGGGACACCCAAAATAGTAACTGTAAAGAATCTTGAGGGACAAAGGGAGTAAGAGAGAAGGAGGAGTATTCCTTAACTAAAATGTTTACGTGTTATTTAATTTATAATTTATATAAAAGTTTAGTTTTTTCATCTTCAATGCTCTATTCCTTTGTCTAAAATTTTATTACCTCCGTTTTATTTTACATATTCTTTTTGAAAAAATTAAGTATGTTAAGAAAAAAATTAGTTGAATAAAATTTTCCAAAAATACCTTAATTAATGCATTGAAAATGAAAATAGAGTTATGTTTTAAAGAAGTCAAACATTGGAAGCAATGTGGGGATAGTTTAAAAAATTGTTCTCAGATTTCTATGAAAAAAAAGAGAAGGATATGTAATTCGAAACAATTTTTTTTTCAAACGAGACATATATTATAAGATGAAGGTAGTATAATTTATTTCAAATTAATTATATATATTCAATATCTAAATTTCTTTACAAAATTATTATATAATATATTATCATGGCATTATCAATTATTTATATTTTAAATATACAACCAATCATTTTAATACAATCATTGAAATACAATACGTTAACTAAAAAATTGAACAAACATAATTTTTCGTGCGATAAAGTTAGTGAAATAGTCTTCCACGTCTTTTACTAACTTCATGTTATGTAATTTATCATGTCTAGTGTAGGGCCGAGCAAAACCGAACCGAAACCGAAAAACCGAACCGAACCGAACCGTGAAAATTCGGTTCGGTTCGGTTCTAATTTTTTGAAAAATCGGTTTATTCGGTCCGGACCGAATTAAAAATCGGTTCGGTTCGGTTCTTTAAAAAATATTTCGGTCCGGACCGAATAGACCGAATAGTCCGAATAATATATACTTTAATTTTTGTATTTATGTTATATACATTTTATATATATCTTAAAAAATATAATTATATTATCTAATTTGCTAATTCTAATTATATTTATGTTGGTGAAATAGTGGTGATTAATTGATTATTATTTTTGTGATAAATCATGAATTTTTAGCTTTATTTATAATATAGGTTTTTTTTAAAAAAAAAAATTCGATTTTTTCGGTTCGGACCGAACCGAACCGAATTATTTCGGTTCGGTCCGGTTCGGTCCATGATTAAACTTCGATCCGGTTCGGTCCAGAAAAAAATAACATTTCGGTTTTCGGTTTATTCGGTTCGGTCCGGTTCTGGACCGAACTGACCGAATGCTCAGCCCTAGTCTAGTGAATGTACATTCCTCTTCTAGCAGAAAAACAACTCTAACACCATAACAATCACGTAAAAGTTATCTAATAACCTATACTAACTAAAATCTCCAACCCCAATTTCCCACCAAAAATTTCCTTCTCTCTCTTCTCTCGTCTTAATTTCTAGAAATTTTTTTCTCTCCCCCTTATTTCCAATTTCTTACTTAAAGTCAGTGTTGTAAATATTGGTCTAGACGCCATCAAAATGTCCTGATTCGAATTAGGCGGTTATAAAAACGTTTTTTGTGTAAATTGGTAAAAAAAAATCGGCAAAAATTCGATTCAGGCGGTCAAAAATCGGTTTAGGCGATCGAAAAAAATAGGCCTAGGCGGTCAAAAATCGGAAAAAATCAGCAAAATACATTGAAAAATTCAAGAATCGACAAAAATATTTGACAAAAAAATTTAATAAATAAGAATATTAAAAATAATAATTAAATACAACCGATTAATGCTCCGATTAATCAATCCGACTAACCTCCGCCAACCGTCTTGGGCCGCCTATCGATTTCTGGAACACTACTTGAAATTCCCTTGTATCTCTCATCTCACTTCTATTTTTTATCATTATCAATCTATCTTTGATACTATATCCTCCCAAATTTTCCTCCTAAATTTCCCTATTCTCCCTCCTGCTACTTTCTCAAATATTTATTTTTCTACTCTTTTCTATCCTTACACTTTACACACAAATATTAGTTTATTATACATTTTATTTCCTCTATCATTCTCTTTTTCTCTCTATTCATTTATTTTTTTTTCATTTTTTTTCCAATTCTTTTTTTCCCACCTAAGTATCTCATTCATCTTTTTTTTCTTATCATTCATCATTTAAATTAGTATTATGTCCATCTCATATTTGTCACTCTTTTCTCAAATTTAAAAATGATTTTTTTTTTAATTTCTATCATATTATTTTTATAAATAACAGTGCAAATTAAATAAAAATTTTAGTCATTTAAATTGTATTTTCTTCAAAACTAAGGTTCCGTTTGGTATTGCTGTTGAAAACACCGACATTAGCTTATTTTTGAAAAACAAGTAAAAAAGTATTTAGTAAATTTCAAAAGCTGCTTTTCTGAAAAGTGGTTTCGGCTAAAAAGCTGATTTTAGAGAAAACATGTCCCCCATACTTTTGAAAAAAAAATTCAGCTTTTGCAGGAAGAAGCTACTAATTTCAACATCAAACATCACGAAAAACATTATTTTTAATAAATTATAACCAAAATATGCATATATCAAAAATATTACCAAACATGTATCTGATCAACAGCACAACATCAATCCCAAACAGATCCTAACAAATTCAAATTTGAATGAATATATTTGACAAAAGAAAAACAATTCAATATATAAAAATTAATTATAATAAATATAATAATAATTTATCATTAATTATCTGAATAGTCTTCAAAAATATATTACTTACAAACTTATATTCAATTTGTCCCATTTTCTTCACGCTTTAATTTTTTTTGGATATTTCTCCAAATATTACTTATTCCATGACCGTCACTTAACTCATATTTTTTTCTTTAATTCTTCTCATTAATTTTAGAATCGTGCATATGCACGGCTATTATCTAGTATATTTCAAACGCAAGTAGCTAACCAGAAAGATATTTGAAATTGAGAAAGTGGCAAAATTCGACAATGATTCTACTAGAATAATATATGCAACGAGTAATGAAATATGCAATATAATAATGGGGTATTTGGGGTAACTTATTTTTCAGAAAAATTTACTTATTTTAATAAAGAAATTAAGATTTCTAGTTTTTTTTCTAAAAAACAATTTTTTTGGCAAATTATGAAATCTCAAACATAAATTAAACATAATCATAAAAAATTATTAAAATATAAAATTTTATTCAAAAAAAATTAATAAAAACTTATTTTAAGAGAAGTCAAACAACACCAATAATACTTAATAGAGACAATAGTTGTATTCCGGTTTCCAAATTCTTTCGACGGTTTTGACTTGTTGACGACTTGTTTGTCATCGCTAAACATCCAACTGTAGAAAATAATCTTTCCTTTTGAGTTTTGAGTCTTATTTATTCTATTTTTTTATTCAACTCAAAGCTGATGCAATTTCCCTGTTTTCACTGTGTAATAATGTAAGCTACAAGGAAGATGCAGGAATGTTTTGCTTTTTGTTGACAGAAATCTAGGAGTAACTAGCAATATTAAGAAAATACAGCTGATTTTTATTAAATACTTGTTGACGGAGGAATTTGGGAACAATAAAATTTGAGGTACGTCACCGGAAACAAGATCCGATGCAGCGGTTCTTTGCCGGAGAAAACGGTGGTGTGTGATTGTTGAGCGTAATTGATGGCTGAGATTGATAGGGTTAGTGGCGGCTATTCAGAGCTCTCGACTTCCAACCCCTCAATCGGCCTACGTACCCCGATATTTATAGGGGATCAAGCCATACGTAGTTCTTGGAGAACAAGAAACCCAAATGGGCTTGGATAACGGACCAGCTTCCGGAATGTTCTACTATGAGGCCTAACCACAAAGGCCCAAGGCTCATCCAAGATCTCAAGACTTCACAGATAAGGAAACTTCCCCCGTCGAGGACTAGTCCTATCCGTTACCAGCTATTTCTTGATTTCAAGGATGCAGGTATAGCCGTGGTTTACCCCAAGTGCAGAACGCATCCCTGTCCCCCGAATGAGAAGCACCCACCAGATAGCAGGACAGGTGATCCAGAGCTTTTGGGTGAAAAGTGCAGGATTACTCCAAAGTTCCCCAATGAGAGCGCGCCCATTGGCTACAGGAACAGAGCTCCCAAAGCACACACCAAAAAGTCCCCATCTTTCCACCTTAGGGCGCGCCCTTAGTGTTTAAGAAGGGTCATTATATCCAGGCAAACCCCTGGAGGCCTTCTGCGACGGACATCCCCCTCCTGAGATACGACAGGAGGGAATTCTTCAATAACTCCTGGAATCCCAGCCTAATTGGAATCCCAAAATAGAATTCTTCAATAGCTCTTAGAAAATCAACTTTATCATCATTTTTAGCATTTAGGGCGCGCCCTCCTTATAGAGTAAGAGAGGGCGCGGCCTGACTTCTCTATTTCCGCCAAATCCCTAACCTAATCTAGAATTCCCCAAATTGAACCTGTATTTTGACCCGAATCCATCTTGGAATACCCGAACCGAATTTTGGGCATAACAACTACCCCCAATTCCATATGAAATTAAAAATAAAATATGGAATTTTCTTAAAAGATCCAAAATTCCTCTAATCCCAGGGCGCGCCCTAACATAGGACGCGTCCTCAGAATTCCAATCGACAGTGGTTGACAGCTGTCTTCCACTATCTCTTCAAATGCCTATAAATATCCCTTCTCCCTCATACTTTACTCTTTTCTCATTCTTTTACTCAAAAAACATTACCCTCGCCGCAGTTCAACTTTTCCGAGCAAAATCCGGTCGAATCTCGTCCGTTCTTGTAAATCTTCTCCACTAATCTTGTTCCAGAACTTCCAAGGTACGTCGTTATGCTTTTATTTCATAGTTTTTCCGTACTAATTGTCTGATTTATCGATTTAACTGTCGGACTTTATATGTTCTTCATTTTCCGATGTATGTAACCGTGTATGTATATGCTGTTGATCTTGTTTTGCTATTAAAACGTCCATAAAACATGTTTTTGTGATTTTAATTCCTTTAGTCTTTTAGGACACGCCTTAGGCCTAGGGTGCCCTTCAATCATAGGGCGCGCCCTAAGGATACCTTCATAATTTTAACCCTTTAGGATACCTTCATACCACGACCCGTAGATAATTTTCCTTCTCTTTTACTACTTTCTTGGGCGCGCCCTTAGTTTTTTCTTTTTATTTTGCAGCTGGAGTGCGCGTCTTCTCCATTTCACCCTTTTAAGGAGTTTAATAAACGTATTGGGATATACTCTCCCTTGCTGTCTCCTCTACCGCCTAGTTCACCCAAGCCTCTCTTTTCATTCACATCTTCAGAAGATAAGGCGCGCCTTATTCAAGAATTTCAAGACTGCACCATGAGCTTTTCTAATGAAGATTCCTTGGATAATATTCCCCTTAGCAGCCGTATAAAGAACAACACAGAAACTTCAAAACCAATACCCGAAAAAACTCCAAACCCTTTGCATACAGATCCCTCAGACAATGATTATATTCCAAATTCCAATTCTTCCAACGACACACACTCTTCTGACACTTACTCCTCTGAGGGCGCGCCCTCAGCTTCTTCTATTTCACCTATAGCCGACTCCGAACCTACATCTCCATTACCTTCTCCAGTCCCGTTTAGACATTGGGAAGTCCTTGATGAAGAAATCGATATTGATTTTGGTAAATATGATACCATGTTTGAAAAGGATAAAAATATTCTTAGAAAGAAATGAGGCAAATTGGCTTGTGTGAATATGTCTTCGACAGCCACGAGCGACGAAGTAGGATGGGCTATGCAATATTATGGCCAAGAAGGAATCTGGGCCATTCCATACGCTCACCACCGCCCACACATCTTCAATTATGGTAAAAATTTCAAAATTCCGAGGATGGTCTTAACTCCAAAACTTATAGCTCTTGGTGTGGGCGCGCCCTTACACCCATATCTAAGGCAAGTACTCGAATGGTACAATCTTGCACCCATTCAACTTAGTCCCAATAGCTACAAACTTTTACTTGGTTTATTCATTCTCTATCACGATCTTTAATTTGGAGCTCCCTCCATGCACGAAGTCAGTTTCTTCTACAGCATTCGTCAATCCAGTATAGGCTATTACTATTTAGTAATAAATAAGCCTCACAATAATAAAGGATTTTCTGAGGGTAGGGTCAGCCACACCAAACATTGGAAGGAACCATACTTCTTCGTTTGGGATGTCCCTCGAGTTCGTGTGCAGTTCAACACCGATCCCTGTAAGTCAGGGCGCGCCTTAAATCCTTTTTTCCTTAATAACTTTCCACTCTTGAACTTTCATTAACTTTGAATTAACACAGATAGAAGAGTTCAGAAAACTCTCCAAGGCGCGGCCTCTCTCAGGGCTCAGGCTGTCCTCAAAATTGCCGAAGAAAAATTCAATCTTCAAACTCTTATCACAGAAGAAAACCTAAAAAGAGTTGGGATTCTCTCTAAGAGGGTTGGTTCCTTTTGTAAATTTAAGAAATTTAGAAATGGCATTGCCGTTCCCTCACCCTCTAGTGATAGCGATGAAAATTATGACTCCAATGAAGGTATAAAAGTATAGATTAGGACGCGCCCTAATATTTATTCTTTACTTAACATGTTGTGCTTCATAACCTTTTCCTAAGGCGCGGCCTAATTGCTTCTCTTGTCTTGTGCAGATATGGCTCCTCGAATTCCTCGTGGTTTCGGAGGTACAAAGAAAAATGACAAGGAGAAAAGCGATGAAAAAGCTGGTACCTCCAGGTCGCGCCCAGCAAAAGATTCCAGCAAAAGCATCCCTTCAAGTGATTCCCTGAAGAGGGATGTTGAGGTTCTTCACGAGCCTGTCGAGAAAAGCAAGAAACAACGGATCGAGGCCGCGCCCTCCTATGTTGAAACTCTCATTGGGCCTTCTGCGTCCTCGTTTGTCAAGGAAACCGAAGTGGATAAGTGGCAAAACATGGATGCTGAAGAGGAAATTCATTCCATGATCCATGCTTCCTCCCAGCTCCTCATTCAATCTCTAGGGCGCGCCCAAAGAGTCCACAAGGAAAAGCTTCACCTTAACAAACTTGAAGCTGAAAATAGGAAGTATTCAAAGATGATCATTGAGAACGATAATAAATGGAAGAAAGATCTAGACGCCAAGGATGCTACAATTGCTGATCTGAAACACGACCTTGATGAATCTTATGAACATCGTGATCTTCTGAATTCCAAGAATGTCAGATTGGAGAAAGAGATAGAGGAGTTGAAGATACAGCGTGACAGTCTTGAGATCGAGAAGGCTGACTGTTGGAAAGATGAGAAACAACGTGTCGAGGATGAAAATTTTCAAAGGGGCTTCGACTTCTATCTCCTTGGTTTTCTGGCTAATGATCCTAACTATAACTGGGAAGAAAAGTTTGGTCGCGAAAGCGCTGAGGATATCGAGGACTTCAAGAAGGTGCACGCGAGTGCAATCAAAGCAAAAAGGAACGAGCTAGCTTTGGACAAGGATCCTCAGGGCGCGCCTTCTTCCACAGTTATTCCTGAAGCTCAAAATCAAGATGCTCAAACATTTCCTCCCGTAGCAGATCAAGCCTCCATTCCTGAAGATGCAACTCCTATCTCCATCATCCAGTCTACAAACAACCAGGACGCGTCCCCTGCTAAGGACGCGCCCTAAAACTTTTATCATCTTTGAACTTTTGCTTGGTTTTAACATTTAAGGTGCGGGCCCTTTGTAAAACCCTGCAAATTGTATTTTGAATGTCTTGAATATTGTCCGTGTTTTTTATGACTTTAAATATTGTGTTTCTGCAAAATTCTGTCAACTGCCAAATTACTTTTACCGTAAAACAGCTATAGGGTGCGCCCTAACATATAGGGGGCGGCCTTTGTAAAATTTTCTTTATCAATGTTAAAAACACATCTTCAAAAATTTTCAGATAATTCTTCTATGCAAACATCATATGATGTGAAAAAGTTGTTAGTTAAAATTCTTCAGTGTAATACAGGGTGCGCCCTAGTTACTTTTGAGCGCGGCCTCTTGTGCTTTATCAGCCAATATTTTTTCAACTCTTGAAAACATTGAAACGCATAGAATTAAGTCTTCATTCATGTTGAGGGCGCGCCCTAAGGCATTACCCTTTTCAATATTCCTTTAACTTGTCAATTATTGCTAGTAATTACACAGAATTTCACAGGGCGCGCCCTAAGGCATAGAGCACGACCTCTTGTAAAAAAGAATCTTCAAAAAACTTGAAAAAATGTCTTGATAAACTCTATTGATCTTCAAATAAACTTAAATCTCAACAGAACAGGGGAAGGTATACATGAACTACCCCCCGAGCTAAGGAGAATAAACTTCGAAAAAACGTGGAATAAAAACAGCAAGTCTCAACTAGAACTAAAGAAGGCGTATGTGTACTACCCCCCTAGACTAGGAGAAGATTTATTTATACTAGTCTATAACTTAAATATAAGCCTTCATACAATAGGGGGCCAAAGCCGCACCCTACTGATAGTATTTTCTCAGATGCTCTGCATTCCATGCCCTTGGAATTGTGTTGCCATCCAAGTCCTCTAGATGATAAGTCCCTTCCCAGATGATAGACTTGATCTTGTAAGGTCCTTCCCAGTTGGGACCAAAGACTCCATGTGCTGCTACCCTTGTATTTGGCATAACTTTCCGCAGAACTAGATCACCCACCTTGAAAGGCTGAGCCTTCACCTTCTTGTTATAGTACCGTGCAGCTCTCTGCTGATAAGTTGCCAACCTCAACTGCGAATTTGCCCTTATTTCTTCTAGGAAATCCAGATTCAACCTTTGATTTACCATATTTGATTCTTCGTCATAAAAATCCCTTCGGAATGACCCTGCTCCAATTTCCACTGGCACCATTGCCTCACATCCATAAGACAATATGAAAGGAGATTCTCCAGTTGTAGTCCTTGGAGTTGTGTTATACGACCATAAGACCATGGGAAGTTCTTCAGGCCAATTCCCTTTGCTTTCTTCCAACTTCGTCTTCAAAGTATGCTTGATTATTTTGTTGACAGCCTCTGTCTGCCCATTACTTTGAGGATGATACACAGCTGCAAATTCCTTTTTTATCCCCAAATCATCACACAACTTTCTCAATTCTTTACTGTCAAACTGTTTTCCATTGTCCGACACAAGTTTATACGGAATTCCAAACCTGCACACAATAGAGTTGAAAATAAAATCTCGAATTTTCCTTGCAGTAATTGTGGCCAAGGGCATTGCTTCCGCCCACTTGGTAAAGTAATCCACAGCGACAACAGCATACTTCACTCCTCATTTAGCTTTAGGGAGCTCTCCAATGAGATCTATTCCCCACATAGCAAATGGCCATGGACTCATTAAAGAAGTCAAAGTAGTATCAGGGCTGGTAGAATAATTGGCGAACCTTTGACACTTGTCACACGCCTTAACAAACTCGTAAGCATCCTTCTTCAAGGTAGGCCAATAATATCCTTGCCTTAACACCTTCATTGCCAACGAACCACCCCCCGAGTGATTGCCGCAAATCCCTTCATGAATCTCCCTAAGGATGTAATTGCATTCATCTCCATCTATGCACCTGAGAAGTGGTTGATTGAAACCCCTCTTATATAATATCCCATCATACTCCACGAATCTAGCTGCTTGATACTGAAGCCGCCTGGCCTCCAGCTTCTCACTTGGAAGTATACCTTCTCGAATATATTTTTGGATGGGAGTCATCCAAGTAACATTGGGAATAGATTCCACTTCCATGACTTCAACTTCTGGAATGCTAGGTACTTCCTGTACTTGCAAAGGTACTGTTCCCAACAGCATAGCATCTTTCTGCGACCCTAACTTGGCTAACACATCTGCACTACAGTTCTCATCTCGTGGAATATATTCTACCCGTACTTCTCGGAACTTTTTGATCAACCGCTGAGCGCATCTCATGTAAAGCTCTGTCCTTGGACCTCTACACTGAAATCCACCTTTTACTTGTCCAACCACTAGTTCTGAATCACTTAACACAATGAGATTCACTACCTTCATCTCCAAAGCCATCTTCAGCCCGTTAATCAAGGCTTCATACTCCGCATCATTATTGGTTGCTTGAAATTTGAAATGAATAGCGCTCATGAGTTGATTCCCTTCAGGGGTAAACAAGATTACTCCTGCTCCAGCTCCTCCATTGTTGACAGCTCCGTCTACCTGTAACTTCCACCAAGGTTGAGGAACTTCTTCGAATGGGGTTGCCCTCTTAAACAGAATTTCAGGCTCAACCAATACAATTGATTTTTCTTCATTCTCCGACTCGAATTCAAGAATGAAATCAGCTAAAGCTTGACCCTTTATAGCTGTCCTTGGAGTATATTCCAAATCAAATTGTCCCAGCTCAATTGCCCATTTTAACATTCGACCAGAGGTTTCGGGCTTGTGGAGAATTCCTCTCAATGGATATGCCGTACGAACTTCAATCTTGTGAGCTTGAAAATAAGGTCGGAGCTTCCTGGATGCCAGAACTAAGGCATAAACCAACTTTTCCATGCTAGTATATCTAGTTTCCGCATCAAGCAAACGCTTACTCACATAGTAAACCGGAGACTGATGATCAACTTCTTCTCTTACTAGTACCGCACTGATAGAATGTTCCGAGACTGCCAAGTATAAAATTAACGTCTCTCCTTCCACGAGCTTAGCTAAGAGAGGAGGATTTCCCAAATGCTCCTTTATTCTCTGAAAAGCTTCCTCACATTCAGATGTCCATACAAAATCTTTGGCTGCCCCCTTTATCTCCTTGAAGAATTCTCTGCATTTATCCGACGATTTTGACACGAAACGATTAAGGGCAGCTATCCTTCCCGTGAGACTCTGAACTTGCTTCACACTAGACGGAGATTTCATGTCAAGAAGAGCTTTTATTTTTGCTGGATTTGCCTCGATTCCACGATGATTAACAATAAATCCTAGAAACTTCCCGGATTCTACCCCAAAGACACATTTTTGAGGATTCAACTTCATCCTAAACTTCCTCAAAATCTCAAACATCTGTTCCAAATGCTTTACATGGTCCTCCGCTTTTAAGGATTTAACAAGCATATCATCCATGTATACCTCCATGGTTTTCCCTATCAAATCCTTAAACATCATATTTACCAACCTCTGATAGGTTGCGCCAGCATTGATTAACCCGAAAGGCATGCCAATATAGCAATACAATCCTCGATCTATAATAAAGGAAGTGTGCTCCTGATCCGGCTCATACATAGGGATCTGGTTATAACCAGAGTAAGCATCCATGAAACTTAAAAGAGCGTGTCCTGCCGTAGCATCCACCAACTGATCAATCCTCGGGAGTGGAAAACTATCCTTCGGGCATGCCTTGTTCAGATCAGTGAAATCCACACAAGTCCTCCATTTCCCATTCGGTTTTTTCACAAGGACTGGATTAGCCAACCAATCTGGATAATATGACTCCTTGATCAGCCCAACATCTAGAAGTCTATCCACCTCTTCTTTCAACGCTATGGCTCTCTCTCCACTTATTGGCCGGCATTTCTGGCGAATTCCCTTCTTGGTAGGGTCTATATTCAGACGGTGACACATAACCTTCGGATCAATCCCAACCATATCAGCATGACTCCAAGCAAAAACATCCAAATTGTTTAAAAGGAAATTGGTGAGCATGCCTCTTAACTTGGAGTTCAACTGCGATCCAATCTTCAGAACCTTAGTTGGATCCCTTTCATCTACCAAAATAGAAATTGTATCCTCTGCAGGACCAGTTTTTTCCACCGGTTGCGGTGTCCTTGGGTCAAGGTCGAAATCAAAACTTCGAGGATCTTCAACCGGTGTTACATCCTTGGAGGGCACGTCCTCTTTAAGAGGGAAGTCTTCCTCGACAAGGGTATGCACCAAACCTTCAAGTAACATTCGCCTCCCTTCAACCTGCTCACCCTTGAGATCAAATGAGATTACTTCCTCTGCGTCTTCTTCTATTTCCTCCAAAATTCCTTCTTGAAGCTCATCAAGAACAAAGGTATCATCCTCAGGGCGCGCCCTGCATAGCAGTTCTTCCTCTTCAGGTTCCTGGACAAGATAATGGGCTTTTACCTCTTCTGGGACAACACTCATGACCCCTGAACTACTCTCACGTAGGGCGCGCCCTCCATCCTGCTGTCTCCTAAACCCTTTAATCGCCTTATGGTAACAATCTCTTGAGTCATGCTGAGAGCCCCGTACAGTTCCCACACCATTCGGTGTAGGAAATTTCATCGCAAGATGATAGATGGAGGTCACCACTTTCATTTCCTTCAACAGGGGTCGTCCTACTAGAGCATTATGTGAGGAATCCACATTCAAAATCATGAAATCCATCATTTGGGTCACAGAAAGGGTTCCTTCCCCAAGAGTTACCGGTAATTTGATAGCTCCCATAACTTTTACTGATTCTCCTGAAAAACCATAGATCCATCCGTTGTCTTGACTCATATCTTTGTCTAAGAGTCCCAGCTTCTTATAAGTACTGTAGTAGAGTATGTTCACCGAGCTTCCATTGTCCACGAAAACCCGATGGACATTTTTCGAACCAATCTGAATTGCTACTACCAGGGCGTCATTATGAGGATGATGTACCCATCTAGCTTCTTCTTTGGTGAAAGTAATGTCAGCACATTCTCCCTTGAACAACTTCGGTGGCCTCAATTCCAAGCTATTCACATTTGTGAGAGGTCGATACCTCGCTTCTCTGGAATATCTCTCCATAGCGTGGTTGCTATCTCCCCCTAAATGGTGTCCACCAAAGATGGTGTGAATACTCCCTTCTTTGATGAATTTCTTCTCTTCCGGCTTACCATCTCCGTGGAGGGCGCGCCCTCCATCTCTCCTGTCGGGATTCTCCCTATGCTTCTTCACCTCCCTAACAATCCATTCCGTCAGGTATCCTTCCTTAATCAAATCCTCAATCTCTTCCCTGAGTTGACGACATTCATGAGTGTTATGCCCTGAGGATTCATGGAATTCACAATACTTTTTCTTATCCTTACTCTGCCAGGAGGTCAATGGTTCCGGCTTTCTGAAGAACCCTTTGTTCTTATTCACCTCAAAGATATGTTCAATAGAAGCTGCTAAAGGAGTATAATTACCAGGCCTTTGATCGTAAGTGTATGTATCAGGTGGACCCCAATTCCTTCCAGTTTCAGCTAAATTTACCCTGTTCGCACCAGTCGCTATACGACGAGTAGGACTAGGAGACCTATCCTTCCTTTTACCAGTCTTTCCCTTAGAACCGTTCTGACTGTCAGTTTTTCGGTTATCCGCCAAGGATTGTTCCACAATATTGAAAGACTCGGCTTGTGCAAACACATCAGCCAACGTAGGTGGATCACGTCCTTGAAGATGTTTCCAGAAATCAGTTCCCACTGACAATCCAGCAATTAGGAAACTCTTGAGCGTTTCATCTGTCGCTCCTCTCACCATAGTGGATTCCGAGTTGAATCTCTTGAAATAGGATTGCAAACTCTCTCCTTCCCTTTGCTTGATGTTGGCCAAGGTCGTGACCGGAGGAGCATATTTTACCGCGGCCTGGAACTTAGTCAAGAACAAGTTCCTCATCACCTGCCACGACGTAATTATCCCTTGACCGAGCTTCTGAAACCATTGCTGAGCACTCTCCCTGAAAGTTGCCGCCAACAATCGACATCTAGCCAATTCTGTAACTTGATACACATCCATCTCAATATCAAAACGTCCAAGGAATTCCACAGGGTCTGCATTTCCATGAAATCGCAAATCATTCGTCATTGATCTATACCCAGCAGGGAGCTGTGCCTCTCTAACTTCAGTCGAGAAGGGAGAGGATGTTGGAGCAGTTGCAGATATTCTTCCTCCATCCAGGTGAGCAAGAAGTTTCTTTAAGTCATCCACATTAAATGTTCCTACTCCAGGAATATTCTGGATATTTGGTTGTTCCACAGTCTGAGTACCCCCCGGGGGTGGAGGCGGCGGTGGAGCCGCTGTCTGAATACCTCCTTGAACCTCTACTTGTGGTTGAATCACAACCTCTTGAGTTTGAATTTGATGACCCTTGGATTTTCATGAGGTTGTGAATTCCCTTGAGAACCTCTCTGATACTGTCCTCCCGAGTGAGAGCGCGTTCTAGACCTGGACTCACTGGAGGAGGGGATTTGATGGATACGGGGGGATTTCCCTCCTGAGGGCGCGCCCTGATTATGGGGGCGCCTATTTCCCTGGTACCGATCCATTCTTCTGTCACCGTTATCACGGTTTCTTCTTCCAGTATTATCACGATGAGGAGTTTGGTGGAATCCAAGGGGCCGCGACCTGTTTTGAACAGGGGGCACGCGCTGTGGATTATCATTTCGAGCAAGAGTTCTCTCATGTCCAAGGGGCCGCGACCTGTTGTCAGGGGGCACGCGCTGTGGATCATGACTCTGAGGAAGGGCTCGCTCATGTCCAAGGGGCCTCGACCTGTTATCAGGGGGCACGCGCTGTGAATCATGGGGCCTCGATTCCATATATTTGTCTTTCTTCTGAAACTCGAGGAGCACCATCCTCAAATCATCGTCATCAAGCCTTATTCCAAGGCGTTCTTTCAAGCTGACAAAATCTCTCCTTTCTTTAGCCATTTGCTCTTCATCCCTTTGAATCTCATGAGGAGTGCGCCCTGAACGGTGAGGATGAGGGCGCGCCCTCTCTTGAGGATTCACCAACCTGCGCTCAGAATTATTTTCACTAGGATATTCAATAATAGGATCAGAATAATCTAACCTTCGAGGAGTGACCAGCTGAAATCTCCTTTCGTGACTTTCCTCCCTCCTTCGAGAATCTTCCTCGACGTGAGGGGATTTTCCTGATCGGCGATGATTTCGTGGGATACTCCGAGATTTTCTCCTTGATTCTTGCTCTTCCTCCACAGAACCCAATCTCGCCCCGAAATTATTTATGGCATCTTGCATAACATATAGCTGTTCCATTAATGCCGAATTACTGATGAGAACGGGCGGCTGTCCACCGATGGCGGCCGGAGTTCCATGATGTCGCGGAGGAGCAGCAATATTTTCCGGGACATAAGCTTCATGACGCGCTTGGTTATCTCCCAAGCTATCTTCAGAATCGTAACCATCTTCTTCTTGAGAACCTCTGCCATGATTGTGAGACATCTTTTCCTCCTAAGATGTAGATCTTGATTGGCTCCCCTCCTTCTAGCGCCAATTTGTTGACGGAGGAATTTGGGAACAACAAAATTTGAGGTACGTCACCGGAAACAAGATCCGATGCGGCGGTTCTTTGCCAGAGAAAACGGTGGTGTGTGATTGTTGAGCGTAATTGATGGCTGAGATTGATAGGGTTAGTGGCGGCTATTCAGAGCTCTCGACTTCCAACCCCTCAATCGGCCTACGTACCCCGATATTTATAGGGGATCAAGCCATACGTAGTTCTTGGAGAACAAGAAACCCAAATGGGCTTGGATAACGGACCAGCTTCCGGAATGTTCTACTATGAGGCCTAACCACAAAGGCCCAAGGCTCATCCAAGATCTCAAGACTTCACAGATAAGGAAACTTCCCCCGTCGAGGACTAGTCCTATCCGTTACCAGCTATTTCTTGATTTCAAGGATGCAGGTATAGCCGTGGTTTACCCCAAGTGCAGAACGCATCCCTGTCCCCCGAATGAGAAGCACCCACCAGATAGCAGGACAGGTGATCCAGAGCTTTTGGGTGCAAAGTGCAGGATTACTCCAAAGTTCCCCAATGAGAGCGCGCCCATTGGCTACAGGAACAGAGCTCCCAAAGCACACACCAAAAAGTCCCCATCTTTCCACCTTAGGGCGCGCCCTTAGTGTTTAAGAAGGGTCCTTATATCCAGGCAAACCCCTGGAGGCCTTCTGCGACGGACATCCCCCTCCTGAGATACGACAGGAGGGAATTCTTCAATAACTCCTGGAATCCCAGCCTAATTGGAATCCCAAAATAGAATTCTTCAATAGCTCTTAGAAAATCAACTTTATCATCATTTTTAGCATTTAGGGCGCGCCCACCTTATAGAGTAAGAGAGGGCGCGGCCTGACTTCTCTATTTCCGCCAAATCCCTAACCTAATCTAGAATTCCCCAAATTGAACCTGTATTTTGACCCGAATCCATCTTGGAATACCCGAACCGAATTTTGGGCATAACAATACTTATACATTATATTTTCATAAATTAATTTTCTTTTTGACGATTACAATAATACAATACGGCATACTTGCTACGTACAGTGCTTACAAATCATGGGTGTAGAGCTTATCTTTTGTGATAATAGAATCTGGGTTGAATTCTCATTTATTCCAAAATTTATTGAGAATGAATATTTATTAATATATAAACATATTTATTCGAAAAAAGTCACATTTACCTAATATAACAAGTTCTCTCAATTGTTACCTAAAAGCATCTCCAATGATAAAATTGACTATAATGATTGACTAATATAATAGTTATGTAAAATTTATATCTTCCAATGTGATTAATTATAATGGTTCACTATATTTTAAATAATAATTTTTTATTATAAAAATGTCTTATCACAAGAAGAACAAAGCTTCAGATGTGATTATTTTTATTGTAACCATTATAATAAAAATAATGGTTATTATAAAAATTATTATTATAATAATATGATTAATTTTTTATTATAAGAATGTCTCATCACAAGAAGAACAAAGCTTCAGATACATTTTTATTATAATTTTTTTTATTATAATGGTTAATTTTTTTAGTTTGAAGATGTGTTAATAAGCCTCAGATGTTGGTGTCTCGAATCTTGAAAGCTCGCTATTTTCCTGATAGAAGCATTCTGCAAGCTATTAAAGGACAAGGATCGAGTTAGGGATGGCAAAAAAATCCGATCCGACGGATACCCGATCCGAAACCCGAAATTTTGGATAACCCGAACCCGATTTTTTGGATTTGGATTTGGATTTGGATTTGATTTTCAAACCCAAAAATTTTTGGATTTGGATTTGGATATTATGAAACCCGATCCGAAACCCGATCCAAAACCCGAAAACCGATCCAAATCCGATCCGAACCCGAAACCCGAAAAAAAACCCGAATATATATATATATATATATATATATATATATATCTGTGTGTGTGTGTGTATGTATATATGTATATAATTTATACTATAATATATTTCATAATGTAATACATTTTATATAAAAGTCATTGGTGCATCGTATAACAAATAACCTTGTATTATTAAAACCGAAATATTAAAAAAAAATTAGACTCTAAGTGTTTAAGATGTATTTCATATCAAATCTATTTGGTTATTTTAATGATTTAAATTCATTTAAAATTTATTATATGTAAAATTTTATAACAAAATTAAATATTAAAATATTAAAATTAATGCACAGAATATAATTTATTTATATAATATTAATAATAATTTTTATAAAATTTTCGGGTTTCGGGTTTCGTGTATTATCCAAATCCAAAAATTTTCGGGTTTCGGGTATACCCGAAATCCATTGGATCGGGTTCGGGTTTCAGTTTTCGGGTATTTTTCGGGTTCGGGTTTTATCCAAAAAATCGGGTTTGGATTTGGATTTTGCCAAACCCGACCCGATCCGACCCGATTGCCATCCCTAGATCGAGTTTCATTTGGAAGGGGATTTGGCAAGTAAAGGAATGTTTCGAAAGCGGCTTTCGTTGGGTAGTTGGGGATGGAAGAAATATTAAAGCAACAAAGGATCGTTGGCTGCGTACCAAAAGTAATTTCAAGGTGGCTGACTGTCACAGATATGAGGGAAGAAATGAAAGTGTGGCTACTTTGTTTTATGCAGGTACTAAAAGTTGGGGTAAGGAGAAAATTCAACAGATGTTTACAGCAGAAGATGCACAAGCTATTCTGGCAAAAAGGGTGCCCCACCACATAGCTGGTGATAGATTAGCATGGACCAAATCGAAGAACGGGTTGTATGATGTGAAAATTGGTTACAAAATGTTGCAGGATTGCAACGTGGGAAATTTTGCAGTTGTTCAGTCGAAGGGATGGCATACGGTTTGGAAACTAGACCTCCCTCACAAGTTGAAGATATTTTTATGGCACTTTTGCAGGAATAATTTACCTGTTCGAAATAGATTGAGGGGTAAGGGAGTGAATGTGCTGATCATATGTCCCATGTGTGATAGGGATATTGAACATCTCGTTCATCTATTTTTTGACTGTCAGTTTGCAAATGGTTGTTGGCATCATGTTGGTATGGAGTATGATATGATGGAAGTGTACTCTGCACCGAGTGGGCTCTTCATAAGTTAGAAACAGCTTCTCTTGAAGAATGTGAGAAGATCTGCATAGTTTTATATGGCATATGGCTGTGGAGAAATTAGAAGGTCTGGAATAATAAGTCGATATATGGTGTTTCTGCAATGGATAGCAGCTTCAGTCATGTTCAAGAATGGAGACAGGCTAGAGAAAGAAACAAAGGAGGCCCAGGGGATCATAAAAAGGGAGATACTGGGAGCACAAAACGTTGGAATCCTCCTACTGCTGGAACATTTAAAATTAATGTTGATGCCTCTTGGTTCTCAGGAGCTGAGGTCTTCACTATCGGAATGGTTATGAGAGATCATACTGGTCATTTCATGGAAGGAAGAAGTATTACTATATATCAACCTGCGGATGTTTTTGAAGCTGAATGTATCGGAATGAGAGAAGCTTTGTCTTGGCTACTGTCTCGTGAGGAAAGATTGGTAATGGTGGAGTCGGACTCAAAATTAACAGTTGATGCGATCACTGGCTGTAAGGAGAATGTCTTAGAAGTAGGTCATGTGATTGATCAGCGTAAAGAGTCGCTCCAATTATTACCAGGAGTTTGTGTCAAGTTTGTTCATAAGCAAGCTAACAAGGTAGCTCATGGTTTAGCTAGAATGCCTTGTAGCGTTTATTTCTTTAATGTTTTTTCGTATCCTCCTACCCATTTAGTGGAGAACTTGTAATCCTCATGCCTTGATTGAATGAAATTGTTCCTTTGGTGTCAAAAAAAAAAATCAAAGCATTTCTCGTCAGATGGTGTCACGGATAGCAAATAACTCGGTCAATTTGGATTTTGTGAAACCATATCCGAATCTAAACATGTGTGTTGGACTCAAATTCGGATTCAAACCCAGTTGAAACTCGAATTTCTAAATTTAGACCCAATCTATCGTGTTTCGATTTAGTTCGATTCGAGTTTTAATCAGATCTTAATTTATTTATACAATTTTATTTATCAATTAAAATAATACATATAATCAAATGTTAAGTAAAATTTAAATTCTAAATAATCGCATGCATCATCTAAAATATATAAAGAAAGATAAATGGTAAAAATATATTTCTTAATTTGCAGTATTTTTACGTCAAAAACTAATTTAAACGCTTTATAAAATTAGTCTTTTTATAGTTTTTGAACGAACAAGTACTACTGATGAAACTATGAGAAATTATATAGTAACTTTAAATTGAATGGGATTTAAAGTAAATGCATTAAAATATGATGCATCTTATAATTATGAAGTTAAATTAGACTAATAGAAAATTACAAATGTTAAAAAATATTACATATATAGTATGTTATACATACATACATACATATATATATATATGGAAACTGGTCAACAGCCACAGTTGGATATTTTAATATATCCAACCAACCCATCTTATACCATTAAAACGTCCAGTCAACGGGCAGGATGAACAGTAGTTACGCTATATTATATAGCGTACTACGCTCTATTATAGAGCGTATACGCTATATAATATAGCGTAACAAATATTCCCATTTTACCCTTATTCTGTTCCGCTCTATTATATATCTTAGCCGAGAACAACACCAATTTCAGCTCAAACATCCCTTCATGTTTTGAAATATCATTTCAAGAGTGTTCTTGAGTTTATACCCAATCTTAAATCATTTGGAGATATATTTTACACCATTACAAACTTAATCTACACCAATCTATACCTATTTCTACTTTACCAATCTTAGTTTATTTGTCAAATCTTACCCAAATTTGAAGATTTTGAAGATTGAGCTTGGAGTACCATTCCCAAATTAAGATTTTTGAAGATTGAGCTTGGAATTCAAGGTTAGCTCTCTATTTAACCCATGGCTTCTTTCATTTTTTCGAAATTAAAATCTCCTAATAAGACACCTAGTAAGATTGAGATTGAGGTAGAAAATGAAGATGTTAACGAACGTCCACACACACCTAAAATAATAGATCTTGATGATGATAATAATGAAGATGTTAAGAATGATGATGGTGATGTTGTCTATGATGATGTTGATGATGGTGATGATGTTGAAGATGTTGAGAATGGTGTTTCTTTGGATGATTTGAATGATGTTTGCCCATGTGTTGGTCAATTATTCGATAGTTTAGATGAAGCGGAGAGGTTTTATAGAGATTATGGAGGCGTATTGGTTTTGAAGTCATAATTAGAACTACACATAAACGTTCAAAAAACAACAAGATTTGTTCGCGTTTGTATATATGTCGAAAGGGTGGGAGATTAGCCTCAAAATCTTTGGATGATGAAGATGAAGTTCCCAAAAAAAAGAGAAAAAGAGATTCTCTTGGTAGAACGAAATGTAAGGCGCGAATGTATGTTGTTCATAGAGAGAAATCAAATAAGTGGGAGGTAACATTGGTTCATTTGGTACACAATCATGAGATGGTTTCACCTAGTAAGGTACATTTCATGCAAAGGCCAAGAAACATAACACCCATCATGCGAGAATTGATTATAATTTTGAGTAAGTCGGGTATTGGGCCTCAACAATCTTTGAATGTAATGGGTGAGCTTACGGGAAGCTTAGAGAATATTGGATTTACTAGTCAAGACATTAGGAATGTTTTGCGTGATATTAGACATCATGTATTTGATTCGAGTGATGCCAAAGAAGGTTTGACATTACTCCAAGAATTAAAATGTAATAGTTTTGGGGATTTTTTCTATCGAGTAGATGTTGATGAGGATAATCGGGTGCGTTCCATGTTGTGGGTTGATCCAAGATCATTAAATGCATATAAAAATTTTGGAGACGTGGTAGTATTTGACTCCACATACCGCACAAATAGGTATAGTATGCCATTTGTACCTATTACGGGGGTGAACCACCACTACCAATCCATATTGTTTGGTTTTGCACTAATAAGGGATGAGAAAGAAAGTTCTTATATATGGGTTTTGAAGAATTGGTTGGAAGCTATAGGAAACAACCCTCCAATCTCCATCATCACCGATCAAGACATTGCACTTGGAAATGCAATTGCCGAAGTTTTACCAAACACGAACCATCTTTATTGTACTTGGCATATAAGTACCAAATTCGGGGAGAAGTTATCCGGTTTGTACGCATATGAACCACATTTCAAAGAAGATTTCAAATTATGTTTGTACAAGTCAATGACGGTTGAACAATTTGAAGATAGGTGGAATGATTTGGTTGAAAAATATAACTTGGTTGATCATGGTTGGTTGCAAGAAATGTATTCCGTTCGACATAAGTGGGTTCGTGTGTACACTAAACTTCATTTCACTACCGGGATAACCACTACCTCGAGAAGTGAGTCAATGAATGCATTTTTTGACGAGTATGTAAATGCTAGAACCGGCTTGAAAGAGTTTATAGAGAATTCACAAAAAGCATTGGAGAAACAATATCTTCGTGAGAAAGAAGCGGACTATGAAACAAAGGAAAAGGAAAGGTCAAGAATAACATCCTCCTCATTGGAGAATCATGCGGCATCTTTTTATACAAAGGAAATGTTTAGACGTTTTCAACACGAACTTAAACAAAGTGGAGCCTATGTTGTGAATGAGAGAGATTCCATGAGTACGATGCTATTTAAGGTGTACGAAACATATAAGACCACGGTGGCGGAGGAAAATATAAGACCGCGATATGCATCAATATTGTGATGGACATTGAAGTACTTAGATTTTCCTGGGCCAACGGGAGCAACCGCCCATGCCAAAGCCCTAGGCCATATATACTAGGTTTGAGATGCTAGCTTAGGTTGTCCCGGGCGCAACCTCTCACGTGCCCAAAGCATCATTATTGTCAAGCATCCCGAAATAGACTTGCAATCCTTTTGACTTGCCTCAAATAAATTCCTATATAGATAGGCAAGTGCTCCTGCACCCCAAGCATACCCAAAAATTCTAGAAGTATCAAGCAACAAGGGAATTAATCTTGGATGAGCAACATTGTTTGATTTTGTGGGGAACAATATCGCCCCACACAAATAAAACACATAACCCCGTGTATATATTTCTAGAAGCTCCCGATCCTCCTTGTTCGGGCATTTGCGATATCTCTCCCTCAAAAAATTTAATTTCACACCACCTCTCTCCAAAGCATTGTCCCTTTCCTCAAATGAGAGTGTCGGATCCGGCCAAACCTGTAACCAAAGATTTTTTACGTTAATTGCGTCACTCAAAGTTACCGCCTCTCCAACAACCGGAAGCCCCGTCAACATGTACACATCTTCAAGTGTCACCGTCATCTCCCCGAAAGTAAAGTGGAATGTGTTGGTTTCCGACCTCCAACGCTCCACTAATGACGTAATTAAAGCCACATCATTTTGCATAACGGCTCTTGGGTTGGTAAACATTCCGAAACCCCAATGTTGTAAAAGATGAATTTGATAAGGCTCTAATTCCCATTGATTAAGAAACGAGGTACTTTGACGGATTGTAAGTTTATCTCGATGATCACCAACCCATATTCTACTACTTATATGGTTTTCTTGGTCGGTAAGGAGAGAAGGATCAACCGGACCGCAAAAATCTTCCATCTAAAATCAAATACATATAAAAAACTTTAATGCATCCACAATTCAAACTTAATCCACAATTCAAACTTAATCCACAATTCAAACTTTAATCCAATAAATTTTAATCCTAATAATTAGAAAATTATCCACAAATTCGAACCCTAATCGAAAATTATCCACAAATTCGAACCCTAATTCGAAAATTATCCACAAATTCGAACCCTAATTCGAAATTATACACAAATTTGAACCCTAATTCGAAAAATTATCAACAAATTCGAACCCTAATTCGAAAATTATCCACAAATTCGAACCTTAATTCGACCCTATTCGAAAATTATATACATACATGCATACATGTACACAAATCTACAATTAGATGATTTTGGTGATATATACATACATACATACATGTACACAAATCTACACACATCTTAATAATTAGATGACATCTACATACAAGAAATAGACACGAAGTTACTCACTTTATATGCAGAAATGATGAAATTGATGATGATTTACTTCCGATTCCGGTGGATTTGCGATGTCCGGTGGTCTGTGGATGATTTGCTAAATGTTTTGTAAAATTATGTATATGAACCACAATACGCTATATGATATTCTGTGTGAAATAACCCGGTTTCGATAAAAAAAACCGTGTACGCTATATAATATAGCGTACTACGCTATATAATATAGCATAAGTTTAAACCGACACGTGCAGGGCACGTGACAGATTTAGGGATAAAAAGGTAAAAAGGCTTACGCTATATTATATAGCGTACTACGCTATATAATATAGCGTATACTTTTAAATCCCAACCGCCCATATCTTTAGTGGACGGTTATAGATGGGTTGGTTGGATATTAGATTATATCCAACTTTGGCTGTAGAAGGCGTCCCTATATATATATATATATATATATATATATATATATATATATATATATATATATATATATATATATATATATATATTTCGGATCGGATCCAGATTTGATATGGGTTCGGTTTAGTTTCCGGGTTTCGGGTCTAACTTGATTCGATTAGCACAAAATCCAAACCCAATTTATTCGGGTCTAAAAATAAATTCCAAATACGGATTTAGATTTAAAATTTCGGGTTCAATTAAATCCAATCGAATAAAAAATGAATCATGTATCCATGAAATCGAGATAAATTACCATCCATAATTGGTGATGGTCGGGGTTGACATGGACATCATTACAGATCTGCATCTCTTCGACAAATAAAGCCAACCATTTGGTGTTGGCTATAACTTTTGCTAAAGTGAATGACATCTTGGAGAGCCTTTTTTTAAGCGATTGTCTATATTTTATATTATTTTTGTCCCACTTTGTTTGATCTATTTTTTTTTTTTTTATGTATTTTAATGTGCCTGAATAAGATATTTATAAATACTAGTTTCAATTTACGGGAATATTCTAGCTTAATTGTGGGTTAGTTTTTAATAGTTGTGATCATGAATATTATTCAATTTATTGCAATGTTGTCAAAATATAGATTAACTTACTATGTTTTCAAGTGTCCTCACTTTCTAATAAGTTGTGTCCAAAAAAATTTAATATCCAATCAATTAGTCATCTAATTCAATGATTTTAGTTATAAATTTAAATTCATTATACTCCCTCCATTCATTTTTATTAGTCATTTTAGAATTTTTTGTAGAAACCAAGAAATTGTAATTAATACACTTTTATGTTATAAATGATGTTACAAAATTACTGAAATAGCCTTATGATACAATGTATCTTGAAAGAAAATGAAAATACATGTATAAAGATAGGGGTAATTAGTGGAATAATAGTAATTAAATATGTTTTGAAAATGCTAAGTGACAGATAAAATAGAATTTTAAGAAAAACCTAAAGTTAATTAATAAAAAGGAACGGAGGGAGTATTTAGAACTGAGATGTCACAGTTTCGATTCTGGACAATATGAAGATTAACTAACATTTTCATAGCATTTGACTTTAGGGGAATTTTAGAGTAAAATCATAGGAAATTGGAAGATATAAATGTGGAATGATATTAAATAAGAGGGATAAATATCAAAGACATCATTTTCTAGATTCAAATGTATCAAAATGATCACTCATTAAAAAAGTGACTCATTTTAGTCATTAATTTGAAAATTTGTATCAACATAATCATTAAAAAGTTAAAATTTTGTATCAATTTAGTCATTGCTAAATGATCTCTTTGATACAAATTTTTAAGTTAATGACTAAAATGAATCACTTTTTTAATGAGTGATCATTTTGATACATTTGAATCTAGAAATTGATGTCTTTGATGTAATATTACGATATTTTGGATTATAGTAGTTCGAGTTTGTGGTCGTGAACACCTTTCAATTTGTAGCGATGTTGCCTAAATATAGGTTAGCAAACTATCTTCTCAAGAGCTTCATTTTCAACATGATCTGTCTAAGATTTATAATATCTACCAAAATAGTCATCTAATTCAGTGTTTTCATCTATGAATTAAATTCACTTTATCCAAAACTGAGAATTTAAATCTGATTACTCGTTATGAACTTTTAAATAGTATATTTTATTACAAATAAAACTAAGAGATTTGGGAGCCTGAGATGTATCTCAGGTAAATTTTCTGAGATACATGAAATTTATATACAAATATGGTGTGGGCATTCTAGTAAAAACAAAATTTTTTTAATTAACCCTGCGGGCCCAATCACATATAGAGTGTATTTTGTGAGTATCTTAGGAAAAGTTCCTTAAGATCAATCTCAGCATCCTTTTTCTCTAAAACTAATGTATTAAATATCATTATAATACTAAAACATTTAAATTTATTATTCTTGTTATTCCCACGCTTAATCACTAATCGCGAATCCAATCGATTAGTTCCGATTCTTGAATTTTAGGATAAATAAACACTTATAAAATATAAGATTATTATATGATGTATATTAAATGTATAAAGGACTAAAATAGTGATTTTGTAAGTAATAAAATGTGACATGTTGTGATATTATATATATAACTAACGTAATAACCCGTGCGGCACGGGTCATCTTCTAGAAATTGATGTAAACTTGTTTATTTTTACGATTTAAAGAATATATATTGACATGATTGTATAGTTTCCGTTAAAACATGTTTGTTATAATGTCCCAATTTTATTTTCATCTTCTAGAAATTGATGTAAACTTATTTATTTTTACGATTTAAAGAATATATATATTGACATGATTGTATAGTTTTCGTTAAAACATGTTTGTTATAATGTCTCAATTTTGTTTTATAGAAAATTTGATTCAATTATTCAAATAAGCACTCAAAATAAAATATTTCGTGGCATATAAATGTGTTGGATATAGTATAACACATTTACATCAATTTGTACAAATTTATGTCACAAGTAGAAAACATCTAATAATTTGTTATTATAATAAATTTGGGTAAAAGAACAAAAAATTTAAATAAAAAAGGGGGTTTTTCAGTTAAATTCTCTTTAGTGTTTAAATCAATTTTTGGGGTGATATTTTTTAATATTTTATACTCATTTTTTTGCCATTCTTTCATAAAGAATCTAGTCAATACATAAGAGGGAGAAATAAAGTTCTTTTAAAATATTTCTCTTTCAAGGTATATTTAAGAATACAATCATAAAATAAATGAGTCGTACACGAATGACATATTTATTCATATTCCAGTTATAATTTTGACAACTCAAGAAACCTGTTATTTACCCATGTAATGTTTCACAATAAAGTTGTTGTCCAATCAGTATATAAAAAACTAATTGCATAATTTAAAATTTTATCTTTTTAGGCAAATAATTTTAACTACCTCATAGTATATAATGTGATTGATCGATCATAATATTTTGTGTATGTGCATTCTATGCAATATACTATTTTCTAAGATATTTGTTAACTTGATTGTATTTTTAATCCTTTTTACAATTTATTTTGAATTTTTTTAATATTCTTTTCAACCAAAATTTCTTTATGTGTATTATACGACTTTTAATCGATGTACATATGATATGAACTGATTCCTATATTTTGTATTATTATATGTTAT
Organism: Saposhnikovia divaricata; assembly: GCA_036435485.1. NCBI lineage: Eukaryota > Viridiplantae > Streptophyta > Magnoliopsida > Apiales > Apiaceae > Saposhnikovia > Saposhnikovia divaricata. The sequence continues at coordinate 53,720,881 of CM071594.1, read as the reverse complement.
ATAATCTTTTTTCAAGGAAGAGTATCTTTCTCAACTTATCTACAAGATTCAATTTTTTTTTAACTTTTGTACTATATGACATTTTTAAGGATCTCATCTTTTAATTATATATTGTTATGTAAAAATATAAAATATATTATAGTTAATATTATATGCAAGAAGTGTTTAATTAATTGAAAATAAATCAATTTACATTGCGTGATATTATTAACAAAATTTTAAATTACTTGTATATATAATCACGCACCATGTTTTGTAAACTAAAATACAATATTTTAAAAGTAATGTGAATTACTATTATCTTTTGCTCAAAAATTAAAGTAGCACTAAAAATAGAATAAATAAGAGGTCAAATTTATCTAAAAAAATTAAACTAAAAACCAAAAATATATGTAGTACAATGATCGGAAGGATGAATTGTTTGGACGAGGTTAATGATTCAATTCACAACAAAAATATACTAACTCATTTAAAATAAGAGCGTGGAATTAAATTTTAAAATTAGTGTATATAATTACGTACCATATTTTGAAAAGTAAAATTTCAAATTTTGAAACTAATATTTGTCACTACTATTTTTACTCATAAATTAAAATAATAGTAAAAATCGGATAATATAGAGATCGAACTTACGTAAAAAGAGTTTTAACTCCATACCAAATAACATAATGTAGCATAATGGTTTGGAGGAAGAAATATATGGAGGAGGTTGTGGGTTCAATTCCCCACAAACATAAAATAACTTATTTTTTCTCTTCAAATAAGGGAGTGACAAATCAATGTAATTTTGTAATATATAAGGGCAAACTCGTAATTTTACATGGAGTTTATTGGCTCAAAATGCCCCTATATGTACCATATTGTGAAACCTAAAATATAATATTTTTAAAATAATGCGAATCACCACTATTTTTACTCAAAAATTAAAATAATAATAAAAATAAGATAATGGAGAGATCGGGTTTATGTAAAAGGTTTTTTAACTCAAAACAATAAAGTCCATGTAGCACAATGGTTAGTAGGATAACTTATGTTAAGGAGGTTCTAGGTTTGATTCATCACGAAAACAAATTCATTTTTTTTTTCATTTAAATAAGAGAGGCATTTCATGTAATTTTATAACTTGTAAGGGTATAACTGTAATTTTACAGGGGTTAATTGACTCAATACCCCTAAATTATCCATGTGTTGCTCTAATATATATAGAAAGAAATAACAGATAATAATAGATTATTTATAAATTATTTTTATTTTATATAAAAATATAGAATTTGTATTGTTATATATAATAAAAAAATAAATATATATAATAATTCACAAATACTCGATTCAATCGCATTAAAATAAATGAAAAAGTAAAGCATCTTTTGGACGGAGGTAAATACTGTTTTACTGCCACGTAAAAATTATACACATGGGGTCTCAGTCTCATGCCTTGCAGATGCTCCAAAGTCCAAGCAGTCACATTGTTTCAACTAAAATTTTTCAACTAAACTAGGAAGCTGATATGTGTACATCCTATACTTATAGGTGCACACCCAAAATTATTAAATTGATCAAAATATCCTTAACTATTTTTTGTGTTTATTCCCTTTTTCACAACTACATTAGATATTTTATTAACTAACTAAATCCTAATTCTTGTTTATACGAAACTTCTGCAAATATAAGTGAACATCAACGAACACTTGCAAGATAATAATGTAGATGAGGAATCGCAAGAATGAGCAAAATTATCAATCTAGTTAATTCAAATAATTACTAAGAAATTTTTGAATATTTTGAATCACTTTAACTTTTGCAATTCTATTCATGGAAGCAATTTTTTGAATGATTTATTACTTTTCCTGATTTATGAATTTTGCATATACAGAACATGCCAAAACCTTATAAATTACTAACTGTTTTTTATAATCATGCTTGAGTTCTCCATATATAACTTAATTTTAAGTCTTTTAAAATCTATAATTTTTATTATGTAAGCACAATGATGTAATTTGGAAAATGATATACGCATATCTTCAATTTATAATTAAAAATTTATCAAATATCTTGGTATATAATTATAAATAAATAACAGCTAATTAATTAATTTAATAATAAAAAACAAACTTGAAAAATAGAAGATAATGGAAAAGAAAAAATATTAATTAAACATAAGGGTAATTTGGGAACATGATCAACAATGGGCGTGCACCTATAAGAGGAGAGTGTGCACATATCACCTCCCCTAAACTATTATTATTTCTAATTAATTAAAAAAACATCCTTGACTCTAGCGCAAGTCTGCAACTAAGCACACAACTAAACCACTATCAAATACCGGTTTTTAAAACAGCGGGCAGCTGGTAGAACAAACACTAAGAGCATGGTGATTTTGCTGCTGTATAACAACTTGTCGAGATTACAGAAGTATCTATAAATCTATACTATTATATAAAAGTTGAAACATTAAAAGTTTGGTCGGTTGGTCGATACGGTACCTGTTGATTTTACTTATTTACCCTTATTCAATTACAGATAAAATTCATCCTACTAACTAATCAATTTCCTTTTTCAGATTAAACTATTATCTTTTCTATTTTTCAATAACTAAATAATTTCCTTTTTAAGGTAAAATACAATATCTTTTATATTTTATCTAACTAAAAATTTTCCTTTACTAATCAATTTCTTTTTTCAAGTTAAACATATTACATTTTCTATTTTTCAATAAATAAATAATTTCTTTTTCATGTAAAATAGAATAACTTTTACATTTTATCTAACTAAACTTTCTCATTTTTAAATCACTACGAGCAATTTTGTTTAATAAAATAAAATAATTATATTATAATTACTATTAACTAATCAATTACCTTTTTCAGTCAAAACACGTTACCTTTTCTCTTTTCTCTAACTAAAATCTTTCTTTTCGCAATTATATCATGGACGGATACCTTTTTCAGCAAAAACACGTTACCTTTTTTCTTTTCTCTTATTAAAACCTCCTTTTTTCCAATTATATCATGGGCGTTTCTATTTAATAAAATAAAATAATGATATTATAATACTAATAATTAACCGATTACCTTTTCAGCTGAAATATATCATCTTTTCTATTTTTTCTAATTAAATTCCCTTTTTTCTAGAAATATACCGGCAACATTAAATTCCCATTTTCTAAAAACGATGAACAATTTTATTTAGTAAAATAACATAATTAAATTATAATTACTATAAACTAATCAATTACATTTTTCACATAAATCATGTCATCTTCACGTTACCTTTCTATTTTCTCTAACTAAATATTTCTCTTTCTAATTTTATCACGTGCGGTTCTATTTAATAAAATAAAAAAATAATATTATAATATTATTAATTAACCGATTACCTTTTTCAGCTAAAATGTATCATCTTTTCTATATTTTCTAACTAAAGTCCCTCTTTTAATAGAAATATCATGGACAATATTAATTTCTACTTTTCCAATATTTAGTAAAATAACGTAATTAAATTATAATTACTATAAACTAATTAATTACCTTTTTCACCTAGAACATATTACCTTTTTAATTTTCTCTAACTAAATTCTCTATTTTTCTAATCATATCACGAGCATTCTATTTAATAAAATGAAGTAGTAATTTTATATTTACTAATAATTAATCGATTACTCTTTTTAACTAAAACATATCATCTTTTCTATATTTTCTAACTAAAATCCCTCATTTTTTAGAAATATCACGGTTAACATTTATATAATTATTAAATCATCTCATATAAAAATCTAAGCCTCCAAAATTCTGTTTTAAGAAACTAATTTAAATTAATGAATTTTTTTATATAATATTGAAAAAATCCGTGCATCGCACGGGTTTTAGGCTAATAATTTTAATTACTAGAATATTTAATTCATATTATATGTAATATATTGTATATTATCTTCAAAAAAAAAGTACTATATTCTAAGTAAAATGAATTTACTTTCTGATACCTTTAAATGTAAAACATGAAATTAAATTTAAGTCAATTAATTTTCCGAGTCCACCTTTTTTTACAAATAATTCCGTAGTTCTCTTTCTTTACATACTATTTTAGTTATACATGAATTAAAATATTAATAAAAACATTCGTGCATCCTTCCAGAACATAAAAAATAAAATAAAATGTATATGAAATTTTATTTTACAAAAAATAAACCATATATTTTACTTGATAACAAACACTTTTAGTTATACTCCAATCAATATTCAATTACATAACTGTAAGATTTTGTTTTAAATTAAATGGTAACTTGTTTAAATTAGAAAATAAATATTAATGATTGGAAGATTATACTTGCAAAATTATATTTTAAATTAAAAGGTAACGTATTTTAATTAGAAAAGAAATATTAATGATTGGAAGATACGATATTTTAGGATATTTTAGGTATGTAAAGGGTAATATGTTCAATTAAAAGTAAATGTCTTTTAAATTGATTGAAAGGTACGATATTTTAGGTATTTATTAAATTTTATTTAATATTACAATTATGTTTATATATAATTATTATTTTAATAATTGTTTTAATTTTAATTTAATATAATTTAACATATTCATATTTACGAATTATACTAATTTTTCCTTTGATATAAATAAATAGTAAAAACAATATCTTAAGAAAACAATTGTCAACCTTTTTGCAATTTAGTTATCAGCTACATAATTAAACATGGGTGAAAGCCCCCAATAACCAAAATTTATATTACACAGCCCAAAATGACTACGCACGAAAATAATGTCCAAAATGACGAGAAGCATACACATTCTACAGATGCGCGTAGGGCAGAACACACTTTTATAGATGCGAAGCTCCATTTTTTAAATTTTTTTAATCCACCTACGCATGCAGTTTCTTTTTCTATTTTTTTTTAAAATTTCACCTACGCATCTCTATCTTGCGTGGTTCATTTTCTATTTTTTTTAAAAAATTTAAACAAAGCTAGCTCTCGCATATGGATTATGTGCACATAAAATTTTATTTTACAAAAAATAAACCACATATTTTACTTAATAACAAACTCTTTTAGTTATATTCCAATCAATATTGAGTTACATACTATTTCAATTATACATGAATTAAAATATTAATAAAAACATCTGTGCATCCTCCAGAACATAAAAAATAAAATAAAATGTATATAAAATTTTATTTTACAAAAAATAAACCATATATTTTACTTGATAACAAACACTTTTAGTTATACTCCAATCAATATTCAATTACATACTATTTCAATTATGCTTGAATTAAAATATTAATAAAAAGATACGTACATCACACGAGTTATAAGCTGCTTTTATGTAATATTTTTAAATACAGGTATGCATTTTAAAGTAACAATTAAAATAAATAATTAAGATAATATTTATATTCACGAGATTTATAAAAAATTATTTTAATAATAAAAGTATTTATACAACTTAAAATTTTAAATAAAGTATACTTAAAAAGTTTATAAGCAATCGTGAAAATAAATAGAGTGCATATAAAATTTTATTTTGCAAAAAATAAATCGCATATTTTACTTAATAACAAACTCTTTTAATTATACTCAAATCAATATTGAGTTACATACTTTTTTAATTATATTAGAATTAAAATTACATATTTATTAACAAATTTACAAAAAATTATAAATCAACAAAGTAAAAACAAACTGAAACTAAATAATAAACACTAAAATTTACACAAAATTACAAATTAATATTAAATTATATTTTAGACAAATATTACATTATAGATTATTTTAGAGTCATAATTTGAATATGATAATATCAGCAAAAATTTGAATATAAGTATATACGATACTTCCATTTATCTATACTATACTATTATAAGCAAAACAAGGTATATTTGATTAGTTGGTTGGTTGGTTAATGCATTCCAAAAAAATTGTTAACACCTTCATAAAAGTAAAATATTAAATTTTTTTATTAAAAATATAATTAAAAGAGTATGTAGAATTTCAACAACTGATAGTGTATGTATTTATATAAAATATGTGTTTTATTTTTTTAAGTAAATTGTATATATATATATATATATATATATATATTAATTTTTTTAAGAAGGTCCGAATAAGTTTTTTAGAAAGACTTTAACTAACCAACCAATTATATCGTATTTTCCTTATAAAAAAATAGTACATATAGATAGTATACTTATTTTTCTTTTTATTTTCCTTTTTTCTAATTTGTTTACTTATTAATAATTTTTTATATTAAAATAATAGAAGTTGGGTGTCGATGGATAATTCTAATTGAAATATAATCGAAATAGTATGTAAAATATGTGGTTTATATTTTTAAAAAATTAAAAAAAAAGTTAAAAATTCCAAATTCAGTTATTTTAATTTGTTTTTTTAGAAGGTCCGAATAAGTTTTTTAGAAAGATTTTAACTAACCAACCAATTATACCTTATTTTTCTTATGAAAGTATAGTACAGATATATAGTATACTTATTTTTCTTTTTCTTTTTCTTTTTTTAATTTATTTACTTATTAATAATTTTTTATATTAAAATTGTATAAATTAATTTAAAAAGATATTAGTTTCTCGAAAGAGTTGCGGTTTATTTTTTTTTGATTAAAATTAAAAAAAAATTATTTACTTTTTGTTTTTTGGAAGGTGTTAACAAACTTTTGAGGAATGTGTTAACCAACGAACCTAGACACAAAAACATATTTTTAAAAGATTTCAAAAAAATGTTAAAAATTCCAAACTCAATTAAATTATATATAATTTACTAAAAATAAAATACCACATGTTTTATAGAATTATAAAGATTTTCAATTATATTCCGATTAGAATCATCGCATGCACATACTTATTTTTATGATTCTTTCTTCTACGATTTTAGGTTATACTAAATGATTTTTAAAAAAAATCTATTGAATTCTTAAGATATTTAACAATAAATTTAAAAATAACTTTAAATTAATAATATTTATTTATGTAATGAAATTAAGTATGGAACAGAGTTAAATTTAAAAATAATAATAAAATTTATTAAAATAAATTAAATTTTATATTAAATCAAATAATTAATGTATTAATTCATAAAATAATATATGATAGTCCGTGCTTTGCACAGGTTATAGGGTAGTATATATAATAAGCGTAAGATGATCTTATCCAAAATTTTGGTCATTGTACCGTCAAAATAATCTCAACCGTCGAATCTGATATTTTTAAAAATAGACGATCAAGATGATATTATATTAAAAATAAAATTGTAATCTAAAAAAGATATAATTAAAAAAAGATTGCATTAGAAGTGAATTTTAAAAAAAAATATATAATCTAAAAAGAATATAATTAAAAAGGTTATGTTATAATTGAAGACCTCTTTTTCTCAAGATAAATCTCTTGCTCATTATACCAGGAGAATAAGGAGAAAGATTTATTTGTCACCTACAAACACAGAGTTTAGTCCAACTGATGTTTTGTAGGTCTCACAACAGATAGTATCTAAATCAGCAAGTGATAAAAGATCTATGATAAACAAGGGTCTCAACTTAAATTCTGAATGAGAGTCTCCATTGACGTACATATTGGCTATGAAAGTAATTTCTATCAAAGTTAATTTTTCCAGGCATGTCTTAGAATTTCTGGTTGGACGAGTTTCAAAACTCACATATCCTGAAGAATATGGGCGACTTGATATAATGAAGATGCACAGTACAATTGAGAAAGAAGTTTTAAACTTTCTATACATGGTGCAAAAACTAGAACCATCTAGTCAGAGGTTGGATTACTTAGGAACTGTGATGGCTGATGCTGAAAGGTCTTCTATGTTGACTGAAATTGCAAGCGAGAAACCCAATGATATAGTAGGAATGACTTTAATTGATTTTCCTGAAAATCAAACAATTGTTGTTCAGTCAAAGTCTATACACCTTGAGGGGGTGTCTCAGCAACCAACACTTAAATATGGTGACACACAGACCTTGGTGCCTAGTGAAGTCTTATTGAAGGCATCAGAATCTGCTATAGACCCTGAAAGTGATATACAGGAGCATGTAGTTTCTGAAAAGACTGTAGATGTTTGTAAGGGTTCAGAGATTATAACAGCTAGCTCTATAGAGAAAACCTCAAGCCCCAATTTCAATATATATTATAACCTCAAGCTCCATGGAAACAGTAGACCCTGCATGCTTGTTTCTGTTTCAGTCTCAATTTCAATGTGAGGGTATTTTCATTGTTATTATAATATTCTCGTCCCTAGTTTTTGGTAAGTGAAGTCAATGAGTTATCACGACTCAGGTTAGGGTTTATGGTGTTATGTCTCTAATGTACTCTTGTATTGTATAATTTTCAATATATAATATAATGTGTAGCTTATATATGTATATTAAAAAAAGCAAATCAAATACATGGCTATATGTAGTTACTATATAACTAAAACAACACAATCATACATTCAAATACCACTCCAATATATAGTTGTAGTTATATGAAATACTGCATAAAATTATAATTAGTTTTATATAAAGAATCAAATATGACTATAAATCTTGCCACATCATATTCTAATAGAAAGGATGAGGAAAATATTCTTGGTGGATAAGTTTTAAATTGTAAATAACAATATTTATTATAATTTTGGCAATAACAGTAAAGTATATAAGTTCTAATTTTACATTAAATGGTACTTTTGATGTCAGAATATAGAAATTATTATAGCCATATAGGAGTAATTATTAGCACAAATGATTTTGAATGTGCTTTATTACAACGATAAAGTCATATTTTCTAAGATAAAAAAACTCATAAGTTGATATACTTGTATTATTCGTTAATTCATTATCAATCAAGACAATTTGTTGGTTTGAGAAGTTTTTTTTTTGAAAGTAAAGATTTCACTAATAAGAACAATCAGATAGTAACGTCTCCAACAACAGACTTGGAGGAGACATAAACTCACTAAAGCTATTAAGCGAAACAGGGATTCTAGCCATCAAATGAGCACCCATATTTGCTTGCTTTTTAATATGACAAAGGGATAAATCTGTCCTATGCTTAAACTTCTGTCTACAAGAATCCAATATATGACCTAAATCCAGGTAGTAGCTCGTCTCATTTCTTACAGCCAACTCCGAATCACTCTCAATGTTAACACCTTGCAATCCCAGGACTTCCACCCAATCTAAAGCTTCCTTAATACCTCACATCTCTGCCTCCAAAACTGACACCATCCCTTGAAATTTCATGCTCTTCCCTCTTAAAAAGCCACCATTTTCATTCCTAATAAGCATTCCCACCGAGTAGAAGGAATTACCAGTGAATAGCGATGCATCTACATTTAATTTCATGAAGCCCTGCTCTGGATGTTTCCACTTTACACTACTTGTTGTTGCTGTCTTTTTCAGTGTAGACGATTTTTGAGATTCTTTTCTGTTCATAGCAACTTGCCAGTCTTTAATCTGTTTCCCACTGATTTCCATTGCCATAGATGCAGTTATAATTTTGCCCTCCCAAACCTTTTGATTCCTAGCGAACCAGACACCTCATAGGACCGTAGCAATCTTCTCTATTGTCTCTGCATTCTCGTTTTTAATCCTACCCAGAAGCTAACTAGGTGCGTATTCAACACTTTGCATATTAAATTCAGCTCCAACCTTCGCCAACACTCTGCAGCAAAATCACAGTCGAAAAAGATGTGCAAAAGGTGTTCTATATCAACTTCACACATCGAGCAAATAATAGGAAGAGCCACCCCTTTACTTCTGAGAAGCTTTCTAACAGGCACATTGTTTTGGCAAAACCTTCATAAAAATGTCCTTACTTTGTGAGGTACCCTGAGATTCCATAGTTTTTTCCATCCATTTGATTCTGGTGCGTTATTTTCTTCCAAATTTCTGTTAGCCCAGAATTGATAACCAGACTTTATTGTATAACCACCTGTTGTAGTGTTAACCCAAGCTACCCTATCTTTTACATCCTCCTGCGGAATTCCCGTTTGACAAATTAGTTGAGCATCATCTTGATGAAAATCTTGCAACACTTTAGTCAAGTCCCAGACTTTGCTATTAGAACGGAAGTAGCTGCATACATAATCATTCCTAACGATATTCAAATGACTGTCTTCAACACAAAAATCATTCTTCCCCTTCAACCAAGGATCTTTAAAGATTCTTATATTTTTCCCATCCCCTAATATCCACCTGAAACTAGCTCGAAGCTATTCCTTAGCCTCCCATATACCTGTCCATATAAAGCTAGATTCTGTTCCTTTAGTTGCTTGAAGAATATGTCCTTCTGGAAAATACCTTGCCCTATATAATCTAGCCACCAGAGATGAAGGATTACGACAGAAGTTCCAAATGTGCTTCCCCCATAAGAGCTATATTAAACCCATGAAGATTACGGAAGCCCATACCACCCTTATTCTTGGCCATTGCCATCTTATCCCAACCCATCCACCTGACTCCCCTGTTATTATTCCCACTAGACTTCCACCAATAACCATTAAGCAATCTTTCTATTTCAACACATAACGACTTTGGAATGAGAAAACAGGACATGATATATGAGGGAATGGATTGCCCAACATTTTTTACCATTATAGTTTTTCTTGCTTTAGATAGTGACTTATTATTCCAATCTTGAACCTTCTGCCACACTCTCTCCTTAATGAAGTTAATGACAGCTTTTTTAGATCGACCAATGAGAGATGGGAGACCCAAATATTTGCTATCTTTTAAATCATTTTGCACCTCTAAAATATTTTTAATCTCAATCTGCTTATCTCGTCACATTTGCAGAGAAAAAATACATGATTTTTGATAGTTAATAGCTTGCCCTGAGATGTTCCCGTAGTCATTCAGAAGAGCTTTAACTGTGTGAGCTTCATTTCCCGTTGCTTTAAAAAACAAAAAACTGTCATCAACAAATAAAAGGTGTGTGACCTTAGGTGCATTCACTGAGATTTGACAACCATTAATACTACCAGCATTAGCAGCTTCTGAGAGTTTTGTGACATTCCTTCAACACAAAACAGAAATAGGTAAGGAGATAGGGGATCTCCTTGCCTTAAACCACGACTTGGAATAACTGGACCAACTCTACTACCATTCAGGAGCACCATATAATTCACTGTAGTTACACAAAGCATCATCCAGCGAATCCATTTCTCATTAAAACTCATGACTCTCATTCTATCTCTAACATAAGACCATTTAACTCGATCGTAGGCTTTCGAGATATCCAACTTTAAAGCTACCTCTCCCTCCTGACCCCTATTCTTCTTTTTCATATAATGCAGAAGTTCAAATGCAACCAACACATTGTCTGAAATATTTTTCACTGGTATGAAGGCTGACTAATTTTCTGAGATTAAAGATGGCAAGATCAATTTTAATTTATTAGCAAGGACCTTGGCCACTATCTTATACAGGACATTACACAATGCAATCGGTCGAATGTCAGTCATTCTCTCCACATTATCCTTCTTAGGAATTAGCACCAAAGTAGTATCATTCAAATTCGTTGGAAACGATAACTCAGCTACCCAGTCACTACAACATTTGAAAATATCTCCACCCAAGAGTTCCCAAAAATGCTGAAAGAATGCAGGGCTAAAACCATCAGGCCCTGCAGACTTGTCTGGGTGCATCTGACCAACAGCAACCGTAAATTCCTCAAATCTTAGATCCGAGATGAGTTTATCATTTTGAACTTCCGAAATAATTCCACTTCCAGCTCCTTCCACCCCAGTACTTTCAATGACTTCATCTGCAAAAATCTTTCTATAATACTGGACTGCCACATTACACATATCATCATGCTCACTGATTACCACTCCATCATCATCCACCAAATGAGAAATATGATTTTGTTTCCATCTTCTCGAAGCTACAGCATGAAAAAATTTTGAATTTGTGTCCACCTCTGTCAACCAGGAAGATTTTACACGCTGTTTCCAATACAACTATTCATGATAAAGCAATTCATCCAACCTATTCTTCTCTTTAAAGTACTATTTAACACCCTGATCATCTGTTCTATCTTTCAAAACATTGATACTTTCCTTCAATTTCTTGACTTTATCTCGAAATTTATGAAAAAAATTCCGCCCCCATTTCACCATAAAATATGACACAGAGAGTAATTTGGGAAGCATATGGATAGAAGGGATAATTTTCCAGTAATCTGAGACATCCTTCTAGAAGCTCGATTCATTAAGCCATGTGTTCTCAAATTTAAAACGAAACTGCTTCCTAGACCATGTCACCTGCAGTGGCTCAAGGCATATGGGATCATGGTCTGATTTTATGGTGTGAGTCACTACTAATGTAACTCCCCCAGATCCGGGGTCAGGGATCGGGTCGTTACGGTCTCATAATTCATACATAATACTTGACTTGAGTCCAAAATCAATAAGTAGCATGCTGTGACCCCACAATAATATCCACTCACACACACACAGTTATAGTCCCAGAGATGAATTGAAATAAGTCTTACATAAAGGGGTTTACGAATAAAAGTTATTACAAGCCAAAAAGGATAACATCATAAGTTTAAAAGTTTTGCCGTTGGTTCATCTGTTAAACTTGGTTGGGGGTTTTCCCCCAATGGACCCTCCGCCCATACTGGCATACTTTCTCTTTATTCCCCCATTTTCACTTTCTCTCTGCATTTGATCACTTCCAGCCTCTACAATAGTTGCCTTCTGCACTAAGGCGGCATAATCCATAATTTCTAAAACCGCCACTCTATTCTGGATCCACTTTTTCAACCCTTGTTGAAACCTGTTAGCTTTCTTTTCTTCGGTATCCACAAATTCCAGCACAAATCTCGACAGCTCAGTAAACTTGGCCTCATAGTCAGCCACTGACATATTGTTCTGTTTCAGTTCTAAAAACTTAAGTTCCATTTAAGTTTTCATGAACTTCGGGAAGTACTTCTCCAGAAATAACTGTTTAAACCTTTCCCAGGTTACGATAACATCAGTCTCCATGTTCTTTTTGGCCTCCCACCAATAATTGGCCTCTCCCTTTAGTAGGTAAGTAGCAAAGACAGTCTTCTGGGCCTCATTGGCCTCATTGATACCCTCCTCATAGCGATACGGAAAATCTCCTGGGCGTCTGCTCTGGATACCATACCATGCCCATCAGTAGGTAACTGTCGCACCCTCACCCGAGCCCTCAACTCGATGCGGGTCACAGCCCTATACCCAACCCGATCAGTGATCGTCCTCCGGCCCTGTAACCTCATCTGGGCGGCTCTCTCCGCTGCTAGCTCCCTCCTAGACTCTGCCAATCTGGCATCCGCCACTGACAACTTCCTATAAAGCCCATTCACAATCAAGTTGTGAACACATACTGGGACTCCCCCTATCGGGACATGGGGTGGGGTGGATGGCTCAGCTGGAGCTGCAGTCTCTGCCTGCTGGGGCTCTGGGGTAGGCTCCTCAAACTCATCGGAAAATGGGCTCATAGGTAGTAGTGGTGGGGTAGGGGCTCTCTCAACAGAGAGGGGTGGCACTCGTAGTCCGGAACTCCCAACAGCATCATCCACTGGCTCATCCTCATCTACAGCCTGTCCAACAACAGCAGTCATGACCTGCTCAGTGGTCATGTCGGTGTCCTCCTCCATGGTCCTAATCTCAGATACAACCCAAAAATCCTCATCCTCAGCAACTAACTCAACGTCCTGCCCTGTGTGGACCTCATCCGGGTCCTCCTCCCCCTCAGACTCAATAACATCAGTATCAACATCAACCTGGACCTCCTCAGGGTCCTCCTCCCCAGACTCAATAGCATCAGTATCAACATCAGGCAAGTGCTCATAATACGGGTCTGTAGTCCGGAACATGTCCTTATCATGCTGTCTCACAGTTGCCTCCTGGGCAGACAAGTCGCTCGCCTACACAAGACGAACTATGTTACTATCATGATACTTAAAAAGTTCCCGTAAGGGTTTTAGGTGAACCTGGCAAGGGTTCTTATTATATTAGTGAATTTATTATTATATAACGTCGCATCATCTCTTGGGATATATAACTCTCGCTCTGATACCATCTCTGTAACACCCCCAGATCCGGGGTCAGGGATCGGGTCGTTACGGTCTCATAATTCATACATAATACTTGACTTGAGTCCAAAATCAATAAGTAGCATGCTATGACCCCACAATAATATCCACTCACACATACACAGTTATAGTCCCAAAGATGAAATTGAAATAAGTCTTACATAAAGGGGTTTACGAATAAAAGTTATTACAAGCCAAAAAGGATAACATCATAAGTTTAAAAGTTTTGCCATTGATTACATTAATTATACATATAGTTAAGCAGGAAGCAAAAGCTGTCTATCTATGCTACCTCAGCAATGACAGCTAGCATATCAGCGGGGAGTCTGGTGGGTCGGGTAACCTGCTTGTGCCGTGTGCGCCTGATGCGAGCCATCTGTCCTAGCTGTTGTTGTGACATAATAAATAAGCAAGGGTGAGCAATAGCCCACCAACAACAATATAACTAAACAGTGATGATATATATATATATACAGCAGTTCAAACATCTTTGAAACCATATGCCATGCATTAGCAAAGATAATACCAATATAAGGTAAATGATGAAGTTACAAGGTAACTCAATATATATATATATATATATATATATATATATATATGTATATGTATGTATATATATTCCAATTATGAATACTTCTCCGATACTGCCAATAATGATAATGTTGCAGAAAATAAATGAATCTGAATGATGAACTAATGCTGGAGTATTCACCGCGCCCGCTGTTCCAATCCTTACGATGATCAGTCGCATATTGTACAGCTCAATTTAGATTTACTACCGGTAGAAGGAAGAGCTGACGAATTTACTTGTCTACCGCCCTGTTAAATCTCCCCTGCCAACGGTTGGGCCAATGGGATGGACCGGCGCTACTCGGCCTCTTACACGACTCCAAGTTCGAAAAGAAGTTCATGACTCTGAATGCAAAGTCCGTCCCCCTTTGCCCAAGTATAATACTTGTTGATAAGACTCCACAAAGTAGTCGTATCTAGTTGGAAAGGAAAATTCAACATCATATCTCCCAAGCTGCTGCTTGTTAGAGGATACCATCTTGTTCCAAAAATCTTACCCCTCGAATGATGAGAGTGTACACAGATGCAATAGATAGCAATTCTAGTTGCGAGTGAAAAGAATACTTTTCGAAAGATTTATGACCGGGAAGTCAACAAGATAAATAACATTTCTCAAGTAAGGTTCCCTTATTATTTGGAAGATAGATTCGAAGGAAGAACGACATTTTGAGAACCTTTCTTGATATAATATTAATAATAATCCGACTCCGAAGAAATTTTATAATAATCGAAGGTCGACGATAATATTTGAAGTCATTTCAGAGTATTGGATAAATATTCGGAGAATATTTATTGCATCAGAAATAGTTGCAGAAGACTTATAACTACGAACGAATATTCAAATCGAAGTATTTCTTAGAATACTTCTCGAATGAATAAGGAGAAAATATTTATTGAATGATTAAATATTTAAATGAATATTCAAAATAATATTCATTTAATTAATAAGACTTGAAAGGAATATTAAAATAATATTCGATAAATAAATAGAACATCAGATGAATATTTAAAATAATATTCATTAAGTAAATAGGAACTTAAATGAATATTCACAAGGTAATATTTATTTAATGAATAATATTCTAAATCAATAGCAAAATAATATTCATTTAGAAATCCAAGCTTTAAAGGAATATTCGAAATAATATTCGATAAATGAGTCGACTTTGAATGAATATTGAAAAATAATATTCATTGAATAGATAACGTTCAAGTAAATATTTGAAGTAATGATCATTAATTAAATAATCTTGGACGAATATTCAAAATGATATTCGTCAACCAAATAATGGAAATTATTTACTTAAATATTTCCCTCGAAAGTAATTACGATGTATCGAGAAGTACTGACTCCCGGTCTATATTCAACGAATACGATATACATGCCCTTCTCTAAGGGACTTATCCATAACCGGATTATAACTGATTATTCAGTATCTAGCTTATAAGCCAACAAAAATTCAAGGAACAGGTATCACAATATATCTCGAAAGTAGGCATGCATGCAATGGCATATGTAACACAAAATCGAATCATATATATATTCACAACAACAACCTTTAAAAAGGATTTAAAACTTGCCTGGTAATCGAGTACGAGTAGGGGTAGTGGTAGTGTGTCCCGGGTCAGCTCGGCGATCTATAAATAGTGAGAATATTCGAGATTAATTACTTAACATCTTTTTAAAAGGCTAAGTATCAACTTAAGTCGAAACATGTTTTCGAAATATCTCGTTATACACCTTTTAGTGTAACTCTTTTTATTACTGATACGATCCGACATTTGTTCGTCATTAAGACATGTCATCATACTCACACTTAGTATATACTTAAGTCGTATAAGTTCTAGAGTCGGTCGATTACGAACCAAGATTATGCCTCGAGTTTTATCACTCGTTTTCTAAGTTATAACCAAAGTTATACTTTTAAGGGGTTCGTTCGCGTTTAACCTTGATTCAAATATTTTTATAAAATCGAAAAATCATCCGTTTCACATGAGGTTTTCTCTCACACCTTCCTTTTTACCTCTAGTATTTAATTACCATGATTCGCCACTGACTTACATATTTTAAGGGGGTTCAATTTCAGTTACGAATTCTCGTTTACGGTTTCGAACTACTTTAGTATATCGGCCATAAATCCTAAACCGTAAGTCCATTTCACACGTTCTTTATATCAAAACGAATCTTGGAACATTATCTATCTTATCATGGCAAAATACAAAACTGTACAGTAAGTTCAAGCTACTGTGATGCACGGTTTTTAATGATTAACAAAAATTCGGCATTACGACGGCTATGTTTACACGATTTCCAAAGTTTTCACATCACCGTGAATCAATCAAGCACTACACCCCATCAATTCTAACACATGATAACATCATGACTAGTCTAACAACATCTCATCTCAACCATCTCATGGATCATAATCCAAACAACATCCATAATCAACTAATAACATAGATCTAAGCATAACATAGCATACTAACACTTAACTACCCATAAGACTCATAAAACTCAAAATGATACTAAGGGTTTTTGAGCTTGTTACCTTCCTTAGAGAGTTATGTATCCTTACTAAGCCTTGATCTATCCTCAAGAGTGCTTAGGCTTGCTAGATCAACCATGAAAAACAAGAAAATTCAAAGTTAGTTCATAAGAAACACTATTCACCCTCATCTTTCTTGATTTCTTTGAAAATGGAAACCATGGAATTTAGACTTGAAATTTCTAGGAGATTATTTTTATGAAATATAGGACTCACCATAAAAATTACAAGATCAAATGATGGTTGGAAGTGGGATTTCTCTCTTGGAATTAAGCAAAAGCCGAATGGAAGGAGGCAAGAGAGAGTTGGATGTTTTGCTTGGTTACTTTGAACAATAATGCATAAAGTGAAGTGGTCTTGGATAATATCTCATCTTATGTTGCTTTAATAAAGTGATGATGCATGGAGTGATGTATTTGGCAAGACAAGTGTTGTGTTTTGGATGGTTACAAGCTAACTAAGTGATTTGTTTTCTAAGTACTAGTTTCTTGCTAAGTATCCTAGTTACTTGAGTCCACTTGGTTGCTAGATATTTTCTAGTATCTTATGAATGACTCTTGCTTCCTCTGCTTGTTTCTTTTGTCCGGTTATTGCTCGTTTCGATTGATCGTTCGTAGGAATATCTCACGGATTTCTAATTAGGGTTTTACCGGAAATCTTCTTAATACTAATACTATCATTGTCCATCTTTCTTACTAACTTTCGAATTTAAATTCCTTAAATCCCTTCATTAAATCCTTAAGTCTATCAGTGTCCAGGGAATTCTCGGAGAAAATAAAAGTGCGGTTTTTCAGAATCCGACAGCTTTTACATACACTTATTTTCCCCCTGGATCACTAATACGAACTAAGAAATCTGTTCCGACTACTTCTATATAGCGTCGTCTAATAATATTCTCATTTCCACCAAAAAACACTATTCACTCTTTATTCCTTCTTTATTCCCTATATTTATGACAATGTCCTTGTTCTCTCTCGGTCGTTCCTTAACCCTTTCACGGAACCACTGGACTAATCGTTATCGATCTGGATGACATGAGAATATTCTCCTGCTTGGAATTGCCATACCTTATTCCCCTAGGAGATAGATTATTCTTATCTAAGTGGTCAACCATTAGCATTCTTCAAGACATATAAATACTTAAATCGAATTCCATTCATTCATTCAGAAGATCAACTGTTACATCATAGCCGTAACCATTATTCATTCTTACATCATTATATAATAAAAAGTTTTAATTCTACCCAAAATCTGGGTTCTTACAACTAAACTGCACAGAGGGAACTTCCTCCACCATTGCTCATTAGCAAAAGCTCTATCAAGCTTTTCTTGAACCCAATCTGCTGACTTTTCTCCCACGTGAAACTGCCACATGTTAGAGGAATCTCAGAGAGACCACAATCATCGATGGCACTTCTGAACCCATCTAAGAGAGACTGAGGGTGCAAGTGAGAACCTTTCTTATCTTCAACATATAACATAACATTAAAATCCCCAAAAATACACCAGGGAATATCAACATTACTCGAAAAGAATCTAAGAAAATCCCAAGATGCTTGTCTACGAGACCTCTCCGGAAAGCCATAAAAACAAGTTAATTTCCATGCAATACTTAAACCATCCATAATGTGCACATTAATGTGATTGCTCGAGGAGTCCAAAACTTGACAAACTACCGAACGTTTCCACATCAAAGCAAGACCACCACCTCTACCTATACGATCTACTTCCAAAGAATTAACAAAACCAAAGTTATCAGCTATATCTTTAATAACTTTCCTCTCAACAAGAGTTTCTGACAAAAATACCAAATTAGGGTTATGAGATTTTACTAAATCTCCAAAAACTCGAACTGCATGAGGGCTCCCCATACCCCTGCAGTTTCAACTTAGAAGATTCATAATGGGCGGCTAGCTTGCACCGCAAGCGTAGCCAAATCGTTAACAGGAGAGACTACATAATCAGTTTCAGAAAATGCAGCTTCATTTTGAGTAATACCTTGCCCAGCCTTAGCACCAATGGGTAGCACATCATCTGTATCCATCGTTATTTTTGTTTCAGGCCCATGACGACTTCTTTTTCTATTTCCTAAGTCCACCTCCTCACTCTCCTCCACATCCAGCCTATCAATCAAAACCAAATTAGAAGAGGACCTAGGCCCATTATTACTTTGACTCCCAGAATTCAAATTTGAAAAATCCCTACCATCCCGCCTGTTATCCCTCCTATCAAATAAACATACAATCTGTTTTCCTGAAAAAACACCCGTGACATCACGGCCGTTATTCTCCCTTCCAGCACTCACCGGCCATTCAGCATCGTCTTCATCGCGTAACCATTTACTACCGCCCTCAACTCCACCTCTACGAGTTGGTGCTCTTAACCATGTCCCCCACTCCTTTACCCCACTCTCACTTCTATTATCTAATGACTTTCTACAGAAATGCTCAGTGTGAGTAACAAGACCACAAGCAAAACAAAAATCCCATAAACGTTCATACTTACATAACACCACAAATTCAGTCCCATTTCTCCTTTTGATTTTCTTCTTTCTCTTCAATGGTTTCCTAACATTCAATCGAATCTTAATTCTCATGAACTCCCTCCATATACTCGAGTTGTTTTTAGCATCGTAAGAGATGAATTCACCAAAAAAGTTCCCCAACTGTTGACCTACTGCTTCAGACATAAAACCACTAGGTAGATCGTAAACCTGAATCCAAATATTCATAAACCAAAGAGGAACCTTCAACGGTTCTTCCCCTTTTGGAACTTCTTCAATCAGTAACATCGCATTGTCGAAGGACCATGAACCACCATTCATCACCCATATCTTATCCTCTTTATGATAAAACTGAAATAAATAGATCCCCGTCTCTAACTCCTTGATGTTTATGCCCATTGCTGGTTTCCAGATGTCTGCCATCTTGATTCTCATTGCCCTAGTATTAATATTCTTCTCCATGAGGAAACGACCTATCAAACAAAGTTCATACTTATTCACCTCTTCTTCAATATCGCCTTCAAACGTTAAATCCTCATTTTCCTCATCTTCCATGTTAAAATTTGCAAACTGTTCATCAATGTGTCTATAGCGTGACATGGCAGCCTCACACAGATCTGAGAAAGAGAATCAGATATGATGAGAAAAACTAAAACTCTAACATGGGAGGGAGAGAAAAAAATACGCTTCTTTGTTAGTTTTCTTTTTTAAATTTATACTTTAATGGTAATTTGAGAAGTTTTTTAGAATGTCCGTCAATTGTATATAGTAGTACACAAAATCATTATACATGAATAATATAAGAATGCAATTTAGACTTAATAGCAAAACACTTTGTGGGTCCTAACTACAATTTTTTACACAAAAATAATGCAATTATATATATTAAATTAATATCTACTAAACAATATATTTAACAAATGATTGCATTTTATCATGTCTTATTAATAAAAGTTAGTTAATTGAAAATATATTCGTCTAGTTCATTTTTCAATAGATATATTGATTTAAGAATATTTAATTTTCTTAATATTTTCATTTTGTTCATTTTTAAATAAATCTATCAATAGAATTGAGTGTATATAGCTTGTTTGATAATACTTAATCGTATTTCACAAATTGAAATTTTTATTATTGTATTTAATAGATTTTTATGTTATTTATTTGAAAGCTTAAACATGGTCTTTCAAAGAAATGTATCATCAAATAATTGGTACCAACAAATGAACTTCATTTTTTGTGATAACTACATATTTGATATGCATATTTTTTAGAATACAATTTTGAAAATACGTTGATTAGATATAATTGATATAATTTATGCCAAGAGAAAATTTGCCTCATCGAAACTCTCTCACCTCCTAAAACTTCCATCCATTTGTAGACCATAAATTCAAAATTCCTTCATTAATATTATCATTATGTTAATATTTAAACACTAATTTTAATTTGGTCAAAATTATTTTTATAGGCAAAAAAATAATTATTTTAAAACATTAATATCAAATTTAAATTATTAAAAAAAATTCTGTTAAATCATTTCAACGTGATACACGTGATTTTTATTTTGGGTTCCTAGTAGCAAGTAAAGTAATCATATATTATTTATTTTTAAAATTAAATCAAACTTACGGTTTGGAAAATTATCTTCTAAAATTATTTAAAATTTATTTTTTATAATTAAACTTAAAATTTTAAAATATTATAAAAATTAAAAATTATTAATTTCTTATGCTCTCAATTGATTTACACATCATAATACAAACATTTAATTTTATGCGTAAAATAAAAGTAAATAAAAATATTAATTTTTTTGAAACAACATCCCCATCTTCTTAAACTTAATGAAAAATTTGTTCATGGTAAAATTTAAGATTTTCCTATAAATTTTTTATGTGTGGTTAATGCATAGATATTTTGTCTCATATTATCTCCCATTTAACTTTGTTTTATGATGTTTTAGTCCTATTTAATTAGAGTAGTTTTTATTTAACTTAATTGGATGCTAAGCATTGATTTTCTATGTTTATAGGAAATTATGGAAGAACGAGGTGTTGGAGAGAAGAATGCATGATGAAAGAAGCAACAAAAGGAAACTCAGGACCTGAGCTTGGAGGCTCAGGGCCTGAACCAAACAGAGATATTCCAAGCATGAAGTTCAGGGCTTGAGCTTTTGTTAAGAGGTCCCGAGGGAATAATTCAGGACCTAAGGCTGCGGCTCAGGGCTTGAGTCTTGCGAAAATTAGAGATTTAAAGCCGTCTTAGTTGGTCTTGTAACAGTTTCCTACATCTTTAAAAACAATTAAAATAGGCTATTCATATGTATAAGTTATTATTAGGGTTTTTAATATATCGTACGACAAGAGAGAGACGTGTATTATTGAGAGAAGAGAAGAGAGAGAATAACGAGGAGAGAACTTGAGCGAGGATTGAGGGATTCACTCCAAGTTTGAGAGATTTCATCAAGTTGTATTTTTCTATACTCTAATACTCTTGTAATCCTGGTTTTGGCTATTTATATATGTTTGATTTCTTCAATTCATTATGAGTAAATAATTCCCAAATCCGGGAATTAGGTAGTATTCATTGGTTCAATATGCTTGTGTAATTAGATTGTGATTTCTCTATCTTGCTAATTTGTTGTCGAGTGCTTAACACAATTGAGGGAGTCACGAACCTTTGATTGTATTTTTAGTAATTATAATGAATCAGGAGAGGATTTATGATTCTAGTTTATGATACAACCGACGTAATTTAATTATTGATTGGGAGATTAATAGGCGAGTTACGAGACTAAAATTTCTTGGACTTAAACAGTTTATAATTTTGCATTGATTGATCTTGGGAGCGACTTCAATGTATAGTTGTAAACATTGTATTGTATCTTGGGAGAGAACAATATAAACATTAGAGGGATGTTTTTAGCAAGAGCATGAGACTTGAATATCATAATTGATATACATTCATTAATACCAATGAAGAACCCTGATTTCTGGATTGATTTTTATCATCGTTAAATCTTAATCATATTTGCTCTTTAGTTTAAGTTAGTTAGTAAACAAATACCCATTATTCTTCTCACTTCTAGATTCTAAGAAGTAACAACTTGAACTTAAATTAATATCAGTCCTTTCCTGCGAACGAACTTTTACAGAAAATTACTACTAACAATTTTCCTCCCTAATATTCAGGTTTACATGCTTGAAACTCTATCCATTAACAATGGTCGATGTAATTTTATTTATAACTTAAATAAACTCCATCCAAAAGTGTTGCTCTTTTCTAGCCTAGGTAAAAAGATGACAAAAATCACTAATTTGTGTCTACACCTTACGCTATCCAAATATGCAATCATATATTTTTGAATATTTTGTTATGAAATTAGATATAGAAGAAGATGAAATAAATGGCCGTAAAAATTTGACACGGGAACAAAAGAGAATAGTTTTTGAGTTTTTATGTAGGTGAAAAAAGGTTTAAAGACCATTAAAATTGCAAAATTCTCCCATCGAACTATTAGAAGGATATGGTTATTTGATAAACGTAAAATTGTTAATGGAATTAACTTTTCAAGCAGGTCATCGGAAAATGTTGAAAAAAAAAAGAATACAAATTGATATAAACATGATGAACGACGTGCCTTTAAAAAGAAGCACAAATATATGTTCGTTAACAAGTGTCATCCAAATATCAAAGTCTATTGTACATCGTCGAGTTGGAGACGGATTCTTTCATCCACATCCAAATCATATCAAGTTGTTAGGAATTGTCCCACATCATTTATAGGAGGGGCAGATAATTAGTTTATATGTAGCTAATTAACTCCATTAGTCTGAGGCCTTTTGGGATGTGTCCAAAAACAAATCTGTGCGAGCTCGGACCAAAGTGGACAAAATCATACTAATATTTAGTTAAGGCCTGCTGAGCAAGTCCCAATAAGTTGTATCAGAGCTAAGGTTATAACGATCCATAACAATATCAAATGGGCTCACAGAAGGATCTAGAAAGTGGTAGATGGGCTATCTCATAATGGGCTTAAGGAGGAGCAGGAGAGCCTTCTAGTATGGGCCTAGCCGCCTGGGGGGAGCCAGATAGCCAAGTAGATTTTCAGTATGGGTCAAGGGGGAGCCAGATCACACAGAAAGGAGGCAAATTTGGCATGTGTCAAGTCCGATGTGTGAAGGGGGAGAATGTTAGAAGTTGTCCAACATCGTTTATAAAAGGGATAGATAACTAATTTATAAGCAGTCAGTTAACTCCATTAGTATGAGGCATTTTGGGATGTGCCCAAAAAATAAATCCCTGCAGACTCGGTCCAAAACGGACAATATCATACTAATGTGGAGTTAAGACCTGTTGAGCAAGCCCCCAACACAAGTCACTTTTGACGGATGACAACAACAAAACTCGTTGAAGGTTTTGTCAATCTAAGCTTACTCATGACCTTAATTCTAATGTTTCATTATTTTTAAATATGATGAATTATATATACATAATGAAAAATAGTGTACTATGACAGAAAAGGTCAAAGGTATTATCTTATTTTCGATAAGAGTTCTCCATTGTGTTCATGTAAAAGCTCAAATTTTATTGATAAAATAATATTTGTATGTGTAGTAATACGTCCAAGATTTGATGCATCTTGGAATATGATGTTTGAAGGAAAATTTGGTGTATACCCTTTTGTTACAAAAGAGCCCGCTAAGAGAAAAAATAAGAATAGAGTTGCGAGCACGGTAGAGACTAAACCAGTATAAACATGCGATACGAAATATGATGATAAACAAATTAAATACTGATATTCTATCCAAATGGCATGGTAAAAGTCAAAGTGGTATGTTTTTGTCCAACGAGTCAATGCAAAAATTCATTTAATGTAAATGATTTGAAATTTATTGAATTTGCTTAAAAGGATTGATTTGATATCCATTTAAATTTTCAACCTTCTAATAGGCTTGATTTAAATGTATAAGAATTTGATTTTTTTAGAGGAATTCAAATTTTGCAATTGTTGAAAAAACTTTCAAAAAATTTCATCATGATTAGCTTAGTAAGATATTTTTAAATTTACAATTGATTATGATGGAGGTTATGAAGTGGGTGGTGATAACAACCTTAAGTAACCCATTTTCATGATAATTTATGTCCAAATGGAATTATTTCTCTTCAACTGACATGTGAAGAACAATTCAACAACTTTGCTCAAGATGAATTGTCTAGAGTTTAGTGATTTGTTGCCTTTTTAACATTTGAAGTTAAATTCTTAATTTTCAAATTTGTTTCTATTGTGTTTTAAAAGATGAAAAATTAATTAAAGTCTGTCTAACTATAATTAAAACGATGTGAAAAAATTAATTGAATATTTTAAACATCTAACATTAATAATATTGAAAATTTATGAATATTTTTTAAATAAAGAGTGTGAATAGTTTAGTGCTTCAATAAAAACTTTCACAAATTATATCCTATATATAATTGGTGTAAGAGGGTTTAGGTAGTTTGGTCGTTAGGGTTAAAACCGTAAATTCCTAACTCTACTATAAGTACGAAGAAAAAATTTAACAGACCAGCATAGAAGTTTATTAAGAGAAGCATACCAAAAAATTAGTTATATAGTACAATATCTAATATTATAGAGTGAGAATATAAAACTTTTAAATGTATTAATTTAAAATTTCAAAAGAAAAATATTAGTATTAAATATATATATATATATATATATATATATATATATAATTTAAAAATTATTAATAAATCATCCCGTGCATCACACGGTCATAAAGCTAGTTTTATAAAATTTATAAAAAGAGTTAACTCCATCCAATTTTTTAAACCTAAATAACAAATTAATTTTGAATATTGATTATTTCATATTTTTAAAATCACTATGAATAGTTTAGTACTTACATCACAAACTTTATTATAATTGTAAAAATAAAAATAGAAATAATGACATCCAACATTTTTAAAAATAAATTACATCCATTTTCTCATTACAAATACAATAAACACGTATAGACAATGTGTACATGAGTATGATCCTGGAGACTAACTTATTTTATCACCTAATTTTCCTAATTAGCAACCTCGACAAAGGAAATAATAATTAAGATATACATATGCTTAAATCACAAAATTCTATTGATTTATTTTATCAAATAAGACAAATATAAAATTTTAAAAGAAATAAGAAAACTTAAAATCATAAAAACACATGATTACGCTTAACAGTTTTATGATGTATTGTTACTTCTTGATGAGCTTATTTTTGGGTGATTCATGTATCAACTACCTTACCTACACGTGGTAGTTCATTAAAATAATAAAATTTTCTTTTCTTTAGTTTCATTTAATATTTAAATGAAAAGAGTAAAAATTTTAGATGTACACTTAAATCTATTCATGTTTTGGGTAGGATTACCGCCCAAAACATGTTGGAAATTATGACTAATAAAGCAACATAGAGGCAGTTATATAACGTATTTAACAAATCAAGGCCAAACAACCAATTAACGAAACAAAACACGAAGGTAAAAAGCATGCATATCAGTAGCTGTAAAGACGAAGGAAAAGCATAAGACATACCAGTAGCCATAGCTTTTAACAGTATATCAAACAAATATTAAAACCAGCTGAGTCGTCAGGCCTTGCTCGAAGTCTTGACTGCTCTTGAAGAGTTAATCGCCCCCACTTACACTGTGTCGGGATGCTAGCAACACCTCTCCCAGAATAAAACAGCTCCGAGTAAGATAATCACAGCAATCAGAGTACTCGACTTCGACTGGCACCTCAGTCGCCGAAATAACTCGCAAGCAGAGAAGCTACAGCAGGAGGGGAATAGAGAGAGTAGAGAGGATAAGAGAATGTAGGGTGAGGTGTGTCTAAAATCAGCAGCTTAGCTCTCTATTTATAGGAGAGACCAAGTGTAACTTATACCACCCAATTAATTTCGTAACTGCCCATTTCATTTACTAAAACGAAACGTCCGATTTCATAAAACGAAACGGTCGATTAAAAAATAAATAAAATCGTAACAGTCAGCTTTATCCACATTTCACTTTTAATATATTAATCCGAATATATTATCCTGTCCACGTTCATTCTAATATATTTATATTTTGAATATACATCAGTTACAGAGCCCAACTAGTCCATCATCTGATTTAATAGTTGAATTAATCTGATCCAGCCCAGCCCACTGATAACCCGACCCAATTGATAAATATATTTTAATTAAAATATTAAATCATTCATAAATAAAATCCCTCACCCAGGTCGGCTCGCGTACGCGAGACGCCGAGACATTCGCCCAAATCGCCCTTCGACCGACCCGACCCAACCCGAGGCGAGGCGTGGCGAGGCGGGCGGCGACGGCGCGCGCGCGCGCGCGTGTGCGCGTGAAGCACACAGTAACACCATGCACCATCATACACCTTATTGGTTGTATACTACCCATGTGTGTTATTCGATATAAAGCCAACAACCCCCTTTATTTATTTCAATGTGGGACAAATACACATTCTCATTTCAAGCTCTTTCAAGCTACTAACTTCAACTCTATTTCTCTATGGATTTCACTAAGAAAATTACTTAGACCCATATATGAAAATTTAAGTCCCCATAGCAAGGAACAATTTCCAATCGTAAAATTCGGAATTAACATCAAGAACATAAAATACTTATGCTCTAAAAACTCCATTTTCTAACAAAATACACATTATATTCGCATTACAAACATGCGTATATCCTGTCATTGCTTCGTTACTTTCCAAGTTCCCATATCTCTCTTATCTAGTTTAGTGGTAGGCTCTTGTAATGCTTGCATAAGCAAGTAACCAAGTTTGTGCGTCAGCGAAGCATGTGCAAGAACTAGCCCAACATACTATATATATTTATATAAGTGCCGAACAAATTTTACAAAGTTCTGTGGAGGCTTTTAAACAATGATAATCCCCTTCTTACCAATCTTATTAAGGCTTGATACTACCCTATTTATGATTTTTTAAATGCGAGTATTGGCTCCAACCCGAGTTACATGTGGCGAAGCATTATTGATGCCCAAGATGCTCTTAAGTAGGGTTGTCGTAGAAAGATAGGTGGGCAGGCTACAAAAGTTTGGAAGGTTCCTTGGCTACCTTGTAGTGAAAATGGGTATATTTCCACTACGATGCCACATGAATTGGAGAATATTATGGTTCGTGGTTTGATTCGAGTGGACGAAAATCAATGGGATAGGGAGTTGCTGCAGGATATTTTTAATGATAGGGATATAGACTGATCTCATCATGCTTTTCCACCTCCAACTTATTCAACAACCATTCTGGTGCCGAATAAACCTCTCTTGTGTCATATGCTAGTCCCACTGAATGCCAACAACTACTCGCAAATTGACAGTCAAAAAATAGATGCATAAGATGCTCTATATCCACGTTACACATTGGGCACATATAGGGAGACTCACACCCTTGTTTTTCAGCCTTATACGAACTGGTACATTATCTCGACACAACCTCCATATAAAGATCTTTACTTTCTGAGGAATTGACAAGCGCCATATACGACTCCAACCTCCTGATTGAGTATAGCCTGAATTACCAGAATATAAATCATGCCACATACGATATCCAGTATTCACATTGTACATACCATCAACTGACTTGGACCAAACCATTCTATCATCAACTTGACGTTGAGGCACGGTCGTTGCCAGAACATCTAGTGCATCATCCTTGCTGAATAATTCCCTTACCTAATCAGAATCCCAGATCTTAGAACCTGGATAGAAAAGAGTCGACACTACTTCACTTCTTCCCTCATACATTTGCAGATAGTCCACCCTATAATCACGCTTCTTTGCAAGCCATGGGTCCCTGGTTGCTACAATTGATTGACCATCTCCTACCACCCAGCGAAAGCCTCGAGCTAACAACTTCTTAGCCTGCCAAATGCTCGTCCAAACAAAACTACTCTTTACCCCCTACCAGCGGAAAGTATCGAGCTTTGAGTACTCTTGACACCAGCAATTAAGGGTTTTGAATACACCGCCAAATGTGTTTACCCAGCAACGCAACATTAAAACCCAACAGATTTTTAAAGCCCATTCTTCCTTTGCATTTGGGCATAGACATAGCCTCCCACGAAAGCCATCTAACCCCTTTATTCTGACCTGAACCTGAGTTCCACCAATACGCATTAAACATCCTCTCTATTTTTTTCACTAACGATTTGGGCAGCAAAAAACAAGTCATGCAGTAAGAAGGTAATGACTGAGCAACATTCTTTATTAAAATCAACTTCCCTGCTCTAGAAATTGGTTTTGATTTCCGGTTGTCAATACGCTTACAGACTCTCTCCTTCAAGAAACCAAATACCCTTCTTTTTGATCTTCCAATCAACGAAGGTAAGCCCAAATAATTACTATTCGAGATATCACCATACACACCCAGAATCTCAGAGATTTCTCTTTGCTTATCTGTTCTGACGTTTGAGCTAAAAAACACTCATGACTTCATATAATTAACTGCTTGACCTAAAATTTATGCATAAGAATTCAAAATATCTTTGACATAGGGATGGCAATCGGGTCGGATCGGGTCGGGTTTGGCCAAATCCAAATCCAAACCCGATTTTTTGGATAAAACCCGAACCCGACCCGAACCCGAAAAATACCCGAAAACTGAAACCCGAACCCAATCCAATGGATTTCGGGTGGATTTCGGGTATACCCGAAACCCGAAAATTTTTGGATTTGGATAATACCCGAAACCCGAAATCCGAAACCCGAAAATTTTATAAAAAGTATTATTAATATTATATAAATAAATTATATTCTGTGCATTAATTTTAATATTTTAATATTTAATTTTGTTATAAAATTTTACATATAATCAATTTTTAAATGAATTTAAATCATTAAAATAACCAAATAGATTTGATATGAAATACATCTTAAACACTTAGAGTCTAAAAATGTTTTAATATTTCGGTTTTAATAATACAAGGTTATTTGTTATACGATGCACCAATGACTTTTATATAAAATGTATTACATTATGAAATATATTATAGTATAAATTATATACATATATACATACACACACACACACAGATATATATATATATATATATATATATATATATATATATATATTCGGGTTTTTTTACGGGTTTCGGGTTCGGATCGGGTTCGGATCGGTTTTCGGGATTTGGATCGAGTTTCGGATCGGGTTTCATAATATCCAAATCCAAATCCAAAAATTTTCGGGTTTGAAAATCAAATTCAAATCCAAAAAATCGGGTTCGGGTTATCCAAAATTTCGGGTTTCGGATCGGGTATCCGTCAGATCGGATTTTTTTGTCATCCCTACTTTGACATTAGTAGCTTCCTCCTTAGATGTTTTAAAAAACAGAAAGCTATCATCAGCGAAGAGAAGATGTGTAATCTTCGGAGCACTTGGACTAATTTGACACCCATGTATCCTACCTACCTTTTATGCATTATCCATGAGATTAGAGAGCCCTTCCACACAAAAAAGAAACAGATACGGAGAGAGAGGATCTCCTTGCTGTAGACCTCTCCTCGGATTGATTGGCCCCATAGTCGTACCATTAACACAGACCTCATAAGAGACTGTTGTTACACATATCATAATCCAGTTTATCCATTTTGTGTAGAACCCCATATCT
The DNA here is from genome assembly GCA_036435485.1 of Saposhnikovia divaricata. NCBI lineage: Eukaryota > Viridiplantae > Streptophyta > Magnoliopsida > Apiales > Apiaceae > Saposhnikovia > Saposhnikovia divaricata. The sequence continues at coordinate 53,690,508 of CM071594.1, read as the reverse complement.
TGCATCCTCTGTTGCAAATATCTCCAATTCACTCTGTCATACGCCTTGCTTATATCTAGTTTTAAAGCAACATCCCCCTCTTGACCCCTTTTTTCACCTCTCATATGATGAATGACCTCAAATGCAACTACAACATTGTCTGTTATACACCTCCCCGGTACAAATGCAGATTGCTTCTCTGATATAAGATTTGGCAAAATATTTTTCAACCTATTTGCAAGCACTTTAGCCATAATCTTATACACAACATTACATAATGCTATAGGTCTAAAGTCTTTAAGAGAACAAGCACCATACTTCTTTGGAATCAAAACAACATTTGTGTTATTTAAATCAGCTGGAAATGAATTACCTTATAACCAGTCTTTGCAGAACTCGAAGACTTCTGTACCCAAAACATTCCAGAAATTTTATTAAAACGCAAGGTTCAAGCCATCAGGACCTGACGCCTTATCAGGATGCATTTGTTTCATAGCCATAGTAAATTCATCAAACGTCACCTGAGCTATTTAGATCTCGATTTTGCTCATACGACACCCTTCTGGGACAATCTCTGTTCACATACGAACTACCTTCACCTGGGTCTGTAAAAACATTTTGATAATACTTCTTAATCAGCTCCCCCATATCTTCATTTTTATCAACTCGAGCACCATCATCTGTCACCAGGTAGCTAAATCTATTCGCCTTCTGTCTTGTAGTAGCACTAGAGTGGAAAAACATTGTATTTTCATCACCTTCCTTAAGCCAAAACAGTTTTGCACGCTGTTTCCAATAAACTTCCTCATGCAAGAGTATCTCATTTAACTTATCTCTATCAGCCAGAAACTCCCTAATACTCTGATCATCACTTCTTTCCTTTAGAGAGTCAACCAACTCCTTCTGCTTTTTGACTTTCTTTTTAAACTTATTAAAGAAATTCCTCCTCCATTTTTCCATAGACCTCGAAACTGACATTAGCTTTGGCAATAGATTTGAAACAGGCAAATTTTCCCAACACCCACTCACATCCTTAATAAATGAAGGCTCTTTAAGCCACGTATTCTCAAATCTAAATCTGAATTTCTTCTTCGGGATAGCCACACTTAAAATCTCCAAAAACATAGCATCATGATCAGATACTGCCGTTGTTACAACCGAGAGTTTACAAAGAGGAAACAAGGACCACCAAATCAAAGTTGTAAACGCTCTATCAACTCTCTCCTGAACCCAGTCACTCGTCCCACGTCCTTTTTCCCAAGTAAACTGCCCACCATTGAAATCCAACTCCGAGAGCATACTTTTATCTAAAGCATCCCGAAATCCCCTCATTAAACATTCTGGATGCTCATGATTCCCCTTCTTATCTAACTTATATAGTAGATCATTAAAATCCCCCATGATGCACCATGGGAGATTCGATATCAAAGCTAAACTACAAATCAACTCCCAAGACTGTTTTCTCCTCGATCGTTCTGGAAATCTGTAAAAACAAGTTAACCCCCACTTCTGCACATTATTTTCACTAACAACCACATCTACATGGTTTTGAGAGTACCCAGTAATACTACACTCCACACAACTCCTCTAAAACACAGCAAGTCCCCCACTCCTTCCTACACGATCAACGAAAAACCTATGAGAAAACCCCAGCTTTATTCGAATTTCTTCAATCTTACTAGCTACAGAAATAGTTTCACTTAAAAATAAAACATCAGGATTGCGATCTCTAACAAGATCGCGTAACACTCGAACTGTATGAGCTTTCCCAAGGCCCCTACAGTTCTAACTTAAGCAACTCAATGGCGTTGGCTAGCTTGCACCGCAAGCTTAGCCAAAAAAGAACCGGAAGATTCAGTGCAATCCACATGAGAAAGCCCAAAATCTGATTTAGATATGTTGTAGTTTTTATCAAGGTCCATAGAATCATTTAGCCCAGTTCTTTGTCGTTTTCTTTCCTCAACAACTAGCCCATCAAGCTCCTCCGAGCCAGGCCCAATAGTTTCTTTTGAAATATTTCCCTCCTTTTCCCCTCCTTTAATTTCTCCCTTTTTAGCACTATCCAAACAACCCGACTTATTCTCAACTACTTTCCTTCCTTGTCGATACGATCCCCCTGTTTGTGCTAAATTTGAATTTTAAAATCCCTGATAGTTATCTTTCCCGAAATTACCGCCCCACTCCTCCGATCCCTCATCTCGTAACCACTTACCCCGCCCTTGCGCCACTCCACTTCTCGCCGGAGCTCTTAACCAGGTTCCCCATTCCCTTTCTTCAGAACTTGATCCACTCTCCAACCTCTTCTTACAGAACCGTTCTGTATGAGACAATAATCCACAAAGAAAACAAAAATCACCCAATTTCTCATAGTTGCAATTCACAACACACCCTGTTCTATCCCGTCTACATATTTTTTTCTTTCTTTTCAACGGCAATCTCACATCCACCTCAATCTTTAGCCTCATGTATTCTCTCCAAATGCTTGTATTATTGCTTGAATCATATATCACAAATGATCCAAAGAAATTACCCAATTGTTTACCCATTGCCTCCGTCATAAGACCACTTGGAATGTCATAGATTTGAATCCAAAACTCGACTTCATATAGAGGTACTTTTGTAGGATCTCCACCAGCCGGAATCGTACCAGTAACCAGAATAGCATTATCGAACGACCATGGACCATTATTCATCATCCACACCATGTTGTCCTTGTGATAAAACTGAAATAAATATAGCCATGGCTTTAATGTCTTTATGCTTATCCCCATAGTCGATTTCCAAATATCAGCCATCTTAGACTTCATTACCCGAACATTCAAATTCTTTTCCGTAAGAAACTTACCCACCAGACATAACTCAAACCGATTACCATCCTCCTCAAGCTCCTCATCGAAGACCAATTCTTCATTCTCCTCATTGGTGATGTCTAAATCTGCTATGAGCAAATCTAGATTCTCCTCATTTGCCATTGCAAAAACGCCTCTCACAAAACTAAGATAGAAATGGAGAGAAAAACTCACATACCTCTCACATAGAAATGGTGAGAATCCTATTCTCGAATTTTTAGAAATTGATACTCAAAATGATATATATACTTTTAAAGTATAGTTTTTTTTTCAAATTTATTATTATGCTCATTGTATGTAGTTAAGTGTTGCTAGTATACAATTATCATGTAAAATATGAAGATTTGTTATTCAGAATATTAAAAAATAATTTTCCTTTTAATAATGTAACTAAATAATTTGAGGAGGATGGCTTTAGAAAAATTTCCTACAATTAACTATAAAAACACTTTACATTACAATAATAATAATAAATAAATAAATAAATAAACGAATAATCTATACTATACTATTATAAGCGAAACAGGGTATAATTGGTTCGTTGGTCGGTTGGTTAACACCTTCCCAAAAAGTTTGTCAACACCTTCCAAAAATGAAAAAATAAATTAAAATGCATATAAAATTTTATCTAACTTAATAACAAATTCTTTTAATTACACTCCAATTAATATTCAATTACCTCTTTTAGTTATATTTGAATTAAGATTCATATCCTACAACCAACGTTTTTAGACTCTTTCAATTACTTGGAAATCAAATATTTTCAAAATCAATTTGAATAATTTTAATATCAGATATTTATTAACAAATTTAGAACAAATTATAAATCTATCTACACTAAAGTTTGTCAACATCTACCAAAAATGAAAAAATAAATTAAAATGCATATAAAATTTTATCTAACTTAATAACAAATTCTTTTAATTACACTCCAATTAATATTCAGTTACCTCTTTTAGTTATATTTGAATTAAAATTCATCACCTACAACCAACTTTTTTTGACTCTTTCAATTACTTGGAAATCAAATATTTTCAAAATCAATTTGAATAATTTTAATATCATATATTTATTAACAAATTTAGAACAAATTATAAATCTATCTACACTATACTATTATAAGCGAAACATGGTATAATTGGTTGGTTGGTCGGTTAACACCTTCCCAAAAAGTTTGTTAACACCTTCCAAAAATGAAAAAATAAATTAAAATGCATATAAAATTTTATTTAACTTAATGACAAATTCTTTTTATTACACTCCAATTAATATTCAATTACATACTCTTTTAGTTATATTTGAATTAAAATTCTTCACCTACCCCCAATTTTTTTAGACTCTTTCAATTACTTGGAAATCAAATATTTTCAAAATCAATATAAATAATTTTAATATCATATATTTATTAACAAATTTACAACAAATTATAAATCAACAGAGTGAAAACAAACTAAAACTATATAATAAACAATAAAATTTCACACAATTACAAATCAATATTAAATTCTATTTTAGACAAATATTACATTAGGGATTATTATGGATTCATAATTTGAATATGATAATATCAACAAAAATTTGAATGTAAGTATATATATGATACTTTAATTTATATTTATATTATTATAATAAAATATAACAATATATCATATAATTAAACGATTATTATTTAATAATTTAGATGTTATGCCAATATTATATTAAGTAATATATATGAGATATATAATTATTAAATATAAATAAAATATTATTTAAATTTAAAAAAACTATGTATAGCACACTATTATAAGCAAAACAAGGTATATTTGGTTAGTTTGTTGGTTGGTTAACGCCATCTAAAAAATTGTTAATACTTTCCTAAAACTAACAAGTTAAAAATTTATATTAAAAATATTAATCTATTTATTATAAACAACAAAATTCACCAATAAGGCACAAAATCATATTTTTATAAAATTGAAAAATGTGTTTAAAATTCCAAATTCAGTTACATTATATATAACTTATAAAAAATAAAAAATCACATATTTTTTAGAATTATAAACGTTTTCAATTATATCCCTATTAGAATCATCGTCCGCACACACTTCTTCCTACGATTATTTCTTCTACGCTTTTAGGTTACACTAAATAATTTTTTAAAAAAATCTATTGAATTCTTAAGATATTTAACAATAAACTTAAAAATAATGTTAAATTAATGATGAACATATGTAAATTTAAAATTAATAATAAAAATCTATTTACATAAATTAAAATTTATAATTAATCAAAAAATTAATATATTAATTCATAATACGGGTTATAGGCTAGTAATAAATAATAGTACAAAAGCTCCAAACTTAAAACCTTGAGAAAATGAAAATGGGGATAAAAAAGTGAAATAAAGTAGGAAGAAGAAGCACACAAAGAAGTCATGAAACCCAAACTTTTCACCCTGTCTCCTTTACCTATCCCGTCTACTTAAAACTCTTCAAAACCTTCACCAAAGTACTACTCAATTCTACACACACACAAATACAAATTATATTCTCCCATCTAAATCACCCATCCATCATATTGATTTAATTCTTCAATTACATCAAACAATCTTACTATTGCCCACCGATCTGTAATTTAACACAAATCATCAATCTCATTGCTTCAAATTGAAGCGATTGCGATGGCGCTCACACAAGCTGACCTACCTACTATGTATACACTTCTCTCTAATTCCCTCAGCGGCGATGATAGCCTGCGAAAGCCTGCTGAAGCCGCTCTTTCGCACTCCGAAAATCGACCTGGTTTCTGCTTTTGTCTGCTCGTAATGCCTCTCCTTTATACTCTTTTTTTTTTTTAATATGTTTTAGTTTATTGGAAACTGTTTCTAGAATGTTAAGTTGGTAATGTAGTTGATTGTGTAGTTCCGGTGGGGGATGATGGTTTCGTTATGTGGTTTTGATGTTATTGTGGAATGGACATTGTTTTCTAGGGTTTTTATGTAGTGGATTTGTGTATGATTGGGTGGTTTCGGTGTGGAATGATGCTTTCCTTATGTGTTTCTACTGATTTCCAGGAATGGACACTATTTTCTAGGGTTTTAGGGTGCTAATGTAATGACTATATACATATTTGATAATGTGATTTTGGTGTGGAATGATGGTTTCGTCATGTGTTCTACTGTTTTTGTGGACTTGACACTAATTTCTAGGGTTTCGTGTGTCAATGTAATGTCTTTATTTGTGTGAGTATGTAATTTCAGTGTGGAATTATGCTTTCGTTATGTCTTTCTACTGTTTTTGTGGACTTAACACTATTTTCTAGGATTTAGGGGTGTAATGTATATATTTATATACATGATATGTATTTTCATATATAATTCTTGTCTGAAATAATGCAGGAAGTGATTACTGCCAGTGATTTGGCAGCTCAGGCAGATGTTCGTTTGCTTGCTTCAGTGTATTTTAAGAACAGTGTTAGCAGATACTGGAGGACTAGGCGTGATTCCTCGTAAGTTGCTACATTTTATTTTTACAAATTGATTCCTGCTGTTAAACTTAACGACCATGGACTTGAGGATTCTATTTAGTTTAAATATTGGCATTTCATATTACAATGTGTTAAATTAGTATTGCGTTAACTGCTTTTGTTTATGTAAAGCCAACAAAAAACTCCCATTTAGGGGCCTGAAGGAAATGAAAAGGTTATACACAGAACCATCAAGTTAAAAATATTAAGTATACATGCTATACCAAATTGGATAGAATCTGCTATTGAAAGCTATCGTCACTATCTAAAATCAAACGTCAAGGGAAAAAAAGAAAATGCACTATTTTCTTGTTGATGCAGTAGTGTGCATGTTATGTTTGCTTGATTAGGAATATGATTTTACTCAACCTATCCTATTAGTGATTTAGTTATTGCTTGCGGGTTCAAGTAGTGCATGGGTGCGCTTGTGCAACTTTATGCATTTATATCAGCCTGATCCTTATAATTTCCTGCAGTGGAATTAGCAACGAGGAAAAAATACATTTAAGACAAAAACTACTGTCTCACTTAAGAGAAGAAAATTACCAGGTAAAACATCCATATTCTTACAAATCCACATGTCCATGTTATGTGCTAGTTTCACATGAAAAAATGTTTCTATTACATTCTTTTCCTTCCTGTTATTTAACATCGAATACTGGAGCAAAATCTCAGATCTTTGTGATGTGTTTGAATATGGTTGCTAGTTATCATCACTTCTGTTTCTTCTTTGGCAATTAATAATAATGTATTTTGACCTAAAAGAAAAATTACACTATCCCACTTGTTATTAGGCAATTGGACTACCAAAGTTAGTTTTGCTGGTCTTTTTGTTATTATTGTTGTTTTTTGTAGCCAGGTGTCTTTTATTTTTTATTATTTTGGCGCTATGCAGATTGCTGCTACATTGGCTGTGCTAATCTCAAAGATTGCTCGAATTGACTATCCTAAAGAATGGTACGTGAGATATACGTTTGATCCTAATTATATGCAAGAGTAACATTAAAATAAAAAAAGTGAATTCTGGACAACTTGCCACGTTGAACTTGAACATGGAGGTCTTAATGCCTTTAAAACACAACACTTATAAATTATGTGCATGAAATGCTGTTAGTTATGTCTTAGGAGAAACATTTTGTGAAATCTTGATCTTACACTATGCTCCAGAATTTTTGGTTGAATGAAAGAAAAGAAGTGGTGGAAGAAGAGAAACAAAAAAAGGATGATGAATTTTTTTTTTTTAACGAGTGCTCCCCTGTTTATTGTAGAAAAGGAGAGTATGTTGGAAAAAAGAATATGTTGGGGGTTACTCAAAAAGATGTTTGAGAGTTTCTCTACCAATCATCCCATTTTCGGGCAGAAAGATTTTAAGAGTAACTCATAAAAATTTCTCTGTTCTTTTCCTCTTCTCTCACGGTTTCAAAACAATTTTTTTTATTTTTTTCTTTTCTCTCATTATCTGAACTCGGGAACGTTAGTGATAAAGGTATCTTGCTAGTAGTTGGTAGATGTTTTATCATTCTACTTGATTTACTTTCTCTTACATTCATCTACTTTCCGCCTTAAAAAAACTCGGGAGCTGGGTGTAAGTGATTGCAAGTATGGTTGGTCCATAGACTATGCCTAGCAAGTTAATTTGGTAAAAGAAATGAGGGTAACCAACTACCCATACCATAACATTGTCCAAAATATAGTAATTATATCAGAAAATTATTATTTTTTTATATGCTTTTCTAATTTTCTTTATAAAGTGTTCTCCTAATATAGAGCAACCTTAAGATTATACATTCCAATAAGGTTCCCCTCTTTTAAACATTAAAATAAACTTTTGATACCGAAGCTATGTCATATTATCAATTGGCATTTTGTGGGTTTTAAGTCGAGATAATTCTCTCAAGTATATATGTTTTAATTGGTTGAGACCTATTTATCAATCACTTGTTGAATCTTATTCAGGCCGGAGTTATTTTCGACCTTGTCCCAGCAACTTCAGTCAGCAGATGTTCTTACTTCACATAGGATCTTTATGATCCTCTTCCGAACTTTAAAGGAGTTGTCTACGAAACGTCTTGCAGCAGACCAGAGGAATTTTGCTCAGGTATACACTCTGTATCAAGAGAGTGCACACACATGCACATGTATATGAATGTGCTTACCAGCAAGATTTCTATGACCGGAGATACTTTTGATTCTTCTCAAATGCTTTAAAATTATTTAGTTAAATTTTGGAACCCCAAATTCTCTCTTCCTCTTCCTGTTCCTCTTCATCAATAATTATCATTGTCTCTGAGATTTGAATTAGATCGATGGGTTGCGGTTGGGTTAGATGTGTTATTTGTCAAGTGGCTAATACAATAAAAGGGCTCTGCTATACATCACCCCAACAAAGCTCTTTTCCTTTGTGTACATACTCGATATCAGTATCATCATCAATTACATCCAAAGTAGTTTGGTGTTGTACAAGGCTTTTGATTTGAGGCTCAGGGTCTTGGAAGTAAAAATACTTTCAACTTCTTATGGCATTATAGTAGTGACGGAGAAGAACGAGAGCTACCACACCTTAATGCTATTGTTGCTAAAATTGTTTTTTTCACTCTTCATTGTTTATTTCCTTCCATATGTCTTCCTTTGTTACCGTTCCCTAACTTGCAGCTTCAACTAATTTAAACAATTCAGCCACTGTTACCATGTGTTTTGTTATATACTTATATATATCACTTGGTTTCCCGAATTCTCTCTTCCACAGATATCGTCCCAATTCTTTGATTATAGCTGGCAGCTATGGCAGAGGGATGCCCAGTCAATACTGCATGGTTTTTCTGCAGTTGCTCAAAGTTTAAGTACAGATGATTCGGAGGTGCATAATGATCTTTATCTAACATGTCAGAGATGGTTCCTATGCTCGAAGATAATACGCCAATTGATTATTGCTGGGTTCCCAGGTGACGCAAAATCTATGCAGGTACCTGTGCAGTCAAACTTGCTGTTCTTGGGCATTATATATTCATTACAACTAGGAATTTCCCTTTCCATCTTATTAATTTAAAACACATTCATTTGTTTGCTCAGGAGGTTCGGCCTGTCAAAGATGTCTCTCCTTTGTTCTTGAAGGCCATTGAATCATTTCTTCCATACTGTGAGACATCACTGTTGTACATTTTTTTTCTAGCTCTATATAACTTTTGACTGTTCATTAGCATGTCTGTGGTCACCCACGATCATGATATTAATAATTGGTATTGAAAGAATTTAGAAACCCAAGCAGTCTAGCACTAGCAAAGCACTTCTGTAATGGTAATAAGTTGGGTGCAAATGTGCAATGTCCTCGAATTATTTTACCCGGGGAAAAATTTATGGTTCTTTACTAATTTAAAGTAGTAAACCTTGCTTCTCTTCAGATTTGAGTGGATGTATGGCGATAATTGCCTTCCTCTGAACAATTGCCATTAACATTAAGATAATGAAAAGGTTCCCATTAACACTTTCTGTATAGTATTTCCTTTGAAAAATTTCCATATTGTAAAGGATAACAGTTTTAGACGTCCTGATTAAAGCATTGATTGTTTCAAGGAATAGGTGGAGCTGACTTTCATTTGGCTGATTCCTAAAGCTAAACTGATCATACACATTATGCATGTTAGGAAGAAACAGATACTTTTGAGTCATGTAGTGATAGTATTGTGTCTTTGAGTGAAAATTTATATATCACAATTACCTTTCATTATTATGGTCTTGTGCTGATCAGCTGCTGTCATCACTGCAGATTCATCTTTTCAGGAGAAACACCCAAAGTTTTGGGACTTCTTGAAGAAATCGTGTACCAAGCTGATAAAGATTTTAATCACAATTCAGAAGTGCCATCCTTATTCCTTCGGTGATAAAAGTGTACTCCCACTTGTCACAGACTTCTGCTTGAATACGATCATAGATCCTAGACCAGAGCTAATGTCATTCGAGCAATTTCTTATTCAGTGTATGTCAATGGTGAAAACAATTTTTGAATGTAAAGAATACAAGCCAAACCTGACTGGTCGCGTTATGGGTGATAATGGAGTTACATTTGAGAAGATGAAAGAGAACATGTCAAGTCTTGTCGCTGGTGTGGTTTCTTCCCTTCTGCCAAGTGACCGAGTGGTGATCTTGTGTAACGTATTGATACGGAGGTATTGTTATCTTTCTCTTTCTGTCAAGTGTCCAACTTAAATAATGGAAAATTGTCGATCATTTACCTTTATGGCTTGATATCGTCATTTAAACAAAAAAACTAAAATCTAGGCTGTAATTTGGTAATCAATATTGTGATGCATCCGCAAGCATTTGTAATCTCTAATCTGTCCGACTTGTATCAAAAAGCTTTCCAAAACTCACCTTGTGAAAACGGCTCTTATTTGTAACAATCCTGTCAGATATTTTGGATCTGTGAAGTTTGTAATATTTAATGTGGTTACATTTTTGCATCTTATAATGATGTGCCTCCATTGTTAGTTTGTTGTTTCTTAGCTAATCTGCTACTCGTGAAACAGGTATTTTGTACTGTCAGCAAGTGATGTGGAGGAATGGTACCAGAATCCCGAGTGCTTTTATCATGAACAGGATTCTGTTCTGTGGTCTGAAAAACTGAGGCCATGTGCTGAAGCACTATACATTGTTTTGTTTGAAAATCATAGTCAAGTACGCAGAAGTATTTATTTGTCATATTATTATCAGTACTCTAAACATTTTAGTACTATGACAAGTCTTTCTTATTATGAAGCACATAACAGATCATTTCTATTCAGCTGCTAGGTCCTGTTGTGGTTTCTATTCTTCAAGAGGCAATGAATGAGTGTCCCTCTCCAGTATCTGAAATCACCCAGGGTTTACTTCTCAAAGATGCTGCTTATGGTGCTGCTGCGTATGTGTATTATGAGCTATCGAATTACTTGAGCTTCAAGGACTGGTGTGTTTATCATCTCTTATCTGCTTGCATACATTTAAGTTTCTTTCCTTACTATGTCATCCATTTTCGCATCCGACTAATGTTTGGATAATTTATCAGCTTGAATGGTGACAGTTACCAGTGACAATTTGTGTGGAAACTTATGTATAGGGTGTCACGTTGCAAAAGTTGTGTTTTGACCATACGTGAACTTTGTAGAAAACATGTGTCTTTGAGTGATGTCCAAATATCCTGGTAGTAATATTTTTAAGTATAGGGGCGGGGAAGGTGAGAATCGAACTCGACCTCTTCTAGCACTAGGATCACCTTTGCCACCTCTTGAGCACTCGACTTTCAAAGGTAGTTCAGTTTTGCTACTAAATGAGTGTATAAATTTCTTTTGTGATTTCTGGAGCTTTTTTTCTCCAATTTAACTCTAACATTCCTCTTTTCGGCTTTAGGTATTGTATTGTAGATTCCCCCCTCCCCTCCTGTTTCTTTTAAAAAGAAAAAGAAGTTGAAATATGTTTCATAGAGACTGAAACCTTGCAGCATTTGGAAAATCTTGCATCCACTATCAGCAGTAAATTTGATATCAACATACTGTATATATGGCCAAGAACCAAGATGAAGACTTTCCTTTATTGAGTTTTGGTGCATTTTCCTTTCATTGTAACAACTCAAGATGGACTCTTGGTTTTGAAATGGATGGAGTTTGTTATCTCTGTTTGCATTACATCAATTGGTTTTATATGCTGGCCAGTAGATAAATATTTTCCTGTAGGTAATTATATTGTTTCCTGAGCTAGGTAGGATCTCTAGTCTCTAGATGACATTGCATGTGCCTAAGCTTCTATTACTTTTCCACCTCTAAATTTGGACATGTAGGTCCTGTTCAGCACGTTGCTTTTGTCCTCTGGTGGCACAAAACAAATTAGACACCCACAGTAGCCATGAGAGGGAACAGAGAGTACGCTATGATCTTGGGGTTGAAATTGAATTACTTGAAGCCAGTTTAATATATACAGATTCCAACTGATGGGTGCTTTAATTTATCATTTGGCTCTTTATTTTGGTTCAACTTGTTTAAGGACTTGAAAGATCAATCAGTCAAATACTTGTGTAGTCCTGATTCTGCTGTTTATATCTAAGAAAATGTACATATTGGTTTGTTGAGAACTCAAAGTTCGAGTTAACCTTCATTATATCTTTGCGCAAAAGCGTTGCGATATCCTAAATTTGGTGACATGTAGTATGCTTTATAGCCAACAGAGTAAGCTGGTAAGTGGCACTGAGACCTTTATGCGGGAGATAGACCCCTCCACATCATCTGCTAATTGATTGGAAGAAGATGAATGATTGATTGGATATTGAACAACGTTTTCACTTGACTTATTCTCTTAAGCAAACAAACATAGGAAAACTAGGAAAATAGTTTACCGTAAAATATTGATCTATCACATATTGAAGTTTTAATTACGTATTGAAGTTTTAGTTGATTTATCACGTTATGTGTTTTACTTTCAGGTGGATGCCTAACACAGTCTCCTCATTTCTGATCCCCTTGTAGGTTTAATGGTGCATTGTCACTAGAGTTGTCAAATAATCATCCTAATATGCGGATCATCCATAGAAAAGTTGCACTTATTCTTGGGCAGTGGGTCTCTGAGGTATAATTTATCTATGAGCTGGCTCATGAGGATTCAACCATCTGTTGTCTTGTTCCTTATAGAGTTTTGTATGCAGTATGGCAATGTCTACGATGTACCTTCTTCAACTCCCTCAGTATTTAGTATATATTCGTCCAAGTTCTAATGACACTTGTCTTCCTTGACATATAATTTCATGTTGTTTTTTCTTTTTGGTGAACTTATGCATATATATATATATATATATATATATATATATATAGATGTATTATTATCTTTTTTTTGGTTATTATTTATCCCTACTTGCATATTTCTTATCATCAGTGGCTATATGTTTACATAAGTTGAGTTAGCATATAAGGTTAAGATGCATAAGAGCATCTCCAATGGGTACAAGTCCATAGTCAAAAATCTTGTTGTCATACCATAAATAAAAATTATACCTAATTTGTAAAAAAGTTTTCACTCCAATGGTTCATTCCCCTTGTCTATAATTTTAGCCAACCCATTGATATTGGCTATATTTGCTGAACATGTAGAGAGACCTGTAGTAAAATTACACCCATATTGATTATAATATATTCTAATTATAACAATTTAAAATAATAATGACATACTATTTGTAAAACATAGTCAATCACTATAGCCAATCACGTTGGAGCACACCAACTTACAGGTCAACAAATTTTAGCCAACTATCAATTTTAATCAATATAGCCAAATAATTTAAATTTTAACCAACACCGTTGGAGATGCTCTAATAACTTTGATGTTGATCACACTGTTAAAAATTTAAAGAATCTCAACTATTACCATGTCTATGATATAGAAAATTTAACATGCAAGTAGTTTGTAGCGTACTAGCATATGTATTGAGATATACAACAAACAAAAAACAAGAATCTGAAGGGAATGAAAAAAAGCTCCAAAACGCATGAAATGCCCGTCAGTGTAAATCGTTTGGGTTAGAATTGATAATAAATGTAGAACACATAAGATATTAACAAAAATACTAATTATTAAATAGAACATAGACATTTTACAATACCACTTACTTTTGATAGCTGTGTAAATAAATAAATTAGTCTATATATATATATATGTATATTTTGTTAACGGAAGAATTAGAAACTGCATATATATATATATATATATATATATATAGATGAAAGAATATCAAAAAAGTTTCACAAATTTTTAATGCATAACATCAAATTAATTACAAAATAAATGAGGACAGAAGCCTGCCCAAGTATGTGATTAAACATAAAAATTTCATTACAGATCACAATGTACTAATATTTCTTTCCATATTCTGAGTGTTGGGACATCTTTCTTGGTTTTCCCCTGTAATGTGTGCTTGTGTGTTATATAAGCCGTTCTTGTTTCTGGTCCTAAAAGTGTTTAGGTTCTCTGCGTCTGTATTTAGTTATTAAAGTGGAACAAAAGAGATTGTCTCGAAAAACAATGTAATGTAACCCACTGATAACATCCAGGGTTGCATTAATAGTGTTTAAAATAAGAGTGGTTTATAGGTTATAACATTTGGGTGACAATATTGTGCTTTATAACTAGCATGGAATTTTTTAATTGAGGCTAGCTTCTTTGCAGATTAAAGATGATACCAGAAGAGCGGTTTACTGTGCTTTAATTAGATTGCTTCAGGACAGTGATTTATGTGTCAGGGTATGCATAGATCAAATCACATCCCAATCCCCTCTCCCTTTTGGTCCCTCTCACATATTTCCCCTTAATCCTCTTTGGTCGCTGAAGCTGTTTTTAAATTTATATTTATTCAACCATTTCAGCTAGCAGCGGCTCGGTCATTGTATTTTCATATTGAAGATGCAACTTTCTCTGAGCAGGAGTTTTCTGATCTTCTCCCCATATGTTGGGACTCATGCTTTAAATTGGTAGAGGAAGTTCAGGAGTTTGACTCCAAGGTAATAGTTGTTTCTCTTGGTCTTGGTCATGGTCAATTACAGAAAATAAAATTCTAACACATGCCACCAGGCTCACCACCGAGGTCTGAACCCTCGACCTCTAATTACCAACTAAAAAGGGGTATCCGCTAAGCTAACCCTTGCGGTTAAGGTAAAGATTATTGAGGCTAAATTTTTCTGTTTGAAGATGCTCGTAAAAAAATTGGTTGACTGTAATAATAACATTATATCTTTCCTCTATCACATTTTTAAAAATATTGAACTGATTACATAAAAGAGGAAACTAAAATGCAATTTTGTATTAGGCTGCATTTTATAGTTGCATTTTATAGTGGCTGTAAATCTCTAAATTGTTACAAATTTATCACCTGTTATCTATGAATGAATTTTATTTTACAATTTTGATTCAGGTTCAAGTTCTTAATACAATCTCTGCTTTAATTGCCCATGTCAATGGGGTCACTCCGTATGCCAACAAGTTGGTGGCATTCTTTCAAAAGGTATTAGTTTAATATTCAAAGATTAGTTTCCCTATCTTGATATACCAATTCTTGCTGGGTATTGGTCTAGACACTGTAGGAGCCTAAAGGGAGCCGGTAATACCGTGATAAACTTAAAAATGTTGTATTTGATGCTTTAAATAATGTCATCCTATTAATGAGAGCTGTTTTAAAAAAAGTGCTTGCCGAGGAAAATAGTGCCATTCAAATCCATTTAGTTGATGCCAATACTTTACTCTTTTGTAGTATAAGGATGATCTTTCTTAGAATTACTTTTCTAATTTTTCAAAAAATAAGCAAACTCATCTAGAGTGTATATTAGAGTGTTAGAGCATCTCCAACGGTGTTGGTTATAATAGTTGGCTAAAATGATATAAAATACTGATTGTGTAAAATTTGTTGAACCTGTAAGGTGTTGTGTTTCAACGGAGTTGGCTATAATGATTAGCTATATTTTAAAAATGGTATGTTATTATAATTTCAAGTTATTAAAAATAGAATGTATTATTTTAATATAGCAACAGATGATGTGGAGTTTCACTACAGGTCTCTAGAAGTTCAGCAAATATAGCCAATATAATGAGCTTGTCTATAATTTTAGCTAAGGGTAATGAACCATTAGAGTGTAAATTTTTTTACACATTCTTTATAATTCTTATTTATGGTAATAAATTTCAAATTTTACCTAAGAGGTCTTTCCCATTGGAGATGCTCTTAGCCTAGTAGTACAGTGATCAGGTAAATAATTACTTTTATGTAAGACGTGTCCTAAATATCTTGAGATTGCACCTGTAATAAATATCCTATGTGGATGCTTTGTGTTGCACTTATATTAGTTTTAGGATTTGTACAGATTGAAAATGGCCAAGTGGCCACGGTGAATTTATTCATTCATGAATTGTATCGAGATACAATAATGTAAAAAGGGGATTTTTACATTCAAGAAAATTCATCATCTAACCGAAAGGCACGCATGTTGCCCCCGGAATAAAATCTTCAAGTCTGAAAGGAAGAACCCCACAAAAGAAGGGGCTTGTTAAAATCCCACAAGAGCGAAACCCTATGGGAAAAATCTCAAGGGGGAAAAGAGTGTCCTCAAAAAATACAAAACATCGTTTTACAACTTGCTACTAAAATAGGCATAACTATTTGTTGCTTATGTGAGATCTCATTGCTATCAGTTGTTGTCGCATACTTGCTTCCTCTTGGTAGCTCCATTACTTCCTTCAGAAATTCAAAATTGAGTCTTTTATATTTTTATAGCACCTGCAGGTCACCCAACCAAACCCGACAAAAAAGAAATGAGTCTATGAATCGATACAATGGTCATAATATTAAATATATTCAAACTTAAATGAATTTTGATAAAAGTGGTTCACTTCTAACCAAAGGTGGTGCCTTTGGTTAGACCTGTGAATCAAGATCAATAAATTTTAAATAAAATAAAAAAATAAAAAATGTATTTCAAAATTCTATATTTATAAAAATTATTAATTACGAAAATAATTATTATATAATAAGTCATAAAGAGTTATATAATAATTATTATATTTAGTTAATTGTATGAAAATAATTCCTAATTTAAAAACAAGATATCTGTAAGATTAATTAATTCCATTAATAATCAATTGACTTCATAAAATTATAGGCTTAATTATCTCCCTGAATTAAGACTTGTCAAGATATATAAACTCATATATAATAGTCACCATAAATGACATATATATAAACTCATATATAATAGTCACCATAAATGACATAAATTACCTCTTAAAAGGCACAAAAACGCCATCAATTATGGCCCCCAAAAATGGGTGAGGATCCTCTGTCCCCTTCTGTGTCCCCTGTACAAAAAGAGTGTCCCTGGCGGGCTCCCTGTATTAAAAAATAATAATAAAAATATTTTTTAATAAAGGGGTCCCGCCAGGGGCACTCTTTCTGTACAGGGGACACAGAAGGGGACACGAAAAAGGGGACAGAGGATCCAGGCTCCCCAAAAATGGTACATACAAGCCAGCATTAATGGCCACGAAAATGTACAAAATAATCATTTGAATAATTGAATCACAAAATAAGCTATAATTACTAACACAATTTCAAATTAATCCCCTCCACTAATCATGCTTGTAATCATGCTTGCAATGACCACATAATCAAATCAATCATATTAATTACTAAAAATCCTTTGTGCATATTTAAATGATGAAGAATTTGAATATTAAGTTAAAACATTAAAGAGGAAAATAACTAAATTTCCATAAGAAGCTCTAAATAAAGCTGATACGTTTGAAACGCACTACTACTAATTCTAGACAAGAATCAATACAATTAAAAACAAATTTTATTATATTAAAGATCAATATATATATGGAATATATATATTTTAGAAAAGATATTAAAATTTAAAATTTTGAATTTAAACTCTTCAATTAAAAATCGGTTACCATATTTAAAATATAACTGAAAATTGAATATTCTATTAAAAACAATAAATGCCGTCATTTAAATATATAAAGATAAAGAGTCAATTAAGATCCAACTACATAACTGAAAAATTAAATACCACATTAATTAAGAATAGTAAATAAAATTAAAAAGTCACTTAAGGAAAGTAACCGAAATCAGACTATGTGCTTCTTCCTGAGCTCCAAAGGAAATAATATGATACAATTAAACTAAGGTAAAAATAATGAACTCGTGCTTGAATATGATGACGAAATAAAACAAGTTAAATAAAATATCACCCGTATTCACTTGTTCAAATAATACTTGTTGCAAAGCTGATTAGTTGAGAAAAGTCCAAGCTGGATACCGATGATAAACTAATATTTTTGGATCAAATAGTTTAAAATATATTAATTTTTTGTTTGGGTCTGCTAGAGAATTTATTATAAAATAAATATGATACAATTAAACTAAGGTAAAAATAATGAACTTGTGCTTGAATATGATGACGAAATAAAACAAGTTAAATAAAATATCACCCGTATTCACTTGTTCAAATAATACTTGTTGCAAAGCTGATTAGTTGAGAAAAGTCCAAGCTGGATACGGATGATAAACTAATATTTTTGGATCAAATAGTTTAAAATATATTAATATTTTGTTTGGGTCTGCTAGAGAATTTATTATAAAATATTGAAGGCTTGAAAAATAGATGCAGAGATGCAAAGACATGTAGCCGTGTGTATAACATTAGGCCATGTTTGTTTCGAGGGATTATAATCCCGGGATAATAATCCGGATATAATAGTCCCATCATTTGTAATCCTTTGGATTATAATCCTTTAAATTATCCTATTTCATGTTTGTTTTGAAGTATTAAGTTTAGGATTGGACTATAATCTTTTAAAAAATTTTAATCCTTTAAATTATCCTATCTCATGTTTGTTTTGAGGGATAACCTATGGATTGGATTATTATCCTTTAAAATTTCTAATCCTATGTTTGTTTTAGGAGGGATTATAATGAAGGGACTATAATCCTTTAAGAAAATGAATTGTGGAGGGGATTAAATAATATCTCCTCCAACAAAGTATTGTAGAGGATTATAATCCAATCCCTTATCCTAACCAAACCAAACAAACACGGGGTTACTATTTTAAAGGACTGTAATCCTCAATTTAATCCCAAGTAAATTTTTACAAAACAAACGTGGGATTAATTTTTTATGAATTATAATCCTATCCCCTACTTAATCCCATGAAACAAACATGGCCTTAGTGGCTAAACCATGGATTTCCGGTTGTCTGTTGAGGAACTTCAGACTTATCTATTTGATTGGGTAATTGTAAGGGCAATAAATAATTTATTGTCTGTTAGGTTTCGGGGTAAAAGTCGATCTTTTAAAGCAATATATAAGGTCATGAGGTGTCGGATTCAAGGCCCATTGTTTTAGTTGGTGATGTATGGTGTGAGAATGTGATGATTAGTCATCATCGCGTCTAGTGAACTGATAGAAACTATACCCCCCCCCCCCCCAAGCATATTAGGTGAAATTTGTTGCTATGTCTGCTTGTAGTTTCTGCAGGATGGTGCATGTATATGGTTCTCTGATCTCATTTTTGTTTTTTAATTTATAATTTCCAAGTATAGGTGTCATTTGCTTACTCCACAATATATATAAAATATAACACCAAATACTTATTTTCCATTCCAAGGCATGGGAGGAATCTTCTGGTGAAAACCTTCTGCAGATTCAGCTTCTTACTGCTCTGAAGAACTTTGTTGTTGCTCTGGGTTATCAGTCACCTTTGTGTTACAATATGCTACTGCCCATTTTGCAAATAGGGCTCGGTGAAAATAGCCCAGATGAACTTCTGGAAGACAGCATGCTGGTCAGCAATTTCAGTGTGTCATTAGATAAAAGTAGTAGTAAGTTTGAGATCCATAATATTATGTCTTTTATATGTTACTTACAGTAGTGTGTTTATTCTAACAGGTATGGGAAGCTACAATTTCTCATTCTCCTTCAATGGTACCTCAGTTGCTAGGTCTCTTCCCACGTCTTGTGGAGATCTTGAATAGAAGTTTTGATCACCTAAAGGTTCAAACAGAAATTTATACCAATTCCACCTTTCACTAATTTTAAATTATGTTTACTGATGAGGGTTTTATTGGAAGTGTAGGTTGCTGCCAATATAACTGAGGGATATATAATATTGGGTGGTACTGAGTTTCTAAATCTTCACGCTTCTAGTGTTGCCAAACTTCTGGATTTCGTTATAGAAAATAGCAATGACAAAGGGTTGCTTTCTCTTCTTCCAACTGTCGACCTTCTAATTCAGGTACTTTCTAAAAGAGAAAGAAATTCTCTAAAAGAGAAAGACCTTCTAATTCTAGTGTTGGTTATTTATATTTGTTAATATATATTGTACCATGGTTATCACGAAGTCGACTAGTCGTTGGCTAGGCTAGTCTTCTGTTAGGCTTAGACCGGTTTTTAACAAGTATGGGAATAGTATAATTTTTCTAATACAGTTCCACCGATATCCTTCAATTGATTAAAAAGTATTTATTTTTCTTTCACATTTATGTATTAAAAACTGATGTAAAAATGCTTCGTCTCCAGTATTATGATAGTGATTTTGCAAACATGGAATGTACAAGAGAGGAATAAGTTTAGAAGCAACTCATATTGTAAATTGGGACGTATTAGAGAGAACTAAGTTATCCTGTCAGAATTTTCAACTTACTGACATTAAAGATTACGTTGTTTAATTGCTTTTGTTTCTTTCAGTGTTTCCCTGTGGAGGTACCCCAGTTTATTAGCAGCACTATTCAGGTAATTGCTGTGCTCCATCTGTGACAACTTAATTATCTTGTACCATATGCATTTTCTGCATACATATGCACTTTCACGGACTTGTGTGTTGACTGGATTTTATAGAAATTGATTGTTATATGCTTAATTGGGGGAGATGATCATGATCCTTCTAAGACAGCCGTGAAAGCATCTTCGGCAGCCATTCTGGCCAGGATTTTAGTAATGAACACCAACTACCTTGCACAATTAACATCACAGCCTACCTTATTGGCACTCCTCCAGCAAGCAGGTTTCCCAGTTGAAGAAAACATACTACTTTGTCTGGTTGACGTATGGCTTGACAAGGTCAGTTGGTGCAAGAGATATATGTTTTACCTGTATGCTTTGCTGCAATCTCTCTTTAAAACTACACTACAATCTTCTTTTTTCATCTCATAAAATTAACTGCGGTTGTATTCAGAGTCATCCCATGCTCTATTGTGAAAGTAATATTGCACTTATATGTGATCTTTTTATACTTTCTGCTTGATTGCAGATTGACAATGCAACGTTGATTCAGAGAAAGACATTAGGTCTAGCCCTTTCTATTATATTGACAGTAAGATCACCTCAAGTACTTGACAAGCTTGATCAGATCTTAAGGTATTTGTTAAGCTTCCTACTCTGTATGCATTTTCATTTAAGCATAAAAATACTCTACTTGTAAAGTTATAAACTTTGTTGCGTTTTAAAATTTTAAATTATATGTTTAGCTTCTTACTTCGTAGGCATTTGCATTCAAGTTTAGAAATAACTTCTTATTAAACCTTGTTCCTCATCTTGAATTTGATAGTGCTTGTACAAGTGTTATACTGGGCGGAAGCGAAGACTTAAGTGAAGAAGAGTCCAGGTTGGAATTATATTTGAAAGTATTAATTATTTTATGAATATTCGTGTTTTTTTCATTAGTCTAATAACTAAAATCTGCCCTGTTTTTTATCCCTCAAATTATATGAAATCAATTAACAGTAGCGACAATATGAGCCCTACCAGACCTCAGTTTCCCAGCAAAGAGTACAGAAAGAGACAGGTAGATATCCAAATTTTAAAATATGAGAATTATATCTCCCTTGTAATCTATGGACTTTTTGGTTTTTACTGTAGATCAAACTCTCTGACCCTGTACATCATTCGTCACTGGAGAACTCTGTGCGGGAAAACCTTCAAACCTGTGCTGCCATTCATGGGGAGTCCTTCAATTCCGCAATTGGTAAAATGCATCCTGCAGCTTTTGCTCAATTGAAGCAGGCTTTAAATATGACATGAGCTAGAGCTGATATACTATTGCTGGTATTGTGTTGTCTTCAGTCACCAGTTTATTTCCTTCTCATCCTATAATGGGGGTAAACTTTCTTTCCTCTTAAAAATTTCATATAAATTTCATGTTTCTTTTTTGAAAATGTTTCAGATTTTAAACATAGTTTTAGATTTTTAACAAATACCGACGGTTTTAAATTCTGGAAATTTAAAGGAGAATGGCATATGCATTGTTACTAAGGGTTATTACATTGTTACTTTCTGAGTCCATCTCCAGCAAAGCATAGTAATCCATCTGACGAAATATTTATTTTACCATTTTACCAGGTGGCGATGAGGTTTTTTTTGGCTTGGGCATGGGTTCGCCACAGTTTTGGTTATTCAATTAATGGTTGGGCTAGGGCTTTTTCCTTATTCTTTTACCATCGACCAAAGTTGCAATTTATGTACAGGTCCGCGAGAAAAATAATCATTATATTGTAAATAGTGTGGTCCTTCCATGGCATAATTTTTTTAGGCACATGGGGATTTGTACACCTGAGTTTCTCAAGTTTTATACATGTGTGGGAGGGTAGAGCTGTTGAGTGTATACGGTCCAATAGTGTCGTGATTTTTGTTGTGCAATTTATGTACTTGAAACGACTGTTGGAAGCTAAGAGGCAATGAAATGATGATTGTGTTTACAAATTTAATTGTGTGATGTGCTATTTCTCTTTTGTTATTTTCGTAAGTGCTATTCTCTATTACACCATTATATTTTTGATTTTTGCGATTGGTATCACTACCTTTTCGATTACTTGTAATGCCCATATACTTTTGGTTTTTGATAAATTGTACCATTCCGTTGGTGAAATGTTAGATAAACGTTAAAAAGTACCAAAGTGGCCATTGTGTTATATTCTAACTTGAATTTTTGTCAATTTTTCCTAATTTAATTAGGAAAATTCTCATTGGTGCCTTTTTACAATTGACCTTTGCAAATGATATCATTTCATGTTTTGGTCTTGGTCTTACAAGTGACGTTAAAGTAAGGGATTACATTTGTCCTACCCTTTCGTTAATGTAAAATGTTAATGAGTTCGAATGCAAAAGAAAAAGAAAAAAAAAAGAAAGAAACATGGTGTCATTTCACTCTTAATAAAATGAAATAATTGTTTTTTAATTAAAATAAAATAGTACTAAGCACAATAAAAGAAAAATTTAAATCGGTGTAGTGAGTGAATTCCTATGAGTGTAATCCTTTACTATTGGGTTGTCATTCGTAAGACCAAAATATGAAATGACACCATTTGGAAAAGTTAATTTTAGGAGACCAATAAGAATTTCCCATTTAATTATACTAGGTAACAAAAACACGCTACGTGTGGTACGAAAACATTTTTAAAATTGTATGCATAACATCTTTGTTCGTTGAGTTTTATTCTTTGAAAATTGATATGATGAATTAAAACGTGTGTGCAGTGTAATTAAATTTGAATATTTAAGAAATATAGAGAAAAGAATTAGCAGAAAGAAAACATTTTCAATTAAACTCTTAAGTAATAATAATATTTTCGAAAATATTGACGGAACCTATTTTGTCGCATTAAAAATGCTTTTGAAATCTAATATTGATAAATATTTGCAAAGTTTGGCACTGGATAAGTAAATGTAACATTTTGAATCTTTTTGATTATCGGTGGCAATATGAGATGTGATTGCTTAGTTTGTTAATAAATTTGATTGTTTGATGAAAAGAAGTAGAATGTAAATGTGAGGAGAGGTGTAATTAACTTAACTTGTTGATAAATTTGGTTGTATGACAAACAAAATAGAATTCAAATGCATTTTCTATGTCATGCTTCATATTTTTTGGAGTAATCCGACACTCGTATCTCTTCATTTGATTAATGTTTTTAAGCATTTATAAGAACTTTCTTGTATGTAATATTAAATTTAAATTCATGAACACATGTTCAAATGGTACTCACATATTCTAATACTCTTATATTAAATTTTATAATAAATATGTACACGTAATTATTTTCTATCTCCAATTTAATAATATATAAAAATGAATTTAATAATCATTGGAATCTGAATAAACAATAGGTCATTTAAAATAATTACTATATAAACACATTGAAGATCCTCTAACATATTATCAAAAGCATCAACTCCATAAAGGTCTCTTTTTTTCATACCAAATTACAATGTCAACATAATTTTTATAATAACAATTAATAAAAATTGAATATAACTAATTAACGTTCTTAAACGTCCACGTCCGTCTCATAACATACATGCATGATTAATTGATTAGTAATATTATAAGAATGTGTTTAGTTAGAATATTAATTTATTCCAACATAACCTAATGGACAACGAATGTATAACTTTTTTATTGATTTAATCAGTGAAGAAATGGTTTGGGTTTGTTCAATTTAAACGAGTTGGTCACACCCTCTGTGTAATTTGTTCATGTGTAAAAGTAAATTTTACAATATTACTTGTATTTAAATTGTGAATGTTAACTCAAAAACTTATATATGCTTTCATATCTTACTATGAATACGAATTTATCGAAACGTTAAAATAGTCTATTTATTTTTTACGAAAAAAATTGAAGGGATTTTGAATAAGGATTAGAAATGGACGATATGTTTTTAACTTTTTTTTATGTTTTTACTATCATTAACTTCCTCTTTCAATTCTATACTTTTACTTTTACAAAAATACTACCAACTTTGTTTTTAACTTTTTAATTTTCTAAAAATACGTTTTGCAACCTTTGCAACCTCATTTGCAACTTCAGGGCGGCGCCAACCGTGTGAGTTGCAAATGAGGTTGCAACAGAAAACTGGAAGTTGCAAATGAGGTTGCAACTGAAAACTGGAAGTTGCAAATAAGATTGCAAATGAGGTTGCAACTGAAAACTGGAAGTTGCAAAAGTTGCAAATGAGGTTGTAAAAGTTGCAACTGAAAATTGGAAGTTGAAAATGAGGAGCAGACGAATTTCTGATTGTAAGTTCCAGTTTTCAATTGTCATTTTCGACCTGTTTTTTGAAATATATATATATATATATATATATATATATACATATATATATTTTTGAACTTGAACTTTCAGTTTTCAGTTTTCAGTGTTCGGTTGCATATAAGGTTGCATATGAGGTTGCTACGCAACCTCATATGCAACCTTATATGTTATATAGGGTAGCAGAAGAATTTCCGATTGCAAGTTCCAGTTTTCGGTTGCATATGAGGTTCAGGTTCCAGTTTTCGGTTGCATATGAGGTTGTTACGCAACCTCATATGCAACCTTATATGCTATATATGGGAGCAGACGAATTTCCGATTGCAAGTTCCAGTTTTCAGTTATCATTTTCGACCTGTTTTTTGAAATCTATTATGTATATACATAATAGATTTCAAAAAACAGGTCGAAAATGACAACTGAAAATTGGAACTTGAACTTCCAGTTTTCAATTTTCAGTTTTCAGTTGCATATAAGGTTGTAATCAGACGAATTTCTGATTGTAAGTTCCAGTTTTCAGTTGCAACTTTTGCAACCTCATTTGCAACTTCCAGTTTTCAGTTGCAACCTCATTTGCAACTTCCAGTTTTCAGTTGCAACCGCATTTGCAACTTCCAGTTTTCAGTTGCAACCTCATTTGTAACTTACACGGCTGACGCCGCCCTGAAGTTGCAAATGAGGTTGCAAAAGTTGCAAAACGTATTTTTAAAATTAAGAAAAGTATGGTGGTAATTTTAGAATTTTAAAAAGTTAGGCTGTATATTTTTAAAAACCCAATAGTTGACATAGGTAGTTTTGTACTTATCCCTATAAAAAATTATATTTTATCGTTTTACCTCGAAATAATTGTATTTTTATATAGATAATTAATATTTTATATTAATATAATTATTATAATGTTCTAATAAAAATTTCTAAAATTTTATATTAAATATAAGATAGAATGTATTTAATATGTACAATTAATGACTAATTAAAATGATATTAACTGTAAGGAAATTATTTTAATAAAAAATAAAAAATGTCAAAAATCAAGAACAATATATTGAAGTTTCCGAATGAAAGCCTCTCCAATCTTCTGTTATTATAATATATATAGATAGATATATAGATACTTTCACAAAATATCTAAAAAGATTACTTTTTACCAATATTTATGAATAGTAATATTTAAAATGCATTGGTAGAGATTTTTTAACATTTAGTTGAAAATTATTAAGTTATGTTTGTGGAGTCATTTAAAATAGTGTTCAATATATTTTGAAAGTTTATGAAAATGAAGGGAACTCATATGTGCACATATTCACAGGTGCATATTTTTTATTAGCATTGAGAAGAAATTAACCTTCTCGTACATAATGATAACTTAGAGAAAGATGCACATAAGGATATGTCAAATATATCAGCAGCTATATCATCATCCATGACAGCATGGTAATTACTGTAGCTAGTTGACTACTGTAACAGCAGAGTAGTCGTAGTTGGTGGGTTAAGTAGCACACCATTTCAGTCCATAAATAGAGGCATTGCCTCATTATAATATTTGGAGAAGTATGAATATAATTCATATCTATAAACTTCTACCGAACTGATCTCCCTCTTCTATCTCTATAATTTCCGCATATGCACAGATTCTATCATGGTATCAGAGCAGGTTTAGCATAGAGCTCATCAGAAATTACAACCGGAACTCCAAGTTTTCAAGAAAACCAAGAACACAGTTGAGTTTTTTGAGTAATCAGAAAATTAAAACCTACCAAAACAAAAATACATATATACTGTTGGGCTTAACCCAATACGGTAGTATGGGTATTGGTGATATAAGTCATATATGGGTAAGGTAATAATTGTATGGATACACAATTATTATATATGGTATGTCTTATTCACAAAGTTAGGTAATTAGGTGCCAAGAATTGGAAGCCTTGTATAACAAGTATGGTAAGACTTGTAGAACAAGTATGGCAAGTCTTGGTGGCTAAGTTTTGGGTGGCTATATAAACATAGTCATATTATGTTTTGATATATACTTGAGTATTGTTTGGTTTGAGTATTGTGTGAGTGATACACCGAGTGATTGATGTATTATTGATATTGTTAAGATTAATAATACGAGCTTGGGACGTGGGTTTTCCGCGTCAAATATATTTGTGTGTGTGCTTTGTTTTATTTGTTTGTTTGAATCTCGTTAATTGTGTAGCCCCTAACCTAACAATTGGTATCTAGAGCCGAGGTTCGAGGTTCGTGATGGATAAGGTCGGGGGATTCGAGATTGAATTGTTTAATGGAAGAAACAATTTTACCTTGTGGCACAGCACGGTGAAAGATCTGTTGATTCAACGAGGGTTGTATGCAACTCTTGAAGACAAGAAGCCTGCTGATGTGGAAGATCCAAAGTGGGCAGATATGAAGTTACGTGCAGCATCGACAATCCGGTTGGCCCTTGCACCAGAAATCAAGTATGATGTTCTTGAGGAGGATAACCCTAAAAAATTATGGGAGAAGTTGACGAAGACGTATCACTCAAAGTCATTGGCAAATAAATTGTTCCTCAAGAAAGATTTGTTCGGGCTCAAGATGGAAGAAGATGGAGATTTGAGAGATCATCTGAATCGTTTTAATGGCCTGATCAACCACCTGAATAATTTGGATGAAAAATTGAAGGATGAGGACAAAGATGTTCTTCTACTTTTGTCTCTACCAAAGAAGTATAGTACTGTGATTACTTCTTTATTGGTTGGGAATACGGAGTTAGCTTTGGATGAGACTATTGTTGTTCTTATGGAGTCCGAAAGATTGATGAAGCAAGGATCAAGTGACGCATCTGATGGAAGTGCACTCGTGGTGGATGCACGTGACAAGAAAAAGAAGTCCGGTAAGAAACATAACCCTAATATCAAGTGCTTTTATTGTGATGAATTGGGTCCTATACAATCCTGGTGTCCAAAGGCAAGAGAAGACTTGAAGGAGTTGAAGAAAACTCGAGGAGGGGGTAGTGTTTCGCTTATGGAAGGTGATGCTCTTTTGGTACAAGAAGATAAGGGATTGAAAGAAGAATGGGTGCTTGACTCGGGATGTTCTCATCACATATGTGCTAGGAGGGATTGGTTCTCGTCCTACAAGAAGTGTGATGGAAAGATGGTTGCTTTACCAAACGGTAAAAGGGTAAAGGTTGCTGGTATTGGTGAGGTAATGATGAAACTTCACAATGGTCGTGTTCGAAAGTTAACTCAAGTGAGGTACGTACCGGAGTTAAATCAAAATCTAATTTCATTGGGTAAATTAGTTGATTTGGGATATACAGTTATGATGAAGAACGGTATTTTGGAGGTCACTAAAAGGGATTTAGAGATACTCAAAGGATGGAAGGACAAAAGAAATCTTTTTGTGCTAGAAGGAGAGGTTATTGTTCGAGGGGAGGTATTGGTGAATGGACGTCGATGTCTTGATGGTGACCGTTAAATCGGTTGTGCATGGAACCGTATTGGGTTGAAGGGGAGGATTGTTGGGCTTAAACCCAATACGGTAGTATGGGTATTGGTGATATAAGTCATATATGAGTAAGGTAATAATTGTATGGATACACAATTATTATATATGGTATGTCTTATTCACAAAGTTAGGTAATTAGGTCCTAAGAATTGGAAGGCTTGTATAACAAGTATGGTACGACTTGTAGAACAAGTATGGCAAGTCTTGGTGGCTAAGTTTTGGGTGGCTATATAAACATAGTCATATTATGTTTGATATATACTTGAGTATTGTTTGGCTTGAGTATTGTGTGAGTGATACACCGAGTGATTGATGTATTATTGATATTGTTAAGATTAATAATACGAGTTTGGGACGTGGGTTTTCCGCGTCAAATATATTTGTGTGTGTGCTTTGTTTTATTTGTTTGTTTGAATCTCGTTAATTGTGTAGCCCCTAACCTAACATATACCACCATACCAGGCTCAATTAGACGACCTACCAGAATTTTTTCGAGCCGCGCCCTCACGCGCCTCCGTACGCGCCTCAGATCCGCACCACGCGCGGCACGCGCCGGTACGTGGGCCTTCTTCCAGACTATTTCCGGCGACGGTTCTTCAGGGAGAGTTGCTCGTCTCTTCTAGCCTAGTCTTTTCGTGGTAGCACCTTCTCCATCACGTACAATTGATATAAATCATATATATATACGTATATATATATATATATATATATATATATATATATATATATATATATATATATCTGTTTGTGTTCCGCTTGCTGGGGTTTTTTTGGTTAAGAAAACAAGAGGGCTTGGAGAGATTTGGGAGAGATAAACAACGGAGGGAGAGATAAGTAAAGAGACAGTAGAAAAAGAAGATTGAGTGATTGATTTATAACTCGGTGATGGCAGACAAAGCAAAAGTATCCAAAAAAAGGGAAGATGCTAAAGAAAAAAAAAAGCAGACAAAGCAAAAGCATCCCCTAAAAAAAAGGAGGGGAAGATGCTAAAGAAAAAAAATGTAGTCGACCATGAGGTTGGTAGCAATAAAAAAATAAGGAAAAAAATAAAGAAAGACAAAAGAAGAAAAGAAAAGGGATTAAAAAACAGTGATTTTATGATTATAGATCCGATAGAAAAAAAATTATTTTACATTTATTTTCTTAAGGGAAAGTAGTGTTAATATTTAAAAAAAAAATCGGGATCTTTTGAAGATGTATCACTTTGATTTAAGAGTTTGCCCCGGTTATAGATTTAATTGTATAGTATTTAAGTGGTTGTTGATATTACGGTATCTTTCCAATTTTTTACGATGCTATAAATTAAATAGTTCAGGGGGCGTTATTCCGACGAAGCAGCAGAAGTAGTGTATATACAGATGTACACACAGTTCACTGCCACAAATGACAAAGCAGCAGAAGTAGTGTATATACAGATGTACACACAGTTCACTGCCACAAATGACAAAGTAGCAGAAGTAGTAGTATGTATACAAATACATACACACAGTTCACTGCTATATCTTGCATTTCATTCTTGTAAAAGAAGCAGAAGGACCAGTTCATGGACGATCTTAAGGGATGCAGTCTACCAAATACGGTTCCAGTTGCTTATAGTTTAAGGGATGACAGATGCAGATTCTTCCTGTGTTCAGACATAGGCTTGTTAATACTGAGTGATCACAAAGTCAAGTCTCAGTTTCTTCAAAATAATCAGTTCAATGACTGATTGGTGGTCATCCACCGTTGTGCTGAAAAACAGCACTTTCTGTATTTTTGACATGGACTAAAATATACCGTGTGGTCGCAAGTTCGAGTCCCGGTATCCCAACATTCTCAATTACATATTCCCAAGATAGGTGAATCACAAAATGGGCAATCTCAAGATGGATCTTTAACTCCAAGATGAGTAAATCTCAAGATGGGTCAATCCTCAGATGGGTCTTCAATTCCTAGAGATGGGTCAAGTTGAATACCTAGGTTACGCTCAAGAGCTCCTAGTGTTCCACTCTTCAATCCCAATATAGGTATTTCATCCCAAGATGTGATTTCGAGTGAGGGGGCGTGTCAAATATACCAGTAGCTATATCATCATCCATGACAGCATGGTAATTAATGTAGCTAGTTGACTACTGTAACAACAGAGTAGTCGTAGTTGGTGGGTTAAGTAGCACACCATTTCAGTTCATAAATAGAGGCATTACCTCATTGTAATATTAGGAGAAGTATGAATATAATTCATATCTATAAACTTCTACCCAACTGATCTCCCTCTTCTATCTCTATAATTTCCGCATATTCACATATTCTATCAGGATAGTATCCTTCTCGTATATAACTGATACCCTTCTCGTATACAACGATAACTTGGAGAGAGCTATCCACGAGATATAAAACCACCATGCAGCTTGAGAATAAAATTGCTACAACAGTAAATGAAGAAAGAAATATAGTTGCAAGTTTATCTATTTCCAGCAAGCAGTATTGCCGCAATTGTACATAAAGAAGGTTTTGAGCAGCTTAGAAAGTCCGACATCTTTCTGCTTGATTTTTTGTCAGTTTTCCTCATTTCTGTGGGCTTGAACAATGGAGCTTTCTAGTCATTGGTTAAGGGCATACAGCCAAGTTCAGCAACAATTTCTTCTGTGGAAGTTGATTTATCAAACAAAAAAAATAGACAAAACATTTCATGAAGACCTGACGAATATATAATAATAAAATCCAACCTTACGCATGGTAAGCACATGCAGCAAACCTGCACTTGGAAACGTTTCTCTATCTTATGCAGTTAGTTGTCCCTCGTTTTAATCAGATCTCGAATCCTCAGTTATTCAAGTTTCTTAGCAAGACAGAGGCAGGGATTTTGAATTCTGACGATCTACAAGAGAAAAATTATAAACCAAGCTTCATCTGAAAGGCAATTTTACTTTGCCAAAGTGATTAACTTCATCCATGTTACTCCAGTCCCAGTCAGATGACATCTGATCTTTTGTGGATTTTATATTCTCAATATTTTCTTATTTAAATGTCTTTTCTTTTTGTCTGGCCAAAGTCGTTAAATGTCTTTCGAGACCAAAAAAGCATAATAAATTTAGGGACCTTATATGTGCATATCCTTCATATAATACACACCCTTTGTTAGTATTGAGACAAAAATACCCTCATTGTAGAATAACTTGGAGTTGAAGATGTACGATAAGGATAATTTGGTCTCAATTGCAACAACGGTATGCACCTATAAATGAAGGGTGTGCACATATCAGCTCCCTAAATTTAACTGTGTATACGAACAACAAACAAGGCAAGCCGTTACAGTTGGGACTCTGCATTTCATAACCAACTAAAATTGCCCACAGGCAACAATATTAGGTACAGTGAAGTGGCGTAAAATGGAAAAAGAAAAAAAAATTACAAAAGATAAACAAAACTTATTTCTTCATTCTTGTGGTGCACTGCCATTTAATGGAGCATCAGCAGGCCTTGGCTCGGTTGAATCTTCCCCTTTATCACTCTTCTTTCCAGCATGGCAGAAGCAATAATAAATTTCCAATTCATATTGAAAACAGATCTATCATTTAATTCTAAGATAATTCTTTATCTTAAGCAGAGCAACCTGGAAGCAATGTAATACTCAAGGATCGGTTGAAATGAAAGTAAAGTTTTTCATATCACTCACATATGTTCATTATTAACAATAAACTGCTTTGTTATACCTTTCTTTTTCTTTCCACCGCCTTTCTTTTTTGTCTTGATTCCCAATGCTAACCAGGCTTTAATTTCAGGATCATCTGTGGCTTTCGTAGGTTCCAACTCCTGTAAAGGATGAGAAGTGATCCGGTCTGATCCATTTGGCATCAACAACACAGCAAACTTAATATGAGCAACATAATCGCCTGCACACCAGAAAATTACGAGACAATTTGAGTTATCTTACAAGGGTATATCCACCAACAATAATGTAATATCATTTTAATAATAATAATATACTACAAGCTTTCTCGTGAAGAACAGGATATGGCTGCAATAGATCATGACACATTCCACCAATCCAAGGCGAGCTCGTTTCTCTTCCAAAGCTTTGTCAAATAGTATCATTTTAGAGCTCTACTACTGATGATGTACACATCAAAACTTGCACGGAAAGG
This sequence comes from Saposhnikovia divaricata, assembly GCA_036435485.1. Taxonomy (NCBI): domain Eukaryota; kingdom Viridiplantae; phylum Streptophyta; class Magnoliopsida; order Apiales; family Apiaceae; genus Saposhnikovia; species Saposhnikovia divaricata. Next base: position 53,657,969 of record CM071594.1, on the reverse strand, counting down.
TATGAAAAGGAGACCAACCTTGTTGTGAATGGCATAATTTGAAATTTTTGACTTATTTCACTAAAGATAACCTTGATGCTTTCATTTTTAAGTGATAACTCTTGTCCACAGCTCGTTTATAAACACTTGTCTGCTTTTCAACCTGGGCTGCAATTCAAAGCAAAGAAGCAATAAACTATGAAATAAAGATTGGTTCGTAGCATGAAAAACCAATTTTCTATTCACTCAATTCGAAGATGGAGTTAACCCAATAACTACTATAGGATAATATTATTTAAAACAAAGATACCGAACCAGTAGATTTAGCTAGATTGGCAAATGACACGATAATTGTGGCACTCACATGAGCAATAAAATTTTAGATGGCAGTTAGTGTTAGGCTGCCTAATTCTTTGCCAAACTTTCACCAACCTTCACCAACCAAATTCCGCCAACCTCCCACCTACTACATCTTCTCTTCAGAAATACTCCTCTCCTCCTTCATTATCAAACACACCATAATTCTCTCTTCTCTCTATATAGCTGCTAGATAGTCCGTCTAGTAGGAGAGCCGGTTTACCCCGCTTTCAGGAAGTGTCGGGATAGAAGGTCCTCGTACCTAAACTATTCCTTAGGGTACTTGGGTCTAACTGCAGCCATCGGAGGTGGTCCCGTTGCAGGGGTCTTTCTATCAGGTTGTGTGGCACTGTCCGGGTTGGGAGAGGGAGAGAAGGAAAGGTTATCGGGAAACAGTGATAGGGGGAGGTTTTGAGATAAACACTTCAGTGAGTTGGGGATATAAATAATAAGTATTGTTGGGCTGAATTTTTGTATGAAATTCAGGGGCCGAATACCCGGATATTGTAATCTCTTTTATCTAGTGTGAAGTTGTTGCTCTTGTGGATGTAGGCTGGGCCGAACCACGTTAAATCTCTTGTCTCTTTTACTGTATTGTTGGTTTGTTGCTTCATTACTATCACGTATATTTGTAGGATCTAAGCACACATATTTACCAAATCGCTTCCGCATTTGTCGAGAATCGGGCAGATTCCTAACAGTTGGCATCAGAGCTAGTTGTGTCTAAATTATTGGTGCCGAAGTAAAGTCGTTAAGAAAAGTGGTTGTCTAATAAGACGCCGTTTTGACGGAAGTGCTCCCATTGTTTCTTACACTTACCTGGCCAATTGATTTAGTTGTTTGGATTGGTTTGTGTGTGCATACGGAGATCATGGCAAGTATTGGAGGATTCAAGGTGACTCCATATGATGGTAAAGGAAGTTTCACTCTTTGGCAGAGAAGGGTAAAAGATATCCTAACCCAACAGAAGTTAGCAAGGGCTTTGAAGGGGAAGGAGGGAAAGCCAACAAAGATGAGCGATGAAGATTGGGAGGATGCTGAGTCGCAATGCATGAGTACCATCAGACTATGCATTGCTGATAACATTATCAATAATGTTGTTGACGAAAGCACGCCGAAGGAATTATGGTCAAAGTTGGAGACATTGTATCTCGGGAAGAACTTGACTACAAAGTTAAATCTGAAGCGCGAGTTATACATGCTGAAGATGGCAGCTCAAGGCAATGTTATTGAGCACATGAATGTGTTTAATGGTATTGTTGATCAACTTGAAAAGGTTGATGTAAAATTTGAGGAAGAAGATAAGGCCCTTATTCTTCTTACTTCGATTCCGGAGTCATTCGATCATTTGGTCACAACCATTTTGTACGGAAAGGACACGTTAAACATGGAGGAGGTTTAGTCAGTACTTTTGTCAAATGCTGGAAGGAAGAACCAGGATGGTGACAAGGACGAAATGACAGTTTTGGCTTTGCGTAGTCAAAATAATAGAGGAAGGGGTGCTGTGAGAGGATCTACCAATAGCAGGGGTAAATCCAGATACATTGAAAAGGGCATGCAATGCTTTGGTTGCAAGGAGTGGGGTCATGTTAGGTCGAATTTTTCGCTTAATAAGAAGGATCTAGATGCATCATTGGCTGTGGTTACTCTCGATTGTGAAGATGTTTGCACCGTCTTCAATCGAGGCACTAGTTCTCCAGGAGAATGGATATTATACTCATGATCATCTTATCATGCATGTTCCGAGAGGGAGCATTTTGACAAATTCCAAGATACAAAGAATGAAACAGTTTCTTTGGCTGATGGATCTACTTGTGAGATCAAGGGGATTGGAATTGTGAAAATCAAAATGTTCGATGAAATAGTTCGCAGCTTGAACGGGGTAAGATATGTGCCTAAGCTGAGGAAGAATCTAATATCTATCGGTCGGTTAGCTTCAGAAGGCTACAGATGCTCTGTAGTAGGGGGAGCTATGAATATCAAAAGAGGCCGTGTTGTTCGGATGAAGGGAGAGCTACGTGGGGGAATATATCGTCTAATTAGTACGTGGCCAGAACGCACTGGAACTTCGAAAATCTGGTTATCTCGTGCACGAGGGAAGAGTGACTTGAAGGATACTGCTGCGGTTGTATTGCCTTCCAGTCTAGACGATGGGTGCAAAGACTGCTGGGATGGATGCTTGGTCGAAGGGCTTCCACGACATCAACGAGTAGTTGGTGTGTTGCAGCTGCATATGGGCATCGATCAACACGAATCAAGTGAGCAGTGAACCATGCAACAGATTGATTTGTTTGATATGCAGTTGGGGAGTAAATGAAAGATCGATGGTCACACTTGTGTGAGTGATGGTCACACTTGCGTGTGTGATGGACTACATATGGGATTCGCCGACGTGAATCAAGTGAGTATTTGTGTATACAACAGATTGCTTCACATGTATGTAGTTAGACAAATAGAGGTCAATGGTACACTTGTACGTATAGCAAGTGGGCATTCGAGAATGAATGTGGAAACTAGGGTATAGTTTGGAGTCTTGGACTCGGGGGGAGCTTTGTCGTAGGCAACGATACGGATCGAGGAAAAGTTGGAGTTGTGCCAACAGGGCACAGGTATGGAGTGCAAGTGAAGAGCTGTGAGTTTGGAAAGAGGGGGAGATTGTTAGGCTGCCTAATTCTTTGCCAAACTTTCACCAACCTTCATCAACCAAACTCCACCAACCCCCCACCTACTACATCTTCTCTTCTATAAATACTCCTCTCCTCCTTCATTATCAAACACACCATAATTCTCTCTTCTCTCTCTATATAGCTGCTAGATAGTCCGTCTAGTAGGAGAGTCGGTTTAGCCCGCTTTCAGGAAGTGTCGGGATAGAAGGTTCTCGTGCCTAAACTATTCCTTAGGGTACTTGGGTCTGACTGCAGCCATCGGAGGTGGTCCCGCTGCAGGGGTCTTTCTATCAGGTTGTGTGGCACTGTCCGGGTTGGGAGAGGGAGAGAAGGGAAGGTTGTCGGGAAACAGTGATAGGGGGAGGTTTTGAGATAAACACTTCAGTGAGTTGGGGATATACATAATAGGTATTGTAGGGCTGAATTTTTGTATGAAATTCAGGGGCCGGATACCCGGATATTGTAATTTCTTTTATCTAGTGTGAAGTTGTTGCTCTTGTGGATGTAGGCTGGGCCGAACCACGTTAAATCTCTTGTCTCTTTTACTGTATTGTTGGTTTGTTGCTTCATTACTATCACGTATATTTGTGGAATCTAAGCACACATATTTACCAAATCGCTTCCGCATTCGCTGGGAATCGGCCAGATTCCTAACAGTTAGCATAAAAGAATTACTACTTTCTACTTCCCCAATTAAAGATACATTTATAGAGCAAATAAGTACTACCGGATTACACTTAAGCAAAAGTAATTAACGATTAAGTTTATTTAATCAGAAAATGACAAAATAGGAACCTATCTACAAGTATGGCAGCGTTTTAGGAACTTCATGCATTATGCTGACAACAAAATGATCTGTTTCTCCTATCTGAAAAGTACACTAAAGTGGAAGTGGTATACTGTACACTGATATCAAGGAGTACTGAGATCAAAACTTACCTTTCCTTCTCCTGTGCTGGTGACTATATCGATTACATAAACTTCGTTTTCCTCAAACTCTGCATCAACTCTTGTATCAGGGTTTGAGACACTCAGGACAACTTTGTTTCCATCAATCACAAATTGTTTGAGCTGATGACTAAGAACTCCTTCAACAATTTTACAGTCGTCATAGGCAGCAACAACCTTCTGAATGGCTTCCGACACGTCTTTGTTCTGCCACACAGGAAAGTATTAGCAAAAAATAACTGGAAAATTAAGGGAACCTTTTACTTAAATACCGGGTTAATTGAAATCCTTGAAAAGTAGCATAAGCAAATTATAATGTAAAGGAACTCAAAATAAACCAAGCAGCCGAAATTCTAAAATTTGATGCCCAGGGTTGCTGTCCAAGAACATAACCATCCACAATCGACAAAAAATGAAAATGTGTATGCACTCACATATTTTATAAACCATACCAAAGACATAAAATGCATTAATTACTCAAATATTAGACAAAAGTCACTAAAGCTCCTCAAAATCACCTATGATTGCGGTAGGATGATGATTTGAAGCGAATCACGTAAACAGTAACACATTTTCCTAATCTTTGTAGCATGACATCTATCAGTGTAACTATGACTTATTTGGCTTCACGGGAATAATAATTCCATAGCCTGTTAGTATCTTCTTCATGTAGAGTCATGCTGACATTCTACAAGAGTTTCTATGAAACTGAAAAGAAAGTGAAAACTATTTCCAAAGCAGTAATTAACTAAGCATGGGATATCGAAAAAATATCACAGAGAATGATATGTCCATACGGATAATATAAATCATTCATTTCTCTTTACCGATAACTATGAGGAGAGCCTTATACAAAGCGAGATAGAGGAGATGTGTAGGACAAGAACACTCTATTTGAGTAATATAGCGGTTATGGAAGCCCAACACTAGGCACAAGAATAAGAACTTTTACTCAATATTAAGAAATTTTGTAATATGTCTCCAGCTATAGTCTTATATATATGATAAACTTTTTACACCAAAATCAAATGAGATTACAAACGCCTATATTATACACAGACAATTTTACTAAAATCATTATTTATGTGATACATAAATATTCAATTTGATAAAGTTCATTTCACGTCATTGAAGACTGAATTAATAATTTAACAATTATTAGTATTCATGAAAATATTATTATATTAATATTATCCAAAATTTAAGAAATCTAATTAAATTCTAAATTATTTGGTTCAAGAAATTGGTATGTAATATTACAAAGTAGTTATAAAAATATGAGATAAACTCAAAATTTATCTTTTATAATATTTTTAATTACAAAATTATCTCAATATAAGTATACATTTTCAGACGAGAATTTAGTTTAATGATCGTGTCTTGCACGAGCTTTTACGATTCTTTGTGCTATTTACTTTGTAGTCCTTGAAATATCCCATAATTTGTTTACATTTTTTTAAAATATCATTATATTTTTATTGATGCTAGTAAACTTCACCAATTTGCGTGCTAAAAAAATGCAAATTATATATTTTATACAAATCAAAGTTTTAGGAGTGTTGTAACTTTCTAACTAATTAATGAAAACCTAATTAATTAAGTTTAATTCTATTTTTAAAAGAGTTCTTTTCAAAAATATTCATATTATAATTTATTTATTTTTTCAAAAATACGGTGCAATCTCATATGTAACCGAAAATTGTTACAACCTGAAATACAAATGTTTTCAATCTACGGCAACCTCATATGCAATTTTTATAGTATTTTTTAGAAAAAAATTACAATATGAATATTTATAAAATTTCCCTGTCAGTTAAAAAATTATAATTAATAGCTAAAATTGTAATCACTGTAAAGTATTTTTAAAAAAAAGTTTAGAAAATATGGTCATTTTTAAAAATTTCCCTTTTAATTGAAAATTACATTTACGGTCCAAAAATATCATTTAATGTAATTTATGATATTTATGGAAAGTTTATTAATAAAAATTTGAATCGATCTTTTAATTTTAATAAGTTCATTAATGCATAAATCTATAACATATATAATATATACTTAATTTCTAAATTAATTTATTGTAATATATAAAAATAACGCACTTATTGTATTAATATTAATTTTTCAAAATTTTATCATTCAATCATAAATATAAAGGTACTAGTTAATAAAGCCGCGCTTCGCGGCGGCATTACAATTTTTTTTAAAAAATTAATACATATTTACGTTATATTATATTATTAATATCTTAAATTTTAATAGTTACATAATCTTTTCTAATTAACCGATTTCTTCTTCAACACAATTCTTTTGATTGAGCCACCCTTTCGTTAAAACCGAAATTCAAACTTTAACATATAAAGACTTATAAAATAATTTTTATCCATAAAAATCGAACCCTAAAAATAAAATAAAAAATTATGACATCAGTATCAAATTCTATTAACTAATACAATATTTTCTAATGAGTCATCTTCCAGTTAAAATATGTTTCGAGCCGTTCTTATTTAGAACCGAAATTCTAAATTTATTACATATTATTGATGGCATTTATCTTATGAAATAACTTTTTTTTTCTTAAACATTTAAACGTAAATTCTAATTTTTACATTCTTTGAATTTTCTAATATTTATGGAGTTTTAAAAGATAAAAATACATCTTATATTTTCTGTATATTATAGATATTTCGGTACTAATTTACAGCTTTTGCATAGAATGTTTTTCTCATGTTTTGTCAACACATCAATTTTTTTAAATGCGAAGACTTTTCATTACGGGAATAATATTAAATTTATGGAAATATTTTTTGTAATGCAAGTATAAACTTGTATAAAAAAGTTAAAATAAAGGAATTCTAACAAAAAAGATATAAAATTTTAAAAATCGTATAAGACATCTCCACTATCCTCGTATTCTACTTCCAATAAAATAATTTATTATATGTATTTTTTATATATTCAAACATCTTTTCTACCTCCAATTAATTTTTTAATTATATGTATTTTCTAAAAATTTAAACCCTTCTTATTTATAAATTAGAACTCCTATTTTATTTACAATAAAAATCTTAATTATATGTCTTACAAACACCTATTCTACTTCCAATAAAATTTTTAATTATATGTCTTCCCTATAAATTCAAACTCTTATTCTCAATAAATTTGAACAACTATTATATTTCTAAAACATTAAAAGATATTTTTTTAGTTATTAATATTTAAAATCCTAAAATTCTAAATTTTTTAAATATATTTATTTTCTATTATATCATCAATATTAAATTTTAATATTCAACACGGTTTTCTTTAATGAACCGCTTTCTCGTTAAACATGGTTATTCCTGTTGAGCTGCTCTCTCGTTAAGATCAAAACTCTAACTTTTACATATATTACTTGTATAACAATGTTTATCCATAAAAATCGAATCCTAAAAATGAAATAAAATTTATGACATCAATATCAAATTCTAATACCTGATACAATCTTTTCTAGTGAGCCATCTTCCCGTTAAACACATTTCGAGCCCTCTCATTTGGGATCGAAATTCCAACTTCATTACATATTATTGATGATACTTATTTTATACAAATTTTTTACCTTAAAATCAAAACATAAAAATATAGTGAATTTCAGATTTTATTTTCTCCTTGCTTTCTAAAATTTATTGAATTTTAAAAAATAAAAAAATATCTTATTTTCTCTTTATATTATAGACACTCCAATATTTATTATGGGTTCCCGCATGAGAATGTTCTTTTATTATGTTAACACATCAGTTTTTTTCTTTTTAAATATGAAGACTTTTTTTATGTAATTAGTATTGCATTTATGAAAATTTTTCTTAATAGAAGTATAAATAACTTATATATAAAATATTTAATTTTAGAATATCGTAAAAGATGTCACCACTGTCCTTGTATTCTACTTCCAATAAAAATTTTAATTATATGTCTCCCCTGTATATTAAAACACCTATTCAACTTCCAATAGAACTGATAAATATATGTTTTTTCTATAAATTTGAACTCTTATTCTCTATAAATTCAAACTCCAATTCTACTTCCAATAGAACTTCTAATTATATGTCTTTCCTATACATTCCAACTTTTCTTATCTATAAATTTGAACACCTATTCTACTTCTAATATGTTAAAAGATTTTTTTTTATTTTTTTATTAGTGTTTATTCGAACTCCTATTCTACTTCCAACAGAACTTTTAATCTACTTCTAATATGTTAAAAAGATTTTTTTTTACATTTATTAGTGTTTATTCGAACTCCTATTCTACTTCCAATATAACTTTTAATCATATGCCTTATAATTAAATACCTATTCTACTTCCAACAGAACTTCTAATTATATGTCTTCCCTATAAATTCGAACTCTTCTCATCTATAAATTCGAACACCTTTTCTACTTCTAAAATATTAAAGAATATTTTTATATTTATTAATATTTAAAATCCTAAATTCTAAAAAATTAGAAAAATAGATTGAGACGTTTTTAGAACGCCACCTAAACTCCCGTACATTGATATTGATTGAATTGTACCAATTCAATGGTTTTGTGATAAGCAGCATTACCATTGCGATTGCCCATTGGCCGCTTTCCTCTTATTTTTAAGTCTTAGCACTACCATTCATTTTTACGAATATGCTAGAATAAAATAGTGGATATATATATATATATATATATATATATATATATATATATATATATATATATATATATAGAAAAGTTCTATGGAGTACTCATTTAATTGGAATACTTGGAGTACATATACGTTCTGCATTAGAAAATATTTTAAATTTATTATTTTGCAAACCTTGTTATATGAATATCATAATTTCATTGATAATTTTGAAAATCATGTATGTTTTGCAATATGTTCATCTTGAAAATCCTTTATGTTTTGCATTCAGAACATATATGTTTTGCAACCCAAATGTGTTTCGTAGAATAATTCGTTTTGCAATATTTTGTTAGCAAAACATATAAAATTTTCAAGATTTTCGATGAAATAGTGATATTCATGTAATAAGCTTTGCAAAATAATAAAGTTTGCAAAATTTTGAATGCAGAACGTATATGTACTCCAAGTACTCCAATTAAATGAGTACTATATATATATATATATATATATATATATATTGAACTTTACTATATATGAGTCCAGCTCTATGGAGTACTTATTTAATTGTAGTACTTGGAGTACATATACATTTTGCATTCAAAATCTTGCAAACTTTATTAATTTGCAAATCTTATTACATGAACATCACTATTTCATCGAAAATCTTGAAAATTTTGTATGTTTTGCTAACAAAATATTGCAAAATGAATTGTTCTGCGAAACATATTTGGGTTGCAAAACATATATGTTCTAATTGCAAAATATAAAGAATTTTCAAGATGAACATATTGCAAAATATACATTATCAATGAAATTATGATATTTATATAACAAGTTTTGCAAAATAATAAATTTTAAATTATTTTAAATGCAGAACGTATATGTACTCCAACATACTCCAAATAAACAGTACTTCATAGAACTTTTATATATATATATATATATATATATATATATATATATATATATATATATATATATATATAATACTTGCATGTAAAATTAAATTGTAATAAAACATTAGCACTACACGTACTGAGGTCTGAGGGATAACAAACTATCCTGTGAAGCCTAACGTGCTGCAATCTTTTAATTATTAGCAAGAAGTTTTAGTGGTTCAGTATATCAAGAAACCTCAATCAATCAAGTAAAAAAAAAAACAAAAACCAAGTCCATTTAACACTTAATATTTACGTACCTGGTACCTATATCCAATCTAAAAGGTAATGTGATAATGATTTTTTGATGACCATGATAAGAAGATTAGTCAACCAACAAATAATGATAATTCGGATGAATATATATGAAAATTTGTTCGAATTCGAATTGTTCACCTTTATTAATTTAAATATGTATTCTACTTCTAATATATTAGAATAAATTCGAACTCTTCTCCGTTGTAAAGTCGAATACCTATTCTACTTCCAATATGTTAAAATATAGCGCCCGCGTATCCTCCTTTATATAATAGATATTGATGATTGATGATTGATAATTTATTATTATTATTATTATTATTAAATAATTTTTAAAATATCCATGTTCATAACACGGGGTACAATCTAGGAAGATTATAAGCGCTGTAGGCATGGAGTAGTGGCCAAACAAAAATTGAGTAGTCACCAAGTATAAATTTAACGCAAATTGGAAGGTAGGATAAATTTAAATTATATATAAAGCCAATTTGATGCTTTTGGTTTAAAATTCAGATTATTTCAATAATCTGTTCAAATTGTGTAGGGTTCATCAAGAATGGGACAGCCCAAGGTTTTGTGTGATGTATTAAACGAAACTTTACTCAGTTATAATACCATTCAAAGTGGTGTCTGAGGAGGGTAGATGTACGCAGACCATGCCCCTATATAGGGAGGCTGTTTCCGAAGGACCCCCGGCCAAATACAAATACAAATACAAAGAAAGGAAACTAATACAAACTAAACTCACACACACCCAGGGGTCGAAGACCTCCTACAAAGGAGACAAGGGTTCAACCCACTGCACCAACATGTTGTTGGCGTTTTGTGTGATGTATTGTATGATCGAAACCCTAGGGTTTTCTTGGACATAGAGATCGGTGGTGTACATGCAGGTCGTATGATTTTGGAACTTTTTGCTGACACCACTCCCAAGGCTGCGGAGTATTTTCGGGCACTCTGCACAGGCGAGAATGGTGTAGGAAAGAAAGGTAATCCATTGCACTATAAAGGAACGAGTATAAGAGCGGTATATGGAAGATTTTGTGAGGGGGGATGTTGGTGGACAGATGAGACGTTCGCAGGGGAGTATTACGAGAAAGTACCCACACGTGGAGATTTGTTCTTTAACAAAGGTTCTCGGTGGTTCAAAATTGGATTTCGAGAGTCCTGGTGGTGGGATGATATGGTGTTTGGGAAAATACTGCATGGAATGAACGTGTTGAAGGCTATTGAGAGTGTTGATAACGATCGTGGGGGGACTATTAAACCTGTAATTATAGTTAACTCTGGGCAGATTGATGATGGTAAATGTTTGATACATCGCAATTTGAAAAACTACGGACCAAAATATCACAATTTGATAAAAGGATCAAGGATAAAACATAGATACGTGCATAGATCAGGTAAGGAAGGGATCATACCTCCTGATTGCTTTGTTGAAAAAGATCCCAACCAGAAAGGCAATGTGTCCACTGAGTTGAATAGTTGATGCACATCGCAGAGTAAGTTGTCAAGCATCACATGTTGAGGAATCAAATTATAAAAAATTTGGGAAAAAAACGCTTGAGAGATTGTGCCTTTTTAGTTTTCATATGATGATGTTGCGTTTTCTTTCCGTTGTATTTTGGTTATCCTTCTGTATGGCCCTATATAATATGCCATTTTGTCTTATGTTTTAAGATGATTTATTGGTAAGGTGAAACGAAACTCTTTAATAATAAAGTTAGATTATGTGGTATATCTTTTCCACTGCATATCATAATTAGGGAGCAGAAAATACGAAGATTGTTTACAATAGCATTTTTCGATATCAATATTGTTGATAATATTGTTGAAAGAGGACTTGATATATATTGTTGCCAGTTTCGTGAACACCGGCTACAATGTTGATAATTGGTGTAGACCTGGTCCTGGAATATTTTTTAGCACGACAGAATCGAGAAGAACCAATGTATAATATACACACTACAAGAATTTTTAGTTTTAATAACAGAATATTCCGTTGGCAAAGCAAGGAAATCCGTTGGAAAACAGCTTGTCAACGGAAAACACTTTACAACCATTTTAGCAACGAATTTAGTAACTTAACAACGGTTAGTTCTGTTAGTAGATAGTGATTTTCTTGTAGTGATCCTATCCAACTACTTCCAACTACTAGTACTAGAACTAATACGGAAAAAAGATTTGGAATTATAATATTTTTTGAAATTAAAACAACTACCTATAATATTTTTGAAAATTGAGACATTTTAGTCATAAAAAATAATAAAGGTCTGTATATTACCTGAAAATGGAAACTGCTTAGTTATAAAAAAAGTGGTAGCATGTTTTACTAAAAAAAGAAATCGATTAGTTATTAAATAAAATGATGGATCGAAAATCATAACTTTCAATATTTCGATTTTATATGTTAGTACAAATTTTACAAATATATTTTGAAATATTAAAAACATTAAAAAATAAAAAATTAATAAAATCAATATTAAAAATAAAAAAGTGATAAATATTAAAAATAATTCGTGCATCGCACGAGTCATTGGCTAGTATATATATATAAAAAAAATATATGTTTTCATCTTTGATTTTTAATCAACTTTGATTTGTTGAGGTAATTTTGGATTTTCCGTTGGTAAATTTAGCCAACAGTTTTCCAACGGAATGCCAACCGAAAAGAAGGGTTGGTACAAAAATTGTTGGGAAGGGGCTTGTCAACCGAATTATTTCCGTTATTAATTTTAGCAAACGGAATAGCAATAGAATTCGGCACCGCGCGGCCAACAGAATTTGCCAACGGAAAAGTAATTCTAGCAACCACTTAGTAACGATTAGTTTGTTGATAAATTTAGTGACAGAAGTTTCTGTTGTTAAACTTAATAACATTTTGCCAACAGAAATCAAACAGAAATCAATTGTACAAATAATAAGCAACATCCAAAATAGGCTAGTCATTCATTAATAAGCTGTAATTACAAAATAAGCAGCATCATTCATTCTACTATCCCCTTAACATCATTATATCATTCTACCATCAACAAAATGGGGATAAATAGTTACACAGTACTGAGCATAATAAAATCCTAGTAATAAAGTTCATAGACAAGCTAAATTCACCATCAACAAAGTAAACTAGTTACTCGTCAACATCGTCACCATTCTGACTATCTACATCATCTACCTCAGTGATAGGGGACTGAGCACGGAATGAGTTAATCTCGAGAATTTTTGCAATTTGATTCTCCATTGCGTTCATCTTTTCATTCATCGCTTTTAGTTCTTCTTGTAGCTTTTGATTTTCCACATTCGCAAAGGATAAACCGCAAGGAACAGTCTCCGGTCTATAAAAGAGGTCTTGTGATGAACCTACTCCATACACCCTCTTTTTCTTGTCAAATCCACCCGTTGCCTCGAGAAACAATGCATTTTTATCAATAGGTAGCCCAGCTTTCACCTGCTCCTCACAAAGTCTTTCAAATTTTTCCTGAATAGAACACAAGTTAGCAGCCAAAAAAAAATCTGCTAAAAACATACATAATCAACTTAAGTCCATGATACCAACTGTATGTCCATATTACATCTCCAATCCTATGGCAGTTAAAATGACTTGAATTTTGGTGTCACAATTTCAGAACAGTTGTTAAACAAAGCATGAACTAATATTGTAGTTTTGAATGTTTGAAATTATAAGAAATGTGAACTCAGATGTGCAGCCCTATCACGGAAAAAAAATACCTTCCAAGTTCTAAGATCAAGAAATTTTTGAAATTGTAAACCCTAAAAATATACTAGTATCTGGCTTCCAAGCTAGTAATTTTAACTACTATTGAACCTTATTGAACCTGTCCTGCCCCCCCACAAAACAAAACTCGTGCATTGATGGACCAAAAGCAGAGTGCTCTAATTGTATATTCTAATTGTATATGCACGTAATCAAGTGAACTCGTACTCTGGTATGTATTTCTACAGATTTTCAAAGAAATGCTACATAGGTAAATTTAGATTTACATGTAATTTGAATAACTGGTCAATCCTTTTTGCAATTTTAGCATGTAATTCGAAGATTGAGATATAATAATTAAAACAATTGAATAACTGATCATTACTTAAGAATATCCATAATTTCATTACTATCTCCATCACCACTATTTATATCCTTTTTTTAATGGGGGCTATTTAAAATTTTCCACCACTCAGGTTCATTATTCATAAAAGTGTAATTGGGGTAATACTCCACTGGAGTAAGAATAAGTTAGCAATCTGAATGTGTTTAAACCTATCCTATATTTTTACCTCTTTTTTTATAAGTGATTTACTCATTAAAACTAGAAACCGTGCATAATAAGAAAGACAGATGAGAATCAACAGAACTTTAACACAATGAAAACTGTTAGGAATATGTTGTACTTGATGATAACTTCACAATCAATCAAATTGTATAAGGTTTTGTAGCTGTCAACGGATGAGGATTTATAACTCTATCCGTTGACAGGTAGCTCATCAACGGATGAGGTTTTGTAGCATACTGCAATATCTCTATGTTATCAGTTGATAGTGTTTTTATCCACAGTCATGTTGACCATCAACGGATAGGCAGAATAGGGTAGCCAATTGTAAATAAGCTATGCTATGTAATTCTGTCTAAGTGAAAGTGTATCAACAGATGAAGACAAAACTCTATCAACGGATACAACTCAAATCCACTCTATCAACGGATACAGCTCAAGTCTCAATATCAACGGATACAGCTCAATACATCATCAACGGATGTCAGTGTACAATATCAACGGATAATCATTGACACTGTCTTCTATGCTAAGCTGGGGATTAGCAGTTGATAAGGACATGTTTGACTGACAGATCACATGGGTTGATAGTAGATACAAAAAGCAGTATGGCAGCCATACTTTGGAAACACAGAAGAAAGAAGCATTCCGTTTACACTATGAATACAAGAAAGGTGCAGGAGACATGTCTGTTCACAAGGACAACCTTTCGGCTACATGTGTATTTGGAGTGTAGTAGCAAGTCAACTAGAATTAGATTAATATTATCTTATTCCAGTAGTACTTGTAAAACTTGGGATTTATAACCAAGTGTAGCAACTCTTTGTAGGCTAAGAAAACAGATACATTTGCTTAGGGTTTTTATTGAATATCCTTAGAAAGCAAAGAGTTGTAAAACAGAAGCTGTGTACTTTTGTATCACAGAGTTTTCTTCGAATAAAAGCTTCAGGTGGTGCATTTAACCACCTGATTTTTATGTGTTTGTGCATTAATCTTTCTATAGCAATTATCTAAGTATAGATTTCTGGAGTTCTTATAAGAAATTTATAAATATCAAGAATTGTATTCAACCCCCCTTCTACAATTATACAAGTGTGTAATCTGGGAATAACAATTGGTATCAGAGCAAGCTTCTAACATATTTGAAGTTTAAAGATCAACACACTTCCAACATGTCTAAGAAGGATTATGGAGTAAAGATTCCAGTTCTTGATAGAGAGAATTACTTTCACTGGAAAGTAAAAATGCGTCTACATCTCTCGTCTATTGATGAGGGTTTTGTGGATTGCATTTGACAAGGGTCCTCACGTTCCAATGAAGACTGCAACAAGAGTTGGCCTGGCTGAAGGTGTGCCTGACACTCTCATTCCCAAACCTGTTTCTGAGTGGAGTCTTGAAGATATTGCAGAAGTCCACAAAGACAAAAAGACCATGAATATACTGTTCAATGGTCTAGAAACAGACATGGTTGACAATGTTATTAACTGTACTACCTCCAAGGAAGTATGGGACACTGTTCAAACCCTTTGTGAAGGAACAGAACAGGTGAGGGAAAACAAGATGCAACTACTAATCCAACAGTATGAACATTTCCACTTTAAGAGTGGAGAAACATTGAATGATACATTTAGTAGATTTCAAAAGCTACTAAATGGTTTGAAACTGTATGGAAGAATCTATCAAGTTAAAGATTCTAATATCAAATTTCTGAGATCACTGCCCAAGGAATGGAAGCCAATGACTGTTTCTCTAAGAAACACTCAAGAGTATAAGACATTTACTCTTGAAAGGCTCTATGGAACTTTAAAGACATATGAGCTGGAAATGGAGCAGGATGAAGAGATTGAGAAGTCTCAAAAGAAAAGTGGGTCAGTTGCACTTGTTGCCAACTTGGAGCAAAAGGAGGAAAGGACAGAAGCTGCTAGTTCTACACCAAACAGGGAGGTTTGTAAAGGTAGAGCAGAATCAAGCAGGAGCAAGGAAAAGGTGTTTGAGGAATTGAATGTCCTTCAGCAGGATGAATTGGATGAGATAGATGAGCACTTAGCTTTTCTATCTAGGAGATTCTCTAAGCTGAAATTCAAGAGAAACTCTGGGGTGGCCAAGCCATTTAACAAGGATTTTTCCACAAGCAACTATGTGGATAAATCCAAAATTAAATGCTACAATTGTGGAATTGCTGGTCACATGATAAGTGAATGCAGGAAACCTAGATCTGAGAACAAGGGAAAGTCAACTGAGGTTGTTAACTATAAGAAGAAATATTTTGATCTTCTCAGGCAGAAAGGAAAGGCATTCTTGACCCAAGAGTATGACTGGGCTGTTGATGACAATCATTCTGATGATGATGTTGAGTTTGTCAACCTTGCTTTAATGGCTGATTCTGGAGAGCAGGAAGCAAGTTCAGCTAGCAATCAGGTATTTTCTACTAATCTCTCTGAGCTCACCAAAGAGGAATGCAATAGTGTTATAGATGAAATGTCTACTGAACTATATCACTTAAGTGTTACTCTTAAATCACTTACTAAAGAGAACAATAGGATTAAAGAGTCTAATCTGTTTTTAAGTGATAGAAATGCTGCTCTAGAAGCTCAATTTCTAGAATTTGAGAAAATGAGAGTTGATTGCAATAATGCTAAAAGTGAACTTGAAGCTGTGTTAAAAAGAGAACTGGTTTTAAAAGACCAGCTTGAAAAAGAACAAGGGATAATTGCTAAATTTCAAAGTTGTAGGAATATTTCTCAAAACATAATAGAAGTCCAGGGAATAGAATCGTTTGTGAAGGATACCTGGACTCAAAAGAAAAAGGAGCTAGAACCTGGCCTTGAGGATCTAGAGACTATTTGTGAATCAACGGATAGTGATCATCCGTTGACAGATGAACCATCAACGGATGAGAGGTATCCGTCGACTAACAAAAAGTTTGTTAGTAAGAAGGAACTCAGGAAACTGGATATCAAGTATGGTCCAGTCAACAAGAACTTTGTTAGTGGTGAGTGTAGCAAAACCAAATCCAGTGGGAAGGCTAAGGCAGGTGATTTACATAACAAAAAGGCTGTTGGTAAATCAGATAATGAAAAGGTAGAAATTGAGGGTAAAAAGAAAAAGAACAGAAATGGTAAGATAGGCATCAACAAGAAAAACAATTATTATCCTGACAAGTTTGCTCCTAGGAAAACTTGTAGTAATTGTAATAGTGTCAATCACCTATCTTCTAATTGCAAGATTGTCAACAAGGCTCCTGTTCATGTACCTCAAACAATGCCATGTATGCCTGCAATGCCTGGTTTGTATCAAAATGCTAGTTTTTCAAATCCATATGTGAACATGCCATATGTGTCTAATCCTTATTTTCAATCTATGAATGTGCCACAAATGTCATGGAACATTCCTAGCATGAATAATATGTATGCCAATTTTCCACAAATGCATGCATCAAATATTCATGCAAATGAGCATTTGTCAAACCCCATCACTCAAGCATCTACACCTAAGTTGAAGAATGCTAAGAGTGCAAAGTCAAAGGCTAACAAGAAAGGACCCAAGGAAGCTTGGGTACCAAAATCAACTTGATTTGTTTTTGAAATGTGTGCAGGGAAACAGAAGGAATCTATGGTACCTAGACAGTGGATGCTCTACGCACATGACAGGAGATTCAACCCTGCTCACAGAGTTCAAGGAAGGAGCTGGCCCTAGAATTACCTTTTGAGATGACAGCAAAGGATATACTAAGGGATATGGCCTTATTTCAAAAGACAATGTCATCATTGAAGAAGTGGCTTTAGTTGAAGGTTTGAAGCACAATTTGCTTAGTGTCAGTCAGATTTGTGACAAAGACTATGAAGTAAAGTTCACAAAAGAAGCCTGTGTTGTTTCTGCCAAGGAAGACAACAATGCGGTATTGACAGGCTTTAGAAAAGGAAATGTTTACATAGATGACTTCAATTCAGCATGCTCAGAATCCATTACTTGTCTCTTCAGCAAAGCAAGTAAGGATGAGAGTTGGCTATGGCATAAGAAGCTGTCACATTTGAATTTTAAAGTTATGAATGATTTGGTAAGAAAGGATCTTGCTAGAGGAATCCCTCAATTGGAGTTTGTCAGAGATGGACTGTGTGATGCCTGCCAATTAGGGAAACAAAAGAAATCATCCTTCAAAAGCAAGACAGAGTCATCCATTGTTAAGCCTCTTCAATTGCTGCATATGGACTTATTTGGTCCAGTAAATGTCATGTCTATTTCAAAGAAGAAATACTGTCTGGTGATTGTAGATGATTTTTCTAAGTTCACATGGACCTTCTTCCTGCACTCCAAGGATTGTGCAAGTGAAATCATCATCAATCACCTCAGAATACAAAACAATGGTTCTGAAGACAGAGTACAAAGAATCAGGAGTGACAATGGTACTGAATTCAAGAATTCCACAATGAAGATTTTCTGTGAAGAGAATGGAATTGTCCATGAGTTTTCTGCTGCCAGAACACCTCAACAAAATGGGGTTGTTGAAACGAAAAACAGAACTCTCATTGAAGCAGCTAGAACAATGTTAAGTGAATCAAAGTTACCAACATATTTCTGGGCTGAAGCTGTCAACACTGTATGCTTTACTCAGAATATTTCCTTGGTCAATCAAGCTAGAGGAATGACTCCTTATCAGTTGTTAACCAACAAGAAACCAACTTTAGCTTTCCTTCATGTCTTTGGATGTAAGTGTTTTGTGCTAAGGAATCATGGAGATAACTTGGGCAAATTTGAAGCAAAGGCAGATGAAGCTATTTTCGTTGGATATGCAGCAGGGAAAGCCTACAAAGTCTACAATCTAAGAACCAACATTATTATGGAATCTGTACATGTTGTGTTTGATGATCAAAAGATTCTAGGCCTAAATGATGAAGGCTCCCATGAAAAGTTGGAATTTGAGAATGAAGGTGAAGGAAGAATGTACTATGATGATGATGAGGAAGATGAAGATCATGACCACAGAGATCCACCAAGAGTTGTTGTACCAACTAGAAGTGATGCTTACACTGGAAATGAAGCATCCGTTGACAGTCATTCTGGAGCATCCGTTGACATTATTAGAGATGCATCCATTGACAGAGATTCTCAAGCATTCGTCGACAGGCAAAATGATGCATCCATTGACAGTCAACTTCATAATTCAGCAAGGACAATAAACTCAGGGGGAGTTTCTCAAGGTCAAAATTCAATGCTAAATCAACATGATCATGCTCATGGAAATGAAGCAACCTCATCAAGATCAAACCTTCCACCTGTAAGAAAATGGACTAGAGATCATCCATTTGAGTTAATCATTGGTGAATCAAATTCAAGAGTCCAAACTAGAAGGGCCACTCAAGCAGAATGTCTATACAGTAGCTTCCTGTCTCAAGAGGAACCTAAGAGAGTGGAAGATTCCCTTCTAGATCCAGATTGGGTCTTAGCAATGCAAGAAGAGCTAAACCAATTTGAAAGAAATAAAGTATGGAAACTTGTGCCCAAACCTGATGATAGAAGTGTCATAGGTACTAAATGGGTTCTCAAGAATAAGACAGATGAAAATGGCATAATTGTGAGAAATAAAGCTAGATTAGTGGCAAAAGGCTACTCTCAAGAAGAAGGAATAGATTTTGATGAAACTTTTGCTCCAGTGGCAAGACTTGAGGCAATAAGAATCTTTCTAGCCTATGCAGCACATGCCAATTTCAAAGTCTATCAGATGGATGTCAAAAGTGCCTTTCTAAATGGGGAACTGGAAGAAGAGGTCTATGTCCATCAACCTCCTGGCTTTGAGGATCCAGAATTTCCAGAATATGTATATCTTCTCATGAAAGCACTTTATGGTTTGAAGCAAGCACCAAGAGCCTGGTATGACACTTTATCTCAATTTCTTTTGGAGAACCACTTCACTAGAGGTACAGTAGATAAAACCTTATTTCATAGGAATATCAATGGCTCTTCAATACTTGTTCAAATCTATGTAGATGATATTATTTTTGGGTCTACAGATGAGAAGTTTTGCAAAAGGTTTGCCAAACTTATGCAAAGTAGGTATGAAATGAGCATGATGGGTGAATTAACTTACTTTCTTGGCCTACAAGTAAAGCAAGTTAATGAGGGCATTTTCATAAGTCAAACAAAATATATTTATGATCTCTTAAAGAAATTTGACTTAATGGATTGTACCTCTGCAAAAATACCTATGGCCACTGCAACTAAGCTTGAGTTGAATACTAAGGAAAAGTCTTTGGACATCTCAAGCTATAGAGGCATGGTAGGTTCACTTCTATACCTAACAGCTAGTAGACCTGATATAATGTTTTCTACTTGTCTTTGTGCTAGATTTCAAGCTGACCCTAGAGAGTCTAACTTAATAGCTATTAAAAGAATTTTCAGGTATCTCAAGGGAACACCAAACCTTGTCATTTGGTACCCAAGAGAATCTGGTTTTGATCTAACTGGCTATTCAGATGCAGATTATGCAGATTGCAGAGTTGATAGGAAAAGTACTACAGGTTCCTGTCAATTTCTAGGAAACAGGCTTGTTTCATGGTTCAGTAAGAAACAGAACTCAGTCTCCACTTCTACAGCTGAAGCTGAGTACATTGCTGCTGGAAGCTGTTGTGCACAGATTCTATGGATGAGAAATCAACTCATTGACTATGGTCTAAAAGTTGAGAAGATTCCAATTTTCTGTGACAACACAAGTGCTATTTCCATCACAGGGAATCCAATGCAACATTCGAGAACCAAGCACATTGACATCAAATACCACTTCATTAGAGAACATGTGATGAATGGTACAGTAGAAATGCACTTTGTGCCAAGTGAAATGCAGCTTGCAGAAATCTTCACCAAGCCTCTTGATGAATCCACATTCACAAGATTGGTAGGTGAGCTAGGTATGCTTAACTTGTCATAATTCCTAGTGATATTTGATTTCACTGCATTGCATATTTGATTTCACTGCATTGCAGCTAGGAATGTGTTTTGATTTACTTGAGAATTAAAAACTCTCAGAAAAATTTTCTTTAGAAATTTTGTCCAAGGCAAAATTATCTTATCAACGGATATCCTTTTACCCGTTGATAGCATAAACACATTCCTAGATTTTTGTATATCAACGGATAACAACTTATCCACGTCATCAACGGATAAACTGTTTCTCAACCGTTCATTTCATATCCGTTGATATACATACTTTCTTTTAAATATAACCGTTGGTAAACGTGTATCTATATATGACTGGTTGTATTTATTTTCTTTTATTATTTGACAGTTACTTTTGACCAATGGGTAATTACTTTTAATTATTTCATTTTCAATTCTTGAAAAGTATAAAAGGCTGTCTTTTGCTCTCACATCTCACTTTTATCGACTTTCAAGATTCTCTTAAGTAAACTGCATCTTCTTCACAAAAATTCTCTGCAACAAAAGTTCAAACTCTTCAATGGCGCCTATTGTTAAGATGATGTCTTCCACTGGGTTCACCTATGAGATGAACAATTTCGCGGCCTATGTCGATACAGTGAATGCCCCAGAAGCTTATCACACCATGATGAATTTTTTGAAGAACTGTAAACTTTCGTATGCTATGACTGCCACCACTCCTCTAATCCACGAGGTAATCGAAGAGGTGTGGGCATCTGCTGAGTACAATGGCACAGACGGTACAATTGCTTTTTCTCTAAAGGGTAAAAACTATGTAGTTAACTCTGATGTGATAATTGCTTGTTTAAAATTGCCTGAGAATAACTGTCTGAAAGTACCCAGTGATGCTGAAATAGTTGCCATGCTTAATTCCATAAATTATGCCCTTAGTACTGATAATTTAGGAAAAATTGCTAGGAAAGGGATGGTTAAAGAATGGAGTTATTTTTGTGATGCCTTCATTAAAACTTTTTCAGGCAAAATTAGTAACTTTGATGCTGTTACCCATTCCATACTAGTTATGTTGTGTATGCTTCTGACTGATAAATTCTATAACTTTGGCACACTAGTCATGTATGAGATAGCAGCAAAATTAGGTAAAAAGGAAACTAGGGGCAAGAATATCTATTTTGCTAGATTTTTGATGCTCTTAGCACTGCATGTATCTGAGAATAAGCTATCCATTGCTAAACCGGATAGCAAGTTCACATGTTTTGTTCAGGAGAAGAGAGTCTTAAGTGATTTAATTCGAATGAACTCCAATGCAGAAGTACAATTGGTATATCTACCAATTGTTCAGGTAACTCTTTCTAACCTTGGAACTCCTATCTCTAACCCTCAAATTTCTTTGCCTTCCTCAGTCACAATGGAGTCTGTAGTAGTGACCAAACAGGCTCCTACCCAAGTGACTAAAACAAAAGTTTCCAAACCAAAATCTAAGAGACAAACCTCAGGTGTTTCTCAAAAAGCATCTGTTGCAAAAACTACCACAGCTCTTGAGGGGAGTGTGAAGGAGGTAGTGAGTGGTGAGGGACAGGGTGCAAGCCCTAAGAATAAGGTAGGTGAGGAAAGTGCACCAAATAGCCAAACCCAAGTTACATCCTCTCAACAGGGTGTGACTACTAGTTCTACAGCAACTCTGCACAAAAGGGTAAGTGACACTAGCCCTCTCTCAAAAACCTATGAAAGAAGAGTAAAATCTAAAACCATAGGGGAATCACAGGGTGCACACACATTACAACAAACTGTACCTTCTCAAATTCAGTTTGATGTGACTTCAATAAATGTGGAGTCACAGCCCCTTGATCTTAACCTTCAAATCGATACACATTACAATCCACCATCACCAACTCCATCTCTGGATGTGGATATGATATCTACATCAATTCCTGATTCTCCATCTTTAAGATTCTTGGAGAAGCCCCACTCTGCAATTGGTGGTCATCATCTTTTAGATGATTTGTTGGGCCATCAACCTTCCATTCCTGAATTCACAACAACATCCGTGGCCTCATCTTTAAAATCAATATCCACAGATTCAGTGTTGGTTTTCACTTCAACGGATATTATCATTCCTTCATCAACGGATATCCTTCATCCGTTGACAAGTGTTTCTCCATCAACGGATGCGCCTCTATCTAGCCATCCGTTGACAGCTATAACTACTCCATCAACGGATATCCTTATCCGTTGATAACTCACTCTACCACTGCTATATCTGACATTCCTGTGTCAAGTGTGGAAGAGTTCTCAGTAGTTGAAACACTTTTAGGATTGAGGGAAGGGAGTGAGAGGCTGCCTTGTGAGCAGGCAAAAGGAGAGGCAAATAATGAGAGGCTGACCATTTCTTCAGGTCAGGCAAAAGGAGAGCAAGAGAGTTCCACCTTAGTAGGTGAAGGTGAGGGTGTGAGAGGTGTGAGCCAGGGGGAGCCCCTGATGCAAGAAAAGAGAGATGAGAGGAGAGAAGGGACTATAGGAGAAATAAGGCAGGAAGATTCAGCCATTGCAAGTGAGTTAATGGAGGTTAATGAAGCTTCTAAAGAGATGGAATTTCGACAAGAATATCAGTCAATCATTGACTCCATCTCTTTGGATCCTGAAACCTTTACTCATCCTGTTTCTGCCTATCAAGTCATGGCACATCAGGGCAATGTGGAGGCAGAGGAGGCAATGCACCTTGTGCACACCTCACAATCTCTACAAAGAGCAAAGGATGCTTTGACAACTCTGCCTTCAAATGCTGATAGTGAAGAGTTTGGCAATGATGACAGTGACAGCACAACAAATGATGAAGAAGTCAATGTGGCTGATACTCTAGACTGGCTATTTTCTACTGCCACTATGGCTGGTGACTTCAATGTGGAGATTGTGAAGCAATATCAATCTGCTAGGGCTGAGCACCAAAATGCAGATCCACAGAGAAAGGCTGTCCTTCAGCAAATAATGGACTCCCTGAAACGTCATAAAATGCACATGGTCATTCAAAGAACACAACAGGAGGAGGTCCAAACTGCAATTAGAGAAATGAAAGTGGAACTAGATGCCAGGATTGAGGCACTAGCCCCTACTACCACTCAGAAGGTGCTGACTAGCAAACTATTGAAGGAAGATAGCCTGGCCAAATCTGTTCAGCATCTCTCCTCCAGAGTGGATGGTATGGAATCTCAAATGCAGACACTCATTGCCAATCAATCCAAACAGACTGAGCTACTGGAAAGGCTGCTTGCAGCCTCATCTCCAGCCCTTGATGCTAACAAAAAGGGGGAGAAAAAGGTAGAAGAGGTTGCAGCTACTTCTAGTCAAATTCCAGCTTCCAGTAGCAAGATAGCACAAAGTGAGGGGGAGCAACAACCAATGATAGTGGTCAATCCAAAAGAATTTACTATAGAGGCTTCCCCTATGAAGAAACAAAAGGCTTTGCCTGTGATTCCCGACTTATCAGAAATCTCAGATGGTGAAAGGCAAGCCAGAATAGAGGCCTTAGAAAAGATCAACAAGGAGGCAAATGAAAGAATGATGAGAACAGAAAGGATGATCAATGAATCAATTGTATCAAATTTGTTCTCTACTAAGTCCTCTGCTCCAACAATATCAACTACAATTCTGAAGGTGCTCACTCCAGAGATTGTAGCTCCTACTTTCTATGATGCTGAACCATCTTATGTCAAAGAATTTGAACCATACATAAAAACCAGAGTCTACTCTCCACCAAAGGCAAATGGGAAGAACAAGTTACAATTGGACTTTCCATTTCCCAAGGATGATGAAGGGAAGCTAATGGGAAAACAAATTAAGGAGTTCAAGGAAAATGCCAATAGAAGTGTAAGAGAATGGATGGCTGTAATTATAATGAATGGAAAAGTCTTAAATATATCCAATAGCCATCCTAGATTTGTTGAAGCAAAAATAGAGGAGACCTCCAGACTTCTCAGGGAAGCTCATCCAAGTGAAGAAAATGAATATGAAAACTCAGATGAGAAGCAAGCCAGGCTGGCTCAAGAGTTAATGGATGAGGTAGAGGATGAAATGAGGGAACCTGAGGAAGTCCCCAAATCCAAAAGGAAAGTGAAATCAGTCCCCAAATCCAAATCTAAGAGAGTGAAATCAAAGGCAAGGAGGCCTGTCTCTCCAGAAATTGAAAGCAAGGAGACAGTTGGCTCATCACAACCTATTTCTGTAAAAGTATTCAACCCAGCTGTGAATTTCCATGGTGATCCTATAGTACCTAAAGAGGAACCAATGAATCTTGACTCCATTGAGGTTCCTTCATTCTTGCTGAAGCCTCAACAGAAGCCAATATAGAAGAAAAGGATACCAAGGAAGCAACCTTCAAAGGAACCAATTCAAGTTGCTAGGGTACCTGCTATTGTCAGGCAGCCAATCTTGGAAAACAAGGATGATTTTATCTATCAGGCAGATATTGAAGAATACTCTGGCATGAATCTGTATCTGGATGAATTGTCAGAAGTAACAGGAATTGACAAATATAAACATTTGCCTGAGAGATTGGTCTTTGTATACAAGGGAGGAAAGGAAAGGACATGGCCACTACAGAGGGTTCTTGGAGAAAATTATCTGACCTTAACCAAAGTGTTCTCTGCAATCAAGAGATACACAGGGTTCTCCAAGATAGCAAAAGGGGAGATACTGGACAGAATAGAACAGATAAGGAGGGAATGGAACTCACCATCAAGTCTACCAAGGAAGATGAAGATCCCATACAATGGACAGAAAATCCACCTTCAACCCTTCTGGATGATGGAGTTCAGGGATGAAGATGGTAACAGGAGATTCTTCAGGTTAGAAGACCAATTATCAAAGGCTAGTTCTCAATACCTGAGATGGTTACAACAAAAGCTAAATCCAAAGGTTGATGAAGAAGATGCCTTCTATAGGCAACTCCAAATGCAGATTGAGTCCAACACTGCCAAAGAAGGAAAATCAAGGGTGATGCCAACAAGAGAAAAGAAACATTCTTAATTTGCTCAGTCTAGAGGAGCACTTCTCTGTAAATTTCTCAAACTTTCAGTTTTTAATTTTTGTAGCTTAATACAATTTTTGCATTGTTCTATATATATATATATATATATATATATATATATATATATATATATATATATATATATATATCTTTAGGAATGTTTTGTTATCATCAAGGTCCTGAATTTATGCTTTATTGCCATCAAGTATAAATTGGGGGAGATTGTTAGGAATATGTTGTACTTGATGATAACTTCACAATCAATCAAATTGTATAAGGTTTTGTAGCTGTCAACGGATGAGGATTTATAACTCTATCCGTTGACAGGTAGCTCATCAACGGATGAGGTTTTGTAGCATACTGCAATATCTCTATGTTATCAGTTGATAGTGTTTTTATCCACAGTCATGTTGACCATCAACGGATAGGCAGAATAGGGTAGCCAATTGTAAATAAGCTATGCTATGTAATTCTGTCTAAGTGAAAGTGTATCAACAGATGAAGACAAAACTCTATCAACGGATACAACTCAAATCCACTCTATCAGCGGATACAGCTCAAGTCTCAATATCAACGGATACAGCTCAATACATCATCAACGGATGTCAGTGTACAATATCAACGGATAATCATTGACACTGTCTTCTATGCTAAGCTGGGGATTAGCTGTTGATAAGGACATGTTTGACTGACAGATCACATGGGTTGATAGTAGATACAAAAAGCAGTATGGCAGCCATACTTTGGAAACACAGAAGAAAGAAGCATTCCGTTTACACTATGAATACAAGAAAGGTGCAGGAGACATGTCTGTTCACAAGGACAACCTTTCGGCTACATGTGTATTTGGAGTGTAGTAGCAAGTCAACTAGAATTAGATTAATATTATCTTATTCCAGTAGTACTTGTAAAACTTGGGATTTATAACCAAGTGTAGCAACTCTTTGTAGGCTAAGAAAACAGATACATTTGCTTAGGGTTTTTATTGAATATCCTTAGAATGCAAAGAGTTGTAAAACAGAAGCTGTGTACTTTTGTATCACAGAGTTTTCTTCGAATAAAAGCTTCAGGTGGTGCATTTAACCACCTGATTTTTATGTGTTTGTGCATTAATCTTTCTACAGCAATTATCTAAGTATAGATTCCTGGAGTTCTTATCAGAAATTTATAAATATCAAGAATTGTATTCAACCCCCCTTCTACAATTATACAAGTGTGTAATTTGGGAATAACAAAAACTTATAATGTACGTATAAAAAAATATTTGACAGAGTTAAAATAACACTCACATATGTTAGTTGGCTTTTTTTGTCAACCCATATCCTTTCGTCATTGCAATTCTCGCCATTCTCTTCATCCTCATCATTCTCGCCACACATAATTTTCTTTATATTTGGATTTTTATGGTGTGTGATTAAAAATACTTGATCAGCAGTTGGATCACACTGGTATTTCAATTGCTACAAAAAAAATTGATTAAAAATATTAGAGCATGGCAGAATAATTATGACGAATAAAATTTATGAATCTATCACTACAGTGACATGCTTACCGCACGAGCTGCAACGCTCCTTTGAGAAGCAGAACCACTTGTATGTGTAGTTGCCACCAACCCCACTAGAACGGTTATTTTTTTGAATCTCAGACTTCTTTCGAAATTTTGGGGTTTCCCAAAGCTCAATCCAACTCGAGTATACATCCATGCTAATTCTCTTATCTGGTTGTTCACGTTTTTCCCAAGCAGAATGAGCTATATTACAAAGCTCAGAATACTTCCTCCGAGCATTTGCTAACCAGCCCTGATATATCACGGCATCTGATTGCCTCCATATAAAATATTTCTACAATAATAATAAAAAAAAGTTAGTAAAAAGGTAAGGTTTCATCTGATCAGAACAGTACAACGGAGGATGAATAAACCAATTAAATCATATATCTATACTACGAAATTAGTAAAAATATTACAATCCTAAGAGCAGAAATATAGGACTGAGAGTCCTAGCCAAATGGAGACAAGTTTGTAATTTGACAAGAGCTACCAACTAACTGCTGGATAATCTACTTTAATTTGAACTCCTTGAATAATTAATAAAATCAAATCTAAGATGTTACAAAGAAAACCAGTCAGCTTCCCATTGTGGAAATGTAACATGTCATCGTTCTTTTCTGTATAGCACCCAAATAATCGTAAGTTTATCAATTTTTAAGCAGGACAAAATAGCTAATATATGCATATTTTGAAATCGGTGTTAAATTACTAACATCCTAACACTCGTCCTTATTGTCCAATAAATGATTTAAGCATAAAAAAAGGTTTTGGTGCTGAAATGTAATGTCGAATTCATAAGTAAAATTGTACAAAAGATAATACAGCGGCATATCATACGAAAATTTATAAGTTCAGTGGTCAGCTTTTAACAATAGTAGCCGGAGGAGGTAAACCATATAAAGTTTTTTTTTCTGACCTGAATAATAGGAGCATGACCATCCTCACCACCAGCACTTGCAAGTTTTGTTGGTACGGGCTCTGCAAATTTGGTTGTAATGCTTTCAGTAGGTCTCCTAAATCACCTCGTTTTTTCCTGTAATAATGCACAATAAGACTATATACGGAGAGACTACTTGTCAGATATGAAAAAAATGAGGTTTAGGAAACTTTTGTTCAATGTTTGCTAGCATATATAGTTATGTCATGGTAATATGTACATGTGAAGACCTAACAGATACTTTTTTCTCTCAGGTTTTTGATAATATTTGCACATGGATCTTATTTAAGATATTGCTTCTAATGCAGGCATATCTACTATGTCAGGAAAAGGGAATGACTTACTATGTCAGTGAAAGCTTTCTCAGTACTTGCACTTGAAGGCCTACTGCGTTTCTTTGTATTCTTCGCTAAAAAGTTATTTTTAGCAAAGCCACTCTTGTCACCATCAACATTTACGCCTATCTCCTGTTTTGCTTCAATCATAGACTGCAAATAGAGTAGTACATAACAAACTTATTATATTGTAGCAAAAATAGAAAAGCATAATAAACAAATGTATATCTCACCTGAGGAGAGACACCCTTGTCGCGATCACTTGCGCCTTGAACATATTTTTCTATAACCCTTGACTGCAACCAATGCACAAACGAACTTTTTACATTGTAGCAAAAGCATGACACATAATACACGAAAAAGATAAGTTTATATCTCACCTGAGCGGATACACCCTTGTCGCGATCACTTGCGCCTTGAACAGATTTTTCTTTAACCCTTGACTGCAACCAATGCACAAATGATCAATATACATTATAGCAAAAGCATGACGCATAATACACAAAAAAGATAAGTGTATATCTCACCTGAGCGGATACACCCTTGTCGCGATCACTTGCGCCTTGAACAGATTTTTCTTTAACCCTTGACTGCAACCAATGCACAAACGATCAATATACATTATTGTAAAAGCATGACACATAATACACGAAAAAGATAAGTGTATATCTCACCTGAGCAGATACACCCTTGTCGCGATCAGTTGTGCCTTGAACAGATTTTTCTTTAACCCTTGACTGCAACCAATGTACTTATGAACATTTTACATTGTAGAAAAAGTAGGACAGCATAATACACGGAAAAGACAAGTGTATATCTCACCTGCACAGGGACACCCTTGTCGCGATCACTTGCGCCTTGAACAGATTTTTCTTTAACCCTTGACTGCAACCAGTGTACATACAAACATTTTACATTGTAAAAAAAGTAGGACAACATAATACACGGAAAAGACAAATGTATATCTTACCTGGGCAGAGAAACCTTTGTCGCCATCACTCCGATTGTGTTTGTTTTTATTCACAATCTGCAATATAATAATAACCATGCTTAGTATCAACACTTTCACCCTTATCGCCTTAGTATAACAATCTGCAATATAATACTAATTTTGAAGTTCACCTGAGCAAAGCCATTAATATCAACACTTTCACCCTTGTCGCCTTTCTTTGGAGTTGCAAACTTAGAAAAGCCAGTAATTGTATTACCAGTATCCTCGTCATCTAAGCTTGGAGCTTTATGGGATTTGTCTTCACTCATAGGCTACAAAACAGAGTGATATTAAAACAAAGAATATCTTCAATCTCTCCAATCAAAACCAAGAGTACCCACCAGTAAAAAATACAATTTGCATGTATTTAAAACCCATGAAGCTCGAAAATTTCATAATACTTATTTAAAACCCTATCTGTAACAAATACAATTCACAATTGAAGATCAAATCTTTAGACACAATTGAAGCTAAAGACCACAAGTACCTAGATAGTGAAAAACCCACAAAAGATAGTGAAAACCTGACAAAAAGATAGCAAAAAATCGAAATACAAAATTATCCAGATAGAGACGAGGGAAAGGGAAGAAGATTACAGACAAGTTTCTAATTCACAAGTGAAATCAGTTACAACACAAAACCACAATACAAAACCATATAATACAACAGGGAAATACACAGAATACACATAGAAGAGGAGGGCAATACATTTATAATAGATGCCAGTTTCTTCATCTTCATTGATTAACTTCGTCACCACTTGATTTAAAGATCAATTCACTGTCGTTCGCCGCTCGCTGCTCTTGAGAGAACTAACCCTAATTTGTGTGTTTAACCCCCAACCCGCTTTTGTTGTCTCTGTATTTATATTTTTGAGTAAAATAATAATAAAATAGAATTCAGTAATTTGCAACACAAATAAATAACTTATATATAATTATAATAATATTTTAAAAATACACTTATATTTATAATAATGTAATAAATTATATTTCTTACAATTATATTATTATAATATATATTAATAATAAATTATTTACTAAAATACATTTTACATACATGATAGCTATATAAAATTACTCCGATGAATCATTATATTCATCTTCACGATCACCAATATCTTTGGTTTGTGAAGATCCGTCTTCTTCAGATTCATAGTCAATTTCTTCTTCGGGAGATCCATCCTCATCATCTAAATCCACTTCAACTCCACTTTCATCATCTAAATGTGTGGGAATATCATTGGTACTAATATCATTTAGATGTGTAGGAATATCATCTTGGAACGGTTCTTTATGTGATATCGAGATTGGAGGAAGTTCAACAAGTGGTCGAGCCTTTACTTTGCATACAATTAGCCAATCAACCTTATCTCGTTTAAGACTCGGATAAGTACAAAAGTAAACTTGCATGGCCTGCATTGCTAGTACTAATGGCTCATACACTCTCAATCTCTTTCTTTTATTAACCTCAACTATGTTATAGCGTGGATGAATTCTTGTTCCAACATTAAGTGTAGGATCGAACCATTCACACTTAAACAAAACTGTTTTCTTGATTGGTGAACGAGGATACTCAACAATTAAAATCTCTTCAATTATTCCAAAGTAATCATTAGATGTCTCACAATAATTCGATCCCTTGATACATACTCCACTGTTGAAAGTTGACTTATCAGCCCCATATTCTCGAGTATGGAATTTGTATCCATTCACATAGTAAATCGGTACTGACTTAACCGAACGAAGAGGTCCAAAAGAAATATCCCGAATATATTCATTTGGAACCAGTGATGGATCTTGAGCCTGAAATTATTAGAAGTAATTATTAAAATGCAAAATAGTAAGCAGCTAGTAGTAATTTAATAGTAATTATAAAAGTGTCAATCAACTTACATATTGTTTAAACCACATAGCAAAATTACTTTCTAAGCACTGATCAACTTCAACACCAGTAATGCGTGGATTATACTCCCGAAGTTGATTTATGAAAATCATGATTACATGAAAAAGATAACTAATTAGTTAACATGTCTTTTATTCATTAATGGGACAAATAAGTATGTGATTATGAAAAAATGAACCTACTCGATATATGGTGCAACCTCTGGACAGTTGAACAAGATATAGTTGCGAGCTGCCATATATTCTCGATCATCGAGATAGCTAGTACTAACACTACCATGTGAACGTCTAGGATGAGAAAATATAGAAATGTTTACCCCAAAACTCTGTCCACCCCCACTAGAATCATTTCTAGGAACTTTTCTATGTTTTGTCTGAACATGTTGCCTAAAGTAGTGTGAGCAAAAAGTGGAAGCTTCTTCAACCAAAAAAGCATTGCATATTGATCCTTCAACTCGAGCTTTATTTTTCACATTATTCTTTAAGTGACATAAAAACCTTTCGAAAGGATACATCCAACGATACTGTACAGGACCTGCAATGCGTGCTTCATATGGCAAGTGCACTAAAAGATGTTCCATGGAGTCGAACAATGCTGGTGGAAATATACGCTCTCACTTGCAAAGTATAACAGGAATTTGTTCTTCAAGTCTGTGCATATCACTTATCTTCAAAGTAGCTGAAGTGAGATCTCTGAAGAAAAGGCTTAGTTCTGTCACAACCTCCCAAACATTATTCGGAAGAAATTCCTGAAAACCAATAGGAAGAAGTCGTTGCATAAACACGTGACAATCATAACTTTTCATTCCAAATAACTTGTATTTCTTCATGTCGATGCAACGTCCCATATTTGACACATATCCATCTGGAAACTTCAGATATTTCAACCATGCACATACTTTTTCCTTTTGCTTTTTGTCTAAGCTGTAACATGCTTTCGGATACTTTCCTGTTGACTCATCTTTTGCTAACTCGGGTCTCCGGCAAATCATTGCAACATCATCTCTTGCCTTAGAATTATCTTTGGTTTTTCCTTCAATGGCCATGATAGTGTTGAAGATATTTTCAAAGACATTTTTCTGAATATGCATAACATCAAGATTATGTCTAATTGATAATGACCTCCAATATGGTAAATCCCAAAAGATACTTCTTTTTTTCCATCCACAATTGTAAGCTTTGATAATTCTAGCATTGTGCTCATCACTTCCCAATTCAGTAACTTTCATCAAACCAAGTGACTCAATTTCTTGAAATACATCTTCACCTGTTCGCACTGGTGGGGCAGATTCAGTCACTATCTTTCGCTTGGTAAACCAATTTTTATTCTTTCGAAATGGATGATTGGCAGGTAAGAACTTTCGATGATTATCAAACCATGTAGTCTTTCCACCATGTGAAAGATTATAAGCATCATGATCATGAGCACAATGTGGACAAGCTAAATGACCGGCAGTTTTCCATCCGGACAACATTGAATAAGCAGGAAAGTCACTGATAGTCCACATCAATGCAGCTCGCATACGAAAATTTTGTTTCAAAGAATTATCCCAGGTCTCCACCCCATCTTCCCACAACATTTTTAACTCAGCAATTAACGGCTGGAGGAAAACATCTATCTTCTGTTTTGGATTTTTTGGCCCAGGCACAAGTACAGACAAAAATAAGTACTGTTCTTTTGAACACATCCACGGCGGTAAATTATATGGAGTCACTATAATTGGCCAAGAAGAATATTGTCGGCCCGTTTCACCAAATGGTTGAAACCCATCAGCCGAAAGTCCGAGCCTAACATTTCTTACCTCTGAGGAAAATGAAGGGTGTGCTCTATCAAATTGTTTCCACTCTTCTGAATCTGAACAATGACGCATCACAACTTCTTCTTGATGATGTTCGGCATGCCATCTCATATGGGCTGCAGTGGTCGGTGAAGCATATAGTTTTTGCAATCTCGGTGTCAATGGAAAGTAAATCATCCTTTTAACGGGCACTTTCTTTTTCTCCTTTTTGGATCTGCCAGTTCTTACTTTGTATCTCCCCTGGGAACAAAACTTACACTCCTCCAGGTTGATGTCTTCCCTCCAATATATCATACATCCGTTAACACAACAATCAATTTGCTCGGAAGGAAGCCTCAATTCTTCCATATACTTCTTCGTACTATAAAAACTGTCAAGAAATGTATTATCTTGAGGCAAGATGCCTTTGAAGAAATGAGATGTCTGATCATAACATGCCTCTGACCAATGATGGTCCGATTTCAAACTCAACATCTGTGCCATGGCAGACAACTGAGAAGTTTCACAACCTTCATATAACTCTCTCTCAGATGATTTTAAAGTATCATACAACTTCTGGGTTTCTGCATTAGGCATCTCCGGATCAAAACTTGGACCAGTAGCATCCATCACCATGTTATACATTAGGTTGTCATGGGTATCTGAGTTATGTGTGGAGGATTGTCCACCACTTTGTCCAACAATATATGGCTCTCCATGTCGATTCCATACATAATAATCACTTACGAACCCATTTTTTATTAAGTGCAATTTTACTGTTTCTGCATTCCAAAATCCACCATGATTCTGACACTTCGAACATGGACATTGAATGTTTGTCCCATTCAAGGATGAAGGCCGGGATATAACATATTGCATAAAATTTTCCAACCCCTTAAGAAAAACCGGATTTAAGTATCCTCTACTATCTTTTCTTTGATACATCCAAGCTTGATCATTATTCATTATTACCTACAAAATTTAAAACATTCACAAAAAAAATATAGTATACACCTATAATTGGACTAACTAACATGAGCAAAATATAAATATGTTTGTTCATATAATTTATATATGAATAAGTACTCCATTATCCTTTTTGATCGATCTAATTATGAAAATGATAAAAACCAATTAACATGCCTTCATAGGTACGCGCATCACTACTAATTTTACTAGGAAAAATTAATTATTTAATCATACAAGGGAGAGAGGTCAGAATTGAACAATGAGTTTCACACATTGGAGCAAACAAATAACCAATTAATTATAGGCCATAGAATTCGACACTTGCACTTCTAGATAAAACATTGCGCATATATAGGTTCGAATTAGGCATGGGCAAAGTTAACTAAGAGAAGAGATTTAGACAATATAATTACAAGACAAATCCCATAAAAATAATACAAAATTGAGAATTCTAGAATAAGATCCAAAAAAATCAACACATATATATCATAAAAATAATTTTCATAATTACAGTTAAAAATCACACTCAAAACAAAAACTATAAGCAGGGGATAGTAAAATTAATTACCTTAATAGGTGAGTTTGTATAGCTTGAATTTTGGAACTTGTTAGTAGTAGAGCAGGAGAAGCTGAGTAATTTTTTTTTTCAGAAGCTGAATAATCTATCTATTTCGTCCAAAAGGAATGGAAAGTAGTTAGTAAAGTTGTGGATTAAATGAGGGTAGGTGTGATATTAATTGTAACAGTTAAACTACAACGGACTAGTAACGGATTAGTAACTGATATATTTTAACTTGTAACAGCTTCGCAACCGAATACAAAATGACCGATCTAAAAGAATATGACCATTCCGTTGGCAGTCCATTGGCATTTCATAGTTAAATATGGGCGGCATTCTATCAATAATTTTAGCGCCCATATTTTCCTCGCTTAATTGGGCGGTAGTTTCAGCGCCTAATTTTTGGAACAATTTTCCCAACAGACCAACGGATTAGTAACGGAATTATTTTAAATTGTAACAGATTAGTAACGGAATAAATAATATGACCATTCCGTTGTCAATCCATTGGCATTTCGTAGTTAAAAATGGGCGGCATTTTATCAATAATTTTAGCGCCCAATTTTTCCTTGCTTAATTGGGCGGCGGGCTCAACGCCCAAATTTTGGAACATTTTTTCCAATAGAATCCCAACGGAACTGATGTTTGTTAGTAATTCGTTGGATATTCGTTGTTAGACGGTTGGCCTTTCAACAGACTTGTGTTCCATTGTCAATCCGTTAGCAATCACTAACGGACATATTTCCGTTGGCAATTTCCGTTGTTAAATCCAGGAATTCATGTAGTGACAGCCTGTTTGGCAAAACTTAAAATAAGTCCTTATGGACTTATTTTCGGGTAAAAATTTCATATTTTGATAATTTTTTTTATACAAATATTTAATATATGTTTGATGAGATTCTATAAGTTGCAAAAAAAAGTTAATTTTTTTAGAAAAAAGTTAGGAATCTCTAACTTTGTCTTAAAATAAGTTGACTTATTCAGGAAAAATGTTCCCCCAAACACCCCCATATTAGTTCCCGAGTCTTTAATTGTGCCAGAAATATATATATAGTGGATGAAGGAGCAGAACAGGTTCATCAACAAATATTTGTGCACCATGTTTTTTCTTATTTTTTTAATTAATATTATAATTTATGAACAAAAATTATTGCAATCAATAATTCAAATATTACACTTGGATCTTCGAAATAAAGAATTTTTTTTCAAAATCCTTATCGAATAACCGTAACTGGTATCTATACTATCTATACTATTATATAATAAGTAAATAGGAGTATAATTTGGTTGTTTGGTTCAACACCATCTAAAAGAATAGTGACCGTTAGCTATTTAGTAAATAGATAATAGCCGTTAAATCTAATAATAAGGAATATTCTATATTTAAATCCCTCTCTTAAAGATACAAGGTCCCGTCAACAACAAATTTACATTAAGATTTTATATTATTAATTCTAATCAATACATATCATTTATTAAATAACTATTATTATTACTAATAATTTTATTAATTAATTACAAAATTAAATTATATCCGTAATAAATTATTATACTCTATTTTATTTAATCATATAATTTTTAAAAGTATTTAAAAGTAACCCGTGTTTTGCACAGGCTATAAGCTATAGTATATATAAAGGGGATTTGATCCTTTGACTTTGAAATTCAGATTATTATCAATAATCTGTTGAACTTGTGTAGGGTTTAATTAAGAATGGGACAGCCCACGGTTTTGTGCGATGTAATGTATGATCGAAATCCTAGGGTTTTCTTGGACATAGAGATTGGTGGCTTACATGCAGGTCGCATGGTTTTGGAACTTTTTGCTGACACAGCCCCCAAGGCCGCGGAGTGTTTCCGGGCATTCTGCACCGGTGAGAAGGGTACAGGAAAGGACGGTAAGCCATTGCACTACAAAGGAACGAGGATTAGAATGGTACGTGGGTGGTTTTGTGAGGGAGGATGTGGGTGGATAGATGAGCCATTCGCGGAGGAGGAGTATTATGGGCAAAGGCCTACACGTGGAGATTTGTTCTTTAAAAACGGTTATCAGTGGTTTGATATTTGTACTTTACGAGAGTCCTGGTACGACTGGCGGGGCGTTGTGTGTGGAAAAATATTGCATGGCATGGATGTGTTGAAGGCTATTGAGAGTGTCGACAATTACTATCGCGGGAGGACTACTTATAAAGATGTAAAAGTTGTTGACTGTGGGCAGTTCTATGATGGTAAATGTTTGAATTATCACGATCTGAAGAACTACGGACCAAAATATCAGAATTTGATAAAAGGATCTAAAATAAAACACAAATACGTGTATAGATCAGGTGAGAAAAGGGATTATATTCCTGATTGCTTAGTCGCTAAAGATCTCGAGTAGAAAGCAAAGTTTTCACTGAGGATGCATGATACATATCGAACATATAAGCGGCCCGGCATCACATGCTGCGGATACAAAAAGGGTGATTGTATTTAGCATTGGAAATAAACTCGATCTTTACTTTGTATTTTGATTATTTTTCTGTTGCCATAGGTTAAATGGATGCCCTATAGCTATCCCTTTTTTTTTTTTTTTGTCAAAAATTATAAAACATTGCATGTTAAGGTGAATAGAGAATTTCAATAAATTAAGTTTAATTATGTGTACATCTTACTCTCTCCACGTCTTAATCTGGAAGTGGAATTTTACAAAGTACATTCTGTTTTAGAATTATACAGTATCAAAAAATAGAGGGAAAACGCAAGATAAAAATTGTCATATGAATACTAGATAGAATTGGTCTACAAAATGGCCCAATGATCAATTTTGAATTTTCTGTTAAGTGCAATATTATGACGATACTAGATGTTTTCTTGGCCAGAATTAAAACATACAGTTGTGTTGTTCAGCAAGGAGTAGTTGTGTTGTTCTCGGGAAGACTTCTCATGATTATGCCTTACCATAAAGTTGTTCTCAAATTCCAGGCTAGATACATCTGCTGCACAACATCGTTATATATGCCTGCTTCTGGTCAGTCTCCTGTTGTGCGCTCTTCGTTTACAACTATTCCTGATTAGAGCAAGAGGGTGAAAGAAGAGAGTCTGTTACTTGTCAACATGCAGTAGTAAGCTAATATTTGATATGTAAGATATTACAAGAAGTTTTCATCTTCCCTTCTCACAGATCAACTCCTTTGGGTTGGATGTTGGTAGTGTGCTTCAAGTAACTTTTTTTTTTTCACAGCCTCTTGTTGGAACCAGATATTTCCGAGTAGGGCCTTCGGTCAACCTGCAAGACAAAAGAATGCGAGGGTGTTGACCCTCGATTCACCTCCGGCGTAAGAGTAAGTTTTCTGGTTGTTTAAATGATAGGGTAAAACGTAAAGAAATTGTGAAAGAGAATACTTGAGTAGTGATAATGAATTGTCCCTTGTTGTTGCTTACTCTCTTCTATTTATAACCTTCGGATATGGGCCCTAGGAGATGATGAGGAGAGAACAGCCGTACCCCACATTATGAGGTGTCACTTGTTGACTGGACCGAAGCATCCAAGGGATCTCTATGTCTTGGATTCGGATCTCTATGTCTTGGATACTTAACTTAGGTGTACAGTGATGGGCTTAATATATCCTATTGGGCCGATGGGCCTCCAACATGTCCCAGGGCTTCGGTAAGAGGTATCCTCGAACTGAAGGTCGAAACCAATAGCCCATCTTCGGATTACCTTTTCGGCTGCCCTTTTTCGGACGTGGATGACAGCTATTGATGAGAAGGAGTCGCATGGGAAGTCGCGTCCATTAATGATGACAGTTACTCCTGTCTTAAGATCTGTGCTTAAATCGTAGCCGTTGAATTTGTAACGTCCTTTATTTTCAAGGGTCGTGTCTATTAAAACCTCAAAAACCCCTTTGGTTTTTTTACTTTTCCCTTTTCACATCGGCTTATTGGTAAAAAATCTCTTCTCAACCTCTCCTCCAAATTTAACGATTGGGAACGCAGGTTCGAACGACATCGCTGCTCCAACTCCAGTTGCGGTTCATCTTCAAACAAACTACCCCGAGGAACTCGACCTTATCTCCTACTGGACAATAAGTAAGTTCTTCTTCTTTCTTTCAAGATATCTGTTAGTATGAAGATTCGCGTTTTTATTTTATGCAAATGCATGTATGTTTGTATGTGTATATGTAAATGTAGTAGGGTTTTTTTTTTTTTTTTAACGATAAGAGGTTTCTGGGGATATGGGCTTGAATCGTTTTGGGAGTTTACTAGTTTTTGTAGGTTTTCGTTTTTGTTTTTGGGAATTTTTGGGGTAAGAACTTTCCTCGGTGTCCCCAATACTTAAGAACACCCTTCGGTTCGCATGAATCTGGGTTTTATTCGGCCGATTGATCCAAGCCCTCTCTACTCGGTTACTGACCGAATAAGTTTTTTTCTCAAAATCTTTTCTTATTTTCCGAGTACATGGCTGACTCCTCTATTTCCGAACGCAGGAGATGGCTCAATCAGGTGCGGTTCCTCCGTATTCGGCGATGTCGCATTTTGGCGATGAGTCAAAATTTCCAGCAGCCAATCTTCTTTCGGATATGTCCGAAGAAGAAGTCTTACACATGCATAGTAGATATGACTTCCCCGAACAATATGAGGCATACCAGGCCGAGGAAGATGACCTCGTCTACCATACCCCTGTTTCCCCTTGTCCTCATGGAAGTTTTAAAATAGGCATCTCTGAACGAGCCTTCCATTGCGGCCTTAGACTCCCTCTTCTTCCCATCATTAGGAGGTTCTTGATTCATACGAGGGTGGCTTTAGGTCAGCTGGACCCGAACAGTTTTATTCATTTCAATGCCTTTCAAACTAGATGCATAAAGGCCGCAGTCGAACCCCGATTGGTCCTCTTTCTTCATCATTATGACATAAGGAGGAACCCTAAGTCGGCGGGCTTCTACACAATAGCCCGAAGGTCTGGTTGGGCAGATTGGGCTGCCACCAACTCTAGTAATCATAACACGCACACCAAGTGGTTTTTCATTAGTGGTCCGAGATTAGATAATTACCGAGTGTGGCGAGAGATAGAACCTCGGAACGTACTGGCACCTGATATGTCTGATCAAGATAAGGCTGATTATTACAAAATTAGCCGACCAATGGTTCCGGACAAGATTCCCCTAGCTATGAGCCGAGACAAGGGTTATCTTGACGCTATCCATTGGCGTGGTGGTAACAAATCTTTTCTTTCTTCGGTGAATTTTTGTTAAAAAATGATAACTTGCTGATTTTGTGCTTTGTTGTTGTAGTGTCTTCTAAACAGGATTTGGCTCGGAGGCAAGCCGAGAAAGCGGCCAAGAAGAAGGCCGAAGAGGAAGCTAGACTGCTTCGGTGGGCTGAAGAGGAGGCCAGGAAGAAGG
Organism: Saposhnikovia divaricata; assembly: GCA_036435485.1. Lineage (NCBI taxonomy): Eukaryota > Viridiplantae > Streptophyta > Magnoliopsida > Apiales > Apiaceae > Saposhnikovia > Saposhnikovia divaricata. The sequence goes on along the minus strand of CM071594.1, from coordinate 53,617,594 downwards.
CCGAGGAGCAGCGTTTAATAACCGACGGAACCGAGGCTGATCAGAACGATCCTAAAACAGTTTCTGAGTCCGGTCATCCAGCTGGTTCTTCGTCTGGCGGAACTGCTGATAATGTGAACAAGAGGCTTCGGAATACCGAAGAGGTTATTCAGTCCTATCGACCTTCTTGGTCGATCATGTCCACGGATAAGTTTGCCGCCCCTGCTCCTGCAGAAGCGAAGCAGGTTTCCGACGACTTCCTCCACGCCATGATTCTTCCTGCCGATCGATCTGTTTATGAATCTGCTGATCCTGTATCGGCTTGTGCCGAGCTGTTGGGGCACCTTACCATGGTATATTCCTTGTTACTTTATACTTGTATTTTTTGCACGTTTTTTCATTCGTTTCATGTTTGCTTTTTTGTTTATTTCAGACTGCTCCTTGGGCTGCGGCCGTTCAGGACAAGGTAAAGGATATGTCCAAGCAGCTGAAGGAGGTAGAGTCTCTTCAGAAGCAGAATGCCGAACTCCAGACTCGTGTTGAGAATTCGGAGATCGAACGCAAGTCTCTGGAGCTGGAGAGGGATGCTCAGACGAGGCTTGCGGCGAGGAGGACCGAGCAAGCCAAGCGGAGTCGACGGTTGCTGAAGAAGTCTGAGAAGAAGATGATCCAGTGCGAAGACAGGAGTTACGCGGCTGGCTTTGATGAGGCAGTGGTTCGGGCTCATGAGAAGGGTTGGGACTACAAGCAGATCCTGGGCATGTTTGAAGACCCCGTTACTCGTCCCCCAGAACCCGATCTACCTCTTGAGGTCAGTTCGGGCTCCGAGCCTGAACTTTCTGATTGAGTTTTCTTCTTTTGTTTTCGATCACATAATGTAAGCCTTCGGGCGTAACTTTTTATTCGGATTGATGTAAGCCTTCGGGCATAACTCTGACCTTTTGAAATATTTATGTCGCTTGTTTTTCAATTGATATTGTCCTTAGCATATGCGTCTTCGGACTATTTTGTATCTTCGGCTATTTTCATTTTATGCCCTTAGCATAATTTAGCATAATTTTCGTTTTTATGCGTCTTCGGACAATATTGCATCTTCGGCCGGAGCCTAGCTCTTTATTTGTCCTTGGCATAATTTTCATTTTTATGCGTCTTCGGACAATATTGCATCTTCGGCCGGAGCCTAGCTCTTTATTTGTCCTTGGCATAATTTTCCTTTTTATGCGTCTTCGGACAATATTGCATCTTCGGCCGGAGCCTAGCTCTTTATTTGTCCTTGGCATAATTTTCATTTTTATGCGTCTTCGGACAATATTGCATCTTCGGCCGGAGCCTAGCTCTTTATTTGTCCTTGGCATAATTTTCATTTTTATGCGTCTTCGGACAATATTGCATCTTCGGCCGGAGCCTAGCTCTTTATTTGTCCTTGGCATAATTTTCATTTTTATGCGTCTTCGGACAATATTGCATCTTCGGCCGGAGCCTAGCTCTTTATTTGTCCTTGGCATAATTTTCATTTTTATGCGTCTTCGGACAATATTGCATCTTCGGCCGGAGCCTAGCTCTTTATTTGTCCTTGGCATAATTTTCATTTTTATGCGTCTTCGGACAATATTGCATCTTCGGCCGGAGCCTAGCTCTTTATTTGTCCTTGGCATAATTTTCATTTTTATGCGTCTTCGGACAATATTGCATCTTCGGCCGGAGCCTAGCTGTTATGTCCCCAAGTATTTAAGGGATTTGTAAATAATTAAGGCTTTCTTCGGTTAATGAAAAATATTTCCTCCCTGCCTTAATTATGTCAAAATATCATAAATACTAAACCAGAAATAAGAACACATGTTTTATTCGGTCTGCCTCAAACATGGGTTCCTTATATTTACTTTATTTACAATAAGATGAAAAGGTCTTACTGGTAAAAACGACGAAGGCGGGATGCATGCCATGTATTTTTGATAGGATTCCCGTCCGAATGAGCTAGCTTGTATGTGCCTGGACGAACTACCTCTATCACCACGTAGGGACCTTCCCAATTCGGCATGAGTTTACCTTGTCTGGTCGGCATCGAAGTGGCTAATTCTCGGAGGACCAAATCTCCCACGTGGAATGATCTTTTCTTTATTCCTGAATCGTAATATTGGGCTGCCTGAAGTTGGTATCTTAAATTTCTCTGATAGGCTGCTTCCCTTTCTTCTTCAAGCAGATCCGCATTTGCTCGGAGTCCGAATTCATTTGTTTCCACGTTGAATACCTGTGTCCGATAGGATTCTAGGCCGACCTCAGTTGGCATCAAAGCATCGGTGCCGAAGGCGAGTTTGAATGGAGTTTCTCCGGTCGATGATCTCGGAGTTGTTCGGTAGGCCCACAAGACATACGGCAATTCTTCGGCCCAAAGTCCTTTTGAATCTCCTAGCCTTTTCTTTATCCCGTCGAAAATGATCTTGTTAGCTGCTTCGATTGCTCCATTTCCTTGAGGATGGCCGACCGAACTGAATCTTTGCTGAAATCCGAATTCAAATAGGAATTTCCTGAATTTGCTTCCAATGAATTGTGTCCCATTGTCCGACACACATATCATCGGGATTCCGAACCTTAGAATAATTTGTTCTAGCACGAACGTTTTCGCGGCTTCTTCAGTGATGGCTGAGAGGGGTCTTTCTTCTACCCATTTGGTCATGTAATCAATGGCCACAATGCAATATTTGGCCTGTTTAGTACTAGTTGGCAGAATGCCCACAATATCTACCGCCCACATAGCAAAAGGAATCGGGTTGAGTACCGAGGTCATTTCTTCGGGTGGTTGCTTCGGAAGGTTACTGAATAATTGACACTGTTTGCATTTCTTTGCGTATTCCGAAGCGTCTTCCCTTATCGTTGGCCAATAGAAACCTTGCCTTAAAATTTTGAAGGCAAGTGACCGTCCTGCGAGGTGTTCACCACAGATGCCTTCATGAATACTTTCTAATGCCATCTTTTGCTCGTCGGGGTCCAGGCATCGGAGCAAGGGTTGAGTGGCTGATCTCCTAAGTAATCTGCCTTCAATGATGGAGTAACTGGCCGATCGGTATCTGATTTTATGGGCCTGTTTTTTATCAAGGGGAAGGGTGTCTTTTTCTAAGAAAGCTCTGATTGGCGTCATCCAGTTAATTCCTTGATGTATTTCCAGGCATTGTTTTTTGTCTATCGATGGTGCCTTGACTTCGGTCAGATAAATTGAACCTGTGAGATTCTGAGTTTCCGCCGAAGCTAACCTTGATAACGCGTCGGCTCGGCTGTTGTTTTCCCTGGCTACTTGGCTTAATTCGAATGATTCGAACAGTAATGAATTTTCGCGCACCTTCGTGGCATAGGCTTTTGTTCGGGGGTCTCTTTGTCCGTATTCTCCCGAAAACTGTTTGACGACTAGCATAGAGTCGCTGAAAACTCTTAGGTGCTTTACCTCCAAACTTTTTGCCAAATCTAGACCTGCTAATACCGCTTCATATTCGGCCTCGTTATTGGTTAAAGAGAAGGCGAATTTGATCGCTTGACATATCTCGAAACCTTCGGGACTAGTTAATATGAGGCCTGCACCACACTTTGATCCTGCTACCGAACCATCTACAAAAAGTTTCCACTTTCCTGGTGAAGGTATTAATTGTTCTTCAGGAGCCAAATCTTTTGGACCAGAGAAAGAGCATTCCGTTATGAAGTCGGCAAGGGTTTGAGCTTTGATTGCTGTTCGGGGAACAAATTCCAGGTCGTATTCTCCTAATTCGACCGACCAAGCGACCACTCGGCCCGAAGCTTCTGGTCTTCGCATGATCTTCTTCAGGGGTTGATCGGTTACTACTTGGATTGTTCGGCCTTGGAAGTAGTGCCGTAACTTTTTCGAGGCCATTACTAGCCCGTAGGCAAACTTTTCGGCATTGGGATACCTTGTTTCTGCATCTTTTAGGATGTGAGAGACGTAGAAAACTGGATGTTGGTTCCCTTCATGCTGTTTGATCAGTACCGCCCCGAGTGTTCGGTCGTTCACAGCCAGATATAGCTGAAGGGTTTCATTCGGGCTTGGTCTCATTAAGAGTGGGGTGTTTACCAGGTATTCTTTTACTTCTTCAAAAGCCTTTTGACAACTCGGTCCCCATTTGAAGTTTTTTGTTCCCCGAAGAACCTCAAAAAATGGTAGGGCTTTTTCAGCTGATCGAGAAATGAACCTTCTCAATGCTGCCATTCGTCCGGCCAATTTCTGAATATCCCTGATTGTCCTCGGTGCTTCCATGTCGATGACTGCTTTAATTTTTTCAGGATTCGCCTCAATTCCTCGGGCGTTGACCATATATCCTAAAAATTTTCCACTATTAACTCCGAACGTGCATTTGTTCGGGTTAATCCTCATGTTGTTTTTCCTTAGTGCTTCGAAGCATTCTTTCAAATCTTCGGCATGATCTCTAAACAAGGATTTGACAATCATGTCATCCACGTAGCATTCCATGTTTCGGCCTATTTGGGCTTTGAAGACTTTGTTGATCATCTTTTGAAACGTTGCCCCTGCGTTCTTTAGTCCGAAGGGCATTTTGATGTAGGCATAAGTGCCATTCGGTATGATGAATGCTGTTTTGGGAATGTCTTCGGCGTTCATGGCGATCTGATGGTATCCGGAGAATGCATCCAAGAAGCTGAGTATTTGATGGCCTGAGTGGCATCTATCAACTGATCGATGTTCGGTAAAGGGTAATGGTCCTTCGGGCAATGCTTGTTTAGGTCGGTGTAATCGACACACATTCTCCACTTTCCGTTTGACTTTTTGACTACCACCACGTTTGCCAACCAATCGGGGTAATCTATTTCTTCAATGAATTTGGCTTCTAGAAGTTTTTCGACTTCGGCTTGGATGACCTTTTGTCTTTCCATAGCGAAATTTCGCTTCTTCTGCTTCACCGGTTGGGCATCGGGTTTCACGTTGAGGCAATGTTTGGCGACCGATGGGTCTAAACCTGGCATGTCTTCGGGATTCCAGGCGAATACGTCGTGAAATTCTCGAATGACTTTGATGACTCTCGCTTTCAGTTCGGGATCTAGATCCTTGCCTATCTGGATCATTTTGCCCGACTGGCCTACGTATAGCTCAACCTCCTCGGTCTCAGTTGCCGGTTCGGCAATCGGACTAGATAAATCGACTCCGAATTTCTCTAGCTCAATATTCAGCAATTGATGGCTGCTTCCGGTGTCCTCGTTGATCCTCTTTCTCTTCCCTGCTTTGGTCATCTCTTTGTCCTTGTCTTTCTCTAGGTCCTCCAAAATTATGATCCGTGCGGCTTTCTGATCTCCTCTCATTTCTCCGACTCTGTTCTCGGTTGGAAACTTTAACTTTAGATGCGGTATGGAAGAGACGGCTTGAAATGAAGATAAAGCTGGCCTCCCGAGGATTCCATTGCTTCCTTCGTTACAGTGTAAGGTGCTTTTCCTAACAGGACGGAGAGAGTGATTGTTCGTTCAATCGGTATGGGCTGATTTCCGAAACCGTACAATGGTGCTTCATGGCAGGGTTCCAATTCTTCTCCTCCAAGATTCATCTTGCAATATGTTCGGTGGTATAAAATGTTTACCGAGCTGCCTTCGTCAATTAGCACTCTCCAAATTTTATTTTCGCCGATGACTGGGTTTATGACAAGTGGGTCTTCATGTGGCCATATTACGTCCTCGTAATCGTCTTCGGTGAAAGATATGGGTAAAGGCTGCTTCGCGATGTTTGATTGACAGAGGTTGTAGATTTGTCTGGCATACTTCTTTCGGGCGGTTTTACTTTTCCGATCGAGAATCGTGCCTCCGGAAATGGTTTTCACCTCTCCTCGGTATTTTTCCGATACTTCGGCTTCTTTCTTTTCTTTGTTGTCCAGCTTCTCCCTCATATCTCCGATGAATTGGGCTAGGTCTCCCTCCCTGATCATTCTTTCTATCAGATTCTTTAGATGGTAACAATCGTTGGTGTTATGACCCTTATCACGATGGTAGTCGCAGAACTTATTTTCGTTTCTTCGATGTTCGGGAGCTCGCATCTTGGGTGGTCGAGTGAATCCAGGCCTTCCTTTAATTTCATGAAGGATTTTTGAGATTGGAGTGTTGAGAGGTGTAAACATAGCGTTCTCTCTATCTCTTCTTCGTTCGGTTCCTTTATTGGGCCTTGCGTCATTTGGCCTGTTTCTGGTATCCCCACGATCTCTTCGGTCGTCCCTTCTGTCGTCTCTTCTATCACTTTTATCATTTTTCTTATCTTTGTATCCGTTGATGGATTCCAACTTTCTTCGGATAGCTTCTCCTCGTAAATATATATCGTTCAAGGATTTTGGGGGTGCATCATACAGGGAGGATCGAAGCTTTCTTCCTTTAATGGGATCGAGTCCGGCCGAGAGGAACCCGGCGGCCTTGACTTTGTCCAAGTTTGTTACCGTCCCTGCTTCGTCTTTGAATCGGGCCAGGTATTCCCCCAACTCTTCGTTCGGTCTTTGTCTGCAATGGATCAGGGCCTCTGTATCTTTTTCTCTTCGGCACATGTGGGAGTAGTGCCTTATGAATTTCCTTTTGATTTGTACGTATGAACTAATAGACCTGGGTCTTAACGAACGATACCACATTGACGCTGATCCTTTCAGATATGTCTTAAACATTTTGCACAGCATGACATCACAGTGTCCCACACCGGTCATGAGCGATTCATATTTCTCGCAATGATCTTCGGGATCCCCTTTTCCGTTAAATTCGTTCATCTTCGAAAATTGTCTCCCTGGCGGAGGTCGGTATTGTTCCACGTCTATGGTCACCACAGGCTCATGGCTCATCTTTCTTTTGCCGAACATCACCTTTTCTAGCCTTCGGATTCGGTCATCCGTGCGAGGACCTTCTTCTTCAGAATCCGAGGAATAATTGTTTTTGGATCTTGCTCTCTTAGATTGCGATTCCGAATTCCAAGATTCGTCTTCGTCATCTCTAGTTCTCTTCTCTCTTTCATCTTCGGCTTTTGGATTTTCGGCCTCTAGGGCCTTACGAAGCAGTTTTTCTTGTAGCTCGATCTCTTCTCTTTGGAGCTTGAGGGCTTCTAATTTAAATCGGTCAGCCGCCTTTTTCTTAGCTAGTCTTTCGGCTTCTTTATCGTTTACTTCCTTCTGCTTTCCTTTGGTCTTCTGCTGCTCTCTCCATTTCATTAGCATTTCTTGTTGCTCTTCGGCAGTGGGCAAGTCTCCTTCCTCATCGAAATTCAATATCCTTCGGGCAACAGAAGGATTTTTCTGGGACATAGGGGTGACTCTTTGGATGGTAGGGGTGATGGGACTGTCTCCAGCTACGGTGCTGGCGTCTGGTAAGGGCGTGTCTTCAGCTGCCATAATTTTTGATAAACTCGAACACAATTGTTTCTCTACGTTCCCACAGACGGCGCCAAATGTTTGAACCAGATATTTCCGAGTAGGGCCTTCGGTCAACCTGCAAGACAAAAGAATGCAAGGGTGTTGACCCTCGATTCACCTCCGGCGTAAGAGTAAGTTTTCTGGTTGTTTAAATGATAGGGTAAAACGTAAAGAAATTGTGAAAGAGAATACTTGAGTAGTGATAATGAATTGTCCCTTGTTGTTGCTTACTCTCTTCTATTTATAGCCTTCGGATATGGGCCCTAGGAGATGATGAGGAGAGAACAGCCGTACCCCACATTCTGAGGTGTCACTTGTTGACTGGACCAAAGCATCCAAGGGATCTCTATGTCTTGGATTCGGATCTCTATGTCTTGGATACTTAACTTAGGTGTACAGTGATGGGCTTAATATATCCTATTGGGCCGATGGGCCTCCAACACCTCTATTGGCTCCCAAATAACTCTTGTAAAGGATTGTGGAACCAGAATGTATTCCATCTTATTATTATAAAATAAGACCTTGCGCTGATCTTGCATATATTTGTTACAAGTTTTTCAAGTCTATATAACACCGTGGAAAGTGCTACTATGGACCTCCAGAAATTCTGCATATAACTGTAAGAATATATGAAGATAGTAGAGAAGAGAGATTGTATTGTATATATATGATATTGTTGTATTAATTACATGTGGAAAGATCCTATATATATAGAATAAGTAATGCACCAAAGTCTATACTAGAGTTGATAAGTCTATACTAGAGTTGCAATAGTCAGATACGGTGCCAAACTTATGCTTACATTTTGACACTCCCCTCAAGTTGATGCATATATATCACTCATGTCCAACTTACTAATAAGTGGATGTAGCATTTTTCTTCCAAATCCCTTGGTTAACACATCAGCTACTTGATCTTCTGATCTTACAAATTGAATACTAATGATATCATTATTGATCTTCTCTTTAATAAAGTGCCGATCAATCTCGATATGTTTGGTTCGATCATGTTGAACTGGATCATATGCAATGGCAATTGCTGCTTTGTTATCATATGCAGCTTCATCAGAGTGGGTAATACAAGTCCTAATTCTATAAGCAACAATCTAACCCATAGTAGTTCCCGCACTCCTCGAGCCATAGCTCTGTATTCTGCTTCGACACTAGATAATGCAACTACTGGTTGCTTCTTACTTTGCCAAGTAACTAGGTTACCTCCCACAAATTTACAGTATCCTGAAGTGGAATGTCTATCATCTAGACATCCAGCCCAATCTGCATCTGTATAGCTCTCAACCCCAAGATGATTGTTTTTAGTAAACATTACTCCTTTTCCGGGAACAGCTTTAAGATACCTTAATATCATATAAACTGCATCCAAATGAGGTTGGCGTGGATCATGCATGTACCTGCTCACAACTCCCACCGCATATGATATATCCGGCCTTGTGTGTGCGAGGTAGATTAGTCGTCCAACTAATCTTTGATATTGGGATCTATCAACTATTTCACCAGCATCTCCACAAAGCTTATGATTTGCTTCTATAGGAGAATCTGCAGGTCTGCATCCCAACATCCCTGTTTCATTTAAAAGATCAAGTGTATACTTCCGTTGTGAAAGGAAGATACCACCCGGACTTCTGGAGACTTCAATGCCCAAGAAATACCATAGTTTTCCCAAGTCTTTCATCTCAAATTCAGAGGCAAGTCTCTGTTTAACATTTGTAATCTCACATGTATCGTTGCCGGTGATCACAATATCATCGACATAAACAATCAACACTGTGATCTTTACACCTCATCTTTTCACGAACATGGTGTTATCCGAGTTGCTCTGTTTGTAGCCAAATTTAACTACTGTTCTCTGAAATTTGCCAAACCAATCCCTTGGAGACTGTTTCAATCCATAAATAGTCTTCTTTAACTTGCATACTTTCCCAATGGTCACATCTGAAGAAAAACCAGGTGGAATATCCATGTAGATTTCTTCTTTCAGGTCTCCGTGTAAGAATGCATTTTTCACATCCAACTGTTGAAGTTCCCAACCAAGATTTGCTGCACATGATATTAAGATTCGAATAGACGCCATCTTTGCTACTGGAGCAAAAGTTTCCTGATAATTAATCCGGTAAGATTGAGTATACCCTTTTTCCACAAGTCTTGCTTTGTACCTATCAACCAGCCCATTAGGTTTTTGCTTCACAGTGAACACCCATTTACATCCTACTACCTTCCTTTCAGCAGGAAGATGAGTCAACTCCCAAGTGTTATTATGTTTTAATGCATTCATTTCCTCATTCATAGCATCTTTCCATTTAGGATCACATAAAGCTTCCTGCCAAGTATGAGGGACAGAAACACTAGACAAGGATGACACAAAAGCAAGTGAAGATGGAGATAATGCATTATAAGATACAAAGTTTGAGATAGGATGGTTAGTGCAAGAACGTACATCCTTTCTTATAGCAATAGGAAGATCTAAAGTAGGATCAAGAGTGTTACCATTATCAGGCTCAAGCTCAATTGTAGGAGCTGTAGGATCTGTGTCGAGGTTAGAAGTCTCTGGAAGTGATAAAATGGTTATATCCTTATTTTTTCTGTCTAGAATATGTGATCAAATCTGGCCCCTTCAATCTATTTAGATCATCTGACTCTATACTCATAAGTGGAGGGATGGATGATGTGTTTGGGCTAGTGTTTGGCACATTGATGAATGGAGGGAATTGGGACTCCTCTATCGCTTTACTATCAAGACTGTGTTGACTGTGTCGGTTAATCTCCCCCTGAAGCAAGGAGGAGGATCCGGGAGAGAAGTAAGAAATAGACTCACAGAAAGTAACACCGTGACTGACATATGTGCGATGTGAGGGAGGATGATAGCACTCATACCCCTTTTGAGTTGGTGTATAACCAATAAAAACAAAGCGGAGAGCACGAGAATCAAGTTTATCCCGAGAGGGAGAATGATTATGAACAAAGCAGACACTCCCAAATAACCGAAGAGGCAATGGATGAGACGAAGGTGCAGGAATAAAGGATAACGGTGTTCTGAATTGTAGTACACTTGAAGGGAGACGGTTGATCAGATATGCAGCATGTTAAATATAATTGATATGGTTAATATCAGTGTTTAAGTTTTGCAGGGAAAAACAGAGTTTAAACAGGAAGCAGTTAGAGTTTAGTTAAACTCTGACAGTTAGAAGCTGAACAGAGTTTGCTATATGCTGACTGATTGGAAGCTTGACAGAGTTTGTTAAACTCTGTTTGGAGGAAGCGTCTACTTGTCAACAGTGATTGAAAATTTATTATGGAAGTAATATCTTTGAAGATTGGATAGCTGTCAAAGAGATTGAGTTGAATAAGGAGACGTGTAGCAATCATAATTGATAACAATTGTATAGCTAATCTATAGGAGTATCAATTATCGATTGTATAGTAGCTGTATACTTTATAAATACAGTTAGGTTAACCCTAGAAGGGTATCGATCAAGTAATAGAATATCATTCATTGTAACCTAAGCAGCTCTCTGTGATAATTTACATCACTGAGAGAGAAGTTAATTTCAAACAGTTTTTAAAGCTTTTAAAGAACTTATTGTTATTCTCTCATACTTAGTTGATTATAAGTGTGTATTCGGCCTAACAATTGGTATCAGAGCTTGATTTGTTAATTTAAAACAGTTTAAGATCCACACACACACACACAACTATAATCAATGGCAGAAATTCCTCCTCCTACATCAGGCTCTAGTGCTGAGAAGGCTCAACCTGCAACTGTGAGTCGATATGAAACAATCAGGGTTCCTATTCTTAAGCCAGCAGAATATTCAACCTAGAAGGTGAAAATGGCTATGTTTCTGGAAGCTACAAATCCAGAATATCTTGACAGAATTTATGAAGGCCCTCATAAGCCTACAAAATTATCTGTTGTTGCTGCTGGACAGGAAGCTAAATCTATTCCAAAGGAGAAGAAAGATTTGACTCCTGAGGATATTTCATCCATTGGAAAGGATGCAAAGGTTAGACATCTCCTTCATAGTTCTTTGGATAATGTTATGTCTAACAAAGTGATCAATTGTAAAACTGCAAAAGAGATTTGGGATGCTTTAGAGGTTAGATGTCAGGGAACTGCTGCAATTAAGAAGAATAGAAGGAACATACTCACACAGGAGTATGAACACTTTGAGGCTAAATCTGAAGAATCAATGACAGAAACCTTTGACAAATTCTGTAAGCTACTTAATGATCTGTCACTAGTTAATAAAGAATATGATCAAGAAGATTCAAATCTCAAGTTTCTTCTTTCTCTACCTGAAAAGTGGGATTTCAAAACAACCACTATTAGAGACAATTATGATCTGGCTGATACTGATATTGATGAGATCTATGGGCTGCTCAAAACTCATGAACTAGAAATGGAACAGAGAAGCAGAAGATCAGGTAGAAAGTCAAAATCTGTTGCTCTAAGAGTTGAAGAAAGACCCTCAAAGAAGGAAGCATTCAGGAAGAAGGCAAAAGGAAAAGCCTTGGTCATTCATTCTGAAAGTGAGTCATCAAACTCTGATGTTGACTCAAATGCAGATGAATCATCTGAGTCTGAAGATGATGAGGAAATGATGGAAAAACAATGTGCCTGTCAACAAGAATGTCAAATGAAGAGAGTTGGAATTGGCATAAGAAACTTTCTCATTTGAATCTGAACAACATCAATGAGCTGATAAGAAAGGATCTTGTTAGAGGACTTCCAAAGTCTTTACTAAATGTCGATGGTCTGTGTGATTCATGTCAAAAGGCCAAACAGAGGAAGACCTCTTTCAAGAGCAAGTCTGAATCTTCAATTGTTGATCCATCTCATCTGTTACATGTTGATCTTTTTGGACCAGTAAATGTCTTGTCAATTGGAAGAAAGAAATATGCTCTAATTATTGTTGATGAATATACCAGATACACTTGGGTGTATTTTCTAGCAAAGAAGGATGAAAGTGCATTAACACTGATGGAGCATGTAAAGCTACTGGATAGAGGATCAAAACACAAAGTCAAAATAATCAGAAGTGATAATGGAACTGAATTCAGAAATACAACAATGGAAGAATTCTGTAAGAATAGAGGAGTGAAGCAAGAATTTTCTACACCTGGTACACCACAGCAAAATGGTGTAGTTGAGAGGAAGAATAGAACCTTGATAGAAGCTGCAAGAACTATGCTTGATGAAGCAAAATTGCCAACCTATTTCTGGGCAGAAGTAGTTCAAACTGCTTGTTTTACTCAAAATGCAACACTGATCAACAAGCATGGAAAAACACCATATAAGATGGTGAGGGAAAAGAAGCATAACCTGAAATATTTTCATATTTTTGGGTGCAAATGCTTTGTGCTGAAAACTCATCCTGAACAGTTGACCAAATTTGAGTTGAAAGCAGATGAAGGAATTTTTGTTGGCTATCCAGTGTCAACCAAGGCATTCAGAGTTTACAATTTGAGAACAAGGGTGATTATGGAATCTATTCATGTGTCATTTGATGACAGGAAAATCACTGGACTCGAAGATGTTGATGAACATGATAAATTACATTTCGAAAATGAAGATCTAATCTCTGATGAAATAAACTCTGATGATACTAGTCCAACAAACTCTGTTGCTGCAAACTCTGAACCTCTACTGGTACACACAGAAGAAATAGTATAGTCTGAACAAAGAGGAGAACCAGTTGAGGGGGAGCATGATCAGAGTGATGACTCAAATTCTGATAGTGATTCAACTGAAAATTCTGGATCAAACTCAAACTCTGATGACTCAAACTCTGAAAGTCCAAATTCTAACAGTTCAAACTCTGAGAGATCAAAATCAGGGAGATTGTTAAATATAATTGATATGGTTAATATCAGTGTTTAAGTTTTGCAGGGAAAACCAGAGTTTAAACAGGAAGCAGTCAGAGTTTAGTTAAACTCTGACAGTTAGAAGCTGAACAGAGTTTGCTATATGCTGAATGATTGGAAGCTTGACAGAGTTTGTTAAACTCTGTCTGGAGGAAGCGTCTACTTGTCAACAGTGTTTGAAGAATTATTGAAGATAATTATGGAATCAATATCTTTGAAGATTGGATAGCTGTCAAAGAGATTGAGTTGACTAAGGAGACGAGTAGCAATCGTAATTGATATCAATTGTATAGCTAATTTATAGGAGTATCAATTATCGATTGTATAGCAGCTGTATACTTTATAAATACAGTTAGGTTAACCCTAGAAGGGTATCGATCGAGTAATAGAATATCTTTCATTGTAACATAAGCAGCTCTCTGTGATAATTTACATCACTGAAAGAGAAGTTAATTTCAAACAGTTTTTAAAGCTTTTAAAGAACTTATTGTTATTCTCTCATACTTAGTTGATTATAAGTGTGTATTCGGCCTAACACAGCAGTCATGACTGCCTCACCCCAAAGATATTTAGGGACATGCATAGTTAATATGAGGGACTGTGCTACCTGTTGTAAGTGACCAATTTTCCTTTCAGCAACTCCATTTTGCTGAGAGGTTTTAACACATGTAGTTTGATGAATAATACCCCATGTGTCCAAATAAGATGTAAACATTCCTGCATACTCGGTACCATTATCACTTCGCAAAATTTTAACAGAGGCATTGAACTGTGTTTGTATCATGTGGTGGAAGGATTTAAAATATCCGAATACTTCACTTTTTGTGTTTAAGAAGATATACAAAAGTAAGTCGAGAATGACAATCAACAAAGACAATAAACCACCTATACCCATAATGTGTAGGATGACTAATTGGACCCCAAACATCAGTATGAATTGTGGAAAAAAGAGTAGGACTTCTCTTATTTCTAGATGGATACGGTGACCTTTTATGTTTGGCTAATTCACATGGTTCACAAAAAAATTCTTCCTCTTTACATTTTGATGCTAAATTCGGAAAGAGATGCGATTGAACACCAAATGAAGGATGACCTAACGGTCTATGCCATTGATACAAGGACTCTAAACTGGGATTAGATTTAGATAAAACCTGATAACTTGCCGATGGTGAAACAGAATTCCCTTCCATAATATAGAGGCCATCTACCACTTTACCACTACCAAAGACCTTGCCTGTCGCCAGATCCTGAAACACACAGTGAGAAGGGAAAAAAGTTACTGAACAATTAAGATTTTCAGTAATTTGATGAACCGATAATAAATTCACTGATAAGGAAGGAACATGTAAAACAGATGATAGTGGTAGTGAAGGGAGACAGTTGGAAGTGCCCCATCCGTGAACGGGCACATGAGTTCCATTGGTAACACGAACACTCTCTGTTTTATTGATGTAGTGATATGACTGCAGTAAACTGGAATTGCCAGTCATATGTTCTGACGCTCCCGAGTCAATAATCCATGAATTAGGTGAACTGTGAGAGACAAAATGACAAGAAATACTCGAATGAAAAGTATTTGTCGGTACAAATGAGGCTGCAGTCTTCAACTTTATATCAGAAACCAACTATCGAAAAAACTTGAGGTCCGAAATAGTTAGGCCGGAGTGAGTTCCAGAAAAATCCTCTTTCATCATGCTAAATAAATCCAGAATAAAATACCTGAAAGATAATTATCCAACAATTATAATCAAGTCTTAACTTGAACTAAATCAATATTTTATGGACAAAAAAAACCCCTTAACAGGCCCTGATTTTGTTTAAAAAGAAACCCAAATACTTCTTTTTCCAACTGACCCATCACTATAAATAAAGGTCCAATGACAGAGAGGCCCACAAATTTAATAGCCCAAATCTTTATGAGCCTAATCCTTTTAAAGTTAGCCCACTGCACAAGATATGTTAGATAACATAACAACCCAAGTTGTCCCTTTTTTTTTCTTTTATAGTAGCATATATATACGTGTATCTATTCTTTCTTTTTTTTTTTTTATCAAGCATATAACGTATGTATATATCTCGAGAAGAACAGTAATGAATGAAAAATAAAGGATCGGATGGGAGAATAGTACCGGGTACAGCAGTACAGAGATTAAAGTCTTCCTCGCCGGATGATATGTAAATATATACCGTAGTATATATATATACGCTTATATAACAGATACACACTATTTAAAAACGGACTGGAATCAAATCTGAAAGTAATACCACGGTTAGACTCAGAATGGAGAGTAGAGTAGTTTTCCCTGAAACTACTTTGGAAACAAGTGGCCGGAGAGTACTTCACACGCCGGAGCGTGGGTTCGTCGACGGCGCGTGCGGTGGCGCGTGTGGCATTGTCTGATGGATTTTGGCGACCAAACAGTTGTTGGAAACTCGCCTTTCAGTGTTCTTTCCACAGGTAGGTTTCGATTTGTAGTTGGTTCAGTTTTGATTTTCTGATTTCTCAACGGAATACAACTGGGTTTGCAGTTTTCTTTAAAACTTAAAGTCCGAATTGTAATCTGATGAGCAACTTTTTACTATGTTATAACCTGCTTTGATACCATGTATGAATATATGAAGATAGTAGAGAGGAGAGATTGTATTGTATATATATATGATATTGTTGTATTTATTACATGTGGAAAGATCCGATATATATAGAATAAGTAATGCACCAAAGTCTATACTAGAGTTGATAAGTCTATACTAGAGTTGCAATAGTCAGATACGTTGTCAAACTTATGCTGACATTTTGACAATAACATATTAAGTCGAGGCTGCCATTTGGAGTATTGGTCTAATTGCATATATTTTTTGATGTGGAAGCTGCCATTTTTGGGCTCGGATAGAATTTGGGATCTTTAAGTTGTCCTTGAAGCTAGTAAGCTTTGTTGAAACTGATTGGCATTGCATGTAAAATTGGCGGAACTTCGTATATTCTTTTATTTGGAAGAAGTTCTTTTTTTTTTTGGGAACAAACAGAATCTGGAATCTTTTAAGCTATCCTTAAAGCTGATGCAAGCTTGGATGAAACCCCGTGGCCTTCTTGCACCAGAAATGATGGCCGGAGGAGCAGAACAGGTTTCATTAACCGGGTAAAATGGTGCTTAATTCAAGTTGTTTCTCAGTTTCTGGGTTGTTTGACAAGAGGTGAAACCAGAATATTCCATTGATAGCATAATTAAGAGGCTCCCATACCAAGTCAAGAAATAATACCAGAAGTAGAGGAAAGGACAGTTATATTTCTGTGTTATCAGTTACACTTACATATATGTCTCTTATATAGCCATTGTATCTGTCATGAGATTAGAACAATTACTAAGACTATAATAATTTAACTACTTTGACAAATTACTCATCCTACTATAAGAAAAGATTTACAGTAGTCCTTACTCCTATGATTGTAATGCAGTTGCTAAGAGATAATCAGGGACATGTTAAGAATTAAACATGAAGGACTCTCCGAACATAAAAGAAATACAGCGGAAAAGAGGATCACCTTGATGAAGGCCTCTTTGTTGGAAACGTGAATGTTTATTCTTTGGTAATATTGCAAATACAAGGTAGGGGGCTACAGCTTTTTTTCTCTCAAACACAACACAGAGCTTCGGCTCTTGTTTTTTCTTTTCCTTAACTCACTCGGTGTTTTATTTTTTGGTGTGTTATTACATGTACAACAGGTAGCCTTTTATAGGCTTCAGACTCCATCATTTTACATCATCCATTACATCATAAACTAATTATTCAAGCCTACATATTTGACATGCAGCCTACCGTATTTTGTGGAATCAAACTTGACTCTTCCAACCCAACTGTATTATTTGACCTTGAAGCATGAAGAAGAGAGTTTGATTTTGATTTCTAACACTCCCCCTCAAACTCGACTTTTCATTCCAAGCTTCTCTTTCATTTTATGGAACACCTCCGGCTTCAATGGCTTCGTGAAAATATCTGCTAAATTGTCTTCGGTCCTGCAGTGTACCAACTCCACAATTTTGTCATTCACCTGCTCTCCTATGAAATGATATTTGATGTTGATGTACTTGCTTCGACTGTGTGACACCGGATTCTTTGCAAGTGAGATAACAGATTTGTTATCCATGTATATAGTAACCGAATCCTCCTTTGCGAGTTTTAACTCGCTCAGTATGTAGCCTAGCCACATAGCTTGACATGCGCACGCTGCTGCTGCCATGTATTCTGCCTCACATGTTGAGAGAGCAACTGTCGGTTGCTTCTTTGATGACCACGAAAATATCGCCGAACCGATATGAAAAGCATATCCTGAAGTGCTTTTCCCATCATCCAAGTCACCACCATAATCACTGTCTGAGTAGCCAACTAATTTTGAATCTTGAGAATGCGTGTAAAACAAACCATGATCAAGTGTACCTTTAATGTATCTCAAAATTCTTTTAGCTGCCATGAAGTGATCTTGCTTCGGCTTCTCCATGTACCTACTAACCAGTCCAACTGCATACATGATATCTGGACGAGTGAAAGTTAGGTACCTCAAACTTCCGACCAAAATTTTGAACAATGTCGGATTTACCGACTCTCTCGTTGAATCATTTCTGAGTTTTATGCTCGTTTCTGCGGGTGTCCTCACCGGCTTGCAATCTTCCATTCTGAACTTGCTTAAAATCTGCTCGGCATATTTTTTCTGAGACATAAAAATCCCATCTTTGCTTTGCTTTACCTCGACTCCAAGAAAGTATGACATTTGACCAATATCTGTCATCTCAAATTCATTAGTCATAACTTTCTTAAAATCATCGAACATACCAGGGTTGTTTCCGGTAAAGATCATGTCGTCCACATATAAGCACACGATCATAATATCTCCCCCTGAATTTGTTTTGGTGTAGAGTGCATGCTCGTATGGACTCTTCACAAAACCATTCTTTTGAAAGTATTCATCAACCCTTGTATTCCATGCTCTCGGGGCTTGTTTCAACCCGTACAGTGCTTTCTTTAGCCGATAGACTTTATCTTCCTTGCCTTTCTGAACATATCCAGGAGGCTGCTCAGTATAGACCTCTTCTTCGAGATATCCATTCAGAAATGCTGACTTCACATCCATCTGGTAGATCTTCCAATGGTTCTGAGCTGCAATTGATGTAAGAAGTCTTATGGTATCAACTCTTGCAACTGGAGCAAATACCTCATCATAGTCAATCCCGTATCTCTGCTTGTAGCCTTTAGCCACTAGCCTTGCCTTGTATTTTTCCACTTCTCCATCTTCATTTGTCTTTGTCTTGTAGACCCATTTGACACCAATTGGTTTGTGTCCTTCTGGAAGACTTGTAAGCTCCCAAGTATCATTCTTTTTGATTGCACCAATTTCTTCATCCATGGCTTTGTTCCATTTGCTTTCTTCAGAAGCTTCCTCAAACGCCACTGGATCACATTCAGCCATTAAACAGAATAAAGAATAATCAAAGGTTGTTTGTACTGGACTTGTCGCATCATAAATGTCATCTAGACTCCACATTTTTCTTGGTGTTCCCCCTGAACTACTGCTACTGCTGCTTCCTGAACTCGATGGTGTTGAAGCAGGAGTTTGTTGATTCGGACTTTGTGGAGGAGTTGGATCATCATTTCCGCCCTCTTCTATGTTGGGATATCACCATCATCATCATCATTAAAGAACAAGCCTGCAACTTTTCTTTCATCCTCGCTCCATCTCCAGTAATCAGATTCATCGAACTCAACATCTCGAGAAATGATTAATTTCTTCGTGAGGGGATTATAGAGTCTGTACGCCTTGCTCCTTTTGTCATATCCTGTAAAGATGCACTTCTCGCCTTTATCATCCAGCTTCTTCCTTTTCTGATCAGGAACATGGGCATATGCAATACACCCGAAAATTCTGAGATGCCCAACTGATGGTTTACTACCACTCCATGCTTCATTTGGAGTTTTGTTTCTGACACTTTTAGTTGGACAGCGATTCAACAAATAAACTGCACATAGAACGGCTTCAGCCCAGAAAGTTCTTGGCATGTGCTTTGCTTTCACCATGCTCCTTGCCATGTCTAGAATAGTGCGATTCTTCCTTTCTGCAACGGCATTCTGTTGTGGAGTGTATGTCGTTGTCAATTGACGATTGATTCCGTGTGCCCTGCAAAAGCTTCTGAACAAGTTTGAAGTGTACTCGCCTCCTCTGTCTGATCGGAGTACCTTCAAATAATGACCACTCTGTTTTTCTGCAAAAGCTTTGAACTCCTTGAATTTATCAAGAGCTTCCGCCTTTTCTTTTATAATATATACCCTACTTTTCCTGCTAAAATCATCAATAAATGTTAGGTAATACCTATTTCCGCCAAAAGATGCAATATCAAATGGACCAGCTATGTCAGTGAACAATCTCCAACGGCCTTCTAGCTCGCCAAGATTTTTCAACTGGAAAACTTTGTCTGTGTTGCTTTCCCTTGTCACATGCTTCACATAAATTTTCTGGTTCGTTGATTACTGGCAAGCCATCCACCATCTTTGTCCTTGACAATAATTTTAAGCCAGAAAATCCAAGATGACCAAATCTCAAGTGCCATAACCACGAGTCATTTTTAATGACTGACTTCAAACACTTCTGCACATTTGTCTGCATATCAAGTGTGAAGAGACGATTCTTTGACATCTCCACGTTTGCAATTAATTCTCTAATCTGATTTCTGATGATAAGAGAATTATCCTGCATCTGTATGTTATATCCCTTCTCCACAAGTTGTCCAAGACTGATGATATTACTTTTCAAAGCAGGTATATAATAAACATCATTTATATACTTTATATCACCTCTCTTTGTCACAATCGTAACAGTGCCTTTCTCTTTGACTGGAATTTTTGACGAGTCACCAAAAGTAACTTCTCCAGTGATGGTGTCGTCTATCTCCGTAAATAATTCCTTGTGGCCACACATGTGGTTGCTGGCTCCCGAATCAAGATACCATGTATTCTTCTTGCCTTCGTCATCTCCTTTGTAAGTGAGGAACATAGCGGAACCCACATCTTTGTCTTCTCTTGCTGCTGCAAAATGACTCCTTTCTTCCACCTTCGGTGATCTACCCTCGTAACTGAAGTGACCATATTTGTTGCAATTATAACATTGTAATTGAGACTTGTCACCTCGTTGTTGGAATCCGCCTCTTCCTCGGCCTCTGAAATTTTGACCGCGACCAGATGGTTGATAGCCTTGAGAATTTTGGCCTCTGTTGAAAGATTGTCTTCCACGTCCTCATCCACCTTGGTAGCCTCCTCTGTAGCCACCTCTACCTCGTGAAAAACTACTACTGCTTGAATTTTCACCGATTGACATCTTACTTTGCAACGCCTTTTCCAAATGGCTTGCATCATCATATTGGTTCATCCGCTGCTCATGCGCTTGAAGTAAACCAACCAGTTCATCAATAGAAATTGTGGACAAATCTTTCGACTCCTCGATAGCAGTAACAACAAAATCAAATTTTCTTGTTAGTGAGCGGAGGAGCTTTTCCATGACCCGAACATCATCGAGACTTTCACCGTTTCTTTTCATCTCATTTGTTACCGTTTTCAAACGCGTAACATATTCACCGATATTTTCTGAGGACTACATCTTGATATTCTCGAACTCGCCACGAAGGACTTGGAGCCGCACCTTTTTTACTTTCTCAACTCCTTGGAATGATTTTTGCAAAATCTCCCATGCACCTTTTGCCGTCTTTACTTCCGAGATTTTTTCAAAGGTTGATTCGTCGATACCTTGAAAAATTGTAAATAACACCTTTTTTTCTTTTTTTCGGGACTCCTTCAACGCTATCTTCTCGGCATTCGGAACAGCTGCTTCGGCGATTGCATCTGCGGGCTCGTTGTGCCCACTTTCTACAATATCCCAGTTATCGTAGGAACCGAGTAACACCTTCATTTGGATACTCCAATTCCCGTAATTTGTAGACGTTAATTTTGGAATATTCGGTTGCATCATATTCGTCATTTCAAACCTTAGGGACCAATGTGTAAGGTTTAGAAAACTTCCGGGACCAAACTGTGATTTTTGAAAAACTCCAGGGGCCAATATGTAAATTTTGAAACGTCAGGGACCAAACTGTAATTTTTGAAAAACTCCAGGGGCCAATATGTAAATTTTGAAATGTCAGGGACCAAACTGTAATTTTTGAAAAACTCCAGGGGCCAATATGTAAATTTTGAAACGTCAGGGACCAAATTGTAATTTCTGGAAAAAATCAGTGACCAAACTGTAATTTGTTCAGTCACTATTCATCATCTACTTCGTTGAAAACTTCCGACAACTCGTACGGCTTCGTCTGACGTCGGTCTTGAATTCCGAAGATACCTCTGGACTCGTATCAGCGAGACCAATCTAGTGGTGTCCTCAAAGCGGAGTTTCGACCACCTTCAAAAAACTCGAAATTTCTTACGTGAACCTGAAACCTTTGGCTCTGATACCACTTTGTTGGAAACGTGAATATTTATTCTTTGGTATTGCAAATACAAGGTAGAGGGTTACAGCTTTTTTTCTCTCAAACACAACACAGAGCTTCGGCTCTTGTTTTTTCTTTTCCTTAACTCACTCGGAAACTCGCTATTTTCCTAGCTAGTTTAGTTGGACCAGCAGCCTCGGAGATGCTCTTAATCACAAAATTCAATTAACAAGACTCAACATATAAGCCCGTTACTGTGTTTCTCCGTAAACCCTTCCGCCAACCAAAAATATTGACCACCTTCAACCCAGTATCATAATTAACAAACATAATTTTCTTAATATTTTACTTGTTTAACCTTAATATCAAGATATGTTGGTACTAAATTCTAACAACAAATAGTACACCACAAGACCTGCACAATTAATTGCATATGTACTTACCTATCATTTATGTTACACAAATTACACCTGAGATATCTCAACGAGGGTTACAGTTTGACGGGGGCGACAAACTAATAGTACTTGAGTTATACTGTTCAGCATTATTTCCAATTGCATTTTTATAAGAGCTTAGTTGAACTCCATAAAGATCTGAAGGTTGAATCTCAGTATGACCTATTAAACTTGTGGTCTCTTCATTGCGATGTTGATTTGCCCATGGATGTCTAGTAAGTTTTCTCCCAAAATTTCTATTTCCAATATTGTAACTTCCTTCATTGTAGGTCTTTCTTTACCATTCAGGCTAAGGCACCTCTTCACTAGTTGAGCAACTGTTTCGAGTCGCTCTAATGTTCCTTTCTTCACCACTCGGGGCTCAAGGATTTTGAAATTTTGGCCACATTATGATCTAGTAATATATTAGCTAACTTTACATCTCTATGAATAACAAGTATGGGTGCTGCCGAATGAAGATAGGCAAGGGCACCAGAAGTTTCTGCAGCAATTCTCAACCGGTTTTCCAGTGATAACCATGACATGCCTCCATCTATATTATGGACATGATCAAATAAGGTACCGTTTGAGACAAACTCATACACCAACAGAGGTACTTCACACTCTACACAACATCCTAGAAGGTTAACCACATTTCTGAGGTTATTTTTAGGCCTTTTAACTGCAGCTACACGTCGGTCAGGCAAAAATCCTTTAAACACTATACCACGACCACCTTGTCCAAGGATTCGGTCCGAGGCATAGTTATTTGTTGCTTTCTTCAATTCTTTATCTGTGAAAAGTTTTGTTGACTCAACACAAACACCCTCCATCGAAATACTTTGTTGTTTTAACAGGAGACCACCATTCTGTTGGCAGAACTTTTCTCTTAATTGAGTATGTTTTCTTTTCTTAATTACACAGTATAACCAATTAGTTCCAACGATTAGGAAGATGCAGCCAAGTGACACACCTGCATGCAATTTACAATATATTGGTTAAGGAATATTATAAGATTATTACAATGGATCTGCACTGTAAATATTTACTTGGGATTTCTACTGTATTCTTGTTGTAGTTTGTTTATATTAAAATACCATCTCCCTGTGATAGTGTGATTAATCACTCTTCACCAAGAACCAAAAACCACCGCTCCAACCAACCCATGGCAGTACAGTAATGATAGAATTTTCAATCTCAACAGCTAATTAGCATATTGGAGGAGAGATATTAGCATATTGGAGGAGAGATGAGTTCTCAATTTATGACGTCTGAAGGATTTTTTTACCTGTGATGAACATGATCAGGGGAAACTTGGACGGCCTTTTAGCAGCGCAACCACTGCCACTTTTCCTGCCATCACAATCACGTGGACAAGAACAGTTGTAATCCCCTGGAATATTAATGCAAGTCTTCTGACAATCGTTCTTGGTAGGATCTGCACATTCATCAATATCTAGAAAAGAAGAAAGGAAAAAGAAATGATTCATACCTCATAAATTAAGTTGCTGTACTAACGTTCATGTACAAGTCTATATCTTGCTGCTTGATTAATGGAAAGTTGGCAGTTTCGTAATAGCGGGATGTTTTTGAGAGTAAGGAGCTGGTTGTGGTTGCTTCTTTGGCTATTAACATGGTTAGGAATGTGTTATTGCAGCATAATCAAAGTTCATCTTTATCCCATGTTACTGTAAGGAGATTTTGGATGATAGTTTGGTCGGCTTATGTATTGGTTTTTGTCCTATGATTCTTCTTTGGGGATTTTGTAGCTTGTTGGTCTCTATTTGGGTAGCCTTGGGGTTGGTGTTCTCCTTTAGCATGATTTATATATTCTAATTAAATTGACCATTACCTATAAATTGAAAATTCAGTTACCTGTGCATCCTGGGCGGAGATATGGATGACCTTGGTAACCTTGTTTAAAACTGCAACAGTAGCCACCAGATCTTATCATCTTATGCCTGCATCAATGCAATGGCTATTTGCATATCTGCAAGCAAAAGTACTAGATTCTTGAGCTGCTTGAGCACACGTTGTGTTCCTATCAATCACCCAGTCCAGTACTATAGGGACAGTGTCAAGTATCTTATTCTTTAAGGCTGCATATTTAAGATTTGAAAGAAGAATAAAATCAAAGCTGTTTTTTTCACCCAAGAAAGCATAGCTGCAAGGGTTAAAGACGAGATGTTATTTGTAGTATGGTTCTGATTGCTATAGAGGAAGATTATATAGAAATCGAGAATAGTAATGGATACTTGGCAACAGCCAGTGCCAAAACACCCGTCTTTATCTATTTCCTCCTCATTCAGACATGTGGTACCACATCCTTTAGGCAAAGAAGAGCTTTTAAAGATGTCTACGTAGTCATCACAGCCTACTACAGTCAACACATTTGCGCTAGAAAATGTGTATGTAGTTCCGTCCAATTCAGTTGATACAGAATTATTTCTGTACGAGCTAGATTGATCATGACAGTTTTCAGCTACAAATTTACTAATGCACAGCTCGTTGTCTGATATATCAAAAATCTCAATGTCGCTCCAAGATTTTATAAAGGCCTTAGGAGGGTTGGTAGAAGTGTCGCAGATAATTTCAAACTCGTAATTTATAGAACAACTCGGATCATCGTGCCCTTCTGATTGGATGCCAAAGGGATATGTCACTTTCAGGTTACCACATTGGCTTTGACAGCCCGGCTTGGCAAAGTCTCCAACATTCATAATACTGTGACTGGTACTGTGGCATTATTTACTTACCAACCACAAAATTACTGTGATTTATTTACTCCAAACATATTTTACATTTCTTGCAAGCTAAACGTTTTACATGACTTTTATCCTATACATATGCTGATAAGTGATAAGTATCTAATTAACTGATACAAGTGAACAATGTATATCATATGCTAAACCTACAGAAAATATATTAGTATACCATAAGACCTGAACTGCTCCATGCGAGTACTTATCATGTACACTACACAAATCACAACATTAATTGAATATCTCAACGAGGGCTGTAGGTTGATGGGTGCAACAAACTGATAGGACTTGAGTTATAGTACTGCTCCGAGTTATCTCCAAGATTGTTATAAGAACTTGGTCCAATTTTGTAGAGATCTGAATGCTGAATATCGGTATGATCTATTAAGTGTGTGGTATCTTCACTACCATGTTGATCAGCCCATGAATGTTTGTTTAATATTCTCAATCTTTCTATTTCCATTGTAACTTCCTTCATTGTAGGCCTTTCTTTACCATAAAGGCTAAGACACCTCTTCACAAGTCGAGCAGCTGCTTCTAGTTGCTGTAATGTCCCTTCTTTCACCACTCGAGGCTCTAGTATTTGAAAAATTCGATGTGCATCCACAGAGGTGATAAAATATGTAGCTAGATTTCTGTCTTTGAGGGATTCCTCCAGGGTGATTGGTTTTCTCCCTGTTAAGAGCTCCGCGAGGACCACTCCAAAACTATAAACATCACTTTTGTCCGTCAACTGGCCATTGTGAAAGTATTCTGGGTCCAAGTACCCCAAGGTCCCTTGGACTGACGTAGTCACTTTGGTTTGATCCAAGGGTACAAGCCTCGAAGCTCCAAAATCTGAAATTTTGGCCACATAATGTTCATCCAGTAAAATGTTGGTTAACTTGACATCTCTATGAATGATGGGTATGGAAGCTGCTGAGTGAAGATATGCAAGGGCACTAGAACATTCAGCAGCAATTCTCAGCCGATTCGCTAAAGATAACCAAGACATGCTTCCATCTATGTTGTGGACATGATGGAATAAGGTACCGTTTGAAACAAACTCATAAACCAACAGAGGAACTTCACACTCTAAACAACACCCCAGAAGTTTGACCACATTCCTGTGGTTAACTTGTGTAAGAATAACCATCTCATTGATAAATTGCACCACTTGACTTTTATCCATTATTTTTGACTTTTTAATAGCAACTACACGTTGATCGGGTAAAATTCCTTTGAATACTATACCATAAGCACCTTGTCCAATAATCCTATCGGAGGCATAGTTATTTGTTGCTTTCTTCAATTCTTTTTCTGTAAAAAGTTTAGCTGAATCGACAGCACTGCCGTCCTTTGAAATGCTTTGTTGTATTAGTAGGAGACCACCATTTTGCTTGAAGAACTTTTCTCTTAATTGAGTATGTTTTCTTTTCTTGATGATGCAGTATAAGAAGGTAGTTCCAACGATTAAGAAGGTGCAACCGAATGACATTCCTGCGTGCAACTTATAATAATTTAAGAGATGAATCAAAAATAATTTTACATTCTGCGAAATAATCTGGTTTCTTATCAGTATTTGCACAATATATGATTGACAGGATTTTAGTACGTTGGTTTATAGGAATTATAAAATCAGTGTTTGTCCTGAAGTAGAAAATGAACCAATTGAAATCTCCACCATCCTTGCGTCTTTAATGTGTGAATACGGACCGCAGGAAATTGCAGATTCATTAAATTTTTTATAGAAATTACCAGTCAAAGAACTTGTATACAACTTACCAGCATAATAGGACTAATCACTCGAAACATTGCAGGGATTATATATCTTACCTAATATAAACTTGATCTGGGAGGATGTAGAACTTTTAGCAACGCAACCACTGCCATTTTTCCTTCCATCACCATCATAACCATGTGGACAAGAACAGTTGTAATTACCTGGAATATTTATGCAAGTCTTCTCACAATCATTGTTGTCTGGATCAGCACATTCATCTATATCTAAAAAGAGAAAAGAGAGAAAAAGAGATTATTTACTTATATGAAATAGAAGGCACCAGATAAGAAAGTTAACATAAAATGTATCATTTAGTTACCTTTGCATCCAGGGCTCAGATATGGATTACCCTCGTAACCTTGATTACAGCTGCAACGGTAGCCACCAGAACTTTTACCTCCATCAATGCAATAGCTATTTGCATATCTGCAAGCAAAAGAATTAGAGTCTTGAGCTGCTTGAGCACAAGTATTGTTTTCATCAATCACCCAGTCGAGTACTATAGGTACAGTAGTCTCGATCTTATTCTTGAGGGCTTCAATATTTTCAAGGTCTGAAAGACCACGAAAATTGAAGCGTTGTTTTTCACCCAAAAATGCATAGCCGCAAGGGTTAAAAGATGAAATGTTGTCTCTATGGTTTTGATAGGTGCCGAGGTTGACAGAATAGTACTTGAGAACGTTAACGGATACTTGGCAACAGCCACCCCCAGAACACTCGTCTTTTCGAACGTCCTTCTTATTGCGACATATGGTAGTGCATCCTGTTGGAAAATCTTCGTCTTTAGCCTGGTAGAAGTTTCCCCAGTCATCACAACCAACAACGGTCAACACATTTGCACCAGAATACGTGTATGAAGTGTTCACCAAATCAAGTGATGTGTTATAGTATGTTTGAAGTAAGCCAGATAGATCATAGCACGCTTCAGCCCCTAGGTTTGCAATGCGTAGTTCGGTGTCTGATATATCAAAAACCTCGTAGTACACATCGTTCAATACTATGAAGGCCTTGGGACGGCTACGTGTTGGGATGCATCTAATATCAAACCAGGAATTAATGGAACAATTCTGACCTTCGGGCTCTCCTGATGTGATTCCAAACGGATATGGTACTTTCAGATTTCCGCATTGGCTTTGACATCCTGGCTTTGCAAAGGCTCCGACCTTTGTAATAGTGTTATTAGTGTGGGTTTCAGGCACGGGCACGGGCACGGGCACGGGCACGGTGGCATTAATTGCGGATCCTGCAAAAGTGGCAGCTTCTAGCCCCCAAGCACAAACTAGCAAGACAAGCAGGTGCATTTCTGTTTTCATTTTACCAGAGTTTAATATCTGAAATTTCAAAGTATTGTATATAAAGATATCGCTGGTGCATAGGCTCTCTGCCAGACACTCAAAATTTGCCTTGTCCAGTGCTCTTGCTAAATGTTTTATAATCTGCGAGTTCTTATATTAAGGAAACTTATTTAAAGACTTTTAACAATTGAACAAGTAAACGAAGAAGTAATTAATGCTTAGCTGCCATCGGCCACTACTTAATAAATGGTGCTTGATCATACATAATACACTTCTAATCAGTGTTGGACCAAATACTTTTTTCCTTAAGGGAAACATAGTGTGCTACATCTAGTAATACTTATGTTCACATCGACTGCTTGATGACTAATAATTCCTTGTTTATACCACTTCTTTGATGAGGTTCGGACCATTCGGTAATGGCATGTGTGCAAGTGATTCACTATGATGCATTATGTTTCCGGTCATTGTTTTTGAGAAGTTATTTCTACTTAAGTTAATAAGGAATAAACTACTGATCAGCTTCTGTCCATCTGGCTTCTTAGACGTTAGAGATCAGTCGTCAATCTATGTCCATCAAATTACTAGTATATATGTTGCTAGTAAGGTTTAAGTTTTTTTTCCACCAAGTCTTTGTAGATTGGTATCCCTGCACAAAGAACATTTTTATGATTTAGTGATTTAATTATAATATTTTTCTACTCGAATAACTATGTTTAAAATAGGATGCAATGAATTAAAGCCTGCTTACAACGATGTCAAGAAAAACGAAAAAGGCTTGGTGAAATTGTTTTAAGAGCAAGTTTTTCTGTGATACCTATTATGGTTATTTTATGGAGTCCTTTTCAAGTCCCAGTTAGAATGATCTCAAGTGTATACATAGTTAAAGTAAACTCCTATGCAAGTCAACTAAATAAAATGTTGAAATAAGTTAACAGTAACACATTTCACTTTCATATGCAACTTGCAAGCAGATTGTTACAGTACTACAGTGGTGTTCATCGTACTCCAGACCTTTCAACTATATTATGTAATTAAATAACTACATTTATTTAGGTACCTGATGAAATGTTAATTATGTTTAAGGAGGTTGGAGGTTGAACAAAAAGATTCAACTGTAAATGTTATGAATAAAATTACAATTTCATTTAAACAGGTTTATATGCTCCACATAAATTTCAACGAGAGTTGTAGTGATTCAACACCTTACATGAATCTTTAGAGAGTTGTAGTGAATTACACCTTACAGATTTAACAAATTTAATCAACCATCTTAGTTAATCCAATTGGAGATGTTCAAATTCTGTTTGCGCATAATTACATACGTAACTAGAGCCAGATATCATAGCAGTTCTCAGCCACGCTTTTACTAATGCAGCTCAGTCACAGTATTGCAGGTAATTTCAAATCCCTGATTTAAGGCACATTCCGATCTTTGTGCCCTTTTGATACGACGAACGGATGTGGTACTTCCAGGTTTCCACATTGACTTTGTGCCCTATCGACATCCAGGCTTCGCAAAGTCTACAACATTTATTATACTGTGATTGGTTTCTGGGACAAACTACTTGGTTGATGACCAATTTATTATGTGATATCAACAAGTGACTATTAAATTTTAATTGTTCAAACGTCAGTTATGAAAACTTAAAATAAATTATATGTTCCAAATTCCAATAGATTAATCAAGCATTTCACTTTCAGATGCAAATTGCAAGTGCAAAGTTAAATTCTCCTGTCAAAGAGACCTAACATATTTTAATAACTACTTGCATTGATTCAGGTATATGATAAAACGAGTACTTAATTATGTTTTGGGTTGCTAAAAAAAAAGATTCATCTATAACTGTTATGAATTGAATGTTACAACCAAATTTTTTTAAAGTGAATGATAAATACATTTATTTACTTAAATTAAGAATTTTTTTTTTGTCAAACTTTAATTGGGAATTTCAAGTTGCAACTTGAAATCCGATTATCTGAAATTCGTTATTCTTTGATCAACTACATCTGCAAAACTTGGTATAATTTAGCAATGTATCATGAATTAGACAATCTGACTTGCAAATGGAATAATAGTATACCACAGGACGAGTGTGACTCTGTACATTACAATAAGGCTGCTCGATGGTGCAACAAATTAATAGAACTTGAAACATACAGTTCCGAGATTCCTATAATTATTAATAGAACTTAGTTGGATCTCCTAAAAATCTGAATGTTGAATCGCAGTATGACCTGTAAGTATCATTGGCATGTTGAATTGTTGTTGAATGTGTTCTGGTGGGGAGAATTCAGTTGGAAAGTTGTCGCTTTTAAGGTAGCTTTGGACCGAAACTTGAGCTGGTATTCATTGTATAAATACCCCGATCATGTATTGTAAACAAGATATAGTGGAGGAAGGCTTGATCTCGATCATTCAAGGTTTGAAGCCGATAATTGCTGCTAAATGAGCAATGGAATCAGCTCTAGAAGAGAAAAAATATTTACATTTAAAATTGTTAGAGCATCTCCAATGGTATTAGCTAAAAATGGTTGGAAATATTGATTATGTAAAATTTACTGAATCTGTAAGAAGTTGTGCTCCAATGGTATATTAGCTATAATGTTGTATATATTGTAAATATAGTATGTTATTATTATTTCATGTTGTTATTAATAGAATCTATTTATTTTAAGGTAATAGATCATGTAAAATCTTCTTTACAGGTCTCTAGAGGTTGGCCAAATATAGCCAACGAAAAGAGATTATGTAAATTTTTTGCTAACAGTAATGTTCCATTGGAGTGATGTTTTTTTTACATAATTTCTATAAATTTCATTTTTGGTAATATATTTGTGATTTTAGCTACGGGGTCTTCTCCATTGGAGATGCTCTTAGTTATAGTCTGGGGCATTCTTGTCTTCTAAAATTACTGTAGGTAGTATGGTCTTTTTAAACGAGTGAGGATCCTCTTTTTAAACGAGTGAGATCCTCTGTCCCCCTCTTCATGATCCCTTCTTTGTCTCATGTACAAAAAGGGTGCTCCTGGTGGGGCCCATTTCAAGAAAAATGGAAATAAAAATATTTTTTCTGGCCCGTCAGGGGAACTTTTTAATACAGGGAACATAGAAAGGGCATGGAAAAGGAGACAGAGGATCCAAGCTCTTTTTAAACCAACTAAAAAATCGTAACACAGTTAATTTGTGCATAAACTCCGTGTGTATTACTCTGTTTGGGTGTGTCACCATTTCTAAAACTTTTTTACTGCCTTAATTTAACAAGGTGCATCTCTTAGAACTGTAATCATTCAATTTTAGGTTCATCTTAATGAAAAATGCAGAAAAAGTTTCAACTATTTCATATTCTGCACTACATTTGGTTAATCTTTATAACTCCCATTAACATTTCTTATTTGTGCAATTAGCTGCTATAATCATCAATCTAAACGTTGATTGAGCTTTAATTGTGATTAATCTTGGTAGCTTTCTGGAATTTTATGTGTGTAGCTTATTACCTTGTGTAGTTCAGTTACTTTAAAGGATAACACCTGTTTGCTAAACTTCCAAACCAAAATTCCTTTTGGTCAATTCATTTACTCCATGCGTATTATGTTCGGATCTGATTTTATTATTTACATCGAGTTCAGTTGATTGTTCGTTTGCAAGAATGGTTTGGGCAAATGTTGGGATTGATGAAGTAAGCTCTGGAGGATACGTGGGTAATGTAATTGATATTTTTCAACAATTGGTTAGTACTTGCTCACGGGAGAAATTAGCCATGATTGCACTGATTTGCTGGAAACTTTGGAATCGCAGAAATAGGTGGGTATGGGATAAAGTTAGCACTTCGAAATTTGGTGTGCAGGCTACTGCAGAGAACATGTTGTATGAGTGGAGGCAAGTTTGTTTGGAGAGGATGAAAAATAAGGTTGTAAGGTCTGTAAGTGTAAGAAGATGGATACCACCACAGCAGGGATGGGTAAAAGCGAATGTAGATGCTACTGTTTTCATGGACTCTGGTTGTGTTGGCATAGGCAGTATTCTTCGAAATGAGCAAGGGGAGTTTATCAGGGCCAGAAATCAGAAAATTGAAACGTTATATACCAGCCACGAGAAGCAGAAGCAGTAAGTTTAAAGGAAGCACTTTCATGGGTTAAGGAGTTGGGGTATAAAAAGTGTGTTTTTGAAACTGATGCTAAAGAACTCGCGGAGAATTGTAAGAAAGTGCAGGGACGTGCATATTTCCATTCGATAGTTATGAGTTGTGTTGAGTTATTTAAGCACTATGATCAAGTGCTAGTCGAGTTTGTCCATAGGTCTGCGAATGAAGTAGCTCATAGATTGGCAAGGGTTACTTATTCTATGTCAGGCATCCATGAGTGGGTTGATACCGCTCCGGAATTTATTTCTAATGTATTGATCATTGATTCAATTTAATAAAAGCAAGTACGTTTATTTCAAAAAAAAAAGTATGGATTACTCAGTTTTTTGATAATTCCTAACACTGGAAACAAACTTTAGCTCATTAGTTGAGTAAATTCAGTGCATCAAGACATTGTTAGTAATCACTGTCCTAGAATTTTTTTTAATTCATATGTGCGATAGCTCTGATTATACACTTATAGAATTTGAATAGCACGGCCTTTATGTTAAAATACAGCTACTACAAAGATTAGTTAGTCAAGATATTCATGTTGTTAGAAAGTCAGGGTCAAGATATTCATGCTTGATTTATGGTACTTGTAATGTTCTTTTCATATTAGCACCTTGCTGTATATAATCAACCACAATCATACAATGTAAATCAAGCAATATCATATCAATACAAGAGTTTTCTATTACATTGTTCTAGCTTCATCAGTTAAACACGTACCAATTTTATCATGGTATCAAAGCTTTAATCTCCTTACCTCCACCTTTCACAGCCACGGTCATCATCTCCTGTGATAACTTCTTTAAGTCATTAATTCAAATTGCACAACCCACCTATTGACGAGTCAACACATCGAGTCACACACAACTCGCAAACCACCATTGATTCCGGCAAACCACCATTGATTCCGGCAACCACCATTGATTCCGACGAACAGTTTCTTCCGGCAACAAAACCAAACTCTTTGCGACATTACATCGAATAGTTGGTACAACCTGCTCTTCCTCTTCAACTAGTCACCACAGACTACAACAACAAACACATAAGTTTGTCTTGACTCATCTTAGGGATACAGAAGGCCACATAAATTAGATTCACCCACAAAAGCTGCTCTCCCATTGGTCAAGAATCTCCTTGTAGAAGACGAAGAGCAAGATACAAAACGCCCAATTCTTGAAAAGATCATAATTTAGGGATCGAAATTGATGATTTTGGGAAAAAGGTGGGTGAATTTATAGTAAAGATTGAAACTTTGATTCCATGCTAACATCTTGAGGAGAAAGAAATAGAGTAAGTCGTGGAGTTCTCCGCCGATTCCTCCCTGCCGTGTAGCCGCCATCGTCCTTGGTAACACTGAACTCAATTTATATCAAGATATAGGATACTATATCTCTCTACTGATACATATATTTTGATATCAAGTAGTTGTTATATTTTTGGTTAAAGTTACACCCAAGTACCCAAACTGTTGCCTATATTTAGTTAGTCCCTTAGCTTGTTAAACTTATAAATCTGTCCTGGTAGTTTATTACTATTACCCTTTTAAACCCAAACGTAATCATGAATAACAATAATAGTTCACCAATTCAAACAATTTTGGATGGTTCCAACTACTTGGCTTGGTCTCAAGCTATGCGTAGTTTTCTTAAGGGTAAAAGAATCTGGCCATATGTAAGTGGTGATATTACAATTCCAACAAAAGGGAAGAATGAAGATGAGTCAAAGTTTAAAGATCGCATTGAAGAATGAGATGTCAAAAATCATCAAGCTATCACATTTTTTAGAAACTCTTCTGTTTCTAAAATTAATTTACAATTCGGAAATTTCGAAACGGCTAAAGAAATTTGGGATTTATTGGCATCTCGGTACACAACATCTGATCTTTCTCACCAATATCAGATTCTGAATTCCTTAAGTGAACAGAACCAGTAGCAGATTTTCTTTCCCAAATACAATCATTTTGGGATCAGCTAACTTTTTCTGAACCTAAGTGGTTACACACAGAGGATGCCACACTCTATCAGGCGTATCGTGATCAACAACGACTCATCTAGTTTTTGATGGCTCTCATTCAGAATTTCGAACCAGTTAGAGCTGCTCTTCTCCACCGTGTTCCGCTGCCCTCTTTGGAAAGTGCCTTAACTGAACTCATTTCTAAGGAAACTCGACTCGGCATTAGCAAAACCAGCCCCATGGCTGAAACTGTCCTTGCGGTACCTCTCATACCTACTTCTGACAAACCTTTTTGTAGGTTTTGTCGTCAAAATGGACACATAACTAAGGATTGTACAACACTTCGCAATCACACATGCCAACATTGCCATCAAAAGGGTCATTACTCGATACAGTTCTGCAAGAAAAAGCCATCTTTTCATCCAAACAAATTATCTCAATCCTTTGTTGCTGCAACCTCTGAATCTACATCAGACACTACACCCACAACATCCATTACTGAGCTTACTTCTTTACTCAAATAGGTTTTATCTAAAACCGGCTCTTCTTCCACTGCATTCTCGGCCACCTCAGGTAATTCTTGGTATTTTGATTCTGCTTATTGCAATCATATGACAAATGATTCATACATATTTACCACGAAGACACAGAGTTCTTTTCCTCCAACCATTCAAACAGTAGATTGTTCTAGCTTGAATGTGTCACACATCGGAAATGTATCTACTAAAGATCTTTCCCTTCCTTACACATTTTTTGTTCCAAATCTTTCACTTAATCTTATCTCTATTGGCCAAATTTGTGATCATGGTCTTGATGTTATTTTTACCCCTTTTGGTTGTTAGGTACAGGATCCTCAGATGAATCAAACACTTGGGACAGACGTAGATGTGGAAAGTTGTTTGAGCTCACTTCTCTTCATCTACCTACACCAAAATCATCATCTCATCTAGCTTGTGAGATTTCATCTAGTACCTGGCACTCTCGGTTAGGCCATCCATCTTCCACTCATTTGCATAATCTTGTTTCTAAGGGTCTCTTAGGGAGTATAAGTGAAGACAAAATTGAATGTGTGTCATGTAAACTAGCAAAACAACATGTACTTCCTTTTCCTATTCATTATGAAACATCATCTTCTACTTTTGATCTTATTCATTCTGATATTTGGCGAATGGATGTCAAAAATGCTTTCCTTAATGGCGACTTAGATGAAGAAGTTTATCTCAAACCTCCTCTCGGTTTTGATCTTGATACATGCTAATTTTATATATATTTTATAGCATGTTATCTCTCATTTATCCTTAATTTTGTGCTTGATTAACATTGTTAGTAGCATTTTAATTTGAATTTGATACTAAGATATTTTTTATGTTTATAGGATAATTTTGGAAGCAAAAGGAGCCTGGTTTCAGATCATCAAGAGACCATAGATTAAACCTGGACGAGCAATGAGGAAATTAGAATTGTCACAAAAACATTGAAAGTGATATATTCTTAAAGCAGGAATCCAGGTTGGAATTAATATAATTTTTGTTAAGCAAAAGGAATCCGGTTTCAGATCCTCAAAAGACCGCAGCTTAGGACTAAAGAATTTATTTAA
The DNA here is from genome assembly GCA_036435485.1 of Saposhnikovia divaricata. Lineage (NCBI taxonomy): Eukaryota > Viridiplantae > Streptophyta > Magnoliopsida > Apiales > Apiaceae > Saposhnikovia > Saposhnikovia divaricata. Next base: position 53,581,954 of record CM071594.1, on the reverse strand, counting down.
ATTAATAAATAGTTAATTTATTTAGAAAATTATATTAATAAATATTTTTATAATTTTTGGATTTAATTAATTATTTATTAATTAAAGATTATAAGATGTGCGGATTAAAAAGCATTTCTATGGAACCCGTTCAAAAGTAAAGGCCACTTGAATTGTTTTTAACCAAAAGAATGATTATGTATGATAATGGTGGGCGGCAGCATTAACAAAAGAAAAAGAAAAGCCGCCTGGAATGATTAACACTACTGGTGTGCTGTTTAGTTTTTTTTTTGTGGATTTGTTTATTTCCGGATATGGGCTAAGTACTACTATAAATAGGAGGGAAATTTGCCTAGGTGAAGAGATCTTTGTACCAAATATTCAGTTCTATTACCTCTTGTTTTTCTCAACTTCTTTTGTAAATTTTAGTTTTAAACACATTCACTTAAATTTCTGCAAGTTATATTTTTGGGTGGAGAGCAAGGATAGATGGAATTTACTGCAAGCTTGTGAAATTCTTAAAGTTGTAATTTCTTCATTCTAAACTCTTTTAATTATGATTTTACCATTTATTATATGCTTATTTTCTTTATCTAGCATGAGTAACTAATTTTATAATCCGAGAATTAGGTAGTATTCATTGGCGATATATGCTTGTTTGATTGTAATAATAATTCTCTATTTTTGCTAATCTATCATTGAGGGCTAAACCAATTAAGGGAGTAGCTAACCTTTAATTGTATTCATAGGGATTATGATAAATCGGGAGATGAGTTATAATTCTTGTTCATGATTTGATAGACATAGTTCAATTATTGAATCGGGAGATTAATAAGAGGACTATGAAACTTATAATTTTCGGGTCTTAAAAATCTAAAATTGTATTTCGATTGATCATGGGAGTGACTTTTGAGATATGATTGTAGACATTAATTTTGTATCTTGAGAGAGAACATTATAAAATTTAGAAGAATTGTTTTTAGCAAAATATGAGAAATATATATATCACATTATAACAGCATTATTGAACCAATTGAAGAACCCTATTTTTCGGATTGCTTTTCATCATCAATTAAATCTTAGTTTTATTTGTTTGTAATTAGTTTAATTCTCACACACCAATTATTTCTCACACTTCTAGATATTAAGAAATTAAAACTTGAACTTGTATTAATAGTCCTTCCCTGCGAACGAACTTCACAAAAATAAACTTCAACAAATTGGCGCCGTTGCCGGGGAAGGCATCAATATTAAGTTTAGGTTATTTATTTCTTATAATTTAGATTTTATTTTGTTCAGTATAACAAAAAAAAATATATTAGTATAGAAATTTTCAGTAATTGTTTTCTGTAATTTGTTTGGTTTTTATTCGAAGCTAAATTTTGTTTCCCCTGTTTTGTCTTTAAACATCCCCTGTATTCTTTCGTTTAATACACAAACCCAGTAGCCTTGTTCTGTTTTATCTCCTTCGAATTATCAAAACCCCTGCCTCTCCTTTCTTTTCAACCACTACAATTCCTCCCCTTCTTATTCCCACAAACCTCTTCTTCTCTTTCCCTTCGACCAAGCAGTCCATCCTCATCCTCCTTTTGCCACAAAACCCACGATACATACACACGAGTTTTATTTGAGTGTTAAAATTTTTGAGTTTTTCTTTCGTATTAGTGTTTACTGATTTCGTTTTAAGTTGAATGGTTGTTCTCCGAATTGGTGTTGATGCGAGTTTTAATATTGAGTATCCTCTCCCTGCTTCGATTCCACCACAAACACCCAACCCCCGCTTTGTTTTTTTTTACTAGTTTTATTTTCGTTTCGTTTTTATTTTCTGTTTTATTTGATTCTGAATCCTGTGAGTTGTTGCTGAGTTTGAGTGTTGTTTTCTGAAACGATTTCGTGGAAAGTCCGGTTTCTAAGTCGTTCGTTTAGTAATGAAATTGTTTGCCTCAGTTCTGCTGTTCTTCGTTGTCCGATTTTCCGCGTTAACGAATCGCTTGTGTAGCTGTTGTCTCAAGTTTGTAGTCAGATCCTATGTTTTACGCTGAGTTCAACAAAGTCGCTGTTTGTTTAGTCCACTAAATTGCGAGTCTGAGTCGTGGTTTTTGTCGAATTCTGCGAGTCGATGGGTTCTGTATTGTGGTTCGATTGTCCATGTTCTGAGTTTCTTGAAGAGTAGTTTAGTTGCTGAGTTTTTCTTCACTGAGTTCCTCTCCCGAGTTGTAGTTGCAATATTTGTTCTGTTTCAGTTTAATTTTTCTGAGTGTTACCGTTGTCGAATGATGTAGAGTTCGTTTAATGTAGTCAATTATCATGCATTTGTTGGATTGAGTTCGTATGAATTAAGTTTGGTTTTGATTCCGTGAGTTTCGTTCACCGAGTAGAACTGTGTGCGAGTTCCTGTATTGCTGTTTTGTGCTGAAGTGAAGTGAATTGTTTTGTTTTGAATTTTTTTTTTAAATTAAATAAATAAAATAAAATAAAATAAAATTTAGTTTTAATTCAAATTTAGAATTTTTAGATTAATTTAGTTTTTGTTCTTTTCAATTTTATTTGCGATTTTGTTGGTTGTAAAAAAATAAATAAATAAATAAAAATAAAAATAAAATTTGTCGAATATAATGTATTGTGGAGTTTAGGTTAATGATTTCTTATTTTGTAGATTTCATCAAAGTTGTTTCCAACATCTAACTTATTTGTGTTTTCTTTTTCAGGTGCACAAACTCTTGCATGTGACGTATAGTAAGTGCTGGAAATCTAGAATTTGATCCGGAAATCGAACGCACTGCTCGAATCTTAAGGCGAGAGGCAAAGCAAAGGAAAGAAAAATCTAAAATGGTTGACGAAGATCGTGAAGTTGCTATTATTGATGAGACTTCAATTTGGGACCATGAGACACCAAATCCTGCTAATTGCATGTACAAAACTCCAGAGATTGGGGCAGCCCAATTCAACATTAATCCAAGCTTAATTCAGATGATCAGCAATCAAGCTTTTGAAGGAGATATTGAACTAGAGGACCCACACAGACATCTAGAGCGCTTCGTGCAGATGTGTGGCTCATTCAGAATCAACGGTGTTACGAGTGACAAGATTCGTCTCCATATGTTTCCCTACTCTATTAAGGGAAGAGCTTTGGAATGGTTTCAACAACTTCCAGACACCACGGTTGCTACATGGGAGATTCTTTCTACTGCATTGTTGTCCAAATATTATCCTTCTGACAAGACACAACAATTGAGGACTATGATTATGAGTTTTAAAGCACAACCGGGTGAAGGTCTATATCAGGCATGAGAGAGATTTAAGGCATTATTGAGGAAATGTCCACATCATGGTTTGCAAGATTGGCAGATCATTATTACTTTTTATGGGGCCATGAATGCAGATATTCGTTTGAGTTTGGATGTGGCTGCTGGTGGAAATTTTAAGAAGGCACCAACTACACAGGCTAAAGCACTCCTTGAGGAATTGGCATCTAATAATTATTCATGGGCACCTAGTGGGACAAGCTCAGCAAAAGCAGCACAAGATTCTGAGATGATCAACATGCTGGCTCTCAAATTGGATACTCTAACTCAGGAGATGCGAGGACAAAGGGCAAATGTGAATGCTATTTCTTCACCTATGGAAGGGTATAATGATTATGGTGCTAGTCAGAACTCTTATGTGCAACAATTTCCAGAAGAAGCATCTTTTATTCAGGGAAGACAGCCGTGGCCTGTTCAGAATAACTCCTACTACAATCCAAATCAAAGGCCAAACAACAATCTTTCTTACAGTAGTAATCATACGGCTAATCCTTCCTATTCATTTCCAAGGCAGAATCAACCTCCTGGTTTTCAGTCACGACCACCGTATCAAGCACAACAGCAGTATCAACCACCGCCAAAGAAAGAACCTGCTGATTGGGAAGTTGCACTAAATAAAATAATGCAAGGAACCTCTGGGGCATTGGCTAATATGGAATCAAGAATAAATCAAATGGCATCATCTCAAAAGATGCTAGAAACACAGATTGGACAAATTGCCTCCAAGATGGGTGTTCGTGAGCAGGGTTCTCTTCCAAGTCAACCCGACCAGAATGGTAAGGAACAATGCAAAGCAATTACTTTGAGGAGCGGAAAAGAGTTGCCCGAGGTTGAGGCTCTTGAGCCTAAAGAGAGGGAGGCGGAAAAAGAAAATGAGATAGTAGAGATTGATGCAGAAAAGTCAGAAAAAGTAGATGAAGATAAGAAGGAAGAAAAAACAGAAAAGCCATATGTTCCTCCACCACCTTATGTTCCTCCTATTCCATTTCCACAGAGACTTCACAACATGAAGTTAGAAAAGCAGTACGAGAAGTTCTTGACTATGTTCCGGCAGTTGCATATTAATATTCCATTTGCTGACGCTTTGGCTCAAATGCCACTCTACGCCAAATTTCTTAAGGAGATGTTGTCCAGAAAAAGGAAACTTGAGGATGTGGAAACTATTACTCTCAATGCTGAATGTAGTGCAGTCATCCAAAAAGCAATTCCACAGAAATTGAAGGATCCTGGGAGTTTCTCTTTAGCATGCACTATTGGAGCAATGGAGAATATTAAAGCATTGTGTGATTTAGGGGCTAGTGTGAGTTTGATGGCACATTCCATTTGTGGAAGACTTGGTCTTGGAGTGCTCAAGAAGACAAGAATCTCACTTCATTTGGCTGATTGTACTATCAAGTATCCTTTGGGAGTCATTGAGGATGTACTTGTCAAAGTGGATAAATTCTTTATCCCTTGTGATTTTATGGTGTTGGAGATGGATGAAGATGTTGAAATGCCCATTATTTTGGGAAGGCCATTTTTGGCTACTGCTGGAACCACAATTGATGTCAAAGCTGGGAAATTGGCATTAAATGTTGGTGATGAAAAGGTTGAGTTTGATCTCAACAAAGCTATGAAGATGCCTTCATTTGATGCTACATGTTTCAATGTTGACATAGTGGATGAGATCGTAAGTCTTGAAGATGCAGACTTCACAAAAGTGGAACAAACCTTAGATGATAAAGAAGTTGAAGAAGCACTTGCACTTGATATGCAAGAAAAAGGTACGCCGAAAATTGATGTGGCACTTTCAATTTCAGAGGCACCTCAGGTAGAACTCAAACCTCTTCCTTCTAATCTAAGGTATGCTTTTCTTGGTCCTAATGATACATATCCTGTGATAGTGCCCGCTTTGCTCCATGATGATGAACTTGATAAATTGTTAAATATGCTTAGGCAATTTAAATCATCAATTGGTTGGACAATTAAAGATATCAAGGGAATTAGCCCCGCTCTTTGCATGCATAGGATTTCCTTAGAAGATAATCATAAACCTGTGATTGAGGGACAAAGAAGATTGAATCCTAATTTGCAAGATGTGGTTAAGGAAGAGATAACTAAGTTGTTAGATGCTGGCATTATATACTCTGTTCCACATAGTAACTGGGTTAGTCCAATTCATGTTGTACCTAAGAAGGGTGGGATGACTGTCGTGCATAATGAAAATAATGAATTAATCCCCACTAGGACTGTAACAGGTTGGAGAGTTTGTATTGATTATAGAAAATTAAATAATGCTACTCGCAAAGATCACTTTCCTCTCCCATTTATTGATCAAATGCTCGAAAGACTTGCGGGTAATGAGTATTATAATTTTCTAGATGGATTCTCGGGATATTTTCAGATTCCCATTGCACTCGAGGATCAAGAAAAGACAACCTTTACTTGTCCTTATGGTACTTTTGCATATCGTAGACTACCCTTTGGTTTGTGTAATGGCCCATCTACATTTCAACGACTTATGACAGCTATATTCTCAGATTTTCTAGGAAAAACCATGGAAGTCTTCATGGATGACTTTACTGTATATGGTTCTTCCTTTGATTCTTGTTTAAATAGTTTGTCTCAAGTGTTGCAGAGATGTGAAGACATTAATCTTGTTCTTAATTGGGAGAAGTGTCATTTTATGGTAAAGGATGGTATTGTGCTTGGGCACAAGATTTCTAGTAAAGGCATCGAGGTGGACACGGCAAAAATTGAAGTGATTGAGAAATTACCACCACCCTCATCCGTAAAGGGGATTAGAAGTTTTCTTGGACACGCCGGTTTTTACCGACGTTTTATCAAAGAATTTTCTAAAATTTCTCGTCCTCTTTGTAATCTACTTGAAAAAGACAGTGTCTTTGATTTTAACGAGAGTTGTCTTGTTGCTTTTAATAGGTTGAAGAAGGAGCTTACTTCTGCACCTATCATGTCAGCCCCTGATTGGAGCTTACCTTTCGAGCTCATGTGTGATGCTAGTGACTATGCTGTGGGTGCTGTTTTAGGCCAAAAGAAGGAAAAACGCATGCATGTGATATACTATGCAAGCAAGACACTTGATGATGCACAAATCAATTATGCCACCACTGAAAAAGAGCTACTTGCTGTGGTTTTTGCCTTTGAGAAATTCAGATCCTATCTTGTTGGGTCTAGGGTGATTGTTTATACAGATCATGCTGCATTTCCAGAAGAAGTGGTAGGAGTTAATATACCTATCAATGATGCATTTCCAGAAGAAACACTTCTTGCAGTATCTTTGTCTACACCATGGTATGCGGACTTCGTAAATTATCTTGTAGGTGGCATTGTACCAAGTGGACTGACGTATCAACAAAAGAAGAAATTATTATTTGATGTAAAACACTACTTCTGGGAAGAACCACTTCTTTACAAGGAATGTGCTGATGGTATCATGAGGAGGTGTGTGCCACACGAGGAAATTTCTAATGTCTTGAATCATTGTCATGCTTTAGAGTGTGGTGGTCACAACAGTAGCACGAAAACTGTTGCAAAAATTTGGTAGTCTGGATTTTATTGGCCTTCAATGTATCAAGATGCAAGAAGCTTTATTGCAACTTGTGATCGATGTCAAAGAACAGGAAATATTTCAAGACGGAATGAGATGCCTTTGCAACCTATTCTTGAGGTTGAGCTTTTTGATGTTTGGGGGATAGACTTCATGGGTCCATTTCCATCTTCTTATGGGAATAAATTTATCTTGGTGGGAGTTGATTACGTCTCTAAGTGGGTGGAGGTGATTGCTAGTCCTACAAATGATGCTAGAGTGGTTAAGAAGTTCTTACAGAAGCATATCTTTACACGATTTGGAGTGCCTAGGGCCATCATCAATGATGGAGGGTCTCACTTTTGCAATAAATTAATTGAAGATCTTTTGCGAAAGTATGGAGTGACTCAGAAAGTTGCTACACCTTATCACCCTCAAACTAGCGGGCAAGTGGAGATCTCAAATCGAGAACTGAAACAAATTCTTGAGAAAATAGTGGCTAGCTCCAGAAAAGATTGGGCAAGGAAGCTTGATGAAGCTCTATGGGCTTATAGGACGGCATTCAAGACACTTATCGGTATGTCTCCGTATAGGTTGGTGTTTGGAAAATCATGTCATTTACCCGTGGAAGTGGAGCACAAGGCACTTTGGGCGATAAGATTCTTGAACATGGAATTACAAGCTGCGGGACTTAACAGGTTGATGGGACTTAAAAGGTTGATGCAACTAAGTGAACTTGATGAGACAAAGAAGTGGCATGACAGGCATATTAGACCGAAAGAGTTTGAAGTTGACCAGCAAGTTCTACTGTTCAACTCAAGACTGAAACTCTTTCCCAGAAAATTGAAGTCAAAATGGTCTGGCCCTTTTAAAATTGTCAAGGTATATCCGTATGGTGCTGTGGACATCACTCGAGATGGTTCCGATGTGTTTAAAGTGAATGGGCAAAGACTCAAGCCATATTTGATTGGTGATGACATTCCAAGAGGAGTCAATTGGCTTCTCTCCAATCCTCAAGCTTAAGTTCATCACGAGTGGCGTCGATCTAATGACGTTAAACAAGCGCTATTTGGGAGGCAACCCAAGGAATTTTGTTGATTTGAATAATATTTTTGTATGTTTGGACTATGCATGAGGATCTTCATTTCGAGATGGATGCCACAATGGCATTTCATGGTTGCACACTACCACCTCGACCATGATTCAGGGGAGTCCTCTCTTTTTCCTCACATATTAGTCCATTGTGTGTTGTTTCTTGTGGACAAGAAACGTGATAAGTTGGGGGGTGTGAGTGTTCATTTAGATAGAACCTTTTTAGGGTTATTATATGCAAAAAAAAAAAAATTAAAAAATGACAAAAATGACAAAAATAATTCTAGCCTTGTAAAGATTAGTTGTTGTAAGTTAGATTGATACAACCATGCATGCTAAAAGAATCTTGTGTTTTTGACGCTTTTGATTGAGAAGTGATATGCTTTGTTCTTATGCACACATATACACTAGCAAGTTGAAGCAAGTAAACTCATTGAATTTTGTAAGTGATTAAAAGGACATGAATATGTGTAAGATGATTTGGTTTACATGCTTTGAGTACAAGTAGGTGCATTGGAGAGACTATTTACTTGGAATTGATTAGGTTTTTCCACCAAGTGATATTTTGAGCCTATATGCATATCTTTTGCATCTATATTCGTTTGCTTGAGTGTCCACATGTTGTTTGCATTGCTAACACTTGTTTGAGATCTTTCTTAAAATGCATGACATTATTTGATGATAAGATGATAAAGGCATTTAGGAATAAACCATATTTCCAAAATATCCACACCATTCTTATATGATCAAATAGTTACCCCGTTGAGCTTAATCTTATTTTTTTCGGCGACACACCGCATTACTTGCCTAAACCTTTTTCTTGTATTGGCCTTACTTTAGCTTGAATCCAAATTGTCAAAGGCTAGTAGAATGTTTGAGGGAGTAAAAAAGTGTGCAAAAGAGGGGATTATTGATGATCATTACTTTTGAAGAATGTGGGGTATGGTTATTTACTTTTTAGTCGAATTTGGTATTACTATCATGGGACCATTGTACTTGTTTATATTTAGATTCAAAATAAAAAAAAACAAAAAACAAAAAAACAAAAAAAAAACAAGCGCTATTTGGGAGGCAACCCAAGGAATTTTGTTGATTTGAATAATATTTTTGTATGTTTGGACTATGCAGGAGGATCTTCATTTCGAGATGGATGCCACAATGGCATTTCATGGTTGCACACTACCACCTCGACCATGATTCAGGGGAGTCCTCTCTTTTTCCTCACATATTAGTCCATTGTGTGTTGTTTCTTGTGGACAAGAAACGTGATAAGTTGGGGGGTGTGAGTGTTCATTTAGATAGAACCTTTTTAGGGTTATTATATGCAAAAAAAAAAATAATTAAAAAATGACAAAAATGACAAAAATAATTCTAGCCTTGTAAAGATTAGTTGTTGTAAGTTAGATTGATACAACCATGCATGCTAAAAGAATCTTGTGTTTTTGACGCTTTTGATTGAGAAGTGATATGCTTTGTTCTTATGCACACATATACACTAGCAAGTTGAAGCAAGTAAACTCATTGAATTTTGTAAGTGATTAAAAGGACATGAATATGTGTAAGATGATTTGGTTTACATGCTTTGAGTACAAGTAGGTGCATTGGAGAGACTATTTACTTGGAATTGATTAGGTTTTTCCACCAAGTGATATTTTGAGCCTATATGCATATCTTTTGCATCTATATTCGTTTGCTTGAGTGTCCACATGTTGTTTGCATTGCTAACACTTGTTTGAGATCTTTCTTAAAATGCATGACATTATTTGATGATAAGATGATAAAGGCATTTAGGAATAAACCATATTTCCAAAATATCCACACCATTCTTATATGATCAAATAGTTACCCCGTTGAGCTTAATCTTATTTTTTTCGGCGATACACCGCATTACTTGCCTAAACCTTTTTCTTGTATTGGCCTTACTTTAGCTTGAATCCAAATTGTCAAAGGCTAGTAGAATGTTTGAGGGAGTAAAAAAGTGTGCAAAAGAGGGGATTATTGATGATCATTACTTTTGAAGAATGTGGGGTATGGTTATTTACTTTTTAGTCGAATTTGGTATTACTATCATGGGACCATTGTACTTGTTTATATTTAGATTCAAAATAAAAAAAAACAAAAAACAAAAAAACAAAAAAAAAACAAGCGCTATTTGGGAGGCAACCCAAGGAATTTTGTTGATTTGAATAATATTTTTGTATGTTTGGACTATGCAGGAGGATCTTCATTTCGAGATGGATGCCACAATGGCATTTCATGGTTGCACACTACCACCTCGACCATGATTCAGGGGAGTCCTCTCTTTTTCCTCACATATTAGTCCATTGTGTGTTGTTTCTTGTGGACAAGAAACGTGATAAGTTGGGGGGTGTGAGTGTTCATTTAGATAGAACCTTTTTAGGGTTATTATATGCAAAAAAAAAAAAAAATTAAAAAATGACAAAAATGACAAAAATAATTCTAGCCTTGTAAAGATTAGTTGTTGTAAGTTAGATTGATACAACCATGCATGCTAAAAGAATCTTGTGTTTTTGACGCTTTTGATTGAGAAGTGATATGCTTTGTTCTTATGCACACATATACACTAGCAAGTTGAAGCAAGTAAACTCATTGAATTTTGTAAGTGATTAAAAGGACATGAATATGTGTAAGATGATTTGGTTTACATGCTTTGAGTACAAGTAGGTGCATTGGAGAGACTATTTACTTGGAATTGATTAGGTTTTTCCACCAAGTGAGATTTTGAGCCTATATGCATATCTTTTGCATCTATATTCGTTTGCTTGAGTGTCCACATGTTGTTTGCATTGCTAACACTTGTTTGAGATCTTTCTTAAAATGCATGACATTATTTGATGATAAGATGATAAAGGCATTTAGGAATAAACCATATTTCCAAAATATCCACACCATTCTTATATGATCAAATAGTTACCCCGTTGAGCTTAATCTTATTTTTTTCGGCGACACACCGCATTACTTGCCTAAACCTTTTTCTTGTATTGGCCTTACTTTAGCTTGAATCCAAATTGTCAAAGGCTAGTAGAATGTTTGAGGGAGTAAAAAGGTGTGCAAAAGAGGGGATTATTGATGATCATTACTTTTGAAGAATGTGGGGTATGGTTATTTACTTTTTAGTCGAATTTGGTATTACTATCATGGGACCATTGTACTTGTTTATATTTAGATTCAAAATAAAAAAAAAACAAAAAACAAAAAAACAAAAAAAAAACAAAAAAACAAAAAAAAAATTATTTATTTGAGAGCATACTTATGTTTGTTTGATCCAAGTGTGGGGATGATGGATGGGGAGTTGAATGATTTATGTTGTTGGGTACTAGCTTTTGACATTTCACCTTCTTTCGCTTTACTTGACATACCTTGTCCCTAGCCCTATTACAACCCGAATAAAGACCTTTTGATTATCATCAGTGGTGTGTGTTGCATTAAAGTTAGATTGATACCAAATGTCAAGCATGTTTATGATTTTGTTGGAATGGAGTGATACACTTACCCTTGTTCTTGAGTGAATATTCTTTTGTAAGTGAAAGGTGAGTTATTACCTGTATTTTGCATATGAGATCCCAAGTTTTGACTCAAAGATGTACTCTTGTGGGCTTAGCATGATTACCAACTTATTCTTACATTGACATGGACTGTTGAGAACTTATGCATCTTCTTTGAGTAGACTAAGTGAATACTTGTAACTTCGACACAAGGCATTGCATTCTTTACTTTGATTCTTAAGTTGACATGGCATGAGAGGACTTGTATGTGTGGTATTGTATTGGCATTCGATCTTTTACATAAGCTAGATGGATTTTGTGGGTACATTCACTATAGGCCCTCACGAGACCTCACTCGTCCACTAGGGCTACCTAGGGGTTTAAAGGGCTTGTTGCATATGCTAAATGCAACCGTGATCACCTACGGAAGTGGTATTAATAAGTAGTTAGTTTGGTTTACTCGAGGACGAGCAAAAGTTAAGTTGGGGGGTATTTGATACATGCTAATTTTGTATATATTTTATAGCATGTTATCTCTCATTTATCCTTAATTTTGTGCTTGATTAACATTGTTAGTAGCATTTTAACTTGAATTTGATACTAAGATATTTTATATGTTTATAGGATAATTTTGGAAGCAAAAGGAGCCTGGTTTCAGATCATCAAGAGACCATAGATTAAACCTGGACGAGCAATGAGGAAATTAGAATTGTCACAAAAACATTGAAAGTGATATATTCTTAAAGAAGGAATCCCGGTTGGAATTAATATAATTTTTGTTAAGCAAAAGAAATCTGGTTTCAGATCCTCAAAAGACCGCAGCTTAGGACTAAAGAATTTATTTAAATTAATAAATAGTTAATTTATTTAGAAAATTATATTTATAAATATCTAATAATATTAGATATTTATTTTTATAATTTCTGGATTTAATTAATTATTTATTAATTAAAGATTATAAGCTGAGCGGATTAAAAAGCATTTCTAGGGAACCCGTTCAGAAGTAAAGGCCACTTGAATTGTTTTTAACCAAAAGAATGATTATGTATGATAATGGTGGGCGACAGCATTAACAAAAGAAAAATAAAAGCCGCCTGGAATGATTAACACTACTGGTGTGCTGTTTAGTTTTTTTTTTATGGATTTGTTTATTTCCGGATATGGGCTAAGTACTGCTATAAATAAGAGGGAAATTTGCCTAGGTGAAGAGATCTTTGTACCAAATATTCAGTTCTATTACCTCTTGTTTTTCTCAACTTCTTTTGTAAATTTTAGTTTTAAACACATTCACTTAAATTTCTGCAAGTTATATTTTGGGTGGAGAGCAAGGATAGATGAAATTTACTGCAAGCTTGTGAAATTCTTAAAGTTGTAATTTCTTCATTCTAAACTCTTTTAATTATGATTTTACCATTTATTATATGCTTATTTTCTTTATCTAGCATGAGTAACTAATTTTATAATCCGAGAGTTAGGTAGTATTCATTGGTGATATATGCTTGTTTGATTGTAATAATAATTCTCTATTTTTGCTAATCTATCATTGAGGGCTTAACCCAATTAAGGGAGTAGCTAACCTTTAATTGTATTCATAGGGATTATGATAAATCGGGAGATGAGTTATAATTCTTGTTCATGATTTGATAGACATATTTCAATTATTGAATCGGGAGATTAATAAGAGGACTATGAAACTTATAATTCTCGGGTCTTAAAAGTCTAAAATTGTATTTCGATTGATCATGGGAGTGACTTTTGAGATATGATTGTAGACATTAATTTTGTATCTTGAGAGAGAACATTATAAAATTTAGAAGAATTATTTTTAGCAAAATATGAGAAATATATATATATATATATATATCACATTATAACAACATTATTGAACCAATTGAAGAACCCTATTTCTCGGATTGCTTTTCATCATCAATTAAATCTTAGTTTTATTTGTTTGTAATTAGTTTAATTCTCACACACCAATTATTTCTCACACTTCTAGATTTTAAGAAATTAAAACATGAACTTGTATTAATAGTCCTTCCCTGCGAACGAACTTCACAAAAATAAACTTCAACAGATCTCTCTCCAGGTCAAGTGCTCAAGCTTTACAAGGCACTTTATGGCCTAAAACAAGCACCTCGAGCTTGGTTCGAGAAATTTAGCAAAGTCATTAGTGAGCTAGGATTTTCTTCTAGTCCATATGATCATGCTCTCTTCATTCAACGGACCGATCGAGGAATTGTTCTCCTCCCCCTCTATGTTGACGATATGATTATCACTGGAGATGATACTGCAGGTATCTCTGATCTCAAACAGTTTCTTAGCCAGCAATTTGAAATAAAAGATCTTGGTTCATTAAGCTACTTCTTGGGTCTTGAGGTTTCTTCCATTCCTACTGGATACACACTTTCTCAAGTTAAGTATGCATCTGATCTTTTGTTGAAATCTGGAATCAGCGACAATAAGATTACATCTACACCTTTGAAATACGAGATCAAACTTAACTCTAAAGATGGTGATCTGTTTGCTAACCCTACATTATATCGCCAGTTGGTAAGAAGTCTAATTTATCTTACTGTCACTCGTCCTGACATTGCTCATGCTGTTCATATTGTTAGTCAATTTATGGAAGCTCCTCGCACTCCTTACTATACAGCTGTCCTTCACATACTTCGTTATGTCAAAGGTACCATCTTTCATGGATTACTTTATGCATACAACTCATCCTCCCTGTTATCATACACATCTCGAAGTGACCTGTAGCGTAATGGCTCACCACTGTCATCATATCTGTGAGGACTAATGCCCGTTACTGGTGATTGTGAAGCACTCAGACTCTCTATTTCGCTTGTACCACTGACTGCTGATCTTGAAGGCGTCTCATAACCACCTTCCCAGGTGTCACTGTCGTACAAATGTTCAGCTTCACCATTATTCGTATCAGTTTCTTTAAAAACATCTGGGACTGAGAAAGTACCTGTATCATGAACTTCATTTTCCTCAAGCTGTGAGAAAGACCAAACCTTTGTTTCTTCAAACACAACGTCCCTGCTAACATGTATGCATTTGCTCACGGGATTATACACTCTATATGCCTTAGTGCTAGGTTCCCGTCCAAGATTGATAACTTGCATGCTTCTGTCATCCAGTTTCTTCGTACAAACATCAAGAATCTTCATGTGAGTTCGACACCCAAAGACAGGAATATGGCTCAAATTTGGCTTATTGCCAGTCCATGCTTCGTATGGAGTCTAAGTTGACAAAGCACGTGTTGGCAATCATTTCACTACATATATCGAATGACGAACAGCCTCTCCCCACAATGTTGCTGGCAGACCCATTTCCTTCAAAAAACACCGAGCCATTTCAACAACTGTTCTATTCCTCCTCTCTAAGACTCCGTTTTGTTGAGGAATGTAAGGCACTGTGTAATGCCTTTCGGTTCCATTGTCCTCGCAGTATGCTTTAAACTCATTTGAATTAAACTCACCTCCACGATCGGTTCTAAACACTTTAATTTTCTTCTCTGCACCATCTTCCACCTGAGCTCGGAATTTTTTGAATGCACTAAAAGCTTCATCCTTGCTTTTGAGCATATAAACCCACATCACCCGACTGAAATCATCAACCAACAAAAAAAAATATTTGTTTCCTCCAAGTGTAGTTGGCTCTATAAGACCACATAAGTCACCATGTACCAACTGTAGAACCTTTGTTCCACTATAAGTCGCCCTCTGATGGAACCCCTTTCTTGCTTGCTTCGAAACTAGATACCCCTTGCATACTTCTTTCGACTGACTTATATTAGGTAGAACACATACCATATTGTTTTTATGCATCAACGACATGGACAAATAGTTCACATGTCCCAGGCGAATATGCCAGAGATTCAACTCCTTTTCTGATTTTGACAGTAAACACTTTGACACCACAGTTTCAGCTAGCAGTTTATACAATCTGTTTTGAGAATGCTTCACTTTCATAATCAAACTTCCTTGTTTCTCATACACTCAAAGATAATCACCCTTCAAGATAACTTCATTTCCTTCCTCAGAAAGTTGGCCCAAACTTATAATGTTACTACATAGAGAAGGAATATAGAATACCTCATTCAGTGTACGTTTTTCTCCATTTTTGCACTTGAAAGTGATTATCCCCTTTCCTTGAATCTTCACGGTTGAACCATCACCAAACTTTACTGACCCTGTGATTCCTTCGTTCAGTTCCATGAATTTTTCTTTACCACTCATCATATGATTGCTTGCCTCGTTATCTAGATACCATACATTTGAGCTCGTATTCTTTTCTTTGCCATCAGTCATCACCTTTGGTGTCACACCTTCTTCATTCAGCATCACCTCTCCATGCTCTTTGTCATGTTTTGCCAACAAAAGAGCTGGCTCGTCTTCTTCTGTTCGTGCCATTAGTGCCTCTTGTCTCTTCTTTTTCACGATTTGGTTTTCTGCACTCAGCAACGTAGTGAACGTAGTTTTGGAAATTATAGCACCTCACTCTGCTTTTGTCCCTTCCGTTACGTCCTCCCGTATTTGAACTGCCTTCAGTACTACCCATGTTCATCCTTTTCTGCCATTCTTCTCTAGTAAGCAGCAACTTGTTGTCACTGTTTTCTTTCTTACGCCACTCTTCCTCGGTCAACAACACCTGACCATTTGTGACTTCTGTGCTTCCCTTTATCCTCTCTACATGTGCTTTTAGTGAACTAATCACCTCCTCTACTGTCATCTTTTCTAGATCGCCAAACTGTTCTATAGTTGATGCTATTTGCAAAAACTTAGATGGCACTGCACGCAACAATTTTTTTACCACATAGGCTTCTTTCATTTCCTCTCCAAGAACTCGTATATTCGTCACCAATTCAACAAGCTTCAAACTGAAATCATCTAATTGCTCTGAGTCTTTCACAGTCAGAGCTTCGAAATCAGCCTTCAAGGTTTGGATCTTCGCTGCTTTCGCTCTATCTGCGCCCTGACACATAGTCCGTAACGCATCCCAGACCTCTTTTTCCTGTTTCTTCTCTGAGAGAGACAGTTGTATCTCCTCGGGGATACTCTGATAGATCATTTCCATATCCACCTTGTCCACCCTTTCTTCCACAACCGCTACTTTAGGGTCTGTTTGTTCCACAGCCTCCCAAACTCCGTGCGCTTGCATTAAAACCTTCATTTTCATTGACCAAACTGTGTAGCTCGTCCTGGTTAGCATTGGGTAGCTTAATCCCATCGATCCACCTTTACCCTTCCCAACGACCATTGCTTTTGACATGTACGATTGCTAATAAAACTCAACCTTAGAGCTCTTATACCAAATGTTGTTTGATAATGTAGATATAATAGGTTATATAGCTACACACTCACAAAGAACAGCAAAACGTTGAGAACAATCTCTTTCTCTCTTAATTGATATTGAATGAAAATACAAAAATACTTAAAGAAACAAACTATCAATCAACAAATACAAACTAGAAAACAGAAAAATAGAAAGATTTGTCACACTCCTAAACTTACTCCACCTCTCCTTATTCGTTCCTAAAAACTCTCTTTGATGTTCACAAGTAAATCAATTACTGCAAACATCATTAAGGTAAATTCACATATAAAATAAATATAGGAAACTAATTTAAGATTAATTCAACAGTTACTTGTCAATTTGTAGTAAGCTAATATTAAAGATTATAAAGCATGCTGGAAGTTTTCTTATTCCCGGCCTTGTAACAGGTGAACTCCATTGATTACATTCTCCACACATATTTTACGTTATGTGCGAGCTAATTATGCGATAATACATCAATTTGACACTTTCTATCCTATACATTTGCAGGTAAGTATATAAATGATATAAGTGAACAATATAGTAGACATGTGGTATACCTACAGAAAATATAGTAGTATACAATACCTGCACAAATTATTTGCACACGCATTATGCATGTACTTATCATGTATAGAACACAAATCACAAAACCCGATATATCTTAACGAGGGTGGTAGGTTGACGGATGCAACAAACTGACAGGACTTGATTTATACTGTTCCCGGTCATCTCCAATACTACTGTAAGAACTTGCTTGAATTTTATAGAGATCTGAATACTGAATCTCAGGATGACCAATTAAACTGGTGGTCTCTTCATTGGCATGTTGATTAGTCCACGGATGTTTTGTAAATTTTCTCAACCTTTCTATTTCCATTGAAACTTCCTTCATTGTTGGTCTTTCCTTATGATTAAGGCTTAGGCACCTCTTCACAAGTTCAGCAGCTATCTCGAGCTGCTCAAATGTCCCTTCCTTCACCACTCGAGGCTCTAGGATAAGAAAAAGTCGCTTTTCATTGACAGAGGTAATGAAATATATAGCTAGGTTTCTTTCTTCGGGGGATCTCTCCATAGAAATTGGTTTTCTCCCTGTTAAGAGCTCCGCAAGGACTACTCCAAAACTATAAACATCACTTTTGTCTGTCAACTGGCCAGTGTGGAAGTATTCAGGGTCCAAGTAACCCAAGGTCCCTTGGACTAATGTTGTGACTTGGGTTTGATCCAGTGGTACAAGCCTTGATGCTCCAAAATCTGAAATTTTGGCCACATGATGATCATCTAGTAATATGTTGGCTAACTTGACATCTCTATGAATGACGGGTATGGAAGCTGCAGAGTGAAGATATGCAAGAGCGCCAGATGATTCAGCAGCAATTCTAAGCCGGTTTTCCCAAGACAGCCATGACTTGCCTCCATCCATGCCGTGGACATGATCATACAAGGTACCATTGGAGACAAACTCATAAACCAAGAGAGGTACTTCACACTCTAAACAACACCCAAGAAGTTTAACCACATTTCTATGGTTAATTCGTGTCAGAATCTTCATCTCATTGATAAAGTGCTCTATTTGACTCTTATCAATTATTTTGGACCTTTTAATGGCCACTACCCGTCGATCAGGTAGAATTCCTTTGAACACTATACCATAACCACCTTGTCCAAGGATCCTATCAGTGGCGTAATTATTTGTTGCTTTCTTCAGTTCTTCGTCTGTGAAAAGTTTTGTCGACTCAACACCGACATCCTCCTTTGACGTACTTTGTTGGTTTAGTAAGAGACCACCGTTTTGCTTGAAGAACTTCTCTCTTAAGTGAGTACGTTTTCTTTTCTTGATGATGCCGTATACGGAAGTAGTTCCAACAATTAAAAAGAAGCAACCGAATGACATAGCTGCATGCAACTTATAAGTGTTTGGAATAGTATAACTCTAATTCAGAACAAACAAGCAGATTAATTACCTGAAAGAGATAATTTCACTATGCATATAAAGGTCATGTCCTACTTTACCAAATATTTTCACAACTTACCGGGCTAATAGGAAAATAACTTAAAAGATGAGATTGAATATATACCTAATATTAACTTGATCAGGGGGAACTTGGAACTTTTAGCAACGCAACCACTGCCATTTTTCCAGCCATCACCCTCATAACCATGTGGACAAGAACAGTTGTAACTCCCTGGGATATTAATGCAAGTCTTTTCACAATCATTGTTGTCTGGATCTGCACATTCATCCATATCTAGAGACGAGACAAGAAAAGAAAATGACTAAAATTTTAGAATATAAAAATTTGACACCAGATAAGGAAGTAACTGTAAAATTTGATATTTAGTTACCTATGCATCCTGGGCTGAGATATGGATTACCCTCGTAACCTTGATTACAGCTGCAGCGGTAGCCACCTGAACTTTTACCTCCATCAATACAATGGCTATGTGCATATCTGCAAGCAAAAGAATCAGAGTGCTGAGCTGCTTGAGCACATGTTTTGTTCTCATCAATCACCCAATCGAGTACTATAGGTACAGTAGTCTCGATCTTATTCTTCAAGGCTGCAATATCTTTAAGATCTGAAAGACCACGAAAATTAAAGCGCTTTTTTTCACCCAAAAATGCATAGCCGCAAGGGTTAAAAGATGAAATGTTGTCTGTATGGTTGCCATAGGTACCGAGATCAACATAATAGTACTTGAGAGCATTAACGGATACTTGGCAGCAGCCACCACCAGAACACTCGTCTTTTCGGACTTCCTTTTCGTTGTGACAGATGCTAGTACACCCTGTAGGCAAATTTTCATCTTCAGCCTGGTAGAAGTTTGCCCAGTCATCACAACCAACAACAGTCAACACATTTGTGCCAGAGTACGTGTATGATGTGTTACTCAAATCAAGTGATGTGTAATAGCTTGTGTAAAGTGAGGGAGACTGACCATAGCACGCTTCAGCTCCAAGGTTACTAATGCGCAGTTCGGAGTCTGATATATTAAAAACCTCAAACTCAACATCGTTTAGATTTATAATGGCCTTGGGAGGGTTGGTAGTTGTGTTGCAGGTGATATCAAATGTGGAATTTATGGAACAATCCAGACGCTCTTCCCCTTCTGATTTGATTCCGAAAGGATAGGGTACTTTAAGGTTTCCGCATTGGCTTCGACATCCTTGCTTAGCAAAGATTCCGACCTTGGTCATAGTGTTATTATAGGAAGAAGTGGCAGCTTCTTGTTGCCAAGCACAAACAAGCAAGACAAGCAAGTGCCTGATTGTTTTCATTTTACGGGATATAGTATTTGGGATTATAAAATATTGTTTATATATAGATACCTAATTGGTGCGTAGTACTTCTGTGCACTAGTTCTATCGTAGACTTCTTAACAATTGAACGAGTAAACAAAGAAGAAATGAACTCGTCTACTTTGTTGTTCTAGTAACTAGACCTCATCTATCTAACTGTAATTAAGTAGTGCAAGTAAAAGTAGTTGTCAACTATAAGCGGGGGGGCCTACTTTCCGGTCCTCTTTGTAACTAATCTTGACTTGTGTTACGCAAGGTTAAGAGTCGGATAGCCCTCTTAAGTGTTGGAAGAGGATTTGTCCCATAGAGGCTGATGTCCGAGACTTATGCAGTTATTAGTAGGTTCTGGTCTGCTAGTTCGGTTGCTGCAACTGTTGATTCGCTAAAACTTTCCGGTTACTATATCGAGATTCAGATAGAAAGATGTGCAAATACCACTTTTTCATGGATCATCTCATATATATAGCTGATTTATCATAGTTGCTTCAAGTTGCAAATAATAGAGTTTTTCATTTCCAAATGAATTTTTCCAAGAGTTATATTATTAGTCTGCCTAGCTATGGGACCTTGATGCGCATAATAAGACCGACGCACATTGACCTTAGGTTACAGACTTTTCAAGTTTCAACTATGCATACAGTCCAGTGCCTACGCGATAGTGTGATGCATTATAGTATTTATGCAAGAATCATGATTGAGTTTTGATCAAACCTTCTGAGTCCGTAGAGAACCTTTTTTACGTTCATTCCTTTTTTTACGTGAACCGTGAACCTTTGGCTCTGATGCCACTTGTTGGAAACGTGTATGGGCTTATACAAATATTAGAGATCTTGATAATAAACAAACACCAACTTTTTTTAAATCTTACAAACAAAAACTAGAGCTTGACATGCACAAAGGCTACGGCCTTTTCTTTTTTTGTTACAAGAGCTTCAGCTCTCTCACTTTTTCTCTCAACTATTTCCACACGGTGTATATCTCACTTGGTGTATTATTTTTTGGTGTGTTATTACATGTAAAACAGGTAGCCTTTTATAGGCTTCAAACTCCATCATTTTACATCATCCATTACATCATAAACTAATTATTCAAGCCTACATATTTGACATGCAGCCTACCGTATTTTGTGGAATCAAACTTGACTCTTCCAACCCAGCTGTATTATTTGACCTTGAAGCATGAAGAAGAGAGTTTGATTTTGATTTCTAACACTCCCCCTCAAACTCGACTTTTCATTCCAAGCTTCTCTTTCATTTTATGGAACACCTCCGGCTTCAATGGCTTCGTGAAAATATCTGCTAAATTGTCTTCGGTCCTGCAGTGTACCAACTCCACAATTTTGTCATTCACCTGCTCTCGTATGAAATGATATTTGATGTTGATGTGCTTGCTTCGACTGTGTGACACCGGATTCTTTGCAAGTGAGATAGCAGATTTGTTATCCACGTATATAGTAACCGAATCCTCCTTTGCGAGTTTTAACTCGCTCAGTATGTAGCCTAGCCACATAGCTTGACATGCGCATGCTGCTGCTGCCATGTATTCTGCCTCACATGTTGAGAGAGAAACTGTCGGTTGCTTCTTTGATGACCACGAAAATATCGCCAAACCGATATGAAAAGCATATCCTGAAGTGCTTTTCCCGTCATCCAAGTCACCACCATAATCACTGTCTGAGTAGCCAACTAATTTTGAATCTTGAGAATGCGTGTAAAACAAACCATGATCAAGTGTACCTTTAATGTATCTCAAAATCTTTTAGCTGCCATGAAGTGATCTTGCTTCGGCTTCTCCATGTACCTACTAACCAGTCCAACTGCATACATGATATCTGGACGAGTGAAAGTTAGGCACCTCAAACTTCCGACCAAACTTTTGAACAATGTCGGATTTACCGACTCTCTCGTTGAATCATTTCTGAGTTTTATGCTCGTTTCTGCGGGTGTACTCACCGGCTTGCAATCTTCCATTCTGAACTTGCTTAAAATCTGCTCGGCATATTTTTTCTGAGAGATAAAAATCCCATCTTTGCTTTGCTTCACCTCGACTCCAAGAAAGTATGACATTTGACCAATATCTGTCATCTCAAATTCATTAGCCATAACTTTCTTAAAATCATCGAACATACCAGGGTTGTTTCCGGTAAAGATCATGTCGTCCACGTATAAGCACACGATCATAATATCTCCCCCTGAATTTGTTTTGGTGTAGAGTGCATGCTCGTATGGACTCTTCACAAAACCATTCTTTTGAAAGTATTCATCAACCCTTGTATTCCATGCTCTCGGGGCTTGCTTCAACCCGTACAATGCTTTCTTTAGTCTGTAGACTTTATTTTCCTGGCCTTTCTGAACATATCTGGGTGGTTGCTCGATGTAGACTTCTTCTTCAAGATAACCATTTAGGAATGCGGACTTCACGTCCATCTGGTAGATCTTCCACTGGTTCTGAGCTGCAATTGCTGTAAGAAGTCTGATGGTATCAACTCTTGCAGCTGGAGCGAATACCTCTTCATAGTCAATGCCATGTCTCTGCTTGTAGCCTTTAGCCACTAGCCTCGCCTTGTATTTTTCCACTTTACCATCCTGATTTGTCTTTGTCTTGTAGACCCATTTGACACCAATTGGTTTGTGTCCTTCTGGAAGACTTGTAAGCTCCCAAGTATCATTCTTTTTTATTGCACCAATTTCTTCATCCATGGCTTTGTTCCATTTGCTTTCTTCAGAAGCTTCCTCAAACGTCACTAGATCACATTCAGCCATTAAACAGAATAAAGAATAATCAAAGGTTGTTTGTACTGGACTTGTCGCATCATAAATGTCATCTAGACTCCGCATTTTTCTTGGTGCTCCCCCTGAACTACTGCTACTGCTGCTTCCTGAACTCGATGGTGTTGAAGCAGGTGTTTGTTGATTCGGACTTTGTGGAGGAGTTGGATCATCATCTCCGCCCTCTTCTATGTTGGGGATATCACCATCATCATTATCATCATTAAAGAACAAGCCTGCAACTTTTCTTTCATCCTCGCTCCATCTCCAGTAATCAGATTCATCGAACTCAACATCTCGAGAAATGATTAATTTCTTCGTGAGGGGATTATAGAGTCTGTACGCCTTGCTCCTTTTGTCATATCCTGTAAAGATGCACTTCTCGCCTTTATCATCCAGCTTCTTCCTTTTCTGATCAGGAACATGGGCATATGCAATACACCCGAAAATTTTGAGATGCCCAACTGATGGTTTACTACCACTCCATGCTTCATTTGGAGTTTTGTTTCTGACACTTTTAGTTGGACAGCGATTCAACAAATAAACTGCACATAGAACGGCTTCAGCCCAGAAAGTTCTTGGCATGTGCTTTGCTTTCACCATGCTCCTTGCCATGTCTAGAATAGTGCGATTCTTCCTTTCTGCAACGCCATTCTGTTGTGGAGTGTATGTCGTTGTCAATTGATGATTGATTCTGTGTGCCCTGCAAAAACTTCTGAACAAGTTTGAAGTGTACTCGCCTCCTCTGTCTGATCGGAGTACCTTCAAATAATGACCACTCTGTTTTTCTGCCAAAGCTTTGAACTCCTTGAATTTATTAAGAGCTTCTGCCTTTTCTTTTATAATATATACCCAACTTTTCCTGCTAAAATCATTAATAAATGTTAGGTAATACCTATTTCCGCCAAAAGATGCAATATCAAATGGACCAGCTATGTCAGTGTGAACAATCTCCAACGGCCTTCTAGCTCGCCAAGATTTTCCAACTGGAAAACTTTGTCTGTGTTGCTTTCCCTTGACACATGCTTCACATAAATTTCTGGTTCGTTGATTGCTGGAAAGCCATCCACCATCTTTGTCCTTGACAATAATTTTAAGCCAGAAAATCCAAGATGACCAAATCTCAAGTGCCATAACCACGAGTCATTTTTAATGACTGACTTCAAACACTTCTGCACATTTGTCTGCATATCAAGTGTGAAGAGACGATTCTTTGACATCTCCACGTTTGCAATTAATTCTCCAATCTGATTTTTGATGATAAGAGAATTATCCTGCATCTGTATGTTATATCCCTTCTCCACAAGTTGTCCAAGACTGATGATATTACTTTTCAAAGCAGGTATATGATAAACATCATTTATATACTTTATATCACCTCTCTTTGTCACAATCGTAACAGTGCCTTTCCCTATGACTGGAATTTTTGACGAGTCACCAAAAGTAACTTCTCCACTGATGGTGTCGTCTATCTCCGTAAATAATTCCTTGTGGCCACACATGTGGTTGCTGGCTCCCGAATCAAGATACCATGTATTCTTCTTACCTTCGTCATCTCCTTTGTAAGTGAGGAACATAGCGGAACCCACATCTTTGTCTTCTCTTGCTGCTGCAAAATGACTCCTTTCTTCCACCTTCGGTGATCTACACTCGTAACTGAAGTGACCATATTTGTTGCAATTATAACATTGTAATTGAGACTTGTCACCTCGTTGTTGGAATCCGCCTCTTCCTCAGCCTCTGAAATTTTGACCGCGACCAGATGGTTGATAGCCTTGAGAATTTTGGCCTCTGTTGAAAGATTGTCTTCCACGTCCTCGTCCGCCTTGGTAGCCTCCTCTGTAGCCACCTCTGCCTCGTGAAAAACTGCTACTGCTTGAATTTTCACCGATTGACATCTTACTTTGCAAAGCCTTTTCCAAATGGCTTGCATCATCATATTGGTTCATCCGCTGCTCATGCGCTTGAAGTGAACCAACCAGTTCATCAATAGAAATTGTGGATAAATCTTTCGACTCCTCGATAGCAGTAACAACAAAATCAAATTTTCTTGTTAGTGAGCGGAGGAGCTTTTCCATGACCCGAACATCATCGAGACTTTCACCGTTTTTTTTCATCTCATTTGTTACCGTTTTCAAACGCGTAACATATTCACCGATATTTTCTGAGGACTTCATCTTGATATTCTCGAACTCGCCACGAAGGACTTGGAGCCGCACCATTTTTACTTTCTCAACTCCTTGGAATGATTTTTTGCAAAATCTCCCATGCACCTTTTGTCGTCTTTGCTTCCGAGATTTTTTCAAAGGTTGATTCGTCGATACCTTGAAAAATTGTAAATAACGCCTTTTTGTCTTTTTTTCGGGATTCTTTCAACGTTATCTTCTCGGCATTCGGAAGAGCTGCTTCGGCGGTTGCATCTGCGGGCTCGTTGTGCCCACTTTCTACAATATCCCAGTTATCGTAGGAACCGAGTAACACCTTCATTTGGATACTCCAATTCCCGTAATTTGTAGACGTTAATTTTGGAATATTCGGTTGCATCATATTCGTCATTTCAAACCTTAGGGACCAATGTGTAAGGTTTAGAAAACTTCCGGGACCAAACTGTGATTTTTGAAAAACTCCAGGGGCCAATATGTAAATTTTGAAACGCCAGGGACCAAACTGTAATTTTTGAAAAACTCCAGGGGCCAATATGTAAATTTTGAAACGTTAGGGACCAAACTGTAATTTCTGGAAGAAACCAGTGACCAAACTGTAATTTGTTCAGTCACTCTTCATCATCTTCTTCGTTGAAAACTTCCGACAGCTCGTACGGCTTCGTCTGACGTCGGTTTTGAATTCCGAAGATACCTCTGGACTAGTATCAGCGAGACCAATCTAATGGTGTCCTCAAAGCAGAGTTTCGACCACCTTCAAAAAACTTGAAATTTCAGTTCATTCCTTTTTTTACGTGAACCGTGAACCTTTGGCTCTGATGCCACTTGTTGGAAACGTGTATGGGCTTATACAAATATTAGAGATCTTGATAATAAACAAACACCAACTTTTTTTAAATCTTACAAACAAAAACTAGAGCTTGACATGCACAAAGGCTACGGCCTTTTCTTTTTTTGTTACAAGAGCTTCAGCTCTCTCACTTTTTCTCTCAACTATTTCCACACGGTGTATATCTCACTTGGTGTATTATTTTTTGGTGTGTTATTACATGTAAAACAGGTAGCCTTTTATAGGCTTCAGACTCCATCATTTTACATCATCCATTACATCATAAACTAATTATTCAAGCCTACATATTTGACATGCAGCCTACCGTATTTTGTGGAATCAAACTTGACTCTTCCAACCCAGCTGTATTATTTGACCTTGAAGCATGAAGAAGAGAGTTTGATTTTGATTTCTAACAGATTTGAATGAAAAAATATATTATACAGTACACTTAAAAATGAAATTTCAGTACACCATAAGACTTGCAGAAAAATAAATACACATGCAAGAATGCAACATGTACTTACTATGTATATTACACCGTTCAAGGAACTTGATATATTTCTTATGTGTAGGTATCTGATAAATTGTTAATTATGTTTAGGGGGTTTAAGCAGAAGATTCAACGATACACATTATGAATTGAACGAGATGTGAATTATTTAATCTGATTTACATGTTCTTTAAAAATTTCAATTTGCAACCCAATCATCTCAAAGATGCATCACTCTATGAACAGCTACATTAACATGACTTAAATATGGTGAACTATATGTATTATGAATTAGATTTACAGATGAAATGTTAATATACCAGAAGACTTGTGCAAATTAACGTGCACTATATGTGTTATCATTTGCATTACAAAAAGATCATAAAAATTGAGATATATATCTCAAGAAAGGCTGCTTCACGGGTGCAACAAACTAATAGCACTTGAGATCAATGGTTCTAAAAATTTTAGAATAACTCAGTTGAATCTCCTGAAGATTTGAATCAATGTCATATTGTAGTATGACCCTTTAAGTTGGTGGCCTTTCCATTGGTATGTTGAATTGTTGTTTAATGTGTTTTGGTGTGGGATATTTAGTTGGAAAGTTGTCAAGTTTTTGAGGTAGCTTTGGACAGAAAGTCGAGCTAGAATTCGGTGTAAAAATACCCGGATCATGTATATATAGTAAATAAAATACTCCCTCCGTCCCTTTTTAGTTGTCACATTTGAAAAAGAGACTAATAAATTGGGATTGAAGGATTATATTGGAGGAAGGCTTGATCTAGATGATTGAAGCTGATAATTGCTGCTGTAATGAGCAAGGGAATCAGCTCAAAATAATGAATCAACAAACATCTGAAGGCAGTCTTTTCTTTTTCTAGAACTACTGAATGCAGCATAGACTTTTTCAACGAACAATAAAACTTGATTCAGTTGGTTTGCGCATGTACTCTGTGTGTTTTACTCTATGTTTGTTTGTCATTGTATCTAAAACTTTTGCAACCTTAAATTTTACTAGGTGCATCTCTTATGCCTAAAATAATTCAATTTCAGGTTCATCTTGATAATGCAGAAACAGTTTTATCGATTTCATATTAAGCACTATGTACAATTGTTTTCTGTTAATTGATTCGGTATCTTCATGTTTTTTGTGATAGAAAAATGAATGAAAATGCTTATTTTTCAATGAATCTGTTATACAAACAAGCCCCGGTATTTATAGGTACAGCAGAGCTAATTAAGATTGTAAATTAGCTGCCAAAACTGACTAAATCTGCTGTCAAAACTTACTAAATCTGCTGCCTAAACTGACTAAATCTGCTGTCTAAATCTGCCTAATTATGCTGTCAAAACTGACTACCTAAATCTGCCTAATTATGCTGTCAAAACTGACTAAATCTATATTGATATCCCCCCTCAAATTGATGCTGGTAAATCTACAAGCATCAATTTGTCACAAAAAAATTGTGTCGTTGGCGCGTCAAAGCTTTTGTGAGGACATCAGCTGTTTGAAGAGTAGTACTAACATGTGGGAGGTTAATAACACCACGAGTAAATGCGTCTCTAATATAATGGCAATCAACTTCGATGTGTTTTGTGCGTTCATGAAATACCGGATTGGCAACAATCTGAATGGCACTTTTGTTATCAGCATGAAGTGGAGTAGGTGATAAGTGGATTTTATATCCACTTGGAGCGTTCCATATCGGCTTAAATTGATTGTCTTGGACTCAAGTTTGTGGTGGTTTTGATGTGTTTTGCTTAGTTGTGCAGAATTACGAGAATGTTGACTAAGGTGGATGCTTCTATAATTTTTGGGGAATTAATTGATTAAAATTCGAATTTCTGAGAAGGGTTGCGCAGTCTACACTGTTGTGGTGTTGTGGCCATATCTTGAGTTCTAGAAGTCCGTTTGAGGCCCGTAAGCAGTCCACGCGAAGATAATGAGATTCTCTATCATTCTAAGGTGGTCTAGAGGTCCAATTACGTTGGGAACGTTCCAGAAAATCTGAAGAAAAGTCAGCCACGAATTTTCCTTAAAAACAGAATCAAATTAGGAAACGTATCTTGCAGAAATTCTATTATAATTCTGTTTTTGTATTTTCTTGCTGGGGAAGACTTTTAGAGCCTATTTAAACACATCATACCATTGTAATAGGGGTAGACATATTATCAGATTATTATTATTGTAACATAGCTTAGATCTGCAAGGGAGAAAATGAGAGAAGGATTCAACGCTCATGACAAGCAACGGATCTAGATCTACTTCATCTTTTGTGTTATTTTGGATTCTAGATTTGTTTTCTTAACTCTTTGTTTATTAATATAATTACTTCTTTTATTCATATCTTGTTTTATATCATGTTTTCATCTAATCCCATGGTGACGAACGGTTCAATTATGAGCTAATCGTTGTCATGGGATTCTAACGGAGTTATCTATGTAGCTTAGTAGTTTGTATGCTTTAAAGATTTATGTGTGGTGAATTCTTGATATCCTCGTATGGTTGTGTTTCATGTATTTAGATGCGTCGCGAACATCTAATTTGTTAATCTCTTGCAAAACGAGAGTGGATCTTGAGATTTAGAACTTGCCATGCTAGCATAGGATGGGTTGATGTTTTAACATCATGATTTGTGGCGTAAATAGAGATATTATGCTACCCTATGTGATCTAGGTGTATAACTTGTGCTTAAACCTTTATGTTTTCAAATTCTAGAGATATAGGGTCTAAACATATTTGGTGTCTACCCATCTTCTATCTCTTTTGTGGATGCATGCGTAGTTTGGTATTGGTATACCGAGAGGTAGCTTTTACTTGTTTCGTGTTGTCCGATCAGATATCAAAACCATCACATGTATTGATTAAAGGCTGCGACTCTAAGTGAAGTAGATAATGGAGTTAGGATCCCATGTTTTTATTCTTATAAGTAATTCAGATTTAATTCTCATTAGTTAATTAGTTTTTACTTTGCATCTTAGTTTAATTTAGGTAATTAAAACCCATATATGTTAATTATCTTAGCAGTGAATTAAGATCATACATTGTTGAATAGGCACATTAGCTGAAAAGAACCATAACCTGATCCCTGTGGGAACGAATTTGGACTTAACCTTATATATTACTTGTGACCACGTACGCTTGCGTAATTTTGTGCTAACAGTAGGATTATGTTGAGAAGCTCCAAGCTCATAAAGAAGACCACGTAACCAAACAATTTCAGAACAAGCTGCAGACATGGCTCTATATTCAGCCTCCGTGGAAGATTTAGATACATGATCCTACTTTTTACACTTCCAAGAGATCAAGGCATCTCCAAGGAAAACATACCATCCAGTTGTAGATCGTCTAGTATCCGGGCATCCATCCCAATCGGCATCACTGTATGCTGTCAAATGAAGATCAGAGTTTGTAGTAAAAAATAGACCGCGCGTAGGTGACCCAATTAAATATCGAATAATACGCTTTACTGCAACAGGATGAAAATGCCGAGGGGATTGCATGAATCTGCTAACTATATGAACAGCGTAGGAGATATCGGGTCTTGTAAGAGTTAGGTAGATAAGGCTACCAACCAACTGTTTGTATAAATAAGGATTAGGCAAAAGCTCCCCTTCATCTTTTCGATATTTAAGATTCACCTCCATTGGTGTATCAACAGCAGTAGCTTCCTTTAAACCAGCCAACTCAATAAGATCTTTGACATATTTATGCTAATTTAAGAATACCCCTCGATTTCGAGAATGAACTTCTAGACCCAAAAAATATTGAAGATTCCCAAGATCTTTCATTTGAAATGTACTATGCAACATCCTTTTACGTTTATAGATAAGCACAGTGTCGTTGCCAGTTATGATAATATCATCAACATAGACCAGGAGAAAAACCATACCCGTTGTTGTCTTATGAAAGAAGAGAGATGAATCATATTGGCTTTGTGTAAAAGAGAAGTTGATGAGAGTACTACGAAACTTATCAAACCATTCTCTAGGAGACTGCCTCAGCCCATACAAAGTGCGTCTTAACCTGCAAACTTTATCTGGAGCTATCCAAGCCATACCATGTGGAAGTTTCATGTAAATTTCTTCTTTAGATCCCCATTTAAGAAAACATTTTTTACATCCATCTGATGTAAAGACCAAGATTTAGAGGAAGCAACAGCAAGAATGGTTCTTACTGTGGTCATTTTTTGCAACTGGTGCAAATGTCTCTTCATAGTTGATTCCATATTCTTGTTTATTGCCAAGTGCAACCAGTCGAGCTTTGTATCGATCTAGTGAGCCATCAGATTTGAGTTTCACACTATAAACCCACTTACTTCCAATTGGCTTGACATTTGGAGGTAAGGAAACAATGTCCCAAGTATGATTTTTCGCAAGAGCTTGAAGTTCTGTTTCCATTGCTTGTTGCCAACACTCATCTTCCATAGCCTGTTTATAACAAGTAGGAATACAAATAGGAGACAAAGTAGTGGTCATGACTACTGGATTTGAAAAACCATACCTGTCAGGAGTTTTGAAATTCTTGAGCTTCTCCGAATTGGAGGTGGATCATTGGAAATTGATACAATAGGATCAGGATCAGGTGTTTCCGAAAGAGTCGTAGGAGCCGTAATGGGAGAAGTGTGTCTATTACAAACATGGCCTGGTTTAAATCTTTGTGTTGGTGTTGATGACTCGGGAAAGTGAGGTAATATAGCCGTAGATGAGGGATGTGAAGTCATTGGTGTGATAAAAAATGGTTGATTTTCAAATAAAATAACATTTCTAGACACATGAATTCGACGGGCATTAGGATCGTAGCAAAGAAAACCTTTTTGGGTGCCACCATAGCCTAAGAAAGCACACTTGACAGATTGAGCAGTAAGTTTATTTCTTTCATGTGGTTGAAGATGAACAAAACAAACACATCCGAAAATATGAAGATTAGAATAATCTGGTGCATCTTCATATTCATTGTTTATGGTGGGGGATGGTAATCTGTTAATCAAATAAATAGCAGTAGACAAGGCTTCACACCAAAAATGAGATGGAACACCAGACTCAATGAGAAGAGTTCGAACGACATCAAGAAGATGACGATTCTTCCTCTCAGCCACGCCGTTTTGTTGTGGAGTTGATGGACAAGAACGTTGTGATATGATTCCATGACTTTGAAGGTAAGATTGAAATTCGTTTGATATATATTCACCACCTGAATCAGATTGCAACATTTTGATTCTAGCAGAAAATTGTGTTTCGATTAATGCATGGAAGGTTTTGAATGCATTGAAGACTTCACTTTTAGATCGAAGAAAATATACCCAAGTAAAACGAGTGAAATCGTCTATGAAAGTAACAAAATATTTGTTGGGATGATGAGAAATTACTGGTGAAATACCCCATACATCAGTATGCACAAGTTCAAAAGCTTTGGTGGTGTGGGATTTATGCAATAGAAAAGGAAGTGTTTTGCTTTTACTAAGTTTGCAAGATGCACAATCAACAATTTCTGAAGACTTCGAAAATTTATTTCCAAGCAAACCAGATTTTGTTAAAACACTAAGAACGTGTGAATTTGGATGCCCTAACCGTTTATGCCACACTTGATTATTACATTCAACGGAATTACAAGAAACGTAATTTGACACTAGAGAGAGGGTGATGGAAGTAAAGGAAATAGACGTCCCACTTTATTCCCCTTCGCGATCATCTTCCCCGACACTTGATCCTGGATAAAGCAACCAGAATTTGAAAATTGAACAGTATAATTGTTATCAAATAATTGCCCAACAGATATAAGATTAGCGGACAACTTTGGGGAGACAAAAACAGTATTCAGAGATGCTGAAATATCACCAACAGCAGTTATAGGTAAGGAGTTACCATCAGCGGTTTGAATATGAAGATCTCCTTTATATTTTTGGACATTATTAAGGGGTAATGTTGTGCTAGTCATATGATTTGAAGCAGCAGAATCAAAATACCAAGGCTTATGAGCAGAATTTTTGTTACCTGAAATTCCTAAAGTTGAAAATGCATTAACTATCATATGTTGGATCATTTCAGGAGTAACAGAAGACTGGCCAAAATAAGGAGCATTTGAGGATCCAACTGAGACGTAGGCAGTTTCAGATTTCTTTGGAGGACGGATTGGACAATCTTTGATGATGTGCCCTGCTTTCTTGCAATAATTGCAGAATTTTTTAGAGCAACTAGTAGCAACATGTCCAAATCCTTTGCAACTATAGCATTGGATAGTACTCATATCTCTTCCACCTCTATGCTTTCCTTGGGCAGCATATGCAACAGGAATTGGAGAAGAATTCGGCGCTTTTTGATCGATGAAAGTCTGTGTCACAAGCCGTTGTTCTTCCCGAAAAAGCTCTCCGAAGCAAGCATTAATTGAAGGCATTGGATTCCTATTCATGAGGTTGGACCTGATTGGTTCAAAATCACCTCGTAATTTCATCAAAAACTGGTCACGTTTGCTCGTCTCATGTGTACTTTGTATAGCAGCTAGTCCTTCAGAAGGCATACTCTCTTACACAATATCAGTGTATTCACCCCATAAATTCTCGAAAGAAGAATATAACTCTTGAATTGTCATGCTCCCTTGACTGAGTTGGCTCAACTCAAGCTCTAATTGAAAACGTCGGGCTGCGTTGCTTTGGTTGTAAACTTTCTTCAAATATCCCCACATATCTTTAGAAGTCTTGTAAGGCCTGAGATTGAGAATCATGGAGGGCTCCATACTCCCAAGAATCCAAGACATAATTTGAGCATCCTTCACCTTCCATTTAGCAAGGTTTTCCTTTTCTTTTTCTTCGGTGGCTGGTGTAGAAACGGTGCCATCAACATGACCCCATAATTCTTTTCCCTTGACAAGAATTTCAAATTGGAAAGACCAAGCAGAATAGTTCTTCCCATTAAATCGAACAAGGAAGTTATTTCCTTGCTCTAATGACATGATTAAAGAAGAAACAAGAACCATGAGATGAATTCCAAAAAAATTTGACAGGAAAACTAGACAAGAAATGCAAGAGCAGATTATTAAGAGATCAGCTCTGATACCATGACAGAAAAATGAATGAAAATGCTTATTTTTCAATGAATCTGTTATACAAACAAGCCCCTGTATTTATAGGTACAGCAGAGCTAATTAAGGCTGTAAATTAGCTGTCAAAACTGACTAAATCTGCTGCCAAAACTGACTAAATCTGCTGCCTAAACGAACTAAATCTGCCTAATTATGCTGTCAAAACTGACTACCTAAATCTGCCTAATTATGCTGTCAAAACTGACTAAATCTATATTGACATTTTGTAGCTAATTAAAAATAGTGGCACAGGTAGATTGCTCAGAAATATGCAAATAAATTTAGCTAATCTTTTCAACTCTCATCAACATTTCCGATTTGTGCAATTAGCTACTATAATTGCCAATCTAACCATTGATCGAGCTTTAATTGTGATTACTCTTGGTAGATTTCTGGAATTTTATGTTCGTGGCTTATTATCTTCTATTATTCAGTTACTGATCTTAAGGACAACACCTGTTTGTGGTTCCTTCTAGTAAAATTTCCTTTTGGTTAATCAAGTTACTTCATTCTTATTCCGTGTTCAGATGTGATATTGTTATGAGGTTTTTGTTACTTCTATTAGGATCATAAAGTATTTGTCATAGGTCTAAAATATATACTCATTTACTCTGTACAATTTGAATAGCACGACCATTTCATTCTACAGTCTTTCAATCAACAATCATTTCTCTTAATGTTAGTGTGTATATCTTACCTCCATTCGAGTATAAGTTTGTTAGGATCGCACCCACAAGCAACCGACATTGATAAAACACAATAGCAAACATGAAGGTACATTACAACCACATCCCCTCACATTCCCTTTGATAAAAACTTCTGTGCATAGCTCTTTATAGAACACTTTAATTTTGCGTATCTCCGAAGTCCACAATCTTCAACAAAATTCCTCAAATTATAATCTATTTTAGAATCATAAACTTTAAATCGATAATCAATTCTCATCTGAACAGACATCAACTAGCTAGATAAAAATAAAAATGTATTATAACGTAAATTACATGAAATATTAGTATGGCTTGTACTAATTTTATTTACAGTACAAAAATCACAAAACTTTAGATGCTTGACGGGTGCAACAAACTAACAGTACTTGAGTTATATTGTTCAGAGTCACTCCCAATATTACTGGAAGAACTTATTTGAATATCGTACAGATCTGAAAACTGAACCTCTGTATGACCTATTAAACCAGTGGTTTCTTCAATGGCATGTCGATCATTAGTCCATGGATGCTTAGTAAATTTCCTCAAACTTTCTAATTCCATAGTAACTTCCTTCATTGTAGGTCTTTCTTTACTATTAAGGCTTAGGCACCTCTTCACAAGTTCAGCAGCAGTTTCGAGTTGCTCTAATGTCCCTTCCTTCACCACTCGAGGCTCTAAGATTAGAAAAAGTCGCTTTTCATTCACAGAGGTAATAAAATATGTAGCTAGATTTCTTTCTTCGGGCGATCTATCCATAGAAATTGGTTTTCCCCCTGTCAATAGCTCCGCAAGGACCACTCCAAAACTATAAACATCACTTTTATCTGTCAACTGGCCCGTGTAGAAGTATTCAGGGTCCAAGTAACCCAAGGTCCCTTGGACTAATGTTGTCACTTGGGTTCGATCCAATGGTACAAGCCTTGATGCTCCAAAATCTGAAATTTTGGCCACATGATGATCATCTAGTAATATGTTGGCTAACTTGACATCTCTATGGATGACGGGTATAGAGGCTGCAGAGTGAAGATATGCAAGAGCGCCAGATGATTCTGCAGCAATTCTAAGCCGGTTTTCCCAAGACAGCCATGACTTGCCTCCATCTATGCCGTGGACATGATCATATAAGGTACCATTTGAGACAAACTCGTAAACCAACAGAGGTACTTCACACTCTAAACAACACCCCAGAAGTTTAACCACGTTTCTGTGGTTAACTTGTGTAAGAATCACCATCTCATTGATAAATTGCTCCATTTGACTCTTATCGATTATTTTGGACCTTTTAATGGCAACTACCCGTTGATCAGGTAGAATTCCTTTGAACACTATTCCATAGCCACCTTGTCCAAGGATCCTATCAGGGGCGTAATTATTTGTTGCTTTCTTCAGTTCTTCGTCTGTGAAAAGTTTTGTCGACTCAATAGTAACACCCTCCTTCGACGTACTTTGTTGGTTTAACAAGAGACCTCCGTTTTGCTGGAAGAACTTCTCTCTTAGTTTAGTATGTTTTCTTTTCTTGATGATAAAGTATATCCAACTTGTTGCAACAATTAAGGAGATGAAACCAAATGAAATACCTGCATGAAAACCATAATAATTTGGTTACCGTATGATGATATAATTTTAAATTATATGTTCGTTGAAGTACTCTGAAATGGAGTACTAATTGGATTACTATATATCCTGCAATATTCTGTAAGCAAACATATCGGAGAACATTTAGTACTCCATTTAAGGGTACTCCGCTGAAATTTTACCTACTAGCATATTCCTATAATGTAGCAGCACTATATTCTATTGGCATGATTCCTACTATGTTCTTGTTATGGCTTCAATAACATTGTAATATCTCATTCTGATATTATTTCCTCTTCAAAGTAATTAAAGGAAAAGAACCAACCGCTCCTGCCAACCAATCCATGTATATGTGGATACAAAATGAAGTTCAATAATAGGATTTTCAGTTCTGAACAAAATGGATTACCTGAAAAAGATAAGTTCACTTGCTACGAATAACATTTATACACAGACTTGTTTCTGACTTGTGAAGGATTATTACCTAGAATGACCTTAATCAGGGGGAACTCGGAGCTTTTAGCAACGCAACCACTGCCACTGCCACTTTTCCAGCCATCACCATCATGACCATCTGGACAAGAACATGTATAATTCCCTGGAATGTTGTTGCAAATCTTCACACAATCATTCTTGGTTGGATCTGCACATTCATCAATATCTACAAAAGAAAAAAGGAAAAGAAATAATTCATACCACATTATATTGCGTAGCTTTGCTAAAATCAATCAGGTATCAAATAATAAAAGTGAATACGTACCTTTGCATCCTGGGCTTAGATATGGATTACCCTCGTAACCTTCTTCGCAACTGCAACGATAGCCACCCGATCTTACATCTGTATCAATGCAAGAGCTATTTGCAAATCTGCAAGCAAAAGAATTAGGATCTTGAGCTGCTGTAGAACAATTTTTATTCTTATCTATCACCCAGTCTAGTACTATAGGAACAGTATCCTCAATTTTATTCTTTAAGGTTGGATCTTTTAGATCTGAAAGAAGACTATGATTGAAGCTGTTCTTTTCACCCAAAAATGCATAGCTGCAAGGGTTAAAAGTCGAGATGTTATTTTGCGTAGTATGGTTGTCATAACTTTTGAGTAAGATTCTGTAGAAATTGAAAACATTCAGAGATACTTGGCAACAGCCAGTGCCAAAACATCCATCTTTATCAACTTCCTCCGCATTCCGACATGTGGTACCACATCCTTTACGCAGATGCATCTGCTACGAATTCTACGTAATCATCACAACCAACAACAGTCAACATATTGGCACTAGAATACGTGTATGTAGTTCCGTCCACTTCAGTTGATCCAGGATCATCTCTGTAAACAAGGCCAGATCGATTATAGCACTTTTCAGCCACATTATTACTTACGCGCAGCTCATTGTCTGATATATCAAAAATTTCGATGCTCTTCCAAGATTTTATCAAGGCCTTGGGAGGGTCAGTAAAAGTGTTACAGATAATATCAAACCCGTAATTAAAGGAACAATTCGGATCTTCTTGGCCTTCTACTTGAATGCCGAAGGGATATGGTACTTTCAGTTTTCCACATTGACTTTGGCATCCCGGCTTTGCAAAGTTTTCGACATTCATAATGGTGTGATTGGTGTTGGTATCAATGGTGGCCGCTTCTAGTGCCCAAGCACAAACAAAGAAGACAAAAAACAACTGCAGTTTTGTTTTCATTTTTGAAGGTACAATATTTCCAAGTTCACAGCATTGTTTTTGGGAGTTTATAAGATAATCAAAACTAACAGTGGTCTTGCTAAATGTTGTTTGCAGGAAAGTTCCTGTCCTGAAAACTTTTTAACTAAAAGAATGTTCAGGGAAGAAATTTGAGCTAATGTTTGACCAAATAAAACAAATGTTTGGTAATTGTGCATTGAAATAGCTTTTTGGACAAAAAAAAGTTAATTTTGAAAAAGTTACTTGGAGGAGATTTTTCAATTAGATGAGTGTGATGCATCTAGTTAATATACAAAAAGTAATTCAAACAGTTAATTACCAAACAATTTCACATAAAACAACTAATATAATCTGTTAATCAGAATGCAACTCAATCTTTTATTCAAAACAGTTAATTTAATTCACTAACCGCTAATAACTAATTGCCGTCCTTAATGTTGCTTTTTGGGTTATTATACTGCATCATTCTTAAACTGCCATGGTTGATTTAAAAAAACTAGGTAAACAAACTTTAGTGTTTAATAATTACACAAGTACCTAAACTGTATGATTTTAAATTTATTAAACTTGGTATTTCTTCCGTGGCCAACTTTGTCTGCTACTAAAAATTCAAAGAACACGCAGCCTGCAACGACGAGACCTTTTCAATTAGAGACCCTACGACATTACTCTACAGCCTTTAATAGAACATTCTCTGCATACTTTTCAACTTGCTGAATGATAGTTGAATGTCCCTAAAGTAAAACATAATTAAGCTTACTGTTGAAAAGATGTCTAAAATACCATCCATTTACTGACATACTGATGCATTCTGCAAATATTTCAAACAAGAATTGGAGAATTGGAAGAACCATATACCTTGTATGGATGTACTTCAACACGAAATGCAGAATGATACGCAACAATTTATAAGAAATACATTATATGTAGTTCTTGTTTTGAGCCATAGAGAAATGCGCTCCATCTCTATGTTCCGCCCCCTGCTCATCGAGTTCTCAGCAAATAAAGTTCTAACCGTTAAAAAAAAATTCAGAAAAAGATATACATCATTTTCTTAGCAAAGCCAAGCCAATTTGTAGCAGCAACACTTTTGAGCCTGTCATAAATCTCCTTCTGTGAGTTGACATCTCGAGCATGACCAATAAATTCTTCTCCGACTAAAGTCCTCAAGCTTACTTTTAAGATATCACAGTTAACTGCACTGATTACTGTTATTTGTATGGTTGAAATAGCTAGCGAGGATGTCAAAGTACTTGCGAACATTTACGGATACCTGGCAACAGCCAGTGCCAGAACATTCGTCCTTAGGGACTTCCCCTGCATTGTGTGGCATGTGGTACTGCAACCTTTAGGCAGATAATCGTTATCAGCCTGGTATATGTTTTTGTAGTCATCACGACCAACAACTGTGAGCACATTGGCTTTAGAAAATGATATGTATGTTCCGCTCAAAGTAACCCACATAATAGTGACTAGAAAAAGATCCAGATCGATTATAGAACCTTTCTGCCATACGGTTATCAATGCGCAGTTCAGTGTCTGATAATCAAAAATCTCAAGGTTACCATCTTGTAAGAAGGCCTTGGGAAGGTTGGGTAGAAGTGTTGCAGATAATACCAAACCATTTATTCATGGAACAATTTAGACTATTCTTTCCTTCTGATACGCTTTTCTTGCTTGTTTAGTATAGTCTCCCGAATGGATATGGTGGAGCGAGGCTTTCACATTTTCTTTTACAAAGTATCCAACCTTCATAATAGAGTGATTACTACTGGTTTCGATGGCAGTGGTATAGAAGAAGAACTTCGTTTTTGTTTTCGTTGTACTGAGTGTACTATATTTTAGTCTATATTATTGTATATGGTCTTTTGAAGACTTTTCAGAAACTGAAGTAGTCCAATGAAGAAAAGATGAATTGTGACTTGCCATAGTAACTACTATGATTGTTACCTAAGAGGAACTTGATCACAGGGAACTTTGGACCTTTTAGCAACGCAACGACTACCATTTATCCTGCCATCACCATTGTAACCATGTGGACAAGAACAGCTGTAATTCCCTGGAATATTAATGCAATTTTTCTCGCAATCATTCTTGTTTGGATCTGCACATTCATCCACATCTGAAAAAAAAATTATTCATACCATATAACATTTAATTGCTCTACTTAAAACAGGTGCCGAATATATTATAAGCAGGCGAAGATATAATGAAGCATATCATTACCTTTGCATCCTGGGCTGAGGTATGGATTACCCTCATAACCTTGTTCACAGCTGCAACGGTAGCCACCAAAACTTTTACGTGGTTTAATATCATTGTTATGCCCGAATCTCGGCATAGATCCTAAACAGGTTCAAACGACTATGCAAGGGGCCCACCTCTCTTAATGGGCTCAACCACCTGTCTTAATGGGCTCAATTATCTACTAATGGGCTTAAATATTGAAGAAGGATCAACAAGGCGTGAGGCCCGGTCAGGGATCACCTCGCCTTTATCTCATCATATTATTTGAAGACAATCTCTCAAAAGACATGATCCCGCCCTAGGGGTCGCCTCACTATGACCTCCTACTACTACTCAAGGCGTCTCATGCTAGGCCTCTACGCCTCTCAGGCTAGGCCTCTGCGCCTCTCACGCTAGGCCTCTGCGCCTCTAACGCCGCTAGGCCTCGAGGTCGCATCTACCGGGGTCGCAACCCGGGGATCGCTATCTCACTCTTTTCTGGAAGGCTCATGGCCTGACCCCTCGAGGTCGCATGAGTAGCTGGGCACTAGGGTTCGCTTCGCATGGCCAGATCCCTCGAGGTCGCATGCAAGGCCCTTGTTACTTCTCTACTAGCCAACTCTATCCGTACGAGACCATAGGCTTCCTCCTTTTGGGCCATGGATCATGGATAGGGTTGATGACTCACTGCCACGTCAGCCCTAAACAAGTGGGCTTGGACTATGGCTTATCTCTTAAAACCCTAGCCCGCCTAGGTAACTTCTTCTCCAAGAACTACGTATGGCTTGATCCCTATAAATAGGGTACGTAGGCACCTTGTTTGGATACGCCTCAGCTCACCCCTGACTATCTATCAACAAGATCAGCCACAAACAAACACCAATCTCCTCCCATGTTCTTCATGTTCATAGCAAAATATCCGTATTTTGCTCCATAAATCCAGAAACCTCCAATTTCGTGTTGTAACGAAATTCTCCCTACAACAATTGGCGCTAGAAGGAGGGGCAGTCATTAATTTGGGAGAACGATGACTAACTCGAACAAGAAGAACGGAGAGGCCAACAACGGAGAGGCCGAGGTCGGGCTAGCGTGAGAGGCCGAGGCCGGGCTAGCGTGAAAGGCCGAGGCCGGGCTAGCATAACTACCCCCCAGGAGCGACCCCATAGGAGCGAGGTCATGCTTGCACCTAGCGTAGCGAGGTCATGCTTGCACCTAGCGTAGCGAGGCCATGCTTGCACCTAGCATAGCGAGGCCATGCTTGCACCTAGCATAGCGAGGCCCCACCTAGCGCTGCGAGGCCGCATTCGAGAAGCATAAGCGACGTCACTAGGAGCGAGGCCAAAGTAGGGGCCAAGGTTCGGAATGACCCCCATCTCTTCGTTGAGAGCGTGAGCGGTCCAATCGTCGCGAAGACAGACCCCCCTCTCTTCGAAGAGAGCGCGAGCGGTCCCATCATCGCGACGAGAGACCCCCCTCTCCTCGTTGAGAGTGTGAGCGGTCCCATAAGTACGAGCCCGACCCCGAGATTGTAAGAAGAAGGATTGTAAGGAGGATCAAGAGGAGTCAAGCTCGAGAAGCTCACTACTGACAAGAAGGATAAGTGATAGAGGCCAAGGCAAGGGTCAAGGTTCTAAATGACCTCCATCTCCTCATCGAGATCGTGAGCGGTCCCATCGTCATGATGACAGACCCCCTCTCTCCTTGTGGAGATCGTGAGTGGTCCCATCGTCGTGACGACAGACCCCCATCTCCTCGTCGAGATCGTGAGGCCCCTATATGATGAAGCTAATGAGGCCCCTATATGGTGTGGATATCGAGATCGTGAGATGCTTCTTCTTGGTGAAATACCTCTACGCCGAGGAGAGGGGGGACGCCCCCGATCCTTGGGGTAAGGGGGGACGCCCCCGACCCTTGTCGACAATGAGGAGGTCCTCGATTAACTCATGACACTGGGAAGAGCAAGCAACAAATAAGGAGGCTGAAAACGAAGCTCTCATTGGTCTCAAGCTCATACTAGAGATGAAGGAAGATAAGCCAAAGTATTTGAAAAATAAAATGAGCTCAAGACCTCAATATCTACATTCTTGTTCAACATAGGGAAGCATGTTATGACATTAAAGAAGCTAAGTGCTCTTGCTTAGCGTTGGAGAGTCCAAGTGCCCCGGGATAGCGTGATGAGGCCAAGTGCCCCGGGATAGCGTTAATGAGGTCAAGTACCTTGGGACAACAGTGAAGAGTACAAGTACTTTGGGATAGCGTTGAAGAAGTCAAGTACAAGTGCTCTGGGATAGCGTTGGAGAGCCCAAATGCCTTGGGACAACTTTGATGAGGCCAAGTACCCCGGGATAGCGTGATGAGGCCAAGTGCCCTGGGATAGCGTGTGATGAGGCCAAGTGCTCCGAGATAGCGTAATGAGGCCAAGTGCCCCCAGATAGCGTTGATGAGGCCAAGTGCCTTGGGACAACAGTGAAGAGTACAAGTGCTCTGGGATAGCGTTGAAGGAGTCAAGTATGCTTATAGCGGGATCACATCAAATTCCTTTCATTACAAATGGTGTCAATTCCAAATAATACAAGAAGATTGCTGAAACACTTTGATTCCTCATCGCATCTACAATGATAATGAGGACTCGGGGGATAGTGGCATTACATATACACCTCTTCTAGAAGGGCATTTGAAAATTTTCAAGACAAGGCCAGCACCTAGCGTTGCGAGGCCACACCTAGCGTTGCGAGGCCACACCTAGCGTTGCGAGGCCACACTTAGTGTTGCGAGGCCACACCTAGCGTTGCGATGCCGCACCTAGCGTTGCGAGGCATCACCTAGCGTTGCGAGGCATCACCTAGCGTTGCGAGGCTGCACCTAGCGTTGTGAGGCCGCAAGCCCGATATCTTACAATGCAAGGCCACTTGACCTCATTGGCGATGATGGGTCAATCCGTAAGTCTATACAATGTGGAGCTATCTCTAGGCATGTGTTAAAGTCAATCTACAAGCAAATAAGAGCATATGAAGACTCAATCAGCTATCCCAAAGCACTTGGGAAAATTCAAAATTACTAGTTTTCAAAGATGCAAGGCCCACCAGCTACATATGTGAGGTGGGGCTAGAGCCAGCAATATGGATTATGCGAGGCGAAGGAGGAGTACTTTGTGTTCATATGCGAGATGGGTCATCAAACAAGGATGAAGCCGGGGCCGGGATCGAGCTCGTTACTCCAGAGGGTCATAGGTTGAGAAGTGCGAGCCACTAAGGGAGTC
Source organism: Saposhnikovia divaricata (assembly GCA_036435485.1). NCBI lineage: Eukaryota > Viridiplantae > Streptophyta > Magnoliopsida > Apiales > Apiaceae > Saposhnikovia > Saposhnikovia divaricata. The sequence goes on along the minus strand of CM071594.1, from coordinate 53,539,125 downwards.
CTCTCATTATATCAGTAGGAGGAGGCCTCTCCACAAATGAGGTTGCAAGGAGGCCTCTCAACATATGAGTTTGCGAGGAGGAGGCCTCTCAACATATGAGGCTGCGAGGAGGAGGCCTCTCAACATATGAGTTTGCGAGGAGGAGGCCTCTCAACATATGAGGTTGCGAGGAGAAGGCCTCTCAACATATGAGGCTGCGAGGAGGAGGCCTCTCAACATATGAGGCTGCGAGGAGTCCTCTCATTATATCAGAAAGAGAAGACCCTTCCACATATGGGGCTATGGGGAGTCCACTCAACTTATGAGGAGTCCTCAACATAAAGGGAGTCTTTTCATCATATAAGGAGTCTTCTCATCATAATAACAAGGAGTAAGCTCGGAGGAGAGTCCTCTCATCATATTCTAGGAAGAGCTTGAAGACACAAGTGAAAGCATGAGCTCATATATCAGCTAAACAGAAGACATATTTAACAATTTATGACCGCGAGGCCCTATGAGGTCGCCTCTCAAGATCCCTACAGGACCATATTGTGCTTGGAAGAACCCTTCGAGGTCACCATCACTAACATATACATGGCTTCGCATCAACTGGAAGGCGTCACTTTACTTGATTCCACATTACATTCATAATGGCAATATGGAATCGGGGGGTAGTTGTTATGCCCGAATCTCGGCATAGATCCTAAACAGGCTCAAACGACTATGCAAGGGGCCCACCTCTCTTAATGGGCTCAACCACCTCTCTTAATGGGCTCAATTATCTACTAATGGGCTTAAATATTGAAGAAGGATCAACAAGGCGTGAGGCCCGGTCAGGGATCACCTCGCCTTTATCTCATCATATTATTTGAAGACAATCTCTCAAAAGACATGATCCCGCCCTAGGGGTCGCCTCACTATGACCTCTTGCTACTACTCAAGGCGTCTCATGCTAGGCCTCTGCGCCTCTCACGCTAGGCCTCTGCGCCTCTCACGCTAGGCCTCTGCGCCTCTAACGCCGCTAGGCCTCGAGGTCGCATCTACCGGGGTCGCAACCCGGGGATCGCTATCTCACTCTTTTCTGGAAGGTTCATGGCCTGACCCCTCGAGGTCGCATGAGTAGCTGGGCACTAGGGTTCGCTTCGCATGGCCAGATCCCTCGAGGTCGCATGCAAGGCCCTTGTTACTTCTCTACTAGCCAACTCTATCCGTACGAGACCATAGGCTTCCTCCTTTTGGGCCATGGATCATGGATAGGGTTGATGACTCACTGCCACGTCAGCCCTAAACAAGTGGGCTTGGACTATGGCTTATCTCTTAAAACCCTAGCCCGCCTAGGTAACTTCTTCTCCAAGAACTACGTATGGCTTGATCCCTATAAATAGGGTACGTAGGCACCTTGTTTGGATACGCCTCAGCTCACCCCTGACTATCTATCAACAAGATCAGCCACAAACAAACACCAATCTCCTCCCATATTCTTCATGTTCATAGCAAAATATCCGTATTTTGCTCCATAAATCCAGCAACCTCCAATTTCGTGTTGTAACGAAATTCTCCCAACAACACATTGCACTGGCTATTATTATATCTGCAAGCATAAGATTTAGAGTCTTTGGATGCTTGTGCACAAGTTTTATTATAGGGATAGTAGCTTTGGTCTTGTTCACGAAGGCTGTATCATTAATATCTGAAAGACCACCGAATTTGAAGGCCTTTTTTTCAACCCAAAAATGCATAGCCGCAAGGGCTATGATACATGTTGCTTGTATGGTTGTCATAGCTATTGAGGGTGATATCAAAGTACTTGTGAACATTTACAGATACCTGGCAACAGCCAGTGCCAGAACACTCGTCCTTCCTCCGCATTGTGGCCTGTGGTACTGCAACCTTTGGGCAGAAAATCCTTTTTAGCCTGGTAGATGTTTGCATAGTCATCACAAATTCACAACCAAGAACGGTCAACACATTGGCGTCGGAAAATGTGCATGTTCCAGCCAAATTAATGAATGGATTAAATTCTCTATAAATAGAGCCAGATTGATGGTAGCATCTTTCAGCGATAAAGTTTCCAATGCGTAATTCGGTGTCTGATATATCAAAAATCTCAATATTACTATTACGAAAGAAGGCCTTGGGAGGGTTGGTAGTATTATATCGGTAATTTGCTGATTCTAGTGGTTGTATTCCCCAAGCAGAAACAAGTAATACAAGAAGCCACTGCATTTTTGGTTTTCTCTTACTGAGCATAATTTGGTAGTTTATAGTTTTGTATATATAGCTATTAGTAGTGTGCATGGCCTCTCTTTACAACAAATTCAAAACTTGTCTGGTCAATGCATGGGTTTTAATTTAATTAATCAAAGTACTTAATGAAGAAGCTGAAGGATGAGTAAGACCCCGTTTGGCAACAACGGCTTAAAGCTAAAATGGGCTTTAAGTCGTTTTTGCTCTGTTTGTGTACATCGGCTTTAAGCCTGTTTTAAGTTAAAAAACTACTTAAAGTCATAAGCCCCATTTAGATACTTATGACTTATTGAGTTTTTTTTTTTCATGATTCTTGTAAAGTTCAAATATTATAAATTTAAAATTTTTTTTAAGTTAAATTTCACTTTAAGTAAAAATTATTAAACCCCCATTTAACTTTAAGTAAAATTACCCAAACACATTCTTTCAATTTAATGTAAACAACTTTACTTTTTCCTTTAAGTTAAAAACACCTCCATTAAGTCAAAAGTAACTTATTTTAAGCAATCCCAAACGGCCTCTAAGCTAAACACATTCTTTCAACTTAAAGTAAACAACTTTACTTTTTCCTTTAAGTTAAAAACACCTCCATTAAGTCAAAAATAACTTATTTTAAGCAATCCCAAACGGCCTATAAGGTGAGTGGTGTGTTGCTTTTGCTTAATCATAATCAAAGATTTAATGCTTCTTTTCCTCTTTTTCCGCTTCTTTTCCTCTGCCTTTTGTTTTTATAAATCTTGCTTTAAGCCTTTAAATCAGAATAAACTGTTCGCTGGGAATAAAATCGATGAGTGAGGACTTCATTGCGGCGCAACTTATTAATAAAATCTAGCCCATGCAGTTTTACAAAATTCAGCTCAAATGTTATCACCATCTTTCTTGATATATGGGGTGTTTGTTTGGGGAACTATTTTTCAGAATAAGTCAACTTATTTTAAGACATAGTTAGAGATTCCTAACTTTCCAACTTATTTTCCAACTTATTTTTACAACTTATTGAATCTCAAAGATACATTAAATACTTGTATAAAAAAAAAATTTCAAAATATAAAATTTTTACCCGAAAATAATTCCATAAATCCTTAAAATAAGGTGAGCCAAACAGGCACATAATAGGCTCATTGCAGATTTGTAGCTTATTTTGTGGAATGGTATGCAGAAATCCGAAGTCTAGATAAACCAAAAGAAAAAAAAAAAACTCTCTTTATTAAAATCAGAACTTTCAAACTTTTTTTTTTTTTACCAAAATAAGAAGAAATAATATTACTGAGCCACATAAAAATTAGTAGATTATTATACTTGGAACTATGTACACAGGCAAGTTTCAGCGAGAAATTATGCATATCATAAACAGCCTAAAAACTTTACTTATGATAATCACCATTTTACAGTTTTAGGGAAAAAAACAAATTTACCAAGAAGGAACTTGTTAAATTTATTTTTGTTAATATATGGATACTTCAGTTGAATATATGTTATGATCCTGGTAAACCCACTTGAAATTTTAGGACTCAGAAAAGAAATGTTATACGGGGATATAGTTAGATTATGTAAGGAACAAGGTCAATTAGTTGGGTCTTAAATTAGTTGTTTGTACTTTGTAGTGTTTAATGATGTATGGTAAGATTTACTCAAAATATCCAACAAAACAAATGCCTATTAGATACAGAGGGAAAAAAACATGTTTACGCATAAACAGAGCACACAATAACTGGAGCAATATCGTTCAGAATTTCAAACACTGGTGCCACTCCTATACCAAGATATAAAATATAATTTAAAATGTAAGAATATGTTGTACAAATAACTTTTTAACAGATGCATTTAAGGACTAAATGTACATGCATGTTGCACATTGTGTACTTATTCTCTATAAAACTCACGCTAATACATGATTCATCATTTATCTCAGTGAGATCTCAACGAGGGCTGCTTGATGGGAGCAACAAACTAGCGGTTCCCGAGCTATATTGTTCCGGGTCATGTACGATAGTATTGTAAGCGCTTAGCTGGATTTCATAAAGATCTGAACGTTGAGCCTCAGAACTAGTACTTATCAAGCTTACAGTTTCTTCATGTCCATGCTGATTAGCCCAAGGATGTTTATTAAAATTTCTTAAACCTTCTAGTTCCATTGTAACTTCCTTCATCGTTGGCCTTTCTTCACCATTAAGGCTAAGGCACCTCTTCACAAGTTGTGCAGCTGTTTCGAGTTGATCTATTGTCCCTTCTTTCACCACTCGAGGTTCTAGAATTCGGAAAAGTCGGTTTTCATTCAGAGAGGTGATAAAGTATGTAGCTAGGTGTACGTCTTTAGGGGATCTCTCGTTGCAAATTGGTTTGCTCCCTGTTAAGAGCTCCGCAAGGACCACTCCAAAACTGTAAACATCACTTTTGTCGGTCAGGTGGCCTGTGTGGAAGTATTCAGGGTCCAAGTACCCTAAGGTCCCTTGGACTAATGTAGTCACTTGGTTTTTATCCAAGGACACAAGCCTTGATGCTCCGAAATCTGAAATTTTAGCCACATGATGATCATCCAGTAAAATGTTGGCTAACTTGACATCTCTATGAATGACAGGTATGGAAGCTGCAGAGTGAAGATATGCAAGGGCGCCAGATGATTCAGCAGCAATTCTCAGCCGGTTTTCCCAAGACAGCCATGACATGCCTCCATCTATACCGTGGACATGATCAAATAAGGTACCATTGGAGACAAACTCATAGACCAATAGCGGTACTTCACACTCTAAACAACAGCCCAGAAGTTTAACTACATTTCTGTGGTTAACTTGCGTAAGAATCACCATCTCATTGATAAATTGATGGATTTCACTCCTATCCATTACTTTAGACCTTTTAATAGCAACAACACGTTGATCAGGTAAAATTCCTTTGAACACTACACCATGACCACCCTGTCCAAGGATCATATCAGCAGCATAATTGTTGGTGGCTTTCTTCAGTTCTACATCTGTGAAAATTTTTGTGGACTCAACAGAACTGCTCTCCTTTGAAATGCTTTGTTTTAACAGGAGACCACCGTTTTGGTGGAAAAACTTTTCTCTAAGTTGGGAATGTTTTCTTTTCTTGATGATGCAGTATAGCCAATTAATTGCAACGACTAAGGAGGTGAAACCGAATGTCATACCTGGCAACACATGATAATTTGAGTAATGAATTAAGGTAGATGTGTTAACGTTTTGCTAATATTGGCAAGTAATAAAGTATTTGCATAAAAAAAAGAGAGAGAAAGTATTAACAATAGAATAATTAATTAGCAGGATTCCTACTATATATGTCTTTTATTGCTTCTGTCATGCGATTAATTGGTTGTGGTTCTTTTTAGATTTTGCATGGTAGTGAGAGAAAAATTGCCAGTCCCTACATAATTAACACAAGCATATATCGCTGTTTGTGTGTGTGGGAGATGGGAGGGGGGACTCAAGTTAAATTTTTAACTTCTGCAGGAGTATTACCTAAGATGAACTTGTTCAGGGGCAACTTGGAGCTTTTAGCATCGCAACCACTGCCATTTTTCCAGCCATCACCGTCATAACCATGTGGACAAAAACATGTATAATTACCTGGAGTATTATTGCAACTCTTCACACACTGGTTCTTTGTTGAATCTGCACATTCATCTATATCTGGAAGAGGAAAAAACTTATATAATTCTTTTAAGATAAATGATAAAATTTAACGTCCTAAGACTGTAAGGTTATTGGAGAGTATGTAACTTATATAATTACCTTGGCATCCTGGGCTGAGATATGGATTACCCTCATAACCTGGTTTACAACTGCAACGGTAACCACCCAATCTTGCATCTGTATCATTGCAGAAGCTATTTGCATATCTGCAAGCATAAGTGCTAGAGTCTTTAGCTGCTTGAGCACAAGTTGTATTCTCAGCAATCACCCAGTCAAGTACTACTGGGACAGCAGCCTCGGTCCTGTTCTTGAAGGCTGCATCTTTGAGATCCGAAAGACCACGAAAATGGAACATGTTTTTTTCACCCAAAAATGCATAGCCGCACGAGTCAAAAGACGAGGTGTTATTTGTATGGCCGTTATAGCTAGTGAGGTAGGCATCATAGTACTGGAAAACATTAACAGATACTTGGCAGCAGCCAGTGCCCAAACACTCGCCTTCACGAACTTCCTCCGCATTGTGGCATGTGCTACTACATCCTTTAGTTAGATAATCGTCTTCAGCCTGGTAGATGCTTCCACGGTCATCACAACCAACAACGGTGAACACGTTGGCGTCAGAAAACGTGTATGGAGTTCCCACCAAATTAGAGTATGCACTATAGTCTTTGTACTTAAAACCAGATTGATTGTAGCAATTTTCAGCCAAAACATTACTTACACGCAGTTCGCTGTCTGATATATTAAAAATCTGAATATTTCCGTGTTTTATGAAGGCCTTGGGAGGGTTTGTAGAAGTGTTACAAGTAACATCAAACCCGCTGTTCAAGGAACACTTCCGATCTTCGTTCCCTTTGGAAATGATGCCGAAAGGATATGGGACTTTTAAGTCTCCGCAATGGGTTTGACATCCGGACTTTGCAAAACCTTTAACATTCATAATAGTGTAATTGGTGCTGGCTTGAATGGTGGCACTATACCCTAGAGTTACAGACTCTAGTGCTTGTAGCCCCCAAGCACAAACAAGCAAGACAAGAAGCAAGTGCATCTCTGTTTGAAACTATTAAATCTGTTGAGTTTATAGTATTGTACATAAAGATGGCTTATCTATGGCTAGTGCATGGCCTCCCTTTTATAAGGGACTCAAAACTTGCCCGGTCCACTGATCTTCTACGGTTCATTATTGCACTCTTAAATATAATATAAAATATTAATTTATAGTAATTTAGTATAAATTTATCTCATAATAATACAAAAAAAAAATAGATGAATAGAATATCTTTTTATAAATTTATTATATAATATTAGTCAAGAATGACTAATATCCCTTAAAATTGTCTTGCAAAAAAAAGTTTTTAGAATTAAGGTGTAAGAAGGAATTTAACGAATTTAGAGTCATTAGGGTAGGAACAAACTCTAAAAAATAATACAAATCAAATAATTCAAGTTAAAATTAAGAGAATATCTAAACTAGACTATTATCACCTCTGCTGTGCAAAATTCTATTTCCAAATGAGAACTAAATGGAAACCACTCAAATTATTTGTGAGAAATCGGACCTTTGAATGAAAAGGTACCCAAGTCAGTCAATCCCGTGGAGTCTTTAGAAGGAGCCAAAGGAATACAAATACAAATATCTCCAATTCTCCGTGTAGAATGTTCAACCTTGTCTAAAACCATCCTTGCAACTTTTAAAACTACACCATAAAATGGATACAGCAACGTCTGAAATACGTTACAATATGTCCTAAATTCGTTGCAATAGGGTCTATGGTAACGATTATTGAAAAATCAGGCGTAAGGTTTCCTCTGGTTGCCATAGGTACCTTATGACAACGAATTTAATACCATATTGCAACGTTGTATTATCAATGCAATTAGGGTATATGGCAACGATTTAATGACTATAGCAACATGTTTAACACCGTTGCAATATCTTGGAGGACATATGGCTTACTTTTTGTAACGATTTTTTGTGTGTTAATTGTTGCAATACATGAACTCATGTAGCTCTAAGGCAACATATATATGCCCAAATGCAACGAATTTTGGATCAAATGCAATCAAATATTTTAAAGAATATGACATATATGGCAACACTTAAGTAACTATTGCAACGCTAAATAATAAATTTGGCATGACCTTTAGAATTTATTAACATCCACCAATTTTAATTGGTATTTCATAACCACCAACCAACCAAGCAGTTCAGTTCCAACATCAATACACAAAATGACCAAGTTCAAGCAAAATAACTAAGTACAAGTGACACACAATCTAATTTTTTTTTTTTTGACAAAATGCAAGTTCATTCCATTAAATTAAACAAGTCTAGCCGGGACAAACCCCCAACTGACAATGCAATCAGGTTGATAAACAATAAAATGAGCTAAGTAAATAGCCGCATTGTTTCCAGACTGTTTAACAAACTGAATCCATAGATTCTTGAAACTAAAAAAAGTTACAATGGTATCCCGATCAATCTTACTAGCATCAGCCCTGAAATCCGTAGTAGCACAATTGACCCTCACATAAATGCAAGTCCAATGTTCCAAACCTTCAACTGGAGTTGGGGAAGCATAAATTCCCGAAACCAGAACAAATTTTAATTGTGAAAGGTGAGCTCTTGTGAATTCCACTACCATTTCAAGAATACTCCAGCTATCTACCTGCCGTAAAATAGCTATAGACTTGCCGATATTCCAGCTATCTACATGCCAAAAATCAGCTATAGACATGCCGCAAGTAGCATCGATGCAAGATTTCAAGATTTCCCAAAATGCCAAATAAAACGCAACCAAACAACCCAAAATAAAACACAACCAAACATAAACCCCAAACAATTGGGGACAACAAATAACCCAAAAAGATGGGTACGGCAAAATAGATCTCACCCAAAAAATGATTGGATCTCGATTTTATTGAAATCAAGATGGAAGGAGGAATCGGAATAGGAGGATGGTTGGGGGGAGGGCGGAGATATGAAGAAAGGGACGGAAGAAAAGAGGGATGATGGAGGAAAGAGGAAAAAGGAAAGAGGAGAGAGGGGGCGACGGGGGAGGAGGGAGAGGGGAAGGGAATCAGTCGACTCTCATTGAATATATCTAACTTAGTAATACATAAACCTAAGAATAAACATTTTGTAAACATGAGTCATGGCCTATCATCATGGTGTTGCTTCCTCTTCCTCTTTCTTGCTCCTCTTTAGTTTCCTCGAAGGGTATCTTTGTTTCCAAGTATATTAGAGTCAACACAGCAGCCTCTAGACAAATCTCCAAGTTGCTGGTCAATTGTAACTTCCAAGACTAATTTACACTTACAGCAATACAAGGGGCTCGAATATCCAATTTTTCCAGCAAGTAGTGGGCCTTCTGGAGTTCCAATTCAGCCAAATCCTACAGTTGTTCCTTGCAATATAGTTTTCCTGATAAAACGTAAAAACAGAAATACAATTCAACTTTGAGAACATTGTTTCTAGCCAACCACGGAAAGGCTGGCCTGCATCATAAACAAAGCAAACAGTTGTATTGTTTCTAGTTCTGTGTTATGGAAATAATCAGGCTCTGTATTGCCAAGAAACACATGTTGCATGCATGCTTTCTGGTTGAAACATGATACTACTTCCATTTGATTAATAAAAGAGTTCACAAAAGAAATGAAGCCAGTATAATATTACATGAATTAAGTGAGCTCACTCACTTAGAATTGCCTTGAGATCTCCAATTCAGAAGTACTAACTCATCAACTTGTGCCATCTCCAATGCCGACAAATAATAATATACAAAGACAATGTTATTTAACAATAATATTTGCAGTTCAGCACACAAAGCATTATAATTAAGCATTATAATTAAGGTGATCAAGGATACGAAATGAAAAAAGATGAAAGTACCTTGACATGTGAACGCGACTGGATATCATTGTCACTACTCACATAATTCATTAAAATTAAGTACCTTGACCTGTGAAGCCATTATAATTTTAGTGTAGGTGCCCTAGAGGCAATACATTTCAGTTTATTTAAACTTCGTCATTGACATTTATGTTCTATTTTGATTATATTGCTGTTTTATTATGCTTAATATTTACTGCGATATAATTGTTAGTATAATAAATGTCCCTAGATTATTGATACGAACTATATAACTATGAGATAATATACAGTATAATAATCTTAAATATCCTTAGTCAAGTATTATTGTTATTGGGACAATAATAATACATCGAGACTAGTATGTTGATTGACTGATGATCACTTCTCATTGATCATAAGTATGATGATACTAAAGTCAATGCATAGGTACATGTATGAGTACGATGTACTGGATAGACCCACTATGAGATTCGACATGGAATGAATAAATGTGTCATTATGAATCTCAATGTAATAATGATGTAATGATCCTTAGACCTGAAGTCATTACATTTCTATATGAGAATTAATATATTTTGATTCTATCAAAAGTTATCTTTAATCGGGTAATGATAAAGGTGGTCTTGGGTATATTATGAATCGTATGAGCAATGTGAAAGATCTAGATGGAATTTAACCCTCCTTAATATATACAAATATATAGGAGTGATATTATTGGCCTCTTGTTTGAGTTAGACTATGAAATGCATGGTCGTGCTCAAATAGTGATTTATTTGAATAGTCTACTCATCGATCAAGAAAATAAAGATTAAATTATGACGAGGATGACACATTCCATGCCTCCAGTTTAATCTATAATATCATGGTTAAGGGATTATATTACATGTAACATTATTCACGAAAGGCAAAATCGATTCACCGATTTAATTATTATTAATTGGGTAACAATGATGTATTACTAGATACCGCTCATTGTTTACGATTTTATTTATTAAATAAAATTGTTGTCAATATAATAATAACCTATAGGGTCACACACAAGAGCGCTTGAAGGATAATTTAATTTAAATAATCGGATTTAAATTAAGATGATAAATCGAATTGTTAATTAATTAATTAAGTATTGACTTGATTAATTAAATAAACTAAATTCGAATTATTAATAATCCAAAATTCAGTAGCTTGCTTATTAAGTAAGACTTAATAAGATGAGATTTAACAGAATTTGGATTGAGACAAACTCTAAAGAGATTAGAGTTAGAATTTCGTTTTTATCTCCAGCTATATAACTCTCTTTTGTGGCTGCTAGGAGTGATACGTTTTTATTATCATTAAAAACACTAAACCCTAACAGCAAAAGAGGAGAGAGCAAGAGAGGAGAAAATTCGAGTTCTTGGTGCTAGTACACTGCGATTCCTTCAAGAAAGCATTCGTGTGGATACCATAGAGACGTACATCGCTCGTGCGGGATACGTGGTGATCGAACAATCCATTCTTCACTCTCAGACATCGGAAAGCTCTTTAAGGTACTGATTTCTGTGAACTACGAATTAAATATACAATTCTCGCATGGATCCTTGCGGTGGGTTTCAATTTTATTTTTATTTTTCGCGTTTTTCCGCTGCGTTTGATTGCTTGAAACCCAACAATGGTATCATGAGCTACTTGCGAGAGGTTATTTAATTCGTTTATGTGTTTTAACTTTCGAATATATGCATGTTTGTAATCTGTCAGATTGCTATCTATGAATATTCTGATATTATGCATGCTGTATATACTATTCTGATATTATGCCATGATACAGTTATGTTATATGGATGATATAATGAATCTGCATGTAATCTGATATAACGATAATAGTATGTTTAGAATCTGCCATGACTCATATGTATGCTGTTTGGTTTGTATGATGATATAAACTGTCGGAAGGATGCTATTGGATATGATCCGTAAACAGGGATTAGGGTTACGTGTATAATGATACATGTTTCTGGTAATTGGAATTAAGGTCGTCTGTATACTGATACATGCTTCTGGAATTGTATTCTGATACATGTTTTGCTTGTATTCGATCCGCGGGTTAGGGTTTTGTTTTAATTTGGGCTTGTGACATATTTTGATATGTTATGATATGATAATGTGATTTATGATGTTCTTAAGTGTTAATTGAGCATGGTGATTGGTTATGGCCTTTGTTGAGTATTGAATACAGTAAAAGAATACAGAGGGGGGGGTGAATGGATTCTTGAACTTTTCTTCGTTCTTGAATCTTTGCAGCAAGATAAGTGATGAGTGTGTGAGATATGAAGATGCGGATAATTAAAGACAAACACAACACAATATCACTTTAATCTAATATCTTATTAGATTAAGATTTTGCTACAATCTGTGAATACAAATGATAGTATTCTCAGCTTCGTTTTTCTCAGAGAGATATTTTCTAGGTATTTGAGAAACTTCAACACCTTAACAGCTAAGGAAGTGAGGCTGTATCCTTATAGACATGGATACACCCACTTACTACAAATGAGGTAGGTAAAACAAAAACACTTTCCAGTCTGTCTATCTCATTTTAGTAAGAGTCCAAACGGCTACAGATTTGACTTTGAAAAGCCTGTTTAGATCCACTTCTTCAGCTCCTTGTCCCTTGTCTTATCTCTCCAAGCTTCTTTGTAGGCTTTCCAGCATGCTTTATAGGACAGAGTCAAATAAAGTATCCTGGCTTGTTGCAGGTTTCTGACTTGTACAATTCTTCAGTATTTTGTCCTCAAGAATGTATTCGAGAAGTGACTAAGTGAGTGATTCGAGAACTGGAGTTGACTAGATCGATAACTCTGAGTTCTCGAATAGTGTTATCTTGACATATCGAATCACTTCTCGAATAGCTCTTTTCTCTGGGACTCCTTGAGATATCGAATAGAGCATTTTGACATATCGAATCCCTGAGATATCGAATAGCATATTGAGTCTTTGAGATATCGAATGTAGCATTGACTTGTTGACCCTTTGAGAACTCGAACTGTTGACTCCTTGAGTTCTCGAACCGTGTAATGGACATATCGAATCCCTGAGATATCGAATGAGATATCGAGAGATATCGAATAGTGTCTTCTGAGATATCGAACTCCAGACTTCTCGAATGCTAGACTTCTCGAATAAACAAATGTACTTCTCGAATTAGTACTTAGGCAATTTCTTCATTTCTTCAATTCTTCAAATCCCAACTGTGATTATTTGACAGTCTTCATTTCCTTGCTTGAGGCATGAACCTTAGAACTTCTTTCAAGCTTTATTCTTGACTTAGTAGGTACAGTTACACAGATAGAATTTGATGCCTATTACATAGTACAAACAAGTAGAAACTCTACAACTAGAGGTTCCCTCAGTTAAGAGGTCATGTAGGTAATGCATAGCATTACGAACCACTTGGGCTTGTTATTAGATGTATTCAGGCATGCCTCTGTGACTAACAATCTCCCCCAAATTGTGAGTAAGACCCTTAGTCACAATTTCATGTCTGATAACAAGCCTAACATACATAAAGATAAAACTTGACAGTACAGGTATGAATTTCCATTAGCAATTCGGATAGAACTACAGAGTGAGTAATCTTACAGCCTATGATGAAGAACTAGCCATTGTCTTTTGATTCCCTTTCCATAGCTTTGGCTTGAAATTTATCATATTCTTTCTCTCTTCTTTCTTTCTCCTTCCTTGTATTCTTATCCATAGCTTTTATTATTTCTGCCATAGCATCCAATTCTTCAAGCAAAATTGAGTCTTTGAAATCTTCAAGTACTGGTTCCAGAATATTTGCAGGATAGTGGTTGAGTAGATTCATTCTGATGTTGACTTGATTTCCATTTCTCCTCCTATACTTTACCATGTAGGGGTTGAACTGAACTCTACACAAACCCTTTTTCCTCAGCTTTTCTGCTTCACTTTCCAGTCTCTCAATTTCTCTCTCTCTTGCCAGCCATTTCTCAAAACACCCTTTTCTGACTTTTTCCTCATGATCTCTCTTCATTTTCACAAAATCAATTAGCTCCAGCTTCCATACTCTCTCCACTTTATCTTCTGAGCTCAACAGTGCAATGATTCTCTCTATGTCATATAGCTTGCCCCAGTGTTGACATCCTCCTTGTTTGAATTTCTCCTCCCTTCCATCAGAATATTTAATCTCAAGGCAATTATCAACAATGGCAACATGATAGATTCTTTGAGCTTGCAAAAATTGCAGTTGGTCTGTATCATAATCTTCATCTAGTGGTTGGAGTTTTAGGCCTGGATAGATTGTCAGGGTTTTTGATATGGTTGGCTTTGATTTCCTTGCAGCTTGCTTGAACTTGATTCTTTTTACATGATTACTTGGCAGCAGTATGTGACCTTTGTTTGTAGACCATTGTAGTATTCCATTAGCAGTTTGCTTTTTGAAACATACAGATGGTTTCTTGACTTGAATCTTCTTCTCTTCTTGAGGTGGCAAGACAGTTGCAGAAGCCATAGATGCAAATTTTGAAAGGTCACTACTGGCAGCATTCACCCTAGACTTAGAGTCTTGCGATGTGGTGAGGTTACTGTCAGCAATGCCTGAGGCTTGCTGTCTTCCACTTTTCCTCTCAGAGCCTTTACCTTGATCATCATCATTCTTCCTCTTCTCATCATCCTTCTTCTTCTTCTTGTCTTCATCACCCTTATTACTCCTGTGATGTCTTCCCCTTCCGTCACTTTTATCTTCATCCTTGTCTTGATCTTTGCTTGGGTTGAACTTAGCAGTCTCAGATACAATGCCAGTTGCAATATATGACCTGAGATAAGATATAGCTTCTAATTCTTCTGCTGTTCTTGATCCCTTCTTCTTGATCAGTTTCTCAATGATGGCTATGATGAGATTTTTATTTTGAGGAGTTAGATGCTTAGGAATGACCAGCTGCTTGATATCTTCAATTCTTGTTCCAGCCTGGTAGATAATAGTTCTAGGATCTGTGAAAACTTCAGGTAGCCTTGAAGGTTGACCATTCCTCAAGTCATCATGAAGACTCTTGTTGTTCTCATTTCCCTTCTCAATTAGTCCAAGGAGCACATTCACTTCTGAGTGCTTTAGACTCTGTAGAGTATTGATGGTTAAGTGCCATATCTTGTTCTTTCCTACCATCAATATCTCCTTGAGCCATAGATCATTAAGCCTCCTTGGTACTACAGTGAGACAGTCAATCTGACTCTTCAAACTCTCATGATATAGCAGAGCATCACCAGCCTGTTCTCTAGAGACTTTCAGAAACTCCAAGAATGCATCATCATGATAGACATTTGAGTTTGCAATTTCTTGTAGCTTGGCCTCAGTGACCACCTTCACTTCTACTGGCTTGGCACTCTTAGATATTGAGATTCGAGGCTTGTCAGATGGCATACTCCCCGCAACCACTGTGGTTGTGATAGACTGCCTTTGACCATCAGGAGTAGTGATGTGCACAGTTGGTAGAGTGACAACTGGCAGAGAAGTGGGAGGCTCATCAACTTTGTCCTTTCCTTTTCCAGGCACATGAGTAGTAGATTTCAAAGTTCTCTGATGGCCACCCTCAGTGATCTTGATGCCCTTTTCTAGTGGTCTCTCCCCCTTTGGATTTGAGTTCTTTGATATCCTCTTCTCCCCCTTAGGCTTGTTGACAGACACAGGGACTGTAGGAGGCACCTTTGGAGTTGAAGATTCATCAGGTAGAGGGAGACCCATGTGCTTCATCATTGCAGACAACATTGATTGTTGATGCAGAAGAACATCAGCTGTGGTGGTGGCTTGAGTGTTCAACTGCTCAGTCAGAGTTGTCACAGTGTCTGTAAGATGAGCATTGGACTTGTGGAGAGAGACTACCTCCTTTTCAAGAGTATCCACTTTAATGAAGAGTTCATTGGCCTTAAAACCAGATAGGGATTGATCCTTCAGTCTCTGCACTTCGAACCTTGACATCTCATGCACAGGAACCTCAGTGACCAGCTTGTCTCCATATTGATTTGCAAAGAGGGTCCTGAGCATGGCATTGGCATCAGTTGTCTGATCTGATAAGGATTGAAATTTGTGCCCCAGACCTGTGACAGCATCCTTGAGAATAGCCAAACCATTGTCCATCCTGGTGCAAGTAGCATTGCAGGTTCGAATGTCCTTGAGAACAGTCTCCAATTGAGGGAATTTAGCATCAAAAGTCCTCTTGATCTCATGCACCTCCTTGGTTGTAGCTGAACACACTTCATTAATTTCTGTCTTTAAGCCTTTACCAAGATAGTGTGCAGCCTTGAGAATGCCTTTATAGCTGTCATTCACTGCTTCAAACACATCAGTAGGGTTGAGAGATTTGGCATTGGACCCTAGTGAAGTGATGTACTCTTCTCTGAGATACTGAAGACCTTCTGAGAGAGGGATTGAATTGGTTCCTTGCAGCCAAGCATCGATATTCCCATCTCTCTCAGTTTCATCTATGATCTTCTCCTTCTGTAGCTCTACATCCTCTTTGTGACATAGGAGAATAGCTTCATAGTCTGGATTGGGCATGTTTGCAGTGAGAAGGTGCTGAGCAATTTTTGTGAACTCAGGGATCTGATCCACAACTAAGCTTTGAAGTGCTTCAACCGTCAACTGTGGTGGAACAGACCCTGATCCTGAAGCACTGTCATGTTGCACAGGCTTCAGCCATTGAGACAAAAAGTTAGAGCTAGAGCTAGGCTTGCTAGGCTCCTCAGTTACAGATGCAACTTCTGCAACCGGATGAACAGACTCTACTACTGCTGTCTCCACAAAAGTGGGATGAGTTACAACAGTAGTTGACACAGGCACAAAGTCTCTAGTAAGAACTAGTGAATCCTCTGTGTTTGTGATGGTGTCATTAGGATATGCCCCAGCATGCATTCCCTGACCATCCAAATGTGGTACCTGGGCGGTGAGCAAGGTGTCATGCACCAAGTCACTTGAATTCATTGGCTCATCAAAGGAAAAGAATTCTTGATGATCAATGCCTTGCTCCTCAATTGCTTGAGTTGCAGGCTTCAAAGAAATATGAGTGGTAGATTCTGAAAGAGAAGTGTGTTGTAGATAAGATTTTGGCAACTCCCCCTGAGAAATAGAGGGAGTTTCAGTTATGATGTGCTCTCCACTCAGTGTTGTGCCGGCCTTATCACTCCCTTGTGCTGACTCTTTACAGATAGGTGCATTGGGGAGGATGCTTGATTCTATAGATGCATCCTGTTGAGAGGATACATCTAGTGAGCTGTGTGCCCCTGATTTTACAACTTCAGCCATTTGAGTGACTGAAGAGGTGGTTTTAGACTTCTTCTTCTTCTTTAGGCTTATGATAGGTGACTCAGGTTTCTCACTTTCTAACCCTAGTTCTACAGCCAAGGCTGCTTCAGTTAAGATTTCTAAAGGTTCAGAAGCAGCCTGTTTTCTCTTCTTTTTACTAACATCACCCTTTTGAGAGGATGATGCAGTTGGCTCTTTGCTGGATAGAGTGTTTGGCTGAGGGGGTTGGTTAGCAGGCCTTGGGTTAGCACTTTGTTCTTCTTGCTTAGGCTGTGCTAACTGTGATTTTGAATCAAATATTGGCATGTTGTGGGGGTAAGACCTAAACAAATCCTCCATGTGGGGAGTTATGTTAAGTCTTACATCCACATCATTCCTAGTCTCCAAATTACCAAAAATGAGTTTGGTCATGGACTTAGGATAGCCTATTTTACTCTTATCTACTCCAGGCAATTCAATCAAAGAAGCATTTTTAAAGTTAAGCACTGATTGAATAAAGCGAGGAAAGAAAATTTCATTACCTCTCTTGGCTGTGGTCTGACCAAGTCTCCCATAGAGTTCCTGTAGGATGAGAAGTCCAACATCTATCTTTCTCCCATGAGCCAAGGCATAGGCAAGCTGCTGCACGGGTGTACTAATCTGATCAAAGCTTGATTTCCGTGCAGTGAATACTTGAAGGAGTGTAGCAAATACAAAGCTCCATTCTTTCCTCAAGAACTTCCTATTCAACTTTCCCAGCTTGATAGTATCAGAGTAGTTGATGAAGTCAAAGAATTCTTCCAACTCATCATTGGAGGCCAGAGCATCATACGTCTCTTGCTGCATATCCAAGGCTTGATTCATGTCTGCAGTGGTGATAGTGATATCCTCTCCTTGAATCTTGCAGTGAACAATATAAGAGGTGATAGCATTCTCAAGAGCGATGACCTCCACAGTAGCAGTCCTCCAGAATTGTTCCAATAGATCTATGTACAGAGTTGGGTTGGCTGAGAGCGCACTCTTGATGTATGATTCAGACAACCACCGAACAAAGCACTTGAAATTGGCATTCGGTGCTTCCACATCACTGGAGATTGCGATGAAATTAGTTTGGGATGGTATGGTGAGTTGAGTGTTTGCCATTTGGGTAGAGAAGAAAAGAGAATTAGGATTCAAGAAGAAATTCGCAGTTAGGGTTTTTCAGAGGTTTCAGGAGTTGAGGTGCTTGAGAAATCGAACGAAATGAATTGAATAGTTGTGAAGTTGTATATATATATATGAATGTCTTGAGTTGTCGATAGATAAGTGTTCTGTAGCGACAAGTCATTCGAGAAGTATGAAACAACTATTCGAGAAGTCAAGAAAGGCTTATTCGATATCTCAGGCAGTTTTTAACTCACAGCTGGCAGTGATTTAACTCAGAAAATAATTCAAAGTTAAGAATATATTTTTATGAGTGAAATGAAGGTTTGAATATAAATCCAAAAAGCGATTAAGTGTCAGCGAAAAATCAGCCTTTTCAAAGGATTCGATAACTCAAATGCAGTATTCGAGAACTCTATCATTAGAGAACTAAAATACTCTATTCGAGAACTCAAAGTGTGCTATTCGATTTCTCTAAAAGACACTATTCGAGAACTCAAGAGGGTTCTAGATAGGTCTATTCGAGAACTCGAGCCAAGACATAACAATGAACCATTCGAGAAGTCTGACTTATCGAGCTGTACTTTTCACTCATAAAATTCAATTTCCACTATCCTTTAAAATTTACTAGAAATATTCATTGACGAATATTCTACCAAATTAAATAGTGGTTTACTCAAAATTTTTACAGAAATTTCAAGCTACATATGTATGATTTTCAACATGTGCAGCATTGGAATATTTATACATCATACTCCAGCCAATACTTACTTCAGAAATATTGGGCATTTGATAAAGTAAGTATTTACTGCTGCAACAATCTAGTTGATATATTCACTTAGCCAGAATTCGAAGAATTCAGCATTCCAATCTCACTGACCAGCCTAGTGAAGGTGGCTTCATCTAATGGCTTAGTGAATATGTCAGCTAGTTGTTTTTCTGTAGTGACATAATGCAACTCAATGGTTCCATTAGTTGCATGTTCTCTAATGAAATGATATCTGATGTCAATGTGCTTTGTCCTAGAATGATTGACAGGATTGGCAACTATAGAGATTGCACTTGTGTTGTCACACATGATAGGAATTCTTTCCAACACAAGTCCATAATCTCTAAGTTGGTTTCTAATCCAAAGCACTTGAGCACAGCAACTTCCAGCAGCTATGTATTCAGCTTCAGCTGTGGAAGTTGACACAGATTGTTGTTTCTTGCTGTACCAAGAGACTAACCTTTGTCCAAGAAACTGACAGCTACCTGATGTGCTTTTCCTATCCACTCTGCATCCAGCATAATCAGCATCAGAATAACCAACCAGATTGAACCCTGTGTCCTTAGGATACCATAACCCCAAGTTTGGTGTGCCTTTCAGATATTTGAAGATCCTTTTTATTGCTATCATGTGTGATTCCTTTGGGTTTGATTGAAACCTTGCACATAAGCATGTAGCAAACATGATATCTGGCCTACTAGCAGTGAGGTAGAGTAGAGAACCAACCATGCCTCTGTAGATTGAGATATCTACCTTTTTGCCCTTAGCGTCATCATCTAACTTGGTGGCAGTGGCCATGGGTGTCTTTGCAGGTGAACATTCTTCCAAATCAAATTTCTTCAGTAAATCTTTAATGTATTTGGTTTGACTTATAAAAATGCCATCCTTCCTTTGACTAACTTGCAGTCCAAGAAAGAATGTTAATTCTCCCATCATACTCATCTCATATCTGCTTTGCATGAGCTTAGAGAATTTTTCACACAGCTTCTCATTTGTAGAGCCAAATATGATATCATCCACATAGATTTGAACTAGGATAATATCATCATCATGTTTCTTGTAGAACAGTGTCTTGTCCAGTGTGCCTCTAGTGAATTGATTCTCCAGTAGAAATTGTGATAGTGTGTCATACCATGCCCTAGGAGCTTGCTTGAGTCCATACAATGCTTTAAGTAATCTGTAGACAAAGTGGGGAAACTGTGGATCCTCAAAGCCAGGTGGTTGTTGCACATATACTTCTTCTTCCAACTCCCCATTCAGGAATGCACTCTTGACATCCATTTGATAGACCTTGAAATTAGAATGTGCAGCAAATGCCAAGAAAATTCTGATGGCTTCTAGTCTAGCAACAGGGGCAAAGGTCTCATCATAGTCAATACCTTCCTGTTGAGAGTATCCTTTTGCAACCAACCTTGCTTTGTTCCTTATGACTACACCATTTTCATCCATCTTATTCCTTAGAACCCATTTTGTTCCAACAACAGTTCTATCCTTTGGTGCAGGCACTAGTTCCCATACTTTGCTCCTTTCAAATTGATTTAGCTCCTCTTGCATAGCAATTATCCAGTCAGGATCCAACAATGCATCATCAAGTTTCTTAGGCTCAACTTGGGATAGAAAGCAGCCATAGAGACATTCATTTATAGTTGCTCTCCTTGTCCTTACTCCTGCATTTGGATTTCCAATTATCTGATCTGCAGTGTGTGATCTATCCCATTTCCTTGTATGTTCAGATTGATTTCTCATCCTTGATGTTGCTTCATCATTTAGATCATGATCATCTACATTTCCTCCCTCTGTGAAGTTGTCACTCCTCACAGGTGTATCTTGGATGCTTGTTTCTTCATTGTTGGTTGACACAGGTTCTTCATTCACTTGAGTTTGTTGGATTATGAGTTCAGATTCACTTTCAATCTCCTCATCAGAATCATCTAGATTGTCAAACTTCAAGGGATCTTTATCTTCATCATTGGCTTCTTCTAATCCAGGTAGTTTGCTGTCATCAAATGTTACATCTGTGCTCTCCATTACTTTCTTTTGACAAATGACATAAACTTTGTATGCAATTCTTTCCATAGAATAGCCAAGAAAGATTCCTTCAAATGCCTTTGCATCAAACTTTCCAACATATTCTGAATTATCTTTTAGCACAAAGCACTTGCTTCCAAAAGTATGAACATACTTTAGAGTAGGCTTCTTTCCAGTCATCAAGTTGTAAGGTGTCTTTCCAGTGTTTTTGTTGATGAGGGTTCTGTTTTGGATGTAGCATGCAGTGCTCACAGCCTCAGCCCAAAAACATGTAGGCATCTTTGCATCAAGTAGCATTGTTCTAGCAGCCTCTATCAGAGTCCTATTCTTTCTCTCAACAACTCCATTTTGTTGTGGGGTCCTTGGAGCTGAGAATTGTTGAGAAATACCATTTTCTTTGCAGAATGCTCCAAGCATGGCATTTCTGAATTCTGTCCCATTATCACTTCTTAATGCAATCACACTTGCATTTATGGCCTTTGCTTCTTTGTCAACTTTCTTTATGTGCTCAATGATTACTTGTGGAGCCTCATCCTTTGATGCCAGAAATTCTACCCATGTATACCTTGTAAAATCATCAACCATCACTAGAGCATACTTCTTCCTTCCTAGTGACATAATATTGACAGGCCCAAACAAATCCATATGAATCAGTTGCAGGGGCTTGGTTATAGATGTCACTGTTTTTGACTTGTGGCTTGATCTTTTCATTTTTCCCTTTTGACACGCCTCACACACTCCTTCTTGACAGAATTCAAGTGTGGGAATGCCTCTCACTAACTCCCTTTTGACTAGGGAATTAATGGCTTTGAAGTTCAGGTGTGATAGCTTCTTGTGCCACAGCCAACTGTCTTCATTTGATGCTTTTGAGTAGAAGCAACAAATTGTGTCCTTGCTTGCAGAGTCCATATTGGCTACAAACAGGCTTCCCTTCCTTACTCCAGACAGAGCAAAATCACCAGTCTTCTTGTGGGTGATCAAACATTCATCTTTGTCAAAGTTCACTTTGAAGCCTCTATCAGTGAATTGACCAACACTCAGTAGATTATGCTTGAGCCCCTTGACCAGTGCTACATTCTCAATGATGACATTTCCAATTTCCAACTTGCCATATCCCAGTGTGTTGCCAATGCTGTCATCTCCAAAAGCAACCATTGGGCCAGCCTTTTCCTCATACTGTGATAGCAGGGCCATATCACCAGTCATATGATTTGAGCATCCACTGTCCAAAATCCACATGACCTTCTTTTTACTTTCTTTGCCCTGCAAACACAAAAGTATTACTTCTCCTTTGGTACCCAAACGAGTTTGGGTCCATGTGACTTAGTGACAGTTTTATCAAAATCAGCATGCTTATCAGTTTTCTTGATGTTGGTCTTCTTGTCACTGTTGGGAGTCTTAGAATCAGGGTTCTTAGACTTAGGTGACAGAGGTACCTTCCTAACTTTAGGAGGACTTGAAGACTTTGTCCTTGTGTAGTGTGTGTGAACATTATGATTGATACAGCCCTCCATGAATTGTCTTCTCAAATTAAAACAACTAGTTATCACATTCATGTTACATGGCATACAATCAAGTTTATCACAGAAAGGAGAGTCTCTATGTCTTAAAGGCACAGAGCAATCATAGAATGGTTTAGCAACACTACCAGATGGTTTCTTGCAAGCATGAGTCAAATGATTAGAGCTAAAACAGTTTTGACAAACTTTCCTAGGGGCATTTGGCACATAAGCATAGTTGTTATCTTTGTTAATCCCTAATTTGCCATTCCTGTTTGGTCTCTTATTAGTCACTTTCTTCTTAGTCTCATAATTTCCAGCTGAAACAAAATTTAAAGATTTCTCAAGTCTAGGTCTACCTCCTACTGGCTCCTTGGCTTTGGTTTTGACATTCTTACTCTCAGAGGATGCTTGTTGTTCATTTGATTGTGCCTCATCTTCATCCTCCAACATTTGCTTGATGAGTAAGGCATCCTCATCAATCTCAAGTGTTGGTGTTTTAAATATTGGATTCTCAGTCTTTTTCAAAACCTGAGGCACCTCCTCTTGAACAACAATGTCATCTTCAATGACTGCATAGCCTTTCCTCTGTTTAAGAGTGTCATAATCAAGTCCAATGGCAGCCTTAGGTCTAGCTAGATTTTTCTCATGATAAGACTGCAATAGACTAGAGGAATTCTTAAATGTTTTCAACTTAAATTCATTTTCAGCTAATTCATCCCTAAGAGCTTTCTCAACTTGACTAGCACATAGAACTTTGTTCTTTAGATACTCAATCTCTTGTTTAAGATTTTCTATTTGCACAGTAGTTAGCTCTAGTTCCTCATTTCTCTTATTTAACAGTTCATTCCTAGTAGACAGTTTAGCAATCTCTTCATTAGCAGCAGTCATACTAGTATGAATGTTAAACATCTCAACGGATAGTTGTTCAACCAAAGATTTATATTCAGAAACAGACATGTCTATGGTAGTGAGAGATGGTACCTGTGAGTCTGATGCAGATGGTTCTTCCTTGGAATTGGCCATCAAGGCATAGTTGCAGAATTCTTGTTCTTCCCCATCACTGTCAGAATCATCCCAACACTTCCCTTCAGCTATGTAAGCCTTACCTGGTGTCTGCTTCTTTAGAAGGGCCTCATACTTAGCTTCAAGCTCAAGAAACTCCTTATCCTTCTTTTTAGGCTTCTTGCATTCACTGGCAAAATGCCCTAGGTCATTGCATCTGTAACATCTTACAGATGACCTATCCACATAGCTGGTTTTGAATCTGTTCTTGTTTGTTTTCATAGGTGCCTTGCTCTTGTTGAATGAATGATTTTGAGGTCTAGGCTTGAAGGGCTGATTCCTCTTGAATCTGATGTTTGGGAATTTTCTAGCCATAAAAGCATATGATGTATTTTCCATGCCATCCAGCTCTTCAAGAGTGTAGAACTCATCTTCTTCCTTGTCATCAGCAGGTTCAGTCACTACTTCCTCAGTTTCTTCATCATCTACTATCTCTTCTATTCTCAGCTGACTTGCAGATGCTTCCAGGTCTTGAATAGATTTGTTGACAATCAAGGCACAGGATGTGTTTATCATTCTGCCTTGGTTAGCTTGGATAGCCCTCTTTTGAAGCAACTCAAGCTCGTGTGTCTTTAAAACCCCATAGAGCACATCATACGTGACTTTGTTCAAAACTCTTTCTCTTAGGGATATGACCCTTTGCTCTAGATGGTTTGGTGACGATAGTAGAAACTTCATATTTAATTCCTTAGTGCTGTAAACCTTCCCATTCATTTGGAGCTCAGTCACCAGCTTGTGAAATCTTTCAAACATATCAGTGATACTTTCCTTGGGCTGTGCCATGAACGCCTCATACTGTGTGACCAGTATTTGTTTCTTATTTTCTCTTACCTCCTCTGTCCCTTCACATAACACCTCGATGTGATTCCACATGTCCTTGGCTGATCTGCATGATGCTATGTTGGCAAACATCGACATATCCATGGAGTCTATGATTAACAACATGAGGTGGCTGTCTAGGGCAATCTTTTCCTTCTCTGAGTCCGTCCATTTGGATGGCTCTTTTGGAACGTATGATCTAGGAATGACTACTGCGCCCACTGTGGATTCAGCAACTTCTTGTTGTGGTATGAATGGACCATTCTTGAGAATGTCAGGGTAGAGAGGATTGGCAGCTTTGATGAACAACAGCATTTTTATTTTCCAGAGGTTGTAATTCTCTTTGTCGAACTTAGGGACCTTTACCGTACCTGTAGTCTTTGGTGTATTCGAACTCATGATCGTTTTCTGTTTAGATTAAACAGCCTGCTCTGATACCACTTGTTGAGTATTGAATACAGTAAAAGAATACAGAGGGGGGGGTGAATGGATTCTTGAACTTTTCTTCGTTCTTGAATCTTTGCAGCAAGATAAGTGATGAGTGTGTGAGATATGAAGATGCGGATAATTAAAGACAAACACAACACAATATCACTTTAATCTAATATCTTATTAGATTAAGATTTTGCTACAATCTGTGAATACAAATGATAGTATTCTCAGCTTCGTTTTTCTCAGAGAGATATTTTCTAGGTATTTGAGAAACTTCAACACCTTAACAGCTAAGGAAGTGAGGCTGTATCCTTATAGACATGGATACACCCACTTACTACAAATGAGGTAGGTAAAACAAAAACACTTTCCAGTCTGTCTATCTCATTTTAGTAAGAGTCCAAACGGCTACAGATTTGACTTTGAAAAGCCTGTTTAGATCCACTTCTTCAGCTCCTTGTCCCTTGTCTTATCTCTCCAAGCTTCTTTGTAGGCTTTCCAGCATGCTTTATAGGACAGAGTCAAATAAAGTATCCTGGCTTGTTGCAGGTTTCTGACTTGTACAATTCTTCAGTATTTTGTCCTCAAGAATGTATTCGAGAAGTGACTAAGTGAGTGATTCGAGAACTGGAGTTGACTAGATCGATAACTCTGAGTTCTCGAATAGTGTTATCTTGACATATTGAATCACTTCTCGAATAGCTCTTTTCTCTGGGACTCCTTGAGATATCGAATAGAGCATTTTGACATATCGAATCCCTGAGATATCGAATAGCATATTGAGTCTTTGAGATATCGAATGTAGCATTGACTTGTTGACCCTTTGAGAACTCGAACTGTTGACTCCTTGAGTTCTCGAACCGTGTAATGGACATATCGAATCCCTGAGATATCGAATGAGATATCGAGAGATATCGAATAGTGTCTTCTGAGATATCGAACTCCAGACTTCTCGAATGCTAGACTTCTCGAATAAACAAATGTACTTCTCGAATTAGTACTTAGGCAATTTCTTCATTTCTTCAATTCTTCAAATCCCAACTGTGATTATTTGACAGTCTTCATTTCCTTGCTTGAGGCATGAACCTTAGAACTTCTTTCAAGCTTTATTCTTGACTTAGTAGGTACAGTTACACAGATAGAATTTGATGCCTATTACATAGTACAAACAAGTAGAAACTCTACAACTAGAGGTTCCCTCAGTTAAGAGGTCATGTAGGTAATGCATAGCATTACGAACCACTTGGGCTTGTTATTAGATGTATTCAGGCATGCCTCTGTGACTAACAGCCTTGAGACCCATAGGTTAGTGGTTTTATTTATTATGGTTTGGTTTTATAAATACGACTTGCATGTCGTTTTCTTTTTCCTTTGTAATTGTTCATCTCGAATGTAACTCGAGTTCTTATGTAATTACATTAGTATAGTTATGTTTTATATTTTATGTAATAAGAAGTTCATTGGAGGCATGCAATGAAGGATCAATGGAGATGAAGGCAGTTGACACAAAGAAGACATAAAGACATGTATTTATGAAGACCAACTATGTAATAATTTAGTTTTATTAACCACCATAGAATGACCTAGATTTTTCCATTAGCTTGGAAAGATCATATAGGATTGGGCCATAACCAAGCACGATTTTATATTCATGCACTTTACATATGATGATATGTATGCGTAGTGATAGATATGCATGCTTAATTAGAATAAGTAGAATGTATGTATGTATGTATTAGATACGTCATCCATGCCATGCTAAACAAGATAAAATCCGTAACGATTTAAGATGAAGATTAAACAAAATGATCATGGGATTCCTGTGTTTATGAAACACGGTAATTAAATATGAATTATTATAGTTCAAAGATGAAATGATTTTGTCAACAACTAGATTAATTTCTTGTAAGGTTAAAAGGTGTCAATAATGCCATTTGTGCGTTAACCTTTCTACCTGGAAATCATTAATTCAGCGAACTATGATTTGAAATATTTAATTCAAGGAAAAATTGGGGATCTCTTTATGATGGGATCATGGTCCTTTTAATTAAAAAATCCCTTAATTAAATATTAAGTTATTAGATGCTTTCCAATTGAATAACACTCATCAAAGCCTAGATCATTAGGAGTTGGTTTGCCAAAGTAAAGCATTCCTAATTATCGTGGTTAGGTACGAAAGAATAAATGTGATATTCGACATGTTAATCAATTGGTTCTAACTTAACTAAGTTATCACAATAGGATTGTGAAATGAGAACTTAGAAGCATAGGTTTGGCGGAAAATTTATTTGATAAATTAGAGCAATTGTTGTTCACTAAACTGTCCAAGAATTATATACGAGATATAGTTGACAAATGTTGTCTACCTAAATAGTTGTGTTTTGGGAGTATCGGCCAACGCTGACCCAAGACATAATAAAATATGGATCTTGGCCCACTAGAAAGTAAAGTTTCGCATATACTTTCCGAGTTAATAGTGAGGGCTATTAATTTGATAAAAATAGTGGGAGGTATATTAAGTTGAATGTACCATAATCACTTGAACATAATTATTGTAACAATCTAACTTATCTTATGCATTTTATCATTGTAGATAAAAAATGGCACAAAACACAAACAACACTTTCTCTGTGCGATCAGTTCTTGAGAAGGACAAGCTGACAGGATCAAACATCCTTGACTGGTCTAGGAATTTGAGAATTGTTCTCATGCAGGAAAAGAAATCTTATGTGATTGATAATCCTCAACCTGAAGCCACTGTTGCCAATGCCACTCGTGCTGTGCAAAATGCTTATCAGAAGCATATTGATGATGCGAACGATGTGGCTTGTCTTATGCTTGCTACAATGAATGCTGAGCTTCAGAAGCAGCATCTGGATATGAATGCACATGCTATGTTTGAACATCTTTCAACGATGTTTCAATCATAGGCTCATGTGGAAAAGTTTAACACGAGCAAAGCACTCTACTCATGCAAGCAGGGCAACGGACCAGTCGGACCACATGTTCTAAAGATGATTGGGTATTGTGATTACCTTGCTCGTTTGGGTTTCCCGCTTCAGCGAGAGGCTCAAATCGATATAATCTTGCAATCTTTGAACAGCGACTATACTCAGTTTATTATGACTTTTAATATGACTGAGCAAGATAAGACTCCTATGGAATTGTTGGCCATGCTGAGGACCACTGAAGCAAATATGGTCAAGGAACCTGAGAAAGCTCCCATAATGATGGTGGGCAAGAAAGGTGCTAAAGGAAAGGGGAAATGGAAGGGGAAGAAAAAGGTTGCATCAAAAGCTCTTGCTCCTTCCAAGCCCTCCTTCAAAAAGGCTGGAAAGCCGAAGGGAGATGTCGCAAAGGCTGACAAGGGTGATTGTCACTATTGCAACAAGCCTGGTCACTGGAAGAGGAACTGTCCTAACTACTTGGAGGATCTGAAGAAGATGAAGTCTGTCAAGATTTCTACTGATTCAGGTATTTATGTTATAGAAGTCAATTTGTCTATTTCAACATCTTGGGTATTGGATACTGGATGTGGTTCTCACATTTGTATTAATGTGCAGGAACTGCGAAGGAGTAAGACATTGGCAAAGGGAGAAGTTGACCTACGAGTAGGCAATGGAGCAAAGGTTGCTGCTTTAGCCGTAGGAACTTATTATTTATCATTGCCCTCTGGGCTTATTTTAGAACTTGATAATTGCTATTACGTGCCTGCGATTTGCAGAAACATTATTTCTATTTCTTGTTTGGACAAGAAGGGTTTTTCATTTACTATTAAAGACAATTGTTGCTCTTTTGGTTTGAATGATTTAACTTATGGCATTGCACGCATGTTTAATGGTTTATATGTTCTAGATTTAAATTTTACTCCTGTCTATAATGTTAATAAACGCCTTAAAGCAAATGACTCTAATCAAACCTTCCTATGGCATTGTCGATTAGGCCATATAAATGAGAATCGCATATCCAAGCTCCATACAGATGGATTTTTGGATAAATTTTATTTTGAATCATACGATGAATGCGAAGCTTGTGTACTTGGTGAAATGGCAAAGGCCCCTTTTAACAAACAAGGTGAAAGGGCCACTGAATGATTAGAACTAATACATAGTGATGTATGTGGTCCAATGCGTTCTATGGCAAGAGGAGGCTTTTACTACTTCATAATATTTACTGATGATTACAATAGATACGGATATGTGTATCTAATGAAGCACAAATCTGAAGCTTTTGAAAAGTTCAAAGAATACAAAGCTGAAGTAGAAAAGCAAAAGGTTGAGAGTATTAAAATTCTTCGATCTGATCGAGGAGGTGAATACTTAACCCTGGAATTTAAGAATTTCTTAAAGGAATGTGGTATTGTATCACAACTCACTCCTCCTGGAACACCACAATGGAATGGCGTTTCTGAAAGGAGGAATCGTACTTTGTTGGACATGGTACGATCGATGATGAGTCATGCTGATCTTCCAATAAGTTTCTGGGGTGATGCCCTAGAAACCGCTGCATATACACTAAACCGTGTTCCATCAAAATCGGTTCAAAAGACTCCATATGAGATATGGACTAGAAAGCGTCAAAGCATGTCATTTATGAAAATATGGGGATGTGAAGCGTTTGTAAAACGCTTGACCTCTGACAAGCTTGGACCCAAATCAGACAAATGTTATTTTGTGGGGTACCCAAAGGAAACTAAGGGTTACTATTTCTTTAATCCAATTGAGAACAAAATAGTTGTTTCTCGAAATGCTGTATTTCTAGAAAGAGAATTTGTCTCCAGAAGAAATAGTGGGAGGAAAGTAGATCTCGATGAAGTTCGAGAACCACAAGATAACATTGAACCGGAAATGGAACGTGAGCAAGATATTCAAGATAGTCTTGAAGAGAATATTGCTCAAGAAACACAAGTTGTTCGTAGATCTGGTAGGATTCGCCATGAGCATGTGAGATATTATGGATTTCTCCTAGTCGATAATGGTGATATAATGCTCATGGATCAAGATGATCCTCTTACCTATCAAGATGCTATGAACAGTCCAAACTCTGAGAAATGGCTAGAAGCCATGAAATCTGTAATGGATTCCATGTATGAAAACAAAGTATGGACTTTGGTTGATCCACCTGAAGGGGTAAAACCCATTGGGTGCAAATGGGTCTTCAAAATGAAGACTGACATGGATGGAAAGGTCCAGACCTATAAAGCTAGGTTGGTTGCAAAACGTTTCAAACAAATTCATGGTATTGACTATGATGAAACTTTTTCACCAATAGCAATGGTCAAATCCATTAGGATTTTGCTTGCGATAGCAGCTTGCAATGATTATGAAATCTGGCAGATGGATGTCAAGACAGCCTTCCTTAATGGAATCCTTGAAGAGGATGTATATATGATACAACCTGAAGGTTTTGTAAATCCAAAGGATGCTAGAAAGATATGTAGGCTAATCAGGTCCATTTATGGACTAAAGCAAGCTTCAAGGAGATGGAATATTCGTTTTGACCAAACAGTCAAAGAGTTTGGCTTCGTTCAAAATGAAAATGAACCTTGTGTTTATAAGAAGGTTAGTGGGAGCACTGTGGCATTCCTAGTTCTATATGTTGATGATATATTACTGATTGGGAATGACATACCTTCTCTACAGGCTGTTAAGGCATGGTTAGGAAAGAATTTCTCCATGAAAGACTTAGGTGAGGCTTCCTATATATTAGGGATCAAGATCTATAGAGATAGATCAAGAAGATTGATTGGCCTAAGTCAGAGTACATACATTGATAAAGTATTGCATCGTTTTGGGATGCAAGATGCAAAAAGGGGATTTGTCCCTATGTCTCATGGGATAACGATCTCAGATAAAGATAGTCCTAAATCGAAAGATGAAAAGGACCGCATGAGTAAGATTCCATATGCTTCTGCAATTCGATCTATCATGTATGCAATGATATGTACTCGTCCTGATGTGTCGTATGCTTTAAGCATAACGAGCAGGTTTCAGTCTAATCCAGGTGAAGCTCACTGGACAGCTGTCAAGAACATTCTAAAGTACTTAAAAAGGACTAAAGATTCGTTCTTGGTATATGGAGGGGAAGAAGGACTAGTTGTAAAAGGTTACACTGATTCTAGTTTCCAAACAGACAAGGATGATTCTATATCCCAGTCTGGTTTTGTGTTTTGTCTCAACGGAGATGCTGTTAGCTGGAAAAGTTCGAAACAAGAAATAGTAGCTGATTCTACAATGGAGGCTGAGTATATTGCTGCTTGTGAAGCAGCTAAGGAGGCAGTTTGGATCCGAAACTTCATCACTGAGCTTGGTGTGGTTCCATCGATAGCAGATCCCATTGATCTCTATTGCGATAATAATGGAGCCATAACACAAGCAAAGGAACCAAGATCGCACTCCAGGGCGAAACATATACTTAGAAGATATCATCTTATTCGTGAGATTAATGAGCGAGGAGATATACACATATGTAAAGTGCATACCAATGATAACGTTGCTGATCCACTGACTAAGCCTCTGTCGCAGCAAAAGCACGAAAGTCACACTAGTTCCATAGGTATTGGGAATATGAATGATTGGCTCTAGTGCAAGTGGGAGATTGTTAGTGTAGGTGCCCTAGAGGCAATACATTTCAGTTTATTTAAACTTCGTCATTGACATTTATGTTCTATTTTGATTATATTGATGTTTTATTATGCTTAGTATTTACTGCGATATAATTGTTAGTATAATAAATTTCCCTAGATTATTGATACGAACTATATAACTATGAGATAATATACAGTATAATAATCTTGAATATCCCTAGTCAAGTATTATTTTTATTGGGACAATAATAATACATCGAGACTAGTATGTTGATTGACTGATGATCACTTCTCATTGATCATAAGTATGATGATACTAAAGTCAATGCATAGGTACATGTATGAGTACGATGTACTGGATAGACCCACTATGAGATTCGACATGGAATGAATAAATGTGTCATTATGAATCTCAATGTGATAATGATGTAATGATCCTTAGACCTGAAGTCATTACATTTCTATATGAGAATTAATATATTTTGATTCTATCAAAAGTTATCTTTAATCGGGTAATGATAAAGGTGGTCTTGGGTATATTATGAATCGTATGAGAAATGTGAATGATCTAGATGGAATTTAACCCTCCTTAATATATACAAATATATAGGAGTGATATTATTGGCCTCTTGTTTGAGTTAGACTATGAAATGCATGGTCGTGCTCAAATAGTGATTTTTTTGAATAGTCTACTCATCGATCAAGAAAATAAAGATTAAATTATGACGAGGATGACACATTCCATGCCTCCAGTTTAATCTATAATATCATGGTTAAGGGATTATATTACATGTAACATTATTCACGAAAGGCGAAATCGATTCACCGATTTAATTATTATTAATTGGGTAACAATGATGTATTACTATATACCGCTCATTGTTTACGATTTTATTTATTAAATAAAATTGTTGTCAATATAATAATAACCTATAGGGTCACACACAAGAGCGCTTGAAGGATAATTTAATTTAAATAATCGGATTTAAATTAAGATGATAAATCGAATTGTTAATTAATCAATTAAGTATTGACTTGATTAATTAAATAAACTAAATTCGAATTATTAATAATCCAAAATACAGTAGCTTGCTTATTAAGTAAGACTTAATAAGATGAGATTTAACAGAATTTGGATTGAGACAAACTCTAAAGAGATTAGAGTTAGAATTTCATTTTTATCTCCAGCTATATAACTCTCTTTTGTGGCTGCTAGGAGTGATACGTTTTTATTATCATTAAAAACACTAAACCCTAACAGCAAAAAAGGAGAGAGCAAGAGAGGAGAAAATCCGAGTTCTTGGTGCTAGTACACTGCGATTCCTTCAAGAAAGCGTTCGTGTGGATACCATAGAGACGTACATCGCTCGTGCGGGATACGTGGTGATCGAACAATCCATTCTTCACTCTCAGACATCGGAAAGCTCTTTAAGGTACTGATTTCTGTGAACTACGAATTAAATATACAATTCTCGCATGGATCCTTGCGGTGGGTTTCAATTTTATTTTTATTTTTCGCGTTTTTCCGCTGCGTTTGATTGCTTGAAACCCAACATATAATTCATCTCGTCACGATATCATCTCAAATTCATTAAAATTGTAGCATTCTATCATCTCGTCATAATATCGTCTCAAATCCATTATTCAGTTACTCTTAAATTATAAGCATAATATTGATAAGATTCCTTATGAACTATCAATTCACAAATTCAGTCTATTACTATTAAAATGGCTTAATGAATCAAGAAGCTGAGCAAACCATTATTAATCATGCATATCAAAAACCACTTGGGTTTATATAGCAAAAGATCGGTACTAATTGAAATTTGAATCTGGGGTATCAAGAATCAATTTGGATATACCTTTCCGGTATAACCTTCACCCAATATCTGCAACTGACTGAAGTCATTGGTGGCGTCTTTTAACTCTTCCAAGGAAAAAACTCGCTGCACTTGGTGACTGAAGTTATAATATGACACATATGCAGCTACAACTTACCATATATACATTATAATTGCAAATAAATTCCAAAACTAATAGCAGCAAAAAAAAAACATAGTTGTTATAATAAGTTCCTGGCAAAAGCTTTACTGTGAAGCTTGTTACATCCACACAATTTTAGAATTAAATGCCAAGCAAAACACAACCTATCCAGATATGTGCATGTCTACCATTTATGCAATGGAGTAGTACAAGAGATGAAGTCAGCGTCAGAATATGCGCAACACTTAGTCCTATTCTTTAACTAAATGTCAAATTATGCATTCAAACTTGCTGACTTGCAGTATATACTGTCAGCCACTTATCTATTAGCTTATTTTCTGCTTATTATGTGCCAAATATGAGCAAACACATGCAATCTTCATAGATGACCTAGACACGACAATCAATCAGCTTACTTTGTTAAATAATAACGTCCATATCTATCTCTACAAATATGTTATATTCACCTTTGACTGAAAACTTACAAGATGATGTGAACCCAGTGATACTTATAATGGAACCTTGCTGGAGG
Source organism: Saposhnikovia divaricata (assembly GCA_036435485.1). NCBI lineage: Eukaryota > Viridiplantae > Streptophyta > Magnoliopsida > Apiales > Apiaceae > Saposhnikovia > Saposhnikovia divaricata. The sequence goes on along the minus strand of CM071594.1, from coordinate 53,505,252 downwards.
ACATACTTGTTCCAGGAGACGATGGTTGCAAGTGCTTTTAGAACAAATATAGGAACAATACCTTATCCATATCTAGCAAACATAAGGGTCTGCCAAACTAATCTTCATGCCACTGCAACATGATCAAATACTAAATTTGATTGAATCCTAAAACCTTTACTTATATGATACTTAGAATCTTTGGCATGCTTGTATATATATGTCAGCAATTATTCTCTTGAAACATCTTCTAAAGTAATAGGAGGAGTTTATATTAAGTCATCGTTAAAGAATAAGTTCCATCTCGCTGCTAAATAAGCAACAAATAAGGGATTCAAAATTAAGACCATGAGAATTTACAATACCAATGACCCAGTCAAGACTCAAGACTGAAGAGCAATCATATAAGTGAACAGGACATTACCTTTTGCTGACAAGAGCACCTCTGGTTACGCACCCAGAAACCTATTGATAATATCGGAACTGTTAGATCGGAACAAGATCTGGAATAATGAAAGCAAGAGGTTCAGTTGATGCCTTGTGACAAAGTCTGCAGAGGATCGATATTAGCCCTGAAAATAAGAGAGTAATTAAACCAACTTTAACAAAAATTAAACCCTAAAATTTGACAAGATGTAGTCCTATGAGGAAAAGGTGAATATGATGTAATAAATCCAAAAAAAAATTGTACTTATCACAGAGCCTTCTTGAAAAATTGAGCAGGAAGCTTATACACAATATTGCTGACATTTACTTGTTAACTTGGCCAAATTGACACTACTTTGATATATTCATTACTGAGATAACACAATCGCCCTCATACATTCTTAAAAATGACCCACTTTACAAACTACGATATCGATACTTACGCACACACAAATTTAACCAAATTCAATCAAATGGGCTGCAAATGGGCTGCTGTGAAAGCACTCCCATCTTAACCACCCTGAGGCCATAGCAAGGAGAATTTAAAAGTACATTTACTTTTCAAATGAAATGCTAAGAGAAGTTTAATATACCTTTTATGGTAGAAATTAACACTTGGGAGTTTAGTAATCTTCACCCTGTAGTCATCTCTCAAAGTGATTGATACTTCAAGAACACAAGAAGAACATCAGTATCCCAAGCAGGCTGAAATTATGAGTGAATAATATTCGAAATTAAACACCAAATCTATTGAATCCCTAAATCGTATGTTTAGGGTTTTAAAAGCAAGAACAACAAATAGATTCAATCCCAAATTGATTGCATCTCTCCAATTGATTAAAAACAAAGTCGATTAGCAGCAATTATATTTGTGTATATCAATATATATGTATATTATCACAAACACATAAAATAGAAACTAAAATCAACAAATAAACTAGAGCCAAACAAATATAGAAAACAGATACATATCTTATTCGATCTTGAATGTTCGAGTTTTGATTCTTCGTCGAGCTTAATTTTCGAGTTTGAACCCTGATTCACATGTTTCCCCTCTTCTTCGAGTGAGTGTGTTTGTGTGTTTTTGATTCATTGTGTTGCATTTTTTATTTTTGTTCATGTTTTTTTAGTAATCCAGCTATTTTAGTGAAGCCCGGGCAATAATATTTGGAGAGCCCGCTTTAATTTTTGGGAGCCCGCCAATAATTTGGTCCAAAAATATTAGGTTAACGGCAATGTTTTTTAAAATCTTTGCAATAGACTACAAATTTTGCATAAGTTCACGTTATTTCAATTCAATTGTAACATTTTTCAAAATCGTTACAATATATGCGAACTTGTAATTTTTTTTAGGAAATAGCAACGCTTTTTGACATTTTTTTTCATTGTTGGTTGCTGTAAGAACCCAGATTTTGGGTGGAATTAAAACTTTTATGTATTTAATGAGGTAAGAATGAATAGTGGATACGGCTACAATGTAATAATTGATATTTGGGAAAGAATGAATGGAATTCGACTTTATTATGTTTATGTCTTGAAGAATGCTAAAGGGCGACAACATAGGTAAGAATAATCTATCTTCTAAGGGAATAAGATATGGCAACTTCAAGAAAGAGAATACTCTCATGTCATCCAGATCGATAACGATTAATCCAGTAGTTCCGTAAAAAGGTTAAGGAACGATCGAAAGAGAATACGGACAATTATACAACCCTAAGAGAACAAGTAAAGAATACAGAATGAATAGTGTTTTGGGTTGGAGTATATAATAATATGAGACGACACTATATAGAAGTATTCGGAACGGATTTCCGAGTTCGTATTAGTGATCCAGGGGGAAAATAAGTGTATGTAAAAGCTGTCGGATTCTGAAAAACCGCACTTTTATTTTCTCCGAGAGTTCCCTGGACACTGATAGCCTTAAGTATTTAACGAATGGATTTAAGGAATATAAAATGGAAAGTTAGAATGAAAGATGGAGAATGAAAGTATTAATATTAAAGAGGATTCCTGGTAAACCCTAATTAGAAATCCGTGAAATATTCTCACGAACGATCAATCGAAACGGGTAATAACCGGACACAGAAACAGGCAGAGGAAGCAAGAGTCTTGTGCAAGCTACTAGTATAAATATCTAGTAACTAAACTAGAAGCAAGGAACTAGCACCTTAGAGGAAGAACTAAGTACTTAGCAAGTAACTACCTAGTTAAGCTTTAACCACCATAAAACCAACACATGTCTTGCCATTTGATCATCCAACACCTCATCACTTTAATAAAGTGACTTTTACAAGATATTATGTTGTAAGTGGATGAGAGTGAATGAGATTAAAACACAAAAAAATCAAAAGAACCAAGCAACTCTCCCCCCCCCCCCCCATTTCAAGAAACCATTCGTCCTCACCATTAATTCAAAATCCAAACTCCACCTTCCCACCATTGTTTGTTCTTGAAATAATTAAGGTGAGTCTTACATTTCATAAAACTTATCTCCTCAAAATCTTAGCTTCAAACTCATCCTTTTTCATTTTCAAAAAAATCAAACAAGAGGAGGGTGAATAGTGTTCATCAAGTACTAACTTTGTTTTCTTGATTTTTCATGGTTGATCTAGCAAGCATAATCACTCCTAAGGACCATACAAGGCTTAGTAAGGCTATATCACTATCTAAGGAAGGTATAAAGCTCTTGAAACCCTAACCCTTGTTTGAGATTTAAGCATGTTTATGATAGTTATAACTTAGTTATGGTTATGTTAGATTATAAGCATGATTATGTATGGATTTTGGATTAATGATGTAAATAGCTAGATGAACGGAAAGGCATTGCTTGGCCTCAGTTCATGTATATAAGTCATGTATATGTTGTTTGGGTTGGATGCTATGTTTATGGGAAGATTCGAAATTGATAGATATTAGATTTACAGCCGTTATAATGCCCAATTTTACAATACCATGTTTTGTATGCCATTTTCCATGTCGAACCCCTACTGTCCAGAGACCTTATCTGCCATGATATGATAGGTAATGTTCTCAGCTTCGTTTTGATATAAAGATCACGTGAAACGGACTTACGGTTTAGGATTTATGACCAAATTACTAAAAGTAGTTCGAATCCGTAAATGAAAGTTCGTAACTGAAATTGAACCCTCGTAAGCTATGTAACGTCATGGCGAATCTTGGTAAATAAATACTAGGGGTAAGAAGGAAGGTGTGAAAGAAAACCGTATGTCAAAAAGAGCATTTTTCGATTTATTAAAAATGTTCGAGTCAAGGTTAAACGCGAACGAACCCCTAAAAGACGACTCTTTTATAACTTTGGTAAAACACTTAGAAAACGGGCGATAAAACTCGGAGCATAATATTGGTTCGTAACGATCAACCTTAGAACTTATATGACTTAAGTATGTCCCAAGTATAAGTGCAGTGACATGTCGTATTAACGAACGAATGTCGGGTCGGATCAGTGATAATAAGTAATCCACTAAAAGGGGTATAACGAGATAACTCGAGAACGTGTTTCGATTTAAGTATAACTTAACTTTTAATATGTTAAATGATTAATCCCGAATGCCTTGGCTATTTATAGATCACCAAGCTGAACCGGGACCCGCGACCACTACCCCTTACCGTACTCGACTACCAGGCAAGTTTCAATTCCCTTCTTTTAGGCTGTTGTTGTGATTGAATAAATATATATATATATATATATATATATATATATATATATATATATATATATATATATATATATATATATATATATATATGATTGCTGATGTACATATGTCATTGCATGCATGCCTACTTTCAAGTTGAATTGATATACTTGTTCCCTGAATGTTATTGTTGGCTTATAAGCTAGATAGTTATATATCAGTTATAAGCCGGGTATTGTAAGACCCTCATAGAAGGGCATATACATCTTATTAATCAAGTATAGACCGGGAGTCAATATTCCTTGATATATCGAGATTACCTCGGAGGAAAATATTTAAGTAAATATTTTCTATTATTTGGGCGACGAATATTATTTGAATATTCGTTCGAGACTAATTATTTTAACGATCCTTACTTCAAATAATTATTTGAACGTAACCATTCGACGAATAATATTTTTCAATATTCATTCAAAGTCGAATAGATTATCGATTATTATTCCGAATATTCTTCTAAAGATTGGACTACTAAATGAATATTATTTGAATATCCATTTGGAATATTACTTTATTAAATGAATATTACTTTTGAATATTCATTTAAGGTATTACTTACTTGATGAATATTATTCTAATATTCATCTGAAGCTTGATTTATTTATCGACTCTTATCTCGAATATTCCTTTAAAGCTTGAATTACTAAATGAATATTACTTGATATTCATTTAGAATATTATACATTAAACGAATATTACTTTTTCAATAAACATTTAAATTCCTAATTAATTATGAATATTATTTTGAATATACATCCAGGGTTCTATTTAATCATCGAATATTATTTTAAATATTCCTTTCAGGACTTATTAAATAATGAATATTATTTTGAATATTCATTTGATTATTTAATTATGCAATAAATATTCTCTCGATATTTCTTCAAGAATTATTTGGGAAATACTCTGATTAAAGATATTCTTTCATATTCCTAAATAATCTGTAAAATATTTTAATTCAATAAATATTCTCTGAATATTTATTCCATACTTAGAATAACCCCGATAAGGTTTATCTTCTTCGATTATTACCGAAAATATCTCGGAGTCATATTATTATTAATCTTATATCAAGAAAGGTTCTCAGACATCATTCTTCTTTGAGTCTATTTCCTTAATAATAATGGAACCTTACTTGGAAAATGTTATTTATCTTGTCGACTTCCCGGTCATAAAGTATTCCCTTCACTCGCAACTCGGGTGCTGTTGACTTATTAAGTCGTTGCTTACCTTCTCATCTTTCGAGGGGTAAGATTACTGGAACAAGTTGATATTCGTTACCAAGTAATAGCTTGGGAGTTATTGGTAAATTTTCCTTTCCAACTAGATACGACTACTTTGTGGAGTCTTATCAACAAGTATTATACTTGGGGAAAGGGGGACGAACGTTACATTCAGAATCATGAATTCTATTTGAACTAGGAGTCGTGTAAGAGGCCGAGTAGCGCCGGTCCATCCCCTTTGGTCCAACCGTTGGCCGGGGAGAGCTAGTAAGGCGGTATACAAGTAAAGCCGTCAGTTCTTCCTTCTACCGGTAGTAAATCTAAATTGAGCTGTACGATCTCGACTGATCATCAAGATTGGAACAGCGGGCGCGGTGAATACTCCATCATTGGTTCATCATCCAAATTTATTTATTTCCTGCAACATGATTACTGTTGGCAGAGTTGGAAAAGTGTCATAACTGGAATTGCAACCTTTTCTTGCAAGTTCCTCTTCTTAATAATAATAAGAATATCTCGCTTACTTTGATGTAGCAGATATTTCTTCAAACAAATACTTTCAGTTACCTTGTAACTTCATCGTTCATATTATACTGGCATCATTTCCGTAAATGCATGGCATATGGTTTGAAAGATAGCTTTGAACTGTTTTAAATTATCGTTCAGTTATATATTTGTTGGTGGGCTTTCGCTCACCCTTGCTTTGTTTATATTATGTCACAACAACAGCTAGAACAGATGGCTCGCGTCAGGCGCACTCGGTGCAAGCAGGTTACCCGACCCACCGGACTACCCGCTGAGATGCTAGCCGCCATTGCTGAGGTAGCATAGTTAGACAGCTTTTGTTTCCTGTTTAACTATATGTATAATTAATGTAATCAACGGCAAAACTTTTAAACCTATGATGTTATCCTTTTGGGATTGTAATAACTTTTATTCGTAACCCCTTTAATGTAAGACTTATTTCAATTTCATCTCTGGGACTATAACTGTTGTGTGTGTGTGAGTGGTAATTATTGTGGGGTCACAGCATGTGATTTATTTATTGTGGACTCAAGTCAAGTATTATGAATGGATGTAAGACCGTAACCACCAGATCCCTGACCCCGGATCTGGGGGTGTTACAGAGATGGTATCAGAGCGAGGGTTATATATCCCAAGAGATGATACGACGTTATATAATAATAAATTCAATAATATAATAAGAACCCTTGCCAGGTTCACCTAAAACCCTTATGGGAACTTTTTAAGTATCATGATAGTAACATAGTTCATCTTTTGTAGGCGAGCGACTTGTCGGCCCAGGAGGCAGCTGCGAGACAGCATGATGAGGAAATGTTCCGGACTAGGGACCCATACTATGAGCACTTGCCTGAGGAGGATACTGAGCCTGAGGAGGAGGAGGCTGAGGAGGTCCAGGTTGATGTTGATACTGATGTGATCGAGTCTGAGGAGGAGGACCCTGAGGAGGTCCAGGATGATGCTGACACAGATGTTGTTGAGACTGAGGGGGAGGAGGACCCGGAGGGGATCCAGACAGGACAGGATGCTGAGTTAGCGGTTGAGGATGATGATTATTGGGTTGTGACTGAGATCAGGACTTTGGGAGATGACACCGACATGACCACGGATCAGGTGGTGCCGGTAGATGAGGGTGTTGAGGGAGATATAGATGAGCCAGTAGTTGGTGCTGTAGGGAGTTCTGGACATTCTGTGCCACTCCTCCCTGTTGAGAGAGCCCCTACCCCACCACCACTACCTGTGAGCCCGTACCCCGACGAGTTTGAGGAGTTTACCCCAGAGCCCCAGCAGACATAGACTGCCGCTCCAGCTGAGCCATCCACCCCACCTCATGCCCCGATAGGAGGAGTCCCAGTATGTGTTCACAACTTGATTGTGAACGGGCTTTATAGAGAGTTGTCTGTGGCAGATGCCAGGTTGGCAGAGTCTAGGAGTGAGTTAGCAGCAGAGAGAGCCGCCCGGATGAGGTTACAGGGCAGGAGGACTATCAGTGACAGAGTTGGGTATAGGGCTGTGACCCGCATCGAGCTGAGGGCTCGGGTGAGGGTGCGACAGTTGCCTACTGATGGGCATGGTAGGGTAGACAGAGCAGAGGCTGAGGAGGTTTTCCGCATCGCCATGGGGAGGGTTCGGAGGATGTTTCGTCGTGGCGGCTGATTTCAGATGTAGTGATGCAGTGGTCTAGTTGTCTAGTCATGTACGGACATAGTAGTGCCGGCTTTTGTAGGGATGGTTTTCTTGTACTTGTTTTCCCTTTTTGCAGACTAGACAGATAGACAGCGTATTTCACTTTTGACTTGTTGTTGTTGTTAGGATGGCTGTACTTTAAACTATCGTTGTAACTCGGATGTTGTACCTTTTCGGTACCTGGTATATATTTGTTTCCATTTCAGTCATTACAATTTTGTTGGGATGTGATCACGAGTTTATTAGCATATGTATTACTTTTCGATTAAGTTGCCATGAGTTATAAAACTGTGGGATTTTAAACCCAATCATGTAAAGAATTATGCAAGGAAAAATCCTTTAAAACAGGTAAGTGAACCTAATGTATAATTTTCCAAATTTTCAGTAAAATGCCTCCAAGACGAATGGGCACTAGGGCTAACCCCCGAGAATCTACTGACCAAGAGAGTCACAACCAACGCGAGGAAAACCATGAAAGTAGTGAGGAACAAGATCAGGACTATAATGAGCAAGAAGATTCCCAGTATGGAGCAGAGGATGAACCCCTGTACTCTGAAGAATTTGAAAGGGAAATAGAGGGTGGAGAAACTGAAGTAGAACAGGAAGTGGAGAACCAGGGCGGAAACCCCATGGGCCAGTTTATGGATCTACTTAGGCAGAATTTGAACCAATACCCCCAACCACCACCAGGCAACAACACTTCAGTGGCAAATTCCTTTAGGGCCTTTAAGTCCCTTAAGCCCCCAGAGTTCCACGGATCGGCTGATCCCGTTGAGGCGAGGGCCTGGATCAAGGAAATGGAAAAGTCTTTTGAGATTCTGAGTATCAATGAGGCTCAGAAGACTGTTTTTGCTACTTACCTACTAAAGGGAGAGGCCAATTATTGGTGGGAAGCCAAGAAAAACATGGAGACTGATGCTGTCATAGCCTGGGAAAGGTTCAAACAATTATTCCTAGAGAAGTACTTCCCGAAGTTCATGAAAACCCAGATGGAACTTAAGTTCTTGGAACTGAAACAGAACAATATGTCAGTGGCGGACTATGAGGCCAAATTTACTGAGCTATCGAGATTTGTGCCAGAGTTTGTAGACACAGAAGAAAAGAAAGCTAACAGGTTTCAACAAGGGCTGAAGCAGTGGATCCAGAATAGGGTGGCTGTTTTAGAGATTACAGATTATGCCACCTTGGTGCAAAAGGCAACCATTGTGGAGGCTGGTAGTGATCAGATGCAGAGAGAGAGAGAGAGAGAGAAAGGGTGGATAAAGAGAAAGCATGTTAGTATGGGCGGAAGATCCGCTGGAGGAAACCCCCAACCAAGTTTAATCGAGGAGCGGTTTCCCTACCAGGGAGGAATGTAGGGTTTAAACCATCTGCGAGTGTAAGTGTGAGCTAGGGCGGCCACCAATCAGGAATGTCCCGTTCCAACCCTTCCCGACCTCCATTGCCATTGTGTGCTACTTGTGGGAAGAGGCACTCCGGGGTGTGCAACCTGAAGTAGATAAACTGTTATAAGTGTGGGCGAGCTGGGCATTATGATACCTCTTGCACCACGGTCATCCCTAACAGCACAACCTGTTTCCAGTGTGGACAGCGAGGGCACATGAGGAAGGATTGCCCAAAGAGCAAACCAGCAGCATCAGGAGCAAGCAAGGTTGCCTCAAATAGGCCACCAACTGCTAGGACTTTTAATATGTCAGTACAAGATGCCGTGAGGGACACGGATGTGATAACAGGTACTTTTTCTCTCAATTCAGTCAGTGCAAATGTCTTATTTGATTCAGGAGCAACTAAGTCTTTTATATCTAGAGATTTTGCGCATAAGTTGAAACTTAAAACCCAGCAACTAAGAGATTCCTTACAAGTAGAAATAGCTAATCAGGAAATCGTACCGGTTAATCAAATTCACCCCGATTGTAAGCTAGAAATAGGAGGACGATCCTTCTATGTCGATTTAATTCCTTTTAAGCTAGGGGAATTCGATGTCATTTTGGGTATGGATTGGTTGTCTCGCAATGATGCGCGGATAGATTGTAAAGGGAAAAAGGTTAAGTTGAAAACCCTAGGGAAGAAAGAAATAGTGTTTAAGGGGATGCGACAGACCCAGAAAATTCTGACCATGGCGCAAACCAAGAGATTGTTACGAAAAGGGAACGAGGCTTATTTAGCCTACGTTATAGATACTCAGAAGGAAGTGCCAAGATTGCAAGACATTCTGGTAGTTAATGAGTTCGAGGACGTGTTCCCACAAGATCTTCCCGGACTACCCCCTGATAGGGTAATTGAGTTTGCCATCGAATTAGCCCCTGGGACGGCGCCAGTTTCGAAGGCCCCGTACCGACTAGCCCCAGTAGAAATGAAGGAGCTAGCTAAACAATTACAGGAATTGTTGGATAAGGGCATAATAAGGCCCAGTGTGTCGCCTTGGGGCACACCAGTGTTGTTTGTTAAGAAAAACGATGGAAGTATGAGGTTATGCATCGACTACAGAGAATTGAACAAGCTAACCATAAAGAATAAGTATCCATTGCCCAGGATAGACGATTTGTTTGACCAGCTAAGAGGAGCTGAATACTTCTCTAAGATTGATTTGAGAACGGGATATCACCAACTGAAGATCAAACCTGAAGATATCCCGAAGACTGCATTCCGCACCAGATATGGACATTATGAGTTCTTAGTTATGTCATTTGGATTGACCAACGCCCCAGCAGCCTTCATGGACCTAATGAATAGAGTGTTCAAGGAATATTTGGACAAATTCGTGATAGTTTTCATTGATGATATTCTCATCTACTCAAAGACAGAGGCAGAACACGCTAAACATTTAAGGATGACCTTAGAAATACTCAGGAAGGAGCAGTTATATGCCAAGTTCTCCAAGTGTGAGTTTTGGAAAAATGAGGTACAATTCTTAGGGCACGTGATCAATAGAGAAGGAGTGTTGGTTGACCCCTCCAAGATAGAAGCAGTTTCAAACTGGGAACGGCCAACTACTCCAATCGAGGTGAGGAGTTTCATTGGACTGGCCGGATATTACAGGAGATTTGTCCAAGACTTTGCGAAAATCGCAGCTCCATTAACTCGACTTACCCGTAAAACCGAGAAATTTGAATGGACTGAGAAATGCGAGAAGAGTTTCCAAGAGTTAAAGAAGAGGCTGGTGACAGCCCCAGTGCTGGCATTACCTGATGGAAAAGGAGATTTCGTGATTTACAGTGATGCTTCGCATAAAGGACTGGGATGCGTGCTTATGCAGCACGGCAAGGTAATAGCGTATGCGTCTAGGCAATTGAAGGATTATGAAGTCAGATATCCCACGCATGATCTAGAACTAGCAGCCATAGTCTTCGCTTTAAAGATTTGGAGACACTACCTGTATGGGGAAAAATGCGAGATTTACACAGACCATAAGAGCCTCAAATACATTTTCACTCAGAAAGAGCTTAACATGCGCCAGAGGAGATGGTTAGAGTTAATCAAGGATTACGACTGTGAAATTCGCTATCACCCGGGCAAAGCCAATGTGGTGGCTGACGCCCTTAGTCGGAAAGAGAAGCTCAAGATGATAACTTCAGAGAAAGAGCTAGTGAAGGATTTTGAGAAGTTGGAAATCGAGGTTAAGTTACCTGGAGAGGGCCAAGAAAAGTTGATGGAAATTAGAATCCAACCTCCATTGCTAGAAAAGATTAGATTGTGCCAGGAACGGATGATGGAGGAAGAAAAGAACTCCACAGAAGAGCTAATGACCGGGGAGGAAATTAAGTGTGAAAGAGACAAGGAAGGGATCATGAGGTACACATACAGGATATGGATCCCAAATGTTCAGGAACTCAAGAATGAGATTTTAAATGAGGCACACAACTCAAGATACTCAGTGCACCCCGGTAGCACCAAAATGTATAGGGATTTGAAGGAGTATTACTGGTGGCCCAATATGAAAAAGGACGTAGCAGAGTGGGTAAGCAGATGCTTGACCTGCCAACGAGTGAAGGCAGAGCACCAGAAACCCAGCGGACTTCTACATCCCTTAGAGATTCCAGAATGGAAATGGGAACATATAGCCATGGATTTCGTAGTAGGTTTACCAAGGACCAAGGCTAATAATGACGCCATATGGGTAATTGTAGATCGACTGACGAAATCGGCTCACTTTCTCCCGATCAACGAAAGGTACACGGTCGACAGACTAGTGGACATCTACTTAAAAGAGATAGTGGCGTGACATGGAGTCCCAATCGCAATAGTATCCGATCGAGATCCTAGATTTAACTCCAGGTTTTGGAGAAGTTTTCAAGAATGTGTAGGGACCCGGCTAAACATGAGCACAGCCTACCACCCCCAGACAGATGGGCAAAGTGAAAGGACCATCCAAACGCTAGAGGATATGTTGAGAGTCTGCGCGATAGACTTCAAGGGAAGTTGGGATGATCACTTGCCATTGGTTGAGTTCTCCTATAATAACAGTTATCATTCAATCATTGGGATGCCACCTTATGAGGCCCTTTATGGAAGAAAATGTCGATCTCCCTTGTATTGGGATGAAGTTGGAGAGCGAAAGATGCTCGGGCCCGAAGTGGTCCAACGAACTAAAGATGCAGTAGATCTAATCAGAGGACGGTTGGTAGCAGCCCAGGATCGACAAAAGAAATATGCCGACTTAGCTCGGAAAGGCAAGGAATACGAAGTGGGGAACCTAGTGTTCTTGAAAGTGTCACCTTGGAAAGGTTTAATGAGATTTGGGAAGAAAGGAAAGCTGAGTCCCAGATACATTGGACCATTTGAGATCTTGAGACGGATTGGGGAACTAGCTTATGAGCTCGCATTACCCCCGAATCTACAGCAGGTGCACAATGTGTTCCATGTTTCGATGCTGAGGAAGTATAATCCGGATGCTAAGCATATTGTAGAGTATGAGCAAGTGGACATGCAACCAGACCTGACCTATGTGGAGCAACCTGTGGAAATCATAGACCGGAAGGAACAAGTGCTCCGAAACAAGGTCATTCAGCTAGTCAGAGTTTTGTGGCAGAACCACAATGTAGAAGAATCCACCTGGGAACTTGAAAGCGCAATGCAATAGAAGTACCCCCACTTGTTTTCAAACTGATTCCGGGACGGAATCCTTTTAAGGAGGGGAGACTGTAATAACCCAGATTTTGAGTGGAATTAAAACTTTTATGTATTTAATGATGTAAGAATGAATAGTGGATACGGCTACAATGTAATAATTGATATTTGGGAAAGAATGAATGGAATTCGACTTTATTATGTTTATGTCTTGAAGAATGCTAAAGGGCGACAACATAGGTAAGAATAATCTATCTTCTAAGGGAATAAGATATGGCAACTTCAAGCAAGAGAATACTCTCATGTCATCCAGATCGATAACGATTAATCCAGTAGTTCCGTAAAAAGGTTAAGGAACGATCGAAAGAGAATACGGACAATTATACAACCCTAAGAGAACAAGTGAAGAATACAGAATGAATAGTGTTTTGGGTGGGAGTATATAATAATATGAGACGACACTATATAGAAGTATTCGGAACGGATTTCCGAGTTCGTATTAGTGATCCAGGGGGAAAATAAGTGTATGTAAAAGCTGTCGGATTCTGAAAAACCGCACTTTTATTTTCTCCGAGAGTTCCCTGGACACTGATAGCCTTAAGTATTTAACGAATGGATTTAAGGAATATAAAATGGAAAGTTAGAATGAAAGATGGAGAATGAAAGTATTAATATTAAAGAGGATTCCCGGTAAACCCTAATTAGAAATCCGTGAAATATTCTCACGAACGATCAATCGAAACGGGTAATAACCGGACACAGAAACAAGCAGAGGAAGCAAGAGTCTTGTGCAAGCTACTAGTATAAATATCTAGTAACTAAACTAGAAGCAAGGAACTAGCACCTTAGAGGAAGAACTAAGTACTTAGCAAGTAACTACCTAGTTAAGCTTTAACCACCATAAATCCAACACATGTCTTGCCATTTGATCATCCAACACCTCATCACTTTAATAAAGTGACTTTTACAAGATATTATGTTGTAAGTGGATGAGAGTGAATGAGATTAAAACACAAAAAAATCAAAAGAACCAAGCAACTCTCTCCCCCCCCCATTTCAAGAAACCATTCGGCCTCACCATTAATTCAAAATCCAAACTCCACCTTCCCACCATTGTTTGTTCTTGAAATAATTAAGGTGAGTCTTACATTTCATAAAACTTATCTCCTCAAAATCTTAGCTTCAAACTCATCCTTTTCCATTTTCAAAAAAATCAAACAAGAGGAGGGTGAATAGTGTTCATCAAGTACTAACTTTGTTTTCTTGATTTTTCATGGTTGATCTAGCAAGCATAATCACTCCTAAGGACCATACAAGGCTTAGTAAGGCTATATCACTATCTAAGGAAGGTATAAAGCTCTTGAAACCCTAACCCTTGTTTGAGATTTAAGCATGTTTATGATAGTTATAACTTAGTTATGGTTATGTTAAGATTATAAGCATGATTATGTATGGATTTTGGATTAATGATGTAAATAGCTAGATGAACGGAAAGGCATTGCTTGGCCTCAGTTCATGTATATAAGTCATGTATATGTTGTTTGGGTTGGATGCTATGTTTATGGGAAGATTCGAAATTGATAGATATTCGATTTACAGCCGTTATAATGCCCGATTTTACAATACCATGTTTTGTATGCCATTTTCCATGTCGAACCCCTACTGTCCAGAGACCTTATCTGCCATGATAGGATAGGTAATGTTCTAAGCTTCGTTTTGATATAAAGATCACGTGAAACGGACTTACGGTTTAGGATTTATGACCAAATTACTAAAAGTAGTTCGAATCCGTAAACGAAAGTTCGTAACTGAAATTGAACCCTCGTAAGCTATGTAACGTCATGGCGAATCTTGGTAAATAAATACTAGGGGTAAGAAGGAAGGTGTGAAAGAAAACCGTATGTCAAAAAGAGCATTTTTCGATTTATTAAAAATGTTCGAGTCAAGGTTAAACGCGAACGAACCCCTAAAAGACGACTCTTTTATAACTTTGGTAAAACACTTAGAAAACGGGCGATAAAACTCGGAGTATAATATTGGTTCGTAACGATCAACCTTAGAACTCATATGACTTAAGTATGTCCCATGTATAAGTGCAGTGACATGTCGTATTAACGAACAAATGTCGGGTCGGATCAGTGATAATAAGTAATCCACTAAAAGGGGTATAACGAGATAACTCGAGAACGTGTTTCGATTTAAGTATAACTTAACTTTTAATATGTTAAATGATTAATCCCGAATGCCTTGGCTATTTATAGATCACCAAGCTGAACCGGGACCCGCTACCACTACCCCTTAACGTACTCGACTACCAGGCAAGTTTCAATTCCCTTCTTTTAGGCTGTTGTTGTGATTGAATAAATATATATATATATATATATATATATATATATATATATATATATGATTGCTGATGTACATATGCCATTGCATGCATGCTTACTTTCAAGTTGAATTGATATACTTGTTCCCTGAATGTTATTGTTGGCTTATAAGCTAGATAGTTATATATCAGTTATAAGCCGGGTATTGTAAGACCCTCATAGAAGGGCATATACATCTTATTAATCAAGTATAGACCGGGAGTCAATATTCCTTGATATATCGAGATTACCTCGGAGGAAAATATTTAAGTAAATATTTTCTATTATTTGGGCGACGAATATTATTTGAATATTCGTTCGAGACTAATTATTTTAACGATCCTTACTTCAAATAATTATTTGAACGTAACCATTCGACGAATAATATTTTTCAATATTCATTCAAAGTCGAATAGATTATCGATTATTATTCCGAATATTCTTCTAAAGATTGGACTACTAAATGAATATTATTTGAAAATCCATTTGGAATATTACTTTATTAAATGAATATTACTTTTGAATATTCATTTAAGGTATTACTTACTTGATGAATATTATTCTAATATTCATCTAAAGCTTGATTTATTTATCGACTCTTATCTCGAATATTCCTTTAAAGCTTGGATTACTAAATGAATATTACTTGATATTCATTTAGAATATTATTCATTAAACGAATATTACTTTTTCAATAAACATTTAAATTCCTAATTAATTATGAATATTATTTTGAATATACATCCAGGGTTCTATTTAATCATCGAATATTATTTTAAATATTCCTTTCAGGACTTATTAAGTAATGAATATTATTTTGAATATTCATTTGATTATTTAATTATGCAATAAATATTCTCTCGATATTTCTTCAAGAATTATTTTGGAAATACTCTGATTAAAGATATTCTTTCATATTCCTAAATAATCTGTAAAATATTTTAATTCAATAAATATTCTCTGAATATTTATTCCATACTTAGAATAACCCCGATAAGGTTTATCTTCTTCGATTATTACCGAAAATATCTCGGAGTCATATTATTATTAATCTTATATCAAGAAAGGTTCTCAGACATCATTCTTCTTTGAGTCTATTTCCTTAATAATAAGGGAGCCTTACTTGGAAAATGTTATTTATCTTGTCGACTTCCCGGTCATAAAGTATTCCCTTCACTCGCAACTCGGGTGCTGTTGACTTATTAAGTCGTTGCTTACCTTCTCATCTTTCGAGGGGTAAGATTACTGGAACAAGTTGATATCCGTTACCAAGTAATAGCTTGGGAGTTATTGGTAAATTTTCCTTTCCAACTAGATACGACTACTTTGTGGAGTCTTATCAACAAGTATTATACTTGGGGAAAGGGGGACGAACGTTACATTCAGAATCATGAATTCTATTTGAACTAGGAGTCGTGTAAGAGGCCGAGTAGCGCCGGTCCATCCCCTTTGGCCCAACCGTTGGCCGGGGAGAGCTAGTAAGGCGGTATACAAGTAAAGCCGTCAGTTCTTCCTTCTACCGGTAGTAAATCTAAATTGAGCTGTACGATCTCGACTGATCATCAAGATTGGAACAGCGGGCGCGGTGAATACTCCATCATTGGTTCATCATCCAAATTTATTTATTTCCTGCAACATGATTACTGTTGGCAGAGTTGGAAAAGTGTCATAACTGGAATTGCAACCTTTTCTTGCAAGTTCCTCTTCTTAATAATAATAAGAATATCTCGCTTACTTTGATGTAGCAGATATTTCTTCAAACAAATACTTTCAGTTACCTTGTAACTTCATCGTTCATATTATACTGGCATCATTTCCGTAAATGCATGGCATATGGTTTGAAAGATAGCTTTGAACTGTTTTAAATTATCGTTCAGTTATATATTTGTTGGTGGGCTTTCGCTCACCCTTGCTTTGTTTATATTATGTCACAACAACAGCTAGAACAGATGGCTCGCGTCAGGCGCACTCGGTGCAAGCAGGTTACCCGACCCACCGGACTACCCGCTGAGATGCTAGCCGCCATTGCTGAGGTAGCATAGTTAGACAGCTTTTGTTTCCTGTTTAACTATATGTATAATTAATGTAATCAACGGCAAAACTTTTAAACCTATGATGTTATCCTTTTGTGATTGTAATAACTTTTATTCGTAACCCCTTTAATGTAAGACTTATTTCAATTTCATCTCTGGGACTATAACTGTTGTGTGTGTGTGAGTGGTAATTATTGTGGGGTCACAGCATGTGATTTATTTATTGTGGACTCAAGTCAAGTATTATGAATGGATGTAAGACCGTAACCACCAGATCCCTGACCCCGGATCTGGGGGTGTTACAGTTGCAAAATCCAATCTATGGTGTAGTGTGCAGTAGAATTTTCCACAAAAAATTGTAGTAGCGTTTTCCATAACATAACAGCGACGTTAATTTCATTTTACTTTCGACTTACTCGGCAAAGCTGATTAGTATGCACATATCAGTCAACATCTGATAATCTGATAAAGATACAATTTTGCTATAGGTTTTGAATTAAGTTAAGATCTAGAACAGTAATTTGAATCGAGTGAGTTCAAATTCATTTCGATAAAAGTATAGGTCATCAGTACACTTACACCTTACTGTCAAGTTTTAAATAGAAGAGTAAATAAGTAAAAATTAGCATAAAAATCCGTGCGAGGCATAATTTTCTATCCCAATGAGAAATGGTGCCTTGTTTAATGATTCTCCTTCTGCAAAAGGGTGTGTCATAGGATCTACCTTCCTGTTACAGAAATATTAGTACACCAAGCTCTGATACCAAATGAAAATGCACACCTAGAGGGGAGGGGTGAATAGGTGTTATGACTAACAATGACCAATTTTAATTTTACAAAGTATACTTGACTTTATGAAAACAAAATAGTATGGAATGTTGTCTGGCAGCTTACTGGATTAACACAATACACAGAATTAATATACTGGCAGCTTACTGGATTAACACAATACACAGAATTAATATACTGGGAGCAAGCTAAGTTATGCAGTGTAGTAAATTTAAAGTGCAGTAAGTAAAGAACACACAACAATTTTAGCCAGGTTCGACCCCTATCTCCTAATGGTCCACGTCCTGGTCCTCTAACGACTCGGTAAAGGAATATATTATTGATCACAATAAATTACAATTACACGATACAATAATATATCTCTCTAATTCTCCCAGTCACTGATTGCAGCTTGCTGATGTTCCTCGAACTTGATGCCCCCTAAGTCCTATACTTCCCAAGTATAGACTTCTCTAGCCTTTACTTCCCTGCACCCTTGTGCCCAAGCTTGCCAATCCAGCAACTACCAACTTACACGTTGAACAATACAAGATTTAATAATTCCAATTGAATTTATGAACTCTACCAAAAATATAAATCGATATGAATATATATAGAGCTCAATTATATAAAAGATATATCAAATCAGTTCGAAGAAAATACTTGTTTTTCTTTTGATAGTTGTTCAAAAGAACCCCAACGATCTTAACCTAAGTCTCATGTATTTGTTGCTAGATTAATTCAAAACTAACGTTCAAGAAAACAACCTTTAGAAAAGTAACGTTCAGAAAAGATAACGTTTAGAAAATAGATGAGATCAGAAACAATAAGGCTATTAAAGTATAAACGTTCATCTGAAAAATAAAGCCCATAAAAATAGAGTTTATTGTAGAAGAAATCATTTAGGAAACAAACACCTATTAATTAGGATCTAAAGATAGATATACGTATATATACATATACATATACATATATATATATATATATATAAATGATTTCGAAATAAGTTGAGCCTATATATATATATATACATTCTATATAATTGATAGAGTCCTTACAAATGTAAAGTCCTAATTGATCTCCAAGAAAATAGGACTTCGGCTATTTCTGGACTCTGTCTGCCAGCTTGTTGCGTTAGAATAAAACATTTCTTGCCAGCTAGCTGCTATACCATGTTTTGCTCAGAAATAAAATAATTACTAAACTTGCAAAGCAATGTTAGTCCAATGCATATATCCAGATTGCTAACATCTTTGAATATAGCATAATTTATATGTCCTGCAAAACAGAATTAGAAACATACACAAGAAGCTTGCCATAATATATCATTACAAGCGTACGAGCTTGCTAACTATGTCATCATCAAAACTAAGATGCTTTCAATCTCTCCCTTTTTGATGATTACATATTAACTTGAGATTGAGCTAAAACTCCCCCACAATCAAAGCATCCTGCAAAATAAAGTTTAATAGCAAACTAATATATATTTAATAACAAGTAATCAGCTTGCTGCATTGTGTCATCATCAAAACCAATAGGGTTTCAGGTTTTAGTATTTGGATTTTTCCTACTCATATATTAGATTTTGTTCTCTCCCTAGTATGAGAGCTAGTCTTTTGTTTATTTCAATATCCAGGATCATATGTTTGCAGATTTTACAATATTAGTTTATTAATTTAGATTGTATACGATCTCCATTAACTAATCAATTCATTTGATTCTCACAATTACAATATTATTTTTTTTTTCAAAATTTAAAGCGGATTTCATTAATACTTTGAAAGAGACTCAATCGGGACAATCCCCCAACTGATCATGCAACCAGGTTGGAAAAACAAATAAACGAGCTAAATAATTAGCCGCCTTGTTTCCGGATTGCTTAACTAACTGAATACAAATATTCTGAAAATTAAAAATGAATATAATGATTTCCCGAGAAATCCAGCCCGCATCTCCCCTGAAAACAGTAGCTTCACAATTGACCCTCACAGTAATTCCATGGATAATGCAATGTTCATAGGACTCAGTTGCAAAAACTGAGTTTAGAGGCCTCATGTTATGAACGGATTTTTTTTGTGAGAGGTGAGCACATGCGATTTTCACTACCATATCAAACACACCTCAGGTATCTACGTGCCGGATACAAGATATAGACCTGCCGAAAGTGTTGTTGATGCGAGATATCCAGATCTCTCAATACACCGTAAAATTCATTTTCAACACAACCAACACATCGCATAAAGCGAGACACATCGCACAAAGCGAGACACTCAAACACACAACTAATAACTCAAATAGCAGAAACACAATATGATATTATTAGTTTATCTCTTTTTGTGCATATTCAGTATAAGTGATAGATAAAAAAATTTATTTGATCAAATTTACTTGTTTATTCAACTTTTTGTAGATGTTGTATGATTTTTTATCAATGAATTAATTATTTATCGAAAAAGAAAAAATCTTATACTTTATTTTTTGTTGTTCTAGTGTTTTAGGAAATGTAATTTTTAATTTAAAATAAATAAGTATATAAAAAATAAATAAACATAAAAATATATAATTATTTGAATAAATTAATTTATAATATCGTGTAACGTAAATTTAATAAGTTACTAAAAATTCAAACGATATTTGAATACAAATAAATTAAACTGACCAGTAGGATGCGACAATAACATGAATCCTTGTTTTCCCATCGCTCCCTCTCCAATCATTTCCGGTCCTCCATTCTTCAATGTTTCCTAGTAGAAAATATTTTTAAAATACTTTTACAAACTGTTTTTGAAAAGAAAAAAACTAGTAAAATTATGGAGTATAAAGCAACGGAACCCTTCGAAGCTTCCACCGGGAAAGAGCCAAGCAACTGCTATTTGAACAACGGATATAGGACAGCCAGATCATACGCTAAGGCAATTAAGAGCAACTCCAACAGGCACCTTATTTGTAGGTATGGGCATTAATCCCGGCCCGCCCTATCCCGATCCGATTCCCGCACCGAATGGGATGGGGATTCGGAGATTTTTTCGGGTATGGGCCGGGGAGCGGGGACAATTTTCAAAAAAAATCGGGGAGCGGGCTAGGGCCGGGTTTTTATGTCTCCCCGGCCCGATCCCCGACCCCCGTCCCGATTTTCTCTACCCGACTCGATTTTCAATCCTGATTCGATTTCGCCACAATTTAATATATATATATATATATATATATATATATATATATATATATATATATATATATATATATATTGCCCAGTAATTAACAATTGTAGAAGGGGGGTTGAATACAATTGTATAAGATTTTCGACTTAAACAGAAATAATAACATAAGTATGAATATATAACAGCTTTATTAACTCTGATATAAAACTGTTACAAACTCTCTCAAGAAATTCTTATGTTCTTGAGAGCTGCTAGGTTATAAGATAATTCGTGTAAGCGATTACTCTTAAGTAAAACCTAAACTGTGTTTATATACAGTACACATATACACTATCAATTACAAGATATATCAAATCAATTACATACGTTTCTTAATACATATCTTGAATGATAGCTGCATTCCTATAAATCAGGAATACTGATGATGTCAGCATCAGTATCTGATCAGTAGTTGATAAGTGGATTTTATATCCACTTGGAGCGTTCCATATGGGCTTAAATTGATTGTCTTGGACTCAAGTTGTTGTAGTTTTGATGTGTTTTGCTTAGTTTTGCAGACTTACAAGAATGTCGATTATGGGTGATGCTTCTATCGTGTTTGGAGGATTAATTGATTAAAATTCGGATTTTCCGGGAAGCTTGCGCAGTCTACACTGTTTTGCCCATATCTGGAGTTCTAGAAGTCCGTTTTCAGCGATCTTACAGCTCACGCGAAGCTTGAGAGATTTTCTACAACCTGGGACAGAAAGCAGGTGCAGGGAGCGTGTAGTTAAAATTCGCGCACGTGTTCTTTGTGAAGCAAGGCTGAAAGATTACTGTTTTGCCCTTTTTCTAATTCTAATTATATTTTGGGCAGGTTTTAGTACCTTAATCGAATTCTAATTGTAATAGAAGGTAATTTCCTGCTGGGCAAGAAATCTAAAGCCTATTTAAACACATCTTAGGATTGTAATTAGCAGAGTTTTTATTATTATCATAGCTTAGATCTGCAAGGGAGAAAATGAGAGAAGGATTCAACGCTCGTGACAAGCAACGGATCTAGATCTACTTCATCTTTTGTGTTATTCTGGATTCTAGATTTGTTTTCTTAACTCTTTGTTTATTAATATAATTACTTCTTTTATTCATATCTTGTTTTATATCATGTTTTCATCAAATCTCATGACGATGAACGGTTCAATTATGAGCTAATCGTTGTCATGGGATTCTAACGGATTTATCTATGTAGCTTAGTAGTTTGTATGCTTTAAAGATTTATGTGTGGTGAATTATTGATATCCTCGTATGGTTGTGTTTCATGTATTTAGATGCATCGCGAACATCTAATTTGTTAATCTCTTGCGAAACGAGAGTGGATCTTGAGATTTAGAACTTGTCATGCTAGCATAGGATAGGTTGATGTTTTAACATCATGATTTGTGGTGTAAATAGAGATATTATGCTGCCCTATGTGATCTATGTGGATAACTTGTGCTTAAACATTTATGTTTTCAAATTCTATAGAGATATAGGGTCTAAACATAATTGGTGTCTACCCATCTTCTATCTCTTTTGTGGATGCATGCGTAGTTTGGTATTAGTATACCGAGAGGTAGCTTTTACTTGTTTCGTGTTATCCGATCAGATATCAAAACCATCATATGTATTGATTAAATTCATTGACTCTAAGTGAAGTAGGTAATGAAGTTAGGATCCCATGTTTTTATTCTTATAAGTAGTTCAGGTTTAATTCTCATTAGTTAATTAGTTCTTACTTTGCATCTTAGCTTAATTTAGTTAATTAAAATCTCAATTTATTAATTGTCTTAGCAGTGAATTAAGATCATACATTGTTGAATAGGCACATTAGCTGAAAAGAACTTAACCAGATCTCAGTGGAACGAACTTAATTGTATTACTTGTGACCACGTGCACTTGCTTGATTTTGTGCTAACAGTAGTCCAGGTCCTGATCATCACTTGAATCAATATCTAACAATCTCCCCCAATTTGTACTTTGTGAAATAAAGCACAAATTCCTTGATTCAGTGATGTCAAAAACTCAAAACAAAATATTACAAGAAATCCTCAGTCTTAGTCTCAGAAATTCTCACAAAGAAATTACTCATCTGCAAGAAATTTGACAATAACTCTTCTTCTTTATCACAGAGAATTTGAATTAACCTTTTCTTCAGATTTCTGAGTTCCTCATCACCTTTACCAATCTGATAGATTCCAGCTCTAAGATTCTGAATTGAGCTTCTTGGTAAATCTAACTCTCCCAATAGTAAGTATGCAAGATCTCTTCCACCAGGATTCAGAGATAATTGTTCTAGATAAAATATCACTTCTTTAACAGCTGAACCCTTTTGCATTTCAACTTCTTGTCCTTCTGTATTCAAGTACATGGGAGTGTAATTACCATCATACCTTGATCCTCCTTCTAAATATCTAGACTTGATTGTTCTGAAGATCATGGTACACCAGTTATTGTAAACACTGGCTTCTTTATCAGGGATCTGTCTATTTTCAAGCAAATAAGGAACATATTTTAACTCTTTTGTTGATTTGCACAACACCTCATGAATAGACAGCTTCTTGACACTTTTGTCTTTCATGAAATATAGCAATTTCTCTATCTTCTTTGAGTCCACATTGCAAGCAACAATATCAACAGATTCCAGTTCCCAAAGATCATCAACAGTTAGTTCATCACCAATCCTCTTAACAAGAAAATGTTGATTTGTTTGAGATATAAAAACAACTTCTGCATTACAAAATCCAATACCTCCTCTTGTTCCAGGTTCTAAACCCCTCAAACCAGATTGCATTCTCGTCCACAATGGCAGAGATTCAGCAGATTCAACTTTAGCAACCAATGAAGATTCATCAGACAGTGAAGGTCCAGTAATTACTCCAACAGATTTGAAAACAACCGGTTTTCTATAGTTGCTTACTCTGTTCTTCCAATTCTTGCTTTTCTTCCCTATTACTGGTGTATTATCCTGTTGATGTTCTGGAACAAGTCTTTTTCGATCATACCACAATAATCTGTTTGAACCAGCCAGATATTCCAAGTACTTTCTGGTTTCTTCAACCTCAGTATCTTTTGCTCTTTTTCTGGCCTCCTTTTCTTGTTCATCAACTTCCAGATTGTGAATTTCAACCACATCAGCAAGAATCATAACCTCAAGTTCTTTCAAGATTTCAGCTTCATCAGAATCAGGAACAGCAGATTGAGTAGTCCTCACAGTAACTTTACCTTTTCTAACTAACTGAGGTCTTTCATCAGCACCTTCTTCAGGTACATTAAATTTGTTATCTGGATTCAATGTAAGAAGTAACGGAGATTTCTTCTTCTTTACTTTTTGAAATCTTCAGGTATCTCCTCAATCGTTATTCCACCAGACCTTGTTTGTCTTGAACTTGTTTGAGTAGGCTTTCTTCCTCTTCCTCTTCTTCTATCTCCTCTGCCTCTCCCTCTTCTTGCAGCAGGAGCTTCTTTTTGTCTAGCAATCTCCTCAAGAATCCTGTTTTGTTCTTCCAAGATCTCATCAGTAGTCATATTTGGATTTTCTTCAGAAGTTAAAGCAAGTGCCTTCTCAGCATGATACTGATGAACCTTAGCACTAGTGTGATATACAATTTCACTATCACATGTCCTAGTAGTAATCTTCTCAAAAAGATGAGGAGCATCTTCTACATCAGTAATTAGCAAATCTTCATCACCTTCAAGAATTGTAGGAAGTGTTTGCCATTGACTTTGACCAGGTGACAAAAATTATTCTTGTTCTTCTGTCAGGATTTGAGATTGCTCCATTGTTCTTACTGTTTTCTTCCCAGATTCAGAAACATGAGTTGACTGCTTGGTTTGAGTTTGTGACTGACTTCTCCTTGTTACCAAAGCAGCATCAGAGGTTCCTGGTACATGTTACTGAGCACCACCATCATTTCCAGAAGTATCATCATCCTTTCTTACAACTAGATCAGGTGTGCATTTTGTTTTGACTACCTTCTCCCCCTTTTTGACATCAGTAGCCTCATTAGGATCAGTCAATAAAGATAAGATAAGTTGTAGAGAATCTTCAATATTTGCCATTCTGGAGGACATCATGACAACCTTATCTTCCAAGGTATCCGTCCTTGTGGTGAAGGCAATGCTTAAACGTTGAAGCTGTTTAGCAGTGGCAATTTCAGAATAATCCTTAATAAACCGAGAATGAAATTTTTCATTATCACTCTTGACAGAATTAATTTCATCCTTCAGCCCTTTTGCCAGAATAGTTGTTGTCTTCAGATGAGCTTTGAGATTAGGATCAGAAATCTTAGTAGCAATATGCCCTGAGTGAAAAAGTGCATTATTGAAATTTATATCAGCAGAAGACTGATTCCACTCAGTATACCATTCAGATCTTCTAGCAGCTTGAATATGTTCAGGAATCATGATCAGCATCATCATCATCATCATCATCATCTGAGCTATCTTTAGCCACAGGAATTTTATAATCCACATTGTCTTCAGGATTCATAACTCCTTTCATTTTTAAATCAACAGCAGATGGGACTGTTGTATCCTGAAAACCTGCATTCAAAGTAGAAACAATTCCTAAATCTCTCTGTTTTTGTAAAGTGATCTCATCACTTCTCACAACATTACCTAAGTTACTTTCAATAGTAACTACTACCTCACCAGAAGTTTGAAACTTCTCATTCTTTTCTACCTCTCCTTTTTCCAGTTCAGGAGACTGCCTCTCTTCACTCTTCTTTTTCTCTAAATGTTCACTCTCTTTCTCACAAGAAAGGTTCTGGCTCAACAAATGCAAAGAAATAAGAGGTGGCTGAGAGGAGTGGACTGAATTCATACAGATAGAGGTATCCCTTGTCTCAGGTCTATCTGTAATTATACTATCAGTAAGAGAAGCAGAAATAGAAGTATTACCTGATGAAGTTGAGATAGATTCCATTGGTCTTAAAGAAAGTGGTTCAATAAGCAGTGGAATATTTGGATCAGAAAAACTTTCATCAGGATGGACATCTGCAACTGGAGAATGACTTGCATCAGTATTTACTACCAATGGTTCTGGTGTAGTCTGAGGTTGTGAAGCTGCTTTAAGACTTTGAGTCAAAGGTTCTTGTGTGCTTCCCTCAAATACAGTGTTAGAAATCTCCTGTGCTGATGTGAGCTTGCCTGCATCTTCACTTTGAGAAGATGGTTCTTGTGGGGCAGGAATGTTCTTGTCTTCACTTTCCCTTTGAGAAAGTGGTTCTTGTGGGACCATTCCTTCAGAAATGTCTGCACCCAACACTTTGAGTAGGTGGTTCTTGTGTGACTGGATCTTCAATAGCTTCTGAACTCCTTTGAAGTTCAGGTTCTTGTGGGCTAGATCCTTTTAGAGGTGAAGTGATCCTCTGTTTCTTCAGTCTGCTAAAAACCTTTGCTTCAGCTTGTCTCTCAATCTGAAGAGGTGTTGGTTTATGACCAAGCTGAGCAGCAATAGCATTTACTTCATCCACATACATCTCAATTATTCTTCTCTTAGGAGATGTAGGTGCTGGAGAATCAGAAATTTCAACAGTCTTCACAGGTGATGTATCAGGAGTAGAGAGATCAGGAATGACAGATGTGTCAGGAACTGATGACTCATCAAGATCAATATCATCATTAAGCTTTTGCATATCTTCAGGAATAGAATACTGACTCTTATTGACTATTCTTCTTCTCTTCTTTTGCTTTATTGGATTAACCAATTCAGCAACAACAGGAGCAACAATTTCCTTTTTCTTCATGATTATAGAGATGGTCTTGTCATCATCACTATCAGAATCAGAGACCTGTTTCAAAAACTTCTTCTTTTCACCTGTTTCTTTAGATGCTCCAGCCTTCATCAAAGATTCATCAATCTGAACTTCTTGTTTACCTTCTTGTGACTTTTTTTTAGTGAGGGTTGAAGTGGAGAAATCCTTTGATCCTGATTGTCTGCCAGACACATCAGATCTAGCTAATTTCTTTTCTTTTACAATTGATGTCTTTTGAGAGACACCAGAGGTGGTTGACTGTTTAGGTAACTATTTCTGATGTGTGTTTGTGTCAGGAACAAAATGTGTTTGGTCCTGTCCCATAGCACCTGTAGCTGGGCCATAAAGTTCAGGCAATCTCTTTTTCAAGAGAAGCTAGACCCCCTTAGGAATATAAGGATTTCCCTCAAAACCATTAGCCTTATCTGATTTAATCAAAGACTTGATATTGTTTTCTGAAATCTTACAGATAGGCAATACTGTATCATTTTCAAAATCAACATTGGGACATAAGTGAGAGAATATTAGTTGAAAAAGTCTAATAAAACAGACATAACCACATTTATCTGTTTTCCTAGCATTTAATGCTCGCAATATGAAAGACCCATAATCAAATACAGTATCATGGATTAGAGAGTACCCAATGTGAACTGAAGCCATCGGTAGTGCATCAAAGTTAGAGACTTTGTTCAAGAAGCACCTACTGATGGTATCAAAGAAGAAATTCCATTCCTACTTTAGCTTAGTTCTGTATAGCTCTCCAAACTTTCTTGGACTTCCATTGTAACCAAGACTCGTAGCAAATTCCAACAATGAAGCATCAGAAATTGTTGCTGGAGTCTTACCATTTAGAGAAGGTAAGTGCAGAGCTTCACAAACTACTTCTGGAGTAACTTGATGTGTAACTCCATTGTGCGTAAAGGTCAGATTAGGTCTTCTTGAAGGTTCAAGAACACCAAAGACAGCAGTCTTCCAAACCTGCATCACACACTTGAAAGAGACTTTGGCGGGTGCCGTTAAAGCATAATGAATCGGACTAGACGCCAAGAAATCCTGGATGATATGAAAATCATTCGATAGTTCCTGATGGTCAAGAATAGCAACATAATTGTTGGGAGCAAAAGTAACACCATTGATAACAATCTTATTGTTTACAAATTATGAATTCTCCATTTTTGGTGTGACAAAGAGAGATTGAAATTTCGTGCAATTAGGGTTTATGTTCGTGCAGAGAAGAGAACAATACTGATAGTTTTGAGAATAATGAAGCAATTTAGTGAACTAAATTGATTTTAGACAACTAATAATTTCTCAAAACAGGTGTCAGTAATCGATTTGTGTGGCGTGAGAGAGTGGTGTTAACCGTATATGACACGTTGTGTATCTACATGTATCAGTGAGTGAAATACACGCGCTCGTAATTTTAAGAAGTGCATTTGTGAATATAACAATAAAATATTTGATTAAAAAAAAAACAAATAACACTCTCTTAAAATACCTGGAAACATTAAAAACCAGAATACGAAGCGTTTTAGTACTTCGTTACTCACCCATCTCTATTTAACGCCTATAGACTTGTTCACTATCCCTTTAATCCTTCATTCTCTCCTGAAAATCAAAAACCCTTCACACAACACACCGTTAAACAATGTCAAACCTTACCATCAAGGAAAAGAATCTCCATCTCGTAGAAAACAGAGATATCTTCAGTTATACTCGTGAAGAGTTTGATGCCTTTGACTGGGAAAGGCAGCTTAAAACTCTGTGGCTGCAGATGGATGCCAGTCTTGAAGAAATCGAGAGAGAAAAGCCTGCAAGAGTGATCGACATCGATGTTGCTCTTCAAGCAACATTAACATGGCTTTCCTCTAAGGCATCCTCATCCAACACCACCAACCATTGTTAATGAATATGTCAGCAAAAATAACCTTATCCCTTCAACTTCCACCCAAACAAAGTGGCAAAGATGGGATCTGGGATGGCTACTAACAATGGAGTGGTTTGGACTTCACTTTTTATTTTCCTGTTGGATAGATTAGTAGATAGAGAGAACAAAACGATGTAATACTTGCATGTAATCTCTTTCTTATTATCAATGAAAAATCCTGTTTCTCTAATCTTATTCAATGTTTTCTGCAAATTGTATGTTTATGAATTGTTCTTTAAAGAATTAAATCAAAGAAAATGAAAACTAATTAAAGTAATCATGTAAGTAACAAATTCATCAACAATAACCACAGTTAAATCAGGAACAGAACAATTAGGGATTACTTGTAGTATACATATTGTACTGATAACCAAACCATTGCATCAGGATCTGATGTTTGACTGACGTCAGGATTAACTTTTCGTCAGTATTCGACATGCATCAGGATCTGACACTCATCAGTATTTGGTCTCCTCTTGTTCTAAGAAACTTTCATAGTTTACCATTCCTAATTCATTCACCAATTTTGTAAAAGTAGCTTCAGGTAGTGGATTGGTAAATATATCAGCTAGCTGTTGATCAGTAGGAACAAAGTGGAGTTCGATTTTCCCTTCCAGTACTTGTTCTCTTATGAAATAATATCTGATACTGATATGCTTAGTAAGAGAATATTGAACTGGATTTCCTGTCATAGCAATAGCACTCTGGTTATCACAATAAATAGGTATTTTTGAATATGACAAGCCATAGTCCATTAGCTGATTCATCATCCACATGATCTGAGCACAACAGCTTCCTGCAGCTATGTACTCAGCTTCTGCAGTTGACGTGGATATAGACTTTTGCTTTTTACTAAACCAAGAAACTAGTCTTCTTCCAAGAAACTGACAACTACCTGAAGTACATTTCCTGTCTATTTTGCATCCTGCAAAATCAGCATCTGAGTAACCACATAGATTAAAGTCAGACTCTCTAGCATACCAAAGGCCAAGTGATCGAGTGCCTTTCAAGTATCTGAAAATCCTTTTAACAGCAAAGAGATGTGGTTCTCTGGGGTTCGCCTGAAATCTTGCACATAGACAGGTTGCATACATGATATCTGGTCTGCTAGCTGTTAGATACAAAAGTGAGCCTATCATACCTCTGTAGATAGTTACATCTACCTCAATACCTTGATCAGGATCAAGCTTTGTAGCTGTAGCTATGGGAGTTGTTGTTAGGTCCAAATGTGTTGTAGAGGGGGGGTGAATACAACTTTTCGAATATGAGAGGCAATAAAAACGATGCAATAAATGAACACACAGATTCAAGGAATATATTTCTTTATATATAACTTGAAAGGGTTGCTACAACATTCATTACAAAGTATAACAGAAGTTGAGAGAGAAGTGAATGATACTAAGCTCTGTGAATGCACTCTCTCTTTTTCTCTTGTGTTTTTCTCTAGAATTGCTCTCTCACTAAAACATTACACAAGTACTTCTATTTATACTACATGTAATCTATGTCCTGTAGTCTTCAAAGACTAAGATGTACGTGGCCCAATGATGTCCACATAATTCTTGCCTTATCTTGAAAGCTTGGAAATCTGCCAATCAGAAGATGCCATGTGTCATGTTGAAGCTGCACCTAAGTAGAACTTCTACTTGAGAATTTCTACTTGGCTATCTCGAAATTCCTAAATGGAACTTCTACTTGGCTATCTCGAAATTCCTAAGTAGAACTTCTACTTGAGAATTTCTACTTAGCCATCCAGAACATTTAGTACTTAGAAAATATTCTGGTCTTCAACTTGAAACTTCAATGCACATCTTGAACTTGTGATATCTTCATGTCTTCTTTATTCTTCAACAAGCTCTTGAACATGGTTCTTTATTACTGACATAAACTTGCTATCAATGTCCTGACACTTGATGCACTGGTCTGGTTCATAAGTGACTAGTCTTGATAGTGTTTCTGCTTCTTGAATAAATTACCATATTCACTGAATAACTTGGCTTTCCAATATTTGCTTTCCTTCTTCTTCACTTGAAATCAATTGGTCTTGTTGATACCGATAGTTATGATCTTGATTCTTGATTAATCAAATCATCGAGGCATGAACAACTTTGACTTGAACTTCTCTCAATGATTTCTTCTTGGCTTGATCATAGTTAGCATGTTTAATTGTATCAATTACCTTGTCTTCATTTAGTGTTGATTTCTTGTGACTTCCTGTTCTTGATTGTCTTCTGGTTAAGTATCTTTTCCTTTAGTTTGAGTTACATTAGTTATAGTGTTACAAGTTTATACACTCTGCCTTTCAATCTCCCCCAATTTGATTGTCTAACAATGACATTCAAATTAATGAAGGATAACTCAACTAAACAATGAGACGAGAAAAGATAATTAACATTACAGTCTTGAATAATATACAATTGAAAAGTACTTGAAAACAATGCAAAGAACTTAAACTAGAAAAAGAATTCGAACTTCGAATTAAAGATCATTTGAGTGATTCCTATCACCTGGATTATTTCATACCTTTTAGTCAAACTTGTATCACCTTATTGGATTCACTCTAAGGTGAATTTTCCTCAAGTGAGTTAAAGCAACCGAAAGACATGAAGTTTTTCCAACTTCAAGTTCACACCACTCTGACCTTTAACCCTAATTCCGTTTCCTCTTTCTAGCTTCAGCAGCTTGGTCTCTCTCTTCTTTCTGCCTTTTGCGCTTCTCCTTCTGCTGCTGTTCTTTCTTGTACACTGGATCGTGAAGCTGCTTCCACCTAGCATTCAACAGACTTACAGCTTCCATTTCTAGAGGGTTCCTGGGCTCTGGGTTAGGATGTTTGAAAAGCCTTCTGAGTTTATCAACCTCCTGAGTAGTCCTGATCTTTGGAATTTCCTCAAAGTTCTTCATTATGAGCTGAGGTTTCCAATGAGATTTAGTGGCTTTGAGATAACGATATATCATCTTGGGGTAGCCCTTGACACGGTCAGTATTATAGACACTAGCCGCATCTCGCTCCATTCGCTTCTTCTCCACAATTACTTCAGACAGGTAACTCATGAGTCTCTGCTTTTCTTCAACAAACTTGTCTTCCACTTCGCCCCATTTGAACACATATAACACTTTCTCTAGAAATGCAGCATCTTGAGTCTGTAGCAGCCATTGTCTACTCATATGCAAGAGTGTTTGTTTCTGGTCTGCATCTATGTATGCTAAGGCATCAGCTGTATCATCAGCATAAGAGTGTATCCAGTATACACTATCTTTCCCTGGAACGCCAACTGTCTCCCTTATTTCTCCTTGTTCCAGTTCTCCAGAAGGAAGAGTCAAAGCTTCATCTACATTCTTCATTGCTTGAAGAATATTCCATTTCTTTTCTATCAGCTCCGGCTCAATCTTCACGTTGTCGAGAGGGTTTGGAGCAATGACATCACACTTCCACACCTCATTGCTCTTCAAGAATATGACTCTTTCAATGATCCTCACGGATTTATCTTTAAGCTCAGAGGCGAATCCCTTACCCATCATTTGTCTACATACAGCTTTAAGAGATTCCACTGAAAGTTCCATTAAGTCCTTTTCCTCCATGCTCACCCTCTTCATCTTTCCTTGAACCACCATCCGGACAAAATTTGGATAAGCTGAGAATTCTGGACCCTTGTCCTCTGCTAGCTGCATTAACTGATCCCTGTACAGAATGCTTAGCTCCTCAGATTGAGAGTACTGAATTTTAGTCGCTAGCAAGAACAACTCTGACGCAGATCTTCTCATTATGAATTGGTCATCCACATATTGGAAAGATGTTGGGACTCCTTCTACCAAAGACAAGATAACCTGCCACTCCTTAAGATTTGCATTGTATCCAACCCTGACTTTAGAAATTAATCTCTTCAAAGCATTTATATAGTCCCCAGTCATTGGATTCTGCAAATTCAAGTTGTAGAATAGATCATCTGCATCCTTGTTATGAACTCCTTTTGCACATGGTCCCATCATTATCTTCCTTGCTTCATCCCATTTCTGCCCTATCCTTCTTTTGTCCAGATCAACTTGAGGATTGGCTAGCCTTGCAAGCTCATACTCATACTGCTTCCCTTGTAGCTCCACCTTCTGTTCTAGGAACGCAGCATGTTCTTGCATCATCTTCATTTTATGGAACTGAGCTTGTTCCAAGGCTAACTGTTGAGACTGCAGGGTTTCTTCATCAACAGGATCTTCTTCAGGCATTCCGAAAGACATACCAGCACCTCCACCTTGTTCCTTCAAAGATCGCTTTACAGCATGTGCGAGAGGTACGTCTTCCATATCAGAATCTGAGTCTAGTACCTCCTGTACTGTGTCCTGATGACTCAGGTCAATAACTGGTTCATCTTCTTCAACCATTATTGCCTTACCCTTTCTCCTCCTCAGAGCCTCTTCAGCAACAGCAGGCTCAATTTCTGGTTCCTTAACAAGATCAGCGGGTTCTTCAATTTCTTCGATGTGAACTGCCTGCTGTCTCGTCTCCTTTCCACTCTCCCCCTTAGGTGAGTTATCCTGAGCTCCACCATGGTCTTCAGATCCACCAGCTGCATAGGAACCTCCAAAACCAGAACCAGAGGCTCCCGCTCCACTAGCACCACCTGCACCACCTGCTCCAGCATCGGGGGGAGGTTGTTCCGACTCGAAGCACTCCGGGGGCACAAAACTCCTGACTGCGAACATCATTCTACTGATCTCCACAATCATTGTATGCATTGTAGACTCCAATGCCCCCATCCTCTCATTGAGAGTGCTTCCCAAGACACCACCAGCATGGCCCAAGTCATTGACCTTATTTGTCAAATCATTAAAAGCTGTAGCTTGACTTGCCATTCTTGCTGCGTAGTCGTCTAGAGCCCGTTGATTGTTTCCAACATTAATCCCCAACTGCCCCATCGACTGCCCGAACTGCTTCATCTGATTTTCCATTGAAGTCATACGAGTATCAAAATTTTCAGTATTAAGGGACGGTGTTTGGTTTAGGTGACCTCGCTCTAATACGCGTTCTGTTGGTATTTGGCGCTCGGTTTCGGGCCTTAAAAATGAAGGTCCCTCTCTCCCTAACCTCTCACACACACTCCCTGTCTCACGCTCGTGTATATCTTCAATGACTGATCCAAAAAGTGAAGCAGTACCTGCAGAAACTTGATAAGAAATGTTGTTGACAGTTATGGGATCAAATTCTGTTTGTTCCTGAGTTGGAATCTCAGTCTGAGAGGCTGCAAAGTGTCCTTGTACGACATCAGAACCGATCCTCTTTGCAGCATCAGTACGTACCGGTGAAGGTACGGCTGAAGTTCTTAATACTTCATGTCCTCTTGAAGCAACAGTATCATCAAGAGGCACATCATCTTGACCAAAATCAAAGTCCCTATGTGCAGAATGTTCAAGGGGTGAACCACTCGCGTGAGGTGGAGTGGTTGCGTGTGACACGCTAGGGTTTGACTGTGGTTGTGAAGTAGCAGCGTGGAAAAGTTTGGCTTTCTTGCGAAAAAGTTGCTGCTCTTCGGGTTCATTCTCCTCATCATCTTGTATAAATATACGTGGAGGTTTTCTGACTTCCGTTAACAGGGGTGATAAAGAATAGGAATGTGTATCAGACTCAGAGTCAGAAATATGGCTCTTACCCTGGGATAGATCCTGCGGGTTAGCAGTCTCTCGGGTCGCGGAATCAGAAACATAGGAGGAGGAATGAATAGTATGCATAGAGAGATTACCTGTTTGATTACCTTGTGCATCATCGCTTTCCTCATCCGGAATCTCATCAAATGCCTCAGCATGAACAGATGGATTTTGAGCATGTGATGAGACTTGTGATGATGCCTCCAAATTGGTAACTCCTGCATTATATCTAAGCCACATTTGTATATTTTCAGGAGTAGACATTGGCTTACCTTGATGTTTATCCTGATTTGCAATAGTTGCAAGTGACTTAGTGCCCATCCCTAGCGATTCAGATGTGGGGCTTCTGGCAAATCCCTGTCTAATAGCAAGGGCATCCTTCGGTATTAAGTCATTGATTAGCATTTGAAGAAACCGAGGAAACCAGCAGACGACATCAGTGGTAGAGAGGTCTCTGCTTGCAAGGGATCCCATTGAGGCCACTATCTCAGAGAGAACTATGCGTCCATAGTTTATATCCAGTTCTCTTGCTAGGGCTACTGCAAAGGTTTGCATGGGAATCGGAATTTGATGAAAGTCTTTTTCGCGTGCCCGAAAACATCTTGTGATGGCCTCGAAAAAGTAATTCCATTCCGCATGGAAGAATTGCTTTTGGATATTTCCCGTGATTGGGCCTTTTGTAGGATAACATCCAATTTCTTCAAAGAATCTGAGGCGTTCTGCAGCAGTAGGTTCTGGATCATAGGCATCTTTAATTGGGAATCCTAGAACTCTGTTGACAATTTGTTCTGTCACCTCATATTCCTGACCCGCTAAGGTAAACCTGAAACCGTAGGGGGTTGATTTACTCCCAAAAGTAACCGCACTAGTCCATAATTGCTGTAAAGCATCATGTACTAGCGTAGGTTTAGCAGTAAAAGCTTGGCTAGCTTTGGAATACAAATTGAGAAATCGTATCCAAAACTTAAACCGCGGGAGTTGATCACCAATTTCCGTAGAAATATTGTAAAAATTGTTTTTAGCAAGGGAAAATTGGTGAGCCATTTTAATTAAAATGTTTTTCCTTAACAAGATGTGAATTTTTATTTTAATTTAGAAAAACAATTAATTTTCCGAATTACAAAAGAGAATTGTAACCCTTTTAATTTTTCAAGAACACCAAACGGAATCTGAGAAATCAAACTACGGGATTCAATTCAACAACCAATTACTATTTCGTGTGTATACCAGTGGAATCGTGTGTGTTTATAGATGGAGAAAATGGAATCGTGTTTATGAACAGTACACAAACAATATGTGTTCGTGTGTATGTATATGCGCGTGTATGAATGTTCACAAAACACACTAACACAAAGATTACTGTTAACACAGACAATAGCAGTCAACAAATCGGCAGTAATTCGTGATTAGTACGAGTTTAATCACAAAAACAAGGATCAAAGGTATGTAATTAGTAAAATCGCACTGTTCTTGTGAAACGGCTGCTGAAAATTAGAATTAGGTAAAGTGAATTTAGGCATCGAGTTAGAGATGTATATATAGGTGAATGAGAAATGACAAAAATGTCCCTGTTAAAAAATGTGAAAAGTACTAAGTCCATACAGGGGACATCTAAGTCGAACTCTATCTCGAACTTTTCTATCTCGAACTTTTCTATCTCGAACATCAAGTCGAACTTCGAGATAAAGTTCGAGATAGAAGTTAACTCGAACAAATATGCACAAAGAATCACTTTAACCAAAATTACAGCAGAAACTATAGGGAAATACTATCTTGAACATTATTGATTTGTAGTAAACTTGGAAAAACAGAAAATTCAAGATACTTTTCGAGTTAGAGTCTATCTCGAACATCAAGTCGAAATTCGAGTTGAGTTTCGAGATAGACTAAGTACTCTATCTCGAACATCAAGTCGAACTTCGAGATAAAGTTCGAGATAGAAGTTAACTCGAAGTTAATCTCAAATTCTTTCCAAAATACTTCCTTGAATCAAAAAGTCCAGGGTAATTCAAGATATGTTTTGAGTTAGGAGTGTAACTCGAAAAATTCCCTTTAGCTTAACTGAGAACTCTATCTCGAACACCAAGTCGAAATTCGAGTTGAGTTTCGAGATAGACTAAGAACTCTATCTCGAACATCAAGTCGAACTTCGAGATAAAGTTCGAGATAGACTAACTCGAAGTTAATTCTCAGTTCTTTTCAAAATATTCCCTTAATGGAAACCTCATCTCAACCTTAGAGATAAAATTCGAGATAGACTTTATCTCGAATATTTTGAAGATAGAACTAGGCACACTGGTAACTCGAACTCGAACTCTAAGTCGAATTTCGAGATGAATTTCGAGATAGGTACTAACTCGAAATTCTTCCCAGACTTAGAATTTTCAAAACTTCACCCTGGAAGCTCAAGTCGAAATTCAAGTCGAATTTCTACATGAGTTTCGAGATAGAGACTAACTCGAAATTTTGAAGATACTTAGAATAATTTGACAATTTTTCTTTGAAAAACTCAACAATTAATTTTGCCAAATTAATATAAATATCAATTCAAGGATTTTAATATATGACATAATTAAAACATTCCTTGATAATTCTAAGGCCTCTAATTACATGAAAAAACACAGGTAAATTCATCTAAAAATCATGCAATATTTAGACTATTATGAATTTAACTCCCCCTATGATCATGCAATCTAACAAGCATAAATTCACAGATTTGTGCTATAAAAGACACTTAAAACACAATGAATTCATGCAAAATCACACTATATGCAACCTATAACAATCATTAATTAGGCATTTTAAAGTCTAAGCACATAATGATTGATTAGCTTGCACATACAAACATAAACATGGATTTTACAGATAGAAGGCTTTACTAACTTGTGTTAAGCATTCCCAATTCACCAACCAACCTATTGAATGTTACTTCATCAAGAGGTTTGGTGAATATATCTGCAATTTGTTGCATTGTGGGCACAAAATGTAGCTCCACAGTCCCCTCCTCGACATGTTCTCTTATGAAATGATACCTGATGTCAATATGCTTGGTTCTTGAGTGATCTACAGGATTGTTGGTTATGGCAATGGCACTTGTGTTGTCACACATGATTGGAATTTTCTTGTGCTCCATGCCATAATCCTTCAATTGGTTCCTCATCCACAGTATTTGAGCTACACAGCTTCCAGCAGCAATGTACTCAGCTTCAGCAGTAGAAGTAGATACTGTATGTTGCTTTTTACTTTGCCAGGACACCAATCTTCTGCCAAGAAATTGGCAAGCACCAGATGTGCTTTTCCTATCAATCCTGCAACCTGCATAGTCTGAATCCGAATAGCCAATAAGATTAAAACCTGTATCTCTTGGGTACCAAATCCCTAGATTTGGTGTGCCCTTGAGATACCTAAAAATTCTTTTGACGGCTACGAGATGTGATTCTCTAGGATCCGCTTGGAACCTTGCACATAAACAAGTTGCGAACATTATATCTGGTCTACTTGCAGTTAAATAGAGGAGTGAGCCAATCATACCTCGATAGCTTGTGATGTCAACTGATTTACCTGATTTGTCTTCATCAAGCTTCGTGGCTGTTGCCATAGGAGTCTTAGCTGCTGATGCATCTTCTAGATTATACTTCTTGAGTAAATCTCTGATGTACTTGGATTGACAGATAAAGATACCATCTTTTCTCTGACTGATCTGTAATCCAAGGAAGAAGGACAACTCTCCCATCATGCTCATCTCATATTTTTCCTGCATTAGCTTGGCAAATTTCTCGCACAAGCGCTCATTTGATGACCCAAAAATAATATCGTCCACATATACTTGAACAAGTATTAAGTCATTTCTCACAACTTTATAGAACAATGTTTTATCAATTACTCCCCTAACAAAACCATTTTCAATTAAGAATAAAGATAGGGTTTCATACCATCGCCTTGGGGATTGCCTGAGGCCATAGACAGATTTGAAGAGTAGATACACAAAATCTGCATGTTCTGGATCAACGAAGCCGGGCGGCTGTTCCAGATACACTTCTTCTTCTAACTC
Organism: Saposhnikovia divaricata; assembly: GCA_036435485.1. NCBI lineage: Eukaryota > Viridiplantae > Streptophyta > Magnoliopsida > Apiales > Apiaceae > Saposhnikovia > Saposhnikovia divaricata. The sequence continues at coordinate 53,466,925 of CM071594.1, read as the reverse complement.
TCCGTTCAGGAAGGCACTTTTCACGTCCATCTGGAATACCTTGAAGTTCTTATGTGCTGCAAATGCCAAGAACATCCTGACTGCCTCAAGTCTTGCAACTGGTGCATAGGTTTCATCATAATCAATTCCTTCTCGCTGAGAATAACCTTTTGCAACCAAACGAGCCTTGTTTCGTGTTACAAGTCCGTTTTCATCCAGTTTATTTCTGAATACCCACCTAGCTCCAATTACGGATTTGTTCTTTGGTCGGGGTACCAGTTTCCAAACTTTCTGCCTTTCAAACTGATTGAGTTCCTCTTGCATTGCAATCACCCAATCAGCATCGCCAAGAGCTTCTTCTATTTCTTTAGGTTCAAGCTTGGATAAGAACCCAGAATATAAGGAGATATTAGCCATGTCAGCTCTTGCAGTTCTTCTAGTAGTCACACCAGCATCTGGATCACCAATAATTAACTCAAACGGATGGTCTCTATTCCATACTCGTTCACCTGGAAATTGTCTAGATGATTCAGCTTGACTTTCTGAGTTGGGGTGCTGACTACTTTGAATATTTTCACTAACTCCCCCTGAGTTAGTGCCAGCTCCTACAGAACTAGAGTCAACTCGACTCGAGCCTTGAACAGTAGTCCTTGAGCTGCTATTTACTCCCCCTGAGTTGTTGCCGGTTGGTACTGAAGAAGTCTCTCCTGATCTTGTAGAATTAGCTTGTTCACTAGACTCAGGTTCTTCATGTACGCTTGGAACATTTAATGGAACAACCAACTCAGGTTCATCTTCAAGATCTTCTAAGTCCAGATTCTGAAATTTTAGGGACTCGGGTTCACTAGAATCTTTTGAAATTGATGAGAGTTTGGTATCGTCGAATCTGACGTTGTAACTTTCAGTCACTTTTCGATCATTCACCAAGAACACTCTATAAGCTGCCACCACGTCTGTAGAGTAACCAACAAAGATTCCTTCACGAGCTTTTGCTGCAAACTTGCCTAGATTTTCATCATCTATAAGCACATAGCATTTTGCTCCGAAGACATGAAAGTATTTGATTGTTGGTCTTCTGTTGTTCATTAGCTCACATGGTGTCTTTTCTTTATCTTTTATGATCAAGGTTCTATTTTGAGTGTAACAAGCGGTACTCACTGCTTCGGCCCAGAAATACAAAGGAAGTTTTGAATCATACAACAAAGTTCTTGCTGCTTCAACCAAAGTTCTATTCTTCCTTTCAACTACTCCATTTTGCTGTGGAGTTCTCGGGGCTGAATACTGACGACGTATTCCCTTAGATACACAGAAGTCATTTAGCACTGCGTTTTTGAATTCAGTGTCATTGTCTGATCTAATCGTCTTCACAGTAAGTGTTGAAACATTCTCAATTTGAGTGATGTGATCAATGATTAAGAAAGGTACTTCGTCTTTCGTCATTGCGAACAATACCCATGTATACTTGGAGAAGTCATCCACGATTACCAAAGCATATCTTTTCCTAGACAAAGATAGGACATTCACTGGGCCAAACAAATCCATATGAAGAAGTTGTAGAGGCTCAGTAATACTAGAAATTTCTTTGCTTTTATGCGATGCTCGCTTCGACTTTCCCATTTCACAAGCTTCACAGAGTCCTTTCGGAGCGAACTCCATTTGAGGTAGATCTCTCACCAATTCTCGCCTCGCGAGAGCATTCATCGTTTTGAAGTTTAAGTGAGATAGCTTTTTGTGCCATAACCAGCTTTCATCATCCGAGGCTTTGCTGTAGAAACAGGTGACCTCATCCTGATTTGCTGAATCCATATCTGCAACAAAAAGATCTGCCTTTCGAACTCCTCTTAAAGCTAGTGAGCCTTCCTTGATGTGAGTGATTGAGACACCTTTCTTGTTGAAGACAATTTCGTAACCTTTGTCACAGAATTGACTTATACTCAACAGATTGTGCTTTAGTCCCTCAACATAGGAAATATCTTCAATGATGACATTGCCAGTTTTCAGTTTGCCATATCCCTTAGTCATACCTATGCTGTCATCTCCAAAGGTAACATAAGGGCCAGCCTTCATAACCAACTCTGTAAGCAGGGACTTGTTTCCAGTCATATGCCTCGATGCTCCACTGTCTAGCACCCATATAACTTTATTTCTATTCTGCTTAATGCCCTGCAATGACAGATTGGTTAGACATTCTTCGGAACCCAACTTTGATTGGGCCCGGCTTTTCGATAAGATCGAGAATCAACAGATTTAACAACAGGAGATGCACTTTTCTTCACATTACTAGAGCTTTCGACTATCTCCTTTCCTTTCTCAGACTTGACAGATTTGTCAGTCTTAGGAGAAGGTTTGTCACTCCTAACTTTAGGAGGACTGACAGTCTTGGCTCTACCATACTTTTTCTTGATATTTGAGCTAGCAACAGTATTTGAGCATGACTGGCTAGATGCATTCATTAAATGCACAAAAGTTTGCATGATATTAAAAGTGCATGGCATACAGTTAGGTTGACCACACTGTGCATGATTCTGATGCAGATTATTCATTGTATGTGTGGTAGGCATGGCATGTGCAACAGGAACATTCATGTTAGCTTTGCATGCATAAGAAAGATGTTCAGTAGATTTACAATGATAACATGCTTTCTTTATTCGTTCAGCCTTAACCTCTTTTATGCCTTTCTCTCTCTTTCCTTGTTGCTTAACAGCCTTAGCTCCTAATCCCAGTCTAGATTCATCTCTAGGGAAATTGATTTTAACTTGTTTGATAGGAGTTACAGGTTGTTCTCTCTGGCGATCTTCCATCTCAATCTCATATCTAGCTATCAATTCAGTCTCTTCTTCTTCTATTCTAGGAACAAGATGTTTGTAGATAGGTTTGACAGCCGATTTAAGAATTCTAGGTGTTTCCTGTTTAAGGTCACTGGAACTAGGGTCAATAGGTCTCTTTCCTTCTTTCTTAGGAAGGTCAGAATAATCAAGCCCTATACCTACTCCAGTTATTTTCTTAAATGTGTCATTATCTACATACACTTTACTAGCAGCTAGTTTGTAAGCTTCGCATTTTGTTTCTAACTCAGCTAGATTGTTCCTAAGACATGCTTCTACTTCTTCCTTAAGGACGAGCTTGTGTTCCAGAGATTTAATAAAGTCTCTTAGAGATGTATCTACAGTGCAAGCAGCCTCTAGCTCTTCCACTTTTGCCTCAAGCATTCTGCATTTGGCAACAAGTGTTTTCTGTTCCTTTTGAGAAGAGTCTAGGCTTTTGCACAACATGTAGATCTCTTCACTAAGAGCCCCGTTCTGTTCTTTATAATCATCAATAGACATTTCTACTTTAAGAGTCAGAACTGGTACCTCTGGTTCCTCTGATGTCTCAGCCATGAGCGCAAAGTTTGCTACTTGAGTAACATCTTCCTCATCTGAATCATCCCAAGCTCTTCCTTCTGTCACCAATAAAGCTCGTTTTCCATGTCTTTCCTTCAACAGTGCTTCATAGTTGCTTTTGAGAGCTTCAAATGTTTCTTTTGGATAAGTCTGTTTAGGATTTTTGCAGTCCGAGGCAAAGTGTCCAGCTTCACCACAATTATAGCATTTGAACTTCATTTTGAAATCCAAAGGAGATTTGTAGCTGGTATTCTTGCCTTTTCCTTTGTAGCCTGACGAACTACCCCCACCCTTAGCAGCCCGATAATAAGATGAAGATTTTCTCTGTGGTCGGTTGCTCTTTCTAAATCTCATGTTGCTGAACTTTCTTGCCATGTATGCCACGACACTATCGTCCATGTTGTCCAGCTCTTCTTGGGTGTAGTAGTCATCATCACTGTCAGATGCGCACTCGTCATCATTATCAACTTGATGTGGTGCAAGTGATGATTTAGGCTTTGCTGCAACCATTGCCTTCTTAGACTCTTCCTCATCAGCAACTAATCCTGATGCACTTTCTTTTGACTTTGAATCATTGTCCCATGCTTGATCTTGAAGCGTTTCCAGCTCATAGGTCTTTAATATTCCATAATACTCTTCCAGAGAAGTTGTATGCAAATCTCTGGTTTCTCTGATTGCGTAGACCCTATGCTCAATGCTTTTTGGCTGGTTCCTCAGATATCTCGTATTTGTTTCAACCATGGGGAGAGTCACACCTCTCAGATTCAAATCCAATACCAACTGACTGAATCGTAGGTAGACATCTGTTATGCCTTCTCCTTTCCTTATTCTAAAGGTGTCATACTCCATCTTGAGTATGAGTGTTTTGTTGCTTCTGACCTCTGCAGATCCTTCCATGACAACTTCTATCTTGTCCCAAATCTTCTTCGCTGTAGTCAAACCTTTGACTATGTTGAACATTTCATGATCAAGAGATTCCATCAAGGTTTGTCGTACGGCAGTATCCAAAGCTATTTGCTCTTTATCAGCATCCGAAAAGTCCGCTGCCTTTTTGGGCTCAGACCGAGGTGGTATAACCACTCCTCCTTCCGTATGTGAAGGAATAACTGCCATTGGGACAAATTTACCCTTGTCAAGGACTTCCAGATATTCAGGGTTAATAGTCTCTAGATATAGTCTCATTCTGAAAACCCATTCTTCATAGTGATCTTTGTTGAACATTGGGATCTTGAATGCATTTTTAGGAGCCATCTCAATTCTGGTCACTAAAAGTTTCTAAGTACCCAAGACTAGGCTATGTAGAATATTTATGTAGAACTTTTGCCTAAGTCGAAATTTCTCTAAGTAGAAATTTTGCTCAAGTCGAAATCACCAAGTAGAAATTGTCCAAGTCGAAATTCTATGTAGAAATTCTCAAGTAGAACTTCTATGTAGAAATTTTTGCCTTAGAATAATTTTTCTGCAGATTTCTTTAAATATTGAATAAACAATATTATCACTTTAACACTTTTTGACTTTGAATGCTTTACTCACCAAACCCACCTAACCCAGATGCTAGGTACTGAGTATGTCTTTTACTTTCGGCCGAATAAAGTAAATCAAAAAGTCCAAAAACCACCTTTTTATTCTTTTACTATTGAAAAGGAGATCAAAAAGTTGTTGGGTTGTATTCTTTGATAAGAACAGATGATGAACACTCAAGAACACCAAATATGAACTAACCCAGATAAATTCACAAAAATTAATTAAAATACACCCAAGCTAAATAATCACACCTGGAGTATTTAAATAATTTTTCAGATGAGTTTTCACTACCAACGAATTAAAACACACTTTTCGAGAAAATGAAAAGTAGATCTGAAAAATGAAAACTCACGATTCTTCTACTCAACACAAGGATCTATGTTTTGTATGTTAAACATATAGCTCTGATACCAATTGTTAGGTCCAAATGTGTTGTAGAGGGGGGGGGTGAATACAACTTTTCGAATATGAGAGGCAATAAAAACGATGCAATAAATGAACACACAGATTCAAGGAATATATTTCTTTATATATAACTTGAAAGGGTTGCTACAACATTCATTACAAAGTATAACAGAAGTTGAGAGAGAAGTGAATGATACTAAGCTCTGTGAATGCACTCTCTCTTTTTCTCTTGTGTTTTTCTCTAGAATTGCTCTCTCACTAAAACATTACACAAGTACTTCTATTTATACTACATGTAATCTATGTCCTGTAGTCTTCAAAGACTAAGATGTACGTGGCCCAATGATGTCCACATAATTCTTGCCTTATCTTGAAAGCTTGGAAATCTGCCAATCAGAAGATGCCATGTGTCATGTTGAAGCTGCACCTAAGTAGAACTTCTACTTGAGAATTTCTACTTGGCTATCTCGAAATTCCTAAATGGAACTTCTACTTGGCTATCTCGAAATTCCTAAGTAGAACTTCTACTTGAGAATTTCTACTTAGCCATCCAGAACATTTAGTACTTAGAAAATATTCTGGTCTTCAACTTGAAACTTCAATGCACATCTTGAACTTGTGATATCTTCATGTCTTCTTTATTCTTCAACAAGCTCTTGAACATGGTTCTTTATTACTGACATAAACTTGCTATCAATGTCCTGACACTTGATGCACTGGTCTGGTTCATAAGTGACTAGTCTTGATAGTGTTTCTGCTTCTTGAATAAATTACCATATTCACTGAATAACTTGGCTTTCCAATATTTGCTTTCCTTCTTCTTCACTTGAAATCAATTGGTCTTGTTGATACCGATAGTTATGATCTTGATTCTTGATTAATCAAATCATCGAGGCATGAACAACTTTGACTTGAACTTCTCTCAATGATTTCTTCTTGGCTTGATCATAGTTAGCATGTTTAATTGTATCAATTACCTTGTCTTCATTTAGTGTTGATTTCTTGTGACTTCCTGTTCTTGATTGTCTTCTGGTTAAGTATCTTTTCCTTTAGTTTGAGTTACATTAGTTATAGTGTTACAAGTTTATACACTCTGCCTTTCAGTTGTAGCAGTAGAACTGTCTTGCATATTAAACTTCTTCAATAGATTCTTTGTGTACTTTGACTGATTGATAAAAATTCCATCATCAGTCTGTTTAACTTGCAGACCTAAGAAATAGCTCATTTCTCCCATCATGCTCATTTGATATCTAGACTGCATCAGTTTTGAAAATTTCTCACACAATTTGGGGTTAGTTGACCCAAAAATGATATCATCAACATAAATCTGAACTAACAGCAAGTCCTTCCCATGATTCAAATAAAACAAGGTTTTATCAATTGTACCTCTTTTGAAACCACTTTCCAGTAAGAATTGAGCTAGTGTTTCATACCAGGCTCTTGGAGCTTGCTTTAGTCCATAAAGTGCTTTATCCAATCTATAGACATGATCGGGATATTTAGGATCAATGAAACCAGGAGGTTGTTCAACATATACCTCCTCTTCCAATTCTCCATTCAGAAAAGCACTTTTAACATCCATCTGGAAAACTTTGAATTGCTTATGGGCTGCATATGTCAGAAAAATTCTGATGGCTTCTAGCCTTGCAACAGGAGCAAAAGTTTCATCATAGTCTATTCCTTCCTGTTGAGAGTACCCCTTTGCAACTAGTCTTGCTTTATTTCTCATAATAGTGTCATCTGAATCTGTCTTGTTTCTGAACACCCATTTTGTACCAACAATTGATCTACCTTTTGGTCTTGGTACTAGTTTCCAGACTTCATTTCTTTCAAATTCATTCAGTTCTTCTTGCATTGCTGTAACCCAATCAGCATCCTTGAGTGCATCCTCAACCTTTTTAGGCTCCTCCTTTGACAGAAAATTATTATAGAGACATTCATTTTGTGTTGCACTTCTGGTTTTAACACCTGCATCAGGATTCCCAATAATTAAATCAGGAGTCTGGCTTTTGGTCCATTTCCTTGCTGATGGTAAATCATTTCTTGAGTTGGATGCTCCCCCTTGATTGGTGTTATCTTCAAAAGAACTAGAATTATTAGAAGCTCCCCCTGAGATAATGCTATCTCCTCCTGAAGTGCTGTCAGGATTATCACTTGAATCTGTTTCTGATGATTCTCCTCCTGATGTTTGAGTTGTTTCAGTACTTATGGTATTTTGCTGTTGCTCCCCCTCAACATTTGCATTATTTGAATCATCATCAGTAACTGTTGTTTCATCAGGCATTGGTCGATCATCAGGATCTGATGGAGTATCAATATCTGACATTACTTCATCAGAATTCTTGGTAGCTTCATTCGCAAAGATCAAACTGTCATGCGAGTCTTCAGCAATTCCTGTTATCTTCTTATCATCAAAAGAAACATTGATAGACTCCATGACTGTCCTTGTTCTTAGATTATATACTTTAAAGGCTCTTTAAGTTGGATAACCAACAAAAATGCCCTCATCAGCTTTGGTTTCAAATTTTCCTTGCTGTTCAGGATGAGGTCTAAGAACAAAGCATTTGCAACCAGACACATGCAAATGTTTCAGACTCGGCTTCTTCTCTTTAATCATTTGATAAGGAGTGACACCATGTCTGTTGATTAGAGTAATGTTCTGAGTGTAGCATGTTGTGTTGACTGCTTCTGCCCAGAAATATGTAGGTAGTTTTTCTTCCTCCAACATTGTTCTGCCAGCTTCAATAAGAGTTCTGTTCTTTCTTTCAACTACTCCATTTTGCTGGGGTGTGCCAGGAGCAGAGAATTGTGGAACTATTCTTTTGTATTTGCAGAACTCTTCCTTTGTATTTGCAGAACTCTTCCATTACTGAATTCTTGAATTCAGTTCCATTATCACTTCTTAGAATCTTGACTTTGTACTTTGTACCAGTTTCGATGAGTCTTACATGGTCCAAAAGTATCTCTGCAGTTTCATCTTTTCTGTGCAGAAAATACACCCACGTAAATCTAGTATATTCACCAACAATGACTAGAGTATACCTTTTCTTACTGATGGACATAACGTTGACTGGTCTAAACAAGTCAAGATGTAACATGTGATATGGTTCATCAATTGAGGATTCAGATTTACTCTTGAATGATGTCCTTCTCTGTTTAGCCTTCTGACAAGCATCATAGAGTCCATCAGGAGTATATAACGCCTTTGGTAATCCTCTTACCAAATCTTTCTTAACCAACTCATTGATATTGTTGAAGTTGAGATGAGAAAGCTTCTTGTGCCAATTCCAACTTTCATCTACTGTTGCTTTACTGATGAGACATGTTGAGGGACCATCAGTATTGGTGTAGACATTGGCTTCATAAATGTTACCACGTCTTTGACCAGTAAAGACAATCCTTCCAGATGTTTTACTGATCACTTCAAAGTAAGTATCATTGAAGTCGACATGATAACCTCTGTCTGTGATTTGACTCACAATAAGCAGATTGTGTTTGAGTCCGTTCACCAGAGCTACTTTTTCAATGATGACATTTCCAATGATTATATTGTCATATCCCAAAGTTTGTCCAATGTTGCCATCTCCATAAGACACTGTTGGGCCAGCTTTCTCCTCAAATTCTGATAGCAAGGTTTTGTTTCCCGTTATGTGCACAGAGCATCCACTATCCATGACTAACACATTTTTCTTTTTACCCTGCAATAAGAAACACAAAGAGCTCAGTTAGAATTTTTAAGAACCCACACTTGTTGGGTTCTTTTTGCATGCAATTTAACACTATTAGCAGCAGAAGTCTTTTTAACAAAAGCAGTTCTGTCAGATTTAAATCCATCAGAATTTGCTTTGTCATTATCAGAATTAATAGATGCATGCTTAGTATTCAGACTCTTTGTTCTACCAGAATTTGCACTTTTATTAAATTTTGGCAAGGGATCATAATAGTTGTAGTACAAACTATGGTATTCTTCACATGTATAGATAGAATGCCATTTACTGCCACAGTGAAAACAAGGATTCTGTGGTTTATAAAATACTGATCTATTCCTCTTAGCAGTAGTGGTTTTCTCTCTATCTGTTGCTTCACAAATTATGTCTCTGAGTTGTTTCTTAGACAAAAGACCTATATTTTTGACAGATTTAGACTTAGAATTCTGTGTAGAAGTAGATCCCTTTTCTAAAGTAGAGTTGGGATTTTCTGGATACACATACTTGACAGGTTTTAATTTGGTCTTTGTTCTGTCCATTACATGTCTATAGGTTTTTGGATTTGTTGACTCATTCACAACAACTCTTCCTGATTTAGTTGTTTCAGCAGTAACAACTTTAACTTTATTTTTCTTTTTGTCCTCTGGTTTATAACCTAGACCTTCTTTCCAGTTCTTATCTGTGATAAGATCGTGTGTTTTCTTTCCAGAGTGTGTCCAGGTTCTGAGTTTCTAATTAGCTTCATTAAGTTCCTTTTCAAGTGCAGTACATTTAAACTCCATTTCTAGCTTCATGTGCTTAGCCTTATCACATTCATTTTGTACTTCTTCCATGAATAGTAACTCAGCTTCTAGATGATCATTTCTTTTAGTCAATGCTGACATCTCAGATATTACTCTAGCATTTTCAAGAGATTGACTTTTAAAGCTAATATGCATAGACTTTAAGAAAGATCTTAACTCAGAGTCATTATCAGTGTCAAAATCAAAACAACTTCAGGTACCTTATTTTCAGGAGCAGCAATCTCATCCACATTTGCCATTAGTGGATAGTTCACTTTTTTCTTCTTCAGAGTCTGAGGAAGAGTCCATCCAATCCTTGCTAGATGAGATTAGAGCATTGGTTTTGGCCTTTTTGCATTCAGTTTCAAAGTGACCCATTCCATCACAATTGTAGCATTTGACTTTTGACTTGTCAAACTTGCTGCCTTTGCTTTCATTCTTCTTGTACCTGTTCTTGTCAGTATCGACAGGTTTCTTCTGAAAGTTGCCTTGTCTCCTAGCCTTTCTGAACTTCATCTTCTTGAAACCCTTGACTATCATAGCAACCATTTCCATCATATCAGAATCAGTAGAATCATCATCAGTATCAGTATCTGGATTTGCATCAGGATCTGATGATGAGTCATCAGTATTGGACTCAACGACTCTACTTCTCCTTCTTGAAACCTCCACGCTTTTTCCTTTTGATTTTGATTCAGCATTCAAAGCAACAGCCTTTGCTTTGTTGGTCTTCTTATTCTTCCTCTGTTGAACCTCAAGATCATGGGTTCTTAGCATCCCACAGACTTCATCAAGAGATACAGTATTAAGATCATACTGATGCCTAATGATAGAGGTTTGAGTATCCCACTCCTCAGGCAGAGCTCTAAGAAACTTGGTATTTGAGTCTTCTGGATCATACTCTTTACCCACCAGAGATAGATTATTCAATAGTGTCAGAAATCTATCATACAGATCAGTGAGACTCACATCAGATTTTGCATCAAACTGCTCGTACTCTTGAATAAACAGAGCCCTTCTATTTCTTTTGATAGATTCAGTACCCTGGCATTGAGTCTCCAAAGTTTCCCAGATTTCCTTAGCAGTTTTACATGCTATCACTCTATTTGACATGACAGCATCAAGACTATTATGAAGAATGTTCTTCACCTTTGCATCTCTGAGTACTTCAGCCTTTTCCTCAGGAGTCCATTCAGCCTTTGTCTTCTGAACATAGTGCTCAGGTATAGTATCTATTCTAGAAACCAGTCTCTTAGGGATATATGGTCCATCATATATTCGATCGAGATAGTTAGGATCAGTTGCCTCCAGATACATCAACATCTTTACCCTCCATGTGGGGTATTCAGCCTTTTTGAGAACAGGGATTTTAATACTTTCATACTTGCTTGTCGACATGTTAAGATCGTTTCTGATTGTAGTAAATCAGTTTGCTCTGATACCAATTGTTGCCCAGTAATTAACAATTGTAGAAGGGGGGTTGAATACAATTGTATAAGATTTTCGACTTAAACAGAAATAATAACACAAGTATGAATATATAACAGCTTTATTAACTCTGATATAAAACTGTTACAAACTCTCTCAAGAAATTCTTATGTTCTTGAGAGCCGCTAGGTTACAAGATAATTCGTGTAAGCGATTACTCTTAAGTAAAACCTAAACTGTGTTTATATACAGTACACAGATACACTATCAATTACAAGATATATCAAATCAATTACATACATTTCTTAATACATATCTTGAATGATAGCTGCATTCCTATAAATCAGGAATCAACATGTCAATCTTCCTAGATTCCTGGACTGATGTATATCCTCATGAAATCCTGATCAGCTTCAAATCCTGATGACAACACAATCCTAACGGTGCAATACTGATGACGTCAGCATCAGTATCTGATCAGTAGTCCAGGTCCTGATCATCACTTGAATCAATATCTAACAATATATATGGCTACTCAAGTGAGACCTCTCTTATAATGAGAACTGCACATTGGGCCACAAACTAGGCCCAATAAACCAAACACGCACCTGTTGAACAACCAGCTTTTCTTTTTTAAAATCGAAAGGAAGATATTTCAGTCAAAACAAACACGATCACTAGATCAACCAATGCTACATCCTAACTTCCAAAACATCCGGTATGACCAAAATATTATCGAATGATTCACTACAACATATTCTAGAAAAATCACCAAAATCAAGCACAATTTACCGAATTTCAACACAAATTACCGAATTTCAACTCAAATCACTAACAATTTAAAAGCATAACACCAAACTTTTAAACATAAATTACCAAAAAATTCAAATCATCAAAAATCTGAACGTAAATTCAAAGCAAATCACCAAAAAAATTCAATACAAATCACCAAAAATTCTTATATAAATCAACAAATAACACCGTCATCTCAGCCTCACCAAAACCAATATCACTGTCACAAATAACGCCACCATCACAGTCACTAAACCACCCTTATCACCAATCTGCCACCTACAAAAATCACCATCAGATTGCTACTATTATCACAACATACGGAATCACCAAAATTCTGTCCAAATTACGATACAAATCACCAAATTCTTTTAAACAAATCACGTAAAGCGCTGCCTTCACCATACCTACCACCACCATCTCCACCATACATCATTCATCTTGCCCATTACAGACGTCGCAACCACCATAACCACCACTAGATGAGAGAAATCAGATCTAGATGAATGAAATCGGATTTGAAAATTTTAAATCTAAAGCAAATCTACCTGATATGTTTGTTTTCCCGACTAAATTGATTAAAAACATTCGTGTTTAGCAACCACCAGAGTGTTTAGCAACCACCGGAGGAGTAGCCATGTGAGTAACGACGATCGAGCAATGGTGGTAGATTAGCGATGATAGATCGGGGGGATACCAACGGTAGTAGGTGGCGATGTTAATTTATTCGCCGAAAATGACATGGCAGCAACGTGGAGGGAAATGAAGTGTGATTGTTGGGGGTGAAGGAAAGGGGAAGATAGAAATAGAGGAGGAGAGAGAGGCAGGAGGCAGGAATAATTTAGATATATAATTATGTGGCTGGGATTTAATATACATATGAAATTTATGTGGCTAACATTAAGTTTCAGTTCTCATTATAAGAGAGGGTCTCATTTGAACACTTGCATATATATATATATATATAGTTGCACTCCATAACAAATACCTTATATAACAAACAATAAAGAACACCTCATATCTAATCTAATATAAGAGTTCCGTCATGGCACCCAATACAAAAAATTGTTATTTTTTTACCCTCTATCCATCCAGCAAAAAAAATAATAAAAACATTTTAAAAAATTTACTGTTCATGATGACGTCACTGATGACGTTAGCATGACGTCATCATGAATAGTAATTTTTTTTAATTTTTTATTTTATTTTTTGTTAGATGGATAGAGGGTAAAAAAATAACAACTTTTTGTATTGGGTGCCCCGGGCGGGGCCATTGGATCTATTGGATCTAAGGTGTTCTTTATTGTTTGTTATATAAGGGTGTTCTGTATGGAGCAATGGCCTATATATATATATATATATATATATATATATATATATATATATATATATTAATAATCATATATTAATATAAACGAATTTCCAATACTTCATATTGGAAACAAAATGATGTTTTAATTTTATATGTTTACCTTTCGAATAGTTAAATACCTTCATTTCCATGTTATTTATAATTGTTTCTTTAAGTAATATTTTTTTTCCTTAATTTATTGCATTTGAGCTCACTAGTTAGTATTTAAAATTATTTAATATTATTTTTTGTATTAAATAAAATTCCCCGATTCCCCGCGGGGATCCCCGTTACCCGTTTAGGCCGGGGACGGGGAATGAAAAATAGTCCCCGACGGGGATCGGGCCGGGGACGGGGATCGGGTTTGAATTCTGGGGGCGGGGATAGCACTCCCCGGCCCCGAAGTGCCCCGACAACCATCCCTACTTATTTGGCCTCCTAAATCAAATTATAACAAAATTGATGCAAAAACCAACTCCAACAGCCTCCTAAACACTCCCCAAAAATTTAAGAGCGCTTCCAACCTCCTCAATATTAACAGCGCTTCCAACAGTCAACGGTTGGTTGTTGGTTTGGTACACTGAATAACAACCGTTAGATTTTAAGATAAATAAAAAGGAATTTTTGGATGTAATGCTAAAAGAGAATTTTCTTTTTATAATATATAAAATACTATTATAGGTTCAAGTTTTGAATCTTGTCAACAACATATTATTATTAAACATTTATATCATTTTATAAACTACTCTTAAAAGTTCAAGGTTCGATTCTCCTGAACAACATATTTTAATTAAAAAATTATATTATTTATTTTCACCGTATTATTATTAAATATTTATACTATTATAAACTATTCCAAAAATTTCAAGGTTCAATTCCATTAACAACATATTAAATTTAAAAAGTTATAAATCTATTTTCAATATACAAGTAAAAAGCTATCATTTAGAATACTATAAAATACGTATTATTATATTTTATTATCTTGTATACTTTATTTTCTTATTAATTTAAAAGCAATATTAAAATTATAAATAATAAAATAAAATTTTAAATTTTAAAATAAAATATTAAAATCTTCTGTGCAGACTATAATCTAATATATACATAACAACGGAACCAAATTAGTAAAAGATTAGGAAAAAGTTATATTTCCAATTTCTTTCGTCCAAACCCCTGTAAAAAGAAAACAAACTTATACTATCTCGATTAGAGATGTTCAAAAATCCTGAAACCCGAAATCCAGCCCGATCTGGTTTGTAAAAAAAAATCCGAAAAACTTGCCCGGTTCGGCCCGGCCCATGGACCTAAGATGGGCCTCCGATTTTTCATCAAGCCCGGCCCGAAGTCCGAAAAGTCTTTGTTGTGGAATAAAAACTAGGTTACAAATATTGCGGCTAGGGTTTGTGCGTATTTAATGCAAAGGGGTTGGTGAGCTTCAAGTTTTAATGGCTGTTTCCGTGTTCGAGACTAATCGGTCCTCACAGAGTGCCTACGTATCTCGTATTGAGAATCAAGCCAAAAACGTAGTTCTAGGTGATGATGCCCTCGAGGCTATGGCGGCGAGAGCTCACCTAGGACGCAGTGGCTTGTATGTCCTTATCCGAGGATTAAGCCAAAATGTAAGTGACGTATTGAGCCCTGCCCAAAAAATGTTGTTCTGAGAATGAGGGGTCAGGCCCTTTATATAGGCTGAGAAGCCTTAGAATTATGGTAGGATTTGGATACTTGGTGGGCAAGCCACCGCCTTGAGGAAGGTTCTAGACTCCTTCCTTGTAGGAGTCTGTTTCCATATCGAATTGGGTGCCTTGGAGGCTAAGTCTTGTAGGAATAGTATCCTTATCCGATGCTTATTGCTGAGCTGTTAATATCCCTTAATATTAATTACGAAATTAATATTAAAATAGGGCTTGGGCCATACCAATGGCCCCCACGTTTGGACCATGTTGGGTCTAATTAATGCAACATTAAATGTGTCTTTAGGGCTTGCTTTTAGCCCATATCATTTTACCCCCAACTTCCAGAAAAACTGATCAGGTTTTCCTTGAAGTTATAACGGCCTTATTCGAGACTCGGGTCAGGGTCTAACTTTATACACTAGTGTTTCACGAGTACTGTCTTGATGTAAAGCGTGGAGCGACCGACGCGTTTACGACAATGTTAAGAAAATGCTACTTGGTGCTAACAACGTTTAAACGATGTTAAACGGCGTTAAACGACCTGAAACTGCACTAATCGATGCTAATTGGCACTAATCGATGCTAATCGGCAATAATCGGTTCTAATCGACTCTAATCGGTGCTAATCGGCACTAATAGATGCTAATCGACACTAATCGGTGCTACTCGACACTAATCGGTGCTACTCGGCACTAATCGGCACTAATCGGCACTAATCGGTACTACATTGATTGGCCGAAAAGAGACCCAGAACAGCTGCAGCCACCCCCTAGTCAGCTGCCAGGAGGTCCTGGTCGGCTGACAGGAGGTCCTGGTCGGCTGACAGGAGCTCCGGGTCGGCCTGACCCCTCCAATGGCACCTGCTCGGCTGACAGGAGGTCCTGGTCGGCTGCCAGGAGGTCCTGGTCGGCGGACAGGAGGTCCTGGTCGGCTGACAGGAGTTCCTGGTTGGCTGATTGGCTGACAAGGGCTCCGTGTTGACTGCAAACGGCAATAATCGATGCTTAAACGACGTTTAATCTGTGTTGAACGACGTTAAATGGCATAAGACGGCACTAATCGGTGCTAATCAGCCCTAGATGGCAAACGGCTGACAGGAGTTCCTGGTTGGCTGATTGGCTGACAGGGGCTTCGTGTTGACTGCAAACGGCAATAATCGATGCTTAAACGACGTTTAATCTGTGTTGAACGACGTTAAATGGCATAAGACGGCACTAATCGGTGCTAATCAACCCTAGACGTCATTTAATTTATGATGTTAAATGATATATGATGGAACTAAACGGTGCTAATCGACGCTACACGACGCTACACGACGCTAAATTTAATAATCAGAACCATCAATCGGCCCAACCAACTGACGGGAAGTGCCGGGAGGTCGGCTAGACCCCTTCATTGGCACCTGGTCGGCTGACAGGAGGTCCTGGTCACCCTAGGTGCTCTTGGTCTGCTGGGACCTTCCAAGGTTGTAGAAAACTTCGTGAGCTTCGCGTGGACTGTAAGATCGTCCAAATCTGATACCCGAAGTTCAAGATATGGCCCAAACAGCATTGAGAGGTCCTTCAATGGAACCTGGTTGGCTGACATGAGGTCCTGGTCGGCCACCAGGTGCTCTTGGTCGGCTGGGACCTTCCAAGGTTGTAGAAAACTTCGTGAGCTTTGCGTGGACTATAAGATCGTCCAAATCCGATACCCGGAGCTCAAGATATGGTCGAAACATCGTTGAAAGATCTGGTACCGGCTTGCCATGAGATCCTGGTCGGCCAAGGCTGCCAAGAGGTCGGTCTGACCCCTCTTCGGGCAGCTGGTCGGCTGACATGAGGTCCTTGGTCGGCCAAGGCTGCCAAGAGGTCGGCCTGACCCCTCCTCGGGCAGCTGGTCGGTTGACATGAGGTCCTTGGTCGGCCAAGGCTGCCAAGAGGTCGGCCCGACCCCTCCTCGGGAAGCTGGTCGGCTGACATGAGGTCCTTGTCGTGCCTCTCAGAGCTTTTTCGCAATATCTGAATTCTCATTCTTGAATCATGACCTTGATCGTTGGCTGTAGAATACCACCTTTCGTCGGTTGGAGCCTCCCTCGGAGCTCGGTCGGTCGTTGCTCGGTCCTTGAACCTCAATGTCAGTATATGAATGTCAATATTTGGACATCAATGTCAGTATTCAAATGTCGATATTTGGACCTCAATGTCTGTTTTCAAACAGACATCCTTCAATTCAAATTGGCTTTCATAGCTTTCGTGACCTTCTGGGCCTTAATTTGCTTGTTGACTCCTTGGTTTTAAACCTTAAACCCGTTCATGGTTGTCGGTTGTAACCAACCCTTCATTCTCGTTCTAAGATGTGGATCTTATGATGAAGCTTTAGTTCTTGCCCCCCTTACTACATATGGTAGAGGTCTTGCTTCTCGGTTGATCGTTCAAGAAGTTCCCTTGCCACTCAGCACTTGACTTCAAGTCTGGTGTGTCTTGGCTGGTTGTCAACCCTTTATCTTGATTCTAGGTTTCCAACCTTCTTCTTATGCTCACAGGACCTTACTTTGGTTTGAATTCGATTGACGGCTCTTGATTCAAGTCCTTAAATAAAACGACAAACTTGATTGGAGGCAGACAGCCTTTTTGGCCATCAAGGCTAAAATTTTGTGTCGGGATTTGAGATTCAAGATTTTAAGTATGGAATGATAAAGGACCTCTTATCTTAAAACTCTCACTGACAGTTTCTGTGCCTTCAAGGCATTATCAGGGAGCCAACCAGTCCCAAGATGACCTTTAAGAGGGTCTATCCTTCAGCTTACATCAATTGGTGCTACCAATTTAGCACTGATAGTGGGGTCTTCAGGACCTGGAAGTAAAAATTCTCTGCATAATTCTCTATCTCAGAAGATGCAAACTTAGATTGGGTATCAGCCTTAACGTTCTCTTCTCTGGGAATGTGCTCCTCGTAGCACTCATCAAACTGAGTCACCATGGCCTTCACGAATCTCAAGTACTTTGCCATAGTTTCGTCCTTGGCTTCAAATTCACCATTCATTTGCGAGACTACTAGTCTTCAATCCCAACATACTTTGAGATTCTTGACTCTCATAATTCTGGCCAAGCCCAATCCGTCTATCAAGGCTTCATAATCAGCTTCGTTGTTGATTGTTTGGAAATCCAACTTCAAGGCATACTCAGCTGTGAACCCATCGGGGCTTTGCAAGACTAAACCTGTACCACTAGATTTTGTTTTTGATGCTCCATCAAAATAGAGCAAATAGAGCACCCAATATTCCTTCTGATTAGGTACAAGCTCTTCATCTTTATTCTCTCTCCCAGGGGTGGTTACTATCTCCTGCCCCCCGACTTCTTGGTTGCTAATAGGGCATTCAACCACGAAGTCTGCTAATGCCTGAGCCTTGATGGTTGTCCGAGGCTTTTACGTGATGTCAAATTCTCCAAGTTCTATTGCCCACTTGATTAGCCTTCCACTGGCCTTCGGGCTGTGCAAAATATTTCCAACTGTTGGTCCGTCAGGACTTCAATCTTGTGTGATTGAAAGTATGGTCGCAGCTTCCTGGAAGCTGTTACCAATGCCAAAGCAAATTTCTCGATGGGAGAGTAATTCAACTCAGCTCCATGCAACACCTTGCTCACGTAGTAAATAGGTTTTATCGAACCTTATTCTCTTCTCGAATGAGGACAGCACTCAATGCTTGTTCAGATACCGCCAGGTATAGATAAAGAGTCTCCCCAAGACTAGGTTTGGCCAACAACGGGGCTTCAGTCATGTATTTCTTCAGCTGTTCAAAGGCCTCTTGGCTTTCAGGTGTTCACTCAAAATTCTTCACCTTCTTCAATGCTTGAAAGAAAGGCAAGCATTTGTCACCAGATTTGGAGATGAATCTCCCTAGGGTTGTAACTCGGCCCGTCAACTTCTGTACATCTCGTATAGAGTGGGGTGGTTCCATGTCCAAGATCGCTTTGATCTTATCAGGGATTGGCCTCAATGCCTCTTTTTGAAACCATCAGACCTAGAAACTTTTCCTGATCCAACGCCAAAAGCACACTTGGACGGATTTAACATCATCTTGTGGTGCCTCAGCACTGCAAATGCCTCTCTAAGGTGCTCAATATGGTCAGCCGTGAATAGGCTCTTGACTAACATGTCATCAACATAGACCTCCATGGTTTTTCTAATTAGATGGGCAAATATCTTATTCACCAGTCGTTGGTATGTGGCTCCCGCATTCTTTAGACCAAAAGCCATAACAAGATAACAGAAAACACCAAAGTCAGTTATGAAAGATACCTTTGGGATGTCATCCTTGTGCATCTTAATCTGATTATAGCCACTGAATCCATCCATGAAGCTCAGCATCTCATGTCCAGCTGTGGCATCTATCAACGTATCAATCCTTGGTAGTGGAAAACAATCCTTTGGGCGTGCATCATTTAAATCAGTGAAGTCTATACACATCCTCCACTTTCCATTTGCTTTCTTGACCATCACAGGGTTAGCCAACCATTCGGGGAACTGAATCTCCTCAATAAAACCAGCTTCCAAGAGCTTGTCAACCTCTTGCTTGATGGCATCTTGCCTTTCAGGAGCAAAATTTCTCTTCTTCTGCTTTATTGTCTTTCGCTCAGGATCGACATTCAACCTGTGAGTTATAAGTTGGGGATCAATCCATGGCATATCGGCTGCTGTTCAAGCAAACACATCACTATTCTCTTGCATAAATGCTATCAACTTGCCCTCCAAGGGTTCCTTCAGAGAAGCTCTTATGTAAGTAACTTTCTCAGGATCGCTTGGCCGTCATGACTTCAATGTTTGTCTTTTATCCCAGGTCCTTCAAGGACTTAAACTCTTATTTGGTTGTGTTGTAACCTAACTCTCGATCCTTCAGGGTTTTACTTATGCGTTTGTTTGTTTCCATTCGTGTATTCTTTTATTTTCGGTACTTGGTCATCTTTGACTTACACACATCAGGTGCTTGGCACATAAATAGAATCACACAATCAATGAATGGAAATCAAACTTGCATTAGTAACTTGAAATGGGTTCAACCCTTACATAGAGTACTACGTCCTACTCGGAGCAACATGCTCTGCAATGGTTTCAATGAACCTTATTTCTACTACTATTAGATAAATATGAGGCTAAGTCCTACTAGGATAACTTGAGCCCATCGGGGCTTTGCAAGACTAGGCCTGCACCACTTGATTTTGTTTTTGATGCTCCATCAAAATAGAGCGCCCACCATTCCTTCTGGTCTCCTCATTCTTATTCTGAAGTTCACTTCCTGCTTGGGGTACTACCTCCTGCCCCCCGACTTCTTGGTTGCCAATGTACATTCAACCATGAAGTTAGTTAATGCCTTAGCCTCAATGGTTGTCCGAGGCTTCTCTGTGATGTCCTCTACTGGCCTTTCTTGGTGTTCCTTACCACTGCGGGCATCCATGTCTTCAATCGGAAGGACCTGCCCCCCGACTCCATCAGGCCTTAACGAGGCTACATAACAGCTTCGTGCCATCTTTTGATCACCTTTATGTTCTCCAACACCATTCCTGGTTGGGAACTTGATCTTCATGTGATAGGTAGAGGCTACAGCCTTAAAAGCGTGGAGTCCAGTCCTTCCGAGGATGGCATTGTAAGTCGAAGATGCTTTGATAACCAAAAAGTTCAGCATCTGAGTGGCCTCTATCGGCTTCTGTCCGATGGTGGTGGGCAACTGAATAGTTCCCTCAACTTTAGATTCTACTCCATTAAACCCGTATATAGGCGTGTTGGAGGGTGTCAGTTGAGAGTCATTATACCCCATCTTCATAAATGCATCATGAAACAAGATATCCACGGAAGCGCCATTATCTATCAAGACTCGCTTCACCTCTGAGTTTCCAATCACAAGAGTTATGACCAGCGGGTCATCGTGGGGGAACTTCACCCCTTCAAGGTCTGAATCATCAAATCCGATTATTACCTCGGTTCTTGCGCGCTTTGGTGCCTCTCCAACAATATGCATCATCTCTCGGGCATAAGCCTTCCGAGATTTCCTAGTTGTTCCGGCCGCAGTCGGGCCTCCTGAGATCATGTTGATTACTGGCCCTCGGGGCTTCGGGTTGCGATCTTGATCGTCATCCCTTCTATTATAGTCTCTTCTTTGATCACCACGATCTTCACCCTTAGTGAAGTGGCTCAGTTTTCCTTTACGGATCAAAAACTCAATCTCATCTTTGAGTTGCTTGCAGTCATCAGTGTCATGCCCTACATCCTTGTGGAATCTGCAATACTGATTCTTGTTTCTCTTTGCGGGATCACCCCTAAGTGGCTTCGGCCATCGAAAATCCTTATCCTTCTCAATGTCCAACAAGATTCGACTCCTAGGAGTATTCAACCTTGCATACTTAGTGAACCTTGATCCTTGGCTCTTCTTAGGGGCAGAGTCGGAGTCCTCGCTAGTTCGGGGATACTTGTCCCTAGCATCATACTCCTGGTCATCATACTCCTGGTCTCGCTTTCGTTTCTTGGAGTTGCCATTGCCTCCACCTACGGTGGCCTCATTCTTTATGCTATCCTCATCCTTGATATACTTGTCAGCCCTTCGTTGGAGCTCGGCCATGTTTTCAGGAGGATGTTTCGCCAACGACCTTTTGAAGAATAGATCAGTAGTTCCGTGTTCCAGGGCTACCATGGCCACCTTACTCTCCAAGTCAGTGATGTTCAAAGTCTCCTTAGTGAACCTTTTGAGGTAATCTCTCAGATTTTCGTTCTTCCCTTGTACCACATACATAAGAGATGCGAAGCTTTTCTCATAAACTTTTCCGCTAATGAATTGGCTGACAAAAGCGGCACTTAACTCCTTAAAAGAGCCAATCGAATTTGCAGGCAACCGGCTATACCATCTTTGAGCCATGCCCGCCAGGGTTTGAGGGAATGCCCTACATTTGAGAGCGTCACTAGCAGGCTGCAACAGCAGTGCGTTCGAGAATGTTCTTACATAGTTTGCGGGATCACCCGTTCCATCATAAGCCTTTATAGTAGGCATCTTAAACTTCCTAGAGATGTGAGCATTCATCAGCTCCTCGGTGAATGGTGGTGTAAGATCATCAGGATCTCCTAGCTGCATCAACTCTTTGGGGTCACCCTTGGGGCCTCTGCCCTTGTAGTTCCACCTCTTGGGGCCTCAGCCCTTCTCTGCCTCCTAGAAGGCCTTTCCAAATCAATAAATGGAATCTCTCCTCCTGACCTCGGAGGGGGTCGATTTTGATTCTATCTTTGCTGCTCCCTTTCTATATCGTCCTTCAGCTTCTGGATCTCGGCTTCATAAGCCTTGATTCTCTCAGCGGCTGTCATAGGGGGTCCATCATGGATTCGTCGAGTATGCCTTATAGGCTCCTTGCTTGGACGTCGCCTCCTCGGGGCTTGATCACGATCGTCATCCTCAGATGAAGAATCATCAATATAAGGACCAGAGTAGTCATAATATCCTTGATCAGGGCCCAAGCCTCTAATGTAAGGAGGGTGATACGGCTCATGTATCTGTAGGGCATGGCCGCTTGGCCCAATACCTCGAGTATTCGGGGGGTAGTTAGGCAAGCCATATGTCGGATTCGTACTTCTAGGGAGATCCGTAGTAGAGATCCGCACCCCCGGAGGTAGTGGATGATTGATAAGGGGAGAGAACACCATCTGAAGAGGGTTGGTCTGCTGGCTTGGATGGACAACCATGGGTAAAGTTGTTTAAACATGGGGAATCGTCCCTGGAGGTTGAGAAACTTGAGGTTGGGTGATCACCCCTGTTGATGGGGGTACATACCCTTGTTCAGGTGGAGCAGAGGTGACGGTGGTCGCCTCGGTTGTGACTGGTGTCCTTCGTGTTTGCACCATGGTTGATGTTGTCTTCCCACAAACGGCGCCAAATGTTGTGGAATAAAAACTAGGTTACAAATATTGCGGCTAGGGTTTGTGCGTATTTAATGCAAAGGGGTTGGTGAGCTTCAAGCTTTAATGGTTGTTTCCGTGTTCGAGACTAATCGGTCCTCACAGAGTGCCTACGTATCTCGTATTGAGAATCAAGCCAAAAATGTAGTTCTAGGTGATGGTGCCCTCGAGGCTATGGCGGCGAGAGCTCACCTAGGACGCAGTGGCTTGTATGTCCTTATCCGAGGATTAAGCCAAAATGTAAGTGACGTATTGAGCCCTGCCCAAAAAACGTTGTTCTGAGAATGAGGGGTCAGGCCCTTTATATAGGTTGTGAAGCCTTAGAATTATGGTAGGATTTGGATACTTGGTGGGCAAGCCACCGCCTTGAGGAAGGTTCTAGACTCCTTCCTTGTAGGAGTCTGTTTCCATATCTAATTGGGTGCCTTGGAGGCTAAGTCTTGTAGGAATAGTATCCTTATCCGATGCTTATTGCTGAGCTGTTAATATCCCTTAATATTAATTACGAAATTAATATTAAAATAGGGTTTTGGCCCCACCAATGGCCCCCACGTTTGGACCATGTTGGGTCTAATTAATGCAACATTAAATGTGTATTTAGGGCTTGCTTTTAGCCCATATCAGTCTTGTTAAAAGCCAGGGCTTTTGAAAAGCCCAAATAAAACCCGGGCTTTTAAAAAGCCAGGTTCACCCGAATAAAAATCCGAACTTTTTAAAAAATTCGGATAAAAATCCGATATTTTATAGATAAAATCTAAAAATATATAATATTTTTAATAAATTTCAAGAATATTAAACTTAGTAAAAGAGGGGATGTGAAGAATCATGAGGCTAGTAAAAATCAACAAACTCTTCTTTCAAGATTACTAATTGAGTGTAAAGGATGTACTTCACGAAATGGTCATATATGAGAAGATTTATATGGTTTACGGTCGCCTTAATTACGTAATAACGCGTATTATGACTAAAAAATTCTTGAGTTGCAGTAATATTTTAGTATTAGGTTTCGTGGTATCTCTTCTTATGTATTTTGGATTATATAAGTTCAAGGGCGTAACTCTTTAAGGTTGGTTTTTTTGTAAAATTTTATTTTTTTTGTTTATTAATATATTAGCTTTAAAAAAAATAAAAATTACATATATATAAATTTAAAAAAAATCGGGAAAAATCCCGGTCCGACCCGAGAACTTAAAACCGGGCTCATATTTTAGAGAAAGTCCAACCCGGTTCGACCCGATTTTTGAAAAAACCCGGCCTGTCCCAATTCTTAAAAAGATTAGCATTTAGCAAGTATTCACTCTATCTCATAACTTTTGGTTTATTTAGCATTTTGCAGGCAAATTTTGTCCAGAATTCATATTTTTGTTATAAATGACCATAATTTACATAAATACATTACATAGTTAAAAATTTATAAAATTTGTACGGGTTGTAAAGTATATCTAATCTATACTATTATATTAAAGTCGAAATATTGAAAATTTTGGTTTTCGGTTTAGTTATCCTATTTATTAAAACAAAAATTTTGGTTTATCCTATTTATTCAAATAAATAATATTATAATATAATTAATAGTAATTAACCGATTGCCTTTTTCACATTTACTTTTAATTGAATATATTGCCTTTTATAAACACCTAAAAAACCAATCGTATCATATCTTTCAATCATTAATATTTTCTTTCTAATTAAAATATGTTACCATTTTGATTTAAAACTAATCTTATAATCATTAATATATACCCGAAAATATTACACCATATTTTTTAATTATTAATAAAATATATTAAAAATCCATATATATTGTTTATAATAGGGAAACATTAGTATAATCCGTAAACATGAGTATATTAAATTATATTAAATTAAAATTAAAAATGTATTAAAAATAATTATTATATAAAAACATATATAATTGTAATATTAAATAAAATTTATAACATAATAAAAAAACCCATGCATCGCACGGGCATTGAATGTTTATCGGTTCGATTTTCAGCACGGCCATCCTAATTATTAAAATAAATAGTAAAATAATATAATTAGTGATAATTAGCCGATTGTCTTTTTTAATTAAAACTTTTAATTGATTGATGATATTACCTTTATAAACACCTAAAATATCGTATCATCCAATCAATAATATTTCTTTCTAAATAAAACACGTAAACTTTTAATTTAAAATATAAGTTTACAATAGTATATATCCAAAAATATAACACTATATCGTCTAACCACTAACAAAATATAATAGAAATCTCTATACAACGAATAATGACCGTTAGATTTTTAGTAAAAAATCAGAATCGTTAGATATAATGATTAGATATATTATATGTTAAAATTAGTTTACTAAAATTTCAAGGCTCGAATTCTGTCAACGACATATTTTTTTTTTAAATTTTATAATATAAATTTTAAACCACTTAATTTTGCAATCATTAATGTATACCCAAAAATATTAATTCACCATTTTGCTGTTAGATTTTTAATAATTAATAAGAACATGTAATTATAAGGTATATTTTATGATTAAAGTACTTTACTAAAAATTCAAGTTTCGAAATCCGTCAACGATTTAACTTAAAATTCTATAAAATAAATTTTAAATCATGCATATCATTAACTAAATTTATATTAAACTATATTAAATAATATTAAAATAATTTTTACACAACAATGATTATATAAAAACATAATTATATCATAAAATAAAATTTATAAAATATTAAAAGAAACCCGTGCATCGCACGGGTTATAAGTTAATATGTTTTAAAATGTAATTTTCAGAATTTTAAAATTATGAAAAAATTATATAGAAATTATAGTCAAAATCTGATTAATATAATTACAAAAAATCAAACAAGTTTAAATTATTAAACGAATGGAGTAATAATTTGTTAATACCATTTTCTCTGTTCAAAATTCTATTTTCTAAATGAGAACTAAATGGAAACCACTCAAATTAATGTAAACCACTCAAATTATTTGTGAGAAATCGACCTCTGAATGAAAAGGCACACAAGTCAGTCAACCCCGTGGAGTCTTTAGGAGTCAAAGGAATACAATATCTCCAATTCTCCGTGTAGAATGTGCAACATTCTCTAAAACCATCCTCGCAATTTTAGAGCCCGTTCGGCTTAATTTAAAAAACGTTACTTATAATTTAAAGGGCAACTTACACATTTTAAGTGAAAAGTGATAATTTTAAGTGCATTTGTTTGACTAATTTGATTTAAAGTAAATTTATTTTTATATTATCTATTTTTAATATAGAAGGAAAAAACTATCATTTAAAATACTATTAAAAATATATTATTATAATTTAATATCTTCTATAATTTATTTTTCTACTAATTGAAAAGCATATATTAAAATTATGACTAACAAGATAAAAATATTAAAAAATAAAATAAAATTATTAAAAGTTATCCGTGCATCGCACAAGTTATAGGTTTGTACTATTATAAGCTGAAATAGAGTATATTTGGTTGGTTGTTGGTTTGGTGCATTGAATAACAATCGCTAGATTTTAAGATAAATAAAAAAGAATTGTTGGATGTAATGCTAAAAGAGAATATTCTTTTTATAATATATAAAATACTCTTATAGGTTATTTGAATCTCGTTAACAACATATTATTATTATTAAACATTTATATCATTTTATAGACTACTCCTAAAAGTTCAAAATTCGATTCTCCTTAACAACATATTTTAATTAAAAATTTAAATTATTTATTTTCACCGTATTATTATAAAAATTTATACTATTATAAACTACTCCAAAAATTTCAAGGTTCAATTCCATTAACAACATATTAAATTTAAAAAGTTATTAATCTATTTTCTATATACAAGTAAAAAACTATCATTTAAAATACTATAAAATACGTGTTATTATATTATATTATCTTGTATAATTTATTTTCTTATTAATTAAAAAGCAATATTAAAATTATAAATAATTAAATTAAATTTTAAATAATAAGATAAAATATTTAAAATCTTTCGTGCATACTATAATCAAACTAGGGGTACCCCAATACAAAAAGTGTTTCAAATAATTCGCTCCATTCAGCAAAAAAAAAAATCGCTGTTCACGTGATGACGTGGCAGTGGATTTCACTGGTTAACGGTGCTTCGCACCTTCTTGTACGGCGCTACGCGCCTTTATCATTCTAAAGTTGTAAGGAATGGCAATCAATGGTAAAGGCAATAGACGATTGACGGGTGTGTCGAGGGCCTGCGGCCCTCATGACTACCTAACTCATCCGTTTACTGTCTTAAATGCTTCGCATTTCCACGGCAAGTTTTTTTTTTTTTTTTGGTGGATAGAGCCAATTATTTTAAGCATTTTTTGTGAAGGTACCCTTGGCGGGAACCTTAGAATAAATGAAATATAATTAATCTAGTGTTAGTTTGTAATTTGTATTTAAGGATTGGTTTGTATTTGAACAAAAGCCTATATACATATATATATATATATATATATATATATATATATATATATATATATATATATATATATATATATGTCTTGGCTCCATACACAGAACACTCTTATATAACAAACAAC
Organism: Saposhnikovia divaricata; assembly: GCA_036435485.1. NCBI lineage: Eukaryota > Viridiplantae > Streptophyta > Magnoliopsida > Apiales > Apiaceae > Saposhnikovia > Saposhnikovia divaricata. The sequence goes on along the minus strand of CM071594.1, from coordinate 53,439,403 downwards.
AAAGAACACCTTAGATCTATTAGATCCTTTGGTCCCGTCAGGGGCACCCAATACAAAAAGTTGTTATTTTTTTACCCTCTATCAAGTCTGCAAAAAAAAAAAAAAAAATTAAAATTACTATTCACAGATGACGTCATCAATGAACAGTAAATTTTCAAATTTTTTTTTTCTAGTTTGCTAGAGGATAAAAAAATAACAACTTTTTGTATTGGGTGCTATGACGGAACTCTTAAATTATATTAGATATGAGGTGTTCTTTATTATTTGTTATATAAGGTGTTTGCTATGGAGTGCAACTCATATATATATATATATATATATATATATATATAAGAAGGGAACCAAATTAGTAAACGATTAGGAAAAAGTTATATTTCCACTTTCTGATTAGGAAAAAGTTATATTTCCAATTTCTTTCGTCCAAACCCCTGTAAAAACAAAACAAACTTATACTATCTCGATTCAAACAAATTGGAAACCAAGCCAAAAAAACATTAATTAACAAAAGATTAGCATTTAGCAAGTATTCACTCCATCTCATAACTTTTGGTTTATTTAGCATTTTGCAGGTAAATTTTGTCCAGAATTCACATTTTTGTTATAAACGACCATAATTTACATAAATACATTACATAATTAAAAAAATTATAAAAATTGTACGGGGTTGTAAAGTATATCTAATATGTTTTAAAATTTAATTTTCAGAATTTTAAAATTATGAAAAAATTATATAGAAATTATAGTCAAAATTTGATTAATTTAATTACAAAAAATCAAACAAGTTTAAATTATTAAACGAAGGGAGTAATAATTTGTTAATACCAATTTTTCTGTTCAGAATTCTATTTCTAAATGAGAACTAAATGGAAACCACTCAAATTATTTGTGAGAAATCGACCTTTGAATGAGAAGGCACACAAGTCAGTCAACCCCTTGGAGTCTTTAGGAGTCAAAGGAATACAATATCTCCAATTCTCCGTGTAGAATGTACAACCTTCTCTAAAACCATCCTACCAACTTTTACGTTGTGTTCCCGAGTTGAATTTTGAAGAGAGGAGAACGGAAGAGATATTTTCAAATTTTTCTATCAAAGTTGTGCTCCCAACTTTTTTGAGAAGAGAAAAGAATTGATTGAGAGAGAAAATTTCAAAAACTTCTTTCCAAAAGTTTCTTCCCAAAAATGGGATGATTGGGAAAGAGGCTCTCACATATCCTTTTAAAATTTTCTCTCACGTTATACAAAAAAAATCAGGAGAATGCTAATGAAGTTTTTTTTTTCTCTTCTTTCTCCTTCTCTTCTCTTCTATTCTCTTCTTTAATAAAAAAACTTAGGAGCACAGTGTTAGAGCCCGTTTGGCTTAATTTAAAAAATGTTAATTATAACTTAAAGTGCAACTTACACATTTTAAGTGAAAAGTGATAATTTTAACTTTAAGTTAGGTATATCTGGCTAATTTTAATTGAAGTAAATTTTTTTATAAAAAATTAATTAAAAAAAGAAATTTATATTTTTTAAATATAATATAAAAGTATAAAATACAAATATATGTAAAGAATATAATACGAGTTAAAAGGTGACTAAAATATATAAAAAATGATATAAAAAAATAAGTTGAAAAAAAGTACTTCGAATATACTTAAATTTTTTGAAATAAAACTAATTTTAAATTAAAAATTTTAAGATTAGACAACCACCTTGAAATCACTTTAAGCGAAAAAAAAAAAAAAAAGCCAAACGGACTCTTGCAGTAGCATTTTCCACAAACAGAATTCTAGTAGCGTTTTCCACAAAATAAGACGTTCATTTTATTTTATTTTTATCAGATAAAAATACAATTTTGCTAGGGTTTTTTGTTAGGATCTAGGACAGTTATATGAATCGAGTTGGTTCATATCTTTCATTTTAATAAAAGTTGATTAGTACACACATGACACGTCTAATCTAATCCTTTATTATAATAGTCGAGTCTATCAATGTTCACTTAATCAATCAGAAAATTATGAATTATTTTAGAACCAATGAGAGCTAATTCCTAAATTTTAGACCAATCATGTTATATTGAAAATTTTGTTTATTTACATTCTTACCCTACCTTATTAACTATGGTTAGTTAACAATTTTAATTTAAATACAATAATGATTTTATTTAACATATCCATAAATACATATTTTTTAATTCAAAAAATATTTACTAAAAGATCCCATTTTTAATTTGAAATCAATCACAATATACGATTACATACTTTAAATTAAATTTCATAATTAATATAAAGTCAATCACAATCATATTATCAAACATGATAAATTGATTTTCATAATATATATTGTACATTAAAATTGATTTTAAATAATTATAATCTAAAACAACTAGAAATCTGAAATATCGGATTTAAAATCAGATTTTATATAACTTGGATAAAATCCATACCTTCCGAAACTTTATTTTTTTTAAAAGCTCAAAAATATATTTATTCATGATTTGTTAATTAAATTAATTAATTAATGCATATAAGCCAAAACTACAAAATCGGATTTGAATCATATTTTAGATAATTTGGATAAAATCTATATATTCAAATAATCGATTTTTTTAAAGGCTCAAAATCATTTATTAATAATTTGTTTGAATGTGAAATCAGATTATAAATAACTTGGATAAAATCCATACCTTCAAATATTCGATTTTTTTTAAAAGCTTAAAAATATATTAATTCATAATTTGTTAATAAAATTAATTAATTAATGCATAAAAGCCAACAATACAAAATAGGATTTGAATAAGATTTAAATTACTTGGATAAAATCCATATCTTCAAATACTCGATTTTCTTAAAGGCTCAAAAATATATTTATTCATAATTTTTTAATAAAATTAATTAATAAATGCATATAAGCCAACACTACTTATATTTTAATCACTTTAAAAACTAAGTATATACTAGAAGTGTATTATTATTGGTTAGTGACTAAATTACAAATCAAAAAATTAAAATATTTTTAGAGGCAATCAGAATTCACTTCTAAATTTTAAATCTCAATCATATACAATTTTTTTTTATTTACACTGCTTATTCTAATTTATTAATCGCGGTTAAATTAAATTAAAAGATAAAACTGGACCTGAGGTTGTCCTCACGGATCTCTCCTGAGATTATAACACAAAGAGCCTATAAAATAAGTGGTCCTGCAGGGAAATTTTTGTAAATATCAATTTATTCTCAGTAATTTACCTAAATACCATTAAATTTGTATTGAAAATCTTTTAACCTCAAGTAGAACCCTGAGGTCACCCTCAGGCACATCAATCCTAAATTAAAATATTATAATATCTTGATTTAATAATTTCGTATATCACGTGGTTTTTAATTTTAAAAAATTACTACTAACCGTAAATAATATTTTCTATAAATCCACATAACAGTATATTATAAATGTTTATATATCTTTTAGTCATGAATTGTTTTTGAACATCCTTCGTTATAATACCCGAATCTACCACGTATTATTTAACCAATCAGAATATTGTGAATTATTTTAACATCAATCAGAGTCTACTAAATTTTAGACCAATTAAACTTAATGTAATATGTTTTTCTATTGGATCTAGATTCTACGTTTTAGCCAAGACTAAACTCAACTCAAGTTAAACTCAATAATAATTGATTTTTATTTTTTTTTATCGATTAAAAAATATAATGACTACTGATTTTTATTTTAATGATTAATTAATAAACAATTTATATAAAATAAAATTACCTCAAATATGAAATTCTTACAAACTAAAAAGTATAATTATTATATCAATTCTCCTTATGCTTAAATCATATCAATTTTGATCAAGGTACTACTTTGTATCATTTTATTATATGACATATTATACTTGGATAGATTATCTTTTTATTTCGATTATATATACGTATCTTATGTTTCGTGTTTTAATTGTCAAATAAAATCAACAGGAAAAATGATTCTGACAATAAAATAATAAAAAACGATTTAGATTTTCATCATCCCCAGTCCAAATTCTCCCAGAATTACTTCCCATCAGAATATTCAATGGTCAACTCTAATAATTCTGCAACTTACTGAATTGTAGGCATCAATCCTTACCACATTACACTGATTTGTTTACATTATTAAGCATGCTATAAATATTTTTTTACTGTTTTAGGATGCCAATGTTAGTATATATAACTTACTTGCAAGATAACTAAAATATTTATTGTATCATTGTCCATACATTTAAAACTACGATATAATTTTTCTCATATGGCCTTTCTAGAAGGGGTCAAAACAAATTTTTTGTAGACCTTGGAAGTTGATTCTTGAGAAAAACACACAAGTCACCTTCAATGAAAATGTATTTAATAATTTTTTTCTTCAATACATCAATAAAAAATCTCCTTCATTTATCAACTTAATTGCTGATGAATTTAACATTTTATATATTACCATTTCACCAACTTAATATTCAAAGGTGCATCACGAATGATCATAACCATTCAGAAGCATATTGAATTCACAACACGAATTAGTGACCAAAGGTACGAAAATAATCTTAAAACCAATATTTGTCATTTATTTTGAACCATTTTTTAATATAATTATCATTTAAAATTAACCCCATTCATTTTTCTATTATAAGTATCATTTTGATTATTTGAACTTAAATTTGTTTTGTGGTTCCTATTAATTAAAAAATCCAAGAATATAAATTCAATTAATTAGTAACTCAATATTAAAATTAAAATTAAATTAGATTTACTAATATTTAAATAAACGCTTTATAATTACCTTTCAAAATCAGAACCATCCTTTTTTTTCATTATTATCAATTTAAATTTTTGTCCTTAAATTTAATTTATGGTTCACCATTAACTAAATGAAATCCATGAATGTAAAGACAATTACTTAGTAAGTTCGCATTAGATTTAATATTAAATTAAATGCACAATTAGTTAAATGTATATAAATTTGATGTGATACGTGTAGATAAAATATTGATTTCAGTGATATATTTAATATTTATTATTTCAAAATTTATAAATATTAGACTTTTTTATGTTTCATATTTTTCTCCTCTTATTAACCTTTTCACATCCATCTTTTACAAGCTAATCAAATTGATGTATATGAAATATATGCGAGAACTTGACAGATTAAAATAAGTTTAAACTATATCATTGTTAATTTTGCTTATGACCTGTTGTGATACTAACAAACAAATCTACTACAAAAAAATCACTCTTTCCACTATTTTGAGATCATACCACATCCCGAAAAGCATATTTAATCCTTCGTCAAACTAAGTACGAATATCGTAGTCGTATATCTAAATTTGCATTTGGAAATTTAAATTGTTAGACTGGAAAAGTTATGGTTTGTGAATTATGCTATTTTTTTTGTAAGAACTACTTTAATATGATGAAACTTCCATTTTACTTGATTTTGCATGGAAATAGTTATTTGTCATGGGTTCAAATGCTTCTAAACTTATGACTTAATATTTATTATATTAATCACTCAATCAGTATTTCTTTTTATTTTCCTTAAATAAATCTCCATTATGCGGGAAAAAAAATATAAACAAATTTTCGAGGCTTTTAAGAATTTTCTTGAATTCAAACCAGACTTTTTTCTAAAATTAACAAAGGAAAAATTGAATAAACAACCAAGTTACTAGAGGTAATTTATGTGCACTACAGTTAGGGATACATTACATTCTTGTCTAGATCGGTAAATTAGACATGATCGGGCCTATCAATCCAATGGTCGGGTCTTCGGTTCTTAAAATAAATAAAAAAATCGATTTTCGATCATGTTTTATCCAAATCCTGAAAAATCCTGGATCGGACCGGATTTTATGTATATAGTTACTTTTATATTATTTTATTTCTTAAATTATATAATATTAGCTTAAAACCCGTGCGATGCATGAACTTTTCTTAATATGAACTTTTTTAATTTGAATTGAATTTTTTAAGACATGAATTTTGTAGGCTTAAATTTTGAAAGGATATGCATTGATAATAATTATATAAATGTTGCCCTTGATGTTTTTAGAAAAAGATAGATTTTAGTTAGAAGATATAGGAAAGATAATATGTTTTAACTGAAAATGGTAATCGATTAATTATTAGTAATTATAATATTGTTATTTTATTTTATTAAATAAAATCGTGTGTGATATAATTGGAAAAGGAGAGATTTTAGTTAGAGAAAATAGAAAAGGTAAAGTGTTTTAGCTGAAAAGGATAATTGATTAGTTAATACTCCCCCCGTCCCATCCAATTCTTAACACTTTTTTTGTTACTTTCTGGCACGCATTTTAAGGTGGATTTTAATGATAGTTCCATAACTTATTTTTAAAATTTTCTTTTTTTTGTATAAAAGTAGGATTGTTCTATTTTTATACAAAAAAAAATTGAAAAATAGCTACACGTGTTGCCTACATTGTTTGGACCCTATCTTGAGTTCCAGAAGTCAGATTTTGATGAAGTCAGATTTTGATGATCTTACAGTCCACGCGAAGCTTAGAGAATTTTCTTTAATTCTGAGATGGCTAAAGATCATAGTCTAGCTGGAACAGCCCAGAAACAGAGGAGTAAAGACAGCTACGAATTTACATGAAAATCCTAGTCAATTATGGAGATCTTTTTGTAAATTTATTAAAACATTAAAAATACTTTTATGAGGGGAGGGAGATCAGATATTATTATTAGGTATTACGCTCCTAGAGAAGAGAAGAGAGGCTACTCGCAAGATGGAAAAAGCTTAGGAAGAAGAGATTGCTGCGATTACAGATTTTATCTTTTCTCCTTATTCTTCCATCATGTTTACATACTCTTGTGGTTTCTTTTGAGATGATGAACTAATTTTCTCTTGAGGCCTTTAATGGATTCTTTTGTTAATATATAAGTTGTATTCTATTCTCTGTTTTTGTGGTCGTATTAATTGTTTATATTGATTTGTGTTTAATGCTTCTCAAAGATTGATCACCCTTGAGATTGAATCAGTAATTTAGGTGGACTTGGAAGAGAAAACCTAAGTTAAGACCCAATCAATTTAACATAGGATTAATATTTATATTAATTTGTGGTTAGGATTGGAATATACCTAAACACCCTAGGTAGTCCAATTAAGGTGAAGCTTAATGCTGTTTATGCATTTAAATTCTACATAGGAATATGGGAGTTAATGCATAAATTAGAGTCACTTGAGATTCGGAAGGTCCTTGTGAGTACTTTATAGCCCTAGACTAGCAATTAGACCATAAGAATAAAGGTTAAGGAAGAAGCTTGTTGAAGAACATTAGAGGAAGTTAAATGCCTAGTTTTCATTCTCTTGGAATTTATTATTCGACATTGTGTTATTTTAATTGTTTAGTGATAATTTAGTAAACATTCCACTTAATTCTTATTAGACTTGAATTAAAAGAAAAATAGTAATTGGTAATTGACAGCTTATTAACGGTCCTCGTGGGAACGAACTTAATTACTACTTGTTGCGATACGTACTCTTACGATAAGGTTGTAAAATCGATAATAAGTTTTTGGCTCCGCTGCCGGGGACAGTTTTAAGTATTTTATTTGTTGATATCATTGCGCTATTTAGTACTTTGAGATCAAGTTATTGATTGTTCTTTTGTTCAGTTTTGTAGGGGCTTGATTTTCTATGCGTAGACGTGACTCGTCTTCACTTCTTCCACTTGATTTGGAGATTGAGAAAACTTTGAAACAAATTCGAAATCAAGTCAAGGAAGCTAACAGCCAGATAAATACAATGGGTGATAATGTGAGTGTTCTGCTTGTAAATCCTGCTGTGAGGCGCTTGCGGGTGAAGGAGTACATAATTCCTTCTTTCGATGGCATTCACTCTTGTATTTCAAGACCTGCTATTGCTGCAAATAATTTTCATGTTGACTCTGCTACAATGCAGGCTATCAGGGACAACAAGTTTCATGGTCTTTCTGCTGAAGATCCTAATGCTCACTTGAGGAATTTTCTTGAGATTGTTGATAATTTCAAGGTTTATGGTGTTGTTGGGGAGACTATAAGGTTGAGGTTGTTCGGCAGCTCATTGGAAGGAAGAGCACGAGAGTGGTTGGATTCTCTGCCCAACAATTCAATCAATACATGGAATCAAATTGTTGAGAAGTTTTTAAACAAGTACTTTTCTCCAGCAAAGACTGAGCGTTTCATCAAAGAAATTCAAAATTTTCAGCAATTTGATATGGAGTCTCTCTATGAAGCTTATGAGAGGTTCAAAGATCTTTTGAGAAAGTGTCCACATCATGGACTATATGATCAGCAAAAGATTCGCACATTCTACAATGGCTTGACATTACAGTGTGCTACTTAAGTCGATGGTGCAGCTAGGGGTTCATTGATGAACCAGTATCCCGAAGATGCTTTTGAGATTCTTGAGGATATTACTTCGAATAATTGTAGGGCCTATGAAAGAACAAGTTCCAAGAAAGTAGCTGGTTTTCATGAAGTTGATCCTTTAACATCTTTTTCAGCTCAGCTGGTGTCTCAGTTTGAAGCTTTGAATAAAAAGCTTGAGTCTCTATCAGTGGATAGACATCAACCAGTTCATCATGCTCATCAAGTTCAGAATGTTCATGTGTTTTGTGATACATGTGGGGAAGGACATCCAACTCAGCAATGTCCATTGATCTATCATGATGCGTCACAGTCTAACACAGTGAACTATGTGGGGAATCCAAGTAGCCAGCAAAACAATCCTTACTCCAATACTTATAATCTTGGTTGGAGGAATCATCCAAACTTTTCATGGAACAACAACGCAAGCTCAAATATGGCATACAAGACTAATGTACCACCAGGTTTTCAGCAACAACCAAGGTCACAAGAGATTGAAAGGAAGTCGACAACTGAAGATCTTCTTTTCCAATACATTCAGAAAACTGATGCGTTGATTCAAAGCCAAAATGCATCTATGAGAGCTTTAGATATGCAAGTGGATTAATTGGCTATTGCTATGAATAATCGTCCTCAAGGTTCCTTGCCTAGTGACACCGAGCCAAATCCAAAGAATGATCGAAAGGAGTATTGCAAAGCAATAACTTTAAGAATTGGTAAAGATATTGAGGGAAACACAAAGAAAGTAAATGAAGAGGTTATAAACGAATCTGAGTCTAATGAAGAGCTTCAAAAGTTGGTACATGAAGAATCCAGAAAAGATCAGCAAGAACTAGTTAAAGCACCAACACCAAAGAAGCTTATCTATCCGCCTCCTCCATATCCTCAATGCTTGCAGAAACAAAAGCAAGAGAAGCAGTTTCAGAAATTTATGGACATCTTCAAGAAATTGTCCATTAATATTCCTTTTGCTGAAGCATTGGAGCAGATGCCAAGTTATGTCAAGTTTATGAAGGACATTCTTTCAAGAAAGAGAAGGTTGGAAGAATTCGAAACAGTGGCATTGACTGAGGAGTGTAGTGCTATTTTGCAGAAAAAGCCACCACCAAAGCTAAAGGATCCTGGGAGTTTCACTATTCCATGCACTATTGGCACACAAAATTTTGGGAGAGCTCTATGTGATTTGGGAGCCAACGTGAATTTAATGCCTTTATCTATTTTCATGAAGCTTGGAGTTGGAGAGGTAAAGCCTACTTCGGTAAGGTTGCAACTTGTAGACAGATCATATGCATATCCAAGGGGAATAGTGGAAAACGTTCTTGTGAAGGTTGATAAATTTATATTTCCTGCGGATTTTATCCTGCTTGATATGGAGGAAGATGAGGAAATTCCTCTGCTATTCGGAAGACCATTCTTAGCCACGGGAAGGACTCTGATTGATGTACAAAAAGGAGAGCTAACTATGCGGGTCCAAGATGATCAGGTAACTATTAATGTGTTTGCTCCTACGAAGTTTTCAGATGATCCAGAAAGGTGTTTTTATGTGAGATCTCTTGCTGATGAAATTGATACGCACATGCTTGAGCATAACACTAGTGATCCCTTTGAGTTATCTTTCCAAGAAGTAGCGGGTGATTTAAATCGTAAAGGGGAGTTTAGTAATGAATTGAGTGCACTGCCTAGCATTCAAAATTTTTCTGAGAACTCTGAATCAGTTAAGATGCTCAAGAAAAGCAAGGCTGATAACTCTTCCACTAAAGATCTCTCGAATGTAAAGCTCGAAAAACTTCCACCACATTTGAAGTATGTACTTCTGAATGATGAACTAGTGCTTTTTGAAGTGTTTCATGATAATGTGTTAAGAAGGTGGATCGCTGATGATGAGGTAGAAGAGTGTCTTGTTCCATCAACTGAGAGGCATAAACACCTCAGAGGTGTGAAGAAGAAAAAGAAAAATAATAAGTCGATGGGTGAAAAAATCGATGTGAAGATTGATAGTAAAAATATGTTGGAAGTAAACAAACAAGATGTCAAACATTGTGTGAATGGTCCTTCTGATAAGGACAATTCAATTGCTCTCTTGAAACCTCCATGAATTGAGTCAAAAACGTCCGGCTAAATGACGTTAACGACAGCGCTTCTCGGGAGGCAACCCATGATTTTTGTAAGGTTAGTAAATTTTTATCTCAAAATTTTTTTATTTTGTATTTTTTTAATTAGATTATTATTATTATTATTATTATTATTATTATTATTATTATTATTATTATTATTATTATTATTATTATTTCCTTTTACTCCCATAAGGTGCCTTGATGAATTTTGTGTGAAGTGTTTCAGGAATAAAATTGATTTGCAGAATTATGATGGAATTATTAGGCAAAAAAAATAGTGCAAAAAAAAGAAAAAAAAGTTTGTGAAATTTAGCCAAGGAAGAACAGGGGATCGGAATTTGCTAGTGCGAAAAATCTAACCCACCGTGCAAAAATCTCTGTAATGCGTGCACTGTGGTGTACTAACTCACCCCGCGGGGCAAAAATTTCTGTTCAGTATCAAACCTGTTGGACCTGCGATGCGCTCGCTTCAACCCATGGTGTGCATTGGTCTGTAGCTGAATAATTAATTATGTGTGAGTTTCATTTGTATTCAATCCATTCAAGCAATGCAAGAATAAGACTCTTGTAAGTCACGCGCGGGGGAGTTTTGCATGCTTGCGCCCGAACCTACCTCACAAACCTGCCACCTAACCTGAGTCTCCTACCAAGCCTTCCTCCAAAACTGTGCCCGAGCTTCCATACGAACCTGTCCCGTCCCGTACCTGAAGCTGGTCTCGAGCCAGCCAAGTTGTTCCAAACCTGTGTTGTGTGTGCTACTAAAAAATCAAATGATGGCGAGTGGGTTTCGAACCCTTGACCACCTGTGCTACATAAGACTTTGGCTTCCACTTCCAACCACCTGAGCTAAATTGTTGTTGTGTTCAACATTGAAGCTACAGATTTATAACTCAATAATGGGGCGAGAAATTCTACTTGAGCAAGGAAACACTTCTCCAATATTTTTCAAGGACCACTTCTTGCTTACGCATTATGGAGTATTCTTCACCTTTCTTTGTATATTTGTTGTAATTATAATTATTTTTTTTGTCTTTATTATTTTTGTATTTTATTTAGGAATCTTTTAGTATAATGTTCTTTCTTTCTTTTCGTTATTTCATATATTTGCTCATTGAGGACAATGAACCACTTAAGTGTGGGGATGGGTTCTTGATAAAAAAAAATCAAAAAAATATATATATATATTATAAAAATTTAAAAAAAATTGAAAATTTTAAAAATCCAAAAAAATTATGAAATTAGAAAATAAATTGCCTCGTCTCATAGTGTGTTAACAAGGATGGGTACACATCTTGTGGGCTTATTTTGCATGATTAGTTGATATGTCATATCTTTGAAAATCATTTGTTACTTGATGATTCCTTGTTTGTACTTGCGAAAATTATAAAACTTGAGATGTGTCTTTGTCAATTTTAGTGAGTACTGAAGCATGCTTTCATCTTGTAAGATCTTGAGCCTAATTTGTGATTGGTACAGTTTATATCAATCAAATTTTATTGTTGTGTGTTGTTCATCATTAAGTATGTCCTCTAAAACTTGTTTTAAACCATTTTGAGATTACATGGTATGTGTGTGCATGAAAATGATAAAGGCACTAGGATTCACCTCAGTTACCTAAATAGTACCCGTGAATTATATTCCTAGTGAACCCCTTTGAGCTTTTATCCATTATTTTTTGTATATCACCTCTCTAAATTCTTGAGCCTACTTGTTTATTCTTCTCTTGATTTACTAGTAGAGCATTTTGATTCATTTGAGGGTTGGTGAGTACATAGTGTGGGGATTTTTTTGTTCAAGTGTGAAAATTTGGTGGGAATCAAAAGAAGAAGAAAAAGGGAAAATTGAGAGGCTAGGTACTCCTTTGAGACCAATGGGTGGCAAGTGCAATGTCATATGAAAGGGACGATCCCTGTACATGTGCTGGTAGTAAGTGCATAGCAATAGAAATTATTCTTGGTGACTTTTCATTACCCTTGGTTACTGGAGTTTGAAAAAAAAAAGATCAAGTAGAGAGTTGTGTTCATTGGTTTGTGCAATATGAGAGTGAAAAAAGTACATGGTAACATGTGTTTGGGATTTAATGCTTGTGAGAGTTTGCTCAGCTTTTACATGATCTAATTTCATGTTGGGTGCTTAAATTAAAAATGAAAATTATGCTCTATTAGTTGTCAAGTTAGCTGCTTGTTAGCATTTTTCTTGATTCCCTACCCTTCACCTTAGCCACGTTACAACCTTTAACAAAGACCTTTAGATTTTTGCATGCATGTATTCTCGGACTGAGAATCGATCTCGATCGGCTGGGACAGCAGAGGGGGCCACATTCGGCTGTTCGTGGTCGGCCGGAGTGCCGTGCGTAGGTCGGTCGGCTAACGGGGGTCAGCTGACGCTCCGTGTAGGGGTTGGTCGGCCAACGGCGATCGGCTGTCGCTCTTTGAGGGGGTCGGTCGGCCAATGGCGGTCAGCTGGGCCTCAGTGCATGCCTTGATCGGCTGAAGCCTCTCCCGGAGCTCAGTCGGCTGACGGAGGTCGGCTGACGCTTCCCTTGGAGCTCAGTCGGCTGACGACGGTCGGTTAACGACGATCGACCGTCTTCAATTGGTCAAGTATTGAAAATAAATCTTAGAACGTTGATATTAAAACCTCAACGTTGAACACTGAATCACAATTTATTAATTTGGTCATTCATGACTTTTAGTGAGATTACTCCTAAACTTAGATTAGCATGGGTAATCCCGTGCTTAAGGCTAATTTCTTCACTAAGCGTAATCTGCTTATGAAAATCATCTGCTTGTAACTTTACCAGATATATTTGACATTTCTTCCCAGTCTTATATGAATTATAATGATTCTTTCCCTGTAAAATGGATATTTTCTGTCTTTCTTTTCTTTATAAATGATAGATGACCTCTAAACGCGAATCAGGATGTGTTTCAACCTGGTGTAGCAGGTCATCTTCTATAAAAGAGGAGAAGTTGCTTTCATTTCACTTCACTTCTTCACTTCTCAAAGTTTTCAAGTTCTTAAGCTCTCTAGTTTTCTAGCTCCAGTTGAAGTTCAAGATCAAGTTTCAAGTTCAAGATCAAGATGTCAGAAGGCAACCGTGCAAACTGCTCCCTCTGTCTCCATGATGGAAGCAATGGCCAAAAGGAGCAAGATGAGAACCGCCAAAGGTATGGAACAAATAAAACCCCCTTCATATGTAGAACATCGGTTTGAATCCTTTCTAGATCTGTTAAACATTATGGGGGAAACATTCCCTAGCAACTCGAGCTTAGATGCCTTCCATAGTCCTTGTAAGTTGAAGGAGTATGATGTCAAGAAGATTAGAAAGACATATAGTTTTCCAAGTGCTATCAAGGTTCATCTTCCAAGCCCAACCGACAAAACCTGTAACTGGCATCCCGAGAGGATCTGTGTCAACCGGGGCGCCCTTGAAGCCGGGTTCAGATTCCATGTCGATCCTTTTATTATCAGATTGCTGGCAGAGCTTCAAGTCCACCCTTGTCAGCTGTATCCCAACGCATGGAGGTTTATCAATATCTTCATAATAAGATGCCGTGAGTTGGGCATCCCATTGAGTACTATAATGTTCCGGAGTATTTTCTTGATCAAGAACTCTTGTGATTGCAAGAAAGGGTGGATCAGTCTTCAGCATCGATCCAAGCTTCCACACATGGTGAACTCTTTTTCTTTTCCAGATTCTCACCACTCCTGGGAGAGGGAGTTTGTAATCCTTGAATGGGATTTTATTATCAGATTGCTGGAAGAGCTTCAAGTCCACCCTTGTCAGCTGTATCCCAAAGCATGGAGGTTTATCAATATCTTCATAATAAGATGCCGTGAGTTGGGCATCCCATTGAGTACTACAATGTTCCGGTGTATTTTCTTGATCAAGAACTCTTCAGATTGCAAGAAAGGGTGGATCAGTCTTTAGCATCGATCCAAGCTTCCACACATGGTGAACTTTTTTTATTTTCCAGATTCTCACCACTCCTGGGAGAGGGAGTTTGTATCCTTTTATTAACAGATTGCTGGCAGAGCTTCAAGTCCACCCTTGTCAGCTGTATCCCAACGCATGGAGGTTTATCAATATCTTCATAATAAGATGTCATGAGTTGGGCATCTCATTGAGTACTACAACATTCCAGAGTATTTTCTTAATCAAGAACTCTTCTGATTGCAAGAAAGGGTGGATCAGTCTTCAGCATCGATCCAAGCTTCCACACATGGTGAACTCTTTTTCTTTTCCAGATTCTCACCACTCCTGGGAGAGGGAGTTTGTAATCCTTGAATGGGAAGGTGACGATTGGGGTAACTTCTTTGTGAAGAGGTTTGGATCCGTGGAAGATAGTTCGCACTTTGTGTATGAACTTAGTGATTCAGAATTACTAAACCGAGATAAGCTCCTCACGGATGATGGTCGCATGATGGTCGCACCCATTACAAGACTTTTCTAAATGAAAAGAATCTTATTGAAGCTGGCCTCAGCTTTCTTTCTTTTGAGGGTAATTTTCTTTATTAGCTATTTTGAACTCTGTTTTGTTCTTATTCCGATATTTTTCCTCTTTGCATTTTAGCTGCTGAGGAGTTAGACAATCGTCCTGAGAATCGGCCAATCGTGACTAAAAGAATGAAGAAGAAGGCTGAGGCATTGCTGAATCCTACCAGACCTCGTGTTCCTCACTTCTTGGAGACCTGCTCTCATGGTGGGAAAAGGTCCCGAAATGCTGACGGGGATATCAGGACCCCTTTCATCCCATCCTGGGGGATCTGCGAAGAAGACTCTGTCCTGGGAGATTATCATCTGGCCCTGGATTGGTCCAAGCTTTCAATCACTCCTCCCGACCTTGTGACTTTGAATGCGGGCGACAAAATGGAAGAATTTGAGCTCATTGGAGCTCAAGCTATGTATCAGGTATGACACTCCCTCTTGTGGGTTCGGTGTTCTTATTAGTCTTGACTTTATAAATGCCTTGTGCCTTATCGGTTTCCCTATTGCAGGCCAATGCTTATTTTCAGGCTGTTTCGCGTCAAGGCCGGGCCTTTAGAGATGAGAATGTAACTTTGAAGAGTGACCAGGCAAGGTTTAAGGAAGAAGCCTTAGACTTGGAATCCAGGGTTGTTCGTGCTGAGACGGATGCTCTATCCTATCAAAAGTAACTTGCTTCTCTGGCCAGAAAGAAAGCATCTGATGTTGATAAGGTAATCGAGGCCTATCATAGGTTAGAAGATTTTCTTAAGTTCATGGATGACCATGACGACGAGGTGCGCCCCTTCTGTATGTCCGTCGGTTAGGACAAGGCTATCAACGCTATGAGCTACAGGCATCCATCTGTTGTTATCCCGACGGACTTTCCTTGCCCTGACTGGGCTGCTGGTAGTGGAAATCGGGTTGATCATGCTTCTGGTTCGGGAACTAAGGCTATTCCTCAAAGCCACCCAAGTTGTTAGCAAGGATTCATCTTCCTCGGGCTCTCGCGGGAAGAAGCCCATACCAGCGAGGAGGGATGGGATGATTCGTCAGCCAATCCTGGGCAAGAGGAGGCTTCGAAATAAAGCAAGCCCTCCTTCTAGCTCTTCCTCTGACGCAGAGGAGGTAAGAGGACTGGGGCGTAGGTGACAACCGAAGATGGTAATGGCTCTGATGAGGATGATTCAGATGAGGAGGAGTCTGGCGAGGAGGAATCTGGCGAGGAAGAGAGTTCTGACGAAGCTCCACAGGAATAGGTGGCCTTGCATGGCCTTGTTAGCCGCTTGTGGCTTTATCTTTTCAGCTTTCGTTCAAGGTCCTTCGGGACTTATCTTTTATTTGGGTCTGTAACTTAAACTTTAACCTTAGCCCTTCGAGGCACTTTTATTTAGGCATTTGTTTCCCTTTATTCGTATATTCTTTCATTTTCGGTACTTGGTCATTCTCGACTTACACTCAACAGGTGCTTGGTACATAATTAAAATCACAGAATCATAGAATGGAAAACAAACTTGCATTAATAGTCGGAATGGGTTCAACCATTACATAGATAACTACTATCCTACTTGGGGTAATAAGCCCTGGAATGGTCTCATTGAACCTTATTTCTACTTCTCGTAATAAATAGATAAAATGCAAAGTCCTTTCTACGATGGCTCAAACATAATAAGTCTTTAGGTTCAAGGCATGCCAAGTGCGAGGCACCTCGTTCCCGTCCAGTGTCTCCAACTTGTAGGATCCTCGTCCTAGTATCTTCCTGACTCGATACGGCCCTTCCCAGTTGGGGGCTAGCTTCCCTTTCTGGCCAGCTCCGGAGGCCTCTATCTTCCTTAGAACCAGGTCGCCTTGTCAAAAGAACCTCTCATTAACCCTTTGGTTGTAATGGAAAGATGCCCTCTTCTGATGCTCTGCATTCCTGGCATTTGCTTCATCCCTGACCTCATCATTTAGATCGAGGGCGAGCCTCATGCCTTCTTCATTAGTCTCTGGTTCATATGCCTCAACTCGTGGTGATGCATGCATAATCTCCAGGGGCACAACTGCCTCGGCTCCGTAAGCTAGCAAGAACGGGGTTGCTCCAGTTGTCACTTTACAAGTGGTGCGATACGCCCAAAGTATAGGCAGCAACTCATCCACCCAAGTGTTCCTTGAGCGTTCGACCCTCTTTTTCAGTCCATCGAGGATAATCCGGTTTGCTACCTCTGCCTGTCCATTAGCTTGAGGGTGAGCCACTTAAGTAAAGCGAAGCTCAATAGCATTCTCCTCGCGGTACTTCTTGAACTCTTCATTGTTGAACTGTGTCCCAATGTCTGTCACAAGGATTCGTGGGATTCCGTATCTGCAGATTATGCTTTCCCAAAAAAACTGAGCGACTTGCTTGGTGGTTATCTTGGCTAAAGGTTTAACCTCAATCCACTTAGTGAAGTAGTCAATGGCCACTATCAGAAACTTTCTTTGTGCTAAGGCTACGGGGAAAGGTCCAAGTATATCCATTCCCCACATTGCGAACGGGATAGGAGAGTTAATCGAGGTTAATATCTCAGGCGGCTGCCTTACCTCTTAACAAAATTCTGCGCATCGCCAACATCTCAGGCCAATAGAATCCCAAACGAGTGATCTTATGAGCTAGGGCTCTGCCCCCCAAGTGTTGCCCACAGATCCCTTCATGAACTTCTTCTAATGCTTCTTTTGCCTCCGAGGGCCTTAAACATCTCAGATATGGGATGACGAAAGACCACTTGTACAGGATGCCTTCAATCAAGGCATATCTCTGAAGGGTTTCGAGCATCAAACGCAGCGGAAAACAATAATTAAAACAATAAAGTCGAAACCCAATCGCAGGATCCATGCAAAACAAGACGTTTAATTCGTAGTTATGAACGTTTACCTTAAAACGAAGCTTTAACAAATTGATGACATATGGAGGTCCAATGCAATCACCACGCAACCCTCTTCGAGATCTACGTTGCCAAAGTAGTCCACACGAACGCTTGATCGTCCAACAATCACCGGAGCCGATACTAGCCGAAGAACCTGCCTCTCTCTCTCTAGCCTCCCACACATTTTAATGAATTGCAAAAATGTGTTCCTAAACAATACATCATAATATATTTATAGGGAAGAGAGATTGGGCTAAAACCCTAAATCGAATTGGGCTTCTCCAAACCCATTCTGATTTGGTTTTATTATTAAATTCGAATTCTCTTTAATAATTAATTAAGACTAGCTTAATTAATTAATAACCAATTTCGAATTTAATGATTTAATTTAAATTCATAATTTAAATTAAAACTCCTTTTAAACGTTCTTATTGTGTAACCCTTTAGGTTATTATTACGTTGGCAATAATTTTAATATCCAATAATAAAATTATAAACAATGAGCGGCATCTAGTAATACATCATTGCTACCCAAGTAATAATAATAATTTGGTGATCCAATTAAACCTTTCGTGATTAATATTTCCATGTAATATAATCCCTTTAACTAAATATTATAGATTAAACTCGAGGCATGTTAATAGTCATCCTCTTCAACGTTTAATCCGGGTTTCCTTGATCAATGAGTAGACTATTAAAACAAATCAATATTTGAGCATGGCCATGCATTTTCATAGTCTCACTCAATCAAGAGGCCAATAATATCTCTCCTAATAATAGGAGGGTTAAATCCTTTATCTATCATTCATATTTCTCATGCGACTCATAATATACCCGATGTACACTTTTATCATCACCCGGTTAAAGGTAACTTTTAATGTAGTCAAAGTATATTAATCCTCGTATAGAAATATAATGATCTCAAGTCTAAGGATCATTAAACCATTATCATTGTGAGTCTTTCTAATGACATTATCAACATGTAGAATCTCACCGTGGGTTAATCCAGTGGCATGTATAAAATTACATGCACCTATGTTCTTGACTTTAGTATCACTATACCTATGACCAATGAGATGTGGTCATCCGTCAACAAACATACTAATCTTTATGCATTATAATTGTCCCATATTAATAATGCTCGATTAGGGATATTTAGGAATATAAACACTATTCATATAATCTCATTTATAAGTCACATACTTAAAGATATAGAATACATGTTCTATATTCCAAGGACATTTATTACTCTTATATTTATATCGCAGTAAATTAAGACATAATAAATTAATGTAGAATAATCAGTAGAACATGATCATTAAGTAACACAATAGTCTTTCCTAGAAGTACAACTACATTGTCTCTAGGGCACTAACACTATCAATCTCAATGCTCTCACCGACAGCTTTCGTGCCTCTTGGGCTGTTAGGTCCCGTAAGAGGGCTAATTTAAGCTAGAAGGGGGGTTGAATAGCTTAATATCCAATTTAAAAATTATTATGGCGTTTTAAAATAATTTTCCTTTTTTAAAACTTTTACCGAGTCGTTATGCAGTTTATAAGTGCAGAAAATAAAAGACAAGGGAAGAAAATACCACACAGGAGATTTTATCCTGGTTCGCGATGGCGCAACCCCTAATGGATTCGCTCACCCCTACTCCAGTCCCCGAGCTCCTCTCCGGACTCGAGATTTTCCCTTAAAAATATCTCGGTCCTTTAGTAGGCGGAGAAGCCTTTACAACCCAATAAATATTGGTGTTGGCACGTATCTCCAAGATACTACCTCACAATAAATATAAAAACCCACAAGACTCGTCTTGGGTCGTAACTCCCCGTTACACCCTCAAAGTCGTTATGAAAAACCTACACAACTTATCTTAAACAGCAACTCCCCGCTACTTCTTCAAAGTTGATGTAGAACCCTTGGTGTAGTCTTTGAATTCCTTGCTTTTTCCGGTCTTGGATCTTAGATGAACGGTCTTGGGTCTTTCCTCTTCTTCACGGTGCAAAGGCCACTAACTCCCCGCTAGTGCCTAAGACTTGGGTCTTAGAACGAGAATCACCTCACTTCAACTTCACCTCACTGCAAAACTTTGAAAACAATATCTACGAAACAAACAGTAATATAAAGAGAGGTTTGGTCTAATATGTCCTAGGGTGATTATTATATTCTTATCCGAATATTAATTATAATAAGTTCAATAAGCCTTGTTTGCTTATGACTTTATGTGTATTCTTTATTCGATATGACTTGTCGATCGAAGAATAATTTTAATACAATACTCCGTTTAAATGAGATTTAAATATATCTCGAAGTTTTAATATATTGATTATGTCCTTCAAGCTCGTAGGCTTATAATGTTTATAATCGTATACTTGGTTCGTCTTTCGTAAAGATCGAAGTATACTTACAATTACTTCTTTATTGAAAATACGTCTATTTTCGAAGTAATGTATAAATCAAGTCCGTAAAAGCTTTATAGCTTAAGGATCTTTGATAAACAACTTCTCGTTTGATATAGTCTTTGATTAGACTATTGGTATATATTTATTTAAACGAGAGTGTTACAATTTTACTTTAACAATTTGCACTTTAATATAATTTTGCCAATTAAACACAACACACAAATAAGCGCACACGTACAGAAAAGTAACTCGCTTATCTAAAGGATAAAACGAGAGCCGCTATTATGCGTTAAATTAGTGCGGAAAGTAAAATCACTCACAAGTGTGAGGACGGGAAGAAAAGGTGCGGAAATTAAAATCACTCACAAGTGTGAGGACTAGAATAAAAAGTGCGGAAAGTAAAATCACTCACAAGTGTGAGGACGAGAATAAAAAGTGTGAAAAATAAAATCACTCACAAGTGTGAGGATGAGAATAAAAGTGCGAAAAATATATAAAAGGCTTTCGCCACGCTATTACGCGTTAAAGATAAACACACACGTATGAGTAATTAAACACACCACACAACAATAAAATATTAATGGCCAAAGTAAGTGCGCTAAAGTTTTAATTAAGGCTTTTAGATTCTTTTCCCCCGGAACATTAGAGGTGATAGAAGGGAATCAAATCAAGCTCGATGTAATAATTTGACCGTCGTCAAATATAACCTCTTTTTGAGGTTTTGTAATATTTCGAATCTTTGTTCGAAATTTAATCCTTGTACGGATTTTTATGGTCTCGGTTTGAGATCCGATATAAGAGCTTAAAGATGAAGAGAAGATGAAGATAGAGAGCTATTATATGTATAAAAAATACGGTCGGTTAAGACTCTGATATGAAACTAATATATTACCACTTTTGGAGATCGCCGGAAAAATTCGCCGGAGGTTCGGCCGGATTTTGGCTTATGGTCGAACTTGGGCAGCCCTTCGGGAGGCCGGATAGTAGTGGTAGAGGAGCTTTCTAGGTGGGAGAGAGCTTGGTTGGATGAACTAAGCTTTATGGAACAAAAACCTTGTATATATTTGAGTGTATATAAGAAAGAGAAGGTTTTTGAGATGAAGTGGGTGTAGAGAGTGTTTGGATATATTGAGAGAGCTCACACTTTACAAATCCCAACAATTATTTGGCTCTTTAGCTTATTAGAAATGGTTGGGGGAAGGGGTTTATTTATAGGAGGAGTTGGGTGGAAGGAGTGGTTGAGATTTAAAGTAAAACGAGTGGTTGAGATTGAAAAGGTGTGGATTGATGAGGTGGAAAGTGGTATTGTGTTTGTTGGGGGTGGTTTTGTGTTTCTTTGGAGTGGGTTTGGTAAAGTAATACCAGCTGTGTTTGGGCTTTTATTAATTTTATCATACTCGTATCAATTAACGAATAAATACGTAACATATATCGTTAATTAAATACCCGAAAAATACGAAAATACCCAATAAATAATCGTAAATTTATGGAGCATTTAGGAATATTATAAAATGAAATTCTGGAAAGTTTGGTCAAAAATGGTCAATGTTGACTTGGTCAAACGTGGACCCACTGTCTCGATTTTCGTGCTCGGACCAAAATTCTCAGAAAATTACGAAACTTTTTCCATGCATAGAAAATAATATTTAAGTGACCCATCTCAAGTTTCAAGTCATTCTAGCAAGTGGAAGTATTTTATTTGGATTTAATACGATTAAATCAGCTTTTTAGTTCCAAATAAAATACGATTGGTTTTTCCTTGAATTAGATATATCTTTTGACCAATGTTTTGACTTGAATAAATACTTAGAATATATTTCCTAATATATAAAATATATTGAGAGTGTAGGAAATATTTTAGAGTATTTAAAATAATTTTCTCCGAAAAATGGAATAAAGTTACGAAGTGGGAGAAAAATTACTTTAAAGATTTCTGGCACGAGATAAAAATGAGTATTAATATTCTACCACTGAATATTAATATTCTTGAGGATAAAAGTATTTTGAGTGTGAAGGCGGAATATTTTTGAATAAAAACTGATCGTTTTTAAATATAGCACGAGTTTTCTAAAGAATATTAATCCTCGAATATTCTTTGTTCGAGCCTGTCGCCTTATTACTTTTGCAACGGAGATCTAAAAAATATCACACCTCGATATTTCTTGTTCGATCTTATTGCCTTGGTGTAGAGATATATTCCATAAAAATATAATTTGATTTTTCGCAATAATGGAATATCTCTTATAATTAAAAATAGATTTTGCTAGAATTGACTTTTGACTTTTGACGAAATCAATTAAATTAATGACCTAGTGGAGAGGATAACTAAGTGTAATTAAATTTTATGTTAAATTGTACAAATACCAAAATAAATAATATATCGAAGATATCCTTTCAATCTTCCCCTTTTTGGTATTTGCCAAATAAAACATAAAATTTAAAAAATTACACGTGTGTGCTTCCCCTTAGTGTATGCATGAATTTTTGAAAAAAATATTTCAGACTCGATTTGAAGTACACGCAATTCTAATTCTCCACTAATTGATTCCTGCAAAATAACTTATGAGGTGAATAAACATTGTTAGACAATATATAAGAAATTTTGAAAATTTTAAATTAGGGGTCTAATTTTCTCTTCCCCTTTTTGTTTGGTATAATACCAAAAAGTTATAATTTCTACTTTCCTTATATCTCCCTTTTTGATGTAAATTTTGATGTATTTATCAAAAATTGGTGCTTCCCCTCAAAATATGATTCGTTTTTGAATCAAAATTATTTTTACTTTCCTTATCTCTTCCCCTTTTTGGAATAATATAACTTGGTGTATTACCAAATTGTTAATTTCTTCTTCCCATTTTGTCATTTCCCTTTTTCTTCCCCTTTTTGCAAAATTCGATTAAGGCCAATTGAATTGGTGGAGTACCGAATTTTTTCTTTTTGAACAAGATTTTAGTTAGTGTTTTTACCAATTAATTTTCTCTTCCCCTTGTGGCTTCCTTTTGAATCATAATTCGTTTAGAAAACCTTTTTAGTAAAAGAAAATATTTGAACAAATTTTTCTTTTATCATAGTAATTGGTGTGTTACCAAAATGTATAATCGGTAATTTCGAGTTTGTTTGTTTTGATGTCGATCTGTGTTGCTTGTAATTTGCAATCTAGATTCGTACAACAATCACTTTAAAAAATGATGATATAAAACATTCAATCTGATCACATAGCATTCTGTCTATTGCATTTTAAAAAAATGTTTAGTACAGAATCTTTGTTTAGTATGGAATTGATACAATCATCATAAGTTACCCAGATTTAAATTTACAAGGATAATCTCAAAATGTAATCTGGATAATCTAAATAAAACTGTCCGAATATTTAAGTACTATTTCACACAATCACAAATCAGTCGGTCTATAAATACATGAATATTTCCGTATGCCATCTGAATGGTCATAAAAAGCTGTTGAAGGCTGATCATTGAAAGTCAGCTCTCCATACAAGAACTGCAAATGTACAATACTAAGAGATCTGATAAGATAATCAAAGGTAAGTGCATAGTTTTCTTATGATTATAATCATTTGCTAATGTTATCCAGTTTTACAAGTACTCGAAAATTTTTTTTTACGTAAACCAGATACTTTATTCAACATATGCTCGTTCATATCAATCTTCTCATAGTAACAAAATTTTCAGTATAGATAAATTAGAAGTCTGATAAGGAAATCAAAAAAACTGTTACTTATCTATTAGACTTACACATTATATTTCGATCTTTACTGAGGATAGAGAGGATTATAAATTGTAGACCAAGCATCTAAGGCATTCAATTAGACCAGCAACTATAATTCAAAACTCTTTTGTTTACCTCATCTTCTAATTCATATCTATCATATAATATTTGCAGGTATAGCCATGACAGTCAAGATTAAGGACAGATAAATATAATAAGTGCAATGAGAAGATTCAGTCAATGTAGTCTTATATACACAAAAGAGATCTCAACTAATCAGTGTGGTTCACTAATTATAGAGAAACAACTACATTGGTATTATTACAACAGAAAGCAACATACCAGAAACATTACCAAAAGCATTCTTAAACAACAACCCAGAAACATGCAGAGAGTTCAAAAACAGGTTTGCAAGCATTATGGTAACCAAGAACAAGTAGTCAAGTTGCAGATTTAACCACAACAGAATCAGAAGCAACAACACCAAGATCTTCACCTAGATCAGGCAAAGAAGCATATACTTTCTCCATTTCATCATCATTACCAACAGCACACAGTTCACCAACCAACTTAGTTTCAGTTTCTTTAGCAGATTCAACAACAACATCATTCTCAACCATTTTCTCTTTATCCTTATGAACTTTTCCCTCTAGATTCTTAACCCTAGTTAGAAGCCCTTTGTTAGACTCTTTAAGAACCACAACTTCTAAACTTAGCTTATTGACTTCTTCCATAATGATAGCATAAATGTCAGTTTTGGGAGCAAGAGAAGGAATCACAATTCTGTTTGGATAACTAGTTTGACAATTTTCCAAGGAAATTCTAGGTTGAGTCAAACCATCAACATTACAGTATTCAATCTTGTTAAGATGCATCCTAGACATGTGCACATAGTGGGTTTCAAAGATAGAGGTTAGGAGCAAACCATATGGCATGTAATCAACATTATAGGCATTTATCATGTTTAGCACAATCACGTGGTTAATGTTGAAATCTATAGAGTTGGACACAATCTTAAACATAACTTTTAGGTCAACAAAGTCAAAGAATTTGTCATTTTGAGGCTTGGGCAGAATATTTGACCGTAGAGCAATTGCAAGTTGTTGAAATTTAAGCAGAAAGTGTCTATAGTTAACAGCAAATTCTCTTACACATAAACCATCAGGCACATCCTCTTCACAGAAAAGACCAAGAAATAACTCAAACTCACTTTGGTTAAAGATAAACTTATCAAAGATGTTGACACAAGGAAGGTCTGAAAACTTATTACCTAACCTAAGAGACTTGCTAAGGACATTATGATCAACATAGTATATGTTTTTACCATTAACAAATGAGCTTAAGGAGAAGACATCATCAACCCTTTGTTGTACCTCCATATTGGCATAGAATTCAGCAATCAAATGAGTATAAAAATTTTGACCCCTATAGAACACAAGGTTTTCCCATTTGACACTAGTGAACATGCTGTGAACATCACCATTTTGTGGGACATAAACCATCATTCCTGGTTGATTGTTTTTAAGCATCCTATTGAGTTTACCAGTATTGGCTAATCTCACTAGGGTAGGGCTTGGAGGTTTGATGTTTGTTCTAGCTTTGTGGGAGTTAACAGATTTTTCAGATATAGGCATAGCTTGAAAAGCCATGTTAGGGTTAGGGTTTCTAAAAACAGGCAGCTTATTAGCATGAGAGAAATAAGCATATTCATTGAGGTTCGAGGGTTCATGTTTGATTTTCTTATGGTAATGCTCTTTGGAGCTATCTGGGTGACAGTAAGGAGTGAAGGGAGCATAGAGATTATGGTTAAAATCTTTTCTATTCATGGTTGAAAATAAAGGCAGAAGAGTGAGGTTTTTTAGCTTTTGGGTTAATGCTGTGTAGTCCATGTAGTGGTAATGCAAGTGCAGGTGAGTGTGTGTGCTTGTAAATGTATACATATCTATATATAGGTAGTTACCACATATAAGGATTAACTCAAGCATGCACAAGTTTTCATGTAATCCCACTAGAGATGATGCATTTTGAAAACTCTATAGTGTTTTCATTAAATGGACTACACAGCATGCAAGGATGAAAATATATGATTGTATGCAATTGGTAGAGATACTCTATGTCAGATAACAGCTGTTTTTGTGGCTCAATGCATGAGGTTTTTTAAATTCAATCCGGGTATGTGAAGTGAACCAAGTGACAGACTGATGAAGGTTCTATATGCACAGACCATGACTTAAGTTTGTACCTTAAATAGTGTTGACAGTGGTGTGGGAATATATGGTGTCAGGCATGAGTGTATAAGTGTGTGGAGATAATATTCACATAATATCATAAATGGACATGTAATGCATAGTTTATGACATATTTGACTTTTCAAAGTTACATATAAAGGGACACATGGCTGACTCTACTAAAAGCTATCACTTAAAGACAAACTTTGTAACCCTTAAAGTCCAACTGAGGTCATCTTCATTTAATGACAATTTACTACTTTTAGTACTATAAGAATAAATTAAAGACTCAAGGTTATATATACTGCAAATGATTGATTGATAGAGACTCTGCACACCAGACAAACAGACTATCTTGCATTTTTAGGAGCACAGATCATGTATTGACTAAGTCATACAAGATAAACAAGCATGCATTGCAAAACAGGGCACATACACCACTTCACAGAACAAATTATCAGATTAAACAAATAGTATAAATGCAAAGTATGAATCCTATTTGTTCTAGGTGGCCGTTTCACTCCAGTATCCAGATACTGGGCCTCTCTAAGGGATTCCCAGCCAAGTCTTTGAGTGAGGGCTAGTGTGTGAGTGTATGCATGACTTTATATAGTAACTGGAATTGTAAACTTGGTTGACACAGTTACAAAAGTGAATTAATCAGTTTATATGAATTAAGGTAAACAGTATGGCTAACACATTATATTATAGAAGTTGATTCATCAGTATATATAGATCACAGTTAAACCAAGAATATAACTAATATAAATCATTTCCCTTTCATAAATTATGACAAGCACATAACACTTTAGTAAGGTTCAATTACTGGATAATCCTCAAAGTTCATATTTAAATCAGATTGCATAGTGTAAGCAAAGATTTCAAGTACAAACATAGTCTGTATAAGTAACTATTATCTCAGTCAAATTTGACTTATCATACTAGTGAACAAATAGATACCCAAAGCACTTCTAGTATTCAAGATATTTTCAAGATCAACAAGTAACTGAACAGTTATATCATAAACTTCATAACTCAATTTCCATACTGGTAAATAGTATAGAAGCACATAATTGACCAAGTCAAACTAAGCACAATCCATATTTTC
The DNA here is from genome assembly GCA_036435485.1 of Saposhnikovia divaricata. Classification (NCBI taxonomy): domain Eukaryota; kingdom Viridiplantae; phylum Streptophyta; class Magnoliopsida; order Apiales; family Apiaceae; genus Saposhnikovia; species Saposhnikovia divaricata. The sequence continues at coordinate 53,412,088 of CM071594.1, read as the reverse complement.
ACAAGGTAACTATTTATTAATAACATCTTTTCAGATTACAACAATTTACTCATTCACCCTTTTTGAACTGAATATCCATATCAACAACCATATTGAGCATGTAACTGACCAGGTCAAATAGATTCATTCCACAACTCCACAGAGCTCAAAATAAAGAACTTAAGTCTGTACTTATAGTAAAACATTTTCATCCAGCTAGTCATATCACAAATGTCCCAAATATATAAAGTTTTCTATACATTCGAAAATCCAGGTGAACCAACAACTAAATTCATAAACGAATCAATGTAATTTTAACCACACATGAATTCACAGATAGTTGTATCAATATATTCGAAAGTTTAAACAAGATAAGAACACGAAATCACACAAATTTTCACGAAGAGCACGCAATTTCTTAAGTTTAATCGGAATAATACCTTAGCTCAAGGCCTCGTAGTCTTCTCGAGTACTTACCCATCCTAAACCTCTGAACTTGCATAATTTCCGAGTTGACTCGCAAGTTGACTCACTGAGTCGAAGCGATTCCATCGATTTAACAGCTTGCGAAGCTCGATCTGAAGCTAATTATCACATTGAAGCCATTATCTCGTGTTAACTTCATCATTCCTGCACAAAATCTTGAAAACCTAATTAGGGTTTTGAATAAAATTACAAATAAACTGAAATAGAGTGTTCGTGTGTAAATATATAGTGTATATATGTATATAAATGTTGGTTTTGAACCATAAATCGATATCAATTGAGATGATAACGATTAATTTTTCAAAATCATTTCGATCTATCCTAACTCATCTTTGATTTGTATAGATTATGATGTTAATCGGTACACAGGATGAAAATAAACTCGATTTGGTGTATAAAATCATTGAATACGGTCGAGTATTTAGGGTTTTTGATCGGAAAAGGATAGAAGCGGCGAGAGAACTCGAGAGAGAGATAAGAGATCAGGGTTTGAGAGAGACAACACGCGGCTTGAACAGTATACACACAAATGAATATTGTGTTTAGTTTTGTATATATATTTTGCTAATAAACGATCAGGATTAATCCATCCTTAAAATGAATGGTCCAGATTATAGGGTTTAGTGAATTGGACCGGGTTAAGCTGAGTTGGGTTGGGCTAGCTATATGGACTGGGTCAAAATGACCAAAATAATCAGAAAATAATTATATGTATATTTTTTTTTCGAAAATAGTTTTGAAAAATAATAATAATTATTATATATATATATATGTATGTATCGATATATAATGATTTATCACGAATATTAGAAATTATACTAATATTTTGATTCTTTGTATTTAGATAAATATCATTTATTTAGTATCTCAAAAATATTTCCGAAATTAATTCCGATAAATATTTGCTCGAATAGTTTTATCTTTATCCGTGGGAAAATTAAGTTCTCGATAAAACCCGATCGATAAAGTTTCATATGTTATCGTTATCGATGAATCTGAGTTTTAGAGTTTTAATCATCCGGAAAGATATCTTTATCGTGAGATGACTATAAATAATGATAAATATTCTCACAAAATATATAAACCATTATTTTGGAATTTCCAACATTCCTAAATCCAAACGGAGTTTAGTAAATCTTTCGGAGTTCAATGGTTTCGTGAATATGTCTGCGAGATTGTACTAAGTTTTGATATGAGTCATTTTTATATCGCCTTTATTGACATGATCACGTAAGAAATGATGTCTCACATCTATATGCTTAGATCTTGAATGTAACACGGGATTTTTGCTAAGATCAATAGCACTCGTGTTATCGCATAAGATTGAGATCACATCAAATTTAGTATTATAGTCGGCTAATGTTTGCTTCATCCATAATATTTGAGCACAACATTTTGCGGCCGCTATATATTCAGCTTCCGTAGTGGAAATAGATACCAAATTTTGTTTCTTGGAAAACCAAGATACTAGGCATCCTCCCAGAAACTGACATGTACCACTTGTACTTTTTCTGTCGACTAAATGCCCGGCATAGTCTGAATCAGAGAAACATACTAAGTCGAATGGTACTCCTTTTGGATACCAAAGACCTATGTCAGTGGTTCCTTTTAAATATCTCAATATTCGCTTTACCGCGGATAAATGAGATTCCTTAGGTGCTACTTGGAATCTAGCACACTTACAAACACTATATTGAATATCGGGATGACTTGCGGTTATATATAGCAAGCTACCAATCATGCCTCGATATTTCTTAGTGTCAACGGGTATTCCATTGGGATCTTCTGTTAATTTATCAGAAGTCGACATAGGAGTAGATATGGGTTTTGAATTTTCCATTTCAAATTTCTTTAGCATTTCTTTACAATATTTCGATTGTGAAATATGAATGCCTATATCCGATTGCTTAATTTGCAATCCTAAAAAGAAATTTAATTCACCCATCATACTCATTTCGAATTCTTTGCTCATATTGTCAGAGAATTCTTTACATAGTGCATCATTGGTTGAACCGAAAATGATGTCATCTACGTATATTTGTACAAGCAAGATATCGTCTTTTTCTTGTCTTGTGAATAAGGTTTTATCGATCGTTCCCATTTTAAAATTGTTTTCTAATAGGAACTTGCTCAACCTTTCGTACCAAGCTCTTGGGGCTTGTTTTAATCCGTATAAAGCTTTGTATAACTTGTATACATATTCCGGATGTGTGGCATCTTCAAAACCGGGAGGTTGTTTAACATAAACTTCTTCTTCTAATATCCCGTTTAAGAAAGCCGATTTGACATCCATTTGGTATACTCTGAAATCTTTATGACACGCGTATGCTAATATGATTCGAATTGATTAAATTCGTGCTACGGGTGCATAAGTTTCATCAAAGTCTATCCCTTCCATTTGGGTATAGCCTTGAGCGACTAATCTCGCTTTATTTCGAACAACCGTTCCATTTTCATCTAACTTGTTTCTAAATACCCATTTGGTTCCAATTATGAGAGTATCTTTGGGTTTTGGAACAAGTTCCAAAACTTTGCTACGAGTGAATTGTAATAATTCATCTTGCATAGCCGAGATCCAATCTTCGTCTAGCAAAGCTTCTTTAGCGGTCTTAGGTTATATTTGAGATAGAAAACTAAGATGATTCACAATGTTTTGTACTTGTGACCGCGTTTGAACTCCTTTATTTAAGTCTCCAAGAACATTATCTAGTGGATGACTTCTAATAATAGGAATTTCTTTAGGAAGTTCTACTTCCGTTTCGGCTAATTCTAATGGATTTCTTGGAATCAGTGTTCCGAGATCCATATTTTCGAATTGTCGAATAATATTTTCTACATCGTCTTGTTCAACTTTATCGTTTTCAACAAGATCTTTGTACTTTGATCGTGGTTTGCTTTCATCAAATGCAACATTCATTGATTCTTCCACCACAAGTGTTTTAAGATTGAATACTCGATAGGCTTTGTTATTTGTAGAGTATCCAAGAAATATACCTTCATTTGATTTAGGATCAAATTTGGTAAGGTAGTCTTTCGAGTTTAATATGAAGCATTTGCATCCGAATACTCGAAAGTAACTAAGTTTCGGTGTTTTACCAAAATAAAGCTCCTAAGGAGTCTTTTGTGTTATTAGTCTAGCAAAACTCGATTAAGAATATGGCAAGAAGTAGACATCGCTTCGGCCCAAAAATATTTAGGTCGACGATATTCATTAAGCATAGAACTTACCATTTCTTGTAATGTTCTATTTTTCCTTTCTACAACTCCATTTGATTGTGGAGTGTATGGTGCGAAAAAATTATGTGTGATACCATTTTCATCACAAAAGTTCGTAAAACTAGAATTCTCAAATTCTTTACCATGATCCGTCCGAATATAGACTATGGTACTATTTTGTTGATTTTGTATCCTTTTACATAGAGAAGAGAAAGATTCAAAAGTATCACTTTTTGATTTGAGAAATTCCGTCCACGTGAATCGTGAATAATCATCAACGATTACTAACGTGTATGAACAACCTTCGAGACTTTGTATTGGAACCGGACCAATAAGATCCATATGTAAAAGCTCGAGAGGTCTAGAGGTTGATACCATGAATTTAGCTTTGTGAGAGGCTCGAATTTGTTTTCCAATTTCGCAAGCTTCATAAGTATGATCTTTTTGATAATTCAATTTTGGTATACCTCGAACATGATCTTTATTTGATATGTTTTTAATCAACTTCATGTTTGCATGTCCTAATCTTCGATGCCATAACCAAGGGTCATCGTTCGTTGTGATTAGGCATACATTCTCATTCTTGCTCATGTCACATGTGTAGACATTTTTGTTTCGAGGGCAAGTGAGAATCAATTTCAAATCTTTGTCTAAAATACAACAATGAGTAGTATAGAAAATTACCTTGTAATCATTATCACAAAGTTGACTTATCGAGAGAAGATTGTATTTTAGTCCTGTCACAAGTTGTACGTTTGAAATCTTGAAGCGACTATTCCCGATGTCTCCAATGCCGACAATGATACCTTTACTACTATCTCCAAATGTAACACTACCCGTAGTGACCTTTTTAATGTTGTTCAACAATGATTCATTACCGGTCATGTGTCGTGAACAACCACCATCAAGGTACCACATGTCTTGTTTCGCGGCAATACAAACCTACAAAATAAATCAATTATATTTATAGGTACCCTTTTGTCTTGAGGGTCCTGGGGTTAGTCCATCATAAATAATATTTGATTTTGCATGATAAAATCTAGGCATAGAATAATCATTGTTAGGCATATTGATATTTCTAGGAGCATGATGTCTAACATGATGTTGTGAATATCTAGCATTATCATAGAATTTAGAGTTAACACGATGCACATTATTTCTAGCATTTGCAAAGTAGGGAGCACGTTGAGGATAGAAATTATGAATTGGAGCATGTTGATTTCTAGATGCATACCTACTAGCATTGTTAAATTGTACTGTGTTTCTATTTTGATACATACTAGGTTGTTGAAACCTTTGTGCCTTTTGTTCATTATAAGTAACTTTGTTGAATGGTGCTTGTTTTTCAACCTTCTTGTATGGTCTTGATCCTTTACGAATCCATACATGCTTCCCCTTAAATTCACCACTATTGAATTTGCAATATAAGACAGAATGTCCATCTTTGTTGTAATAAGTACATTTTAAGGATTGTGGTTTAGGAAGAGCTATTATAGGTTGCACTCTAGGTTGAACATCTTCTCTAGGAGGAGCGTTCTTGTCATATCCTAGACCTTCACGATTATAGGAGACTTTTGAGTGTACCATTCTATTTAACATCTCATTGCCTTTAGTAAATCTTTGAACAACAGTTTCAAGATTTTCTTTTTCTTCTTTTAAGGCATCAATCTTGTTGTTAAAGAATCTTGCTAGATCCATAACTTGAGATATGAGCTTGAAATTCTCTTCTTTTAATCTTTGAGTTTCTTGTTGTAATTCTTTTTCTTTTAACTCAAGAATTTGTGATAGCTCATTCTCTTTTTCAAGATTGTTTTCTTGAGATTTAGATGTTGCACTATTTTGAACTATAGATTCATTTAGAATCTTTAGGTTCAATAGATCAACATGAAGTTTGTTCATGTTGTCGTTGAGTTGCAACTTCTCATTTTCTAACTCTTTTACTTGAAGCACCAAAGCTACATTTTCTACTTCAAGATTGAGAGCATTGTCCTTAAAGTTGTTTACTTTAACTTTCAAGAGATGATTTTGATCATTTAAAAATGTCATTTCATTCTCGTTTTGAGTTTGCATCTCCATCATCCGAGTAAATTCTTTACTTTGAGTATGATACATTTCCTCAAGTTTCATTTTCTCGGACCATAATGAATGAAGTCTTTTATCAACATCTTTATATTTGTTGTTGATACCTACTACAAGCTCAATTAAATCATACTTACTCAAATCAACTAGATTCAAGTTAGATTCATCTAATTGCAATTTATTTGAGATGTAGTTGAGATTAGAACTTACCTCTTGATGAGAAGTGGAGGCTCCCGTTGAAGTAGCTTCATCTCCGATAGCCATTAAATACAAGTTGACAACTTCTTCACTAGCTTCCGGAACTTCTTCATCTTCACTCAAATCCCAACCATTTTCCACCACGAGAATTCTTCCTTTAGCAAGCTTTGGACATTCTCTTTTGAAGTGACCCGGTTGCTTACACTCGAAACACACTTCATGTGTTTCCTCCGGATTTTGTTCCATATATTTTGGAGGAGTGTAAGGAGGATTATTATTGTTGTTGGCATTATTATAGGCATTAGTATTTTGAGTGCCTTTGCCTTTATTATAACTCGTTGTTGGAAAATTACTCTTATAGTTAGGACTATAATTTTGGGAATAATTAGGTCTTCCTTTAGAGTTAAAAACTCTTTGTTGATTATTTGATTTTAGGAAGCCTTTTCCGTATCTTTGAGCTTTGCTTTGTAGCAAACGACGAAGTTGTCTCATTAGTAAAGCAATTTCTCTTTCATCGAGATCTTGGAGTTCTTCGTTTAACTCCTCGTCATTTTCATTTTCATCAATTAATATAGCTTTTAAAGCCATATTTTTCTTTTTGTCTTCCACTTTAGGAATGACCATATCCGGAAGATTATCTTCTTCGTATGCGTGAAGATTTCCGAATAAACTATCAATGTCATAATCATTTAGATTATGCATTTCTTTAATAGTTGTAACTTTAACCTTCCAACCAGGAGGTAAAGATTTAAGAACTCTTCGGTTCTTTTCACTTCGGGCATAATTCTTCCCGAGTTGTGATAATTCATCGATAATACGAGTAAATCTAGTTTCCATATCGATGATATTTTCTCCTTCTTGGAGTTTAAAGTTCTCGTATTCATGGATTAAAGTCTCCATTCGAGAATCTTTTATATCAATGGTTCCTTCATAGGTTACCACTAATTTGTTCCACATTTCTTGTGCGGACTTGCAGTTGTTTACTCTTTTATATTTTTTTTTCTGCAAGTGCACTAGTGAGAACCATTTCCGCTTTAGCGACAGTATTCATCATACTTTCTTCGGCGAGAGTATATTCACTAACCTTCTTTTCAACAATGACATCGTCAACTGTTTTGGTCGGAATAACAACTCCATCTTCTATGGCCATCCAAACTTTGACGCCTTGAGATCTAGCATAGATGCGAAACCTCGTTTTCCATGTTGCAAAGTTGGTGCCATCAAATAGAGGAGGGCGAGAGCTAGATAGGCCTTCACCGCAACCGATGGTATTTAGATACGCCATGTACGATCACTTTTTGTTGTGCCTGTAAATCTGCAAATCACTTAACAAACACGTTAAAAAGCACTGCTTTGATACCAATTGTTAGGTCCCGTTAGAGGGCTAATTTAAGCTAGAAGGGGGTTGAATAGCTTAATATCCAATTTAAAAATTATTATGGCGTTTTAAAATAATTTTCCCTTTTTAAAACTTTTACCGAGTCGTTATGCAGTTTATAAGTGCAGAAAATAAAAGACAAGGGAAAAAAATACCACACAGGAGATTTTATCCTGGTTCGCGATGGCGCAACCCCTAATGGATTCGCTCACCCCTACTCCAGTCCCCGAGCTCCTCTCCGGACTCGAGATTTTCCCTTAAAAATATCTCGCTCCTTTAGTAGGCGGAGAAGCCTTTACAACCCAATAAATATTGGTCTTGGTACGTATCTCCAAGATACTACCTCACAATAAATATAAAAACCCACAAGACTCATCTTGGGTCGTAACTCCCCGTTACACCCTCAAAGTCATTGTGAAAAACCTACGAAACTTATCTTAGACAGCAACTCCCCGCAACTTCTTCAAAGTTGATGTAGAACCCTTGGTGTAGTCTTTGAATTCCTCGCTTTTGCCGGTCTTGGATCTTAGATGAAAGGTCTTGGGTCTTTCCTCTTCTTCACGGTGCAAAGGCCACTAACTTCCCGCTAGTGCCTAAGACTTGGGTCTTAGAACGAGAATCACCTCACTTCAACTTCACCTTACTGCAAAACTTAGAAAACAATATCTACGAAATAAACAGTAATATAAAGAGAGGTTTGGACTAATATGTCCTAGGGTGATTATTATATTCTTATCCGAATATTAATTATAATAAGTTCAATAATCCTTGTTTGTTTATGACTTTATGTGTATTCTTTATTCGATATGACTTGTAGATCGAAGAATACATTTAATACAATACTCCGTTTAAATGAGATTTATACATATCTCGAAGTTTGTAAATATTGATTATGTCCTTCAAGCTCGTAGGCTTATAAGGTTTATAATCTTATACTTGGTTCGTCTTTCGTAAAGATCGAAGTATACTTACAATTACTTCTTTATTGAAAATACGTCTATTTTCGAAGTAATGTATAAATCAAGTCCGTAAAAGCTTTATAGCTTAAGGATCTTTGATAAACAACTTCTCGTTTGATATAGTCTTTGATTAGACTATTGGTATATATTTATTTAAACGAGAGTGTTACAATTTTACTTTAACAATTTGCACTTTAATATAATTTGGCAAATTAAACACAACGCACAAATAAACGCACACGTACAGAAAAGTAACTCGCTTATCTATAGGATAAAACGAGGGCCGCTATTATGCGTTAAATTAGTACGGAAAGTAAAATCACTCACAAGTGTGAGGACGGGAAGAAAAGGTGCGGAAAGTAAAATCACTCACAAGTGTGAGGACTAGAATAAAAAGTGTGGAAAGTAAAATCACTCACAAGTGTGAGGACGAGAATAAAAAGTGTGAAAAATAAAATCACTCACAAGTGTGAGGATGAGAATAAAAAGTGCGAAAAATATATAAAAGGCTTTCGCCACGCTATTACGCGTTAAAGATAAACACACACGTATGAGTAATTAAACACACCACACAACAATAAAATATTAATGGCCAAAGTAATTGCGTTAAAGTTTTAATTAAGGCTTTTAGATTCTTTTCCCCCGGAACACTAGAGGTGATAGAAGGGAATCAAATCAAGCTCGATGTTATAATTTGACCGTCGTCAAATATAACCTCTTTTTGAGGTTTTGTAATATTTCGAATCTTTGTTCGAAATTTAATCCTTGTACGGATTTTTATGGTCTCGGTTTGAGATCCGATATAAGAGCTTAAAGATGAAGAGAAGATTAAGATAGAGAGCTCTTATATGTATAAAAAATATGGTCGGTTAAGACTCTGATATGAAGCTAATATATTACCACTTTTGGAGATCGCCGGAAAAGTTCGCCGGAAAAATTCGCCGGAGGTTCGGCCGAATTTTGGCTTATGGTCGAACTTGGGCAGCCCTTCGGGAGGCCGGATAGTAGTGGTAGAGGAGCTTTCTAGGTGGGAGAGAGCTTGGTTGGATGAACTAAGCTTTATGGAACAAAAACCTTGTATATATTTGAGTGTATATAAGAAAGAGAAGGTTTTTGAGATGAAGTGGGTGTAGAGAGTGTTTGGATATATTGAGAGAGCTCACACTTTAAAAATCCCAGCAATTATTTGGCTCTTTAGCTTATTAGAAATGGTTGGGGGAAGGGGTTTATTTATAGGAGGAGTTGGGTGGAAGGAGTGGTTGAGATTTAAAGTAAAAGGAGTGGTTGAGATTGAAAAGATGTGGATTGATGAGGTGGAAAGTGGTATTGTGTTTGTTGGGGGTGGTTTTATGTCTCTTTGGAGTGGGTTTGGTAAAGTAATACCAGCTGTGTTTGGGCTTTTATTAATTGTATCGTACTCATATCAATTAACGAATAAATACGTAACATATATCGTTAATTAAATACCCGAAAAATACGAAAATACCCAATAAATAATCCTAAAATTATGGAGAATTTAGGAATATTATAAAATGGAATTCTAGAAAGTTTGGTCAAAAATGGTCAACGTTGACTTGGTCAAATGAGATCAAACGTGGACCAACTATCTCGATTTTCGTGCCCGGACCAAAATTCTCAGAAAATTACGAAACTTTTACCATGCATAGAAAATAATATTTAAGTGACCCATCTCAAGTTTCAAGTCATTCTAGAAAGTGGAAGTATTTTATTTGGATTTAATACGATTAAATCAGCTTTTCAGTTCCAAATAAAATACGATTGGTTTTTCCTTGAATTAGATATATCTTTTGACCAATGTTTTGACTTGAATAAATACTTAGAATATATTTCCTAATATATAAAATATATTGAGAGTGTAGAAAATATTTTTGAGTATTTGAAATAATTTTCTCCGAAAAATGGAATAAATTTACGAAGTGGGAGAAAAATTACTTTAAAGATTTCTGGCACGAGATAAAAAATGAGTATTAATATTCTACCACTGAATATTAATATTCTTGAGGATAAAAGTATTTTGAGTGTGAAGGCGGAATATTTTTGAATAAAAACTGATCGTTTTTAAATATAGCACGAGTTTTCTAAAGAATATTAATTCTCGAATATTCTTTGTTCGAGCCTGTCGCCTTATTACTTTTGCAACGGAGATCTAAAAAATATCACACCTCGATATTTCTTATTCGATCTTATTGCCTTGGTGTAGAGATATATTCCATAAAAATATAATTTGATTTTTCGCAATAATGGAATATCTCTTATAATTAAAAATAGATTTTGCTAGAATTGACTTTTGACTTTTGACTTTTGACTTTTGACGGGATCAATTAAATTAATGACCTAGTGGAGAGGATAACTAAGTGTAATTAAATTTTATGTTAAATTATACAAATACCAAAATAAATCATATATCGAAGATATCCTTTCATGGGCATCATCAGGGAGCCATCCAGTTTCTATGTGAACTTTGATTGGAGCTATCCAATAGCTTCCTACATCGATTGGTGCCACCAATTTTGAGTTAATGGCTGGGGCTTTCAAGACCTGGAAGTAAACACTCCCTTCATAATTCTCTATTTCTGAATAAGCGAACTTGGAAAGGGCATCAGCCTTAATATTCTCTTTTCTAGGAATGTGATCCACATAGCACTCATCAAACTGAGTCATGATAGCTTTCACAACCCTCAAATATTTTGCCATAGTTTCATCCTTGGCTTCAAACTCTCCATTCACTTGCAAGACTACCAGTCTTGAGTCTCCACAAATTTTAAGGTTCTTGACCCACATTATTCTGGCCAAGCCCAATCCGGCTATCACGGCTTCATACTCGGCTTCGTTGTTGGTTGTTAGGAAGTCTAACTTCAAAGCATACTCAATTGTGAACCCATCAGGGCTTTGCAAAACCATTCTTGCACCACTAGATTTTGTTTTTGATGCCCCATCAAAATAGAGCACCGAATATTCCTTCTGATCAAATAACAACTCTTCATCTTTATCCTTACCTTTAGGGGTGGGTACTATCTCCTGCCCCTCGACTTCTTGTTTGCCAATGGTACATTCAACCACGAAGTCAGCCAATGCCTGAGCCTTGATCGCTGTCCGAGGCTTGTATGTGATATCAAATTCTCCAAGTTCGATTGCCCACTTGATTAGCCTTCCACTGGCCTTCGGGCTATGCAGAATATTTCTCAACTGTTGGTCCGTCAGGACTTCGATCTTGTGTGACTGGAAGTATGGTCATAGCTTTCTCGAAGCTGTTATCAATGCTAAAGCAAACTTCTCAATAGGAGAGTAATTTAATTCGGCTCCGTGCAACACCTTGCTCACATAGTAGATAGGTTTCTGAACCTTGTTCTCTTCTCGGATGAGTACAACACTCAGGGCTTGTTCGAACACAGCCAGGTACAGATATAAGGTCTCCCCGGGACTAGGTTTGGCCAACAACGGGGCTTCAGTCATATACTTCTTCAACTGGTCAAAGGCCTCTTGGCTCTTAGGAGTCCACTCAAAATTTTTCACCTTCTTCAAAGCTTGAAAGAAGGGCAAACACTTGTCGCCAGACTTAGAGATAAATCTCCCCAGGGCTGCTACTCTGCACGTTAGCTTCTGTACATCTCGTATAGAACGGGGGGGTTCCATGTCTAAAATCGCCTTGATCATATCGGGGTTGGCTTCTATGTCTCGCTTTGAAACCATCAAACCCAAAAATTTTCCTGATCCAACGCCAAAGGTACACTTGGCTGGATTCAACATCATCTTATGGTGCCTCAGCACTTCAAATGCCTCTCTGAGGTGCTTAATATGGTCTGCCTTGATTAGGCTTTTGACCAACATGTCATCAACATAGACCTCCATGGTTTCCCAATCAGATGGGCGAATATCTTATTTACCAATCGCTGATAAGTGGTTCCTGCATTCTTTAGACCAAAAGCCATAACAAGATAATAGAAAACACCAAAGTCAGTTATGAAAGATACCTTTGGGATGTCATCCTTATGCATCTTAATCTGATTGTAGCCGCTGAAACCATCCATGAAACTCAACATCTCATGCCCAGCAGTGGCATCTATCAGCGTGTCAATCCTTGGTAGAGGGAAACAATCCTTAATACATGCATCATTCAGATCAATGAAGTCTATACACATCCTCCACTTTCCATTCGCCTTCTTGACCATCTCAGGATTAGCCAACCACTCGGGGAACTGAATCTCTTCAATGAATCCAGCCTCTAGGAGCTTGTCAACTTCTTGCTTAATGGCTTCTTGCCTTTCAGGAGCAAAATTTCTCTTCTTCTACTTTATTGTCTTTCACTTTGGATCGACATTCATCTTATGAGTTATGAGTTGGGGATCAATTCCTGGCATGTCGGCCGCTGTCCAAGCAAACACATCACTATTTTCTTGTAAGAAAGTCGTCAATCTGCCCTTCAAGGGTTCCTTCAAAGAAGCTCCGATATACGTAACCTTTTCGGGGTCTCCGAGATCTAGAGGTATATGAACCAAATCTTCTGTCGGCTTCCCTCGGTGTTCATCATTTTCTCGAACATCCATGTCTTTAATCGGAAGGACCTACCCCCCAACTCCATCGGCTCTTAAAGCAGCTACATAGCAACTTCTAGCCATTTTCTGATCTCCTCTTTGTTCTCTAACACCATTGCGGGTTGGAAACTTAATCTTCATATGATAGGTAGAGGCCACAGCCTTAAACGCATGAAGCCCAGTCCTTCCCAGGATTGCATTATATATTGAGGCTGCCTTGATTACTAAGAAATTCAGCATCTGAGTTGCCCCCTTAGGTTCCTGTCCAATAGTCACAGGCAGCTGAATGGTTCCTTCAACCTTGGATTCAACTCCATTAAATCCATAGATAGGCATGTTGGTGAGGGTCAGCTGAGACTCATTATATCCCATCTTTATAAAGGCATCATGAAACAGAATATCAATAGAAGCTCCATTGTCTATCAAGACTCATTTTACTTTTGAGTTTCCAATCACAGGGGTTATGACCAACGGGTCGTCATGGGGGAACTTCACCCCTTCCAGGTCTGAATCATCAAAACCAATCACTAGCTCAGTTTTCGCACGCTTCGGGGCCTCTCTCACGATGTGCATGACTTCTCTGGCATAAGCCTTTCGAGAGTTCCTCGTCATGCCGGCCGCTATCGGCCCTCGGGGCTGTTAGTTACGATCACGGTCATTATCCCTTCGATCATTGTTCTTCCTGTCAAAGTCTCTTCTTTGATTTCCACGATCTTCACCTTTCGTGAACTGGCTTAGTTTCCCTCTTCGGATCAAGAATTCAATCTCGTCCTTGAGCTTTCTACAATCATCGGTGTCATGTCCACATCCTTGTGAAACCGACAATACTGATCCTTGTTTCATTTTGAGGGGTCACCCCTAAGTGGCTTCGGCCATCGAAAGTCTTTATCCTTCTCGATATCTAACAAGATCTGACTCCTAGGAGCATTCAACCTTGCATATTCAGAAAATCTTGGTCCCGGACCGGACTCTTCTTAGGTGTAGAGTCAGAGTCCTTACTAGTCCGGGGACATTTTTCCCTAGCATCGTACTCTTGCTCTTGTTTCCGCTTCTTAGAGTCGTTGTTGTTCCCTACTATGGCCTCTTTCTTCATGCTATCCTCGGCTTTAATATACTTATCAGCCCTTCGTTGTAGCTCAGCCATATTCTCAGGGGGATGCTTTGCCAATGACCTCTTAAAAAAGAGATCAGTGGTTTCGTGGTACAGGGCTACCATGGCCACCTTATTGTCCAAGTCGATGATATTTAGAGTCTCCTTAGTGAATCTCTTGAGGTAGTCTCTGAGATTTTCATTCTTTCCTTGTACCAGATACATAAGAGATGCAGAGCTTTTCTCGTGAACTCTTCCGCTAATGAATTGGCTAACAAAAGCGGCACTTAACTCCTTAAAGGAGCCAATCGAATTTATAGGTAACCGGCTATACCATCTTTGAGCCATGCCCGACAGGGTTTGAGGAAACGCCCTGCACTTTAGAGCATCACTTGCAGGCTACAACAACAGTGCATTTGAGAATGTCCTGACGTCATTTTCGGGATCACCTATTCCATCATAAGCCTTGATTGTCGGCATCTTGAACTTCCTGGAAATACGATCATTCATCACCCCCTCAGTAAACGGGTGTGTGGGATCATCAGGATCTCCAAGAGGCATTAGATCTTTGGGATTTCCCTTGGGGGTTTCCACCCTTGTTGTTCTTCTAGTAGGGGCATCATCCCTTCTTTACCTCCTTGAAGACCTTTCCAAATCAATAAGGGGAATCCCTCCTGTAGTAGAGGGAGGTCGATTTTGATTTTGTCTCGCCCACTCTCTTGCCATGTCATCTTTCAGTTTTAAGATCTCGGCCTCATGAGCCCTTATCCTCTCAACAGTTGTCAAAGAGGGTCCATCATGGATAGTTTGTGTCATCGCCTCCTCAGGGCTTCATCATGATCATCGTCCTCAGATGACGAGTCGTCAGTACAGGGGCCAAAGTAGTCATCATATTCCTGATCTCGGCCCAACCCCCTATTATAAGGAGGCTCCCGAATTAGCAAGGCATGACCGCTTGTTCCAACGCCTCGAGTAGCAGGAGGGTAGTTAGGCAGACCATACATCGGGTTGGTATTTGCGGGGAGATCCGTAGTATGGATCCGTACCCCTGGGGGTAGCGTGCGATTCACGTTATCAAGAGGAGAAACCACCATCTGAAGTGGGTTGGGTTCTTGGCTTTGATGGACGACCACCGGTAGAGTTCCCTCAACATGGGGAATCGTCCCTGGGGGTTGAGAGACTAGAGGTTGAATGATCGCCCCTGTTGATGGGGGTAATTGTCCTCCTTCAGTAGTGATAGGCGGATCAGAAGTGGCAGGTGGAGCAGAGCTAAGGGGTATGGCCTCAGTCGAGGTTTATGTTGTTCTTCGTGTTTGAACCATGGTTGATGTTGTCTTCCCACAGACGGCGCCAAATGTTGTGGAATAAAAACTAGGTTATCGAATTGTATTTAATGCTAGGGTTCGTGAGCTTCGTGCTTTAATGGCTATTCTCGCGTTCGAGACTAAACAGTCCTCACAAGATGATAACGTATCTCTGTATTGCTAGAGAATCAAGCCAACGTAGTTCTGAGAATGAGGGGTCAGGCCCTTATATAGGCTGCGGGAGCCTTAGAATTATGGTAGGATTCGGAGACTTGGTGGGCAAGGCACCTCCTTGAGGAAGGTTCTAGACTCCTTCCTTGTAGTAATCAGTTTCCATATTGAATTGGGTGCCTTGGAGGCTACTCCTAATGATATCGTTTCCTTGTTTGACTCTTATTGATGAGTTGCTTATCCCCTCCAATATTAATTACGAATTTAATACTGAAATTAAGGGTTTGGGCCTCACTAATGGGCCCCACATTTGGACCATACTAGGTCTAATTAATGCAGCATTAAATGTGTTTTTAGGGCTTACTTTTAGCCCATATTAGAAACAAAATTGTTTTAGGTAAGAAGTACAGGAACAAAAATGGATAAACAAAAATTCTAAAAATTTGGTGTAATACCAAATTTGGTATAACTTGACACCAAATGATGTAAGTTTTAGAAATGGATTGGAAAGTAATTTTATATCAAAATGATATAAAAGTATAAATTTAAAGTTGGATTGAAGATGATTTTATCAGCTGCAAAGTGAAATGAGCCCATGCTAACCACATAACCATGCGATTTGGTAAAAGTAATGTCAGATGGTCATAATGTCTAGCCCATTTTAAGCCCATTTTTTCTCTATTTTTATATTTTCCATATTTTACCTGGCTCTTCTTGGACTTTCCAAATATAACAAAATGGCCCGGGATTCTGGTTTAATAAAATAGGCCGGAATTTCGATTTATCTGGCTCATCTTGGACTTTCCCAAAATGATGTACAAATGTTTGCCATAATCCCACGTCTCTAAAATTCAAAAAAGATGTACATTTTCATTTTATAAAAGATAATAATTAAATAATTATCTAGTAATTCGAAGTTACTTTGTCACAAATAACATTTTTTTGATAGATTGTCACAAGTAACTTATTCCATATTGGCAATATATAATAATATCTATATTTACATAGTTTATAAGTTTGAATGATTTGTTAATTAATATATTCAATTTAACATTTTGAATCAGTATATGTTTGTGATTGTATTTAATAATTTAAGTAGTTTGAGAACTAATAAATTAAAATTATTTCAACAAAATATATTTATCATAAATTTTCTTTTTCTGTTGTTACTATACTATCATATACAAATTTATAAATAAATTTTCCCAACATTTCTACAAATAAATTACAACAGATAATACAGATACACTGTAGTGGCTGTAAACTAAAACTTGTGTCCCAACAAAAAAGGAAATAATTTAAAAAATACAGATTTGTGCATAAATGGGAAGAAAGAGGTGGATGACACAACTAAACAAGTGGGCGCACCAATACCATATTCCAACTCAACATTCATTAATAATACTACCTTATAATTCGTGCAATGTACGAATTTTTTTAAGATTATGTAATTTTTAATTAATTTGTACTGACAATTTTAAGAAAAAATGACTAAACTATACCACTTTTGTGTAGAAGTTGCCCAAAATACCTTTATTCAATTGCACCCGTCTTTTTTACCCACGAAATACGCATGCTGTTTATGCGTATAGTGGGATACGCATTTAGGTAATGTGTTTCGTGGGTTGCGCATATGTGGAATGCGTAATGACGTCAGCTGACGTCATTATCTCAGAAACCAACCGTCGCCTTTGTGGAGCTCAAAATCGCCTCCACCGTCGTCTTCCTTCGTTTGTCACCCTCAGACCACCTCCACCAAATCTGAGCACATAGAAATGATGACCAGACATCCCTCTCCCTTTTCCCCTCTTGATTTCTTGATTTTTGGCCCCGCAAGGACGTGTATGTGCTGCTCGGAAAATGAATCGGAAAATATGGATCTGTTTTGGGGTTCGTATTACGGCAAAAGAAATGAAAATTAAAGGTTATAGGGTTGTAGAAGGAGAGAATACGATTCTAATGATGTATGGTATGTTAATGAAAGAAGCTTGGATGGTGGTGAACAGATTCGTTGAATTTTCGGCTGAAAAAAAGCTCCGGCACGGCGTGGTTGGAGAAGATGAACAGTAATTGCAATACGCATCTTGAAGATGCGTATTTCACAATACGCATGTTTCAGTTGCGTAGTCCAACTACTGTTCACCTGTGCAGTTCTCCAATTTACACGCTCTACACATTTGAAAAATGCGTATGCCCTCTACGCATGTCCTAAATGCGTAGTCGGTGGGTATTTTGGACGGATCTTCCCTCCTTTAGGTATTTTGGGCAATTGGAATTAAATGGTGTGCATTTTAGTTTTTCACCCCAATTTTAAGATGCATATTTTTTTGGTTCAAAATTTTTAAATGATATAATTTAATTATAATAATTATATATATAATGCCCGTGATATTTTCAGAAAAAGTAGGATTTTAGTTTGAAAAAATAATACATTTTATCTGAAAAAGGTAATCGATAAGTTATTAGTAATTACAATATTTTATTAAATAGAACACGTATGTTTTACCTGAAAAGGGAAATTAATTAGTTATTGAGAAAATATAAAAGATAACATGCTCGATATAAAAAGGAAATTGATTAGTTATTTATAATTCTATTTTTTTTCATATATTTCAATATTTTGGTTTTAATATAAAAGTATAAATAGATAAAAATAAGTAAGGGTATTTAGGTAAAAACATACTAATAAGTAAGGGTAATTATGTAAAATCGTGAAGTACCAAAAAACAGGTATCAAAACTTTTAGTTTTTTAGCTACTATAATATAAAGGTAAAGTTTACGTGAAATGGTAAATTGATTAGTTATTGAAAAAATATAAAAGATAGCATGCTTTATAAAAAAATTATTAATTATTTATAGTTATATATTTTTTTGCATATCATTCAATATTTTGCCTGAAATATAAAAGTATAGATAAATATAAGTATAGTTATTTAGGTAATAAATATTTTATTATATAAGTAAGGATAATTTAGTAAAAATATGAAGTACCAAAAAATAGGTACCAAAACTTTTAATATTTCGGTTATTATAATATACTAGCTTATAACCCGTGCGAAGCACGGGTTTCTTTTGATAGGTTATAAAATTTATTTAACATTATAATTATGTTTTTATATAATCCTTATTTTTAATAATTTTTTAATTTTAATTTAATATAAATTTATATAATGAAATGCATGGTTTAAATTTTATTTTGTAAAATTCTAAATTAAAAATGTCGTTGACTGGTTCGAACTTTGAATTGTTAGTAAATTAATTTAATCATATAATATATCTTATTATTAGATCTAACGATTGTTATTTATTAATAAAAATAATGATTTGTATATATGGTGAGATATTTTTGGGTGTATATTAGTGATCGCAAGATTAATTTTAAATTAAAAAGTACTCCATGTTTTAATTACAAAAATTACTACTAAAAATAATTACGGAAAGATATGGTGTAATATTTTGGATATATATTAATTATTGTAATATTAGTTTTAAATTAAATGGTAAAGTGTTTTAATTAGAAGTAAAATTTTTAGAAAAAATGAATAATTGAGTTGTTGGAGCAGAAAAAAGAGTCCAAGTAGAAGTGGATGAAGGAATTTTAATCAGAATATAATTACGTTAACATTAGTAATTAGCTTTTTGAGTTATTTTTGTAATTTAATTATTTATTTTAATAATTAGGATAACCAAACCGAAAACAAAACTTAGGATAACCAAACCGAAAACCAAAACTTTCAATGTTTCGGCTTTAATATAATAGTATAGATACTAACTTAAAACCCGAGCGATGCACGGATTTTCTTTAATATTATATGATTTTTTCAATAATTTGAATAAAATGTTTTTGATATGAATTTTGTAAGTTAAATTTTTAAATGATAGGATTTAATAATAATTATGTATATATATATTGGCCATATTATTTCTAAAAAAAAAAATTAGACCATATATTTTATTAAAGACTTTTTTTTGATTTGTAAATATTTGTAAATTCTTTTTTTTAAAAAGTTATTTTTTGAATTGAAATTCTGATGGTATGTTTTATTTACTTGTTTATTATATATTGTTGCGTAAAATCCAATTGTGCAAGTGTACACAATCGCAAGCAAGTAATACAGTAGTAAATACCAGATATCGTTCCTCAAGGACTGTCGATTTATGTAAATCGAAATTAATATCAAACAATTCAGTTATAGAACACAAGAATGGAGTTTTGATTTATCTAACTAAACATCTAAATTAACTAATATATATTATACTAACAAAGAGAATCGAATGAGTTTTAGATACGAGTAGCTAAGTCAAGATAATTACTTCCCCCTAATATGTTCATGTCGGCAATAAAGCAGTATAATACTATAGCAAAATCACAGTCTACTAACCAGAAATTCAATGATCATAGGTTTCTCTCGAAATCACTATGGTACAGATTCTGTAATTAAATTAACATATGTCTATGCCTAATTCAACTTCCAGAATACAATTAAGCACCAATTTCACACGGTTATGCAAGGTAACAATATATGTCTATACCGTCACAAAATTAATATCAACAGATATAATCATGCACCATTCAAGTATTGTGTCAGTTAATCATAACCCTCGCAGTATTACAATTAACTCAATAATCTACTACCATTGGCCAAACAATAACAAATATATATCATGATATCCACTTGAACGAATAAACTGCAACTGCATATAGTACTTCTTATCAAAACACCAACAATCCCATACTAGGGTTCCATAAAAATCCTAACTCAATATATTTAGTTCATAATCAAGGTATCAAAACAATCCAAAGTTAACCAACACATAATCATAAGAAGAGATATAAAAAGATAAGAGAAAACAAAGCCGATTGAATGTCTTCAGTGGCCGAATTCCTCGTTGATTGCTTCCACTCCTCCTCCCTTGTGTGGCTCCTTCTTCTCTCTTCCCCATACTTTATTCGGTCTGATCTATCTAATATTATCCTCTAATAAAAGTATTTTTAATTATTTACTACAATTACAAGGAGATTTCCCAATCAAAATTGAATTTCAATAATAGAAATTCGTAGTTGACTTTTTGACTCAGATTCTGGGCTGATTAGGCTGGATTTAAAATTCAAGACCACTTCAAAAATAAAGCCCTTCTCATAAGCTTTCCATGGGCTATTGAATCGTCAGAATCGGACTTGTAGAACTCCAGATATGGCCCAAACAGTGCAGACTGCGCAAGCTACCCGAAAAATCCGAATTTTAATCAAATTATTCTCCAACTCTTGCTATTTAAATTCCAAGCCTTCCTTTATTATAACTCCTTGATACCTACAATAAAACATTAAAATTTATTAAATAAAAATCCAAATCAATACAAAATAACTTAAATATAAGGACAATATTAGGATTAAACGCACGCTTATCACATCCCCACACTTAGCATCTTGCACGTCCTCGGGCAAAGAAGAAAGAAAAAAAACTAAATCCTAACTAACTAATACCACTTACGTAGGTGATCACGGTTGCATTTGGCATATGCAACAACAAGCCCTTTAAACCCCAAGGTAGCCCTAGTGGACGAATAAGGTCTCGTGAGGGTTTGTAGTGAATTTACCCACAAAATTCCTAATTTTTATTATGACTGCCAAGTCTCAAACATGAAATATATCATAGCACTCCACACATGCAAACTTAATCATGTAATAGCTCATAGATGTCATATAATGCTATTCCTCAACTTTACACACCGACACAACTATTCAAGCACGCACACATAGTCTCAAAACACTAAAATATCAAGAATAACATCAAAGTCTCAATCAACAAGATAATAACATGCTTTTGATGGAAAATTAACCTCACAAGCACTCAAATCACACAAGTGTTTAGGTGCAACTGTATCACTCAAGTTCAATCAAATGCACATGTGCTACCATAAGCTTGCTTGTCCACCAAAATCTCTAGACTTCGTGTTTGTATAAATCAAAAGGTCTTTGTCAAGGATTGTAACGAGGCTTAGGTGACGGGTAGGATATCAAAGAAATAGGGTAACAAGTGGCTAAACTTGACAACTAATAGAGCATAATGTTCATATACACTTGAAGGACTCAACATGAAACTAACCTTGAGATATAATCCCACATACAAATGTAAACTCATAAATTTCACATTGTAAGAACCAATGAACATACAGTCTCTATCTTTCTTTTTCTTGTTTTTTTCATTTTTTTTTCTTTTTTTTTCTTAATTTTTTTTTCTTAATTTTTTTCACTTTTTGCTTCCTCCCTTTTTTATTAATTCGAGTGACTTTATTGAAGTGTCACAAAGAAGGAATAGCCAAACCAATTCAATTCCCACCCAAAATTTCACACAATGACAAAGATATCCCCACACTTAATATTTTACCAATCTCATGTATACATCACACTGCTCTACTAGTCAATCAAGACAAGAAGAAATAAGTAAGCTCAAGATTTAGATGGTGATATACGAAGAAAAAGGATATAGGCTCAAGGGGGCTCACTAGGGATTAATTTTAAGGGTACTGTTTGGAACAATACGATTAATCCTAGTGCCTTTATCATTTTTACACAATACACAATATCAATATGCGCACGACCTGGTTTAAAGCAAGTTCTAGAGCAACACATGCAATGACGAATACCTCACCACAAAAAAAATAGATTGATAAAAGATGTATCAATCACAAATTAAGCCTCAAGATCTCACATGGTGATAGCATGTCATACTCATCAAAATTGACAGTGACGTACATTCAAGTTTTTAATTTTCGCAAGCACGTACAAGACATCATCATGCATAAGGTATTTTACGCTAAGGAGACATATATACAACACTCAAAAAAAATAAGTCTACATGGTGTGTACTTATCCTTATTAACATGCTATATTGACAAGGCAACCAATTTTTTAAATTTTCTAATTTTTTTTGTTGTGTTTTCTATTTTTTTAACTATCCTAAAATAAAATCTAAAAATAAAATATCTAATGTCCTAAAAAAAACTAAGAAAAGAAAAGAAAAATTATCCTAAAAAAAAATTATTAATGACCCTATTTTTTTTATGATGGAAATGATGGAAACCCCTCCCCACACTTAAGCGGTTCATTGTCCCCAATGAATAATAATATTTATAAAACATCTAAAATTAAAAAGATCCTAAAAAAATACAAAAAATAAAATAAAATAAAAAAATATGTACAAAGAATGGTTAAAAATACTCCCCTAATGGTGCATGATAGACCCCTTGAAAATTATTGTTTACGCTTGCTTCCTTGCTAGAAATTCTGAGCTTCAAGTCTCTTTATAAACTTCAGTTTATAAATATATTAACAACTTGCAAAGTGGTGCAGTGGTGTGTTGCATGGCTTCTCAAATGGGAGGTCTGGGGTTCAACTCCCTTGTTCTACAACATTTCTAACTATTTTTGTATTGCATGGACTGAGTTGCTGACAAGGACGCACGCATGGGCGACACATAAGTGCTGGCTGGGCAGCAAAGTGGCAGATGACTATGCAATGATGCTATGGCACGTGGCTGCAGATTGGATGACGATTAGAGGCTGATAAGTCGGATGGATGACTAGGCGATGATGTGGATGATGAGCTGGGCACATCATAACAGATGGGCTGGTGGACTGGACCAAAGCAATTGGGCTGGGCTCGTGAAGAGGACAGCTGCAAATGGGCCACAGCAGATGGGCTTGGACAATGGAACAGACCTGGACTTGTATGCAAAGAGAGACAAAATTGCAAGGAGAGATAGATTTATCTTTGTATTGCATGGACTGAGTTGCTGACAAGGACGCACGCATGGGCGACACATAAGTGCTGGCTGGGCAGCAAGGTGGCAGATGACTATGCAATGATGCTATGACACGTGGCTGCAGATTGGATGATGATTGGAGGCTGATAAGTCGGATGGATGACTAGGCGATGATGTGGATGATGAGCTGGGCACATCATAACAGATGGGCTGGACTGGACCAAAGCAACTGGGCTGGGCTCGTGAAGAGGACAGCTGCAAATGGGCCACAGCAGATGGGCTTGGACAATGGAACAGACCTGGACTTGTATGCAAAGAGAGACAAAATTGCAAGGAGAGACAGATTTATCTTGAGCCAGACACAGATTTGCACTGCGAAGAGAGATCACGCACTCGCGGGACAAAATTGTTGCTAGTACAGAGAATGTAAACCGCGGGTTTCAGAAGTCTATACCCCGGTATTTAATTTCTACCAATTTCACTTCAGAAAACACACGGCCAGCATAGCGGAAGCACACCCATCAAATTGTTTCTGTTTTTTTTTTTCAAAATTTGCACCTTTTTTTTTTACAAATTGCTCCATTTTTTTCAACTGTACTCAAAAAAATATTTATTCCTGAAACACTTGAAATCAAATCATCAAGGCATCATATGGGAGTAAAAAAAACAAAATAAAAACAACTTACCTAAAAAAATACAAAAAAAATGGAATAAAAAATTTACTAACCATACAAAATCATGGGTTGCCTCCCAAGAAGCGCCTTTCTTTAAAGTCTTTAGCTAGACATGGCAGTGGACTTTTTAATTATTAATTTTACACCGTAGTGTAAAATTCCACACCGCATCTCTATATGGCCATTTAATTATCTTCTTTGGGACCACGTCTTCAATGACAATTTTCAACTTCCAATGCTCTTCGAAAGTGCCACGTGACTTGTGCTTTTGTAAAATCTCCAAAAACAATTCTTCCTTATCAGGCGGTAAATCTGCTGATATAACGATGGACCAAGTTGGAGATGTCAACCTTCTTTGCTTCTCAAAAAGAACCAATTGCAGTGTCCACTAACAAAATTTGCATGTCTACAAAGCACATACTGTCACGAAAATTTGAAAAAACCCTTTCAAACTTCTTGTCCGGAAGTAATTCTGCTGAGATGATGATAGAAGATGTTAAAGATGAGCTCGAATAAACCTCTTGAGAATGAGAGGACATTAACTTCAATTCGAAATCAGGTGGTTCTTTGATAGAGGCTTTTGGTGGTTTGGCTTCTGCAGATAGCACTTCCAATGACTCAAAATAATGCACTATTTCTGCATCTGGTGAATTAACCTCCAACAAAGTTAGATGTTCCTCTTCATTATTCTCATGTCCAAAATCTAGAATCATGGGCTGCTCTAGTGGATCTTCATACAAATTATGCTCTAATTTATCAGAAATTGGAACATCTTCTAATGATATTATTGAAGATTCCTCTACATATCCTTCATGAACATATGTAATTTGAGAGTCCTTCACCTCTTCTTTGCTTTCTACTATCACGGTTTCTGAATTCTCCTTCCCAATAACTTCATGATTATCAATATCACATGGTAGAAAACCAGGCATTTGATTCTTTATCTCATCAACTGGTTCCTCAACATGATTCCCTAAGTTCCTCAACAAATTTGATTGATTCTCTATAGCTTTCATCAGCAAAGATTTTAGAGAACTATGTTCTTCTTTTTTAGGCTCTTGCTGTTGAGGTTGCTGAAAACATGAATAGCTAGGGTTCATTGATGAAGTTCCAAGATGAGCTCCTTCATTACTCAATGAATTAGTGGGAGGTTGCCTCCATGACTGGTTGCGAGAATCGAAATACGAGCTACTCCAATTTTGATTACCCGCAAAGCAAATAGAATCCGGATTAGAAGGACAATAGTCATATGTATGAGCACCGCAACAATAAACACACGAAACATAGTTAGCTTGGCTTCGTGGTGGACTCATTGGTTGCCACATAGGTTGATTCATTCCTATGCCCATATTCTTAATCATCTCTGCCACAGAAGATAATCTACTCTGCAACGAAAAAAATTCTTGATCTCGTGCAGCACAATCTTCATCATAGACCATATCCATCGCATATGGAGAATACATAACTCTATGTTGTTAACCTGAAAAACAACAAGAATTACCAAAGTAAGCTCCACAAAATAAAGCAAACTGCAAGATGATTAATTTTGCAATAAACACTATAACAGTCCCCGGCAGCGGCGCCAAAAACTTGTGCAAGTGTACACAATCGCAAGCAAGTAATACAGTAGTAAATACCAGATATCGTTCCTCAAGGACTGTCGATTTATGTAAATCGCAATTAATATCAAACAATTCAGTTATAGAACACAAGAATGGAGTTTTGATTTATCTAACTAAACATCTAAATTAACTAATATATATTATACTAACAAAGAGAATCGAATGAGTTTTAGATACGAGTAGCTAAGTCAAGATAATTACTTCCCCCTAATATGTTCATGTCGGCAATAAAGCAGTGTAATACTATAGCAAAATCACAGTCTACTAACCAAAAATTCAATGATCATAGGTTTCTCTCGAAATCACTATGGTACAGATTCTGTAATTAAATTAACATATGTCTATGCCTAATTCAACTTCCAGAATACAATTAAGCACCAATCTCACACGGTTATGCAAGGTAACAATATATGTCTATACCGTCACAAAATTAATATCAACAGATATAATCATGCACCATTCAAGTATTGTGTCAGTTAATCATAACCCTCTCAGTATTACAATTAACTCAACAATCTACTACCATTGGCCAAACAATAGCAAATATATATCATGATATCCACTTGAACGAATAAACTGCAACTGCATATAGTACTTCTTATCAAAACACCAACAATCCCATACTAGGGTTCCATAAAAATCCTAACTCAATATATTTAGTTCATAATCAAGGTATCAAAACAATCCAAAGTTAACCAACACATAATCATAAGAAGAGATATAAAAAGATAAGAGAAAACAAAGCCGATTGAATGTCTTCAGTGGCCGAATTCCTCGTTGATTGCTTCCACTCCTCCTCCCTTGTGTGGCTCCTTCTTCTCTCTTCCCCATACTTTATTCGGTCTGATCTATCTAATATTATCCTCTAATAAAAGTATTTTTAATTATTTACTACAATTACAAGGAGATTTCCCAATCAAAATTGAATTTCAATAATAGAAATTCGTAGTTGACTTTTTGACTCAGATTCTGGGCTGATTAGGCTGGATTTAAAATTCAAGACCACTTCAAAAATAAAGCCCTTCTCATAAGCTTTCCATGGGTTGTTGAATCGTCAGAATCGGACTTGTAGAACTCCAGATATGACCCAAACATTGCAGACTGCGCAAGCTACCCGAAAAATCCGAATTTTAATCGAATTATTCTCCAACTCTTGCTATTTAAATTCCAAGCCTTCCTTTATTATAACTCCTTGATACCTACAATAAAACATTAAAATTTATTAAATAAAAATCCAAATCAATACAAAATAACTTAAATATAAGGACAATATCTATTTATTATATTATTAATAGCACAACAAGCCAATTTGTGAGACAATTTATTCATTTTAAAATTACTAAATTACCCCTAATACATTAAATTAAAGAAAAAATGTGTTTTTAGTGAGATTTGAACCCTTGACCTCTAGCATTGAAGTGAAAGTCCATACCACTATGCTAGACATGAGTTTTGTGTATTTTACAAAACTCATTATTAATATATTGCGATACAACCCCCATATATTATGTTAATGATAAAAAATTGTTTCTAATAAATATTGAATTCTTGGCCTCTAACTTAGAAAAGAGATTTCTTACCACTGTGCTAGACGTCAGTTTTGGATATATTACAAAACTCATTAGTTATATATCGCGAGATAACCGGGCCCCATATATTATATTAATGATAAAAAAATTTGTTACTAATAAGAATTAAATCCTTAACCTCTAACTTAGAAGGTATATTATTAATAGCACAACAAGCCAATTTGTGAGACAATTTATTCATTTAAAAATTACTAAATTACCCCTAATACATTAAATTAAAGAAAACAAGTGTTTTTAGTGAGATTTGAACCCTTGACCTCTAGCATTGAAGTGAAAGTCCATACCACTATGATAGACATGAGTTTTGTGTATTTTACAAAACTCATTATTAATATATTGCGATACAACCCCCATATATTATGTTAATGATAAAAAATTGTTTCTAATAAATATTGAAAATCTTGGCCTTTAACTTAGAAAAGAGATTTCTTACCACTGTGCTAGACATCAGTTTTGGATATATTACAAAACTCATTATTTATATATCGCGAGATAACCGGGCCCCATATATTATATTAATGATAAAAAAATTTGTTACTAATATGAATTAAATCCTTAACCTCTAACTTAGAAGGGAAATTACTTACCACTATGCTAGAAATCAATTTAAAATATATTATAAACTCATTATTAATATATCATGAGACATTTTAATTATCATAAAATTACTAAATTACCCCTTCTATATTATGTTAATGATAAAAAAA
The DNA here is from genome assembly GCA_036435485.1 of Saposhnikovia divaricata. NCBI lineage: Eukaryota > Viridiplantae > Streptophyta > Magnoliopsida > Apiales > Apiaceae > Saposhnikovia > Saposhnikovia divaricata. The sequence continues at coordinate 53,384,316 of CM071594.1, read as the reverse complement.
TTGTTTATAATGAAAATTAAACCCCTTACCTCTAACTTACATTGAGATTTTTTACCACTATGCTAGATATCAGTTTTGAGGATATTTCAAACAGTACATAGTTATGAAACATTTTTTTATTCTAAAGTAAAACGAAATTATTTGGATTAAAAAGATATATACCGTGATTTATGTATTAATTATATCTTACGAATATCTCTTAATCAAGGTCAAAATGCACAAGTTGGTTGTGGATGATCAAACAGTCACTACTAATGTAAATTCTTATATACTCATAACTCAGTTAGGCCTGTCAATAAATAGAATATCCAGCACGATTCGATCCGATCTGTAGCTAAATTAGCAGGTATGATCGTTACCAAAAAATTTGATCTGTTAATGTTCTGATCCGATAAGGGTCCGATCTAATAACGAACGAATATGGATTTTGTATGATCGATCCATTCGAAAATATTATATTTATTATATATTTTATATACTTATGTAATATACTATAATATATATATATATATATATATATATAATATAACATTTTATATAAATAATATTATTTTGGAATATAAATTTGGATTTATCAAAGCATGTCATAATTTTAATTTTTACCTCGCCAAAAAAATTTCAAAAATACTATTTTATAGATTGAAAAAATATTTTTTTAAAAATTTGTTGGTCGGATCGGACCTCCGATTCGATAACCCGAAATCTGAATGGATCAGATACGCATCGACCTAAAAAATATCTGACTACTTATCCGATCCGATCCGAGTCCGAAAAATCTTAACGAATTCGTATATGGATTTATTTTGATCCGACCTGAATCCGACCCGTTGACAAATCTAAGTTCAATCATTTAAACATTCGTTTAAAAAGATTATCACATTAAAATTTTAATTTTAGTTGTACATACATCATGAATTAGATAATCTTTTAGATATATTTTACATACTAAGTATTAACATGTTGCAAGCACCATTTAATTATAAAGTAACATAAAAACATATTAACATGATTATACTAGCAAGCCCGTGCCTTGCACGGGCTATAAAGCTAGTTAGGATTAAACGCACGCTTATCATATATAAAGAATGAATTTGTGACTCATTTTTAATTATGCTTTTTGCTATTTTATTCTTGTTTGTTATTTTAGAAATATATTTGTGTCAAACCTAAAATTAGAATCTTTAATGATTTTTATAAAAATAATGTTTTTCTTAAAACATTTAATTTGGTAAACAAATTTTTTTTGAATTTTTTTTAAGGTTTAGCCTAACATATGTTTTAATATTTCATAGCATAATTTTAGCTTTTAGATCAATATTCTGGCCCATAATATTTCATAGCATAATTTTAGCTTTTAATTCAATATTCTGGCCCAACTCTTTCTCTGACCCAACTCTTTCTCTGGCCCAATTCTAATTTCTAAGAAAATTATCTTTTAACCCCTGACGACCAAACGACCACCTAAACCTCCTTACGCCAATTATATCCAATTATATATAGGATATAATAAAGGAAGGATTATAAATCGTGTTCAAACTGGTCCATAATAATATGAAGTTCGAAATTACAACAAATGTATCATTTTGTGTCGATCAAATTTACGTTCTTACAAAAATGCAGAACATAAATATTTAATTTTTTCAATGTTTTTACACTAATACTTTTTTTTTGTTCGAATCACAAACTATAAATTATATTAATCTGAATTTGTTGTACAAGGAGTGCAGAATATTTGCAACTTCATGCAGTTGGTTAGGAATTTTTTGTAGAGGCATAATTCTTGTACAACCATTCTCTAGATTGAGGACCAAGTAGATGATCCACTCATCCAAGATAAAATTAATTGACACACACTACATATGAATTTGATTCCTGAATCCAAGAAAAGTTTTACAATACCAACTTAAAGATTTTGGGACCATTTGCAAAACTTCTTGTTGCCCTGTCTGTAATCAGCATTCAATCTAGTCCCGGTGTTAAAAATTAGTGTGTAATTTAATACCTTTTCTATCCCAAATTTTTCATGCATTTCAATGGGTACAGGTATTTGTAAATAATATTTTGTAAGTTTTTTTATTTTGCATAAAAGTATAAGATTTATACCTTTACAAACAAAAAAGAAAAGAAAAGTTATTACTTAGAAATATCTCTTTCAAATACATTTAAATGCGTAAAAAAAATCATTTAATTTAAAATGGAGGGAGTATTAAATTAGAAAGCATTGCACTTTCATTACTAGTATCCCCTAAACCATGCGGAGTTATATATTGCATTTGTAGTAGTTAGTCTTGAGGATTGAATCACGTATTTGAGGATAAATATATCATTTACATTCACATAATAAAATTATAGCACGAGAGAAAACACATGAGAGAAATGATTTTTTCACATAATAAAATTGGAATCTTATTTCAGATAATTACATTATTAGTTCAAATACTTACACGTGAACTGAGGTTCATATGAGTTAATTAAACTTACACTAAATATATAGAAATCCATAACTAACTTCTTTTTTTTTTTGAAACCAAATCCATAACTAACTTTGGGGGTGGGCACTGGGCAGTGTTTTACCGTATTTGTTTTAATATTTAATTAATAGATATTATATCAGAATATAAAATATATATTTTATTAAATCTTTTCTATTATCTTAAAATTTTACATGGATTGATTTAGAGTTGAGTTACGCAAAGTTTGGCTTTTCATCGATTCCCAATATTCAATATTTTTAATATTTATTAGGAAATTATGTGCAAAAATGGATAATTAAGTAGATAGACTAATTACTTGACAGCTTGGTGCAGTGGTTAAGCCACTGGCCTCCTTTGAAGGAGGTCAGGGGTTCGACTCCTGCGTGTGCGTGTGAGTTTCTTAGTTTGTATTAGGTTTCCTTTATGTATTTGTATTTCTGTATTTGTAATGGCCGGGGGTCCTTCGGAAACAGCCTCCCTATTGTATAGGGGCATGGTCTGCGTACAGCTACCCTGCTCAGACACCATTTTAAGTGGTATTATAACTGAGTAAGCTAATTTTTTTAGACTAATTACTTGACACAAATATGTTGAGATTAAGCTTACTTCTTAACTTATCCTAGGTTTATGAATATATTTTATGCTAACAGAAGTGTCACATCAATACTCCTGGAGTAAATAGTTTGTTTAGGTAGAGACTTCAATCAAAATTATGCAAAACAACAATAGCTATTCAACATTAACGAGCTGCTTAATCACTGATGAATTTATTTAAACTAATCTTTGGTTGCCACCTGTTCAAATAAGAGGTGAAGGTGGTGGACTAAAGTGGAAAAGAATGGTTTTCTTTTAAAAGATACGAGGGTAATCAAAAGATAAACCTGTCGTGATTCAAGGTTCTTAAATCTAAGTGACAAAAGTAATTAAGAAATACTAATTTAATGAATAAAGATTATTACTTTGATCCATGCCTTCAAAAGCCGCTTTTGTATTTTTAAAAGTAAGTGTAACTGTCAATTAGCTGGTGAATGAGCAGGTTTTTTTCTATTTGATTTTTCCTAACTTTCGTTTTTTTAATCCCAGCTTTGGAAGTTCTTTAGTTGTTTTACCCTTCTTTTTTGATATTTTACTTTTACTAATGTTTTTAAATCACTTTTTTTTGAGTTTTAATTCGAAAAATTTCTCTTATAAGTCGATATTATTTCAATAATTATATACAAAGACTATAGTCATCACTAAAATTAATTTTACAAGTATTTACAATTAAATTATTATAATAAATCATGATGCAAATTATTGATACTGGGTTAAAGTTATTAAAAAGGTAGGATTATTAAAACAATAAAATATAGCCACTTGTCCCACTTAAGTCACTGGTTGATTAGTGCATAATCTAAACTCATCCTCTATATTTTTGGCATTTTCTTCTCACTAATCCACCTCCTCTAAAAGTTTAACATGTCTAATCTTTCATTGTCTAAAACTAACCACATGTTACGTGCATATAGAAAAGGTAAACTTGAATTAATAGGTCGGTACTCGGTAGATTATCCTCCCTCTCCCTCTTCATCCCATCTAATTGTTTAAATTTTTTAAAAGTTATTCGGCACGTATTTTAATGTGCATTTCTGTTGTGAAATAAAAATTAGGGTTGTTAAATTGCAGTTAGGGTTCGTGAGCTTCGTGCTTTAATGGCTGCGCTTGCATTTTCGTGACCTAATTCGGGTCCTCACAAGATGCCTACGTATCTCAGAGTTGAGAATCAAGCCAAGACGTAGTTCTGAGAATGAGGGGTCAGACCCTTATATAGGCTGTGAGAGCTCTAGAATTATGGTAGGATTTGGAGACTTGGTGGACAAGCCACCGTCTTGAGGAAGGTTTTGGACTCCTACCTTGTAGGAGTTTGTTTCCTTGTATGACTATGTACCTTGGACGTTAAGTCTCCCTCAGAATAGGTTATTCTAGAACGTTCATGGTTTGTGGATCAAGCCCATGTTAGAAACAAGCTTATACCGGACGTTCCCGGTTTGGGCTGTTCGTTTGGGCTTAATCATTAATTACGAATTTAATGCCCAACTAGGGTTTCGGGCCTTATTAATGAGCAAATAAATGTGGCATTAATTTTATCTTTAGGGGTTATTTTTCACCCATATCATTTCCCCCCAACTTCTAGGAAAACTTGATTTCGTAGAAGTTTAAGGTCACACCGGCTCTACCGGTATATCGTCTTACAGTAAAGTGTGGAGCGACCTACACATTCACAACGACTAAAATTCTCTCCCAAATTAATACTTAAGAGAGTTAAACGTTCCTTGGCCTCTCGAATTTATTTGTTTTGTATAAAAATTCAATGATTATATTTTTATACAAGAAATGAAAATTTTTAAAATATGTTATAGAATTATCCTTAAAATTCACCTTAAAATGCGTGCCGGACACATTTTAAAAAGTGTAAACAATTGGATGAGACAGAGTGAGTACTAAAACAACAATAGGCGGGTAAATTAATGCTCATAAGATACCAAATATGTTATTTTGTTAATCATACTATGACCACGTTTTTTTTGGTCAAATATTATGACCACATTTTAAATTCAATTTTTCATAATTTTTTTAGAAAAAGGTCAATTTTCAGAAGTCAAGTATTTTCTATAGTTCGAATGTACACCAGGACAAACAGAATGAGATATCTGACATTTTGGAAGTGTGGAATGATCTTACTAAAAGTAAGTATCTTGGATTACCCTCACTAATTGGAAGATCGAAGAAGCTAGTGTTTAATTATGTAAAGAAGAAGGTGCATAAGAAGTTGCAGCAATGGAATAATAAATTACTTTCACGAGCAGGTAAAGCAATTCTAATCAAAAGTGTTGCTTAGACGACCCCTCCTATACTATGTCATGTTTTCTCCTTCCTAAAACTCCGTGCCAAGATATCGAACGTATGTTAAATGGGTTTTGGTGGAAATCAAACTCAGCAAACTCTAAGGGTATACGATGGTTGGCATGGGACAAGATGAGTCACCTAAAATGAGAGGGGGCTTGGGCTTTCGAGACCTCTATGGTTTCAATTTAGCGATGTTAGGGAAACAGGTGTGGAATTTTCTGCATTAACTGAATTCGCTTGTGGCTCGTGTGTTCAAAGTAAGGTATTTTCCTTCTGGTAATCTCTTAAATTCGTCGAAAACTGGTAGGTCAAGCTTTATTTGGTCAGGTCGTTGGGTTGCAAAGGGGGAGTTCAAAAAAGTCTTTCGCTGGATGTGGGTGATGGTAGAAATATAAATGTGTTCGAGGACCCATGGCTAAAAGGTAAACAAAATTTTATGGTTGAAAGAGGAAGCTACAACATGAGCTCAAATACAAAGATGTCCTATTTTATGGAATTGAACGGGAAAAAGTGGGATGAGGAGAAAGTAAAGCAGACGTTTGAAGAGGTGGATGCTCAGGCTATTCTGAAAATTAGAATTCCTCGGAATGTGGCTAGTGATAGAGTAGCATGGACTCATACAAAGGAAGACACATACTCAGTGAAATCTGGTTACCAGCTTTGGCAGGAGAGGAATATTCAGTTGGTTCATAATGCTCAATCTGCAGGATGAAGGAGATTATGGAATTTGCATATTCCATCTAAAGTGAAATTCTTCCCGTGACGATTTTGCAGAAACAATATCCCAGTACGCACTGTTCTTCAGAAACGTTGCAATGAAATTCCCTTAACATGTCCCATGTGTAACAATGATGTAAAACATCTGATACACGTATTTTTTGATTGTGATTTTGCTACACAATGCTGGCAGCAAATGGGAATTCTTTATAATATGCAAGATGTGGAGAATGTGTCTGAGTGGTTGGTGGACAGACTGAGTTTGAACAATACTGAGAGGTTATGGAAAATGGCCATGACATTGTGAGGTATATGGTTTTTCGGGAATAAAAGATTTTGGGAGAACAGAGGGGTCACTTCAAGATTTGCTATGGATTGGAGTGTGAAACAACTTTCAGATTGGAGAGAAGCTCATGGAAGGGTAAAGCAGGCAAATCTTTCAAACACAACTAGCATGCATGCTGATATTGCGAAATGGAAGGCTCCTGAAGATGATTGTTTGAAACTTAATGTAGATGCCTCGATAGTTCAAGGTTCATCCTCTTTTGCAGTTGGGTGGCTGAGAGATCGAGTTGGTGAATTTAAAGGTAGACGAGTTATGCGAATCAACATGGATGCATCAGTTCTGGAAGTAGAGGTAATTGGCATTCACGAGGCTTAGTCTCGGAGTGGTCTTAGTCTTATACATGTTAGAAGTTAGCTAATAGGACGACCCATATAATGGCTCGATTTTCTTGTGAGCTAAATTGTTCTGTGGATTATGGGGGTGTTTGGCTCATCATATAAGTCGGCTTATATGATAAAAGTCCGTTCCCCATTTTCTTAGATTGTTTGGCAAAATAAGAGAAAGCCCATTTATTAAACTTATATGGGATAAGTTGAAGCATCTCCAAGGGGAGAGACCCCTTAGCTATATTATCTAAGTGGCATCTATGTGTCACCTTTTAGATAATATCTATAAATTGAGATACTCCAACCTTCTTTCCCCTTAGCAAAAAATATAGATAATCATATTTGGTCTTCTATATTTGTTGAATCCATAAACCTCTTATGTATAATTTTACATAATTATAATTATAGATAACCCCATTGGAGTACATATACCTCCTCTTAGCTAAAATTTTACATATTCAATATAGATAATCATTTTAGCTAACAATTTTACATTTTACCCTTGGAGATGCTCTAAGAAATCCTAACATTCAACTTTCAACTTATTCTTATTTCTCGATACACGCAATATATAATATCCTTCAAATCTTCAAAATCATATATCTTTTAATTCGTTCATTAGAAAATTGATATGTACATATCAAATTTCTCTACTCATCGAGATCTATCCATTGATATCCACTTATATATATTAAAAAACAAATATTTTGAAAATATTTAAAAAAGTTAACTTATAAGTTCTGATTTACCAAACACTCTACTGACTTATAATTTCTGATTTACCAAACACTCTATTAACTTATAAGTTCTGATTTACTTATCACTTATATGATACTTATCACTTTAAGTTATAAGTTACTTATTTTAAGGTAAGCCAAACAGGCCCTATATGGCTTCTCCACGTCAAATGTTGAAGTCAATGATGTATGATGTGAATTATGAGTAATGAAAGTGCTACTTTATTTCAAAAGTTAAAAACATTAAAAAAAAAAAGTGTAAAAAATTTTAAGCTCTTCCTTGTATAATTGACATATTAACAATCCATAAATACATATGTTATTCAAAATTTGTAAGGATATGAATGTATTTAAAATGCAAGCCAAGTCAATAACTTGAGACTTACAAACTATATACATAATTCGGTTCTGTAGTTTCTTTATAGTGTCTTCAGATCGTTTATCGTGATTGATACGATCTTTAAACCAACTATAATTACAACTGAGGCTGAATAATTTTCTTATAATGTCTTTAGATCGTAAATCGTGATAGATGCGGTCTAGAAACCAACTATAATTAAATCACAGAACAGTGATCTTAGAATTGCTCCTTTGGTGTTTGGCATTACTAAAAGTAAAGACCAAATTCAGTGAAAGTATGTTTAGCGGTAGTTATTTTGAAGACCATATTTCAATGGTACTAAATATAGTGGGAATTTGTATCCGTGGTTGTATCATGTCTGGCCTTATGACTTATTGTAATAAAATCCTTACCTATCAAAAAAAGAAAAACAAAAAACAAGTTATCTACGTTTATTGCTGAAAATGAAAGATAATGCAATAAATCTACAAGCATATCAATTCCCCGTAAGGGAAGACTTCTGCATAGATATATATGATCAAACGAACTTGATCACCAACAATAGCTCACCGCCTTGACCACCAAAATACAGATGAAGGTCCCATTTGTGGACCTCGTATAAAAACTACAATGACATTAAATCATTAATACGGTCACGTTTTTTAATATATAATCATGTCATTGTCAAATTATTATAGTATAGAAACAAACGAGTGATTAATTTATTTACACAAACCTTTTAATAAACATAAATCTTCCAAAAAGTAAAACATGAAGATATAGGATTAGTGGCGTTGTAGACAAATAAATAAACTCTGTACATGAACAATTTGGGGGATGTTGGAGTGGGTGGTGGTAATGAAAATCGAGAATGGATATTATAAGGAGGATTAATTGAAATGTGAATGAAATGAACAATTTATTTTTCAATTAATTTTTTTTGTAAATTAAAATTTTAATAACACATTTTTATTCAAATTTTTTTTTTCAAAAACAATAATTTTAGCTATGTGATCAATGTACCTAAAAATGTGTGCGAAAAATCAAAAGACTAATATAAAAAAAAGAGGGAGTATATAAATTCTTATATAAATGAGATGGGTACATCATGTATACATATGAATTGACAAATAAAAATAAAGCATGTGTCATTCCGGAACAAATTCATACATAACCTTGCTCTTTTTGTAATTATCAAAAGATTCGAAATCAAAATAATTAATAAACAATCAAATCGAGAGTTCAGCTCTATGCAATACTCATTTAATTGAAGTACTTGGAGTACATATAAATTTTGCATTCAAAATTTTGCAAATTTTATTAATTTGCAAATTTATTACATGAACATCAATATTTCATCGAAAATTTTGTATGTTTTGCTAACAAAATATTGCAAAATAAATTGTTCTGCGAAACACATTTGAGGTGCAAAACATATATGTTCTGATTGCAAAACATAAAGGATTTTCAAGATGAACATATTGCAAAATATACATGATTTTTAAAATTATCAATGAAATTATGATATTCATATAACAAGGTTTGTAAAATAATAAATTTTAAATTATTTTAAATGCAGAACACATATGTACTCCAACGGAATATACTGGGTATGTTTGGTTTGGTTTGGTTTTTATATGTACTCCAACGTACTCCAAATAAACAGTACTCTATAGAACTTTTCTCATTAAATTGATAATCAAAGATAATTATTGGAATAATAAGGGGTTTAAAGAGTAGAAAAAGGGAATAAAAAAGGCATAAGCGAATACAACGGAGCTCTATAAATACCGCAGTTGCAAACACACACCTCAAATCTCTCTCTGCCCCTCCCCCAAACACTCTTCCCCCTCTTCAACTCCATTTCACTAGGGTTTAATTTAATTTGATCCTATACACACAACCCATACTTACACCTATACACACACCCATGGACGCCTACCCTATCCACCTAGCTATGGCAGCTCTACTAGGAGCCTCATTCGTAGCCGTATCGGCCTATTATATGCACCGCAAAACCCTAGCTCAGCTTCTCCAGTTTGCGAAAACAATCGATAGAGAGCGGGAGGAGTTTGATGATGAGGCGGATCAGCATTTGAGGAAGTATGAGGCTGGAAAGAGGAGGAATGTTTATAGAAAGAGAGGGAGTAATGGTCATTATCGACGAGCTTCGGCATCGTTCCCGGATGTTAGGGAGATTACGAATGGCGGTGAGACAAATGGCGGTGAGGTTTATGTTGACGGGATTCCTCCGGGGTTGCCTAGGCTGCATACGCTTAGTGAAGGTAGTTTTTCGATTAGTTTCCGTAATTTTTGTGCATTTGGTAAATTAGTACTCGATTAAGTGATATCGTTGAATTAGTTTTTGATTAATTTGTTGATTATTTGTTAACTTTGATTAGATTATACATTTTGTCGGTCTATGAGGTTTAGTGTATTTTTTTACCTCAATTAGTTGGTGGATTCTAATGATTAACTTTATGTTTTGGTTCTGATGGTATTAATAAATAGAGGTTTTGGTGTGGATGTATGTATTTTAGTGATTGAGTGCTATATATTTTGTGAAGCTTTGTGCTAGACTAGTTGCTATTCATTTTGTGTATTTGACTTAGTTATGGTGTTTACGTTTTGGAGTATTGTAGATGGGATTGGTTTGACTGATATGCATAGTTGAACATTAGAAATGGTTTATGGTAGTTTGTGTTTGAATAGTTTGTTGTTTGAAGCAATGATTTTTGAACAGTTAGGGGAGGTTTTCTGTAATATCTGATATATGAAAAGGCGGTTGTGTGTATGTATATATTGCTTCCAATAAAATGTGAACTTTATGTTAACTGTGTGTTTGTTCAATATCAACTGAATTTGATGTGCAGAAGATACAACAGACATTTTTGCCCTTTTTTTTTTTTTTTTGGTTTTGACATGCACTTCCTCTCAGGAAAATCTGCTGGGCATACTGGTTTAAGCACAAGAGGAGGGCACTTAATTAGACCGACTTCTCCCAAGTCACCTAGTGCCAGTGCCTTTGAAAGTATAGAAGGGTCGGATGATGAAGATAATATGACGGACAATTCTAAAGTAGACTCGACATACCTTTATACTAATGGAGATGCTGTAAGTTGTTTAAGCCCTGCTGTATTTTCTTGAACAGAAAAATAAAATGTTTAGTGTTTCTGCTCGTAGATGGTGGGTTAGGATGAGAAGATTGGTTGTTTACTATAAGAAATGGAGTAAAAAGGATTTTAATCAATTCTCCATTTCTATATCAGAATTTGCCGGAGAATGGTAATGCAAATGGAGAGCCAAATATAGCCGCGTCAAGTATGATTCGCTCCCATAGTGTATCTGGTGATCTTCATGGTGTGCAACCTGACCCTGTGGCAGCAGATATTCTTAGAAAAGAGCCAGAGCATGAAACTTTTGTCCGACTGAAAATTTCTCCTAGTGGTATTTGGTCCAGTTTTGCATTTCTCTTACATTGTTAAGTGCTCACCTGCTCGCACATTATATAATTGTGAACTTGTTGGGGAAGTTTTTATCAATTTCTTACTAAAAGATCCTACTTATAATTAAGTTGAGAGTAAAGTACTTGTATTTTCAGTAGTTGACAAAGCGTTAACGTAGAATTGACATCATATCCTAATACTTTCTAGCAAGATAAAGATCATTTAAAATAATAATCTATGTTTCCCAGAGTATTTTGAAAATTAGACATATGCAATTTATTGGAACAAACTTAGATTTTTTGATGAAATATATTCTAAAAGAAAAATTGGCACTATTGGACATTCAAGTTTGTAGCTAGATGAGAAGGAAAATCAACTTTTCAGCTCTGTATTTATTTTTGGATGGATCTGTTGGGGGGCCACTGTTTTTTAATATGTAGTTGCAGATCAATTTAAAGTAAAAATTATGTTTAACTTTTCAAAATAAAATTTTTCAGAGACACCGTCAGCGGATGAAGCAGAAGTCTATCGGACTATTCAACATTGTCTTGCACTGAGAGAACATTATATGTTTAGGGAATCTGTTGCTCCATGGGAGAGAGAAATTATAACCGATCCTAGTACACCAAAGCGTAATCCAAATCCATTTGATTACACCCCTGAGAAAAAAACTGATGTGAGTTTGTAGGTTTTGTTTTTTTCTTTTCAAGCTTTTGCTTTTTTTTTTTGTTGGATCAAACGACTTTGGAGGCCATCTTTCCATGATCATGTTTAAATTTTTATGCTAATTTTACTGTTTTTCTCTCTGCAGCATTATTTTCAGATGGAAGATGGAGTGGTTCATGTTTATGCAAATAAAGATTGTAAGCCGTCAATATTTCATTGTCAACTTGGAGTGGAAATGCCAAACTTTTCTTGTTTTGAATGGATAATGTTCTTTCTACTCGAGTTCTTACACCTGTTACTGTTTTTTCCGCAGCAACAGAGAAGCTCTTTCCGGTTGCTGATGCAACAACCTTTTTCACTGACTTGCATTATATCCTAAAAGTTATTGCAGCTGGAAATATCAGGACCCTATGCCACCATCGTCTAGTACTTTTGGAGCAGGTGTAATTTTTTTTTTCTTAACATCAATTTAGGGTAATTTTATTCTGGCGATTCTACATTTTGTTTCTTTTGTAAGAAAATATTGTTTGACATGGTCAATCTGTGAACTTCCGTTTCAGAAATTTAATCTTCATCTGATGCTAAATGCTGATAAAGAATTCCTAGCTCAGAAAAGTGCACCACATCGTGACTTCTACAATGTCAGAAAAGTTGACACTCACGTTCATCACTCCGCATGCATGAACCAAAAGCATCTTCTGAGGTTTATTAAATCAAAGTTAAGGAAGGAGCCGGGGGAGGTAATTATTAGAACGTGAATTGTGAGGCTTTGTCACTCTTTCCTCAATACTTCTCCTTTTACTTCTTGAATCTTTTATACACAAAATTGGATCATCTTTCCTATAAACTTTGTTAACAATTCACGTATCATCACTAGTTTCTCAGTCTGAAAATGAATTTTATGCATATCTGTAAGCTCTCATCTGATGGTATTCAGGTGGTAATATTTCGAGATGGAACATATCTTACCTTGAAGGAGGTTTTCGAGAGCTTAGATTTAACTGGGTAATGATTTTTTTCTACCAAGAGAAAATATTACTATGGCAGGGTATTCAAGGCCATATTTGATCATTTATATCACCTTAATCCTCACTAGTATCATATTTTTCTCTTATTAAATTAGGTATGACCTGAATGTTGACCTTCTAGATGTCCATGCTGACAAGAGTACTTTTCATCGTTTTGACAAATTTAACCTGAAGTACAATCCTTGTGGTCAAAGTAGGCTCAGGGAGATCTTTTTAAAGCAAGACAATCTTATTCAAGGTATGTGCTTCTTCTAATATTACATTGCAGTACTGAAGCTGTGATCTTGCAAATATAAACATATTATTTCGCTCTACAATATCCTTTTTTCTGGTCCTAGGGCATATTTGAGCTATGTTTATTTCGGCAATCATTTATACCAACTGTAATTGTGTTGGTCATTGTACAGTTTTTAATCCTCTTACTCAATGATCTTGTCAAGGTGTTTTGTTTTCATCTCAATAAGTTTCCTTACAGTAACCATTTTCTTAACTATACTTCTACTGTTCTGCAATTTTGACAGGTCGTTTCCTTGCTGAGGTGACACAACAAGTGTTCTCAGATCTTGATGCAAGCAAATACCAAGTGCGTGCTTGAACCCTCTATAAATTTATGAATGTTAGAAATACATGATTTGCATTATTAGTATCTGTAAATAGAGACCTTCATACCTCAAGGTCCATTGGTTTTTACTTTCGTGTAAAATTAAATCTTTCCAAACAAGCAAATAGGAAGAAATTTATGAACATTTGATATACATGATTTGCATTATAAAATTCTGTAAATAGACCTTAATACCTCAAGGTCCATTGGTTTTTCCTTTCGTTTAAAATCAACTCTTTCCAAACAAGAAAAAAGGAAGAGTATTGGTTATACATTGTATGTAATGTAGAGTGATGCTGTTTGATGGAGATACTGTCAGAATAGTAGTCCATGTTTCTGTATTTAATTTATTAATCATATTACCCCAATCCTTCTTTCTTCATTGTGAAAGTGTTCTCGTTAGTGGTCTTGTCACAGCGTCCAGTATACTGATTTGCAGTTTATATATGATGAAGCAATTTTTGCTAGTGCAGATGGCTGAATACAGGATTTCGATATACGGGAGAAAGCAAAGCGAGTGGGATCAACTTGCGAGTTGGATAGTGAATAATGAGTTATACAGCACCAATGTTGTTTGGTTGATTCAGGTTGTACTCTTATTCAGAATATTTGTGTTATAATGTTCTCATCTCTGCTTTGAACATTGGAAAATTTTCAGGATGGGGACTATTGGTCAAAATTGATGTCCGTGTTATATTTTGACGTAATGTGCTAGCATTTTAATATCACTTTATCTCTCTGCTATTTTGCAATATATCAGAGGCTTATATAAACTGATAAACAAAGTAATGAGATATGTGCGGACTGCGGAGAACCTTAAAAATGCACAATTCAAGTACTTATCCATTTCTTATTAGCTTGTCTACTTTATAGGAGTACCTTCCGTCTTCACGAATGGTTGGGTTGAAGTCAATCTGTACTCTGGGTTAAGTTTTACAACATTAGTACAAAGTAAACTGATGTATCTTTTTTATTTAATAGTAAATGATTCTGTTCAACATTGTGCTTATCTCTGCGACTTGTGTGAAAATGATGAGACTGCTGAGACGATCTCAAAGTCAATGGATGATGTGCTATTGTTAGTACTAACATTTACTCCTTTTTTCATCATTTCTAAAAGAAATAATGTATTAGACTTCTAGGTTACTTTTATAATAGACTGGAGTATCTTTAATCATTTGCCCCCCTTGTTAGACAGCACTACCCACGGGTTATGCCGAATTAAAGTAGTATCCATCCCGCTGTCACTAACTATGCTGAACATTGTATGTTGATCTGGAAGTCTAGGAGTATTAAGATCGGAGATGCTCTTCCTAGAGTGGCATATTATATAAACATAAATATGTAATTTTTTCTAGATAGTATATATAGACATGGTGAGCTAATTGCACTTGAGAAAAAGCCATGTGATTGGCTCTTTTTCACGGTATGATGCATATGTGTCATTACTTTAAACTCACACACACAAACTAACAATCAAAAATCAAGAAGAGAAATGAGGGCTCACAGTGAGATAGATTTTAATTTTAAGAGGGAAGATACACAATACTCTTTGAAGTTTGTATCATGCAACCTACTTTTAAAATGTGGATATTGTATGTAACCTGTGATATTCTGTCTTGCAGCTTCCTCGTCTGTACAATATCTACAAGGATATGGGGATAGTAACATCATTTCAAAATATTCTCGACAATATATTTCTTCCTCTGTTCGAGGTTACTGTTGATCCTGAGTCGCATCCCCAGTTGCATGTATTTTTAAAGCAGGTACATGCTCTTATATTTTTACTTGCCATTTTTCGTTATTATCTATTAATCCAATGCGTT
Organism: Saposhnikovia divaricata; assembly: GCA_036435485.1. Lineage (NCBI taxonomy): Eukaryota > Viridiplantae > Streptophyta > Magnoliopsida > Apiales > Apiaceae > Saposhnikovia > Saposhnikovia divaricata. The sequence continues at coordinate 53,368,923 of CM071594.1, read as the reverse complement.
TATGCTTATCTATACACTATTTGATGTATAATAAATTTGCCTATATTTTGGTTTGCTTTGATGGTTGCTACAGTAAATGTTAAACTCGAAACTGTTGTCGAACTTGTTATATGGATTTTCTCCTCTACAGTCATATCAGTTGCCTTTTTTTTTTTTTACCAACACCTACAGTTTATATTATCAGGTTAAGTTAGCGTATAAACAATGTGAATAATCTAACTCCTCATGTTTCATAAGCGGAGGAACAAAGTCTATTTGCACCATTGTTTTTCATATAGCAAAAATATTTAGCATAAAGATTTGAGCTCAAGAACCAGGAGCTTAAATACCATGTTACACTAACTTATCTTGGTGTTTAAATTGTTCAAGAGGTTCCCCCTTGCACAACATACATTGAGCTAATACTTTCCTTCAAGTTTACCTTTGCTGTTACATTTATAGTTGCAGATTGACATCTTTCATAGATCAGTCATTATCTTTTGAAAATTACAGGTTGTTGGTTTAGATTTGGTGGATGATGAGAGCAAGCCTGAAAGACGTCCTACAAAACACATGCCGACACCAGCTCAGTGGACAAATATATTTAACCCTGCATTTTCATACTATGTGTATTACTGCTATGCCAACCTCTATACATTGAACAAGGTATGTATGGAACTTTAATCACTCATAAATATAGATACAGTCATAGAGATTTATTTGTAGATATGTAAAGGAAAGAAAGTAGTTTAGCATGCGTGCATTTTCATTTTTCATTGGCTGTTTTTACAAGTGTTGTAAGTCATAATAATGATATATCCGTTACGGGGTGGTGGTAATGTTATATTGTGTATTACTATGATGCATATTAAGAAGTGTAATATGCACCAGTGCACCACTAATGATTACAAAAGGAAAGGGCTTCGCATATAAAATTTTGTGCGCACATATATATGTATATAATCTAAAATTGCATAGCAGCGAGTGACGGTGCTATGAGTTGGCTTGCATGTAAAAGGCAGGGTCATTTTACAGTCACATGGGGTTTAAAGTTAATCAGTTAATGCTGGAATAGAATAGCACAAAAACACTAGACATGTTACCCTTTGTCAAAAAAACTTGTTCAGAGTATAATTATCCTATTTGGACATAGAACCTTTAAAAAGCTTCATAGTTTCATCAATAAAACTTGCAATCTTGCATTGTGTTTTGCTTTTCTAGCATTTATGCAGTGCAACAAGTACTGTGGCTTTTGAAGGTGACAGAATATTTTTATATCCATGCTTAAGGCAGCATATGCTTCTAGACTTGAGTGCATTGTAATGAGTTGTTTACTGTTGCATCTCAGCTCCGGGAGTCAAAGGGGATGACAACTATTAAATTTCGCCCTCATTCTGGGGAGGTATTTAAAGACACTTTCAGCTTTCTTTTGCTATTTGCAATAAATTTCTTGCATTGTTCATGTGGTGTCTTATGTGTTCAGGCTGGTGACGTTGACCACCTCGCCGCAACGTTTCTTACATGTCATAACATTGCACATGGAATTAATTTAAGAAAATCTCCTGTTCTTCAATATTTATATTACCTATCCCAGGTAATTACCAATGCTTTTCTTTGACTAAATTATTAAAATTATCAAATTCTAAATTGTGATGATTTTATGGTTAATAGATTGGTCTGGCTATGTCTCCTCTGAGCAACAACTCCTTATTCCTGGACTATCATCGAAACCCTTTTCCCATGTTTTTTCTGAGGGGCCTTAATGTTTCCCTTTCCACTGATGATCCACTACAAATCCATCTAACAAAAGAACCACTGGTTGAAGAATACAGTATAGCAGCTTCAGTAAGTATTCTCCATATTTTTTTGCATTATAAACATGAGATGATATTAAGAATTACGATCATATTATGGAAATGGAATTTGTTATTTATTCTTTTTACAGGTGTGGAAATTAAGCTCATGTGATTTATGTGAGATTGCACGTAATTCAGTCTACCAATCAGGTTTCTCACATGTTCTAAAGGTAACAATTTTTACAGAGCTGTTCCAAAACCGTTACTGTACTTTTAAGTTTTAATATCATGTGAGATGCTTGACATGTTAAAACTTGATGTTAAAGAAACAATCCTGGATGTAGAAGGGGGATGTGATGTCATTTTATGTTTCCAGAAATGATGCAAAACTTTAGTGATGCTTTCTGGTTCTTCAAAATTTAGTCTGAAATCTGAAGAGCTGTGCAATATTAAATTTTTTTATAGTCTCACTGGATTGGTAAGGAGTACTACAAGAGAGGACCAGATGGAAATGATATTCACAGGACGAATGTACCTCATATCAGGCTGGAATTTCGTGATACGGTATGGTGTTTGCTCTCAGATATTTTAAATTTTTTTTTCACAAGCTTAACTTTTTTTCTACAAAAAATTTCAATAACACTGGTACTCAGTTACATCAGAGGAAAACTCTAATATATAACTTGGCAAAAAAAAAAAAGAGAACTAATCAATATATTCAAGAATCTAAAAGTGTAAGGGCACCAAGAAAGAAACTACATGCTTCAATCAGCATCAGTATTTTCTCTGCCTGTCTTTTAAGTTGACACATGAATTCCAAGAAAATATGATATGACCACATTTACATTTTTTGCTGCAGATCTGGAGAGAGGAGATGCAACAGGTGTACCTTGGCAAAGCCAGTTTTCCGAAATACATTGAAACCTAGCAAGCTTGGTGATTGTGTTTACCCGTATCTAGATTATATAATTTTCTCAAGGTACAGATTATTAATTTGACTTTGGTATATCAGATCTTTTGTCGAAATATCTCCCCAAGTCCTGAACTAAGTAGGTGCCTAATTTTGTCAGCAACTAGGGGGGCCAAAGTTGCAGCAGTCCCTTATGCTAATGTACCATGACATCATGATAGCGACCAAGACAGAATTGCTCCAAATGAAGACCCTTTGATGGAGTATTAAGGGCACCAGATGCCTGTGTAAGTTCAAGTGCAAGATTGATATCTGTTTTCCCACAAGATCACAACTCGGGATAACAGCCTGTAGCATTCTTATACCCTTGTGCCTTTTCTTATACAATACAAGAATAAAGAAAACAACAGAAACATAAGTGCTGCTCTATAGCTTATGGATGAATGGAATTTGTACTTGCTGTGATATTAATATATTTTAAACAATTTTGTGCTTCCCTAAGGCGAGGCAATAATATTCACTGCTTAATTTGCTCTATGTTCTTTTGAGAGAGAGAGAGAGAGAGAGAGAGAGAGAGAGAGAGAGAGGGAGGGAGGGAGGGAGGGAGGGAGGGAGGGAGGGAGGGAGCGTGTCTGATAACGTAGAACAATGGATGTGTCACTTGTGTTGGTGAAGTCTTTTAAGGGTCTTTCCTCAATTCCCCCAGGTGTATGTGATTTTGTCGATTACTGGCGGTATCAAAACTATGTTGTTTCCTGCATACATTTCTCAGGTGAATGAAAGCATTTTGACATTAAGTAGATATTAACAGGTTGTGGGAGAAAATTCTTATCCTCACAAATGCAGTAATATGTGCGTACTCTTCATTTGTAGGTGCACATCTTTGTTGGTATTAACATGAAAATAGCTTCATTGTACATGAGAATAGTTTTGAGTTGAAGATGGCGTAAACGAGCTATTTGGTCATCGTACTATTCAAAAAATTTTAATTGGGTCATCAATCCAAAAAACTTTTCAATCACATAATAAAACACTTAATTATTTTCAATAGTAACATTATACTATAAAAAGTTTATTGTCGTTAAAAATAACGTGACTTTGACGGAAAGATGTTAAACTATTTATCAATTTTTAATTAGGTCACTGAACGAAAAAAAAATTATATTGTAGATTGAAAAAAATTAAAATATTTGTTTAGAAATTAAAAAATTAAATTTTGGATTGAAAAAATTAAAATATACTCATATCTTGAAAAAATTTGAAAAAGTTGAAATTTTTTAATTCGAAAAAATTTGAAATTTTTTAATTTGAAAAAATTTATACACATTAATTCGAAAAAATTTAAAAAAATTTTATTCGAAAAAATTTATACGCATATCTTGAAAAATTAAACAGACGCATCCCTTAGATATATACTCTTGCTGTCATCTTCAAAGGTATAATTGTTTTGTATAGAAATTAAAAATTAAATTTTAGATTGAAAAAAAATTAAAATATAAATCTTGAAAATTTTTGAAATTTTTAATTCGAAAAAGTTTGAAATTTTTTAATCCGAAAAAATTTATACTCATTAATTCAAAAAATTTAAAAAAAATTATTCGAAAAATTTATACGCATATCTTAAAATATCTTGAAAAATTAAACAGCCGTATCCCCCTTAGATATATACCCTTGCTGTCATCTTCAAAGGTATAATTATTTTGATATTTAAAAAATATCTAAATATTTACATTTAATATTTGTAAATTTATAGCAAAACCTACCAGTTATAAATTAATAAAGTGAGAATGTCAGAAAATTAACTGGATATCCATACACTTAGTTTTAGAGTATCTCCAAAGGTATGTTTATTTTTAAATTAATTAAATTCTAATCATTCGAAAAAAAGTTTAAAATGAAAAATTAAACAGCCGTATCCCCCTTAGATATATACCCTTGCTGTCATCTTCAAAGGTATAATTATTTTGATATTTAAAAAATATCTAAATATTTACATTTAATATTTGTAAATTTATAACAAAACCTACCAGTTATAAATTAATAAAGTGAGAATGTCAGAAAATTAACTGGATATCCATACACTTAGTTTTAGAGTATCTCCAAAGGTATGTTTATTTTTAAATTAATTAAATTCTAATCATTCGAAAAAAAATTTAAAATTCATCATTTTTTAAATTTAATTAAATTCTAATCATTCGAAAAAAATTAAAAAATTAAAAAAAAAATTACTTTAGATTGGAAAAACGTGATATTTTAAAATATTTGTTCGCATATATTGATTTATACGCATATAAACTGAATGGGTATGTTCATAATTGAAAATTTTAAAAATTTTTAAAAAAAAATTAAACTTCATTGAAAATTTAAAAATTCAATCAAAAATTAAAAAATAAAAATACCGATGACATAATTAAGAATTGATATAAAGTTCGGTGATTGACAGTTAAACTTCATTCCAGTGACCTAATCAAAGTATTCCGTCCATTTTTTAAACGGAAGTAACGGCAGAAACCCAATCAAATTGTTTTCAGTGTTTTATTATGCGATTGAATTTTTTTTTGGATTAGTGACCCAATTGAAAAATTTTGAAAAGAACAATGACCAATACCTCCTTTACCCCATTGAAGATGCACGACAATGGTAGTTTGGTTTCAATAAGTACAAATGGTGTGCACTTATAAATAAAGGGTATGCAATATGCACATATGTTCATGTTGGTATAGACAAAACATCAAACACCTGGTTCAATGGCAACTCCACTTTAAATAAAACTTCATCATTTTCGCTGTATCTATCGCTTTCTACATCACCACCACTATGCATTACCTCTCCGCCACCAATATTTCCTGCCATTTCAACCAGCAAGTCCTTTTGGCACTTTCCCCAATTTTCCGGCGTTTTTTATTATCTTTTAAAATTTAAATTATAAACTGTGCATTTCAATTCACAGGATAATTATTTAGGTCGGGTTGGAAAGCAACCAATGTCAGTGGCTCTGCATCGGTATTTGTGTACTAGTAGCATTCTAAAAAGCAGCAATAAATCGGGATGCTGTACAGTGCTTCTCCGAATTGGGATTAGTCGATATTAATCGCCGATTAATTGCTGTTCAATGCCTCTACCAATTAAGTCCGATTCTCGTTTTTTACAACACTATGTACTAGTAGTGGTGCAAATCACGCTAATTCAGCATACAAAGCTGTTAAGGATGTTGATCAGACGGGCTCTGATGGTTCCAATCATTCGTCGCAACAGCAAAGAAAAGTGTTCGTGGCAGTGTATGGTTTCATAGTTTTCGACTATTTCTGCTCTCACAAATAATTTTGACAAAAACTACAGTAACAGATGACAGAGGAAACAATATAAGATTTTACTTGCATGCATTATCTACTACACTCAACTACTACTGCAATCCAGTTTCATAAAATCAACAATTCTGTTCATGATTATTCAAAATGTATCAGTCTCACACTGCTTGCTACACCATAGATTAGTTTAAATAAAAGTAATAAGTGACGATACTGGATTACAATGACTTGACAGACAGCTCCCAAAAGATTTACAACAGGTAACAAATCATTGTCATTACAGAGCCATCCAGCTAAGTACCGTGCATTATTACCGAGTAGGAGGCTGCAGCAAAGAAATAAATGTAGTCAGCATTTCTGTCATATATAAAAAAGATAAGATACTATGGTTTCTATATAACCTGAGGGCCTTTTGAAATATCCTTCATCATCTCAACCATTTCTCGTCTCTTCTCAACAGCTGCAGAAAAATAGTTTTTCAGAAACATCATTTACCACCCAAAAGCTATAGCTTTAATGCCAAGTACCAACTTCAAGAAAATACAAACCTTTCTCAGATAGTTCCTGAAGCTGTTTCTCTGTTCTCACAGCAAATCTTTGAAATGTACGGCTGACAAATCATAGACATGTACATTAGAAGGGCATATGACAGTCTTGTTACACCAGAATTTATCAGTAATGAATAAGGAAAATACGGAGAAAATGTGAGAAGTTTATATATTTAAGTATTCCATAATGCAAAAACAATTAAATAAACTGCAAAACATCAGAGACAAATTTTATAGAAAGAAGACATAAGCATCAACCATGTCATTTAGCAGCACTAGAGTTTATAACAAGAGGATTGCTGCTATGTTTGAATAATTTAAGGCATCACCAAAAAATAATCAGCAAATCTATTGTAAAACTTTTTAAGAAAAAAAGTCAATAACTTGCATTCAAAGGTCGTTGGTAAGTGTAAAACAAATATGTTGGTCATATGTATAACTCTAGTAAATATGGGCTAATTAAAAGTAGAAAAATAGGAGAGGTTCTTTTAAAAAACAGCATACATGCATAGACACAATATATATAACCTCATTGAAGCATGTCATGGTTTGATGCTTTTTCAGTGTGATTTTTGTATGTTTTTGGTATTTTCTAGTAGTTTATAAGTGCAGGAAACGTAAGATAACAGCTAGGAAAAGATATTATAACAGAGAATAGAGAGAAATCAGAAGAGAAACAGAGAGATTTAGAGCAGAAATGAGAGAGACAGAGTTTAGAGAGAGATTTGAGTTAGAAACCCTAGGAGAGAGAGAAAGAAGTTATAGAGAGAGAAAGAAGATTGGTGGAAACAGATTCCTTTTCATATACCACATAATGAGAAAATACAGGACTCAACAAGTATTTATAGACTCCACTGAACTGTAACTAATATGTAACTAACTTGACAAAACAGGAATTTACTAAACTGCCCTTACTACACATATAATGACTTAGCACTACTTAAGCTACCATGACAAAGCTTCAGAAGGAATAAGATAGATTTGTATTCTTTCATGAAAACTTATTCATACACTTTTATTTTTGTGTTTGATCTTATGATTTTATACCAAAGCTATAGTACTCCAATTCAAATATTGATAGTTACCATTAATGCGCTATACAATCTACTATCTTTCTTTTTTACCTGCCAAAGTATTAGTAAACAAAGACAGCATAAAAAAGATATTTTGGTTAACAATACTGTCTTAAATCCAGACTCAAATCTGATAAAAGTAATGTGGGGCCTTAATCTGATAAAAGAATGATTAGACCGGTGGAATTTGAATTTGGAGCATTACAATTTGTGTTATGACATTGCTCCGAGAAAATGGAAAAATCAACTGAACATCACTGAACGAGGAGACAGATTAAAGTCTACCCAATGCCTAGATTCATACCTAAGCAAAACATAAACTAGGTTGATCAGATACGGAACTATCCCACCTTTCTACTTAGGAAACCTTTAAATTATTATGCTACTTTGCCATCCTCACATGCAAATTACTTTTAAACTTTCATATAGAAAGAAGAAACAAGGCTTCAGCTCCATAAGTGAGACACTGGCTAATGGACATTTTCTTCACTGATATTAGTGAGGCCTTGTACAGACCAATAGATAGTAACTTCTGATGGGGAATGAACATAAAAAGGATCTCTTTAATTTACTAGTAACTAATTTAGGTATTTTTAATAGTAGTTTTAAGTTGATCAGGTTTAGTGTGTATCATGTTTGGGTTTTATCTTGACTTATACAGTTGAGATAATTATTATTAGTAGTGTAATTTCAATTGTGTGCTTGACTTAGTAGTTGCAGCTAGATATCAATACTAGATGGGAGTTAAACTACTTATTTTACCAAGTTGTGTGGGTTTGTGAACAGCCTATATATATATGTTTGTATTAGCTTCTTAAAGAGGTAGACTTTGATTATATACATAAAACTTTTCTCTGAATATTGATGATGTATCAATTTGGGGATGGCTTGGGGTAGAGATTGTTCTACGATTCAATCTCCGAGGGTTTATAATCACTGTTCTTGTTGTGTTTATCATAACTTTGTTATCGTTTATCATTAATTGTTATTGTGCTGCGTCAACTTCCAAGTTTCAACCATTAAACATTGCAAAACATATCCTTACATCAGAATGTTACACAAATAGTGATTGCCAGTTTGCAACATATTTCTTAACACAAACCTTTCATAATTTATATTGGACAATTCCAAATCATATTTGAGATCTACAAAAAAAATTAAAAACCAAATACAAGAAAAACCTAAAAAAGACAGCCCAAGTTTTAAAGATGTGTTGATGGAAATTGTCGAATTGGCCATTAGACACACGTAGATAAAACCTTTATTTTATGAACCCTGTCTTACCCCGTTAATGGATATGAACCAGTGATCTTAGAAGGTTTTATTTATATTGGGCTAGAAAGTGGAGCAAAAAATGGTGCAAGATTAGTTAGGTCTCTTTAATCTTAACCGCTCATCCCACACAACCATAAATGGCGTAAGATGGGCTAGAAAAAGTTCACACACACACACACACACACACACACTCTATAGTAAGGTTCTATGGAAAACCAATATGTGGAGAACCAAGAACACATTTCTTGTCCTGAAAAGATGGTTACTTTGTCTGACAAAAAACACCAATTCGAGGTAAACTTTAAGTTCAACAAAAGGTTAAGTAATAAATTTTGCAGAACACCGCGGAAATAGGTGCTTGACAAATAATTCTTCTCCAATTTTCATTAAAACATTTTCCTACATACCTATATCACTCATTAATTTGTGAAATCATCTAGCCCAATGATCAAAGAATCAAATCAGAAACCCTAATTCCACCTAGTAATCATGGCACATCAAACAACCCCCCCCCCCCACAAATATACCTTTGAAGAACGAGGAACAATTCCGTAGAATTTTAACAAATCAAAGAACACATCCACCACGTAAGAAATAAAACAGGAAATGAAAATAAAAAAAGAAATGTAAGAAAGAGATACTACCTATTAGCAAGGCCTTCAACAACAAACTGATTAATCACGTACGAAATAGCTCTGTGCAGAAAATTCCCTCCCGCCATTTCTTCCTCCTCCTCAAAATGCTTTATCTGATTCAAATCGAACTTATAATACGTATGCGTATGTATTACCTATTTGCAGCAGGAGAAAGAAACAACAATCTACAATATTACCTCACAAAACTAACCGATTTGATTTCCAATTCACAAGCCCTAAATATGTACCCTAGTTCACATTCACATATACATATAAATGGATTAAATGCCTCCCACAGCCCAACAAAAGAATCGGCCCAAATAAACAGGCCCATTAAGCTAAGCCCAAATGTTTATATTTTGGCAAACATCTTGCAATCCAATCGTAACCAACTTCCATGGCAACTATGAATTCATCATCTTCCTTGCACAATCTTCTACCTCTCCCATCCTTTTCCTTTTCTTCCCAAAATGCCCCTACTCCTTCACTCAATTTACACTTCAAGCCCTCCTTCACCTCCCTCTCCACATCTTTCTCACACCCAATCAAGTCCAGGCGTTTATTCAACAACGTCGTCGTTTCGGCCTTGAGTAAGATTGCTGAATCTGACTTTATTACTTTTCCGCCGGAATCTGATGGAATCTCCGCCGTCTTTCCGGCCGAGGCCGGAGTTTATGCGGTGTATGATGAGAATAGTCAAGTTCAGTTCATCGGAATTTCGAGAAATATCGCTGCCAGTGTTAGTACTCACCGGAAATCGGTGCCGGAGCTGTGTTCTTCAGTTAAGGTAATCTGTGCGTATATTTGTATATATTAATTGCTTTACCTTATTTTTGATAGACTCTATTTAAAGACTTAAGGAAGTAGTAGTTTTTCGAGTTTACGGATTTATGTAAATTTAAATTAAACAGGTTTATGCAACTTTGAGCTTTGGATTTTGATTATGCACTGTGGTAATCGAAGACATTGGATATATTAGTTGCGTATATAGGGTCTAGTTGCCAATCAAGGATGTTGTTTGCTTGTTTAAGTTAACTAGGAGTATTATAAACCAAACTAAACGAAACAAGAATGAAATATACATAGTATATACCACTCGAAATGAAGGTCTGCGGTGAAGTAATTCTAATAATTGCAAAGTAAGATTCATAATTTTTTTTAATTATTATTTGAAGTGTTAGTTTTCATACTTCGTAACAAGTTTAACTTATCCTACCGGATAGATTTACAAGCTTGTTCAGTATTGATGTACCGAAACAAGTGCAGGAAATTCACAATTGATGTAGACATGTAGTTTATTCACTCCTACTTTGGCTACTAATTAAACCTTGTTTAGAGCTCTATGTTTGGAACTAGTGAAGTTACCCTTAACTCGCACTAAGATTGTAATCAGCTATGCCTCTATGAACCAATGCTCAAGAAACAAAACAAACTTGTTTGTTGTATACAGTGTTGTTTACAATCTTCTGGTGATTAGCAAATGCCAAACAGTATCCATCTCTGCTTGCAATCTATAGGCACTTGATTGTTGTTTACGTACAGTCCATATTTTAAGAGAGGTGACCGTTGTTCGCAGGAACATCAGCTAAAGCATTGCCTTGTCTTGGACTATGATGCACTTGCAGTAATATTTTAGCTACTTTTATGATACGTGGCACACAAACACTAGTAGTCACTTGTGCATGAGTTAAATGAGAATTGATCTCCTTACAAGTTAACATAACTAAGAATGAGTTATGCTTCTTTGACAAGGCTATCTGAATTTAGGACTTTGTCGTTGCATCACCTTATTTATTTTGCAAAATTCAGTACTGGCATGTCCATTTGACCACGGGCCATCATCATTGGCTTCACAGCCACCATTAAGTGGTCTAGTTTTACTAGTGGTGGCAAAAGATTTATTTTTACACTGATTAGACTTTAGAGGCATTGTCTCATTGTGTTACTTCTAGCAAAAGTGTGGAAACAATATATATTTGTTAGATTTCCATATGGAACTCTTCTTGTGGATTAGGAATTACAACTTTAAATTACTTCGAATTATGGTAGGAAGCAGGTGTACTTGATTTACCCAGTGCACCCCTAGTGGATATTATAATTAAGATTCATGTATTATCATGTTTGTCTACTCTGTGTACCTTCTTCCCGCACCTGTGTTCTTTTTTCCTAGGATTTATAGCCGCTTCAATATCCCTGAATCCTTTTGTTTTCCTTCAATTTATTGTGATTTTTTTTGTTTGGCAGGTTGGGGTTGTAGAAGAGCCTGATAGAACAGCCTTAACGCAAGCATGGAAATCATGGATGGAAGAGCACATAGCAGTCACTGGGAAGATTCCGCCAGGAAATGAAACTGGGAATACTACATGGGTCCGGCAGCCACCCAAGAAGAAGCCTGATCTGAAGTTAACACCTGGCCACCATGTCCAACTTACAGTCCCTTTGGAGCAACTCATTGACCGGCTAGTGAAGGAAAACAAGGTGGTAGCATTTATCAAGGGATCAAGAAGTGCCCCTTTATGTGGATTCTCACAGAAGGTAGTGGGGATTCTTGAAAGCCAAGGAGCAGATTATGAGAGTGTTGATGTTCTTGATGAAGAGTACAATGGCGGATTAAGAGAGACATTAAAGAAGTATAGCAACTGGCCTACATTCCCTCAGGTGTTTGTGAATGGTGATTTGGTTGGAGGATGTGATATATTGTCCTCGATGCATGAGAAGGGGGAGCTTGCTAGTTTGTTGAAGTAGACGGTAAATGATTGTTCTGTAAAATGTGTGTAATATTGTTTTATATACTTCTGTTCTTCATGTAAGATTCAAAATAGTGACAGTTGCGTTTGGTTTATAAAATAAGGAGACAGAAGCTCATGCGGCTACTTAAGAGTTTATAGCCCCGGTATCTTAAAATATTTGTATATAATGATAATGGTAAGTTTTTTTTTTTTTTTGAAATAATGATAATGGTAAGTTAAATGTTTAAAATAATTTATATTTCTTTTTTGCCACAAAGAAATAAAATCTACTATCTACTATATATATAAGAGGGCAACATGTCACATTTTATTCATGTGTAATTTACAATTATACCTTCAATTTATTATAATTTTACAATAATGCCCCTAAGAGTCAACATCAATAAAAATACTAAAATGTCATCGAGATCTGGAGCGTGGGAATGGTAGAGGAAGAACCCATCGAGATCTTGAGTTATCATTTACCTTATGTTAACTTTATTAATTATTTTTCTATTTTTGTTACATGCTTTGTTCCTTTCGCTCAACTATGGAGTTGATAGGGACCAGCTCATCATATCATTTTTAGAGATTTTATTTGATATTGTCCCATATGTTTGGGGGTTTACTTCATTACTTGTGATTTGATTCTATATGATCCCATATGTTTAGGGATCTGCTTTTGATTTTGGGTTTGATATTCGGTATATATAGATCAGACATGATACATTTCTATTCACGCTTTGATTATACATTTTTTTGGGAATATTATTGAATAAGTATTCTTGGGATCGTATAATTCTCTGCGCTTGCAATTTTTTTTAATTATTATCATGTTTTGATTACTGTCCTACATCAAATTGGCATCAGAGCCGAAATCTTGGTTTTTGCTGTCAAAATCGTTACTGTTCATCACGTTTACAGTTCACCAATCCATTGTTCACTGTTCACCAGATTTACTGTTCATTGTTTTCTTGCTGTTCACCGCTGCCATACACCACCACCAGATTACATCTGTTGCCATAACATACATCTCCAAATTGCTAGAACCCTAATTCCTAAATAATCCGACCCGGTTACCTAATCTAATTCCATTAGTTGAAAATCAGTCCACAACAAGAAGAAAGGAAGCAGCAGATTGGAGTAAGGAGCGGGAAACGCACCTGGTCATCGCTGGTCGCCAGAATTCGTTGCTACTCGCCGGAGACTGCCACCATCCGTGCCGTTGCCTTATTCTTGAACATCTTCAATTGCTTGTTTTCTGTTTGTGCGTGAGGAACTAAAGAGGGGTAACCCATAACTCTTCTCTTCCATATCTCCTATATCTATATACATACACCACTGTCACGTATTTCTCTCTGATTTTGAAACACACTTGCCTTTGACTTTTAAAATCAGACCACACCCCTGTTCCTTTTGCTTATTCAGTATCTATATTTTGTTTCTGGTAATTAGAGTGTCTTTTATTATATAATTGAAAGGGAGTTTATAAAAAAAAGGTTTTCATATTAAATTTTAGGTTCATTTCATATTATTAGAATATTTAATTCATAATATTAGTAGTTAATTCTCCTAGCGTATTTGTGTGGATTCATTTTTTTAGTTGCATAATTATTCCATATTAGTTGCATATTTTCTGTCACATTTATTACATTCCTTTGAGATTAGTGATAATATTTGTCGTCGAGTTATAGTTTAATTGTTTAATTAATTCCTGTCATATCTCAGCTTCTGCATTTAGGTACATTATGGTAGGTACACGTAATGGTAGTAGCACAGATCCTCCTGAGCCGACTATGGCTCAAATTTTACAGGGTATACAGACACTCACCACTAGAATGGAAGCTATGGATGCTAAGCTGGAAACTAAGCTTAATGAGGTACATGCTAGGATAGATACATTAGAACCAGTCATTGTTGAGAATCGAGAGAAAAATCGTGATGAAGAGGTGTTCGATCCACCTCCACGTCGGGAACGTGAGCACGTTTACAGGGATCATAAGAGGGATGAGGGGTACCATAATTATAGGGACTATGATCGATACGATTATAGGCGACACGATGTGTCGAAGATTAAGGTAGATGCCCTTGAGTTTGATGGGAGGTTTGACCCAGATGCGTTCTCTGACTAGTTAGCCAGTATGGAGAAGTTCTTTGATTGGCATCAGATGAGTGATGAGTATAGGATTAGGTTTGCCAAGATGAAGCTTGTAAAGCAAGCTAACATCTTTTGGAGCAGTGTCGAGAGAGATATCGAGCGCATGGGACAGCTGTTTATTAGGCATTGGGTTGAGATGAAGATGCGCTTGTCTCGGTACTACCTAGGGGACATAAGGATAGGTTGATGGAGCAGTTTGATAACCTCTACCAGGGTACTATGCCTCTTGCTGAGTATATCAGCAAATTTCGGGAATTGCTCCATAGGTGTGATCTTAAGGAGGAGACTCGTATGACCCTCGTTAAGTTTCACAATAATATGCGACCAGAGCTTAAACAACATGTGGTCATTAATCAGATGAACACGTTTGAGGATATTTTTCAGGTCGCATTAGAGCATGAGTATCGATTGAAGGACCCCTCCCAACAGAGGAGTGCTTCATACTCGAGTCAGACAGTGAGTCGGGCCGCACCCCAGAGTCGGATAGTTTCCGCACCTCAGGGGAGTACTAGATCTAGTAACAGTGTGAGTGCTCCTATTAGACAGCCAGTAGGTACCTCCATTCTGAAGTGCTTCTATTGCTAGGAGCCAGGGCATAGGTCATTTGAGTGCCCGAAGAAGAAGAAGAGTGTGACCCATATTGGAGCTATTCCAGAGGGAGAGGATGACATTCCCATAGTTGATGAGTTTAGCTCACATGATGCATTGGACGATGAGGCGGAGCAGAGCCTAGAGATGGTAGGTCGTTAGATGAGTGTCATGCGATGCATGTATACTCATGTGAGGGAGGAAGATTGGAGGAGAACTTCTATCTTCCATATCTTCAGCAGGGTTGGGGGAGTGTCGTCTAAGGTCATTATTGATGGGGGTAGTTGTCTTAATGTGGTTGTCGAGATCGCAGTTGCGCGATTGAAGCTAAAGGCTGAACCACATCCACACCCTTATAATGTTGCTTGGGTCAACAAGACGTCTATTCCTGTGACTCATAGATGTCTTGTACCGATCCACCTAGAGGGTTACAAGGAGAGTGTATGGTGTGATGTCCTCCCCATGGATGTTGCTCATATACTCCTAGGGCGACCTTGGTTATATGACCGCAGTGTGACTCACTATGGGAGGCATAACACTTATGTGTTAATGCATAATGAGCAGAGGGTCACTTTGCAACCTAGTAGACCTCGTGAGATTCCCAGAAGTGAGGCGAAGGTCAACAACGTACCTACACAACCAACTAAATCTCTCCATGCTTTGAAGAAGAATGAGTTTGAGAGATGTGCCTTAGAGTCAAAGGTTGTGTATATGCTAGTTGCTAGAGGGGTGAGAGACACACCCGTAGAGAGGGATACTGAGCTTCCAAGGGATGTTCAGCAGATTCTTGATGAGTTTGTAGATGTCATGCCCGATGAGCTACCCCAGGGATTGCCACCTCTTAGGGACATCCAACATGCTATAGACTTAGTCCCTGGATCTTCATTACCTAACCTGCCGTATTATAGGATAAATCCTACTGAGCAGATAGAGATGCGGCGACAGGTTGAGGAGTTGTTGAGTAAGGGATTTATGAGAGAGAGTCTTAGCCCTTGTGCTGTACCAGCCTTGTTCACACCAAAGGCTGATGGCAGTTTGAGGATGTGCTGTGATAGTCGAGCTATCAACAAGATCACCATCAAGTATAGGTTTCCTATCCCTAGACTTGATGACATGCTAGATTTGGTTGTTGGAGCTCATTTTTTCACAAAGATTGACTTACGGAGTGGATACCATCAGATTCGTATCCGGGAGGGAGATGAGTGGAAGACTGCCTTTAAGACATCGGATGGGCTTTATGAGTGGTTAGTCCTACCGTTTGGGCTATCCAACGCCCCGAGCACGTTCATGAGAGTCATGAACCAGGTGCTTCGTCTGTTTATTGGTAGGTTTGTTGTCGTATATTTTGATGACATACTCATCTATAGCCCCACTCGTGGGGAGCACTTATCTCACTTGCGACAGGTTCTGGCAGCTCTTTTACATGAGAAGTTGTATGTGAACCTAAAGAACTGCTCTTTTGTGCGTGACTCCGTGATATTCCTTGGATTTATCGTTTCCAAGGATGGGGTTTCTGCAGACCCTGAGATGGTAAAGGCCATTACAGAGTGGCCTGAACCTTCTACTATCCATGAGGTGTGAAGTTTCCATGGATTAGCTACCTTCTATAGGAGGTTTATCAGAGGCTTTAGTACCATTATAGCTCCCATTACTGATAGCATGAAGAAAGAGGAGTTTGTTTGGTCTAAGTTAGCTGCGAGGGCCTTTACTGAGGTGAAGGATAAGCTGACACATGCTCCAGTCCTTGCTTTGCCAGATTTTGGTAAGGTTTTTGAGGTAGTATGTGACGCCTCTGGCGTAGGTATAGGTGGAGTATTGAGTCAGGAGGGCCATCCTAAAGCTTTATTCAGTGAAAAGCTTAACGAGGCCAAAAAGAGATATACCACCTATGAGAGGGAGTTTTATGCTGTAGTGCAAGCGCTTAGGTATTGGCGACATTATTTGTTGCCTAAGGAGTTTGTGCTCTACTCCGATCACCAAGCGTTATAGTATATTAATGCCCAAAAGAAGCTTAATCATTGACATGCTAAGTGGTTTGAGTTTGTTCAGGAGTATACCTTTGTGCTCTAGCATTGCAATGGTAGCGAGAACAAAGTCGCCGATGCACTTAGTAGGGTATCCATTCTCCTTAACAGTTTGAGTGTAGAGGTAGTCGGATTTACACATATGATCCAGGATTACCCATTATGTCGAGTTTTGGAGAGATCTATGCTAGCTTTCAGGATCCCAGCTGTCCACCTTCGAGAGAGTATTGTGTTCATGATGGATACATGTTTCGAGGGATTCACTTGTGTATCCCTAGTACGTCTTTGAGGGATCATCTCGTGAGATAGTTTCATGCAGGAGGGTTAGCTGGTCATTTTGGTCGAGATAAGACCATCGCCATTGTTGAGGATAGGTTTTATTGGCCTATCTTGAAGAGTGATGTCGCTCGTATAGTTGCAGGGTGCCGTACTTGTCAGACGACCAAGGGTAGGAAACAGAATATGGGTTTATACACTCATCTTCCGGTTCCCCATGCTCCTTGGGAGGACCTTAGTATGGATTTTGTATTAGGGTTGCCAAGGACGCGTAGTGGGCATGACTCAGTCTTCGTTGTTGTGGATCGTTTTACTAGATTGGTTCACTTCATTCCTTGTAGCAAGACTGATGATGCTTCCCATATTGCCTCCATCTTCTTTCGTGAGGTAGTTAGGATACATGGTGTCCCATTGACCATGGTTTCCGATAGAGATGTCAAGTTCGTGAGTTACTTCTGGAGGACTCTCTAGAAGTTACTTGGGACTAGTCTCAAGTTTTCTACCGCCTATCATCCACAGACCGACGGACAGACTAAGGTTGTTAATAGGAGTCTAGGTGATTTGATTAGGTGTCTTGTAGGGGAACATGTGTCTTGCTGGGATAGGGTTTTACCTACAGCTGAGTTTACCTATAACAGTTCAATTAATAGGTCTACTAGGGTCAGTCCTTTCGAGGCCTATATCGGCCGTCAGCCTAGAAAACCCATTGATTTGGTTCCACTTCCACCTGCATATAGGTCTAGCGAGTCTGCAGAGTCTTTTGCACATCACATTCATGAGTTGCATGTTGAGATACGTCAGAAAATTAATTTGAGCAATGAAAATTATAAGTCTGCTGCAGATGTTCATCACAGGTTTCAGGAGTATATTGAGGGTGATCAGGTTATGTTGCGACACCGCACTGAGAGGTTACCTCCTGGTGCTTGGAAGAAAGTGCATGCTAAGAGGACGGGTCCATTTCGGATTCGTAAGAGAGTTTGTACTAATGCTTATGAGTTAGATCTTCATAGTGGTATGGCTATTGACCCTGTGTTTAATGTGGAAGATCTTACTCCTTTTCATGGACCTGCTGATATTTATTCATCCTCTTCACTTTCTTCACCTGATATTTCTTCACCTTCACCGTCTATTATTACAGCAGTACCTTTTATCTCTATTGATCCTATCTCTATTATTATCCTGTTTTGATTACTGTCGTACATCATGAGTAGTTGTTTATTTTTGTTGGATAGAATGTTGCCTAAAAAGCATTTATCGGGAAGTGAAAAAAGAAAAAAAAAGCTAGATAATGATTTAGTAGAGAGTCACAAAGAAGATTCATTGAGAGTTTTGTTATTGAAAAAGGACACTTCGAAACAAGAAGAAACAAATAAAAATTTGGAGAGTGTTGAAGCAGATAATGAAAATGTAGTGGTTTCAGATGTATGGAAAAGAGGATATTAACATGCATCTTGGATATTGTAGTTATTAATTCTTGTGTATTGTATTCAGTTAGTTTTCTTTTCTAATCAACTAAAATTTGAGTTTGCAAAGTTACATGATTTTATTTGTTAAATTTAACAAGTTAGAAAAAAAAAATTAGGACCTATCTTTTTGTCTTACTCCTAAATCCTCGAAAGATAAGGAACGACCTGCATAAATACAATGAATCAACAATACCAATTCATCCCACGAGTTGAATATTCACGGGGATTATTTTATAATTTAAGAAAAATTTTATCATTAACTTTCGCAAACATTAATAACTCATCATATAGTTCAATATAGTCAATGGTCATAAAAAGTTTTTTATGTATGTTAAATTGTAAATTCACAAATAAATAATGTATTATATAATTGAATATCAATCTTCTTAAGCGTGATAAGATAATTTAAGTGTAAGTGATATGAGTTTATTTCTTATCGTCACAGATCCTAGTTCAGTTCTTACTCATCCCAAGATTCGGATATTTTTTGTAAGGCATATAAGCTACTTATTCGAAAAAAGAATATCAATCTTTTTAGTAATTATGAAAAATCTCCTTTATATAGCATATAAGTATACTTATTCGGGAAAAAACAATATTAATCTTTTTAGCTATTATGAAAAGTTTTGTTAGGAGAGGAGTGTAGGAAATTACCACCATGTGTATATATAAAAATTTGAAATTAGATATACGAGTAGAGTAGTGAAACTTTGTTTACACGTTAAAATATTAATTGATTACAAATGTGAATATATATTACAAATTATAAGAAACTTATCAATTCTACTAATTATTATAAAATTACAATGTAATGATTTTGAAATTTTTTTTACTTTTTTTTAATGTAATATAAAACACATTTGAAGTACTTAGGTAACGTAATTTTTAAAAAACATTTCCTACACAGTAAACATAAAATATGATGACGATTAAGGGTGTGTTTGGCATTATGTTGTTGGTAGCTACAACTAACGGGTTAAATATCAAAGTAGTCATTGAAGTAAAATCCATATATTATTTTACTCACCGATCACAACGAGGTATCATTTGAATCACTAAGCTCATAATAAATATCAAACAGATAACTTTAAATATGTGTTTGAAGAATAAAAATAATCTTTTATTGATTATCCACATTTTTCTTGAATGGTACTGTAACCAAATGAAAAGTTGTTAAATTTTAGTATTTCAGATAATATATTTAGATTTTTAAAAAATCATTTACTATTTATTTTTAATTTTACAGTCATTTTCCTTGTTTTAATTAAAAACAAATAGTAAATAAATTATTTAAATTCTGAATATATTATCTGAAATACTAGAATTTAATAACATTTCATTTTGGTGCGGTAACATTCAAAAAAAATGTGCAGAATCAATAAAAAATTACTTTTATTTTTTAACACATATTTAGAGTTATCTATTGGATATTTATTACGACTTTATTGATTTAAATGATACTTCGATGAAATCGGTGAGTAAAATGATATATGAGTTTCACTTCAATGACCAGTTTGATATTAACCCTACAACTAACAACTTTTTTCTGAAAAGCAGAAAAAGTGTTTGCTTTTTTGAAAAGTATGTTCCCCTCCAGATTTTACGACAAAAAACAGTTGCTGGTTTCAATATCAAACCTCGTCAAAAACATTACTTTTATTATATTTTACATCAAAACATGCACATATCAAAAATATTACCAAACAATCTCCAACTTCTTACAAAAGCACTTTTTTCTCTAGCACTTTTTTAATAGCACATCAATCCAAAATAAAATCGAAAAGTCATCTAAATTTTTTTTTCAAAAATAAAAAAGTCATCTAAAAAATATAATTTTCCTTAATAAAAATAAAAAGAGAAAAAGGACCCTGAGATCTCAGGGAACTTTTCCTAAAATACATGTAAAATATCTTTAAATTCTATTGGACCTGCAGCTAATTAAAATTTTTTGAAGTTACTAAAATTCCAACCCCATCAATATATATATATAAAGGAGGATAGCGGGAGTTTAGGTGGCGCTCTAATATCGTCTCAATCGATTTTTCTAATTTTCTAGAATTTTAAACACTAATAAATATAAAAATATCAATTAGCATATTAGAAGTAGAATTGGAGTTCGAATTTATAAAAGAGAAGAGTTTGAATTTATAGGGAAAACATATGATTAGAAGTTCTATTAGAAGTATAATAAGTATTTATAAGGCATACAATTAAAAGTTCTATTGGAAGCAGAATAGGAGTTCGAATTTATAGAGAATAAGAGTTCGAATTTATAAAAAAAATATAAGTAAAAACATATAAATAAAACATATAAATAAAAGTTCTATTAGAAGAAAATAATATTATTAAAAATATTATATAAAATATTATTAAAATAATATTAATTAAATAATATTATTAAAAATATATATTATTCAATAATATTATTAAAATAATATTATTAAAAATAATTGATATTTTATTTATATTATTTAATGTTATTAAATGATAATATTAAAATATTATTAAATCAATATATTGTTTATAATAATAATAAAATAATATTATATTATCAATATAATATTATTATATTATAATAATATAATATAATATTATAATATTATATTATATTATTATAATATAATAATATTATATTATTATAATATAATATAAAATAATATAATAATATTATTATATTATAATAATATTATAATATATTATATTATTATAATATATTATAATATTATATTATTATTATAATATTATAATATTATATTATATTATAATATAATATAATATTATTATATTATATTATATTATAAAATAATATAATATTATTTTATAATAATATTATAAAATATAATATTATTTTATTATATTATTATTTAATATATTGTTTTTTTTAAATATTATTATTATTTGATATTATAAAGATGTATAAAATATCAATTATAAAGAAGAAGTTCGAATTTATAGGGAAAACATATGATTAGAAGTTCTATTGGAAGTATAATTAGTATTTATAAGGCATACGATTAAAAGTTCTATTGGAAGTAGAATAGGAGTTCGAATTTATAGAAAAAATATATAAATAAAAGTTCTACTAGAACTAGAATAGGTGTTTGAATATATAGAGCAGACATATAATTAAATACTTTATAGAAAGTACGATCTTCTTAAATTATATATTTTTTTATATAAGTTAATTATACTTATATTAGGAAAATTTAATGAAATTACGATCTTCTTAAATTATATATTTTTTTATATAAGTTAAATATATTTATATTAGAAAAATTTATTCATAAATCCAATGCTATTGTCATGAAAAAAGTCACCGAATTTAAAAAGAAAAGAATTGATGTGTTAACATAATAAAAGAACAATCTCATGCAGGAATCCTAAATAAATACTGGAGTATCTATAATATAAAGAGAAAATAAGATGTGTTTTCATTTTCTAAAATGCCAAAACTTTTAGAAAATTTAGAGAAAGTATAAATTGGAATTCACTCTATTTTTTAGGTTTTGATTTTAAGGAAAAAAATTGTTGTGTAAGATAAGTAACATCAATAATATGTAATGAAGTTAGAATTTCAATCCCAAACGAGAGCGGCTCGAAACGTGTTTAACGGGAAGACGGCTCACTATAAAAGATTGTACTAGCTATTAAAATATCATATGATGTTATAAATTTTATTTTATTTTTAGGATTTGATTTTATTTTGTATTTTTAGGATTGTACTGGCTTTCTTTTTAGTAATAAATGTGTTTAATAAGAAAGCGGTTCATTAGATAAGACCGTATAAAAGATGTTTAAATATATAATTAATACATAAAATAAATTGTTTTATTGGAAGTAAAATACGAGGGCGGTGGAGACATCTTATACGATTTTTTAAAACTATACATCTTTTTTCCTAGAAATCCTTTATTTTAACTTTTTTATACAAGTTAATTGTACTTGCATTACAAAAATATATCCATAAATGTAATATTATTCCCGTAACGAAAAGTCTTCGTATTTTAAATTTTTTTTGATATGTTAACATAACAGAAAGACATTTCCATGCGGAAACTGTAAATAAATACAAGAATA
Source organism: Saposhnikovia divaricata (assembly GCA_036435485.1). Classification (NCBI taxonomy): domain Eukaryota; kingdom Viridiplantae; phylum Streptophyta; class Magnoliopsida; order Apiales; family Apiaceae; genus Saposhnikovia; species Saposhnikovia divaricata. Next base: position 53,346,081 of record CM071594.1, on the reverse strand, counting down.
TCTATAATATACAGAAAATATAAGATGTATTTTCATCTTTTAAAACTCCATAAATATTAGAAAGTTTAAAGAATATAAAAATTTGAATTTACTCACTTTATATAATGAAGTTAGAATTTCGGTTTCAAATAAGAACGGCTCGAAACGTATTTAACGGGAAGACGGCTCGCTAGAAAAGATTGTATTAGCTATTAGAATTTGATACTGAAGTCATAATTTTTTTTATTTTTACGGTTCAATTTTATAGATAAAAAATATTATATAAGTCTTTATAATATATGTTAAAAAGTTGGGATTTCGGTTTTAACGAGAGAGCGGCTCAATCGAAAGAATCGTATTTAACAAGAAATTGATTCAATAGAGAAGATTATTTAATTATTAAAATTTAATATTAATATTATAATATAACATAAATGTATTGAATTTTTTTAAAAATATTGTAATGCCGCCGCGAAGCGCGGCTTTATCAACTAGTTTTTATATATAAAAAATAGGAGTTCCCTGAGATTCTCTCAAATAAAAAATAACATTTTTTGGAAAAAAAAGAAATTAATGTTCATCATTTTGGCAAGAACACGATCGGGATTTGCTCGATGAAGAATTACTAGTATCGTCAGGCCACTCTGAGCCTTAGAGGGACAAAAACTAGATTACTTTTTACGATCTGTATTGAATACACGATCAGATATTTAGTAACTAGTTAAAATAAAGTCGAATTCACGATCAACTATTTAGCCTATTCCTCTTTTACTAATCTCGAATTTCTTGGAATTAGCATCGGATCGGTATGTCGTATTCTCGTTTCTCTTTGAACTTATGCAGAGCTTGAGTGCTCCATGTTTATATGTTATATACGTATAGTGTGTTTGAACTTAGAACTTAGAGTGTCTTGGCTATCACAGGTGCTTGCTTTATATTTATAGATGTTTGATGTGTGTAATATGACATCCCCGGCTTATTACGTATAGTGTTGGGGTTGTGCTGATATTCTGTGCTCTGTAATTATGGTTTTCGATAGAAGAAGTAAAAAAAAAATAGTACAATTAAGTTGTGCCATGTTGTTCTGGTAACATCAAACTACATAGTTGAAAACCCCAGATGAGTTTTAGTATTTTCTTGAAATTGTTTGATTAAAATAGATTCATATAGTGATGTATAAGCAGTTGGGTCAATTTTCAACTTTTTTTCTGGCACAGAGCTAATTAGGTCATCGTTTTAACAGTAGCTTATGTTACTAAGCTATATTATTCGAAGACTTTTATCTAACTTATTATTATTATTATTATTATTTTTAAGTGACATGCAGATTATATTACAAAGTTAGCTTACTTTTGATCGTTTGCGGTAGGATTCTCTCCCGGAATGCTTTGAGCAAATGAACACCATTCTAGAAGAGCAGTTTAAGGCAAAAGTGTGCGAGGAAAAGCAAGGGAAGTTAGTAAGGACGGCAACCTGGATATAACTGGCAAAATTCTTGACAAATTTGTTCGTGTCGCTAATAAAGCCGCAGATGCTGCTGGTACCGTGTTAATGAAATTATTGATTCAAACATGTGATACGTGCGACCCGCTTAATTTTTTTCTTTCCGTCCTCCATCTTTCTTTTTGTTCCTTTTCCATATTTTTTGCGCCTAAATTCAGTTTTGTTGACCAAATTTATGTTGTGATTGAGCAAGCCACATCCGCTGACTTAGCTGCCAAGGATGCTATGGGTTAAGTGATTTTCCAGTATTTTCCACATCATTTAATGATAAGTGATAGGGCCCTCTTCCATTTTTTCTCTGTTTAATGTTTAAATTGCTCAACCTGATGTTTGGTAATTGATTTGAAACCTTAGTTTTAGTGAGGTCGGGTTGGTTACCGGAAGAAAGGAATGCTGATTTTGTGTGTGTTCTAGACCCAATGGACGGAATTACTAGCTTCGAAAATGGCAAGATAATATTTACCTCATCATAACCGTCATACGTCTTCAGTTTTGTCCTTGAAATTGATTGTTTCTGATTGCCTCTTTCTATGGTTAAAGGAGTTCCTTTATTTGGCACGCTCATCGCTCTTCTGCATAAGAGTAAGCCAATATGATTCTTTTGTTTCTTTCTGGGTGTTTTTTGGGTTCATCTACTTGTTATCAGATGCATCAAATGAATATTTGTTTCCTCAATCAAGTGGTTGATGGTATCTTTTATTTGTACAACTTTCCGATTTTGGGAATCATTGACCAGCCCATGCTTCTGAAAATGGGTAGGAGTGCAAGGAATTTAAATTTTAATTTATCATAATTTAATATACTCATATTTACGTATTATACTAATATTTTCTTATTATAAATAATGTACAAGGATTTTTAATATATTTTATTAATAATTGAAAATATGGTGTGATATTTTTGAGTATATATTAATGATTGTAAGATTAGTTTTAAATAAAAAAGGTTACGTATCACTCAGCGTGGATGGCATACCCATATGGACCCGTCCCTGTCAGCAGCTTTCCAAAACTATGTCAAGTCCCCTTCCAAATACTAAAGAAAAATAATTATTAACCGAAAATCGAGTTACATACCCGAATTTTCAGAATGTTACATAAAAGGGAGGTTTTCCACAGAAGAAGAGTTTGTGCCATCAATTGTTGTGTAAAGATTATTGACAATTTACATCAAGACTTTAGGTTAGGTAGTTTACTTCTTTGATAAATGTTTTCTTTGTGTGCCAATAGTTCTAATAGCCGACTGTCTGGTTACCATATCATTTTTAGTATTGATTTTTACCCCTACTTAATATTATGTTTCTCCTACATTATATATTTACTTTCAGTTGAAAGAATCTATTTTGTTGTTAGTTCCATTCTTTATCTGTTTGATTCAGTAGTGCTGTTCATTAATATTTAGCCTCGGGGGACTCTTTTTTAGATTAGATGATAAGATATAACTGTGTGTTAATGATCATACTCTTTCCAGTGCGGTGTCTTACTTACTAGGGTGCATTTTCCGTTAAAAGCATTAGAGTTTGAATACGAATTGTTACTTTGCTTTAATTCAAAAATACCATAATGGTTTTTACCTCAGGCACACCTGATTGTTCTCTTCCAGCTTCTAAAGCATCATACGCTGGAAGCATTTGTCTGTGTCAGAAATTGAGTGAAGGGGATTCTTCCTTTTTCTCTTTTGAAAGCTTTTGATTTTTCCTAGTGGCAGTCTTCGTGAAAGACTCATCTGAAATAATGGAACCTGACAACTTTCTTTCTCCCGGTTTCTTTTAGTAATTTTCATTTTCCACATTTTGACAATGGACTATGTTGTAAATACATCTCTTGTGTAAGGATGTTAACACTGGTTCTTGTTATTTAATGCCTCGTATAACAATCTATTTTGGTTTACAGTGATTTGAATAAGTATCTCGATGAAATCGATATTTTTGAGTAATGAGTAAGCATCTCGATTTTTCAAAATTTTGCACCCGTCTAATTATTATATTCTTCTATTTTTGCTATTTAATACTTTGTTTTATACTAGGTTCTCATCGTTATGTTTTAGGGATCACAAGAGGTTGTCAAAAGGATCACTGGGAGAATTAGAAGAAAATGATGATTATACAGACTCTACCTTTGGCAATTTAAATCTTCAAACCGTAGTTGAAAGGTATGGTATTTGATGCATATCATGTTATATTTCATAGTGCATGAGTACTAATATGTCATGTTATATATTTATAATCACCTAATAACCTCATAAGCCTTCGGACTTGGGTAAACGGTAAACCAATGATAAAGCCCATCACAATGTCCCTCTAAGGCTTCTGTGCATTATCCAAAGGCTTGAGTAACCCTGGATATTTAAAATGCTTGTTTGGACTTGTTGCTAGTCGACAGACTTCAAAGCATTGCCCTCCTAGCACATGCCAAAGGCCTTGGCCATTGTTAGACATGTATAATTGGATAGGTAAGCAGTGGAAGTTTGTTAGGCTGAACATTACTGGGTTTTGTTGGATTACTTCTCTGCTGACTATACTGATTCAAATTAGGTCTGAACTGACTAACTGATTCAAATTAGGTCTGTAGTTCCTTATGTTGGTCACCAAATTCTTCTTATCCTTGATTAGTAATTTTAATTATCAACTTACTAAAGTTGAAAATTGAACATAATTTTTGTTTTTTTAGGTTTATATATTATAGTATTTTGTAATTTTATCTATAATATACTATTCACAAATTTTTATAATTTATCTTTTCATTTTACATGTTATAATTTTATTTCATCTGTTAGTTCTATAAAAATGAATGCGTTTTTTGTTAATTTTTTTTTTTTTTGCTAAATATAATGAATGTTGATTAGAATTGGTACTTAAAACATGGTATTAACTTAATTTTTTTTTATATTTGAAAATTATTTAACTAATTTTTGATTAGAAATATTATCATAAAATTTATAATATATTTATAACATAACAAGATAAATGCTTAGATTTACCCGGGACTGGAGTTAGAAAAGTTAAATAATCATTGTTCCAGGATTAGGGAATGTTTTTACAATTAATTTTATATTCGAGGACATGGATAACACCTTTTGACCTCCATTACTATATATGGTTATATAAATTAGTATTTCTCCTCTTACTATTTTCTTTAATCCAAGTACCCCTTCATCTTTTTCTTTGTCATTTGCTTACATTGACCAATGGTTTTTTAATTTTCATCACAATATAATCATTCTTAGTTTTATAGATAATATAAGTAGGTGCTCAAAAAAATGTTTTCAGAAACTCCTTATTCATATATGTAAAAATTGGGCAATGGTACCTTCAACAAGTTTCTGGTTAAATTTTCTAATTCTTAAGAGAATCTTCAAGAGTCTCTTTATATTAGCTATTAAATAAAAAATAAAGAGGATGAGTTTTATTAGAACTCCAAGAGACTCTTTAAAAGTCTAAGAGTCTACTCTCTGACTATCAATAATATCAAGGCTGAGCAAGGAAACCGATCCAAACCAGTAAATCCAAATCGACAGTAAAAACCTTTTTGTTTTCTTCCATGATCTAGAAAATTCTACTAACATATGTAATTTATACCTTTAAAGTAAATTAGAATGGAACATATTCTTAAGTATTAACATAAAATATATACAAATTAATAGTTTAATTCTTTGTTTAGCATCACCAACCGGTTTAGTTCGGTTATGGTTAATGCAGTTAGAAAATTGCTTTTTTGTCGTTTGGTTTAGTTTTCATTACCAAACCGATCGATGAAACAAACCGATCCATTAAAGTTATATGCACATAATATATATGGGCCACTCATGTCATGAAAATATTAGAGCATTGCTTTGGCCATGTTGTAGATTTTAATCGACCGGGCTTGACTGAGATAAAGCCCACATTCATTCTTAGGGATTTAATTCCTAATGTAATTTTAATTCTAATTACCTAACATCTTATTATATATAAATATATTTCTCTTTTATTGATGTCTTTTTCTTTCATCGTTTCTCATTCCCCTACAACGAAAATAAATGAACAAGATGTTATACATATCATGAAGAGTATGATATGATTAAAGATGAAGATATTGTATATAGTATTATGTATTACTCAAATTTCTCATCAGAAGGTTGTGGTCTAATTTTTCTTCCTCTTGTTTAGATCTCTCAAGATAAATTATATTCAATTTTTTTTTTGGTCTACTTTTGAGATGCATAACAATTATTGGTGAAGAAATCAACGCTTTGTGGTTATTAATCGGTTTAAACCAAAATTGTTCCAAACCAAACCGTTCTAAACATGTTTTGTTGGTTTTGTTTGATTATTTTTTGGTTTGGTCTAAGAGCATGTCCGAATTCAGAATTTGGTGGGCATCTTTTTTGTCTTTTCGTGAACTCATTTCGCAATTTTCTTGACCTTTACATCACAAACTAATTTACATTTTTAAAGTTAATAGATTTTAATTTCTTTCGGATATGTAAGTTGGTTTGTACTTTTTTATATCTAATTGTTAATTTTTCTAACCACTAAAATCATAAAAGAATTGAGATGTACATATGTACTGTCATGTTATCCCCAACCTTGCACAAAATTATATTATTCTGTAAACTGGCTTGTATTTTTTTAGCGTGATTTTTTTCCTAATCACTACAAAAATAAAAAAAACATAATGGTTTGAATAATTATCGTCGCATTGTTCCCGATGAGTCTCAAGGATTTATCAGGAATCACAGACCGAAGTTAATTTATTTAATATATCAACAACTTTCATGATTCAGTTGTACCCGCGGAAAAGCTAAATCTTTTCTAATATTTATTAATTTAAAATTAATACAGGGTAATTAAAAATCTTGTTTGAGGCATACACTTATAACAACTTCAGTTCTTCTTAAAACATATATATTAAGGGTTTTGCTCAGGTGAGAACCCCCAATTAAAATGAGAACTGAGATCTAATATCAGCCCTCTATTTTTTACTAAATCTTTTAATCTCAATCGTTACTTTTATCACACACTCCACACACACCACACATACAAACACACGCATACACACACTCCCCCCCAACGTTGCCGCCTCCGTCACCTCTTCCACCGCCGCTGCTGCGACCACTGCCCTGAACAGAAGCCACCAGCCTTGATAAATGATCGGCTTCAATCTCTTCAACACTCGACGACGAATACAATTTGTTCTCCGAAGTCTCCGGCGAATCCTCGAGGGGATTATCGGCGGCGAACAAATTTTGTTTCCGTCATCATAAATCGGAAACTCCATGGCGATTGCGTTGAAACTCGCACCTTTCTCTGGTGACTCCACTCTGACTTCTATCGAAGATCAATTAAATTAATTAATTATTATCAAGTTCAATCAAATCAATTAATTGTAATTAAAAAAAGTTGAATTCACTGGGAATACTTTTAAGTATAATAATTAATTGTTGGTGGTGAAAATGACAGTTGGATTAATACGGGAGTGGCTGTTGTAATTTATTTTAGTTAAATGGAGTTTTGTGGTGTCGAGGTGCGTTACTTTGATTTGTTGGATTTTGTGGTGATTTTCGATTGTTATTGGTGATTTGTTGGTGGTGGTTGGAGGTGGTGGCGGTGATGTGGTGGTTTGTGGTGGTTTTGGTCACGGTGATTTTTGTTTACAATCGATGATTTTTGTTGGTGGTGACGGCGGTGTGGTGGCCGGAGGTGGTGGTAGTGCGGTGATTTTTGTTGGTGGTGGCGGCTGCGTGGTGGCCCGAGGTGGCGGCAGTATGGTGATTTTTTGTTAAACGGTGGTGATTTTCTGGGTTGGCTGGAATTGGTCGGTGACCGGAGCATGGAAGAAGAGGATGGTGGAAGATGATGGTGAATTAAATGAAGAATAAAATAATAAAATTTTAAATATTAATTGTGGGATTAGGATTTAGTCTAAATATAAAAAATGTGTGGTTAGGATTAGATCTCATATCTCAGCATAGTGATGGTTCTCATTTGAGCAAGTCCCTATATATTAAAGTGTTTAATAAGTTTTTTATGGTTGTTACATTTTAAAAGATAATTCTTATTATCTATATCTATATCTACATTAAAATATAAGCTGTACTTGAGATAATATGTTGGTACGTTGGTCGGTACTAGCTATAGCCTTACGTACTTCTGAATACTATTCTATTGAAATCGGATTTGAGATTATATGTCGGTAAGTAGGTAGCCCCTACGGGCCTTATGGGCTTTTAAAATTAAACATAATTATCGATTGTACAACATGGGTTTTTAATTATATGGGACTTATGGGTCTCTAAAATTATCCATCAACTGTCGGATATACGACTTTCTAATATCTAATTTGAACTAACTTCCTAGCTGTCTCGAACCATTTGGCTACACATTGGCTCGCGTAACCATGCATTCTCAAACTAAAACCTCCTAATACGTGTTTTTGTTTGTTGCCGCCCCGGTGATATCCATAAAAGACTATGATCCGATACCGAAATTTCCAAGTTCACTAACCTAGCTAGCTGAAGGGAACAAAGAATTCCAATCTTGAGAAATTAACGCTCTACCGAACCTCACTTCCATCTAGTTGTTACTTCCTTTTCCTTTCTCCCACGTATACGGATAACCCTCCAGATGCATATCTAATTAAATTGCAGTGTGCCACTACATCTTGAAAGCCCTGAAAAGGCCAGTTTTGGATATGGGTTTTCATCCCTCTTATCATTTGGAATCATAATGTTGTTCGATCCACCGTGGCAAAGATAATTCGTTTAACAACCTATGCAATAGATTTTACGTATTTCTTCTTAAGCTCCTATTAAGTTCACTATAAAAGCTTGTCTATTAACCTATACTCATCCTGGCTACCAAAGTTCACTCTTAGATCAACATGATTTGCTATAGCAAATTTACCTGACCATTTCTGGATCCCTCCAAAGTATAGTTAACCCTCTACTATGACCCTGAGCATCCACTAAAAAACATCCTTCGAACCCTAGTTGCATTTTGACACGGTCCACCAGCTCTCTATTACAAAGTGTCTCACATAATTTTTCTAGGTTTAAATAAACTAAATATGTAGTTTTCTCGCAGAAAAACAATAATTTTTCAATGCAACCCTTATTTTTATGATCATTTTGAATGAATTCAAATAAAAATGTTTAGACTTCTTTATATAAAATTACTTAAAAAGCTTTATATATATTTTTAATACAATAGGATCCGTGTTACTTAGACATGATAGTCTTGGCCGACGTTTTACGATAGGTGATGCGACCCGGAATTTGTATCGGATTTGTCATTGAAAACCGGACACGTTTTCTCCATCGCCAAAGGAAATTGAAGGTCTTTGGAGGAAATTTTTGATTTTTATTTTGCATAGGAATCAGAGAAGAAGGTATTACATAAAAGATGGAAGAATAAAGAGAAGAAGCTTAAAAGTGATGAAGAGGAAAGGGCTTCTAAAAAAGATGATGACGTATATACAATTACAACTGTTATGCCACATTTTTGGCATAACTTAATATTTCCCAAATTTCTCATATAATTAATTATTAATTCAGATTAATAACGACTAGTTGTTTAATGCCAAAGAATTATCCTCTCTCTGAAACGAGGAGGATCAATCTTAACAAAAATTTTTTGAAAAATATCTCTTAACTATATCTTTTAAATAAGGAAGGTATCACAACGCTAAAATAATGTTAGATAAAATCGATTATTACCACATTAACGAAGTTTATCCCTAAAATATCACAGGGATGGACATGATTATTACAAAACTTCGTGGGCTTAATCATATATAAATAGGTACGCGGGCATCTTGGCAAAAGGGATCCCATATCCGAGACAAATAGAGACATCTCCCAAGTCCAAGCCGTATATTTTCGTAAACACTATCCCCCTAGAATAACCATAATCGATACATATTAGCTCTATAATTCCGAAAACCCTCTGAATTCATATTTTTACAAATTTCATCCAACAATAACTGTGTAATGTATGTACGTGGACATACTTTGGTCCAGAATCATTTTTAAATAGATAATTGCGTCTAACTATATCCTAACACACATACATATATTACTATATATTACTCATTATAATTTGAAATACATATACGACATTGAAATTATCTACTTTATTGACTCTAATAATCAATTAACTTTAAAAATTTTTCAAAATGTTAATGAAGAATTATATTATATATATATATAGTGTTTGATTCAAATGAGAACCACTATCTAAAAGAGAACCGGAGAACCATTGGATCCTACTGTAGAATCTATTTTGTTTCGTAATAAAAATATAATGTCCTGCTATTGAATTTCAAAGTTATGCACATGAAATTAAAATTTCTACAACTGAACTTGCTTCTTCTATAAAGTTCTACAACTGAACTTATTTTTCTCAACAAATATTATGTTGTTGAACTTAAAAGTTATGCATCTGAATTGTGAAGTCAAACACATGAATTCTAAAGTTTCGCTACTGAACTTTTTAGAGATCTCTGGTTCTCAGTTTAGTGTGGTTCTCCATAGAGCGTGACCCTATATATATACATATATATATATATATAAACTAGTTGACTAACCCGCGCTTCACGACGGCCCTATAAGTTTTCCCAAAAATTTCAAAATAAAAATTATTTAAGAAAAACCCAAGAAAAAAATATCTATAATATTATATACATTAGTGAACAAAGATATGCACAATTAAATATACAAAGATAATAAAATAAACTATTTACATATTTTTATACCAATTTTGTGTCACGTTTTCTTTGGTAGACACCCGTTATAATAAATATATATGAATAAAAAGCAATAATGAAAGTTTACCACCGACTCAAATTTTAGTCATTTATGTTATCACAAAACTACTAATTTCATGAATATCGTCAAACCTAAAAATAAAAATTTTAATACGTACATGTACCATCATGATAACGTAAAAGGTCAATCTTAGAAATCTTAGTTATAATTTCAAATATTTTTTCAACTTTAAATATGTTAAAAGAATTTTTAATTATATGTCTCTTTCGATAAATTCATAATATCCTTCTATATAAATTCGAATTTGATTCTAATTCAAATGTGTTAAAGAAAATTTTAATTTTATATGTATTTCTTTTAAGTTCGAATTCTCGATAACTAATAAAATTGTAATAAAAATCAAAATTTACGATAATTATTTAAGTTCAATTATGTTCAAACTCGATAAACTCGATTGGATATGTTATCAAACTTGAGTTCGAATAAAATAATTTGTTCGATGTATGTTGGTTGTAATTATATATTATTTGGATTATAATATGGATTATGCACGTAATTTTGATAGAATTTTGTTGCAAGTTAGAATTTGTAATTTTATTAAAGTTCTAATTGGATATTGATAAGTTTACATTATATAACATGACTAATATAATACTTTTCAGAGCCCATGCAAAGGCCCGTATAGGACTAACAAAATATTTATGGTTTAAATAGCATTATCAAACATATTTAAAGCTAATATATATAGTTATTGGTATGATGTCATAGATTTATGGTTCGAATTTCATCAAAAACATGTTAAAATTGAATATTGATATTATTTGCTATTATATAACACTCACACTTCTTAAGATATTAATTTTTATATAATTAATTCTAAAAGTACTAAGATGGTAAAGGATTTTAATCTAAACAAGTACAAAATATATATAGATATTAATATTAATTAATATTAATAAAATGCGTATAAAATAATCTGTGCTTTGCAAAGAGATATTTTGCTAGTAATAAAATTGACTATAAAATAATTAATTAATTTCTTTCTATATATAAGTAACTGTAATATAAATATTAATTTTTTGATATATGAAATTATTTAATTTCATTTAATCTTTGCACGACCTTATCCGTTTTCAAAATTTGAACGGTGTTCTCGTGTCCCAATTTTACAAGAGTGTTTAGTCCAACACTCTGTACCCTGAGCAACATAGAATATGATTTATATAATAGGGATAAGAGAGAGAACCATTCTTGCAAATGGGCCACATAATGATATATTTAGATTTTGATGGGATATATGAATTTTGGTGGAATATTTAGTTATTAGTGGGACATTTGTTTGACGTTTTAGAAAATAAAGTTTAGTCTTTTCTCTCTTTTTTGAGTACAGGTAAGTAGATATTATGAAAAGATTCTTATCAAAATCTCAATATTTTCATAAATTAATTCCATCTACATCTTTCCAACCCAATACATTCCTGTATAAGTTTGTATTGTCCAAATTTGCATGCTTGAGTGTTAATTGAGGCATTTCTCTTGATGTAAAGATAGTGAAAGGAGGAGACTATGAACTTTTAGTTCGAACATGAAATTAATAAAATAATAAAAGTACAAATTTTTATTTTTTTAAATTGTAGGGTTTGATTTTTAAATTTGAAGTTTTTGTAACTAAAATGACAAAAGAATATTATTACTTTTTGTATATAGAATATTGACACACCACAAAGTTAAGGTATCACTATTATTTAATGTTTTATATAGATATTGTAACATATTTTTTTGTAAATTGTTGAAAGTGACAAGATTACATGTATAAATGAATTTGTTTATTCGTGGCAATCAAAAAACTAAAATAGCACAAATAATTACTTGCGTACACATAATACCATCACATAAAAAATATTATCAATTTATTTTTTGATTTAAGTTTTTTAAAATTGTATAAATCTTATTGAGAACTTTTTCAAATTAAATTAGAATATTGCAGTTTTTTCTACCATTATTTATAATAAAACGAGTAAAAAGTGGAGTACAAAATGAAGTTGCGTGTAGCATAGAAAACTGAATTTTATATTTGGCAAAAACGAAAGTAAATTTGATTAGATAATTTAAAATCAAAAGTGTAATAATTACTAAAAAATATGAAGATTCTCTATTCATTTTTTTTTCTTTTCTTCGAAACAATTATTAGATAAGTATCACTAAATATTTAAGATTCTGGCCTAATCTTTTTATTTTCTCCGGAAGGTTCTATGATGATCATGATCTCCTATATAAAGGAGTATAGCCTAAGTCATTCTACACACAACCTTTTTCACTCATAACTATATCTTTCATTTACAACCAAATTCATTGTTTGTTTTTTTTCGGTTTCTCAAGGTATATACATGTTTATGAAAACTTATGTTTACTTGCATATCTTTGTAACAATATGTACTTGGAATTAACGAGATACAAATAGATTATTTCTCCACATTTGGGTATCGATGTTGAAGTTAGACATATTCCACAAATAAATCTATAGTTTTTATTTTATGTTTCATATGTATGCAAAAGAATTTTGAATTGTTCTGTTTAGTTTTAATGGAAGTCATGAATTTCATTTTATTACAAGGAGAAATGGAATGAAGCTCTTTTGCTGACCAAAAGATGAATTTCTCAGTAATTTTCTTTTTCTTAAATTTTGATATGTTGAGCCCCAATGGAATGACGCTATTGTGCTGACCAAAAGATGTTTTCTCTTCAAGTATTCAAGCAGTTTCTTTGTTGCTTAACATATTGGTTTTGTGAATCATCCCACCAACTTTAAAAAAAAAGAGTTCAATTGAATTTTTTTTGGCGCGAAGATCTTAATTTGTATTGTTTGGTTACTAATTGATTTATAGGTATGTTGCAAAGGTGTAAAAATCGGAAATCAATTGTACTCGATTTTATCGTTGAAATCTGAGTACTTGGACAAGTACTCGGTTAAACTCACTTTGGTTGGTGACCGATTTGCAAGTTCTCATTCAAGTTACCGATTTTTACCGACACTCGAGATATGTGTTGATGGTTGACTTACACATTGCTAATTTTTAAATTTCTTAATCTATTTTTACTTAACTGATGACTAAAAGTATATATTGAGATAATTTGTTTCTTACAAATAACTTTTCATGATATTTTATTTATATATCTATTGTTATAAATAAAATATTATATAATAAATATTCATCTGGAAAACTGGCTGGCCCTTTTTACTGACGGGACACAGTACATCGTGTACCGTGATATGAGGGGTGTTGCGGAACACGATCTTCCGTAACAGGGAATGATACGGAACTGAGTCTTCCGTGTTATGCATGATACGGAAGACCATGCTCCGTGACTGTGCTGCGCACCCACCTAACACGGAACACCGTCCACCGCATCATGCATAACACGGAAGACGCAGCTCCGTATCTACGTAATACGGAGGACGATTCTCCGCATCATGTTAACACGGAGGACGATTCTCCGTATCCCGTCGGTATTTCGGGCCATTTTTTTCAAAATCAGTATTTTGGGCAAAAACTTGTGAAAAATAGGCATTTTGGTAATTCTCTCTGATTCATCTAAGTTTTAAATAATTTTCAAAATTATATCATAATGACAACAAATATTTTCCTTATAAATATTGCGAAAGGCCTAGCTCAATAAATTATTTATTTTCAAGTATTTTTGTGGTACTGGAATGAATTTAATTCAATATGTTTATATAATTTTTATATATTCTTTATCTAATTATTATACCAATATATGGTGGTTTAAATAAGATAGCATCTTGTCAAAATAGTATCAGTAAAGTACTTTAAAAAAAAGTAATGTAAAAAGCTACTTTTACTTTATAATAATATATGATATACCATAATTTGTTTGAGGTAATATATATGTCATCTATTTGATCAAACATAATAAAACTGTTCCTAACACCACTTTGAAATAGTAATTTTTCCGCACATTGATACTAGTCATACAGCCCTTAGATCTTGATAGTCTTCTCCCCTGTGTATAAATGTATGTAATAAATTCATAGATGTATCATGTATGAGCATGTGTGTATGTATTTGATTGAAGTGTATACTAAAATATACACACATGCACATAGCACATCACAGCTCTAACTAATGCATCTCCTGTGGCATGGACAGATTGAAATGGAGCAGAACAACTCGGCAACAGGACATCAGGAGACAGGCCTAGTTGGATTTGGCGGAATTCAAAACGGAGGTGGATATGACGACCAAGGCTTAGCTGTTGTTGCTGCTGGTGCCGGTTCTTTTGCAGCTTCTGCTGCTGGTGCTGCTTGTGGTGCTGTTGCTGGTGCCGCTGGTGTTGCTATTGGCGGTGTTGGTGGTGGTGGAGTTTCTGTTGCTGGTGCTGCTGGTAGTGGTTTTGCTGTTGCTGTTGCTGCTGGCCCCTCCTTTCAGTTTGCTAGAGGGATGAAAAGGGGGAACTTTCGCCACGATCAGCCACTAGTCAATGTTATGGAAGCGTAAGTCCCCCTTCCTCTTTAATAAAGGAAAGTTATAAAATGTTATGCATATGTAGTAATGTTCTGTTCTTCTACGAAGTGTTATATTCACCGAACTCAAAAGGTAAATTAATTGTATTTAAACATTCCCATATGTATACCATATATTTAGAGGAGTCAGAAACAGATTGATATCTAGTACAATTTGGGTATGTCTTGATATGAAACTCGTCTTGTTTTGTTGTGTCTTGCATTTCATTTGTTTTCATTTTCAATACTCTTGACTAAAAATTGTTTTCTTTGTTTTTAATCTAGCTACTTTAAGGATAATCAATACCCTGACAAGTCACAAAGAAACGATCTTGCTAGGAGGTTAGGGATGGACCCTGCTCAGGTCAAGTCCTGGTTTCAAAACAAGCGCACTCAAGTGAAGGTATTAAACTGTTTTTCAACTGTACGTTCTTTTCATCTTTATGATGTTGCTGGCTTTTTCCTATCTTATTCATAATGCGCCTTGAGTTGTATACATTTGTTGGTAATAATAAGAGAAGTTATTGGCGATAATCAGGCATGTTGCCCTTTTTTATTTGTTGATATTTGCACTATATGCTGTAAGTTATACTATTTATATAGCAATTTAGTTTTCATTGAATTCACCTCTCAATTTTTCCTAGAGCCAACGGGAACGCGAGGAAAACAAGGCTCTCCGATCCGAGAATGATGCGCTCAGAGCTCAAAGGCAACAATTAATTGAAGCTCTGAGGTTGGAAATGCGTAAAAGAGAAGAGGTATGATTAATTTGAATTCGTTTTACCTTAGTCGATAAACTTGAGCTTGGATATTTGTTGTCACGCTATATTATCCTCAATTTAAATCATTGTGCTAGATGATTTTTCTTCTTCCTTTCTTTTTAATTTTCTTTTTATTGATTTTTCTTGTAGATAGAGCTGCTTCAATCGACGCTTTCAAGGTTTATAGTTGGTGAGAATCCACAAAACTAGCATGCTGATGGTGCAACTAGCGTGCTAAACGAAGAGGAAGATGTTATGAGCCTTTAATGTAGGATCTAGTCGCAGGCCTGAATAATGAGAGAATTCTTCAGTGACGCTATAGTGAATTTTACTCAGCAATTTAGACTTAAATTTTATTGAATAAAATTGAATTCTCTATTTTTCTCTAAAGGCCATATATTTTTCTCTAAAGGCCTTTATGGCCCAGTTTAGCAACTACCTGTTAGCTATTTTGACTAACGGATTGGGTTAGCTGTTTTGACTAACGGATTGGGTTAGCTGTTTTGACTAGCGGATTAAGTTGGCTATTTTATATGAAATTATTTGGTAATTAGCTGTTTGAGTTAGCTGTTTGTATATTAACTAGAAATGTCACAATCCTCTAATTGAAAAAGCTACTCCAAGTAGCTTTTTGAAAATTAGCTTTTTGAATCTAAAAAACTATTTCAATCTGCTAACTACCAAACACTAATATTAGAGGTTTCAAATGGTCAAACCTCTAATTTGGCTCAAACCTATAAATTCCAAACACCCTCTAGGCTACATATAAGCTGGATACCTCAGGAGACAGATTCTAAATCACAGGCAATTTATTGGGAAGACATAATAAAACAAAACAGGAAACATATAACAAGTCTGCTCCTCTGGTCTGGATGCTACTGTGCTGATTTCTTGCATTTATTAGAATTATTTCTATCCCATTACTATGCTGACTTCTTCCTTCTATAATACTTCCCAGTAAATGCATCCCTATCATCACTCCCCACTTCGGCTTTCAGCTAGTCCTCAAGCTTAAAATCTGGATAGACTGCTTGGAAATGTTCAAATGGCTCCCATGTTGCATCCTTGTGGGAACAACCTGTCTATTATACTAGCAGTTTATGTTGGCATCTATTAAGCTTGCTATGGATAACTGAATGGGGGGTTCGCAAACTTTTTCCATTAACTACGGGAGGTGCATAGCCATTTCACTCCAAGCACCCCATCCAGTCCTTCTAAAGGAATGGTATAAAAATTAGCTAGAAAGATAAGATTCGAAACGTGAAGAGATAGCTACTTGGAGATTCTTATGCTTGGTACGTGTTCTCCATTTGCCACACATACTTGTAATCCTGGTCTTTTCCACACGTCCAGACCCAAACTTGGAAGCAAGCCCTCACGTAGAAAGTATGTGTGGAACCAGAGTCTATTAACACAGAAACCGTAACACCGCATACTTCTACCAATAGCTGCATGGTTGGAGAATTTCATGTTCCACTGATGGCATTTAAAGAGATCTCAAGATCACCCTCCTTGTCTTCTTCTGGTTCACTATCATCATCGGGAACCTCAATCCAAAATAACCTTTTGCTTGTGTGCCCTTGTTTATAGGATTCATCACAATTATGGCAAGGTCCTTTAGCTCTTCTTTCGGCCATCTCTGCTCTTGTTAGTCTCTTGACAAAAGGTTTAGAAGTGTTCGTCCGGTTGCTACTGCCACTTGGCTTTCGGAACTATCCCTCACTTTTTGTGGCTGCATTCTTATTAGATGAGATGCTAGATTCATTATTGTTCATTATAGGAGCGGACCAGCTTCCATTGACACGCAAGGTTAAGGATCCTTGGGACAGTATCTGCTTCGTTTCTAATCCTTAAGCCATATTCATGGCAATTCCAAAGTTTCCTCAATATCATTCCTTAATTCCTCTTTTAAACCAGCAGTAAAGAGATTTACTTGTTGGCACGGGGGAAGATCTGAAGTTCTGGCCATCAACGACTGGAGTTGGCATTGATAATCTTCAACATATCCACTTTGTTTGAAATTGGCTACCTCACCAAAAGGGTTACTACTCATAGGAGGCCCAAATCGCACATGGCAACATTCTTTAAATCGCTCCCAATTCAGATCTGTCTCCTCCTGTTCTTTTTGGTCAAACCAAAGTTGTGCCTCACCTAGTAAGTGGAAGTAAAGTAATCCCACCTTATCTCCTTTGGCAATCTTTTGGTTGATATAGAATTTCTCACATCTTTGTAGCCATCCCAAAGGGTCTTCTGTGCCATCATAGGTAGAAAATTCCATCTTAGAGTACGGAGGTACAATATAACCTCCTGGCTGTGATTCGTATTTCTACTTCCTGAACTTCCCTTGCTTCCATGAATTCCGCTGTTGTGTTATTCTCCGTTGTCTTTATCAACTCATTTTCCTTTGCATTTAACCGATATTGACAACTCTGCATCTGCTCTTCGAGTGAGCATCCAGTTTACTAGTTAAGCTCTCCGCATCACCCATGACGGAAGGCTCTGATACCAAGATGTTAGGATCTAGTCACAGGCCTGGATACGGGAGAAATCTTTTATGAAGCTATAGTGAATTTCACTCAGCAAGACTCGTCCTGGACAGAGCCCCTTTTTGGCTTGATTATCGGAGAATAAGATTGAAGTCTTTATTTCCTCTTTAAAGGCCTTTATATAGGCTACATATAAGCTGAATACATCAGGAGACACAGATTCTAAATCACAGGGAAATTATTGGGAAAACAGAATAAAACAAAACAAGAAACACATAACAAGTTTGGATGCTACTGTGCTGATGTCTTGCATTTATTAGAATGATTTCCTTCCCACTACTATGCTGACTTCTTCCTTTTATAATACTTCCCGGTAAATGCTTTATGCAATCCTTAATTGAGCTTGTAGTCTCATCGGGTAGTGGCTGCGGGAGCGCTTTGGATTTCTAGCAGTGCTGATGGTGCTTTAAATTTCTAGCATTGCTGATGGCGCAACTAGCGTGCTAAATGAAGAGGAATACTTTGCATAATTTCCTAATAATTTTGGCCCCATAAGAACAGGCTATACATGTGAGGCTTCGAGCCATATAGATTGGATCTTATTGAACACCACACAATTGCTCAATATTCTAATGAATGTGGTAAGTATTGATTTTCTTGTTATTTACTTATCTATTTAATAATACATATGTTAATACCCTTCCGAAGAATTACTCTTTTACCATCCTGATATAACCATGTCCCAAAAACATCTTCCTTCCAGATAAAAGGAGGTAACATTTGGGTACATTCTTCCAGACGAGGTAACACTAGGATACATTCTTCTAGGAGACACTAGGGTACATTCTTCCAAACAAGAGGAGGAGACACTAGGATACATTCTTCCAGACAAGAGGAGGAGACACTAGGGTACATTCTTCCTCCAGCACATTCTTCCGGGCAAAAGGCACATTCTTCCTCCATCACATTCTTCCGGACAAAAGGAGGTAACACTAGGGTCGAGCAAAACCGGTCCGAACCCAAAAAACCGAACCGAACCGGTCCGGTTTTTTGGGACCGAACCGACCGGATGCTCAGCCCTCTATAAATACCAAGCTAACTCATACATTTGAGGGGCTGGAAATTTCTCACAATCACTCTCATACTATCTCATTTCACATTTTCTCTCTAAATTCTCAGTCACCGGAATTTGTACTTTCTGATATTGTTTCTTGTATTCTCCACCACCAAGTTACTTACTCTTACGCCGGAGGTGCTTGACGGCCACCACCCCCGGTCAAGCATTGTTTTGCAGATACCCTTCCGACAGCTACACCACATCTCCGTCCCAACGCCGCCGGAAGAGGGACAGGTGCGACAGCAACACCACATCCCCGTCCCAACACCGCCGGAAGAGGGACAGGTGCGATAGCAACACCACATCTCCGCCCAAACACTGTCGGAAGAGGGAAAAGCAACACCACATCTCCGTTCAAACACCGCCGGAAGAGGGAAAGTGCGGTAGAGTGGAGCAAGGAGCATTATCAACATATATGATCTTGAAATAATAATTATTTAACTTCTCTTGTTTTATCACATTCCTACACCACTGGTTCCTAATTGCAATACCTATTTTGCAAGATATTGTACACAGCATTCTGAGGAGGTGTGGGCAGTCGTTGAAGTTCCAGTAGATTACATACTCCTTTGAAAATTATGGCGTGCCAGAAGAATCCATAAGGTTGCCTGATTCAAGAAATGGCTGATGGAACCTCTAAGGTGTATAAATACAAAACTCTTTGTATTATGTATTATCAAAACATTAACATCAGCTTAGTAATGATAAGTATACAGCTCAAATTAACTATATACAGCTTAGTAAAGTGTTAGAATTCAAACCCTTAGTCAAATAAGGTAGGTTAACATAAAAGTCTTATATGGTAGGCTTAATTTGAAGTTTGAATAAGGAAATTAGTGATGGATGATGTAACATGACATGAATGTATGGTTTTAGAGCCTATAAATAGAGTTGTTTCATTATGTTAAAATACACCAAGAGAACTTGTAAGTTCAAGAGAAAAGAGCTGAAGCTCCTGTGTGAGAGAAAGAAAAGAAATTGTAATTTTTTCTTATATATACATACACGTTTCCAACAAGTGGTATCAGAGCTTGGTTGTTAAATTCTGAAAATTTTGCAAATTTTCCGGCAAGTTACTATTCCGGTGGCACTATTCATGCCGTAGAAGACGAAGTAATGTTCACGTCGGAGAAGACGAAGTAGTGTTCATACATACGATACTGTTCATACGAAGCACTATTCATACGGAAATGTTCATACATACGGTGTTGTTCATACGGCACTGTTCATACGGAGCTGTTCATACATACAATACTGTTCATACATACGGTACTGTTCACTTATACTGTGAAAGGATATTTTTTTGAAAAAAAAATGGCGAATATGATGCAACAAAATATTCCAAAGTTGACGGCTACAAATTATGGAAACTGGAGTATCCAAATGAAGGTGTTACTCGGTTCGTACGATAATTGGGATATCGTTGAAAGCGGCTATAGCGAGCCCGAAGATGCTACCGCTGAAGCAGCACTTTCTAATGCCGAGAAGACGGCGTTAAAAGAATTTCGAAAAAAAGACAACAAGGCGTTATACACAATTTTTCAAGGTGTTGACGAATCCACCTTCGAAAAAATTTCAAATGCAAAGATAGCAAAAGAGGCGTGGGAGATTTTACAAAAATCATTCCAAGGTGTCGAGAAAGTGAAAAAGGTACGGCTCCAAGTTCTTCTTGCCGAATTTGAAAATATCAAAATGAAGACTTCAGAGAATATCAGTGAATATGTTACGCGTTTGAAAACGGTGTCAAACTAAATGAAAAGAAATGGCGAAAGTCTCGATGATGTTCGGGTCATGGAAAAGCTCCTCCGCTCGCTAACAAGAAAATTTGATTATGTTGTTACTGCTATCGAGGAGTCGAAAGATTTATCCACGATTTCTATTGATGAACTAGTTGGTTCACTTCAAGTGCATGAGCAGCGGATGAACCAATATGATGATGCAAGCCATTTGGAAAAGGCGTTGCAAAGTAAAGTATCCATCGGTGACAATTCTGGCAGTAGCAGTTCTTCACATGGCAGAGGTGGCTATAGAGGTAGCTACCGAGGTGGACAAGGACGTGGAAGACAATCTTTCAACAGAGGCCAGAATTCTCAAGGTTATCAACCATTTGGTCGTGGTCAAAATTTTAGAGGTCGAGGTAGAGGCGGATTTCAACAAAGAGGTGACAAATCTCAGTTTCAATGTTACAACTGTAATAAATATGGTCATTTCAGTTATGAGTGTAGATCTCCAAAAGTGGAAGAAAGAAGTCATTTCGCAGTAAAAGAAGACAAAGATGTGGGTTCTGCTATGTTTCTCACATACAAAGGAGATGAAGAAGGCAAGAAAAATATTTGGTATCTTGATTCAGGCGCTAGCAATCACATGTGTGGCCATAAAGAATTTTTTACGGAGATAAAAGACACCATCAGCGGAGAAGTTACTTTTGGTGACTCGTCAAAAATTCCAGTCAAAGGGAAAGGTACTGTTACGATTGTGACAAAGAGAGGTGATAAAAAGTATATAAATGACGTTTATTATATACCTGCTTTGAAAAGTAATATAATCAGTCTTGGCCAACTTGTGGAAAGGGATACAATATTCAGATGCAGGATAATTCTCTTATCATCAGAAATCAAGTTCGAGAATTAATTGCGAATGTGGAGATGTCAAAGAATCATCTATTCACTCTGGATATGCAGACAAAGGTACAGAAGTGCTTGAAGTCGGTCATTAAAAATGACTCGTGGTTATGGCATTTAAGATTTGGTCATCTTGGATTTTCTGGTCTGAAGTTATTGTCAAAGACAAAGATGGTGGACGGTTTGCCAGCAATCAACGAACCAAATCAGTTGTGTGAAGCTTGTGTTAAAGGAAAGCAACATCGACAAAGCTTTCCAGTTGGAAAATCATGGCGAGCTAGAAGGTCACTGGAGATAGTTCACACAGATATTGCTGGTCCATTTGATGTTGCATCACTTGGAGGTAACAGATATTACCTAACATTTATTGATGATTTTAGTAGGAAAAGTTGGGTATATATCTTGAAAGAAAAAGTGCAGGCTCTTGATAAATTCAAGGAGTTCAAAGCTATGGCAGAAAAGCAAAGTGGCCATTATTTGAAGGTACTTCGATCAGACAGAGGAGGCGAGTACACTTCAAACTTGTTCGGAAATTTTTTCAGAGCACATGGATTAAATCATCAGTTGACAACGGCATATACTCCACAGCAAAATGGTGTTGCAGAGAGGAAGAATCGCACCATTCTAGACATGGCAAGGAGCATGGTGAAAGCAAAGCATATGCCGAGGACTTTCTGGGCTGAAGCCGTTCTATGTGCAGTTTATTTGTTGAATCGCTGTCCAACAAAAAGTGTTAGAAACAAAACTCCAAATGAAGCGTGGAGTGGAAGCAAACCATAAGTTGGACATCTCAGAATTTTTGGGTGCATTGCATATGCACATGTTCCTGATCAGAAAA
Organism: Saposhnikovia divaricata; assembly: GCA_036435485.1. Classification (NCBI taxonomy): domain Eukaryota; kingdom Viridiplantae; phylum Streptophyta; class Magnoliopsida; order Apiales; family Apiaceae; genus Saposhnikovia; species Saposhnikovia divaricata. The sequence continues at coordinate 53,323,509 of CM071594.1, read as the reverse complement.
GAAAGAAGCTGGATGATAAAGGCGAGAAGTTCATCTTTACCGGATATGATAAAAGGAGCAAGGCGTACAGACTCTATAATCCCCTCACAAAGAAATTAATCATTTCTCGAGATGTTGAATTTGATGAATCAGATTACTGGAGATGGAGCGAGGATGAAAGAAAAGTTGCGGGTTTATTTTTTAATGATGATGATGATGATGGTGATGACTCCAACATAGAAGATGGCGGAGATGATGATCCAGCTCCTCCACAAAGTCCAAATCATCAAACTCCTGCCTCGACACCATCGAGTTCAGGAAGCAGCAGTAGCAGCAGTTCAGGGGGAGCACCGAGAAAAATGCGGAGTCTGGATAGTATTTATGAGGCAACAAGTCCGGTACAAACAACCTTTGATTTTTCTTTATTCTGTTTAATGGCTGAATGCGATCCAGTGACATTTGAGGAATCTTATGAAGAAAGCAAATGGAATAAAGCCATGGATGAAGAAATTGGTGCTATGAAGAAGAATGATAATACTTGGGAGCTGACAAGTCTTACAGAAGGACACAAAGCAATTGGTGTCAAATGGGTCTATAAGACCAAGACGAATCAAGAAGGCAAAGTGGAAAAGCACAAGGCGAGGCTAGTTGCTAAAGGCTACAAACAAAGATACGGGATTGACTATGATGAGGTATTTGCTTTAGTTGCAAGAGTTGATTCCATAATACTTCTTACAACAATTTCTGCTCAGAACCAGTGGAAGATCTACCAGATGGATGTGAAGTCAGCATTCTTGAATGGTTATCTTGAAGAAGAAGTCTATATCGAGCAACCTCCTGGATATGTTCAGAAAGGCCAGGAAAATAAAGTCTACAGACTGAAGAAAGCCTTGTATGGTTTGAAGCAAGCTCCAAGGGCATGGAATACAAGGGTTGATGAGTACTTTCAGAAGAACGGTTTTGTGAAGAGTCCGTACGAGCATGCACTCTACACCTAAACAAATTCAGGGGGAGATATTATGATCGTGTGCTTATACGTGGACGACATGATCTTTACCGGAAACAACCCTGGTATGTTTGATGATTTTAAGAAATTGATGACTAACGAATTTGAGATGACAGACATTGGTCAAATGTCATACTTTCTTGGAGTCGAAGTCAAACAAAGCAAAGAAGGGAGTTTTATCTCTCAGAAAAAATATGCCGAGCAGATTTTAAGCAAGTTCAGAATGGAAGATTGCAAGCCAGTAAGCACGCCAGCAGAATCAAGCATAAAGCTCAGAACTGATTCAACGAGGGAGTCGGTAAATCCGACGTTGTTCAAAAGTTTGGTTGGAAGTCTGAGGTACCTAACTTTCACTCGTCCAGATATCATGTATGCCGTTGGACTGGTTAGTAGGTACATGGAGAAGCCGAAGCAAGATCACTTCATGGAAGCTAAAAGAATTTTGAGGTACATTAAAGGCACACTTGATCATGGTCTATTTTACACGCATTCTCAAGATTCAAAATTAGTTGGCTACTCAGACAGTGATTATGGTGGAGATTTGGATGACGGGAAAAGCACTTCAGGATATGCTTTTCATATCGGTTCAGCGATATTTTCATGGTCATCAAAGAAGCAACAGAAGGTTGCTCTCTCAACATGTGAGGCAGAATACATGGCAGCAGCAGCGTGCGCATGTCAAGCTATGTGGCTAGGCTACATACTGAGCGAGTTAAAACTTGTAAAGGAAGATCCGGTTACTATATATGTGGATAATAAATCTTCTATCTCACTTGCAAAGAATCCGGTGTCACACAGTCGAAGCAAGCACATCAACATCAAATATCATTTCATACGAGAGCAGGTGAATGACAAAATTATGGAGCTAGTGCACTGCAGGACCGAAGAAAATTTAGCGGATATATTTACGAAGCCATTGAAGCCGGATACGTTTCAAAAAATGAAAATGAAACTCGGAATGGAAAATCGGGTTTGAGGGGGAGTGTTAGAATTCAAACCCTTAGTCAAAAAAGGTAGGTTAACATAAAAGTCTTATATGGTAGGCTTAATTTGAAGTTTGAATAAGGTGATGGATGATGTAAGGCATGACATGAATGTATGGTTTTAGAGCCTATAAATAGAGTTGCTTCATTATGTTAAAATACACCAAGAGAACTTGTAAGTTCAAGAGAAAAGAGCTGAAGCTCCTGTGTGAGAGAAAGAAAAGAAATTGTAATTTCTTCTTATATATACATACACGTTTCCAACATAAAGAACGTCATGTTTTTCATTGTGTGCTGATGTAGTAAATAGCAATCATGTCTGCATAATTTTGAATTCCTCTGACCCAGTGTTGTTAAAAGCACGCATATGCACGTGCATATGCAAGATGCGATGCGAGGTTTTAGCATATTTGTTGTTGACCAGGCTGTTGACTGGGTTGTTGACTGGACCAGTGACCGGGTCTTTTCTAATGAAACGGGTTCAATATTTTCCACAAACATAAATAATTGCTCCGCAGCTAAACACTACATGCTACTACTTTCTGGTTGTAGAAAACAATGTTATGCTGATAGGACGTTGTGTTCTACAGCTGAATTTGTGTTCTACAACAAAATCATTATGTTATGCAACTAGGAACAGACATTGTGTCTACATCTAACAACAAAATGATGTGTTCTACAGTTTATAGATATATGCAGCAAAAAAACTTCTATTGTTTTCTAATTGAGTGTTGTGTTCTATTATTAGGAATAAAATGTGTTATGTGGATTTTTGTATTCAACAGCGGAACTTGTGTTCTAAGATTGGTTTTGTTGTTCAAATCATTAAAAGACGATGAAAAAGGGAGAATTATGTTTCTATCCTAAGGAGAAAACACGTTAATGAAGATTAATAAAAAAAAATTGTTAAAATATTTTGATATTGATACATCTTTTAGTAATTTTAAGATGAAATAGCATAGTTTTGTTAAGTTATCTTACCGATAATCTCACAGGTGAGTGCCCTAAATGCCCATTTTTTATTATTTCATAACCAAAATACCAATTCCAGGCGAGCAACGCATATATTCATGGGATACGTCTATGACAGAGGAATATCTGGGTCACGCCCATACAAGCAAAGTAAGTGTTGGGATATGCCCACAACAAAAACATATATCATAGGACACGCCTATAGTAGAAACGCATCTGAGCAGGATACGCCTTCTGAAGAAGTGTATTATAAGATACGCAGTTACAAGATGCGTATCACAGGTCCTCTCTCTGGCGATCCATGGTGATCGACCAGAGATTTCCGGCGAATCTCTCCATTCATTCGTTCAACCATCATCCGTAGTTTTTCGGTTAAGTATTATACACCATAAGAATCGGAATTTCATGCTCTACGATCCTATACCAAATTTATACCAGTTCTATATATTCCCGGATTGTACGAACTCCATTTTTCCGTCTAGCTCTATTTCACTTCGTTCGGTCATCTCCAAGCATTTTATGTTGACATGCTACACACCATTAGATTCGTCTTTCGACGATCTACAATCCTATACCATTTTCAAACAACGTTTAATGCTAGATTTTAAACCACTCACCGGAGAGATTTCACCGGAGAGAGAGAGAAATGGGGGAGAGGGAGTTGCATGGGATACACCTCTCCCAACGGCGTATCCCGTGGATATTTAAGGCAGTGATTTTGAAAACGGGTATTTTGATTAGTGGGGTAGTAAAAAAGAGGTATTTTGGACATTCTTTCTAATCTCACATTTCCTTTCCTCTAATATATTAAGCACATTATTAAATCTTTTAAGTTGAATAAAATTTATAAAATTTTAAATTATTCAAATTAAACTGTTAAGATAGTATAAACAAGCATTCTTTGGAATTAAATTAAAAATATCGAATATATATATATAGAGGATAGGGAACCTGAGATGTATCTCAGGTAAATTACCTGAGATATATGGGATTTGTATGTAAAAATAGGATGGGTATTTTAGTAAATTCAGAGATTTTTAATTAGCCCTGCGGGCCCAGCAAAATTTAAAGGATATTTTGCATATATCTTAGGAAAAGTTCCCTGAGATATATCTCAGGGTCCTTTTTCTCATATATATATATAATGATAAAAATACTAGATAAATAGTAATCTATGCATGTTAATCAATATGTACAACTTATTAATTTTTTTTTATATATGTTCAAGTATGTTTAAAATTAAATTATGTATATGTTAGTTTTTATTACATTTATTTATTTTTGTTGATACTTGCATCATATTTTTAAGTTATACTATTTATCAATTTAATTCTCATTGAATTCACCTCACAATATTTCCTAGAGGCAACATGAACGCGAGGAAAATGTGGCTCTCCGATCTGAGAATGATGTCCTCAGAGTTAAAAAAAGACAATGTATAGAAGATCTGAGCAGAAATAGCTTCCTGCAATGTAGTGTTGGTGGTTCTTGGCTATCAGCGGAAAGAAATAGACTGATGTTGGAAAATAAGGGTAGAAGAGAAGAGGTATGATTAATTTATTTCGTTTAAACTTAATCGATTAACTTGAACTTGTATTTTTATTGTTAGGCTTGTTTATCCTCAATATAAATCATTCTGCTAGCATGGTTTTCTTCTTCCCCTTTTTTTAAAATAAATTTTTAATTTTTCTTATAGGCGGAGTTGCTTAAATCGACTCTTGCCAGGTTTATAGCTGGCGAGAATCTACAAAACATCTCTATAACATTTCAGGATCCACAAAACCCTCAACATCTCAAAATCCACAAAACCTCTCCTCGACATTTCACTTTCATGACAATCCAAAATCCACAAAACTTCCAAGAAGTTCCCAAAGCCACTTTTAGGAGGGACTCCTATTTGCGAATTTATCTAAAACTACAAGAAGTAATCCCTTTTTAATCATTTTTTTTCATTTGTTATTGGTGAGGATTGTGTTAAGTAATTAACTCATCTAAAACCTTAAGGTGTTAGAGGAAGGCTCAACCGGATCTTATGTTATATTCTAACACTCCCCTTCACTCGAAAGCCCATTTTTGGGTCGAGAGTGGATACGGGCACCCATCTTTGGAGCATAATTTGCCTTTCATGTCCATAATAAATTGTGAGAAGATTGGGGGTCGTAAACAGTCGAACCTGGGACCTTCTGTGTATCTGAGCTCTAATACCATGTTAAGTAACTAGTCGCTCTAAAACCTTAATGTATTAAAGGGAGGCCTGATATTATATTCTAAAACTCCGCCTCACTCGAAAGCCCAATTTTTGGTCGAAGAGTGGATCACGGGCGCTCATCTTTAGAGCATAACGAATAGTGGATCTTCGTGTCCATATTAAATATTTAGAATATTGGGGGCGCGAGTCAAGCCCGGGACCTCTACGTACATGAGCTCTGATACCATGTTAAGTAACCAACTCGTTTAAAACCTTAAGGTGTTAGAGGAAAGCCCAACCAGATCTTTATGTTATATTCTAATAGATTGTTTAAATTTTGGATCCTTGCATGACCCAAGGAACATCCGATTATGCAAGCATGTTCTATATTTTGATGGGATTTCATGTGTGGGGGATGTCAAGTCATTTGACATATGAATATAAAGCTTTGAAGCGAGTATCTTGCTGTAATGGAATTTAGTTAATGAGTGTCCATGCACGTCTTCCACCAGCCTTTTGGGTGAGAAGATGGACATGGACTTTGGCTTTGACCCTTCGCTCCCTCAGCTCGAGCTCATCCCCATTCCCAGATATGCACGTGGCTTTGATCAAGGTTTCGCACCACAATGTGAAGCAGCACTCCTGACCAAAGCTATCGATATTCTAGACTCCGAGTCTGATGTTGGAGGAGCAGTGTTGGCATTTTGAGATCTTATGATCTCTCTTATGTTGGAGTAATAATATTATAATTACTGATAACTAACTGATTATCTTTTCCAGCTAAAAGGTAATGTCTTTTCTAACTTAAATATCTCATTTTCTCCTAAATAATAACTAACCAAAAAAACGAAACATTAAAATTTTTGGTACGGTAAAGTACATCTTATAATTATGAAGTTAAATTAGACTTCTGTTTTAAAAAAAAGTTAAATTAGACTACTAGAAAATTAACATTTTTAAAAAATATCATATATATATCTATACTGTTATATTAAAGTTCGAACATTGAAAGTTTATCGGTTTGATTTTCGGTACAGTTATCCTAATTATTAAAAAAATTTTGGTTTTCGATACAGTTCTCCTAATGATTAAAATAAATAATTGAATAATATAATTAATGGTAATTAGTCGATTACCTTTTTCATGTTTACTTTTAGTTGATATCACCGTTTATAAACACCTAAAAACATCAGTTATAACATATCTTGCAATCATCAATGTTTCTTTTCTAATTAAGTACATTACCTTTTAATTTAAAACATAATTTTGCAATCATTAATGTATACCAAAAAAATATTACACCATATTATCGTTAGATTTTTAGTAATTAATAAGAACCGTTAGATGTAATTATAAGGTATATTTTATGATTAAATTGATTTACTAAGATTCAAGTTTCGAATCTATACTATATTATAAAAGACGAAACATTAAAAGTTTTGGGGCGGTACGGTACGGTACAATAGTTACCTTATTTAATTTTTTTATTTTATTACCATTTTTACTTACTTATTAAAAAACAAAACACAATATTTTCTCAAACTATCAAATATCAGCTCTTCACAACACTTTCCCTAAATAATAATTAACCAACTACCTTTCTCAGCTATTACCTTTTCTAACTTTTTAACTAAAATCTATTCTTTCCAAAAACATGATCGTTCTAATTAATGAAATAACTAATATATAATTACTAATAAATAACTGATTACCTTTTTCAGCTAAAAGTTAAATAACTTTTCTATATTTTCTAACTAAAATATCTTATTTTCTTCTAAATAATAACTAACCAATTATCTTTTTCAGCTATTACCTTTTTTACCTTTTCTAACTATTCTAACTATAGTCTCTTCTTTCCAAAAATATGATCGTTATGTTCGTTCTAATTAATGAAATAAACTAATAATATTATAATTACTGATAACTAACTGATTATCTTTTCCAGCTAAAAGGTAATATCTTTTCTAACTTAAATATCTCATTTTCTACTAAATAATAACTAACCAAAAAAACAAAACATTAAAAATTTTGGTAAGGTAAAGAACATCTTATAATTATGAAGTTAAATTAGACTACTGTTTTGAAAAAAAGTTAAATTAGACTACTAGAAAATTAAAAATTTTAAAAAAATATCATATATATCTATACTGTTATATTAAAGTCCGAACATTGAAAGTTTATCGGTTTGATTTTCGGTACAGTTATCCTAATTATTAAAATAAATTTTGGTTTTCGATACAGTTCTCCTAATTATTAAAATAAATAATTGAATAATATAATTAATGGTAATTAGTAGATTACCTTTTTCATGTTTACTTTTAGTTGATATCACCTTTTAGAAACACCTAAAAACATCAGTTATAACATATCTTGCAATCATCATTGTTTATTTTTTAATTAAGTACATTACCTTTTAATTTAAAACATAATTTTGCAATCATTAATGTATACCAAAAAAATATTACACCATATTATCGTTAGATTTTTAGTAATTAATAAGAACCGTTAGATGTAATTATAAGGTATATTTTATGATTAAATTGCTTTACTAAGATTCAAGTTTCGAATACTTAAAATTTTATAATATAAATTTTAAATCATGCATATCATTAATTTAATTTAAATTTAATTAATATGAAAATAATTTTTTAAAATAATAATTAAATAAAAACATAATTATAGCATAAAATAAAATTTATAGCCTATCAAAAGAAACCCGTGCATTGCACGGGTTATAAGCTAGTTTCTTAAAATCTAAATATATTATAAAAGTACTAGAATTCATGACCTTTCATTTGGTTGTAGTAGCATTTAAGAAAAATGTGCAGAACTCAATAAAAAATTATTTTTACTTCCCTAGTAGATTTTAAAGGTATCCATTTGATATTTATGTCTTTAAAAGTATTTTAAATGAGATCCCGAATTTATCAGTGATGTATTTGAGATATGTCAAGTTATTCAGTGGCCAATTTAATACTTAAGCCATAATTTAGTAGAGAGTCACAAACAAGATCCATTGAGAGTTTTGTTATTAAAAAGGGACACTTCGAAACAAGAAGAAACAAATAAAAATTTGGAGAGTGTTGAAGCAAATAATGAAAATGTAGTGGTTTAAGATGTATGATGGAAAAGAGGATATTAACATGCATCTTGGATATTGTAGTTAATAATTCTTGTATATTGTATTCAGTTAGTTTTCTTTTCTAATCAACTAAAATTTGAGTTTGCAAAATTACAAAATTTTTTTTGTTTTGTTTTTTGCATAAGATTTTATTTGTTAAATTTAACAGGTTAGAAAAAAAAATTAAGACCTATTTTTTTGTCTTACTCCTAAACCCTCGAAAGATAAGGAACGACTTGCATAAATACAATGAATCAACAATAACAATTCATCCCACGAGTTGAATATTCACGGAAATTATTTTATAATTTAACAAAAAATTTATCATTGACTTTCGCAAACATTAATAACTCGTCATATAGTTCAATTTAGGGGTCATTTGATAACCACTGGATGGAACAGAGTGAACGGGACGAGTGGTGATTGGTTGGTTAAGATTGTTTGTGTGCTTAAATTTCATCTGGACGAGACGAAAATTCTTCTGGACGACACGGGTAGAAATTTTGCTCTGAACCAGTCACATATCTGTTCTTGTTCTTGCTGTGTTGTGTTAACCAGAAATAAAAATTAAATATTATATTGCCTACTTTTTCAAAAATACATTTAATGGTTTAAAAATACATTTTATAATGTATTTATTTTATACTTTATTTACCATTTCTCTTTTATATTTATAAAACTTATATGAAAAAATTTAAATGAAAATACATAAATTGTAGTTAGAGATTTTGTGAGATGATACGTCTAACTAAAATGTGATGATTACGTTAAAAAAGATTATAAAAATGTATTCTACTGAAAAATATAAAAATAGATACATTAAGATATTAATAATTTAAAAATATGATCTACATGTCAAAAACTTTAAGTTATTAATATTGAGGACTCATATTAAATTTTAGTCACACAAATCGAATTTCGTATTGTATGCATCAAAAGAAAAATAACAATAAATAAAATTTATTGATAATTTGAAGAAACAAATAAGTGGATACGTTGTTCAGAAAAATCAAACATTTTATCTATCAAACGATATTATACATTCAGCATTCAGATAACTATTCGTTCAGAAATTTTAATCATTCATAAATTATGATTCAGATTTAACAAATGATACCTTAGTCAATGGACATATTTTTTTTTTTTTTTTTTTGTGTATGTTACATGGTAAATTCACAAATAAATAATGTATTATATAATTGAATATCTGATATGGGCTAAAAATAAACCCTAAAGACACATTTAATGTCACATTAATTAGACCCAGTATGGTCCAAACGTGGGGCCCACCAGATGGGCCCAAGCCCTATTTATAATATTAATTTCGTAATTAATATTAAGGGTAATAAACAGCTCAACAAATAAGAGTCAAACAAGGATATTACTCTTGCCTGACTTAGCCTCCAAGATACATATTTCAACATGGAAACTGATTCCTATAAGGAAGAGATCTAGAACCTTCCTCAAGGAAGACTTGTCCACCAAGTCTCTGACTCCTACAATAATTCTAGGGCTTCCCAGCCTATATAAAGGGTCTAACCCCTCATCTCAGAACTACGTTTTTGGGCAGAGCTCAATACGTCACTTACGTTTTGGACACAGCTCCATACGTTACCCACCACGTTTTGGCTTAATCCTCGAATAAGGACATAGAAGCCACTGCGTCCTAGGTGAGCTCTCGCCGCCATAGCCTCGAGGGCACCATCACCTAGAACTACGTTGGCTTGATTCTTAATACGAGATACGTAGGCACTCTGTGAGGACCGATTACAGTCTCGAACGCAGAAACAGCCATTAAAGCGCGAAGCTCAACCACCCTAGCAATAATTACAAATCGTAACCGAGTTTTAGATCCACAACATTTGGCGCCGTCTGTGGGACGACAACATCAACCATGGTTAGCACACGAAGAACTGCACCAGGCTCTACCGAAGCTTTATCAATCAGCTCCGCTCCGCCTCTTACCTCTGGTACAACCACGTTTGAACAAGGGACGATCCCCCAAACTTAAGTTTCTCAGCCTCCAGGGACGAATCCCCCTGCTGGGAGTACGCTGCCTATGGTTGTCCATCCAGAACAAGAAACTAACCCTCTTCAGATGGTGGTTTCTCCTCTTGATAGCGCTGGTCGTACGCTGCCTCCGGGGGTACAGATCCACACCACGGATCTCCCTTTGAATACCAACCCGATGTATGGGCTGCCTAACTATCCCCCTCAACAAAGGGAACCTGGACCGAGTGGTCATGCCTTACAGATTCGAGATCGAGAGTACGATAATTACTCTGGTCCCTATACTGATGATTCAACGTCTGAGGATGACAACGATGATCGTGATGAAGCCCCGAGGAGGCGACGTGCTAGTAGAGAACCTCGAAGGAGGTCCCAAAGATTCCATGATGGACCTCCACAAACGACTGAGGAAAGGATCAAGGCTCATGAGGCTGAGATCCAGAGGCTAAAAGATGACGCCGCCAGAGAGAAAGCAAGGCAGAATCAAAGTCTGCATCGACCTCCTCCAATCTCAGGAAGGGTTCCCGTCATAGATCTGGAGAGGTCGTCTAGGAGACGAAGAAGGGCCGAAGCCCCAACTGAAAAATCGACAAGGGTGGAGAACCCCAAAAGTAACCCTAGGGATCTGATGCCCCTTGGGGATCCTGATGATCCTACACCTTCGTTCGCTGAAGAGGTAATGAATGCTCGCATCTCAAGGAAGTTCAAGATGCCGACGATTAAGGCTTATGACGGAACGGGTGATCCCGCAAATCACGTTAGGACGTTTTCAAACGCACTGCTGTTGCAACCTGCAAGTGACGCCTTGAAGTGTAGGGCGTTCCCTCAAACCCTGTCGGGTATGGCTCAAAGATGGTACAGCCGCTTACCTGCAAACTCGATTGGCTCTTTCAAGGAGTTAAGCGCTGCCTTTGTGAGTCAATTCATCAGCGGAAGAGTTCATGAGAAAAGTTCTGCATCCCTCATGTATGTGGTACAGGGGAAGAATGAGAATCTGAGAGATTATCTCAAGAGGTTCACCAAGGAGACCCTGAATATCACTGATTTGGAAAATAAGGTGGCAATGGTAGCCCTGGAACACGGAACCACTGACCTCTTCTTCAAGAGATCATTGGCGAAGCATCCCCCTGAGAACATGGCTGAGCTCCAACGAAGGGCTGATAAGTACATTAAAGCTGAGGATAGCTTGAAGAAAGAAACCACCATAGGTGGAGGAGGAGGTAACAATGACTCCAAGAAGCGAAAGCAAGACCAGGACTATGATGATCAAGAGTATGATGCTAGGGACAAGTATCCCCGAACTAGCGAGGACTCTGACTCTGCCCATAAGAAGAACCAAGGGTCAAGGTTCACTGAGTATGCAAGGTTGAATACTCCTAGAAGTCGAATCTTGTTGGACATTGAGAATGATAAGGATTTCAGATGGCCGAAGCCACTCAGGGGTGATCCCGCAAAGAGAAACCAGAATCAGTATTGTAGATTCCATAGAGACGTGGGGCATGACACTAACGATTGCAAGCAACTCAAAGATGAGATCGAGTTTTTGATCCGTAGAGGGAAGCTGAGGCACTTCACTAAGGGTGAAGACCGTGGTAATCAGAGAAGAGACTATAATAGAAGGAATGACGATCAAGATCGCAACCCACAGCCCCGAGGGCCAGTAATCAACATGATCTCAGGAGGCCCGACTGCGGCCGGGACAACTAGGAACTCTCGAAAGGCTTATGCCCGAGAGGTGTTGCACATCGTGGGAGAGGCCCCGAAGCATGCAAAAACTGAGGTAGTGGTTAGTTTTGATGACTCGGACTTGGAAGGGGGTGAAATTCCCCCATGACGACCCGTTGCTCATAACTCCTGTAATTGGAAACTCGGAGGTGAAACGAGTCTTGATAGACAATGGAGCTTCTATTGATATCTTGTTTCACGATGCGTTTGTGAAAATGGGGTACACCGATTCTCAGTTGACCCCCACCAACATGCCAATCTACGGATTTAATGGAGTTGAATCCAAGGTCGAAGGTACTATTCAATTGCCCATGACCATTGGACAGGAACCTAAGGAAGCTACTCAGATGCTGAATTTTCTGGTGATCAAAGCATCCTCGACTTATAACGCAATCCTGGGAAGGACTGGACTTCATGCGTTCAAGGATGTTGCGTCTACTTATCACATGAAGATTAAGTTTCCAACCCGGAACGGAATTGGAGAACATAAAGGTGATCAAAAGATGGCACGAAGCTGTTATGTAGCCTCGTTAAGGCCTGATGGAGTCGAGGGGCAAGTCTCTCCAATTGAAGACGTGGATGTCCGCAGAGGTAAGGAACACCAAGAATGGCCAGCAGAGGACATCACACAGAAGCCTTGGACAGCCATTGAGGCTAAGGCGTTAACTGACTTCGTGGTTGAATGTACCATTGGCAACCAAGAAGTCGGGGGGCAGGAGGTAGTACCCCAAGCAGGAAGTGAACTTCAGAATAAGAATGAGGATACCAGAAGGAATGGTGGACGCTCTATTTTGATGGAACATCAAAAACAAAATCAAGTGATGCAGGCCTAGTCTTGCAATGCCCCGATGGGCTCAAGTTATCCTAGTAGGACTTAGCTTCATCTAGTAAAAGCAGAAATAAGGTTCATGGAAACCATTGCAGAGCATGTTGCTCCGAGTAGGACAATAGTACTCTATCACCCGATGAGTGCAAGTCAAGGATGAACGAGTACCGAAAATAAAAGAATAACGAATGGAAAACAAACAAATGCATAGGTGAAGATCCCGAAGGGTCAAAGCCATGAAAGGCCGAGGATGTTAAGGACTAGCTACTCTTCAGTACTTATTAAGGACCTGGATTAAGGATCCAAGGATGAAGGCCAATAGATAACCTTAAGCAAGGATTAAGAAGTTCAAGCAAGCTCTCGTCTCAGAAGTTTAAAAGGCAAGAAGCCAACGGGATTGTATTTATCGAAATCTATATCGAGGAATTAACCCCGAATCCTAGGTTGAAGAACAGAAGCTGTTAGCCATGAAGGCCAAGGTTAGTTATGAAGGCCAAACTTGAGGGGGGTCATGAACCTCCAATTAAGATCCAAAGGTTGAAACTTCATGTTGACTTCAAAACCAATATGTAATTTTGAAAACCTCCTAGAGAAGGTTCAAGACCTCGTGGGGCTAACCAGAAACCCCTTGGCCTTGGACCAGCAGCTCTGATAGATATTTCGGTGATTTAAAACACCATTGAGATTGAAAACCCTTGATTTCAAACTTTGGAGTTCAACCTTTGAACATCGACGTTCGACACCCAAGACCAAGACAGACATTGAAGCCATGACGGCCAAGCGAACTGAGAAGTTACTTATATGGGAGCATCTTTGAAAGAACCCCTGAAGGGCAAGTTGATAGCATTCTTGCAAGAAAATAGCGATGTGTTTGCTTGGACTATAGCTGATATGCCAGGGATTGATCCCCAACTCATAACTCACAAGTTGAATGTTGATCCGGGGCGGAAGATAATAGAACAGAAAAGAGAAATTTTGCTCCTGAAAGGCAGGAGGCCCATTAAACAAGAAGTTGAAAAGCTTTTAGAAGCTGGGTTTATTGAAGAGATTCAGTTTCCAGAATGGTTGGCTAACCCTGTGATGGTCAAGAAAGCCAACGGTAAGTGGAGGATGTGTATAGACTTCACCGACCTGAATGACGCATGCCCTAAGGATTGCTTCCCTTTACCAAGGATAGACATGTTAATAGATGCCACAGCAGGACATGAGATGCTGAGCTTCATGGATGGTTTCAGCGGCTACAATCAGATTAAGATGCACAAGGATGACGTCCCTAAGGTATCTTTCATAACTGACTTTGGTGTTTTCTGCTATATTGTTATGGCTTTTGGTCTAAAGAATGCAGGAGCTACTTACCAACGATTGGTGAATAAGATATTCGCCCATCTGATTGAAAAAACCATGGAGGTCTATGTTGATGACATGTTAGTCAAGAGCCTACTCAAGGCAGATCACATTAAGCACCTCAGAGAGGCATTCGAAGTGCTGAGGCACCACAAGATGATGTTGAATCCAGCCAAGTGCGCTTTTGGCGTTGGATCAGGCAAATTTTTGGGTCTGATGGTTTCAAAGAGAGGCATAGAGGCCAACCCTGACAAGATCAAGGCGATCTTAGACATGGAGCCACCACGCTCTATAAGAGATGTGCAGAAGTTGACAAGCCGGGTAGCGGCTTTAGGAAGATTCATCTCCAAGTCTGGTGATAAGTGCTTGCCTTTCTTTCAAGCATTGAAGAAGGTGAAAAATTTTGAATGGACTAATAAAAGCCAAGAGGCCTTTGAACAGTTGAAGAAGTACATAGTCGAAGCCCCGTTGCTGGCCAAACCTAGTCCCGGAGAGACTCTTTATCTGTATCTAGCAATGTCTGAACAAGCATTGAGTGCCGTCCTCGTTAAGAAAGAGAACAAGGTTCAGAGGCCTATCTACTACGTAATCAAGGTGCTCCACTGAGCCGAGTTGAATTACTCTCCCATTGAGAAGTTCACCTTGGCATTGATAACAGCCTCGAGGAAGTTACGCCCGTACTTCCAGGCACATAAGATTGAAGTCCTGACGGACCAACAGTTGAGAAACATATGAGCCTCGAATAGCCATTAAGGCTAATCAAGTGGTCGATTGAACTTGGAGAATTTGACATCACGTATGAGCCTCGAATAGCCATTAAGGCCCAGGCATTGGCTGACTTCATGGTTGAATGTACCATTGGCAACCAAGATGTCGGGGGGCAGGATATAGTAACCACCCCTGGAAATGAAGAAAAAGATGAAGAGCCTGTACCTGATCAGAATGAACATTGGGTGCTCTATTTTGATGGAGCATCGAAAACAAAATCTAGTGATGCAGGTTTAGTCTTACAAAGCCCCGATTGGTTTACAGTCGAGTATGATTTAAAATTGGACTTTCCGAAAACTAACAACGAAGCTGAGTATGAAGCCTTGATAGCCGGTTTAGGCTTGGCTAGAATAGTGAGAGTCAAGAATCTCAAACTACGGCAAAGTACTTGAAAGTCGTGAAGGCCATGATGACTGAGTTTGAGTGAATGGTATGAGAAGCACATTTCGAGAGAACAGAACGTTAAGGTTGATGCCCAATCTAAGTTTACTTCTTCTGAGATAGAGAACTACGCCGGAAGAGTTTACTTTCAGGTCTTGAAGGCCCCGTCTATTATTTTAAATTGATAGCACCAATTGATGTAAGCTGAAGGATAGACCCTCATAAAAGCTTACCCTGAGACTGGTTGGCTCCCTGATAATGCCTTGAAGGCACAGAAACTGTTAATGAGAATGTTGAGATAAGAGGTCCTTTGTCATTCCTTACTGTTAGGTCCAAATGTGTTGTAGAGGGGGGGTGAATACAACTTTTCGAATATGAGAAGCAATAAAAACGATGCAATAAATGAGCACACAGATTCAAGGAATATATTTCTTTATATATAACTTGAAAGGGTTGCTACAACATTCATTACAAAGTATAACAGAAGTTCAGAGAGAAGTGAAGGATTCTAAGCTCTGTGAATGCACTCTCTCTTTCTCTTGTGTTTTTCTCAAATATTGCTCTCTCTGTTCTATATTAAAAAACATTACACAAGTACTTCTATATATATACTACATGTAGTCTATGTCCTGTAGTCTTCAACAGCTAAGATGTACGTGGCCCAGTGGTGTCCACATAAATCTTGCCTTAACTTGAAAGCTTGGAAATCTGCCAATCAGAAGATGCCATGTGTCATGTTGAAGCTGCACCTAAGTAGAACTTCTACTTGAGAATTTCTACTTGGCTATCTCGAAATTCCTAAGTGGAACTTCTACTTGGCTATCTCGAAATTCCTAAGTAGAACTTCTACTTGAGAATTTCTACTTAGCCATCCAGAACATTTAGTACTTAGAAAATATTCTGGTCTTCAACTTGAAACTTCAATGCACATCTTGAACTTGTGATATCTTCATGTCTTCTTTATTCTTCAACAAGCTCTTGAACATGGTTCTTTATTACTGACATAAACTTGCTATCAATGTCCTGACACTTGATGCACTGGTCTGGTTCATAAGTGACTAGTCTTGATAGTGTTTCTGCTTCTTGAATAAATTACCATATTCACTGAATAACTTGGCTTTCCAATATTTGCTTTCCTTCTTCTTCACTTGAAATCAATTGGTCTTGTTGATACTGATAGTTATGATCTTGATTCTTGATTTATCAAATCACTGAGGCATGAACAACTTTAACTTGAACTTCTCTCAATGATTTCTTCTTGGCTTGATCATAGTTAGCATGTTTAATTGTATCAATTACCTTGTCTTCATTTAGTGTTGATTTCTTGTGACTTCCTGTTCTTGATTGTCTTCTGGTTAAGTATCTTTTCCTTTAGTTTGAGTTACATTAGTTATAGTGTTACAAGTTTATACACTCTGCCTTTCAATCTTCCCCAATTTGATTGTCTAACAATGACATTCAAATTAATGAAGGATAACTCAACTAAACAATGAGACGAGAAAAGATAATTAACATTACATTCTTGAATAATATACAATTGAAAAGAACTTGAAAACAATACAATGAACATAAAAACTAGAAACAGAATTCGAACCTCGAATTAAAGATCATTTGAATGATTCCTATCACCTGGATTATTTCAAACCTTCTAGTCAAACTTATATCACCTTATTGGATTCACTCTAAGGTGAATTTCCTCAAGTGAGTTAAAGCAACCGAAAGACATGAAGTTTTTCCAACTTCAAGTTCACACCACTCTGACCTTTAACCCTAATTCCGTTTTCTCTTTCTAGCTTCAGCAGCTTGGTCTCTCTCTTCATTCTGCCTTTTGCGCTTCTCCTTCTGCTGCTGTTCTTTCTTGTACACTGGATCGTGAAGCTGCTTCCACCTAGCATTCAACAGACTTACAGCTTCCATTTCTAGAGGGTTCCTGGGCTCTGGGTTAGGATGTTTGAAAAGCCTTCTGAGTTTATCAACCTCCTGAGTAGTCCTGATCTTTGGAATTTCCTCAAAGTTCTTCATTATGAGCTGAGGTTTCCAATGAGATTTAGTGGCTTTGAGATAACGATATATCATCTTGGGGTAGCCCTTGACACGGTCAGTATTATAGACACTAGCCGCATCTCGCTCCATTCGCTTCTTCTCCACAATTACTTCAGACAGGTAACTCATGAGTCTCTGCTTTTCTTCAACAAACTTGTCTTCCACTTCGCCCCATTTGAACACATATAACACTTTCTCTAGAAATGCAGCATCTTGAGTCTGTAGCAGCCATTGTCTACTCATATGCAAGAGTGTTTGTTTCTGGTCTGCATCTATGTATGCTAAGGCATCAGCTGTATCATCAGCATAAGAGTGTATCCAGTATACACTATCTTTCCCTGGAACGCCAACTGCCTCCCTTATTTCTCCTTGTTCCAGTTCTCCAGAAGGAAGAGTCAAAGCTTCATCTACATTCTTCATTGCTTGAAGAATATTCCATTTCTTTTCTATCAGCTCCGGCTCAATCTTCACGTTGTCGAGAGGGTTTGGAGCAATGACATCACACTTCCACACCTCATTGCTCTTCAAGAATATGACTCTTTCAATGATCCTCACGGATTTATCTTTAAGCTCAGAGGCGAATCCCTTACCCATCATTTGTCTACATACAGCTTTAAGAGATTCCACTGAAAGTTCCATTAAGTCCTTTTCCTCCATGCTCACCCTCTTCATCTTTCCTTGAACCACCATACGGACAACATTAGGATGTACTGAGATTTCTGGTCCATTGTCCTCTGCTAGCTGCATTAACTGATCCCTATACAGAATGCTTAGCTCCTGAGATTGAGAGTATTGAATTTTAGTTGCTAGCAAGTACAACTCTGACGCAGATCTTCTCGTTATGAAATGGTCATCCACATATAAGAAAGATGTTGGGACACCTTCTACCAAAGACAAAATAACCTGCCATTCCTTGAGCGTAGCATTGTATCCAACCCTAACTTTAGAAATTAATCTCTTCAATGCACTGATGTAGTCCGAAGTCATTGGATTCTGCAAATTCAGGTTGTAGAACAGGTCATCTGCCTCGTTATTATGAACTCCTTTCGTACAGGGTCTCATCAATATCTTCCTTGCTTCATCCCATTTCTGCCCTATCCTTTGCTTGTCCATATCAACTTGAGGATCAGCTAGCCTTGCAAGCTCATGATCATACTGCTTCCCTTGTAGCTCCCCTTTCTTTTCTAGGAACGCAGCACGATCTTGTAACATCTTCATTTTATGGAACTGAGCTTGTTCCAAGGCTAACTGTTGAGACTGCAGGGTTTCTTCATCAACAGGATCTTCTTCAGGCATTCCGAAAGACATACCAGCACCTCCACCTTGTTCCTTCAAAGATCGTTTTACAGCATGTGCGAAAGGTACGTCTTCCATATCAGAATCTGAGTCTAGTACCTCCTGTACTATTTCCTGATGACTCAGGTCAATAACTGGTTCATCTTCTTCAACCATTATTGCCTTACCCTTTCTCCTCCTCAGAGCCTCTTCAGCAACAGCAGGCTCAATTTCTGTCCTCAGAGCCTCTTTAACAACAGCAGGCTCAATTTCTGTCTCCTTGACAAGATCAGCGGGTTCTTCAATTTCTTCGATGTAAACTGCCTGCTGTCTCGTCTCTACGTCTTCCATATCAGAATCTGAGTCTAGTACCTCCTGTACTATTTCCTGATGACTCAGGTCAATAACTGGTTCATCTTCTTCAACCATTATTGCCTTACCCTTTCTCCTCCTCAGAGCCTCTTCAGCAACAGCAGGCTCAATTTCTGTCCTCAGAGCCTCTTTAACAACAGCAGGCTCAATTTCTGTCTCCTTGACAAGATCAGCGGGTTCTTCAATTTCTTCGATGTAAACTGCCTGCTGTCTCGTCTCCATTCCACTCTCCCCCTTAGGTGAGTTATCCTGAGCTCCACCTTGGTGTGCAGATCCACCAGCTGCATAAGAACCTCCAAAACCAGAACTAGAGGCTCCCGCTCCACTAGCACCACCTGCTCCACCTGCACCACTATCGGGGGGAGGTTGCTGGGACTCGAAACACTCAGGGGGCACAAAACTTCTGAATGCGAACATCAATCTACTGATCTCCACAGCCATAGCATGCATTGTAGACTCCATTGCCCCCATCCTCTCATTGAGAGTGTTTCCTTAGACACCACCAGCATGGCCCAAGTCATTGACCTGATTTGTCAAAGTTTTAAAAGCATCAGCTTGACTTGACATTCTTGCTGCGTAGTCGTCTAGAGCCCGTTGATTGTTTCCAACATTAATCCCCAACTGCCCCATCGACTGCCCGAACTGCTCCATTTTATTCTCCATTGAAGTCATACGCGTTTCCAGATTTTCAATGTTAAGGGACGGTGTTTGGTTTGGGTGACCTCGCTCTAATACTCGTTCTGTTAGTATTTGACGCTCGGTTTCGGGCCTTAAAAATGAAGGTCCCTCTCTCCCTAACCTCTCACACACACTCCCTGTCTCACGCTCGTATATGTCTTCAATGATTGATCCAAATAATGAAGCTGTACCTGCAGACATTTGATAAGAAATGTTGTTGACAGTTATGGGATCAATTACTGTTTGTTCCTGAGTTGGAATCTCAGGCTGAGAGGCTGCAAAGTGTTCTTGTACAACATCAGAACCGATCCTCTTTGCAGCATCAGTACGTACCGGTGAAGGTACGGCTGAAGTTCTTAAAACTTCATGACCCCTTGAAGCAACAGTATCTTTAAGGGGTACATCATCCTCACCAAAATCAAAATCCCTATGTGCAGATTGTTCATGGGGTGAACCACTCTCGTGAGGTGGAGTGGTTGTGTGTGACACGCTAGGGTTTGACTGAGGTTTTGAAGTAGCAGCATGAGAAAATTTGACTTTCTTGCGAATAAGAGGCTGCTCTTCGGGGTCACTCTCCTCATCATTTCCTACATCTAGATGTGAAGGCTTTCTGACTTCCGTTATCAGGGGTGAAAGAGAATATGAATGTGTGTCAGACTCAGAGTCAGAAATATGGCTCTCACCCTGGGATAGATCCTGCGGGCTAGCAGAATCTTGGGTCTCGGAATCAGATATGTAGGAAGAGGAGTGAGTAGTATGCAGAGAGAGATTACCTGATTCATTACCTTGTTCGTCATCGCTTCCCTCATCAGGAATCCCTTCAAATGCCTCAGCATGAGCAGAAGGATTCTGAGCATGTGATGAAACTTGCGATGATGCTTCCAAATTGGTAACCCCTGCATCATATGTAAGCCACGTCTGTAGGGTATCAGGAATTGACATTGGTTTCCCGTGATGTTTATCCTGATTGTTAATTGTGGACAGTGACTTAGTGCCCATCCCTAGCGGTTGAGATGTTGGGCTTCTGGCAAATCTCTGTCTAACCTCAAGAGCTTCCTTCGGTATTAGATCATTAATGAGCAATTGTAGGAATCGAGGAAACCAGCAGACAACGTCAGTTGTGGAGAGGTCTCTGCTTGCAGGAGATCCCATTGAAGCCACTATCTCACCGAGAACTATGCGTCCATAATTTATGTCCAGTTCTCGTGCTAGGGCTATTCCAAAGGTTTGTATGGGAATGGAAATTTGATGGAAATCTTTTTCTCGTGCCCGAAAACATCTTGTGATGGCCTCGAAAAAGTAATTCCATTCCACATGGAAGAATTGTTTCTGGATGTGTCCTGAGATAGGTACTAACTCGAAATTCTTCCCAGACTTAGAATTTTCAAAACTTCACCCTGGAAGCTCAAGTCGAAATTCAAGTCGAATTTCTACATGAGTTTCGAGATAGAGACTAACTCGAAATTTTGAAGATACTTAGATTTTTCAACAATTAAATTGCCAAATAAATATAAATATCAATTCAAGGATTTTTAATATATGACATAATTAAAACATTCCTTGATAATTCTAAGGCCTTTAATTACATGAAAATCATAGGTAAATTCATCTAAAAATCATGCAATATTTAGAATATTATGAATTTAACTCCCCCTATGATCATGCAATCTAACAAGCATAAATTCAAAGATTTGTGCTATAAAAGACACTTAAACCACAATGAATTCATGCAAAAACACACTATATGCAACCTATAACAATCATTAATTAGGCATATTAAAGTCTAAGCACATAATGATTGAGTAGCTTGCACATATAAACATAAACATGGATTTTACAGATAGAAGGCTTTACTAACTTGTGTTAAGCATTCCCAATTCACCAACCAACCTATTGAATGTTACTTCATCAAGAGGTTTGGTGAATATATCTGCAATTTGTTGCATTGTGGGCACAAAATGTAGCTCCACAGTCCCCTCCTCGACATGTTCTCTTATGAAGTGATACCTTATGTCGATGTGCTTTGTTCTTGAGTGATCTACAGGATTGTTGGTTATGGCAATGGCACTTGTGTTGTCACACATGATTGGAATTTTCTTGTGCTCCATGCCATAATCCTTCAATTGGTTCCTCATCCACAGTATTTGAGCTACACAGCTTCCAGCAGCAATGTACTCAGCTTCAGCAGTAGAAGTAGATACTGTATGTTGCTTTTTACTTTGCCAGGACACCAATCTTCTGCCAAGAAATTGGCAAGCACCAGATGTGCTTTTCCTATCAATCCTGCAACCTGCATAGTCTGAATCCGAATAGCTAATAAGATTAAAACCTGTATCTCTTGGGTACCAAATCCCTAGATTTGGTGTGCCCTTGAGATACCTAAAAATTCTTTTGACGGCTACGAGATGTGATTCTCTAGGATCCGCTTGGAACCTTGCACATAAACAAGTTGCGAACATTATATCTGGTCTACTTGCAGTTAAATAGAGGAGTGAGCCAATCATACCTCGATAGCTTGTGATGTCAACTGATTTACCTGATTTGTCTTCATCAAGCTTCGTGGCTGTTGCCATGGGAGTCTTAGCTGCTGATGCATCTTCTAGATTATACTTCTTGAGTAAATCTCTGACGTACTTGGATTGACAGATAAAGATACCATCTTTTCTCTGACTGATCTGTAATCCAAGGAAGAAGGACAGCTCTCCCATCATGCTCATCTCATATTTTTCCTGCATTAGCTTGGCAAATTTCTCGCACAAGCGCTCATTTGATGACCCAAAAATAATATCGTCCACATATACTTGAACAAGTATTAAGTCATTTCTCACAACTTTATAGAACAATGTTTTATCAATTACTCCCCTAACAAAACCATTTTCAATTAAGAATAGAGATAGGGTTCATTCCATCGCCTTGGGGATTGCCTGAGGCCATAGACAGATTTGAAGAGTAGATACACAAAATCTGCATGTTCTGGATCAACGAAGCCGGGCGGCTGTTCCAGATACACTTCTTCTTCTAACTCTCCGTTCAGGAAGGCACTTTTCACGTCCATCTGGAATACCTTGAAGTTCTTATGTGCTGCAAATGCCAAGAACATCCTGACTGCCTCAAGTCTTGCAACCGGTGCATAGGTTTCATCATAATCAATTCCTTCTCGCTGAGAATAACCTTTTGCAACCAAACGAGCCTTGTTTCGTGTTACAAGTCCGTTTTCATCCAGTTTATTTCTGAATACCCACCTAGCTCCAATTACGGATTTGTTCTTTGGTCGGGGTACCAGTTTCCAAACTTTCTGCCTTTCAAACTGATTGAGTTCCTCTTGCATTGCAATCACCCAATCAGCATCGCCAAGAGCTTCTTCTATTTCTTTAGGTTCAAGCTTGGATAAGAACCCAGAATATAAGGAGATATTAGCCATGTCAGCTCTTGCAGTTCTTCTAGTAGTCACACCAGCATCTGGATCACCAATAATTAACTCAAACGGATGGTCTCTATTCCATACTCGTTCACCTGGAAATTGTCTTGATGATTCAGCTTAACTTTCTGAGTTGGGGTGCTGACTACTTAGATTATTTTCACTAACTCCCCCTGAGTTAGTGCCAGCTCCTACAGAACTAGAGTCAACTCGACTCGAGCCTTGAACAATAGTCCTTGAGCTGCTATTTACTCCCCCTGAGTTGTTGCCGGTTGGTACTGAAGAAGTCTCTCCTGATCTTGTAGAATTAGCTTGTTCACTAGACTCAGGTTCTTCATGTACGCTTGGAACATTTAATGGAACAACCAACTCAGGTTCATCTTCAAGATCTTCTAAGTCCAGATTCTGAAATTTTAGGGACTCAGGTTCACTAGAATCTCTTGAAATTGATGAGAGTTTGGTATCGTCGAATCTGACGTTGTAGCTTTCAGTCACTTTTCGATCATTCACCAAGAACACTCTATAAGCTGCCACCACGTCTGTAGAGTAACCAACAAAGATTCCTTCACGAGCTTTTGCTGCAAACTTGCCTAGATTTTCATCATCTATAAGCACATAGCATTTTGCTCCGAAGACATGAAAGTATTTGATTGTTGGTCTTCTGTTGTTCATTAGCTCACATGGTGTCTTTTCTTTATCTTTTATGATCAAGGTTCTATTTTGAGTGTAACAAACGGTACTCACTGCTTCGGCCCAGAAATACAAAGGAAATTTTGAATCATACAACAAAGTTCTTGCTGCTTCAACCAGAGTTCTATTCTTCCTTTCAACTACTCCATTTTGCTGTGGAGTTCTCGGGGCTGAATACTGACGACGTATTCCCTTAGATACACAGAAGTCATTTAGCACTGCGTTTTTGAATTCAGTGCCATTGTCTGATCTAATCGTCTTCACAGTAAGTGTTGAAACATTCTCAATTTGAGTGATGTGATCAATGATTAAGAAAGGTACTTCGTCTTTCGTCATTGCGAACAATACCCATGTATACTTGGAGAAGTCATCTACGATTACCAAAGCATATCTTTTCCTAGACAAAGATAGGACATTCACTGGGCCAAACAAATCCATATGAAGAAGTTGTAGAGGCTCAGTAATACTAGAAATTTCTTTGCTTTTATGCGATGCTCGCTTCGACTTTCCCATTTCACAAGCTTCACAGAGTCCTTTCGGAGCGAACTCCATTTGAGGTAGATCTCTCACCAATTCTCGCCTCGCGAGAGCATTCATCGTTTTGAAGTTTAAGTGAGATAGCTTTTTGTGCCATAACCAGCTTTCATCATCCGAGGCTTTGCTGTAGAAACAGGTGACCTCATTCTGATTTGCTGAATCCATATCTGCAACAAAAAGATCTGCCTTTCGAACTCCTCTCAAAGCTAGTGAACCTTCCTTGATGTGAGTGATTGAGACACCTTTCTTGTTGAAGACAATTTCGTAACCTTTGTCACAGAATTGACTTATACTCAACAGATTGTGCTTTAGTCCCTCAACATAGGAGATATCTTCAATGATGACATTTCCAGTTTTCAGTTTGCCATATCCCTTTGTCACACCTATGCTGTCATCTCCAAAGGTAACATAAGGGCCAGCCTTCATAACCAACTCTGTAAGCAGGGACTTGTTTCCAGTCATATGCCTCGATGCTCCACTGTCTAGCACCCATATAACTTTATTTCTATTCTGCTTAATGCCCTGCAATGACAGATTGATTAGACATTCTTCGGAACCCAACTTTGATTGGGCCCGGCTTTTCGATAAGATCGAGAATCAACAGATTTAACAACAGGAGATGCACTTTTCTTCACATTACTAAAGCTTTCGACTATCTCCTTTCCTTTCTCAGACTTGACAGATTTGTCAGTCTTAGGAGAAGGTTTGTCACTCCTAACTTTAGGAGGACTGACAGTCTTGGCTCTACCATACTTTTTCTTGATATTTGAACTAGCAACAGTATTTGAGCATGACTGGCTAGATGCATTCATTAAATGCACAAAAGTTTGCATGATATTAAAAGTGCATGGCATACAGTTAGGTTGACCACACTGTGCATGATTCTGATGCAGATTATTCATTGTATGTGTGGTAGGCATGGCATGTGCAGCAGGAACATTCATGTTAGCTTTGCATGCATAAGAAAGATGTTCAGTAGATTTACAATGATAACATGCTTTCTTTATTCGTTCAGCCTTAACCTCTTTTATGCCTTTTTCTTTCTTTCCTTGTTGTTTAACAGCCTTAGCTCCTAATCCCAGTCTAGATTCATCTCTAGGGAAATTGATTTTCACTTGTTTAATAGGAGTTACAGGTTGTTCTTTCTGGCGATCTTCCATCTCAATCTCATATCTAGCTATCAATTCAGTCTCTTCTTCTTCTATTCTAGGAACAAGATGTTTGTAGATAGGTTTGACAGCCGATTTAAGAATACTAGGTGTTTCCTTTTTAAGGTCACTGGAACTAGGGTCAATAGGTCTCTTTCCTTCTTTCTTAGGAAGGTCAGAATAATCAAGTCCTATACCTACTCCAGTTATTTTCTTAAATGTGTCATTATCTACATACACTTTACTAGCAGCTAGTTTGTATGCTTCGCATTTAGTTTCTAACTCAGCTAGATTGTTCCTAAGACATGCTTCTACTTCTTCCTTAAGGACGAGCTTGTGTTCCAGAGATTTAATAAAGTCTCTTAGAGAAGTATCTACAGTGCAAGCAGCCTCTAGCTCTTCCACTTTTGCCTCAAGCATTCTGCATTTGGCAACAAGTGTTTTCTGTTCCTTTTGAGAAGAGTCTAGGCTTTTGCACAACATATAGATCTCTTCACTAAGAGCCCCGTTCTGTTCTTTATAATCATCAATAGACATTTCTACTTTAAGAGTCAGAACTGGTACCTCTGGTTCCTCTGATGTCTCAGCCATGAGCGCAAAGTTCGCTACATGAGTAACATCTTCCTCATCTGAATCATCCCAAGCTCTTCCTTCTGTCACCAATAAAGCTCGTTTTCCATGTCTTTCCTTCAACAGTGCTTCATAGTTGCTTTTGAGAGTTTCAAATGTTTCTTTTGGATAAGTCTGTTTAGGCTTTTTGCAGTCCGAGGCAAAGTGTCCAGCTTCACCACAATTATAGCATTTGAACTTCATTTTGAAATCCAAAGGAGATTTGTAGCTGGTATTCTTGCCTTTTCCTTTGTAGCCTGACGAACTACCACCACCCTTAGCAGCCCGATAATAAGATGAAGATTTTCTCTGTGGTCGGTTGCTCTTTCTAAATCTCATGTTGCTGAACTTCCTTGCCATGTATGCCACGACACTATCGTCCATGTTGTCCAGCTCTTCTTGGGTGTAGTAGTCATCATCACTGTCAGATGCGCACTCGTCATCATTATCAACTTGATGTGGTGCAAGTGATGATTTAGGCTTTGCTGCAACCATTGCCTTCTTAGACTCTTCCTCATCAGCAACTAATCCTGATGCACTTTCTTTTGACTTTGAATCATTGTCCCATGCTTGATCTTGAAGCGTTTCCAGCTCATAGGTCTTTAATATTCCATAATACTCTTCCAGAGAAGTTGTATGCAAATCTCTGGTTTCTCTGATTGCGTAGACCCTATGCTCAATGCTTTTTGGCTGGTTCCTCAGATATCTCGTATTTGTTTCAACCATGGGGAGAGTCACACCTCTCAGATTCAAATCCAATACCAACTGACTGAATCGTAGATAGACTTCTGTAATGCCTTCTCCTTTCCGTATTCTAAAGGTGTCATACTCCATCTTGAGTATGAGTGTCTTGTTATTTCTGACCTCTGCAGATCCTTCCATGACAACTTCTATCTTGTCCCAAATCTTCTTCGCTGTAGTCAAACCTTTGACTATGTTGAACATTTCATGATCAAGAGATTCCATCAAGGTTTGTCGTACGGCAGTATCCAAAGCTATTTGCTCTTTATCAGCATCCGAAAAGTCCGCTGCCTTTTTGGGCTCAGACCGGGGTGCTATAACCACCCCTCCTTCCGTATGTGAAGGAATAACCACCATTGGAACAAATTTACCCTTGTCAAGGACTTCAAGATATTCAGGGTTAACAGTCTCTAGATATAGTCTCATTCTGGAAACCCACTCTTCATAGTGATCTCTGTTTGCCAAGTCGAAATTGCCAAGTCGAAATTGCCAAGTCGAAATTGCCAAGTCGAAATTGCCAAGTCGAAATTGCCAAGTCGAAATCACCAAGTCGAAATTGCCAAGTCGAAATTCTATGTAGAAATTCTCAAGTAGAAATTCTATGTAGAACTTTTGTCCTTAGAATAATTTTCTGCAGATTTCTTTAAATATTGAATAAACAATATTATCACTTTAACACCTTTTGACTTTAGATGCTTTACTCACCAAACCCACCTAACCCACTTGCTAGGTACTGAGTATGTCTTTTACTTTCGGCCGAATAAAGTAAATCAAAAAGTCCAAAAAACCACCTTTTTATTCTTTTACTATTGAAAAGGAGATCAAAAAGTTGTTGGGTTGTATTCTTTGATAAGAACAGATGATGAACACTCAAGAACACCAAATATGAACTAACCCAGATAAATTCACAAAAATTAATTAAAATACACCCAAGCTAAATAATCACACCTGGAGTATTTAAATAATTTTTCAGATGAGTTTTCACTACCAACGAATTAAAACACACTTTTCGAGAAAATGAAAAGTAGATCTGAAAAATGAAAACTCACGATTCTTCTACTCAACACAAGGATCTATGTTTTGTATGTTAAACATATAGCTCTGATACCAATTGTTAGGTCCAAATGTGTTGTAGAGGGGGGGTGAATACAACTTTTCGAATATGAGAAGCAATAAAAACGATGCAATAAATGAGCACACAGATTCAAGGAATATATTTCTTTATATATAACTTGAAAGGGTTGCTACAACATTCATTACAAAGTATAACAGAAGTTCAGAGAGAAGTGAAGGATTCTAAGCTCTGTGAATGCACTCTCTCTTTCTCTTGTGTTTTTCTCAAATATTGCTCTCTCTGTTCTATATTAAAAAACATTACACAAGTACTTCTATATATATACTACATGTAGTCTATGTCCTGTAGTCTTCAACAGCTAAGATGTACGTGGCCCAGTGGTGTCCACATAAATCTTGCCTTAACTTGAAAGCTTGGAAATCTGCCAATCAGAAGATGCCATGTGTCATGTTGAAGCTGCACCTAAGTAGAACTTCTACTTGAGAATTTCTACTTGGCTATCTCGAAATTCCTAAGTGGAACTTCTACTTGGCTATCTCGAAATTCCTAAGTAGAACTTCTACTTGAGAATTTCTACTTAGCCATCCAGAACATTTAGTACTTAGAAAATATTCTGGTCTTCAACTTGAAACTTCAATGCACATCTTGAACTTGTGATATCTTCATGTCTTCTTTATTCTTCAACAAGCTCTTGAACATGGTTCTTTATTACTGACATAAACTTGCTATCAATGTCCTGACACTTGATGCACTGGTCTGGTTCATAAGTGACTAGTCTTGATAGTGTTTCTGCTTCTTGAATAAATTACCATATTCACTGAATAACTTGGCTTTCCAATATTTGCTTTCCTTCTTCTTCACTTGAAATCAATTGGTCTTGTTGATACTGATAGTTATGATCTTGATTCTTGATTTATCAAATCACTGAGGCATGAACAACTTTAACTTGAACTTCTCTCAATGATTTCTTCTTGGCTTGATCATAGTTAGCATGTTTAATTGTATCAATTACCTTGTCTTCATTTAGTGTTGATTTCTTGTGACTTCCTGTTCTTGATTGTCTTCTGGTTAAGTATCTTTTCCTTTAGTTTGAGTTACATTAGTTATAGTGTTACAAGTTTATACACTCTGCCTTTCACTTACTTAATCTGGAATCTCAAATTCCAATACAAATGTTTAGCCTTGATGGACAAAAAGGCTGTCTGTCTCCAATCGAGATGGCCAAAAAGGTTGTCTGCCTCCAATCGAGTTCGTCGTTTGAGTTTAAGGACTTGAATCAAGAGCCGTCAATCGAATTCAAACCAAAGGAAGGTTGGAAACCTAGAATCAAGATAAAGGGTTGACAACCAGATAACGATGCAAACCAGACTTGAAGTCAAGTGCTCAGTGGAAAAGAAACTTATTGAACGATCAAACGAGAAGCAAGACCTCCACCATATTAAACAAGGGGGGCAAGAACTAAAAAGCTTCATCACAAGCTCCACATCTTAGAACAAGAAAGAGAGATTAATTATGCCTTGAAAGGAGGTATACAACATTCATGATCAAGGACGTGATTCTAGAACGAGACTCCAGGCATTGCGAAAAGCTCCGAGAGGCACGACACAGCAACAATGGAGCACCTGTCGGGCGATCAAGAAGCACCCGGCAGGCAACCAGAAGCACCTGGCAGGCAACCAGGATCTCCTGGCAGCCGACCAGGTGCCATGGAAAGGGTCTGGCCGACCAGGATCTCCTGGCAGCCGACCAGGTGCCATGGAGAGGGTCTGGCCGACCAGGATCTCCTGGCAGCCGACCAGGTGCCATGGAGAGGGTCTGGCCGACCAGGATCTCCTGGCAGCCGACCTCATGGCACCCCCCGTCAGTTGTTCGGATCGTTTGATGGTTCTGTAAGATCAAGATCGAGATCGAGATCGAGGTTCTAGATCCCTAGGATCAAGATCGAGGTTCTGAATCCTTGAAAGTCACGGGTGACCAATATACTAAATTAGAGATCAAGATCGAGATCGAGATCGAGGTTCTGGATCCCTAGTATCGAGATCGAGGTTCTGAATCCTTGAAAGTCACGGGTGACCAATATACTAAATTAGAGATCAAGATCGAGATCGAGATCGAGGTTCTGGATCCCTAGTATCGAGATCGAGGTTTTGGATCCTTGAAAGTCATGGGTGACCAAGATACTAAATTGAAGGTCAAGTTGAAACGTCGTTTAAACACTTCCAAACAACTTGGGGCACCTGTCGGGCGATCAAGGAGCACCCGGCAGGCAACCAGAAGCACCTGGCAGGCAACCAGGATCGCCTGGCAGCCGACCAGGTGCCACAGAGGAGGGTCAGCCGACCAGGATCTCCTGGAAGCCGACCAGGATCTCCTGGCAGCCGACCAGGAGCATCTGGCAGCTGACCAGGAGCCACAAAGAGGCTCA
This sequence comes from Saposhnikovia divaricata, assembly GCA_036435485.1. NCBI lineage: Eukaryota > Viridiplantae > Streptophyta > Magnoliopsida > Apiales > Apiaceae > Saposhnikovia > Saposhnikovia divaricata. The sequence goes on along the minus strand of CM071594.1, from coordinate 53,293,195 downwards.
ATCTGACTTCCCGGTACCCATCTTGGCACCCCCCATCGTTTGATTGGATCGTTTGATGGTTCTATTGAAGGTTTCTCACTTTCCGTGACAAACATCGACCTTCGAATTAGCACAATATAGTGCCGTTTTACGCCATTTAACGTCGTTTACACAAACATTGAAACGTCGTTTAAGCATCGTGTGACATCATTAAAGTCAACCTGGATCTCCCGTCAATCTGCCAGCGATCAAGAAGCACATGTCAGGCGATCAAGAAGCACATGTCAGGCGATCAAGAAACACATGTCATGCGATCAAGAAGCACATGTTAGGCGATCAAGAAGCACCCGGCAGGCAACCAGGATCTCCTGGCAGCCGACCAGGTGCCACAAAGGGGGTCTGGCCGACCAGGATCTCTTGGCAGCCGACCAGGATCTCCTGGCAGCCGACCAGGAGCACCTGGCAGCTGGCCAGGACCCTTGTCGGCTGACTCGCTGCCCGGAAGAGGTTACAATTGTCCCGAATCTCCTCCGTTTAGTGCCGTTTAGTGCCGTTTAGCGCCGTTTAGTACCGTTAGTGCCGATAACACCGATAGAAGTCACGAATGACCAAACTGACGACCTGAGATCAAGATCGAGGTTCTGGATCCTTGATAGTCACGGGTGACCAAGATACTAAATTAGAGATCAAGATCGAGCTTCTGGATCCCTAGGATCGAGATCGAGGTTCTGGATCCTTGAAAGTCACGGGTGACCAAGATACTAAATTAGAGATCAAGATCGAGCTTCTGGATCCCTAGGATCGAGATCGAGGTTCTGGATCCTTGAAAGTCACGGGTGACCAAGATAATAAATTAGAGATCAAGATCGAGCTTCTGGATCCCTAGGATCGAGATCGAGGTTCTGGATCCTTGAAAGTCACGGGTGACCAAGATACTAAATTAGAGATCGAGATCGAGGTTCTGGATCCTTGAAAGTCACGGGTGACCAAGATACTAAATTAGAGATCGAGATCGAGGTTCTGGATCCTTGAAAGTCACGGGTGACCAAGATACTAAATTAGAGATCAAGATCGAGCTTCTGGATCCCTAGGATCGAGATCGAGGTTCTTGATCCTTAATTTCCATGAATAGGTTTTCAGGTCCGGGTTTCTTCGCCAACCACGAAGCAGCCGACCATGACACCTGAAGGAGCCACAGCCGACCACCTCATAGCCGACCACGGCATTTTGGGATGCCTCGGCCGACCACGAGCTAGACGATCACGAACCGGCCGACCAAGGCGCGCCAAGGAGCCACGGCCGACCTCACACTGTTTGGGCCATATCTTGAGCTCCGGGTATCAGATTTGGACGATCTTGCAGTCCACGCGAAGGTCTTGGAGTTTTCTACAACCTTGGAAGGTCCCCAGCCGACCAGGATCTCCTGGCAGCCGACCAGGTGCCACAGAGAGGGTCTGGCCGACCAGGATCTCTCTTATCAGCCGACCTCACGGTGTTTGGGCCATATCTTGAGCTCCGGGTATCAGATTTGGACGATCTTACAGTCCACGCGAAGGTCTTGGAGTTTTCTACAACCTTGGAAGGTCCCCAGCCGACCAGGATCTCCTGGAAGCCGACCAGGTGCCACAGAGAGGGTCTGGCCGACTAGAATCTCTCTTGTCAGCCGACCTCACACTATTTTGGTCATATCTTGAGCTCCGGGTATCAGATTTGGGCGATCTTACAGCCCACGCGAAGGTCACAGAGTTTTCTACAACCTTGGAAGGTTCCATCCGACAAGGAACACCCCCTGGCCGACCAGGATCTCCTGGCAGCCGACCAGGAGCACCTGGCAGCTGGCCAGGACCCTTGTCGGCTGACTCGCTGCCCGGAAGAGGTTACAATTGTCCCGAATCTCCGCCGTCTAGCACCGTTAGTGCCGATAAGCACCGATTAAGTGCCGATTAACACCGTTAGTGCTGATAGCACCGTTAGTGTCGATAAGCACCGATTAAGTGCTGATTAGCACCGTTAGTGCCGATAGCACCGTTAGTGCCGATAAGCACCGATTAAGTACCGATTAGCACCGTTAGTGCCGATAAGCACCGATTAAGTGCCGATTAGCACCGTTAGTGCCGATAGCACCGTTAGTGCCGATAAGCACCGATTAAGTACCGATTAGCACCGTTAGTGCCGATAGCACCGTCAGTGCCGATAAGCACCGATTAAGTACCGATTAGCACCGTTAGTGCCGATAGCACCGTCAGTGTCGATAAGCACCGATCAAGTGCCGATAGCACCGTTAGTGCCGATAAGCACCGATTAAGTACCGATTAGCACCGTTAGTGCCGATAGCACCGTTAGTGCCGATAAGCACCGATTAAGTACCGATTAGCACCGTTAGTGCCGATAAGCACCGAATAAGTATTGATAAGCACCGTTAGTGCCGATAGCACCAGTAATGTCGTTAGCACCGATAGTGTCTTCTAGCACCGTTCAGTGTCGTTGAATGCCGGTTGGCGTCACTTAAACGTTGTTTAAGTGTCGTTTAAGTCTAGTTAGTACCGTTTTATGCCGTTCAACGTCGTTTAAACATTGTTTAAATGTCGTTAAGGCTGATTAGTGCCGATTAGCATCGAATTAACATTGTCGTAAACGCGTCGGTCGCTCCACGCTTTACATAAAGACAATACTCGTGAAACACTAGTGTATAAAGATGAACCCTGACCCAAGTCTTGGAAAGGACAGTTAAAACATCAAGGAAAACCTGATCAGTTTTCCTAGAAGTTGGGGGGCAAATGATATGGGCTAAAAATAAACCCTAAAGACACATTTAATGTCACATTAATTAGACCCAGTATGGTCCAAACGTGGGGCCCACCAGATGGGCCCAAGCCCTATTTATAATATTAATTTCGTAATTAATATTAAGGGTAATAAACAGCTCAGCAATTAAGAGTCAAACAAGGATATTACTCTTGCCTGACTTAGCCTCCAAGATACATATTTCAACATGGAAACTGATTCCTATAAGGAAGAGATCTAGAACCTTCCTCAAGGAAGACTTGTCCACCAAGTCTCTGACTCCTACAATAATTCTAGGGCTTCTCAGCCTATATAAAGGGTCTAACCCCTCATCTCAGAACTACGTTTTTGGGCAGAGCTCAATACGTCACTTACGTTTTGGACACAGCTCCATACGTTACCCACCACGTTTTGGCTTAATCCTCGAATAAGGACATAGAAGCCACTGCGTCCTAGGTGAGCTCTCGCCGCCGTAGCCTCGAGGGCACCATCACCTAGAACTACGTTGGCTTGATTCTTAATACGAGATACGTAGGCACTCTGTGAGGACCGATTACAGTCTCGAACGCAGAAACATCCGTTAAAGCGCGAAGCTCAACCACCCTAGCAATAATTACAAATCGTAACCGAGTTTTAGATCCACAACAATATCAATCTTCTTAAGCTTGATAAGATAATTCATAATTTAAGTGGAAGTGATATGAGTTCATTTCTTATCACAGATCTTGGTTCAGTTCTTACTTCCAAGATTCATATATTTTTTATAAGACATATAAGCTATTTATTCGAAAAAAGAATATCAATCTTTTAACTATTATGAAAAATCTCCTTTATAAAGCATATAAGTATACTTATTCAGGAAAAAATAATATCAATCTTTTTAGTTATTATGAAAATTTTGTTAGAAGAGAGGTGTAGGAAATTACCACCATATTTATATATAAAAATTTGAAATTAGATATACGAGTAGAGTATTTATACAATAAAAATTAGATTACACGTTAAATATTAATGATTACGAATGTGAATATATATTACAAATTATAAAAAACTTATCAATTCTACTAATCATTATAAAATTACAATTTAATGATTTTGAAATTTTTTACTTTTTTTTAATGTAATATAAACACATTTGAAGTACTTAGGTAACGTAATTTTTAAAAAACATTTTCTGCACAATAAACACATAATATACATATGATATGATGACGATTAAGGGTGTGTTTGGCATTGCTATTGCAATTAGCTATAATAGCTTTTTCTAAAAAGCAAAAAAAGTGTTAACTTTTTTGAAAAGTGTGTTCCCCCTATTTGTTTTACAGCTTTTACGATGAAAAACAGTTGCTCGTTAAAAAAATTACTTTTATTATATTTTACATCAAAACATATATATATATATCAAAAATATCTTTTATTATAATACCTGAGTCTACCCAGGTATGCAGTTAGATATAATTAACCAATAAGAAAACTATGAATTATTTTAGGACCAATCAGAGATCATTCTTTAGACCAATCATATTATATTAAAAGTTTTCCCTATTTACCATTCTCATCCTATTATATTAACCATGGGTAGTTAACTATTCTAATTGAAATATAGTAATGACTTAATTTAACATATCCATATATTACATACCTTTTTAATTTCAAGAAATATTTATAATAAATTAATTTGATACGTCAATTCTCACCAGTCACCAAAAGCCAAAGTAAGGATATTTTTGTCAACTACTTCCTCCGACAATAATATTAAATTATTCGTACACGAGTAGGGCATATTATTTTTTTTAATATATAATGGTAATTCAACAATTAAAATATCAAATCAATACAATAATAATAATTCACCTTTTTGTCATACCCTAGCAGATCTAAAACTCACTTTGTACAACTTCAAGAAAAACAAATATTACCATAATTAGTAATCTTGATGATCACAAATTTCCTCTTTTCAATTTTACACACACAAACACAATGCCACAATGCAGTTAATCAATCATAAAATTATAAATTATTTTAGGAACAATCACAGTTCATTCCTAAAATTTTGAACAATCATATTATATTAAAAATTTCCTTATTTATCATTCTCATCATATTATACTACCCATGATTAGTTAATAATTCTAATTTAAATATAGTAATGACTTGATTTAACATATACATATTTTACATATTTTTTTAATGTCAACAAATATTAATAATAAATTAATATTTTAAATTAAAATCAATTAGGATTATAAAAATGTATAATATTAAGCGATTTTTGCAATATGAATTTTTCACTCTTTTGATTTACAATTAATTATAATTGCATTATTATATATTACGAAGTAATTTTCATAAAAATATATAAGAGCCAATTAGAATTAACCAGTAAAATTAAATTAATTATAAAAATCAATCACAATTATATTATTATATATTAGCACATCTGTTCTTTGCGCCACTCTCTATGTATGAAGCCATTTTTCAAAATTGCTTATTTATTAATTATTTTTAATAAAAACATATTATTTTAATGCATGGGTCTATTTATCTATATTATAAAATATAATATTTTTATATCTCAAACACTCGATCTACAATCATAAGGTGCAAACAAATTTGAATAAATCTACTCTTATTCAATTTAATATTTTAAAAATTAAAAAATAGTTACTATACTATTCTAAACACACCTTCAAAATTTAAGTTATATAAACTTTTAAATTAATCGGTTATAAAAAAAGCAAAATTCAACCAATTAAAATATTAAAAAATGAATTTTAAACCAATTATCATTAACATTTTACTTATCTGTATATTTTATTTATGCAAAACTTAATGGGACGAATAAATTGACTTGACGATATATTTGAATTATTCAAGATACTGAGTACACTCTCAAATAGTATTAGACATTATTTGGTGTATAAATTATCAATCCAAAAAATAAAATTTATTACAGAATCAATTATTGTTAATGAATATTTTCATAGAAAATTTTTCAACTCAACGCAAAAAATCTAATAAATCATTATTTTTTTGATAAGTTATTAATTTATCAACAAAAGGGCATATGTCATCTACACAAATAATTATTCAAATTTTTTTCTAAATCACTATTTTTTATAGGTAAATAATTTATCAATAAAAAATCATACATCTTCAAACACATATTAAAATAGATCATATCAAGGTAACAAGGTTTCCTTAATCCAAACTACAATTGTTGATTAGATCTTAAATTGTGGTACATCACTCGCTTACTTTCTAGCGAAATAATCCAACAATTTATTCTGATCGTGAGGGAAATACATATGTGATTTGTGAGAACGTATTCGAACAACTAACTATAATTGCAATTCTATATTATCCAAATGAACCAATATAACAAAATCATGTAGATCTAAGATCTCAGATGCCAAAATAAAGGAACCTACTCGCAAAAGAAAAAGAACAAAACCCAATATATGTATAGACAAAATCCACTAACGGGATACTAGACTTTCAATAAAGAGATGTATTTATTGAAAAATAAAGTAAAATCAAGAAAAAGAAATGGGAGTTATCATTCACAAGGAGAAAGTACAAAATCCAATATATCAGTAAATAAAACCCACCAATGTGGTACTAGACTCTTAATAAAGAGAGAAATTTATTGAAAAACAAAGAAAAATCAAGGAAAATAATAAAAATGAGCTTATCATCAACCCAAACGTAGATGTCAACCCCTAAACTTTAGTTTAATATTTTTTAGGAGAGAAAAAGAGAGAGAAACGGCTATAACAAACGTTTAAAATCAATATTATTGATAACTAGATAGGTCAATATATATAAAATTATATATTGTTTCTAATAAAAGGTGCCCCATTTAATTTTGTATTCTTAAATTCAAATAATTGTATTCAATTCTTATATTCTAATATAAGAGCAGACATATCGAATTTACTTGGTTAATAATATTTATTTTTAATATCAACAAAACCTTACATAAAGGTAAAAATTATAATAACTTGGTAGATAGATTCTAATCAAACAGAGATATTAATTAACAATAAACAAATTTATTTTTAAAAAAAAGAGGGCTTCATTTTGATGTACTCTACTCTTAGTTTTATTTTGTAACATCTCAATGTTGTCATATTTTGTAACATACTTAGATAACATGGGCAGAGAGTAACATTACATGTAATTGTCATATATTTTCTTTTCGCATATTATTTTCGTTTCGTGTACAAAAAAAATTGTGTAGTTTAGTCCTCCCTCCATCCTATTGAATTCTTAACATTTGAGATATAAGACTCAATACGCATTTTAAGGTGTATATAAAGTATAATTCCATAACTTACTTTTTTTAATTTTTTTAAAAAATTAAAGTTTTAACATTAAATTTTTATTCAAAATAAAAAATAATTTAAAATAATTAATGAAACTATACTTTATAGAAATCTTGAAATTCGTGCCAAACCCTTTATCCCAAATGTTAAGAATTCAAAGGGACGGAGGGTGTAGCATTTTGTGTTCGAACAATGGGTACATAAAAGAATTTCATGTCATTTTCATGCAAGACCCCAAAGATACATGGCACGAATGTACACAACACATACGATTTTTCAGATCTACGTAAGCGCTTTATTTTAATATATGTCGGAAAAATATACTCACTGTTAAATGAAAAATGAATTTCATGTTTTTAAACCCGATAATTAAATTACAAGGACACATATATAATAAGAGAAAAATGGGCCTGAGGTTGTCCTCAGGGATCTATCCTGAGGTTATAACATAAAGAGATTATAAATTAAGTGGCCCCGTAGGGGCATTTTTGTAAATATCATTTTTTCTCAAATAATTTACCTAAATATCTTTAAACTTGTATTGAAAACCTTTTAACCTCAGGTAGAACCCTGAGGTCATCCTCAGGCACATGAATCCCTATATATAATGTGATTACGTGTTTATATATTACACATTTGATTTTAGTTTCATGTACAGTTTTCTATTTTAACATGTTAGTCAAATAGAAAACAGATAGGCGATACTCATTTTCAAATGTCTTATTTTACGTATTTGGCTGATAACGGGTTGGATTTGATCCAAATTTTGTTAAATCCAAACACACATCCAAATATTTTTGGGTTTTAAAAATAAATCCAAATCCAAAACTAAATATCTAAAACCAAATTCGTCGGATTTCGAATTAGATTTGCTTTTTTTTTTTTTGTATCTGAAATTAGTAATAATGTAGTCAAAATTAAAATAATTGCTAAACGCAAACAATATAACATATTATACGAACTAACATACTAAGTATAATTTAAAATATGTTTAAAAAATAATTCTTTTTATACACAGAAATGAAAATTTTATGTAAAGTAAAAAAAATTTACATCTTAAATATATCAATAAAATTTGAGATTGAGAAATAGAAGTTCTAATTACTAAATTAGTATTGAGTATTTCTAATGAAATATTTGAATAAAAATAAATAAAATAATATGTCTTACATCTAAAATATTTCATAAAATAATTTCAGAATATAATATTATATTATTTACGTATCGGGTTTCGAATTTCGGATAGGATATCGGTTTGGTACAACTTAAATTCAAATGAAAATCAAAACTATTTCGGGTAAAATTTATATCCAAACCTAAATCCAAAAATTCGGGTTCGGTATATCCAAAAATTTGGGGTTCGGATCGGGTACCATCAAATCGACTGAATTTTCATTCCATATTTATGGGTTAAAAAAACTAATATTTAATATACCATTATCTGATGGAAAATAATAAAAAATTCAACATACAAACTCCCAAACTGAATATACACATTTTAAGTTGTCATTAAAAACAAGTTGATGGCAATCACCATAAACTCTAAGAGTCATATCTTACTCAAAGAACAGGATATATTGAATTTGTTTGGTTAATTGATAATGTTTATTTTCCTATAAAAAATCAATTCACTAATAAAAGTACATAAAATTTGTAAAAATGATATGGAACAAACACATAGGAAACTAGATTAGATGAAAGTTTTCCTTTATCATAATTATGTTCGTTAATGGATCTTGCACAGTAATGATTATTTCTCATATCGCTGAAACATGCAACCTTTTTTAAGAGACGATCTAATGATTTATAACGGTCGTTAGAAATAAGTGTATAAATTTTAATATATATTCGAAAAATTAATCGTGACCCATGCAAATATTTTGAATATTAATATAATAAAAATTAGAGATAATGCCCAAAATGGACCAAATCCAAGATGCATGGCCCTCACCTACCCCTCTAATACTGAATTTCGGGTAGCGCATCTGTTTTTTCATTTTTTTTTTTAGATTGTAGCGCATATGCCCTATTTTGCTGTCTGGTGTGCCGCATCAGGCCTAATGCGGGGGACGAAATGCCGAAACAGGGGGTGATGCGCATGACGAAACGGCGCAATAGCCGTTTTGCAGCACGAAGTATCGTATCCATGGGGTATTTTGGGCCGTTTTTTTGGAATGGGGTAGAGAGGGCCATGAAGATTGAAAATGGGGCATTTTGGGCACTCACCATAAAAATTATAGAAATCTATTGTACTTCACATTTAAATATACCAAATTTTCAAAATAACAAAACTTAAAATATGGATAAAAAACTTATGAACTTGGTTGAAATATTCTAAAAAATAAGAGAAGTCAAATGAAAAATAAAATTAAGAAAAAACAATAAAAAGGGTCTTAGAATATTTGAGCGGGGATGTGAATGTCATGATAATTGTTTGATAATATCAATGCAATTGGTATAAATTGACGATAATTTTATACTTAAATTTTAATAAAATTATCTTTTTTTATAAATAATGATTAAAATAAAATGTTTATATAAATTAATTAATAAATTTTATCCAATGATTTTTTTTTGAAAATTTTTTCGGGAACTCTAGAATTACTCCAAAAAAAGTTGCTCAATTTCATTTTATTTGCATTTATAAAATGAAAAATATGTATTTGATTTATTTTTCTATTAATAATTATGTTTTAATTGTTCTCTACGCTTGATCCTCAAAACATGATTATATTGAACCGAAATTTTTGTAAAAAAAAGCATAAAATGTCGTTAAATTACTGGGAAAAAAACAAAAGGGAATAAGAAAATTGATATATATCTCTGGAAAATTTTATCATATATCAAATGAATGTGTTTTGATATTATTCTTTTTTTTATATACATAATTTTTCAAAATCTTTTAACATGCGTTCACACAATTACACATAATTTGAGGAAAGTTACTTGAGATGCATATCGAGTTCGTTATTCTCAAAATAAAATATAATAAAATAATTTATTTTTTGATACACTATATATTTTTGTAACTATTTTGAAATTTTAAAATTATGCTTTCGGTGCGTAGCACGGGTGAAATGCTAGTTATCAAATAATCTCCAACTTCTTACAAAAACACTTTTTTCACCAGCACTTTATTTAATAGCACAACAATCCCAAATAAAATCTAAAAATCATCTATATTTTTTTTCCAAAAATAAAAAAATCATCTAAAAAATATAATTTTCGTCAATAAAAATAAAAAATAACATTTTTTGGAAAAAAAATAAATTCATGTTCATCATTTGGGCAAGAACACGATCGGGATTTGCTCGATGAAGAATTACTAGTATCGTCAGGCCACTTTGAGCCTTAGAGGGACAAAAACTAGTTTACTTTTTACGATCTGTATTGAATACACGATCAAATTTTAGTAACTAGTTAAAATAAAGTCGAATTCACGATCAACTATTTAGCCTATTCCTCTTTTACTAATCTCGAATTTCTTGGAATTAGCATCGGATCGGTATGTCGTATTCTCGTTTCTCTTTGAACTTATGCAGAGCTTGAGTGCTCCATGTTTATATGTTATATACGTATAGTGTGTTTGAACTTAGAACTTAGAGTGTCTTGGCTATCACAGGTGCTTGCTTTATATTTATAGATGTTTGATGTGTGTAATATGACATCCCCGGCTTATTACGTATAGTGTTGGGGTTGTGCTGATATTCTGTGCTCTGTAATTATGGTTTTCGATAGAAGAAGAAAAAAAATAGTACAATTAAGTTGTGCCATGTTGTTCGGTTAACATCAAACTACATAGTTGCTAAGATAAATATATGATCCTTGTAACCCAACTCCTAACAAGCAGCTTTAATCATTACTGTATCATCTTGTTGCTTATTTTCTTGATTCTCCACAATTTCAGCAAACCCCACATTGTTTTCACCCTCCTTTTCTACAAAACCCATTTTATATTTAATCTCTGGTGTTGGATTTTCCATAGTTTGAGAAAACCCCAGATGAGTTTTAGTATTTTCTTGAAATTGTTTGATTAAAATAGATTCATATAGTGATGTATAAGCAGTTGGGTCAATTTTCAACTTTTTTTCTGGCACAGCGCTAATTAGGTCATCGTTTTAACAGTAGCTTATGTTACTAAGCTATATTATTCGAAGACTTTTAACTAACTTATTATTATTATTATTATTATTATTATTATTATTATTATTATTATTATTATTATTATTATTATTATTATTATTATTATTATTATTATTTTTATTTTTATTTTTATTTTTAAGTGACATGCAGATTATATTACAATGTTAGCTTACTTTTTGATTGTTTGCGGTAGGATTCTCTCCCGGAATGCATTGAGCAAATGAACACCATTCTAGAAGAGCAGTTTAAGGCAAAAGTGTGCGAGGAAAAGCAAGGGAAGTTAGTAAGGATGGCAACCTGGATATTACTCGCAAAATTCTTGACAAATTTGTTCGTGTCGCTAATAAACCCGCAGATGCTGCTGGTACCGTGTTAATGAAATTATTGATTCAAACATGTGATACGTGCGACCCGCATAATTTTTTTCTTTCCGTCCTCCATCTTTCTTTTTGTTCCTTTTGCATATTTTTTGCGCCTAAATTCAGTTTTGTTGACCAAATTTATGTTGTGATTGAGCAAGCCACATCCGCTGACTTAGCTGCCAAGGATGCTATGGGTTCAGTGATTTTTCAGTATTTTCCACATCATTTAATGTTAAGTGATAGGGCCCTCTTCCATTTTTGCTCTGTTTAATGTTTAAATTGCTCAACCTGATGTTTGGTAATTGATTTGAAACCTTAGTTTTAGTGAGGGTCGGGGTTAGTTACCGGAAGAAAGGAATGCTGGTTTTGTGTGGGTTCTATACCCAATGGACGGAATTACTAGCTTCGAAAATGGCAAGATAATATTTACCTCATCATTACCGTCATACGTCTTCAGTTTTGTCCTTGAAATTGATTGTTTCTGATTGCCTCTTTCTATGGTTAAAGGAGTTCCTTTATTTGGCACGCTCATCGCTCTTCTGCATAAGAGTAAGCCAATATGATTCTTATGTTTCTGTCTGGGTGTTTTTTGGGTTCATCTACTTGTTATCAGATGCATCAAATGAATATTTGTTTCCTCAATCAAGTGGTTGATGGTATCTTTTATTTGTACAACTTTCCGATTTTGGGAATCATTGACCAGCCCATGCTTCTGAAAATGGGTAGGAGTGCAAGGAAGAACAACCAGTGTGGATGGTATACCCATATGGACCCGTCCCTGTCAGCAGCTTTCCAAAACTATGTCAAGTCCCCTTCCAAATACTAAAGAAAAATAATTATTAACCAATAATCGAATTACATACCAGAATTTTCAGAATGTTACATAAAAGGGAGGTTTTCCACAGAAGAAGAGTTTGTGCCATCAATTGTTGTGTAAAGATTATTGACAATTTACATCAAGACTTTAGGTTAGGTAGTTTACTTCTTTGATAAATGTTTTCTTTGTGTGCCAATAGTTCTAATAGGCGACTGTCTGGTTACCATATCATTTTTAGTATTGATTTTTACTCCTACTTAATATTATGTTTCTCCTATTTGCATTATATATTTACTTTCAGTTGAAAGAATCTATTTTGTTGTTAGTTCCATTCTTTATCTGTTTGATTCAGTAGTGCTGTTCATTAATATTTAGCCTCGGGGGACTCTTTTTAAAATTAGATGATAAGATATAACTGCGTGTTAATGTTCATACTCTTTCCAGTGCGGTGTCTTACTTACTAGGGTGCATTTTCCGTTAAAGGCATTAGAGTTTGAATACGAATTGTTACTTTGCTTTAATTCAAAATTACCATAATGGTTTTTACCTCAGGCACACCTGATTGTTCTCTTCCAGCTTCTAAAGCATCATACGCTGGAAGCATATGTCTGTGTTAGAAATTGAGTGAAGAGGATTCTTCCGTTTTCTCTTTTGAAAGCTTTTGATTTTTCCTAGTGGCAGTCTTCGTGAAAGACTCACCTGAAATAATGGAACCTGACAACTTTCTTTCTCCCGGTTTCTTTTAGTAATTTTCATTTTCCACATTTTGACAATGGACTATGTTGTAAGTACATCTCTTGTGTAAGGATGTTAACACTGGTTCTTGTTATTTAATGCCTCGTATAACAATCTCTTTTGGTTTACAGTGATTTGAATAAGTATCTCGATGAAATCGATATTTTGAGTAATGAGTAAGCATCTCAATTTTTCAAAATTTTACACCCGTCTAATTATTATATTCTTCTATTTTTGCTATTTAATACTTTGTTTTATACTAGGTTCTCATCGTTATGTTTTATGGATCACAAGAGGTTGTCAAAAGGATCACTGGGAGAATTAGAAGAAAATGATGATTATACAGACTCTACCTTTGGCAATTTAAATCTTCAAACCGTAGTTGAAAGGTATGGTATTTGCTGCATATCATGTTATATTTCATAGTGCATGAGTACTAATATGTCATGTTATATATTTATAATCACCTAATAACCTCATAAGCCTTCGGACTTGGGTAAACGGTAAACCAATGATAAAGCCCATCACAATGTCCCTCTAAGGCTTCTGTGCATTATCCAAAGGCTTGAGTAACCCTGGATATTTAAAATGCTTGTTTGGACTTGTTGCTAGTCGACAGACTTCAAAGCATTGCCCTCGTAGCACATGCCAAAGGCCTTGGCCATTGTTAGACATGTATAATTGGATAGGTAAGCAGTGGAAGTTTGTTAGGCTGAACATTACTGGGTTTTGTTTGATTACTTCTCTGCTGACTATACTGATTCAAATTAGGTCTGAACTGACTAACTGATTCAAATTGGGTCTGTAGTTCCTTATGTTGGTCACCAAATTCTTCTTATCTTTGATTAGTAATTTTAATTATCAACTTACTAAAGTTGAAAATTGAACATAATTTTTGTTTTTAGGTTTATATATTATAATATTTTGTAATTTTATCTATAATATACTATTCACAAATTTTTATAATTTATCTTTTCATTTTACATGTTATAATTTTATTTCATCTGTTAGTTCTATAAAAATGAATGTGTTTTTTGTTAATTTTTTTTGCTAAATATAAAAATGAATGTTGATTAGAATTGGTACTTAAAACATGGTATTAACTTAATTTTTTTTTTATATTTGAAAATTATTTAACTAATTTTTGATTAGAAATATTATCATAAAATATATAATTTATTTATAACATAACAAGATAAATGCTTAGATTTACCCGGGACTGGAGTTAGAAAAGTTAAATAATCATTGTTCCAGGATTAGGGAATGATTTTACAATTAATTTTATATTCGAGGACATGGATAGCACCTTTTGACCTCCATTACTATATATGGTTATATAAATTAGTATTTCTCCTCTTATTATTTTCTTTAATCCAAGCACCCCTTCATAAAAGATGGAAGAATAAAGAGAAGAAGCTTGAAAGTGATGAAGAGGAAAGGGCTTCTAAAAAAGATGATGACGTATATACAATTACAACTGTTATGCCACATTTTTGGCATAACTTAATATTTCCCAAATTTCTCATATAATTAATTATTAATTCAGATTAATAACGACTAGTTGCTTAATGCCAAAGAATTATCCTCTCTGAAACGAGGAGGATCAATCTTAACAAAAAAAATTTGAAAAATATCTCTCAACTATATCTTTTAAATAAGGAAGGTATCACAGCGCTAAAATAATGTCAGATAAAATCGATTATTACCACATTAACGAAGTTTATCCCTAAAATATCACAGGGATGGACACGATTATTACAAAACTGCGTGGGCTTAATCCCTAAAAAATTTTGAAAAATATCTCTCAACTATCCCTAAATTTTGAAGTTTATCCCTAAAATATCACAGGGATGGACACGATTATTACAAAACTGCGTGGGCTTAATCCCTAAAAAATTTTGAAAAATATCTCTCAACTATATCTTTTAAATAAGGAAGGTATCACAACGGTAAAATAATGTCAGATAAAATCGATTATTACCACATTAACGAAGTTTATCCCTAAAATTAGGCCTGTCAACGGGTCGGGTTTGGATCGGATCGACCTAAATTCATATTCATATCCATTTATTTTTATCGGATTCGGATCGGATCGGATCACACCTCGGATATTTCAGAGGTCGATCCATATCCAATCCATTTAGTTTAATGGATAAATGGATCGGATGTCGGATATCCATTGTTCCATTTATTTTTTAAAGTATAAAAACATTAATTACAATTAATGTATGTGAAAAAATTAGTAAAATTTGAAAAGTTACAATCTAGAATTTAGTGTATAAATTTAAGTAGCAATCAAAAATTTAAACTACTTTAGTAATTTTATTGTTCAAACACAATGTTTAAATTACTAGTTCCTGATTTACCATCCCCAACAAATGATTTTTTACATTGCGTACATAAAGCTTTATCATTCCCATTAGCATCTGTATACTCTGTGAAAAACAAAAATTAATGCAAAAAATACATATTAGATCAAAATCACTTGGATCATTACCCACGGTTTTATAACTTCCGTTAGCCTAAAAAAAACAAAAAACACATATTAAATCAAAATCAGATTATATTCTTCATCATTAAGAAACTATAAGAAAGAATCACTAAATTAACGTACCATGATTAAGATTTAAGAATGAAGACGCGATATCTTGCTAATCAAACCAAAATATAATGACGTTAAATTTTGGAGGCTGTAGCCTGAAGCTGTGCATGGAAGAGTAAGGAAATATTAGATTAGGTATAAGGCTTAGGGTTTTCAATAACGTGACTTATTACAATATAAATTTTTTTGAAAATAATATTATATATAATATATAATATGTTATTATATAATTAAACGGATCGGGTCGTGGATAAACGGATCGGATCAACCTAAATCCATATCCAATCCATTTATTATTCGGATCATTCTTATCGGATCGGGTTCCGGATCGGATATTTTTTAGGTCAATCCATATCCATTTAAATCAGTGCGGATCGGGTCGGATCGGATCGGATATCCGATCCATTGACAGGCCTACCTAAAATATCACAGGGATGGACACGATTATTACAACTGGACACGATTATTACAAAACTGCGTGGGCTTAATCATATATAAATAGGTACGCGGGCATCTTGGCAAAAGGGATCCCATATCCGAGACAAATAGAGACATCTCCCAAGTCCAAGCCGTATATTTTCGTAAACACTATCCCCATAGAATAGCCATAATCGATACATATTAGCTCTATAATTCCGAAAACCCTCTGAATTCATATTTTTACAAATTTCCTCCAACAATAACTGTGTAATGTATGTACGTGGACATACTTTGGTCCGGAATCATTTTTAAATAGATAATTGCCTCTAACTATATCCTAACACACATACATATATTACTATATATTACTCTTTATAATTTGAAATACATATACGACATTGAAATTATCTACTTTATTGACTCTAATAATCAATTAACTTTAAAATTTTTTCAAAATGTTAATGAAGAATTATATTATATATATATATAGTGTTTGATTCAAATGAGAACCACTATCTAAAAGAGAACCGGAGAACCATTGGATCCTACTGTAGAATCTATTTTGTTTCGTAATAAAAATATAATGTCCTGCTATTGAATTTCAAAGTTATGCACATGAAATTAAAATTTCTACAACTGAACTTGCTTCTTCTATAAAGTTCAGCTAGTGAACTTTAAAGTTTTGCACCTAACATTAAAAGTTCTACAACCGAACTTGCTTTTTCTACAAAGTTCTACGACTTAACTTATTTTTCTTAACAAATATTATGTTGTTGAACTTAAAAGTTATGCATCTGAATTGTGAAGTCAAACACATGAATTCTAAAGTTCCGCTACTGAACTTATTAGAGTTCTCTAGTTCTCAGTTTAGTGTGGTTCTCTATCGAGCGTGACCCTATATATATATATATATATATAATATATATGCCTTTGCTCCATACAGAACACTCTTATATAACAAACAATAAAGAACACTATAAAATCAATTATTCCAATAGATCCATTGGCCCCGCCAGGGGCACCCAATACAAAAAGTTCTTATTTTTTATCTTCTATCCATCCAGCAAAAGAAATTTTGAAATTTTTTTTTGAAAAAAATCACTATTCATGATGACGTCACTGCTGATGTCATCATGAACAGTGATTTTTCCAAAAAAAAAATATTTTAATTTTTTTTTTTGCTAAATGGATAGAAGATAAAAAAATAAGAACTTTTTGTATTGGGTGTCATGACGGAACTCTTATATTGAATTAAATATGAGATGTTCTTTATTGTTCTTTATATAAGGTGTTCTTCATGGAGTGCAACTATATATATATATATATATATATATATATATATATATATATATATAACTAGTTGACTAACCCGCGCTTCACGACGGCCCTATAAGTTTTTGCAAAAATTTCAAAATATAAATTATTTAAGAAAAACCCAAGAAAAAAATATCTATAATATTATATACATTAGTGAACAAAGATTTGTACAAATTAAATATACAAAGATAATAAAATAAACTATTTACATATTTTTATACCAATTTTGTGTCACATTTTCTTTGGTAGACACCCGTTATAATAAATATATATGAATAAAAAGAAATAATGAAAGTTTACCACCGACTCAAATTTTAGTCATTTATGTTATCACAAAACTACTAATTTCATGAATATCGTCAAACCTAAAAATAAAAATTCTAATACGTACATGTACCATCATGATAACGTAAAAGGTCAATCTTGGAAATCTTAGTTATAATTTCAAATATTTTTTCAACTTTAAATATGTTAAAAGAATTTTTAATTATATGTCTCTTTCGATAAATTCATAATATCCTTCTATATAAATTCGAATTCGATTCTAATTCAAATGTGTTAAAGAAAATTTAATTTTATATGTATTTCTATTAAGTTCGAATTATCGATAACTAATAAAATTGTAATAAAAATCAAAATTTTCGATAATTATTTAAGTTCGATTATGTTCAAACTCGATAAACTCGATTGGATATGTTATCAAACTTGAGTTCGAATAAAATAATTTGTTTGATGTATGTTGGTTGTAATTATATATTATTTGGATTATAATATGGATTATGCACGTAATTTTGATAGAATTTTGTTGCAAGTTAGAATTTGTAATTTTATTAAAGTTCTAATTGGATATTGATAAGTTTACATTATATAACATGACTAATATAATACTTTTCAGAGCCCATGCAAAGGCCTGTATAGGACTAACAAAATATTTATGGTTTAAATAGCATTATCAAACATATTTAAAGCTAATATATATAGTTATTGGTATGATGTCATAGATTCATGGTTCGAATTTCATCAAAAACATGTTAAAATTGAATATTGATATTATTTGCTATTATATAACACTCACACTTCTTAAGATATTAATTTTTATATAATTAATTCTAAAAGTACTAAGATGGTAAAGGATTTTAATCTTAACAAGTACAAAATATATATAGATATTAATATTAATTAATATTAATAAAATGCGTATAAAATAATATGTGCTTTGCAAGGGATATTTGCTAGTAATATAAGTGACTATAAAATAGTTAATCAATTTCTTTCTATATATAAGTAATTGTAATATAAATATTAATTTTTTGATATATGAAATTATTTAATTTCATTTAATCTTTGTTGCACGACCTTATCGGTTTCCAAAATTTGAACGGTGTTCTCGTGTCCCAATTTTACAAGAGTGTTTAGTCCAACACTCTGTACCCCGAGCAACATAGAATATGATTTATATAATAGGGATAAGATAAAGAACCATTCTTGCAAATGGGCCACATAAGTATATATTTGGATTTTGATGGGATATATGAATTTTGGTGGAATATTTAGATATTAGTGGGACATTTGTTTGACTTTTTAGAAAATAAATTTTAGTCTTTTCTCTCTTTTTTGAGTACAGGTAAGTAGATATTATGAAAAGATTCTTATCAAAATCTCAATATTTTCATAAATTAATTCCATCTACAGCTTTCCAACCCAATACATTCCTGTATAAGTTTGTATTGTCCAAATTTGCATGCTTGAGTGTTAATTGAGGCATTTCTCTTGATGTAAAGATAGTAAAAGGAGGAGCCTATGAACTTTTAGTTCGAACATGAAATTAATAAAATAATAAAAGTACAAATTTTTATTTTTTTAAATTATAGGGTTTGATTTTTAAATTTGAAGTTTTTGTAACTAAAATGATAAAAGAATATTATTACTTTTTGTATATAGAATATTGACACACCACAAAGTTAAGGTATCACTATTATTTAATGTTTTATATAGATATTGTAACATATTTTTTTGTAAATTGTTGAAAGTGACAAGATTACATGTATAAATGAATTTGTTTATTCGTGGCAATCAAAAAACTAAAATAGCACAAATAATTACTTGCGTACACATAATACCATCACATAAAAAATATTATCACTTTATTTTTTGAGTTAAGTTTTTTAAAATTGTATAAATCTTATTGAGAACTTTTTCAAATTAAATTAGAATATTGCAGTTTTTTCTACCATTATTTATAATAAAACGAGTAAAAAGTGGAGTACAAAATGAAGGGGTGATGGCCCAAAATATTCATAAGGGAGCCATGCTGGCCCTTTTTACTGATGGGACACGTTAAATCGTGTACCGTGATAGGAGGGGTAATACGGTACTTCGTGTACCGTGATAGGAGGTGATACGGAACACCATGTACCGTGATAGGAGGTGATACGGAACACCATGTACCGTGATAAAGGTGATGCGGAACACCATGTACCGTGATAGAGGTGATACGGAACACCATGTACCGTATCCAGCTAATACGGAGGCCGAAACTCCGTATCCCGTCGGTATTTCAGGCCATTTTTTCCAGAATCAGTATTTTGGGCAACTTCATCCCAAAAATCAATATTTTGGTAATTCTCTCAAAATGAAGTTGCGTGTAGCATAGAAATCTGAATTTGATATTTGGCAAAAACAAAAGTAAATTTGATTAGATAATTTAAAATTAAAAGTGTAATAATTACTAAAAAATATGAAGATTCTCTATTCATTTTTTTTTCTTTTCTCCGAAACAATTATTAGATAAGTATCACTAAATATTTAAGATTCTGGCCTAATCTTTTTATTTTCTCCGGAAAGTTCTATGATGATCATGATCTCCTATATAAAGGAGTATAACGTAAGTCATTCTACACACAACCTTTTTCACTCATAACTATATTTTTCATTTACAACCAAATTCATTGTTTGTTTTTTTTCGGTTTCTCAAGGTATATACATGTTTATGAAAACTTATGTTTACTTGCATATCTTTACAACAGTATGTGCTTGGAATTAACGAGATACAAATAGATTATTTCTCCACATTTGGGTATCGATGTTGAAGTTAGACATATTCCACAATTAAATCTATAGTTTTTATTTTATGTTTCATATGTATGCAAAAGAATTTTGAATTGTTTTGTTTAGTTTTAATGGAAGTCATGAATTTCATTTTATTACAAGGAGAAATGGAATGAAGCTCTTTTGCTGACCAAAAGATGAATTTCTCAGTAATTTTCTTTTTCTTAAATTTTGATATGTTGAGCCCCAATGGAATGACGCTATTGTGCTAACCAAAAGATGTTTTCTCTTCAAGTATTCAAGCAGTTTCTTTGTTGCTTAACATATTGGTTTTGTGAATCATCCCACCAACTTTAAAAAAAAAGAGTTCAATTGAATTTTTTTTGGCGCGAAGATGTTAGTTGTATTGTTTGGTTACTAATTGATTTATAGGTATGTTGCAAAGGTGTAAAAATCGGAAATCAATTGTACTCGATTTTATCGTTGAAATCGGAGTACTTGGACAAGTACTCGGTTAAACTCACTTTGGTTGGTGACCGATTTGCGAGTTCTCTTTCAAGTTACCGATTTTTACCGACACTCGAGATATGTGTTGATGGTTGACTTATACATTGCTAATTTTTAAATTTCTTAATCTATTTTTACTTAATTGATGACTAAAAGTATATATTGAGATAATTTGTTTCTTACAAATAACTTTTCATGATATTTTATTTATATATCTATTGTTATAAATAAATTATTATATAATAAATTAATTAATGGATTCATCTAAGTTTTAAATAATTTTCATAATTATATCATAATGACAACAAATATTTTCCTTATAAATATTGCGAAATGCCTAGCTCAATAAATTATTTATTTTCAAGTATTTTTGTGGTACACCTACTGGAATGAATTTAATTCAATATGTTTATATAATTTTTATATATTCTTTATCTAATTATTATACCAATATACGGTGGTTTAAATAAGATATCATCTTGTCAAAATAGTATCAGTAAAGTACTTTAAAAAAAGTAATGTAAAAAGCTACTTTTACTTTATAATAATATATGATATACCATAATTTGTTTGAGGTAATATATATGTCATCTATTTGATCAAACATAATAAAACTGTTCCTAACACCACTTTTGAAATAGTAATTTTTCCGCACATACAGCCCATAGATCTTGATAGTCTCCTCCCCTGTGTACAAATGTATGTAATAAATTCATAGATGTATCATGTATGAGCATGTGTGTATGTATTTGATTGAAGTGTATACTAAAATATACACACATGCACATAGCACATCACAGCTCTAACTAATGCATCTCCTGTGGCATGGACAGATTGAAATGGAGCAGAACAACTCAGCAACAGGACATCAGGAGGCAGGCCTAGTTGGATTCGGCGGAATTCAAAACGGAGGTGGATATGACGACCAAGGCTTAGCTGTTGTTGCTGCTGGTGCCGGTGCTGGTTCTGTTGCAGCTTCTGCTGTTGGTGCTGCTTGTGGTGCTGTTGCTGGTGCCGCTGGTGTTGCTATTGCCGGTGTTGGTGGTGGTGGAGTTTCTGTTGCTGGTGCTGCTGGCGGTGGTGGTGCTGCTGGTAGTGGTGTTGCTGTTGCTGCTGGCCCCTCCTTTCAGTCTGCTAGAGGGATGAAAAGGGGGAACTTTCGCCACGATCAGCCACTAATCAATGTTATGGAAGCGTAAGTCCCCCTTCCTCTTTAATAAAGGAAAGTTATAAAATGTTATGCATATGTAGTAATGTTCTGTTCTTCTACGAAGTGTTATATTCACCGAACTCAAAAGGTAAATTAATTTGTATTTAAACATTCCCTGTGTATACCATATATTTAGAGGAGTCAGAAACAGATTGATATCTAGTACAATTTGGGTATGTCTTGATATGAAACTCGTCTTGTTTTGTTGTGTCTTGCATTTCATTTGTTTTCATTTTCAATACTCTTGACTAAAAATTGTTTTCTTTGTTTTTAATCTAGCTACTTTAAGGATAATCAATACCCTGACAAGTCACAAAGAAACGATCTTGCTAGGAGGTTAGGGATGGACCCTGCTCAGGTCAAGTCCTGGTTTCAAAACAAGCGCACTCAAGTGAAGGTATTAAACTGTTTTTCAACTGTACGTTCTTTCATCTTTATGTTGTTGCTGGCTTTTTCCTATCTTATTCATAATGCGCCTTGAGTTGTATACATTTGTTGGTAATAATAAGAGAAGTTATTGGCGATAATCAGGCATGTTGCCCTTTTTTATTTGTTGATATTTGCACTATATGCTGTAAGTTATACTATTTATATAGCAATTTAGTTTTCATTGAATTCACCTCTCAATTTTTCCTAGAGCCAACGGGAACGCGAGGAAAACAAGGCTCTCCGATCCGAGAATGATGTGCTCAGAGCTCAAAGGCAACAATTAATAGAAGCTCTGAGGTTGGAAAAGCGTAGAAGAGAAGAGGTATGATTAATTTGAATTCGTTTTACCTTAATCGATAAACTTGAGCTTGTATATTTGTTGTCACGCTATATTATCCTCAATTTAAATCATTGTGCTAGATGATTTTTCTTCTTCCTTTCTTTTTAAATTTTTTTTATTGATTTTTCTTGTAGATAGAGATGCTTCAATCGACGCTTTCAAGGTTTATAGTTGGTGAGAATCCACAAAACTAGCATGCTGATGGTGCAACTAGCGTGCTAAACGAAGAGGAAGATGTTATGAGCCTTTAACGTAGGATCTAGTCACAGGCCTGAATATGAGAGAATTCTTCAGTGACGCTATAGTGAATTTTACTCAGCAATTTAGACTTAATTTTTATTGAATAAAATTGAATTCTCTGTTTTTCTCTGAAAGCCATATATTTCTGTCTAAAGGCCTTTATGGCCCAGTTTCGCAACTACATGTTAGCTGTTTTGACTAGCGGATTGGGTTAGCTGTTTTGACTAGCGGATTCGTTAGCTATTTTATATGAAATTATTTGGTAATTAACTGTTTGAGTTAGCTGTTTGTATATTAACTAGAAATGTCACAATCTTTTTGAAAATTAGCTTTTTGAAATTTAAAAACTATTTCAATTCGCTAACTACCAAACACTAATATTAGAGGTTTCAAATGGTCAAATCTCTAATTTGGCTCAAGCCTATAAATTCCAAACACCCCTAGGCTACATATAAGCTGAATACCTCAGGAGACAAAGATTCTAAATCACAGGCAATTTATTGGGAAGACATAATAAAACAAAACAGGAAACATATAACAAGTCTGGATGCTACTGTGCTGATTTCTTGCATTTATTAGAATTATTTCTATCCCATTACTATGCTGACTTCTTCCTTCTATAGTACTTCCCAGTAAATGCATCCCTATCATCACTCCCCACTTCGGCTTTCAGCTAGTCCTCAAGCATAAAATCTGGATAGACTGCTTGGAAATGTTCAAATGGCTCCCATGTTGCATCCTTGTGGGAAAAACCTGTCTATTATACTAGCAGCTTATGCTGGCATCTATTAAGCTTGCTATGGATAACTGAATGGGGGGTTCGCAAACTTTTTCCATTAACTACGGGAGGTGCATAGCCATTTCACTCCAAGCACCCCATCCAGTCCTTCTAAAGGAATGGTATAAAAATTAGCTAGAAAGATAAGATTCGAAACGTGAAGAGATAGCTACTTGGAGATTCTTATGCTTGGTACGTGTTCTCCATTCGCCACACATACTTGTAATCCTGGTCTTTTCCACACGTCCAGACCCAAACTTGGAAGCAAGTTAGCAAGCCCTCACGTAGAAAGTATGTGTGGAACCAGAGTCTATTAACACAGAAACCGTAACACCGCATACTTCTACCAATAGCTGCATGGTTGGAGAATTTCATGTTCCACTGATGGCATTTAAAGAGATCTCAAGATCACCCTCCTTGTCTTCTCTGATTCACTATCATCATCGGGGACCTCAATCCAAAATAACCTTTTGCTTGTGTGCCCTTGTTTATAGGATTCATCACAATTATGGCAAGGTCCTTTAGCTCTTCTTTTGGCCATCTCTGCTCTTGTTAGTCTCTTGACAAAAGGTTTAGAAGTGTTCGTCCGGTTGCTACTGCCACTTGGCTTTCGGAACTATCCCTCACGTTTTGTGGCTGCATTCTTATTAGATGAGATGCTAGATTCATTATTGTTCATTTTAGGAGTGGACCAGCTTCCATTGACACGCGAGGTTAAGGATCCTTGGGATACTATCCCTCACTTTTTGTGGCTGCATTTCTAGTTCCTGAACTTCCCTTGCTTCCGTGAATTCCGCTGTTGTGTTCTTCTCCGTTGTCTTTATCAACTTCTTTTCCTTTGCGTTTAACCGATATTGACAACTCTGCATCTGCTCTTCAAGTGAGCATCCAGTTTACTAGTTAAGCTCTCCGCATCACCCATGACGGAAGGCTCTGATACCAAGATGTTAGGATCTAGTCACAGGCCTGGATACGGGAGAAATCTTCTATGAAGCAATAGTGAATTTCACTCAGCAAGACTCGTCCTGGACAGAGCCCCTTTTTGGCTTGATTATCGGAGAATAAGATTGAAATCTTTATTTCCTCTTTAAAGGCCTTTATATAGGCTACATATAAGCTGAATACATCAGGAGACACAGATTCTAAATCACAGGGAAATTATTGGGAAAACAGAATAAAACAAAACAAAAAACACATGCATAACAAGTTTGGATGCTACTGTGCTGATTTCTTGCATTTATTAGAATGATTTCCTTCCCACTACTATGCTGACTTCTTCCTTTTAAAATACTTCCCAGTAAATGCTTTGGGCAATCCTTAATTGAGCTTGTAGTCTTAGCTGGCAGTGGCTGCGGAACCGCTTTGGATTTCTAACAGTGCTGATGGCGCTTTGGATTTCTAGCAGTGCTGATGGCGCTTTGGATTTCTAGCAGTGCTGATGGCGCAACTAGCGTGCTAAATGAAGAGGAATACTTTGCGTAATTTCCTAATAAGTTTGGCCCCATAAGAACAGGTTATACATGTGAAGCTTCGAGCCATATAGCTTGGATATTATTGAATCCCACACAAATATCTATCCAATGTTGATCTGTTATTGCCTGATTATAAGTAGAAGGCTCCTTGTGATGTAAATCAGTAGACACAGCACAAGAAAACACTGAGGCATGTGTGGTAGAATGATGAAAATTGAATTTAGAATTGTCAATTGGACAATCAAGAAGAACTGCATTACTAACAGCAGGAGTAGAACTTACTGTAGGTAAAGACAATTGAAGTTGTGGAGAAGCAAAATTAGAAAGATGGTAGTCTTTCATCCAGGAGGGTTGAGTTTTGTGTCTAGTAGAAATTCTAATAGGCACAGTCTGTGACTGAGAATGTTGTTCCTCAGGTGAAGTAGTAAAAGGATGAGGTTCTAAAACAGATTCAACAATATCTTACTCATCATTATCTAAAGAAGATGAATCCTGATTATTAGAATGACAATTATCAATATTATCTTCTTCATCAGCTGTGATTAAATCAAGTGGACTGAGAAACTTATCATCATCACTAAAATCAGAAGTAAAATGATGATAAGGCAAAGACTGAGTATTGAGTTTATCAGATGGAAACACAGTTTCGTGAAAGACAACATGTCTTGATACAAAAAATGTATGAGAAGAAGGATCAAATAACTTGTATCCCTTCTGATTAGCAGGGTAACCAACAAAGATAGTAGGAACAGCTCGAGTATCAAATTTATCTGAAGGGTGTTGTGACATATAAGCCAAGCAACCAAAAGTACGCAGATGAGAATAAGATGGTAGACTATGAAATAATTTTTCATAGGGAGTAACATTTCCCAAGACTGAACTAGGAAGTCTGTTGATAAGATAGGTTGAAGTCAAGATACACTCACCCCAGAAGGAAACAGGTAACTTTGACTGAAAAAGTAAGGCACGAGCCATTTCCAACAAGTTTCTATGTCGTCTTTCTACTCTCCCATTTTGTTGGGGAGTATATGGACATGTAGTCTGATGAATAACACCATTACCAGCTAGAAAAGTAGTCAAATCATGACTTAGAAACTCCCCTCCATTGTCAGTCCTTACACATTTGATAAGGGTTTTAAATTGAGTGGAAACATAAGCATAAAAATCCTTTATGGTTTGAGAAACATGTTGTTTAGTGGGAAGTAAGACAGTCCAAAGTGCCCTAGTATGGTCATCAAGTATGGTTAGAAAATATTTGCATCCACTATGAGTGGCAGACCTATAAGGTCCCCAAACATCACAATGAATGAGATCAAAAGGACTACTAGCATATGATGAACTAGTAGGGAAAGGAAGTCTGCATTGTTTTGCTTTAGGACAGACTGTACAATGTGGGAGATTGTCATGTTTGAATGTTTTGAAATCAGGGATATGAGAAAAAACAGAATGTGGTATATGTCCTAAACGTTGATGCCACAAAGAAGTAGAGATGCTATGAACAGACAAAGAATAAGGTGTATCTGACACAAGTTGGTACAATCCTTCAATAAGGTTACCTAACACCAAATCATTTGACTGATTGGGATTATGCATAATGCATTTGGTAGGAGTAAAATAAATGTGTGAATTAGATTGAATTGACAATTTACTGATTGAAAGTAAATTGAATTTGAAAGAGGAATTAGAAGCACCTCATTAACAACCAATGATACAGCTGAAAGATTGACAGAACCAGTATGTGTAACTGAAGCTGTCTCACCATTTGGGAATTTAACAGTCAAAGGACAAGTTAAAACAGTAATATTTTGCATCAATGATGGATTGCAACACATATGATTTGTTGCTCCAGTATCTAGAACCCAAATAGCATGAGAATTATCAGATATAGAACTGCAAGACAGGACAGTACCTGCAATATTGGAATTCCCAGCAACAAATTGATTTTGATTTGCAGGGGATCCTTTATTCAAACACTGCATTAGTGTATTCATCTGAAGTTGTAAAGCTTCCATTTGTTGTGTGAAACCAACAGAATTATCAGGATTAGATCCACCAGTGACCTTAGATGCATCAACAGAAGAGTCAGAGGTTTGAAAATCATGACCAGATTTCTGAGTTGGATAAGAAGATGCTGACTGTTGAGATGAACCACCAGGCTTAATGAATGGCCTTCTTTTTCCTCTGTTATTCGGATGGTATGGATGATCAAGTGGATATCCAACCAGCTTATAGCACTTATCTTTAGTATGATTCTTGCCATGACAGTAAGCACATTCTTGAACTTGTTTATCAGAATTCTTGAATGGCTGAGCAACTTGTGATCCATATTTTGGTAGATTAACCATCATTGCAATAGGACTAGCAGAATGACTTTGATTTTGTCTTTGTCTCTCTTCTTGTTTTAGCAACATAAATGCCTGATTGACTGTAGGCCATGGATTCATCATCAATAAATGTCCTCTTGCAGCAGTATAACTACTATGTAATCCCATAAGAAATTGAATTAGCTTAGTTTTCTCCTGTTGTAGATCCCATTCCTTGTCAGCACCACAAGAACACTTGATTATCGGTTGTAAAGCCTTAATTTCATCCCATAGACCTTTTAATTTGTGAAAGTACATTTCAATTGACTGATTTCCTTGTTCTAGTTTAAAGAGTTCTTTCTAAGCTTCATAATACTTGTGACCAGAAATAGCAGAAAAACGTTCATTCAATTCCTCCCAAACATCATGAGCACTATCCAAGTAGTTCATACTATTGCTAATTTCCTCAGAAATAGTGTTCAAAATCCATGTGATTATCATGTCATTAACACGCTTCCATTGAGCATACAAAGGAGACTTTTCATCAGGTGCAGAAAATTCACCATTAATAACAACTAACTTGTTTTTAGCAGATAAAGCTATTTGCATCGAGCGTTTCCATGACACATAATTTTCAGAACCGATTAACTTCTTAGAGATCAATATCATGCCTGGTTGATCATTATTATGTAGATATAGAGGATGCAGATTGCTATCTATACTCATAGAAGACATCGATGCAGTATCATCATGTAAAACAGTGTTTAAAGGCGATGAATTGATATTACCAGTAGTGTTCGCCATTAAACCTGTCTGTGTAGCAGCTAGAACATGAGCATATGTAGGCCTTTGATTCATAGACATTCAATCGATAGATTCACCACGTAATCAAAAGAACAGAAACAGATCTGAGCAAAACGGAAAACGAAATATGTAAACGAAGCTTGAGCGCCATTAGAGCTCTGATACCATTTAGAGAAGAAGAAGATCAACAGTAAAATAGAAACAACAGGAACAAGAAGAAAACAAGATGAAACAAAATGTATCTCATATTGTATTTACACACACAAACTGAGAGCTAATTGAGTAGCCTCTCATTGTTACAACTGGAATGAAAATGTAGAATTACAAGAGAGTTATTCTAGATGCTTCTCATATGCTATTTATAGAGAATAGACTTAACGGTAATCTAACTAACTCAAACATCTGTTAAGCTAGCTGTCAAACCGTTAAGACTAACAGAAAAGATGACCTCAGTCATTTACATGCTCTTGCTCTTTCTTATTTGTGTGCTCTGCTGTAGGCTTTTTATGAGATAATACTAAGATGTATAAATACAAAACTCTTTGTATTATGTATTATCAAAACATTAACATCAGCTTAGTAATGATAAGTATATAGCTCAAATTAACTATAAACAGCTTACTAAAGAACGTTATGTTTTTCATTGTGTGCTGATGTAGTAAATAGCAAATTAGCAATCATGTCTGCATAATTTTGCATTCCTCTGACCCAGTGTTGTTAAAAGCGCGCATATGCACGTGCATATGCAAGATGCGATGCGAGGTTTTAGCATATTGTTTGTTGACCAGGCTGTTGACTGGGCTGTTGACTGGACCAGTGACCGGGTCTTTTCTAATGGAACGGGTTCAATCTTTTCCGCAAACATAAATAATTGCTCTGCAGCTAAAACACTACATACTACTACTTTCTGGTTGTAGAAAACAATGTTATGCTGACATGACGTTGTGTTCTACAGCTGAATTTGTGTTCTACAACAAAATCATTATGTTATGCAACTAGGAACAGACATTGTGTCTACATCTAACAACTAAATGATGTGTTCTACAGTTTATAGATATATGCAGCAAAAAAACTTCTATTGTTTTCTAATTGAATGTTGTGTTCTATTATTAGGAATAAAATGTGTTATGTGGATTTTTGTATTCAACAGCGGAACTTGTGTTCTAAGATTGGTTTTGTTGTTCAAATCATTAAAAGACGATGAAAAAGGGAGAATTATGTTTCTATCCTAAGGAGAAAACACGTTAATGAAGATTAATAAAAAAAATTTGTTAAAATATTTTGATATTGATACATCTGTAATTTTAAGATGAAATAGCATAGTTTTGTTAAATTATCTTACCGATAATCTCACGGGCGAGTGCCCTAAATGCCCATTTTTTTATTATTTCATAACCAAAATACCAATTCCAGGCGAGCAACACATATATTCATGGGATACAGGAGTATCTGGGTCACGCCCATACAAGCAACGTAAGTGTTGGGATATGCCCACAGCAAAAACGTATATCATAGGACACGCCTATAGTAGAAACGCATCAGAGCAGGATATGCCTTCTGAAGAAGCGTATTATAAGATACGCAGTTACAAGATGCGTATCACAGGTCTTCTCTCTGGCGATCCATGGTGATCGACCAGAGATTTTCGGCGAATCTCTCCATTCATTCGTTCAACCATCATCCGTAGTTTTTCGGTTAAGTATTATACACCATAAGAATCGGAATTTCATGATCTACGATCCTATACCAAATTTATACCAGTTCTATATATTGCCGGATTGTACGAACTCCATTTTTTCGGCTAGCTCTATTTTACTTCGTTCAGTCATCTCCAAGCATTTTCCGTTGACATGCTACACACCATTAGATTCGTCTTTCGACGATCTACAATCCTATACCATTTTCAAACAACGTCTAATGCTAGATTTTAAACCACTCACCGGAGAGATTTCACTGGAGAGAGAGAGAGAGAGAAATGGGGGAGAGAGAGTTGCATGGGATACGCCTCTCCCAACGGCGTATCCCGTGGATATTTAAGGCAGTGATTTTGAAAACGGGTATTTTGATTAGTGGGGTAGTAAAAAGAGGTATTTTGGACATTATTTCTAATCTCACCTTTCTTTTCCTCTAATATATTAAGCACATTATTAAATCTTCTAAGTTGAATAAAATTTATAAAATTTTAAATTATTCAAATTAAACTGTTAAAATAGTATAAACAAGCGTTCTTTGGAATTAAATTAAAAATATCGAATATATATATATATATATATATATATATATATATAATGATAAAAATACTAGATAAATAGTAATCTGTGCATGTTAATCTATATGTACAACTTATTAAATTTTTTTTATATATGTTCAAGTATGTTTAAAATTAAATTATGTATATGTTAGTTTTTATTACATTTATTTATTTTTGTTGATACTTGCATCATATTTTTCAGTTATACTATTTATCAATTTAATTCTCATTGAATTCACCTCACAATATTTCCTAGAGGCAACATGAACGCGAGGAAAATGTGGCTCTCCGATCTGAGAATGATGTCCTCAGATTTAAAAAAACAATGTATAGAAGATCTGAGCAGAAATAGCTACCCGCAATGTAGTGTTGGTGGTTCATGGCTCTCAGCGGAAAGAAATAGACTGATGTTGGAAAATAAGGGTAGAAGAGAAGAGGTATGATTAATTTATTTCGTTTAAACTTAATCGATTAACTTGAACTTGTATTTTTATTGTCAGGCTTGTTTATCCTCAATATAAATCATTATGCTGGCATGGTTTTCTTCTTCCCCTCTTTCTAAAATAAATTTTTAATTTTTCTTATAGGTGAAGTTGCTTAAATCGACTCTTGCCAGGTTTATAGCTGATGAGAATCTACAAAACATCTCTATAACATTTCAGGATCCACAAAACCCCTCAACATCTCAAAATCCACAAAACCTCTCCTCGACATTTCACTTTCATGACAATCCACAAAACTTCAAAGAAGTTCCCAAAGCCACTTTTAGGAGGGACTCCTATTTGCAAATTTATCTAAAACTACAAGAAGTAATCCCTTTTTAATCATTTTGTTTAATTTGTTATTGGTGAGGATTGTGTTAAGTAATTAACTCATCTAAAACCTTAAGGTGTTAGAGGAAGGCCCAACCGGATCTTATGTTATATTCTAACACTCCCCCTCACTCGAAAGCCCATTTTTGGGTCGAGAGTGGATACGGGCTCTCATCTTTGGAGCATAATTTGCCTTTCATGTCCATAATAAATTGTGAGAATATTGGGGGTCGTAAAGAATCGAACCTGGGACCTTTTGTGTATCTGAGCTCTAATACCATGTTAAGTAACCAGTCGCTCTAAAACATTAAGGTATAAGAGGGAGGCCTGATATTATATTCTAACACTCCCCCTCACTCGAAATCCCATTTTTGGGTCGAAGACTGGATCACGGGCGCTCATCTTTGGAGCATAACGAATAGTGGATCTTCGTGTACATATTAAATATTTAGAATATTGGGGGCGTAGAGAGTCAAACCCGGGACCTCTACGTACATGAGCTCTGATACCATGTTAAGTAACCAACTCATTTAAAACCTTAAGGTGTTAGAGGAAAGCCCAACCATATCTTTATGTTATATTCTAATAGATTGTTTAAATTTTCGATCCTTGCATGACCCAAGGAACATCCGATTATGCAAGCATGTTCTATATTTTAATGGGATTTCATGTGTGGGGGATGTCAAGTCATTTGACATATGAATATAAAGCTTTGAAGCGAGTATCTTGCTGTAATGGAATTTAGTTAATGAGTGTCCATGCACGTCTTCCACCAGCCTTTTGGGTGAGAAGATGGACATGGACTTTGGCTTTGACCCTTCGCTCCCTCAGCTCCAGCTCATCCCCATTCCCAGATATGCACGTGGCTTTGATCAAGGTTTCGCACCACAATGTGAAGCAACACTCCTGACCAAAGCACTCGATATTCTAGACTCCGAGTCTGATGTTGAAGGAGCAGTGTTGGCATTTTGAGATCTTATGATCTCTCTTCTTTTGCTACAAGCCCACACTAGTTTTCTGCATTTTCTTAGTCTCTGTTTTCGGTGTTGCTTTGCAGGGGGCTTAGCCCTTTTTCTAGTTTCTGTACTCGGCCCACTCTGGAGCTTATATGTGCGGCCCACCGTGGGGCTTATATGTGCAGTGAACTAATTACTTATTTGAAACTTGAAATAATTTTGTAATTAAAAATATGATAAACGATATAATTTCAATTAATTATCTCATATTTTTATGGAGTAGTTATTTTGTAATATTGCATACCAAATTCTAAAACCAAATATTTTATAATTTGATTAGATTTCATAAAATTTGGATAAATATTCATACGATAATAATCACATGAATACTTATAATTGCTAAAGTATTAAATTAGTTTTCAATTGTGTGAAATGAATTTTATCAGATTAAACATTTGAGTACAATATGAATAATTATCTTAGTAAAATTGTCCGTGTATAAGAGAGGTTTATGTAAACTCATTTGATTTTGTTGTAAAAAATTCAGTAAAATTGTTCGTGTATAAGAGAGGCGTATGTAAATTCATTTGATTTTGTTGAAAAAAATTGATCGTATATATAGGACTATATATTGAGACATATTACAAAATCTATTAATATTGAGTAAAAGTCTATCCTTATTGTTATCCTAATCATTATTTTTATACATAGAGAAAAAGGAACCTAAGATATATCTTAGGTATGATTCTAAACATTTTAAAATAAAACTACGTAGTCTTGATCATGTAT
The DNA here is from genome assembly GCA_036435485.1 of Saposhnikovia divaricata. Lineage (NCBI taxonomy): Eukaryota > Viridiplantae > Streptophyta > Magnoliopsida > Apiales > Apiaceae > Saposhnikovia > Saposhnikovia divaricata. The sequence goes on along the minus strand of CM071594.1, from coordinate 53,259,769 downwards.
AAGTAGGCATCGCACGGGCAACAAAGACTTTACACTTAATTAACCTTAATTTTGTATAGTATCTTAGGAATGATACATAAGATATATCTTAGGTTCCTATTCTCCATACATATACATTTATACACTTTTAAACTCAAATGTTTAGTTTTAGTCTAATGTTTATTAAACAATATCGAAGTTCAGTTAAAAATTTGGTAAACTAAAATATTTTTGATTTCATGATTTTTATTTATTTTTAACTCAATTTTAAATTATTCTAAATATTTCAATCGATATAAAATATGATAAAATAATCTTAATGACCCGTGCATCTATATGAAATCTAAAATTAAAATATTTGATTTTATAATATATTGATCTAAATATATGTTATAACTCAACCATTATATATTATATTGATCAATTTATTATATTATATTTCATATAAAACTTATGTAGACATGATTGCTAACATAATAATGTTAGCAAAATGGCTGAGTAATGATTATGCAAAATTATTATGCAGACATTATTAACTAATAATGATTGCATAATAATGGCTGATGGAACCGGTAAGGTGTATAAATACAAAACTCTTTGTATTATGTATTATCAAAACATTAACATCAGCTATACAGCTCAAATTAACTATAAACAGCTAAGTAAAGAACGTTATGTTTTATGTTATTCCTTGACCAAAATACCTAAATCCCGCGCTACGCGCCCAAAATACCCATTGGATACGCCTTTGGTGGAGGAGTATCCTCGGATACGCCTATGGGGCTAGAGTTTTGTATCAGTTACGCTTTTGGGGTCAGAGTAATCAATAGACACGCTACTCACGTAAGCGCAGGTGGGCTGGGACACGCCGTTCAAGAAGGCGCATCTGAGGATACGCTTCTTGAACATGCGCATCCATCGTCTCCTTCGTTCGCGAGCTCTGGCGATTTTGGAATCACCGGCGACTTCTTTTCTTTTCTCTGTTCACCTCTCTCCCGTCGTTTTCCAGTCACGAGCTATATACCAATCGAACCGGCATCATCTCCTCTACAATCCTATACAGGTTTCATAACATCTCATTGTTTGGATTTCGAGATCTCGCGACCACCCTTTCAAAATCGCGATTCCGGTGACCATTTTTCTCTCCCTCCGTTCACCTCCCTCCCGTGTTTATTCAATAATGTTATACACACTAATCGATTTGTCTCTTCACCCTCTACACATCCATACCAGTTTCATAGCATTTGATTCGCGATATTTGAAACCCCCAAATCGAGAGTTGTCGCCGGCGGGAGGTGGTTCGACTGCTACAGTAGAACATTGGTTACGCCTTACCCATTGGCGTGACCAGTGGGTATTTTGGACGGTGTTTTCAAAATTGGGTATTTTGGGCAGTGGGTAGGGAAAAAGTGGGTATTTTGGGCAATTATACCTAAATACATTATGTAATTGTGGTTTTCGCTAGAATAAGTAGGAAAAAAATATTGCTGTTGTGATTGTGACTTGAAAATTCTAGTGATCTCAGATACCCTCTTTCCTACTGAATGTTCAAGTTAAGCTTTACAATTAAGGTGTTCACTTATGTCATTACCACTTCTCAAATTCAAGTACCTTATACCTTTTCTCAAGCTATTTCTAACCCAAATTGGTGTAAAGCTATGAAAAGTGAAATCACTGCCTTGGAAAACAACAAAACTTGGACAATTGTTCCTTAACTTCCTCATTACCATGTTGTTGACTGTAAATGGATTTTCAAAGTTAAATACAACCCTGATGGCTCAGTAGAGAGGTACAAAGCACGGCTAGTTGCTAAGGGATTTACTCAAAGTCTAGGCCTTGATTACTTTGAGACCTTTGCCCTTGTGGTTAAAATGGTTACAGTCCAATTACTTCTAGCTTTGGCAGCCTATAAACAATGGCCCTTGACTCAGATGGATGTTGCAAATGGTTTTCTCAATGGTGATCTCAAAGAAACTGTCTACATGAGACTTCCTCCCGGATTTAAATTCTTGTCTTCTGAATCTCAACAAATCAGCCATGTTCCCATGGTTTGTCTCCTCAAGAAGTCTATTTATGGCCTTAAACAGGCTCCTAGAGATTGGTACATCAAACTTTATCTTTTGGTTTTCAAAAATCTCATAGTGATAACAACCTATTCACTCTAGACAAAGACACTGGCTTTGTAGCTGTTCCAGTCTATGTAGATGATATGTTGATTACAGGCTCTTCAGACAGCATGATTACTTCTGTGAAACAGTTCTTACACTCTCAGTTCCAAATCAAGGATCTTGGTCCGTTGAAATTTTGAAATCTTTTCTAGGCATTGAAGTTGCCAGATCATCTCAAGGTTTTTATCTCAACCAAAGGAAATATACCCTTGATCTATTAAAAGACACAGGTCTTACTGCTGCAAAACCATCTGTCATTCCCATTGAGCAAAATCACCAACTCCTGAATAATGAATCTTCTCCTCTATCTGCAGCTGGAATTAACACTTACAGAAAGCTCGTAGGTAGATTGATTTATCTCACCATAACAGGACCAGACTTGTCGTATTCAGTTCATGTATTATCCCAATTTTTATCTTGTCCTAGAACTGATCACCTCCAAGCTGTGTACAAGGTGCTTAGATACTTAAAACAATCTTCTGGTCAAGGCATTCTTATTCCATCATCTGGATCCCTTCAATTGACAGCTTATAGTGACTCTGACTGGGGAGGGTGCCCCAACACTAGACACTCTCTAACTGGTTTTTGCATTATGCTAGGCTCCTCTTTAATATCATGGCGATGCAAAAAGCAACACACGGTCTCCAGGTCCTCTGCAGAAGCAGAGTATAGAGCTATGGCTGACACTTGTTGTAAAGTGACATGGCTCCTAGCTCTCCTCAAAGATCTTCAATTACCTCAGAAACTTCCTGTACCTTTTTACTGTGACAGCAAGTCAGCACTGTACATTGCAGACAATCCAGTCTTCCATGAAAGGACAAAACATATTGAAATTGACTGTCATCTAGTTCGAGAAAAGCTTCAGCAAGGCATCATCACTACTTTTCATCTTCCTACCTCAGTGCAACCTGCAGACATGTTCACAAAGGTAGTATGTGCAGCTCAGCTAGCTCTGTTTAATGCCAAGTTGAATGTTTGCAACTTGTTTTCACCATCCAACTTGAGGGGGGGTGTTACATCGTGCAATAATAATAATAATGTGGTATCTGGCACTAACTTCCAACTTCCAGTAACATGAAGTTACGGTAAGGAAGAGTAACTTCCAGTAACATGAATTTACGGTAAGCATCAACAAAACAAGTAACTTGATACGACAAAAGTTGTTAAGGAGCAGGTCCTATTTTGTAGTACTATCAGGACAGTTTGTTATGGCCTATGACCTTATCTTATATCTTGTCATCTAGCCTATATATTGGAGAGTCTTTCCTTTGTAATGAACCAAGGATTATTATGATCAATACAATGTCTCTTTTCTCTCTAACTTTTTTATTATAATTTTGTCAGAAGCAGATAATGAAAATGTAGTGGTTTCAGATGTATGGAAAAGAGGATATTAACATGCATCTTGGATATTGTAGTTATTAGTTGTTGTATATTGTATTCAGTTAGTTTTCTTTTCTAATCAAATAAAATTTGAGTTTGCAAAATTACATGATTTTATTTGTTAAATTTAACAAGTTAGAAAAAAAAATTAGGACCTATCTTTTTGTCTTACTCCTAAATCCTCGAAAGATAAGGAACGACCTGCATAAATACAATGAATCAACAATAACAATTCATCCCACGCGGGGATTCTATACTATTATATAATAAGTAAACAGGGATATAATTTGGTTATTTGGTTCTGCTTCAACCATCTAAAAGAATAGATTATTATTATTAATAATTTTATTAATTAATTACAAAGTTAAATTATATCCATAATAAATTATTATACTCTATTTTATTTAATCATATAATTTTAAAATTATTTAAAAGTAACCGTACTTTGTACGTGTTATAAGCTAGTATTTTATAATTTAACAAAAAAAATTTATCATTGACTTTCGCAAACATTAATAACTCATCATATAGTTCAATATAGTCAATGGTCATAAAAAGTTTTTTTGTGTATGTTAAATTGTAAATTCACAAATAAATAATGTATTATATAATTGAATATCAATCTTTTTAAGCGTGATAAGATAATTTAAGTGCAAGTGATATGAGTTTATTTCTTATCGTTTCTTATCGTCACAGATCCGGGTTCAGTTCTTACTCATCCCAAGATTCAGATATTTTTTGTAAGGCATATAAGCTACTTATTCGAAAAAAGAATATCAATCTTTTTAGCAATTATGAAAAATCTTCTTTATAAAGCATATAAGTATACTTATTCGGGAAAAAACAATATTAATCTTTTTAGCTATTATGAAAAGTTTTGATAGGAGAGGAGTGTAGGAAATTACCACCATGTGTACATATAAAAATTTGAAATTAGATATACGAGTAGAGTATTTATGAAAATTTGATTGCACGTTAAAATATTAATTGATTACAAATGTGAATATATATTACAAATTATAAGAAACTTATCAATTCTACTAATCATTATAAAATTACAATTTAATGATTTTGATATTTTTTTACTTTTTTTTAATGTAATATAAAACACATTTGAAGTACTTAGGTAACGTAATTTTTAAAAAACATTCAGTAAACATAAAATATGATGACGATTAAGAATTTAAGGGTGAATTTAAGGGTGTGTTTGGCATTACTGTTTTTGATAGCTACAACAACAGTTTTTTTTCTGAAAAGCAGAAAAGGTGTTTGCTTTTTTGAAAAGTGTGTTTCTCCTGTTTTTGAAAAAAGTTGCTTTCTAGCTTTTACGACAAAAAACAGTTGTTAGTTTCAATATCAAAACTCGACAAAAATATTACTTTATTATATCTTACATCAAAACATGTACATATCAAAAATATTACCAAACAATCTCCAATTTTTTACAAAAACACTTTTTTCACTAGCACTTTTTTTAGTAGCACAACAATCCTAAATAGTTACTAAGAGCATGTCCAATGTACAAGACCCCTTAGCTAAAATCAAAAATATAATACCATAAATAAAATTTATAGAGATTTTGTAAAAAATTACTCACTCCAATGGGACATTACTCTTAGCAAAAAATTTAGATAATATGTTTTCGTTGGCTATATTTGGCCAACCTCTAGAGGTCTGTAAGGAATATTTTATATGATCTATTACCTTACATAAATATATTCTATTTATAATAACCTGAAATAATAATAACATATTATATTTACAATAAAATCAACATTATAGCTAATATACCATTGGAGCACAACATCTTACAGGTTCAGCAAATTTTACATAATCAATATTTTATTCGATTTAGCCAACCATTTTTAGACAATACCATTGGAGATGCTCTAAAATCATCTAAATTTTTTTTTCCTCAAAAATAAAAAAGTCATCTAAAAAATATAATTTTCGTTAATAAAAATAAAAAATAACATTTTTGGGAAAAAAAAAAATTAATGTTCATCATTTTGGCAAGAACACGATCGGGATTTGCTCGATGAAGAATTACTAGTATCGTCAGGCCACTTGGAGCCTTAGAGGGACAAATACTAGATTACTTTTTACGATCTGTATTGAATATACGATCAAATTTTGGTAACTAGTTAAAATAAAGTCGAATTCACGATCAACTATTTAGCCTATTCCTCTTTTACTAATCTCGAATTTCTTGGAATTAGCATCGGATCGGTACGTCGTATTCTCGTTTCTCTTTGAACTTATGCAGAGCTTGAGTGCTCCATGTTTATATGTTATATACGTATAGTGTCTTTGAACTTAGAACTTAGAGAGTCTTGGCTATCACAGGTACTTGCTTTATATTTATAGATGTTTGATGTGTGCAATATGACATCCCCGGCTTATTACGTATAGTGTTGGGGTTGTGCTGATATTCTGTGCTCTGTAATTATGGTTTTCGATAGAAGAAGCAAAAAAAATAGTACAATTAAGTTGTGCCATGTTGTTCGGGTAACATCTAACTACATAGTTGTTAAGATTAATATATGATCCTGGTAACCCAACTCCTAACAAGCAGCTTTAATCATTACTGTATCATCTTGTTGCTTATTTTCTTGATTCTCCACAATTTCAGCAAACCCCACATTGTTTTCACCCTCCTTTTCTACAAAACCCATTTTATATTTAATCTCTCGTGTTGGATTTTCCATAGTCTGAGAAAACCCCAGATGAGTTTTAGTATTTTCTTGAAATTGTTTGATTAAAATAGATTCATATAGTGATGTATAAGCAGTTGGGTCAATTTTCAACTTTTTTTCTGGCACAGAGCTAATTAGGTCATCGTTTTAACAGTAGCTTATGTTACTAAGCTATATTATTCGAAGACTTTTATCTAACTTATTATTATTATTATTATTATTATTATTATTATTATTATTATTATTATTATTATTATTATTATTATTATTATTATTATTATTATTATTATTATTATTATTATTATTATTATTTTTAAGTGACATGCAGATTATATTACAATGTTAGCTTACTTTTGATTGTTTGCAGTAGGATTCTCTCCCGGAATGCATTGAGCAAATGAACACCATTCTAGAAGAGCAGTTTAAGGCAAAAGTGTGCGAGGAAAAGCAAGGGAAGTTAGTAAGGACGGCAACCTGGATATAACTGGCAAAATTCTTGACAAATTTGTTCGTGTCGCTAATAAAGCCGCAGATGCTGCTGGTACCGTGTTAATGAAATTATTGATTCAAACATGTGATACGTGCGACCCGCATAATTTTTTTGTTTCCGTCCTCCATCTTTCTTTCTGTTCCTTTTGCATATTTTTTGCGCCTAAATTCAGTTTTGTTGACCAAATTTATATTGTGATTGAGCAAGCCACATCCGCTGACTTAGCTGCCAAGGATGCTATGGGTTCAGTGATTTTTCAGTATTTTCCACATCATTTAATGTTAAGTGATACGGCCCTCTTCCATTTTTTCTCTGTTTAATGTTTAAATTGCTCAACCTGATGTTTGGTAATTGATTTGAAACATTAGTTTTACTGAGGGTAGGGGTTGGTTACCGGAAGAAAGGAATGCAGGTTTTGTGTGGGTTCTATACCCAATGGACGGAATTACTAGCTTCGAAAATGGCAAGATAATATTTACCTCATCATAACCGCCATACGTCTTCAGTTTTGTCCTTGAAATTGATTGTTTCTGATTGCCTCTTTCTATGGTTAAAGGAGTTCCTTTATTTGGCACGCTTATCGCTCTTCTGCATAAGAGTAAGCCAATATGATTCTTATGTTTCTTTCTGGGTGTTTTTTGGGTTCATCTACTTGTTATCAGATGCATCAAATGAATATTTGTTTCCTCAATCAAGTGGTTGATGGTATCTTTTATTTGTACAACTTTCCGATTTTGGGAATCATTGACCAGCCCATGCTTCTGAAAATGGGTAGGAGTGCAAGGAAGAACAACCAGCGTGGATGGTATACCCATATGGACCCGTCCCTGTCAGCAGCTTTCCAAAACTATGTCAAGTCCCCTTCCAAATACTAAAGAAAATTAATTATTAACCGAAAATCGAATTACATACCCGAATTTTCAGAATGTTACATAAAAGGGAGGTTTTCCACAGAAGAAGAGTTTGTGCCATCAATTGTTGTGTAAAGATTATTGACAATTTACATCAAGACTTTAGGTTAGGTAGTTTACTTCTTTGATAAATGTTTTCTTTGTGTGCCAATAGTTCTAATAGCCGACTGTCTGGTTACCATATCATTTTTAGTATTGATTTTTACCCCTACTTAATATTATGTTTCTCCTATTTGCATTATATATTTACTTTCAGTTGAAAGAATCTATTTTGTTGTTAGTTCCATTCTTTATCTGTTTGATTCAGTAGTGCTGTTCATTAATATTTAGCCTCGGGGGACTCTTTTTAAAATTAGATGATAAGATATAACTGCGTGTTAATGATCATACTCTTTCCAGTGCGGTGTCTTACTTACTAGGGTGCATTTTCCGTTAAAAGCATTAGAGTTTGAATACGAATTGTTACTTTGCTTTAATTCAAAATTACCATAATGGTTTTTACCTCAGGCACACCTGATTGTTCTCTTCCAGCTTCTAAAGCATCATACGCTGGAAGCATTTGTCTGTGTTAGAAATTGAGTGAAGGGGATTCTTCCGTTTTCTCTTTTGAAAACTTTTGATTTTTCCTAGTGGCAGTCTTCGTGAAAGACTCACCTGAAATAATGGAACCTGACAACTTTCTTTCTCCCGGTTTCTTTTAGTAATTTTCATTTTCCACATTTTGACAATGGACTATGTTGTAAGTACATCTCTTGTGTAAGGATGTTAACACTGGTTCTTGTTATTTAATGCCTCGTATAACAATCTCTTTTGGTTTACAGTGATTTGAATAAGTATCTCGATGAAATTGATATTTTGAGTAATGAGTAAGCATCTCAATTTTTCAAAATTTTGCACCCGTCTAATTATTATATTCTTCTATTTTTGCTATTTAATACTTTGTTTTATACTAGGTTCTCATCGTTATGTTTTAGGGATCACAAGAGGTTGTCAAAAGGATCACCGGGAGAATTAGAAGAAAATGATGATTATACAGACTCTACCTTTGGCAATTTAAATCTTCAAACCGTAGTTGAAAGGTATGGTATTTGCTGCATATCATGTTATATTTCATAGTGCATGAGTACTAATATGTCATGTTATATATTTATAATCACCTAATAACCTCATAAGCCTTCGGACTTGGGTAAACGGTAAACCAATGATAAAGCCCATCACAATGTCCCTCTAAGGCTTCTGTGCATTATCCAAAGGCTTGAGTAACCCTGGATATTTAAAATGCTTGTTTGTACTTGTTGCTAGTCGACAGACTTCAAAGCATTGCCCTCCTAGCACATGCCAAAGGCCTTGGCCATTGTTAGACATGAATAATTGGATAGGTAAGCAGTGGAAGTTTGTTAGGCTGAACATTAATGGGTTTTGTTGGATTACTTCTCTGCTGACTATACTGATTCAAATTAGGTCTGAACTGACTAACTGATTCAAATTGGGTCTGTAGTTCCTTATGTTGGTCACCAAATTCTTCTTATCCTTGATTAGTAATTTTAATTATCAACTTACTAAAGTTGAAAATTGAACATAATTTTTGTTTTTTTAGGTTTATATATTATAATATTTTGTAATTTTATCTATAATATACTATTCACAAATTTTTATAATTTATCTTTTCATTTTACATGTTATAATTTTATTTCATCAGTTAGTTCTATAAAAATGAATGTGTTTTTTGTTAATTTTTTTAATTTTTTTTGCTAAATATAAAAATAAATGTTGATTAGAATTGGTACTTAAAACATGGTATTAACTTAATTTTTTTTATATGTGAAAATTATTTAACTAATTTTTGATTAGAAATATTATCATAAAATTTATAATTTATTTATAACATAACAAGATAAATGCTTAGATTTACCCGGGACTGGAGTTAGAAAAGTTAAATAATCATTGTTCCAGGATTAGGGAATGATTTTACAATTAATTTTATATTCGAGGACATGGATAGCACCTTTTGACCTCCATTACTATATATGGTTATATAAATTAGTATTTCTCCTCTTATTATTTTCTTTAATCCAAGCACCCCTTCATCTTTTTCTTTGTCATTTGCTTACATTGACCAATGGTTTTTTAATTTTCACCACAATATATTCATTCTTAGTTTTATAGATAATATAAGTAGGTGCTCAAAAAAATGTTTTCAGAAACTCCTTATTCATATATGTAAAAATTGGGCAATGGTACCTTCAACAAGTTTCTGGTTAAATTTCTAATTCTTAAGAGAATCTTCAAGAGTCTCTTTATATTAGCTAGTAAATAAAAAGTTAAGAGGATGAGTTTTATTAGAACTCCAAGAGACTCTTTAAAAGTCTAAGAGTCTACTCTCTGACTATCAATAATATCAGGGATGAGCAAGGAAACCGATCCAAACCAGTAAATCCAAATCGACCAAGTAAAAACCTTTTTGTTTTCTTCCATGATCTAGAAAATTCTACTAACGTATGTAATTTATACCTTTAAAATAAATTAGAATTGAATATATTCTTAAGTATTAACATAAAATATATACAAATTAATAGTTTAATTCTTTGTTTAGCATCACCAACCGGTTTGGTTCGGTTATGGTTAATGCAGTTAGAAAACTGCTTTTTTTTGTCGTTTTGTTTAGTTTTCATTACCAAACCGATCGATGAAACAAACCGATCCATTACAGTTATATGCACATAATATATATGGGCCACTCATGTCATGAAAATATTATAGCATTGCTTTGAATTTTCCCTAAGGCCATGTTATAGATTTTAATCGACCGGGCTTGACTTAGATAAAGCCCACATTCATTCTTAAGGGATTTGATTCCTAATGTAATTTTAATTCTAATTACCTAACATCTTATTATATATAAATATATTTCTCTTTTATTGATCTCTTTTTCTTTCATCGTTTCTCATTCCCCTACAACGAAAATAAATGAACAAGATGTTATACTTATCATGAAGAGTATGATAAGATTAAAGATGAAGATATTGTATATAGTATTATGTATTACTCAAATTTCTCATCAGAAGGTTTTGGTCTAATTTCTCTTCCTCTTGTTTAGATCTCGCAAGATAAATTATATTCTATTTTTTTTTGGTCTACTTTTGAGATGCATAACAATTATTGGTGAAGAAATCAACGCTTTGTGGTTATTAATCGGTTTAAACCAAAACTTTTCCAAACCAAACCGTTCTAAACATGTTTTGTTGGTTCTGTTTGATTATTTTTTGGTTTGGTCTAAGAGCATGTCCGAATTCAGAATTTGGTGGGCATCTTTTTTGTCTTTTCGTGAACTCATTTCGCAATTTTCTTGACCTTTACATCACAAACTAATTTACATTTTTAAAGTTAATAGATTTTAATTTCTTTCGGATATGTAAGTTGGTTTTGTACTTTTTTATATCTAACTGTTAATTTTTCTAACCACTAAAATCATAAAAGAATTGAGATGTGCAGATGTACTGTCATGTTATCCCTAACCTTACACAAAATTATATTATTATGTAAACTTGCTTGTATTTTTTTAGCGTGATTTTTTTCCTAATCACTAAAAAAATAAAAAAAAACATAATGGTTTGAATAATTATCGTCGCATCTCTCAAGGATTTATCAGGAATCACAGACCGAAGTTAATTTATTTAATATATCAACAACTTTCATGATTCAGTTGTACCCGTGGAAGAGCTAAATCTTTTCTAATATTTATTAATTTAAAATTAATACAGGGTGATTAAAAATCTTGTTTGAGGCATACACTTATAACAACTTCAGTTGTTCATAAAACATATATATTAAGGGTTTTGCTCAGGTGAGAACCCCCAATTAAAATGAGAACTGAGATCTAATCTCAACCCTCTATTTTTTACTAAATCTTTTAATCTCAATCGTTACTTTCATCACACACTCCACACACACCACACATACAAACACACGCATACACACACTCCCCCCCAAATGTTGCCGCCGCCGCCACCTCTTCCACCGCCGCTGCTGCGACCACTGCCCTGAACAGAAGCCATCAACCTTGATAAATGATTGGCTTCAATCTCTTCAACACTCGACGGCGAATACAATTTGTTGTTCGAGAGTCTCCGGCGAGTCCTCGAGGGGATTATCGGCGGCGAACAAATTGTGTTTCCGTCATCATAAATCGGAAACTCCATGGCAATTGCGTTGAAACTCGCACCTTTCTCTGGTGACTCCACTCTGACTTCTATCGAAGATCAATTAAATTAATTAATTATTATCAAGTTCAATCAAATCAATTAATTGTAATTAAAAAAAGTTGAATTCACTGGGAATACTTTTAAGTAAAATAAATAATTGTTGGTGGTGAAAATGACAGTTGGATTAATACGGGAGTGGCTGTTGTAATTTATTTTAGTTATATGGAGTTTTGTGGTGTCGAGGTGCATTACTTTGATTTGTTGGATTTTGTGGTGATTTTCGATTGTTATTGGTGATTTGTTGGTGGTGGTCGGAGGTGGTGGCGGTGATGTGGTGGTTTTGGTCACGGTGATTTTTGTTTACAACCGGTGATTTTAGGTGGTGGTGACGGCAGTGTAGTGGACGAAGGTGGTGGTAATGCGGTGATTTTTGTTGGTGGTCGCGGCTGCGTGGTGGCCCGAGGTGGCGGCAGTATGGTGATTTTCTGTTAAACGGTGGTGATTTTCTGGGTTGGCTGGAGTTGGTCGGTGACCGGAGCATGGAAGAAGAGGATGGTGGAAGATGATGGTGAATTAAAGGAAGAATAAAAAATAAAATTTTAAATATTAATTGTGGGGTTAGGATTTAGTCTAAATATAAAAAATGTGTGGTTAGGATTAGATCTTATATCTCAGCATAGTGATGGTTCTCATTTGAGCAAGTCCCTATATATTAAAGTGTTTAATAAGTTTTTTATGGTTGTTACATTTTAAAAGATAATTCTTATTATCTATATCTATATCTATATTAAAATATAAGCTGTACTTGAGATAATATGTTGGTACGTTGGTCGGTACTAGCTATAGCCTTACGTACTTCTGAATACCATTCTATTGAAATCGGATTTGAGATTATATGTCGGTAAGTAGGTAGCCCGTATGGGCCTTATGGGCTTTTAAAATTAAACATAATTATCGATTGTACAACATGGGTTTTTAATTATATGGGACTTATGGGTCTCTAAGATTATCCATCAACTGTCGGATATACGACTTTCTAATATCTAATTTGAACTAACTTCCTAGCAGTCTCGAACTATTTGGCTACACATTGGCTCGCGTAACCACGCATTCTCAAACTAAAACCTCCTAATACGTGTTTTTGTTTGTTGCCGCCCCGGTGATATCCATAAAAGACTATGATCCGATACCGAAATTTCCAAGTTCACTAACCTAGCTAGCTGAAGGGAACAAAGAATTCCAATCTTGAGAAATTAACGCTCTACCGAACCTCATTTCCATCTAGTTGTTACTTCCTTTTCCTTTCTCCCACGTATACATAACCCTCCAGATGCATATCTAATTAAATTGCACTATGCCACTACATGTTGAAAGCCCTGAAAAGGCCAGTTTTGGATATGGGTTTTCATCCCTATTATCATTTGGAATCATAATGTTGTTCGATCCACCGTGGCAAAGATAATTCGTTTAACAACCTATGCAATAGATTTCACGTATTTCTTCTTAAGCTCCTATTAATTTCACTATAAAAGCTTGTCTATTAACCTATACTCATCCTGGCTACCAAAGTTCACTCTTAGATCAACATGATTTGCTATAGCGAATTAACCTGACCATTTCTGGATCCTTCCAAAGTATAGCTAACCCTCTACTATGTCCCTTCTACTATGACCCTGAGCATCCACTAAAAAACATCCTTCGAACCCTAGTTGCATTTTGACATGGTCCACCAGCTCTCTATTACAAAGTGTCTCACATAATTTTTCTAGGTTTAAATAAATTAAATATGCAGTTTTCTCGCAGAAAAACAATAATTTTTCAATGCAACCCTTATTTTTATGATCATTTTGAATGAATTCAAATAAAAATGTTTAGACTTCTTTATAAAAAATTACTTCAAAAGATTTATATGTATATTTAATACAATAGGATCCCTGTTACTTAGACATGATAGTCTTGGCTGACGTTTTACGATAGGTGATGCGACCCGGAATTTGTATCGGATTTGTCATTGAAAACCGGACACGTTTTCTCCATCGCCAAAGGAAATTGAAGGTCTTTGGAGGGAATTTTTGATTTTTATTTTGCATAGGAATCAGAGAAGAAGGTATTACATAAAAGATGGAAGAATAAAGAGAAGAAGCTTGAAAGTGATGAAGAGGAAAGGGCTTCTAAAAAAGATGATGACGTATATACAATTACAACTGTTATGCCACATTTTTGGCATAACTTAATATTTCCCAAATTTCTCATATAATTAATTATTAATTCAGATTAATAACGACTAGTTGCTTAATGCCAAAGAATTATCCTCTCTCTGAAACGAGGAGGATCAATCTTAACAAAAAAATTTTGAAAAATATCTCTCAACTATATCTTTTAAATAAGGAAGGTATCACAACGCTAAAATAATGTCAGATAAAATCGATTATTACCGCATTAACGAAGTTTATCCCTAAAATATCACAGGGATGGACACGATTATTACAAAACTGCGTGGGCTTAATCATATATAAATAGGTACGCGGGCATCTTGGCAAAAGGGATCCCATATCCGAGACAAATAGAGACATCTCCCAAGTCCAAGCCGTATATTTTCGTAAACACTATCCCCCTAGAATAGCCATAATCGATACATATTAGCTCTATAATTCCGGAAACCCTCTGAATTCATATTTTTACAAATTTCCTCCAACAATAACTGTGTAATGTATGTACGTGGACATACTTTGGTCCAGAATCATTTTTAAATAGATAATTGGGTCTAACTTTATCCTAACACACATACATTAATATATATTTCTCATTATAATTTGAAATACATATACGACATTGAAATTATCTACTTTATTGACTCTAATAATCAATTAACTTTAAAAAAATTTCAAAATGTTAATGAAAAATTATATTATATATTATATATATATATATAGGGTTTGATTCAAATGAGAACCACTATCTAAAAGAGAACCGGATAACCATTGGATCCTACTGTAGAACCTATTTTGTTTTGTAATAAAAATATAATGTCCTGCTACTGAATTTCAAAGTTATGCACATGAAATTAATATTTCTACAATTGAACTTGCTTCTTCTATAAAGTTCTACAACTGAACTTACTTACCATTGAGTTCTACTGCAAGTCTATTTTGTTTCGTATTAAAAATATAGTATTCTGCTACTGAATTTCAAAGTTATTCACATGAAATTAAAAGTTCTATACAACTGAACTTGCTTTTTCTACAAATGAACTTACCTTTTTAACAAACATTTTGCAGCTGAACTTAAAAGCCTGAATTTAAAGTTATACACATGAAATTATAATTTCTACAAATGAACTTGCTTCTTCTACAAAGTTCTACAACTGAATTTAGTTACCATTGAGTGAACACTAAAAATATAGTGTTCAGCTAGTGAACTTTAAAGTTTTACACATAACATTAAAAGTTCTACAACCGAACTTGCTTTTTCTACAAAGTTCTACGACTGAACTTATTTTTCTCAACAAATTTTATGTTGTTGAACTTAAAAGGTATGCATCTGAATTGTGAAGTCAAACACATGAATTCTAAAGTTCCGCTACTAAACTTATTAGAGTTCTCTGGTTCTCAGTTTAGTGTGGTTCTCTATAGAGCGCGACCCTATATATATATATATATATATATATATATATATATATATATATATATATAACTAGTTGACTAACCCGCGCTTCACGACGACCCTATAAGTTTTCCCAAAAATTTCAAAATATAAATTATTTAAGAAAAACCCAAGAAAAAAATATTTATAATATTATATACATTAGTGAACAAAGATTTGTACAAATTAAATATACAAAGATAATAAAATAAACTATTTACATATTTTTATACCAATTTTGTGTCACGTTTTCTTTGGTAGACACCCGTTATAATAAATATATATGAATAAAAAGCAATAATGAAAGTTTACCACCGACTCAAATTTTAGTCATTTATGTTATCACAAAACTACTAATTTCATGAATATCGTCAAACCTAAAAATAAAAATTCTAATACGTACATCTACCATCATATGTACCATCATGATAACGTAAAAGGTCAATCTTGGAAATCTTAGTTATAATTTCAAATATTTTTTCAGCTTTAAATATGTTAAAAGAATTTTTAATTATATGTCTCTTTCGATAAATTCATAATATCCTTCTATATAAATTCGAATTCGATTCTAATTCAAATGTGTTAAAGAAATTTTAATTTTATATGTATTTCTTTTAAGTTCGAATTCTCGATAACTAATAAAATTGTAATAAAAATCAAAATTTTTGATAATTATTTAAGTTCGATTATGTTCAAACTCGATTGGATATGTTATCAAACTTGAGTTCGAATAAAATAATTTGTTCGATGTATGTTGGTTGTAATTATATATTATTTGGATTATAATATGGATGATGCACGTAATTTTGATAGAATTTTGTTGCAAGTTAGAATTTGTAATTTTATTAAAGTTCTAATTGGATATTGATAAGTTTACATTATATAACATGACTAATATAATACTTTTCAGAGCCCATGCAAAGGCCTGTATAGGACTAACAAAATATTTATGGTTTAAATAGCATTATCAAACATATTTAAAGCTAATATATATAGTTATTGGTATGATGTCATAGATTTATGGTTCGAATTTCATCAAAAACATGTTAAAATTGAATACTGATATTATTTGCTATTATATAACACTCACACTTCTTAAGATATTAATTTTTATATAATTAATTCTAAAAGTAGTAAGATGGTAAAGGATTTTAATCTTAACAAGTACAAAATATATATAGATATTAATATTAATTAATATTAATAAAATGCGTATAAAATAATCTGCAAGGGATATTTGCTAGTAATATAAGTGACTATAAAATAATTAATCAATTTCTTTCTATATATAAGTAACTGTATTATAAATATTAATTTTTTGATATATGAAATTATTTAATTTCATTTAATCTTTGTTGCACGACCTTATCAGTTTCCAAAATTTGAACGGTGTTCTCGTGTCCCAATTTTACAAGAATGTTTAGTCCAACACTCTGTACCCCCGAGCAACATAGAATATGATTTATATAATAGGGATAAGAGAAAGAACCATTCTTGCAAATGGGCCACATAAGTATATATTTGGATTTTGACGGGATATGTGAATTTTGGTGGAATATTTAGATATTAGTGGGACATTTGTTTGACTTTTAGAAAATAAATTTTAGTCTTTTCTCTCTTTTTTGAGTACAGCTAAGTAGATATTACTCCCTCCGTCCCAAATTGTAAGAGCTGGTCTGACTTTCACGGAGATTAAGAAAATTCTGTTTGACTTGCTAGGTGGCAACATGTGGTTGGTTGGTTATGAAAGGGGTGTTTAAAATATGGGTAAAGTAGGAAAGTAGTGGGTATAATAGTATTTATTTAATAAAAAAGGAGTATAAAATAGAGAAGTAGTGGGTGTAATAGTGAAAATAGTGTTAAAAAATAGTAAGTTTAGTAGATTCAATCTTTTTGGAACGTCCCAAAAAGGAATAAGGGTCTTATAAAATGGGACGGAGGGAGTATGAAAAGATTCTTATCAAAATCTCAATATTTTCATAAATTAATTCCATCTACAGCTTTCCAACCCAATACATTCCTGTATAAGTTTGTATTGTCCAAATTTGCATGCTTGAGTGTTAATTGAGGCATTTCTTTTGATGTAAATATAGTAAAAGGAGGAGCCTATGAACTTTTAGTTCGAACATGAAATTAATAAAATAATAAAAGTACAAATTTTTATTTTTTTAAATCATAGGGTTTGATTTTTAAATTTGAAGTTTTTGTAACTAAAATGACAAAAGAATATTATTACTTTTTGTATATAGAATATTGACACACCACAAAGTTAAGGTATCACTATTATTTAATGTTTTATATAGATATTGTAACATATTTTTTTGTAAATTGTTGAAAGTGACAAGATTACATGTATAAATGAATTTGTTTATTCGTGGCAATCAAAAAACTAAAATAGCACAAATAATTACTTGCGTACACATAATACCATCACATAAAAAATATTATCACTTTATTTTTTGAGTTAAGTTTTTTAAAATTGTATAAATCTTATTGAGAATTTTTCAAATTAAATTAGAATATTGCAGTTTTTTCTACCATTATTTATAATAAAACGAGTAAAAAGTGGAGTACAAAATGAAGTTGCGTGTAGCATAGAAAACTGAATTTGATATTTGGCAAAAACAAAAGTAAATTTGATTGGATAATTTAAAATCAAAAGTGTAATAATTACTAAAAAATATGAAGATTCTCTATTCATTTTTTTTTCTTTTCTTCGAAACAATTATTAGATAAGTATCACTAAATATTTAAGATTCTGGCCTAATCTTTTTATTTTCTCCGGAATGTTCTATGATGATCATGATCTCCTATATAAAGGAGTAGCCTAAGTCATTCTACACACAACCTTTTTCACTCATAACTATATCTTTCATTTACAACCAAATTCATTGTTTGTTTTTTTTCGGTTTCTCAAGGTATATACATGTTTATGAAAATTATGTTTACTTGCATATCTTTATAACAGTATGTGCTTGGAATTAACGAGATACAAACAGATTATTTCTCCACATTTGGGTATCGATGTTGAAGTTAGACATATTCCACAAATAAATCTATAGTTTTTATTTTATGTTTCATATGTATGCAAAAGAATTTTGAATTGTTCTGTTAGTTTTAATGGAAGTCATGAATTTCATTTTATTACAAGGAGAAATGGAATGAAGCTCTTTTGCTGACCAAAAGATGAATTTCTCAGTAATTTTCTTTTTCTTAAATTTTGATATGTTGAGCCCCAATGGAATGACGCTATTGTGCTAACCAAAAGATGTTTTCTCTTCAAGTATTCAAGCAGTTTCTTTGTTGCTTAACATATTGGTTTTGTGAATCATCCCACCAACTTTTAAAAAAAAAATGAGTTCAATTGAATTTTTTTTGGCGCGAAGATCTTAGTTTGTATTGTTTGGTAACTAATTGATTTATAGGTATGTTGCAAAGGTGTAAAAACCGGAAATCAATTGTACTCGATTTTATCGTTGAAATCGGAGTACTTGGACAAGTACTCGGTTAAACTCACTTTGGTTGGTGACCGATTTGCGAGTTCTCATTCAAGTTACCGATTTTTACCGACACTCGAGATATGTGTTGATGGTTGACTTATACATTGCTAATTTTTAAATTTCTTAATCTATTTTTACTTAATTGATGACTAAAAGTATATATTGAGATAATTTGTTTCTTACAATTAACTTTTCATGATATTTTACTTATATATCTATTGTTATAAATAAAATATTATATAATAAATTAATTAATTGATTCATCTAAGTTTTAAATAATTTTCAAAATTATATCATAATGACAACAAATATTTTTCTTATAAATATTGCGAAATGCCTAGCTCAATAAATTATTATTATTTTCAAGTATTTTTGAGGTACACCTACTGGAATGAATTTAATTCAATATGTTTATATAATTTTTATATATTCTTTATCTAATTATTATACCAATATACGGTGGTTTAAATAAGGTATCATCTTGTCAAAATAGTATCAGTAAAGTACTTTAAAAAAAAGTAATGTAAAAAGCCACTTTTACTTTATAATAAAATATGATATACCATAATTTGTTTGAGGTAATATATATGTCATCTATTTGATCAAACATAATAAAACTGTTCCTAACACCACTTTTGAAATAGTAATTTTTCCGCACATTGATACTAGTCATACAGCTTTTAGATCTTGATAGTCACCTCCCCTGTGTACAAATGTATGTAATAAATTCATAGATGTATCATGTATGAGCATGTGTGTATGTATTTGATTGAATTGTATACTAAAATATACACACATGCACATAGCACATCACAGCTCTAACTAATGCATCTCCTGTGGCATGGACAGATTGAAATGGAGCAGAACAACTCGGCAACAGGACATCAGGAGACAGGCCTAGTTGGATTCGGCGGAATTCAAAACGGAGGTGGATATGACGACCAAGGCTTAGCTGTTGTTGCTGCTGGTGCCGGTGCTGGTTCTGTTGCAGCTTCTGCTGCTGGTGCTGCTTGTGGTGCTGTTGCTGGTGCCGCTGCTGTTGCTATTGCCGGTGTTGGTGGTGGTGGAGTTTCTGTTGCTGGTGCTGCTGGCGGTGGTGATGGTGCTGGTAGTGGTGTTGCTGTTGCTGCTGGCCCCTCCTTTCAGTCTGCTAGAGGGATGAAAAGGGGGAACTTTCGCCACGATCAGCCACTAATCAATGTTATGGAAGCGTAAGTCCCCCTTCCTCTTTAATAAAGGAAAGTTATAAAATGTTATGCATATGTAGTAATGTTCTGTTCTTCTACGAAGTGTTATATTCACCGAACTCAAAAGGTAAATTAATTTGTATTTAAACATTCCCATGTGTATACCATATATTTAGAGGAGTCAGAAACAGATTGATATCTAGTACAATTTGGGTATGTCTTGATATGAAACTCGTCTTGTTTTGTTGTGTCTTGCATTTCATTTGTTTTCATTTTCAATACTCTTGACTAAAAATTGTTTTCTTTGTTTTTAATCTAGCTACTTTAAGGATAATCAATACCCTGACAAGTCACAAAGAAACGATCTTGCTAGGAGGTTAGGGATGGACCCTGCTCAGGTCAAGTCCTGGTTTCAAAACAAGCGCACTCAAGTGAAGGTATTAAACTGTTTTTCAACTGTACGTTCTTTCATCTTTATGTTGCTGGCTTTTTCCTATCTTATTCATAATGCGCCTTGAGTTGTATACATTTGTTGGTAATAATAAGAGAAGTTATTGGCGATAATCAGGCATGTTGCCCTTTTTTATTTGTTGATATTTGCACTACATGCTGTAAGTTATACTATTTATATAGCAATTTAGTTTTCACCTCTCAATTTTTCCTAGAGCCAACGGGAACGCGAGGAAAACAAGGCTCTCCGATCCGAGAATGATGTGCTCAGAGCTCAAAGGCAACAATTAATAGAAGCTCTGAGGTTGGAAAAGCGTAGAACAGAAGAGGTATGATTAATTTGAATTCGTTTTACCTTAATGGATAAACTTGAGCTTGTATATTTGTTGTCACGCTATATTATCCTCAATTTAAATCATTGTGCTAGATGATTTTTCTTCTTCCTTTCTTTTTAATTTTTTTTATTGATTTTTCTTGTAGATAGAGATGCTTCAATCGACGCTTTCAAGGTTTATAGTTGGTGAGAATCCACAAAACTAGCATGCTGATGGTGCAACAAGCGTGCTAAACGAAGAGGAAGATGTTATGAGCCTTTAACGTAGGATCTAGTCACAGGCCTGAATATGAGAGAATTCTTCAGTGACAGCTATAGTGAATTTTACTCAGCAATTTAGACTTAATTTTTATTGAATAAAATTGAATTCTCTATTTTTCTTTAAAGGCCATATATTTTTCTCTAAAGGCCTTTATGGCCCAGTTTCGCAACTACCTGTTAGCTGTTTTGACTAACGGATTGGGTTAGCTGTTTTGACTAGCGGATTGGGTTAGATGTTTTGACTAGCGGATTCGTTAGCTATTTTATATGAAATTATTTGGTAATTAGCTGTTTGAGTTAGCTGTTTGTATATTAACTAGAAATGTCACAATCTTTTTGAAAATTAGCTTTTTGAATCTAAAAAACTATTTCAATCCGCTAACTACCAAACACTAATATTAGAGGTTTCAAATGGTCAAACCTCTAATTTGGCTCAAGCCTATAAATTCCAAACACCCCTAGGCTACATATAAGCTGAATACCTCAGGAGACAAAGATTCTAAATCACAGGAATTTATTGGGAAGACATAATAAAACAAAACAGGAAACATATAACAAGTCTGGATGCTACTGTGCTGATTTCTTGCATTTATTAGAATTATTTCTATCCCATTACTATGCTGACTTCTTCCTTCTATAATACTTCCCAGTAAATGCATCCCTATCATCACTCCCCACTTCGGCTTTCAGCTAGTCCTCAAGCTTAAAATCTGGATAGACTGCTTGGAAATGTTCAAATGGCTCCCATGTTGCATCCTTGTGGGAACAACCTGTCTATTATACTAGCAGTTTATGTTGGCATCTATTAAGCTTGCTATGGATAACTGAATGGGGGGTTCGCAAACTTTTTCCATTAACTACGGGAGGTGCATAGCCATTTCACTCCAAGCACCCCATCCAGTCCTTCTAAAGGAATGGTATAAAAATTAGCTAGAAAGATAAGATTCGAAACGTGAAGAGATAGCTACTTGGAGATTCTTATGCTTGGTACGTGTTCTCCATTTGCCACACATACTTGTAATCCTGGTCTTTTCCACACGTCCAGACCCAAACTTGGAAGCAAGCCCTCACGTAGAAAGTATGTGTGGAACCAGAGTCTATTAACACAGAAACCGTAACACCGCATACTTCTACCAATAGCTGCATGGTTGGAGAATTTCATGTTCCACTGATGGCATTTAAAGAGATCTCAAGATCACCCTCCTTGTCTTCTTCTGGTTCACTATCATCATCGGGAACCTCAATCCAAAATAACCTTTTGCTTGTGTGCCCTTGTTTATAGGATTCATCACAATTATGGCAAGGTCCTTTAGCTCTTCTTTCGGCCATCTCTGCTCTTGTTAGTCTCTTGACAAAAGGTTTAGAAGTGTTCGTCCGGTTGCTACTGCCACTTGGCTTTCGGAACTATCCCTCACTTTTTGTGGCTGCATTCTTATTAGATGAGATGCTAGATTCATTATTGTTCATTATAGGAGCGGACCAGCTTCCATTGACACGCAAGGTTAAGGATCCTTGGGACAGTATCTGCTTCGTTTCTAATCCTTAAGCCATATTCATGGCAATTCCAAAGTTTCCTCAATATCATTCCTTAATTCCTCTTTTAAACCAGCAGTAAAGAGATTTACTTGTTGGCACGGGGGAAGATCTGAAGTTCTGGCCATCAACGACTGGAGTTGGCATTGATAATCTTCAACATATCCACTTTGTTTGAAATTGGCTACCTCACCAAAAGGGTTACTACTCATAGGAGGCCCAAATCGCACATGGCAACATTCTTTAAATCGCTCCCAATTCAGATCTGTCTCCTCCTGTTCTTTTTGGTCAAACCAAAGTTGTGCCTCACCTAGTAAGTGGAAGTAAAGTAATCCCACCTTATCTCCTTTGGCAATCTTTTGGTTGATATAGAATTTCTCACATCTTTGTAGCCATCCCAAAGGGTCTTCTGTGCCATCATAGGTAGAAAATTCCATCTTAGAGTACGGAGGTACAATATAACCTCCTGGCTGTGATTCGTATTTCTACTTCCTGAACTTCCCTTGCTTCCATGAATTCCGCTGTTGTGTTATTCTCCGTTGTCTTTATCAACTCATTTTCCTTTGCATTTAACCGATATTGACAACTCTGCATCTGCTCTTCGAGTGAGCATCCAGTTTACTAGTTAAGCTCTCCGCATCACCCATGACGGAAGGCTCTGATACCAAGATGTTAGGATCTAGTCACAGGCCTGGATACGGGAGAAATCTTTTATGAAGCTATAGTGAATTTCACTCAGCAAGACTCGTCCTGGACAGAGCCCCTTTTTGGCTTGATTATCGGAGAATAAGATTGAAGTCTTTATTTCCTCTTTAAAGGCCTTTATATAGGCTACATATAAGCTGAATACATCAGGAGACACAGATTCTAAATCACAGGGAAATTATTGGGAAAACAGAATAAAACAAAACAAGAAACACATAACAAGTTTGGATGCTACTGTGCTGATGTCTTGCATTTATTAGAATGATTTCCTTCCCACTACTATGCTGACTTCTTCCTTTTATAATACTTCCCGGTAAATGCTTTATGCAATCCTTAATTGAGCTTGTAGTCTCATCGGGTAGTGGCTGCGGGAGCGCTTTGGATTTCTAGCAGTGCTGATGGTGCTTTAAATTTCTAGCATTGCTGATGGCGCAACTAGCGTGCTAAATGAAGAGGAATACTTTGCATAATTTCCTAATAATTTTGGCCCCATAAGAACAGGCTATACATGTGAGGCTTCGAGCCATATAGATTGGATCTTATTGAACACCACACAATTGCTCAATATTCTAATGAATGTGGTAAGTATTGATTTTCTTGTTATTTACTTATCTATTTAATAATACATATGTTAATACCCTTCCGAAGAATTACTCTTTTACCATCCTGATATAACCATGTCCCAAAAACATCTTCCTTCCAGATAAAAGGAGGTAACATTTGGGTACATTCTTCCAGACGAGGTAACACTAGGATACATTCTTCTAGGAGACACTAGGGTACATTCTTCCAAACAAGAGGAGGAGACACTAGGATACATTCTTCCAGACAAGAGGAGGAGACACTAGGGTACATTCTTCCTCCAGCACATTCTTCCGGGCAAAAGGCACATTCTTCCTCCATCACATTCTTCCGGACAAAAGGAGGTAACACTAGGGTCGAGCAAAACCGGTCCGAACCCAAAAAACCGAACCGAACCGGTCCGGTTTTTTGGGACCGAACCGACCGGATGCTCAGCCCTCTATAAATACCAAGCTAACTCATACATTTGAGGGGCTGGAAATTTCTCACAATCACTCTCATACTCTCTCATTTCACATTTTCTCTCTAAATTCTCAGTCACCGGAATTTGTACTTTCTGATATTGTTTCTTGTATTCTCCACCACCAAGTTACTTACTCTTACGCCGGAGGTGCTTGACGGCCACCACCCCCGGTCAAGCATTGTTTTGCAGATACCCTTCCGACAGCTACACCACATCTCCGTCCCAACGCCGCCGGAAGAGGGACAGGTGCGACAGCAACACCACATCCCCGTCCCAACACCGCCGGAAGAGGGACAGGTGCGATAGTAACACCACATCTCCGCCCAAACACTGCCGGAAGAGGGAAAAGCAACACCACATCTCCGTTCAAACACCGCCGGAAGAGGGAAAGTGCGGTAGAGTGGAGCAAGGAGCATTATCAACATATATGATCTTGAAATAATAATTATTTAACTTCTCTTGTTTTATCACATTCTTACACCACTGGTTCCTAATTGCAATACCTATTTTGCGAGATATTGTACACAGCATTCTGAGGAGGTGTGGGCAGTCGTTGAAGTTCCAGTAGATTACATACTCCTTTGAAAATTATGGCGTGCCAGAAGAATCCATAAGGTTGCCTGATTCAAGAAATGGCTGATGGAACCTCTAAGGTGTATAAATACAAAACTATTTGTATTATGTATTATCAAAACATTAACATCAGCTTAGTAATGATAAGTATACAGCTCAAATTAACTATATACAGCTTAGTAAAGTGTTAGAATTCAAACCCTTAGTCAAATAAGGTAGGTTAACATAAAAGTCTTATATGGTAGGCTTAATTTGAAGTTTGAATAAGGAAATTAGTGATGGATGATGTAACATGACATGAATGTATGGTTTTAGAGCCTATAAATAGAGTTGTTTCATTATGTTAAAATACACCAAGAGAACTTGTAAGTTCAAGAGAAAAGAGCTGAAGCTCCTGTGTGAGAGAAAGAAAAGAAATTGTAATTTTTTCTTATATATACATACACGTTTCCAACAAGTGGTATCAGAGCTTGGTTGTTAAATTCTGAAAATTCTGCAAATTTTCCGGCAAGTTACTATTCTGGTGGCACTATTCATGCCGTAGAAGACGAAGTAATGTTCACGTCGGAGAAGACGAAGTAGTGTTCATACATACGATACTGTTCATACGAAGCACTATTCATACGGAAATGTTCATACATACGGTGTTGTTCATACGGCACTGTTCATACGGAGCTGTTCATACATACAGTACTGTTCATACATACGGTACTGTTCACTTATACTGTGAAAGGATATTTTTTTGAAAAAAAAATGGTGAATATGATGCAACAAAATATTCCAAAGTTGACGGATACAAATTATGGAAACTGGAGTATCCAAATGAAGGTGTTACTCGGTTCGTACGATAATTGGGATATCGTTGAAAGCGGCTATAGCGAGCCCGAAGATGCTACCGCTGAAGCAGCACTTTCTAATGCCGAGAAGACGGCGTTAAAAGAATTTTGAAAAAAAGACAACAAGGCGTTATACACAATTTTTCAAGGTGTCGACGAATCCACCTTCGAAAAAATTTCAAATGCAAAGATAGCAAAAGAGGCGTGGGAGATTTTACAAAAATCATTCCAAGGTGTCGAGAAAGTGAAAAAGGTACGGCTCCAAGTTCTTCGTGCCGAATTTGAAAATATCAAAATGAAGACTTTAGAGAATATCAGTGAATATGTTACGCATTTGAAAACGGTGTCAAACTAAATGAAAAGAAATGGCGAAAGTCTCGATGATGTTCGGGTCATGGAAAAGCTCCTCCACTCGCTAACAAGAAAACTAATTTGATTACGGTGTCAAACTATATGTTTGATCCCATTCCAATGTCTTTCCATTGGAGCAGAGCTGAATCTAGCCAACAAATTTACAGCAAATGCAATGTCCGGTCTTGTATTGTTTGCCAGATACATGAGTGCACCAATCGCGCCAAGATATGGAGTTTCAGGTCCCAGAATCTTTTCACCATCTTCATGTGGTCGGAATGGATCTTTATCAGGTTCCAAAGACCGAACTACCATTGGAGTAGTTAGAGGATGAGATTTATCCATGTAAAATCTTTTCAAGACTTTTTCGGTATATGTGGATTGGTGGAGGAAAATGCCCGATGACAAGTGCTCTACTTGCATACCAAGGCAATATTTTGTCCTTCCAAGATCTTTCATCTCAAATTCAGTTTTAAGATATATGACAGCATCTTCAACATCTATAGATGTTCCTACCAGATTCAAATCATCCACATATACAGCAATAACAACAAACCCTGTTTGTGATTTCTTTATAAAAACACATGGAGAAATCTCATTTCTTATATATCCATTCTTTTGTAAATAACGACTAAGTCTGTTATACCACATGCGACCAGATTGTCTTAATCCGTAAAGTGATCGCTGGAGTTTAATGGAATACATATGACGAGGTTTCTTAAACTCATCCATTTTCAATCCTTCTGGGATTTTCATATAGATTTCACTATCAAGTGAACCATACAGGTATGCAGTAACGACGTCCATAAGACGTGTTTCTAATTTTTCTTTAGATGCCATACCTAATATAAAACGAAAAGTAATTCCATCCATTACTGGAGAATATGTCTCCTGATAATCAATACCGGGTCTTTGAGAAAACCCTTGAGCTACAAGCCGGGCTTTGTATCTCATGATTTCATTCTTTTCATTTCGTTTTCTTATGAATACCCATTTATTTCCAACTGGGTTTACACCGATTGGTGTTTGGACTATAGGTCCAAATACTTCTCTTTTACGCAATGAATTTAATTCTATTTGAATTGCGTCTTTCCATTTCAGCCAGTCTTTTCGTTGACGGCATTCATCCACACTTTGTGGTTCAGGATCAGAATTTATGTCGACATCCAATGCCGCAGAATACACAAACACATCATCGAATATGGTCTTACTTCGATCCCATAATTTCCTGTCATGCACATAATTTATTGAAATTTCATGATTACTTAATCCCTCATCTTTAGGGACTAGAATCTCTTCAGGAGATAATACCACTTCAGGGGTATTTGCTACTTCTGGAGCATATGCCACTTCAGGGGCATTTTTCTTTATTTTTCGTTTTCGTGGTGCAACATCTTTTGCACCGACCGGTCTACCACGCTTTAAGCGTGGATTTGATTCCGTAACCAACTCTTTTGTATTTAATTGTTGAATTGGTACATCTATTCTAGCTGGAGTATTTACTGCAGGTATATGAGATTTTATAATTTTTCTAGAATCGTTAAATGCGTCAGGCATTTGGTTTGTGATATTTTGCATATGAATAATCCTTTTAACTTCAATTTCACATTGACCGGTACGTGGATCTAGAAAATGTAATCCCGATGCATTCCATGTAATGTCAGGATTAGCTTTATTTGAATATTTATCTCCCCCTAAAGGAGGAAACACTGATTCGTCAAAATGACAATCTGCATATCTTGCGGTAAATAAATCTCCAGTTAGTGGTTCAAGATATCTAATTATAGATGTCGAATCAAAACCAACGTAGATACCTATTCTTCTTTGAGCTCCCATCTTCGATCTCTGTGGTGGAGCAATCGGCACATATACAGCACTTCCAAAAATTTTGAAGTGAGAGATATTAGGAATTTGACCAAGTACCAATTGTAGTGGAGAATGTTTGTTATAGGCAGTTGGTCTAATCCTAATAATATTGGCAGCGTGAAGTATTGCATGACCCCAAATGGATGTAGGTAATTTCGCTTTCAACAATAGTGGTCTTGCAATAAGTTGAAGTCTTTTGATAAAGGACTCGGCTAATCCATTTTGTGTATGTACATGAGGAACTGGGTGTTCAACTGAGATCCCTACAGACATGCAATAGTCAACAAAAGTTACAGATGTGAACTCGCCGGCATTATCTAAGCGAATTGACTTAATGCAATGATCTGGGAATTGAGCTCGTAGTTTGATTATCTGGGCAAGTAATTTTGCAAAAGCATCATTACGAGTTGAGAGAAGACAAACATGAGACCATCTAGTTGAGGCATCAATTAATACCATGAAGTACCTAAATGGACCAGAAGATGGGTGGATAGGCCCACATATGTCCCCTTGGATCATTTCAAGAAAATTTGGACTCTCAAGCTGAACTTTAGTAGGAGATGGTCGAGTAATCAGTTTTCCTAAAGAGCATGATGAGCAAGGAAGGTCATTGTTTGAAAGAACTTTAAGATCTCTTAGAGGATGTCCAGTAGAATTCTCTATAATGCGACCCATCATAGAGACACAAGGGTGACCTAATCTTTCATGCCAAAGTGTAAATGATTTTGGGTCTACTAGTTTCGAAGTAATGACATTGTGTGACTCAAAGGCTCTAATTTTCATCATATATAATCCTGAAGAAAGTGAGAGAAACTTTTCTAAGATTTTCTTTTTGCTAGAATTAGCTGAAGTGATAAGAAGATATTCTTTACCAGCCTCGGAAGTGGTTTCGATGTGAAAACCGTTGAGTCGGATATCCTTAAAACTAAGAAGATTTCTAGTGGACTTGCTAGAAAATAATGCATTTGGAACATGTAAGTGTGTGCCATTAGGTAAGATAAAACTAGCCTTTCCAAAACCCTCAATTATATTGGAAACACCAGATATGGTCCCAACTTGTGCTTCGGTTTTGGTTAGAAGGGTAAAATATTTTCGGCTCTGTAGAATCGTATGAGTTGTGCCACAATCAGCAATGCATATATCCTCAGAAATCATTCTGTGCATAATTAAGAAACACACTTTTATTCGATAGAAAACATAACACAGTACATAGTTTAAAACAAGATAATACACAATATTATAGTAATTTTATGAAACTAATCTTCAGCTTCCCACATGGGAGTTTCATATTCATTTGGATCATTAGTGCTTATTCCACAAGATGTGATTATTGGGGAATTATCTAGTTCATTGTTGGCGAAATTCGTTTCCACCATTTTCCCTTTTGATTTTATGGATGCTTGATATAGTTTAACAAGATGTTCTGGAATATAACAATTTCGTGACCAGTGTCCCTCCATTCCACATTTAAAACATATATTATCAGTTTTCCCTCCTTGTGGTGCCTTTCCTTTGTTCTGTTTTTCAGCTTGCCACTTCTGGTGACTAGAGCCTTTATGAGGACGAAAATTTCCGCGACCTCGACCTCGTCCACGGTATCGTCCTTGGCCTCGTCCACCTCTATGCCCTCTTCCACGTACATTCTGCTGGAATGACATGTTATTTACTTCAGGTAAAGGGGCAGATCCCGTTGGATGAGATTGATGATTCTTAATCACCAGTTCATGATTCTGCTCAGCAACAAGGAGAGTGGATAAAAGATCCCCGAACTTGGTGAATTTGCGCTCCCTATACATCTCTGCTAAGTTGATATTATTGGGATGAAAAGTTGATAAGGTTTTATCGATCTTTCTTTTCTCAGTAACTTTTTCACCACACAAAATGAGCTTAGAACTTATTTTGAATAATGCAGAGCTATAATCCCGGACACTTTTGAAATCTTGAAGTCGAAGATTAGCCCAATCATTTTCAGCTGCAGGTAGATAAACTAGTTTCTGATGATCGAACCTATCTCTTAAATTTTCCCATAAAATATAAGGATCCTCGACTTCTAGGTATTCAGATTTTAAATCTTCATGCATGTGATGTCGGAGAAAAATAATGGAGGTAAATTTTTCTTCAGCCGTAGCTTTATTTCCTGCTTTTATCGCATCGATTAATTTCTTTGAACCAAGATGCAATTTTACATCTTGTACCCACGACAAATAATTATCTCCAGAAATATCCAATGCAACGAACTATAAGCTTGTAAGGTTTGTCATACTAAATCTGAATTTAACATAGAAAGTATTAAATTTTAATGATTGATGTACATAAAATCCCATGCAATAATTAATCTGTATATCATTGTTATCACAAATCTAATATCAAATGGATTTTCACCCGCATGCAGACGTATGCGTATACAGGTTATCTCCGATCAATAAATAAACTTAAATTAGAATATCATGCATATGTTAGCTTATATACAAAAGTTATTTTCCGATATATAATAATTAATAACAGCATAATAAAGCACATTTTGATAGTGATATGGGCATTTCTCTTTTAAGGCAATTAAGTACAGAGTTTATTTTTTAAAGATTTTCGTATAGTAGGCGGATTAACCGACCATGTAAATTAAATCCGGTGTAGTAGGCGGATTAACCGACCATGTAAATTAAAAAAATCCAGTGTAGTAGGCGGATTAACCGACCATGTAAATTAAATCCAGTATATTAGGCGGATTAACCGACCATATATGTAATATGCATATTAAAATAAAATTATAACTTATCTCAGTTCCGGCAGAGCTTCGTGCTGATAACGTGTTATAAAAGATTTGATATTATGATTTTATATATCATGGCCAAGGGTTAATAAAATCAAGAGTGAAAGAGAGAGAGATAGAGAGAGTAATGGAGCTTACCTCTTTAACATTACTTGGTGCAAATATTTGGTTTACAAGAGATTGGTATTTATAGCAAAAATGAAGTTGGTCATATTTGACATTAATAGCTAGCCCATTTGGACTTAAATGACAATCACATTTAATATCAAATTTATAACAGTGTTCTATTATTAGGAATAAAATGTGTTATGTGAATTTTTGTATTCAACAGCGAAACTTGTGTTCTAAGATTGGTTTTGTTGTTCAAATCATTAAAAGACGATGAAAAGGGGAGAATTATGTTTCTATCCTAAGGAGAAAACACGTTAATGAAGATTAATAAAAAAAAAATTTGTTAAAATATTTTGATATTGATACATCTGTAATTTTAAGATGAAATAGCATAGTTTTGTTAAATTATCTTACCGATAATCTCACGGGTGAGTGCCCTAAATGCCCATTTTTTTATTATTTCATAACCAAAATACCAATTCCACGCGAGCAACACATATATTCATGGGATACAGGAGTATCTGGGTCACGCCCATACAAGCAACGTAAGTGTTGGATATGCCCACAGCAAAGACGTATATCATAGGACGCGCCTATAGTAGAAACGCATCTGAGCAGGATATGCCTTCTGAAGAAGCGTATTATAAGATACGCAGTTACAAGATGCGTATCACAGGTCTTCTCTTTGGAGATCCATGGTGATCGACCAGAGATTTTCGGCGAATCTCTCCATTCATTCGTTCAACCATCATCTGTACTTTTTCGGTTAAGTATTATACACCTTAAGAATCGGAATTTCATGATCTACGATCCTATACCAAATTTATACCAGTTCTATATATTGCCGGATTGTACGAACTCCATTTTTTCGGCTAGCTCTATTTCACTTCGTTCAGTCATCTCCAAGAATTTTCCGTTGGCATGCTACACACCATTAGATTCGTCTTTTGACGATCTACAATCCTATACCATTTTCAAACAACGTCTAATGCTAGATTTTAAACCACTCACCGGAGAGATTTCACCGGAGAGAGAGAGAGAGAGAGAAAGAGAAATGGGGGAGAGAGAGTTGCATGGGATACGCCTCTCCCAACGGCGTATCCCGTGGATATTTAAGGCAGTGATTTTGAAAACGGGTATTTTGATTAGTGGGGTAGTAAAAAAGAGGTATTTTGGACATTCTTTCTAATCTCACCTTTCTTTTCCTCTAATATATTAAGCACATTATTAAATCTTTTAAGTTGAATAAAATTTATAAAATTTTAAATTATTCAAATTATTCAAATTAAACTGTTAAAATAGTATAAAAAAGCGTTCTTTGGAATTAAATTAAAAATATCGAATATATATATATATATATATATATATATATATATATATTATAATACCAGGAGATCGGAAATGCACCAGAACAGTTTAAGGTATTTTTCTTGAATTTTCGTTTTTTTGATTTTTCTTATTAAAATTATTTTCTTGCATTAAATAACTATTAATGTCAATTTAATTAGTCATTAATTACACCTATTAAACATCTATTCAATTTATTCTATTTAATTTGTTTAAAAATTAGCATACCTTATTTGAAAATTAGAGTTATTATTTCAATATTAATTATATACAGTTAAGTTTATTTTTAGGTAAAATGACGACTAACAATTATTTATATTGCGTTATTTTTTATTCGCTATTCAAAATCATTATATTTTCTTTTCGGATGATTATAGGGTAGACGACCTTAACTTCATAAGCAATTTTTATTATCAATGATTGTGAAAGTCGTAAGAAGTACAAGATATTTACTTAATTTCTGGAATTGTATAAAAACAATATAGACAAAATTTTAATTTTGCACATGAATAAATTATACATGAGTTATGATCAAATCGATTAAATTTAACAAACCCAGCCATTTATCGGAAGAAAAATCGATAAAAAAGCTACACACCCATTGTTTCATTACATTGTGTCGATATAAAATTTTATTCTAATTAAACAAATTTTTACACTATTATTGAATATGTATATTATGAGAGGGGTGTCGGCTTTAAAAAATGTTATTAACCTAAACTTTTCAAGCATTCTTTATTATCAACGATTGTGGAGTCGTAATAAACCATGAGATCAGAGAGGCTTTCACTCAAGTTTCAAAATATTTTTCTTGATTTTCACATTTTTGAATTTTTTTATTAAAATAACTTTCTTTCATTTAATAGCATTTTAATTAGTCAGTAATTGTACCCATTAAACTTATATTAAATACACTTTATTTTATACTTAATATAAAATTTTAGCAATCTTTATTAGAATATTATAATTATTATATTAATATAAAATATTAATTATCTATCTAAAAGTACAATTATTTCATGGTAAAACAATAAAATAAACTTATTTATATTGTCCATTTCTAATCCTTATTCAAAATTGATGCAATTTTTTTCGGCAATAATAAATAGACGATTTTAACTTTTCGATTAATTCGTAATCAGTGAACGTGAGAATTATGATAATATACGGAAGCATATAAATTTTCCAATTAACATCCACAATTTAAATACAAGAAATATTGTAAAATTTACTTTTACACATGGGGTGTGATCAACTCGATTAAATTGAACCAATCCAACCTTTTTCTTTACTAATTAAATCAATGAAAAAGTTATACATTCGTTGTTTCATTATATTGTGTTGGATTAAATTAATATTCTAACTACACAAATTCATATACCATTACTAATCAATTAATCATGCACGTGTGTTATGAGACGAGAATTAATTATGCATGTATGTTATGAGATGGGCGTAAGTCAGTCACATCTTTTATCACATTTACATTTTGCTTCTTTTTTTCATCATACAAACAAATTTATCAACAAACTAAGCAATCACGTCTCTCATAATGCCACGGACAGCAAAAATGATACAAAAATGTTACTTTGTTGGACTTTACAAATGTTTATCAATATTAGATTTTAAAAGCATTTTTTTATGTAACAAAATAGGTGTCGTCAATATCTTGGAAAATATTATTATTAATACTTAAGAGTTTAACTGAACCATGTTTTCTTTTTGCTAATTCTTTTCTCTATAATTCTTTAACATTCAAATTTAGTTACATTTTACACAAGTTTCAATTCATCATATCAACTTTCAAATAATAAAATTTAACAAACAATGATGTTATATATATGATTTTAAAAAATCTTTTCATGCCGCGCGTAGCGCGGCTTTGTTACCTAGTATATATATAATGATAAAAATACTAGATAAATAGTAATTTGTGCATGTTAATCTATATGTACAACTTATTAATTTTTTTTATATATGTTCAAGTATGTTTAAAATTAAATTATGTATATGTTAGTTTTTATTACATTTATTTATTTTTGTTGATACTTGCATCATATTTTTCAGTTATACTATTTATCAATTTAATTCTCATTGAATTCACCTCACAATATTTCCTAGAGGCAACATGAACGCAAGGAAAATGTGGCTCTCCGATCTGAGAATGATGTCCTCAGAGTTAAAAAAAACAATGTATAGAAGATCTGAGCAGAAATAGCTACCCGCAATGTAGTGTTGGTGGTTCTTGGCTCTCAGCGGAAAGAAATAGACTGATGTTGGAAAATAAGGGTAGAACAGAAGAGGTATGATTAATTTATTTCGTTTAAACTTAATCGATTAACTTGAACTTGTATTTTTATTGTAAGGCTTGTTTATCCTCAATATAAATCATTGTGCTAGCATGGTTTTCTTCTTCCCCTCTTTCTAAAATAAATTTTTAATTTTTCTTATAGGCGGAGTTGCTTAAATCGAATCTTGCCAGGTTTATAGCTGATGAGAATCTACAAAACATCTCTATAACATTTCAGGATCCACAAAACCCCTCAACATCTCAAAATCCACAAAAGCTCTCCTCGACATTTCACTTTCATGACAACCCAAAATCCACAAAACTTCAAAGAAGTTCCCAAAGCCACTTTTAGGAGGGATTCCTATTTGCAAATTTATCTAAAACTACAAGAAGTAATCCCTTTTTAATCATTTTGTTTAATTTGTTATTGGTGAGGATTGTGTTAAGTAATTAACTATCTAAAACCTTAAGGTGTTAGAGGAAGGCCCAACCGGATCTTATGTTATATTCTAACACTCCCCTCACTCGAAAGCCCATTTTTGGGTCGAGAGTGGATACGGGCTCCCATCTTTAGAGCATAATTTGCCTTTCATGTCCATAATAAATTGTGAGAATATTGGGGGTCGTAAAGAATCGAACCTGGGACCTTCTATGTATCTGAGCTCTAATACCATGTTAAGTAACCAGTCGCTCTAAAACATTAAGGTATAAGAGGGAGGGCTGATATTATATTCTAACACTCCCCCTCACTCGAAAGCCCATTTTTGGGTCGAAGAGTGGATCACGGGCGCTCATCTTTGGAGCATAACGAATATTGGATCTTCGTGTACATATTAAATATTTAGAATATTGGGGGTGCAGAGAGTCAAACCCGGGACCTCTACATACATGAGCTCTGATACCATGTTAAGTAACCAACTCATTTAGAACCTTAAGGTGTTAGAGGAAAGCCCAACCAGATCTTTATGTTATATTCTAATAGATTGTTTGAATTTTGGATCCTTGCATGACCCAAGGAACATCCGATTATGTAAGCATGTTCTATATTTTGATGGGATTTCATGTGTGGGGGATGTCAAGTCATTTGACATATGAATATAAAGCTTTGAAGCGAGTATCTTTCTGTAATGGAATTCAGTTAATAAGTGTCCATGCACGTCTTCCACCAGCCTTTTGGGTGAGAAGATGGACATGGACTTTGGCTTTGACCCTTCGCTCCCTCAGCTCCAACTCATCCCCATTCCCAGATATGCACGTGGCTTTGATCAAGGTTTCGCACCACAATGTGAAGCAGCACTCCTGACCAAAGCTATCGATATTCTAGACTCCGAGTCTGATGTTGGAGGAGCAGTGTTGGCATTTTGAGATCTTATGATCTCTCTTCTTTTGCTACAAGCCCGCACTAGTTTTCTGCGTTTTATTAGTCTCTGTTTTCGGCGTTGCTTTGCATAGGGCTTAGCCCTTTTTCTAGTTTCTGTACTCGGCCCACTCTGGAGCTTATATGTGCGGCCCACCGTGGGGCTTATATGTGTAGTGAACTAATTACTTATTTGAAACTTGAAATAATTTTGTAATTAAAAATATGATAAACGATATAATTTCAATTAATTATCTCATATTTTTATGGAGTAGTTATTTTGTAATATTTCATACCAAATTCTAAAACCAAATATTTTATAATTTGATTAGATTTCATAAAATTTGGATAAATATTCATAGGATAATAATCACATGAATACTTATAATTGCTAAAGTATTAAATTAGTTTTCAATTGTGTGAATTGAATTTTATCAGATTAAACATCTGAGTACAATATGAATAATTATCTTAGTAAAATTGTCCGTGTATAAGAGAGGTTTATGTAAACTCATTTGATTTTATTGTAAAAAATTCAGTAAAATTGTTCGTGTATAAGAGAGGCGTATGTAAATTCATTTGATTTTGTTGTAAAAAATTGATCGTATATATAGGACTATATATTGAGACATATTACAAAATCTATTAATATTGAGTAAAAGTCATCCTTATTGTTATCCTAATCATTATTTTTATACATAGAGAAAAAGGAACCTAAGATATATCTTAGGTATCATCCCTAAGATTCTAAACATTTTAAAATAAAACTACTGATATGGGCTAAAAGTAAGCCCTAAAGACACATTTAATGTGGCATTAATTAGACCCGGAATGGTCCAAACGTGGGGCCCACCAGATGGGCCCAAACCCTATTTATAATATTAATTTCGTAGTTAATATTAAGGGTAATAAACAGCTCAGCGAATAAGAGTCAAACAAGGATATTACTCTTGCCTGACTTAGCCTCCAAGATACATATTTCAACATGGAAACTGATTCCTATAAGGAAGAGATCTAGAACCTTCCTCAAGGAAGACTTGTCCACCAAGTCTCTGACTCCTACCATAATTCTAGGGCTTCTCAGCCTATATAAAGGGTCTAACCCCTCATCTCAGCACCACGTTTTTGGGCACAGCTCCATACGTCACTTACGTTTTGGCTTAATCCTCGAATAAGGACATGCAAGCCACTGCGTCCTAGGTGAGCTCTCGCCGCCATAGCCTCGAGGGCACCATCACCTAGAACTACGTCCTGGCTTGATTCTCAATAACTAGATACGTAGGCACTCTGTGAGGACCGATCAGTCTCGTAACATGGAAACAGCCATTAAAGCTCGAAGCTCAACCACCCTAGCATTAATTACAATCGTAACCTAGTTTTTATTCCACAACATTTGGCACCATCTGTGAGAAGAAGACATCAACCATGGTTAGCACACGAATAACTGCACCAGGCTCTACCGAAGCTTTACCAATCAGCTCCTGCTGGGAGTACCACGTTTGAACAAGGGACGATTCCCCAAACTCAAGTTTCTAAGCCTCCAGGGACGAATCCCCCTGCTGGGAGTACGCTGCCTATGGTTGTCCATCCAGAACAGGGAACCAACTCTCTTCAGATGGTGATCTCTCCCCTGGTTGATCCTAACCACCCTCCATCTGGGGTACAGATCCATACTATGGATCTCCCCATGAATACCAACCCAATGTAGAGAGCCCCGAAGGAGGGCCCGAAGAATCCATGATGGACCTCCACAAACGACTGAGGAAAGGATCAAGGCTCATGAGGCTGAGATCCAGAGGATGAAAGATGACGCCACCAGAGAGCAAGCAAGGCAGAATCAAAGTCTGCATCGACCTCCTCCAATCTCAAGAAGGGTTCCCGGCATAGATCTGGAGAGGTCATCTAGGAGACGAAGAAGGGCCGATACCTCAACTGAAGGAGCAACGAGGGCGGAAACCCCCAGAAACAACCCCAAGGATCTGATGTCGCTAGATCTTGATGATCCAACACCTCCGTTCACTGAGGAGGTGATGAATGCCCGCATCTCAAAGAAA
Organism: Saposhnikovia divaricata; assembly: GCA_036435485.1. Taxonomy (NCBI): domain Eukaryota; kingdom Viridiplantae; phylum Streptophyta; class Magnoliopsida; order Apiales; family Apiaceae; genus Saposhnikovia; species Saposhnikovia divaricata. Next base: position 53,221,728 of record CM071594.1, on the reverse strand, counting down.
TTCAAGATGCCGACGATTAAGGCCTATAATGGAACAGGCGATCCTGAAACTCACGTCAGGACGTTCACAGCTGCACTACTGCTGCAACCTGCTATTGACGCCTTAAAGTGTAGGGCGTTCCCTCAAACCCTGTCGGGTATGGCTCAAAGGTGGTATAGCAGGCTACCTGTAAATTCGATTGGCTCTTTCAAGGAGTTGAAGAATGCCATTGTTAGCCAATTCATTAGTGAAAGAGTTCATGAAAAAAAGTTCCTGCATCCCTCATGTATGTGGTGCAGGAAAAGAACGAGAATCTAAGGGATTATCTCAAGCGATTCACCAAGGAGACATTGAATATTACAGATCTGGAGAATAAAGTGGCCATGGTAGCCTTGGAACACGGAACCACTGATCCTTTCTTCAAGAGGTCTTTGGCAAAGCATCCTCCTGAGAACATGGTCGAGCTCCAACGAAGGGCCGACAAGTATATCAAGGCAGAGGATAGCATGAAAAAAGAAGCTGTTGGAGGCAATGGCAGGGGCTCCAATGACTTTAAGAAATGGAAGAAAGAACAAGAGTATGATGCTAGGGACAAGTATCCCCGGACTAGCAAGGATTCTGAATCACCACCGAAGAAGAATTTGAGACCAAGATTCAACGACTATGCAAGACTGAATGCTCCTAGGAGTCAGATCTTGTTAGATATTGAGAAAGACAAAGATTTTCGATGGTCGAAACCACTTAGGGGTGATCCCGCAAAGAGAAACAAGGAACAGTACTGTAGATTCCACCGCGATGTGGGGCATGATACAGATGATTGTAGGCAGTTGAAGGACGAGATTGAATTCTTGATCCGAAAATGAAAGCTGAACAAGTTCACTAAGGGTGATGATCGTGGAACTCAAAGGAGGGATTATGATAGAAGAGACAATGATAGAAGGGATGATGATCGAGATCGAGATCGTAACCCACAGACCCCGAGGGACAGTTATTAACATGATTTGGGGAGGCCCGACAGCGGCCGGTACAACCCGAAACTCTCGGAAGGCGTATGCAGAGAAGTGATGCACATCGTGGGAGAAGCCCCGAAGTGTGCTAGGACTGAGATAGATATTGGTTTTGATGACTCAGATCTCGAAGGGGTGAAGTTTCCCCATGACGACCCATTGGTCATAGCCCCTATTATTGGAAATTCGGAGGTGAAGCGAGTCTTGATAGACAATGGAGCTTCTGTTGATATTTTGTTTCATGACGCATTCGTAAAGATGGGATACACTGACTCTCAGTTGACCCCGACCAACATGCCGATATACGGGTTTAATGGAGTCGAGTCAAAGGTTGAAGGGACTATTCAGTTACCCGTGACAATCGGGCAAGAACCTAAGGAAGCCACTTAGATGCTGAATTTTCTGGTGATTAAGGCTACCTCAACGTACAATGCAATCTTGGGGAGGACCGGACTTCATGCGTTCAAGGCTGTTGCCTCTACCTATCACATGAAGGTCAAATTTCCAACCAGGAGTGGTGTTGGGGAACATAAAGGTGATCAAAAGATGGCACAAAGCTATTATGTAGCCTCGTTAAGGCCTAATAGAGTCGGGGGGCAAGTCCTTCCAATTGAAGACATGGATGTCCGCAGAAGAAGGGAACACCAAAAAGGCCAGCAGAGGACATCACACAGAAGCCTTGGACAGCCATTGAGGCTAAGGCGTTAACTGACTTCGTGGTTGAATGTACCATTGGCAACCAAGAAGTCGGGGGGCAAGAGGTAGTACCCCAAGCAGGAAGTGAACTTCAGAATAAGAATGATGATACCAGAAGGAATGGTGGACGCTCTATTTTGATGGAGCATCAAAAACAAAATCAAGTGATGCAGGCCTAGTCTTGCAATGCCCCGATGGGCTCAAGTTATCCTAGTAGGACTTAGCTTCATCTAGTAGAAGCAGAAATAAGGTTCATGGAAACCATTGCAGAGCATGTTGCTCCGAGTAGGACAATAGTACTCTATCACCCGATGAATGCAATTCAAGGATGAACGAGTACCGAAAATAAAAGAATAACGAATGGAAAACAAACAAATGCATAGGTGAAGATCCCGAAGGGTCAAAGCCATGAAAGGCCGAGGATGTTAAGGACTAGCTACTCTTCAATACTTATTAAGGACCTGGATTAAGGATCCAAGGATGAAGGCCAATAGATAACCTTAAGCAAGGATTAAGAAGTTCAAACAAGCTCTCGTCTCAGAAGTTTAAAAGGCAAGAAGCCAACGGGATTGCATTTATCGAAATCTATATCGAGGAATCAACCCTGAATCCTAGGTTGAAGAACAGAAGCTGTTAGCCATGAAGGCCAAGGTTAGTTATGAAGGCCAAACTTGAGGGGGGGTCATGAACCTCCAATTAATATCCAAAGGTTGAAACTTCATGTTGACTTGAAAACCAATATGTAATTTTGAAAACCTCCTAGAGAAGGTTCAAGTCCTCGTGGGTTCAAGTCCTCCTAGAGAAAATAGTGATGTGTTTGCTTGGACTGTAGCTGATATGCCAGGGATTGATTCCCAACTCATAAGTCACAAGTTGAATGTTGATCCGGGGCGGAAGATAATAAAATAGAAAAGAGAAATTTTGCTCCTAAAAGACAGGAGGCCATTAAACAAGAAGTTGACAAGCTCTTAGAGGCTGGGTTTGTTGAAGAGCTTCAGTTTCCCGAATGGTTAGCTAACCCGATGATGGTCAAGAAAGCGAATGGAAAGTGGAGGATGTGTATAGACTTCACTGATTTGAATGATGCATGTCCAAAGGATTGTTTTCCCCTGCCAATGATAGACATGTTGATTGACGCCACAGCTGGACATGAGATGTTGAGCTTCATGGATGGGTTCAACGGCTACAATCAGATTAAGATGCACGAGGATGACATCCCTAAGGTATCTTTCATAACTGACTTTGGTGTTTTCTGCTATATTGGTATGGCTTTTGGTCTAAAGAATGCAGGAGCTACTTACCAACGATTGGTGAATAAGATATTCGCCCATCTGATTGGAAAAACCATGGAGGTCTATGTTGATGACATGTTAGTCAAGAGCCTACTCAAGGCAGATCACATTAAGCACCTCAGAGAGGCATTCGAAGTGCTGAGGCACCACAAGATGATGTTGAATCCAGCCAAGTGTGCTTTTGGCATTGGGTCTGGAAAGTTTTTGGGTTTGATGGTTTCGAAAAGAGGCATAGAGGCCAATCCCGACAAGATCAAAGCAATCTTAGACATGGAACCACCCCGTTCTGTGAGGGACGTACAGAAGTTAACCAGCAGAGTGGCCGCTCTAGGGAGATCCATCTCCAAGTCTGGTGATAAGTGCTTGCCTTTCTTTCAAGCATTGAAGAAGGTGAAAAATTTTGAATGGACTAATAAAAGCCAAGAGGCCTTTGAACAGTTGAAGAAGTACATGGCCGAAGCCCAGTTGTTGGCCACGCCAAGTCCCGGAGAGACTCTTTATCTGTATCTAGCAATGTTTGAACAAGCATTGAGTGTCGTCCTCGTTAAGGAATAGAACAAGGTTCAGAGGCCTATCTATTATGTAAGCAAGGTGCTCCACGGAGCCGAGTTGAATTACTCTCCCATTGAGAAGTTCGCCTTGGCATTGATAACAGCCTCGAGGAAGTTACGCCCGTACTTCCAGGCACATAAGATTGAAGTCCTGACGGACCAACAGTTGAGAAACATATTGCATAGCCCGAAGGCTAGTGGAAGGCTAATCAAGTGGGCGATTGAACTTGGAGAATTTGACATCACGTACAAGCCGCGAACGGTAGTCAAGGCTCAGGATTTAGCTGACTTCGTAGTTGAATGTACCATTAGCAACCAAGAAGTCGGGGGGCAGGAGATGATAACCACCCATGAAAGTAGAGATAAAGATGAAGAACTTGTACCTGATCAGAAGGAATATTGGGTGCTCTATTTTGATGGAGCATCAAAAACAAAATCTAGTGGCGCAGGCTTAGTGTTGCAAAGCCCCGATGGGTTCACAGTTGAATATGCTTTGAAGTTGGATTTTCCGACAACTAACAATGAAGCTGAGTATGAGGCCTTGATAGCCGGTTTAGGCTTGGCCAGAATCATGAGAGTCAATAATCTCAAAGTTTGTTGAGATTCAAGATTAGTGGTCTCTCAAGTAAATGGTGAATTTGAGGCCAAGGATGAAACTATGGCAAGGTATCTGCGAGTTGTGAAAGCTGTCATGACTCAGTTTGACGAGTTCTATGTAGAATACATTCCGAGAGAAGAGAACGTTAAGGCCGATGCCCTATCTAAGTTCGCTTCTTCTGAGATAGAAAATTATGCATGGAGTGTTTACTTCCAGGTCTTGAAAGCCCCGACCATCAACTCTAAGTTGATTGCACCAATTGATGTAGGAAGCTGTTGGATAGATCCTATTAAAGCTCACCTTGAAACAGGTTGGCTCCCCGACAATGCTCTGGAGGCACGGAAGTTGTCAGTGAGAGCATTGAGATACGCCTTGATTGAAGGCATCCTATACAAGAGATCGTTTGTCATCCCATACCTGAACTGTTTAAGGCCCCATGAGGCAAGAGAAGCGCTGGAAGAAGTTCATGGAGGGATCTGTGGACAACACTTGGAGGGGCAGAGCCCTAGCTCACAAGATCACTCGTCTAGGATTCTATTGGCCAGAGATGTTGGCTGATGCAAAAGATTATGTTAAGAGGCGTGAGAGGTGCCAAAAGCACGCTCCGATTGTAAGGCAGCCGCCTGAGATGTTGACCTCGATCAGCTCCCCTATTCCGTTTGCAATGTGGGGAATGAATATACTTGTTCCCTTTCCCGTAGCATCTGCACAAAGAAAGTTTTTGATAGTAGCCATAGACTACTTCACTAGGTGAATTGGGGCTAAACCCCTAGCCAAGATAACCACCAAGCAAGTTGCCCAGTTCTTTTGGGAGAACGTGATCTGTAGATATGGAATCCCGCGAATCCTTGTGACGGATAATGGGACGCAATTCAACAATGAAGAATTCAAGAAGTACTGTGAGGAAAATGCTATTGATCTTCGTTTTACTTCAGTAGCACACCCGTAAGCTAATGGACAGGCAGAGATAGCCAATCGGATAATCCTTGATGGACTGGAGAAAAGGGTCGAACGCTCAAGAAACACTTGGGTGAATGAGTTACTGCTTATAATTTGGGCATATCGCACCACTTGCAAAGTGACAACTGGAGCGACCCCATTTTTTGTTGGCTTATAGAGCCGAGGCAGTTATGCCCCTAGAGATCATGCATGCATCACCTCGAGTTGAGGCATATGAGCAAGAGACTAATGAAGAAGGCATGAGGCTTGCCCTAGACGTAATTGATGAGGTTAGGGATGAAGCAAATGCCCGGAATGCAGAGCATCAGAAGAGAGCATCCTTCCACTACAACCGAAGGGTTAAGGAGAGGTTCTTTCGGCAAGGTGAACTGGTTCTAAGGAAGATAGAAGCTTCTGGAGTTGGTCAGAAGGGAAAGCTAGCCCCTAATTGGGAAGGGCCGTATCGAGTCAAGAAGACGCTAGGACGAATATCCTACAAGTTGGAGACCTTGGATGGGAACGAGGCCATCCATCGTTTATAGATGAAAAAAGGACAGAAATTATCCGCGATATACAGAAAGAATCGTTATAATTCATACAAGCCGGAGAAGAAACAGCTGATATATTTGCTGAAGTCACGAAATGAACGAACTTCAAAAGGATGATTGCGCTTAAGAAGTTAAGTAACGAGTTTAGCCTTAAGCACAAGATTAGCAGTGCTAATCATGAATTAAGGAGTAATATCGTTAGGAGTCACGAAAGACCAAACTGACGACTTAAGATCAAGATCGAGGTTCTTGATCCTTAGGATCACGGATGATTTTAGATCCTAGATCCCTGACGACTAAAGATCAAGATTCCTGATCCTCAAGATCCACGGATAGCTTGCAGGTCTGGGTTTCCTAGCCAACCACAAAGTGGTTGACCACGACACCCGGAGGGCCGTAGCCAACCACGAGGCAGGCGACCACGGCGCACGAGGAGCCGCAGCCGACCACCTCCCGGCCGACCACGAAGAAATCGGGCCGTTCGACCGACCACCTTCCAACCGACCATGGTGTGGCCGACCATGGTGGCTTGGAGCCCTCTGGCCGATCACGAGCTACTCCGTGGTCTGGCCGATCGCGGGTTAGTTCGTGGTCCTGAATCTCGATTTTTTCAGCGAACCTCGGATAGTTTCTGATCCTGAATCTCGACTTTTTCAGCGAATCTTGGATGATTCTCCTTGAGATCACGGATGATTTGAGATCAAGACCAAGATTCTTGATCCTTAAGAAAACAAAGTCACGAATGACCAAAATAGTGATTTGAGATCAAGATCAAGTTTCTTGATCCTTGAGATCAAGATCAAGTTTCTTGATCCTTAAGATCACAGATGACTTATCTGCAAGGCTTGTCCAAGCGGATACCCCTCATCTCTTCAATGCAAGAGGTTGAGGGTTCGACTCCGGTGGGAGGAGTCAGTGTGCGTGTGTGTTTAATTTAGCAAAAAAAAAAACTTAGCAAAAAAAAAGATCACGGATGACTTGAGATCAAGATCAAGTTTCTCGATCCTCAAGACCACGGATGATTTTTAGGTCTGGGTTTACTAGCCGACCACCATTGGCCGACCAAGCTCCGAGGAGGGCGTCAGCCGACCAAGACTGATTTTCAGTCCTACACGGACTGTTGACGCTGTTTGGGCCATATCTTGAGCTCCGGGTATCAGATTTGGATGATATTACAGTCCACGCGAAGATCTCTGAGTTTTCTATAGTCTTGGAGACCACTAGCCGACCATCTCTTTGCCGACCAAGCTCCAAGGAGGGCGTCAGCCGACCAAGACTGATTTTCAGTCCTACACGGACTGTTGACGCTGTTTGGGCCATATCTTGAGCTCCGGGTATCAGATTTGGATGATCTTACAGTCCACGCGAAGATCTCTTAGTTTTCTATAGTCTTGGAGACCACTATCCGACCATCTCTTGGCCGACCAAGCTCCAAGGAGGGCGTCAGCCGACCAAGACTGATTTTCAGTCCTACACGGACTGTTGACGTTGTTTGGGCCATATCTTGAGCTCCGGATGTCAGATTTGGACGATCTTACTGTCCACGCGAAGCTCTCTGAATTTTCTACAGTCTTGGAGACTCTTGTCCGACTGGGTACTGGCCGACCGAGGCATTTTGAAGCCCTTATGCCGACTGGGAACTCAATGCGATCCTTCAACGCTGTTTGGGCCATATCTTGAGCTCCGGATGTCAGATTTGGATGATCTTACAGTCCACGCGAAGCTAAATGAATTTTCTATAGTCTTGGACCATCCTTTACCGACCACCTCATTTTTTGAGGGCCTTAGCCAACTAGAAGTGGATGTTGATGGTCCGTCAACCTTGAAAAATCACTTTGATATTCAGAACACCCCTGACTCGCTTCATGCCTCACTAAAGTGGTTCAGAACATTGAAACACGTTAGTGATGATTCAAACATGACAATGATGATTCAACGTTTTCATAAAATGTCAGCCGATCACCATTTAGCGCCATTAGTGCCGATAACACCGTTGGTGGCGATAACACCGTTAGTGCTGTAAGCACCGTTAGTGCCGATAGCACCATTAGTGCCGATAGCACCGTTAGTGCCGATAGCACCGATAATGTCGTTAGCACCGTTTAGTGTCGATTAGCACCGATTAGTGTCGTTTAAGCACCGTTTAGTGCCGATTAGCACCGAGTAGTGTCGTTTAGCACCGTGAGTGCCATTTTATCCTTAACATTGTTTAACACTGTTTAAACATTGTTTAAGGCTGTTTAGCACTGTCTAGTGTCGTTTAGCACCGTTTAGTGCCGTTTTATGCCGTTTAACGTCGTTTAAACATTGTTTAAGCACCGTTAAGGCTGATTAGTGCCGATTAGCTTCGAATTAACATTGTCGTGAACGCGTCGATCGCTCCACGCTTTACATAAAGACAATACTCGTGAAACACTACTGTACAAAGATGAACCCTGACCCAAGTCTCGAAAAAAGCCGTTAAAACTTCAAGGAAAACCTGATCAGTTTTCCTAGAAGTTGGGGGGCAAATGATATGGGCTAAAAGTAAGCCCTAAAGACACATTTAATGTGGCATTAATTAGACCCGGAATGGTCCAAACGTGGGGCCCACCAGATGGGCCCAAACCCTATTTATAATATTAATTTCGTAGTTAATATTAAGGGTAATAAACAGCTCAGCGAATAAGAGTCAAACAAGGATATTACTCTTGCCTGACTTAGCCTCCAAGATACATATTTCAACATGGAAACTGATTCCTATAAGGAAGAGATCTAGAACCTTCCTCAAGGAAGACTTGTCCACCAAGTCTCTGACTCCTACCATAATTCTAGGGCTTCTCAGCCTATATAAAGGGTCTAACCCCTCATCTCAGCACCACGTTTTTGGGCACAGCTCCATACGTCACTTACGTTTTGGCTTAATCCTCGAATAAGGACATGCAAGCCACTGCGTCCTAGGTGAGCTCTCGCCGCCATAGCCTCGAGGGCACCATCACCTAGAACTACGTCCTGGCTTGATTCTCAATAACGAGATACGTAGGCACTCTGTGAGGACCGATCAGTCTCGTAACACGGAAATAGCCATTAAAGCTCGAAGCTCAACCACCCTAGCATTAATTACAATCGTAACCTAGTTTTTATTCCACAACAACTACGTAGTCTTGATCATGTATAAGTAGGCCTCGCACGGGCAACAAAGACTTTACACTTAATTAACCTTAATTTTGTATAGTATATTAGGAATGATACATAAGATATATCTTAGGTTCCTATTCTCCATACATATACATTTATACACTTTTAAAATCAAATGTTTAGTTTTACTCTAATGTTTATTAAACAATATCAAAGTTTAGTTAAAAATTGGGTAAACTAAAATAATTTTGATTTCATAATTTTGATTTATTTTTTGACTCAATTTTAAATTATTCTAAATATTTCAATCGATATAAAATATGATAAAATAATCTTAATGACCCGTGCATCTATATGAAATCTAAAATTAAAATATTTGATTTTATCGTATATTGATCTAAATATATGTTATAACTCAACCATTATATATTATATTTATCAATTTATTATATTATATTTCATATAAAACTTATGTAGACATGATTGCTAACATAATAATGTTAGCAAAATGGCTGAGTAATGATTATGCAAAATTATTATGAAGACATTATTAATTAATAATGATTGCATAATAATGGCTGATGGAACCTGTAAGGTGTATAAATACAAAACTCTTTGTATTATGTATTATCAAAACATTAACATCAGCTTAGTAATGACAAGTATACAGCTCAAATTAACTATAAACAGCTTAGTAAAGAACGTTATGTTTTTCATTGTGTGCTGATGTAGTAAATAGCAATCATGTCAAATTAACTTATTGTTGATTCCAGTCGAGATATGTGAGTCAATAGAAAGGAAAATGAATGCATATTGGTTGGGGAATGGAAAAAATCATGGAGGAATCAGGTGGATGTCTTGGGATCGTTTATGTGAAGCTAAAGAGGGTGGGGGTTTGGGGTTCAAGAAGCTACGGGATTTTAACATAACTATGCTTGCAAAGCAGGCCTGGAGATTGATGAATAATGCAAATTCGTTGGTATCACAGCTTATGAAAGCTCGTTATTATGCTGAGTCAGATTTTCTAGATGCAGAACTAGGAGTCAATCCAAGTTATATGTGGAGAAGTATTGTGGCTGCTCAGGAGATGATGAAACAAGGGGAAAAAGGAAAATTGGGGATGGTGAAGATACTCGAGTGTGGAGAATTCCATGGTTACCATGCCAGCAAAATGGTTTTTTAACAAGTGAGTGGCCTCAAGAGTTGCAACATGTGAAAGTGCATGCTTTGATGCAAACAGGGTATAAAGCGTGGGACGAAGATATCTTACATGATCTTTTTAATGAGAGGGATAGAGAGTTGATTATGCAGATCCCTCTATCGAGTCGCTGTACTTCTGATTCATGGTATTGGATCTACGATAATGATGGAGAGTTTACTGTTAGAAGTTGTTATAGGCAGTTGAGGGGAGAACGAGAGTATGTAGATAGAGTCTTTTGGAAAAAAATTTGGGGTTTAAAATTACCTGGTAAGGTTCTACATTTCTTCTGGAGAGTTTGTTGTGGTGTGCTTCCTACTGCAATGGCGTTAATAGCAAAACGAGTCGATATTTCAGGCATTTGTTCATGGTGTCATACGAGTTATGAAGATGTGATGCATATACTGTTCAATTATTCGTTTGCTAGGGAGTTATGGCAGAGTGAAAGATTGTAGGATTTGATCCCAGGTAACGAGGAGGTAACATTTATGCAACTGATGAAACAGGTCTTTACTACAAGGGATGCTAAGCAATGTGGGAAGATTGTTTTGCTTTGCTGGGGTTTATGGTTTCATCGTAATACATGGGTGTGGGATAGAAGAAGTATGACGGTTTTTGGAGTGAAAGCTATGGTTAGTCATATGTTTCAGGAATGGCAGAATGTGCAGGTGGATTCCAGGATGAACAAAGATAAGCTGCAGACAAAATGGTGCAAACCTCCTACGGGGTGGAGCAAAATTAATGTAGATGCTTCTTATCATGTTGGTGCCACTCATATAGGGGCTGGGTGTATCATTCGGGATGATCAGGGTCGTTTTATTAGAGCAAGGGCGGCAAGGATTCGTGGTGGTGTTTCAGTGAGAGAAGCTAAAGCTTAAAGCTTCAAGGAGGCTTTAACCTGGACAAAGCACTGGGGGAATCGAAGGTGTATATTCGAGCTAGATGCTAAACTGGTGGTGGATGCTGTAAATGGGGCTAGGAAGAATTCTATTTTTCATGGTATTATAGATGAATGTAAGGAGATTCTTAAACACTATGAGGGAGTGTTAGTAGTTTTCGAACACAGTCTGCGAATAGAGTTGCCCATGTCTTAGCATAGGCGACTTGTTCTATGTCAGACTCTATGGAGTGGTCTAGCACGGCTCCGGACTTGATTTGTAACCTTATTGCTGAAGAGATTTAATATAATGCAAGTGCAATTTTTTCAAAAAAAAAAATAGCAATCATGTCTGCATAATTTTGCATTCCTCTGACCCAGTGTTGTTAAAAACTTATGCAGACATGATTACCTTCCTTATTAATTTTATTATATATTATATTTTATTATATTATATATTATGTTAAAATTTTGGCAAATTTTATTAATTTATAGAGATTATTAATTAATAATCGAGATAAAATTTATACTTTTGCTATTATGTTGGGACCAAAAATCTGCATTCAAAATATTAATTTATCGTGGTATCGAGTATTAATTTAACGAGGTTTTACTGTATATATATAACATAGATCATATTTTTAGAGTTATCATCTGTTTAACAAAATTTTAGTTATTTTTTATATATGTTTAAATAATTATATTTTTAGATCAATTATATATTTAAATCATTAAAAGTTTGAGTACTCGGCCGACCAAAACCTTCTAATATGACTCACATATTTAAAATTTTATATATCTAAAAGTTATGATGATGCAATTATTAATTATGTACGATTTGATAACTAAATTTACATATTTCTTAAACTAAATCTTATTATTTATTTCAATAATATAACATCTACATGGAGACACATGTAAATAATTTTTTTTTCTTTTCAATAATATAATAATTTTTTTTTCTTAATCTAAAATTTTATGTTTCATATCAATTATTTGAAATGGCAAAAGAGAATTATAAAATATGCTTAATTGATTAAAATATTTTTTATAATTAGACATGGAACCATACAAATCCAAAATCTAAAGATGGAAAAAGTCATTTAAATTGTAAAATTTTAATTCAATAAACAAGAATGAAAGTATTATTTTTTGACAGAAAATATAATGACGGAAAGAAATTGTTTGAATAATAAAATTTTGATTCATTTAACAAGAATGAAAAAGAATATTTTTTTTCAGAACAAAATTAGTGTTCATCATTTTTGCCCGGAGTTTTCATCGAGTTTAAAACTTTGAAAGATTCTTTTGAATTCTTTTGAACCAGCCCTAAAAATTATTTATCCTGTTCCTCTTTTACTTTATCACCAATTATCAGGCATAGCCGAATCAGCTATCGGTCATTTTCTGGATTCTCTTGCATTTATCTTGTTTGTATCTGTAAGTTACTGCACTTATACAGAGCTTGAACCTGAATGCTTCATGTATATATGTAATAAACATCTAATTCACCTCTTGCTTTGCATAAATATATAATTTGAATTCAATAATCTTGATCAAAGGTGCTTGGTTTACATTTTATATGTCATGTGTGTAATAACTAATATTGTACATAGCAGCTGATTGCCCTTTCTACCCACTTTTTATTATTCCTTGACCAAAATACCTAAATCCCGTGCTACGCGCCCAAAATACCCATTGGATACGCCTTTGGTGGAGGAGTATCCTCGGATACGCCTATGGGGCTAGAGTTTTGTATCAGTTACGCTTTTGGGGTCAGAGTAATCAATAGAGCGCAGGTGGGCTTGGATACGCCGTTCAAGAAGGCGCATCTGAGGATACGCTTCTTGAACATGCGCATCCATCGTCTCCTTCGTTCGCGAGCTCTGGCGATTTTGCAATCACCGGCGACTTCTTTTCTTTTCTCTGTTCACCTCTCTCCCGTCGTTTTCCAGTCATGAGCTATATACCAATCGAACCGGCATCATCTCCTCTACAATCCTATACAGGTTTCATAACATTTCATTGTTTGGATTTCGAGATCTCGCGACCACCCTTTCAAAATCGCGATTCTGGCGACCATTTTTCTCTCCCTCCGTTCACCCCCCTCCCGTGTTTATTCAATAACGTTATACACACCAATCGATTCGTCTCTTCACCCTCTACACATCCATACCAGTTTCATAGCATTTGATTCACGATATTTGAAACCCCCAAATCGAGAGTTGTCGCCGGCGGGAGGTGGTTCGACTGCTACAGTAGAACATTGGTTACGCCTTACCCATTGGCGTGACCCGTGGGTATTTTGGACGGTGTTTTCAAAATTGGGCAGCGGGTAGGGAAAAAGTGGGTATTTTGGGCAATTATACCTAAATACATTCTGTAATTGTGGTTTTCGCTAGAATAAGTAGGAAAAAAATATTGCTGTTGTGATTGTGACTTGAAAATTCTAGTGATCTCAGATACCCTCTTTCCTACTGAATGTTCAAGGTAAGCTTTCCAATTAAGGTGTTCACTTGTGCCATTTTGTTCGGGTTTTGTTGCGTTGTATCTCTATATATGCTTCTGTTTAGTTGTTTAATAGATTGTCAATAACAATATCAGAACATGTAGCTTATGTTATTAGGATATATTATTCACAGACTTTTATCCAACTTTTTTTCAAGTGACATGCAGAAAATTTGATAATGTTAACTTACTTTTGATTGTTTGTGGCAGGATTCTCTCATGGACTGCATTAAGCAAATGAACACCATTTTTGAAGAGCAGTTTAAGGCTAAAGCGTGCGAGGAGAAGGAAGGGAAGTTAGTAAGGCCTACAACCCAGGTACGACTGGCAAAATTCTTGACAAATTTGTTCGTGTCGCTAATAAAGCCGTGGATGCTGCGGGTACCATGTTAAAGGAGTTCTTTTGGAAACCAAAATTGGTTCAAAAATTTAATAATCGCAACCAAGGTAATTTTTTTCTTTCCATCCTCCGTCTACTTTTTTGTTCCTTTTCTATATTTTTTGAACCTTAATTTTCACTTTTATTGACCAACTTTATGTTTTGGTCACTATTCAATGGGTTCATTGTTGAGCAAGTCACATCCGCTGACTTAGCAGCCGAGGATGCTATGGTTTCAGTGATTTACTGATTTTACAGAATTTCCTACATCGTTTAATTAAAGTGATAGGGCCCTCTTCCATTTTTTCTCTGTTTAATGTTTAATTTGCTCAACCTGATATTTGGTGATTGATTTGAAACCTTAGTTTTGGCGAGGGTCGGGGTTGGTTACCGGAAGAGAGGAATGCTGAATTTTTGTGGGTTCTAGAGTCTAGACCCAATTGACGGGACTACCAGCTTCGGAAATGGCAGGATAATCTCTACCTCATCATAACCGCCATTTGTTTTCAGTTTTGTCCGTGAAAATGGCTGATTGCCTCTTTCTATTGTTACACGAGTTCCTTTGTTTGGCACGCATCGCACATCTGCATAAGAGTAAGCCAATAAGATTCTTATGCTTTTTTTTTTGGGGGGATTCACCTACTTGTTATCAGATGCATTGTATGTATGTTTGTTTCCTCAATCAAGTGGTTGATGCTTGATGGTATCGTTTATTTGTACAACTTTCAGATTTTGGGGATCATTGACCAGCCAATACTTCGGAAAAGATGGGTAGGAGTGCAAGGAAGAACAACCATCGTGGACGGTCTACCCATACGGACCCTACCCTGTGAGCAGCTTTCCGAAATTATGTCAAGTCCCTTATCTAATGGCAAACCAAATTAAATATTTACCAAAAATCGAATTACATAACTTAATTTTCAGAATATAACATTAATAGGGAGTTTTTCCACAGAAGAAGAGTTTTGTGGCATCAATTGTTGTGTAAAATTATTGACAACTTTGCATCATGACTATATGTTAGTTTACTTCTTTGAGAACTGTTTTCTTTGTTTGCCAATATTTCTAAAAGCCGACTGTCTGGTCACCACATCATTTTTAGTATTAAGTTTTACCCCTACTTAATATCATGTTTCTCCTATTTGCATTATATATTTATTTTCAGCTAAAAGAATCTATTTTATTGTTAATTCCCTTCTTAAGCTGTTTACTTGAGTACTGTTGTTCATTAATAATTAGCGTCGGGGGACTAACTTTTAGATTAGAAGATAAGATATAACTGCATGTGTTCGATCATGCTCTTTCCTCTCTGTGTCTTAGTTGCTCAAGTGCATTTTCCGTTATATGCATTAGAGCTTACATACGAATTGTTACTTTGCTTTAATTCAAAAGTACCTTAATGGTTTTATACCTCAGGCGCACCTGGTTGTTCTCCACCGGCTTCTGAAGCATCATACACTGGAAGCATTTGTTTGTATTAGAAATTAAGTGAAGGGGATTCATCCTTTTTCTCTTTTGAAAGTTTCTGATTTTTCATAGTAACATTCTTCGTGAAAGACTCATCTGAAATAGTGGAACCTGACAAATTTCTTTTCCCCTGGTTTCTTTTAGCAATTTTCATTTTCCACCTTTTGATATTGGACTATGTTGTAAGTAAGTACATCTATCGTGTCAGGATGTTTACACTGGTTCTTGTAATTAAATGTCTTGTATGAAAATCTCTTTTGGTTTACGGTGATTTGAAAATGTATCTCGATGAAATTGATATTTTACATTTTCACCCGTCTAATTATTACATTCTTCTGTTTTTAATATTGAAAAACTCTGTTTTATACTAGGTTCTCATCGTTACTTTTAGTGATTACAAGAGGTTGTCAGAAGGATCAGTGATGAAGAACTAGAAGAAGATGATGATTATAGAGACTCTACCATGTGCAATTGTAAATCTTCAAACCATAGTTGAAAGGTATGAGAATTGTTCCATATCATGTTATCTTTCATAATGCATGTGTAATATGTCATGTTATATATTTTTAAGCACCTAAATAACCTCATAAGACCTCGGACTTGGGTAAACCAGTGGTAAAGCCCATCACAATGTCCCTCCAAGGCTTCTGTGGAATATCCGAAGGCTTGACTGACCCTGGATATTTAAAATGCTTATTTTCGACTTGTTGCTTGTTGACAAAATTCACAGCATTGCCCCCCTAGCACAAGTCAAAGTCCTTGGCTATTGGTAGACATGTAGAATTGGATAGGTAACTAGTGTTGGTATGTTAGGTGAACATTGCTGGTTTTTGTTGGATTACTTTTATGCTGACTCTCTACTGATTTAAATTAGGTCTGTAGTTCCTCATGTTGGTCAACACGTTCTTCTTATCCTTAATTAGTAATTTTATTTATCAACTTACTAAAGTAAAAACAAAATTGAACAAAATTATTGCTTATTTCAAGTTTATATATTATAATTTTATTGTATATTTATATGTTATATACTATACAGAAATTCTGATAATCTATCTTTTCATTTTACATGTTATAATTTTATTTTTATCTTTTATTCATGTAAAAGATGAATGTTTACTAGAATTGGTATTTAAAACATGGTACTATTAACATAAACTTTTTCTAATAAATTATTATTTTTAATTGATTTTAATTGGAAATATTATCATAAAAGATATCAAATAAAAGAAGAAATCTTAGATTTACCCGTTTGGGGGCGGTGTTAGAGAAGTTCAACAATCATTGTTCGGAGATCGGGGAATGATTTTACAATTAATTATATATTCAGGGATATGGATGGCACCTTCTCACCTCTAATACTGGTAATTAAATTAGTATTTCTCTTATTTTTTTCTTTAATCCAAACACCCTATCATCAGTTTTTTTGTCGTTTGCTTATTTTGACAAATTTGGCATATTTTTCACTATAGAGTAACTATTTATAGTTTTATAAATAATAAGTAGGAGAAAACAAATAGATATTCTGAAACTAAAAACACACATATATAAAAGTTGGGCAATGGCATCCTCAACAAGTTTATCTGACTAGTTTTTCTAATTCTTTGGAGAATCCTCAAGAGTCTCTCTATACAAGATAATAAGTAAAAAAATAAAGAGGATTGGTTATTATTATAAAACTTTGAGAGACTCTTTAAAAGTTAAGTAGTCTATTCTCTGTCTTCGCCTTATATTTCAAAAAACCAGGGATTTGTAAGGATATCTAAAACCAATCCAAATCGTCCAATCCAAATTTACCAAGTGAAAATCCTCTTTTATTTTTTTTTAATAATCTAGAATATTCTTACTAATATATATAATATAACTTTAAAATAGATTACAATTAAAACAATTTTTTAAAAAATAATATAAAATACACACAAACTAATATTTTAATTCTATGTTCTGCCTCACCGAATTTTTTGGCTTTATACGATTGATTTGGTTATGGTTAATGTAATTAGAAAATTGCTTTGATAGGTTTGGTTTTGTTTTCAAAACCGATCATTGAAATGAACCTGACCCATTAAAATTATATGTGAACATGATATATATGGGCTACTCATGTAATCAAAAGATTGGAGCGTCGCTTTTAATTTTGTACAAGTCCATGTTGTAGATTTTAATCAATTGGGCTTGACTAATGATAAAGCCCACATTCATTCTTAAGATCTTAATTCCTATTTTAATTTTAGTACTAATCACCAAACATCTTATATATTTTATTTCTTTTTTCTTGATGTCTTCTTCTTTCATTGTTTCTTATTCCCTTGCTCCGAAAACAACAAATAAATAAACAGAATGTTATACTTATCAATAAGAGTATGATGAAATTAAAGATGATCAGAAGCTTCTTCCAGTCTAATTTCTCTTCCTCTTGTTTCGATCTCTCTAGATTAAAAAAAATTCTATTTCTTTTTTCTTGGTCTAATTATGAGATGTGTAACAATTATTGGTGAAGAGATCAGTGCTTCTTGGTTATTAATCAGTTTATACCGAAACAAACCCAAACTGAACCGTTCTAAATTGGTTGTCTTGGTTCTGTTTGATTCTTTTTTGGTTCAGGTACAACTTCAATTTTAGACAAATCAAAAAATTTTGTTTTGTTCCTGAAAACCGACCAATCTACTTGTACCCCCCTCCCACCCCCAAAAAAAATATATTTATTTCCCTCTAATTCTTCCACTACTTTTCAAAATCGATTTTGAAATATGAATAGAATAGAATATAAACTAAACTGAGAGAAACTATGAAGAGCATTGTTGAACTGGACACGTTAACTTGTGTAATAACTTACTTAGAGTCATTATTAGAGTCATTTTATTATTTTACTTTTAGTAGTGAATTCGGAGGCTAATGGAGATGGTCTAGGCGCATGTCGGAATTTAGTCGCACCTATGTTCTCTTTTCGTGAACTCATGTCGTATTTTTTTTCCCTTTACGTCACATGCTAATATATTTATATATATTAGTAGATTTTATTTTCTTTCGGATATGTAAGCTGGTTTGTACTTTTTTATGTATAACTGTTAATTTTGATAACCACTAAAATCATATAAGAACTGAAATTTACATGTGTATTGTCATGTTATCCCGAGCTTACACAAAATTATTATACTCTACTAACTGGCTTGTATTATTTTAGCATGTTATTTTTTTCATAATTATTAGAACTATTAAAACAAAAGTTAAAGTTTGAACATTTATCATTGCAGTGTTCCCAAAGTCCTAAGGATCTATCAGGAACTACAACCGAAATTATTTTATTTTATGTATAGTGGATACCCCTCTTCTCCCGTAACAAGGAGGTCGATGGTTCGACTCCCGTGGGATTTGGGTGTGTGTGTTCAACTAGGAAAAAAAACTTTTGTGATTTAGTCGTAATTGAGAAATATCTATTCTTTTTTAATATTTCGTAATTTAAAATTAATATATGGTGATTAAAATTCTTATAGATATAAATTTAAGAACAACTCATGCTCTTACGACATGGTATTGAAGTGTAATAGTAACTAATGGTTTTTACATTTTAAAAAGTAATTTTTCTTATCTGTATTATTATATGAAAGCCGGACTTTAGATAATTTGTTGATATGTTGTTCGGTAATATGGCCTTACTTATTTCTAAATACTATTTTATTAAAATCGGACTTGAGATAATATATTGGTACGTAGGTCGACCATATGATCCTCATGGGCTTAAAATACTAAACATTAGTTATTGGTTATACAACATGGTTCTTAGTTATATTTATATGGGACTTATGGGCTTTTGTGACTATACATTAGCAGTCGGATATAAATATGGCTTCTTACGTCTCTACATTATAATTATAGATTTGTACTTCTAATAAAATTTAATAAATTCTAGCATACTTTTTTATTAAAAATTCATTAAAATTATAAAATTAAATTTTAATATATTAATTATACTAAAATTTCAATAAACTTTTTGAATTAAAATCCATGTTTTTATCCCTTTTTATATGTATATTTTTTTAGTTTACAAAAATAAAACATACTAAAAGAAATCTCTGCATTGTAAGGGGGAGTAAATTTAATTAGTAGAATGGGGCGTAGGCTAACTAAAAAGTTATAATTATGATGAGATATTCTAAAGGAAAATTTTAGGCATAGAGACGATCAACTTGAACTCGACGTATGTACTTTTGAACAATACGCCATTGAATATAGGGTGTCTGTGAAATACGATGTCATGTATGCCATGTTGGTATTTGAGACTCCAACCTCTTATGGGTATTTTTGTAAGGCACTTCTAAATTCTATTTATTTAGGGCCATCTTGCTAACTCTTATGTACATTTGAACACTGATAATAAATTTTGTTAATTTGATTAATAGAAATTTTTCGGATAAAAAATAAAAGATATTGTATATATATTTTTTTTTTGCTAAAGATATTGTATATTTTGAATATTAAATAATGGATAATTTTATTTAGTGAAAAAATAATGGATAATGCTAGTAAAGCATCTCTACGGGTCGTATCGATTGGTTGGAAGGCTTGGAGGGGCACTAGAACGTTGTTTAAGGGGATGGTATACATACCGGATTCATGGCACTCTTAGACAACATAACAACTTTTTATTAAAAATAAAAAATATTTAAATATTGAGGGAGAAATGAGAGATGAGAATGAATGATGTTTTTCAGTTCGAAAAATGCTTATTCATCTGGGTGAAGTTAAATCGATTATATAGTTTTCCAATAGAGAAACATTAATTTTTCAATATAATACTTTTATAAATGATCTTTTTCCAAAGTATTTTGGAATGAAACTAAAAAAAAGGTTTAAACTTCTTAAAAAATTACTTCAAAAGATTTACTATTACTTTTTTTAAGAATAGGATCAATGTTACTTAGACATGGCAGTTCTAACCGATGTTTTAAGACACAAGATGCGACCAAGAATTCGTATGGGATCAGTAAGTTGAAAACTAGAAATGTCTTATTACCGGAGGAAATTGAGAGTCGTCAAAGAAAATTTGTGATTTTGATTTTGCGTATGAAAAACTAAAGAGAAGAAGCTTGATAGTGATGAAGAGGAAAGGATTTCTAATGAAGACGACGACATATTTACAATTGCAACTATGTAAAGTACGTATGTTGACAGGATTTGGTCCTGAATCATTTTTAATAGATAACTGGGTCTAGCTATTGTACATCACACATACAGTTATTACCATATATTACCCTCATTAAAATTTGATATACACATACTACATTAAAACTATCTACTTATTAACTTTAATAATCAATTAACTTAAATAAAAATTGCAAAATGTTAATTAAGAATTATATCCTATATATAATGAGCAAGAGAGATCATAAGAAAGTACTACCAAAGGTCAATAACTTCAAATATGATCTTATAATTTTTAATCATAATAGAGTTCTAATTCGATATTAATATGTCAAATTATATATCATAATCAGTACTTACTATCCAAAGTCCCTAAACCCTGTATTATCGACTAACGGATTGTAAATATATATATATATAGGCAAGTGCTCAAATACAAACCACTTTTAAAATACAAACCTACAAACCAACACTAAATTAATTATATTTCATCTATTCTAAAGTTCCCGCCAAGGGTACCTTCACAAAAAATGCTTAAAATAATTGGCTCTATCCAACAAAAAAAAAATCTTGCCGTGGAAATGCGAAGCATTTAAGACAGTAAACGGATGAGTTAGGTAGTCATGAGGGCCGAATGCTCTCGACACACCCGTCAATCGTCTATTGCCTTTTCCATTGATTGCCATTCCTTACAACTTTAGAATGATAAAGGCGCGAAGCGCCGTACAAGAAGGTGCGAAGCACCGTTAACCAGTGAAATCCACTGCCACGTCAGCATGTGAACAGTGATTTTTTTTTTGTTGGATAGAGCCAAGTATTTTAAACGTTTTTTGTATTTGGGTACCCCTAGTTTGGTCATTAGATTAGCTTGAAATATTAGATTATGCTTGGTTTGTAGGTTTGTATTTTAAGGACGTTTGTATTTTGACACAACTTGCAAGCCGTTGGATTATATTACTTTTGAAGATCAAGATGCAGCCATATTAAATGACGTAACTGATCGTTCTCTCTCCTCCTACTTTATCATTTAAAAGTTGTCTCTTTTCTTTCTCTTTCCCCTATAAATCTGATTAAAATACATTTTCTACGAATATGATTTATGATATTACAATCTGTTTTTTCAAACAAAATCTAAAACTAACTTAAATCAAACGTATCTGAAAGTTTTAAAAAATGTATTACTTTTTTGATAAATAAGAAACGAGATTATGTAAAATTTGTTGTTGTGAAACAAAACAAATATATTACCATAAAATAATTTTCAAATCAGTTAAAATTTATATTATTTTATGATGTACAATATGAGTATATACTCTTCTCTTTTATTTATACTATTTAAGGATAGGATTATACATGTTATTTAATTATATTTAATGAATTATAAAATGTTAAATAAATACAAATTAATCTTTAAAATATAAATATATTTTATATTTACTATTTTCAATAAGATCCAATTAATTTACTAACTTAGAATGAATTGCTATTATATCGAATTCCTAAATAGTGAGTCAAAATTGAGAAAGAAATGTAAGTTAGAAGATAATGATTTTATTCTAGTCCATAAAAGAGAATGAAATTTGAAAATTACGAAGAATAAATCAAAAATAATTATTCTATACTTGAAAATGCATGGTAGGGAAGAGAAAGAATACGAATGTCAAAGATTTAAACTACGAGGTGCCATGTCAGAATAGGAGGAGAGAGAATGACATAACATTTAATAACAGGAAATCCTGACCTTTGAAATAAATTTAATCCTAGGGTTGAAAAATTGTGTCAAATATTGTGTAAAACATGGGGGTGCCATGGAACGGTCCCCATATATATATATATATATATATATATATATATATATATATATATATATATATATATCAAATGAAATAAAAGTACTATTGAATACCCTTACGACCCATAGTATTGACTAAAGGATTATCATGAGTTCAGCTATAATATAATTTATGTTGGTTGTTCTTATAAATTTTATGGATTATAGTACAGATTATGTACATAATTTTGATAGAATTTTGTTGCCAGTCATAATTTGTAATTCTATTAAAGTTCTAACTAGATATTAATAAGTAAAACTTACACACCATAACTAATTAAGACTTTTCAGAGCCCATGATAAGGCCGTATGACAATAACAAAATATTTATGGTTGGGATAGTATCAACAAACATATTTAACGCTAATATTTATAGCTACCAATATGATGTCATAGATTTATGGTTCGAATTCAATCAACAACATATTAAATTTGAATATTTATTTATTTTACAATAATATAACAGTCACACTTTTTAAGATAATAATATTAATATTATTAGTTCTAAAAATACTAAAATGGTAACGGATTTTAATCTAACCAATTACGAAAAATACATTAACATTTATATTAATATGAATAATTGCGTATAAAAAACCTGTGCAAAGATTTAAGCTAGTAAAAAAAGTGGCTATAAAATAATCAGTTAATATTTTTTTATATAAGTAACTACAAAATAAATAAAGAATTTCCTTGATATACAAAATTATTTAATTCATTTAATCTAAATTGCGCCCCCGTAGACATTTTTGAAATTTGAATGGTATCCTCGTGTCCCAGTTTTCTAGTGTGTTGAGTCCAACACTCTGTATCCTTCTAGTCCCAGGAACATTGAATAGGATTTATGTAAAAGAGATAAGAGAAATTATCATCTTGCAAATGGGCTACTAATGTGCTAGAAGTAAACATTTTAATTGCAAGCACATAATTTAGCTACAAATGTAAACAATTAAAACATGGCAAATGCAAATTGTAAAAAATAGGTTAGAAGCATGCAAATTAAAATCAAGTATTGAACCACCTAATTAACATGGGCCAAATCTTGATTTTGGGCCAAGAATTGATAAAACTAAAACAAGAAAAATGGACAAGGCAGTAGTTAGTAGATTAAATTTGAATAGGGGCTATTACTAATGGGCCAGAATTAATAATCAAGCAAATTTCAATGACTACATGACCATATGAAACAAATATGAACTAAATTTTGGAGAAGTAAAAAAAACATGCGTTAACATTGGAATAAATAAAAGAAAATGAGTTGAAAGATAAACAAAAAATCACTTGAGTACTTGGACCAAATGCTAGCTAAAGCATGGTTAATTAAATAAATTAAAATATGAACCATAAGACGTTAACTTGGAGTAACAAAAAAATGCATGATTTGATGATAATAATAAGAAATGGAAGAAGTAAATTATGGAAACAAAACAAATCACTTGACATGTAATTTGTTAAATAAAGAAAAATGAAAGCAAATGAAGCATGTAATTATTTAAGATAGTAATTGTTAATGATTATGTAACATAATTAATATAGAAATGGTGTTTGATAATTAACTTGGTAGCACAATATAAAAGAAAATAAAAGGAGAAAAAATGAAGACACGTGATATCAAAAACAAGATTCATAAGCAAAATGAGCAGAGCCTCAGGCAAATTATATATCACCGCTGGAACTAACAATAACCCTGAAAGAAACAGGATGAAATCGAAAAGAATAAACAAGCAGCTCATATATTAATTACGGTCCAAACACAACTCCGAACCAAAACTAGTTTTTACACGAGTAAAGTTTCATCGGAAAAAGTAACCTCGCCAACCTAACCAGAAAAAAAGGCACAAGGCAAATTTAAAAGAAGTTGATCTAGAAATTTAAAGCACTAATTTTAACACAATTCAAAGACAAATCTAAAGCAATAAACCCAATAATAAAACTAAATCAAAAGGGCTCCTTTCAACCCACAAGTGATTAGCATATTTGTTACTTTATTCACTTGCCGAAATCGAAATAGGTCATAGCCATAAAATTAAAAAAGATGAAGATGCAAAGAAAGAGTAAAAGAAAGTTTTAATTGATATGTATAAGGTGTTTACAAAAATTAAAGAACTATTACAAGATGAAAACTAGAATAAAAATAGATGGAGGCTACTACTACTAGGTTAACTAAAAATGAAAACTAGATGTGAATAAATGATACAAGTGGAGTTTTTATTGGGTTAAAATTAGGGTATTGGTTAACCTTGGCCTTTGATCTTCATCTTCCATCAACCGATTCCCTCTTTTGTCTTTTTCTCCACCATACTTTGTTGGCTTCATTTTTCTTCCGATTTTGCCCTTTCTAGCTCATTTCTTCACCTTTTATTATTTATTTTACCTTTGTGCAAAATCAAGAAATTGAAATAATTTAACTAATAATTATACGAAAGTGAGCAATAAAATAGGCATTAAAATATATGAAATTATGCACTAATCAACCACATACGTATATTTAGATTTTGGTGGAATATATGGATTTTGGTGGAATATATGGATTTTGTTTGTGGAATATTTAGATACTGGTGGGATATTTGTTTAATCTTTTGTAGATAAATTTTAGTCTTTATTTTCTTTTTCGAGTACAAGTTAGAAGATATTATAAAAATATTCTTCTTAAATTCCGAATTACCATTTTCATAAGATTAAGTACAACCACAAATTTCAAACCACATTTATTATAGTTTGAGGAATTTCCCTTCATGCAAAGACAGTAAAAGGAGGAGCCTATGAAATTATAGTTTGAATGTGAAATTAATAAAATCTATAAAAGCACAAAATTTGATCTTTTAAATTATGTGGTTTGATTTTTAAATTTGAAGTTTCTGGAATAAAATAATAAAAAAGTATTAGTATTTTTTGTATAAAGAATCTCAACACACCACAAAGATTAGATATCGCTGTTATTTAATATTTTTTTATAGATTTGTAGCAAATATTTTTTTGTAAATTGATGAATATGACAAGATAATATGTATGAATAAATTTTTTTATTTGTGGTAATCTTAAAACTAAAATAGCACAAATAATTAATAGTGTACACATAATACTAACCACATAAAAAATATTTTCTCATTATTTTTTGAATTTATTTCTAAAAATGTAACTATGTAAATCATGTAGAGAACTTTTTCAAAATAAATTAGAAAATTACAACTTTTTCCAACCATTTTTTATGATAATACGAGTAAAAAGCTGAAATTACGTGTAGCAAAAAATTGAGTTTGATATTTACTTATTTAGCAAAAATAAAAGTGAAGTTGATAAATAATTTAAAATCAAGTTTGTAAAAATTACTAAAAAATATGAAGATTCTCTATTATTTTTTTTTCTTTTTCCCAAAACAAATAGTTTAAAAATAGAGAGAAATACCAAAATGCCTATTTTTCACAAGTTTTTGCCCAAAATACTGATTTTGAAAAAAATTGCCCGAAATACCGACGAGATACGGAGTTTCGGCTTCCGTATTAGCTGAATACGGTACACCGTATACCGTATTATACATGATACGGAACACGATATTCCGTGTTAGTGTGATACGGAACACGGTGTACCGTATTCAGGCATGATACGGAACACGGTGTACCGTATTATGCATGATACGGAAGATCGTGTTCCGCAACACCCCTTATATCACGGTACACGGTCTACCGTGTCTTGTCAGTAAAAAGGGCCAGCATGGCTCCCATATGAATATTTTGGGCCATCACCCTGATATTGAATATTTAAGATTCTCATCTAATCTTTTTTTTTTTCTCTGGAAAGTTCTATGGCGATCATAATCTCTTATATAAAGGAGCATGGCCTAAGCCATTCCACTCAGAATTCATTGCTAACATAACAATATTTTCCATCTAAAACCAAAGTCATTATTTGTTTTTTCATTTTCTTAAGGTATATACATGTTGTCTATGTAAACTTTTTTTTACGTTTATTGCATATATTTTTATTTGTATTTACTTGGTATTAACGAGATACAAATACATCATTTCTCCACTTCTGGGTATCAATTTTGAAGTTAGACATATTCCAAGATTGAATTTATAGTTTTTTTCTATGTTTTAGATGTCTGCAAAAGTATTTTGAATTATTCTTTTTAGTCGCTTTAATATGATTCAAGAATTTCTTTTTATTATGAGGAGAGATGGAATGAAGCTATTTTGCTGACCAAAAGATGATTTTCTCAGTAATTTTTTTTATGTCGGGGAGAAATGGAATGAAGCTTTTGTGCTGACCAGAAGATGTTTTTCTTTTCAAGTCTTCAAGCAGTTTCTTTGTTGCATAACATATTGATTTTGTGAATCATCCCGCGAATTTTAAAGGAAAGAGTTAAATTGCATTTTTTTGACGCGAGGCTCTTAGATTGTGTTGTATGGTTACTGATTGATTTATAGATATGTGCAAATTTGTAAAAAACGGGAATTGGTTGCACTCGATTTTATTGTTGAAATTCGAATAGTACTTGTCCAAATACTCGTTTAAACTCCGTTCGGTTGGTGATCGATTTCTGAGTACTCATTTAAGTTACCGATTTTTACAACACTCGATATATGTGTGATGGTTGACTTTTACATTGCTTTTTTTTAAATATTTCTTAATCTATTTTTATATAATTGATGAATAAAAATGTATTTGAGATAATTTATTTCTTACAATTAGCTTTTTTTAATATTTTATTCATATATATATCTATATATATTTATAAATAAAATGTTATTATAATAAATAAATTAATTGATTCATGTAACTTTTAAATAATTTTCAAAATTATATCATCATCACAACAAATATTTTCCTATAATTATATTGTAAATGCATGGTTCAAAAATAATTTATGTTTGAGAATATTTGTGGTACACGTACACCTATTAGATAGTATTTAATTCAATTAGTTTGCATATAATTTTTATATATCCTTTATCTAATTGGTATACGGATATGTGGTGGTTTAAATGTATAAATATAAAATGTGATTTATTTTATAAATAAGATATGTTAAAAGATGTAGTTTATATTATAAATAAGATAGTATCTTGTCAATATTTTATCAGTCAAGTACTTTCAAAAAAAGTTATGTAAAAGAAATTTACTTTTTAATTATATATAATCTACCATAATTTGTTTGTGGTAACATGTCATTTGTTTAATCAAACATAATGAAACTGTTCCTAAGGACACTTTTGAATTAGTAATTTCTTTGCTCATTAATACTAGTCATACAGCCCTTAGATGTTGTTAGTCTCCTTACAAATATATGTAATAAATTCATTGATGTATGAGCATTTGTGTATGTATTTGATTGATGTGTATACCAAAAAACAGACACATGCACATAGCACATATATGCACAGCTGTAACTAATGTATCTCCTGTGGCATGGACAGATTGAAATGGAGCAGAACAACTCGGCAACAGGACGTCAGGAGGCAGGCCTAGTCGGATTCGGCGGAATTCAAAACGGAGGTGTATATGATGACCAAGGCTTTGCTGTTGTTGCTGCTGGTTTGGGTGCTGGTGCTGTTGCTGCTGGTGGTGGTGCTGGTGCCGGTGGTGTTGCTACTGGCAGTGCTGGTGGTGTTGCTGTTGGTGGAGTTTCTGTTACTGGTGATGCTGCTGCTGCTGGCAGTGGTGGTGCTGCTGTTGCTGGTCCCTCCTTTCAGTCTGCTAGTGGGAAGAAAAGGGAGAACCATCGCCACAATCAGAAAAAAATCAAAGAAATGGAGGCGTAAGTCCCATTTCCTCGTAAAAAGGAAAGTTATACAATGTTAGATATATGTAGTAATATTCTGTTCTGCTACGAACTGGTTATTTTCACCGAGCTCAAAAGTTAAATTAGTTTGTATTTAAACATTCCTATGTGTATACCATATATTTAGAGAAGTGTGGCTTGTTTTGTCGTGTCTTTCATTTCTTTTGTCTTCATTTTTTATTCCTTTGATTAAGTATTGTTTTCTTTGTTTTAATCTAGCTACTTTAAGGATCATCCACAACCTGACGAGTCACAAAGAAATCATCTTGCTACGAGATTAGGGATGGAACCTGCTCAGGTCAAGTCCTGGTTTCAAAACAAGCGCACTCAAGTAAAGGTATTAAACTGTTTTTCAACTGTACGTTCTTTTATCTCTATGATGCTGCAGCTTTTTTCCTATCTTATGCATAATGGGCCTTGAGTTGTATACATATATTGGTAATAATAAGATAAGTTATTGTGTGATAATCAGGCATGTTGCTGTTTTTTTTTTTTTTTTTTTGTTGATATTTGCATTGTATTCTGTAAGTTATACTATTTATATAACAATTTAGTTTTCATTGAATTCACCTCTCAATTTTTCCTAGAGCCAACGTGAACGCGAGAAGAATGAGGCTCTCCGATCTAAGAATGATGTGCTCAGACCTCGAAGGCAACTATATATAGAAGCTCTGAGGTTGCAAAATAAGCGTAACAGAGAAGAGGTATGATTAATTTAAATTTGTTTTAACTTAGATAAACTTGAGCTTGTATATTTGTTGTCAGGCTATGTTATCCTCAATTTAAATCATTGTGCCAGATGATTTTTCTTCTTCCTTTCTTTTTAATTATTATTATTTTTTTCTTATAGACAGAGCTGCTTCAGTCGACTCTTGCCAGGTTTATAGTTGGTGAGGATCTACAAAACCTCCCTATAACACTTCAGGATCCACAAAACCCCTCAACATCTCAGAATCCACAAAACCTCTCTTCGACATTTCACAATTTACAAAACCTCCCCTTGACAATCCAGAATCCACAAAACTTCCAAAGAATATCCCAAAACCCACAAAATCTCACAATACCAGTGCAGAATTCACAAAACCTCCCTGTAATATCACAAAATCCACAAGGCCTCCCCATAATATCTCAAAATGCACAAAATTTTCCCATAATTTCCAAGACAGACAATGTAAATCTTTACCCAGCTGATATAGGTCTAGGGTATGCAAGTACTACTATTACTAGTTCAGGAGAAGGGATCAACTTGATCAGTGCAGTACCAACTTGGGACGAGTCTAGGCAATTCTTAATCGAGCTTGTAGTTTCAGCTGCACAGGAGCTGAAAGAGATGGCGGCAGCTGCAGAACCGCTGTGGATTTCTAGCAGTGCTGATGGCGCAACTAGCATGCTAAATGAAGAGGAATACCTTGCAAAATTTCCTAATAATTTTGGCCCCATAAGATTAGGCTATACATGTGAAGCTTCACGCCATATAGCTAGGGTCTTATTGAACCCCACACAATTGCTCAGTATTTTAATGAATGTGGTAGGTATTGATTTTCTTGTTATTTACTTATCAATTTACTTATACATATATGATCTTGAAATAATAATTATCTAACTTTTCTTGTTTTATTTTCACTAGAATGAATGGGGAGTCATGTTTTCTGCCATTGTCTCGAGTGCTAGGACATTGGAGGTACTAAGTGAGGGGATAGACTATAATGCAGCTCTACAAGTGGTAACTAACACATATACTTATATATACTTATGATCTAATTAGTTCATATTCTTAATTTGCAATCAGCTATACATTAATTAATAGTAAATTATGCATGTATTTATATTTCAGATGGCTGCTGAATATCACATTCCTACACCACTGGTTCCTAATCGCAATACCTATTTTGCGAGATATTGTACACAGCATTCAGAGGGGGTGTGGGCAGTTGTTGATGTTTCAGTAGATGACATACTCCCTACTTCGAAAATCATGACCTGCCAGAAAAAGCCATCAGGTTGCCTGATTGAAGAAATGGCTGATGGAACCTCCAAGGTGAATAAATTCAAAACTCTTTGTATAATGTTTTATCAAAGCACAACAGCTTATTGATGATATGTATTTAGATCAAAGTAGCTAAATACAAATTGGTCATTCGATTTTAATAAGCAACTATAATTAATAAACTATTATTACTATATCTAGATAACATGGATCGAGCATGTTTATGTGGACTACAATGGTGTCAGAAACATGTACGAACGGCTTCTGCTCTCTGGTCTTGGATTTGGAGCCAAGCGATGGGTTTCAACTCTAGAGAGACAATGTCAACTTCACAAGACTAAAATGTTGGCCAATGTTCCATCAGCTCAAGACTTCAACAATTTTTGTAAGTAAATATAAATTTGGAAATTTTAAGTTAATAATTACTAGCTAGTATTGAAGTAACTTAAAGTAGAAAAATTCCACTAGCTGTAAATGATGTCTCAAAATGTCCTCTGATTAAATAATAATATTTTCACAGTGATGTCAAGCCCTGAAGGGAGAAAAGGTATGCTGAAACTTGCTGAGAGATTGGTGAACAGCTATCTTTCTGGGATTACAGGTCCGAAGACTGGTACATGGACTGCATTGCAAGGAAATTATGGTAAAGATGTTACATTGATGACTAGAAGAGTCATGGATGATCCTGGCCTACCAAATGGAACTTTGCTAGGTGTTGCTACCTCCTTTATTTTATCAACTGCACCAAGCATGGTGTTTGAGTTCCTCTGTAAATACAAAAATAGAAAGGAGGTACCATTCAACTTTTAAGCACCGCATAATTAAACTATTCATAAATTGTTCAGAAATTTTGGAAAGAATATGCATTACAAATATCGTATAATTATCTCAACTTGCATAACTATATAATGTGATTTTGATATATTCCACTGTCTCAGGTGTTTTGTTTTTTTGTTTTATAATGACATAGATAGATATAAGATGCATAAATTGATGCCTGTAACTTTTAAAATCCCGGCCTGCATTGCATGCACTCCCTAAGTTAAAATTCCATTAAAAATATGATGTAGTCTTGCCCGTATAAAAATAGGAAGTTTTTAATCTATCATCATGAGTCTTGTTGCATGTGGAAGATTATTAATATTAATTATTAGACACATGGTCTCTGAATTGTTATATACATTGACCAACAGTGGGACATTTTCGCCCGGGAGGAGGACTATGAGCCAGTATTCCACATTTCCTGTGGCGAGGAAGTTGGCAATTGTGTTTCGATATATAAAGTTCCAGTAAGTACACACACACACACACACGTCTCTTTCTTATTTGTTCAATTATTAGCACAAAAACATAAAAGAGTAATTATGACTACAACTTTAAAAAAATTGTAGATGAGGAGGCAGGGGAATATGTTTGTACTGCAAGAAAGTTGGAGTGATCCGGTAGCATCCCATATTGTGTTTGCCCCTACCGAAAATATGGTAATAGATCAAATACTAGGAGGGGGCAATCCAGACGTTCTACCACTTCTGCCATCAGGATTGTCATTACTTCCGGATGGACCTCCATCTCATGAAGGAGGCTCCAGCAGAACTCTCTTGACTGTATCCTTCCAGTTACTGAATAGTGAGTCTCCAGTGGCGGACATAGATCTTGAAGATGCTTCCAAACTGGCACAATTCACCAGACGCAGCTGCGAAAAAATCAAGCATGCATTGTGTGCAATTGGCCCCACTACCTGAACTTAAATATGTATAAATAAGGTACACACTTTGCTTCCATGTACATTCTCTATCTTGCATCATTAATTTCTTATAAAAACCGATATTTATCAGATCATGGATTTTCATTCGAGCTTGCAGGCTGCAGCTGTTTAGAAGAGAGCATGCTTGATATGGAATCAGGCACGACTAAATATTTGTACCTTGGTTAGAACATTCATATACCCCCGGGAGCCTAGTGGATACTCTTTCTCTACCAAGACCAATGTATAAACACATAGCTTTATCAAAATTGAGCTAGACAGCATTATCGGTTTTTTTTCGATTGAGACTTGTTTCTTCACATGTTTTTGATCTTGTATTTGAGTTCAGATGAAGTGATTTTTGACATTTTATTTATCTTCGTTTTTGGTTTATTTATTTCATGTAACTTTCGTCTTTGCTTGTGTTAAATCTATCTCTATCATAAATATAGTAATGGATAGTTTCACATATCCATTCTAATAGATCAATTACGCCAGAATTTCCAATAATTGCATTTGCGCCTCCTTTTTACAACTTACTCTACTAAGTTGGGCATCTACAATTTTTGTTAGAAAAGTGATCAATGTCAATCACCCAAATAGGTGAGATCTGATTCATTATCTTTAGCATTATATTTAGTTGCATTATATATGCTCAAGTATACAGAAGTGAATAACACAATACACGTAAGATGTTGATGGCAACTTGATTTCCCAGGAACATGGGATTCGTACAATTTTTGTCTAGTTTTCTTTTAGGAATTAACTATTAATCCATATTTTTATTATCTTATGTCAGTATCTGTAGAAAGATTTTAAAGATTGTACATATATTCATTTGTCATACATGAAACTTTTACAAAGATTTGCATTGATAAAAGATGAAAAAGTAAAAAAAAAAAAAAAAAAAAAAGGATGAAATTTTAAAGCTTTGACAATGGCTTCTTATCAATCAACACAGGTATGTGCCTCTTCTCAGAAATGTCAAGTAAATGACCCGTGGATTGACAACTGAATTGGTATAGGATTCAGATATTAAGAGACGAAGGATTCTAAGAATTGGCTCTACAAATGATCTTGTAAGGATCATAGTTTAATCACATCAAACAAAGTTTCTACACTACTTTAATTTAGGAATACAACATCAATACATAGAGCCAATGGTATTGGTTACAAATGGTTAGCTAAATTACATAAAATATTGATTATGTAAAATTTGTTGAACCTGTAAGATGTTGTGCTCCAATGATATATTGACTATAATGTTTCATTATATTATAAATATAGTATGTTATTATTATTTCAGCTTGTTATAAATAGAATATATTTTTATAAGGTAACAGATCGTATAAAATCTTCCTTTTACAGATCTCTAGAGGTTGGCCAAATATAGCCAACGAAAAGAGATTATCTAATTTTTTTGATAAAGGTAATACTTCATTGGAGTGATTTTTTTTTTTACATATTATTTATAAATTTTATTTATGGTATTACAAGTTTGATTTTAGCTAAGAGCATCTCCAATGGCGTTAGCTAAAAATGATTGGCTATATTACATAAAATATTGATTATGTAAATTTTGTCGAACCTGTAAGATATTGTGTTCCGAGGGTATTGGCTATAATGATTGGCTATATTTTAAAAATGGTATGTTATTAATATTTCAAGTTGTTATTAATGGAATATATAATTTTAATATAGAAATAATTGATGTGGCAATTCACTACAGGTCTCTAGAGGTTCGACAAATATAGCCAAAATCAAGAGATTATCTATAATTATAGATAACAGTTTTGTCCCATTGGAGTGTAAATTTTTTTACACATTCTTTATAATTCTTATTTATGGTAATTAAATTTAAAATTTACCTAAGGGTCTCTCCCATTGGAGATGCTCTAAGGGGTCTTGTGTACCGGAGATGTTCTTAGATTACAAAATATATCATCACTTTTATCTTTACAATTACAAATATTATTTTATAAAATATAATTGTAGCACCACCATCTACATATCACGAAAAAAATCTCGAACATAAAGTACATTACAAATATCATGAAACAAGGGATTATTTGTGTGCCTATGAAGGGATAAGCCCATGAAAAAATATTTTATTGTTGAACAAAAAAATATTATTGGTTTGTAAAAGTTTTGAATTGAAAATACGAATAGAGTATTTGAAAAGTGAAAACTATATTACACGCTAAATTTATTGGACTAAAAATACTAAATGACCACTCTAATTTTTCCTAATTATAATTTGAGTACCTTATATACCGTACCATACAATATTTATCTTTAATATTTAATATTTGTTTTTACAATATTTTATAAATATTTTACACTGTATTAATTTTAATCCATTTTAAAGAATTGGATTCGTTCATATAAGAAAGATTATGAAAATGTGTTTATATTATATTTTGTGTCTAAGTAGTAAAATTAAGTGTTATAGTCAAAGTACCATACAAACAGATGTAAAATTGAGAAATTGGTAAAGTCCATAAAGAGAATTAAGCCTCAATTCAATAAATTTTTTTGGATTTTGATGAATTTTAAAAAGTCAAAAATACATTGTAAGTCTAACAAATCCACTAATTTTAAAAAATTTCAAAATCAATAAGTATTTGAATATTATAAGATTTTAATATATTGTTCATAATCATTAATCCATATTGAATGTATCTAAATTTAAAAAAATTATTTAAAATTCAAATCAAATATTCCAATTTTTTAAAATCTAAAGTGAATATAATATGATTTTGAATAATTATTAAAATTATTGTTAGTTACACTAAGATTCTAATAATTTTTTCAAAATTTAAATTGAATATCACCAAATTTTTGAAATTCAAAAAATTCTACAAACTCAAAATTGAATATACATCTTTAATTCTTAGAGCATCTCCAATGGTATTGGCTACAAATGATTAGCTAAATTAGATAAAATATTGATTATGTAAAATTTGCTGAACCTATAAGATGTTGTGCTCTAATGGTATATTGGCTATAATGTTTCATTATATTGTAAATATAGTATGTTATTATTATTTCAGCTTGTTATAAATAGAATATATTTTTATTATGTAATAAATCATATAAAATTTTCCTTACAGGTCTCTAGAGGTCCAAATATAGCCAACGAAAAGAGATTATCTAAATTTTTTGCTAAGGGTAATACTTCAGTGGAGTGATTTTTTTTTTTACATATTATCTATAAATTTTTTGTGGTATTATATGTTTGATTTTAGCTAAGGGGTTATCAGAGATGCTCTTAATGTTTCAACTAATAACATGGTATAGATTTAAAAATTACTATCAAACTAGGTAATTTATCCGCGCTTGCCGCGGTTTATAAATTTTTATTCTAAAATATTGAAAATAGATAAACAAATTTCTATTATTTTTAAAAATTGATTGGTCTCTTATGAATTTTCTAAAAAAATTGATTTAAACACAATTTACATGAATTATTAATCGGAAAAATACTCTCATTATATTATCTAAAGTATAGATAATCTTAAATATCACAAGCATATAAAAATAAAAATTACAATACGAACATAATCTTTATGATCAAAAGTTATAAATATTGAATATAACTTATTCATGTGCAATAAAAAATCTGTCTGTATTATTTATTTACAAATTTCATATATTAAGTAAAGAACTTTGACTTCCATAATTTATTACAATTTTCACAATCATTGATGATAAAGATAATTTAAGAAGTTAAGGTTAATAACGTTTTTTAAAGTCGACACCCCTCTCATAATGTACATATTCAATAATAGTGCAAGAATTTATTTTAATAAAATAGTAATTTATTTCGACACAATATGATGAAACAACGGATGTATAGATTTTTTATCATTGGTTTTTTAAATTTAATCGATTGATCATAATCCATGTGTAATATTTTATTCATGTGCAACATTAAAAATTTGTCTATATTTTTTACATACAAATTCCAGATATTAAGTAAAGATCTTGTACTTCCATAATTTATTACGACACTCACAATCATTGATAATAAAAATTGCTTGAGAAGTTAAAGTCGTCTAACCTACAGTCATCTGAAAAGAAATTACAGTGATCTTAAATAGGAAATAAAAAAGGACGCAATTTAAACAATTTTTAGTCGATTTACCAAAAAAAAAAAACTTAACGATATATAATTAATATTTAATATTGAAATAATAACTATAATGTTCAAATAAAGTTTGTTAATTTTTAAACAAATTAAATATAGTAATTTTAATATATATTTAATAGGTACAATTAATGACTAATTAAAATATCATTAATAGTTATTTAATGCAAGAAAAGAATTCTAATAAAAAAAATTAAAAAAACGAAAATTCAAGAAAAATACTTTAAACTTTTTTGGTGCATTTCCAATCTCTAGACATTATAATATATATAGATACGCATCAAAATTTCAAATGTTTTATCATGAATGTAACATAAAACTCGTTTAAAGTATTAAATGTAACATAAAAGTTTTTTAAGATAATATTATTAATAAATGATTACATATCAAATTATGCAATTTATACTATTATATTAAAGCCGAAACATTGAAAGATTGTCGGTTTGATTATCCTAATTTAAAAAAATAAATAATAAAATAATTTAATTAATGATAATTAACCGATTGTCTTTTTTAATTAAAAGACATTCACTTTCATTTGAAGATATTATCATTTATAAACACCTAAAAGATTGTATATATATACCAATCATTAATATTTGTTTTTTAATTAAAACACGTTTTAATTTAAAACATAATCTTGCAATCATTAATATATACTCAAATATATTACACCACATATTTCAATCACTAATAAACTATATTCCAATCACTAACAAACTATCTAACAAAAATCCCTATACAACGAATAATACCCATAGATTTTTAGCAATAAATAAGATCCTTTGGATCTAAGGCTTAAATATTTTATTTTATATGATTAAATTACTTTATTAAAGACTCAAGATCGAATTCCGTCAACAATATATTTAACTTAAAATTTCATAATATAGTTTTTAAATCATACATATTATTAATTAAATTTATAAAAATTATATAAATTAAATTAAAATTAAAATAATTATTGAAAATGATAATTGTATAAAGAAATAATTATAACATGAAATAAAAATATATACATTTCAAAATAAACCCGTAAAAATCAGCATTGAAGCAGCAGCAAAAGGTTAGACTCAACTAATATGTACATCTATGATCTATCAATCTTATATATGCACACACGTACGAATCTGTTGTTTATCTATCTGTTATATCTTGCAACATCCATTAAACAAAAACTGGGGTTTAATTTGAAGCTTTTAATTATTAATTGTCTCTTTTTGCTGTAGTTAATTCTTGTTTTAAATAATTGTAAAGATGTTGGGTAATAACTTGTTTTTGAATTCCAATAATATACGTGCAAATAAATGAATATTTGATAAATGGATAAATTTGGTCCATGGACAATTTATTCTTTACATCCGTAAATGAATATAATTTTTGGAACCTAGGATATTTATTTATAGAGCTTTAATGTCCATCACGTGCTTGATAAAATGGCTGTGAAAGAAAGCAAGGAAATGTTATGTGTACTTAACTAATTTCTCAAGCCTGACTTTGCTAAGCAGGGATGTTGGGTAGAATCACAAGGCGTGGTTTTTGCACTGTTACTCCTCAAGCTCAACCATGGTTGTTTATCGGGGTTGGAAACATATTCTTTTATTTATCATAAGACTCTTTATATAGAGCAAATATAAGACAAACTTATTGATTAGTGCTACATGAATAGTCTAATCAATTACAAATATTTTTACAAGAGTAATGCTAGGTACCCTAAATTGGTACCCAAATATTGC
The DNA here is from genome assembly GCA_036435485.1 of Saposhnikovia divaricata. Classification (NCBI taxonomy): domain Eukaryota; kingdom Viridiplantae; phylum Streptophyta; class Magnoliopsida; order Apiales; family Apiaceae; genus Saposhnikovia; species Saposhnikovia divaricata. Next base: position 53,184,203 of record CM071594.1, on the reverse strand, counting down.
TCCCAAATGATATGGCAAAACTTACATGGCATGGGGAAAATTTTTGATTGGGTGGTTGGTGTGAATGTAGGGGGTCCACATTATTATAACCAATTGAATTGCTACACTTGGCATTTGGGAAATTTTTTGGGTACCAATTTGTGGTACCTAGCATTTTCCTTTTTACAATCAATCAACATTAAAACAAATTCATCTAATTAATATTTCAGTTACAATTTTGAATCATAATTCCAACACTTCCACTTGATTCGAAATTGTAAAACTTATTGAGAAATTTAAAACGACGATATACTTTCCATCATCACCCAAACATGGAGAACTTCTCTCCACAACCATGGAGCACTTCTCTCCAAAACCAATTTTCTTGGTGCACTTCTCACCAAATACATTTGATGCACTTCTCATCAACTTCAAATTTATAAGAGCACATCTCTCCACAAACACTATTCTTGGTGCACTTCTCACCAATTCCAACTTTATTTTATTTTTACACATCTCATCAATATTAAATAACTATAATTTTGGAGCACTTCTTTCCATGGTGAAACTTTTCACCAGCGATTCTAAAATAAAAATTCTTTAATGGCCACTTGTGCCATGCTTTCTTTCTCATCATCATGATACTCATCTTGGTGCCTCTTGTTATTGGACCCTCTCGACCTTTCTTCGTGTTCTTCCAACGAAATTTTTGTTGACTCCTCTCCGAAAATCCGATTTAGTGTTGGATTGTCTCTAAGAGGTTGCATCTCCCTCTCAGATTCAACCCTCCACAAACTTGAACCTCTCATACGAGAAGTCAGGACTATACACATATACTCACAGATCCCTTAAGACCATTAAAGCTCTGATACCATGTTGGTTTTTTTGATAGGAGAGGGAGAAAGATAAATATTTGGTTGGAAGCATATTATTTTATTTATCATAAGGCTCTTTATATAGAGCAAATACAAGACAAACTTGCATGATTAGTGCCAGATGAATAGCCTAATCAATTACAAATATTTTTACAATCAATCAACATTAAAAAAAAATCATCTAATTAATATTTCAGTTACAATTTTGAATCATAATTCCAACATCGGGTTTAAAATGATAGATGCATTTGCAAAGTCACAAGGAATTTCGATGGATACATTTCATTTCAATGCTTTGTTTGGGAAAGGTAATGTGAAGCGTGTTCCTGTTTTGCTAGCCAAGCCTCAAACTTATATGAATTTGAGCAGTGAATGTATTGGACCTCTTGCTGCTTACTATAAGCTCCCTCTTAATCGTGTCATTGTATTTCATGATGACATGGATTTGCCTTGTGGAGTTCTCCGTCTTCAACCCAAGGGCGGTCGTGGGAAACATAATGGGCTAAAAAGTGTGATTCGTCATTTTGGCGGGAACACAGAGTTTGCTCGTTTAAGAATTGGTATTGGAAGACCTCCTAGTCGGATGGATCCTAAAGCCTTCATGCTCCAGAACTTTAGTGCAAAAGCTGAAGGGCTTATTGATTATGCACTGTAAGAAGGGGCATATGCGATAAAAGAAATTGCGTCCCAAGGTTTGACTGAGGCTGCTAGATGTTTAGAAAGCCAGGAGAAAATCAACCAGATGTGGTTGCAGACAATGCCGGTGCGACAGTCAGAGCCTACATGTTAACTGAAACAAACTTGCTCCAGTTTCTACATGGCTATAATAAATATGTGTTTATACACACAATGGATCAGCACTGCCGGGATATTAATTTCTCAAGTTTAATTAGCTTGATCATTGAAGTCTGCTTTGTAAATGCTACTCTTAGAGCTGTAAACGAATCGAGCCGAGCCGAGCTTAAGTTATTTCTCTAACGAACCGAGCCGAGCTTTCTTATCGAACAAAATATGTGTTCGAGCTCGAGCTCGTTAATGAACCGAGTCGAGCTCGAGCTTTTATCGAACAAAAACGAGCCGAGCCGAGCTCGAGCTCGAGCTCTTATCGAACAGCTCGTTAACAAATTTTATTTTTTTTTAAATTGTCAAAAAAATAAAGAAATTAACCAAGAAAAAGACTTAATCCACTAATAGCCCAAGTAAATATCATTCTATCATTTTTTAACCCATCCCACGCTATATAAAATATATATTATATATAAAATAATATAAAATATATATATACATAATATATAAAAATATAAAATATGTACAATTTTTTCGAGCTCTAACGTGCCAAACCGAGCCGAACAAAATCCAATCGAGCTCGAGCCGAGCTCGAGCCCCACATGCTAAAAGCTCGGGCTCGAGCTCGTTAGCTTAATGAAAACTTTTTTGTGTTCGAGCTCGAGTTCTTAATGAACCGAGCCGAATCTAGCCCTTAACGAACGGAGCTCGAGCTTGTTCACGAACAGCTAATTTCGTTAACAGCTCTAGCTACTCTATATATCTAGACTGTTTAGTTTTATTCTCTACATTAAGAAATTTATAGTTGTGTCTCAATTATTCTCTGGCTTAGTCTGATTTTGGTTAAGTGCATTTCATATAAAGTCTTGATATGATTTTCCAAATTCTATGCCTATAAATGCTTTACTAATCTTGATTTTAATTTATATTACATTTCTAAAATTAGGTGAGGCCATACCAGACACAACGCGGAACATGATTCAACTCTGCCCGATCAATAACAATATTTACAGAGACAAAACCTGAAAATGACTTGATCAATCCGAATTTTACCCGGAATAACCCGTTTATCCCTTCAAAATTAAATATTCGATTTCATCAAAATTTCAATAGCATATAGGGAGACTGTCTGAATCCTGCATCAGTTTGTGAATCTATTTTGAGTTGGCTAATCAAGTGATTCATCCACCTGAAGATCTTCTATTGACTAAACCTGTCTTTCTAAAGGATTCAGTTTTGTTCTAGATTTGTCCCACTGTTAAGGGATATACAGCTGAATATGGAAAGAGTAATACTAATGTGCAACTACATTTTATTGAAGAATCGAGGGGATCTTTTATATCTTTCCATGCATCATTGTGATCTGATGTCATGCCTGTTCTGCAACTTTTTTTTCCTAAATTGTTATATATTTATATATTAAAAAGAGAGAAAGAATGTACAAAGAATAGCAACTAGGCCAGCAACAAAAGCCACATGTCCACAACTCGGACTGGGAGCAAGCTGTACTATAGAAAACAAGAGCATGGCTCAAACACAAAAATACTATGTGAAGGTTCAGGTTGACAACAGGGAATTGCGCAAGTGCATGCAATTTTTTCCTTACATAAAAACAAACAATTCAATTATGTATAAATATAATTGAATAAAATGTTTTCAGAGGTTGAGGTGTTGATAGTTTCAAGCAGCTTATTTCTTGTTCTAACATCTAACAGCTTATATATTGACCGTGATCTCATATGTTTTTTACTGTTATTGTATGAAGGTCTTTCATGATATCTGCAGGAGTGCCACAGAAACCTGCTGCAACCTCGTCCAGTGTGAAGAGAAATTTAGATTCTTGATTACTTCAAGTTTCTTGCATCAATTATCATTCAGGTTCAGTTATCAATTATTAAATGTGTTTGAGGCGGGATGATGATGAGATTTTGAGGACCAGATTTGTGGTGACACCATGACTGAAGCAGGAAAGAGTAGAGACCACTAAACATTATGTAGGGATTGATAGCTTTCATGGACCAGCTGAGCTCTGAAGCCACTTAGGAGTGACTTTTACTGCAAGTTTATCTTAAACAACACGAAGTAGTACTTGTTTTATTTTGTCCTTATTTGTTATATGGCAAAGTTGGCACCCTTTGAAAAGTGCCAACCATTGGAGATGCTCTTAAGAAGTAAAGCTGGTGAGGAGTTTTCGAAATCAGCTTTCTAAGGATCATCGAAGAATGTAAGCTTGCTAGCTGTATTGCTGGGATTTTATCAGTGGGGATGTTGGATCATGTATTTGGTCATAGTCTACACCAGCTCTATGTGTTGTGGATCGAGATTATTACTATTTCACTGGAACCCAGAGACCCAGTGCATAGTTTGTTGATTGTTTCTGAAACAAACAGGGAGTGCTTGGATGCATCATGCGGATGGGAATGGAGGTTGGAGGGTATGGGAATGAGGATTAATGGAAATGAGAATGAATTGGAAATCCAAGGGATATGATGAGTTTTATTTACCCATCTAGAGATTAGAGAAATTAAATGGATTGGGTTCCCATTCTACACAACTAAATTGTTGTTAATACCCTCCCGGAAGAATCCTCGTTACCCTCCCGATCTAAACATGTCCCGAAAACACCCCACGGACAATTTGTCACCTCCGAAGTTGACAAGAAAAAAAAAGTTAAGGCAATACTCTACCTTCCAGACTAAAGGCACTTCCTTCCTCCAACACCTTCTATCTCTTGAGCAAAGGATGTTCCCTCCTCCACCATACCTTGTCTCGTGGATTAAGGTTGCTCCCTTCTCCAATACCCTGGACAATGAGAAGTTTCCATGAAAGCTATCAACTCATACCTGTTACAAAGGAACATTCTTCCAAACCAGGAGACACGAGGAGGTAACACCAAACCCTATAAATACCAAGGTAAACTCACACATACACAAGGCTGAAAAATTCACACATTCACTCTCACATTCTCACATTTCACATTTGCTCTCTAAAATCTCAGTCACCAAGTATTTACATTTTCTGATATTGTTTCTTGTATTCTTCACCAGCTAGTTACTTACTCTCACGCCGGAGGTGCTTGACGGACACCACCCCCGGTCAGGCATTATTTTGTAGATTCCCTTCCGGCAGCTACACCATATTTCTGTCCAATGGTGTAGCTTGGTGGTAAATGTGGTTTTGGTAAAGAAGGACAATGGCAAATGGAGAGTTTGTCTCTACTATACTGATCTTAACGTGGCATGTCCAAAAGATCCTTACCCTCTTCCAAGTATTGATCAACTGATTGATGTCACCGCAGGTCATCTCATGTTAAGCATCATGGATGCTTTTTTGGGATGTAATCAAATCAAGTTGGCACCAGAAGATAAAGAGAAAACATCCTTCATCACTCACCGAGGAGTTTAGTGTTACAAGGTCATGCCTTTCGGCCTTATCAATGCAGGAGCAACTTATCAAAGAATGATGAATAAAATCTTTTTCGAACAACTTTGTCGGAATATCGAGGTATATGTTGATGATGTGATAGTTAAATCTTTACTTTTGGAGCCTCACCTTACAGATTTGAAGGAGTGCTTCGAGAAGTTAAAAGCACACAACATGAAGCTTAATCCAAATAAATGTACATTTGCCTTTTGAGGCAGGAAAATTTTTAGGCTTTTTGGTAAATCAAAGAGGAATTGAAGCTAATCCTGAAAATTTTGGCGATATTGGATATGCGTCCTCCCAAAAAAATTCGTGATATGCAAAGGTTAACATGAAGGTTAGCCGCCTTGAGAAGATTCATATCCAAGTTGGCGGAGAGATGTCTACCTTTCTTCGACACCCTAAGGGGAACAACATCTACGAAGATTATCAAGTGGAATCCTGAATGTCAAGCCTCCTTCGATGACTTGAAGGCATATCTCTCATCCCCACCTTTGCTAATAACAACTGTTCCTACTGAACCCCTAGCAATATACTTATCAGCATCTAATGCGGCTGTTGGGGCGGTGTTAATCAAAGAAGACGAAGGAGGACAAAAGACCATCTATTATGGGAGAAAATTGTTAAAGGATGCGGAAACCCGCTACCCTGCTGTAGAAAAATTTGCCTATACCTTTGTCACTGCAAGTAGGAAGCTAAGGCATTAGTTCCAAGGAAGAAAGATCAAGGTTATCACTAATCAACCTTTGAAGAAGCTGCTACATAAGCCAGATTTTTCAAAGAGGTTGATCAACTGGGCAGTAGAATTAAGTCAATTTTCTCTCTCCTACGAGCCAAGGAAGGCCATTAAGGAACAAGCTCTATCGGACTTCACTGTAGTATGCTCATTTGGTAATCAAGAAAAAATGCCAACTTTTGAGGATGATCCTCCTGCCAATAAACCTGTCCTTCCTCCAAACCCAACATGGAAACTCTTTCTGGATGGATCTTCTACTTCGACTTGGAGTGGGGCAGGGCTACTCTTGATCAGCCCAGAAGGGTTCCAAGTAATGTACGCCATAAGATTCACTTTCAATGCTACCAATAATTAGGCTGAGTATGAAGCACTTATTGTAGGACTTAACTTGGCAAGAAGTCCCCAAGTTCAACACCTCTACATCTTCAGTGATTCTCAAATTGTAGCAAGGTAAACTACTGGGATTATGCGACGAAAGATATCATTCTCACCAAGTATCAAGCATTGGTCAAATCCCTTCTTTTTCTCTTTGTCAACCACATGCTTGTTCAAATGGATAAGGGTGACAATACTATTGCGGACTTGCTCTCCAAGGTAGTGGAGTCAGAAAAACACCACTTAGATGGTTCTGTCTATTTTGAAGAATTGAAGGTGTCGGCAATTGAGGGGCAAAAATCAGGAAATGGGCATTGCCGACTCAACTGGGATGACACCTATCATTGACTACTTGAAGGAGAATATTTTACTCGAGTATTCCACGAAGGAAAAATAAATCCGCTCTCAAGCCGCCAAATATTTCATTCAAGATGACATTCTCTATAAGAGGACTTTCGACTCTCCCATCCTCAAGTGCATCGACCCAGATGAGGCTTTATATTGCATGAGAGAAGTTCATGAAGGAATTTGTGGGGACCATATTGGGGGGAAAGCTCTCGCTCATAAAATTCTTAGGAAATGATACTTTTGACCTACTTTGACCAAGGATTGTAAAGCTTTTGTCAAGAAGTGTACACAATGCCAGCTCTTCAACAACGTCCCTAAGCAAGCACCTGCCTTGCCCTAATCTGTTCTTTCCCCCATTCCCTTTGCCATGTGGGTATCGAGATCATGGGATTATTTTCCAAAGCTAAAGGAGAGCTCCAATATGTGATGTTGGCAATCGATTATATGACTAAATGGGTGGAAGCTAAGGCACTGAGAACAATCACTAAAGAAGATGCCATTAAGTTTGTCAACAAAAATATTGTCACAAGGTTTGGAATCCCAAGAGTGATGGTGTCTGACAATGGAACCCAATTTGTCGGGTCTAACTCGTGAAGTTCCTTTCTGAAAGAGGAGTAAAGCATAAGAAAGCTTCCATATGCCACCCTCAAAGAAATGGACAGGTAGAAGTCACAAACCGAACCATTGTGCGAGGTCTAGAGAAAAGACTCCAAGCATCTAAGAAAAAATGGTCCGAGGAGCTATCAAACGTGTTGTGGGCTTATCGCACATCTGCCCGAAGCAGTACCAAGAAAACGCCTTTCAAACTAGCTTTTGGTACCGAAGCCCTGCTCCCGGTAGAAGTTGGATCACCCTCCTACCAAGTTCTAAACTTTTAGGAAGAAGCCAACGCCAAAGGTCTCCGAGACAACATCGAACTTATTGATGAAGTCAGAGATGAAGTTGTGTAGAGGATGGACACGTATAAGGAAAAACCAAAGAATTCTTTGCCAAGAAGACAAGAATTTGAAAATTTGAGGAAGGAGACTTGGTGCTATGGGCAACAGATGCCCAAGTGGGAAGGTCCCTACAAGATGAAACATGTGCTACGCCCAGGTTCCTACAAGTTAGAATGGTTGGATGGTACTGAAGGAAATAACATATGGCATGGAGACAAGTTACGAAAGTAATATACCTAAGGATAGCTTGTTCTCTTCCTCTTCTACTACTACTACAATGAAGTGTTGGAGGCATACTTCTATGAGTCTCCACAACACATTACCTATGTTATTAGTGATTCTCATCTACTCATGTAATCATCTTTTATGAATGAAGTATATATTTTCTAATCATAATATATTGCAAGTAAAAGTATCTCAGATATAAGTAACACCATCTCAGAAATAAGACAAGTAAAGCCCTCTCAGACACAAGGCAAGTAACATCGCCTCTGACACAAGAGAAATACTACCGCAAACCAAAGTAATATTATTTCAGACATAATTTTACTGTATATTTGTCTCATAATCATTAGTAGAAACTCAAAGAAGTTAAGTTATTTCAGACACAAGTAATACCTTAGAAAAAAAATCTAAATGTTTGATATTATCTCATAAGAGGTATTCAAACACAAGTTAAATAATTTCTCCTAGACACAAGTAATACTACAATTATAGATAAAACATGCAAAAGGGTTTTTTTTCATTCGACCTCAAAAGCAAGCCATACGAATACCACTACTTTCTACCCACCGACAGAAGGCGAGAAGAAGCTCCACTACATCCTAACATAAAAGGAAACTAAGTCATGGTACTAACTAAACAAGGGAAGTGACATATTAAGGTATCAAGGCGGTGCACCCGTTTCCCTACGAGAAGGAGCCCTCTATCAGGATCTTACCCAATCCAAGAAGTAGGTCTCAAAGCCTTCCCTCTATCTGTGGAGGTCATCCCTAAGAAACTCACGATAACAATCAACAACAGGTGGTGTCATCTTCCGGCTCTCAGCACCAACAACTTTTGTAAATTCTACACTTCTTCGAAAGGCTGCTACAGCATCATCCAAGTCCTGCATATACATCGCGGTGGCTTTGTATCCCGGGATCACATCTTCCCGTGATGGAACGGCAGCTAACTGCTCCTCTAGTAATCCCACTCTATTAGACAAGGTGTTGTTCGCAATCTTTGCAGCCTCAAGTTTTGCACCCGCCACTTCCAACTTCTCTTTGGCACGGTTGGCATCATCCACAGCCTCTTTAACTTGATATCTCTTCTTATCAGCAACAAAGCCTTCTTCAGCATCCTCTCGCACGAGATCAATGTCAGTAATCAAGGCATCTTTCTCCTTACTTAGTGCCTCCACCTTCTTTTCTGCCAACTTACGCCTAACACGCTCTCGGTAGGTAGCCAAAGTAGCACCATACCCATATCCACAAAACTGTATTACTCCCTCCGTCCTTTTTTAGTTGCCACATTTGCAAAAAACACACATATTAAGAAAGATTTAATTTTGTAATTTGTTTCCATGTTTGCCCTTAATCTTAACATTAAATGATGAGTTATGAGTGTTTATATTAAATATAAAGTCAAACATTGGTATTAGAAATGAAGGGGTATATATGGAAAAATTTGTAAAAATATGTATTAGAACAAGGAATGTGACAACTATTTAGGGACAAATATTTTTAGCAAATGTGACAACTAAAAGGGAACGGAGGGAGTACCATAAACAAGACAAATATAAGTAAGAGAGCAATATAAAGGATAAATTGAATAAAGTTCTAAAAGCAATTAAAAAGACACATACACGAGCTCCAAAATATTCCATTCTCTTAACAATTTTGGTTAGTTTCATCCCGCCAAGCTTATCCATGTCATCACATGTCAGGAGGTTGGTCATTAGCTACTTCGGATTGGTAGGAAACAGATACCCCATTCCTCGCCTGCTAACACATGTAGTAGGATCCACTGTCTCATCATCAGAAGAAACTACATACTCAAAGGTGTAGTCTACCATCCGCCGTGACCCAATTCTCTTTTTCAAACCAACTTTGGAGCGAGGGACAAGTGTCTTAGGATGACACCTCGGTACACTCTTTCCCTCACCATGGTACTTATTCACACGGGTTTTTTTTGCTTGACTTGAAGTTGCATTTTCCTCTATATGATTCCTTTTGTCACCAAGCATATGTATGCACAAGCCTGAAAAAGTTACAAACAATTCAACATAAAATAGACTCTTGACAACGAAAGCTACAAACAAATAAGAGAAATAACAATAGTAACAACAAAGATAACATACCGTTATTAACCGAGGGCTCAACATCCTCCAACACAATCTCATCACCTTCCTCTGCAATAACCCGACCCCAACAAAGCACCACCTCCCATGCTAACACCACCAAACACCTTATCCCATTCAACATGACTCTATCCCTTTACCCTTTCCTTAGTAGCGACTTCTTCTTGACGTGCTATCGACTCACTGATATCTTTTTGCACATGTAATTGCTTCTTTTGGCCCAAAGTAATAAGACATCTCTCCATAGGTGTACTAGCACCACTATCCACACAAGTCCCCGTCTCCGCGGCTCTACCTGCCAGAACATGCAACATTTCTTCCTCAACAATCACACAATCTTCGAGCCTTTGATTCTGAGCCTCTATTTTAGTATCACTCAGATCGAACTCCAACACACTCACGTCCTCTGCCTCGGCACCATCATCCTCGGCATCTTTCGTATCATCATCCTCACCTCCAGACATGTCATCTCCCTCTTCAATCTCTCCCTCTACCCTCCTTCTCAAGTGCGAAGGTTTGGGTGGTTGAGCTTTTAAGAACTATTCAATCTTCGCCTCATCTTCACCCCATGCAAACTCACCCCTGTCCATTGATCTCGGTGGATACACTGTCACAATAACAAAAATTTAGTTCATTGTCAATATAAATTAACCCAAACTTAGAAAGTATGACAACATTAATAAAAAAAGTGAAATACTTACACCCATAGAACTTCAACCTGCTACCGTGTATAACTTCATTGCCCCAAGGAACCCTAAAAACACGGAGGCAAGACACACAATTATTGACCATCTTCTCAAATAGCGCATTCCTTTGTATAACACACCTCAGCTCAAAATAACAAAAAAACCCAGGCATGTAGCTCCAATCCCCACCATGCACAATAATATACTCATATTACCAATTTTTCAAGCTATTAGGTAATTTTACTGGCTTAAAGCCATCAGCAAGAAGACCTATCCGACTATTCTTGTTACCCTGAATAAATTCATAAAAAGGAGCACAATTGGACCTCTTCACAGAAAAGATGGTGAAGAATGCCTCGAAAGTTGGTTGCCTCTTGTTCCAGTTACAGGAAGCAATGAACCACAAAATAAATCGAATGGAATTCGGTGTAAACTATACAGGAGTACATCTGAACTGTTGTTTAAACAATGCCACCAAGAATCTGTGAGGTTTAGGTCTTAGACCTGCTTTGAAGTGCTCAATGGGCATTGCTATTTCATCATTTATAGGCCGAGAGTGTAGTCTCTCATCAGGAGCAGGGACTCTCCAAGAATAGTCACCTCCAATCTGGAAGGCTTTAGACAGAAAATCTTTCCATTTGCGATATTGAAGAGAACTCCGATGTTTCAGATGATCAAACTTCCCTCATGTAGCTATCAACCTGACGGACAATGAGAATACCCCGTCTATGAAGTGCTTTTGATCGTGGCGATGGTTCTCCCTTTTCTATCCCTCTAGCAGACTGAAAGGAGGGACCAGCAACAGCAGCACCAGCATCACCAGTAATAGAAACTCCACCACCAACAGCAACACCACCAGCACTGCCAGTAGCAACACCACCGGTACCAGCAGCACAGCACCAGCACCCACACCAGCAGCAACAACAGCAAAGCCTTGGTCATCATATACACCTCCGTTTTGAATTCCGCTAAATCCGACTAGGCCTTCCTTCTGAAATAACAACAACAAAGCCTTGCCAAGTTGTTCTGCTCCATTACAAACTGTCCATGCCACAGGAGATACATTAGTTACAGCAGTGCATATATGTGCTATGTGCATGTGTCTATTTTTTGGTATACACATCAATCAAATACATACACAAATGCTCATAAATCAATGAATTTATTACATATATATGTAAGGAGACTAACAACTTTTAAGGGTTGTATGACTAGTATTAATGAGCTAAGAAATTACTAATTCAAAAGTGTCCTTAGGAATAGTTTCATTATGTTTGATTAAATAGATGACATGTTACCACAAACAAATTATGGTAGATTATATATAATTAAAAAGTAAATTTATTTTACATCATTTTTTTTGAAATTACTTGACTGATAAAATATTGACAAGATACTGTCTTCTTTATAATATAAACTGCATCTTTTAACAAAAATCTATTTTATAAAAAATCACGTTTTATATTTATACATTAAAATCACCATATATATCCGTATACTAATTAGATAAAGGATATATAAAATTATATACAAACTAATTGAATTAAATGCAATCTAATAGGTATACGTGTACCACAAATATTCTTCGGGACAACGAGAAGTTTTCACGAAAGCTATCAACTCATACCTGTCACAAGGGAACATTCTTCCGAACCAGGACGAAACAAGAGGAGGTAACACCAAACCCTATAAATAACAAGGTAAGGCTGAAAAATTTAAACATTCTCTCTCACATTCTCACATATCACATTTAATCTCTAAAATCTCAGTAACCGAGTTTTACATTTTCCGATATTATTCTTGTATTCTCCACCACCAAATTACTTACTCTCAGGCCGGAGATGCTTGACGACCACCACCACTCCTGATCAGGCAATGTTTTGCAGATTGCCTTCCAACAGCTACACCACAATTCTGTCCAAATTTTATGGAAAAATGAAAAGTGCGATAAAGTAGAGTAAGGAGTATTGTCAATTGCTAATCCAAATAATATCACTTGAGTTTAAGGTTCCGATTCCTTGACCTCATTAACCATGAATAAACCACCCTCATTCGTCAAAATGTCCTTGACCTCATTAATTTACTTGAAATGGAAAAGAATGCAGGGCTCTGTGAATATCATATTAGGAGCAAACCCTTGCCAAAACTGAAAATAAAATGAAAGTAATATTACAGAACCCAAAGAGGTTCCCAAAAAAATATTTTCAAACAACGTGACATTACAATCAGAAAAACAAGAAACAATGTGACATTACTAGATTAGCATTACTTTTGAAATTTCTAACATTTTTCATGAGTTTTACACCAAAATTTTTAGATTAAGGGAAGATGTTGACAATTAGTAGATAAATAAATAATTTTTTATTTATTCTTCATTATTTTTCGAAAAATTTACAATTATTTTAGATTAAATAAATTATTTAGTTAATTCTAAATAACTCTTAATATGTCTACGAAAACTTTAACCATTTTAAAAACTCTACATTACATATGCAATTAGCTATATTTTGTTTTGTAAAGTACTTCTTATTCACCGTTTTATATTACATTAAACTTCTATGTACGTAAAAAAGAAATATTGACTTTAGTTTACAAGAAATTTTTTTGATTTATTACTAGCGTTCTACCCGTGCTACGCACCGAGTGATAAATTTATTAATTAATTAATATAAACGTGTAATTTTAAACATTTTTTAGAAAAAAAGGATAATTTAAGTAGAATGTAGTAAACTTAAGTACAAAATTACCTATTCGTCAATTTATACCAATTGCGTTAATATTAATATTATCGAACAATTTTCATAACATTCACATTCCCGGTGAAACGTTCTAAACCCCTCTTTATTGCTTTTTCTTAATTTTGTTTTTCATTTGACTTCTCTCATTTTTTAAAATCTTTCTACGACGTTCATAAGTTTTTTTACCCATATTTTAAGTTTTATTCTTTTGAAAATTTGTAATATTTAAATGTGTTGTACTGTAGGTTTCTATAATTTTTATTATATTAATTCATTTAAAACAATTGTATGGATCGCGATCAATTTTTCGTATACATATTAAAAATTCACAAACATTAATTTCTCATGACCGTTATAAATCATTAGATTGTCTCTCAAAAAAAGGTTGCATGTTTCAATGATATGAGAAATAATATTTATCGTGCAAGATCCATTAAATGAATGTAGATATATATGATGAACAAAACTTTCATCTAATCTAGTTTCCTATGTGTTTATTCAATATCATTTTTACAAATTGTATATTATTTTATTAGTGAATTGATTTACTATATAAAAATAAACATAATCAATCAACCAAACATATCCAATATATCTAGTTCTTAGAGTAAGATGTGATTGTTAGAATTTAGGGTGATGGTACTCGGCTTGTTTTTAATGACAACTTAAAATTTGCATATTCGTTTTGGGAGTATGTATGTTAAATTTTTTAATTTTTTCTGTTAGAAAATGGTATATTAAATATTATTTTTTTTTATCCCAAAATAGGGATGACAAATTAATTTGATCTGATGCCCAATCTGTAACCCACAATTCTGGATATACCGAGGCCAAATTTTTGGATTATTTAAATTTTAATCTCGAAATAGTTTCGATTTGGATTTCAATTGTACCGAACCGATATCTGATCTGAAATTCGAAACCCGATACATAAATAATATTTTATTTATCCGAAATTTGAACCGATATTTGAAATTATTATATGTAATATTTTAGATATAAGACATATAATTTATTTATTATTATTCAAATATTTCATTAGAAATAGTCAATACTAATTTAATTATTAGAACTTATATTTCTCAATCTCAAGTTTTATTGAAATATTTAAGATGTATTTTTTTTAATTTACGTAAAATTTTCATTTGTGTTATATACGAAGAATTATTTTTTAACATATTTTTAAAATTTTACTTAGTATGTCAATTCAATTCGTACAATATGTTACATTTAACTACTTACCTAATTTAATCATTTTAATTTTTAAGTATTTTATAAATATAATAAGTATGGTTTGCATGTAGCAATTTTTTAAATTTGACTACATTATTACTAATTTTGGATACTCGAAAAAATCCAATCTAATTCGAAACCCGACGGATTTGGTTTTGGATATTGAGTTTGAAATTTGGATTTGAATTTATTTTTAAAACCCAAAAATATTTGGATATGTGTCTGGATTTTACAAAACTCACATTATTTTATATGTGTCCTTGTAATTTAATTATCGTGTTAGAAAATATGAATTTCATTTTTCCTTAACAATAAGTATACATGTTAGATAAAGTCTTACGTGTAGACCTGACAAATCGTTTGTGTTGTATACATAAATTCATGACGTGCATCTTTGGGGTCATGTATGAAAATGACATGAAAATTTTTTGTGTACCCAAAATTCGAACACAAAATAATTTGCGAAAAGGAAAAATATGACAATCACATATAATGTTACTTTCTACCCAAATCATCTATGTATGTTACTATATAACTGAAAATAACATTGAGATGCTACAAAACAAAACTAAGTGTAGTGTACATAAAATGAAGCCCTTCTTTTTTTAAAAATTTTTTTTGTCTATTGTTAAAAAATATCTATGCTTGTTTAGAATCTATCTACCAACTTATTAAGTTTTTTTTACCTATATTTAAAGTTTTGTTGATATTAAATAAAAAATATTATCAACCAACCAAGCAAATTTGATATGTCTGTTCTTAGATTAGGATATGAGAATTGAATACTATTACTTTTATTCAAGAATACAAAATTAAAAGGGCACCTTTATTAGAAATAATATATAATTTTATATGTATCGGCCTATTTACTCATCCAATATAATCTAATACCCCGTTGTTGGGTTTTATCTACTGATATATTTGATGTTGTACTTTCTCTTGTGAATGATAACTCCAGTTTCTTTTCCTTGATTTTATGTTGTTTTTCAATAAATATATCTCTTTATTGAGATACCCCATTTTATGTAGAACATACTGTCACAGCCAAAGTGTGTTCTTGTAATCGAATAATTGCTGAAATGTAATAAGTATGTATCTTGGAAGAAGTTCATTGATATGTTTAAGCCTCAAGAGAATACATCAGTTCGACAGCAATAATAAAGTTACTATCAATACATTAATGGTTACGTTACAAGAAGACAGCATGTTGCATGGTCACGACAGCAAGTTTCATTTGACAGTAACATTGGCTGAAGCAGGAGACAACAACATTCTCACACTTGACAGCAAGTTTGGAGTTCCGACAGCAACATTGGCGGGAGCTCATACTGTCAACTACTGAATATTCCTTTGACAGCAAACTTGGCGGCAAGAGTTACTGTCTCACTGAATTATTTGATTTGGAGATTTTATCTCAGTCAAACCCCCATGAAAGTTTAAATGTTCGAGAAACAGATTTGTTGCATTTCGTCAAAGATTGTAGCAGACCTGCAAGACTACGACAGAAGCTTGAGAGATCACAAGACGAGGCTCGACAATTCAAGAGTATGACAAGTCTGCATCTACTAGAATTGTTATAGCTAATTTCGGAAAGAACCCAGAATGCCTTATGCTTAAAGAAAACTCTGTTTGTATAGCATTTTAGGAAAGGTCACATGTGTGGGCAAATTGTGAGGAGCTGTCACTTCAAAATGACAACAGCTCCGCCACCCATATGACTGAGATGCTAGAGAAAGATTAGTCTATACAGAGACACATCTCTCATTCTTTCTGTATCAAGTAAGCGATTCTCACAAGAAGTCGAAGCTTGAGAAAACCATTTTTCTCGAGGTTGTAGCAACACTTTACAAAATAAATAAAACATTTATTTTGTGAGAACATCTTGAATTACTACTTGTGTTTGCAATTCTTATCTAGATAGTATACAATCTTTATCATTGTTGTTGAGCTAAAGATTTGAAATTATCTATATTGCATTCAACCCCCCCTTCTGCAATATATTCCGGGACCAAAAACTGGTATCAGAGCAACAGATTGATATACAAATCTGAAGATCATGACGAGTGTTCAGAAGTCAAGTGGTATCAAGATTCCAGTCTTTGATACAGAGAACTACAATTTCTGGAAAAGAAAGATCTTGTTATTTATCAAAGCTACCCATCCACTATACTTGGGAATCCTTGAGAACGGCCCCTTCATTCCTCAAAAGGAAGTAGCTACTGCTACTGTAAATGACGAAGTCATTCCAGCCCATTGGGTTGCCAAGAGTCCTTCAGAATACACAAAGACCGAAAAGGAGAAAGTAGCCTTGGATGACTACTTACAACTTATCTTACTCGACTCTCTCACTTTAGACAAAGCCATGTGTGGTAATGTCATGGGATGTTCATCTACAAAAGAGATGTGGAGCAAGATAGAGCTGTTGCGTGAAGGAAGTGAAGAGGTCCGAGAAAATCAAAGGCAAATCCTTATATCACAATATGAAGCCTTCATGGCCAAGCCAAGCGAAGAACTCACACGTGTTTGAAAGGTTCAGTAAGCTAATAGCTGAGTGACAAATTCATGGGAAGTTCTATGATAGAAAGGAGATCAACATCAAATTTCTACTCACTCTCCCTGAGCATCTTGAGCACAAAGTCACAACCATAAGAGAGGGAAGAAACTTGAGCAATGTCTCTCTAGAAACTCTTTATGGTGTGCTCAAATCATACGAACTCGAACTCTTTCAAAAGAGAGCTATTCAAACTGGAACCAAAGGAAAGTTGGCAAACATGTCAGGAGCCCTTGTAGCTCATGAACCACAAGTAGCTTGTCCAAGTGAATCCTCACAAAGTTCCAACCAACACAAGTACCATCATTAAAGATTGAAGAGGTGTTGGATGACGTGTAGAAGGTGGTTCTGCAGCTCAAAGACGTTGAAGACGAAGACTTCTATACAATAGAAGAGATTGAAAGCATGGATAATCCAACCATGGCTTATATGGCTAAGAGATTCAAGAACATCAAGTTCAGAAGGGACAAGTCATACAAGCCACAGGGTCAAACATCTAAGTTCAACAAGGGGAGTTTTTCAAAAGCTGCTGGTGGTGCCACGAGAGGTGGATATAGGGATGGGCATTCACCCCGGCCCGCCCGATCCCGATCCGTTCCCCGCACCGAACGGGGCGGGGAATCGGGGATTTTTTCGGGTACGGGCCGGGGAGCGGGGATAATTTTCAAAAAAAATCGGGGAGCGGGCCGGGGATTGGGTTTGAATTCGGGGATGGGGGCGGGGATAGCACTCCCCGGCCCCGAAGTGCCCCGATGCCCATCCCTAGGTGGATACAAGACAGGGATGGTGGATAGGTCGAAGTTCAGGTGCTACAACTGCAATGAGCTAGGTCATTTTGCTACTGAATGCAGAAGACCAAAACAGAATCAAGGAAAAGGATCTGGAAATCAGTTTAAGAGGAATCAAGGTAAAGCCTATGTGGCTGAAGGGAAATGCTGGGATGATTCTGAAGATGAGGAAGAAGAAGAGTTTGTAAACTTGGCCCTCATGGCTAAATCTGATGATGAAGCTTCTAGTTCCTCAACTCAGGTACCATCTCTAGTCTTACTTGATATGTCTAAAACTGAATACAAGCATACCATTGAAGATTTAGGTGCTGAGATGTTTAACATTCATGTTAGTTTATCTGCTGCTCACGAAGAAATTGCTAAGTTAACTAAACAAAATGAGACTCTCAAATCTGAAAATGAAATGTTATTGCTTAGAACCAGTCCTCTAGATTCGTTAGCTCAAGAGAACGCTGGATTAAAAAATGATATTGTCTGTGCTAAGGAAATAGAAGAATTTCTCAGGAATCAAATTGCAGAAAATGAGTTTAAACTCAAAGCTTTTAGAAACTCTTCTAAGTTAGTCCAGGAATATCATGATAATCACACCGAGAATCAAAAGGTAGGTATAGGCTTCAAGTATGGTAGGAGGCATGGAAAGGCAATTGTTCTTAATGATAGTGATGTTGTCAAACCTCATATTCTCAAAAGAGTTTACAAATCGATTTTCAAAAATCTTTAAGCTAATTTTGATGAAACCTCACTGTTCATCAAACAAGAGCTTCTTGATGAGGATGAGTGCGTTGACAGCACACTAGGTAAAGGGAAAGATACTGTCAAGTCTCCCATGATAGAAACTTTGCCAAGCAATCAGACAGAATGTTCTAAAGTATCTGTCAATAAGGATATGACAGAAACTTCAAAAGATACTGTCAAGAGAGAACCCAAGACAGCAACTTTCAAACCTGCTGTCAAGACAGAGGGAAAGAAAGATACTGTCAAAGGTAGCTCGACAGTAACTTCAGAACATACTGTCAAGACAAATGCCTACAAGCCTAAGAATAGGAATGGTAAGTTAGGAATTGACAAGAAGAATGGCTATGCTCATGTTAAAGACGCTCATAGGAAGCTTTGCAATAATTGTGGCTCATCTCAACATTTAACATTTATTTGTAAGAAAACCAACAAGAACAAGGTTAATGCGACCAATGTTAGTGGTAACTTACATAGAACCCCCATCATGCAAAGAGAAGTGGACGTCTGTAATAATATTGACTGTATGCCATGCAAGATTGTTGTTATGAGTACTTGTTTCAATTTGCCTATTCTGTCTACTGAAAGATGTTCCTATATGCAAACTGTTGAGACTTCTAAGTCTGCCTATGTTGGTAAAAAGGCAACATCCACCAAGAGAAAGACCAAGTCTAACTCTAGGCCTAAGTGGACTGTGAACAAAGTCAAACAGGAGGATTCTAGTGTTGATTCAAATGTGAAACAGAATGATATGAATGATAATGCTGTAACTGCAGGACCCAACAGAGTTTGGATACCAGATGCAAATTAAAATCATCTATTTTGCAGGGCAAAAAGCAGAAGCAAGTCATGTGGATTATCGATAGTGGATGTTCTAGGCGCATGACAGGTGATATAGCCCTGCTATCACATTTTGTGGAGAAAGCCGGCCCAATCATAACTTTTGGAGACAACAACAAAGGTTACACTGTGGGATATGGCTGTTTGGAAATTGGGAATGTTGTCATTGAAGACATTGCTCTTGTAGATGGATTGAAGATTAACCTACTCAGTGTCAGCTAGTTCAGTGACAGGGGATTCAAGGTTGACTTTGATATGATGCTTTGCAACATTATCACAAGAAGGATGGAAGCCTTGTTATTCCCAGATTACACACTTGTATAATTGTAGAAGGGGGGGTTGAATACAATTCTTGATATTTATAAATTTCTGATAAGAACTCCAGAAATCTACACTTAGATAATTGCTTGTAAAAGATAAATGCACAAACACATAAAAATCAGGTGGTTAAATGCACCACCTGAAGCTTTTATTCGAAGAAAACTCTGTGATACAAAAGTACACAGCTTCTGTTTTACAACTCTTTGCTTTCTAAGAATATTCAATAGAAACCCTAAGCAAGATGTATCTGTTTTCTTAACCTACAAAGAGTTGCTACACTTGGTTATAAATCCCAAGTTTTTCAAGTACTATTGGAATAAGATAATATTAATCTAATTCTAGTTGACTTGCTACTACACTCCAAATACACATGTAGCCGAAAGGTTGTCCTTGTGTTCAGATATGTCTCCTGCACCTTTCTTGTATTCATAGTGTAAATGGAATGCTTCTTTCTTCTGTGTTTCCAAAGTATGGCTGCCATACTGCTTTTTGTATCTACTATCAACCCATGTGATCTGTCAGTCAAACATGTCCTTATCAACTCCTAATCCCCAGCTAATCATAGAAGACAGTGTCAATGATTATCCGTTGATGTTGTACACTGACATCCGTTGATGATGTATTGAGCGGTATCCGTTGATATTGAGACTTGAGCTGTATCCGTTGATAGAGTGGATTTGAGTTGTATCCGTTGATAGAGTTTTGTCTTCATCTGTTGATACACTTTCACTTAGACAGAATTACATAGCATAGCTTATTTACAATTGGCTACCCTATTCTGCCTATCCGTTGATGGTCAACATGACTGTGGATAAAAACACTATCAACTGATAACATAGAGATACTGCAGTATGCTACAAAACCTCATCCGTTGATGAGCTACCTGTCAACGGATAGAGTTATAAATCCTCAACCGTTGACAGCTACAAAACCTTATACAATTTGATTGATTGTGAAGTTATCATCAAGTACAACATATTCCTAACAATCTCCCCCAATTTATACTTGATGGCAATAAAGCATAAATTCAGGACCTTGATGATAACAAAACATTCCTAAGGATATATAAAGAACAATGCATAAATTATATTAAGCTACAAAAATTAAAAACTGAAAGTTTGAGAAATTTACAGAGAAGTGCTCCTCTAGACTGAGCAGATTAAGACTGTTTCTTTTCTCTTGTTGGCATCACCCTTGATTTTCCTTCTTTGGCAGAGTTGGACTCAATCTGTATTTGGAGTTGCCTATAGAAGGCATCTTCTTCATCTACCTTTGGATTTAGCTTTTGTTGTAACCATCTCAGGTATTGAGAACTAGCCTTTGGTAGTTGGTCTTCTAACCTGAAGAATCTCCTGTTACCATCTTCATCCCTGAACTCCATCATCCAGAAGGGTTGAAGGTGGATTTTCTGTCCATTGTATGGGATCTTCATATTCCTTGGAAGACTTGATGGTGAGTTCCATTCCCTCCTTATTTGTTCTATTCTGTCCAGTATCTCCCCTTTTGCTATCTTGGAGAACCCTGTGTATCTCTTGATTGCAGAGAACACTTTGGTTAAGGTATGATAATTTTCTCCAAGAACCCTTTGTAGTGGTCATGTCCTTTCCTTTCCTCCCTTGTATACAAAGACCAATGTTTCAGGCAAATGTTTATATTTGACAATTCATCCAGATAAAGATTCATGCCAGAGTATTCTTCAATATCTGCCTGATAGATAAAATCATCCTTGTTTTCCAAGATTGGCTGCCTGACAATAACAGGTACCCTAGCAACTTGAATTGGTTCCTTTGAAGGTTGCTTCCTTGGTTTCCTTTTCTTCTGTATAGGCTTCTGTTGAGGCTTCAGCAAGAATGAAGGAACCTCAATGGAGTCAAGATTCATTGGTTCCTCTTTAGGTACTATAGGCTCACCATGGAAATTCACAGCTGGGTTGAATACTTTTACATAAATAGGTTGTGATGAGCCAAATGTCTCCTTGTTTTCAATTTCTGGAGAGACAGGCCTCCTTGCCTTTGATTTTATTCTCTTAGATTTGGATTTGGGGACTGATTTCCATTTCTTTTTGAATTTGGGGACTTCCTCAGGTTCCCTCAATTCATCCTCTACCTCATCCATTAACTCTTGAGCCAGCCTTGCTTGCTTCTCATCTGAGTTTTCATATTGATATTCAGTGTTTGGTTGAGATTCTCTTAGCAGCCTTGAAGTCTCTTCTCTCTTGGCTTCAACAAATCTAGGATGGCTGTTGGATATGTTTAGAACTTTTCCCTTCCTTATGATTACAGCCATCCATTCTCTTACACAACTGTTAGTCTTCTCCTTGAATTCCTTAATTTGCTTACCCATCAGCTTCTCTTCATCATCCTTAGGAAATGGAAAGTCTAGTTGTAACTTGTTCTTCCCATTTGCTTTTGGTGGTGAGTAGGGTCTTGTTTTGATGTAGGGTTCAAATTCTTTAACATGAGAAGGCTCAGCATCATAGAATGTAGGAGCCACAATTGCTGGAGTGAGCACCTTCAGAATTGTGGTAGATATTGTTGGAGCTGAGGTTTGGCTAGAGAACAGAGTTGATGCAATAGATTGATTGATCAATCTTTCTGACCTCATTATCCTTTCATAGTTTTCCTCTTTCATCTTTTGTAGAGCTTCAATTTTGGCTAGCTTTTCCTCTTCTGTCAAGTTTGAAAAATCAAAATCTTCAGATAGAGCTACTTGTACAGGTTTGGATTTGCTGGGGGAAGCTGTGACAATGAAGTCCTGTGGATTGACCACTATGGTAGGCTGCTGCTCCCCCTCACTTACTGCTTCCCTTCTTTCAGAAATTAAGATTTGACTTGTAGTTGCCACAGCCTCTTCCACTTTCTCCCCCTTTTTGTTAGCATCAAGGGTTTGACTAGAAGTTGGGGCTGCAACTAACTTTTCTAGCAGTTGGGTTTGCAGTTTTTGATGTTGAAGAAATTGCTCCATCTGGGATTCCATCTTTTCCACTCTTGAGTTGAGTAGTTGCACAGACTTAGCCAGGTTGTCTTCTTTGATGAACCTTTGTTGCAACACCCTCTGAGTGGCTGTAGGAGCTAGTTGCTCTAACTTGGAATCCACAGAGATTTTCACATCCTTGATTTCTTGTTTGACCTCCTCTAAGTTAGATCTCTGAATCACCATTTGCATCTTTTGTAACTTAAGGGAGTCAATGGCCTGTTGAAGAACAACCTTTCTCTGTGGATCTGCTTCTGGGTGCTCAGCCAGGGCAGATTTATATTGCCTTATGATTTCCATATCAAGTTGATGATAGGTGTAGTTGTGAGCAAATGTAAAATCATGAACACTGCTACCACCTTCATCTTCAGGGCTCTGGCTGTCTTCATCTTCAGAATCTTCAAATTCTTCACTCTCATCAGTGGTTGGCAGAGCTTCTATAGATTCCTTAGCTCTAAGTAGAGACTGTGAGGTGTGCACTAGGTGCATTGCCTCCTCTGCTTCCACATTGCCCTGTTGTGCCAGAATTTGATAGGCAGGAACAGGGTGAGTAAAGGTTTCAGCATCCAAAGAAATGGAGTCAATCATGGACTTATATTCTCTTTGAAATTCCATTTCCTTGGCTGCATCCTAAACCTCCATTGACCGACTAGCAATGGCTGCTTCTTCCATCCTTATTTCTCCTGTAGTCCCTTCTCTCCTCTCATCTCTCTTTTCTTGCATCAAGGGCTCCCCTTGGCTCACACCTCTCACACCCTCACCTTCACCTACTAAGGTGGAACTCTCAGTCTCTCCTTTTGCCTGACCGAAGAAATGGCCAGCCTCTCATTATTTAGCTCTCCTTTTGCATGCTCACAAGGTAGCCTCTCACTCCCTTCCCTCAATCCTAAAAGTGTTTCAACTACTGAGAACTCCTCCACACTTGACACAGGAATGTCAGATATAGCAGTGGTAGAGTGAGTTATCAACGGATAAGGAATATCCATTGATGGAGTAGTTATAGCTGTCAACGGATGGCTAGACAGAGGCGCATCCGTTGATGGAGAAACACTTGTCAACGGATGAAGGATATCCGTTGAGGAAGGAATAATTTTATCCGTTGAAGAGAAAACCAACACTGAATCTGTGGAGATTGATTTTAAGTTCGAGGCCACAGTCTGTGTTGAGAATTCTGGAAGGGAAGATTGATGGTCCAACAAATCATCTAGAAGATGATGACCACCAATTGCAGAGTGGGGCTTCTCCAAGAATCTTAAAGATGGAGAATCAGGAATTGATGTAGATATCATATCCACATCCAGAGATGGAGTTGGTGATGGTGGATTGTAATGTGTACCGATTTGAAGATTGAGATCAAGGGGCTGTGACTCCACATTTATTGAAGCCACATCAAACTGAGTTTGAGAAGGTACAGTTTCCTGTACTGTGTGTGCACCCTGTGATTCCCCTGTGGTTTTAGATTTCACTCTTCTTCCATAGGTTTTTGAGATTGGGCTATATGTGTCTCTAACCCTCTTGTGTAGTGTTCCTTGTGGGGAACTTGATTCAGTAGTCACACTCTGTTGAGGGAGTGTAACTAGAATTTGGCTTGTAGTTACTTAGCAGTCTTTTGAGAGACTGAAATGGTGGTTGCACTCATCTCTCCTTCCTTATCCTTAGGGCTTCTTTGATGTTCACCCTGTCCCTCACCACTCACTACCACCTTCACACTCCCCTCAAGAGTTTTGGTAGATTTTACAACAGGTGTCTTTTGAGAGACACTTGAGGTTTGCTTTTTAGAATGTGGTTTTGGAACTCTGGATTTGGTCACTTTGGTAGGAGCCTGTTTGGTCACAACTACAGACTCCATTGTGACACTAGAAGGCAAAGAAATTTGGGGGTTGGAGATAGGGGTTTCAGAGTTAGAGATAGTTACCTGAACAATTGGTAGATATACCAATTGTACTCCTTCATTGAGGTTCATTCGAATTAGGTCACTTAAGACTCTCTTCTCCTGAACAAAACATTGGAACTTGCTATCCGGGTTAGCAATGGATAGCTTATTCTCATATACATGCAGTGCTAAGAGCATTAAAAATCTAGCGAAGTAGATATTCTTGCTCCTAGTTTCCTTTTTACCCAATTTTGCAGCTATCTCATACATAACTAATGTGCCAAAATTATAGAATTTATCATTTAAGAGCATACACATCATAGTTAGCATGGACTGGGTAACAGCATCAAAATTACTAATTTTGCCTGAAAAAGTTTTAATGAAGGCATCACAGAAATAGCTCCATTCTTTAACCATTCCTTTCCTAACAATTTTCCCTAAGTTTTCAGTACTAAGGGCATAATTAATAGAATTAAGCATGGCAACAATTTCAGCATCAGTGGATACTTTCAGACAGTTATTCTCAGGCAATTTTAAACAAGCAGTTATTACATCAGAATTAACCACATAGTTTTTACCCTTTAAAGAAAAAGCAATTGTACCGTCTGTGCCATTGTACTCAGCAGATGTCCTCATTTCTTCAATTACCTCGTGGATTAAGGGAGTGGTGGCAGTCATAGCATATGACAGTTTGCATTTCTTCACGAAACTCATCAAAGTGTGGTAAGCTTCTGGAGCATTCACTGTGTCAACAAAGGCCGCGAAATTGTTCTTCTCATAGGTAAACCCAGTGGAGGACATCATCTTAACAATGGGCGCCATTGAAGTGTTTGAACTTTGGTTACAGAGAGTTTTAGAGAAGAAGATGCAGTTAACTTTTGATATGCTTGAAAATGAATAAAAGTGAGATGTGAGAGTACAAGTCAGCCTTTTATATTTTTCAAGAATTAAAAATGAAATAATTAAAAGTAATTACTCCATTGGTCAAAAGTAACTATCAGATAATAAATGAAAAGAAAATAAGTACAGCCATGATTTAGATATACACGGTTACCAACGGTTATAAAAATATGTATATCAACGGATATAGAATAAACGGTTGAGATACAGTTTATCCGTTGATGACGTGGATAGCCTGTTACCCGTTGACATGCGAAAATCTAGTAATGTGTTTATACTATCAACGGATAAAAGGATATCCGTTGATAAGCTAATTTTGCCTTAGACAAAATTTCTGCAGAAAATTTTTCTGAAAGTTTTAACTTTCAAGTAAATCAAAACACATTTCTAGCTTCAATGCAGTGAAATCAAATATCACTAGGAATTATGACAAGTTAAGCATACCTAGCTCACCTACCAATCTTGTGAATGTGGATTCATCAAGAGGCTTGGTGAAGATATCTGCAAGCTGCATTTCACTTGGCACAAAGTGCATTTCTACTGTACCATTCATCACATGTTCTCTAATGAAGTGGTATTTGATGTCAAGGTGCTTGGTTCTCGAATGTTGCACTGGATTCCCTGTGATGGCAATAGCACTTGTGTTGTCACAGAAAATTGGAATCTTCTCAACTTTTAGACCATAGTCAATGAGTTGGTTTTTCATCCATAGAATCTGTGCACAACAGCTTCTAGCAGCAATGTACTCAGCTTCAGCTGTAGAAGTGGAGACTGAGTTTTGTTTCTTACTGAACCATGAAACAAGACTGTTTCCTAGAAATTGACAGGAACCTGTAGTACTTTTCCTATCAACTCTGCAACCTGCATAATCTGCATCTGAATAGCCAGTTAAATCAAAACCAGATTCTCTTGGGTACCAAATGCCAAGGTTTGGTGTTCCCTTGAGATACCTGAAAATTCTTTTAATAGCTATTAAGTGAGACTCTCTAGGGTCAGCTTGAAATCTAGCACACAGACAAGTAGAAAACATTATATCAGGTCTACTAGCTGTTAGGTATAGAAGTGAACCTACCATGCCTCTATAGCTTGAGATGTCCACAGACTTTTCCTTAGTATTCAACTCAAGCTTAGTTGCAGTGGCCATAGGTGTTTTAGCAGATGTACAATCCATTAAGACAAATTTCTTTAAGAGATCTTAAATATATTTTGTTTGACTTATGAAATGCCCTCATTAACTTGCTTTACTTGTAGGCCAAGAAAGTAAGTTAATTCACACATCATGCTCATTTCATACCTACTTTGCATAAGTTTGGCAAACTTTTTGCAAAGCTTCTCATCTGTAGACCCAAAAATAATATCATCTACATAGATTTGAACAAGTATTGAAGAGCCATTAATATCCCTATGAAATAAGGTTTTATCTACTGTACCTCTAGTGAAGTGGTTTTCCAAAAGAAATTGAGATAAAGTGTCATACCAGGCTCTTGGTGCTTGCTTCAAACCATAAAGTGCTTTCATGAGAAGATATACATATTCTGGAAATTCTGGATCCTCAAAACCAGGAGGTTGATGGACATAGACCTCTTCTTCCAGTTCCCCATTTAGAAAGGCACTTTTGACATCCATGTGATAGACTTTGAAATTGGCATGTGCTGCATAGGCTAGAAATATTCTTATTGCCTCAAGTCTTGCCACTGGAGCAAAAGTTTCATCAAAATCTATTCCTTCTTCTTGAGAGTAGCCCTTTGCCACTAATCTAGCTTTATTCCTCACAATTATGCCATTTTCATCTGTCTTATTCTTGAGAACCCATTTAGTACCTATGACACTTCTATCATCAGGTTTGGGCACAAGTTTCCATACTTTATTTCTTTCAAATTGGTTTAGCTCTTCTTGCATTGCTAACACCCAATCTGGATCTGGAAGGGCATCTTCCACTTTCTTAGGTTCCTCTTGAGACAGGAAGCTACTGTATAGACATTCTGCTTGAGTGGCCCTTCTAGTTTGGACTCTTGAATTTGATTCACCAATGATTAACTCAAATGGATGATTTCTAGTCCATTTTCTTGCAGGTGGAAGGTTTGATCTTGATGAGGTTGCTTCATTTCCATGATCATGTTGATTTAGCATTGAATTTTGACCTTGAGAAACTCCCCCTGAGTTTGTTGTCCTTGCTGAATTATGAAGTTGACTGTCAATGGATGCATCATTTTGCCTGTCGACGGATGCTTGAGAATATCTGTCAACGGATGCATCTCTAATAGTGTCAACGGATGTTGCAGAATGACTGTCAACGGATGTTGCAGAATGACTGTCAACGGATGCTTCATTTTCAGTGTAAGCATCACTTCTAGTTGGTATTACAGCTCTAGGTGGATCTCTGTGGTCATGATCTTCATTTTCCTCATCATCATCATAGTACATTCTTCCTTCACCTTCATTCTCAAATTCCAACTTTTCATGGTAACCTTCATCATTTAGGCCTAGAATCTTTTGATCATCAAACACAACATGTACAGATTCCATAACAATGTTGGTTCTTAGATTGTAGACCTTGTATGCTTTCCCTGCTGCATATCCAACGAAAATAGCTTAATCTTCCTTTGCTTCAAATTTGCCCAAGTTATCTCCATGATTCCTTAGCACAAAACACTTACATCCAAAGACATGTAGGAAAGCTAAAGTTGGTTTCTTGTTGGTTAATAACTGATAAGGAGTCATTCCTCTAGCTTGATTGACCAAGGAAATATTCTGAGTAAAGCATGCAGTGTTGACAGCTTCAGCCCAGAAATATGTTGGTAACCTTGATTCACTTAACATTGTTCTAGCTGCTTCAATGAGAGTTCTGTTTTTCCTTTCAACAACCCCATTTTGTTGAGGTGTTCTGGCAGCAGAAAACTCATGGACAATTCCATTCTCTTCACAAAAAATCTTCATTGTGGAATTCTTGAATTCAGTACCATTGTCACTCCTGATTCTTTGTACTCTGTCTTCAGAACCATTGTTTAGTATTCTGAGGTGATTGATGATGATTTCACTTGCACAATCCTTGGAGTGCAGGAAGAAGGTCCATGTGAACTTAGAAAAATCATCTACAATCACCAGACAGTATTTCTTCTTTGAAATAGACATGACATTTACTGGACCAAATAAGTCCATATGCAGCAATTGAAGAGGCTTAACAATGGATGACTCTTTCTTGCTTTTGAAGGATGATTTCTTTTGTTTCCCTAATTGGCAGGCATCACACAGCCCATCTCTGACAAACTCCAATTGAGGGATTCCTCTAGCAAGATCCTTTCTTACCAAATCATTCATAACTTTAAAATTCAAATGTGACAGCTTCTTATGCCATAGCCAACTCTCATCCTTACTTGCTTTGCTGAAGAGACAAGTAATGGATTCTGAGCATGCCGAATTGAAGTCAGCTATGTAAACATTTCCTTTTCTAAAGCCTGTCAATACCACATTGTTGTCTTCCTTGGCAGAAACAACACAGGATTCTTTTGTGAACTTTACTTCATAGTCTTTGTCACAAATCTGACTGATACTCAGCAAATTGTGCTTCAAACCTTCAACTAAAGCTACTTCTTCAATGATGACATTGTCTTTTGAAATCAGGCCATATCCCTTAGTATATCCTTTGCTGTCATCTCCAAAGGTAATTCTAGGGCCAGCTCCTTCCTTGAACTCTGTGAGCAGGGTTGAATCTCCTGTCATGTGCCTAGAGCATCCACTGTCTAGGTACCATAGATTCCTTCTATTTCCCTGCACACATTTCAAAAAACAAATCAAGTTGATTTTGGTACCCAAGCTTCCTTGGGTCCTTTCTTGTTAGCCTTTGACTTTGCACTCTTAGCATTCTTCAACTTAGGTGTAGATGCTTGAGTGATGGGGTTTGACAAATGCTCATTTGCATGAATATTGGATGCATGCATGTGTGAAAAATTGGCATACATATTATTCATGTTAGGTATGTTCCATGACATTTGTGGCACATTCATAGATTGAAAGTAAGGATTAGACACATATGGCATGTTCACATATGGATTTGAAAAACTAGCATTTTGATACAAACCAGGCATTGCAGGCATACATGGCATTGGTTGAGGTACATGAACAGGAGCCTTGTTGACAATCTTGCAATTAGAAGATAAATGATTGACACTATTACAATTACTACAAGTTTTCCTACGAGCAAACTTGTCAGGAGAGTAATTGTTTTTCTTGTTGATGCCTATCTTACCATTTCTGTTCTTTTTCTTTTTGCCCTCAATTTCTACCTTTTCATTGTCTGATTTACCAACAGCCTTTTTGTTGTGTAAATCACCTGTCTTAGCCTTCCCACTGGATTTGGTTTTTCTGCACTCACCACTAACAAAATTCTTGTTGACTGGACCATACTTGATATCCAGTTTCCTAAGTTCCTTCTTACTAACAGACTTTTTGTTAGTCGACGGATACCTCTCATCCGTTGACGGTTCATTTGTCAACGGATGATCACTATCCGTTGATTCACAAATAGTCTCTAGATCCTCAAGGCCAGGTTCTAGCTCCTTTTTCTTTTGAGTCCAGGTATCCTTCACAAATGATTCTATTCCCTGAACTTCTATTATGTTTTGAGAAATATTCCTACAACTTTGAAATTTAGCAATTATCCCTTGTTCTTTTTCAAGCTGGTCTTTTAAAATCAGTTCTCTTTTTAACACAGCTTCAAGTTCACTTTTAGCATTATTGCAATCAACTCTCATTTTCTCAAATTCTAGAAATTGAGTTTCTAGAGCAGCATTTCTATCACTTAAAAACAGATTAGACTCTTTAATCCTATTGTTCTCTTTAGTAAGTGATTTAAGAGTAACACTAAGTGATATAGTTCAGTAGACATTTCATCTATAACACTATTGCATTCCTCTTTGGTGAGCTTAGAGAGATTAGTAGAAAATACCTGATTGCTAGCTAAACTTGCTTCCTGCTCTCCAGAATCAGCCATTAAAGCAAGGTTGACTAACTCAACATCATCATCAGAATGATTGTCATCAACAGCCCAGTCATACTCTTGGGTCAAGAATGCCTTTCCTTTCTGCCTGAGAAGATCAAAATATTTCTTCTTATAGTCAACAGCCTCAGTTGACTTTCCCTTGTTCTCAGATCTAGGTTTCCTGCATTCACTTATCATGTGACCAGCAATTCCACAATTGTAGCATTTAATTTTGGATTTATCCACATAGTTGCTTGTGGAAAAATCCTTGTTAAATGGCTTGGCCACCCCAGAGTTTCTCTTGAATTTCAGCTTAGAGAATCTCCTAGATAGAAAAGCTAAGTGCTCATCTATCTCATCCAATTCATCCTGCTGAAGAGCATTCAATTCCTCAGACACCTTTTCCTTGCTCCTGCTTGATTCTGCTCTACCTTTACAAACCTCCCTGTTTGGTGTAGAACTAGCAGTTTCTGTCATTTCCTCCTTTTGCTCCAAGTTGGCAACAAGTGCAACTGACCCACTTTTCTTTTGAGACTTCTCAATCTCTTCATCCTGCTCCATTTCCAGCTCATAGGCCTTTAAAGTTCCATAGAGCCTTTCAAGAGTAAATGTCTTGTACTCTTGAGTGTTTCTTAGAGAAACAGTCATTGGCTTCCATTCCTTGGGCAGTGATCTCAGAAATTTGAGATTAGAATCTTTAACTTGATAGATTCTTCCATACAGTTTCAAACCATTTAGTAGCTTTTGAAATCTACTAAATGTATCATTCAATGTTTCTCCACTCTTAAAGTGAAAATGTTCATACTGTTGGATTAATAGTTGCATCTTGTTTTCCCTTACCTGTTCTGTTCCTTCACACAGGGTTTGAACAGTGTCCCATACTTCCTTGGCGGTAGTACAGTTAATAACATTGTCAACCATGTCTGTTTCTAGACCATTGAACAGAATATTCATGGTCTTTTTGTCTTTGTGGACTTCTGCAATATCTTCAAGACTCCACTCAGAAACAGGTTTGGGAATGAGAGTGTCAGGCACATCATCAGCCAGGCCAACTCTTGTTGCTGTCTTCATTGGAACGTGAGGACCCTTGTCAATGCAATCCACAAAGCCCTCATCAATAGACGAGAGATGTAGACGCATTTTTACTTTCCAGTGAAAGTAATTTTCTCTATCAAGAACTGGAATCTTTACTCCATAATCCTTCTTAGACATGTTGGAAGTGTGTTGATCTTTAAACTTCAAATATGTTAGAAGCTTGCTCTGATACCAATTGTTATTCCCTGATTACACACTTGTATAATTGTAGAAGGGGGGGTTGAATACAATTCTTGATATTTATAAATTTCTGATAAGAACTCCAGAAATCTACACTTAGATAATTGCTTGTAAAAGATAAATGCACAAACACATAAAAATCAGGTGGTTAAATGCACCACCTGAAGCTTTTATTCGAAGAAAACTCTATGATACAAAAGTACACAGCTTCTGTTTTACAACTCTTTGCTTTCTAAGAATATTCAATAGAAACCCTAAGCAAGATGTATCTGTTTTCTTAACCTACAAAGAGTTGCTACACTTGGTTATAAATCCCAAGTTTTTCAAGTACTATTGGAATAAGATAATATTAATCTAATTCTAGTTGACTTGCTACTACACTCCAAATACACATGTAGCCGAAAGGTTGTCCTTGTGTTCAGACATGTCTCCTGCACCTTTCTTGTATTCATAGTGTAAATGGAATGCTTCTTTCTTCTGTGTTTCCAAAGTATGGCTGCCATACTGCTTTTTGTATCTACTATCAACCCATGTGATCTGTCAGTCAAACATGTCCTTATCAACTGCTAATCCCCAGCTAATCATAGAAGACAGTGTCAATGATTATCCGTTGATGTTGTACACTGACATCCGTTGATGATGTATTGAGCGGTATCCGTTGATATTGAGACTTGAGCTGTATCCGTTGATAGAGTGGATTTGAGTTGTATCCGTTGATAGAGTTTTGTCTTCATCTGTTGATACACTTTCACTTAGACAGAATTACATAGCATAGCTTATTTACAATTGGCTACCCTATTCTGCCTATCCGTTGATGGTCAACATGACTGTGGATAAAAACACTATCAACTGATAACATAGAGATACTGCAGTATGCTACAAAACCTCATCCATTGATGAGCTACCTGTCAACGGATAGAGTTATAAATCCTCAACCGTTGACAGCTACAAAACCTTATACAATTTGATTGATTGTGAAGTTATCATCAAGTACAACATATTCCTAACAAGCCTCTCCTTGAAAGGAGACAGGAAAGGAAGCTTGTTTGTTGGAGACTTAAATTCTGTAAAGAAAGACAAGGCTTACTGTTTTTACAGTAAAGCATCAGTTGGTGAAAGCATGCTTTGGCACAAGAAGCTCTCCCATCTCAATTTCAAGAATATGAATATTCTGATGAAGAAGGATTTGGTGAGAGGACTACCTCAACAGGAATTCTGTCAAGAAGGATTGTGCGAGGATTGTCAAATGGGTAAATTGAAAATATCAGTGCACAAGTCAAAGCAAGTGAATACCAACACTGAGCCACTCAAATTAATTCATATGGATTTGTTTGGTCCAGTAAATGTTCAATCTCTCGAAAGAAAGAGATATGCCCTGGTAATGGTGGATGATTACTCGAGGTACACTTGGGTGAAGTTCTTAGAAACAAAGGACGAAGCTGCTCAAGAAATCATTGATCACATAAGAGTTCTTGATAGAACCCCGAATGCAAAAGTTCAATATCTGAGAAGTGACAATGGTACTGAGTTCAGAAATGCCACATTGGGAAACTTCTGCAAGGAAGAAGGCATTGTCCAACAATTCACCACTGCCAGGACACCACAACAAAATGGAGTTGTAGAAAGGAAGAATATGACTCTCATTAAAGCTGCGAGAACTATGTTGAATGATTCTAAATTACCAACATATTTCTGGGCAGAAGCTATTAACACAGATTGCTACACATAGAACAGAACCTTGATCAACAAGACTCATGGAAACACTCTTTACTATCTATTAACAGGAAAGAAACCAACTGTCCAATACTTTCATGTATTTTGGAGTAAGTGTTTCATGATGATTGACAACCATGAAATGAAAGGAAAGTTTGATGCTAAAGCTCATGAAGGCATTTTCATGGGATATGGATTGGAAAGGACTGCGTACAGAGTCTATGTCATTGATCACAAAGTCATTGAAGAAAGTTTCAATGTCACATTTGATGAAACCAAGTTCCCTGGATTACAAGAGGATGGACAACTGGAGCCTCTTAGATTTGAAAATCAAGCTTACTTGGAGGAAGAAGAAGTTGTTGCTGAGGAACCTACTTGCAATCAGTCCATTGAGTTTGGAAGATATGCTGTCAACACCAATGATGTTACTCAAACTCCAGCACGGTCTCAAACAATAACTCCCAATCATCAGAATGAGAATGAGTCTGGAGATGTTGAAGAACATGAAGCAGAAATCATCAATGGTGGAGAATCAACTCCTCAAAGAGGAAGTGATCAAGCAGATCAAGAAGAAAGCTTGCCTAGAACCACTAAGTGGAACAGAGATCACACCAGCAATCTAATCATTGGTAATCCCACTACTGGTATAAGGACAAGGAGAAATGTTTCTGCTGACAGCATGTTCTCTTGCTTTCTATCTCAAACTTAGCCAAAGTCAATTGATGAAGCATTGTTGGATTCAGATTGGGTGATAGCCATGCAAGAAGAGCTCAACCAATTTGAGAGAAACAATGTATGGAAGTTGGTCCCTAGACCTAGAGGGAAATCAGTTGTTAACACAAAATGGGTCTTCAGAAACAAACTGGATGAAGGTGGAAATGTGACAAGGAACAAAGCAAGACTAGTGGCCAAAGGATACTGTCAACAGGAAGGAATAGACTATGATGAAACATTTGCACCTGTTTCAAGAATTGAAGCCATAAGAATTTTTCTAGCCTATGTTGCACAGTGTAACTTCAAAGTGTTCCAAATGGATGTCAAAAGTGCTTTTCTCAATGGAGAGCTAGAGGAGGAAGTGTACATTGAACAGCCACCTGGATTTGAAGATGCTGAATTGTATGACTTTGTCTACAAACTGTTCAAGGCACTTTATGGATTGAAGCAAGCCCCTAGAGCTTGGTATGATACTCTCTCTACCTTTCTGCTGGAGAATCAATTTATAAGAGGTGTTGTGGATAAGACACTGTTCTACAAGCATCATGGCAAAGACATCATTCTGGTACAGATCTATGTTGATGACATAATCTTTGTTCTACAAATGAGAAGCTGTGTGAAAAGTTTTCATCTCTTACGAGGAACAAATATGAGATGAGTATGATGGGAGAACTGTCATTTTTCCTAGGTTTACAAATTCATCAAAAGAATGATGGCATCTTCATTTGCCAAGAAAAATATGTCAAGGAACTTCTCAAAAAGTTTAACTTGGAAGATGCATCACCTGTCAAGACACCTATCTCTACTGCAACCAAACTGGATTTGGATCCTAAAGGAAAGAAAGTGGACTCTAGTACCTACAGGGGCATGGTGGGATCATTGCTGTATCTAACTGCTAGCAGACCAGATATTATGTTTGCTACATGTCTCTGTGCAAGGTTTCAAGCTGATCCAAAAGAGTCACACTTGGTAGCAATCAAGAGAATCTTTAGATATCTCAAAGGTACTCCAAATTTAGGCCTTTGGTATCCTAAAGATTCTGGATTTGATCTGATAGGATATTCGGATTCAGACTATGCTGGATGCAAGATTGACAAAAAAAGTACAACAGGAAGCTGTCAATTTCTTGGTGGAAGATTAGTGTCATGGTTTAGCAAGAAACAGCATTCTGTGTCTACCTCAACTGCAGAAGCTGAATACATTGCAGCTGGAAGTTGCTGTGCTCAAATTCTTTGGATGAAAAATCAGCTAATGGATTTTAGTGTAGAGTTGTCCAATATTCCCATTTATTGTGATAACACCAGTGCCATAGCCATCTCAGATAATCCAGTTCAACACTCCAGGATGAAGCACATTGATATCAGACATCATTTCATCGGAGAGCATGTTGAAAAAGGAACTGTGAAGCTGGTTTATGGTCCAACAGAAAAGCAACTTGCAGACATCTTCATGAAGCCACTAGATGAAGCATCCTTTAACAGGTTGGTAAGTGAATTGGGAATGCTAAATCTGGTATGTTAACTTACTAGTTTTTACATTTTCAAAGTGGTTATATCGCAGCTTGTGACCGTAGCTTTCAATGTTACTGTCATGAGAAGTTACTGTCTTATGTGCTACTTGTTTGTTGACAGCATGTTTGATATGACTATGCTAAATTCAAATTACATGCCTGTTTTAACTTATGTAATGAGTGGTCGCGTGACATTAACTTAATTCACACGCGTGTAAGTGATGAGTAGTCGTGTCATTTGAAACGTACCCGGATATTTGTCAGACTTTTAGTTTAGAGTTTAATACTTTATTAAAAGGAAGCGTGTAGGAAGCTCAAGGAGTACTTGTTTGCTTTAGATCATTGTCCTATGTAATGCTAAATGCTTGGGAATGTTCTAGAATCCTATTTTGATCTATGTTAGTTAAGTTGTCAGCGTGCTTGTATTGAGAATTTGTTGTTATTGTCCATAAAAACAAATTGGGGGAGATTGTTAGGATTTATGGGTGATAGCGTAGAGACAACTTAACTAATACTTAGTTTATTTGTATAGGCTAAGTAGAACATACTGTCACAGCCAAAGTGTGTTCTTGTAATTGAATAATTGCTGAAATGTAATAATTATGTATCTTGGAAGAAGTTCATTGATATGTTCAAGCCTCAAGAGAATACATCAGTTTGACAGCAATAATAAAGTTACTGTCAATACATTGATGGTAACGTTACAAGAAGACTGCATGTTGCATGGTCACGACAGCAAGTTTCATTTGACAGCAACATTGGCTGAAGCAGGGGACAACAACATTCTCACACTTGACAGCAAGTTTGGAGTTCCGACAGCAACATTGGCGGGAGCTCATACTGTCAACTACTGAATATTCCTTTGACAGCAAACTTGGCGGCAAGAGTTACTATCTCACTGAATTATTTGTTTTGGGGATTTTATCTCAGTCAAACCCCCGTGACAGTTTAGATGTTCGAGAAACAGATTTGTTGCATTTCGTCAAAGATTGTAGCAGACCTGCAAGACTACGACAGAAGCTTGAGAGATCACAAGACGAGGCTCGACAATTCAAGAGTATGACAAGTCTGCATCTACTAGAATTGTTATAGCTAATTTCGGAAAGAACCCAGAATGCCTTATGCTTAAAGATAACTCTGTTTGTATAGCATTTTAGGAAAGGTCACATGTGTGGGCAAATTGTGAGTAGCTGTCACTTGAAACGACAACAGCTCCGCCACCCATGTGACTAAGATGCTAGAGAAAGATTAGTCTATATATAGACACATCTCTCATTCTTTCTGTATCAAGTAAGCGATTCTCACAAGAAGTCGAAGCTTGGGGCAACACATTACAAAATAAATAAAACATTTATTTTGTGAGAACATCTTGAATTACTACTTGTGTTTGCAATTTTTATCTAGATAGTTTACAATCTTTATCATTGTTGTTGAGCTAAAGATTTGAAATTATCTATATTGCATTCAACCCCCCCTTCTGCAATATATTCCGGGACCAACAGATTTGGACAATATAGAATCGCAGTTATGGTTGGTTGTTCGAATATGCTCTGACAAATCAGATATATGTTCCTCACGATTATAATAAATTGTTGGATTATCTTGCCAAAAAGGTTATATATTTTAGTGATATAAGTGATGAGTGTACAACAATTTAAGATCTGATCAGTGATCGTAGTTTGGTTGAAAGAAACCTTGATATGATCTATTTTAATAGGTGTATATCCGATCTTGATTATTTTTTTAGATGTTGTATGACCTTATTGATGAATTAATTACCTATAAAAAATGTAATTTATAAGAAAATTTGAAGTCTTGATTATTTTTGTATATATCATATGCCCTTTTATTAATAAATTAATTATTTATCAAAAAATGGTGTATTTATAATGGTGTAGTAAATATTTTTTAATTTTAAAATTTTTAACTTAATGATAGTAGATTTATTCAAATTTGATTGCACCTTATAATTGTAGATCGAGAGATTGTGATATTAAAATATTATATTATATAATATATTTTTATTTAAATCAATTGATAAATATGAAATTTTGGAAAATGACTCTATATGCAAAGAATAGATGTGCCAGTAAATAATAATTTAATTGTGATTATTTTTAATTAAAAAATTATGATTAATTAGTTATTGATAAATACGCAATTTTGGAAAATGACTCTATATGCAAAGAATAGATGTGCCAGTAAATAATTAGTTAGTAAGTATTTATGAAAATTAATCTGTAATATAAAACTATATATTATAGTTGATTGTAGTAGATATTTATGAAAATTAGCTCGTAATATATAATTGTATAGTTTTGATTGATTTTAAACTAAAAATTGATAAGTTAGTAAACATTATATCACTTTAAAAAATATGTGTCTTATGCATGTACTAAATAAAATAAATTTTGTATTTCAAAAAATATTGTTAAATGACCAAGATAAGTAAATTACGATGAGAATGATATGCATTAATTTAATTTTTGTGGTAAATTCTTATTGGCTCATATTTATGAAAATTAATCTGTAATATATAATAATATAATTATGATTAATTATAAATCAAAAGAGTGAAAAAATATATTGTGGAAATTGCTTAATATATATATATATATATATATATATATATATATATATATATATATATATATATATATTTTATAATCCTGATTAATTTTAACTTAAAATATTAATTTATTATAAAAAAAATTTGATATTAAGAAATATTTAATATATGGATCTGTTAAATCAAGTAACTACTATATTTAAATTAGAATTTTTAACTAAATATGGTTTTATAATAGGATGAAAATGGTAAATAAGGAAAATTTTTAATATAATATGATTGGTCTATGATTAATGTAAATAAAAAGAGTGAAGATTTATATTGCGAAAATCGCTTAATATTATATAATTGTATAATCCTGAATGATTTAACTTAAAATATTAATTTATTATAAATTTTTTATATTAAAAAATATGTAATATATGGATATGTTAAATCAAGTAACTACTATATTTAAATTAGAATTGTTAACTAACTATGGTTAGTATAATAGGATGAGAATTGTAACTAAGGAAAACTTTTAATATAATATGATTGGTCTAAAATTTAGAGATGACCTATGATTGGTCCTAAAATAATTTCTTTTTTCTGATTGGTTAACTGCATACTGTGGTAGACTCAGGTATTATAATAAAGGATTTACATAAGTAATCAATAAACTTAACACTATTAAATTTAGGGGTATTGTTTGCACTAAATCACGCAAGCGTACGTGGTCACAAGTAATATAGATATAAGTCAAGTTCGTTCCCACAGAGATCTGGTTTAGATTTCAATTCAGTTAATGCACCTATGCAACAATGTATGATTATCCTTCACTGCTAAGACAAATAACAAATTTGGGTTTTGATTAACTAAAATTAACTAAGAAACAAATTAACAAACTAAGAATTAATTAACTAACGAGAATATAATCGAATTACTTATGAGAGAATAAACATGGGATCCTAACTTCATTAAATACTTCGCTTAGATCTGACGCCTTTAATCAATGCATGTGATGGTTATGATATCTGATCGGACAACACGAAACAAGTATAGGCTACCTTTCAGTATACGAATACCAAACTACTCATACATCCACAAAAGAGATAGAAGATAAATAGACACCAATTATGCTTAGACCCTATATATCTATAGAATTTGAAAACATAATGGTTGAAGAACAATTTATCCATAATGATCACATAGGGCAGCATAAGTTATTTCTAATTACGCTACAAATCATGACACATACATCAACCTATCCTATGCTAGCATGACAAGTTCTAAATCTCAAGATCCACCGTAGCTTCACAAGAGATTAACAAGGCAACTTAGATGTTAGCTGCGCATCCAAGAAGAATAACCACAACCATACAAGGATATCAATAATTCATCACACACAAATCTTTAAAGCAATCAAACTACTAAACTACATATATAAATCCGTTAGAATCCCATGACAACGATTAGTTCATAATCGAACCGCTCGTCATCATGGGATATGATGAAACCATGATAATAAACAAAGTCTGAATAAAAATAATAATGCTAGAGTAATAAGTTAAGAAAACAAATCCTAAAAACATCCAAGAGTTCGCCTAATAGAAGAAAACGAAAAGTAGATCTAGATCTTCGTTGCTTGTCACGAGCGTAGAAATCCTTCTCCAACTCTGAATCTCCGTCTCTCGGCTCTCTCTATATGTTATGTGAAGTTTTGATATGAATTACAATGATAGGATTTGTTTATATAGGCCCTAGAATTCTTTTCGAGCAAGAAAAGTCCTAAAATAGCAATTTAATTCAAAACATGAAAGAAATCAGGAAATTTCCAGGAACTCCGCGCGCTGCCAGCGCCCAACACTTCTATCCAAGATTGTAGAAAATTTCGTTATCTTCGCGTGAGCTGTAAGATCGTTAGAATCGGACTTGTAGAACTCCAGATATGGCCAAAACAGTGAAGACTGTGCAACCTACCCAGAAAATCCGAATTTTACACAATTTGCTCCTTTCTCATCCGTTTCTTTTGCAAGTTGTCATTCATCACTTCTTGAACTCAAATCCACCATAAAATATGCAATTTATGTCTTCCAAACTTAAGTTAGCAACCCTGCACAATCTCACTAAAACGAATCAAAAACACAACATACTTGAGGCCAAGTTAATCAATTTAAGCCGATTCGAAGCATTCCAAGTGGATATAAAATCCACTTATCAGGTATATTTAATTTAGCTTTTGATAAATTAATAATACATTATGTACTTTAAAAGATTGTTGCTAATTTTAATTCTACGCGAAATTCTTGCAGAATTGATGTAAAATTTCGTAGAGTTTAGGGAGAGTCTGAGTGATTTTGAAAAATTTATGATAAATTCATCAAAATCCCATAGATATTAGCTGAATTTCGAAACATAAAAAGTACACGGTCAAATTTTTTAAAATACACCATTTTATTATATCCAAAAAAATTTATGAATTTTTGAATATCATTAAATTTTAATGAATTTTTTTAATTCAAATTAAATACACCTGAATTTTAAAATACATTTTAGAATCGAAACTGAATACCATAAAAAACATTTAATTCAAACTGAATATCATCAAATTTTAGAAAAAAGTTAAAATTCAAATTGAATATTATTGAATTTAAAAAATCCAAAATATTTATTCAAAATCCGAGTTGATTACACCTCTTAATCATGAAGGGAAATAAGTAAAAAAAAAAATTTAATTTACATTAAAATAAGAGAATCATGTACCTGAGGTCAGGTAGTAGCCTGATGTTATAAGAACCCCATATAAATACATAAGGGTAGATTTATAAATTTAGGAATAAATTTTAGTATTTACCAAATTACCGTTAAAATTGTATAGGATTATATTTTAACCTCAGGGAAGTTAACCGAGCTCATCCTTAGATCCATTTTTCTCCTGAATCTCTGACTTCTGAAGGTGACAATGAAGGTTTTCACAAGAAATTGAAGGAACGTAAGGAAGAGTATGATGATATATTCAAAGAACCTGATAAATTGCCTCCAAACAGAGGGTTATTTGATCATAGAATTCCATTGGAATCTAGTGCAAATCCAGTAAGCATCAGGCCTTATAGGTACCCTTTGAAACAACGTGATATCATAGAAAACATTATTGAAGAAATACTGAAGAAAGGAATCATTCAGAATAGTGCTTCTCCTTTTGCTTCTCCTGTAGTACTTGTGGGGAAAAAAGATGGTAGCTGGAGATTATGTGTTGATTACAGAGAGTTAAATAAAAAACAGTGAAAGATAAATTTCCTATCCCTGTTGTAGATGAGTTAATTGATGAACTTTCTGGGTTAAAAGTGTTTAGTAAAATAGATTTAAGGGCAGGTTATCACCAATTGAGAGTGCATGCTGAGGATGTCTTTAAAACAGCATTTAAAACTCATAGTGGTCATTATGAGTTTCTTGTTATGCCATTTGGACTTACAAATGCTCGAGCATCTTTTCAGGGGTGGATGAATGCTATTTTCAAATCTCTCTTAAGAAAGTGTGTTTTAGTATTTTTTGATGACATTCTAATCTACAGCAAATCTGTAGAGAATCACTGGAATGATTTGCAGGAAGTATTTCAATTGACGAGGAAGCATTCTTTATTTGCTAAGAAAAGTAAGTGCTGTTCTGTGATGGACAAGGTGGAATATTTAGGCCACTTTATTTCTGGCAAAGGAGTTGAGACTGATGCTAGAAAAATATATACTATTGTCAACTGGCCTACTCCTATATCTGTTAAGGAGCCTCGAAGTTTTTTGGGCATATCAGGTTATTACAGAAAATTTATTAGAAATTATGCAGTGATTAACAAAGCTTTAACAGACCAACTTAAGAAAGGTAGTTTTGCTTGGAATGATTCTGCACAGCATGCATTTGAAACACTAAAAACTACTTTAAGTTCTGCACCAGTTCTTGCTTTAACTGGTTTTAATAAGGTTTTTGTGGTGGAAACTGATGCATTAAAGACAGGCATTGGAGCTGTTCTGATGCAAGATCATCACCCTCTAGCAAGTCTTTAGGCCCAAAATGGCAAAAGCTTTCCGTGTATGAGAAAGAGCTTTTAGCAATTGTATGTGCAGTTCAAAAGTGGGAACAATATCTCATGGGAAGTCATTTTATTTTCAAGACAGATCAGAAAAGCTTAAAATGGTTACTTCAGCAAAGGATCTCAACACCATTTCAACAATTCTGGCTTTCAAAGCTTATGGGGTTTGACTATAAGATTCAATATAAAAGAGGTAGTGAGAATTTAGCAACTGATGCTTTGTCTAGACTTCAAGGATCTGAGGTATTATTTCTTGCAATTTCAGTTGTAGATTTTGAGTTAGTTCAACTACTGATACAAAGCTATGATAATGATCCTTATTTGCTGGATATCAAGTGTAAGTTGGAACATGGTCAACTCTTCGATAACTTTGTGTTAGAGAATGGTTTGCTTAAGAAGTCTGGCAAAATTATGGTAGGTTTAGATGTTCTTTTAAGGGAAAAACTTATTATGTGGCAACATGCTTCTCTTGAAGGTGGGCACTCTGGTAAAGATCATAATATTAAAAGAGTAAAAACTCTTTTCTATTGGCCAGGAATGTCTAAAGATATCAGACAAAAAGTAAGACTTTGTCAAGTCTGTCAAGCTACTAAGTATGATTCTAGTCCCTATCCTGGTTATTTGCAACCATTACCAATTTCTCAAGAGGTCTGGATTGATGTCTCAATGGACTTCAATACAGGTTTACCAAAATCTCAAGGTAAGGATGTGATATTTGTAGTGGTAGACAGACTCAGTAAAAGTGCACATTTTATGGCTTTGAGTCACCCTTTCACTGCAGTTCAGGTAGCTCAAAGTTATCTTGATAATGTTTTTAAGTTACACGGTTGGCCTAGATCAATTGTGAGTGAAAGGGATTCAGTGTTCTAAAGTCAATTATGAAAATCTTTGTTTGCTTTGCATGGGACTGAATTGCTGTTATCTTCAGCATAACATCCATAAACAAATTGACAAATGGAGATATTTAATAGGTGCTTGGAGTCTTATCTAAAATGCATGTGTGGAGACTGTCCAAAGGACTGGTCTTTATGGTTACCACTAGCTGAATGATGGTTCAATACACAGTTTCATAATTCCACACAGAAAACTCCTTATGAAGTTGTTTACAACCAACCTCCTCAATTGCATCTGCCTTGTCTCCTTGGAGAATGTGCTGTAGCTGTGGTTGATAGGAGTTTACAACAAAGAGAGAATATGACTGCAATTCTTAAAGGTAATCTACTAAGAGCTCAGAATAGAATGAAACAACTAGCAGATAAAAGAAGGTCTGAGACACAGTTTGAGGTTGGAGATTGGATTTGGTTAAAATTACAGCCATATAAACAAAGTTCAGTTCAGGCTAGGAAAAATCAGAAGCTGGCTTACAAGTACTATGGTCCTTTTCAAGTACTTGCTGCTGTTGGTAAGGTTGCTTATAAGATTCAGTTGCCCATTTCTGCTAAAATACATAATGTTTTTCATGTCTCTCAACTTAAAGCTTACAAGGGACCATCTCCTAGTACTGCTAATGTGCTAGTTTGGTTTATTGAGGACAATAATGTGCTGCAACCATCTGTGGTGTTGGATAAAAGAATTGTTAAAGTCAACAATGCGGCTCAAGTCTAGTATCTTGTTCAGTGGGAAGGGTTAAATACTCATGAAGCTACTTGGGAAGTTGCAGAGCAGTTTGTGCAGAAGTATCCCAACTTTCAGTGTTTGCTTGACAAGTCTCTCATTAAGGGGGAAGATATGATATAGTTGTAAATCATTTTTAGGAAATATATGTTTTTAGAAAAAAAAATGTAATTATAGAAAAATTAACCAAATATAGCTTGGCGCCAAAAGTTGTTAGAAAGTCTGTTATGAGCTGGTGTGACAAGTGGTATAAGTATACACTTGGATGTATTTAGAAGGTTATGACTGATAATATCCACATTTCTTATCTCTAGTCTCTCTCCCTAATCTCTCTCACTTATCTCTCTTAATCTCTCTACATCTATTTTATCTGTATCATTAGATAGCTTAAGCAGTCAAAATTACAACCCCCAAACGATGCTTGAATGTCAGAAAGAGAGAGAGACCAGGAAAGGAAGAGAGACACGACATAGCTACAGGACGTGGGATACGCTTCTCCCAAATCCGTGGGTATTTTGGGTGATGTTTTGAAAAACGGGTAATTTGGGCAGTGGGTAGTAAAAAAATGGGTATTTTGGGCAATGTTTTTTAAATTTTAATAATTTTTTTTTAAATTTAAATTAAATACACCTGAATTTTAAAATACATTTTAGAATCGAAATTGAATACCATAAAAGACATTTTATAATTCAAAGTCAATATCACCAAATTTTAGAAAAAAATTAAAATTAAAATTGAATATTATTGAATTTAAAAAATCCAAAAAACTTATTCAAAATCCGAATTGATTACCCCTCTTAATCATGAAGGGAAGTAAGTAAAAAATAAAATAAAAATAAAAAAAATCAAATTT
Source organism: Saposhnikovia divaricata (assembly GCA_036435485.1). Lineage (NCBI taxonomy): Eukaryota > Viridiplantae > Streptophyta > Magnoliopsida > Apiales > Apiaceae > Saposhnikovia > Saposhnikovia divaricata. The sequence goes on along the minus strand of CM071594.1, from coordinate 53,139,481 downwards.
ACATTAAAATAATTGTGGACCAAGTGCTATAGCCCGTGACCGTGAGCATTGGCAAGTGTTATACTCTGAAAATCGGCGGCAGCAGCAGCAGCAAAGGTTAGAATCTTTTGTAGCATTTCGTGTGTCTATCTATCTATCTATCTATCTATCTATCTATCTATTATCTCATATATGAATTGCACCAATCTGTTGTTTATTTATCACTCTCTGATTCTAGTTCTATCAATTAAAATCTAGGGTTTCGTTGTAAGTAACACTGCTAATTTTACTTCAATTTCTGGTGTTTATGTAAGCTATATTATTATTGTTATTATATGCTTTTAATTTGTATCGATTTGGCTACCTGTGTCTGTTGCAAAAATTAGGCAATTTATATTCTTTCTAGTAGTGTTGTATGTTCAGTTTCTACAGAAATTTCATTAAATTGTAGGCGCTTCTCGTTGTTTAGGTTGCGATTGATTTATGAGTTAGGTCTTGGGAATGTAGTTTAGGAGTCTCTGAATTTTGTTGGTGAAAATCACGTCATTATCTTATGTAAACACAATTTAATGAATATAGAACGGAACCGAACAAAAGATCATTAATAAGATGAATTGAAACGAAGTAACGGGAATTAACGGAAAACAACTGTACCAGCAAATTTTATTTATTCCATAAAAGGATGTATACTTGAAGGTAATCTGTACTCCGTACGCCTTCTATGTATATATGTTATGCAATGTTTTGTTAAATTTCTTCTCGTTAGACATATATCTGAGCTTTCCAATCCCAGTATGATTATCGCTATGCTGGATGATTCCTGATATATTTTCTTCCTTACCTAGTTTAAAAAAAAATGCAAAAACTATGAGTACATATGCATGTGTGTGCAGAAATCGATTAATACTAGGGATGATGAATTGCTTACATTCAGGTGTCGTAAATTGAGTAAAGAGAATCACATGAAAGAGAACCAGAGCTTTAAGAAGCCTTACAGTTGCCATTTTTTTGTTATAGTTGTCGCTGGAATGAACTCAGTTAATTAGATTGCTTTACAATATATGTAATTTAATGCCAACTATAACTTCAACATTGAAGTCAACCCAAGTATTTACTGAATTTTCTTATCCCTGAATTTTCTTATCCTGTCATCTATGTATAATGTGTATCGTCATTTTTCCCTTCAAAAATCAGAACTGTCCAAATTTTAGATCACCTATCTCATTTTCATATTCAAATGTGCTAGTGGGATGAGTACATTCATGAATCAGTATTTTTTTTTCATTTCGAAAGAAGCTCAGTTTTTTTAGTAGTAAATCGGTAATTTAATTTTTATTTCAAAAGAAGCTCAGTACTTTCATATATGAAAAGATAACGACATTTATCTATAAAGATAAACTGTTTGGATGAAAATCCTTCTTATGGTCAAGATCCAGTTCTTAGAGATTCTGGATTAGATTGGTTGATTTTCTTATAGGATTGAGGGGTTCAGCAGTCAGGAGTTCTGAGGTTAGGGCCCAGTGCTACATGAGGGTTTGTGGGGCAGGATCGTTCTAGGATATAGAGAGCTTAGTTTACTGTTACGTTTCTATAAACTAGTTTTTGTTTTTGTCTGAATAGTAGTTTAATGCTTGATAGTTATAAAAAAATCGTCTTCCTATATAGTGTTATTATTTAGGTATAGATTTAATTGAATTTTATAAGAAAATTTAATTATATTAGTGGTAATGGTTCTTTGCGGTTGATTCACCTTCTGAGAGTAAAGTTTTTGCAGTTAATTCCATCCAAATTCACCTTTTCATTGTCTTTTCTGGTAATTCCTTGTTTCCAATACTTGTCCTGCATCACTAAGGTAAATTAAACGCCAAAGAACCGCAACCCCTAGGATTTCTTAACCACAGAAGTGACAAAGTTATTTGGATTGCAATTCACCAGAAGGGAAAAACCTCAAGTTCTCTATTACCATATATCTAAATTCTAAAATACAATTATTTTTTATTCAATATATATATTTTATTGAAACCAGTCTATTCGTATATTTTAAAACATATCAGCTTCCAACATAGGCTGCAATTTGGAAGGGACATCCCCCCCCCCCCCCCCCTCTGATAATACAACATGGATTTAAACAAGAGGTGCTTTGTTCCCAAATCACTTACCAAACTGAATTGAAACATCAGTTAAATTCTATATGAAGGCCTGACTCCAAAATAAATGTCCCAGAAGGTGATAGAATAAGAACAGGGCATCTAATGGCATTAACCCACCATCTGGCAATCAATTTCAAGTATATAAGTTTTGTCGTATCAGTGATCCCCTCCTGCTGCTTTTCAATCTAGCTTAGTGCCTCCTTAGCTGCCAGTCTGCCACCGTCACGATCATAATACATAGCATAAGCACTAATCACCCCTGTTTCTGTGTCTCGAGCAATCCAATTTCCAACCTATAACATACCTTAATTTAGCTCTAAATGTGGCAGCATCGAAATTGACCTTGGGACAATTATTCCCTGGTTTCCTCCACTGTCCAACATTTCCAGCTGTATGTACTGCTGTTTCCTGAGGCAAAATTGCCTCCTTATATTGGGCACTTCTCAACTGTGAAAGGTAAGCCCCTGCAATATGTGGCACCAATCCAGCCACTGACCTCTTATTGTTCCAAACCACCTCATTCGAGCTCTCCATACTGCCCAACAGACCACAGCTACCAAAGTAGCCATGTCCCCGTATTGTGACATAACATACTCAAAAAGACTACCAAAGTTTTCAGCATTATGGCGTGTGAAATTTAGAACTGCAATTGCCAAGCATGTGTTACTGTGTTAGAAAGGTGCAGTGAACTAAGCTGTGGAAATACTTTTGTAGCCAAGGAACTAAAAGCACAAACATTGTTAATCTCCACTCTCCTCTCTCGAAGCTTATTTAAAGTTGGAAGGACTTGAACTAGCCATCTGTTAAATATAACCAAGTCCACCAAGGTTGGCCACCAACCAAGGTTGGCCACCAACCAAGTTTTACTTCCTATATAAGAGCTTATGCTCTCATATAATAAAACACAATCAATACAATGTAGTTCTAATATTGTTAAATATAACCTAGGAAGTGAGGTAAGCAATGACATAACCTAGGAAGTGAGGTAAGCAATGACAAGTTCACCAACCAAGTCCACCAACCAAGTTCACCAACCAAGTATCTAGTGTAAGGAGGAAGTTAAGTTTATCTATATAAAGAGGCTTAGTCTTCCTTGTAATAACAACACAAAATAAGAAAACAGCAGCAGAAGTAGTAGTATAATCATACACACAGTTCACTGCACCTCTCTTGCGTTCATTATCTCTCTACCTTATCTCTATATGCTCTGCCTATTTTCTTCAGTTTCATCAACACATTCCAGAGAACAACCAGGCGACCCCTACCAGTACAAGAACAGCCAGAAAACTACCAGTACAAGAACAGCCAGAAAACAACCAGTACAAGAACAGCCAGAAAACACGCTGCCAGGCACTGGTTGGCGTGTGGTTCAGCTCTGGTCAGATTCTGTTGAAACTTCTAATCAGTTCAAGGGCTGATTGGTGGCCATGACGACAAAGCAGCAGAAGTAGTTGCATTTCAAACAACACAGTTCACTGCCTAAAATATGCATGTGCGGCACTTTCAATATTTTTTGACATTGCCTAAAATGTACGGCGTTGTACGGCGTGGTCGCGAAGTCGAGTCCCGGTATTCCCAAAATTCTCAATTTCAATTCTAAAGATGGGTCTAGTTGGAAGCTTAGGTTATGCTCAAGGGCTTCTAAGTGTTCCACTTTTCAATCCCAAGATAGGTTTTTTTATCCCAAGATGGGATTTCGAGTGAGGGGGCGTGTCAAAGAGTTGTTGGGAGTTGTTGGGGGTTGTTGTAATAGTAGATGGTTGTTGGGGGTTGTTGAAGTTTAGTTCTATATAAGAGGCAATTGCCTCTCCTTGTAAGATAACCCTAATCAATCCAAATATCAATCTAGTTCTCTCTTGTTCCTATATTCTAACATGGTATCAAAGCAGGTCGATTTGTAAACAGAAATCAGTAGTGTAAGTCTGCATAAAAACAAGTTTTTCAAGGGAAACTTGCTGATTCTATTTTTACTCAAAGCGGGAGTAGAGAGGAGGAGATTTTCAGTTGAAGCTTTATGGTTTTCCAAGGAAAACACAAGATGCCCAGACTTATATCTTCCAGCAGAGGGGAGTAATTTTCTGCCCAGATTTGATTTTCAATCATTTAGCCATTCAAACTCAAGTTCTTAAGGGAACTTCTGTCCAGATTCAGGAGGGTTTTTAAAGTAGAGCCTTTTCATTTAAGTTTAGGGTTTTTCAAGGGAAACTCAAGCTTTCTAGTCCCGGGGTCCTGTTTTTCTGCCATGGTAACATTCTGTCCAGATTCAGTTGTTTACACTTCTGACCCCCAAACCAGATCCAAAAATAACATGGGCTGCTCCTGCATACTCAGGTCAGGCCCTTGCCGGTGGTAAAGGGGTGAAAAACCCTTAATAAGGTGGCTATCTACTATAGCACTTGCATCAGCACCTTCTGTATTTTTGACGGCCTAAAATATACTGTGTGGTCGAAAATTCGATAACTGGTATCCCAAAAGACTCAATAAACTCAAGATCGGTCGATCCTAAAAATGGGTATAGTTGGACGCTTAGATTAAGCTCAAGGGCTACTAGTGTCCACTCTTCAATCCCAAGATAGGTCTTTCATCCGAAGATGGGATTTCGAGTGAGGGAGCGTGTTAAATATAATCTAGGAAGTGAGGTAAGCAATGACATAACCTAGGAAGTGAGGTAAGCAATGACAAGTTCACCAACCAAGTCCACCAACCAAGTTCACCAACCAAGTATCTAGTGTAAGGAGGAAGTTAAGTTTATCTATATAAAGAGGCTTAGTCTTCCTTGTAATAACAACACAAAATAAGAAAACAGCAGCAGAAGTAGTAGTATAATCATACACACAGTTCACTGCACCTCTCTTGTGTTCATTATCTCTCTACCTTATTATCTCTCTACTTTTTACGACTAGTCGGGCGACTTGTCGACTTATGAGTTTGACCTCGGGCGTCGCGGCTCGACTTGTCGACTTAATAACCATGACTCTGCCTATATACGTATAAATCTGACACCATCATTAACCAATTCTTTACTATTGGGGGTAAACTAAGTTTCCATATCTTCCTCCAAAATCCAGAATTATTACTGGAGTTCTATCCTCCATTCCTCCGTAAGCCTTTTATATGCACTTTTGACTGAATATACTCCGGTTCCAACGTCCGGTACCACCCATCTTTAAAATTACCCTCTGATAGAGGATTATTGTAGATTATTTTTTTGTCCTGCTGGTCGAAAAGTATTTTAATAATGTCTACATCCCAGCTTCTAGCTCCTAAGACCATCAAGCTATTAACATTTATCCCCTCCAAAGCTATATGATTTTATTAAGCATAAGGCTGTACATTGTTGGGAAGCCATGGCTGCCCAAAAACAGTAATTATCCCACCACTTCGACTTCCAACCTAGCTTTTTCTTTAACCCGTGTTTGGGTCTCGAGGATGCTCCTCCAGATATAATGTGGGTTTTTTCTTAATTTGAGCATCAAGGAAAGTCCCATTGGGGTAATTACTTCATAATAGGTTACAATTAACTTCATAATATAGTGCAATTGACTTTATTCCTAAATAATAATATAAAGTAAGTACAAATTAATGCTTTTCTAATTTATTTCTTGCTTTGCATCACGTGGCTTTCGTGTCAATTATCACAGTGTAAGGCAACTTGTATAATGTAACATCTGAAATTTGATGCTTCATACTTGTAAGAGTATGAACGCAACTGTTTCTTGTATTGTGTTGCCTGCAAAGACAGATGTAGGGCTTGTACGTTCTGGAAAGAAGTGTACTTCGGAGTTGGAAGCGGTTTGTTGGTTTGGTAAATATAAAATTAAAAGAGGTTAGGGTCTGTAGGGGTAAGAAAGGGGGTTATAAGAAAACTGCATGGTGCCATGGGCCCATGGCCCAGGATTCCTGCTTTTACCCATTCATTGACTCGAAAAGGGGGAGGCAATGTATCTTATATTCTTGATACAGGGTTGACGATTCAACCCGTTGGTTTATGCATGCTTGAACCCATTAGCTCTTTAGTATATGAAGAGATTAGGTTTCGAAAGAGCCACCAAAAAATACTAGGCTACTAGCTATCCCCTCACCCAACAAAATTCATGTAACTTAGCTTGTCATTAATCCAGGATATCCTGCTTTTTGGTCTGGTGAAGTCAATTTCCATGGCTAAAATTCAGGGAAGTCCTCATCTAGGATTTCGGTCAAAAGTACAGTCTCACAGTAAGTAGCATTATCATATCCTTTTATAAATGTACTTAAAATTAGGACTGACAAAGCTCGAAAGTCTTAATTTTAAATATGCATGAAAAATAACAAAATTTGAATAAAAAATTAGCATGTAGCTATATGTTGTGCAATTTGACTTTATTATGCAGTGTTCCTAAAAATGTTTTATGACCATTTTGGAAGCGTTCATATATCCATGCCTGTGCTTGTTGGTTTGGCTATCCTATTGTCTTAACTGATTATTGAAGTACTAATTTTGGCAGAAATTGACTGCAGTAGATCAATGTTTTTTGTCGGTCCTTGGTGGTTTAAAATGTAATTTTGTAATAATCGTCATTGAACATAAATTCTAATTACTAATTAAGTTCTTCATGAGGGAAATTTTTTTACAGCTGCATATTTCTTATAGAATGCGGTAGAACTGGAAACATTTCCTTGTCAGATTAAGTTTCTGGTAACTGATCTATGGCACAGAGGTTATTGTAATGTATTCATGCATAATGGTTAGATTAAAGGCTTGCCGTTGTCTGTTTTTAAATTCTGAGTTGTTAATTATTAATTATCATTGTTACTGCACCTCTTTTGTTTCCTTGAATGTGAACATGCTTAAATTGTATTTTTCAATATATGCCTGCAGAGCAACTTGAGGAAGCTTAAGAGAAAGAATGGCCAAGCATCATCCTGATTTGATTATGTGCCGTAAGCAACCAGGAATTGCTATAGGACGTTTATGCGAGAAATGTGATGGCAAGTGTGTAATATGTGATTCATATGTTCGTCCTTGTACACTTGTTAGAGTATGTGATGAGTGCAACTACGGATCTTTCCAGGGGCGGTGCGTTATATGCGGAGGGGTGGGAATATCTGATGCATATTACTGCAAAGAGTGCACTCAGCAGGAAAAAGACAGAGATGGGTGTCCCAAAATAGTCAATCTGGGAAGTGCTAAAACAGATTTATTCTATGAAAGGAAGAAATATGGATTCAAGAAGAGATAATCCTTGGTAATAACCCTTAATTCGCTTGATTAAAAAAACTAGTCTTCTGTGATAAACATGAAAATTTTTCCGAGTCTCTTTTTATTTGCTAATTTTCCATTTAATATGGTTAACAATTTGGAGTTTGCAAGGTTGTAGCACTCAGTTTAAACTAAATATCCATGTTATTGTAGTTCGACCAGCCTTACATGTTGCCATGTGTGAATTGATTATGAGCTTTGTCTTGGGAAGCCAAGTCATTTTGTTTTGTAATGCATATGGTTGCATGTATTTGTGTAAGATAAGCATGAATTGAGCCACAGGGTCTCTATTCAATCTTCATCTTTATCTGACCGTATGGAGTTGTTGAGGTTAATGTTAAATACAGAAAGCATGGATAATGATAAGTGTTTGGGACTCTTTTCAATAGCTTATGCACATAAGGACAAACCACTGGGCCCCTCCTTACTCAAAACCAAGTTGTTGAGTCAGTGCCCGCAGTATCTGCCCCCCTGCCCGAGTTATGCTGTAATTAACTCAATTTTTGGCTCTTTCCTATTTGGGGAAAAACCATAGTTACATGCAAGTTATAGGAAATTCTTTGTAATTGAAGTCTAGCATTTCCAAAGGAAAAAGCCTTTAGCAAAAAATATATCTTACATGTCGGATTTTATACATAATTTGTAAAAATTATGTTAGTTAATTTGACGAATTTTTTAAGAAATGTATCGAAGTTGTACACATAAATTTGATTATTATAGTCAATCTAAAACACATCACTTTAGAGTATTTCCAATGGGAGAAACATCTTAGTTAAAAGTCTATTTTGCATGTCATAAATAAAATGTATAAAGATTATGTAAAAGGAACTTCATTCCAATGGAAAATTTTCCTTAACAATAATTTTAGCCAACCCACCATGTTGTATATATTTGTTGAAGGTCTCTATAGCAATATTCCACATTATTTATTAACATATTAAAATAATATATTAGATTTATAATAATTTGAAATAATAATAATATATTATTTTTAAAATATAACCAATCATTATAACCAATTTCAGTGGAGCACAACATCTTACAGGTTAAACAAATTTTAGATAAGTATTATTTTATATTAATCTAGCCAACCATTTTACCTAACACCATTGTAGATGTTCTTATAAATTCGTAAATTTTAGTCAATCGTAGTTTTATATTATTTTAAACAACTATTTTAACCGATTCCATTGGAGATGTTAAATCGGGTAAAATTCATGTATCTCATTCCAAAGCAGGGAAACTGTTTTCGTAAAAAAAGATCGATTTTGACAATTAAGGTGCTTGTGTTTAACAAAATAATCTTTGAATCTGAATCCAGCATTATTTTAATAAATAAAATTGATGCCAGTTGCAAAATGAAACTTATTAGATTATATATGTGTAAGCACTTCAAAAAAAAAAAAAAAAAAAAAATTATTTATGTGGAAACTGTGTGGTTAATGTTGTTGGCAACTCCCCAATAAGTTAGTGTTGCATGCATGCGTACACTTGTCACTTGTCAGCATGGTCCATTAATTTTCAATATAAACTCTTGTCACCCTATACCTTCCTTCCACTTGTTAACATCAACTGTCTACACCTGTTACTGTTATCTTCGGAACCAAGTATCCACACACTTGTAGCCGTAGGAGTATCATTTTCTTGTGTGTATTTAGTGAACAGCTGCATAGGCATTACTGCCGCATCCCTCTCCCTCTCTCTCTCTCTCTCTCTCTCTCTCTCTCTCTCTCAATGTCTTTACCAGCTGCAGGGCCAAGTAGCCACAAAATTTCCTCTTCTACAGACTTTGAAACATTTCTTCAAGGTTGGATGATTCGTCAACAAAATTTCCATGATCTACTCCAAACCACCCTCGATAATATTCAAGAATACGAAGAAGATGATCTTAATGCTTTAGTCTCAAGGGTTTTAACTCACTACCATCTATATTATGAACGAAAATCCGAAATGGCAACTCACAATGTTTTCCTTGTGTTTTCTCCAACCTGGTTCACACCATTTGAGAAAACATTCTTCTGGGTAGGTGGGTTTAGGCCTAGCTTGGCTTTCAAGGTCATGGAGACGGTGATTAAGAGGGATGACATGACAGAGCAGCAACGACAACGTATGGATATGTTGAGGGATAATGTGGCGAGAGAGGAAGTTGATGTAGCTAAAGAGATGGCGTCTACTCAGGAGAAAGTGGCCACTGATCAGGCAATAATGGAAGCGGTGAAGAAGATGGAGAAACTGGTTAATGGCGAGATTCTCGAGGCTGATACAGTGCTCAGAGGATTGAGGGTGAGTATGGAAACGGTGTTAACATGGGCTGATTCTCTCAGGGTTGCCACGGTGGGTAAGGTGACTCATATTTTAAATCCGGTTCAGTGTATCAAGTTTTTGGCTGCAGCTACTAAGCTTCACCTTCGAATTCGGACAAGGGGAACGCAGCTAGTAGGTAGCAACTAGGCCCTAAATATTCCAAAGAAAAATGGCAAGCGTACGTTGATTCTGTGTGTTTTTTCTGTTGTAAAATCGCAAGTTTGTGTGTGTTTCGCAAGGTTCTCTAGTTTGGTGTTAGTGTGTTGGTTGTAAACGTGTTTTGATGTGAAATGTTTTGCTTCTTTGTTATTTAACTGTCTTGCATGGCAGTACTTTCACTTGCTTTCTTTTGTACACCCCCTTCAGTTTTTGGCCCAATTTTTTCCCTTCTAAATCTTGCTTTCCTTGAGACTGTCTATTTTGTTCTGTTTTTTGTACATCCACTTACTTTTTTACTGTGTACCGACAAATTAGTTTTTTTCTCTCATCATAAAAAATCTATACAATTGATAGACATAAAAAATGGGTACCCAACCCAATAAGTAACGTTTAGTTAATAGTACTGTGCATGGCACTGGCGGAACTAGGGGGGGCTAGCCCCGGCGCTAGCCCCGGTCGAACCGAAAATATTAAGTAAAATTTTTTTTTCAGCCCGGGGTAAATTTTGAAAATGACTATATATATTTTTTAATAGCCTAGGTTAAATTTTGAAATTTAGAATTTCAAGCCTTGGCCAAGCCAATAACTTCACACAATCTCATCCAAATTCATAGAATAAGAGATTCACAACTTTATAAAGGTAGTTCTTTAATTATTTTTTCTTATTCTTTTTGATATAAGTCAAGATGAAGTAATGATTTCGAACTATAAAAAAAAAATTTCGCGCTTCGCGCGGGATCCGAACTACAAATTTTTTTTTCGCGCTTCGCGCGAGAGCCAACACATTTTTCAGCCCCCCCTGCAAATCAATCCTGGTTCCGCCACTGGTGCATGGTGAATTGTTGACGGAAATGACATACTGTAATGAAAATGAAGAACGGAAGTGAAGGGCAATAGTGTCAATATTAGAATAAGAATATAACAAGAACACCATTATATTATTTAATTTACTGCATATATGCATTTACCATCCATTTGAGATGCATTACGCATGTCAATCAAATAATATTTTTTTTACCAAATTCCAATACATAAATGAGATTACGATCGATTTACAAATACATTAACTTGGGATCAAACGTTGGCACAAAGGATAAAACAAAACAGCATATATCGATGAAGAGCAAGTGCTGGGCTCACCTCCGGAAGTCATTTAATCTTTTATTAACTTTGTGTTTTCTGCCGTATTTTACAAGGGGAATGACAGAATGCATCTAATTGGTAGCAATAAGGCCCTAAAAATCCCAACAACAGAGCGAAAAGTTGTATCTGGTGTTAATTCTGGGCATTTAGAGCACCTCCAAGAGACTCTCTACTTGAGCTCTTAACTCAAAAAATGAGGAGAGAGAATGAAAATTTTGCTCCAAGAAACTCTTGGTGGCTGTTAGAACCAGAATTCTCCGAGTAGGTCCTTCGGTCAACCTGCAAGATAAAAGAATGCAAGGGTGTTGACCATCGATTCACCTCCAACGTAAGAGTAAGTTTCTGGCTGTTTAGATAATAGGGTAAAACGTAAAGAGATTATGATAGAGAATACTTGAGTAGTGATAATGAATTGTCTGTGCCTTGTTGTTGTTGTTTACTCTCTTCTTTTTATATCCTTCGGCTATGGGTCCTAGGAGGTGGTGAGGAAAGAACAGTCATACCCCACATTCTGAGGTGTCACTTGTTGATTGGACCGAAGCGCCCAAGGGATCTCTATGTCTTGGATTCGGATCTCTATGTCTTGGATACTTAACTTAGGTGTACAGTAATGGGCTTAATATAGCCGATGGGCCTCCAACATGTCCCAGGGCTTCGGTAAGAGGTATCCTCGGACCGAAGGCCGAAACCAACAGCCCATATTCGGATTACTTTTTCGGCTGCCTTTTTTCGAATATGGATGACAGCTATTAATGAGGAGGAGTCGCATGGGGAGTCGTGTCCATTAATGATGACAGGTATCCCGCCTTAAGATTTGTGCTCAAATCACAGCCGTTGAATTTGTAACGTCTTCTTTTCTCAAGGGTCGCGTCTATTTAAAACCTCAAAAAACCCTTTTGCTGTTTACTTTCTCTCTTTTTTCACGTCAGATACTTGGTAAAAACTTTCTTCTCAGCATCTCTTCCAACATTGACGATTGGGAACGCGAGTTCGACAGATACTACTGTTCCAATTCCAACCGCAGTTTATCTTCAAACAAATCACCCCCAGGAACTCGATCTTATCTCCTACTGGACAATCAGTAAGTTCTTCTTCTTTCTTTCATAATATTTATTAGTATGATGATTCGTGATTTTATTTCGTGCATATGCATGTATATTTGTATATGTATGTGTAAATGTAATGGGGCCTTTTGAAGATAAGAGGTTTCTGGGGATATGGGTTTGTAATATTGAACTGTTTTGGGCATTTAGTAGCTTTTTGTGGGTTTCCATTTTTTGTTTTGGGAATTTTGGGGTAAGAACTTTCCTTGGTGTCCCCAATACTTAAGAACACCCTTCGGTTCGTATGAATCATAACCTGGATATTATTCGGCCGATTGATCCAAGCCCTCTGTACTCGGTTACTGACCGAATAGGTTTTTTCCAAAAATTTCTTATTTTCCGAGTACATGGCTAACTCCTCTGTTTTCGAACGCACACTACGCCATAAATGCTCATATGCAATGCTTTTAGAAAGTGTTTCACTGAAAGTGTTCTGTTAGGTATGAAATTTTGGCTCTAATGAAACAGAACTTGAACTGGTGTTGCATTACACATAATTAGCGTTGCATTTGATCCACGGTGTTTCACATAATGCAACACTAACAGCTGGCGTTGCATTAGATATTTTTTAATTTTAAAAAATGCTGATGTGGCAGCAGTGGGGCCCACATTTGCTGACGTGGCATTTGCTGACGCGGTAAGTGTGGGGCCCACAATTGCTGATGTGGCAGATGTGGGGCCCACATTTGCTGACGTGGCAGAAGCGTTGCATTAGGTGAAAAAGGCGTTGCATTTGCTATATAAAAGCGTTGCATTAGTTATTTTTTAACTTTAATAAATGCTGACGTGGCTGTTGTGGGCCCCACCTGGGTGACGTGACAGTGTGGGGCCCACAAGGATGACGTGGCAAGAGGCCAGAGATGTTGACGTGGCAAGTGTGGAGCCCACAATAGTTGACGTGGCAGATGTGGGGCCCATATTTGCTGACATGGCATTCGCTGACGTGGCAGAAGCGTTGCATTAGGTGAAAAAAGCGTTGCATTTGCTATATAAAAGCGTTGCATTAGCTGTTTTTTAATATTAATAAAGTCTGCCGTGGCAGCTGTGGGGCCCACTAAGGGTGACATGGCAGTGTGGGTCCCACAAAGGTGACGTGGCAGGAGGTCCACAGATGCTGACGTGGCAGGTGTGGGGCCCACATTTGCTGACGTGGCAGAAGCGTTGCATTAGGTGAAAAAAGCGTTGCATTTGCTATATAAAAGCGTTGCATTAGGTATTTTTAATATTAATAAAGTCTGACGTGGCAGCTGTGGGGCCCACTAAGGGTGACGTGGCAGTGTGGGGCCCACAAGGGTGACGTGGCAGTGTGGGGCCCACAAGGGTGACGTGGCACGTGGTCCACAGATGCTGACGTGGCAGGTGTGGGGCCCACAATTGCTGACGTGGTAGGTGTGGGGCCCACATTTGCTGACGTGGCATTCGCTGACGTGGCAGAAGCGTTGCATTAGGAGAAAAAAGCGTTGCATTTGCTGTTTTGAAGTGTTGCGTTAACTGCTGCTCTTACCGGAATGATGAAACTATTTTTAAAATTTTTTTTTCTGACATTCCAATCGTACGGATGTCAAGATATAACGGTTTTAGTGAAGTGGTAAATTTTTAAAAAATTTTGTTCTGACTAAACTTACCGTGGCATATTTTGAAGGTATACATGTGTTTCTGACTAAACTTCTTGTTCTGTTATGTTATGACCAGATACATGGGCACAATCATCGGCATTGGTGACTTGGATCTTGGAGACATATGTGCTATTGCATCAAGTGATCTGGTACTACTACGACAAGACGACACCAAATTTTAGCAATATTATTATGTAACTATTGTCCATATTCTGTACTTTTTATATACAGAATTAGTCGTATGTACTTTATGTTGGATTACTTGGAATTATGGTGTGGATGGGATGTAAATTATTTAGATGGCTGGTAGGATGATTTAATGTATGTTGAATGCTTTGGATTGGTTTCTTTATGTATGAAACTATATATTGCAGAAATTTTAATTACAGTGTTGCATTTGATATTTTTAGTGTTGCATTTCTAGAACTTTGTAGCGTTGCATAAGTAAATACAGCGTTGCATTTGATATTTTAGTGTTGCATTTCAAGAACATGATAGTGTTGCATTTGGTAAATATAGTGTTGCATTACATGTTGTGGGCCCATTGCTGACGTGGCATGTGGGACCCATTGCTGATGTGGCACATGGGCCCACTGTTGACATGGCATGTGGACCCCATTATTGACATGGCATCCTAGTGGGCCCCACTGATGACGTGGCATGCCAACTGTACCAATGCTGATGTGGCATGCCAACTGGACCAATGCTGACGTGGCATGCCAGCTGGACCCATTGTTGACGTGGCATGCTAGTGGGACCCACTTTCGTGACGTGGAATTGGAACTATGTCAAATGCAACGCCATTTTGGTGTTGCATTTGCTTGCTGTGGTGTTGCATTACACGTCAGATACAACGCTTATTGCTGTTGCTTTAGATGCCAAAAAGCGTTGTATTATGGGGTCTAACGAGACGGTCTCGAATGCAACGCCCCCTGGTGTTGCATTTGGTCTAATGCAACGCTTTTTTGGCCTAAAGCAACAGTAAACATGGCGTTGCATATGAGCGTTTTTGGCGTAGTGGCAGGAGATGGCTCAATCAGTTGCGGCTCCCTCGTATTCGGCGATGGCGTAATTTGGCGATGAGTTAAAATTTCCAGCAGCCAATCTTCTGATCATGACTTCATTCTTGACACTGAAACTTCCAGGGATACACATTCATCGGACACTTATTCTTCTGAGGGCGCGCCTTCGGCTTCTTCCATTTCGCCTATAATCATCTCTGAACCGACATCTCCACCTCCTTCTCCCGCTCCATTTGAACACTGGGAAGTTCTTAATGAGGAGATTGATTTGGACTGGGAAGGATACAAAGATATGTCTGAGAAAGAAAAGAAACAGCTTAGGAAGAAAGATTGGAAATTAGCCTGTGTGGAAATTACATCTACTGCCGCAGAATATGAGATGGAGTGGTCCATGAAGTACTATGGTCAGGAAGGACTTTGGGCGATCCCTCATTTTCATCATCGTCCTCACATCTTCAACTAAGGGGGAGATTTTAGAATTCCAAGGATGTTTTTAAGTCCCAAACTCATGTCTTTTGGTGTGGGCGCGCCCTTGCACCCCTACTTGAAGCAAGTTGTCTAATGGTATGATGTAGCGCCCATCCAAATTTCTCCTAATCTACAAACTTGTATTAGCCTTGTTCATTCTCTATGAAGATCTCGGATTTGAAGCTCCATCTATGCCTGAGGTTAGCTACTTCTTTAGTATCCGGCAATCCAACATTGGTTACTATTACTTCGTTATCAACAAACCTCACAACAACAAAGGTTTTTCTGAGGGGAGAATTATCCATGTTAAATGATAGAAAGAGCCTTTTTCTATGTGAGGGATGTTCCTCGAACTCGACTTTAGTTTAAAACATCACCCAGTAAGTGAGGGCGCGCCCTGAGTCTTTCTCTTCACTTTCTTGTTTAGATTCCCCCTTGTAACTTCTTACTAACTTTGAGTTAAAACAAATAGAAGAATTAAGAAAACCCTTCAGGGCACGGCCTTGTCTAGAGCAAAGGCTGTACTCAAGGTTGCAGCAGAGAAGTTCAATCTTCGGACTCTAATTACAGAAGAAAACCTAAAAAGAGTTGGAATTCTGTCTGATAGAGTTGGGTCATCTGTAAATTCAGGAAATTTAAAAATGGTGTTGCCGTACCCATGTCCTCATCTAGCAGTAATGAAAATGAAAATTTTGATATTGAGCAAGATGAAGGTATAGAAATTTTTAGACTAGGGCGCGCCCTAATCCTCTGAGTTATAATTGATACTTTTATCCTGTGCTTGATACATTGCATCTTATGACATGTTTTTTCTGTATATTTTACCCTCATAAGGGCGCGGCCTAACATTTTCACTTGTCTTGTGCAGATATGCCTCCCAGAATTCCTCGTGGCTTCGATGCTACAAAGAAAAGTGATGATAAAGATGGCCCTTCTGATTCCAGGGTGGCCATATTCAGAAGAAAGATTCCAGCAAAATTATTCCACCTTCCTCTACTGAATCGTTGAAGAGAAATGCTAAGATTCAAGAACCTGTTGTGGAAAAGAATAATAAACAGAAGACTGAGGGCGTGTCCTCATATGTGGAGACCCTCATTGGTCCTACAGCTGCCCCCTTCATTGGAGAAAATGAGGTTGACTTGTGGCCAAACATGAATGCCGATGAAGAATCCCAATCCATGATTCGAGCTTCAGCCTAAATGATCATTAAATCTCTAGGACGCGCCCAAAGAGTCCACATGGAGAAGCTTCACATTAACAGGCTTGAGGCTGAGAACAAGAAATACTCAAAGATGATTATAGAGAATGACAACAAGTGGAAAAAAGATCTGGATGCGAAGGATGCTGATAACTCTGCACTTAGGCATGAACTGAAAGAATCTTTTGAGCATCGCCAGCTTCTTTGTGATAAAAATGACCAGCTGGAGAAATAGATGGAGGATCTAAAGGTGAAGCTGGACACCTTAGAGATTGAAAAATCAGACTACTGGGGCATAGAGAAACAAGCTATGGAAGATCGCAGCTTTCAAGCAGGGTTTGATTTCTACTTACTCGGCTTCATAGCCAATGACCCCGATTATGACTTGAGAAAATTTAGCCATGGTTGTGCTGAAGATGTAGCTGATTTTAGGATCAAGAATGCTGATGCCATCAAGGCAAAGAAAATTGAGTTAGGACTGGAAAAGACCCCTCAGGATGCGCCCTCCACAGAGAACATTCTTGCTGAAACTGAACACACCACCAATGTTGAAGATCAAGATGCTCAATCTTCTCGGCACGTAGCCAACCTTGATCAATCAACAATCGCTGAGATCGAACGACCTACTTCCACCCATGGCGCGTCCCCTACCAACTCTAAGGGCGCGTCCTAGGATTATCTTTATATATCTTCTCTTGAATCCTTTGCTCGAATTTTATCAACTTTTAAGGCGCGGGTCCTTTGTAAAACCCTGCAATGTGTACACTTTTAATTTGATAACTTAATGTTCTTGGAATTCATGTTTTAAAATTTCTTGCATATCTTCTTTATAAAAACATGCTTTGTCTTGACATATCTTCAAACATTAATAACTGAGGGCTCACCCTGTATAAGAACGCGGCCTACTTTATAAAATTTTATCATAACTCCTAACTGTTATTTATTGCACTCTTATATGTTCTTGAAATATAAACTTCTAGGGCACGGCCACTTGTACTTTTAGCAGTCAATCTTCTAAAAATCTCTGAAAACCTTGAAAATATTCATTTGTCTTTAAGTCAAATCTTTATTAAGCTCAAGCCTCGACAAAACAAGGGAAAATGTTCACACACTACCCCCCAACTAAGGAGAACAATTATTGAAAATTGTGAAAAACAAGCAAGTCTCGACTAGAACTAAGGAAGGCGTACATGCACTACCCCTAGACTAGGAGAACAATTATTGATACTAGTCTATAACTTAAATATAAACCTTCATAAAATAGGGGGCCAAGGCCACACCCTACTAATAGTACTTCTTCAATGCTCCGCATTCCATGCTCTTGGGATTGTGTTGCCATCCAAGTCTTCTAGATGATAGGTGCCTTCCCAAATGATAGACTTGATCTTATAAGGTCCTTCCCAGTTTGGACCGAAAATACCATGAACAGCCACCCTTGTATTTGGCATGACCTTCCGATGAACCAAATCACCTACCTTAAAAGAACGAGTCTTCACTTTCCTTTTGTATTTGTTAATAGGTTGCCAACCTCAACTGCGAATTAGCCCTCGTTTCCTCCAACAAGTCTAAACTCAACCTTTGATTCACCATATTTGTCTCCTCGTCAAAAAAATCTCTCCTGAATGTCCATGTTCCAATTTCTACAGGAACCATTGCTTCACATCCATACGACAACATAAAGGGAGATTCCCCAGTTGTGGTCCTTGGAGTTGTGTTATACTACCATAAGACCATGGGAAGCTCCTCTGGCCAATTCCCCTTGCTTTCTTCTAGCTTCGTCTTCAAAGTATGCTTGATAACCTTGTTGATAGCCTTTGTCTGCCCATTACTTTGAGGATGATACACAGCTGCAAACTCCTTCTTGATTCCCAAGTCGTCACACAACTTTCGTAACTCCTTGCTATCAAACTGCTTTTCGTTATCTGACACAAGTTTATAAGGAATCCCAAATCTGCACATAATGGAGTTGAATACGAAATCCTTGATTTTCTTTGCTGCAATGGTCGCCAAAGGCATTGCTTCCGCCCACTTGGTGAAGTAATCCACAACAACTACAACATATTTAACTCCCCCTTAGCCTTAGGTAGTTCTCCAATGAGATCTATCCCCTACATAGCAAAGGGTCATGGACTCATCATGGAAGTCAAAGTAGTAACAGGGCTTGTAGAATAGTTGGCAAATCTCTGACATTTATCACATGCTTTGGCAAACTCATAGGCATCCTTCTTCATGGTAAGCCAATAATAACCTTGTCTTAACACCTTCATTGCCAACGACCCACCCCTCGAGTGATTGCCACAGATCCTTTCATGCACTTTCCTTAGGATGTAGTTGCATTCATCACCATCTATGCATTGGAGAAGTGGTTGATTGAAACCTCTCTTGTACAGAATTCTATCATACTCTGCAAACCTTGCTGCTTGGTACCGAAGACGTCTTGCTTCAACTTTGTCACTTGGGAGAATCCCCCTATGACTATATTCTTCAATGGGAGTCATTAAGTAACTTGTGGGATGACCTCCACCTCTGGAGTACTTGGCACTTCTTGAATCTGCAGAGGAACCGTTCCCATCAACATAGCATCCTTTTGAGATCCCAACTTGGCTAGAACATCCGCACAACAATTCTTACTTCTGAATACACTCCAATCTTACTTCATGAAACTTCTGAATCAACCGCTGAGCACACTTCATATAAAGCTTTGTCCTTGGACCTCGACATTGGAATCCACCTTTAATCTGCCTTACTACCAACACGGAGTCACTCGATATGATCAAATTTGCCATTTTCATCTCCAAAACCATCTTCAACCCATTAATCAAGACTTTATACTCCGCATCATTGTTAATTGCCTCTAGTTTAAAGTGAATAGCACTCATGAGTTGATTTCCTTCAGGAGTTACCAAGATTATACCGGTACCAGCTCCTCCACTTTTTACAACTCCATCCACATGCAACTTCCACCAAGGCTGGGGAACTTCCTCAAGAGGGCGCGCCCTCTGGGTAGGAATCCTAGGTTCAACCAACACAAGTGACTTTTCTTCATTTTCTGAGTCGAATTCCAAGATGAAATCAGCTAAAGCTTGACCCTTGATAGCAGTTCTTGGGGTATACTCTAAATCAAACTGTCCCAACTCAATCGCCCAATTCAACATTCTTCCAAAAGCTTCAGGTTTATGAAGAATGCCTTTCAACGGATAAGCAGTATGAATCTCTATATATTTTATGAAAAAAATTACACAACAAATTTGTTGATCGAAATCAGGAAAAATTGCTCTATACAATTTGATAATAATTAATAATAATTAACTAAATCAAATCTAATCTATTAAATTGATAACGATTAATCATAAAAATCATAACAATTAATCATAAAAATCATACCAAATCGTATATACATCCTTACCATTTCATGCAGGATTTTTTTAATAAATTAATTTATATAACTTAAAATGAATATTAATTTTTTTCATAAATTTCGGAATGAGCGAGAA
Organism: Saposhnikovia divaricata; assembly: GCA_036435485.1. Taxonomy (NCBI): domain Eukaryota; kingdom Viridiplantae; phylum Streptophyta; class Magnoliopsida; order Apiales; family Apiaceae; genus Saposhnikovia; species Saposhnikovia divaricata. Next base: position 53,119,606 of record CM071594.1, on the reverse strand, counting down.
TTAATCAAGGGTGATGGCCAAAAATGCCCCATTTTCAATTATCATGGCCCTATCTACCCCATTTCTGAAAATCGGCCCAAAATACCCTAGGGATACGGCATTTCGTGCGCCGTAACATGTAACATGCTATTTCGTCTAGCGTATTTGGTGTCTGATGCGGCTTTTCGTGGACCGTGTCTAGCATGATATGCAACACGATGTTCAGAAACATCGATTATGCGCTAGACGAAGTGGTGCAATAGATGATTTTTTTTGAAAAAACAGATTTGGCACACGACATAGCATATGAGGGGACTAGTGGAGGACCATGTTCCTTGAAAAGGGAGTATTTTGGTTATTCTATCATTATATCCTATATATAATTGTCGTAAGAAGGTTTAGGTAGGATTAAAAGGTAAATATTTACATATTATTAGCGTGTGTAAGGAGTCTCATGGGACACAACTTCACTGCTCATTTATGTATGCACATGAGACCCACTTATTTTAACAAAAAAAGATAAGAAAATGGGATTCTCACCTCTTTTAAAAGAAATTACTAAACAACTTATTTTTCTTTAAAAAAAATTATTTACAGCACTACCATCTTTTTAAAATATTTATAAAAATGCAATTTGTAAAAAAACATAAACAAATGTAATTTTTTTATTCGATTTGTAACTAAATATAATTTATTTTTCTCAAAAGAAATTATTACTAAATAAATTATTTTTATAAGAAAAATTTATTTGCAGCACTACCATCTTTTAAAAAATCACATATATCTTTTAGAAAATTAAAAATATATTATAACACAATATTTTATTATTTTTCAATTAGTAAAAAAACAATATTTTATTATTAAAATATATGTAAAAAAAATTAAATAACAAAAACAAAACATTTACAATAACATTCAAAATAAAACCTAACAAAAAAAATTATAAAAACAACGGTTTAAAGCTAGTTAACCAAAACCTGAATACCTCCAAGAGCCTCTTTATTTTGGCTCTTAAGTGTGATTTGAGGAGAGAGAAGAAAAAAATGTGCTCCATGAGACTCTTAGTCACTCCTAAATTCACTAAAAATGTAATCTCTCTCCTAGGGGTGATCATTCGGTCGGTTCGGTTTTTAACCGAACCGAATAACAAAAACCGAATAACCGAAATTCGATTTTTACCAAACCGAACCTAACCGATTTATCAGTAGAAACCGAACCGAAAAACCGAACCGAAATATTTCGCCAAAACCGAACCGAACCGATTTTAAAAAAATTATATATAATATTATTTTTTTTAATTTTAAAATTAATTTTAATAGTAAATATATTAAAATATGTAACAATTAAAACAAAATAAAACACAAACTATCAATTTAAATATTTAAACTTAATTTTGAATTAATTAAATCATGCATATATATATATAATATAAACATATACATATATAATATAAATAATATATATAATTCGGTTATTTCGGTTTGAACCGAAGTTTTTTTTAAAAAAAACCGAACCGAACCGAAATAAATTTCAGTTTAAACCGAAAAACCGAAATAACCGAAATTTTCAGAAAAATACAATCCAAACCGAACCGAAATTCAACATTTCGGTTCGGTTTTTCGGTTTCGGTTCGGTTTTGCTCAGCCCTACTCTCTCCTCAATTGTAAGAGCTCCTATCCACTCCTAACTAATATTTTATACTAAATTAATAAGATATATTCTCTCTCTTCCCCACTTTTCTTTTATCTTTTTATGAATTTTACTTACTTTTAATAATATAAAATTAAATGAGGAGTGAGTATAAAGAGTATAGTTGGAGATGAATGTACATTAAGTTACTAAGCTAATATTTTATAGGGTTTGTCTAGTGTGTGTCCAAGGGCACATGCTAAAAATCCGTATTTGATGAGTTGGAAAATTTTGATTGGTGAAAAATTTTGTGCATGCCGGGGGGTTCATCATCATTAATGAAATTTCTACCAATCAAAATTTGACAACTAAGTGAGCACGAATTCTTAACATGTACTGTTGATCACACACTAAAAAACCTGTATATATTATATTTAATAGTAAGTTAAGAGACTCTCGGAGATGCTATGAGTTCTTGGAGTTATCCACCACGCTCAACTTTTTTCTTTTCTTTTGTTTGAACCATCGACAAAAAAGGGTAAAAAGCCTAGTGCAATTCACGTGAACAGTCATCATTCACTTCATTATATAGGCTTTACTTGTACACATAAACTTAACGGCCTTCACTAATCGGAGATGGCGAGTGCTCTAGCTCCGCCGGACCTCTTCCGATCACTACTTCCACCGGTTCAACTCGTCCAGGTTTTTTCAGTAACACCTCTTCTTGATGCAGGAAAATTTTACTAATTTATCATAATTAAAAATACTCTAATATGAAACAATACAGTTGTGGCTCCACGGTATCGGTTCTTGTTGTGCAGGAGCTTGTTCAAAGTTCATGTTGTGGAACCTCTCAGCTCTCGATGCATAGGTATCTATTAGTTTTTAAGTTATCTAGCTTAACTGTATGCTGATGTAATTAGCAAAATTAAAATTAAAATATATGCCTATGTCAGATTTAGTAATCCATAGGTTGATTTTATCACTGCTCATATTAGCCTTACATTTTACGATATCTCTTTTGCTTATATGGAATTTGGGATCTAGGATATCCATTAACTGGGGTCCTTTAGCAACTTTTAAAAATTAAATTCCAAATAAAATATCAGAATAAAAGATTAAAATGTTTATAAAAAAAATTGTCAAGATTTATACATATATAGGCAGAATATAGAGAGATATTGAACACAAGAGGTGTAGTGAACTGTGTGTATATCTTATACTACTACTTCTGCTGCATTTTATATTTTCTGTGTTGTTATTACAAGGGAGACTAAGCCTCTTTATATAGATAAACTTAGCTTCCTCCTTACACTAGAGACTTGGTTGGTGAACTTGTCATTGCTTACCTCACTTCCTAGGTTACGTCATTGCTTACCACACTTCCTAGGTTATATTTAACACGTCCCCTCACTCGAAATCCCATCTTCGGATGAAAGACCTATCTTGGGATTGAAGAGTGGACACTAGTAGCCCTTTAGCTTAATCTAAGCGTCCAACTATACCAATTTTTAGGATCGACTGATCTTGAGTTTATTGAGTCTTTTGAGATACCGGTTATCGAATTTTCGACCACACAGTATATTTTAGGCCGTCAAAAATACAGAAGGTGCTGATGCAAGTGCTATAGTAGATAGCCACCTTATTAAGGGTTTTTCACCCCTTTACCACCGGCAAGGGCCTGACCTGAGTATGCAGGAGCAGTCCATGTTATTTTTGGATCTGGTTTGGGGGTCAGAAGTGTAAACAACTGAATCTGGACAGAATGTTACCATGGCAGAAAAACAGGACCCCAAGGCTAGAAAGCTTGAGTTTCCCTTGAAAAACCCTAAGCTTAAATGAAAAAAACTCTACTTTAAAAACCCTCCTGAATCTGGACAGAAGTTCCCTTAAGAACTTTGACATGATACTTTTTATTCTGTTCTGTTTTGGATTTGTTTTGGATGACCAGACTTGAACAAAATCTCAATCTAGGCTCAGGTTTCCCTTAAGAAACTTGAGTTTGAATGGCTAAATGATTGAAAATCAAATCTGGGTAGAAATGACACAAGTTCCCTTAAGAACATTGATTTTTTAACAAGAAAAAAACACTGATTTCTCTACATAAACGAACCCGCTCTGATACCATGTCAAGATTTATACATATATAGGCAGAATATAGAGAGATATTGAACACAAGAGGTGCAGTGAACTGTGTGTATATCTTATACTACTACTTCTGCTACATTTATATTTTCTGTGTTGTTATTACAAGGGAGACTAAGCCTCTTTATATAGATAAACTTAGCTTCCTCCTTACACTAGAGACTTGGTTGGTGAACTTGTCATTGCTTACCTCACTTCCTAGGTTATGTCATTGCTTACCTCACTTCCTAGGTTATATTTAACAAAAATTTAGTCGAATTCACATGTTAAATAATTTATCTAGATTGGAATTTAGCTATTCGCTTACTAAATTACTTGGTATCCACTTCCGCTGAATATTTATCAAATTGAATTAGCCTAGTGGATACCCCTCTCCTCTTGGTTGGTGATAAGAGGTTGAGGGTTCAATCTTTCATAAAATGAAGCTATTTTTCCTCTTGTTTGGGCATCTGCACTATTAAAAAGATATAAATGCTCATTCTTCTCCTTGGAAGCTAATTGTAATCTATTTTCCTTGGTTAATAGGTTGGACTTTTGCCATAATCATCTTTTGTAAATTTTTATCACACTTTGTATCTTGGATACAGATATATATTGAGAAGGTTGGGGACCCATGTTAGCGTCCCTTTCTTTTTATGTATGAAAATTGTCCGCGCATTGCATGGTAGTAGCTAGAGATCAGCCTGCAAGCAGTGTGCGGCTCATTGATTATACGATCCTGTCTTACCTTAAATTTGTTTCACTTTTATCCCGCGAAGTGTAGGCATCTTCACATATAAAAACAAAAAAGCGATGTACCGTGATTCATCTCCTTGGAGGTTCTTAAAATATAGAATATATGCTGAGATTATAAAGAGAGAAGAGAGAAATCAGTTGAGGTAGAAGGGAGGAATTGTATATTGTTGTGTATCTTACAATAGAGGAGGACACCCCCATTTATAGGCTGCATATCTAGTCATTTACATCATGGATTACATCATAAATTAGGCAACCTACCAACCTACCAAAGTTGAATAGTCTACCTACCTAACTTGCATATGTAATCAATTACATCACTAATTTAACACTCCCCCTTAAGTTGATGCATATATATCACTCATGCCCAACTTGCCAATAAGTGAATGTAACATTTTCTTGACCAACCCCTTACTCAATACATCGGCTAGTTGATCTTCTGATCGTACAAAGTGAATGCTAATTGTTATGCCATAATTTTGGCATGTCTAATAATCTCCCAAATTTGTAATATTATTAATTATTAATTCAGATTAATAATTATTACTTAACCACTAAGTTTTATCCTCTCTCTGAAACGAGGAAAGAATCAATCTCAATCAATCAATAACGGAAAATATCTTCAAACGATATTCTTCAAATCAGGAAGATATCACAATGATAAGATTAAATCAGATAAAATCAGTAATTACCCAGATTAACGAAGTTTATCCCTAAAGTCTCTAAGGGATAGACACAAATCAATTTCACAGAACTACGTGGGCTTGATCCTATATAAACATAGGTATGTAGGCATCTTGGCAGAAGATATGACCGATACACGAGACAAATCGAGACACTGTTAGCGATTTTACAACCTTAAATGCAAGTGCACATATCGTAACAAATAGTATATAAATTCGTTCCCACGAGGACTAACTCTAAGTTGTTAAGTACCACACACTATCTTTTTTCTAATTCAAGTCAATAAAGTATAAAATAAATATCACTAAAAAAAATCAATTAACACAACTAGAATTTCAAGAGTAATAAAAACTAGGCCTTTAACTTCATCTTGTGTACTTCAACAAACTATTCTTGTATCTCTATTTTAGTGCTCCAATTGCTAGTCTAAGGCTTTTAATTAATCACGAGGACCTTCCGAATCTCAAGTAATCCTAATTCATTAACCAATTCCCGTATTCCTACGAAGAATTTAAGTATTTGAACAGCTTTAAGTACTACCTCAATTTGACTACCAAGGGTGATCAGGTATATTCCTATCCAAACCACAAATCAGTATAATATACTAATCCCAAGTTATAGTGATCAAGCCTTAGATTTTCTTTTCCAAGTCAATCCAAATTACCAAATCAATTCCAAGGTTGATCATTCCCTTGAAAAGCATTAAACACAAATCACTATAAGCAATTGTAATGAACACCAGAAATAGAGAACCAAAGAACAATTTATATAAAAACACAAGAATCCATTAAAGGCCTAGAAGGGTTCTTAGCCAAACATCACAAAAGATAACACTACATACATAAAGGAAGATATGATATCAAGATTACAATAAAGAAAAGTGAAGAAGAGAAGATAAAACTCTAGAATTCTTCTTCTCCCCCCAAATCAATCGCTTTTTCCTTGTTCTTGTGTCTTCTCCTCGTTGTTGTGTGTCTCCCCTGTAACTGCTGTCTCCCCCAAGTCACGTACGTGTCTATTTTTTTCTATCCACTAAATATATATGATATACAACTGACCTATATCTAATAATAATATAATTTACTTATTTAATAATAAAACAAAAGAGTTTCCTTAATAGAGTAGGATTCCATCATAGAAAATTCCAGCTGTCTGCTTCTGGCAATATTCTGGGCAGTTCGGTACATCACAAAAATCTGAGACCATACTTGAATTAAAGGTCTTCTCGCAAGCTTTCCAACGACTGTTTACGGGCCTCATTCTGACATCCGGAGCTCCCGTTATAGCCAAAACAGTGAACACTGCGCAAGCTGATCCGAAATCCGAATTTTGCTAGAATTCACTTCAAAATTTACAATTTAAGCCACAATCCCTCTATTATAAGGAATCCTTTTTTTTTTCCTACAATAAAACATAAAAATTAATTAAATAAAAATCCAAATTTGTGCAAAATAAACTTAAAATATATAGAAAATATGATCATAAAGATCATATATCAAATATCCCCACACTTAAGTTCTTGCACGTCCTCGGGCAAATAGAATAAAAGCAAAAACTACAAGCTAGCTTATTAAAACCACTTTCGTAGGAGACACGATTGCATTGAGCGTATGCAACAAGCCTTTAAACCCCTAGGCAGCCCTAGTAGGACGAGTTTTGTCTCGTGAGGGCCTATAGCGAATGTACCCACAAAATCCATCTAGTACATGTAAACTAATAGAGATGATAATGGAAATAATTAAGTCTATCTACCAAGTATTCGATGCACGCCAATGCAACTCCACACAAACAAGATCACTCATGCTATCTCAACTCAAGAATCAAGATGCAAATGCTAAGTCTTGGTGTCAAAGGTGCAAGTATCCGCATAATCTACTCATAAAATGTGCAAAAGTACTCAAAAGATCATGTCAAGTGCAAAACAAATTTGGTAATCATGCTAAGTATACTAGAGTACACTATCAAGAAGACTTGGGATTTTCATATTCATATCAAGTAATACCTCACCTCTCACTCACAAAAGAATTACGCTCAAGAATAGGTTAAGTGTATCACTCAATTCCATCATATACATAAACATGCTTGACACTTGGCATCAATCTAACTAAAAACACAACATGCATGAATACTGATAATCAAAAGGACTTTTATTCGGGTTGTAATGGGGCTAGGGACACGGTATGTCAAGAAAAGTCAAACAGGGTGAAGTATCAAAAGCTAGTGATTCTCCATATTTACTCGCACAATCCACCCATATGCCTTCCCCACACTTAGACCATTAAGCACAACTAATTTATCTACCCCGAGCCGAAGGATCATAAAGCACAAGAACTATAAACAACAATTGAAAATGCTCTCTTTTTTTTTTCTTTTTTTTTCTTTTTGTATTTTTTTCAAGGCATTTATTTATTTTAAGGCCTTTTTTTTTTTTTTTTTAGAGAGCTACAATACAAGCAAAGTGAAACAAACACGTATATACAATCAAAATGATCCTCTAAAAGTCCAAACACATAAGCTAAGCATTTACAAAATAACCTCAACATTTCCCAAAATGAAAATATGATCACAAGTAACACATATGTCACACCTTTTTACTTCCCCAAACCTCACTAGCCTTTGACAAATAGGGATCAAGATTATGTAAGGCCAATAGAAGAAATAGGTCTAGGTATGTAATGTGGTGCGTCACCGAATAAAATGGCTAAGCTCAAAGGGCTACTAATGGATCACATAAATACAAGGTATGTTAAAATGGGAAAATTGAAGGTTAATCCTAGGTGCCTTCATCATGTTATCATATATTCAATGCCATGTATCTCAAGAAAGGTCTAAGACAAGTGCTAGCGATGCAAATGCAATGTGGACACTCCAGCAAACAAAAATAATATGCAAAAGACATGCATATTGGCTCAAAATCTCACTTGGTGTCAAAAGATAATACATCCCAAGTCACAAAAAGAATTCTTTCTAATGCACCTACTTGTACTCAAAGCATGAAAACCAAATTATCTTACACATAAACATATCATTTTAATTACTTAAGACCTTCAATGAGTCTACTAGTTTCAACTCGCTAGTGAAAGTGTGTGCACAAGAGCATAGCATTACACCTCTCAACAAAAGTTTTAACAACACAAGATCACTTAGCATGCATGGATACATATAGCTCAACTTGAAACAAGTAATGCATCAACTACTTGCTAGACAACTAACAACGTTTCACCATATCATCTCTAATATTTTATAAGGCTAGAATTATATTTTGGTTTTTCAATTTTTTTTTTAAAATTTTTTTTCTTTTTTTTTTATATCGAGAACACCTTCCCACACTTGAGTGAGGCATTGTCCTCAATGACTCGAAAAACAAAACAAACACTACGACTCCTAACACTAAAAAAAATAAAGAAAAATAAAATACAAAGAAAAGAAAACTTCCCTAGGTATCATGATGAAGATGCGAAAAATGATGTTGCATCCATGCAAACATCTCTCCCATTTGTTTCCCCAGACTCTCCTGATTTTGTAAGATCTTGACATGACTTCTTTGAAGCTCATCCTGACCTTGTAGCAAATGTGCAACTTTTTCCTCGAGCGTAAGCCTTGGCTCATTCTCTTCGGGAACCGCTACACCTGATTGTTGAGGATCACGTTTATGGGGCACCAGTTCCAAAAATTGCTTTTGACTTGGATCACGCCGCAACATATGCATACCAATCAAGTACTCTATATTCAAATGAGATGCCCAACCATCCGCCCTCTTCAAGCTGGTTGCATCACGATCAAAAACACCCAATTCTTCAGCAATTCTGGTTATAAATCCCCCAATTACAATGCCACCATCGGCTTTCTTTGCTTGATACATGAACCTGTTGATCAACAAGGTTGTCCAATCCACTGGAATTTCTGCATCAAAGTAGTACAACAACTCCAACTCGCCCTTCTGAATTCTACCATTGCTCTTTGCACGTCCATATAGAGTATATGACATGAGACGAGCAAAATAACGGTAACAAGGACTTACTATCTCCGAGGAATTAGCTAGTTGAGGTACATAAGTCGTCATGCTTGGCAATCTTGTAATTTTCAGCCAAAAAGGTGTAGCATAATTTTTCGGAGGTGGTTGATGCTCTATCAGCTTCCAATCAAACATTTTCGCTAATGTAGATTTTGGAACCTCATGTTGGACGTTGGCAATTCTGAATGATAAGGTGCCTGTACCGCTAACCGACAACGAACTTAAGAACTCATATGTAAGGCTAGCATATGCAGGTTCGTCCATATTTAATAAATCACTCCATCCAATTCGAGTCATCCTTCGTTGAAATTCCTCATAACAATCCAGTCTCCCCAAAGAACCATTATCCACATATTTATTGGGGAATACCGGTCGCTTTGATAATGAGGTGTACAAATCCCGTTGGGTGTCTCCAGCATACTTGATAATTGGGTATCTCTGAATTGCAGGGGCAGGAGCAGAAGTTGCAATGGTCTCTATCGTTCTCTGTTTCTTTTTTACAGGCGGCTTGGAAGAAGATACACGAGTCATGATTGATTCCAAAGTAACAAAACAATACCAAAGCTGGGCTATTGGAGAAGGATTTGCGTGTACTCTCTTTCCAGTAATTGCAGAATGAAGAACGATTAAGCAGAGAATATTGGCCCGATGCGTTAAACCCTGGTCTTTTATTCCGTAAATACAATACGTATACATATTCACATATAAAACCTAAGCTGTACACAAAATTAGGATAACAAAGTAACCAACCTAATCTAACACGTAGTCACGTAAAAAAAATTAGTTGTTTTTTATTTTTTTTTCTTTTGTTTTTTTTCTTTTTTGTTTTTTACATTCAAATTGGATAAATATTAATATTTAGATTACAAATAATATACAACATATAAAAAATAGTAAAAAGGGATATAAAAAAATAGTAATAATCTAATAATAATAATTTAAGAATACAAAAATTAATATACTAGGAAAATAGCAAACAAAGTATTTTTTTATTTTTTTTATCTTTTTTTTTAACACTAACCACGACCCTTTTGAATTACCATATACACAACACACTATTTTAACAATAACATCAACACGTATATTATAATCACTTTCTTAAAAAGAAAAAATAAATAAATAAAAATAAAAAAAAAGACAAAAGTTAAACAACCAAAAAAAGAAAATAATATTAAAATTATAATACAACTACAAACATATTATACCAGGGAGGGAGTGTGTACACATTGCCACGTTAAGTCAGGGACTAGCGCATGGTAGTGCAGAGAGTTGCACGGCCACCTTCATTGCATTTTTTTTTCACAGAGGATTTTGCACGTCCATCTTCAAATCCGTATGGACAGCAAGTCTATGAACTTTCCAGTCTTTGAGACAGAGACATGCGCATGCCCCCGCATAAATTGGCATGGACAACTTTTTGTGTGGCTGCGTTTTCTTTTCTTCATCTTGGTTTTGTACATGGACTTGTACAGAGACTTCCAGAGACTGGCGCATGGTTAGCACTAAATCACACGGCCACTCTTTACATTTTTTTTTTTTCAAACCAGAGACTTTCGCACGGGCAACGTACCAATTGCATGTCCACTTTAGATGACTTTTTTGCATAACATGCCACAGGTATAATTGCATGGGCATCATAAAAAAAATGCATGGGCAACTTGTACTATGCCTTCATTTATCCCTTTGATTAAGAGATTTTCACACGGAGAGCATGAATGATGTATGGCCATATCCTCTGTTTTTTTTTTCAACACAATAACGATATTTGATGCACAGCCACACATGTAGTTTAGCACAATATTCCAGTAGCACCAATAATCGAATGGAGAAATATTTCGTGTATTGCCTGAAACACTTAACACCAACACATCAAGGTACCATGTGGGAGAAAAATAAAAATAAAAATAAAAACTACTACTAATCTATTAACTATATAACAACGAAATTAATATACTAGAGTAAAAACTTGTACAAACTAACCGAATACATGCTTGGGTTGCCTCCCAAGAAGCGCCTTTTATAGTCATGGCTTGACTATTCACTTCTTTCATAACTCCGAGAGAGTGATAGATGAGACATCACGATCAATGTCACCACCTAAATATGGCTTCAATCTTTGCCCGTTCACCTTGAACGTTCTTCCTGTATGCATATCTTCCACTTCAACAGCACCATATGGATAGACTTGTACAATCCGAAAAGGCCCTGACCAACGTGATTTGAGCTTTCCCGGAAACAACTTTAACCGTGAGTTAAATAGTAAAACCATTTGTCCCGACTCAAGTTCCTTTGGTAGAATTTTTTGGTCATGCCACTTCTTCATCTTTTCCTTGTAAATTCTAGAGCTCTCATATGATTTTAATCGAAATTCCTCAAGCTCATTTAGTTGAAGAAGTCGCCTCTCTCTAGCTGCATCAAAATCAAAGTTAAGCTTCTTGATTGCCCAAAAAGATTTGTGCTCTAACTCCACCGGCAAATGACAAGCTTTTCCATACACCAATTGATAAGGTGATAATCCCAATGGTGTTTTGTATGCGGTTCTGTAAGCCCAAAGACTGTCATCTAGCTTCTTTGACCAATCCTTTCTTGTAGAATTCACTGTCTTCTCTAGGATTTGCTTGATTTCCCTATTTGACACTTCAGCTAGCCCATTGGTTTGAGGATGGTAAGCACACGCTACCTTGTGACGAACACCATATTTCAACAATAATGCTGAAAATTGCTTGTTACAAAAATGTGTCCCCTCATCACTAATAATAGCTCTTGGAGTCCCAAATCGAGTAAAAATATTCTTCTTTAGAAATTCAAGTACCACAGATGCATCATTGGTTGGGGTGGCTATGGCCTCAACCCACTTGGAAACATAGTCAACAGCCAACAATATATATTGATTCCGGAATGACATCACAAAGGGCCCAATAAAGTCAATACCCCATACATCAAACAATTCAACCTCTAAAATATAATTCAAAGGCATTTCATTCCTTCTAGAAATATTACCCGTACGTTGGCAACGATCACACCTTTTAACAAACTCATGAGCATCTTTAAAGAGAGAAGGCCAGTAAAAACCTGATTGTAAGACCTTTGCTGCTGTCCTATCACCTTGAAAATGACCGCCATAAGGAGAATTGTGACAATGGCTCAAGATACTTTCTATCTCGTCATCAGGGATACACCTTCTAAGAACATTGTCTGGCCCAAGCTTGAAAAGAAAAGGCTCATCCCATAGAAAAGATTTAACCTGATGCAAAAACTTTTTCTTTTGCTGATAATTAAACTCATTAGGAATGATATTGCTTACCAAATAGTTAACAAAATCAGCAAACCAAGGAAGACCCTTGTTGTTAATAGCCATAAGTTTTTCATCAGGGAAAGAATCATCAATGACTTGAGAATTATCAGAATTCTCATTGTTCTCCAACCTAGATAGGTGATCGGCAACTTGATTTTCAGAACCCTTCCTGTCTTTGATCTCCAAGTCAAATTCTTGCAAAAGTAGAACCCATCGAATCAACCGAGGCTTTGCATCCTTCTTCTCAATCAAATATTTGATAGCAGAATGATCAGTGTACACAATCACCTTGGTACCCACAAGATAAGACCTGAATTTCTCGAAAGCATACACCACAGCAAGTAATTCTTTCTCAGTAGTAGTGTAATTAAGTTGAGCACCAGAAAGAGTCTTACTTGCATAGTATATAGAATGAAAAATCTTGTTGCATCGTTGCCCCAATACTGCTCCAACTGCAAAGTCACTAGCATCACACATCAACTCAAAAGGAAGACTCCAATCAGGGGCAATGATAATTGGTGCAGAAACCAATTTCTTCTTCAACTCCTTATATGCTGCAAGACAAGAATCATCAAAGACAAACTTTGTATCTTTTTCAAGTAAGTTACAGAAAGGCCTTGAAATTTTTGAGAAGTCCTTGATGAATCGCCTATAGAAACCTGCATGGCCAAGAAAACTTCTGACTCCTTTGACTGAACTTGGTGGAGGAAGCTTCTCAATTGTTTCCAACTTAGCTCTATCAACCTCTAAACCTTTGCTTGACACTTTATGCCCAAGCACAATTCCTTCTTGAACCATAAAATGACATTTCTCCCAATTGAGAACCAAATTAGTTTCTTCACACCTTCGCAGCACTCTTGTCAAATTCATCAAACATGCATCAAAAGAATCACCAAGTACAGAAAAATCATCCATGAAAACCTCTATCCCTTGCTCCACCATGTCTGAAAATATAGCCATCATACACCTCTGAAAAGTAGAAGGTGCATCGCACAAGCCAAATGATACCCTTCTAAAAGCAAAAGTACCAAAAGGGCATGTAAAAGTAGTCTTCTCTTGATCTTCCGGTGCTATAGCAATTTGATGATAGCCAGAATACCCATCCAAGAAACAATAGAACTCCTTACCTGCTAGTCTGTCAAGCATCTGATCAATGAAAGGTAATGGAAAGTGATCTTTCCTTGTAGCTTTGTTCAACTTCCGGTAGTCCATGCATACTCTCCATCCTGTGACTGTTCTGGTAGGAATGAGCTCATTCTTTTCATTAGCCACAACTGTGATTCCACCCTTTTTTGGCACACATTGAACAGGACTAACCCAAGAGCTGTCTGAAATAGGATATATGATTCCTGCATCTAGCCACTTGATGATCTCCTTCTTCACCACTTCTTTCATGATAGGATTAAGCCTCCTTTGATGTTCAATAGTAGGCTTATGACCCTCCTCTATTGAGATTTTGTGCATACAAAATGAAGGACTTATACCTCGAATGTCAGCAATTTTCCACCCAATAGCTTTTTTGTATTCTTTCAAGACTCGCAGCAATTTTTCTTCTTGATCAATTGAAAGAGTGGAAGATATAATTACTGGCAAAGTAGAATTTTCTCCAAGAAATGCATACTTGAGATGTGATGGTAGTTGTTTAAACTCTAATTCAGGAGGTTCTTCAATGGAAGGTTTAGATGCCTTAGATTTCTCGGGCATCTCAAAAGATTCAACTTTCTGAAATGGTCTTCTATAAGTAGGCAATGCATTGAGCTCCTTGATACATTCAGCAATTTCTTCACAACTTTCATCACCTGCTTCTTGCAAAGACAATTCTAAAGCATCCATAGTGTGATGTGTCATCATGTGCACATCATCATCACCTGTAATTGCACTCAAAGAAAAACAACTCTCCTCATCATTAGAAAACTTCATGGCAGAAAAAACATTAAATGTCACCTGTTCATCTTGCACTCGCATGGTTAATTCTCCTTTCTGAACATCAATGAGAGTTCTTCCTGTAACTAAGAATGGTCTACCAAGAAGTAAAGGAATGTCTGCATCTTCTTCCATATCAAGCACAATAAAGTCGGCCGGAAAGATAAATTTGTCCACCTTCACAAGAACATCTTCAACTATGCCCCTTGGATATGCCAAAGATCGGTCAGCCAATTGTAACCTCACTGATGTAGGCTTCACTTCTCCAACTCCTAGCTTCATGAAAATTGACAGTGGCATCAAATTCACACTAGCCCCCAAATCACATAGAGCTTTTCCAAAGTATTGTGTACCAATAGTACAAGGAATGGTGAAACTTCCCGGATCTTTGAGTTTTGGAGGAAGCTTTTTCTGTAGAATAGCACTACACTCCTCAGTTAAAGCCACGATCTCAAATTCTTCCAACCTTCTCTTCCTTGACAAAATATCCTTCATAAACTTTACATAACTTGGCATCTGCTCTAATGCTTCAGCAAATGGAATATTAATGGATAATTTCTTGAAAACATCCATAAACTTCTGAAATTGCTTGTCTTGCTTCTGCTTTTGTAATCGTTGAGGGAATGGAGGTGGAGGATACAATGACTTCTTTGGTGTTGATGCAACAACTTGAGGATTTGAGAGCATACTAGGTTCTTCACTCACCACTTTTTCAGGATCTTCTTTAGAATGACTTTTGATAGTCACCTCATCATCAACTTTCTTTGTGTTACCTTCAATTTCCTTGCCACTTCTTAAAGTAATTGCCTTACAATGCTCCCTTTTATCATTCTTTGGATTTGGCTCCGTGTCACTAGGCAATGAACCTTGAGGACGATTATTGATAGCACTTGCCAATTGACCCACTTGCATTTCCAAAGCTCTCATAGAAGCACTTTGACTTTGAATCAAAGCATCAGTTTTCTGCATGTACTGAAGTAGAAGATCTTCAGTGGTCGGCTTCTTCTCCATCTCATGTGACCTTTGATTCTGTTGAAAACCAGGTGGTGCATTAGGCTTGTATGGCATATTTGGTCTAGCATTGTTATTGCTCCATGAAAAATTGGGATGATTCCTCCAACCAGGATTGTAAGTGTTGGAATAAGGATTGTTTTGCTGATTGCTAGAATTCCCCACATAATTCACTGTACTAGACTGTGATGCATCATGATAAATCAACGGACATTGTTGGGTTGGATGTCCTTCCCCACACATATCACAAAAGATAGGAGCATTTTGAACTTGATGAGCCGGATGAACGGGTTGATGCCTATCCACTGACAAAGATTCAAGCTTTTTGTTCAAAGCTTCAAACTGAGAAACCATTTGAGCCGAGAAAGATGTTAAAGGATCTACTTCATGCACACCAGCAACTTTCCTTGAACTTGTCCGATCATAAGCCCTACAATTGTTTGAAGTAATATCTTCTAGAATCTCGAAAGCATCCTCGGGATATTGATTGATCAAAGAACCCCTAGCTGCTCCATCAACTTGAGTGGCACACTGAATTGTCAAACCATTATAGAATGTTCGAATCTTTTGTTGATCAGAAAGTCCATGATGTGGACACTTTCGTAAAAGATCTTTAAATCTCTCATAAGCATCATAAAGAGACTCCATGTCAAACTGTTGAAAGTTCTGAATTTCCTTAATCAACCTTTCCGTCTTTGCCGGTGAAAAGTACTTGTTAAGAAATTTCTCAACAAGCTGATTCCATGTTGTGATGGAATTATTTGGTAAAGAATCTAGCCACTCCCTTGCTCTTCCATCCAAAGAACGACTAAACAGCCTCAATCTGATTGCTTCTTCAGAAACACCATTCACCTTGAAGTTGTCAACAATCTCTAGAAAATTCCTCAAGTGGGCATTGGGATCTTCCGCTGAGAGACCATTGAATCTGTTATCCCTAATAGCCTGCATTGTTGCTGAATCAACATGAAAGTTATTTGCTGCAATAGCTGGCCTTGCAATGCTAGAATGAATGCCATCGAAAGAAGGCATGATATACTCCTTAACCCGCAAACGCCTTTGAGCATTAGGATCCGGAGGATTATTATTATCACCCATCATGGATGATTGATTCCTAGATTCTTTAGCTTTCTTTTTATTCCTTCTTGCAGTTTTCTCAATCTCCAAATCAAGTGGAAGAAGTGAAGATGAGCCAAGTCTACGCATACAACGATAAACTCCTACAAAAGAACAAAAGAACAATAAAAGACTTGATCTTAAAATACTAAACAATGTAATGATATTAACAAAGAAATACTTAAAAGTAATCCCCGGCAGCGGCGCCAAAAACTTGTTAGCGATTTTACAACCTTAAATGCAAGTGCACATATCGTAACAAATAGTATATAAATTCGTTCCCACGAGGACTAACTCTAAGTTGTTAAGTACCACACACTATCTTTTTTCTGATTCAAGTCAATAAAGTATAAAATAAATATCACTAAAAAAAATCAATTAACACAACTAGAATTTCAAGAGTAATAAAAACTAGGCCTTTAACTTCATCTTGTGTACTTCAACAAACTACTCTTGTATCTCTATTTTAGTGCTCCAATTGCTAGTCTAAGGCTTTTAACTAATCACGAGGACCTT
Source organism: Saposhnikovia divaricata (assembly GCA_036435485.1). Lineage (NCBI taxonomy): Eukaryota > Viridiplantae > Streptophyta > Magnoliopsida > Apiales > Apiaceae > Saposhnikovia > Saposhnikovia divaricata. The sequence goes on along the minus strand of CM071594.1, from coordinate 53,102,561 downwards.
CCGAATCTCAAGTAATCCTAATTCATTAACCAATTCCCGTATTCCTACGAAGAATTTAAGTATTTGAACAGCTTTAAGTACTACCTCAATTTGACTACCAAGGGTGATCAGGTATATTCCTATCCAAACCACAAATCAGTATAATATACTAATCCCAAGTTATAGTGATCAAGCCTTAACTTAGATTTTCTTTTCCAAGTCAATCCAAATTACCAAATCAATTCCAAGGTTGATCATTCCCTTGAAAAGCATTAAACACAAATCACTATAAGCAATTGTAATGAACACCAGAAATAGAGAACCAAAGAACAATTTATATAAAAACACAAGAATCCATTAAAGGCCTAGAAGGGTTCTTAGCCAAACATCACAAAAGATAACACTACATACATAAAGGAAGACATGATATCAAGATTACAATAAAGAAAAGTGAAGAAGAGAAGATAAAACTCTAGAATTCTTCTTCTCCCCCCAAATCAATCGCTTTTTCCTTGTTCTTGTGTCTTCTCCTCGTTGTTGTGTGTCTCCCCTGTAACTGCTGTCTCCCCCAAGTCACGTACGTGTCTATTTTTTTCTATCCACTAAATATATATGATATACAACTGACCTATATCTAATAATAATATAATTTACTTATTTAATAATAAAACAAAAGAGTTTCCTTAATAGAGTAGGATTCCATCATAGAAAATTCCAGCTGTCTGCTTCTGGCAATATTCTGGGCAGTTCGGTACATCACAAAAATCTGAGACCATACTTGAATTAAAGGTCTTCTCGCAAGCTTTCCAACGACTGTTTACGGGCCTCATTCTGACATCCGGAGCTCCCGTTATAGCCAAAACAGTGAACACTGCGCAAGCTGATCCGAAATCCGAATTTTGCTAGAATTCACTTCAAAATTTACAATTTAAGCCACAATCCCTCTATTATAAGGAATCCTTTTTTTTCCTACAATAAAACATAAAAATTAATTAAATAAAAATCCAAATTTGTGCAAAATAAACTTAAAATATATAGAAAATATGATCATAAAGATCATATATCAGACACCTGCAAAGTCCAGCCCCCTCTTTTTTCATAAACCCTAAATCCCCTAAAACAGTCATATTCATACCAATTCGCTCTATTATTTCAGCAAACCTCCGATTTTGTGTTGTTACGAAATTCCTCCAACAACACTAATGATATCACTTATTAATTTTTTCTTTGATAAAATTCCGATCAATCTCGATATGTTTAGTCCGATCATGTTGAACCGGGTTGTGTGCAATATCAATGGCGGTCATGTTGTCACAATACAACTTCATTGGATTCCCAAATGAAAGGCCTAATTCCTGTAAGAGAAGTCCTATCCATAACTATTCACGCACTCCTTTAGCCTAGCTCTATACTCTGCCTCAGCACTAGATAACGCAACAACAGATTGTTTCTTGCTTCGCCAAGTAACTAGGTTACCTCCAACAAATGTACAATATCCTGAAATGGAACGTCTATCATCTAGACAATCAGCCCAATCAGAATCAGTATAGCCCTCAATCTCGAGATGATTGTTTTTAGTAAACATCACTCCTTTTCCAGGAGCAGCCTTAAAATACCTTAATATCATATAAACTGCATTCAAATGTGGTTAACGAGGATCATGCATATATCTGCTTACAATTCCCACGGCATATGCTATATCTGGTCGTGTATGTGAAAGATAAATTAATCTTCCAACCAATCTCTGATATTGGGTCAGCTGTTTCTCCACAAAGTTTATGATTCGCTTCTATAGGAGAATCTGCAGGTCTACATCCCAACATACCTGTTTCATTTAAAAGGTCAAGTGTATACTTCCGTTGTGAAAGGAAGATACCACCTGGACTTCTGGAGACTTCAATGCCAAGGAAATACCATAGTTTTCCCAAATCCTTCATCTCAAATTCGGAGGCAAGTCTCCGTTTAACATCTGCAATCTCACATATGTCGTTGCCAGTGATCACAATATCATCAACATAAACAATCACGACTGTGATCTTATCCCCCCTTCTTTTTACAAACATTGTGTGATCCGAATTGCTCTGTTTATAGTCAAATTTAACCATTGCTCTTTGAAATTTGCCAAACCAAACTCTTGGAGACTGCTTCAACCCATAAATAGTCTTCTTCAATTTGCATACTTTCCCAATGGTTGCGGCTGTAGAAAATCCAGGTGGGATATCCATGTAGACCTCTTCTTGTAGGTCTCCATGTAAGAATGCATTTTTTACATCCAACTGTTGGTTGCGGCTGTAGAAAATCCAGGTGGGATATCCATGTAGACCTCTTCTTGTAGGTCTCCACGTAAAAATGCATTTTTTTACATCCAACTGTTGAAGTTCCCATCCAAGATTTGCTGCACATGAAATAAGGACTCGAATAGAAGCCATTTTTGCCACTGGAGCAAAAGTTTTCTGATAATCAATCCCATAAGGCTGAGTATACCCTTTCGCCACAAGGCTTGCTTTATACCTATCAATCAACCCATTAGGTTTTTGTTTCACAATAAACACCCATCTGCATCCTACTACCTTTCTTTCAACAGGAAGATGAGTTAACTCCCAAGTGTCATGTTTCAATGCATTCATTTCTTCTATCATGGCATCTTTCCATTTAGGATCACATAAAGCATCCTGCCAAGTATGTGGAACAGAAACACTAGACAAGGATGACACAAAAGCAAGTGAAGATGGAGATAATGCATTATAATATACAAAGTTTGAGATATGATGGTTAGTGCAAGAACGTACACCCTTTCTTATAGCAATAGGAATATCTAGAGTAGGATCAAGAGTATTACCATTTTCTGGCTCAAACATAGGAGATGCAGGATCTGTCTCGAGGTCGGAGGTCTCTGGATGCGGTAAAGTGGTAATATCTTTATTTTTCCGCCTGGAATATGTAATCAAATCTGGCATATCCAACCTATTTAGAACATCTGACTCATTACTCGTATGTGGAGGAATAGATAACTTGTTTGAGCTAGTGTTTGGAATAGGTATATTCATGAACGGAAGTGACTGTGGCTCACTATCAAGGAGACTGTGATCTGACTCATTTGTTTCATTATCAAGACTGTGTCTGTTTATCTCCCCCTGAAGCAAAGAGGAGGAGCCAGGAGAGAAATAAGAAATGGACTCCCAGAAAGTAACATCGAAACTGACAAATACCCGACGTGAGGGAGGATGATAACATTTATATCCTTTCTGAGTGAGGGAATATCCAATGAAAACACATCTGAGGGCCCGAGAATCAAGCTTATCTCGAGAGGGTGCATGATTATGAGCAAAACATACACTCCCAAATAGCCGAAGAGGAAGTGGATGAGAAGGTGCAGGAACACATGACAACGGTGTTTGGAATTTTAGAACCTTGGTAGGAAGACGATTGATAAGATATGCAGCAGTCATGACTGCCTCTCCCCAAAGATATTTGGGAACATGCATGGTTAAAATAAGAGACCGTGCAACCTGTGTTAAATGACCAATTTTCCTTTCGGCTACCCCATTTTGTTGAGAAGTTTTAACACACGTAGTTTGATGAATAATACCACATGTGTCCAAATAAGATGTAAATGGACCTCCATATTCAGTACCATTATCACTTCGAATGATTTTAACAGAGGTATTGAACTATGTTTGTAGCATGTGATGAAAAGATTTAAAACACCCGAAAACTTCACTTTTTTGTTTAAGAAGATAAACCCAAGTAAGTCGAGAATAACAATCAACAAAGACAACAAACCACCTATACCCATCATGTGTAGGATTTCTAAATGGACCCCAAACATCAGTATGAATAATAGAAAACAAGGTAGAACTTCTTTTATTTCTGGATGGATAAGTTGATCTTTTATTTTTAGCCAATTCACATGGTTCACAAAAAAAATCTTCCTTATTACAGTGTTTTACTAAAGCTGGAAATAGATGTGTTAAAACACCAAAGGATGGATGACCTAACCGTTTATGCCATTGATACAAGGATTCAAAAACAGAATTAGATGACACCTGATAATTTGAAGGAGAAACAGAATTCCTTCCATAACATAGAGACCGTCGACCACTTTACCACTGCCAAGGACCTTGCCTGTCGCCAGATCCTGAAATACACAGTGGGAAGAAAAAAAGGTTACCGAACAATTGAGTTTGTCAGTAATACTATGGACAGATAGTAAATTTGTTGATAAAGGAGGAACATGTAAAACATCTGATAATGGTAATGATGAAGAAAGACAAAGAGAGGTGCCCTGTCCATGAATAGGTGCAAGATCTCCATTAGCAACACGTATATTGCCTGTTTTGTTGTGATATGATTCCAGAATACTAGAATCTCCAGTCATATGTGCTGATGCTCCTGAATCAATGATCCAAGATGTTGGATATTTATCGGAATTAAGGTGACAGGATATACCTGCATGGGCAGAATTAGCTGTAGAAGAAGGGGTCTTGATTTGTGACATTAATTGGCGGAAGGCGTTGAGCTCTGAAGCGGTCATCGTCCCTGTTGAAGAGTCAGGCTCGCATTCTGAAGTAGTATGATGAGCATTAAAGGAACCCCTACCCATGCCCACATCTTCCGCTTTACCTCAAACCGCTTGGCTATATTCCTGGAGAAGGAATAAGTTCGAGTGAGAGAATTCCACACGTCTTCAGCGGCATCAATGAAGATATAGCTTTTTCGAATATCTACCTCCATAGAGTTAGATAACCATGAACACACCATGACATTTTCAGAATCCCAATCATCGAAAGTAAGATCTTCTCCCAAAGGTTGTTTAGCTTTCCCATTGATGTATTTCATCATTTTATGAGACTTTAGTGCCATTGTACAAGCTTTGGACCATTCCAGAAAATTCTTCCCATTGAACTTAGGATTTACATACGGAGTTCCGTAAAATCCAGATTTTTTGATACTTGTAGTAGTAATCTTATTCGTATCGTCAACAACCTCAGCCATGAATCTGGGTAGAATCTGGTGTGTTTTCTGGGCAGAATTTGACAGAATCTTGGCTGAATCTGGTGTGTTTTCTGGGCAGAATGGGTGATGTTTATAGCAGTTTTTTTCTTGGCGGAATCTGTGTTTGTGTGGGCAGTGTTATTCCCTTAGGAACTGAACATGCTTTGATACCATCTTAAAATATAGAATATATGCTGAGATTATAAAGAGAGAAGAGAGAAATCAGTTGAGGTAGAAGGGGGGAATTGTATATTGTTGTGTATCATACAATAGAGGAGAACACCCCCATTTATAGGCTGCATCTCTAGCTATTAACATCATGGATTACATCATAAATTAGGCAACCTACCAACCTACCAAAGTTGAATAGTCTACCTACCTAACTTGCATATGTAATCAATTACATCACTAATTTAACAGAGATGCACCGTTTCCCTGGGCTCTAGTAGTCGGACTTCCACCATCATCATCTTTGCTAAAGTAAAATTTAAGTTGTGTATTTAAGTTACGTTTGTTTCTATATATACATTAGTTGAATAGGTTAGGACTGTTGGGATCTATACTCACTTTTTTTTCTGAAACCGTTTGCGCATTGCGTGGTAAGATGTAAAGTTTAGGCTTTAAGCAATGCGCGAGTTATTTATTGTGCAGATTCAACTTCTACTTTTGTTCTACACAACCTGCTTGCTGCTGAACACTTATAAAAAGACAAAGACGTGGGGTTTTTTCACCTGTTTGCCTGAAAGAGCTAATATGAACAATAAATTTTAGTATTTCCCTTTGATGGATTGAGTTTGCATGTACAAATATCTAGGAATGCAAGAGGTTATTCAACAAAGAAGAAAGCGCAATATGTGGGAAGCGAGCAATCTGAAGGATTGAAATGAGAAACTTAAATCAAATTATCCTGATTTCCTGAATCAAGTCAGACATTGTATCATATTATTATCCATTTGCACAAAGATATTTAAAAATTCAGGTACTAAATCAAGTCACTGTAATTCCTTCGTGAAATTAAACTGCCATTTGTAAGAAATAAAAAAAATTAATTAATTAACTGGACTCGAATAATAATAAATAATCCTCTTCAACTAGCTTTGCAACTCCATGTGCACATATACCAGTACATATACCAGTAAGTCTGTCCTGGGATTTCCTAAATATACTCTCTCCTGGGATTTCCTAAATATACAATCTTATGTAGTAATGTAGGCAAGATATTTAGCACTTTGCAACACCTAGTTACCTTACCATCTTATTGTACAATCTTAGATGTTTTCCTATGCTATTTACAGCATAAAATATTGTGAGCAAGGATTTTTATCTTAACATTCACACTGTCTTTCACATTTAATGCATTTTTCCTATTTTACAGAAAGTAATAATATTAGTTTTCAAATTTTTAGCATCTTCGGAAACTTCCCAATTTTCTCTGGAAGGTCAGGAGTGTTTACAGTGAAACAGCATCTGTAAGGTTTGTGTACATTTCTTCTTCTCTACAAGATCTGTGTTAATCTGAGTATCTGACATTGCTACATCTTACTGCTGGTTGGGGGACATACTGAGTAGTGTGTTTTGGTCATTGGAGGGGGAGTTTTTCCTTTCATGGTAAATAATTATTAAGAAGAATGCAACAGATTTTACTAATTGGGATTGGGACTAGGAATCGTTACTCTTTAAAGACCATTTTTTAGCTATATTTAGAGTTAGAATTTGAATTAGGCTATTTATGAAGGAATTATACAGACTTATTTTGAGAAAGTTAAAGAATAAATTTCTCTTTATAATCAGCAAATCCTCCCTTGTCTATCAACCCTCTAATGCAGACTAGGTAGTTACAGATTCAATAACTGATAATTTATTTAGCAAACTGCAATATTCACATTAACATAGCCAAGTACCTATTGGGCATCATCATGCCACTTTAACCAAAATGTTATAATCCATCATACTCATCTTAAGTTCTTGAAAATCTGTTTAGCTTTTATGTTGAGTGTACAAGCTGGTGAAGAGATTTGGACGATCTTTTAATGTCTTTGTGTTCACCTTTGGCCATTCTGAGCCACTCTGCTGAACAAAGAAATTTTGAGCAAGCCAACATTTCCTTGTAGCTTTTCACTTTCGCTCAATCAGCATACCTGTAGTTATTGAATGCGTAATACACACGCAAGTGCAAAGGCATCCCGCAGCAGAACGTACACACTTTTTGAAGAGAAGTGCACTCCAACATATTAATATGTGTGAGTGTGTGTCTTTATTAATAGTGACCCTGATCTCTTAAAAATATCTCTTTGGAGTAACTATTATGTTGAAATAGGATCTGAATTTTGTGTTACTAGGAGTCTGAGCAATTTTTAATATGATTGACCACTAGTTAGTCAAAAATATCTCCAACGAAGGTCGTTCATGCAGAATATCATATTGTTTACTAAACATAGGTGTTGGCTTCTTCTCTTTCCCATTTAAGACCTTCACCAAAGCTTACTGAATTGCTACACACAGCTTCAGTCCAGTTCTATCAAAAATTACAATTAATGTGCTCACCATCCTTCCAAATCAAATATTAATACCTTAGCTCTTATGCTGGTTCTTGATACTATGAGAAGCCATCATATACAAATCTTAACCACTTGATCCAAGAAAACCATCAACATAACAATTGTGTAGTTCTACAATTTGAATTCTACTTCTAATAAGAACTTAAGAAGCTTTTGGATGATTTAACAGTATATAGTTACAAGAGATGCAATTTTAAGAATCAAAGAAAACCCTAGAGAACAGGTTAAAAAATAATTTTCTGATCAAGTAAATCTATCAAGCTAACAACACAGTTTGGGCCGCTAGCGAGCCATAACACACATTAGTATGATATTGTCCGCTTTGGGTCGAGCCCGCACGGATTTGTTTTTGGATAACTCCTAAAAGGCCTCATACTAATGGAGTCAACTGCTACTTATTAACTAGCAATCTTTCCCCCCCACAAATGATGTGGGACAACTCCTAACAATCTCCCCCTTCACACATCGGGCTCGACACCTGCCGAATATGCCTCCTTTCTGTGTGACCTGACTCGCCCTTGACCCATACTAGAAATCCACCTGGCTATATGGCTCCCCCTAGGCCTCAAATGCCTCAAATGAGAAATTTGAAGGCCGAAGAGGGGAAAGGTTCCATGTGAACGGCACTTGCACATGGGTTAGTCGATCCTAAGAGACGGGGGAAGCATGTCAGATAGCGCGTTTTGCGTGAACTTCGAAAGGGAAGTCGGCAAAATGGATCCGTAACTTCGGGAAAAGGATTGGCTCTGAGGGCTGGGCACGGGGGTCCCAGTCCCGAACCCGTCGGCTGCCGGTGGACTGCTTGACCTGCTCACGCGGCGAGAGCGGGTCACCGCGTGCCGGCCGAGGGACGGACTGGGAACAGCTCCTTCGGGGGCCTTCCCCGGGCGTCGAACAATCGACTCAGCTGATACCACTTGTTGGGCCGCTAGCGAGCCATAACCCACATTAGTATGATATTTTTCGCTTTGGACCGAGCCCGCACGGATTTGTTTTTGGGCACATCCTAAAAGGCCTCATACTAATGGAGTCAACTGGCTGCTTATTATCTAGCAATCTGCCCCTCCCACAAACGATGTGGGACAACTCCTAACATACAGGTGTGTAGGTGTGTAGGTAACTGTTCATACCGTGCACTGACCCAAAATGTAATCTCTCAAAATAAAATGGCCAAGTCCCTGAACTACAGGCCATGGTCGTCACCCAACATGGCCATGTCCTTGTATGACCATACATGCCATGTTCACTTTCCTACAACTCAATAGCCCGTAACTTTTTCATATGGCTGTGTCTACAAATAACTTGACCATATCCAGGCCTCTCTATGCCTATATGAATTGTACTGTGGAGATGTCGAAGCTGACTAGTAGGTTTGACTGTTTGAGACACAAAACCGCGAGTGTTCTTTCTATGCCCAAGAGTCTTGCACATGTAAGAAGGCTGTCAAGGGAGTAGTTGGAACTTTTGAGATTAGCCTTGAGCAACCTTTCAAATTGCTTCTCTTTTTTAGCCTCTTTTATGTTGTTGGTGTTACCTGCTAGTTAAGGGGGTGGTGCAAGAGGAGGGTAGAGCTGGATGTGGTGTTGGAGCCTAGCGAAGCAATCTAGATAATCACTACTATTATTAGTCCAACCCATTCAGTAGATTTTTATAGCGACTGCTAATGCCATGTACCTTTAAAAAAAGAGTTAAGAGAAAAATTTGGTCTCTCCTTCAATTGATTTTAGTTCAGACTATTTTCTTAGGGAAGTTGTTCTTCAAGTTTAGGCATATAGCAGAACATTAAATATGCGAAGGAATCTATATTTCTTGCGGAACAGATGGACCAAGTTTCATCTTCCACCCCATGGTTTGGGTAAAAGGGTTAGTTACAATCTGCAAAAAGGTAGTTCATTGAGCATAAGATAAAGAGCAATGCTGGAGGCACCAAATTTGGTCCTAAATGACACTTGACGTGATTTTATTAGTGATGTCCATAGGTCTACGGGGGGTTTACTTATGAGGAGGAAATCAATAAAAACTTAACAGCTAAGCATTTGGGACCTTTTGTGTATACTTTTGAGAGATCTAGCATTTCTTATATGTAATACAGTATACAGATCTGTCCCACCGGAAACAAATGAAGAATTTACTTTTTTCAGTATTGCAATTAGTGCTATGTATGAGCATGGTGTTTTCTGTTGTTATTTTTTCGTTGTATGTTTTTTCCAGTGTGCTATTTCTATTTGTCCTTCGTCATCCGCTACCGAAAATTATATGAGTTGCTGATTGTAGTACTTCATATATATCTGTTTGTGGCAGTGTACATTACAAGAGATGAGTGAAGAATGATGTTGACATTGCTTATAAGCATTTAAAAGTATTCTCTTAAAATTTCTCAGAGAGACATGAATCTATGGGTGTAGTAGATTGATGAGGGCGGGGGATAAAAATATCAACAAGAAAGGATAATTTTTCACAAGGACTAAAACGGGACCCATAAAACTACATAGATTCTTTCTGATATTTAAAAGATTATTTTGCAATCCAATGACAACAACAAAGGATAATTTAGCATAAGGATCAATAACAGAACTGCTTCATTGAAAGTCTAGATGCCATGATATCGATGTTTGCTTCATTTATCTGGATTTTTATTCTTGGAGTTGGAATCAGCAACAGGTTTTTTGGAAGTGGAGCATAATGCACGAAGTTTCTGCTCTAATTCCATTGCCAGAGCTCGATTCTCCACAATTAGCTGCTGAGCTTGCTGCTTAAGCCTTTGATTCTCTTCAATAATTTCACGGTTCTGTCGGTAAAACTCGGAGTTCCTGTCCATGCTGGAGTGCTTGTCTTTGCCTGAAAAAAAAAACAATTGTTAGGCATACTGTTAACTAATTTAGTAAACCATAGTATCTACTCAGCGAAAATCTGGGTCTGTGCGCACTCTGGAGATTACAGTGTTAGAAGGAAATAAATGCAATTGATGTGGATATAGGAGAGTGATGAATTTGTAAACCTTTTCAAGTTTATCGCTGATAGTAAGTTGTTATGAGCTGAGATGTCCTGGCTATGCATGTAAATGTCTGTATTTATAGGCATATACTATACACTGCCGATCAAGAAAGGGCACGGAAAATACGTGCACCTATTGAGGGGCACGGAAAATACGTGTACCTAATTTATCCGTCATCGCTTATACCCGCATACGACATGGGTATGAGTAAAAGTGTAATAGAAGCTCATGATTGTAATTTGTAATATGCAAATAAAACATGAGGGGCATCATGAGGTTATCCTAATACCAGCAAATGCTTATCTGGAGAACCCTGTATTTTGTAAAAAGTTAGATACAGAAACGAGGAAATTAACCCTCTAGGCAAAAATACGCTACTCCCTCCGTCCCCCGTGGTTGTTTATATTGGGTTTTTTCACGGAGATCAAGAATTACAATTAAAATAAGTTAAGTAGTGGGTGTAATAGTAACTTTATTGTTAAAATAAGTGAAATAATGGGTGTAATAGTGATTTTATTGTTTAAATAAGTGAAATAATGAGTGTAATAATGTAAAGTGTTGAAAAAGTGGAGTGAAGTAGTGGATGTAATAATGTATTTTATTATTAAAATTTACTATTTATAGTATATAAAGAAATGAGAGGGACGTCACAAAATAGAAACCGTAAAGAAATGAGAGGGTACCTTTTTTATTAGGGGGTTGCACTCTGAAATGCATTTTTCGTGTTTAAAAAGTAAGTAAAAAGAGAACTGGCCTGTGGGGAAACGGACAGGGGGAAATAATCTTTCAACCCATAAGTAATTTATAAGTTGAATCAAATAATAATAATTTGTACCTTTCAAAAAAAAAAAAATAATAATAATAATAATTTGTACCAGAAAAAGAAAGAAACAGCAATGGAACCATATTCACTTATTCAGATAAAAACAACACAAGTAATCATTACACTAACAAATTAAAAGAAAAGGAACAGAAAACGGGAGAAGTAATGGCTTTTTGAACACTATGAACACGGGAAACACCCGAGCTTGGTGTGATGATAGAATTTTTAATCATTTTCAAGTTCTGTGGGGCCTTGTCTTTTCTTTTGGATAATTATCATTTATGGAGAAATTTCTAGCTCTCAAAATTAATAATTTCTTGAATTCACTAAATTTTAAAATTTATTTTGCAATCCATAATATCACTACAGTTTTATAGATTTTTTAAAAATGTCGATTGAATAATTCAATTTTTAATATCTGAGTTGAATATAATTGGTCTGTAAAAGACTTGTAAATATACTTATTAATTTTCCCATATTCAAATTAATATTAGGGATATTTACACAAATATATATGTTTTTAACTTTTACATCTGTTTTTACCGTTACCTATTTACTCTTTCAGTTTTATACTACGGTTATTTCAATATTACCGTTACCTTCACTTTTTACTTTCTTTATTTTCAATTTTACGTTCTTCTTATTCGTTGTTCTATTCTCATCTTCTTCTTCTTCTGATTCTTCTTCTTCTTTGTTAAATTATCATCTTCTTCATTCACGAAGCTTATCCTTCTTCTCCGGCGACCTCTACTACTCCGGCGACCTCTACCGTTCCGATTATCTTAGTATGTACATTCTCGCTCTCTCTCTCTCTCTCTCTCTCTCTCTCTCTCTCTCTCTCTATCTCTATCTCTCTCTATATATATGTATACATCTCTCTATATATGTATCTCTCTCTCTCTCTCTCTCTCTCTCTCTCTCTCTCTCACACACACACACACATACACACACGCACAGTTTATTGATTGGAGTTTCAAACTGATTTTATGATGATTCAAGGCTTAATATGTGTAAACATTTGTTCATTTGTGATTCAAGTGTTTGAATTAGTTGTTAATTGATGTTTAACTGTTTTGTTAACTGCACGTGTGATTATAGCCCTATTATTTTGTCTTAATTTGAATTTTTGTTGATGTAATTAGGTTTAAAAAATGTAACCTAATTGTGTAGATTTACAATTAAGTTTGCGAGATTATGTCGCCTTGTTGATGAGTCGTGAAATTGTAGCTGAGTCGATTCTGTTGTGCTTGTTTATATGATTATTAAATAATCGATTATTCAAATGGAATGAAGTTTATGTATCATTTAGTAATCTATAATTACTTTTATATTGTGTAGTCGAGGCCCCGCAGGGGCATATATTTTCAAATTAAATGTTCGAGATTATGTGCTAATTGCTGAATGTAACTGTTTTGTTAACAGAAATGGTGATTAGGCTTGTTTATGAGTCGGAAACTTGTAAAATGAGTCGATGCTACCTTACTTGTTTAGGTTTTGTTATAAGCGACTAGTCGAATGGATTGAAATATATGAATAATGTAGTGATCTTCTATCAGTTTTAGTATGTGCAGTCAAGGGCCCGCAGGGCAGGCATCTTATAATTAAGTTTCGAATATATGTACGATTGTTTATGAGTCGACAACTTGTCAATGTGTCGATACTAATTTCCTTGTTTAGATGTTTTTATAAGCAAATAGTATTATGAAATGAAATTTACATTTCAATTATTGATCTTATATCAGTTTTGTAATATATTTTCTATCATTCATATCTTCTTTTCGGATGTTTTGTTTATATATATATTAACCATTAGTTGGTTTGTATGTCTATTGACAGTTTTAAACATGGTGCACACACGATTCTCATCTTCCACGAGTTTAACAACGAAGTCAGATGTGCCGCCAACACGAAAGATAACTAAGAAATCCAAAGCACCCTTGACAACTAAGAGGGCTAGGGCAGCCATCCAAGATGATCCGGTTTCTGTCGATGAGGCTTCCCCGGGTTCAACGTCCAAAGCTGTACTGCCTTCAAAACAAAAGAAAAATACAAAATCCAAGGCAACAGTAAAATATAAGAGGCCCAAGTTAGCCATCCATGACAATCCTATTCCTGTTAATGAGGTATTTTCTGACTCTCATGTATCCTTGTTTGTGATATGAGTACAGGCCCCGCAGGGGTACTTGCCTTAAATTTCTATTTCTGTAAGGTGCAACCATGTTTGCATACTTTGCAACCATGGTTGCAAAGTATGCAAACATGGTTGCTAATGTTGTAAACATGGTTGCAGCTTATAATTATACATTTGTAAAGGCTCACATATGAATCACACATGTATTGCATAATAATGCAGGGGATGGATTATATTATTCCGGTTAAAGATCACAAGCCAGCCAAGCTAAGTACCAACAATAGGTATGAACTTATTACGGGTATATGGGACACATTATCATCGGAGCAGGTTGATCTCTTTGCTGCTGGGTGCTTTGGAAATTTTGTGCGACTACCATCATTCAAGATACAACACCAACTCATCCACAACCTTCTGCTTAGACAAATAAATCAACCAAACAGTCATGAGATTTGTATTGGTGTTGCTGGAGTGAAGATGTCTTTTGGGATCAAAGAGTTTGCCCTTGTCACCGGTCTTAGGTGTTTTGGTTCAGTCAACAAGACGCGTTATGCTAGGCCTGAGAACAAATTCAGGGATACATATTTTTCAGACATTGCACGTGTATGTAGGAGCAGTGTGAAGAAGGTTTTTGACTCTCGAGGGTGGAAAACAGATGAGGATGCAGTGAATTTTGCAAAGCTGTACTTCTTGCAAAATTTCCTACTTAGCTCGACTTATGATTGTCCTGTCCCTAAAGGTGATCTGGATATTGTAGACAGTGGAGATTTTGACAATTTTCCTTGGGGTAAGGAAGTTTTCACATGCACTTTGGAATCATTGAAATATGCCGTGAGAACAACATCCAAGGACAATTATTATAGGCTTGTTGGTTTCCCATACGCGTTTCAACTATGGTTTTATGAGTGCTGTCCGTACCTGAATGGGAGATACTGCAATATGAAAGATGCTGGTTGTATCCCCCGTATGCTGAAATGGTCCGGTGAATATGCTTGCAAGTTTGGAGAAATGTATCAGACGTTGTCATTGACTGAATCAAAGGTATATTTCATTGCGTACCTTACCTACTTCTTCTTGCTTTATATGTAGATATCATTTTAATTGACAAACACATTGTTTTTGTAGTTGCAATTAAGAAACATATCTCCAACTGAAAAGGAGATTGAAGAACTACAATTAGAAGATATTGTTGATCGTGATGCTGCTATTGTTGGTCATCCTCCCCCATCATTTGTGGGTGCTTCTACATCTTCTGATCGACCTCATTCTCGTATGTCACAGCTGGAAATGGAAAATAAGATTGGCTTGTTGACTTCCGAAGTAGATGGTTTAAAGAAGAGCATATCTGAGATGCGGTCGCACTTTGATTTGGAGTTCTCTAAGTTGCGTGCCATTGTCGATAAACAAGTACGTGTATCAGATGAATTACATATATTATAGTCTGTATACTTTGATTTTGAAGGCTTTTTTTGTCTATTTTTTTTCTGTTTTGATTTGTGTGGAGTAGGCCCCGCAGGGGAGCCATCTTATTAGTCAGAGTCAACTAATTTCTATCAGTTGCAACATTTGCAACCTTGTTTGCAAATGTTTGCAACCATTCGACCCTTACATCATTTATGTGATTTGCATTAGTTACAAATTTAAGTTTAGTTTAGTTCTAATTGTATGTGATTATTTCCGTTCCACTTGCTAATTATTTTAAACCATATTTGACTTTAGAATGGAAGCACTTTGGACCCTTTGTCACATTTGAATCAAGTTGCGGCCAATGTTGGTGATTGGGGTAGTTGGCCACAAAGCAAGGAAAATGTTGCTTATAATGATGTAGAAATTGCACATGAGGATGAGAATGTAGATGATGAGGGTGGGAATTTTGAGGATGCATTTGAGAATGTACCGGATGAAATTGAGGCTGGGAATGATGTTTTCAACGAGGTTGAGAATAATGTTGAAGAGGGTGGGCAGGAGGTTGTAAATGATGGAACCGATGTGCCAAAGGTTGCAGTTGAGGATAGTGAGGATGCATCAATGTCCGAAAATGGTTCGATTGATCTCGATAGGACAGTGAAGATGGCTGCGATGATAAATAATGATCATGACGATGATGATGTCCATAATGCGAATGTCACTGTTAATGATGATACTATTCCTGATTGTTCAACTACTCGTGCAGCAAGTGTTGATCATGTTGCAGAAGTTGCAACAGATATTGCAAAGGTATCAGTGGAGGATACAAATGTTTCAGTAGGGGTTCCAGAAGTTGCAGACCTTGAAACGGATGCCTCTTTTTTTGAACAAATATCTGCAAAAGACCTGTATGAGTTAAATCAGGCCGCGATTCGTGCAACTAAGAAAAAAAATGCAATAGTGGTAAATCATATTAGATATTTCTTGTGATATGCATGCTTTAATTTCATTACATACTTCTTGTGATATGCATGCTTTTCATTACTATGCTTTTATCTTTCATTTCAAATAACTTGTAGTTATTTACTTTATTATAGGGATCTTCTGCTAAACCCGTTGATAGGCTTGGTATTCCACCTGAATCTGATTCTATTGTGCCTATCCTGGTTAAAACTACCCCTGCTATGCCAAAAAGGAGTGTTAAGCTTCCTACATATTTGCAATCACCATTTCTGCAAGATTTTGGTTCAAGCTCAAGCAAAAGTAATGAAGTTTTGAAGACTTTGAAAGGGGTTTCTGCATTGGACGACAATATCGGACAGTTGCCAAGTTTAGAAGCCATAAAAGGTTTCACAACTTGGCTGGATACTGGAATGAATACGAAGAAAAAGTATGGCTTCAATTAAACACACACACACACACATATAAATAGATAGATATTGATTCATATTTTTTCTTATTTGTGTTATTAGTACCGGCCCCGCAGGGGCACTGACCTTAATTGTCTATTTGTAACAGTTGCAACTTTTTCAACAATATTTGCAACCTTGTTTGCAACCATATTTGTAACCTTTGCAACCATGTGCACAAAGGTTGCAACCATGGTTGCAACCTTTGCAAACATACTTGCAAAGGTTGCAAACAAGGTTGCAACTTATAATTATACATTTGTACATGCTCACACATGGCTAACACATGTCATGCATATATTTTTCCAGGACGACCTCATTCTATTCGAGGAAAAACAATGTGATCAGCCCGCCTCTAGATTTAGGGGTTCATTCGATATCCGAAAAGATGTGGTTTCATACTTTGGAGTATGGTAGCACAAATGTCACCAAATCTGTAAGTTTTACTACCTGTTTAGTTTTTGATTGCATATGACATTGTTACATGATTTCTTGCTAATTGATATGTCCAAAAATCTTTGTGCAGCATGTTGATGTATTTTTTTACCATTTGAGGAAAAAGGTGAATTCCAACTCAAAATCTCCACGCAAAATTACTTCAGTCGATTCCACGTTTCAGAGTAGACTTGCTGCTCAGTTTGAAACTTATGATCCGAAAGATAATGAATATGTAATTGATAAAGATATTAAGGGAATTGTCAAGGGTGAGATCATCGGTTGCAATACTCCTTGGGCTTCAAGCGATGATGTTTTATTTCCTATTTGGCTTGCTGAGCAAGAACACTGGATTCTTGGGAGATTAAACTTTATAGATAGGGAATTCCATGTCTACAATACATTGCAATGTGATGGTGTGAGCGATATTCTAGTCGAGGCAGCCAATCCATTCCTCCAGTTGTTGCCTGCTTATCTCAAGTCAACTGGTTTTTATGATCGGAAAGATATAAATTTCTCAAGCTATGCATATTCTAGAAAGGCAACTCTTGACTGTTTTGATGTCACTTTGCATCATTCAGAATTTAATTCATCACCTAAGTAAGTTCCAAAACTATTCAAGTTTGTCAAGCTTATATAATGTATACTTAGTTATATTATATTATATGATTTGATTGTTTTCCTTTTCTTGATACAGTGACAGCGGGATATACATGTTTTCATATGCCGAGTATTATGCTACTATGCCGAATTTTCCGCAAGGTGGACTAGATATTGGTGCTCACAGAAGTAGGCTTGCCTTATTGTTTTATTCCTACGGAATGTCAAAACAAATATATGGCTACGAGAGTGATTCGGAGAACATTGCAAAGGCTCCAACAAAAAAAGCTCCATCAACAAATGCTCCAACAAGAAAGGCTCAAACAACAAAGGCTCCAACGTTAAAGGCTCCAACAACAAAGCCATATGAGAGAAAGAGAAAGGCGGGAGATGTGAAGAAATGAGTCGCGACTTTTATGTTATGACATTAAGTAGTAGTAAAACAATGTTGCTGACATAACTATGTATTTCTTTTATGTTATGACTTTTATGTTCGATGAATTTAATAGGAACTTTGTTTTTCAACTATGTTTGGTAATGGTTCGTTGTTTATTTATTTTATTCAATTGTTAATGTTTGGTAATGGTTCAATAATTTATGGTCCTCAACTGGTAATGTAAATAAAATTTGATTTTATGTGGAATAGGCCCCGCAGGGGCACCCATATTAATAGTAAGAGTATACTATATCGATCAGTTGCAACATTTGCAACCAAGTTTGCAACTTTTGCAACCTTGGTTGCAACTTTTGCAACCTTTTGCAACCATGGTTGCAACTGTTGAAAACTTGGTTGCAAATGTTGCAAACAAGGTTGCAACATGGTTGCAACAAGGTTGCAATTCTACTCAAAATTTAAAAAAAAAAAATTGGAAATTTAGAAACTATTTTTAAAGAGTGCAGTTGTGACTGTTCATATTTTAAGTTGTGACTGTTAACATTTGAACAGTTGTGACTGTTCACATTTGAGCAGTTGTGACTGTTCACATTTGAACAGTTGTGACTCTTCATATTTCAAACTTAATACTATTCACAACCCTCTGTTATAAAAGCCATGCTCTTTTCCATTGTCTCTCAGTCTTCTCCAACACAAACTTCCCACATATCTCTAAACCTTCTCCAACTAAATATTTCAATGGCCCTCCTTCAAGATGATGATTTCTTTTATGAGGACTACACTGTTCGTATTGACGGTGTGTTCTACCAAGTTGAAGATATCCCGGAATCAATTCGTTCAAACCTCAGTTATGGAGACAATGTCCAGATCAATTGGTTTCAAATGGACTATAGGCTAGCAATACTAGACGAACAAGAATGGGAAAGGAAGATGATGGAGCGTAACGCTCGAATAATTGATTTTGCAAGCACCATGTCTCGCATTTTACATGCGAAGGAAAAAGCTTTGAAGGAAAAAGAAGCCAAGAAACAGAAAACAGAAGGAGCCTCTACTTCTTAGAATTATTATATGTAATGAATAATATATAATGCTTGTAGTTCTTGAAATTATTATATGAATGATTTAATATATAATGAAGAATTATTTGTCTATTTTTTGTTGATTCTGTTCTGTTTATCAAGCACTAATTCTGTATTATATGTTATGTACTGGATTCAACTATATCGATCAGTTGCAACATTTGCAACCTTGTTTGCAAATGTTGCAACCAAGTTTGCAACATTTGCAAACCATGGTTGCAAATGTTGCAAATTTGGTTGCAACTGTTGGAAATAAAGTTGCAACAATTTTCCAATTCTACTCAAAATAAACAAATAAAAATTGGAAAATTAGAAACACATGTCATATCTGTTCCATTAATAATTTAAACTTAATCAACTTGGTAATTCAGCATTTGCAACAATATTTGCAATAGTATTTCCAACGTAATATGTAAATAACTAATTTGTTTTTTTCAATGGCGGACTTCTACAAGTTCTTCTATTATGCCCACATTGACCGCATCTCCCGCATTTTAATTGTTGCATTGGTATAGTTGTCTCCCACGCAGCTTTGCGCCTTCTCTTTTTTGGTCTTCCTACTCTGATTCTGCTTTTCGGGGGGTACATTGTCACCGCTTTAATGTCATCTGGTATTTCCCATGTATCTTTCTTGCCAACCGGATATACCAATTCTTTATAAGCAGCAAGCATTGATTCTCTTGTGTAATATGATGAACAATAATCATAAGGATCATGATTTACTTTATGCAAAACAGCAATTGCATGGGCACAAGGAAGTTGATCCATCTGAAACCTGTTTTGCAACAGAATATATATCATATAAAGATAAACGAAGAGCATGTATTTATAAAATTTCGTTGAAACACTATCGGGAATCACCTGTTGCATGTACAGCTTCTGGAAGCCAAATTAACTATAGCTTTCTTGTCCACATTACAAACTTCGAATATCGAGTCATTTGATGGATTCACCTGTTGATTTAACATTATTTTAAACAATAATTTAATTTGCAGTTTCATTAGAATGACAGAGGTTGTAAAGGTTGCAAACATGTTTGCAACTTCTGCAACCTTGTTTGCAACTTTTGCAACCATGGTTGCAACTTTTGCAACCATGGTTGCAACCTTGTTTGCAACTTTTGCAACCATGGTTGCAACTTTTGCAACCATGGTTGCAACTGATAGAACTAGGTAGATCTACAATATTAAAGTAGTCAAGATAATACCGTCATATTTGTCGAGTACAAGTAATTGTTCTTTAGCATCAGCTCATACTTGGTTGTCAATTTTGTTGAGGTGTCATTTGTAATTTGCCTGTTTGTCCAACTCCACTTTTGTACCAAAGCACGCAAAGATTCTAACATTGTACATATCGGTAACTCTCTTATCTCTGTGATTACAGCATTCAGAGATTCTGCAATGTTAGATGTCAAGTTCGAGTATCTATTATTCACTGAGTAAACCCTTGCCCACTTGTCATATCCAACTTGCTCTAAAAATGGTTGAATCCTGCTGTCAATATTTGCAAGTTGGTTCATGTGATATTCAAATTTATTTACAGTGTATGCATTGGCAGCATTAAAGAAATCAACCTTTATCTTGTTTGAGCTCCTCTTGAACTTACTTTTCAGGTTATTCAAGAGATGATAAATACAGAATCCATGTGGTACTTCCTGGTATACTCTACTCGCTGCCTTAATGATGCTTTCATGACGATCAGAGATTATTGTCATGTTTTCCCGTACACTATAAGCTTGCTTGAACTTGTCAAAGAACCATTCCCATGCCATATCATTTTCTGAGTCCACTACGGAAAATGCCAATGGAAAAATTTTACCCCTGCATCTTGAGTTGCTGCAACCAATAATGTACCTCCATGTACTGATTTCAAGAACGTGCCATCAACAATGACAGTGGGTATGCAATTTATCCAGCCTTTCATCGAAGCATACAATGCCACAAAAACGTACCTGAAACATCCATCTTCATCTTGTTTTGTTATAACCACTGATCCTGGATTTGAACTATGCAACATGTATAGATAAGAGAAAAGTTCATAATACGATTCGGTTTCATTTCCTCTCATCAGTTCTAAAGCTTTTTCTTTAGATCTCCAAGCTTTTCCATAGGTGACTTGTACTTTGTGATCTTTCTTCATGTCTCTCACGATATCAGCAACCGTGTACTTTGTTTTAATATTTGAAAACTTGTTTTTAATCATATCTGCAATGAGCGATGAGCTTGCATGTCGCTGATCTTTAAATCTGATCCCCAGATCACATGTATGAATATCATGAAACTTTTTGATGACGAAACAATTTGTTTTCCCTTTCTTTGATGCTCGTAACATCCACTTACAACTTTTGTCAACACAAGAAACAAGATACTCTTTTTTACAAGACTTTTGCACACTATATTGGAAGTTCTTGTCGATCGCATAGTGGCCCAAAACAATCTTCAATGTCTCTTTATCTATGTATACCTGACCAACTTCAATGTGCTTATGGTATTTGTTGCTAATGACCACATCCTTGTTCAACTGGTTTTCTTCAACGCATTTGTCTGCAACTTCATCAAACACAACAACCTGCCTAGCAATAAGCTCTGCAAACTCAACATAGTCCGTAACCACATCCGAAACAGTACCAACAGACTGCTCATAAACAACATTTGATGCAACATCTTCTGATTGTGTATCCTCAAAGAACAACAAATCGCTTGTTGTGGAAAAAGGCTGGAGGCTTTTAATTTCATTCGTCAAGCATAAAGGGAACTTTGTGAAATCGGATTCCTTTTTCTTGAGCTCTAAATAGAACATGAGTTGACTATCATTTGTTATCTTAAAAGGAGGGTATCCATCTCTTACTTGATACTCTATTATAAAACCAACTGACCCGGGTTCCAACTTCAGTTCATTGTATATCATTGCGACCAAGTTGTTGTAGTTGCAGTCGTTAGGAATCAACAATCCACATACCTCAAAGTTGATATAATTTTTGCATTCATCCCATACCCCATTGTGTTGGAGAATAACAGCAATGTTTTCCATTTTTCTGCAACCAATTATAACATTAACATTTAAAAGTTGTTAACTGTAACTAATATTGATATATAGTAGTTGCAACTTCTGCAACCTTGTTTGCAACTTATGCAACCTTGTTTGCAACCTATGCAACCATGGTTGTGAAGGTTGCAAACAGGGTTGAAAATGTTGCAACTGATAGAAATATTAGAATCTGACTAATAAGATTGGTGCCCCTGCGGGGCCTGTTACACAGAAAATGAACAAATTAACAAATCCATAGATGTCATATCAGTTCCATTCATAACGATTCAATAAATGAACAAATGATATTGTATCGATACAAATGAACAATTTAAATTCAATAAAGCATAAATTTTATTGATTCTTCTTGCTGAATGTGTACAATATGTCTTTCATATCTAGAATAAAAATGTTGAACTGCCCTAATTACAGTGTTAATTGAAATAACTCCCAATTGATCTAGATAATTCATTACATGAAACCTAAATCTAGACCTAAAACCCTCAGCCGATGGTGTCAAAGTCGTCCAGAATGTGAAATTCATCCAGCATTTGTGGATCCTTAGAGATCTCCGGAGGTTCTTGTTAAAACGAATCTGGATTTCAATAATATCCAGATGCATGTTAAAAGGCCTTTGCAGATGCCTTACTACCTCGAAATACAAAGGGTTTGAAATTTCCCAACTGAACATTCCACTATTGCATTGAGAGAGGGTCAATTCTTCCCCGGTTCTTTGATCCATTGTTTCAATTAAAGACCCCTGCAATGTATACGGACTTTTATATAATGATTAACTATTGATCCAATGTGATACACTCATTTCATAAGGGTACCTACAAACCTACTAAACAGCAAACACATATAATCCAAAATGTGTGCCCCTGCGGGGCCTCTTATTTAGAATGTCACAATCTACTAAACTCCTAATATACCTAAGAATTAAAAACATTATCAAATCGGCAAAGATGTAAACAGAGTTCAAATCGACTGATAGTATCATATCGTAAATATGCAGGCAGTTGATGAAACACAAAATTACACTCGAACAAAACAGTTAGCGAGTGCAAAAGATCAATACGCAACTGAATTTTATTCGTATTTCTTCCTTATTTTCTGTCCTTCTCTACATATTCAATTCAAATCACACTCAAACAATCACTTTATGCTACAAATCTACACAAAATGCATTAACAAACATACATATTGCACATTCTATAACAAAAGCTTTCCTCTGAATTTCATCTCTATATCTACATCACAGACAAATCTTCATATATACATACACAAATTAAAAAGCTACTGTATCAAATCGGTACGAACAGAATTTCATCAGAATTTTGTTCCTCATATTGTACTTAATCATTCTCTATAGATTCAATTCAAACACACATAATCAATCAGCCTATCCTACAAATCTACACATATAAATACAGTAAACACATAAACGGACATACATACATACTTTCTCATTCTATAAGAAAAGCTCTCATCTCAGTTTGGTATCTATCTCTACATTAGTACCAATTTTGCAAAGATACATACATAAAACACATAAATTCACTTACAAATTTTAATCGTTTTTGTAAAACTCTTGCCGGAGCTCCGATTCAACATACAATAGTCGTGAATTTGCCCCTGCGGGGCCAGCAAACTGAAGGAGAAGATTGGAGATGCGTGAATCGAAGGTTGGATCTGGAGTGAATGAGAGGCGCGGGGAGTTTTTGTTTGTTATAACAGAACTACCGTATTTTTAAAATTAAGTAAAGTAGCTGCCGTTCCGCCAGAATTACTGATAGTTGGGCTCTATATTTTTAAAAGCCCAAAACTTAAGATGGGTATGAATAAAATTATCCCTTAATATTATATCATAGCTATATTTTCCCAAAAATTTTTAATCTAAAAATGACCATAAACTTTTGATGGAATAGACCTTATAATCTTTTCTTTTAATTGAATAAATATGCAAATATCTATTTATTTAACCATACATTCAAGTAATTTTAGACAATTTAATTTAACGTAGGAATAGTTTATCGGGATGTAAATGCGTCAAATGGTTCGTGCTCGAATTCGGTTTGTAAAATATTAAAATTCGGTTTGATAATAATCTAACTGAGCTTAAACTCGTGCTATTCGAATATTTTGCCGAGCTGAGTTTGAGCTTCAATTTAATCGACTCGTAAGGTTCGCGAGCCTAATCGAACATTCATTATTTTTAATTTTTACATATCATTAATATATTTTCATATAATTATTAATCATTATTATATTATTTATATATTTTATCGAGTTAAACTCGAGCCGATCCGGTCATAATTGAGTTTCTGTCAACATGTAATCGATCATGATCGGTCACATGTGATCGAACATATCACTCTTTTTACGAGTCGAATTTCGAGTTTGAAATTGAAAACTCGGTAACTAAGTTCGAGCTCAAATTTTTTAGGGAAATTCTCAATGGTACACCTGTAGAATTGGTTTTTCCAAATGGTAACCAAAATGTTTTTGGCTTCTCAGTGGTACCATCGAAGTATCAACTCGTTCCCAGCCATGCCACTACCGTTAACAAAACGTTAAACAAACGTTTATTAAGGCAATTATGACCATACAAACAACCAAAAATGACAAAAATAACAATCAAATGAGAACTAATAACAATGTCATAATATATAGATAATCAGTCTTATAAAAAAATAGCCATAAACATCCAATGTACTGATTGTTGCTAACAACATCATACCAACAAAATATCAATTGTTGCTACAATTTCATACCAAAACAATACCAATTGTGGCAACAATTTCATATCATATTGTACCATTATATAGCATAAAGTCCAACAAAAATTCAAAGTAAACCCAAGTTATGAACCGAGTAAACTTGGGTTTGAGACTGAGATGTAGCAAACTGTGAAAAATTGATTTCAGAAGCTTGTGCTGCATTTGCTGCTGCCTTTGCTGCTTTTGCGGCATTTGATTGGTCCCTCACTCTTGCATTACGACCATTACGAACCTTTGTAGCAACAATTGGTATTTTGTTGATATGATGTTGTTAGCAACAATCAGTACATTGGATGTTTATGACTTTTTTGTATAAGACTGATTATCTATATATTATGACATTGTTATTAGTCTCATTTGGTTGTTATTTTTGTCATTTTTGGTTGTTTGTATGGTCATAATTGCCTTAATAAACGTTTGTTTAACGTTTTGTTAACGGTAGTGGCATGGCTGGGAACGAGTTGATACTTCGATGGTACCACTGAGAAGCCAAAAACATTTTGGTTACCATCGGGAAAAGCCAATTCTACAGGTGTACCATTGAGAATTTCCCAATTTTTTAATCATGCTCGAACTCAGGCCTGATAATGTTCGACTTAATACATTACACCCTTAATTTTTCGTAGTGTACATTTGCTTTATCACTCTTTGCACTAGACAGGGTAGAAAAGAAAGTACTGGATTATAGTCAAATTAAGTAAACAGAAATTTTAATATTTGACCTTTACCAAGGGATATCTCAGACCCTTAATAACATATGTAACGGACAGTTAATATTGTGTAGATGGACAGTTAAGAGTCTCTAGTAAAAGACTCTTGTAACTAATCAACTAAACGTTAACGATTGAACTAATAGAAACTGTATTACTGAAAGGATAAGATATGGATCATCTGTGAATTACAAGGAATAGCAATTACAACTGAAACTAGCCAAATGTTCGAGAGGTTGGCACTCTCCCAAATTACTATTTCTCAACACAATATCTTCATAAAAATCCTAACCCTAGTTCCCCTCTCCCTTTTTGAAATAATCCCCTTCTGTTGTTAATTTCATTCTTTACCCTCCTGTCTTCGTTGTCGAGACTGTTTTTCCCTTCTTTGATCTTCTTGCGTAAGTTATTAGTCCAGGTTCATTTCCTTGTTGGGCTTTAGCATTACCCCGGGCCCAGAGAGTCACCTTGTCCTCAAGGTGAAAGCTGGGAAATCGTAAACTCGGAGCTTCATATTCTTCCCAAGTGGCCTCCCAAGATGGTGAATCCTTCCATTTAATTAACACCTCCGTAATAGCCTGAGTGCCCTGCTCCCTAGTTCGAACATCCAACAATGATTCTGGTTCAGCTGAAAAAACCAACTCTGCATATAAACTCTGCTGCCTTAATATTTCCAACACCACTTCGACATGCTAACATACTCCTCCCGAGTTGAACTATAAATCAGTATGTCGTCAAAAAATACGATAACAAACTTTCGGATATAAGGGCGGAACACTTCGTTCATAATAGCTTGAAACTAGGGCTGGAAAAAAAATCCGAAAAATCCGATATCCGTCCGAAATATCTGTATTCGTATCCGGAAAAAAGCGAATATTATCTGTATCCGGAGTCAACCGGATATTATCCGTATCTGAATCCGAGAGTTTAGGATACGGATATGGATATAGGCGCATCCGTATCCGAAAATATCCGAATCCGAAAGTAATTATATATAATATATTTTTAATATATTTTTAATATATATTTTTATACACACACTTATAGTTATAGGCCCACTTATTTTTGATGAATTTGCAAGTTATTTAGAGATAATGATGTGTAATGAAGTTATTTTGATATAAATTTGCATATGCAAATTTGGATAATGTATATGATTTTTGTAATTTGTAAATTAGAACCGAGTATCTCTTTAATATGCCTGTTTTTTTGTTTTTGTTTTTTTTTTTGCAAAATATGCCTATTTTTTATAATAATGCAAATTTCACAAAAAAAAATATCTTTTTTTGCAAAACGGATTCGGATCCGGATATTATCCGTATCCGGATAATATTTGCCGAATTCGGATCCGGATAAAGTTTTTTCGGATATTCCCGGATTCGGATACGGATACGGTTGTAAAAAACGGATCCGGATTCGGATATAGCTGTATCCGTATCCGTATTATCCGTTTTCCAGCCCTACTTGAAACGTTACCGGTGTATTGGTTAAACCGAACGGCATGACCAGAAATTCGTAGTGACCCTCGTGAGTTCGGAAAGCCGTCTTGGGCATGTCCTCGCTTCGAACCCTCACTTGATGATAACCGGACTTTAAGTCTAGTTTTTTGAAAACTGTTGCCCCATGTAGCTCATCAAATAGTTCATCTAACATAGGTATGAGGTACTTATTTGGGACCGTGGCTTTATTTAAGGCTCGGTAATCGACGCAAAAGAGCCATGACCCGTCTTTATTTTTGACTAATAACACTGGGCTTGAGAAAGGGCTATTTGAGGGCCGAATAATCCCTGCAGTAAGCATATCCTGGACCAGCCGTTCTATTTCCCCCTTTCGAAGTTGGGGATACCTGTAGGGTCGAACATTTACGGGATATGTACCCTTTCGGAGTACAATAATATGATTCTGGTGCCGAACTGGGGGTAACCCTGTAGGCAAAGAGAATACCTCTTAATAATTTTGAACTAACGAAGATAGGAATTGGGGTACCTGACTCCCCTCCTCATCCTTTTCGTACACTTTTTCTGCGCCCAGGTGATTAAACTCCACCAAGAACCCTTGCTTTTCCTTTCTCAAAGTTCTTATCATTGCCTTGAGGCTGATTCCCATGCGACCAAGAGACGGGTCCCCTTTCAACGTTATTATTTCTGTACCCAACTTGAATTTGATAGTCGTTTTCCAGTTCGTCGACATGGTACCTAGCTTCTCCAACCACTGTAGTCCTAGAATCAGGTCAGAATTACCCAAAGCAACGGGCAGAAAATCTTCAATTATTTTAAGTCCTTGTAACTGCAAAATCACTTACTTACATTCCCCTTGACTCTGCACCGTCTCCCCCGTACCTAATGACACCCCAAAGCTTCTCGACGATGCACAAGATATCCCCAACTCCTCCACGGATGCAGTGCTATAAAATTGTGTGTGGCCCCTAGATCTATCATCACCACAACAGGGCTGCCATTCACCTCCCCTTTGAGTTAAATGTCTTTGGGCTAGTGATGCCAACGACTGAATTTAGGGATATCTCTGGTTGCAGTTTCTCTTCGCCTTTCTGTTCCTCCTCCCCTTGTGACTCCACGGACCCCAGGTCATCCTCTACACTACTATCGTCTTGGGTAATCAAAACACTCAATTCACGATGATAGCATTTGTGTCCCATACTCCACTTTCCATCGCATTTAAAACACAACCCTTTTGCCCGCTTCTCGTGCAACTCCTTATCACTGAGTCTCCGTAATTCTCCTGTCGACAGTGGACTACTTGCCGTAGACATACCCGATTGTGAGAACCCTCCCAGAGATTTTGGTGATGAATTTAAACTAACAGAGTAACTTGCACGTGGAGAAAAAACAGACGGACCTACCCAACTATTTGTTTTAATTAGTGGACTGAAGCCCCCTTTACTGTCCGCTTTTGGCTTACCATACTTTAATTTCTCCTCCACCATTTGGGCTAGCTCCATAGCATGGTCGACGGTGACAGGCCCTAATAACCTTACTCCAGCCTTAATATCATCTCACATCCTATTCAAAAACTGAACCAGAGTTAACTCTTCCGACACATTCTCCAAAGGAGCTAACAATTCAATAAACTTAAGCCTATAGTCAGTGACATTACCTCCCTGCCTATGCGTAAGCCACTGTTCTTGCAGAGTACCTGTAGATTGCGAACGAAAATGGCGACGGAGCAACCCCTTAACTTGATCCCATCTCTCAATTGGTCGTCTTCGATGGTCCCACTAGAACCATAACAGAGCTGATCCTTCCAACGCCACCACCATGGCCTCCACCTTTTATTGCTCCGTTAGATTGTAAAAATCAAAAAACCGCTCAGCTAGAAGAATCCACCCGTCCTGGTTATTTCCATCAAATAGTGGCATATCGAGTTTCTTGTGCCTCCAAGCATTTTTATCTGAACCCACCCGGTCCACCTCCTGAACCCGATCCGGCTCCAAACCCGGTTCCAACACCCGGACTCGACCCGAGTCCAAAACCAGTTCTCACACCCGGACCCGACCTGAATCCACCCGACCCAATACCCGATTTCTTTCGACCTCCACTAATGCTGCTTTCCCCAATCCCAAAACCTTCACCAGTAATCTCCGCATCCGTTTGCTTTTCCTTCGATCTGTTAGGTTGGAGCGCAGTGATGGTTGAACAGATATCAGATTGAAATCGAAGCTGGTCATCTCTCATCGATGAGATGAGTGATTAATGTGTGTCTCTAGATCTGGTAATACGACCCTCGAGTCTGGAAATCACCGCCGTTAACTTGTCATCTTGTTGACGTGAGATATCCTCAAAGCTTGTCACAAACCGATTCACAAGCACCTATTGCATAGCGGCTACTGCTCCTTTCACCGCCGCGACCTCAACAGTCATGGTTTCGAGAATAATTCCTTACGCCGCCTCTAGCTGTTCTTCCACTTTCTCTAGTCTCTCTTTGTCTGAAGGTTGGGCCATGGATCGATTCAATTAAAGAGCTCTGATACCACTTTTGCTAGATACTCTTGTAACTAATCAATTAAACACTAACGATGGATATGTTTGAGCTAATAGAAACTGTATTACTGAAATGATAAGATATGGATCAGTTACAAGGAATAGCAGTTACAACTGAAACTAGCCAAACGTTCGAGAGGTTGGCACTCTCCCAAATTACTATTTCTCAACACTACATCTTCATAAAAATCCTAACCCTAGTTCCCCTTTCCGTTTTTGAGATAATCCCCTTCTGTTGTTAAATTCTTTCTTTACCCTCCAGTCTTCGTTGTCGAGACTGTTTTGCCCTTCTTTGATCTTCTTGCGTAAGTTATTAGTCCAGACCCATTCCCTAGTCCATGTCCATTTCCTTGTTGGGCTTTAGCAGAGTAAGCTTCTCAATGAATGCACATTAGAAGTGATTCATAGACGTGATCGAGAGTCGAGAACAAGTGACTGAAAGTCATTCATGATCGAGAGAGTTAAAAACAAATTACTGATACTAGATAGCATCCGAAAAAGTTCATACAAAATTTGAAGTACTATAGTTTCTTTAGTAAATATAAATATTTCAAAAAGACTACACATAATCCTTATAACAATTTCAGCACACTGCATTATAGGTGTATGATTACAGAGTTCTCCAAGCCTCCAGTATACATTGTTACATGCGACTACGTGATACTGCTGGCTTGAAACTAGCAATACCGGTAATTTCTCTACCTGTCACCAATGACTTGATTTCATATGTGCCTTCATATGTATATACAGGTTCCATATCACAAAACGCCTGAAGCAAAAGAAATTTAGATGAGATGAATGAATCCAAAAAGAAGGTTTACAGAAGAATATGGTACTCCGCCTGTTAGACTAGTAAAAGTTTATAGGTAGAGATACTTGTCAGATTTATACATATATAGGCAAAATTTAGAGATAAGAGAGATAGATACACAAGAGAGAGATGGTGCAGTGAACTGTGTATTTTATTATACTACTTCTGCTGTGTTTTCTGTTATTGTGTTGTGTTTAACAATAGAGGAGAACACCCCCATTTATAGGCTGCATCTCTAGCCATTTACATCATGGATTACATCATAAATTAGGCAACCTACCAACCTACCAAAGTTGAATAGTCTACCTACCTAACTTGCATATGTAATCAATTACATCACTAATTTAACAATATTTAACATGCCCCCTCACTCGAAATCCCATCTTCGGATGAAAGACCTATCTTGGGATTGAAGAGTGGACACTAGTAGCCCCTTGAGCTTAATCTGAGCGTCCAACTATACCCATTTTTAGGATCGACCGATCTTGAGTTTATTGAGTCGTTTGGGATACAGGTTATCGAATTTTCGACCACACAGTATATTTTAGGCCGTCAAAAATACAGAAGGTGCTGATGCAAGTGCTATAGTAGATAGCCACCTTATTAAGGGGTTTCAACCCCTTTACCATTGTCAAGAATTTTGTTTGTTGCCTGATTCTGCAAGGGCAGAATTGGCAGATGAAGTCACTGGTAAATCAGTCTCCATTCGAGACAATAGCTGACGGAGAGCGTTGAGTTCTGTTGCACTTATTGTTCCCGTTGCTGAAGTAGCAGAGTCAGCATGGTTTTCAGACGTCGTATGATGAGCACTATATTGGGTTCCTCTTCCTGAGCTCCTACCGGATGAACTACCTCGGCTTCGTCCTCCTCGACCGCGATCTCGTAAGTGTGGGTGTAAGATATAGCATTCTTCACGAGAATGGTATAACTTATTACAATAGTCACACCGGAGAACATCTTTTTCACCCTTTGAAGCCTCAATCACCTGTTCTGCTTTGCCTTGATTTTAAACACTTCCCGTAAAAAGTGCAGATCGATCAGGCACAGTATCAATCGGAGCCATGCTTTCTCTCCGACTCTCTTCGAGCTGCACACGGCCATGTGCTTCTTCAATTGTAGGAAAGGGAATTTGACCAATGAGTTGATTCTTGATTGAATCATACTCCATTGTCAGTCCAGCAAGAAACTTCATCACTCTTTCTTCTTGTACCAATTTTTGGTACTTCTTTTGGTCTTCAGCCTGTTTACACTCGAACACAGTGTAGTGGTCTGACTCCTGCCATAGAGATGTGAGTTCCGAATAATATTCGGTCAATGTTCTGCCCCCTTGAGTTAGAGACCATATTTTCTGCTTTACCTCGAAATGTTTGGCCATATTACCCGAATATGAGTATGTTCGGTTGATGGAATTCCAAACAGCTTCCGCAGTATCAAGAAACAAATAACTTTTGCGAATACGTAACTCCATAGAGTTAAACAACCATGACTTGACCATGGCATTCTCGCTATCCCAATCATCGAAGCTTGTATCAGTTGCCAAGGGCTTCTTGGCCTTCCCATTGATGTATTTCATCAAACGATGAGATTTAAGTGCGAGTGTGCAAGATTCCGACCATTCCAAGAAATTCTTTCCGTCAAATTTGGGGTTAACATATGGAGTACCGTGGAAACCAAATTTAACACTCCCTTGATCGGTATTGTTCCTTGCAGCCGACTCATTTACAACCTCCGCCATTATTCAAGACAACAACACTACAAGAAGATTTGCTAAAAACAGAATCTGCAGAAATAAAAAAACTGGGCAGAAAATGGAAGAAAATTACTCCCCTCTGCTGAAAAACAGAATCAGCAAGTTTCCCTTGAAAAACTTGTATATTGTTGTGTGTTTTCTGGGCAGAATTTGACAGAATCTGGTGTGTTTTCTGGGCAGAATTTGACAGAATCTGGTGTGTTTTCTGGGCAGAATGGGTGATGTTTATAGCAGTTTTTGGCAGAATCTGTGTTTGTGTGGGCAGTGTTATTCCCTTAGGAACTGAACATGCTCTGATACCATGTCAGATTTATACATATATAGGCAGAATTTAGAGATAAGAGAGATAGATAGACAAGAGAGAGATGGTGCAGTGAACTGTGTATTTTATTATACTACTTCTGCTGCGTTTTCTGTTATTGTGTTGTGTTTAACAATAGAGGAGAACACCCCCATTTATAGGCTGCATCTCTAGCCATTTACATCATGGATTACATCATAAATTAGGCAACCTACCAACCTACCTACCAAAGTTGAATAGTCTACCTACCTAACTTGCATATGTAATCAATTACATCACTAATTTAACAATATTTAACAATACTCTGTATAGGGCCTATGTGATTTATAAAAGATTAGAGGAACCGTAATTAAGTTTTAGCAAACTATGAACCAAGGGGCTTATGTTCAATGATGGTGTTCAATTTTATAAATTTAAAAAAGAGATCACTACATTACACCGGACATCCTCAACATTGGAGGCACTTAATGATATTTGACATTCCTGTTGGATTTGAAATTGACCCTACTAAAACATAGATGAATGCCAACCTTGATCAAAACTTGAATGTGCATCTCTGCCATTATCAAATTTCCAGTACATGAACATTGATCTATAAATATTTATAGCTAGTTGCATGGAGAATCAACAGAAGAACAGGAGTAGCTTTCAGAAAAAATTCTCTTATTTTTAGGTGTGCTAGAAGTCCAGTAGATAATAAGGAAACAGGGCCATTCTTTAAGATGTAGGTGAAGTGTGGCTTATGTCCATACAGACATTCATAAAACTTAAGTTTCTCTTGACCAAAATTATTACCATCAGAAGATTTAAAATGATTTATAAATCGAGGTCTAACAGAACTTATCAACCTTTGCAACTAGAAAGTCGCCCAAGATTCCATTCCCGCCAAGCAACTCCCTTCCAAGGGAAACGACCTCCCTTGCCTTCAGGGTAATCCATGACTGCACAATATGGTACAAATTCGTCATCAAATGCAACAGATCCATTCAGTGTGTCAGCAATATATTTGAAAGTAAAAAATGTTACCTTCCCTAAACTAGCCTGCCCAGCAGTCATTTAACCTGCCTCGTACAACTTGCAAAGGCGCCAACCCATAAGGATCATTGCTTGAACATTACCCAACATGGTTACTAGTTTCTGTTGGTTTATTTGGAAAGCTGCCAATGGAGCTCCAAATTGCTTCCTCTCGTTCAAGTACCTTTAAGTTTGAAAAAAATCAAACATATGCATAACATGCATTAGTTAGTAAACAATAAGCCAATATATAATTTAAACACTTACTAATCATTAACTACAAATTATAATCACATCAACTCGAATTCAACCTATTTTGACTTTCATAAATCTATATCTAAGATCGTCAAATGTTCTAGTTTCGGCAGTTCGTTTGTTCCTTTTCTTTTTGGTGAGCAGAACAACTGAACAAGTAAACTGCAAGGGATTGAAGCTTAAACATTGCAGTGATTTTAAATATTTTATGTTAATCTGGTAAACTTACAGCACTGTATCTCACATCTCTAATTTATGTACTAAAGTGGACCTTTAAGAACAGGAAACTGGACACCGTGCTGATGATGAAACAAGTTAGTTTTAATACTTATTGCCATTAGTCTTATTTTTCCAGGTAGTAGCTATGTAACTAGGACTTGGGTGTGGGAGTTGGAAAGGGGTATCAATCCAACCATTAAATTCCGAAATTTGAAAATACTGAGAATCTTGAATATGGATCTGAATTGGAGAAAAATGTGGAGACTCGGTATGGATCAGGAAATGGACACAGATGTGGGAACTCTGCACGAAGCATTACACTTAAATTTTTAAGTACAATTTAAAGCAGTCTACTTTAATAAATGTCTAGTTCTATAAAACAAATTAACAGCATGAAATCATTGAGAACTTAGAAACATGCCATACATAAACCTCTCTCTATAAACAAGTTCTCAAGGGGCCTTGCCATTCATTTTAAACTAGATTGTGGTACCCTGTAAGGTGAAGTATTTGGTAACAACATTAAAAATCACACTCAAATCTTATACCTCTACCCATGTCATGTATGTTTGGCTACAAGGATAAAATCAGAGAGTCCGAGTGAAAGAGTGTACCAGAAAATGTTACCGAGCTACTTATTTCATACTATCAACCATAAAGTAGGTACAATACCTGTGGCACATATCGTAGACACCCATTGACATTCCAATAGGTTGCCAGGCAACCATTACTCGTGAAACAGCAAGCACCTGTGACCAAGTTATGGTGCGATTAGATGCGTACAAAACATGCAGGACTCGGTATAGAAAAGACCCAAGACTGGCAGAAAGAGTGACGCATAACTAAAGGAAAAAGGTATAACATAAATGCACTGAGAAAAAATGGGTGCTTTGCAGG
Source organism: Saposhnikovia divaricata (assembly GCA_036435485.1). Classification (NCBI taxonomy): domain Eukaryota; kingdom Viridiplantae; phylum Streptophyta; class Magnoliopsida; order Apiales; family Apiaceae; genus Saposhnikovia; species Saposhnikovia divaricata. The sequence goes on along the minus strand of CM071594.1, from coordinate 53,067,994 downwards.
CAATAGGTCTACAATCTACCTATAGAGCCACAGAACCATTTAGTTTTTAGTTGGTCTCATTCCAAATCCTTAAATATTAACCCACCCATTTGCTCAGCACTAAACAAGATTTCAAGTTATAACAGAAGAACTAAATTTAGAGATAAAGCCAAAAGCAAAGCCACAGACAATTTAGAAACACAATTTCTTGTGGTATTTTAGAATGTTTCATGAAAAGAAACCAGATTCCAGCTGTGAACAATTATTTCATACTTTATGTATTTGCTGAACTTATAAGCCATTTCATATCAAGATACCAGTTTTACTTCTGTTAGCCAAGTTGTTTTCCCTGGACGCTAGGAGATATAAAGTGGAGATAATATGGCCCCTCGCGGGGACACACACCTTAGTGATTTATTATTTCACACATTCATAGTTCAGAGTACAGAGGATTGCAATGGCTAAAATAGATGAACAACCAAATGGAAGTTAGAAGAAAGCACTGCAATAGGATTTACGAGGGGTGTAACCAAGGCAAATGAAAATAAGAGTTGAATTATGTAAAAGAAATTGAGATATTTCAATCGTTATCATGTCGCAGATTAATATGACTTGTACAAAGAGAAGGCAAACGATTGAGCTGGAAGTAGCTTCCTATAGGTGAGAAGTACCTGATATTAGGTAAACTGAAAATTACCTTCCCAGGCAGCTCCTATAGAAATTATAAAAAGAAGATACTTCTCAATCATTAAAAAAGGACACATTCTTTCAATGGCTTCTTTTAGATGAAAATTGAAGTGATTAATCACAGGAAAACTTTGAAACTTAATCCAATTTTAGCTAATAGACATAGAACACGGTCAACAAGAAACAATGAGCCTTATCTGCTTGAACGGTAAAACTTGCTATCAAAAATTTTGTTATACCTTGTTCGTATCCTGGAAAGAATTGACACCCGGTAATCTGTCCGCATCAGGGACAAAAACTTTTTTTTTAAAAGTATATCTCCATTTTGAACAATTCGCAAGCCAATTTTGTTTTCCAATTTTGAAGCTTGTAGTCCAGGTGCATCCTTCATTACTAAAAATCTGTAGAAGAAGGAAGTAATTATATTTGGACATCACATATGAAGTATATGCAGGACTTACTAGCTGTGCATTAGAAAATTGAAGGTTTCGTTGACTATTACCATAGGACCATACCCTCAGAACATAGAATATCTGACAATATAAAGGTTTAGTAAGTCCTTGGTGTTGCAGATACCCATATAAACAAACTCCTTGCACAATTATATCTTATGGTAATGAAATACCCTCTACTAAATAAAGGGATGTCTGCTGTTCTTCAGGACATAATAGCTCCACATATTTTTACTGCAGGACTTACTAGCTGTATATTACAATGAAGGTTTTTTTTTACTATTCCCATAGGACCCTACTCTTAACATATAGAATCTTTGACACTAGAATCTGATGACGACATTTGTAAATGAAGAATTGCTGCAACCATTATAATTTCCAGGTTGATGCAATCTACGTTTGAAGTTACAACTACTCTATTAGTCTTGACCTGCATTATATCTTTCTCCTTGATAAAAATGTGTTTTCTTTAAATTTTCCTCTTTAAATGAGAAGAACTCTTAATATTTCCACTCTACAAATGCTATTTTAAATAAATATGATGAGGAGAAATGCAAATTCAGTTAATTCGAAGTTCATGTAACATAACTTCTACATATAAGAAACTTAGACAATAGTGGTAGACTTTTTTCCATGGTTTGTATGCTTCTTTTGGTTTGTTGCTAAATTATTGTTTGTATACTTGATTACTTGGGCATTTATCTGGGTTGTTACCACAAATTTATGAGGCTAGTCGCTTACGATTTATCTGGTTTGTTGATGTGTTCCTGGCAAAAATAACTAAAACATCTGCAAAGGTGCTACGCTTTTGACCTTCAAGGATCCAACCGCCTGCGACCTAATCATAAATGGCCACATCAGGAAAACAAATGATAATTAGACAAATTCTGATATTTATACAATGACAAAGGACAAAATATAACGTGCTAAATGAAAGAACAGAAGCTAGGATCATACACCTTTGTTGCTGTTGTTCTTAACGAACTTGCGTCGCTCCCATAGTCTGGTTCAGTCAAAGCCTAACATGAGAGAAAGCACTTCAGAAAGTGTGAATCTGTATATTCACCATAAATATGTATGTGTCTCCATGTGTGCGTACATATCGGTATAACTTAATTCCAGATAAAAATGATACAGAAAACAGTCTCTTACCCAACAACCTATGGTTTCCAGTTTTGCTAGTGATGGTAAATATTTCTCCTTTTGTGCTTCTGACCCACACATTCCTGTTTTTGACAGACTTAAAAGTCTCAATATCTGTATAATATCTTCGAACCCCAGTAACATGAAAATATGTGTTGTAAGTCATACCAATAGTGAGCATTGCCAAACAAGAGTGCACTGTAATGAAAGTTGAGCAGCTTGCATCAACTCTAGCCACTTCTGCATTTGCTATAGCACTTCCGGTAATGGAAAGACCAGGACAGCCATAGCCCTGAAATCCCAAACGTAGTAGATTGAACACCATTTCACTATTACACACCCCTGGAAACAGAAGCACAAAAAATGAATCACCTTGATTGTGCTGCCAGCAATGCACAGTGCACCAAGTTTTGAAACAACTTCAAATGGGAATTCTGCCTTCTCCCAGTACTGTAATATTTAATAACAACTCATTACTAGTATCACTTTGCAGCAATCAAATACACGAGCAAACTAATTTATAAATAATTAGCATTGAAATGCATCAAAGAGATATCTTGACATTTCTGAACTTAAACTTCTGTGTAGATTATTAAATCATACAGACAGATAGAAAATCTAAGATTACTACAAAAATATCTTCATGTCAACACTCCTGAAGCTCAATATGATAAAAGCTAACATAAGAAAAAAACCTTGGTCATTATTGGAGCAACTTCTTTCTCCATGAAATTCCTGACTTTTATTCTTAGAGCTTGCTCCTCAGGAGTCAACAGATCATCAAAGTGGTAGTAATCAGAAACTGCATTTGTTCAAGTGCAAAGAGCATTGGTGAGTCCCAACTCCCATGAGGGACAGAACATGGATAGAGCCTATTACTAATCCACAGTCATACAGAAGTTGATTTATCAAATCCCTACTGAAGAAAATCAGAAGTAGTGTCAACATTTTCAGTGATACCAGAAGGTGGAAAGATGGATGCTGGAGTGGCTTGGGGGAATGCAGTAGGAACATCCAAAGCCGGAAATTTGAAATAGGAAGTCCTTGCATCCTTGGACTGATCATCTGCACGAATTTGGAAGATGTAATAAAAGATATCAAGTAAAATCGAAGTAGTACAAGTTCAATCATGGCTACAAACAAACACCTACAAAGGGAGATCATTATGTAGAAAACATTAACTCCAATTCTCTTGGTAATACATGGAAAAAATTATAACCAACTGCTACTAACATTCAGTAAAAACCAAGTAACCAACTCTACGTTGGATCTTCACTATTTGAGTAAATATCGAACCTTCTACTTATCATCTTCCCTCCCTTACTAACTACCTGTAATTCGATGTACTTGTTTCCATCTCTAAAGTTTTCAAACAAAGAAAATCCTAAATCCGCCTAGCAAATTAGACATCATTAGTACACAGTGGCTGTATGGTACTTGAAGATCACTCAAACTCGAAAAGTAATTTATTAAACATTCCTGAACTGAACAGAATTATAACCAGAATACTACTTTCTTGATTCCACCAAATGTGAAGTGATGAGAATAACAATAGAACTAACAAAACAAATCACTTATCAATTTAGACTAAGACTAACATTTTATGCAACAATTTTATTCCCAGTTTTTCTTACCATTATCTTGCATTTCATGAATCAGATGAACTGTATAGGCTTGAGGAACCCGATTATATATGTAGAGTAATAATCTATGTTGTGTTCAGACGTTGAGTAATATTTGTTACCGAATTTTCACTAATTTTTCATAATAGTAAATTTTAAACAGGAATATATGAACATGTATTTTCTTGTTTATGCGAATCCAAGTGATTGAAATGAAGAAACACAAACAGACCTTGAGTTTTGGAAGATCGAGCAGGCATGGTGATTAATAACAGAGAATCTATAAAAAAAAAATACTATTTGTTTTCTACTAGCAAATATACCATCATCTCAAATTCATTGCAAATATACTATCTTAATTGCAAATACATTATCTTAATTATTTTATACTATTATGTATTTATATTTTTTTATTTAATAATTATGCTGACTGTGCACTGACTGTACTATGTTGATTGGACGCCACGTGGCAGGTGGGTCCCACCCTGTTGATGTGGCAGGTGGGTCTCCTACTGACATGACAGCTGACGTGGCAGGTGGGTCTCATCCCCTACAGACATGGCAGGTGGATCCCACCGCTGCTAACCAGCAGCTACTGGCATGGCTGAAGTGCTAGTGGTCCCATCCCTGCTGATGTGACAGTTGACTGGTCAGGAGAAGTCAGCTCAGCTGATGTTGCAGTGGACCCGCAGGAGTAATTTTTTATTTATTTTTTAAAAAATTGTTAATTTGGCAAAAAAAAATGTTTTTGCAATTAAGATGTGAAATTTGCAAATAGCTATTCTTAATGAAAGTAAAATTGCAAAAAAAAAATTTTTTTTCAATTTATTTATCAAAAAAACTCATATACTCATATATTAAACCATGCACTCCACACGCACTCGATTATATATTGCAAATCTATTATGCACAAGACAGAGTTGAAAATATAGGATCCGATATTTTATTTATTTGTGAATATTTTATATTCATTCTGATAAGATAAACTCTCAATCTATAAAGAATAAAGAAAGTAATAATTTAGGATTCGATATTTTATTTATTTATGAATATTATATATTCACTCGGATAAAATAAGTTTTCAATCTATAAAAAAGAACAAAATTTTATTAAATTTATTCATTTAATCAAATGAAAGTATACAATTTTAATAATATATTGGAAATGATAAAAAAATATTTATTAATTGAGAGATATTTATTGAGTTGCATATAAAATTAAATATTTTTATTGATTAACATGATGTTAAATTTAAAGTAGAAGAGCTTTCAAATTCGTTTTTCTTAATAATTTTAATGTCACGAGTGTAAACGTAGCATTTATTTAAAATTGTTTTTAAATTATGTTATGCAGCAATATAAAGTTTTAACCTTACTTAATAATTTTAGTTGTTTTTGAAGAGTCATGGTCTCATGGAGTCATGGTTACTACTTACACATAAAATAAAAAGATAAAAAGTAACCGACGGTTAGTTACTCTTATTAGATGGTTAAAAAGAGACGTTAAACAAGTTTACTACAAAACACAGGTATAGTCTGGTAACATTTTAATAACCATTCTCTCCGAAGCCTCTCTCTGTGTCTTCAACTTCCCAAATTTCCATACTCTCTTCTGGTAATGCTTCCTTCTTCAAGTTGCTCAATTCTGTATCCATGCATAAGTACATTTATATGAATTCGGGTAATGCAATATTGGTTTTTGTTGATGTTACTCACTTGACACACTCACTTGTTTAAAAGAGATATATATTCTGTTTCAGATTTTACAGTATGTATGTGTTATGATTTTTTAAACGTTGCCCTAAATCTTGATCTCTAGCGGTGTGTTGTACACAAACATTATTTCAAAACAGAAATGTATTAAAATCCCGTTCCCATTAACAAGGTTGAAAACTCGTGATTCAGACAGCCATTTAGGCTACAAAGTACATGGATCATATTTCGTTTTTCTTGGTGAAATTTTTTACTTATGTATCTGTATTTTACGTTCGGATTTCATGACGAATTTTGGATTTAGTGAATTTTGTACATTTATATAAAAAAATCTTGCAGCATTGTTGGTTTCTAGTAGAACTTGACCTTTCATTTTTATATCATTCTATCTTGATGCTTTTCGAGATCTGTACATTATCTGGATAATTTGCTGACATGGTATGGTACTGCAATGTTAAAGTACAATTGAGAAACTGAATCCTCCTTTTCGTTGTCTCTTGTTTTAAGTACGCTTAAAATTAAGTTAATCAGAACTATACTTCCAGAAAACACTGTTAGAAAAGATTATGACTGAGGTGTATACCTCAAGATAAAATAAACAGTGGGAAAAGGTTATGTTATTTGAAATCTCTCCATGTACAGATGATTGAATATTTGAATTAGTTAACATTAATTCAGATGCTCTAAAACCTTTGAAGTATCCTTGTATCCTGATGTTTTTGCCTAATAAATCCATTGCTCATGCTACTCTGGTAATCTTAGACTATACATGTCTTTTTTATGATTTTCAAGGATATAATAATCTTCATATTCTGCAGGTAATTGCATTTGTTTCTTCAGATATATATCAAAATGATATAGCAAAAGCAAAGAAATATTCAAACAGTCTAAATTTGCAGAGAAACCTGATATTCTGAGCATGCCAAGGTATAGCAGAAATATAAGAGACTCAAAGTACACTGTGCCATGTCAACCAAGGTCGAATAGTGATGCAAGTTCATCGCAACCACCATGTGGCACTTCGGGTTCAAGATGTTCATCGAAAAAGCTTAGTGCCAACAAACAGATAAATGATACAGAATGGACTAGTAAATTAGTTGGGTGTCCAGTGTATTACCCTTCAGAAGAAGAATTTGAGGATCCCTTGGTATATGTGCAAAAAGTTGCTCCAGAGGCTTCAAAATACGGTATCGTGAATTGAAAGTTTTGTATCTCATTTGTTATGCTTTGTGTTATAATGTGATAATTAGGAGAGTGAATATTGGAAACAATGTGTAGTAGTGTCTTATCTTATGAAATGTTTTTATGTGAAGAAATTACAACTCTGATGGCATCGAAGATTAATATATTTTTAACAGGAATTTGCATGATTGCATAACCTTTGCATCAGAGATTAATAGTATTCTAACAGGAATTTGCAAGATTGCATCTCCTTTGAGTTCTTCAACTCCAGCTGGCTCGGTGTTAATGAAGGAGAACCGAGGCTTTAAGTTTACAACTAAAGTCCAGCCACTTCGGTTAGCTAAATGGGATACGAAGGACAGGGTCACCTTCTTCACCAGGAAAAGGTAAGGTTTACAGCACTAGATAGTCAACTGTATCTTTTCTCTTCTTTTTTTTTTTTTTGAATAAAAATTTATGCATGCTGTTTATTGTTTGTTGTTAAGGAAAAGCATTACAAACTAAAATTTTACAGATAATCTTTTAGCTTTTTTAGCCTATGCCATAAATTTGTTTTGTCTTGAAGCATTTTGGTTACCACTGAATTTGAAGGCATGACGATTTGACATTATATATGTTTCAGAAACTATACCATTCATGATTTTGAGAGTCTTGCACGCAAGTCAATGGCAAGCAGATATAGTATATCAGGATGCCTTCCTCCAGATTTTGTGGAAAGGGAATTTTGGCATGAGATGGGATGTCCCAAGAAGGGAACAGTTGAGTACGGAATTAACATAGAGGGTAGTGCGTTCTCAAATAATTCCAGTGATCAACTAGGAAGAAGTAAATGGAACTTGAAGGTTAGGTTATATCTTGTTTCTTTCCCTATATGTGTCTGCCTGATATCCTTCTTAATTTTCTTAATTTTTCCAAAATTTTGGCTTCTATCATCATATTACAAATAATTTATTTCAACTTCCACAGCTGACAATATAATTATCTAAATTTCTATTTGCAGACACTTCCACACCTGCCAAGATCCCCATTGCGTTTGCTGAAACATGAAATTCCGGTATGTTACGAACTAGAACTTTGTTACTTTACAATTCCACATTACTAAAAGTCTAAAACAGTTCGAACTGTCTTCTTTTTGTTACATTTTTTCTTTAGGGGGTGTCAGAACCCATGCTCTACATTGGAATGTTGTTTAGTATGTTTGCATGGCATGTGGAAGATCATTATTTATACAGGTCTCTTCTCTATCCACATTTTAGCATCTATATCACATTCAATCCTCCAATCACTGTTATATATGCGAGTATTTATTTTTTCTGTTTTTTAGCATCAATTATCACCACTGTGGAGCACCAAAAACTTGGTATGGAGTTCCTGGTCATGCAGCTGTCGACTTTGAGAAGGTTGTCCAGAAGTACATATATAACCGAGAAATACTATCAATTAATGGGGAGGATGGAGCTTTTGACTTGCTTGTGCAAAAAACAACTATGTTTTCTCCAAAGGTCTTGCAAAAGCATAATGTTCCGGTTTATAAAGCTGTGCAAATGCCAGGGGAGTTTGTTATCACCTTTCCCAAAGCATATCATGCAGGATTCAGTCAAGGTTCGATTCTAAACATTTGAGGATCTCTTGGTCTATGTTTCTCTTCTTGCATCAGGAGGCATTGTTTACAGAAAGTATACAGGAAAGCATTACTCTAACAGTTTATATCTCTATTAAGAGTTTCCTTTTCTGCATTTTTTAGGCTTCAACTGTGCTGAGGCAGTAAACTTTGCTATTGGCGATTGGTTTTCATTTGGAGCTGCTGCTAGCCAACGTTATGCACTTCTAAGAAGAATGCCTGTTGTTCATTTTGAAGAACTTCTCTGCAAAGAAGCAATGCTTCTTTCAAAGCATTCAAGTGATGAAGACATATCTTCCGAAGATTTAGTTTCCATTCGTTGTATCAAGATTTCCTTTGCATGTTTAATAAGGTCGCATCATTGTGCACGGTGGTGCTTGATAAAATTGCAGCCGTCCCTCAGCTTTTCTTTTAATTCAGAAGGAACCAAATTTTGCAGTATCTGCAAACGAGATTGTTATGTGTCACGCATAAAGTGCAGCTGTCACACCGATCCCATATGCCTTTTCCATGGTATTGAGTATACATGAGTTTCGCATTATTTCTTTGTATGCTAAGGGGTTCATCGAAAGCCCCTTTACATTGTATCAACCTTACAAGTTGCCAACTTTGGTTTGTGTCACAGATGTTGAGGCATTCAAATGTGAATGTCAGAGCAATTGTGTTCTTAAATTAAGTAGGGAGATATTGGATATGGAAACTGTAGCAAAAAAGTTTGAGCAGGATGAAGAAATACTACAGGAGGTCAAGCAAAAAAGTAAACAGGACATTGACTTGATGATACAGAAGATGAACCCTGGTGCCCAGGACAAGTATATCCCGTATGCTGAGGTAGACTCGCTTAAGAATTGATTTGTTCATGTTTTTGCGAAGCTTCTTGTGAGTGTGTGAGTGCGAGCATGGTTAATAAGTGTGTGTGCGCACACACATTTTGGCTGTAATTGAAGTAGTATGTTACTCGGACATGATATAATTACATCACATTATTTACAGCTTGAGAACTCACAGTGCATGCTAAGGATCAAATTTAGTTATCAACAAATTATTTGTAGTTAGGTCTTTTACATATAATTCAAAATATTAGCTAAAGCTCTTCTTGCCTAGTGGATTACAAAAACTGATGAGAGGTAATCCAGGCAATTCAACACATCAAGGCCTAAAACACAAATCTTGTGCTGAGTCGAAAAATAAAATTGCAAAAAATAGTGCAACTCGAAAGTTTATTAAAAATGGTGTGATATTATTAAGATTGTTTATTCAGTAATCCTGGATAGTAACTGATTTTTGGTATCAACTTGCATTTTACTGACTGTATTTCTAGCATTGAGCTTGCTTCTGCAACTAATCGATTCTGATATACAATCACCTAAAAGTTTAGGTATTATGTAGGTTTTCTCATTTAGAATGCAATTGTATGAAACTTTGTTCTATTGTGTTATTAGCATCTTGTTTCATGTCTTCAGTTTTCATGCTTCTCAGATCAGGCCAGTCAAAGAACATATGGGTGATATTAAAACATCTAGGGTTAATTCTACAAAGTCAAATAAATTATTCGGCAAGATTACTGCTGCTGCAAAATTCCCAGAATACAAGGTACGGTTTCTTATAGGAGAATGTCACAAGTTAGCAATTGGTTTTTAAAAAAAAGAAGTTTACTTCCGCTTCTTCCTAACATGTTAAGTATCAAGTCTTGCTATTTTTTAGTGTTATGGTTTCATCATTGTCTGAGATTCTAAAATCTGAAGGGAATTTACATCAGTTCAATTAAGGAATTGGTTTTAGAAGGGGCACTGGCTTGTGTAGCTTTTCCTGTAGATATTTGAAATGTTCTGCATGACTAGAAATCATTTGACAATAATTAGTTGCCTTACTTCAAAAGAGGCCAATGATGTTCATGCACACAGACACACACACACGCACATACACCCAAGTATGTATGTGACGACATGAGGAAGTTTTCAGTTTTAGAAGGGCTTCCCGTGGCTAACAGCCTTTGTTCCATCACATTTGTACAAAACTTAATCTAGCAATCTGCAATCTCCCAGCAGAATGTTCTGTACACTGTTTTCAGTATTACTGTCCAATATAGTTATCCGTAACAGAGTTTCCTCTTCTTTGATAGGTTGACACAAGGCTAAATAAAGTTGAACTTGTAGAAGAAAATGCTAGACAAGTCGTTAACGAGGGGAAGAAGAGGCCAAGACAACCGCAGAAATCTAAACGGAAAGACAATGTACAATTTGATGTGGGAAGTGGATCGCACAAAACTCCATTTTCTAATGCTGGAAAGCAGATGACATTCAATCGTCTTAACCTGTCAGATAAACAGATATCGTAGAACTTGACACCAGAGGTTCAATGGAACATGAACTTGGCTCCTCAGATCCTAAGCATGGAAGATGTCATCACAGTTGAAAAGGCACAGCTGCTCAATTGTGTCAAACTTCCACAAAGTAGTATCATGTCATACACTTTTACCATCGACAAAATGTAAATATTTGTAATAATAGTAGGCCACATCTTAGCATCAGAAACGACAAGATAAATTGATGTACTCTGATTTCTAGCATCATAATATATTTTACAAATATTTCGAAATATAGAAGTTTCAGACAATTATTGAGGTTTTGAATCACGCAAGTCATTCCGCGTATTGTAAAAAAAATCCTTATACACGTCAGTCAACGGGATTGATCTATCAAGAGAACAAACAAAACTAAGCCAGCACGTACATTTCTTACCAAGAAAACTTGAGAATATCAAAGTTTTATACTTTGATCTATTGCTTGGGGCCAAAATGTGTATCTTATTGCAGCAGAACCTTAGAATCTATTAGATAGTAATCAAGTTTAGTACAAATCATCTTTCCAATACTAGGTCTTATGCTGCATTTGAGAATCCTTCGTCAGCAACACTATGCCCAGACAGCTCCACCAAGGCCATCTACAACTCTTGAAGCACCGATCTTCTTGCCTATAAGATCTTTCAATTCAATCTCACCTGGAAATCTATGCTCCCTCAGCTTCGAGAAAACCTATATTTCATGGTACAATAGACAAAAGAAAGTAGTTTAGCATGGAAGGGGAGTGGGAACAAGTCACTACAGTCAATAAGACAGTAAATATAAAACTTTTCAATCAATGCTACTTTTTTTTTTTGGCCAAGTGCAATGAAACGATTGGAAAAGAACATTACATCATGCCTAGATAAACAGATCCTTATGAATCTTGTTTTTATATCCTTAGAGCATGTCCGGTGCTAGTGCTAAAATACGTATAACTATTGCTATATTATGAAATCAAAAAGTGATTTTGATGTTAAAGTAGAACTTACAGGCCAATGCATAGTTCTAAAATGACACTAAATAGTACTAAATTTAGCTATATTACAACTATATCACCTTTAAATTCACAAATATGTTTTTTGCTATTGCTTTATTTATTCACTTCTCATCATTTTGTCACTTGCATGCCTATGTGGCAATTATAGCAACATATGTGCTTGGTTCTATATTTAGAACCAATTATAGCATTTTTCTATTTCAGAACCAAGTATAGCATTGCATTGGAGGGGTGTGTTTTGTAACTGATGCTATATTATAGAAATAGCACCACTTTTAGCATTGCACTGGACTTGCTCTTATAAAAGTTTAAACTACTAAAAGCAGGCAGGCTTGAATTTTGTTTTTATATTTGTATTTCCACAACATGAACCATAGGTTAAGAAAGAGTACTGCACCTGTTCACCATTAATAGAGACTTCAAAAGCACCCGTATTTTGTAGAAACGATTGAAGGAAATTTCCAAGGAGCCATGTGCTAGAGATGGTTCCAAATCTATTGGCACGCAAGGAGTAAAACCATGGAGGTGGTACTGCAAATCCAAGCCTTGGAAAGATTTGCTCCCCGGCCATGACTACACCAATCATCCCGAACTGTACTACAGGTACCAATTTGCTCAACAGGCGTTTCGGAAGTGGAGGGGGGTAGTTTGCAAGAACAACATCAATCCCAGGAAATGAAGTTTCCAACATATTCTTCATTGTCACTGCATTCCCTCTGTCATAAACAAAAAGATGCATCAACTAAATATTAACACGTTCTGATGTAGAAACTAAAATAATGGAGTTGAATACAGTTTCAAGGTTTCAAGCAATCCCACTCCATTTTCCATATAGGTTACAAAAACATTTTAACAAAAAACTTTCATAACCGGCTGTCAGCAACACAGAGTAAAGTAGAAACCTGACGAGATGAGAAAGAATCACTAAAGCTAGCTAAATAATATATTTATCTACAGAAATCTCGATCTTCCCAAACCAGCAGAAATTCATGCAAATATATTTAAAAATATATTCATTTGTAGTTTTCCGGCCAAGAGCTTTAACATCATATTCAAATTCAAAAAAACAAAAATTTAGACAATACCAGAGTATTTACCTTTTAAGAACCTTCATACAATTTTAACGAGAAAAAAGAAACAAGTGCATCACACTTATGGACTCATTCAAAAGAAATAGAAACTACAAAAGCCATCGAGTAAAACTACATCACCAACCCCCTAAACTTTTAGACATATCAAGCCGAAATCCTTCGTGCATCATCTCTCGATATAATGATCGATTATTCATGTCTTTAATAACACTTAGACTTAAACACATACTGTATTGTTAATGATATATGTCAAATTAAACAATTAATGTTTTGCAATTATTTAACTTAACATAGTATCAAAAGTCACAACCCATTTTAGTTTTTACTAACACATAAAGAATAAGATTTAAGGATTGGGTAAGTTGACATGGTATTAAAAATTAGGTTGAGAAGGGGGTCTCAATTCTCGAGTTCAAACCTTTCCACCCCAAATCTTCTTAAAATAATTTTTTTTTTTCTACACTAAGATTGAAAATATCCCTTAATAGATGGAATCCTAGTAATCCACTTTTACAAAATGGGTATTCAAGAGGAAGGTGTTAAAGATATATTTTCCAAATAAGCAACCTTAGGTTTTAGAAGAGATATTAACTTACCATAAAACATGAGTATTGCATACAATACAAAAGGGTGTACCCACTTCAGTAAATACATATCAACTAGTAGTTTTGGAAGAGACTCAAGAGCTTCTCTCTAGAAACTTAGAGCTTCTCCCTAAAACTCAAATCCTAAGCAAGAGATAACTACCTTTTCCTCCAGCGGTGGTTGTAGCCACTGTCCGGAGGATATTCATATATATTTAAGCAAATATACACACATATAAAGCTCAGATCAGTAACTTTCTTGAAAAATCTTGAGATCTGATTGTTCGACTCAAGGTTCCACGTTTCTGTTTAGTGTTGTAAACGGCATGGAGTTTAACATGATGACAGTGGCATATTCATGGTTTTGGACGGGTTTAGTTTTATTAGATCTAAGTTATAATTTAGTTTTATGCTTTTATGTTTTGTAGTTTCTTGTGTGGTTTTTGATTTATGGTCTTTGTGGTTTTATCTTTCTTGGATCACCTATCCTTTATCTGTTTAATTGACGTGAGTCCTGCCCTCAAAGTGAAAAATATTGATTGTTGGATAGTTGGATGTTAAACTTTGCTATGTATTTGAGAGCATTGTTAGGGATTCTTCCCTTATGTAACGTAATCCCAATAATATAATTTTTATCTTAGGTTTAGAAGAAAAGTTGCAATCTTGATCACGTACCTCCATGTAAGGAGTGTTTAATCAACATATAAGAGTTGGTTCTCCCAACTCCTTAGAAACAAACAGTAAACACAATCCCCAGTTAACTCCAACATACACACATGTAAAAAGAGCTACAAACTTTATAAACATTCAGAATTCTGCAAATATACACAAGCAAACACCGAAAAAAAATCCCAACTTGTAATTTTGTTTATAGGAGTAATACATAAAACAACAATCACTGAACCATAAATAAAATTCCCTAAAAACAAAAATCCACTTCACCTCTTTTTTCACAAACATCAGCCTATATAAAAAGAAAAATTGAAAAGAAAAAATATACTTGTAAGAACAAGAAGAGCAAAAGTCAATGGTGACTGTATTGCCAATCCCAATTCCTCCAATACCATTACTAACTTTCTGAAATCACAAAAATCAAAAAGGGTTAGCAAGAATTCAAAAGGGTATACTTCAAATCCAAGAATTAACATAAAAAATGAACCTGAGTCGGAAACTGCAGAGTTTCTTGAATCACCGGCGATGAAGGTTGGATTTTGTGGTGATTGTGATGGTTGTGTTGGGGGGGTTTGGGTGGGGGAGGAGCAAAAAGATTGACGATGTCTGAGCAGAAAAGGAAGAGGGGCAGGCCAACTAGTAGGAGCTGCACCCGATCCATTGCAAACAAGGGTTTGTGTGTGTTTTTACTGCGTGTGTGTTGGAGAAAAATAGAGTGAGAGAATAAGATGTAGATACACGAAAGATGTACGTATGTATATGGTGAGCTAAGAAGCATAGTTGAACTAAAATCACGGAAAACTGTACTATTTTTGGAATTGCAATTGCACTATTGTACTATAAATGAACTACTGTATTTTAATGTTTTTATCAAATTCACCACTCCCGTAAGTCAAATTATAAAATAATAGTGGTGAATTTGTTATAATTTGATTGACAGGAATGGTGAATTTGTTAAAAATGCTAAAGTACAGTAGTCCGTTTGTAATACAGTATTGCAATTACAATTCCGAAAATAGTACAGTGGTTAGCCGACTAAAATCAAACCAAACTACAGGTTCATACGAGAGTCTTAGAAGGCACAATTTATGATGTATAAAAACATTTACTTGAAAATTTGAGATTTTGATATTAATTATTTAATATATTTAATATTGGGTAGGGATCAAAGTAACTTATATTAAATTTGATAATTATTTTATCCTTTTAATAACAATTATATTTAGTATAATCATTAAATTCATTTTTCCAACCATTTTACTAATTTAATAATTTTAAGAAACATTAAATTTAGGTGGAAAATAAAAGGATGCTTTATTCTTGTTGTGCTTTGATCAGATTCAATTTAAACACTAATAGATATTTGTACGTCTCAACAATTTATTTATACTTATTTTTTTCAACGTTCTTTTTAATTTTTACATTTTAAAATTTATGAAAATAATTAAGTTTAACAATATTGAAATTAAATAAATTTACTACTTTTTTTCAACAAATTCACTTTACACATTTGAATGTTGATTCATTCCATTATTTTAATCATTTTTCTTATATTTTCTAACTAATTTACATATTTTTAACCTATACACAATCTAAGTGGAAACAAATCGATAATAAGCATGGGATATTAGATCTGGGATCAATCAAATCCAAGTGGAGGGGAGCCCCGGTTCCGATAGTTGTGTTACTTAGGTAGTGTTTGGAATTGCTTTTCCGGAAAGCTACAGTAGCTTTTAGCACAAAAGCAGGTTAAATTGTGTTTGGTAAAATATTTTAGCTGCTTTTGGGGAAAGTACTTTTTATGTAAAAGCTGCTTTTTTTAGAAGCATCTCATAGATGCTTTTGCTAAAAGCAGCTGGTATAATTTATGCGGACAGCATCTCTAAGACCTGCCATCAAACCCCAACTCCTGCAAGATTTTTTAAAAAATATTCTATTGCACTTTTTACGTGTTTGTTTATACAGATTATAAGGTAATACAATCATAAACAAAAATCAAACTTTTCACTATATATATAAATACAAATACGTGTAATCAGATCAAACTAGGGTTATAGGTATCATCTTCTTTATTATTTGAGAAAGAGAAAGGAATAGCTAGCTTGGTTCAAGTCCTGTTCAACCCCCGATTAGTGGTACTCTTCTTCCCTCTTTTTATATGATCTTCTCTATGCTTTTATTATCAGTTTTTGTATATTAGTCATGACTCATGAATGAATTAGTAACGATTTTACTTGAATTAAAGAACGTTGGTCTTGCATCATTGTTGAGTGTCAGAAAATTCATATCGTGCCATAGCCTGTCCAAACTTTAGTGCCATAATAAAGAAAAGTGCATAAAGAAAGTGGGTTTTCTATTTGTTTGATTTGTTGTTGAGAAAATGTAAGAAGCTTGGTGCATTTGTTGACAAGAAGAGTAAGAAGCAATAAGTTTAACTCAAATGAAATCCTTGTCTCTGAAATTGATAAAGTTATGGTTTTTGCGTGTATTAGTTTGAGTTTTTGTAAGTTTTTGGTTGATGAACATATGTTATATCTAGTTTCCTTCGTGCAGTCCAACATCTTCTGCGAGAGTCACATCCTAACATCCTACGCATTAGCTAGTTAAATCCAGTTAATTAGTATAATTAGTATAATCCAGTGCACAAACAGACAAATTTTACATTAGCGAGTGGGAAATTTAAAGTGTTCATCTTTTTTATTTTTAATTGTACTAGCTAGTTTGTTCTATAAAGACAATGTTAAATAGAAAATTCTTAAAAATTATTTACCAAACGCTTATTTATCAGCTTTTCATTCAACAGCAGATTTATTATAAATTTACCAAACAGTCAACAGCTTTTTCTGACAGCAGTTTTCTCTGACAGTGCTTTTTACCACAGCTACAGCATATTTTAACAGCAATCCCAAACAGAGCCTTAGTAAAGAATTATAAATAAAAATGAAAGTGAATTTTGGTTCGAATCACATGAAATAATAGCATCAAAATAAAGAAGATTAAAAGTTTACGAAACTAAATTAATGAGAGTCTCCCTCCCTCCCCTTCTTCATATCTCCCCCGCCATCCCCCACCCATCCCCCCATTCTGATTGCCCCATCTCTTTCTAGTTATTGTTTTTTAATAAAATCGAGATCCAATCCTTTTTTGGGTGAGATCTCTTTTGTCGTACCCATCTTTTTGGGTTGTTTTCTTTTCCCAATTGTTTGGGGTTTATGTTTGGTTGTGTTTTATTGTTGGTTGTTTGGTTGCGTTTTCCATTGAAATTGATTTATTTGGCATTTTGGGAAATCTTGAAATCTCGAATCGTTGCTACTTGCGGCATGTCTATAGCTGATTTTTGGCATGTAGATAGCTGGGGTATCGGCAGGTCTATAGCTGTTTTACGGCAGGTAGATAGCTGGAGTATTCTTGAGATGGTAGTGGAATTCACAAGAGCTCACCTTTCACAATTAAAGTTTGTTCCGGTTTCGGGAATTTATGCTTCCCCAACTTCAGTTGAATGTTTGGAACATTGGGCTTCAGTACGCATTTATGTGAGGGTCAATTGTGCTACTACGAATTTCAGGGCTGATGCTAGTAGGATTGCTCGGGATATCATTGTAACTTTTTTCAGTTTCAAGAATCTACGGATTCAGTTTGTTAAGCAGTCTG
This sequence comes from Saposhnikovia divaricata, assembly GCA_036435485.1. Taxonomy (NCBI): domain Eukaryota; kingdom Viridiplantae; phylum Streptophyta; class Magnoliopsida; order Apiales; family Apiaceae; genus Saposhnikovia; species Saposhnikovia divaricata. The sequence continues at coordinate 53,050,257 of CM071594.1, read as the reverse complement.
GAAACAATGCGGCTATTTACTTAGCTCGTTTATTGTTTTATTAACTTGATTGCATTGTCAGTTGGGGGTTTGTCCCAGCTAGACTTGTTTAATTTAACGGAATGAACTTGCATTTTGTCAAAAAAAAAAAAATTACGAAACTTTGTAACATATGCAGTAAAATCTTTATAAATTAATATCGTTGTGCTCGATAAATTTTATTAATTTATAGAGATTATTAATTAATCGAGCTTAATTTTTATACTTCCTGTCTTATGTTAGGACCAAAAATTCACATTAAAAATATTAATTTATCATATTAATTTAACAGGTTCTACTGTATATGATGCTGTTGTGGAATAAAAAGTAGGGTATATTTATTGCGTATTAAGTACAAGGGTTTGTGGGAGCTTCGAGCTTTAATGGCTGCGCTTGTGTTTCGTGACTCAATTCTGGTCCTCACAAGATGCCTACGTATCTCTGTATTTCTAGAGAATCAAGCCAAGACGTAGTTCTGAGAATGAGGGGTCAGACCCTTTATATAGGCTGAGAAGCCTTAGAATTAAGATAGGATTCGGATACTTGGTGGGCAAGCAACCTCCTTGAGGAAGGTTCTAGATTCCTTCCTTGTAGGAGTCTGTTTCCATGTATAACTGTGTGCCTTGGAGGCTACTCATAAAGATATTGTATCTTTATTTGACTCTTATTTGCAAGCTGTTAATTAGCCCCTAATATTAATTACGAAATTAATATTTAATTGGGGTTTCGGGCCTCATTAATGGGCTTCATCTTTGGACCAGGTTGGGTCTAATTAATGCAACATTAATTGTGTCTTTAGGACTTATTTTTAGCCCATATCATTTGCCCCCCAACTTCTAGGAAAATTGATCAGGTTTTCGTAGAAGTTATATTTGCCTTAATCGAGACTTGGGGTCATTTTTATCTCTTACCTGAGACTTCTTAATTTTCCTACCCTTATATGGGGATTTTGGTTTACACTAGTGTTTCACATATATCGCCTTATTGTAAAGTGTGGAGCGACCTACACATTTACGACGAGTTGCCTCATTCGCGGCTTTAACTTGTTCTTGCTTTTAGCAATTTCGGCATTTTCATAGAGCTTTTATGCATTATTAGCATAAATTATTGCTCAATTTGTCAAGAAAATATTTCTATAATTTTTCTCATATTTTTCTATACCTTTCCTAATGTTTGACGAATTTTTGTATACTCACAGGTATTTTTCTTAATTATTCCTAATAATTTAGGAATTTTTATGTACCCACGGGTATTTTTCGTAATTATTCCTAATATTTTAGGAATTTTCTTGTACCCACGGGTATTTTTCGTAATTATTCTTAATTTTTTAGGAATTTCCTTGTACCCACATGTATTTTTCGTAATTATTCCTAATATTTTAGGAATTTGTTTTGTACCCACGGGTATTTTTCGTAATTATTCCTAATTTTTAGGAATTTTCTTGTACCCACAGGTATTTTTCTTAATTATTCCTAATATTTTAGGAATTGTTTTGTACCCACGGGTATTTTTCATAATTATTCCTAATATTTTAGGAATTTTCTTGTACCCACGGGTATTTTTCGTAATTATTCATAATATTTTAGGAATTTTTTTGTACCCACGGGTATTTTTTGTAATTATTCCTAATTTTTTAGGAATTTTTTTTGTACCCACGGGTATTTTTCGTAATTATTCCTAATTTTTTAGGAATTTCCTTGTACCCGCATGTATTTTTCGTAATTATTCCTAATATTTTAGGAATTTTTTTTGTACCCACGTGTATTTTTCGTAATTATTCCTAATTTTTTAGGAATTTCCTTGTACCCACATGTATTTTTCGTAATTATTCCTAATATTTTAGGAATTTTTTTTTGTACCCACGGGTATTTTTCGTAATTATTCCTAATTTTTTAGGAATTTTTTTGTACCCACGGGTATTTTACACGAGGATTAAAATAATTTTTGGGATCTCAATCCTACGAAATTTAAAATTTTCGTAATTTTTTGGGGACATCGGACGATTTTATGAAATTTTTTTCGAATATTTTAATAAAAAAAAATTCAATTTGTGCAAACGTGCATTTTGTAGGTGCCTTTTTGCAATTTTCAAGGACTTTTCTGTCAATTTAGCAAAGTTTAAGAAGTACTTTGTCAATTTTCAAACTTTAAGGACAAAGATGTCATTTTATAAACTAGAGGGACCAATACTGAACTCTGCAAAGCTTGGGGGGCTAAATAGCACTTTTTCGTGTGACCTCATTCCAGTTCGTCCAAGGTCTTGTTTTGGCACAGGTCGGAGATTTGGCGACCTCACTTGAGGTCGTGACCATTTTTCAATTTTTTTTTAAAATCTTTTTTTTTAAATAATATTATTGAATAATATTACTTATTTTATTCAAATTTTGAATAACGTTTTTACCCAAATTAAGGGTGTCCTACCCGGATAAAATTTCGCTTGAATAAAATTCAAAAATTTTAATCGAAAATTTTGAATTTGTGCACACATGCATTTTAGAGGGATTATTTCATAATTTTTCAGAGACTCTTTTTGTGAACATAGCTAAAGTAGGGGGTACTAAATTGCACTTTTTCTCCCAACCTCATTTGAGGTCGTCCAAGGTTCAAATTTGTCCCTGGTCGTAGAACTTTTGGAGGTCAGTTGCGACCTCATTTGAGGTCGTGGCCCTTTTTTTTTTAAATAATATTATTAACTAATATTATTTATTTTATTCAAATTTTGAATAACTTTTATACCCGAATCAGGGCTGTCCTACCCGGATAAAATTTTGCTTGAATAAACTCCGATCGATTTTTATTAATAAATAATAATAATTTTTTACAAATTATTATTAAATAATAATATTTTCTTGTAATTTGTGTGGGGTCCTAACCCTGATAGACCTGAATTGAGGTCTAACTAAACCCTCAAATTGTCCAGGTCTGGGGTCTTCAGGTGCTCAGCTCTAAGGCCTGGTCGTGAGGCTTACGACCTCAATCCACGACCTGGATTGAGGTCGTGTAAGGCCTTCAATTTAGGCTTGTCACGAGGCTTACGACCTCAATCCACGACCTGGATTGAGGTCGTGTAAGGCCTTCAATTTAGGCTAGTCACGAGGCTTACGACCTCAATCCACGACCTGGATTGAGGTCGTGTAAAGACCCAAAATATCAGTGGTCACGAGGTCAACCATCTCAAACCACGACCTGGATTGAGCTCGTGTAAGGACCCATAATATCAATGGTCGTGAGGTCTACTATCTCAAAGCACGACCTGGATTGAGTTCACCACAAGGCTTCATTTTTGGTTGGTCGTGGGGTCTACGACCTAGATTGAGGTCGTATTTTGCCTCAATTTTACCTTGGTCGTATAAGCCTCATTTGTCCTAGGTAATGGGTCATCACGACCTCACCTTTGAGACCTAGAGGAGGTCATTCCTGACTTGAAATTCCAGCCCCTGAAGACATGGATTGAGATCGCATTTTTGTCTTTTAATTCAATTATTAGGCCCGCTCATTCCACGAGTATTGAAAAATCCATATCTTTTTGCTCGTTGCTCCGATTTGAGCTCACAATATATCGAATCGAAGCTTGTTTCGAGCTCTAACTCCTTGCAATATATTTTTTTAAAACTTATTTCTTGCATTTTTTTTAGCCTTCAAATGGATGGTACGTAGCCTTTTCGAGCCTTCATTTGGACGGAGTAGGGCCTTCACGATCCTTCAGTAGGGTGGAACGTGGTCTCTTCGAGCCTTTAATTCCTTACAGCTATCTTCCTTACCTCCGTGGCATCGTTTGGCAACCAGCCATTCTCAAGGTGTGCTTTGATAGGATCTATCCAACATCCTCCTATCCCGATATGAGCAATATGCTTAGAATCAATTATAGGGGTTCTCAAAAGTTGGACGTAGACACTCCCAGAATGGGTCTCGACCTCTGAAGAATTATACTGAGATAAGGAATCGACCTTTGTATTCTCCTCCCTTGGGATACACTCAACGTAGCACTCGTCGAACTGGGCTATCGCAGCTTTCACAACCATCAAGTATTTGGCCATATTTTTTCTCTAGCCTCAAACTCTCCATCGACTTGTGAGATTACCAGCTTTGAGTCTCCACCCTCAGGGCTCTTGTTAATCCAAGGCCGGTTATCAAAGATTCATACTCTGCCTCGTTGTAGGTTGTTTGGAAGTCCAACTTCAAGGCATACTCGACTGCGAACCCATCGGGGCTTTGCAGAACTAAACCTGTACCACTGGTTTTTGTTTTTGATTCCCATCAAAATAGAGCATCTAATACTCCTTCTTCTCTTCCAGGGGCTTCTCACATTGCTGACCTTCCTGGTCTATTACCTCCTGCCCCCCGACTTCTTGGTTGTCAATGGTATATTCAACCACGAAGTCAGCTAGAGCCTGGGCTTGATGGTCGTCCTAGGCTTGTACTTAACATCAAATTCTCCTAGTTCCATTGCTCACTTGATGAGCCTTCAATTACATTGAACGCGGCCTATTCGAGCCTTCAATGGCATGGAACATGGCCTATTAGAGTCTTCAATTGAATGGAATGCAGCCTATTCGAGCCTTATTTCCACTTAGTCTGATCAGGTGGAGTGTCCAAACCGGATGCTCAAGTACGATAAACCTTGAGGTTTGGGGTTTGCCAAGTCTAGGCACCACATTTCTTTCAAACAATTCCAGCTTGTAAGAGCCTCGTTTTTGAATTGTCATCCATTTCTGGCTACAAGGATTGGTGGAAGTCCATATCTACGAATCACACTTTTCTACAGGAATTGTGTTATTTACTTGATGGTTATCCAGGCTTGGGATTTGGCCTCAGTCTACTTCATGAAGGTATCAATTGCAACTATCAGGAACTTCCTCTGGGCATTTGCCACTGGGAATGGTGGAACAGATGGTTTTCAACATTTCAGTGGATTGATCAACAGTTGTTTGTTTATGTATATCGATCGTACATAACTTCTGGCATCAACCATCATGCCTGGCTAGTAGAATCCAAATTGGGTCATCTTTTGGGCAAGGGTCCTGCCCCCGAGTACTGCCCCCATATTTTCAGATGAATTTCTCTCAAGGCTAAATTTTCATTTTGAGGCCTCAGTGTTCTTATTGACAACTTTCGTGCCTCCAAGGCATTGTCGGGTAACCAACCGGTTTCCTGGCGAGCCTCTATAGGATCTATCCAACGGCTTTTCATACCTATAGGTGTTATCATCTTTTCTATCAACGCTTCGGGTCTCTAAGACTTGGAAGTAAGAACTTTCAACATAATTCTATATCTCTGAGGAGGCAAACATAGATAGGACATCAGCCTTTACGTTTTCCTCCCTCGTAACACTCATTGAATTGAGTCATGTTTCAAGTATTTTATCACGGATCCGGCCCTGACCTCGAACTCACCATTCACTTTTGGTACTATCGATCTTGGGTCTCCACAGACTTTAAGGTTTTGACCCTCGGGGCTCCGGCCAAACCAAGTATTGCTATCACGGCTTTGCGTTCAACCTCGTTGTTTGTCATTGGGAAATCCAACTTCGGGGAATACTCAAGCATGAGCCAATCGGGATATGTTCTGACTTAATTTTATTTTTGATTCTCCATCAAAACTGAGCATCCAATACTCTTGAGTACCGCTCTTCAATCTACCCTCTATAATTCCTTGTCCTCCTAGGGTACTACCTCATGCCCCCCGACTTCTTGGTTGTCAATGGTGTATTCAACCATGAAGTCAGTGAGTGTTTGGGGATTTATTGTGGTTACTATGTCCAATGCAAGACTTTTTCCACGTAACAGATGGGTTTCTGAACCTTGTTTTCCTCTTTCGCGAGGACGACACTCAAAGCTATATTAAGTACAGCCAAGTATAGATACAATGACTTTACGTAATTCGGTTATGTCAACACGTGAGGTTCTGTGTCAAGGATTGCTCTACGCTTATCAGGGTTGGCCTCAATTTCCATGCTTGGAGACCATCAAACCCAAAAATTTCCCTGATCCTATGCTGAAGGCGCATTAAGTCAGATTCAGTATCATCTCGTGGTACCTTAACACCTCAAACATCTCATGTGAATGCGCAATGTGATGTGCCTTATCGAGACTCATGATTAACATGTCATTTACATAGACTTCTATAGTCTTCCCAATAAGATGCTCAAAATTCTTATTCATCTATCTTCGATATGTCGCCCGTTTGGGACGTCACCTTTATGCATTTTGATCCTAGAATTTCATGACCAGCTGCTGCATTGGTCAATATATCATTCCTTGGTAGGGGGAAGTAGTCCTGAGACATGCATAATTCATATCAATGAAGTCCATGCACATCCATCACTCTCCATTGGCTTTCATGCCTTTTGGAATCAAACTTTCTTTCCTTCCGTTTCATCGTCTCCCTATTCGGGTGGATGTTTAGTTTACGTAATCAATTAGGGATCGACCCCTGGCATATCAGCTACTGTCCAAGCAAACACAAACCGTTCTTTTGTAGGAACGCATCCAATTCGTCCTTCAAGGATTCATTCAGCAATGCCCTACGTAGGTAACTTTTCCAGTTCTTTAGGGACTAAGGGAATGGGGATCAAGTCCTCGGTGAGATTTCCTCTTTGTTTCTCAGCTTCTTGGACATTCATGTCTTCAATCGGGAGGTCCTGCCCCCGACTTCTTCAGACCTCAAAGTGACTGGGTAACAACTCTTTGTTATTGTTTGATTTCCATTCTCTTCCATCAACTCCATTCCTTGTAGGAAATTTGATCTACAGGTCTTAGCTTGAGGCAACCGCCTTAAAGGCATGCAAGCCTGTCCTACCAAGGATAACATTGTAAGCCAGATTTTCTTTAACCACCAAAAGGTTCGACATCTGAGTAGCCTCCCTAGGCTCCCGTCCTATTATCATGGACAACCGAATAGTTTCTTCTACTCCTGACTCAACTCCATTGAACCGATAGATGGGCATGTTGGAGGGGGTCAATTGAGAATCGTTGTATCCCATCTTCGAGAATGCATCATGAAACGAGATATCCACTGAGTCCCATTGTTTACCGAGACTCCTTTCACTTGCGAGTTGCCTGTCACAGGTGTTATGACCAACGGGCCATCATGGAGGCACTTCACCCCTTCCAAGTCAGAATCATAAAAGGCAAATGCCATTTTGGTTTTTCCTTATCGTAGAGCTTCTCCTATAATGTGCATAGCTTCTCGAGTGTAGGCTTTATGAGAGCTCCTTGTATTCCTGACCGTCGTTGGGTCTTCAGAAATCATGTTTATCATTGGCCCCCGGGGCTATGGATTGCGATCTTGATCGCCATCCTTCCGTTTATAATCTCTACTTCATAGTCCTGCCTTAGGTTACTCTATTGGCCATCCTTAGTGAACTTATACAACCTTGTTCTTCTGACCAGAAACTTGATCTTGTGTTTCAACTGTTTAAAATCGTGAGTGTTACTTATCCCCCAATGGATTATGGAACCAACTGTATTGGCTCTTGTCTCTCTTTTCAGGATCAGCCCTTAGTGGCTTCGGCCATCAGAGATTCTTGTGTTTCTCAATGTCCATCAAGATTTGGGTGTTGAAAGTATTCAAACGTGCATAGTTGGTGAACCTTGGTCCTTGATTGCTCTTCTTCTTGGGAGAGTTAGAATTTTTACTTATTCGAGGATACTTATCCTTAACGTCCTACTCGTGACTAATTTCGTTTCTCGTTTACCTCCATTGCCTCCAGCAGGGGTTGAGGCTTCCTTTACACTTTCCTCTATCTTGATGACCACTCTATCATTCAGGTTCGGGACCTTCAAGGCTTCCTTGGTGATTCGGTTCATATAATTCCCCAAGGATTCATTCATTTTCCACATTCACGGGGATGTAAAACGTTTCTCATGAACTTTCCATCGATAAACGGGGGGATGAATGCCTTTCTTAGTCCTTTAAAGGAGCTGACTGAGCTCGGGGGCAACCGACTTTATCATCGTTGTGTCATGCCCCCCAGGGTTTGAGGGAACGCCCTATACTTGATTACGTCAATCACGGGTTAAAATTTGTAGTGCATTGGAGGATGTCATCACTTGATTAGTGGGGTCTCTTGCCCTAACACACACCTCGATGGTGGGCGTCTTGAATTTTCTTGAGATATGAGCATTCATTATCTTGTTGGCGAATGATATGATATGATCATCATGATCTCCTAGAGGCATAGAATCATCGGGATCATCCCTTTGTGTATCAACCCTTCTCCTCATAGAAGGAACCACTCAAATTAATAACATGGGGATCCTAGCCCTTAGGGGCTACCTAGCCTATTGTATTTCCAGATCTTTCTTTAATTTTCAGATAAGTGCTTCTTCATGAGCGATTATATTCTCCCTCCTGAAGTCTTGGGAGCCAGTCCTTTTGATCCTCGGGGCTGAGAAGGCCCTAACCCTCATTCGAACTCCTTGCCTGGTTCTCCTTCTGAGATATTTATCTTCTTCAGTGGATGATAATTTGTCAACAATATAGGGTCCGGGAAAATCAAGACTCCTTCATTGGTGTTCTAGGCATTGAATTCATTGAGGTACGTATGCCTCGTGTTGCTGGCTACTCCTACCATCGATGAACGACATCTTATTGGTGGGAACCTAATTTCAACGTTTAACGATGGAGATGGACATCTATAGTCCCAACGGTGCACTGGAGGGGCGACACCACTGTCCGGAGGGAATTCGTCCCTGAATTCATTAAACCCATAATCGGCTGCTGCGGATGAGTAATTTGAGCCCACAAATCCTTTCGTTTATGGCCTAAAGAGCCGTTCCTTGAGTCCCTCGGGGTTAAGAACGTCCCGATCCTATGACGTGCTCCTTGCCTTGACGTCTCTTGCTATAACGGATGTCCTCTTCTTCATCTTCTTCGAACGAGAAGTCGTCTTTTGTGTATGATCCAAATAGACTTTGATTTCCTCCAACAAGGGGACCAAGCCTTCAATGTATTGAGGCACATACTTCTCATGAGTAAATCGATGGTTCCATCAGCAGTTGGGAACAGTGACAACCTATAAACGGGGTTTTGAGTTATTGGGATCAATCATGACGGTGGTGGCGATCCGTGTTCATGGTGCTCCATTAGTCAGAGGTAAAACCACCATCTGCAATTGGGGATTCTTTCCTTGAGTCAGTAGATTTTGGATCTCCCCTTGGGGATCACCTCTTGGAGACGCGGCTCTGGATGAGTTGCTCCTTGATTGGAAGTCGAGGGGAATGGATCATCAATCCGAATGTTCTTTCATTGTCATTAGTGCACAATTGAGACTTCTTTCTCCTGCTATATATGGAGGTCTCAAGCCTTAAATACGTGGCGAATCATCCCCTCGTTGGGGTGGAAGCCCTTAACTTGGGTTCTGATCTGTTAGTGGTGGAAGCACTATGGTAGAGATTTGTAATCATGCTTGTCTATTATGGGCATAGCCATGCCTAGGATTGGGGATCCGCTCCTTGAGAGTTTAGACTCATTCTTTGGACTCCATGGAGGCTCGTTTAAATACCTGTTCCTAGAGGGTTCAACCCTTGAATAGTGGTACGTGTTGGCTACATACCAACAGTGGTGATCAGAACGCGAATTGAGGCTGGTGGATCATCACATTCATTTTTTATCTCCGTGTATTTTTCATGGTTGACGTCTTTTTCCCACAGACGGCGCCAAATGTTGTGGAATAAAAAGTAGGGTATATTTATTGCGTATTAAGTACAAGGGTTTGTGGGAGCTTCGAGCTTTAATGGCTGCGCTTGTGTTTCGTGACTCAATTCTGGTCCTCACAAGATGCCTACGTATCTCTGTATTTCTAGAGAATCAAGCCAAGACGTAGTTCTGAGAATGAGGGGTCAGACCCTTTATATAGGCTGAGAAGCCTTAGAATTAAGGTAGGATTCGGATACTTGGTGGGCAAGCAACCTCCTTGAGGAAGGTTCTAGATTCCTTCCTTGTAGGAGTCTGTTTCCATGTATAACTGTGTGCCTTGGAGGCTACTCATAAAGATATTGTATCTTTATTTGACTCTTATTTGCAAGCTGTTAATTAGCCCCTAATATTAATTACGAAATTAATATTTAATTGGGGTTTCGGGCCTCATTAATGGGCTTCATCTTTGGACCAGGTTGGGTCTAATTAATGCAACATTAATTGTGTCTTTAGGACTTATTTTTAGCCCATATCAGATGCGATTAGAGATTAAGATCAATTCGGGTTACTAGCAAGATATGAGAGGTTGGAAAAGGTCATCACATATAAAAATTTATAACATAATGTAGGATCTAAGTCTTTTCTGCAATTTTTATTCGGATAGAAGATTAAATTTCATCATAAAATACGATTTATCATTTATAATTATAGCATGATATTGTATGTTTCTATATTCACGAGAGATATAATGTGAATAGATCATAAGAATGTACAAAATTGATACAAGTGAAAATGGTCTTTGAGATCAATGACCTCGCTTGCAGATTTATTTTGGTATAAATTGCATACAATATATTTTTCAAATTATTATGGGGAAAATTACCAAAATAATCATTTTTGAGACTTAGTGATCCAAAATACTAATTTTCAGAAATTTGATCCTAATTACCAACGCAACACGCTACTCCGTGTAGCGTGTCCCCTCCCCAGTACAATACAGTAGTAGTGTGGCATCTATCTTGTTCTGTCACTTGAATTTACTCTACATTGATTAGCAATTGAATAAAAGTACCAGAAGATATATGAAGAAATATTGCATAAGTTGAAGTGAGGAGAGAAGAGATGTATGAAGAGTCTTTTGAAGTGAGGAGACTAGAAGATATAATGCAAGCATGGAGTTGTTTTGTGTTTGTAAGAGACTTGGTTATGGTGTAGTGCCGTAAATCACTACACAAATTCACATGTCTCTCACTCAAACAACAACAATAACAACATTTTTTATTCATCATCGACCTCTGCTCGCCGCAGCTCCAACAACCTCTTGACGCCGCCGCCTGACTCAGTTGCAATTCTTGTCCTCCTCCATCTCTGGCCCCGCAGGGGTCATCTATTTGTTCCGTCCATCTCCCCTCGATCTCTCTCTCCTCACTTCAACACTCCCCTCGATCTCTCTCTCTTAAAACATGTGTCTCTGAAACCACGGATTGAATATAAGAAAAAGAGACAACAATTGAATAAAAGTTAGACAGACTAGCGCGTGTCTTCAGGATACGTTAGACAAACTAGGGTGTCTTCAAGATACTTGAGACGCAGGACACGATACACGCAACAGCGTGTCCCGTATATATTTAAGGCCAAGTATTTGGAACTCAGTATTTTGGGCCAACACTATTTATTTTTGATTATTTAGGATCTTCGCCCATTATTATGTTCATAAATTTGTCTACAATATAGAATGAAAATTATATCCACAAAAGTTTAAATTTTGAACTACAATTTCGATTTTTTATACATTAGATAATTTATTTATACACACTAAATTTAGAAAATTCTTTTTTCTATCTGATTTGTTGTTTATTCCTAATTTCCTATCTCGACAAATCTATACTATTATATAAATTCCGAAACATTGAAAGTTTTGGTACCTGTTTTTTGGTACTTAGTGAATTTACTTATTTACCCTTCATTATAAAGAAACATAAATACACCTAAAATAAATAATAACATAATATAATTAATGGTAATTAGTCTAGATAATACCTTTTATAAACACCTAAAAACATCAATCGTATCATATCTTTCTATCATTAATATTTTCTTTCCAATTAAAACACGTTATAATTAATGATAATTAGTCGATTAAGATAATAAAATTAATGGTAATTAGTCGATTGCATTTTTCACATTAATGTAATAAAATTAATGGTAATTAGTCGATTGCTTTTTTTCACATTTACTTTTAGATGAACATATTACCTTTTATAAACACCTAAAAACATCAATCGTATCATACCTTTCGATCATTAATATTTTCTTTCGAATTAAAACACATTATCTTTTTAATTTAAAACAAATCTAAATTAATGGTAATTAATCGATTACCTTTTTCACATTTACTTTTAGTTGAACATATTACCTTTTATAAACACCTAAAAACATCAAGCGTATCATATATTTCGATCATTAATATATACCCGAAAATATCACATCATATTTCTCAATTATTAATAAAATATATTAAAAATCGTATACATTGTTTATAATAAGGAAATATTAATATAATCTGTAAACATGAGTATATTAAATTATATTAAATAAAAATTAAAAAAATTATTAAAAATAATGATTATACAAAAACATAATTATAATATTAAATAAAAATTATAATATAATACAAGAAACCCGTGCAGGTTAGTGTAGCGTAGAATCCAACAAGATAAACTAGATTCAAGCTAAACAAAACTAGCAAATGAAAGATATAGTCGAAAAAAACAACTCATAACATCTATACTATTTTATTATATTAAAGTCGAAAGATTGAAAATTTATCAGTTTAATTTTCGGTTTGGTTATCTTAACTATTAAAATAAATAATAACATAATATAATTAATGACAATTAGTCGATTGCCTTTTCACATTTATTTTTAGTTGAAAATATTATTTTTTTAAACATCTAAAAACATCAATTGTACCCTATCTTTCAATCATTAATATTTCCTTTCTGATTAATACGTTATCTTTTTGATTTAAAACTAATCTTACAATCATTAATATATACCCAAAAATATCACACCATATTTTCCAATTATTAATAAAATATATAAAAAAATCATAAATAAACATTAGTATAATCCGTAAACATAAGTATATTAAATTAAAAATTAAAATAATATTAAAATAATGATTATATAAAAACATAATTGTAATATTAAATAAAATTTATAACACAATTATAAAAAAACCCGGGCATCGCACGGGCATTGAAAGTTTTTCGGTTCGGTTTTCGGCACTATCATCCTAATTATTAAAATAAATAATAAAGAAATATATTTAATGATAATTAGCCGATTGCCTTTTTTAATTAAAAGATATATTTACTTTTAATTTATAAAATTACCTTTAATAAACACGTAAAGTATCGTATATTCCAATCAATAATATTTTTTTTTATAATTAAAACACATTAACTTTTAATTTAAAACATAATCTTGCAATAATTAATATATACCCAAAAGTATCACATCATATCTTTTAATCACTAACAAAATATAATAGAAATCCTGAAAAATGATCGTTAGCTTTTTAGTAAAAAATAGAATCGTTAGATCTCATGATTAGATATATTATATGATTAAATTAATTGACTAAAATTTCAAGGTTCATATTTCGTCAACGACAAATTTATTATAAAATTTTATAATATAAGTTTTAAACCATGCATATCATTAATTAAATTTATAATAAATTATTTAAATTAATATTTAAGTAAATTATTGAAAATAATTTATTATATAAAATATAATCATAACAAAAATTAAAATTTATTATATATCAGAAGAAATCCGTGCATCGCACGGGTTATAAGCTAGTATATTTTATGAGTACTCTCGAATTTAATGCTCGTTCTGTCACTATATACAACATGTAAAAAACTTATAAAAAAATATAATTTATTTTCTACATATTTGTAAGAATTTACAAAATATGCTCGATTATAATAATCTTATAATTACCTTTTTTTCGTTCATAAAATAACAATTTAAATCTTAATTCCGATTAACAACTTAAAAAATATAATTACAACAATTTTTTTGATAACAATCCAAGATGAAGAAGAATTATAATAATTTCCTCCATAATCTTTCATTTCACTATAAAACTCACAACTTGGACGACTTGAAGTATTAAACATCAAGTTGCAATTATCAACAATGTTATCTACAAAATGGTATTAAAAATCGCAAAAAAGTTTGGTATAGATATTGTGTTTAAATTGCGTTTGCTTCCCAAATACTTTCCATTATTTGACTCGATAATTCTCAAATGCTGACTACAATACTTTATAGATTACAAAGTCTGGTCCAACTTATAACTACCGTCCAAAGATAAGACCATGTGAAAATTGTTCGTTGCTTGGTGGAATCTTAGGACATAGATCGATCTCACCATTAACATATATATATATATATATATATATATATATATATATATATATATATATATATATATATATATATATATATATATATATATATATATCTTTGCTCCATACAGAACACTCTTATATAACAAACAATAAAGAACACTATAAAATCATTTATTCCAATAGATTCATTGACCCCGCCAGGGACACCCAATACAAAAGTTCTTATTTTTTTACCTTCTATCCATTCAGCAAAAAAAAATTAAAAAAAAAGTTTTTGAAAAAAATCACTGTTCATGATGACGTCACTGCTGATGTCATCATGAACAGTGATTTTTCCAGAATTTTTTTTTTTTTGCTAAATGGATAGAAGATAAAAAAATAAGAACTTTTTGTATTGGGTGTCATGACGGAACTCTTATATTGAATTAAATATGAGGTGTTCTTTATTGTTTTTTATATAAGGTGTTCTTCATGGAGTGCAACTCTCTCTCTCTCTCTCTATATATATATATATATAGGCAAGTGCTCAAATACAAACCACTTTTAAAATACAAACCTACAAACCAACACTAAATTAATTATATTTCATTTATTCTAAGGTTCCCGCCAAGGGTACCTTCACAAAAAATGCTTAAAATAATGGGTTCTATCCATAAAAAAAAAAAAAAACTTGTCGTGGAAATGCGAAGCATTTAAGACAGTAAACGCATGAGTTAGGTAGTCATGAGGGCCGCAGGCCCTCGACACACCCGTCAATCGTCTATTGCCTTTACCATTGATTGCCATTCCTTACAACTTTAGAATGATAAAGGCGCGAAGCGCCGTACAAGAAGGTGCGAAGCACCGTTAACCAGTGAAATCCACTGCCACGTCATCACGTGAACAGTGAATTTTATTTTATTTTATTTTTATTTTTTAAATTTTTTTGTTGGATAGAGCCAATTATTTTAAGCATTTTTTGTATTGGAGTACCCCTAGTTTGGTCATTAGATTAGCTTGAAATATTAGATTATGCTTGGTTTGTAGGTTTGTATTTTAAGGAGGTTTGTATTGGAGTAGCCCCCTATATATATATATATATATATATATATATATATATATATATAATTTGTATTGGATTTGCTAAGTAGACATTAACTCTACATTAGTATAATTTGATATTGTATGTTTAGTAAGCCCAACAAGTAATATCAGAGCTATGGTTATAAGTAACGGTTCAGAACAATCTCAGATGGGCTTCCAGAATGGGTTTAGAAAGAGGCAAATGGGTTATCCAGTGTGGGCCTAAGAAGCCAGATAGCCAGATGAATTTCCAGTATCGGTCAACGGGGAGCCAAATCACACAATGGCAGAGTCAACAGGTGTCGAGCCCGATGTGTGAAGGGGGAGATTGTTGGGAGTTGTCCCACATCGTTTGTGTGAGGAGGATGGTGCTTTCTACTCATGCTCCATTTTACATAACAAACCCCACGCACCGGCCACCGACCAATTCAGCCTACTTTCATTTTAAAGCGTTTTTTTTAATAAAAAATTATTGTTACGATTTTCAAGTGTAATATTATCTCAAAGATTACTTGATAAATATATGAAACTGTTTTAATGTTACAAATATGAAGTTTTAGAGGAGTTCTATTTTTATATACTTGCAAGAAAAGGTCTTACTCCAGCCCGAACTCAAATATTATTGCAGTGTAATATTTTTAAAATAAACACTCTATAATATTTATGTAACATTCATTAGATGTAAGCAAATATAACAAGCAAAAAAATTGATAAGCAAAGATTATTTTGTTAAAGAAGAAATATATTCATGATCAGGCTTAGAAAAACAGTTACTATTTCAAGAATGCATATAATTTGAGGCTACGTACACAAAGTTAGTGATTTCTAACTTTTTTCTGAAAAAGTTAATTTTTTTTTGAAACTTATAGAATCTCAAACATATATTAAATACTTGTATAAAAAAATTTATCAAAATATGAAATTTTTATCCGAAAATAAGTCCATAAAAACTTATTTTAAGTGTAGCCAAACAGGCTCATATTTTCTTAGAGTTTCACATACTAAAGAAGTCAAGTCAAATTTGATAATATTTCTTCTAATATTATTTTAATAATCTATTTTTATCAAGTAAATATGTAGATTTTTTTCCCAAGAGTGAATATGCTGAAGTTGACTAGAGATACATTCAACTTGGTTAGTATTTGACATCATCGGCCTCTATATATACACAGCTACATTTGCTCTGTTTACACAGACCTACCTATTCCAAAGCAGCCTGATTTCAGAGGACTGCAATCTACATACACAAAATAAATATACATATAGTTGTTTCTCACTTCCAATTGGTGGGTAAAACATTAACAAACTTCTTTGTTATCTTTCTTTTGTCAGTTTTCTTTTAACAAGAAGCTCCTCATCTTTTGTTTCTGATTGAGTTTGATTCATCTTTCTAAGTTTAGAAAGACCCATAATTGAATTCTTGAATAAAATCTCAATTTGGGTCTTTAATGGCAACTTGGGTTTTATCAGAATGTGGGTTTAAGCCTCTTGCTCCAATTTTTCACCAACCCAGAACTGGGTTTATCTCTAACCCACCAAAGATTGGATCTTTACATGTAAAGACTAACCCAATTGGTTTAAATTTGTGTTCTTCAAATGGGTTTTCAAGAACCAGTCTTTTTGTCCCAAAAGTTAGTGCTCCATTCAAGATTGTTGCTCCTTTAGAAGAAGAAAGTGAAATAGATGAGATTTTTAATGGGGGTTTGGATGAAGTTGATGAATTTGATCCTGGTGCAGTGCCTCCATTTAAATTGTCTGATATTAGGGCAGCAATTCCAAAGCATTGTTGGGTGAAAGATCCGGTGAAATCTATGAGTTATGTTGTTAGAGATGTTGCTGTTGTTCTTGGATTAGCTGTGGCTGCTGCTTATGTAAATAATTGGCTTGCTTGGCCTTTGTATTGGGTTGCTCAGGGTACTATGTTTTGGGCTCTTTTTGTTCTTGGTCATGATTGGTAATCACTTCTACTATCCAAATAGTCATGTTTGTTAGTTATAAACTTTTGCTTTTGTTATATGTTATCAATTGTTATAGCTATCTTCATGCTTGATTTGGATACCCTTTTGCTTGTTTTGGTTAATGCTTTTTTTTTTTCGTTTCGATTTTTTAGTGGTCATGGGAGCTTCTCGAACAATCCGAAATTGAATAGTGTGGTTGGACACATTTTGCATTCTTCAATTCTTGTGCCATATCATGGATGGTATGCTCTTGATTATTTCACAGTTCTTTTATTGATAGACTAATATATTGAAGTGCTTTACTTTCACTAGGAAATCTGTATTAGTTGTTGAAGTTGGAAATTTAAACATCTATGTGATTAAGAAAATAACTGCAATTATGTCGATTTTGCAGGAGAATTAGTCACAGGACTCATCATCAGAATCATGGGCATGTTGAAAATGATGAATCATGGCATCCGGTACCCGTTTCTTCTCTTCATAGCCATATATTGTTATTGGTGCTCCAATTGATTAATTTTTGAGCTTAAAGTATTCATTTTGTTTTATTATTATATATGTTTGCAGTTGCCTGAGAAGCTATATAGGAGCTTAGATATTGTAACACGGTTGCTGAAATTTACCATGCCCTTTCCCATGCTTGCATATCCTTTTTACCTGGTAAGTTGCTGGATCATAAATTACTGCAGAGTGATTTATAGAAGTATAATATGTTAATGACTAGACTATCATTTTACAGTGGGGTAGAAGTCCAGGAAAGACTGGTTCTCATTTTGATCCAAACAGCAACTTATTTGTGCCAAATGAGAGGAAAGATGTGATCACATCAACTATATGTTGGACAACAATGGCGGCTTTGCTTGTTGGACTGTCCTTTGTACTTGGGCCAATTCAAATGCTAAAACTCTATGGTGTTCCGTACTGGGTACAGTTCATAGTTTGTTAGATTGTTTTTTATATGTCTTCTAATTTGTACCTAATTTTAGAAAATATAAATAAATTATTCTCTAACCAGGGGTTCTTGTTATTTGACTTGTTCAGGGTTTTGTGATGTGGCTTGATTTTGTCACCTATTTGCATCACCATGGTCATGAAGAGAAACTTCCTTGGTATCGTGGGAAGGTAGTAACTGCTATATGAAATCAAAATTATTTTTTTCCTTGCATCACTGTGGTTATAATATGATTTAATTTGTTTTTTATCTGATAGTCAAATTAAATTCTTGCACCGTTACAAAAATGACGGTTGCATCCTTAAATGATGTTACTGAGACTAACTGATGATTCTAGAAATTTCTTCCTCGTGACTCATGATGTTTGTGTATTGAAAATCATCTCAAAGAAACTTGTGTTTCTGAAATAGGAATGGAGTTACTTGAGGGGAGGACTTACCACCGTTGACCGTGACTATGGATGGATTAACAACATCCACCATGATATTGGCACCCATGTGATACACCATCTTTTTCCTCAGATCCCCCATTACCACTTGGTGGAGGCGGTTAGTATCTTTAATATTATAAATTTTCTTGAGAAAATACAATGCCTATTCTATCATGAAACATTAGGTGCATAATTTTAATAACATGCTTCCTTTTTTATTATGTAATATTACAGACAATGGCAGCTAAGCCTGTGCTTGGCAAGTACTACCGTGAACCAAAAAAGTCAAGTCCTCTACCTGTTCACCTTATCGAAGATTTAGCTAAGAGCTTGAAAGAAGACCACTATGTTAGTGATACTGGGGATATAGTGTACTATCAAAAGGACCCTGAACTTAGCAACTCTACTAAATCAACATGAAGCTAAGCTCTTATAGATTTGGGTTCAGAAATTATACCTTAACATTGATAGAGACTGGGATAACAATTCCTAAAGCAAAGAGGTGGTAGCACTAGTAGAAAAATTATAGCATTATGCTTCTTTTCAAATTGAAAAGAAGCCTATATATTATTTATTGTATTTCATAAACTTGAGGTGCTATAGTCATAGAGATATGTATACTCGTTCCTGCGTGACAATAGCATCTAGACAAATATCGTGTACTATATCAAATTCTTTTGTGGACTAGACAATTGAAATAACATGATATTATTGAAGCCATTGTACTCTGTTTCTTTGCTATGGGAGTGGAGAACAGTCGCAACAGGTAGTGTTCATGTGATAAAGTGTAGCCACCTACAAATTTGCTTACAAATTTGCCTTTAAGCATATAGACCAAGTTCTTATCTTGTATTTGATTGGTTTTTTGCGCCGTATCTTGTAATGAGAACTTGAGAAGGCATTGCATTTCACTATTCACATGTTGAGCATCCTTGTCATCCCAAAAGCATCAATTTTTCTTACATGACCCTAGATTGATGATACATGCTCTACTTGTCAACTTGTTGTTTGCCATACAAGTTGTGGTGTGGATGCTTAAGAATCCATCTCTTACAAATTAACTAAACATTCTATAACATTTTGTTTAGGCTGTTTATGCTGAGTTGTTCACTATGCCGTTTTTAATGTGAGATTGCACGTTTTTCATGTTCATTTGACTTCATATCATACCCACATTTGGATGTAGACAACCACTTAAGTGCTGATTGATCATGCTAGCTTATTTACATAACAGCTTATACTTCATTTAGAAGCACCTTTTTGGAGGGAAAAGAAAGCAAACTGTCTGGAGCTGGAACTCTTAAGAAACAACTCAGGTTCATATTTTTCCAAAATGAACATGTCACATATTGGTTTCATCTTAAAAATGAAACAAGATAAACTCTGCATCTCATTTGCACGACCCACTACAATAAGGTTAACCCCATTGTACCATTCTTTTTTATTGGGATGCTATGCCTATCAGTTATATAGTATACTATTCATGCCTTTGAATTAGCAAAAGAGAACAAAAATATTCATGCCTTTCTCCCTCTGGGAACTCTTGATACCTCTTTAAATCCTAGCCTTGTAGGACATAAAGTTCTTAACCTTCAAACTAGAAAATTGAGTGCATTTTAAATTCATTATTCAGCCATTTAATTAAAATTTAACCATTTTGAAAATCACAAAAATACATGTTAATTTTCAAAAAAAAAAAAATTTGAATTACTTTTTGCAGTTACCCACAATTTTTCAAAATTATTTGATGTCAAACCTATCTTTATGTACGCATATGCTTTAACAAAATTGTGCATAGGCAAGTACAATGTTTTTAAAAAGTTTAAGGTTGGGGAAAATAATTCTTCTGTGAATATTAGAAATATTTTTTCTAATGTAATTTATGTTTCACTTTTTAATGACGTTCTACGCACATATTATCGATAAATCTTGTAACAATTTAACCGTACACAAATAAGTTAAATATCATATTATATATGTAAAAAAAATTATCATAATAATATTTATTCGTGCATTTTTTTAATTACATAAAAAGGATGAAAATTTTGTTTATAATTATGAACTTATCTACTATTTATATAAATAGCGTGTCTTGATAAATATACTATGGTACATATACTTACATTATAACCATATTACTTTGACAATATTATGTTGTTTCAAATTAAATTTAAAATTTAATGAAATTTATATTTTAATATGATTTGTATTTCAATACTAATTCATAAAAATAATAAGATCAAAAACTAGGTTACGATTTGTAATTAATGCTAGGGTGGTTGAGCTTCGAGCTTTAATGGTTGTTTCTGCGTTCGAGACTTTAATCGGTCCTCACAGAATGCTTACGTATCTCGTATTGAGAATCAAGCCAACGTAGTTCTAGGGGCGAAGGAGCAGGTCCTTATATAGGCTGAGAAGCCTTAGAATTATGGTAGGAATAGGAGACTTGGTAGACAAGTCTTTGGGGAAGGTTCTAGATCCATTCCTTGTAGGAATCAGTTTCCATATTGAATTGGATGCCTTGGTGGCTAAGTCTGGTGGAAATAATATCCTTATCCAACTCTTATTGCTGAGCTGTTTATTACCCCCAATATTAGTTACGAAATTAATATTATAATTGGGGTTTTGGGCCCACCTGGTGGGCCCCAAGTTTGGACCATTCTTGGCCTAATTAATGCCACATTAAATGTGTCTTTAGGACTTACTTTTAGCCCATATCAAATACTTTTAAACATCATAATTTATTTATGTGCAAAATGTATATAAAAAATGAAATTCATAAATTCTATAGTAAATTTTATAATAAAATCAATTTGCTAAATCATAAATATAATATATATTTTAAATTTAATAACCTATTCTAAAAACATATTGAATTAATATTTGTTTATAATAAAAGATATAATTAAATTGTTATAATTAAATTAAATATTATTGTTAAATCTTGTAATCCATGAAATGATTTAAAAATTTTAAACAATAATATATATATATATATATATATATATGTATATAAATATATTTATTTATAGTAATTTAATTATATACATATATAAATATACTTTTAAAAAATTTTAAAATCGTGAATCGGGCTGAGGATCTTCTAATTCCCAACCCTACCCGATCCCCGAATTTTTTACAAAATACTACCGGCTTCCTGTTTTCCCAAATACCCGATCTTAATAGAATAGTATCGGATCGGAATTGAGCAGGTCGGACGAAATGCCCATCCCTAATCAAACCCCTTTTTCTCACAGTTAGAATATTTTCACCAACCAAAAAAAAAAAAAAAAAGGAAGACCTGTTTGGCTTTGCTAAATCAACAATATTGTCTCTTCACTTTATCAAAAGGTCACAAGAGATGATATGGCATTCATCGAGTTACAAGGTATAGATTTTGTGAATGTATATATAATACACCTAGTAGCCAGCTAATTAAAGATTATCTAGAATGGAAAAGATTACTCCATTCTAGTGAAAAGATGGTTGAGATACGAAACTCTAGAAACATTATTGCTTTCCCAAGTAATTTTAATTTTTAACTACGATCTTCTCTTATAAGCTTGTTCAAAAGCGTATCAATCAGGACATCCCTTTTCTGAGCTCTAGCTTCGTCTCTCATTCTCCATTCCTCTTCCCTTTCTCTCCATTTCTTTTCCATCATAATCCTCTCAGTCTCCAAAGCTTCCATTCTTTGTCTCCATTCCAGTTCCCTCATTTTCCTCTCTTCTTCTCTTGCCTCCATTGCTTGCATCCATTGCATTTCCATTTCCTTCTGCTGCTTGATGAAATCACTCAAAATCTCCTTCACATTGTAGTTGTTGGTATTACTAGTGCTGCACTTGGCCTTTCTTTTCTTCTTACTACTCTTGCCGGTTTTTTTGTCTCCGACATCACTATCTTCATTTTCATCATCTTCTTCGGAAGAAAGTTGAGTGACCTTTTTTTTCGAACCACTAGCTCCACCTTCGTCTGTTTCCATCCATAGCATTCTCTGCATCCTCGCTCCCAAAATCGATTGTAGTTCGTTGTAGAATGGGAATTGTTGCTTCATTTCTTCTGTCCCCATTGTTTCACAACCCTAAATCAAACCATAAAAGAAAGGTCAAATAATGGTACATATACCGTTACTAACTCATGTTTAATTATACATGACTCGCGCCTAGGCACGTTTAACTTACACGTATTTGTGTAAACAAATAGGTACCTTGTATCGAGTAACTAAATTTTTCCATTTGCATTTGCACTGATCAGGGCTTCGATTGTAACCTAACTCGTTCATTTTCGTGGAGATGAGTTCCCAAAGAAGCTTGTTGCGTTTAGTTTCCATAAATTTCTGATCCAACTCGGCTCGAATCATTAGGAAATCCCTGGTTTCCTGAATACTCCATTGGGGAAACCTATCACCACCTGCATCAACACTAACACTAATTTGTTGTTGAGGATAATATATCTGTTGTTGCTGCTGAAGAAGATGATAGCTTGCATCCATCACAATCACCTCAAAAGTGATATGTCTATAAAGATATTTTATGTGTGTATATATAGATGATCAGAGATCTGGAGAAGGTTGAAGTTAAATTAAATAGAAGGATGACATAATTCAAGAAATTAAGAAAAGATGGGTTGTGAAGATGAGTGTCCAATTTATATAACAGGTGAAAGGTGGTGTGAAAATAAGGTGTGAATTGTCAAAACAGAGAATGAAAAATTAAATAAAGATACTAGTTGTATTAATTGCAAAGTCAAATGTATAGTCCTATGTCTCATTTATTTACACTTTTCTTTTAAAAATATTTTTTTTAGTTATTTACAATTCAAAATTTAACAAAAATAGCAAATTTTTATAATATAAATTTTTGAGTAAAAAAGAATATTAAAATTTAATATAAGATCTAATTAAGATCTTCTTCTAACATTTAATTAAGATTTTAGGAAAACTGATAACTTAATAAACATAATTTAATGGAACCAAAAATCTGTCCAACTATCTCTTTCCATTTAGCCTTTTGTGCTGCAGCGTCTCATCTTCCTACGCGGTAACTGAGTTAGGCTTTTCCCTTCTTCATAATTGCTTATGCAGGAGTATATAAACTACACAAAATACAAAGGGTGATCTGATCAGTGTGTGTATGTATATTAAAATCACAATCTTTTGTTTACATTCCCATTTGTTCCCACACACACTGTAGAAGGCCCTCTGGTGGGTCTTTAAATATTCGCTGTTAAAGCTAGGCTTTTTGATTCTAAAATAATTTTGTCTATAAAATTTAAAATTATCTATAATTACTAATAAATAAACAAAAATGGTTCTGTTCAATATTGTTGCATTTATAGTCTCTTTTTTCTTGGGATAACTGTTTACCCTGTTAGATTATATTTTATAATCTAATAATAATTATGGGCTTACAAATTAAAGACAATTATATTTAATGTTTATTCTATATTTGGACTAATTAAGTGGTCTTAAATAAAGAGTCCAATAACATCTTATTCGGTATGGGCTTTGTAATGTGTAATACCCAATAGTAATCTGATTAGGGTTAATGGGGTCTAATTAGACTACTATATAAAGAACATAATAGGGTCTTGGTCCCCAAGGCTAATTCACAACCTCTACTCCTCTATTCCCATCAGTCAGAGAGAGATACGGCTAGAGGCGAATCAAGTCTGTGGAAGATCAAGTCCCATAATCGGTATTTATATCTACTGTCATGGAATCAGGTACGCTTTCGCACTACAGTTTTATCGTGTAACCTTGATAATATCGCATAAGATGATTCTGGTTATTTATTTAGATCTAATATACCCCCCTTCCCCCTCTTCCCCCTTTTTGTCTGTTCTTTCGTTTGTCAATTCTATTATGACACTCTTGTTGAATTCATGGTCAACATATATCTCATCTCTACCCTGATATACAAAATAATAATCCATAATAAATATAAGTTTTGGAGGAAAATCAACGTCTAACATTGACTCTCGAAACAATATAAATTATAATTCACTCCTGCATGGTAACCTCCAGCAACTAATATATATATTTTAATTTTCACTCAAAATTTAATTATTTGGAAAGGAAATTGAAAAAAGAGTCAGATGTATCTTCCAGACACACGTATGGAAGGTGGGGGATAAAGAAGCTCTCGCTTAACTTTGGCAAGATATATCTGTGTGCATGGCTTTTTCTATTTCGATTTGTTGTGGGCTTTATTTGTTTTCTTTTGAAGCTGTCAATGGAACGCGTTATTGTGTCATGGTCCACGTGTATTTATATGCCACGTGGCATACATGCAGGCCTAGACTTTTTAGTGGTTATGGACCCACCTTTTTGATATTCACACTACGACGTAATCCTATTTGAAATGCTTCTGACTATCAAAATACTGCCAACTTTTTCAAATTTATATGAATCGGCTTAGTTTCTGTTATAAAAAGCTGGATGCAGGTTTAATATGACATTATTCTATTTTCATAAGTAAAATCATTGTTAAAACATCGTCCAAGAAATAGGATTTTTATCGATCGTCAAATTAATTTAAAATGACTCGAAGTCCCATTATTGGGGTAAAAGAGTGGTTAGAAGATCCATTATTTATTCGTGCCTTTTTTGCCCTAAAGTCCGGTCGATTACTAAGTGAGGATCTCGTTTGTTTTTGGACCTACCATACCACACAATTTTAATATTTTAATAAATGATAATATTGGGGGTAAGAGGGACTCGAATCTGAGACCTCCCACAACCAGAATTCTGATACCATGTTAAGTAATCAATCTGTAACAGCCCGACTTTTCGGACTATTATCAATCAATCAAATTATCGAACAAAATTCAAATTTAATAAACTCATAAAATGAAATCCCAAAACATCGTAAAAATATTCTAAAATCCAGAAATGGTACTACATAAAATAATCCAATGTAAAACCAAAATCCACAGAGACGCAGCTCCTCAAATAAAACATCTAGAAACTAGAACATTATTAAGTGACACTGGTTCGACTCTAATCCAATCCAAATGCCATACTCGCAGCTAGTACCTGAAAATTCATAAATAATGAGCTACACAGCCCAGCAAGAAAACTAATCGAACTAACCAGTGGATCAAGTAAGTTTACAAAAAAATATTTCATAAATTCCATAAATCAAAGTTCACAATTTCATAATTTGTAAATCACAATTTCAGAATCAAAATCCAAAAACGTAAAATAAATTCCACAGTTCGCTAAGGTCACAAATACCTGGTGACACAGTATCATAGGTTCATAGGTGTCAATAATGCGCTCCTTACTAAGGTATCATAAAGTGTGCACTCCCGAAGACATCATAAAAAGCACGCCCTAGTAAGGTATCATAGGCTAGTTCCGGAACTATACGCAATTACTAACGGGTTCATAAATCATAGCTAGCTGGGAATTCATATATATAAAAATTCATACTTGATCCAAATTTTCGTAGCAAAAATATTATAAATATAAAACATTTAAAAACATTTCAAATATTAAAACAGTTTAAAAAAATATATCGAAAAGTACGAAAAGTTAACTTACCTCAAGAGCGAATGAACGCTGAATTATAATACACGAACTGATCCTAAAAAAATATTTAATAGAACAAGTACAGTTAATTATCTAAACAAAATTTACATACATAACAATTAGACACCCACTTAAAAGTCACGTAACATAATCACCTAGCAACATAAATCAAACCGGAACATATTTAAAAGAAAACAAACAGCCACTATTCATAATGAAACAAATTACATAAACAAACAAATGGCCTTAAAGCACCCAACCCAATTTATTTAACCACCACATCCAAAAATCCAAATAGCCTAGCTGTTATAATATTTTCAATAATAAGGCTAAACATATAATAAATTGAGGCATACATTTATTATATAATAATATAATCACATTCATATTGTGACGCCCCGGGATCCGGGGTCAAGGATCCGGGCCGTCAAGGTCCAATTTCCGATCAATATCAATATCTCTGTAGTTTTTTTTTTTTAATAAATAAATAAATCAGCAGTTGACCCCACACTAATACACACACACACCAGTCATATGCTCATAGAACAGCAACCACAATATTTAAAAGTTTTAAAGTTAACAGTTATTACAAGCCCAGAATTTACTAAGTACATTGTTGAACAAAGCTTCTACAGGAAGCACTTCAACAACTAAAGTTTATTACAACTTACACACTTAATTTACATAAGTATACTAAGCCCCTTCGCTTGTCACTACCTCGGGGATGGTCGCCAGCACTCGCTCAAAAGGTCGCCTTTCCCTTACCCTCTTGCGGGGTGTGGTACGTAGTATCGGCATGGGACCTAGCTGCTATATACATAAATAGCAAGAGTGAGCTATAATAGCTCAGCAAGATCATTCTGTAACTAAAATTTAGAATGTGAACAAGTATACATATATGTATAGGCATATGTAATAGCAGGAAACAATTAAAATCCTTAAGGAAGAGTAAAGCTCTTATTTAATAATACATCATCCACTCACTATTATAAGAAAGTAATCTATATTAATATAATATCAGTTTTTCTTCATCTGTATCCATAATACCATCATCTCATATCATTACTCTGTTTTCAGTATAGAAATCTGAAATAATATAATATCAGTTTTTCTTCATCTGTAACTATCATTCCATCATCTCATATCATTATTCTGTTTCCAGTATAGAAATCTGAAAACCATTGTCTACACTTTCTTTTCAAAAAAACATTGGGGATATCTGCTGTCGCCTGATACGTTAGGACGATGATCAGTCGCCTAATCGTATCTGCTCTCTTTTTACTACCGGTAGAAGGAATGAAAATCATCCCTGGAGGAAGGCCACCTGCTAACATCCTCCCTTGGCATCTTCGTGCCGTAATAAAAATAATAAATGCTGGACTGTGTCGCACACAGCCCTGACACAGCCACTTACGCAAATTTGTTGCAATCCCCCTCTTTATCACATAATTATTCTCTTTTTAAAATATCATTCCACATTTCCATTTTCTCACTTCCATTTTCACATATCATTCTCTCATATCATTTCCATTCTCACACATTACTTCTATAAAATATATATATATATATATATATATATATCATGAGGCTTTGATTATGATTCAGACCTCTCTTTCAAATTCAGAAATCAAATATACTTTTATATTCGTAACATATTCCATCTATTTTAAGAGTAATGCATGTTAATCAAATAATGTTTATTAAACCACTGATACTCAATAAGAACATTTTTAATATAATATTATAACCATATAACCCTCGATAACAACTGATACCATTCTCTCTTATTCTCTTAATCGTAAGGCATGTTCAATTCATGCATAATCATCTCATACTCTCATTCATATTCATATGCATCTTATACTCATACCCATATTCATATACATCTTCGTATATCTTTCTTTTCAATATTAATACTCAAGGAAGACAATTTCTTCACAATATAGTAATAATAGCATCACATATATATTTCACAAAATCAAGTTTCTTTGTGAGGATAAGTAGTTTTACAAATAGGGATAGAAGAAATCTTGCCTCGGTTTCGATATCCTGACGGTATGGCTCGTCCCTCTTCCGGAGTTTCTATAAACACAAAAGGACCGTCGTTAGAACCACATCTCTTACTCACTACACTCTTGCATAACATTACCTTTTGAAACTTTAATATATGTTTAACGTATTATTATTATCCCAAAGGCTCAAGAACTTAACCATTTATAACCTAAATCGAAGTTTCAGGGGTTTTCACCATTTTCCTTAACGACCACACTTAACTGTAAAAATTCTTAGAAAATATGGATTTCGAATTTTAATGTAAGGTCAACTGTCAAGGGTCCTCTGACCACCCTACTACACTATCCCAAAATTTTGTGACTTTTAACAATGTTAAAGTATGGTAATTGTAACCTCAAGTTTGATACATTTACGGTTTCTCGGTTTCTGAACCGCTTTCACTAAAACTGACTTTTCTCCTAAACCGTTCATCAGATTTTAACGCACCTTATATCAAAACGATCTATGAACTAAGCTCTATCATTTAATAGTTAAATAGGAACCTGGACAGTAGGGTACCGTACGGATGCAGGGGGTCCAAAACCGGGCAATTTACATCCTAACGAAAATCGGGCATTATAACGGCTATAATTTCGTACTTTCCATAAATCCAACTCCTCCAAATCAATTATCAAACACCATAATCATCACCTACACCATGTGGTATTCTTCACCAGCCATGGTTACAAGTCCACAACACAATTTTCACATCAAAACAAACCACTTATAACACATAATCATCATAAACATTACATTAACACCACTTAACTACCAACCACTTCAATATCTACCATAAATATAAAAGGCCAAGCATGTTTATACCTTCTTGAAGCTTTATCAACACTTAATAATCCTTAGCTAGCCCTTAAACAACCTTACAATGGCTTGAATCAACTAAAAGAACCATGAAAATCAAGTTAGTTCTTAGAAAACTACTATTCATCACTATTCATCATCAACTTTGGAGATTTTATTACCTTGTTAGATGATGTTGGTTGGCCTTGAAACTTTGTGAATCTCTCTTTCTATCCTCCAAGAAGCTCCATGAATTATCTCTTGATTTTATGTTAAAGCTAGCTAGGGTTTTGATTTTTGATTTTTTTCTTTTTTTCTTGTTTTCTAGGAAATGGCCGAATGGAAATGAAGGGGAAAGGGAGAGATTTTTGTTGCTTTTCTTGATCTTATCTCAACTTCTCTTCATCTCTTGAATAATCTAGAGTTTAGTGGATAATTTCCTTGGTTAAAAACTAAATTACCCTTAAATTTAGTTAGTGGAAAGTGATGTAATGTAGGTGACCTCATAATCCCTTTTTCTTGGTTTTCTTTTCTAAGTTAAATCCTAGGAATATTAGTATATGATAATGGAATAAGTATCCTTGTTATATTATTAATCTTGGTTGTTTGGTTTCCATACTCGTCTAATTGTAATTCGTTTCGAGTAAACCTCATTATCTCAGTGGTTTTTGAAATCATTTAACAATCCAAATTCCATTGGTATTTTCTTAACTTAATAATCCCCTGGCTCAAATCTAAATTCACTAATCCCTCAATATATAATTCTTATAATATTTCCATGCTCCTTAATGTCCAATAGAAGCTTATTCGAAATCAAAATCCTCAAAATCCATGCTTCAGGAATTTCTGAAATCTAACGTCATTTCGAGTCACTTATTTCCATTGTACAATACTAATATGGTTTCTGTTTATTCATTTTATGTTTCCATTATAGGGTACCTATATACCATTTCTCTAAATCCTCGAAATTTACTATTCATGTGACCACTGTAGCATTACTGAAGTTAGGGTTATTACATCCTTCCCCCCTTAAAAGGATTCCGTCCCGGAATCATGTTGGAAATGTCCATAAGTATCTTTCTCCTTCACACCTTCTAACTTCCACACTATTTCCTTTATCCTTTTTCCTTCTATAATCTATCTATCTTGTTTGCGCAGAAATATACTAACAT
This sequence comes from Saposhnikovia divaricata, assembly GCA_036435485.1. NCBI lineage: Eukaryota > Viridiplantae > Streptophyta > Magnoliopsida > Apiales > Apiaceae > Saposhnikovia > Saposhnikovia divaricata. The sequence continues at coordinate 53,020,218 of CM071594.1, read as the reverse complement.
AACTTCCTTGTCATTCATCAACATGCCATTTAGTTTATCAATAGCAGTCCTTTTACTGTCTTTTCTTCACAAATCTTCTCCTGTTTCAAGTCATTCCAGGTTATCTCGTCTCTCCTTCCTCTTTTGACGAAGATATTCGCCACTACATTGACCTTTTCTGAATGGTAGTGTATCTCACTTATGGTTTGACCATCTTCTGATCTCTATCATGACATAAATATTAATTCCTCAATATTCCCATAGTTCCTCTCTGTAAAATTTTCCAGAAAATAAGCTCTAATAATATTCTTTAAAACAATTGTAAGAAAATACTACCTATAATATATATATCCTGTTCGTCTCAACGAGCTTGTGTTTTCCCAAAACACTCCTACTTTTCTTTTCATAACGTTTCCTAGCCCTTAACAGATACTGATTTTCCTTATCTATATTATTAACTTATTTATTCCATTAATTGATTAAGTCGATCCTTAACCAAAGACTTACACACCAAATTTAAATCAAAAAGTAAGTACCTGTATCCGCATCTGGTTTTGTCAACGCTTCCCCTAAGGTCATGTTGTACACTCTAGCAGTAGGCCTATTTGAAGCAGCCCCACTCTGTCCTGACGCGTATGACCCACCTGAACGGCAATCTCTAGCAAAGTGTCCTAGTTTCCCACACTGGTAACACTTAACATCTCTTTTAGGGTTTGCATCAGTTGATGGGCACTGGTTAAAGTAGTGTCCTTTTTGTCCACACTTAAAACAAGTTATTCCCAGCACTCTACAGACTCCTATATGCTTTTTACCACACGTCTCACAATCTGGTAATGGTGGTCGTGATTGATTGGACTGAAATGTTCCCAAAGATTTTCCACCCTGACTCACCGCCTCACTAGTAGTCTTGTTACCCCCCGACTTTCCCACAAATTGAGATTTTTGTCCTTTACCTCCTTTGTTAAAGTAGCTTCCCTCACTTAAACCTCCTTTTGGGCCCTCAAATCTTCTTTTCTTATTCTCTCGACCTATTTGAGCCTGCTCACTCTCGGCCTCTATAATTGATGCCTTTTGAACCACTGCAGCAAAATCAGTTAACTCAAATGGGGCCACTCTCGTTCGTAACCAGGGTTTTAACCCTTGTTGAAACCTTTTTGCACGTTGTTCTTCAGTACGCACAAACTCGGGAACAAACCTCGACAGTTCTGAAAATTTATTTTCATACTCTGCCACTGTTAGGTTATCCTGTTTTAACTCCAGAAACTTTAATTCCATTTGGTTTTCTAAATACCTAGGAGAATACTTTTCTAGGAACACTCTAGTGAAACGCTCCCAGGTTATCACTCCCGCTTCCTCTAGGTTCTTCCTAGCTTCCCACCAGTAATTTGCCTCTCCCTTTAGGAGATAGGCTGCAAAAACTGTTTTCTGATCTTCCTCTATCCTCAGTATTTCGAAAGCTTTCTCCATTTCTTTTAGCCATGCCCTGGCTACTACTGGGTTAGTGGTTCCCTCGAATTCAGGGGGCTTTAATGACTTAAAGGCACGAAAGGAACTAGCTGCCTGGTTGGGGAGAACAGGTGGTGGTTGAGGATTCTGTGGATTTGCTAAATTCTGCCTTAATAAGTCCATGAATTGGGCAAAGGGATCACCTCCCGGATTCCTTTGTTGGCCAGTTGATTCCTCTTCTCCTTCTTCATGATTTTCTTCATTATGAGCATTTTCGTTCAGTCTAGTACCTTCGATATTTCGACTTCTTTCGTCTCTCTCATTTTCCCTTGCATTCGCTCTACTGTCACGTCTAGGCGGCATAGTTCTGTACATAACAATAGTCCTTATTAATTACCCGAATTTGGGTTACTATATACATCATTTCTATATACACAATTATATCATTAATTAACTCATTTGCATATCACAATATCTTTATCATGCGATTTACATCTAGTTATACCATAACTTTAGTAGGTAAGTGTATCGCCCTTAACACGATAGCCTTTTCATTAAGTCAATCACCTTTTATACATCAATATTTATGAGTCTCAACATTTATTATACAAAAATATGCAGCAAAAATTTAGATAGGAATGCACAAACTTCATTAATGTACATAAATATTTTACAATTTGGGTACAACATCTTTTACTGCTAATAATATACATCATCTAATACAAGGTTCGAAACCCAAAACATAGCCGTACATACTAATCCGATATCACCAAAAGTACTACTAACTGTCCTCTAATCAGACTGGGATTAAAACAGTGGACAACTAAACTAATCCCCAAAATGACATCAGCAAGATGACTAGTCTGATTAGTGACGAACTACTATCCCGGCTCACACCCCTGCCCTGACAACATCCCGTATCTGGACTACCATGGTAGTAACCGTATCAACTATCTGGGCCCTCCATGCCGGGTCTCCTCTATCACCCAACAACCTCCTAATATCTCCTAATGCTCGTAGCTCAATACTGATCATCCCCAGAGACATCCCATCCGGGATAACCCCTCCTCTCCCTCTCTCTAACCTCTGTAGAAGGGTGTCTATAGTCCTGCGGGACTCCTCCAACTGTCCCTGAAGAGCAAAGTACTCGGTCAATAAGGTAGCTGAAAGTGAGTCACCCGCCGGTAAGGGTGCCTCCTGAGGGGGTACAGCTAGGGGAGGTGCATCCACAGGTGGAGGTGGTGGTGCAAAGGGTGGGGATGGAGGAACCGACTCTGTCTCAGCATCCTCTGAAGGATCCTCCTCCTCCTCAAAGAAACCAAAATGCCCTGGAGGGGTAAACTGCTCAAAAGGATCATCTATAGGGTCAGGACTAGGTAGAGGGGATGGAACTGGTGACGGCACCGGGATGGGTCGGACAGGAGTGGGAATCATCTGAATATCCCTCCACTCAATCGGCTCCTCAGGTATAACTGACAACCTAGGCCTCTTACGCAGTGGCCTCTCCTCCTCAGGGATCTCCGATCTCACTCTGGAAGGACCTGCCTCGTCAGATCCTGTAGAAGGTCTACCCATATATGGCACTAGGGCCACAGCATCTCTCCGTCTCTGCTCCTCTGCCTCATCTCTCTCTAATCGCTCTCTAGCCGCCGCCCGGCGTCTCTCCCTGAGGTCCTCAACTGCATACTCGGGGACCTCTACCCCGGCCAGCTGAAGATCTAATAGCTCCTGCTCTGACCTCCCTAGCCGCTGGGGGTCCTGACTCGGCTCACCCATCTCCGCTCCCTATAATAAAACATAAAATTCTATTAGTAACAGTCTAATAAATTATAATATATGCTTAAAGTAAATACTACCTGCGATATACCACCCCTGAACTTGATGGAAGTTCACAATTTATATTATAACTGATACATTTATTATTATCACTTTTGTTTATGAGCATATGACTCTTAGCTCTGATACCATCTGTGACGCCCCGGGATCCGGGGTCAAGGATCCGGGCCGTCAAGGTCCAATTTCCGATCAATATCAATATCTCTGTAGTTTTTTTTTTTTTAATAAATAAATAAATCAGCAGTTGACCCCACACTAATACACACACACACCAGTCATATGCTCATAGAACAGCAACCACAATATTTAAAAGTTTTAAAGTTAACAGTTATTACAAGCCCAGAATTTACTAAGTACATTGTTGAACAAAGCTTCTACAGGAAGCACTTCAACAACTAAAGTTTATTACAACTTACACACTTAATTTACATAAGTATACTAAGCCCCTTCGCTTGTCACTACCTCGGGGATGGTCGCCAGCACTCGCTCAAAAGGTCGCCTTTCCCTTACCCTCTTGCGGGGTGTGGTACGTAGTATCGGCATGGGACCTAGCTGCTATATACATAAATAGCAAGAGTGAGCTATAATAGCTCAGCAAGATCATTCTGTGTAACGCCCCGACTTCCCAATACTAAAAATATACTTTTATAATAAATTATTGGATTTAATTTAAATAAAATAGAATTTGATACAGGGGAATTTTTAAAAATTTCGGCATGAAGTATTCGTAATATGGACTATCCACCTGTATTTTGAGCCAACCAAATTCATAAAAAGAAAATAATTGCAGTTCCAACTAATTAAGAAAACATAACATCTGTTCAACCTGTCCTAACCGATCAGGTGAACCATACTACTATGCCCTCCCGATCATAAGACAAGATCGGGGCACACAACCAAAATTAAATACATACAAGCTGATAACCAGACATTAAATCATAATACAACACCCCACTACTAACCCGGATCTCTAACAGGTAGTGGTATGAAACAAGCAACTACTAGCTAAATTATTACATTACAATACTAAATTCTTAATTAAAAGATACATACGCTCCACAATTATAAATACAACCAACTATAACTATTACACCATTTCCTACTAATACCCAAAAGTCCAACCTTGTACTAGAGCCAAACTAGTCTGTCTACAGCCCACAACAAGATCTTCTCCTGATATAGCTCCTACGTCGTATCCTTTTCTTCCTTAACTGAAAAAGGGTTATAAACAACAATAAGTGAGCCAAATGCTCAGCAAGTAACAATATAGATGCCAAAATAAAAATCAACAACAAGAGTACGGATACAACGATATAAGAATCATTCTCTGAGTTTTTCCAAAGTTTGGCAATTTGTAATTCATTCCAAAAATAGGGAGAGAGAGAGAGAAATGAATTTCTCTTTTTATATCAAATTTCCCACCTTTAAAACATTTTAATTAAATTAAGGATTTTATTAAAATCGGACAATACGGGTGATCAGCCACGTAATGTCCCCATACCGGACACTAGGTCCCTCTGGACTTTGAAAATTGGGTTCCCAATTAGGCAACACATTGGCCTCTATTGCTGGACTAGGACCACCCTAGCCTCTTACGCCAAATTTAAGAGCTGGACTAGGACCACCCTAGCCTCTTACGCTAAATTAAAATAATTAATTAAATGTCCATAAAGTAAAGCAAGTTTCGATGAAAGGAATTCTTAGGCAATAATTCAGAGTAGGGGATTTATTCTGTTTAACTTCAAGAATAAGTGACTAAAAGTCAAGTCAGAAATCTAATTTACTTGCATAAGGTTCGCAAGGTAGGGTTCAAGTGTGATTCACAGGTATTTAAAAATAAAGGTTTATCAAGTTATGACCATTTTAGAGGTGTAATACAAGGCGGTATCGAACAAGGTATGGCTCGAGAAAAAATAGGAATTTAAGCAATAAGGGAAATTAATTAATTAGGGACTTAATAAGAATTAGGGATTTGGAGTTTAGTTTCAGGTTTATAAGGTGTATTTAGGTCAGTGCAGATTAAAGAATTTATCATGAATTAAGGTTTGAGCTAATACAAAAGGTATAACATACAACGGGGTTTATAATTCAACAAGAATTAATATAAGGAGGGAGTACAGTAGTTGAAAAACAACAATCTATAAGGGTAACAAGAAAGTATAGAGGATTATGCAATAGTTAATAGGGTTTAAACAGTGTACTGCAAAGGATTCAACAATTTCTGGAGCGAAACAACATTAAGTTATGAGAATTTAAACAATGAATAATTAATATGGTTTAAACAGTGTAGTGCAAGGGATTCTACAATTAACTTGAAGGAAACGACAAGAAATTATGAGAATTTAAACAACAATTCATATATAATTGAAAGAACCTGAACTGAAATAAAAGGTTCGAGTTACTTGCCTTAACCAAATATTTCCACGCTAGTCACTTGGCTCAAAAACTCTCAGCCTTTGCCTTTCCTTTATCCCTTAAGTCTACGCTCTTCGAATCTACACATATAAAAACACTACTTCAGAATTCTATAAAATACTCGACGTCCGTCTTTAAACATTTACCCTTAATCTACCCTTGCGTTAACCCATGACCACTAACATAACTAACTAAATATATAAATATATATAGATAACTTACATCATACATACTTACCAAACAACTTACCATTATTAGCTAAGCAACTAAACACATAGCATCTATGACATGAAATCATATAAGCCACTTAAGCATTTAATACATAATACCAGCTTAATTTTAAAAACAACTTAAAATCTTATACTATAAATTTTATGACCTATAATTCTAACAAAAATCGGGCAGAGTTTCCTTTATAAAATGGACTATCCCGTCGGAATTCAACCGACTCAAATCATAATCAAATACATCCGATGGATTACAAATCCACCTACAAGCCCAAAGGATTTCTAATTATAATCTCTATGTACCAATAACAATTTCACTTAATACGAATAAATTATACCTATCGACAAATAACAATTTAATTCATTTTCGAATAAAATTACCAAATCATACTTAAACAATTTCTAAAATCACATAATTCATCATAATCCGAATAATTCATCCTTATACAAATAAATTCGAATTTTCAGAATCCTCAAACAATCATATATTTGAAATAAAAATCCAAGAGATATATATATAATCATATACCAAGAACTCAAGCAATTAATTTCTAATTAACGAAATAAAACCTTCATATAATCACTAAATTCGAAATTTAATACCCACACAATACCAACGAAACACACACTGCCACACGTATACATGTACATACACACGCACAGCAATTATACAGACACCTACAACAATTCGAAGTCAAGAACAGGGGAGAGAATTATTCCAGCTTTGTAATGTACCCAACATAAATTTGTTTACCACACAACCTCGCACAGTCTATACAAGGCATATACACACACCCACACGCTGTACACCCACGCACACACGCCAATACCATATACACACACGCACACATAAGCTATACACACACACACGATTTCATTAACTCGACACACACACTACACTCGCAATACACACACAGCCATCGGGGTTTGTAGGTAAGAACAGAGGAGAGGAAAGGGCCTTACCCGCCAAAACTGAACAGAGAACAGGGTCGAGAGAGATTTTGTGAAAGAAAACGAGAGAGGGAGTGGTCGAGTGGAGAGAGGACGAGAGGATTCGAGAAAATTCGCCAGAAACCCAGCTGAACAAAATGAATTGGGGGAAATAACTGTTAATTTAGGGATTTTAAAAGGAATTGGGTATTTTGTAGAGTATTAATAAATTTTCTAATTAAAAACAATTTAAAATTTCCTGGTAAAATGAAAAATAAATAAGCAATTATTGAGAAAATCTCAATATCATTTTTAAAATGTAGAAAATAAAATTATCTATCTCCCCATATTTTTAAAATATTTTTAGGATCAATAATGGATTATATATGAATTTTACAAAAATTAAATCAATAAAATGCAAAACAATTCATAAAATCATTTTAAAATCCTTAAAAATCAAAATAAATCCATCTGCTATTTTTAAAACTCAAATAAACTAATAAAGTTAATAATGCAAAAGATTTCGTGATTTTTACTAATCCCGATAATTTTATAAAATTCTCAGAAGATAAGCAAAACATGATTCAAATAGAATTTAATCCCCAAAATAAAAATAAAAAGAATACGTAGACTTATCTGACACATATAAATCATCAAATAAACCCACAAAACGAAATCATACATATTTCACTTCCTCAATAATATTTACATCACATAATTCACATTTAATATTAAATAAATAATTATAAATATTAAAAATTTCTGAGGCGTTATATCCTTCCCCCCTTAACGGGATTCTGTCCCCAGAATCTCACCTAAGTAAACAGATGAGGATAATTCTCTAGCATCTCGCTCTCAAGTTCCCAAGTTGATTCTTCAACTCTTGGGTTCCTCCACAAAACCTTTACCAACTTAACTGTCTTATTCCTTAGCTTCTTATCCATTCTGTCCTGAATTGCTACAGGCTGTTCTATATACGACAGATCTGGTTGTAACTCAATAGGCTCATACTCGATCACATGACTTAAATCTGGATGATATCTCTTGAGCATTGACACGTGGAAGACATTGTGAATATGACTCATATGTGGAGGTAGGGCTAACTCATACGCGACTTTTCCAACCCGTCTTAAGATCTCAAAAGGTCCTACGTATCTCGTACTGAGCTTTCCTTTCTTGCCAAACCTCGTAACTCCTTTCCAAGGTGACACTTTCAACAACACTTTCTCTCCTTCTTCAAAATTCATATCCTTCCTGGCTTGATCTGCATACTTCTTTTGTCTGTTCTGGGCAGCAATTAGCCGTTTCTGAATGATTTCGATCTTTTCCTTCGTTTGTTGTACTAGTTCCGATCCTAACACCTTACGCTCACCAACCTCATCCCAATATACAGGAGATCTACATTTCCTTCCATATAAAGCTTCGTATGGCGGCATCCCAATACTCGCATGATAGCTGTTGTTGTAAGAGAATTCCACCAAAGGTAGGTGCTCGTCCCAACTTCCTTTAAAATCCAATGCACACGTTCGTAGCATATCTTCAATAGTTTGAATGGTTCGTTCACTCTGTCCGTCTGTCTGCGGATGATAGGCTGTACTCATCTTAAGCTCAGTTCCTAAGCATTCTTGAAATTGTTTCCAAAATCTAGAGTTGAAACGTGGATCTCGATCAGATACAATAGTTACTGGCACACCGTGACGCATAACCACTTCCTTCAAATACAGCTGTACCAACTTATCTAGTGAGAATCTTTCGTTGATTGGAAGGAAATGGGCAGATTTAGTCAAACGGTCTATGATTACCCAAATCGCATCATGATTAGCTTTTGTTCTCGGTAGTCCCACAACGAAGTCCATAGCTAAATGCTCCCATTTCCACTCAGGAATATCTAATGGCTGTAATAGTCCACTAGGCTTTTGATGTTCAGCTTTGACTCTTTGACATGTGTAACACTTACTAACCCAGTCTGCAATCTCTCTTTTCATATCAGGCCACCAGAAATGTTCCTTCAGGTCTTGGTACATCTTCGTACTCCCCGGATGAATTGAATATCTTGAACTGTGAGCATCCCGCAAAATCTCATTCTTTAATTCTGGCACGTTGGGAATCCAAATCCTCGAAGAAAATCTTAAGATACCCTTATCATCCTTCTGAGTGCAAATCTCTTCACCTGTCAATGTGTTCATATCTTGATTCATGATTTCCTCCTGACATCTTCGTATCTTTTCAAGTAACTCGGGTTGAAAGGTCATGGTATAACACTTACCACTGGTAGGCTCCGAGATCTGGACTTCTAATCTCAACTTTTCAAACTCCTTGAACAATTCCTTTGAGATGGTAAACATGTTCAGTCTCTCCTTTCTACTTAATGCGTCGGCCACTACATTCGCTCTCCCTGGGTGATAATTAATTGTGCAGTCATAATCCTTAATCAACTCTAACCATCGCCTTTGCCTCATGTTAAGCTCTCGTTGAGTGAAGATATACTTCAAACTTTTGTGGTCCGTGTAAATCTCACATTTTTCACCATATAGATAGTGTCTCCAAATCTTTAGTGCGAATACAATTGCTGCTAACTCCAAATCGTGAGTCGGGTACTTCTGCTCATGAGGCTTTAATTGTCGAGAAGCATACGCAATCACCTTTCCATGCTGCATCAATACACACCCTAATCCCTTGTATGAAGCATCACTGTAGATCACAAAGTTTCCTTGACTGTCTGGTAAGACTAACACTGGTGCTGTTACTAATCTTTTCTTTAATTCCTGGAAACTCTCTTCACACTTCTCATTCCATATGAACTTCTCATTTTTCCTAGTCAACCTGGTCAATGGCGAGGCGATCTTAGAGAAATCTTGAACAAACCTCCTATAATAACCAGCCAATCCCAAGAAACTTCTCACTTCGGTGGGCGTTCTCGGTCTGCTCCAATTCACCACAGCTTCTATTTTTGCGGGGTCAACTCTAATTCCTTCCCTACTGATAATATGACCTAGAAACTGCACCTCTTCCAACCAAAACTCACATTTTGAAAACTTGGCATACAACTTCTCTGCTCTCAATATTTCTAACGCAATCCTTAAATGTTCTGCATGTTCTTCCCGGGTCTTGGAATATATCAAAATATCATCAATAAAAACTATCACAAATTTATCCAGATGTTTCCTAAAGACTCTGTTCATAAGATCCATAAATGCTGCTGGGGCATTGGTTAATCCAAATGGCATCACTAAGAATTCGTAATGTCCATACCTTGTGCGAAATGCCGTCTTTGGAATGTCTTCAGGTTTGATCTTTAATTGATGATAGCCCGATCTTAAATCAATCTTCGAGAAATAAGCTGCTCCCTTAAGTTGATCAAACAAATCATCGATTCTAGGTAAGGGATATCTATTCTTGATGGTCAGCTTGTTGAGTTCTCGATAATCGATACATAATCTCATACTACCATCCTTTTTCTTGACAAACAGCACAGGAGCTCCCCACGGTGATACACTTGGTCTTATGACTCCCTTATCTAAAAGTTCTTGTAATTGTGTTGCTAAATCTTTCATCTCCACCGGTGCCATCCTATATGGTGCTTTGGACACGGGTTCTGCTCCAGGTACTAGGTCTATAGCAAACTCCACTTCTCGATCTGGAGGTAAACCGGGTAATTCTTCTGGAAAAACATCGGGGAACTCGTTAACAATTGGTATATCTTCTATCTTCGGTGCATGCTTCTCTACATCCGTCACGTGTGCTAAATACGCTTCACAACCTTGTCTAAGTAACCTCTTGGCTTGCATAATACTCAGAAATTTCTTCACCTGCCTTTGTCCTTGAAATATCACTTCCTTATCATCCTCCGCCTTTAATCTCACCTGCTTCTTTCTACACTCAATCTGTGCATCATAATCAGCCAACCAATCCATTCCTAGAATTACGTCGAATTCTCCCATTTCGAAGGGTATCAAATTGGCATAGAAAAGGTAACCACCTATCTCTATATTACACTGAGGACACACTTGATTGACAGGGACTCTATCTTGGTTTGCCACCTCTATCACTAAAGCTTGCTCTAAAGGTCGAATTTCACATTGCAATTTACTAGCAAACTTGTTGGAAATGAAAGACTTAGTAGCTCCAGAGTCAATTAAAACTTTAGCCTCTATTGAATTCACAGGAAGCGTACCTGCAACAACATCCATTTCTTGAACAGCATCCTGCATAGTCATGTTAAAGGTTCTGGCTCTAGGTTGAGACGTCTGGGTCTGAGATGGAGGTCCAGTTATCCTCAGGGCATTTGCCGATGGGGGTCCGGCTATCCTTAAAACATTTCCTGACTGAACTGCCTCCTTGCAATCCTTAGCAATATGACCAACTTTCCCGCAGTTGTAGCATGTTATCCCTGATTTTGAAGTCGGGCACTCTCCCGCGTAATGTCCCTTCTTGTTGCATTTAAAACAAGTAATACTTAGTCTGTGGCAAACTCCCGAGTGCTTCTTCCCACAAGTTGTACATTCAGGTAAGGCTGGTCTGATTGCAAGCTGCTGATTGGTATTCTGAAGACGTTTACCTTGACCACCGTTTCCATTCTTCGGTTTCTGAAAACCTCGGTTCCTGTCAAACCGACCCTCATTCCTTGGCTTGAACTTGTTATTATTATTACCTTTTGGGTTCTGACTTCCCTCAGTACTTTCTATCTTCCTTTTCTTTCCTACTTTCTCTTTCTGATACAATTCACTTTCACCTTCAACAATCATAGCCTTCTCCACTACCATTGCATAGTTCTCTAACTGAAACACCGCCACCTTACTACGTATCCATGGCTTTAGACCCTGTTGAAATCTTTTAGCTTTCTTTGCCTCAGTATTGACATACTCAGGAACAAACCTTGCTAACTCTGTGAATTTTGCCTCGTATTCAGCCACGCTCATGTTTTCTTGTTTTAATTCTAAAAACTGAATCTCCAGCTGATCTTGCATATACCTTGGAAGATACTTCTCGAGAAATAACTCGGTGAATCTCTGCCATGTGATCACTCCATCACCTTGCAACAGTTTTGTTGACTCCCACCAATAATTTGCTTCAGCTTTCAAGAAGTAACTAGCATATTCCGTCTTCTGATCTTCTCCTACCCTTACCAAAGCAAAAGCTTTTTCCATTTCATTAAGCCAAGCCCTAGCTTCTATAGGGTTGACAGTACCTTTGAACTCTGGAGGGTGTACGGCTTGAAAAGCCTTAAAGGTCACAATTGGTTGGGCGGGTCGTTGCTGAGCTAGTGCGGCTGTCTGTTGTTGAAGAAGTTGGAGAATTTGAGTCATAGTCGGGTCAACTGGATTTTGGTTGCCAGTGTTCTGGTTTTCAGGATTTGTAGCAGTTGTTTTCTTCTTTGGAGGCATGATTCTGATAAGAAAGCAAGAAACTTATTAAGCAACAGGCTAATATATACAAAATAAGGTTTTTCGAATCCTGGATTTGAGTTACCTATGTTCACAAGAATTATAACGGGGTAAAGAACCAAGGAAGCATAGGTATTATCTTGAACAAGTAATGCTAACAAGAGATATTTAGGCAACTCAGAAATGTAATAAAAGATGTGCAGATAACAAGAAAATAAAGGTCATGGTACCAACAAAGTTAATATAACACAACAGTATCAGAGTTCAAGGTACACTGTGAACCATCCTACCACAACATAAATACCGAGGATAATCTCAATCATCTACCATCTGCGATAACGATATAGCGAGTAAAGAAATTATTAAAACGATAAAAGAATATCCTAACCCTACTACCTACTATCTTTATAATAACCTACACCTATCGCTCCTATCCTATGCCTATAATGGTTCAAATCCTATCCTACACCTATCCTATACCTATTCCTGGCTTGTTTCAGTGACCAAAACCTGACAGCTCTGATACCAACCTGTAACGCCCCGACTTCCCAATACTAAAAATATACTTTTATAATAAATTATTGGATTTAATTTAAATAAAATAGAATTTGATACAGGGGAATTTTTAAAAATTTCGGCATGAAGTATTCGTAATATGGACTATCCACCTGTATTTTGAGCCAACCAAATTCATAAAAAGAAAATAATTGCAGTTCCAACTAATTAAGAAAACATAACATCTGTTCAACCTGTCCTAACCGATCAGGTGAACCATACTACTATGCCCTCCCGATCATAAGACAAGATCGGGGCACACAACCAAAATTAAATACATACAAGCTGATAACCAGACATTAAATCATAATACAACACCCCACTACTAACCCGGATCTCTAACAGGTAGTGGTATGAAACAAGCAACTACTAGCTAAATTATTACATTACAATACTAAATTCTTAATTAAAAGATACATACGCTCCACAATTATAAATACAACCAACTATAACTATTACACCATTTCCTACTAATACCCAAAAGTCCAACCTTGTACTAGAGCCAAACTAGTCTGTCTACAGCCCACAACAAGATCTTCTCCTGATATAGCTCCTACGTCGTATCCTTTTCTTCCTTAACTGAAAAAGGGTTATAAACAACAATAAGTGAGCCAAATGCTCAGCAAGTAACAATATAGATGCCAAAATAAAAATCAACAACAAGAGTACGGATACAACGATATAAGAATCATTCTCTGAGTTTTTCCAAAGTTTGGCAATTTGTAATTCATTCCAAAAATAGGGAGAGAGAGAGAGAAATGAATTTCTCTTTTTATATCAAATTTCCCACCTTTAAAACATTTTAATTAAATTAAGGATTTTATTAAAATCGGACAATACGGGTGATCAGCCACGTAATGTCCCCATACCGGACACTAGGTCCCTCTGGACTTTGAAAATTGGGTTCCCAATTAGGCAACACATTGGCCTCTATTGCTGGACTAGGACCACCCTAGCCTCTTACGCCAAATTTAAGAGCTGGACTAGGACCACCCTAGCCTCTTACGCTAAATTAAAATAATTAATTAAATGTCCATAAAGTAAAGCAAGTTTCGATGAAAGGAATTCTTAGGCAATAATTCAGAGTAGGGGATTTATTCTGTTTAACTTCAAGAATAAGTGACTAAAAGTCAAGTCAGAAATCTAATTTACTTGCATAAGGTTCGCAAGGTAGGGTTCAAGTGTGATTCACAGGTATTTAAAAATAAAGGTTTATCAAGTTATGACCATTTTAGAGGTGTAATACAAGGCGGTATCGAACAAGGTATGGCTCGAGAAAAAATAGGAATTTAAGCAATAAGGGAAATTAATTAATTAGGGACTTAATAAGAATTAGGGATTTGGAGTTTAGTTTCAGGTTTATAAGGTGTATTTAGGTCAGTGCAGATTAAAGAATTTATCATGAATTAAGGTTTGAGCTAATACAAAAGGTATAACATACAACGGGGTTTATAATTCAACAAGAATTAATATAAGGAGGGAGTACAGTAGTTGAAAAACAACAATCTATAAGGGTAACAAGAAAGTATAGAGGATTATGCAATAGTTAATAGGGTTTAAACAGTGTACTGCAAAGGATTCAACAATTTCTGGAGCGAAACAACATTAAGTTATGAGAATTTAAACAATGAATAATTAATATGGTTTAAACAGTGTAGTGCAAGGGATTCTACAATTAACTTGAAGGAAACGACAAGAAATTATGAGAATTTAAACAACAATTCATATATAATTGAAAGAACCTGAACTGAAATAAAAGGTTCGAGTTACTTGCCTTAACCAAATATTTCCACGCTAGTCACTTGGCTCAAAAACTCTCAGCCTTTGCCTTTCCTTTATCCCTTAAGTCTACGCTCTTCGAATCTACACATATAAAAACACTACTTCAGAATTCTATAAAATACTCGACGTCCGTCTTTAAACATTTACCCTTAATCTACCCTTGCGTTAACCCATGACCACTAACATAACTAACTAAATATATAAATATATATAGATAACTTACATCATACATACTTACCAAACAACTTACCATTATTAGCTAAGCAACTAAACACATAGCATCTATGACATGAAATCATATAAGCCACTTAAGCATTTAATACATAATACCAGCTTAATTTTAAAAACAACTTAAAATCTTATACTATAAATTTTATGACCTATAATTCTAACAAAAATCGGGCAGAGTTTCCTTTATAAAATGGACTATCCCGTCGGAATTCAACCGACTCAAATCATAATCAAATACATCCGATGGATTACAAATCCACCTACAAGCCCAAAGGATTTCTAATTATAATCTCTATGTACCAATAACAATTTCACTTAATACGAATAAATTATACCTATCGACAAATAACAATTTAATTCATTTTCGAATAAAATTACCAAATCATACTTAAACAATTTCTAAAATCACATAATTCATCATAATCCGAATAATTCATCCTTATACAAATAAATTCGAATTTTCAGAATCCTCAAACAATCATATATTTGAAATAAAAATCCAAGAGATATATATATAATCATATACCAAGAACTCAAGCAATTAATTTCTAATTAACGAAATAAAACCTTCATATAATCACTAAATTCGAAATTTAATACCCACACAATACCAACGAAACACACACTGCCACACGTATACATGTACATACACACGCACAGCAATTATACAGACACCTACAACAATTCGAAGTCAAGAACAGGGGAGAGAATTATTCCAGCTTTGTAATGTACCCAACATAAATTTGTTTACCACACAACCTCGCACAGTCTATACAAGGCATATACACACACCCACACGCTGTACACCCACGCACACACGCCAATACCATATACACACACGCACACATAAGCTATACACACACACACGATTTCATTAACTCGACACACACACTACACTCGCAATACACACACAGCCATCGGGGTTTGTAGGTAAGAACAGAGGAGAGGAAAGGGCCTTACCCGCCAAAACTGAACAGAGAACAGGGTCGAGAGAGATTTTGTGAAAGAAAACGAGAGAGGGAGTGGTCGAGTGGAGAGAGGACGAGAGGATTCGAGAAAATTCGCCAGAAACCCAGCTGAACAAAATGAATTGGGGGAAATAACTGTTAATTTAGGGATTTTAAAAGGAATTGGGTATTTTGTAGAGTATTAATAAATTTTCTAATTAAAAACAATTTAAAATTTCCTGGTAAAATGAAAAATAAATAAGCAATTATTGAGAAAATCTCAATATCATTTTTAAAATGTAGAAAATAAAATTATCTATCTCCCCATATTTTTAAAATATTTTTAGGATCAATAATGGATTATATATGAATTTTACAAAAATTAAATCAATAAAATGCAAAACAATTCATAAAATCATTTTAAAATCCTTAAAAATCAAAATAAATCCATCTGCTATTTTTAAAACTCAAATAAACTAATAAAGTTAATAATGCAAAAGATTTCGTGATTTTTACTAATCCCGATAATTTTATAAAATTCTCAGAAGATAAGCAAAACATGATTCAAATAGAATTTAATCCCCAAAATAAAAATAAAAAGAATACGTAGACTTATCTGACACATATAAATCATCAAATAAACCCACAAAACGAAATCATACATATTTCACTTCCTCAATAATATTTACATCACATAATTCACATTTAATATTAAATAAATAATTATAAATATTAAAAATTTCTGAGGCGTTATATAGAATAACTAAAATTTAGAATGTGAACAAGTATACATATATGTATAGGCATATGTAATAGCAGGAAACAATTAAAATCCTTAAGGAAGAGTAAAGCTCTTATTTAATAATACATCATCCACTCACTATTATAAGAAAGTAATCTATATTAATATAATATCAGTTTTTCTTCATCTGTATCCATAATACCATCATCTCATATCATTACTCTGTTTTCAGTATAGAAATCTGAAATAATATAATATCAGTTTTTCTTCATCTGTAACTATCATTCCATCATCTCATATCATTATTCTGTTTCCAGTATAGAAATCTGAAAACCATTGTCTACACTTTCTTTTCAAAAAAACATTGGGGATATCTGCTGTCGCCTGATACGTTAGGACGATGATCAGTCGCCTAATCGTATCTGCTCTCTTTTTACTACCGGTAGAAGGAATGAAAATCATCCCTGGAGGAAGGCCACCTGCTAACATCCTCCCTTGGCATCTTCGTGCCGTAATAAAAATAATAAATGCTGGACTGTGTCGCACACAGCCCTGACACAGCCACTTACGCAAATTTGTTGCAATCCCCCTCTTTATCACATAATTATTCTCTTTTTAAAATATCATTCCACATTTCCATTTTCTCACTTCCATTTTCACATATCATTCTCTCATATCATTTCCATTCTCACACATTACTTCTATAAAATATATATATATATATATCATGAGGCTTTGATTATGATTCAGACCTCTCTTTCAAATTCAGAAATCAAATATACTTTTATATTCGTAACATATTCCATCTATTTTAAGAGTAATGCATGTTAATCAAATAATGTTTATTAAACCACTGATACTCAATAAGAACATTTTTAATATAATATTATAACCATATAACCCTCGATAACAACTGATACCATTCTCTCTTATTCTCTTAATCGTAAGGCATGTTCAATTCATGCATAATCATCTCATACTCTCATTCATATTCATATGCATCTTATACTCATACCCATATTCATATACATCTTCGTATATCTTTCTTTTCAATATTAATACTCAAGGAAGACAATTTCTTCACAATATAGTAATAATAGCATCACATATATATTTCACAAAATCAAGTTTCTTTGTGAGGATAAGTAGTTTTACAAATAGGGATAGAAGAAATCTTGCCTCGGTTTCGATATCCTGACGGTATGGCTCGTCCCTCTTCCGGAGTTTCTATAAACACAAAAGGACCGTCGTTAGAACCACATCTCTTACTCACTACACTCTTGCATAACATTACCTTTTGAAACTTTAATATATGTTTAACGTATTATTATTATCCCAAAGGCTCAAGAACTTAACCATTTATAACCTAAATCGAAGTTTCAGGGGTTTTCACCATTTTCCTTAACGACCACACTTAACTGTAAAAATTCTTAGAAAATATGGATTTCGAATTTTAATGTAAGGTCAACTGTCAAGGGTCCTCTGACCACCCTACTACACTATCCCAAAATTTCGTGACTTTTAACAATGTTAAAGTATGGTAATTGTAACCTCAAGTTTGATACATTTACGGTTTCTCGGTTTCTGAACCACTTTCACTAAAACTGACTTTTCTCCTAAACCGTTCATCAGATTTTAACGCACCTTATATCAAAACGATCTATGAACTAAGCTCTATCATTTCATAGTTAAATAGGAACCTGGACAGTAGGGTACCATACGGATGCAGGGGGTCCAAAACAGGGCAATTTACATCCTAACGAAAATCGGGCATTATAACGGCTATAATTTCGTACTTTCCATAAATCCAACTCCTCCAAATCAATTATCAAACACCATAATCATCACCTACACCATGTGGTATTCTTCACCAGCCATGGTTACAAGTCCACAACACAATTTTCACATCAAAACAAACCACTTATAACACATAATCATCATAAACATTACATTAACACCACTTAACTACCAACCACTTCAATATCTATCATAAATATAAAAGGCCAAGCATGTTTATACCTTCTTGAAGCTTTATCAACACTTAATAATCCTTAGCTAGCCCTTAAACAACCTTACAATGGCTTGAATCAACTAAAAGAACCATGAAAATCAAGTTAGTTCTTAGAAAACTACTATTCATCACTATTCATCATCAACTTTGGAGATTTTATTACCTTGTTAGATGATGTTGGTTGGCCTTGAAACTTTGTGAATCTCTCTTTCTATCCTCCAAGAAGCTCCATGAATTATCTCTTGATTTTATGTTAAAGCTAGCTAGGG
Source organism: Saposhnikovia divaricata (assembly GCA_036435485.1). Classification (NCBI taxonomy): domain Eukaryota; kingdom Viridiplantae; phylum Streptophyta; class Magnoliopsida; order Apiales; family Apiaceae; genus Saposhnikovia; species Saposhnikovia divaricata. The sequence continues at coordinate 53,001,464 of CM071594.1, read as the reverse complement.
TTTTGATTTTTGATTTTTTTCTTTTTTTCTTGTTTTCTAGGAAATGGCCGAATGGAAATGAAGGGGAAAGGGAGAGATTTTTGTTGCTTTTCTTGATCTTATCTCAACTTCTCTTCATCTCTTGAATAATCTAGAGTTTAGTGGATAATTTCCTTGGTTAAAGACTAAATTACCCTTAAATTTAGTTAGTGGAAAGTGATGTAATGTAGGTGACCTCATAATCCCTTTTTCTTGGTTTTCTTTTCTAAGTTAAATCCTAGGAATATTAGTATATGATAATGGAATAAGTATCCTTGTTATATTATTAATCTTGGTTGTTTGGTTTCCATACTCGTCTAATTGTAATTCGTTTCGAGTAAACCTCATTATCTCAGTGGTTTTTGAAATCATTTAACAATCCAAATTCCATTGGTATTTTCTTAACTTAATAATCCCCTGGCTCAAATCTAAATTCACTAATCCCTCAATATATAATTCTTATAATATTTCCATGCTCCTTAATGTCCAATAGAAGCTTATTCGAAATCAAAATCCTCAAAATCCATGCTTCAGGAATTTCTGAAATCTAACGTCATTTCGAGTCACTTATTTCCATTGTACAATACTAATATGGTTTCTGTTTATTCATTTTATGTTTCCATTATAGGGTACCTATATACCATTTCTCTAAATCCTCGAAATTTACTATTCATGTGACCACTGTAGCATTACTGAAGTTAGGGTTATTACACATATTCCTGGAATAAATCAACTACTACCTTTATCTTAATAAATTTAACGGTCACATAAACAACAAAATATTTTAAAAAATAATTTATATAACTTAATTTTACAAAACTAATTTCTAAGAAAACCAAATCATTAATAGTAATTAGCAATTTAGACACAACAAAAGAAGCATACAATTAAGCCTACTGATACTTTAAATATTCCCTGGTACTTTAAATATTCCCTGTAATACACATGATGTACACGACTAATTTATTTACACCATATTAAGCATAGATTAATAGTTAAAACTAACAAATACTTTTGACAAATAAATTGGCATAATATCAATACATATACAAGTCAAAAGCGTATAGTGTAAAAACATAGTTAATGTTAATAAAGGTCATGGCATCTTGTAGGTACATACAAAAATATATACATGTAAAATATTAACATCGCTCATGTTCAGAGGCATGTATATTAGCTAGCACATGAAACAAAATCTTCTGAAGGGGAAGGAGTGTACCTTTTTTTGATCGATGCAGTACTGTACGAGTTTATATGTTTTCTAAGGGATCCTTATATATATAGGCATACAATAACACTCTAGCTAAGTTACGTAAATTGAAATCAATACTTACCACTTTCTTTTAATACAAATCTTATTTAGCTAGAATCCTACTGTAGTCAACCTCTTAAAAGTCTATATTTATACCTGAATAAAATATATATATATATATATATATATATATATATATATATATATATATATATATATATATATATATATATATATACAAACTTTATAAATGTATTTATCCTATAATTACACTTTTATTGTAGAATAATTTATTTTATAAATAAAATAAATATACGAAATATTACACAATCGCTCTAAAATCTTAAGATGTTAGAGGAAGGCATAACTCGATATTTATATTATATTCTAACACTTTCCCTCACTCGAAATCCCTATTTATGGATCGAAAAGTGGATCACGAACCCCCATTATTGGGGCATAAATTGCGAGAATATTAGGAATGGTAGGGAGTTGAACCTTAGTCCACTGCTAGTTTGAGCTTTGATACTATATTATATAAGTTATCAGTTCTCCTAAAAACTCAAGATGTTAAAAAAACGGGATTATTAGAATTATATCATATATTCAACATATATATATTCGATCGTTAGACAATAATGATCTAGGCAAATCGATCGTAAAAAATTTGGTCGTTGTTACATATTTTAGTCACAATTTGCATTGATTGGCTGAAAGTTTGTCCCACATGTATCATCCACGTGGACTGGTCCCATCTGACCGAACCTGTGAAACCATGTAACAACTAACAGGGATCCCACATACACGTTTCAGGTAATAGCATTATAATAATTGCGATCGAAATTTCGATAGCGTATTGGTCGTTGTTCCGTATATCGACCGCTTTCTTGATCGTTATTCCTTTCATTTTTTTTTATTAAACGGACTAAAGCGGAAATAATAATATCTATATGTCCTACTAAATTAAAATCCCTATCCCTAAATTCCCTCCCAAATTTCCCTCCTCTCTCTTCTCTCTTTCATTTATTTATTATTTTTTTCTTCTTTCTCTTCTATCCTTCCTTCTACTCCCTCCTTTATTTTTCCCTACTACCTCCTACCCTCTCTCTTCTTCTTTTATTATATTTATCTCTTCTCTCTCTTACCCCTTCATTTAAATAACTAGCTTTGTAGCCCGTACAAGGCACATGCATGTTCTAGATTACAAATATTTATGAATTATTCGTGATCACGTATGATTGGATTGTTGATATATTCGATTGTTCATATATTCGCAACAATTGTTGTGAGAAAATAGAATTTATGCAATACCCGATCGTGACATGCAAATTATAATTCTGGTTAAATTAAATTTGTTTATATTTTACGCTATGTTTTGTTTTGTTAAAGCAAACTTGAACGATATGTAATAAATTGGTTAATGTTAAGATCAAAATCGTACTTCGAAATATAAGTATATAGAGTTAACATAGATGGATACAAAGATACATACAAGTATTAATTACATAATAATAAATGCATATTAGTTCATATCAGTTAAAATATGTTAGTATTGCAATACCTAAATAGCCCCCGGAAATATAACATAGATATAATTAGTAGGGGTAAATATAACTTTTTATATGAATAAATTTGCTCATGGAACCCCCCCCCCAATTTGCTCTATTAGATATATATACATGTTTGTTATATTGTTTTGTGTGTTTACGTATTAAAGATGTGATTGATGAGTTTTACAATAGTTAATGTTAATACAAGCTTGTATTATACTTATGTACACATGAAGGTTCTTTTTTTGTATAGTGATATTTTTTATAATATTTAATTCATAAATAATTACAGTGTGAATATTATAGTACATTATTACATATCCACAAAATTTTATATATGTATGTATTTATGTTTGTACATGTGTATGTATGTATAAATATGCATATTAATTATACAATAATTAATAGATTACAAATAATGAAATATTAATAGATTATACAACATAAATATATGTATGTATGTATGTATGTATGCACAGCTCAATACTAACTCAAATACTCACACAACTCAACTGGTTTTGGTGTTAAATTTAGTTCTGCAAGAGGTCATGGGTTCAAATCCTTTGAATAACATTATTTTTATAAATATTTAGAGTTAGGTTTGGAGTGAGGTTCGGAGGGACCGAGCCTATGAATTAATTGGCTCAGGAAAACCCCATGTTGTGCTATTAATAATATAATAGATTATTTTTTCATCTCCTCTCTTCCCACTTTATTCAAAACTCATATTATAATTAATATTATTAAATTTTTCTCCTAATGTTATTTTCTTCCCTTTTCTCTCTTTCGCACTCACTCTCCAATATAATTTAATTATTTATTACTTTCTTATATATTTACCTTTTGATTTTAATTATTTTACCGATATTCCCTCCTATTATTTTATTCATTTTATTATATCTCGATTACTATTTGTTTAATTTCAGTTTCACTCACACTTTCTATACCTATGACTTCAAAAATATTTTTATATCTACCATATTCTAATTGTCTTTGAATTGTACAAAATAAATCAAATTTTATGGATATTTACATTTCACACTTATACATATATACATATGCAATACTTTCGATATAAAATAAATATTTATCAAATTATTATTTAAATCATTCGTAGCATTTTCTTACATACTAATATAATTAATTAATATTTTTTATTAATATATATGGATTTTAAAACTAATTTTATAAAATATATAAAGGTTATTAAAAACATGAAAGATTAGAGCATAAATAATTTGTTATTAGAAAAAGAATTTATTTAACATGAACGAGTTGGGATATTTCTTATAGATAAAAATGTTAATTACCACATATTAAAATTTTAGTTTCAACATAATCTAAAGATTTAATTTTCGTTTGTTATTATTTCATAATTATAAATGGAAAAGTATTTTTTTTAACATATACTCTACATACATATAGTCATTATTTTTTTTGTTAGATCATAAAGTCATTGTTTGATTATTTGAATTTAGAAACTCAAATTTTGTCCTCAATATGAAAATTTAATAATATTTTTGTATTGTATCATGCATGATTTGATGATATTAAGTTATATAAATTTGATAACACTTTCGGTTATCAAATTCGTAATGTTATCTACATTAAAGAGTAAAATATTTTATATATTATTTCTTTTATTTTTACTATATTTAATAACGTAATTAAAATTAAACTAATAGTTTTTTGTATAAATATTAAATTCAACTAATTAGAATTTAAAATATACATTGAAAATATTAAATAACAAAATATAAATATAAATAATGAAAATAATTTACGTTTTCATACAAAAATTATTAACACCTAATCAATCAAATATTTCTTATTAGATAATCGAGAACTTTACTAACTAATGCTAAAATAATCATTATAATTTTTATAAAAATTTCAATTATGCTTCTAAATAATTTAATTAATATAAGAACAAAAATAATTGTATAAAGTGAAAATATTAATAATCCATTTATATTTTACATTAATTTTGATAATATCTAAATACAAATTAATAATCCATATATATTTTACATTAATTTTTAATAATATTTACATACATATTCAATTGAGTACATTTAAAAAAATCGTGCATATGCACGGGTATTATCTAGTAGCATACTAAATTTAAGTGATCAAAGCATGGTTCTAAAAATTCCCGATTTAACCGATTAATCCCCGATTAATCCTCTGTTAGGTAACCAATCGATCCGATTTTTGAATTCCGATTAATCCTATGAATTTATTTAAAATGATATGTTTAATTGTAAATTAAACTAATATATTAAATATTATTATAATATTCGATTAATACTCCAGTTAATCCTTCCGATTAATCTCCGATTACCCAATTAATCTTAAATCAATACCTCAACCGATTTATACCGATTACCGATTTTTACAACATTAAAGATGTAATTAGATCATTTAAATATTAGGGTTAGTTTTCTATGTACTGTTTTGTTCAGTTTAAGTTAGTTTTCTATGTACCGTATGTCTTTATATTAGTAAATCGATTTATTATTGTAAAATAAGTATTATCGACCAACGAAACATAATTAAATGTCTGTTAATATAGTATTGTACAGTAATTAATACATTACATATATTTAAGAATATACAGTTAAAAAACAATTATCTTATTATTAAGAATAAAATATGATTTGTATGTATTGACCTAGTTAGTTATCAATATTAATCATTTATGTAGAGTATGAAATACATACAAGAAAATACAGAGGGGGTTGAATGTATTTTCTAAATTTTTCAGATTTTTTTTCCTTGAAAACCTATTTGAATTTGTGATGTGTTTTTGTGTGTAGCTTGAAAGTATGTATTAAGATAAATATGCAATGCGAAAATAAGAACACAATTTCACTTTAATCTAAAATTCTATTAAACTGAAAGTATGCTACAATCTGAGAATACAAATAGTAGTATTCTCAGCTTCGTTTCTCAGAGATATATTGTCTAAGTGTTTGCTATGAAAAATTTAACAACTAAAGAAGTGAGGCTGTGCACTTATAGAACATTTACACAGTCCACTTATTATAAAACTTGTAACAGACAAAATTACTTTCCTAGCTCGTCTATTCCATTTTGGTGCAAGTATTGGCATCATGTGATAAAATTTTCTTTTCATGCTAGCCAGATCCACTTCTTCAGCTGCCTGTTCCTTTGAATATCTCTCCAAACTTCTTTGTAGACTTTCCATGTACACAGAACAATGATATGTCACTGTGAGTGCCTTGGTTTGTGTAGATTTCCTGACTTTAGAATCTTCAGTAATTTGTCTTCTAAAATCCATTCGAGAAATGACTAAGTACTTGATTCGAGAACTGCTTTGAACAGCTAGACAACTCTGAGTTCTCTAACAAGTCTTTTCTGACATATCGAATCACTTTTCGAATTGGCCTTTACTTCTGAAATCCTTGAGATGTCGAATAACTTCTTAATCCTTGAGATATAGAATATGACATTGACTTGATTGACTCCCTGAGAATTGGAATGATATTTCGACTTTCTGACTTCTTGAGTTCTCGAATAGAGTCTTAGATATGTCGAATCTTTGAGTTATCGAATTGGGCTTTGACTTGTTGACTCTTAGAGATATCGGACAATGTCTTTGACATATCGAATCAATGACTTCTCGAATCCTTGACTTCTTAAATAGACCAAATTACTTCTCGAATTTGTACTTAGGCAAATTTCCACTCTTCAACTTAACCTGTGTTTATTTTTTTAGCCTTGTTCTTCAAACTTGAGGCATGATCCATGGATTTTTTTTAAGCATTATTTCTTGAGTTCTTATACAATTACATAAATGAAGTTGATGTCCATCACATGTACAATTTACAAGAAAAACTAAAATGGTTCCCCAGTTAAAGGGTCATATAAGAAATGCAAAATATTATAAACAATTAGGCTTGTTATTAGATAGTTTCAAACATGCCCCAGTGACTAATTTATAACAAATTTTGCATTGTTCGCCAATTCATGATGAAAATATTAATTACGATAAAACTCTTCTAAAACAATATTCTATGAAGTGATAAGTTTCTCTTATAGCCAAAATTCGGTTCGGGTATTTTCAAGATGGATTCGGGTCGATAACGGGTTCAATTTGGGGAATTCTAAGTTAAATTAGGTTTTTGATAATGATGAAAAGAAGTCGGGCCGCGCCCTCTCTTTCTCTATAAAGAGGGCGCGCCCTAGTTTATAAAGCATGGTGAGGAATTCTACTAAGGCAGGTTTTCCAAGAATTAATGAAGAATTCCCTCTTGTCGTATCTCAGGAGGGGGATGTCCGTCGTGGAAGGCCTCCAGGGGTTTGCTTGGATTTAAGGACCCTTCTTAAACACATAGGGCGCGCCCTAAGGTGGAAAGATGGGGACTTTTTGGTGTGTGCTTTGAAGCTCTATTCCTGTATTCAATGGGCGCGCTCTCATTGGGGAACTTCGAGATAATCCTGTACTTTGCACCCAAAAGCTCTGGATCACCTGTCCTGCTATCGGGTGGGTGCTTCTCATTCGGGGGACAGGGATGCGTTCTGCACTTGGGGTAAACCATGGCTATACCTGCATCCTTGAAATCAAGAAATAGCTGGTAGCGGAAAGGACTAGTCCTCAACGGGGGAAGTTTCCTTATCCGTGAAGTCTTGAGATCTTGGATGAGCCTTGGACCTTTGTGGTTAGGCCTCATAGTAGAACATTCCGGATGCTGGATCGATAATCCAAGCCCATTTGGGTTTCTTGCTCTCCAAGAACTACGTATGGCTTGATCCCTATAAATACCAGGGTACGTAGGCCGATTGAGGGGTTGGAAGTTGAGAGCTCTGAAGCATCCACCACTAACCCTATTAATCTCAGCCACCAATTACAATCAGCAACCATAAGCCACCACGCACCACCGCTTTTTCCGGTAAAGAACCACCATTTCATATCTTGTTTCCGGCGACGTACCCCGAAATTTGTTGTTCCCAAATTCCTCCATCAACAAATTGGTGCTAGAAGGAGGGGGCCAATCAAGATCTTCATTTTAGGAGGAAAAGATGTCTCGCAATCGAGGTGGAGGTTCTCGCGGAAGAGATGATTACGATTCTGAATAGAGCTTGGGGGTAACCAAACTCATCATGAAGCTTATGTTCCGGAGGATATCTCTGCTCCTCCGTACCACCATGGAACTCCAGTCGCTACCGGCGGACAACCACCTGTTCTTATCAGTAATTCGGCATTAATGGAACAGTTGTATCGCATGGGAGATGCCATAAATAGTTTCAGGGTAAGATTGAGTTCTGTGGAGGAAGTGAAAGAATCAAGGAGAAAATCTCGGAGTATCCCACGAAATCATTGCCGAACAGGGAAATCCCTCCAAATTGAGGAAGTTCTCGAAGAGGCAAAGAAGTGCAGGAGAAGAGATTTCAGCTGATTACTCCTCGAAGGTTAGATTATTCTGATCCTATTGTTGAACATCCTAGTGAAGATAACTGTGATAGCAGGTTATTGAATTCTGAAGCTAGGGCATGCCCTCACCCTCAGCGCTCTGGGCGCATCCCTAGTGAGATTCGACGAGATGAAGAACAGATCTCTAGGGAGAAAAAAGACTTTGCAACTCTGAAGGAACGCCTTGGAATAAGGCTTCACGATGATGAACTAAGGATGGTACTCCTTGAGCATCAGAAGAAGGAAAAAGAAAAGGAGAAGTATTTGGAATCGAGGCCCCGTGATCCACAGCGCGTGCCCCCTGATTACAGGTTGAGGCCCCTTGGACATGAGCGAGCCCTTCCATGAGGTAATGGTTCACAACGCGCCCCCTAATCACAGGTCGAGGAACCTTGGACACAAACAACCTCCTCCTAACGATAATACTGAAAGAATGAATAGCCGTGATAACGGCGATAGAAGAATGGAGATATATAGAGGGGACAGGCAACCTCGTAATAAAGAGGGCGCACCCTCAGGAAGAGGATCCCCTCGAATTTATCGAGTTCATTCAAGCACCTCTAGTGAGTCCAGATCGAGGACGCGCCCTCACTCAGAGGGGCAGCATCAAAGGACCTCAAGGGAATCCCCAGGGTCAGCAGGATTATACTCAACTCATAGAGATGTGGTTGTACAACCTCATGCTGGGGCTCCAGGAGGTACTCAAACAACAGCTCCACCTCCGCCTCCACCCCCGGGGGGTGCGCAGACAGGTGCACAACCAAATGTCCAAAATATTCCGGGAGTTGAAACTTTCAATATGGATGACTTGAAGAGGTTGCTTGTTCACCTAGACGGAGGAAGGATATTTGCTATAGCCCAGACTTCCTCTCCATTTTCAACAGAAGTCAGAGAGGCACATCTGCCTGCTGGGTATCGGTCTATAACTAATGACCTACGTTTCCATGGAAATGCAGAACCTGTGGAATTCCTGGGACGTTTTGATATTGAGATGGATGTATACCAAGTAACAAATCTAGCAAGATGTCGGTTGTTGGTAGCAACTTTCAGAGAAAGCGCTCAGCAGTGGTTTCAAAAACTTGGACCAGGGGTGATCACCTTTAGAAAGTAATGAGAAATCTATTCTTGACGAAGTTCCAGGCAGCAGTGAAGTATGCTCCCCCAGTCACAACCTTGGCCAATATCAAGCAAAGGGAAGGATAAAGTTTGCAATCTTATTTCAAGAAATTCAACTCGGAGTCTACCTTGGTGAGAGGAGCAACTGATGAAACGCTCAAGAGTTTCTTGATAGCTGGACTGTCAGTAGGGACTAATTTCTGGAAGCATCTTCAAGGATGAGATCCACCTACTTTGGCTGATGTGTTTGCACAAGCCGAATCCTTCAAAATAGTGCAGCAATCCTTGGCGGATAACCGAAAGGCGGATACTCAAGGAAATTCCAAAGGGAGAGGAAACAAGAGGAAGGATAGGTCTGTGAGTCCTACACACCATACTGGGACTGGTGCTAATCGGGTAAATTCAACTGACATTGGAAACAATTGGGGACCTCCAGATACATATACTTATGACAGGAGGCCAAATAATTATACTCCTTTGGTGGCCCCTATTGAGCACATTTTTGAGGTGTTAAAATCAAAGGATTCTTCAGGAGACCGGAGCCTCTCTCTTCTTTGCAAAGCAAAGATAAGAAAAAGTACTGTGATTTTCATGATTCTTCAGGACACAGGACTCATGAGTGTCATCAGTTGAAGGATAAAATCGAAGACCTGATCAAAGAGGGATACTTAACTGATTGAATTCTTAGAGAGGTGAAGAAGCACAAGGAGAATCCTGACAGAAGAGATGGAGGGCGCGCCCTCCGTAGTGATGATAAGCCTGAAGAGAAAAATTCATCAAGGAAGGTAGTATTCACACTATCTTTGGAGGACATCACCTAGGGGGTGATAGCAACCACGCTTTGGAAAGATATTCAAGGGAGGCAAGGTACAGACCCCTCACTAATGTAAAGGGGAGTGTGTAGATATTACCTTCACTGAGGAAAAAGCCAGGTGGGTGCACTACCCTCATAATGATGCTTTGGTGGTAGCAATCCAGATTGGTTCCAAGAACATGCATCGGGTTTTTGTTGATAATGGAAGTTTTGTGAACATCCTCTGTTACAACACTTACAAGAAGTTGGGACTCCTGGATAAGGATATGATTCTGGATAATGGGTGGATTTATGGCTTTCCGGGCGAATCTGTGAAAGTTATGGGAGCTATCAAGCTACCAGTGACTCTTGGAGAAGGGTCTCTTTATGTGACTCAGATGATGGATTTTATGATTTTGGATCAGGAATCATCGCATAATGGTCTGGTAGGGCGCCCCTTGTTGAAGGAAATGAAGGTGGTAACCTCTATCTATCACCTTGCAATGAAATTCCCAACTCCAAACGGCATGGGAACTATTTGAGGATCTCAACATGATTCAAGAGATTGCTACCAAAAGGCAATTAATGGTTTTAGAAGGCAGAAGGATGGAGGACGCGCCCTCGGAGAATGTAGTTCAGGAGGGGTCATGAGCATTGTCCCAGGAGTGGTTAAAGTTCACTATCTTGTCCAAGAGGCAGAAGATGAAGCGTATCCTTCCAGGGCGCGCCCTGAGAAATCAAAGAGGGAAAGCACTACAGTGCTCGGTGATTTGCAAGAAGGAATTCTGGAAGAAATCGAGGAAGAATCAGAGGATGTTATCTCCATCAATCTTAAAGGTGAGCAGATTGAAGGTAGGCGAATGTTGCTTGAAGGTTTAGTGCATACCCTTGTTGAGCAAGACTTCCCTCTTAAAGAGGACGCGCCCACCAAGGATGACATACCAATTGAAGATCCTCGGAGCTTTGATTTTGATCTTGATCCAAGAACACCACAGTCGGTTAGGGGTGAGCATCAGGTGGTTTGGGAGGTTTAGGACCGCCAAACCAACCAAACCAAAAATTTCGGGTTCTTAATTTTTCAAACCATAACCAAACCAAAAACCATAACATTTATAAAAAACCAACCTAATTATAACGGTTTGGTTTGGTCGGTTTCGGTTTAAAACCATTATTAAATAATAAAAAAGAGGAAACAACATGTGTGAACCAATACTGCAAAAAAAATTGTTATGAAATATTACTGAATGCAAGAAACTGTTGCAGGCTCAAACAGCATGCCAATGGAAAAATCTAACAAATTTTTTATTATTAATCACATCCTGTATGATATAAGAATTTTTTGGTCTCATGTCTTTTATTTCATATAAACATAAAATTAATATTAAAACTATATATATATATATAATATTTATATATTATTGATCTTAATGGCCGGGCTGGTTAAATCGGGTGGAAAAATTAGTAAAAAAAAACCCAACCCAAAATTTTCGGTTTTTAAAAATTTAAAACCATAACCAACCCAAATTGAAAAAAAACCTAAATTTCGGTATGGTCGGTTTAACCGGTTTTCGGAAAACCGTGCTCACCCCTACAGTCGGTTGAGAAGACACGTCCTGCAGAAGATACAATTTCAATTTTTGTAGATGAGAAAGATTCGAGTAAGGTTTTAAAAATTGGCTCTCAGTTGAATTCCAAATTGAGAGGAATGCTCACCAACTTTCTCTTAAATAATCTTGATGTTTTTGCTTGGAGTCATGCTGATATGGTGGGGATTGATCCGAAGGTTATGTGTCATCATCTGAATATAAATCCTAGCAAGAAATGTATACGTTAGAAGCGTCGGCCTGTAAGTGGGGAGAGAGCTATAGCATTGAAAGAAGAGGTTGATAGACTGCTAGATGTTGGATTGATCAAGGAGTCATATTATCCAGAATGGTTGGCTAATCCGGTTCTTGTCAAGAAGCCTAAAGGAAAATGGAGGACTTGTGTGGATTTCACTGACTTGAACAAGGCTTGCCCTAAGGATAGCTTTCCACTCCCGAGGATTGATCAGTTGGTGGATGCTACAGCTGGCCACCCTCTCCTGAGTTTCATGGATGCTTATTCGGGCTACAACCAAATTCCCATGTATGGACATGATCAGGAACATACTTCTTTCATCACGGACAGAGGGTTGTATTGTTACATTGGAATGCCATTCGGTCTGATCAATGCTGGAGCAACTTTGTAAGAACCCTAATTTTTGAACTATTATAAAAGGGTCGGATGAATAGTAATTTTGATATGTAAAGAAGGTGATTTCAACCACCGCCCATGTATGATGGAAAAACAAAGATTTGATTATGTATTATGATTTCTTAAAAAAAATGAGTGTATGTAAACGTCGACGAAATTTGAGAAATCCTACTTCGCTAATCGCTTACACTTTCCGAGGTATCGATAAACACGAATACTATGTCAAGACCAAGGATGTTATAATTTGAAAACTCCATGCAACCAACCCATTTAAACAAGGAGATAAAAATACTGGGGAAGCGCTTGAAGGAATAATCTCACCGAAAACCTTTTATGGATTAATTGAGTTTTTGCATGGAAATTATAAGATAAATATTAAGGTGACCAAGGTAACAAGAACCATGCAAATTCTATACAAATACATGCAAGGTGACTAACCAACCAAGTAACCATGCAAGGAACCAAGCCAACTAGTATTTAGTAGCTAGTTGGAAACTAACTAGATAGTTAGAAACATTATCCCCTAAAACATGGATCACCAAGAGTTCAAGTCAAGCTACTAAGCTAAAAAGGCTACTTAGGCTTTGAAATTTCACCACAAGATACTTACACTTTATGTATATCATCCGTATACATCATTTTATCACATAACACAAGAGAAAGCAAAGCAAAACCCCCCCTGGGGCAAACTGCTCTCGGCCAAGCAAGAGAAAAGGAAGAAGAAAAATTATTTTCTCCTATTCCACTACTCTATAAATCTCAAGATTAAAACCCAAGCCTCTCCTAAGTATTGGGAAGGTATGTATTAAGTTTCGTAATTTATTTCAAGGTGTATCTTGGTGAGAAAAATGGTGAAAGTTGGAGATGTATAGTGACTAACTTTGAATCTTGTTTTAGATCTTGAAGTTTAAGGTTCATCTAAGCTAGATAAGGTGTTCCTGAGGCCAACCAAGCTCTTGTAAGGATATTCAAGCCCCAAGAAAGGTATAAAACTTCTTCACCCTTAGCCATGCCAAAATTATGGTTTATATTTTGAGATTAGTAAGTGTTAGTGTAGATCTAAGTGTTTTGGACCTTAGATGATGAAATCTTGAAGAGTTATGTTTGACATTATGTTGTGAGCTTTGTTCTTGGAGTATATGGTCTTATGTAAGTTAAAGATGAGAATCTTGATGGATTTTGATGGTTGATGTTAAGTATGTTGGTAGATCTTGTAAGGTAAAGTGGTATAAGTGCTTGTTGTGACCACTTGGAATCTTATCTGACTTGTGGAAGGGATTCGGACCACCAAATCTTGTTTTATTAAAACCCACTGCGCATATCCAGAAAGATCTTGCTTTGTAGTTTCTATACATATAAAATGCATGTTGAGGTGAATTATGGTTTGGGAAATATGGTCAATTTAGTAGAGAGTGTTCCTGACAGAAAACTGCTACAGTTTACCCATTTCTAGATCACTTTTGAGTCCTTTAAAATTGTGATAAACTTATGAAAAATTGAGGGTAACAAGATTTTACAGTGGTAAAGAAAACTCAAAAAGATTTGGATAAAAATTCGAATATTTGAATTTCATAAAAATGTTTGAGTGAGATGCGCGCAAGTGAAAAATCCTTGTACGAAGTTAGTTTAGCTAAGTTTTGAGAATACGTCATTATGGTTCGAGTTTAGTAATTATTTCAAGCTGATTAATTAGCAAGTATAATTGTGAGGTAATATGGACATGTAGGAGGTTTCGTGGGTTAAATTGTGGAGTCGTTAAGGTAGCTTTTATTCTTAAAACGCTATGTTTAAGTAATGTTGTTAAGGTACTAACGAGCGACTATTGGATATGTATAGATTGCCGACCTACTTCGCGAGCCCGACCACCCCAACCTCACCAAGGCAAGTTTACTTTTCAAAACCTATATATAAAGATTTCTCACTGTTGTGTTTATATATTTTGTACGTATAGGTTACTCTTGTTTACGAAGCATTATGTTGAGATTGAGATATATGCATATGTGTTTATATATACTGGAACGTAGATGAAAAGTGTTTTCTTCGGACAACGACTCTAGCAATAGAGGTCGTATCAATCCAAATATATTACTGACCGGAGTGTGGTATATTATTTTATCGTAATTCAATTGCGAAAACTCGAGGAGTTATTCAGGATGTATCGTATACTCATAATTATCTATGATTCTTATGTCATCAAAAATACCCAAAAATATTATCTTGGATGAAGAGATTATTTTCACTAATTTATGGTTATTAATTATTTAGTATTAAATTTTCAAAATATTATTTTAAAATCGAAACTCATCCAAGATACCTCAAGGATTTTCAAACTCGAATTCTTTCAAACTCAAAATGCTTTCGAAAACCCCCGGTCAGGTTTTACTCACTTGAACATTATTTCATGAAATTATCAGTCGACTCATGTCGAATCTCAATTACTCATTTTTCTTCAAAACCGAATATATATATATATATATACACAAAAGAAAAAGGGGACTCTGGGAGGTGAGGGATCGTTGACGAACGATCTCATTTTAGTGTAAGCGGACGTGAGCCAGGCGGTCCATCATATATTATTCCGACCCAGGTGTTGTCGAAGGATGATTACGGATGTAGTTTTCATCAAGGGTGATTACGGATGTAGTTTTCACTCGGGGTAATTACGGATGTAGTTTTTATCCCTCTACTAGTAGAAAAGACCCGCGGATTTATTTGGACTTGGTTGTGGTGATTGATCATCGTCAATCCTTGTCAGGTTTTATGTTTTCTGATAAGTCCCATTCCTCCACTTTGGAAAAATACTCGAACACTGCTTCTTAGGCCTAAGTGCCAGGTTATCGATAGTGTTGCTTTGATATTGATGATATTGATTCTATGCAGTATCTAGAACTGTGAATTTATTTTGAAGACTGATAGCACGTGTTAGTGCACTTTTGAGATTATTTAAAGGCGAACTATGGTTCGATGTTTTATTGATGTTTTCAAAAGATTTATATTTTTTTAAACAGGTAAGAGCTATATTGCTTAAACTTATATATACTTCTTGCTGATCTAGTTGCTCACTCTTGCTTGTTTTCAAATTTATAAACACAACAGCTAAGCAAGATGGCAAGAACCCGGCAGACCGCTCGAAAGCACGTGACCGATGCCCAAGCGGCAGCTGCGACCCCACCGGTAGGCACCATTAGCCGGATTGGTTTGCAACTTTTGCTAGTACGCTTTATTTATAGGCACGACCTGTGTATGGTAGCATATTGTAACCAACATTTAAGCCGCTAACATAGCTTCAAGTAGAAGTTATTGTTAGTAGCATAAACAATATTTAATTTGGTTTGTAATGACTCTGAGACTTTTACTTCCGCTTAATATTAGTTGTATGATGTTTCTGAGGCTTTAACCTGTGTGTGAGTATTATTGTGGGGGTCGATAGCGTGTTATATTTTTATGAGCAAGAACAGGTATGTTATCAATGGAAGATGGACCGTGAGCGCCTAGATCTCCGACCCCGGATCTGGGGGCATCACAAACTTATCAGAGGTTGGTGAATATATTGTTCAAGGACTTAATTGGAAAAACCATGGAGCAGATACGTGGATGATATGCTTGTTAAATCCTTGAAGGTAGAAGACCATGTAAAACACTTGGAGCAGATGTTTGAAATTTTGAGGAAGTTCAGAATGAAGTTGAATCCCCAAAAATGTGTGTTTGGGGTAGAATCTGGAAAGTTCTTGGGATTTATCGTCAATCATCGAGGAATTGAGGCCAATCCAGTAAAGATCAAGGCATTGCTAGACATGAAATCACCCTCTAGCGTGAAGCAGGTTCAAAGCTTGGCGGGAAGAATAGCAGCTTTGAATCATTTTGTGTCTAAGTCTTCGGATAGATGTAGAGAATTCTTCAAGGCAATAAAGGGAGTGGCCAAAGATTTTGTATGGACTCCTGAATGTGAGAAAGATTTTCAGAAAATCAAGGAGCAGTTGGGAAAGCCTTCACTCTTTGCCAAACCCGTGGAGGGAGAAACCTTGAAATTATACTTGGCGGTTTCAGAGTATTCCATCAGTGCAGTGTTAGTGATGGAGGAGATTGATCATCAATCTCCGGTTTATTATGTGAGCAAGTGCTTGCTTGATGCAGAAACTCGATATACTAGCATGGAAAAGTTGGTTTACGCCCTAATACTGGCATCAAGGAAGCTTCGTCCGTACTTTCAAGCTCACAAGATCGAGGTTCGCACTGCATATCCATTGAGGGGTATTCTACATAAACCGGAAACTTCTTAAAGAATGCTGAAATGGGCAATTGAGTTGGGGTAGTTTGATTTGATTTATACCCCAAGGACGGCAATCAAAGGGCAAGCCTTAGCTGATTTTATCTTCGAATTCGAGTCAGAATATTAGGAAAATTCACTTGTGTTGGTTGAACCTGGAATTCCTATCGAGAGGGCGCACCCTCTTTAGGAAGTTCCTCAGCCTTGGTGGAAGTTACATGTTGATAGAGTTGTGAACAATGGAGGAGCTGGTGCAGGTATAGTTTTGGTCACTCTTGAAGGGAATCAACTCATGAGTGCAATTCACTTCAAGTTTCAGGCAACTAACAACGATGCAGAATACGAAGCCTTGATTAATGGATTGAAGATGGCTTTGGAAATGAAAGTTGCGAATTTAATTGTATCGAGTGATTCTGAGTTAGTGGTTGGATAGGTTAAGGGTGGATTTCAGTGTAGAGGTCCACGGACCGAGCTTTACATGAAGTGTGCTCAGCGGTTAATTCAGAAGTTTCGTGAAGTGAGATTGGAATGCATTCCTCGGGATGAGAATTGCAATGCTGATGTATTAGCTAAGTTGGGATCTCAAAAGGATGCCATGCTGTTGGGAACGGTTCCTGTTAACACAAAATCACGCAAGTGCACGTGGTCACAAGTAATATTCGATAAGTTAAGTTCGTTCCCACAGAGACTGGCTATTTCTATGTAAATATGCTCAAGCAACAATGTATGATCAATTTCAATTGCATAGACAAGTAACAAATTTGGGTTTGTAATTATCTAAATTAACTAAGAAACAAATTAACAAACTAAGAATTAATTAACTAACAAGAATTGGAATCGAATTACTTCTACAAAAGTAACATGGGATCCTAACTTCATTAAATACTTCGCTTAGATCTGACGCCTTTAATCACTATATGCAATGGTTATGATATCTGATCGGACAACACGAAACAAGTATACGCTACTTCTCAGTATACGAATACCAAACTAAACATACATCCACAAAAGAGATAGAAGATGAATAGACACCAATTATGCTTAGACCCTATATGTCTATAGAATTTGAAAACATAACGGTTGAAGAACAAGTTATCCATAAAGATCACACAGGGCAATATAAGTATTTTCATCTCATACTACTAATCATGTTGATAAACAATCATGAACCTATGCTAGCATGGCAAGTTCTAAATCTCAAGATCCACTTTCACTTCACAAGAGATTAACAAATTAGATGTTAGCTACGCATCTAACAATTAAGCATAACCATACGAGGATATCAGATATACATCACACACAGATCTTTAAAGCAATCAAGATACATAAAGCTCCATAAATAAATTCGTTAGAATCCCATGACAACGAATAGTTCATAATCGAACCTCTCGTCATCATAGGATCTAATGAAACCATGATAAAAACAAAGTATGAAAAGATACAAATAAAACTAAGTAATTGATATGTAATGGTGTTTTTTTTTTCTGTCCTCCAAGATGTGTATTTATAGCCCCAATTTGCCTCTCCATCAAGCAATTGCCGTTTTAGAGTTGGAATAGGAGTATGACAATTTCCTTTCTTGAATGAGAATAGAATTGCAAATTCCATGTGTAGATCTAATTCTGGAATGTTCTAGCCGCCCAGAGCAATTACCATACTTATTAGAAGTAGGAATTATAGCAATTTCCTTGTCAAAGTTGAATTTCTGCAGTTCGGCACATAATACGTGTCCTAAACTAATTCGGTTTTGAAGGAAAATTCGTAACTGACTTTTCTTCAGTATTTCTGGGCCGTTCTAGTTGTATTTGGACATCTGAACCACTTTAGAATGATAGAGAATCTCGTTATCTTCGCGTGGACAGTAAGATCATCCAAAAGGGACTTGTAGAACTCAAGATATGGCCAAAACTGTAATTTTTCAGCAGCGCGCGCGTGCAACTTGCCCCTCAGGCGCGCAGCCTGCGCCTCTCCTACTGCATTCCGCGCAGCCTGCGCTTGTAATCTGTCCAATGTTGTAGAAAATCTCCCAGGCTTCGCGTGAGCTGTAAGATCGCTGAATTCTGACTTCTAGAACTCCAGATATGGCCAAAACAGTGAAGACTGCGCAACCTACCCAGAAAATCCGAATTTTACACAAATTGCTCCTTTCTCCTCCGTTTCTTTTGCATTAGCTAACATCTTCAATCCCATGACACATGTAACCCCTTGGTAGCATAACACAAGTGTCCAATCTTCATTCCAATGCTTAATTCCACTCTAAAATCGATTAGAAACACTAACACTAACCAATAGCTACAACCCTGCACAACTACACAAAACACATCAAAAATACAACAAACTTGAGACCAAGTCAATCAATTTAAGCCGATATGGAACGCTCCAAGTGGATATAAAATCCACTTATCACATCCCCAAACTTAAACCGATGCTTGTCCTCAAGCATAAACAACTAACACTAACTAATTAGTACCACTTCCGTAGGTGATCACGGTTGCATTTGGCATATGCAACAAGCCCTTTAAACCCCTAGGCAGCCCTAGTGGACGAGTAAGGTCTCGTAAGGGCCTATAGCGAATGTACCCACAAAATCCATCTAACTAAACAATGCAATAACAATGCAATGCATGAATGCAACTAATATGAAATGCAACGATCCCCTTCAAACTAACCAAAACCAACTAGCAAGCAAACATCTCAAAGAATGCGACTAAATCCGAATAGAGCTCGATTAAGTCCCCGTATACTAACAATACATGAACAGAAACGTGCGTGTGTGCGATGCTCATCAGAAATACTCCCAAAACTAGATCAAAACCATACATATTCTTCGCCAAGACAATCACAGGTTTATAAATAGAATATCCTGTAAACACTTCATAACTTAAGAACACCTCCATCATCATTCAAGTTAGACAAGAATTCATGATTTATTACTACGACACATAATAATATACACAACAACGCATGCTTATTTAACCGTGCAATGGATGAGACCCCGAAAGGCTTATACAATAATACCCATGTAGCGAGCGTTAGGTCAGTAATCCCAAACCACAAAGGCTTTAGGTTACTAGGACTAAGTCCCCTCAGACTTAATTACTCGAGTATGAAAGAGCTCACTCATGGCTAATTTTGCATTTAACAATTGACTCTTTTTTTTTCCTTTTTGTAAGACCCCCAGATCCGGGGTCAGGGATCTGGTGGTTACGGTCTTACATCCATTCATAATACTTGACTTGAGTCCACAATAAATAAATCACATGCTGTGACCCCACAATAACTTCCACTCACACACACAACAGTTATAGTCCCAGAGATGAAATTGAAATAAGTCTTACATTAAAGGGTTACGAATAAAAGTTATTACAATCCCAAAAGGATAACATCATAAGTTTAAAAGTTTTGCCGTTAATTACATTAATTATACATATAGTTAAACAGGAAACAAAAGCTGTCTAACTATGCTACCTCAGCAATGGCGGCTAGCATCTCAGCGGGGAGTCCGGTGGGTCGGGTAACCTGCTTGCGCCGAGTGCGCCTGACGCGAGCCATCTGTCCTAGCTGTTGTTGTGACATAATATGAACAAGGCAAGGGTGAGCGAAAGCCCACCAACAATAATATGACTGAACAGTGATACATATATACAGCAGTTCAAGATATCCTTTGAAATCATATGCCATGCATTAATGAAGTTATTGCCAGTATAATATAAAGGATGAAGTTACTAGGTAACTCAAAGTATTTTGTTTGTAGAAATATCTGCTACATCAAAAGTAAGCGAGATATTCTCATTGTTATTAAAAAGAGGAACTTGCATGAAAAGATTGCAATTCCAGTTATGAACACTTTTCCAGCTCTGCCAACAGTAATCATGTTGCAGGAAATAAATAAGTTTGGATGATGAACCAATGATGGAGTATTCACCGCGCCCGCTGTTCCAATCTTGATGATCAGTCGAGATCGTACAGCTCAATTTAGATTTACTACCGGTAGAAGGAAGAACTGACGGCTTTACTTGTCTACGGCCTTACTAGCTCTCCCCGGCCAATGGTTGGGCCAAAGGGGATGGACCGGCGCTACTCGGCCTCTTACACGACTCCTAGTTCAAATAGAATTCATGATTCTGAATGTAACGTTCGTCCCCCTTTCCCCAAGTATAATACTTGTTGATAAGACTCCACAAAGTAGTCGTATCTAGTTGGAAAGGAAAATTCAGCAATAACTTCTAAGCTACTGCTTGGTAACGAATCTCAACTTGTTCCAACAATCTTACCCCTCGAAAGAAGAGAAGGTAAACAACGAATTAATAAGTCAATAGCACCCGAGTTGAGAGTGAAGAGAATACTTTATGACCGGGAAGTCGACAAGATAATTAACATTTTCCAAGTAAGGTTCCCTTATTATTAGGGAGATAGACTCAAAGAAGAATGATGTCTGAGAACCTTTCTTGATATAAGATTAATAATAATATGACTCCGAAATATTTTCTGTAATAATCGAAGAAGATAAACCTTATCGAGGTTATTCTAAGTATGGAATAAATATTTAGAGAATATTTATTGAATTAAAATGTTTTACAGAATATTTAGGAATATGAAAGAATATCTTTAATCAGAGTATTTCTCAAATAATCCTTGAAGAAATATCGAGAGAATATTTATTGCATGATTAAATATTCAAATGAATATTCAAAATAATATTCATTAATTAATAAGACCTGAAAGGAATATTTAAAATATTTCAAATAATATTCGATGATTAAATAGAACCCTGGATGAATATTCAAAATAATATTCATAATTAATTAGGAATTTAAATGTTTATTGAAAAGTAATATTCATTTAATGAATAATATTCTAAATGAATATCAAGTAATATTCATTTAGTAATCCAAGCTTTAAAGGAATATTCGAGATAAGACTCGATAAATAAATCAAGCTTCAGATGAATATTAAAATAATATTCCTCAAGTAATTAATATCCTAAATGAATATTCAAAAGTAATATTTATTTAATAAAATAATATTCTAAATGAATATCCAAATAATATTCATTTAGTAGTCTCATCTTTAGAAGAATATTCGAAATAATAATCGATAAATAATTCGACTCTGAATGAATATTAAAAAAGATATTATTCGTCGAATAGTTACGTTCAAATAATTATTTGAAGTAAGGATCGTTAAATAAATAATCTCGAACGAATATTCAAATAATATTCGTCGCCCGAATAATGGAAAATATTTACTTAGATATTTTCTTTCGAGGTAATCTCGATATGTCAAGAAATATTGACTCCCGGTCTATATTTGATGAATAAGATGTATACACCCTTCTCTGAGGGTCTTACAATAACCGGCTTATAATTGATACGATAGCTATCTAATTTATAAGCCAATAACAATCAGGGAACAAGCATAATGATATAACTTGAAAGTAGGCATGCATGCTATGGCATATGTATAATAGAAAACATATATATATATATATATATATATATATATATATATATAAATATATTCAATCACAACAACAGCCTAAAAGAAAGGAAATGAAACTTGCCTGGTAGTCGAGTACGGTAAGGGGTAGTGGTAGCGGGTCCCGGTTCAGCTTGGTGATCTATAAATAGCCAAGGCATTCGGGATTAATCACTTAACATCTTAAAAGTTAAGTTATACTTAAATCGAAACACGTTCTCGAGTTATCTCGTTATATCCCTTTTAGTGGATTCATTTTATCATTGATCCGACCCGACATTCGTTCGTTAATACGACATGTCACTGCACTTATACTTGGGACATACTTAAGTCATACAAGTTCTAAGGTCGATCGTTACGAACCAATATTATACTCCGAGTTTTATCGCCCGTTTTCTAAGTGTTTACCGAAGTTATAAAAGAGTCGTGTTTTAGGGGTTCGTTCGCGTTTAACCTCGACTCGAACATTTTTAATAAATCTAAAAATGATCCTTTTGACATACGGTTTTCTTTCACACCTTCCTTTTTACCCCTAGTATTTATTTACCAAGATTTGCCATGACGTTACATAGTTTACGAGGGTTCAATTTCAGTTACGAACTTTCGTTTACGGATTCAAACTACTTTTAGTAAATCGGTCATAAATCCTAAACCGTAAGTCTGTTTCACGTGATCTTTATATCAAAACGAAGCTTAGAACATTACCTATCCTATCATGGCAGATAAAGTTTCTGGACAGTAGGTTTTTGACATGGAAAATGGCATACAAAACATGGTATTGTAAAATCGGACATTATAAAGGCTGTAAATTGAATATATACCAATTTCAAATCTTCCCATAAACATGGTATCCATTCCAAACAACATATACATGATTTATATACATGAACTGAGCCCAAGCAATGCCTTTCCGTTCATCTAACTATTTTTATCATGTATCCAAGATCCATACATAATCATGCTTATAATCTTAACATAACCATAACTAAGCTATATCTATCATAAACATACTTAAATCTCAAACAAGGGTTAGGGTTTCAAGAGCTTTATACCTTCCTTAGATAGTGATATAGCCTTACTAAGCCTTGTATGGTCCTTAGGAGTGATTAAGCTTGCTAGATCAACCATGAAAAATCAAGAAAACAAAGTTAGTACATGATGAACACTATTCATGCTCCTCTTTCTTGATTTTTTTGAAAATGGAAAAGGATGAGTTTGAAGCTAAGATTTTGAGGAGATAAGTTTTATGAAATGTAAGACTCACCTTAATTATTACAAGATCAAACAATGGTGGGAAGTTGGATTTTTGTTTTTGAATTAGAGCATAGGCCGAATGGTTTGTTCATGGGGGGGGGGAGAGTTTGCTTGGTTTCTTTGTATTGGTTGCTTGTAATAATGCTTAAAGTGATTTTGTGAGATAATATCTCATCCAAGTGGTGTTAGTGGAGTATGATGCAATGGATGAGGTAATTAGCATGGACAAGTGTTGTGTTTTGCATGGTTGAAGCTTAACCAAGGGTTTTTGATTTCTAAGTACTAGTTATGTTCCAATTAATCTAGTTACTGTTGCCCACTTGGTTACTAGATATTTATTCTAGTAGCTTGCACAAGACTCTTGCTTCCTCTGCTTGTTTCTGTGTCCGGTTATTGCCCGTTTCGATTGATCGTTCGTAGGAATATTTCACGGATTTCTAATTAGGGTTTACCGGGAATCTTTCTAATATTAATACTATCGTTCTCCATCTTTCTTTCTAACTTTCCAATTTATATTCCTTAAATCCATTCGTTAAATACTTAAGGCTATCAGTGTCCAGGGAACTCTCGGAGAAAATAAAAGTGCGGTTTTTCAGAATCCAACATCTTTTACATACACTTATTTTCCCCCTGGATCACTAATACGAACTCGGAAATCCGTTCCGAATACTTCTATATAGTGTCGTCTCATATTATTCTATACTCCCACCAAAACACAATTCATTCTTTATTCTTTACTTATTCTCTTAGGGTTGTACAATTGTCCGTATTCTCTTTCGATCGTTCCTTAACCTTTTTTACGGAACTACTGGATTAATCGTTATCGATCTGGATGACATGAGAATATTCTCCTGCTTGAAATTGCCATATCTTATTTCCTTAGAAGATAGATTATTCTTACCTATGTTTTCACCATTTAGCATTCTTCAAGACATAGAAATAATAAAGTTGAATTCCATTCATTCTTTCCAAATATCAATTATTACATTGTAGCCATAACCACTATTCATTCTTACATCATTAAATACATAAAAGTTTTAATTCCACCCAAAATCTGGGTTCTTACAGTCTCCCCTCCTTAAAAGGATTCCGTCCCGGAATCAGTTTGAAAACAAGTGGGGGTACTTCTCTTGCATTGCGCTTTCAAGTTCCCAGGTTGATTCTTCTACATTGTGGTTCTGCCATAAAACTCTAACTAGCTGAATGACCTTGTTTCGGAGCACTTGTTCTTTCCGGTCTATGATTTCCACAGGTTGCTCTACATAGGTCAAGTCTGGTTGCATGTCCACTTGCTCATACTCTACAATATGCTTGGCATCCGGATTATACTTCCTCAGCATCGAAACATGGAACACATTGTGCACCTGCTGTAGATTCGGGGGCAATGCGAGCTCATAAGCTAGTTCCCCAATTCGTCTCAAGATCTCAAATGGTCCAATGTATCTGGGACTTAGCTTTCCTTTCTTCCCAAATCTCATTAAACCTTTCCAAGGTGACACTTTCAAGAACACTAGGTCCCCTACTTCGTATTCCTTGCCTTTCCGAGCTAAGTCGGCATATTTCTTTTGTCGATCCTGGGCTGCTACCAGCCGTCCTCTGATTAGATCTACTGCATCTTTAGTTCGCTGGACCACTTCGGGCCCGAGCATCTTTCGCTCTCCAACTTCATCCCAATACACGGGAGATCGACATTTTCTTCCATGAAGGGCCTCATAAGGTGGCATCCCAATGCTTGAATGATAACTGTTGTTGTAGGAGAACTCAATCAATGGCAAGTGATCATCCCAATTTCCTTTGAAGTCTATCGCGCAGACTCTCAACATATCCTCTAGCGTTTGGATGGTCCTCTCACTTTGCCCATCTGTCTGGGGGTGGTAGGCTGTGCTCATGTTCAGCCGAGTCCCTACACATTCTTGAAAACTTCTCCAAAACCTGGAGTTAAATCTAGGATCTCGATCGGATACTATTGCGACTGGGACTCCATGTCGCGCCACTATCTCTTTTAAGTAGATGTCCACTAGTCTGTCGACCGTGTACCTTTCGTTGATCGGGAGAAAGTGAGCTGACTTCGTCAGTCGATCTACAATTACCCATATGGCGTCATGATTAGCCTTGGTCCTTGGTAAACCTACTACGAAATCCATGGCTATGTGTTCCCATTTCCATTCTGGAATCTCTAAGGGATGTAGAAGTCCGCTGGGTTTTTGGTGCTCTGCTTTCACTCGTTGGCAGGTCAAGCATCTGCTTACCCACTCTGCTACGTCCTTTTTCATATTGGGCCACCAGTAATACTCCTTCAAATCCCTATACATTTTGGTGCTACCGGGGTGCACTGAGTATCTTGAGTTGTGTGCCTCATTTAAAATCTCATCCTTGAGTTCCTGAACGTTTGGGATCCATATCCTGTATGTGTACCTCATGATCCCCTCCTTGTCTCTTTCACACTTAATTTCCTCCCCGGTCATTATCTCTTCCGTGGAGTTCTCTTCTTCCTCCATCATCCGCTCCTGGCACCGTCTAATCTTTTCTAACAATGGAGGTTGGATTCTAATTTCCATCAACTTTTCTTGGCCCTCTCCAGGTAACTTAATCTCAATTTCCAGCTTCTCAAAACTTTTCACTAGCTCTTTCTCTGAAGTTATCATCTTGAGCTTCTCTTTCCTACTAAGGGCGTCAGCCACCACATTGGCTTTGCCCGGGTGATAGCGAATTTCACAATCGTAATCCTTGATTAACTCTAACCATCTCCTCTGGCGCATGTTAAGCTCTTTCTGAGTGAAAATGTACTTGAGGCTCTTATGGTCAGTGTAAATCTCGCACTTTTCCCCATGCAGGTAGTGTCTCCAAATCTTTAAAGCGAAGACTATGGCTGCTAGTTCTAGATCATGCGTGGGATATCTGACCTCATAATCCTTCAATTGCCTAGACGCATACGCTATTACCTTGCCGTGCTGCATAAGCACGCATCCCAGTCCTTTATGCGAAGCATCACTGTAAATCACGAAATCTCCTTTTCCATCAGGTAATGCCAGCACTGGGGCTGTCACCAGCCTCTTCTTTAACTCTTGGAAACTCTTCTCGCATTTCTCAGTCCATTCAAATTTCTCGGTTTTACGGGTAAGTCGAGTTAATGGAGCTGCAATTTTCGCAAAGTCTTGGACAAATCTCCTGTAATATCCGGCCAGT
Source organism: Saposhnikovia divaricata (assembly GCA_036435485.1). Taxonomy (NCBI): domain Eukaryota; kingdom Viridiplantae; phylum Streptophyta; class Magnoliopsida; order Apiales; family Apiaceae; genus Saposhnikovia; species Saposhnikovia divaricata. The sequence goes on along the minus strand of CM071594.1, from coordinate 52,974,878 downwards.
CCAATGAAACTCCTCACCTCGGTTGGAGTAGTTGGCCGTTCCCAGGTTGAAACTGCTTCTATCTTGGAGGGGTCAACCAACACTCCTTCTCTATTGATCACGTGCCCTAAGAATTGTACCTCATTTTTCCAAAAATAACACTTGGAGAACTTGGCATATAACTGCTCCTTCCTGAGTATTTCTAAGGTTATCCTTAAATGTTCAGCGTGTTCTGCCTCTGTCTTTGAGTAGATGAGAATATCATCAATGAAGACTATCACGAATTTGTCCAAGTATTCCTTGAACACTCTATTCATTAGGTCTATGAAGGCTGCTGGGGCGTTGGTCAATCCAAATGACATAACTAAGAACTCATAATGTCCATATCTGGTACGGAATGCAGTCTTCGGGATATCTTCAGGTTTGATCTTCAGTTGGTGATATCCCGTTCTCAGATCAATTTTAGAGAAGTATTCAACGCCTCTTAGCTGGTCAAACAAATCGTCTATCCTGGGCAATGGATACTTATTCTTTATGGTTAGCTTGTTCAATTCTCTGTAGTCGATGCATAACCTCATACTCCCATCCTTTTTCTTAACAAACAACACTGGTGCGCCCCAAGGCGACACACTGGGCCTTATCATGCCCTTATCCAACAATTCCTGTAATTGTTTAGCTAGCTCCTTCATTTCTACTGGGGCTAGTCGGTACGGGGCCTTCGAAACCGGCGCCGTCCCCGGGGCTAACTCGATGGTAAACTCAATTACCCTATCAGGTGGTAGTCCGGGAAGATCTTGTGGGAACACGTCCTCGAACTCATTAACTACCAGAATGTCTTGCAATCTTGGCACTTCCTTCTGAGTGTCTATAACGTAGGCTAAATAAGCCTCGTTCCCTTTTTGTAACAATCTCTTGGTTTGCACCATGGTCAGAATTTTCTGGGTCTGTCGCATCCCCTTAAACACTATTTCTTTCTTCCCTGGGGTTTTCAACTTAACCTTTTTCCTTTTACAATCTATCCGCGCATCATTGCGAGACAACCAATCCATACCCAAAATGACATCGAATTCCCCTAGCTTAAAAGGAATTAAATCGACATAGAAGGATCGTCCTCCTATTTCTAGCTTACAATCGGGGTGAATTTGATTAACCGGTACGATTTCCTGATTAGCTATTTCTACTAGTAAGGAATCTCTTAGTTGCTGGGTTTTAAGTTTCAATTTATGCGCAAAATCTCTAGATATAAAGGACTTAGTTGCTCCTGAATCAAATAAGACATTTGCGCTGACTGAATTGAGAGAAAATGTACCTGCTATCACATCTGTGTCCCTCACGGCATCTTGTACTGACATATTAAAAGTCCTAGCAGTTGGTGGCCTATTTGAGGCAACCTTGCTTGCTCCTGATGCTGCTGGTTTGCTCCTTGGGCAATCCTTCCTCATGTGCCCTCGCTGTCCACACTGGAAACAGGTTGTGCTGTTAGGGATGACCGTGGTGCAAGAGGTAGCATAGTGCCCAGCTCGCCCACACTTATAACAGTTTATCTGCTTCAGGTTGCACACCCCGGAGTGCCTCTTCCCACAAGTAGCACACAATGGCAATGGAGGTCGAGAAGGGTTGGAACGGGACATTCCTGATTGATGGCCGCCCTGGCTCACACTTACACTCGCAGATGGTTTAAACCCTACATTCCTCCCAGGTAGGGAAACCGCTCCTCGATTAAACTTGGTTGGGGGTTTTCCTCCAGCGGATCTTCCACCCATACTAACATGCTTTCTCTTTATCCCCCCTTTCTCTCTCTCTCTCTCTGCATCTGATCACTACCAGCCTCCACAATGGTTGCCTTCTGCACCAAGGTGGCATAATCTGTAATCTCTAAAACCGCCACCCTATTCTGGATCCACTGCTTCAGCCCTTGTTGAAACCTGTTAGCTTTCTTTTCTTCTGTGTCTACAAACTCTGGCACAAATCTCGACAGCTCAGTAAATTTGGCCTCATAGTCAGCCACTGACATATTGTTCTGTTTCAGTTCCAAAAACTTAAGTTCCATCTGGGTTTTCATGAACTTCGGGAAGTACTTCTCCAGGAATAACTGTTTGAACCTTTCCCAGGCTACGACAGCATCAGTCTCCATGTTCTTCTTGGCTTCCCACCAATAATTGGCCTCTCCCTTTAGTAGGTAAGTAGCAAAAATAGTCTTCTAAGCCTCATTGATACTCAGAATCTCGAAAGATTTTTCCATTTCCTTGATCCAGGCCCTCGCCTCAACGGGATCAGCCGATCCGTGGAACTCGGGGGGCTTAAAGGACTTAAAGGCCCTAAAGGAATTTGCCACTGAAGTGTTGTTGCCTGGTGGTGGTTGGGGGTATTGGTTCAGATTCTGCCTAAGTAGATCCATAAACTGGCCCATGGGGTTTCCGCCCTGGTTCTCCCCTTCTTGTTCTACTTCAGTTTCTCCACCCTCGATTTCCCCCTCAAATTCTTCAGAGTACAGGGGTTCATCCTCTACTCCATACTGGGAATCTTCTTGCTCATTATAATCCTGATCTTGTTCTTCATTACTTTCATGGTTTTCCTCGTGTTGGTTGTGACTCTCTTGGTCAGTAGATTCTCGGGGGTTAGCCCTAGTGCCCATTCGTCTTGGAGGCATTTTACTGAAAATTTGGAAAATTATACATTAGGTTCACTTACCTGTTTTAAAGGATTTTTCCTTGCATAATTCTTTACATGACTGGGTTTAGATCCCACAGTTTTATATCTCATGGCAACTTAATCAAAAAAAAAATAGTGCATATGCTAATAAACTCGTGATCACATCCCAACAAAATTGAAATGACTGAAAGGGAAACAAATATATACCAGGTACCGAAAAGGTACAACATCCGAGTTACAACAATAGTTTAAAGTACAGCCATCCTAACAACAACAACAAGTCAAAAGTGAAATACGCTGTCTATCTGTCTAGTCTGCAAAAAGGGAAAACAAGTACAAGAAAACCATCCCTACAAAAGCCGGCACTACTACGTCCGTACATGACTAGACAACTAGACCACTGCATCACTACATCTGAAATCAGCCGCCACGACGAAACATCCTCTGAACCCTCCCCATGGCGATGCGGAAAATCTCCTCAGCCTCTGCTCTGTCTACCCTACCATGCCCATCAGTAGGCAACTGTCGCGCCCTCACCCGAGCCCTCAGCTCGATGCGGGTTACAGCCCTATACCCAACCCTGTCACTGATAGTCCTCCTGCCCTGCAACCTCATCCGGGCGGCTCTCTCTGCTGCTAACTCCCTCCTAGACTCTGCCAACCTGGCATCTGCCACAGACAACTCTCTATAAAGCCCGTTCACAATCAAGTTGTGAACACATACTGGGACTCCTTCTATTTGGGCATGAGGTGGGGTGGATGGCTCAGCTGGAGCGGCAGTCTCTGTCTGCTGGGGCTCTGGGGTAAGCTCCTCAAACTCATCGGGGTATGGGCTCACAGGTAGTGGTGGTGGGGTATGGGCTCTCTCAACAGAGAGGGGTGGCACTCGTAGTCCGGAACTCCCTACTGCATCCTCCACTGGCTCAACCTCATCCACAGCCTGTCCAACAACAGCAGCCATGACCTGCTCAGTGGTCATATCAGTATACTCCTCCATAGTCCTAATCTCAGATACAACCCAATAATCCTCATCCTCAGCAACTAACTCAGCATCCTGTCCTGTTTGGATCCCCTCCGGGTCCTCCTCCCCCTCAGTCTCAACAACATCTGTGTCAGCATCAACCTGGACCTCCTCAGGGTCCTCCTCCTCAGACTCGATCACATCAGTATCAGCATCAACCTGGACCTCCTCAGCGTCCTCCTCCTCAGGCTCAGTATCCTCCTCAGGCAAGTGCTCATAGTATGGGTCCCTAGTCCGGAACATGTCCTCATCATGCTGTCTCGCAGCTGCCTCCTGGGCCGACATGTCGCTCGCCTACACAAGACGAACTATGTTACTATCATGATACTTAAAAAAATTCCCGTAAGGGTTTTAGGTGAACCTGGCAAGGGTTCTTATTATATTATTGAATTTATTATTATATAACGTCGTATCATCTCTTGGGATATATAACTCTCGCTCTGATACCATCTCTGTAAGACCCCCAGATCCGGGGTCAGGGATCTGGTGGTTACGGTCTTACATCCATTCATAATACTTGACTTGAGTCCACAATAAATAAATCACATGCTGTGACCCCACAATAACTTCCACTCACACACACAACAGTTATAGTCCCAGAGATGAAATTTAAATAAGTCTTACATTAAAGGGTTACGAATAAAAGTTATTACAATCCCAAAAGGATAACATCATAAGTTTAAAAGTTTTGCCGTTAATTACATTAATTATACATATAGTTAAACAGGAAACAAAAGCTGTCTAACTATGCTACCTCAGCAATGGCGGCTAGCATCTCAGCGGGGAGTCCGGTGGGTCGGGTAACCTGCTTGCGCCGAGTGCGCCTGACGCGAGCCATCTGTCCTAGCTGTTGTTGTGACATAATATGAACAAGGCAAGGGTGAGCGAAAGCCCACCAACAATAATATGACTGAACAGTGATACATATATACAGCAGTTCAAGATATCCTTTGAAATCATATGCCATGCATTAATGAAGTTATTGCCAGTATAATATAAAGGATGAAGTTACTAGGTAACTCCAAGTATTTTGTTTGTAGAAATATCTGCTACATCAAAAGTAAGCGAGATATTCTCATTGTTATTAAAAAGAAGAACTTGCATGAAAAGAGTGCAATTCCAGTTATGAACACTTTTCCAGCTCTGCCAACAGTAATCATGTTGCAGGAAATAAATAAGTTTGGATGATGAACCAATGATGGAGTATTCACCGCGCCCGCTGTTCCAATCTTGATGATCAGTCGAGATCGTACAGCTCAATTTAGATTTACTACCGGTAGAAGGAAGAACTGACGGCTTTACTTGTCTACCGCCTTACTAGCTCTCCCCGGCCAACGGTTGGGCCAAAGGGGATGGACCGGCGCTACTCGGCCTCTTACACGACTCCTAGTTCAAATAGAATTCATGATTCTGAATGTAACGTTCGTCCCCCTTTCCCCAAGTATAATACTTGTTGATAAGACTCCACAAAGTAGTCGTATCTAGTTGGAAAGGAAAATTCACCAATAACTTCAAAGCTACTGCTTGGTAACGAATCTCAACTTGTTCCAACAATCTTACCCCTCGAAAGAAGAGAAGGTAAACAACGAATTAATAAGTCAATAGCACCCGAGTTGAGAGTGAAGAGAATACTTTATGACCGGGAAGTCGACAAGATAATTAACATTTTCCAAGTAAGGTTCCCTTATTATTAGGGAGATAGACTCAAAGAAGAATGATGTCTGAGAACCTTTCTTGATATAAGATTAATAATAATATGACTCCGAAATATTTTCTGTAATAATCGAAGAAGATAAACCTTATCGAGGTTATTCTAAGTATGAAATAAATATTCAGAGAATATTTATTGAATTAAAATGTTTTACTGAATATTTAGGAATATGAAAGAATATCTTTAATCAGGGTATTTCTCAAATAATCCTTGAAGAAATATCGAGAGAATATTTATTGCATGATTAAATATTCAAATGAATATTCAAAATAATATTCATTAATTAATAAGACCTGAAAGGAATATTTAAAATATTTCAAATAATATTCGATGATTAAATAGAACCCTGGATGAATATTCAAAATAATATTCATAATTAATTAGGAATTTAAATGTTTATTGAAAAGTAATATTCATTTAATGAATAATATTCTAAATGAATATCAAGTAATATTCATTTAGTAATCCAAGCTTTAAAGGAATATTCGAGATAAGACTCGATAAATAAATCAAGCTTCAGATGAATATTAAAATAATATTCCTCAAGTAATTAATATCCTAAATGAATATTCAAAAGTAATATTTATTTAATAAAATAATATTCTAAATGAATATCCAAATAATATTCATTTAGTAGTCTCATCTTTAGAAGAATATTCGAAATAATAATCGATAAATAATTCGACTCTGAATGAATATTAAAAAAGATATTATTCGTCGAATAGTTACGTTCAAATAATTATTTGAAGTAAGGATCGTTAAATAAATAATCTCGAACGAATATTCAAATAATATTCGTCGCCCGAATAATGGAAAATATTTACTTAGATATTTTCTTTCGAGGTAATCTCGATATGTCAAGAAATATTGACTCCCGGTCTATTTTTGATGAATAAGATGTATACACCCTTCTCTGAGGTTCTTACAATAACCGGCTTATAATTGATACGATAGCTATCTAATTTATAAGCCAATAACAATCAGGGAACAGGCATAATGATATAACTTGAAAGTAGGCATGCATGCTATGGCATATGTATAACAGAAAACATATATATATATATATATATATATATATATATATATATATATATATATATATATATATATGTATATATATATATATATATATATATTCAATCACAACAACAGCCTAAAAGAAGGGAATTGAAACTTGCCTGGTAGTCGAGTACGGTAAGGGGTAGTGGTAGCGGGTCCCGGTTCAGCTTGGTGATCTATAAATAGCCAAGGCATTCGGGATTAATCACTTAACATCTTAAAAGTTAAGTTATACTTAAATCGAAACACGTTCTCGAGTTATCTCGTTATATCCCTTTTAGTGGATTCATTTTATCATTGATCCGACCCGACATTCGTTCGTTAATATGACATGTCACTGCACTTATACTTGGGACATACTTAAGTCATACAAGTTCTAAGGTCGATCGTTACGAACCAATATTATACTCCGAGTTTTATCGTCCGTTTTCTAAGTGTTTTACCGAAGTTATAAAAGAGTCGTCTTTTAGGGGTTCGTTCGCGTTTAACCTCGACTCGAACATTTTTAATAAATCGAAAAATGATCCTTTTGACATACGGTTTTCTTTCACACCTTCCTTTTTACCCCTAGTATTTATTTACCAAGATTCGCCATGACGTTACATAGTTTACGAGGGTTCAATTTCAGTTACGAACTTTCGTTTACGGATTCAAACTACTTTTAGTAAATCGGTCATAAATCCTAAACCGTAAGTCTGTTTCACGTGATCTTTATATCAAAACGAAGCTTAGAACATTACCTATCCTATCATGGCAGATAAAGTTTCTGGACAGTAGGTTTTTGACATGGAAAATGGCATACAAAACATGGTATTGTAAAATCGGACATTATAACGGCTGTAAATCTAATATCTACCAATTTCAAATCTTCCCATAAACATGGTATCCATTCCAAACAACATATACATGATTTATATACATGAACTGAGGCCAAGCAATGCCTTTCCATTCATCTAACTATTTTTATCATGTATCCAAGATCCATACATAATCATGCTTATAATCTTAACATAACCATAACTAAGCTATATCTATCATAAACATACTTAAATCTCAAACAAGGGTTAGGGTTTCAAGAGCTTTATACCTTCCTTAGATAGTGATATAGCCTTACTAAGCCTTGTATGGTCCTTAGGAGTGATTAAGCTTGCTAGATCAACCATGAAAAATCAAGAAAACAAAGTTAGTACATGATGAACACTATTCATGCTCCTCTTTCTTGATTTTTTTGAAAATGGAAAAGGATGAGTTTGAAGCTAAGATTTTGAGGAGATAAGTTTTATGAAATGTAAGACTCACCTTAATTATTACAAGATCAAACAATGGTGGGAAGTTGGTTTTTTGTTTTTGAATTAGAGCATAGGCCGAATGGTTTGTTCATGGGGGGGGGGAGGAGAGTTTGCTTGGTTTCTTTGTATTGGTTGCTTGTAATAATGCTTAAAGTGATTTTGTGAGATAATATCTCATCCAAGTGGTGTTAGTGGAGTGTGATGCAATGGATGAGGTAATTAGCATGGACAAGTGTTGTGTTTTGCATGGTTGAAGCTTAACCAAGGGTTTTTGATTTCTAAGTACTAGTTATGTTCCAATTAATCTAGTTACTCTTGCCCACTTGGTTACTAGATATTTATTCTAGTAGCTTACACAAGACTCTTTCTTCCTCTGCTTGTTTCTGTGTCCGGTTATTGCCCGTTTCGATTGATCGTTCGTAGGAATATTTCACGGATTTCTAATTAGGGTTTACCGGGAATCTTTCTAATATTAATACTATCGTTCTCCATCTTTCTTTCTAACTTTCCAATTTATATTCCCTAAATCCATTCGTTAAATACTTAAGGCTATCAGTGTCCAGGGAACTCTCGGAGAAAATAAAAGTGCGGTTTTTCAGAATCCGACAGCTTTTACATACACTTATTTTCCCCCTGGATCACTAATACGAACTCGGAAATCCGTTCCGAATACTTCTATATAGTGTCGTCTCATATTATTCTATACTCCCACCAAAACACTATTCATTCTTTATTCTTTACTTATTCTCTTAGGGTTGTACAATTGTCCGTATTCTCTTTCGATCGTTCCTTAACCTTTTTTTACGGAACTACTGGATTAATCGTTATCGATCTGGATGACATGAGAATATTCTCCTGCTTGAAATTGCCATATCTTATTCCCTTAGAAGATAGATTATTCTTACCTATGTTGTCACCCTTTAGCATTCTTCAAGACATAGAAATAATAAAGTCGAATTCCATTCATTCTTTCCAAATATCAATTATTACATTGTAGCCATAACCACTATTCATTCTTACATCATTAAATACATAAAAGTTTTAATTCCACCCAAAATCTGGGTTCTTACACTTTTTTTTTCCATCTGTTTTTTTTCTTTTTGCGATCTGGAATGAGCCTTTCTCATTTCCAACCCTAGACTACTCATATAAATATGAGCCGGCTACTAGCCATTTGACGCCTGGCCATTATTGATAATTATTTACAATTAAACATGAAATCCCTGTTTTCCCCCAAACTTAGACTTTAGTGATCCTACGCCATCAAGGGAATAGCGAAAATTCTAAATATAAACAAGTGATTAAATCTCAAACAACCAAACAAGCATAACCTCAACCTAGCCCAAAAGCAAACGATGAGACTGTGTAAAAGTTTTGTTTCTGAAGCATGCAAGTCAATTTCCTAGGGACTATAAATCAACCCTCTATTCATCATTACTACACTCAATTAGACATCGACCTACCAATCAGAATTAGCTTATCCTAAGGGATCATGAAATATGCATGCTATGCAAATGCAACTATATGAACTCACATGGTATACGAAAAACAAAAATAACAGAATGTCCTAAATGAAACAAACATGCAATAATACGAACAAAACATGAATGAATTACTACTAAGCATGCAAAACATGATATCTAAATGAACACAATGACACAAACAACTACCACATACTACTTATCCCCAAACCACCCCCAAACTTAAAATATTCAATGTCCCCATTGAATTGAAGGTAATATAAGGAAAAGTAGAAAAACATACCTACTTATCGGAATATGCAAAACAAAATGCAACACAAATGCGTGGGTTGCCTCCCACGAAGGGCTTGTTTATAGTCAGTTAGCTTGACTACGCCATGCTTCCATTAAGGATGATAATAGTTGGCCTGGTCTTCTTTTCGTGAGACTTCATAATCATCACGGCGGCACACTTTCTGCCCCTTCTCCTCGCTTGGCATATTCGTATAACAACTATGTCCTGTTCCAATGCCTTCCTCGGTTGACCCAAAATTTGTCAATTTGTAGAACAACACAAATTCGCGAGCTTCGCTTGAATATAATGGAAGAGGGTAAATGTAAGTTGCTGAAGCCTTTGGTTCCTCAACGAGAACTTCCTCCATTGGCTCTAATGCGCTACCTCCATCTTTATAATCTGAGACAAGTAGAAGATCTGCATCTTTCCCATGGTCATCAACCTCTTGGTACGCACATACCAATTCTCGAAATTTGTGTAGCTCACCAGTGTCTATCCCAAATAGTGCCCTTTCCAAAGCATCCACCTCACCAGCATGATCAAATTCCTCACATGGGTTGCGAATGCTCACCTCTCCTTGGAATTTGTCTTCCTCAATAATGCATGTAGTACATTGCTCCAATTCACCATTATTTTCTAGAATTGCCTCTGGTATGAATTGCTGATTCTCTTGTTCCAAGGCACTCCTAACTTGAGCAACTATTGTTTCCAAAGATTTGATAGACGCCTCGTTACTCTTTACACGCATTCTAATCTCCTCCTGAGTCTCTTGTTCCAATGATCTCACAGCTTGAGCAACTAGTGTCTCCAAAGATTTTAAAGACTCCTCGTTACTCTTTACAAGACTCCTAAGCTCCTCCATAGCATCAACATCATCTGATTGAAAAGTAGGAGTAGGTTGCTGATGTTGAAACTCTTCATTACCCAAAAAATATGACATATTTGGAACATCTTGCTGGTACTGTTGAGGATGGTACTGAAAATATGGTTGTTCCTCATAAATGACATATGGATCAATGATAAGTGCATATTTTTGCATATTTTTATTACCTATTTATTGCTTGAACTCGTATTTTAATAAATTATTTTGTTGCATTTCAGGAAATTCGTAAATAAATAAAGAAATGGCAAAATAAAGAAATAAAGTGCAAGGAAGGGAAAAAGAGGAAGAAAAAGGACCAAAAATGAAAGAAGGAAAAGAATTAGGAGCTTGGAGAAAAAGGAATATTTCAAGACAAGTGGAAGGTGGAGATCATCCCAACACATTAGAAAAGTGTATGGCCAAGATCAACTCTTCAAAGCTTAAAGGGGAAGGAAACAAATAGATGGCTAGGATTTCACCACCACACAACCCAAATGTATGGTGGGGATTTACCCAACACCCCCCTTAACCCTAATTCCTATCCTATAAATACCCCCTCACCCCCTTGTATTTAAAAACTTAGATTTTAGGGTAGATTTAATTTCTTGTATTTTTCTTAGTTTCAAATCTTGTAAACACTCCTATTATAATTAATACAATTTTTATTTTCTTTACTTCTTGTCTTGCTCTTTCATTGTTGTTGCCTTGTTTCGTTATTTTCGTAAATCCAAGTAGTGGACAAAGTAGCGAAAGCTAAACACTATGGGTTGAAAGTAACGAAATTTAATTTCGTGTTCTTAGTTTTTAATTCGTAATTTACCCCTTTAAAAATCCATTTTATTGTGGGCCATTTAATTTTTAAATCATCGTCTTAAGTGTAATTTTATTTTCGTAGTTAATTATTTTGTCTCGTATTTAATCTCCAAAAATAAAAAAAAAACCACAAAAAGATTAGTTTCGTTACTTTAAATATTTTTTTTCCTGTAGTCGAAGTAATTAGTAGTAAAGCTTTAGTTTATTTCCTATTACCGTATTTTTCTGTCTCGCTCCTAGTGTTAAATTCTCAGTTCTATTATCAATTTACTTGTTTTTTTTCCCTGTGTCTTCACCTGCGATTACCACAAACACTGCGAACCATCTTCTCCCCTGTCTTTTCTTCGACATAAAACACAAACACCACCCTTCTTCTCTCTCTCTCTCTCTCTCTCTCTCTCTCTCTCTCTCTCTCTCTCCCTACTCAAAATCGCATCCCCCTTTTCTGTTTAATTTTTAATTTCAAATCCACGTTTGTTTTTGAAATCGTTGTGTATTGTGATTCTATTTTCAAGTTTTGAGATATGGTTGTGGCTTGAAGTTGTATTGATATCATGCTTCAGTTTCTTCTTTCTCTAAAAAAAAAGAACCAAACTGATTCCTTTTTCTTTCTTGTCTGTCCAAACCAAGCACCCACCAGCCCATACATCCCTTTTCCCCAATTTCGGTTTTTGCTGTTGCTATTTGCGTCTCTTAGTCTCTTGCGTGCTTCTTTTCTGAGTTCTCTACCGAGTAATAGTAATGTGCGAGTTTTTTTTTTTTTTGAGTCTGCCGATTCTGTCTCTGTTTCTAACGAGTTGTATTATTGTTGGTTTTGTTATGGTTTTATTCACTGTTTTTTTTCTTTCCTGTGGCTGCCGAGTTCGAGTTCTTGTTTAAAGTTCCGGGTTGTCGCGTTCCTTGTTGACCTGTTAGTGAGTTTAGTTTGTTTATTGTAGTTTTTGAATTGGTTACTGTGAGACTTGAATCCTGTGTTTCGTATATTTTTGAATGGTAATGAAATTGTTAAATTGCTAAGATTGTGACTGATTTTTTTTCTGTTGATTGATGCTTGGATTCCATAATTTAATTCGTTTCTGGCTAGTCTATTTTTCGAACACCTCATGTCCAATTTTCTTAAAACATTTCTGTAAACAAATTTTCTAAAAAAAAGTTTATTAATTCAAAATATATATATTTTTTTAAATCTAGTTTTAATTTAGAATTTTAGAATAATTTAGAATCTAGAATTAGGAATTAATTAGTAAAAATCAAAATTTCCAAAACCCAAACTTGTTCTAATTCGAGTAAATTAAAAATTAAGGTTTGCGAAATAAATTAGTCCCTGTGGAACGAATCATTAAATTTTACAACGAAACGAATTGTGCGCTTGCGATTCGAATGTTTATATTTTTAGCACAACAAGTTTTTGGCGCCGCTGCCGGGGACTAATTATTTTTCGCACCTTGGTTTTTAACTTTTCGGATTAGCTCTTTTCTCACCCTTTTTCTTGTTTGCATTTTTTTCGAGGAATTTGGAGGAAAATTCGGGAAACTTGGATTAAAGCGGAAGAATTTTCTCGAAATTTTGGAAGCTTTGCTTGGGTAAACCGTATCTCTCTCCTCTTTCATTTTTTTTATTTAGAAAATCACAAAAATAAAAAAAATTAAAAATCAAAAAAAAAAGTTGTAAATACATAATTATTGCATCTAATCACTTAGGGCACATCATCTAGATTTTTATTTTCTTGTTTTTAATTTTTCGTACCATATAAATTGTGGTGATCGCTAGAGGACCCCAAGGTACGTTAAATTCTTTCTTTTCTTTAGTTAGAACACGTAGTTTAAAGCATCCATAAATGTTTATAGTTTTTTATACCTCTTTGTTTGTTGCATCATTTTGTAAATAAATCTTAAGGGCAAAACCTCTCAAGAGATAAGGGAAGGGATTTCATCACTCTTTCCTTAGCCCAAAAACAATTTAATCCCTCATTTTGCATACCTAGCCTTTAATAAAATTAATTAGACGTTTGCCCCTAGGAATCTCGCGCTCAATTAGGAAGGTGCTTAAGAAACGAAGTAATCTTTAATTATTCTGACTTTTTGGTGTCTAGGAAAGCGAAAGCTGACCTGGCCAATTAAGGTTTTGGTGTCTAGGCTGGTGTTTAGCCTCTTGGCAATGCTTGCACCTAGCTGGCCAAGCCGGTTCGAATAATTATTGATTTACCTAGTTTTTGGTAGCCCTTACGGTTAGGAGCAAGGTCTAGTTATTTTATTAGGGAACCCTAGGTTTAGAATTTTTCTTTTAATTTTACACCCTTTCTTTTTTTGTTTGTTTAATTTTTCGTACTTACTTGCTACGTGTTTCCTTTTGTGGTTTATGCGAACTACGTGGATTAGGGATAATTCTTCTAGACTAGTGAGATCATTTGAGATTTCTTCATCGTTTAATTCTGAGTCTTTAGATTATTCCGAACCCGTAGTAAACATGGCCATGTCTCTTATGGACCGTTGCTATCCTACTCGTTCCGCCCAACCTTCGTGTATCACCCTTCCTCCCGTTAATGGTAATAATTTCGAAATTAAAGCTCACCACATCAGTATGTTACCTAAATTTAACGGAAGCGAGGGTGAGGACCCGTATCTCTTTCTTCATGAATTTGAGGAGGTTTGCGCATTGCAAAAACTCCAACATCTTTCTGAGGACTCCATTAGGCTAAGACTTATCAACTTCGCTTTAAAAGAAAATGCAAAAAAATGGTTGTATAGTCTACCCGTTAATTCTATTTCCACGTGGGAGGGATTTATGGTTATTTTTCTAAAAAAATATTTTCCAAACCATAAGACTACGAGAATTACAAACGAAATAAATCAATTTCATCAAAAGGAAAACGAGTCTTTTTGGAAATATTTTGATCGTTTTAAAAATCTTCTATCACAATGCCCCCACCACGGAATAGAAAAATGGAGGCTTTGTAAGATCGTTTATGAGGCCTTAGATGGACCAACAACCGCGTTGTTGGAATCTATGTGCCAAGGAAAATTCATGGAGAAAGATGAGGACGAGGGATGGAAATTTTTCGAAGAATTAGCCGAGAAGACTATGTTGTGGGAGTCTACTAGGGAACCTAACAAGTCTAATGAGTCGTCTAGTTCATCTAAGGGTTTGCATTCGATAGGGAGTTCGATTGCAACCGATGCCAAATTAGCCACTCTAACTAGAAGACTCGAAGCCCTAGAAACTAGTAAGGCCCCCTCAAATGTGTCTATGTGCCCTAATTTTAATCAAGGTTTTTTGGACTATCCCGCTTTTGATCAAGTTAATGCGGTGTCTCAACCACCCACTAGGAACGACCCGTTTGCTCCTACTAACAATCCCGGGTGGAGGAATCACCCGAATTTCTCGTGGAACCAAAGCTACCAAGCTCCGTCATCTTCTTTTCAACCTCCTTTTCAAAATGCTCATTCTTTCCAAAAACCCAATCAAAATTCTTTCTCGACTCCAAATCAAGGTCCCTTTCCAAACCCTACTCAAAATCTCGGTCCTTATCCGACTCAACCTTCTTATTCAAATCAAGCACCCGCCCACCCACCCGGCTTTCATGAGTCAGATAAGAGAATTAATTCTTTGGAAAAGACTCTTGATGCGCTTTTGAAATCAACAACTAATTTGGCTCAATCTCAACAAACCTTCATGCAAACCATGACTCAAGATAGGCAACTTTTGAATGCTAGTACTCAAGCCATATCTAAGTTAGAGGTTCAAGTGAGTCAATTAGCCAACGCCATGTGTGAGCGAGAGAAGAAGAAGTTCCCGAGTCAAACTGAGGTCAACCCTAAATTTCCTCTCAACCAAAGACCACCTGAAAATGTTAATGCTATCATTTCTTTAAGGTCGGGAAACAAAGTTGATAATCAAGTTGGAGTCGAGTCCCCCGATGAAGAAGACGAGTCAAATGTTGAACAAAACCCTAAACTCAATGCTTCAAACCATCTTCCTAATCCCGAGACTTTCGAATCATCTAGTCCCACACCTTCACAACTTGAACCCTCATCTTCAAAATCCACTCCCGAGTCATCAGAATCTTCTCATAAATCATCATCATCTAGCGAGCCTTCATCGACTCAAACACCACCTTCACCTAAAAAATCTTCGATTGTTGTTCCACTTTCCAATTCCATTCCTGATCATGCCTCTTTGACTAACAATTACATTGATCTAATATATATTGGATGTGTAGAATAGCTAGCTATCATCAATATTTTAATACAAGAATTTTCCAGAAAAATAGCAGATCTATAATTTATACAAGAACAAACATTAAGAAGCTCTCATATAAATTTCTTCTATTTATGGAATACCTATATTTGGCAAACATTTATACTTTACAAGAGAGTTTTTATATGAAACTCAATGCATTAGTAGTACTGAATATTTCTTTCAAAGTTCCTTCTAAATATTGGTTTTGATGGAGAAAACAAGGGCTCCCCAAAAACTTAAATTCTTTAAACCTTGAGTGACAAATCAACACATGGTCAACTTAAAAAGTACATGACCGCAACTTCTGCATTATAATGGTATTAAATGTCTTTAAGCCTAAAAGCTCCTTATCCTTAAAGACTCCTTCCCAACAAACAATAGCCTCAGATAGAAAAGATTTTGGAAGTTTTTAAGCAAGTTGAGATCAACATTCCTCTTTTAGATGCCATTCAACAAATTCCCTCTTATGCCAAGTGTCTAAAAGATTTATGTTCTCACAAACGTTCCACTCATGTCCCTAAGAAAGCCTTTTTGACTTCTCATGTTAGTTCAATTCTTTCGAACCAAATTCCAGTGAAATATAAGGACCCCGGTTGTCCTACAATTTCATGTGTCATAGGCAATACTTTTGTGGACAAGGCTTTACTTGACTTAGGTGCTAGTGTGAACTTGCTTCCATTTTCGGTCTATCAAGCCCTAGGTTTAGGCGAACTTCAAAAGACGAACATGACAATTCAATTAGCCGATCGTTCTGTCAAAATGCCTAAGGGAATAATTGAGGATGTGCTAATTAAGGTTGGTGAATTCATCTTTCCGGTTGACTTTGTTGTCCTCGAGACCCAACCCGTCACGAATCATAAGAACCAAATCCCGATTATTCTAGGACGACCTTTTCTTGCTACATCCAATGCCTTGATTAATTGTAGGGATGGTTCGATGAAACTCACTTTTGGTAATATGACAATTAACCTTAACATATTTAATGTCGGAAAAGAACCCAATGAGCTTTACGAGCAACCAATAGCGATTAATCTTGTTGATGACATTGTTAATTGGTCAAACCTTGCGGATAGTGAGATTGAGTCTCTTCTCAATGAGGATTTCAAAGTCAACCATGAGTCTAACCGAGAGTATGTTGATTCGTTAAGAGATATGACCTCGGAAGAAATGATGAGGGAATTAGACGACATTTGTTCTAAGTGGGAAACCAAACCCGTGGAGGTCTCTTGTAAACCAATTCTTATTGCTAAAACTCCCTTTGGTGAACCACCTACATTTGCTAAGTCATTAGGAGATTCGAATGCAATTTGTTCCAAGTGGAAGACCCCACCCGAGGTTGTTATTAGTGAGCCCGTTCTTAACACTTCCGTTCTTAAGAGTCTCGTGGGTACACCGCCCGCATTTGCCTTAACTCTTTATCATCCCGAATTTGATCAACAGCCGTTAGGGAAAGACGAACCTTTGTCTTATATCATTCCTAGTGATTCTAACCCTAACCAAACGTTCATTTTCTCTAATTTGTTTAAACAAAATAAAGAAGCATTAAATTGGTTTAGGGAGAACATTAGTGACAATTGCTCTTTAGGGTTGAATGATTCTATGTTAATTGAGAAAATCTGTTCTAATAAAAATTTTCACAAATTTCTTGATATTTTCTCAAAGTTGCACCCTAATTTTCCTACCGGCATCGGCTAATTCCGTTTTACTCTTTTGCCTCCCTCGTGTAAGATAGGTATGGGGGAGGAGTGTGTGCGTGTGTGAGTTGTTTTTCTTTCATAGTTTTTTAGAAATTTTTCAGTCTCCGTCATCCCTTATCAGGTATTTCCTCAACTTTCTCCTTTTTCATTTCTTTTGCATTTCTTTATCCTTTCTCATTTCTCTTTTCTTTTGAATTTGCATACATTGAGGACAATGCATGATCTAGGTATGGGGGAGGGTTTTTAGTGTAAATATAAAAATCAGAAAATCCAAAAAAAATTAAAAAATGAAAAAAATCACAAAAAGAGTTCTTTTCGTATTCTAGTCTTGTTAATTGATTGCTAGTTGCTTGATTCACCCTTACATGCTATGATAATCTTATGATCCATTAGCTTTTTTTTGAGAAGTGATTTGCTAAAGTTCTTGTTCACACACTTACACTAGCAAGGTGAAGCTAGTAGACTTATTTGAATTGTGCATGAAATTAGAAGGACATGATTAGGTGTAAGATGATTTGGTCTTCATGCTTTGAGTACAAGTAGGTGCATTGAGGATACCTTTACTTGAGATTGATTATGTTTTACCACACCAAGTGAGATTTTGAGCCTATATGCACATCTTTTGCATTTATATTCTTTTGCTTGAGTGTCCACTTGTCATTTGCATTGCTAGCACTTGTTTGAGTTCCTTCTTGAAATACATGACATTAATTAATGATAAAATGATAAAGGCACTTAGGAATAACCTATATTTCCAAATTATCCACACCATGCTTATATGATCAATTAGTTAACCCTTTGAGCCTAATCATTTTCTTTCGGTGACACACCACATTACTCACCCAAGACCTTTTTCTTGTTTAGCCTTACGTATTCTTGATCCCATTTTGTCAAAGGCTAGTAGGAACTTGAGGGAGCAATAAGGTGTATGAAATAGGGTTTACTATTGTTCACAACTTTCGAGGAAATATTTGTTGTTACCTTGCTAGTCGATGTTCAAGATAAATCTAAGTGAGGATTATTGTTACATTTATCTTAGCTCTCATAAATAAAAATGAATAAAGAAAAAAAAATGAAAAGAAAAAAAATGAAGAAATGAAAAAAAAAATGTAAAAAAAAATGAAAAAAAAATGAAAAAAAATATACATATGAGAGCATACTTATGTTTTTTGTAATCCTCCTTCATTCGACTAGTCAAGTCTTTTTGTTGAAAAATGAAAATCAGTTGTGTGGGGAGGAAGTTTGGTGTTGTGCATGATATTCATGGTGACTACTAGCTTTTGACACTTCACCTTGCTTTGGCCTTTCTTGACATACCTTGTCCCTAGCCCCATTACAACACTAATAAAGACCTTTTGATTGTCATTATTAATGTATGTTGTGATTTAAGTTGGGATGATACCAAGTGTCAAGCATGCATTTGATTTTGTTGGAATTGAGTGATACACTTACCCTTGTTCTTGAGTGAATATTCTTTTGTGAGTGAAAGGTGAGGTATTGCTTATTTGTTTTTTGCATAAGAGATCTCAAGTTTGACTCTGATGTGTGCCCTTGTAGACTTAGCATGGTTACCATTAATTTTTTGCACTTGACATGAACTTGTGATCAATCTTGCATGGTTCTTTAAGTAGACTATGTGAATCCTTGCACTTTCCACACCAAGACTTTGCAACTTCATTTTGATTCTTAAGTTGATGTATCATGAGAGGACATGTATGTGTGGTGTGCATTGTCATGTAATATTTTATACAAGCTAGATGAATTTTGTGGGTACATTCACTATAGGCCATCACGAGACCTCACTCGTCCACTAGGGCTGCCTAGGGGTTAAAAAGGGCTTGTTGCATATGCCAAATGCAACCGTCACACCTACGAAAAGGAGTATAGGACTTTTTATCTAGATTTTCTTTTTTGTTTTACTCGAGGACGAGCAAAAGATAGGTATAGGGGCATTTGATAAGTGCATATTTTTGCATATTTTTATTACCTATTTATTGCTTGAACTCGTATTTTAATAAATTATTTTGTTGCATTTCAGGAAATTCGTAAATAAATAAAGAAATGGCAAAATAAAGAAATAAAGTGCAAGGAAGGGAAAAAGAGGAAGAAAAAGGACCAAAAATGAAAGAAGGAAAAGAATTAGGAGCTTGGAGAAAAAGGAATATTTCAAGACAAGTGGAAGGTGGAGATCATCCCAACACATTAGAAAAGTGTATGGCCAAGATCAACTCTTCAAAGCTTAAGGGGGAAGGAAACAAATAGATGGCTAGGATTTCACCACCACACAACCCAAATGTATGGTGGGGATTATGACACCCCTAGATCCGGGGTCAAGGATCCAGGTCATCACGGTCCAATTTCCGATCAATATCCATATCTCTTGAGTCTTTTTTTTAATACCTATGCAATTGACCCCACACTAATACACAAACACACACACCAGTCATATGCTCATAGAACAACATCCACAATATTAAAAGTTTAGAGTTAAACAGTTATTACAAACCCAGAACCTTACTAAGTACATTGTTGAATAATACTTCTACAGGAAGCATTTCAATAACCAAAAGTTTATTACAAACTTACACACTTAATTTACATAAGTCTACTAAGCCCCTTTCGCTTGTCACTACCTCGGGGATAGTTGCCAGCACTCGCTCAAAAGGTCGCCTTTCCCTTACCCTCTTGCGGGGTGTAGTGCGTAGTATCGGCATGGGACCTAGCTGCTATATACATAAGTAGCAAGGTGAGATATAATAGCTCAGCAAGATAATATTGTAAACTAGAATTTAAAATGTGAACAGGTATACATATATATGCATATATAAGCAGAGACCAATTATAATCTTTAAGGAAGAACAAAGCTATTATTTAATAATACATCATCCACTTACTATTATAAGAAAGAAATCTAAAATAATATAATATCAGTTTTTCTTCATCTGTAACCTTAATTCCATCATCTCATATCATTATTCTGTTTTCAGTATAGAAATCTGAAAACCATTGTCAACACTTTCTTTTCAAAACATTGGGGATATCAGTTGTCGCCTGATACGTTAGGACGATGATCAGTCGCCTAATCGTACCTGCTCTCTTTTTACTACCGGTAGAAGGAATGAAAATCATCCCTGGAGGAAGGCCACCTGCTAACATCCTCCCTTGGCATCTTCGTGCCGTAATAAAAATAATAAATGCTGGACTGTGTCGCACACAGCCCTGACACAGCCACTTACGCAAGTCTGTTGCAATCCCCCTTTTTGTCAAATCATTATTCCCTTTATAAAATATCATTCCACATTTCATTCACTCATATCATTTCCATTCTCGCACATTACTTCTATAATATATATATATATATATAACATAATGCTTTGATTATGATCCAGACATCTCTTTCATTATTCAAGAAATCAAATATACTTTTATATTCATAAAATATTCCGTCTATTTTAAAAGTAGTAAATAATAATCAAATAATATTTATTAAACCACTGATACTCAAAAAGAATATTTTTAATATAGTATTATAAACCATATAACCCTAGATAACAACTGATACCATTCTCTTTCATATCTCTTTTACCATAGAGCATATTCGCTCCATTCGTAATCATCTCTATATCCATATTTCATAAATCATATCCATCTCTCTTTAATTTTCCAAAATCAAGGAAATATATTCTTTGCAACATAGCAACAATAACATCACACACACACACACACACACACACACACACATATATATATATATATATTCCACGATATCATTTTTATTCCGAAGATAAATAATTTTCAAGGTAGGGATAGAAAAGATATTGCCTCGATCTCGATGTCCTGAAGGTATGGCTCGTGGCTCTCCCGGAGTTTCTATAAACACGAAAAGGACCGTCGTCAGAATACCACATCTCTTACTCACCTCACTCTTGCATAACAATACCCTTGACACTTTAATAAATGTTTCACATGTTATTCATAACCCAAGTGTTCCAAAAACCTAACCATTTTAGGTTAAATCAAGGTTTCGGTGCTTATTCACCATTTCCCTTAACAACCATACCCGACTGTAAAAATTCTCAGAAAATCTCAATTTCGAATTTTAATGTAAGGTCAACTGGAAATGACTCTTTGACCACTCCACTACAACATCCCAAAATTTTATAACTTTTAAAAATGTTTAAGTATGGTAATTATAGCCTCAAAGTTGATACAATTATTTTTTCTCAGTTCTCGAACGTCTTTCACTAAAACTGACATTTCTCCTAAACCGTTCATCAGATTTTAACGTAATTTATATCAAAACGATCTATGAACTAAGCTCTATCATTTCATGGTCAATTGGTAACCTAGACAGTAGGGTACCATACGGATACAGGGGTCCAAAAACAGGGCAGATTACATCCTAACGAAAATCGGGCATTATAACGGCTATAATTTCATACTTTCCAAAATTTTCTCATCTCCAATTCCATCACCAAACACATACATCAACCCTACACCATGTGGTCATCATACCAGCCATGGATTTCCAACACAAAACGCTTCCATATTTAACTCAAACCACTTACAAACACATAAATCACCATAAATTATCACTTATCCTAACTTAAATCACTAAGCTTGCTATCACCAAGCATATATATTCAAAGTAATACTAAAGGGTCTTGAGATTTATACCTCCTTGAATCTTGACCACACTTAACAAGCCTTGGGATATGCTTAACAACCTTACAATAGCTTGAATCAACTAAAGGAAACCATAAAAACAAAGTTAACACTTAGAAAAACACTATTCATCATCATTTCTAGTAACTTTGATGATCCAATTACCTTACTAAATGATGCTTGCTTGCTATGAAACTTTGTGAGTGATCCTTTCTAACCTCCAAGATGCTCCATGAATTTTCCTTGGATTTAATATGGATGCTAGCTAGGGTTTTGATTTTTGTTTTCTTCTTTTCTTTCTAAGGGGCCGAATGGAAAAATGAAGAGGATGGGGGAGAGATTTTTGTGTTTTGTTTAATCTTATCTCATCTTGTCTTAATCTCTTGAGAATTCTAGAGTTTTGTGGAAAATCCCATGGTTAAAAGACTAATTTGCCCCTTAAAACAAGTTAGTGGATGATGATGTCATTCATGATGTCATTGGATGCATCCTTTAATCTTTTTCTTGATTTTCCTAAGTAATTTGCTAAGACTCTTGGTAATAATAATGTGGTATATATCCTTGTTATGTTATAATCTTGGTTGTTTGGTTTCCATACTCGTCTAATTGTGATTCGGTTCGAATATACCTCATTATCTCAGTGGTTCTGAAATCGTTTAACAATCCAAATTCCTTTGATAATTCCTTAACTTAATAATCCTTTAGTTTACCCTAATACACTAATTTCTCAATATATAATTCCTTTAATATCTCCATGCTCCTTAATATCTGATAAAATAGAAGCTCATTCAAACTCAAAATCCTCAAAAATCCGTATTCAGGAATTTCTGAAATCTATCGTCATTTCGAGTCACTTATTTTCCTAGTACAATACTAATATGGTTTCTGTTTACTCATTTTCTGTTTCAATTATAGTGTACCTACATACCATTTCCCTAAATCCTCAAATTTTACTATTCATGTGATCACTGTAGCATTGCTAAAGTTAGGGTTATTACAGGGATTTACCCAACACCCCCCTTAACCCTAATTCCTATCCTATAAATACCCCCTCAACCCCCTTGTATTTAAAAACTTAGATTTTAGGGTAGATTTAATTTCTTGTATTTTTCTTAGTTTCAAATCTTGTAAACACTCCTATTATAATTAATGCAATTTTTATTTTCTTTACTTCTTGTCTTGCTCTTTCATTATTGTTGCCTTGTTTCGTTATTTTCGTAAATTCAAGTAGTGGACAAAGTAGCGAAAGCTAACCACTATGGGTTGAAAGTAACGAAATTTAATTTCGTGTTCTTAGTTTTTAATTCGTAATTTACCCCTTTAAAAATCCATTTTATTGTGGGCCATTTAATTTTTAAATCATCGTCTTAAGTGTAATTTTATTTTCGTAGTTAATTATTTTATCTCGTATTTAATCTCCAAAAATAAAAAAAAAACCACAAAAAGATTAGTTTCGTTACTTTAAATATTTATTTTCCTGTAGTCGAAGTAATTAGTAGTAAAGCTTTAGTTTATTTCCTATTACCGTATTTTTCTGTCTCGCTCCTAGTGTTAAATTCTCAGTTCTATTATCAATTTACATGTTTTTTTTTCCCTGTGTCTTCACCTGCGATTACCACAAACACTGCGAACCTTCTTCTCCCCTGTCTTTTCTTCGACATAAAACACAAACACCACCCTTCTTCTCTCTCTCCCTCTCTCTCTCTCTCTCTCTCTCTCTCTACTCAAAATCGCATCCCCCTTTTCTGTTTAATTTTTAATTTCAAATCCACGTTTGTTTTTGAAATCGTTGTGTATTGTGATTCTATTTTCAAGTTTTGAGATATGGTTGTGGCTTGAAGTTGTATTGATATCATGCTTCAGTTTCTTCTTTCTCTAAAAAAAAAAAGAACCAAACTGATTCCTTTTTCTTTCTTGTCTGTCCAAACCAAGCACCCACCAGCCCATACATCCCTTTTCCCCAATTTCGGTTTTTGCTGTTGCTATTTGCGTCTCTTAGTCTCTTGCGTGCTTCTTTTCTGAGTTCTCTACCGAGTAATAGTAATGTGCGAGTGTTTTTTTTTTTGAGTCTGCCGATTCTGTCTCTGTTTCTAACGAGTTGTATTATTGTTGGTTTTGTTATGGTTTTATTCACTGTTTTTTTTTCTTTCCTGTGGCTGCCGAGTTCGAGTTCTTGTTTAAAGTTCCGGGTTGTCAAATTCTTGTTTACTGCGTTCCTTGTTGACCTTTTAGTGAGTTTAGTTTGTTTATTGTAGTTTTTGAATTGGTTACTGTGAGACTTGAATCCTGTGTTTCGTATATTTTTGAATGGTAATGAAATTGTTAAATTGCTAAGATTGTGACTGATTTTTTTTCTATTGATTGATGCTTGGATTCCATAATTTAATTCGTTTCTGGCTAGTCTATTTTTCGAACACCTCATGTCCAATTTTCTTAAAAATTTTCTGTAAACAAATTTTCTAAAAAAAAGTTTATTAATTCAAAATATATATATTTTTTTAAATCTAGTTTTAATTTAGAATTTTAGAATAATTTAGAATCTAGAATTAGGAATTAATTAGTAAAAATCAAAATTTCCAAAACCCAAACTTGTTCTAATTCGAGTAAATTAAAAATTAAGGTTTGCGAAATAAATTAGTCCCTGTGGAACGAATCATTAAATTTTACAACGAAACGAATTATGCGCTTGCGATTCGAATGTTTATATTTTTAGCACAACAATCAACTCCTTCGTAATAACAATATTGTGAGGTCTCATGAACGCCCGAACATAGGTCACATTGCTGAGGCATGGATGTCCTCGAATATGCCTACCATGGTAACTCCTCGCCTGCCATTTGAAACCAACAAAAAGAAACAAATAAAAAAGAAAAGTGATAAGAAAAGAAGTGTCCAAGTCAAATAATTTTAACTTCCACTGATGTCAAGCATATAAACACCAAAATAACACCAAGTCCCCGGCAGCGAAGCCAAAAACTTGTTAACACAAAATCACGCAAGTGCACGTGGTCACAAGTAATATTCGATAAGTTAAGTTCGTTCCCACAGAGACTGGCTATTTCTATGTAAATATGCTCAAGCAACAATGTATGATCAATTTCAATTTCTTAGACAAGTAACAAATTTGGGTTTGTAATTATCTAAATTAACTAAGAAACAAATTAACAAACTAAGAATTAATTAACTAACAAGAATTGGAATCGAATTACTTCTACAAGAGTAACATGGGATCCTAACTTCATTAAATACTTCGCTTAGATCTGACGCCTTTAATCAATATATGCAATGGTTATGATATCTGATCGGACAACACGAAACAAGTATACGCTACTTCTCAGTATACGAATACCAAACTAAACATACATCCACAAAAGAGATAGAAGATGAATAGACACCAATTATGCTTAGACCCTATATGTCTATAGAATTTGAAAACATAACGGTTGAAGAACAAGTTATCCATAAAGATCACACAGGGTAATATAATTATTTTCATCTCATACTACTAATCATGTTGATAAACAATCATGAACCTATGCTAGCATGGCAAGTTCTAAATCTCAAGATCCACTTTCACTTCACAAGAGATTAACAAATTAGATGTTAGCTACGCATATAACAATTAAGCATAACCATACGAGGATATCAAATATACATCACACACAGATCTTTAAAGCAATCAAGATACTAAAGCTCCATAAATAAATCCGTTAGAATCCCATGACAACGATTAGTTCATAATCGAACCTCTCGTCATCATGGGATCTAATGAAACCATGATAAAAACAAAGTATGAAAAGATACAAATAAAACTAAGTAATTGATATGTAATGGTGTTTTTTTTCTGTCCCCCAAGATGTGTATTTATAGCCCCAATTTGCCTCTCCATCAAGCAATTGCCGTTTTAGAGTTGGAATAGGAGTATGGCACTTTCCTTTCTTGAATGAGAATAGAATTGCAAATTCCATGTGTAGATCTGATTTTGGAATGTTCTAGCTGCCCAGAGCAATTACCATACTTATTAAAGTAGGAATTATAGCAATTTCCTTGTCAAAGTTGAATTTCTGCAGTTCGGTACATAATACGTTTCCTAAACTGATTCGGTTTTGAAGGAAAATTTGTAACTGACTTTTCTTCAGTATTTCTGGGCCGTTCCAGTTGTATTTGGACATCTGAACCACTTTAGAATGATAGAGAATCTCGTTATCTTCGCGTGGACAGTAAGATCGTCCAAAACGGACTTGTAGAACTCAAGATATGGCCAAAACTCTAATTTTTCAGCAACGCGCGCGTGCAACTTGCCCCTCAGGCGCGCAGCCTGCGCCTCTCCTACTGCATTCCGCGCAGCCTGCGCCTGTAATCTGTCCAATGTTGTAGAAAATCTCCCAGGCTTCGCGTGAGCTGTAAGATCGCTGAATTCTGACTTCTAGAAATCCAGATATGGCCAAAACAGTGAAGACTGCGCAACCTACCCAGAAAATCCGAATTTTACACAAATTGCTCCTTTCTCCTCCGTTTCTTTTGCATTAGCTAACATCTTCAATCCCATGACACATGTAACCCCTTGGTAGCATAACACAAGTGTCCAATCTTCATTCCAATGCTTAATTCCACTCTAATATCGATTAGAAACACTAACACTAACCAATAGCTACAACCCTGCACAACTACACAAAACACATCAAAAATACAACAAACTTGAGACCAAGTCAATCAATTTAAGCCGATATGGAACGCTCCAAGTGGATATAAAATCCACTTATCAGTTCCTCTGCAGATTCAAGAAGTGCCGAGTATTCCAGAGGTAGAAGTGATGAAGGTAGTGTCGGCTCCACAAGTTACTTGGATGACTCCTATTTAAGAATATATTCGTTGAGGGATACTTCCAAGTGGGAAGCTTGAAGCAAGGCATCTTCAGTATCAAGCAGCTAGATTTGTGGAATATGATGGAATTCTGTATAAGAGGGGTTTCAACCAGCCACTTCTCAAGTGCATAGATGGAGATGAATGCAACTACATCCTTAGGAAGGTGCATGAAGGGATCTGTGGTAATCACTCGGGGGGTGGTTCATTGGCAATGAAGGTGTTGAGACTGGGTTATTATTGGCGTACCATGAAGAAGGATGCCTATGAGTTTGTTAATGCGTGCGATAAATGTCAGAGGTTTGCCAATTACTCTACGAGCCCTGTTTCTACTTTGACTTCCATGATGAGTTCGTGGCCATTTGCTAAGTGGGGAATAGATCTCATTGGAGAACTCCCTAAGGCTAAGAGAGGAGTTAAGTATGTTGTTGTTGCTGTAGACTACTTCACCAAGTGGGCGGAAGCAATGCCTTTAGCCACCATCACTGCAAAAAAAATCAGGGATTTTGTGTTCAATTCCATTGTGTGCAGATTGGGATTCCATATAAACTCATATCAGATAATGGAAAGAAGTTCGACATTAAAGAATTGCGGAAGCTGTGTGATGACTTGGGAATCAAGAAGGAATTTTTAGCTGTGTATCATCCTCAAAGTAATGGGAAAACAGAAGCTATCAACAAGATCATAAAGCATACTTTGAAGACAAAGTTAGAAGAAAGCAAGGGGAATTGGCCTGAAGAACATCCTATGGTTTTGTGGTCATACAACACAACTCCAAGGACTACAACTAGGGAATCCCCCTTTGTGTTGTCTTATGGATGTGAGGCAATGGTTCCAGTAGAGATTGGAGCAGGATCGTTCAGGAGAGATTTCTATGACGAAGAGGCCAATATGGTAAATCAAAGGCCGAGTCTTGATTTTCTGGAAGAAACAAGGGCCAACTCACAGTTGAGGTTGACGACTTATCAGCAAAGGGCTGCAAGGTATTATAATAGGAAGGTGAAGATCCGTCTTTTTAAGGTGGGTGATTTGGTTCTTCGGAAGGTCATGCCTAATACAAGGGTAGCAGCTCATGGAGTTTTTGGTCCAAACTGGGAAGGACCTTATAAGATTAAGTCCATAATTTGGGAAGGCACGTATCATCTAGAAGACTTGGATAGCAACACAATCCCAAGAGCATGTTATAAACTAGTATCAATAATTGTTCTCCTAGTCTAGAGGGGTAGTACATATACGCTTTTTTTTCACACTTTTCAATAATTGTTCTCCTTAGCTAGGGGGTAGTATATGTGTACCTTCCCTCATTTTGTTGATTCTCAAGTTTAATGAAGATTTGAAGAGTTTTTAAACTTTATTGAAGATGTTATTGGATTTTCTGAAGTGTAAAGAAGTTTTGTTCGTGGAGATCGCGCCCTAGCATAACTGGGCGCACCCTAACTCGGCAGGGAAGAAATATTTAAAAAATTTCATCGAAAATATGTTTTACAAGAATTTGAAATACATAAAGAGGCCGCGTCCTACTGACAAGGCGCGCCCTAAAATGACTTAAAATTGAGGAGAAGTTTAAGGCAAGGCATACGCTGAATAAATACAAGAAGATTTAAAGATGATAATATAGTTGATATAAAACTTCAAGCAGCATAATTCACTTGGATCAAAGTTATCAAAAGCACGCAAAATATTGAAATACAAATTGCAAGGTTTTACAGAGGGCCTGCACCTCATTAAATTCAGACAAAGTTGGTAGATTCGAAATAATAAAAGTTTAATGCGCGTCCTTAGCAGGGGATGCATCTTTTGTAGGGGACGTGTCCTGAGTAGAAGTAGGAGGTGCCACAGAAATTGTAGATTGCTCAGGATTGGTGGCAGAAGGAGATGTTTGAATATTTTGATGCTGAGTTGCAGGGATTTCTTAAGTTGAAGGCGCGCCCTCAAAAGCCTTCTCTAGCCCCAACTCAATTCTTTTTGCCTTAATGGCATCAGCATTTTTTATTCTGAAGTTGGCTATGTCCTCAGCACTCTCTGCCCCAAACTTCTTTTCCCAATCGTAATTAGAGTCATTGGCTAGGAAGCCAAGTAGGTAGAAATCGAATTCGGCTTGGAAGTTACGATCTTTAACAGCTTGTTTTTCTTCCTTCCAGCAATCGGATTTTTCTATCTCCAAGGCATCGAGTCGCACCTTCAAATCTTCCATCTCTTTTTCAAGCTGATCATTTTTTGTTATAACAGAAGCACAAAAGAGATTATAATAAACGTAAAGGAAGAACACAGATTGGCAGAAGAGAAAAAATTTATTGATCTTGAGGATACAGATTACAGAATACAGATTCAGATTCAGATCTAATTGACTTTAGATCTGACAGACTTAATTGATAATAGATATGATTCAGATAACAGACTTACAGACTTAGATTTTCCGACTCAGATTTTAGACATCTATGCTAGGCTATACCCTAGAGAGTTTATATAATACTCTCTAGGCGGTTACAGAAGGATCCAGAAGACTTGGACCCAAAGCAAAGCAATTACCAAAACAGAGCAGAAAATTAATTCTGGAAAGAATTAATTCTGGAAAGATGGCACGGCGCGGGCGCGCTGCCTTATTCTGCTGAAAAACAGAATAGTACACAGATTCAAGGCAGTATTTTAACAAATCTCCACCTTGACTTGAATCCTCTCACAAATAACAGATAACAGATGTACCAGACGCATCACAATAATGCCAAATGTACCAGATGCACCATAATAATGCCAGATGTACCAGAAAAAAAACTCTTTTGCCTCAGATTTTGCCCTCAATAGCGCAGTCAAAAACTCCGAACATTTAGCAAGTTCAAACAATGTTGAAACTTGCTATGTGGAACCGGCTTGGCGAGCATATCAGCTGGGTTATCTGCAATACCCACTTTGTTCACCATAATACTCTTGTACCATTGCCTCGGAGACTGCTTTAGTCCATACAAAGCCCTCAATAACTTGCAAACATAGTCATCCTTACCAGGAACCTGAAACCCATCTGGCTGAGTCATGTATACCTTCTCAATCTCCGAGGTCGCAACAGCAACAGAACCTGATAACGTATAACCTTGAAGAAGATACAAGGTACCACATTTAACACCTTTCAAGACCACATTAGAACCCTTGCAGACATGTAAAACTCCACCTTCACCTTGAAAATTGAAACCCTTGCTGTCTAACATACTCAAAGATATCAGATTATTTGTCATAAGTGGAACATGCCTAACATCATTCAATGTGTAGAATTTACCATCATGTGTCCGAATTTTAATCGAGCCTATTCCAACCGTCTCACAAGCAAAACTGTTAGCCATAGAAATATTGCCACCGTCTACTTGCTCATAGGTTGTAAACCACTCCCTGCGCGGACATATATGGTGAGACGCTCTAGAATCAATAATCCACACATCGGAGTGATGCGTGTGATCAGCAGCAACAAGAGCAATATCTTCTTCAGAATTGATATCAGATACAGCAGCAGTATCTGTCAATTTATCCTATTGATTCTTTTTCTTGGGACAGTCAGATTCCAGTGTCCCTTCTCTTTACAGTAATTACAGATATCATTAGGTTTTGGACCCTTAGGAACTGGTTTCTTCCCCGACTTTCCATGTCCATTACTCTCACTGGCTATTAATCCAACAACCTGATTATCTGCACCTGTACCAGCCGTCTTATGGCGCAGCTCTCTAGTATGGAGAGTAGATCTAACCTCCTCTAGAGAAATAGTATCTTTACCAACAATAAATGATTGCACAAAATTCTCATATGATAGCGGTAAAGAAACTAACAGAATCAAAGCAGCATCCTCATCTTCAACTTTAACATCAATATTATGCAATTCTAATAAAATTGTGTTTAACTGATCTAAGTGATCTCGAAGAGGCATACCTTCCGGCATTCGCAGACTGAATAGACGTTACTTCAGCAAGAACTTGTTTGTTAAAGACTTCACCATGTAGAGACTTTCAAGCTTCAACCATAGACCAGACGCGGTATCCTCCTCCGCGATTTCAGTAATAATATCATCTACAAGACACAACAGAATTGTTGAATGTGCCTTTTCTTCCAGAATGGCCATCTCAGCGCTTGTAGAAGCAGCAGCCGATTTCTTGTTCAACGGTGCCCAGAGCCCCTGTTGCTTTAACAAAGCACGCATCTTGATCTGCCACAGAGTGAAACTATTCCGCCCAGTAAATTTGTCGACCTTCATGCTAATACCACCGAATCCAGACATAGCTCTCCAAAAAAACCAAGCTCTGATACCACTTATTAGGTTAGGGGACTTACACATATGTGACAACCCGGGTCAAATCCCGAGCCTTTTTTCAAAAATCGGATCGAGTCCCGATTCCGAATCCCCCATTTAAACTCGATGTGGGAAATGGGTGTTACAAACTCCCCTACTTAAACTCTTGACGTCCTCATCAGGCCTGAACGGATATCCCATAGGTACTCCAAGATCGTTCCTCTCTATCCATTGTGGGATAATACTGGCTGGCTTCGTGTCCCCACCTCCGGACCTCTGTCCAATGTGGGATAATACCACCAACCTTCGTGTCCCCACCTTCGGTAACTTGACGAATCAAGCTTTCGAGAGTCAGCTCTGATACCAGTTTGTTATAACGGAAGCACAAAAGAGATTATAATAAACGTAAAGGAAGAACACAGATTGGCAAAAGAGAAAAGCTTTATTGATCTTGAGGATACATATTACAGAATACAGATTCAGATTCAGATCTAATTGACTTTAAATCTGACAGACTTAATTGATAACAGATATGATTCAGATTACAGACTTACAGACTCAAATTTTCTGACTCAGATTTCAAACATCTATGCTAGGCTATGCCCTAGATAGTTTATATAATACTCTCTAGGCGGTTACAGAAGGATCCGGAAGACTTGGACCAAAGCAAAGCAATTACCAAAACAGAACTTAAAATTAATTCTGGAAAGATGGCATGGCGCGGGCGCGCTGCCTTATTCTGCTGAAAAATAGAATAGTACACAGATTCAAGGCAGTATTTTAACATTTTTATCGACTAGGAGTTGTCGATGATCAAAGGCTTCTTTAAGTTCATCCTTAAGAGTAGTAATGCAAGCATCTTTAGCATCGCATTCTTTCTTCCATTTGTTATCACTTTACACCATCATCTTTTCAAGTCTCCTGTTCACAGATTCGAGTTTGTTGAGATGAAGTTTTTCTTTGTGAAGTCTCTGAGCGCGTCCTATAGACTGAACCAACAAGTGGGACGAAGCTTGAATCATGGAATGGATTTCATCTTCAGTATTCAAGTTTAACCAGACCTGGACTTGATCACTGCCAATGAATGAAGCTGCTGTTGGACCAATAATTGTTTCCATATATGAGGGCATGCCCTCAGTCTTCTGTTTTTTACCCTTCCTACTGATAGTTTCTTGGGGAATTTCAACACTCCTCTTCAGAGTTTCAGTAGAAGGAGTTATAACTTTTTTGCTGTTTGGCCCATGGCGCGCCCTCGAGTCTGAAGTGTCAGCCTTATCATCCTTTTTCTTTGTAGCACCAAAACCACGAGGAATGTTGGAGCCATATCTGAGATTAAAACATACAGAAAGAGTTAGCATGAAAAA
Organism: Saposhnikovia divaricata; assembly: GCA_036435485.1. Taxonomy (NCBI): domain Eukaryota; kingdom Viridiplantae; phylum Streptophyta; class Magnoliopsida; order Apiales; family Apiaceae; genus Saposhnikovia; species Saposhnikovia divaricata. The sequence continues at coordinate 52,942,643 of CM071594.1, read as the reverse complement.
TTAAACCCTAATAAAGAAAAAATGTAAAGCATGTACACAATAAACGAAAATAAGTTAAGGATATGGCAGTTAGGACGCGTCCACTATGTACCAGGGTCATAGGACGTGCCTTCATCAACTATGTTATCATTTTCAGTTCCTTCAAGATCTTCATCTTCATCATCAACGGAGTTATTAATGGGTACTCCATTTCTAAAGTATTGGAAAAGAATAATTGATCCAACTTCTTTAGAAAGAAGCCCCACCCTATTAAGGTTCTCATCTGTTACAAGGATCTGCAAGTCAAAACTTTCGGGAGGAAGTTCAAGGATAGATTATGCACGAAGTAGAGGTTCACCGAATAAATCATTTTGAATTCGCTTAACTATAAGACAAATAAAAAGAACTGGGATTAGTAAATGAATAAAGGGAATGAAAGAGAGAAAATTATACAAGGCGTGTAACAGCCCCAAATTCGGGGTCAGGGATTTAGAGTAGTCACGCTCCATTTACTCCTTGCCTTACCTGTATTACTTGCAATGTACACAATTCAACTGCTTGTGACCCCACAATATATATCTCACATACACACAGGTTATAGTCTCAGAAACTACACAATATAGCAACTACGGAATAAATGATTATTATTACAATACCCAAATGTCTTCTAATGCATACAATCCTCTCGTACTATTCATATTTACACATAAGATGAATACAAACTATAGTCTGATCCGACTGGTTGATACTACTCCCGGGATTACTACTAGAAGCTGCTTCTAGAAAACGTCTTGCGGTTACCACTCGCTGGCGAGGTATCTGTTGTATCCTTGACATCCTGCTTCACTGCTCTATAATATATATAAAACAATAGCTAGAGTGAGCAATAGCTCAGCAAGGTAATGAAAGTATGGCATAACTCTGCCTATGAATGAAAGTTTTTGTATAAACTTATACAAGACAATTATTGTCAAAATATCTCATCTCTGAAATCATTTCCTTTACCAGAAAAAATAAATAAACTCGTTATTATCTCTTATAATCCAATAACTTGAATTTATATCCTTATAGGAAAATATCCGAAAACAGTACTATCTCAGTACTTCAATTATCAAATACTTATCTTTATACGAAAGATATTCGAAACTCATATTTGCCGAAGCAATTTATAATGACATGCATCCTTTATTGAAAAACTCGAATATTCCTCTTATCGGGATTTGATAGAATCTGGATGCAAAGACTCCCCTTGGGGAAACAAAATCAGCATTTCTAGATATTGAAATAACAGCACTCGTGCTTTGCGTTCATTGAAACAATATCGGTAACTCAGCGCTTGGGCTTTCATTACAGTGTTCAATTAATTCCAAAATGGAAGGAGTGGGGACTTACTCACAATATACTAATTCTAGACGTGGATCGACGATGATCAGTCGCCGCTTCCAAGTCCACCGCAGGTCTACTCTACTAGTAGAAGGGTAAAACTCCATCCGTAATTACCCTCAGGTAAAAGCTCCATCCGCAATTACCATGGGTAAAGCTCCATCCGCAGTTACCCTGGGTAAAGCTCCATCCGCAATTACCCTGGATGAAAGCTCCATCCGCAATCATCCTGAATGAAAGCTCCATCCACAATCATCCTGGCACAAGTTGGGCCAAATAATAATAATAATAATTAATGGACCGCCTGGCTAACGGTCTCTTATTCTAAGCTTGGGATCGTTCGTTGACGGTTCTAAACTGCCAGAGTCCCCTGGGTAAACGTCCATTCGCAGATCTTACTAGTATGGTTTGGTTACTCCCAGAATCAAATGGAAGTTAAACCGATAATTACTCATTGGCCTTTAGCCGAAATCTCAGTTTGAGCGAAGAATAGTCCTTATGAAATCAAGAATGGATTTTTTATAAACGGGAACCCTTAGTAGTAGGGTTATAATCCCAGAATACCCTTTAAGATATCAATGAAGGGAAACCAAGAACAAGAACAAATATTTGGGAATCCCTATAATTTTTTAAGGTCAGAAAAATATTTAAAATAATTTTTAAAGACCTCAAATGATTTTTAAATAAATAATATAATTTTTAAATCAATTAAAGAGACTTAAATAAATATTTAAATAAAACTCTATAATTAAACAATAATTAAAAACAATCCTCCGATAATAAAATAAATATTCAAATAATATTTCTTAAATCATTTCCAAGTATTTAATACTTTCTGGAAATATAAATACTGTTTATCAAAGCAATTCTCAAAATAAATAGTACTCTTGTCCCTGGGATCCCTTGGGTTTCCCTGACAATCTCGAAATACCGACTCCCGGTCTAGAGTCACAACAACAAGTATGCTCTTATCTCTAGAGCTACAAGGTATACCGGTTTATAACTACTTATCTCAAAGCTAGTATATAAACCAAAATCATATTCAAAGTCAACACGATATAAAATTTATCGCAAAACAGTATAATACTATATATGGCAAAAAACAATATTATACAACAATACTTCAAAAGTACAAGTTTAGAAAACTTGCCTGATGCTCTGGTCGTAGTAGGGGTCTGTGACGATGTTTGATAATCTAAACAAAGTCAAAAACATACGGTTAATCCCCTAGACGATCCACTTAATAATAATGCTCGTGTACTTAAACAAATCGTAATCAAAGCACTTAATGGCATTATCTAGACTCATACTAAGTCCATATTACTTGTCAAATACTTAAGTCATAAGTTTGGTTCGAAACCGGTCCTCGAATTCAAGTTATACTTAATCACTTATAAAATAATCTTTTTGACTCGAAACCTTGGCACACACCTTGATAACTATCCTTAGCATTTTATCACAAAATTTCACATCTTAATTCGACATTTGAGGGTCCTAACTCATCATCAAAGTGGTTACATTTCTGTGATAAAATCCTTCGAACCACTTTCACTAAAGCTAGCGTAACTCTTAAACCGTAAATTTTTTTAACTCGATTCTTTCGGTAAAACAAACTAGACAACCATATCTTTGTAACCATAGGCAGTGGTGATGCTAAAAATGACTTTATGGTCTCGGACATAAACTGTTTTTAAGGATTAACGAAATTTCGCCATTAAAACGGCTATAACTTGGGCGTTTCCATTTTATAACACTCCAAACAACCAACCAAAGCAACCCATATCTAATCAACATCAACCAACATCCTTTTTACATCCATAAGGTCAGTGGTCATGTTCAAATCCAATACCCAATCATTTTACACAATTTATACAACCAAACAATCATAAAACTCCTTAATATGAACTTATCTTTACATACATTAAAACTACATCAAAAACTCATGAAAACTCAAAGGGTGGGTTAGGGTTTCACCTTCCTTGATACTCTAGGAACACTAGCAGAGCTTGTCACACCTTGGTATGGTCTTTGTTAGCTTCAACAAAGCCTAGATGGCATGAACAAAACATGGAAACAACTTAAAACACTATTCATTACTATTCATGCTCATCTTGTAAAATTCATATAAAATCGAAAAATAAGAGTTTGGCTCTCAAATTTTTTACCACACCTTCTAAACTTCAAGGGCTTTCTTTTGAGCCCAAGCTCATCACCAGGGGATGCTTGAAGCTTGATAAGTGGATTTTATATCCACTTGGAACATTCCATATCGGCTTAAATTGGTGTACTTGGACTCAAGTTTGTGGTATTTTTGATGTGTTTTGCTTAAATGTGCAGGTTTGCAAGAATGTCGATTAGGGATGAATTTTCCATTGCTTGGAGTTGATTTATGATATGGAATGAAGAACAACGTCTTAATATCAACTACCAAGAGGGTTATGATTCAAGGAATTGAAGACGGGAAGTTCGTGCAAGAAGAACGGAAGAAAACGGCTCAGAAACGAAGAAAACGGAAGAAAAATTAGTTCGGCAGGAAGACCATGCCCCTGGAGCGCATAAACGCACGCCTGGAGCGCCTAGAACAGCAGAGACGTGCGCTGGGAGCGCGTACCACGCGTTGGGGGTGCATAAATTCGCTGAAAAAAATCCTGAAATGTCCGTTTTGCCCCTATTTCGAATTCTAGTTGTATTTTTGGTACCCAAACCTATTTCTAATTGTATTGTAGGTTGATTTTCTTGTTGGGCAAGATATTTAGGCCTCTAAAAACACATCTTAGCTTTGTAAATTATATCATTATTCATTGAACTTAGAATTGCAAGGGAGAGAGTGGAAAAGGATTCAACGCTCGGTGACAAGCACGGATCTAGATCTACTTCATCTTTTGTATACGTTGAAACATAGATTTGTTTTCTCAACTCTTCGCTTTATTAATATTATTGTTCTTTTCTTTCATATCTTGTTAATTATCATGTTTTCATCAAATCCCATGACGATAAACGGTTCAATTATGGGCTAATCGTTGTCATGGGATTCTAACGGATTTATTAATGGAACTTAGTATCTTGATGCTTTAAAGATCTGTGTGTGGTATATCTGATATCCTCGTATGGTTATGCTTAATAGATAGATGCGTCGCGAACATCTAAATTGTTAATCTCTTGTGAAGTGGAAGTGGATCTTGAGATTTAGAACTTGCCATGCTAGCATAAGTTCATAATTGTTTATCAATATGATTTGTGGTGTGAGATGAAAATACTTATACTACCCTATGTGATCTTAATGGATAACCTGTTCTTCAACAGTTATGTTTTCAAATTCTATAGACATATAGGGTCTAAGCATAATTGGTGTCTATTCATCTTCTATCTCTTTTGTGGATGTATGTTTAGTTTGGTATGCGTATGCTGACAGGTAGCGTATACTTGTTTCGTGTTATCCGATCAGATATCAAAACCATTGCATATAAAGATTAAAGGCGTCAGATCTAAGGGAAGTATTTAATGAAGTTAGGATCCCATGTTTATTCTCATATTAGTAATTCGATTTCAATCTCATTAGTTACTTTAATTCTTAGTTTAATATTTGCATCCTAGTTTAATTTAGATAATCAACCCCAAATTTGTTATTTTTTTAGCAGCGAATTAAAACCATACATTGTTGCATAGGCATATTTTCTGATTAAAACTTAACCAGATCTCTGCGGAACGAACTTAAATTATATTACTTGTGACTACGTGCGCTTGCGTAATTTTGTGATAACAAGTTTTTGGTGCCGCTGCCGGGGATCATCGGTGTTTTATTTTTAGTTTATGTGCTTGTCAATAGTGGTCGTTGGCGTTCACTGACTCGGATTTCTTACTTAGTTTTTTTGTTTCGTGGTGTTTCAGGTACTTAAGTTTGTATGCGAACACGTTTACAAGCTCGTTTAGTAGCACTGGCGGAAGACGATCTTGTAGAGAACTTAGAAAATAAGAACGAGGAAGCTGAAACTACAGTAGCGATGGCAGATGCAGCAGCAGCTAAGGCTTTAAAAGAGTATTCTCAGCCGAAGATCAATGACATCCAGTCTAGTATTATCAGGCCGGCCATCACGGCTAATAACTTCTAAATCAAGCCAGGCACTATTCAGATGCTACAGAATTCGGTTCAGTTTGGGGGTGCTCCTACGGAGGATCCTAACATGCATATTCGGGACTTTATCGAGATCTGTGATACTTTCAAGTTCAATGGTTTGTCGGATGATGCTATCAAGTTGAGAGTTTTCCCATTCTCTCTGAGGGATAAGGCTAAGGGCTGGTTACACTCTCTACCAACTAGTTCCATTACTACATGGGAGGATCTTGCTCAGAAGTTTCTTACTAAATTCTTCCCTATGGCGAAAACTGCAGCAATAAGGAACCAGCTAACTCAATTTCAGCAGCAATCTGGAGAATCTTTGTGTGAGGCTTGGGAACGATACAAGGAGATGCTTCGTAGGTGTCCACATTATGGCATGTCTGACTGAATGGTTATCAATAGTTTCTACAATGGATTGGGAGCACAGTCTAGACCTATGCTAGATGTAGCATCAGGTGGAGCTCTATGGGCTAAGAGCTACGATGAAGCTTATGATCTTATTGAGACGATGGCTGCTAATGAATATCAGAATCCAACTCAGAGATTATCTCAAGGTAAGGTAGCAGGGATGTTTGAAGTGGATACAGCCTCAGTAATTGCAGCTCAGTTGAAGGCTTTGACTATGAAGGTGGATTCTCTTGCAAATTATGGAGTTCAGCAGGTGGCTAGTGTTTTTGAGCTATGTACGGGCGCACATGAGACGAATCAGTGTGCTATCTCTTCGTGAGTAATTTCCAGAGACCTGCGGCACCAGTTCCAGCTACTTATCATCCAAGCAACAGGAATCATCTCAATTTCAGCTGGAGCAACAATCAAGGTGCTCAACAACCTTATCAACAACAGTTTCAGGGACAACAAGCGAAGCCATTCAATCAGGGCTATCAACAGCCATATGCTCCAAGGCCACCATATCAACCTCCGGGATTTCAGCAGCAACAGCCCCAGGCTCATGTGGGGCAATTTTCTACTGAAAAATCAGAAATGGATGAGTTGAGGATGATGATTAAAAGCCTGTCAGTTTCTCAAAAGACCTTGGAAAACCAGATGGGACAGCTTGCAAGTGCTTTGCTTAGTAGGCCACAAGGAACTCTTCCTAGTGATACCGAGACTAATCCAGGTAGGAGGGATGGCAAAGAACAGGTGAAGACTGTGACTTTGAGATAGGGAAAGGTTACAACAGATCCTAAATCAGCCGCTAAGGAAGATGAAGAAGTGCAGAATCAGCAAGTTGAAAAATCTGCAGTGCCCGAGATTGAGAAATCTGACTTAGTAGCTGATGAGATAGATGGTGAAGTAGAGACGAGAAAGGAACCTGTTAAAGCTTCTCCGGAGTAGTCTACAAAGAATACTCAGATCTATCCTCCACCTCCATATCCTAGAAGACTCCAGAAGCAGAATTTGGATAAGAAGTTTGCTAAGTTCTTAGAGGTGTTCAAGAAGTTGCAGATTAACATTCCTTTTGCGGAAGCTCTTGAACAGATGCCGAGCTATGCCAAGTTCATGAAGGGTATTCTCTCTCGTAAATTAAAGCTCGACAAACTAGAGAATGTTGCCTTAACGGAAGAGTGTAGTGCCGTTCTGCAACAGAAGTTGCCACCTAAACTTAAAGATCCGGGAAGTTTCACCATTCCGTGCACTATTGGCAACCTTTCTTTCAACAAGTGTTTGTGTGACTTGGGAGCTAGCATCAATCTCATGCCCTTGTCAGTCTATATGCAACTTTGTCTACCGGAACCAAAGCCTACCAACATCTCTTTGCAGTTGGCTGATCGTTCAGTTACATATCCTAGAGGCATAGTGGAGGATGTTTTGGTGAAAGTTGATAAACTCATATTTCCTGCTGATTTTGTTATCTTGGATTTCGAGGAAGATAAGAAGATTCCCATAATCTTGGGAAGACCGTTCTTGGCTACGGGAAGGACCTTGATCGATGTGCAGAAAGGGGAACTTACGATGAGGGTGCAAGACCATAATGTCACTTTTAATGTCTTTAATGCAATGAAATTTCCCTCAGATGAAGAAGAATGCTTGAAGGTGGATTTGGTTAATTCTGCAGTTACTATGGAAATTGAGCAGTTGCTTAAGTCAGATTCTTTGGAAAAAGTTTTAGTTGGTGACTCTGATTTTGAAGATGAGGAAATAGCCGAGCAACTTCAGCAGCTAAATTCAGCTCCTTGGAAAAGGAGATTTGATTTGCCTTTTGAATCTCTTGGGTTAGCAGAACTTAAAAATTCGGAGGGGCGTCTGAAACCATCTATTGAGGAAGCTCCTACACTTGAACTCAAAGCACTTCCGGAACACTTGAGGTATGCTTTTCTTGGTGATGCATCTACACTACCTGTTATTATTGCCTCTAACTTGTCAGCTAGTGCGGAAGAAAAGCTCTTGCGAATTTTGATGGAGTTCAAGTCAGCAAATGGTTGGACCATAGCAGATATCAAGGGAATCAGCCCTTCTTATTGCATGCACAAAATTCTGCTAGAGGAAGGAGCTAAGCCTACTGTTGAACATCAGCGAAGACTCAATCCTATTATGAAAGAGGTGGTGAAGAAGGAAATTCTTAAGTGGTTAGATGCGGGTATTATCTATCCTATCTCAGATAGTTCTTGGGTGAGTCCGGTTCAATGTGTGCCAAAGAAAGGAGGCATGACAGTTGTTGCTAATGAGAAGAATGAGCTCATCCCTACTCGGACAGTCACGGGGTGGAGAGTTTGCATGGACTATCGAAAGCTCAATAAAGCCACAAGAAAAGACCAATTTCCTCTTCCATTCATTGATCAGATGTTAGACAGGTTGGTGGGACACGAGTATTATTGTTTGCTTGATGGTTATTCGGGTTATAATCAGATTTGCATTGCTCCGGAAGATCAAGAGAAGACCACATTCACATGTCCTTTTGGCACTTTTGCTTTTCGTCGAGTTTCTTTTGGTCTTTGTGGTGATCCTGCTACTTTTCAAAGGTGCATGATGGCTATTTTCTCAGACATGATTGGCACGAATGTGGAGGTTTTTATGGATGACTTCTCAGTTTTTGGTACTTCATATGACGAGTGCTTGCATAATCTTGGCTTGGTATTGAAACGTTGTGTGGAGACTAACTTGGTGCTTAATTGGGAGAAGTGTCACTTTATGGTGCAAGAAGGAATTATTCTTGGGCACAAGGTATCTGGTAAGGGGCTTGAAGTGGATAAGGCTAAGGTGGAGACAATCGAAAATCTTCCTCCACCTATCTCTGTTAAAGGAATTCGCAGTTTTCTTGGTCATGCGGGGTTCTATCGGAGATTCATTCAAGACTTCACGAAAATCTCTAAACCTTTGTGTAACTTATTGGAGAAGGATGTTCCTTTCAAGTTTGATGATGAGTGCCTTGCAGCTTTTGAGCTCTTGAAGAAGAAGTTGACTACTACACCAGTCATTACCGCACCTAATTGGGAGGAACCGTTCGAACTTATGTGTGATGCTAGTGACTATGCTGTTGGAGCTGTGCTTGGTCAGAGGAAGTATAAAATTTTTCATGTGGTTTACTATGCTAGTAAAACCCTCAATGATGCACAGCTGAACTACACTACTACGGAGAAGGAGTTGCTAGCAGTTGTCTATGCTTTTGAGAAATTCAGATCTTATTTGCTTGGTACTAAGGTGATTGTGTACACGGATCATGCTGCTATTCGATATCTCATGTCGAAGAAGGATTCAAAGCCTAGATTGATTCGTTGGGTGCTTCTTTTGCAAGAATTTGATGTGGAAATCAAGGATAGGAAAGGCACGGAAAATCAAGTAGCGGGTCATCTCTCACGCTTAGAGGACCACGGTAAGAATTCGCATAACAAATCTCTTATTAATGAATCTTTTCCAGATGAGCAGCTTTTTGGAGTGCAAGATGAAGAGCCATGGTTTGCAGATTATGTGAACTATTTTGTTAGCAATGTTATTCCTCCAGATCTTTCGAGTGCTCAAAGAAAGAAGTTTCTACATGATGTGAAATGGTACCGTTGGCATGAACCGTTTCTGTTTAGATAAGGAGCAGATCAGATGATCAGACGATGTATTCCGTATAGTGAGACGGAGAGTGTGTTGCGAGATTGCCACTCAATTATTTATGGTGGTCATTATGGTGGAGAAAAAGCAGCAGCTCGTGTGCTTCAAGCAGGTTTTTATTGGCCTACCTTGTTTAAAGATGCTCATCGGTTTGTAATGAGTTGTGACCGATGTCAAAGGGTTGGCAATATTTCTAGAAGGAATGAGATACCTCTTAACAAGCTTCTTGAGGTGGAGATCTTTGATGTTTGGGGAATTGACTTCATGGGACCTTTTGTTTCTTCATGAAACAATTAGTACATCTTGTTAGCTATGGACTACGTGTCTAAATGGGTCGAGGTTAAGGCATTGCCGACCAATGATGCTAAGGGGGTACTAAATTTTCTTCATAAGCAAATTTTCACGCGTTTTGGGGACACCACGTGCTATAATTAGTGATGAGGGGACACACTTCTGTAATCGTTAGTTTACTACGTTGATGGCGAAGTATAATGTGACGCATCGTGTTGCCACTGCTTATCACCCTCAAACTAATGGTCAAGCGGAAGTTTCTAATTGAGAGATCAAGAGAATTCTAGAGAAAGTGGTGAATCCGTCTCGTAAGGATTGGTCATTGAAGTTGGATGAAGCTGTGTGGGCGTACAGAACTGCCTACAAAACTCCTCTAGGTATGTCTCCGTTTCAGTTAGTTTATGGGAAAGCATGTCATTTGCCTGCAGAGTTGGAACATAAGGCATATTTGGCATTGAAGAAATTGAATTTAGATATCACGGCTGCGGGTGCAAAACGGTTGCTTCAATTGAATGAACTTGAGGAATTTCATGAGCAAGCTTACGAAAATAACAAAATGTATAAGGAAAAGGTCAAGAGGTGGCATGATAAGAGGTTGACGCCCAAGGCTTTTGTACCGGGTCAACAAGTGTTGTTATTTAATTCTCGCCTCAAGCTTTTTCCAGGTAAACTCAAGTCGAGGTGGTCGGGTCCATTTATTGTCAAGACGGTGTATCCACATGGAGCTATTGAAATTTATGAAACAACATCGGATCATGCTTTCAAAGTGAATGGACAGAGGTTGAAGCATTATTATGGAGGTTCGTTTAAACGTGAGAAGGTTTCCGCCATCTTGGCGTCGATGTGAATGATAGGAAGAATGTCAAGCTAATGACATTAAACAAGCGCTTCTTGGGAGGCAACCCAAGTGCTTTTGTATATTTTGTTATTGTTTCTTTTCTTTAAAAAAAAATCGTGAACAGTAACTTTATGCGCCTGCAGCGCACGAGTACGCGCCTGCAGCGCACAAACCCTCTGCCCAGTTCGTGATTTTTGGCTTAAAACTCAAATTCTTCATATCTTTTATCCCAAACTCTTTTCCTATCTCCTAATTCACTTCTAAATCCGAAACCCTAACAATTCCTACTCCTATTTCATCTCCTAATCCAAGCCTAAATTCATAACCTACATCTCCTATATATACATACACCCCTAAATACTTACATCTCCTCTCTACAATCAAAGATTTTCAAGCTTCATCAATTTCAAGAGTGTGGGAGGCTTAATTCGAATTCTTGGGGATTAATTGTTGCAAGTACACCTCTACAATTCGTGGGTAATGATCTAAACTCTCTTTGTTATTAAGTCCGAATTGTGTTCTTGCTAATTTAGTGGAATTTTGAATTTTGGGGTTTGTATTGTTCTTGGTTGGAGATTGTTGTTGGTTGATTATTGTGTGATATTGTTATGGCTCCTAAAAGGCAACGATTAGTGGGTAGTAGTAGTGGTACTCATCCGTCTTTGGATGAGGATTCGAACTCGGGAGGTGAGATGGAGAAATTTGTATCTCCGGAGGCCGAGGCGGAGTTTACTCGGTTGTTAGAAAAGGGGGTTGTTAGGGAGAGGATGTTTTTACCAACAAAGTCGGTTGAGATGCGTGCTATAATTCGAGAGAGGGGATGGGCTTATTTTTGTGAGTTTGCCAATGATGTCTTGTTGAATATAGTTAGGGAATTTTATGCAAATGCGAAGGTGGACAAGAATGATGTCACGGTGGTTAGGGGTATGGCGATTGATTATTCGCCTCGTGCTATTCGAACACTCATTGGGCAGCAGCCTAAACCTAGAGGTGCTTCAGATTGGTCCAAGAAGACGAGGGAGGATGTTGATTTAGATGTGGTGATTGTTGAGATTTGTATTCCAGGCACTGTATGGAAGTGCAAGACGGGTGTTACTAAGACTCATTTTCCTAACACGTCGTTGACTAAATTTGCACGAGTGTGGCATTTATTTATTTGTCATAACATTCTACCCACTTCGCACACGTCTGAAGTGACTGTTGAGAGGGCCATTTTTCTTTGGGGGCTTCTTAAGGGTGAATACATTGATCTTGGTTATGTGCTTAATCAGGGTATGCTCAGATTTATGGGAACCACAGCGGGTAGTATGCCTTATGCATCGATTGTTGCGAGGTTGTGTGAAGTTGTGGGAGTGAAGTATTATGATGATGAGCCTATTCAGACAGTCATGGGCCCTATTGATGATAATACGATTGATCAGATGTCGGATTGGGATGGAGGAGTTCCGCATCCGAGGGGGATTGGTTATGTTGTTCGTGGTGCTGGCACTAGTGGACAGGGAGCGGGCGCTCCGCCACGTGCACCGAGAGTTGACAGAGCTGAGAGTTCGAGAGCAGCTCCACCTCAGGGTATGGTGGATATGGCGGTTTTGGATGATTACTTCCGTGGTATGACTCGGCGTATGGATTCTATGACTAGGAGGATGGATGCTTTGAATGTCCTCCACCGCGAGTATTCGGAGGACATGGCTAGTGCTTTGGATACAGCTTTTCGGTCGCCAGGTACTCCTGTTCAGTGGCCTCTGTTTGGAGCATGGACTCAGTATCCACCAGATTCACCCGAGGAGGGTGATGACTATGATGAGTAGGTATGTTTTCTGCAATCCCTCGTATTTACTTCCATTCAATGAGGGCATTGAATATTTTAAGTTTGGGGGTGATTTGGGGGATTAATAGTTGTATTTGTTGCTATATTATGTGTTCATATAGGATATCATGCTTTGCATATTAGTAGAAGTTCATACATGTATGTTTGTATTATCTACGTTTGTTTCATGTAGGAAATTTTGTTTTGTTTTTATTTTTCGTAAACCATGTGAGTTCATTTTAGTTGCATTTTCATGGCATGCATATTTCATGATCCCTTAGGACGAGCTGATTCTGATTGATAGGTAGATGTTTAATTGAGTGTGGTGATGATGAGTAGAGGGCTGATTTATAGTTCCTAGGAATTGACTTGCATGTTACGGGAACAAAATTTTTACACAAACTCATTGGGTGCTTTTGGGCTAGGTTAGGGTCATGCTTGTTTGGATGCTTTGAGATTTAATCACCTGATTATATTTAGAATTTTCGTTATTCCCTTGATGGCGTAGGAGCATTAAAGTCTAAGTTTGGGGGAAACCAGGGATTTCATGCTAATAATTGTCAATAATGGCTAGGTGTCAAATGGCTAGTAGCCGGCTCATATTTATATGAGTAGTCTAGGGTTGGAAATGAGAAAGGCTCATTCCAGATTGCATATATAAAAAAAATCAGAAAAAAAAGAAAAAAAAGAGTCAATAAGTTAATTGTTTATATGCAAAATTAACCAGAGTGAGCTCTTTAATACTCGAGTAATTAAGTCTGAGGGGACTTAGTCCTAGTAACCTAAAGCCCTTGTGGTTTGGGATTGCTGACCTAACACTCGCTACATGGGTATTATTGTATAAGCCTTTAGGGGTCTCATTCATTGCACGGTTAAATAAGCATGCGTATTGTATAGTGTCGTAGTAATAAAGCATGAATTCCTGGCTAACTTGAATAAGGATGGAGGTGTTCCTAGGTTATGAAGTGTCTACAGTCTATTCTATTTATAAACCTGTGATTGTCTTGGTGAAGGATATGTATGATTTTTGACCTAGTTTTGGGAGTATTTCTGATGAGTATTGCACACACGCACGTTTCTGTCATGTACTGTTAGTATACGGGGACTTAGTCGAGCTCTGCTTGGATTTATTCGCATTCTTTGAGATATTTGCTTGTTAGTTGGTTTTGGTGAGTTTGAAGGGGATCTTTGCATTTTTCATATTAGTTGCATTCATGCATTGCATTGCATTAGGTTAAATGGATTTTGTGGGTACATTCGCTATAGGCCCTCACGAGACCTTACTCGTCCACTAGGGCTGCCTAAGGGTTTAAAGGGCTTGTTGCATATGCCAAATGCAACCATGATCACCTACGAAAGTGGTACAAGTTAGTTAATTAGATGTAATTGTTTATGCTTGAGGACAAGCATCGGTTTAAGTTTGGGGGTGTGATAAGTGGATTTTATATCCACTTGGAACATTCCATATCGGCTTAAATTGGTGTACTTGGACTCAAGTTTGTGGTAGTTTTGATGTGTTTTGATTAAATGTGCAGGTTTGCAAGAATGTCGATTAGGGATGAATTTTCAGTTGTTTGGAGTTGATTTATGATATGGAATGAAGAACGGAGTCTTAATATCAACTACCAAGAGGGTTATGATTCAAGGAATTGAAGACGGGAAGTTCGTGCAAGAAGAACGGAAGAAAACGGCTCAGAAACGAAGAAAACGGAAGAAAAATCAGTTCGTCAGGAAGACCATGCGCTTGGAGCGCATAAACGCGCGCCTGGATCGCCTAGAACAGCAGAGACGTGCGCTAGGAGCACGTACCACGCGCTGGGGGCACATAAATTAGCTGGAAAAAAAATCCTGAAATGTCCGTTTTGCCCCTATTTCGAATTCTAGTTGTATTTTTGGTACCCAAACCTATTTCTAATTGTATTGTAGGTTGATTTTCTTGTTGGGCAAGATATTTAGGCCTATAAAAACACATCTTAGCCTTGTAAATTATATCATTATTCATTGAACTTAGAATTGCAAGGGAGAGAGTGGAAAAGGATTCAACGCTCGGAGACAAGCACGGATCTAGATCTACTTCATATTTTGTATACGTTGAAACATAGATTTGTTTTCTCAACTCTTCGCTTTATTAATATTATTGTTCTTTTCTTTCATATCTTGTTTATTATCATGTTTTCATCAAATCCCATGACGATGAACGGTTCAATTATGGGCTAATTGTTGTCATGGGATTCTAACGGATTTATTTATGGAACTTAGTATCTTGATGCTTTAAAGATCTGTGTGTGGTATATCTGATATCCTCGTATGGTTATGCTTAATAGATAGATGCAACGCGAACATCTAAATTTTTAATCTCTTGTGAAGTGGAAGTGGATCTTGAGATTTAGAACTTGCCATGCTAGCATAAGTTCATAATTGTTTATCAATATGATTTGTGGTGTGAGATGAAAATACTTATACTACCCTATGTGATCTTAATGGATAACCTGTTCTTCAACCGTTATGTTTTCAAATTCTATAAACATATAGGGTCTAAGGATAATTGGTGTCTATTCATCTTCTATCTCTTTTGTGGATGTATGTTTAGTTTGGTATGCGTATGCTGACGGGTAGCGTATACTTATTCCGTGTTATCCGATCAGATATCAAAACCATTGCATATAGAGATTAAAGGCGTCAGATCTAAGGGAAGTATTTAATGAAGTTAGGATCCCATGTTTATTCTCATATTAGTAATTCGATTTCAATCTCATTATTTACTTTAATTCTTAGTTTAATATTTGCATCCTAGTTTAATTTATATAATCAACCCCAAATTTGTTATTTTTCTTAGCAGTGAATTAAAACCATACATTGTTGCATAGACATATTTTCTGATTAAAACTTAACCAGATCTCTGCGGAATGAACTTAAATTATATTACGTGTGACTACGTGCGCTTGCGTAATTTTGTGATAACAAAGCTCTATTTATTTGCCTTTAAAAATCGGTAAAGAAACTACCAAGAACAGGACAGTTCGGCTTCTTCAATTTGGGGGAGAGATTTGACTAGGCTATACTCCTTTGTTAGCCATGAAATTTTGAACGAATGTTCTACATATATTGAGGAAGCTGTGGTTCAAATTTGGTGATTTATGAATGGGTAGAAGTGGAGATACGAATTTTTCTTTGAGTGGTGTTTCTGCTGGGCAGTTTGCATCTCTTTGTGTTTTGCTTTGTTTCTATCTTGGATAATGATGTATCCTCTTGATTCTATCCCTTTGTATCAGTTAATTATCACTTAATTAAGTGTGTTTGAAGTCCACCAATGAAATCAAGGCATGTGGGTGAGTTTGAATGAGTAATCCACTTGCTTTGGTAAGTTACTAGCATGTCCTTGCCCCTTGGTTCTTATTTCTCTTATACCCTTTCCCCTTCACAATTTCCATGAGCCACTTCACTTAATTACATGTAATTGCAGCTCCATGAAGTTCTTAGGCCATGCTTGGGCTTACTTTAATGATATTAGGGCTTTTTGTTTGGGCTTTGTTCAAGGTTCTCTCATCATTTCATTCATCGAATGATTTCTGTGATCGTCTCAATGGTTTCTCTCTTGTAAATCTCTTGGATGTATATTATCCTCTCCACATTATATTTTAATGTGTTGGGGTGGTTCTAAACCTCAAATAGATATTAAATCCAATATCCTTTGTATATTCTCTTTATCTCAGAACTTGTTCTCCCGGTTTCTCAAGCGTTCTCAATTTCTTTAACTCTAGGTTTTACTCTCAATTTCATTCCCCTCTCATAATATATCCTCCCTTGGACTTCTAATATATAACATCCTCAATTTATAATCCAATTATTATATTCCTGACTTCCCTGTCAATGATGGAATAAACAATGCTTGGATTCTCTGAATTCGAGCTTCGTTCACATACATTCATTCTCACTGTACTTCCCTTGTACATACTTGGTTTTCTCATTTCTCCACTCCTATAGTGAGTACTCTAAATCACTTCTCAACTCCCTCGAGGGTACATTAACTCATTTCTTGGATGATAGATTATTCTTATCTATGTCATCAATCACTGAATTTCATTGTTCAAAAAATACATATATGTATCGGGATCATTATCCATAGAAATATCCATTCATTACAACCATTGTTCATTGAAACCATTATTCACTGATGTACTTATGTAATAAAAAAAGTTTTAATTCTATTAAAAAAATCGGGTTATTACAGTCTCCCCTCCTTAAAAGGATTCTGTCCCGGAATCAATTTAGGAATAGCTGGGGGTACTTCTTTCTCATTGCACTTTCTAACTCCCAGGTGGATCCTTCAACTTCTTGATTTTTCAATAAATCCCTCACTAGCTTGACAACCTTGTCCCTTAGCACTTGCTCATTTCTATCCGTGATTTCCACAGGTTGTCCTTCGTAAGTCAGATCAGGTCGTATATCTACCTGTTCGTACTCTATCATCTGTCGAGCATCTTCATTTTACTGGTGTAGCATTGCCACATGAAAGACGTTATGATCATGCTATAAGTTTTGGGGATAAGGCTGGCTCATAGGCCACCTCCCTGTCGCATCTTAGAATCTCAATTGGCCCAATGAATCTCGGGCTCACTACCCTTTCTTTCCAAGTCTTATAAATTCTTTCCATAGGGATACCTTAGCATTAAGAATCTCCGACCTCATATCCTCTATCTTGTTTACACAGAAATACACCAACATAAACTTACTTGTCATTCATCAACATGCCATTTAGCTTATCAATAGCAGTACTATCTCTATCCTTGCGGCTTGGTCCGCATACTCTCTCTGTCTGTTTTGGGCTGACACTAGCCGCTTGCGGGCAAGATCTTGTGTCTCAGGCGTTTGTTGGACTAACTTGGGTCCCCATAGCTTTCTCTCGCCCATCTCCTCCCAACATAAGGGAGAGTGGCAAATCCTTTGATACCGGGCCTCGTAAGGTGGTATCCATATACTGGCATGGTAACTGAAGTTGTAAGCAATCTCAATTAATGGTAAGTGGTCATCCAAATTTCCTTTTTCATGGTTAGCCACCAATAGCATTCTCTTGAATCTCTATACTTTTTGGTGCCGTCTAGGTGCACATAATATCTTGGACTGTGGGTCTTGTGTAAAATCTCATGTTTCAATTCCCGAACCTTCAGAATCCATCTGTTTCTCATTTTGACTAAGGGCATCAGCCACCACATTGGCCTTCCCTGGATGGTAGTGTATTTCACAGTCATAATCCTATGTCAATTCTAGCCATCTTCCCTATCTCATGCTATCTATTATCAACCCCTGCTGCTCCAGCCCCTTCTTTAATCATTTCACAGAAAGCCAACCTACCTCCTGTATTCAGTCATTCTTTATTATCTTATCTCCCCTCTCTCTGAAAGAAAGGCAAGTCTCTTGGGGGATTTGTTTGCGGGGAATGTTGTTTGGCCTGTCACATGTTCAGTTCCTTCTGCGTAAATATACATATTTCAAGCTCTTTTGATCCGGTTAGATCTCGCACTTTTCCTTCATACATATGACGTCTTGATATACTTAGGGTGAAAACCATCGTCAATAACTCTAAATCGATTCATTAAATCCATAAAAGTTGCGGGTGCACTAGTCCACCCCAACTGACATTACTGAAAACTCAGAGTGTCTATACCTAGTACAAATCGCAGTCTTGGATTTATCCTCGAGTTTAACTTCCAGCTGGTGATATCCAGTTCTTAAATAAATTTTGGAAAAATACACAACGTCTTTCAGCTAGTCAAACAACCATCTATCCTTGGTAATGGTACCTATTCTCAATGGTGAACTCGTTCAACTCTCGAGGTTCGATGCACAATCTCGTGCTAACATCTTTCTTTCTTACAACAACACCGGGCTCTCCACATTGGTACACCGGGTCTTACCATACTCTTACCCAGCAATTCTCGTAACTGAGTTGCTAATTCTTTCATTCCCACTGGGGCTAACAGGAGATGTAGCACTATACTCTTAATACTCGGTATTCATTCTCATGTCATCCAAATCAATATCTGGTAGCTAATTAAAACCTAATTCAATATTAAATATTAAATTCAATAACCCTAATTCAATATTAAATTCGTAATTAATATTGAGGGTGTGTTAGGTCCCGAAGTACCGTAGAAGGGGGGTTGAATACGATACTACCAAAAAAATCCGAGAATATATCTTTATTGATAATAAACTCGAAGGGGTGTTACAACTTCTAATCCAATGGATTAGCTTCAAAACCAGAACACTTCTAAGGATAGTTTAGGCACGAGGACCTTCTACCCGTCACTTCCTGAAAGCGGGCTAAGCCGGCTTCCCAACTAGATGGACTGTCTAGCAGCTTGCACAGAAAAGATATAAGAAAGAGAAGAGAGAGTTGTGTGTTGAGGTGTGTTTTGAAATGAAATACAACAGGCCTATTTATAGGCTACAAAAAGTCACTATGTTGTACTATGCTGTACTATTTCAAGAACCCCCGTGGGCCCCACCAGCCACTATTTAAATAGTACCACTATTTATCACCTACCACTGTGGGCCCCACTAGCCACTATTGCATAGTTTTACTATTTTTTTAATCTCTTGGGCTTTTCTCTTCTGTTTATTCTGCTGTTTTAATTCATCTCAGAAAATAATCCAAGTACCAGATTAATTTAATTATTTTGTTATAAATAATTAATTAATCTGTTACTTATTTAATTTTTAGAGTAAATTAATTTTTGAAAATACCTTGAGATATTATGTTTGTCCCTGATCGTCAATAGGCTTTGGCAATTCTTTCTGTGAATTAATGTGTTGATCCTTCTCGTATGTGCTGACACTTAGTGCACTGGTCTGGTTCACAAGTGACTAGCACTGATCTTGATCTTCACACCTTCGTTACATTCCAATTGATTATCCTGCAGCAATATCTTCAAATAATATAAATACATAGAATCTTTTGGTCCTTCAACTAAATCATCTGTACATCTATTCTGTCATTGAGGCTTGATCATGTTAATGAACTTCTTTCAGCGACTTGATCCTTGTTGATCCCTGTTCTTCAAATTTCACGATCCCTGTATAGAGTTAATATTATTTATCTTTTATCCTAGTTGAGTTATATATGTCCTCTATTACATATTACATTACATTATGCATTACAATCTCCCCCTATTTGATTGTTAGGGTTTGACAAGCAAATTCCTAGAGGATGACTCAACTGATACAACAATAAAAAAATAAAGTTCAAAGATAAATAATATTAAAGTGCATTCTGGATCATATATATACATTTTCTAGATTTCTAAAATTAACCAAGTGCAAGACAATTGTTCCTTTAGACTGAACAAATCTTCAAGTTTGCCTTTGCTTTCTTTCCACATAGCACTAATACTCCAATTAGCTTTTCCTTTCCTAAAATAAAGTTAATTCCGTGTCAACAACCTTTTCCTTGCCCTTACGCTTAGTAGATTTTTCTTGGTCATCCACCTTCTTCCCCTCAGTTGGGTTATCCTCCAGAGTAGTAGGATGTGGAGTTGGTAAATTAGACGAAGATGGCTTTACCAAGGAGTTGATTGCATCATTTAACTGGGTTGCCATGGTATTCAATTGAACCTGGAATACATCATGTTGAATAAGTTGCAGATTTTTTATTTCTGCAATGGACTTACAGATATTTGGCAACTCTTTCTCCATTGTTTGGACCAGTGTAAGGAGTCTGCTGTATTCCTTTCTGGTTACAGGTGCATGTGGTTGAGTAGGTTACTCACTCGTACGTTCTGCAGGTGTTTCACTCAACACTCTATATTCACTCGGTTTAGTGGTTTGGGTTACACTTACATGTTCTGTTCGTGTTTCCCTCAACTTTCCTCCAGAGCTTCCACTGATATGTGTACCTGCAAATGAAATCATCCTAGCCCCTTTTTAAAAGGTCAGGGATGCTGCAATGAAAGTTTATGAGCTTCCATCCTCGCATGAAGCAAATTGCCGACCACTGGTAAAGAGTGGTAAATCTCGAAAGAGATCCAGAGATTTTCCCTCTGGGAGGTTAAACTTGAATCGATTAAATGGCACAAAACCCAAGTTTCCCTCGACTGCCTGTGAAGACACTTGGTTCATAAAAGAACCACCTACCGATGGATCTTTCTGTAAAATGGAAGATTCACCAGCAGTTATTGAGGTAGGTAATTCCACCTCGGATGCATGTGGATGCATTTGATCTTTAGAAAGATCATCAACCACTCTTATGTTCCGTGAAATGGAACTCAAGATAGTTGCTCCCGTCAATTCAACCTCATTTACATTTGCACTCATTGGATAAGAAAGAATTGTTTCACTAACAATTGCCATTATCTCAGGTTCATTGGGTTTACTCCATTTAGAATAAGGTAGAGCGGTTGATGTAACTAACTCCTTATGTGGTGTTGCTGAGGCACTATCTCCCTCAATAATGTGGATGACTGGTCGTTTAAGTGATAATTGAGGTGTAGAAGTTTGTTGTGTTTGCATTTGTAGAATGGGCTCTTCGACCTGTGCTAGAGTCGGTGGGATTTCCTGCTCTTGGTCGGGTAAGATGGCCACTAGGGGCTGTAGAAACTGTATTTCCTATGACACAACATGGAATACAGAGGTTGGAATAGCAGGGATTGAAATATTACCTTGTCGTATACCTGCTCTCACTGGTCTTGGTAACAACGGAAGTGGGACAGTCTTTAGATATTCAGTTAGGACTGTAGGCACATTCGTATAGTTCTTTTTGCTTATGTAATTAATTACATTCATCTTCATGTAAGAACATTCCACCTTTCGACCATTTTCCAAGTTTACCCTGTCTTTATCATTCAAAAAATCATTTAATATTAGCTATAGAAACCTTGGATATAGACATTTGACATTTTGAGTCCGAACATCTCTTCTTCCCAAGTGTTTCATCTTTAAAATGATTTGACCAAGCACTATTTTTCCAAAATTAATCCTCAAATTATTGGCGAATGCATACCCTATTTTTTTGAATAAATTCAGGTATTTGATATTGATTTGTTCTATCTGAGGAAAAAACATGGTTAAGAGTGTGAAATAAGAAATTCCAGTACTGGGTTAGAAACGTTCTAGAAAGATTATCAGTATTGAAATTACCATCTTGGTACCTTATAAAACGAAAGAACATTTCAATCTGTTCAGGTGTAGGATCAGAAACGAGATTTTCCATAGGAAAATGAAGAATTCGATTAACATCTCGTTCAGTGACCCTAATTGACCTACCAAATAGTCGATATGTGATTGCACACCCGTCCTGTCCAGAAGTGTTAACCGCACTGCAATATAGTTCACGCAATGCATCATGGTTAAGCTGCACTGGTGTAACTAAATCATAGCGAATTAATGAATGTTCATTCAGAAATTGTGTCCAAGCCCAAAATTGCTCATCCAGAATGGTTTCGATTTGCTGAATGGAAATAGGATTAACTTTAGCAATTAAAAAGCTTTCCTGCAATGCCATTTTCAAAACTTTGAGGAGATTCAAAAACAAGGGTTAGTTTTTATAAAGGATGATGTATAAAGCAAGAATATGAAATCCGATCTAAAAACCACCAGCTTGATTGAGAGATCTTTCCGATCAAAGCTTGAAATTTTCAGTAATTATGTGTATATGCTCTGTATGTATATCTGAAAAATGATGATGTTAAACATAAACAAAAACTCATCATTTATAAGGTTTCAAGGACTAGTGGGTTAGGTGTGATAGTGACAGGTTATGTTTAAAGGCTAACACCACTCAATAATTTCTCACCTAATGATAAGTGGATTTTATATCCACTAATTGTCTTCCGTTCGGACTTAAAACGGTTGCAAGTTCTCGAGTTTCGTTGTCATTTGATACGTTTTTGTGTAAATTGTGTAGGTTGTGTCCTGAAGTTATTATGGTGCTAAAATGGTGATTTGGGTGGCGTGAAATGAATTTTTAGATGTGTGAAGAAAAGTGATTCAAAGTGCAAGAATCGTGGAATGATTGTTGCTAAGTGGGAGAGCTAATACAAAACAAGGAGAGGTCTAGGAGCACAGGCATTCCAGGAACCGTTGGGCGCCATTGCACAGGTGTTGGGCGCCATTGCGCGCGCAGGGTGGAAAAAGGGTGTTGTCCAGGAGATTTGGGGCGCAGTTGCGCGTGTTTGGGGGCGCAGTTGCGCGAGGCTGGGAGCCGTTGCTCGAGTTTTAGCGCTATAGCGCGCGCGGGGAAAGAATTCCAGGGCTTGTGGAGCGCTGCTGCGCTTGGTTTAGGCGCCATGGCGCTTTGATGTGGGTGTGAGCAGTTTCTGTTGCCTTGTAGCGGATCAAGTTGGTTTTGGGCCTATTATTAGGGCATGTTTATATGTATTATTGGAGACCTAAAAAAATATATCTATCGTTGTTCTTGGTTTTTTTAGCATCTATCACATTTTTTCATCTAGATTTCAAGAACATTTTCAAGGAAATTCTCCAAGCTAGTAACAAGCAAGGATTATTCTTTGGAACCTTTGTACTCTTCTATTTTGGGGATTTATTTCTAAACCCTATTTCTTCTTCCATAATTACTTGTTTATTTTAGAATTATGTTTTCCATAGAACCCATGATGGCAATTAGGTCAATTATGGGCTAATTCGTTATCATGGGGTTTTAATGGATTTTTCTATGGATTCTAGAAATTGAGTGTTATTTATGCCTTGGTGTGTGATTGATTGTATTGATTGCCTGGTATGTTTATGCTTATTCGTTATAAGTGAGTCGCGAACACTTGTAATTGTTTGTTTAATCCTAGTGAATGCGTAAGTGGATCTAGGGTTTAGAACAATTCATGCTAGCATTGGTTTTTGCATGTGAAGAACATGTATTAATTTGTGATGTAATTCTAACCGTCTTGCATCGACTATGTGGTTTAATGGGTGCTTGATTTTCAACCGGTATGTGTTCAATTGCTATAGACATATAGGGACTACACATATTTGGTGACTACTTGACTTCTATCGATTGTGGATGATCAGTAGGATGGTATATGCACAACGAAAGTTGGTGTGTATCAGTTTAGTGCATCTAATCAGTAATCAACTCTGTCACATGCTAGGCTAAAGGGCATAAGATTCTAGATGAAGTAGTAAATGAAATTGAAATCCCATGTTTGTTTATTATAAAGTTAAAGTTAAGTTATTTCCTCGTAATTGGCTTAGTTGGTAATTAATCTTTAGTAAATCAAAACCAAAATTGTGATTGTCTTAGCAGTGAGTGTAAATCATAAGCTGGTGCATAAGTGAACATAACAAACAATTTGAGTCTCTGTGGGAACGAATCCTATTTACTCTATATTACTTGTTGACCACGTTCTCTTGCGTGAATAAGTGCGAACACCTAACAACCTAATTAGCCGAAAAACATCTTATCACCGAAACCTATCAGCCTATACACATATACACATATTTAATACTTCTAATTATTATGGATTTAAAAATAATCACGCAGTAAATCAAGAATTAATCCATAATAATCAGATAAACTCACAATTAAATAGACAAAAAATTAACAAAATATCATAAATTGATATATGTCAATAAAATATTTATTTAATTATGCTACAATGATATCTCCAGAATAATCATGCAGATAAGCAAATAAAACAAACAAAAATCCAGAGAATGAAATTCACTGGCTGCAACTAATTGAACAGACATTTTAAAAGATCATGTGAAATTTAACATACCAAGCTCACTTACCAACCTTGAAAAGGTTGCTTCATCCAAAGCTTTAGTAAAAATGTCTGCCAACTGTTTTTCACTAGGAACAAAATACAGTTCCACAGTGCCTTCCATCACATGCTCCCTGATGAAATGGTATCTGATGTCTATGTGCTTGGTTCTAGAATGCTGCAATGGATTCTTTGATATTGCAATTGCACTAGTGTTGTCACAGGAAATTGGGATCTTTTCAACTTTAACTCCATAATCAAGTAGTTGATTTCTCATCCATAGAATCTGTGCACAACAACTCCCAGCTGCTATGTATTCAGCCTCTGCAGTTGAGGTAGATACTGAGTTCTGCTTCTTACTGAACCATGAGACCAGCTTGTTTCCCAAGAATTGACAGGTTCCAGTGGTACTTTCTATCCATTTTGCAACCTGCATAATCTGCATATGAGTAACCAATTAGATCAAAACTAGAATATCTAGGGTACCAAATGCCAAGGTTTGGTGTTTCCTTGAGATATCTGAAAATCCTTTTAATATCTACTAAGTGAGATTCCCTAGGATCAACTTGAAATCTAGCATATAAACATATAGCAAACATAATATCAGGTCTACTAGCTGTTAAGTATAAAAGAGATCCAACCATGCCCCTATAGCTTGTCATGTCCACCTTCTTTTCCTTAGTATTCAGTTCAAGCTTAGTGGCAGTGGCCATGGGTGTTTTTGCAGAAGAGCAATCTTCTAAATCAAACCTTTTTAAAAGATCATAAATGTATTTTGTTTGACTTATAAAAATTCCCTCATTCACTTGTTTAACTTGTAAACCAAGAAAATAAGTTAATTCACCCATCATACTCATTTCATATCTACTTTGCATGAGTTTGGCAAATCTCTTGCAAAGTTTCTCATCTGTAGACCCAAATATTATATCATCTACATAAATTTGGACAAGTATCATAGAGCCATTGACATTTCTATAAAAGAGAGTTTTATCAACAGTACCTCAAATGAAGTGATTCTCTATAAGGAACTGTGAGAGTGTGTCATACTAGGTTCTAGGTGCTTGCTTCAGGCCATAGAGTGCTTTGAGTAGAAAGAACACATATTCTGGAAAGTCTGGATCTTCAAAACCAGGCGGTTGACTAACATACACCTCCTCCTCCAGAATACCATTCAGAAATGCACTCTTGACATCCATTTGATATACTTTAAAATTGGCATGCGCTGCATAGGCCAGGAAGATCCTTATTGCTTCTAACCTTGCCACTGGTGCAAAGGTTTCTTCA
Source organism: Saposhnikovia divaricata (assembly GCA_036435485.1). Lineage (NCBI taxonomy): Eukaryota > Viridiplantae > Streptophyta > Magnoliopsida > Apiales > Apiaceae > Saposhnikovia > Saposhnikovia divaricata. The sequence goes on along the minus strand of CM071594.1, from coordinate 52,917,192 downwards.
AAGTCAATTCCTTTCTCTTGACAGTAGCCTTTAGCCACTAATCTAGCTTTATTCCTTGTGACTATGCCATTCTCATCCATCTTGTTCTTGAATACCCACTTAGTGCCAATCACTGATTTGTCTTTAGGTTTGGGTACAAGTTTCCATACTTCATTTCTTTCAAACTGGTTTAGCTCTTCTTGCATTGCTAAAACCCAGTCTGGATCCAGAAGAGCATCTTCAACTCTCTTAGGTTCCTCTTTGGATAGAAAACTGCTATACAAGCATTCTTCTTGAGTTGCTCTTCTAGTTTGGACCTTTGCATTAGGATCTCCAATGATAGGCTCAAATGGATGATCCCTGGTCCATTTTCTTTGTGGTTTTAAGTTTGACCTTGATGAAGTGGCTTCATTTTCTTTGTGTTGATCATTGTGGTTTATTGTTGAGTTTTGACTGTGAGAAACTCCCCCTGAGTGTATGTCCCTCGAGATTGATGGAGTTCTTACAAATTCATCAACAGATGCTTCTCTTTGATTTTCTACAGATGCTTCAAATTGATTTCCAACTGATGGTGTAAGTTGCTCTTCAACAGGTGGTTCATTCTGCACTTCAACTGATGATCCTTGTCTGTTTCTCACACCATTTGATCTCCATTCTTTATCATCATCTTCATTTTATTCACCACTTCTCTCATTCTCAAATGAGAGAGACTCATGAAAACCTTCATCTACTAGACCAAATATTTTCTTGTCATCAAAGACAACATGTATGGACTTCATTACAATGTTTAGTCTTAGGTTGTAGACTCTGTAGGATTTTCCAGCTGAGTATCCAACAAAGATAGCTTCATCTGCCTTCGAATCAAATTTTCCAAGATGCTCACCATGATTTTTCAATACAAAGCATTTGCATCCAAAGACATGCAAAAAGTTGATTATTGGTTTCTTGCCTTTGAAAAGTTGATAAGGTGTCATGCCTTTTGCTTGATTGACCAAAGAAATATTCTAAGTGTAGCATGCAGTGTTTATAGCTTCTACCCAGAAGTATGTTAGTAGCTTAGACTCTTCAAGCATTGTTCTTGTAGCTTCAATTAGAGTTCTGTTCTTTCTTTCCACTACACCATTTTGTTAAGGAGTTCTTGGTGCAGAGAATTCTTGGATAATTCCTTCTTCTTCACAAAACTCTCTTATTACAGAATTCTTGAACTCAGTTCCATTGTCACTTCTAATTATCCTTACTTTGAGTAGAGGATTGTTGTTGACTATCTTGATGTGATTTATAATGACTTCACACGCCTCATCCTTAGAGTGCATAAAGAATGTCCAAGAGAATTTTGAGAAATCATCAATAATCACAAGACAGTATTTCTTCTTTGAGATTGACAACACATTGACTGGTCCAAAGAGATCCATGTGAAGTAGTTGCAAGGGTTGATCAATTGATGACATTGACTTTGATTTGAAAGAGGCCTTCTTCTGCTTCCCTTTCTGGCATGCATCACACAATCGGAGTAATCCAGTTTGGAATACCTCTAACTAAATCCTTCTTTACCAACTCATTCATTGCTTTAAAACTCAAGTGTGACAGTCTTTTATGCCAAAGCCAACCTTCATCTACACTTGCCTTGCTGAGAAGACATGTAGTCATGTTTGCATTTGTTGAATTGAAGTCAGTAATGTACATATTTCCTCTTCTATCTCCTGTCAACACTACCTTGTTGTCACTTTTCTTGAAAATGACACAAGCTTCAGATGTGAACCAGACACTCTGGCCTTTATCACACAATTGACTGACACTTAGCAAGTTATGCTTAAGTCCATCAACCAGTGCTACTTCTTCAATGACAACATTTCCTTGTGAAATCAAGCCATATCCTCTATTATATCCTTTGCTGTTGTCTTCAAAGGTAATACTAGGGCCAGCTCTCTCCTCAAGCTTAGTGAGCAGGGTAGAATCTCCAGTCATATGCCTAGAATAACCACTGTCCAGATACCAAAGATTCTTTCTGTTTCCCTGCACACATCAAAACAAAATCAAGTTGACTTTGGTACCCAAGTTGTAACGCCCCCAAATCCCCTACAGGAATCCAGGTCGCCACATCTCTTGCGGAATATTCAATCTCCTGATCATAATGAAATCTATAACAATATTCATAACAACTCCACGGGCTATAACCTTAGAACAAGTACTCAATAATTCCAAAAGATATTACATCTCAAGTTCACTTCCCAGAATCTCTAAAATACTATTACAACTCCAAAGAACTAGATAATAAAACATTATACCAACACCTTTCCAACCTGTAATCTCCACAGATGCTTTAAGATTAACATGCTGAATCAGTGGTCTTCCTCTTTCCTTAATCACGATTTGCTGTACTAATACTAGCTCTGATTGCCTCTGCTTTATAATATTTAAATAGCAAGAATGAGCCAAAGAATGCCCAGCAAGTACATATAGATATCATATAATAAACAATTTGACCAAAGTATATCTTTTTACCACTCTATAATATACATATTTTGAAAAGAGATCAACTTGGAAATTTTTTTATAAACCCCGAAATACAACTCATATGAAAGGACAAATATATCTCAATAATTTCTCAAAATACTACTCGAATGAAAGGATAAATATATCTCAATAATTTCTCAAATACTGCTTGAAGATAAATCAATAACTTCTCAAAATACTGCTCGAAGATAAATCAATAACTTCTCAAAATACTGCTCGAAGATAAATCAATAACTTCTCAAAATACTGCTCGAAGATAAATCAATAACTTCTCAAAATACTGCTCGAAGATAAATCAATAACTTCTCAAAATACTGCTCGAAGATAAATCAATAACTTCTTAAAATACTCCATTGGTAATATATTATAACAACTGCTCAGATCAACACCCTAGTTAACAGAACCACACAGGCATCGGTTAACCGATAGGATGTCAATGATTAAATTTCTGCTCATAACGCCTACTCAAGTAATGGATGATCAATCCATTATCACTACTCGTTTTCTATCAATAGAAGGATGCACCGACGTCTCGAACACACCCTAAATACTCCTCAGTTGGGCCGGTGCGTTACTCCGGTCACTTTTGCTTTCATAAGCAATGAACAATAGACACCATTAATATAGTTTCCCTCTCGAATGAGTAGAGGAAAATATTATGAAAAACTGTTCTGATTATGGAGTCGAAATGAGGTGACCCATACCAGTATACATAACTTACTTTATATATATATATCCCCACTCTTAAATATAAGCTCGAATGAAGTATCTCAGTAAACGTACCAACAATATGGAACAACTCATGAAATAAATCTGAACACCTCATAATATACTATATTCGAATAACAGTTCAACAATAATATGTATGTAAATTGCATGAATAAAATCTGATATAAACCACTTGAAAGAATACTTGATTTTAAAATCCGAAAACTTAATCAGCATACTTATGAGTTAAAAATATAAATACTCCGAACAATGGAGTACGAATTAGTAAACTTGCCTAGTTCTGCGATACGATACTCCAACCTGCTCCACAACTCTGATTCTTCGACATTTCACCTCCTCGGGCCTAGTTCAGCTATTATTTAACTCAACTTCTGATCACCTTTCAATCAACTTCTAATCACCGATATATAATACCCTTGCATATCTACAACTTTCGTTCTTCAAGTTTTTCCAAACGAGTCTCCTAACTCATCCTAAATCCTACCCTAAAATGGTTCCCAGAATAATTCCAACTCGACATTTTTACGCGAAACCTTTTCCATTTTTAAATCTCACAAATAATAATTTAATAATAAACCCGGTTTTAGTCTAAAATAATCTGATTCGATCCGAAAATGCTAAATGCCAATCCTCTAAAATAATACCATTGAAAACTTAGTCAATAAATAATCCTCAACTTAAATAAATAATTCCTCAAGACACAATTAATCCTATTTACTCGATTTAAAACCATAATAACTATTCTACTTTAATACCCTCATCATTTTAAATACCAATAATATAATATCTCATAAAAATCTCCTGAATAAATAACGGAAATTAATTCCGGAATAAATAAATATCTCTTCGAACTCAGGAATTAAATCTGGAGAATATATCCTATTTTTAATATCTGGAAATCTCAATTCTTTGCTCAAAATGGAAAATTCAACAATCTATTTTTATTCGATTTAAATCCAAAATAATTATTCTCATTTTTAAAATAATTCACCAAAGAATTCCTCTTTTAATAAACCTCACAAATCTTAATTTATTTAATAAAATATTAATCTCTAAATTAAATCTGACTCGATCCGGTTAATTAAAATAAACCGGAAAATATAAAAAAACAGCTTTCTCAAAATAAAGCATATTTTATTCTAATATTCGCAAATATACCCTTTTTTTTATTGACAATATATTAAATCTCTAAATTATTTTCAAAATCACATAATAATACTTATTTAATTAATAAATTAATAAATTCTAAATTACATCTAAAATTCTATTTAATTAATAATCCAATCACTATTTTGTCTAAATAACTCATTATTAATAAAACTATTTAATCTTCTGAATTTAATAACGTTCCAATTTTAACGGGCCAATTAAATCCTATTTAATTAAAACACGAATAAAACGTATGGTCCTAAATTGGGTACGTTAATATTATATTATATCTTAACAGAAACGTGGGACCCACCTGTGGGACCCACCTACAACACAACACTGTTCGACCTCCCCTTCCCCATGTTCTCTCTCGCAATCTCTCTGCTCTATCTCTCTCTCTCTCTCTCTCTCTCTCTCTCTCTCTCTCCCTCTCCCTTGAATCTCTCTGCACTCTCCCACCATATCCCTCCCTGCATCTCTCTTCGAACTAACAATCATATACAATTCACAGTGCTCCCCGATTCAACACCCAACAACAATCCCTCTTACCGCCTCTCTTCTTCTTCGAATACCCACGAACAATCTCTGCACCCCCTCTCTCTCGGTTCAATCTTTCTTAACAACAACCTCTCTCGAACACCACCATCTCCCTCGATTACTCTCTCCCGACTCCTCCTTATCTCTCCCACGATCTGTTCTCTCCCTTTGAACCACCACAACCAACGATTCAAATCACAACAAGCAACCCAATCTCTCTCGACTCCCCCCCCCTCTCTCTCTCTCTCTCTCTCGCTGTATCTCTACAGTTCCCCCCCTCCCTCGACTTTAGTTTAACAGAGAAACAAGACACCTGCTATGTGTTTTATTCAAAAAAAAAAACCTTCCGTTTTAAAACTTAATATTTACTTATATATATAACAAAACTGATTTTATTGTTTTTTAATACAAAACTGAAAATACTATTTTGTGTTATAAAATAAAGAAAAGTAATTTAAAATGGGGAACATAATAAAGTGGGATTTTAGTGCCCATACTTATTTTATTTTTTATAAAATTAAAAAGTAAATAAATGGGGAACAAAATGAAGTGGCTATCTAATGGTTACATTAATAATTAAAAAGAACTAAATGTGGGAGACAAAAATTTAATGCAGAAAAATTAAAATTAAAAATAATGATTATGTCTATATTTAATGAAATAATTGGTAAAAAGATCTCGTTTTCTCCCGTTAAACGATACTAAATTTTTTTTCTAAATTAAATACGACAGAAAAATAAAATCCTAATTTTTCTCAAATTCTTTTAATAAACACTAATTAATTAAGCATAATACGAATATATAATTTTAGAAAATTTTACAAAACGTAGTAAAAAAAATAATAATGCATCGTTTCTTAAATAAAATTTAAATAAACATCGAGTAGAAAGAAAAATTTATTCGAAAATTTTACGGATATTACAGTCTTCCCTCCTTAAAAGGATTCCGTCCTCGGAATCAACGTAGGCAATAACTAAGGCTGCTTATAGCTTCTCAGCACTTTTACCAGCTTTATGCTTCCCATATCTTAATTATAAACTCTTATACTATACCGTCTATTTACCAATATATTCTCAGCTTTTACCATATCTATTTTTTATACCCATATCGCATAATACCTTTTCTAAATTACTGCATCCTTATATTCAATCTACTGTTTCAATCCCTGTTGAAATATTCGAGCTCCTTCATCCTCCAAATCCATACATAATACCTTCATACTCTTCTTGTTTTGACTCCATCTATAAAATCCACTCTATTTATCTCTTCTGTATTTCTCCAAACGTCACAGCCTCACTCGATTCCACTTATCCCAATATGGTTTAGTCTAACAAAACTGCATACCCATGAAATATTTATTTATGAAAATAGTACATATCTGTTCATATACATATATACACATATATATCTACAGTTATAGATATATGTATATTTATGTATACTTACCTCTATATACTCATATTTCACCCAATAAATAAATCCTGGATACACATTTCTCTCGTCCTAATTGATTCTACTGCTAATGGCCATCCTGCCTCCACCTCGCAACTCCTATTATATATATACCTATCGATTTCTTGGCTTCTAAACTCCCTTTCATATAGTCCTAGCTCCTCCTACACTCGTTCTAAGATTTATAACCTACCGCTCTGATACCATTACTGTAACGCCCCCAAATCCCCTACAGGAATCCAGGTCGTCACATCTCTTGCGGAATATTCAATCTCCTGATCATAATGAAATCTATAACAATATTCATAACAACTCCACGGGCTATAACCTTAGAACAAGTACTCAATAATTCCAAAAGATATTACATCTCAAGTTCACTTCCCAGAATCTCTAAAATACTATTACAACTCCAAAGAACTAGATAATAAAACATTATACCAACACCTTTCCAACCTGTAATCTCCACAGATGCTTTAAGATTAACATGCTGAATCAGTGGTCTTCCTCTTTCCTTAATCACGATTTGCTGTACTAATACTAGCTCTGATTGCCTCTGCTTTATAATATTTAAATAGCAAGAATGAGCCAAAGAATGCCCAGCAAGTACATATAGATATCATATAATAAACAATTTGACCAAAGTATGTCTTTTTACCACTCTATAATATACATATTTTGAAAAGAGATCAACTTGGAAATTTTTTTATAAACCCCGAAATACAACTCATATGAAAGGACAAATATATCTCAATAATTTCTCGAAATACAACTCGAATGAAAGGATAAATATATCTCAATAATTTCTCAAATACTACTCGAAGATAAATCAATAACTTCTCAAAATACTGCTCGAAGATAAATCAATAACTTCTCAAAATACTGCTCGAAGATAAATCAATAACTTCTCAAAATACTCCATTGATAATATATTATAACAACTGCTCAGATCAACACCCTAGTTAACAGAACCACACAGGCATCGGTTAACCGATAGGATGTCAATGATTAAATTTCTGCTCATAACGCCTACTCAAGTAATGGATGATCAATCCATTATCACTACTCGTTTTCTATCGATAGAAGGATGCACCGACGTCTCGAACACACCCTAAATATTCCTCAGTTGGGCCGGTGCGTTACTCCGGTCACTTTTGCTTTCATAAGCAATGAACAATAGACACCATTAATATAGTTTCCCTCTCGAATGAGTAGAGGAAAATATTATGAAAAACTGTTCTGATTATGGAGTCGAAATGAGGTGACCCATACCAGTATACATAACTTACTTTATATATATATCCCCACTCTTAAATATAAGCTCGAATGAAGTATCTCAGTAAACGTACCAACAATATGGAACAACTCATGAAATAAATCTGAACACCTCGTAATATACTATATTCGAATAACAGTTCAACAATAATATGTATGTAAATTGCATGAATAAAATCTGATATAAACCACTTGAAAGAATACTTGATTTTAAAATCCGAAAACTTAATCAGCATACTTATGAGTTAAAAATATAAATACTCCGAACAATGGAGTACGAATTAGTAAACTTTCCTAGTTCTGCGATACGATACTCCAACCTGCTCCACAACTCTGGTTCTTCGACATTTCACCTCCTCGGGCCTAGTTCAGCTATTATTTAACTCAACTTCTGATCACCTTTCAATCAACTTCTACTCACCGATATATAATACCCTTGCATATCTACAACTTTCGTTCTTCAAGTTTTTCCAAACGAGTCTCCTAACTCATCCTAAATCCTACCCTAAAATGGTTCCCAGAATAATTCCAACTCGACATTTTTACGCGAAACCTTTTCCATTTTTAAATCTCACAAATAATAATTTAATAATAAACCCGGTTTTAGTCTAAAATAATCTGATTCGATCCGAAAATGCTAAATGCCAATCCTCTAAAATAATACCATTGAAAACTTAATCAATAAATAATCCTCAACTTAAATAAATAATTCCTCAAGACACAATTAATCCTATTTACTCGATTTAAAACCATAATAACTATTCTACTTTAATACCCTCATCATTTTAAATACCAATAATATAATATCTCATAAAAATCTCCTGAATAAATAACGGAAATTAATTCCGGAATAAATAAATATCTCTTCGAACTCAGGAATTAAATATGGAGAATATATCCTATTTTTAATATCTGGAAATCTCAATTCTTTGCTCAAAATGAAAAATTCAACAATCTATTTTTATTCGATTTAAATCCAAAATAATTATTCTCATTTTTAAAATAATTCACCAAAGAATTCCTCTTTTAATAAACCTCACAAATCCTAATTTATTTAATAAAATATTAATCTCTAAATTAAATCTGACTCGATCCGGTTAATTAAAATAAACCGGAAAATATAAAAAAACAGCTTTCCCAAAATAAAGCATATTTTATTCTAATATTCGCAAATATACCCTTTTTTTTATTGACAATATATTAAATCTCTAAATTATTTTCAAAATCACATAATAATACTTATTTAATTAATAAATTAATAAATTCTAAATTACATCTAAAATTCTATTTAATTAATAATCCAATCACTATTTTGTCTAAATAACTCATTATTAATAAAACTATTTAATCTTCTGAATTTAATAACGTTCCAATTTTAACGGGCCAATTAAATCCTATTTAATTAAAACACGAATAAAACGTATGGTCCTAAATTGGGTACGTTAATATTATATTATATCTTAACAGAAACGTGGGACCCCACCTGTGGGACCCACCTGCAACACAACACTGTTCGACCTCCCCTTCCCCATGTTCTCTCTCGCAATCTCTCTGCTCTCTCTCTCTCTCTCTCTCCCCCTCTCCCTTGAATCTCTCTGCACTCTCCCACCATATCCCTCCCTGCATCTCTCTTCGAACTAACAATCATATACAATTCACAGTGCTCCCCGATTCAACACCCAACAACAATCCCTCTTACCGCCTCTCTTCTTCTTCGAATACCCACGAACAATCTCTGCACCCCCTCTCTCTCGGTTCAATCTTTCTTAACAACAACCTCTCTCGAACACCACCATCTCCCTCGATTACTCTCTCCCGACTCCTCCTTATCTCTCCCACGATCCGTTCTCTCCCTTTGAACCACCACAACCAACGAATCAAATCACAACAAGCAACCCAATCTCTCTCGACTCCCTCTCTCTCTCTCTCTCTCTCTCTCTCTCTCTCTCTCTCTCTCTCGTTGTATCTCTACAGTTCCCCCCCTCCCTCGACTTTAGTTTAACAGAGAAACAAGACACCTGCTATGTGTTTTATTCAAAAAAAAAACCTTCCGTTTTAAAACTTAATATTTACTTATATATATAACAAAACTGATTTTATTGTTTTTGAATACAAAACTGAAAATACTATTTTGTGTTATAAAATAAAGAAAAGTAATTTAAAATGGGGAACATAATAAAGTGGGATTTTAGGGCCCATACTTATTTTATTTTTTATAAAATTAAAAAGTAAATAAATGGGGAACAAAATGAAGTGGCTATCTAATGGTTACATTAATAATTAAAAAGAACTAAATGTGGGAGACAAAAATTTAATGCAGGAAAATTAAAAATAAAAATAATGATTATGTCTATATTTAATGAAATAATTGGTAAAAAGATCTCGTTTTCTCCCGTTAAACGATACTAATTTTTTTTTCTAAATTAAATACGACAGAAAAATAAAATCCTAATTTTTCTCAAATTCTTTTAATAAACACTAATTAATTAAGCATAATACGAATATATAATTTTAGAAAATTTTACAAAACGTACTAAAAAAAATAATAATGCATCGTTTCTTAAATAAAATTTAAATAAACATCGAGTAGAAAGAAAAATTTATTCGAAAATTTTACGGATATTACACAAGTTTTCTTGGGTCCTGCCTTGTTAGCCAATTTCTTATCCTTCAAATCCCTTTTAATCGAAAGTGTAGATTGAGTTAAATCAATTTTGACTTTAGGTTTGGGCCTTTGAGAGACAGAATTTGATACTTGCTCATATTTGTTATAGTTAATAGCATTTTTAGGCATAGTCTGTGCAAACATGTTATTCATCATCCATGACATCTGTGGCATATTGAAAGCATTGTAGTATGGATTATGCATGAATGGCATGTTAGCATATTGACTAGATGCAGGAGCAGAGGGAGCATACATATTTGGCATAACATTCACAGCAGGCACAAGCATAGGCATGTTAGGCATCAAAGGATTTTTCATAGCTTTGCAGTTGGTAGATAAATGAGTAATACTTCCACACTTTACACATTCTTTCCTAGGAGCATATTTATCAGGTGTGTAATTGTTATTTTTGTTAATCCCTACCTTACCATTTCTGTTCTTTTTCTTGTCCTTAACACCCGACTTAACATTTTCTAGCTTGTCCTTCAATTGCTTGTGGGACAAGTTGCCTATGTTTCTTTTCTCAAATGATTCAGTATTTCTACATTCTCCATTAAAAAAGTTCTTGTTGACATGCCCGTACTTTTTATTCAATTTACTTAAAGTTGCTTTGCTAACAGGCTTAAGTCTCAAAGAACATTCTTTTCCGACTAAATCACTGTCTGAAGTAACTTCCCTATCAACATCTAACTTAGCTTCTGCTAATTTGCAGAAAGAATCAATTCCTTGAACATTACAAATTTCCTCAGTTACATCTGTTGATCCTTTCCACTTAGCAATCAGATTCTATTCCTCTACTAGCTGTTTCTTTAAAACTTCCTCTCTCTTTATAGCCTCAATCATTTCATTTTTAGCATCCAAGAAATCTCTTCTCATAATTTCAAACTCAATCAACTGTGTTTCTATTAAAGCATTCCTATCACTTAACTTTTCATTAAGGTCTTTAATCCTCTTATTCTCTCTATTAAGTGATTTCAAGGTAACATGCATGTTATACAATTCAATAGACATTTCATCAATTGTGCTAGCACATTCAGCTTTAGAAAGATCATTTAATACTATAGAGAATACCTGGTTCCTTGCTGAGCTAGCTTCTTCATCAGTTTCGTTTGCCATGAGTGCAAGATTGACAAACTCCTCTTCTGCATCTGAGTCACCTTCAGCAGCCCAGTCACTATCTTTTGACACGAATGCTCTCCCTTGTTGCTTGAGAAGATCAAAATATTTCTTCTTGTAATCAACAGCTTCAAACTGCTTCTTCTCTTTCTCAGCTTGAGATTTCCTGCATTCATTGGCAAAGTGACCAGTAATTCCACAACTAAAGCACTTGATCTTCGATCTCTCAACCACATCTTTGGAGGGTTGATAGTTCTTTCTGAGTTGCCTTGCTCCTGATGGATTCTTCTTGAATCTGAGCTTTGAGAATCTTTTTGACAAAAATGCTAAATATTCATCCAGATTAGTAGACTCGTCTCCACTGGATGCATCAAGTTCTTCAATCATCTTGCCCTTGCCCTTGCTAGCTTCAGCTTCACCTTCACAAGTTTTTGAACTTAGTGTGGCTTCTACACTCTTCATTCTTCCACCACCTTGGATTGTTGGATTGTTGGCCATCAAGGCTATAGCTCCACTCTTCTTCTGGCTCTTTTCTACTTCCTCATCTTGCTGCATTTCAAGCTCATATGTTTTTAGGATGCCATACAGTCTCTCAAGTGTAAAACTTTTGTAGTCTTGGGAGTTTCTTAACGAGACTGTAACTGGCTTCCATTCCTTAGGAAGAGATCTCAGAAATTTTAAGTTGGAGTCTTTGACTTCATATGTTCTCCCATTCAACTTCAGGCCATTCAGTAGTTTCTGAAATCTACTGAATATATCTGTTACATTTTCACCAGAATTATGGTGGAAGAGTTCATACTGTTGTATGAGGAGTTGCATCTTGTTCTTTCTGACCTGCTCAGTTCCTTCACAGATGGTTTGGATAATGTCCCACACTTGCTTAGCAGTGGTGCAGTTAATGACATTATCAAACATATCTTGATCGATTCCATTGAACAAAATGTTCATGGTCTTCCTATCTTTTTGAATCTCCTCCAAGTCTTCATCTGTGTACTCAGCTTGATTCTTTGGAATAGGCCTTCTAGCAGCTACAGTGCCAGCAGCTTGACCAATCCCAGAGTTGGCCTTCAGTGGAACATGAGGTCCTTTCTCTATGAAATCAACATAGCCTTCATTGATGGCTGAGAGATGAAGGTGCATTTTTACTTTCCAATGAAAGTAATTATCTTTGTCAAGCATTGGAATCTTCACACCTGTATCCTTCCTTCCCATGGTTTTGATCTTTAGACTTCTTGTATGCTAGAAGTTTGCTTTGATACCAACTGTTAGGTCCCGAAGTATCGTAGAAAGGGGGTTGAATACGATACTACCAAAAAAAATAATTCCGAGAATATATCTTTAATGATAATAAACTCGAAGGGGTGTTACAACTTCTAATCCAATTGATTAGCTTCAAAACCAGAACACTCCTAAGGATAGTTTAGGCACGAGGACCATCTACCCGACACTTCCTGAAAGCGGGCTAAGCCGGCTTCCCTACTAGATGGACTGTCTAGCAACTTTCACAGAGAAGATATAAGAGAGAGCAGAGAGAGTTGTGTATTGAGGTGTGTTTTGAAATGAAATACAACAGGCCTATTTATAGGCTACAGAAAGTCACTATGCTGTACTATGCTGTACTATTCCAACAACCCCTGTGGGCCCCACCAGCCACTATTTAAATAGTACCAATATTTATCACCTACCACTGTGGGCCCCACCAGCCACTATTTGTACAGTACCTACATAGTAACCGCGCATGGTAATCTTGCATAGTTTTACTATTATTTTAATCTCTTGGGCTTCTCTCTTCTGTTTATTCTACTATTTTAATTCATCTCAGAAAATCATCTAAGTACCAGATTAATTTAATTATTTTGTTATAAATAATTAATTAATCTGTTACTTATTTAATTTTCAGATTAAATTAATTTTTGACAATACCTTGAGATATTATGTTTGTCCTTGATCGTCAATAGGCTTTGGCAATTCTTTTTGTGAATTAATGTGTTGATCCTTCTCGTATGCGCTGACACTTAGTGCACTGGTCTGGTTCACAAGTGACTAGCACTGATCTTGATTTTCACACCTTCATTACATTCCAATTGATTAGCCTGCAGCAGTATCTTCAAATAATATAAATACATAGAATCTTTTGGCCCTTCAACTGAATCATCTGTACATCTAATTCTGTCACTGAGGCTTGATCATGTTAATGATCTTCTTTCAGCGACTTGATCCTTGTTGATGCCTGTTATTCAAATTTCACTATCCCTGTATAGAGTTTCTATTATTTATCTTTTATCCTAGTTGAGTTATATATGTCCTCTATTACATATTACATTACATTATGCTTTACAGGGTGATTAACAGCTTGCAAATAAGAGTCAAACAAGGAAATAATATCTTTATGAGTAGCCTCCAAGGCACCAAATTCAACATGGAAACTGACTCCTACAAGGCAGGAGTCTAGAACCTTCCTCAAGGAGGTGGGTTGTCCATCAAGTCTCCTAACCCTACTACGGTTTTAAGGATCCCAAAGCCTATATAAGGGCCTTACCCCTCACTCTCAGAACTACGTTTTTTGGCTTAATTCTCAACCTCGAGATACGTAGGCATTCTGTGAGGACCGCTCAGTCTCGAACGCAGAAACAGCCATTAAAGGTCGAAGCTCTCCAAACCTAGCATTAAATACAAATCGATAACCTAGTTTTTTTTCCACAACAATATAAGTGATGTATAAATTTATTTATACCAGTGTTGCAGATTTCAGAAAACGGAACTATTCGGTTGAGGTACCGATTTACGATTTATCGGGTAATTCGGTTGAAAAATCGGCAATTTATTGGCGATATTTGTATTATTTGAAGATACTGCTGCAGGCTAATCAATTGGCGATATTTGGCCGATTTATCGGCGATTTTTCAGAAATCGGTCGATTTCAATAACAATGATTTATACTACTTAAATATATAAAAGAAATTAATATATTTTAATGACTGTGTAAAATTTAAAATTAAAAGAACTTGTTATACATGCAAATATGTAACTCAAAGACCAAAATGAGTTATTTTAACACAACAACTAAATTAATAATTATTTTTTCTATAAATTTGTACTTCGTATTTATAGAATATCATGGGATAATATAGTACATGTATAATCTATGTCAAAATTTACATATAAGATTGTGGTTTCAATGTACGAACACTAATATTTTGTATGATTATGATATTATTTAGATTTTATGTAAAAAAAACTAGTATTTTTGTATGATTATGATGACAGTAACGATCAGTAATATTTTAAGTTTACAATATAAAAATTTAACTTAATTTATATTATTTTATAAGAAAATCGATTTTTTTTTATAATTCAAAAAAAATGAGTCAACTTTTAAGTAGATTACAAGTTTCTCGTGAAATTTTAAAAAGAATATGTTTCACAAATATTTAAAATTTATTCATTAGTAAAATTTCGTCATCAAGCTCATGAACAACATGAACAACGATAATGAGTTGTTTGAATTAAAAGTTTGTGAGCAAGCTCATGAAACATGTTCATGAGTTGTTCGATCGATGAACCGTTCGCGAACAACATTTTTTCTTAACGAACCAAGCTTAAAAACATTTTTTGGCTCGATTCAAGTTCGAGCTTGAGTTCGAGTTCGATAATTTCTTAAAAAACTATACATGAACATTCTAAAGCTCGGCTCGGCTCATTTATACCCCTACCAAACTTACCATTTTTTAGTTTTCAATTAATTAATATATATTATATTAATATCAATATCAATACTCTTAACATAGTTCTTGTTGGCAGCAATTTGATGATACAGTCTTGCGTACCAAATTTGTGTAGTTGATTTTCAAATATGTTAGACAGATTTTCGAAGGGCTTAGCATGTCAAGTTGCCGTGATTTGTTGGTCCTTGTAGTATGTTTCAAAATGATAGTTTGGCAAATAAAAGTGCTCACACTAAATAACGCAAGCGTACGCGATCACAAGTATTATAAGGTTAAGTTAAGTTCGTTCCCATAGAGACTGGTATAATTCAGATTATGCACTTACGCAACAATGTATGATTATTATTCACTGCTAAGATAAATATCAAAGGTGTGTTTTGATTAATTAATTTAACTAACGAGCAATTTAACAATACTAAGAATTAATTAACTAATGTGATTAAAACCGAATTACTTATGAGAGATAAACATGGGATCCTAACTTCAATAAATACTTCGTTTAGAGTTGATGCCTTTAATCAGTGTATGTGACAATTATGACAACTAATCGGACAACACAAAATTAGTACACGCTACCTTTCGACATACGTATACCAAACCACTCAACATCCACAAAATAGATAGAAGCTGGGCAGACACCAATTATGTTTAGAGCCTATATGTCTATAAGATTTGAAAACATAACGGTTTAAGTACAAGTTATCCATTGAGATCACATAGGGCAGCGTAAGATGGTTAAAATTACACTACGAATCATGCATGTCAAAACATCGATAAACCTATGCTAGCATGGCAAGTTCTAAATCTCCATATCCACTTTCGCATTCAATAAAGATTAACAATACAACTTAGATGTTAGCTACGCATCCAAGAAGAATAAGCACAACCACACAAGGAAATCAATAATTCATCACACGCAAATCTTTAAAGAAATCAGACTACTAAACTCCGTAGATAAATCCATTAGAATCCCATGACAACGATTAGTTCATAATCGAACGGCTCGTCATCATGGGATCTAGTGATAACATGATATCAAACAAGATCTGAATAATAACGAGAGTACTAGAGTAATAAAGTTTAGAAAAAAAATCCAAAATGAGCATCCAAAAGTATCGCCTAATTAGAAGAATATAAAAGATGTTGATCACAAGTGTTTATATGGCCCCCTGCCTTGTCCAACAAGAAATTCCCCAAAATAGAATTAAAATATGTTTTCTGGCAGGCCGCAGAAGCGCCCCCGTGTTCTAACAAGCACGCCCGCGCTTCTCTACAATTCCCACACGCGCGCCCGCGCCCTATCTGCTGGAAAGAATTCTGATTTCTGCTGACTTCTTCTTCATTTCGCTCCGCTTCTCTTGCAAGTCCCGTCCTTCAACTCCTGAGCTCAAAACCACAACATAATCATGAAAAAGTAACTCCCTACCTCAAGCTAGCAATCCTGCACAAACTCACTAAAAAACACATCAAAAACAACACATACTTGAGGTCAAGTAATCAATTTAAGCCTTTACAAAGCATTCTAAGTGGATATAAAATCCACTTATCACACCCCCAAACTTAAATCGATGCTTGTCCTCAAGCATAAACAGACTCGACACCTACAAATGCAATGCATGAATGCAACTAAATGAAAATGTAAAGATCCCCTCGGATTAACCATAACCAATTCAACAAGCAAATATCTCAGAGAATGCAATAACTCCAAACAGAGCTCGACTAAATCCCCGTATACTAACATTACATGAACAGAAATGTGGGTGTGTGCTACGCCCATCAGATATACTCCCAATACTAGATCAAAATCATAGCCTATTCTTCGCCAAAACAATCACAGGTTTATAAATATAATGAACGCTAAACACTTCATAACTCAGAGACACCTCCATCATCATTTGAGTTAGACAAGTAACGACACATAACACAACACACATGCTTATTTGACCGTGCAATGGATGAAGCCCCTAAAGACTTATGCAATAATACCCGTGTAGCGAGGGTTAGGTTAGTGGATCCCAGACCGGAAAAGCCTTAGGTCACTAGGCACAAAGTCCCCTAGAACTTAATTGCTGGAGTATTAAAGAGCTCACCCGTGGTCAATTCTGCATACTCACATAAATTTTTTTCTGATTTTTTTTTTCAATTTTTTTTCACACACTAATAATTTGGAATGAGTGCATTACGCACCATCTCATCCAACCCTAGACTACTCATAAAATATGAGCGGCTACTAACCTTTTGACGCCTAACTTTTATTAACACTAGCATGAAATCCCTGTTTTCCCCCAAACTTATATTTTAGTGCTCCTACGCCATCAAGGGAATAACGAACATTCTAAATATAAACAGGTGATTAAATCTCAACAACCAAACAAGTATGACCTGATCTAGTCCAAAAGCAAACGATGAGACTGTGTAAAGATTGTGTTTCTGAAACATGCAAGTCAATTCATAAGAACTTAAATCAACCCTCTATTCATCATTACCACACTCAAATCAACATCGACATACCGAACGAAAATAGCCAAGTCCTACGGAATCATGAAATATGCTATGCAAATGCAACTAAATGGACTCACATGGAATACATAACAAATATACAAACAAAGTGCTCTATATGAAATAGTCATGCAATAATATGAATGAAACTACTACTATACATGCAATATGACTTCTACATGAACAATGACTCTACTAACTACTAATCCTCAAATCACCCCCAAACTTAAAATATTCAATGTCCTCATTAAAGGCAATAAAAAGGATAGTAAAGAACGTACTTAACTATCAGCAGGATCACCCTCTTCGGGTGGTGAATCTGGTGGTGGATAAATGGTGTGAGCTCCAAAAACAGGCCAGTTAACCTCAACACCAGTAGCTCGAAAAGAAATGCCTAGAGCCTTAGTCAAGTCCTCTGCATATCGGCGGTTGATGCATGGCATCAATACGCCTAGTCAATCGTCTATACTGCGCATCACCAAGACTAGACCTGTCAGCATCTCGATGTGAATGAGATGAACCCGCTCTAGCTGCTCTAGGTACAAGTGGTTGAGAACCACCTCCCTCTACATCATCAACAATGTAACCCAAACCTTTGTCATGGGGAACGCCGCCTGACCATTCCTTCATCCTAGCAATCGTAGAGTGATCAATAGCAGAACTCGGCATCTGCTGCTGCTCATCATCAGCCCACCTAATACCCACAGATGCGCACAACTTAGCAACAATAGAGGTATGTGGAATCGTCCCTATCGTCCCACCTCGCATGAATCTAAGCATATTCTGATTGATGACATAACTAAGATCAATGTACTCCTCATTCAGAATCCCCCAAAGTAGTATAGCTCGGTCAACAGTGACCTCATGCGAATGCGAGGAAGGCAAGATATTAGCATACATAAACAGATTCCATGCCCTCGCATACCTATTCATAGCAGAGGCAGGGAAAGTGAGCTGCTCATTTGTTCCCACTTTGCATTTCCACACCATACCAGGAACACAAATCTCCGACATAATGTAATCCAAGTCCACATATTCCCGGGTCTTAAGCGCCCAATCTTCAGCTCTCCTAGGCTTCGCTGGCTGCTTCAAAATCTGACGAATAGCAGAAGCTCGATAATCAACAGTAAAGCCCCTAACCCAAGAGAACCCATTCTTATCAACTTTGGCATTGACATAGAATTCCCGCACAATGCTTAGTGGAACCGCGGATGGCGCCTCACAAAAACTCTCCCAGCCATTATCTATAATCATCTCAAGTAAATCCCCATCCTGAGCAGTAGGCAAGAATCCCCTGTCCTTTGCCACAGCCTTTGACATCAATCGAGTAAATTCAGTTTGTGCCTTCGGTGAACTGAATTTATTCCCACCAAAACACATACTAGATTCCTCATCAGAAGAAGGATGGGTGCTACTACTACCAACAACTCTTGCTCTTTTGGGTGCCATAATCAATCTCTAATTAAGAACAATCAACATACCAAGAGCCCAAAGCAATTCCACACACAAATATCCCAAAATATAAAGTACACAATTCAACTAATTAGAATCAAGCGTAGAGAATCGTACCCAACAAATCGAAAATGTGAAATTGCACTATAATCCCCCAAACTCGAATTAGAGATTCCTTGAAGCTTTAATGGGTTTTAAGATTTAAAGTAGAGATAGAGATATTGTGTGTGTATATATGTATAGGTGTATGTATATTAGGGGAGATAGGATTGAGAGGGTGAGGAGAGGTATGATTGATGAGGGTTAGGGTATAGAGATATGTATGTAGAAATTGGGGTATAGAATTAAGGTTATGAAATAGGGATTGGAATTGGGGGTAAAAAAAAACACAACACAAGTTATATATTCTTTTTCAACAGAACTTCAAGCGCACCCGCACAGCCCCACGGCGCGCCCGCGCGGCCCAAAATATTTTTTTTTAAAACAAAAACACATAATGCAGAAACGCGTGGGTTGCCTCCCACGAAGCGCTCGTTTTACGTCAATAGCTAGATGTTACTGCCGAGACTTATGTAGTAGCCAACACGGTGGTAACCGCCTCACGGTTCACCGTTTCATGCAGAAACACTGTTTTAACCGTGAACGGACCCGACCACCTCGACTTGAGTTTTCCGGGAAAAAGTTTGAGGCGAGAATTGAAAAGCAAAACTAGTTGACCAGGCACAAATGACTTGTGCACCAACCTTCTATCGTGCCACCTCTTAACCTTCTCCTTGTATAACTTGTTGTTCTCGTAAGCCTATAGACGAAACTCATCAAGTTCATTAATTTGAAGCATTCTCTTCGCACCAGCAGCCGACATATCAAGATTTAGCTTCTTCAACGCCCAATACGCTTTATGTTCTAACTCAGCCGTCAGATGACAAGCCTTACCATACACAAACTGAAAAGGAGACATACCCAAAGGTGCCACCTCTTAACCTTCTCCTTGTATAACTTGTTGTTCTCGTAAGCCTGTAGACGAAACTCATCAAGTTCATTAATTTGAAGCATTCTCTTCGCACCAGTAGCCGACATATCAAGATTTAGCTTCTTCAACGCCCAATACGCTTTATGTTCTAACTCAGCCGTCAGATGACAAGCCTTACCATACACAAGCTGAAAAGGAGACATACCCAAAGGTGTCTTGTACGCTGTTCTGTAGGCCCAAACAGCTTCGTCTAGCTTCAATGACCAGTCCTTCCTTGAAGGATTCACCACCTTTTCCAAGATTCGCTTGATTTCATGATTAGAAACTTCTGCCTGCCCATTAGTTTGGGGATGATAGGCTGTTGCAACACGATACCTTGCCATTAATGCAGTGAATTTGCGATTGCAAAAGTGCGTTCCCTCGTCAATTATTATTACCCGTGGAGTACCGAAACGTGAGAATATGTTCTTATGAAGAAAATTCAGCACCACCTTAGCATCGTTGGTCGGTAAAGCCTTAACCTCGACCCATTTAGACACATAATCCACTGCTAACAGAATGTACTGATTATTGCAAGATAATACAAATGGTCCCATGAAATCTATTCCCCAAACATCGAATATCTCAATTTCAAGAAGCATGTTGAGAGGCATCTCATTCCTCCTAGAGATATTACCAACCCGTTGGCATCGATCACATCTCAATACAAACTGATGAGCATCCTTAAACAAAGTTGGCCAGAAAAATCCTCCCTGAAGTACTCTTGCAGCTGTCTTCTCTCCACCATAATGACCCCCATACGTGGTGGAATGGCAATCTCGCAAAACACCCTCAGTCTCACTATAAGGAATGCACCTTCTGATTATCTGATCTACTCCCTGTTTGAACAAGAATGGCTCATCCCAACGGTACCACTTCACATCATGTAGAAACTTCTTCCTTTGAGCATAAGAGAATTCTGAAGGGATGACATTGCTCACAAGATAGTTCACAATATCTGCAAACCATGGTTCTTCTTCTTGTACCCCAAAAAGTTGCTCATTGGGAAGAGATTCGTTGATTAAAGTTTTATCCCGTGAATCTTTACCATAGTCTTCCAAACGTGATAGATGATCCACCACCTGGTTTTCTATACCTTCTCTATCCTTGATTTCCAACTCAAATTCTTGAAGCAAAAGAATCAATCAAGGCTTTGAATCCTTCTTTGGGATCAGATATTTAATGGCTGCATGATCAGTGTAGACTATCACCTTCGTTCCAAGCAAATAGGATCTGAATTTCTCGAAACTATAAACAACCGCCAGAAGCTCTTTCTCTGTAGTAGCGTAATTCAGCTGTGCGTCGTTAAGGGTTTTACTAACGTAGTAAACCACATGGAAAATGTTCTTCTTTCTCTGACCAAGCACAGCTCCAACTGAAAAATCACTAGCATCACAGATCAACTCGAAAGGCTCACCCCAATCAGGTGTTGTAATAACAGGTGCTGCAGTCAATTTCTTTTTCAATAGCTCGAAGGCAGCTAGGCAATCTTCATCAAATTTGAAAGGAACATCCTTCTCCAACAAATTGCATTTGCACAAGGGTTTAGAGATTTTGGAGAAGTCTTGAATGAATCACCGACAGAAGCCCGCATGACCAAGAAAACTGCGGATTCCCTTAACTGAGGTTGGTGAAGGAAGATTTTCAATAGTCTCCACTTTCACCTTATCCACTCCAAGCCCCTTGCTAGATACCTTATGCCAAAGAATAATTCCTTCTTACACCGTGAAGTGACACTTTTCCCAATTTAGTACCAGATTGGTCTCAACACACCTTTTCAGCACCATGCCCAGATTATGCAGTCACTCATCATACGAAGTTCCAAAAACTGAGAAATCATCCCTGAAAACCTCCACATTTATACCGATCATGTCCGAGAATATAGCCATCATGCACCTTTGAAAGTGATCTTTTCTGGTGGCTTTATTCAGCTTTTGGTAATCCATGCATACTCTCCACCCTGTGACTGTCCGAGTAGGGATGAGCTCATTCTTTTCATTAGCTACCACTGTCATGCCTCCTTTCTTAGGTACACACTGCACCGGGCTCACCCATGAACTATCTGAGATAGGATATATGATTCCTGCGTCCAGCCACTTAAGAATTTCCTTCTTCACCACCTCTTTCATGATAGGATTGAGTCTTCTCTGATGTTCAACAGTAGGTTTACTTCCTTCCTCAAGCAGAATTTTATGTATACAATAAGAAGGGCTGATTCCCTTGATATCTGCTATGGTCCATCCGATCGCTGATTTTAACTATCTCAGAATTCGTAAAAGCTTGTCTTCTTCACTACCTGACAGGTTCGAAGCAATAATAACAGGTAATGTAGATGCATCACCTAGAAACGCATACCTCAAGTGTTCCGGCAGTGGTTTGAGTTCAAGTGTGGGAGCTTCTTCAATAGATGGTTTAAGACGCTCCTGAGAATTGTTAAGCTCTACTAATCCAAGAGACTCGAATGGCATATCGAATTTTCTTTTGCAAGGAGCTGCATTTAACTGCTGAAGTTGCGCTGCTCCTTCTTCGTCTGTTAGGAATTTCATTGCATTGAACACATTAAAGATGACATTCTGGTCTTGTACCCTCATTGTGAGCTCTCCTTTTTGGACATCGATCAAAGTTCGGCCTGTAGCCAAGAATGGTCTTCCCAAGATGATGGGAATCTTCTTATCTTCCTCAAAGTCTAGAATAACAAAATCATCAGGGAAGATGAGCTTATCCATTTTAACCAAGACATACTCCACTATACCTCTCGGATATGTGATCGACCGATCAGCCAGCTGTAAGGAGATGTTTGTAGGTTTTGGATCAGGCAGACCAAGTTGCATGAAGGTAGACAATGGAATTAGATTGATACTAGCACCCAAGTCACATAAACACTTGTCGAAAGATAAGTTACCGATAGTGCATGGTATGGCAAAACTCCCCATATCTTTAAGTTTAGGAGGTAACTTCTATTGCAAAACAACACTTTATTCTTCTGTCAAAGCAACGGTTTCCAAATCCTCGAGTTTTAATTTCCGTGATAGAATACCCTTCATGAACCTAGCATAACTCGGAATCTGTTCTAGAGCTTTCGCAAAAGGTATGTTGATATGCAACTTCTTGAAAACCTCAAGAAACTTGGCAAAATGCTTGTCTAACTTCTGCTTCTGAAGTCTTTTTGGATATGGAGGAGGTGGGTAGATCTGATTGCTCTCTGTAGTCTGCTACGGAGTAGATTTTTCAGCAGAATTTTTGCTCTTTTCCGCTTCACCGACCAACTGATCAGCCATCATCAAGAATCTCTTTTTCTATTTCGGGTGAGGGCGCGGGTGCGCTCCTTAAGGCGCGGGCACGCTCCACCTGCTGTTTCTGAAGTTCGCCGTCTTCCTGAGCTGCTGATTTCTGATCATTCATGACTTTTCCAGATCTCAAAGTAAATGCTTTCACCTGTTCTTTGACTTCCCTCTTGCCTGGATTAGCCTCTGTATCACTAGGAAGAGTTCCTTGAGGCCTATTCAGCAGCGCGTTAGCAATTTGACCAATCTGATTCTCCAAGGTTTTGATCGAGACCGCTTGGCTTTTACACATCAACCTCAATTCTTCTAATTTAGATTTTTCAGAAGAAGACTGTCCAGCACTTGCATGAGACTGTTGTTGAAACCCAAGAGGTTGAAATTGTTGCCTTAGAGCATACTACTGCTGAAAACCAGAAGGATTGAATGGTTTAGATCCGTATTACTGACCCTGAAACTGGCAATAAGGCTGTTGTGGTTGTTGAATACCACCTTGGTTGTTGCTTCGACTAAAATTAGGATGGTTTCTGTTATTAGGATGATAGGTGGCTGGAGCTGGTTGCTGTGGTCTCTGAAAATTGCTCACAAACTGCAATGATTCACTAGATATGGCACATTGATTCGTCTCATGTGCACCCACACAAAGCTCACAAACACTTGCCACCTTCCTAAGCATCTCCTTGTAGCGCTCCCAAGCTTCACATAAAGATTCTCCCGACTGCTGTGCAAATTGAGTAAGAGTGTTCCTGATTGCTGCTGTTTTTGCCATAGGGAAGAATTTAGTGAGAAATTTCTGAGCAAGATCCTTCCATGTCAAAATGGAACCTGCTGGTAGAGAGTGCAACCAGCCCTTAGCCTTATCCCTTAGAGAAAATGGGAAAAGTCTCAATTTTACAGCATCTTCCGACACACCGTTGAACTTGAAAGTGTCACAGATCTCGATGACGTTCCGGATGTGTATATTGGGATCTTCCGTTGGAGCACCCCTAAACTGAACTGAATTCTGTACCATTTGAATCGTGCCAGGCTTGATCTCAAATGTATTAGCTGCAATGGCTGGTCTGACAATGCTAGATTGAATGTCATTGATTTTCGGCTGAGAATAATCCTTCAATGCTTTCGTTGCTGCTGCCGGTTCTCCCATTTCTACTGCTGCTTCAAGTTCTTCTTCTGCTAGTTTATCCTTACGAGATTGAGAACTAGTTCGCATACACGCTCAAGTACCTGAAACACACAGAACAAAGAAAAATTGGTAAGAAAACTAATCCGAGTCAGTGAACTTTAGCGACCACTGATGACAAGCACAAAAACTATAATAAACACCGAATCCCCGACAGCGGCGCCAAAAACTTGTTCGCACTAAATCACGCAAGCGTACGCGGTCACAAGTAATATAAGGTTAAGTTAAGTTCGTTCCCACAGAGACTGATATAATTCATATTATGCACTTATGCAACAATGTATGATTATTATTCACTGCTAAGACAAATAATATAACTAATTTAACTAACGAGCAATTTAACAATACTAAGAATTAATTAACTAATGTGATTAAAACCGAATTACTTATGAGAGATAAACATGGGAACCTAACTTCATTAAATACTTCGTTTAGAGTTGATGCCTTTAATCAATGTATGTGACGGTTATGACAACTAATCAGACAACACGAAATTAGTACACGCTACCTTTCGACATACGTATACCAAACCACTCAACATCCACAAAATAGATAGAAGCTGGACAGACACAAATAATGTTTAGACCCTATATGTCTATAAGATTTGAAAACATAACGGTTTAAGTACAAGTTATCCATTGAGATCACATAGGGCAGCGAAGATGGTTAAAATTACACTACGAATCATGCATGTCAAAACATCCATAAACCTATACTAGCATGACAAGTTCTAAATCTCTGTATCCACTTTCGCATTCAATAGAGATTAACAATACAACTTAGATGTTAGCTACGCATCCAAGAAGAATAAGCACAACCATACAAGGAAATCAATAATTCATCACACACAAATCTTTAAAGCAATCAGACTACTAAACTCCGTAGATAAATCCGTTAGAATCCCATGACAACGATTAGTTCATAATCGAATGGCTCGTCATCATGGGATCTAGTGATAACATGATATAAAACAAGATCTGAATATTAACGAGAGTACTAGAGTAATAAAGTTTAGGAAAACAAATCCAAAACGAGCATCCAAAAGTATCGCCTAATTAGAAGAATACAAAAGATGTAGATCTAGATCTCCATTAGATATCACGTTCTTCGGTAGACCTTTTTCTAAGTCTTGTTCTCCTCTCTCTTCTAAAAACGTCCTTCTTCTGTTGATCACAAGTGTTTATATAGCCTCCTGCCTTGTCCAACAAGAAATTCCCCAAAAAAGAATTAAAATAGGTTTTCTGGCAGGCCACACAAGCGCCCCCGGGCCCCTGTGGCGTGCCCGCGCCCTATCTGCCGGAAAGAATTCTGATTTCTGCTGACTTCTTCTTCATTTCGCTCCGCTTCTCTTGCAAGTCCCGTCCTTCAACTCCTGAGCTCAAAACCACCACATAATCATGAAATAGTAACTCCTTGCCTCAAGCTAGCAATCCTGCACAAACTCACTAAAAAACACATCAAAAACAACACATACTTGAGGTCAAGTAATCAATTTAAGCCGTTACGAAGCAAGAGGGTAACTTGGATATTGGTTCATTCTCAGTTCGTAGTTCGTCGTTACAGCGGGGGATTGTCCTTGGATATTGGTTTACATTCTTCATTCATAACAAATTTCCTTCAATAATATACCAACAAGTTTCAGTCAAAAAGAAAAATAGGATTTTATCTTAATATAAAAAACTTAATTTTTATGTGTTCGTCTATGTCTATAAATATTATATACACATGTATTACAATTCTTTTATATCTTTAACATAAAATTTCATTTAGAACACAAAACGACGGAAATAATTTTAAACACATCTATTATTTATATTATTAATAGTCCAATAAGGGGTTTGCTGAGATAATTTATTGAACATAAAATTACTAATTTATCGAACTTGGGTCTATCACGAAATTTGCTCATCACCATTCCACTAGGGAACTAATTCATATATGTGTAAATCATATATTTAATATATGAATGCTTGTGTATGACTTGAACGAAAAAATATTATAGCTCTTTTTTTCTAAAAGTTAGAACATACGTAGTTCGATTATTTAAAATACCATACAAAATAAATAAAATTAAATATACAATTATGTCAACAAAAGACTAGAATAAAAAAATTGTATGGATATATGGGCCACTCAGCTAATTGAGTATTTTTAAAAAAATAATTAAAAAACTAAATCTCAAATAACATTAAAAATATTCCACTATCAAAACAAACAAAAACTAAAAGGGGTAAATCTAGTTCAAAAATTTTATGTATAAATTTGATTTAAAAATTTAAAAAAAAAATCAAATATAGGATCATACGTAATACCTAACAAAATTTAAAGTGTGTTATAATTTACTACTTTTTACTACAAAATTATCGTATGTGGTATTATATACTACCTGGCTAGAGGTACATTATCGTTAACGAGTTTAATAAGTTAATTTATGGGTTTCACAAATAAGTTGTTTGAATAAACAATAATGTTTGTAGCATCTCATCGATGGAATTATTGTGTTTGAGACCTTAAAACTAAGTTTTTTTTTTGAATATGTAGGTTTCGATGCCTTAGAATGAGTATTTATTCTCAATAAATTTCGGGGTGAGCGAGAATCGAATTCAGGACCTGGAACGAAAATAGAATTATTGTGTTTGAGACTTTTAAAACAAAGTTAATAAATAATGTATACTAAATTTGCTAATTTTTTAAAATTGTTTCTGGTTGGTCATCGAGCCTTAGGCTTGACCTAATTTTCGAAAAAAACCTAGAAATTTGACCCAGATTGTCACAAGTCGATCAAAACTAAGATGATATACTTATCCATCTTATTTTCCTTACACATTATAAAATACAATTATAAAACACAAAAAAAAAATGTAATTAAACATATTTATAATGCATCGACATCACTATATAAAGGAAACTTTAAATTATAAATGAACAAATTAAAGAAATGATTAAAACATCAATTCAAATTACTGAAGCACTGAACTAAGCATATAACACATTAGGAAGATCATCCAAAAGCAAAATATGAGCACAATAAAACTTAAAATTGAAAACACGTGCATACATATATCAGAATTGAAATTTATATAACCATCAATGCACGATAAATATCGAGTCGATTACAAAAACTGTAATAAATTTATAATTGTCAAATATTCAAGTGTGATACATAATATCAGATTATATATCAAATTAATAGTTAAACTACAATGTATAGGAGAATAGTTTACAGAATCAGGACAAGCCAATCTATATTTGCAATGGTTGTCCTTGCTCATTCAGCTTTCTTTTCTCCCCTCTATCAGCAATTTTCTTTTGTAGGTCTGATAATAAGAAAATCTTTATGCAATACAAATTTACTGGAAAGATAATTGGGATGTCGTGAAGGGACTCCTTAAAATTGTAGTTTATAATTAGAGTTCTTGCCTCACGGGAAGCATTTTTTACAAAATTAGAAAAGAAACAGAATACTCACACTCTATAAGACTTCAAATATATGTGCACTGCATGAGCATATACAAGTGCACAATGTATGAATGTTTAGTCGTTAAGTTACAAATTTTTTTCTTTCTTATTAGATATTTTTTCTTGGAGAGCCTCTGCTTTGGCACTTTAGAATGTTATATTGAATTATTATATCAAGACAAACATAACCAAAAATGATTTAAAGTGCAGGCTGGTGCAAGGCATGATCTTTAGAAAAAATACCACAAATGACTGAATTTAACAATTTACACCATATAGCGCATGTCCGTGCTTAAAATCAAAATATAGTGTTAATTTCAAAAAGTTTTCCTAAAAGTAACTTCAATTTAAGCTATCAATTTTTCGAATTTATTTTACGCCGGTAGCAGGTTTGAAGTTGAAAAAGAAGAACTCACATTAATATGGATCCCGATTATGGGTCAGCTAATCTAGAAGCAGCTAAATTATACTGTTTTCTTACACGGAACTGTACAATGTTAAATCGGACGGCCCAATTTCGCTCTAAGAGCATCTCCAATAGGGGTTGCCAAGTCCTATGTGGCATGACATCCTTGGTTGCCCACCTATTGGAGTATCAATGTTGCCAACAAGTTGCCAACCAAAGTTGTCAAAAGTTGGCAACTTCCCCATTTAGTTAAACACATACAACTCCTCAAAAATGTATTTAACTTTACCCTTTTTATATCTTCCATATTTTTAATGTAATTATAAGATAATATAAAATTTATGTATGGGACCACATTGGTAACTTTTTAAGTTGTCAACTATTGGAGTAGATTTGTAACAAAAGTTGTCAACAATGAGATGGAGGAGAGAAGAAATAAAAAATAATATATATGATGATGTGGTAGAAGTTGGCAACTATGTTGGCAACCTCTATTGGAGATGCTCTAACGTTAAGTATATATATGAGTCCCATTCACGAAGACCCCTTTTCGGAGAATCGTACAAAACTATTCTAATCTAGACCATATACACCTGCATACAATTAAAATGCATCGAATCCCTACACGCACTAACACACTAATTCTCACACACAATTTTTGGTAAACAATAATTAATGATGTGGGAGTGCCACATATCATTGCCACGTCATTTGTTATTATTCAACTGACTTTTTAATGTGTGTGAAGGATTTTGTTTATTGTGTGAGGATGCCATGACAGGGTTGTTATTGGTTTTCTATTGAACTCTATATAAGATTGTTTTCCATAGAATAATGGTCTATATATCCAACCAATAAAAGATAGTTAATAATAATTGTAACCCTTATGTTTTGATGATTATATTTTAGCAAGCTGTATTACTTGTTGATTATCAATTCAGCAAGCTAAGTTAAGATGTACAGGATTATTTCAGTCTAACAGATGTATTTCAGCAAGCTGTTTTGGAGCATTGTACTTATTTCAGCAAGCTGTTTCTGGGCGGCAGAAAGTGCAGAAATCAAGATATCATTCGGATTTCAAGGAGCCACTGTGATATATAATTAGGAATATTGTTAGGGATCCTCTGAAATATTAAAACCCAACTTACCTATAATAATCATATCTCAAGACAAGTGGGAGACAACATCTTTAAATAAGGATACACTTTTCCTTATTTAATTACATACACCAAACACATTCCATATTATACTCTTTGTCTTTCCTTTCATAATTATACACGCTCCTCACCATCATATTGAAAGACAACAGCTCACTTTGCTCCCCACCAATAACGCTCCATTCATACATTTCATAATGCTCTTGAATTATGATTCGAATAAATAAAATCCAAGGAGCCTCAAGAAGACTATATCCCAAATCAAATAATCTTGTTTACCTATAAAAGGAACACTCTTGATCAGTTCCAAATACAACAATTACAAGTGCAAAAACAAGATCATATACATACACAACTTCGAGCCTTCTTTGCTAAATCTTTTAAACCTCTCAAACTCTCACACACACATTCGGTTATACATTTTCAGAGGGTTCTTTAGGTTGAGTTGTAATTTCATTCAAATCCTTGTATTGTTCAAGTTGTAAAAGATTAGTTGCTGTACAAGTGTTGGCTTAAGGTTTTGGGTGGGTAGAACTAGACTAGAGAAGGATACTTGGGAAGTATTGCTTAGAGAGTTGGTTCAACACAGCAATTCAGTAAGCCAAATTGTAAGCAGCTGGGTGTAAAGGGAGATATATTGATTGATCTTGTAATCGGTTTATAGTTATCAATAATATATTCTCTTACAAAGTTGGTAAGGGACCAGGACGTAGACCATAGGGGATTAGGGGTCGAACCTGGCTAAAAGATCTTGTGTTCATTTATTTTTCTGCACATTTACATTCTGCACTGCATTCATTTTCAAATTCAGCCTGCTGTTTTCTAACTGGTCAGGTCATATCAGCAAGCCGTTTTGGAAATTTTTTTTAAAAAAACTCAACAGTTAATCAGTAACAGCCATAATACACCTATTCACCCCCCTCTAGGTGTGTTTTTCAATTGGTATCAGAGCTTTGGTATACTAATCTTTCTGTAACAGGAAAAGTATCGATCGATATGGCTGACGATTATCCTCTCGGTTCATCAAATCACCGTGCACCTTTGCTGATCGGAACTGAAAACTATAACTGGTGGAAAGATCGCATGAAGATGCACCTATCAAAAGAACCACTCGAATGGAGAGTTGTCAACAGAGGCCCGTATATATTTCTTGACAAAGAAAGCAAGCCGAAAGACATTGATGAGCTTACCGATGCCGAATTGGTCAAGGAAAGCTACAACACTAGGGCAATGAATACTATCATGAATGGTCTTTCTGCAAGTGAAAGTGATAAAGTCTCCTCATGCAAATCCGCCAAAGAAATGTGGGACACGTTGGAACTTTATCATGAAGGTTCGACTACATTGAAGAAAGTTAAACTTAGTACGTTAATGAATGAGTTTGGAAGTTTTATTGTCAAGGAAGATGAGACTATAAGGCAAAGTCAAGCAAGATTTCATAAAACAATGAATGGTCTCAAACTGCTTGGAAAATCAATACCTCAAGCTGAAATTAACATGAAAATATTAAGTGTCGTACCTTGGTCTTATTCACCTAAGGTAACAGCGTTGGAATCTTCCTCACAAATTGACACTATGGATACACTAGCTGTTTTTGCTGAACTTGAACACTTTGAAGCAAAAATAAATGCAAGTCAATCCAGATCGTCACAAGCTCCAGTTGCAAAGATGAAGAATTTGGCACTTCATTCGTAAAACAGCAAGCTGGAATCTGAAGGAGAGTTAGAATCAGATGAGGACTTAGCCCTCATTTCAAGGAGAATTAAAAGGCTTATTGAAAAGAAGAATCAAATGAAGAAATTTAAAGGAAATCCTTCGGACAACAGAAAAGAATTCAAGGAAGAAACGTGTTTTGAATGTGGCAAAAAGGGTCACTATCGAAGAGATTGCTACAAATTAAAGAACAAGTCAAAACAGCAAGCTGGATTCAAGGACAAAAGAAAATCCAAGGCTTTGATGACTTGGAGTGATGACTCTACCTCTGAAGAAGACTCAAGTGATGATATGGTTAATTTAGCTTTGGTTAGTTTCGATGAAGAAGATAACACCGAAGTGGAAAGCAACGAAATAGACTCAGATGATAACAACACTGAGGTAAATTCATTTAATTCATTACCTACTAATTATGTTATAGAACAACTAACCATGCAGGAATCTTCTGAAGAATTTCTCAAAGTAAAGACAGAGAACAACAAATTGAAAGAGAAAAATACTCATCTTAAGAAATTAGTCAGAGATTTAATGGAAGAAAAGGCTCTAGATGAACATGAATCTATGATTACAAGGTTGAAGGATAGCATAACACAATTAGAAGGACTCAACAAGGTAATACTCAGAAGAAATGATGTTCTAATCAAGCAACTCAGCGAGCTGAAAGCTGATATAGAAACCAGAGAAATTCAAATCAGCAAGCTGAATGATGAAATAGGATTCAAGGATATTCATATCAGCAAGCTGAAAGAAGAAACAGAAGCTTCACAGGAAGTTATTCAACAAGCTGAAAAAATAAAAGAACTCGAGGAGGAGATACAGAGGCTTAACAAAGGAATGGGAAAATTTGTTCAAGGTGAAGAAACTCTCATATCAATGATGAAGAAAGCTGCAGTTCCTATTGAAAAGGAAGGCGTTGGATTAGCATCAACTTCAAAAGAAATTGCTCTCCAGTATAATGGAACTCATGGAATCCCTTATGATTATGCAATGCCTTGGAAGATATGTAGCAAGTGTCATAAGAAGGGACATCTTGCTAAGCACTGCACAACTCAGACAAAATCAGCTTGCCGAAATGAGAAAACAGCCTACTGTTATCAGGCTGACAGAAGCAGAAAAACCAGAAATTATGAACCAAGATGGGTTCAAAAATGGATCAAGAAATCTGAATTACATGATTTATATGTTCTATCTACTAACCATACTGGACCCAACAAGATTTGGGTACCAAAAGGATAAGTTGTTCTTATTTGTGTCATAGGTATGCCTAGCCGCAAAGACAAACTCAAAGGAATGGATTTTGGATAGCGGGTGTACAAGGCACATGTGTGGAGATGAGTCTCAGTTTATCACGCTCAAAAAGAAGAAGGGTGGAAAAGTTACAATTGGTGATAGCAAAACTCTTCAAATTCTTGGAAAAGGCAAAATCGGTAACAACATGCTTTCAATTGACAAAGTTCAATTTGTTCAAGGCTTAAAGTATAATTTGCTTAGTATAAGTCAATTATATGATGATGGTCATAATGTTGTTTTTGATAAAGAAAAATGTATTATCTATCTTGGTACTAACAAAATCCCACTAGTCGCTAGAAGGGAAGGAAATATATATATATTGAACTTTGAGTTGCAGAAAACAGCCTACTGTTTAGCTGCAGTTGACACATCTCCTAATCTATGGCATAGAAGGCTAGGACATGTTCATATGGATCAACTCAGCTAGCTGATTTCAAAGAATTTAGTACGAGGTTTGCCCAAAATGAAATATGTCAAGACAGAAACATGTTCAGCTTGCCAATTAGGCAAACAAACTCGAACTCCTCACAAATCAAAGAACATGGTATCATCTATTAAACCTTTAGAACTTTTGCATCTAGACCTTTTTGGTCCAGAAGCTTATAAAAGCATTGGAGGTAAACAATATGCCTTTGTTATTGTCGATGATTATTCTAGATTCACATGGGTATTATTTCTTAAAACAAAAGATTGTGCTTTTGATGAATTTTAGAATCTAATCAAGTTACTTGAAAATAAATTGAATACAAGACTTGTAGGGATTCGAAGTGATCATGGAGGTGAATTTCAAAAGGAGTTCATCACCTATTGTAAAGATAGAGGTATCTCTCATGAATTTTCAGCACCCCGAACTCCACAACAAAACGGAGTTGTAGAAAGGAAGAACAGGTCTTTGCAAGAAACAGCAAGAACCCTACTTCAAGAAAGCAAGTTGCCAAGGAATTTTTGGGCAGAAACTGTAAATACAGCTTGCTATATTCTCAACAGAGTTCTTATAAGACAAATTCTCAACAAAACTCCTTATGAATTGCTGAATAAAAGGAAGCCAAACATCAGCTATTTCAAGATATTTGGATCAAGATGCTTTGTTCTCAAAACAATTGATCGTGACGGTAAATTTGATGTTAAATCATATGAGGCTATTTTTCTTGGATATTCTCTAACTAGTAAATCTTATAAAGTATATAATTTATCTAAACAAATTGTTGAAGAGTCAATTAATGTATCTTTTCAAGAAACTAATAATGATCTGCCAAGAGAAGAGGAAGTTGATGCAGGAACAGATACAAACAGCAAGCTGATTTCATCAGTAAAGCAAAATGAAGAAACACAAACTGCACCAGTTGATGAAGAAAAACAGCAAGCTGATTTCACTATTCCTGTTGAAGAATCGTCAGAAAATCTTGAAAAATTATCCTTGGAAGAGCAAGAAGCAAATCTAAGTTCAAAAAGGGAACTTCATGCACAAGGGATTCAACCTCACAAAATGATCAAACTTGCAGAACAAGAAGTTATAGCTCAACATTCTCTTCCTAAAGCCACTAGGACGGTTAAAAATCATCCTCCACAACTTATTATTGGAGAAAGGACAGATGGCATCAAGACAAGGAAAGTTCAAGCAAATATCTGTGCATTTTCTGCCTTTCTTGCACAAGAGGAACCGAAAAACATAAAAGAAGCTTTAAATGATGAAAATTGGCTCATAGCAATGCAAGAAGAACTAAGTCAATTCGAAAGATGTGACGTTTGGGAACTAGTGGAACCACCTAAAGATGTTTCCATTATTGGTACCAAATGGATTTTTAAGAATAAGGTTGATGAATTTGGGACGGTCACTCGAAACAAGGCTAGACTCGTAGCTCAAGGATATAATCAGCAAGAAGGGATTGATTTTGATCAAACATATGCACCTGTTGCACGTCTAGAATCTATCAGAATGCTTCTCTCCTTTGCATGCTTCAAGAAAATCAAGCTTCACCAAATGGACGTGAAGAGTGCCTTCTTAAATGGTAGGCTGAAAGAAGAAGTTTACGTAAAACAGCCTCCTGGATTTGGAAATGCTCAGTTTCCCAACCATGTATTGAAGCTGAAAAGGGCCTTATATGGATTAAGGCAGGCTCCTAGGTCATGGTACGAACGGATAAGTGAATTTCTGATCAAACATGGATTTCTAAGAGGTAAAATCGATCCTACCTTATTCACAAAATTGGATGGTAAAGATAGTTGTGCAAATATATGTCGACGATATTATTTTTGGCTCAACTAATGATTTAATGTGCAAGTGGTTTTCCAAACGAATGCATAGTGAATTCGATATGAGTATGATGGGCGATCTGAATTTCTTCTTGGGACTGCAAATCAAACAGACTCCAGATGGTATTTATGTTCATCAAACTAAATACGTCAACAACCTACTGAAAAAGTATGGATATGAAAATGTCAAGCCGAAATGTACTCCAATGTGCCAAAACAGCAAGCTGATTTCGGATGAAAATGGAAAAAGTGTTGACATTCGTCAATACAGAGGAATGATTGGTAGCCTCCTTTATCTAACAGCCTCACGACCTGATATTATGTATAGTGTTTGTGTATAGCCAATCCAAAGGAATCTCATCCAAGCGCCATTAAACGAATTTTCAAATATCTTCGTGGCACAACAAATCTTGGGCTATTTTATCCTATCACAAATTCCTTTAATCTTGTTGGATTTAGTGATGCTGACTATGCAGGAAGCCAAACTGATCGTAAAAGCACTAGTGGATTTTGTGCAATTCTTGGACAAAGTCTAGTTTCTTGGCAAAGTAAGAAACAATCATCTGTTGCTTTGTCTACAGCTGAAGGAGAATACTTGGCAGCTGGGAGTTGTTGCTCGCAAATATTATGGATGATTCAAACTCTACGAGACTTTGGAATCAAATGTGGTCAAGTTCCAATAAATTGTGATAATACAAGTACTATCAACATATCTGAAAATCCAGTAAATCATTCACGCACCAAACATATTGATGTACGCCATCATTTTCTTCGAGACAATGTTGCTAAAGGGAAGATCAAGCTGATTTTTGTTCCTACGGAATATCAGCTTGCTGATATTTTTACAAAGCCTCTTGCAACAGAACGATTCAACTTGATTCGACGAGAACTTGGTATGTGTGAAGTATAAAACAGCAAGCTGTTTTCTACATGACTGGTAATATCTTTTCTAACTCCTTTATCCTTGATTGTTTTTGGTAAGTGAATATTTATTTGGTCTAAATCTATCAACATGATATATTCGTTATATTGCCTAAAAATATGCCATGATTTATATGATTAAATGTTTCCTATTTTTATGCCAAGTTGTGACATGTTTTATCTACCAGTGTTTATAATATTTCATAAATTTAAGCTTAGTGGATACGTGGGTAGCTCTATTTAATATTGTCAATATTTTCCCTTATATGATTAAATTGGGCATTACTCCACTCCACTTCTCCCATTTCAATCGACAATCTAGGGTTTCTCTATCAAATCTCAAACATGGCTTCTCGCACTCGCGGCTCAAAGAACAAACTCCAACTTCCGACTGCAACCTCTTCATCGACCGTTCCACTGGTGAATGACGAGTTGATGCCTATGGATGCCCAAACTGAAACCCTCTCCGATTCGACTCCATTGGGTTCTCCAGCTTCAAAGCGTAACAAACCCTTGTTCAACATTATCTCGGAAACTCTCTCTGAAAGGTTCTTTGACAACCATATTGGAACTCGACCAATTGCTTCTGGTAAGTCGATTACTCTTAAACTCTTGACTGCATGTGGTGCTAAAGATATGATAGATGCTATGGGTATGCGCTCTTTCCTACTTGATTTGCCTAAAGTGTATTATCCAGAACTGGTTCGTCAATTTTATGCAAACCTAGAAAAAGATGAGTTTGGAAATTTAACTACACTGGTTAATGAGAAATTAGTGCAATTAAACCCACCGTTTCTTGCTTCCATTCTTGATATGACTGTTCAATCATCTGTCGAAGTGTTTACTCATGGGTCTCTTAGCTTTCCTGAGTTTACACATGTTGATCAATTGAATGTGTTGGTAGCCCCTAATCAGTTAATGGAATTAACCCCTCCTACCACATCTTTTCTTAACCCAATGGCACACTTTATTTTTAAACTTTGCTGGGCAAATATTAGTCCCCGGTCAGGAGGTCGTTCGAACTTGACTTGGCAAGACGTATGCGTGTGTGCAAGAATTATGTCCAAGATGCCATTCAATCTTCCCAAACTGATCTTGGATACAATGCTTGCGGCTGTTGGCAAGCAAAATTCTGCTTTGCCCTATGGTTGTTTGATTACTAGAATTTGTCAATCGTTTAAGGTCAACACGACTGGGTTCGAGGTTATTGCAGTTAGAGATCATATTGATGGCAAAAATTTAACTCAATCAAATTTGAGAGCTGCAAATGGCAAAATTGAACACATTGTCGACCCGTCTCCACCTGATGTTGATGTGAGTTTTGGAACTTCTAATCCTGTATCTCCTAAGTTTGTTCGAATGGTGGAAAATATTGCATCTGACACTGCAACAATTGTAGAGAATCACAATGCTTTAGTTGCAAAAATTTCTGCTCTTGAAAAAGAAATTGAAGTTCTGAAAACAATGGTGTCTATGCTCATTGGAAAGGAAGTCCCTGTTGCTACTCCACATGCTAATCAAGCTGCTGCAATGGCTACTACTTCAACTCTTCAGACTCCTCCTGTTGTTGTTCCTCCTGGTTCAACTGCTCCTGGTAATGGGGATGCCATAAAGGATTCTGAGAATGAAGGGTCCTTGGAGGTGGATGTGGATGCTTAAATGCCCTTTTTAATGATTAAGGGGGAGAATATATTTTAGTAGTTCTGAACTTGATCTTGCTGCTGGTTTATGTTTAAGCTTTTGTTTAAAACTTAACTATTTGTTGTTTTGTTGTTTCTTGAAACTTAACTGTTTGCTGATGCTTAACTATTTGCTGATGCTTGATGAATTTTAGCACTCTGTGCTTTATGTGTTGGTTTAAATCAGATGTGTTGCCTGCTTAAACTAGCTTATATGACTACATGTGCTATTATTGCTTAATCTAGTTTACAGGAATGCAGGAATTTAGGGGGAGAATTCTCTCCTAAAATAATGGGTTAATAATCATCAAAAAGGGGGAGATTGTAACCCTTATGTTTTGATGATTATATTTTAGCAAGCTGTATTACTTGTTGATTATCAATTCAGCAAGCTAAGTTAAGATGTACAGGATTATTTCAGTCTAACAGATGTATTTCAGCAAGCTGTTTTGGAGCATTGTACTTATTTCAGCAAGCTGTTTCTGGGCGGCAGAAAGTGCAAAAATCAAGATATCATTCGGATTTCAAGGAGCCACTGTGATATATAATTAGGAATATTGTTAGGGATCCTCTGAAATATTAAAACCCAACTTACCTATAATAATCATATCTCAAGACAAGTGGGAGACAACATCTTTAAATAAGGATACACTTTTCCTTATTTAATTACATACACCAAACACATTCCATATTATACTCTTTGTCTTTCCTTTCATAATTATACACGCTCCTCACCATCATATTGAAAGACAACAGCTCACTTTGCTCCCCACCAATAACGCTCCATTCATACATTTCATAATGCTCTTGAATTATGATCCGAATAAATAAAATCCAAGGAGCCTCAAGAAGACTATATCCCAAATCAAATAATCTTGTTTACCTATAAAAGGAACACTCTTGATCAGTTCCAAATACAACAATTACAAGTGCAAAAACAAGATCATATACATACACAACTTCGAGCCTTCTTTGCTAAATCTTTTAAACCTCTCAAACTCTCACACACACATTCGGTTATACATTTTCAGAGGGTTCTTTAGGTTGAGTTGTAATTTCATTCAAATCATTGTATTGTTCAAGTTGTAAAAGATTAGTTGCTGTACAAGTGTTGGCTTAAGGTTTTGGGTGGGTAGAACTAGACTAGAGAAGGATACTTGGGAAGTATTGCTTAGAGAGTTGGTTCAACACAGCAATTCAGCAAGCCAAATTGTAAGCAACTGGGTGTAAAGGGAGATATATTGATTGATCTTGTAATCGGTTTATAGTGATCAATAATATATTTTCTTACCAAGTTGGTAAGGGACCAGGACGTAGACCATAGGGGATTAGGGGTCGAACCTGGCTAAAAGATCTTGTGTTCATTTATTTTTCTGCACATTTACATTCTGCACTGCATTCATTTTCAAATTCAGCCTGCTGTTTTCTAACTGGTCAGGTCATATCAGCAAGCCGTTTTGGAAATTTTTTTTAAAAAAACTCAACAGTTAATCAGTAACAGCCATAATACACCTATTCACCCCCCCCCCTCTAGGTGTGTTTTTCAATAATTGCATTCATTTAAATGTCCTTTTTTACACAATAAAATAATATAATACTAGTTTAAAATCCATGCTATGTAAGAATTTTTTTTAATATTATATGATTTTTTTTCAATAATTTGAATGAATATCATATTATTATTATATAATAATAATATAATATAATATGATTATATAATATCATACTATTATTATATTGTAATTACAATATTATTATTTTATTTTATTAAATGTAATTGCCTGTAATATTTTTAGAATATAAAAGATAACGTGTTTTACCTAAAAATGAAATCAATTAGTTATTAAAAAAATTGAAAGATAACATGTTTTTACAAATAATAAATATTTAAGTAAGATAGGCAAGTATGAAAATGAGATATTTTAGTTAAAAAATATTGAAAAAAATATTATGTTTTAGTTAAAAATGGTAATCTATTAGTTATTAGTAACGATATTATTACTCTTAGTTTATTTCATTAAATAAAATGACCCGTGATATTTTAGGAAATGAGAGGTCATAATTAGAAAAGTTAGAAAAGATAATGTGCTATAAAATAGAATTATATGTTTTAACCAATAATTAATGTTTAAGTAAGGATAATTAAGTAAAAAAAACAAGTTTGAAAAAGAGATATTTTAGTTAGAAAATATAGAAAAGATATTAACTTTTAGCTAAAAAAAGGTAATCAGTTAGTTGTTAGTAATTATAATATTATTAATTTATTTCACTAAATAGAATGGCCCGTAATATTTTTGGAAATAAGATATTTTAGTTAAAAAAAGTAATAGCTGAAAAAGGTAATTGGTTAATTATTAAGAACTATAATATCGTTATTTTATTTTTGAAAAATAGGATATTCCGTAATTACAAATAAATATATACCAAAATAAAAGAAAATAAATAAAGAATAACTAAGTAAGGGTAATTAAGTAAATACAACCTGTAATATCTAGCTTTTTATTAAAACAAATAAATATAAATTA
The DNA here is from genome assembly GCA_036435485.1 of Saposhnikovia divaricata. Classification (NCBI taxonomy): domain Eukaryota; kingdom Viridiplantae; phylum Streptophyta; class Magnoliopsida; order Apiales; family Apiaceae; genus Saposhnikovia; species Saposhnikovia divaricata. The sequence goes on along the minus strand of CM071594.1, from coordinate 52,877,230 downwards.
TCTTTCTCAAACAAAAAAAAATTGAATGACGTGTAGAGTAGAGTACTGATTCATGTTAGATACTATCACGTAAGCATGCGGAAGCGCGAAATTTTTCACAAACTTGTCGCCTAGTGATGCGCCAACTCCCCAACCTAGAGCCTGGCCAGCAATGCGCAACTAACCTTTGTGCCTGCAAAGAAGGTTAGTGATAACCACAAGATAAACGAAGACAGAGTTACGGGCAACCCCAACCTTTTTATTACTTCAACAAAAAGGACTAACAATCTAGGCCTGCTGCCCACACGTCGGCACAGCTACCCACTAACTGCTAGAATACAAGAAAGCCTAACTACAATGCTAGCTCTCTCTGTATATGCTCTCACTCTCTCTACAACTATTTTCTGTGTATCTGAATGAATGAATGAGAATGAAGAAGCTCCTCCTTATATAGGTAGCTTTACGGGCTTTAGGCTAGGCTAAGCCCAACCCTACTTTCCATCTTTGCCTGAGATCTTCAACATATCTTCAATCTTCCCGATTGCCTTTCCTTCCATAGAAGATCCACCCTAATCGTATCTTTGACTCTGATAGACTTTCCCTTTCTGCAGAAGATTGCAATCCCTAATTGATTCTTCTGGAATGATCTCCAAAGATATGGTCTTATCCCAAATCTGATAAGCCCATTTACACCCTACACCTTGGCCCATGTCTCTCACTTGCATCCTGCTTCGAACCTGCCCAACTATAGAATTCTGGCCCAGCTTTGCCTCACTATATTTGAACTAGAAGACTCTTCTCCCATGTCGCATGTGTGTCATGGAGGCCCAATGCTTTGGACTGGCCAGGCCCATGCTTTGCCTCTCTCCCTCTTGCACCATGCTGCATGACTCCCTTAAACCCAAGTGTGCCTCTGCTCAAGCCCACATTCTCTATGTCTGTGCCTGGTTGAATGTTTCATGCCTTAGACAAGCCCAATCCGTGTAGGTGCCTCAAATGCCCACTTCATCTCAATGCCTTAGTTTTTATGTCAAGTCCCATACTTGACTTCGCCTAGTGTTTATGCCCAAGACAGAATCGTGAACCTCAAGCACGCCTTCGCCTCTACACCCAACACTAGGGCATGAAAATCTCTTAAGGGTCTAACAGATACCTATTATTTGAAGTTGTAGATTAACATCACATTAGTCACGTAACTTAAAATATCTCTCTATAATAATATATAATATATGCGGGTGGCTTCACTTTCTACCATCTCTGCGTCTCTCCAAGCTCTCAGTTATCATGCATACACGAATATCCTTTTGTTCATATGGTTTGGTCGTTATGACTAATATAGTAAATTCAAGACAGCTAATAAAAAACATACGTGGAAAGAGAGTCTATTATAGTAAATTCAAAACACCTAAGAAAAAACATACAGGAGTTGTAATACACGTACCCTACAACACTATTAACTGAAAACACACCTAGAGGGGGGTGAATAGGTGTGTTATGGCTGTTACTGATTAAATGTTGAGTTTTAAAAAATTTCCAAAAACGGCTTGCTGATATGACCTGACCAGTTAGAAAACAGCAGGCTGAATTTGAAAATGAATGCATTGCAGAATGTAAATGTGCAGAAAAATAAATGAACACAAGATCTTTTAGCCAGGTTCGACCCCTAATCCCCTATGGTCTACGTCCTGGTCCCTTACCAACTTGGTAAGAGAATATATTATTGATCACTATAAACCGATTACAAGATCAACTAATATATCTCCCTTTACACCCAGCTGCTTACAATTTGGCTTGCTGAATTGCTGTGTTGAACCAACTCTCTAAGCAATACATCCCAAGTATCCTTCTCTAGTCTAGTTCTACCCACCCAAAACCTTAAGCCAAAATTTGTACAGCAACTAATCTTTTACAACTTGAACAATACAAGGATTTGAATGAAATTACAACTCAACCTAAAGAACCCTCTGAAAATGTATAACCGAATGTGTGTGTGAGAGTTTGAGAGGTTTAAATGATTTTGCAAAGAAGGCTCGAAGTTGTGTATGTATATGATCTTGTTTTTGCACTTGTAATTGTTGTGTTTGGAACTGATCAAGAGTGTTCCTTTTATAGGTAAACAAGATTATTTGATTTGGGATATAGTCTTCTTGAGGCTCCTTGGATTTTATTTATTCGGATCATAATTCAAGAGCATTATGAAATGTATTTAATGGAGCGTTATTGGTGGGGAGCAAAGTGAGCTATTGTCTTTCAATATGATGGTGAGGAGCGTGCATAATTATGAAAGGAAAGACAAAGAGTATAATATATGGAATGTGTTTGGTGTATATAATTAAATAAGGAAAAGTGCATCCTTATTTAAAGATGTTGTCACCCACTTGTCTTGAGATATGATTATTATAGGTAAGTTGGGATTTAATATTTCAGAGGATCCCTAACAATATTCCTAATTATATATCACAGTGGCTCCTTGAAATCCGAATGATATCTTGATTTCTGCACTTTCTGCCGCCCAGAAACAGCTTGCTGAAATATGTACAATGCTCCAAAACAGCTTGCTGAAATACATCTATTAGACTGAAATAATCCTGTACATCTTAACTTAGCTTGCTGAATTTATAATTAACAAGTAATACAGCTTGCTAAATATAATCATCAAAACATAAGGGTTACAATCTCCCCCTTTTTGATGATTATTAACCCATTATTTTAGGAGAGAATTCTCCCCCTAAATTCCTGCATTCCTGTAAACTAGATTAAGCAATAATATTACATGTAGTCATATAAGCTAGTTTAAGCAGGCAACACATCTGATTTAAACCAACACATAAAGCACAGAGTGCTAAAATTCAACAAGCATCAGCAAACAGTTAAGTTTCAAGCAACAACAAAACAACAAATAGTTAAGTTTTAAACAAAAGCTTAAACATAAACCAGCAGCAAGATCGAGTTCAGAACTACTAAAATATATTCTCCCCCTTAATCATTAAAAAGGGCATTAAGCATCCACATCCACCTCCAAGGACCCTTCATTCTCAGAATCCTTTATGGCATCCCCATTACCAGGAGCAGTTGAACCAGGAGGAACAACAACAGGAGGAGTCTGAAGAGTTGAAGTAGTAGCCGTTGCAGCAGCTTGATTAGCATGTGGAGTAGCAACAGGGACTTCCTTTCCAATGAGCATAGACACCATTGTTTTCAGAACTTCAATTTCTTTTTCAAGAGCAGAAATTTTTGCAACTAAAGCATTGTGATTCTCTACAATTGTTGCAGTGTCAGATGCAATATTTTCCACCATTCGAACAAACTTAGGAGATACAGGATTAGAAGTTCCAAAACTCGCATCAACATCAGGTGGAGACGGGTTGACAATGTGTTCAATTTTGCCATTTGCAGCTCTCAAATTGGATTGAGTTAAATTTTTGCCATCAATATGATCTCTAACTGCAATAACCTCGAACCCAGTCGTGTTGACCTTAAACGATTGACAAATTCTAGTAATCAAACAACCATAGGGCAAAGCAGAGTTTTGCTTGCCAACGGCCGCAAGCATTGTATCCAAGATCAGTTTGGGAAGTTTGAAAGGCATTTTGGACATAATTCTTGCACACACGCATACATCTTGCCAAGTCAAGTTCGAACGACCTCCTGACCGGGGACTAATATTTGCCCAGCAAAGTTTAAAAATGAAGTGTGCCATTGGGTTAAGCAAAGATGTGGTAGGAGGGGTTAATTCCATTAACCGATTAGGGGCTACCAACACATTCAATTGATCAACATGTGTAAACTCAGGAAAGCTAAGAGACCCATGAGTAAACACTTCGACAGAAGATTGAACAGTCATATCAAGAATGGAAGCAAGAAACGGTGGGTTTAATTGCACTAATTTCTCATTAACCAGTGTAGTTAAATTTCCAAACTCATCTTTTTCTAGGTTTGCATAAAATTGACGAACCAGTTCTGGATAATACACTTTAGGCAAATCAAGTAGGAAAGAGCGCATACCCATAGCATCTATCATATCTTTAGCACCACATGCAGTCAAGAGTTTAAGAGTAATCGACTTACCAGAAGCAATTGGTCGAGTTCCAATGTGGTTGTCAAAGAACCTTTCAGAGAGAGTTTCCGAGATGATGTTGAACAAGGGTTTGATACGCTTTGAAGCTGGAGAACCCAATGAAGTCGAATCGGAGAGGGTTTCAATTTGGGCATCCATAGGCATCAACTCGTCATTGACCAGTGGAACGGTCGATGAAGAGGTTGCAGTCGGAAGTTGGAGTTTGTTCTTTGAGCCGCGAGTGCGAGAGGCCATGTTTGAGATAGAGAAGCCCTAGATTGTCGATTGAAATGGGAGAAGTGGAGTGGAGTAATGCCCAATTTAATCATATAAGGGAAAATATTGACAATATTAAATAGAACTACCCACGTATCCACTAAGCTTAAATTTAGGAAATATTATAAACACTGGTAGATAAAACATGTCACAACTTGGCATAAAAATAGGAAACATTTAATCATATAAATCATGGCATATTTTTAGGCAATATAACAAATATATCATGTTGATAGATTTAGACTAAATAAATATTTACTTACCAAAAACAATCAAGGATAAAGGAGTTAGAAAAGATATTACCAGACATGTATAAAACAGCTTGCTGTTTTATACTTCACACATACCAAGTTCTCGTCGAATCAAGTTGAATCGTTCTGTTGCAAGAGGCTTTGTAAAAATATCAGCAAGCTGATATTCCGTAGGAACAAAAATCAACTTGATCTTCCCTTTAGCAACATTGTCTCGAAGAAAATGATGGCGTACATTAATATGTTTGGTGCGTGAATGATTTACTGGATTTTCAGATATGTTGATAGTACTTGTATTATCACAATTTATTGGAACTTGACCACATTTGATTCCAAAGTCTCGTAGAGTTTGAATCATCCATAATATTTGCGAGCAACAACTCCCAGCTGCCAAGTATTCTCCTTCAGCTGTAGACAAAGCAACAGATGATTGTTTCTTACTTTGCCAAGAAACTAGACTTTGTCCAAGAATTGCACAAACTCCACTAGTGCTTTTACGATCAGTTTGGCTTCCTGCATAGTCAGCATCACTAAATCCAACAAGATTAAAGGAATTTGTGATAGGATAAAATAGCCCAAGATTTGTTGTGCCACGAAGATATTTGAAAATTCGTTTAATGGCGCTTAGATGAGATTCCTTTGGATTGGCCTGAAACCGAGCACATACACAAACACTATACATAATATCAGGTCGTGAGGCTGTTAGATATAGGAGGCTACCAATCATTCCTCTGTATTGACGAATGTCAACACTTTTTCCATTTTAATCCGAAATCAGCTTGCTGTTTTGGCACATTGGAGTAGATTTCGGCTTGACGTTTTCATATCCATACTTTTTCAGTAGGTTGTTGACGTATTTAGTTTGATGAACATAAATACCATCTGGAGTCTGTTTGATTTGCAGTCCCAAGAAGAAATTCAAATCGCCCATCATACTCATATCGAATTCACTATGCATTCGTTTGGAAAACCACTTGCACATTAAATCATTAGTTGAGCCAAAAATAATATCGTCGACATATATTTGCACAACTATCTTTACCATCCAATTTTGTGAATAAGGTAGGATCGATTTTACCTCTTAGAAATCCATGTTTGATCAGAAATTCACTTATCCGTTCGTACCATGACCTAGGAGCCTGCCTTAATCCATATAAGGCCCTTTTCAGCTTCAATACATGGTTGGGAAACTGAGCATTTTCAAATCCAGGAGGCTGTTTTACGTAAACTTCTTCTTTCAGCCTACCATTTAAGAAGGCACTCTTCACGTCCATTTGGTGAAGCTTGATTTTCTTGAAGCATGCAAAGGAGAGAAGCATTCTGATAGATTCTAGACGTGCAACAGGTGCATATGTTTGATCAAAATCAATCCCTTCTTGCTGATTATATCCTTGAGCTACGAGTCTAGCCTTGTTTCGAGTGACCGTCCCAAATTCATCAACCTTATTCTTAAAAATCCATTTGGTACCAATAATGGAAACATCTTTAGGTGGTTCCACTAGTTCCCAAACGTCACATCTTTCGAATTGACTTAGTTCTTCTTGCATTGCTATGAGCCAATTTTCATCATTTAAAGCTTCTTTTATGTTTTTCGGTTCCTCTTGTGCAAGAAAGGCAGAAAATGCACAGATATTTGCTTGAACTTTCCTTGTCTTGATGCCATCTGTCCTTTCTCCAATAATAAGTTGTGGAGGATGATTTTTAACCGTCCTAGTGGCTTTAGGAAGAGAATGTTGAGCTATAACTTCTTGTTCTGCAAGTTTGATCATTTTGTGAGGTTGAATCCCTTGTGCATGAAGTTCCCTTTTTTAACTTAGATTTGCTTCTTGCTCTTCCAAGGATAATTTTTCAAGATTTTCTGACGATTCTTCAACAGGAATAGTGAAATCAGCTTGCTATTTTTCTTCATCAACTGGTGCAGTTTGTGTTTCTTCATTTTGCTTTACTGATGAAATCAGCTTGCTGTTTGTATCTGTTCCTGCATCAACTTCCTCTTCTCTTGGCAGATCATTATTAGTTTCTTGAAAAGATACATTAATTGACTCTTCAACAATTTGTTTAGATAAATTATATACTCTATAAGATTTACTAGTTAGAGAATATCCAAGAAAAATAGCCTCATATGATTTAGCATCAAATTTACCGTCACGATCAATTGTTTTGAGAACAAAGCATCTTGATCCAAATATCTTGAAGTGCTGATGTTTGGCTTCCTTTTATTCAGCAATTCATAAGGAGTTTTGTTGAGAATTTGTCTTATAAGAACTCTGTTGAGAATATATCAAGCTGTATTTACAGCTTCTGCCCAAAAATTCCTTGGCAACTTGCTTTCTTGAAGTAGGGTTCTTGCTGTTTCTTGCAAAGACCTGTTCTTCCTTTCTACAACTCCGTTTTGTTGTGGAGTTCGAGGTGCTGAAAATTCATGAGAGATACCTCTATCTTTACAATAGGTGATGAACTCCTTTTGAAATTCACCTCCATGATCACTTCGAATCCCTACAAGTCTTGTATTCAACTTATTTTCAAGTAACTTGATTAGATTCTCAAATTCATCAAAAGCACAATCTTTTGTTTTAAGAAACAATACCCATGTGAATCTAGAATAATCATCGACAATAACAAAGGCATATTGTTTACCTCCAATGCTTTTATAAGCTTCTGGACCAAAAAGGTCTAGATGCAAAAGTTCTAAAGGTTTAATAGATGATACCATGTTCTTTGATTTGTGAGGAGTTCGAGTTTGTTTGCCTAATTGACAAGCTGAACATGTTTCTGTCTTGACATATTTCATTTTGGGCAAACCTCGTACTAAATTCTTTGAAATCAGCTTGCTGAGTTGATCCATATGAACATGTCCTAGCCTTCTATGCCATAGATTAGGAGATGTGTCAACTGCAGCTAAACAGTAGGCTGTTTTCTGCAACTCAAAATTCAATATATATATATATATATATATATATATATATATATATATATATATATATATATATATATATATATATATATTTCCTTCCCTTCTAGCGACTAGTAGGATTTTGTTAGTACCAAGATAGATAATACATTTTTCTTTATCAAAAACAACATTATGACCATCATCATATAATTGACTTATACTAAGCAAATTATACTTTAAACCTTGAACAAATTGAACTTTGTCAATTGAAAGCATGTTGTTACCGATTTTGCCTTTTCCAAGAATTTGAAGAGTTTTGCTATCACCAATTGTAACTTTTACACCCTTCTTCTTTTTGAGAGTGATAAACTGAGACTCATCTCCACACATGTGCCTTGTACACCCGCTATCCAAAATCCATTCCTTTGAGTTTGTCTTTGCGGCTAGGCATACCTATGACACAAATAAGAACAACTTATCCTTTTGGTACCCAAATCTTGTTGGGTCCAGTATGGTTAGTAGATAGAACATATAAATCATGTAATTCAGATTTCTTGATCCATTTTTGAACCCATCTTGGTTTATAATTTCTGGTTTTTCTGCTTCTGTCAGCCTGATAACAGTAGGCTGTTTTCTCATTTCGGCAGGCTGATTTTGTCTGAGTTGTGCAGTGCTTAGCAAGATGTCCCTTCTTATGACACTTGCTACATATCTTCCAAGGCATTGCATAATCATAAGGGATTCCATGAGTTCCATTATACTGGAGAGCAATTTCTTTTGAAGTTGATGCTAATCCAACACCTTCCTTTTCTATAGGAACTGCAGCTTTCTTCATCATTGATATGAGAGTTTCTTCACCTTGAACAAATTTTCCCATTCCTTTGTTAAGCCTCTGTATCTCCTCCTCGAGTTCTTTTATTTTTTTCAGCTTGTTGTATAACTTCCTGTGAAGCTTCTGTTTCTTCTTTCAGCTTGCTAATATGAATATCTTTGAATCCTATTTCATCATTCAGCTTGCTGATTTGAATTTCTCTGGTTTCTATATCAGCTTTCAGCTCGCTGAGTTGCTTGATTAGAACATCATTTCTTCTGAGTATTACCTTGTTGAGTCCTTCTAATTGCGTTATGTTATCCTTCAACCTTGTAATCATAGATTCATGTTCATCTAGAGCCTTTTCTTCCATTAAATCTCTGACTAATTTCTTAAGATGAGTATTTTTCTCTTTCAATTTGTTGTTCTCTGTCTTTACTTTGAGAAATTCTTCAGAAGATTCCTGCATGGTTAGTTGTTCTATAACATAATTAGTAAGTAATGAATTAAATGAATTTACCTCAGTGTTGTTATCATCTGAGTCTATTTCGTTGCTTTCCACTTCGATGTTATCTTCTTCATCGAAACCAACCAAAGCTAAATTAACCATATCATCACTTGAGTCTTCTTCAGAGGTAGAGTCATCACTCCAAGTCATCAAAGCCTTGGATTTTCTTTTGTCCTTGAATCCAGCTTGCTGTTTTGACTTGTTCTTTAATTTGTAGCAATCTCTTCGATAGTGACCCTTTTTGCCACATTCAAAACACGTTTCTTCCTTGAATTCTTTTCTGTTGTCCGAAGGATTTCCTTTAAATTTCTTCATTTGATTCTTCTTTTCAATAAGCCTTTTAATTCTCCTTGAAATGAGGGCTAAGTCCTCATCTGATTCTGACTCTCCTTCAGATTCCAGCTTGCTGTTTTACGAATGAAGTGCCAAATTCTTCATCTTTGCAACTGGAGCTTGTGACGATCTAGATTGACTTGCATTTATTTTTTGCTTCAAAGTGTTCAAGTTCAGCAAAAACAGCTAATGTATCCATAGTGTCAATTTGTGAGGAAGATTCCAACGCTGTTACCTTAGGTGAATAAGACCAAGGTACGGCACTTAATATTTTCATGTTAATTTCAGCTTGAGGTATTGATTTTCCAAGCAGTTTGAGACCATTCATTGTTTTCTGAAATCTTGCTTGACTTTGCCTTATAGTCTCATCTTCCTTGACAATAAAACTTCCAAACTCATTCATTAACGTACTAAGTTTAACTTTCTTCAATGTAGTCGAACCTTCATGATAAAGTTCCAACGTGTCCCACATTTCTTTGGCGGATTTGCATGAAGAGACTTTATCACTTTCACTTGCAGAAAGACCATTCATGATAGTATTCATTGCCCTAGTGTTGTAGCTTTCCTTGACCAATTCGGCATCGGTAAGCTCATCAATGTCTTTCGGCTTGCTTTCTTTGTCAAGAAATATATACGGGCCTCTGTTGACAACTCTCCATTCGAGTGGTTCTTTTGATAGGTGCATCTTCATGCGATCTTTCCACCAGTTATAGTTTTCAGTTCCGAGCAGCAAAGGTGCACGGTGATTTGATGAACCGAGAGGATAATCGTCAGCCATATCGATCGATACTTTTCCTGTTACAGAAAGATTAGTATACCAAAGCTCTGATACCAATTGAAAACACACCTAGAGGGGGGTGAATAGGTGTGTTATGGCTGTTACTGATTAACTGTTGGGTTTTAAAAAATTTCCAAAAACGGCTTGCTGATATGACCTGACCAGTTAGAAAACAGCAGGCTGAATTTGAAAATGAATGCAGTGCAGAATGTAAATGTGCAGAAAAATAAATGAACACAAGATCTTTTAACCAGGTTCGACCCCTAATCCCCTATGGTCTACGTCCTGGTCCCTTACCAACTTGGTAAGAGAATATATTATAGATCACTATAAACCGATTACAAGATCAACTAATATATCTCCCTTTACACCCAGCTGCTTACAATTTGGCTTGCTGAATTGTTGTGTTGAACCAACTCTCTAAGCAATACTTCCCAAGTATCCTTCTCTAGTCTAGTTCTACCCACCCAAAACCTTAAGCCAAAACTTGTACAGCAACTAATCTTTTACAACTTGAACAATACAAGGATTTGAATGAAATTACAACTCAACCTAAAGAACCCTCTGAAAATGTATAACCGAATGTGTGTGAGAGAGTTTGAGAGGTTTAAATGATTTTGCAAATAAGGCTCGAAGTTGTGTATGTATATGATCTTGTTTTTGCACTTGTAATTGTTGTGTTTGGAACTGATCAAGAGTGTTCCTTTTATAGGTAAACAAGATTATTTGATTTGGGATATAGTCTTCTTGAGGCTCCTTGGATTTTATTTATTCGGATCATAATTCAAGAGCATTATGAAATGTATGAATGGAGCGTTATTGGTGGGGAGCAAAGTGAGCTGTTGTCTTTCAATATGATGGTGAGGAGCGTGCATAATTATGAAAGGAAAGACAAAGAGTATAATATATGGAATGTGTTTGGTGTATATAATTAAATAAGGAAAAGTGTATCCTTATTTAAAGATGTTGTCTCCCACTTGTCTTGAGATATGATTATTATAGGTAAGTTGGGATTTAATATTTCAGAGGATCCCTAACAATATTCCTAATTATATATCACTCCTTGAAATCCGAATGATATCTTGATTTCTGCACTTTCTGCCGCCCAGAAACAGCTTGCTGAAATATGTACAATGCTCCAAAACAGCTTGCTGAAATACATCTGTTAGACTGAAATAATCCTGTACATCTTAACTTAGCTTGCTGAATTTATAATTAACAAGTAATACAGCTTGCTAAATATAATCATCAAAACATAAGGGTTACATTAACATATAACATATCATTTTCAAAAATAAACAAAGTAAACAATCAAACAAACAAAAATAATTATATACTATATATAATTTCAACCAAACTATCCTACATATAATTTTAAAACAAAATTTTATACTACAATTAAAAACAATAAACACATGGTGAGAAAGTTATAATCTACATCACAAATAACGATGAAATACCTATCAATAAATTCAATAATAATTATTAAAAAATAATATACATCTTTAAAAAATTTAACAATATATTATAACATAATGTATTATTATTATTATATTAAAAAAAGAACTTTAAATAAAAATATAAAACATTTGCAATAAAATTCAAAATAAAACCTAGCAAAAAAAATGTAAGGGAGGCATAGAAAAAAATAATAGAGATAAGTAATACAAATACCATAAATCCATAAAACAATTAAAAACTAACATATCATTTTCTCCATATATGAAATGCAAATAGAAAAAAAAAATTAGAATAATGTATCATTATAATTCTTTCATTAAAAAAAATACAAACAAAAATAAAATAGTTAAAACTATAATTAAAAATAATTCACAAATAACATTCAATAATACATATAACAAACAATGTAAACAAATATAATACAAACTTTCCAACTCCAAAATAATATTTTTACAAATAGGAATCGAAATTTAATTACAAAATAAAAAAAATATTTTTTAAAATGTACCAAGAAATAAATTGGTAAACTAAGATTTCAAAAATATTAAAAAAATTATAATGAGAAATGACATTAAAATTCACCAAAATGTATTTTACAAAACAAATGCTAATTTTATATAAATACTAAATTCAGTAACTAAAATTCACAAAAAAGAAATTATGTAATACACATACAACAAATATTAATTAAGAAAAAAATTTGACACATTTAACAAGTTGTTTTTAGAAAACTTTAATTAATATAAACAACAAAAAAATATTATCAATAGAAAATTTCAAAATAATTCAAAATATTTAGAAAAAGGCACCTCCCACACTTGAAAAAACACCATAAAAAAAATTCTAAACTATTTTTAGATAATATATTAATATAAAAAATATATAAAAAGTACGCGAATATAATACCTGACATGTTTCAAATATATCTTATATAATCTAATATTTTAAAATAAACTGCCCTAAAATAATGAATTTTAAATGTTTCAAAAAAAATTATGAAATTTTAAAAATATATTAGACTAAATTTTATAATATAATTTATAAAAATAATAACTATAAATTATCCCAAAATAATAATAACTATCATATGAAGATCCTTAAAGAAAAACAGTAATTAATAAATAAATTAAAATATTTACTTATAAGTTTTACAACAAACATTTAGCAAAAAAAGTTTTACAACAAACATTTTCTTAAATTTACAGTAAAAAACAATTCAAGCTTATTGAAAAAAAAACATAATGTCATTTGATCAGATTATTTTTTTCGGAAATTTTAAATGTAGTACTACATCTACAAATAAATTAAAAGAATTTTCCAAAAAAAACCAAAAAATATATATATGTAAAATTAGAATATTACACAAAAAAATTTTAAAATTTAACAAATTAAAAGTTAAAAAAAAATAAATTTTCTCAACAATAAAATTTGAACTAAATTAATACAAATTTAATCTAATAAAATACAATCAACAAATTTATTAATTATTATTATAAAATTAACATATTTCTATTATTATTTTAGTATATATATAATTACGAAATATGTATATGTATAATTTTTATTAAAAGTGAAAAAAATTAAAATAATATGAGAAATTATTGAAAAAAAATATTTTTAACAAATCTTTTTACAAAATATTGAGAATATAACCCTTGCATCGCACGGGTATAAAGCTAATATATATAAATAAATGTTTGTGGATTTCATGTGAGTATGTTTAATTATGGAAAAGATTTATAAATGATTTATTTGTTCCTTTAGATCTAAAGAATTTTAATATAGTGGACTCGTAAATTATTTGATCTGTGTACATATGTATTGTTTAGAAATAAGTTTTGATATTTCATGATTATTTATATAATTTTTTAAAATAACTTTTGAATTATGCTATTAAAGGATACACCTGATATATATACTTGTATAATTTATGTATCGGATGTGTTAATTCGAAGGTTATTGTACAATTGGTAGTTATATGAGATAAATTGATAATTAATTATTATTATTATTATTCATGTCGATGCATGTTAGTTACCGAGACTTTTGGCTTAGTTTTATTTTTTTATGTGTGAAGCAATATGCATGCATGACTACTAATTTTTATAAATAGGATGGTAACTTGATTTGGACTAGTAAATATAATTATGTGGTACATGAATGAGCTAGGCCATGGAATTGTGTTTGCGGTTGCTGGACTGTTTTAGCTACGACCAAAGTTAATGTGAATTTTATGTTGTTAAATGTTTATTTATGATAATTGCTGCGGTTAATAAAGTGGTTATTGATGGTTTCGATCGCATACACGCAGCGAAAACAGTAAATAAAAATCGAAACCAAACCCCGGATCCATGTATAATATATCGATAATATGGTAGATAGAACGATTACCTTAACGAAGCTTTACGTACAAAGAACGATGGAGATGCAAGCCTCCCACGATTACTGAGTGCTCCTCTTCGAAGCCTCCTCTACGGTATCCACACGAACACTCCAAGAACGATTCTTGTTCGGAAGGGAGGTACTAGCCTCCAATGAAATTATAAGATCTAGTTTTTAGGGTTTTGGTTTTTGGGATGCGGCTCAACTGATTTTTCACGTACAAAATCCTTTACCCCATATCTTTATATATAGGATAGTGTAAAGCGCAAAAACCCTTGCCAAAAACCTAGCCCAAATATGATTTAATTAAATAATAAAATCTAATTCTATTATTCAAATAAATAATTAAGTCAAACTTAATTATTAAAATCATATCTCATATATCTTTGTATTTTATTATAGCTTAATTAAGTCACACTTAATTAATAAAATACAACTTATCATTAATTAATTTAAATTCATAATTTAAATTAATTCTTCCTATAAAATGTTCTATGCGTGTGACCCTGTAGGTTATTATTTATTTTGGCAATAATTTTATTCTCCAATAAAATTATAAACAATTAGCGGTATCTAGTAATACATCATTGCTACCCAATTAGATAATAATTAAATCGTGATTCGATAAACCTTTTGTGATTAATGTTCCCGTGTAATATAATCCCTTTAACCAAATATTATAGATTAAACTCGAGGCATGTTTATTGTCATCCTCTTCATAATTTAATCCGGGTTTACTTGATCCATGAGTAGACTATTAATAACAAATCATTATTTGAGCACGGCCATGCATTTTATAGTCTCACTCAATCAAGAGGCCAATAATATCTCTCCTAATAATAGGAGGGTTAAATCCTTTATCTATCATTCATATTTCTCATACGATTCACAATATACCCGATGTCCACTTTTATCATCACCCGGTCAAAGGTAACTTTTAATGTAGTCAAAGTATATTAATCCTCGTATAAAAATATAATGATCTCAAGTCAAAGGACCATTACACCATTATCACTGTGAGTCTTTCTTATGACTTAATTAACATGAAGAATCTCACGGTGGGTCTGTCCATTACCATGTACCCTACATGTACCTATGTATTGACTTTAGTATCGCCATACTTATAACCAATGAGATGTGGTTATCAGTCAAAAACATACTAGTCTATTTATGTATTATTATTGTCCTGTATAATAATACTCGACTAGGGACCTTTAAGAATATGATATTATATAATCTCAAATTCAAGTTGTAAACTTAAACTATATAATGTGTATCATTATTCTAAGGACATTTATTATGCTAACAAATATCGCAGTAATTAGAGTCATAACAAATACTTTTATTTAATAATCAAATGACATAATGTTTATTTAAGAAACAATGTATTGCCTCTAGGGCACCTACAATAACAATCTCCCACTTGCACTAGAGCCAATCACCCATGTATCTAATACCCATGGAACTAGTGTGACCGTCGTGCTTCTGCTGCGATAAAGCCTTGGTCAGTGGGTCCGCAACATTATCATTGGTATGCACTTTACATATATGTATATCTCCTCTCTCGTTTATCTCTCGAAGAAGATGATATCTTCTAAGTATATGCTTTGCCTTGGAATGGGACCTTGGTTCCTTAGCCTACGCAATGGCTCCATTGTTATCGCAATACAGATCAACTGGATCTGCGATCGATGGAACCACACCAAGTCCGGTAATAAATTTCCGAATCCAAACAGCCTCTTTGGCTGCTTCACTGGCGGCAATATACTCAGCTTCCATTGTAGAATCAGCTACTGTCTCTTGCTTCGAACTTTTCCAGCTTACAGCACCTCCATTTAGACAAAACACGAATCCAGACTGGGACACAGAATCATCCCTATCTGTCTGGAAACTAGCATCAGTGTAACCTTTTACGACCAGCTTCTCATCTCCTCCGTATATCAAGAACGAATCTTTAGTCCGTTTAAGGTACTTAAGAATATTCTTGACAGCTGTCCAGTGACCCTCACCTGGATTAGACTGGTACCTGCTCGTCATGCTTAAAGCATACGAGACATCAGGACGAGTACATATCATTGCATACATGATAGAACCAATTGCCGAAGCATATGGTACTTTACTCATACGGTCCTTATCATCTGATGATTTAGGACAATTTTCCTTTGAGATCACTATCCCATGAGACACCGGGACAAAGCCCCTCTTTGCCTCTTGCATTCCAAAACGATGCAATACTTTGTCAATGTATGTACTCTGACTTAGGCCGATTAATCTTTTAGATCTATCCCTATAGATCCTGATCCCTAAGATATAGGTAGCATCGCCTAAGTCTTTCATCGAGAAACTTTTTCCCAACCAAGTCTTCACAGCTTGTAGAGAAGGAATGTCATTCCCTATTAGTAATATGTCATCCACATATAATACTAGGAATGCCACATGGCTCCCACTAACCTTCTTGTAAACACACGGATCATCCTCATTTTGTTTGAAGCCAAACTCTTTGACTGTTTCATCAAAACGGATGTTCCACCTCCTTGAGGCCTGCTTCAATCCATAAATAGATCGTAGCAACTTACAAACCATTCTAGCAAACTTTGGATCGACAAAACCCTCAGGTTGTGTCATGTACACATCCTCTTCTAAGCTTCCATTTAAGAAAGCAGTCTTGACATCCATTTGCCAGATTTCATAGTCATAATAAGCCGCTATCGCAAGCAAAATCCTGATGGACTTGACCATAGCTACCGGTGAGAAAGTTTCATCATAGTTAATACCATGAATTTGCTTGAAACCTTTCGCCACCAATCTTGCTTTGAAGGTCTGTAAATTTTCATCCATGTCAGTTTTCTTCTTGAAAACCCACTTGCACTCTATGGGTTTAACCCCATCAGGTGGTGCAACCAAAGTCCATACTTTGTTTTCATACATGGAATCCATCTCAGATTTCATGGCTTCCAGCCATCTCTCAGAATCTGGACTATTCATAGCATCCTTGTAGGTGAGAGGCTCATCATTATCTACAAGCATCACATCGCCACCTTGAGTCAGGAGAAATCCATAAAATCTCTCTGGCTCATGGCGAATCCTACTTGATCTACGAACAACCTGTGTTTCTTGAGCATTATCGTTATTCTGCTCTTGTTCCACCTCAGGTTCAATGCTATTTTGTGGTTCTCGATCTTCATCGAGATCTATAGTCCTCCCACTGTTTCTTTTGGAAACAAAATCTCTTTCCATGAAAACAGCATCTCGAGCAATGAACACTTTCTGCTCAGAAGGATTATAAAAATAATACGCCTTTGTTTCTTTAGGGTATCCCACAAAATTGCACTCTTCGGATTTAGGTCCAAGCTTGTCAGATACTTGACGTTTTACAAACGCCTTGCATCCCCAAACTTTCATAAAGTTCCTGCTTGACCGTTTCTCCTCCCATATCTCATATGGAGTCTTTTGAACCTTCTTAGTTGGAACACGGTTAAGTGTGAAAGCTGCTGTTTCTAGAGCATAACCCCAGAAACTTATTGGAAGATCTGCATGACTCATCATCGATCGTACCATGTCTAACAGGGTACGATTTCTCCTCTCTGAAACTCCATTCCATTGAGGAGTACTTGGCGGAGTGAGTTGTGATACAATACCACACTCCTTTAAATACTCTTTAAATTCGGTGCTTAAGTATTCACCCCCACGATCGGATCGTAAGATTTTAATACTTGCACCTCCGCCTATTTGCTTCTCTACTTCAGCCTTGTATTCTTTGAATTTTTCAAAAGAATCGGATTTGTTCTTCATAAGATATACTTATCCATATCTACTGAAGTCATCAGTAAATGTTATGAAGTAGTAGTAGCCTCCTCTAGCCATCACACGCATTGGACCACATACATCACTATGTATTAGCTCCAAACGTTCAGTGGCCCTTTGACCCTTACCAGTAAAAGGGGCTTTAGTCATCTTACCAAGCAAACAAGATTCGCATTTTTCGTATGATTCAAAATCAAACTTATCCAAGTATCCATCTTTATGTAATTTGGAAATGCGTTTCTCATTTATATGGCCTAGACGACAATGCCAGAGGTATGTTTGATTTGAATCATTAACTTTAAGTCGTTTGTTTTCTATGTTACAGATAGGATTATCTAAATCAAGAACATATAAACCATTAAATAAATGCGCAACACCATAGGTTAAATCATTCAAAGCAAAAGAACAACTGTTGTTCTTTATTGTAAACGAAAAACCTTTCTTGTCCAAACAAGAAACAGAAATAATGTTTCTGCGAATCGCAGGCACGTAATAACAGTCATTTAGTTCTAAAACGAGCCCAGAGGGCAAAGATAAATAATAAGTTCCTACGGCTAAAGCAGCAACTCTTGCTCCATTGCCTACTCGTAGGTCCACTTCTCCCTTAGCCAAAGTCCTACTTCTCTGCAGTTCCTGCACATTTATACAAATGTGAGAAGCACATCCAGTATCCAATACCCAAGATGTAGAAATAGACAGATTGACTTCTATAACATAAATACCTGATCCAGAAATCTGAACACCCTTCAATTTCTTCAGATCCTCCAAGTAAGCATGACAGTTTCTCTTCCAGTGACCAGGCTTGTGACAATAGTGACAATCACCTTTGTCAGCCTTTGCGACATCTCCCTTCGGCTTTTTAGCCTTTTTGAAAGAGGGCTTAGAAGGACCAAGATCTTTCGGTGTAACCTTTTTCTTGCCCTTCCATTTCCCCTTTCCCTTAGCACCTTTCTTGCCCACCATCATTATGGGAGCCTTCTCAGGTGCCTTGACCATATTTGCTTCAGTGGTCCTCAGCATGGCCAATAATTCCATAGGAGTCTTATCTTGCTCAACCATATTGAAAGTCATTATGAACTGAGCATAGTCGCTATTCAAAGATTGCAAGATTATATCGACTTGAGCCTCTCGCTGAAGCGGGAAACCCAAACGAGCAAGGTAATCACAATACCCAATCATCTTTAGAACATGTGGTCCGACTGGTCCATTGCCCTGCTTACACGAGAAGAGTGCTTTGCTTGTGTTGAACTTTTCAACACGAGCCTGTGATTGAAACATCGTTGAAAGATGTTCAAACATAGTATAAGCATTCATATCAAAATGCTGCTTCTGGAGCTCAGCATCCATAGTAGCAAGCATAAGACAAGCCACATCAGTTGCATCATCAATATGCTTCTGATAAGCATTTCGTTGAGCAGCAGTGGCATTGTTAGAAGGGGCTGCCGGTGGAGGAATATCAATCACATAAGATTTCTTTTCCTGCATGAGAACAATTCTCAAATTCCTAGACCAGTCAAGGAAGTTCGATCCTGTCAGCTTGTCCTTCTCAAGGACTGATCGCACAGAGAAAGTGTTGTTTGTATTTTGTGCCATTTGTTTTCTACAATGATAAAATGCATAAGATAAGTTAGATTGTTACATTAATTATGTTCAAGTAATTATGACATATTCATAATATATCTCCCACTATTTTTATCAAATTAATAGCCCTTACTATTAAATCGGAAAGAATATCCCATAAATCTTTCTAGTGAGCCAAGATCCATATTTCGTCATATCCTAAGTCAACCACTGGTAGTCCTTAAAACATGATTATTTAGGTAGACAACAGTTGTCAATTATATCATATATAATTCTTGGATAGTTTGGTGAACAACAATTGTTCTTGTCTATCTAATAGATTTTGAACCAAACTCTATGCTTCTAAGTTCATAATAATTGAATATAACCGTTTATTTTCACCTTATTATGACGACTCAGTTAAGTTAAACCCAATGATACAACGGTCGAATATAACCGCTTATATTCGTCACATCTCACCACGATAGACAGGAGTCCCCTGCCACTGGCAGTCATTCCCCTTATCGATCTAGGATTCAATGAGTGTTCATTCATTGGAAAGCATCCGATAAAAGAACTTAATATTTTGTTAAGGGGTTTTGTATTAAAACGACCATGATCCCATCATAAAGAGATTCCCAATTTTTCCTTGAATTAATTACTTAAAATCAATATTCATCAATAGTTTGATTTCCAGGTTGTTGGAGGAGTCACAAGTGGCCTCACTTAATACCCAACTTCCTTACAGGTAAAACCCGTTTTTGACAAAATCTCCCCATATCTAAATAATTGAAAATTCGTATTTAATTCCGTGTTTCATAAACACAGAAATCTCATGATCGTTTGTTTATTTTAAAATCTCGATCGTTACAGATTTTATCTTGTTTAGCATGGCAAGCATGGTATGGGTGACGTATCTAATACATGCATACATCATTAATCTAATTAAAACACATGCATACATTTGCTACTCTACACATGCATCATATGTAAAGTGCATCACATAAATTAATATGCTATGGTTATGGCCCAATCCTATGCGATTTTTCCAAGCTAATGGAAAAATCAAGGTCAATCTATGGTGGTAATAACTAATTATTACAAAATCTCTTGCTTCGCTTCCAAAGCTGCCTTGATTGCCTCCAAGCCTCTCTTGAAACAAATTACAAAAGAACTCGAGTTGCATTCGAGATAAAATAATTACAAAAAGAAAAACGACATGCAAGTCGTATTTAATTATTACAAACCATAAATTAAAATTAATAAAATAAATTGAAAACTAGGTCTTGGGGCCATAACCATGCATCATGCTCACATAGCAATTAAAAGCATCACATATTGTATAATCACAATTTTATACAACTTAAATTAAATATGATCAAATCATAAATAATAAAATTAACGCACTTTAATTAAAAAAAAAAAATTAATCTAGTAATCAAAATTACTAATTAATAAAATTTTGCATACTCCAAATTAAACATTAACATTTATAATTTAACCTAGCATGCAAAACCTAGCAGATTTTTTTATTTTTTTATTTATTTTTTTTTAATAAGAAAAAATAGCAGATACGCATCTACAGTATGCGCATATGACATTTTCTGTTATTTCTATAAGAAACGCATTCCGCGTATGCGTTTCTGACCCAAACCCTAGCAGATGCGCATACTCAGTATGCGCATCACCTGTACATGCGATTTTCTGCAGATTTTCTGAAAACCCAGTTCGATCGTATTCATCATTATGATCGCGATTTTGATTCTAAACTGATTATTCAGACCTTACGATTACTAAGGAGCACAAACACAGTCATATATCATTGATTCAAGAACGTTTTAAAATCAAAACATAGAAGATAGTATATAGGCTTAATGACCTTTTAACCCTCAAGGTTTCCACCAATATACCCATCAGCCCTTACTGTTTCAAAACGTTCCTTTTGACCCTCCAAGTATCCGTAAAGGTCCAATTAGCCCTTATACCGGATAGGAAATGGTGAGTTTGGGTGACTTTTGGTTCGTTTTAATCGGTTTCTAGCCGGAATTTTGCTGTATTGTTGTTGTGTCGATTAAAACGAACCAACAATCACCCAAACTCACCATTTCCTATACCAATATAAGGGCTAATTGGACCTTTACGGATACTTGGAGGGTCAAAAGGAACGTTTTGAAACAGTGAGGGCTGATGGGTATTTTGGTGGAAACTTTGAGGGCTAAAAGGTCATTAAGCCTAGTATATATATATAAACACGTATGTATATATACGTATGCATGAACTACCAGTCTGAAAATCTAAGTCGACTGCAACTGGTTTTAGATGTTAGTATTACGTTTTAATCTCATTAAGACAGAACAGATTACTTAACGCATCAAAACCAGTAGAAAACGCAGCAAGCAATTCGTATATAGCATGCAGTAGGGTTCACGGGGAAAAAATTCAGAACTTGTAAGCTTTATAACAGATCGTATACATCAAAAATAACCAGATTATCATATTATACAAGCAGCTCTGATACCATTGATGGTTTCGATCGCATACACGCAGCGAAAACAGTAAATAAAAATCGAAACCAAACCCCGGATCCATGTATAATATATCGATAATATGGTAGATAGAACGATTACCTTAACGAAGCTATACGTACAAAGAACGATGGAGATGCAAGCCTCCCACGATTACTGAGTGCTCCTCTTCGAAGCCTCCTCTACGGTATCCACACGAACACTCCAAGAACGATTCTTGTTCGGAAGGGAGGTACTAGCCTCCAATGAAATTATAAGATCTAGTTTTTAGGGTTTTGGTTTTTGGGATGCGGCTCAACTGATTTTTCATGTACAAAATCCTTTACCCCATATCTTTATATATAGGATAGTGTAAAGCCCAAAAACCCTTGCCAAAAACCTAGCCCAAATATGATTTAATTAAATAATAAAATCTAATTCTATTATTCAAATAAATAATTAAGTCAAACTTAATTATTAAAATCATATCTCATATATCTTTGTATTTTATTATAGCTTAATTAAGTCACACTTAATTAATAAAATACAACTTATCATTAATTAATTTAAATTCATAATTTAAATTAATTCTTCCTATAAAATGTTCTATGCGTGTGACCCTGTAGGTTATTATTTATTTTGGCAATAATTTTATTCTCCAATAAAATTATAAACAATGAGCGGTATCTAGTAATACATCATTGCTACCCAATTAAATAATAATTAAATCGTGATTCGATAAACCTTTTGTGATTAATGTTCCCGTGTAATATAATCCCTTTAACCAAATATTATAGATTAAACTCGAGGCATGTTTATTGTCATCCTCTTCATAATTTAATCCGGGTTTACTTGATCCATGAGTAGACTATTAATAACAAATCATTATTTGAGCACGGCCATGCATTTTATAGTCTCACTCAATCAAGAGGCCAATAATATCTCTCCTAATAATAGGAGGGTTAAATCCTTTATCTATCATTCATATTTCTCATACGATTCACAATATACCCGATGTCCACTTTTATCATCACCCGGTCAAAGGTAACTTTTAATGTAGTCAAAGTATATTAATCCTCGTATAGAAATATAATGATCTCAAGTCAAAGGACCATTACACCATTATCACTGTGAGTCTTTCTTATGACTTAATTAACATGAAGAATCTCACGGTGGGTCTGTCCAGTACCATGTACCCTACATGTACCTATGTATTGACTTTAGTATCTCCATACTTATAACCAATGAGATGTGGTTATCAGTCAAAAACATACTAGTCTATTTATGTATTATTATTGTCCTGTATAATAATACTCGACTAGGGACCTTTAAGAATATGATATTATATAATCTCAAATTCAAGTTGTAAACTTAAACTATATAATGTGTATCATTATTCTAAGGACATTTATTATGCTAACAAATATCGCAGTAATTAAAGTCATAATAAATACATTTATTTAATAATCAAATGACATAATGTTTATTTAAGAAACAATGTATTGCCTCTAGGGCACCTACACTAACAGTTATCACGGTTAAGGTAAGTTAACTTTTCGTACTCTCCGGTATATTTTTAAAATGTTTTAATATTTGAACTGTTTTTAAATGTTTTATATTTATAATATTTTTGTTACGAAAATTTGGATCAAGTATTAATTTTTATATATAAGAATTCCCAGCTAGCTATGACTTATGAACCCGTTAGTAATTGCGTATAGTTCCAGAACTAGCCTATGATACCTTACTAGGGCATGCTTTTTATGATGCCTTCGGGAGTGCACATTTTATGGTATCTTAGTAAGGGGCGCATTATTGACACTTATGAACCTATGATACTGTGTCACCAGGTATTTGTGACCTTAGCAAACTGTGGAATTTATTATATATTTTATAAGTTTTGATTTTGAAATCGTGATTTACGAACTATGAAATTGTGAACTTTGATTTATGAAAATTTGTAAAATATTTTTGTGAAACTTACTTGATCCACTGGTTAGTTCGATTATTTTTCTTGCTGGGCTGTGTAGCTCATTATTTATGAATTTTCAAGTACTTAACGAATGAGCTTGCTTGGGGATTGGATTAGAGATGAACTATGTCACTTAATAAATGTTCTAGTTTTTAGCTGTTTTATTTGAGGAGCTGCGTCTCTATGGATTTTGGTTTTACATTGGATTATTTCATTTAGTATCATTTCCAGATTTTAGAATATTTTTATGATATTTTGGGATTTCGTTTTATGAGTTTATTAAATTTTAATTTGGTTTGATAATTTCATCGAATCATAATAGTCCGAAAAGTCGGGCTGTTATAGTTAGTATCTGAGCAGACTTCTCTTCGGAATGTATTAGGTATGGGACTAATACATTTCTTAGGGAGCGTTTTGCGATCATGTAGACTTCCGCGTAGGATTGACCCGTAGGGCTGATGTTCTCGCTTATGTAAATTTTGTCATATGTGATTTATTTGTGTTATTTGATTTTGTGTGCTATGTGATCGATATTTTTGCATCTAAAAGTCTTATTTTATTTGTGAAGGGAAGTAAGGAAACATGAGCACTCGAGGCCGAGGCAGAGGCAGCGGAAACAACAACAATCAACACAACAACAACGGCAACAACACCAATGATGGGGGTAATATGTTTAACCAGCTAGCGCAAACCATAGCTACACTCGTCGGGAACCAGCAATCGGTTCAACGGAGCATTGTATCGGAGTTCAAGCGGTTAAACCCTCCTATTTTTTATGGTGCAACGGATCCAGCTGTTGTCGAAAAATAGACACAAAAAATGGAAAAGGCGTTTGAGCTGATGGGAAGTAATGATGCACAGAAAGTAAATTTAGCTGTGTATCAGTTGCAGGACAGTGCTTATGATTGGTGGCTGACGGAGCAGAGAAGAAACGAGGCAAATCCTGATCCCGTTACCTGGGAAAGATTCAAGGCTGCATTGAATGACAATTATTTTTCAAGAACTGTGCACGTCCAAAAAGAGAGAGAATTCATCAGAATTGAGCAAGGAGACAAAACAGTGATAGAGTATGAAGCAGAGTTTGCGAAGCTCTCTAAGGACGCTCCTACTCTTGTTGCAGACGAAGTTAGTCGTGTTAGAAGACTAGAAGAGGGACTTAAGGCTTACATTAGGCATGCAGTTGCCAATTTTGAGCTAGGTACGTACGAGCAAGTGCTTAATAAGGCTCTTGTGGTTGAAAGGGGTTTGGTAGATGCAAAGAAGAAGAAAGACGAAGATGGTAAGAAGAGGAACGAACTTGCAAGTGGATTCAATGATAATGGGCCAGCAAAGAAGTTCAGTAATCGAGGATTTGGTGGAAATGCGAATAAGGGAACTCAAGGGAACAAACTTCAGTGTTCTAGATGTGGTCGAAATCATTTGGACAAGGATTGTCGATGGAACAGAGGCGCTTGCTTTAGTTGTGGTGAGATGGGACATCGAGTTGCAGAATGTCCGAAACGCGATCCGACCAAAGACAAGAATGATGCAAGCACGAGCACTTTGGCAACTCTTCTTGGACCTACCTACGGATGAGTGTATCAACACCAACCGAAACAAGATTAAGGTACAAATTTATTTGCTATGTAATTTAATTTTGAAATAAGGTGTTGTTTATGAACTTGTTGCATTTACATGTATTTTATGGTTCGTGTAAAATTTGAGGACAATTTTTTTTAAGGAGGGTAGAATGTAATATCTAACTTTTTATTAAAACAAATAAATATAAATTATCTTTCTCAAACAAAAAAAAAATTGAATGACGTGTAGAGTAGAGTACTGATTCATGTTAGATACCTATTATTTGAAGTTGTAGATTAACATCACATTAGTCACGTAACTTAAAGATATCTTTCTATAATAATATATAATATATGTGGATGGCTTCACTTTCTACCATCTTTGCGTCTCTCCTCATAACTCATAAGTCTCACAATTCTCAGGTTTGTTAAATATATGCACATGCAATCTTTTGTTTTTTATTAGTGATTCTTAAGCTCTTGTCAGTTATCATGCATACACGAATATCGTTTTGTTCAACTCAGTAGAATTGATGAATTCGTACAAAGTATTATACTCAGTGTAGTTATTTATGATTTTATGCAATATATTGGAGATTATATTTTATTAAATGTGTAGTAAATTATATATATATATATATATATATATATATATATAAATGTTTGTGGATTCATGTGAGTATATTTAATTATGGAAGAGATTTAAAAATGATTTATTTGTTCCTTTTTGATCTAAAGAATTTTAATATAGTGACTCGTAAATTATTTGATTTGTGTACATATGTATTGTTTAGAAATAAGTTTTGTTATTTTGTGATTATTTATATATTTTTTTTAAAATAACTTTTGAATTATGCTATTAAAGGATACATCACCAGGGATATATATACTTGTATAATTTATGTATCGGATGTGTTAATTTGATGGTTATTATACATTTAGTAATTATGTGAGATAAATTGATAATTAATTATTATTATTATTCATGTCGATGCAGAGCCGCTCCAGGGGCATCCGGCATAGTTACCCGCCTAGGGCCTCCAACTTACAAAGGGCCTCATTTTTTAATTTTCAAATACTATATATTCAATAATATTTTTTTAATTTTAAACTTCACGTAGCACCTAACTTACATCTAGTAAGTAGTAAATGATTATATGTGATCTTTTAATAATTTTCTTTTATTTCATGTAATAAGCCAAATTTGTAATTTTAATTTGGTGGGATTGTTTTGCCTTTTTTCTTTTTATTTACAATATGTTTGTTGCACATAGCTCATGCATAGATTCATATATGATCCGTCATAAATCTTGAGTCAACCTCTCTTTTTTATTCTATTTTCTTAATATGTATGCAATTTAATAAAAAAGTGATTAAATATATTTATAACTATGCTAATAGTTTCTTAAAAAGAAATTATCCATTAATCTAGATTATGTTATTTTTTATTAGAGCTTTTGCGTATTTAAAAATGAGGAAAAAAATAATTTTTTAACTTAATTTATCATTACTATATTTTAACTATGGTTCAAAATTAATATATTGCTCGAATATCTTATATTTTTTATTTTTAAACTTAGGGGCTTCAAAAAATTTATTCTACAATATTAACTAGGGCCTCCCAAATGCTGGAGACGGCCCTGTGTCGATGCATGTTAGTTACCGAGACTTTTGGCTTAGTTTTATTTTTTTATGTGTGAAGCAATATGCATGGCTACTAATTTTTATAAATAGGCTGGTAACTTGATTTGGACTAGTAAATATAATTATGTGGTACATGAATGAGCTAGGCCATCGAATTGTGTTTGCGGTTGCTGGACTATTTTAGCTACGACCAAAGTTAATGTGAATTTTATGTTGTTAAATGTTTATTTAGGATAATTGTCGCGGTTAATAAAGTGGTTATCACGGTTAAGGTAAGTTAACTTTTCGTGCTCTCCGGTATATTTTTAAAATTTTTTAATATTTGAACTGTTTTTAAATGTTTTATATTTATAATATTTTTGTTACGAGAATTTGGATCAAGTATGAATTTTTAGATATAAGAATTCCCAGCTAGCTATGACTTATGAACCCGTTAGTAATTGCGTATAGTTCCGGAACTAGCCTATGATACCTTACTAGGGCGTGCTTTTTATGATGCATTCGGGAGTTCACATTTTATAATACCTTAATAAGGGACGCATTATTGGCACTTATGAACCTATGATACTATGTCACCAGGTATTTGTGACCTTAGCGAAATGTGGAATTTATTATAGGTTTTTTAAGTTTTGATTTTGAAACCGTGATTTACGAACTATGAAATTGTGAACTTTGATTTATGAAAATTTGTAAAATATTTTTGTGAAACTTACTTGATCCACTGGTTAGATCGATTAGTTTTTTTGCTGGGCTGTGTAGCTCATTATTTTTGAATTTTCAGGTACTTAGCGAATGAGCTTGCTTGGGGATTGGATTAGAGTTGAACTATGTCACTTAATAAATGTTCTAGTTTTTAGCTTTTTTATTTGAGGAGCTGCGTCTCTATAAATTTTTGTTTTACATTGGATTATTTCATTTAGTATCATTTCCAGATTTTAGAATATTTTTACGATATTTTGGGATTTCGTTTTATGAGTTTATTAAATTTTAATTTGGTTTGATAATTTCATCGAATCATAATAGTCCGAAAAGTCGCGTTGTTACACTATCGACAAACCAAACTTTTAATGTTTCGACTATTGTAATATAGTTTAAATTTTATTAGTGATTGAATGATAAACTGTGATATTTTGGGTATATATTAATAATATCAAGATAATGTTTTAAATTAAAAGGTATTAATTTTAATTAGAAAAGAAATATTAATGATTGGAAGATACTATATTTTAGGTGTTTATAAAGAGTATTATCTTCAATTAAAAATAAAAGTCTTTTAATTAAAAAAATAATCAGCTAATTATCATTAATTAAATTATTTATTTATTTTAATAATTAGGATAATCGTACTAAAAATTAAATACCAAGAGTTTCAATGTTTCAGCTTAAAGATAATAATATATATATATATATAGATATAAGTAAGAGTATTTAGGTAAAAATGTAACATACTATATATAAAAGTAAGGCGAATTAAGTAATAATACGAAATATCAGAAAATAAGTAACAAAACTTTTAATGTAAAGAAGAGTAATTTTAGTTAAGAAAAATACCGAAGAAAATGTGTTTTATCTGTAAAAGGAAATTGATTAGTTATTGAAAAAATTATAAAAGGTAACATATTTTACATATTTTTTATAATTTTTTTTATATTTTTCAATAATTTTGAGTTTAATTTAGTAGTATAGATAGATATGAGTGAGATTATTTAGGTAAAAATGTACTAATATAAGTAAGGATAATTAAATAAAAATATGAAGTAAAAAAGAAATAAGTACCAAAATTTATAATATTTCGGTTATTAAATACTTAATAGTTTATGTAAACAAAATGAACATATTTAATTCAAAAGTGAATGTTTAAAAAACAAGAAGAAGAATTGGGAGGTGATGGAATGTCATTTTCTATAACCTCAAGTGAGCTGTAGATGAAGAGATAAACTAAGAAATGTAAAGAAAAACGAATACTCAGAAAGAAAATTGGTTCACATTTTACTTGTGTTCTCTTCTAGAATAAGAGGCAGCTAAGTTCTACTCCCTCTGTTTCTGAAAGTTTTTCTTGTTTTGACTTTTGTTCCTGTTCATTGTAAGCGTTTGACTACTAATTTATGCATAATTTATAAGATAAAATATATTCATGAGTGATCTTGTTTGATTCGTATTTATGAGTACTTTAATACAGTGAAATTTTTATATTTGATACTAACACGAAATTGAAAATATTAACGATCAAAAGTGTGCATTGGCAAACGTGTCAAAGGTAAACAGGAAAAACATTTAGGAACGGAGGGAGTATTAGATTACCATTCTTTTGGTCTTATCCCCATGGGATGATATTTGTATATAAATATATGTATGTGTGTACTATTAAAATAATAAAAAATGTATATATATATTTGTGTTTATAAATTATAGTTAGGTGTATTATTTTGATTTTTCTATATGCCATATGACTTGTTCAAGGATTAATGTATTGTTTTATATAATACAAGTTTATTTGATATTAAATACAAATATAATTTGGAGTTATAATGATATTTACTTGAAGTAGTGAGTTCCTTTTACAATTTTTATAATGATATTAATTGGGATGATAAAAATTATTTATTTAACAAAATTATTTATCTATTAAAATTTTATGAAAAAAAAACGTGGACGACTAGAATAGCTACATTATCACTCTGCGATTAATACTGTTGAAACTATCTTAAACAAAAATAATCTATAAATTTACTTGCGTTTTCTTCTGGAATCAGAGGCATCTGATATGAGTGTAGAATTTCGATTTTTCTACAAACCAGAACAGCTGGTCAATGGAGTAAATAGGATTACCAATATTGCTAAACTAGTGGGTCCAAACCCTAAGTAGCCTTTGACATAACAGTCTTGTTTGTTGTGTTTGTAAACTGAAACATATTTCTGAAAACTATTGTCTATATCTATAAAATGGAGTTAAATGCACTTTGCATTCCTCAGCTTTAGTCCAATTTCAATTATGTATATGTAGTTTCATAAATTGCACTTTGCATCTCTAAACTTTAAATCATAAGTCAAATCACAATCCCTTATACATTTTCTATCAAAAATAATATTATTTTTAACGAATACATTAACAAATGCGATATAAAATGATTGCAATGATGATATAAATTATAAATTTAAACATGTGACTAATTTTACACTTTAAAATTCTTTAAATTATAATTTAATATTATTTTTTGACCATTAATCAATTATATTATATTTGTAAAAAATTAAACTAATATGTTTCCATTAAATAAAGTTCTGACTATTATGATATATGATACGTATAAAATCATTAAAATATATTTGTACCATCTTAAAATATAAATTATATAATCACTACACAATTTTATATCGTATTTGCCAATACAATCGTTAAAAGAAATATTATTTTTGATAAAAAAACGTATAAGGGATTGTGATTTGACCTATAATTTAAAGTTGGGGGATGCAAAGTGCAATTTATTAAACTACATATAAATAATTGAAATTGAAGTAAAGCTGAGGGATGCAAAGTGCATTTAACTCAATTTTATAATTGAACCTGTTTGCCAATCCATGCAGAAACTATGAACATATTTCAAGCAATCAAGTTACGTTACGTACGTGTAGAAATTGCTTGCACAGTTGCATAAAAACAAATTAATATTGAAACGGCTTCGGCTTCTAAAGCTGCACAAACTCGTCGATCACAAAAATGTTATGATTCAGCTAGCAACTGGAATATGAAGATAGATATTCATAATCATTCTTGCAATTGGTTGCCGCGGACCATGATTCACGAATTTTGCAGTTGGTTGATCATATTTTTTTAATCGACTCAACGATTTTTGACTCGTCTCGATGGTATTTCTTTTTTTTTTTTTTTGCCAAAAAAATATATAAAAATATAAAAGTACAAGTTTAAATTATTATTTTTGTTGTTATCCATATTCACTTTAAATTATAAAAATATAGGTTATATGCTAATCATGTTAAAAAAAAAAAAAAAAACTTATCATGCTAATAAAATATCATGTCTGTTTCTTAAATGTGTAAAATTTTACTATCGTTTACAAGATGAAAGTGATGATCACTGTCCTCAGTGACCAACATACATATGCAGGGGGGGTGCATTCCTTTGTCTCAAATCTTCATTGAGACGATTTTAACACAATTGATCACTCCGTAATTTTTAATCCAATGAGACATTTACAAAAACTTTCTTCCAAAACTTAGAGTGTCAAACAGAAGACATGTGTACAAACATGGGCCTGTTTCAATCATATAAAATTAATTTATTTGCAGTAGCAAGTAACATAAAGGGAGTGATATTAAAAGGAGAGTTGGTAGTTTGTTGGAGGGTTAAAATAGGTGAATATATAAAATATGCACTTAAGCTTAAAAAAGACACTCAAAACACACGAACATGATCCTTGGTACCAAAATGTTTGCAAATAAAAGGGAGCAAGGGACAACACATGGCATCTTTTCTTTCTAAACTAGCATAAACTCTCTTCTTTATATGTCAAAATTATACGCACATTGTTACTCGATTCCTGTTATTTTAGGATGAAATTCCTAAATACTCACCTATCAAAATTTTTGGTCCAACATATTCATATATGTTTAGGATGGTCCAAAATGGAATACACATGTGAAAGATGCGTGTCCAAATACGTATGTGGGAGACGAGCGTCTTTCACAAACTGCAATATGCGTCTGTGAATAGTAGCTTGGGACACGCATGTTGAGAATGCGTGTCTCAAGATGCACATGTCCAACATGCATGTGTGCAGTTACGGTTCATCATCCTCAAACTCGTGTCGGCATCGTTTTTTCGACCAAAATTTTGACCAATCCGTTTAGTACTTTCCACGCATCGTTCACTAACTTGCCATATACCAAAATGTTCGGCTCTTCACCCTCTACAAACCTATATCATTCGATTTTGGTTTGTTTCTCCGGATTCGAAATCCCCAATTCGAAGCTTTTTTTCCGATTTCGTTTTCCGATGTGTTCATATACGCCCCTGCAGCGCCAGAAATCAACAAATCGATGGGTCAAAATGGAGAGGCAGGTCTGGGCATCATTTCGATGTCCTCAGTTTTACTGGAGGTTGCCGGAGGGGGTAAAACGGAGGGAGGCGATTTTGAGGCGATTTTTGGATCGTCTGAGCGCCGAAATCGTTTGTGAGATAATGACGTCATATGATGTCATCACGCATCTGGGAGATGCGTGACATAAGATGCGCATTTCAGAGATGCGTGTTATGGGACACACATTCGTAAGATGCGTAATGCGTGGGTATTTCGGGCCATCTCTCCCGCGCATAGACATTTCGGGCCATAAGTCTCCAATAATCGGCATTTTGGGCATTTTCTCGCCATTTTATCCATCTCATTGGTAACAATTGAGTTTCCTACGAAAATCTATACTCCCTCTATCTTAATTTACATGTTTCTTTTGATTTTTAATGATCAAATCAAATTGATCAATTTTTGATTAAATATTAAAAATGATTTAATTATTATTTTTAAAAATTGAAAGTTACATTTTAAAATAAATTACATATACATTTTTATGAGATAATTTTTTTTATTTTTCTCAATTATGTAATACATATAAATTTCAGTCAAACAATTTGATCAATTTGACCAATCAAAAAGAAAAAAGGACATGTATAATGGGACGAAAGGAATACTATATTATAATAGACCAAACGCTAAAAATTTTGATACCTCTTTTTTTACTTCATGTTTTTAATTAATTATCCTTACTAATACATTAGTACATTTTTACCTAAATACACTTACCTATATCTATTTATATTATAATACTAAAGCCAAAATATTGAAAGATGTAAAAAAAAAACAATTATAAATACCTAATCAATTTCCTTTTTTCATGTAAAGCATGTCACCTTTTTTATTTTTTCAATAACTAATCAATTTTCCTTTTCAGGTAAAACACATTTTCTTCTATATTTTTTCTAATTAAAATTTCTCTTATTTTCAAAAATAGCACGGACAACAATTTTATTAAAATATTATTAATATTATTACAATTAATTGTCAAACTAATTTGTTTTTCAGCTGAAAAATGTTACCTTTTTTATTGAATAAAATGTTATAATTACTAATAACTATTCGATTACCTTTTTTCAGATAAATTTATTATTTTTTCTCTATTTTCTAATTAACATTCCTCTTTTTTATAAAAATATAATGGACACCATATATATAATTATTATATAAAAAAATTCATGCACTACACGAATTTTAAGCTAATTAAAATTAGAAAAAAGTAAATTAATAAAAATGACTAAGATTAGTAAAAAGTTAAAAGCTATTTTAGAAAAAATATATATAGTTGGATGAGATATCTAAAAAGTGTTAAAAAAAATAGATGATGTGAAAAGAGAATATGTAAAAAGATTAAGTGCCTGTTTGGCTTATTGCTTATAAGCCCATAAAAGTTTATGAGGGGTGTTTGCTTATTTAAGTTTTAGGTCAACTTATAACTTATATGTTGATAAGTTGAATGTTAAGAAATCTTAGTGTATGTTTGGGATATTTTAAAATGAGTAGCTTACGACTTATAAGCACTTTTGTCATATAAGTGATAAGTAGAGTAGATATTAGAGTGTTTGGTAAATCAGAACTTATAATTTTGGGTAAATCAGAACTTATAAGTTAACTTTTTTTTTTTAATTTTCAAAATATTTATTTTTTTATATATAACAATGGATATCAATGGATAGATCTCGATGAATAGGGAAATTTGATATATACATATCAATTTTCTAATGAATGGATCGAGAGATATATGGTTTTGAAGATTTGAAGGATATTATATATTACGTATATCGAGAATAAGTTATGAGTTATAAATTGAAAGTTAAGAATTCCTAACATTCAATTTATACTGTATATGTTTATTTATTTTAAGTTATAAATTACTCAATATAAGTTATCTTAAACACACACAAGTTAACTTTAACTTTTTCTTATTTCCAGTTATTGCTGATAGCCTGATATCAAAATTTTAAAAATGTGTGAGTGTGATAATGAAAATAACGTACTTTAAATTGTAAAAATATTATAAAATAAGTATCTTTAAGCTTGATAAAAAAAAGTAAAAAAGAAAATAATAATAACGTTTCCTGGTCCTGTCGAATGCTGTTTCGAAATTTAGAAAAACTACCTTACAATTCATGCGAGATTTTTTTTAAATATATTATAATATTTTCTTATAATAAAATAAATTTTTTCCTAATTTTTAGTTTAATAATTATTTTAATTCAATATATATATATAAAGGAGGATAGCGGGAGTTTAGGTGGCGCTCTAAGATCGTCTCAATATATTTTTCTAAATTTCTAGAATTTTAGAATTTTAAACACTAATAAATACAAAAATATCAATTAACATATTAGAAGTAGAATAGGTGTTCGAATTTATAAATGAGAAGAGTTCGAATTTATAGGGAAGACATATGATTAGAAGTTCTATTGTAAGTATAATAAGTATTTATACGATTAAAAGTTCTATTAGAAGTAGAATAGGAGTTCGAATTTATAAAGAATAAGAGTTCGAATTTATCGAAAAAATATATAAATAAACGTTCTACTAGAAGTAGAATAGGTATTTGAATATATAGAGCAGAAATATAATTAAATATTTTATAGAAAGTACGATCTTCTTAAATTATATATTTTTTATATAAGTTAATTATACTTATATTAGGAAAATTTATTCATAAATCCAATACTATTGTCATAAAAAAAAGTCACCGTATTTTTAAAAAAAAAAGAATTGATGTGTTAACATAATTCACCGTATTTAAAAAGAAAAGAATTGATGTGTTAACATAATAAAAGAACAATCTCATGCAAGAATCCTAAATAAATACAGGAGTATCTATAATATAAAGAGAAAATAAGATGTGTTTTCATTTTCTAAAACTCCAAAAATTTTAGAAAGTCTAGAGAAAATATAAATTAGAATTCACTCTATTTTTTAGGTTTTGATTTTAAGGAAAAAAATTGTTGTGTAAGATAAGTATCATCAATAATATGTAATGAAGTTGGAATTTCGATCCCAAACGAGAGCGGCTCGAAACATGTTTAACGGGAAGACGGGTTTGAATTTATAGGGAAGACATATGATTAGAAGTTCTATTGTAAGTATAATAAGTATTTATAAGGCATACGATTAAAAGTTCTATTGGAAGTAGAATAGGAGTTCGAATTTATAAAGAATAAGAGTTCGAATTTATCGAAAAAATATATAAATAAACGTTCTACTAGAAGTAGAATAGGTGTTTGAATATATAGAGCAGAAATATAATTAAACATTTTATAGAAAGTACGCTCTTCTTAAATTATATATTTTTTTATATAAGTTAATTATACTTATATTAGGAAAATTTATTCATAAATCCAATACTATTGTTATAAAAAAAGTCACCGTATTTAAAAAAAAAAAAGAATTGATGTGTTAACATAATTCACCGTATTTAAAAAGAAAAGAATTGATGTGTTAACATAATAAAAGAACAATCTCATGCAAGAATCCCAAAAAAATACAGGAGTATCTATAATATAAAGAGAAAATAAGATGTGTTTTCATTTTCTAAAACTCCAAAAATTTTAGAAAGTCTAGAGAAAGTATAAATTGGAATTCACTCTATTTTTTAGGTTTTGATTTTAAGGAAAAAAATTGTTGTGTAAGATAAGTATCATCAATAATATGTAATGAAGTTGGAATTTCGATCCCAAACGAGAGCGGATCGAAACATGTTTAACGGGAAGACGGCTCACTATAAAAGATTGTACTAGCTATTAAAATACCATATTGATGTTATAAATTTTATTTTATTTTTAGGATTTGATTTTTATGGATAAACATTATCATACAAGTAATATATGTAAAAGTTAGGTTTTTGGTCTTAACGAGAGAGTGGATCAATAGTAATAACCGTGTTTAACAAGAAAGCGGTTCATTAAATAAGACCGTATAAAAAGTGTTTAAATATATAATACATAAAATAAAATGTTTTATTAGAAGTAGAATACGAGGACGGTGGAGGCGTTATATACGATTTTTTTAAAACTATACATCTTTTTTCCTAAAAATCCTTTATTTTAACTTTTTTATACAAGTTTATCTATAATATACAGAAAATATAAGATGTATTTTCATCTTTTAAAACTCTATAAATATTAGAAAGTTTAAAGAATATAAAAATTGGAATTTACTCTCTTTATATAGTGAAGTTAGAATTTCGGTTTCAAATAAGAGCGGCTCGAAACGTATTTAACGGGAAGAGGGCTCGCTAGAAAAGATTGTATTAGCTATTAGAATTTAATACTGTAGTCATGATTTTTTTTTATTTTTACGGTTCGATTTTATGGATAAAAAAATATTATATAAGTTTTTATAATATATGTTAAAAAGTTGGGATTTCGGTTTTAACGAGAAAGCGGCTCAATCGACAGAATCGTATTTAACAAGAAATTGGTTCATTAGAGAAGATTATTTAATTATTAAAATTTAATATTAATATTATAATATAACGTAAATGTATTAAATTTTTTTAAAAATAAAAATTGTAATTCCGCCGCGAAGCGCGGCTTTATCAACTAGTTAATATATATTAATCAAAAGCTCATGTATTATTTAGAATTAATAATAGAAATTCTTAACTTTAATTTATTTTTAACGAAATTCAAATCTTGAATTCTCATTAAATTAAATTAGCATAAATATGAAATATTTCTCGATGTTAGATCTAATAATTTTTATTAATTTACTAAAAATCTAACCATCATTGTACGGTTCAATTATTGAACCAAATTATCAATAATTATTCCCTAATTTATTGATTATAGTTTATGATTTATGTCATCGTCTCCATCAGAAGTCAGAAACATAGTTACATACATACAGTACATATAATTCTATATTGCTGTGCGAAGAATAAACTAAACATTCAATACTCTCCTATCCTAACCCCACACCCTCCCAGAGTCCCAGTTTCTTGATTCTTTTTTTAAAAAATTCAGTCACCCTTCTAAATTCACAGCCAACTTAACAAGACCCATTTTTTTTTATATCTTCTTCAAAGAAAAGATTAGATTTTTATTCACTTTCTTGAATTTCTCTTCTACCCAAATTTTAATTTTCACGCTTCCACTAAAAGGGTACTTAGCATTTTGATTCTTTAGCATTCTCAGTGTTGTTTTGATGTGGGTTTGTGATTTGAAGCTCTGGTTATGTGGGATTTAAGTGGGTTACTGTTTAAGTGATTAAGGCTGTGTTTGGTGTTTTAATTTGGTTAAATATGGTGTTTATTTGGTGGGTCATTGTTGTTTTGGTTGTTTCTTGATTTTTAAAGGTCTGATTTTGTGAAAATTTCAAGTTGGGTTTTTGGTTAAGTGTTTAAGGCTGTGTTTTGGGGGATTTTGATTGGTTGTTTTTGAGTTGATTTGATGGGTAATTGTTGTAGATCTCCTGCTGCTGTTGCTAGGGAAGATGTGAAATCTTCGAATTATTTGGGTAAAGATAATGGCCGGAAGAATAAGGCTAGTGTTGGAAAGAAGGGGATAACTGTGTTGAATGAGGTTTCGAAAGAGAATATTGAAGATAAGTATATGGTCGATAAAGAGTTGGGAAGGGGTGAATTTGGTGTGACTTATTTGTGCATTGATAAGAGTTCTAGGGAAATGTTGGCTTGTAAATCGATTTCGAAGAGGAAGTTAAGGACTGATGTGGATGTGGATGACGTGAGGCGAGAGGTTCAGATAATGAAGCATTTGCCACAGAATTCGAGTATTGTGACTTTGAGGGAGGCTTGTGAGGATGAGAGTGCTGTACATATAGTAATGGAGTTGTGTGAGGGTGGAGAATTGTTTGATAGGATTGTTGCGAGAGGGCATTATACTGAGAGAGCTGCAGCTGCGGTTGTGAGGACAATTGTGGAGGTTGTGCAGCTTTGTCATAAGCATGGAGTGATTCATAGGGATTTGAAGCCGGAAAACTTTTTGTTTGCGAATAAGAAGGAGAATTCGCCTTTGAAAGCTATTGATTTTGGTTTGTCAATTTTCTTCAAGCCAGGTGAAAATCTGATTAAACTGATTTTGTTAAAAAGTGACAGGATTGTATTTTGTTGAATAGAATAAGTGAATTTTTGACAAAAATAAACATTTAAGTTGCTCTACTTACTAAGGACTGCATACTAATATCCAGTGTATTATGGTGGATTGACATACATGCTAAAATGATGTGTTTATGAAATTGTGGTGGAGTGGATCTTCTGATAAGAATCAGTCAAATGCAATATTTTTATCTGCTCAGCAGTTTTAATATACTTTCTTGTAACTATAGTTCTCTAACTTCTCTTGCTAGAAATTCCACTTTTCAAAGTTTTTTTTTTAAACACGGGGATTTCTCATTTGATGCTAATATGTTCAGGGATGTGGCATTGTCCCCCCTTTTATGCCACCAACCATTAGTTATATTTGCTTGTTTTGTAACTGTAATGACCGTATAGGCGTATACCAGCTTTTTCCCTTAATGGCACCTAAAGCTGAAGATGCAATTAACTCCCATGTACTTAGAACATGCCTTTTCATAAACGGCACATAATGTAAAAAGGATTGATTTTTGAAGTCCAGGTCTTATTAGCAGTCAATTGCTTGTGTTGATTCCTTGATGTTGTTCACGTGTGATCATTAAGCTATTATCAAAGTAGATGTTTAGTTGGAGTGGATCTAATGGAATAGACCCAAATAAAGCAATTACCCTACTTTAATTATTAGCGGACAGTCCCCTGAGCTTGCATAGACAACACAAGTCAGCTATATTTGTGAGCAAGCCATCTGCATGACCATAACAATCAGTAAAATCAGAAATTAACAGCTTTCTGCATGACCAGTACCATCGGTATAATCAGAAATTAACAGCTTTCTCTTTCTCTGTTTCTAACTTTAATTTCTTGCTTGCCTTTTTGCATATTCTTCTCAAACATCCAGCAAGGCCAACAAAGATATAGAAGGAGAATTATCAGTGGATCCTTTTATTTTAAACTTCTTAGGCCTTTGAAAGTCCCATCAAAGATTCATCATAAAGATCCGAGAACCTAGAAAAAACTTTTGAGTCACCTGAGGGCGAGGATCCCTTAGTTCCCAGTGGTAGAAATCAGAAATATATCTGATATTATTAATTTCATCTAGACGATGGCCTAACTG
Source organism: Saposhnikovia divaricata (assembly GCA_036435485.1). Classification (NCBI taxonomy): domain Eukaryota; kingdom Viridiplantae; phylum Streptophyta; class Magnoliopsida; order Apiales; family Apiaceae; genus Saposhnikovia; species Saposhnikovia divaricata. The sequence goes on along the minus strand of CM071594.1, from coordinate 52,838,205 downwards.
TAATTTGACCTTAGCTAAAGTTTGTTACCACTTACCCCATTGTCCTTTACTCCTGTATCTATCAAAAAAAAAAAAAAAAATTTGTAGTAGCTGTTGTTTATAATTGATAATTTGTAAATATTAGTGAACTTGTAGAGCTTAATTAGAAGATGCTCACTACAGGCAGGAGTTTTATCTGTTAAGCTAAATATGAAAAACAGCCGAACCTTTAAACTATTTAAATCGGTTGAATTACACCGTCAGAATATTGATGGTTATGAATGACAGCGGATTTTTTTTGATATATTCATACATTTGAACGTCGTGTTTGGCAGTCAAGATTAGGTCATTTGTTCGATGCAATTAGGTAGACTTTTGATTTAGACCAACTCTGCTTCTAGGGTGTGCTACCCGGAATGTAATCCCTTATCTGTACTCTGTAGTCATATATTGACCTATGATAGCTGGCAAGCACAGGATAGGACTAATATTTTGAACCGTAAAACAATATGGAGATGTACACTTTGAATATGTAAGTATGGGGATTATATAAACATTTATTCCGTATAAGTTTTTCCATCAAGAAAAATTGTACTCCTTCATTGCCTGTAGGGTAGATTGGAGTAGGGCAGTCAATACAAATGTCGTACCATGGTTGTGTGCATACTTATTAGTATAGGGTGAAGTAATAGTCCAAACATTTATTGTTAGATTTCACTATTCACACCTAGGTCCCCGGCTTTGGTTGCTTGGCCGGGGATAGAATGATGGTAATTTGCAACTTTGGCATCTTTAATTTTTTTTCCCTCAATATGTGAAAACGTATATTTGCATCTTACTGTTTGGAATGATGTAATTGAAAATTTACTATTGTAATCTAGGTGAGAAGTTCTGTGAAATTGTTGGAAGCCCATATTACATGGCCCCGGAAGTGCTCAGGCGGAACTATGGACCAGAAATAGATATATGGAGTGCTGGAGTCATTCTTTACATTTTGTTATGTGGAGTGCCTCCATTCTGGGCTGGTAAATGTCTCCTTTCCTATCTTCTCCCTCTTTCATGCCGATGAGATGTAGTATCCTGATATTGTCAAATTGTATGTTACAATCTTGTCTTGATTTCTAATATTTTAAAATCTGCACTAGTTATTTTGAGGTTCAATGATGACATCTGCATGAATTCATCTCCTTGACCATAAGGTCGCATAATTTCGAGTAAGTTTATGTTTCCTTTTAGACACTTGTAATTCAATCCTTGCAAACTCATGGACAATTGTGATTGCAGAGTCTGAACAAGGGGTTGCACAGGCCATTATTCGGTGCCAAATTGATTTCAAACGTGAACCCTGGCCAAGTATATCAGAAAATGCTAAGAGTCTTGTCCGCCAGATGTTGGAGCCCGATCCAAAGATTCGTCTAACAGCCAAACAAGTGCTTGGTAATTTTTCCCTACATACAGTAAAACCTCTATAAATTAATATAGTCGGGACCGGAGAATTATATTAATTTAGAGAGATATTAATTAATCGATAAATTAATAATTATTAATTTATAGAGAATTTTGACATCAAAGAAAATTAATTTCCAATTATATACATTTAAATAGAATGAAGTGTACAATTTATATTTTATACTTAATTCAATTAATTCAATAACATTATTTTACAAATTCAATGAGTATTTGTGAGATTCAGAATAAAGATTCATGTATATCTACATGATATCAAAGATAAAACAACATTTTTGGAACCTTTTGTACGTAAAGAAGCACTTAAGACATAAAAAATATTGATTAATAACTTTTTAATGCTTTACGAAAATACCACATTCGAACTTTTGGATGGTAAAAAAGGGTTAAGGATGAGTTTCATATAGATTCAAATTTTAAAAACCCTAGAATTATATTTTACAAAAGGGTAATACATATATTTTTATAACATAAAGAATTTATTAATTTATAATATTATTGGGACCATATATTTATATAGGGTTTTTCAAAAAAATTATTATCTTATTATTTTATTGAAATTGATCAATTTTTGAACTGGCCCAAGTTGGGACCGGAGGAAATTATTAACTTAGAGAGATTATTAATTTATCGAGTATTAATTTAACGAGGTTTTACTCTACTATAATTGGATCTTATAAACTTTTCTCAGTGTCTGCCAGTAGGTAGGATCGTAGGACCATTGCATGGTTTTGGGTGTCGGGGACCTGGGATGCATATGGTTTTGTATTGATTGAACAGTTGTTACTTTTCGTATTTCAAAAATTTACATCCTTACTAGCATTATACCCATGCAATGCACGGGTTGTTTTATCATTATATCATAAAAAAAATTATTGGTATTATTTTTTGCAAAATTTTTTTAATACTTTATTAAATTGTATTTTCACATTAAATAATAATAAAATAATTATTAAAATTTATTTACTTATAATAATAATTGATGAATTTGTTGATATGTATTCCATTGGTTTGAATTGTATAAATTTAGTTTTAATTTAATTGTTGATGAAATTTTACATTTTTGCAATTTTTAATTTTTGAAATTCTTTTATGGTATAACATTTTGATTTTATAATATATATATATATATATATATATATAATATATATATATATATATATATATATATATATATAGGGTCTTGTTCTAATAGAAACTAACTTAGAATAGAAACTAGAAACTAAACCTAAATTAAATATTTCAAGCTAATCTAATGACCAAATTAGGGGTACTCCAATACAAAAAACGTTTAAAATTATTGTCTCTATTCAACAAAAATATAAAAAAAAATTTAAAAAGTTACTGTTCACGTGATGACGTGGCACGTGAACAGTAACTTTTTTTAAAAAAAAATTTATATTTTTTTTATATTTTTGTTGAATAGAGCCAAGAATTTTAAACGTTTTTTGTGAAGGTGCCCCTAGCGGGGCCATTAAAATAAATGAAATATAATTTATTTAGTGTAGGTTTCTAGTTTCTATTCTATGGTTGGTTTCTATTTGAACGCTAGCCTATATATATATATATGGCTTCTTAAACCTTTTTACAACGATAGTATTGCGTCAACATTTTTCGCATAATAATAATATGATGAAATAGAAATATTATTTTTCAATAGAGTTACATTTTTTTTTGTTTATTTGGGTTTGTTTTTTATATAAATCTAATGAATGTTTTTATTGAAGAATTTAGCTTAATTGCAGGAGGATGGCCTCAACTAATTTTTTTTTTGCACAAAAATGGCCCAAATATTTTTGTAAGCAGATGATTGCATTCCGTGTAAATTAGTCCAAAAACTGTTGTTTATTTTTATTTTTTGGCCAGTTTTGTGTTAAAAAAAATATTGTTCAGCCATCATGTTTTAATTAAGTCATAAATTGAATACACTCATCTATTTAAAAAAAAACTAGTTAGGCCATTACACTGTCTATTTTTTTATTTGGGCCCTTTTTCTGCAAAAAAAAAAATAATAATTGAGGCCATCCTCCTGCAATAAAGTCTTTTTTAAATCTTCTTTCTCATGTAACTTAATATCTTTTTTATATTTAGATAGTTTGTAAATTTCTTGTTTACGGGTTTTAGGTTACTTTTTTTAATTTATTTACAACTTTAGTATTGAATCAATTTCTTTTTAGCTTGATTTTAGAAACACGTAAAACAAAAATGTAATTTTTTTATTATATTCATTTAAATAATATTTTTTAAAGGACTTTTATGTGGTATTTGTTTGTTTTGTAAATTATATTCTAAATTTTAGTTTAACATATTTTTTTGGGGTGGTTTTTTTTTCTTAATTTTTTTTAATATACTTGAAATATTGGTACTATATTGGTATTAGTATTTTTATAATTTTATTATTTAACATATGTGGTAATCGAAGAATTTTTTACATGTATTTAACCTACGTTGTTATCTAAGAATTATTTAAAACATTTTGTTATTTTTTTTACATGTGTGGATTTTTTTATTAAGTGTTTTTGAACTTCTTTAAAAGAATATATGGTATTAATTTCTTTCATTTATTTGAAATTTGATATTTTTGGTTATGTTTTTTTATTTATTTTTGGGATATTTATGTGAAAATATGTTATATTACTCTTTTATTTTTGAAAAGTTTGTACTTTTTTTCGTTTTGTGTTAATTTTTATTTGTTCTATTTACACTATTTTAGAGTTTTTTGTACATTTTAGTTTTCTAAATTTAGCATGTCTTTTAAAATTATTGTTTGTTTTGTACATCATATTTTGTTGATTTATGTGTCATTTCCAAATATCACATGTTTTTTATTTCATTTTTAATGTTTGAAAAGTTTATACTTTTTTTAATATGTTTTTATGTTTGTTTTTATTTATTCTAAATTATATTAGTGTTTGTTGTGAATTTTAGTTTTTTACTTTTAAAAAAACTATTTTATTGTTTGTTTTGTAGATTATATTTTGTTAAGACTTGGTATCATTTCCAAGCATCAATTGTTTTTTTCCTTTTCAATATCTTGATTTGCCATATATTGTTTTTAAATATTTTTTGTTGGTTTGTAAATAAATGTTAAATTTTTTCAAATTTTTTTTTTCTCTTGTATATCTAATGGTATGCTTTGATTAATTAGTTTGTTTTTTATATATTATAGGTTGTAAATTGTGACTTATCTTTATTAATCGTTTTTACTATTTGTTTATTGGCAATAATTTTTTTTTGCATGTCATAAAGTATTGGTCACATTTCCTTACTTAAACAAATTTAGTGTTAATTATGTTAATTTTTTCTATGTATGTAAATGATTGAGGTTAAATATGGCAGTTTTTAATTGATTACTAAATACATGTTTTTTAATTGATAACCAATATAAACGGTATAGAACCCAAAACTTTTCCTAAAATTTGTCCCAAATGCTTATGTATTATTTGTTTAATTAGTAAATTGCCTAATACTATATCTTTCCATCATTCATATTACCTATTTAAATTAAAACACATAATGTTTTAATTAAACTTTATTTTTTTTCTTCAAATATATCTAAAAAATTATTTCACACAACTAATGGAAGATCTTTTGAAGTCTGATAGATGATAATGAAGAGGTAGAGCGATAATTTGAGGGGCCGGAAATTGAGTTAGATGACACCGAAGCTTTTGAATTAGAGAACTTTATAAATGAAGGCTTCATTATTGATATTATTATCATTTTATTTATGTTCTTTGTTATGTTTGAATGTTAAGATTATGTTAAGTAATAGTTTATTGTTAAATATGTGCTTATCTTTTTTTGGTAAAAAGACGCGCGATTAATGGCGCTTCGCGCCTCAAATTTGGGTCTTGCGCTTTTTTATAATTAGTGCCTTAAACAGCACTGGGGTATTGAACTCCTGAGTCATTAAGTTATATTAAGATTTTAGTGAAATAAGCTTAAATCTGTTTGGACCGGGAAGATATTTTAAAATGATCTGACCATCTTAATCATCAGCTAATGCCCCCACAACTTCTAATTTGGCACACTTCATCTGCTTGACTTATTCTACATTGTTAATGGAAAGAATGAAAGGAAATCCCCATTTAATATGGATTTCAGTAATGGACAAATAAACAATCAAAACAAAGAAATTGTACATGCATATTGGAACATTGGGTGCCTAACATTGTATCTCGGGATTCTCACGTCTATAATACCGTGGGGTTATCTCATCATCCTGAATATCAATATCATCAGTGTATAGTGGAACATGTGGGTGCCTAACATTGTTTCTGATTTCTAAAGCTTCAACACTATCATTTAAACAGTCAAATATAGTGGTGGTCATTGTTGTAGTGAGGTTTTGATATTTTGTAACAGCTGAGTTAAGGGATGGGTCATGTCGTGTGAGGTGCTAGTGGGTGATCAATGAGCATTGAGCATGGTGTGATATGAATGTGAAGTTGAGATAAGAGCAAAATGTAATTTGATCAACTAAATCATGAGTCGACTACTAATGCTATTACTGATTTACAAGCAAATAAAAAAAATAGGGGCAAAAAATAGTAAGCCTTAACAACTAATATGAAATAGCTATGCAATTAAAGAGATACTACCTCCGTCCCACCCATTTCTTTACATGTTTTAAGCACTGCTTGGCACGCATTTTAAGGTGTATATAAAGTATAATTCTATAACTTATTTTTGAATTTTTTTTTTGAATAAAAATTTAAATATTAAATTTTTATTCAGAAGGAAAATTTTTTTAAAATAGATAATGAAAATATACTTTATAAGAGCCTTAATGCGTGCCGAGCCCTCTGTCACAAACGTAAACAATTCGTTGGGACAGAGGGAGTATTACTTACATAAATTTTAGGAGAATCAAGTACTTATTTATGAATTAAAAATTGAAACATGAACAATAAGTTCTTTTTTATTAATAGACCAACCAACTAATATGGGTTTTTGTTGGGTATTAGTTGTGGCTTACGGTTGGGTAATGTCCAGTTAGTATTTAGGGTTTGCATGATTCGGGGGAAGGGGGGGGGGTGGGTGTTGGGATTTCTGAAATTTTGTGATTTTTTATGGTGGCTGTTGAAGGATGCTAGTGAAACGTGTTTTCAGGTGACATAAATGTTGTAACATGAAGAAGATAAATGGCAACTCTAATGAGTAGTGTTTCCTGCAGTAAATAGTAACTTAGGTGATTGTGAATAGGAAGTTTTGACAGATGAACAGTGCCCATATTTGAATACCAATCTGATATTAGGTGTACTGAAATGGAACAAAAAGGATGAAATTGGGATTAAAAAAAAATGACAACTTGGGTGGTTGAAGTGCAACTCAACCACTACCCCAAGCAATGAACTCAATTGGATACATAATGTGGATGTATTTAATAAGATCAAGTTTCAAGCTAACTCCAAAATTGTTCCATCATAATGTATATGTAGGAAATAACAAGCCCTAATAAACTAGGGCCCGAACAACTGGCCTAGAAGATAAATTAAAACTAGACCCAATATATAATAAAGAGTTCAATAAAAGGGCTGACTTGACTAAATAAATGGGCTAATCCCTGTCAGATATGAGTGATAATACTTGCAGCAAATGTTTCATGGGTGGATCTGAAGGACTGAGATACAATAGATATAATCATTTTTTGGCTATACCAAATGTTTCCTGTTGTCTCTATGCTTAGACTGGATTATAATTGCATTTTTGATGAAGTTTGAAGTGTGTAATTGTGAAAAACAACTTCTATTGATAATTTCCTCTATATGTGGGCTGATTATTAGGTGTGACAAGGTTTTGATCAAAACCAAAGTTGATTCTCTGACTTAAGATGCTACTAAAATTCTTTTTTCTAAAGATCCTAATTATGATGTCTATCTTTTTATGGTAATTAATTCTTTCTGTATTACAGAGCATCCCTGGATCCTAAATGCTAAGAAGGCTCCGAATGTTCCTCTTGGAGATGTTGTCAAGTCGAGATTAAAGCAGTTCTCAATGATGAACAGGTTCAAAAGAAAGGCCCTGAGGGTAGGTTGATTACTTTGTAATTCTATCAGTAATTCAATATGGCAGATTATTAATGGCACACTTTCATGTATAGGTCATTGCTGATTTTTTGTCCAATGAAGAAGTCGGGGATATTAAGGAATTATTCAACAAAATTGACACTGACAATGATGGTATCATTTCAGTGGAAGAATTAAAAGTTGGTCTTCAAAAGTTTGGTTCCCAGCTTGCCGAGGCTGATATACAGTTACTTATAGAAGCAGTGAGTCAATTTTCAACTTGCCGAAAGTCTTTTACTTTTTTATTTATTAAACTATATCATTATTTTTACTCGGTAAAGTTCCACTTATTCTCATGGCTTTGTTATATGAAGCAATGGTTTATAAGTGTCATTCTCTATGTAAGCATGGCCAACATTCGCAGCTTTATACTAAGATATATTAATATTGGTTTGAGCATAAGATATTAGATATGTACCTATCTCTGTCATCAACCAGCCAATCAATAATGCTAATCTGCCTTTCTATTAGAAAGCAGACTAGCAACAATAGCCACCATACTTTTTTTGGTCTTTTAAAAAGATGAATGTACCCACCCATCAAGAATGGGAATCTACTTACGCAGGTTATTTTCATTCAGAACTTATAATTTTCATAGAACACCTTAATTTTTTTTTATTTTCTTATTTTATATATGTTTATATATTAAATGTTATTCACTTCCAACATTGCAGATGCGTTATGGATTTTGTTATTTCCAATCCAATAATTGAAATTGGATGATGAATAAATCTAGTAAAATATGCTGCGTAGTATATAGACTATAAACTATATAAGGTACTAGAATGTGCTATGGACTTCTTCCTAGTACACCCTAGATCTTGAGAAGGATGTTCTGTAATGTTGCATGAGCAGTATTTGTAAAACTTACAACCAGTATAGATTGTTAGCCTCTTAGTAATGATTGCAGAGGTTTCTGGGTAACAGGTAGATATCAATGGGAAAGGAACTCTGGATTATGGGGAGTTCATTGCTGTTTCCCTCCATCTGCAAAGGATGGCAAATGATGAGCATCTTCACAAAGCCTTCTCCTCCTTTGACAAAAATGGAAATGGATATATTGAACCCGATGAGCTTCGAGGCGCATTAATGGAAGATGGAGATGATGATTGTACAACTATCGCAAATGACATCTTCCAAGAAGTTGACACGGACAAGGTAAGACCGAACATTTTCTAATTTGCCTTCTATCAGCTTCATATTAAGAGAAGTCAATCTCACCTCATTGTGCTGTTATGTAGGATGGAAAGATCAGTTATGAAGAGTTTGCAGCCATGATGAAAACCGGAACAGATTGGAGAAAGGCCTCTCGACAGTACTCAAGAGGAAGATTTAACAGTTTAAGTGTGAAATTGGTCAAAGATGGTTCCGTTAACTTGGGATGAGTCAAGTTATAAGCAGCTAATTGTAGGGATATTTCACAGCATTCAATCATCTGTACAAGCACTGGAGTCCATTGATATATAGCTTGTCCAAGTTTGTTATTATTTCGTGAGTTCCATAAATTTATTAGATTTGGTCCCTTTTGGTGTTAGCTTATGAGGTTCAACCATATTTTAGCGAGTGCAAATGGTTACGGTATCAAACTCTTTTATTTGTAAAGGTCAGCCTTCTAGCTGCAATTATGTAGGATTTCTCTCGTTTTTCTTGACATTGTGGATTTAGTGTTGCATCTGTAATCATGTCGAAATGTAACCCCAAATAGGTAGAGATCGAGGTGATCCTGTTTGTGCAGTTCTTTTGCTTATTTGGACTTTTCTATCAGTTTAGCTTGCATTTGTTACATGTTAATATATGGCTAGGGTTGGAAGACTTGGGCCACAAATTTCTTTTCATTCGAAGATTTAATTAGATAAAAGAAACTTTTGAATGAAATTTATATAAATGAACACACATGAACTTAAAGAATTAAAAATATTAGCTAGTGCAAGCATTATGATAATAGAGTTAATTATCAGCAAGGATTAATTCATAATTGTTGGTCAGCTGAGCTCAGCTCAAAGTAGTTGCTTAGCCAGAGCTCAATCACTAAATGTGTCCTGATTCTGAAATTAAAAGGTTTGAATGTGTGTGCATTTATCTTATAAAAATAAAACAAAACATTTTCACGTTTATTTCACTCCACCCAAACAAACACAATGTAAACATTGTTACACAAGCCCCTCCATTAGATAGATGAACACTCTGGGATGTTATATGTTGACAAGTTCCATCAACCCAAGCTGCCTGCATGTATATAGATGGTGGCCTAAAAGAGGAAAGCTGAAAAGCATATCTACAATTCCAATCTTTGTAGTATATCATTTCACTTGATTAAACATGTAGTAGTAGTAGTAGTTTGTTGATAGCTACATGCATACTCCCTTGTTTCCCTCCAACATCGTTCTGGCAACGACAATATTTTGCATATGGGATAATCTTTCGATTCTAGAAGACGTGAGCTACTGTCCTTCAAATTTAACCATGTGGCGTATTCAACTTAGTTTTAATAATCTTGGATTAACTTAAAGATTAAATTTTGTAAAGTTTAGTCTGCAGCCTATATATTCAGACTTCTGTGCAGACTCGTGGCAATTTTGTCAAGTAGAAGCTTCACCGAAAGGGTGAATTTATTCTATTTAAGGGGATATAATCACGTTAAATATAATTGGGGTGAACTCATATTATGGTAGCTGGCTGGAGTTGTTGTATGAAGATTACAGAACATATTCCACTTGATAATAATTTTTAAATTTTTAGTCTCAATTAGGCAAGCATTAGTTTATTTTAATAGAGTTGGAGAACATGCACATGGCAAATTAAATCAACTATGATTTTGTAGATTCGACCATGTCTTATTAGTGGTATGTAAGACAGCACTTTATAATTAATCTAAATAGAAAAGGAAAATGCTAGAGATCCCAAAACTGTTCCTAATTTTTTTCCCAAAAATTAACCTGTTACATTTATAATAGGTAATTTACTTAATAATAACATGAGACCCATCGTACATACATATGTGCCCCCAATCAAAACCTTTCATTTATCATGTCACGTTATTTGGGATAAATTTTGAAATTTTTTTTAAGGGACCTAGTAGTACTCTACTCAACAGATAAAGACTAACAGAAGTGAACCTCGAAAAATATAAATTTGTGTACTACATATATATGCACATTTTTCAATTGGGAAATGTATGATTATGATACGGGAGAAAGCACTTAAGATATGACCATAGTTTTAGGTAGACATTGTCATCATCTTAATCTTTACAAGTGATGTGAGGGAGTGGGTGTGAACCACGATGTACATATTTTGTGTACATATTTATGTAGATACAGGGGTGTGAAAACAATCAAATTGCATAATCTGTGACCCAACTGAGCTCGCAAGTTATGGTTTAAAGCAAGCCTACACGTATATTTAGTCCACCAAGGAAGAAATAAAACATAGAAAATTACATAATACAGTAATAATCAAATAAAAGGGTAAAAAATGTGGAGAAACAGACAGTTCCCTACCCTTACAAAGTGTTGCTTCACATTTATTTGCTGTATTTGTTGTTGTAATACATGGAGATGTGAAGTCTTTTCATCCCTCCATCTTATCATCAAGAAGATATTCTCTAAAGTTGTGGATGTGTTGATTTGTCAAAAAGGTATGGTTTTGAAAAGTATGTATATGCAGTCCTTGTTTGATGCAACATAAACATTTAGCATTTAAATTGTTGAGAGACTTTGTGAAGATAGAAATAAAATAAAGTATCTAGTTGAAATGTAAGAAATTAGGTCATATTTGTTTTACTATGGTTCAATTATGTTAAATCTATTAGTCTACAAGTTCCTCAAGAAACTAAAATAATAGATTATTTTTATTTTCCAAATTTAAAATTTGATAAAACAACTATTAGTTTTTAATAAAAATCTAAATATTAAGAAAAAGGTTGATGGGTAAGGAACACAAAATTATTTGCTTTTTACTACAACACTACATATATATGGGAATATTAACTTTTAAATCCGTCCAATGCAAGGTACATTCTAGATATTAATAAATTATTAATATTAGTCGAATTAATTTGATGTATGATGAAGGATTGAGTTATACATGTTAAGTAAAAATTTGTGTCGTTAATCATTTTTCAGTTTATCAAACTTTATATTTAGTTATTTTCATGTGAATTCAAACTTATTTTTACTAAAATTTAATATTTAAAATTTGATAGAAAGAACTACTTATTAACTAAATACATTAATAATTATAATATAAATTACTGTCTTATAAAATATGACATAATATGGTTTTGATTTGTATACATTAATTCTTTTTTCATAAACGTCATTAAATATCACTGTTCATATTATAATTCTAACAATACTATTATATGTTATTAATTTAAAATTTAAAAAAAATTAAAATATTATAATAGATATTTGAAAATTGTAATTCGATATCTAACTATTCTATTTTAACCATTAAATGATAACCTCTATTTTTTTTTTATATAAAATTTTGATTGCACTAACATCAACTACACGTCTTACGATTTAAAATTCATGTTAGGGAGTAAATAATTTTTATTTTTCTAAAAATGTAAATCACTAGCAAAGATATCATAAACGCGCGCGCATATATATATATATATATATATATATATAACAAGACTACAATAAAATCTTGCATAAAAGTACATTTAGATTCTAAGATCTCTAATAATTAAGCTATTTCATGCACAAATATTGAATTTAAATTGTAATTAACATAAAAATTATATGATTATATTACAAAAATGTATAGATTTTATGTTAAAATTTAAAATAATTTTATTTATATTTGATATTTTCAACTTAATGATGATTATATTTTGTAATTATAATCTTAACTATCCATTTTTATTAAAAAAATGAAGTACTATTATATTGTTCTCCGTATTTTTTATATAAGAATATTTATTATGAAGTATGTATGCTCATATGTATATATTCGTGTATTATTCACATATTCTTATAAAAAATAATTACAATAGATTACAAATAAGTATAATGATTAATTATATAATTATTATTAAATAATAAAAGAGAAACGTTAATTAAACTAATACCTTATGTATATTAATGATCAATTAAAATTTATTCTTATGTAATTATAAGTTAGATATTACTAATGGATATTAGTATGAGTTAATATTAATGTAATTATTAATATATATTAATGTGATCGATAGATAAATAAATATATATGTATATTAATGAAAATATTAGTTAGATTGAATAAATAATTTAGTGATTATAATAAGAATATTAAGTAGATATAATAAATGTATTATATAGATATTAATGAGGGTATGTATGATAAAATTTCTCAATATAATAGATTTGGTTGGTAAAATTTGAAATAGATTGGTAAAAATTTGAAATAGATTAGCTCAGCATGTGTCTTTAGTTTAGTGTAAACTAGCTCTTTAACCCGTGCAAGGTACGGACATGTTCTATAAATGAATAAATTGTTATATTTTTTTAAAATATATTATGTATTTACATGCTAAAGATACGATAAATGAGTTATATGATCGTGAATCTTCTGTTGTGCGATTACTGTAGTTTGCTTAAAACGTTATTCTTATACATACTAAGATTCGATGTTTGTATATTTTTTTGTGCGGTTACGTATTAAAAATGTGATTGATGATTTTTATAAGTATAATACATACTTGTATTAACAAGTATGTATTATACTTATATACATATGAAGGTTCTTTGTTTGTACTGTAATATTTTTTATAATATTTAATTCGTAAATATTTACAATAGATCTAAAATGATTAATGAGATATGGTTTATGTTACTGAATATTATAATATATTATTATATATCACATGTATATATGTACGTATTTATGTATTTACATATGTATGTATATATAAATATGCATATTAATTATACAAGAATTAATAGATTAAAAATAATGAAAAATTAATAGATTATACAACATAATTGTATGTATGTATGTATGTATGTATGTATGTATGTATGTATGTATGTATGTATGTATATATTTGTATGTATGTATGTATAATTAATAATTATACATTAATGAATACAGAGTATTAGACATTAATTTGTAATAAATATGTTAATATTAAAAGACCAAAATAATCCTAAAAGACATAAACTAAAGATAAGGGTAAAATGGCCATTTTGATTTAAATGACTCATCAAACCTCTTGTTGTTGTATTAGATATATATAATAGATGAATATATTCTCTTAATGTTTAGTTTATATTTTAAAGTATTTTGCATAATAGTTGAATTGATTGTAAGAATTTGGTTGGTTTTTTCGTTGACTTTTGGGTGGGGATGAAACAATAAAATTGCGGGTCATGTCATTGTTAAAATAAAATTAAAATTATAAAAGTTAATATTTCATGATTGATATAAAGCGATTTTATAAAAGTTTAGTTTTTTAAATTTGGAGTCAATTTAAGAGAAAACGAAAAAAATGATTAAATTTATTATTTAGAATTATGACTTATGCATACGAGACTAATTTATGAATGATTTTTATTAAATAATTTGTTCCTCACTTATTTTACTAACTTTTGCTAATTAGATTGATTTTTTTTATAAATAATTTGTATCTAAAATTTTGATTATACTAATACACAACAATTTTCAATGTGAAAAACAGTAACAGGTCAGTACACTGGGAGGGGCATATTTAGATGTATTTCCCAAATTTCCCAATATTTCATCTAATAATAAATAATTTAATTTCTAAATTAATTATTTTTTTCTCTAAAATGAGAAATAATTTCCAATTTATGATAGAATATATCTCCAAACGATATCATTCAAATCAGGAAGGTATCCCAACACGAATATAATTTAAAGAGATAAAATCTACTAATTTCGACCTGTTAACAATCATAGGGATTAAATATCGAATCCTTAAAAGAATTGCATTGACTTGATCCTTAATTTATAAGGTACGCAGACATCTTGAAAAAGGATTCGACAAATCTAACAAGTCGAGACACCTCTCAAGTCCAGCCCCAAATATCCAAAATCCCAAATCCCCATATTTTCATGATTTCGTTATTCCAGCAATCTTCAAAATTTGTTATCACCAAATTCTGTTAGCAATTGGCGCTAGAAGGAGGGGCATATTTTTTGATTGTGGAGGACAATCAAGTCATACGCATGGAGGGTTATTATGCATTTGGAACTGCTTTAATGGAGCAGCTAAACGATGAAGACGGTGATTCTATTCTGAATTAAGATAAGTTTTTTTATATGATTTTGTCCATACAAATTTGCTATCTTATAAAATTCATAGTAAATTCAATACATGTCGGGCTTTGATGATTTTTTATGATTCAGAAAGATTTTTCAATTTCCTACAACTTTTGTTCTTGGAGTTTTTTCAGATTATATCTCGGTCTATTCTCGAAATCACCAAACATAATCAGATCTCGTTTTTCAGCATCAAGAAGTCAATCAGCAGATGTTTTATTTGATTCCCGATTCGTTATAAGTCCATTTTTGATGAAAAATATCTTGTCAAAAAGATCTTTTCTTTCTCTACAACCTTCACGTTTTGTGGTTTCCAAAAAAAATCGTTTAGAAGGTCAAAATATTAAAAACAAATATGGACAGAATTTGAATGGTGGAGATGTTCAAGATTTTAGGTGTAATTATCGTGGTACATGATTTTGGAAGACTCTTATTTGAAGAGTCTATTATTTTGGAAGGCCTTCTTTTGTGGGGTAGTATTTTGGAAGATTCTTATTTGAAGAGTGTATTATTTTGGAAGATCCTTTTTGTGAGGGTAATATTTTGGAAGGCTCTTCTTTGAGAAAAGTATTATTTAGGAAGATCCTCTTTTGTAGGGGTAATATTTTGGAAGACTATTCTTTGGGAAGAGTATTATTTTGGGAAGACTATCTTTTGATATGGGTAATATTTTGGAAGACCCATTTTTGTCGGGGTATATTTTGAAAGGCTCTTCTTAGATGAGTCTATTATTTTGGAAGGCCCTCTTTGTAGGGGTAATATTTTGAAAGGCCCTCTTTTGTAGGGGTAATACTTTGAAAGGCTCTTCTCCAGGAAGAGTATTATTTTGGAAGACCCTCCTTTCTAGGGGTAAAATTCTGGAAGGCTTTTTTTTAGAAGAGTATTATTTGGGAAGACCCTCTTTTGTGAGGTTAATATTTTGGAAGGTCTTCTTTTGAGGGTTATATCCTTTGGAACACCCTTCGGGTGTTGCATATAATTTTTGGAAGAATCTTGGGTTATTGATATGGTTTAGAAGATGACCTCCTTGAAAGGAGGGTCTTCCTTATTTTTCTATGGTAGATGACCTCCTCGAAATGAGGGTCTTCCTTATTTCTCTATGGTAGATGACCTCCTCGAAAGGAGGGTCTCCCTTATTTCTCTATGGTAGTTGACCTCCTCGAAAACTGGGTCTTCCTTATTTCCATATGATAGATGACCTCCTTTAAGGAGGGTCTCCGTGGATTGTTGAAAATATGATCACCTTTGAGGATTCTTACTTAAAATACATTGAAAAATCGTACTTTCAGGGACGATAATCCGTACTTTCGGAGCTTCATCAAGTAAATTCTCAGGAATATGACCACCTCGAAAGGAGGGTATTTTTGGAGGATACTTTAAATTCTTAGGAATATGACCTCCTCGAAAGGAGGATATTTCTGGGAATATTTCTTAGGAATATGACCTCCTCGAAAGGAGGGTATTTCTAGGGACACTTCAAATTCTTAGGAATTTGACCTCCTTGTAGAAGGGTATTTCTTCGAACAATCCTGAGGGATATGACCTCCTTGAAGGAGGGTATTTCTTGCTATGTTTATTTTTCAGAATATTGCTCGGATTGCTTTGTACGATAAAACATCCTAGGTGCTCCATATTTTTTTACTAATCTTTCTTTCCTACAAGATACATTCTCTCACACCTACAAAACTTATTCTTTCTTACATCTCACATATTATCTCATTTGCATCTACATGCATATTACGGGCACCTAGGTGCTCCATATTTTTTATTAATCTTTCTTTCCTAGTTGTTTAAGTGACTCGGGAAATTCGGAAGATCGAAACAGGCTTAGTTCTCCAGTCCATCAAGCTGCACTGAAGAACTGGGGGTAGTTGTTACGGCATATTTTCGGTTGCCTCATATATCTCCCAAATTTCCCAATATTCATCCAATAATAATTAACTAAATCCCCAAGTTAATTATTTTCTCGCTCTGAAAAGGGAAATAATCTCCAATTTATGATAGAAAATATCTTCAAACGGTATCATTCAAATCAGAAAGGTATCCCAACGCGAATATATTTAAAGAGATAAAATATATTAATTCCCAATACATCCCTTAATAATCATATGGTTAAAAACCGAATTCCTAAAATAATTGCATTGGCTAGATTTTTATAAATATAAGGTACGTAGGCATCTTGAAAAAGGATCCGACACATCTAACAAGTCAAGACACCTCACAAGTCCAGCCCCAAACATCCAAAATCCCAAATTCCCCTATTTTCATGATTTTGTTATTCCAGCAACCTCCGAAATTTGTTATCACCAAATTCTTCCATTAACAGTCCGCTAACATTAGGGATGTCAATTTGTCCCAACTCAAAGGATATACGATCCGTTTCAATTTGATTGGGTATAATTGAATTTAAAATTTTAGATTTGGATTTGGGATTTATTTTTAGACACGAATGACTTTGGGTCGGATTTGTGTTTTGTCCTAACCGAACCGAATCAGACCCGAAATCCGAAAATCGAACCGAACCCGTATCAAACCCGGATCCGATCCGAAGTGTATATATATATATATATATATATATATATATATATATATATATATAGGGGCTCCTTCTACAGCCACAGTTGGATATTTTTTAATATCCAACCAACCCATCTATAACCATCCACCAAACAAATGGACGGCTGGGATGAAAAGTGATGAAAAAGCTTACGTTCTATTATATAGCGGATTACACTATATAATATAGCGTATTACGCTATATAATGTAGCATAAGTTTATATTTTTTTATTCCTTTTTTGCCCTGAAATCTGCCACGTGTTCCGCTCTATAATATAGCGTACTCCTCTCTATAATATAGTGGATGTACCTAGCTATGTATTGACTTAGTTTTTTTTAAAACTCGATGCTTACGGTATATAATATAGCGTAAGTACAGGGGTCTGTTTTTTCCCATAACATCAAAAATGCTATCAACAAGTTAAAGATCAAGATTAATCCTTAAAAATCAACAAGATCAATACCAAAAACACCTAAAAACAACAACCCCAAAAATTAAAAATTAAAATCAAGATCAAAGTAAAAAAATTATAAATTATCAAACTAAATATTCAACACCAAGATCAATACCAAAAACATCAATTATATATTAATTAATTGTAATTATGTTTCTATCCAATCCACGGCTATAAACTTCTACAATTACACGGCTATCAATTCAACCAATTAGAAGGAGAGGGAGAGAGAGGGAGAGAGAGAGAGAGAGCGAGAGAAATATAATTGCTTCATCAACCTCCTGGTGGATTTTAATTGAGAGAGAGAGAGAGAGAGAAAAACATCAATGTATAGTCTCCAATTGATTGTAGATTTCAAAATGGACGGATATAAACTTCTACAACCTTACAAAAATGATATTTCAAAACAACAAGGGCTGTTTGAGCTGAAACGAGCCTAGTACTCGACTACAAACTATAATAGAGCGTAAGCTTTTAAGGGTAAGATAAGAATTCAAAAAAAAAAAAAAAGCTTACGCAACATAATATAGCGTATTCCGCTATATTATATAGCGTAAGCCCATAAAAAAATTAAAATCTGACCGTCGATTTATGATTTTAATGGTGTAAGATGGGTTGGTTCGATATAATTTATATCCAACTGTGGCGCCTGACCAGTTTTCATACATACATACATAGATATATATATATATATATATATATATATGCAATTGATCAAATACAAACCACTCTTAAAATACAAATTACAAACCATCACTAATTTTTACAACCAAAATCACTTTTTTTATACTTATTTTTTAAAAATATAAAAAACTAAAATTACAAAAATAAAACTCATCAGCCCCCACCCCCCACAGCACCTCTCCCCGCCCCCACCCCCACCCCCACCCCCACCCCCACCCCGACACCACCACCACCACCTCCCCCACCCGTACACCCCACCCCACTGCCATCTCCACCAGCAACCTCACCACCACTGCTGCCACCCACCACAACGCCGCCACTGCTGCCACCCACCACAGCTGCAACAATACCACAATCACAGTTTCGGTCTTCTTCTCTGGTGAGCTCAAATTTTCCGGCGAACTTGATTTTTATAGATCTGGCTCTGACGAGATTCCTAATCGATCTCCTCTTCCATTCTGACCTCTAGCCCCGCAGGGGCAGCATCTTCATCGTCAAATCGCGATGTATTATAAGTTTAGATTTTCTGCTGAACTAGTAATAGTTAGTGATTTCCAGCGTATAAATTAGTGATTTTCGTAGAATAAACGGGTGATTTTTGTAATAGACTTCAGTGATTTATGTATTCTGGACTGGTAAATCAGAGAGATGATAGATTACAGGAGGTTGGTACGGGGGTGGGTGGGATCGAGTCTGGTGGGGGAGGGGTAGTGTGGTTGGTAGAAATGTAAAATGGCAGGGAGAAGTGTGTCGTGTATTGTGTGTAATTTAATTTGGTTTAATGGCAGGGAGAAGGTGTTTGTAGGTTTGTAGTTTAATTTTTTTTGTATTGGAGTAGCTATATATATATATATATATATATATATATATATATATATATATATATATATATATTTGTGTGTGTGTGTATAATATAGTGTATGTATAATATTTTTTAATTATTAATTTATAATAATCTAACTATTTTAATGCTATTAGTTTAAACCACATTCCACTTTAAGTTATTATATTGTTTCTCGTAATCTCGTCAACAGTATTTGTTCGTCCATAAACTATAAAAAGACACATTTTATAATGTATTTAAGTCAATTTTGGACATAAAAATGTTACAAATTGATAGACATATTTTTACTATTAATCTTTTAATTATATATATTTGGATGATGCATGCACTTATTTAGAATTTACATTTTCCTTGACATTTGATTAAATTTATTGTTCTAGTTAATAAATTATTGTTTCAAAAAAAATACTGATAAATAATTGTATAAATAAATTGAGACCCGGTTAAAACCCGAACCAAGCCGAAGCCCGATGAATTGGGTTTGAATACAGAAATTCGGGTTTCAATCAAATATGAATCTAGCATACATATTTGGATCCGAATTTGGTTTTTCAAAAACCCGAACCGACCGACCTGTTTACCATCCATGGCTAACATCAAAAAGTGATGTAGTAGCATCTTAATTTGACAACCTAATTACTTGATATTACATGGTGTATTACTGGTTAATATCCATACAATATATGTATCTTCATAATCTTTCGATAATAATATTTTAGGAACATATGTTGTAAAATTTAATAACATCGTGTAGGGTATGATTCATGTGAGAACATTTTTTATATGAGAACAGTGAGAACAGTTGTTTTGCACTCCTTTAAAAAGTGGAGAACAATTGTTTTTAATATTTTGCACATTTTCATTATTGTATTGTTCTGCTGCAGAAAATTGTGTTTTCACTATTCTTACGCTAATATCTGTTCTCAGCGGAACGTGACCCACATCGTGTATATTCAAATTTTGTTACTTAATTTTAAAAGTTATTGAAGCCGCAATAAAGAATTAAAGCGTAAAAGTTGTAGCAAAGTTTAAACAAAATTATTGTTCTACCCGTATTACGTATCGAACGGTAAAATTTATTAATTAATTAGTACAAATATTTTATTTTAATCATTATTTAGAAAAAAAGACAATTTTTTTTAGAATGTAAGTTGTTTAAGTATAAAAATTCCTCAATTTATACCATTTGCAATAATATTAGTATAATTAAACAATTATCATAACATTTATATCCCTGTTGGAACGTTTTAAGTCCCTTCTTTATTATTTTTTCTTAATTTTGTTTTTCATTTAATTTTTCTCATTTTTTAGAATCTTTCCACCATGTTCATAAGTTTTTTTATCCATATTTTAAGTTTTGTTCTTTTAGAAATTTGGTATATTTAAAAGTGTAGTACTGTAGGTTTTTATAATTTTTATCATATTAATTCATTCAAAATCTTTGTATGGGTCGCGATCAATTTTTCGAATGCATACTAAAAATTCATAAACACTTATTTTTTAAGATTATTATAATCATTAGATTTTCTTTCAAAAAAAGGTTGCATATTTTAGCGATATGAGAAAGAATCTTTACTATACAAGATACATTAAGTGAACGTAGTTATGACAAAGGAAACCTTTTTGTAATCTAGTTGCTTATGTGTATGTTCAATATCATTTTTACAAATTGTATGTTATTTTATTAGTGAATTGATTTATTATAGAAAAATGAACATTATCAATTAACCAAACATATCCAATATATCCCGTTCTTAGAATAAGATTTGCTGTTAGAGTTTTTGGTGATTACCATCAACTTGTTTTTAAGGACAACTTAACATGTGTATATTCAGTTTGGAAGTTTGAAACTTAAATTTTTTAATGTATTCTATTAGAATATGGTATATTAAATATTAGTTTTCTTTTACCCATAAAAATGGATGACAAATTAATTCGATTTAAGAGTACCCAATCCGAAACCTGATATTTTGGATATACGGAACACGAATTTTTGAATTTAAGTTTAGATTTAAAATTTTAAACCCGAAATAGTTTTGATTTGTATTTTAGTTGTACTGAACTGATATCCGGTCCAAAATCTGAAACCCGATATATAAATATTATAATATCATAATTTGAAATTATTATATCTATTATTAGATTTATGCCATATAATTTATTTATCTTTATTCAAATATTTCATTAGAAATAGTCAATACTACTTTAGTAGTTAGAACTTCTATTTCTTAATCTCAAGTTTTATTGAAATATTTAAGATGTAATGTTCTTTACATAAAATTTCATTTGTGTAGTATAAGAAAAATTATTTTTTTAACATATTTTAAATTTTACATAGTATATCAATTCGTATAAATATGTTACTTTTGACTACTTACTTAATTTAATCATTTTAATTTTTAATTATTGTATAAATATAATTAATACAGTTTGCTGGTAGCAATTATTTAAATTTATATTACATTATTACTAATTTTGGATACTAGTAAAAACCAGATCTAATCTAAAATCCGACGGATTTGGTTTTGGATTTAGATTTATATTTAAAACTCGAAAAAATTTGGATATGGGTTTGGACTTTTAAAAATTTGGACCGATCCCAACTCGTTATTATCCCTACGCGTAAAATAAGACATTTGAAAATGAATATCTTCTTTTTCTTATTTGACTAACATGTTAAAAGAGAAAACTGTACATGAAACTAAAATCAATTGCGTAATATATAAACACGTAATCATATTATATGTGTCCTTGTAATTCAATTATCGAGTTAAAAAAGATGAACACGTTCCTTTAATTGTGAGTATATTTTTCCGACATTAATTAGAAGAAGCGCTTATGTGGATCTGACAATTCATTTGTGTTGTGTACATTGATGCCATGTATCTTTGGGGTCTTGCATGAAAATAACATGATTTTTTTGTCTACCCAAAATTCGAACATAAAATGCTGTTAAACTACAGGAGTTTTTTTTACACGAAGCGAAAATAATCCGCGAAAAGAAAAAAATATAACAATTACATATAATGTTAGTCTCTACCCAAATTATATTAATATGTTACTATATAACTGAAAATAACATTGAGATGCTACAAAACAAAATTAAGAGTAGAGTACAAAAAATTAAGCCCTCCTTTTTTTATTCTTTTTTTTAATTTTGTTTATTATTAATAAATATTTGGTTTGTTTAGAATAAATCTACCAATTTATTAATTTTTTTAATCTATATTTAAGGTTTTGTTTATATTAAAAAGAAATATTCTTAACCAACCAAGCAAATTCGATAAGCCTGTTCTTAGATTAGGATATGAGAATTGAATACTGTTACTTTTATCCAAGAATACAAAATTAAAAAGGGCACCTTTTATTAGAAAAAATATATAATTTTATGTATCGACTTATCTAGTTATCAATAATAATGATTTTCATAACGAAGGTAGTCGTTCCTCTCTCTCCTCCTCTCCCAAAAATATTAAACTAAACTTTAGGGGCTAACATCAGCGTTTTGGTTGATGGAAAGCCCAATTTTTATTGTTTTAATTGTTTTTTTTGTTTTTCAATAAATATCTCTCTTTATTAAGAGTCTAGTTCCGGTTGGAGGGTTTTATCTAGTGATATATTGGATTTTATACATTCTCCTTGTGTGTGATAACTCCCATTTCATTTCCATGATTTTACTATATTTTTTAATAAATATATCTCTTTATTGAAAGTCTAGTACCCTGTAAGTGAATTTTGTCTATCCATATATTGGATTTTGTTCTTTATCAGATCTTAGTGAATTTTGTCTACCCATACATTGGATTTTAGAATTTTTTTCATCATTGACCAGGTGGTTAGTGTTGTGGAATAAAAAGTAGGGTTATCGAATTGCGGCTAGGGTTCGTGAGCTTCGTGCTTTAATGGCTGCGCTTGCATTATCGTGACTTAATTCGGGTTCTCACAAGATGCCTACGTATCTCAAAGTTGAGAATCAAGCCAAAAAACGTAGTTCTGAGATGAGGGGTCTGGCCCTTTATATAGGCTGTTGGAGCCTTAGAATCGTAATAGGGTTTGGAGACTTGATGGACAAGTCACCGTTATTGAGGAAGGTTCTGACTCCTTCCTTGTAGGAATTAGTTTCCATGTCGGATTAGGTGCCTTGGAGGCTACATAATATCCCAGGGATATTCTGGAACGTTCCTTGTTTCTAGAACGTTCCCGGTTTGTGGATCAGGCCCATGTTAGAAACGAGCTTATACCGGGCGTCCCCGGTTTGGGCTGTTCTTTTGGGCTTAATCATTAATTACGAATTTAATGCCCAACTAGGGTTTCGGACCTTATTTATGAGCCAATAAATATTATATTAATTTTGTCTTTAGGGATTATATTTCACCCATATCATTTTGCCCCCCAACTTCTAGGAAAGCTTGATTTCGTAGAAGTTTAAGGTCACATCGGCCCTACCTGGGTATCGTCTTACAGTGAAGTGTGGAGCGACCTACACATTCACAATGACTAAAATTCTCTCCCAAGTTAATACTTAAGAGAGCTAAACGTTCCTTGGCCTCTCGAACCTTTTTCTTAAGATTTCTAGGCCTTTCGGAAATAGGATTAGTGCCGTTTTGAGCTCATAGACACTAATCCAAGTGCAATTCGTGCATAGGATCCTTTAGCATAAATTTATTAGTGATTTATTTCCCTCAACTTATCTAAATTGAGGTTAATATCAGGCGGTCGTTGCTCATAAGCCTTAATAAGGGCTAATTTTTGAGCAAAAGACGCTAATTCGGCCCTAATCGGGGCTAAACAACCCTAAACGGGGCCATAAAGGCCTTAATCGAGGCTAACTAACTCATCCTTGATGTAATTATTACTAGGATATCCATTCTTAACCTTAATATAGGTTAATACTCGAATGGAAATCCTTAAACGTCGCTAAACGAGGTTAATCACCCCCTAACTGCGATTAGTGAAATCCTAACCTCAAATTTTGAAGTCAAGCTCATATTGTAGAGATTTTTATAATCTCCTTGACGGAAAAAGAATCACGTGAAAATACCCATTTTTGAGCGTTCTAGAGCCTAACGAAATCAGCTAGGGGTCTAGGTGTTCGAAACACGTGGACCCATTTTTCCCCCATATTTCTGCTCGGCCTACCCTGGTCGGCCATTTGGCCAAGGGTGTCTGGGACCCACCCAAGACTATAGAGAATTTAATGAGCTTCGCGTGGACAGCAAGATCGTCCAAATCCGATATCCGGAGCTCGAGATATGGCCCAAACAGCGTGGACAGCCCGGAGGTGTTTTCAAACCCTCCTTAAGAGTTTTGTAGTAACTTGTTCTCAAACGAATCACCTTGATTGCTTGAAACTTCATGTCCTTAAAACCTCAATCTTTCAATCATGTTTGAATCATGGATCCGCAGCTGATATTGGTTGGCTGAGGGGTGTTTCGAACATGCCAAGGGTTTCTGGTTTTCAAACCAGACCTGATTTTTCAACACCCCTAACACTTCTAACCTCAAATTTTGAAGTTAATCTTATATGATAGGGATTCTTATAATCTCCTGGTTGGAGAAAGAATCAAGTGAATATACCCATTTTTGAGTTGTCTAGGCAAGAAATACGGCCTTCTAGAATAGGTGTTTCAAAAACCTTCCCGGTTTTCAAACACCCTCCTGGTTTTTCAACACCCTTATCATTTCTAAACTCAAATCTTGAAGTTGAGCTTATATGATGGGGATTGTTATAATCTCCTGGTATGAAGAAGAATCTCATGAAAACATGCATTTTTGAACGTTTTGGAGGCAAAATATATGCCACCTCTAAGCTGGTCTTCAACTAGGCATTGTTCGTAACAAGGTCATTTTTTCAACTTCAAGAAACCACTTGGGCACCTGCATAGACTTGTAGAGAACCTTGTAAGGTTCTTGAATCTCAAATTTGAGCTCAAACGGAGCATTTTTGAGCGTTCTAGGGGGTCAAGAAATCACCTAGGGGCTCAGGTGTTTCAAACACCTGAGCCATTTTTCCTCCAAGGCAGCCTAGTCGGCCTACCCTGGTCAGCCGTTTGGCCAAGGGTGCCTTGTCGGCCACCCGTGGTCGGCTGGGCCCTATAATTTTTTTTGAATGTTTCAAACACCTTCAAGGTCTTTCAACACCCTCACGGTTTCTGAACACCCCTGACATTTCTAAAACCAAATTTTGAAGTTGAGTTTATATGATAGAGATTCTTATAATCTCCTGGTATGAAGAAGAATCACACGAAAATATGCATTTTTGAACGTTTCGGAGGCGAAACACCTCATTTTAAGCTGGTTTTCAAACCAGACCTTGTTTCAAAAAAGGTCATTTTTTCAACTTCTTGGAATCACTAAGGAACCTGCATAGGCTTGTAGAGGACCTTTTAAGGTTCTTGAATCTCAAATTTGAGCTCAAACGGAGCAATTTTGAGCGTTCGGGGCCAAACGAAGTCGTTCAGGGGTCCAGGTGTTCGGAACACCTGGACCATTTTTTCCCCTCTTCACTCTAGTCGGCCACCTCTGGTCGGCCATTCGGCCAAGGGCACCTGGTCGGCCACCCCTGGTCGGCTGGGTCCCACCCCAATTTTTTTTTTTTTTTGAATTTTGGCCAAATTTTGACTATTTGACTTTGACCATTGACTTTGACTTTTGACCTTGACTTTGACAAAAGCCAAATCTTGTTTTGAACTCCCCTCATTGTTTCTAGAGTGAGCTTACAACACCATGGTTGATTTTGTGATCCTTGATCACAAACAACCTTCTTCTTAGTTTTCAGGACCTTCTGGGTCTTAACTTGTTCTTGAACTCTTGGTTTCAAATAACCTTGGGTTATACTATGGCCCTTGGCTTCCAACCATCCTTGCATACTTACAATAGGGTGTTTCAAACAACTTTGGCCTTGCCCCCCTTATCACAGAGGTCCTTGTTTCTTAGTTGTTTATTCAAGGAATTCCCTTGTTTTCAACACCTGACTTCAAGTCTAGGATATTTTGGTTGGTTTTTTACCCTTGATTTTGATTCCAACCTTCTTCATATGTTCATAGGACCTTGCCTTGGTTGGAATTTTGTCGAAAAAGCATCGTATGCACAAAATCATCCGTAACTTTTGACTCGTTACTCCGATGGAGACCCACGATATATCAAATCGAAGGTATTTCAGAGCTCTAGGTCCTGCAAATAGTTTCATCCTATTTGCCCCACTTTTCGACCCCAAAAAACGTCGTTTAAGGTACTTTTGGAGCCAAAATAGTTTTTTCATGGGTATTTCTAGCATCTGTGCGTATGTTTGAGAGACCATCAGGGCTTTGACCCATTTGCTGAATCCTTGATTCGAGACCTTGAATTCAAACGACTAGCTCGAGTGGAGGCCTACAGCCTTGGTAGCCATCAAGGCTTAGATCAATGCATATCTCAATGCTCTCACTGATAGTTTCTGTGCCTCCAAGGCATTATCAGGGAGCCAACCAGTCTCAAGATGAGCTTTGATGGGGATCTATCTAGCAACTTCCAAAGTCGATGGGCGCCAACAACATGCGCTCTATCGTGGGGGTCTCCAAGACCTGATAGTAGATACTTCTAGTGTAATTCTCGATTTCAGATGAGGCGAATTTAGACAAGGAATCGGCCGTTATACAAGGAGGCATACCACGAACCATATCAATTGTGATTTTATAATCCTCTGGTATTTCATCATCGTTTCATCTTTGGCTTCAAAATCTCCATTCTTTTAGGCTATCACCAGTCTTGAGTCTCCACAGACTTTAAGGTTTTTTGGCCCTCATGGCTAGAGCCAAGCCTAGTCCGACTTTTAAGGCTTCATACTCTACCTCGTTATTTGTCATTGATAAATTCAACTTCAAGCATATTCAATCGTGAGCTATCAATGGTCAGTAGAACTAAACGAGCTCCATTTGTTTTTGTTTTTGATGCCCCATCAAAATAGGTCACTCAATATTCCTTTTGTTTTTGATGACCCCATCAAAATAGGTCACTCAATATTCCTTCTAAACTTCATCTTTCTCTCCCTCTTGGGGTGTCTCATCTTGCCCTTGCTAGGGTGTTGTGCCTTTCTGTCCCTCGACTTCTTTGTTGTCAATGGTACATTCAACCACAAAGTCGGCAAGTGCCTGTGGCTTAATTGTAATTCGAGGATTGTACGCGATATCAAATTATCCGAGTTCTATCGCCCACTTATTAGCCTTCCATTGGCTTTCGGGCTATGCAATATGCTTTTTAACTGTTGGTCCGTCTGGACTTCAATTTTGTGTGCCTGAAAGTACGGTCGTAGCTTCCTTGGGGCTGTTACCAGTGCCAAAGCAAAATTTTCAATGGGAGAGTAATTCAACTCAGCTCCGTGCAACATCTTGCTCACGTAGTAGATAGGCTTTTGAACCTTGTTTTCCTCTTCAGTGCTTGTTCGGATATCGCTAGATATAGGTATATAGTCTCTCCGGGACTAGGTTTGGCCAACAACGGGGCTTCAGCTATGTATTTTTTCAACTGTTCAAAGGCCTCTTGGCTTTCTGAAGTCCATTCAAAATTTTTCACCTTCTTTGATGTTTGAAAGAAAGCCAAACACTTGTTTCCAGACTTGGAGATGAATCTCCCTAAGGCTGTAATTCTTCCAGTCAATTTCCGTACGCCCTTTATGTAGGGATGGGCATTCATCCCGGCCCGACCGATCCCCGCACCGAACGGGGCGGGGATTCGGGGATTTTTTCGGGTACGGGCCGGGGAGCGGGGACAATTTTCAAAAAAAATTGAGGAGCGGGCCGGGGCTGGGTTTTTATGTGTCCCCGGCCCGATCCCCGACCCCCGCCCCGATTTTCAATCCCGACTCGATTTCACCACACTTTAATACATACATACATATATATATATATATATAGACACACATATATATATATATATATATATATATTACTCATATATTAATATAAACGAATTTCCAATACTTCATATTGGAAACAAAAAGATCTTTTAATTTTATATGTTTGTCTTTTTAGTAGTTAAATAACTTCATTTCCATGTTATTTATAATTGTTTCTTTAAGTAATATTTTTTTTATCTTAATTTAGTGCATTTGAGCTCACTAATTAGTATTTAAAATTATTTAAAATTATTTTTAGTTTTAAATAAAATTCCCCGATTCCCCGCGAGGATCCCCGTTACCCGTGTGGGCCGGGGACGGGGAATGAAAAATAGTCCCCGACGGGGATCGGGCCGGGGACGGGGATCGAGTTTAAATTCGGGGATGGGGGCGGGGATAGCACTCCCCGGCCCCGAAGTGCCCCGACGCCCATCCATACCTTTATGGAACGTGGTGATTCCATATCTAGGATTGCCTTGATCTTATTAGGGTTGGCTTCTGTGCCTCGCTTTTAAACCATCAGACCCAAAAAATTTCCAGATCTCACGCCAAAGGCACACTTGGCTGGATTCAACATCATTTTGTGGTGCCTCAGCACTTCAAATGTCTCTCTGAGGTTCTTAATATGGCATGCCTTGATTAGGCTCTTGACTAACATGTCATCCCCGTAGACCTCCTGAGGTTCCTGCAGACTCCTCATCTTGGGTTGACATCAACCTAGAGTTTTTAAAACAACCTTCCTTGGCTCGATTGGCCATCATGGCTTCAATGTTTGTCTTGGTTCCTGGGGCTTCTCTAGCGGCCTCTCGGCTGGCATGTGCTCGGCCTTAGGGCCGTTCGAGTGTTGAACGTTAATGCTCGAATGTCGATGTTCGAATGTCGAATGTTGATGTTCAAAATTAAGTGTTTTCAACCTCAAGGAAGTTCTTTAAACTCTAACCTTGAAGTTTTGATGAAAGAGTGCATATTGGACTACCTTCACATGGTTTCAAGCCAAGTTTTGGGTGTTTTAAACCACCAAAACATCAGAGCCTCTGGTCGGCTCCTTAAGGTCGGCTGAAGGCCTCCTTGGCTTCTGGTCGACCCCATGAGGTCTTGAACCTTGCCTAGGACGTTTTCAATCTCCATTTCAGGGTTGATATTCATGTGTTCAACGCTGGTGTTAGATGTTCAATGTTGGCATTCTGGATCGAGAATCCAAAATTTCAGATTGGTTTTCAAGTTTCGACTTGAAGCTTCAACCTTTGGATCTTGATTGGAGGTTCGTGACCCCCTCAAGTTTGACCTTCTTGGCCTTTATGGCTAATATCTCGTGTTTCTCCACCTAGGATTCGAGGTTGATATTCACATGTTCAACGTTGGTGTTCATATGTCGACTACCAAGTATCCACGACCTTTCTTTTGGATTGATGTCAAACTAAAGTTCTCTAGGATCCCTTACTTGACTTCATGTCTTTCATGGCTTGTCTCAAACCTTTGTTCTGATTTCAGGGTTTTCAAACCTATCTTCGCTTCTCGTTTTTCTTGATTCTAGGTCAAGGATTTAAGGTTGATCCTCGATTTAGATTTCGAGAAATACAATCCTGTGGGCTTCTTGCCTTTTAAACTTCCGAGATGAAAACTTGCTTGAACTTCTTAATCCTTGTTCAAGGATATTCTTATATCCCTTGACCTTAGGACTATAATTCAAGGTTCTTTATTTGCTTCATCCTTGTATCCTCACTCCAAGTACTTAAAAAATATTGAAGAGTAGCTAGTTCTTAGCCTCCACAGCCTTACATGGCTTTAATTGCCAGACGTGGCTTTTTAATCATCTTGTCTTTTATCCAGGGTCCTTCAAGGACTTAAACTCTTATTTGGTTGTATTATAACCTAACTCTCGACCCTTCAAGGTTTTTATTTATGCGTTTGTTTGTTTCCATTCGTGTATTATTTTATTTTCGGTACTTGGTCATCTTTGACTTAGACACATCAGGTGCTTGGCACATAAATAAAATCACAGAATAGAGAACGAAAAACAAACTTGCATTAATAACTTGAAATGGGTTCAACCCTTACATAGAGTACTACTGTCCTACTTGGAGCAACATGCTCTGCAATGGTTTCATCGAACCTTATTTCTACTTCTACTAGATAAATACGAAGCTAAGTCCTATTAAGATAGTTTGAACCCATTGGGGCTCTTGCAAGACTAGGCTTACATCGCTTGATTTTGTTTTTGATGCTCCATCAAAATAGAGCACCCATTACTCCTTCTGGTCTCCTCATTCTTATTCTAAAGTTCACTTCCTGCTTGGGGCACTATCTCCTGCCCCCCGACTTATTGGTTGCCAATGGTACATTCAACCACGAAGTCAGTTGATGCATTAGCCTTAATGGCTGTCCGAGGCTTTTGTGTGGTGTCCTCTGCCGACCTTTATCGGTCTTCCTTATTACTGTGGACATCCACGTCTTCAGTCGGAAGGACCTGCCCCCCGACTCCATCAGGCCTTAACGCAGCTACATAGCAGCTCCTAGCCATTTTCTGATCACCTTTTTGTTCTCCTACACCATTCCTGGTTGGAAACTTGATCTTCATGTGATAGGTTGAGGCCACAACCTTAAAAGCGTGAAGTCCAGTCCTCCCAAGGATTACATTGTAAGTAGAAGATGCTTTGATAACCAAAAAGTTCAACATCTACGTGGCCTCCATTGGCTTTTGTCCGATCGTGACGGGTAACTGAATAGTTCCCTCAATTTTGGATTCTACTCCATTAAATCCATATATAGGCATGTTATTGGGGGTCAACTGAGAATCATTGTACCCCATCTTCACAAACGCATCATAAAACAAAATGTCGACGGAAGCTCCATTGTCTATCAAGACTCGCTTCACTTCTGAGTTTCCAATCATAGGAGTTATGACCAACGGGTCATCGTGGGGAAACTTCACCCCTTCAAGGTCTGAATCATCAAATTCAATTGTTACTTCGGTTCTTGCATGCTTTGGTGCCTCTCCAACAATATGCATCACCTCTCAGGCATAAGCCTTCCGAGGATTCCTAGTTGTCCCGGCCGTAGTCGGGCCTCCTGAGATCATGTTGATTACTGGCCCTCGGGGCTGTGGGTTGCGATCTTGATCGTCATCCCTTATATTATAATCTCTTCTTTGATTACCACGATCTTCACCCTTAGTGAAGTGGTTCAGTTTCCCTCTACGAATCAAAAACTCGATCTCATCTTTGAGTTGCTTACAATGATCAGTGTCATGCCCCACATCTCTATGGATTCTGCAATACTGATTCTTGTTTCTCTTTGCGGGATCACCCCTGAGTGGCTTCGGCCATCGGAAATCCTTATCCTTCTCAATGTCCAACAAGATTCGACTCCTAGGAGTATTCAACCTTGCATACTCAGTGAACCTTGGTCCTTGGTTCTTAGAGGCAGAGTCGGAGTCCTCGCTAGTTCGGGGATACTTATCCCTAGCATCATACTCCTGCTCTGTCTTTCGCTTCCTAGAGTTCCCGTTTCCACCACTTTCGGTAGAGACATCTGTTTTCCTCATGCTTTCCTCAGCCTTTATGTATTTGCTTGCCCTTTTTTGGAGCTCAGTCATGCTCTCAGGGGGATGTTTTTCCAACGACATCTGAAAGAAGGTGTTCGTCGTTCCATTCTCCAAGGCTATCATAGCTACTTTATTTTCCAAATCTGGGACATTCAATGTCTCCTTGGTGAAGCGCTTGAGATAATCCCTCAGGTTCTCATTCTTCCCTTATTTCACTTGCATGAGAGATGCAGAGTTTTTTTCATGGACCTTTCCACTAAAAAACTGATTGATGAAAGCAGTGCTCAACTCTTTGAAAGAGCCAATTGAGTTTGCGGGCAATCGGCTATACCATCTTTGAGCCATACCTGCCAGGGTTTGAGGGAACGCCCTACACTTAAGAGTGTCGCTAGCGGGTTGTAACAGCAGTACGTTTGAGAACGTCCTGACATGATTCGAAGGATCGCCCATTCCATCGTATGGTTTTATCGTGGGCATCTTAAATTTTCGGGAAACACGAGCGTTCATCACCTCCTCAGTGAACGGGGGTGTGGGATCGTCAGGGTCTCCAAGTGGCATCAGGTCTTTGGAATCACCCCTGGGGTTTTCCACTCTTGTAGCTCCTCCAGTTGGGGCATCAGCCCTTCTTGGTCTCCTTGAAGATCTTTCCAAATCAATGAAGGGAATCTCCCTCGAAGTTAGAGGGGGTCTATTCTGGTTCTGCCTTGCTTGCTCCCTGGCTATGTCGTCCTTCAGCCTTTGGATCTCAGCCTCGTGAGCCTTGATCCTCTCAGCAGCTGTTTGAGGAGGTCCGTCATGGATTCTTCGAGTCCTTCCAATAGGCTCCTTGCTTGCACGTTGCCTCCTCGGGGCTTCATCATGATCGTCGTCCTCAGACGAGGAGTCATCAGTGTACGGTCCGGAGTAATCATAATATCCTTGTTCAGGAGGGGCTGAACCCCTAATATAGGGCGGCTGATACGACTCAGGTATCTGTAGAGCGTGACCACATGGTCCGGGATCCCTTCGATTTGGGGGGTAGTTAGGCAATCCGTATAACGGATCAGTACTCACGGGGAGTGTAGTGGTGGAGATCCGAACTCCTGAGAGTGGGGGACGGCTATTTAATGGTGAGACCACCATCTGAAGCTGATTAGTCTCCCGTCCCGGGTGGACGTCCACTGGTAAGGTTCTCTCAACATGGAGATCCGTCCCTATGGTTTGAGAAACTTGAGGCTGAGTGGTTGTCTCCGTTGATGGGGGTACATGCCGATGTTCAGTAACGACTGGTGGAACAGAGGTGACGGTGGTAGCCTCGGTTGAGACTGGTGTCCTTCGTGTTTGAACCATGGTTGATGTTGTTTTCCCACAGACGGTGCCAAATGTTGTGGAATAAAAAGTAGGGTTATCGAATTGCGGTTAGGGTTCGTGAGCTTCGTGCTTTAATGGCTGCGCTTGCATTATCGTGACCTAATTCGGGCCCTCACAAGATGCCTACGTATCTCAAAGTTGAGAATCAAGCCAAAAAACGTAGTTCTGAGATGAGGGGTCTGGCCCTTTATATAGGCTGTAGGAGCCTTAGAATCGTAATAGGGTTTGGAGACTTGATGGACAAGTCACCGTTATTGAGGAAGGTTCTGACTCCTTCCTTGTAGGATTTAGTTTCCATGTCGGATTAGGTGCCTTGGAGGCTACATAATATCCCAGGGATATTCTGAAACGTTCCTTGTTTCTAGAACGTTCCAGGTTTGTGGATCAGACCCATGTTAGAAACGAGCTTATACCGGGCGTCCCCAGTTTGGGCTGTTCTTTTGGGCTTAATCATTAATTACGAATTTAATGCCCAACTAGGGTTTCAGACCTTATTTATGAGCCAATAAATATTATATTAATTTTGTCTTTAGGAATTATATTTCACCCATATCAGTTAGTATAGAATTGTGGTTATGATCGGTTTTTCAAATACGTTATGACAAATCGAATATATATTTTTCTCACAATTACAATAATATTCATATGCTATAATATTTGATTATAGTATAAGTTTTTCATATGCTAATATCAGTAATTGTAATTGATATTCATGAAAATTAGCTCGTAATATGTAATAATATAATTTTGATTGAATTTAAATTAAAAGATTGATAAGATAGTAAATATTTAATCATTTTAAAAAATATGTAATTTGACTATAATATATTTATGATCATTTTTATAATCATATTTGATGTTTTAAAATGTTAATTTACTATAATTATTTTTTGACATTTAAAATATTTAATATATGGATATGTTACATCAAGTAACTACTATATTTAAATTAAAATTGTTAACAATTATGATTAATATAATAGGATGAGAATTGTATATAATATGATTGGTCTAAAATTTTGGAATGACTTTTGATTAGTCGTAAAGTAATTCATAATTTTTTTAATTGATTAACTGCATTTGACTATATATATACCTGATGGTTGATAAATTCAGATATTATAATAAAGTATTTTGAGACAACATAATAATATTTTAATATTCAATTACACAAAATGCTGTATTAATTGAGTTAAATATTAATTAGTAATTTGCAATGTTTGCAATGTGACGAAAAGCATCTTCTTCATGCTCGCTCTTTTGCTCTACTTGACGACAAGAATCATGTTAGACTTTTATATATGTAGGCGTGCGTCCATATATGATATATTCGGAACAACTAGCTAACCTCGGAAGCTCACCTGTAATTTTCAGACCACTCTCATTTGTCTGTGGACGTCTTGATGTTTCTTCAATGCTAGTATTTGGCTAGTACTATGTACTAACGATGTCAAGCTACATGCCCATCAAGTCTTAGCCTAGTAATGAAGCTCCATGATATGTCTCTTTAAAACATAAGAAAGTTGCGTAACTATGTTTAGTTATTGAAAAGACTAGTTATAAAAGGGAATAATAAGTGCCTGTTTGGCAAAAAAAAATTTTAAAGACTTATAAACTTATTTTCGGGTAAAAAATTTATATTTTGATAATTTTTTTTATATAAATATTTAATGTATATTTGAGAATCAATAAGTTGCAAAAATAAGTTGGAAAGTTAGGAATATCTAACTTCAATATATATCAATATATATATATAAAGGAGGATAGCGGGAGTTTAGGTGGCGCTCTAATATC
Organism: Saposhnikovia divaricata; assembly: GCA_036435485.1. NCBI lineage: Eukaryota > Viridiplantae > Streptophyta > Magnoliopsida > Apiales > Apiaceae > Saposhnikovia > Saposhnikovia divaricata. The sequence goes on along the minus strand of CM071594.1, from coordinate 52,803,316 downwards.
GTCTCGATCGATTTTTCTAATTTTATAGAATTTTATACACTAATAAATATGAAAATATCAATTAGCATATTAGAAGTAGAATAGGTGTTCGAATTTATAAAGGAGAATAGTTCGAATTTATAGGAAAGAATATGATTAGAAGTTCTATTGGAAGTATAATAAGTATTTATAAGGCATACGATTAAAAGTTCTATTGAAAGCAGAATAGGAGTTCGAATTTATAGAGAATAAGAGTTTGAATTTATAGAAAAAATATATAAATAAAAGTTCTACTAGAACTAGAATAGGTGTTTGAATATATAGAGCAGACATATAATTAAATATTTTATAGAAAGTACGATCTTCTTAAATTATATATTTTTTATATAAGTTAATTGTACTTATATTAGGAAAATTTATTCATAAATCAAATACTATTGTCATGAAAAAAGTCACCGTATTTAAAAAGAAAAGAATTGATGTATTAACATAATAAAAGAACAATGAGTAAAAGAACAATCTCATGCAGTCTTTATAATATATGTTAATCTCATGCAGTCTTTATAATATATGTTAAAAAGTTGGGATTTCGGTTTTAACGAGAGAGCGGCTCAATCGAAAAAATTGTATTTAACAAGAAATTGATTCATTAGAGAAGATTATTTAATTATTAAAATTTAATATTAATATTATAATATAACGTAAATGTATTGAATTTTTTAAAAAATATTGTAACGCCGCCGCGAAGCGCGGCTTTATCAACTAGTATATATATAAAGGAGGATAGCGGGAGTTTAGGTGGCACTCTAATATCGTCTCAATTGATTTTTCTAATTTTCTAAAATTTTAAACACTAACAAATATAAAAATATCAATTAGCATATTAGAAGTAGAATAGGTGTTCGAATTTATAAAGGAGAAGAGTTCGAATTTATAGGAAAGACATATGATTAGAAGTTCTATTGGAAGTATAATAAGTATTTATAAGGCATACGATTAAAAGTTCTATTGGAAGTAGAATAGGTGTTCGAATTTATAGAGAATAAGAGTTCGATTTTATAGAAAAAAAAAATATAAATAAAAGTTCTACAAAAAATATATAAATAAAAGTTCTACTAGAACTAGAATAGGTGTTTGAATATATAGAGCAGACATATAATTAAATATTTTATAGAAAGTACGATCTTCTTAAATTATATATATTTTTTATATAAGTTAATTATATATATATATATATATATATATATATATATATATATATATATAAGTTAATATATATATATATTAGAAAATTTATTCATAAATCCAATACTATTGTCATGAAAAAAGTCACCGTATTTAAAAAGAAAAGAATTGATGTGTTTAAGTAATAAAAGAACAATGAGTAAAAGAACAATCTTATGCAGAAATCCTAAATAAATACAGGAGTATCTATAATATAAAGAGAAAATAAGATGTGTTTTCATTTTCTAAAACTCTAAAATTTTAGAAAATGTAGAGAAAGTATAAATTGGAATTCACTCTATTTTTTAGGTTTTGATTTTAAGGAAAAAAAATTGTTGTGTAAGATAAGTATCATCAATAATATGTAATGAAGTTAGAATTTCGATCCCAAACGAGAGCGGCTCAAAACGTGTTTAACGGGAAGACGGCTCACTATAAAAGATCGTACTAGCTATTAAAATATCATATGATGTTATAAATTTTATTTTATTTTTAGGATTTGATTTTTATGGATAAACATTATCATACAAGTAATATATGTAAAACTTAGGTTTTTGGTCTTAACGAGAGAGCGAATCAATAGTAATAAATGTGTTTAACAAGAAAGCGGTTCATTAGATAAGATCGTATAAAAGATGTTTAAATATATAATTAATACATTAAATAAAATTTTTTATTGGAAGTACAATACGAGGACGGTGGAGACATCTTATACGATTTTTTAAAACTATACATCTTTTTTCCTAGAAATCTTTTAGTTTAACTTTTTTATACAAGTTAATTATACTTGCATTACAAAAATATATCCATAAATGTAATATTATTCCCGTAACAAAAAGTCTTCGTATTTTAATTTTTTTTGATATGTTAACATAACAGAAAGACATTCCCATGCAGAAACTATAAATAAATACAAGAATATCTATAATATACAAAAAATATAAGATGTGTTTTTATCTTTTAAAACTCCATAAATATTAAAAAGTTTAAAGAATATAAAAATTGGAACTTACTCTCTTTATATAATGAAGTTAGAATTTTGGTTTCAAATAAGAGCGGCTCGAAATGTATTTAACAGGAAGACGGCTCGCTAGAAAAGATTGTATTAGCTATTAGAATTTGATACTGAAGTCATAATTTTTTTTATTTTTACGGTTCGATTTTATAGATAAAAAATATTATATAAGTTGTTAAAAAGTTGGGATTTCGGTTTTAACGAGAGAGCAGCTCAATCGAAAGAATCGTATTTAACAAAAAATTGATTCATTAGAGAAGATTATTTAATTATTAAAATTTAGTATTAATATTATAATATAACGTAAATGTATTGAATTTTTTAGGATAGCGGGAGTTTAGGTGGCACTCTAATATCGTCTCAATTGATTTTTCTAATTTTCTAAAATTTTAAACACTAACAAATATAAAAATATCAATTAGCATATTAGAAGTAGAATAGGTGTTCGAATTTATAAAGGAGAAGAGTTCGAATTTATAGGAAAGACATATGATTAGAAGTTCTATTGGAAGTATAATAAGTATTTATAAGGCATACGATTAAAAGTTCTATTGGAAGTAGAATAGGTGTTCGAATTTATAGAGAATAAGAGTTCGATTTTATAGAAAAAAAAAAATATAAATAAAAGTTCTACAAAAAATATATAAATAAAAGTTCTACTAGAACTAGAATAGGTGTTTGAATATATAGAGCAGACATATAATTAAATATTTTATAGAAAGTACGATCTTCTTAAATTATATATATTTTTTATATAAGTTAATTATATATATATATATATATATATATATATATATATATAAGTTAATATATATATATATTAGAAAATTTATTCATAAATCCAATACTATTGTCATGAAAAAAGTCACCGTATTTAAAAAGAAAAGAATTGATGTGTTTAAGTAATAAAAGAACAATGAGTAAAAGAACAATCTTATGCAGAAATCCTAAATAAATACAGGAGTATCTATAATATAAAGAGAAAATAAGATGTGTTTTCATTTTCTAAAACTCCAAAATTTTAGAAAATGTAGAGAAAGTATAAATTGGAATTCACTCTATTTTTTAGGTTTTGATTTTAAGGAAAAAAATTGTTGTGTAAGATAAGTATCATCAATAATATGTAATGAAGTTAGAATTTCGATCCCAAACGAGAGCGGCTCAAAACGTGTTTAACGGGAAGACGGCTCACTATAAAAGATCGTACTAGCTATTAAAATATCATATGATGTTATAAATTTTATTTTATTTTTAGGATTTGATTTTTATGGATAAACATTATCATACAAGTAATATATGTAAAACTTAGGTTTTTGGTCTTAACGAGAGAGCGAATCAATAGTAATAAATGTGTTTAACAAGAAAGCGGTTCATTAGATAAGATCGTATAAAAGATGTTTAAATATATAATTAATACATTAAATAAAATTTTTTATTGGAAGTAGAATACGAGGACGGTGGAGACATCTTATACGATTTTTTAAAACTATACATCTTTTTTCCTAGAAATCTTTTAGTTTAACTTTTTTATACAAGTTAATTATACTTGCATTACAAAAATATATCCATAAATGTAATATTATTCCCGTAACAAAAAGTCTTCGTATTTTAATTTTTTTTGATATGTTAACATAACAGAAAGACATTCCCATGCAGAAACTATAAATAAATACAAGAATATCTATAATATACAAAAAATATAAGATGTGTTTTTATCTTTTAAAACTCCATAAATATTAAAAAGTTTAAAGAATATAAAAATTGAAACTTACTCTCTTTATATAATGAAGTTAGAATTTTGGTTTCAAATAAGAGCGGCTCGAAATGTATTTAACAGGAAGACGGCTCGCTAGAAAAGATTGTATTAGCTATTAGAATTTGATACTGAAGTCATAAATTTTTTTATTTTTACGGTTCGATTTTATAGATAAAAAATATTATATAAGTTGTTAAAAAGTTGGGATTTCGGTTTTAACGAGAGAGCAGCTCAATCGAAAGAATCGTATTTAACAAGAAATTGATTCATTAGAGAAGATTATTTAATTATTAAAATTTAATATTAATATTATAATATAACGTAAATATATTGAATTTTTTTAAAAATATTGTAACGCCGCCGCGAAGCGCGGCTTTATCAACTAGTTGTCTTAAAAAAATTGAATTATTCTGAAAAAAAGTTCCCCCAAACACTCCCTAAATAAGACCGACAATGGAGTAGTAATGTAATTTAAAATTTGTATATTGCAACTGATCTGCTTTCTAACCAAATTAATCCATCCATGCATAATCGTAATATCTTTTAGCGCTGATCTTTCACAAGACCCATTATATTAAATAAATATTTAAGATACATCGTAAACGCATACTATTAGACCCAGTAGTACTACATGCACGCTTATGCACATGCTACTACATTTGTTGATTATAGAATAAATTGCATTTCGTGTACTTGTATTTTATCGAAAACAACACTTGAAATACCATAGTTTAGAAATTATCTTTTACAATATTGAGTAAATACTTTACTTAAATTTTGTGTACTATCGTCAATCTATTACTAACTCCATTAAATCGTCAGACGTAAAGTTGTATTTTACGATTTATATTTTGTAACCAATCAATTATTTAAAATAATTAATTAGTTAATTAAATAATTAACGTAGAATTTAAAATGATTTTTCATCATTATTTTACATTATTAACTCAAAATCAATATTACAAAATAGTTTTTATGTTTATGAAGATCAAACACACATAACTCATATACATATTGAACATGCCGAAAAACAAGTCAAGAACCACCACTGAAAATCAGGAATTTCCAAATTCCGATCACTGGTTCCAACGATGACATAAATTCTGACAAGATCAAAACACTCGAAAATTCCAAAATTTTGACCCCTTTCAATCCATATATCCATATCACAACCAATACACCTAAATTACATATGAAACGAACCAAAACTAAGTCAAAACACAATTTTAGTGACCATCCATAATTTTCCAACGAGCAACAAAGATGTCCTGAAAAATCGAATAAAAATCTATGTTACTATCCATTCACCGATCTACACAATCGTGCAAACAAAATTATAAAACGATAACTTTAACAAATATTTCGGCCAACTCAAAATTTTCGACGAATTACAATATGTTAAAAATCGACGATTGGATGACATACAAAGCTATATACAATATAAACAACGCATATCTAACAATTAAACACCAAAATAAAGTCAAACAACCCTAAAAATCGAATTACACCGAAAATAAAATTTACCAAAAACGAGTTTTGAGGACGGGGATGGCTAGAATTGAGAGAGGAATGTTTTGATTACAATTTTCAACTGCCAAAAATATCCCTGTAAAAAGAGACGAAGTTAGAAGAAATTGACAATAATACACGAAGTTAAGTAAAGTGTTTGTTAAATATTGCTAATGATAATTTCTAAATTATAATATTTCAAATGATGTCTTCGGTAAAGTACAAATACACGAAATGCACTTTATTCTTGATTATATTTTATGAACTAATTATTTGTAAATATCACTGCTCTGTCTATGGCCAAAAAGAGAGCATTTATCAGTACACCAAGAGTTTAAACGAAATTTTGTCCAAGATTCAAATTTTATCAAAAATATGAAAGTATAATTTGTGTTTATTTAGCAAAACAAAATGTATATTTATCGTCACTTTCGTGGTTTTACGTAGCATGTGTATAGTATACTAATTTTCGAATAATTATTGCTCTATAAAACCTACGTGAGAAACATACAGTTTTTCGAAATGTAACATTAATTAATATGAATAAAGTGGCGTTTGGAAGCCGACAATCTGTTTTCCAACAAAACGTTTATGATTTCGTGAAATGGCAACTCCATCCTATCGACTAAATGCGGACAAAATCTAATTCATTTTATTTGGGTACATATTTTGTTTGCATCATATGATACACATATAGGCTAGAAACTGCAATGCCTTCACTTGTTGTATAAACATTCTTAAGTCTATTAGTAGCGTTCTTAACCAAAATGGCGATAAATCTTTTCACAAGATTTGTTTCTTAGCAACTTTCATGAGGATTGCATCTTATTCAAGATTTATTAGATCCGTAAAGCTATTTAATTCTATGCACTTAACACCTATTGTGTAAATGTACTATTTATAAGGCATATATTCATGTGCAAGTGTGTCATTATTTTATAATTATCATGGTATGTCCTTAAAATTTTGGTAATTGTTTCTTAATACCTAATCATGAACAAAACTTTGTGGGTTTGATACTTGATAAGATCTAATTTTAATCATATTATCGATGCCTAATTGAATCGCCAAACTTGCCACTATATATCATGTGAATTCTGCCGACATTGGAACACATCTCAAGGTTATTTAAAAATTAAAGTGCATACTTAATTAGAGGGTTAATTGATTAATTTATTACTGAACTGAGTCTCAACTTGCAAGTGGGTAATTGAACTCAAAAAACTTGCATTAATCTCATCAGACTAATTAAATCTTGCAATCTCATAACTAAACTACAAAAAACTTGCACGTCCGTTAACTTTTGTTAACTTCTAACGGAGGTCCGTTAATTTTGTACACATAAGCTGACACATAGACTTTTCTCTGTCCTCACATTTGACAAATCAGCTGCCATATAGACTTGTAACCCAAATCAGTCAAAAAAACAAAAAAAAAACATAAAATTACATTATAAATGGTGCTATTATTGAGTTGTTGGATTTTATAAATTGTAAGTATTATGTGTAATGTGGTTTTGAGTTTTATATAATTATAATTATAATTAGGGTTTCTAAATTTTTGGGGATTTTAGATTCTTGAATCAGATGTTGAAATTGACATTATAAATTAATTTGGGTGTAATCGCGAATTGATTTATGTGATTATTGTTGTGGTTGGAAGATAGAATTGGGGAGGGGGAGGATCACCGCGGCTTCGCCAACGGTGATGGTTGTGGCAATGGCAGGAAAGGAGAGATTTGGGGTGGATTTGTATGTGTTATACGTGTTGAGTGTGTTTTGTATGTATGCAATGTGTGTGGTGTGAGTTGTGTGCGTGTGTGTTTTGTGCCGGAAAATCCACTACCGAACAGTGGTGGTGGTGGTGGTCGTTGGTTGAGCGATGGAAACAAGAGGGGGAGAGGGAAGAGGGGGAGAGGGGAAGAGAGATGGGGAAGAGAGATGGAGTGAGAGAGAGAGAGAGGGAGAGAGGGAGAGAGAGAGAGAGAGAGAGAGAGAGAGAGAGAGAGGACAGAGGACAGAGAGAGTGAGAGATTTGGAGGAGACGAAGTTGTCGTCGGAAACTCCTTCGGTCGGGAACTCGTCGGAGAAGAAGGTGGAGGTGGTGATGGGGTGATGTAGTAATCAAAGAAAATTGGAATGCTTACATTAGATGAGTATAATATATTAAATAGATGAAATGAAATAGATGAATTATTTTGGGGTTAGAAAATAGAAAGAAAAAAAAATATTTTAACACTTCAGTAGACAACGTGTATAATTTTTAACACATCAGCACATCACGTCAGTTTTCCGTCACGGACGTTGCATGGAGTTGACGGCGGTTGGCCACTTGGAAGTTTTAATTACTTTGATGAGTTGACTGCAAGCTTTTTGAGTTCAATTACCCAACTGCATGTTGAGCACGAGTTCAATTATGAAATAGCCAATTAACCCTTAAATTAGTACTCCGTATGAAACATATAAATTAAGAGTATCTCGAACGAGTTCTTTTAGTTTTGACACGTTCTTAAATTAAAATATAAAAAGATAATAAAAAATGTAATTTCAAGAAATTTTTAGTGATTTCCAAAAATTTTAAGAATTTTCTTTTTTTTCTCCTCTATTTTAAAAGTCATTATATAATTCTTAACTTTTTATATTAATAAAATATTTACCTGCACATGTTTTAATTTAAATTTTCATCATGAAAAATTTTTAAAAATTAATAATATATGATTTGGGGCCAAATCTCTCCATTCCATAATAATAGTTTCTTTTAAGAGAATTTTTTTTCTATAATATATGTCTGTTTTCAATTTTTAATTTAAAATTGTGATCATTTTTCCTAAAATGCTCTTTTTGAAAATTGTATTATAATAAATGAAGAATGATAAAAAATATAAAGTAGCTTATGTTCTTAAAAGGATTAATTATCAAGTAGATCACTCGTTGCGACCAAATGTATCAAGTAAGTCACTAAATGCAAAACTGACTCATTTAAGTCAATTTTAGTAAATTTGTATCTGTCCGTTAATCGAATATTATTCAAAAATTGTAAAAGTTACCCAACAATGAAATGGAGCATGGATTTGTGTAGAACATCATGTGGGATTCATTTTGGTTATTAGAACATCAAAATTTGAGTTCAATAACACCTTCAAAAATGCTTTGATCCTCAAGAACAGTTCAAGAACATCAAGAACATATTTTTGCAGAATTTACCCAACAATGAATCTGAGGTTGGGTTTGTGTAGCATAGCATATAGGATTCAGTTTGGTTACTCAAACTCATGATTTGGAGGTTAATAACATCTCCACAACAGCTTCAATTAATATTAGATTAACGGACCGATACAAATTACTAATAAGTGACTTAAATGAATCAGTTTTGGATTTAGTGACTTACTTGATACATTTGGTCGCAGCGAGTGACCTACTTGATAATTAACCCGTTCTTAAAAGTTTAATGCATTTATAATGGGTATAAGAGAAATTATATCATCTAATTAATGTTTTTTTAAATGCGTAATTTTTTTTAAAAAAAAACTTATATTGTAGGACGGAAAAGGGTATTATTAAAATTGACATGAAAATTTATGTTCTAACCAAAAATTATATTACTTATAATATATTTAATGATTAATTAAGAAACTGTGGAAAATGCTCTAAATAACTCTCTCTAAAATATTCAGGAAATAAATGCTAGCTAGCTTCATTTAATGTCTAGCACGTAGCCATGTAGTGTATGTCGATTTGTTTCTGCATCATGCATCAGGCATGTCTCTGATTATTGCGAATTTGCATTGGAAAAGTATACGCCAGACCAATTTCTCTTACAAATAAGATCGATACCGTATATATATATTGCTGGAATTGATTCTCGAATGAGATGAACTTATAATAAAAAGTTAGTCTCAAAATGAACATATATATTCGAGAAAGTTGTTCGTTAACAATTTGATAAATGCAGGTTTGTAAACATGAATAAATTTTATAATCAGCAAATAATCAACAAAAGAACAAATTCGTAACATGTTCGCTAAGTACTCTTGAATGATTTGTAAATAATATTTTTATTAACGTGCCAAACTCAAATAAAATTTTCCTGGGAAGTTTGAGTTTGAATTTAATAACAATATTTGAAGAAATTAAAAATAAATATCATAAATTCAACTCAACTAGCTAGTTAAAAAAAAAATAAAAAAATCAACCCAACTCTATTTTTTTAAATAATCAATAATGTACGCTAACATGAGTTTAAACTTTAGAGTCATATTTTGGATATCAGTCATCATCTGTATTAGATACGCAAATCATATTTGGTTTAACTAAATTAAGCACCATGTAACTCGATAAACTTAGACAAAAGTAGATCCTTTCGGTATACATCATTATCCTTTCAAACCAAGCAATTTCAATTAAGTGAAGTGTGAAACTACACACAAATAACATCTCTGCATTATGCTCCTTTATCTTTAATTAATAACTCAATTACGCACTTTTAAGGATCTAATTCATCACTATATGTCTATAAATAGATATAAAACAATTACAGTACTACTATATTTATGCATGCATGGTATACTCAACTAAATCCAATAAACAATTGACACGCGTTATTTACGTAGCTGCGAATTTAAACAGTTCACATACTGCGTTCCCACTATAATTATCACGTGCCGATAATACTTTTTTTTTTTTTGACAGCAACGTGCCGATAATACGAATATACAATTTTTCACATTTTAATATGGATCACGGCGCCGGAACTATATAATTATCTCTCTCGTTTCAAAAGGTCCCTAGCTTTATTCCCTGTCACTTATATCTGTTTCCTTTTGTCTCCTTCTCAAGGCAGAACAAATTGTGAAAATCATCTCTGAATATAAATAAGTTTATTTTTTTTCATATGCGATATATTTAAACGAAGACAAATATTACAAAATAAACGTTTGTTGCAATAACTTATCTTCACTACTAAGGGCCGTAAAATATACAATCAATTGCAATTTGGTGGTTATAGTTATCACCGGTTTACATAAACGTGACTATATTTTCTATTTCATATATTGGTGGCTACACTTACATTTTAAACACCATTTTGGTGGCTAATCATTAATCATACTAACGGAGTTCAAATTCTTACATTTTAAACGGCATATCGGTGGCTACACTTACATTTTAAACGGTATATCGGTGATTACACTTACATTTTAAACTTCATTTCGGTGGTTACATTTACATTTTAAACGGCATCTTGGTGGTCACCGTTAGTATGGTTAACGGATAGCCACCAAAATGCCGTTTAAAATGTAAGTGTAGCCACCGATATGTGAAATAGAAAATACAGTCACATTTGTAAATAAGTGATAACTATGCCCACCGAAATACAACTGGTTCTAAAATATAATACATTAAAAATACTAATCCTTGAATGATATAATAAATTCCTCTTCGCCTACTAACATAAAAATTATTATCCTATTTTAAGCACTAAATATTCACAATAAATAATTTCCCTCAATAAATATTTGTCAGGAATCAAAACCTTTAAATAAATGAATGTCGAGCTCAAAACGGAGTTACAAAATATTAATAAAGGATGCGATCAAGTACAACTTAATACTTCCGTAAAAAAAGTACAATTCAATACTATAAAACAGAGTTACAAAATATTAATAAAGAGCTCTAAATACTATAAAATATAATACATTAAAATTCCTAATCCTTAAACGGTGTAGTAAATTCTTCTTAGCCTTACATAAAAATTATTATCTTATTTTATCACACTAAATATTTGCGATAAATTATTTACCTCAATAAATATTTGTCAGGAATAAAAATCTTTAAATAAATGAATGTGGAGCTCAAAACATAGTTACAAGATACTATTAATTAAGGGTTAAATCTCAAAGTGCTCATTGAAGTGGATGGCTGGTATCAAATTGCTCACTCTAGTTATCGACATCTCATTTGAATCATTAAAGTCATAATAAATATCAAATGGATACCTTTAAAATATACTCGAAAAATAAAAATAATTTTTCATTGATTTCTACTTATTTTTCTTGAATGCTTCCATAACCAAACGAAAGGTTAATAATTCTAGTATTTCTGATAATATATTTAGATTTTTAAAAATTCAATACTATTTATTTTTAATTTTATTGTCATTTTCCTTGTTTTAATTAAAAATAAATAGTAAATAAACTTTTTAAATTCTAAATATATTATCAAAAATACTAGAATTATTAACCTTTCGTTTGGTTATGGAACCATTCAAGAAAAATGTGTAGAAATCAATTTTATTTTTTGAGTATATTTTAAAGGTATCCATTTGATATTTATTATGACTTTAATGATTCAAATGAGATGCCGATAACTAGGGTGAGTAATTTGATACTAGCCCTCCACTTCAGTGACCACATCCAGATTTAATCCTATTAATTAAGGATGCGATCAAGTACAAGTTGTTGAGCTGCAGACACTTTTACAAATCCTTTTTAAAAGAATGGAGTACTTTTCTTTAGTGAAAGGTCAATTTTGTATCACTTGATGCCGTTTTTTCTCTATATGCACGCACGTAATGCATTGTAGACCACATATGCAGCTAGCTCGCTCATATAAGACTGTACATATGTAGTAGTCATTTTACTCTAGATATATTTTAGATTATTAAGCCTTATAATACCTAAATTTATATATATTAAACACACATAAAATTTTAAAATGATAGAAGCAAGCTTCGTTATGTAAACGTCATGTGACTAAACTATCTGGATCACTCTTCTATATATAGGTACCATGCATTAACCAAAACATAAGCATCTATACTCCCCTCTCCACTATCTATAACTTCTCTATCCACACACAAATCTCTTTATTTTTTAGTCATGAACTGCTTACCAAGTTGGCCGGAACCGATTGTCCGAGTCCAATCCTTATCGGACAGTGGCATAAAAACAATTCCGGACCGCTACGTAAAAAAACCTACAGACAGACCTTCACTTTCACTAAGCACTCCAATGGCTAATCACACTAATATTCCCATAATTGATCTCCAACACCTTTTTTCTGACCAGCCTACGTTACGTTCCGCCACGGTAGCTGCCGTGGGCAAAGCATGCAAGGAGTGGGGATTTTTTCAGGTGGTGAACCATGGTGTTAGTCATCAACTGATGGCCGAGACTCGAGAGGCTTGGAGAAAGTTTTTTCACCTTCCGGTTGAAGAGAAACTAGCTTATGCAAATACACCGAAAACGTATGAAGGTTATGGAAGTAGGCTTGGAACGGAGAAAGGAGCCAAATTGGATTGGAGTGACTATTTTTTCCTTCATTATCTTCCTACTAATCTCAAGGATCAGAATAAGTGGCCCAAGTTTCCTACCTCGTGTTGGTACGAAATTTCTTATAATTTAACATAATATCATCGTGAGGAATGTTTCCCATTGAAACACAGAGTGCGAAACGTTTGATTTCTCGATCCTCATATGAAACACGATCCTTTGTCGTCAGATCATGTATATAAATCACATGTATACCTACATAAACATGCATTTATGTGTAAGTCACGTAGAAAGTTGATCCGCGTCTAGCTAGTACTGAGTTGAATTTCACGTGCCTGCATGCATAAGCATAACATTTTTGTTTTTCACATTAGTTAAACAAGCTAGACAAATTAATTAATACACGCAATTAAAGAGAGAAGTACCAACTGATGACTGGTAACCATTTTTGCAGTGAATTAGTAGAGGAATATAATGCAGGACTGGCTAAACTTGCTGAAAAACTGATGAAGGTGTTATCGACAAACCTGGGATTAGACGAAAACCGGCTTCAACAATCTTTAGGAGGAGAAGAGGTTGGTGCTTCTCTAAGGGTAAATTTCTACCCAAAGTGCCCACAACCAGACCTCACTCTGGGCCTCTCGCCGCACTCGGATCCCGGGGCCTTGACTCTCCTCCTTGCCGACAACAATGTATCAGGACTTCAAGTACGAAAAGATGAAAGTTGGATCACTGTTAAGCCTGCCCCTAATGCTATCATTGTCAATATTGGTGACCAAGTTCAGGTATATTATATCTACTTAACTAGTATTTACAACATGTGCAAATATAAACATCATGTTTTCTAATTATTTGTACTGCTTTAACTTTATATATATATATATATATATATATATATATATATATATATATATGTCAAAGTGGAAGAAGCATAATTTGACTTAAAATTCCTTGTGGAACTTGATATATAACCTTAACTACATTCTTATATCAAAAAGTCCCACTCCATGAGGTTGAGGAAGGACCACGAGAGCAAACACATTACGCATGTGTGTGTATATATATGCCACGCACTGACTTTAAATAACTTTAGTATTAAGATTTTCCTTACAAAATCAGATTTTTTTAATTATCAGGTTAAATTTTTTGTATAGTATTAAAATTTGCGAGAAACATAAAAAAAGTATTGTTATCTTCCTTAGCGGAAGCTGATCCCAGACAATCCGTATGCTTGTAGTGATATAACTGTAACTAAGACAACATTATGGTTATTGGTAATCCAGGAGTACTTGCTTAATTATCTAAAACAGTTTTAACCAAGCTCCGTGCGTGCGTGCAGAGTCATAATATGGACCCCAGTGTCTAGGAGGACTCTAGGCAATTGTTCGAAAACAAAATTTTTAAGTGATTTATTATGTTAGTAGAATTCATCATAACACAGAGAATTTACATGACACCAAATGATTAAAATTGTCAACAACTGACAGAGTTCACAAATTACAGCTTTTTCTACTTCTGGTTTAAGTTCATGGTATCTGAAATTTTTACACACTCAATAACTAATTACAAGAAACTTTAAGTCAATTAACACCACCTAATAGAATTCTTTTTATTTTCTTTCCCGAGTAATTCTTTTAATGACAAAGTTTTTTATACGACGACGTATAATTGTCTCAAGAGCCCATGGGTTTACCCAAAGCGCATCCGAAGGGTAGCGACTGCGGGTTCCCATGTTAAAAAAAAAAAAAAAATTGTCTCAAAATTCGAACCTTCGACTAATCTTTCGGAGTGGAATCATCAAACACAGACTATATAATTGGTAGATCATTATATTATTGACCTAAATGGCTAAATTTCAGTATTTCAAACCGTTTATAATGTGTAACTTTTGTTCACAGGTGCTAAGTAATGGAAATTACAAGAGCGTGGAGCACAGGGTGATAGTAAATTCAGCTGCAGAACGAGTTTCTCTTGCTTTCTTTTATAATCCCAAAGGAGATAAAACTGTTGAACCGATTAAGGAACTCGTTACAGAGACCTCTCCTTCTTCGTATCTCCCCATGACTTTCAATGAATACAGAAATTTTATCAGGACAAGAGGACCTTGTGGAAAATCTCAGGTTGAATCACTCAAGTCACCGCGATAATTATTAAGCCAACGTTGTTAAGCTTTATTATGCATGATTAAGTTAATAAAGAGATGCAGTGAGAATGATTCATTTGAAATTGCAGCAGTTGTATATCATACATGCTAATGTTTCTAAATGATTGGCCTATTAGGCCTATATGATAATCAAATCATGCAAGAGTTAGCAGAGAAAAGAGGAAAATGTCTCTGTAATTTGTTCATTTATGTTTTCTTTGTGTTGGAGATATATAATAAGATACCTATTGGGCTATATGACCATGGAGCTACATATACTCTCTCAGGATTGTAAACTTTTTATTACTTATTTCAGCAGCCCTTTGACCAAACTACCCTCATGTACATCTTTAACTTTAAGCTACCGTGTACTAAGAGCAAGTCCAACAGCTTCCTTATAGGATTTTTAAATTTAAATATAAGGAATATGATGCAAAATAATACTTCAACAGTGTTCTAGTGATTCCTTAAATCACTGGAACATCCATCCTATACCTTATCTTTAAGGAATCACTAGCCATCTTTTATATTTTTTTTATCAATATAAAATTCATTTCTCTTTCCTCTTTTAACTTTTTTTTTTCTCTCTCTTCACTACACTTTTTGTTATTCTCTTTCCAAATTTATTATTATAATAATAATAAGGAATGAGTATAGAGATTATTGTTGGAGTTCAAATATAAAAACATATCCTAAAACACTAGGAGTTATTATTTTATAATATTTATAAGGAATGCACTGGGATACTGTTGGACTTGCTCTAAGTACGCAAAAACTAATTTAGTTTCTATACCAACAAAGGATGTGCACCTATAAATCATAGGTGTGCACATATACTATACGAATTTGCTCTTAAATAATGGCGATTTACAATAATATAGTGTTAAAATGAATATTTTCTAAAGATGACGGCATATTTTTTCTCACATTTCACTATTTAAGATTTAGTACTAAAAACGTGTTACAGTTAGATGTTAGTTTGTTCTAAAGAGAAACTGAGAGATTGTTGTCACACTTTTCTTGCTCTAGAATATGATATTACTATATATTTATCCACACAAAAATGGTTTTTATTAAAAAAAAAAAAATCAGTCCCTGATTAGTCTTCAAAGTGCACAATGATGCAGAGTAATGCTAAAAAAAAATACAAATCTACTAATAAGTGTCGGATTGACACATTCTGAGTTCATTTCTAAAGCTCTTCGCCGTGATTCGATGAATTTGTGATCTCATGTTTTTGTTTGTTCTTGTGTTAGTTCTCTTCATTTTTCCTTAAAAAACACACTCAATCTTACTAAATGCAATTCAGGTGTCCCTGTTTACGGAGAGACACCAGGTATGCGAGACACAACCTAATGGGAGAGACTATAAGAGAACTAATAACTAGTAAAACTTGAGAATAAATCCTGATCCAAACTTCCAATGATTGACAATATTCACGTCTGTATGAAACAACCGCACTGATGCGATTAGTGTGCTAATTACAAGGCTATCTCAACTTGATATCTAAGCACAAACGATAATATGTAATTTGTGCTTATTATCCGGCCGGGTAGATCTTATTTAACATACATGAAGTTTCTTATATAAAGGTACAAAAAAATCATTTTTCTTCAAGCTGCTAACTGCAGAACTGCAACCTTGTATCGACAAAATGGAGGATGATATGGCATTAGAGGTGACTAGCAGTCAACCAACAGCAGGATTTCATGGAAAGCAAATATTGGAAACCCACATGGTAATCTCCATCCTCTAGGCACAAACATGTGTTGAAGCAAATTTTTTACATGTTGGTAGTACGACATCTTTCTGATCAACATGAAACCTCTTTGGTCCTTGCAACCTCTCATCAGACCTCATGAAAAAATATTCGATGTCTGAATCAGATTCAGATTCTTTGATAACAGACTCCAACTCCTTACCACGGTATGGAAAAGAAATTGGAGCGAAAGACTTGCTAGGCTTCATATCAATATTTGACCTGCTTTTATATTCCTCAGCAATTCTCTCAAGGAACCTCCCCTGTGCTTCGACTTTCACCTTCAGATTCCTTTGGACCTTAATACATTTTTGAAACTATTAATAATCGATTTATTGTTTACTGGGCGTATTTAAGTAAATAAATGGCACCTCAATTTGATCACTCAATCGCCTGTGCACTCCTTTTTGCATCTGTAATGCTTCCTGAAGCTGAGCGCCACTAAATAGACGAAGATGACCGTGGTAAAGATATAACAATAAAATAGTTAACTAAAAGCCTTGCACTACACAACCTAAGGAGGACCATGGTAAAGATGTAACAATGAAGAGACTAACTAGAAGCCATGAATTACATGAACCAAAAAATAATAATAATAACAACTCACGCAGTTGCACTGAAATTTGGCAATATGTGTGAATTGCTTCTCTCAAACTTGTTCTCTGCATTTACAAAAAGTTTATAAAACTAAATATAGGGACTTGCAAGGTGAAGAGCCATTCATTTGATTCTCAAAAAAGAAAAAAGATAATTTAAAAACTCACTATAGGGTGTTTCTGGAACAAATTTTGACATCCTGTAATTCTGTAGATCGATAGGAAAAACAAAAATACAAATTAATCGACAATTTCAATCTGACATTTTAGAAACAAAATGATCTATGTTCTGTCTTCTGTGATTTAAAATTGTGCGACAATAAAGAAGACAATGAAAAATTTCAATGACAGCACACACCTGTAAGTGACTCTTGACTTGGTAGATTGTTAGGCCAGGAATTCTCATAGCATTCAAAATACCTTTTGGTGTCACCCCTGAAAGAAACATTTTCTTTACTACTTGAAGATTGATAACTAATTCATGGTACTGAAAAAAAAATCAGGAATAACTCCTAGGAAAACGATGCATGCATCAGTAAATTATAGTATCGTTTCAACATTGCACTTACTATCAGGACCTCCAAGCTGATTAACTGTTCTTTCAAAGAGATTGTGCAGTTCTTGCGTCCATTTCAATCGTTCTTTTCGTGCATTAGCAGATCTACTTGAAGCCATGTTGAAACCGCAAACTCACTTAAATGCTCCTAAATTCACCAATAATATTATCTATACAGATGATAACCCTACAGATAAGCTGACATCCATCAAATTTTATAGAAGCTACAGGTACTAGGGTAGAACAATTTTTCGGAGATGCCAAAATCTGTACTCAGAACCAATTAGCAGAGACAGAGACCACCATTTTGCAAACTAAGTTCCCCAGTTTACTTCAACTGGTAAAGATAATCAAATTAATGACCTGAATTTGGATTTTAAGTAATTGGCAGCCGTACAGTATGGAGTCAGTAAAGTAAAGACAATCATTTGATTATTTCAGATTAAATATACAAGTGAACTTATTAGCATATACTAGTCATGTAGCCATATCATTTGTACGGCTGTGCCCAGTAACGAAACAGAGGAAACTCTACAAAGGTACACACTAAAGTATCCGAGAACAATATCCATTAAAGGTTAAAACCATTTTTTACTTGATCAATACATATAAACAACAAATGAAAGCGTCATTATGAAGTAACCATATATACTTTGTAAGCCACCGAAAGAACACTAGCTATGAAGCCCTCTGCAATGTGCTAATACTACTGCTACTATCTCCCACTTTTCATGAAATATTGGATTTGTATAGTTTAATGCGTTCTCAGCCTTGGCAGTAGGGCTGTCAAACGGATATTTCGGATACGGATCTGCCTATATTCGAATCCGAATCCGAAATTCGAAATCCGTATCCGAATCCGTATCCGAATCCGACGGATATTAGAAAGTTATATCCGAATTCGAATCCGACGGATATTATCCGGTCCGAATCCGAATATCCGAATTTTGAGATTTTTTTAAAAATTCGAATATCTTCGAATATCCGAAAATCCGAATATCCGAATATCCGAATCATATAAAAAAATTAAAAAACAATCTTTTTAATGTAAATATCTTTACTTATTAATGATTTAAATAATAAATAATTAAATTTTAATACATAAATAATATATTATAGATATTATATTATAAATTCTAAATTCTAAAAAGTAAATATATATATATTCCGTGACAAAGCACTAGTTACGAGTCATATTGAAAATAGTAGTGATCTACTAAGATCTCCAATCAAATTAATTTTTTATTTTCTCAAATTTTGGGAATATCATTATATTAGATATATATTGACATCTGTACGGTTGGATCGTTCAAAAATATTTTTTTAAAAATATAAACAATAATCCGTGACAAAGCACTAGTTACGAGTCATATTGAAAATAGTAGTGATCTACTAAGATCTCCAATCAAATTAATTTTTTATTTTCTGAAATTTTGGGAATATCATTATATTAGATATATATTGACATCCGTACGATTGGATCGTTCAAAAATATTTTTTAAAAAATAGAAACAATAATCCGTGACAAAGCACTAGTTACGAGTCATATTGAAAATAGTAGTGATCTACTAAGATCTCCAATCAAAATTTTTATTTTCTGAAATTTTGGAAATATCATTATATTAGATATATATTGACATCCGTACGGTTGGATCGTTCAAAAATATTTTTTAAAAAATAGAAACAATAATCCGTGACAAAGCACTAGTTACGAGTCATATTGAAAATAGTAGTGATCTACTAAGATCTCCAATCAAATTAATTTTTTATTTTCAGAAATTTTGGGAATATCATTATATTAGATATATATTGACATCCGTAAGGTTGGATCGTTCAAAAATATTTTTTAAAAAATAGAAACAATAATCCGTGACAAAGCACTAGTTACGAGTCATATTGAAAATAGTAGTGATCTATTAAGATCTCCAATCAAATTAATTTTTCGTTTTCTGAAATTTTGGAAATATCATTATATTAGATATATATTGACATCCGTACGGTTGGATCGTTCAAAAATATTTTTTAAAAAATAGAAACAATAATCCGTGACAAAGCACTAGTTACAAGTCATATTGAAAATAGTAGTGATCTACTAAGATATCCAATCAAAATTTTTATTTTCTGAAATTTTGGAAATATCATTATATTAGATATATTTTGACATCCGTACGGTTGGATCGTTCAAAAATATTTTTTAAAAAATAGAAACAATAATCCGTGACAAAGCACTAGTTACGAGTCATATTGAAAATAGTAGTGATCTACTAAGATATCCAATCAAATTAATTTTTTATTTTCTGAAATTTAAGGAATATCATTAAATTAGATATATATTGACATCCGTACGGTTAGATCGTTCAAAAATATTTTTTAAAATATAAAAACAATAATCCATGACAAAGCACTAGTTACGAGTCTTATTGAAAATAGTAGTGATCTACTAAGATCTCCAATTTACATAAGTACATACATAAAATATAAAATATATTATGAATAATAATTAATTAATTAATTAATTAATTTCGGATCCGGATATTTTCGGATACGGATACGCCTATATCCATATCCGTATCCTAAATGTTCGGACACGGATACGGATAATATCCGATTTACTTCGGATACGGATAATATCCGGTTTTTTTCGGATACGAACTCGGATATTCGGATCGGATTTCGGATTTTTTGAATTTTTTTGACAGCCCTACTTGGCAGGTGTTATTTCCACACACTTTCTAGCAAATTGGTACACATTGACTATCACCATGTTTGTCAAACTTGGCTTAAAGCTAAAAATGACTTTAAATCATTTTTGGCCCGTGTAATGTGGTTTTTAACCGGCTTTAAGTTAAAAAACTGCTTAAAGTCGTAAGCTTCATTTAGGTACTTTTGACTTATTACTTATGACTTATTGAGTTTTTTTTTTCATGATTCTTGTAAAGTTTAAATATCATGAATTTAAAATTTTTTTAAGTCAAATTTCACTTTAAGTCAAAATTATTAAACCCCCATTTTACTTTAAGTAAAATTACCCAAACACATTCATTCAACTTAAAGTAAAGAACTTTACTTTTTCCTTTAAGTTAAAAATACCGCTATTAAGTCAAAAATAACTTATTTTAAGCAATCCCAAACGGCCTCTATATAACCAACGACTTCCTTGTCACCGGCAGGGGCAGACCGACATGGAGACCATGGGTGGCCATGCCCCCCCCCCCCAACTTCTCCCGACCATAGACAAAGTTTTTATGATATGAACTTCTCCCGGTTGTTTTAGGCCTTTTGGTCCCTCCCAACTAGTCGAAATCGATTTCTGATAGTATGGTTGTGTAAATGATGATGAGAGGATCGATTTGGATATATATATATATATATATATACTAGGGTTTTGATGTCAAAATCATGTAGAAAAATGAGTTTGATTATTAGAATATATATCATATATGTGTTCTTCAGGAGAGAGATATATTTGGGAGAGGGAGAGAGAGTGAACTTTTAATATATACTATACTTTATACATATTTTTTACTAAAATGCATTGGTTCAGTGGTAGTTTCTGTAGTATTTTCGTAGGAGACCCGGGATCGATTCCCCTCGGCGACATTTTTTTTACATGCTATGTCAGGAGAAATTTTTTGGCCCCCCCTCAACTCGATCCTGCGTCCGCCCTTTTTTTTACATGCTATGTTAGGAGAAATTTTTTGGCCCCCCCTCAACTCGATCCTGCGTCCGCCCCTGGTCACCGGAGAAGAGAGCTATCTACTTCACCGGGGGATAAATATACTTTTTATTTACTCATGAATAAATTTACTAACATTTTTTTGCCCTGTTTTTTGTCGAGTCTGAAAATAAGGGTTCGAAACTTCGAGTTCGACAAGATCAAGGGTCAAAACTATTTATAAGCGACCGGGATATATTGGTTATGGGGTCATGCTTCTAACAATTTTCGATTTTATTTATTGATTTCCCGATTCATTTTTCTACAGATTAAATTCAATTTTTGAAATTTGAATAATCGTTGCTTATTTTTCGTAAACTAATATACAAAAATTAGTAAATTAAATATTATTTTACTATTATAATAATTTTGATTAGGACTTTAATTAATCATTTTTAATTACTCATTATCAAAAAAAATCATTAAATCGATTAGTACCGATCATCGATTTTGGTTTGACTCAGGCCTCAGGTATGGACGTATGGTCGATGACAAGCTAAAAAAGATAAATAAATGATGACAATGATGGATCTTAAATAATTATATTTTTTAATTGAAACTTTTTAATTTTTATATTAAAAATATTACATTTTTATGTATATTATTAACATCTAATTCAAAAATGAAATAATTTAAATTTGTATTATTTAAACTCATATAAATAACTAAGAAAATCCTTAAAATTTGAAGATTTGCTAATTTTAATCAAACTCTTAGGATGGTGTATTTAATTTAGAGTTTAATGGATTGATAGAAATTTATGTATTTTAAAAGATTGTTGTTGTGATTATAGTTCTACCCGAATTTCGATTGGGCTGATTTAAAATCTCGTAAAATCTTGTTCATTTAAATAGAGTTTTACACAAATTTTTCAAAATCTCATAGATTTTAATTAAATTTCAAAAGATATAAAATATACTAACAAATTCATCAAAATTCATCATTTATCAAATACAAAAAAATTTATAAATTTTTCAATACCATCATATTTTAATATATTTTTTAAAATCCAAATTAGATACCAGTAAATTTCAATGGAATTTTTAAAATTTAAGATGAATATCCCTAAGTTTTAAATGACTTTTTGAAATAAATATTAAATTCCACCAAATTTTAAAGCACATTTTAACATTCATATTGAATACATCCGGATTTTAGAAATCCAAAAAATTCCTTTGAAGGACAATCTTAATATCACTATCACGTGAATTGATGGAGTTATGTTTGTAAATAATATTTGGTTAAAACTCGTGCGATGCGTAGATTTTTTAATATTATAAATTTTTTTAGTTTAAATTGAAATTTCTAAAACATAAATTTTGTAGGCTTATAAATTTAAAAGAGATGATTTGATAATAATCATGAATATGTTGTATGTGATATTTTAGAAAAATAAGGATTTGAATTAGGAAATATAATACGTTTTAGTTTAAAAAGGTAGATTTAGTTATTAGTTAATATAATGTTATTATTTTATTTAAATAATATGTTCGTGATATTATTGAAAAACAATAGCTTTTAGTAAAAAAAAATGAAAAAGGTAACATCGTAATATTTTTAGAAAACTAAAAATTTCGTCCAAGTAAAATTTTACTAAAAAAAGAATAGGTTTTATTTAAAAATAACAATATGTTTTAGCTGAAAATGATAATTGGTTACTGTTACATTATAAAATTCAAGTACATTGTCCAGCTCACACTTCCATTAATGCAACAAGCTAGATCAATCCTCATATGACTCCTACTCATAAAGGAAGCAACACATCTGCAGATTCTCTCAGTCAACACATGGCACCAACACAAACCTCACGTGAACATCATCATCATGTTAATCACACTTGAAGTATAGTAGTTGTTTTAGTCAGTTTTTGTCTATAAATAGACTGTTCAGTTAGCTATCTTATTTATTACATCGTATCGTATCTTGTTTGAATTCTCCTCATCAATGTAATCCCATTTGCTTATAATCTCTGCATATCTTCAGTTTATAACATGGTATCAAAGCATAACCTTTATTTCTTTGTCTTCCGCTATCCAATTCTTGCATAACGTTTGCATCTTTTATCATCAAGAGTACATCTTGTTCTTAGAGTACATCTTGCTCTCTAATGGCTACTGTAACTGCTGGTGATGTCACTAGTAACTCTAATGTCAGTGGTAACACCAATGTGACACCTACATTTGATATAAATCACCCTTACTTTCTTCACCCCTCTGATAACCCGGGGATGACACTTACTACTGTTGTTCTTAATGAACACAACTACTCTCAATGGAGTCGTTCAATGACTATTGCTTTATCATCAAAGCTTAAGCTGGGATTTGTTGATGGCTCATACAAACAACCAGCTGCTAATTCAGAACTCTTGGTTCATTGGAATCGCTGCAATCACATGGTAATCTCTTGGTTGCTCAACTCTGTTTCTTCAGATATTCGTAATAGTGTAGTCTATATGAACTCTGCATCTATTATTTGGCAAGACCTTGAAACAAGATACGCCCAAAGTAACATGCCTAGGTTATTTTCTCTTCGAAAAGACATGTCACAGCTTCATCAGGGAACTATGACTGTTGCTTCTTACTACACTAAGTTCAAAACCTTTAGTGATGAGTTACAGAGTCTAGTTTGCACACCTAGATGCACCTGTGTTTCTTGTACTTGTGATGTCAACGGGAGATCTGATACATATGAGCAAACCATTCAGATCTCTCAATTTCTTATGGGCTTAAGTGACCAATTCACTGGCATTAGAGGTCAGATATTACTTATGAAACCTGTTCCCTCACTTAGTCAGTGCTATGCTCTACTGCTTCAAGAAGAAAATCAAAGGGACATTCATCAATCTTCTACTCTTCAACCTAACAATCTTGCTATGAATGTGGTCAACACTGGTATCACTACTTCTGGTACCTCTCAGAGATTTCCTCAAACTAGGAAGAGCACTAGTGACATATCTCTCTCTTGTGATCATTGTCATTTATCCGGACACACTAGGGACAAGTGCTACTGTTTGCACGGTTATCCATCATGGCATAAACTTCATGGTAAGCCCAAGCCAAAGCCTAGACATGCTCGAGCTAATAATGTTACTATGGGCCAAACCAACACTCAAGGATTTTCTGCAAAGGTGGACACTGATCAAATTGGTGGAAGTGGTGGTTGTGGCTTGTCTGAAGAACAATATAAGAATTTACTTCTTCAAACTGGTATGAAGAATACTGGGGTGACAGACAACAACAATGGAGGAGATCACGGGTCAGGATCCCACTTTCCTACTGTCGACACATTGCACTTGGCAGGTATTACTCAACATGAAACCTCTAATTATAATCTCTCTTGCACTATTAAGCATGATCAGTGGATACTTGACTCAGGAGCCACTGACCATATTACCCCTAATCTATCTTTGTTAGATAATCCCAAAACTTGTCATGCTAATCTTCATCTACCTAATGGTACATCTGTTTTGGTAATACATGTAGGAAATGTTGTTTTAAATCATGATCTCACCTTATATGGAGTCTTGTGTGTCCCTACCTTTTCTTAAAATCTTCTCTCCATTTCTAAACTGCTTACTAATCCTCACACTTCTGTTCTTTTCTCTGCCACCAATTATCTTCTCCAGGGCCCTACTTGGAAGAAGGGAGTAGAGATTGGTAGAGCTTCTAATGGATTGTATTTGCTTCACAATTCAGTTGTGTCTCCTTGTGCTAATGCTAGTGATGTTCTTGTCAATTTTGTCATTCTTCTCAAAGTGTTGAGTTGTGGCATGCTAGGATGGGGCATGTCCCTCCAGCAATTCTTAAATTACTTCATTTCAAGTGTCATTGTGATAAACTTAAAGATTGTGAAATATGCCATATGGCCAAGCAATCTAGACTTTCTTTTCCTACTAACAATTCTGAAAGTTCTTCTATATTTGATTTAATCCATGCTGATTTATGGGGTCCCTATCAATCTAGAACTCATGGTCATTGTAATCATTTCTTAACTGTTCTTGATGATAAATCCAGAACCACTTGGGTTTTCTTACTTAGTGATAAATCTCAAGTTGCCAAAATTTTGCAAGATTTTATCAAATATGTGCAAACTCAATTCTCTGTCACTATTAAAATTCTTAGAACTGATAATGGCACTGAATTTCTAAGTAATAACTTCACTGATTTTTTGACATCTTTGGGTATTATTCACCAAAAGTCTTGTGTTTACACCCCTAAGCAGAATGGGAAGGTTGAAAGAAAGCACAAATACCTTCTCAATGTTGCTAGAGCTCTCAGATTCCAGGCTTCTATGCCCATACACTTCTGGGGGGACTGCTTGTTAACAGCAACTTACCTTATTAATCGAACCCCATCTCCTCTTCTAAATGGTAAATCTCCTATTGAGGTTCTTTTTCACAAAATACCCAATTATCATCACCTTAAAGTGTTTGGGTCTCTTTGCTTTGCTTCTGTTACTCCTCATACTAGGGATAAGTTTGCTTCTAGGGTTGTTAAAGGGGTCTTTCTGGGATATCCTTTTCACACTAAAGGTTATAGAGTCCTTGACCTAGCTACCAGAAAAGTCTTGATATCCAGGGACGTCAAGTTTGTGGAAACTATCTTCCCTTTTGCTGACATACCTAGTGCCACATCAGAGCATCTTTTCACCAATGTCTCATCCACTCATGATATTGATCCCCTAGATTTTCAACACAACTCTTGTCACTCTAGTTCTGAGGATGTTGCTAATTCTGACAACATAGATCACATTGAGTCATCCTCTCCCATTCTTCAAGAATCCACTTCATCTCATGTGTCTCTCAGACCTGTAAGAACCAGAAATGTCCCAGTGAAGTATCAAGACTACACTGGTATGCCATCAAATTTTCATGTAGCAAACACTCTTGTTTATAATCAGGTGTCTCCCACATATCAACACTTTCTAGCCAATATCACCAAAGTGCTAGAACCATACTCCTATAATCAAGCAATAATTCACCCTAAATGGTGTACCGCTATGTCTGCTGAATTAGCAGCCTTAGAGGCCAACAAAATTTTGGAATTAACTCATTTACCTCCTGATAAGAAACTAGTAGGTTGTAGATGGATCTACAAAGTTAAATATTTGCCAGATGGGACTGTTGATAAGTATAAAGCCCGGTTGGTAGCCAAGGGATACACCCAAACTGAGGGTGTTGACTACTTCGAAACGTTTGCTCCAGTGGCCAAAATGACCACCTTTAGGACTGTTCTTGCTCTGGCATCTATGTATAATTGGACCGTTGATCAACTTGATGTGTCAAATGCCTTTCTTCATGGGTATATGACAGAGGAAGTATATATGGCCCTTCCTACAGGGTACATTCCTCCTTCTACTGTTTTATCCAAGTTTCCTAATACTAAACTAGCATGCAGGCTTATCAAGACCATTTATGGACTTAAGCAATCCCCGAGGAAATGGTTTAGAAAACTGTCCTCTGCTCTGCTGCAGTTTGGTTTCAAACAAACACATAGTGATCACAGTTTATTTGTCTACACTACTGCTTCATCTATTACCATCTTACTAGTTTATGTTGATGATATGATGCTTGCTGGAAATAACAATGACATCATTAGCAATGTGAAGAAGTTTCTGAGTTCTCAGTTCAAAATAAAAGATATGGGAGCTATCAAGTACTTTCTTGGAGTCGAGATTGTCAGATCAGACAAAGGCATTTATCTAAATCAAAGGAAATACACCCTTGATATGTTGCAAGATGTTGGTATGTCCTCATGCCATTCTTCTATAACTCCAATTGAACAGAATCATGGTTTGTCTGGGTATTCATAAGGGGATGGCATTGTTGATGTAGCTATGTATAGAAGACTAGTTGGATGGTTAATATATCTAACCATTTCCAGGCCTGACATTACTTATTCAGTCCACATTCTAGCTCAGTTCATGGCACACCCCAAACCTGCTCATCTTCACGCTGCTATCAAATTAATGAAGTACCTTAAGCACACTTGTGGCCAGGGCATTCTGTTGTCATCTACTAGTTCTCTTCATCTCTCAGCCTTTTGTGATGCTGATTGGGCAAGCTGTCAAATTACAAGGAAGTCAGTAACAGGCTATTGTGTTCTCTTAGGCTCATCTCTTATTTCCTGGAAAAGTAAGAAGCAAGCTACTGTGTCTCGATCTTCAGCTGAAGCTGAATATAGGGCTATGGCAGACACAACCTGTGAGCTCACTTGGCTTACTACTCTTCTAACTGAACTCTCTGTGAACTTGCAAACACCAGCCAAGCTGTTTTGTGACAATCAATCTGCTCTATACATAGCCTCAAATCCAGTGTTTCACGAGAGAACAAAGCACATTGCTATAGATTGCCACATTGTTCGAGAAAAGTTGCAGCAAGGTCTTATAACTACATCCTATCTTCCATCTAAGTCACAGCCAGCTGATCTATTCACTAAAGGACTGTCCTCTCATCAACTTCAGTTTCTACTCTCCAAGTTAGGTGTTTTCAACTTATTTCACACACCTAACTTGAGGGGGGATGTTACATTATACAATTCAAGTACATTGTCCAGCTCACACTTCCATTAATGCAACAAGCTAGATCAATCCTCACATGACTCCAACTCATAAAGGAAGCAACACATCTGCAGATTCTCTCAGTCAACACATGGCACCAACACAAACCTCACGTGAACATCATCATCATGTTAATCACGCTTGAAGTATAGTAGTTGTTTTAGTCAGTTTTTGTCTATAAATAGACTGTTCAGTTAGCCATCTTATTTATTACATCGTATCGTATCTTGTTTGAATTCTCATCATCAATGTAATCCCAGTTGCTTATAATCTCTGCATATCTTCAGTTTATAACAGTTACTTATTAGTAATTATAATATTTTATTTCATTATACAGAACTTTTCATAGTTTTTTTACAGAAATAGGAATTTTAGTTAAATAAAATATAAAAAATTGTGTGCTTTACCTAAAAAAGAAAACTAATTTGTTGTTGAAAAATAAAAAAAATAACCTATTACAGTATTGACCTTCTTTTGACTAGTTCAAAAGATAACTTACCTTTACGGAAAACGCATATAATAGTGACTTGAAGAATGTGGCAGGCTATATCTTGTTTTTGGCATAGCCAGGGAAAACACACCATTTCCAAGTGAGAACACATTTCCTGAAGATCTACACATTCAGGACAATCACTATTTGAATGTCCAATCAGTTCAGTTCAGCATTTTCAGTAGGTCTAAACCATATTATGTAGTGTGTAGTACCTTTTGGCTTTTGCCGCTTTTACGTGATTTTTTGTTGTTTTCTCCATAAAATTGCATTGTACATTATATCGTACATTAAATATGGGCCAGTAGCAGTTAAATATAATAAACTTCATATCATGCTTCGATAACGTTTAAAATCTGCTTCTCATAAATCATCATCCCTGCTAAATTTTTCATTCTGATTAAACGGAGTTGAAATTGCTTTACATACTTCCTTATAAACTTCTTCAAGATCTTAGTTGCATATTTCTTTTCAAAAATGAGGATGTCTTCTTTAGTTTGATCAATCACCATTCCTAGAAAGTAGTTCATCAAGCCTAGGCCAGTCATCTCAAACATCTTCATCATGTGTTGTTTGAATTCAGTATTCATTTACAAATGACTTCTTGTAATAATAAAACAATCAACATAAACGTAAAAAATTAGTATGTCTCCTTCCACTTATATATACAGTCACTTCATTTAGATTCTTCTCAAACCTTGTTGATGAAAATATTTATCAATCCAACTATAGCATGCTCTTAGAGCTTGCTTAAGCCTGTACAGAGCCTACTTTAATCTTAAGACTTTGTCTTCCTTTCCTATTTACTATGAATATTGGTGGTTGCTCAATACAAATTTCTTCTTTCAAGAATCCATTTAAAACTACAGATTTCACATCTAATTCCTATATACTCCATTTACGTTTTGCGGCATGAGAAAGAATTGTTTTGACTGTATCATGTCTTGAAACGGGCATATAAGTTTTAGTATAATCATCTATTAATTGTTGTAAGCAACCTTTTGCAACAAATTTTGCCTTGTATTTTTGAACTAAACCATCTAAATTTTGCTTGGTATACACCCACATCACACAAAAAGTTTTCATGTGCGATGGTTTGTCAGCTAACATTCATGTATATTTTTTTTACAATCATGTGGATATCTTCTTTCATTGATTTTTCCATTCTTGGTGTTAAGCTATTGCTCATAATTACAAGGCTCATATAAGACAAAGTAACTGAACAAAGAGGATTCAGATAGGGTATTATTCCAATATAAACTTTGTCATCTCCATTACAGTTCTATCTATATATTCACATACACCATTTTGTTGTGGGATATATATATGGATTGCAGTATACCCAAATCCTCCGTAAGTAGTCATCAATAAATTATACAAAATACTTATTATTATCAAATGAAGAATTCTTCATCGGTCCACACATATATATGTGTAAAAATTTTGAATTCATCGTGCTCTCCATGTTTGTCTCGCAGGTAACGACTTTCATATTCCAGACTATCAGAGGCTTTCATAATCTACAAAGAAGCCTTTACATACTAGACAAGCGCGAAGAGCGTAAAAGAATGTCAAAATTTTTACATAGAAATATGTGTGGATCGATGAGGACTTCTTCACTTAATAATAACAAGTACTGTATATTAATTATTTATGATTACTCTCCGATGATTTGGGTATACCGAAATTCATATACCCCACAACAAAATGGTGTATGTGAATGAAAAATAGAATCATAATGTAGTTGACGAGGTCAATACTGGAAGAATACCTGATCTCGATCAAGAACAAGTTTTGTTCTGTTACTTTGTCTCAAATGATCCTTATAGTTATAAGCAGCAGCTAAACACCAACAATGAATAAATTCAATAAAAAAAGATATCCATATGATCGAAAAGAACCATACATGGGTGTTAGTTGATAAACCACCGCACACAAACACTTTTTGTGTGAAGTGGGTGTATAAAACCAAGCAAAATTTAGATGGTTTAATTCAGAAATGCAAGGCAAAACTAGTTGCAAAAGGTTACTCACAACAATTGGGAGATGATTATACTGAAACTTGTGCACCTGTTTAAAGACATGATACAATCAAAATAATTCTTGTTCTTGTCGCACAACGTAAATGGAGTATTTAAGAGCTATATGTAAAATCTACATTTTTTAATGGATTCTTCGAAGAAGAAATCTATTTTGAGCAACCACCGGGTTCATAGCAAATAGGAAAGGAAGACAAAGTCGTAAGATTAAAGTAGGCTTTGTATAGGCTTAAGCAAGTTCCAAGAGCATGTTAGAGCTGTGATTAATAAACATTTTCATTAACAAGGTTTTGAGAAGAGTCTAGATGAAGTGGTTGTATTTAAAGTTGAAGAATTTAACACACTATTTTTTTCCTTTTACGTTAATTATCTATTATTCCAGAAAGTAAAATATTAACGATCATTAAATTCAAATGACAGATGATGAAGATGTTTGAGATGACTGGCATAGGCTTGATGAACTAATTTCTCGGAATAGTGATTGATCAAACTAAAGAAGGAATTTCCATTCCTCAATAAAGTATGCAATTAATATCTTGAAGAACTTTACACTGGAAGGAAGTAAACCAATTTCAACCCCCTTGCTCAAAAATCAAAATGAAAAATTGAGCAAAGATGATGATTCAGGAGAAGCAGATTTTAAAAGTTACAGAGGTACAGTAGGCAATTTCTTATATTTGACCGCTATCGGGCCAGATTTAATGTATGCTATCATTGTACTATCCAGGTGTTTGCAAAAGCGAACAAAAGTACACATGAAAGTGGTAAATGGAGTAAATAAGATATACATGCCACAAGAAAAACCAAAGTAGTCGAAAGAGCATCAGTGTTGATAATGTAGATAACCAAGTTTAAAGTGTTAATGGAGGGGGAATTTTAACATATAACAGAGAATGAGGCAGCAAAGGGATAAACAAAAGAGGTAACACATAAAAAGGAAAATATGGATGTGCATAGAAGGTACTGTGGCACTCACTTTTTATGTCGAACATCAGCAATCACCCTCTTCCGCACACTTGCTTCTTTGCGTACAATCACTTCATTATTGCCCAAAAATGCATAAATACGGTGATGCGCCTTGTCATGTAAAGGACAAATAGAGATGATTGAGAAGGCGTGGTGGAGTTGTGCATTTTATAAGCGACAATGAGGTGGTTGCAGGCAAAGATGCAAGTGTTTGGAAGAGAGTACTAAAACATAATGCTATTTCTTGAAGAATAACTTGGGGCAGAGTTTGAATATTCCCCAAGACATGAACAGATGTGCATGAGGTGCAAGTGGTTGGATAAGAATTTTTTATAATAATTGTGGGTTTTTAATGAGATACGGTCCTAGAAGATTATTCTTTTATTTTAATAATATCATATGACACAGCGGTGAAAATGTCAAAAAGGTGATTGTGGTGATCCGAAAATTTGTTGAGAAGTAGTTAAAATTTAGACGAACCTGAAGGTTCGTAAAGACCTAGAAGATTATTGTTGTGCTTATTATAAGCGGTAAGTAGTAATACTTGTTTTTTATATGAATATGAATATAGGGGAGCCCTTGTCACTTTATTGTTTTCACTTTATCGCGGTTAATACCCGCAAGAACTGTACTGTAACAATCATTTGTGAGGGACCTCCCTTCTTAGAGAACAACTTGAGTAAGAGAAATAAAAAAGAGTGTGTGATTTGGAAGGAATGTAGTGTGTATGAACTTAAGTGCATAAACGAGATTAATGATGTAAATGTGCCTATTTGAGCTTCAATGTAAATGTGCCTATTTGAGCTTCAATGAGGATAGTTATATCCTTTATAAAGCGGAGGCCTATAGAAAAGATGGCAAGGGATATGACACAACGGTGAAAATGTCAAAAAGGGGATTGTGGTGATCCGAAAATTTGTTGAGAAGTAGTTAAAATTTAGACTGGCCTGAAGGTTCGCAAAGAGGTAGTTGATGAGCGCAACTACAATGGTAATTAACCTCATGATGCGGAAGATTAGGTCACAGACTTGGTGTGCACAATTCAGTGTGTGTGTTTGAACTGGTAAACATGCCAATTGCCTGTTGATTCAATATATATTAAAAATTAGTTAAAATTATATGTTTAAAAAAAATTGATGCAAATAAATATTCAGTTTTAATAAACCTTTTAAGTGGGTCACCCGAATTGTATTTTGACATATATAAAGTTTCATAAATTGAAGACTTATTTCCAAAATGCATCCCCTTGGTTCTGAGAAAATTCAATTTGGTGTCGGTAGTTTCAACAATTGCAAAACGCAACCCTTAACATAAATTGACGGGTCAGATCACATCCTTTTGGCAAGATTCCGTTAAATTACGCCGTTGACGTCAAATACTAAGGGCAAAAATGACATTTACTATTTTTAATAATAATTATGAATATATAATAATAATATAAATATAAGTATCTATTTATTAGCAAACGTCGGGTACTGTCAGTTCATCTTCCCTTTTGTTAAATCCCAAAACCCTTACTGTTAAAATCGATTATCAAGCAAAAATGAGAGGACGATTAAGGGTTGTAATGGACGTTGATAATGATTCCCCTCCAGAGAAATCGAAGATTGAAGACATAACAAGTGAAGGAAGTGGTGACGAAATCCCCGCATATGGAGGTAATAATCTTTCGACTAATCTTTTTATGGCTGTATAATCTTTTCTATTGGGAAATAACAGAACAGGAGGAACCTTGCCTCCACTAAAGAAAACTGCCCCTGGTAGACCCAAGAAGAACAGAGAGAAGAATAAAGTTGAAGTGCAAGCAAGGGACAATAATTCAACAATGCTTAAAAGATAAGGTACCAGTTTAAAGTGCTCACATTGTGGACAGTGGGAGCATAATGTCAGAACTTGTCCCAAGAAGGTATTATTTTAATATATCAAATTTGGTGGAATATATTTGATGCAAAAATATTGAACATGTTTTTATACATGTTTTGATAGCAAGCTGAAGGCCAACCGGATGGGGTTCAGAACTGGGAAGCCAAAAAAGCAAAATGCAGCTACTGTAAAGAGGAAGGACACAATGCAAGAACTTGCTCTTCAAAGGTATATTTTTACATTAGCTTCCCCTTTACATTAAAGATTAATTAGTACTCAATGTAATAAACATCTAAATGCATAAAGCAGACATAGAAACAAAAAAGAAAGAAGAACAAGCAAAAAATGCAGAAATATTCGACAAAAAACTTGAACAGCTTAAAAAGGCTCAAAATGACATGTGTGCTTAGAGGGTTTCACCTTTGACACCAAGGACTAAGTAGTTGGCACGAAAAACACCAAGGACAACCCCTTTAAAGTATGCCATACGTGCGCAGCATGGAGGAATTGTCAAACCATTTCAGCCACCAGCTCAGACAGGACCCTCAGGTGTGGAGTATTTCGAAACAAATGGTGAGAATGTCACCACGCTCAAGCAATTGTAGTCTGCAGTCAGTAAGAAGAATGCTACCAAGAAGAAGCCTATCAAAGAGAAGATTGTTTATTTCACTTAAGCACTAAACTTTTTTGATATACTAGACAATTGCTTAATGGGGTTGTATTTTTTGTTGCTGATTTTGCAAACACTTTATTTTGGGACCTCTTATTAGGAGGACAGACGTTGATGCATTTATGCAACCTCATTTCTTTCCATCTGTTCTATTTGTTAGGTTGGTGTGCATTTATATCAATTTCATTGATCATCAATGTTGCAAGATTGTTAGCTTGGTGTGCATTTATATCAATTCATTGATCATCAAATTTTGTTGCAAGATAACCATTGCAAAGTCATAACCATTGCAAAATCATAACATAGAGTACACAGTGGAAATCAAAAACATAGACTACAAGATAACCATTGCAAAAGTAGGAACATAGAACAAACATTGAACTCGAGTTCTACTAAAACATAAACTCGATTTTTACTAAAACATTGAACAAACATTAAACTTCAACCCAGATTATAAAACCTCAAATATCACCATCATCTTCCATCTTCAACAAATTGTACAGAAATATTGCAATCCATGTGAAAATTAGCAAAGTTAGTGCTATGTTGCAAGTACACTTATTGGGATCATTTTCTGTTGCAAACACCTTGCCCACTTCAACTTCATTCCAACTAAGCCCATACATTTGGTTTTGATTAGCTTCAAGGTGCTTAATCCTATGCAAAAGGCCTAGTATGATTACTCTTGCACGATCACACAATGGTGCATTCAACCACCTGAAAAAACGACACCGGTCACAAGAAAAAAATCGCCGACCGGTGTTTGCATCAGTCCACGCTGTTTTCGCAACGACCCAATTACCACAAACACATCTCTCAGCCATCGATTATTTTTGCTGGAAAGAGAATGGAGAAGATTAACAAGAAAAATTAGATGAATGAAGTAAATAATATCACATTTTCTGGTAATTCCTAAAATGCCAACAAAGTATTTGACATTAACGGTGTAACACGACGCCATAGATGGCCTGCAGCAACGCTTTTTTTTCTGTGTTGCAATGAAAAACGTTGCAGTAGCTCTAAACTTGATGGCCTGCAGCAACGTTTTTTTTGTGTTGCTGTATACAAAACATGGTGTTGCCGTAGCTATAAGAAACGTAGCAAGTTGCAACACTTGTGAAGTGTTGCTGTTAATATGATTTAAATACAATATTTTTAAAAAAAATTGAAATAAATAATTATTGTGAATTAAAATTAATTAATTTAAAAACAAATAATTTAAATTTTCAAAGTTTGTTATTAGAGTCAATATTAGAATTTTTGTAAAATATAACATTTTTTATAATTTGAAAATAGACCAAATCATTAAAAAACGTAACAAATTAATTTTTTTTTGGGAAAAAAATAATTTTATAGAAAATGAATAAAGTTTGTGAAATAATGTTAAATTTGATATTAAAAATTTTGTATGCATTATTGAACTAAAATATAACATTTTTATAAAAATAACATATCTTCTTATAAATTTAATTAAATTAAGAAATTTTCAAATAAAAAATTAACAAAAGAGAAAAATAAAAAAATTGTGGGCGCTGTGTTGAGTTGCAGGCTTGTGGCACTGTCCAAAATATTCTAGTGTTAGAAGGTATGAAATATTGGTTTGTCGTTAGAATCGATATTGTTATTTTAATGAAAATAAAATATTTTTTATAATTTCAAAGACTAAATTATAATAAAAAATAAATTGGATGAAAAAAGCATTTTACACGGAATGAATATAATTTTAAAAAAATAATGAAATTTTAATTTCGAAAAATTGGATGTTAATTATTGGACTGAATTATAATATAAAAGTAAAAAATAATATTTTTGTACTAAATTTTAAACCGACCAAATTATTAAATTAAGTATAATTTTAATTAAAAAATACATATATGTGTTTAAAAGCCCGGGTTACTGGTTCTTTTGCTAGAGCGGCAACGAAATTTTTTACAAAGGCAAGAGCGGCAAAATTGCCGCCTTCTACTTAGTGAAATAATTAAACACCACTCAATCTATTATTGCCCGGGCACTCATTCTCGAAACACACACACACAGCATAGTCTCCCTCACTCTCAAACATATGGCCGCCCTCAATCTCAAAATCTTCGTTGTTCACTCTCAAACACATGGATTTGGGGTTTCTCCCGTTCAATTCAATTATGATTTCAATTGCGTCCAATTCAATTGGGGATTTACATTTCTCTATTATCCCCATTCAAATCTTCATTTCTCTCTTTACCCACTAAATCCCTCACATTTACTCACTTATCTTGTTCATGGGTCTCTCTTAAACCCAACTTTTTTGGGTCTGTTTTGGTTCCCTTTGTTGCACAGACCTGAGATTGGCCTAAGAAAGCGGGCCTATTGATGGGGTTGAGTCTGATGTTGATATAATTGCTGAAGATGCAGGGGTTTTAGAAGAGGAGGATTCTTATAAGGAGCCACCTGAGGAAGCTAAGATCTTTGTGGGTAATTTGCCCTATGATTGTGATAGTGAACAGTTGGATAAACTTTTCGGACATTGCTAATGTATTAAATTTCTTGTTTTTTTTTTGTATATTATCCATATTGTATTTTTATGTACTTTGAGATGGGTTAGTTGTAGGGTTATGTTTATATTAGTTCTTGAAATTTAGTATGGATTAGTACAAGAGCTGGAGCAGTTTGGTAACTTTAGAAAGGCTCCTCATTTGTTTCCATTTATCTAGACTTTCACAACATGTATTGTTTTTGTATTACACCCATAAAATATATTGTCATCATTATTAATTTTCTTGCTCTGTTTTGTGCAGGAACCTTTTTGATGTTCTTGTAGAAGCAATATCAACTTTACCATGGTAAAATGTTATCCATGTCTCCTCTTTCTAGATATTTAAATTACTTATGATGATGTTGGTCTAATTTTAACACCATTTTAGTTAAAGCTCTCTTCTTTATGACATAGTGTTGTTAAATTATTTTACTTGATACCATTTCCAATGTCTAGTGATACCATTGGCTTATTAGCGGTTGTGTTTATGCTCGCTTTTACGAAATGGAATAACATTCTGAATTGTAATCGCTTTTACGAAATGGAATAACATAGTGAATGTCAGTCAGTGCAAGTTGCTAATTGTTTATTAATCTTGTCGGCTTGTCCTGCATTGTAATCACTTTTTATGAATAGAATAACATAGTGAATGTGCGGTTGGTGCAATAAGTTGCTATTAGCAAGTATAGATTTCGTTTTCTTAGGCATTGTAAGGAATCGTAGTTTAAATTAGACTCGTTTTCACTCTAGTTGCTTATTAGGAAATAGGAAGGCATTTGTTTGGTTTATGGACACGTACATGGATTGTCATTTGAATTTGTATTTTGTTAGCATTTAAGGATATTGTAAAATTGTAGTTTATTAGATGAGTTTTAGAAAAATTCTAGGTTATAGTGGTATAGTAGTAATCAGAGTAGTCCTTTTTTGTTTAAGTACGATTGTCGATTGGTGTTGCGAAACAGGTACTGATTATGATTAGCTTTAGTTTCAGGGCTCTCTGCTTATACTAGGAGACGTAATTATCTGTCAGTTTCATGTTTCTGATTTTCATTTTTCTTTTGTCAAATGGGAAGGTATGTAACTCTAAGGAAGGAAACAATAGCATATAAAGCAGTAATTAGGCAAGAAGAACGTCAAGGAAAAACTTTTGGAATTCAATTTGTTGTTGATGGTTTAGTACATAATATATTATGCCCATCTGATTTGCTGTTCTTGGGAGTAAGGAAGGATGGAAGCTTCTAAGACTGAGGAAATTCGAGATGCTGATGCATGTATGAAGCTTGCATTACAACAAGCAAAACTTGCCTTGAACAATTTTGAAGTTCCAGTTGGTTGCATTATCATTGAGGATGAAAAGGTCATAGCATCAGGAAGAAATCGGACAACAGAGACAAGAAATGCTACAAGACATACAGAGATGGTGGCCATAGATATTGTGCTTGACCAGTGGCAGAAAAATGGTCTATCAAAGGCAGACATTGCTAAAAGATTCTCAAAATGCACTCTCTATGTTACATGTCAACCTTATCTCAAATACCACTGCAGGTAGCTTAAATTTTTAGCAGTAGTACACTTAAATTTGTAGCAATAGTACAGGTATACTAGTACTAATCAGAAGTTAAGTGAAGACTTTTTCCTTTACTCGTCGATGGACAGGTCTGCCTATGCTGTTTTTTACGTAATAAATCGTGTTCAACATGTAACTATTTCGGATCGAATTTGATTATTCATCATCATTTTTATCTTCTCAGTCATGTTAATGATAAATGTAAAATACTTATTTGAGTCTATAGTTGCCTATGGTGTAACACAATCAGAATAGTTTGTGACTTGCCAAATTTTGTCAGATTAATAATGTATTGAAGTGGAGACTGCATGCTGATGATATTGACAAAAAGCAAGGTGATAGTGCTCGAGGGTTTGAACATAGAAGCCAGTTGCTAGTATGTGGAGTTGCTCCAAGTATACCAATCCCTCTTTTAGCCAATGATTATCATCTTGGCATCACCTTAACAACTCTTTGTGAACAGGAGGCTGTAGTTTGGAGTACTCAATAACATTGCTTCTGGTGATCGAACCTTTGGAGGAGAGAATGGAGTAGGCACTCTTTAGCCCTCCTATATCGAAGCAGCGTGTTGAATTTGCATTGCAACAAATCAGAGAATCTTTGGGAAAGGAGTTTGCATGGCAGTTACAGTCTCCAATGCCATTACAAATCTCTATGGTAATTTCATAAAACACTTTAAATTCATAAATTGTACTAAAATATAAAATGTTCTTTTCAGCAATTTAATCTCATTGTTTGATCTGTGTATTTTCTTAGCTTTTGTATGCTAAATGTTTATTTAATTTTAATCCCATGTATTTGTGTCTTCTTTACAGGGAAGTCCTTGAGAGTTTCAATGATACAGAATTTTGGTATACAGAACAAGGTAGCATGTCAGGAAATTCAACACGTTCAGGATCATTCAGGAGGATCATTCCTCTGCCTCAGTGTAAAGAGGAAAAGTGGTGGCTTCCAGTTCCTTGTGTGCCTTGAGACGGCCTTTCTGACGGATCAAGGAAGCATTTACGACACCAACGCAATTGTGCTAATCAGATCCTTAAAAATTTAAAATTATTGTTGATATGGAGAATAATTTAATTTGTTTTCTTGTAGTATTGGATTGCAATTTTTTTTGGGTTAAGGGTTATGAAGCCCATTAAATTGTTTTGATGGATTTTGGGATTGGTATAATAAAACAAGTTTTCAATTTTTGGGAAATGCATATATACAAATTATTTTTCTTAAATTTTTATTATAAAAGTGTTGCAGGTATTATATATTGTTGTCATCAATTGTTCAAAATTTGTTTAGGTGGGACCCACATCAAAATCCATGGGAGGGGCTCACATGTGGGACCTATAGGTGGGACCCACACCAATTTTGCTAAATGTTAATAGCTACTGCAACACTAGTTTAGTGTTGCAGTATACTATGTTTAACGTTGCCATAGAAGTTTCTGGTAACAAAAGTAGTAGCGTTGCCGTAGTGAACAAAAGCGTTGCCGTAGATCCCTACGGCAGCTGTGCCAAATGCAACGCTGAAAAAGCGTTGCCGTTTCGTTTTTTTGCTCTACAGCAACGTTTTTTTGGCTTGCTGCAACATTTTGAAAACGTTGCTGTAGGCCATCTATGGCATAGTGTAATTTAACGGAATCTTGCCAAAAGGACGTGATTTGACCCGCCAATTTATGTTAAGGGTTGCGTTTTGCAATTGCTGAAACTACTGACACCAAATTGAATTTTCCCAGAATCAAGGGGATGCATTTTGGAAATAAGTCTAAATTGAATTACATTTGAATTGTCTACTGTGGAGTTCTGATTTAATCGAATAAGCGATTTTGTAACCAAGTGGTCTTGAAAAAATCAAGATTTTGCTTGATAATTTGTTTTCAAAACAATATTCATAGTACTGAATCTCAATTTTGATTCAACTTGAATTATATATTTATAGTAGTTGATATTAGTTCAACTCCAGTGTTTCCGATTCTAAGCCTGAACTCAAGAAACTTTTGCAAGAAATGCATCAGATTTCTGCTGAAACACAAGATAATAAGAAGCTAAAGCTAAGATGTGTCAGAAAACTTTTAGTTCAGTAGTATAAAGATGAATTCTGATGCTCTTTTTAGTCTATAACTTTGGTGTTTCTGGATTAAAACTTGATGCAAATGCAACAGCTTCTTGACTTGCGTATTAAACCCATTTTTGTAGACCCGCATGATAAAGAACATGACTACAGAGGATGTGCAATGAAGATATAATCATCAAGTAGTTTGTAAATTATCGCCCACCAGCTAGATTGTCATTTCATTTGATATTATATACCATCATCGTCATCGAACATAAATGTTTCGAACTAGCAGCATAAATTGTTCTGATTGACCATCAAGAATCATATATACTGGACGGATGAAATCATCGTTCAAACTAAGCTCAAACTTTCCTTTTGATGCGTACATGACACGTTTGATCTGGTTTTCTTCTTTTTAGTCAAAGACCTTATAACCACAGCCACCATTTTTTCTGAACGACAGCCAAACTGAGCTGCATATTGATTTATAAACGCGACCACTGTCCAATCAGTTCATGCATGATTGTATGATGCATCCATTCAGCTATAAATTGTGATTTGACGAGTAAAGTTGCACAACCTAAGAGTTATCCTGCTTGCTGTACAGTTGTAGTTGCTTGGCTTGGATAACAGTTCATCTCATCCTTCTCTCTTGTCGTCTCCTCACTTTTGTGCTCTCCCTGAGGTAATATACAATCTAGTTTGGATTCGGTTCTCCTAGTCCCTAAGAGGAGTAGTACCCCCGTAAGTATATGGATTATGAACTTACCCTGCCAATCTTGTCCGAAAAAGTTTTCCCTAGTTGATTTTTATATCAGATTTTTGATGGGTCTTGCATAGCTTTAAGTTAAAATTCTCAACCTCCCAACGAACGCATGTTTACACTAGTAGTCCACACTTCCAAACTTCCAAAGCTACTAAATTCATCTCACCACTAAATTACAAGATATTTCAACAATTTCAACCTGCAGAGACAAAGGGCATAATTTGTTAGATGAAATAATTGTTCTTAGTGTTTCAGCCTCCCTGGGCATTCACTCTGGTCCGCCCATCCACATTCGATCCCTGAACCGAATGGGACGGGGATTGGGGACAATTTACAAAAAAAATCGGGAAGCGAGCCGGGATCGTGATTTCATGTCTTCCCGGCCCCCCGATCCCCGGCCCCGGGCGAACTCGATTTTATCACACTATAATACATTATTATATATGTCAATAATCATAAAAATTGATATATACTAGCATTTTACCCGTGCTACGCACCGAAAACACAATTTTAAAATTTCAAAATAGTTACAAAAATATATGGTGTATCAAAAAATAAATTATTTTGTAATATTTTGTTTTGAGAATAATGAACCTGATATGCATCTCAAGTAACTTTTCTCAAATTATTTGTAATTGTATGGACGCATGTTAAAAGATTTTGAATAATTGTGTAGGTAAAAAAAAGATTAATATCAAAACACATTCATTTAATATATGATAAAATTTACCTAAGGTACATATCAATTTTTTTATTCCTTTTTGTTTTTTCCCCAAGTAATTTAACGACATTTTATGCTATTTTTGCAGAAAGTTCGATTCAATATAATCATGTTTTGAGGATCATGCGTAGAGAACAATAAAAACATAATTATTAATAGAAAAATAAATTAAATACATATTTTTCATTCTATAAATGCAAATAAAACGAAAATGAGCAATTTTTGGGAGTAATTCTAGAGATTCCAAAAAAAATTCCAAAACAATTCCCAAAAAATGAGTTGTCATATTTTGATTGGTTAGCGTTCTAGCCTTGATATGCACCGAATGATAAAATTTATTAATTAATTAATATAAACATATTATTTTAATCATTATTTATTTAAAAAGATAATTTCAATAAAATTTGAGTACAAAATTATCGTCAATTTATACCAATTGAATATCGAACAATTATCATAACATTCACATCCCCGCTCAAACATTCTTATTATTTTAATCTTTATTTATATAAAAAAGATAATTTCATTAAAATTTGAGTACAAAATTATCGTCAATTTATACCAATTGCATTAATATCAATATTATCAAACAATTATCATAACATTCACATCCCCGCTCAAACATTCTAAACCCCTCTTTATTGTTTTTCCTTAATTTTATTTTTCATTTGATTTCTCTCATTTTTAAGAATATTTCAA
Organism: Saposhnikovia divaricata; assembly: GCA_036435485.1. NCBI lineage: Eukaryota > Viridiplantae > Streptophyta > Magnoliopsida > Apiales > Apiaceae > Saposhnikovia > Saposhnikovia divaricata. The sequence goes on along the minus strand of CM071594.1, from coordinate 52,760,900 downwards.
CCAAGTTCATAAGTTTTTTATCCATATTTTAAGTTTTGTTATTTTGAAAATATGGTATATTTAAATGTGCAGTACAATGGGTTTCTATAATTTTTTCATTTGATTTTTCTCATTTTCGAGAATCTTTCAACCAAGTTCATAAGTTTTTTTTTATCCATATTTTAAGTTTTGGTATTTTGAAAATATGGTATATTTAAATGTGCAGTACAATGGGTTTCTATAATTTTTTCATTTGATTTCTCTCATTTTTGAGTATCTTTCAACCAAGTTCATAAGTTTTTTATCCATATTTTAAGTTTTGTTATTTTGAAAATTTGGTATATTTAAATTAAAAGGACAAATATATAATAATATGATTATGTGTTTATATATTACACATTTGATTTTAGTTTCATGAACAAATTTCTATTTTAACATGTTAGTCAAATAAAACAAAGATAGGTGATACTCATTGCAAATGTCTTATTTTATTCGTAGGGATGATAACGGCTTGGGTTCGGTCCGAATTTTGTAAAATTCAAACCCATATCCAAATATTTTCGGATTTTAAAAATAAATCCAAAACCCAATCCGTCGGGTTTCAGATTAGATCTGTTTTTTTTTATCCAAAATTAGTAACAATGTAGTCAAATTTTAAAATAATTGAAGTAAGTAATCAAATGTAACATATTGTACGAATTGATATACTAAGTAAAATTTAAATTATGTTAAAAAAATATTTCGTCGTATACAACACAAATGAAAAATTTATATAAAGTGAAGAAAATTACATTTTAAATCTTTCAAGAAAATTTGAGATTGAGAAATAGAAGATTTGGTTATGATGAGTGTTTGATAAAATTGATAATATTAATGAAATTGGTATAGGTTGGCGAATAAGTAATTTTATACTTAAATTAATTACATCCGAATGAAATTATTTTTTTAAAATAATGATTGAAATAATATGTTCATATTAACTAATTAATAATTTTACCGTTCGGTGCGTAGCACGGGTATAACGCTAGTTTGGATCAAATCCAACCCGTTGTCATCCAAACGCGTAAAATAAGACATTTGAAAATGAGTATCACCTATCTTTTTCTATTTGAGTAACATGTTAAAATAGAAAACTGTACATGAAATTAAAATCAAATGTGTAATATATAAACACATAATCACATTATTATATATGTGTCTTCGTAATTTAATAATCAGGTTAAAAAACATGAAATTCATTTTCATTTAATAGTGAGTATATTTTTTCGATATATATTAAAAGAAAGCGCTTACGTAGATCTGGAAAATCATATGTGTTGTGTACATTCATGCCATGTGTCTTTGGCATCTTGCATAAAAATGACATAAAATTATTTTATGTACCAAAATTTCGAAAACAAAATGCTACTAAACTACGCAATTGTTTTTGTACACGAAACGAAAATAATATACGAATAGAAAAAATATGTCAATTACTTGTAATGTTACTCTCTGCCGACCTTATCTAAATATGTTACTATATAATTGAAAACAACATCGAGATGTTACAAAATAAAACTAAGAGTAGAGTACAAAAAAATGAAGCCTTATTTTTTTTTTAATTTTGTTTATTGTTAATAAATATCTCTATTTTATTAGAATCTATCTATCAAGTTATTAAAATGTTTACCTATATTTAAGGTTTTGTTAATATAAAAAATAAATATTATTTACCAACCAAGCAAATTCGATATGTCTGCTCTTAGATTAGGATATGAGAATTTAATATTATTAATTAAATTCAAGAATACAAAATTAAAATGGGCACCTTTTATTAGAAACAATATATAATTTTATATGTATCAACCTATCTAGTTATCAATAAAATTGATTTTTAAACGATTGTTGATATATTGGATTTTGTACTTTCTCTTTGTGAATGATTACGCCCGTTTCTTTTCCTTGATTTTACTATCCATATATTGAATTTTGTCTATCCATATATTGAGTTTTGTTCTTTTTCTTTTGAGAGTAAGTTCCTTTATTTTGGCATCCGGGATCTTAGATCTACAGGATTTTGTTACATTGATTCATTGATTTGGATAGTATAGAATCGCAGTTATGGTCAGTTGTTCGAATACATTCTCACAAATCACATATGTATTTCCCTCACGATTAGAATAAATTGTTGGATTATTTCGCTAGAAAGACTATATACTTCAATGATATAAGCGAGTGATGTACCACAATTTAAGATCTGATCAACGATTGTAGTTTGGATTTAGGAAACCTTGTTTCCTTGATATGATCTATTTTAGTATGTGTTGTGCAATCTTGATTATTTTTGCAGATGTATGACATTCTATTGATAAATTATTTACCTATAAAAAACAGTGTTTTAGAAGAAAATTTGAATGATTATTTGTGTAGATAACATATGCCTTTTTATTGATAAATTAATTATCTATCAAAAAAATAGTGATTTATTAGAATTTTTGCGCTGAGTTGACCAATTTGGTTTGAAAATATTCACTAACAATATCTTATTGACTATGTAATGAATTTTATTTTTTTGGATTGATAATTTATACACCAAATAATGTCTAATACTATTTGAGAGTCTATTCAGTATCTTGAATAATACAAATATATCGTCAAGTCAATTTATTTGTCCCATTAATTATTGCATAACTAAAAAATATGATAAGTAAAATGTTAATAATGATATGTTTAAAATTCATTCTTTAATATTTATTTGGTTGAATTTATTTTTTTATAACTGATTAATTTAAAAGTTTATATAACTTAAATTTTGAAGGTGTATATAGAATAGTGTAGTATTTTAATTTTTAAAATATTTATTTGAAAAAGAGTAGATTTATTCAAATTTTTTTGCACCTTATGATTGTAGATCGAGTGTTTGAGATATTACAATATTATATTTTATAATATAGATAAAATAGACCCTTGCATTAAAATAATATATTTGTATTAAAAACAATTAATAAGTACGCAATTTTGGAAAATGGCTCTATACATAGAGAGTGGCGCAAAGAACATATAAACCAAACCAAACATACCCAGTATATCCCGCTCAGAGTATGGTCTGGGAGGGGTGAGATGTACGCAGACCATGCCCCTGCTTTTAACGGTAGGGAGGCTGTTTCCATGAAGACCCCCGGCTAAGTGCACAATAAGCTAATAGTGTGTGATATTCACAAGGGTTATCTAAGATTTGAAAAAGGCTCATCGACATACCTGAGCCCATGGCTTAGAACACATGGGGCTTACCTACCAGGGGATTGACTACTCCGCTCTGCAAAACACTCAGATCTAAGATGACACATGGCCAAGCTACCTGAAACTGCAAAACTAGAAAACAGAAAACAATAAAACGAGAAATGAGAACGAAACAACCGAACTTCTAAGATAAATCTAACTGAGACAACCCAACTCTGAGGCTCTCAACCACATAGCCGCTCCCTAAAAAAGAATCCACAACATATGCCTTTTTATTGATAAATTAATTATCTATAAAAAAAATAGTGATTTATTAGAATTTTTGCGCTGAGTTGACCAATTTGGTTTGAAAATATTCACTAACAATATCTTATTGACTATGTAATGAATTTTATTTTTTTGGATTGATAATTTATACACCAAATAATGTCTAATACTATTTGAGAGTCTATTCAGTATCTTGAATAATACAAATATATCGTCAAGTCAATTTATTTGTCCCATTAATTATTGCATAACTAAAAAATATGATAAGTAAAATGTTAATAATGATATGTTTAAAATTCATTCTTTAATATTTATTTGGTTGAATTTATTTTTTATAACTGATTAATTTAAAAGTTTATATAACTTAAATTTTGAAGGTGTATATAGAATAGTGTAGTATTTTAATTTTTAAAATATTTATTTGAAAAAGAGTAGATTTATTCAAATTTTTTTGCACCTTATGATTGTAGATCGAGTGTTTGAGATATTACAATATTATATTTTATAATATAGATAAAATAGACCCTTGCATTAAAATAATATATTTGTATTAAAAACAATTAATAAGTACGCAATTTTGGAAAATGGCTCTATACATAGAGAGTGGCGCAAAGAACATATAAACCAAACCAAACATACCCAGTATATCCCGCTCAGAGTAGGGTCTGGGAGGGGTGAGATGTACGCAGACCATGCCCCTGCTTTTAACGGTAGGGAGGCTGTTTCCATGAAGACCCCCGGCTAAGTGCACAATAAGCTAATAGTGTGTGATATTCACAAGGGTTATCTAAGATTTGAAAAAGGCTCATCGACATACCTGAGCCCATGGCTTAGAACACATGGGGCTTACCTACCAGGGGATTGACTACTCCGCTCTGCAAAACACTCAGATCTAAGATGACACATGGCCAAGCTACCTGAAACTGCAAAACTAGAAAACAGAAAACAATAAAACGAGAAATGAGAACGAAACAACCGAACTTCTAAGATAAATCTAACTGAGACAACCCAACTCTGAGGCTCTCAACCACATAGCCGCTCCCTAAAAAAGAATCCACCACTCTGATTTGGCGCCTCCAAGAACACCTATCAGCGGTCATGGTCTCACTAAAGTTTAAGGCCTTTAAATCCAACCTAAGCTGCTTTTCCCACGACCTCCTCGGTCTACCTCTCCTCCTCACCCCAACAATCGAAAGACTCTCGACCCTCTGCACTGGGGCTTCAGCCAGCCTCCTACGAACGTGGCCGAACCACCTCAATCTCCCTTCCCTAACTTTCGCAGAAAAAGGCGCCACCTCAAGCTCGCTCCTAAAAACCACATTCGGGATTCTATCCAACATCGTGCGCCCACAAGACCACCGCAACATCCTTATTTCAGCCGCTTCCAACTTGCTCTCAAGGGCCTTCTTCCCCGCCCAACACTCCGAACCATATAACATCGCAGGACGGATTACCGCTCTATAGAATTTCCCTTTTAACTTTAACGGGACTTTCTTGTCGCATATCACCCCTGACGCTGCCCTCCACCTTAGCCACCCAGCCTTGATACGATGCGTGACATCGTCTTCAATCTCACCTTCCTTCTGGATGATCGAACCCAAATAGTTGAACTTATCCGTACGAGGGACGATCTGATCTTCAATCCTAACCTCCACCCCTTCCTCGTTGGCCTCACCACTGAAGTTACACCAGAGATACTCGGTTTTAGACCGGCTTAGACGCAAGCCTTGGGGCTCCAAAGTAGATCTCCATAACTCCAACTTCTCGTTCACCTCCTCCCTCGACTCCGCCACTAACACGATATCATCAGCGAAAAGCATGCACCAAGGGACGCCATCTTGAATCCCTCGCGACATGACATCTAGGATAAGGGCGAAAAGAAGCGGACTTAGGGCCGACCCCTGGTGTAGCCCAATCTCAACAGGGAAAAAAAGGGAGTCACCAACTGGGGTCCGGACGCAGGAATTAGCTTGGGAGTACATGTCTTGAATCACCCTAACGTACGACGATGACACTCTCCTCTCCTCAAGGCTCTTCCAAATAGCTTCACGGGGGATGTTATCATAAGCCTTCTCAAGATCAATGAAGACCAAATGCAGGTCTTTCCGACGTTCCCTGAACTTCTCCATAAGGCGTCTGACGAGATGAATGGCCTCGGTCGTCGATCTCCCAGGCATAAAACCAAATTGATTCTCTGAGATTACAACTTCTCTTCTAATCCTACATTCAACAACTCTCTCCCAAAGTTTCATAGTATAACTGAGTAATTTAATATCCCGATAGTCACTACAACTCTAAGCATCTCCTTTGTTCTTGAAAATAGGGACCACAATACTACGTCTCCATTCAGCGCAAAGAACAGATGCGCTAGTATATAATAATATAATTGTGATTGATTTTTATAATTAATTTAATTTTAGTGGTAAATTCTAGTTGGCTCTTATATATTTTTATGAAAATTAATTCGTAATATATAATAATTCAATTATGATTAATTGTAAATCAAAAGAGTGGAAAGTTCATATTGGGAAAATCGCTTAATATTATATATTTTTATAATCGTAATTGATTTTAATTTAAAATATTAATTTATTATAAATATTTTTTGACATTTAAAAAATATATGTAATATATAGATATGTTAAATCAAGTCATTACTATATTTAAATTAGAATTGTTAACTAACCATGATTAGTATAATAAGATGAGAATGGTAAATAAGGAAATTTTTTAATATAATATGATTGGTCTAAAATTTAGGAATGACCTCTGATTGGTCCTAAAATAATTCATAATTTTCTGATTGGCTAACTACATCTAACTATATACCTCAGTAGATTCATGTATTATAATAAAGGATGATAAAGTATTTGACAACGAATATTTAAACTAAACAAATTAAGTTTATATAATGAATTATTTAATATTTATAATATTACATGATATTTAATTGAACTTCATAGATAAATTGCAATACCAAGTCCTAGCTAATATTAAGGCTGTGTCGAAAATTAATATAATATCCTAATTCTTAGTGATGGATGTCTAGGATGTACATGATAATTAATTAATTACTCTATAGTAATACTTGACGTTATTTTGTTGTTGACAAATCTACTTGATGATCAAATGGCATGAAAATAGTTGGTTCTACTAGCACGATTGCGAGGAATTTTTTAAAAAACCAAAAATCAAGAAAATATAAACAAAGTCGTCAAATTATAAATAGTTAAATAAAAAAATAAATACATTCAAGAAGTAAAATAGTACAATTCATCTAAACGAGAAAAATATAGAGATCTTATAAATCGGTTGTTTAATTATTGAATGTTATTGAAAAATATGATAGTGTTTCCTTAACAAACTTTTGTGCGTAAATTGTATATCAAAATATTTTAATATATTTTAAATTAGAATTATTAAGTAACCTAACCATGGTTAGTAAATTAGTTAGAAAAATGTAAATAAGGAAAGCTTTTAGTAGAAGATGTTTGGTCTAAAATTTATGAATGAACTCTGATTGGTTCTAAAATAATTTCTCAAATATGATTGGTTAACCGCATGGTATGGTAGACTCAGGTATTATAATAAAGGATACGAATTTTTGTGAGGTTGAAAGGTTGGGCTAGTTTTTGGTGCTAATGTGAAAAATTCGTAGAAATTTTTCTGATTTTGGTATTATTAATTATAATATTATTATTAATATTTTCAAATAGAATTGTTCATACTGTTTTTGAAAATATGAGAAATTTTATTTAGAAAAAATATAAAAGAAAATGTGATTTACCTAGAAAGGGAAATTAATTAGTTATTGAAAAAAAAAGGTAACATGCTTTACATAAAAAAGGAAATTGATTAGGTATTTATAACTGTATTTTTTTAACATCTTTCAATATTTTGGTTTTAATATTATAAAATAGATAGGTATAAAAAAGGTTATTTAGTTAAAAACGTGCTAATATATTAGTAAGAGCAATTAAGTAAAAACACGAAATACCAAAAAATAGGTAAAAAAAGGTATAGAAAAGATAATACGTTTTATCTGAAAAAATGTACTGTAAAAGATTAGTTATTAGTAATTGTAATATTTTATTATAAATGGTAATATTTTTAGCTGAAAAAGAAATATTTTATTAAATAGAAAAGGAATGTTTTTTAGCTAAAAATGTAATTAGTTTGGTATTATTAATTATAATATTTTTATAATATTTTTAAATAGACTTGTCCGTACTTTTTTTGAAAAGAAGACAAATTTTAGTTAGAAAAAATATAAAAAATGTGTTTTACCTGAAAAGGGAAATTGATTAGTTATTGAAAAAATAAAAAGGTAACAAGCTTTACATGAAAAAGGAAATTGATCATGTATTTATAATTGTATTTTTTTTACATCTTTCGATATTTTGGCTTTAATATTATAATATAGATAGATATAAGTAAGGGTATTTAGATAAAAACGTAATAATATAATATAATAGTAGGGTAATTAAGTAAAAACACGAATTACCAAAAAACAGGTACCATAACTTTTAATGATTCGACTATTATAATATAGTAACTTATATTGTAATTATTCTTGTATTTAATAAGCAATTCCTTTTATCATTTTTTAAATATTAAGTTTATAGTACAAATAAGTTTAAATTCACATGAAAATACTAAACATAAAGCTTAACAAACCGAAAAATGATTAACTTCCAAACACAATTTTTACTAACATTTACTATCGTATATGTAACAGCCCGACTTTTCGGATTATTAATTCTAAATCGAAAAATAAAAAAAATTACAATTTATTAATCAAAAGTCTTTTACAAAGAAATCTATTACAAAAGTGCAGCTAAGAATGACAATTTAAAAGCTAATATACTCCGAACCTAAGTTCTTCGAACTCCAATGCTATCCACTCGATCTTACATTGAACCTGAAAATTGTAAGTAATGAGCTACGAAGCTCAGTAAGTAACCAATCGATCTAACCAGTTGGGCAAAGTAACATACATACACATATAAAATAACACAATATTCAATGCAATACGATATACGAAACAATAACTTTCGATACACATATTCTTATTCGATACCACATAACAACAATAACTTTAAACCCACAATTCATACCACGATCACTACAACCCGGTGATAACGGTCCTAAATTTTAGAAAACTTTCACTACAATCCGGTGACTCGGTCCTTATTCTTATTTTCGCAAACCATGGCATAAATCAGAGTCCCAAGACTATTGCTTACATATAACACATAAAATACACCAATACATATAACTTCAAAATATAATACTTAGCCCAAGTTTCGATAACAAATACATACACACATAACACATTGTTTTGAAAACACTAGATAGAACGATCAGAAACTTACCTGTACGCGGAAACTCAATAATCAAAACATCTTATCCAATTCTGACCAGATCTGTATTTACCCTTTTTTTACCCTCTAAACGATGTTTTCTTGGAAAACTCAAAGAACAAAAGTTGTAGAACACGAAAATATCTTTCCGAAAAGTCTAGAATCAATGAATTCTGACTTACGATGAATTTTCTAAGAATTTTACAAGATTGCTGATTTGTGTGATAATAGACCTAAGAATTTTGATAATAAAGATGAAGAAGGAGAATAAGATGTTTATATAGAATTTCAAAACCCTAATTACAAACCTATTAGTAATCTGTATTAAAATTTGATCCATGTTTTAAGCCCAATTAAGCTAAACCAATTTTTAATTCCTAATAATTATCTAATTTTAATCTTTTTTTAATATTGTATTATTACTATTATTATTATTATTATTATTATTATTATTATTAGTATTAGTATTATTATTATTATTATTATTATTATTATTATTATTATTATTATTATTATTATTATTATTATTATTCTAAAAATTACGGGATATTACAGTATAACTCAACTCCTCATCATACATCTAATTAGTTCGGCAAACATTAACAATTTATTAATATCTAGAATGTGGTCCACGGGTTTAAAAGCTAGTTATTTTTAGTGTTTGAGATAATGGCTAATATTAGATAAAATTGCCTTGATTATTTTGATTATTGTTTCGTAATTCACGGACAATGAAGAACACTAACACCTTCTTATGAACATGTATGTTCTCATCAAGAAGCAAAAGGGCTTTTGTTGGCAATATCTGGAAAGTAGTTTCGAGGTCTATGCCTATAAACTTCCCAGACTATTCTCAATGAAAATGGACTTGATCATGTTCATGAAAGTTTTACCTTTGTTAGGTTAGGGGACTTACACACTCCGAGATTCACAAACAACCAATACAGAGTGCGCACACCAATTGATTAGTTGACAAGATCCACCAAAGCGCGGTCAAACACTATTTAAGTATTACTTCTACTTCTATCAACAATAATTAAAAGCAAAACAAGAACACACACAATATTTGACGTGGAAACACCCACGCCCCAAACTTTTATTATCAACCAAAATAGTTATCAATAATACATCAAAATAATAACACCTTAACGGTGTCCCAACCCCAATACTTGAGCCAACAATGCTCAAACATCTCCCAAACAATACTTAAGACTACATCTCTTAAGCTTTTACCTCAAACAAATATAATATGACTAAGTATATATAGCCATCATGATGTGCTAAAAATAATTACGATTGCAAGTGCACAATCTCGTTTTAGTAAATTTAGATTCGTTCCGCAAAGACTAATATTTTCGCAATCCTTAAATTTTAATTTAATCAAATTAGAACAAGTTTGATTTTTGAGAATTTGGTTTGGATTTTATACTAATTAATTCCTAAAAGAAGATTAATCTATTTTTTTAAAGGAGAAGTAAATTTATTCTAATTTTAAACTAAGTAATTAAAAATAAAATAAAAAAAACCTAATTTTTTTAGAGAATCTAAATTCGAATTAAAACAGAATTTATTTACAAGAAATTTTGGCATGACTCGTTCGTAAATTCAACTAACCATTTTATATCCAACACAAGGATTTAACGAACTAAAATCAAATTACCAGAAAGATCCATTCACTTAAGCAATTTAAAAAAAAAACGGACTCAATTAAGGACTCAAACGCAGCAACTTGGTTACATTAATACATCGAATTCAGAAAAATAGAAAACGGAACTCAGCAAAAACTTGAACATAGACTCGCAATTCCAACGAAAACCACAACAATTCGGGACTCGGCAACTCGTGAAAACAGAAATTTCGGCGCATTACTCGACTGCAAACTCAATCAAAAGAAAAGCACCAAACGCATACACTCGACTGTAATTTGACTTATAACTCAGATTCAGTGACACAAGTAACAATTAAACTCGACTCGCTATTAACTCAGCTACAACAACTCGGTAAAGAACTCAGCACGACTCATCAAACTCAGTACAACGAACAACCAACGAACATCCATAAGAATTCGAACTAAGCCAACAGCAAAACAAAGCAAGAAAAAGGGGGATTGGGGTCGTGAGCTAGAGGGTTTTGCAGCGAAAACAGAAGACAAAGAAATTATGGCGCTTGTGGAGAGAGAGAGAGAGAGAGAGAGAGAGAGAGAGAATGTCTGTGTCTTTAGTGAAGGAAAGGAGATTTTTAAGAAGAAGAAGGTTAGAACTGTGCTGGGTGTGGTGAAATAACGAAATCAAATAAAAAAAATAGGGGAAAGGCTAAAGGAAATTAACTATGAAATTAAAATTACACTAAAAACGATAATTTGGAATTTAAATGGCCCACAATAAAATTGAGATTTTTAAAGGGGCTTAAATTACGAATTAAAACTAAGAGCAAGAAATTAAAATTTCGTTACTTTCAACCCATAGTGGTTAGCATTTCGCTACTTTTCCACTACATGGATTTACGAAAATAACGAAAGCAAGTAAAAATAAACGAGAGAGCAAGACAAGAAATTAAAGGAAATGAAATTGCATTAAAAAGAGTGTTTGCAAGATTTGAAACTAAAAAAATACAAGAAATTAAAACTACCCTAAAATCTAAGTTACTAAATACAAGGGGGGTGAGGGGGTATTTATAGGATAGGAATTAGGGTTAAGGGGGGTGTTGGGTAAATCCCCACCATACATTTGTGGTGTGTGGTGGTGAAATCCTAGCCATCTATTTGTTTCCTTCCCCCTTAAGCTTTGAAGAGTTGATCTTGGCCATACACTTATGTAGTGTGTTGGGATGATCTCCACCTTCCACTTGTCTTGAAATATTCCTTTTGCTCCAAGCTCCTAATTCTTTCCTTCTTTCATTTTTGGTCCTTTTTCTTCCTCTTTTTCCCTTCCTTGCTTTTTATTTCTTTATTTTGTCATTTCTTTATTTATTTACGAATTTCCTGAAATGCAACAAAATATTTTATTAAAATACGAGTTCAAGCAATAAATAGGTAGTAAAAATATGCACTTATCAAATGCCCCCATACCTATCTTTTGCTCGTTCTCGAGTAAAACAAAAACAAAAACAAAAACAAAAAAGAAAATGTAGATAAAAAGTCCTATACTCCTTTTCGTAGGTGTGACGGTTGCATTTGGCATATGCAACAAGCCCTTTAAACCCCTAGGCAGCCCTAGTGGACGAGTGAGGTCTCGTGAGGGCCTATAGTGAATGTACCCATAAAATCCATCTAGCTTGATTTAAAAATTACATGGCAATGCAACACCACACATACATGTCCTCTCATGGTACATCAACTTAAGAATCAAAATGAGTTCGCAAAGTCTTGGTGTGTAAAGTGCAAGGATTCACGTAGTCTACTTAAAGAAGCATGCACGAGTGATTACAAGTTCATGTCAAGTGCAAAAATTATTGGAAACCATGCTAAGTCTATAAGAGCACACCTTAGAGTCAAAACTTGAGATTTCATATGTAAAAGAAACAAGCAATACCTCACATTTCACTCACAAAAGAACATTCACTCAAGAACAAGGGTAAGTGTATCACTCATTTCCAACAAAATCAAAAGCATGCTTGACATTTGGTATCATTCTAACTTAAACACAACATACATTAATGATGACAATCAAAAGGTCTTTATTTGGGTTGTAATGGGGCTAGGGACAGGGTATGTCAAGTAAAGCCAAAATAAGGTGAAGTGTCAAAAGCTAGTAGTCACCATGAAAAACATGCACAACACCAAACTTCCTCCCCACACAATTATTAATTTTTTACTTTTTAACAAAAAGACTTGACTAGTCGAATGAAGGAGGATTACAAAAACATAAGTATGCTCTCATATATATATATATATATATATATATATATATATATATATATATTCTTTCTTTTTTTCTTTTTTTATGAGAGCTAAGATAAACATAAGCAAACATAATCCTCCTTTAGATTTAACTTGAAAATCGACTAACAAGGTAACAAAACATATATTTCCTCAAAAGTTATGAACAAAAGTATACCCATCTCACACCTTATTACTCCCTCAAGTTCCTACTAGCCTTTGACAAATTGGGATCAAGTATACGTAAAGCTGTACAAGAAAAAGGTCTTAGGCGAGTAATGTGGTGTGTCACCGAAAGAATTTGATTAAGCTCAAAGGGGTAACTAATTGATCACATAAGAATGGTGTGGATATTTTGGGAAATATGGGTTATTCCTAAATGTCTTTATCATCTTATCATCAATCAATGTCATGTATTCCAAGAAAGAACTCAAACAAGTGCTAGCAATGCAAATGACAAGTGGACACTCAAGCAAAAGAATATAAATGCAAAAGATGTGCATATAGGCTCAAAACTCACTTGGTGTGGTAGAACATAATCAATCTCAAGTAAAGGTATCCTCAATGCACCTACTTGTACTCAAAGCATGAAAACCAAATCATTTACACCTAATCATGACCTTCTAATTTCTTGCACAAATCAAATAAGTCTACTAGTTTCACCTTGCTAGTGTAAGTGTGTGGACAAGAACTTAGCAAATCACTTCTCAATCAAAAGCTAAAGGATCACAAGATTATCATAGCATGTAAGGGTGCATCAAGCAACTAGCAATCAATTAACAAGACTAGAATAAGATTAGAACTCTACTATTTACAATTCTACAAATATTTTTTTCATTTTTTTTTTGGATTTTCTGATTTTTATATTTACACTAAGAACCCTCCCCCATACCTAAATCATGCATTGTCCTCAATGTATGCAAATGCAAGAGAAATGAGTAAAGGAGAACGAGGAAATACCTAATAAGGGATGACGGAGACTGAAAACTTCTAAAAAATTATGAAAGAAAATAACTCACACACGCACACAATTCCTCCCCCAAACCTGAATTTCACAAGGGGAGGCAAAGGAATAAAATCGAATTTGCCGATGTCGGTGGGAAAATTGGGGTGCAACTTTGAGAAAATATCAAGAAAATTTTGAAAATTTTCATTAGCAAAGATTTTCTCAAGCAACATAGATTCATTCAACCTTATTGAACAAGTGTCACTAATGTTCTCCCTAAACTAGCTTAAGGATTCTTTATTTTGTTTAAGCAAATTAGAGACAATGAAAGTATGGTCTTGGGTTGAATCACTAGGAATGACAGAAAATGAGAATTCATTTTGTCCTAAAGGCTGTTGATCAAACTCGGGATGATACAAAGTCAAGTCAAATGCAGGTGGTGGTGGTCCAACAGGACTCTTAAGAACGGGCTCAACACTAACAACCTTGGGTGGGGTCTTCCACTTAGAACAATTGTTATTCAAATCTCCTAACAACTCACCGAATGTAAGTGGTTCATCAACGGGAGTTTTGACAACGAGCTCAACATTAGCATCCTCGGGTTTGGTTTCCCATGGAGAACAAATGTCGTCCAATTCTCTCAACATCTCTTCCGAGGTCATATCCTTATACGACTCATGAAGCTCTCGATTAGACTCATAGTTGACTTTGAAATCCTCTTTGAGAAGAGACTCAATCTCACTATCCTCAAGGTTTGACCAATTAACAATGTCATCAACAAGATTAACCCCTATTGTTTGTTTATAAAGCTCATTGGGTTCTTTTCCGACATTAAAGATATTAAGGTTAATGGGCATGTTGTTAGCATAAAATTACGCAAGCGCACGTAGTCACAAGTAATATAATTAAAGTTCGTTCCACAGAGATCTGGTTAAGTTTAATCAGTAAATATGCCTATGCAACAATGTTTAGTTTTAATCCACTGCTAAGACAATTAACAATTTTGGTATTGATTAACTAAATTAAACTAGGATGCAATTTTTAAACTAAGAATTAAATTAACTAATGAGATTGAATGCGAATTACTAATATGAGAATAAACATGGGATCCCAACTTCATTAAATACTTCCCTTAGATCTGACGCCTTTAATCTCTATATGCAATGATTTTGATATCTGATCGGATAACACGAAACCAGTATACGCTACCTGTCAGCATACGCATACCAAACTAAACAAACATCCACAAAAGAGATAGAAGATGAATAGACACCAATTATGCTTAGACCCTATATGTCTATAGAATTTGAAAACATAACGGTTGAAGAACAGGTTATCCATTAAGATCACATAGGGTAGTATAAGTATTTTCATCTCACACCACAAATCATATTGACAATCAATTATGAACCTATGCTAGCATGGCAAGTTCTAAATCTCAAGATCCACTTTCACTTCACAAGAGATTAACAATTCAATTTAGATGTTAGCTACGCATCTAAAAGCATTAAGATTAACCATACAAGGATATCAATTTCACATCACACACAGATCTTTACAGCATCAAGATACTAAGTTCCATAAATAACTCCGTTAGAATCCCATGACAACGTTTAGCCCATAATTAAACTATTCATCGTCATGGGATTTGATGAAAACATAATAATTAACAAGATATGAAAGAAAGAACAATAATATTAATAAAAACGAGAGTTGAGAAAACAAATCTATAATCCAAAGTATACAGAAGATGAAGTAGATCTAGATCTTTGCTTGTCACCGAGCTTGAATCCTTCTCCACTTTTCTCTCTTGCAGTTTTACGTTACAATAATAATAATCTGATACAAATTACAAGGTATGATGTGTTTATATAGGCACTACAAGTCTTGCCAGGCAAGAAAATACAAAAACAGAATTATAATAGAATTTCTGCAAGATACGTTTCCTAATTTGATTATGTTTTGTAAGGAAAATTCGTGGCTGACTTTTCTTCAGATTTTCAGGAACGTTCCCCACGTAATTGGACCTCTGGACTATCTTAGAATGATAGAAAATCTCGTTATCTTCGCGTGGACTACTTACGGGCCTCAAACGGACTTCTAGAACTCAAGATATGGCCAAAACATTGTAAACTGTGCAACCCTTCTCGAAAATCCGAATTTTAATCAATTAATTCCCAAAAAATTATAAAAGCATCCACCTTAGCCAACATTCTCGTAATCCTGCACAACTAAGCAAAACACATCAAATCTACAACAACTTGAGCCGAAGACAATCAATTTAAGCCAAAATTAAGCGATCCAAGTGGATATAAAATCCACTTATCACACCCCCAAACTTAAACCGATGCTTGTCCTCAAGCATAAACAATTACAACTAACTAACTAGCTAGTACCACTTCCGTAGGTGATCACGGTTGCATTTGGCATATGCAACAAGCCCTTTAAACCCCTAGGCAGCCCTAGTGGACGAGTAAGGTCTCGTGAGGGCCTATAGCGAATGTACCCACAAAATCCATTTAACCTAATGCAATGCAATGCATGAATGCAACTAGAATGAAAAATGCAACGATCCCCTTCAAACTAACCAAAACCAACGAGCAAGCAAATATCTTAGAGAATGCAACTAAATCCAAATAGAGCTCGACCAAGTTCCCGTATACTAACAATACATGAACAGAAACGTGTGTGTGTGCAATGCTCATCAGAAATACTCCCAAAACTAGGTCAAAAATCATACATGCTCTTCGTCAAGACAATCACAGGTTTATAAATAGAATAGACTGTAGACACTTCATAACCTAAGAACACCTCCATCCTTATCCAAGGTAGACAGAAATTCATGCTTTTATTACTAAACAACTACGACACATAATATACAAGCATGCTTATTTAACCGTGCAATGGATGAGACCCCGAAAGGCTTATACAATAATACCCATGTAGCGAGCGTTGGGTTAGTGGATCCCAGACTATAAAAGCCTTAGGTCACTAGGCACAAAGTCCCCGCGAACTTAATTGCTCGAGTATTAAAGAGCTCAACCTGGTTAATTTTTGCATATAAACAATTGACACTTTTGATCTTTTCTTTTTTTTTCTTTTTTTTTCTATGCAATCTGGAATGAGAATTCTCAATTCCAACCCTAGACTACTCATATAAATATGAGCCGGCTACTAGCCATTTGACGCCTAGCCATTATTGACAATTATTTACAATTCAAGCATGAAATACCTGTTTTCCCCCAAACTTAGACTTTAGTGATCCTACGCCATCAAGGGAATAACGAAAATTCTAAATATAATCAAGTGATTAAATCTCAAAACATCCAAACAAGCATGATCTCAACCTAGCCCAAAAGCACCCAATGAGACTGTGAAAAGATTTTGTTTCTGAAGCATGCAAGTCAATTTCATAGAAACTATAAATCAACCCTCTACTCATCATTACCACACTCAATTAGACACCTACCTACCAATCAGAATTAGCTCGTCTTAAGGGATCATGAAATATGCATGATATGCAAATGCAACTAATATGAACTCACATGGTATACGAAAAAAAAAAAACAGAATGCCCTACATGAAACAAACATAATTAATACGAACATTTATGCATGAATTACTACTAAGCATGCAAAACATGATATCCTACATGAACAAATAATACAACAACAACTACTAATCCCTCAAACCACCCCCAAACTTAAAATATTCAATGTCCGCATTGAATGGAAGTAAATACAAGGGATAGCAGAAACATACCTACTCATCCGCACTGTCGTCACCCTCGTCATCCTCATCGGACGAATCAGGTGGAGGATACGGAGTCCGAGTTCCATATATAGGCCACTGAACAGCAGTACCTGGTGACTGAAAAGCTGCATCCAAAGCTACGGCCATGTCCTCGGAGTACTGGCGACTGCAAACATGCATAGCATCCAACCGCCTAGTCATTCGACGAAAATAAGTATCAAAGACAGACATATCCACCATTCGCCGCTGAGGTTCTGCAATCGCTACTCCCGGTGCCCTAGGAACATGTGGCGGAGCGCCCGCTCCCTGACCACCAGCATCACCAACTATAAAGCCTAGACCCCTAAGATGAGGAATGCCGCCCGACCACTCCCCCATCCGGTCAATAGTAACATCATTAATGGAAGACATAGGTTTATGCACCGGCTCACCTTCGTACCATTTCACTTTCGAAGCATCACACAAGTACGCAATGATAGACGCATAAGGAATACTAGCCGATGAATTACTGCCCAAATACCGAAGAATAGCTTGATTAATAAGATACCCAAGGTCAACATACTCACCTCTGAGAATACCCCATAGCAGAATAGCTCTCTCAACAATAACATCGGTCACATGGGTTGATGGAAGAATATTAGAACTGATGAAGTAGAACCATGCCCGTGCGAACTTAGACAATGATGCCGCCGGAAAAGTCCTCTTCTCGGTGGTACCCACTCTACACTTCCACTCCGTACCCGGAATACAAAGCTCACCAATGATTGCATCAAGAACAACCTCATCCCTAGTCTTTTTCCCCCAATCAGTAGCACCTCTAGGTTTAGGCGGTTGCCTAATCAAAGTACGAATCGCACGAGGCGAATAATCCACCTTCTGGCCCCTAACAATCGTGGAGTTATTCCTTGCTATCGAAGCATTAGCATAAAACTCCCTCACCACATTCAATGGGGCATCATTAGCAAACTCACAAAATAAAGTCCAACCCCGCTCACTAATCATAGTCTCCATCTCCGCATTATTACGTGGCACAAGCCTCCTTTCCTGAATAACCCCCTTGACAACCAACCTACCATACTCCGCTTTGGCATCCTCATTCACGAATTTTTCCACTCCATCTCCCACAACATCGTTCTCATCCAAAGCTGGACGAGCACTACTACTACTTCCCACTAATCGTGGTCGCTTAGGAGCCATAATCAACAAATATCAAGCAAAGAACAACAATCTCCAAACAATTCACCAAACAAAGACCCCCAAATTACACACTTCAAGAACCCTAATTTGCAAAATTCACAAATTCAAATAAAAGATGAGAGAAAATATTACCCAATTGAATCAAAGAGGTGAAATTGCTAGATTAATCCCAAAAACTTCGAATTTGATTCCCCCTTTTCACTATGAATGGATGAAAGTTGAGAAGTTTGGGTAATATAGAAGTGTTTGTGTATGCATGGGTGTATGTATATATATAGGAGATGTAATAAAGATGAAATTATATGTAGTATAGGATTGGGGTTGTTTTAGGATTGAATTTAAGGTAGAATAGGATTTGGGGATGATAGTGTTTAGGATTTGAGATGAATTAGGATATAGGATAGAAAATAGGTAAAAGGAGTGAAAAAAATTGAGGTTTAGAGGCAAAAATTCGCAGGAATGCAGGAACAAAACAAGGCTGACTGCGCGCTGAAGCATGTTGCGCAGGTTCAACCTGCGTTACAGGGCTGGTTGCGCCGCGGCGCTAGTTGCGCAGGTTCAACCTGCGTTACTCGGCGCTGTTGGCACGCTGTGGCGCTAGTGGCGCGTCCCTGGCCTGCGTTACTTGGCTGTTTGCCTTGTGGCGCAGGTAGCGCAGCACTGTACTGTTCTTGTGAGTACTTTTCCTTCTTTTTTTTTTCTTTTCTTTTTTTTTTTCTTTTTTTTTCTTTTTTTTTTCACAGCAATTTTTTTTTTCCAACACTCACAACTTTTTTTTTTTCAAGAGATAAACAATAATACAACAAAATACAAGAGCGTGGGTTGCCTCCCACGAAGCGCTCCTTTTACGTCATTAGCTTGACGTTCTTCTCCCAAATCAAGTAGACGCCAAAACGGCGGAAACCTTATCGCGTTGAAACGACCCGCCATAGTAATGCTTCAACCGTTGTCCATTCACTTTAAAAGCATGATCCGGTGTTGTTTCATAAATTTCAATGGCTCCATGTGGATACACCGTCTTAACAATAAATGGACCCGACCACCTTGACTTGAGTTTTCCCGGAAAAAGCTTGAGGCGAGAATTAAATAGCAACACCTGTTGACCTGGAAAAAATGCTTTTGGTACCAACCTTTTATCATGCCACCTATTAACCTTCTCCTTATACATCTTGTTATTTTCGTAAGCTTGCTCACGAAATTCCTCAAGTTCATTCAACTGAAGCAACCGCTTTGCACCCGCAGCCGTGATATCTAAATTCAATTTCTTCAACGCCCAATATGCTTTATGTTCCAACTCTGCAGGCAAATGACATGCTTTCCCATAAACTAACTGAAACGGAGACATACCTAGAGGAGTTTTGTAAGCAGTTCTGTATGCCCATACAGCTTCATCCAACTTCAATGACCAATCCTTACAAGACGGATTCACCACTTTCTCTAGAATTCTCTTGATCTCCCTGTTAGAAACTTCAGCTTGGCCATTCGTTTGAGGGTGATAAGCAGTGGCAACACGATGCGTCACATTATATTTCGCCATCAACGTAGTAAACTGGCGATTGCAAAAGTGAGTTCCCTCATCACTTATTATAGCACGTGGAGTTCCGAAACGCGTAAAAATTTGCTTATGCAAGAAATTCAATACCACCTTTGCATCATTGGTCGGCAACGCTTTAACATCGACCCATTTAGACACGTAATCCACAGCTAGCAAGATGTACTGATTGCTGCATGAAGAAACAAAAGGTCCCATGAAGTCAATCCCCCATACATCAAAGATCTCTACCTCAAGAAGCATGTTAAGAGGCATCTCGTTCCTTCTAGAAATATTGCCAACCCTTTGACAACGATCACATCTCAACACGAACTGATGAGCATCCTTAAACAAGGAAGGCCAATAGAAACCTGCTTGAAGCACACGAGCCGCTGTCTTTTCTCCACCATAATGACCACCATAAACAGTTGAGTGGCAATCTCGCAACACACCCTCCGTCTCACTATACGGAATACATCGTCTGATCATCTGATCTGCTCCTTGTCAAAATAGAAACGGTTCATCCCAATGGTACCACTTCACATCATGTAGAAACTTCTTCCTTTGAGCACTCGAAAGATCTGGAGGAATAACATTGCTAACCAAATAGTTTACATAATCTGCAAACCATGGCTCTTCATCTTGCACTGCAACCAGCTGCTCATCTGGAAAAGATTCATTAATAAGAGATTTGTTATGCAATTCCTTACCGTGGTCCTCTAAGCGTGAGAGATGATCCGCTACTTGATTTTCCGTGCCTTTCCTATCCTTGATTTCCACATCAAATTCTTGCAAAAGAAGCACCCAACGAATCAATCTAGGCTTGGAATCCTTCTTCGACATAAGATATCGAATTGCAGCATGATCAGTATACACAATCACCTTCGTACCAAGCAGATAAGACCTGAATTTCTCGAAACCATAGACAACTGCTAGCAACTCCTTCTCCGTAGTAGTGTAGTTCAGCTGAGCATCATTGAGGGTTTTACTAGCATAGTAAACCACATGAAAAATTTTATACTTCCTTTGACCAAGCACAGCTCCAACAGCATAGTCACTAGCATCACACATAAGTTCAAACGGCTCCTCCCAATTAGGTGCGGTAATGACTGGTGTAGTAGTCAACTTCTTCTTCAAGAGCTCAAAAGCTGCAAGACACTCATCATCAAACTTGAAAGGAACATCCTTCTCCAGGAGATTGCACAAGGGTTTAGAAATTTTTGAGAAGTCTTTGATGAATCGCCGATAGAAACCCGCATGACCAAGAAAACTGCGAATTCCTTTAACAGAGATAGGTGGAGGAAGATTTTTGATTGTTTCCACCTTAGCCCTATCCACCTCAAGTCCTCTACCAGATACCTTGTGCCCAAGAATAATTCCCTCTCGCACCATGAAGTGACACTTCTCCCAATTAAGCACCAGGTTAGTCTCCACACAACGTTTCAAAACCAAACCAAGATTATGCAAGCACTCGTCATATGAAGTACCAAAAACTGAGAAGTCATCCATAAAAACCTCCACATTCAAGCCAATCATGTCTGAGAAAATAGCCATCATGCACCTTTGAAAAGTGGCGGGAGCACCACAAAGTCCGAAAGAAACCCGTCGGAAAGCAAAGGTACCAAAAGGACATGTGAATGTGGTCTTCTCTTGATCTTCCGGAGCAATGCAAATCTGATTGTAGCCTGAATAACCATCAAGGAGGCAATAATACTCATGTCCCGCCAACCTGTCTAGCATCTGATCAATGAATGGCAGGGGAAAGTGATCTTTTCTCGTGGCTTTGTTGAGCTTCCTATAGTCCATACAAACTCTCCACCCCGTGACTGTTCGAGTAGGGATGAGCTCATTCTTTTCATTAGCAACAACTGTCATGCCTCCTTTCTTTGGCACACATTGAACCGGGCTCACCCAAGAACTATCTGAGATAGGATATATAATACCCGCATCCAGCCACTTTAGAATTTCCTTCTTCACCACCTCTTTCATAATCGGATTAAGTCTTCGCTGGTGCTCAACAGTAGGCTTAGCTCCCTCCTCTAGCAGAATTTTATGCATGCAATAAGAAGGGCTGATTCCCTTGATATCTGCTATAGTCCAACCAATTGCTGACTTGAATTCCCTCAAAATTCGCAGAAGCTTTTCTTCCGCACTAGCTGACAAGTTAGAGGCAATAATAACAGGTAATGTAGATGCATCACCAAGAAAAACATACCGCAAGTGTTCCGGAAGTGGTTTGAGTTCAAGTGTGGAGCTTCCTCAATAGATGGTTTCAGGCGCCCCTCTGAATTTTTACGTTCTCCTAACCCAAGAGATTCAAAAGGCAAATCAAATCTCCTTTTCCAAGGGGCTGAATTTAGCTGCTGAAGTTGCTCGGCTAATTCCTCATCTTCAAAATCAGAGTCACCAACTAAAACTTTTTCCAAAGAGTCTAACTTAAGCAACTTCTCCATTTCCATAGTAACTTCAGAATCAACCCAATCCACCTTCAAACATTCTTCTTCATCTGAGGGAAGTTTCATTGCATTAAAAACATTGAAAGTGACATTCTGGTCTTGCACCCTCATGGTGAGCTCCCCTTTCTGCACATCAATCAAAGTCTTTCCCGTAGCCAAGAATGGTCTTCCCAAGATTATGGGAATCTTCTTATCTTCCTCGAAATCCAAGATAACAAAATCAGCAGGAAATATGAGTTTGTCAACTTTCACCAACACATCCTCCACTATGCCTCTAGGATATGTAACTGAACGATCAGCCAACTGCAAAGAGATGTTGGTAGGCTTTGGTTCCGGTAGACCAAGTTGCATATAGACTGACAAGGGCATGAGATTGATGCTAGCTCCCAAGTCACACAAGCACTTCGCAAAAGACAATTTACCAATAGTGCATGGAATAGTAAAGCTACCAGGATCCTTTAGTTTTGGAGGCAATTTCTGTTGCAGCACAGCACTGCACTCTTCCGTAAGAGCAACGGTCTCTAATTCCTCAAGCTTCAACTTACGAGAAAGAATCCCCTTCATGAACTTGGCATAGCTCGGCATCTGTTCAAGAGCTTCGGCAAAGGGGATGTTAATCTGCAACTTCTTGAACACCTCTAAGAACTTAGCAAATTTCTTGTCCAACTGCTGCTTCTGGAGTCTTCTAGGATAAGGAGGAGGAGGATAGATCTGAGTGTTCTTTGTAGACTGCTCCACAGAATTTTTAACAGGTTCCTTGCTCTTCTCTACTTCACCACCTTGCTGATCAGCCCCCAAATCAGATTGAGCAATTTCGGACACTACAGATTTTTCAACCTGCTGATTCTGAACATCTTCATCTTCTTCGACTGCTGATTTAGGGCCTGCTATAACTTTTCCCGATCTCAAAGTCACAGCCTTCACCTGTTCTTTGCTATCCCTCCTACCTGGATTTGCTTCCGTATCACTAGGAAGAGTTCCTTGAGGCCTACTAAGTAAGGCACTTGCAATCTGTCCTATCTGAGTTTCCAAGAGTTTCTGACCAGCTTGTAGGTTCTTTAACGCTATCCACACATCATCTGATTTTTCATTAGAAGATTGCCCCGCATGAGCCTGGGGCTGTTGCTGCTGAAATCCAGAAGGCTGATATGATTGCTTTGGAGCATACTGCTGCTGATAACCTTGATTGAATGGCCTTGCTTGCTGCCCCTGAAACTGCTGATAGGGTTGCTGAGGTTGTTGAGCACCTTGGTTGTTGCTCCAGCTGAAGTTAGGATGATTCCTGTTGCTTGGATGATAGGTGGCTGGTACTGGTGCAGCAGGTCTCTGAAAATTACTCACGAACTGTGCTGATTCAGAAGAGATAGCACACTGATTCGTCTCATGTGCGCCCGCACATAGCTCACAAACACTGGCAACCTGCTGAACTCCATAATTAGCAAGAGAATCCACCTTCATCGAAAGAGCCTTCAACTGAGCTGCAATAGCTGAAGCTGTGTCAACTTCAAGAACACCTGCTACCTTACCTTGAGAAAGCCTCTGTGTTGGATTTTGATATTCGTTAGCAGCCATCATCTCAATAAGATCATATGCTTCCTCATAGCTCTTCGCCCATAGAGCTCCACCAGATGCTGCATCTAGCAAAGGCCTAGACTGTGCTCCCAACCCATTGTAGAAACCATTAATAACCATCCAATCAGGCATGCCATGATGAGGGCACCTTCGTAGCATCTCCTTATAACGTTCCCAAGCCTCACACAAAGATTCGCCAGATTGCTGTTGAAATTGAGTTAACTGGTTCCTTATTGCTGCAGTTTTCGCCATAGGGAAGAATTTAGTAAGAAACTTCTGAGCAAGATCATCCCATGTAGTGATGGAACCAGCTGGTAGAGAATGTAACCAGCCCTTAGCCTTATCCCTTAAGGAGAATGGGAAAAGCCTCAACTTGATAGCATCATCCGACACACCATTAAATTTGAAAGTGTCGCAGATCTCGATAAAGTCCCTGATGTGCATATTAGGATCCTCTGTCGAAGCACCCCCAAACTGAACCGAATTCTGCACCATCTGAATTGTGCTGGGCTTGATCTCAAAGTTATTCGCTGCAATAGCTGGCCTGACAATACTAGATTGTATGTCAGTAATCTTCGGCTGCGAATAGTCCTTCAAAGCCTTAACTGCTGCTGGTAAATCTGCCATCTCTATAGTAGTTTCAAGTTCCTCTTTCTGATTATCTACTACAAGATCGTCTTCTGCCAGTTTTTCCTTACGAGCCTGCAAACGTGTTCGCATACACGTTCAAGTACCTGAAAACACAACGAAACAAACAACTAAGTAAGAAATCCGAGTCAGTGAACGCTAACGACCACTGATGACAAGCACATAAACTAAACAAAACACCGATGATCCCCGGCA
Source organism: Saposhnikovia divaricata (assembly GCA_036435485.1). Taxonomy (NCBI): domain Eukaryota; kingdom Viridiplantae; phylum Streptophyta; class Magnoliopsida; order Apiales; family Apiaceae; genus Saposhnikovia; species Saposhnikovia divaricata. Next base: position 52,735,897 of record CM071594.1, on the reverse strand, counting down.
GCGGCGCCAAAAACTTGTTCGCATAAAATTACGCAAGCGCACGTAGTCACAAGTAATATAATTAAAGTTCGTTCCACAGAGATCTGGTTAAGTTTAATCAGTAAATATGCCTATGCAACAATGTTTAGTTTTAATCCACTGCTAAGACAATTTACAATTTTGGTATTGATTAACTAAATTAAACTAGGATGCAATTTTTAAACTAAGAATTAAATTAACTAATGAGATTGAATGCGAATTACTAATATGAGAATAAACATGGGATCCCAACTTCATTAAATACTTCCCTTAGATCTGACGCCTTTAATCTCTATATGCAATGATTTTGATATCTGATCGGATAACACGAAACCAGTATACGCTACCTGTCAGCATACGCATACCAAACTAAACATACATCCACAAAAGAGATAGAAGATGAATAGACACCAATTATGCTTAGACCCTATATGTCTATAGAATTTGAAAATATAACGGTTGAAGAACAGGTTATCCATTAAGATCACATAGGGTAGTATAAGTATTTTCATCTCACACCACAAATCATATTGACAATCAATTATGAACCTATGCTAGCATGGCAAGTTCTAAATCTCAAGATCCACTTTCACTTCACAAGAGATTAACAATTCAATTTAGATGTTAGCTACGCATCTAAAAGCATTAAGATTAACCATACAAGGATATCAATTTCACATCACACACAGATCTTTACAGCATCAAGATACTAAGTTCCATAAATAACTCCGTTAGAATCCCATGACAACGTTTAGCCCATAATTGAACTATTCATCGTCATGGGATTTGATGAAAACATAATAATTAACAAGATATGAAAGAAAGAACAATAATATTAATAAAAATGAGAGTTGATAAAACAAATCTATAATCCAAAGTATACAGAAGATGAAGTAGATCTAGATCTTTGCTTGTCACCGAGCTTGAATCCTTCTCCACTTTTCTCTCTTGCAGTTTTACGTTACAATAATAATAATCTGATACAAATTACAAGGTATGATGTGTTTATATAGGCACTACAAGTCTTGCCCAGCAAGAAAATACAAAAACAGAATTATAATAGAATTTCTGCAAGATACGTTTCCTAATTTGATTATGTTTTGTAAGGAAAATTCGTGGCTGACTTTTCTTCAGATTTTCAGGAACGTTCCCCACGTAATTGGACCTCTGGACTATCTTAGAATGATAGAAAATCTCGTTATCTTCGCGTGGACTGCTTACGGGCCTCAAACGGACTTCTAGAACTCAAGATATGGCCAAAACATTGTAAACTGTGCAACCCTTCTCGAAAATCCGAATTTTAATCAATTAATTCCCAAAAAATTATAAAAGCATCCACCTTAGTCAACATTCTCGTAATCCTGCACAACTAAGCAAAACACATCAAATCTACAACAACTTGAGCCCAAGACAATCAATTTAAGCCGAAATTAAGCGATCCAAGTGGATATAAAATCCACTTATCACATGTTACCCAAAGTGAGTTTCATCGAACCATCCCTACAATTAATCAAGGAATTAGATGTAGCAAGAAAAGGTCTTCCTACAATGATCGGGATTTGGTTCTTAGGATTCGTGACAGGTTGAGTCTCGAGGACAACAAAATCAACCGGAAAGATGAATTCACCGACTTCAATTAACACATCTTCAATTATTCCCTTAGGCATTTTGACAGACCGATCGGCTAATTGAATTGTCATGTTTGTCTTTTTAAGTTCGCCTAAACCTAGGGCTTGATAGACCGAAAATGGAAGGAGATTCACGCTAGCACCTAAGTCAAGTAACGCCTTGTCCACAAAAGTATTGCCTATGACACATGAAATTTTAGGACAACCGGGGTCCTTATATTTCACGGGAATTTGATTCGAAAGAATTGAACTAACTTGAGAAGTCAAAAAGGCTTTCTTAGGGACGTGGGTATAACGTTTATGAGAACACAAATCTTTTAGACACTTGGCATAAGAAGGGACTTGTTGAATGGCATCTAAAAGAGGAATGTTTATCTTGACTTGTTTGAAAACTTCCAAAATTTGGTCCATTTGAGCCGATTGTTTATTTGAAAGGAGTCGTTGAGCATAAGGAGATTTTGGCTTAAAGACTCGTTCACTAGGTTCTTCGGGAATAGATTTTGGAGGTGATTTGTTAAAAGACGAAGGTTCACTCGATGGTTTACAAGAAAATTCTGGTGATTTGGGAATGGAGTTTGAAGATGAAGGTTCAAGAGAAGACGATGAGGGACTAGATGACTCGAAAGGCTCGGGATTTGGAAGATGGTTGGAATGATCACGTTTAGGGTTTGGTTCAACATCTGAAGCATCTTCTTCGTCTTCGGGGGACTTGATTCCTACTTGATTGTCAATTTGGTTTCCCGATCTTAAAGAAATGATGGCATTAACGTTTTCGTGAGGTTTTTAGTTGAGAGGAAATTTAGGGTTGACCTCGGGTTTACTCGGGAACTTGTTCTTCTCTCGCTCACACATTGCGTTGGCTAATTGACTCACTTGAACCTCTAACTTAGATATGGCTTGAGTACTAGCATTCAGAAGTTGCCTATCTTGAGTCATGGTTTGCATGAAAGTTTGTTGAGATTGAGCCAAATTAGTCGTTGATTTCAAAAGCGCATCAAGAGTCTTTTATAAGGAATTAATCCTCTTATCTGACTCATGAAAGCCGGGTGGGTGGGCAGGTGCTTGAGTCGGATAAGGAACGTAATTTTGAGGTGCGTTTGGAAAATGACCTTGATTTGGAAAGTTCGGCTTTTGAAAAGGAGGAGTTTGAAAAGAAGGTGGCGAAGATTGAAAGTTTTGGCCTTGGTTCCACGAGAAATTCGGGTGGTTCTTCCACTCGGGATTGTAAGTCGGAGCAAAAGGATCATTCCTTTTGTTTGGTGGAAACACCTCATTGACTTATTGGAATTCTTGCAAATTTTGCATCCATTTATTCGGGTAAACAGACATGTGTGAGGGTCCACTATGAGTTTCCAAAGCTTCGAGTCTCCTAGTAAGGGTGGCTAGCTTGGCATCGTTTGCAATATTGTTTCCAATTGAATGTAGACCCCTAGAAGAACTAGATGACTCGTTGGACTTGTGAGGTTCCCTAGTAGACTCCCACAACATAGTCTTCTCAGCTAATTCCGTGAAAAAGGCCCACCTCTCGTCCTCATTTTTATCCATGAATTTCCCTTGGCATATAGATTCCAACAACGCGGTTGTTGAACTATCTAGGGCCTCGTACACAAGCTTACAGAGCCTCCATTTTTCGATCCCATGGTGGGGACATTGAGATAGAAGATTTTTAAAACGGTCAAAACACGTCCAAAATAGTTCGTTTTGTTTTTGACGAAATTGATTAATCTCATTCGTGAGTTTCATAGTCTTGTGGCTTGGAAAGAATTTTTTTAAGAAAGATGACTACGAAACCCTCCCAAGTGGAAATCGAATTGACGGGTAAACTATATAACCACTTTTTCGCATTATCTTTAAGGGCAAAGTTTATTAGTCTAAGCCGTATGGAGTCCTTGGAAAGTTGTTGGAGTTTTTGCAATGCGCAAACCTCCTCAAATTCATGAATAAAAAGTTAGGGATCCTCACCATCACTCCCGGTAAACTTAGGTAACATGCTAATGAAATGAGATTTAATCTCGAAGTTATTACCATTAACCGGAGGAAGAGTGATACACGAGGGTTGGGCAGAACGGGTAGGATAGCAACGGTCCTTAAGAGACATGGCCATGGTTACTACTGGTTCGGAATTATCTAAAGACTCGGAATCGGATGAGGAAGAAATCTCGAATGATCTTACTAGTCTAGCAGAATTATCCCTAATCCAAATAGTTCGCATAAACCATGCAAGGAAACACGTAGCAAATAAGTGCGATAAAATAAACACACAAAAAGAAAGGGGTGAAAAATTAAAAGGAAAAAGAAAATATTCTAACCCTAGGGTTTCTTTAAAAAATTGAACTAGACCTTGCTCCTTACTTTAAGGGCTACCAAAAACTAGGTAAATCAATAATTATTCGAACCGGCTTGGCCAGGTGGGTGCAAGCATTGCCAAGAGGCTAAACACCAGCCTGGACACCAAAACCTTAATTGACCAGGTTAGCTTTCGCTTTCCTAGACACCAAAAAGTCGGAATAATTAAAGATTACTTCGTTTCTTAAGCACCTTCCTAAATGAGCGCGAGATTCCTAGGGCAAACGTCTAATTAATTTTATTAAAGGCTAGGTATGCAAAATAAGGGATTAAATTGTTTTTGGGCTAAGGAAAGAGTGATGAAATCCCTTCCCTTATCTTTTGAGAGGTTTTACCCTTAAGATTTATTTACAAAAGGATGCAACAAACAAAGAGGTAAAAAAACTATAAACATTTATGGATGCTTTAAACTACTAAATTAAAGAAAAGAAGAAATGTTAACGTACCTTGGGGTCCTCCAGCGATCACCACAATTTATAGGGTACGAAAAATTAAAAACAAGAAAATAAAAATCTAGATGATGTGCCATAAGTGATTAAATGCATGATGCAACAATTATGTAATTACAACTAATTTTTTGGATTTTAAATTTTAAATTTTTTTTTGTGATTTTTCAATTTTTTTATTTTTTTGTGATTTTCTAAATAAAAAAAACAAAAGAGGAGAGAGATGCGGTTTACCCAAGCAAAGCTTCCAAAATTCCAAGAAAATTCTTCCTTTTTAATCCAAGTTTCCCGAATTTTCCTCCAAATTCCTCGAAAAAATGCAAAAAAGAAAAAATGTGAGAAAAGAGCTAATCCGAAAAATTAAAAACTAAGGTACGAAAAATAATTAGTCCCCGGCAGCGGCGCCAAAAACTTGATGTGCTAAAAATAATTACGATTGCAAGTGCACAATCTCATTTTAGTAAATTTAGATTCGTTCCGCAGAGACTAATATTTTCGCAATCCTTAAATTTTAATTTAATCAAATTAGAACAAGTTTGATTTTTGAGAATTTGGTTTGGATTTTATACTAATTAATTCCTAAAAGAAGATTAATCTATTTTTTTAAAGGAGAAGTAAATTTATTCTAATTTTAAACTAAGTAATTAAAAAAAATTAAAAAAAACCTAATTTTTTTAGAGAATCTAAATTTGATTTAAAACAGAATTTATTTACAAGAAATTTTGGCATGACTCGTTCGTAAATTCAACTAACCATTTTATATCCAACACAAGGATTTAACGAAGTAAAATCAAATTACCAGAAAGATCCATTCACTTAAGCAATTTTAAAAAAAACGGACTCAATTAAGGACTCAAACGCAGCAACTTGGTTACATTAATACATCGAATTCAGGAATAGAAAACGGAACTCAGCAAAAACTTGAACATAGACTCACAATTCCAATGAAAACCACAACAATTCGGGACTCGGCAACTCGTGAAAACAAAAATTTCGGCGCATTACTCGGCTGCAAACTCAATCAAAAGAAAAGCACCAAACGCATACACTCGACTGTAATTTGACTTATAACTCAGATTCAGTGACACAAATAACAATTAAACTCGACTCGCTATTAACTCAGCTACAACAACTCGGTAAAGAACTCAACACGACTCATCAAACTCAGTACAACGAACAAGCAACGAACAGCCATAAGAATTCGAACTAAGCCAACAGCAAAACAAAGCAAGAAAAAGGGGGATTGGGGTCGTGAGCTAGAGGGTTTTGCAGCGAAAAGAGAAGACAAAGAAATTGTGGCGCTTGTGGGGGGGGGGAGAGAGAGAGAGAGAGAGAGAGAGAGAGAATGTCTGTGTCTTTACTGAAGGAAAGGAGATTTTTAAGAAGAAGAAGGTTAGAACTGTGCTGGGTGTGGTGAAATAACGAAATCAAATAAAAAAAATAGGGGAAAGGCTACCTAAGCTTCGAATTAAAACAGAGAAATAAAAATAGAGAATTCGTAATGAAAGTTTGTAAAACTAATTTTTCTTGTGTTTTTTTTAAAAAAAAATGAAAATAAGGAAATTAACTATGAAATTAAAATTACACTAAAAACGATAATTTGGAATTTAAATGGCCCACAATAAAATTGAGATTTTTAAAGGGGCTTAAATTACGAATTAAAACTAAGAGCAAGAAATTAAAATTTCGTTACTTTCAACCCATAGTGGTTAGCATTTCGCTACTTTGTCCACTACATGGATTTACGAAAATAATGAAAGCAAGTAAAAATAAACGAGAGAGCAAGACAAGAAATTATAGGAAATAAAATTACATTAAAAAGAGTGTTTACAAGATTTGAAACTAAAGAAAATACAAGAAATTAAAACTACCCTAAAATCTAAGTTACTAAATACAAGGGGGGTGATGGGGTATTTATAGGATAGGAATTAGGGTTAAGGGGGTGTTGGGTAAATCCCTACCATACATTTGTGGTGTGTGGTGGTGAAATCCTAGCCATCTATTTGTTTCCTTCCCCCTTAAGCTTTGAAGAGTTGATCTTGGCCATACACTTATGTAGTGTGTTGGGATGATCTCCACCTTCCACTTGTCTTGAAATATTCCTTTTGCTCCAAGCTCCTAATACTTTTCCTTCTTTCATTTTTGGTCCTTTTTCTTCCTCTTTTTCCCTTCCTTGCTCTTTATTTCTTTATTTTGTCATTTCTTTATTTATTTACGAATTTCCTAAAATGCAACAAAATAATTTATTAAAATACGAGTTCAAGCAATAAATAGGTAATAAAAATATGCACTTATCACATCACAAACTTAGCCACCAAGTTAGCATACAAGTATAATCATATTTGGTTTCTAATTACCTACCAAATTCTAATCATACTTGGTATCTAATTATCTACCCAAGGCATATCATCTATAATAATTATCCAAATATAATTATTATATTACCCATATTTGTCTTCGATCACCAAAGCCCATACTACCGTATTGGGTTTAATCCAACAATCCTCCCCTTCAACCCAATACCCATATTGGATTGAACAATAACCATCACGCCATCGACGTCCATTCGCCAATACCTCCCCTCGAACAAGAACTTCGTCTTGCTCTTCCAAACATTGAGTGTCGCTAAAACCTGTATAGTGACCCTCCAAACCACCATTTTTCACCATAACGATGTATCAATCTACAAAATCACGTGCATCAACCACCACGAGTGCTCTTCCATCAATTGAGTCACCCGATCCTTGCTTTCACAATCCTTCGGTCTCTTGAAAAAAATCCGTAGTATCACCCAAATAGTTCATCTAGTTGATCAAGCCATTGAAAAAATTGTGATGACCTCTTCCATCTTCTTCCATCTCGAGTCCGAACACAGGATTGATCCACGATGCAAGTCAGTCGTCAAACCGCATGTAACTTTGCCTCTACCCGCTTCAGCAGCAATCTCCTTGTCAGCAAATCCTTCATCATACTCTGTCATATCAATTGAACCTCGAACTTCCCTCAACCCCGTCCATCACGAACCCAAACCTTGCTCTTAATATCACTTGTTAGGTTAGTGGACTTACACAATTCGAGATTCACAAATAACCAATACAGAGCGCGCACACCAATTGATTAGTTGACAAAATCCACCAATGCGCGGTCAAACAACTAAATGATATTAGTTTTTTAAAATATATGTCGTTTAATATATATATATATATAGGGTCTTGTTCTAATAGAAACTAACTTAGAATAGAAACTAGAAACTAAACCTAAATTAAATATTTCAAGCTAATCTAATGACCAAATTAGGGGTACTCCAATACAAAAAACGTTTAAAATTATTGTTTCTATTCAACAAAAATATAAAAAAACAAAAAAAAAATTTAAAAAAATTACTGTTCAAGTGATGATGTGGCACGTGAACAGTAACTTTTTTTAAAAAAATTTTTTATTTTTTTTTTATATTTTTGTTGAATAGAGCCAAGAATTTTAAACGTTTTTTGTGAAGGTGCCCCTAGCGGGGCCATTAAAATAAATGAAATATAATTTATTTAGTGTAGGTTTCTAGTTTCTATTCTAAGGTTGGTTTCTATTTGAACGCTAGCCTATATATATATATATATATGAAACAACTACATTTACCACTATTAATATTATAAATTATTAATAATTTTGAATTAAAATAAAAATTATGAGACATCCGTGTGTGTGGTTATAATCTAGTATACTCAATTAGCAAAAGTGGATAAAATTTTGGGACGAATAAAAAAAATTGCGGTCAATATAAATTAAAATAAATAGGAGAAAATATCAAATTTGTTTTTTCCTTCAAGATATATATACAATGTCCAAGATTGGATTATAAATACAATTTACGATATTATTTTCTAATTTTTGCATTAGTTATTAAGAGTTTTGTTTTTGAAGAAACAATATCCATTCCATTCTATTGTTTGTGTTAAGTATTAAGAATTTCTTTTTGAAAATAAAATATCCGTCTTTGAATTATAATATGAGTTTTGCATAAAATGTTATAATCCTACAAATATAATGTATGCAATCTTGGATTACAGTTAAATTTACAGTTGACAGTATCTACATTAAACATTATCTCTTCAATTTACAATATTCATAGGATTACAACCAAATTTTATAATATTATTTCGTAATCTGTACATTGCTTATTACTAAAATTTTTCTTCTTAGAGATATATAATATCTAAACTTGGCTCATAACAATATTTTATAATATCCATTTGTACTCTCTGCATTAGACATTCATTCCTAGAGATGTACAATATTAAGTTTGAATCATATTAATTAAATTTTACAAGATCCAATTATAATCTCTACTTTCATTCCTACAAATTTACTATATATACGCATATGTACATATTGAGAGCATTGTACTACTCACATTACATCCACATTCAGAGGATTATTATATATTTCAAGCCACATTCTTAGACATGGCTAAGGCTAACAAGAAGTTTGTTTATCTGTTCCTACTTATGCTTTTTGTTTCCCGGTTGCCTACTAATGAGAGTAAGTAATAGATTGTTTTTTAAGTCCTTATCGTTTTTCTAGATACATTAAGTAATAGATTGTTTTACAGGTCCTTATCGTTTTTCTTGCTATGTATCAATATAAGGAGCAAATTGTAGACTAACATTTTTTTTTTTCAATTTGGAATATAGGTTTATCGGGGTGCATGCCAAAACTATTCTGTAAGCATTCTTGTTGGTGTTGTGCTCACATCGGAGTGATGGGACCCCGTGTTCACCTTGGATTGCAAGGACCACATGACGATAAATGTTATGAATCAAAGACCGACTGCAAAACTAATTGTAAAGACCATGACAATATGTTGAAACCATAGGTTGTAAGAACAAATAAATTAAAATTATCTATGTGTAATTGCTTAATCTTTTAAAAAATTTAATAAAATTTAAGTAGTTTTTTTGTTTTTTATTTTCCTCATGAATCTTACTATATATATTCAGTGTCTTAAAAATCGGCGATTAATTACTAGAAGATGACTAATCGACTCGATTATACTAAAATCGGGTCAAAAAAAATCTTTTATAAAAATCAGTCAAGATTAAGTAAAAATCGATCTAATTAGTATAATTAGTAAAATACTAGCTTATAGCCCGTGCAAAGCACTGGTTAATTTTTTTTTTTTTTAATTTGCTTATAAAGTAATATAATATTACAATTATTAATTTTAATATGTTATTGGAGAATTTGAACATTAAACCTTTCTGTAACATTAGATCTTTGTATATAACAACTTTTAGTATTAAATCTAACTTAATATGTTGTTGACGAGAATCGAACCTTCAACCTTTCTATATAACATCTTTTAGTATTAATGTTAAATTAAAATATTGTTAACGGGATTCAATCCATAGACCTCTGTATATGACAACTTTAATATTGTATCTAACGATTATTATCTATTCGATCCATAAATGAATGGGATAACAAAAAATGAGGGATAACAAAAATGGGATTAACCAAACTACAAAATATACCCACTTTTGCTTATTATAGTATAATATAGATAGTATAGATGTCTATATTTATGTACTACTATGCTTAATGCTTTAACTCTATAAATGAACATTCATAACTAATCCGTCATCTAAAAGAACAGGGTGAGTAAACATATATTTTTATGGAATTTGTATATAAACACTCTCTAGTTATTGTCTTCCTGCTTTGTTCGCATTGATCATACTATTTTCTTCTCGATTTTGTTCACATTGCTCCTTTGAGTATAAGTTTTATAATAAATCGTACGGTAGTTATGAGTTTTAATTTTTAAACTCATATTATAAATATTGTGATAATAATTTTAAGACTTATAATTTGAATTTTATATTTAGTAGGTTGTTGATAGGCTCATTCAAATGTTTGGGTGTTATTGTGGGTGTTATTGTGGGTGTTATCGGTGTGTTTTTTATATAGTTTCTTGATGCCTTTTTGTCTCTTAGTGGATGTTTTGGTTTCGTGATTCAGTTTCATATATCTGCTTTTGATTAACGAAAGATTTTGCTTGTAAAAAAATACTTATTTATTATTTCTTTTATTCTATGATATAATTATACATTGTTTTATTATGTAGTTCGTAAGAGTCGAACCCTTGACCTATGGTAGTGCTCGCTTATTATCTCTCTTACTCTTATTATATAATAGGATATAATGAGGAAAAAAATTAAAATGAAAAGGTAAAACTAAAATATAAAACACAAAAATATTTTATGTATACATTAGTCTTATTTTATATGGCTAAATCATGAATTCTCCCGATTTTCCTCTTAAATTGACCTCAAATTCCATTGTTAAAATGGTCAATTGCATACTGTTGTTGATACTCCTTAAGTTTTGATGATCACAAACAGTAAGCCATTTGGCTTATTAGTAGATATAAAACAGCATGCTAGTTGTGTATGTACTAACTTGGTTTTGCAGGATACTTAAGCTTACTGATTGCATAATCAGTCTATCCAAATAGCAAGCCAAAGTTTAGATACAGTAACAGTTGGCAAGCCATTTGCACACAGTCAATGCGCAAACAACAAGCCATTTTCAACTGTTCAGAATTCCTGTAGATAAAGATCAAACAGACATATCTATGTTCTCAGGAAACTTGGTTGATGATATGGAAATGCAAAAGTATAAGGCCATGTATCTGTTCAGCTCACCAGAACTAAAAAGCAAGCTGACAAGAACTTACTATGTTATTTCGGTACTGTACTAACTTTGTTTTATAGGAAAAATTAGCTTACCAACTGTATAATCAGTTTGTCACAAACAGCAAGCCAAATGCATGGGCAGTCAGCATACCAGTTTCACAAATAGCATGCCATTTTCACAAATAGCATGCTGACTGCGTCTGACAGAAATAAAGAGCCGTTCAGTTCTCAAAGAAGAAATTCAGTGGGAATATAGTTAGAGTATTTGTAAGGGCCCTCTGAAATAATATTGAACATGCTGGTACTCATATCTCTAAATCAATGGGAGACAAGCCAATTAACCTTTACTTAAAATAAGGCCACTTTACCTTATTTTAATCAACACTCATTACCCACATAACCTTGTCTCCTCATGATAACTAATATTCTTCATCATATCAAATACATACACGCTCCTTCTTCATTCTCTCATCTGATGTTCAGCTTCATTCTCCCATCTGATGTTCAAAGCTCTTTTCATAATTCTAAAGCTCCATTTCTATTTAATGAACAAACAGATATATTTTAATCTGTTGGAGCCTTCAAAATTATATTGTTCTTGTTTATCTATTTAAGGACTAAACTTGCTCAGTTCTTATAATCGATTATCAAGTGCAGAAAACAAGATATCTATACAACCACAAAGCTTACATTGCAAAATCTTTGTCAAAACCTTCAAACCTCTTCATACACGCATATACATATATTCAGAGGGTTCATAGGTTGAGTTGTATTTATTCAAATCATTGTATTATTCAAGTTGTATTAAATTGTTGCTGTACAAGGTTGGCTTAAGGTTTTGGGTGGGTCGAACTAGGCTACAGAAGGATACTTGGGAAGTATTGCTTAGAGAGTTAGTTCAGCACAGAAAACAGCAAGCCATTTGTAAGCAGCAGAGTGTAAGGGAGATTTATTGTTGGATCTTGTAATCGGTTTTATATTTGATCAATAATATATTCTTTTACCAAGTTTGGTAAGGGACCAGGACGTAGACCATAGGGGTTTAGGGGTCGAACCTGGCTAAAAGATCTTGTGTCGCATTTATTTTTCTACATATTTCATACTGCACTGTACTTTAGTTACAATCAGCTTGCCATTTGTAAACTGCGTTATCACAAACAGCAAGCTGTTTCTGGTAAAATTTCAAACAGGTCAATAACCAGTGTTAGCCATAAACACCTATTCACCCCCCCTCTAGGTGTTGTTTTTCAGTTGTTGCAAATTAATTATTGTAATATGCACTCAAAAACATTCAAACATTGTGTTGTTAACGAGAAAACAATTGTTTACAGTGTTACAAGATTATTTATTGGTAGATCATGCAATATGCACTCGGTGGGATTCAAATATTGTGTTGTTAATCCAAAAATAATCGTTTATAATGTTACAAGATAATTTATTTGTAAATTTACACACTCATTTGAGTGAGACTCCATAACCCATTGCAATTTTAACAAGAATATTAGTGTTTTCAATACTACAAGATCAATCTACTATATATACAATAACCCAACAAGGGGAAGAAATTAGTGAGACATTTTATTTAATCTAATTGATGAGACATTTTATTCAACTTGAAATGTCTAAATTACCTTTATATTTGTTATTTTTTTTTAAAAAGATGTTGATGGTGAGAATCAAACCTAGGTCTTGCCATTCATTCGCACATCACCATACCACTAGGGCAACCAATCTTATGTGTTGTAAGTCATAAACATACTATGTGTGTCTGGTGGTGAATGAAGAATATTTTTTATTTTGATTAATAAGATATTTTTCATTTTTCTTCATTTTACATTTACAAATTTATATTATGTTATGTTATAGTATAATATAAATTAGTGATATTTGATATGTAATCAACTTATATATTTCGAAATCATTCGATTTAATAAAATAATACTCCCTTCGTCCCACTCATTTCTTTACACTTTTTCAACACAGCTTGGCACGTATTTTAAGGTTTATATAAAGTATAGTTACAAATTTATTTTTAAAATTTTATATTTTTTAATAAATATTTAAACATTAAATTTTTATTCAGAAGAAAAAAAATTAAAAATTAATTATGAGACTACACTTTATAGGATCCTTAAAATGCATGCCGAGCCATCTGTCCCAAATGTAAACAACTCACGATACAGAGGGAGTAGTATTAATTATTATTTACAATATATAGGTAATTATAACACATTAATTAAAATTTTATATTTTTTGTTAAACTTAAATGCATGTTTTTTTAAAAAAAGAGTTTATGAACATGTAATAATCTAAATACTTAAACACATGTCATTACATTTGGACACTTCGATGTATTTTCGATTCAAAATCGAGACATAACTTGATGTTTGAAATGCACTCGAAATTTTATCATTTTTCACATATGATATCAGCTCTATTTAACTGGAAGTGCATCGATTGCAGAATTTTATAAATTTGTATGTGGGATAGGCGAGATTGTCGTCCCAATAAGATGAGAGGTTGTAACATTCTAGACCGATAATGTTTAGTGTATTTGACGCTTTTATAATAGCAAGTTAATATAATGCATATCAAAATTGCTAACTTAGAATGTGGTGAATTATTAGGTCAGGAACTTGACCAGATTTTAAAATAAAGTATTTTGAATTTGACCCAAGTTGTTGCAATTATACTTAACCGACCAACTTAATTATCACATTTTAATTTTTTAGAAAAATTTAAATTAATATCAAAGTTTAAGTAATAACTTATGCCAGTTTTAATAATGGTAATTTTTTAAGAGGTCACTTTTAAATCATAATTTAATATTTAATTTAAATTTGAAAAAATGAAACTATTTGTCATTAATTAAAATTATTCACCGATCAGTGCAACTTGAAAAATGCACAGAAACTCAATAACTTAAAAATTCACCTTTATTAAAAATATATAGGTTTTAGATTGCATACAACGTTATTGATTCAATATATGAAACTCGGTCACGATCAAAATAATGCTCATACGATATTAGTACAGATACTTATGTCCGATGCTAGACAATAGTCCGTGTCTCACACCAGTTATAAAATATGTAAAATTTATATAAAATAATTAATAATCCTAGATTCCCCGTGAAATCCCCGTTTCCCATCTGGGACGAGGAGAAAAATAATCCATGTTTAAGGATCGAGACGGGTTTGGTAATTGGTTCAAATTCGGGGATCGGGGACGAGGATAACACTTCCCGGCTCAGAAATGACCCGATATTCATTCGGAACTATACTATTTGTACTCATTTAGTAAATACATAGTACATGGCACAAACAAAAAAATGTATCATTCGTTCTAAGAGATAAATTAGCAACGTTGCGCAAGTTATTTGGTATATCTAAAATATTATACATATTATCGATAAACGAACAATCAAGAATATTATAATATATTATCATTCAATTAATCAGCTAAATTAGTAGCGATTTCAGGTAAATAACGTATTACACACAAATCACACATATAGATAATTAATTAAGTTGTATTTGCTGTACCTAGACATTGCACCTTATTTATCCATAAACAAATAAAGAATGCTAAAATTACATGTTGTACAAAAAGAAACTAACTTAGATACAATAATATTATATTACCTTTTCTCAAGGTTGTACTTATTGTTGTATCAATTTACTAAAAAAATTTATAGTTAAAAATGATGTATATAAAATTGATAATCCTTATGGACCATTCAAAATGTATTTTATAATTTTGAATGTATTTAAATGTCGTGTTTCCTATTATTTATATTGTACACGAAATGAAGGAAGGAAATGAGTCATTAAGATAAACAAAGGTTTATAAAAATTAAATTGATATTTTTCAAATCGATATATCGATATATATAATAAAGGTTGTTGCCATTTTAATTATATTCCCTACCCCAAGAGTTGCTATTTAGTTACAAAATATGCCATTGAATATGGACCAAAATACATAATGCCATTTAAAAATATCAAAGTAGTGCTGCTACACCTACACGTGAAGCTTCCGTGAGAAGCTTGGAATTCAAATTTCATATTCAAATTCAAACCTCAAACCCATTTTAAAGTTCTATCTCTCTCTCTCATTTCTCAATTACATAGATTTGAAATTTGAAATTCAAATAAATCTCTCTCTCTCTCTCTCTCATACATCAAACTCAGTTTTTGTTTGAAATTCAACTATATATCTTCATTTCTTTCGTACATTAGTAGTACTAGTTATAACCTGTGCAAAACACGAGTTACTTTTAATTTTTTATAATTATTTTTAATATAATATAATATTATAAATACTAATTTTAATATTTTATTGGAAGAATTTGAACCTTACATCTTTTTATATAATAATTTTTAATATTAAATATTAGTTAATATATTGTTGGCAGGAATCGGACCTTGGATCTATGTAAGTTGCTACAACTTTTAGTATTGTTATATCTAACGGTCATGATCTATTTGAGTTGATAATCTAACGGTTGTAAATGAGGGATAACCAAACTACAAATTATACCCCCTTTCGCTTATTATAATATAGCATAGATTTCGTTTTTCAATTTTATCTCTATTTTCTTTCCTATCGTAGATATGTAACTTTGATTTGTTTTTGTTTGCAGATTATGGAATATATGTTATCGGTGATATTGACTATGATGTTTGGATTTAAGATTTATTACAAAAAAAGGTATGTGAGTTATACAAAAAGTTTTGGGTTGTTATATTGAATCACAACTGTAATTAGGGCTGCACAAAGGTCCAAAACCGGACCGGACCGGACCGACCCGGACCGGACCGAAGACCGGATTTTATTGAATTCATGGACCGGGGACCGGACCGGTCATAACCGGTCTTTGGGACCGGACCGGACCGGAAAAACCCGGACCGGACCGGAACCGGACCGGTTTGGACCGGTTAGTTAATATTTTATAAAAAAATTAATTTTTATAATTTAATTTTCATTCTTTGTTGATTTATAAATTACTTGGTAAGTTAATATAAATTTAAAAATAAGTAAATGTCATATTATTTGTAAAGTAACATTAATTCGTAAACGTAATTATAAATTATATATAGTATGAAATATGAAATTTAATCATTTATATTATAGTGTTTATATATATTATATCATAAATTTATTATTTACCAATTTGGATCACTAAAATATGTTATGTGTGAATATTTAATCATTAAATTATATAATTTAAAAGACAAAATAGTGTAAAATTAACTATATACATAAAATCCGGTCCGATCCGGTCCGGACCGGGTGTTTTCAGGGTTTGGACCGGACCGGACCGAAGACCGGATTTTTTTGATTTTACAGACCGGGGACCGGACCGGTTATATTCGGTCCGGTCCGGTCCTTGGACCGGTAGACCCGGTCCGGTCTAATTTACCGGTCCAGACCGGAAAGTTGTGCAGCCCTAACTGTAATGATTTCTATTTATTATAGTACACAATATACATATTTGATTATAGTTGTGTGTAAATTATGAAACGATAATGATTATGATGCGTGTCCGATTCAAAATTTAGTAGTTAACATTTGTAGTTTCAGTGTAATTTCCAGTTTCATTTAAAGGTTTGCATATTGTCACGCCATATTTTCGGTTGCCTCTAATATCTCCCAAATTTCAAAATTTCAAAATATGAATATAATAATAATTAACTTAATCCCCAAGTTAATTATTTCCTCTCTCTGAAATGAGGAATTATCTCCAATATATGATAGAAAATATCTCCAATCGATATCCTTCAAATCAGAAAGGTATCCCAACACAAATATAATTTAAACAGATAAAATATACTAATTCCCAAAATACATCCCTTAACAATCATAGGGATTAAAAACCAATCCTTAATAGAATTGCGTTGACTTGATCCTTATAAAATTAAGGTACGCAGGCATCTTGGATAAGGATTCGACACATCTAACAAGTCGAGACACCTCTCAAGTCCAGCCTATAACGACCTAGAATTTTTCGCAATTTTATAAGCGTTTATTTAATTGATAAATGTGAATTATATGATGTGGATACTTCATGAAGTCAAAGATATGTGTGAAATCAAGTTTATGTGATTATGTGACGATTGGTATGTGTCGTATGTGCTCGTAGAATTTTATTTATATTTTTGGAGCATTAAAAGTATTTTTAAAGTGCATTTTTAATCTTTCAAAAATCGTATAAAATCATTGGAGTTGTTTTAAATCATGAAATCTTTTACATTATCATATTTGTGATATTAGTGAGTTATAAAAATTGGTGTGAATATTTAATTTTGTGTTTTGGTATTTTAAAATGATTTAAAAATCTTTAATTCTTTTAATGGTTCTTTATTTCAAAAATTCATACAAAATTCATTTTTGACTCAATAAATATTTGAAAAATATGAGGATGTTCCTAATTTCATAAACTTTACTTTAAAAGTTTTTAAAAATATTTTCTCCCCATTTTCTGTTTTAATTCGATTTTAAATTGATAAAAAAATCAGATTTTCAAAAAAGTATTTATTAGTTTTCAGGAAATGCAAATTACTTAAATACCCCTCAAGCTATTACATCACCACCGCCAGCCTCATTCATCTTCTTCCTTCCTCACTTTACTCTCGACAATCTCTTTCTTTTCACTCTCAGTATTACTCTCTCTCTCTCTCTCTCCTCCTTGTTCAGTCGAGTTTTGGCTGGATTGTTTGATCCAAGGCCGTATTTCTGTTCGGTTTTCAGTCTTTAACATAGTTCTGGTATTGCATGTTGATTTTAAGATGATTTCTTGAATACCCACTTCGGGTTTTGCTTCGGTTTAGCTTAAATACTTCGATTCTGAGTTAATAACGATGCCCATGATTGTTAGAGTTCAATTTTATGCTTCAACCATGTTGGTAGTGTGATGGTTGGGTTCGTCAATATATATATATATATATATATATATATGTTCACTGTGTGTATATATTCGTTTTTAAATGAAGAAAAATCACAAACCCATTTCGGGTTTTGCTTGAATTCTGAGTTGTTGGTTCCTGTCTTGCTATTTCAGTCAAGTTTGATGTTATTTGCAGTGAGGTAGAGTTCGTAGAGGCTACCCGAACCTTGGGAACCTCCGGGCTTTGCCACCGCCGGCAGTGAGCTCCGGTAAGCCGGCAGGTAAAGGCGGTGATGAGATTTCTGAGCCTAATTAAACTTATTAACTTCATTTTGCATAATGAATATTGAATACTTGTTGGATTATGTGAATTTTCGAATTTTTTACAATTTAGATTCGTTGCATATGTTTCGTTAAATACATATTATTGATTCGTTATTATTATAATGGATTCTCGGAATAAATTCCTCGTAATTATATTCTGAATTTTTCGAGTTATATAAATTTATGCAAGCATGTGTAATTTTGTAGAAATTGTTATAAGTTAAATTCAAGTATATGCATGTGTATACGAATTAATGCGAATTTATATGAATATATGTGAGTTATTCGGTTTATCATGAATTAAGTGATTATTGATGATTTCGAATTAAGTGGTATTATGAATAGTATAATTTTGGGCTTGTAGGTGGATTTTAGATCCATCGGTTTGAATTGTGAATTGAGTCGGAAGTTTTCCGACGGGATAGTCCATTTTATAAAGGAAACTCTGCCCGATTTTCGTAAGATTATAAATAGTAAATTGTATACTAGAATAGCATAACTGCTTATAAGTTAAGTTTATCGGCTAAGTGTATAAGTGACCTATGTGATATGCATGTTCTATGTGCTATGTGTCTTAGTGATTACTTAATTGCGAGACGATCTGATAAGTATATCAGGTATGTATGATATATGCTAAGTATTAACGAGTTACAAGAATCGTTTGGGTAGAATAGGATTAGACGATTAAGATGTATAGTATTCTAAAGTATAGTGATTATGATTTATGTAGATACGAAGGACGTAGGCCCTAGCAATAAAGGGAAAGCTAAGGTTGAGTATCAGTGACTGAGCTGTTAGCTGTTGCATTCTACCGGAGGCAAGTAACTCTGTCTTTTCTTTGAAGTTTACATTCTTAAACTGATATATCCTGTTGATTCAAGCATGCCTATCTTATACCATGTTGATCATAAATCTTGTTTAACCTATCTATACATGTAACCGGAATTCTGTCAACAACTGTTTCACAAACTATAAACCCTAAAATAGCCTAATTCTTTCTAATTGCTTCTTGACCATATATGTCATACAGCTTGCTATAATCATACCATATTGACTGACGGATAAACCAGTGTTCTACTTGGCCTATGTCCGTGACCAGTTGAACCTATGTTGACCCTAAAAACATATAAACTTCTTTACGACCTAAACACTGATTCAAGAACTTAATTACCCATAATACTATTCCTTAAACTTGTAATCTGATCAATTGCCTTGATGCCTTTGAGTCTATATCTTCTTGATTCAGACTTGTATCCATATTTCATTGATGTTAGAAGACTTAGTCAAACGTTTAAACTTTCATCATTGCAAATCAAAATGATTTATTTTCTTAAAATACTTTGAAAGTACTTAGACTGGGCTGATCTGTTATCAGAGAGTCGAAGGTACTTCGAAGTAAAGGTTTTTGAAAGGATTAAGTATTAAAATGTTTTACGAAGTTAAAAAAGAGTTTTGCAAATCTTAATATTTTTAGAATGAGATTTTATAAAATGTTAGGAACTCCATCAAAAAAATGGTTTCCACGGATTCTTGAAGATTGGAGAGAAGGGGCGAACGGGTAATGCTGGTTCCGTCTGTTTGTGTATGTTATAGTGTAGTTTTGGTTTGTCCAGTTCGATACCTTTATAGGCCAATATGTTGCCTCTTGGGAACCTAAGCTATCCTAATGAGAGGATGAATGTCCAGAGGGACTTTGTGTTCGGTATGGGGACTTTATGGGCTGATCACCCGTATTGTCTATTATGAAGTAAAAACCTCCAATCAGTTTTCTTAAAGTGAAGAATTACTTTTAACCTATTATGAAATGAAATTGATTTACTATTTGAAATGTCAACTGCTTTACACATATTCTGGTAACCATTGCTATCCTGTTTATCAGTTGATATCCTATCATTATCAAATGTTATACATCGTTGCGGTTTCTAATGTACTCATGCCATATCTTGAATTACTGTCATCTTTTGCAATACCCTGTTATACTGTTTTCAATTGAGATCTTTAGTTACTTGCTGAGCGTTGGCTCATTATTATTTTGTCTAACCCTTTTGACAGTAACCTAAGAATCATGGTCCGTACCATTTAAACCGCGAGGAAGCGCAATTACCGTGGCCCTGAAGTGGTTCATTTTGAGATAGCTCCCGAGGTAGATGCAATAACAGCTCAGTGAGGAGAACTTTAGTTAGTTGTGAGAACTGGCAGTAGAACTTTTGAGATCTTTGGTTTGTAATAATAATTATGAATTGAATTCAGGTTTGTAATAATAAGTAGTTAGATGTTTGGCTTGCTTGTTTCATACCATTACCTGTGAAAGATCCAGGTTAGTAGTGTTGGCGCCAGTCAGCATGTTATATCTATATTTCCTTTTAAGGTGTTTGCATCTAGTGTGTCAGTGACTCCCCAATCTAGGCCCCAGATTGGGAGGGCGTCACACAGCCCCAAACATCCAAAATCCCAAATCCCCCTATTTTTATAATTCGTTATTCCAGCAACCTTCGAAATTTGTTATCACCAAATTCCTCCGTTAACAATTGGCGCTAGAAGGAGGGGATATTTTTTGATTGTGGAGGACAATCAATTCATACGCATGAGGGGTTATTATGGATGTGGAGCTGCTTTAATGGAGGATCTAAATGACGAAGACGGTGACTCTATTCTGAATTAAGATAAGTTTTCTTATGATTTTGTCCATACAAATCACCTATCTTATAAAATTCGTAGTAAATTCAATGCATGTTGGATTTTGATGATTTTTAATGATTTCGAAAGATTTTTAAATTGTCTATAGCTTTCGTTATTTGAGTTTTCTCTGATTATATCTCGATTTATTCTCGAAATCACAAAACATAATCAGATCTCATTTTTCAGCATCGAGAAGTTAATCAGCAAACATTTTATTTGATTCCCGATTCTTTATAAGTCCGTTTTTGATGAGTAATATATTGTCGGAAAGATTTTCTCGTTATCTACAACTTTTGTGTTTTGTATTTTCCAAGAAAAAATCGTTTAGATGGTCAAAAAGGTTAAAGATGTTCCAGATTTGAGATGCAATTTCGTGGTACATGAAGAACAAATAGAAGCTTAGGAAATCCTGAATTTAACGGAAGCAAAAATCGAGTTTTTGTTCAAAATTACACAAGAAGACCCTTTGGGTGTTGCTGATAATTTTTAGAGGACCCTTTGGGTGTTGTTGACATTTTTTCGAAGAATTTTGGGTATTGGTTATATTTTTTGAAAGACCCTTCAAGTGTTGCTGATATCTTTTTTGGAAGAATCTTGGAATATTGATATGGCTTTGAGAAGATGACCTCTTCTAAGGAGGGTCTCCCTTATTTATTTTGATAGATGACCTCTTCTAAGGAGGGTCTTCGTGATTAGTTTTGTAAGATGATCTCCTTTAAGGAGAGTATTAGTAAGAATGAAGCGATCTTCGGAAAATTGACCTCCTGAGAGGAGGATATTTCTAATATGGGGAACGACCTCCTTTGAGGAGGGTATCCTGAATTATTAAATCCTTGCAAAAACCGTACTTCCGGGGGGGATGTCCGTACTTCCGGCACCTCATCAAGGTACGATCTTTGGAAAATTGACCTCCTGAGAGGAGGATATTTCTGGAATGGGGAGCGACCTCCAGTGAGGAGGGTATCCTAAATTATTAAATCCTTGCAAAAACCGTACCTCCGGGGGGGATGTCCGTACTTTCGATGCCTCATCAAGGTACGATATTCAGAAAATTGACCTCCTGAGAGGAGGATATTTCTGATATGGGGAACGACCTCCTTTGAGGAGGGTATCCCGAATTATAAAATCCTTGCAAAAACCATACTTCCGGGGGGGATGTCCGTACTTCCGGCACCTCATCAAGGTATGAGCTCTAGGAATATGACCTCCTGTGAGGAGGGTATTCTCTGGAATGCATTTATGGAAATTCTGGTGGATATGACCTTCTATGAGGAGGATATTTTCCGGAATACATTATGGAAATTCTAGAATACGTCCTTCTTTGAGGAGGGTATTTCTCGGAGTGCTTAATGGAGGATATTTCTTTGAATGTTTGTTTTTCAGGATATTGCTCAAAATGCTTTGAATGACTCTTTGGGATAATGCTTGGATGATCCTCCAAGATACATTCTCTTACACCTACAAAACTTATTATTTACATATTGCATATTGTCTCGTTTACATCTACATGCATATTACGGGCACCTCGGTGCTCCATATTATTTAATTATCCTCATCTCCTAGTTGTTTCAGTGACTCAAGAAATTTGGAAGATCGCAGCATGCTTAGTTCTCCAGTCCATCAAGTTGCACTGAAGAACTGGGGGTAGTTGTTACGCCATATTTTCGATTGCCTCTAATATCTCCCAAATTTCCAAATATGAATCTAATAATAATTAACTTAATCCCCAAGTTAATTATTTCCTCTCTCTGAAACGAGGAATTATCTCCAATTTATGATAAAAAATATCTTCAAACGATATCCTTCAAATCATGAAGGTATCCCAATGCGAATATAATTTAAAGAGATAAAATCTACTAATTCCCAAAATACATCCCTTAACAATCATAGGGATTAAAAACCAATCCTTAACAGAACTGCGTTGACTTGATCCTTATAAATATAAGGTACGCAGGCATCTTGGAAAAGGATCCGACACATCTAACAAGTCGAGACACCTCTCAAGTCCAGCCCCAAACATCCAAAATCCCAAATCCCCCTATTTTCATAATTCATTATTCCAGCAACCTCCGAAATTTGTTATCACCAAATTCCTCCGTTAACACATATCAAGTATTTGATTGTAGTTCATAGAGATTTTACAACTATTTTTTAGCTCCTAAACCAAGAATATGTCTTTTTATGGTGATATCATATGCACGTCTTACACTTGGATTATATTTTAGAGAGATAAGATAATAATTTATATTTTGGAGTTGTTTGTTATAAATTGCACTATCGATTTTGATTTTAATAAATAAGATGTTTTGGCTATGGGTAATATTTGTTTCCAAAATTTTTTTTGTAAAGATTTGTATACATATTAAGATCTATTTTGAAGTATGCATTCGTACTATTGGTTTGTAGGTTGATTTTAATTCTTAATGATAAATTAGAAGTTTTCCAGGTATTCAAGTTCATGACATAAGTAAAGTTCGCTTTGGCAAGTAAGGTTTTATACACTTTAGTTATTGTTACTTTTTAGTTGATTTTGGTGTTATTTGTTGTGGCATTGGTGTTCATTGTTATGTGATTATTTAGATAGCGTTTGATTAAAGTTTGAAGAGACTTTTCAGTTGTTAGTACTTACATGTCATGTCGTTGTTATGATTACTAAGTTTTGTCTTTTTAACAACTTTTTTTATTTTGTTGAGTAAAATCAACATACTTTTATTAATATTGTAGATAAAATATGCATTTTACTTGAAGTCCATTAACTTTATACTGTTAAAAATTAATTTTATCTCCATTAATGAGAGATAGTAGGTAATAGGTACATCATCAGTGAAGTATCTCCATTCTTTTTGTTACTTGGAGTTATTATCACACAAATTATTATCAAATTTTAATTTAATCATACACCTATTAATCAATATAAGTATGTAACAAACAAAGAATCAGACACAAATACAAAACTACAATATATTAATAGTATAAATTAAATGAAAATTCCAAAATTTTACAATGCCAAGCGTAGCGGGCTAAACATTCTAGTAATATTATTAAATCCGTATTCGGTCCCTTCTTGAATATAACCCGTCCCGTGCAATGCACGAATTTTTCTAATATTATATAATTTTTTTAGTTTTGTTTTGATAATTTTAAGATACAAATTTTATAGGTTTAAAAAAGCAAATTGATTAGTTATTGAAATAACTAGGACATTTTGTTCGCGCTACGCGCGCTCTAAAATTATTTTTTTTAAAATTATTTTAAATTTTAAATATAATAAAAATGTTATATTAATTTTATTAGTAACAAACATTGATTTTAATTTATAACATATAAGAATTGTGTGTATAAACTTATATGTTTTTGACAATAACTTTGACGATAAATTTTGATAGTAACACATCATAAAAACATAGATAAGTATGAGTTGACATTCTATTAGTTTGAAGTATGAGTTGTGTATAAGTATTTGTGAATTTTGACGATAAAGGTGATGACATTTAAATTAAATAATTTTGTAAGAATTGTGAACACAATTATATTTATATTATAGGAAAAGGAACTAAACAACGACAAAATTTTAACTGTGAATCTCATTTAATAACTATACGAAGCAAAAATTTGATTTAGTCATTAAATATTAATTAAAATTTCAATATAGTAACATAATTTGATAAATATTATTATTATTAAAATTCTTCAAAAGAAAAACTACAATAACTTTATTTACAATCACATTCTAAATATAATTAATTTTCACAATTTTTAAACTTAAAAATTAGTAAATTTGGAGACGGATGTATCTATCTCAAATAAGTATCAATTTAAGCTGTAATTTAATTATAAGACAAAATTCATATTTCAAATTTCACAGTAAAATTTTTTACTTTAGTTTATAGTTCGCTTCTTAAATTTTTTTAAAAATATTCAATAAATTACATTAAAACTTTCAAAATAAAAGTATAAATTTCACAAATAATATCAAGTAAAATGCATACATGCAAAAAATATAGAAGAACACTCACAAAAGTTACATAGATGCTTAATTAAAAAAAATGATAAGCGGTTAAATTTAAACGTGGAAGTAATAAAACCAACCAATATCTCTGTTGGTTAAAAAAACTGTCCATAAAACATAAATATGCCAAGCTCAAAGGAATTCATAATGGATTAGTATAGAACATGTCATAGAACGTGGAAGTTAAAAAACCAACCAATAACTTTGCCAATTAATCAAATGTCTATAAATTCAAACGGGAATACTCATCATTGTTGCATAAGGTTTGCTTATTACTTAGTATCAAAACCAATGAGTTCATCAAGATTAACAAAAAGGAGAAGGTACTCAAACATCAAGTCATTGTTGGTGAATGACTTGAATAATATCAATCTGACTTCTGCAGATCTAAATGAAGATATTTGTTTAGCAAATGAAGATTTCGGTCTATTTTTCAAGAGCATGGAGGATAGGCAGACAGAATTATTTGCTCGAACCGTTGGAATCGAGGAAAAATACATGTACATATATATGTCAAAATTTTATCCTCATGCTTTTATTTTATAAATTATAACAATGTTCATATGGTTTTATAATGTAAGAACATAACAGAGGTGCTGACAGGAAGCCAACATGTATCGACTGGTCAATCTTCACAGCAAGAAGTTCAAGTTGACAATTCTTATCTAGGAAGAGAACACAGATTTGTAGAAGATACCCAGGCATCTCTTGTTGGGCATGTGAAGCAATTTCGAATGCTTCTGGAAGAGATGTTAACAGGATTCAAGAAATTTGAAGCACATTGGACACAAAAACTAAATGACTGGTTAACTAAAGTTGGTGAAGTGGAGGAACAGCAGGCAAAAAATGAGTCTTAATCTATCAATATGCATTGGTACTAATTAAGAATTCTATATTGTCTGAACCTTAATGTTTAGTTATTCTCTTAAGTCTTAGGAACAGGTTGGTGTAATATTCCTAATTTGTGTACTATTGCTGAAGTACAAACTTTATTTGTTTATCCTATGTTCCTATAATTTACCATTGTCCTCTGCAGGATTCCAATGTACTGCGTCCAAGATCAGAACGAGCTTGCCGGTGGACCACTGCCGTCCCATTCTTCAGTACCTTCTTTCATGCAAAAGTTGTTGTTGAATCTTGTATTGTATATCTTAATTTGGAAAATACTAAACTACACTTTGAAACCTTATTTCAAAATGCACCAGGAGCATTAATCAATAGATAAAACAAAGATACCAGGAGCAGGCCACATTGTGGTGGGGAATTTGATAAATTAAGATCAATCTTTCCATACGCATTTGGCCTTTTGCACTGTCTTATACACTCTCAGATTACATCACATTGATCATAAAAACATAAAGAAGTCTACACCTTAAATTGTACAGCCCAACAAATACACCACCTGGAAATATCATTTCAAAAGTCTGATCCATCTATATATTAACTTAGCTTCTTCCTTTCTTAATGATAGATATCTATCCATGGTTACTTTGGGATATATGATAAATGGATATAGTTATAATTAGTGTATTGTGCATATATCACTTAACATTCAGTACATTAAAACAACATGCAACAACATTTAACAGGAACTAAACATATATTGACGGACTTAAGGCAAACATTCATCAGTGTCTACAATCAGAGATGTTGAGGAAATGAATTAGAGTCAATAGAACATGCATCCTTAAAACAAAATGTTAAAAAATTCATCAAACCAACAATTACACAACATACAGAGTTACATTAAAATGTTTAATCAACAACAGCAGAAAGGAGAATCTTGAACAACAGGATCTGCACTTTGCAATAAGCATAATTGGTATTCCACATATGTGCCATTGCCAAGCGTCTGCCATATTCATGACTGCTATGGCAAATAATACTTTCAACAGTTTGATCGCATAGTGAGTTCCACAACTCATCTTCAAGAGGATGACTTTCGAGTTGATAAATTGGTTGTTTGTTTCTTGCATTTGGGCAAAACTTGTAAATCGGCAAAAGATATTCCTTCTCAAACAAAAAATAGTACATGTAACGCCCCCAGATCCCCTATAGGAATCCAGGTCGTCACATCTCTTGCGGAATATTCAATCACCTGCTCACAATATAATCTACAACAATATTCATAATAAACTCCACAATTACTCCACGGGTTATAGTCTTAGAACAAGTACTTAATAATCCAAAAGTTATTACATATCAAGTTCATTTCCAAGAATCTCTAAAATACTATTACAACTACAAAGTACTAGATAATAAAACATTTTACAAACATCTTCCCAGCTTGCACCCTCCTCAAATACTATAAAGCTAACACGCGGAATCAGTGGTCTTTCCCCTTCTCTTAATCACGGTTTGTCGTACTAGTGCCAGCTCTGATTGCCGCTGTTTAATAATATTTAAATAGCAAGAATGAGCCAAAGAATGCCCAGCAAGTTTTATATGAATTGTACTTCAACAATGTACTATCAAAATCATTTCGAAAATATATTCCTCTTTTGATTAACAATAAACAACTGAACCCTTAAACTCTCCCACTTTGGATATTACTCATATATATATATATATATATATATATATATATATATATACTACAAACTTCTTCGAGAAAAGACTCCCCATAATTTCCTCATCATACTGAATTTACCCGCAAAAACTGAGTAAGAATATAATATTCATACTGCAATTAATACCCGCCTGTGGTATTAATATCACTGCTGATGGACTATATTCAGGAGATTCTTATCCGCTGGGCTGTAATGGATGATCGGTCCATACATCTTGCAATTTACTACCGGTAGAAGGATGATCCGCCTATCACACCCTAAGCCGCATACGGGCTTTTATACACTTTTGTTGGGCTGGCCGCCGTACCAGTCTCTTACAATATCTCCAATCCAGAACCTAGGGTACTAGAGTACCCCTGGGCACCTTTAACACTTATCACCTTAGATGTCACGTATAATTCCACGTGCACCTCAATATACTCCTTATAATAATTATCATCATTCGGAACAAGGAACGATTACTACTTCCAATAAATCACTCTCCTCTCGAAATATAAGAGGAGAAATATGAATGACTCCTTTGATCATGGATTCGAATAAAATGATCCAGATCAAATATCTCATCACCTCTAATAATTAACAAGATAGTTTTCAAAAACATTTATCTCCCTTCGAGTATGAACAATATACCTGATACTTGTCCCAGTCATATGGACCAATAACTCTTATACATACTACTATACTTATATACTATCTGGATAACATTCACAACAATAATATATATACATGCATTCAATTGCATCAATATCCGGTATTTGAGTAATGAGATAAAATACTTGCAACTTTGTAAAGAAAACATTTGAACTGACATATACCATACGTTGAAACATATATACTTTGAACAATAGAGTAGGGTTAAGTATACTTGTCTGGTACTCTGGATGTAGTAGGGGCTCATAGCGGGGTCCGACAATCTAAACAAAGTCAAGAAAATACGTGATTAATCCCCTATACGATCCACTTATAACTCAATGCTTAGACACTTAAGCCAATCACAAACAAGGCACTAAGGGGTCCCTCTAGACTCGTACTAAGTCTATGTTAATCTTTAAACACTTAAGTCATAAGTTTGGTTCAAAATAGATCCTCGAATTCAAGTTATACTTAACCATTTTCAACATCGGTTTCTAAGTCGTGTTCTTAGTGGTTTTTACTTGCGCAACCTTTGCTGTTTCATTTTTTATAAAATCGAAAAATAATCTTTTGGTTTCGAAACCACTTCTCATACTTTTCTAACTAACCTTAGTATTTATCCTCAAAATATCACATTCGAATTCCTTTTTTAAGGGTCTCAAACTTAATCTCAAAGTTGATACATTTCTACGACATTATTTCTCAAACCACTTCACTGAAACGGCCATATCTCAATAACCGTAAACTCTTTTGACACGATTCTTGCGGCCACATAAACTAGACTCCAAAACCTACTCAATATGGTCATTGGTTGCAGTCTAAACATGTTTAAGGGTTCGGATGGCTACTGTCCACTTGGTTCAGGAAACTTGGGCATTACGACGGCTCTAAATCGAGCATTTCCATTTTGTAACTTCTCTACCAAGCCATACAAGGCAACCCAACCTTCAATATCACACACCAACCATCACATAAGACCTCTAGGGTCAGTGGTAAGGTCCATTGACCACCACTCAATTCATACACCTCAAAACAAAGCTAAATATTCAAAGATGTTCTTATTAAACACCATAACTTACATCACTAGCAAAAACTCTAATAAAACTCAACATAACTCATGTAAGGTTTCGGTTTTTACCTTCCTCGATGACTTAAGAACAATAATAAAGCTTTATAATGGATCCTCTAGCCTTGGATGCACCTTAGGAAGCTTGAACACTAAGATCAAAACATGAAAAACTAAGTAAAACACTATTCATTACTATTCATCATCATCTTGTAAAATCTGTATAAATTCGAAAATTCAGAGATTGGTTCTCAAATTTTTATCACACCTTCTACTCTTCAAGGGATTTTTTTTGAGTCGTAACTCATCACGAGGGTATACTTGAAGCTCAACTTATGGGCTTGCTAAGGTGAGAGGTCGAATCTGCCAATGGCTGAACAGTTTTGATTCTCCAACTTGGTGGAGAGATTTGGCTAGGCTACACTCCTTTGCTGGCCATGAAATTTTAAACGTGTGTTCTCCATACAATGAGGGAGCTATGGTTCAAATTTGGTGATTTATGAATGGATAGAAGTGGAGATATGAATTTTTCTTTCATTGGTTGCTCATGCTGGGCAGTTTGTGTTTTCCTTGGTTGTTCTTGCTTTTTCTTTTCTCCACCTCCAATCTTGACTTGTCAACTACTTTATGATCAAAATATCTTAATATTTCAGATGTGTATTGGCTTTGTTGATCCCCTTGATACTTGTGCAAAGTGTGTTGGATAAGCTTGTTTGATTTGTTTTGTTTTTGGAATTGATTTAAATCACTTAAATCCTAAATTGTTTTGATTTAATCCTTGAACTATTTTTTTTATCCACTTGATATAAATCTCTTGATGATCATGTAGGATATTTAATCTCGTTATGAACTCAATCCAAATTCCATAATTTGTTCGCTTTATCGCTTAATCTCGTTATAAATTTCAAGCGATTCCTAGAACGTTCGTTATACTAACTCAGGGGTTTTCGTTCTAAAATCTTAAATCGCCTTTAATAAAATAATAAAATATCAAATCCTTGATTTAAATAACTCATTTGTCTTGGTCGTACTGAAATGCTCCTCACTGCCCGATCAAATATTCCATAAAAATAAAGTTTGGAATTTCTGAATTCCGATCGCGTTTACATACACTTATTTAAATCGTAGAACACTAATATAACTTCGAAATATCCATATCCTGTCTCGTACATAGCGTAACATGAAAAATTTCTTAGTCCTCAAAAATCACTATTCATCCATAATTTCACTATTCATCCCTCAAAGGAAAAATTTTCGCAAGTACAGAAATTTGGGTTATTATAGTACATTTCTTCGAGAAACTTAATAAGTTCCTTGTCCAGCACAGCTTGCATGCAAAGAGATGGTTGATCTTCTAAAACCTTTTTTATCCCTTTAATTTCATGTAATAATGTAGTCTATATTATTAGATAGCATATGTAGATCTTTAACTTTCAAATCTAATATTAATCATGACTTGGATTCTCTAAAATTTAAATCAATTAGATTCAGTGTATTGTGTGCATTGAAATGCTTTGTAATCTTAAATAACATTGTGTATTTTCTTTACCGATAATTAATTTGTAATGAATCTATAAATTATAAAATTATTAAACTTGAAACTTTGTTTTTAGTACTTAATTCTTTTTTAGGTTGATTTTTATAATTTTATTGTGTTTAAACTGCGGGGCGTCACCGTTAGGCGATGCCGAGAAACCTTTAACTCACTGTGATGCCGGGAAATCTTTAACTCAAATTTGTTATAGATTATATCTATAAATTTGATGAGATCAATAATATGATTAATGAAAATAATATATTCTTTTAAAATATGACATCAAAAAATTCAAAAATTCATTAAAATTTAATAAAATTTTTAAAATATGAAATTTAATAAATTTTAAAATTTATTAAAATTGTGAAAATTAATTATATTTCAAATGTGATTGTAAATAAAGTTATTGTAGTTTGTCTTTTGAAGAATTTTAATAAAAATAATATTTATGAAGTTAAGCTACCATATGGAAATTTTAATTAATATTAATGAGCAAATCAAATTTCCGCTTCGTATAGTTAGAAAATGAGATTTACAGTTAAAATCGTAAATGAGATTGATCTCCACATGTAGGAATATTGTTATTCTGGTTCTTTGGTGTATTACCTGATAAAAAATGTCAAATAATTAAAAGTATAAGATGTTATAGAAGGCTATAAAAAAAGGTACTACTTGATAGAAATGGTTTGAAAACTTGTCAAAAGTACCTGAGAGATTAATTTGTGGCAGCCTACGTTGGAATGGAGTCATAGGTGTCATAGTAGAACTATTTGAGATATTGGAACCTGTTAAAACATAGAAATAGTTGATATATGTTTGTTCATAATTTACATGTTGCTTATGTCTAGAAAATAATAGAAGTAACTCTACAAATTAGATATTCTAAAAACGTATATTGGAGAAAAAATCATTACCGGGAAATGTAGTATTTCTGGTAATTGTTGGTCTGATATATCCATTATAATGTGGCTGATCAATATGACTTTTGACACCAAGAGTAGAGCTCTGGCCTGGCGAGCAATGGCTTGGCGAGTTACCTGATGATGAAGATATAAATCTCAACAATGAATTCTGATCAATTGTTGCCAAAGGAGGTCTAGACTTGGACGCATTTCTTAATAGTACATCAGACATCATCTTATCAACATTTTTGCTGCGAACTCGACATTTGCTCACTACATTCACATAATAGTATGAAAACATCAGATAGGATAAGATTAAATTCAATCATCAGAAAATTGAAACAAATACCATTTTTTTTAATTAGTCATTTTAATGCTTTGACTGTCTGATGGTGAAGAAGCATGAATTTTGCTCACTATATTCACATAATAGTATGAAAACATCAGATAGGATAAGCTTAATATTCAATCATCAGAAAATTGAAACAAATACCATTTTTTTGAGTCGTTTTAATGCTTTGACTGTCTGATGGTGAAAAAGCAGGAATTTGAAGTATACTTTGTGGCAACTGTCTTGATCTTGTCCTATTAAATGCTAAATTTGGACTACAATTCTCTTTATTATTTAAAGAAGTAGAATGATTTTGTTGCTGTAAACCAGGTCCATAGTCGACTACTAATTGAAAACAGCAAATCAAAGATTGTTAAAATCAATAGAGATCATATTAAAATGTGAAACCTCTGCCATAAAAGGAAAAAAGATACGACAAAGAATTACTATGGGATGTGTTTGTGGCATAAGCTATTGGTTCAGAGATAGGTTTTAATGTATGATCGGTAACCTTACTTGACAATATTTTATCAACATTCTTTCCACGAACTCGATGTTTTGTACCTATATTCGATGGAACACATGGACGTTAAACATGTAGTGAAGATTTAAGTCATGGTTTTCAAAATCAGAAATACCTTGATTTTCAACATTATTAATGCTCCCCAGGATTGTTTCGACATTTTGACTACGCACATTACGTTTTGTACCTGGTACATTAAAAAGATAAAAAACATCATATAACAGACATTATCAGTATAACTTAACACCTTCAAATGAAAGAATGGATTAAGCACCTGATGAAGAATTTGTTAGAGATTCCATCGGACAAATCTATATTATGTTTTTGCAGGAGGTTGTGATGAAACGCTTAATCCATGAAGCATGTTAATGGAGAATTGTGCTTAAAGATTACGTACATCGATCTGGAGTTAGGATAACTTGTTAGGTTTGCATATTGGTTTTTCAAAAAAGGATGAAAGTAACGATTGCTGATAAAAAAGGAAGAAGAAACAGATTAAGAAAATTAAGGAAGATTTGATTGAGATATAATCTCCATAACTGATTTATTTGAAATTCAAATTAATTACTATATTAAATATCAAGATTATGGAAATATAATATAAAATGGGTCAAGTATTCGATAGTCCATGGATCTTGTCAAAAACAATGCAAATATAGTACAAATTAGGATCCATGGGTAAATTTTGTTACCCATTACGTAAATTCCTCATTACACTTTAAGAGTATATAGATAAAAATGTAACATGCTTTACATGAAAAAGAAATTGATTAGGTATTCATAATTGTATTTTTTTTACATCTTTCAATATTTTGGCTTTAATATTATAATATATATATATATATATATATATATATATAAATATAAGTAAAGATATTTAGGTAAAAACGTACTAATATATTAGTAAGGATAATTAATTAAAAACATGAAATACCAAAAAACATGTACCAAAAAATAGGTATAAAAAAGAAAAAGATAATACGTTTTATCTGAAAAAGATGAGCGATTAGTCATTAGTAATTATAATATTTTATTAAATAGAAAAGGTAACGTTTTTTAGTTAAAAAAGAAATATTTTATTTAATAGAAAAGGTAAAATTTTTTAGCTAAAAAAGAAATTAGTTTGGTATTATTAATTATAATATTAATAATAATATTTTTGAAAAGAATTGGTCGTACTGGTTTTGAAAAGAAGAAAAATTTTAGTTAGAAAGAATATAAAAGAAAATGTGTTTTACCTGAAAATTTCAGGGAAATTGATTAGTTATTGAAAAAATAAAAAAGGTGACATCATGCTTTACATTAAAAAGGAAATTGATTAGGTATTTGTAACTGCATTTTTTTATATATTTCAATATTTTCACTTTAATATTATAGTATAGATAGACGTACTAATTATTAGTAAGGGTACTTGAGTAAAAATACGAATTACCAAAAAAACAGGTACAAAAGCTTTTAATGTTTCGGTTATTATAATAAAATAGTATAGATAATAGTATACATAAGTATAGATTTCTTGGAAATTACTTGCTGCAAAAAGCACTGATCAAGAATAACGTGTTGATGCATTTTCCATATATATATTCGATGTTTTAGAAAGAATGGTTGTTCTTGCTGCATCAAAAATTGATAAGTGCACAAGTATACAATCTTACGATTTTTCAGGTAGTTTGTTGATTCTGTCCTCCATTGTCGGATCAAATCGTCTAGTTTTAGCATTAGTAGCAGTGCTTAAGAAGAAATTGAGTTGCCTTTTTCAGCATTACTAGCTTTCATGATCATAAATATGAAGAACATAGGTAGGAAGATATGTAAATTTCAAAAGAAATCAACAAAATTCAAATGTCTTAAAAAGAGGGTCACAGAACAGGGAAAAAACTCGAAAGATCATACATGCAACTTTAAAGAGAAACAACAATAATAAAATTGCATAATTTACTTATTTTTCTGGTTCTCCTTCCTAAACTAAAAAGATTGAGGTTCCACTAATTATTATATGCTCTAGTTATACTCATCTTCTGAACTCTTTAAGCTAGATGATCCAATACCAGGTGCCTAGCCTTCAATTGACTCTTTATTATATCTAATAATCTACAACTCTATAGCTATTGTAGGAAAATATAAGTAGCTTAAATAACATTTCTTATGGGCTGTTTGGCAACGACTTAAAATAAGTCCTTATGGTATTTTGATAATTTTTTTATACAAGTATTTAAAGTATGTTTGAGATTCCATAAATTGCAAAAAAAAAAAAGTCAACTTTTTCAGAAAAAAGTTAGGAATCTTTAACTTTGTCTTAAAATAAGTTGACTTATTCAGGAAAATAAGTTCCCCCTAACACTCCCAATCATACACCTTACATTGTTATATAAGCACCTAATATATGGTACAATAACAATGAAGTACTTTTCTTAAGCATTCATATCATGTTCATACCATGTATCGAAAGATTAAAGTACCTCTAACCTCTAGCCTCTAGGCGCTAAGTTTAATTTGACTAGCATGTTATATAGTAGTGATAACTCCAGAACCCGATCAGGTGCTTCCTTAGCCGTTCCCACGCCTGGTGAGAGGTAATGCTGGTAGTTGGGCCTTTGCAAAACAATACTGGAGGGGGATTTGAGCCCCCCGGCGCCTCCAGCGTGAGAATAAGTGTGGGCTTTGGAAGGTAAAAGATAAGGACTAGAGTATCGAAATGTGGAGGGTGTGTGTATATGAGTGTGTAAAAGAACGTAACCCCTACACCTTTTTCTCCTGGTTTATTTATAGGCCAAAGATTAGGGTTTAGGGGTTGGTACCTGCAATTAGGAGCATTGGATCCTAGGTATGCGGGACACTTGGGTGTTGCAGATAGTCCCCACCTGTCCAGGAGATAATTATGGTGGCGTGTGCCAAGGTCATGTCAGCACGTGGATTGATAGGGACGTGATTGTGCCAATCCTAGGATTCTCTTATTTGTCATTATCATATGGGGCCGCCATCATGACCTGTGTGTGCCACATTTAGTAACGTGGCATAGTGTTGTCTCACGCATCTTGGGCCTGGGCTGTAGGTGTTCTGGATTGGGCCCCAAACCGGGACTGGTACCAGACTGGACTGGGCCCCCAACCGGGACTAGTAGACAGGTCTGGTGTCCAACTGGGGTAAACCCAGTCGGGGCTAGTTATAGCCTATCATTTGTCCCCCAATGCGGATTTTTCGGATGGGGGAGTATAAATCTTAGAACAATTCTGTAGATGGCTTAGAAAAAAATTTTGTTGAAAATTTACCCCCTAATCCGGATTGTTAACAAACGGAAGTAATCTGGATTGAGGTATTGTTGAATTTCCCCCAAGTCCGATGCTAGAATTGCTTTGGGTAATTTAGAAAAATTTCGGTGAACTTTGCCCCCTAATCCGGATTGTTAACGAGGGGACCAATCCAGATTGAGGTGTTGAATTTTCCTCAAGTCCAAAGCTAGAATGGCTTTAGGTAACTTAGAAAAATTTCAGTGATCTTTGCCCGCTAATCCGGATTGTTGACGAGGGAACCAATCCGGATTGAGGTGTTGAATTTTCCTCAAGTCCAAAGCTAAAAGGGCTTTGGGTAACTTGGAAAATTTTTGGTGAACTTTGCCCCCTAATCCGGATTGTTAATGAGGGAACCAATCTGGATTGAGGTGTTGAATTTTCCTCAAGTGCAAAGCTAAAAGGGCTTTGGGTAACTTAGAAAAATTTTGGTGACATTTACCCCCTAATCCGGATTGTTGATGAGGGAACCAATCCGGATTGAGGAGTCTTGGCTTGAGTGGAATTCCAATCGATTTTGGGGGGTTTTCCCTCTGTCAATTTCGAAAATACGCTACTCCATTTTCTCTCAAAAGACGTGTAACATCTATTGCACCATAAATGCTCCTGTCTTTTTCTCTTTTTCTGAAAGCCTTTTTTATTGCAAATTATTTTTCACCCAATCGCTGCTCTCCACGTGGTTTGTGAACGGTTCAGTTTCGTGGCTTATATATAAATTCTCTCGTACTTCTCTTTTACTTTACCAAAAGTAACTCCTGTTCAAAATCTTTTCTTTTCACCGAATTTTCTGATTTTACGTCACCGTCGGGATTTTTCTCACCTGGACATTGCTCGTCAGTTCTTGGATCTCCCTTGTCTCCACTTGGAAAGATTGACTTTGTAAGCTTTCGTCCCCTCTTCTATTTCTTTGATTCCGCATTGTTTCTTATGGTTTCTTGTAAAACCCTCTTCTTGACTGTTTGTATTCTTCCAATCGATTCGTCACTTTTCTTGCTATTTTGGCATTTTGTTGTTGTTGTTGTTTGGTTTTATTGTTAGTTATAATTGATTTCTGGGGTGCATGTATTGAAAAATAGGGATTTAGAACTTAATTGGAACTGGGTTTTTTGTTGTGTTCTTCGTGTTCTTGGGATTTCTGGGTTAGAATATGTGTATATGTATGCATTTTGATCTTGTTTTGATGTTTAGGCTTGTGGGTTGTGTTTCTGGGTTTGTTGTTTGTCGAATCCGAATTAGGCACCCTGCCCTAGTCCGAATTTGGTTTATATGTTCCTAGTCCAGACTAGGTGTTCACTCCCTATTTGGGTATGATACCTAATCCGGACTAATGGCTAATAAAAAAGTGTTTAGGCTTAGAAGAATTTAGGTTTTAGCCTGACACTCTACAATCACGCTAACTCGGAATAGGTAGAAAAAATCCTTGCCCGGATTAGGTTTAATAAAGATATTAGTCCGGACTATGGTGTTCAATGCTCCTAATCCGGACCATAAAATGAAAAATTTGTAAATGAATGTGGATTAAGGGTAAAAGAGAGAAACTTAACTTTGGCTATTTCCTCGGGTTTTATGGTTCGTATCAAACGCCGGGCAAGGAGACAAAAGATTCCTTCCAATATTGTTGACATTAGCTCTGACAGTAGTGCCGGTAGCTCTAGCTCTATTAACCAACCGACATCCGAAGTAGACCTAGAGTGGTGCCTCATGGCCAAGAAGAAGGAGGATAACCGACAAGTTTTAACCCGAATTTGCACCAAGGACCAGGGTCCGGGCCAGAGCAACGTAAGTCCTGAGGGGTACTGGGGGGACAGTAAGTACCTGTTTGTTAAGAAGTATGAAGTCGACGAGAGGTTCTTTTATATGGACCTTAGCTACGAGTATACGCATAGACAACCACATGGGATCCCTGGCCTTATGATCAGGCGAGGTTGGATGCCACTTTCTCCAAGATCGTGTTGAGTTAGGTTCCATACCCTTTCTTATCCAAATTTGCTGCTTATCCGGACGCTGATGTGGATGATGCAGTCCGGTCTATGTTCCACCTCGGCCCGGAAATCCAATGGAGGTGGCCCCGACATGGGGAGAGAATCTACCATCGCCCTGCAGATGGGTACGTCGGAGTCTGGCTAGAACATCTCTGGTCTGGTTAGACTCGGAAGTGCCATGTCTTTGTAAAGCATCTTTGCAAATACGAATATGGGATTTCTTTGATGCAACTGACACCCAATGCGATTTATTGGATCTCTTGGTTCCTTGCCGCCTGTAACCATACTGGAATATTTCCAAGTTTAAAACTTTTCCACCAGATCTTCACCCTTATACACTCGAATAAAGACCCTTTCTACGAGCTTAGGTTCCGGGGTAAAGAAATTGGATACTCTTCTGGGGATGCGAAACCGGTTATAATGCAAAGTTCCCTCAAGGGTTGGAACCGGTCATGAATGTATCTGAAGGGTTGGGACATAGGATACATGCCCCTCTTTTGCAAAAGTATGAAAGTAATCCCCGAACAAGAAACTTACAAATTCGAAGGGGAGGCTCTTAGGCAGCTTCATGAATTCTGTGAGTGCTTGGGTTTTCAGATGACCCGGGACACTTTCATGAACCATGAGCAGATGTATAAACTCGGGTGTAAGTTCTTTGTTTTCTTTACTTGTGTCGTCATTCATAATTTTGTTGTACTAATTTTCTTTCTTTGTTTTGCCCTTTTCATGTTTGCCTCATTACGACCCCGATCTAGTTGCCAAGATGAAAAAGAGCGCAGCAACACAGGCCCTTGCCTCACAGTTAAAGAAACTTACCTGTGTGCACCAAGTGAAAGTCGCTATTAACTGGGCTCCTGGTACTTCTGAGACCGAGACTGGGACTGGCGTTGGGTCTAGTGTCCGGAAAGAAGGGGGTGGGGAATCCCAAACTCCTCTCCAGGTAGAGGATCTTACCCGGACTGATGGGGTGGATTCACCCCAGTCTGATGTCCACGTGTCTAAAAGACAAAGGCTTCTGGGGAACGATGGCGATTTCGATCCAGAGTCTCTGCATGAGATAGCTGTTGTGACCACCAAGTCTGAGGAAGCGGGTCCTAGCAAGAGAGGTTCAAATATCCGGGTTGGAAAGCTCGGGCTCAAGGACCTTGCTGAGATGGCCGCCTCCATTCATGAGAAGAAGGATTGGAAGGCCATGGACCGGATTCCTACATCTGAGTTGCTTAGGAGGTCTCTTGCTATCTGGGGCCAGGTAAATTTAAACCTTTGTCTTTGTTTTCCTTAGGATATTTTACCAATTTCTGACTTGTCTTTTGTAACAACATGAAATTTTATGAATTATTATTATTATTATTATTAAATACTTTATTGGTTTTTCCATACAGGAGGAATAAGATTGTGGATATTTTGCTCCAATTTGATGTGTCATCTGGTAGATGTGTAGCGAGTTATACATTTTATGTGATATTGTGTTTACATGTTTATATGATGATTTATGTGTGACAAGTAGGTCCGTGCATTTTTATTTGAATTTTTTTATGATTAAAATCTATTTAGGTTATGTATTACTGATCTTAGAATTTTTTTATAAAATCATCGGAGTTATTAAAAATCAAGAAATCTTTTGTGTTATTATCTTTATGATATTATTTAGTTTTTAAAATTATTGGGAGAATTATTTCGGGTATCTAAGTATTTTAGAATGATTTTATGATTTATATTGCATTTAAAAGACCAAAACTTGTAAAATTCATATTTAATTCATTTTTGACCCGAAAAATATTTTAAAAATATGGGGATATAGATAATTTCATTTTCTACATTCTAAAAATGATGTTGAGATTTTTATCAAATAATACTTATTTATTTTCCATTTTACCAGACAATTTTAAATTATTTTAGTTAGAAAATCTGTTAATAAATTTCAAAAGACTCCATTCCTTTTAATCCCTAATTATCAGATGTTCCTCCCCAATTCATTTCAATCAGGTTTCTTTGAGAACTCTCTCGAATTCTCTAAATCTTTCTTACAATCTTTCTGAATATCTCTCGCTCGAACTATCCCATTAATCCCTCGCCTCTTTCTCTAACTCTTCCCCCTCTCTCTCATCTGATTCACGTGTGTGTGCAGTAAAATCGTGTCTGTGTGTGTATATTACAGTCGCATTGGTGATGAAATCAGAGGCATGTGTGTGTAGCAGCTGTGATGGTGAGTTGTGTGTGTGTGTAGCAGCTGTGATGGTGAGTTGTGTGTGTTACTGTGTGGCTCGATGTGTGTTTGTGTGTATATATGGTGTGTATACATTTGCTGCTGTGTGTGTAGTGTAGTGTGGTTGTTCGGCTTCAATTAGTCATGGCTGTGCTACGGCAGGTGTGGTTGTGGGTGAGTACAGCGTGTGTGTGTTAATCAGTGATGGTGTGCATATTTTTGGTGTGTGTAAGATGTTGCTATGTGTGATTGTGTGTATGTTCTTGCCGAGGGGGGTGTGTGTGTGGGTCTTGTTGGTTAGGTCTAAAAACTGTGTGAATCATCTTCCTTGGGTGAATTCGATTTTAGAAGTGTGCTAGTGCCGTGATGTTGTATACACTGTTTAGCCTATTTTGCAGAGTATTCAATGAAATCAAAAAGGGGACCTTCGAATTTTTTTTATAATCTGAGTTGTTTGAATTGTATTGATGATGAATAATTGGGTGTTGATTTTTGGTTCGAAAAATCGGTAGAATTTATGGAAGGAAGCCCGAGAATGGGAACCCCTAAATTTTGCCGCCACCGGTGATGAACTCCGATGAGCCGGTAGTGGGGCCGATGATGACATCGAGGCCCCTAAATTATAAATGTACTGCTTAAGTTTGTAATATGAATTATATGCATGATTATGAATATTAGTGAATTTTTGAGTCAATTATTATCGATTATGTGAAACTGATAAAAAGTGGATTGTGGAATTGTTAAATCGTATTAAGGATATTAATTTGATCTTAAGAATATAAGAAGTTATTTGTGTATCAGATTTCGAGTAGGTTAAGTTGGATTTGGAATTTGATATTAGGTTTGCGAGATTGTTGTTTGGGTCGGTTGTATTCCGGCAGGCTAGCCATTTTATAAAGGAAGTGCTATCTGATTTTCGACAGAATTACTTTCTAAATCTTATAGCAATTCGATAATAGTATTTGTGAACCCATGTGCTATATGTGTTATAAGGTATGAGTGTAAGTAAACGATACGTGTTAAGTGCTTATGTAATTTGTATGGTTTTACTGTACTATTTTGAGAATGTGATTAATGTGTGCTAAAGCGTAATAGGACATGTTTGGGTAGAACAGAGTTATACGATTAAGGTTACGAGTGTACTGAAGTAGTACCTTACTTGTATATTGGTACCAATAGGAGGCCGATAAGAGGCAGTACATAAGGATGGATTCTTGAGGAAGGAGATAATGATCGGAGTTGACGAGTGTGATCGTGTAGAAGCTGAGAAGTGATAAAAGAAAGACAGATGTGTGATCGAATAAAGGCTAACGTATAAAGAAGTAGAGACTGGTGTAAAGTGAGTAAACAATCGAGATGAAGCAATCGAAAACTTCGTGTATTGAGGCAAGTGTTTTCCCTTCACTTCTTGTTCAAGTGAAATTGTTTTAATTATTTTGATTATGGTTTTACCCCATTTATTGTCGATCTCGTCGACACCGATTGTTATTCTTATTTATTCAATTTACACCCCATTTACTGTTTCGAACTCATCGATACCTTTTTGAGTTTATTATTCCTTAATAATGTTTCCTTGTTGGAAGTAAAGCTAAACCAGTTGTTTGGCTATTCGGATCCCTACTAGTAGAACTTATGAGTTTATCTTGTCTGAATACTCAGTTCATACTTTCTTTTAATCAATTCTGTGATGAAAGATTTTAGATTTAAAATACTTATCTTGTGATTTGAGCTTTTGACAAAAGATATCTGTTTTATTAGAAATGATTTATTAAATTTCTGTTTTACTATACGCTTGCTGAGCATTTCTTTCGCTCAAACTTGTTTGTTTCGAAATTCTAACTTTCCAGTAATGTAATTTGGCGAGACTTACTCGCGTAGTTCGAAAAGAGAAGAAACAGGCGCTATTTTAAAGATGACGTGACACAGGAGGTCTGGATCAAGCGTAAGATCTATT
Source organism: Saposhnikovia divaricata (assembly GCA_036435485.1). Lineage (NCBI taxonomy): Eukaryota > Viridiplantae > Streptophyta > Magnoliopsida > Apiales > Apiaceae > Saposhnikovia > Saposhnikovia divaricata. The sequence continues at coordinate 52,693,881 of CM071594.1, read as the reverse complement.
TTATATAGTTGAACTCTAATAATTATTATTATGTATTAGATTAGTTGGCCTGGTATACTTCTTGTCGAAGTTTTACCAGTGGTTTAAGATTTGATCAAGAGATTGTTGTAAAGAAGAAAGTTTTTTTTTAAATGGAATTTGGATTCTTGTTTCTAGCACTATAACCTAAAAGATCTTGGATAGTTGGGGTCACAGATGTTATATTTCAATTTTGGAAGATTAAAAAAGGATATCGTGTTATTAAACAGGTGATTATATTTTGAGGATTTCCGCGTAACGACCAAATCTCCTAACCCCGGATTTTGGGGCTTTACATCTTTTGTATGTTGCAGTACGGGATTGTTCTTGCAGGATCTGCTGCCAATGCCGCGAACGAAGAGGATCAGATGAAAGAGCTATCCGGACAGCTTTTTGTGAAAGAGAAAGAAACATCTGAGAAGACTTGAAGATTGCAGAGTTGGAGAAGTCTTTGGCTACGTCTACAAATCGGGTTACTAAGTTGGAAGGTAACGAAGAAGGCTACAGACCGGGCTACTGTTGCAGAGCTGGAGTCCGGTGTTCATGCCAAGAGAATTGCCGAGTTGGAATTGGAGCTCAAATCAATCAAACCAGAAGAAGAGGTCATTGCTAACTTCAAAAAATAAGATGCATTGCCGAGTTGGAATTGGAGCTCAAATCAATCAAACCAGAAGAAGAGGTCATTGCTAACTTCAAAAAATCAGATGCATACGTTGAAGCTCTAGCAGGTGTTGCAGCCGAAAAACTTCTAAGATGCTGGTTGGTTGCCGAAAAGCTCGTAAAGACTGATCCAGAGTCTTCTTTTGAGAAATTTGCCGATCTTTATGTTGCTTCTGAGGAGGCGCATGACTTGGATGGCTCAGAACCGGAACCTTACAATGGCTTCCCTCTTGTCACTCCTGCTGTTGAGAACCCGGATGATGCTGCTATTTAGATTTTCAATCTTTTGAACTTATGTTTTGTAACCTTAACTCATGGAATTTGCATTATGTACAAACTTGCTTTGAACTTGTGATATTCCGTTCTTGATTATTTCTGCTTTTCGTTCGCATATATTTGGTTGTGTATATTTGTTACCCCCAATCCGGATTACTTCATAAAGGATATAGTCCGGATTGTGGTAGTTGAATATTTTTTCTTAAGTCCAAAGTTTGAAAACTTTGAGTAACTTAGAAATTTTTTTAGAGTTTTTGCCCCCAATCCGAATTGTTTCCAAAGGAGGGAATCCGGATTGTGGTAGTTGTTGATTTTTTCTCAAGTCCAAAGTTTGAAAACCTTGAGTAACTTAGAAATTTTTTTAGAGTTTCGGCCCTCAATCCGGATTGCCTTCGTAGGAGGGAGTCCGGATTGTGGTGGTCGTAAATGCATTCCCAAGTCCAAAGTTTGAAAACTTTGGGTTACTTAGAAAAATCTTAGAGAAAACTTTGGGTTTTGGAGTTATCATTGGCTCTTCTTCTAGCGCCAATGATAACTCCAGAACCCGACCAGGTGCTTCCTCCGCCGTTCCCATGCCTGGTGAGAGGTAATGTTGGTGGTTGGGCCTCTGCAAAACAACACCGGAGGGGGGTTTGAGCCTCGCGGTCCCTCCGGCGTGAGAATAAGTGTGGGCTTTGGAAGGTAAAAGATAAGGACTAGAGTATCGAAATGTGGAGGGTGTGTGTATTTGAGTGTGTAAAAGAACGTAACCCCTACACCTTTTTCTCCTGGTCTATTTATAGGTCAAATATTAGGGTTTAGGGGTTGGTACCTGCAATCATGAGCGTTGGATCCTAGGTATGCGGGACACCTGGGTATTGCAAATAGTCCCCACCTGTCCAGGAGATAATTGTGGTGGCGTGTGCCAAGGTCATGTCAGCACGTGGATTACTAGGGACATGATTTTGCCAATCCTAGGATTCCCTTATTTGTCGTTGTCATGTGGGGTTGCCATCATGACCTGTGTATGCCACATTTAGTAATGTGGCGTAGTGTTATCTCATGCATCTTTAGCCTGGGCTGCGGGTGTTCTAGATTGGGCCCCGAACCGGGACTGGTACCAGACTGGACTGGGCCCCCAACCGGGACTAGTACCAGACAGGTCTGGTGCCCAACTGGGATGAACCCAGTCGGGGCTAGTTATAGCCTATCAAGTAGCATATCAACTTTTATTTCACATAATGTATTCCATAGCAAATAACGACGACAATGTGAGTTTTAGTTTTGTTTTCTTCGGTATAACTCAGTCAAGTACATTCTACTTTTTCTTGAATGCCCGCATGGTTTTGACCTGAGCTCTTATCCTGATAGTCACAGACTCGCACAAACATATCTGATATCTATACTACTTCTTAAATATTCAACCTCTCGTTATCAAGACAAGAGCATTAGACTACAAACCCAAACATGCAAGTATAAGTTATGTGTGTAACAATAGATAGATTGAATGATCATAAGATTAACTAAAAGTATTCATGGATATATAAATTCAATCATGAAAAGCAATTTAAAAAATATTAAGAACCATAATTTCATGAATCAAAAGCCAAAAGTAGAGAAATATTAAACTACGGAGAAATTACAAATTAAAGTAAAAAATTAATGGAAAAATACCTAGAAGAAAGAAGAATTAAAACGAGTGACATAAAACTGTAGAGTGGGTGTCAACCCAAGTCCCACATCAGTAAGATAAAAGAATTATCTTAAATATAAGCAGCCAAACAATTCCATTTTTGGGAGGAGCCCAAAAACAAATCCGTGCGGGCTTGGCCACGGTCCAGAGCAGACAATATCCTACTAATGTAGAATTAATGGGTCTTGTGCGGCCCAACAAGTGGTATCAGAGTCGATGGTTAAAAATTTTGATCTTGGGGTTGCGGGCTGCATGTTGTGTGGTGTGGGCGGCACTCTAGAACTACGATTGGAGATCTTGGACGACTTGTGTCGAAAGTCTTCCTGACATTGAGTTGGCCGGGCAGCGTGTCCCGTAAGATCGTAAGATGAGGAGCCACAGATGAATAGCGACGATATAAGGGTCACAAGATTGGTGGTTCTTGGATTGAGGGGAGATTGTAGAGTGGGTGTCAACCCAAGTCCCACATCGGTAAGATAAAGAAGAATTATCTTAAATATAAGCAGTCAAACAACTCCATTAGTATGAGGCCTTTTGGGAGGAGCCCAAAAACAAATCCGTGCGAACTTGGCCACGACCCAAAGCGGACAATATCGAACAATATCATACGAATGTAGAGTTAATGGGTGTTGCGTTTCCTAACAAAAATGAGAAGCTAACGAGGACGACGACGGACCCAAAAATCAAAACTCTATGTAATCCAATGATCCCGTATTTGATATTTTCTCAATTGTTGTAGACCTGTAGTTAGTCAATGACTCTACGTTAAAAAGAAAAAGTTATACATTCAATATTTGTACTTATTTCAATTTTTCAGAAAACAAAGTTATACATTCAACAATTGTACTTATTTCAATTTATCAGAAAACAATTTTTTATCAGAACAAAGCATTATTTTATTAAAACTATATTAAAGAAACCAATTATGATAAAAACCTTGATTCTGTTTACAAGATAACTGAGGCAGATGTAATGTAAAAACAAGTGGAGATTGTTTAAAATGTATAAAAAATAAACTTAAATCAGTCACACTGAAGTACTTGGGATTCTAGGTTTGTTCACTAATATTAGCTCAGTTCACACACACACACACACACACACACACACACACACACACAGAGATATATATATATATATATATATATATATATATATATATATATATATATATAGAGTTGCACTCTATAGCAAACACCTTATATAACAAACAATAAAGAACACCTCATATCTAATATCTAATATAATTTAAGAGTTCCGTCATAGCACCCAATACAAAAAGTTATTATTTTTTTACCCTCTAGCAAACCAGCAAAAAAAAATGAAAATTTACTGTTCACCTGATGACGTCATGATGACGTCATCAGGTGAAAAGTAATTTTCAATTTTTTTTTTGCAGACTTGATAGTGGGTAAAAAAATAATAACTTTTTGTATTGGGTGCCCCTGGCGGGGCCAAAGGATCTAATAGATCTAAGGTTCTTTGTTGTTTGTTATATAAAAGTGTTCTGTATGGAGCAAAGACCAATATATATATAGGCAAGTGCTCAAATGAGAACCACTCTTAAAATGAGAACTTAGTCCCCAAAGCATATCACCAAAATCCAGCAGAATCACCAAATCGTTAAAATTAATAAAAAAAATAAAAAATCAAGTCTGTGCTTACATCATCATGATGACATCACTGTTGACATGGCAAAAATATTTCCCGCCAAAATTTTGGTGATTTGGAAAAATTTCCTGCCAAAAAAAATTGGTGGTTTAGAAAAATTTCCCGCCAAAAAAAATTGATGGTTTGGAAAATTTTCCCGCCAAAAAATTGGTGATTTGGGAAATTTTCCCATAAAAAATTTGGTGATTTAGAAAAATTTCCCGCCAAAAAATTGGTGATTTAGAAAATTTCCCGCCAAAAATTTTTGTGATTTGGAAAAATTTCCCGCCAAAAAATTGGTGATTTAGAAAAATTTCCCGCAAAAAAAAATTGGTGGTTTGGAAAATTTTCCCGCAAAAAATTTGGTGATTTCGTGGGGGCCCCACTACCACGTCATCATGCTGATGTCAGCAGTGATGTCATGCTGACGTCAGCATTGACGTGGCACTGAAAACTAATATTTTTTATGATTTGGTGATTCTGCTGAATTTTGGTGATTTGCTTTAGGGACTAAGTTCTCATTCTAAGAGGTTCTCACTAGAATAGCTCCCTATATATATATATATATATATATATATATATATATATATATATATTAGGAGGTGCAACAACAATCCGTTTGCAGTAATTCTCCTCTTGATGGTGAAATCAATCCTTTGGGGTCTGCCCAACTTGGTTTTTGAAAATCGTCTGTTTCTAGCGGCTCTTGAGTGTATTGTATCGGCCCCCAGACAACATATGAAAAGTAGTGGTTACATGTCTAGCAATAAGGTTCTAAAGGTTTAATTCCATTTGTATAATGTTGCGATATTATTCATGCTAAACTACTAGTATATTTCATGGATCACTTTGGTTATATTATTCTTGAATAATATCACGCACCCATATATGTGTTTATTCGGATGTACGATTTGCTATCTGTCATGACTCTGTCAAGTGGATAGGGGATCTCTCATAAATGTACTTTTCACCCAGGAATGTTTGAATAAGCAGAGATTCCGAATGTGTTTTTCCGGCTTATGCTGAAGTCAAACGAGGAAGTGGCCTAAAGAAATGACAGTGTGATGCCACCAATCTGGAGTAGAACTAGTATATGACACTTCTTTTACATTTCTGGTTTGTGTTTTGGATTGTTGTATTATCAAATGAGAATCATCCTACACTTGCAACAACAGAGCCCTCCTATCGGCCGAAGAAAAATTATGCATCCGCCAAACATGAACTTGCAGCAGATAGTCCTGCCGCCCACACTCGCGAAAGACAACAGCGCCTACGTCTTGAACTACCAAGCAAGGGATGAGCTACCTATCGACACACTATCGACTCACATGAAACTCCCAGTTTGCATACTGCTCCTAGCACGAAAGAATAAGTTTTGACAACTTACAACTAATAAGATAGTTCTTGTAAAAGCATATTAGAAAATAATTGCACTCCCCTACCCAAATACGAGTTGCTGGAATGGAAGTCAGTTCCTAAACTTGATGATACTCGAAGACGTATGCTTGTTTGTTTCCGAAGTTTTTTTTATTAAATTTGTTTCCAGAAGGAATTTTTTTTTTTTTATCAGATTTGTTGTCAGAAGTTTGAATAAAGAAATTCTCCTAACTGGCAAAATAAGAATATACTTGGAATGAAAGTAATTGTAGAATATTTTTATTTATTTATTCATTCTGATAAAGATCAATTACAAAAATTTAAATACCGTTAAACATATAAATGTTCGACCTCTAATTATGAACAAGAAAGTATATTTTGTTTACTTGACTACAAACAAATCATTTTCCGGCCAAAACTTTATTTAACAAGTAAAAACAATTCTTTATCAAAGTATTGTAAACACCTCCTGTACATCCAAAAAAAACAAACAAAAACCATCTCCAGCCTGTTCCAATACAACATTTCCACAGTTCCACCCCAAACTTCCCTTTAAACCCCTCACACTAACCGAAAAATTCTATAATCGTAAATGAGTTGATACACTCGTGAATTGTTCAACGAATTACTCAATATTTGATTTGAAAAAAAAATTGACTTAAATTTGATTCAAGTTATAAATTAATTAATCTTGAACACGATTTTAAAAAATAATTTATAAATAAATCAAATTTGATTATAATTAAATTCGGCTTTAAAATTCGTAAATAAGTTCAATTAATTTGTTTATTAACAAGTTTGTTAACGTGAAATGTTCGATGAATAATATCATGAATGTATCCTATATATAATATTTCATCATATACAAATTCGATAACTATTTTCCTGACAAAAAATAAAAATAAAAAAATTCAATAATTTTTTTAACGAATCATATTCGATTCGATTAGACTCGTTTACTTGTTTACTTTACGGGCCGAAAAAACTCATCCTGACCCGAGGGCAAACCCCGTCATTTGACACCGCTAGCTGGAACCACCCTTCTCTCTCCTACTCTCTCTCTCTCTCTCTCTCCTTTTCAAACAACTCCCCTCTCTTGAGATCTACACAAACCCTCCCTTGTAATTCGAACACAAATCTCCTTTTAAAATGGGAGATTTTAATCTGGCTCTAGTTTTAGTAGCTATAATAGTATCAATTCTAGTGTTCATCTTCAACATCTATCTTTTAATCAACTATCAACATCCTGATGATAAGAACCAAGCTTATTTCCCCAAATTCGTGGTTGTTTTAGGTCTTACTGTTGCTTTCTTATCGATTCTTATGTTACCTGCTGATGTCGCTAATCGACAAGCTTGTAAACATGCTATATATAATGGTGCTTGTAATTTCACTCTTCCGATGAAGGATTTGTGGCTTGCGATTTACATTCTCGATGCGGTTCTCGTGTTTTTTATCATTCCGTTTGCCATGTTTTATTACGAAGGCGATCAGGATAAGTAATGTGCTTGCTAATTTACGCCTTTTTTTACTGTGTTTTGTTCTTCGTTAATATGTTTGCAATTAACCTGCTTGCTTAATTACAGATTTTTATTGTGTTTTGTTGTTGCATTTCTAAAGTTTTAGTGACAAGGTGATTAGGATGAGTAATATGTTTGCTTAGTTAGGGCTTTTTAGTGTGTTTTGTTGTTGTGTTTGTGATGTTTTAGCACCAAGGCGATTAGGATAGGTAATTTGTATGCTTAGGGTTTTCTACTGTGTTTTATTCTTTGTTATTATGTTTGCGATGTTTTATTACAAAGGCGATTGGGATAAGTAATGTGCTTGCTTAGTTGGATCTTTTTAGTTGTTTTCTTCTTTTTTGTTGCGTTTCTGATGTTTTAGTACGAAGGCGATTTGGATAGGTAATTTGTATGTTTAGTTAGGGCTTTTTACTGTGTTTTATTCGTTGTTATTATGTTTCCTAGGTTTTTTACTGTGTTTTATTCTTTGTAATTATGTTTGCGATGTTTTAGTATGAAAGCGACGAGGATAAGTAATGTGTTTGCTTAGGTACGGTTTTTTAATGTGTTTTATTCTTCATTATTGCGTTTGTGATGTTTTATTATGTAGGCAATTGGAATAAGTAATGTGGTTGGTTTGTTAGGGGTTTTTTGATGGAATTAGTGTTAATTTGTAGTTGTAATTATGTGTGTATAAATTGATTTGTAGTTGTAGCTGAAATTAGTCTTACTTTTGTGAATGTGTGCAGGACGGTTGGTAAGAGGATGAAAAGTGCGTTGTGTTGGGTGGTTACTACTGCTATTGTTGTTGCGCTCGTGCTCGGGATTTTATATGGTTAGTTTCTTTGCATAGCTTGTGAGTACAATTTAGCTACATTGAGGTTGATAGGTGGATGCATATAATTTTTGCTGGAGTGATTAGCTGCAATGCATTGTTTCACAAGTATGAGCATGTCACTCTTAGTTTTTGGTAATTTGCAAGTTTACTTTAGCTACTCTGAGGTTGGTTCGTGGGTTTATGTTTAGTTTTGGCTGAAGCAATTGACCTCCAAATGCATTGCTTTGCAAGTACTGAGTATGTCACTTTTGAAGTGTATTATTACAACCAACACTGAGTTGTGGTTTATCCAACATTGTAAATGTTAAATATTCTTCTTTCCCGATAAACTTTTCTATAGAGCTTCTTGACTCCTAAGAGTACTTGAATTTGGACGAGTTCACCTTTTTTAAATTGATTATTTATTGTGTTAATAACTCCTGAGTTGCTTTTTATGTGCTTACGGGTCAGATGCACAAATGCTGCGTCTTTTTTCCCCACATGATTAGGATGCGTCCCCTTTAAATGTGACAATGTGCAGTCAAAGACATGTTAACAGAATTATTAAAGGAAGTCATGTAAAGAGGCCGTGTCTTCTTTTATTGTCTGTAACTAAGCATGATTACTATCCAAATAGGGTTTATTAAATGATATAATGATATGGTATAAGAGTTTTTAGTTTTTATTATACTATTGTATATTGTCTGCTGCATCTGTATATGGCATATTGTAAGAGATATGTTCCCTTGTTGGATTGTATACCAATGTCACTTATGAAGAGTGTGGAGATTTGTCTATACTATTTAAATTTTTCCAAGTTTTTTGGGCATATTGACTTGGCATATCTGATTTCTCTTAGTAAGGACTCCTTTCCGCTCACATATCATTATTTTACTGCATAAGCTGTTGAGTTGTTCAGTGCATTGAATAGATCCTATATAGGACAGATTACTTATTGTAAGATACTAAAATTGGTTTACTGATCTAACACATCATTGAACTAGACCTTAACTTGCAAGCATGTAGCTGAACTGAATAGGCTCTGAGTTCCATCGATGAATCAATAGATTTCGCCGCCACATCATTAGATATAACGATGAAGAGTACGCAGCCCAGAAGAACACAAGATTTGTGAATGAATTAAATTATTGGCGAATTAGACAGGATTCCTTTGTACAGAAAAACAAGTAGCGGCAAGTAGCGGGAACGAGTATAAGTTCAGTCAACTCATTTCACTGAAAAAACATTTACTTTTTCCGAATACCGTACAGAGAAGAGATAAACATCCATTTCATCTTCAAATACCTTTAAGGGGCCATTTAGTTCATGGTTATTCTTTCCATGCCGTGTTTGGTTGAGACTTGAGAGGTTTATTTGATTAGCATGGGAAACCCATTCCCAAATGCCTTGTGGAATTACAAATCATTTCCATCCCCATTCTGATTCTCATGAACAATCTTAAGATCCCTTAATCTTTGAAACCTAAAAATCCAGTTAATCCATCTCCCTCGACCATTTATCACGTAAAAACTTAAAAGTATATAGAATTCTAATCAAAGCATTTGTAAACCTATCTAAAAATAAAAAATCATATATTTAAACGTTTTTTTGGCCTGTTGGCCCTGTCATGCATTGATGAATTGAAACTTTTCAGTGATATTATATATGAGGAAGGAGGATTAGCGTGAAGTATCACTGTCAGATCGGGTGCTCTAGACTGAACAATCGTCTTCAGGAAGATTAAGATTTTTGTTAGGCAGACATTTCATTCTGTTGAACTTAACATAAAACAAACTTAAATATTTTAAAGTTCAGTATCCCGCTTGCAAATTAGCGCCAGCTTAAAGGACATTTCATTTTACTTTGGTAATAAAGAGAATTCTAATGTTCTGCGAATGCAAGTTCGATTATGTATTTGTGAAGTTATTTGTTCACTTGTCCACGTACAAGCTTTCTCCGGTAAGTAACTCACTTGCAAGTTTTGTGCCTTGTTACTGAGCTCAATATGATTTCTTTGTACTGAGTGCAATATATATAGACGTTTGTTAGCAGTTTAGTCAATCTCCACTGACGAGAAAAGGGAACTTGCATTCTCTGTACTATTTTTTTATTAGAAGTTTAGTGTTCTTCCATGAGTGATGTTTTCATTATTTTTTTCAGATAGTAAATGCGTTGATTGAGTAATGTCATAAAGAAATCTCACTTTTTTGCGTGGCCATGTTGATAATTGTTGGATATATCCTCTTTTGATTTTACCAGGTCTTGTTGGAAAAGTGGACTTTACTGTTAAACACCTCTCTTCCGATACAGCTTCATTTCCAAATAATTGGTCAAGTTTTACAAGTGGCCAACAGTGTATTGGAAATGGTGCACGTCAAGTTGAGGTAGAGTTAAACTATATTCTTTCTGTTATGTTTTTGCCTTATTTAAAAACATTCTCGCTTTCATTTATCTTGTTGCTCCTCTCCTTTTTTATAGTGTTCGGCATTTGCTTCAAATTCTTCATCAGAGACAACTTGGACACAGCGTGCCACTTTTCCAGAATATGTCGTTGCTCTGGCCACAATTGTTGGATCTGTACTTTTCTCAGTATGTTCAATCTTGGTTCCTTTATATTACTTATAAACTCCTACATGTGTATGCTGCAACTTGTATGGGTATATTTTTTTTTCTCCTGTTTGACATGCTTATGGAGTATTACATATTCTGTCATATAAGTGTATGCTGCAACTTGTATGGGTATATTTTTTTTTCTCCTGTTTGACATGCTTATGGAGTATTACATATTCTGTCATATAATGTTGGGGATTTTTGTTCCTTAGTCCTCACAGTTTACTTCCTTAAGAAGTTAAGTTACTGAAGAAGTAATCCTCACTATTTCTTGTCAGTACTATTTTAATAGTGAAAGTAAGAAGTTTCTATTTGTGATTGATGACTCTGTTCTCTGGATAAAGCGTAAACAAGCATATTCTATTTGTTATACTGATCTCTACTTTTTTGTTGAATTCGTAAGAGATGACTTAATTGTGTTTTAATAGTTTTTGCAAGCTTTTTGGAGCACTAAACTGTATAATCGAATGGAATATAAAGTCATTCTGCCTTTTGCTTATTTTCCTAAACTTGCAATGCTTTATTGTCAGTCTGTAAGTGTCAGCTGCATTTTCTGTTTTCTTTTTCTTATTGTGATAGATCTTACATCTACGCTGTCTCTGTTCAGATATTTGGCGGTGTCGGGATTGCTTGTTTACCACTGGGTCTTATTTTTTCCTTCATCAGGCGTCCAAAGGCTGTTATAACTCGTTCACAATATATCAAGGTATATATTCAACTTATATTTTTCGGTAAATATAACTGTAATAGGATCTTTTCGTTGGGTATTTGACTCTATCTCTTAAAGGAAGCAACGGAACTAGGTAAAAAGGCAAGGGAATTGAAGAAAGCTGCTGATGCATTGCATCAGGAAGAAAAAAGTGGATCCAAAGGAAGAAAGTGGCGTAAAAATACCAAGGCACTAGAAAAGGTATGTTAATCCATACATAACTGAATTTCTAAATACTTATTTTGAAAAGAGTAACTTCGTGCGACTCGTAGGAGGTTTCTAGACTTCGTATGTTCAGTTGCAATTTTCAAATTCTATGCAGGAGCTGCTTCTTCTGGAAGAAGATGTTAACGCATTAGAAGAAATGTACCCTCAAGGTGAAAAGGTGATAATTCTTATGTTTAGGATTACTTGTCGTGTTTGTATTGACATAACACGCCTAGTAATATTTATTTGGTAAATTATGTATTTCAGGCTGAGACAACATGGGCTTTGACCGTTCTTGGTTATTTAGCCAAACTTGTTTTGGGGATTTTTGGGTAAGTTCTCTTAGGCTGTTTCATGCCGACAACCATGCTATTGAGTATTATTGACAGACAGATCATGGAAACTAGCTTTTTCCGCAAAGCTATAATACAAATTTTACATAAAAGAGTTGTCTTAGTTAATTATCTTTTTTATGAAAAATTGAGGATTTTAGTGTTGAACCCGAGTCATTTCAGGGTACATTTTAATTTTCTTTTAATACTGTTTCCTATATTCCTAGCAGTCTTACTGAAACCCAATCTATTGAGTAGGAATTGTTGAAGTTTCGAGTTTGTGTACTCCGCAAATTATAAATTATGATTGCTGATTTGTTTTGTGCATAGATTGAAAACTAAAGAAGCAACTGCACAATAATTGTGTGAGGAAAATATAACTTGTGTACTGGATGAAGCTGTACTGCCACACATGATAGTACATTGCAACAGGATTTAGTGTGACTTGCACATTTAGCTAGAGTTGGCTGTGATGTGAACATGTATATAGCTTGGTGACTGGTATTTTTATCCTGTCAGATATTGAGATTAATTAAATAGTTCATATTTGAAAAATTAACAAATCGATCAAGTGGTGGCTTGTAGTTCCACAGGCCCCTTTATACTAGAGGTTGAGGGATCCAGGCCAGTAGAGGCACTGTGTGTATGTGTACTAAAATTTCTGCGATTGACCATTTCCAAAGTAGAATAAAAATTGATAATCCAGAAGGTCATGTCATCCTCGTTTTTAACTTTTTTAAGTGTGCATAAATAGATTGGCTTTGCTTGAGAAAGATGATATATCTGTTGCAGAATGTTTGGTAATATTTCCAAACTTCTATTCAAACGTTAATATATTTGTTGCAAGTTAGTGTTGCTAAAGGTATTGCTAGTGCAATGTAATTATAGTTGATATTAGATGATCTCACTCTTCCAACTAATTGTATACCATATAGCTCTATCCTGTGATTGTGCTTGTACTTGTGCTTTATATTTCTTCTTGTTTGCCTGTTCCAAACCGTTCAAAGCTATTTACTGAATGCCAAATTATGCTCATTCTGCTTCTTTCTGACAGGCTGGTGGTGTCAATTGCTTGGATTGCACATATTGTGATATATCTATTGATTGATCCTCCACTTTCTTCATTCTTGAATGAGGTTTTCATTAAGTTAGATGACATATGGGGTACTATAGATAATTTTATTTGTCTCACTTTTAAGTTCCATATCCTTTCGGTTAAAATTGAATTCCAAGATGATTAACATGAGATCTTTCTGCTACTCAGGTCTGCTGGGTACTGCTGCATTTGCATTCTTTTGCTTGTATCTCCTTTTTTCAGTGATTGCTGGGGCGATGATGCTTGGCTTGAGATTGGTTTTTATCACTATTCATCCTATGAAGTAATAACCTTTTGTTTTCCCTTGTACTTTGCGGTGTTAATCTGTTAGCCTATCTATAATCTAATGATCTGTATTATCAACTGTTAATATGATTGTTATTTTATTCTTCCACATTTTTCCAGGTGGGGAGGAACTCTCATGAATTCCTTTCTGTTTAATGTGGGGCTTATTCTTCTTTGTTCCATAAGGTTGGCATTTTTTAGTACTTATAACTCTCAGGTTCAATCTAGTTATGGTGCTTAATTAGGATTAGTACTAGCTGTACTGAATATTATCATCTACATGGAATATTTCAAGCTGATTTACGTTTCAATTTATTGTGATTTTTGGATACAAGTGACAGTGCAAAAGCTTGTATAGTCACATCATTGTAGGAAAAATGTTATAATATTGCAGTTTAGGCCAGTGTTCTGGTACAAGGTTTAGGCACCCATATATGTGCCTAATGGAACAAACAAAAGTTTGTTTTTACCGTTTAAGTTATCACCTTGCCCTCTACAAGTCATTGCATGTAAATTCTAATTTTGAGTTTTGAGATAAAAATTATAAAATAGTGGTTCTTAAAATTCTTGTTCGTGTTCTTCCTTTCAGTGTTATTCAGTTCTGTTCCACTGCATTTGCCTACTATGCTCAAGCTACCGCTGCTCAAGAAATATTTGGTCACACATTGCAATCTCTCCGTGGGATCAAATATCTATACAAGTCAGTCAACTTTCCTTAGCATATTTTTTCTAAATATTTGTAATTACTCTCCCTGTCTACTACTAAACATCGAGTTTGCCTGCAGGTATAATGTGTTCCAAATTGCATTCATTGTTCTGGCCGGTTTAACATTTGTGTATTATGCAGCCTTTGTAAGTGATCATCAGATTCTACTACTAAAATATACTTGTGACTGTGAGAGGTCTGTACCTAAAGTTGCAAACATGCAGTGTTAACTCTTGATATTATTATTTATAGGGATGGAGAAGAAAAAAGCCCAGTGGCAGGTTCCAACTTTCCAGTTGAAGTTCTTTAAATGCCTCGACTATAATTTTCTGATAGTTCCCATTCTAAGTGTTCAGTTATCTGACATTAGATATTGGTGTGTTATGCTGTTATTGTGAAGAGACTTGACTTGTGATATTTGCTAGCGGGGAACTACCCTATAATGAGCTGCTTGAGCGCCTTTCCTACTGTTTTAAATTCTGCTCACCTTTCGTATCGTTGTATGTATAAATGCCTTTGTAATCAATTTTTATTTACTCGATTTGGCTTGCGAGAATGCAGTGGAAACTACTCCCAATGTAATACACAGTTTAATGTAAATTTTAGTTGAAGGGAAAAAAGCGATTGAAGATCTGTTTAGATATACCTTGTTTAGATATACTTTTTTCTTTTTACGTGAATAACTCTTTTATGTAGTTTATACATTACATAGGTAGCGGTTAATTATGAAATTAAAGTTATAGAAAGTATATTTTACTACAATAGTACAATGAAATCTATCGATGTGGGACTTTTTTCCAAGTAAATGTTCCTGTATCTATTGAGTTGTATCCAACTACAACGTTCACTGATGGGTACCAGAGACTTTAGAGTAGAGGGAGAAAAAACAGTGAGAGCCAGAGTGATTGGTGATTTAACCGAAGTACAATGGAGCTTACAAAAGATTTCCTATATTTGGGTCTATATAATGGGTCCTGGTAACAATCTGCTTAATAACCGTTGGATTGATTACTGAATGGCTAAGATTATAATAAAATTTTTATCGTTCCTCTATAAATTTTCGCGTATAAATTTTTGCGGAACGTACTAAACTATGAAAATGCCACTAATACATACATATCTGGCAACCTTTGCATAAAGCCATACAGCCTGCGCACACCTCCCGACTTAACTCCCGACTCAGTGAAATCTTTGCATATTTTATGGATGGCTTTGGAGCTTCTCCAATTCAACCAACTCTTACCCCCATTGTTGGTGATTTCACAACCCATTTATTAATTCCAACATTCATCAATTAAAGCGGAATGTGATGGCATAAAGATACAAAATCAAATGCTAAACAAGTTTTGGGACATCAGATTCTTGCAATTCAGTGAATCACCAAAGAAATTTAACCATCTCAAAATTATCTTTTGGAATTAAAATTTGTGAGTTTTATATGTCTTTAATCAGATTTACATTGCAAACAAAAAAATCACACCAATCATATTAAAGACCTAAAATTTATATATACACAAGCATATATGAAAAACCTCATCTCAAATCAAATTAAAAGGATAAACACAAATGTATTCTTAAAGCTACATGATGATATAAACGTGTATATATAAAAGGTATTATATAAAAGGTATTAGTGGAGTGACGATGGAAGTGATGTAACACGCACAACATCACTCCGCTAAAAATAAGAGCGGAACTAATCAGGGGTAAAATCGTAAATAATTCGTTCCGCGGAAATTTATAGAGGAACCTTGTGGTTCCGCGGAAATTTATAGAGGAACGATAAAATTTTTATTATAATCATAGGTGCTCAATAATCAATTCAACGCTTATTAAGCAGATTGTTAGATAATTGGTCCATGACAATCCCCTATATAATTTGTCGTCACTGTTTTATTTTCTTAGCATGTCAGGTCTTCCTGTTTTCAGAAAACGTGAACACTGCAATCATCTTAAGAAATGCACAGAGACATAACTAAACAAATCGGATGCAGTGCTTGATTCCTTGCAGGTCTAGATCAAAATAAATAAAAATTTACCTTGAGAATGTTTAATTGTTGTAACCTAAGATTCCTGTTAGTCTTACCAGGCTAAGATTGTAACTTCCTAGAATATTGTACATAAATGACATAATTTTTTTTTTCTTTGCTAAGCATAAAATTTATTTTTGCATAGTCTATTGTAACATACGTATAAGGTTTTTTTTAGCTTACCGCTCCTTAAAAACAGCAAAATCTGTGTAGTAACATTCGTCTGTAAATTTGCATTTTTAAAATCGTTTAAGCAAGGTACTTCTTTAATTTGACAAATCAATAAAGACAAGCAAACCAATCTGCTAGAAACTACAGAACAGTTTGTTAAAATATTTTGAAGATCCTGTTATTTGCAAGTAGGGGATGATGGCAAACGTGTCGGTTGATTCGGATTTTGTAAAAATTGGATCCGGATCCAAATATATATGTTGGACTCATATTCAAACCCGAATTCTTAGATCCAAACCCGATCCGTCGGGTTTCGGTTCAGTTTTAATTGGGTCTCAATTTATTTATACAATTATTTATTAATATTTTTTTTGAAACAATAATTTATCAACTAAAACAATATATTTAATCAAATGTCAAGAAAAATGTAAATTCTAAATAAGCACGTGCATCATCCAAATATATATCTATACTATTATATAAAAGCCGAAACATTAAAAGTTTTGGTACCTGTTTTTTGGTACTGAGTGAATTTACTTATTTACCCTTCATTATAAAGAAAAATAAATACACCTAAAATAAATAAGAACATAATATAATTAATGGTAATTATTCGAGATATTAGCTTTTATAAACACATAAAAACATCAATCGTATCATATCTTTCTATCATTAGTATTTCCTTTCGAATTAAAACACGTTATAATTAATGGTAATTAGTCGATTAACATAATAAAATTAATGGTAATTAGTCGATTTCTTTTTTCACATTAGTATAATAAAATTAATCGTAATTAGTCGATTGCCTTTTTCATACTTACTATTAGTTAAACAAATTACCTTTTATAAAAAACTAAAAACATCAATCGTATCATATCTTTCGATCATTAATATTTTTCTTTCTAATTAAGACACGTTACCTTTTTAATTTTAAAAAAATCTTACAATCATTAATATATACCCAAAAATATCAAACCATAATTTTCAAGAAAAATATAACACCTAAAATAAATAATAACATAATATATTTAATGGTAATTAGTCGATTGCCTTTTTCGCATTTAATTTTAGTTGAAGATATTACCTTTTATAAACACATAAAAAAATCAATCGTATCATATATTTCAATCATTAATATTTCCATTATAATTAAAACACGTTACCTTTTTAATTTATAACAAATCTTACAATAATAACTAATATATACACGAAAATATCACAACATATTTCTCAATTATTAATAAAATATATTAAAAATCGTATACGTTGTTTATAATAAGGAAACATTAGTATAATTTATAAACATGAGTATGTTAAATTATATTAAACTAAAATTAAAATAATTATTAAAATAATGATTATATAAAAACATAATTATAATATTAAATAAAAGAGTAAAATAAGCGTATCCCCATAATAAATATTAACATAATATAATTAATGGTAATTAGTCAATTGCCTTTTTCAAATTTACTTTTAGTTGAGTAAAATAAATATTAACATAATATAATTAATGGTAATTAGTAAATTGCCCTTTTCAAATTTACTTTTAGTTGAAGATAATGGTAATTAGTCAATTACCTTTTTCAAATTTACTTTTAGTTGAAGATGTTACCTTTTATCATATCTTTCAATCATTAATTTTTCCTTTCGAATTAAAATACGTTACCTTTTTGAATTAAAACACGTTACCTTTTTGATTTAAAACTAATCTTACAATCATTAATCACTAATATATATCCGAAAATACCATACCATATTTTTCAGTAATTAATAAAGTATGATAAGTATCCGTATACGTAGTTTATAAGAAGGAAAAATTAGTATAATCCGTATACATGAGTATATTAATTAAAATTTAAAAAACATTAGTATTATCCGTAAACATGAGTATATTAAATTATATTAAATTAAAATTAATTAAGTATATAATAGCCGAAACATTAAAAATTTTGGTGCCTATTTTTTTGTATACGTTTTTTAGTATTTCATGAATTTGCTTATTTAACCTTTATTATAAAGAAAAATATATACGATATCTATACTATTACAACACCTAAAATAAATAATAACATAATATAATTAATGGTAATTTGTCAATTTCCTTTTTCACATTTACTTTTGGTTGAAGATATTACCTTTTATGAACACCTAAAAACATCAATCTTCCAATCATTAATATTTCCTTTCGAATTAAAACTTTACCTTTTTTAATTTAAAACTAATCTTACAATCATTAATATATACCCAAATATATAACATCATATTTTTCAATTATTAATAAAATATATTAAAAATATGTATACATTGTTTATGATAAGGAAACATTAGCCAAAACATTAAAAATTTTGGCACTTATTTTTTGGTATATGTTTTTTAGTATTTCGTGAATTTACTTATTTAACCTTTATTATAAAGAAAAATATATACAATATCTATGCTATTAAAACACCTAAAATAAATAATAACATAATATAATTATGGTAATTAGTCAATTGTTTTTTTCACATTTACTTTTAGTTGAAGATATTACCTTTTATAAACACCTAAACACATTTTAAAACTCATAAAATAAATAATAACATAATATAAATTAATGGTAAGTAGTCAATTGCCTTTTTTCACATTTACTTTTAATTGAATATATTACCTTTTATTAACACCTAAAAACATCAATCGTATCATATATTTCAATCATTAATATTTCCTTTCGAATTAAAACACGCTACCTTTTTAATTTAAAACTAATCTTACAATCATTAATATATACCCCAAAAATATAACATTATATTTTTCAATTATTAATAAAATATATTAAAAATATGAATACATTGGTTATAATAAGAAAACATTAGCAGAAACATTAAAAAATTTGGCACTTATTTTTTTGTATATGTTTTTTAGTATTTCGTAAATTTACTTATTTAACCTTTATTATAAAGAAAAATATATACTATATCTATACTATTAAAACACCTAAAATAAGTAATAACATAATATAATTATGGTAATTAGTCAATTGTCTTTTTCACATTTACTTTTAGTTGAAAATATTATCTTTTATAAACACCTAAAAACATCGATCATATCATATCTTCCAATCATATCTAGCAATATTAATATATATCCAAAAATATCACATCATATCTTCTAATCACTAACAAAATATAATAAAAATCCTGTTGTGGAATAAAAACTAGTTTACGATTTGTAATTAATGCTAGGATGGTTGAGCTTCGAGCTTTAATGGCTGCTTCTGTGTTCGAGACTAAACGGTCCTCACAGAATGCCTACGTATCTCTGTATTAGAGAATCAAGCCAAGAAAACGTAGTTTTGAGATGAGGGGTCTGGCCCCTTATATAGGCTGAGAAACCTTTAGAATTATGGTAGGAGTCAGAGACTTGGTAGAAAAGTCTTTGAGGAAAGTTCTAGATCTATTCCTTGTAGAAATCAGTTTCCATATTGAATTGGATGCCTTGGTGGATAAGTCTGGTGGAAATAATATCCTTATCCAACTCTTATTGCTGAGCTGTTTATTTCCCCCAATATTAATTACGAAATTAATATTATAATTGGGGTTTTGGGCCCAGCTGGTGGGCCCCACGTTTGGGCCATCCTTGGCCTAATTAATGCCACATTAAATGTGTCTTTAGGGCTTATTTTCAGCCCATATCATTTGCCCCCCAACTTCTAGGAAAATTGATTAGGTTTTCCTTGAAGTTCTGCTTGTCTAATTCGAGACTCGGGTCAGGGTTTATCTCTAATATCGTTTTGACGTAAAGCGTGGAGCGACCGACGCGTTTACAACGACGTTAGATTGTGCCAGTAGCATTGAACGGTGCTAAACGGCACTAAACGACACTAAACGGTGCTAAACAACCTTAAACGACGTTTAAACGATGTTAAACGACGCTAAACGGCGATAAACGACACTAAACGGTGCTAGACAGCCTTAAACGACGTTTAAACGATGTTAAACGACGCTAAACGGCGATAAACGGCGCTAAACGGCACTAAACGACACTAAACGGTGCTAAACAGCCTTAAATGACGTTTAAACGATGTTAAACGACGCTAAACGGCGATAAACGACACTAAACGGTGCTAAACAGCCTTAAACGACGTTTAAACGATGTTAAACGACGGTAAACGGCGATAAACGGCGCTAAACGGCACTAAACGACACTAAACGGTGTTAAACAGCCTTAAACGACGTTTAAACGATGTTAAACGACGCTAAACGGCGATAAACGACACTAAACGGTGCTAAACAGCCTTAAACGACGTTTAAACGATGTTAAACGACGCTAAACGGCGATAAACGACACTAAACGGTGCTAGACAGCCTTAAACGACGTTTAAACGATGTTAAACGACGCTAAACGGCGATAAACGGCGCTAAACGGCACTAAACGACCTAAACGGTGCTAAACAGCCTTAAATGACGTTTAAACGATGTTAAACGACGCTAAACGGCGATAAACGGTGCTAAACGGCACTAAACGACACTAAACGGTGCTAAACAGCCTTAAACGACGTTTAAACGATGTTAAACGACGCTAAACGGCGATAAACGGTGCTAAACGGCACTAAACGACACTAAACGGTGCTAAACAGCCTTAAACGACGTTTAAACGATGTTAAACGACGCTAAACGGCGATAAACGGCGCTAAACGGCACTAAACGACACTAAACGGTGCTAAACAGCCTTAAACGACGTTTAAACGATGTTAAACGACGCTAAACGGCGATAAACGACACTAAACGGTGCTAGACAGCCTTAAACGACGTTTAAACGATGTTAAACGACGCTAAACGGCGATAAACGGCGCTAAACGGCACTAAACGGTGCACCTAAAATCATACGAAAAAATCAAGATTCAGGTTCAGAAGCTGCCCGAGAATTGCTGAAAAACCAAGATTCAAAACCACAAGCTAACCCGCGATCGGCCGGATCGAGGGCTAGCTTGTGGTCGGCTAGCTCCTGGTCGGCCGAAGGGCCTCCAACCAAGGTGGTCGGCTGACACCTGGTCGGCTGGAGGGCCTTGACCCCAGGTGGTCGGCCGGCACCTGGTCGGCTGCGGGCTGGTCGGCCGGGGCTCCTGAATGTGCCTTGGTCGGCTAGCTCGTGGTCGGCCGGGGCATCCCAAAACGTCGTGGTCGGCTGCGAGGTGGTCGGCCATGGCTCCTTCAGGTGTCGTGGTCGACCATTTTCAAGGATTCAGAAGCTGAATCTCGATCTTAGGGATTCAGAAGCTGAATCTCGATCCTAGGTTGGTTTTTGGTCACCCGTGACTTTCAAGGATTCAGAAGCTGAATCTCGATCTTAGGGATTCAGAAGCTGAATCTCGATCCTAGGTTGGTTTTTTGGTCACCCGTGACTTTCAAGGATTCAGAAGCTGAATCTCGATCCTAGGGATTCAGAAGCTGAATCTCGATCCTAGGTTGGTTTTTTGGTCACCCGTGACTTTAAAGGATTCAGAAGCTGAATCTCGATCCTAGGGATTCAGAAGCTGAATCTCGATCCTAGGTTGGTTTTTTGGTCACCCGTGACTTTCAAGGATTCAGAAGCTGAATCTTGATCCTAGGGATTCAGAAGCTGAATCTCGATCTCTAACGGCCTGATTCCTTCGTGGTCGGCCAAACGGCCCGAACCCTTCGTGGTCGGCCGGGAGGTGGTCGGCCTAGGATCCAGAAGCTGAATCTCGATCCTAGGGATTCAGAAGCTGAATCTCGATCCTAGGGATTCAGAAGCTGAATCTCGATTCTAGGGATTCAGAAGCTGAATCTCGATTCTAGGTTTAGTATTTTGGTCAATCGTGACTTCTATCGGGATTACACCTTAATTCAGGATTAGCACTACTAACCTCGTGTTTAAGATTAAACTCGTTGTTTATCTCTTTAAGTGCAAACATCCATGCAGTAAATATTTCAGCTGTTTCTTTTCCGACAGATATGAATTATAACGATTCTTTCTGTATAACGTGGATAATTTCTGTCCTTTTTCGTCTGGAAACGATAGATGACCTGTTAACACGAACCGAGCTGAGATTCAACCTGATGTACCAGGTCATGTATTTTCTATAAAAGAGGAGAAGTAGCCTTCATTTCCATTCACTTCTTCATTTCTGAGCTCTCAGATTCTTAAGTTCTCTTAGGTTCAAGTTACAAGATCCAGTTCAAGCTTCAAGATCAAGTTTCAGATTCAAGATCAAGTTTCAGCTCCTGCATCAAGATGTCGGAAGGTGATCAACCAATGGCTCCCCCGGTCTCCATGATGGAAGCCATGTCAAAGAGGAGTAAAATGAGGACTGCCAAAGGTAAATAAAGAATTCAACCTCCTACATATGTTGAACATAGATTCGAATCCTTGCTAGAACTTCTAAATATCATGAGGGATGCATTTCCCAACTGTTCTAGTCTAGATTCTTTTAATAGTCCCAGTAAATTGTCGGAACGGGACGTTCAGAAGATAAGGGAGTCTTATCACTTTCCAAGTGCCATCCAGGTTCGTCTCCCGAATCCATCAGATAGAACTTGCAACTGGCATCCTGAAAGGATCTGTGTTTACTGGGGTGCCTTAGATGCTGGGTTCAGGTTCCCGGTTGACAATTTTATTATTAGGCTGCTGGCTGAATATCAGATCCACCCCTGTCAATTGTATCCCAACGCCTGGAGGTACATTTCTATTTTCTTGATAAGGTGTCGGGAGCTGGGGATTCATCCGACAACCACAATGTTTCGAAGTATCTTCGGGGCCAGCAACTCTTCTGAATCCAAAAAAGGATGGGTGAGCCTCAAGCACCGAGCCAAGCTTCCACACATGGTGATTCCCTTCTCCTTTCCAGATTCACAACATTTCTGGGAAAGGGAGTTTGTAGTTCTTGAATGGAAGGGCGGTGATTGGGGCAACTTCTTTGTGAAGAAATTCGGGTCTGTAGAAGATAGTTCCCACTTCGTGTGTGACCTTTCTGATCCGGAATTGTTGGACCGGGATAGGCTTCTCGCTGACGACGGTCGCACACACTATAAAACTATTTTAAACGAAAAGAATCTCATTGGAGCTGGCCTTAGCTTTCTTTCCATTGAGGGTAACTTTCTTACTTGAACTTATTATGAACTCTGTTTGTTCTTATACCGATGTTTTTCTCTTTGTATTTCAGCTGCTGAGGAGATTGATAATCGTCCCGAGAACCGGCCAACTGTTACCAAGAGGATGCAGAAAAGGGCTGAAGAGAAGCTGAATCCAACCAAGCCTCACATCCCTAATTTCTTGGAGCGTTGTTCTCAAGGTGGTAAACGATCCCGAAACGCTGACGGGGATGTCCGGACTCCTTTCATACCTCCTTGGGGCATATGCGAACAAGACTCGGTCTTTGGGAGTCCTCACTTGGCCCTAGACTGGTCCAAGCTTTCAATCACTCCGCCTGACCAAGCGACAATGCATGCAGGTGACAAACTGGATGAGTCTCAGCTCATGGGCGCCCAGGCCTTGTATCAGGTATGAAATTCCTCCTGTTAAGTTTGACATTGTTACTGATTTCCATTCTGCATATTCCTTGTGGCTCACTTATTTCCTTGTTGCAGGCCAACGTTTATTTTCAAACCATCTCGACTCAAGGCCGGGCCTTTCGGGACGAAAATGCTAGCTTGAGAAATGACTCAATAAGGTTCAGGGAAGAGATTGACGATCTACACTCCCAAGTTGTTCGTGCTGAGGCTAATGCCGCATCTACCCGCAAAAAGCTTGCCTCTCTAGCCAGAAAGAGAGCCTCTGATGCCGACAAGGTGATCCAGGCCTACCATAGGTCTGAAGATTTCCTTAAACTCATTGATGATCATGATGATGAGGTGCGTCCCTTCAACATGTCTGTTGGTTGGGACAAGGCTATTAACGCTGTGAGTCATAGGCATCCATCTGTTGTCAACCCGGCAGATTTTCCTTGCTCAAATTGGGGTGCCCTCCCGGTTAACCTAGCTTCTGGTTCGGGAACTAAAATTGTTCCCCAGGCATCAGGATCCGGTTCCAGAGGCAGTCATCGTCGTTCTGGGTCCAACGCAATGGGGGTTGTTCCCGCTGCTAGCCAAGGCTCACATTCTTCTGGCTCCCGTGGGAAGAAAGTCCCGCCTGCAAAGAAGGTTGGAGTAGTTCGCCAACCCATCCCTGGGAAGAGACTAATCCGGAACGAGGGCAGTTCTACTTCTTCTTCATCTTCCGAGAAAAAAGGAGCCGAAGTTGCTAGAGCTCAGCCAACGGTGATAGCAGAGTCCGGTGGTGAATCCAGCGAAGACTCAGAGGAGGAGAGTGAGGAAGAGGAGAGCGGCGGTGAGGATTCTGGGGAGGAGTAGCTGGAGTTAGTTCGTGGCCTTGCATGGCCTTGTTAGCCAGATGTGGCTTTATTTGTCTAGATTTAATTCACGGTCCTTGGGGACCAAACTTTTATCTATCTTGTTGATGTAACCTAACTGTTGGCCCTTCGGGGTCTTTATTTATGCATTTGTTTCCTCATTAGTTTGTTTACTTGTTTTCGGTACTTTTCCTTCCTAGACTCACACTCAACAGGTGCTTGGTACATAAACAAAATCACAAAATCATTCAAGGGAAACAAACTTTGCATTAATAATCTGAAATGGGTTTAACCCTTACATAGCTTATTATTGTCCTACTCGGGGATGGTTTCGTCGAACCTTATTTCTACTCCTCATAATAAATAGATAGAAAGCTGAATCCATGCAAGGATAGCTTATACATAATAAACTTTGAGGTTCAAAGCATGCCAAGTGCGGGGCACCTCAACCCCGTCCAAGGTCTCCAACTTATATGATCCTCGTCCCAACGTCTTCTTGACTCGATACGGCCCTTCCCAATTAGGGGCCAGCTTTCCCTTCTGGCCAACTCCAGAAGCCTCGATCTTCCTTAGAACCAGGTCGCCTTGTCGAAAGAACCTTTCCTTAACTCTATGGTTGTAATAAAAGGATGCTTTCTTTTGATGTTCCACATTTCTAGCGTTTGCCTCATCCCTGACTTCGTCAATCAGATCTAGGGCGAGTCTCATGCCCTCTTCGTTAGTTTCTGGTTCAAAAGCCTCAACTTGAGGTGACGCTTGCATGATCTCCAAAGGCACAACTGCCTCAGCTCCGTAAGCCAGCAGGAACGGGGTTGCTCCAGTGGTCACTTTACAAGTGGTACGGTATGCCCATAGTATGGGCAGCAACTCATCTACCCAAGTGTTTCTAGAGCGTTCAACCCTCTTCTTCAGTCCATCAAGGATAATTCGATTAGCTACCTCAGCTTGCCCGTTGGCTTGTGGATGAGCCACGGAGGTAAAACGAAGCTCAATTGCATTCTCCTCACAATATTTCTTGAACTCTTCATTATTGAACTGTATCCCATTGTCTGTCACCAAAATTCGGGGGATTCCATACCTGCAAATTATATTCTCCCAAAAGAACTGGGCAACTTGTTTGGTGGTTATCTTGGCTAGAGGTTTAGCCTCAATCCACTTAGTAAAGTAATCAATGGCTACTATCAGAAATTTTCTTTGTGCTGAAGCTACGGGGAAGGGACCAAGTATATCCATTCCCCACATCGCGAATGGAATAGGGGAGTTAACCGATGTTAACATCTCGGGCGGCTGCCTTACTATCGGAGCATGCTTCTGGCATCGATCGCATCGCTTGACATAGCTCTGTGCATCGGCCAGCATTTCTGGCCAGTAGAATCCCAAACGAGTTATTTTGTGAGCTAGGGCTCTGCCCCCCCCAAGTGCTGCCCACAAATACCTTCATGAACTTCTTCCAAAGCTTCCCTTGCCTCTTGGGGCCTCAAACATTTCAAGTGCGGGATAACGAAAGATCTTTTGTAAAGAACGCCCTCGATCAAGGCATATCTCAATGCTCTCACGGACAGCTTTCGTGCCTCCAAGGCACTACCGGGGAGCCATCCAGTTTCTAGGTGAGCTTTGATAGGATCTATCCAACACTTCAAGACCTGGAAGTAAACACTCCCTGCATAGTTTTCTGTTTCGGAAGAAGCGAACTGGGACAGGGCATCGGCCTTAACGTTCTCTTCTCTCGGAATGTGTTCTACATAACACTCATCAAACTGAGTCATGACAGCTTTCACAACTCGCAGATACTTTGCCATAGTTTCATCCTTGGCCTCAAATTCACCATTCACTTGAGTGACTACTAATCTTGAATCTCCACAAACTTTGAGATTCTTGACTCTCATGATTCTGGCCAAGCCTAAACCAGCTATCAAGGCCTCATACTCAGCTTCATTGTTAGTTGTCTGGAAATCCAACTTCAAAGCATATTCGACTGTGAACCCATCGGGGCTTTGCAACACTAAGCCTGCGCCACTAGATTTTATTTTTGATGCTCCATCAAAATAGAGCACCCAATATTCCTTCTGATCAGGTTCAAGTTCTCCATCTTTATCTTGCTTCTCAGGGGTTGTTATTGTCTCCTGCCCCCCGACTTCTTGGTTGCTAATGGTGCATTCAACCACGAAGTCAGCCAATGCCTGAGCCTTAATGGCTGTTCGAGGCTTATACGTGATGTCAAATTCTCCAAGTTCGATCGCCCACTTGATTAGCCTTCCACTAGCCTTTGGGCTATGCAATATGTTTCTCAACTGTTGGTCCGTCAGGACTTCAATCTTATGTGCCTGGAAGTACGGGCGTAACTTCCTCGAGGCTGTTATCAAAGCCAAGGCGAACTTCTCAATGGGAGAGTAATTCAGCTCAGCCCCGTGCAATACCTTGCTCACATAATAGATAGGTTTCTGGACTTTCTTTTATTCTCGAATAAAAACGGCGCTCAACGCTTGCTCAGATACCTCCAGGTATAGATAAAGAGTCTCCCCAGGACTAGGTTTGGCCAGCAACGGGGCTTCAACCATGTACTTCTTCAATTGTTCAAAGGCCTCTTGGCTCTCAGGGGTCCACTCAAAATTTTTCACCTTCTTCAATGCTTGAAAGAACGGCAAGCATTTATCACCAGACTTGGAGATGAATCTTCCTAAAGCCGCTACACGGCCTGTCAACTTCTGCACATCTCTTATAGAGCGTGGTGGCTCCATGTCTAAGATTGCCTTAATCTTGTCAGGGTTGGCCTCTATGCCTCTCTTTGAAACCATCAGACCCAAAAATTTTCCTGATCCAACGCCAAAGGCACACTTGGCTGGATTCAACATCATTTTGTGGTGCCTCAGCACTTCGAATGCCTCTCTGAGGTGCTTAATGTGGTCTGCCTTGAACAGGCTTTTGACTAGCATGTCATTAACATAGACCTCCATGGTTTTTCCAATCAGATGGGCGAATATCTTATTCACCAGTCGTTGGTAAGTAGCTCCTGCATTTTTTAGACCGAAAGCCATAACAACATAGCAGAAAACACCAAAGTCAGTTATGAAAGATACCTTAGGGACGTCATCTTTGTGCATCTTAATCTGATTGTAGCCGCTGAACCCATCCATGAAGCTCAGCATCTCATGTCCAGTTGTGGCATCTATTAACATGTCTATCCTTGGTAAAGGGAAGCAATCCTTAGGGCATGCATCATTCAAGTCGGTGAAGTCTATACACATCCTCCACTTACCGTTGGCTTTCTTGACCATCACAGGGTTAGCAACCATTCTGGAAACTGAATTTCTTCAATAAACCCAGCTTCTAAGAGCTTTTCCACTTCTTGCTTTATGGCCTCTTGCCTTTCAGGTGCAAAGTTCCTCTTCTTCTGTTGTATTATCTTCCGATTAGGATCGACATTCAACCTATGAGTTATGAGTTGGGGATCAATCCCTGGCATATCAGCTGCTGTCCAAGCAAACACGTCGTTATTTTCTTGCAAGAATGCTATCAATTTGCCCTTCAGGGGTTCCTTCAGAGAGGCTCCTATATAAGTCACCTTCTCAGGGTCGCCTAGCTCCAGAGGAATAGGTACTAAGTCCTCTGCTGGCTTTCCTCGGTGTTCATCATCACCACGGACATCCATGTCTTCGATCGGAAGTACCTGCCCCCCGATTCCATCAGCCCTTAGTGCGGATACGTAACAACTTCTTGCCATCTTCTGATCACCCTTTTGTTCTCCAACGCCATTCCGGGTTGGAAACTTAATCTTCATGTGATATGTGGAGGCCACAGCCTTGAAGGCATGAAGTCCGGTCCTTCCTAGGATCGCGTTATAGGTCGAGGATGCCTTGATCACAAGGAAATTCAACATCTGAGTAGCTTCTCTAGGTTCCTATCCAATCGTCATGGGTAACTGAATAGTCCCTTCAACCTTGGATTCAACTCCATTAAATCCGTAGATTGGCATGTTGGTGGGGGTCAACTGAGAATTGGTGTACCCCATTTTCACAAACGCATCGTGAAACAAGATATCAACAGAAGCTCCATTGTCTATCAAGACTCGTTTCACCTCCGAGTTTCCAATCACAGGAGTTATGACCAACGGGTCGTCATGGGGGAACTTTACCCCTTCGAGATCTGAATCATCAAACCCAATAACTATTTCAGTCTTGGCACGTTTTGGGGCTTCTCCCACGATGTGCATTACTTCTCTGGCATACGCTTTTCGAGAGTTTCGAGTCGTGCCGGCCGCTGTCGGGCCTCCCCAAATCATATTAACAACTGGCCCTCGGGGCTGTTGGTTACGATCACGATCGTTATCTCTCCTGTCATTGTCTCTCCTGTCATATTCCCTTCTTTGGGTTCCACGATCATCATTCTTCGTGAACCTGCTTAGCTTTCCTTTTCGGATCAAGAACTCAATCTCATCTTTCAACTGTCTACAATCATCGGTATCATGACCCACATCACGGTGGTGCCTACAGTATTGATCCTTGTTTCTTTTTGTGGGATCACCCCTAAGTGGCTTCGGCCATCGGAAATCTTTATCCTTCTCAATATCTAGCAAGATCTGACTCCTAGGAGCATTCAGTCTCGCATAGTCGTTGAATCTTGATCCCAAATTCTTCTTCGGGGGTGAATCAGAATCCTTGCTAGTCCGGGGATACTTGTCCCTAGCATCGTACTCTTGCTCTTGCTTTCGTTTCTTCGAATCGTTAGAACCCTTGCCATTGCCTCCTATGGTTTCCTTCTTCATGCTGTCCTCGGCCTTGATATATTTATCGGCCCTCCGTTGGAGCTCGGCCATATTTTCAGGAGGGTGTTTTGCCAAAGACCTTTTAAAGAAGAGATCAGTGGTTCCGTGTTCCAGGGCTACCATGGCCACCTTATTTTCCAGATCAGTGATATTCAGCGTCTCCTTGGTGAACCGCTTGAGGTAATCTCTAAGATTCTCGTTCTTCCCCTGCACCACATACATAAGGGATGCAGAACTTTTTTCATGAACTCTCCCACTAATGAACTGGCTGACAAAGGCGGCGCTCAGCTCTTTGAACGAGCCGATTGAGTTTGCAGGTAAGCGGCTATACCACCTTTGAGCCATGCCAGATAAGGTTTGAGGGAACGTCCTACACTTTAAGGCATCGCTTGTAGGCTGCAACAGCAGTGCGTTTGAGAATGTCCTAACATGGTTTGCGGGATCGCCCGTTCCATCATAGGCCTTAATTGTCGGCATCTTGAACTTCCTTGAGATGCGAGCATTCATTACCTCCTTAGTGAACGTAGGTGTAGGATCATCAGGATCCCCAAGGGGCATCAGATCCCTAGGGTTACTTTTGGGGGTCTCTACCCTTGTTGATTTTTCAATCGGGGCTTCGGCCCTTCGTTGTCTCCTCGAGGGCCTCTCTAGATTTATAATTGGAATCCTCCCTGTAACTGGAGGAGGTTGAATCAGACTTCGCCTTGCTTGCTCTCTAGCAATATCATCCTTCAGCCTTTGGATCTCTGCCTCATGAGCCTTAATCCTTTCCTCGGCTGTTTGTGGAGGTTCATCATGGATTCTTTGGGACCTCCTTCGAGGTTCTTTACTAGCACGTCGCCTCCTCGGGGCTTCATCACGATCATCATTGTCATCCTCAGACGTTGAATCATCAGAATAGGGACCAGAGTAATCATCGTACTCCCGATCTCGGATCTGTAAGGCATGACCGCTCGGTCCAGGTTCCCTGTGTTGAGGGGGATAATTAGGCAGCCCATACATCGGGTTGGTGTTCAAAGGGAGATCCGTGGTGTGGATCTGTACCCCCGGAGGTAGCGTACGACCAGCGCTATCAAGAGGAGAAACCACCATCTGAAGAGGGTTAGTTTCTTGGTTTTGAGGAATAGCCACAGTTCCCTCAACATGGGGAATCGTCCCTGAGGGTTGAGAGGTTAGAGGTTGAATGACCGTCCCTGTTGGTTGGGGTAATTGTCCTCCCTCAGCGGTGATGAGCGGATCAGAGACAGCAGGTGGAGCAGAGCTAAGGGGTATGGCCTCAGTTGATGTTGTTCTTCGTGTTTGAACCATGGTTGATGTCTTCTTCCCACAGACGGGGCCAAATGTTGTGGAATAAAAACTAGTTTACGATTTTTAGTTAATGCTAGGGTGGTTGAGCTTCGAGCTTTAATGGCTGCTTCTGTGTTCGAAACTAAACGGTCCTCACAGAATGCCTACGTATCTCTGTATTAGAGAATCAAGCCAAGAAAATGTAGTTCTGAGATGAGGGGTCTGGCCCCTTATATAGGCTGAGAAGCCTTTAGAATTATGGTAGGAGTCAGAGACTTGGTAGAAAAGTCTTTGAGGAAAGTTCTAGATCTATTCCTTGTAGGAATCAGTTTCCATATTGAATTGGATGCCTTGGTGGATAAGTCTGGTGGAAATAATATCCTTATCCAACTCTTATTGCTGAGCTGTTTATTTCCCCCAATATTAATTACGAAATTAATATTATAATTGGGGTTTTGGGCCCAGCTGGTGGGCCCCACGTTTGGGCCATCCTTGGCCTAATTAATGCCACATTAAATGTGTCTTTAGGGCTTATTTTCAGCCCATATCAAATCCGTATACTACGAATAATGACCATTAAATTTTTAGTAAAAAATCAAAATCGTTAAATCTAATGATTAAATATATTATATTCAAGGTTCGAATTCTATCAAAAACGTATTTATTTTAAAATTTTATCATATAAGTTTTAAACCATGCATATCATTAATTAAATTTATATTACATTATTAATATTAAAATTAAAATAAAATATTGTAAATAATGATTACATAAAAATATAAGTATAACATAAAATAAAATTTGTTACATATCAAAAAAATCCGTGCATCGCACGGGTTATAAGCTAGTATATATTTAAAAGATGAATAATAAAAAGGACCATGAGATAGATCTTAGGGAACTTTTCCTGAGATACATACAAATTAACTTTAAATTTACTAGGCCCGCATGACTAATTAAAAAATTCTGAATTTACTAAAACGTCCACCGCAATTTTACATATAAAAGATAGATATCTCAATAAACTTACCTGAGATATATCTCAGGCTCCCTAATCTCTAATAAAAATATGTCTCCTAATTTATAACATTTACTAGCGTTCTACCCATGCTACGCACCGAATGGTAATATTAATTAATTAATTAATATAAACATATTATTATAGTCATAATTTAGAAAAAAAAAGATAATTTCATAAAATTTAAGTATAAAATAATCTTCAATTTATACCAATTGCATTAATATCAATATTATCAAACAATTATCATAACATTCACATCCCCGCTCAAACATACTAAGCCCCTCTTTATTATTTTTTTTAATATTATTTTTCATTTCATTTCTCTCATTTTTAAGAATCTTTCAACCAAGTTCATAAGTTTTTTACCCATATTCTAAGTTTTGTTGCTTGAAAAATTTGGTATTTAAATGTGCAGTACAGTTGGTTTCTATATTTTTATTATATTAATACATTTAAGATATTCGCATGGTTCTCGATCAATTTTTCGAATATATATTAAAAATTCATAAACACTTATTTCTAACGATCGTTATAAATTATTAGATTGTCTCTCATGAGAAAGGATCACTACTGTGCAAATCCATTAAACGAACGTAATTATGATTAAAAAAAAACTTTCATCTAATCTAGTTTCTATGTATTTGTTCAATATCATTTTTACAAATTTTATGTTCTTTTATTAGTGAAGTGATTTACAATAGAAAAATAAACATTATCAATTAACCAAACAAATCTAATATATCTTATTCTTTGAGTAAGATATGACTGTTAGAGTTTATGGTTATGGTTATAATCTGAAATTATTTTATATAATATTTTAGATGTAAGGCATATAATTTATTTATCTTTATTCAAATATTTCATTAGAAATAATCAATACTAATTTAGTAATTAGAACTTCTATTTCTCAATCTCAAATTTTATTTATATATTTAAGATGTGATTTTCTTTACTTTACATAGATTTTTAATTTATGTTGTATTTCAAAGAATTTATTTTTAACATTTACTAAATTTTACTTAGTATGTTAAATCGTATAATAAGTTAAATTTGACTACTTAATTTAATCATTTTCATTTTTAATTATTGTATAAATAAAATTAATATTGTTTGCGTGTAACAATTATTTTAATTTTGGCTACATTATTACTAATTTTGGATACCAAAAAAACCAGATCTAATTCGAAATCCGACGAATTTGGTTTTGGATATTGAGTTTTGGATTTGGATTTATTTTTAAAACCCAAAAATATTTGGAATGGGTTTGGACTTTACAAAACTCGGATCAAGCCCAACTCGTTGTCATCCCTATGCGTAAAATAATAAATTTGAAAATGAGTATCACCTATAATTTTTCTATTTGACTAACATGTTAAAATAGAAAACTGTACATGAAACTAAAATCAAATGTGTAATATATAAACACGTAATCACATTATTATATATATGTCCTTGTAATTTAATTATCGGGTTAAAGAACGTGAAATTCATTTTCGTTTAATAGTGAATATATTTTTTTGACATACATTAAAGAAAGTGCTTACGTAGATCTGGAAAATCGTTTATGTTGTGTACATTCATGTCACGTGTCTTTGGAATCTTGCATGAAAATGACATGAAATTATTTTGTGTACCCAAAATTCGAACACAAAATGCTACTAAATTACAAAATTTTTTTGGTACACGAAACGAAAATAATATGTGAAAAGAAAAAATATGACAATTACATGTAATATCACTCTTTGCCAAAGTTATCTAAGTATTTTACTATGTAACTGAAAATAACATTGAGATGCTACAAAATAAAATAAAGAGTAGAGTACATAAAAATGTCATGTATCTTTGGAATCTTTCATGAAATGACATGAAATTATTTTGTGTACCCAAAATCCGAACATAAATGCTACTAAATTACACAATTTTTTTGGTACACGAAACGAAAATAATATGCGAAAAGAAAAAATATTACAATTACATGTAATATCACTCTTTGCCAAAGTTATCTAAGTATTTACTATGTAATTGAATATAACATTGAGATGCTACAAAATAAAACAAAGTGTAGAGTACATAAAAATGAAGCCCTCCTGTTTTTTTTTTTAATTTTGTTTATTGTTAATATATATCTCTGTTTGCTTAGAATCTATCTACCAACTTATTAAATTTTTTACATGTATTTAAGAATTTTGTTGATATTAAAAATAAATATTATTAACCAATCAAGCAAATTAGATATGTCTGCTCTTAGATTAGGATATGAGAATTGAATACTATTACTTGAATTTAAGAATACAAAATAAAAATGGGCACCTTTTATTGGAAACTATATATAATTTATATGTATTGACCTATCTAGTTATCAATAATAGTGATTTTTAAACGATTTCTATAGCCGTTTCTTTCTCTCCTCCTCTCCCAAAAATACTAAACTAAAGTTTAGGGGCTGACATTTGCACTTTGGTTGATGGTAAGCCCCCTTTTAATTTTTTTTTCTTGATTTTACTTTATTTTTCAATAATTATCTCTCTTTATTAAGAGCCTATGTAATAACCACAAATTTTCGAATAATATTTTCTACTCGTTAATTAAATTTATTTAAGGGTCGAGGAGTAATATATTTAATTAGCGTATTTTTTGATTAAATTTTTAAAATTTTATATTCGTATGTAATTAAATGTTTATTTTATCTATCTATTTATATTTATTAGGTATTTATTAAAATTAGAAAATTTAGGAAAAGAGGATTTTAATTTTGGGACGGATATTAATTTTTTTTTTAACGGAGGATTTATTTTTAGAGAACGAATTTGGGTCTCGTTTTAATTATCCAGCAGGAAAAACGACGATGTTATTAATGTTACGTTTTTCTGATCGGGTTGTTAAAAAACGAGGTAGGGACAGCATTCTCGATCACAGAAAACGAGCTTTATTCTCACAAGACACAATATTTCTTTCACCAGACACGAGAATATTCTGTACAAAACACTAATTTCTTTTCAGCAATTCGAAACATTCCGGCACAAATTTTTTTGTTATGTTACCCACGTTTTGTCCCCTTTACAGTTTTAGAAACAGAGATACTAAGAGACCGAGCCTTATTCTTTTCCCTATTTTCTCTCTTAAAACAAACAGAACCCCAACACTATCTATTCTATACCTCCCTTTTATTTTCTCTGCACAACCAGTAACGCCAAAACCCAATTCTTCTTTCTTTCTTATTTCATTTTCCACCTCCCCTGCAAC
The DNA here is from genome assembly GCA_036435485.1 of Saposhnikovia divaricata. Lineage (NCBI taxonomy): Eukaryota > Viridiplantae > Streptophyta > Magnoliopsida > Apiales > Apiaceae > Saposhnikovia > Saposhnikovia divaricata. Next base: position 52,659,103 of record CM071594.1, on the reverse strand, counting down.
ACAGAGAAATTTTCAGGTAGTTTATATTTCTTTTTTTCATTTTTCGGTTACATTCATCATTTCCTATTCCTTGTGGTTCTATTGTAACAGTTGGGTCGTGTGTATTGTTTGGGTGTGCTCTATTTTTGTGGTGAGGCTGTCAAGATTTCTCTAGAAATCTCTCCTCTAATCTCTTAAAGACTCTCGGCATCTCCCTCTCTCAAAATCTGTCTCTCTCTCTTTCTCGTTAATACTTTTTCCCAAATCTCCCTCTCCCTCCCATGTGTACTCCCCTGTTCGTCACCTGCAAAAGCTATGTTTGAGAGATTGCCCAGTCGAGTTTGGTGTCAAAAACTTTGGGGTTTCTTGTGATGTTGCTTAGTTGGGATTGTTGTAGCTGTGTTACTGCGTGTGTGTATGTTAACACGCTGCAGTGTGCGTGTATAAGCTATTGTATGTGTACGTTTTTGCTTGCGGAGTGTATGCATAGGTGTTGATGGGTGTACGAATTGGGTGGCTGGCGGGTGTATGTATACAGTGGCGGGGTGTGTAAATCGTGTGCGTGAGTGTGTGTGTGTTTGTGTTGATTGGTTTGTGTGTGTGAATCGGAATTGGTGGGTATGTGAATTGTGATGTATGTGTGATTGAATCGGTGGACGATGTGAGGTTTTCGTTTGATGAGCCTAGGGCTTCGTTGGATGGTTATTTGATTGCTCGGACTATTCCGAGGTTGACACCGATGTTGTCTGGTGTGGAGAATATGATGTTGAGTAGGCCGGAAGAGCAGATGGGTTCAATAAGGGAAGATGAGAAGGATGAGATGACGTCTGGTTTATCGGCGCAGAGTAATTCGGATTCTTCGTCTTCGCGTAGGCAGAGTAGTTTTGATCGGATGAGTTCGATTAGAAGTGGGTCAATGAAAGCAGTGGGGTTACAGGGTGATGAAGCAAAAGTGGTAGCGAATTCAAATGTTTTTGGTGGAAGCAAGTTGGCTATCACGGAGAAAGAGTTGAAAGATTGGCATTTGAATTCTATTAAAGGTGATCAGTCAAGGAGGAGCTTCGAATCTGTACCTAAGGATGGTGGTGTTGATACTCTGGTTGGGTTCAAAAAGTTGACCAAGTGGAAGATGGCAGGTAATATATGGGGTTTCAAAAGCAAGCTTAGTGACAAAAAGACAGAAACTTTTATAGAAAACAAAAGTCACGATCTCGTGGTTGAGCCCCACAAGAAGGAAAACAGAGAGATTTCAGGAAAATTCTGTTTGTCTGTTTCGAGGAATAAACGAAATAAAAACATAACAATAAATATATATATATATATATACATATTTATATATATAAAATAAATAAAGAGACAATAACAAAAGAGATTAAATATTATTAAATTGAGAGAAATGAGTTATTAAATAAAATGAAAAAGGGGTGAAAAATGTTAAAAGTAGTTTATTATCTAAATTGTGAGAAATAAGAATTTTCTTAATAAAATAAAAGGAGTTGGATAAAAATGGAGTATTTATTTATTAATTTGTTAAAAGTAATCATTTAATGATTTTTGGATAAAAATTGGAGATTTATTGATTTGTCGATAAAAAGAGAAATAATTGTGGATAAATAGGATTAAAAACGGTGTTATTTTTAGAAGACTTATAATTAGCGATTCTGATTTATTTTAATTAATCGGATCAAGCCAGACTAATTTAGAGTCTATTCGGGGTTTTATAATATTAATTACGAGATTAAAAATGGTGAGAGTAATAATAATAACTTTGGATTTAAAATTTGAATAAAAGTGGATTGTTGGACTATTTTGTTGTGAGAATAAATAGAGGTTATAATTATTTTATTTGCGAGATTTAAAAATAGATAATTGCCGTTATTTTTTTGGTAACCCTATTTGTCGTCTTAAGCGAGACTTACGGATATTAAAATATTATATTTTCGAGAGGTGATTTCTAAGTTTGAAAGAGAGTTATTACCCGGGGATTTAATTTCCGTTAAGTACGTTAGAGATTTTCGGGAAAATATTTTAGTATTTAAATATTATATTATCGGATCAGGTATATTCCATTTTGACGATTCGCTCACGTATTTTCTGGTTGACATTGTTAGTGCCTAATTCTCGAGCCGTAGACCGAAGTCGAGCCCACGAGTAGAGTATAATTTTATCTGCTTTTTTTTCTGCACTTCGAGATCGGGGCGTCGTATGAAGAAAGGTAAGTTACCTCCATGGAATTGCTTGGACAAGGTGCGAAGGATTTATTCGCGATTTTCTGCTTTATGCTCAGGACCAGAGGCAAGTTTATCTATGCATACTCTATCGTTCAGAGTATTCGTATTTTGAAATATATGAAATGTGCGAACTAGATTTAAATCCATAATTGCAAATTATTTACTTTATGCTCTAGTGTAATATTATGCTTTCTTAAAAATGAGAATTCTGCAAATGCTTTATTTAATCTCGTAAATTCGCGAGAAATCGCTCAAGTCATTTACTAGTTTTATAATTGCTTTCAACTTTTCGCAAGCATGTGATTCTATCCCTTGTGTTACAAAAGTTTACAATTGTTCTTCACCCTATAAGAACTGTTTTATAATCTGTCGTGATTATGACACATCGTATTTAGAAGTTTAATTCCGTATCAGGTCGTTCTTATTATCTCAAGACGACTCCACAAGATTTATTCTGACCCGCGAACCTTTCTTGTTCAAGGTTGCCACTTTATTGTCTTGAATTGACATATTGTTTGTATCAAAACAATAAATTAGTTCCTTTTTAGATTATTGTGACGGCCTATTGTCCAGGTCGGTTTTGTACAAAGTGTAGACTGGCGATCGGCCAGAAGTGAATATGAATCCAAATCAATCAAATTTATTCGGAGGAATAATCGTATAATCCACTGGTCAACATGGGAGATGGCCCATGGGTTTCTTTCAGATCAACACGGGGAAAATGAACTCGTGGTATCGAAAGAGAATGTTTATATTTTGGCACAAATGTTGCCAGGTTGACTTTTCAACCACCTTTACGCTAGCAGAATGATATTGTGGTACTTGCGACATAGTAGTGATCGTGCTATGGGGTATCACGGGAGTACGGTACTTGCGACACAGCGGTTGATCGCGCTGTGGGGTATCGTAGAGGCGGAAGACCAGTATCTCAAGCTTTTCAATTTCAACTTCTTTATTCTAAGATAGATTGTTATTGTCTATCAGTAAGTGTTATCATTATCAAGACACATTGCCTGTAAAATCATATTTTCTTCGTTGAGAATCAAGCGTCAAATCTTTTTGATTTGTTCTAAATTAATTCGAGATTCAGACTGTCGTTGAAGCATTTGTTGCACAGTGACTGTCAAAAATCGAGAATGAATTGAGATCTTCTCAATTATTCAGCTCATTATTGTCAGGCCGGTTCGGCAGCTAGGTATATGGGTGCCTAGTGGACAATAATGAGATTGTAATAGTTACGAATTTCTTGAATGTTTGTTTAATTGAGAGTTGATGTAGCTTCGTGAATTTCTTAAATGTTGTCTATTAGTAACTGAAGCATCTGTTGCTCAGTTATTCAAGGTTTTGATCAAAAATCGCTATAAAAATTGTTGAGATAAATATCAAAATCGTTTATAAAGCTGTCGAGATGAATATCCTGTTGAATTCTGCAAACCTCTTTCCTATTGAAAAATTATCGTTATGAATATTTCGAGAATGGTATCATCCTCAAAGTTGGATTTTAAAACCTTCAAAGTTTTCCAAAAGTATTTTAGTATACTCTATTATATACTTGCTGAGCGCCTCTTTCGCTCATTCTTGCTTTTGTTTAAATCTTATTTTACAGAGATAGATAGTGGATGCAGTTGACTTAGTTTAGCTCGAAGCAGGGCAAGTCACGGATCGAGTTGACGTTCGGCTCAGAGTGATTCTGTATTTTGAGTTTGTCTACCAGATGTTTAGTTAGACTGGTATGGTATTCATATTCCTGAGTTATAATATTGTTGTATTAGAATATTGTGGTTGTTGTATACCTTATATCAAGGTGATACTAACAACATAAGTCTGTATAAGAGATTGTTGTACCAAGAGTAGTTATTATAAGCGTTTTTGGATTTCTTGTTTCCAAGTCTATAACCTGAAAAGATTCTTGGTAGATAGGGGTCGGATGTCATGTTTTAGTTTTAATATTGGCAGTTGATTGTTTGATTGTTAAGGTTTTCCGCGGTAGCGACCCATATCCCTGACCCCGGATTTGGGGGCGTTACAGCCTAGTACCACGTTAGTGGGTTTATCTACTGATATATTGGATTTTGTACTTTCTCCCTGTGAATGATAACTCCCGTTTATTTTCCTTGATTTTACTTTGTTTTTCAATAAATATATCTCTTTCTTGAGGGTCTAGTACCCCGTTAGTGCATTTTGTCTATTCATATATTGGATTTTGTTCTTTCTCTTTGTGAGAGTAGGTTCCTTTATTTTGGCATCCGAGATCTTAGATCTACAGGATTTTTTTATATTGGTTTATTGATTTGGTTAGTATAGAATCGTAGTTATGCTTAGTTGCTCGAATACGTTCGCACAAATCACATATGTATTTCCCTCACGATTAGAATAAATTGTTGGATTATTTCGCCAGAAAGGCTATACATTTCAATGATATAAGCGAGGGATGTACCACAATTTAAGATATGATCAACGATTTTACTTTGGATTAAGGAAACCTTGTTACCTTAATATGATCTATTTGAATATATGTTTGTCCAATCTTGATTATTTTTGCAGATGTATTATTTACCTATAAAAAATAGTGATTTAAAAGAAAATTTAAATGATTATTTGTGTATGTGGTGTATGCCCTTTTTTTTGATAAATTAATTATCTATCAAAAAATAGTGATTTATTAAAATTTTTGCGTTGAATTGACCAATTTGCTATGAAAATATTAACTAACAATATTTTTATTGACTCTGTAAAGAATTTCATTTTTTGAATTGATAATTTATACACCAAATAATGTCTAATACTATTTGAGAGTCTATTTAGTATCTTGAATAATTCAAATATATTGCCAAGTCAATTTGTTTGTCCCATTAATTCCTGCATAACTAAAAAATACTGATAAGTAAATGTTAATGAAAATTGGTTTTAAATTCATTTTTTAATATTTTAATTGGTTGAATTTAGTTTTTTTTTAAATAATTGATTAATTGAAAAGTTTATATTACTTAAATTTTGATTGTGCATTTGGAATAGTATATTAAATATTTTTTAATTTTTAAAATATTTAATTTAATAAGAATAGATTTATTCAAATTTGTTTTCACCTTATGATTGTAGATCGGGTGTTTGAGATATTAAAATATTATATTTTATAATATAGATAAAATAGACCCATGCATAAAAATAATATATTTCTATTAATATCAATTAATATATACACAATTTTGGAAAATGGCTCAATACATAGAGAGGCGCGCAAAGAACATATGTGCTAGTATATAATAATATAATTTTTATTGATTTTAAATTAAAATTTGTGATTGATTAATTAATAAGTATTTATGAAAATTAATCAGTAATACATGACTATATATTATAGTACGGTTGTAGTTAATATTTACGAAAATTAGCTCGTAATATATAATAGTATAATTGTGATTGACTTTAAATTAAAACATTGATAAGTTAGTAAATATTTCATCACTTTCAAAAAATGTAATTTATGCATGTACTAAATAAAACAAATTTCGTATTTCAAAAAAATTGTTAAGTAATCACGATAAGTAAATTAGGATGAGAATGATATAATTAATTTAATTTTAGTGGTAAATTCTAATTCGCTCTTATATATATTTATGAAAATTAATACATAATATATAATAATGCAATTATGATTAATTGTAAATCAAAAGAGTGGAAAATTCATATTGCGAAAATCGATTAATATTATATATTTGTATAATCCTGATTGATTTTAATCTAAAACATTAATTTATTATAAATATTTTTTGACATTAAAAAAAATGTAATATATGGATATGTTAAATCAAGTTATTACTATATTTAAATTAGAATTGTTAACTAACCATGGTTAGTACAATAGGATAAGAATGGTAAATAAGGAAAGCTTTTAATATAACATGATTAGTCTAAAATTTAGGAATGACATCGGATTGATCCTAAAATAATTCATAATTTTCTAATTGGTTAACTGCATCTAATTATATACCTGGGTAGACTCAGATATTATAATAAAGGATATTGGTACCCTGCTACTTTCTATGCTAATGTTTCCATGTTGGTTGAGTTAGTACCATAATTAGCGTAATTCCGTAAATATATAGTTGTTATTTAATAAACGTGAAAATAAATTATATAAGAAATTTATTAACGAGTATTTTTTTATTAAAAATATATCTAATATATAAGCATGTTAAATTAAATAGTTATTATATTTTAATTAGAATTGTTAACTAACTAGTAAAATGGGTATAGAAAGATAAATAAGAAAAACTTTTAATATGATATGATTGGCTAAATTTTAGGAATGGTCTCTTTATTGAGAGTCTAGTACCCTGTTAGTGGATTTTGTCTACCCATTTTGGGTTCTATTCTTTCTCTTTGTGAGATTAGTTTCTTTTATTCTAGCATCCAGGATCTTAGATCTACAGGATTCTATATTAGTTCATTGATTTGGATAGTATAGAATCGCAATCATGGTTGGTTGTTCGAATACGTTTTGACAAATCAGATATATATTTTCCTCACGATTACAATAAATTGTTGGATTATCTCGCCAAAAAGGCTATATATTTTAGTGATATAAGCGAGTGATGTACCACAATTTAAGATTTGATCAACTACCGTAATTTGGATGAAGGAAATCTTGATATTATCTATTTTAATATCTGTTTGTCCGATCTTGATTATTTTTGTAGATGTTGTATGACCTTTTATTGATAAATTAATTACTTACAAAAATTGTGATTTATAAGAAAATTCGAAATTTTGATTATTTTTGTAGATGTCATATGCCCTTTTATTGATAAATTAATTATTATCGAAAAAATAGTGAATTATAAGAATTTTTTCGCTGAGTTGACCAATTTGCTATGAAAACATTAACTACGAATATTTACATTGACTCTGTAATGAATTTTATTTTTTGATTGGTAATTTATACACCAAATAATGTTTAATAGTATTTGAGAGTATATTTAGTATTTTGAATAATTCAAATATATTGTCAAGTCAATTTGTCTATCCAGTTAATTATTGCATAACTAAAAAATACGTATAAGTAAAATGTTAAAAATGATTGGTTTAAAATTCATTTTAATATTTTAATTGGTTGAATCTAGTTTTTTTTTAATAATTGAGTAATTTAAAAGTTTATATAACTTAAATTTTGAATGTGTATTTAGAATATTGTGGTAATTATTTTTTTGTTTTTAAAATTTTCAGTTCAATGATAGTCGATTTATTCAAATTTGATTACACCTTCTGATTGTAGATCGAGAGTTTGTGACATTTAAATATTATATTATATAATACATAAAATAGACTCAAGTATTAAAATAATATATTCATATTTAAATCAATTGATAAATACATAATTTTGGAAAATGACTCTATACATAAAGAGTGGCGCAAAGAATGGATCTGTCAGTAAATCCTTAATGCATGTTATAAATAATATAAATTTTGTATTTCAAAAAAAATTGTTAAATAACCACGATGAGTAAATTAGGATGAGAATAATATGATTAATTTAATTTTAATGGTAAATTCTGATTGGCTCTTATATATATTTATGAAAATTAATCTGTAATTTATAATAATGTAATTATGATTAATTGTAAATCAAAAGAGTGGAAATTATATTGCGAAAATCGCTAAATATTATATATTGTATAATCTTGATTGATTTTAATTTAAATATTAATTTATTATAATAATTTTTTTCATTAAAAAATATGTAATATATGGATATGTTAAATCAAGTATGTACCATATTTAAATTAGAATTGTTAAATAACCACAGTTAGTATAATAGGATGAGAATGGTAAATAAATAAAACTTTTAATATAATATGAATGGTCTAAAATTTAGGAATATTGGTCCTAAAATAATTCATAATTTTCTGATTGGCTAACTGCATCTAACTGTATACCTGGAATAAAAGAATATTTGTTATATTAGTAATCTTTGTATCATTTATATTTTTATATTATGAAGTATGGGTAACAAATTAGTATATATTTAAGCTAATTTATTAGTAGACAATTAGATAATGGCTAGAGGGCACGACACGTGACTTGATATTTAAAAATAATTTTGATGAAATCAGATTGCTAATCTTCAATTTTATAACCGGTTTATGAGATTGAATTGTTATCTGGGTTCAAATAAAATAAAATTAGCATACATGATGGAATCCCATAAAAATTAATGGGGAGGGGAGCGTGATTTTTTTTCCCGTTTATTAGGACATAATTTGATATTTAAATATTGGTACATTGCTACTTTCTATGCTAATGTTTCCATGTTGGTTGAGTTATTAACATAATTAGCATAATTTCGTAAATATATAGTTGTTATTTAATAAAAGTGAAAATAAATTATATGAGAAATTTATTATCGAATAATTTTTTATTAAAACTATATATAATACATAAGCATGTTAAGTTAAATAATTATTATATTTTATTTAAAATTGTTAACTAACTAGGGTTAGTAAAGTGGGTATAGAAAGATAAATAAGGAAAATATATATGGCTGGTCCAAAGTTTAGGAATGAAATCTGATTGGTCCTAAAATAATTTCTCGTTTTTGATTGGTTAATCGTATAGTGTGGTATAGGGTTGTCAATGGATCGGATATACGGTCCGATCCGATCCAAAAGCTAATTCATGTAAAAAAAAATCCGATCCGAAAAAAATCCGAAAGCTAATGGAGCAGATATGGATTTGTTACGATCCGATCCGTTAACGATCCGATCCGACTTTATATATATATATATATATATTACATAATTTATTTAATGAATATATTTATATATTCAAATTTTAAAGAAAGAAAGAATAGAATGCCACAAAAGGACCTGGTAGTGGCTTCATATAATTTTACTCTAGAAACAATTAAATCATCAAAATCAGGAGTCATTGAAATAAAAATCGTTTAGTAGTAATCACTTATGCGTACTGGGATGCAAAAATAATTGCATTTTTTGTAAAGATATTAAGGTATTCTAAGAGTTGCATTGATCTGAATCAAATCCCTGTTTCTTTCAGAAATTCTGCGAGTACAATATGAAACTATGTCTAGGATTATTACAAATATTTGTAATTTTCTAAATGTATTGCAATGTTCTAAATTTCTCGGATTTATAAAGACTTGAAATATTTTGTTTATGTACTTTACATTTCAAAATGTTACTATTATTATTTGAAAAAAAAAATTCTCTACATATAAACGGATCGGAGCTCCGATCCGATAATCCGTGATCCTAACGGATCCGGATATGGATCATGTTAAAAAAAATCCAGCTATGATCCGATCCGAATCCGAATCCGATAAAATTAAATGGATCAGGATATGGATCATGGCTGATCCGATCCAGATCCGATCCATTGACAGCCCTAGTGTGGTAGACTCAGGTATAATAATAAAGGATATGTCAAAAATTAACTTGAATGCTTTATAAGATAAGTCTTTTTATAATTTATGAACGAACAAATACTATTGACGAGATTACGAGAAACTATATAGTAAGTTTAAGTTGAATGGGGATTAAATTAAAAACATTAAAATAATTTATTATTAGAAAAATAATAATTGAAAAAATATTATATGTACACTTCATTATACAAAAAAATTATAGCACTTCGGATCAGATCCGGGTTAAATACGGGTTCGGTTCAATTTTCGGGTTTCGGTTCCTATTCGGTTCGGTTAGGATAAAACCCAAATCCAATCCAAAATTTATTCGGATTTAAAAATAAGTCTCAATCTAAATCTAGATTCAAAATTTCGGATTCAATTACAATCGAATTAAAATGAGTTGGGTATTCATCAATCATCAGGTCGGGACAAATTGCCCTATTTGCAAGATCTTTATTTGCAAGATCTTTATATCTCATTAGATAACATTAAGAAGTAAATAGTACACAACATACTAACATAGTAACATAGCATCCATACTGTTGTGCCCAAAATTTGTAATGGGCTTAGTTTTGGGCCCATAGATGTTGGAGGCCTGGTAGGGTGCTAAAAAGTAGGAACAAGGTAGCTGGAAGAAAAGAGGTGTACCTCTAGAGGGAAGCTCTGGAGGTGAAGGTTCACTTTTTAGGGAAGCTGTGTAGGTGCAGGTGGGCTCACAGGTTCCACCTCTGCTGGCCGAACGGATAAGGATTGACTCCTAATTTGTAGGAAATACGAGTTGAGTCCTTTTAACAGTTTATTTCATGGAAATACACGTTTCTAATATGATAAATATTGGATATTTGTGATATATGTCGATGTGTACATGGAGTTCTTATATGAGTAGGATTTGGGAGTTCTACTTCGAATAGGGCTCTACTAAGGGGCTAGCTGATTTAATGAAAAGTCATACTTCTACACAAATACTTCGAGATTAACATGGATGGAGGGATTAAATCTTATCAATTTCGTGGCTTAATGGACAAGGAAAGGATTCCTAACCTAAAAGAACTACATTAGGGCTTGATTCCTATAAATAGGATATGTAGGCAATTAGTAAGGGTTCGGTTTTTTACTTTTCTAATACACAAGGCACGTGTACCCTAAGTAATACATTCCTGGACATACTTGGCCGGATTTTTGCCATTATTGTCCGGTGAACTTGCTAACTCAGCCCAAAAAACACAAAATACCATTATTAGGTTCAGCTGCCCTGTTTTGGTACAGCTGTTCGGTTCGTTATTTATCCGAAAACCAAGGATAATTCCCGTTATTCCGGCGAAACTTTCTTGGGGTGTTGTGTGAATTTTTTTGCACAACACATACAATATTATCATTTCCGTTAAAAGAAATGTAAATGTTATAATTGACGAGAAAAATTAGCCTTCTGTTGAAAAAGTAGAATAATATGCAACCACAACCACAAATACAGAGAGAGAACATGGACACATATATTCTATATATCGTACTGTATCTGTTTTCCAATGTTTTTTGTCCTGAGTCCTGATTTCTGTTTGCTAACGCCATCAGCCACAAAAATATCAACTTAAATGTGGGTTCCATTGAGTAATCAATCGTTACCTTGACACAGTTGCATTTAGTCACAAGAATGTTATTTGATTACAAGTTAAAGAACCACTAGATTAAAAGAATCAAATCTTACCCAAAAATGATTGCTCAAGTTTTGTCATGTTTAACTTGGATAAACAACCTTACATTATGTATAGCAAATTCAGATTTGGTCTGCATTATTTGGAAGAAGGACCACGTATGTCATAATAATTTCACAAATGTATCAATAGAGTTGATAAAGGAAACTTCCTAGAAGTTGCAGATACATATGTTCTTAGGGCTAGTTTGGCCTTAAACATGCTGTGGGGGCAACAATAAATTTATATGGGGTTATTTCGTCTATAATTCGTGAGTAGATAGGCATAGATGGGGATATATATATTATTATATATATCTATACACAGGCTACACTAGTAAATGGATTTCTTGGATTTTAGTGATGGTATGGGATGTGCTCTTAACTTGATTGTTACTTCCTCCGTCTCATAATACTTTTCTTGTTTACTTTTGACACATTTGCCAACGCACACTTTTAATTGTTTATATCTTTAATTTTATATTATTATTAATAATAAAAATTTCACTGTATTAAAATACTAACAAATACGAATTCAACAAGATCACTATTGACTATATTTGGTCTTATAAATTAGGTGTAAATTAGTAGTCAATCGCTTAGAATGAACAGTATTCAAAGTCAAAACCAGAAATGTAATTTGATACGAGGGAGTATACAAACCCCTATGTATTTGTTAAGTAACTAGTCCCTTTAGAATCGTCTAGAATCATAAGATGTCAGATTAAGATCTTAAGAGGATCTTATGCTATTTAATGTGAGTTATACAAGTACTCATAAACACGGATAAAAAGATCGATGTTCAAATGATACTGCTTTTTGCAGATTATATTAAGTAGAACGAACTGCTGATCATTAAGTTACGTTTCAAGTTATAATCAATTTATTAGAAGTTGCGTTGCTTCAGAAATATGATCTCTGTCATGATAAATTTGATAGATAAATATTAGAAGCCTTTCGCATCAGTACCTACTTTACTTTGTGTTGTATTGGAGTTAAACACCTTAGGCAGGTTTGTTTCTTGCAATTATTTCGTATTGGTTTGACATTGGAAATGATTTTTCAATGGAATACCTTGATATCTAGTTTAAGTTCATGTCTAGCGACATGTAGAGATTAAAGTTATACAACTTCCCTTCAACATGTACCCCAAGTTTCACTTTATGTAAAATTCTCATATTTATACTATCTATCTATACTATTATATTAAAGCCGAAACATTGAAAGTTTTGGTTTTCGGTTTGGTTATCCTAATTATTAAAATAAATAATTAAATTACAAAAACAACTCAAAAAGCTAATTACTAATGTTAACGTAATTATATTCTGATTAAAATTCCTTCATCCACTTCTACTTGGACTCTTTTTTCTGCTCCAACAACTCAATTATTCATTTTCTCTAAAGATTTTACTTCTAATTAAAACACTTTACCATTTAATTTAAAACTAATATTACAATCATTAATATATATCCAAAATATCACACCATATCTTTCCGTAATTATTTTTAGTAATAATTTTTTTAATTAAAACATGGAGTACTTTTTAATTTAAAATTAATCTTGCGATCACTAATATACACCCAAAAATATCTCACCATATATACAAATCATTATTTTTATTAATAAATAACAATCGTCAGATCTAATAATAAGATATATTATATGATTAAATTAATTTACTAAAAATTCAAAGTTCGAACCCGTCAACGACATTTTTAATTTAGAATTTTACAAAATAAAATTTAAACCATGCATTTCATTATATAAATTTATACTAAATTAAAATTAAAAAATTATTAAAAATAAGGATTATATAAAAACATAATTATAATGTTAAATAAATTTTATAACCTATCAAAAGAAACCCGTGCGAAGCACGGGTTATAAACTAGTACTATTATATTAAAGCCGAAACATTGAAAGTTTTGGTTTTCGGTTTGGTTATCCTAAGTTTTGGTTTTCGGTTTGGTTATCCTAATTATTAAAATAAATAATTAAATTACAAAAACAACTCAAAAAGCTAATTACTAATGTTAACGTAGTTATATTCTGATTAAAATTCCTTCATCCACTTCTACTTGGACTCTTTTTTCTGCTCCAACAACTCAATTATTCATTTTTTCTAAAGATTTTACTTCTAATTAAAACACTCTACCATTTAATTTAAAACTAATATTACAATAATTAATATATATCCAAAATATCACACCATATATCTTTCCGTAATTATTTTTAATAGTAATTTTTGTAATTAAAACATGGAGTACTTTTTAATTTAAAATTAATCTTGAGATCACTAATATATACCCAAAAATATCTCACTATATATACAAATCATTATTTTTATTAATAATAACAATCGTTAGATCTAATAATAAGATATATTATATGATTAAATTAATTTACTAAAAATTCAAAGTTCGAACCCGTCAACGATATTTTTAATTTAGAATTTTACAAAATAAATTTTAAACCATGCATTTCATTATATAAATTTATATTAAATTAAAATTAAAAAATTATTAAAAATAAGGATTATATAAAAACATGATTATAATGTTAAATAAATTTTATAACCTATCAAAAGAAACCCGTGCTTCGCACGGGTTATAAGCTAGTATATTATAATAAGCAAACTAAAGAATAATTGGTAGTTTGGTTGTTTGGTTCAATCAAAGAATAGTGATCATCGGATATTTAGTAAATAGATGCTAACTGTTAAATCTAATAATAAGGAATATTTTATATTTACATCGTTCTTCTAAAGATCCAAGATTCGAATTTCGTCAACAACAAATTTACATTAAGATTTTATATTATTATTTTTAAACAATACATGTCATCTATACTATCTATACTATAATAAGCAAACTAGGGGATAATTGGTAGTTTGGTTGTTTGGTTCAACCAAAGAATAGTGACCGTTAGATATTTAGTAAATAGATGTTAACCGTTAGATTTATTATGAATATTCTATATTTACATTCCTCTTCTAAAGATCCAAGGTTCGAATCCCGTCAACAACAAATTTACATTAAGATTTTATATTATTAGTTTTAAACAATACATGTTATCTATTAAATAATAATAATAATTATTATTATTATTAATTTTATTAATTAATATTACAAAGTTAAATACTTAAATTATATCCATAATAATTTATTATACTTTATTTTGTTTAATCATACAATCAATATATATATATAAAGGAGGATAGCGGGAGTTTAGGTGGCGCTCTAATATCGTCTCAATCGATTTTTCTAATTTTCTAGAATTTTAAACACTAATAAATATGAAAATATCAATTAGCATATTAGAAGTAGAATAGGTGTTCGAATTTATAAAGGAGAAGAGTTCGAATTTATAGAGAAGACATATGATTAGAAGTTCTATTGGAAGTATAATAAGTATTTATAAGGCATACGATTAAAAGTTCTATTGGAAGTAGAATAAGAGTTCGAATTTATAGAGAATAAGAGTTCTAATTTATAAATAAAAGTTCTACTAGAACTAGAGTAGGTGTTTAAATATATAGAGCAGACATATAATTAAATATTTTATAGAAAGTACGATCTTCTAAATTATATATTTTTTATATAATTTAATTATACTTATATTAGGAAAATTTATTCATAAATCCAATACTATTGTCATGAAAAAAGTCATCGTATTTAAAAAGAAAAGAATTAATGTATTAACATAATAAAAGAACAATGAGTAAAAGAACAATCTCATGCAATCCAATACTATTGTCATGAAAAAAGTCATCGTATTTAAAAAGAAAAGAATTAATGTATTAACATAATAAAAGAACAATGTGTAAAAGAACAATCTCATGCAGAAATCCTAAATAAATACATGAATATCTATAATATAAAGAGAAAATAATATGTGTTTTCATTTTCTAAAAACTCCAAAAAATTTAGAAAATCTAGAAAAAGTATAAATTGGAATTCACTCTATTTTTTAGGTTTTGATTTCAAGAAAAAAAATTGTTGTGTAAGATAAGTATCATCAATAATATGTAATGAAGTTAGAATTTCGATCCCAAACGAGAGCGGCTCGAAATGTGTTTAACATGAAGACGACTCACTATAAAATATTGTACTAGCTATTAAAATATCATATGATGTTATAAATTTTATTTTATTTTTAGGATTTGATTTTTATGGATAAACAATATCATACAAGTAATATATGTAAAAGTTAGGTTTTTTGTCTTAACGAGAGAGCGAATCAATAGTAAAAATTGTGTTTAACAAGAAAGCGGTTCATTAGATAAGACCGTATAAAGGATGTTTAAATATATAATCAATATATATATAGAGGAGGATACGCAGGAGTTTAGGTGGCGCTCTAAGATCGTCTCAATCTATTTTTCTAATTTTCTAGAATTTTAGAATTTTAAACACTAATAAATTAAAAACATCATTTAACATATTAGAAGTAAAATAGGTGTTCGAATTTATAGAGGAGAATAGTTCGAATTTATAGGAAAGACATATGATTAGAAGTTCTATTGGAAGTAGAATAAGTATTTATAATGCATATGATTAAAAGTTCTATTGGAAGTGGAATAGGAGTTCGAATTTATAGAGAATAAGAGTTCGAATTTATAGAAAAAATGTATAAATAAAACTTCTATTAGAAGTAGAAAAATATCATTTAACATATTAGAACTAGAATAGGTGCTCGAATTTATAGAGGAGAATAGTTCAAATTTATAGGGAAGACATATCATATAAGTTCTACCGGAAGTAGAATAAGTATTTATAACGCATATGATTACAAGTTATATTGGAAGTAGAATAGGAGTTCGAATTTATAGAGAATAAGATTCGAATTTATAGAAAAAACATATAAATAAAAGTTCTATTAGAAGTAGAATATGTGTTTGAATATATAGAGCAGACATATAATTAAATATTTTATAGGAAGTACGAACTTCTTAAATTATACTTTTTTATATAAGTTAATTATACTTCTATTAGGAAAATTTATTCATAAATCCAATACTATTGTCATAAAAAGGTCATCGTTTTTAAAAAATAAAATAATTGATATATTAACATAATAAAAGAACATTGTCATGTAGGAATCCTAAATAAATACGAGTATCTATAATATAAAGAGAAAATAAGATGTGTTTTCATTTTCTAAAACTCCATAATTTTTAGAAAGTCTAGAATAAGTATAAATTGGAATTCGATCTATTTTTTAAGTTTTGATTTTAAGGAGTAAGTTGTTGTGTAAGATAAGTATCATCAATAATATGTAATGAAGTTAGAATTTCGATCCCAAATGAGAGCGGCTCGAAACGTGTTTAACGGGAAGACGACTCACTATAAAAGATTGTATTAGCTATTAAAATATCATATTGGTGTTATAAATTTTGTTTTATTTTTAGGATTTGATTTTTATGGATAAACATTATCATTCAAGTGATATATGTAAAAGTTAGGTTTTTGGTTTTAACGAGAGAGCGGATCAATAGTAACAACCGTGTTTAACGAGAAAACGGTTCATTAGAGAAGACCGTATAAAAGATATTTGAATATATAAGGAATACATATAATAAAATATTTTATTGGAAGTAGAATACGAGTACGGTGGAGACATCTTATACAATTTTTTAAAACTATATATTTTTTTCTTAGAAATCCTTTATTTTAACTTTGTTATACAAGTTAATTATACTTGCATTAGAAAAATATATCCATAAATTTAATATTATTTTCGTAACGAAAAGTCTTCATATTTAATTTTTTTAGATATGTTAACATAATAGAAAGACATTCCCATGCGGAAGCTGTAAGTTTAAAGAATATAAAAATTGGAATTTACTCTCTTTCTTTATATAATGAAGTTGGAATTTCGATTCCAAATAAGAGCGGCTTGAAACGTATTTAACGGGATGACGGCTCACTAGAAAAGATTATATTAGCTATTAGAATTTGATACTAATGACATAATTTTTTTTATTCTTACGGTTCGATTTTATGGATAAAAATTATTATAAAGTCTTTATAATATATGTTATTGGGATTTCGGTTTTAACGAGAGAGCGGCTCAATCGAAAGAATCATGTTTGGCAAGAAATCGATTCATTAGAGAAAATTATTTAATCATTAAAATTTAATATTAATATTATAATATAACATAAATGTATTGTTTTTTTAAAAAATATTGTAACGCCGCAGCGAAGCGCGGCTTCATCAACTAGTATTTAAATTAATTAAAAATAACCCGTGCTTTTCAAGAATTATAAGCTAGTTTTTATAATTTAATCTAGGTAGGTTCTTCGGTAAGGGGATCAAGACAAATGCTTAATTATTAATTAAGAATAAATTTCTTCCTTGCAATCTTGAAAAATAGAAACATCATTTCAAATATTCGTGTAGAGCTAAATCTCTAAGATCGACGTAATTTAATCAAATAAAGTTAGGCCTAGGTGTCCGATTAATCAACGTCTAAGTGTTAAATGTTCACTAAATGTCTAAAATCTAAAAAAATCGGTCATTTGACGTTTTTCTGATTAGTCGATGCCTAGGTGATGCGCCTGGGAGGTATTAAGCTGTTTAATGAGTTAGGTGGGGGTAATTGATTGGGCGGCGATTAATCAGTCAAAGTAAGGATGTTAATGTAAATATATATTTTATTAATAAGAAAAATGTAATAAAGAAATTTCAATACTTTATTTGTATGAAAATTATTTGTTGACATGAAAATTAGGCGGTCAAAATTAGGGTTTTAAGGTATGGTCTTCTATATTTTACTTATATAAAAATTATTGTTGCTATGAAAATTATTATTTTTTAAATTAAAAATAGTATTAAAATTAATCCAATTAATACTCCGATTAAGCGTTCCGATTAATTGCCGTCTAACCGATTAATCATTTTTTTAATAAAAATTAATTCATTAATGATAAGTCATACGACATCTACAAACATAGTCGAGTTGAACAAACGTAAACAAGAACAATAGCTGATTAATCCATTCTTTAGGATATAATCACGCGATTTGTTGAAGATGATATATTTACAAATACCCTCTTCACCGCATCCATTTGGAGATGTATATGTACTCGATTTGTTGTGACCTCCATCTGAATCTAATCCTGTTTGAGCTATCGACCATGAATGCAATCCCATAAAAATCTTCATCTTTGTACCAAAATCATGAAAATCTTGCCGATCTATATTTTCGGCCATTAATCATTAAAAGATAGGTTCGTCACCTAAACTCAACTAGCAATTTCTGGAACCTTGTTATATATAGAATGGAGGAGCATTGTTTATAGATAACTGAACGAACTGAGGAGCAATTAGATAAAATCTATATAGGCCACACATGAAGAGTCCCTCGGATTTAAAATTACATGCATGGAGCATTACAAACCAGAGTACTGCCAGATTGGAAACTTCTCGTCACTTTCGTTGTTTGGCTTCTTCAAACAGTAAAATTTTCAAGGTTCTTAATCCCACAAATGTCGTTTTCTTAACTCTCCATTATAGGTGCACAGTTTTTTGTTTTTTGTTTTTGGTTTTTATATTTTCTAGTTCAAAATAACTATAATTTGTTTATTAAAAAATTTAATCAGTTCATTTAATAGTTGTTAGTAGCCATTATAATAAAGAATATTACTTTGTCTAGTAGAATCATTGTATTGTTAATTATTCTAATGACAACTTTGTACCACCACTGTACCACTGTACCACATAAGGCTGTTGTCGTGCCCCCTTTAACTTTTGTTCCGTAATGTAGCCATCACAATTAATCACAAGAGAACAACCCGTAACTGTATATATTAGAGTAGGGTCCGTTCTTTGACAAACATATGTCAAAATATTGTTATTTAACATATTGTCTTTCAATTATTGGATTAACTATCCAACGACTCTAATTTAAAAAGAAAATACATTAGAAACTTTTCGTGATACGGGTAAATTATCGAAATACCCTCACTTACAATAGATTTTTGATATGAAAATAAGGGAGCATTTTGGTAAATTACCCGTACCGCGAAAAATTTCTACGGTACTGATATGGGCTAAAAGTAAGCCTTAAAGACACCTTTAATATGGTATTAATTATACCCGGAATAGTCCAAACGTGGGGCCCACCAGTTGGGCCCAAACCCTATTTATAATATTAATTTCGTAATTAATATTAAGGGTAATAAACAGCTCAGCAAATAAGAGTTGGATAAGGATAATATCTCCTTCAGACTTATCCTAAAAAGCATCCAATTATATATGGAAACTGATTCCTATAAGGAATAGATCAAGAACTTTCCTCAAGGAGGTGACTTATCTATTAAGTCTCCAACTCCTACCTTAATTCTAAGGCTTCTCAGCCTATATAAAGGGTCAGACCCCTCACCTCAGAACTACGTTTTTTGGCTTGATCTTTGATATTCATCAAAGTACGTAGGCATCTTGCGAAGGCAGAATCAGCCACGAGCACAAGAGCAGCCATTAAAACACGAAGCTCACACCCCTTACATTAAATACATACGCCCTAGCCGCAATACTAGTAGCCTAGTTTTTATTCCACAACATTTGGCGCCGTCTGTGGGAAGACAACATCAACCATGGTTCAAACACGAAGGACAACGTCAACCGAGGCCGTGCCCCTTAACTCTGCTCAACTAGCCACTTCAGATTCGCTCATCGTCACTGAGGAAGGACAAATACTCCCATCAACAGGGACGGTCGTTCAACCTCTGCCCACTCAACCCCCAGGGACGACTCCCCATGTAGAGGGGACTCACTCTGTGGTCGTCCAAGAAACCAACCCTCTCCAGATGGTGGTTTCTCCTCTTGGTAACGTTGATCGCACGGGGGTACAGATCCACACTACGGATCTCCCTTTGAACACCAACCCTATGTATGGACTGCCTAACTATCCCCCTCGACGAAGGGAACCTGGACCGAGCGGACACGCCTTACAGATCCGGGATCGAGAATATGATGACTACTCGGGTCCCTATACTGATGATTCATCATCATCTGAGGATGATGATCGAGATGAAGCCCCGAGGAGGCGACGAGCTAGCAAGGAACCCCTAAGAAGAACACGGAGAATCCATGATGGGCCTCCACAAACGATTGAGGAGAGGATTAAGGCTCATGAGGCTGAGATCCAAAGGTTGAAGGATGATATAGCAAGGGAACAGGCAAGACAGAGTCTGATTCGACCCCCTCCAATCTCAGAAAGGATTCCTGTTATAGATTTGGAGAGGTCTTCAAGAAGACAAAAGAGGGCTGATGTCCCAACAAGAGAAGCTATAAGGGTGGAAACCCCCAGGGGTAACCCCAAAGATCTGATGCCACTTGGGGACCCTGACGATCCCACACCTCCGTTTACTGAGGAGGTGATGAATGCCCACATCTCAAGGAAGTTTAAGATGCCAACCATTAAGGCCTATGATGGAACGGGCGATCCCGCAAATCATGTCAGAACTTTCTCGAACGCACTGCTGCTACAGCCTGCTAGTGATGCCTTAAAGTGTAGGGCGTTCCCTCAAACTCTGTCAGGAATGGCTCAAAGATGGTATAGCCGTCTACCTGCAAATTCGATTGGCTCTTTTAAGGAGTTAAGCGCTGCTTTCATCAGCCAGTTCATCAGTGGGAGAATTCATGAGAAAAGTTCTGCATCCCTTATGTATGTGGTGCAAGGGAAGAATGAGAACTTAAGGGATTATCTCAAGCGATTCACCAAGGAGACGCTAAATATCACCGATTTGGAAAATAAGGTGGCCATGGTAGCCCTGGAACACGGAACCACTGACCTCTTCTTCAAAAGGTCTTTGGCAAAACATCCTCCTGAGAACATGGCCGAACTCCAAAGAAGAGCCGATAAATATATCAAGGCCGAGGACAGCATTAAGAAGGAAACCACAGTAGGTAATGGCAAGGGCTCTAATGATTCGAAGAAAAGAAAATCAGAGCAAGAGTACGACGCTAGGGACAAGTATCCCCGGACTGGCAAGGACTCTGATTCATCACCTAAGAAGGGTTTTGGGTCAAGGTTTTCTGATTACGCAAGGTTGAACGCTCCTAGGAGCCAAATTTTGTTGGACATTGAGAAGGATAAGGACTTCCGCTGGCCTAAACCGCTCAGGGGTGATCCCGAAAAGAGAAACAAAGATCTGTACTGTAGATTCCATAAGGATGTGGGGCATGACACAGATGACTGCAGACAGTTGAAGGATGAAATTGAGTTTTTAATCCGGAAGGGAAAGTTAAACAAGTTCACTAAAGGTGAAGACCGTGGAACCCAGAAGAGGGATTATGAAAGAAGAGACAATGATAGGAGGGATAACGATCGCAATCGTAACCCGCAGCCTCGAGGGCCAGTAATTAATATGATTTGGGGAGGACCAACAGCGGCCGGCACTACCCGAAACTCTCGAAAGGCTTATGCCAGGGAAGTGATGCACATCACAGGAGAAGCCCCGAAGCGTGCTAAGACTGAGGCAGTGATTGGTTTTGATGATTCAGATCTTGAAGGGGTGAAATTCCCCCATGATGACCCGTTGGTCATAACTCCAGTAATTGGAAACTCGGAAGTGAAGCGAGTCCTGATAGACAATGGAGCTTCCGTCGATATCTTGTTTCATGATGCTTTTATGAGGATGGGGTATACTGACTCTCAACTAACCCCGACTAACATGCCAATCTACGGATTTAATGGAGTTGAGTCCAAGGTTGAAGGGACCATTCATCTGCCTATGACAATAGGGCAAGAACCTAAGGAGGCCACCCAGATGCTAAACTTTCTAGTAATTAAGGCTGCCTCGACGTACAATGCAATCTTAGGGAGGACCGGACTTCATGCATTCAAGGCTGTTGCCTCTACTTATCACATGAAGGTCAAATTTCCAACCAGGAATGGTGTTGGGGAACAAAAAGGAGATCAGAAAATGGCCAGGAGTTGCTATGTGGCTGCTTTGAGAGCTGACGGAACCGGGGGGCAGGTACTCCCGATTGAAGACATGGATGTCCGTGATGATGAACACCGGGGAAAGCCAGCGGAGGACTTAATACCTATCCCTCTGGAGCTAGGCGACCCTGAGAAGGTTACTTATATTGGAGCCTCTTTGAAAGAACCCCTGAAGGGGAAATTAATAGAGTTCTTACAAAGGAATAGTGACGTTTTTGCTTGGACAGCAGCTGACATGCCAGGGATTGATCCTCAACTTATAACTCATAGATTGAATGTTGACCCTAATCGGAAGATAGTACAGCAGAAGAAGAGAAATTTTGCTCCGGAAAGGCAAGAAGCCATTAAGCAAGAAGTGGATAAGCTCTTGGAGGCTGGTTTTATTGAGGAAATTCAGTTTCCCGAATGGTTAGCAAACCCAGTGATGGTCAAGAAAGCGAATGGGAAGTGGAGGATGTGTATAGACTTCACCGACCTGAATGATGCATGCCCAAAGGATTGTTTCCCTCTGCCAAGGATAGATATGTTGATAGATGCCACAGCTGGACATGAGATGCTGAGCTTCATGGATGGGTTCAGCGGCTATAATCAGATTAAGATGCACAAGGATGACATCCCTAAGGTATCTTTCATAACCGACTTTGGTGTTTTCTGCTATCTTGTTATGGCGTTTGGCTTAAAGAATGCAGGAGCTACTTACCAACGATTGGTGAATAAGATATTTGCCCATCTGATTGGAAAAACCATGGAGGTTTATGTCGATGATATGCTGGTTAAAAGCTTGGTCAAGACAGATCATATCAAGCACCTCAGAGAGGCATTTGAAGTGCTGAGGCACCACAAGATGATGTTGAATCCAGCCAAGTGTGCCTTTGGCGTTGGATCAGGCAAATTTTTGGGTCTGATGGTTTCTAAAAGAGGCATAGAGGCCAACCCCGACAAGATCAAGGCAATCTTAGACATGGAACCACCGCGCTCTATAAGAGATGTGCAGAAGTTGACGGGCCGGGTAGCGGCTTTAGGAAGATTCATCTCCAAGTCTGGTGACAAGTGCTTGCCTTTCTTTCAAGCACTGAAGAAAGTGAAAAATTTTGAGTGGACTCCTGAGAGCCAAGAGGCCTTCGAGCAATTGAAGAAATACATGGTTGAAGCCCCATTATTGACCAAACCAAGTCCTGGAGAGACTCTTTATCTATACCTGGCGGTATCTGAGAAAGCCCTGAGTGCTGTCCTTATTCGGGAAGAGGAGAAAGTCCAGAAACCTATCTACTATGTAAGCAAAGTGTTGCATGGGGCTGAGTTGAATTACTCACCCATAGAAAAGTTTGCTTTGGCTTTAGTAACTGCCTCAAGGAAATTGCGACCTTACTTTCAGGCACACAAGATTCAAGTTCTGACGAACCAACAGTTGAGGAACATATTGCATAGCCCTAAGGCCAGTGGAAGGCTAATTAAATGGGCGATTGAGTTAGGAGAATTCGATATCACATACAAGCCTCGGACAGCCATCAAGGCTCAGGCATTGGCTGACTTCGTGGTTGAATGTACTATTAACAACCAAGAAGTCGGGGGGCAAGAGATAATGACTACCCCTGGGCAAGAGAAAAAAGAAGAGGAACTTACACCCGATCTAAAGGAATATTGGGTGCTCTATTTTGATGGAGCATCAAAAACAAATTCTAGTGGTGCAGGTTTGGTTTTGCGAAGCCCTGATGGGTTCACAGTTGAGTATGCTTTAAAGCTGGATTTTCCTACTACTAACAATGAGGCAGAGTATGAGGCATTAATAGCTGGTTTGGGTTTAGCTAGAATCATGCGGGTCAAAAACCTTAAAGTTTGTGGAGATTCACGACTTGTGATATCCCAAGTAAACGGTGAATTCGAAGCTAAGGATGAGACTATGGCGAAATACCTGAGAGTGGTGAAGGCTGTTATGTCTCAGTTTGAGGAATGTCATGTTGAGCACATCCCGAGAGAAGAAAACGTTAAGGCCGATGCCCTGTCTAAGTTTGCTTCTTCTGAAATAGAAAATTATGCTGGGAGTGTCTACTTTCAGGTCCTGAAGGCCCCAACCATTAATGCAAAGCTAATGGCACCGATTGATATAGGAGGCTCTTGGATAGATCCTATCAAGGCACACCTGGAGACCGGTTGGCTCCCAGACAATGCCATGGAGGCACGAAAACTCTCAGTAAGAGCGTTGAGATATACTTTGATTGAGGGTATTCTGTACAAAAGGTCTTTGTCATCCCGTACTTGAAATGTCTAAGGCCTTTAGAGGCAAGGGAAGCATTAGAGGAAGTTCATGAAGGGATCTGTGGGCAACATTTGGGGGGCAGAGCCCTAGCTCACAAGATAATTCGTTTAGGGTTTTATTGGCCGGAGATGTTGGCTGATGTACAAAACTATGTCAAGAGATGTGAGAGATGCCAGAAGCATGCCCCAATTGTGAGGCAACCGCCTGAGATGTTGACCTCTATCAGCTCTCCCATTCCGTTTGCAATGTGGGGGATGGACATACTTGGACCCTTTCCCATGGCTTCAGCACAGAGGAAATTCCTGATAGTGGCCATTGATTACTTCACTAAGTGGATTGAGGCTAAACCCCTGGCCAAGATAACCACCAAGCAAGTTTCCCAGTTCTTCTGGGAGAACATCATTTGCAGATACGGAATCCCACGAATCCTTGTGACAGACAATGGGACACAGTTCAATAATGAGGAGTTTAAGAAGTATTGTGAAGAGAATGCGATTGAGCTCCGCTTTACCTCAGTGGCACATCCACAAGCCAATGGGCAAGCTGAGGTAGCTAATCGAATTATCCTCGATGGACTAAAGAAGAGGGTCGAGCGCTCTAGGAACACTTGGGTAGATGAACTGCTGCCCATACTCTGGGTGTATCGTACCACTTGTAAGGTAACAACTGGAGCAACCCCATTTTTGCTGGCTTATGGAGCCGAGGCTGTTGTGCCCTTGGAGATCATGCAGGCATCACCTCGAATCGAGGCATATGAGCCAGAAACTAATGAAGAAGGGATGAGACTTGCCCTGGATTTAATTGACGAGGTTAGAGATGAAGCTAATGCTAGGAATGCTGAGTATCAGAAGAGAGCCTCTTTTCATTACAACCAAAGAGTTAAAGAAAGATTTTTTCGACAAGGCGACATGGTCCTAAGGAAGATTGAAGCCTCAGGAGTTGGCCAAAAAGGAAAGTTAGCACCAAACTGGGAAGGACCGTATCTGGTCAGGAAGGTGTTAGGACGAGGATCTTACAAGTTAGAAACCTTGGATGGGGTTGAGGTGCCCTGGACTTGGCATGCTGTTAACCTCAAAGTTTATTATATTTGAGATCTTTTGATAAAGGCTTGAACTTTTATCTATTTATTAGGAATAAGGTTCGAATGAAACCATTATAGAGCATGTTGCTCCCAGTAGTTGATAGAGTATCTATGTAAGGGTTGAACCCATTTTATTAATGTCCTTTGACAGCATAATGGAATTTATTCTGTTTTCCCTATTGATTATCCTTCCTTGCTAAAATAAACGAAAGACGAATGTTGGACCGACTTATAAGTTTAAGTACCAGCCAAGAGGCCAAGTGCTCAAAAAAATTCTAAAGTATTAACAAACTATGAGCAAAGGCAAGAAAAATGAGCGGAAATAAACTGCATAAATAGTTAAGTTAGAAATTACAAAGGCCCAAAGGCTATTAAGTCGAATGATTGAAATCCAGAGTTCAGAAAGGCGAATGATAAATAAATAAAGCCTAAGGGGCCTTAGGGGCCTCCTTAGCAGGAGAAGCATCCTCAGAGCTAGTCTCAGTAGTAGACGCCTCGTCGGCAGAGATAACAGCACCAGGCTGGGCTAGAGTAGGCTCGGGATCCAAAGCTGAAGTAGTGGCAGTAGCATGCTCCTTAACCAAAGCGTCATCCTCCCCAAACAGCTCTTCACTGGAACCAGGCCCCTGTGTCAAGGCATTGGGAAGGTGAGGGCTAGGAAAAGCAGAAGGCAAGAATAACCCTGGATGCTGCCTCAGAACTGCTTCAAGGGCTTTGGTCCACCCATCAGAAAACTGACTAGGAAAGAGCATCTCATCATGCTGATCCATGAGAGTCTTGTACTCATCTGAATCCAGATATTCATCAATATGCTTCTCCTTGTCATCTCTCAGGGCGACCAGCTCCGCATGCATCCCTACCATCTCTTCATCTTTCTTCTTTATTTGCTCTTCCAGACGATTAATATGGAGAGTCTTCTTCTGAGACTCAGACTCAAAAGCTTTAGACTTCTCTTTCCAAGCTTTGGCTTTGTGAACCAAACTTTGGAAATGGACGTTAGCCTGCATGAAAGGTTAGCATTGAAATCAAGTAATGAACTTAAAAGCCGTTAAGGTATTGAAAGAAAAAAGTTTGAGACTTACCACAGCGAGAGCCTGAGCACCGAGTGCCTCTGACTCCCCAATACCTCCACCAAGGACCATGTCTTTATAATCAGGGGTGGTGATCGAGTTTAAAGACCAATCCATGGAATGCTTCGTAGAGCCCACCACAGAATCCTGCTTCCTAAAGCCCCAAGGAGGCCTGAAAACCGTCGACTGGACATTAACCTGGGAGCTCCCCTCCAGTCCAGCTATGTCACCATATCTCAACTCCCCTTTATGGACCTTGTGGGGGCGCAGGAAAGGAGGCTCCGTGTTTTTCCCTCGAGGGTCAGCAACCCTCTTAGCCCGAACCATCCTGGCCGTCTCTTCATCAGGAGAGGGTGCAGCCTCCACAATCAATTTCGCAACTGCAAGAATGACCAAAAAGAGAGTTGGAATAAATTCAGTATTAAAAAGTAAATGGCAAAGACCAGTAAGAAAATTACCCCGCTCAGAAACTCTGGAAAGGCCTACTCCCCTTAGAGACTCCTCATTTAAAAGACTTAGGCAGGTAATAGAACTACCGTCTGCCTCGGTCAAAGTATTATAAGCGGCCTGTTCCTCGGTACTAAGGACGATTCCCTTAGCACTTCCATCTGAGACTCTCGAGAATGTCTGCCTAAAGAGAGTGCCCCAATCACCTCCATCCCATTCTAAGTATGCGAACTCATTTTTCCAGCCCGCATTATTATCAGGAATTGACTTGCCATTAAAGATTGGGGGGACTCTAGGACGGAGCTTAACATATACCCAGCCAGGGTTCGTGGCAGGACTATTGTAAAATTGAAAAAGTTTGCGAAAAAGAGCAACTGATAAAGGGAGTTGTTGTCGAAGACACAAAACCATAAAACATAATATAATTCTCCACGCGTTTGGCGGGAGTTGACATGGACTAATTTGCACATCAGCTAAGAGTCTAGGAATGAATTCGTGAAATGGAAAACGAAGGCCAGCCACTAGACTCTCCCTATAAACACACAAAGAATTGGGTTTCCAGTGACAAGGTCTGTCACCTGGCTCGGCTGGGACAAGTTTATAAGGTGATTTAATTTTGAAAAGCTTGTTATATCTAGTGATTTCATCAACATCATGATAAGAGCTACAACAGTCATATGCATCTAATTCTGACAAAGAGGGGTAATCATCTCCACGTTGATTTAACATATCTACTAGAGATGTGTAAGAAGAGCGAATGGTGATTGTACCTTTGGAGGAGGCAGAATTCATCTTTGCAAGGCGAGACTTAGCTTTGTCTTCCATTGATGCTCTTGAAGAAAGGTTCGAAGCTCTTGAAAAACCCAGAAAGTTTGAAGATTTGAAGAAAATCTTCAAAGAAAACCCAGAAAATATGAAGGAATGAAGGTATCTTCAAGAAATAAACCCAGAAACCACCGTGAAGGGGAGAAGCTTAAAGAAAACTTTCGCCGGAAATCGCCTTGAAATAGAGATAACTACAGAGAGAATTTCTAGCGAAGTGTTTGAGTAGAAGTAAGAATGAGAAAGTGAACACTTCACTCTCACTCTTATATACAATCTTTTAGCCGGTTAAAATTCCTCCAAACGGTCAAGAAACCTACAGTAACAGGTCAGGAAAGCCCATGAAACCGGCCCAAATTAAGGCCCAATTCTAGGACATTCTTAGGAAAATATCTTTGAAAAATATCTTAGATATTTAGAAGAAAATTATGGGTATTTTTTAAAAAATATCATAGACAATAAATCCTGGATTTGGATCCAAATAGCCCGGATGGGCCCAATAACAACTATGAGGATAAGCCCATTTTGAAAAGAAAAGTATCAGGCCCCATAAGAATAGGCCCAAAGCCAAAGTGGCCCTTAATTCGACCAGAATCCTGGTCGAAACGACCAAGAATTCTGGTCGAAAAACCCTTCGACCAAAGCGTTGGAAACGCCCTTAATTCGACCAGAATCCTGGTCGAAACGACCAAGAATTCTGGTCGAAAAACCCTTCGACCAAAGCGTTGGAAACGCCCTTAATTCGACCAGACTCCTGGTCGAAACGACCAAGAATCCTGGTCGAAAAACCCTTCGACCAAAGCGTTGGAAACGCCCTTAATTCGACCAGAATCCTGGTCGAAACGACCAAGAATTCTGGTCGAAAAACCCTTCGACCAAAGCGTTGGAAACGCCCTTAATTCGACCAGAATCATGGTCGAAACGACCAAGAATTCTGGTCGAAAAACCCTTCGACCAAAGCGTTGGAAACGCCCTTAATTCGACCAGAATCCTGGTCGAAAGGACCAGGAATCCTGGTCGAAACGACCAGGAATCCTGGTCGAAAAACCTTTCGACCAAAACCATTCTGAGGCCCTTATTTCGACCAGAATCCTGGTCGAAACGACCAGGAATCCTGGTCGAAAAACCCTTCGACCAGAGCAAAATTGGACCCTTATTTCGACCAGAATCCTGGTCGAAACGACCAGGAATCCTGGTCGAAAATCTCTTCGATCGGGAAGAAAAAGAAGGCCTTAATTCGACCAGAATCCTGGTCGAATTCCTGGTCGAATTCCTGGTCGAATTCCTGATCGAAAATACTCAGTCCTGGTCGAAATTTGCTATAAAAATTGATTTTCTGACAGCTAATCTTCACAGACATGGAATTTTGATACCTGTAGGTACCATAATAGGATAAAAATGGAAATACGAGGAATTTCATAGATAATTCCTTGAAGAAAAAAGACTCTGTAACTAAAGTTATGGAAATTGCTTAGCCTCGAATAAGGCATATCGTCGTAAACGTGTCGGTCGCTCCACACTTTGCATCAAGACGACATTCGTGAAACACTAGTGTACAAAGCCCTGACCCAAGTCTCACGAAAGACAGATAAAACTTCAAGGAAAACCTGATCAGTTTTTCTAGAAGTTGGGGGGCAAATGATATGGGCTAAAAGTAAGCCTTAAAGACACCTTTAATATGGTATTAATTATACCCGGAATAGTCCAAACGTGGGGCCCACCAGTTGGGCCCAAACCCTATTTATAATATTAATTTCGTAATTAATATTAAGGGTAATAAACAGCTCAGCAAATAAGAGTTGGATAAGGATAATATCTCCTTCAGACTTATCCTAAAAAGCATCCTATTATATATGGAAACTGATTCCTATAAGGAATAGATCAAGAACTTTCCTCAAGGAGGTGACTTATCTATTAAGTCTCCAACTCCTACCTTAATTCTAAGGCTTCTCAGCCTATATAAAGGGTCAGACCCCTCACCTCAGAACTACGTTTTTTGGCTTGATCTTTGATATTCATCAAAGTACGTAGGCATCTTGCGAAGGCAGAATCAGCCACGAGCACAAGAGCAGCCATTAAAGCACGAAGCTCACACCCCTTACATTAAATACATACGCCCTAGCCGCAATACTAGTAGCCTAGTTTTTATTCCACAACAGGTACATGAACAGTAAATTTTTGATGTAAAAATAAGGGAGACATTTTGATAATTTACTCGTACCGCGCAAAGTTTTTACGATACGCTACAAATTTTTTGAAATCAGGACCGTTGGATCAATAACGGTATAAAAATCATAAGTTGCCAAACTACTATTTGACGAATAACATTTCCCATTAGTGTATATTGATTCTTGTCCAGGTATATAAATCATTTGTATTTTATAAAATCTACACTGAAAATTACCAATATTAAAAAAGTTAAGAAAAAATTTGAAAATCTATTTTTGAATCTCATATATTTTAAGAATCTGTTTTTGAATCTAATAAATTTCTTTGATTAAATTTTTTGGAAAATATGCATATATTTTAATATTCAATTAATGATTCAAATTTCAATTCTTAAAAATTATATACTAACAATTAAAATGTGATTATTTCATAAAAATAAACTTAAACTTTATTTAGAATTTTTTTCTCAATCTCTCATCATGGTTCACACTAGAATATTTACTCTACATATAAATGATGAATACTAACTATTTGGAGTAACTTTTTTTTCGGAAACGCAACCATTTGTAGTACAAGATAGGGGTGAACAAAAAACTGAATTGAAACCAAAACCAAATAGAAACTGGTCAAAATTGAACTGAAAAAACTGAAACTAAATTGGCGGTGGTGGTTTTTGATTTTTAAAAACCAAGACTTTCGGTTCTGGTTATAGGTTAAAACCGAACCGGCTAAAACCGAACCAATTATTAAAATAAATAATAATTTATATAAATTTATATATTTAAATGTATAGCCAGCTAATTTGTCCCACGAATATAGCAAGCTCTAAAACTGTTCTGAATATAGTCAACAAACCGGACTCTCTCATGTAATTTGTATAGAATTATGAGAACCAAAATTAAATAAGCAATATTCAAAAAAGCTAATGAATAGATTATCTCATACCACAACACTAGTGATCTTAAAAATTTCCTATTCATTCGCATTGCATTTCCTTCCGAGTCAAGTGGGAAAAATTCTCTATGAAACGTTTTATCACCACTGTTACATTTAGATGCTTAAAAATATTAGGAATGGAAGGACTACCGCACAACAAAAGGAAGAAACAAAATCTTCTATATGAAAGCTATGGATCTGTTATAAGCGGAACATATTTTTCAGACTTTCATTATTGTGCAAAGTGCAACTTTTCTCGAACCAATAAATTTAAAGTCTTGTAATATATTTATGATTTTTTTCATTCGATTTTATAATCGAACCGAACCGTTAAAAACTGAATCGTGCTTTTTAAAACCGAAACCGACGGTTCGATTGCAATTGCGATTTTCAATTTTTAAAACCGAAGACATGCGATTTCAGGTTTAATTTCAGGAAAAAACCGTCCCGAACCGAACCATGCTCTTCCTTAGTAGAAGATGTGTATAGAACAAGGTGATAGTGATCATACAAAGAATTCTAGGATGTTAGAAGCAGTAGTACCATGTACCGTACACACAGTTACCCGGATATCCTTGTCAAAATCGTAGATTCGTAGCTATCTAATACACAAAAGAAGATACTTATTTTCTCACTAATTCTCTTGTTATTAGTTAGAATTAGAGATGGAGTGTTTAATAGGAAAAAAAAAGTAGTAATTTATATTTAGTATTTTACTTTTATAGACATACTTCTAACATTTCTGGGTTCAAATGTTTGCCTTCTCATAAGCATTTAACCGGAGATTATATCGTGTAAACATTTTTGCAGCTACGATCAATTTTGATTCACCTTTTTCTATAGTAGTTAAGCCTCAAAAATGTATACGTATCCTTACCAAGCCATTCTCACACTTTCTTAGAAAATAACTATGGATCCATCGACCTTTTCACTGATTGTTTAGAACCTGTGCCCCTCACTGCAGATTATACAAGAATTTCTTTGTAAAAGTATCAAAATTATATATTCACGTTCATATTTACCCATGAGTATCAAACTCTCGACCTTCTGTGGTTAAGGACAAACCGAAAACCGATAGATATTTACCCATCAGGCTATATATTGAGATTATATAAGTTCGTGACAGTACTCGGCATGGGATTCTGATATTAATAGTAATAAACTGAACCTTCCTAGAATTTTCCGCTACAATACATATGTAGCTCGTACATACCATCCTATAAATATAAGACGAATCGAATATAAACATCTACGCCGCTATTATCTTCACTACCACGTCTAACAAACCCATGCATAATATTCCTCTACAACACACAAATATATAATTTAATTTAATAGTTAAGATTGTACCAGAATGGCAACGAGTAATACTAGGGAGCCATGGCTAATGGAGAACGGAAATGTGAAGGTTTTGACGAGGGAGAAACATGGCAGAACTGCGCAAAACATGTCTACCTCTTCCCTTCGCAAAAAGTCCGATATGACCCTTGTTTCCAAAGTCCCCATAAGCTTTCTCAGGCAGTTTCTAGCTAATCTTCAAGAGGTTATTCTGGGAACTAAGCTTTCAGTCCTCTTCCCTGCTATTCCTCTAGCCATTATTGCTCATTATTGTGGCTTTGGAAAAGTAAGTTTATTAATTCTCCCAGAAATCTCGAATAATAACTTTAGGGTTCTCAGTGAAACTGTACAGTTAATCTTATGTTAACTTTAGAGTTAAATTTATTGAAAATGTAAGAAATGGTAATTAAGCATTTTAATATGCTTCTAATTAAGCTTCTTCAATCTCTAATACAATAAGTTGCATTTCCAATTTGTTTCGGATTCACCTATGCTAATAAAAAACTCACAAGGGTATTTTATTGAAACAGCCATGGATTTTTGGATTGAGCTTAATTGGCCTCACTCCGCTTGCTGAGCGTATAAGTTTCATGACTGAGTAAGAAACTAAATAATGCTTCATATATACATACATGATAGGTTCTTTTTCATTTTTATCTCAATATTAATTGAGTCAAAAATTTTTTTATGCAGACAAATTACATTCTATACTGGGCCAACAGGTACATATATATAGTAGTTTTAATGATAATATTGGTTAACTATGTGAGAAGAACTGAAATCATCAATGTAACATTATCTTCACCATGTGATTATAACATACTTGCCGTATGTAAATTGCAGTTGGAGGGCTTTTAAATGCGACATGTGGAAATGCCACGGAACTTATAATAGCACTGTTTGCTCTGTGGCAACGCAAAGTAGATGTTGTCAAGTTTTCGCTTTTAGGATCCATTCTTTCCAACCTCCTTTTGGTTCTTGGAACCTCTCTTTTCTGTGGTGGCCTCGCCAATCTACACAGTGAGCAAAAATACGATAGGGTAAGCTCGTTTTTTCCTACTTCATTTTTTTTGGAAAATTTACAAAATTATTGTATGAATTGAGCTGATGCATTTGAATTAAACAGAAACAAGCGGATGTCAACACTGCACTTCTGTTACTGTCGTTGTTATGCCACATTCTACCACTTATGTTCCGTTATGCTGGTGATGACACGGCTTATAGTCCAAATGACACACTCCAGCTGTCAAGAGCTAGTAGCATAATAATGTTGGCTGCATACGTTGCTTACCTTTTTTTCCAGTTGTGGACTCACCGGGAATTTTTCGAAGCCCAAGAGGTACTCTTCTCTTCCCTTGTAAAGTGCCTACTGATCACTAGCTGTATGTGTGTTTTTGATGTAAATTTATACAAATATTTTGAAATTAATAATTGATATAATCTATATGCACTTTATTTTAATGTTTGATAGGAAGAAGATGATGATTTGGTTTCGGAAGAAGCACCTGTACTAGGATTCTGGAGTGCATTTATTTGGCTGGCTGGGATGACTGTTGTTATAGCAGTGTTATCTGAGTATGTTGTTGGCACTATTGAGGTAACTTAAACTTGTATACTATATGCTTTCAGATTTGCCTTCATTAATCTGCAATTTGAGATTAAATAATTTAAATGCTACTTAAGAAATCTGGTAATTTCGATCATATGAAAACTTCTGTCAATATTGATGACAAAATTAGACAGCTAATTAATACATTAATCGTATAATTAAAAAAATAACGAATATATTGTCAGGAAGCATCAGCATCTTGGGGAATATCGGTAAGCTTCATCAGCATCATCCTATTACCAATAGTTGGAAATGCAGCTGAACATGCTGGAGCTGTCATTTTTGCTTTTAAGAACAAGTTGGATATTACTTTGGGTGTTGCTCTTGGTTCTGCAACTCAAATTGCCTTGTTTGTGGTAAGTCAATCGTGCTGATTTAAGTCATAGCACAGGCTCCGCGCACACTCAAGTGACTGTTTGTGTACACAAATTTTACTATTTTAGTGTATCTTAATTTCAAGAAACTAGTTAATATTGCTTTATGAATTATCTGCAGGTTCCGGTGAGTGTGGTTTTCGCTTGGGTATTGAATATAGACATGAATCTCGATTTCAATCTTCTAGAGACTGGATCTCTTGCTCTCTCAGTTTTAGTGACTGCATTCACTCTACAGGTACGTACAGTGCACCTTTTAATCCATTATATGCTCATGCACTAGACTATGACAAACACAAAATATGAAGATGAGATGTTTCGAGCCTTTTAAATCATTTATAATATTTGCCATTTTGTTGATTCTCAGGATGGCACTTCTCACTATATGAAAGGATTTGTGCTTCTATTGTGCTACGTTGTCATTTCCGCATGCTTTTTTGTATCAAACGGTTCAACAGGTAAGCACGCGCACACACATATATTCAATTCATACTTCAGATTCTTATACATGAACCTGAACTTTTCGATACTTATACTATCCAAGTTCTTAATTATAAATGTTGCAAATGTTTTTTAATTAATTAGCTAATACAGGAAATGGCTTGAACCTGGGACTTAACTCATCTAGTAAATAACTCTTCAGGATCTGAGTGGCCAGGTAAATAACTCCTTCACTCATAACGTTGTTTGCAAATGTGTTTTTTATTACCTAATGAACAAATCTAAGTTCCAATGCAGATTTGAGATTGTCGATTGCCAATTCCAAGTTACAAATGTTCAATGAAAAGGCATCAATCTGATTCTTTCTTCGTCGAACTCTCTTGGTCTCAACTGCAAAGAATGTGATATCTGCTTTAGTTATTGTATCAGTTATTTGGGATCCAAAGCAGGCAACATTCAGAATTTCATGAACTTGATGGATCACTCTTCCCATGCATATTTTGGATTTTGAGCTTATATTTATAAGCTGTATCTGTTCGTGTAAGCAAGTATAATGTAATGCTTATTGGCAATGGCTTTGTTATTTTTCTTTCTTTTATATATTGTGTATGGTGATCATTTGTAAAACGAGTATGAGTAATGGAATTACTCAAGTATTATATATTTGGGAATTTGTTTTGATTGGCAAATTAAAGGTACTATGAAGATATTCTAACATATAAAGGAATTATTAATGAATTTACTAACACTTTCAAGGGCAGCAAGGATGGCAACAGAACTTTGGTAGCTGTGGGCTGGGGAGTAAACGGAAAATGCCCTACGAAGAACAAAACTCGGTTCAGCTCTTGACTCATTTTGTCCTCTACTGCATCCAGCCTAACATAAAAATATGATCGGTAACTAAACGAGCTGAGTTGAGAATTGGCTCCAACTCATTTTGGGACAAAGGCCAAGAATAAACTATTTTGAGAAAAAATTAAAAAAAATGACCGGTTTTGAAAAGATGGCCATATGTAGCCAATGGAATACGCAATTTTCTCAAGGATACGTAATTGCTGAATGCTTATTTCAATTTTTGTCTCCCCTTGCGAGGCCCCATGGTATTCAATGAATATCCCAATGAGAAATGCGTAACCCCAATGAATTTGTAAAGAATAAACATTCTGATAATGCGTATTCAACATACACCATTCCCAATTGCGTATTCCACCGGCGAGTTTTGGCCACTTTTTCAGAAAAGTCTATTTCTGTAAACTTTTCTCAGAAACCGGCGAGTTTTGTCATTTTTTCCTCATTTTGCTTGGTTTGACTCGTTTGATTTAATATAAATTATGGATTTTTTTATATTTTTTAATTATTCTAAATAATTCAAATATATTAGATTAATCATATATATATATAGGGTCCTACTCTACTACAAACTAAAATTAACTACAAACTACAAACTAAACACTAATTCAATATTTCATGCTAATCTAACGATCAAACTAGGGGTACCCCAATACAAAAAGTGTTTAAAATAATTGGCTCCATTCAGCAAAAAAAAAAAAAAAATCACTGTTCACGTGATGACGTGGCAGTGGATTTCATTGGTTAACGGTGCTTCGCACCTTCTTGTACGGCGCTTCGCGCCTTTATCATTCTAAAGTTGTAAGGAATGACAATCAATGGTAAAGGCAATAGACGATTGACGGGTGTGTCGAGGGCCTGCGGCGCTCATGACTACCTAACTCATCCGTTTACTGTCTTAAATGCTTCGCATTTTCACGGCAAGTTTTTTTTTTTTTTGGTAGATTGAGCCAATCATTTTAAGCATTTTTTGTGAGGGTACCCTTGGCGGGAACCTTAGAATAAATGAAATATAATTAATCTAGTGTTAGTTTGTAGTTTGTATTTAAGGATTGGTTTATATTTGAGCAAAAGCCTATATATATATATATATATATATATATATATATATATATTAAAATTCATTTAAGTGATAATCGTATTTATATATTGAAGGGTGAATTTTAAATAAGGTACCATTATTCGTTACTACAAAATATCAAGAGTCTGTTGAACATTTTTAAATAAAAATACAAGCATACAAATATAGATTCTTTGGTACATTATATAATCAAATTTCATAATTTAAAAATTACTAATAAACTAAAATAGCTTGCAAATTATTTGTATTTTAAATATTTAACAAGATCATGAATTTATTAAATTTTCATTCAATTATTTACTGGCATAAAAAATGTCTTTCAATTTTAATACTCCTAGTATCTTAAAGGTTGTAAAAATAACCATATTATCGAAAGTCCTATGATTTGTCTAATATAATATTTTTTCTTTTCAAACTTTAAAACCTAATGTATCAGTAACATAATAATTTTATGTAAAAACACTGGATAAAATCATTTACACCTTACTTATGTCGATCTCTAACTCCATATTAATATTATATTATTTGTTTTGTGTCCGATTTGGTAAATTCTCATTGATTAATGAAAAGGTATTAAGAGCACTCGAATGATGTCGGTTATAATGGTTAGTTAAAATGATATAAAATACTGATAATGTAAAAGTTGTGTTTCAATGGAGTTAGCTATAATGATTGGTTATATTTTAAAAATGGTATATTATTATTATTTTAAGTTATTTAAATAGAATGTATTATTTTAATATGGAAACAGATGATGTGGGATTTTACTACAGGTTCAGCAAATATAACCAATATAATGAGCTTGTCTATAATTTTAACTAAGGATAATTAACTATTGGAGTGTAATAAATTTTACACATTCTTTATAATTTTATTTATAGTAATTAATTTAAAATTTTATCTAAGAGGTCTCTTCCATTGGAGATGCTCTAAGAATTTGGATTTTAGAATATCGCCTGGAGCTTCCCTTATGGCATGATGTCATTAGAAGTTAATGGATGTAGTATGATACTGCATTCTGTGAGGTAAATCTTGATTATCTATAAAAATCTGGTTGAATCTTCTTCTAATAATTTAGAGTTTTAGTTTCAAGTTCGATTAAACATAAAAGACAAATTAATGCTCCAAAGATGCGCGCACGTAATCCACTCTCAACCCGAAAATAAGATCTCGAGTGAGACGGAGTGTTAGAATATGATATAAAGATCTAGTTGGGACTTCCTCAAACAGAATAAGATTTTAAATGAGTTGGTCACTTGACGAAAGTACGTAGGGGTCAAAGGTGATCCGTGATCATGATCCTCTATGCACTACGCCATAAGTGAGCATACGCAATGCTTTTACAAAGTGTTGCACTAAAAGCGTTTCGTTAGCTATGAAATTTTGGCTCTTTTGCAACAGAGCTGAACTGGTGTTGCATTAGATATAATTTAGTGTTGCATATTACCCACGATGTTTCACATCATGCAACACTAACTGCTGGTGTTGCATTAGATATTTTTAAATTTTAATAAATGATGACGTGGAAGAAGTGGGACCCACATGTGCTCACGTCGCATTTGCTGACGTGGCAATTGTTGGGCCCACAATTGCTGACATGGCAGAAGTGGGATCCACCTGTGCTGACGTGTCAGAAGTGTTGCATTAGGTAACAATAGTGTTGCATTTGCTGTTTAAAGTGTTGCATTATCTTTTTTTTATTTTAATAAATGCTGACGTGGTAGTGTGGGACTCACAAGGGTGACGTGGCAGGAGGCCCACCAATGCTGACGTGAAAATTGTGGGGCCCACAATTGCTGACATGGCAGAAGTGGGACCCACCTGTGCTGACGTGGCATTTGCTGACATGTTAGAAGTGTTGCATTAGGTAACAATAGTGTTGCATTTGCTGTTTAAAATGTTGCATTAGCAATTTTTTTAATTTTAATAAATGCTGACGTGGCAGGTGTGGGACCACCATTGCTTACGTGGTAGTGTGGGATCCACAAGGATGACGTGGCAGGAGGTCCACCAATGCTGACGTGAAAGGTGTGGGGCCCACAATTGCTAACGTGGCAGAAGTGGGACCCACCTATGCTGACGTGGCATTTGCTGACGTGTCATAAGTGTTGCCTTAGGTAAGAATAGTGTTGCATTTGCTATTTAAAGTGTTGCTTTAACTACTTTTCTTAGCGGAATGATGATTCTATTTTTTTAATTATTTTTTCGACGTTCCAAACGTACGGATGTGAAGATCTAACGATTTTAGTGATGTGATAATTTTTTAAAAAATTTGCTAGATGTATTTGGTTTGGTTTTATAACGGTCAAACCGGTCAAAGTATACTTTCCTTTTAACTAGTCTGGTCCGAATGATGAATCTATTTTTTTTAATTATTTTTTCGACGTTCAAAACGTACGGATGTTAAGATCTAACTATTTTAGTGATGTGGTAATTTTTTAAAAAATTTGCTAGATGTATTTGGTTTGGTTTTTATAACGGTCAAACCGGTCAAAGTAGACTTTCCTTTTTAACTAGTCTTGTCCCGAATGATGAATCTATTTTTGTAAATTATTTTTTCGACGTTACAAACGTACAGATGTGAAGATCTAACGATTTTAGTGATGTAGTAATTTTTTAAAAAATTTGCTAGATCTATTTGGTTTGGTTTTATAACGGTCAAACCGGTCAAAGTAGAATTTCCTTTTAACTAGTCTTTTTCCGAATGATTAATCTATTTTTTAAAATTATTTTTTGGACGTTCCAAACGTACGGATGTGAAGATTTAACAATTTTAGTGATGTGGTAATTTTTTAAAAAATTTGCTAGATGTATTTGGTTTGGTTTTATTAGACTTTCCTTTTAACTAGTCTTGTCCCGAATGATGATTCTATTTTTTTAAACTATATTTTCGACGTTCCAAACGTGCAGATGTTAAGACCTTACGATTTTAGTGATGTGGTATTTTTTTTTAAAAAGTTATAGATTTATTTGGTTTGATTTTATAATGGTTAAAGCGGTCGAAGTAGACATTCCTTTTAACTAGTCTTGTCTCGAAAGATGATTCTATTTTTTTAAATTATTTTTTCGACGTTCGAAATGTATGGATGTTAAGATCTAACGATTTTATTGATGTGGTAATTTTTAAAAAAAATCCTAGATTTATTTGGTTTGATTATATAATGGTCAAAGGGGTCAAAGTATATATTCGGATTATAATTTTATTGTTTAAATTTAAATACTTAAAAAAATCACTTTTTAAAATTTTTTTACAGTTTAGTAATAGATAATTACAAAATTAAATTTATATATTTCAAAACAAAATAAGTAATTAGTAAAGTGCAGCACACACAACACACAGGTAGAGTTGGGCATCGGGGCATTTCGGGGCCGGGGAGTGCTATCCCCGCCCCCATCCCGGAATTCTAACCCGATCCCCGTCCCCGGCCCGATCCCCGTCGGGGATTATTTTTTATTCCTCGTCCCCGGCCAAAACGGGTAATGGGGATCCCCGCGGGTAATCGGGGAATTTCATTTTAAACAAAAAATAACATTTTAAACACTAACTAGTTAGTTTGAAACAATTTTTTAAGCAATAAATTAAGATAAAAAATATTACTTAAATAAACAATTATAAATAACATGGAAATGAAATTATTTAACTACTAGAAAGACAAACATATAAGATTAAAATATTATTATGTTTCCAATATAAAGTATTGGAAATTCGTATATATTAATATATGATTATCAATATATATATATATATATAATATATATATATATATATATATATATGTAGGGCTCCTTCTAGAGCCACAGTTGGATATTTTTTAATATCCAACCAATCCATCTATAACTATCCACCAAATAAATGGACGGCTGGGATGAAAACTGATTACGCTATATAATATAGCGTATTACGCTATATAATGTAGCGTAAATTTATATTTTTTTAATTCCTTCTTTGCCCTGAAATCTGCCACGTGTTCCGCTTTATAATGTAACGGAAGTTTATATTTTCAAATGAAAGTTGCAAAGTGCAAAAAGTAATATTAGTTTCAAAACAATAATCAAGTAGACTTCTGTGCCGACAACTTTCTTTGCTTTCTGCCTAACTCTTTTTTCAGTCTTTTAATAAAAATTGCTTGGTCAACTTGGAGCCATGTGCCTTGTTTAGCAATATTAATATTTTAAACAAGGTTAGGAGCAAAAATCCGTAGCTACTTGCTCCTCAATTTGGAGGCTGTTCCAGATTGATTTTGCTCATTTGAACACCTCTGAATTAAATATAATTTTATAAGTTTCGCGTGCAATGTAAGATCGTCTAAATCCGACTTATAAAACTCTAGATATTCCCTAAAGAATGTAGATAAAAATAAAATAAAAAGACCCCGCTATATAATATAGCGGGATGAAGATTTTGGCCAAAATCAAGTTTGGCTAATGAACTAGTACTATGTACATAACACCAAATTTAAGCCAAAAACAGATTTGGTCTAAATATGTTAAAAATAAAAAATGCTCGAAAAATTATGAAATTTTTCCATGCACTTTGAAATATTAAAAAACTAGTTTCTTCAAAATTTGGTTAAATTTTATTGAATTTTTGTCAACCGTTGAATTTTTCAAACGTTTGAGCATAAAATAGTTTAAAATAAAAAATGTTCAAAAAATTATGAAATTTTTCCGAGATCTTTGAAATATTAAAAAACTAGTTAACTCAAAATTTGGTCAATTTTATTTGAAGTTTGGTCAACCATTTAATTTTTTCAAATATTTGAGTGTAAAATATAATTGAAATATTCTATTTATAACTAATCACCTCCGCTCTATTATATAGCGGAGAGAACCTTTTGAGTTCAGAACCCAAACTCAAAAATTACTAGATTTTGATTCCTATCAGCTAAAAAATTATACCAAATTATGTCCAGAAAATTGTAAACTAATATATATGAAGTAAAAGACCCCGATATTTAACCTCCTAAACTCATGATTATCAAAATTGAGCTCAAACTTAAAAACCGAATTACAAATAAAAATTGCCCAAAAATCATTTTGCTCAAAATGGATTTATACCTATATAATCGGAAAGGTCTTGAAGAGTAAAGTAGTTTAAGTATATATATGATGTGCTTTGGTAACCAAAATCATCTTAAAATCGATTTAAATCCAATATAGAAAAGTGATGATGAAGAAGATGAGAGATACACACACACACACACACACACACACATATATATATATATATATATATATATATATATATATATATATATATCAAACTTCATCAAACAGTAACATCAAAATAGAAAGGTATAAGCTCAATAACCCTTAAAACCAATGATTTACACACATATACCGATCAAAATCATCAAAATCTGTCAAGAACTCAAGATTGATATATTTCAAAATGGAAGGGTATAAGTTCATTAAATGAAATTTCGAAATAACTAGTTCTGTTTGGAGGTTAACGAGGTCCCGCTATATCATATAGCGAAGGTTTTCAGGGGCAGAATGGGAAATTAAAAAAGTCAACTTCCGCTATATAATATAGCGGTACCCGCTATATAATATTGTGGTACCCGTTATTTTTTTTTTTCAATCTGAGCCGTTGATTGATCTTTTTAACGGTCAGCGATGGGTTGGTTGGTTAGACCAAGTTATCCAACTGTGGCTTTTGACTAGTTCCCTATATATATATATATATATATATATATCGGGGATTGAGAATCGGGACGGGGGTCGGGGATCGGGCCGGGGAGACATAAAATCCCGGCCCCGGCTCGCTCCCCGATTTTTTTTGAAAATTGTCCCCGCTCCCCGTCCCGTACCCGAAAAAATCCCCGATTCCCCGCCCCGTTCGGTGCGGGGATCGGATCGGGATCGGGCGGGCCGGGGAGAATGCCCAACCCTACACACAGGTGATACCAAACCCAAAATTTTGGGCGGCTTGTTTTCCCCCCTTATCGAAATAATTTTCCCCCCAAAACACTCTTCTTTTCCCCAATTCTCACAAAATTAGGACTTTTAATTTAGAACCAAATACTCTCCTCTCTCTCTTTTAGGGTTCTGTATTCAAATTATCCAAAACAAACAACAGCCGCAAAAACTAGGACGAGTCTTCTCTCTTCTCTCAAAACCAACGGCAGTAGCAGCTTTACAGACCACCATACTAGTTGTATTTCAACACCTCTTCTTTCTCGTTCCTACTACTGTTCAATCGCCTTAACACCACGCCTTCTCACTCTATCACTCTCGATTTCATCAATCCCAAGGTATTTGCCTCTTAATTATTCAATTCCCATGTGTTTCTATTATTGATTTGATCTTTTTTCTTAATTAATTAATTAATTCATGTAATCGGATGGGGAGATGTAGAATCTTGTATCTAAAGCTGCAGATTTTTTGAATTATACTTAGATGGGCTTGCTGAATCCGTATATCCTAAAGTAGAATCATCTTGAAAGATCAACTTGCAGAAAACACAACTTTCTCATACCCACTTTATATATTCCTTATTCAACAGGTTCAATATTCAGACAAGGCTTCTGTTGTGCTCTATACTATAAATCGTTGACCATCAATTATTGCAATAACATTAGATTTGAGACTTATATTATAAGAATTTGAGCATTCCCGTGCTCCAATGTCTTTCTTTGATTCCACACCAAATGGGCGCATCTTGAACAGAGTAAGTGCATTCACTTGATTTGGTGCAATGCTTTTGAGAACTTTTATGAGTTTGTAATTAAATCTTGGTGTTTACAGGCATCTACAGACCAAAGAACAGTTTATTTAAACATGCCTTATTAAGTTGGGGCTGTGGCCTTTTCCATTATACAACTTCTTGGAATTATTGTTGTAATGTCGCTGGTGGCATGGGAGGTCTTTTTGCTTTTTATTTCTGTTATCGCATTATGCATCTGGTTACAGGTACCAGACTTTTTGAATATAATAAACAAATTTGGCTGAAATTGTTTTAATTTGAAACTTGCCTGTTGAGATTGTAATTTGATTTTACATAACCGGTTTTATTTACTTATTTTCTGCACTAAGCCACATTTTTGGTGAAAGGCTCTTATTTATCTTACAGTATAATGAACGGGTAAATGGCCAAATTCATCACTGTACTATATGAAAACTTTCATTTGGGTCACCAGCCCAAA
This sequence comes from Saposhnikovia divaricata, assembly GCA_036435485.1. Taxonomy (NCBI): domain Eukaryota; kingdom Viridiplantae; phylum Streptophyta; class Magnoliopsida; order Apiales; family Apiaceae; genus Saposhnikovia; species Saposhnikovia divaricata. Next base: position 52,615,204 of record CM071594.1, on the reverse strand, counting down.
AAACCTTTCAAGCGAATTACTGAACTAAATATAACTTTCAATTGGGTCATTGTACAATAAAAAAATTTCACTACCGTTAATTTTTCGTTGACTTAACGGAAGTCCGTTAACTTTTTACACATCAACTTACATCTCAGCTCCACATCATCATCCATGTCATCTATCTAAAATATAATATATTTTTATTTAACAAAAAAGAAAAAAAAGTAACACAAATTAAAATCTTTAATACAATCTCTCCTCTCCAACCAGCAGCCGCCGTTCACCTTCAACCGTAGCTCTCTCCTTCAACCGTACCTCCAACCCTTCTCAAACCACTCCGCCTTCCCACGCCTCCACCTTCAATCCATTCCGCCTCACAGCCGCCGCACCGACCATCTCTAACAGTTCACCTCGTCGCGTACAACAACCCACCCTTCTCTCCTTCAACTCAAACCCACCGCCTCCTCCCCCCTCGACCCATCTCCTTCGAACACCACCGTCTCACACCACCAGCCGCACCATCATTCCACCTCCATCTCCCTCCCCTTCTCCAAATTCCGTCGCCCCCATCAATTTATCACACCACCACCGCCATTTAATTCCTCTCCCAACCCATCTCTTTTCCCATCTCCCTTCACCTCAACCCACAACCCACTTCACCTCCTCCGTTCAACACAGCCACACTACCAAACTTGGACGAAAGTCGTACCCATCCCTCTCCCCTCTCCATAATTTCGTTCAGCCTGCCCACCACTACCCTTCCTCCTTATATTCTTACTGAATAATGTTTTGTGTGTGTTTGTTTTGAATTAGGTTTCGAGTCTTCTGGTTATACATTTGGGTGTTTGCAGTGCTTCTCGACTTTTTGTACCTCCATCAGTTCACGGGATCAACTAATTCATCCTAAAATCATATTTGAGAATGGGAACAGTGACTAGAATGCAACTCTGGTCATCAGACTGTGGAACTGAGCCATTCACTCTCATATCAATTTTTTAGCTTTAAATTCTTCACAAGATGATATGAACGATACCTGGCTGCTGGCTGTCTACCTTTATGTTTTTGTTTTTTTAACAGCCATTGTATGTTGCCCCAACTGTTTGGAGTTGGTAATCAAAAAGATCAGATTGAGACACAAGATGAGATTGAGAGAAGAAATCGAAGAGAGATTAGAGAGTAATCACCCACCTCCCTCCCCTTTCAATGTCGGTGTATGTATGTGTATAAAGAGAGTAGTAAGTAATATATTTGGGTGTTAATTAAATAAAATGGAATTAATTATTATTTAAAAATAATATCGATCAGCCACGTAGGATTTCACGTAATCATTCCGTTAGTCAATTTAACGGAGATTGACGGCAGTAACCTATTTGAAATATTTTGATAGTTTAAGTGTTTGACTGAAAGCTTTTTTGGGCTGATGACCCAAGTGAAAGTTTTCGAATAGTACAGTGACGAAAACGGCCATTTACCCTATAATGAACTTTGGATTTTTCTTTCCATTTCTAGTTTTTGTTTCTCAAAATCTTTTCGAAGGAAAATTCACAATTGAAGTTTAGGTGCCTATTGTCTTGGCTTTCATTGGAAGGATTTTGATTTAGTAACATTAGTATTATATACACTAGTAAGGAGAATTATGGATGTGTATCTAGCATACTGTGCCATGTGTTTTTGTATGACTTGATTTAGGGGCTTGGTGTTGTATGCAACAAACAAGGTGGCTTTGTTCAGGATGACTTTGTTGTGGAGTTTTTGGGAAAGGTAATGATGTAATCTTGATTTTGTAGATAAACAGATCTATAACTTTGATTTTAGGTCTTTGCAGATAGTGTAAACCAAGTTAACAAATTAGACTTATCCAGGAAAACAGTGGAGAGTCTGGGGTTGGAGCCACTTCGCCATGAGGTACACTCTTAGAGCGGTATTAATAAATTCCTTCTTTAAAATTGGGCATATTTGTACTGGTTTTCACTCATGCTACTTTCTCTTGCATTAAATTCTACCGGGGCTCTAAATTGGTCGTGGTAAGTATTCAAGATTAAGCTGAAACTCCAATGAAACAATGTGTGAAGTGGGTAGATAATAGTCGAGAGCGTACTGGGAAGGGTTATGACATTATTTGTAATGAAATAGAAACTCAGGGAGAGCTCGCTTCTCGAATTTTGAGGGGCCATATTGTATTTTGTGATTTCCATCAATCAGTACATCATCTTATTCATTTCCAGTTCTGAATTATTGAGTTTATAGCATTCACCTTCACTATTAATGGCGTTCCACCTTTGCCGTTGATGCTTTCCTTGTGTACTTATCCACAGGTCTGTAGTTAATAGTGGAACTAGGATTTTAAATCACCAAAGGCGCTTATATACTAAGGTTTAAATATTTATACAGGTCTAACATGCATATAATCTTTTTCAGCAAAAGCAGTGACTGTTTGATTGTTGAATCTGGTACAGAATAACATAAGATAACATGATTAAGCTGAATAGAACACTACATTTTTTAGGTATAAAAATTAAAATGGAATCAATGTCTATCTTTAATTAATTATTTGCCAAAAAGTTTGGAGTACCTTTAATCTAGTATATGCAGTATGCACTAATCAATATCTATCTTTAATTTGATGACTAAGCTTCTTGTGATGGGCCAACTAATAAAGTCCGAACAAGAATGTCAATTGCATCAGCTATGATATTTGGGTCGGTATTCTGGAGAATGGGAATGTCACAAACATCAATACAAGATAGAATGGGATTACTTCAAGTTGAGTTGTCGTTATATATGTATTGGCCTTCATATGCTAGATGGCTGTCAGATTAATTATTTTTATCAAGTATTGGAGTTTCATTGTGGTTTGTTACTTATCCAAGATTGCCTTCAGTATTGCAATTACTAATTTATCGTGTTTTTGTTTCTCATATGACCATTCTATGTTAACGATGCCTTTTCATTTTAAGAAACATCTAAGATCTTATTGAATGTTGTCATTCTGTACACACTTCTGTGCAGTCTTCTTTCAGCTAACAACTTCATTGGAAGGATACTCGAGGTAGGAATTCATCTACATAAGCTAACATGATCTGCATGTTTATTGTACAAACACAAATGCAATAATAGTCCTATCTCACTCTCCAAACATGTCTAACAGTTAGTACTTGAGAAAATTAATAAAATGTGATGCTTACTTGGAAACTTTTTTTGGCAGCTCAACCTGGTGTGCTTAGGTGGTTCCTAGCAGGATTGTCCAGCTACATTCAGGACAGGGCAAGCATTACATTACATGTGAAAACAATTAGTTTTCTCTAGATATTATCTTTTCCGATTGTATTAGTGTTATATACAAATACGGTTATACCAATACAGTTGTAAAGTTAGAATTGGCATAGTTTGGAAGTTAGAATTAGTATCAATTACTTGGTTTTAGTATATGTTGGTAAGATTTATAATTTTTGGGATTAATGTATAAACAAAGCAGCCATTTCAAAATTTTTGTAAAAACGTGTTGCATTTGACTCTATTTGATGTTGCAATATTGTATATTTAGTGTTGTTAAAAATACGTTTGATGTTGCAAAAAAAAAATTTGATGTTGCATTAGACTCAACTAGTGTTGCATTAGATAGTGGTCCCCACTGCTAACGTGGCATCATGTGGGTCCCACTGCTGACGTGGCACCTTGGTGGATCCCATTGTTGATGTGGCACCCCTAGTGGGCCCCACTATTGACGTGGCACCATGGTGGGCCCACTGCTGATGTGGTATTATGTGGTCCCACTGCTGACGAGGCACCATGTTGGGCCCCACTGCTGACGTGGCACCATGTTGGGCCCCACAGCTGACATGGCACCTTGGTGGAGTCTGAAATCTTATGCAACACCATTTAGTGTTGCCTTTATGTGTTTTTGGTGTTGCATAAGGCTACTTATGCAATACTTTCATGGTGTTGCAATAGCTTGGAAAAGCGTTGCATTAGGGGTCTTACGCAACGTTGGTATTGGCAACGCCCTTCTGGTGTTGCGTAAGACCTTACGCAACACTTTTCAGGCCTTACGCAACTTTATTTAGGGGTTGCGTATGCCCACTTATGGCGTAGTGATGATTGTCCTAATATTGGTTTAAATGTAATAATTTTTTTAAATATTTTCAATTCTTAATTATATTTTAATAATAACATGTCACCTACGTGTCTTGCGATTTTAAATTCATGTTAACGAGTATATATACAGATTTATGATGTCTTTGTTAGTGATTTACATTTTTGGGAAATAAAAAATATATTCTCGCTAACATGAATTTAAAATCGCTAGACATGTACGTGACGTTAGTGCTGCGATTGCGAGAGTTTTATAAGAAATAAAGGTTATCATTGTATGATTAAAATAGAATACTTAATACCTATATATCGAATTATATTTTCAAATGTCTATAATAAAATTTTAATTTTTTTCAATTTTGAAGTTAATAGCATGTAATAGTATTATTGGAATTATAATAAGAACAGTGATATTAAATGATACGTTTATGAGAAAATATTTAGTGTATACAAACTAAAACCATATTATGTCATAATTTATTGTACAGTAACTTATATTGTAACTATTTATGTATTTAGTTAATAAGCAATTCCTTCTACCATATTTTAAATATTAAATTTATAGTATAAATAAATTTAAATTCATATGAAAGTAACTAAATATAAAACTCAATAAACTGAAAAATGATTAACATTTCAATACAAATTTTTACTAACATTTATTATTGTATAACTCAACTTTTTATCATACATCTAATTAATTCGATAAATATTAACAATTTATTAATATCTAGAACATGGCTTAAAAGCTAATTTTTATTTATGTTATATCAGTGACTTCGTATAAATGTTTAAATCACGTGACTCTATTTAGTGTCCACCGCTTGGGTGGGTTAAATTGAACAACGAGGCTGCGGTTGCTCAAGATGGTAGTAATGGAGTAGGAAGTGTGTTACGAGATGCACAAGAAAAGTTTATGAAAGCTAAATGTAATCATGTAGCAGGAGCTTGGTAGCCTTGAGAAGCTGAGGCCATCAGCTTGAAGGAAGCATTAACATGGACAAAAATAGTTGGTTTACATCACAGTATTGTGAAAACGGATTCAAAGATTCTCACGACGGCATGCAAAGGTATACAAGAAGAAGCATATTTTAATATAATTGTATCAGTTTGTGTTTATTTATTGAAGCACCTTGATAATGTGCTAGTGGAATTTGTTTTGGGATTTGCGAATAATGTAGTTGATATATTAACGAAAGCTGCATTTTCCGAGTCAGACTTAGAGGAGTGGAATGTCACTCCTCCTGATTTTATTCTTCATGTATTGGATTCTCATCATCTTAATTAAAGAATGCAAGTACATTTATTTCAAAAAAATAATTAAAAATAAACAAAGTAATCTAGATTTCCCCTCCCAATAAAAAGTAATCGAGAATGTCAATACAGTAATACGGTAAAATCGGTGTCGGCCCAGGAAGATGTTCAAGTCTTATTAGGCTCGTGGGTTTTGGTCAAGCTTCTATATATTTTTTGGCAATTAACTTTTCTTCTATCTTATTTTATAGTAAAAACAATAAAAATAAATTAGCATGATCATAGTTTCTCAAAAATATGTATTTTATGATTTGCATGTAATGTTAACTAAATACTCTCTCTGTTACACAAAAATTGACATTTTATTTTTATAAAATTTCACAATCAAACTATCTTAACTTTGGCTGATAATTAAAAATATTATTAGACACAAAATTTATGAAAATATTATTGTTAAAAAAATATATTTGATTTATTTTATACATATATATATAATTATAAATTAATAATGTATAAGTTACAGTCAAAGTTGGATAAATTTGATTTTCAAAATTTATATACTATCACTTTCGAAAGACAGATAAGGGTTAAATATCTTGTTGGTCACTGAAGTCGGCCTAATGTATCAAGATGGTCACTGAACTGAAATTCGACTCAAACCGGTCACTGAAGTCAGCCTAATGTATCAAGCCAGCCTAAGTCTTTGTTTTTTTACGGAAACAGACTGCAGATTGACATAAACGCTTATAACTGCAGATTCACTTAACATTTAAAAAATACGAGACCATATTTGTGTTACCCAGATTATTCTCTTCAAAATAGATACAATATTGATAAGTTTTATTTCAGTTTTTGAAGAAGAACAATTCTAGGTCTTGAATTTTCTTTTTCGATTCATATAAATCTAGAGCTCATAATGAAAATCTAAACAAGTTTTATGAGACCCATAGCATCTAGATTAACACACTTTAATTTCACAAAATTTGGTGGAGATTTTTCGGACAAAATTTTGCGGACAGTAATTTCCTTCAAAAAAATGATCAACTTGATAATCCTGGCTGACTTCAGTGACCTGATTGATACCGTTTTGAGTTCAGTGACCAACTTGATACATTAGGCTGACTTCAGTGACCAACAAAATATTTAACCCTATAACATAATACATAAAATGATTCTTGGTCACGTCAAATGAAAACTTATTTTTCAAAATTTATTCATACGATTTTATTTTTGTTTGATTTGTTGAGTTAAATCTCGTTAATAATAATAATTTATAGAAAAATTATTGGAATTCAGAATTTTATTTTATAACATGTGAACATTTTTTGGGATTTAGTACTCATCTATAGGATACGTATATAGTGAGAAAGTGATATCTTTAGTCGGCAAAAGCTTAAAACACAAATTGGGACCGAGCAAGCAATTATTATATATCTTTTTTTTTGAAAAAATTGTTTCATATGAATATAAATATATTTCTCGTCTTTTCTACACTTTGGCTTTCGTAGACCATTCCATAATTATTTAGTCCAATTCATGGTAACTTGTCCACTTCCTCACCCCCATCATCATTCATGATTCTTCCACAATCCACCAGCATATTTTAATTAATTCGTACTTGCATCTGTACATGATAATTGAGATTATATCTTCGGGGTTCTAAAAATGAGGGATTTTTACTGAAAAAATCCAATAATTAATGGGATGAATCCGATTGATGTGAAAAAAATAAAATTGTACATTTTTTTTAAGAAATGATCAATAACAATTAATAAAATTGATACAATTATTATTATTTAATAATTTTTATATATAAAAGTGTCATTCACATATCGATTTTACAATGACAAAGCTAGATAATCTAACTCATGTTGCTATACAAACGCTACAAATTGAACGCGAACGGTACCAATCACTACAAGCGAAGCACCCTCCCGAAATAGGTAGCAATAACCTACAAAATCACTGCAACCAAGCTCACAAAGATAATCAAAATCCACTCCTAACATTTTATTATTGTAGAAAGGTGTTGACGGAGGAATTTGGGAACAACAAAATTCGAGGTATGTCGCCGGAAACAAGATCTGATGCGGTGGTTTTTTGCCGAAGAAAATGGTGGTGTGTGGTTGTTGAGCGTAATTGGTGGCTGAGATTGATAGGGTTAGTGGCGGCTATTCAGAGCTCTCGATTTCCAACCCCTCAATCGGCCTACGTACCCCGGTATTTATAGGGGATCAAGCCAGACGTAGTTCTTGGAGAACAAGAAACCCAAATGGGCTTGGATAACGGACCAGCTTCCGGAATGTTCTACTATGAGGCCTAACCACAAAGGCCCAAGGCTCATCCAAGATCTCAAGACTTCACGGATAAGGAAACTTCCCCCGTCGAGGACTAGTCCTATCCGTTACCAGCTATTTCTTGATTTCAAGGATGCAGGTATAGCCGTGGTTTACCCAAAGTGCAGAACGCATCCCTGTCCCCCGAATGAGAAGCACCCACCAGATAGCAGGACAGGTGATCCAGAGCTTTTGGGTGCAAAGTGCAGGATTACTCCAAAGTTCCCCAATGAGAGCGCGCCCATTGGCTACAGGAACAGAGCTCCCAAAGCACACACCAGAAAGTCCCCATCTTTCCACCTTAGGGCGCACGGATGCCTCCCTTAGCGTCTAAGAAGGGTCCTTATATCCAGGCAAACCCCTGGAGGCCTTCTGCGACGGACATCCCCCTCCTGAGATACGACAGGAGGGAATTCTTCAACTTATGGAATTCAAGCTTGAATGGAATCCACACTTGAGTGGAATCCTAGGAGAGATTTCTTCAATGCCTTCTCAGAAAATTAACTTGAATAAATTTATCCCCATATTTCATATTTAGGGTGCGCCCTAACTATAAGAAAAGACAGGGCGCGGCCTAATTTCTCTAACTTGAGTCAAAATCCTAACTTATTCTAGAATTCCCCCAAATTGAACCCACATTTGGCCCGAATCCATCTTGAAAATACCCGAACCGAATTTTGGCTATAACAAAAGGAATTTGAACCTTGCATCCCTCGCATCAGAGAGCGAAAGATCTACAAGATCTTTTGTTGTTAATTATTATTCAAAAAATTCATGCTTGTTTTTCTTCATCAGCGTAATAATTTTTTTATGATAAAAGGAAACGATAAACTTTGAACTAGTCAAATCATACATATTACTATGTTTGACAATGGATGAATTGGTTTTAAATTTATAAAATTAAAAGTCTAGTTGTTATATGACAGATTAACAAATTCACAAGAAAGAAATGAAGAAGATAATAGAATTGTTGAATTAAAACTTTACAATCTGAACAAACAGTATTGACATTGTATTTATACAGAGACAATGACAAACTAGCTAACTAACTGAATTCTAACAAACTAGACATATCAGCTGATTGTGTTGTTGACTCAGTCTTAGTGATTGACTTTGTTGTTAAAGGCTTTAAAAATGGCTAACAACCAGGTTAACTCACAGCATGTATCAGCCATGCTTCGATATTCAATTTCAACAGAGAATTTGGAAACAGTATGTTGTTTCTTACATTTTCAGGAAATCAAAGAATTTCCAAACAATACACAATATCCAGTAAGAGAGTGACGAGTAAGCATGTCACCACCCCAGTCAGAATCAGAGAAAGCAGTAAGAAATAGATTAGACTTTGCAGGAAAAAACAAACCCTGGCCAGAAGTACCCTTAATAAACCTCAAAACCTTATAAGCAGCAGTTAAGTGATCAATTCTAGGTTGAGTGATGAACTGAGACAAAACTTGAACTGGATATGCTAATTCAGGTCTAGTAATGGTGAGGTAAAAAAGTCGACCAACCAACCTTCTGTACAAGGAGAGATCAGAGACAGATAAGAAGGTACTTATATTTTTTTGCAAGTTATGATTTTGATCCATAGAAATTCTTAAAGGCTTACAATCTGTATAACCAACATCTGCAAGGATATCAAGAGTATATTTCCTATAATTAATGTAGATACCAATAGAGTTTCTAGCCACCTCTATACCAAGAAAAAACTTTAGAGAACCCAATTCTTTAATTTTAAAATTGGAGGCCAGAAAAGAAATCACTTATTGAATAGCAGCAGTATTGGAGCCAGTCACTAGTATATCATCAACATATACTAGTACTGCAACAAGGATGGAGCCTTTAGAAAAGGTAAAGAGACAATTATCAGAGTGACACTGAGAGAAGCCATATTTTAATAGGGCCTTTGAGAATTTAGTGAACCAACATTGAGGTGCCTGTTTTGGGCCATATAGGGACTTTCTCAAACGACATACCAGAATAGAAATGTCAGTACCAGGAGGAATACAAAAATGAGTAGACAACTCAAAGTAACCAGGAGGAACTTTCATGTAAACTTCTTCATTAAGATCACCATGCAAAAATGCATTAGTGACATCTAACTGATTAATAGGCCAAGACTGAGCAGCAACAATATCAACTAAAACTCGAACAATGGTCATTTTTGCTACAGGAGAGAAGATTTCAAAGTAATCTAGACCAAATGTCTGTGTAAACCCCTTAGCCACAAGTCTTGCTTTATGTCTATCAATCGAACCATCTGGGTTATGATAGAATATATTTTTATATATATTTTAGATGATTTTATTCTCATATTTATTGTGTTTTGCATTGATTTAGATTTTTATTTAATAGATTTGATTGTTTTATTGTAGGAAATAAAGAATTCATGACTTGGAAGGATTTGGAGCAAAAAGAGCTATTTTGGAGATAAAATTGAAGGAAATTCGTATTATTGGGCTACACGGGCTGTTTAACACTGGCCATATCTTGAGTTCTAGAAGTCCGTTTGAGGCCCGTAAGCAGTCCACGCGAAGATAACGAGATTCTCTATCATTCTAAGGTGGTTTAGAGGTCCAATTACGTTTGGAACGTTCCAGAAAATCTGAAGAAAAGTCAGCCACGAATTTTCCTTAAAAAACAGAATCAGTTTAGGAAACGTATCTTGCAGAAATTCTATTATAATTCTGTTTTGGTAATTTCTTGTTGGGCAAGAGATCTAGAGCCTATATAAACACATCTTGGGACACATTATTAAGGATGTAATATTAGATCAGATAATATAGTTTAGAGTATATTATTATTATTAGTTGGAGATGTAGAGAAACACCATGACTCTTCTTTTGGGTGACAACATTGAAGTTTGAAGGTTTTGTTCTCTTAATCTTTTCTTTGTTCTTATTAGTTTAATTATGTTTTCTTGTTTTACTAGTTGTTTTACTTATTTAATTATTAGCGAGTAGTTATTTCTAGGGCTTAAAGGGAAGCCATGTTTGCACTAATATTGGCATGATTTTCATAGTGGTTTGATTGGTTATGGTTAATTCTGATTGATATGTTTTAATCATTAATTTGTGTAATCGGCCGATATCATGGATTAATTATATGCAAATAGGGGTATGGATCGAGAGATTTACTTACTAGAGGCACACATACGATTAGCATAATTGAATTTGAGTGCGGAAGCATCATTGGATTTCTGAGAGCGTTAATGCTTGGAAGAGATTAACTTGACTCTAATTACCTGATTGATTGAATTACTAAAAGTGGTTAATTGTGTTGAATGTTTCGAGAGTGTTAATGCTTGAAAGAGATTAACATACTCTAGTTATAGGATCACATTGATTGCTTTAGCTTAAGAGCCAATTGTGTAAGCATGGTGGACCTGATTGCCCTAGGTTTTAAATAATTTGTTTATCATCTGTTTAATTAGTGTTAATTTAGTTTAATTAGTTAATTAATAATTTCACATATTCGTCTGACCCTTGAAACAATTAGCGATAACTGTCTCCTTGTGGATTCGACCCGCTTGCCATCTATACTAGCAATAGACACAGTGCGCTTGCGGTTAGACATAATTTTAAACATCAAGTTTTTGGCGCCGCTGCCGGGGAGACAGCGAGTTTCTGTTAATTTTAATTTAGTTGTTTAGATTGTTTCCATCGTCTCGTTGGAACCTTTGTTCCAATTGAGGCAAATTTTACTTCGTTTTCTTGGCTTTGTTGAGTGTCTACAGGTTTGCAATGGGTGAAGTTGATACTTTTGCACTCTTATCTTCCCTAGTAGAGGCACATACTCGAGAGATTGCCATGTCAAAGACTACAGAGCCCACTATGCGTCCAATGAGTATCAATGAGATGTCACAAGTGGCCCCTAAAACTTACAGTTTTTGTCCAATTTGTGGTGTCCAGGGTCACTATGGTTTTGAATGCTCTTACAATGTCTATAATTCTCAGAGTGCTCAGTGGGGACAAATGAATTCTTTTGAAGAAGGATATGGGTACAATCAGTATTCAAACACTTTTGATCAAGAATGCGTGAATCAACCAGATTTCTACTACCTGGACAATGGTGCTCAAAATTTCTCATATCATAATCAACAACAGTTTGAGCAACAATGTTGTCAGTAATATGAGTAGCTGCCACAACAAGAATATCAATATCCTCCTCTACAAGAAGATCTACATGTTTCTCAATCCAGCGTAGATGTGCAAGCTGATCAGACAAATGAGATGTGGGATATCTTGAATAAACTGCTAAAGAGTTTTCAAGAATTAGAAACTCAAAGTTTGGCGATTGAATCTCAAATTGCACAGTTGGCTAACTCTCCTACTACAGGGCAGCTCGACTATTTACCATCATCATCTATCCGATCCGAAGAGGACCTGTCTGCTATCAATCTCACAAGCGATCAGGAATATGATAGTTTCTCCATGTATGTTGATGATGAGGCCATTGATAAAGAGAAGGAGCATGCCACCGATGATGAGATCAATGATATTTCTTCTACCGAGAACAATGTGACTGATGATGAGGCTACAAAGGAAAGCAATACAGAGATGGTTGTTGTTTCTCTTCCGCAATCTGTGCCTAAGCTACCATGTATTGATAAATTTGCTCTCGATCTAGCCTCTACTTACAAGGCTTCTTTGCTCAAGAATACTTATTTCAAGGTTGATGTGATAACAAATATTGTCCAAGATGATATTTCTCAAATTTTGGTTGAGGATCCATACAAAGTGGCTCCTACGTTTCAAGCTCGAGAAGAGGGAGAAGATGAAAGTGTCTTATTAGCCAATGATGTGATAAGGCAAGATGTCCGAATGGCTCCAGTGAAAGTGAGGAGTGAAGAAAAGCCACCACCAGAACCTCCACCTTATGTCAAGGGAGTTCAATATTTTCATGGTGTCGAATTTTATCGTTGTTTTATCACAAAGTTTTCCAAAACTGCACAAGCATTCTCTCTATTACTTTTTAATGACATATTTTATTTTACTGATGCTTGTTTGGAGACTTTCTGCAGGATAAAGACAACCACTAACACTCTTGATACTTTTTGTGGTGGCGAGTTTATGATCGAGAAATTGGATATTCCACCTCCATCGGAGTATTTTTGAGTAACATTAAGCTATTGACGTTAAACAAGCGCTTCTTGGGAGGCAACCCAAGTGATGTAGTATTTGTTGTATAAAAAAAAACGAAAAAATGAGTGTTGTTAGTGTAAAAAAAAAAAAAAATAGGAACAGTGTTTTTTTTCGCAGGCAGCAACCCTGTAACGCAGGTTGCGCCTGCGTTACTGCTTCTTCCGCAGTCTGCCACCCTGTAACGCAGGCTACGCCTGCGTTACTGTTCTGTGCGCAGTCTGCCAGCCTGATGCGCAGCCTGCTGCTGCGTGACTGCCTGTGGCGCAGGTTGCTACAGTGCGCGCGTTCCTGTTCATAAAAAAAAAAAAAAATGTCCCCAAATTTTTTTTTCTCCTTTTATACTACATCTCTACCCCTAATTCTTTTCCTATATCAATTCCAAAACCCCTCCATCTCCTATTTAAATCTCAAAACCTATCTCAATTCAAATTCTTTTTCCCCAAATTTTTAAATCCTATTTCTATCTCACATCAAATTCCTACCTACTCAAAATTTCTCCTATACCCATTACAATTTATATTCATCCTATCACTCCATTATCTATATATACCCATACATACAAACCCAATTCGTTCTCTACATCTATTCATTCTCTACAAATTCAAGTTTGGGGGAAAGTTAGTACAAGTTCACCTCTTTGATTCGTATTGGGTTTTCTCTAATCTTATTTTTATTACGAATTTGTGTTCTTGTCAATTGGGGGTTTTGTAGTATTCAGGCAAGGTGGCCAGTCTATGGAGCTCGTACACCGTATCCACCGCCAGATTCTGATTCATCCGAGAGTGAGGACGAGTAGAAATTAAATTTGAGCAAGCAAATACCTCTCCAAGATTTTTCAAGGGCCACTTCATGCTTATGCACTAGGGGAGTATTCTTCACCTTTCTTTCTTTGTATATTTGTTGTAATTATTTTCCTTTTTATTATTTTTGTATTTTATTTAGGAATCTTTTCGTATAATTTTTTCCTTTTCTTCTTTCTTTCTTTTCTTTTATATATTTGTTCATTGAGGACAATGAACCACTTAAGTGTAGGGAAGAGTTCTCAATGATAAAAAAATCCAAAAAAATTATATATTATAAAATTCAAAAAAAATTAAAAAAATTGAAAAATACCAAAAATAATTCTAGCCATGCAATTTGATTAGTTGTTGTATTTTGCTTGATACACCCATGCATGCGTAGGAATCTTGTGTTTATGGATGCTTTTGTATGAGAAGTGACGTGCTTTGTTCTTGTGCACACACGTACACTAGCAAGTTGAAACTGGTAGACTTAATTGAATGTAGTAAGTGATTAGAATGACATGAATATGTGCAATATGACTTGGTTTCCATGCTTTGAGTACAAGTAGGTGCGTTAGAGAGTCTTGTTACTTGGGATTGATTATGTTTTGTCACACCAAGCGAGTTTTGAGCCGATATGCATATATTTTGCATGATTTTTCGTTTTCTTGAGTGTCCACATGTTGTTTGCATTGCTAGCACTTACTTGAGATCTTTCTTGAAATGCATGACATTACTTGATGATGAGATGATAAAGGCACTTAGGTTTAACCTCGTATTTCCCATATTTCCACACCTTTTAAACAAGATCAATTAGTTAACCCGTTGAGCTTAATCCTATTCTTTTGGTGACACACCACATTACTTGCCATTATCCTTTTTATTCTATTGGCCTTACATTGAATTTGAACCTAAATTGTCAAAGGCTAGTATCGTGCTTAAGGGAGTAATAAGGTGTTCATAAAAGGGGGGGGGTTATTGATGATCATACCATTGGGGAATATTGATTTTGGTTGATGCTTGTTAGTCGAAATTCATAATAATATCTATGGATCATTGTGCTTATTCCTTAGCTCTCAGAAAAAAAACAGAGAAAAAAAATAGAAAGAAAAATAGAAAGAAAAAAAAAAGAAAAGAAAAAAATAAATTTGAGAGCATTCTTATGTTTGTATGATCCTTCTTCATTCGACTAGTCAAGTTATTATGTAAGGGTTATTGAAAAATCCAAGTGTGGGGAAGTATTTGTGGTTTTAATAGAAAGGGAATTGAATAATGATTATTGTTGGGTACTAGCTTTTGACATTTAACCTGTTTTAGCTTTACTTGACATACCTGGTCCCTTGCCCACGTTACAACCCGAATAAAGACCTTTGATTGTCATCAGTGATGTATGTTGTGTTGAGAGTGAGATTGATTGCGAGTGTCAAGTTGTGTTTATGATTTTGTTGGAATTGAGTGATACACTTAACCTTGTTCTTGAGTGAATATTCGTTTTTGAGTGAAAGGTGAGTTATTACTTGTTTTGGCATAGGAGATCCCAGGTTTAGACTTAAAGATGTATTTCTTGTGGGCTTAGCATGATTACCAACTATTTTTACACTTGACATGAATTTTTATGACCTTCTGCATGTTGGTTGAGTAAACTATGTGAATACTTGCACTTTTGACACCAAGACATCGTATGTTTGCTTTGATTCTTAAGTTGATGTGGCATGAGAGGACTTGTGTGTGTGGTGTTGTGTTAGCATTGATCTTTTGCATGGTTAGATAAATTTTGTGGGTATATTCACTATAAACCCTCACGAGACAACACTCGTCCTATTAGGGTTGCCTAGGGGTTTAACGGCTTGTTGCATATGCTCAATGCAATCGTGTCATCTACGAAAGTGATGTTTGTTAGGACTTAGTTTTTATTTCACTTATTTGCCCGAGGACGTGCAAATGCTTAGTGTGGGGATGTTTGATAGAATATATTTTTATATATATTTTAGATGATTTTATTCTCATATTTATTGTGTTTTGCATTGATTTGGATTTTTATTTAATAGATTTGATTGTTTTATTGTAGGAAATAAAGAATTCATGACTTGGAAGGATTTGGAGCAAAAAGAGCTATTTTGGAGATAAAATTGAAGGAAATTCGTATTATTGGGCTACACGGGCTGTTTAACACTGTTTTGGCCATATCTTGAGTTCTAGAAGTCCGTTTGAGGCCCGTAAGCAGTCCACGCGAAGATAACGAGATTCTCTATCATTCTAAGGTGGTCCAGAGGTCCAATTACATTTGGAACGTTCCATAAAATCTGAAGAAAAGTCAGCCACGAAATTTCCTTAAAAAACAGAATCAGTTTAGGAAACGTATCTTGCAGAAATTCTATTATAATTCTGTTTTGGTATTTTCTTGTTGGGCAAGAGATCTAGAGCCTATATAAACACATCTTGGGACACATTATTAAGGATGTAATATTAGATCAGATAATATAGTTTAGAGTAGATTATTATTATTAGTTGGAGATGTAGAGAAACACCATGACTCTTCTTTTGGGTGACAACATTGAAGTTTGAAGGTTTTGTTCTCTTAATCTTTTCTTTGTTCTTATTAGTTTAATTATGTTTTCTTGTTTTACTAGTTGTTTTACTTATTTAATTATTAGCGAGTAGTTATTTCTAGGGCTTAAAGGGAAGCCATGTTTGCACTAATATTGGCATGATTTTCAGAGTGGTTTGATTGGTTATGGTTAATTCTGATTGATATGTTTTAATCATTAATTTGTGTAATCGGCCGATATCATGGATTATTTATATGCAAATAGGGGTATGGATCGAGAGATTTACTTACTAGAGGCACAAATACGATTAGCAGAATTGAATTTGAGTGCGGAAGCATCATTGGATTTCTGAGAGCGTTAATGCTTGGAAGAGATTAACTTGACTCTAATTACCTGATTGATTGAATTACTAAAAGTGGTTAATTGTGTTGAATGTTTCGAGAGTGTTAATGCTTGAAAGAGATTAACATACTCTAGTTATAGGATCACATTGATTGCTTTAGCTTAAGAGCCAATTGTGTAAGCATGGTGGACTTGATTGCCCTAGGTTTTAAATAATTTGTTTATCATCTGTTTAATTAGTGTTAATTTAGTTTAATTAGTTAATTAATAATTTCACATATTCGTCTGACCCTTGAAACAATTAGCGATAACTGAAAAGGAATTAGTAGAACCTGTCTCCTTGTGGATTCGACCCGCTTGCCATCTGTACTAGCAATAGACACCGTGCGCTTGCGGTTAGACATAATTTTGAATAACCACTTACAGTCCACCACTTGTTTATCTGCAGGTTTAGGAACTAGCTCCCAGGTGTGGTTATTTTCAAGAGCACTAAGTTCTAATTTCATGGATGTGAGCCAAATGGAGTTATGAACATCTTGGAAATAGGTGTATGGTATAGGATCCTTAGCAGTAGCTGCTAAATAACTAGTATAATGTGGAGTGAAAGCATTATAGCTTAAAAATGCAGTTATGGGGTAAGGTGAATAGGTACCTTTGGATTGTTGAGAAGGGGTGGAGAGATTGGTGTTAACACTTGAGGGTAAGCCAACAAAGCCTTGTAACTTTTGAGGAAGTTGTTTGTTTCTGACAGGCTTTGACAGAGAAATTGGTAAAGAGGTAGAAGGATTGTGTATAGGTGGAGGTAAAGATGAGTGAGATTGAGTATCAGATGTAAAAGTGGATAAAGTGTCAGAAGGTGGTTGAATTGTAGGTGGAGATTGATGAACTTGAGAACTAGGTGCATCTTCATGACTGAGAAGTGGAGATCAGGGAAACATAGCATTTGAAAGCTCAAGGGAATTAGAGTTAGGAGAAGAATGAAATGGAAACTCTGACTCAACAAAAACAATATCGCTAGATACATAACATTTTCTAGTATCCAAAGCCATAACTCTATAACCTTTCTTGTTGAAAGGGTATCCAAGAAAGACACATCTGAGACCTCTAGAAGCAAATTTGTCTGAATGAGCTTGAAAGTTTTGAATATAGCACAGACAGCCAAAACTCTTTAGGCCTTTATAATCAGGGAGTGACTTAAACAAAATTTCATATGGACTTTTGAAATTTAGATTTTTAGCTGGTAAGAGGTTTATAAGGTGAGCAGTTGTTAGCAAGCAGTCTCCCAAAAAAGAAATATGTAAATTCGACAGAATTTTCAAGGCACTTGCTACATTCAGAAGGTGTTGATATTTCCTTCTACAACCCCATTTTGTTGGGGTATATAAGGACAACTGGTTTGATGAATTATACCTAATGACTCAAGATACTCTGACACTGCTTTGTTACAGAACTCAGTTCCATTATTTGATATGAGAATTTTAACTGTAGTATGAAATTGATTTATAACATAAGCCATAAAGATTTTGATTAAGCCAGGAACTTGAGATTTATCAGTCAATAGAAATATCCAAGTAGTTTTAGAGAAGTCATCAACAATAGTCAAGAATTTATTACATCTACCATGAGTATAGGTTTGGTAGGGTCCCCATACATCACAGTGAATTAGTTCAAAGATAGTAGTACATTTAGAAGAGCTTACTGGAAAAGGTAACGTAGAGTGTTTAGCTTGATGACATATATCACAAGATGACAACTCAGTACTATTACTGGCCAAGGGAATACAAGAGATGTGTTTAAGAATAAAGGTAGAAGGATGACCTAGCCTGGAATGCCAGAGGCGATGGTCATGACTTGTATTGATACTTGTATTTGCAGAAACAGGTGTGATGCTCAATTTGAAAAGACCATCAGTGTATTCACCAATCTATCTCTCCCTCTTCGAAACAAGGTCCTGCATCAAGCATTTTGAAGCAGAAAATGTATAACACAAGAAGTATCTGCAGTTATTTTAGCAACAGATAACAGATAATATCTCCAGTATGACAAATCTGATATACATTACCATTAGGGAGATGAATATCTGACTTTAATTCATGAATGTTTCGAAGTATGAAAAGATGTGGAGTGATATGATATGTAGCTCCTGAGTCAATTATCCAGGTATATAGTGAGTTGACAAATTAAGTGTTTACAATGTTGGACATATAAGATATACCTGCACTCTGTGAACCAAACTCCTGAGGTTGAATCCATGAGGCAAGAGATGCCTGAGGTTTAGTAGTAGCTTGAAGAAGATTGAGTAGTTGCTGATATTGAATTTGAGTGAGGGCAGGTGTAACATTAGCATCAGTCATAGCAAGAGGACTGTCAGTAGTGTTTGCAACCTGTTTGTCATTGATAGGAGTCTGATAGATAGATGAATTAGCAGTCGTGGACTGTTGACCAACAGGTTTCTTAACATTTTGTGGCTTAGGTTTGGGATGTCCATGTAAACGATGCCACTCAGGATAACCGTGAAGCATAAAGCATTTGTCACGAGTGTGACCAATCATATTGCAGTGATCATACAAAACTGATGCATCTGAGACTTTCTTTACAGTTTTAGCTTTGAGTGTAGAGTTGTGAGGTGTGAACTTTGCATTCATAACAGAGTGTTCAGAATTGATAGATGTAGGCCTAAATTCTCTCTAATTCTCCTCTTGTAAGAACATAGAATAGGCATGACTCAGTTCTGGTAGAGGATTCATTAGAAGATTTTGACCACTAATGTTCGTATATTGCTCATTTATTCCCATTAGAAACTGACTTAGTTTCACTATCTTCTCATACTCAGCAAGTTTCGTAGCATTTTGACAAACACAAGTAGAATTGGGACAAAAACACTTAGGAATTGGAGATAACATATCAAGTTCATCAATTAAGCACCAAAATTTTGTAAAGTAATCAGTAATAGAGAGTGTATCTTGACTAAGAGATGCAAGATCTTTGCGAAGATAGAACAATCGCAGAACATTATTTTGAGAGAATCGAGTAGGAAGATCAGTCCAAATCTCTCTCGCGGTGTTCATATAAACTACAGACTTACGAGTATCAGAAGAAATTGAGTTTAGAAGCCATGAGATTACCAGATCGTTGCTATGCATCCAAAGAGATTTGAGAAGCATCAGTTTCAGGTTTAGGTAGAGATCCATCTATGATCCTAATTTGAGCTTTGCAGAGAGAGCAAATCTGCTCCAATGGTGATAGTTTACTCCAGTTAGTGTTTCATTAACTAGAGAGAGACCTGGATGATCTACTGAGCTTAAGAAGTAAGGATGATTGATATCAATGGAGGATTGCGCCGTAGAAGACGCCGGAGTTGACAATGAAGTCATCGGTGCCGATGTAGAGACAACGGAAGCATATGAACGAATCATATCACGAGCTTTACTAGCTCTGATACCATGACAGATTACAAATTCACAACAAAGAAATGAAGAAGATAATAGAATTGTTGAATTAAAACTTCTCAATCTGAACAAATAGTATTGACATTGTATTTATACAGAGACAATGACAAACTAGCTAACTAACTGAATTCTAACAAACTAGCCAGCTCAGCTCTGACTTGGCAACTCAGCTGACTGTGTTGTTGACTCAGTCTTAGTGATTGACTTTGTTGTTGACTTTATATTTCAATATGATATAGTTCAATTCATATATCTAACATAAAAAATTAAATCCAAAACTATCAAAATTGTTTTGAATTTTGATTCGAATACCTAAAAATAATACATCTTGAATTATATATAGGAAAATGCTATGTACCCCGAACTGGTTCCCAAAAACTTTTCCGAATGCAAGTGTATGAATTTAATTGATTATAATAATATGGATCCCCTGCATTCACACCAACTAATCCAACAAAATTTTTTTATTATGCCATGTAATCAATGCCACGTCATTCGGGAGTAATTTTTGGGTACCATTTCGAAATACCTAGCATTATTCATTTGAAATATGTATTATTCTTTTGAGCTGAATATAAACCAAAAATCGGATAATCCGGATCAATTTACAGCCCTAACTGAGATCGAACGACTATCTAAGGAAACTAATGTCATTGAACGTCGTAATTTTTTAAGTAAGTAATCTTAACGGGGGGCCATTTGGTTAGGGATAATAAATAAAGAAAATGGAATCAACTGAACTTTTTTACTTTATTGCTATATATTTTTTAAAATTGTCATTTCTTTTCACCCTTTTTAGTTTTAGAATTGGAAAATGTTAGAGTCCCCAAATTCATTCACAAATTTTTTTCCAAATATCACGTGTTAGAATTTTATTGGTACTAATTTAATTAATTATGATAACCCTCCTATATTCACATAAATTTCACCAATTAAACTTTTTTAAAATGCCACGTCACCCATACCATGTCATTCGGGAACTTTATTTGGGAACGTTTTTGGGGTACGCAGCATTACTCATTTCAAATTCTATTATAAATGATCCAAACCTGGCAAAAAAATTAAATTTGGATAAAATATGATCCTGAATATGAGCATCCATATACCCGCTCAGATTAAGTCACATATTTTTCTTATAAAAATGATTCTACTCGAATATTTTTAATGATCCATATTCGGTTCAACACTCGAATTTGAATTAAATTTTTATTCCATTATATTTCTAAATGAATAGCATATTATAATTTATTAATAACATTTATAAATTTAATATTCATAAAATACGAGTTATCCACCAGAATATTTATCGTCAAATACTTAATAGATCAATTATTTAAATTTTCAATTCGTAATTTTTACGTTTTTATAATATTATATTTATTTTAGGATAAATAACTATTTATATAATTCAAATGAAAATGATATATAATGCTAGTGGATTATATTTGACTCGTATTCGATGGATCACAAACTACTTGGTTAGTAAAAAAAATACGATATTGGCTCATGTTCGGTTCAGATCCGAACCTCAGTATTCGAGATCGGTTTAGATCCGAATAAAATAATCTCAGACCCAAATTTGGCCATGATAAAAGTAAAATGATCCGATATTTGAGTAAAGGGATGTCCGGTTCTTCCTGAATCATTTTTCAGCCCTAATCTCAATGTTGGGTCATGGTTCGTCTAAGTTTGATGTTCATGTCAAATGAGCCGTTATAATAATACCTGTTTTTGTTATCTACTTATGTTTGAGCAAGTCCAACAACTTCCTTATTTCAATTCCTAAATAAAAAATAAGGAACTTAACCAAAAACCTTGCTCCAACAGCTTCTTAGTGATTTCCTAAATCACTAGCCACCACTAGACATTCCTTAAAAGTAGGGAATTACGAGAATTAAATTCCCTACTTTTAATTAAGCCATTCCCTACTTTTAAGGAATGTCTAGCCATTCCTAACTTTCTTTTTATTAATAAAAAATTCTTTTCCCTCCTTTCTACACTTCTTTTTCTCTCTTGATTGAAATTCAAATAAGTAGTTAGATTTAAATTTATTATTATAATAATAGTAAGGAATGAATTTAAGGATGGTTGTTGGAGTTGATACACAAAATAAGGAACTTAGTGTAAAATACCACTCCAACAATATCCTAGTGGTTCCCTAAAATACTAAGGACCACTAGCCATTCCCTACTTTTGGGGAACCACTAGCCATCCTTAACTTAATTTCCATTAATAAAAAAATTCTTTTCCCTCCATTTTTCAATATTTGTCCATATCACATTCTCTAATTGATTTCAAGTTTATCATTATAATAATACTAAGGAGTGAATATAGGGAATGCTGTTGGAGTTGATATATAAAACAAAATTCTTAAATCACACTAGGAACCATTATTTTATTATATTTTTAAGAATTCACTAAGGAGCTATTGGACATGCTCAATTATTGTATAATTTTTAAGAGGGAAATGATCCCTGTACCTGGGGTCCGGATGTATGTATTATGTTACTGTATCTCGGAAGGAGGGCAAATTTAAGGAGGGCAAATTTTTTCTTATAAAATTATTCTCTTGTTTAAATTATGATTTATTGAATAAATATTTCTAAAGAATTCTACCATGTTCGATCATTTTAAGATTGTGTTATACCGATATTCGGGATACCAAATTTTGATAAATTATTTTAAATCGGTCATCGCAATTGTTTAAGTATCATCTTATTGTTAAAGATTGGGTGGGTGGTACTGAGCCAACAAATTCTCTCCGCTGAATTGTTTACATTAAGAGACGGAGGCATGACCTATATTTTATGACTCCTAAAAAGTATAGTTTCATAATTTATTTTTAATTAATTTTCTTTTGAATACAAATTTAATATTTAAAATTTTATTTAAAAAAAGGAAATTTTAAAAATAAGTTATGAAACTATATTTTATATATCTCTTAAAATACATGCCAAGCACTGAAAACATGTAAAAAAAAATGAGTGGAACGGAGGGAGTACTAAACAACTCTATTTCGAAATTACTTAACACTATAATAATTTTGTTGTAAGAGTCCGTGATTATTTAGAATTAATCGCTATTTGATGATTTATTGATTTGATTATAAAAAAATTAAATTATAAATTATTTTTTGTAGAAATTGGTAAAAATCGATTCAATCGGTCAGAAATCGAATTAATCGATCAAAATTGACCGAATTGATAAAAACTAGTAAAAAAATATAAAAAATAATAAAAACTTAAAAAGATAGAAATTTGAGTAGAAAATAAGAAAAAAAAATTCTCGTATATATAAAATTATTATTTCAGGTGATAAATTGTAAACTCTCTTAATAGTTTCTTTCAAATTGATCCCTAATTAAAAAGTTATATATTGAAAATTTTATTATTCTAATCGTACTATATACATATATAGGCTTTTGCTCTATACAGAACACTCTTATATAACAAACAATAAAGAACACTATAAAATCAATTATTCCAATAGATCCATTGGCCCCGCCAGGGGCACCCAATGCAAAAAGTTCTTATTTTTTAATCTTCTATCCATCCAACAAAAAAAATTTAAAAAATTTTTTTTTTTGAAAAAAATCACTATTCATGATGACGTCACTGCTGATGTCATCATGAACAGTGATTTTTCCAAAAAAAAATATTTTAATTTTCTTTTTTGCTAAATGGATAGAAGATAAAAAAATAAGAACTTTTTGTATTGGGTGTCATGACGGAACTCTTATATTGAATTAAATATGAGGTGGTCTTTATTGTTCTTTATATAAGGTGTTCTTCATGGAATGCAACTATATATATATATATATATATATATATATATATATATATATATATATATATATATGTTAGGAATATGTTGTACTTGATGATAACTTCACAATCAATCAAATTGTATAAGGTTTTGTAGTTGTCAACGGATGAGGATTTATAACTCTATCCGTTGACAGGTAGCTCATCAACGGATGAGGTTTTGTAGCATACTGCAGTATCTCTATGTTATCAGTTGATAGTGTTTTTATCCACAGTCACGTTGACCATCAACGGATAGGCAGAATAGGGTAGCCAATTGTAAATAAGCTATGCTATGTAATTCTGTCTAAGTGAAAGTGTATCAACAGATGAAGACAAAACTCTATCAACGGATACAACTCAAATCCATTCTATCAACGGATACAGCTCAAGTCTCAATATCAACGGATACAGCTCAATATATCATCAACGGATGTCAGTGTACAATATCAACGGATAATCATTGACACTGTCTTCTATGATAAGCTGGGGATTAGCAGTTGATAAGGACATGTTTGACTGACAGATCACATGGGTTGATAGTAGATACAAAAAGCAGTATGGCATCCATACTTTGGAAACACGGAAGAAAGAAGCATTCCGTTTACACTATGAATACAAGAAAGGTGCAGGAGACATGTCTGAACACAAGGACAACCTTTCGGCTACATGTGTATTTGGAGTGTAGTAGCAAGTCAACTAGAATTAGATTAATATTATCTTATTCCAGTAGTACTTGTAAAACTTGGGATTTATAACCAAGTGTAGCAACTCTTTGTAGGCTAAGAAAACAGATACATTTTGCTTAGGGTTTCTATTGAATATTCTTAGAAAGCAAAGAGTTGTAAAACAGAAGCTGTGTACTTTTGTATCACAGAGTTTTCTTCGAATAAAAGCTTCAGGTGGTGCATTTAACCACCTGATTTTTATGTGTTTGTGCATTAATCTTTTTACAGCAATTATCTAAGTATAGATTTCTGGAGTTCTTATCAGAAATTTATAAATATCAAGAATTGTATTCAACCCCCCCCCTTCTACAATTATACAAGTGTGTAATCTGGGAATAACAATTGGTATCAGAGCAAGCTTCTAACATATTTGAAGTTTAAAGATCAACACACTTCCAACATGTCTAAGAAGGATTATGGAGTAAAGATTCCAGTTCTTGATAGAGAAAATTACTTTCACTGGAAAGTAAAAATGCGTCTACATCTCTCGTCTATTGATGAGGGCTTTGTGGATTGCATTGACAAGGGTCCTCACATTCCAATGAAGACTGCAACAAGAGTTGGCCTGGCTGAAGGTGTGCCTGACACTCTCATTCCCAAACCTGTTTCTGAGTGGAGTCTTGAAGATATTACAGAAGTCCACAAAGACAAAAAGACCATGAATATTCTGTTCAATGGTCTAGAAACAGACATGGTTGACAATGTTATTAACTGTACTACCGCCAAGGAAGTATGGGACACTGTTCAAACCCTTTGTGAAGGAACAGAACAGGTAAGGGAAAACAAGATGCAACTACTAATCCAACAGTATGAACATTTTCACTTTAAGAGTGGAGAAACATTGAATGATACATTTAGTAGATTTCAAAAGCTACTAAATGGTTTGAAACTGTATGGAAGAATCTACCAAGTTAAAGATTCTAATCTCAAATTTCTGAGATCACTGCCCAAGGAATGGAAGCCAATGACTGTTTCTCTAAGAAACACTCAAGAGTACAAGACATTTACTCTTGAAAGGCTCTATGGAACTTTAAAGACCTATGAGCTGGAAATGGAGCAGGATGAAGAGATTGAGAAGTCTCAAAAGAAAAGTGGGTCAGTTGCACTTGTTGCCAACTTGGAGCAAAAGGAGGAAAGGACAGAAACTGCTAGTTCTACACCAAACAGGGAGGTTTGTAAAGGTAGAGTAGAATCAAGCAGGAGCAAGGAAAAGGTGTCTGAGGAATTGAATGTTCTTCAGCAGGATGAATTGGATGAGATAGATGAGCACTTAGCTTTTCTATCTAGGAGATTCTCTAAGCTGAAATTCAAGAGAAACTCTGGGGTGGCCAAGCCATTTAACAAGGATTTTTCCACAAGCAACTATGTGGATAAATCCAAAATTAAATGCTACAATTGTGGAATTGCTGGTCACATGATAAATGAATGCAGGAAACCTAGATCTGAGAACAAGGGAAAGTCAACTAAGGTCGTTGACTATAAGAAGAAATATTTTGATCTTCTCAGGCAGAAAGGAAAGGCATTCTTGACCCAAGAGTATGACTGGGCTGTTGATGACAATCATTCTGATGATGATGTTGAGTTAGTCAACCTTGCTTTAATGGCTGATTCTGGAGAGCAGGAAGCAAGTTCAGCTAGCAATCAGGTATTTTCTACTAATCTCTCTAAGCTCACCAAAGAGGAATGCAATAGTGTTATAGATGAAATGTCTACTGAACTATATCACTTAAGTGTTACTCTTAAATCACTTACTAAAGAGAACAGTAGGATTAAAGAGTCTAATCTGTTTTTAAGTGATAGAAATGCTGCTCTAGAAACTCAATTTCTAGAATTTGAGAAAATGAGAGTTGATTGCAATAATGCTAAAAGTGAACTTGAAGCTGTGTTAAAAAGATAACTGATTTTAAAAGACCAGCTTGAAAAAGAACAAGGGATAATTGCTAAATTTCAAAGTTGTAGGAATATTTCTCAAAACATAATAGAAGTTCAGGGAATAGAATCGTTTGTGAAAGATACCTGGACTCAAAAGAAAAATGAGCTAGAACCTGGCCTTGAGGATCTAGAGACTATTTGTGAATCAACGGATAGTGATCATCCGTTGACAGATGAACCGTCAACGGATGAGAGGTATCCGTCGACTAACAAAAAGTTTGTTAGTAAGAAGGAACTCAGGAAACTGGATATCAAGTATGGTCCAGTCAACAAGAATTTTGTTAGTGGTGAGTGCATCAAAACCAAATCCAGTGGGAAGGCTAAGGCAGGTGATTTACACAACAAAAAGGCTGTTGGTAAATCAGATAATGAAAAGGTAGAAATTGAGGATAAAAAGAAAAAGAACAGAAATGGTAAGATAGGCATCAACAAGAAAAACAATTACTCTCCTGACAAGTTTGCTCCTAGGAAAACTTGTAGTAATTGTAATAGTGTCAATCATCTATCTTCTAATTGCAAGATTGTCAACAAGGCTCCTGTTCATGTACCTCAACCAATGCCATGTATGCCTGCAATGCCTGGTTTGTATCAAAATGCTAGTTTTTCAAATCCATATGTGAACATGCCATATGTGTCTAATCCTTACTTTCAATCTATGAATGTGCCACAAATGTCATGGAACATACCTAACATGAATAATATGTATGCCAATTTTCCACACATGCATGCATCAAATATTCATGCAAATGAGCATTTGTCAAACCCCATCACTCAAGCATCTACACCTAAGTTGAAGAATGCTAAGAGTGCAAAGTCAAAGGCTAACAAGAAAGGACCCAAGGAAGCTTGGGTACCAAAATCAACTTGATTTGTTTTTGAAATGTGTGCAGGGAAAAAGAAGGAATCTATGGTACCTAGACAGTGGATGCTCTAGGCACATGACAGGAGATTCAACCCTGCTCACAGAGTTCAAGGAAGGAGCTGGCCCTAGAATTACCTTTGGAGATGACAACAAAGGATATACTAAGGGATATGGCCTGATTTCAAAAGACAATGTCATCATTGAAGAAGTGGCTTTAGTTGAAGGTTTGAAGCACAATTTGCTGAGTGGCAGTCAGATTTGTGACAAAGACTATGAAGTAAAGTTCACAAAAGAAGCCTGTGTTATTTCTGCCAAGGAGGACAACAATGTGGTATTGACAGGCTTTAGAAAAGGAAATGTTTACATAGCTGACTTCAATTCAGCAAGCTCAGAATCCATTACTTGTCTCTTTAGCAAAGCAAGTAAGGATGAGAGTTGGCTATGGCATAAGAAGCTGTCACATTTGAATTTTAAAGTTATGAATGATTTGGTAAGAAAGGATCTTGCTAGAGGAATCCCTCAATTGGAGTTTGTCAGAGATGGACTGTGTGATGCCTGCCAATTAGGGAAACAAAAGAAATCATCCTTCAAAAGCAAGACAGAGTCATCCATTGTTAAGCCTCTTCAATTGCTGCATATGGACTTATTTGGTCCAGTAAATGTCATGTCTATTTCAAAGAAGAAATACTGTCTGGTGATTGTAGATGATTTTTCTAAGTTCACATGGACCTTCTTCCTGAACTCCAAGGATTGTGCAAGTGAAATCATCATCAATCACCTCAGAATACTAAACAATGGTTCTGAAGACAGAGTACAAAGAATCAGGAGTGACAATGGTACTGAATTCAAGAATTCCACAATGAAGATTTTCTGTGAAGAGAATGGAATTGTCCATGAGTTTTCTGCTGCCAGAACACCTCAACAAAATGGGGTTGTTGAAAGGAAAAACAGAACTCTCATTGAAGCAGCTAGAACAATGTTAAGTGAATCAAGGTTACCAACATATTTCTGGGCTGAAGCTGTCAACACTGCATGCTTTACTCAGAATATTTCCTTGGTCAATCAAGCTAGAGGAATGACTCCTTATCAGTTATTAACCAACAAGAAACCAACTTTAGCTTTCCTACATGTCTTTGGATGTAAGTGTTTTGTGCTAAGGAATCATGGAGATAACTTGGGCAAATTTGAAGCAAAGGCAGATGAAGCTACTTTCGTTGGATATGCAGCAGGGAAAGCCTACAAGGTCTACAATCTAAGAACCAACATTGTTATGGAATCTGTACATGTTATGTTTGATGATCAAAAGATTCTAGGCCTAAATGATGAAGGTTCCCATGAAAAGTTGGAATTTGAGAATGAAGGTGAAGGAAGAATGTACTATGATGATGATGAGGACAATGAAGATCATGACCACAGAGATCCACCTAGAGCTGTTATACCAACTAGAAGTGATGCTTACACTGAAAATGAAGCATCCGTTGACAGTCATTCTGCAACATCCGTTGACACTATTAGAGATGCATCCGTTGACAGAGATTCTCAAGCATCCGTCGACAGGCAAAATGATGCATCCATTGACAGTCAACTTCATAATTCAGCAAGGACAACAAACTCAGGGGGAGTTTCTCAAGGTCAAAATTCAATGCTAAATCAACATGATCATGCTCATGGAAATGAAGCAACCTCATCAAGATCAAACCTTCCACCTGCAAGAAAATGGACTAGAGATCATCCATTTGAGTTAATCATTGGTGAATCAAATTCAAGAGTCCAAACTAGGAGGGCCACTCAAGCAGAATGTCTATACAGTAGCTTCCTGTCTCAAGAGGAACCTAAGAAAGTGGAAGATGCCCTTCTAGATCCAGATTGGGTGTTAGCAATGCAAGAAGAGCTAAACCAATTTGAAAGAAATAAAGTATGGAAACTTGTGCCCAAACCTGATGATAGAAGTGTCATAGGTACTAAATGGGTTCTCAAGAATAAGACAGATGAAAATGGCATAATTGTGAGGAATAAAGCTAGATTAGTGGCAAAAGGCTACTCTCAAGAAGAAGGAATAGATTTTGATGAAACTTTTGCTCCAGTGGCAAGACTTGAGGCAATAAGAATATTTCTAGCCTATGCAGCACATGCCAATTTCAAAGTCTATCAGATGGATGTCAAAAGTGCCTTTCTAAATGGGGAACTGGAAGAAGAGGTCTATGTCCATCAACCTCCTGGCTTTGAGGATCCAGAATTTCCAGGATATGTATATCTTCTCATGAAAGCACTTTATGGTTTGAAGCAAGCACCAAGAGCCTGGTATGACACCTTATCTCAATTTCTTTTGGAGAACCACTTCACTAGAGGTACAGTAGATAAAACCTTATTTCATAGGAATATTAATGGCTCTTCAATACTTGTTCAAATCTATGTAGATGATATTATTTTTGGGTCTACAGATGAGAAGCTTTGCAAAAAGTTTGCCAAACTTATGCAAAGTAGGTATGAAATGAGCATGATGGGTGAATTAACTTACTTTCTTGGCCTACAAGTAAAGCAAGTTAATGAAGGCATTTTCATAAGTCAAACAAAATATATTTATGATCTCTTAAAGAAATTTGACTTAATGGATTGTACATCTGCTAAAACACCTATGGCCACTGCAACTAAGCTTGAGTTGAATACTAAGGAAAAGTCTGTGGACATCTCAAGCTATAGAGGCATGGTAGGTTCACTTCTATACCTAACAGCTAGTAGACCTGATATAATGTTTTCTACTTGTCTTTGTGCTAGATTTCGAGCTGACCCTAGAGAGTCTCACTTAATAGCTATTAAAAGAATCTTCAGGTATCTCAAGGGAACACCAAACCTTGGCATTTGGTACCCAAGAGAATCTGGTTTTGATCTAACTGGCTATTCAGATGCAGATTATGCAGGTTGCAGAGTTGATAGGAAAAGTACTACAGGTTCCTGTCAATTTCTAGGAAACAGGCTTGTTTCATGGTTCAGTAAGAAATAAAACTCAGTCTCCACTTCTACAGCTGAAGCTGAGTACATTGCTGCTGGAAGCTGTTGTGCACAGATTCTATGGATGAGAAACCAACTCATTGACTATGGTCTAAAAGTTGAGAAGATTCCAATTTTCTGTGACAACACAAGTGCTATTGCCATCACAGGGAATCCAGTGCAACATTCGAGAACCAAGCACATTGACATCAAATACCACTTCATTAGAGAGCATGTGATGAATGGTACAGTAGAAATGCACTTTGTGCCAAGTGAAATGCAGCTTGCAGATATCTTCACCAAGCCTCTTGATGAATCCACATTCACAAGATTGGTAGGTGAGCTAGGTATGCTTAACTTGTCATAATTCCTAGTGATATTTGATTTCACTGCATTGCAGCTAGGAATGTGTTTTGATTTTCTTGAGAATTAAAAACTCTCAGAAAATTTGTTTTGTCTTTAGAAATTTTGTCCAAGGCAAAATTATCTTATCAACGGATATCCTTTATCCGTTGATAGCCTAAACACATTCCTAGATTTTTGTATATCAACGGATAACAGCTTATCCACGTCATCAACGGATAAACTGTTTCTCAACCGTTCAATCCATATCCGTTGATATACATATTTTCTTTTAAATATAACCGTTGGTAAACGTGTATCTATATATGACTGGTTATATTTATTTTCTTTTATTATTTGACAGTTACTTTTGACCAATGAGTAATTACTTTTAATTATTTCATTTTCAATTCTTGAAAAGTATAAAAGGCTGTCTTGTGCTCTCACATCTCACTTTTATCGACTTTCAAGATTCTCTTAAGTAAACTGCATCTTCTTCTTCACAAAAACTCTCTACAACAAAAGTTCAAACTCTTCAATGGCGCCTATTGTTAAGATGATGTCTTCCACTGGGTTCACCTATGAGAAGAACAATTTCGCTGCCTATGTCGATACAGTGAATGCCCCAGAAGCTTATCACACCATGATGAATTTTGTGAAGAGTTGTAAACTTTCGTATGCTATGACTGCCACCACTCCTCTAATCCACGAAGTAATCGAAGAGGTGTGGGCATCTGCTGAGTACAATGGCACAGATGGTACAATTGCTTTTTCTCTAAAGGGTAAAAACTATGTAGTTAACTCTGATGTGATAACTGCCTGTTTAAAATTGCCTGAGAATAACTGTCTGAAAGTACCCACTGATGCTGAAATAGTTGCCATTCTTAATTCCATAAATTATGCCCTTAGTACTGATAATTTAGGAAAAATTGCTAGGAAAGGGATGGTTAAAGAATGGAGTTATTTTTGTGATGCATTCATTAAAACTTTTTCAGGCAAAATTAGTAACTTTGATGCTGTTACCCATTCCATGCTAGTTATGCTGTGTATGCTTCTGAATGGTAAATTCTATAACTTTGGCACACTAGTCATGTATGAGATAGCAGCAAAATTAGGTAAAAAGGAAACTAGGGGCAAGAATATCTATTTTGCTAGATTTTTGATGCTCTTAGCACTGCATGTATCTGAGAATAAGCTATCCATTGCTAACCCGGATAGCAAGTTCACATGTTTTGTTCAGGAGAAGAGAGTCTTAAGTGATTTAATTCGAATGAACTCCAATGCAGAGGTACAATTGGTATACCTACCAATTGTTCAGGTAACTCTTTCTAACCTTGAAACTCCTATCTCTAACCCCCAAATTTCTTTGCCTTCCTCAGTCACAATGGAGTCTGTAGTAGTGACCAAACAGGCTCCTACCCGAGTGACTAAAACAAAAGTTTCCAAACCAAAATCTAAGAGACAAACCTCAGGTGTTTCTCAAAAAGCACCTGTTGCAAAAACTACCACAACCCTTGAGGGGAGTGTGAAGGAGGTAGTGAGTGGTGAGGGACAGGGTGCAAGCCCTAAGAATAAGGTGGGTGAGGAAAGTGCACCAAATAGCCAAGCCCAAGTTACATCCTCTCAACAGGGTGTGACTACTAGTTCTACAGCAACTCTGCACAAAAGGGTAAGGGACACTAGCTCTCCCTCAAAAACCTATGAAAGAAGAGTAAGATCTAAAACCATAAGGGAAGCATAGGGTGCACACACAGTACAACAAACTGTACCTTCTCAAATTCAGTTTGATGTGACTTCAATAAATGTGGAGTCACAGCCCCTTAATCTTAACCTTCAAATCGACACACATTACAATCCACCATCACCAACTCCATCTCTGGATGTGGATATGATATCTACATCAATTCCTGATTCTCCATCTTTAAGATTCTTGGAGAAGCCCCACTCTGCAATTGGTGGTCATCATCTTTTAGATGATTTGTTGGGCCATCAACCTTCCATTCCTGAATTCACAACAATATCTGTGGCCTCATCTTTAAAATCAATCTCCACAGATTCAGTGTTGGTTTTCACTTCAACGGATACAATCATTCCTTCATCAACGGATATCCTTCATCCGTTGACAAGTGTTTCTCTATCAACGGATGTGCCTCTGGCTAGCCATCCGTTGACAGCTATAACTACTCTATCAACGGATATCCCTTATCCGTTGATAACTCACTCTACCACTGCTATATCTGACATTCCTGTGTCAAGTGTGGAGGAGTTCTCAGTAGTTGAAACACTTCTAGGATTGAGGGAAGGGAGTGAGAGGCTGCCTTGTGAGCAGGCAAAAGGAGAGGAAAATAATGAGAGGCTGACCATTTCTTCAGGTCAGGCAAAAGGAGAGCAAGAGAGTTCCACCTTAGTAGGTGAAGGTGAAGGTGAGGGTGTGAGAGGTGTGAGCCAGGGGGAGCCCCTGATGCAAGAACAGAGAGATGAGAGGAGAGAAGGGACTACAGGAGAAATAAGGCAGGAAGATTCAGCCATTGCAAGTGAGTTAATGGAGGTTAATGAAGCTTCTAAAGAGATGGAATTTCGACAAGAATATCAGTCAATCATTGACTCCATCTCTTTGGATCCTGAAACCTTTACTCATCCTGTTTCTGCTTATCAAATCATGGCACAACAGGGCAATGTGGAGGCAGAGGAGGCAATGCACCTAGTGCACACCTCACAATCTCTACAAAGAGCAAAGGAAGCTTTGACAACTCTGTCTTCAAATGCTGACAGTGAAGAGTTTGGCAATAATGACAGTGACAGCACAGCAAATGATGAAGAAGTCAATGTGGGTGATACTCCAGACTGGCTATTTTCTACTGCCACTGTGGCTGGTGATTTCAATGTGGAGATTGTGAAGCAATATCAATCTGCTAGGGCTGAGCACCAAAATGCATATCCACAGAGAAAGGCTGTCCTTCAGCAAATAATGGACTCCCTGAAACTTCAGAAAATGCACATGGTCATTCAAAGAACTCAACAGGAGGAGGTCCAAACTGCAATTAGAGAAATGAAAGTGGAACTAGATGCCAGGATTGAGGCACTAGCCCCTACTACCACTCAGAAGGTGCTGACTAGCAAATTATTGAAGGAAGATAGCCTGGCCAAATCTGTTCAGCATCTCTCCTCCAGAGTGGATGGTATGGAATCTCAAATGTAGACACTCATTGCAACTCAAGCCAAACAGACTGAGCTACTGGAAAGGTTGCTTGCCTCCTCATCTCCAGCCCTTGATGCTAACAAAAAGGGGGAGAAAAAGTTAGAAGAGGTTGCAGCCACTTCTAGTCAAATTCAAATTCCAGCTTCCAGTAGCAAGATAGCACAAAGTGAGGGGGAGCAACAACCAATGATAGTGGTCAATCCAAAAGAATTTACTATAGAGGCTTCCCCTGTGAAGAAACAAAAGGCTTTGCCTGTGATTCCTGACCTATCAGAAATCTCAGATGGTGAAAGGCAAGCTAGAATAGAGGCCTTAGAAAAGATCAACAAGGAGGCCAATGAAAGAATGATGAGAACAGAAAGGATGATCAATGAATCAATTGTGTCAAATCTGTTCTCTACTCAGTCCTCAGCTCCAACAATATCAACTATAATTCTGAAGGTGCTCACTCCAGAGATTGTAGCTCCTACTTTCTATGATGCTGAACCTTCTTATGTCAAAGAATTTGAACCATACATCAAAACCAGAGCCTACTCTCCACCAAAGGCAAATGGGAAGAACAAGTTACAATTGGACTTTCCATTTCCCAAGGATGATGAAGGAAAGCTAATGGGAAAGCAAATTAAGGAGTTCAAGGAAAATGTCAATAGAAGTGTAAGAGAATGGATGGCTGTAATAATAAGGAATGGAAAAGTCTTAAACATATCCAATAGCCATCCTAGATTTGTTGAAGCAAAAAGAGAGGAGACCTCCAGACTTCTCAGGGAAGCTCATCCAAGTGAAGAAAATCAATATGAAAACTCAGATGAGAAGCAAGCCAGGCTGGCTCAAGAGTTAATGGATGAGGTATAGGATGAAATGAGGGAACCTGAGGAAGTCCCCAAATCCAAAAGGAAAGGGAAATCAGTCCCCAAATCCAAATCTAAGAGAATGAAATCAAAGGCAAGGAGGCCTGTCTCTCCAGAAATTGAAAACAAGGAGACAGTTGGCTCATCACAACCTATTTCTGTAAAAGTATTCAACCCAGCTGTGAATTTCCATAGTGATCCTATAGTACCTAAAGAGGAACCAATGAATCTTGACTCCATTGAGGTTCCCTCATTCTTGCTGAAGCCTCAACAGAAGCCTATACAGAAGAAAAGGATACCAAGGAAGCAACCTTCAAAGGAACCAATTCAAGTTGCTAGGGTACCTGCTATTGTCAGGCAGCCAATCTTGGAAAACAAGGATGATTTTATCTATCAGGCAGATATTGAAGAATACTCTGGCATGAATCTTTATCTGGATGAATTGTCAGAAGTAAGAGGAATTGACAAGTATAAACATTTGCCTGAGATATTGGTCTTTGTATACAAGGGAGGAAAGGAAAGGACATGGCCACTACAGAGGGTTCTTGGAGAAAATTATCTGACCTTAACCAAAGTGTTCTCTGCAATCAAGAGATACACAGGGTTCTCCAAGATAGCAAAAGGGGAGATACTGGACAGAATAGAACAGATAAGGAGGGAATGGAACTCACCATCAAGTCTACCAAGGAAGATGAAGATCCCATACAATGGACAGAAAATCCACCTTCAACCCTTCTGGATGATGGAGTTCAGGGATGAAGATGGTAACAGGAGATTCTTCAGGTTAGAAGACCAACTATCAAAGGCTAGTTCTCAATACCTGAGATGGTTACAACAAAAGCTAAATCCAAAGGTTGATGAAGAAAATGCCTTCTATAGGAAACTCCAAATGCAGATTGAGTCCAACTCTGCCAAAGAAGGAAAATCAAGGGTGATGCCAACAAGAGAAAAGAAACAGTCTTAATCTGCTCAGTCTAGAGGAGCACTTCTCTGTAAATTTCTCAAACTTTCAGTTTTTAATTTTCGTAGCTTAATACAATTTTTGCATTGTTATATATATATATATATATATATATATATATATATATATATATATATATATATATATATATATATATATATATATCTTTAGGAATGTTTTGTTATCATCAAGGTCCTGAATTTATGCTTTATTGCCATCAAGTATAAATTGGGGGAGATTGTTAGGAATATGTTGTACTTGATGATAACTTCACAATCAATCAAATTGTATAAGGTTTTGTAGTTGTCAACGGATGAGGATTTATAACTCTATCCGTTGACAGGTAGCTCATCAACGGATGAGGTTTTGTAGCATACTGCAGTATCTCTATGTTATCAGTTGATAGTGTTTTTATCCACAGTCATGTTGACCATCAACGGATAGGCAGAATAGGGTAGCCAATTGTAAATAAGCTATGCTATGTAATTCTGTCTAAGTGAAAGTGTATCAACAGATGAAGACAAAACTCTATCAACGGATACAACTCAAATCCACTCTATCAACGGATACAGCTCAAGTCTCAATATAAACGGATACAGCTCAATATATCATCAACGGATGTCAGTGTACAATATCAACGAATAATCATTGACACTGTCTTCTATGATAAGCTGGGGATTAGCAGTTGATAAGGACATGTTTGACTGACAGATCACATGGGTTGATAGTAGATACAAAAAGCAGTATGGCAGCCATACTTTGGAAACACAGAAGAAAGAAGCATTCCGTTTACACTATGAATACAAGAAAGGTGCAGGAGACATGTCTGAACACAAGGACAACCTTTCGGCTACATGTGTATTTGGAGTGTAGTAGCAAGTCAACTAGAATTAGATTAATATTATCTTATTCCAGTAGTACTTGTAAAACTTGGGATTTATAACCAAGTGTAGCAACTCTTCGTAGGATAAGAAAACAGATACATTTTGCTTAGGGTTTCTATTGAATATTCTTAGAAAGCAAAGAGTTGTAAAACAGAAGCTGTGTACTTTTGTATCACAGAGTTTTCTTCGAATAAAAGCTTCAGGTGGTGCATTTAACCACCTGATTTTTATGTGTTTGTGCATTAATCTTTTTACAGCAATTATCTAAGTATAGATTTCTGGAGTTCTTATCAGAAATTTATAAATATCAAGAATTGTATTCAACCCCCCCTTCTACAATTATACAAGTGTGTAATCTGGGAATAACAATATATATATGAGAAAAAGGAATCTGAGATATATCTTAGGTAACTTTCCTGAGATATGAATAAAATCCTTCAAAATTTATTGGGCCCGCAGGGCTAATTAATAAAATTTTAAACAAATCTTAGTTTTATAAAATTGCCCACCCCATATTTACATATAAAATACATATATCTCAGGGAATTTACCTAAGATGTATCTTAGGTTCCCTACTCTCTCTCTCTCTCTCTCTATATATATATATATATATATATATATATATATATATATATATATATATATATATATAAATGAAAATTATATATTTGTAATTAAAAAAGCAAAACAGTTATATAAAAAAATATTATTAAATTAATTTCAATTAACCTCCAATTAAATGATTAATTTTTCAACAATATCTCTGACAATTTCGACGATTATCTGATTCATGCTTTTTACGACAGATTGTTACAATATTATGGAGTTAAAAGATTTAAGAATTTAGTTTAATTATATAAAATATGAGAGGTTAAATAACTCGTTTACCCACGAAAAAGATAATCCAAGAATCAAAAAGTAAGCCTAATAATAAAAAATAGATCTGGCAATTCATTCCTTTCGTATACTTTTTTGTTGTGTGTTTTCGTATTTTTTGTATCTAATGCTAAATTCAAAACCGATTCGTTAAAGATTCGTTTTGTTTCGTGTTTGTGTACCTTCATTTCGTATATATTTCGTGTCATATTTCGTATAATTTTTGAATAAAAATAAAAATATTTAAATATTAAATTTTTACTAATCGAGTCTTAAATCAATATCTTATAAAGAATCAAGTGTGATCAAATTTTGTGAAATTAAAATTTGAAACTATTTTATATTTATCTTATGTAAAAATTATATATAAAATATTATTTTAAAATATGTATTCATATATTTTAATAAAATTATTTAAATATTTATTTATTTCTTATATTTTCGTTTCGTGCTGTTTACGTAAGGATAAACCCAAAACCGACATTAAATTTATTCGTATAATTTCATGTTTGTGTAGCACAAAAATCAATCCAAATCCGTAATTTTTATATCGTTTTCGTGTCATGTACGAAATTACCGAGCCTAATAGAAAAGATTTATATGACCGACCTACCACAGTTTTCCTAAATTAGAAAATTTAAAAGATAGATTAATAATAATGAACATCAGTTATGACTTATGATTATGAACTCGTGTAATTAGTCAATTTTTAATGAAGATTAACGTAACGTGTGTCCAATGTTCACGGTACCTGTAGCTAGTTTAATACTCCTCCGCTAATATATTAAAGTACATGCTAAATCCACGTCATGAAAGTTGAGATTCTTACTCTTCTGCTTAATTAATTGTTTAAGCTGCAACCAAAGAGTGTGTGTGATTACACATCTTCTTCTACCAAATTCCAAAAATAATTACCAAAGTGTAGCCTTCAAATATTTACTTCCTCACTTTAGAATTTGTTTACTTATATCATAATGAAAAATGTTAAAATTACATAAAGTTTCACAAAAACTTTCACAATGTTAATATTAAGTGTCTCAACGTGTCATCCGCTTGTTTGGCCCCTTAATTTATAAGCTAACTCCGTTTCTAACTCTAAAGTAAATAAATTGTATATAATATTATGTAATTTATGAATTTATATTAACATTAAAAGTAAATACTAGAAGATCTATTTGTTACAGTCAAACATGGTAACTAAATAGTCATCAACACACATCATAAATCATAAATTTATGATGAAATATGGAAGTGGATAAATATAAACAAAAAAGGAAAGCTAATAATTACGTTTTCATCTTCTTTGTTTCTCTTTTTTTCAGAATACAAAACAAAAACTTTGTGATATAACAAACAAAAACGTGTACTCCAAGCGAATGAATACACGCACTCAGTGTGTGTGAGAAACCACCTCCCCACCTAGTCACGATCTCCCGTAAAACCCCACTTACACTCTCTCTTAAAATCACCAATTTTCTTAATTTTTACAGCCTTTTTTCAGGGGAAAAAGTGGTAAAAATCGAGTCTTTAATTTATATGATCAAAAGGGTCATTAGGGTATGATTTTGGGTTTTTGAATTAGTGGTTCTTGGTCGGTTCTTAAAGATTTGGTTTGGGTTTTGATGGGATTTTGGTGTGGTTTAAGAAGAGAGAGATGAGAAAGTCTTTTAAAGATTCATTGAAGGCTCTTGAAGCTGATATTCAACATGCCAATACTCTGTATGTATCTGCTTTTTAGTGTTTTTATGTTTGTATCATAGTTGGTTTTAGCTTGTTTGAATTTTCTGTGGATATTTGTATTGTTCTGCTAGTCTCTCTCTCTCTCTCTCTCTCTCTCTCTCTCTCTCTCTCTCTCTCTCTCTCTCTCTCTCTCTCTCTCTCTCTCTCTCTCTCTCTCTCTCTCTCTCTCTCTCCCTCCCCCTCCCTCCCTCTCTCTCTCTCTCTCTCTCTCTCTCTCTCTCTGTGTGTGTGTAAAATTGGGTTTTTGTAGATTTTTTTGTATTACTGTGATGGTTGATCGTAGAGTTTGTAGGCTAAAATAGTTCGTAGTCGAACATGATTTGTGTCTGCGTGTGTGATGTGTCACTGAATTTTTTGGGTGGAATGATTGGTGTTACACTTTGTACCAAATCAAGCAGAATGATTTGGGTTGATTGCATCTTCTGAAATTATTGATTCGATGAATTTAATTATGTTCAAAGTAAATAGGTAGTTGTCATATGTATAAAAGAGGCCTATTGTGTAGGTTTTTAATTCAACGATGATATATATATGCTTTAGAAGTTATGGATATGTTTTCCGTTTGCGAAGATATGTGAGTTTAAATATGGAGCTGAATAGAGTTGTCAGAGAACTTTGCTCTGTTTTTTTTTTACCTACAATTTTTGAAATGCAGGGCTTCTGATTATCCTAAGGAGTATGATGGTGCGTGCCTGCAAATGAGATTGTCTTACAGTTCCTGTGCTCATATGTTTCTCTTTCTTGTTCAATGGAGTGACTGTCACCTTGCTGCTGCACTTGGATTGCTCAGGATTCTAATTTATAAGGTTGTCTACTAGATTTATCCATCTAGTGTTATTTCCTTTGTGTTGTCCTTGATCTGAAGCATTTGATGTTTAATTGGTTTGTTACAGGCATATGAGGGTGGCAAGACATCAATGTATGTCCATGAGCGAAAAGCTAGTATAAGAGAATTTTATGGTCAGTAAGCCTTGGAAAACGATATTGATATTTTTTGTATGTTCTTTGATCCGTTGTCACTCAATTTTAGTAGTGTCCGTGGATTAGGGGATTGTGAATATCATACTTGTCTTTAGTTAGAAAATTGTTTAGTGATTTCTGCATTTCTGTTTAAAATTCCATATATAAAACTAGTAACTTCACTCCTCACCTTTTCTCACCACTGATAGGTGTGATCTTCCCCTCCTTGTTGCAACTTCAAAGAGGGATCACTGATATTGAAGATAGGAAACAGAAAGAGCTTTGTGCTACAAAGTATAAGCGAGGTGAGGAATTAGACAAAGATAAGCGGAGTGAAATTGAAATAGAAATGGAGGAGGAATGTGGCATTTGCATGGAGATGAACAGCAAGGTTGTTTTGCCCAGCTGCAATCACACTTTGTGTATGAAGTGCTACAGAAATTGGTAATTTCACAATTTGCCTCTTAATTTTGATATTCCATGGAGTCATTTTACATTGTATTTGTCCTCCGCCATTCTAATTTCTAAGATAAATATGAAATAGTCATCTTAAACCAAAATACTATCAACATGGCGACATTAGAATTTTATAGGATGACCTAATATAACAATAGGTACGTAACATACGTTACTACCTGGGTTTTCAATCATTATTCAATTTTTTTCTTCTTTTTGGAAGAGCTGGGGGATTGTCACAGAAGTAGGTAGCAACGTACATCTCATTCTACTTTTTTTTAAAGTGAAAATCTG
Organism: Saposhnikovia divaricata; assembly: GCA_036435485.1. Classification (NCBI taxonomy): domain Eukaryota; kingdom Viridiplantae; phylum Streptophyta; class Magnoliopsida; order Apiales; family Apiaceae; genus Saposhnikovia; species Saposhnikovia divaricata. Next base: position 52,574,401 of record CM071594.1, on the reverse strand, counting down.
GGTATGTTAAATTTGGTCCTGTGGTTTGGATTGCCACCTGAGTCTCTAAAGAATATATGTCCTGTGTAATCCTGGATTTTGAGGCTATAAGGAGCTAGATTAGATAACTTAACGTCGCAATATTCCCTGATCTATTAAAAAAACATTTGTTATATACTATTTGTTTCTGCCAACTATTTATATAAAATTTTATTTTTAAATTTGGCTAATACTAGTCGGTGTGCTTATATCATTGGAGCCTGAGTTCTTGTAAAGGAATGCTTGCTCCTAGTTGAGAAGACAGGCATATCCATTAGTCCAATGCATTATAAATTTTCTAAATGGTATATCCCAGGTTAAGCTAAGCATGTCTCAAGTGTTGTAATCTTTTGTTGCATAAAAAGAAGGTGATAGTTAGCATTACAGCCTTGTGTATTTTACTTCTATTATGCAGTAATTTTCTCTTTTATGCTGGTTACATGGGCAAACTTTTGCATGCCAATTATGCGGTAATTTGTTTTCGTTCTGCAGGCATTCTCGCTCTCAGTCATGTCCATTCTGTCGGGACAGTCTCAAGAGAGTAAAGTCTGGTGACCTTTGGATCTATACTAGCCCTTCTGACATTGTAGACCTGACTGCAATAGCAAGAGAAAGTATAAAGAGACTTATTATCTACATCAAGAAGTTGCCTATAGTTGCAGAGCCGACAATAGTTTCGTATAAATCTCATTTCTGATTAGGGTTCCTCAGCTGGTCGCTATTATTATGTACATACACTAGATTGTCTTCTAGGATTCTATTTACTTTGTTTAAATACAATTAGGACCTCTGCTGTAGTTGGAAATGGTCAACAGGTTTTTAGATGATGTGCAGATCAAGTTATTATGACAATAGAATTTTGAAAATACAAACCATTCTTTCGTTTTTCTTGCTAAACAGATGCAAAGCTATTATTTTTCGGACAATCTAGTGTGGTAATGCCCTCAATTACATTACCTACAAAACTGATTAGGAGTCTTGAGTCATTACCCTAACATATGTTTTACAAGACAATCCAGAACCTCACCAATCCAGAACCCATCACGAGCAGCATACAACAACAGAACCAGAAGCCACAGGTACAAAAAGCACAATAATATTTTTCCCCACTAATAATATTATGACCGTGATCAGCACATCAAACAACAGAACCAGAACCCACAGATACAAAGAGCAAAAAGAAGCTAGCATTAGTAAAAAAGATATAAACTTACTCCGTAGAAAAACAAAATCAGAAAATACAGTCATCACGTTTATTACATTTTAAATCTTAACATTAAACAATAATTAGCAAAAAACACATGAAACATTGTATGAACAAGTTCGTTCCAATTTTGATTTTAAACATGAAGCAGAATATGAACACAAGATATCCATTCTGGTTGCCCTAGATATCCATAATTTAAAAGCAGCATATGAGTTTATTCGTCATCTTCATCATCCTCTTCCTCATCATCCTCCTATATATGAGACGAAACTTTAGTATTAGTTTAGACTTTAGGTCATATTACATTTCTTGCTTTCTACATGAGACAGCATGCGAACCAACCATAGAAAAATACCATCAGCTAACAAATAGAACCATCATAAAAAAACATCAAAAAACACAATTTTTCATTCATATACTATCATATTAGAAACTAGAAAGTGAAAGTTCAATTCTATGTATGTAGGCAAGGACTACCTGTCCACTTCCGTCATCATCATCATCGTGTATTTCAGATTCCTCATCGCCATTGTCAGCTGTACTTTCCTGTTTTAAAATTTTAATGAGCCAGCGGCAACCCAAAGCACTTGAATGAAACAAAATCTCCATACGATAACATAACCCCAATGTAAAATATAGATAAAGTGGCTTACCTGCTTCTTATTGTAAGCAGTTAAGAGCTTTTGATACTCTCCCTTTCTTTTTGAGGCTTTCTCTTCATATGGTGCTTTTTCCTGCAAGAAGCAGAGTCTTATAAGATCTGACAGAAGAAAATTTAAGCTTCTTCCACCAGTATACTTGCTACCAGGAGAACGCAACACAATGTATCCTCTAACCATTCCATCCCCCTTAATTTGCCAAGTCGTCATTCCAACGTCTATACCCAAACAATGCATCTAATCTCAGCTGGATTATTCGATGGTTGATACATAAGTTTCTCTTACAGTAGTTTGTCCAGCCCTACTCTTTCCGTAAAATTGCAGAACACAATTTCTAATTGATAAAATTGTTATATACTCTCAGCTTCCCTAACAATAGTACACCTCCCAATACATCCTTTCAAAGATTAACAATATATTCTATGTTCAATAGCACTAGGAACCTTCTAACTATATGCCATACTCAAATCCGTCCAAAATAAACTTGAAGAGAGATTTCGTAAGTTGGTTGATCAAAGTAGACATATTTGTAATATCTAATCATCTTACACAGCCAAGTAGATACACACAAAAATGAGAAGGATAAAAATTAATCTGGAGTACTTACAGCTGCACTCAGTGACTTCCACTTCTCTCCACCAGCTTTCCCAACCTTCAAATGAAGTAGATGGCTATAATTATATCTTTACGTACCTATTAGATATTACAACTAGATTATTATGCAGAAAGCATATTCTTGAAAAGATTGCTGAGATCTACTTACGGCTGACACAGCCTTCACATTAGGATTTTCCTTTTTGAATGTCTTTCTAAACTCCTCACTGCGAAAACCACATGAAGAGAAACTAAACAAACATTCACTTCACAAATGAAACCAATCACTAATTCCAGGAATGACACATACAGAAAAACAAAAAAAGCACTTGGAGGCCTCTTTGGTTTGCTAGGGTCTTTGGCCAATTTGCCCTTCTTAGCCTTGCTTCCGCTCTTTTCTGCTTTCCCAGCAGCCTTTCTCTTCCCAATCTTTCTGTATCCATCAAAGGTACATCCCATTAACACAATACTAATAACTCATACCAACATACTAGAATTACAGAATTAACATTGCGCAGCAACAAAAAAAACCTGACCGCGATTTTTCAGCAGATAATCACAATTTATGAGTTATGACTAACAGAGCATTCCTAAGTGCAAAAAAAACCGAACTTAACAACCATTGCAAAATTTAAAATGCATAAACGAAATACAAGGAAAAAATATATGATCAAAATGAAGTGATTACCCATCATCAACAGGCTTCAAGGTTTCTCTTTTAGCTGCTCCTTTACCCTTGGCAGTCTTCATAGTACTTTCTACTTATATATCTTATAACTGAAAATATAGTAAGACCAAAACACAACAAGAAGCTTCGATCAAAAGATTCTATCATTGAAGTTACCAGCTTGCAATTGCATATACAAAATTTAAGCTAAAAACATTACAAGCAACTCAAAATCTGACCATAAACTTATACAAACACAAGATCAACAAAAGTCAACGCACTGTTAGATTCCATAAGCAAAACCAACCCTTTAAAATAATTTCTTGAAATCATAAAAAAATTATGTCCTAGAAACAAATAAATAAAATTCTATATCAACCTAAATATCAAAATTTTACTAAAAAACAGAGATCAACAGCACTAAACTCACATATAAACTCAAAAGTAGCACTCATACACCATAAAAGCATGGTGCACTAATCACATGATTATAGATAGTGATGTGTAGTAGCATCAACCATGAAAAGACACACAAAAATATGTACATGTTAAGAGGGTGTTACATGGAGAAGATAAATACCCAGATGTAGAAGATATGGATCTAGATCATGAATGAAAACAAACCTGGTAAACTTAATAAAATTGATAGGCAAGTGGAGAGTGAACAAAAGAAATCAAAGCTAGAAAGAAGAATCAAACTCTAACGTGAGTGACAGACAGAGAGCACAAAAGTAGTAAAAGTTGATTCAAAGAAAACGAATCAATCCGACCGTGTGACTTGCGTTGACTATTTTTGTTAAGTACTAGGTCCTGGAATCTACAGCAGTTTGTAGACAATAAAGGTGCTTTACGTAAAGTTAAATAAAAATTAAAAAATTCATATAAGACCTCCTCTAACAACTTAAAATTTTAGATGATTTTATTACTTAACATGGTATGAACAGAGTTTAGATGAGTTGTTTACTTAGTAGAAATATTATTGCCATATGCATGTTTTTAGATTTCCAAATTTTGATAATTGAAACTTTACGAAATAATAATCAAAATGAATTTGACAGAGACCAATGAGGTTAATTTTTTTTTAAAAATTTCTGAAAATATAGTGATGATGTGCAAATAGGGACCTCGCATCATTTCACAAAATTGAATTATTTTTTAAGATATTTTTTAAATATGTCTTATAAACTACTAAAAAATAATATTTATTGACCGATAAATTTTATGATAAACAAGAATACCTGAACCAGAGGGAAATTAAAGCTCAAATATGATACATGTCAATTTGGCTCAAAGCCACGTGAAACCCAAGTTTACAAATTGATACCTGAGGACAATTTATGAAGGTCTTTATGGAAGATGCTTAAAATGAAGGATTTGGTTTTCCACCTTGTATGAGGATCTGGAGCTACAAGTTGATGTTCCACATTGCCTAAGAGGAGCCGGAAGATGGAAGAACTCACCTCGTTCGATATTTTGGAAGACTTAGTTATTAGACATTAAGGCCAACCCCACCTCGTCTAGGGGGAGCCGAGAGCTAGGTTCATCTTTTACTTGGAGATTTCTGGACAGCTCAAGAAAAGTGAAAACATAGTGTCTTATGGAGTAGATAAAACTGAACACTATATATTTCAAGACTAGTAGCTGGAACTTGGAATGGGAATGAGGACAGAAGACTCTGCTCAGGGGCGGACGCCGGATTGAAACCCGAGGGGGGCCAAAAAAAATTATGACGCAAATATATTAGTAACATATCAGTATATTACAAATATCATATCAAATGAGCTGAAACAACTTAAGATAGTGATTTTAGATGTCTTAAATTGGCACTTTTACTTTCTTTGTAAACTTGTAAGTGAGCTTCTCTGTGTAGTTTATGTCTTTGTTTTGTTTTGTGTCTTTATCTGGAGATAGATGGGAGGGGCCAAATCAGTGTATTACAAGTATCCAACCTATAACATATAGTACCGGTGGACAAGTTGGGGGGACCAAGGCCACCCTTGGTCATATGGTGTGTCCGCCCCTGACTCTGCTCCACCCACGCTAGTTGGGCAGCCCCAACTAGGGGAGTTGAGCTGTGCTTCAGATTCAGGAGCGCCACTGGCCAAAACAGCTACAATTTTAGGATCAACAGCTGGTATGGTTAAGGGCTGACTTCGAGGATATAGGGTTGAGAACTTAGCTCCCAAACTCTTAGAAATTAGTTGAATCTCAGAGGCCTCACTGCAATAAGTTAAGAAATCCACAACCCACCTCAGACCCCCAAAAGATCACGATTTTTTGATGCATTTGGCAGTAATGCTTGACTCAATAAACTGAACTAATAATCGCACATGTCTGAATGTAGAACCAGGGTATTACATATTTACATTTATGCCTGATTAAGAATTTAATAAATTTTACAATGATGGTTTGAGTTGCTAAAATGTGGTCAGTTAGTGTCCCTCCGAGTAGTAACTCTAGAACTGGTTTCTACTTTCTAGATAGGCTGACTGATAATCTACAAATTTAAACTTCAGCACTCCATTTAGTTCCTGTAGTGTATCAATAGTATACAACATGCAAACTCATACATATAACAGGACTGCATGACAAAAAAAAAATAACAATTAATTTAGCCGGCTATATGACATATTAATAAAAGCAACTAACTCCAGTTTAGAATATCAAAAATTGAAAAAAAAATTCTTAAATCTGAACTCAACATAGTTCTGCAAAGTTTTTTTTATAATTATAGTTTTTCAACGTTGGTAAGTAGGCTCGAAGAACGTCCACTTCCATCCATCTATATATTTTGTTTTCAGAGGTTGACTTCAGTATCCCCAACCAAAATCATTTTGTAGCTCTAGGAAGTTAGCATTGCCACCAACTCCGTTGCTGCTTCCCTGCAACTGCTCCTGATTGAATTGACCACCACCTGCAATCCCTGGTGGACAACCATTTTGCGAGACATAGCTACTAATATTACTTTGTAACACTGAATAATGGGAATTCCCACTAGTTGCACTGCTGAAATTAGGGTAGATATGAGAATTATCTGTATCAAGACTCGAGGCTATTAGACTAGTTGAGTTTTCCATACTTCTTGTGTAGGAAGCCGAGTTTCCTGAATTAGCCCAACTATAGCCTTGTTGTGCAGCTTCTTGTGGCAATGCAGTGGAAGAAGCACTTGAAACAGCAAAGAGTCTGTCATACAACACATTAACTTCAAAATTACTGTCACTAATAAATTCACTGCCTTGAGCATTGCTGTTATTGCCTGGATTAGTTGCAGTGATCATTTCACTATGTTCAAACTGGTTTGAAAATAGTGCTGAAGACTGTAAACTGGAGTAGGGAGAAGCCAGTATGTTATTATCTAAGGAAGGGAATGGGTTTTCGGAGGTAGTAACACGGGCACTGAGAGCAGCTGTGTTGCTGGGATGTGAACAAGAATTATCAAATATTGTTGATCCCAATAAATTTCCCTGACTTGTTCTAGTGGTTGGAAAATAGTTCTCCATGGAAAATTGTTGCTGGACCAGTGCCCCACACAGTGTCCGGTGTGTCATATAACTGTCACGCCTGTAACAATGTATTAATTTGTTAAAAAAGTAGTGCATACAATTATAGTGAAATTATGACTCTTAGGTCCATGATTGTGTGCAAGAGGATTGATATGTTTTTGAAGAAGGTCTACGAATGCTTATATTGATAGTTAACGAACTACAATCTTAATACTCTATTCGCTTTATGCAGAGATCCCAAAATCTTGAAGGTTTTAACATTAAAGAACAAAGAACTAAGTAATAGATAGATTTAGCATGGAGCAGTATAGTACCTCCACAAACTCACATTAAAAATGGGAAAAGAATATCATAAACTAGCAGCAATCTGTAATTTAGAACCAGGATTATCAGAATACAGGTACAACTAAAATCCTATTATAATAGATCTCAGAAGTTAATATGGCTCAGTGGATGTCTACAAGAAAATTCTGTTCAGCCTTAAATGGTGAAAATTAATTAGGATCATCGTCAATCAAACAAGTCGTACGATTGCTTAAATAACGAATACAACAAAAAAACGGAAACCATAAAACAGAAGTGACACTATTTAGATTGCCATTAATTATTAAAATCCATAAATGTAATTGTATGTGTCGTCAGAGAGAGAAAAAACTCGTTTTGATATAGAAACGTTTAAGCGAGTGAAAACAAATGTGCACAAGCGACTTACTCACCTGGAGATAAGAACTAGGACTGCAAGATACACCAAGAAACGTAATTGAACAGTGACTACAGAGTCTTTTACTCGCTAAAGGTGTGCGTTAATCATGTTATATGCATGTGTTCTAACCGTAAATTAAGTTAAATTACTGAAAAGAACATATTTAAAACAAAATTAATCTACTGATCACCATCTATTGTAATCAGAGATCAGGCAAATTTTTAAATATCAAAATTGATGATTAAATTGTAGTTTACCTTGAGAAAACACCGCCATACTCACACTTGTATTCTTTGGTGCCACAAGTCTTCAAGTGAGCTCTGAGATCAGCTTGAACTGCATACTTCTTGTAACATTTTGGGCAGGCCAATGTTTTTTCACTATGTTTTCTTTTATAATGTTTTTTTAGGCTCGTAAAATCGCCTAATGCATAACATCGATTATGATTAACACAAGTTGTTTCGGGGCACAAATATACCTTTCGCTTCCCAGCTTCATTTTTGTCATTCTTAAGGGTAAATGGTAAATTGTGTGCCCGTTTGTGTAGTTGCAGGTTTTGTTCTCTGTTGAAATTCTTGTTGCAAAACTCACAAATGAATTGTTTTTCAGCAGTTATCTCCTCTACTGATAGTGCTATCACATCTGCTTCCTCATCATCTGCAGAAAAAAGGGAAATATATCAGTTCATCAATGAGAAACTTAATTGCATGCAATTAAATCGATGGACTCAGGGGTAAAAATATATATATCAAGCTAACTGAATTGAATAAATAGATAAAATATATTAAGTTTCAGTGCTGGTAACGCAGGGTGATCCCCATATATATACATTTAAATTTTGACAACTTTTGAGTGTGTGATTAATTGCCTGTAATTTCTTGGCGCTTTCGTTTGCTGTCGACAGGAGTAGGTGGTGGAGATACTCTTGAAGTAGCAGCAGCCATGTGTGTGCCTCCATATAGGTTACACTGCTGTTGTTGATTCATTTTTATTGTCAAGAAGTAGGAAAATGATGTTTGTGTGTGTGTGTCTGGGGGGGGGGGGCGTATTTTTTACTTTGTTTCTGTTCAAATTGATGCCCAACTCTATTTGTTCTTGTGGATGACTACTGAACTACGATCTATTGTTTTAAATGGGAAGAAAAAGGTGTTAAAAAGTAGAGAGATATTGCATCAGCTATCTACCAGCGAGTTTCTGTGGATAGCATCATAAATTGGCTTTCAGTCTATTCTCCTTCGTCATGCAAATTCTTTTTACGGTATAAAACTCACAAAAAGTTAAAGAATGAGAGACATAAATCGTATTGATTTTTGCTGCTGTACAAGTATATCATCTTTAATAGTGCCATGTCCTCTGAGAGTTTTGTAGTTATATATCTTTTACAAATGAATAATGGCTCCTTTGCATTTGTAGCCACCTTTTTAACTCATTTTGCAAAACTAGCCTCTTGAATGAAAACTTGCAAAATTAGCATAGCAAATAGTCTCTTGAATTAAAACTTGCAAAATTAGCATAGCAAATAGCCCAAGCGAACAGGGCATAAATGATTAGTACATGTAGTTCGCCATTTGCAAGGGCGAACATCACTATTTTAATTAACTAACAATATTCGTCATTGAAAATGGCAAATAATCTAGAATTTTTTTTTTAAATTTTTTCTGCTTTGTTCGTCATTTGGGATGGCTTTTAAGTCTTCACACTTATTTTTTCACCACCCATTTCTTATCCTTTTTTACCCGGTTGTGTATAAACTCATCTGAACTCATCTTAATTTACTCTCTCTCAAATTTTATTTCTTCCTCCTTCTTGAAGGTATGATTCCTAATTACTGTAATTAATTTTATTTGTTAATATTTGATTTTAATCTAAGGTATGATATAGAATATTTAGCCTTCTTCTCTCAATTGTTTGTATGTCAATTTAGTTTAGTTATTTTAGTTAATTAGTTATTTTAGTTAAGAAATTGTCATGTTTAGCATGTTATTACAAAATAATTATTTATGATGGAACTAAGCATAATCATGTATATGATCAAGGAGGTGTATTTGTACACTTGCTAAATTTTATAAATTTAAGAATAATAAAATTTATTAATTAATGTGTTCATAGCATATATAAAATGAACATGATACATTAGATAATTTAATTATGAAATTAGTATGTTTAATTACAAAGTAATTATTCGTATATGGTTTGATATATTAGATTAGAATGAACTTCATATATTTTAGGAATAATGGAACTTATTAATTTATGTGTCCATAGCATGAATATGGAAAGTTACGTAAATGTTAATTTTTTTTCTTTTTTGAGGTGGAGAAATCATTAGACGAGACAATTCCATAATCCTGAACAAGGCAGCAGTTATGAAGTTGAATTAAATTCAGGGGGCATGAAATACAGAAATTCGGAGAACGGGAAGGGAGTTGACCTACATTGATGAAAATGATGATTATGATGAAGATAGTTTAAGCAATCAAGATTCTGATTATCATGAAAATTCTGATGGAGAAGATGATTCAAAACATGGGGAAGATGATTCAAAAGATGGGGGAGAAGTGCTTCCCATGATCAATGTAGTTTAGCAACATCACCACGTTCCAAGAGTTCCTTGGTTTGAGACCGAGGGATACACATCAACTACATTCATCAACCGAAAAGAAATGACCCTTGTTTCTAATCCACATCATGCAGAGCTTTCAGTTGGAAGTTTGTTTCATGACAAAAACATTAATTTCTACGGTCAAAGAAGTTCATATTTCCACCGATAGGAATTACATCGTGGAGAGAAGTAATCCAACGCAGTTCAAAGCGAAATGTGTTGGGCCTAATTGTCCGTGGAAGTTGAGGGCTGCAAAGAAAATGAAACATGACTTGTTCGAAATCACAAAATTTGGGGAGAGGTACACTTACTTAATTAACGAGCCGATGCAAGATCACAAAAAGCTTTCAATTATATAAATTTCGAAAATCATTAAACCATCTGTAAGTCTTCCCCCATATCATATTTGTTGCTTTAAGTGTACTTCTAATACAATCATTTTATTAATGCAGTATAATTTAATCTGTGACAGGTGATTGACAAATCTAATATCCCAATCAAAATCGTAATAACAATGATGAACAGTGAATACAATCATGTTGTCAACTACAATAAAGCATTGATAGGGAAACAATTGGCTCTTGAGGAGGTCTATGGAAACTGGACCACTACATATGGTGCACTACCAATGTTTATAATGGCCATGAAGCATGCAAATCATGGGAGTGTTGTCAAGATTTATGAAGGCAATTATGATCCTAATTACAACACATCCGTATTTTCTGGTGCCTGAAACCCATAATAGATGGTTGGCAACTTACACGTTTGGTACTTGCAATCGGTGGTACCTTTCTAAAGGGAAAATACACAGGAGGTTGCTTTGCTATGGGCAATGATTCAAACAACCACAATATCCTATATGTTATGCCTTGGTTGATGAGGAATCATATGACAGCTGGTCTTGGTTTCTAAAACTTGTGCAAAACATGTTTACAAAGAAAGATTAGGTGTTTGCATTATTTCAGATCTTGCTCCCAATACTCTAAAAGCAGTCAGTGAGATAAATGTTAGGCCGAATACACAATTAATAATCAAATTCGTATGAGAGTTTAACAAGTAAGATGATTATGCACATTAAATCTTCTGATATTAAAAACCCTCTTCGTGATGTAAACTATCACAAAGAGCTGCTAGGTTACAATAAAGATAGTTCGATGCACGATACCCTTCTAGGGTTAACCTAACTGTATTTATAAAATATACAGCTTCGATACAATCTCTAATTGATATTCCTAATAATCAGCTATACAATGATATCAATTACAGATTGTCACACGTCTCCTAAGTCAACTCGATCTCTTTGATAGCTATCCAGTCTCCAAAGATCTCGCTTCCATATCAATCTTCAATTGATCTCTAATATCTTCTGTTGACTCCGTACGCGCTGCTTCTAAACAGACTTTACTAAACTCTGTCCAGCTTCCGTCAGTCAGACTTTACCAAAATCTGACTTCCTTCCAGTTAAACTCTGATATATCACTGTTACACTTTAACACTGAAACATTACATCAATTATATCTAACAATAAATAATGGATTTGCTCCACCTTTTGGCTTTCACCAGTATTGTTTGTTCCATGTCAGAAATAACTTTTCAAAGGAGATCACTCTGGAGGTGATTTAAAAACCTTGAGGTGGCTAGCAGGAACCACCCTGTAGGTGACGAAGCATGAGGCCTACATGAAGAGAATAGGTGAAATATCAGCCCCTACTTTACAATACCTTGAGTATATGGATCCTGAATTTTGGACCATTTTTCATGACATAGGCGGGGCTCGATATGGCCAAGCAACCACTAACATCATGGAAGGCTTCAATGGTAACATCAGAATGGCCTATTTTCTCCCAGTTACGGCAATGATAGAGTACATAATTTACATGAATGTTAAAATTGTGAATACCCAACGGAACAATGTCGAGGATCGTATGCACAGGAGTGAAGATTTATGTGCTAGGACGATTAAGATGTTAAGTAAGATTGTGGAAAGGGCAAATGCACATACGGTTACCACATTTAGTCGTCAACATGACTTTTTTTTCCAGTTTTGACACAACAGTACACCATCAAGTCAGTCACTAAGGGTGGTAATAAGGAGAATGTGGACCTTCGAGCCCGTACTTGTACATGTGGGAAATGGGTGAGCCATCATTTGCCTTGTTCTCATGTCGTGGCACGGTGCTTGTAAACGGCATCAACTGGAAACAATATATAGGCCCTTACCATTACAACTCCAAATTGCAAAAGTTGTGGGAATCTATGATATATCCTTTGGAACAACCACAATTTTAAAATTATAATCTACCTAGACGTTGGCAGTAGTATGGCACTTTGGTACCTAATGAGGCCAAAGGAGGAAGAAAAGAAAACGAGGCGATAAGGGTTAATCGGTTAGAATACCGACCGAGATGGATCAATCACGATCAGGAAGAGATGTAGTCGTTGTAAGTAAGAAGGACATACAAAATGAATTAAACTATGTCCACGGCATTTAGATGGGATTTGAAGTGTGGTAATGATCTATTTCGTGTCTGAAGTTGTTTTGTTTTATTTTCAGTTTATTTCGTGTGAATTGGTTTGTTTTATTTGCAGTTTATTTCATATCATTTATTAGTTTTCAAGAACTTATGAGTTTTATTCGGTGTAATTTGGTATTTGTAATTTGATGCTTTGGTTAATATCAATTTCATTTCTTAACGAAGATAATTTCAAAGCAATTGAACAATTGAACAGACTTGAAATTTTAAAAGTACAATAGTTTACTCCTCATACGACATGAAGCAGTCCGATTGAATGTCAGCACTTACGCTCTACTAATGATACTGTCTAGCCTGTAGGATGTCTCCGTCCTCTGCATACATCTTCGCATTTGCTGCTACAATGTGTCATCGTACGTACAACCGCATTTGATTCACCTCTTCTCGTGCACGGAACTATGCGGCTTCCAGTTGTTGAAGAGTATTGCGTAGCATGGATTTAGTGCGCTATTTGGTACTCTTAGTTCATACAACTGACATTGTTCGACACAAACGTTAAGTGTTCGTGTATGTCATTCCCACTCCCTCTACATTGTTGTTACTGAAAGAGTTGAGTAACGATAATTAGGATTTAATGAGTAGGCAAAATCATCGTCACACAACCACTTTCTACCCATAGCTCTGAAAATTTCACCCGGTGTATAAGTCATTATAATTCAGATATGATGAAGAATGTTTGAAATGCTAGTGATTTTAGTTACATATTTATATTGAGCCGAACTGTTGTCTAGCACTTAGATTATTTACATGTATTGGTATTATAAATGATCAAAGGGTGTAAAAAGTTATGTAGTCTCGTTAACAATAACTTAGCTTTTATTAATTACAGATGTTATTATTATTGATCATAGTTTGTACAAAGTTGTGTAGTCCCATCAAAAAATAAAAAGCTTTCATTATGTACAATTGTAACAATTGTAATTAATTATCCTGAAGAGATTCTTTAAAAATGAAAAAGACGCTGTCAAATGAAAAAAATTGTCTAGTCACGTCAAAATAAAAATACAACTTTCATTATTACTAATAGTTGTCATGCTTTCAACTATTTCAAAAATGATTTCAAAATGTGAATGATGCTATTTTAAATTACTTTTTCTAATTCTTATTTGTACTAGATTTCATGGCTAATGAAGATGGTGGAGATAACGAAATCATAGTTGTGACTCCCTTTGTAGTTGCAATTGGGATTGGAATAACCTTACTTTTTCTCAACAAGAAGCAATTGATGAAATACATAGAACATGTGATGTAACGCCCCCAAATCCGGGGTCAGTAGATTTGGGCGTCACGCTAACAAACTCAAAAGTTCTAACAAAAAACGGCCATGATGTATTCGTAAATACAACATAAACCTGCTGAATACTAAACTAAAAATCTGAAATTAAAAAAAAATAAAACTGAACTAAAAATAAAACTCAATCAAAAGCTCTTTGACCCCAACTCCCAACTCAGGATCTTAGGTTACAGTTCTAGAAACAAGAAAACCCAAAACCAATTTAAATACAACTCTATTTACAAAACTTTACAAACTTAAATCACTGGTATAACTTCGAATAGAAGTATACCAGGCCAACTAATCAAATTCATACTATAACTACTAAAACTATATATACATACAACAAATCAAACTATAAATCTAAATACCCTGATCCACTTCAGCTTTCTTCACCTCGCCTTGCTTCCTCTTTCTGAACTGCGCAGGTACTTCTCGCCACTGCTTAGCTTACTGAAATATTAGATTTAAAAACAGCAAGGGTGAGCGAATGAAATGCTCAGCAAGTTATATAATAATAACACTGGATAATTAAATGCAATCACTGCAATTTAAGAAGGATTAACTTAAAAAGAAAGTGAACAATAGATATGAGCGAATGAATGCTCACCAATCTATAATCAATACTATACTTGAAATCTGGATTCTTAACTTTGACAGAAGATTAATATTATTTATAACATTTATAACTCGAAATCAGAATTTGATAACTGCAAAGGTTCGAAAAACTAGATTCAATACTTTTAATACTTGCAAAATACTTTAACTATCGCTTTAACAAAATCTCCAAGAAATTCTCATTTACTCAAATTTCATTCATGTCACTAAGCGTTCGCACACCTAGCTGCCTAACCGGCCTGACAATCATGAGTTTGAATAAATAAGAAGATCTCAAATCATTCTCGGTTCTCACTATCACTGCACAACACATGCCACAGTGACCGTAATAACCGTGAATTAGTTTTTTCACCAAGCAAAATATAAACCTACTCTTACAAAATACCAATACCTATTTTCTGCACTCATACTCTTTCTCATAACATAAACACCACCCTTTAATATTCTAACATAACACTCTTCTATTTACTACTAACCATCTCTGCCCCAGATAAAACTTTGAGAGAAAGAATATCAAGAATTTTTCCAATCATTCTTACTCCACTTTCACGTACAATGTTACTTGCGAAGGGAATAACTGAAAAACTTCTATCTATCCTTAATCTCATTATTTTACTGAGGTTTCAACTTTTATCATATAGACAACAATTTAATCTGAAATACACAATTTCTAAACCGATAATCATTTACAGTAAAACAGGTATATCTTATCAAAACATTCCTCTTATTAAAACTATTCCACAAATAAAACATACTTTCCGTAAAACTTTTTGAAACATTTAAATTGATTTTATTATTCTTCTGATTTCGGACAATACGGGTGATCAGCCACGTAAAGTCTTCCTTTCTTTGAAATTAGGTTCTCAATTAGGCAACACATTGGCCTTTAATGCTGGACTAGGACCACCCTAGCCTCTTACGCTAAACAAAGGTGCTGGACTAGGACCACCCTAGCCTCTTACGCTTAACAAAAGTGCTGGACTAGGACCACCCTAGCCTCTTACGCTTATCCAACTTATAAACCATCTTATTAATACTTTAAAACATTTCACTTTTCAGTCCTTTATACTCACTGGCAAAAGACCAGCCCAGTATAAGGAAATTTTAAAAAACATCTTTAATTACTTAAGCCATTTTAATGAGCGACAATACTTAAGAAAGAATAATACTGGCAATAAAACTGTATTTCTACTTTCCACATGATATATGAATAAAATATATCCTTATCAATAATTTGAAGGAGAGAATACTAGCAATACGGATTTGAAGGGAATAATTATATTGAATAAAAACATATGTATCTCGCTTGAACGATAAGCGAGGGTTAGTACACTTGCCTCGTTTCCAGTGCGTCGATTCACCACTTACTGTACTTTGTTCTTTACTCGATCACTCGTTCATTTTCCTTCAACCGTCTCGTCAACTCGATCGCTGGGTCCATAACGAATCCCTAACTTTACTCGGAATAATAGTAAAGTACTATTTAGTACATATACAACCATTTAATAATCAATTACTTATAACTCGCAAACAATACATACATCAATATATATATATATATATATATATATATATATATATATATATATATCTATATATCCACACTTCATTAATCATCACATATGCACTTAAACACTCATACACCTACATGCCTTTAAATCTTTAAACAAAATAGTTTAAATAACTTTAAATACAGGGGATTTTTAGAAAATTTCGGCATGACCTATTCGTTTATCGGACTATGGGCACAGCCCCTCAAATACAATTCAAACCCTGCTTTTATAAAAATAAAGCTGCCTCAACTTGCAGCAACATAAAATAAACAAATAATAAAAAGTACCCGCCCAGACATGCGGCAACTAATCACATAAAGAAATTTACCCGCCCAGACATGCGGCACCTCAACACTTAAGAAAAGTAAACTACGTTTATCCACATTTAAGCCAACACCACGTAGTTGGCACTTATACTTTCAACATATACTATAACTTGATTTATACCATTTAGCACATAGCCAATTAGCCATTCATATACTTACACCTCCTATAACAATAACAATTCAACTTTCTACCCAAAACCATTATTGATAATCATTTGACCAATTGCAAACAAATACCAAGTAATTGACTCGACTTATAGCACTTAGCACGTAAACATTTACGAGTTATCCAACTCTTATGACTATACATAGCATAGCGATAACAATTAATACTTGACACTTAGCAATTCACCGTTACCACTAACAATTAACCACTAATTTAATTAAAAATAATCATTAAACCCGGATATTCGAGTTTCCCCAAAATCATACTTCCGAAATTACAACTTTATTACATAACAAGTTTATAAATTTAAAACCCAGGAATATAACTCTAATAATTAAAACCAATACTCATAAATTCTCCAAATTACTTATGGAAATTAAAACAATACCCATATTTTAAAATATTAATCTACCTGCGAGAATTAACAATTAACTCACCATTTAATTGACAAATAATAATAATAAACAACTCTAATCTCCAATTTAATTCACAAAAACATAGTAATATCCACAATTTACCACTTTAATTCAATTACGAAAAAAATCAACGTATACGCAATTTCATCACTAATTAAATCACAACAATACTAATTAAATAATTAAATTACTACCATCAACAATATACTCACAATTAACTCGAATTAAATGACAACAATTACATAATTAAGATACGAAAATATACCATTCGGGTTCGGGTTCGATTCGCATACAACCCATCTCCATCTCTCTCCCAATCTCTTCCCATCTCTCTCTCTCTCTCTCTCTCTCTCTCTCTCTCTCTCTCTCTCTCTCTCTCTCTCTCTCTCTCTCTCTCTCAACCATCAGCAACCAACATCACCACCACTGGCCTTTCCTTCGCCCCAGCTGCTGCCTCCTCGCCTGCACCACCGAGCTCCAGCCGCCACTGCTTGTCGGCGCGCCACCGCGCCTCCTTCCGCGCCACCACCGCTACTTGTCTTCTCCGGCCACCCAAAAACACAACGCGACTCACACACATATACACGCGATTTATATATATATCTATGTATATTGATTTCAATTTCCTCCCCCAATCTCTTCTCTTTAATCTCTCCCCAATTCTTCTCTTCTCTCTTTCTTTTCTTTCTCCTCTCTCATTTTTCTCGACTCTTCTACTGCGTTCCTTTTCTTCTAATGGGCTTGGCCCATTACTATTATAACACTACTACTTATCCTCTATTCGGCCCAATTATAACAAATAAATGACTTTAAAAAAATCATAATTAAATAAAACTTTCGGAAAATTACACTTTTCATTTTTAAAATAAAGAATATAAAATTACAAGCACGTACATATTTTCGAAATATTTTTCGGATCAAAAATGAATTAAATATGAATTTTCAAAGTTTTGATCCTTTAAATACAATAAAACTCTTAAAATCATTTTAAAATACTAAAACACCCAAATTAATCCACCCAACACTTTTAAAAACTCAATAAATATATCAAGATAATATTACAAAAGATTTCATGATTTAATCCAACTCCGATAAATAAATAAAGATTTTTGAAGATCAATAATACTTGTTTTAAATATTTTTAAATCACTAAAATACAAATAAAAATATTGGGGCACACATTGGCACACATAAATCCATATATACTCATATAAACTCGATACTAAATATCGTTGAACTCCACAACGATATTCTCAAATCCAATTCCATCCTTTAAATACTAATTAACATAATTAAAACAATAAAAATAATAATAATAAATCCTAAAATAATCCGGGATCTTACATTCTACCCACCTTAAAAGGATTCCGTCCTCGGAATCAGGTAATGAAGGGTTACTGGGATTTACTCTACCAACTCGGGTTGCATCTGCAACTCTACTAATCTGCACTCTGGATACTTATTTACTATACTGGGATCTCTACTGACCTCTCTATATAGAACAACTCTAATCGCAGTACTATACATCACGCGCTACTGGCATTCTAAACTCCATTGGCGTACATCCAAGACTAGTCGAGGCATTATGATTCATGATATTTGAAGAGAACGATTTCACATCGTAGCAAAGGTTTCACAATTGTAGAATTAATTCATGAGTTTTCAAACAAATATTCTTTGAAATGAAAAATTACTGAGTGATCAACATGATCAAATGAACCTTGTTGCGTGCCTTATTCAAGACATGACTAAAGGTAATTAACCTTCTTGTACTTCACAACACACAAGTGATGGCGTCCCATCAGACTGCTATCACACAGACAAACAGTCCTTGTGTCCCCTATAAATAGGGTTGTTCACCTCAGTTGGAGTAAAGAAACATAAAAAGATTCGAACATCGAATTAACAATCAATTGATGAGAAATTCTCAGACATACCCCTGGATTACAACTAAACGGATTCCATGGGTACTATTTCCAAAGGAAAGAATAACCAGGAAAGAAACGACTTGCAGAATACTAAGAAGTAATGATTTATCAATAATCGAATCATTCACTGATGAAGAAAATTAGAAACTCAAATATCACTTGACAGGGTTTTAGAAATAAAGGAAATAGGCATCAAAACAACCTCTGTCATAACTGGAATTCCAAATTCGGGGAAAGACAATTGTCAAAATAACTCAACAAAGGAATATTTATCAAGAAGAAAGGTATTGCCAAGATCTCTCCACTGGCTCGTAATCCGCCCTAAACTCTTCTACTATACGTCCTAAGGTCACCTATTCTATACGTCGTCGTCACTCGCACTAAACTCTTAAGGTTCCACTACCTACAGCCTCAAGGGTTTCTACCCAACTTCGCTCAACTATCAGCCACCACTCACATCTTAACTCACTAACTGGTACTATATCCAATAGTCCAACATGAGTCCTATATGAACTCTGACGTTCCTTACTTAACTATACACACTCTTACACACTCTCGTTTCTAGTTTACCATAACCTACGCTCTGATACCAACCTGTAACGCCCCCAAATCCGGGGTCAGTAGATTTGGGCGTCACGCTAACAAACTCAAAAGTTCTAACAAAAAACGGCCATGATGTATTCGTAAATACAACATAAACCTGCTGAATACTAAACTAAAAATCTGAAATTAAAAAAAAATAAAACTGAACTAAAAATAAAACTCAATCAAAAGCTCTTTGACCCCAACTCCCAACTCAGGATCTTAGGTTACAGTTCTAGAAACAAGAAAACCCAAAACCAATTTAAATACAACTCTATTTACAAAACTTTACAAACTTAAATCACTGGTATAACTTCGAATAGAAGTATACCAGGCCAACTAATCAAATTCATACTATAACTACTAAAACTATATATACATACAACAAATCAAACTATAAATCTAAATACCCTGATCCACTTCAGCTTTCTTCACCTCGCCTTGCTTCCTCTTTCTGAACTGCGCAGGTACTTCTCGCCACTGCTTAGCTTACTGAAATATTAGATTTAAAAACAGCAAGGGTGAGCGAATGAAATGCTCAGCAAGTTATATAATAATAACACTGGATAATTAAATGCAATCACTGCAATTTAAGAAGGATTAACTTAAAAAGAAAGTGAACAATAGATATGAGCGAATGAATGCTCACCAATCTATAATCAATACTATACTTGAAATCTGGATTCTTAACTTTGACAGAAGATTAATATTATTTATAACATTTATAACTCGAAATCAGAATTTGATAACTGCAAAGGTTCGAAAAACTAGATTCAATACTTTTAATACTTGCAAAATACTTTAACTATCGCTTTAACAAAATCTCCAAGAAATTCTCATTTACTCAAATTTCATTCATGTCACTAAGCGTTCGCACACCTAGCTGCCTAACCGGCCTGACAATCATGAGTTTGAATAAATAAGAAGATCTCAAATCATTCTCGGTTCTCACTATCACTGCACAACACATGCCACAGTGACCGTAATAACCGTGAATTAGTTTTTTCACCAAGCAAAATATAAACCTACTCTTACAAAATACCAATACCTATTTTCTGCACTCATACTCTTTCTCATAACATAAACACCACCCTTTAATATTCTAACATAACACTCTTCTATTTACTACTAACCATCTCTGCCCCAGATAAAACTTTGAGAGAAAGAATATCAAGAATTTTTCCAATCATTCTTACTCCACTTTCACGTACAATGTTACTTGCGAAGGGAATAACTGAAAAACTTCTATCTATCCTTAATCTCATTATTTTACTGAGGTTTCAACTTTTATCATATAGACAACAATTTAATCTGAAATACACAATTTCTAAACCGATAATCATTTACAGTAAAACAGGTATATCTTATCAAAACATTCCTCTTATTAAAACTATTCCACAAATAAAACATACTTTCCGTAAAACTTTTTGAAACATTTAAATTGATTTTATTATTCTTCTGATTTCGGACAATACGGGTGATCAGCCACGTAAAGTCTTCCTTTCTTTGAAATTAGGTTCTCAATTAGGCAACACATTGGCCTTTAATGCTGGACTAGGACCACCCTAGCCTCTTACGCTAAACAAAGGTGCTGGACTAGGACCACCCTAGCCTCTTACGCTTAACAAAAGTGCTGGACTAGGACCACCCTAGCCTCTTACGCTTATCCAACTTATAAACCATCTTATTAATACTTTAAAACATTTCACTTTTCAGTCCTTTATACTCACTGGCAAAAGACCAGCCCAGTATAAGGAAATTTTAAAAAACATCTTTAATTACTTAAGCCATTTTAATGAGCGACAATACTTAAGAAAGAATAATACTGGCAATAAAACTGTATTTCTACTTTCCACATGATATATGAATAAAATATATCCTTATCAATAATTTGAAGGAGAGAATACTAGCAATACGGATTTGAAGGGAATAATTATATTGAATAAAAACATATGTATCTCGCTTGAACGATAAGCGAGGGTTAGTACACTTGCCTCGTTTCCAGTGCGTCGATTCACCACTTACTGTACTTTGTTCTTTACTCGATCACTCGTTCATTTTCCTTCAACCGTCTCGTCAACTCGATCGCTGGGTCCATAACGAATCCCTAACTTTACTCGGAATAATAGTAAAGTACTATTTAGTACATATACAACCATTTAATAATCAATTACTTATAACTCGCAAACAATACATACATCAATATATATATATATATATATATATATATATATATATATATATATATATATATATATCTATATATCCACACTTCATTAATCATCACATATGCACTTAAACACTCATACACCTACATGCCTTTAAATCTTTAAACAAAATAGTTTAAATAACTTTAAATACAGGGGATTTTTAGAAAATTTCGGCATGACCTATTCGTTTATCGGACTATGGGCACAGCCCCTCAAATACAATTCAAACCCTGCTTTTATAAAAATAAAGCTGCCTCAACTTGCAGCAACATAAAATAAACAAATAATAAAAAGTACCCGCCCAGACATGCGGCAACTAATCACATAAAGAAATTTACCCGCCCAGACATGCGGCACCTCAATACTTAAGAAAAGTAAACTACGTTTATCCACATTTAAGCCAACACCACGTAGTTGGCACTTATACTTTCAACATATACTATAACTTGATTTATACCATTTAGCACATAGCCAATTAGCCATTCATATACTTACACCTCCTATAACAATAACAATTCAACTTTCTACCCAAAACCATTATTGATAATCATTTGACCAATTGCAAACAAATACCAAGTAATTGACTCGACTTATAGCACTTAGCACGTAAACATTTACGAGTTATCCAACTCTTATGACTATACATAGCATAGCGATAACAATTAATACTTGACACTTAGCAATTCACCGTTACCACTAACAATTAACCACTAATTTAATTAAAAATAATCATTAAACCCGGATATTCGAGTTTCCCCAAAATCATACTTCCGAAATTACAACTTTATTACATAACAAGTTTATAAATTTAAAACCCAGGAATATAACTCTAATAATTAAAACCAATACTCATAAATTCTCCAAATTACTTATGGAAATTAAAACAATACCCATATTTTAAAATATTAATCTACCTGCGAGAATTAACAATTAACTCACCATTTAATTGACAAATAATAATAATAAACAACTCTAATCTCCAATTTAATTCACAAAAACATAGTAATATCCACAATTTACCACTTTAATTCAATTACGAAAAAAATCAACGTATACGCAATTTCATCACTAATTAAATCACAACAATACTAATTAAATAATTAAATTACTACCATCAACAATATACTCACAATTAACTCGAATTAAATGACAACAATTACATAATTAAGATACGAAAATATACCATTCGGGTTCGGGTTCGATTCGCATACAACCCATCTCCATCTCTCTCCCAATCTCTTCCCATCTCTCTCTCTCTCTCTCTCTCTCTCTCTCTCTCTCTCTCTCTCTCTCTCTCTCTCTCTCTCTCTCTCTCTCTCTCTCTCTCTCTCTCTCAGCAACCAACATCACCACCACTGGCCTTTCCTTCGCCCCAGCTGCTGCCTCCTCGCCTGCACCACCGAGCTCCAGCCGCCACTGCTTGTCGGCGCGCCACCGCGCCTCCTTCCGCGCCACCACCGCTACTTGTCTTCTCCGGCCACCCAAAAACACAACGCGACTCACACACATATACACGCGATTTATATATATATCTATGTATATTGATTTCAATTTCCTCCCCCAATCTCTTCTCTTTAATCTCTCCCCAATTCTTCTCTTCTCTCTTTCTTTTCTTTCTCCTCTCTCATTTTTCTCGACTCTTCTACTGCGTTCCTTTTCTTCTAATGGGCTTGGCCCATTACTATTATAACACTACTACTTATCCTCTATTCGGCCCAATTATAACAAATAAATGACTTTAAAAAAATCATAATTAAATAAAACTTTCGGAAAATTACACTTTTCATTTTTAAAATAAAGAATATAAAATTACAAGCACGTACATATTTTCGAAATATTTTTCGGATCAAAAATGAATTAAATATGAATTTTCAAAGTTTTGATCCTTTAAATACAATAAAACTCTTAAAATCATTTTAAAATACTAAAACACCCAAATTAATCCACCCAACACTTTTAAAAACTCAATAAATATATCAAGATAATATTACAAAAGATTTCATGATTTAATCCAACTCCGATAAATAAATAAAGATTTTTGAAGATCAATAATACTTGTTTTAAATATTTTTAAATCACTAAAATACAAATAAAAATATTGGGGCACACATTGGCACACATAAATCCATATATACTCATATAAACTCGATACTAAATATCGTTGAACTCCACAACGATATTCTCAAATCCAATTCCATCCTTTAAATACTAATTAACATAATTAAAACAATAAAAATAATAATAATAAATCCTAAAATAATCCGGGATCTTACATGTGATGCTTATTATGAACCACACCCAGATAGGCCCCTAAACCTTTCCCAACTCTCCCCTCAAAGACAAATCGGAACTACTTTTAATCCTCAACCAATCACTCTAGAAGCTCCTCAACTAATCACTCCGGAAGCTCCTCAACCAATCACTCTAATTCTGTAACCTCCCAAAATTGACTACAAAAGTAAGGAGTGGAAGGGTTGTACAATGTTCATTGATAGTGATGGTAAGATCCTTTGTACTTATTTCGTGCTTCTTGTATTTATTTAATGTTTATATTTATTGGTGATAACATGTGATTTAACATATGCGGATTGATTTTGCAATCCCTTATTCCGTTAAAGTAAGAAATCTTAAAGGAATTTCAAAATATGTGTTTGAAGAATACGATGATTTTGTGGGCATTGACACTATACAGATTGATTTTGCAAAAGGATGAATTGTAAGCATACATGACTCATAGCAATTTAGTAAAGGAATCATGGTAATAGATGATGGGACATGCCAAATTGATTGTTACCTTCAATCGGATAAGGATAGGTACCCACTTATCCGTGAGCCGGTTGAATTCAGACGTCTTATAGTCCTCTACAAGATATGTTATCAATTTAAGATCACTTTTGCGTGGACGTTATAGATTACGAAAATTTCACTTTTCATGGTGGTTATTCAAATAAATTAGCCGTATTTTAGAATGAATTTTAGCATTTTAATGAATTAATTGTATCATGTATCATGTTTTAAGAACTTGTATCATGTTTGTTGACCATATTTTTAAATTGTTGTGTGATTTTATCTTATGTATTGTATTGTGAAAATTGTGTGTCCATTTCACTTTCGGACCTTCAAATTCTATAGTTCCACCTAATAATTTTTCGAGATTTTTGGTTTTTAACAAAGTAGGACGTTCATACTTTAATACAAATCAAAAAATTGAAAAATTAATATGTAAAAAAAATGTTTTTAGGCCCCTCAAAATGCCTCCACGAACTAGTTTTTATGAAATTTGTGTGTTATTGTCACTTTTGGACCTTAAAATACTATAGTTCCACCTAATATTTTTTCAAGATTTTTTATTTTTAATAAAGTAGAACGTTCAAATTTTAATTCAGAACAAAAAATCTAGAAGAATAATATGCTAAATATTTATTTTATATGCCCCAAAGTGCATATTCATTGTCTACAAAAATTTTAAATCCAAGCCAGGTTCTCCAATTCAAATGGCGAACAACTAAGGAAACTGACAAAAATGTTGTTCGCCATTTCAAATGGAAAACATGCCTTTGCTCAACATTCTTTGTTCTCCATTTGGAATGGCGAACATGTCAGTTTTAGAAAAATTAATTTTTTTTCTTCACACATCATGTTTGCCAGGCTACTTTTGCAAACTTGTGTTCAGGGTGTTCATTTTTACAATTCCTGTTAAGAAAGGAGCCAAAAATACAAAGGAATCAAGGAATAGTAGTGACATGCTTGTACCAAATATGTTGGCTTTGAATAAAAAAAAATGTCGATATTCCACACTGGTCGAAATTATGTCCACCATAAATCGAGGCTATGCTTGCATTTTGTAGCAACCATTGTGCTTAGAGTTGGTAACAGGTTGAATTTGGTAACAGGTTGGATTAGTTCAAGTTTAACAAAAATAAACCCAAACCATTATGTCTTGATAATGTTCATGTTTGGCTTCTACATATAAAATGAAAAACCAAACACCAACCATCAGGTTTCGACTTGGGTCTAAATCATATAGTACCTAATATTATGAATAAAAGTTAATAAA
Source organism: Saposhnikovia divaricata (assembly GCA_036435485.1). Taxonomy (NCBI): domain Eukaryota; kingdom Viridiplantae; phylum Streptophyta; class Magnoliopsida; order Apiales; family Apiaceae; genus Saposhnikovia; species Saposhnikovia divaricata. The sequence continues at coordinate 52,548,785 of CM071594.1, read as the reverse complement.
TTATTTTTCTTATTGAAAATATGAATATTAAAACGTTCTCTATGTGTTTTATGTAGGTAGAGTGTTTAGTATACGAAAAAAAATATACTAAATACATTTGTGTGCGACTGTTCAACTTTTATTCTTATATACTTTGAATACTTTATACACAATATTTAAGCGAACTATTAAGACGATTTTTCAATTATTTACAAACATCAGGACTTCGTAGCTATGTTATAAGCTTTGAGGGATGATAATAGCCATTGTACCCTGGTATTAAACCTTCTAAGATTGGGCCCATTACCTTAATACGTGTACATTACCTTGATCGGGACAAGCCTTAATTCGGCCTTTATGCCTTAAAGCATATTTTTGTTATGGATTGATAGATTTGATTACTATTCATGGATTTATCAATAAACATCTTTAATTTATCAATTCATGGATTGAATTGATGGATTTGATTACTTTTCATGATGAATCAACTATTTTTGTTAATTTTTATGCACCCACAAAATTTCATCAGTTACTATACATCAAATAAATAATTACATGTTATATCATAAATTGAAATTCATTGATATTATTTTATGGTCCCACAAATAATATCCAAAAATAGATTGTTGGTTAATTTTAGATTTTTGATAAGATTTTCGTCGAATCGCATAATGACACGTGTCTTGATCTAAATTTATGGATTGAAAAATTGTCCATAAGAAATATCATGATCTTCTGATTATAATCATCTCAAAATCACTACAAATCTTTGCAGTTATGAATTCATCGAAAAGATTGTTGAGATAAAGGTAACAACACAGTCAAGAAGAGTATAAAATTATGCACACCATGGTGACTGAAGCGACAATGATGAAAGAGTTCATCGATACTTCAGGTGAACCATAAGGATGCAGCTCGCAACCTGGAAAATCTCCCAATCACCTTAGACAAAGGCTATCGAGAGGAAAAATCTCATGGAAGATTATTTCATTGATCGTCCAATATTCAGTGAAGATGACTTTCGTCGGAGATATAAAATGCACCCACATGTTTTCAATCGTATCATGATAGCTCTTTGCACTCAAGATTCTTAATGGCATCAAAAAGCAGATGCAATTGGATTACTGGTTGTTTCCCTCAACAAAAAATGACTGCTGCAATACAAATGCTTGCTTATGGTGCAACAGCAGATCAATGTGCCAAAATATGTAAGATAGGAGAATCACCGGCAGATGCTGCTGCACTAGAGTGTATGAAAAAAATTTACCAGCAAGTTGAAGGACTCTTTTGTGAGGAGTACCTTCGTGCTCCAACACCATCAAATTTACAAAGGCTTCTGGCTAGAGGCGAAAAAAGGGGATTTCTGGGTATGATGGAAAGTATGGATTGTATGCACTAGGAGTGGAAGAATTCTCCAAGTAGGTGGGGTGGGGCTTATAATGGCGAAAAGGATGCCCTACTATCATCATGTTGCATAACATGATAGTTGAGGATAAAGTTTTAGAGTTAATAGAAGAAGATTTAATGAATCCGTTAGCATCACAGGTTTATGATAGGCCAGTAGATTCTAATGGAGTTCGAATTCCTTTTACACCAATACAAAGAGATGGAAGAAATCAACAAGCATTTTGGGATTGTATTGAGAACTTTGAATTAGCTTACATCCATACAATGCTTCAAAATGATTTGGTGGAGCATAACTGGGCAATAGAATTAACTTGTTCTATGATCTTAACCTTCTTTCTTTTAAACCACTTTTCCATATTAGGGTTCATTTGACTAGTATCCATTGTCATGATCTTTGTTTGCTCCCTTAATTCTTCGGTAGCCTCGCATTTTGCCAATCTTTCTTCTTTTCATTCCTCTAATGCATCAAGTCTTACCTGCCTTGATTCCTTTCGATTTTCAAGTTCTAAGATCTCTCAAGGCATTTGAAGGGTTTCCTCATCTCTTTTGATGTTGGCATCCACTAGTTGTTTTTGGTTACATTGCATACTATAAGAAATAGCTGTAGAAATCTCATCATTTTTTGTCATACTTTGTTTTCCTTTCTCTTTTGCTTGTTTGGATGCCTTTACTTCCATCGATCTAACCAGACTAGAAGGATTTTTTGTTTCTCGATCAGACTCCGAAGTCGTGAAAACTTTTTCATCAACGCAATCATCACTATTCAAATTAATTTGCGATTCCATTAATGTTGGAAAGTTTGGTCGAAATGGAAGAGAACTAGTGGGAATGTCTACAAATTGAGGATGTGCTGCAACTGCTTCATAACATTCCTATTTATCAAATGTCTTATTCATGTCCTTGATATATAATCCTTGAGCTCGAGTTATCTAAAAAAATAAGAAATTGTGGATACTAAGTTAAAACTCAAAATAATATAAAAATGCTAAAATATATATACAACGCCTTAATTTAATAATTATTATAGGTGTAATTATTATTATATTTTAGTACCAAAACGTTGGTATTAGAATAACATCATATCTCCGATTTATATTTTTAAATTTAAGTAAATTTGTTTCAAATTTAACTAGCATGTCTCCAATAGCCAATAATTTTCCTTCATTATCTCTTTTTCTCATTTCTTTTACTTGTTTGATAATGCGACAAATACAGTACCATTTATATCTTGTTTAATATATAGTACCAACTAAGTATTGTACTATTTAACATAATAGTATGCGATAAATAAATTCATTTTTTATGTTAAATTATAGATATAACATTATGTTTAACACATCATTGAACATGCGCTTGCATAGGGGCTTATTCAGAATGATATTAATTGCCTATCTAGCTACTTGAATGCATATTAAAACAAACATGCATGTGCTTCATATGTCCCTTAGTAACTTCCTTATGGATAAGAACTAATTAGTCAATGTGCATACAAATCATTGTAATTATTTGTGGGACGTTATTGATAACAAGTAGGTACCGCCAGTGGCGGAACCAGGATTCTAAGTTAGGGGGGGCGAAATCATAGATATTAAAAAAAAAATTGAACGCAATAATTAATAGAAAACATTATAACTTCAGTGTTCAATACAATATTTTAAATACATTATTTACTAATACGCGATAGTTGACAGCATCGACTTTCCATATTTTGAAAGCGCTGTAAAATAAGTTCGTCATCAACCGTCATAAATACATCTTTTTCAATATAAACAACTAACAGATCATTCATCCATTCATCTCCAACTGAATTTCGTAATTTAGTTTTCACCACATTCATTGCTGAGAAAACTCTAACCATGGACGATCAGTATACCAAACATCTCTAAAAACTCTATTATGTCCCCCCCATTATTGTTTTTGGAAAATTATGTAACCTTGGTTGACAGGGACCTCTTGATATATATTTCCTACGAATCAGATCCCTTGCATTTATATCATAACTATCAATCGATTTTCGTCGTAAACCAGGATCACTCACTACATCATCTTGATCACTTAAATCAATATTTTCCTCAACATTAACATGTTCGGAAGAATTAGACGACGAACCAACAGAGATTTTTGGTTGTTTACTGAAATAACGAAACATTACTGCAAAATAAACATTGAAAATAGAACTTGTTGTGGAATAAAAACTAGGTTGAAAATATTGCGGCTAGGGTTTATATATTTAATGCTAAGGTTCGTGAGCTTCGTGCTTTAATGGCTGCTTCTGCGTTCGAGACTTAAACGGTCCTCACAGAATGCCTACGTATCTCTGTAAATTAGAGAATCAAGCCAATAAAACGTAGTTCTGAGGTGAGGGGTCAGGCCCTTTATATAGGCTGAGAAGCCTTAGAATTATGGTAGGATTTGGAGACTTGATGGACAAGTCTTTGAGGAATGTTCTAGATCTATTCCTTGTAGGAATCAGTTTCCATATTGAATTGGATGCCTTATTGGATAAGTTTGAAAGGGATATTACCCTTATCCAACTCTTATTTGCTGAGCTGTTTATTACCCTTAATATTAATTACGAAATTAATATTATATTTAGGGTTTTGGGCCCAGCTGGTGGGCCCCACGTTTGGACTATTCTTGGCCTAATTAATGCCACATCAAATGTGTCTTTAGGGCTTATCTTCAGCCCATATCATTTGCCCCCCAACTTCTTAGGAAAACTGATCAGGTTTTCGTAGAAGTTATATTTGCCTTAATCGAGACTCGGGGTCGTTTTTATCCCTTACCTGGGACTTCTTAATTTTCCTACCCTTATATGGGAGTTTTGGTTTACACTAGTGTTTCACGAGTATCGTCTTGATTGTAAAGTGTGGAGCGACCTACACATTTACGACGATTTGCCTTATTCGAGGCTTTAATTTGTGCTTGCTTTTAGCAATTTCGGCACTTTCATAGAGTTTTTATGCATTATTAGCATAAATTATTGCTCAACTAGTCAAGAAAATATTTCTATAATTTTCCTCGTATTTTTCTGTACTTTTTCTAATATTTTAGGAATTTTTATGTACCAACAGGTATTTTTCGTAATTTTTCCTAATAATTTAGGAATTTTGAAGTACCAACAGGTATTTTTCGTAATTTTTCCTAATAATTTAGGAATTTTTAAGTACCAACAGGTATTTTTATTATCTTTTGGGAATTATTTTTCGATCTCCCAACATTATTTTAAAAATTTTTAAAGGATTAACTTTCAAAAAAGTCATCCTGGCAAGAAATGCCTCCTGGGCGTGGGTACCCCCGCCAAGGAGACACCCTCCTTAGGCACGCCTAGGGGGTTTGGTCTCCTGGGCGTGGGTGATCTTTGTCCCTGGAAATGCTTCCTGGGCGTGGGTAACCCCGCCAAGGAGACACCCTCCTTAGGCACGCCTAGGGGGTTTGGTCTCCTGGGCGTGGGTGATCTTTGTCCCTGGAAAAGCTTTCTGGGCGTGGGTACCCCCGCCAAGGAGACACTTTCCTTAGGCACGCCTAGGAAGTTTGGTCTCCTGGGCGTGGGTATGCCCTTCGTTCCTTGAAAAGCTTTCTGGGCGTGGGTACCCCCGCCAAGGAGACATTTTCCTTAGGCACGCCTAGGAAGTTTGGTCTCCTGGGCGTGGGTATACCCTTCTTTAAAGAAAATCGAGCTGGGCGTGGGTACCCCCGCCAAGGAGACACCTTCCTTAGGCACGCCTAGGAGGTTTGGTCTCCTGGGCGTGGGTATACCCTTCTTTAGAGAAAATCGAGCTAGGCGTGGGTACCCCCGCCAAGGAGACACCTTCCTTAGGCACGCCTAGGAGGTTTGGTCTCCTGGGCGTGGGTATAGCCTTTTAATTGGGCTTCCTACCTTTAAATTCTAACGGGATTTTATCCTATTTTCTAAAAATGTCGTAGAACATTCTAGAATTATTTCAAAATTTGAATTTCATGGGCTTCCCGCCTATTCAAAGGCCCAGTCACCTGTTGACAGCCCATTTACGGGATATAACCGGTTGAATGACCAACCGTGAACTCTATAAAAGAGTAGTGTGCATCCCTCATTTCTCATTTCACTATTCAGCAAAAATTATCATTCCCTTATCACAAATATTCAAAAAAGCTCTGCTAGGGTTCTGTCGTGAGGCGATTCCCGGCGTTATTACTCCGCCCTATTTTCCAGTTTCCGTTTGAAGATCGTTGAATCTTCATCTTCTTCAACCTCCTTTTTCAACTTTTCTGGGTTTCAAGCTTTCAAGGGAAGCATATCAATGGAGGATTCTAGCTCTTCAGGCCAGTCACAACTCGCTAACACTTCCACCACCGCTCCACGGCTTTCAAGGGGTAAGAACCCTAAAACATCTCTTGTCCATGCCAGTGTTTTTTCCCTTAGAGATCTTTTAAATGAATTTGGCCAAGCTTTTCCAAACATGCTTCATTTAGATGCTTATGAATATAAATCGAAATATAAACAACATAGGGTAGACATTTTAGCCCAACTTTTTCATATTAATGGGCCTTATAGGGCCGTTGCTCCGGCCTCAAACGAAAGGGCTTGTCACCCAAAGCCTGGGGCCATTAGGATTTACAAAGAAACTTTTTATGCTGGTTTTCGCCTACCTCCTCCTCCTTTCGTTTACCGTCTTTTGGCCGAAGCCCGGGTTTGTCCAACCCAACTTATGCCAAATGCATGGCGTTTTATCTATTGTTTCTTGGTCCAATGTAAGAAACATGGGCTTGAGCCCAGCATCTCTGTTTTTCGATATCTATTCAAATTTGTCAATTCTTCTGATAATTCGGGCTGGGTCAAAATCCAACACCGTTCCTTGGCCCGTTCTTGTTTTGTTTCGGATTCCGCTCCTGATTCCCTTCCTAATTGGAAAAGGGAATGGTTTTATATCTTTTTGGATGGGGATGACTGGGACAACTATTTCCGGCCCAACTTCTGCAGGGCCGTTGATGGGCCTGTTAGGAGTTTAAAATTGGGCGTGGAAGAAGAGGCCGCCATAAATTTATTAACATCGGATAATTTGCATCAATGTGCAAATTTGATTTCTGAAGATTCGTTGCAGGCCTATGGGCTAAGCGATTTGGGCCCTGAGGGTAATTCTCATCTCTTGCTTTGTTAATATTTCATGCTAGATATAATTATCTAACTTTCTTGTAATAATTTTGCAGCCAAAACTGCCCTGGGAGCAATTTTTAAACAGAGGGAGACTGCTGCCACTGCTAGGGTGGTAACAGAGAACCCTAGGGCCAAAAGGGCCAGGACAGATGAGGCCTCTGCCACGGTGGAGCGTGTTCCTGCTTTTCTTCAGGAAAAGCCAGTTCCTATTGAGGAAGACCTCACTCCCTTTACAGTGGGATGGGGTTTATGCAATAGGGACACAGCTGTAGGTGACTCCAGGGCTGCAGCTGAGTGGTCCAGGAGCGTGGTTACTCCACGGGACAGGGTCCACATTGTGGAGTCCTCTGATGACTTGCAGATTGAGCTTCTCGGGGCTCAAGCTGTTGCTTCGGTAATTTCTTATTCAACTTCTTTAATTTAATTGCATTTACTTTTCCCTTATTTACTTGTTTCCTTTGCAGATGAACGCCTACCTTCAGGCCGCTGTTCATAACCTGAAGGAGGTGCGTGCTGAAAAGACCATTGCTGAGAGGGATAGAGACAGATACTTTGATGCCTCCGAGGCAAACTTTGCTCGTTTTAGGGAGGTGGAGAAGGAGCTGGCTACTGAGAAGGAGAAGAACAGGAAGCTTCAGCTGGAGGTGCAGCAGAACAGGGAACACATCATTGCTGATTACAAGGCTTCTAAGGACTTTCAAGATGTCCTGAATGCCGAGTATGATGCAAACTTTCCTGGCACCTTCAAGGAGTGTTGGGAGGGGATCATCGAGGAGCTGAGTGGGAAGATCGAGGGGGTATCCTTGGAGAAGTTCCCGGTACCTGCTATCCCTGGATTGACAGATACCTTGGAGATCGCTACAGAGACAGCAGTGGATGGGGACTCTCAGCCCACTCAGGATCCACCTTCTTCTCCTGGGGTAGAGACAGCAGATCCTTCTTCCACTCAGGGAGATGTAGTTATTGAGGACTTAGATGAGTAGATGGCCCTGCGTGGCTTATTTCTGTTTATCTTTATTTATTCTGAACTTTTGCCCTTCGGGGCTTATGACTTAACTTTATTTATGCAGTAGTTCCTTTTGTTTCCATGTTCTTATTTTTTGCTTATTGTTCGTTAAACTTTAGAATTTCTCAAGTACTTGGCCTCCTGGCTGGTACTAAACTCACAAGTTAGTTCAACGTTTGCCTTTCGTGTTTATTTTAACAAAGAGAAGTAACTCATAAAGAAAACAATATAAATTCCATTATGCTATCAATAGAATGGGTTCAACCCTTACATAAATACTCTATCTTCTACTGGGAGCAACATGCTCTAAAATGGTTTCATTCGAACCTTATTCCTAATAAATAGATAAAAGTCCAAGCCTTTGTCAAAAGAACTTAGATATAATAAACTTTGAGGTTCACAGCGTGCCAAGTTCGGGGCACCTCAACCCCATCCAAGGTTTCTAACTTGTAGGATCCTTGCCCTAACACCTTTCTGACTAGATATGGTCCTTCCCAGTTTGGTGCTAACTTTCCTTTCTGGCCAACTCCTGAGGCTTCAATCTTCCTTAAAACCATGTCACCTTGTCGAAAGAATCTTTCTTTAACTCTCTGGTTGTAGTGAAAAGATGCTCTCTTCTGATATTCAGCATTCTTCGCATTAGCTCCATCTCTAACCTCATCAATTAAGTCAAGGGCGAGTCTCATTCCTTCGTCATTAGTTTCTGGCTCATATGCCTCAACTCGAGGTGATGCTTGCATGATCTCTAAAGGCACAACTGCCTCGGCTCCATAAGCCAGCAAAAATGGGGTTGCTCCAGTCGTTACCTTACAAGTGGTACGATATGCCCAAAGTATGGGCAACAACTCATCTACCCATGTATTCCTAGAGCGTTCGACCCTCTTTTTCAGTCCATCAAGGATAATTCGATTAGCTACCTCAGCTTGCCCATTGGCCTGAGGGTGTGCCACCGAGGTAAAACGGAGCTCAATTGCATTCTCTTCACAATACTTCTTAAACTCCTCATTGTTGAATTGTGTCCCATTGTCTGTCACAAGGATTCGTGGGATTCCGTATCTGCAGATGATGTTCTCCCAAAAGAACTGGGAAACTTGCTTGGTGGTTATCTTGGCCAGGGGTTTAGCCTCAATCCACTTAGTGAAATAATCAATTGCTACTATTAGGAATTTCCTCTGTGCTGAAGCCATGGGAAAGGGTCCAAGTATATCCATCCCCCACATTGCAAATGGAATGGGAGAGTTAATCGAGGTCAACATCTCAGGCGGTTGCCTCACAATTGGGGCATGCTTCTGGCATCTCTCACATCTCTTGACATAGTTTTGTGCATCAGCCAACATCTCCGGCCAATAAAACCCTAAACGAATTATCTTGTGAGCTAGGGCTCTGCCCCCCAAGTGTTGCCCACAGATCCCTTCATGAACTTCTTCCAATGCTTCTCTTGCCTCTTGAGGCCTTAAACATTTCAAGTATGGAATGACAAACGACCTCTTATACAAGATGCCTTCAATCAAAGTGTATCTCAATGCTCTTACTGAAAGTTTTCGTGCCTCCAAGGCATTGTCTGGGAGCCATCCGGTCTAAGGGTGTGCCTTGATAGGGTCTATCCAAGAGCCTCCTATATCGATTGGTGCCAATAACTTTGAATTAACGGTCGGGGCCTTCAAGACCTGAAAATAGACACTCCCAGCATAATTCTCTATCTCGGAAGAAGCAAATTTAGATAGGGCATCGGCCTTAACGTTTTCCTCTCTTGGAATGTGCTCAACATAGCACTCCTCAAACTGGGACATAACAGCCTTTACTACTCTCAAGTATTTTGCCATAGTCTCATCCTTAGCCTCGAATTCACCATTTACTTGTGCTACCACAAGCCTTGAATCTCCACAAACTTTGAGATTCTTGACCCTCATAATTCTGGCCAAGCCCAAACCAGCTATCAATGCCTCATATTCCGCCTCGTTGTTGGTAGTAGGGAAATCCAACTTTAAAGCGTACTCAACTGTGAACCCATCGGGGCTTTGTAAAACCAAACCTGCACCACTAGATTTTGTTTTTGATGCTCCATCAAAATAGAGCACCCAATATTCCTTCAGATCGGGTGTGAGTTTCTCTTCTTTATCCTCTTGCCCAGGGGTAGTCATTATCTCTTGCCCCCCGACTTCTTGGTTGTTAATAGTACATTCAACCACGAAGTCAGCTAATGCCTGAGCTTTGATAGCTGTCCGAGGCTTGTATGTGATGTCAAACTCTCCTAACTCAATCGCCCATTTGATTAGCCTTCCACTGGCCTTAGGGCTATGCAATATGTTCCTCAATTGCTGGTTTGTCAGAACTTGAATCTTATGTGCCTGAAAGTAAGGCCGCAGCTTTCTTGAGGCAGTTACTAATGCCAAAGCAAACTTTTCTATGGGTGAGTAATTCAACTCAGCTCCATGCAACACTTTACTCACATAGTAGATAGGTTTCTGGACCTTCTCCTCTTCCCGAATAAGGACGGCACTCAGGGCTTGTTCGGATACCGCCAGGTATAAACTAAGAATCTCCCCAGGACTTGGTTTAGTTAACAACGGGGCTTCAACCATGTACTTCTTTAGTTGCTCAAAGGCCTCTTGGCTTTCAGGTGTCCACTCAAAATTTTTCACCTTTTTTAACGCTTGGAAGAAAGGCAAGCATTTGTCTCCAGACTTGGAGATGAATCTTCCTAAGGCTGCAACTCGACCTGTCAACCTCTGCACATCTCTTATAGAGCGTGGAGGCTCCATGTCTAAAATCGCCTTGATCTTGTCAGGATTGGCCTCAATGCCTCTTTTCGAAACCATCAGCCCTAAAAACTTCCCCGATCCAACGCCAAAAGCACACTTGGCGGGATTCAACATCATCTTGTGGTGCCTTAGCACTTCAAATGCCTCTCCGAGGTGCTTGATATGATCAGCCTTAAGTAGGCTCTTGACTAACATGTCATCAACATATACCTCCATGGTTCTTCCAATCAGATGGGCGAATATCTTATTCACCAATCGTTGGTAAGTAGCTCCTGCATTCTTTAGACCAAAAGCCATGACAAGATAACAAAAGACACCAAAGTCAGTTATGAAAGATACCTTAGGTATGTCATCCTTGTGCATCTTAATCTGATTATAGCCGCTGAATCCATCCATGAAGCTTAACATCTCATGTCCAGCTGTAGCATCTATCAACATATCAATCCTCGGCAGGGGAAAACAATCTTTTGGGCATGCATCATTCAGGTCAGTGAAGTCTATACACATTCTCCACTTCCCATTTGCTTTCTTGACCATGACTGGGTTCGCTAACCATTCAGGAAACTGGATCTCTTCAATAAAACCAGCTTCCAAGAGCTTATTCACTTCTTGCCTAATGGCCTCTTGCCTCTCCGGAGCAAAGTTTCTCTTCTTCTGCTTTATTGTCTTCCTTTTGGGGTCAACATTTAACCTATGAGTTATGAGTTGGGGGTCAATCCCTGGCATATCAGCTGCTGTCCAAGCGAACACGTCGCTATTCTTCTGTAAGAATTCTATTAACTTGCCCTTCAGGGGTTCTTTCAGAGATGCTCCAACATAAGTAACTTTTTCAGGATCATTAGGTTCTAGAGGTACGGGAATCAAATCCTCTGCTGGCTTCCCTCTATGCTCTTCATCATCACGGACATCCATGTCTTCAATCGGAAGGACCTGCCCCCCGACTCCATCGGCCCTCAGTGCGGCCACATAACAACTTCTTGCCATCTTCTGATCACCCTTTTGTTCTCCGACACCATTCCGTGTCGGAAACTTAATTTTCATATGATAGGAAGAGGCCACAGCCTTAAACGCATGAAGTCCAGTCCTTCCAAGGATTGCGTTGTATGTTGATACTGCCTTGATCACCAAGAAATTCAACATCTGAGTCGCCTCTTTAGGCTCCTGCCCAATAGTCACGGGTAGCTGAATAGTCCCTTCAACGTTGGACTCCACTCCGTTAAACCCGTATATAGGCATGTTTGTAGGGGTCAGTTGAGAGTCGTTGTAACCCATCTTTACAAATGCATCATGAAATAAAATATCCACAGAAGCCCCATTGTCTATCAAGACTCGTTTTACTTCGGAGTTTCCAATCACGGGAGTTATGACCAGCGGGTCGTCATGGGGGAATTTTACCCCTTCCAAGTCTGAATCATTGAAACCAATTACCATCTCGGTTTTAGCACGCTTCGGGGCTTCTCCCACAATGTGCATTACTTCTCTAGCATAAGCTTTTCGAGAATTCTTAGTCGTGCCAGCTGCTGTCGGGCCTCCCCAGATCATATTGATAACTGCCCTTCGGGGCTGGGGATTGCGATCATGGTTGTCATCCCTCCTATTATTATCTCTCCTTTCATTGTCTCTTCTGTCATTGTCCCTTCTCTGGTTCCCACGGTCGTCACCCTTGGTGAACTGACTTAGTTTTCCTCTTCGTATCAAGAACTCAATCTCATCCTTGAGTTGCCTACAATCGTCGGTGTCATGTCCCACATCTTTGTGGAACCTGCAGTATTGCTCCTTATTTCGCTTAGCTGGGTCTCCTCTAAGTGGCTTCGGCCATCGGAAATCCTTTTCCTTTTCAATGTCCAACAGGATCTGGCTTCTTGGAGCATTAAGTCTGGCATACTCTGAAAACCTTGGACCCGAGTTCTTTTTTGGAGCAGATTCAGAGTCTCTGCTAGCTCGGGGATACTTGTCCCTAGCATCGTACTCTTGTTCTTGCTTCCGCTTGTTCCCTCCATTGCCCAACGTGGCTTCTTTCTTGATGTTGTCCTCAGCTTTTATATACTTGTCCGCCCTTCGTTGAAGTTCATCCATGCTTTCAGGGGGGTGTTTTGCCAACGACCTCTTAAAAAAGAGATCCGTGGTTCCATGCTGCAAGGCTACCATGGCCACCTTATTTTCCAAATCGGTTATATTCAGAGTTTCCTTAGTGAATCGCTTGATGTAATCTCTTAAGTTCTCATTCTTTCCCTGTGTCACATACATAAGGGATGCAGAGCTTTTCTCATGAATTCTTCCGCTAATGAATTGACTGACAAAAGCGGTACTCAACTCCTTGAAAGAGCTAATAGAGTTTGGAGGTAAACGACTATACCAACGTTGCGCCATGCCCGACAGGGTTTGGGGAAACGCCCTACACTTAAGGGCATCGTTGGCAGGCTGCAGTAACAAGGCGCTTGTAAACGTTCTCACATGAGTTGCGGGATCCCCCGTTCCATCGTAAGCTTTGATCGTGGGCATCTTAAACTTTCGGGAGATATGTGCATTCATCACCTCCTCAGTGAATGGAGGGGTCGGATCATCCAGATCTCCTTGTAGCATCAAATCTCTGGGATTATTCTTGGGGGGTTCCACCCTGGTAGTTCCTCTGGTTGGGGCTTCAGCCCTTCGGTGTCTCCTTGAAGACCTCTCCAGATCTATGAAGGGAATCCCTCCTGAAGTCGGAGGAGGTCGAGTCTGATTAGGGTTCTGTCTCTCTAGTTCCCTTGCTTGGTCGTCCTTCAGCTTCTGAATCTCGGCTTCATAAGCCTTAATTTTCTCTGCGATTGTTAAAGGACCATCTCGGTTCGATGGATTCCTCCCTAGAGGTTCCTTACTAGCGCGTCGCCTCCTTGGGGCTTCGTCTCGATCATCGTCTTCAGACGACGAGTCTCCGGTATAAGGACCAGAGTAATCATAGTATCCTGGTTCAGGAGGAGCCGGGCCTCTAAGATAAGGGGATTGTTGTTGCCCATGGATCAACCGAGCATGACCGCTTGGTCCTGGATCCCTTGGATCTTGGGGGTAATTAGGTAGCCCATACATTGGGTTAGTGTTAACAGGGAGCGAAGAAGTGGAGAGACTGTGAAGCGGCGGGCGGCTACTCAGAGGGAGAGGAGAGACCACCATCTGGAGCGGGTTAGTCTCCTGTCCTAGAGGGACGATTTCAGGTTGAGATCTTTCAGCGGGGGGATCCGTCCCTTGTGGTTGAGAGGCCTGACTACGAGGGTTTGTTTCCGTCAATGGGGGTACAGACCCTGGCCCTGTACCAACAGGAGGAGCAGCGACTGGTGGAACGATGGTTCCAGAGGTAGCCTCGGTTGAGACCGGTGTTGTTCTTCGAGTGGTAACCATGGTTGATGTCTTCTTCCCACAGACGGCGCCAAATGTTGTGGAATAAAAACTAGGTTGAAAATATTGCGGCTAGGGTTTATATATTTAATGCTAAGGTTCGTGAGCTTCGTGCTTTAATGGCTGCTTCTGCGTTCGAGACTTAAACGGTCCTCACAGAATGCCTACGTATCTCTGTAAATTAGAGAATCAAGCCAATAAAACGTAGTTCTGAGGTGAGGGGTCAGGCCCTTTATATAGGCTGAGAAGCCTTAGAATTATGGTAGGATTTGGAGACTTGATGGACAAGTCTTTGAGGAATGTTCTAGATCTATTCCTTGTAGGAATCAGTTTCCATATTGAATTGGATGCCTTATTGGATAAGTTTGAAAGGGATATTACCCTTATCCAACTCTTATTTGCTGAGCTGTTTATTACCCTTAATATTAATTACGAAATTAATATTATATTTAGGGTTTTGGGCCCAGCTGGTGGGCCCCACGTTTGGACTATTCTTGGCCTAATTAATGCCACATCAAATGTGTCTTTAGGGCTTATCTTCAGCCCATATCAGAACTACTGAATTAAAAAATTCTTTGAAGCATACTATCAAACACCTTGTAGATAATAAAATAAGTAAACAAATAAGTAAGTATATAACTAAATTTAAAGAATAAAGAAGTTACCTAATCTTTGAAGCATCAAAGATTGCAATTTAATGTTGAATTTGAGTACTTGAGTCTTGAACTTGATATGCTGGAGCTGGAGCCAGGAGGCAGGAGCCGAACTCTGGACACGAATAATAATAGTACTAATAAACCAAATGATTATGTATGTTTGTTTAAATGTTAATGGGCTTGGGCTGTTGTTTGTTTGTTTTTAATTTTATTGAATTTGGGTCAATCTATTTGCAAGTGCCAAGGCAAAGTTAACATGTAAGTATGTGACCCATTTATTCACAATATTTACTAAAAATATACCTAACTAATATTAAAATATATTAAATATATGTTGCCCCCTCCCCAAAATAACAGGAGGTGCAATCATCACATATAATTTTAACTCAGGGGTGCAATTGCCCCCCTTGCCCCCCTTCCTTCCGCCACTGGGTACCGCATGCGAATAAGACCAAACTAGGTAGAGATCTTCATGCATATGAGCATAAATTAAATTAATCAATATCTTTTTAAGTTATACGAAATAGATGTTATAAAGATAAATTGAAAGATGTAACTACTCTTTTCTTTCTGATGATAATTATGTGAAATTAAAAAGCAAATAAAATAAAATTAGGTAGATATCCACATGCATATGAATACAAATGAAATTAATTAGTAACTTTTAAAACTATATGGAGTACACATTAAAAGAGATAAATTGAAAGAATTATTCATTTTATTATTCATACCACTACCAATTATATACTCTTTGGCAAGGCCGGTCTTGGCCCATGCGGGCTAGGCCTAGAAATTCCAGGGGCCCAAAATCATTTTTATCAGTATGGATATGGTTATAGAACCGATATAGATGTACCAATACTGTTCCACTGTTTTGGTCTTTGGTGTCACAAATAGTTTTTAAATGAGCTCGAAAATTTACATTAACTATATACATTTTGAAGCATTTAGCAGTCCATCATTTGGTGCAATAGACATCAACAATTTATATTCACTCGAAGATCCCGACTGAATGACTAATTGATTAATGATAATGTGGGCCAAATAGTATTGAATAACCTAAAACTTTCATAGCTACACGGATTTACAAAATAAAATCACAAAAAATTATAAGTAAATTGGTTTTATAATGAAAAGAACCTAAAGTATTAATACTCTTAGGACGTGTTCACTTGAATAGAATGGAATGAGGGGAGAATGGAATGAAATTTGTACTCTTAGTTGGGGGAGATTGGGAAAAGTGTTTAAATGTTCATTTCTTACTTCATTCATTCATTTCCACACAATTTAAACTAAAATTTTAACCCACCTGTTTTGGAAGGAATGCTCCATTCTCCATCATCATTTTCCTTGCAAGCTTCATCATAAAAAACTTCTTCTCCATCATATTTGTTCACTATTTCCCCCAACATCCCCCTTTCTTCATAAATTTTATTTACAGTTTTCATTCCATTCCTACCTCATTCCATTCTTCCAAGTGAACACAATCTTACTTTATACTCCCTCAGACTCCCCCAATTGTTTACATTTGGGTTGGGCACAGAGGTTAAGTAAAAATATAGATTAGTAGAGAGAAAAAAAAGTAAGTGAAGTTGTGGTTCCAATCAATATTTAATGTATAAAGTGAGTATAGTGGAGGAAATTAGTGGATATTTATAAGTAAAACTTTACTATTTTTGTAAACTTTTGAAATGTAAAAAATTGAGGGTGACATCTAAAAAAGGAAAGTGTAAAGAAATCGATGGAACACATGGAATATAAGATAAAATTTAGTCATTTTTATTTAAATGTTTGAAATGAAATTATAATGAGTTAAATGAATTTGTGCTCCAATTTATTTTATTTATGATAGTAAGTTAAGTCATCAATGAAAAGTTAGTCTGATAGCTGATTGTAATATAAAAAAGTCTGTCATCCTATAATTGGTTATAATTTTACAAATGAAACGATCATTTCCTACATTAATATGAATTTTACGAATAGAATAATGACATGTGAAATTTAAAAATATTTTTAGAATCAATTTTTGGATATGTAACCTTTCTCTAATAGAAAAGGTTTTCCAAATTCAAAAATAAATTTTGAATCGTATAAAAACGTATCTTTAACTTGGACTCCTACAAACACTCGATTTTTATTGGGCTCAGTCTCGAATCTCAATTATAATCTTGATCCAATATGGGCTTTGTGTGGGCCATAAGAATCGCTGAGTATGCTGATATTATAGCTCTTTAAATTGCTTGAAATTTAGCATGACGATTGTATATTTCGTGCCTTTCCAATACACTCTCTCTTAAAAGTTAAAACTTCTGAAGCAGCTAATTAGGTAAGCTTTCTCATCTGGGTTATCTCAATTTTCAATCTTGTCATGTAAATATGAAATCTTTAGTGAATTATTATTCGGGTTCATCTTACATTTCATTTTTGTTTTGCTGAATTTTTTTTTTTTTTTTTTTTTTGTGTTTCTTAATTTGATTGGAGAGATGGGTAGGCTTTTTGTTGAATCTCTTGACGGGAATGTGTATTCTTGCAAGCATTGCAAGACCCATCTTGCCATTCTTGAAGATATTGTCTCTAAGGTCCTCTCTCTCTCTCTCTCTCTCTCTCTCTCTCTCTCTCTCTCTCTCTCTCTCTCTCTCTCTCTCTCTCTCTCTCTCTCTCTCTCTCTCTCTCCCCCTCTCTCTGTATAAATTTGTGTTTGTGTATAATCATATGGGATGTATGATCTGATTTTTGGTAATGATCACTCTTGGTTAATGTAGTTGATGAGTTGTATATTAGTTTCAATGCTCTTTGAGGTGTGCAAGTGATATTGGACTATATATCGGACTTCTCTTGATCTTGGTGGTTGATTGATTGTTTTGTGCTACTATGGTTAGTAATTCCTGTATTTGGCGGGAGGAGTCGTATTTAGTTTTTTGTAGCATCTTTGTGGAAGCCTAAACTCTGATTCTGGGATTTAATTTTGATGATATTTTCTAATAACAAAACTCATATGGTTAAAATCAGCTAAAGATTAAATATTAACAAATATGGTTAGTAGTTTGCTGAGTTTGCATGAAAAGAACAATTAAATTTATGAATAATGCTAGGTATCCCGAATTGGACCCCAAAATTTTCCCCAAATTACACGTGTCATTATCTGATTGGTTATAACTATAATGGACCCGCCAGGGTCACATCAATCTCACCAATTAAAATCTTCCATACAGCCAACTCATCCATGCTACATCATTTGGGAGTATTTTTTGGGTACCAATTTGGGGTACCTAGCATTACTCTAAATTTATATCAGAAATAATCATAAATTTTGCAAGTGTAATACGACATTTAATGCACT
Organism: Saposhnikovia divaricata; assembly: GCA_036435485.1. Taxonomy (NCBI): domain Eukaryota; kingdom Viridiplantae; phylum Streptophyta; class Magnoliopsida; order Apiales; family Apiaceae; genus Saposhnikovia; species Saposhnikovia divaricata. Next base: position 52,531,129 of record CM071594.1, on the reverse strand, counting down.
CCGCCACTGCTTGGTGCACTGACAGTGCACCAAGCTGGGTTTATAAGGTTGGTGCGCGTTTTAGAAATGATCATCAGGGTTTCTATTACTTTTCAAAAATAGGGTCAGGGTTTTTATATTCGACCTCTGTCCTGCAGAAATTTGATCTCTTACATGACTATGTAAAGTTGCATTTATTTCAACCAGTTGATATGTTTTGCATGTTCTCCCAATGGTGATGGGGAATTGAAGTGAACATAAAGGAGTATCTTTATACACGTTTATAATTAGTTTAAAGATATTCGGTGTAAAGGGAACTAATTTATTTATCTATATGTTTTGTATGTGGGATTAGTAGTATATCATAATATTCTCCCTTCCGCGGTTGGAAGAAACCCTTTGTGTAGTGGATTTTCTGCGGTTAATTTACTTAAGTTTATCTTTTGATCGTTTTTTTTCAATAAAACATTGTTTTTAATTCATCATGCATCACATGGGGTGTGTATCATGTATAACCTTACGTGCTTCTGTTTTTCCCTTGTTCTAAAATATTGTTCCACACGAGGAAGTTACTTATTAATTAAGAATTATGAGGTACTACATTGAATTCTGTATCTGTTTGTCGTTTATATTGCTTTAGCATATGATTTATTATGCTTCTGGGGGTAGGTAATTCTCTAGAACAAATTATAAGAGTATTATTGAGTGACAAAGAATCATGACGAAAAGCATTGAAGCATATCTCACTTTCTCCCAAACCCTAATATATCCTGCCTCACTTTCTGTCAGCTCCCTCTCTACATTGGGATGATGTATATATTGTTACTGGTATTAAAGAACTGTTTCATCTTTATAGGCTGCTGAAAATAACAGATTCATTTTAAACACAACTAACAGAGTTACTTTATCAACTCTCATAGATAAAGATGATGAAGAGAAAAAAAGAGTTTTGAGGACTCCGAGAACCAGTTAAACGTTTTTAAGAGTTGCAGTTGTTTACTTAAAATGATTGATGTATAGCGAGTACTGACTTATTTCTATAATGTTCGGGCCTACGAGTCCATGATATACTATAATATTATTATCTTCTTGAACGACCAACAAACTTGTTTTAGTAAACTTATTGTTATTAGACTTATATTAACTCTCTTTTTTTTTTTCGAAATCGCACATTTAATAATGCCTCGCAAGTTGCGGTTTTAATTTGAGTCTTTTGTTTTTTGTGATTTTGCATCTTCCACGACACTCTACAAGTCTACATGATACTATGATAGAGATCAGAGATTCAGAATTATTTCTATTTATTTAATCTTTCGAAAGTGAAGCAATAATATGTCACTACTCAATACTATCGAAGGTCCGAAATATAGCAGTATATTCCAGTCTAGATGAATTGTTGAGACCTCTTCATGTCTGCACTCTGAACCCCAATGTAATTGTTTGCTCAATATCCTGTTCAGTAATTCCTTGTGTGTATATAAAATTTCTTTTGTTTCCAAGTTATCCTTTAGCGTACCCAAGTTTAAAAAGATCTCAGTAAAAAACAATTTAAGAAGGCTGTTACATTTTATTCACCTTTCTAAATCGGATCAGATAGCATTTATATAAATTGAGACAAGTATTATCTTGGACGCCTCTGCTCATTTGACTAGGGGTAAGGTTGAGTACATCCTACCCTCCGCGTATCGTGCTCTTCGAGTGGGATAAGTGAGTACGTTACACCTTATCTTAACCTAATTATCATGGATAGCTTTGATGTTAGGTTTTGTAGATAAATATGAATTCTGAACCCCAGTTAATTGTTTGTTTGGTATCTCTGTCCAGTTGTTCCTTCTGTATATCCTTTAGCGTACCCAAGTTAAGGAAGATCTCAGTAAACAATATAAATAGCTGTTACATTTATTTTAGCCTTTTTAAATCATACAGAATAGCATTTATTTATTTTTTTTGTCAAGAGAATAGCATTTATTTTAATTGAGACAAATTTTAGAAAATTCAAGGCATGAATCTTTAGTTTTTCAGTTGCCTGTATGACAATCTTCAGAATACACCTCTAATCATTAATTATACACCTGAAAATAGTGTTACTTTAGGCTGCTGCATGTGGAAACATAATGGATTTCTGTATATCAGTTTGTTATCCCCTCAAAATTTCTGTAGGTTGGATGATATAACTGTTTTCTGGAGAGGCAGCAGAGAGGTGTGACAATACTATATCCTTTTGTATATTGTTCAGGAAGTAGTTGTGGAACGTTTATGGACCTACTAGAATACTTTATACGCCATCATGTCTCTATTCACACTTTAAAGTACTATATGAGTCAACAGCTACATTCCTGACCTATTTTTTGCTTATGCTTTCAGGCTTTTCATTGTAGGCATGGGAAAGCTTATCTCTTCCGTGATGTGTAAGTCTTCTTGTTTAATTTTGTAAATTATTAGCATACTATTCATATAGATTGAATATAAGAAGATATCTGCTAGCCGGAAATATTTTAGTTCTAAAAATTGAAATTCCCTTCCATGCTGATAATCAGTCTTCTGCTGCATCAGTTTGGCTGCTGGCTAGTCTTTGGCTAGGCAGAACAAATTATCAATTTGATGATGAATTATGGAGCTCTGTTATGCATAACTGGAATTAGCTTTTAGTTCAAAATTGTTTTCCGATGAGTAAGTCTTCCATAAGAAACGTAGAAATTTTAAAATTCTAAATGCATTATATATTAGCATAAATTCTAAATGCACAATCGCTGCCTGTAAGGGCCTAGCACAGTCTAGAACACTAAGGAATGCTAGGCACTTGTAGGCAGTGACTGTGTGCACCTAGGCTGCTTAGCGTCTAGAACACTAAGGAATCATATTTAGCTAAAAAACTAAACACTCGTGTCTGAACAAATTGCACTAGTGTACTTTTTGGCTAGATATTACACAATTGCACCTATATGCATATCGTTCATTGGCTCTGCAAATGTTATGCTTCCAAGTGTGTTATTTTTGACGGTGTTCAAATGTTATTCTTCATAGTGTGAATGTCACATTTGGAGAGAAAGAAGAGAGGATGATGATAACTGGAATGCATATTGTGGCTGACATATTCTGTGTGTGCTGTGGATCCATTGTCGGGTGGAAATATGTAAGCTAAATTTTATCAGCTCGATAGCTTGATTTCATATTTTAAGTTTCCTATTAGTGATAGAGTTGATAATGTTTTTTCCAGGAGGCTGCATACGAGAAGAGCCAAAAGTACAAAGAAGGAAAATTCATTCTCGAGAGGTATACCAGATTATGTTTTATAATTTTATTGTGTTTAACTTTATTGAGCACTGATCCGTGAATCCTTTTTTCTGAGCAGGTTCAAGGTCTTGGGTCCTGATGGGAGCGGCTACCAGGGAATATCGGAAGCTCAATTTGCAGAAAGCGATGCTGATGAAGAATGAGACTTGAATACCCTCACTTGTTTAGGCTAAGTAAACGCATATAAATAGGATTAACTGAAAATAACTGTACATCCTCTAGATCTTGTCGCTTACCGGCCATGGCATTTAATTTGTTAAAAGTTATTACAGACCAGTTTTGCAGGAAAACTTAGGACGCTCCAGTCACTTTTGCAATTATGTTTTATATTAAGCTAATCATTACAATGGTAGCTTATATATCCTTAATCTCCTATTGATTGATTGAATTTAGTAAATGCAGAAATATCCAGAGTATGAAGATAATTATGGTGATTGGTCTTGTATCATTTTTCAGTCAACAGACTTGTTGTCTTTTAATTTCGCTATGATGCAGTGAACCTATTGTTGTGCCCCATTCATTCGCGCCTTCCAGTTGATCAACGGGTCAAAGTTGATTCACTGAGGTTCATGCTCGAAAATTAGAAGTTGCTAGGCTTTTATTTACTTTTCATCCATTTTGTTTATGGTAGAAGTGTTTGAGTAGCAAGTAAAGGTTAAATGTTACATCGACTCTTCGGCCTTGCCTTGTACGAAACAAGAAGAAAAGGCGAATTCAACCGAAGATTCAGTAATCAAGATTAATGCAGAAGACTTTCAAACTATCATCATTTGCACTGCCCTAAAATATTCTACTTTTAAAAAACTGTGCTCTAAAATACTCTATCTTTTTTGGTACCACATTCAATAGCATAAGTGTTTTTTTTCAATGAAAACGTAAATTTAATGGTAATGGTGAGAAGGAACAGGAAATGCCTGTGTTTCTGATGCCAGAAGGAAGCATCCAGAGTAGGGATGGCAATCGGGTCGGGCGGGTCGGGTTTTGCCAAACCCAAACCCGAACCCGATTCTTTTGACCGAACCCGAACCCGAAAATACCCGAAATTATAAACCCGAACCCGAACCCGTTGGATACTAAACGGGTTTCGGGCCCGAAACCCGACCCGAAATCCAAAAAAATAAATAAATAATAATTTTTTTGTATTAAAAATAATATAAAACATAAATATATAAAATATTTTATTTTTTATTACATATTAAATATTAAATATATATATAATAATAGATAATATATATTAAATGTTAAATATTATGTATAAAATAATAGAAATAATAATATATATTAATTCGGGTTTCGGGTCGGGTTCGGGTTCGGTCGGGTTTGATACGGGTTTCGGGTTTTCGGGTCGGGTTCGGGTCGGTATTGGCAAAACCCAAACCCGACCCGAAAATGATTCGGGTTTAAAAATCAAACCCAAACCCGAATCCAAACCCGAAAATTTCGGGTTCGGTTGGACCCATTCGGGTCGAAACGGATCGGGTATCCATCGGGTCGGTACAAATTGCCATCCCTAATCCAGAGGGCATGTAATAGCCAAATAATTAATTGTTTCTGTATTTGTATCAGCATCTTTGGTCTGCAGTAGCTATTTTTGGGATAGTGTGGCGCTTAATTCGGTTGAGGCGACACAACACTCGCAAGTTTTGAATGAATAACATCCGTATAAAGTGATGTTATTGTCTAAAAGTCATGTCGTTATTTCTGAATTGTAGTATATATGAACCTATGAGCTATGAGGTAATGAAGTGGTAAACGCTCTCTGAGTCTCTGCAACTTTTTATCTGGATGCCACTGCAGTGAATCTGGTTGTGCTACTTTGATTTTAGATTATTTAGACAATGTTAATCTTTGATTATAATGGTGCAAGTGAACTTTTTATGGGAAAACCGGAAAAGTGATTAACAAAGTAATTTAGTAGGCAATCCATAGAAGATTGAGTTAGAAGAATGTTATGCAAATTGTTGACCATTCCTTGGTTCAAATAAGTGCAGCACCTGAAACCTGCTTTTATGGTACTACATCTAATCATATTTCTTCATTTGTTGACTAAATCCAGAAGCTTATTCTCAAAACATGATACAGGGGTTGGCTTATAAATCAGAATATTCATATCCGAACCCCCAATTTGTTCACCCCGGGAATCCATAAGTGAAAACTACAATGTAACAGTGATACTTCTTAATTCTACTGATTTCCAGAAAATATGGTTCTAATGTATGCTGACATGCTGTGGAAATTACATATACAGTCCTTCGAGCTTGATATTCCTCACAAGTCAGTAATACACGAGTAACATAGCTCTCGAGATCCCTGAAACTCAAATTAAAAAAAAAAAGAAAAAAAAAAGGGGGAAATGAAGACTTCTGCACAGGCACCAGACTTTAACATGGACTATTGTTATTATTTCCTCATCCTACGGACCTACACAACACTGGATTTTTGGTAGTTTGTTATTTAGCTCTAAGCTCATTAATTCATTATATTTGCAGTTTCATCCGAAGTCTTGTGATATATAAATTATTACGGCATGTCAGATGGTCATATTCAGTGTATTGTTAGGCAGCACACCATTCTTTGCCAAACTTCCACCAAACCTTCACCAATCATTCCATCACCAACCTCACCTACCACCTACTACATACTCTTATAAATACCCATCTCCTCCTTCATTATCAAACACACCAAATTCTCTCTTCTCTCTCTATATAGCTGCTAGATAGTCCGTCCAGTAGGAAAGCCGGTTTAGCCCGCTTTCAGGAAATGTCGGGATATAAGGTCCTCGTGCCTAAACTATTCCTTAGGGTACTTGGGTCTGACTGCAGCCATCGGAGGTGGTCCCGCTGCAGAGGTCTTTCTATCAGGTTGTGTGGCACTGTCCGGGTTGGGAGAGGGAGAGAAGGAAAGGTTGTCGGGAAACAGTGATAGGGGGAGGTTTTGAGATAAACACTTCAGTGAGTTGGGGATATACATAATAGGTATCGTAGGGCTGAATTTGTGTATAAAATTCAGGGGCCAGATACCCGGATATTGTAATCTCTTTTATCTAGTGTGAAGTTGTTACTCTTGTGGATGTAGGCAGGGCCGAACCACGTTAAATCTCTTGTCTCTTTTACTGTATTGTTGGTTTGTTGCTTTATTACTATCACGTATATTTGTGGGATCTTAACACACATATTTACCAAATCGCTTCCGCATTCGCGGGGAATCGGGCAGATTCCTAACAGTTGGCATCAAAGCTAGTTGTGTCTAAATTATTGGTGCCGAAGGAAAGTCGTTAAGAAAAGTGGTTGTCTAATAAGGCGCCGTTTTGACGGAAGTGCTCCCATTATTTCTTACACTTACCTGGCCAATTGATTTAGTTGTTTGGATTGGTTTGTGTGTACAAAAGGAGATCATGACAAGTATTAGAGGATTCAATGTGACTCCATATGATGGTAAAGGAAGTTTTACTCTTTGGCAGAGAAGGGTAAAGGATATCCTAACCCAACAGAAGCTAGCAAGGGCTTTGTAGGGGAAGGAGGGAAAGCCAACAACGATGAGCGCTGAAGATTGGGAGGATGCTGAGTCGCAATGCATGAGTACCATCAGACTATGCATTGCAGATAATATTATCAATAATATTGTTGACGAAAGCACGCCGAAGGAATTATGGTCAAAGTTGGAGACATTGTATCTCGGGAAGAACTTGACTACAAAGTTAAATCTGAAGCGCGAGTATACAAGCTGAAGATGGCAGCTCAAGGCAATGTTATTGAGCACATGAATGTGTTTGATGGTATTGTTGATCAACTTGAAGAGGTTGATGTAAAATTGGAGGAAGAAGATAAGGCCCTTATTCTTCTTACTTCGCTTCCGGAGTCATTCGATCATTTGGTCACAACCATTTTGTACGGAAAGGACACGTTAAAAATGGAGGAGGTTCAGTCAGCACTTTTGTCAAATGCTGGAAGGAAGAACCAGGATGGTGACAAGGACGGAATGACAGTTTTGGCTTTGCGTAGTCAAAATAATAGAGGAAGGGGTGCTGTGAGAGGATCTACCAATAGCAGGGGTAAATCCAGATACAGTGAAAAGGGCATGCAGTGTTTTGGTTGCAAGGAGTGGGGTCATATTAGGTCGAATTGTCCGCTTAATAAGAAGAATCCAGATGCATCATTGGCTGTGGTTACTCTCGATTGTGAAGATGTTTGCACTGTCTTCAATCGAGGCACTAGTTCTCCAGGAGAATGGATATTAGACTCAGGGTCATCTTACCATGTATGTTCCGAGAGGGGTCATTTTGACAAATTCCAAGATACAAAGAATGAAACAGTTTCTTTGGCTGATGGATCTACTTGTGAGATCAAGGGGATTGGAATTGTGAAAATCAAAATGTTTGATGGAATAGTTCGCAGCTTGAATGGGGTAAGATATGTGCCTAAGCTGAGGAAGAATCTAATATCTATCGGTCGGTTAGCTTCAGAAGGCTACAGATGCTCTGTAGTAGGGGGAGCTATGAATATCAAAAGAGGCCGTGTGGTTCGGATGAAGGGAGTGATAAGTGGATTTTATATCCACTGGGAATGCCTCCGTTCAGCTTAAATTGATTGTTTTGGACTCAAGTTGTTGTAGTTTTGATGTGTTTTGCTTAGTTGTGCAGATTTATGAGAATGTTGATTAAAGTGGATGCTTCTATCGTTCTTGGAGAATTAATTGATTAAAATTCGGATTTTCTGGGAAGGCTGCGCAGCTTATACTGTTTTGGTCATATCTGGAGTTCTAGAAGTCCGTTTTCAGCGATCTTACTGCCCACGCGAAGCTTGAGAGATTTTTTACAACCTGGGATAGGAAACAAGTGCAAGAAATATGCTGAATTAAATCGCGCACGTGTTCTTGTAAAAGAAGGCTGGGAATTTACTGTTTTGCCCTTTTTCTAATTCTAATTGTATTCTGGGCAGTTTTGGGTATCTTCTTTAAATCCAAATTGATAAGTGTGTATTTAATCCTAATATTGTCTCTATATTTAAGTTATTTTGCATTGATTTGGATGTTTATTTAATTAATTCTAATGTTTTATTGTAGGAATTAAGGAGTTATAATAAAGGAAGGCTTGGAGTTTAAATAGCAAGAGATGGAAATAAATTTGATTAAAATTCGGATTTTCCGGGTAGCTTACGCAGTCTGCACTGTTTGGGCCATATCTGGAGTTCTACAAGTCCGATTCTGATGATTCAACAGCCCACGGAAAGCTTATGAGAAGGGCTTTATTTCTGAAGTGGTCTTGTATTTAAAATCCAGCCGAAGCAGCCCAGAATCTGAGTCAAAAAGTCAACTACGAATTTCTATTATTTGAATTCAATTTTGAATGGGAAATCTCCTTGTAATTATATTAAATAATTAAAAATACTTTTATTAGAGAATATTATTATATAGATCAGACCTATTATCAAGAGAGGGGGATACTACGACGCAAGAGAGAGTAGCCGTACAAGGGAGGAGGAGAAGAAGCCATCAACAAGAAGAATTCAGCCGTTGGAGACATTCAATTGGCTTTATTTTCTCTTTATCTTTTAATTATATCTCTTCTTATGATTATGTGTTGGTTAACTTTGGGATTATTTTGATGCCATGATTATGAACTAAATATATTGAGTTAGGATTTTTATGGAACCCTAGTATGGGATTGTTGGTGTTTTGATAAGAAGTACTGTTTGCAATTCACAGTTTATTCGTTCAAGTGGATTTCATGTTATATTATTTGCTATTGTTTGGCCAACTCTAGTAGATGATTGAGTTAATTGTAATACTGAGAGGGTTATGATTAACTGACACAAAACTTGAATGGTGCATGATTATATCTGTTGATATTAATTTTGTGACGGTATAGACATATATTGTTACCTTGCATAACCGTGTGAGATTGGTGCTTAATTGTATTCTGGAAGTTGAATTGGGCATAGACATATGTTAATTTAATTACGAAATCTATACCATAGCGATTTCGAGAGAAACCTATGACCTTTGAATTTCTGGTTAGTAGACTGTGATTTTGCTATGGTATTACACTACTTTATTGCCGACATGATCATATTAGGGGGAAGTAATTATCTTGACTTAACGTCTCGTATCTAAAACTCTCGTAACTCTCTTTAATATTATATTAGTTAGTTAATTTAGTTGATAATTAATTAGTTTAATTATAAAAACAAAACTCAATTCTTGTGTTCTATAACTGAATTGTTCGATATTAATTGCGATTTATACAAATAGACAGTCCTTGAGGAACGATATCTGGTATTAACTACTATATTACTTGCTTGCGATTGTGTACACTTGCACATCTGTATTTTACGCAACAAGTTTTTGGCGCCGCTGCCGGGGACTGTTTTAGTGTTTATTGCAAAATTAATCATCTTGCAGTTTGGTTTATTTTGTGGAGCTTACTTTGGTGATTCTTGTTATTTTTCAGGTTAACAACATAGAGTCATGTTTTCTCCATATGCGATGGGTATGGCGTATGATGATGAGTGTGCTGCACGAGATCAAGAACTTCTTTCGTTGCAGAGTAGATTATCTTCAGTGTCAGAGATGATTAAGAATATGGGCATAGGAATGAATCAACCTATGTGGCAAACAATGAGTCCACCACTGAGCCAAGCTAAGAGTGTTTCGTGTGTTTATTGTTGTGGTGCTCATACCTATGACTATTGTCCTTCTAATCCAGATTCGATTTGCTTTGATGTCAATCACCCAGTGGTGCAACCTCCCAATTATTCATGTATCAATGAAAGAGTTATTCTTGGATCTTCAACAATGGACAATAACTATTCATGTTTTCAAGAATCTCAGCAACAAGGACTTGACGATGGGAAGGAGCAATCTGAACCCATGATAGTTGAAAGCACAATAGAGGTGGATGTCTCTCAAATAACATATAAGCATGAAGGATATATAGATGAATCTTCATCAATCTATATAGAGGATGTTCTAGTTTCTGATAAATTAGAGCATAATTCGTATGAAGATCCATTGCAGCAGCCCATGATTCTAGATTCTGGACATGAAAACAAGGAAGAGGAACATCTAGCTTTGTTGGAGGTTAATTCACCAGATGCAGAAATAGTGCATTGTTTTGAGTCATTGGAAGTGCTGCCGGCAGAAGTCAAACCTCCAAAAGCCTCTATTAAAGAACCACCTGATTTGGAACTGAAGTTGATGTCCTCTCATTCTCAAGAGGTTTATTCGAGCTCATCTTCAACATCTTCTATCATCATCTCAGTAGAATTACCTCCGGACAAGAAAGTTGGAAGGGATATTTCAAATTTTCTTGATAGTACGTGCTTTATAGTCGGGCAATTTTTGCTAGTGGACACTGAAATAGGTTCTTTTAATAAGCAGAGAAGGTTGACATCTCCGACTTTGTCCATCATCATCTCAGAAGATTTATCTCCTGATAAGGAAGAATTATTTTTGGAGGTTTTACAAAAGCACAAGTCACGTAGTGGATGGATTATTCCAAATATTCAGAATATTATCTATTCTTTTGGCATGCAAGTATGGCGTGGGAACAATGTCACGGGCACTTTTGAAGAGCGAAGAAGGTTGAAACTTGTTATCAAAGACGTGGTCCCAAAGAAGATAATTAAATGGCCATATAGAGATGCGGTGCGGAATTTTACACAACGGTGTGAAATTATTAAGTAAAAAGCCCTTTGTCATGTCTAGCCAAAGACTTTAAAGAAATGCGCTTCTTGGGAGGCAACCCATGATTTTTGTAAGGTTAGTAAATTTTTGTTTTATTTTCTTGTATTTTTTTTTAGTTTAGATATTTTTTTCTTGTATATTTTTATTACTCCATAAGGTGCCTTGATGAGTTTGTGTGAAGCGTTTCAGTGAAAAAAAGTGAGAGCAGGAACGAATTGCATGTTAGATGTGTAGTATTTGGAGCAGTCGTGAAAGAAAAAAAAAATTCCTGAACAGAAGCATTATGTTGGCCATGCGATAATTTGATGGCCGTGTCAAAATTTCTGTTAATTATGTTGGCAGTGCGGGGGATCATTGTTGGTGTCTACCTGCGGTGTAATATTATCTACCCGCCGTGCAGAAATTTCTGTAATACACTGATAACTGGATGATGTCTAGCGCGCGTGGTATCACTTTGCAGCAGTGCAATTGCTCAAACATCAATTTGTTCAACTCTAAATGCATGGGCCAGCCAACACAGCCCATCAATACAGGTCCAGTCCGGTTACAAAGCAAGGTCCAGCCCAATCAACATTCAACAGCCATGTGCAATTTCAATGCATGTACCACCTAGCAGCTCCGTTACTGTCCTCGTCAGCAGCCACTTCAATGCCCAGTCAGCACTTGTGTGTCATCCATGCATGCATCCTTGTCAGCAAATCAGTCCATGCAGTACAAAAATAGTTAGAAATGTTGAAGGCAAAGGGGATTGAACCCCTGACCTCCCACATAATAGGCAGTGCTACAAACCACTACACTAAGCTGCTGTTGGTGTTTAAAAATATTTTCTTAATATAATAAAGGGAAGCTGGCTAGTGAATTTAGGCTATTGGATTCCAACTTTTGCAAGCTTCAACTATAGTTTTTCAAGAGCATTTCATGCGGCATGAGGGGAGTATTTTTAACTTTTCTTTGTATAATTTTTTTATTCTTTTCTTTTTATATTTTTTTTAGGATCTTTTTAATCCTAGATGTTTTATAAATATTATTCATTGAGGACAATGAACCACTTAAGTGTGGGGAGGTGTTTTCAATATGAAAAAATGAAAAAAAAAAATTAGGATCATTAATAATTTTATTTTAGGATCATTTTCTTTTCTTTCCTTAGTTTTTTTTAGACATTAGATATTTTGTTTTTAGATTTTATTTTAGGATAGTTAAAAAAATAGAAAAAAAACACAAAAAAAATTAAAAAATTTAAAAAATTGATTGCCTTGTCAATATAGCATGTTAATAAGGATAAGTACACACCATGTAGGCTAATTTTTCGCGTGTCATATATATGTCTCCTTAGCGTAAAATACCTTATGCATGATGATGTCTTGTACGTGCTTGCGAAAATTTAAAACTTGAATGTACGTCACTATCAATTTTTATGAGTATGGCATGCTATCACCATGTGAGATCTTGAGCCTTAATTTGTGATTGATATATCTTATATCAATCTATTTTTTTTGTGGTGAGATATTCGTCATTGCATGTGTTGCTCTAGAACTTGCTTTAAACCATGTCGTGCGCATATTGATATTGTGTATTGTGTAAAAATGATTAAGGCACTAGGATTAACCGTATTGTCCCAAACAGTACCCTTTAAATTAATCCTTAGTGAGCCCCTTGAGCCTATATCCTTTTTCTTTCGTATATCACCATCTAAATCTTGAACTTACTTATTTCTTCTTGTCTTGATTGACTAGTAGAGCAGTGTGATGTATACATGAGATTGGTAAAATATTAAGTGTGGGGATATCTTTGTTATTTTGTGAACTTTTGGGTGGGAATTGAATTGGTTTGGATATTTCCTCTCCGTGACACCTCAACAGAGTCACAAAGGTTACATAAAAAAAAGGAAGCAAGAAGAAAAAAAATAGAGAGAAAAAAAAAGCAAAAAAATGAAAAAAAAGAAAAAGAAAGAGAGTAAATGTTCAATGGTTCTTGCAATGTGAAAATTATGAGTTTACATTTGTATGTGGGATGTTATCTCAAGGTTAGTTTCATGTTGAATGCTTCAAGTGTATATGAACATTATGCTCTAATAGTTATCAAGTTAGCCACTTGTTAACCTATTTCTTTGATATCCTACCACTCACCTAAGCCTCGTTACATCCCTTGACAAAGACCTTTTGATTTATACGAGCATGAAGTCTAGAGATTTTGGTGGACAAGCAAGCTTATGGTAGCACATGTGTATTTGATTGAACTTGAGTGATACAGTTGCACCTAAACACTTGTGTGATTTGAGTGTTTGTGAGGTTATTTTCCATCCTAAGCATGCTATTTTCTTGTTGATTGAGACTTTGATGTTATTCATGATATTTTAGTCTTTTGAGACTATGTGTGCGTGCTTGAATAGTTGTGTTGGTGTGTAAAGTTGAGGAATCGCATTATATGACATCTAAGAGCTATTACATGATTAAGTTTGCATGTGTGGAGTGCTATGATATATTTCATGTTTGAGACTTGGCAGTCATAATAAAAATTATGAATTTTGTGGGTAAATTCACTACAAACCCTCACGAGACCTTACTCGTCCACTTGGGCTACCTTGGGGTTTAAAGGGCTTGTTGCATATGCCAAATGCAACCGGGATCACCTACGGAAGTGGTACTAGTTAGTTAGGATTTATTTTTTTCTTTCTTCTTTGCCCGAGGACGTGCAAGATGCTAAGTGTGGGGATGTGATAAGTGTGTATTTAATCCTAATATTGTCCCTATATTTAAGTTATTTTGCATTGATTTGGATGTTTATTTAATTAATTCCAATGTTTTATTGTAGGAATTAAGGAGTTATAATAAAGGAAGGCTTGGAGTTTAAATAGCAAGAGATGGAGATAAATTTGATTAAAATTCGGTTTTTCCGGGTAGCTTGCGCAGTCTGCACTGTTTGGGCCATATATGGAGTTCTACAAGTCCGATTCTGACGATTCAACAGCCCACGGAAAGCTTATGAGAAGGGCTTTATTTCTGAAGTGGTCTTGTATTTAAAATCCAGCCGAAGCAGCCCAGAATCTGAGTCAAAAAGTCAACTACGAATTTCTATTATTGGAATTCAATTTTGAATGGGAAATCTCATTGTAATTATATTAAATAATTAAAAATACTTTTATTAGAGAATATTATTATATAGATCAGACCTATTATCAAGAGAGGGGGATACTACGACGCAAGAGAGAGTAGCCGTACAAGGGAGGAGGAGAAGAAGCCATCAACAAGAAGAATTCAGCCGTTGGAGACATTCAATTGGCTTTATTTTCTCTTTATCTTTTAATTATATCTCTTCTTATGATTATGTGTTGGTTAACTTTGGGATTATTTTGATGCCTTGATTATGAACTAAATATATTGAGTTAGGATTTTTATGGAACCCTAGTATGGGATTGTTGGTGTTTTGATAAGAAGTACTGTTTGCAATTCACAGTTTATTCGTTCAAGTGGATTTCATGTTATATTATTTGCTATTGTTTGGCCAACTCTAGTAGATGATTGAATTAATTGTAATACTGAGAGGGTTATGATTAACTGACACAAAACTTGAATGGTGCATGATTATATCTGTTGATATTAATTTTGTGACGGTATAGACATATATTGTTACCTTGCATAACCGTGTGAGATTGGTGCTTAATTGTATTCTGGAAGTTGAATTGGGCATAGACATATGTTAATTTAATTACGGAATCTATACCATAGCGATTTCGAGAGAAACCTATGACCTTTGAATTTCTGGTTAGTAGACTGTGATTTTGCTATGGTATTACACTACTTTATTGCCGACATGATCATATTAGGGGGAAGTAATTATCTTGACTTAACGTCTCGTATCTAAAACTCTTGTAACTCTCTTTAATATTATATTAGTTAGTTAATTTAGTTGATAATTAATTAGTTTAATTATAAAAACAAAACTCAATTCTTGTGTTCTATAACTGAATTGTTCGATATTAATTGCGATTTATACAAATAGACAGTCCTTGAGGAACGATATCTGGTATTAACTACTATATTACTTGCTTGCGATTGTGTACACTTGCACATCTGTATTTTACGCAACACAAATTGTAATAGAAGGCAATTTCTTGCTGGGCAAGATTTGTAGAGCCTATTTAAACACATCCTACCATTGTAAATCATAACAATTCATAGCTTTTAATCGTATCAAGGTACTTTCGATCTTCAATTCTTTCTTCAATATTATGTTTTCATTCATTATCATTATTATTATGTTTTCTTTATTAAATATGCGTAACTAATTCTCTAATCTGAGGATTGGGTAGTATTCCTTGGTATTCATGCATGCTTGATTATGTGATTTTCTGCTTTGCTGATCTGTTAATGAGATCTTAACACAATTAGAGGAGTCATGAACCTTTGATTGTATTCTAGGGATTGTAATAAGCTTGGGAGAGAAGTTGCAATCTTAGTACATGATTTAACAGACATAATTTGAGTATTAGATCGGGAGATTAATAGGAGAATTGTGAAACATATAATTCTTGGCATTTAATAGTTTATAGATATACTTTGATTGTATCACGGGAGTGACAATTAGGGTGTAGCTGTAAGCACTATATTGTAGCCTGGGAGGGTACAGTATAACTTTAGAAGACTTGTTTTCAGCAAGGTAGGAACACAGATATCACATTAATATTGAGCATGTATTGAGACCAAGTGAAGAACCCCGGTTCTTAGATTGTTTTCCAACATATTTGAATCTCAGTTTAAAATCAATTCTTAGTGCTTATAATTAGTTCTTGGTTAATTTAGTTAATAAACAAACCAAACATTCTTTTACACTTCTAAATTGTGAGAGAGAGGATACTTGAACTTGATATTACATTCAGTCCTTCCCTACGAACGAACAACAAAAATACTACTAACAAATTGGCGCCGCTGCCGGGGAAGGCAGTATAGTTGAGTTTAGGTTAATTGTTTCTTATTGTTTAGATTTTAATTGGTTCCACAAGTTGTTTTGTTGGTGATTTTCAGGTGCATGCTACGTTCATCTTTCGCTAGAAAATTGGAATTTGACCCTGAAATCGAGCGTACTTTGAGAAAGCTAAGAAAAGATAAAGCTAAGATGGGAGAGCCAGAACCTCGACCAGCTGTTAATGTTGATCAGTCTTCTATTTGGGACCATGAGACACCGATTCCAGCCAATTGCATGTACAAAACTCCAGAGATTGGTGCAGCTCAGTTCCATATTAATCCGAGCTTAATTCAGATGATCAGCAATCAGGCTTTTGAAGGAGACATTGAATTAGAAGACCCACACAGACATCTAGAGCATTTTGTGCAGATGTGTGGCTCATTCAGAATCACTGGTGTTACGAGTGATCAGATTCGTCTCCATATGTTTCCCTACTCTATTAAGGGAAGAGCTTTGGAATGGTTTCAGCAACTTCCAAACACTGCGGTTGCTACATGGGAGAGTCTTTCTACTGCATTCTTGTCCAAATACTATCCTTCTGACAAGACGCAACAGTTGAGGACTATGATTATGAGTTTTAAAGCACAACTGGGTGAAGGTCTATATCAGGCATGGGAGAGATTCAAGGCACTATTGAGGAAGTGTCCACATCATTGCTTAGAAGATTGGCAGATCATTAGTACTTTTTATGGGGCCATGAATGCAGATATTCGTTTGAGTTTGGATGTGGCTGCTGGTGGAAATTTGAAGAAGGCACCAACTACACAGGCTAAAGCAATTCTTGAGGAATTAGCATCTAATAATTATTCATGGGCACCTAGTGGGACGAGCTCAGCAAAAGCAGCACAAGAATCTGATATGATCAACATGCTGGCTCAAAAGTTGGATACTCTAACTCAGGAGGTGCGAGGACAAAAGGTAAATGTGAATGCTATTTCTTCACCTATGGAAGGGTATCATGATTATGGTGCTAGTCAGAACTCTTATGTGCAACAATTTCCAGAAGAAGCATCTTTTATTCAAGGAAGACAGCCTTGGCCTGTGCAGAATAATTCTTACTACAATCCGAATCAAAGGCCAAACAATAATCTTTCTTATAGCAATAATCATGCAGCTAATCCTTTCTATGCATTTCCAAGGCAGAATCAACCTCTTGGTTTTCAGTCACGACCGCCATATCAAGCACATCAGCAGTATCAACCTCCACCAAAGAAAGAACCAGCTGAGTGGGAGGTTGCACTAAATAAGATTATGCAAGGGACTTCTGGGGCATTGGCTAATATGGAATCAAGAATAGATCAGATGGCATCATCTCAAAAGATGCTAGAAACACAGATTGGACAGATTGCCTCAAAGATGGGTGTTCGTGAACAAGGGTCTCTTCCTAGTCAACCTGACCAGACTGGTAAAGAGCAATGTAAAGCAATTACTTTGAGGAGCGGAAAAGAGTTGCCCGAGGTTGAGGTTTTTAAGCCTAAAGAGAGTGATGCTGAGAAAGAGGATGAGCCAGTAGAGATTGCTGCAGACACGTCAGAAAAAGAAGATGAGAAGAAGAAGGAAGAAGAATCAGAAAAGCCGTATGTTCCTCCACCACCTTATGTTCCTCCTATTCCATTTCCACAGAGACTTCACAACAGGCAGTTAGAGAAGCAGTATGAGAAGTTCTTGACTATGTTCCGGCAGTTGCATGTTAATATTCCGTTGGCTGATGCTTTGAATCAAATGCCACTTTATGCTAAATTTCTTAAGGAGATGTTGACAAAGAAGAGGAAACTTGAAGATGCCGAAACTATTACTCTTAATGCAGAATGCAGTGCAGTCATCCAGAAGGCTATTCCTCAGAAATTGAAAGATCCGGGAAGCTTCTCTTTGCCTTGCACTATTGGGAAGATGGAAAACATGAAAGCCTTGTGTGACTTAGGGGCAAGTGTGAGTTTGATGCCATATTCAATCTGCAAAAGGCTTGGTCTTGGAGAACTTAAAAAGACACGGATTTCTCTTCAGTTGGCGGATCGTTCTGTTAAGTATCCATTGGGGGTTATTGAAGATGTGGTTGTTAAAGTGGATAAATTTGTTATACCTTGTGATTTTGTGGTGTTAGAGATGGATGAAGATGTCGAGATACCCATTATCTTGGGACGGCCATTCTTGGCTACTGCTGGCACTACAATCGATGTTAAAGCTGGAAAATTGACATTGAATGTTGGCGAAGACAAAGTGGAATTTGATCTGAATAAAGCAATGAAGATACCTCCTTTTGGAGCAACTTGTTTTACCATTGACATAGTGGATGACATTGTGCAGCTCGAGAATGAACACTTCGTGGGAGCAGAACGGGTGTTAGATGATGTAGTAGAAGAAGAAGCACTTGTTGTACGAGACACAGAAGTTGAGATGGCTTTTACACTTTCAGAGGCACCACAGGTTGAACTTAAACCTCCACCTGCTAATTTGAGGTATGCTTTTTTGGGTCCTAATGATACATATCCTGTGGTAGTTTCTGCTTTGCTTAGTGATGATGAGCTAGAAAAGTTATTACATGTTCTTCGGCAATATAAATCAGCTATTGGTTGGACAATTCAAGATATCAAGGGAATTAGCCCTACTCTTTGCATGCATAGAATTGCCTTAGAAGATGATCATAAGCCTGTGATTGAGGGACAAAGAAGATTGAATCCGAATTTGCAAGAGGTGGTGAAGAAAGAAATCACAAAGTTGCTTGATGCTTGTATCATATATTCGGTTCCACACAGTAAATGGGTTAGTCCTATTCATGTTGTGCCTAAGAAAGGTGGGATGACTGTTGTTCACAATGAGAAGAATGAATTAATCCCCACGAGAACAGTAACAGGTTGGAGAATTGCATTGACTATAGGAAGTTGAATAACGCTACTCGCAAAGATCACTTTCCCCTCCCATTCATTGATCAAATGCTCGAAAGGTTGGCGGGTAATGAGTATTACAACTTTCTGGATGGATTCTCGGGTTACTTTCAGATTCCTATTGCACCCGAAGATCAAGAGAAGACTACCTTCACTTGTCCTTATGGCACTTTTGCTTATCGGAGGCTTCCTTTTGGTTTGTGTAATGGTCCTTCAACGTTTCAACGGCTCATGAACCACATTTTCTCAGATTTTATAGGGAGAGACATGGAGGTATTTATGGATGACTTCACGGTTTATGGTTCTTCTTTTGAATTATGTCTAGCAAGTTTATCAAAGGTGTTGCAGAGATGTACTGAAACGAATCTTGTTCTTAATTGGGAAAAATGTCACTTCATGGTGAAGGAAGGCATTGTGCTTGGGCATAAAATCTCTAGTAAAGGCATTGAGGTCGATAGAGCAAAAATTGAAGTTATTGAAAAATTGCCACCACCTTCATCTGTGAAAGGTATTCGAAGCTTTCTTGGGCATGCTGGTTTTTATCGATGGTTCATCAAGGATTTCTCCAAGTTAGCTCGCCCACTCTGTAATCTTCTCGAAAAGGATCGTGTTTTTGACTTTGATGAAAGTTGTCTTGATGCTTTTAACAGGTTGAAGAAGGAACTTACTTCTGCACCCATAGTTACATCTCCCGATTGGAGCTTGCCATTTGAGCTCATGTGTGATGCTAGTGACTATGATGTGGGTGTTGTTCTTGGGCAGAAGAAGGATAAGCGGATGCACGTGATAGCTTATGCAAGCAAGACTCTTGATGATGCACAAATCAACTATTCCACTACGGAGAAAGAGCTACTCGCAGTGGTATTTGCACTTGATAAATTCAGATCCTATCTTGTTGGGTCTAAGGTGATTGTCTATTCGGATCATGCTGCGATTCGTTTCTTGATGACGAAGAAGGATGCCAAACCTCGTCTAGTTCGTTGGATTCTTTTACTTCAGGAATTTGATCTTGAGATTCGAGATAAGAAGGGGTGCGAGAACTTGGTAGCTGATCATTTATCTAGGTTGGACCAAGGAGATGGAGAGGTAGGAGGTGAAATACCTATTAATGATAAATTTCCGGAGGAGCAACTTCTAGTTGTGTCTATGTCTACACCATGGTATGCAGATTTTGTGAATTACATTGTGGGAGGAGTTGTGCCTGATAATCTTTCTTATAACCAGAAGAAGAAGTTCTTTTATGATGTGAAGCATTACCATTGGGAGGAACCGCTGCTTTACAAAGAATGTGCTGATGGAATGTTTCATAGATGTGTACCTCATGATGAAGTTCCTCATATTTTCAGGCATTGTCATTCTCTAGAGTGTGGAGGTCATAACAGTAGCATGAAGACAGTGGCGAAAGTTTTGCAGTCAGGATTCTATTGGCCAACCATGCATTAGGATGCTAGAGACTTTGTGGCTAAATGTGATAGATGTCAACGAGTTGGGAATATTTCGAGGAGGAACGAGATGCCTTTACAGTCTGTTCTTGAGGTGGAGATTTTCGATGTGTGGGGGATGGATTTCATGGGTCCATTTCCATCTTCTTATGGAAATCAGTATATTTTGGTGGGAGTTGATTATGTCTCTAAATGGGTTGAAGCGATTGCATCTCCTACTAATGATGCTAGAGTGGTGAAGAAGTTCCTAAAGAAAAATGTGTTCACTAGATTTGGAGTGCCACGGGCTATTATCAATGATGGAGGTTCACACTTTTGCAATAAACAGGTGGCTGATCTCTTGAAAAAATATGGTGTGACACAAAAGGTGGCAACTCCTTATCATCCGCAAATAAGTGGACAAGTTGAGATTTCGAATCGTGAGCTGAAGTCAATTTTGGAGAAGACAGTGGCAAGTTCGAGAAAAGATTGGTCAACAAAGCTTGATGATGCTCTTTGGGCATATAGGACGGCATTTAAAACACCTATTGGGATGTCTCCATATAGGTTGGTTTTTGGGAAGCCATGTCATTTGCCGGTGGAACTTCAGCATAAGGCATTTTGGGCGACAAGAAATTTGAATTTTGATCTAAAATCCGCGGGAGAGAAGCGTTTGCTTCAACTTGGAGAGCTTGAGGAGATTAGGCTCCAATCTTATGAAAATGCTAGTATCTACAAGGAAAAGACCAAATTGTGGCATGACAAGCACATTCAGAAGAAGGAATTTGAGATTGGGCAACATGTTCTATTGTTTAATTCAAGACTCCGTTTATTCCCCGGAAAGCTCAGATCACGATGGACCGGACCTTTTGAGATTGTGAAGGTCTATCCTAATGGAGTTTGTGAGATTACTAGGGAAGGGTCAGATGTATTCAAGGTGAACGGGCAGAGACTTAAGCCATACCTGCTTGCAGAAACAGTGGAGCGAGGAATGAGCATTCTTTACTTCCAGGACCTTATCATCAGTTGAGAATCGGCGTCAAGCTATTGACGTTAAAGAAGCGCTCCGTGGGAGGCAACCCATGCATTGTTGTATGAAAAAAAAATCGAGTTTTTGAGCAGGTTGCAGCCCTGTAACGCAGGCTGCCCCTGCGTTTCTGCTATTCCCGCAGTCTGCCACTCTGTAACACAGGTTGCGCCTGCGTTACGGTACTCAGCGCAGTCTGCCTCCTTGTTGCACAGGTTGCTCCTGCGCAACTGCCCCTCCAGCAATTTGCCTCACGCGCGCGCAGACAGCTATAAAAAAAAAAAAAAACTCAACCCCCTAATCTTATTTATATCTCTTTTTCTCTCATCTTTCCACCTAAATCAAATCCTAAATCAATTTCAAAACCCTCTATATTTTCTTCAAAAATCCTTTATCCATTCTAGTTCTTTTTCTTTTATTCATCAAATCTTTTTCTATCCTATATCAAATTCCAAATTCCACCCAAATTTTTTCCTTTTCACATTAAAATTCTTATATTCATCCTATCACTCCATGGCCTATATATACCCATACATACACACCCAATTCATTATCTTCTTCCTCTACATCTCTAAAAATTCAAGTTTGGGGGAAGATTAGTACAAGTTCACCTCTTCGATTCGTAGTTGGGATATCTCTTCTCTATTTTATTTTTTTTATTACGAATTTGTGTTCTTGTAAATTGGGGGTTTTGTATTATTCTTGTTAATTGGGTATTTTTGGTGTGATATTGCTTGGTGGTTTTTGGTGGGATATTTCTTGGTGGTTGTTGGTGAAGCTATTGTTGAGAGGGATTTTGATTATTATGGCGCCTAAGTGAATGAGGGGTGGTTCTATTAGGGTGGAGAGATTTTCTTCTCCGGATGCGGAGGTTGAGTATAATAAATTATTGTCAAGATCAGTGGCGAAAGAAAGGGGATTTTTGCCAACTCGTCATTATGGGTTGGTTGAGGTGATTAGTGAGTTACGTTGGGGAGAGATTTGTAAAGCACCTACTCTTGTTCCGGTGAATTTGGTTAGGGAATTTTATGCGAATGCTAAAGATGAGCAGAATGGTGTGTGTATGGTTCGTGGTAAACGGGTGGATTACAGATCAGATGCTATTCGTCCAATTTTGGGACAACCACCTAAGCTTGTGGGAGATGAAAATTGGGCACTGAAGACGAGTGATGATGTGGATATGGAGGCGATTGTTCGTGAACTTTGTGTTCCCGGTACAAGTTGGAAGTACAAATTGGGAACTAATGAGCCTCTTTCTTTTCTGTCTTCTGCTATGAATAAGTTTGCACGAGCATGGTATCTATTTCTTTGTGCCAATATTATGCCTACTTCTCATGCAGGTGAGGTCACAGCTGATAGAGCGATTATTCTTTGGGGCATTCTAAAGGGAAAATACATTGATGTCGCCCATATTGTTCAGCAGAATATTCACAAGTGTTTAAGGTCTAGTGCACTGTCATCGATGCCCCATGCTTCTATCATAGTTGGGTTGTGTATGGTTAGTGGTGTTACCTGGGGTGCGGATGAGGAGTTGCAGTCACCTTTGCCGTCCATTGTTGTCGTGTCTATTGATCGGATGCCGGATTGGAAAGGAGGGGTCCCACATCCGAGGGGGCTTGGTTATGTTATAAGTGGTGCTGGTTCTAGTGGTCAGGGAGCGGGCGCTCCGCCACGTGTTAGGAGAGTTCCAAGAGTTTTAGATGCCCACTTTAGGTGGTTGTATAGGCGTATGGATGCTATTCATGCTAGTAACCGGGAGTATGCTGAGGATATAGCTACAGCTTTGAGAGATGCGGGTATTCAGGCAAGGTGGCCAGTTTATGGAGCTCGTATGCAGTATCCACCGCCAGATTCTGATTCCTCCGAGAGTGAGGACGAGTAGGTATGTTTCTGCTATCCCTTGTATTTACTTCCATTCAATGCGGACATTGAATATTTTAAGTTTGGGGGTGGTTTGAGGGATTAGTAGTTGTTGTTGTATTATGTGTTCATGTAGGATTTCATGTTTTGCATATTAGTAGTAGTAATTCATGCATATATGTTCGTGTTATCTACGTTTGTTTCATGTAGGACATTCTGTTTTTATTTCTGTATACCATGTGAGTCCATTTTAGTTGCATTTTCATGGCATGCATTTTTCATGATCCCTTAGGACGAGCTAATTCTAATTGGTAGGTAGATGTCTAATTGAGTGTGGTAATGATGAATAGAGGGTTGATTTATAGTTTCTATGAAATTGACTTATGTGTTTCGGAAACAAAACTGATTACACAGTCTCATTGGGTGCTTTTGGGCTAGGTTGAGGTCATGCTTGTTTGGATGTTTTGAGATTTAATCACTTGATTATATTTAGAATTTTCGTTATTCCCTTGATGGCGTAGGAGCATTAAAGTCTAAGTTTGGGGGAAACCAGGGATTTCATGCTAGTTGTATTAATTGTTAAATAATGGCTAGGTGTCAAATGGCTAGTAGCCGGCTCATATTTATATGAGTAGTCTAGGGTTGCAATTGAGAATTCTCATTCCAGATTGCATAGAAAAGAAAAAAAAAAGAAAAAAAAAAGAAAAAAAAAAGAAAAGAAGAAAAAAAAAGGTTTCAATTGTTATATGCAAAATTAACCAGGGTGAGCTCTTTAATACTCGAGCTATTAAGTCTGAGGGGACTTAGTCCTAGTGACCTAAGGCTTTTATAGTCTGGGATCCACTGACCTAACGCTCGCTACATGGGTATTATTGTATAAGCCTTTTGGGGTCTCATCCATTGCACGGTTAAATAAGCATGCGTATTATATAGTGTCGTAGTAATAAAGCATGAATTTCTGTCTACCTTGGATAAGGATGGAGGTGTTCTTAGGTTATGAAGTGTCTACAGTCTATTCTGTTTATAAACCTGTGATTGTCTTGGCGAAGAACATGTATGATTTTTGACCTAGTTTTGGGAGTATTTCTGATGAGCATTGCACACACGCACGTTTCTGTTCATGTAATGTTAGTATACGGGAACTTGGTCGAGCTCTATTTGGATTTAGTTGCATTCTTTGAGATATTTGCTTGTTAGTTGGTTTTGGTTAGTTTGAAGGGGATCGTTGCATATTTCATATTAGTTGCATTCATGCATTGCATTGCATTAGGTTAAATGGATTTTGTGGGTACATTCGCTATAGGCCCTCACGTGACCTTACTCGTCCACTAGGGCTGCCTAGGGGTTTAAAGGGCTTGTTGCATATGCCAAATGCAACCGTGATCACCTATGATAGTGGTACTAATCAGGTAGTTGTAATTGTTTATGCTTGAGGACAAGCATCAATTTAAGTTTGGGGGTTTGATAAGTGGATTTTATATCCATTGGGAATGCCTCCGTTCGGCTTAAATTGATTGTTTTGGACTCAAGTTGTTGTAGTTTTGATGTGTTTTGCTTAGTTGTGCAGATTTACGAGAATGTTGATTAAAGTGGATGCTTCTATCCTTCTTGGAGAATTAATTGATTAAAATTCGGATTTTTCTGGGAAGGCTGCGCAGCTTATACTATTTTGGTCATATCTGGAGTTCTAGAAGTCCGTTTTCAGCGATCTTACTGCCCACGCGAAGCTTGAGAGATTTTCTACAACCTGGGATAGGAAACAAGTGAAAGAAATATGCTGAATTAAATCGCGCACGTGTTCTTGTAAAAGAAGGCTGGGAATTTACTGTTTTGCCCTTTTTCTAATTCTAATTGTATTCTGGGCAGTTTTGGGTACCTTCTTTAAATCCAAATTGTAATAGAAGGCAATTTATTGCTGGGAAAAATTTGTAGAGCCTATTTAAACACATCCTACCATTGTAAATCATAACAATTCATAGCTTTTAATCGTATCAAGGTACTTTCGATCTTCAATTCTTTCTTCAATATTATGTTTTCATTCATTATCATTATTATTATGTTTTCTTTATTAAATATGCTTAACTAATTCTCTAATCTGAGGATTGGGTAGTATTCCTTGGTATTCATGCATGCTTGATTATGTGATTTTCTGCTTTGCTGATCTGTTAATGAGATCTTAACACAATTAGGGGAGTCATGAACCTTTGATTGTATTCTAGGGATTGTAATAAGCTTGGGATAGAAGTTGCAATCTTAGTACATGATTTAACAGACATAATTTGAGTATTAGATCGAGAGATTAATAGGAGAATTGTGAGACATATAATTCTTGGCATTTAATAGTTTATAGATATACTTTGATTATATCACGGGAGTGACAATTAGGGTGTAGCTGTAAGCACTATATTGTAGCCTGGGAGGGTACAGTATAACTTTAGAAGACTTGTTTTCAGCAAGGTAGGAACACAGATATCACATTAATATTGAGCATGTATTGAGACCAAGTGAAGAACCCCAGTTCTTAGACTGTTTTCCAACATATTTGAATCTCAGTTTAAAATCAATTCTTAGTGCTTATAATTAGTTTTTGGTTAATTTAGTTAATAAACAAACCAAACATTCTTTTACACTTCTAAATTGTGAGAGATAGGATACTTGAACTTGATATTACATTCAGTCCTTCCTTGCGAACGAACAACAAAAATACTACTAACAGGGAGAGCTACGTGGTGGAATATATCGTCTGATTAGTACGTGGCCAGAATGTACTGGAACTTCGAAAATCTGGTTATCTCGTGCACGAGGGAAGATTGACTTGAAGGATACTGCTGCGGTTGTATTGCCTTCCAGTCTAGACGATGGTGCAAAGACTGCTGGGATGGATGCTTGGTCGAAGGGCTTCCACGACATCAACGAGTAGTTGGTGTGTTGCAGCTGCATATGGGCATCGATCAACACGAATCAAGTGAGCAGTGAACCATGCAAAAGATTTATTTGTTTGATATGCAGTTGGGGAGTAAATGAAAGATCGATGGTCACACTTGCGTGTGTGATGGTCACACTACGTGTGTGATGGACTACATATGGGATTGGCTGACGTGAATCAAGTGAGTATGTGTGTATACAACAGATTGCTTCACATGTATGTAGTTGGACAAGTAGTGGTCAATGGTACACTTGTGCGTATAGCAAGTGGGCATTCGAGAATGAATGTGCAAACTAGGGTATAGTTTGGAGTCTTGGACTAGGGGGAGTTTTATCGTAGGGAATGATACGGATCAAGGTAAAGTTGGAGTTGTGCCAACAAGGCGCAGGTATGGAGAGCAAGTGAAGAGTTGTGAGTTTGGAAAGAGGGGGAGATTGTTAGGCAGCACACCATTCTTTGCCAAACTTCCACCAAACCTTCACCAACCATTCCATCACCAACCTCACCTACCACCTACTACATACTCCTATAAATACCCCTCTCCTCCTTCATTATCAAACACACCAAATTCTCTCTTCTCTCTCTATATAGCTGCTAGATAGTCCGTCTAGTAGGAAAGCCGGTTTAGCCCGCTTTCAGGAAGTGTCGGGATATAAGGTCCTCGTGCCTAAACTATTCCTTAGGGTACTTGGGTCTGACTGCAGCCATCGGAGGTGGTCCCGCTGTAGAGGTCTTTCTATCAGGTTGTGTGACACTGTCCGGGTTGGGAGAGGGAGAGAAGGAAAGGTTGTCGGGAAACAGTGATAGGGGGAGGTTTTGAGATAAACACTTCAGTGAGTTGGGGATATACATAATAGGTATCGTAGGGCTGAATTTGTGTATAAAATTCAGGGCCAGATACCCGGATATTGTAATCTCTTTTATCTAGTGTGAAGTTGTTACTCTTGTGGATGTAGGCTGGGCCGAACCACGTTAAATCTCTTGTCTCTTTTACTGTATTGTTGGTTTGTTGTTTTATTACTATCACGTATATTTGTGGGATCTAAGCACACATATTTACCAAATCGCTTCCGCATTCGCAGGGAATCAGGCAGATTCCTAACATGTATGACATCTGAAAATTGGTCACATCCGTTTTTCTTCTTACTTTTTAGCAGATTGATGATACAGCATCAGAGGAGTAGTTGGTACGAAAAATGCTGTGGGAGACTAAGTCATGACCTGTTTATGCACAATGAAGTAAAAAAGTTAAAAAGGTAAACAAATTCTATCTAGGAGTTTAGAGATATTGATGAAGGGCTCATTTCTCCTCAAAGTGAGGCTTTGAATTGTAACCATCTTGGCTTCAGCATTCATGCATACAAAATTTGCCCAGTTGATAAGGTACTCTGCATTTCATATCTGATATGCAGTTTACAGTCTAGTAGAGAGTGTTCCTTCAAATTGTTTTGCAGCTTTGCTTAAGGCATCTAATTTATTGTGAAACGCTACTCTCTGCATCTTAAAGCATGGCGTGTTGTGTCCGCTTGTCCAGTTTGGTCTAGAGGAACTATTTTCTGTGACTTTCCTAATGTAGGGGTACGATATTTGTAAGTACATAAAAAATCACCTAGATGATTTTGAGTTTTTAACCTTCTCAAGGCCATTTGCCAACTTCAACTTGTCTTTCCCATCTTATGTCAGCACCAATATAAAGGAGCGTGCTAGGTGATTTACAGTGTGACTTGCCTTCGCCCAAATAAACTTCCCTGAGAAAAATAAATTAGCATAAACATAGAAAGAGAATCCTATTAGCAAATTTTACAATGCTTCATTCCATTCAGGAAGTATTAGCTAGTGATCCATCAAGAAATTGTGAAGGAAAAGAAGAAAACAAAAGGATATTGGACATGAAAACAAACTAGGGGGCGTACGTTTCATCAATTGTGCAATATAACTAGGTGGCTTTGCTTTGGGGTCTAGCCTATTGCCTAGTACAATACAGCTCAGTAATACAAAAGTACAGCTCTCAGTATCCCTGATACTCAAACTAGGACCGGAAATAAAGAAAGAACTGAATACTTCCGCTCAAGAACAAGACTTTCACATGCACTATCGCACAACATTGTTTATTGCACAACACTGACATTAGTCTATCCAAGGCAACAAAACAATAGAAAAGGAGGATTTTCCCAATTGTTATTATCGATCTGTCAATGCTACTCAAAGATAAAATTAGAAAATAGTTTTTGCAGAGTGCTTAGACCCCATCGATTATCTTTTTCCAAGACAAGATCATATGACTTGAGGTTTTGCTGATCTTCATCTTCAGCAAACTGTGGATTCTCAACCTGAATATGTTGATGCTCCTCGCTGTAGTCATTATCTAAAACTTGCTCCAGTTTCAACTGCAATTAGTTCTGTTCTCTCAGTATAGCAAAATAGTAAAGATCAAAAGACAACTAGTGCTTGCAGTTTGTGGTTTTACTTTTCTGGAAAATCGTATTATTGATTTGTTTTGTGTGTGGTTAGTCCAATGTTTTGCATTTGGTTTTCCAGTTACATTGTCGATGGGAGCAGATAATATTGCAAAAATGGCTTTATCCATCGAAATCTTGAACCTTGTTTCAGAATTGGATTGTGAATCTGCACTTGTAATGCTAGTTATATGTGAATTTCAGATTGGAAACTGAACACAGTCTAAAGCTGATTGCACACATGAATGCTATGTTATATGAGTACTTCAACTTGCATACATATCGTGTCTTGCAGCTCATATTGAACACACACTAATAGTATTTCAAAAAAAAAATTGCTGCATCATTTCGAATGTCATTCCAAGAGATAATTAGATTTATATGAAAAGATACATTGAAAACGTGATTCACTTTTAGTAGCGAGAAATCTCTTAACTACAAATTTTGTTGGATGTAGAGCCTAGCCGAACAATTTCTTGTAACAAAATGAAGAAGAACAGAAACATAAGAACAGGAATGATGTGTTTTAAGCATTTACCTCTGGCATATTAAGCTCCTTAAATTTATCAGCTTCGATAGAGGCATCAGTTAAGATATTTTCTTTAACTTCATTTAGGACTTCCTCGTCAGGTTGAGTTGTTGGCAGTGGATTCAAGCCTGGTACTAGAAGAGGCAGTCCATTCGTTGATAGTGTTTCATCTTTAGTGATTTTTGAATCCTCAACATTCATCATGCTGCCATCTCCGAGCATCAACAAATTAATATCTTTGTCCGAAATAACAGCAGGACTTTCCTTTTCATTGCTATGCATTGTCTTACTATTATCGATATGAACTTCTTCCTTTGGGTAATTGATATCTTCTGCATTAATGATAGACTCTTCAATCTGATTAAAGGTTGGTTCGTTGTCCTCTAAGATCTTATGACAATCAGCACTATCCCAATCTTCACAAATAGTTAGTATGTTATCTGTCTCCCAAGTTTGAAGAATTCGATCTGGTCCAGGCTGCCATGTGATATTTTCAGGGCCTTCTTTAAGTATGATCTTGAACTTGATGCATTTTTCTATGGGAACATCCTATTTAAACCAGTTGAAGCATCATATAAAGTAAGAATACATGTTAAATAAATTCATACTTCTATGTGAATCATTAGTAGCAGTTATGTTCATTCTTACCAGCTCAGTTGTTGTCCACACATGTCCGTCTGACCAGTTAAATGGCACAGCGCCTGAAGGATCCCATTGCCCGAGCACTGGATCGTCTCCGACAATGTGAAACTGCTGGCCAAATGAGCATTCTCTTTGCAGCTGGAATCTGACACGGACAGTTTTTATCTGACCTATTCGATCATATAATCATATGTTGCCATGTTGGTGAGACGAAACATTCTTAAAAAAAACAATATATGCATTATTACGTCAAACTTACTTATCATTTCATTAGCCTTTGTCTCTTCATCCTGGATGTCTAACTGCATCTGCAAACAATAAGAACACAATGAATCAAAAGTTAATCTCTATATACTTTCTAACTTTCATAGCATTCATTGGGTATATTTTGAAATGTGCTGTGCTCGAACATATCATACATGTGAGAACTATAGCTATGATACATATTTATGTCTGCGAGGGCATTCGAATTGAAAATAATTTAGCATGCAAACGACAAGAATTATGTAGCATACAACTAAAAACAATAGCGGAACAAGGTCCTTTATATTTTTACTACTATGACTGGTGATTTGTAACTGCTAGAATGGTTAATAGCGGAACAAGGTCCTTTATATTGTTATGGAGAGAGAGGGAGACCTGTGTGTCTGAGGATGACAAAGAAGAAAAATGGAAAGACTGGTCTCAACAGAGGTTTAGATACTGAAAAACAAAGATTATTAACATGGTTATGAGATACAGAGAATGGCCTCAAGAAAAGTGCTTGTTTTCCTTTGCTAAAAAGCCCTTTATCTGAAACCAACTTCAATGCTGGTGACAAAGATGCTGAGCTCCTCAAAGCTTCCATCTTTACTTGTATTCTTTCACACACTAAACACACAGTAAGTGTGAATAAGAAGAGAGGAAACAGAGAACAGAGTGTGGACGGGATTATATGAAATGGGTATTTTGTTGTGTAGTGATGGTATATCTGAAGTTTGTGGCTTGGGGAAGTGTATTTAAAGAGAATGGACTGTAGTGTGCAGCCTGCCTGTAGGTCGATAAATACTGTATGTGTTTTTTTTTTTTAGGCTTATGCCTTATATGCAATATAATTTAATATTCGTTATAATTTTCGGAACGAGTGTTTTTTAATTTTTATAAAATAAAAAAGTAGCGGATCAAGAAGCAGGTGTCATTGACTCACTTGTTTTTAATGTTGCTTTTCATCACAGCAAATAGAAAAACGAGAGAATCCAACGGTTGAATATTAACTGACTATTTTCCGGATCCGGTTATTCGGACCCTCGAAAGTAGGGTATAATTTTGTAAGATGGTATGGAAAGGCCAAAAGGCTTTCCCGATGTTGGTTATCATTGCAATATGATTTTTCCATGGAGTGAATACTTTTTTTTATATATATAAATATTGATGTTCTGTACTATTTTTATATAAAGGTGTAATTAATTGAGTAATAGCCTTATTATTATTATTTTCAAAATACATTCTTTATCGATTTTCTCAGGAAGTAAATTCTTAAGATCATTTACTCACAAAAATTTTGGTCACTTGATTAGTGGCCGAATCAATATCTATCAAAATATATATATATATATATATATATATATATATATATATATATATATATATATATATATATATATATATATTATATATATATGTAGGAGGATAGCGGGAGTTTAGGTGGCGCTCTAATATCGTCTCAATCGATTTTTTTAATTTTCTAGAATTTTAAACACTAATAAATATGAAAATATCAATTAGCATATTAGAAGTAGAATAGGTGTTCGAATTTATAAAGGAGAAGAGTTCGAATTTATAGGGAAGACATATGATTAGAAGTTCTATTGGAAGTATAATAAGTATTTATAAGGCATACGATTAAAAGTTCTATTAGAAGCAGAATAGGAGTTCGAATTTATAGAGAATAAGAGTTTGAATTTAGAAAAAATATATAAATAAAAGTTCTACTAGAACTAGAATATGTGTTTGAATATATAGAGCAGACATATAATTAAATATTTTATAGAAAGTACGATCTTCTTAAATTATATATTTTTTATATAAGTTAATTGTACTTATATTAGGAAAATTTATTCATAAATCAAATACTATTGTCATGAAAAAAGTCACCGTATTTAAAAAGAAAAGAATTGATGTCTTAACATAATAAAAGAATAATGAGTAAAAGAACAATCTCATGCAGTCTTTATAATATATGTTTTATAGAAAGTACGATCTTCTTAAATTATATATTTTTTATATAAGTTAATTGTACTTATATTAGGAAAATTTATTCATAAATCAAATACTATTGTCATGAAAAAAGTCACCGTATTTAAAAAGAAAAGAATTGATGTCTTAACATAATAAAAGAACAATGAGTAAAATAACAATCTCATGCAGTCTTTATAATATATGTTAAAAAGTTGGGATTTCAGTTTTAACGAGAGAGCGGCTCAATCGAAAGAATTGTATTTAACAAGAAATTGATTCATTAGAGAAGATTATTTAATTATTAAAATTTAATATTAATATTATAATATAACGTAAATGTATTGAATTTTTTAAAAAATATTTTAACGCCGCCGCGAAGCGCGGCTTTATCAACTAGTCAATATATATATATAAAGGAGGATAGCGGGAGTTTAGGTGGCGCTCTAATATCGTCCCAATTGATTTTTCTAATTTTTTAGAATTTTAGGATTTTAAACAATAATAAATATAAAAGTATCTTTTAACATATTAGAAGTAGAATAGGTGTTCGAATTTATACGAGAAGAGTTCGAGTTTATAGGATAAACATATAATTAGAAGTTTTATTAGAAGTAGAATAAATATTTAATTATAAGATGATGATTAAAAGTTCTATTGGAAATAGAATAGAAGTTTGAATAAAAACTAATAAATAGTCTATTTATATATACATTAAAACGCATGAATCGACTAATTTTATTTTATTCTTTCGGTTATAGCGCTTTAGTGTTCATAACCAATTATCCGTTACAATACTCATTCGCTTACTTCTTCTTTTAACATGCAGGTAAATCAAGTTATGGATGGAAGAATTATGGAGTACATCACTGGACATTGATGATCAAACTTAACTTTTTCGATCAAATTAATAATTTAAGGTACTTCCTTTTTCTATTTTCACTGAATTCATCTTTTTTAATACATTGTTAGTTTGCATGGGTATCCAATCAAGTGCGTGATTTGTTACGTATTATAATAAGTATAATAGGGATCTTATCTATAATTTTCGTAACTGTATTACGAAATTAATCTCAACCGTCGAATCTAATATTTTCAAAAATAGACGATCAAGATTATATCATATCAAAAAGAAAAAGGGAAACGAATGAGTCGCTAATGTAGTCGGGTGATAGGCAAATTTGTTCATTTAAACATATGTTTGGTATCAATTTATTTACTTCAAAGTATTTTACGTATCATGACTAAATGATTAATGAATGAAGTAGCCGTGTGGTTTTAGTTCAAAGCATGTTTGGGGATGCTTTCGATCTATTTTTTTAAATTTTAAAATCTTAAATATTAATAAACTGAACATTTTTTAATATATTAAAAATAAAATAGGTGCTTGAATTTATAAAATGTTTTAATGGGAAGACGGCTCACTAGAAAAGATTATATTAGCTATTAAAATTTAATACTGATGTCATATTATTTTTTATTTTCAGGGTTCGATTTTTATGGATAAAAATTAAAATGTATGTCTTTATAATATATGTTAAAGTTGGGATTTCGGTTTTAACAGGAGAGTGACTCAATCGAAAGAATCGTGTTTAACAAGAAATCAGTTCATTAAAGATTATATAACTATTAAAATTTAAAATTGATAATATTGTATAACGTAAACATGTATTAAATTTTTTTAAAAAAATTATAATGCCGCCGCGAAGCGCGGCTTCATCAACTAGTTATATATATAAAGGAAAACCCCCGGGAGTTTGGTGGAGCTCTAGAATTGCTCGATTCATATTTATCTATTTTTCTAGAGCTCCTCTATTTTAAATATGTAAAATTAAAATTTCCTTCTTTAAATCCTATTTTTTAGAAAAAAAATCAAAATTTCCTTTTTTTAACATGAACATTAGCATATTCGAAATAGAAAAAAATTTCAAATTTGTAGTAAAAAAGAATTCAAATTACATATTCGAAATAGAAAAGAAAATTTTAAAACTTTTCTATATAAAGAATCAATCATTGCTTCGATCAAATTAAATTTTATCACCACCGAAAAAGAGGCTAATCAGTGTCTATATATTTATTTAAGTATCTACCATTAAAGATGTCTTTAAACCACCGTACCTCGCAAGGCCAATACTGGGTTATGTTTGCGGAATCGGACACAGTTGAGTAACATATGAACTTTAAGGAAGATATCGAAGAATCTATTCGCACGGGTATTCTTTCAAAAAAATTTCAGACGCGTATGATTATGAATGTATTTATTTTTCTGCAAATTTTTTTACTTCCTCTTTTAATCTCGGTAATTTTTAGAGTATGCAGATTTTTCTTCATAATTGTGTTTGTAGGTTTGG
This sequence comes from Saposhnikovia divaricata, assembly GCA_036435485.1. NCBI lineage: Eukaryota > Viridiplantae > Streptophyta > Magnoliopsida > Apiales > Apiaceae > Saposhnikovia > Saposhnikovia divaricata. The sequence continues at coordinate 52,496,903 of CM071594.1, read as the reverse complement.
TTTTTTTTTCTTTAATTTAGTCCCATGGATGTTACTTATAGTTTTTGTTTCCGTTGTTATAATGTTTTGCTTTTAGTTCGATTAAGTCTATTTTTCAATTTTTTTACTTTTTTTAAATCTTTATATCTTTATCTATTATATAAAAGAGAACCCCTAAGAGCTTCGAAATCGCTAACTCGAATCATGTTATTCTACTAGAGCTCCTTTATTTTAAATAATTAAAATCAAAACTTTCTTCTTTAGTTCCTAATTTTTATAAAAGAAATCAAAATTTCATTTTTTTTAACATTAACATTTTCAAAATAGAAAAGGTTTTTGAATTTATTTTTTTATATGTATGTATTTATTACAATGGGTGTAGGTCTAAGAAAACGAGACACAAAATCAACATAAAAAATAAGTATAGTTTATTTAGTTGTTTATATATATTAAAATTTGTACAATATTATGCTCATTAATTTATATGTAAATATCTCTTTTCGATTTCTTTCTTAAATTTATATTTTGAATTTTTAATAAAAAAAATTATATATATATATATATATTAAAATTTGTACAATATTATGTTCATTATTTTATTTATAAATATTTTATTTTCGATTTCTTTTAAATTTATATTTGTATTTTTTTTAAAATGTTACAAGGCCGCCGCAAAGCGCGATCGCCGAGAAACGTATCTTATATGTATTTATTACAACGGGTGTCGGCCTAATAACATGATAAAAAATCAACATAAAAAATAAGTATGTAGTTTATTTAGTTATCTATATACTAAAATTTGTACAATATTGTGTTTATTAATTTATTTATAAATATTTTCTTTTCGATTTTTTTCTTAAATTTATATTTTGATTTTTTTAAAAAAAATATCACATGGCCGCCGCGAAGCGCGGCTTAGTCGACTAGTATATATATAAAGGAGGATACGCGGGAGTTTAGGTGGCGCTCTAAGATCGTGTCAATCTATTTTTCTAATTTTCTAGAATTTTAGAATTTTAAACACTTATAAATATAAAAATATCATTTAACATATTAGAAGTTGAATAGGTGTTCGAATTTATAGAGGAGAAGAGTTCGAGTTCGAATTTATAGGAAGACATATGATTAGAAGTTCTTCTATTGAAAGTAGAATAGGAGTTCGAATTTATAGAGAATAAGAGTTCAAATTTATAAAAAAAACACATAAATAAAAGTTTGTATTGGAAGTAGAATAAGTATTTATAAAGTATAAGATTAAAAGTTCTATTGGAAGTAGAATAGGAGTTCGAATTTATAGAGAATAAGAGTTCGAATTTATAGAAAAACATATAAATAAAAGTTCTATTAGAAGTAGAATATGTGTTTGAATATATTGAGCATCCATATAACTAAATATTTTATAGAAAGTACGATCTTCTTAAAAAAAAATTTATATATAAGTTAATTATACTGCTATTAGGAAAATTTATTCATAAATTCAATACTATTATCATAAAAAAAGTCATCGTATTTAAAAAGAAAAGAATTGATTTGTTAAAATTATAAAAGAACATTCTCCAGGAATCCTAAAAAAAAAATAGGAGTATCTATAATATAAAGAGAAAATAAGATGTGTTTTCATTTTCTAAAACTTCATAAATTTTAGAAAGTCTAGATAAAGTATAAATTTGAATTCACTCTATTTTTTAGGTTTTAATTTTAAGGAAAATAGTTGTTGTGTAAGATAAGTATCATTAATAATATGGAATAAATTTGGAATTTCGACCTAAATGAGAGCGGCTCGAAACGTGTTTAACGGGAAGACGGCTCACTATAAAATATTGTATTAGCTATTAAAATATCATTTTGATGTTATAAATTTTATTTTATTTTTAGGATTTATTTTTATGGATTAACATTATCATACAAGTGATATATGTAAAAGTTAGGCTTTTGGTCTTAACAAGGGCGCGGATAAATAGTAATAACCGTGTTTAACGAGAAAACGATTCATTAGAGAAGACCGTATAAAGATGTTTGAATACATAAGGAATACATAAAATAAAATGTTTTATTAGAAGTAGAATACGAGGACGGTGGAGACGTCTTACACGATTTTTAAAACTAAATATCTTTTTTCCTAGAAATCCTTTATTTAATTTTATCTTTTTTATACAAGTTAATTATACTTGCATTAGAAAAATATATCCATAAATTTAATATCATTTCCGTAACGAAAAGTCTTCGAATTTAATTTTTTTTATATGTTAACATAACAAAAAGACAATCCCATGCGGAAGTTGTAAATAAGTACATGAATATCTATAATATACAGAAAATATAAGATGTATTTTCATTTTTAAAACTCTATAAATATTAGAAAGTTTAAAGAATATAAAAATTGGAATTTACTTTCTTTATATAATTAGTTTGAATTTTGGTTTCAAATAAGAGCGACTCGAAACGTATTTAACGGGAAGACGGCTCACCAGAAAAGATTGTATTAGCTATTAGAATTTGATATTGATGTCATATTTTTTTTATGTTTATTGTTCGATTTTATGGATAAAAAATATTATATAAGTCTTTATAATATATGTTAAAGTTGAGATTTCGATTTTAACGTGAGAGCGGCCCAATCTAAAGAATAGTGTTTAACAAAAAATAGATTCATTAGAAAATGATATTTAATTATTAAAATTTAATATTAATATTATTATATAACTTAAATGTATTAATTTTTAAAAAATATATTATAACACCGCCGCGAAGCGCGGCTTTATCAACTAGTTTATTGTTCAAAACAGAGTAAATTACTGAGTGTTGATCATATTTTTTATCGAATTTAAAAAATGTGATCAAACTTTCAATTTCGTGGTCCAATTTTAGATTTCGCATTTTAAAAAAGTAGTTCTCACAAAAAAAAATTACTTTTTTTTAATGGATAGTTTTTTTTTTATGGATATTTTTTTTTTTGAGAAAATGGATAGTTATAATTTGTTTCAATTTTATAAAAAAATTGATTACTTTTCACATTCACAATTAACGAGAGACATTTTTTTGAAAAATGAAAATAAAATCTGATTATTATTTTGCAAATTTAAATATTTAACCTTTTCTTGAAAATTAATGTAAAACAAATGTAATTTATTCTTCAAAATACACTCTTATCGAATTTCTTTAAATTTGACGAATTAGACAATTTGTAAACCATCTTCTCCTAGAAAAATAGATTGAAACGATCTTAGAGCGCTACCTAAACTCTCGCGTATCCTCCTTTATATATATATATATATTGATTTTATTTTATTTACTTTTTTGATAACTCTAATGTCTTCCACATGACACATTGGGTCTTTCAAATGAATAGTCCTCCCCGTCACGGCATCTAAAAATAACTTAGAATCCAATTCTTGTCGGTCCAATAAATGGGGCTTAATTTTTTACTCAGTTGCTGGGTCATACATAATTCTTGTCATCTTTCTTAATTTTTCCACAAATTGGAGTGTACATTTTGTTGGGTTCTCTGAAAATCAAAGTAAAAAATGTTTTTCTGATGTTTTGAATTGTTTGTTAATTTTGGTTATATGAAATGAATTATTTTGACAATCAATTGCTCACAAGGTGGCTTTGGTTGTGTTTATAAGGGATGTTTGCCGGATGTAAGTTTTTTTTTTTTTTTTTTGACAAATCCGGATGTAGGATTAATTATTATTAAATAGTTGAAGTTTGATGGTGGGCAACATGAACCAAAAATTTATAAATATCATAATAAATATAGAACAAGAACTAAAAAATAAATGTTAATAATAATAAGTATATAAATAAAATATAACAATTATTCAAAATTATTAGAATTGAAATTAAATTAGGACGATATTTAAAAATAACTAGAATTTTTTAAAAATAATTCATAAAATAAATTTAATTATAAGAAAATAACGTCACAGCTAAGTCAATATACACAAATCAAAGCCATTTACATACTTAATCTCGATTTAAATCCTAACCGTAATTAATTTTATAACACTTCAATCACGAACCGCCATTCCTGTAATTATAACCAACCAGGCCAAATTTGTTGAATTGGATCGGTAAGAAAGCCCTTTCTTATTCTATTCCGCAACTTTCTTATTCTCTTCTGCAACTTATTGCATAGATATGTATTTTTTATCTTTCTCTTCTCTCTCGCTTATATATTTTTATATCAAATTAGGATTTTATTTATAATATTCTACAGGTTGGAGTCTGTAATTTATTAGGTCGTCTAAAAATCGAAGTAAAAAAATGTTTGGTTTTTTTCAAAAATACCCAAGTTGCAAAACTTTTTTTCAAATACTGTATATGGTGCAAACTCATATGCAACCCTAAATACAGCTGTTGCAACCTGAAATGCAGCTGCTTGCCATCTATGCAATCACATGCAACTTTAATCATATTTTTGAAAAAAAATTGAAAACATGGGTATTCTTGATAATTCCTAAGATGCATTGTGATGTTGTGAAATGCTTATTGATTTTGTTTATATGAAACAAACTTTGATTGATTTCTAATAATCTATAAATTGGAGTGTGCATTTTGTTGGGTCCTCTAAAAAGATCCTTTTGTGATATTATGAATTGTTTGTTAACTTTTTTTTTTTTATGTAAAATGAGCTTTCATTTATTTCTAATATTCTACAAATTGGATTGTGCAAATATTTTATTGGGTCCTCTGAAAATCAAAGTAAAAAGATGCATTTATCATGTTGTGAATTGTTTGTTAATTTTGTTTATATGAAATGAATTTTAATTTGTTTCTAATATTCTATAAATTAGAGTGTGCATTTTGTTGGGTCTTTTTAAAATCGAAGTAATGATGCTTTTGTTGTGAATTGTTTGTTAATTTTTTTATATGAAATGAATTTTGATTTATTTCTGATATTTAACAAATAAAAGTGTGCATTTTGTTTGGTCATCTGAAACTCGAAGTAGAAAGATGCTTTTGTGATTTAGTGAATTGTTTGTTAATTTTGTTTATATGAAATGAACATTGATTTATTTCTAATATTTTATAAAATGTTTTTGCATTTTATAAAATCGAAACAAAAAGATGCTTTTGTGATGTTGTGAATTGTTTGTAAATTATTTTATATGAATTGAAAGTTTTTTTACAATCAGATGCTCACAAGGTGTTTGATTTATTTTATCCTTTTTTATTCTGAGATACCCTATCTTTCGTCATACGTCATACAAAGTACAAATGTCACTTATGACGCATTTGTTCAAGAAATGGTTGCCAAAGGGGAGTCAAAATCCAAGAGTACCGTGGTTTTGATAGTAAAGTTTTCTATGTTATGGTATCAATTCAAATGGACGAAAAGAAAGATAACGGTACTGCACCTCACGATGATTGATTTATCAACACTATCAACAACACAGTTCAATAGATCAGCATTAATGGCCATATTAACCCATATTTCCACTTCATGTTCATCAATCTGCAAACAAGACAGGAGCTTGTAATTATTGAATTCAAAGACTCACATTAGGAAATCAAGGCACTAACCCTTTGATGATAGAGTGGCAGTTGACCGGACGCTTCATAAAACCATGGGTCCAACGCATACTCCATTAAATTGAACTGATCCCATTGGTTGGACTCGTTTTCGATATTTATTGCGAAAGACAATTTATAATTTTTTCTCGTACCCCCGGGAAGTCCATTCAACGGCAATTTATCATATTCTTGACCATACTTCTTCCAATAACACCGTTCAACACCCTCGTTGACAAGGTTAACAAGGTCACAAAGTCTTATTAATGACAGCAATTTCATTTTTTTTCACACAGTCCTCGTTGACAAGACCTACAAAAGTTCAGGAGAAAAGATTCAAAGAGCATAAATGACATATAACCTCAATAAAAAAAATATATGACTTTGAGAGTGAAAAACAATCAGGGCATATCATGAATTAAGAAAGCAAATGAACGACGGAAATCTCGAGAACTATAGAGATAACAGTCGTGCATTAAACTTGTCAATGATTCATGTCTTTCCATAATTTATTCGAAATGAAACGGTAACAAAGAGTGTGTTGAAAAAAAATATATAATAATGGTGGATGTCTTCGTTGTACGTGGTTAAACTTATTAGTAACCGGGATGAATTTTCAAAGAAAGCACCCCAACTAATGAAGTTAGGGTAAGATAATATTAATCACAGATAAAAAAGGTTTTGTAACAAAAAAAGACTTATATTAAGATTTCCTAAGGACCGTCAATGAGGTTTTTGAAATGTGTATAAATGAAGGTATAGTCCTTACATGAATTGATGAACCTCATGTCATATATATACACACACTTAATATAATAATAACCTAAAAGTTTCATTTATATCTGTACTCCATCAAGTTTTTTTTCTTCGACATATTTTATACAATCGTCCAATACGATACACTGAGCCACAAACACTGCACACAACCTTGCTCTTCTTCTTCATCAACGAATGATAAACGGTTATATTGTGACGGTGAAGGGCACCGAGTTTTCCATTTAAATAGCGAACACAAGGATAACAATAAACTTCTTACATTAATAGACCTACAAAAACAAACTAAAACTCATAAACAAAAATATACAAATGAAACTAAAAAATACACAAGCAAAACTTAACAAACAAAAACTGATAAATACAAAAACTAAGAAACGCACACGCAAACAAACTTTATATTGGTCTTAATTCTCTCCTCCAGAAATCTTTTCAACACTCCCATTCCTGAAAATTCCAGAAATCTTGGTCTTAATTCTCTCCTCCATCGTAACATTGTACGCCTCAATCTTTGCATCACACCCAGAAACCAATTATACTAATTGATCCATCTTTTCAATTAACCTATTCTCCATTGCAGAATTACTCTCAACAATCTTTTTATGACACACATTGCTGTCTTCTTGAATTCGACACTCAAGATCTTTCCATATCTCTTCAGAATTTCGCGATCTTGTATTGCTAGCCATTAAAATCTGAATTAATTCCAAGGAATCGCGAGCTCTGATACCAAATGTCAGGATTTGACTTAGGAGTGAAATGAAAATGATCGTTTATTATGGTAACAGACTGATTACAAAGTTTACAGAGCTTGTATAAGAAGAAAGAGGAAGAAAACAAAACAACAATACAATTCATAAGCTGTCTTTCTCTCTGAACTACAAGTCTATATGTAAGCAAAGTATTCTCCCGCCATTTCTAACTAAGTAATATTGATTTGAATATTAATTCCCGGGTCAAATCATGACACCTGTTATGATTAATTAAATAGAGTGGTAAGTTGGACTTGCTTTCCGGGCCTTTAAGGCTTAATATTCTACATCCGGTGGGCCTGGTGTGTATCAAATAGAGTGGTAAGTTGGACTTGCTTTCCGGGCCTTTGTCAATTCGCACAAGTACATTTGCGAACAGTCTAGTTACCCCATATATGCATTTAGTCCATTTGTATATTAAGTTTTACTAGCTTATAACCCAATGCACGATTTTCTTATGATATGCTATAAATTTTATTTTATGCTATAATTACGTTTTTATATAATAATTATTTTGAAAATTATTTTAATATTAATTTAATATAATATAATTAATTTAATATAATTTAATGAATGATATTCATGATTTAAAATTTATATTATAAAATTTTAAGTTAAATATGTCGTTGACGGGATTCGACCCTTAAATCTTTAGTAAAGTAACTTAATTATAAAATATATCTTATAATTACAACTAATGGCTCTTATTAATTACTAAAAATTTAACTGCAAAATTAATTTTTAAATTAAAAGATAATGTATTTAATTTAGAAAAGGAACATTGACGATGCAATGATATGGTATAATTGATGTTTTTAAGTGTTTATAAAATGTAATATCAACTAAAAGTATACATGAGAAAGTAAATCGACTAAGTACCATTAGTTATATCATTCTATTATTTATTTAAACAATTAGGATTATCGTACTGAAAACCAAATCGACAAACATTAAATATTTTGGGTTTAATATAATAGTATAGCTTATAACCCGTGCGATGCACGGATTTCTTTTGATACGTAATAAATTTTATTTTATGTTACAATTATATATTTATATAATCACTACTTTTAATAATTTATTTTAATTTAAATTTAAATAATTTAATATAAATTTAATTAATAATATGCATGGTTTATAATTTATATTATAAAATTCTAAAATAAATATTTCGTTGACGGAATTCAAACCTCGAAATTTTAGTAAATTAATTTAATAATATAATATATTAAACATTAAATTTAACGGTTCTAATTTTTTAACTAAAAATCTAACGATCATTATTTTTTATATTCGAATTTCTATTATATTTTGTTAGTGAGAAGATATTTATGATATTTTGGGTATATCTATACTATTATATTAAAGCTGAAAGATTGAAAGTTTGTCGGTTTGGTTATCTAAATATTAATTATTGCAAGATTATGTTTTGAATTAAAAGTTAACGTATTTTAATTAGAAAAAAATATTATTGATAAGAAGATACGATATTTTAGGTGTTTATAAAAGGCAGTAGCATCAATTAAAAGTAAACATCTATCAATTAAAAATGGAATCAACTAATTATCATTAATTGTATTGTTTTACTATTTAATTTAATAATTCGAATGATTGTGCCAAAAACCGAACCGACAAATTTTCAATGCCCATGAGTTGCATGGGTTTTATTATTATTTTATAATTTTATTTAATATTACAATTATGTTTTTATATAATCATTATTTTTAATAATTTTTTTAATTTTAGTTTAATATAATTTAGTCTACTCATGTTTACGAATTATACTAATATTTCTTTATCATAAACAACGTATACCGATTTTTAATATATTTTATTAATAATCGGAAAATATGATGTGATATTTTCGGGTATATATTAATGATTGTAAGAATAGTTTTTGATCATAAAAGTAATGTGTTGTAATTAGAAATGAAATATTAATGATTAGAAAATATGGTACGATTGTTGTTTTTTAGCTGTTTAGAAAAGATAATATCTTCAACTAAAAGTAAATGTGAAAAAGGTAATTGACTAATTATCATTAATTGTATTATGTTATTATTCATTTTAATTTTAACAACCCTACAATTATACTTAATTATAAAATCCACTAAAAATTTAATAAAACTATACAACTTCTCAAATCAAATATCTTACAATCCATAAATCAGAAATACAACTAAATTCTCCAAATATCGCAACTCGCACTCTTCCCAATAAGTAGCCCACCTAAATAAGATCACCTGCCGGGAAAAATAAGAGAAACAAAGGACCGGCAGTGAGCGAAAGGCTCATATACGGATATAAAACAATGCAAAGCTGAACAAAGACTAAAATGATGAAATGACGAATAAAAATCGAATATCGGAATTAAGAACAAGTACATATAGAATGAGATAATTAGAAAGAGGACACTCAACTCATAATTTTAAAAATATAAATGATTCCAAATTAAAACAGAATCTTACTCTTACAAATATGCGTACAACTTACACATAATAATCACAGCTATTAAATCCAAAATTTAATTAATAAAATATAAAACACATACTCTTACAATTACAAATAATATTCAAAGTAACTTACTTACTAACATGGGAGACGATCTTACAGGGGCTTGCAAAGCACAAAGCAAATGCTACCCAAAATCTTACAGAGGCTTGCTTAATGCTACCCAAATTCTTACAGTGGCTTGCACGGCAATAAGCACAATGCTACCCAAATATCTAACATCTCCCACATCATTTGTATATCAAAATATAACCTAAAATACATTACTCAAACTTCACAAATATCTTACATATCACTTACTCGATAATAAACTCAAAGATCAAATATTATATATTGCACAAATAATTTGTAGGATAGATCAGCCCATAAAATCAAATATTTACTCCACTAAGATGAGCTCAAACGAAAAAATATAAAACACGAAAGTCGTAGTGGATTCCAAGACCTTTCTAGAATGGTAAGGCTCGTTAAAAACAGAGAAGTAACGAATTCAGAAACAATGAAAATGCGGACTGCAATAACAGAATCAGGCACTGATCACAGTAGTAATTCGATATTTAAGACATTGAAATCACATAATTGGTCAGCGGAATATGAATACAAAACATAGAGGACGAAACGAGCTTTCCAGAATGGTATTGCTCATAATAATCGGATAAAAACTCAATTTACTACGAATTTTCGAAGTTATGATATACCAACAGAAATTAATGCACCAGATTATACAAACTGCAGATTTTGACCAACATAAAAGCAGAATTTCACAAAACACAAAGAATGAAAGTTGTAGATAATTCAATTATCTTTCCAGGAGATCAAGAATCAACACAATCCGATGAACAATGAATTTTGCACGAATTTAACAAGAAATCAGATGTACAAAATTGGGATAACAAGACATACAAAGAGAGACAAGATTACCCGTACCTTAAAAATCAAAGATTGTGAATGCTACTCAAGATATTCAGAGCCTCTAATCCAAAAACCCTAATTTATGTATACGTAATCCATGAAAATCAGAAATCTTAGTACCTAAACGTACGATAATCGAAATATAATATGTTAGGTCCGGAATAACGTAGAAGGGGGGTTGAATACGTTATTCAAAAAATATTTCGATTTTTTTGATGTGGATATGAGATAAAAAATACTGAATCGAAATAACACAACTGTTTGGGAAATATCTTTTAATAGATAAAACCCGGAGGTTTGCTACACAATTTAATCCTATGGATTAGCTACAAAATCAAACACTCCTAAGGATAGTTTAGGCACGAGGACCTTGTACCCGACACTTCCTGAAAGTGGGCTAAACCGACTTTCCTACTAGATGGACTTTCTAGCAGCTTACACAGAGAAGATATAAGAGAGAGAAGAGAGAGTTGTGTGTTGAGGTGTGTTTTGAAATGAAATACAACATGCCTATTTATAGATTTTAGAAAATCGCTATTTGGCACTATTCCAACAACCCCAGGTACTATTCCAACAACCACAGTTACTATTCCAACAACCGCGGTTACTATTCCAACAACCACAGTTACTATTCCAACAACCGCAGTTACTATTCCAACAACCGCAGTTACTATTCATATGAATAGTACTATTCATATGAATAGTGATTTCGGTTACTATTCATATTCTCTTCTGTTTATTTTGTTGTTTTAATTCTTCTCAGAAAATAGTTCAAGTACCAGATTAATTTAATTATTTATAATAATTAATTAATCTGTTACTTATTTGATTTTCAGAGTAAATTAATTTTTGACAATACCTTGAAATATTATGTATGTCCTTGATCGTCAATAGGCTTTGGCAATTCTTTCTGTGAATTAATGTGTTGATCCTTCTCTTATGTGCTGACACTTAGTGCACTGGTCTGGTTCACAAGTGACTAGCACTGATCTTGATCTTCACACCTTCGTTACATTCCAATTGATTAGCCTGCAGCAATATCTTCAAATAATATAAATACATGGAATCTTTTGGCCCTTCAACAGAATCATCTGTACATCTTATTCTGTCACTGAGGCTTGATCATGTTAATGAACTTCTTTCAGCGACTTGATCCTTGTCGGTGCTTGTTCTTCAAATTTCACGATCCCTGTATAGAGTTAATATTATTTATCTTTTATCCTAGTTGAGTTATATATGTCCTCTATTACATATTACATTACATTATGCTTTACAATCTCCCCCTATTTGATTGTTAGGGATTGACAAGCAAATTCCTAGAGGATAACTCAACTGATACAAATAAAATACAAAGATAAATAATAATAAACCGCATTCTGGATCATATATACATTTTCCAGATTTCTACAATTTGAACAAGTGCAAGACAATTGTTCCTCTAGACTGAACATATCTTCAAGTTTGTCTTGCTTTCTTTCCCGCATAGCACTAATACTCCATTAGATTTTCCTTTCCCAAAATAAAGTTAATTCCGTGTCAACAACCTTTTCCTTGCCCTTACGCCTAGTAGATTTTTCTTGATCATCCACTTTCTCCCCCTCAGTTGGATTATCCTCCAGAGTAACAGGGTGTGGAGTTGGTAAATTAGACGAAGATGACTTTACCAAGGAGTTGATTGCATGACTAAACTGGGTTGCCATGGTGTTCAATTGAACCTGGAATACATTCTGTTGAATAAGTTGCAAATTTTTGATTTCTGTAATGGACTTACAGATATTTGATAACTCTTTCTCCATTGTTTGGACCCGTGTAAGGAGTCTGCTGTATTCCTTTTTGGTTACAGGTGCATGTGGTTGAGTAGGTTGCTCACTCGTATGTTCTGCAGGTGTTTCACTCAACACTCTATATTCACTCGGTTTAGTGGTTTGGGTGACACTTACATGTTCTGTTCGTGTTTCCCTCAACTCTCCTCCAGAGCTTCCACCGATATGTGTACCTGCAAATGAAATCATCCTAGCCCCTTTTTCAGAGTTCACGGATGGTGCAATGAAAGTTCGTGAGCTTCCATCCTCGCGTGAAGCGAGTTGCCGACCACTGGTAAATAGTGGTAAATCTCGAAAGAGATCCAGAGATTTTTCCTCTGGGAGGTTAAACTTGAATCGATTAAATGGCACAAAACCCAAGTTTCCCTCGTATGTCTGTGAAGACACTTGGTTCATAAAAGAACCACCTACCGATGGATCTTTCCGTAAAATGGAAGATTCACCAGCAGTTATTGAGGTAGGTAATTCCACCTCGGATGCCTGTGAAGGCATTTGATCTTTAGAAAGATCATCAACCACTCTTATGTTCCGTGAAATGGAACTCAAGATAGTTGCTCCCATCAATTCATCCTCATTTACATTTTCACTCATTTGACAAGGAAGAATTGTTTCCCTAACAGTTACAGTTACCTCAGGTTCATTTGGTTTACTTCGTTTAGAATGAGGTAGAGCTGCTGATGTAACTAACTCCTTATGTGGTGCTGCTGAGGCACTATCTCCCTCAAAAGTGTTGATGGTTGGTCGTTTAAGTGACAATTGAGGTGTAGGAGTTTGTTGTGTTTGTGTTTGCATTTGTAAAATGGGCTCTTCGACCTGTGTTAGAGTCGGTGGGATTTCCTGCTCTTGGTCGGGTAAGATGGCCACTGGGGGCTGTAGAAACTGTATTTCCTGTGACACAACAGGGAATACAAAGGTTGGAATAGCAGGGATTGACATATTACCTTGTCGTATACCTGCTCTCACTGGTCTTGGTAACAACGGAAGTGGGACAGTCTTTAGATATTCAGTTAGGACTGTAGGCACATCCGTATATTTCTTTTTGCTCATGTAATTAATTACATTCGTCTTTATGGAAGAACATTCCACCTTTTGACCATTTTCCAAGCGTACCCTGTCTTCATCATTCAAAAAATCATTTAATATTAGCTGTAGAAACCTTGGATATAGACATTTGACATTTTGAGTCCGAACATCTCTTGTTCCTAAGTGTTTCATCTTTAAAATGATTTGACCAAACACTATTTTTCCAAAATTAATCCTCAAATTATTGGCGACCGCATACCCTATTTTTTGGATATATTCAGGTATTCGATCTTGATTTGTTCTATCTGAGGAAAAAACATGGTTAAGAGTGTGAAAGAAGAAACTCCAATACTGGGTTAGAAACGTTCTATAAAGATTACCAGTATTGAAATTGCCATCTTGGTACCTTATAAAACGAAAGAACATTTCAATCTGTTCAGGTGTAGGATCAGAAACGAGATTTTCCATAGGAAAATGAAGAATTCGATTAACATCTCGTTCAGTGACCCTAATCGACCTACCAAATAGTCGATATGTGAATGCACACCCGTCCTGTCCAGAAGTGTTAACCGCACTGCAATATAGTTCACGCAATGCATCATGGTTAAGCTGCACTGGTGTAACTAAAGCATAGCGAATTAATGAATGTTCATTCAAAAATTGTGTCCAAGCCCGAAATTGCTCATCCTGAATGGTTTCGATTTGCTGAATGGAAATAGGATTAACTTTAGCAATTAAAAAGCTTCCCTGCAATGCCATTTTCAAAACTTCGAGGAAATTCAAAAACAAGAGTTAGTTTTTATAAAGGATGATGTATAAAGCAAGAATATAAAATCCAATCTAAAAACCACCAGCTAGATTGAGAGATCTTTCCGATCAAAGCTCGAAATATTCAGCAATTGTGTGTATATGCTCTGTATATCTGAAAAATGATGATGTTAAACACAAACAAAAACTCATCATTTATAAGGTTTCAAGGACTAGTGGGTTAGGTGAGATATTGACAGGCTATGTTGAATAACACCGCTTTAATAATTTCTCACCTAATCAACCAATAATTTCTCACCTAATCAATCAATTAGCCGAAAAACATCTTATCACCGAAACCTGTCAGTCGAAAAACATCTTATCACTGAAATCTATCAGCCTATATACACACACACATACAATATTTTTAATTATTATGGATTTAAAAATAATCACGCAGTAAATCAAGAATTAATCCACAATAATCAGATAAACTCACAATTAAATAGACATAAAATTAACAAAATATCATTAATTGATATATGTCAATAAAATATTTATTTAATTATGCTACAATTAACACAATTATTCACTAACTAATTACCATAAAAGATAGCATTTATAAGCATGGCAATTAGTATAGAGATAACTGTAAGATGAAGACTGGATGCAAAGTAAATTCACAAGTCCTAAAAATATGGACATTTAAAATACCTGTGAATTTATAACAAATTGCAGTTATTGATTATCCAAAATTAATTAGACAGATTTAACATCCCAAGTTCACCAACTAACCTGGAGAATGTGGATTCATCCAGTGGTTTAGTAAAGATGTCTGCAATTTGTTGATCTGTGGGAACAAAATATAATACCACAGTTCCATTCATGACATGCTCTCGTAAGAAATGATACCTGATATCAATGTGCTTAGTCCTGGTATGTTGAACTGGATTGTTGGCAATGGCAATGGCACTCGTGTTATCGCATAGAATTGGAATTTTGTCCAACATGAGTCCATAATCCTGAAGTTGATTCCTCATCCACAGGATCTGAGCACAACAACTACCTGCCGCAATGTATTCTGCTTCGGCTGTCGAGGTAGATACTGAGTGTTGCTTCTTGCTGTACCAAGATACCAACCTTCTTCCTAGAAACTGACAGCTTCCAGAAGTACTTTTCCGATCAATCTTACAGCCTGCAAAGTCAGAATCTGTATAGCCAACTAGGTCAAAACCTGTTCCTTTAGGGTACCAAATCCCAAGATCGGGGGTTCCCTTAAGGTATCTGAAAATACGTTTAACAGCTATAAGATGTGACTCTTTAGGGTCAGCCTGGAATCTAGCACATAAACAAGTTGCGAACATAATATCTGGTCGACAAGCAGTTAAGTATAAGAGAGAGCCGATCATACCTCGATACTTCGTGATGTCAACTGACTTACCAGATTTGTCTTGATCAAGCTTGACAGCAGTTGGCATTGGGGTCTTGGCAGTAGTTGCTTCTTCCATCCCATACTTCTTCAGAAGATCCTTTATGTATTTTGATTGGCAGATGAAAATACCATCAGGCTTCTGAACAACTTGAAGTCCAAAGAAGAAGGACAACTCACCCATCATGCTCATCTCGTACTTACTCTGCATTAACTTAGCAAATCTCTTGCATAGCAAATCATTAGTAGAACCAAATATTATATCATCCACATATACTTGCACCAGAATTATATCATTTTTATGCTTTTTATGAAAGAGAGTTTTGTCGATGATACCTCTTGTAAAACCATTTTCAAGTAAGAACTTGGAGAGAGTATCATACCATGTTCGAGGGGCTTGCTTGAGACCATAGAGAGCTTTAAAGAGAAAGTACACAAAACCTTCAAAGTCCTTGTCTTCGAACCCAGGGGGTTGTTCAACATAGACTTCTTCTTCTAGATCTCCGTTCAAAAATGCACTCTTCACATCCATCTGAAAAACCTTAAAGTTGGAGTGTGCAGCAAATGCTAAGAACATCCTGATTGCTTCAAGCCTTGCAACTGGAGCATAAGTTTCATCATAATCAATTCCCTCTTCTTGAGAGTAACCCTTTGCTACCAATCGAGCCTTGTTCCTCGTAACAATACCATTTTCATCCAGTTTATTCCTAAACACCCATCTAGTGCCAATTATAGATTTATCTTTTGGTCTTGGCACCAGCTTCCATACTTTCTGCCTTTCGAACTGATTGAGTTCTTCCTGCATTGCAGTTACCCAATCTGGATCATCAAGAGCTTCATCAATCTTTTTAGGTTCAATTTGAGATAAAAATCCTGCGAAATTGCACTCATTCTGTGTTGCTCTTCTAGTCTGTACACCCGTGTCCGGTTCACCAATGATCTGTTCAAAGGGATGTGCTCTACTCCATATCCTTTGTCTTGGCAGATCTGATCTTGATGATTCCCCAAGTTCATGATTGTGTTGAGTGTGGTGACTAGTAGATCCAAAATCATTATTTGCTCCCCCTGAGCTGTTGCTTTCAGAGTTTAAAGAATCATTAGTAGCAGATGTTTCTTCACTTGATTGGGGTTCATTGTTCACTTGCTCCCCCTCAACATGTGCTGCTGTCTGATCTATTGGTATAGATTGAACAATAGAGTCTGAAAGAGTATCAGAATTTTGTAGATCAGCATTTATTTCTTCATTCTCAAATCTCAGCTGGTCATGTTCATCAAAATCTTCAAGTCCTGTTATCTTCTTATCATCAAAAGACACATGGATAGATTCCATGACCACTTTTGTTCTCAGATTGTAGACTCTGAATGCTTTTGTGGATAGTGGGTATCCAACAAAGATTCCTTCATCAGCTTTTAAATCAAATTTGGAAAGCTGTTCTGGATGAGTCTTAAGAACAAAACACTTACATCCAAACACATGAAAGTACTTCAGGTTCGGCTTCTTATTTTTCACCATCTCATATGGTGTTTTACCATGCTTGTTTATGAGTGTAGCATTCTGTGTGAAACAAGCAGCTTGCACAGCTTCAGCCCAGAAGTAAGTTGGCAGCTTTGCTTCATCAAGCATGGTCCTTGCAGCTTCTATGAGAGTCCTATTCTTTCTCTCTACTACTCCATTTTGTTGTGGAGTTCCAGGTGCAGAGAATTCTTGCTTTATTCCATTTTCTTTACAAAACTCTTCCATGACTGCATTCTTGAACTCAGTGCCATTATCACTCCTTATGATTTTCACTGTATGCTTAGATCCTTTGTCCAGTTGTCTGACATGCTCTGTTAAGATTGATGCAGTTTCTTCTTTCTTGTGCATGAAATATACCCATGTATATCTGGTGTATTCATCAACAATAACCAAAGCATATCTTTTCTTTCCAATAGACATTATATTTACTGGACCGAATAAATCAACATGCAATAAGTGATATGGCTTAAGAATTGAGGATTCAGTCTTACTTTTAAATGAAGTTTTCCTTTGTTTTGCCTTTTGACATGAGTCACATAGGCCATCTGGAGTAAAAACTGATTTGGGCAATCCTCTCACAAGATCTTTCTTCACTAGCTCATTAATGCTGTTGAAATTCAGATGAGAAAGTCTCTTGTGCCAATCCCAGCTTTCTTCAATTGATGCTCTACTCAGTAGACAGATTGTAGAGCCATCAGAGTTTGTTGAAAGCTTGGCTTCATAAATGTTACCATGCCTGTATCCCTTTAGAACAACCTTTCCTGTAGATTTGCTTACAACTTCACCGTGTTCTTCAAAGAAATCCACATGATAACCTGTCACAGATTTGACTCACACTTAGTAGATTATGTTTGAGTCCTGAGACTAGAGCTACAGTTTCAATGATGACATTTCCAAGATTGATATTGCCATATCCCAGAGTCCTTCCTATGTTGCCATCTCCATAAAAAACACTTGGGCCAGCTTTCTCCACAAATTCTGATAGCAGGGCTTTATTTCCAGTCATGTGTCCTGAGCATCCACTGTCCAGAACAAGGATATTTTTCCTGTTACCCTGCAATCACAAAAACCACTAATGATTAGTTTTAAGGACCCAGACTTGCTTGGATCCTTTGGCCTTATTAAGTCTGTTAGCTTTTGCAGCAGAAGTCTTATCAGAGTTTGTGCTAACATTCTTTTTATCAGAATTTATACATGTAGCATCAATCTTGAATTTATTCAAAGAGGGTTTAAGTTCATAATAATCATAATACAAATTATGATACTCTTTGCATGTATAAATAGAATGCCAAATACTGCCACAGTGAAAACAAGGATTCTGTGGCTTAAACCTAACCGAACCACTCTTAACTCCTGACTTAGGAGGTATAGAGTTTATATTTTTATTCTTCCTGCAAAAAGTAGCAAGATGGTTAGGATTTCCACAGTTGTGACATTTCTTCCTAGGAGCATTGGGAATAGGCATATAGTTATTGCTTTTACTGATGCCTACCTTTCCATTTCTATTTTTCCTAGGTTCTTTTACCTTGTTCACTCTTTTTAACTCTTTCAGCTTATGTTTAAGCTGTTTCTGAGACATTAAACTAATATTTACTGATTTGACTTCATCCTGTTTTGGTTTTTCGGATTTTGGTACAAACCTCATGTGATTAAGTTTGGGTTTTGCAGCCTTTTCAGTAAATACAGGTTTAGAGGTCTCAGCTTCTATGTTGACAGTTTTCTTTTTATCAGTGTAACCTAGACCTTCTTTCCAACAATCATTCTCTATGATAATCTGAGTAGTTTTACCAGAGTTAGTCCAAGTTTTAATAATGTTTCTTTCTTTAACAAGTTCAGATTCAAGATAAGCATGCTTTTTCAATAATTCAGTTTTAATAATAATAGCATCATCTCTCTCTTTCTGAATTGTTAACATTTGGACTAATTCTAATTCTAGATAATCATTTCTCTTTCTAAGGTCTAGACTTTCAGATTTTATTCTTTCATTTTCTAAAGTCTGATCTCTGTAGCTAACATGCAAGTTTTTAAGAAAGAGTCTTAACTCAGATATATCAGTAGTATCAAAAGCTAAAGTAGAGTGAGGTACCTTGGTCTCAGTAGCTTCAGAGATACTATCAGCATTTGCCATCAAGGCATAGTTCACCTCATCTTCAGAGTCTGAAGTGTCAGCCCAGTCCTTCTTCTTTGTGATGTAAGCTTGACTTTTATCAGCTTTGGCTTTCTTGCACTCAGGTGCAAAATGTCCTTTCTCACCACAATTATAGCATCTGATTTTGGACTTGTCCACTTTCCCAGACCTGCCTTCCTTTTCCTCAGTTTTTCTGAAATTCTTCTTTTCGAAGTTTGAATCTCTTCGTGTGAACTTCCTTCCCTTTCTGAAGTTCTTGTAAGCCATCTTCTTGAAGCTTTTTACCATCAGGGCTGCAAGTTGTATCATCTCCGCATCACTGCCATCATCATCAGGGTCCGTGAGATTGTCAGAGTTTGAGTCATCATCAGAGTTTGATGACTCAGTATCAGACTTTGTAATAAGAGCCTTTCCATTAGATTGACTCTTTTTCACAGCAACTTCTTTAGAAGCTTTCTCCTCAGCTTTAAGAGCAATTGATTTGGACTTGCCTCCATGCCTCTTGCTTCTTTGTTCCATCTCAAGCTCATGGGTTTTGAGCATTCCATAGATTTCATCAAGAGACATGTCTTCCAGATCATAATTGTCTCTGATGGTAGTGGCCTTTAAATCCCACTTCTCAGGAAGAGCCAACAAGAATTTCAGATTGGAGTCTTCAAGATCATACTCCTTATCTACCAGTGACAAATCATTCAGCAATTTCAGGAAATCTGTCATATAGATCTGTTAATGACTCATCAGACTTTGAGTCAAAGTGCTCGTACTCCTGTGTGAGTATTGTTCTCCTATTTTTCTTGATGGCTTTGGTTCCTTGACATCTGACTTCCAAAGCATCCCAAATCTCTTTAGCAGTTTTGCATCCAATGACTCTGTTAGACATAACATTGTCAAGAGTGCTATGTAACAAATGCCTTACCTTGGCATCTTTGCTAATAGAGGAGATATCTTCAGGAGTGTAGTCTTTCTTCTCCTTTGGAATCGTTTTCTGTTCCTCCCCAACAACTACAACAGAAAGTTTGGTAGGCTTATGTGGACCATCATGGATTCTGTCTAAGTACTCTGGATCTGTAGCCTCCAGAAACATTTCCATCTTCACCTTCCATGTGGGATATTCTGATGCCCTGAGTATTGGAACTCTGATTGATTCATATCTGCTTGTTGTTGGAGTTTGTGTTTTCTCTGTCATGATTGTATAGCTTTTTGGATCTTAACTGTTTTATAATAACAGAGTGGCTTTGATGCCAATTGTTAGGTCCGGAATAACGTAGAAGGGGGGTTGAATACGTTATTCAAAAAATATTTCGATTTTTTTGATGTGGATATGAGATAAAAAATACTGAATCGAAATAACACAACTGTTTGGGAAATATCTTTTAATAGATAAAACCCGGAGGTTTGCTACACAATTTAATCCTATGGATTAGCTACAAAATCAAACACTCCTAAGGATAGTTTAGGCACGAGGACCTTCTACCCGACACTTCCTGAAAGTGGGCTAAACCGACTTTCCTACTAGATGGACTTTCTAGCAGCTTACACAGAGAAGATATAAGAGAGAGAAGAGAGAGTTGTGTGTTGAGGTGTGTTTTGAAATGAAATACAACATGCCTATTTATAGATTTTAGAAAATCACTATTTGGCACTATTCCAACAACCCCAGGTACTATTCCAACAACCACAGTTACTATTCCAACAACCGCGGTTACTATTCCAACAACCACAGTTACTATTCCAACAACCGCAGTTACTATTCCAACAACCGCAGTTACTATTCATATGAATAGTACTATTCATATGAATAGTGATTTCGGTTACTATTCATATTCTCTTCTGTTTATTTTGTTGTTTTAATTCTTCTCAGAAAATAGTTCAAGTACCAGATTAATTTAATTATTTATAATAATTAATTAATCTGTTACTTATTTGATTTTCAGAGTAAATTAATTTTTGACAATACCTTGAAATATTATGTATGTCCTTGATCGTCAATAGGCTTTGGCAATTCTTTCTGTGAATTAATGTGTTGATCCTTCTCTTATGTGCTGACACTTAGTGCACTGGTCTGGTTCACAAGTGACTAGCACTGATCTTGATCTTCACACCTTCGTTACATTCCAATTGATTAGCCTGCAGCAATATCTTCAAATAATATAAATACATGGAATCTTTTGGCCCTTCAACAGAATCATCTGTACATCTTATTCTGTCACTGAGGCTTGATCATGTTAATGAACTTCTTTCAGCGACTTGATCCTTGTCGGTGCCTGTTCTTCAAATTTCACGATCCCTGTATAGAGTTAATATTATTTATCTTTTATCCTAGTTGAGTTATATATGTCCTCTATTACATATTACATTACATTATGCTTTACATAATAATATACATCGACGAGGATATGTATCTATTACCTTGAACTCCAAATCCTTTCTCCAATTAGGTTTGCTCCTTCTCATCTTTCTCTTTTCTCCTTTCTCTCTTTTCCTCTGCTCCTCTTCTCCTCCTTCTCTCTTCTAAAAAGTAACGTAAGTCTCGTTTTTTTGTTTTAGCCAAACCCTTACTCATGTTTTCTCCCTTTTTCTTTCTATTCTTTTTTCTCTTTTTTTTTAACTACTAATATCCTAATTAAAAACATATATTTACATATAAAATAATTTAAATCAAAATTGATTAATATTTGTAACAACCGTGATTTTCGAATAATTTTTCCTACGTGATATTTGAAATTTATTTAAGGGCGATGCAATAGTATATTTAATTAGCGTGTTTTTGGTTAAGTTTTAATATTTTATATATTCGTATGTAAATAAATATTATATTATATCTATTTAATTATAGTTATTAGGTATTTATTAAAATTAGGAGATTTGGGAAAATAGGGTTTTAATTTGTGGTTCGATTTTAAAGCGCGGAATTTATTTTTGAGAACAAAATTTGGGTCTCGTTATAATTATCCAGCAGGAAAACGACGAGATTATTATTACTGTTTTAATTAATCGAATCATTAAACACGAGAGAAAGACAGCATTTTTTTCGTTCACAGAACTTGAGAAAATTCTTTCACAAAACACAACATATCTTTTGTTTAGCACAAAATGTTCCAGCATCTACTTTCTCAAAACAAAAGAAGTTCCCTTCTCGGTAGCCCAACCCATGTTTCTGTGTTTTTTTTTCAGCCAAATAAAAAAATCAAACCCGGCCACTCTTATTGACAAACAGTTACATCACTTTCTTTTCACAAAAATTTACTTAACCCTTCTTTTTCTCACCTGTTGCAAATCACCTCTATCTCTTTTAGATTAACAAAACTCAGACCTTTACTAACTATCCAAACAAGAGTACCACAGGTAGTTATTTTGTTTTTCTCCCCTTTTCTGTTTATTTGTTTATGTCGTTTCGGTTTTGTAGAATCTGGTAAGCTCGGTTTCGTTTGGGGGTTGCTGTTGTTTGTTTAAATTGGACAAATAAGAGTGTGTGAGGTGTTGGTTTGGACGGAGTAACCACCACCGATTGGTGGTGGTGGTGGTAGTTATTACATCCGGCGACTGAGAAGGTAGGAGAGGAGGTTGATTGGTGGTTTGATTTTGGTGTAAGGATGATGGGTGTTGCCGTGTGCTGTCGGAGAAGGGGGAATAAGGAGTTTGTGATTGGGGACTACAGTTTTGGGGGGGGGGAGATGCTGTTGATTTTGGGTCGAAGAACCACCACCGGTTAGTGGTGGTGGTAGAGAACAGAGCACGGAGACGAAGAGAGGGAGTGAGGAAGAGGGAGAGATGATCGAGAGAGAGAGGGAGAGAGAGAGAGAGAGAGAGAGAGGGAAAATTGATGCAGAGAGAGATGAACGGGGAAGAGTAGTAGCCGGAGAATAGATTTTCCCGGACGGCGGTGGTGGCGCGTGGGCCCCACGCGCCGTCGTGTTTTTTTTCCTGTCAACTGTTACACGTAAAAGAATTAATAATAAGTTATATATATATATAATAATAATAATAGTAATAATAATAATAATAATAATAAGATAATTAATTAAATAAAAGAGGTGATTGTTTTAAAATTTGTATTAATAATTGGTTATTAAATTGTGGGAAATAAAAAGTGATTAAATGGGGTAATTAGTAAAAAGATAATTAATTTGGGACTTTTGGACAAATTGGAGATTTATTATTTTATCGATTAAACGAGGAATAATCGTGAATAAAAAGAGTTAAATTGTGATTTTTGGACGAAAATTTGAGGTTTAGTTAATTGTCGATAAAAAGAGGAAAATTATGAATAAATAGAGATAAATATGGTTTTTTTGGGAGATTGTTAATAAATATTTCCGGATTATTTTAATTAACAGGATCGAGTCAGATTATTTTAGAGACTAAATTCGAAATTATTATTAAATTATTTACAAGATTAAAATTAGTTCTTGGATTATTTTATTTCTGTAATAAAATATAGATTTATAATATTATTATTGCCCTAAAATGGATCTAATTAAAATAGAGCTTTTACGTGAAAATTTTGAGATTTGTATGTGCCAATTATTTTAGAGGCCTAAGTCGGATTAATATTAAAAATGAGTAAAACAATTATAATTGGGAGGATAATTAAAAGTAAAATTATTCTGATAAATTACTTTTGGTTAAAAGTGAGAATAATAGTTATGGATTTAAATTGAATAAAAATTGATTGTTTAATTATTTTATTTTGAGAATAAATAGAGATTAATATTAATTAAATTAAAGAATTTTAGAGACTTGTAGATGATTCATAAGAGCTAATTTATTTTTTTGGAAATGTGATTTAAATAGCTAATTAATTGTTAGCGAATACTTAGAAATGATTAGAGCCCTTTTTAAATGAGAATTTTCTTGTAATTAAATAAAGTAGGATTTACGGATATTAAAATATTATATAGATTGGATTCCTGAGTTCGGAGAAGATTTATTTATCCGGGGATTTAGTGGAAAGTTTGACTCAGAATTGTCGACGGATATAAGTGAGGGTTAAATGAGGAAGGATGAAGATGGATGAAGTATTGGTTGTGGTTGTTGGATTCACTGTGAAGCGTTTTACAACGGGAAAACATATATGTTCAGAAGGGACGTCTTCGATTATCTTCTTCCAACAGAGAAATTGGTGAGTATGGTTAATACGTTCAAGTTGAGTTTATAGCGTTTATAGAAAATATTAGAATTGTCGTCTAGAGACTAAAGTTTTGTCTTATGTTTGATATTGGAATTAACGCGCGAGCTCGATATCGGCGGATTAGACTCGTGGCAACCGCAAGAGCTTTGAACCAAATAATGATCAAATTAGAAGATTGTGACGTCGTAAGATAGAAGATGAAAGCAGTATTACTGTGACGTTTCTTGATAGCTGAGAATTCGAGGCAAGTGTTTTCCCTTCACTTCCTGTTCAAGTGAGATTATTTTTAAATATGCTTATTATGGTATTATTCCATTTATTGTCGGTCTTGCCGACATTTATTGTCATTCTTGTTTATTCAATTTATACCCCATTTACTGCATCGAACTTGTCGATAACCTTTGAGACTATTATTTCCTTAGTGATGCTTCCTTGTGCGGAGTACAACTAAACCAATTGTTTAGGTAGTCGGGATCCCAATAGTAGAGCACTGAACCTCTCATGTCCGAATACCCTTTTTATACTTTATTTTAATCTATGATGTGTTAATAGATTTTTGATTCAAAATACTTCTCTCATGATTTAGGTTTCGATAGATGATATCTGTTTTCATTAACAATGATTTATTATTATTCCTGTTTTACTACACACTTGCTGAGCATTTCTTCCGCTCATACTTGTTTGTTTCGAAACCCTAACTTTTCAGTAAGGTAGTTTGGCGAGACATATTCGTACAATTCGAAGAGAGAAGAAGCAGACGCTATCTTGAAGAAAACTTGATACGGGATGTCCTTGTTGACGGAGGAATTTGGGAACAACAAAATTCGAGGTACGTCGCTGGAAACAAGATCTGATGCGGTGGTTCTTTGCCGGAGAAAACGGTGGTGTGTGGTTGTTGAACGTAATTGGTGGCTGAGATTGATAGGGTTAGTGGCGGCTATTCAGAGCTCTCGACTTCCAACCCCCCAATCGGCCTACGTACCCCTCTATTTATAGGGGATCAAGCCAGACGTAGTTCTTGGAGAACAAGAAACCCAAATGGGCTTGGATAACGGACCAGCTTTCGGAATGTTCTACTATGAGGCCTAACCACAAAGGCCCAAGGCTCATCCAAGATCTCAAGACTTCACGGATAAGGAAACTTCCCCCGTCGAGGACTAGTCCTATCCGTTACCAGCTATTTCTTGATTTCAAGGATGCAGGTATAGCCGTGGTTTACCCCAAGTGCAGAACACATCCCTGTCCCCCGAATGAGAAGCACCCACCAGATAGCAGGACAGGTGATCCAGAGCTTTTGGGTGCAAAGTGCAGGATTACTCCGAAGTTCCCCAATGAGAGCGCGCCCATTGGCTACAGGAACAGAGCTCCCAAAGCACACACCAGAAGTCCCCATCTTTCCACCATAGGGCGCGCCCTTAGTGTTTAAGAAGGGTCCTTATATCCAGGCAAACCCCTGGAGGCCTTCTGCGACGGACATCCCCCTCCTGAGATACGACATGAGGGAATTCTTCAACTTTCTGGAATTCCAGCTTGAGTAGAATCCCATCTTAAACGGAATCCACACTTGAGTGGAATCCTAAAAGAGATTCCTTCAATGTCTTCTCAAAAAATCAACTTGAGTAAACCTGTCACCATGTTTCTCTATTTAGCGCGCGCCCTCTTTGTAGAGGACTAGAAGGCGCGGCCTGATTCCTCCGTTTTCTGTCAAAACCCTAATTAAACCTAGAATTCCCCAAATTGAACCCGTATTTGACCCAAATCCATCTTGAAATACCCAAACCGAATTTTGGATATAACAGTCCTGATCCAGAGTAAGGTCTATTTAATATAGTTAAACTCTAATAATTATTATTATGTATTGTTGGCCTGGTATACTTCTTGTCGACGTTATACCAGTGATTTAGGTTTGATTTAAGAGAATGGGGTAAAGCTGAAAGTTGCTATTTTATGGAATTTGGATTCTTGTTTCTAGCACTATAACCTAAAAGATCTTGGATTGTTTGGGGTCACAGAGATTATATTTCAATTTTCGACAATTACACGAATTAATGTTTTATTAAAGCGGTGATGTTATTTTGAGGATTCTCAGGTAACGACCAAATCTCCTGACCCGGATTTGGGGGCGTTACAATATTAACTAATACAAATAAATAAATTACAAAATATTCGGGATGTTACAATCTTCCTTCCTAATAGAAATTTCGTCCTCGAAATTTGTCCTATGTACCACTAACTTTGATTGACCATATGTAGTTCATAATTGGTTCCTTGCTGGTGTTGTGTCTGATAGCTACGTTGAATTTTGTTGCAGCTTCTTACGTCTCACTATGCAATCTCTGACGATGTACTAAATTATCTAGCACACATAACAAGCTCTAGAATTTATGAAACATAATCTCCCTAACTAACTACAACAAAAAATCTTGCATCGGTCCCTTCCTTAATGAATTCCTCGCAATTGACCACCATTACCATTACGTGTCAACGGATTCCTCCCAATGCTAACATGTGAAAGCCCTTCAAAATCTCAATTTCTACCATTATTTCGGAAATAAGACGACTCACCCCAAGAAAAAAAAACGTTATCAAACAGTTCTTCATCATGAAACGAATATACTCGAAATCATTATAGGTTGCCGGTGAATCCTCGTGGCTCCTCGTTATTACGTGGTTCAATATTTTTATACGGATATGACACGCAAGAGATAGACGATTCCAGCAATCACGGATAGATATCAAAGGAACATAAAACGAATAGAATTCTTAACTAACCATCCACCATACTAAATACCCATACTCACAGGTCAAGCCTAAAGGCAAGTCTGATGTTCAAGCTCTATCTTACGACTACCCAAACCTTACATCGAGCCTAAAGGCAAGTCTACAGAATCTATAAACTCTAGCTCTAATACCAACTTTAACAACCCTACAATTATACTTAATTATAAAATCCACTAAAAATCTAATAAAACTATACAACTTCTCAAATCAAATATCTTACAATCCATAAATCAGAAATACAACTAAATTCTCCAAATATCGCAACTCGCACTCTTCCCAATAAGTATCCCACCTAAATAAGATCACCTGCCGGGAAAAATAAGAGAAACAAAGGACCGGCAGTGAGCGAAAGGCTCATATACGGATATAAAACAATGCAAAGCTGAACAAAGACTAAAATGATGAAATGACGAATAAAAATCGAATATCGGAATTAAGAACAAGTACATATTGAATGAGATAATTAGAAAAAGGACACTCAACTCATAAGTTTAAAAATATAAATGATTCCAAATTAAAACAGAATCTTACTCTTACAAATATGCGTACAACTTACACATAATAATCACAGCTATTAAATCCAAAATTTAATTAATAAAATATAAAACACATACTCTTACAATTACAAATAATATTCAAAGTAACTTACTTACTAACATGGGAGACGATCTTACAGGGGCTTGCAAAGCACAAAGCAAATGCTACCCAAAATCTTACAGGGGCTTGCTTAATACTACCCAAATTCTTACGGTGGCTTGCACGGCAATAAGCACAATGCTACCCAAATATCTAACATCTCCCACATCATTTGTATATCAAAATATAACCTAAAATACATTACTCAAAGTTCACAAATATCTAACATATCACTTACTCGATAATAAACTCAAAGATCAAATATTATATATTGCACAAATAATTTGTAGGATAGATCAGCCCATAAAATCAAATATTTACTCCACTAAGATGAGCTCAAACGAAAAAATATAAAACACGAAAGTCGTAGTGGATTCCGAGACCTTTCTAGAATGGTAAGGCTCGTTAAAAACAGAGAAGTAATGAATTCAGAAACAATGAAAATGCGGACTGCAATAACAGAATCAGGCACTGATCACAGTAGTAATTCGATATTTAAGACATTGAAATCACATAATTGGTCAGCGGAATATGAATACAAAACATAGAGGACGAAACGAGCTTTCCAGAATGGTATTGCTCATAATAATCGGATAAAAACTCAATTTACTACGAATTTTCGAAGTTATGATATACCAACAGAAATTAATGCACCAGATTATACAAACTGCAGATTTTGACCAACATAAAAGCAGAATTTCACAAAACACAAAGAATGAAAGTTGTAGATAATTCAATTATCTTTCCAGGAGATCAAGAATCAACACAATCCGATGAACAATGAATTTTGCACGAATTTAACAAGAAATCAGATGTACAAAATTGGGATAACAAGACATACAAAGAGAGACAAGATTACCCGTACCTTAAAAATCAAAGATTGTGAATGCTACTCAAGATATTCAGAGCCTCTAATCCAAAAACCCTAATTTATGTATACGTAATCCATGAAAATCAGAAATCTTAGTACCTAAACGTACGATAATCGAAATATAATAATATACATCGACGAGGATATGTATCTATTACCTTGAACTCCAAATCCTTTCTCCAATTAGGTTTGCTCCTTCTCATCTTTCTCTTTTCTCCTTTCTCTCTTTTCCTCTGCTCCTCTTCTCCTCCTTCTCTCTTCTAAAAAGTAACGTAAGTCTCGTTTTTTTCTTTTAGCCAAACCCTTACTCATGTTTTCTCCCTTTTTCTTTCTATTCTTTTTTCTCTTTTTTTTTTTAACTACTAATATCCTAATTAAAAACATATATTTACATATAAAATAATTTAAATCAAAATTGATTAATATTAACTAATACAAATAAATAAATTACAAAATATTCGGGATGTTACATTAATAATTAGGATAACTATATCGAAAACCAAAATAATTATTTAACAGCTAATTGATTATTGGCTTTGTTGGGTAATTAGATTTTTGACGCTGGTGGTAGTGAAATCTTTGGAGGAGAAGATGGGTAATTGAATAATTGGAGCAGAGCAGAAGTGTAACAGCCCCAGATCCGGGGTCGGAGATCCGGTCGTTACGGTCTCAATTCCATCAATAATACTTGAACTTGAATTAAAATGAATAAACATCATGTTATGACCCCGCAATAATATCACACCACACAACTAGTTATAGTCCCAGATATGAAATTGAAGTAAGTCTCTAATCATAGGATCCACAAGTTATAAGTTATTACAAACCCAAAATAATTAAAGAGTATGCTTAAAAGTTTCTTGCCATTGATTAACATATGTCATACATATAATTAGTCTGATAAACCGAAAGCTGACGGTCTAGCCTACTGGTTGCTCCTACCTCGGCAATGATGGCTATGACATCAGCGGGCAACCCTATGACAGCTCTCACCTGCTTGCGCCGAGTGCGCCTTGTCTCAGATCTAGCTGTTATTGTGATATAATAAATAAAGCATGGGTGAGCAATAGAGCCCACCAAAAATAATTTGTAATTGAACAATAATATTAACAGTTTGAAAATATTTATGAAAAACCATATGCCATGCATTAGCGAACATAATGCTAGTATAACGTAAAAGATAAAGTTAGAAGGTAATTTAATATATAACTTCCGTAGAACATCTGCTATGCAAAAGTATAAGCCAGATATCAACATATATAATAAACCAAAGTCTGCTATGCAGAGATAATATAAGCAAGATATCAACGTATATCTTAAAAAAAGTTGCAAGGAAATATATTGCAACTTTAGTTTGAACACTTTTCAAACCCCTGCCAACCTGAAAGAAGTCTCTTCGATACGTGTTGCAGGAAATACACATCAACCTGAAAGAAGTCTCTTCGATACGTGTTGCAGGAAATATCCAGATTTGGATAATGAACTAATACTGGAGTATTCACAGTGCCAGTTGTCCCAACCTACGATGATCAGTCACAGTTGTACAAAACAGATATGGTTTTACTATCGGTAGAAGGAAGAACTGACGGATTTACTTGTCTACCACCTTCTAGTAGCTCCCTGGCCAACGGTTGGGCCTTGGACCGGTGCTACTTGGCCCTTATACGACTCCTAGTTCGAATAGAATCCATGACTCTGAAACGTAAAGTTCGTCCCCCTTTCCCCAAGTATAATACTTATTGATAGGACTCCACAAAGTAGTCGTATCTAATTTGAAAGGAAAATTCACCAATATTTTCCGAGTTATTGCTCGTTAATGGATTATAACTTGTTCCATCAATCTTACTCCTCGAGTGTTGAGGAAGTAACAAAAAGACACATTTTGATGTATAGCAACCAAGTTGCGAGTGAAAATAAAACTTTTAAAAATCCATGACCGGGCAGTTAATCATAAATAACAATTCTCAAGTAAGGTTCCCTTATAATTTGAAAGTTTTGAGCGAGCATTTAAATCTTCCTATAAGATAGATTTAAATGGAAAATAGAGTTTTGGGAACCTCTCCTTGATAAAATAATCATAATAAAACTAAAAAATATTTTACACAATTTTTTAGGGTCAAAGATAATTTTGAATAAGAGACATCATCTTTAAAACTAGTTAAAAGTATTAAATAAATATTCAAATAATATTTATTAGATCATAAATAATTAAAGAATATTTTTAATCAAAAATATTGCTCATAAATAATCCTCGAATGAATATATAAAAATATTCACTAAATAAATAAATCTTTGAATGAATATTCAAAATAATATTCATTAAATAAATCAAATCCTTAAATGAATATTCAAGATAATATTCATTTAATAAATAAAACTCTAAATGAATATTCAAAATAATATTCCTTAAAGAAATAATGAAAAACATTTACTTAATATTTTCCTCAGAAAATAATCACAAGATATACAGAAATACCGACTCCCGGTCTATATTTAAAGAATGAAAATCATATGCCCTTCACTAAGGGTCTTAGCGAAACATCCGGCTTATAACTAATATATCTCATATCTAGCTTATAAGCCAATATCAATTCGTAAAACAAGTACCACAATATACTTTCAAAAACAGGCATGCATGCTATGGCATATGTATAGCAGAAATCATATATATTATCACAACAACAGTTTTTAAAAAGGTTTGAAAACTTGCCTGGAAGTCCTGTAGGGGTAGTGTGTCGCGGGTCGGTTCGGTGATCTATAAATAACCAAAATTATTCAAGGTTAATCACCTAACATTTTGAAAAGCCAAGTACATACTTTACTTGTGCTGAAACACGTTTCAAAGTTAACTCGTTAGGCACCTCTTAACCTAACTCTTATTAACACCGTTATGATCCGACACTTGCTTGTTATCAAGGCATGTCATTACACTTACACTTGGTAGGTACTTAAGTCATATAATTTCTAGGGTCGGTCGTTTACTTGAAAAGCTTATACCTCAAGATTTATTGTTCGCTTTCTAAGTGGTTTTCCAAAGTTATCACTAAGTGCTCTTTTAAGGGTTCCCTCGCACTTAACCTTGATTCGAACATTTTTATAAAATCGAAAAACGATCCTTTTAACATGAGGTATTCTCTCAAACCTTCCTTACGATCTCTAATGTTTAATTACCAAGATTCGCAACTGAATTACTCATGTTAAGGGGGTTCAATTGAAGTTACGAACTCGCACTTATGGTTTCGAACAACTTTTACTAAATCGACCATATCTCCTAAACCGTAAGTCGTCTCGACACCATTTTTATATGGCTGCAAACTACAAGACAAGCTCTTTACAGTCATGACCAGTGGTGGTTATAACCAGTGGGGGTTTAAGTCCGAAAGTTATGCACAAAACAGGAGATTGAAAAATCGGGCATTACGACGGCTATAAACTAATGATTCCCAAAATTTAAATCATGATCTAAAAATCAATCAACAACTAATATACCAAGATCTCATGATCATCATCTAATCCAAACCATAATCTCCCAAGAACAAGTCATATCCATCAAGGTTTGATTATGGCCAAAACAACAACAACAATCAACTTCAAATACATGGATCTATACATACTAACATCTCTTCATCTTATAATCATCAAACATCCATAGAACTTCAGATTCAATCAAGGGTTTCAAGTGTTATACCTTCCTTGGAGTGTGTATAAGCCTTAATAAACCTTGTATAGTCCTTGTATATGCTTAATCTAGCTTGGATCATCCAAAGAAATCAAGAAATCAAAGTTAGTTCCTTGAAAGCACTATTCATCATCAACTTCAATGATTTTATTACCTAGGAAAGACTTGGAATTGGAATCTAAAATTCATAGGATATCTTAGCTATGAATTATAGAACTCAATTAAATAATCTTGGAATTGTTGAGTGGTGGCAAGTTGGATTTTGATTCTTCAAAAGAGCAAGAAGCCGAATGCTTCTTTGGAAGAGGAAATGGTGGAGTTGCTAGGCTTGCTTGCTTGGGTAATGTGCCTACAATGTATTATTGAGATAATATCTCAATAAAACTACTTTAATAAAGTGATGATGTCATGCATGATGCTCATCAAGTGACAAGTGTTGGTGTTTTGTGGTGATGATGAGACAACTAAACTAACTAGCTTAATTAGCTTCTAAGGTTGCTTGTTCTTTGGTAACCAACTTAGTTCCTTACTCCATCCACTTGCACATGTTCATCTCTTGGCCCTTTACTTGTTTCTTTGCCTGGTTATTGCTCAATTTCATTGATCATTCGAAGGAATATCTCAAGTATTTACTGATAGGGTTTCACTAGAAACTTCCTTGATATTTTTGCTAACATCTTCAATCCTCCTTTATAATCCTTGAATTTAAATCCCTTAATTCTTTCCATTAAATCCTTAAATCCGTTAGTATCTAGGGAAATCTCGGGAAAATAAAAGTGCAATTTCTCAGAATCTGATATCATTTACATAGACTTATTTTATCCATAGATCATCAATACGAACTCAGAAATCCACTCCGAATACTTCTATATAGGGTCGTCTGATAATATTCCAAAATCCACCAAAAACACTATTCATCATTTATTTTCTCTTTATTCCCTGTAATTAGAAAGTGTTCTGGTGCTTTCTCGAACATTCTCAATTTCCTTTACGGAGTTACTTGACTTACACCAGATATCGATTTGGATGACATGAGCTACCAGATATCGATTTGGATGACATGAAAATAACTTCTTTTCTTAGGATGTCGTAGCTTACTTCCTCGACGATAGATTATTCTTATCTAATCTGTCAACTAATTGCACTGTTCATGGCATATAAACACTAGAATCCATATCCGTTTAAAATAATCGTTCATTAAAAAATGATACATTGTGGTCACACCCACTATCCATTCATACACCATTACATAATAAAGTTTTAATTGTTACCAAAAATCTGGGTTCTTACAAGAAGAATGAGTCCAAGAAAAAGCTTAATGTGGGTGGAGAAATTTTAATTGGAATATAATCACGTGGGTAATTGAGTTGTGGAGCAGAGTAGAAGAAATAGTCCAAGAAGAAGTTGAATGCGGATGGAGGAATTTTAATTCGAATATAAACACATTAACATTAATAATTGACTTTTTGAGTTATTGTTTTCGTAATATAATAATAATAATATTTATTTTAATAATTAGGATAACCAAACCGAAAACCAAACCGACAAACTTTCAATCTTTCGACTTTAATATAATAGTATAGATGAATAGATTAAAAAGTCCCATTTTTGTAATTTTTAATTTGTAATTTAAGCGACTTCTAAAGTTTATGAATGCAAGTCTATGGCATTGCTATTAAAAAAATTTGTCCTAGGAGAAAAAATGATGATAGAAAAAGTGCTGTCAAAAAAATTTGATGATTATTTGATAATATTTATGTAAAATTAAGATCAAATACAAAAGTTTTTTAAATATAAACTTAAAACTTTTTTATTCAACGCATTTATAATTTCGGTTCAACATTATTTATCAAAAAATAACTAAAATTTTATTGAATACACATAATTTAATTTTTCAATATCCTTATGGGGTTCATCAATACCAAAATAGAGTATAGAAATATGAAATTTTATTTGTTTAATAGAAAGTTTGTTGAATCGTAATTCAAAATTTGTTGAATAAATATTACATAATTTTTAATGATGCTTCTTGGGTTAATCAATACCAAATTAGGGTATGAAAATATGAAATAATATTAATTTCATACAATTTTCTTCATTCTAACAATGTAAAATTATTTTATATATTTAGATTCAACACAATTGTAAATATTGTTCAATAGATGATGTTAAACTAAAGTTATATATATATGTTGAACATCCGTTATAAATGAACTTCAACTTTTCATAAAAGATGTTATAAATATGTTTTTAGTAAATTATAAATTTTTATAAATAAATTTTCCTTTCCAATTATGTGTATTTAATAAACTTTTAATTAGTGTTTAATAAATGATGTTTAACCGAAGTTATATATGTGTTGAACAAAAAAAGTTTGTAAATTTGTATTTAAGAAAGTTTTAATTGAAACTCGGCCCTATTTAGTAATATGTGTATTTTGATGTAAAATATAAAAATGTTAATGCTGCTTCTACAAAAATTGAAAACAGATTTTTTTCAAAAACATAGGGAACATGTTTTCCCAAAAAGCAATTTTTCAATTAAAAACACTTTTCTGTAAAAGCTACTTTAAATTTTGCCAAATAATTTTATACCTACTTTTCAGTAAAACAATTTACGAATAAGCGATTTCTAAAGTTTATCGATAGATTTGTAATTTTACTTCCACCTACCAAAACTTTATTGAATAAAAGCGTTAGAGGAAGAATGGATTGCTTAAACTTATAAAACTTAGGATTTTTTTTTAAAAATACTCATGTTTTAGAAAAAATTAAAAATACGATAAAAATCCATCCATTATATATATTTAGGGGAACATGGTGTTCAAGTCTATTTAGTAATTTACTAATATGCCCTTTTGTTATATTAATGATAAAAAGGTGTATATATTGGGAATCGAACCTATGACCTTGATGTACAAGTAACCAAATACCATTTTAATTTTTTGATACCAAATCTTCTATATAATAGTTTCTCTGGCCTGTTTTGTACAGTGATACCCACAAAGTCTACAGTAATCGCCTCAAATTAGGTCTTCCTCCTCATTTTTCCACTTATTTACAAAAATATCAGCCTTGCTGTCCTATTTCACGTGCCCTCTTTACTAACTTAATATTATTAAATTTGAAGCTTCTCTCGGAAACTTACTGTCAAGTCTGAAAGCCCAGGCTTCGAGAGTCGAGAGTTCAAATTTAATCGAGAATTCAAATTTGAATGAGATATTGCTTATACCTCTCTCAATCAGTCTTTACCACCCTTTCATTTGCTTTCTTTTTTGTCTACTTTGCATCTTCTCTCTAATATTCATCTAACCATTTCTCTTTTTGTATTAATTGCAGAATGAAAGTGAGATGCATTCAGTTCCAGTTCACCTTTGATAATATAATCCAATTCGGAACTTCATTTTAAGGTTTGAAATTGATGATTGCGTAATTTTTTTTAGGCTGATTGTGTTTTATATTGTTATATGTATAGATATAATTTTAAGAAAGGATGGACTTTCTTATTATAATTATAATTGAATTGGTTATAACTGAAATCAATGAATGAATTAATCTTTTATTGTTATTATAATTTGTTCTTGATTCTATATCTACTCAAAAGCATCAGTGTGTTTTATTTCGAAAATTTTTTCAATATAAAAATAATTTAAACTTTGCACTTCAATTGTTTGATTTTAGTTCTAACAGAATTTTTCATTGTTATTTTGTTGTTTGAGCCGCTAATGTTTCTTTCAGGTATCAACTATCAAGTTCAATTTAAATCTTATAATACACTCCTGAAATTTGGATTACATTTTGACAAGGTAATTGCTTATCTTTGAAAGAGTTTGTTCTGAAATTGCGTTTATGATGTTTTTCCTGATGTGTTAATGTGCTAACTGTAGTTGGTGTGCTAATGTGCTAACTGTCGCTGTTCATTGTTTTTTAGTTTCCTGTTGATACATACCAATACAATCATGTTGGAAAATGTGCTTGGAATTCATAGTATCCTATTACTTTTGTGCACTTTGTCATTAGTTGATTAATTCTATGTATTGATTTGGAAGTTTCTAAAATGAAACTTTTTTATAACTTGCAATATGAGTGTTAAGATGGGTACAACAATGAGTTGTGCCATGAGTAGTAAAGAAAGTAAAGACAAGAAACATATACTTTTCACTTTATAAATAGTAGTGCTTTTTAAGAATAACTTTCAATTTTATTGCTTCTGACCTATATAATCTCTTTGAGTTGCATTTCAGATTAGTCATGGACCTTCAGTTTTATTGCATTGTTTTGAGTAGATTATTCCTCTAAGTTTTACGAAGTTTTCTCCTTTTTGAGAAATAAATAATTGAGTTCACATTGCAAGTAAATAAACATCTAATGTTATATGTTAAGTGCCTATTAAAACTGTTTGCAGTGCTTTTCATTAATATTGTTGCTGTGTGAAATTTCCCAACTGTGAAAGTTTTGGAGCATGTTGCAAAGGAAGTAAAATCGAAAAAATCATTATCCTTGGTGCAGGCAACAATGGCCGACAGGTTTGTGATTATATATTCACTATTGTTGCGTTAAAGAATTTTTGATTTGTTAATTACTAATACAGTTCATCTATGAGAAGCTTCCAGCATATATTACTAGGGCACCAAGTGCTGTTACTTGATTCAGTTCTTGCCGGGAAATATTTAGTTATTAAGAAATACAGTGTACCTGTAACCTTATAACAATAAGTTCAATTTGTGTTTACTCAATTTATGCTCCCATGTGAATAAGTACACTTTTTATGTTATTGATAATCTTTGATTTAGCATAAGACATATGTACCTGTACACGTTTTCATGCTAAACTCTGTCAGTGAGATGGTTTTATTGAATTTTGTCATAAGATTTAGTGAAGTGCTTTGATTGACTTTGTGGCAGCATTATAAACATAACTTATAATTATTATTATTAGTAATCGTATTTGAAAATATTTAATATGAACTTGATTATACTATTGTATTGTAAATATATCATCAGAATTATACTTAGAAGCCTCACTATGTGCTATTTTGTGTTCCTGAGTTTCTAGATTGGCTCTATTTCTGTTCTCTTAAATTATTTTTTCCTTCAGTTTGATTTGAGAAACTATTTCTTTTGTTGCACATGTGCGGAAACACCATAACTGGATCTATGCATTGCATCTTCTTTTTTTGTTATAGCTCTTATGTTATATATGTTAGTTTCTGAATTGGTGCAGGTTAAAATCTTCCTGCTGTTTTACCCCAGATCAATCAAAATGAAACTGTTGTGCAATATGCCAAGAGTGTGAGTCAGTTTATTAATGCTTTTGGTGTTGGTGTTGTTTGTTGGGCACTTATTTACTTTTGTTTATAAAGAAATTTTAATAAATCACAGCTCCTTATATGCAATTAAACTTATAACCGTAAAGCCCAAGAATACTGGTAAGTATATTTTTGAATAACATATGTTGTTTTCGCAGTTCACATATTTGGTATGTGATAAATTTTAGCCTTCAACTGGTAGGTTTTATTTAGTTGAGTCAATCCTGATTTCTTTGAGTAATAGGTTTCTTGAAATTACATGATATTGTGCACTATAGGCTTCACTGCTACAGTACTCCTCCTTGTGAATGTTTAGGACCCCAGTAAGATTCTAGAAAGAGAAATAAAAAGAAACCATAGAGCATGTACCGTTGTAAGAGTATTGGCCTTTGACCTGTTCAAGAAGGAGGCTTTGGTGGTACTCCATGTCATGCACAGAGTGGCATACCACGTTTTGGCCAAGAATGTATCCTGTTTTGGAAGGTTAGGGAACTCTGAACATGGTGTTTGGCCATCTTGAATTAAGTTAATTTAGCTCTATTATTTGATTGCAGATCGAAATCCGAATTGCAATGGCAATGGAGGTGTATGCTATTATCCAAGTGGAGAGCTTGAAGAAGAGGTTGGATGAGGAAATGGAAGCTCACCAAAAGCACTGTGTTCAGGTCAGGGATAAGTCACTCTTCAGGTCAGGGATAAGTCACTGGGGAGTCTGAAGATCAGGTTACCTGAGCTATTCCGAGCAATGTCAGACTATACTAATTCTTGCATACAAGGTTATGGAAACCTAAGGTCGATGATTGAACAATCAACGAGGCCAATTGGAAGCTTGACAATCTTTTAGCTATTAGCTATCATCTTTTTCTTTCTTCGTTAAATCAACTTGGTTTTCATTATGAAAATCCTTTCCTCTGCTTCCTTAGTTGTATCATGTATGAATTATTTACTCATCATGGTGTAAAATTGTAACAGCCCGACTTTTCGGACTATCAACATTCGCTCGAATAACCATAACAAAATTTAAATTCCGTAAACTCATAAAATAAAATCCCAAAATATCGTAAAAATATTCTAAAATCCAGAAATGGTACTACATAAAATAATCCAATGTAAAACCAAAATCCATACAAGTGCAGCTCCTCAAATAAAACAGTTAGAAACTAGAACATTATTAAATGACACTGGTTCGACTCTAATCCAATCCAAATGCCATACTCGTAGCTAGTACCTGAAAATTCACAAATAATGAGCTACACAGCCCAGCAAGATAACTAATCGAACTAACCAGTGGATCAAGTAGGTTTTATAAAAATAATTCATAATTTTCCATAAATCAAAGTTCACAATTTCATAATTCGTAGTTCACAATTTCAAAATCAAAACTCAAAAACGTATAATAAATTCCACAGTTCGCTAAGGTCACAAATACCTGGTGACACAGTATCATAGGTTCATAGGTGTCAATAATGCGCCCCTTACTTTAATAACCACGAATTTTCGAAATAGATTTTTATTTTTATTTTTAATTTTTTTAGCCGAATTTTTTTGAGTCTCGTTTTAATTAATTAGCTGGGAAGAAAACGTTATTGTTGCTGATTGAGACAGCATCCATTACTGATTGAGACAACATCCATTACCCTAAAAATCGGCTGAAAACAAGGCCCTTGTTTTCAGGGCATTATCATTTTTGACTCCACATTTTAGTTTCATAACATGTGTTAAACACAAAATAAACACACCCATACCTCTTTTTCTATTATAATATTACAACCCCTTCCTATTTTTTAAAACATAAAGTCGGGTCTTTGAAACAGAAGTAGTCCAGTCTCTTATTTACAAATCAAAAACCTGTCTATATCTATATGCTTATAAACCCACTTCTCTCTTATTTCACTAAACACAAACAACCAGCACACTTTGTTTTTCTCTTTCACTTGTAACCAAAAACACTCGGCCTTAACATTAAAAAACCGAGCAATCTATTCTTATAAACTCAGAGAAACTGAGCCTTGGTCTCTTTAATTTTAACCAAAATCTCTGTCCAACATATATACATACGCACGAACACAAGTCCAGCCTCTTTGAACCAAAAACCAAAACCGGACTTTGATTTCTTTTGACAAATCCATTCATATATTCATAGCAGGTAGTTTAACTTCTAGTTTTTTTTCTTTTCTTCGATTCGTTGTTATGCTTGTATTGGTTGTGGTTTTCGTTTGTTTTGGGTTAACCAAATTGTTGGATGGGTTCGACTTTGGTCGAATTGTTGTCGATGGTGGTGTCGTTGTATCGGTCGAAGAGGGAGAGATTGAGGATGAGGGAGAGATGTGAGAGAGTGGCTGATTGGTGTTGGTTTAGTTGAAGTTTATGTTGGAGTGGGGGGGGGGGATGGAACGGGAGTAATGAATGGAGAAAAGGGAGAGTGGAGAGGTAAGGAGGGGGGAGTTCGAATGCCGTTTGGGTGGAGAGAACCACCACCGAATTGTGGTGGTGGTGGTGATAAGAGGGAATGAAGAAAGATTAGAGGGAGGTGATGTTTATGGTGTGTGCGTGTTGTCGAGAGAGAGAGAGAGAGGGAGAGAGAGAGAGAGAGAGAGAGAGAGAGAGAGAGAGAGAGAGAGAGATTGGGAGAGAGTCGAGAGAGAGATGCAGGGGAGGGGAAGGAACAGGTGGGGCCCACACGGTGGGGCCCACACCGATGTGTAGTTGTTATTAAATAATAATAAAATATTCACGTAGATGTTCGGGTTTTATAATCGGGATTTTTGTTAAACGAATAAAACGGAATTCAATAAGTTTTGTTAAAAATGAAATATTAACTAATTTGGTTAGTAATTATTAATTTATTTAAAATGGTTTAGTTAATTAATTAATTAAATAAGATTTTAGATGTAATTTAGAATTATTGAATTTATTAATTAAATAGAATTATCTAGAGTTTTTAAATATAATTTAGAAATTTATTAATTGAGTAATTAGGCAGTAATATTTTGTGATTGTGAAAACAAATTAGAGATTTATTAATTTG
Source organism: Saposhnikovia divaricata (assembly GCA_036435485.1). NCBI lineage: Eukaryota > Viridiplantae > Streptophyta > Magnoliopsida > Apiales > Apiaceae > Saposhnikovia > Saposhnikovia divaricata. The sequence goes on along the minus strand of CM071594.1, from coordinate 52,456,362 downwards.
TCAATAAAAAGGGGTTTAACAAAATGGATTATTTATTTGTTGTTAAAAAGGGTTATTTTGTGATTTTTGGACGAAAATTAGAGATTTAATAATTTGTTGATAAAAAGAAGAATATTTGTGAAATAAATAGAATAAAATATGTTTTATTTTGGAAAAGCTGTTATTAATATTTTCAGATTATTTTATTAACCGGATCGAGTTAGATTTATTTTAGAGATAAATATTTGATTTTTTAATAAATTAGAACTTGTGAGATTTCTTAAAAATTAGAATTCTTTGATAAATTAGTTTAAAAATGAGAATAATAAATATGGATTTAAATTGAATAAAAAGACGGATATTTGAATTTTTCATTTTGAGTAAGAATTTAGATTTCCAGATATTAAAAAATAGGATATATTCCCCAGATTTAATTCCTGTGTTCGATTAAATATTTATTTATCCCGGAATTGATTTCTGTTATTTATTCCGGAGATTTTATGAGATATTATATTATTATTAATTAGATTATCGGATCGGGAGTATTTTATTCTGAAGAATCGCTCACGTATTTCTGGTTGCTATTTTTAGAAAATAATTCTCGATACGTAGATCGACGCCGAGTTCACGGGTAGAGTATATATATTTTAGCTTCATTCATTCGTACTTCGAGATCGAGGCAAGTTCGTTCTTACCCTAACTTTTGGAAACTGTGAATTTCTGTTCGTGTTATTTAATTCCTTAATTATTTTTGAGATATTATATATTGAGATTATCTGTTGCTCTATATGATGCAATAATTTCTTTTGAGAATTATTTCTTGTTAAATATTATTATATTGTCAAGTTAGTTTATTTGAGAATTATAATCCCTATAAGCGTAGAAACAAATTAATTGATATCGGGTCGATCTCATTAATTCGAGACGACTATTATTTTAATTCAGTGAAACTAATCTCATTCGTCCGAGATAGTTAAATTTATTCTTTTCGATTGAATTTATTGTACAAATTCAATCGTTATTTATTGATTATCTTTTAGTTAGTTCCTCGTTCGAACTAATCGATAGGAGTTTAAAATTTTAATTGTTAGAGATTTTTATTCGTCGATCAAGTGAAAAATATTCTATCTAAACGTTCATCAATGTTGAGTATTATAAATATTGAGAAGTACTATTTGTTCAGTACGACTCCCAATTACTTTAATCTTAGGACTATTCTCATAGATTCAAGATAGTCGATTTTATTGTCAAGGTTTGGCATTTTGTTCATGTCAACCGATAAATTATTATTGAGAATTTACATCAGTCTATTGTTCGGATTGGTGGTAAAATCGAGTCATACTGGCAGTCCGCCAGATTTGTAAATATTTTTCTGAAAAGAGTTATCTCAAGTTATCTGTACCCCAAATATTCGGGAATTCTGTATTCTACTGGTCAATTTTGGGCAAGAGGCCCATTATAGAGAAAGAGAGACTCGTGTACCGTTTTACGGACCCGAGAATATTTAAGCATTCGTTGCCTTGGTTGAATTGATAACCATTATGATGCTAGCATTCATACATATATATTATAGTTGAAATCGTATTGTAGCCGTGATCGGGCGAAGTGCGGTGTCATCGGAGGCCGGTATTCTTGGTTGGTTAGTTGATCGCCCCACCGAGATACGGAGAGGTAGAAGACCAGTTCATTCTTACATCATGAGTTATCAGAGCAGTTCCGAATGTGCAAGTTAGGATCTTCAGTAGCAGTTCCCCCATATTGTACCGGATTCTGCACCATCTGAATAGTGCTAGGTTTAATTTCGAAAGTAGGAGCAGCAATTGCTGGCCGAATGATACTTGACTGGATGTCATCAATTTTTGGTTGAGAGTAATCCATGAGAGCCCTTGCTGCTGCAGGAGCAACTACTTCTCCTTCTCCGTTCATCTTTTCAGAATTTGTTAGTTCAAGAGCTTGTTTAGCTTTAAATGCTTTAGAACGGGTTAGCATAAAAGGTTCAAGTTCCTGACAGACAAGTAGTCACCACACAAAAAAAAATTGTAAGATAGAATGTTCAAGTCAAACAAAATTAACTTCTATTGTAGTAAAACACATAAACAAAAATTAACACCGTAGTTCCCCGGCAGCGGCGCCAAAAACTTGTTCGCTAAAATCACTACGCAAGTATACGCAGTCCAAAAGCAATAAAGGGAAATAAGGATCGTTCCCACGAAGACTCGGTGATTTAAGTATAAGTGTCTATTCAACAATATTCGGCTAATTATAGAAGCTTGAACGAGTGATAAAGTTTGGTTTGTTTGAATTAACAATTAACTAATGAAATATCAACTAACGTGTTTTTAAAATAATATGATAAGGGCATGGGGTTCTAAGTTCATGAATGCTTCATCTTGGTTTACTATCAAGATTCAATAAGTTGCAATTGTTAAAGAAGCTAGCGGGAACACTAAGCTAATATGAGCCATCTTTCAATTAACTCATACCAATCCAAAAAAACATCCACAAAAGAGATAGAAGTTATAAGGACATCAATTATATCCAAACACTATATGTCTATGTGAATGGGTGATACAATCGATTTACAAAACAAGTTCCGCAATTAACTACATAGGGGAATAATGTTCTATCGAAACTATATTCCAACACGCGGAGAAGCCGACGAAACCTATGCTAGCATGGTGAGTCCTAATCTCTAAATCCACTTTCGCATTCATTAGAGATTTGACAAAATAGATGTTAGCTACTCATCTATATGCAATTAACACAACCACATTAGGCATTCTTATAAGAAAATCACAAACTCAAATAATCTATCAAGCCAACCATAAAAATCCACAATTCACTACATTAGAACCCCATGAAAGTGTTTAGTTCATAATTAAACTTAACACCTTCATGGGTTCTATGGATAACATAATTAAACAAAATGAAAATTAAGATTAATAATTAAAATTGAATTAGACAAAAGTACTAGAAAAGAAATCACTAATAAACAAGTTAAGAGTTGAGAAAAACTGAAAATTGAAGTAGAGAAATCCTGGAATTGGGTTTGAACTTGAGTGATTCTTCCTTGCTATCACCTAGGATTGATGATTCTCTTGTTCTTGCCTCTTCTCCAATGTTCCCAGCTGCTAGTTAGGTTTTGAAGTGAAGAAAATGTGTTTTTATGTAACCCTAGAAGAAGCCCAACACCCAAATTTCGGCCCAGCAACAAAACCATTTTCAACAGAATTTTTGTGCTCCGGGCGGCCGCCCGGACTCCAAGCTGCAGCCCGGAAGGAAATTCTGCTGGACTTTTTATGCCTTAGCTTATTTTCTGAGTTTTTGGCTTGCTCTTTCCTTTGCACCTTCTTGCACTTTGCATCAACTATTTTCCCTTGATCTCTAAACATTCTTTAGCTCTTCAAGATGTCGTAACAACATCACAACTCCTTCGAGATGATCCAACAACATGATCAAGCATTACCACGAACAACCAAGAATCCACAGTTTTCGCACCAAATCACCCGACTCTCGATCTTTTATGTTATTCCATGCAACCTACAAAACTAAACCAAAACACATCAAATGATGCTTGTAAACTTGAGAACGAACAACGATTCTAGCCATTTAGAAGCCTTAAAAGTGGATATAAAATCCACTTAACAAACCCCCAAACTTGAATCATTGCTTGTCCTCAAGCAAAGAAAAATGCAACCACTTAACACATGGGAAATGCATGAATGATATGAACTCAATAACCTAACTACTAAATGCATGATGCATGAAATGCAATATCCCCTCGCAACACAACATTCGTTTCAACAATCCCCTCCAAGAATGCAACAACTAATGACAAGAACCGATTACATTCCAATATATACATAGGTATAAACAAGTGCAAAGCGTGATTGTGTGCTAGCTTCAAAAGAATACTCACTAATGGATCCGAACAAGACAAAACATGCTTTTAAGGGAAATTTACGAGTTTAAAAACAGAATAGAGTCTATACTCTCGACAACCTAGAACAGCTCCATATTCGATCAAGGTCACAATGAATTTATTATGTTCTAAACCTCTAAATACGCTTATTTGACCGTGCAATGGTTGAGGTCCCTAAAGACTTATGCACTAGCACCCTTGTAACGAGCTTTAGGTTAGCGGATCCCAGACTATAAAAGCCTTAGGTCACTAGGCACAAAGTCCCCTAGAACTTACTTGCTCGAGTACCAATGAGCCCAACCGTGGTCAATTATGCCTTATACACATTCAACTTTTTTTTTTTTTCTTATCTTTTGAGAATGGGAATGAGTGCGTTTCGCTCCATCTCATTCCACCCCTAGACTACTCATATAAATATGAGCTGGCTACTAGCCAATTGACACCTAGCCATTACTTATCATTATTATATTTCTTTTTTTTTTTTTTTTTTTTTTTTTTTTAGCACGCATACCCAATGCTTCCCCCAAACTTATACTTTACTGCCCTAGAGTCATAAAGAGAATAGGTAAAATTCTATCGTTAAACAAGCGACTATTCCCCCATAAGCATGTAATCCTAGAACAAAATCCAAAAGCATTGAGTAACTATGAATGGTGTAAAAATATTTTAGCTACTGCACTAGTATAGCCTATTTCAACTGAGCATGAAATTGAATTCCTGTTTTCATTATCACACTCTCTTCAAAGACTACTAATTCGAACTTGTTAATGCTAAGGGATCATGGAATGTTATGATATGCAATTATATGAACATAACAATTAAATTAATCTACATGTCGTACGACTTAAAACTACATGACATGAATGTACTAGCTAGATGCAAATATGACCTTAACCCCACACCCCCAAACTTGAACAATTCAATGTCCTCATTGAAAGTAAAGGGAAAAGGGAAGAAAACGCCCCTAATCGTCTGAGTCGTCACCCTCTTCGGGCTGTGAATCTGGTGGAGTATCTGGAGGAGGATAGGGCTGATGAGTGCCATAAACCGGCCATTCCACCTGAATGCCATCTCGCTCAAAAACTCTATCAAGTGACACTGTCATATCCTGTGCAAAACGGCGAGTTATATCATGCATGGCGTCCATACGCCGAAGCAACCGCCTATACTGGGTATCACTGAATCCTGCCTGTGGACCCTGGCGACCTGCGCCTCTCTCAGCCCGATCTGCTCTAACTCTCTGCGGAGGTGGCACAATTCTCTCCACCCCACCTACAATGAACCCATGACCTCGTGGGTGAGGGACGCCTCCCGGCCAATCCTCCAAACGAGCAATTATAGCACTAGCAATGTCGGCACTCTGCTGCTGAAGCTGTTCCTCGGCACCCCAATTAACACCGGCATTCATACACAACCGGGTGATAAGATAAGCATGGGGAATAGCTCCTGTAGTGCGGCTAGTCATAAAACGGCACATACCCTGATAAATCAGATATGCTGGATCAATGTAATGGCCTCCCAAAATTCCATATAACAAAATGGCTCTCTCCACTGTAACGTCATGAGCGTGCGAAGAAGGCATCAATCGTGCACATATGAACATGTTCCATGCGCGAGCATACCTATTCAGGGCAGAAGCAGGGAAGTTTAAATGCTCATTAGATCCCGGCTTATACCTCCACTCAGTGCCTGGCGCACACAAATCAACCACAAGTCTATCTAAATCCACTTCTGCGCGTGACTTGATCGTCCATTCCTCGGCCCCCCGAGGTTGAGGTGGAAGCCTTAACACGTTCGAAATGGTTGCACGCCGGTAATCTACCGTTACACCACGTACCCATGAATAACCATTAGCCGATTCCTTGGCATTTGCATAGAATTCTCGGACAACACCTAGGGGAACTTCCAAAGGAGTGTCACACAACACACTCCATCCCCTAACATTAATCATGCCAAGCAATTCGCCATCGGTGGCGGAAGGCTTGAATCCTCGTTCTTTAGCCACCGCCCTAGTCCGCAATCGATTATACTCATTGTGAGCAATTAATGAAACAAATCGCGATTCATCAAGTGCCTCATCAATATTCGGTTGAGCACTACTACTACCCACAATTCTTGTTCTTTTTGGAGCCATAATTCTCACAGACAAATTAACAAACACCTTATGTGCAAGTCTCCTTATTAACCAATCACACAATATCCAACGAAATTAAACCAAGCAATTGCTTACAACCCACAACAAGATAAACCCTTGAAATCCTTATCCAATCCTTTTTTTTCAATTTTTTAGGTATTATGAGATGCTAGAGAATGAGTAAATTGGATATATGTGGATGTATGTATAATTGGGTGTGTAATTGTGGGGATAGTGGGTTATGGTTTGATATAGGGATATGGATGTGGGATTAGTATATATGAATTTGGGGTTGAAAATGGGATGAGATTTATGGGGTTGAGTAGGGAGAAGTAAGTGGATTCGGAGGTTTTATAAACCTATAAGAACTGCCTAAATATTCAACCACTGCATGCCTTGTTTTTAAGTTCGTTCGGCAGAGTTTTAGAGCGTGCGTGCTCCATGTTGTAGAAAGTACGTGCCCCAGTTGTAGAAATTACGTGCCCCAGGCAGGTTGAATGTACGTGCTCCATGTTGATGAATATTCGTGCCCCAGTTGTAGAAATTACGTGCCCCAGGCAGGTTGAATGTACGTGCTCCATGTTGATGAATATTCGTGCCCCAGTTGTAGAAATTACGTGCCCCAGGCAGGTTGAATGTACGTGCTCCATGTTGATGAATATTCGTGCCCCAGTTGTAGAAATTACGTGCCCGCGGTCGCCCTGAGTCCTTATTTTGTGCCAGACAACCATTTTCAAACACACATATTTTCCATCTCCTTTCCTTTTCTTTCTTACTTTTTTTTTTTTTTATAATGCTTTTTCAAAACAAATAATACTCCAAAATGCATGGGTTGCCTCCCACGAAGCGCTTGTTTTAAATGTCACTAGCTTGACATTTTCTTCGAATTTCAATCGGTAGTACCAAGAACCGCGGATTCCGCTTCGCGATTCACACATTCACCAAAGTATGGTTTCAACCTCTGTCCATTTACTTTGAACGACTCATCAGGTGATTTATCAAAAATTTCCACTGCTCCATGTGGAAACACCGTTTTAACATAAAATGGCCCTGACCATCTCGACTTAAGCTTTCCTGGAAACAATCGAAGACGAGAGTTAAATAATAAAACGGATTGACCAGGAACAAATACCTTGTTTACCAGACGACGATCATGCCATCGCTTCACTTTCTCCTTATAAAGCTTGTTATTCTCGTATGCTTGCAAGCGAAACTCGTCTATCTCGTTGAGTTGCACCATTCGCTTCTCACCCGCAGCCTTAAGATCAAAATTTAGCTTTTTCAAAGCCCAGTACGCCTTGTGCTCCAATTCGGCTGGCAAATGACAAGCCTTTCCATACACAAGTTGATATGGGGACATCCCCAACGGTGTTTTATAGGCTGTTCGATAAGCCCATGCCGCTTCATCAAGTTTCATTGACCAATCTTTCCTTGAAGGACTCACTACTTTTTCTAGAATGCGCTTGATTTCACGGTTAGACACCTCGGCTTGGCCATTGGTTTGAGGGTGGTATGCTGTAGCTACACGATGGTTGATGTTGTACTTAGCCATGAGGTTAGTAAACTTGCGATTGCAAAAGTGAGTACCTTCATCACTAATGATAACTCGAGGAGTGCCGAATCTTGTAAAGATGTTCTTGTGAAGGAAATTTATCACTACATTTGCATCATTGGTTGGAAGTGCCTTGACCTCAACCCATTTGGAAACATAGTCCACGGCTAACAAGATGTATTGGTTGTTGCATGAAGAAATGAATGGTCCCATGAAGTCGATCCCCCAAACGTCGAAGATTTCCACTTCCAGCATCACATTAAGGGGCATTTCATTTCTCCTTGAGATGTTTCCAACTCGTTGGCAACGATCACACCTCAATACAAATTGATGAGCATCCTTAAAAAGGGAAGGCCAATAGAATCCTGCTTGAAGAATACGAGTCGCGGTCTTTTCACCTCCATAGTGGCCTCCATATGTTGTGGCATGATAGTCCTTCAGAATAGCCTCTGTCTCACTGTGAGGTACACACCTCCTGATAACCTGATCCGCTCCTTGTCTGAACAAGTATGGTTCATCCCAACAATACCATTTAACTTCATGCATGAACTTCTTCTTTTGTGCATATGAGAGTTCGGGAGGAATCACTCTACTAACAAGAAAGTTCACAATGTCTGCGAACCAAGGTTCTTCTTCTTGTATTCCAAACAGTTGTTCATCAGGGAAGAATTCATTAATGACCGTGCTGTCTTGGGATGACTTCCCAAGATCTTCCAAACGAGAAAGGTGATCGGCTACTTGGTTTTCTATTCCTTTTCTGTCCTTTATTTCCAAATCGAATTCTTGCAATAGAAGTACCCAACGAATCAAACGAGGTTTGGAGTCCTTCTTTGTCATCAAATATTTTATAGCCGCATGATCTGTGTAAACAATTACCTTCGTGCCAAGCAAGTAGGCTCGAAATTTCTCAAAAGCATAGACAACAGCCAAGAGCTCCTTTTCCGTGGTGGTGTAGTTCAACTGTGCATCATTAAGGGTTTTACTAGCATAGTAAACCACATGAAAAATTCTCTCTTTCCGTTGACCAAGAACAGCACCAACTGCATAGTCACTAGCATCACACATTAGCTCAAAAGGCTCACTCCAATTAGGTGCAGTAATAACAGGTGCAGTAGTTAACTTCTTCTTCAAGAGCTCGAAGGCAACAAGACAAGCTTCGTCAAATTTGAAGGGAATGTCCTTCTCAAGTAGATTACACAACGGTTTAGAAATTTTCGAGAAATCCTTTATGAAACGCCGATAAAAACCCGCGTGCCCAAGAAAGCTACGAATCCCCTTGACTGAAATTGGAGGAGGAAGATTTGAGATTTCTTGTACCATGAAATGGCACTTTTCCCAATTGAGAACCAAATTGGTTTCAACGCACCTTTTAAGCACTAAGGTCAAATTCGCAAGAGTCTCATCATAAGAGGTACCAAATACTGAAAAATCATCCATAAAAACCTCTACATTAATACCAATCATGTCCGAGAATATGGCCATCATGCATCTCTGAAAAGTTGCTGGGGCACCACAAAGACCAAAGGAAACCCGACGAAAGGCAAAAGTGCCAAACGGGCAAGTAAATGTGGTCTTTTCCTGATCTTCAGGAGCAATGCAAATCTGATTATACCCCGAATATCCATCAAGAAGACAATAATATTCATGACCGGCCAATCTATCCAACATCTGATCAATGAAGGGAAGTGGGAAATGATCTTTCCTGGTGGCCTTATTGAGCTTCCGATAGTCCATGCACACTCGCCATCCTGTGACCGTTCGAGTAGGAATGAGTTCATTTTTTTCGTTTGCCACCACGGTCATGCCTCCTTTCTTAGGCACACACTGCACTGGACTGACCCATGAACTGTCTGAAATGGGATAGATTATCCCTGCATCTAGCCACTTGAGGATTTCTTTCTTTACCACCTCTTTCATGATAGGATTTAGCCGCCTTTGGTGCTCTACTGTTGGCTTACTCCCTTCTTCCAATAGAATTTTATGTTGGCAATACGAGGGACTGATTCCTTTTAGATCCGCCACAGACCAACCTATGGCTGATTTGAATTCTCGAAGAACCCTCAAGAGTTTGTCCTCCTCAGCATCTGAAAGGTTAGCGGCAATAATCACTGGCAAAGTAGATGATTCTCCAAGAGAGGCATACCGTAAATGCTCTGGTAGTGGTTTGAGTTCTAGAGTTGGAGCTTCCTCGATAGATGGTTTCAATTGCTGATGCGATCCCTTTAATTCTGGTAGACCCAACGATTCTACCGGTCTCTCCAATTTTCTTTGCCAAGGCATAGCATCCAGATATTGCAGTTGTTCATCTATATCATCTTCATCTAATGAATACTCTCCACTGAGTGCCTTTTCCAAAGTGTCATTCATGAACATGTGATCCAACTTTTCTTGTACCGTAGACTCAATCAAGTCTATCTTTAGACACTGTTCTTCTTCTGTAGGAAATTTCATAGCTGTGAAAACATTGAAAGTGACATTTTGATCGTGCACCCTCATCGTAAGTTCTCCCTTTTGGACATCAATCAATGTTTGCCCCGTCGCCAAGAATGGTCGACCAAGTATGATAGGAATCTTCTTATCTTCTTCAAAATCCAGTATGACAAAATCAGCTGGAAAAATTAGTTTGTCCACCTTTACTAGGACATCTTCAACAACTCCTCGGGGATATGTGATTGAGCGATCCGCTAACTGAAGTGACATGCTCGTCGGTTTTGGCTCGGGAAGGCCAAGTTGCAAGAAAACCGAGTATGGCATGAGATTGATACTTGCTCCCAAATCACATAAACATTTGTCAAAAGACAATTTTCCAATGGTGCATGGAATGGTGAAACTACCAGGGTCCTTTAGTTTAGGCGGTAACTTTTGTTGCAATACCGCACTACACTCTTTCGTCAAAGCAACGGTCTCTAACTCCTCCAGTTTCACTTTTCTCGAAAGAATGCCTTTCATGAACTTTGCATAGCTTGGCATTTGTTCTAGAGCTTCGGCAAAGGGAATGTTGATGTGTAATTTCTTAAAGACTTCAAGAAATTTTCCAAATTGCTTGTCCAGTTTCTGTTTCTGCAGTCGTCGAGGAAATGGTGGAGGTGGATAGACATGCTCTCCTACTTCTTTAAGGACTGATTGTTTAGGAGGTGATGTATTTTTTTCTTCCTCCTGGGTTGAAATTGAAGCTTTACCCTTGTCTTCGGTGTCTCCCAAGTCCACTTTTTCTGTTTCCTCAATGGGCAGAATTCTTTCTGCTCTTGTCATTTCAGCACCTTCTGTGACTTTCCCGGACCTTAGAGTGATGGCCTTGATGTGCTCTTGGTTGTCCTTTCTCCCTGGATTAGCTTCGGTATCACTGGGAAGTGTTCCTTGTGGTCGGCTCATCATGAAACTAGCAAGTTGTCCCATTTGAGTTTCCAGATTTTTAATTGAAGCTGCTTGGCTTTTCCAGGCTAATCTGAGCTCATCTAACTCTGTCTTTTCACTCGAAGATGATTGCCCGGAATGTCCATAAGATTGTTGTGGTTGATGAAATCCCGGGGGCTGAAATTGTCTAGGGGCATATGGTTGTTGAAATTGATGCCCCTGCTGTTGGTGAAATCCAGATGGATTAGATTGCTTGTTTCCAAATTGCTGATTCTGAGAATTATGAAAGGGCTGATTATTTTGCTGAGAACCTCCTTGGTTGTTGCTCCAACTGAAATTTGGGTGATTTCGATTGCTTGGATGATAATTGTTAGGCGCTGGTTGTTGTTGCCTCTGAAAGTTGCTTACAAATTGCACCGATTCACTAGAAATGGCACATTGGTTGGTTTCATGTGCACCCGCACATAACTCACATATGCTAGCCACTTGCTGAAAACCTTGTGATGCCATAGAATCCACCTTCAAGCTTAGTGCTTCTAATTGAGCTGCCAAAGATGTAGCTTTGTCGACATCTAGAATTCCCGCCACCTTTTGCTGTGACATTCTATGAGTCGGATTCTGATATTCGTTCGCCGCCATCATCTCAATTAAATCATATGCTTCTTCATAACTTTTAGCCCATAAGGCTCCACCTGAAGCAGCATCAACCATTTGCCTAGATTGACCTCCAAGCCCATTATAGAAACAGTTGATCATCATCCAATCAGGCATGCCATGATGAGGGCATTTTCTCAACATTTCTTTATATCTTTCCCAAGCTTCGCATAAGGTTTCACCTGATTGCTGCGAAAACTGAGTGAGAGCATTCCGAAATGCAGCGGTTTTAGCCATAGGAAAGAATTTGGTGAGAAATTTCTGCGCCAAATCTGCCCAAGTTGTGATGGAGCCTGATGGAAGTGAATGTAGCCAACCCTTGGCTTTGTCTCGTAGAGAAAATGGAAAGAGCCTCAACTTGACAGCATCCTCTGACACATTATTGAATCTGAATGTGTCGCATATCTCGATAAAATTCCGAATGTGCAAGTTAGGATCTTCAGTAGCAGTTCCCCCATATTGTACCGGATTCTGCACCATCTGAATAGTGCTAGGTTTAATTTCGAAAGTAGGAGCAGCAATTGCTGGCCGAATGATACTTGACTTGATGTCATCAATTTTTGGTTGAGAGTAATCCATGAGAGCCCTTGCTGCTGCAGGAGCAACTACTTCTCCTTCTCCGTTCATCTTTTCAGAATTTGTTAGTTCAAGAGCTTGTTTAGCTTTAAATGCTTTAGAACGGGTTAGCATAAAAGGTTCAAGTTCCTGACAGACAAGTAGTCACCACACAAAAAAAAATTGTAAGATAGAATGTTCAAGTCAAACAAAATTAACTTCTATTGTAGTAAAACACATAAACAAAAATTAACACCGTAGTTCCCCGGCAGCGGCGCCAAAAACTTGTTCGCTAAAATCACTACGCAAGTATACGCAGTCCAAAAGCAATAAAGGGAAATAAGGATCGTTCCCACGAAGACTCGGTGATTTAAGTATAAGTGTCTATTCAACAATATTCGGCTAATTATAGAAGCTTGAACGAGTGATAAAGTTTGGTTTGTTTGAATTAACAATTAACTAATGAAATATCAACTAACGTGTTTTTAAAATAATATGATAAGGGCATGGGGTTCTAAGTTCATGAATGCTTCATCTTGGTTTACTATCAAGATTCAATAAGTTGCAATTGTTAAAGAAGCTAGCGGGAACACTAAGCTAATATGAGCCATCTTTCAATTAACTCATACCAATCCAAAAAAACATCCACAAAAGAGATAGAAGTTATAAGGACATCAATTATATCCAAACACTATATGTCTATGTGAATGGGTGATACAATCGATTTACAAAACAAGTTCCGCAATTAACTACATAGGGGAATAATGTTCTATCGAAACTATATTCCAACACGCGGAGAAGCCGACGAAACCTATGCTAGCATGGTGAGTCCTAATCTCTAAATCCACTTTCGCATTCATTAGAGATTTGACAAAATAGATGTTAGCTACTCATCTATATGCAATTAACACAACCACATTAGGCATTCTTATAAGAAAATCACAAACTCAAATAATCTATCAAGCCAACCATAAAAATCCACAATTCACTACATTAGAACCCCATGAAAGTGTTTAGTTCATAATTAAACTTAACACCTTCATGGGTTCTATGGATAACATAATTAAACAAAATGAAAATTAAGATTAATAATTAAAATTGAATTAGACAAAAGTACTAGAAAAGAAATCACTAATAAACAAGTTAAGAGTTGAGAAAAACTGAAAATTGAAGTAGAGAAATCCTGGAATTGGGTTTGAACTTGAGTGATTCTTCCTTGCTATCACCTAGGATTGATGATTCTCTTGTTCTTGCCTCTTCTCCAATGTTCCCAGCTGCTAGTTAGGTTTTGAAGTGAAGAAAATGTGTTTTTATGTAACCCTAGAAGAAGCCCAACACCCAAATTTCGGCCCAGCAACAAAACCATTTTCAACAGAATTTTTGTGCTCCGGGCGGCCGCCCGGACTCCAAGCTGCAGCCCGGAAGGAAATTCTGCTGGACTTTTTATGCCTTAGCTTATTTTCTGAGTTTTTGGCTTGCTCTTTCCTTTGCACCTTCTTGCACTTTGCATCAACTATTTTCCCTTGATCTCTAAACATTCTTTAGCTCTTCAAGATGTCGTAACAACATCACAACTCCTTCGAGATGATCCAACAACATGATCAAGCATTACCACGAACAACCAAGAATCCACAGTTTTCGCACCAAATCACCCGACTCTCGATCTTTTATGTTATTCCATGCAACCTACAAAACTAAACCAAAACACATCAAATGATGCTTGTAAACTTGAGAACGAACAACGATTCTAGCCATTTAGAAGCCTTAAAAGTGGATATAAAATCCACTTAACAGCGCTACAGGATATTGAGACAATGTGACGACCCGGGTCCCCTGTCAGGGTGGATTTGGGGGCGTTACAGTTTTGGTATCAAAGCTTTAGTTATATTTTTAGGAATCGTACGAGCCTTGGAGTATAACCGGATGCGAGAATTTAGAGATATAATACGAACCTAGAACTATAACGCGACGTGACAATTTAGAGATATGATACGATGTTGAGATTTTTGCACCAAGCGCCTTACGCCTTTTTTATATATATATATTTATAGGCATATCTAGTCGATTGAAACCTGACCGAGATTTTTCGTACTTTTGTAGATGTCTACTTCTAGACCAGCTGATTTTCGTTCTACCCGAGATAGATCTCCTACACCTTACCCGCATGGACCACTTAGCTCAGGTTCAGATAGTGACCCGTCTGAAGAGTTTATGCTGATGGTTAGTGACACGGAGGATTCTTCGATTCAGATCCTTACACCTTCTCCTCCACATGTGATAGATTTAGTAGATTCTCCTGACCAGATCATTGAGATAGCCGATTCTCCTCTACCAGTGATTGATTTAGAGGCTCCTACCCCTGAGACGTTCAGAGTTGAGACCCCAGTGCCCGAGATTACTGATCCAGTTGATGAGAGCCAGCTTTCACCCATCCGTATTGAGGTTGTACCTAGCTTGTCAACTCCAGTATCCGGAGTTGATACACCTACCGGAGTAGCAGCTCTTGCTGAGTTGTTTACTTTACCTGTTCCCGTCTATACTTCGACGCCGACAGTCCCTACCGTGCCTGACTACATGTTTCCACCTGTCAGTGCCATGCCTGCTTGTGATACTACTCCATCTGCACCGACCATACCTGCACCTGCTCCTGCTCAGCCCACTGTGGTTGCTACTACTGTTGCTATGCCACCTGTTCCTTCTGAGCATCCTGATGTGGCCGGAGGGATGGTCCCTTGGCATGTCCACCATACACTGTTCCAGCATTACCGTTGGTTGTGGGCACGTTATGAGGAGATTTTTACTACTAGGGATAGTATTCTTCGACTGTTGTCAGTTTCAGAACCTCTTGCCGTGCATCATGGAGGGAGTCTGTTGGTGAGAGACGTACCCATGGAGATTATGTACCAGATTGCCCTGACTGTTTTGACCGGGCTTCAGACTGACTTAGCCGCATTACCATCATCCAGCACTGGGCAGATTGATCAGACCAGAGTTGCCACCATGGTCTCAGACATTATCAGAGAGTTCCATAGGAGAGTGGGTGAGATGTTTCTTCAGTGATGACGTCGAGATAGACCCTTCTGTAGTAGGGTTCATTTATTATGTTGATCTTTGTATTTTAGACCTGATGCCCAGCCTGTTGGGTAGTAACCTTTGTTATCTCTACTAGACTAGTATGTTGGTTAGATACTTTTACGATGTACTTATTATCAGCGATCGGTTTGTATTTAGTACCATGACCTGGATTTCACCAGTATGGAATCTTATCAGTATTATATTGTGATCTGCTATAGTACCGTTATCTCATTTTGTTTATTATAGATCTGTGTTACATAAGAATAGCATGTTAGAATAATTTCCATTTTACCCCTGAAATAGTTAACAATTTCTTTTCCGCTACTACGACTTAAAAAGAATTTTCGAGAATCAGAGATTTATGATGATTGAATTTTTGAGAACCGCCTGTTAAATTGAGATAAATCTTCACGAGTTTCTAAAATCTTTTTATATCGAGAAATAAGAGTAACTGCTTATAAGAGACAAGAGAGAGTTGTGATTTTGAGTATTGTGAGGAACCATAAATTTTGACCGAGTAGATATTTATGAATACCAATTTCAATTGTGCCAGCAATGGTGTTTGAGAATTGCATATCCGAAATATAACATACCTTATTGTTTTCGCTCTTATAGAAAAAGATGCCACCAAAGAGAGGAAGACCCGCAAGAAATCCTCGTCCTCAACCCGAGGTGTATCCAGGGAATGCGGTTCCACCTCAGAACCAAGTTCCAAACCCGGAACCACAACTCGCTCGAGGTCCCAACCAAGAAAATAACCCGATGAGTCTACTTATGAACTTTCTTATTCAGCATACCCAGAACCCTCAGCCTCAGCTATACCAAAATGTAGGAGGGAATCCACCTCCAGCTCAACTGACCCAAACTACTGTGAGTTTTAAATCATTCAAATCCTTGAGTCCACCTGAGTTTAAAGGTACCACTAACCCAGTGAAAGCTAGAATCTGGTTACGTGAAATAGAGAAGACCTTTGAAATCGTAGGGGTAGAAGAAGAAAAGAAAACCATCTTTGCAGCCTACATGTTAAAAGGTGAAGCGAATTATTGGTGGGAATCAAAGAGAGCAATGGAAGGGAACGTAGTAATACCCTGGACTAGGTTCACGCAGCTATTTTTAGAGAAATATTTTCCTAAATACTTGGAGAGCCAAATGGAGGTCAAGTTTCTGGAACTCAAGCAAGGCAACATGACTGTAGCTGAATATGAAGCCAAGTTTTCTGAACTCTCTAGGTTTGTGCCTTACCATGTGGATACGGACGAAAAGAGAGCTAAACGTTTTCAACTAGGGCTGAAGCCGTGGATCCAGAATCGAGTTGCGGTCCTAGAAATCACCAACTATGCTACTGTGGTTCAAAAAGCATCTATTGTGGAAAGTGGATCTGAGTTGTACACAAAGGACAAGGATATGAAGAAAAGGAAGTTTCATAATCGTGGGAATAATTTTGAGAGGAAGCCGAACGATCGGAATGGAAAGAGACCTTTTGTGAAGCAGGAAGACAAAAGCAATGATACAAAGAATCAAGACACTAGGGGAAACAATCAGAAGTCCAGACCCACTCAGGCAGCCAATCTAATTCAAGGAAGGCCACCGCTACCTGAATGCAAAACGTGTGGAAGGAAGCACCCAGGACCATGTAATCTGGCCAACATTGTTTGTTACAACTGTGGACAAAAAGGGCACTATTCTTCTCACTGCAAGGATAAGGCCGTTACTTGTTTCAATTGCGGAAAGAAAGGACATATTGCACGAGATTGCAAGTCACCACCAAAGGAGACAACTGCACCTAGACTCATGGCACCTCCCAGCAACAAGCCAACTGCTCGTACTTTCAACATGACGGTGAAGGATGCTATTGCTGATAGTGATGTGATTGCAGGTACGCTTTTAGTCAATTCTGTAGATGCATGTGTTTTGTTTGATTCGGGAGCAACGAAATCTTTCATATCGGAGAATTTTAGGAATAAATTGGATATTCAGTCCGTACCATTAGGGGAGACATTGATTATAGAAGTAGCAAATCAGGAAAAAGTCCCGGTAGATCAGATATGTCCAAATTGTGGAATCGAAATCCAAGGACAACGTTTCGAAGCAGACCTTCTTTCTTTTAATTTACGGGAGTTTGATATAATTCTGGGAATGGATTGGTTGACACGTTATGATGCTCAAATCAATTGTCGGCGTAAGTGGGTTAGTGTAAAGGGACCCAACGGCAAAAGAATACAATTTCGCGGAAGGAAACCTACTAGTAATTTTCTGACTTTGATTCAAGCGAAGAAACTACTAAGGAGTGGGTGTCAAGCCTACTTAGCTTATGTGGTTGACAACGAGAAGCAAGCCCCTGCCATTGATGAAATCCCTGTAGTGAATCAATTCGAAGATCTTTTTCCTGAAGAGTTACCTGGTTTGCCGCCCGACAGAGAAATAGAATTCAATATCGATCTTGCCCCGGGAACTGCACCAATTTCCAAAGCACCATACCGAATGGCTCCAGTTGAGATGAAGGAGTTGGCTACCCAACTGCAAGAATTACTTGACAAAGGCGTAATCAGGCCAAGTGTATCCCCTTGGGGAGCTCCAGTGCTGTTCGTGAAGAAGAAGGACGGATCTATGCGACTATGTATTGATTATCGTGAGTTGAACAAGATGACCATCAAGAATAAGTACCCTCTACCTCGAATCGACGATCTGTTTGACCAACTTAAGGGAGCTAGATGTTTTTCAAAGATTGATTTGAGATCCGGCTATCATCAACTAAAGATCAAGCCTGAAGATATTCCTAAGACTGCCTTTAGGACCCGATATGGACATTACGAATTCTTAGTCATGTCTTTTGGATTGACGAATGCGCCATCTGCTTTTATGGACTTGATGAATCGTGTGTTCAAGAGGTACTTGGACAAGTTCGTGATTGTATTTATTGATGACATCCTGATATACTCGAAGTCTCCTGAGGAACATGCTGAACACCTCCGTTTAGTTCTGGAAACGCTGAGAAAGGAAAAGTTATATGCGAAATTCCCAAAGTGTGAATTCTGGCTAAAAGAAGTTCAATTTTTGGGACACATTGTAAGCGGCGAAGGGATTTCTGTAGACCCCGCAAAGATAGAAGCCGTAGCAGATTGGGATAGACCCAAGACTCCAACCGAAGTTAGAAGTTTCCTTGGATTGGCTGGATACTATCGAAGATTCGTGAAGGATTTCTCAAAGATAGCAACGCCACTGACTCGACTTACCAGAAAGAGTGAAAAGTTTGAATGGACCCCCAAATGCGAAGAAAGCTTTCAAGAGTTGAAGAAGAGATTGACTACTGCCCCGGTGTTGACCTTACCCGATGAGAAAGGCGATTTCGTAATTTTCAGCGACGCTTCTCACAAGGGTTTAGGATGTGTTTTGATGCAACACGGAAAAGTAATAGCTTATGCCTCTCGGCAACTGAAGGAGTATGAGTCCCGTTACCCTACTCACGATTTGGAACTTGCTGATATTGTTTTCGCACTCAAGATTTGGAGACATTACCTTTACGGAGAGAAATGCGAGATTTACACGGATCACAAGAGCTTAAAGTATATATTCACGCAGAAGGAATTAAACATGAGACAAAGAAGATGGTTGGAGTTGATCAAAGACTATGATTGCTCGATAAACTACCACCCAGGGAAGGCTAATGTTGTAGCTGATGCATTAAGTAGAAAGGAGAGACTAAACCTGTTGACAACCTCAGAAGAATTGGTTAGAGAATTTGAGAAGATGGAATTAGAAGTCAAGGTCCCAGTCCAAAACAATGAAAGAGTTTACAGCATTCAGTTTCAACCAGAGTTACTCGAGAAGATTCGACGTTGTCAAGAACAAGTAATGGAAGAAAGAAGATCAGAGTTGACCGGAGAAGAATTTCTAAGTTCAAAAGATGAAAAAGGAATTAAGCGATTTGCATCGAGAATATGGGTTCCTAACGTTACAGAGTTGAAGGAAGAAATTATGAGCGAAGCGCATAACTCGAGATATTCCATTCACCCAGGGAGCACAAAAATGTATCAAGACATCAAGTTGAATTATTGGTGGCCCAACATGAAGAGGGAGATTGCAGAATGGGTAAGTAAGTGTTTGACATGTCAGAAAGTGAAGGCGGAACATCAACGACCAAGTGGACTTCTACAACCTTTAGAGATACCCGAGTGGAAATGGGAGCATATTACCATGGATTTTGTCGTAGGATTGCCCCGAACAAGAGCCAGCCACGATGCTATTTGGGTTATTGTCGACCGACTCACTAAATCTGCGCATTTCCTACCAATTAGTGATAAGTTTTCCGTTGAGAGATTGGTAAACATATACCTAAAGGAGATTGTAGTTCGTCATGGAGTACCTGTTTCAATTGTATCTGATAGAGATGCCCGTTTTACTTCTCGGTTTTGGAAAAGTTTTCAAGAATGTCTTGGCACGAAGTTAAATCTGAGCACTGCATATCATCCTCAGACCGACGGACAAAGTGAAAGGACGATTCAAACAGTTGAAGATATGTTAAGAGCCTGTGCACTTGATTTTAAAGGAAGTTGGGATGAGCATTTGCCCCTAGTCGAGTTTGCTTACAACAATAGTTACCATTCGAGCATATGTATGGCACCTTATGAAGCTTTGTACGGAAGGAAGTGTAGATCACCGTTATATTGGGATGAAGTATGAGAAAGAAAGATACTAGGACCAGAATTACTTCAACAAACTAAGCAAGCAACCGAGGTTATTCGAAAAAGGTTAGTTGCAGCTCAAGATCGACAGAGGAAGTATGCAAATCAAAAGAGGAAAGACAAAGCATTTGAAGTGGGAGATAAAGTGATGTTGAAAGTTTCACCTTGGAAAGGAGTGATGAGGTTCGGAAAGAAAGGCAAGTTAAGCCCCAGATATATAGGACCTTTTGAGATTCTTAAGAAGATAGGACCACTAGCTTATCAGTTGGCCTTACCCCCAGACCTTCAGCATATCCACGATGTGTTTCATGTTTCGGCGTTAAGAGAGTACCATTCTGATTTCAGGCATGTTATAACCTAAGAACCAGTGGAAATTCGTCCCGATTTGACATACGAGGAAAAGCCAATAGAGATCCTAGATTACAAAGTGCAAGAGTTAAGAACTAAGAAAGTGAATTTAGTGAAAGTACTTTGGAGAAACCACCAAGTTGAGGAAGCCACGTGGGAATTAGAAAACGAGATGCGGAATAAATATCCTGAATTGTTTAGTGCATAGTTTTGATTCCGAGGACGGAATCCTATAAGGGGGGAAGACTATAATAACCACGAATTTTCGAAATAGATTTTTATTTTTATTTTTAATTTTTTTAGCCGAATTTTTTTGAGTCTCGTTTTAATTAATTAGCTGGGAAGAAAACGTTAATGTTGCTGATTGAGACAGCATCCATTACTGATTGAGACAACATCCATTACCCTAAAAATCGGCTGAAAACAAGGCCCTTGTTTTCAGGGCATTATCATTTTTGACTCCACATTTTAGTTTCATAACAAGTGTTAAACACAAAATAAACACACCCATACCTCTTTTTCTATTATAATATTACAACCCCTTCCTATTTTTTAAAACATAAAGTCGGGTCTTTGAAACAGAAGTAGTCCAGTCTCTTATTTACAAATCAAAAACCTGTCTATATCTATATGCTTATAAACCCACTTCTCTCTTATTTCACTAAACACAAACAACCAGCACACTTTGTTTTTCTCTTTCACTTGTAACCAAAAACACTCGGCCTTAACATTAAAAAACCGAGCAATCTATTCTTATAAACTCAGAGAAACTGAGCCTTGGTCTCTTTAATTTTAACCAAAATCTCTGTCCAACATATATACATACGCACGAACACAAGTCCAGCCTCTTTGAACCAAAAACCAAAACCGAACTTTGATTTCTTTTGACAAATCCATTCATATATTCATAGCAGGTAGTTTAACTTCTAGTTTTTTTTCTTTTCTTCGATTCGTTGTTATGCTTGTATTGGTTGTGGTTTTCGTTTGTTTTGGGTTAACCGAATTGTTGGATGGGTTCGACTTTGGTCGAATTGTTGTCGATGGTGGTGTCGTTGTATCGGTCGAAGAGGGAGAGATTGAGGATGAGGGAGAGATGTGAGAGAGTGGCTGATTGGTGTTGGTTTAGTTGAAGTTTATGTTGGAGTGGGGGGGGTGGAACGGGAGTAATGAATGGAGAAAAGGGAGAGTGGAGAGGTAAGGAGGGGGGAGTTCGAATGCCGTTTGGGTGGAGAGAACCACCACCGAATTGTGGTGGTGGTGGTGGTGATAAGAGGGAATGAAGAAAGATTAGAGGGACGTGATGTTTATGGTGTGTGCGTGTTGTCGAGAGAGAGAGAGAGAGAGAGAGATTGGGAGAGAGTCGAGAGAGAGATGCAGGGGAGGGGAAGGAACAGGTGGGGCCCACACGGTGGGACCCACACCGATGTGTAGTTGTTATTAAATAATAATAAAATATTCACGTAGATGTTCGGGTTTTATAATCGGGATTTTTGTTAAACGAATAAAACGGAATTCAATAAGTTTTGTTAAAAATGAAATATTAACTAATTTGGTTAGTAATTATTAATTTATTTAAAATGGTTTAGTTAATTAATTAATTAAATAAGATTTTAGATGTAATTTAGAATTATTGAATTTATTAATTAAATAGAATTATCTAGAGTTTTTAAATATAATTTAGAAATTTATTAATTGAGTAATTAGGTAGTAATATTTTGTGATTGTGAAAACAAATTAGAGATTTATTAATTTGTCAATAAAAAGGGGTTTAACAAAATGGATTATTTATTTGTTGTTAAAAAGGGTTATTTTGTGATTTTTGGACGAAAATTAGAGATTTAATAATTTGTTGATAAAAAGAAGAATATTTGTGAAATAAATAGAATAAAATATGTTTTATTTTGGAAAAGCTGTTATTAATATTTTTCAGATTATTTTATTAACCGGATCGAGTTAGATTTATTTTAGAGATTAATATTTGATTTTTTAATAAATTAGAACTTGTGAGATTTCTTAAAAATTAGAATTCTTTGATAAATTAGTTTAAAAATGAGAATAATAAATATGGATTTAAATTGAAAAAAAAACGGATGTTTGAATTTTTCATTTTGAGTAAGAATTTAGATTTCCAGATATTAAAAAATAGGATATATTCCCCAGATTTAATTCCTGTGTTCGATTAAATATTTATTTATCCCGGAATTGATTTCTGTTATTTATTCCGGAGATTTTATGAGATATTATATTATTATTAATTAGATTATCGGATCGGGAGTATTTTATTCTGAAGAATCGCTCACGTATTTCTGGTTGCTATTTTTAGAAAATAATTCTCGATACGTAGATCGACGCCGAGTTCACGGGTAGAGTATATATATTTTAGCTTCATTCATTCGTACTTCGAGATCGAGGCAAGTTCGTTCTTACCCTAACTTTTGGAAACTGTGAATTTCTGTTCGTGTTATTTAATTCCTTAATTATTTTTGAGATATTATATATTGAGATTATCTGTTGCTCTATATGATGCAATAATTTCTTTTGAGAATTATTTCTTGTTAAATATTATTATATTGTCAAGTTAGTTTATTTGAGAATTATAATCCCTATAAGCGTAGAAACAAATTAATTGATATCGGGTCGATCTCATTAATTCGAGACGACTATTATTTTAATTCAGTGAAACTAATCTCATTCGTCCGAGATAGTTAAATTTATTCTTTTCGATTGAATTTATTGTACAAATTCAATCGTTATTTATTGATTATCTTTTAGTTAGTTCCTCGTTCGAACTAATCGATAGGAGTTTAAAATTTTAATTGTTAGAGATTTTTATTCGTCGATCAAGTGAAAAATATTCTATCTAAACGTTCATCAATGTTGAGTATTATAAATATTGAGAAGTACTATTTGTTCAGTACGACTCCCAATTACTTTAATCTTAGGACTATTCTCATAGATTCGAGATAGTCGATTTTATTGTCAAGGTTTGGCATTTTGTTCATGTCAACCGATAAATTATTATTGAGAATTTACATCAGTCTATTGTTCGGATTGGTGGTAAAATCGAGTCATACTGGCAGTCCGCCAGATTTGTAAATATTTTTCTGAAAAGAGTTATCTCAAGTTATCTGTACCCCAAATATTCGGGAATTCTGTATTCTACTGGTCAATTTTGGGCAAGAGGCCCATTATAGAGAAAGAGAGACTCGTGTACCGTTTTACGGACCCGAGAATATTTAGGCATTCGTTGCCTTGGTTGAATTGATAACCATTATGATGCTAGCATTCATACATATATATTATAGTTGATATCGTATTGTAGCCGTGATCGGGCGAAGTGCGGTGTCATCGGAGGCCGGTATTCTTGGTTGGTTAGTTGATCGCCCCACCGAGATACGGAGAGGTGGAAGACCAGTTCATTCTTACATCATGAGTTATCAGAGTTATATCAAATGAGTTATCGAGTATTCTGTTTCGAGATGAGTAATGAGTCTTTTGAGTATTCTGTTTTGAGATGAGTTTGAGCCTTTCGAGTATGATATTTTCAAGTTGAATTTGAGTCAGATCATATTGTTTTATTCGATATTAAAATTTTGAGTATTAATTTTGGTAAACCTTATTATATTTATATACCGAGAGAGAAGAGAACTTGCTGAGCACTATAGTTGCTCATTCTTGCTTTGCAACATTTTGTTCAGCTGTCAAGACGGAAGGAGGAGAGACGTCCAGCCAGGGCTATAAAGGCAAGGGGAAAGCGCAAGGCTATGGCGTCAATAATTAGAAGATCCAGATAGAATCTTTATATTTCTACTGTTGTGAACTTTTGTAATATATTAATTCGAGATGTATCAAGTGTTTCGTATTATGCTGTGAAGACGATCTTGGATCTGCGGAGTGGGACATTTTATGCTCCGTTGTATTATATATTTTGCGTTGTTATTGCGTAACTTGTGCTACAGGATATTGAGACAATGTGACGACCCGGGTCCCCTGTCAGGGTGGATTTGGGGGCGTTACACTTACTAAGGTATCATAAAGTGTGCACTCCCGAAGGCATCATAAAAAGCACGCCCTAGTAAGGTATCATAGGCTAGTTCCGGAACTATACGCAATTACTAACGGGTTCATAAGTCATAGCTAGCTGGGAATTCTTATATCTAAAAATTCACACTTGATCCAAATTTTCGTAACAAAAATATGAAAAGTATTAAATATTTAAAAACATTTCAAATATAAAAACATTTTAAAAATATATCGGAGAGCACGAAAAGTTAACTTACCTTAACCGCGATAATGACTCAATTAAACTATGCCAATGAATCCTATACAAATATTTAATCATAACAAAAACCATATTAGTCGACACATCAGTGAGCTCAAAAAATGCAAATCCTTATAGTTTATAAATATATACTAATTAACAAAATGAATATAATCGAGGTGGACATCTACAGTATTAGCCCCTGACCATACTTAACATAGGTGTGGTACTGTCACAAAAATGAATATACAGAATAAACGTGAACACATATGACCAAGCTAAACTATATACACATGATTTGGTTTTCTTTAAATTAATTAAAGGTACATGAATACATTTATTTAATATAACAAAAACAAAAAAAAAGAATAAAAATTAAAGTAAACAAAACAAGTCATGAATCAGAATCATGTAAACGGACATGTGTAAAAGCAAGGTAAACAATATGTCAAAACAAAACTTAACTAGCCGGATCATTTTCTTAAATAAGGTCCTCTTAATTATCATATATTAATCACACTGGTTACCAAAATACAACATCAACATTTACTAATTAAGTATATAAAATTAACACACCAAATAATCAATATCATGTTTGCCAACACTAAACGCACACATATACCAAAAATTAATGAATTTTAAATAAACCTGACCAAGCTCTATCAAAATTAGTAGTAAAATAATTCACATGCATGCTGATTTTTTTAACAAAAGAAGAACTACAACGAGCATGTAAATTTTGCACATAGAGAAAATGTAGTTAGGGGAGCTTTAGAACGTACCTCTTTTTTTTTTTTTTTTTCTAATCCTCCGTTTGCTTTGTTTTAGATATGCAGAGATATACTTATAGACTTAACTAAACAATTTAAAGTCAATCATGTAGATGAACCGAATGCAAATCAGGTATGGATAGTATTCATTTATTCTAACTGAAATTCCATCTTAACAAAAAAAATTTTTTTAGATCTCTAGCTATGTACGTAACTAGAATTAAGATATAGATATAATAAATATTATTATTTAATAACTGCAATATAAAATAAAATACATATTTTGTAAAGTAAAACAAAAATTCGAGATATTACATTTTACCCTCCTTAAAAAAATTTGTCCCCAAATTTTCATATAACATAAAAATACACGTAAATTCAACAAGTACATAAATAACACATTCTTTTCAATTAAACTGACTTAGCAAGTAAAATCATACCTTAATCTTGCTTCGGTTGGTGCTGAGACACTCGTCCGTAGGTAGGTCCAAGAAGAGTTGCCAATTTGAATCATTTTTGTCTTTGGCCAGATCGCGTTTCGGACATTCCGCAATCCTATGTCCCATCTCACCGCAGCTAAAGCAAGCGCCCGTGTTCCATCGACAGTCTTTATCTAAATGATTTCGACCGCACCTAGAACACTGTAGTTTGTTCCCTTGAGTTCCTTTATTCGCATTTCCACCAAACCCTCGATTGCCAAACTTCTTTGCTGGCCCATTATCACTGAATCCACTTGCAGGTTCATTGGCCTCTTCTTACCATCTTCCTCTTTCTTCTTCTTTGCATCTACCAAACCCCTTTCAACCACAAGAGCCTTATTAAGCACTTGCTCGCACGTACCTAGCTCAAAATTAGCAACCGCATGCCTAATGTCAGCCCTAAGTCCCTCTTCTAATCTTCTAGCACGACTAACTTCGTCTGCAACTAGAGTAGGAGCGTACTTAGAGAGCTTCGCAAACTCTGCTTCATACTCTATCACTGTTCTGTCTCCTTGCTCAAGCCTGATAAAATCTCTCTCTTTTTGGACGCGCACAGTTCTTGGGAAATACTTGTCAGTCAATGCAGCCTTGAATCTTTCCCATGTAACGGGTTCAGGATTTACCTCGTTTTTTCTCTGCTCCATCAGCCACCAGTCATAAGCACTGCCCTGCAGCTGGTACACAACTAAAGTCACTTTCTGTGCATCATTGCTTCCCATAAGCTCAAATGCCTTTTCCATCTCTTGTGTCCATTTTTCTACAACAGCTGGATCCGTTGCACCATCAAAAGTAGGAGGGTTTAACCGCTTGAACTCCGATACAATGCTTCGTTGAACCGGTTGCTGGTTCCCAACTAGTGTAGCTATGGTTTGCGCTAGCTGGTTAAACATATTACCCCCATCATTAGTGTTGTTGCCGTTGTTGTTATGGTGGTTGTAACTTCCGTTGCCTCTGCCTCGGCCTCGGCCTCGAGTGCTCATGTTTCCTTACTTCCCTTCACAAATAAAATAAGACTTTTAGATGCACAAATAACGATAACATAACACACAAAATCAAATAACACACAAAAAATCACACATGTCAAAATTCACATAAGCGAGAACATCAGCCCAAAATTTAATTCCCTACCCCACGGGTCAATCCTAAGCGGAAGTCTACAGGATCGCAAAACGCTCCCTAGGAAATGTACTAGTCCCATACCTAATACATTCCGAAGAGAAGTCTGCTTTGATACCAACTGTAACAGCCCGACTTTTCGGACTATCAACATTCGCTCGAATAACCATAACAAAATTTAAATTCCGTAAACTCATAAAATAAAATCCCAAAATATCGTAAAAATATTCTAAAATCCAGAAATGGTACTACATAAAATAATCCAATGTAAAACCAAAATCCATACAAACGCAGCTCCTCAAATAAAACAGTTAGAAACTAGAACATTATTAAATGACACTGGTTCGACTCTAATCCAATCCAAATGCCATACTCGCAGCTAGTACCTGAAAATTCACAAATAATGAGCTACACAGCCCAGCAAGATAACTAATCGAACTAACCAGTGATCAAGTAGGTTTTACAAAAATAATTCATAATTTTCCATAAATCAAAGTTCACAATTTCATAATTCGTAGTTTACAATTTCAAAATCAAAACTCAAAAACGTATAATAAATTCCACAGTTCGCTAAGGTCACAAATACCTGGTGACACAGTATCATAGGTTCATAGGTGTCAATAATGCGCCCCTTACTAAGGTATCATAAAGTGTGCACTCCCGAAGGCATCATAAAAAGCACGCCCTAGTAAGGTATCATAGGCTAGTTCCGGAACTATACGCAATTACTAATGGGTTCATAAGTCATAGCTAGCTGGGAATTCTTATATCTAAAAATTCACACTTGATCCAAATTTTCGTAACAAAAATATTAAAAGTATAAAACATTTAAAAACATTTCAAATATAAAAACGTTTTAAAAATATATCGGAGAGCACGAAAAGTTAACTTACCTTAACCGCGATAATGACTCAATTAAACTATGCCAATGAATCCTATACAAATATTTAATCATAACAAAAACCATATTAGTCGACACATCAGTGAGCTCAAAAAATGCAAATCCTTATAGTTTATAAATATATACTAATTAACAAAATGAATATAATCGAGGTGGACTTGTACCTGACCATACTTAACATAGGTGTGGTACTGTCACAAAAATGAATATACAGAATAAACGTGAATAAATATGACCGAGCTAAACTATATACACATGATTTGGTTTTCTTTAAATTAATTAAAGGTACATTAATACATTTATTTAATATAACAAAAACAAAAAAAAAAGAATAATAATTAAAATAAACAAAACAAGTCATGAATCAGAATCATGTAAACGGACATGTGTAAAAGCAAGGTAAACAATATGTCAAAACAAAACTTAACTAGCCGGATCATTTTCTTAAATAAGGTCCTCTTAATTATCATATATTAATCACACAGGTTACCAAAATACAACATCAACATTTACTAATTAAGTATATAAAATTAACACACCAAATAATCAATATCATGTTTGCCAACACTAAACGCACACATATACCAAAAATTAATGAATTTTAAATAAACCTGACCAAGCTCTATCAAAATTAGTAGTAAAATAATTCACATGCATGCTGATTTTTTTAACAAAAGAAGAACTACAACGAGCATGTAAATTTTGCACATAGAGAAAATGTAGTTAGGGGAGCTTTAGAACTTACCTCTTTTTTTTTTCTTTTTTTTTTTTCTAATCCTCCGTTTGCTTTGTTTTAGATATGCAGAGATATACTTATAGACTTAACTAAACAATTTAAAGTCAATCATGTAGATGAACTGATAATGCAAATCAACTTTTTTTTTTTAGATCTCTAGCTATGTACGTAACTAGAATAAAGATATAGATATAATAAATTCATTATTATTTAATAACTGCACTATAAAATAAAATACATATTTTGTAAAGTAAAACAAAAATTCGAGATATTACAAAAATTGTCTGCATTTACTTTGTAGTGGGGAATGAGAAACTTGATATTTTCCCTATCAACGTATTAATCTCCCCCCAAAAGTACATGTCATCAGCATACTATACAAAGGACTATGGGTTCAAGATTTTTTTTCTTTTAAACTTGGAACATAGTAATAGAAATCAGCTTTTTTTTTTCAGGAGTAATAGAAATCAGCTTTAAAATACAGCAAATATTAATCATTCATGTATAAAACTACACATATTTTTACCAAGTAATATTACCACGATTTTTGTAAATTCAACTTCATTTCTTTATATAGGATGGGAGGGTAGGCATCTTATTAATACAAAAAATTTAATCATAAAAAATTGAGGTTATAATATCATCTTTTTTTATAATTTAAAGTTTACATTTTCACAAATCCTCAAATTTAATTGTAAGTTGTAACACCTTAAGGGTTATTATTTTTTTTTTTTTTTTGAATTTACAAGTAACTTAAAAAATAATTGTATCAGTGATTGTAGTCATAATTTTATTTATCTATAAATCGAGATGCCGCTCGAGGCGATGTCGATAAGTGTTATATATCACTTAATATAATTTAGATGTAAGAAAATATTATTCATTTTTGATTATTTCAATGTCCAAATTTTTTCTAATTCTCAAATTTATAATAAGGGCATGTCATTCTAGAAAATTATTTTGTGATATTTTTCTGTTATACCCGTCTAGAACATCTAATATAGTATTTTTTTTTAATATAATATATGTATTTCACATGAAAATAAGCAAATATTATAATTTCTAAATAATTTAGTAGTTTGCATCGAAGGCATATATAATCAATTGCAAGGATTCATATTAAAAAAAACCATTACAATACATAACAACTTTTATAATATGTAAGGATCGAGGTGCCGCCGAAGACGGTGCCGAGTAGTTTTTATTATTATTTATTAATCCCTCCGTTCTTTTCCATTATTATTTTTAATTTTTTTATATAAATTTAAACACCATATGTTATTGGCTTTAATTATTGTGGTTATGTATAATCAATCTCAATCACACAGATATAAAAAAATAGTGCCATCATAACAAATATTAATTTTTATAATCAATTAGGATTGAGGTGCCGGCGAATGCGGTGCCGAGGAGTTTTGTTTATTATTTATTATAATTTAATTATTGAATATATTAAATTTTGTGATAAATTAAAATATGACAATTTTATAAAGATTTAGATTCAAATTATCAAAATAAAATAAAATAATATTAATTAATTTGAATTTATAAGTAAAATAAATAATTTGATTAGAGATTTGTAGTCATTTTTTTACGAAAAAATCGAGGTGCCGCCGGAGGCGGTGCCGAGAAGTGTTCTTTATCATTTAATTTGATTTAGCTAGAAAAAGTAACCATTTAAATTTTACATTTTTTTACTAATCCTCAGATTTAATAATATTAGAAGGACATGAAATTTTTAAAAATCAATGTAGAAGATTTATTTAGAAGATTTTTTATTAATACACCTCAAAAACATATTAAACATAAAAATACTATCTCGGTGTAACTGAAATTGATATCAAATAGTTTTCAGCATAATTAGGTGTTAAATAAATCATAATTACATTTGGTGCAAATTTAAATTTTTATATCAAACCAAAATTTAAAAAAAAATATTTGATATAATTGAATATTAAAATACTTAATAGGAAAGTAGTAATAAACATTACTCCCTCCGACGAATTGTTAATATTTCAAAATAGGGTGTTAGCATGCATTTTAAGATAGATTTTAAGGATAATTTCATAATTTATTATTGAAATTTTCTTTTTTTGTATAAAAATAGAACAATTCTTAAAATTCACCGTAAAATGCGAATTGGATGGAACGGAAGGAGTAATATATTTCTATAATTACAAAACAAAATTCAAATAAAAATTATAAGAAAATTATAAAATAAAAACGCCCAGCATGGCGGGCATAAATACTAGTCTAAAATTATTAACTGCATTCACACAAAAATCATTTATGTTATTCTTTTCAATATTTATAACCTTAAAAATACCGAGTGTAAACATCTACATCCTTGCAATTTTTGATGTCAACTTAAAAATCATCTACACGCACAAAAAGAAATTAATTTGTTACATTCTTTTAAAAAAAAAGTTAGGAAAATATATGGATTTATCCATTTCTATTTATTGAAAAAAAAAAAGTAAACATCCAAAAAGTAATTTTATATATATTATAGAGGGAATGATTTTTAAGTTATTTAGCATGTGTGTGAGGTTAAAAAGAAAAAAAAATTGTGGATACATAAGGGGTTCGGGAGGTTGATAAACATGAAAAATATCTTGAATTGCCAACAATCATTGTCTAAAGTACATGAATACGGGGAAAAACTCAACCTTTTAAAAGTTATAATATCAATATTAAAAAATATTATCACTCCTACCTAAACCCGACAAACATTAACGCTATAAGGAATTTAGTATTTGGATTTGTATTATAGTATACAGAAGTACATGAAAAAATTACAATTGTGTTTGAAAGGGCATGAAAATAATTAAATAAAAAAATTTGTATGAATTATTTATTAATTATTTATATATATATATATATTTCTACAAAAAAAATTTATTAGATATAATATCTTCAAATTTATTTATGTCAAAGATAATATCTTCAAATTTTTATTGTGAAATTTTTGTGGTAGAAATAGTTTTAATACCTTTAAGAACAATATAGTATTAATAAAATTATTTTTTTGTGAAACAATAATGATACTTTTATAATATCAAAATATTTTTTATGTATCATGCATAATGACAAGAAAACGTTCACTGATTCATGTGATACATGAGACGAAATGAATTTATTTAGTATGATTCACACGGTGCACGAGATGATATGAATTTATTTATTATCGAATTTGGACGTATGTCACAAAAAATACGGAAACACGACGATCGATTTCCTGATCTAAAAACAATAGAGTTAATTACGACTACTAGAACCTATAATATGTCTTACTTAGTTAATATTAATATCCTATTTTATATTAAGTACACTTTTAATAAATATTTGTTAGGATTTGATGCCTTAACCTAAAATTGCTGCATGCAGAAGTTGTTGTTGTAAAAAGTATGGGGGATTTTCTTTTCCAAATAGAAGTTTTTTTTTTTTGGATCAAAAAGTGTTGTTGAAAAAGCTGCTTTTAGATTTACAAAATATTTTGCTTTTAGGTATAAAACGGAAACCCTTAATATAATTGATATCTAATAAAATGTATGCGTAACTTTAAATTGTACTCTCTATCAGTTATCGGTTAATTAATGGGTAAAATGCGTAATTGAGTTATAATATAGTACAATACTAAATAAATAATAAGTGTTAAACGTGTAGCTATATAATGATACTCAACCACTATATGATAGATTATATATAACTACATAAGATTTAATGAACGATTAGTTATATTCTAACATTGTATAAAAATTAAATATTCTTCCATATTAGTTTGAACAAATACATGTCGATTGATTTTTGGTACGGTCGAAACAATTTATATTTTTACCACTATAAGGCAGTTTATGCCACATATGTAATGATCCACCTATGTTCTCCTACATGTTTGTTATTGCTATTTGAAACAGACTAAATAACGTAGGGAAAGTAAATTATTTCGTCCTTAAACTATATGTTGTTTTTGGTTTAGGTTCCTGAATTAAAAAAAAAATCCGGATAACTAAACTTTTTTTTTTTTTTGAAACCAAATAAACTTCTTCATTAAGTAGAAAGATC
The DNA here is from genome assembly GCA_036435485.1 of Saposhnikovia divaricata. Taxonomy (NCBI): domain Eukaryota; kingdom Viridiplantae; phylum Streptophyta; class Magnoliopsida; order Apiales; family Apiaceae; genus Saposhnikovia; species Saposhnikovia divaricata. Next base: position 52,423,779 of record CM071594.1, on the reverse strand, counting down.
ATTTAAATAAGTCTCCAACAGTTGAGTAGGAGGAGACGTAAATACAGAAAAACAATCTAACAAACAAGGAATTTTTGCTAGGCCATGAGCCATCCCGTTTGCTTGTCTTCGAATGTGACGAACACAGACCTCAGGCATGCTTTGCAGAAGGGCTCTGCAATGCTCAGTAACATGTCCAACCTCTAAGAGATTAACAACATCACCACCAACTGCCTGCACAGCTACCATAGAGTCTGACTCGATCACTACTTTGCTAGCTTGTAAAGCTTTTACCCAAGAAAGAGCCTCTCTTATTCCAATGCTTTCTGCTTCCAGAACATTACCAGGCAAAACCAGTGTCAAAGATCTTCCTTCCAAGAAATGGCCTGTGTGATCACGAATAAGCATACCAACAGTAAAATTTTCTGCATCTTTATGATACGAAGCGTCCACATTTAGTTTCAAAATACCCTCCTCCGGCTTCACCCATTTAGCTTCTACTCTCTCAGGCACACGACCTCCAGTTGCTGTAGTTTCCTTATCCCTTCTCCTAGCTTTCCTCCATTCTTCTACTGTATGAAAACTACCTTCCATAGCTAAACTCGGGTTAATTGTCTTTCCTTCCCACAATCGCTTATTCCTCCAGTACCACACTCCCCATAACACTATGCAGATTTTCCCCAGTTCCTCAAAAGATGCTTCAGAAAACTTTTGCAAAAACCACTCCTGCACAGACGTGACATTTCTCATATCAAACGTTAAACCCACTGATCTCCAACAACTTTCTGCAAACTGGCATTCAAAAAAGAGATGCAGAATGTGTTCTACATCTGCATTACACATAGGACAAGTGACAGGTAATACTACACCCTTCGCTTTAAGACGATCACGAACTGGTAAATTGTTCCTGCAAATGCGCCATATAAATATCTTTATCTTGTGTGGAACATGAAGCTTCCAAAGGCGACTCCAACCACTCGACTGAGGCACCAAATTATCACCAATATGTTGATCGTGCCACAACTGATATCCAGTCTTAACATCATATAACCCATTCTTAGACCTGGACCAAGCTACTCTATCACCAACAACACGTTGGGGCACAGAAATTGCTAGAATAGCTGTTGCATCTACTGCACTAAACATGTCTCTGACTTTGCTTTCATTCCACAGCTTTGTACCAGGATGAAATAAAGATGAGACAAGCTCATTTCTTCCCTCATAAATATGAAGGTAGTCAACACGGTAATCTTTTTTTGCTCTCAACCAAGGGTCTTTCACAGCCACTATCTCCTTACCATCTCCAACGACCCACCTGAACCCAGACTTCAGTGATTCTTTTGCATTCCATATCCCTTCCCAGATGTAACTAGACCCCTGTCCCTTAGCAGCCTTCAGGATATGTACATCAGGGAAATACCGTGCTTTAAGAACCCGAGAGACAAGAAGACTTGGGTTGTTAATACATTTCCAGACGTGCTTCCCAACAAGAGCTAAGTTATACCCTTGGAGACTTCTAAACCCCATACCACCCCTATCTTTTGACATGCTCATATTATCCCACGAATGCCATTTAATCCCTCGACCCTGATTGGAATTTGAGACCCACCAGTACTGATTAAACATGCGTTCGATTTCTTGGCAGAGAGTTTTGGGCAACACAAAACACGACATACAATACGATGGGATAGACTGCGGCACGTTCTTGATTAACACAGATTTCCCCCCCTTGAGATAGGTTTAGCTCTCCAGCCTTGGATTCTTTTGTTCACCCTCTCCTTAATAAAACCAAACGTTCTTTTCTTTGATCTCCCCACCATAGAAGGCAGCCCCAAGTACTTGCTACTCGTAATCTCATTTTGAACTCCCAAAATTCTACCCAGTTCCTCTTGTTTATCCCTACGAACATTAGCACTGTAAAAGACTCCTGATTTCTGAAGGTTAACGGACTGGCCTGAGAAATCTTCGTAGCCTTTCAATATATCCCTCACACGGCTAGCCTCCTCCACATTCGCACGAAAGAATAAGAAACTGTCGTCCGCAAAAAGAAGGTGAGTAACTTCAAGAGCAGTTGGGCTAACACGGCATCCATGAATTAACCCATCTTCTTGAGCTCTATCTAGTGCATTCGACAACCCCTCCACGCAAAATAGAAACAAATAGGGAGATAAGGGATCCCCTTGTCGAAGTCCTCTACGAGGATAAATCGGACCTACAGTAGAGCCATTCAAACAAATATCATAAGAAACTGTTGAGACACAAAGCATGATCCACTCAATCCACTTCCTACAAAATCCCATGCTTATCATTCTTTGCTTTAAATATTGCCAATTAACTCTGTCATATGCTTTGCTGATGTCAAGTTTAAGTGCCACCTCTCCCTCTTGACTTCGACCTTTCCTTTTCATATGATGAATAAGTTCAAAAGCCACCACCACATTATCGGTAATGCTTCTCCCTGCTATAAAGGCTGACTGAGACTCTGAGATAAGACCAGGAAGAATTATTCGAAGTCTATTCGTCAGAACCTTAGCAATAATTTTATAAAGCACATTACACAGCGCTATGGGCCGTAGATCCTTCAAACGACATGCCTGTTCTATTTTTGGAATAAGAACTACGTTAGTGCTGTTCAAATCTGCAGGAAACTTACAATCATTCAGCCATGTTCGACAACATTCAAATACCTCATTACCCATCAGATTCCAGAAGTTTTGATAAAAAGCCGGGTTGAGTCCGTCCGGTCCAGAAGCCTTGTCCGGATGCATTTGCTTTAAAGCAATGGTGAATTCCTCGAATGTAACCTCCTTTGTTAACATCATGTTCTGTTCTTGAGTGACCATTCTTGGAATTTCCATAGAAGTATTCACATTCTGCGTTTCTGGCTCTTTAAACACCCCTTCAAAATAACCTTTCACAATATCTCCCATTTCCTCCAAAGTTTCTACACGATGACCATCTTCTGTTTCTAAGAATTTTAAGTGAGTCGATTTCCTCCGAACAGAAGCACAAGCATGGAAAAAGCGAGTATTATCATCACCCTCCTTCAACCAGAAAATTTTTGCTCTCTGTTTCCAATAAATTTCCTCATGCATCAAAATTTCATTAAGCTTTTCCTTCTCCATCAGAAATTGTTTCACGCTTACATCATCAGTTTTATCCCGTAAGGATTCCAAAACACGCTTCTGGTTTTTGACTTTCTCCTTGAATTTGTTGAAAAAAACACGTCCCCATTTCGCCATAAATCCCGAGACAGACATGAGTTTGGGCAAAAGATGCGCTGCAGGAATCGACTCCCAGTGAGCAGTAACATCCTTCAAAAACGTTGGTTCTTTTAGCCAAGTATTCTCAAACTTGAACCTAAATTCTCGCCGTGGAATAGCAACATTAAGCAAATCAAGAATAATTGGATCATGGTCCGACACCGTTGCTGTTTGAACAGAAAGACGACAAAGAGGAAATTTCGACCACCAAGTCATTGTTGCAAAAGCTCTGTCCAATTTTTCTTTAACCCAGTTTGCAGTGCCTGGGCTCTTTTCCCATGTAAACGAACCCCCTTGCAACTCAATTTCTGAAAGAAGACTATCATCTAAGGCTTCCCTGAAACCATCCATTAAAGCTTGAGAGTGAGGGTGCTGGCCTTCTTTATCTGAGCTATATAGAAGATCATTAAAATCCCCTATGATGCACCACGGTAGATTAGACACCCCAGCTAGAGTTCTAATTAAGTCCCACGAATTCCTTCTCCGGGCACGTTCCGGATAACCATAGAAACATGACAACCTCCAGGCTGCAACATTCCTCTCACAAAAGACAAGATCAACATGATTCTGAGAATATCCTGTGACATTACAGTCTACATTACGTTTTAAAAAAACTGCCAAACCTCCACTTCTACCTATACTATCTACTGAAAAACAGCTTGCATAACCCATCCTCACACGAAGCTCTTCTATTCTACTAGCTTTAGAAATAGTTTCAACTAAAAATAAAACATCGGGCATACGATCTCTAACAAGATCGCATAACACACGAACTGTACGAAGGTTCCCCAACCCTCGACAGTTCCAGCTTAAGCATATCATTTCTGCTGGCTAGCTTGCTTAGCAAGCGTAGCCAAAACGTTGTTTGAAGACTCAGTACAATCAGTTTTAGAAAGTGCAGAGTCAGTTGATGTTGCATTCATAAAACCCCCAGTCGTAATACTCATATTAGGCCCATATCTTTTTCTTTTTCTTTCCTCTAAGTCCAGCCCAACTAGCTCATCATTATCCAGCCCATCATACATATTTGAAAACTGATTTCCCTCCAAACTTGATGCTGAATTTACTCCACCACTTGCCTTTCCTGCCACGATTATCCCTTCCATAATTCTCGTTCTATCTGTTGGCTGAAAATTCGGATTTTGGGATCCCTCATTGTTAGCCATCCCTGATTTTCCTCCCCAATCATCGCTACTGTCATCTCTGAGCCACTTGCTTCTCCCCTGCATCGCAGCCCTACGCGGCGGCGCTTTTAGCCAGTTCCCCCATTCTCTAACTATTGCATTCGAACTATTTTGCAACCTCTTCGAGCAAAACCTCTCTGTGTGTGTCATTAATCCACATATAAAACATAAATCCCCTAGCTTTTCGTACTTGCAATTTACCACAAACTCTGACTTGTCCCTTCTGCAAATTTTCTTCTTTCTTTTCAGTGGGTTTCGAACGTCCACCTTGACCTTCAATCTCATGTACTCACGCCAAATACTCTTATCATTACTCGGATCATACAATACAAACTTTCTGATTGACATCTTTCCGTCAGTATTTGACTAACGGACGTTAGTCAATGCTGACGTGGCAATGTCGGAAAAATCGAATTTTTACGAAATAAAGTGAAAATTTAACATGTTAATCTACGAGTGATTATAAGAATATGGGTGGTGAAAGTTTTCGAGTTCACTTTCCGTGAAATTTCAATTTTTACGGCATTGCCACGTCAGCATTGACTAACGTCCGTTAGTCAAATACTGATGGAAGGATGTTAATCAAAAATTTTAAAAGTTTAGGTATCCAGATATTTTTTTTTTATAGTTAAGGGATCTAAACCAAAAACATCATATAGTTTAATGATGAAATAACTTATTATCCCAATAACATATTATTATCGTGATAATCTTTTATTTTTTTTTTTGGAAAATAGACTAAATTGTACACTATTGTTGTTATAATACTTGTCAGCTAATGAGTATTGTTTACCACTTTTTCCGGTTATTCTTCTTACAACACTCAACGAGTACTCTTTTCAAGATTTAAAGTTCACTAATCTATACTATATTATAATAAGCGAAAGGGGCTATAATTTGTAGTTTGGTTACCCCCTATTTTGGTTATCCCCCATTCACAACCGTTAGATCTTCAACTCAAATCGATCATGACCGTTAGATACAACAATACTAAAGTTGGAGGTCTAAGGTTCGAATCCCGCCAACAACATTTTAATATAAAATTAATGCTAGATTATGTTATATAGAAAGGTTGAAGGTTCGATTCCTACCAACAACATATTAATTTAGATTTAATACTAAAAATTATTTATATACAAAGGTTTAAAATTTTAATTCTCCAAACATATTAAAAGTAATGTTTATAATATTATATATACTAGACTATAAGTAAATTAAAAAAAATTAAAAGTAACCCGTGCTTTGCACGGGCTATAAGCTAGTATTTCTAAAATTAGAACGGTTACCAACTACTGATCTTAAATAAATCGGGGCACGTCGAGTAGATTAACAGGAAGATATAATCGACTCTATCACAATTTACGAAATAAATTATACGAATTAATGTGGCCCGTGCCATGCATGGGCTATCATGCTAGTTGTATATTAGGTTGCAAAGCATGTTGCAAGAAGTTCACGTCGAGTAAATTAACAAGAAGATATACTCGACTCTATCACAATTTACGAAATAAATTATACGAATTAATGGGGTCCGTGCTTTGCATGGACTATAATGCTAGTTGTATATTAGGTTGCGAAGCATGTTGCAAGCAGTTATAGTTTAGATTGCAACAGTTGCATTTCATGTATGTATTTCATGTTACATACGGGGTTGCACCGTAGTTTTTTTAAAAAAAATTCCTTTTTTGATTAAGTAGACTTTAATAAAGATTTTGGAGTAAAATTCATCGTGGTGGCTAAACTTTACCCCAATTTTCAAAATGTTGGCCGTATTATTAGATTTTCAAAATGTTGGCCGATGTTTCCCTTCGTATTTCAAAAAGGTGTCTCCCGTTAAGTTCCGTTAAGTATGCGCCGTTAATTTTAAATAATCATGAGTAAATTTCATGGTGGTGGCTAAACTTTATCCCAATTTTCAAAATGTTGGCCGTGTTATAGATTTTCAAAATGTTGGCTGATGTTTCCCATCATTCAATTTTCAAAATTTTATTATGTTTACCATCATTCAAGTAAAGCTGTGTCACCTATCTATTTCTCAACTATTCAGGTTAATTGTTTCTACCATCACTTCTCTTTTGACTCTTTCTAATGCCTCTGCTTCCCTTTCTCTCCAAAATTTTGTATGACCCGTCTTTTCTTTTCTTGTGTATATATGTTTGTATGTTCTCTTGGTTTGTAAATGTGAAAATTGTTAGATGGGGAGCTGGGATTTTCAAGATTTTTGATGTAGAATTGAATTTGAAGTGATTGAGAGCAGCCCTTTTTGTTTTTAAGATAAAGATTTAATCTTGAAGTTGTAGGCACTTTAAGATCAAGTTTGGTAATTTGATTTGTGATTTGTTGGTAGTTTCTGAATTTGGTTTGTTTTATCTCTGTACAGCATGCATCCCTTCTTTTTGAAATGCGGAGGGAAACATCAGCCAATATTTTAAAAATCTATAATACGGCCAACATATTGAAAATTGGGATAAAGTTTAGCCACCACCATGAAATTTACTCATGATTATATAAAGATAACGATGCATACTTAACGGGAGACATCTTTTTGAAATGCGGAGGGAAACATCAACCAACATTTTGAAAATCTGATAACACGGCTAACATTTTGAAAATTGGGTTAAAGTTTAGCCACCACCCTGAATTTTACTCAAGATTTTGTAACATGGATATTTTGCAAAAATGTCCTAGAAGTTATTACTGTGATCTCTCAATTATTAACTATTTTACTTTTTAGATATTCCAATTTTTCTTAATAACACTAAATTGATCATAAAACATGATCTGAGAAAGAGAATTTATACTTAATTCACATAAAAATAATATATTAAAAATTGTCATAATATAAATAAAACATCATAAAATATTAATAGTAACTTATAACACTTAAATAAGAGAATGAGAGTCTGAGACTACACAATTAAATTCATATTAACAAAATATAATTAGCATAATTGCAGAAAAAATAGAAATGATAATCCTTAGAAAGCATCATGCATTAATAGGAAAGAAGGAAGAGTGCACATTTCAATTCAACTAATAATAATTTAGCAGAGGCATTAAGCGACGGTATAAATCGAGTAATATTTTCCATTAAAACTTTACATGTGATGCTAGTTTTGGTACTCTACACTTTCCTTTTCTTATATATAGACCCTTGCTATAATGAGAAAAAAAAACCAAAATTCCTGTTGCCTACTTCTTGCCTGATTTTTCTCCCCATCTATCTTCAACCCCTAGCAAAACAAACCGTATTATAAGTCTCTTTCAGTTAAGATATGTTTATCTACATGATTAATTAATAACAAGTAAATTAATTTTATTAAAGAATCTCTCGAATTAAAAGTGACAATCATTAGTAGTTGACGAGTCTACAATTTGAAAAATAGACCTGTAACAAACACTCTGCTAACGAGAACGTTCATTTTAGCTGATCAAAACAAAATACAGTGATTCTGTGTAACCAAACAAATATTTACAATTTTGGAAACATGCATTTGCTTATTAATTATTAGCAACCTCCGCCAACTCTTTGATTATTGTCACTAGTCCTGTCATATTTTCGTTAGTTATGGTGCATGTTCATTATCATTCCATCCCTTCTCTTCACATTGTTTTCCCAAAAAGAAGGTCCATTGTGCATCATCAGGAGCGAATGTTCGATTTTCGGCTTCTTCGACGACTTGATCGCGTAAAACTGCGAATATTCTCAGCTCTTTCGTGTCTGGCTCTATGTTTTCTTGTCATTTTTGGAGATGTTTATGTTGATCAAGTGAAGTTGCATGGTACAAAAAGTACTAGGAAAGTGTTAGAATCAGTTTCGGCTGCTGTTCCCGAAATGGTGTCACAGAAAGAAGATGCTGAGGAAAATAAAAATTTTAAAAAAGATTTTATTAGTTTGGTACCTCCTGTGAATGTATCTATGGAAGAAAGAATTGCTTGGTTTAAGAAAAAGTTACCTGATTTTGAGATATTTCAGAAAACTCCGAAGGCAATGCGGTTCGAAAGACGGGCTAATGATTTCTTTGATGGTGATGCTGGTCATTGTAGGACTAAGTTTTTTATGACATGGATATCTTCAGCAGGATCATTTGGAGAGAGGGAGGTTCTTGCCATGGAGTCACTTTTTAAGTCCAATCCAAATGGATGTTTGATGATTCTGTCAACAACATTAGATTCTGTTCAAGGTTCAAAGATTTTGAGTCCTATAACAGAACAAGGATTTAGGGTTGTTGCCGTAACTCCAAACTTGCCTTTTCTGTTCAAGAACACACCAGCTAAGCCATGGTTTGATGAAATAAAGATGGGGAAAAAGGATCCAGGAGAAATTCCATTGGCACAAAATCTTTCAAATTTGATCAGATTAGCAGTTCTGTACAAGTATGGTGGGGTTTACTTGGATACAGATTTCATTGTTTTGAAAGATTTTTCAGGTTTAAGAAACTCAATTGGAGCACAAAGTAGTAATGCTCATGGAAATTGGACAAGGTTGAATAATGCAGTACTGGTATTCGACAAGAAACACCCACTTCTGTACAAGTTTATAGAAGAATTTGCATCAACTTTTAACGGAAACATTTGGGGACACAATGGACCATACCTTGTTTCTAGAGTTGCTTCTAAATTTGCAACAAGTAAAGAGATTAAATTTACAATCTTACCTCCTATGGCTTTTTATCCAGTTTATTGGAGTCGGATTGAAGGGTTCTTTGTGAAACCACATAATCGGGCTAGATCAAAATGGGTTGAAGCAAAGTTGGCACAGCTAAGTGGTGAGACTTATGGGGTGCACTTGTGGAACAGGCAAAGTAGTAAATTAAGAATTGAAGAAGGAAGCATCATGGGGAGACTAATTTCCGAGCATTGCATACTCTGCCAGCATCTATATAGTTCTTGAGGAATGCAGCATATTGGGCTACTACAAGTTTTGCTTCAGTAAGCTTTGATTATCAAGACTGTTTTTTTACATGTTAAGCAAGTTGTCCCTGTTACACTTGTATACAAAAAAGTAGGTAAGTAATGTACAACTGATACTCACTTCTAAAAGCCAAATAGCCAAAATTGAATCAAAACATATCATGTATAATTGTACATCCCTCTGGTAGACCTGGAATACGAACTTTCACTGGATTTGTAGAAGTAGAAATGTTATTTGTGTCATGTTTAGTGTCAAAAAGTATGTTTATCTCAAATATGCTATCAATATATGCTACCACAGATCATGATACGTATACGTCTCAACCTTAACCTAAATCTAAAACCTCTACACGTCCATCGAATAAATCTTGGCAATCTTCTGAAGGACTTTGTTCTGTTTAACTTGCGCTTGCGCCATTTGTGTCTACTCTTCTGGTAGGCGAACTCTCTATCGATGAAGCTGCCTTCTGAAGCTGATCCATAAGGACTATCAAAAGCATTGACAGTTTTAACTTTCTTGAATGTGATCCAAGGATCATCACAGATTCCCTCATCTGTATCACTGCCCCATAAAAGAATAGGCTTGATTATAGGCGAGCCACTGTATTCCTTCATATGAGTTGCCAAACTAGTATGCTCCATTTCAAATAATCTTCGTAGAGATGTATTTCCTCCTTTCATCAACTTCAACAGACTACTACTAGTGCGTGAAGAGGCAGAAGAAGAACACGAAGCAGCTGTTGAAGAGCAAGATGATGAGGCAGACGACGAAAAGTAAAGAGATTTCTGGTGTTCTATAATCTGTCTTATCTTATTTCTATGTGCTTCTGTCTTGATAATAAAGCAACCCTCTTCGTCTTCCTCTTCTGTAATCTCCGACGCCATTATGTTGGAAACAATGATTTTTGGGTCATTGACCAAAGGAAATCAGTATTTTCATTTAGAATTACAGGGGAGGATGTTATGATTCTAGATAGACATGAGGTGGCTATTGGCTAAAACTCTATGCAAGTAAATCCAAAGCCGGCTCCAATTTAATACACTACAAAAGTAAAGGACAAGTTGAACTATACTAGTATTAGACTACACAGAAATATGCCGATGACTAAAGTTTGGATTACCTCTTGGTACTGGTGGAGCCAGCATAATTGTTGAGAGGTCAAATTGCACTTGCTAGAGTTTTTCAGGGGAGAGGGGAGGCAAGAATAAGTTAAATTTCTTGACTTATAGTCTAGGAGATACCCTCTTGTTTTTTGGTAATAAGAGGTTGAGGCATCAGCCGAATTATGCATGCGTGAGTATATAAGTTTTGTTATCGGCCATTTATAAGATAGCTTATGTAAATTGCTTCGCCCTGTCTCTCTGAAATTCAACTGTAGGAATTCTCAATGTGCGTTTAAGAAGCTTAACTTGAAGCCCTCTAAAGCCTCATCAAATGAGGAATTTCTGAAGTATCTTACAATCATAATAGTTATACAGAAGTAGCTATATCTGTTCATGCATCTGAAGAGAAGGTGGTTGGCTATCAAGCCTTCTGTTATGGTTGTTTATTGAATCCCAGAAGGTCCAGAACAGAAGAGTGGAAAGAAGACAATAACATCGAGCGGGAAGCCGAATAGCAGATAGATAACGAAATTTGAAGAATAAAAAGAGTGCTACAAATAAAGATCATATTTCAACATCGATCAAATAGATTCTTTCGTTTCGTTCTATATTCAACCTCCTTGCACAAATCTGTATAACAGAGGTGTTAGAACAACTTCTCTGCATAAACTTTAAGTTAATGCCAAAATGTCTCTACCACGTCTGGAGTTAGCATGAAACCGACCAGATCAAGTAAATAACTGTCTTCCATTCAGGAATCAAGGAGCGCATAAGTTTCTTAGGAGAGTCGAGATGTGATAAAGTATTCGTAAATACTCGTTTCATTACATCGTGAATGTTAGGCAGCAGCATTTTTCTTTGCCAAACTCCACCAAACATTTCACCAACCATTTCACCAACCCCCACCTATTACATCTAACTCTTATAAACACCACTCTCCTCCTTCATTATCAAACACACCATAATTCTCTCTTCTCTCTCTATATAGCTGCTAGATAGTCCGTTTAGTAGGGGAGCCGGTTTAACCCGCTTTCAGGAAGTATCGGGATAGAAAGTCCTCGTGCCTAAACTATTCCTTAGGGTACTTGGGTCTGACTGCAGCCATCGGAGGTGGTCCCGCTGCAGGGATCTTTCTATCAGGTTGTGTGGCACTGTCCGGGTTGGGAGAGGGAGAGAAGGAAAGGTTGTCGGGAAACAGTGATAGGGGGAGGTTTTGAGATAAACACTTCAGTGAGTTGGGGATATACATAATAGGTATTGTAGGGTTGAATTTGTGTATAAAATTCAGGGGCCGGCTACCCGGATATTTTAATCTCTTTTATCTAGTGTGAAGTTGTTGCTCTTGTGGATGTAGGCTGGGCAGAACCACGTTAATCTCTTGTCTCTTTTACTGTATTGTTGGTTTGTTGCTTCATTACTATCACCAATATTTTTGGGATCTAAGCACACATATTTACCAAATCGCTTCCGCATTCGTTGGGAATCGGGCAGATTCCTAACAGTTTGCATCAGAGCTAGTTGTGTCTAAATTATTGGTGCCGAAGGAAAGTCGTTAAGAAAAGTGGTTGTCTAATAAGGCGTCGTTTTAACGGAAGTAATCCCATTGTTTCTTACACTTACCTGGCCAATTGATTAAGTTGTTTGGATTGGTTTGTGTGTGCATACGGAGATCATGGCAAGTATTGGAAGATTCAAGGTGAACCCATATGATGGTAAAGGAAGTTTTACTCTTTGGCAGAGAAGGGTAAAAGATATCATAACCCAACAGAAGCTAGCAAGGGCTTTGAAGGGGAAGGAGTGAAAGCCAACAAAGATGAGCGATGAAGATTGGGAGGATGCCGAGTCGCAATGCATGAGTACCATCAGACTATGCATTGCTGATAACATTATCAATAATGTTGTTGACGAAAGCACGCCGAAGGAATTATGGTCAAAGTTGGAGACATTGTATCTCGGGAAGAACTTGACTACAAAGTTAAATCTGAAGCGCGAGTTATACAAGCTGAAGATGGCAGCTCAAGGCAATGTTATTGAGCACATGAATGTGTTTAATGGTATTGTTGATCAACTTGAAAAGGTTGATGTAAAGTTGGAGGAAGAAGATAAGGCCATTATTCTTCTTACTTCGCTTCCAGAGTCATTCGATCATTTGGTCACAACCATTTTGTACGGAAAGGACACGTTAAAAATGGAGGAGGTTCAGTCAGTACTTTTGTCAAATGCTGGAAGGAAGAACCAGGATGGTGACAAGGACGGAATGACAGTTTTGGCTTTGCGTAGTCAAAATAATAGAGGAAGGGGTGCTGTGAGAGGATCTACCAATAGCAGGGGTAAATCCAGATACAGTGAAAAGGGCATGCAGTGCTTTGGTTGCAAGGAGTTGGGTCATATTAGGCCGAATTGTCCTTAATAAGAAGGATCCAGATGCATCATTGGCTGTGGTTACTCTCGATTGTGAAGATGTTTGCACCGTCTTCAATCGAGGCACTAGTTCTCCAGGAGAATGGATATTAGACTCAGGGTCATCTTATCATGTATGTTCCGAGAGGGAGCATTTTGACAAATTCCAAGATACAAAGAATGAAACAGTTTCTTTGGCTGATGGATCTACTTGTGAGATCAAGGGGATTGGAATTGTGAAAATCAAAATGTTCGATGGAATAGTTCGCAGCTTGAACGGGGTAAAATATGTGCCTAAGCTGAGGAATAATCTAATATCTATCGATTGGTTAGCTTCAGAAGGCTACAGATGCTCTGTAGTAGAGGGAGCTATGAATATCAAAAGAGGTCGTGTGGTTCGGATGAAGGGAGAGCTACGTGGGGGAATATATTGTCTGATTAGTACGTGGCCAGAACGTACTGGAACTTCGAAAATCTGGTTATCTCGTGCACGGGGGAAGAGTGACTTGAAGGATATTGTTGCGGTTGTATTGCCTTCCAGCCTAGACGATGGTGTAAAGACTGCTGGGATGGATGCTTGGTCGAAGGGCTTCCACGACATCAACGAGTAGTTGGTGTGTTGCAGCTGCATATGGGCATCAATCAACACGAATCAAGTGAACAGTGAACCATGCAACAAATTGATTTGTTTGATATGCAGTTGGGGAGTAAATGAAAGATCGATGGTCACACTTGCGTGTGTGATGGACTACATATGGGATTGGCCGACGTGAATCAAGTGAATATGTGTGTATACAACAGATTGCTTCACATGTATGTAGTTAGACAAATACAGGTCAATAGAACACTTGTGCGTATAGCAAGTGGGCATTCGAGAATGAATGTGCAAACTAGGGTATAGTTTGGAGTCTTGGACTCGGGGGGAGTTTTGTCATAGGCAATGATACGGATCGAGGAAAAGTTGGAGTTGTGCCAACAGGGTGCATGTATGGAATGCAAGTGAAGAGCTGTGAGTTTGTAAAGAGGGGGAGATTGTTAGGCAGCAGCCTTTTTCTTTGCCAAACTCCACCAAACATTTCACCAACCATTTCACCAACCCCCACCTACTACATCTAACTCCTTTAAATACCCCTCTCCTCCTTCATTATTAAACACATCATAATTCTCTCTTCTCTCTATATATAGCTGTTAGATAGTCCGTCTAGTAGGGGAGCCGATTTTGCCCGCTTTCAGGAAGTGTCGGGATAGAAGGTCCTCGTGCCTAAACTATTCCTTAGGGTACTTGGGTCTGACTGTAGCCATCGGAGGTGGTCCCGCTGCAGGGGTCTTTCTATCAAGTTGTGTGGCACTGTCCGGGTTGGGAGAGGGAGAGAAGGAAAGGTTGTCGGGAAACAGTGATAGGGGGAGGTTTTGAGATAAACACTTCAGTGAGTTGGGGATATACATAATAGGTATTGTAGGGCTGAATTTGTGTATAAAATTCAGGGGCCGGATACCCGGATATTGTAATCTCTTTTATCTTGTGTGAAGTTGTTGCTCTTGTGGATGTAGGCTGGGTCGAACCACGTTAAATCTCTTGTCTCTTTTACTGTATTGTTGGTTTGTTGATTCGTTACTATCACGTATATTTGTGGGATCTAAGCACACGTATTTACCAAATCGCTTCCGCATTCACCGGGAATCGGGCAGATTCCTAACAACTTATTAGCTGTTATTAGAAGGATAAAGTGTAGAGAGAATTGAAGAATAGAATTGTCTCATTCAAAATGTTAACAATCTTAATGACAATGGTGCAGGTGCTCAGCTGTGTATAGCCAGCTTACAAAAATAATCCCCTTAATCTCTATCTGCCTTCTCTCTCTCTCTCTCTCTCTCTCTCTCTCTCTCTCTCTCTCTCTCTCTCTCTCTCTCTCTCTCTCTCTCTCTCTCTTCCTCCCTCTCACTCTCATCTCTTCTTTCCCTCTCTTTCTACCCATGTCGCCGCCACCATCCATACAGTGGTGGTTCATTTTTCTGACGACTCCATCACCTTCCACCCACACTCAACCATCATCCCTATCTTCTGCTCTTTTTCCCCCTCAATCTCTATCTCTTTCTCTCGACTTCCAACATCACCAACCACTTCCACACCAACGGCCAAATTGTGGTAGTGGCCCGCCTACCTCTGGCCATCGTCCGGCCACAAAGCCACCCTTATTCGATTCGTCTCATCCTCCTCGTTGTCCCCAAAACCTTCAATTTTACCTTTTATTCCCAAATCAAAAATTCCTAATTCACCTTAAATCCTAATTTACACATATATGAAATTGGGTAAAGATTAAAAACAAGATTAAAAGATTAAAAACGAGGTGCAAGTGTGTTTTTAATTTAATTTTTGAGTTGATTTTGGGTTCGATCGGATTTTATTTGGAATCATAGAATTCTGCAAAGTTATTGTCAGATTTACTTCGGTTTAGTTATGTGCTATTATGTTTTGATTGTGTTAATTGTTTGTGTAATAAGAATAGTACTCTTATGGACAAATTGTGAAAATTCCTGCTTAATTGTTGTGTTTTCGCTAAGTTCAGTTGGGGTCGGTGAATTCCAGTGACCGGATTCTAGAAAACCCAGAATCTGGTGAATCTGGTGGCTGGTTCTTTGCTCATGTGCTGTTCTTGATTAAGATGCTTTTTCATCCGTTTCTTCTTCCGAGGAGTTGTTTTTCTAAAATTCTAAAATATTTTCAAATTTCTTTTATAATTAACACAGCAGCACACCACATGTATAATTTTTAACACATTAGCACACCTCAGTTTTTCGTCACGGATGTTACATGGGATTGACGACGACTGACCAATTGCAAATTTTAATTACTTTGATGAGTTGATTGTAAGTTTTTTGAGTTCGATTACTCAACTAGAAGTTGAGTACAAGTTCGGGTTAGCCAATTATCCCTTTGCAGTTCTATGTCCATGGAGGACATAAGTCTAAAGATGATTCTCAAGGCCAACAGTTTCCCCTCTTTGAAGCTGTAGTCTGTTTTACAATCTGCCATGCATTCTGGGTTGGGCCATTTGGCCCATCTTAAGAGTGATTATGTTAACCAAACGTTTTCAGTTTAAAGGGCCAAACGAAAATGTGGAAAGACAAGCAGAGTCTTCGGCTAGATTATTATACACACACATGTGACATGGCTCCACTAGGTTATTACTCTTAATTTAAAAGGGAAAAAGATTTCTTTTAACTTGCTAAATAATTTAGTTGCTAAAATTCTGCATCTAAATCACTGATTTGATCTAAGTATCATTTTGAGTAGGTTGACTACTTGACTTACAACCACCAGATGCCAAACATTGATTCACACACAAGTTGATTTAACTAAATTTAAACTTAAACTACTCTTACATAAATTCATATGGATGAAGAATCTGCAGCCAATAATATCTCGTGTGTACGTAACATGCATACACACATATAAATTCAAACTGGATGAAGAATTAGAAATTCATTTGAATTAATGCACTTGGCCATGTGAGGGCTTTCAAGGAGGATATGGAGAATATATAGGGGAGAAAATAGTGGCACATGACATCCAAGGTGAATCAACGTGTAACCCATGTGAACGGGTCGGGTCCACTCTCCCACTTCCATTACAGCAATTTCAACTGAAGAAGAATCTATGCTCCATTTGCATCTTTATTTCTTAGATCCAATTCTATCATGTACTTTGATAACTTCAAACCGAATCACACCATTCCAGTTTTTAAAATGTAACACTATTTCTCTCGTTTCGAGAATTCGAATCTTGTTAAAAATAAGATGAAACAGTTCTATGAGTAATGGTCATCACATAACATAATATGGAAAAGCTAAACATACAGTCCACTGAATTTGATTGTAGTAATTTAGCTCATGCTTTTGTAAACAAAGGAATCATTACAACTCAACCACACTATTTCTTTACCTAATATTATAAATGGTAAATAAATTACAAGAACAAAAAATAAAGTCACTAAAAGATGGATGAAATCCAGCACACATGTAGGGAAAGTATTTGATACCTCCCATGTATATATTACAAAATATGCAGAAACCTGATGAGTCTTGGTCATAATCCTCTGTCGAGTAGAAGTGAGTTAACTCAGTGTTTTTGTGGTGGTGGTGGAGGCTTGCATTGATAGCATTTTGCAAATAGTCCAAACGAGTCAACTTGCCTCACAAAGTTTGTCACACTTGCCCATCCACCGAAACCGAACCCTACTATCAAAACCCATACCACAATGAAGGTGTTGATCACAAACATTGCCGTCCATCCTGGTAGGAATTTCGGAGGCTTCTCCGCAGCATTCTGCAATCGTATGAAAAATCGGTTAAAATAGTTCTAGTAATGTGAAATAGTAACATATAACTCAGGTACCAAGAGGTCGGAGAGTTCGACTAGTGAATCAACATGGTTAACTCTGTTACGATAAACAAGTTGTAGGTTCGGTCTTTTTGTTGGGCAGGTTTGAGTGATCAACAACAAGACAGCTCATTCCAGACATGATAAATCACTCGAATGTAGCATTTAACTAAATGAAAACGACTTGCCACCAATCTCCCTCTTATATCTACACAAATAATTTTACAAACCCAGGCCTTCCATTGATGCTGTAGCATTCTCAGTATTTCAAATGACAAAATATGCTCTCATACATAACCACCAGTCCCCTGATTTGTCTCTGTATTTCATATTTTTTTTCATATTTGTCTCTGTATTTCATATTTAATAATGTTGCAAAATTTGACAGAAATTTTTCTCCACATATTGAGTAAGGTCAATCTAGTAACTTCACTTGACAAAAAAATAAAAAAAAAAAAAAATCTAGCAACTTCAATTTGCAGGAAAGGAAAATGAAAGGTTTAGAGTCAAGTTTACCTGTCTAGCAGAGGCTTTCCTGTAGGTGAGCATATGGGCTAGAGCTGGGATGATATACACAGTAAAACTAACCAAAAGAGCTCCAACTGCAGAATTAATGGGCCCGAAAAATGGAAATATAATAGCTAAAAACCAAATTGGTATCACCACTGGCAATCTTGCTAATGCCCTTAAGCAAATGCTCTTGGTGTCATGCATTCCTATCACTTTCTCCCACACAAAGTACAAAGGTGTACATGCAAATCCAAATGTTATAAACTGCATCATAAAAACAGATCTTTTAACCAGTTGTGCTGCGTAAAAATTAGTTAATGTCAAAATGTGTATGAGAAATGGATAGAGGAAAATGACATGACATGACAATCAAATTGACCTGATGAATGAGCATCAGGATAACAGCAGCATCGCGCCATCGAGTCTTGGGGAGGAGGGAGAAGGCGTTTGAGTGGTTGAGAAGCTCATCGCCAAAAGCCCAGTACACGGTGGAAGCCGATGGGAGTGTCAATGTGAAAACGTACACTGTGGCTATCAAGTAAATGTATTTGAATTTTTGTGGCTTCCACATAGCGTGCATGATTTCACTGTAATTTGGAAGCTCATTATTCAGCGAATATAATTAAGTTATATAATCTATGTTCAAAATGATAAACAAAACTACAATGGTAACTAAAAAGCTCATCTTAGATCATATATGATTCAATGGTTTTTAAGTGATTTGTTCCATTGTGTACCACTAATCACTCGAACTCATGCCTCATATTATTGTAAATGATGATTTGTATCATTCTTATCGGTGATTTGTATGTAGTATTCTATTTAGGCCAAGATGGTCTGTAATCTACACATTAAACCAGAGAACATGTGAACATTCAAAGTCAAGAGAATATATACAATACTATAATGCAAGCCCATGTTCAAATGTTAACATGAAAGAATGGGGAAAATTTGTTGCCTTGGCAAACAAACAAATTGGGAGAGTAGTTTTCCATAATTATGTTTCCGATTTCAAACCCCGAGGTAAGCGGCAAAAGCTGCAACTAGAAGCCTTGTGTGTAGAAACAAATAGAAGAACTAGAAGAAGATGATAAAATGTTATATATTTCTAAGAATAAAAATAACTTACACAGTGACAGCATGTCCACCAAATGTGTATAGTATATTGGTGGCGCCTGTAAAATACAGCACTAGCTTTGTCGGTGCTGAATGTTGCACATTATCAACCTGCATATTTTTATATTTTTCGAATCCATTATTACAGGAAATAAAATATTTAAAAAAAATGATTCTCTGTAGCTTGCTACTACTCTCGATAATAAATCAAAAAATTACTTTAGACATATGTAAGTAACTTATAGCTAACATGGTAGCCTAGTGATCAATATCCCTTTTCTTTTGGTAATAGATTGGAGGGTTACATATTTGTAACTCATAGCTAACACTGGAAGCGAGTGACTCGATATTCTTGTTCCATTGGTCACGACGGTTAACGTATAGGCTAGTGACTCGATGTCCCTTTTCTTTTGGAAACAAGATTTGAGTTTGGAGGGCCAGTAAAGACATGGTCACGCTGCAGAGTATTCAAATTTTTTTCATGAACTTTTACCAAGAACTAAACAAGAATATTTGTAATTTAAGAAAAAAAAATCGAAGGGGCAGACATCTATACACCGATGTATCTAGTCTATATCTATATATGCATCTACGCGAGCTACACAAAGACATAGTACATAGGTATTTATGAATGTAAGTATGTATCAGTAGATCACCTGGCCATGAGCAAGAGCTGCTATGGTCATGTACCAAGCGGTGTAGGTTGTCATGCCAAGGCCAAGAAATGACCAAATACGGTAGTTATGGAAGGAGGGTATAAATACAGTTGTTGCACAGCAAGCTCCAAAAATATACGTCCATGTCCTCTTGTCCAAATGATCATTGATGTAGTATATATTACTGTTTGTAATTAACATTTGTTTTTTGGCAAACAACCAACAAAAACAGTCAAAAACTTTATCCAAATCAAGATTAATGATTGATATATAATATCAATAATCAATAAATATAGGTAATTTACCTTGCACAGGCAATAAGTTGGATGACAGATCCAAAGAGCAGGAAAGTACAGTTAAAGGCTAAACCAACAGCTTTCCAGTATGGACCCAATAATCCATCAAGAACTTCAAACCACTAAAATTAACAATACTGTATTATTAGCTTATTTTGTTTTCATTTTTCTTTACAAGAATTATTAGTAATGGCTACCTGGAAATATTTTCGGGTTGAATCGTTACCTGAATAACATGGTTTTTGAAATTAACATTTTCTTTCTCCTTTCGACTTCGGTACTCGATGTAAAGAACACTAATAAGGTAGGCTGTCCAGCTTCCGATAAGTCCATAGAATATCTGTAGCAATATGCCTGATACCATTCCAAGTTGAGAGAATGAATATGGGAGTGTCAGTAGCACTTGAGCTACCTGCAACAAACATCATCCAACATGATCATTATATTACATCTGCATATCAGTAAATATATAGGTGGTAAATCAAGTACAAGATAGTTTGGCCTAGTGTACTGTTTTGTAGTACGACGATGATTTGTAGTACTGTGACCCGTGATTTATGATTGGTTTGGAACATGACCATGTAAGTAGTGCTTACTTGGTTAGAAGCACAACTGAACCAAGCATCCCAAACAGAACCACCATGCCAGAGGAAGCTTTTGACACTGAAAAGAGAGTGATCTTCAGATTCTTTATGCTCATCACCTCTTCCTTCATTTTCTGTTTCACTAAAGTTGGAGACAATTGCCTCCTCTGCTTGCTTTTGACCCAACATTGTCTCTGATATCAACTAAACACAACTATCTGTAATTCTATCAGATCTAAAAACACACACAAAAAAAAGACATAAATAAAAAAAAACACTCAATGAGACAAAAACAAGTATGTCTATCAACCCAAGAACAATCCCCTTCTCCCATAAAACAAAAGCCAATCCAACCTCAGATCCAAAAAACAAAAAATAAATGACAAAACTTTACAAGGAGTACCTTATTTGAGAAGTCACTTTCTTGAGCCCAGATCTTGATTCTACAAGAGGGTTTGATTTAAGACTTTTTGAGTATATTTTCAGAAACAGAAGAAGGTGGTTAGAATTAAAGCAGAGTTTTAAAGAAGATTGTTCATTCCAAGATTTGATAAAGGCTTAAAATTAAATGATTTCACCAGAAATAATGCAAAAGCAGAGCTGCATCAAATCTATGAAGAATCAATCAACTTAAATGCATTTGTTCTTCTTAAATAGAGTACTACTAGTAGTACTATATTTTGCATGGAAAATTATAGACTCAGTGGACTTAAACAAAAGGCGGCTACAGAAGCCTCAAAAGCTGGAAAAAGCTTTCTTGTAATGGCTATTATGTTCAGAAGCTACTATTAGTACTAGAACTAGAACTTTATATATGAGTAACGAGAAAATAAAAGTACTTTTTTCATCTTCTATTCAAGTACACTTATTTATAAGCAAAATATACTACTGGTAACTGTATGTATGTATGTATCTGTATTTGTATCTGTACTGTTTTATTGGTATTATTATTGTATTTGTGGGTACACATAAAGAAAGAAAATGGAACTTTTAAGTCCAGTTCATGTATTCCACTTAATGATTCGATTCTTGTTTGAGTTGGGCCTTTCCGATCGAGAGATTTCAGCTGACACCAACATGCTTTCAAGTTTCAATCACTCATTTTTCACTACTTCACCAATTAGGCACACTTCCATTTTATCAAAAAAAATTAGTTGTATCCTGGTAATGCTTAAATGAGAGCTTTTTTAACATCGATAACAGGTAATTTGTATAAGTAAAATTAACGATTAGTTGAAGATAAAAAAATTAAAATTTATTAAAGTAATGAGTTGCATTTAGTTTAATCAAAATTTAGTACAAATCACTGTTTTTACTACGCAAAATACTGAGATTTGTGTATTTAAAATGATTAAAAAGTTTAAAAGTGGTGATTGATTCAAAGTAAAAAAGCTAAAAACATATGGTACAATGAATTTGCAGAAAACAATTTTGCTTTTGCTTTTGTAACTATGAAATCACTACAATTCAACCACACTATTTCTTTACCTAAATTACAATTGTGGGAAAAAAAAAAACCCTCTAAAAGATGGACAAAATGCAGCACACATGCAGAGGATCTATATTTGACATCTACCAATCTAAAAGTTACAAAAGAGTACGTAGAAACACGAGTTTGTGGAGATTTTGTAGAGTTGAATTGAGTCGACTCAATGGTGCTGTGTTGAACTTGAAGGACGGTTGCATTGATAACACTTTGCAAATAACCCAAACGTGTCAATTTGCTTCACAAAGTTTGTTACACTCGCCCATCCACCAAAACCAAAACCAACGATGAAAACCCAGATCACAATGAAGGTGTTAATCACAAACATTGCCGTCCAACCTGGTAAAAACCTCGGGAGCTTCTCCGCCGCATTCTGCAATCATATAAAATTCGATAAAAATATTTCCAAGCATTATAACGTAGCTGATAAGAAGCCGAATAACCAAGTATCAGTAACGACATGTACGTGAGTATTTAAATTTTGCAAATTGTCTTTTTTGAGTTCAAGTATTTATATGAGAACGTGTTCGTGAATATTTAAATTTTTGTAATTTATCGTACAAATAAGAAAAGTAAATTTAGGAGTACCTGTCTTGCAGAGGCTTTCCTATAGGTGATCATGTGAGCTAGAGCAGGGATAATGTACACGGTGAAACTAACCAAAAGAGCCCCAACTGCAGAATTAATGGGGCCAAAAAATGGGAATATAATAGCTAAAAACCAAATTGGTATCACCACCGGCAATCTTGCTATTGCCCTTAAGCAAATGCTCTTTGTGTCATGCATTCCGATCACTTTCTCCCAAACAAAGTATAACGGTGTACAGGCAAATCCGAATGTTATAAACTGCATTACACATGACCATCTTTTAGCCAATCTTCTAGCATTTTTAAAATTTAGAAAAATGCGAATAAGATATGTGTACAATACAATGAAAGTTAATGGCATGACAATGAAATTGACCTGATGAATGAGCATAAGAATAACAGCTGTGTCGCGCCATCGAGTCTTGGGGAGAAGGGAGAAGGCATTCGAGTTTTTGAGAAGCTTGTCGCCAAAAGCCCAGTACACGGCAGATGCTGATGGGAGTGTTAATGTGAAAACATAGACCGTGGCTATTGTGTATATGTACTTGAACTTTTGTGGTTTCCACATCGCGTGCATGATTTCACTGTGAATTTAAAACTAATCGTTCATTGAATATAATTATAAATATCATTATGTGATTAAGGGAAAGAACTTAAATCAAAATAGTGATTTAGAGCTCATGGCAATCATCGATCATGGTATCACATGAAAAAATCGATAATCAAGGGGATGACATGGCCCTTGCATTTACATACAAAATCTAAATCCATCAACGATAAGTCATCGTTGAAAGATGGTTGTAACAATCCTTTGTCAAGGATCCGGACCCATTATACAATATACAAAAAAACTTGTTACTGTTCAAAGTCAAGTGAATATTTATATTAGTTTATGCAGGCCCATATTAAAATGGTGACATTTTGTTGACCCCGGAGTAAGAGGCAAAACCTGCAACTAGAAGTCTTATCTGTACAACAAACGGTAGAAGTAGAAGAAGAATGTTAAAATTGTTGTTATAATTTTCTAAGAAAAAAAAAAAAAAAAAAAAAACTTACACAGTGACAGCATGTCCACCAAATGTGTATAGTATATTGGTGGCCCCTGTAAAATACAGCACTAACTTTTCCGGTGCTGAATGCTCCACATTATCAATCTGCACAGTTATTTTTTTTTTCGGATTCATTATTTACACAATAAAGTTAATGAAATATATAAATAAGTTTATGCAGTTTGGATTTAACTTGAATGTATAGATCACCTGGCCGTGAGCAAGAGCTGCTATAGTCATGTACCAAGCAGTATAGGTTGTCATGGCAAGGCCAAGAAATGACCAAATTCGATAGTTATGGAAGGAGGGTATAAATACAGTTGTTGCACAACAAGCTCCAAATATGTACGTCCATGTCCTCTTGTCCAAATGATCATTGATGTAGTATATATTACTGTTTGTCATTAACACAAACAATTAAAAACTCTACCCTAATCAAGATTAATGATTGATATATTATATCAAATAATCAAATTATTTAAGTAATTTACCTTGCACAAGCTATAAGTTGGATGACAGATCCAAAGAGCAGGAAAGTACAGTTGAAGGCTAAACCAACAGCTTTCCAGTATGGACCCAATAATCCATCAAGAACTTCAAACCACTAAAACATTAGTAATTTTATTGATTAGTTTGGTTTTTTTTTTTTTTTTTGATGAATTGTTAGTGATTCCCTTATGTATTGTTACCTGAATGACATGGTTCTTGAAATTGACATTTTCTTTCTCTTTTCTACTTCGGTACTCAATGTAAAGAACACTAATTAGATAAGCTGTCCAGCTTCCAACAATTCCGTAAAATATTTGTAGCAATATGCCCGATACCATTCCAAGTTGAGCAAATGATGTTGGTAGTGTCAATAACACTTGAGCTACCTGCGACAAGTATATTTCTTTTTTGATCAATGTAAAAAATGCATGTGCGTAGTTGCCTACAAACTAATTTAGCCTACAAACATAACATTTTGTGATTTGTATGACCGAAAGTCCGAAACTAATGCTTTACACTACTGTAATGATAATTCGGAGTACTGTAACTGTGACCGCTATTTTGTACTCCTCTAACCCATGATTTGTGGCCGGTTCATAGTGAAACATGACCGTATGTATAATAGGAGTAGAGTACATACACCTATTAAGTGACCGTTGATTTACCCATGATTATGGCCGGTTCATAGTGAAACATGACCGTATGCATAGGAGTAGAGTACATACACCTATTACCTATTAAGTGACCGTTTATTTGTGCTAATGCGACCCATAATTTATGGTTTGTTTGTAGTGGAACATGGCCGTATACAAAGGTATATGAGTGCAAATAGTGCTTACTTGATTAGAAGCACAACTGAACCAAGCATCCCAAACAGAACCACCATGCCAGAGGAAGCTTTTCGCACTGAAAACAGAGTGATCTTCAGATTCTATATGTTCATCACCTCTTCCTTCATTTTCTGTTCCATTAGCGTTGGAGACAATTGCCTCCTCTGCTTGTATTTGACCCAACATTCTCTCTGACAGTCACTAATCACAATTATGCGCAACTCATCACATAAGATACGACAACAATTTATACAAGACACTTAATGAGACAAAACTAATTATTACAAATACGACCATTCCCTTTATAACCCGTAAACCAAAAATCAAAGAAAAAGAAGAAAAAAATGGAAAAAACTTGAAAATACCTTATTTTTATTTGATATGTCACTTTCTCAAGTCAAGGTCTAGATCCTAAAAGAGCGTCTGATGATGACTTTTTGTGTTTGTTTTAAGAAACAGAAGAGGTTGTTCGAATTAAAACAGAGTTCTAGAACTGAAGGCTTTCACCAGAGACAATGCAAAAACAGAGCTGCATCAAATTTTTGATCATCAAATAAGAAACGCTCGATCTTAATTTTTTTGCAAGAAGTAGTAGAACTATATAGGCAGAACCAAGAAAAAAAGGAAGTACTTTTTGATCTTCTATTCATGTACCACATATTTATAAACAAATGTGTACCGGCAAAAAAGTATGTATGCATGTGTGCATGGGTATATTATATTGGTATAAAATATAAATGGAACCATAAGTCCAGTTCATATATTCTACTGAAAATTAGTTTGATCGATTCTTCTCTGAGTTCGGCATTTTGGTATAGTCAGTCACATTAAGTTACTTATCAATTTTAATTATGAAATACGTATATAGAAAGAAATCGATATATATACTGACGTTGATATTTCTTATGCATTTAATCGGCTTTCTTTTTGCGTTTAAAATAGAAGATATTGTGCCTGTTTGGCTACTTAGTAATAAGCCCGTTTTCAACTTATTTGGGGCAAAACGGTTGTTTTGTATTTTGCGGAATGTTTGGCAAAATAAGTTGGAGGTCCGTTTCTAACACTTATATGTTATAATTTGAATGTTGAATATCCTTAACATTCAATTTTCAGCTTATTCTTATTTCTCGATACACGTAATATATAATATTCTTCATCCTTCCCCGCTGCTCGTGCAATCCGTCTCCCTCTTGCCCCCCCCCAATCCCTCCATCCCTCCGTCGACTTCTATCTACACAAAACTAAGCCCAGTTTTTAACAAAACAAAACACTACTCTAAACCGATTTCAACACCACTCAATAAACATATCTACTTATATCCTCCTCCCTCTTGCTAACATTCTCTCTACCTTTGTAATTTCTCCAACCGTCGCCCCTCTCCCCCTTGCCCAGTCTCCGTCGAAACCCTTGTGTGGTTTCTTTGTTCGTTTCCTGTCGGTATTGTCTCTGGACTTTTTTGTGTGTATTCGTTTTATGTTTTTTGTTCCTTCTGCGTTGTTATTTTGTTTATATATTTAGTTAGTTTGTTTTGTGTTGTTATCATATTTGTTTCTATATTCTGTTATTATTTGTTTTATTTTGTTATTATATCTTCTTTTGTGTTGTTTTTTGTTTTTGGTGTTATTTTATTTGTTCCCATTTGCGCTGGGTTTTTTTGGTTAGTCGATGTTGCGTAATTTGCGTGTTGGGAGTTTGAATTTAGGTACTTTGACGGGCAAATTCCTGGAGCTAGTGGACGTGTTGAAGAAGCGTAGAGTGGATGTGGCGTGTATCCAAGAGACGAGGTGGAAGGGGGCGCGGTCAAGAGTAGCGAACGGTTATAAATTGTGGTATTCAGGTCTTGCCAACGCGAGAAACGGAGTGGGTATTCTTTTGTCGGAAGACCTAAAAGACGACGTCGTGGAAGTGAATAGGTGCAATGACAGGATCATGTCCGTCAAGGTGGTGGTGGGGGAGATTGTGGTCAATGTGGTGTGTGCGTACGCCCCGCAAGGCGGTTTGAGCGACGCTGAGAAGGAGGCTTTTTGGGTCTGTTTAGATGGGCTGGTAGGGAGTATTCCTGCTGACCAATTCGTAGTGTTGGGTGGCGATTTCAACGGTCACATTGGCGAGAGTGTTGGGACAATCAGATCTTGGCACTGCGAATTTTGATACACTAAATTAACGAGTACGAATAGAAAAATCACCTTGTTAACGGTTGATTCCACGCTCTTCTATTGTATTCCCAAATTCCCTTGAGCGAAGTGTGGCCTTCGTCTTCTCAAGTTTACCTCTCTTCTTGCTCCTGGGTGGCTACCAATTTTTTCGACCAGCCCCCAGCAAGAAGAGAATAGGAATATATATAGGCTACAATAGGGATCATGGATAATTAGGTTGGACCTTCTAATTACATCTTGAGCCTAGCCCAATGTAATTAAATATTAATTCAATCCACTAAAGAATTAATATTTGCACTACCTTTCCTAATACCGTAATTTAATTAATTAATTCGGTTCCAATATTATTTGCTTATTAAATTCCCCATGTTTAAAATATCGCATGTCCATTAATTAAATAAATTACTGATAATTCATTTAATTAATATCTTTTATCCTTGATTATCCACTCAACCTTTATTTAATTATGCCGGAATAAATCCACCTGCAGGGTTTCACATAATTAAATCTTTTTGAGCTTTCAAGGGGACATCATTAACCCGAATATTATCAGGACATGGATTCCTTCAATAAATAATATCCCACCATATATATTATTTCATCACCCAAAATATAATGAAATAAATCAAAAGAATTATTTCATATATAAATCAAAGCATGTAAATAATATATACGTGTCAATTATTATTTCCGGATTAAGAACCTAAGCATTAATAATAACATAGAATCTTAGTTCACCTTCTTAATCAGTATAAGGGAACAATTCTAAATTTGATCCTGTTCAATATACACAAAGTATACTAGTATTATTTATTAGTCAATATAAACTAATCTAAATAATACTACAGCCATTCCAGTGGATTGTCTAACTCCACCTGTGCTGTGAATCTTATTATATTATA
Organism: Saposhnikovia divaricata; assembly: GCA_036435485.1. Lineage (NCBI taxonomy): Eukaryota > Viridiplantae > Streptophyta > Magnoliopsida > Apiales > Apiaceae > Saposhnikovia > Saposhnikovia divaricata. The sequence goes on along the minus strand of CM071594.1, from coordinate 52,395,893 downwards.
TAAACTGTATTTAATAATCTAATATTCTGTATCCCATTTGATACTAGATTATTCACAATATATAATATTTAGACAACATGTAAACATTTAAATGATTCTCAATTAAACCGGCCAGAAATAAATGTAAATACTTCAAATAAATATTTTCAGTATACACCAACAGAGAGGTCAGATGGTTTTCCCAGTGCTCATGGAGGTTTTGGCTTCGGGACCAGGAATGCCGGTGGGTCCGCACTGTTGGAGTTTGCTTCGGCCCAGGAGTTGGTTATTGTTAATTCTGTCTTTCAGAAGAGGGCTGAGCACCTCATCACCTTTAGTAGCGGGGGACGCAACACTCAAATCGATTACTTTCTGGTGCGCAGCCGGGACGCTAGAGCATGCGTGGATTGCAAGGTGTTCAGGAGTGAGGCGTGTGCTTCCCAGCACAGGCTGTTGGCCATGGATCTATCCATGGAGGGTCGAGTTGTTCGCAGGAAGAGAGAGTTTAGACCAAGAATCCTTTGGAAAGACTTGAAGGGCGAGAAGGCGGCGGAATTCAGGGAGGCCTTGATCAACGAAGGTTGTTTTGCGAGTGGGGGAGATGCTAGCTTCAGGTGGACCAAGATGGCTAAGGCCATCCGGAGTGTGGGCGAGAAGGTGGTGGGGGTTTCCTCAGGTAGGTGCAGCGGCCATAAGGAGTCGTGGTGGTGGAACGAGGAGGTTCAAAAGAAAGTTAAGGCTAAACTTGCGCTCTTTAAAGAGCTTTCTTCGACCTGCGCAGGGCCGGAGAGGATTTTGAAGCTGGAAGCATACAAGGTGGCTAGACGAGAGGCAAAAAAGGCAGTGGCGAAAGCTAAAGAGGAGGCTTATGAAGGGCTGTACAAGCGCCTAGATTCCAAGGAAGGAGCGAATGCCATCTTTAAGCTAGCTAAAGCTAGGGAGAGAGGGCGGCGCGACCTGGGATCTGTTAAGTTTATTAAGGATGATTCAGGCCAAGTGTTATTGAATGAAGATGCTATTAAGGAGAGGTGGAGTTCGTATTTTCATAATCTTTTCAACGAGGCTAGGAGGAGTTGTGCCGGGGTGGAGCGTGAGGTCTCTCTTTCGCCGGGGCTTTCTATCGATTCCTGTGAGCGCATCAGCAAAGATGAAGTCAAGGGTGCCCTGCAGAAGATGGCTAGAGGGAAGGCGGTTGGCCCGGATCTAATCCCGATCGAGGTTTGGCTTTGTCTTGGTGAGGTTGGCATTCAATGGTTAGCAGATCTGTTCAATGTTCTTCTCTTGGGTGCTAAGATGCCAGATGAATGGAGGCGTAGTGTCGTGGTCCCTTTTTTCAAGAATAAAGGCGATGCTCAGAGTTGTAATAACTACCGGGGAATTAAATTACTCAGTCATACTATGAAACTTTGGGAGAGAGTGGTTGATAGTCGGATTAGAAGAGTAGTTGAAATCTCAGAGAATCAATTTGGATTTATGCCTGGGAGATCGACGACCGAGGCTATTCATCTCGTTAGACGCCATATGGAGAAGTTCAGGGATCGTCGCAAAGATCTTCATATGGTGTTCATTGATCTTGAGAAGGCATATGATAGCATCCCCCGTGAAGCTATCTGGAAGAGCCTCCAGGAGAGGGGAGTGCCGTCGGCATACGTTAGGGTGATACAAGACATGTACTCCCAAGCTAGCTCTTGCGTTCGGACCCCTATGGGGGACTCCCGTTTCTTCCCTGTTGAGATGGGGCTCCATCAGGGGTCGGCCCTTAGTCCTTTTCTTTTCGCCCTTATCCTTGATGTCATGTCGCGAGGGATTCAAGATGCTGTCCCTTGGTGCATGCTCTTTGCGGATGATATCGTGCTAGTGGCGGAATCGAGGGGGGAGGTGAACGAGAAATTGGAGCTTTGGAGATCTACCTTGGAGTCACAAGGGTTACGTATGAGCCGTTCTAAAACCGAGTATCTCTGGTGTAACTTCAGTGGTGAGGCCAGCGAAGAAGGGGTGGAGGTTAGGATTGAAGACCAGATCGTCACGCAGACGGACAAGTTCAAGTATTTAGGTTCGATCATCCAAAAGGAAGGTGAGATTGAAGCCGATGTCACGCATCGTATCAAGGCAGGGTGGTTAAGGTGGAGGGCAGCGTCAAGGGTGATGTGCGATAAGAAAGTCCCTTTAAAGTTGAAAGGGAAATTCTATAGAGCGGCTATCCGTCCTGCGATGTTATATGGTTCGGAGTGTTGGGCGGAGAAGAAGGCCCTCGTAAGCAAGTTGGAAGCGGCGGAAATGAGGATGTTGCGGTGGTCTTGTGGGCGCACGATGTTGGACAGAATCCCAAATTCGGTGTTAGGAGCGAACTTGAAGTGGCGCCTTTTTCTGCGAAACTTAGGGAAGGAAGGTTGAGATGGTTCGGCCACGTTCGTAGGAGACTGGTTGGAGCCCCAGTGAGGAGGGTCGAGAGTCTTTCGGTTGGTGGGGCGAGGAGGAGAGGCAGACCGAGGAGGTCATGGGAAGAACAGCTCAGGCTGGATTTGAAGGCTTTAGACTTAAATGAGACCTTGTTAGCAGATAGGTCTGCTTGGAGGCGGCGTATCAGAGTGGTGGATTCTCTTTTAGGGTGCGGTTCGGTTGTCGAGAGCCTCAGAATTGGGTTGTCTCGGTTAGCGATTTTGTAGTAGTTCGGCTGTAGCTTTCTCACTTTGCGTTTTTAGTGTCTTCTGTTTTTTGGTTTTGCAGTCTCAGGGATCCTGGCTCGGTACTGTCTCTGTGCAGGATTTTCGTGGGCTTGGAGCGCTTCAAGGTATGAGTGTCATAAATTATCGCAGACAGGTATGCCCCATGTGGAGAACGCCATGGGCTCAGGTATGGCTTTGATCATTTCCATATCAGTTGGTTTCCTTTGTATTTACCACACTCTTTGTATGTCGGGCACTTAGCCGAGGGTCTTCACGGAAACAGCCTCCCCGCTCTAAAAGTGGGGGTATGGTCTGCGTACATCCTACCCTCCCCAGACCCTGCTCTGAGCGGGATATACTGGGTATGTTTGGTTTGGTTTGGTTTAAATTTTCAAAATCATATATATTTTGATCCGTTCATTAGAAATTAATATGTATATATCAAATTTCTCTACTCATCAAGATCTATCAATTGATATCCATTAATATATATTAAAAAATAAATATTTTGAAATTAATAAAAAAAGTTAACTTATAAGTTCTGATTTACCAAACACTTTACTGATTTATAAGTTCTAATTTATCAAACACTCTACTGACATATAAGCTCTACTAACATATAAGCTCTGATATACTTATCACTTTAAACGATAAGTTACTTATTTTAAGATAAATCAAACACGTCCATTGACGTCAACTATGCATATCCATTATTTAGTGTAGATGTAAGTTGATAATACCTAAAGGGGTTGAGTTGGCACAGTGGTTAAGTGCCCAATCCATGAACCGAGAGATCATGGGTTCGACTCCTGCCGGGGGTCAAAAAATCCGGAAACAGCCTCTCTACCCTTGGGTAGAGGAATGGCTGCGTACAACCTACCCCCTCAGACCCTGCTCATGCGGGATATACTGAGTACGTTGAGTTGAGTTGAGTTTTATGTAAGTTGATAATACCTGTACATATTCTAGGTAGGGAAGGGCGTCGTCGGATCACTTCAGGATCGGTAATGTAATCTTTGTTCTGATCCTCGAATCTGTTCCAATTCTTAAATGGGGAATATTTTGCTACCCGATTCCCGTTCCAAATGGGGAATGGAGATCCTCGCGGGGAATTGAAGATTTTTATTTTTATTAAAAAAATAAATTTTATATATTTTCTAACAAATTTCATAATAAAATTAATTTGCTAAATTATGATATATAATATATATTTTAAATTAAATGACCTATTCTAAAAATATTTTGAATTAATTTTTATTTGTACTAAAAGACATAATTAAATAATTATAATTATAATTAAATTAAATTTTATTATTGAACTTTTGAATATGTGAAATGAATTAAAAATTTTAAGCACTAATAATATATAAAATTATATTTACTTATAGTTATTTAATTATATACATACATACATACATATATATATATATATATATATTAAAAATAAAATCGGGATCGGGATGGGGGTCCCCTATTCTCCTACCCCGCCCCGCTCCCCGAATTCTTTTTAAAATATTCTCCGCTCCTGGTCTCGAACCCGAAAAATTGTTGTAATCCTCAATTCGAACAGGATGGGGATGAGATCGGGATCGGACGGGGCGGATGAAATGCCCTTCCCTAATTCCAGGGTAAGTGTTATGAAAATCATCAGAGGGTTAAGAGCATCTCCAAAAAACTCATGCACTCACTCTTAAAAATAATATAAATAAATGGTTATTAGCAAGTTATTATATTGTTATTATATTGGTTTATGGGTCATATTTCAACAATGTTCTTTATATTAGCTCTCTATTTATATTTTATTCATGTATCAATACCGTTATGACAAAAAAGTTATTTAAGAATTAGAGGAAATGTCATATTTTAATAATAAAATACAAATTAAGAGTGACTAAATGATCTTAAAAAGTGAGAAGAGTGAATAGGCTCTTAATCTTTTAAATAATAACTAAAAACCTTTTGAAGCTACATTTTAATTCATGCTTTTTATTTTTTGAGTTAGAGCTTGTATAAAAAATCTCTTTAAGATGTTCTAAGAGTATTATCATGTATTAATCCATTAATTAATTGAAAAAGAATCGGAGTATTAACGAAATGCATTGACTGTAATTTAATTTTTTTTTTGAATAAATAGAATATAATTTAATTTTAATTAAAAGATTAGTAGAATACTGTTAACTAACTCACAAAACATGTCAACTACTAACTCAGAGAACATTATTAGGCAAACATACTGAATCACTACTAGCACCTTAATTATACTTCCTCCATCCCACTCATTTCTTTAGATATTTTTAGTACTGCTTGATACGCATGTATATAAAATTTAGTTATTCATAACTTATTTTTAAAATTTTATTCTTTCAAATAAAAATGTAAACATTAAATTTTTATTCAAAAGAAAAAAAATTAAAAATAAATTATAAAACTATAATTTTTAGGAACGTTAAAATACGTGTCACGTTCCTATCCTCCAATATAAACAATTCAGTGGGACAGAGTAATCTGTTGGGACTGACTAGCTAATTGTAAATCAATTGATTTTTAGAATCCATTAATTTAAATCATATTTTTTTGAATAATTTAAATTTATCGTGAAAATATAACTTGGTCAAAAGATTGATTCCTCTTTTTCTGGTAGAGAAGTTGATTTTGGACTATTTAATTTTCATTTTCACTGGGAATAAAATAAATATGTACCATGTCACTATCTCTTAAATATTAAAAAAAAATAGATTCAATATTTTAAAATTATGCCATGAGGATTAGGGCAGCTGCTCCCTCTCTTTTCTTTTCTTTGTATTTGAGTTATGCACGAAGGTTTAAAACATGTATAAAAGTATAAAAAAAAAGTGAGAAATATGAATAAAGTGATGGAATCCAATAAATATTGATATATAAAGTGAGTATAATGAAGTAAAGTGATGGATGTGATTAATTTTTATTATATTATAAAATTTTATTATTTAAAAAAAATTGAAATGCAAAAGATTGAAAAGGACATCCAAAAAAGTGAAGTGTAAAAGAATGGATGGGATGGATGGAGTAAATGATTATAATTTTAAATATATTAATTTCATATCCTATATAATGTGCGATTTATTTTTAATATTTTGTATTTATTGTAATTTTTTTATAATTTTCTTTTATTATAATAGATTCTTAATTAAATTACATTCAAATAGATTTTATATTAGATGTTTAGTAAATGTGTTTAAATAAAATAGTTATATGTGCTTAATTTAAAATACGTTTGTAAAATAGTTAGGCACATGATAATATATTTTAAATAATAAGATTGTTAAAATAATTAGGACTTAAATATGTGTTTATATCCTATTTTAGATCCAAGTAAAGAAAGTAAGTAAGAAAAAACCTGATTTCGATATTTAATATTAGGATTTATTATGCATATCTATAAATAAAAATAATTAAATTGACAATTAAATATGTACCGTATCTTATCAAAAGATATGTGTTATAATTTTTAATGATTTTTTAATAATATTATATAGATTATATTTTAGCAAAGATTTAAATAAATTTCTTTACATATCCATATTACAATAAAATGTCGACAAATTAATAATCAATAAATTAATAACTTACTATGAATGAATATTTTCAAAACAAGTTTTTGCTCACTACATAATAGCAATAATTTAAATTTAATTTTAATTAATTAGTATTTTTATTAAATTAATAAAAAATTATCGATTCTTATGACATTAATTTATTAAGATTTTGTAAAATAAATATTTTAACGTGGAGACAACTTAAGCCTAGCCGTGATATGTGACATGGATCTAGCTACCAAACTTTGATACAGTTAAACCTCGATAAATGAATACATTCTAGATCGGAAAATTTTATTCATTAATCGAGATTATTCATTTATCGAGGTCAAAAATACACTGTTTTTATTATGTCGGGACTGGAAAAAATTATTCATTTGATGAGGTTATTCGTTTATCGAATATTCATTTATCGAGGTTCTACTTTATCATTCTGTTGGATCGATCGAATCTAAACTTGTATGTCATCACAAATGATATTTAGGAAAATGGATAGTAATTTAATTGTGTAGCATCTAACTCAACTAATGTAACTCAACTAAAGGAAAAGATACTTAACCAGAAGACAATCAAGAACAAGAAGCCACAATGAAATCAACACTAAATGAAGACAAGGTAATTGATACAATTCAACATGTTAACTATGATCAAGCCAAGAAGAAATCATTGAGAGAAGTTCAAGTCAAAGTTGTTCATGCCTCAGTGATTTGAAAAACCAAGAATCAAGATCATAACTATCAGTATCAATAAGACCAATTGATTTCAAGTGAACAAGAAGGAAAGCAAACATTGGAAAGCCACATTACTAATTGAATATGGTAATTTATTCAAGAAGCAAAAACACTATCAAGACTAGTCACTTATGAACCAGACCAGTGAATCAAGTGTCAGGCCATTGATAGCAAGTTTATGTCAGTAATAAAGATCCATGTTTAAGAGCTTGGTGAAGAATAAAGAAGACATGAAGATATCACAAGTTCAAGATGTGCATTGAAGTTTCAAGTTGAAGACCAGAATATTTTCTAAGTACTAAATATTCTAGATGACCAAGTAGAATATTTCTAAGTAGAAGTTCTACTTAGAAATTCGAGATGGCTAAGTAGAAATTCTCAAGTAGAAGTTCTACTTAGAGTGCAGTTTCAACATGACACATGACATCTTCTGATTGGCAGATTTCCAAGCTTTCAAGATAAGACAAGATTTATGTGGACATCATTGGGCCACGTATATCTTAGTCTTTGAAGACTACAGGACATAGATTACATGTAGTATAAATAGAAGTACTTGTGTAATGTTTTAAGAGAGCAATTCTTGAGAGAAACACATGTAAAAGAGAGAGAGTGTATTCACAGAGCTTAGTATCATTCACTACTCTCTGAACTTCTGTTATACTTTGTAATGAATGTTGTAGCAACCACTTCAAGTTATATATAAGACATATATTCCTTGAATCTGTGTGTTCGTTTATTGCATCGTATTTATTGCTTATCAAATTCGAAAAGTTGTATTCACCCCCCTCTACAACACATTTGGACCTAACAATTGGTATCAGAGCTATATGTTTAACACACAAAACATAGTTTGGTAGAAGAATCGTGAGTTTTCATTTTCTAGATCTACTTTTCTAAAATTCTAGAAAAGTGAGCTTTAATTCGTTTGTAGTGAAAACTCATCCGAAAAAAATTATTTAAATACTCCAGGTGTTATTATTTAGCTTAGGTGTATTTTAATTAATTTTTGTGAATTAATCTGGGTACTTTGATATTTGGTGTTCTTGAGTGTTCATCATTTGTTCTTATTAAAGAAGACAACCCAACAACTTTTTGATTTCCTTCTCAAAAAGATAAAAAGTAAAAAAAAAAGGTGCTTTTGGACTTTTGATGTGCATTATTCACGGAAGAAAGCATAGCAGAACATACTCAGTACCTAGCACGTGGGTTAGGTAATTTAGGTGAGTAAAGCCTCAAAAGTCAAAAAGGTGTTAAAGAGATAATATTGTTTATTCAATATTAAAGTGATCTGCAGCAAATTTATTCCAAGGACAAAAGTTCTACATAGAGTTTCTACTTGAGATTTTCTACATAGAAATTCGACTTGGATAATTTCTACTTGGTGAAGTTAGACTTGAACAAAAATTTCTACTTAGAGAAATTTCGACTTAGGCAGAAGTTCTACATATATATTCTACATAGCCGAGTCTTGGGTACTTAGAAACTTTTGGTGACCAGAATTGAAATGGCTCCTAAAAATACATTCAAGATCCCAATGTTCAACCGAGATCACTATGAAGAATGGGTTTTCAGAATGAGACTCTACTTAGCGACAGTTAACCCTGAATATCTGGAAGTCCTTGACAAGGGTAAATTTGTTCCAATGGTGATTATTCCTGAGCATACGGAAGGAAAGGAGGTTATACCACCTCGGTCTGAGCCTAAAAAGGCATCGGAGTTTTCAGATGCTGACAAGGAGCAAATAGATTATGATACTTCCGTACGACAAACCTTGATGGAATCCCTTGATCATGAAATGTTCAACATAGTCAAAGGTCTGAATACAGCAAAGAAGATTTGGGACAAGATAGAAGTTGTCATGGAAGGATCTGCAGAGGTTAGAAGCAACAAGACACTCATACTCAAGATGGAGTATGACACCTTCAGAATAAGAAAAGGAGAAGGCATAACAGATGTCTATCTAAGATTCAGTCAGTTGGTATTGGATTTGAATCTGAGAGGTGTAACTCTCCCCATGGTTGAGACCAATACGAGATATCTGAGGAACCAGCCAAAGAGCATTGAACATAGGGTCTACGCTGTAAGAGAAACCAGAGATTTGCATACAACTTCTCTGGAAGAATATTATGGAATACTAAAGACCTATGAGCTGGAGACACTTCAAGATCAAGCATGGGACAATGATTCAAAAGGAAAAGAAACTGCATCAGGATTTGTTGCTGATGAGGAAGAGTCTAAGAAGGCAATAGTTGCAGAAAAGTCTAAATCATCACCTGCACCACATCAAGTTAATAATGATGACGAGTGCACATCTAACAGTGATGATGACTACTTCACCCAAGAGGAGCTGGACAACATGGACGATAGTGTCATGGCATACATGGCAAGGAAGTTCAGCAACATGAGATTCAGAAAGAGCAACCGACCTCAGAGAAATTCTTCATCTTTCTATCGGGTTGCTAGTGGTGGTGGTAGTTCGTCAGGCTACAAAGGTAAAAGCAAGAGTACCAGCTACAAATCTCCTTTGGATTTCAAAATGAAGTTCAAATGCTATAACTGTGGTGAAGCTGAACATTTTGCTACGGACTGCAAAAAGCCTAAACAGACTTATCCAAAAGAGACATATGAAGCCCTCAAAAGCAAGTATGAATCGCTGGTGAAGGAAAGACATGGAAAAAGAGCTTTATTAGTAACAGAAGGAAGAGCTTGGGATGATTCAGATGAGGAAGATGTTACTCATGTAGCAAACTTTGCCCTCGTGGCTGAGACATCAGAGGAACCAGAGCTACCAGTTCTAACCCTTAAAGTAGAAATGTCCATTGATGAGTATAAAGAACAGAACGGGGCTCTTAGTGAAGAGATCTATATGTTGTGCAAAAGCCTAGATACTTCTCAAAAGGAACAGAAAACACTTGTCGCCAAAAGCAGAATGCTTGAGGCAAAAGTGGAAGAGTTAGAGGCCGCTTGCACTGTAGATACTTCTCTAAGAGACTTTATTAAATCTTTGGAACACAAGCTCATCCTTAAGGAAGAAATAGAAGCATGTCTTAGGAACGACCTAGCTGAGTTAGAAACTAAATGCGAAGCTTACAAACTAGCTGCTAGTAAAGTGTATGTAGATAACGGCACATTTAAGAAAATAACTGGAATAGGTATAGGACTTGACTATTCTAACTTACCTAAGAAAGAAGGAAAGAGACCTATCGACACTAGTTCCAGTGACCTGAAAAAGGAAATTCCTAGCCCTCTTAAATCAGCTGTCAAACCTATCTTCAAACACCTTGTTCCTCGATTAGAAGAAGAGACTGAATTAATAGCTAGATATGAGATTGAGATGGAAGATCGCCAGAAAGCACAACCTATAACTCCTATCAAACAAGTTAAAATCAATTGCCCTAGAGATGAATCTAGAGCAGGATTAGGAGCTAAGGCTGTTAAACAACAAGGTAAGAAAGAAAAAGGCATAAAAGAGGTTAAGGCTGAACGGATAAAGAAAGCATGTTATCACTGTAAATCTACTGAACATCTTTCTTATGCATGTAAAGCTAACATAAATGTTCCTGCTGCACATGCCATGCCTGCCACACATACAATGAATAATCTGCATCAGAATCATGCACAGTGTGGTCAACCTAATTGTATGCCATGCACTTTTAACATCATGCAAACTTTTGTGAATTTAATGAATGCATCTAGCCAGTCTTGCTCAAATACTGCTGCTAGTTCAAACATCAAAAAGAAGCATGTGAGAACCAAGACTGTCAGTCCTCCTAAAGTTAGGAGTGACAAACCTTCTCCTAAAACTGACAAATCTGTCAAGTCTGAGAAAGGAAAGGAGAAAGTCGAAAGCTCTAATAATGTAAAGAAAAGTGCATCTCCTGTTGTTAAATCTGTTGATTCTCGATCTTATAGAAAAGCCGGGCCCAATCAAAGTTGGGTTCCGAAGAACGTCTAATCAATCTGTCAATGCAGGGCATTAAGCAGAATAGAAGTAAAATTATATGGGTGCTAGACAGTGGAGCATCGAGGCATATGACTGGAAACAAGTCCCTGCTTACAGAGTTGGTTATGAAGGCTGGCCCTTATGTTACCTTTGGAGATGACAGCATAGGTGTGACAAAGGGATATGGCAAACTGAAGACGGGTAATGTCATCATTGAAGATATTTCCTATGTTGAGGGACTGAAGCACAATCTGTTGAGTATCAGTCAATTCTGTGACAAAGGTTACGAAATTGTCTTCAAGAAGAAAGGTGTATCAATTACTCACATCAAGGAAGGCTCATTGGCTTTGAGAGGAGTTCGAAAGGCAGATCTTTTTGTTGCGGACATGGATTCAGCAAATCAGAATGAGGTCACCTGTTTCTACAGCAAAGCTTCGGATGATGAAAGCTGGTTATGGCACAAAAAGCTATCTCACTTAAACTTCAAAATGATGAATGCTCTCGCGAGACGAGAATTGGTGAGAGATCTACCTCAAATGGAGTTCGCTCCGAAAGGACTCTGTGAAGCTTGTGAAATGGGAAAGTCGAAGCGAGCATCGCATAAAAGCAAAGAAATTTCTAGTATTACTGAGCCTCTGCAACTTCTTCATATGGATTTGTTTGGCCCAGTGAATGTCTTATCTTTGTCTAGGAAAAGATATGCATTGGTAATCGTGGATGACTTTTCCAAGTATACATGGGTATTGTTCGCAATGAAGAAAGACGAAGTACCTTTCCTAATCATTGATCACATCACTCAAATTGAGAATGTTTCAACACTTACTGTGAAGACGATTAGATCAGACAATGGCACTGAATTCAAAAACGCAGTGCTGAATGACTTCTGTGTATCTAAGGGAATACGTCGTCAGTATTCAGCCCCGAGAACTCCACAGCAAAATGGAGTAGTTGAAAGGAAGAATAGAACTTTGGTTGAAGCAGCAAGAACTTTGTTGTATGATTCGAAACTTCCTCTGTACTTCTGGGCAGAAGCAGTGAGTACCGCGTGTTACACTCAAAATAGAACCTTGATCATAAAAGATAAAGAAAAGACACCATGTGAGCTAATGAACAACAGAAGACCAACAATCAAATACTTTCATGTCTTTGGAGCAAAATGCTATGTACTTTTAGATGATGAAAATCTAGGCAAGTTTGCAGCAAAAGCTCGTGAAGGAATCTTTGTTGGTTACTCCACAGATGTGGTGGCAGCTTATAGGGTGTTCTTAGTGAATGGTCGAAAAGTGACTGAAATCTACAACGTCAGATTCGACGATACCAAACTCCCATCAATTTCTAGAGATTCTAGTGAACCTGAGTCCCTAAAATTTCAGAATCTGGACTTAGATGAACTTGAAGATGAACCTGAGTTAGTTGTCCCATTAAATGTACTAAGTGTATGTGAAGAACCTGAGTCTAGTGAACAATCTAATTCTACAAGATCAGAAGAGACTTCTTCAGTACGAACCGGCAACAACTCAGGGGGAGTAAATAGCAGCTCAAGGACAACTGTTCAAGGCTCGAGACGAGTTGACACTAGTTCTGTAGGAGCTGGCACTAACTCAGGGGGAGTTAGTGAAAATAATCAAAGTAATCAACACCACATCTCAGAAAGTCAAGCTGAATCATCAAGACAATTTCCAAGAGAACGGGTATGGAATAGAGACCATCCGTTTGAATTAATTATTGGTGATCCAGATGTTGGTATGACTACTAGAAGAACTGCAAGAGCTGACCTGGCTAATATTTGCTTATATTCTGGGTTCTTATCCAAGCTTGAACCTAAAGAAATAGAAGAAGATCTTGGTGATGCTGATTGGGTGATAGCAATACAAGAGGAACTCAATCAGTTTGAAAGGCAGAAAGTTTGGAAACTGGTACCCCGACCAAAGAACATATCAATAATTGGAGCTAGGTAGGTAATCAGAAATAACTGGATGAAAACGGACTTGTAACACGAAACAAGGCTCGTTTGGTTGCAAAAGGTTATTCTCAGCGAGAAGGAATTGATTATGATGAGACCTATGCACCGGTTGCAAGACTTGAGGCAGTCAGGATGTTCTTGGCATTTGCAGCACATAAGAACTTCAAGGTTTTTCAGATGGATGTGAAAAGCGCCTTCCTAAACGGAGAGTTAGAAGAAGAAGTGTATCTGGAACAGCCGCCTGGCTTCATCAATCCAGAACTTGTAGATTTTGTGTATCTTCTCTTCAAATCTGTCTATGGCCTCAAGCAATCCCCAAGGCGATGGTATGAAACCCTATCCTTATTCTTAATTGAAAGTGGTTTTACTAGGGGAGTAATTGATAAAACATTGTTCTATAAAAATGTAAAGAATGATTTAATACTTGTTCAAGTCTATGTGGACGATATTATTTTTGGGTCATCTAATGAGCGCTTGTGCGAGAAATTTGCTAAGCTAATGCAGGAAAAATATGAGATGAGCATGATGGGAGAGCTCTCCTTCTTCCTTGGATTACAGATCAGTCAGAGAAAAGATGGTATCTTTATCTGTCAATCCAAGTACGTCAGAGATTTACTCAAGAAGTACAATCTAGAAGATGCATCAGCAGCTAAGACTCCCATGGCAACAGCCACGAAGTTTGATGAAGACAAATCAGGTAAATCAGTTGACATCACAAGCTATCGAGGTATGATTGGCTCACTTCTCTATTTAACTGCAAGTAGACCCGATATAATGTTCGCAACTTGTTTATGTGCAAGGTTCCAAGCGGATCCTAGAGAATCACATCTCGTAGCCGTCAAAAGAATTTTTAGGTATCTCAAGGGCACACCAAATCTAGGGATTTGGTACCCAAGAGATACAGGTTTTAATCTAATTGGCTATTCGGATTCAGACTATGCAGGTTGCAGGATTGATAGGAAAAGCACATCTGGTGCCTGTCAATTTCTTGGCAGAAGATTGGTGTCCTGGCAAAGTAAAAAGCAACATACAGTATCTACTTTTACTGCTGAAGCTGAGTACATTGCTGCTGGAAGCTGTGTAGCTCAAATAATGTGGATGAGGAACCAATTGAAGGATTATGGCATGGAGCACAAGAAAATTCCAATTATGTGTGACAACACAAGTGCCATTGCCATAACCAACAATCCTGTAGATCACTCAAGAACCAAGCACATCGACATCAGGTATCACTTCATAAGAGAACATGTCGAGGAGGGGAATGTGAAGCTACATTTTGTGCCCACAATGCAACAAATTGCAGATATATTCACCAAACCTCTTGATGAAGTAACATTCAATAGATTGGTTGGTGAATTGGGAATGCTTAACACAAGTTAGTAAAGCTTCCTATCTGTAAAATCCAAAATTTTTTTTTTGCAAGCCATTTAATCATTATGTGCTTAGACTTTAAAATGCCTAATTAATGATTGTTATAGGTTGCATATAGTGTTATTTTACATGAATTCATTGTGTTTTAATTGTATTTAATAGTACAAATCTTTGAATTTATGCTTGTTAGATTGCATGATCATAGGGGGAGTTAAATTCATAATATTCTAAATTTTGCATGATTTTTTTGATGAATTTACCTAATTTTTTTTACATGTAATTAGAGGCCTTAGAATTATCAAGGAATGTTTTAATTATGTCACTTATTAAAAATCCTTGAATTGATATTTATATTAATTTGGAAATTTAATTGTTGAGAAATCTAAGTATCTTCAAAATTTCGAGTTAGCTTCTATCTCGAAACTCATCTAGAAATTCGACTTGGATTTCGATTTGAGCTTCCAGAGTGAAGTTTTGAAAATTCTAAGTCTGGGAAGATTTTCGAGTTAGTGTCTATCTCGAACTTCATCTCGAAACTCGACTTCGGGTTCGAGTTCGAGTTACCAGTGTGCCTAGTTCCATCTTCAAAATGTTCGAGATAAGGTCTATCTCGAACTTTATCTCGAAGTTTGAGATGAGGTTCCACTTAAGGGGATATTTTGAAAAGATCCAATTCTGATAATAACTTCGAGTTAATCTCTATCTCGAAACTCATCTCGAATTTCGACTTAATGTTCGAGATAGAATTCTCAGTTGGTTACAGGGATTTTTCGAGTTAACTCCTAACTCGAAACTTATTTCGAATTTCGACTTGAAGTTCGAGATAGGTTTCCCTAGTAGTTTTTTGCTGCTTACATGGTTTAAGTGTGTTTGTTCGAGTTAGCATCTATCTCGAACTTCATCTCGAAGTTCGACTTAATGTTCGAGATACTGTTCGACTTAGGTCTTCCCTGTATGTACTTAGTGTTTCACTCTTTTTAACAGGGTCACTTTTGTCATTTCACAATCATGTCTATATATACATCTCTAACTCGATGATTCTCTCACTTTTACCTAATTTCACTTTTACAGCAGCCTCCACACAAAAACAAGACGATTTCAAAAGTTCAAGCCACTATTCGCTGTTTTTGTGATTAAACTCATACAGATCACGAATTACTGCCAATTTTAGACTACTATTATCTGTGTGTGACCATTAATCTCTGTGTTTGTGTGTTTTGTAACTGTTCATATACACACGTATATATATACACACGAACATCAAGTGTTTGTGTGTTTGTGTAACTGTTCATACACACGATTTCCTCATTCTCTATATATATATACACACACGATTTCACTGGTATACACATACGCATATACATC
Organism: Saposhnikovia divaricata; assembly: GCA_036435485.1. Classification (NCBI taxonomy): domain Eukaryota; kingdom Viridiplantae; phylum Streptophyta; class Magnoliopsida; order Apiales; family Apiaceae; genus Saposhnikovia; species Saposhnikovia divaricata. Next base: position 52,380,300 of record CM071594.1, on the reverse strand, counting down.
TCCATTGAATATTACAGATTTAGTAATTGTCTATTGTTTATATCCCGTAGTTTAATTTCTCAGAGTGACTTTTGGTCTTCTCGATAAATTAAAAGGGCTATAACTTTGGATTCTTTAATTGCTTGTTTTTCAAAAACAAAAAATATCATATTTATTAAGGAAAAACATTTAATTAAAATGGCTCACCAATTTTCACTTGCCAAAAATAATTTTTATAACATCTCTACGGAAATTGGTGATCAACTCCCGCGCTTTAAGTTTTGGGTACGATTTCTTAATTTGTATTCCAAGGCTAGCTTTGCTTTTACTGCTAAACCCACACTGGTACATGATGCTTTACAGCAATTATGGACTATTACGGTTACCTTTGGGAGCAAATCTACCCCCTATGGTTTCAGGTTTACCTTGGCGGGTCAAGAATATGAGGTGACAGAGGAAATTTTCAACAGGGTTCTGGAATTCCCGGTCAAAGATGTTTATGATCCCGAACCTACAACGGCAGAACGCCTCACATTCTTTGAAGAAATAGGATGTTATCCTCCGACTGGCCGGATCACTGGAAATGTCCAGAAACAATTCTTTCATGTGGAATGGAATTACTTTTTCGAGGCCATTACAAGATGTTTTCGGGCACGCGAAAGAGATTATCATCAGATTCCAATTCCCATGCAAATCTTTGGAGTTGCCCTAGCACGAGAACTGGATATCAATTATGGACGCATAGTTCTCTCCGAGATAGTGGCTTCAATGGGATCTCCTGCAAGCAGAGACCTTACTACAACTGATGTTGTATGCTGGTATCCTCGTTTCTTACAAATGCTTATTAATCATTTAGTACCGAGGGATGCTCTTGCTGTTCGACAGGGATTTGCCAGAAGTCCAACATCTGCACCGCTAGGGATGGGCACTAAGTCACTTACTACAATTTCCAATCAGGATAAACATCAAGGTAAACCGATGTCAATTCCTGACAACATTCAACTGTGGCTTACGTATGATGCAGGAGTTACTACTTTGGCGGAATCATCGCAAGTATCGTCATATGCTCAGAATCCATCTGCTCATGCTGAAGCATTTGAAGGGATTCCTGATGAGCAAAGTGATGATGAACAAGGTAATGAAGAAGGTAATCTCTCTCTGCATACTACTCAAACATCTTCCTATATATCTGATTCCGAGACCCAAGAGACTGCTAGCCCGCAGGATCTATCCCAGGGTGAGAGCTATATTTCTGAGTCTGACACACAGTCTTATTCTCTTTCACCTCTGTTGACGGAAGCTAAAAGGCCGGCACCTGTAGATTTTGGAAATGATTCTGAGAGTGACCCCGAAATGCAGCCACTTATTCGAAAGAAAGCCAAAATTTTTCATGCTGCCACTTCAAAAGCCCAGTCAAAACCTAGTGTGTCGCACTCAATCACTCCAACTCACGTGAGTGGTTCTCCCCTTGCACAGTCTGCACATAGGGATTTTGGTGAGGAATTTGTACCTTTTGAAGATCCTGTTGCTTCAGAAGGACATGAAGCTTTACGAACTTCAGCAGTACCTTCACCGGTACGTACTGATGCTGCAAAGATGATCGGTTCTGATGTTGTACAAGAACACTTTGCAGCCTCTCAGCCTGAGATTCCAACTCAGGAAACAACAGGAACAGATCCCATAACTGCAAATTATTTTTCTTATCCAGTTTCTGCAGGTACTGCTTCTTATTTTGGATCTATTATTGAAGACATACACGAGCGTGAGACAGGGAGTGTGTGTGAGCGTTTAGGGAGAGAGGGACCTTCATTTTTAAGGCTCGAAACAGAGCGCCAAATACTATCGAACCAGTATTAGAGCGAGGTCACCTAAGCCAAACACCGTCCCTTAATATTCAAAATCTTGAAACACGTATGACATCAATGGAAGATCAAATGAGGCAGTTCGGGCAATCGATGGGGCAGTTAGGAATCAATATTGGAGATAATCAAAGGGCTCTTGATGACTACGCAGCACGAATGGCAAGTCAAGCTACAGCATTCGATGTCTTGACAAACAAGGTCAACGACTTGGGCCATGCTGGTGGTGTCTTCGGAAGCACTCTGAATGAAAGAATGGGAGCAATGGAGTCTACAATGCATACAATGGCGGTGGAGATCAGTAAAATGATGTTTGCAGTCAGGAGTTTTGTGCCCCCAGAGTGTTTCGAGTCGCAATACAATCAACCTCCCCCCGATGCTGGTGCTGGTGGTGCTGGTGGAGCTGGAGCCTCCGGTTCTGGTTTTGGTGGTTCCTATGCTGGTGGCTTTGGAGAGCAAGGTGGTGTTCAGGATAACTCACCTAAGGGGGAGAGTGGAAAGGAGACGAGACAGCAGGGAGTTCAAATCGAAGAAATTGAAGAACAGGCTGATCTTGTCAAAGAAAAAGAAAGTGAGCTGGTTGGTGATGAAGAGGCTCTGAGGCAGAGAAAGGGTAAGGCGACGATGGTTGAGCAAGATGAACCATTCATTGACCTGAGTCATCATCAAAAAAAAGTACAGGAGGTACTTGATTCAGACTCTGACATGGAGGACGTATCTTTAGCACATGCAATAAATAGATCTTTGAAGGAACAAGGTGGAGGTGCTGGGATGTCTTCCGGAAAGCCTGAAGAAATTCCTGTTGATGAGGAGACTCTGAAATCTCAACAGTTAGCCTTGGAACAAGCTCAGTTCCATAAAATGAAGATGATGCAAGAACATGCTGCGTTCCTTGAAAAGAAAGTAGAGCTCAAAGGGGAGCAGTATGATCATGAGCTTGCAAGGCTAGCTGATCCTCAAGTTGATTTGGACAAGAGAAGGATTGGACAAAAATGGGATGATGCAAGGAAGATTTTAATGGGACCTTGTGCGAAAGGAGTTAACAACAAGGAGGCAGATGACTTGTTCTATAACTTGAACATGCAGAATCCACTGACTATGAACTACATAAGTGCGTTGAAGAGCATAATTTCGAAAGTTAGGGTTGGATACAATGCGATGCTTAAGGAGTGGCAGGTTATATTGTCTTTAGTAGAAGGAATCCCGACGTCTTTCCTGTATGTGGATGATCAATTCATCGCGAGAAGATCTACCTCAGAGTTGTTCTTGCTAGCAACAAAAATTCAATACTCTCAATCTGAGGAGCTCAGCATTCTGTATAGGGATCAGTTAATGCAGCTAGCAGAGGACAAGGGTCCAGAATTCTCAGCATATCCTGATGTTGTCCGAATGGTAGTAGATGGGAAGATGAAGAGGGTCAGTATGGAAGAAAATGATTTAATGGATCTTTCAGTGGAATCTCTCAAAGCTGTCTGTAGACAAATGATGAGTAAGGGGTTTTACTCTGAAATTAAAGAAAAATCGGTGAAGGTCATTGAAAGAATCATATTCAAGAAGAGCAATGAAATATGGAAGTGTGATATTATTGCTCCAAACCCTCTAGATAATGTGAAGGTTGAGCCGGAGCTAATGGAGAAGAAATGGAATATTCTTCAAGCAATGAAAAATGTAGATGAAGCTCTGACTCTTCCGTCTGGATCACTGGAACAAGGAGAGATAAGGGAGGCAGTTGGTGTTCCAGGAAGAGATAGTGTATACTGGATACACGCATATGTCAATGACACAGCTGATGCCTTGGCATTCATAGACGCAGACCAGAATCAAACACTCTTGCATATGAGTAGAACATGGCTGTTACAGACTCAAGATGCTGCATTTCTGGAGAGAGTTTTATATGTGTTCAAATGGAGCGAAGTGGAGAATGAGTATGTGGAAGAAAACCAGAGACTCATGAATTACTTTTCTGAGGTAGTGGTGGAAAAGAAGCGGATGGAGCGAGATGCGGCTAGTGTCCACAATACTAACCGTGTCAAGGGCTACCCCAAAATGATCTATTGTCAGTTTAAAGCTGATAAAGCACATTGGAAACCTCAGCTCATAATGAAGAACTTTGAGGATATTCCAAAGATCAGGACTACTCAGGAAATGGACAAACTCAGAAGGCTTTTCAAACATCCTTATCCATAGCCAACAAATCCTCTAGAAATGGAAGCAATAAGTTTATTGAATGCTAGGTGGAAGCAGCTTCATGATCCAGTATATAAGAAAGAACAGCGGCAGAAAGAAAAGCGCAGAGAGCAGAAAGAGGAGAAGCGCCAAGCTGCTGAAGCTAGGAAGAGGAAACGGAATTAGAATTAAAGGTCAGAGTGGTGTGAACTTGAAGTTGGAAAAACTTCATGTCTTTCGGTTGCTTTAACTCACTTGAGGAAAATTCACCTCAGAGTGGATCCAATAAGGTGATATAAGTTTGACTAAAAGGTATGAAATAATCCAGGTGATAGGAATTACTCAAATGATCTTTAATTCGAAGTTCGAATTCTGTTTCTAGTTTAAGTTCTTTGTATTGTTTTACAAGTACATTTCAATTGTAAATTATTCAAGACTTTAATGTTAGTTATCTTTTCTCGTCTCATTGTTTAGTTGAGTTATCCTTCATTAATTTGAATGTCATTGTTAGACAGTCAAATAGGGGGAGATTGAAAGGCAGAGTGTGTAAACTTGTAACACAATAACTAATGTAACTCAACTAAAGGAAAAGATACTTAACCAGAAGACAATCAAGAACAAGAAGCCACAAAGAAATCAACATTAAATGAAGACAAGGTAATTGATACAATTCAACATGTTAACTATGATCAAGCCAAGAAGAAATCATTGAGAGAAGTTCAAGTCAAAGTTGTTCATGCCTCAGTGATTTGAAAAACCAAGAATCAAGATCATAACTATCAGTATCAATAAGACCAATTGATTTCAAGTGAACAAGAAGGAAAGTAAACATTGGAAAGCCACATTACTAATTGAATATGGTAATTTATTCAAGAAGCATAAATACTATCAAGACTAGTCACTTATGAACCAGACCAGTGCATCAAGTGTCAGGCCATTGATAGCAAGTTTATGTCAGTAATAAAGATCCATGTTTAAGAGCTTGGTGAAGAATAAAGAAGACATGAAGATATCACAAGTTCAAGATGTGCATTGAAGTTTTAAGTTGAAGACCAGAATATTTTCTAAGTACTAAATATTCTAGATGACCAAGTAGAATATTTCTAAGTAGAAGTTCTACTTAGAAATTCGAGATGGCTAAGTAGAAATTCTCAAGTAGAAGTTCTACTTAGAGTGCAGTTTCAACATGACACATGGCATCTTCTGATTGGCAGATTTCCAAGTTTTCAAGATAAGACAAGATTTATGTGGACATCATTGGGCCACGTATATATTAGTCTTTGAAGACTACAGGACATAGATTACATGTAGTATAAATAGAAGTACTTGTGTAATGTTTTAAGAGAGCAATTCTTGAGAGAAACACGTGTAAAAGAGAGAGAGTGTATTCACAGAGCTTAGTATCATTCACTACTCTCTGAACTTCTGTTATACTTTGTAATGAATGTTGTAGCAACCACTTCAAGTTATATATAAGACATATATTCCTTGAATCTGTGTGTTCGTTTATTGCATCGTATTTATTGCTTATCAAATTCGAAAAGTTGTATTCACCCCCCCTCTACAACACATTTGGACCTAACAGGAAGGAACAATAAACAATCATCTCGAATAAAAAAAATAGGGAGATAGAGAACCTCATCCATCCAACCAATACGAGAACAAAGTTACCTCTCACACAATTCGAATACAAGAACAGCCTAAACACAGGACTATACAACTTCAGCTAAGTGATAGCTTCAACATGGAGCAACATAGAAGCCTCATAGGAATAACGGAGCAGGAGGAATGGGCTAATGTCTTACAGGAAAAGATACTACTTGCAGGTTTTGACGGGATCTAGGTCAGAGGAATCTCCCACCGCAAATTTATCATTACCTTCCCAACATAGGAAGACAAACAATTCAGGGCATGTTTAAAGGAATGGTTCACAGAGATTAGAGAATACAATAATCGTGATTTAGTCCAACCAAGACTGGCATGGGTTCACTGTGATAGGTCCCAGTTGGAGTCGTAAAGGACTTAGAATTGTAAAAAAAGAAATTCTTCTGGGGAGAAATCTCAACAAACTGCACATACAAACGGAAATTACACACAATTCGTTGGGAAATAATAACCCGGCCAAAATGCGAAGGGGGTCTTGGGATACAGTTCTAGCATGGAAAAACACGATGCTACTTGCATGATGGTAGTGGAGGGCCAAAACAGAAAGAGGAAAATTGTGGCACAAGTTACTCACAAGTAAGTATGGTGAAAAGTTCTTTTCACAACCAAGAATAAGTAGAAACAAGTTATTACCATTCATTCAAAACATATCGAAGGTCAGATAACTGAGATAACTAAAATAATTCGAAGCAGAAGATTTCTCAAGTCAAGTAGGGAATGGTGTAAACACACGCTTTTGGGAAGACAACTGGCATCAACAAGGAATTTTATCGAGCAAACATCAAAGACTCTATATCCTGTCAACCAACAAACATATATATGTTACAGATATGATCACCGCTTGGCCTCACATTATCACAGACTCACATGCTCATTGGAGGCGGCCCCTAAGAGGTTGGGAAATAAACGACCTCAATGTGTTGGGTATCGCTAACACCAACCTGAATCTATCTAAAGATAAACTGGTTTGGAACGTAACAAGAGCGAATTATAACACGGCTGCAGGATACATGCTTCTGGGAAACAATGTAAGAAGAGAGGAGGTGTGGCAAAAGCTTTGGAAACAACAAATTCCTCCAAAGGCAACAATATCCATGTGGAAAGGCATGCACAGGATATTACCAACGTTCAAGTTACTAAAAGTAAGAGGCATGGATCTAGACGACACACGCAGATAATGCCAAATAAGAATCGAAGACCTCAACCATATGCTATGGGAGTGTACATTAACACGCATAGTCCGGGGCATTTTCTCAAACTGGATGAAAATTTCAGCACCATTCCCATAAGAACTGAAAGTAGCGTTAACTTTCTTTAAATGTAAAAAGAGGACATTAAGCATAAGTATATGCTTCTGCGCAGCACTTTGGACAATATGGCTTTTAAGGAACGAGTGCATTTTCAAGGGAACAAAAGTTGACGCTAATGTTATAAGCAACATACTAAAAGAGAGGGCATGGGCATGGTGCCTCACTAATGACTTGATCTCATTAACAATGCAACCCCTTTGGGCTATAAGCACTACCAACGCACTTACAAACCATGCAAAAGAGAGGTTTAAACATATTCTAAAAGAGTGGTTTGCTTTTTTTATGTTTGTGGGCTTTGTCGATGGATCGTGGAAGAAAGATGCAAATGGATTTATCAAGGGAGGCATAATGAATAACAAAGGCACGATGTGTTACATATTCTCAGGTCCCGTATCTGCTAACTGCCCTCTAGAAATGGATACCAAGGCCTTACAATTTCTATGTAATGCCATCAAAAAAAAAAAAGAAAGGAGGTCAAACACAATATTATGATAGTAACTGACTCAATTGCACTGTCAGACATCATCCTCAAACAGAAGACAAGCAATTTTACTTCAGTCGAAAAAGCTCCAAAAATAGATAATTTACATTGTGCATTATATGGGTGACACACATCAACAGAAGGTTCAATATAGATGCGGACATGCTAGCAATAGAAGTTAGGAACAGATCAAGAATCATGATAGGTTGGACTTGAATGAATCACGAATGCAGCATGGTATATTATATTAAGAAGATACTGGGTCGTTAAAAGCCCAACAATAATTCTAAACTAATGGGCCATGCATATGAGCGCAACTAGTGCAGTTTTAACAATAAGAGATATCTGCAGTAAAGGATAGAGTAGTAGGGAGCAATATGATGCCTACCTAGGGTACAGACTGGATTATAATCTTAAGTGGAGATGCTGCATTGAAGAGTAAGATACTCACTCACCCTCATATCTGCCATTAATAAAGACGGAGGCCGCATACTTAAAGTGGTTAGGGTAGCAGCATAGGGTAGCTATAAGGATTAAAGGATATTATCTCAAGAATACAAGGTGGGAAATAAGAACAGATGGCGCTTCATTCAAAATTTCAACACATATACAGAAGAAGTAGGCACTCAAGTGGAGATTAACATATATCATTACCCCATTAAGATCAGTCACTGCACATGATAGCTCATAAATCTTCTAGTTGAGCTGTTTTTATTGAGCATACTTGGAGGCCTTTATAAGGTACATACTAAGGTAAGAACCAACACACACAACACTCATCCTCAGACAAATACACAGAACAACATCAGAACATGGCCTATCATTGGATTCCACCACCCCCATGTGTGCTCAAAATCAACGTCCATGTTACTGTTAGGAATTCCCGTTTCCTGTCTTTGCGTAAATTAAATACGGAGATTATAACAGTCAATAATAAAGACAGATGAACACCAAGATTTATACGTGGAAAACCCCCTTAAAGTAAAGAGGTAAAAACCACGGGACCAGCTCCGAATGTTTCCACTATAATGATAACAATGGTTACAATATTCTCTCTCAAGTTTACGAAGTAACACTTGAGACACAACTGAATAGAAATACAACGATTCCCTACTCCTTCGGTACTTGACCGAATAACCTGGATGAACTCCCTTTGTAGCAACTACAACAGCTAGATGAACTCCTAATGCTGCAGCGGGACAGATTCCGATGGCTGCAGCCTGACACTCACACAAACTCCCTCGAAACGAAAGAATAGAGTAGCACGAGGGCCCCCTATCCTGACCTGCTTGAAACTACCACAAGGTAAGTTTCCTACTAGACGGACTATCTAGCAGCTATATATATACTGAGAAGTAAGAGAGGAAGAAGAGATTTTGGTGTTTGGTGGTTTTAGAATGAAGGGAGATGAAGGTATTTATAGGAGGGGGTTGGTGACTTGGGGGTAGAAATGTAAGAAGGAAAGTGGGGGGTAGGTGGATTAGGTAGAAGTGTGTGTTTGGGAAGAAATGGTATGGTAGGCTGCGTATGGTAGGCTGCCTAACAATCTCCCCCTCTTTCCAAACACACAGCTTTTCACTTGCACTCCATACCTGCGCCCTGTTTGCACAGCTCCAACTTTTCTCGCGGAACCACCTTTGTCATCATATCAGCCGGATTCTTATCCGTGTGTATCTTCTCTATCTGTATCACCCCATCTTCAACCTGTTCCCGTAGCCAATGGTAACGTACATTAATATGCTTAGTACGACTGTGACAAGTAGCATTCTTGCTCAAGTCAATAGCACTCTGGCTATCACAATACAACTCAAAGTTGTCTTGCTTCTGACCCAATTCTTGGAGAAACCGCTTTAACCAAACCAGCTCTTTGCCTGCTTCACAAGCAGAAATATACTCTGATTCGGTTGTTGACAACGCAACACACTTTTGTAACTTGGACTGCCATGCTACAGCTCCCCCCGCAAAAGTGAAAAGCATCCCTGACGTGGACTTCATCCCATCTGGATGTCCTGCCATGTCAGCATCTGTAAAACCTTCCAAGACTGGTTCACCGTGTCCAGACTTCAAGCATAACCCGGAAGTGCCCTTGAGATATCTAAGAATCCATTTAACTGTTTCCTGGATTTGACAGATATCTACTCACAACTCCAACAGCATGAGCAATATCTGGTCTTGTACAAACCAATGCATACATAAGACTCCCCACTGCGGATGAGTAGGGAACTTCCTCCATATCCTCCTTCTCCTTGTCTGTTGACGGACACATTTTCTTGTCCAGTTTAAAATGTCCCGCCAATGGTATGCTAACAGGTTTAGCATCATCCATATTGAACCTTTTCAATACCCGTTCAATATATCCCTGTTGTGAAAGCCACAACCTCCGAGTTGTTCTGTCACGAACAATCTTCATCCCTAAGATTTGTTTTGCTGGACCCAAGTCTTTCATATCAAAGAACTTGGACAAATCTTCTTTCAGCTTGCGGATCATGTTAGCATCTTGGCCGACCACTAACATATCATCAACATAAAGCAGCAGGATAATGAAGTTACCGTTAGGAAACCTTTGCACATAAGCACAGTGATCGGATGCAGTTCTCTTGAACTTATGATTCCTCATGAATGAATCAAACTTTTTGTACCACTGTCTTGGCGCTTGCTTAAGCCCGTATAAACTCTTCTTGAGTTTACAAACCATGTGCTCCTTCCCTTTCACTTCAAATCCTTCTGGCTGGTGCATGTAGATCTCTTCCTTCAAATCTCCATGAAGGAATGCAGTTTTCACATCTAACTGCTCAAGCTCAAGATCCATGCTAGCCGTTAATCCGAGAACTGTTCGGATTGATGTCATCTTTACAATCGGAGAAAAGATTTCATCGAAATCAATGCCTTCCTTCTGTGCAAAGCCTTTAACCACCAAGCGTGCTTTATACTTTACAAGCTTTTCATCATCCCTTTTTACTTTGAAGACCCATTTGTTCCTCAAAGCCTTCCGTCCTTTCGGAAGTGTAGTCAACTCATAAGTTTCATTCTTGTTTAAAGAATCCATCTCCTCTTGCATTGCTTTCAACCAGCAACTGCTTTCTTTATGAGTCTTGACTTCCTCAAAGGTCTCGGGCTCCCCCTCATCAGCAATTAAGATATACTCAGATGAAAGATATCTTCCCGATGGTCTCCGTTCTCTCGTAGAATGCCGTGGTTGAGTTTCTTCAACTTCAGGCTGAGACGGTAGCTCCCCCTGCTCAGCAGCCTCATCATCTGCCATATCCTCTCCATCATCTTCTAATGTATCTGGATTTCTAGCTTGCCTTGGTTGTTGAGTGCTCCCAAAATTCTCATAATTTTGAGACTCATGGAAAACCACATCTCTGCTCCTGAATATCTTCTTCGATTCAGGATTCCACAACCGATACCCGAACTCTGGATCCCCGTAGCCAACGAGAATACACGGAGTTGTTTTATCTTCAAGCTTTGTTCTATGCTCCTTTGGGATGTGTGCAAAAGCCTTGCATCCAAACACCCGCAAGTAGGAATAGGAAACATCCTTTCCTAACCAGATCTTCTCTGGAATCTCAAAATTCAGAGGTGCCGATGGAGATCGATTGATCAAGTAGCAAGCTGTTCTTACAGCTTCTCCCCAAAATGACTTCGATAATTTAGACATTTTCAACATGCATCTGACTCGTTCAACAATGGTGCGGTTCATTCTTTCCGCAATGCCATTTTGTTGTGGGGTGCCAGGAACTGTTCTTTCATGCTGGATACCATGCTTTGTAAGGTACTTTTGAAACTCTTTTGAAGTGTACTCCCCCCCGTTGTCACTACGAAGGCACTTCAGTTGTTTCCCTGTTGATCTTTCAACCATGGCATGAAACTTCTGGAAGTACTCAAACACTTGATCTTTGGATTTGAGTATCTCAACCCACACCTTTCGAGATGCTTCATCAATGAAGGTAACAAAGTACCTATTTCCGCCTAAGGACTCCACCTCAAACGGACCACATACATCAGAATAAACTCTTTCTAACAGCCCCGACTTTTTCTTCAGTGGACTGCTAAAAGATACTCTATGTTGTTTCCCGAATAAACAATATTCGCAGGGCTGCAATGCAGTATCTTTAGCAAACGGAATGAGGGATTTCTTCGCTAAGATCTGTAGCCCTTTCTCGCTCATGTGACCAAGCCTCTTGTGCCACAAACTTGCTGAAGCTTCATCTTCAACTGTATTCAAAGCATTTGAACACATCTTCACTTGTGTCTTGTACAAAGAGCCACAAGTGGATCCTCTTGCAACCACCAATGAACCCGTAGTAAGCTTCCACCTTCCACCACCGAAGGTATTTACGTACCCCTGCTTGTCTAGCGCCATGCCGGAAATCAAGTTGAGCCGTAAGTCGGGAACATGCCTGACATCTTTCAAAGTCATTGAACAACCCGTGTTTGTCTCAATACAGATGTCACCAATGCCTGCGATCTTTGATTGATCTGAGTTACCCATTCTTACAGCACCAAAGTCCCCTGACTTGTACGTCGTAAAGAATTCCTGAGTGGGTGTTGCATGATACGTTGCTCCAGTATCTATCACCCATTCGACCTTCTGATCATCAACATGTAAGCATTCTTCTTCCCCAAAAGAAAGGATCACAACATCTTCTGTCATAGCAGCTGTTGTACTTTTCTCCGCATGTTTCCCTTGCATACCATTGTTCTGTTGCTTGAGCCAGGCCCTACAATCCTTTATGTAATGACCCTTCTTCTTACAATAGTAGCATTCAACATTGGCATTTGATTTGCCACCGGAATTACCAAAATTCCTACTTTTACTACGTCCTCGGTTTGTCTCCCTGTAGTTGCTTCTGCCCCTGTTCTCAGTAACAAGAGCCTGGGAATCGTGGTTGACTCCTTGTACCTTTCTTCTCATGGATTCACTAAGGATACTCTGCTTAATTGATCGCAACGTTAGTTGCTCAGATGGTACAGCATTAGTTACTGTCACCACTAGCGTATCCTAGCTGGATGGTAAAGTGTTGAGAAGAAATATTGCTTGGAATTTCTGCTCAAACTCCATCTTCATATTTGATAGTTGATTTAACAACCCTTGGAATTCGCTCATATGCTCTGACATGTTGTTCCCATCCTGGTACCTCATGTTCACCAGCTGACGAACTAGAAAAGTTACATTTTGTGAACTTTTCTCTTGGAACGTAGACTCTAATGTCGTCCAAAGCGTATCAGCATCTTCTTCTTCAGAGACATGATGATACTCCGAATTATCAATCCATCGACGAATGAGACTGATAGTTTTCATGTTCATCTTCTTCCAGTCAGCATCAGACTTTGCTGCAGGTTTAACTCCTTTCAGCTCCACCGGATCAAACAAGTCCTTACTATAAAGCAAATCCTTTATTCTGCTTTTCCACATCGGATAATTTGAAGCTGTTAGGCTTACCATTACACTGGAAGAATCATCCATTTTAATTTACCAAAGACTATGAGAATCTCACTTAGAACCACACAAGTTGGCCAGGAAAGTGGATGTGTTTGGGGAGCCTTCCGTATTAGTACGGCGCGTTATCAAGTAACCACTGCGCACAAAGCACTTTCCTCGACACCAACAATGTGGGCCCCAGCTTTGATACCACTTTTTAGGAATTCCCGTTTCCTGTCTTTGCGTAAATTAAATACGGAGATTATAACAGTCAATAATAAAGACAGATGAACACCAAGATTTATACGTGGAAAACCCCCTTAAAGTAAAGAGGTAAAAACCACGGGACCAGCTCCGAATGTTTCCACTATAATGATAACAATGGTTACAATATTCTCTCTCAAGTTTACGAAGTAACACTTGAGACACAACTGAATAGAAATACAACGATTCCCTACTCCTTCGGTACTTGACCGAATAACCTGGATGAACTCCCTTTGTAGCAACTACAACAGCTGGATGAACTCCTAATGCTGCAGCGGGACAGATTCCGATGGCTGCAGCCTGACACTCACACAAACTCCCTCGAAACGAAAGAATAGAGTAGCACGAGGGCCCCCTATCCTGACCTGCTTGAAACTACCACAAGGTAAGTTTCCTACTAGACGGACTATCTAGCAGCTATATATATACTGAGAAGTAAGAGAGGAAGAAGAGATTTTGGTGTTTGGTGGTTTTAGAATGAAGGGAGATGAAGGTATTTATAGGAGGGGGTTGGTGACTTGGGGGTAGAAATGTAAGAAGGAAAGTGGGGGGTAGGTGGATTAGGTAGAAGTGTGTGTTTGGGAAGAAATGGTATGGTAGGCTGCGTATGGTAGGCTGCCTAACAGTTACCTCTTCTAGAAATCCATCTGTTTACGTGTTTCGCACGGGCATTGGGGCTGCATACCGTGATTCAGATGGTTCCCTCAAACACCTAACCTTAGGAGTGATTCCTCAGTTATCCCCATTGGGAAACCAACTTTGGGCTATCTACATAACTCTCAGGCGAGCCTTTAAGCTTGGGTATTGTGATGTCATTTTGAAAATAGATAACTTAAAGGCTTTCTTGGTGGTGAAGAATTTCCATCTAGGAACACCTCCAAGGGTTTACCACATTGCCTCCCAAATAGATATTCATTTTCGAGATATGAGGTGGTTCTGCATAATTGTCTATGTGGTTCCCTCACGCAACAAGGTGGCTAGATTCCTCTCTCGTCTTGGTAAGAGAGTTTGTGACATGCTCTACACTTGCAACAGGCCGGTGGGAAGAGTGGATGAACTACTAGATTGGGATATAGGTATGGATGTGATAATCCCAAATGGAGTGCCAAGTCCAGTAAATTTTGAGGAGGGAGAGCTGCCATCGGATCAAACGTAAGAGTTGGGTCTTGGACAGGTTGATGCTCCTACATTCTAGACTCTAGACAGGGAAAGGAATGCAAACAACATCCTTGAAGAGGTCATGATAGAGGAAGCGGTTCATGACAAAATCATAGCAGCATCAAAAGACAAAAATTTCGTCGGGAATGAACCGGTCTTGGATATGGTGTAACTTATCTCCCTACACTAAACTATGTAATACCTAGATATACATGGTATTTGTTTTATCTAGAGCAACGCTCACAACCTTGCGTTATCTAAATAAACTTCGTTTATAAAAAAAAACTCAATAACTCAATTTGATAATCAATTTGGAAGAAACTCCTGAAATGTATTTAGAAAAAAATGTCAACCACAAAAGATACTTGAGCAAGTATTAATATATAAAATAATATATTTATGTTTTAGTTCACAACATAATAGACTTATTTTCAAAAAAATCAAATCATATTATAATAACACACGATCATTTTTCTTTTTGATTCCAACGAGTGTACTGATCAATCTCTATTAGACCTGGCAATTTGGTGACACGAAACGACACGAAAAAATACGGATATGGGTTTTGATTTTTAGTACACGAAACACGAAAGTACACGAACACGAAATTACACGATAGATTTAGTGTCGGATATGGGTTTTCATTTTGGGTACACGAAAGTACACGAAAGTACATGAAATAAAGATGTTAATAATTTACTACATATGAATTTTATGTATATATTAATATTTTTTTATAAGGATATATATTTTACACAAAAATATACATATTTACAAGTTTTTATAGAGTTGTATTTATATTTATATATGGAAATGTAAAATATTTAATGTATATTTCATATGAATATAATATTTACTAATAAATTTTAACTAAATTTTATTTTTAATTTTATATAATATATACACGAAACACGACACGAAAATACACGAATTCATTTCGGGTGGATACGGGTTTCATATTCAAGTACACGAATCCTGTTTCGGGTGGATACGGGTTTCACCTTCAAGTACACGAAACACGAAAATACACGACACGAAAGTACACGACACGATCCGATTACCCGCTCTAATCTCTATCTTATCACCTCTTTCACATACATGCCATCATAGAAAACCAAAGCAAAGCTTTTTAATATTGGCCACGTCAAACACTCCACTACTCCCTCATATTTTGATTTTTATCAACATTTTTACCAACTTTTCTAACCACTGAAGAACTTGAAAAAGGTTTAAGCTTGGACTAGCCTGCGAAATTCCTCCAACACGTTTCTCATATTTCTATTTTACATTTATATAGAATTATTAGTATATGTTAAAAGTCATGTTTCATGGAAAATTATAAAAGTATCTGTATATTAGTATAGTACTGTATATGCATCTGACTTTTAACCCTTATATGCAACTCGTAAATACATTGTGTGAAAAATGCCCTGCATATTTAATCCAACGATAACCATCTATTTAATTCGGTGGCGAAATGAACATATACTAAAAGTATTGCCAACATCAACGTTGAAAATTTACTCAAAAAAAAAAAAACATCAACGCTGAAAAGAAAATTACTAGCTTATCAAGATCGGACAAAAGTGTAATGTATTATGTATAAGATATTTCAGAATTAATTATTATGAAAATAAAAAATCTCTTTTAATCATAACTAGCCAATAACCCGTACCGGATTGTGATCAATTATCTTAAATTTTTATTTTTTTAAATAAAACTTTATCATATTATTTTGATTAATTTAATGACATTTACTTTGATACTAGTATTTTTTAAAAAAAATCTATGTTTTTGTTGACCATAATTTAATTATCAATAATATTTAAGAGAGAACCAAATATTAAAAAAGAACTGAAAAACCATTATTAGTCGTTGAATTACTTCTAAATCAACTATCTCAATTCAGTTCATTTTTAAAAAAATTTATAAGGATATTGTTGGATATAAAAGCTACACTATTAATTCAATTAATTGAAGTAAGGAAATTTAATTAATGCCTCATTTATTAAAATCTTTTATTTTTATTAATATTTTTTATCTCACATAACTTTTGGCTGATTTTTTCAATGCTTTTAATCTTCTTTTTTCAAAAATTTTAATTTATTTATTAAACTTATTTTACAAAAAAAAAACAATCCTCGAAATAATAGGGTTCTACTATAGAACCTATTTTGTTTCGTAGTAACAATATTTTGTTACTGAATTTCAAAGTTGTGCACACGAGTTTAAAAGTTTTACAACTGATCTTACTTTTTAAAAAAAAAATTATAACTGAACTTACTTTTTTTATAATATTTGCTACTGAACATTATTATCTCATGTTATATTTATACCATAATTTTAATGTTCTACAACTGAACTTAAAAGTTATCCATCCGAATTGAAATCAATCACATGAATTCTAAATTTATGCAAGTGAACTTACTTGTATTTGAATATTTTATTGTTGAACATTTAATCTCATATATTGTATTTATAGCATAATTTGAGTATATTCACAAAAGTTTATGAAAATATTGAAAATTTTGTATGATGTTAATGGAGGATTTTGTGATTGATGTTGGTGTATGATTATAATTGTTAATCAAATATGAATTTTCTCTAAATTATATATCTTGTATTCATGGACAACTTTGCCCCTGATCTATGGGTGTACACGGGTCGGGTCGGTCGGGTTGAAGTAATAAAACGACCCAACCCATTTTAAAACGGTTTGAAATTTTTTTAACCCAACCCACAAAAATTAAATTGATAACCCAACCCTATTTCTTAAAGGTCGATTCGGGTCGGTTTGGATGGGTTGCTTAAATGTATGCTCTTCCTTAATTCACAGTCCTTAACTAGCTACAATCGTCATCTGTTAAAGTTACTACCATACTTGACTTGCAAATGATATATGTCACATAATAAAATTTGCATACACTGTTAATTAATGTTACTAAATTACTTGTAAATTTCATCATACTTGTAGTCTAAATAGGAAACACGAAAAGAAATACTTAATTTCTGGCTCTGATTATGCTTGCCTATGTAAACCACTACCATTCTTTTCCTCCTTTTTTTGTTGGTGTAAACTAGTAACAGTATACAAACATGAATATAATTCTTCACTAGTTCCTTAACCTACTGATTTTTCAAATCCACTGATAGATGGAATGTTAAATATGCTCCAAGATGAGGCATAGCAATAGGCCAGTAGTGTAGTTTGTCTCTTTAATTTTTTTTTAATCGGGTTGGGTTGGGTTAAAAAAAATATAAACCCATACCCGACCCATTAAAATCGGGTTGAACATATTTTAATCCAAACATGTTTCGGTTTATAATTATACGGGTTGGATTGGCCAAAAATAGGGTTGGGTTGGATCGGGTTGGCCAATCCATGTACACCCCTACCCTGATCTATATAAAATAAGATCTTGAAGCCCCAAGTCGTATATAATACTATATTATCGACTTTTATTTCGATTGCTAGTTAATAGACTCCTAGTATATAACTTCACTATTAAAATAAATTAATATTTATTTTATTATTTTAATTAATTAAATTTATATAACTTCACTCTGGTAATATAAGAGTAGCTATATTATTAATTATATTTATTATTATTCTATTATAGATACTTTTTAAATATTAATTAAAGGAGCCCTAAGTTCTATGTAATACTATATTCATGACTTTTATTTCAATTTTAAGTTAACAGACTCCTGGTATATAATTTCATTATCAAATTAAATTATTGTACAATATTATGATTATAATTAATTAGATTAATTAATATTTAGTGGCATACCACGATATACATGGCATACCGTGGTATACATGGCATACCATTAAGACGGGTTTCTACTTTTAACAAATTAATTTATTATAGATACTTTTTAAATATTAATTAAAGGAGCCCTAAGTTCTATGTAATACTATATTTTTGACTTTTGTTTCAATTTTTAGATAATAGACTCATGCTATATAATTTCATTATTAAATTAAATTATTGTATAATATTATGATTTTAATTAATTAAATTAATTAATATTTAGTGGTATACTATGATATACATGATATACCGTGGTATACATGGTAAACCATTAAAAGGGAGTTTTTGCTTTTAATAAATACTAGCTTATAACCCGTGCAATGCACGGCTCCTTTTTAATATCTATAAATATATTATATGTTATTAATTTATATATCAAATTGTTTTGAAAATTTTGATATATATAAGATTACACATCATTTAATATTTTTGCTCTATCTTTAATTCTTAAAATTTGATTTGGACAGTTTTACAACTCACGTGAAATTAACAAAATAATCTTTAACAATTATTTTCCAATAAAATTACGCACAAACAAAAGAGAGAAGAAATTGACGATTTTTTACGTTGAAAATTCTATTCAATTTATGTATTCTAGTTATAATTCGTTTTGATTATCAAAATACCATTTTTATTATTTGAAGATAGTTCTACTAATAACCAAATACGATAAGTTTATAAATTCAAACTTTTTTCTTTGTAAGTTTGAATACTTATTCTACTTCCAATAAAACTTTTAATTATATGTCTTCTTACAAAGGGTATTTTAAGTGTTTCCATATCGATAATAATTGTTAAATCAACACTAAATTAAAGATAATTTTATGAGTTTCACGTGGGCCGTAAAATATTCAAAATCTGATTTCTAGATCTCGGGATAGAGCCCAAATAGTAAATATAAACCTTTTTTAATATTAATAAAAAAATTAAGTATATTCAAATGTATTAAGTAAAATTCAATTGTATCCTTTTTTAATTATATCCTTTTCATATTATAATTTTTTAAAAAAAAATTCAATTCCAATACAACCTTTTTAAATTATATCCTTTTTAGATTATAATTTTATTTCTAATATGATATAATCTTGATTGTTTATTTTTAAAAATATTAAATTCGACAGTTGAGATTATTTTGGTAATACAGTTATCAAACTATAGTGACCAAAACAAAATTAAGGATAAGATTTTTCTTACGCTTATCATATATAAAAATATATATAATATAGCATAGTATAGTGTTTGTAATATAATTATCATAAGTCCGTTTTCACCACATATGTATCAATTATCAAAATATCAACTCGCATGTGTATTACAACAGCTACTCGTTAACTTTCTTAATCAATAATTTAGCTTGTTTACTAAGAAATGGTAGTAGTAAGCTTGAACCCACTTATGCGAAGTAACGTAAAGCAAGAAGGTAAAGTTGAATCACCTATTAAAAGAAAAAAAGAAAAGAAAGTATAGTCAAATTTAAAATAGAAGGTGGTGGCATGTAACAATGATTAAGAGTACTGTAAAACACATTATTACGGGGCATGCCCTAATTATTTCATCAAAATCAGGAGAATGTTCCCATGGTTGCCCCCTCTCAGGGACCCCGGCTTATATATTTATATATCATCATAGTGTACTCATTTTTTTAGCTAATTCATCATATACTCGTTCATTCACATACAATATACATACTCTTGTAGAAGATTAATTAAGATTTAATTTAACAAGATAATAATGTATATACACTACAAGTTGATTAGAGTTGTTTAATTTAGTTGTTGGAGATAAAGGTGAGTTTGGCGTCAATAGTGGTCAAATTTGGCACACCTAAAGAGTTGATTAAATTTGAACGGTAGATTTTTGTGAAAGGGTTTGTGCCTTTAAATTGTTAACTTTTTTGAAGGTTTTCTTTTGTTGCTAAATAGTACTAATTTTTGGAAGTGATTTTAATCATGTAGAGTTGTGGCCCAACAGTTATAAAGTCTCAACAACTAAGGATTAATGATTATCTTTACACTAAGAATAAGGACAACACAGATCTTTATCACCATTGAAGATGCACGGGAAACTACTCAACTATATGCCAGTTTTGTCATGATCATCCATCAATTCATTACTTTCAAGTAAAGCAACTGAAATATTCTTACGTCCTAATTGCGAAGCTCCTTCTAAAGCATTTCGATGGTAGAATAATTAATTCATGAAAATTATACTCTACACTATAATGCAAAGTACCCTATTGATGACGTAAAATTTTGACTAACTTGAAACTAGACCAGGTCATTTCTAAATTTAGCAAATGTCTTTTAATTTTCAAACTCGTTATTGGAAATTGTTTTTTTTTTTTGGTTCCTCAACTCGAACAAATCTCATTTCAATTTTAATGAAAATTCTTATTTCATAATGCATCTGTTATGATGGTTAGACAAGTTTAAATATGATAAAGTATGGGGAGAAGTGATCAGAGTAATGGAAAATGTTAGGGAATTGATATGGGTAAAAAATAGAGCTCTAAAATATAATTAATATTGTATTAATTATGTGTAATAAATAAGGATCAGTTGAAAGGTTCGAAGTGCTGGTTGGGCTTAAATTTGTTATACTTGGATCAAGAATGTGGGAATACACAATACAAGACCCGTTACCGACTCCAAGTCTCCTAGTCGTAGTCTAAATCAAAGACCCTTAATGTCTATATAAAAGGGTTGACCTCTCCTCTCAAATCTACGTTTTTGCCTTGATTCTTAACTTTCGAGATACGTATCCATCTTGTGAGTACATGATTCAATTCATGAAACACAAATGCAACTATTAAAGCTCGAATCTTGACCCTAATATTAATTACAAATGAACCCTAACTGCATCTTAAATCCTACTTTTTATTCAACAACATTTGGCATCGTATAGGGGAATGATTTCTGATTAAAGATTAAAGATTTCTAAAATTTCTGATTATTCCACAACATTAAAGATTTGTGATTCAACTAAAAAAAAAAACTTAGCTTACTCAGTTATAATACCACTCAAAGTGGTGTCTGAGGAGGGTAGCTGTACGCAGACCATGCCCCTATACAATAGGGAGGCTGTTTCCGAAGGACCCCCGGCCATTACAAATACAGAAAGGAAACCTAATACAAACTAAGAAACTCACGCACACGCAGGAGTCGAACCCCTGACCTCCTTCAAAGGAGGCCAGTGGCTCAATCACTGCACCAACATGTTGTTGGCTAAAGATTTGTGATTCAACAAATACTTATTAAATTTGTTCAATGAAGAAGTTTATTATTTAAAAAAAAATTCAATTTTTTTTTTCCAAATACCGCGTATTTTCTCATAATGATGATATAATAATTAATGAGATGAGCTAACATACATATAAATTCTACTAATTAAAATTTTTCATTTTTTTGACTTTTTAAACTTATATACCATACAAATGAGTATTTTTTCTAACAAATTTCGGGGATGAGCGAGAATCAAACTTTAAAGTTTGGCATTATACGATTCAACCCTATGCTATTCGGGTACACGACCAAACATAGGGCTGCTAGTGAACAGAGTTGTTCATGGACAAAATTCGAGTTCCATTCATTTAGATGAGTTTGATTTGGTTTGTTTACTAACTGAACCCAAGTTTGAACATAGAATTATTTTCAGCTAGTAAATGAGTTCGAGCCGAACTTTATACCTGTTCAACTCGAACATGGCTGGTTTTGTTTAGGATCGGTTTGAACTCGTTAAACTCGATTCGGTTCATTTAACTAATTATAAATTTGTGTATTTCATACATATTAATATTCTTGACAATTCAAATATATTATATAAAACTTAATAACAATCCATTTTTTTGACAATTAATAACAATCCATTTTAGTTATTGATCAGTAGTGAATTGTATCTTATTATATCTTATTATTATTATAAAATAATAAGATTAAAACAGAAAATATTAAAGTATTATCAAAAGTTAAAGATTAGATATCCATTAACAACAATTTTATATCTAACATTCATCAAATACTAACAAATATTTGAAGTTCGAACCACATCAATAATACATTAAAATATAATATTTGCATTATCAACCTCAAGAATTAACAAAAATTTAAATTTTGACGGATCAAATTAATAAATATGCACGGGATAAAAGTTAGTATACAAATTAATGATAAAATTATGTTACACTTAATTATTATTGTTATTAATTATTGCTATCAGGTAAAGTAATTAAGGTTTAATTACTCATGAATATAAAAATTAATTTAACAGGATCATTAAAAAAATATAAATTAAATTTTAGTATTTAAATTAATCGAACATAATCGTGTGATCTTAAGATGTTATTTTGGATGTGGGATTATGAATTGAGTAAGTTATTTAAAAATTGGATTTGTTTATGTATAAAACATACGAATTATTAACGAACAACTCGATTCGGCTCGAGTTGGGTTCGAGTTTGGGTTGATTCGAAATGTTCATGACCAAACTCGTGTTTGGCTCGTTTATTAATAAGGTGATCTTGAACATCATTTTTCGTTTGATTAGAAAACTCAACTCGACTCGATTTATTTTTTTAAAAAGAAGTTATGCTTAATTCAACTCGGATTGGATAAAACTGGGATCGACTTTCATAGTTTACGGCCCTAACATATCATGTTAGATAATTACATTTTTGTTAGGCGTATAAGTGTTACTCTTCGAGTTTCATTTTGTTTAATCATATTTCAAATTATAGTTGTTCCAAAATGTTTGTCTATTTGACTATTTCAATAATTAAGATAAATTAATTTTTTTTGTCAGAAAGATAAATTAAGTATAATTTATATTAAAATTTTATAAATAAGATATGGTATAAGTTTAGATGTATGGACTAAAATAAGTTAATGAATAATATGGATTTTGATTGATGAAGAGAAAGTAAAACGAAGAGAATATAAATTTTATTACATTTAAAAAAATATTCTACGCTTTATATCATCAAATTATATACTGGTTAGTGAAATTATGCCCATTAGTTTAACAAATGTGGAATTGTACTCCGAGTGAGATGATTCGACGGCCTAACCTACAAAAAGAAATAATTAATTGGAAAGGAAATCACTAAACAAGAAATCAGGTCGAATTATGCATAACATACATGCAGGTCGAAGATGCCTATAAATCTAGAATGAATGACCAGAAAATATAGTTTTAGCATCAGCATGACGATTTTGGAAGTTCGTTGTTTTATTGAAAATATTCTAAATAATTATACTTATGATATTAAAACTACTTTACAGGCGGTGAGGCAGAGAAGAATATGAGAATTAAGTAAGAAAAAACGATCTTTTAACTGATATTTAGTTTTAATATCAAACTATAATTTTAAGAATTACATATACAATTCAGACTTGATATTCTTTGGAGACAAATTTTATTATGTTTGACACATATTCGAAAAAAACTTAGTATTTAGCTAAATGAGTTTGAAGACCAAATTAATCTTCCGATTCAGTTCAATTTAAGCACTTGTCTTGGAAAATGAATTTGAACCCGAACGGTTCCGGCTCAATCGAATTGCAATCTTAATGTTATGATTAAAAACATTCTAAAAATTAAAACTTAGAGCTAGTAATTGTACACTTTTCTTTTATGCAACAGTTAATCTAAATATTCAACCTGTTCAAATGTAATTATAAATATACCAGTAGGCTTAATAGGCTATTTATTAGTAGGTCATCAGAATCATTACCACAAAGCCCAGAAGAAGTAATCTTTTACATTTGCTTTTATTGCAAAGAATATTATAACAAAAAGAATGATAATTAAAGTTTGTAGTGGGATGGAAAGGTTAACTTGAAATATGATGAGAAAAGGAGATAGGATAATTAGAACAAATCATAACAAAAAATTTGTTTTTGGATAAGAGGAGGAAAAGGAGATTCGTCCTCTTCTTTAGATTATACTACTAGCATTTATCCTCAAATTAAATTTATATGTATCCACATGCACACGACTATATAAAATGCTACTTTTGTTTTACTTTTATCTCTGTTTTCATGTTTGGAATCTCTTTTGATTGGTGTGGGTTAGAATTTCTTTCTGGTTAATCATAGCGAAACGTATTATATGATTGAAGAAGAATTTTTTTGGTTACTTTAATTGTATATATAGTAATATAAATATGGCGCACTTAAGTAAAAATTCATTAAAAATTAAGAGCACGTTTGGATAAGTTTAAAATTTTTACTTATGATTTTAAGTTGATTAAAATGATATGTGAAAATTGAAAATTTTAAGTTAATATCGATTTAGGCAATTTTATATTACACTCCCTCTGTCCTCATGGTAGTTTACATGGGGTTTTTTCACGGAAGACCAAGAATTATGACTAAAATAAGTGAATTAGTGGGTGTAATAGTGATTTTATTGTTAAAATAAGTGACGTAGTAGGTGTAATAGTGATTTTATTGTTAAAATAAATGAAGTAGTGGGTGTAATAGTGTAAAGTGTTGAAAAAGTGGAGTGAAGTAGTAGATGTAATAATGTATTTTATTGTTAAAAGTTACTATTTATAGTATGTAAAAAAATGAGAGGGACGCCCCAAAATAGAAACGGTAAAGAAATGAGAGGGACGGAGAGAGTAGATAATTTATAAATTATTATAGATATAAAGTTAAAAATAAATTGATAGATTCTTTATCTGAATGATGATATTAATTTATACCAAATAAAATTCTCAAAATAAAATAAATCATTTGAAAACGTATTTTCTATCAAATTTTAATTTTAAAATTTTTTAATTTTAAATTAATTAGAAATTTTTTAACTTAAAATCAAAAATGACTTTAAGCACTTTTAAGCCCGGCAAACAACCTCTAAATAAATGGGGGCGATCTTGATTCGAAATGTGATATAAACTGAATGAGAGTTATTTTAGGGAACCCTGAACTTGGGGTCATACAAAAAAAAGAAATGCAAAGGACATGATTTGTGATGATGAGAGGCAGTAGGGGATGAATTGGGTAAGCCCGAGAAGGCGTGTCCCATAAGCACCGACGGCGGCGACGCCACCGATCGTGTCACCACCACGAAATTCCCCCCCACACCAAAATTTAAACCGACACCATCTGTTTCGGATTTCACCAATTCGAAGCAACCCTTTGTTTTTTTATATACAATCTTTCTTGTTACTTGCATTACTTAATTACCCTCTTGCTCTCCTTGGCTACGTTTGACTTAATTATGTGGTACATATATATAGCACTCCGTATTCTTCTTTCTAGTAGTAATTCTTACTACTACCGGTGCTTATTTTAATCCTCCATGTTTTGGAGTAAATTAGCTAGGGATCTACAACTTTATCCACCATTGCAATTTGCGATATTAATTCTTGTGCATTAAGTTACTGCCCATATTGCTGTACGTATATACATGCATGTTTGGTCAAACTTTTGCGTGTCATTGTTCATTCCTGGATGGCTGTATTTATAATGTTATGGTATTGTTTACGAGGGTGTCCATTCTTCCTTAAAGTTTTATTATCGTGGAATCAAATCAACGCATTCATATTTATTGTGATATGTTACGTTATTAAAAATACTAGCTAGACCATCACCCAACAAAAAGATGACGATGAAAATACAGAAAGCGGGGTGAGAGAGTAACGTGCATGCATGAGAAGTGCGGATGGGAAAAGTTGACTCGTAGTTTCACCGACCGAGAATCAGTTAGCGGTTTCACAAAGCTACATTGTACGGCAACTGTGTCGATTACTTTGTATTCATACCGTTGTTATAAACCCTATAATATAATATATAGGGTAGTTAACAAGTTAAGTACGACAATGCAACATTTGATACCCATAGATTTAGATGTTGTGCGCCCGCGTTGGCATGCGTGTCATTTACATGTCAATGTAAGCTGTGAAGATCTATATATACTGTCAGCGTTTCTACTGCTTTAACTCCAGGGACTTGCTTACAAATCCAGTGTCCAGTCAATGATCTTGCTTACGAGTTACGATTAAGTTGATCGTACTCGGTAGCTGAACCATGATTTAAAATAATTTGCGAACCGAAATTTATGCTAATCTTTAAAAAATAAAATGAGATTCAAATATACGATTTTAACAATTTTCCTATTTTAATTGGGCTTCATTTGCTGGTTCAGCCAATGTTATATATATCAACCTTGACAGTGATTTTTTTGAAGTTTTACCAAGTACTCCCTCTGTCTCTTTATATCGTTCCTGTTTTGATTGCGGGTACTATTCATCATAAAAGGTTGACTATTAATTTACGTCTAATTTATAAGACAAAATATAGTCATGAGTAATTTTGTTGGATTCGTATTTGTTAGTACTTTACTTTAATTAATATAATCAAAATTTTCTTATTAATAATTAAAAGTGTACGCTAATAAACGTGTCCAGTCAAAATAGAAAAAGTATTTAGAGACGGTGGGAATAGGTTTTATATTTCTTCCCCTGTCAGGTGCCTGGCTTTATGGCTACAGTGGCATGTGAAAATATGAATCATGTTCAAACTGCGCCCGCCTGGCCCTGCCCTTCTTCTACGCCTCTACTATACTATTCATACATTATATAAACATTTAAGATTTAGGATAATTGCTGTCTTTAATCACTTTTAGGACCAGTAATCCTAGATAATTAACTTTACCCCCAGGCACCAACTGGTGTTTCTTTATTTCATACACTCACATTTTAATCAATTTAGCTAGCTTGCTACTAAAGCATAGGATGCTCTTAATTCAGGTGAGTGGATGTTAGAATTTGACCATAATGATGCTTTATTAGCCTAATGACGAGTTATAATTTAACTATTGTTTTAACCACATCCATCACTCATACTATATAATACAACAAGCTAGATTGATATCAGATCATTATTGGTTAACTAATAATGCAGACTAACATGCTATATATACAATGAGTTAATTTGCGCAGCTTATTACTAAAACTGCATTGTGGCTAAAGCATCTAGTACAAAGATTGAGTTGGCACACTTATGGATACATGATTAAGATATGGACTATAGTCTATAGATATATATTCTACACTACAGTAGGAGTCTAGGATTTGGTAAGCGGATCTTTTTTCTGGTGATTGATAAAATTATTCAAGGTACATATTGGTGTGAACATGAAGCAAATAATTTCAATAAAACTTGTTTATGTGGTAATCTATACTGATTTCAAGGTTGAAATAAGACATGAGGTAAAAAAAAATTCACAAAAGTTTTTGATCAGCCGAATTGAATTTTTAGCGTTAATCAGTTCCTCTCTCATTCGGATTAAGCATCGATCACACATTTTACTTGAGATTTCAGAATCAATAAGATCAATCCTCCTTTTCCCATGCTTGGTGAGTACGAGTATGCTAGCAATCCTCAGGATTAGTCGAGGTACGCAAAAGTTGGCTCGAGAACCGGATTATAAAAAAAAAAAATCCATCCTCTTTTCAATAACAGATAAAAAAATTAAAATAGTAAATTTAAAAATAAAGAACAAACACAGTACATAGAAAAAGCTAGGAACTGCATGTTAAATTCCAATATATTTATATATTTTTAGATACTTTATAAATGTGATTCTTGCTTGTCCAACACATAATGATATAGCCGGCACAGAAGGAAATCGAAGAATCATATAACGGTCAAATATCTGTCGACTGTCATCTTTTACAAATATGTCCGTATTATATCAACTTACTGCAGACAAGGTGGCTGCAAATTTTGAATTTGATTCCTCAAAGTGAAACCTTGTGAACATGTTCACTGATATTTTCAGCCACTACAGTTTATAGCTTTACCATAACTTCATCAATTTTGTTTATTAATTAAGTGGTAAAGAAATCATTAAGTCTTTATTAATACTAGACGTGCACCAAGTAAAGTTGTTAACTTATTAAATAAATGTTGATTGTTTCTGAAATCTGTATTATGTACACTACTGGTAACAACCAAAAACAGAAGTATTGTACAAGCCTCTTATTTCTGATTCACAACAGAACAAGGTGTGGCAAAAAGGAGTCCAAATTGGGATGGTATTAGCTTCATGGGACAATACCAGCGCATAAGATCCAACACTTGGGTTACAAACTATTTTTAGAGTTCCCTGCATTTACATATAGGGGCCTGGTCTACAGCAAACGTATGCTGCAGCATACAGTATCGCAGAAAGTTTCTGCGGTACGGTGTAGAGTAGGGTTTTTGGTGTGAAAACAGGGGGCTCATCTCTCTATGTACCGCAAAAACTTTCTGCGGTACGGGTGTGCGGTACGGTATGCTGCAACATACGTATGCAGTTGACCGCCAGCCTTACATATATACATTGGGATTCCGAAAACTGATTTTGATAAACGTTTCGTAAAATTTAGAACCGATTCTAAGATCAAATGTAAATTATACTTAAGATTAATTACACAAATTTACATTCCTTAGAATTACATATGTAACTCACTAAAATTATAGAAAGTGTTCATCTGATTTATAATCATTTTTTTGTAAACTTTCTAAATTTTATTGTTCAACTTTTACAAAAAATTAACTATAAATAGGACTGTATGCACAAGTGCATTGTCACTTCTCAACTCTATGAAATAAGAAAATACCAACAGGGTGTGTCTCTCAACTGTCTGCTTAAAGGTATTGCAAATGCACATCAATGTCTAAATAAAATTAATTGAATTTAAATTAGAAAATAATATGATTCACATATATGTAAAGTTGCCATCAATCTTTTCAATGTTTGTACCTGCTCCAATAACCACCTTGCCTGATAATGGAAGAATTTTGTGACCATCTTTGAATTTTTTGGAGTCATTTAATCATTTCATTATAAGAATCACTTGTTTTCTTCCTTGTGCTGCTGATTCAACAATAAGATTTCATCTTACTTTTGGTATGTCATTATGCAAATATCTTCTTATGCTTCATTCTTACATAACATGTAATTTAATGTGAACATTTGTGTGTGTAACTGTGTATAGATTGGGTATATGGATGTGGTCCATGTGGCTTGAAAGGAGGGCTACAAGCCTATATAACATGATATTAATAATACTTACATATGGGTATTTATTGTTGAGCCCAGCAGCTTGGATATATGTGGTCAAAGAATGAAAGGCTTTCTTTGTCAAAGTATGGGCTTAGATGGGTTGGGTAGTGGGCCCATCAAATTTAGGAGATATTGTTCCTACAAGAAGGACCCCTTTGGATATGGAAGGTAAAGGCCATTTTTCATTCAATGCTTTTGTACCCTACAAACCTTGACTAAAAGGTGTTCCCTCCGTCCCTCTTATTTCTTTACGGTTATTATTTTGGGATGTTCCTCTCATTTTTTTACATTACCAAAAATAGTAAGTTTTCCCCATTATTACACCGACTGGGGGTGACATAAACCACACCAAATCGCATAAACCGCCCGCATCGCACCAACCCGCACCACACCGCGCGGTTTTTTATTGTCCATGGTGCGGTTGCGGTTTCAAATTTTGACAAACCGCGCGGTGCGGTGCGGGTTGCGGTTTAAAGTTTTTGAAACGCGGTTCAAACCGCACCGCAATATTTAATATATATATAATATTATAATATAAGTATGTATCAATTTATATTGTATTAGGTACTTATTTCCCTCTTTTATGTGCAAAAGTAGGTTTCCATGAACTGTGCAATTTTTTTGGCTTTGCTGTAATACAAGAATAGCTTCTGTACTACTACTAATTATTGATAAACTGGTTGATGTACCAAAAGTTATTGAGAAGCTTTAAAAACATTAATAATTTATTAAATAATTATCATTATTACTAATAATTTTATTAATTAATATTACAAGTTAAATTATACCATAATAAATTATTATACCCTATTTTATTTAATCATATAATTTTCAAAGTATTTAAAAGTAACTCGTGCTTTGCACGGGCTATAAGCTAGTTATGTATAAGCTTAGATATAGTAATTTTTTTGAAGTTGTAAACCGCAGTGAACCGCACCACACCGCATCGCATTCTCGTGGTGCGGTTTATGCGGTTTTAAAATTTTGTGGTGCGGGTGCGGTTTGAGAAATTGATCAACCCGCATATGCGGTTTGGTCTGCGGTTTTAGGAAAAAATCGCACCGCCCGCACCGCGATCACCCCTAACACCGACTACTTTCTCCCACTATCTCATATTTAGTAATAAAAAACACTATTACACCACTACTCTCCTCCACTATCTCAAATCTATTATTAAATATTGATAGGTCCCACCATTTTATCCACCTTTCATCTAACTTTACTCATTTTTTATATCTTGTCTTGATCTCCGTGTCTTCCCCTCCGATGTAAACAACTTAGGGAAGTAGTATTTCATTAGCTGTGATGGGCCAGTGCTAGGGGAACAGCCCAATCCTCATATTTGGTTAACCTTCCAAATCCAAACCTCGCTACTTATCCGCAGATAAGAAAAGGAATTCTTAAAAAAAAAAAAATGCATAGTGGTTGAAAATGGTTTTATCAAATTGGAAGGATCGAAGACAGACATTCGAAAGGGACAATGGTGCCTGTCACGTGCTTAACCCAAATACCACCAGGGCCAGGGCCACCCCCCACTGTAAATGCCTTGGCCAAAAGACAGCTAGTTTGCCATTCTTGCCCTCTCATTCTTGTCAATTTCATCACTTGAACTAATGGATAGGGGAACATAATAAATATGGCATCTAAATAAGTGAGTTTTGAATTGACATAGGTTGCTAAGAGAAAATATTGTAGTGAAGCATGCATTTGAGAAAAAATCGTAATCTTTGAAAGAGATAAAAGATTACAGTAATAATTGTAATATATATATAAAGAGGAGTGGGATTTTTACCTACCTAAAGCAAAGAGATAAGCAAGCAAAAGTATGACAAATCTTGTTTTCATTTGGTAGTCAATGCTTAGGATTTTAAATCTTAACTCAATCCGTGAATTGTTTTTTTAACTAACACCACTAGGTTCATGGAATTGAAAAAAAAAAGATATGTCATACACACACTAGCTACATTTCCATTTCCATGTTCAGATGTTCTGCATTTGGTGAACATAATGTTGGGAACAAGAAGTTTTTCTCTAAGCAAATTATGATTTCTTTGGTCTTGTCTTATCATTTTGGAAAGTTTTTGGTTGAATTTCATAGCAAACGCACGAATGGGTTTGGGAAGATTATGGCAGACATTGTGGAAATTGATTTAGCACCAAGTGTTTTGTAAGTGCAACAAAGAAGTGATAACACTGAAATCACTGATTACAGTAATGAAATCAAACTCATCGAGAACACAGCAACAACAGCTAAAAACACACGTAACGACAACAAGTTCGTAAGTATGACAAATTGAAAATGCACGGGTGAATATGTGTAAATGGCTACTAAGTCCAATTTTAATCTTTACCAAAAATAGCTTACTGATTTCAATTTATGCAGACACAAATGATATGCTGAATGCACAAACAGTAAGTAAAGTGCTGAAAAAAGATAAACAACACACAGATCTTTTAGCCAGGTTCGACCCCTAATCCCTATGGTCTACGTCCTGGTCCTTTACTAACCTGGTAAGAGAATATATTATTGATCAAAATAAAACGATTACAAGATACAACAATATATCTCCCTCAATACCCAACTGCTGACAAATGGTTTGCTGAACACCTAATTACCTGTTTCTGAACTTGCTCTCTAAGCTATACTTCCCAAGTATACTTCTCTAACAACGTTCACCAAATCCTTGTTCCCTAGCCGTATATAACAATATACAACTTGTATATGCTCGAGAATTTAGTGAAAGTGTTTGAGAGAGAAGGATAAAACTTGTATATGCAAGTCTCGAACTTGTGGGTTGTGTTTTGCTTGGTTACTTACAAGAAAGATCGTAAGTGTATATATACGAATGACACAAATGGCTAGTTGAAGATTTGATGTAACAAAAAGATTTGATTGCATAAAATACTCTCCAACAACTATATTAGTTAGAGGTTTGGATTTGGAATGTTGTAAAATAATTTGAATCTGTAACAGAATTATTTTGATATACATACAATAGTATATATTTGATAAAAATCAAATTCCAACAGCTATAAAAAGATATGAATGAATCTGGGTTGTTTTGGAAATGTTTGAATGTGTAAAAGATTGAGTAAAATCTGTTTTAAATGAATAAGGAAAGATAAATCACAATCCCAATAAACAAGGAACAGATTTTTCAAAAAATGATTTGATCTCTATTAATTATATAAACTAGATATTATATAATAGAGTCCTTACACATATAATTAAAAACAGCTTCTGGAGAGTCCACGTCAGCTTGCTGTTTTGGTTCTGCCGAGTTCATGTCAGCTTGCTGTTCTGGTTCTGGCGAGCTGAACTGATGGATGGCTTTAAACCTTTGACTTTCCATATAATCAACCAAGTTACCTGAGAGTATACTTATACATAGAAAACACATATATATATGCATATGATATATCAAGTGATTCATATAATGGTAAGCTGAATATAGTAAAACTAGTACAAATCAACCAAGTTACCTGAGAGTATACTTATACATAGCAAACACATATATATATATATGCATATGATATATCAAGTGATTCATATAATGGTAAGCTGAATATAGTAAAACTAGTACAAAGATAAGTTATCAGTAGGGCTGGAAAAAAAATCCGAAAAATCCGATATCCGTCCGAAGTATCTGTATTCGTATCCGGAAAAAAGCGGATATTATCCGTATCCGGAGTCAACCGGATATTATCCGTATCTGAATCCGAGAGTTTACGATACGGATATGGATATAGGCGCATCCGTATCCGAAAATATCCGTATCCGAAAGTAATTATATATAATATATTTTTAATATATTTTTAATATATATAATATATAATTAAATATTTTAAACCCATTTATAGTTATAAGCCCATTTATATATTTTTTTGTTTTTGTTTTTTTTGCAAAATATGCTTATTTTTTATAATAATGCAAATTTCACAAAAAAAAAAATCTTTTTTTGCAAAACGGATTCGGATCCGGATATTATCCGTATCCGGATAATATTTGCCGAATTCGGATCCGGATAAAGTTTTTTCGGATATTCCCGGATTCGGATACGGATACGGATACGGTTGTAAAAAACGGATCCGGATTCGGATATAGCTGTATCCGTATCCGTATTATCCGTTTTCCAGCCCTAGTTATCAGCTTGCTGTGTATAACATGAAAACACATTAGGGTGACACAAATTTCGATTAGGATCGTCTCATGACATGATAAAATCTGATATATTACACGAAAGCAAATAATAATTGCAATTTAATGTGAAAATTTAAGCTACAAATTTTACTAATACGAAAGTGATGAAATAATGGAGTTGTACGTCTCTTTCCTTACAAACCCTCGGATTTTGCACTCTTGAAAACATATAATCATAGGACAAAGCATTTATATTTACAGGCAACACAATTCTCTTAATCCCTGACCTATTTCTAAGATACCCTAATTCTGGTGAATAAAAATCAGACTCAAATTAGGAACCCAACTCATATAGCAACAAAGAAAAGAAGACCATACTAACATAACATTGAATAGAAACTCATGCTTATAAGACTGATTACGATCATAAAAGAGAATCACAGCAATGAGAGCTTCAAAAACACGAAACAAGATTAATTTTGAAGGTATTACAAGTTCTAATGGCAATTCTTTTATATAAGTGCAACGAAAGAGACAAAAGATTACAAAGTACACATCAACAGAAAACCAAGTCTAAAAGACTGATACAATAATGAAACAGAAAGCTTCTGAAGAGCAAAGCAGTAGCGCTAAAAAAGCACAAAACAAGAACAAATTCATATGTTTATCAAACTTCAGGTTAATATCCAGCTTCATGCACAAATTAGGGCTCCTACTTCTTGTTCCTCTTCAAGTAGTATCCAGGTAGCTCGACCATTTAGCTAATATTACAAAACAGCATCTTTCTGTAGTCAAACCCAGCATTGACGATTCATCACCTGACACAATAGCAAAACAAGGGTGTTAATTTGGAACAAGGAAGATTTTTATTATTTGTAAATGGATGTATTATTTGTAAAAGAAAATAAAGGATGCATTTCCAAGATTGGAATACCAAAACAAGTTCAGATGCTATCACCACTCCAAATTACTCCATATTTTAATAAAAATAAAACAGGACCATAATAAGTTTAATTCACTAAAATCGAACTCAAAGAATCTAGCTTGGTGCAACATTAAATTTCAAGTTGGCACACTTGTATGAAGCAGTAACATGTTACCTAATATATGTCAAACTAGACAAGATATTAGAGACTGACTAACTGTTTTTCCAGTTCTGCTGTGTCTGAACAATAATAGCACAGAAACATAGGGGTGAGATATACTTGCGCACAGACAAGTGACAGCTTCAAAACCAAGATAATAGAAACAATTAGCTGTGCTAAGAATCACAGTGCTAATGTTTGATCTCAGGGAAGGGAAGAGTGTTCAGAAATAAGTAGAACATATAGTAAAAAACAAATAAATAACAGAACTTCCTAATTATTTATTTAATTTGTATACTTCACACTGGAAGCTACTATGCACCAAAAGTTAACCATAGCTACTATGTTAAAGGGAAATCCAACATAAATTTAAAAATACCTAACCACATATATCTACACATTATATGATTTTATGCAAAGACGGATAATCTTTTACAACAGCATGAGTCCATCACCCAGGAAATTAAAAAGAGAGTAAGAAATGTTGGAAGCTGTCTTTATCATAATATATTTTGGAAAGTGACAAGCTTTATATTAGTAAAGTGTGCAAGTGCAGAAGTTAACCTGTGGCAATGGATTATAATAATCAGATTACACCTTACTCATCAGCATTTTCAGCAACTGCATTCCTTTTGCTAACCGGGACAAGTGTCTGAACATAACTACAGAAATGTTCGTAGTAGAACTGCCCAAATTTTATAATGTACTTCCTTTCTTGTGTGTGGAGGTTATAGAAAAACAAGCTATTATTCGTATCATTCTCAACCATAAGCATAAGATCATCTTTCCAGTATCCACACGGACGTGCAAATCCAGTAGACAGTTCAACACTGTATTGCTTAGTCCAAGAATCTCTGTTCCCGTAATCAATCATCACCCATATGTCAAAGTCTGGGGAACAGTCCATGGGGCTGTGAGGAACAATTAGAGCCAGTAGATCATCTATTACATCAAGCTGGCCCTTCTTTGCGTGCAAAATTCTATGAGGCTCCAATAAGCTGTTTAATTTTAACTCCTCATGTTCAAGATCAAATGCCACCACTGCGGCACAAGGGTCATTAACTTGTTTTGGATTTACTGACATCCAGTGAAATGCTCCC
Source organism: Saposhnikovia divaricata (assembly GCA_036435485.1). Classification (NCBI taxonomy): domain Eukaryota; kingdom Viridiplantae; phylum Streptophyta; class Magnoliopsida; order Apiales; family Apiaceae; genus Saposhnikovia; species Saposhnikovia divaricata. Next base: position 52,344,794 of record CM071594.1, on the reverse strand, counting down.
TTTAAAAACGCTGTTCTAGTAGGCTGAATAAAATTAAGCGGCAAAAAAGGATCAATTTCCAAGGACCTATGATCAGGCCCATCACATGGTAGGGCATTTGTGTCAACCACAGTCCAAGAATCTGTGCTCATTTTGTACACCTCGATTTGCATTACGAAAACATCACTGGGCGAGGGTAAACTTATATTGCCGGAAGTATAGTAGGAAATAAATCTCACTACCTTGTACTCTTTACTTTGAGGGGCAAACCCGAATGCAAGAACAGGGAAAAGTTGCCTGTCAGGAGCATCAATCTTGGGTTTTGGAAGATATCTGTTATCTCTTGTGACAGGATTCCAAAGAATAATGCGAGATCCCCATTGTTCGCCAATAATTTCAAGAGAAGCACAAAACAAACCATTGCAGCTGCCTATAACAGAGACATGGGTCGTGAGGGGATTACTCTGTCTCACATGCCAAATAGAAATAATAGAATCGTCTTTGGTATCTATCATGATGTGCTCACTTCTGTCTTTATAATCCGCATCAATGACAAGAATATTAACCGAACAAGAGGCATTGGTATTGGATGAGGACTTGCGATTGACATGGCTGGTTATAAATGCAGGGCTTCCGATCAGCTCGTCAAATAATTTGCAAACACATTTGCAACTTAACAGCGATCTCATTGGAAGTCTTAAGAAGATTTCACTAAGAACTTCGACTGGTAAATCAGATAGTGATTGATTCCCCCCAGAAAAGTTCGGAAACTCCATCACTGTTACCAATACCTCTCTACAATGAAAGAAGTAGATACCTGGAAAAAGTCTGAACTTAATATACAGCAAGAGTGCCTGGAAGGCAATAAACCTAAGACTAGTGCATAAAAACATGAAAAGCCACCAGATCCTTTAGTTGAGATACAAATGCTATAGGGAAAGAAGTAGTCATCGTATTCTTAAAACAAAGTTAAATGTAGTTTACAGATAAAATAATAATATGCCCGATCAGGCGTAAAGCACGGTAGAGCTAGGAACTAAAAAACTGGAATTCAATAGATTTAAAGAAGTCAATAATACTATGTCGTTTCCCAGTTATATGCAAACAAACTTGTCAACCTCGGTCCAGGGTAAATATTATGCTGTAAATGCATATAAAACCTTAATTTTAGATTGCTATTTCAAAAACATGATGTAGAATCCAAGATCTACTAGGATCAGTGAGTAGCGTTGAACAATTAACACAGTGTGTGTGAGAAAATTAACAGGAGAATTTTGTAACAAATTGGGACTATCAATGTTTACCCAAAGGGCATGTCCTTATAGTTCACTCCATCGTTCATTCTAGTGAATTGACAGGGAAATGAAAGGAGAAGAAGTGTTTGATTTTCAAACAGTGGATTCGATATGGATTCCGTGTCGCGTTCCGTGCAGTGTTGACACGAGGATGCTGACTGGAAGTGCCGTGCCGGAATAATATGAGCCCCAGAGCTTAATAATTAATCAACCTTATAAAAGATACTAAATGTATAAATGAAAGAAGATTGTATTTGATTAAACCTAGAAGGCCGATACTAATTAATTAATCCACAACATACCTAGTAGGAGTGCCTTTTTTAATATAAAATTAATAAATACATTTAAAGGATAATTACTTAAGCATAGCTTCAAATCTGTACTTTTACTAATACTAAGATAAACATATGTACTCCTATATCATACTTACTCAATAAATACCAAAAAGGGGAGATAAATTAATAAATATACACAATTGAAGTTTGGAAACAATTCAATCAATCACAAAATTAAGTTAAATATTGAGCGTTTGATATGTACAAAAACGAAAGACTTACCTGAGAAGATGACCAAAGCCTAATTGCAGCAAGGATGAAAGAACGAGAGAAGGAGAGAAGTTTGTGGTTCCCCCTTTTCTTCCAGGCAACCGAATACCATATACACTCCGTTGTTCAACTCTCTTAAATAATATACGTGCATGTTTCAAGATAAACCAAATGGACACTAGTCCTCGTGATAGCGTGCCACGTTGATATTTTTTTATTTTTTACACAGACAGTTGTTCAACTCTCTTAAATAATATATATGTATATATATCAAGATAAACCAAATGGGACACTAATCCTCATGATAACGTGCCACGTTGATATATATTTTTATTTTTTTATAGACACAGATTTTAACCCCCCCTCCTCCCAATTATTATCTATTTATTTTTCATTTTTGTTGTTTTCTTATTCCCCCTTCCACCGTTCTCATTTCACCTTTCTCATTACATATAACATCCCACATCAATTAGCTCGGGTAAGTTAAAGGCCTTATTTTTTCAACTAATATATACCAAAGTTGGTAACTCTTGTCAAGAGATGAGTGGTAGGTTGTCGAACAACCCGCTATGCATTGAGTTGCGGGTTTGAGATACTACAAACGGTATCATATCTCTCCCCGATTAAGGCCCGTTGGTTTGTTTGTAGGCTCGACGAGATGTTGACCCAATAAGGTAGAGTATTTGTAACATCCAACATCAATTAGATTTAGTAACTTTGAGGTGACCTTTATAACCACACATTCATATCTAATACATACCAAAGTTGCTAGCACCTTTGTACTGACTTTTGGGGGATTGTTGACAGCTCAATATGCGTCGGGTTGTGGGCTTAGGATAGTAACATATATACACATTTACAAATCGTGCATACATATTTGAAAGTTATACTAATTCATCATACACATCTACAATTTATTGACCATGTACAATAAATTACACAACTCAGTTAATATACAAATTAAAAGATATATAACTTACTTAAAAGTGTAAACTATTAAAAAAAAGGTACATATCGTGTATGTGCTTATTTTAATGATAAATGTATTCAAAATGCACCTTTAAATGCAAAACAAATGCCATAAAATTATGAAACTATTATTCCAATTATATAAGCAATGTCCTGTTATATATTAAAACAACTTCTTTTGTTTTCTTGTAGTTCACATGTTGTGAAAAAGTAGAAAAACATCTAGTATATTGATAAGCTTTACAATTCTAGAGTATTAGTAAGAAATTGTGCTTACTATACTCGATAATTAAACCCTCCTATCTGACTAATTTTCTAGCTCAAAAGAACGAAGAACAAGTGTCTGAACATTACAAAAGTGAAGGAATTTAAAAAAAATTCCCACTAGCCGACTTACATAAATTTTCTAGAGATTTCTTTAACAATAAAGTGCATAATTCATGATTTCTTGACCCCAAGAATATTCGTAACATATAGCCATGGCAAGCTAGAGAAGATTTTACATGAAAAAAGTATAACGTAGCACGCTAGAAAAGATTGTACTTAAAATCTCTTTATGCAAATTTTGCATATTGATATCACCAAGTCTAAGTCGCTACGAAAGCTGTATAATATAATACATGCAGTTGCATCATTAGTCGACAATGAAAATCTTTAAAAACAAACACATCATCTCTCTCGAGGTAAAAATAAGAATTTGAGCCAAGGTCTTGTTTGTTACAATAAAGTTGTAATTATTTGGGTAATTTGAACTTCCATGAAACCAAGTCACAGCTTATAGTTCATAGTTCCAAGGATAATAATTTACATGTGTTTGATTCAGTACTATGTAACTCAAAGTTACATAACTAATTTTGATAAATTTAATCATTTAATAATTAAATAACTACATAACTTTGTAGTAACCATAGGTGCCTATGTAACTGAATCTTTATGTTTTGGGTGTAAGTACAAAAATGAAAATATTGTCTATTGATAAAAATGATAATATAGCTGAGGAGGATACATTTGTCAATGACAATGAATAGAATAAAAGTAAAAATTTCCAAAATACCATAAATTAAATATCACATCTCTCAGTTAAAAAAAATCATTTCTCACAAGCCACTAGGGAGAGTAATAATATTGCAGCTGATTAGATATCTATACTCTTTATTAAAAGCAGAAACCCCCTCTTAATGGTATGCCATGTATACCGCGATATGCCATGTATACCGCGGTATGCCACTAAATATTAATTAATTTAATTAATTAAAATTGTAATATTATATTGTAATATTATATAATAATTTAATTTAATAATGAAATTATATACTATGAGTCTATTAAATAAAAATTGAAATAAAAGTCGGGAATATAGTATTACATAGAACTTAGGGCTCCTTTAATTAATATTTAAAAATATCTATAATAGATTAATAATAAATAAAATTAATAATATAGCTACTCTTATATTACCAGAATGAAGTTATGTAAATTTAATTAATTAAAATAATAATATTAAATATTAATTTAATTAAATAGTGAAGTTATATACTAGGAGTCTATTAACTAGCAATCGAAATAAAAATCGAGAATATAGTATTATATACAACTGGTGCTTCAAGATTTTATTTATTTAAAGAAATTAAAAATTAGAAATTTAAAAAAATGTAGGACCTTCCTCGAGGATCCTATCAATCTTGTGCTGAAACCAAATGGTGGAACCCCTCGCCCACCCCACCCCACCCCACCCCACCCCACCCCACCCCACCCCACCCCTCCATTAAGTTCTGATTTCAACAGTTGCGACGATTGAAAGGATGCAACTTAATTATATAATACAAAAATCAAATAAAGTCTTAACCTTTGATTATTATCTTTGTTGCGAAACAAAGAATAAAATATTAGTTTGCATATATTTTATGTTAATAGTTTGGATTAGATTTAATTATAATTTATTTTAAAGCTATATTATATATATTGGTAGGAATGTACTAGATTATAGTAGAGAACACGAAAATGATTTGTTTCCTTTATTAAGAAGATTTTAGTTGATGGTTAAGTTTTAGAGATTTACTCCTATAAAAGGAGATGTAATATTATTTTAAGGAAAAAAATTGATTATTTATTCAATTGAGTTCCGATCCTAACAAAGTCATCTCTTTTGCGGTTGAGAAATCCTGGGGGATAGTGGTGCTTCTCGGTTGACTCACCTAAGGGCGTGGATGTTCTGAATTTAATCCACACAATAATCTATCTTATTATTCTTTATCCTTCTTGTCCAACATCAAAGTGGTATCAAGAGCTTAAGTTTTGACATCAATTTCTATCTTGGTTTGAGATCTAGGGTTTTGCCAAAAAAAAAAAAAGTTGACAGTTCACAGTCATTGCTCATCCAGCACTAGTCACAGTATTGTTCATCAACATTGTTCACTGTATTTGTATTGTTCATCCCAGAAAAAACTTTCATGGCTAGAATAAAAGAGATGCTTATATTATAACAATAAACAACCACCTTTGACGTTACGGAGCAAAACAATTTGAGATTAGGAATTTGGAGAATAATACCGAAGACTTGAGTTTGCAAATGCAAGATTTGCTGGCAACACTCAAAGTTATTTTGGGTAAACTTGGTGCACGACATGGTCCTCCACCTGTAAGACCTCCATCCCCGCCTCACCATCAACCTAATGGTGCAAAAATATGAAACTTGAAGTTGCTGAATTCCATGGAGAAAGAGTGCAAAGAACAACAATTAACCACCATTATGACGATTATGCATCTAAAAATGAAGTTGTGAGCAAAATAAACCGACAACGTGGTAAAACATATTGATTTTCTTGGAGAAACAAGACATTGGGACTATTGTCATGCCAAAATATCTTATTCTTTCCACGTTACTTCCCAAGATACTACTAATGGGGTTGGAATTGGACATGTTCAAGTTCTATGGTGAATCGTCTGTTCTGCGTTGAATCTTAAATTTCATAAAACTCGTGGATGAGTTTTTTTAAAGGCAAGAAGAATAATACTGGGAAAAAAAATTAAATATTATTTTGTACAATTTTTTTATTAGTTAAGTGTAGATTTAATTTTAACTTATTTTAAAGCTATAATTTATATATTAGTAGGAATTACCAGATTATGATAGAGAACAAGAAATAGATTTGTTTTCTTTATTAAAAAGATTTTACTTGATTGTTAAGTTCTAGGGATTTACTCCTATATAAGGAGATGTAATCTTATATTATTGAAAGGACTTTAACTATTACTGATTGAGAATTGTTTCTCTCTTGTTATGGGTTGCAATCCTAACAAACTCTATTGCGATTGGTAAAATCCTAGGGTTAGTGGTTCTTCTTGGGTTAAATCACCTTGGAACAAGCATATCACCATTAGGTTATCTTAATGCTATTTTTATGAGTAATAGGTGTTGAAGAAGCATATCACCTACTGTAGTGATAATTAAGTTCTAAATATGTACTTCAAATAGAGTATTAAGAACCAATTGTATGAGTTGTAGTATACTGGGTCAAAACTTACATTAAAGTACGCCTTCTACTTTCATTGGCCAAGCTTTCTTGCTGCATCTGGAAGACCTTGATTCGTTTCTACTAGACAAGAAATAAAGAACATAACCAATAAGCCCAGGAGTTGTTGGAGTTAGGTCGTATAGTTAGAATAGATAAAGCATGATCTTCTTTATTGGGGCCTAATCACTGCACTGTGGTCCATTTCCTATCTTTGCTTGCACGATTTGAAAGGCATGCCGTTGCACTTAAATATCCCTCCTGAAGAGGCGCTCTCTCATACCACTGATCTGCAATATCTTTGATAGTCATGGCTGGATCTAGTAGTACCTCGTCTATTGATTATAATTGAGCAAATGATGCTATATCAATGAACATCGGGATGACACTAGGAAATATGGTCCAAAGAATCTCTGTAGAGGGTTCCATGAACAATCCCCCCATCTGTGAAATGGTGGCAGTGGACCTCCTCCAATATTTTAAACCCTTGAATATCAAGGATGCTTGTTCATGCCAGCAGAGAACGACGACATGAACCGGAATCCACTTAGCTTTTTACGACAGACAACAGAGATTCGAAGTGAACGAAAGACCAAGAGATTGGATCTAGAAAGCACTTCCAGCAGGGTCGATGACTTTGCGATACAAAATGGTGTTCGACCTTTATGTTTTGATCTTCTCGTGATATAACTTGATATATGAAATAGTCTAGGTCGGGAAAGGTATTAGGAAAAACACTTGTCACTAAATTCTGTAGGACATCCCAAATCCTAGATTGTTTTTGCACTGCTAAGTACTAAGGTTGCAAGGATATAAAGAAACACATTTCTGTTGCTAAGTACACTCAAACATTAGCAAAACATCATCATTTTGGTATCCTGTATCCTAATGAGCACAAGGTGACTAGAGACCCTTTCAGAGAAAGCTTCAGAATTATTGACTTAACGCAAATAAGCAATACAACGGTTAATATAATTCCAAATTTTTGTTTAATTTTACCCACAAAAGAAGTTTAACTTATCGGAAAAATGAACATGTAAGAAGAAATCTGACTGTATTGAAAAGGAAAGCAAATAGGTCAGATAGAATAAATATACATACAGGGTCAACATGAATATTGCCAAGAACATTGTCATGAGTGTATTTGTGTATTACTGAGAAAATAACACGATTAGATCAACTAGTAAGTAAATAAAAGTATTAAAAAGAAAATTTAGAAAAACCCCACAAAGTAAGATTATCTTTTCAAGTTACTTTAAAAATACTAAGCTATAGAGACTGTATAAAAGAACAATCTCTTGCACATTTAATCGAACAGAAAGCGGGCATTACAACAATTGAGAGAGAGAGAGAGAGAGAGAGAGAGAGAGAGAGAGAGAGGCCAACCTGGAGGTTGCTACGAATCTTGCAGGGGTCGTGGTGATGAAACTATTGCAGCAGCCATTATTATTATTATTATTATCAACTTTTCTTTAACATCAGATAGAGATTCTTTATCTTGCACCAACTTCAAACTTTTCTTCAAGGTTGAACACATATTATCAGTTAGGAAAAGTCTGGCATTTTTAACAGGTGACAAAAGAAATATAAATTTCAGTGCAATATTTACCCAAAAAAATAAATAAATAAAGTTCTACAACTATACTGGTGATCTGTTCATTTGTAATTTTGTATTATTGCAAGCCATTTTTCCTGATAATTATCGCCTCTTTTCATCAAGAAAAGAGAGAAGTACTTAATATTATTTGTCAACGATGAACAGAAGACCATGTTTAAACTGAATCACAGCACTCCAAGCTTCAAAAGCAGAAAAAATTCGAAGGTATTACAAACTCCAACGGCAATTCTTTTTTAAGTGCAACAAATAAGACACCAATTCTAAGTTAAAGTTCTCTACTCCCTCACTTTAAAAGTCTCTCTCTACTTTTCCACCGCCTTCTTCTTCTTCAGTCAGTTTCTCTCTTCCGGCGGTGGTTTATCCACCGACCGGAAGCTCCTTTTCCGATCTAGTTTTATTTCTTTCAATAATTATCCTCCTTCGGTGAGGACTGTGAGTTTTTGGCTTGTTTACCCATTTATTGGGTTTATCTGTCTCTACTTGTTAGAGTTTGTTTGTCTCTCCTTGTGAGAGTTTATTTGTTCCTTTGTGTTCTTGGTTTGTTTTGTTGTTCTTGGGTATTTGATGATCAAGATCGATCTGTGGTTCGAAACAGATGCAGTTTTCAAGATGGTTGTACCGTCAATTGTAACGAGGATCTTCATTCAATGTTCGGATGCCTTGTCATCGATGTTATTTCATGGTCCTAATACCGTGATTTCGGAGCCGTTCTTCAGTATTTGCCCATCTAATTGTTTTGGAAAATGCTTTTGTGATTATATTTCAGATCTGTTCTTGTTATTCATAGGGAATTTACTTGATTATAGATGCCGTATGGCTTTTTTTTAATGAAATCCCCGTACCCTTATAAAAAAAAAAAAAAAAAGTGCAACAAATAAGACAAACAGTTACCAAGTACATGTCAACAGAAACCCAAGTCTAAAAGACTGACACAATAATGAAACAATAAACTCATGGAGAACATATAGCACGCTGCGCTTAAAAAGCATAAAACAAGAAGAATTTAAATATAGAGTAAATAGCAAAACGGTGGCTGAATTTTATCCACCTTTAGCCATCCTTCTGAAAACGTAAAATGGCCAACATATTGCAAATTTAAAATTCCAGCCATCAAAATGCAAAATCGGATAAAATTCAGCCACAAATCTGTAATTTACTCTTAAATGTATGCCAAACTTCAGGTTAATATCCAGCTTCATGCACAAAGCAAGGCTCCTACATGTAGTTCCTCTTCAAGTAGTATTCAGCTAATATCAAAAACAACAATATCGTCCTTCTGTACTCAAACCCTGACACAGAAATATCAACATGAAATAAAACAAACAAAGACACGAACAATACTTCGCCCAGGGAGGGGGGATTAAAGAAAAGGGATACGAATATTAACAGACTGGGCAACAATGACTCCATAGTTTAAAGAATTATATAATCCATATTCTCACAACATATGGTGTACGTAGCATATATTTGAGATTACACTACAAGTTCTCGGGTCAACCTAATCCAACAGTACTGCTACCACAATTTTTTTTTATCTTATGATATGTCCCCAGAAACGCGTACAATGAAACACCTCAAAGTTTGCCAAAATATGAACACGAGGATGTTAATTTGGAACAAGAAAGATTTCTATTACTTGTAAACAGATGTATTATCTCTATTACTTGTAAACAGATGTATTAAGAATATAGCTTGCTGCAGCGTTAAACTTCAACTTGGTGCACTTGTATGAACAAGTCACGTTATATATATTAGACTGACTAATTGTTATTCCAGGTCTGCTGTGTCTGAACAATACCTCGGAAAAAGGGGTAAGAAATACTGGCACACAGAAAGGTAACAGCTCCAAAACTGATATTATAGAGACAATTACTGGTGCTAAGAATCACAGTGCTAATGATGGATCTCAGGGAAGGAGAGTGTTCATAAATAGTAGAAACAAAAGTAAAAAAGAAATGAATAAAATAACTTCCTAATTATTTATTAAATTTGTGTACTTCACACTGCCAAAACTTAATGATAGCTACTATGTTAAAGGGACATCCAACATAAATTTAAAATTACCTAACCACGTATTTATCACTTAGTATGATCTTCTGCGATGTCGAATAATCTTTTACAACAGCATGAGTCCATTAGCCAGAAAAAGAAAAGAGAGTAAGAACTGTAGGAGCCGTCTTTTTCATTATTTTTATTTGGAAAGTAACAAGCTTTTTATTAGTAAAGCATGCAAGTGCAAATGAACTGTGGCAATGGATATTAATATACAGATTGTACCTTACTCATCAGCAGTTTCAGCAACTGCATTCATTTGGCTGACCGGGACAAGTGTTTCGACATAACTACAGAAATGTTCGTCCTAGAACTGCTCTAATTCTAAAATATACTTACTTTCTTGTGTACAGAGGTTATAGAAAAACAATCGAGCATTCACATTATACTCAACCACTAGCAGCAGATCATCTGTCCAATATCCATGTGGACGTGCCAATTGAGTAAATTGTTCAACACTGCTTAGTCCAAGACTCTCTATTCCCATAATCATTCATCACCCATATGTCAAAGTATGGGGAAGAGTTCGTGGGGCCTTGAGTAACAATTTGACCGAGTAAGCTCAAACTCCTGAAAAGTATGACATTTAGATGCAGTTTGTCCATTAAAACTAAAATACTTGTGACATATTAGCAATTACATAGCAACAAAAACAGTGGACACTGAGTTTTTTTTTTCCCTCTCTCTTGCCTACTCCCTGCAAATTAGCAATTACATAGCAACTTTTGTGACATATTTTCTTTGGCTGCACTGGAAATAAAGCAGCAAAATTTTGTAACACGCAGAACCAATTTCCCATATTAATCTTAGCCAAACACAACATAGCACACAACATAGCACTGACTGAGAGTACTTCCTTCTGCAATGTATTTAGTTGGTCAATGACGAAAAGACGCTTTATAAAATTTTGAATAACCTTCATCTGAAGTCAGAACAGTAGCCTAAAATTTGATAGTTTTCTATCCAACGGTATCATCTTCTGCAATATGTTAAATCAGAGAACTGAAACTGAGTAAGAAAAACCCAAACCTCATAAACAAATAAGTGCTACAGTCTACAGGTGAAGAATCGTGGCATAGCGGAAGTGTTGAATTGTCGATCAACATCGCACAATTCAAGTTCGGTAGTATAGAATCAATAAGAACATTGACAAAGAGTCTGTATTTTTCTTGATAATAGCATAATAATCTGCAGAGTTAAGTTCTATGGAGACCAACATTTGAGTGGAGACCGCGGAGACCATATACATTATGCACTCAAAACATTGCAAAACATATATATTTGCAAAGAATGTTTAATGAACATTATAATTTCATTTAAAACCTTAAAAATCATATATGATTTGCAAGCAGAACATGTTTTGGAGAACAATACGTTCTGCAATATTTTGTTTACAGAACGTACATGATTTTCAAGATTTTTAATGAAATTTGCATGTAAAACATATATGATTTTCAAGATTTTCAATGAAATAAATAAAATAGTGATTTTCATAGAACATGATTTTCAATAAATAAGTTTTTGCAATGTTTTGATTGATATATGGTCTCCGGTCTCCACTAAAATTTTGGTCTCCATAGAACTTAACTCATAATTTGCAATACAATAAGTACTTACAAATATACAGCCAATCCCACAACAATAACTGACTAGAGACACTAAGCAACGTCCTATTGGTTGTATTATTTTAAACAACTAATAATAACTACTTACAATAACTGCTAGTAACCACCAGGGGCTCATTTATAACTACGATCCTGTCTTAATAACTAGTAACTACCAATAACTGATTGGAAACTGTTTGTGTACCTTCTGCTGTGCAGACTATGTTTTCTGTGACAACTGTTCTACATCAAGTCGGGAAAAGGCAAGAGTAAGATAGAGCACCTTATACATATGAAGTTTCCCAATCCAGGTACTAATCCACAAGTTTTACTAACATATCCTTGAAGGCAATTTAAATACCAAAGCCAAAATATCTAAACTTAAGAACTTTTCAAGTAAGTTGGCCAACCACCACTAGGACTCCAGAATGTGGATAGCAAATCAGCAATATATATATTTCTTGATGCTTCAATGCTTATAGTACGAATCTGTAAAGTGAGAATTATAAAGATAAGTACTTTAAATGCATGCCAAATTGATCAGATTCCACTCCATAATGTTGTGACTGTTATAAACACTCATCCTCTCTAGTCTTATCATCAAAGTTAAACTCTAATCCTTCTCATTCCAAAATCTTCCATGGTACACAGAACCACATCATCACATCTAATGGTCGACATGTAATATGATGCTACCATCCTAAGAAATATTCATTGTACTGCCAACCCGGTTAAAAACCCAACCTTTACAAATATCTAGCATTTGTAAGTACAAATACCCCCCTATATTTTATCAATTACTGTATAAAATTGCCATTGGATACACGTCTTACTTCCTAGCGATCTGACATTCAACTACAAAATGTTGTTGTCACTGTTTACTCCAGAAACCTTTCTACTTAACCTGGGACCATTCTAATTGGGCTGATCTATGATCACACAACAATAATTCATTGAGCCACTTGAGCAATCCTGTAATCATCTAACTGGCATTCTCACTGATATCTCTCCTTAGATTTATATTGATCTGGAGCAAATAGAAGCATCAAATATAGGCGCCTAGTATAGTGAAATGCTGAAATTACTATTTTGCTTAATTTATTGTTTGTAGAGATATCCACATATGTTAATTAAACCAGATTATTTCAGTAAGCCAATGCTCTTTTCCAGATAACCCAAGCGTGAACATTTTGAAGTTCAATATGTCGATAAAAAATCTTCATATATACAAATTCATGTTTTTTTCTAGATCCAAAGTAAGCAAATTAAATTAGAGGTATTATAGAATCTTCTTAATCATTTATACATAGAAAAACAACATCAACATTCATTATGTAACCCCTCAGTAATGAAATATGTAGTCTAATTTCCCTAATAGTAACACGGAAGTATAGCTATTCAATCACAACAAAATCTATTCAAAGCAAAAATATATGAGTGAGCCCCTAGAGTTAAAATTACATGAACTGCACACACACACACACACACATTTATATATGAAAGCAACAACTTCTTTTGTTTGTTAAGTATCAAAAAGAAGTTGGGTTGGGACTCTACCTCATAAATCAATCATTCTCGCAAATTCTCTAGCTCATAAGAACAATGGTGATAATGTATAATACACATGTAATGAGAGCAAAAGTTTAAAATAAAGTCCAAAGTTCAAACCCTCATATTCCCAATATTATTCACATTTTAATATGTTATGGTGATCCACTCTTTACCCTTGACAGGCTTTCGAGTGAGAGAGGGTATTAATGTATAAGAATACATTTATCAGCTTTTCCCAACACCTCGAGGGTTTAGCAGAACAAGACTCTTTAACAGTAAAATCCAAAGTGACCCTATACAATCAACTGATAAAAGGTAGGACCATGGCAGTGTTAATTGACAATGCAATAATAAAAGGATAAAACATGAAGACTTTCGAGTTTCGAAAACCCACACAAGTAAAGATCATCACTTTCAATTAGCAAAAAAAAAAAAAAAAAGATCAACACTTGCAAGTTACTTGAGAAAATGCTAATTATATCTAAGTTACTATATATGTATTCAAGATTTTCAAGAACCCACAAAGTAAAGATTATATCTTTCAAAGTAAATTTACAATTTTCAAACCAAACAATGAGATATTCAGTGGAAATAGCACTTCTGTTGGACATATCATCAAACATATAGAGGGCATTACTCTCTAAGAACCAAAAAATACTAACTGATAGATGCGCTAACCTCACAATAATTAATAGGTTAACTTGGATATCTATACGAAAGAATGACATAAATACCACATATTTTAAAAAAACTGACCAAAATAATACAAATCACGGATAGTGGCCATAAATACCACTCTATTACGCATTTGGGAAGGGGGTAATAGATTTTATACATATTACGCATTTCTGAGAAGGGTAATAGATCTGCCAGGTAAGCTTATTACGCATTTGAAAAATGGGTAATACCTATTACCCATTTTCCAAATGCGTAATAGAAGAAAAATTTATACTAATTACCCCTTTGAGAAATGCGTAACCCTATTACTCTCATACGAAATGCGTAATAGAGTGGTATTCTTGGCCATCATATTCGATTTGTGGTATTCGTGTAATCACATGGTACTGTTGCTGGTAGTTTTGGCCAAAGCCCTATCTATACCATCAATACTATACTATTATATAATAAGCAAACAGGAGTATAATTTGGTTGTTTGGTTCAACTTGGTTCAACCGAATAGCGACCGTTAGATATTTAGTAAATAGATAATAGTCGTTAGATCTAATAATAAGGAATATTCTATATTTAAATCCCTCTTCTAAAGATCCAAGGTTCGAATCCCGTCAACAACAAATGTACATTAAGATTTTATATTATTAGTTCTAATCAATACATCTAATAATAAGGAATATTCTATATTTAAATCCCTCTTCTAAAGGTCCAAAGTTCGAATCCCGTCAACAACAAATTTACATTAAGATTTTATATTATTAGTTCTAAGCAATACATATCATTTATTAAATAACTATTATTATTACTAATAATTTTATTAATTAATTACAAAGTTAAATTATATTCATAATAAATTATTATACTCTATATTATTTAATCATATAATTTTGAAAGTATTTTAAAGTAACCCGTGCTTTGCACGGGCTATAAGCTAGTTACGTTTAATATTCGACCCCAATTCAGTTCCTTTGCTATGTTTTAGTACGTCTTTACAGTGTAACCAGCTAGGCCGCCAAACTTGGGCCAGGGGCCATGCTTTGGGCTTTTTTCAAGAAAACACGAACTCTAGGCCTGAATCAATATATCAATCAATATAAATCCATCAATATCTTTTTTGACAAGAAATATTCAATACTCTTTCCGTCCCTCTCATTTCTTTACAGTTACTATTTTGGGATGTCCCTCTCATTTCTTTACGTTACCATAAATAGTAAGTTTACCCCACTATTACACCCACTACTTTCCCCCACTATCTCATATTTAATAATAAAAAATACTATTAAACTACTACTTTCCTCCACTATCTCAAATCTATTATTAAATATTGATAGGTCTCACCAATTTATCCACTTTCCATCTAACTTTACTCATTTTTTATGCATTATCTTGGTCTCCGTGTCTCCTCCAATGTAAACAAATGAGGGGGACGAAGGGAGTATTTTTATTAATAGATTATATACCGTGCTACGTACACAGTACTTCAAAACATTATTTGATAAAAAATAATAATATATTATAATAATGATAAATTAATAAATAAAATAATTTAATAAAGATTACTATATAATAAAATTTTAAAACAACTAATATTAATACCATTAAATGTTATTTTAAATAATATAAGAGAAAAATGCTCCTAAGTACGTATTTAGAAGCACTACGCCATAGATGACATTACACAACACTTTTGCAAGGTGTTGCAATCTGAAAAAGTGATGCCGTAGCTATTTTCATCCTTGCCTATTACAACACCAAGTATTTGTGTTAGCTTAGACATGAAAAGTGTTGGCGTAGATGTTTTATAATGTATTACACTATCATGTATTTATTTTTCTTTTTTAATTTTATATTATAATGCTGACTGAGCAATGCTGACTGTGCGCCGACGTGGCAGTGGGCCCCACAATATTGATTGGACTTTGCTGACGTGGCATGCTGAAGTGGCAGTGGCCCTACCATGTTGACGTGGCATGCTGATGTGGCAGGTGGGCCCCACACCTACTGACGTGGCAGGAGGACCCACAACTGCTGACGTGGCGGCTGCTGTGGCAGTGGGTCTCACCCCTTGCTGACGTGGCAGCTGATGTGGCAGTGGGTCCCGCAGGGCTAATTTTTTAAATTTTTTTAAATTAAAAATAATTCACACAATAAATAACATTTTACATGAAATAATAAAAAATAAAGAAATTGTATAGTAATGTATTTTTCAATAATTTTAAAAATGATAAATTTAAACTTTTACATTTTTTTAATTAAGAAATTGTATATATGTATTAAAAATAATTCACACAATAAATAAAACTTTACATAAAACGTTAAAAAAATTGTGAAATGAATTTAATTATTATATCAAAAACAATAAATTAAGATAATTTACCAAATATATTAAGTTTTCTAATTTGTTTTGCAAAAATACTATATCTTCAAATTCATTGCAAATATACGATCTCAATTACAAATATACTATCTTACTTTATACTACTATGTATTTATATATTTTTTAATTTATTTTATTTAAAAAATATAAAAAAAAATTGGATGAACAGCACCCGTTATTTTATTTAAAATTAATGATTTAATAATTATTGGACTATGAAAATAATTAATTTTAACAAAATCGATGAAGTTATCATTGTAAAACGTAATATTTCATCAAAAAATTAAATTATTGATTTTTTCATAAATGTTAAATTTTGTTTATAAATTTCGAATAAAAAGGTTTTAAAATAAAGTAATATTCAAAAATTATTAAATTTTAACTAAATTCATTAAAAAGTTTAATAAAGAAATCTAAATTTTGTATAAATTGTGAATTAGTACAAAATTATGAAAATAATAGATTTAATAATTATTAAAATAAATTTATAAAACTTTGCAAAAAAAATATAATATTTAAAAAAATAAAAAAGGAAAGTATGACCCATATCCCATTTTTTATATACATACAGCTTGTAAAAAAATCTTTTTTTTTTTCAAGTTACCAAATTTCCAATAGTTTTATGCCTAATATGGTGTTCAACTTCCTGCAATTTTTACAAGTTTTTACGAGTTGTTCCCACCAAGAAATATATAGTTTAATGCTGACACACACCTGGAGCTGTCGATTTACCTCGAGAGAGCTAGTAACCTACACAGACAAGTCTATATATTAATAGAACTACCTATGTCCTGTATCAGTAATAATTGTGTATTTATTAGTCTGTGTCATTCAGGTAAAACGGATCCATATGTCATTCTAAGGCTGGGAGATCAAGTTATACGTAGCAAAAAGAATAGTCAAACGACTGTTATTGGATCTCCTGGTAAGCCAATTTGGAATCAGGTGAGTTTGTTACTATATTAGCCTTCAAGTTTGACTCTGTACACTTAATAATATTATGTAATGTACAAGGACACTAAGTTTATCTAAAGCTACTGACTATGTCTATCTTTCCTTTTTACAGGATTTGAATATGCTAGTTACAAATCCTAGAAAACAAAGATTATATATTCAAGTAAATGACTCCCTTGGGTTTGCAGATTTAACTACTGGAACTGGAGAGGTAAAAACTACCCATTTACCAGAATTAAAAATATGGTTATTGCTAAGTGGGATTTTGTTTCTCCAGTATCGTTTGACATTTATGTGTTTAGACTCTTCATGTGACTCTTAGGATATCCATGAGTCTTTAACTTGGGAATAAGCTACGGGTTAAGTGCTGCTACAGTGTGTTGCTTTTTATAGTTAAAAAGATATGCTTTAGAGTTCACCAAAACACTTTTGTGCTGGCTAGTTGACTTGATAATTATAAGATGGATTAGTATATGGGATGAATTATATCTTGGTCCAGAGTTTGTGTAGAATTACTATATAGATTGGAGCTTTTGTTCTGAACATGAAATTATGAGATTTTAGAGTATGTTATAACTTAATTAGCAAGTACAACTATAACCTTGTACTTAATATTGGTTACCATCTACCGCTTTGAAACTAAGTCATATTAGAGCAAGGAATGGCTTACCTTTTCTATATTGTAATTAGATGTGTCTAAGATAGAGCTTAAAACAAAGGTATCTGATAGACCTGATCCTTTATTTTAACAGTTTAAAAGTCATAATATTCAGTGAAATAATTATTTCTCATCATCTATGTATAACTCTCATTAAATAATTCTCCAGGTTGATCTTGGATCACTAAAAGATACAGTGCCAACAGACAGAATTGTAGCTTTGCAAGGAGGATGGAGACCATTTGGAGATAGATTTGCTGGTGAAATATTACTTAGACTTACATATAAAGGATATGTTGAGGATGATGAAGACGAAGCAACTGCAGCAAAACTGATGGATACTGATGTTTCTGATGATGAAATGTTTTATTCTGATGACATGTATGCTACTTATGAGCAGCCAAATAGGTTCTCACCTATTTAAGAAAAAGGTGATTTCCATTCTTGGTAAAAAATTAAGAGATAATAGCATTCTTGATGGATGTCATATGCTGATGGTCAAAGATTTTTATGTGCACCTTCTAGATAGGTTCTCACCTGTCAACCAAGTGCTTAACGATGATTCTCTTGACTAGGTCCGTTGCAAGGGATAAAGA
The DNA here is from genome assembly GCA_036435485.1 of Saposhnikovia divaricata. Classification (NCBI taxonomy): domain Eukaryota; kingdom Viridiplantae; phylum Streptophyta; class Magnoliopsida; order Apiales; family Apiaceae; genus Saposhnikovia; species Saposhnikovia divaricata. The sequence goes on along the minus strand of CM071594.1, from coordinate 52,326,412 downwards.
TAGCTGCTTATTCTCCTCTAGGAGCAGCTGGAGCTTTCTGGGGAACCAAAGGAGTGTTGGAATCTGAGGTTCTGATGGGGTGTTGGAGCAGCTGTTTATGATCTTTTGGTTTCTTAGTATTATCCGGATCTGTGTCTAGTACATTATAACATTTGCAATGTGGATGCTTCACTAGGAAGTTGATATTTATTTCATTTTGTACTGATGTAATGTAGTTCTATTGTTTTATTTTGGAGTTGACAATTGTGAAATGGAAAAACAAGTTTTATTTTTTAATCAAAAGTGTGTTGTACTGGAAATTGTATTTATCAGAAGTGTATTCTTAATTTTCCATTGCAAAGGTGTTGCAATAGCTATAACAAAGTGTTGCCATAGCGCTATAAGATTTATTAAAAAATGTTATAATAGTTTAATTTGGTGTTTCCATATGTTCCAAGAAAGTGTTGCCAAAGACTTAGGTGGGTCCCACCTGTCAGTGGGTCCCACCTGTTAGTGGGCCTCGTCACGTGTCAGTGGGTCCCGCCACGTGTTAGTGGGGTTCAGCCACGTGTTAGTGGGTCCATCCACGTGTCAGTGGGTCCTGCCACGTGTCAATGGCCATTTACACCAAATGTGTATCCTACGGCAACACATTTTATCATGTTGCTGTAGGTGTAAAAGTGTTGCTATTGACCCTACGCCAACATCGAAAAAGCTAACATCCGAAAAGTGTTGCGGTAGATATTTTTTAGGCTACGGCAACAGTTTTTGGGCCTTTGGCAACAGTTTTGAAGTGTTGCCGAAGGCCATCTATGGCGTAGTGAAGACTTATATTATATGAGCACATAGTGTATTTTAATTAGTAAAGTTGTGCAATTACAAAATTACCTCCCGTGTATTTGTAATAAATATCCTTTGTATCTCACGTACTTAGGAGTATTAACCTCATAATATAATAAGTACATTCAATAATTATTTTAGTCAAACTTTCGTTATATGTACATAGCATATGATGATATGCATTAGTTTGATTATCAAAACTAAAAGATTAATTAAAATTTTTGTTAATGGACCTTAATGATATATTTAAAATTGATAAACAAAATTTCCATAACTGAACATGGCTCAAATAATTATATGGATCCCATACAAAGCTAAAATGGATATCATATTGTTGATGAGTGGATTTCGTAAAAACTTTTGAGAGACTTACGTGAGTTATAAAGGTTAACGATCAATTATTCTATGGAGGATTAAGGTTGTGTTTATGGGTAATATGTGCTTTTATTTTTTATTTTATTAATTAATTACAAAGTTAAATTATATCCATAATAAATTATTATACTTTATTTTATTTAATCATATAATTTTAAAAGTATTTAAAAGTAACTCGTGCTTTGCACGGGCTATAAGCTAGTAATTTATAATAACTACTTTCCTTGTCACGGAGTTTCGTTACTTATTGGGTTAAAGGAAAATATTAATTTTAGAGCAATTTTTAAAATTTCAAAACAAATTTTCTGGAATTAGTATTTCCCGGGTTAAATAGTTAATAGCAAATTTATCCGCGCTTCGCGCGATTCATTAATTTTTATTTTAAAATATCAAAAATAGATGAATTATTTTTTATTATTTTTAAAAATTGATTGGTCTTTTAAGAATTTTTTTTTAAAAAATGATTCAAAATATTTTACATGAATCATAAGTTTGAAGATACTCTCTTTATATATCTAAAATTTTCATAATTTCAAAATATCATAAACATAAAAAGTAGCAATTATAATACAAATGTAATCTTTATGATCAAAAGTTATTATATTATATATAATAACATTTTTTAAAACCGACGTCCCTCTAATAACATACATATTAAATAGTAGTATAAGAATTTATTTAATTAGAATATTAATTTATTTCGACAAAATATAATGAACAACGGGTGTAAAACCTTTTTATCGATTTAATCTACCGACAAAATTGGGTTTTTTCAATTTAATCGGTACGGTAATAACCCATGTTTAATTTATTCATGTGTAAAAATAAAAAACTATTTGTATTATTTTTATTACAGGTGTTAAGCGAAGATTTATATACTTTTAATTTATTATGATTTCCATAATCATTAATAATAAAGATTGCTTGAGAAATTAAGGGTCGTATGTACTACAATTGTCCGAAAAGAAATTGGAATTGTATTCGATATGGAATAAAAAAAGACGCAATGCATACAATTTTTAGTAGTTATTTTACTTAAAAATAAACTTAATCATATATGTAATTAATATTTAATATTGAAATAATTATTGTAATGCTCAAATTAAGTTTTATAATTTTTTAAATAAATCAAATAAAGTAACTTTAATACATGTTTATTAGGTATAATTAATGACCAATTAATGTCATAAAGAGCTATTTAATGCAAGAAAATAATTTTAATAAAAAATTCAAAAAAAAGAAAATTCAAGAAAAATATCTTAAACGTTTATGGTAACTTTCCGATCTCCAGGCATTATAATATATATAGATAGATAGATTCATCACTATAGTTAATAATAATTTGCAAGTGTGTCATTAAGTTAAAAAAGTTTTTAATAGCATCATAAAATTAAAAGTAGTTTACAATTAAATAATGAACTTCAAAACACTTGCAAGATTATTTCAACGACACGTCAATATACATATCATATGCTAAAATTTATAACCAAATTTATTAACAAACTATGTGTTAATTTTCAGTTAGGTCACTAACTATAAAAAAATTAGATATTCAAAAAATATCAAACGAAATTATATATTTTAGAAAATGAATACGATTTTTTTAAATTTAAAATATAATTAATTAAAAATCGTATATATTAAAAAAAATTCACTTTTGACATCAATTATTATTATAAAAAAATGAATTGTGAAAGATGATTTCTCATTTGTTCGTTTTCATCGATTTATTAGCATATGAAATAAATGGGTATGTTAAATTTTAAATTTAATAAAATTATAATCACCCGGAAAAATATTAAAATTTAAAAATTTACACTTTTGACAAAAATCATCGTTATTGATAAAACGTGATATCTAAATTGTCCACTTGTATAGATTTATAAGCATATGAATTGAAATGATATGTATGTATTGAATTGGTATGTATAATTTAAAATTTTATCAATGAAAATCAATTACAAAAAAATTAGAATTCGAAAAAATTAGAATTTTGATATGATTCATCCATATCGAAAAAATTTGAATTGAAAAATGTGGTAACTTTCTAAACATATGAATAAAATGGGTATTTTCAATTTTACCAAATTGAAAATTGAGATTAAGTTGAATGTTCAATTAGCAAGTTTAGTGTGCCACGTCAACATCCATGTCATTTTTCCCTTAGAAATTTTAACGGAACAGACGAGAATGACCAATCTGTAAGTTTTTAAGTACTTCATTAGTTAACTGAAAGTTTTTTTTAACTTGGTGACTCACTTGCAAGTTACTATTAATTATAATGATGAATTGGTCAATTAACCAATTATTTATTTACTTGTGTCTCCACTCTTTTTTTATTCAAAATATGTGGAAAATGTCAAATCAAATAATCGATACTTAGAGCATCTCCAACCATGTAAAGTCCTTAGGTAAAAATCAAGACAAATTACTATAAATAAGAATTATAAAGAATTTGTAAAATTGTGTCCATTTCAACGGTACAAAATCGTTATATAAAAATTTAGACAATCACAAGAAGTTGGTTATTTTTGTCGAACCTTTAGCAACTATAGTAAAACTCCATCATCAATTACCATATTGAAATAATACATTATATTTTTACAACCTAAACTAAAAATAATATACCAGTTTTAAAATATAGCCAACCAATATAGTCAACCCTTAAAACACGTTACTAGTTCAACAAAATTTTACATAATCAATATTTAACCAATCATTTTACTAAATATCATTGGAGATGCTCTTAGTTTGATACGGATGGAGTAATACTCTAAATTTAATAATCATTATTTATATAAAAAAAATCAACTTCTAAAGATGATAAAAACTTCATTAACTTAAAAATGCCAAATATTTAGGAATAGAGGCGAGTTCTTTTAAACATAGTAAACCTAAAAGTTTATATTCTAATTTTGTGTTTGGTTGGGATGAATGAAATGAAATGGAATGTAATGGATGAAATTAAAGGAAGATAATGAAGATTAGAGGGAAAATTTGGAATAAAATGGGATTATGCAATTTTTTTTATTAGAATTGCAAAGAAAATGGATGAATAAGGAATGGAGAATTCCATCTCAAATTGGGGTACTTCAATTGTAATTTAGATTGTTATGAATGGAATGAATGAAAATATTCAATATTAATTAATTTTATACTTTACACTTATGTAATGATTTTATAATCTATAGAATGATAATTTTATTTAATAATTTTCAACAATAACAAAAAATTAAGTACCATACGGATATATTTTTTAATATTTCATCTTTAATAATGTAATATAAAAATAGTGTCTAATCTCTTATGCAAACATCAACTATAAATTAGAAAAGGAAATAAAGCGTTTAATCTTTTTGTATACACAATCACTCAATATTGGATGATGATAAAACTTAGTGAAATTTAAATTTTCATAATCAAAGATATATCAAAATCTTATGTAGTAAATGTAAATCAAATCAAAAAAAGATTTTTTTTAATATATACTTCTTCTTTATTTTTTTGAAAAATACGGTTCCTCTAAAAACAAATTATAAAAATATGATTTTTTAAATTTATTTTTAAAAAATACGATCTGCAACTTTTGCAACCTTTGAATGCAACTTTCTTTTGAATATTTTTAAAATTGTTTTTAAAGTTGATTCATGCTGCACCAGTTGCTTTTTAAAGTTCATTCTAATTTCATTGGTTGTATATGGTAATCAAATCAGTTCAATCTTGTATGCAACGAAATCAACGAAAATGAAACCGCCGATTCAACTCAAAGTCGTTGTGAAATTAGTCACGCGGGATCGATAAACTAAGACGCCTTCCTAATTATCCACTTCACCTTCATCTCCGACAATTTGAAAGCATCTCCGACGATGGTGACAAAGATGTGCCCCTGCCGAGCCGTAAAGAAGAGGAAGAAAAGAGGCAAAGAAATTCGACGGAGATTGAGAAGGAGGATATGGTGATTATGGAGAAAACAAAAATGATAGGGATGGGTGGTAGAGAAAGAAATGAAGTTAGGATTGAGGGAAGATGGGGAGATGAAGAAGGAAAGATGCACAATGATAATGATTATGATGAATTGTAATAATAGAAGTCGGCAATGATCATATTTTCAGATAAAGTAAATCGCTCAAGTGTATAAATGGAAGAGGATAAGAGAGAACGTATTCTTGAAAATAAGATTAGAAATGACGTATACAGAAGATTTTTCCGATCAAAAATCACTAATGTCCACTACCCCACAATCTATATATATATCCCACAATCTATATATATACAGAGAGGTGTTATCTTGCTAATAAAATAACACAAAGTGCACACTCTCACCGTGTAAAAGCAAAGGAAGGATGGCCCATTCTAAGTGTAACGCCCCCAAATCCGGGGTCAGGGATATGGGTCGCTACCGCAGAAAACCTTAACAACCAAACAATCAACTGCCAATATTAAATCTAAAACAAGACATCCGACCTCTAACTACCAAGAATCTTTTCAGGTTATAGACTTGGAAACAAGAAATCCAAAAACACTTATAATAACTTCTTTTATTAACTTACAACTCTTGGTACAACAATTCTCTTATACAGTCTTATGTTGTTAGTATCACCTTGACATAAGGTATACAACAACCACATTATTCTAATACAACAAATATTATAACTCAGGAACATGAATACCATACCAGTCTAACTAAACATCTGGTAGACAAACTCAAAATACAGAATCACTCTGAGCCGAACATCAACTCGATCCATGACTTGCCCTGCTTCGAGCTAAACTAAGTCAACTGCATCCACTATCTATCTCTGTAAAATAAGATTTAAACAAAAGCAAGAATGAGCGAAAGAGGCGCTCAGCAAGTATATAATAGAGTATACTAAAATACTTTTGGAAAACTTTGAAGGTTTTGAAATCCAACTTTGAGGATGATACCATTCTTGAAATATTCATAACGATAATTTTTCAATAGGAAAGAGGTTTGCAGAATTCACAAGAATTTCATCTCGACAGCTTTATAAACGATTTTTATATTTATCTCAACAATTTTTATAGCGATTTCCGATAAAAACTTTGAATAACTGAGCAACAGATGCTTCAGCTACTAAGAGACAACATTTAAGAAATTCACGAGGCTACAACAACTCTCAATTAAACAAACATTCAAGAAGTTCTCAATTATTCATAATCTCACTCTTGTCGACTAAGTACTTGCATACTAAGCTACCAGACCGGCCTGACAATAATGAGTTCATGAATAAATAAGAAGATCTCAATTCATTCTCGATTTTTAACAGTCACTGTGCAACAAATGCTTCAACGACAATCTGAATCTCGAATTAATTTAGAACAATTCAAAAAGATTTGACGTTTGATTCTCAACGATAAAAATATGATTTTTCAGAAGGAATAACCCTTAAAGATTGGAACTACGATAAGACGCTACGAGCTAAGCTGGGTGATCAGCCCATAACAGAGCTCCAATCCCGTACACTCAATACAGGTTCTCAAATGGAAGGGGATCCCAAGCCAATGCTTATACATCATCAGGCGTCACTGCTACCGATGACGTAAATATAGAAGTTGGTGACTGGCGCCTCAGTCAAAAGTACGTTCCAATATGATAAGGATATTTAAAAAGAAGAATTCACATTCCGAACAGATATTGAAGTGTGTCATAATCATGACAGAATATAAACAGTTCTTATAGGGGTAAAGAACAATTGTAAACTTTTATAACACAATGGATAAAATCACATGTTTGGGATAAGTTGTAAACAGTTATAAAACTGATTATAAAGACTTGAACGATTTCTCACGAATTTAAGAGTTTAAATAAGGCATTTGCAGAACTTTCATTTTTAAGAAAGCATAATATTACACTAGAGCATTCATCATAGATATTTTAAGAACATGCATACTCTGAATGAAAGAGCACGGTTAGTAGACTTGCAATACATGCATCATACTTTCAATATAAGATATACTCTGAACGATAGAGCATAAATTAAATAATTTGCAATTATGGATTTAAATCTAGTTCGCACATTTCATATATTTCAAAATACGAATACTCTGAACGATAGAGTATGCATAGATAAACTTGCCTCTGGTCCTGAGCATAAAGCAGAAAACCGCGAATAAATCCTTCGCACCTTGTCCAAGCAATTCCATGGAGGTAACTTACCTTTCTTCATACGACGCCTCGATCTTTCCTCTTTGATGCACGTCGTTCCAACTTGATTATACCCTAATGGTACTGAAATAGTTACGAGACCTGTCAGTCCTACCTCGTATCTCGAGTAAACACAACTTGGAATTGTCACTAAATCATATAAAGTCAAACTATAGGTGTCCTCCCTATAGTTGACTATTCTATTATCGCTTAGTACACATAACACATTTAGTAAAGAAAAGGAAATGGAAAAGTCCCCCTTTACCAAGTGGACATTTCCTGGAGTTAAACACATCACAATGTTACACAATTATAACACTTAATCAAACTCTACTTAACATATACAACTATAATGCCATTGACATTCTATGACACAAAATACTTAATAGATAATCCTCAAATCACAATTAATCTTCAACAGAGCACATAAATTCTCGAGACAACCATTATCCTCAAATTAATACATAAATAGACAAATTAAACCCCAAGACACAATTAATCCTCGAAATGAATTCCTTGACACATATACATAAACATTTAGCACCCCAAAACATGCCTTTAGACCATTAAAGTCAAATAAGTTAAATAAATTTAAATGCAGGAGATTTTCAGAAAATTTCGGCATGAAGTATTCGTTTATCGGACTATGGGCACAGCCCCCCAATATCAATCATAAACAATTTAATCCTGTTTTTTATAAAAATAAAGTTGCCTCAACTTGCAGCAACCTAAAAGTAAACAAGTAAGAAAAGTACCCGCCCAGACATGCGGCACCTAGCACATGAGGAAAAGTATCCGCCTAGACATGCGGCACATAGCACATAATAATTTACATTACACTACTACTTACGCTACACCAATGATCGTATTTCTCACGCATTTTAATGATACACGTGACAACCAATCATTGATGTTCGTAGGCCCTAGGGAACAACCCCTAGCACTAACTATTACTTACGCTATATCGATGATCACTTCACTCAATTATATTAATTATACTCGTGATAGCTAATCATGGATATTCGTAAGCCCTAGGAATTAGTCGAAAAGAATTACACAAGTCCTTTAAATATTGACATTTAAAAACTCGTGATCTTCTCATAACCCCTAGCACAATTCTAATTATTATAAGATTCTGACATTTAACATGTATCACGTATTCCCAAACTTACCATTCAGTCAATTCATATTACTCCACAAATAATACCGACATCCCCATTAAGCAACCATAATCATTAAATCTGAATATTAATGACACCACCAAAGTGATTCCAATACTGAGTAGTTGACAATTATAACATCCCACAAATACTACAACTCCACTTATAGCACTTTGCACGTAGACAATTACAAATTGACAACTCATATAACCACACATTATGCGACTATAACAATTTGCACTTAGCACTTTAGCAATTAACAATCACAATTGAAAACTAGCACTTAACAATTAGCGATTAGCACTTCACATTTTAACAACCACTAACCCGTACATTTAATCGGACACACAATTAAACCCAACAATAATCCAAATTATTAATACTCCAATATTCTCTAAAAAACCCAATTTGGACTCCCGAAAAATAATAACTAACATATTACAAAGACTCGAGTCCAACTTCGAAAATTAAGATTTAACTATAAATTCCCGAAGTCAACTCTAATGGCCTAACTTTGACCGGCTATATCTCACTCATTTTTAATCCAATTTACATGATTCAAGATTGTATTCATTGTATTTACTCGCAAGGATTCCAAATATGTGATCAATTATAATTAGCAATTATACGCTCCAAATTAAATATGGAAATCCGGATAATAATCATAATTTACCGCATTAATCTAGTTTCCAAGTTTAACAAATAACTCACAATCATTAAACCCAAATATTAACGAGACCATAAAATAATTAAACTTCGATATTCATCAAAATCCCCAAGTTTTAACGCGACTATTACACGACAATAATAGTAATAATTAATAATCACAAGGCCCGAGCATATTATCGGATTTACAACTAACCTCCACAATATAGTTACCAACATACTTCCCGAATTAAATTCGAAAATACAACAATGTTCATAATTTACAAAAACCATCAAACTACGACAATTAACAACTTAAACTCACAATTAAAATCCCACCAATTACAATTAGCAACTAAACTCTCCGAATTAAATACGGAAATTCCAATAATAATCATAATTTACCACATTAATCTAATTATGACAATTACCATATTAACTCACAATTCACAACTAATTAAACTACCACACTTAACTAATTATATCACATCAATTTATAATATTAATCAAATTTACAACAATTAAGCAATACTCGCAATTACACAACTAATTCAATTACCACAATTTACAACTAATTAAATAACAAAGATTAAATAATTAAAGTACGAAAATATACCATTTCGGTTTCGACCCGAAAATCAAGCCACCGGAGTCTCCCTTCCTCTCTCCAATTGCTGTGCGCGCTGCCACCACTATGCAGCAGCCACGCGACCACAGGAACTGCCAGCCGCCGCGCCGCCGGCCACCACGCCTCCATCGCGTGCGTCTCCTCCTGCCTCCTCTCGTCCGCTGCTAGTACCCATCCCCAGACACGCATAACACACACATATACACGCATATATGCGTGTATACTAGCTAATTGACTCCCAAAAATGAAAACCCCCAATTCAATTTCTCAAATCCCTAATTTCTCCTCCCCCTTTTCTTGCTTTCTCTCTCCCCGTATCTCTTGTGCGGCTCCTGATGTATCGATGAATGTATATGAGCTGTGTTAGTGTTTTTAACCTAATGGGCTTGGCCCAATAACAATTAGAAGCTATTCAAATAATTACTACCTATCTTTAAATAATATTTTAAACTAATAACTCTAATTTGTAAAAAAAATAAAAATAAAAATTTAGCATAGTTAAATACTAGAATATTTTTAAAGATTTACGGAGAAGGAATTAGAATTAAATCTCAATTTTCCAATTTAATATGCATTTTACAAATAATAATAATTTATAAACACAAATCGTAAAAATAAAATAATAATAATTTATTTTGAAAATTCGGGTTGTCACACTAAGGGCTTGGGAGAAAGAAATGCTAGTCAACTGACTGGTCCAAGGTTCGAATCTACCTGGGAAGATTTTGAGAGCACCGTAACTTGAAGTTGCGGTGGTACAGTACAGCCAAGTTACAAATGGCATACAAATGGCAAACTTAGTAAACGAAAGGATCATTCATTTCATTAACAGAAATACATAAATGGTCAAAAAGACCATGAACAAAATAAACATTAAAACAAAACGCCCCCACCTAAATCTACCCAACTAGGCGGCTGAAGCAGGGTCGTTGGAGCCCCTATGGTTGCGTGCCTGAAGAGCTGCCAGAGCTGCTCGCCTAGCAGCAATGACATGCTCCTCCTCCGTCATTAGCTCATAGATCTTCTCATGGAGGGTCAGCACCTTCTCGTACAAGGGTAGGGCCTTGAATTCTTCAACTGAGATCTTCAGGATGCTCTTCATCATTGTGAAGAAGTAAAGATAGAAGTGAAAGAGGGTGTTTTGGAAGATGTGAGTCTGATTCCCACCCCTGCCTATATTTATAGGCCAAGAAATAAAATCATCCAAATCTCAATTAGTACAACAAATCTTTATATTTATATTTATATAAATATAAAGATTAGAATCAGACTCACAGTATTTAGATAAGATATAAATACCAAAATATAAATATAAATATAAATATAAATATAAATATTAAATATAAAAATAAAAATAAATATATAAATATATAAATATTTTTATAGTATCTATAATATACTATAAAAATATTTATAAATATATTATAAATAATACTAATATATATTATAATATATATATATATATATATATATATATATATATATATATATTTATATATATATATTTATACTATAATATATATATATATATATATATATATATTTATAATATATTTATACTATAATATATATTATAATATATTTTTGTATATATTATAGTATCTATATATTTTTATAGTATAAATATTTTTATAGTATTTATATTTTTATAGTATGTAGTATTTAGATAAGTATGGAGTATTTTTATATTATTTAGATATAAATAGTATTTATATAAGTCACAGTATGTCCTCCTCTTTAATATCATCTTCACTTCCTGTGTCTACTCTCTACCCTGTCTTTCTCCTTCGTTCTCCTTAGATCTCTATTTGATGCGTTTCTTGTTTTTAGTTGTCTTATCACCATTTAAATCTCTCTCTTTCGATGCCTTTGTTCTCCGCCATTTCCATTTTTATGAGATTCTTCGTTCTATTTTTGATGACAAAATCTTCTTTATGGATTCATTGCTGGGCAAATAATGATGATTCATAGTCAATTGAAATTTAAACGATGGATTACCCCTATAAATCCAAATTTCATTTCATTCAGATTTTAATTGGACGAGTTCAATGGAACCAAAGATCTGTTGTACTAAAAAGTAATATTGAAAAGGACGCGAATCAAAAGAGCGGTCATTATTTAGATCTTTAGATGAGGTCATGACTCATCTATTATCCACCACAGTCCATACAAAACCTACTGGACTTCTTGGCCTATAAATATAGGCAGGGGTGGGAATCAGACTCACATCTTCCAAAACACCCTCTTTCACTTCTATCTTTACTTCACAATGATGAAGAGCATCCTGAAGATCTCAGTTGAAGAATTCGAGGCCCTACCCTTGTACGAGAAGGTGCTGGCCCTCCATGAGAAGATCTATGAGCTAATGGAGGAGGAGGAGCGTGTCATTGCTGCTAGGCGAGCAGCTCTGGCAGCTCTTCAGGCACGCAATCATAAGGGCTCCAACGACCCTGCTTCAGCCGCCTAGTTGGGTAGATTTAGGTGGGGGCGTTTTGTTTTAATGTTTATTTTGTTCATGGTCTTTTTGACCATTTATGTATTTCTGTTAATGAAATGAATGATCCTTTCGTTTACTAAGTTTGCCATTTGTATGTCATTTGTAACTTGGTTGTACTGTACCACCGCAACTTCAAGTTACGGTGCTTTCAAAATTTTCCAGGTAGATTCGAACCTAGGACCAGTCAGTTGACTGGCATTTCTTTCTCCTGAGCCCTTAGAAAAGGTCATCCTTCCTTTGCTTTTACACGGTGAGAGTGTGCACTTTGTGTTATTTTTTTAGCAAAATAACACCTCTCTCTCTCTCTCTCTATATATATATATATATATATATATATATATATATATATATATGAGGTAGTGGACATTAGTGATTTTTGATTGAAAAAATCTTCTGTATAAGTCATTTCTAATCTTATTTTCAAGAATACGTTCTCTCTTATCCTCTTCCATTTATACACTTGAGCGATTTACTTTATCTGAGAATATGATCACTGTTGACTTCTATTATTACAATTCATCATAATCATTATCATTGTGCATCTTCCCTTCTTCATCTCCCCATCTTCCCTCAATCCGAACTTTATTTCTTTCTCCACCGCCCATCCCTGTCGTTTTTTGTTTTTGTTTTCTTCACAATCACCACCATATCCTCCTTCTCAATCTCCGTCGAATTTCTTTGCCTCTTTTCTTCCTCTTCTTTACGGCTTGGCAGGGGCACATCCCTGTCACCATCGTCGGATCGTCGGAGATGCTTTCAAATTGCCGGAGATGAAGGTAAAGTGGATAATTAGGAAGGCGTCTTAGTTTATCGATCCCGCATGACTAATTTCACGACGGTTTTGAGTTGAATCGGCGGTTTCATTTTCGTTGATTTCGTTGCATAGAAGATTGAACTAGTTTGATTAAAATTTACAACCAATGAAATTAGAATGAACTTTAAAAAGCAACTTGTGCAGCATGAATCAACTTTAAAAACAATTTTAAAAATATTCAAAAGAAAGTTGCATTCAAAGGTTGCAAAAGTTGCAGATCGTATTTTTTAAAAATAAATTTAAAAAATCGTATTTTTATAATTTATTTTTAGAGGAACCGTATTTTTCAAAAAAAAAAAACTTAAAGAAGAAGTATATATTAAAAAAACCTCTTTTTGATTTGATTTACATTTACTACATAAGATTTTGATATATCTTGATTATGAAAATTTAAATTTCATTAAGTTTTATCATCATCCAATATTGAGTGATTGTGTATACAAAAATATTAAACGCTTTATTTCCTTTCCTAATTTATAGTTGATGTTTGCATGAGAGATTAGACACGTTTTTTTAAGAATAATCCTAGCATTTTTCTTCAAGTTAATATGAACATAAGAAGATAAAACACATTATTTCCTTCTTCTTTTATGAAAAAATCATACAATCATTTATTTGATCAAAATTTATATTGTTTATATTTTTATATTACATTATTAAAGATGAAATATTAAAAATTTTATCCGTATGGTACCTATTTTTTGGTTATTGTTGAAAATTATTAAATAAAATTATCACTCTATAGATTATAAAATCATTACATAAGTGTAAAGTATAAAATTAATTAATATTGAACATTTTCCTTCATTCCATTCATAACAATCTAAATTATAATTCAAGTATCCCAATTTGAGATGGGATTCTCCATTCCTTATTCATCCATTTTATTTGCAATTCAAATAAAAAAAATTGCATAATCCCATTTTATTCCAAATTTTCCCTCTAATCTTCATTATCTTCCTTTAATTTCATCCATTACATTTCATTTCATTTCATTCATCCCAACCAAACACAATATTAGGATATAAACTTTTAGGTTTACTATATTTAAAAGAACTCGCCTCTATTCCTAAATATTTGGCATTTTTAAGTTAATGAAATTTTTATCATCTTTATAAGTTGAATTTTTTTTATAAATAATGATTATTAAATTTAGAGTATTACTCCATCCGTATCAAACTAAGAGCATCTCCAATGGTATTTAGTAAAATGATTGGTTAAATATCGATTATGTAAATTTTTTTTTGAACAAGTAACGTGTTTTAAGGATTGACTATACTGGTTGGCTATATTTTTAAAACTGGTATATTATTTTTATTTTAGGTTGTTAAAAATATAATGTATTATTTCAATATGGTAATTGATAATGTGGAATTTTACTATAGTTGCTAAAGGTTCGACAAAAATAACCAACTTCTTGTAATTGTCTAAATTTTTATCTAACAATTTTGTACCGTTGAAATGGATACAATTTTACAATTGTAAGAGATAGAAGACATTAACCATGATTTCCCTGACATTCAGGAGATTATTAGTCTCCCGGAAAAGATTTCTTTTTCTTGCCAGGAAAAATATATATATTTTTTTTGTTAAATACAGGAAAAATAATTTGTTTTTTTAGAATATGATAAAGATAAAGTTTGATAAAGATAAAGTTTGACAAGGTGGCCGAATACAAGTATACAACTATAACTATCACTATTGGGCAAAGATATGCAGCTACATTGCTACTCTGAATCCAAAAGAGGTGAGACTTTAATACTAATTTACCATTTTATACTATATAAACTGGGGAAACACATTTTGGCACACTCTCTTGGAATCGTAGCATTAGTATCTACCACCCAATACCATCTAAAGCTAAATCATAAACACCCCTTCACAATGGCACTGACAAAAGCTCAACTAATCATTTTTTTCCTAGAATTGCACTTTCATTAAGATTATAGAAACTGAAAACCGAAGAACAATCTTGTAAGGAGCACAAAAACAGAAGAATGGATCCAGATCTTCACCCATTAGAAATAAATAAAAAGTAACAAACACTACATTATGATAAGGTATGAACAGAATTACAGGCTTACCAAAGGAGTGTAGATCCCAATCACAATATACTGATAAAGTTGCTTCCCAACAAAAGGGGCAAAGAACACATAGAAAGCAAATCCCAATGCCAGAAACACAGCAACAGCAACTACCTAAACAAACACATAAAAAATTCTCAAAAATGCAACACACAAGAAAATAACAACAAAACAATAAAAACCCAAAAATGCTGGCTAAATACTCATATAAGTAAATATCAACAGACCTGGAGAGGATGGTAAGGAAACTGCCATCCATGTTTCCTCATTTCAGTGTATGTATACACTAAATTCTTGCAAGCCCAGATGAAAAAATAAGCAAGAAAATAAGTACAAAGTGATAAAAATGATAACTTTGGGCTTTTACAACAATCTTTCTTCACTCCCTGATTTGACTTGTTTTTTTCACTTGCCCTCATATTTAGGGATCAAATGGTTCACAATAGAACCAACACAATAAATGAGCATGCCCAGATAAAAATAACAAGAAAGTCATGGATAGCAAAACACAAGAACATGTAATCATTCAAAATTAGCAATGTTTTAGTGAACCAAGAACTGGGTTTTTTTTGTCTTGGGAGAGGGTTGTGAACTTGTGTGTGTACTTTTATTGTTTCTTGAAAATTCTCTGTGTAGGAAGCAATTAAAGATCTGTAGCTGATAAAAAGGAACACTGTTTTGTTTGGACCAGAGGTGGTTTGTAGCCAAGTTTTTTTTTCTTTTCTTTTTTTTACTCTTTTTTTCTTTTCAATCATGTACAACCCCAGCTTTTACTTTTTTTCAATTTTTGTAGCATCACCTTTTTTCATGGCCAAATCATGTATTCAGGTTTTAGGGACAACACAGCACCCAATTGCTTGCTTTTCTTTTTATTAAATAAATTCTTAAATCATTTCAGGATATTTTACACAATATTTTATTGTAAATAATAATATTTTTATATAGACAATATACTCTCTACAAGTCCATTCTAACTAATCATAATATTCACATGATAAATAAAAAGTAAATGTAGAAACAATAGCTCTTTTTTTCCATAGATATGGTCTTTTTAGATTGGCTCAACATTCTAATAAAAAGATTATCTTGTACTAAAAAAGCTACCTTAATGAGGAATAGAATTTAGTTTAGGAAAGTGTACCGACCGTTTTATTGTTTGTAGTGTTGCAATTAGTACAATTTTCTAGCAAATAATGTATAATTTGGTTGTTTGATTCAACTTGGTTCAATCATCTAAAACAATAGTGACCGTTAGATATTTAGTAAATAGATGGTAGCCGTTAGATCTAATAATAAATAATATTTTATATTTAAATCCCTCTTCAAAAGATCCAAGGTTCGAATCCCGTCAACAACAAATTTACATTAAAAATTTATATTATTAGTTATAATCAATACTTTATTAAATAACTATTATTATTACTAATAATTTTATTAATTAATTACAAAATTAAATTATATTCATAACAAATTATTATACTCTATTTTATTTAATCATATAATTTTAAAAGTATTTAAAAGTAACTCGTGCTTTGCACGGGTTATAAGTTAGTATAGTATAAATTTCAATTATAAATATAATAATATTAATTTTGATGTCTCGACTGTTAGATCATCAGTTGACGAGGAGATTATTTGGAAATTATAAATATAATAATATTTAGAGAAATCAGTGTTGTAAAAGGCGGAAATCGAACTTAATCGGTAAAAGCATCGAATAACGATTAATCGGTAATATATATGGACTAATCCTGATTAATTCCGATTCGAAAAAACATCAAACAATAATTAATCAGCAATTAATCCCGATTAATCGACGTTGTTTAGACCACTGCGGAGGGAATAAATAGCAATGGTGATTTGAAAGATTGTAAATAATTGAGCAGAGAGAGATCAAGTGATGCAAGCACAGCCAACTGGGTATAGGCCTTATTTGCAAGGGGCAGCACCCTGCATTACACTGGGCTCAAGGATCTGGAGTAATAATCATTATATTCTCTAGTCCAATCAATCATGTACGACTACCAGATTTATTTCACATAAAGAGAGTTTGATTGTCCGACGTAGGGGTCAGCAAAATCGAACCAAACCCGAAAAACCGAACTGAAATGTTGAATTTCGGTTCAGTTCGGTTTTCCTTTTTTTTTTTTGTTTTTCGGTTGTTTGGTTTTTTCGGTTCAAACCGAAATAAATTTCGGTTCGGTTCATTTTTTTTAAAAAAAATTCGGTTCAAACCGAAATAACCGAATTATATATATTTTTTATTTATATTATATATAAATGTTTATTTTTTATATATATGCATGATTGAATTAATTCAAAATTAAGTTTAAATATTTAAATTGATAGTTTGTGTTTTTTTTTATTTTAATTGTTACCTATTTTAATATACTAGCCGATAACCCGTGCGAAGCACGGATCGTAATAAATTATCTTAAATTTTTAATTTTTAACTTTTTTTAATAAAATAAAATCTTGAAGTACCAAGTTGTAATATAATATTAAATTAATACTTAATATTGTTATTTTAATTAATTAAATTTACATAACTTTATTCTGGTAATATAATATAAGAGTAGCTATATTATTAATTGAATTTATTATTAATCTATTATAGATACTTTTAAATATTAATTAAAGGAGTCCTAAGTTCTGTTTAATACTATATTCCTAATTTTTTATTAATTAAAGGAGTCCTAAGTTCTATTTGATACTATATTCATGACTTTTATTTCAAATTTTAGTTAATAAACTCATAGTATATAATTTCATTATTAAATTAAATTACTATATAATATCACAATTTTAATTAATTAAATTAATTAATATTTAATGGCATACCGTGCATGCCGCGGTATACATGGCATACAATTTACAGGGGTTTCTGCTTTTAATAAAGAGTATAGATAGATACGATATTAAAATTGATTTATTTTATATTTAAAATTAATTAAAATTAAATTAACCAAACCGAAAACCAAAATAAATAGGATAACCAAACCGAAAACCAAAACTTTCAATGTTTCGGTTTTAATATAATAGTGTAGATATTAATATAAGCATCTTTTAAATTATTGTCAAATCATTTGTTAGCGGGATCTTATATGTGAATCCATCTTTTTAATGGAATTAAATCCAATATTAAGATGACACCTGTCCTATGTATGTAGATTGTAAAAATTAGATTTGTGCATTTATGATATATTTTTTAATTAAAAATATATGCATGAATATATAAAATAAGGTAACTTAATAATGGTACCTCATATGATAAATTTCATGAGTTAATCTCCAAAACTTTATTTTCTTATTATATTAATCAATACTAGCTTATAACCCGTGCAATGCACGGATTTTTGTATTATATTATAAATTTTATTTAATATTATGATTATGTTTTTATATAATTATTATTTTAATTAGCTTTTTAATTTTAATTTGATATAATATGATATACTCATGTTTACGGATTATACTAATATTTCTTTATTATAAACAATGTATACGATTTTTAATATATTTTATTAATAATTGAGAAATATGGTGTGATATTTCGGATATATATTAAAGATTGTACGATTTGTTATAAATTAAAAAGGTAATGTGTTTAAATTGTAAAGGAAATATTAATGATTGAAAGATATGATACGATTGCTCTTTTTAGGTGTTTATAAAAGGTAATATCTTCAACTAAAAGTAATTGTGAAAAAGGCAATCGACTAATTACCACTAATTATATTATGTTATTATTTATTGTAGGTCTTATATTTTTCTTGAAAATTATAGTGTGATATTTTCGGGTATATATTAATGATTGTAAGATTTGTTTTAAATGAAAAAGATAACGTGTTTTAATTCAAAATAAAATATTAATGATCGAAATATGTGATACGATTGATGTTTTTAGGTGTTTATAAAAGGTAATATGTTCAACTAAAATTAATATGAAAAAGGCAATTGACTAATTACCATTAATTTTATTATGTTAATCGTTTAATTATCATTAATTGTAACGTATTTTAATTTGAAAGGAAATATTAATGATGAAAAGATATGATACGATTGATGTTTTTAGGTGAAAATATTAATGATCGAAAGATGTTAAATGTTTATAAAAGGTAATATGTTCAATTAAAAGTAATATAAAAAAGGCAATCGACTAATTACCATTAATTTAATTGTATTAATGTGTAAAAGAGAATTGACTAATTACCATTAATTTTATTATGTTAATTGTTTAATAACCATTAATTATAACGTATTTAAATTCGAAAGGAAATATTAATGATGGAAAGATATGGTACGATTGATGTTTTTAGGTATTTATAAAAGGTAATATATCGACTAATTACCATTAATTGTATTATGTTATTATTTATTTTAGGTGTATTTATTTTCTTTATAATGAAGGGTAAATAAATTAAAAAGGTAATGTGTTTAAATTGTAAAGGGAATATTAATGACTGAAAGATATGATACGATTGATCTTTTTAGGTGTTTATAAAAGGTAATATCTTCAACTAAAAGTAATTGTGAAAAAGGCAATCGACTAATTACCACTAATTATATTATGTTATTATTTATTGGAGGTCTTATATTTTTCTTGAAAATTATAGTGTGATATTTTCGGGTATATATTAATGATTGTAAGATTTGTTTTAATTTAAAATAAAATATTAATGATCGAAAGATGTGATATGATTGATGTTTTTTGGTGTTTATAAAAGGTAATGTGTTCAACTAAAATTAATATGAAAAAGGCAATTGACTAATTACCATTAATTTTATTAGGTTAATCGTTTAATTACCATTAATTGTAACGTATTTTAATTTGAAAGGAAATATTAATGATGGAAAGATATGATACGATTGTTGTTTTTAGGTGAAAATATTAATGATCGAAAGATGTTAGGTGTTTATAAAAGGTAATATGTTCAATTAAAAGTAATATAAAAAAAGCAATCGACTAATTACCATTAATTTAATTATATTAATGTGAAAAAGGCAATTGACTAATTACCATTAATTTTATTATGTTAATCGTTTAATTACCATTAATTATAACGTATTTTAATTCGAAAGGAAATATTAATGATGGAAAGATATGGTACGATTGATGTTTTTATGTATTTATAAAAGGTAATATATCGACTAATTACCGTTAATTGTATTATGTTATTATTTATTTTAGGTGTATTTATTTTTCTTTATAATGAAGGGTAAATAAGTAAATTCACTTAGTACCAAAAAATAGGTACCAAAACTTTCAATGTTCCGGAATTTATATAATAGTAATTAAACCATTAATTGTAACGTATTTTAATTTGAAAGGAAATATTAATGATGGAAAGATATGATACGATTGTTGTTTTTAGGTGAAAATATTAATGATCGAAAGATGTTAGGTGTTTATAAAAGGTAATATGTTCAATTAAAAGTAATATAAAAAAAGCAATCGACTAATTACCATTAATTTAATTATATTAATGTGAAAAAGGCAATTGACTAATTACCATTAATTTTATTATGTTAATCGTTTAATTACCATTAATTATAACGTATTTTAATTCGAAAGGAAATATTAATGATGGAAAGATATGGTACGATTGATGTTTTTATGTATTTATAAAAGGTAATATATCGACTAATTACCGTTAATTGTATTATGTTATTATTTATTTTAGGTGTATTTATTTTTCTTTATAATGAAGGGTAAATAAGTAAATTCACTTAGTACAAAAAAATAGGTATCAAAACTTTCAATGTTCCGGAATTTATATAATAGTATAGATTTGCTATTAAAAATTAATTTAAAAATTTAAAAAATAATAATATTATATATAATTTTTTTAAATCGGTTCGATTCGGTTTTTTGTGAAATATTTCGGTTTGGTTCGGTTCAGTAAAAATTGGATTTCGGTTATTCAATTTTTCTAATTCGGTTCTGTTTTTAACCGAATCGACCGAATGATCAGCCCTAGTTCGATGCCATAAATGGATCTTTCTTTGGACTTATGTGATACTCCCTCCATCTCATAATTCGTTTCCTGTTTTGATTTTTTACACTATTCATTATAAGCGGTTGATTACTAATTTATGCATAATTTATATGACAAAATATAGTCATGAGTGATTTTGTTTGATTTGTATTGGTGAGTACTTTAATACAATAAAGTTTTTATATTTAATACTAATACAAAATTAAATATTTTAACAATTAAAAGTGTGCGTTGGTAAACATGTCCGATCCAAACTCCAAAAATAATAAGAGACGGAAGGTGTACTGAAATATGGATCTTTTAGAACAAAATGTGTTCAAAGAGTATCTCCCGGTGTTTCTTTGTTCCTAAACTTAAATTTAGCACTGTAGTAAAATATATAAATCTCACGTCACGAAATCATTTGTGGCACTTGGAAATTTAACAACTTCCCTCCGTCTTCATTTTTCATGTTGATCCATTAATTGATCGTATAAATGTGTTGCACATATCTCAAATCCTGTTTGGTCTTTATTTGTCGTTAGTTTATATTCCGTACAATACATGAGTTACATTTTTAATATTTTTAAAATTATATGATTAAAAAAAATAAAACAAAATAATTTATTATGGATATAATTTAATTTTATAATATTAGTTAATAAAATTATTAGTAATAATATTAGTTACTTAATAAAACTTAATGTACTGTTTAATACTAATAATATAAGATCTTAATGTAAATTTGTTGATGACGGGATTCGAACCTTGGATCTTTAAAAGAGGAATTAAAATATAGAATATTACTTATTATTAGATGTAACAGTTATCATCTATTCACAAAATATCTAACAATTACGATTCTTTTAGATCTTAGTTGAACCAAACAACCAAATTACCAATTATCTCCTAGTTTGCTTATTATATATTAGATTATATATTAATACAGATTCGCATAAAAAGTATCAATCCAAAAGTGGTTGTTGGGCTACTAAGTATCAATTTTAGGATAAATTGAGTATTTGAGGATTAACTAAAATAACTAATCGAATATTTGAATAATTAATCAATGCAATAATCTATAAAACAAAAATTAATTGATGAATATTGATTGATAAATGCAAAAATAATTGATGAATTAATCACTAAATTTTAGAATAATGGCATTAACATGTAAGAAAAACGAGTAGGTAAACTTTTCATTTTAAAATTGGAGAAATAAATGGTTTGAATATGTAGATGATATTTTACTCGTTTGATTAATTCGACGCTACCACAGCAGTCAACGTCAAGAGAGGGAGTGGTGTGCAGGGTTTCGGCGAACAAATCGAGACCTATTAAAATGTCTGGGTTCCACAAATCTACGAGCCTGGAAATTGTGGACATGACTTATGTAAGCGGGTCAAGTTATTAGTAGTTGCAACTTTTTTTTTTTTTTTTGACAAAATGCAAATTCATTACATGGATAACTCATGTAAAATATAATGTTTAATTTTGATTGGAATAGACCTCCAATCAAAAACACGATCAGGGTACATATGGGCCACATGAGCTAGATCATGTGCCGACATATTCGCAGACCGTTTGATGAAATACAACTTAACATTGTTCAACTCTCTCATGAGGTTTCTACACTCCATTACCACCTTACCAAGCTTGGATCGCATTGGAGTAGCACTCCGAATCATCTGAATTACCATTAAGCAATCTGATTCGATAGTGATTGAGTTGTTCGACCAGTTCTTAGCCCAACTCAGAGCTTCTTTAATTGCTATAGCTTCGACCAATGTCGGGTTTATTTCCTCCCTGTAGTACCTGGTTCTTGCAGCTATAAGCCGACCCTCATGATCTCTAACAATCAGTCCTACACCTGAAGCTTGTTGGTTTTCAAAGATTGCTGCATCAGCTGTGATCTTCACTCCATTATATTGTGGCTTTACCCAGACAACTGCACCATCTCCTGTGATAGGAGGATGAAGAGGTGTCACATAGAACCTATTCT
Source organism: Saposhnikovia divaricata (assembly GCA_036435485.1). NCBI lineage: Eukaryota > Viridiplantae > Streptophyta > Magnoliopsida > Apiales > Apiaceae > Saposhnikovia > Saposhnikovia divaricata. The sequence goes on along the minus strand of CM071594.1, from coordinate 52,303,244 downwards.
GGGCTGACTTCCACTGTGAAAGATACTCCCAAGCTTTAGCGACAATTCACATCGAGTTCCATCGTTTATTATTCCAAACTAAATCGTTTCTGGCTCGCCAGATGGACCAACATAGAGTAATGATTCTTGCATTGGTTTGAATCGAGTGAGTGGATAAGTTCCTTTCCAACCATTCTGGAAACTCCATAGTGACGTTCGTGATGATTCCTGCATTGCAAACTTGCCAACATAGGGCTGCAGACTTACATTGGACCAAGCTGTGAAAGATAGTTTCAACCTCCTCATTACAAACCGGGCAAATATTATCAATTGTAACATGCTTTGTCTGCAACACAGTCTTACTTGGAAGGCAGTAGGAGGCAGCACGCCACACTACACTTAAAGCCTTTGGAGGCGCTTTGATGCTCCAAACTTTCTTCCAGAAAACACTACTAATATCAGCGTTCCAGGCTCCCTTTTGCTCTTGAATAAGCTTGTACGCACTTTTCACTGAGTACTGCCCAGAATTCTCCAGCCTCCAACATAGGATATCTTTGTCCAAGTCCTGCTCCACTGTTGTATTGACAATGCATTGCTTATCTCTTTCGTCAAAAATGTCATTTATCACCTCCAAGTCCCAATCTTTAGTCCCTGTGCGGAATAGAGAGAACACCATCTGGTTTGTCAGTGATGCTGAAACAGTAGAGATATACGGGTTCTGTAGATTATTCAGCCATGGTTGATTCATAATAGCAATTTCCTTTCCTGTGCCAATTCTCCAGTTAGATCCTGAAGATATTACTTTCTTTCCTTCAGAGATGCTTCTCCATATAAAGCTAGGACTATTTCCTACTTTTGCAGCCATAAAGTTCGTGTCAGCATAGTACTTAGCTTTATAGACCTGTGCTACTAAACTGTCAGGATTCGTAATGAGTCTCCAACATTGTTTCCCTAGCATCGAAAGATTTACATCCCTTAGACTTTTGAAGCCTAGGCCCCCCATATGTTTGTGCCTTGTCATCCTTTCCCAAGCCATCCAAGTGATCTTAGACTTAGATTTTTGAGAAATATTCCAGAAAAATTTTGACATAGCCTGCTCCATATCTCTAGTCAGCTCTAGGGGAAGCAGAAAAACGTTCATGGCATATGAGGGTAAAGTTTGAGCAACCGTCTTGATAAGAATTTCTTTCGCTGGCCTGGAAACACACTTCTCATTCCACTTGTGGATGCTAGCATTGACTTTATCTTTAAGATAGCCAAACACTACAGATTTTTTCCTACCCAAAATATTAGGAAGTCCCAGATATCTAGTCTTGTCATCTGCCTCTGGAATTTGAAGCACCTGACATACCGCATCCTTGTTATATTGAATAACATTTGCACTGAAGAAAACTGTGGATTTACCTCTATTTATGCGTTGCCCTGAGGCTCTCTCGTAACAATTCAATAACTCTATAATTTTTACAGCTTCACCCGTTTCTGCCTTACAGTATAGATAGCTATCATCAGCAAATAACATGTGGCTAATGGTTGGTGCTTTCCTGCAGATTCTGATTCCGTGTAACCACTTGTTAAGCTCGTAGTGTCTGATCATAGCTGAAAGACCCTCTGCACAAATTATGAATAGGTAGGGAGACAACGGATCTCCTTGTCTTAAACCTCGACTAGGCTTAATAGGGCCCATATCAAATTCTCCATGAACTATCGTATACTCCACTGTGGACACACATTGTAAAATTAGATGAATCCACCAACTATCAAAGCCCATTTTGAGAAGAATGTCTTGAAGAAATTTCCATTCTATCCTGTCAACCCAGAGGGCTACTAGCACACTCAACCCCCGAGCATGGTAGCCCCTTACTTCCGGAGTGTCCCAGGGATCGAACCCGTGACCTTGAAGGCGCAAGCCTTCAGCGCCACAGCTCAACCAACCGAGACACCCCGTGTGGGTGTATTGGGAAACATATATGCCATCAATAGGATTGAATAAAAAATGATGTAACTTGAACACATCCTCACTTGAGATCAAAGCATAGGTTAATTGATGTGCACTAAAGATGGTGTAGTGATAGAATATATTTTTATATATATTTTAGATTATTTTATTCTCATATTTATTGTGTTTTGCATTGATTTGGATTTTTATTTAATAAATTTGATTGTTTTATTGTAAGAAATAAGGAATTCATAACTTGGAATGATTTGGAGCAAAAAGAGCTATTTTGGAGTTGAAATAGAAGAAAATTCGTAATATTTGGTTACACGGGATGCTTAAACTGTTTGGGCCTTATCTTGAGTTCCAGAAGTCAGATTTTGATGATCTTACAGTCCACGCGAAGCTTGTGGAATTCTCTTTAATTCAGAGGTGGTCTAGTAAGAAAAATCCAGGTAGAACAGCCCAGAAACAGAGGAGAACAGACAGCTACGAGTTTTAATTAGAGAATCCTAGTCGATTTAGAAGAGATATTTGTAAATTTATTAAAGCATTAAAAATAATTTATTATAGGGATCAGATTTTATTATTGGGGATTATTACTTTTAACGTAAGAGTAGAGATTAGTTAGGGTTTACATAGGTAGGAACATAGAAAAAGACCATGGTTTTCATTCTTGTGAGAAGATTGAAGATTACAGGATTTCTTATCTCAATTTCTTCTCAATTCTTATTAGTTTAATTATGTTTCTTATTGTTCTTAGTTCTTTTACTTGTATAATTATTAGCGAGTAGTTGTTTATAGGGTTAAAGGGGAAGCCATGTTTGCACTATAATTGGCATGATTTTCACAGTGATTTGATTGATTATGGTTATTCTAGTTGATTATGTTTTAATCATTTATTTGTGTAATCGTCCGATATCACGGATTAATTTTATGCAATAGGAGTATGATCGAGAGATATACTACTAGAGGCACACATACGATTAGCAGAACTGAATTTGAGTGCGAGAGCATCATTGGATTTCTGAGAGCGTTAATACTCGAGAGAGATTAACATTGCTTTAATTGCATGATTAATTGAATTACTAAAAGTGATTAATTGTGTAAACATGTTTCGAGAGTGTTATTTGATAAGTAGATTTCATATCCACTTGGAACATTTCATTTCGACTTAAATTGATGTCTTGACCTCAAGAATGCTGTATTTTTGATGTGTTTCGTTGAGTTGTGCAGGGTTATGAATCGTTGGTTAAAGTTGGTGATTTCGTGATGATGAGTGGATTTCAAGAGTATGAAGTAAAGAAATGAAGTTTCACATACCAATCTTGGGGAAGTTTTGAGTTCTAGGAATGAGGATGACATTATTCGAAGAAAGAACGAGAGAAAGCAGCGGAAAAATGAGGAAACAACGAAGAAAAGTCGCGCCGGCAGTTGCAGGGCCACGCTATAGCGCGAAGCCTAGGCTATAGCGCGCCTGGGCAGAATGTACACCGGGCTATAGCGCGAAGTCTAGGCTATAGCCTGGCGGAATTGATGAAAATCCGATTTTGTCTTCTAAACTCTATTACTTTTCCTGTTTCAAATTTAAGATGTAGTATTGGTATTTCTTGTTGGATAAGACTTCTAGGGTCTATATAAACACATCTTACGCTTGTAATTTGTAACTTTTACTTAGATTTACTTATAATTACAAGAGAGAAAAGCAGAAGGAGATTCAACACTCGTGACAAGCAACGGATCTAGATCTACTTCATCTTTTGTATTCTTTCTTAGGCGACTCTGGATCTTGGATTTGTTTTCTCAACTCTTTATTCTATTAATATTATTACTTTCATTCATACTTTGTCATATACCATGTTTTCATCAAATCCCATGGCGACGAACGGTTCAATTATGAACTAATCGTTGTCATGAGATTCTAACGGATTTATCTATGTAGTTTAGTAGTTTGTTTTCCTTAAAGATTTATGTGTGATGAATTATTGATATCCTTGTATGGTTAATCTTAATGCTTTTAGATGCGTAGCTAACATCTAAATTGAACTATTAATCTCTTGTGAAGCGAGAGTGGATCTTGAGATTTAGAACTTGCCATGCTAGCATAGGATAAGTTGATATATGTTTGACATCATGATTTGTAGCATAAATAGAGATATATTATGTTGCCCTATGTGATCAATATGGATAAGTTGTGCTTCAACCGTTATGTTTTCAAATTATATAGAGATATAGGGTCTAAGCATAATTGGTGTCTACCCATCTTCTATCTCTTTTGTGGATGTATGAGTAGTTTGGTATTTGTATACTGAGAAGTAATGAGTGCTTGTTTCGTGTTGTCCGATCAGATATCATAACCATCACATGCATTGATTAAAGGCATCAACTCTAAGCGAAGTATTTAATGAAGTTAGGATCCCATGTTTTCTCTCGCATAAGTAAATCGATTTCAATTCTCATTACTTAATTAATTCTTAGTTTAATAATTTGTTCTTTAGTTAATTTTAGATAATCAAAACCCAATTTTATCAATTGTCTTGGCAGTGAGTAAAAACCATACATTGTTGCATAGGTACATAAACTGAATTGAAACCTAAACCAGATCTCTGTGGGAACGAACTCAACTTTATTCTATATTACTTGTGATCACGTACGCTTGCGTGAATTAGTGCAAACAAGTTTTTGGCGCCGCTGCCGGGGATAATCGGTGTTTTATTTTTAGTTTATGTGCTTGTCATCAGTGGTCGTTAGAGTTCACTGACTCAGATTTTCTTACTTAGTTTGTTTGTTCTTAGTGTTTTTCAGGTACTTGAGCGTGTATGCGAACACGTTCTCAAACTCGAAACCTGGAGGACGTTGAGCTAGTAGTAGATAAAACCGAAAGAGGAACTTGAACCAGTAGCAGAGATGGGTGATGGAGCAGCAGCAGCAGTTAAGGCTTTGAAGGACTATTCTCAGCTGAAAATCAATGACATCCAATCTAGTATTGTCAGACCAGCCATTGCAGCTAACAACTTTGAAATCAAGCCTTGTACAATTCAGATGGTTCAGAATTCGGTTCAGTTTGGGGGTGCTCCTACGGAAGATCCTAATATACACATCCGGGACTTTATTGAGATCTGTGACACTGTCAAGTTCAATGGTGTGTCGGAAGATGCTATGAAATTGAGACTTTTCCCATTCTCTTTAAGGGATAAAGCTAAGGGCTGGTTACACTCTTTACCAGCCAGTTCCATCACTACATGGGAGGATCTTGCTCAGAAGTTTATTAATAAATTCTTCCCCATGGCTAAAACAACAGCAATAAGGAACACTCTAACTCAATTTGCTCAGCAATCTGGTGAATCTTTGTGTGAAGCTTGGGAACGCTACAAGGAGATGCTTCGAAGGTGTCCTCATCATGGAATGTCTGACTGGATGGTGATCAATGGTTTCTATAATGGGTTGGGAGCACAATCGAGACCTTTGCTAGATGCAGCATTAGGTGGAGCTCTATTGGCTAAGAGCTATGAGGAAGCCTATGATCTAATTGAGACGATGGCTGCTAATGAATATCAGAATCCAACTCAGAGACTATCTCAAGGCAAGGTAGCAGGAATTCTTGAAGTGGATGCAGCTACAGTTATAGCAGTTAAGTTGAAAGCTTTGACTATGAAGGTGAATTCTTTGACTAACTATGGAATTCAGCAGGTTGCAAGTGTGTGTGAGCTTTGTGCGGGTGCACATGATACGCATCAGTGTGTTATCTCTTTTGAATCAGCACAGTTTGTGAGCAACTTTCAGCGACCTCCGCAGCCAGCTCTAGCCACCTATCATCCGAGCAACAGAAGCTGTCTCGCTTAAGACCTTGGAAAATCAGATTGGTCAGATTGCAAGTGCCTTACTTAACAGACCGCAGGGAGTTCTTCCGAGTGACACAGAGGTAAAACCAGGAAAACAAGATGGCATGGAGCAGGTTAATGCCATAACACTCAGATCTGGAAAAGTCACGAACGATCAAAATTCAGTAATTGAGCATGAAGAAGAAATTCAAGATCAGGACCCTACAGGAAAAGAAGAACATTCTGTTTTGTCAGAACATGTGGTGGATAGTGATGAAGAGGAAGAGTGTGAGTCACTAGGCTTGGCTAATCTCTGGGATTCTAAGGTGCTGATTGATGAGGTTGTTCCATGGTCGAGTCTTGAATATAGTGCAATTGAGTCTTTTCTTGAGAAAGATGTTTTGTTCGAGTACAATGGTAATAAAGATCTTCATGAGATATACAAGAAGTTTACTTCTGATGAGATGTTAGAAGAATTGAAGGTCATTTGTTCTAAGCATGAAATTCAGCTTGAGGATAGTTCTTTTGATCCTAAGTCTGTTGTTAAGACGTCTGTTGGTGAACCACCCACTTCTGTTCCTAATCCGTTTATTTCCCCTCTTGATCAGTCTTTGGTAGTTAATAATGAAAATCATCATGTTGAAGAAGCTTCCACACTCGAGCTTAAATCACCAGATCACTTGAGGTATGTATACTTGGGTCAATCATCTACTTTGCTTATTATTATTGTTGCTAACTTGTCGGGTAGTGAAGAGAACAATGTTACTAACACTTTTGAGGAGCAAAGAAGGTTGAAACTTGTCATCAAGGATGTAGCCCCGGAAAAGATAATTAAATGGCCATATAGAGATACGGTGTAGAAATTTTCAAAGAGAAAAGCCATTGTCATGTCTAGCTAAAGACTTTAAACAAAGGCGCTTCGTGGGAGGCAACCCACGTGTTTCGACGATTAGGTATGTTTTCTGCTATCCCTTGTATTACCTTTCAATTCAATGGGGACATTGAATACTTTAATTTTGGGGGTGATTTGGGAATAGTTATTGTGTAGTAGTTATTTGTGTGTCATTGTGTTCATATAGATATCATATTCTGCATGTTAGTGTAATTTATTCATGTTTTATTCATATTTTTGCATGTTTGTTTCATATAGGACATTTTGTTATTTTGTTTTTATACCATGTGAGTCCATTATAGTTGGATTTTCATGGCATGCATTTTTCATGATCCCTTAGGATGAGCTAATTTTGATTGGTAGGTAGATATTTTATTGACTGTGGTAATGATGAGTAGAGGGTTGATTTATAGTTCTTATGAAATTGACTTGCATGTTTCAAAAACACAATCTTTACACAGTCTCATTAGGTTGCTTTTGGGCTAGGTTGAGGTCATGCTTGTTTGGTTGTTTTTGATTTAATCACTTGTTTATATTTAGAATTTTCGTTTTTCCCTTGATGGCTTAGGATCACTAAAGTCTAAGTTTGGGGGAAACCAGGGATTTCATGCTAGTTGTTTTTAATTCTCGATAATGGCTAGGCGTCAAATAGCTAGTAGTCGGCTCATATTTATATGAGTAGTCTAGGGTTGGAATTGAGAATTCTCATTTCAGATTGCAGATATGAAAAAAAGCAGAAAAAGAAAAAAAAGAAGGAATAAAGTTATGTGGATGTTTATATTCAAAATTAACCAGGGTGAGCTCTTTAATACTCGAGCAATTAAGTTCTAGGGAACTTTGTGCCTAGTGACCTAAGACTTTTCCGGTCTGAGATCCATTAACATAACGCTCGCTACATGGGTATTATTGTATAAGTCTTTTGGGGTCTCATCCATTGCACGGTTAAATAAGCATGCGTTTTGTTTATATTGTTATGTGTCATAGTTGTAGTAATAAAGCATGAATTCTTGTCTAGCTTGAATGATGATGGAGGTGTCCCTAGGTTATGAAGTGTTTACAGTCTATTCTATTTATAAACCCGTGATTGTCTTGGCGAAGAATGGGTATGATTTAGATCTAGTGTTAGGGGTATATCTGATGAGCATTACACACGCACGTTTCTGTCATGTATTGTTAGTATACGGGGACTTAGTCGAGCTCTATTTGGATTTAGTTGCATTCTGTGAGATATTTTCTTGTTAGTTGGTTTTGGTTAGTCTAAAGGGGATCGTTGCATTTCATATTAGTTGCATTCATGCATTGCATTGTTTTGCATTGTGTAGTTAGAAGGATTTTTTTGGATACATTCGCTATAGGCCCTCCGAGACCTCACTCGTCCACTAGGGCTACCTAGGGGTTTAAAGGGATTGTTGCATATGCCAAATGCAACCGTGATCACCTACGGAAGTGGTACTAGTTAGTTGTATATAGTTATGTTGTTTATGCTTGAGGACAAGCATTGGTTTAAGTTTGGGGGTGTGATAAGTGGATTTCATATCCACTTGGAATGTTTCATTTCGACTTAAATTGATGTCTTGACCTCAAGAATGTTGTATTTTTGATGTGTTTCGTTGAGTTGTGCAGGGTTATGAATCGTTGGTTAAAGTTGGTGATTTCGTGTTGATGAGTGGATTTCAAGAGTATGAAGTGAAGAAATGAAGTTTCTCATACCAATCTTGGGGAAGTTTTGAGTTCTAGGAATGAGGATGACATTATTCGAAGAAAGAACGAGAGAAAGCAGCGGAAAAATGAGGAAACAACGAAAAAAAGTCACGCCGGCAGTTGCAGGGCCACGCTATAGCGCGAAGCCTAGGCTATAGCGCGCCTGGGCAGAATGTACACCGGGCTATAGCGCGAAGTCTAGGCTATAGCCTGCGGAATTGATGAAAATCCGATTTTGTCTTCTAAACTCTATTACTTTTCCTGTTTCAAATTTAAGATGTAGTATTGGTATTTCTTGTTGGATAAGACTTCTAGGGTCTATATAAACACATCTTACGCTTGTAATTTGTAACTTTTACTTAGATTTACTTATAATTACAAGAGAGAAAAGCAGAAGGAGATTCAACACTCGTGACAAGCAACGGATCTAGATCTACTTCATCTTTTGTATTCTTTCTTAGGCGACTCTGGATCTTGGATTTTTTTTCTCAACTCTTTATTCTATTAATATTATTACTTTCATTCATACTTTGTCATATACCATGTTTTCATCAAATCCCATGGTGACGAACGGTTCAATTATGAACTAATCGTTGTCATGGGATTCTAACGAATTTATCTATGTAGTTTAGTAGTTTGTTTGCCTTAAAGATTTGTGTGTGATGAATTCTTGATATCCTTGTATTGTTAATCTTAATGCTTTTAGATGCGTAGCTAACATCTAAATTGAATTGTTAATCTCTTGTGAAGCGAGAGGGATCTTGAGATTTAGAACTTGCCATGCTAGAATAGGATAAGTTGATGTATGTTTGACATCATGATTTGTAGCATAAATAGAGATATATTATGCTGCCCTATGTGATCAACATGGATAACTTGTGCTTCAACCGTTATGTTTTTAAATTCTATAGAGATATAGGGTCTAAGCATAATTGGTGTCTACCCATATTCTATCTCTTTTGTGGATGTATGAGTAGTTTGGTATTTATATACTGAGAAGTAACGAGTGCTTGTTTCGTGTTGTCCGATCAGATATCATAACCATCACATGCATTGATTAAAGGCATCAACTCTAAGTGAAGTATTTAATGAAGTTAGGATCCCATGTTTTCTCTCGCATAAATAAATCGATTTCAATTCTCATTAGTTAATTAATTCTTAATTTAATAATTTGTTCTTTAGTTAATTTTAGATAATCAAAACCCAATTTTATCAATTGTCTTAGCAGTGAGTAAAAACCATACATTCTTGCATAGGTACATTAACTGAATTGAAACCTAAACCAGATCTCCGTGGGAACGAACTCAACTTTATTCTATATTACTTGTGATCACGTACGCTTGCGTGAATTAGTGCAAACATTATTACTTGAGAGAGAATGACAAACTCTCCACGTTAACTACTTTTGCTTAGGAGCCAATTATTTTGCAAGCATGGTGGACCTGATTGCCCTAGGTTTTAAATAATTTGTTAATCATCTATTTACTTAGTGTTAATTTAGTTTAATTTGTTAGTTAGTTAATATTCTCATCAAATAATCGTTAATCCTTGAAACAATTGATAATAATTGAATCGGAATCGATAAAACCTGTCTCCTTGTGGATACGACCCGCTTGCCAGTCTGTACTAGCAATAGACACTGTGCGCTTGCGGATAGATATAATTTGACACATCAAGTTTTTGGCGCCGCTGCCGGGGAGACAGCTAGTTTTTGTTGATTTTAATTTGGTTGTTTAGATTGTTTCTGTTGTCTCATTGGAACTTTGGTTTCAATTGAGGCAAGTTTACTGCGTTTCTTGGCTTTGCTGAGTGTTTTCAGGTTACTATGGGTAAAGTGGATACTTTAGCACTCCTCTCTTCCATGTTGGATGCACAAACTCAGGGAGTTGCCTCATTGTAGACTACAGAGCCCACTGCACGTCCGATGAGTATCAATGAGATGTCACAAGTGGCCCCTAAAACTTACAATTTTTGTCCATTCTGTGGTGTCCGGGGTCACTATGGTTATGAATGTTATTACAATATCTATAATTCTCAGATTGCTCAGTGGGGACAATTGAATTCTTTTGAAGAAGGATATGGGTACAATCAGTACTCTAATACTTGTGATCAAGAATTGATGGATCAACCAAATTTCTATTATATGGATAACAGTGTTCAAAATTTTCAGTATCATGATCAACAACCGTACCAGCAACAATATTATGAAGAGCAATATGAGCCACTATAAAAATATCAATATCCTCCTCTATACGAAGAGCCACAAGTTTCTCTAACTGATGTGGCTGTGCAAGCTGAACAAACAAATGAGATGTTGAAAGTATTGATGCAAGAGATCAATTAGTTGAAAACTCAAAATTCAATGATGGAGACTCATATTGCAGAGTTGGCTAACTCTTCCACTACAAGACAACTCGACTTTTTATCATCACAACCTATCCAACTAGAAGAGGACGAGAGTTTAATCACTCTTAATAATGATCTTGAGTATGATAATTTGTCGATGTTTGATGATGTCGTACCTATTGAAAAAGAAGAGGAGCATGCCATTGATGATGAGATCATTGATGTTGTTGTTGTTGAGGACAATGTGAGTTATGATGAGGCTACAAAAGAAAGCAATACAGAGATAGTTGTTTCCCTTCCACAACTTGTGCCTAAGCTACGGATCAATGGTTTGGTATTGGTAAATTTGCTCTCGATCTAGCCTCTACTTACAAAGCTCCTTTGCTTGAGACTACTTGCTACAAGGTTGATGTGATAACAATTGTCCAAGATGATTTTTCTCAAATTTTGATTGATGATCCATACAAAGTGGATCATAAGTGAGAAGCTTGGGAAGAGGGAGAAAATGAAAGTGTCAGCTGCTTAATCAATGATGTGATAAGCCAAGAATTTCGAATGGCTCCTGAAAAAGTAAGGAGTGAAGACAAGCCACCACCCGAGCCTCCACCTCATGTGAATATCAAGGGAGTTCGATATTTTCGTGGTGTCGAATTTTATCGTTGTTTTATCACAAAATTTTCCAAAACTATACAAGCACTTACACAATTAGTACTTATTAATGTCATATTTTATTTTACTGATGCCGGTTTGGAGACTTTGTGTAGGATAAAGACAACTACTGATGCTCTTAATTTTCTTCGTGGTGGTGAGTTTATGATAGAGAAAGTGGAGATTTCGCCTCATCGTGTGATATTAAGGAGGTCGAGGTAACGATCTTAAATAATAGCGCCTCTTGGGAGGGAACCCAAGATTGTTGTAGAACTAAAAATAAAAATCATTTTTTTAATCTTTTTAGGTAGAATTTTTGTATTTTATTTTATTTTTACTCCCTCAAGGTGCCTTGATGATTTTTGTGTGAAGTGTTTTAAGATTGTTAAAAAAAATGAAAAAAAAGGAAAAAGAGATGTCTGCTAAGCTACCCACAAGTTCCACGCATCTAGCTGCGGTGTGTCTATTCCATGTTGCCGGGAGTTAGAACAAGTAAAGAGAAAAACAAGAATGCCTGGGGTGCAGTTTTGCCTCCTGCGGTGTGCTGGCCCCTGTGTTGACTCAAACAAAAAAAGAAAGAGAAGTGAGACCCGCGGTGCAATTCTGCTACTGGCGGTGCCCCATCCCCTGCCCCCTGTACAACATGTAACACAAACATGTTAAACGCAAAGTACGCATGCTTAATTTTGTTTTATATTATTTTTTTTGTTCCTTATAGTTATTAACTAATATCTTTGTGTTATAGCCTTATAGGTATTAGTAAACATATTATTATTATTATTATTATTATTATTATTATTATTATTATTATTATTATTATTATGTTATTATTATTTTATTATAGCATATGTATTTTTTTTATTTCTTTTCATTTATTTCCTTTTCTTTCTCTTTTTAATATTTTCTCTCCACACTATTTCTTTATGTAAAATAACTTTAATTTTAACTATATTTATATATTATCTATTGTAATATTTATGTAATATATGATATGTAACTATGTATATTATTATTAAAAAAAACTATTTTTTGATTTAATAACTTAATTACTTATTTATGTTACGTAAGGTAATTGTGTTTGTATTGTGTTATGTGACTGTCCAACATTAACCTACACATCTTTCCATCATCGATCGGGCTCCTTCGGGACAGAGGCACGCGCGTCATTAACTGCTCGCACGGTTTTCTTCGGCACATCTATACTTTTATTTAGAGACAATTTTCACATTCTACACCTTGATTTGTGGGGAGTTTTCTTTCTTTTCTTTTAAGTGTAGTTTTATTTTGTTTTTAGTTTTACTTTTGTATATTGTTCATTTGTTCATTGAGGACAATGAACCGCTTAATTGTGGGGATGGGTTCCCAATGTTAAGAAAATTCAAAAAAAAATATAAATTTAAAAATTCCAAAAAAATAGAAAATTAAAAAATTTTGTATATTGCCTTGTCTCATTGTGTGTTAACATGGATAAGTACACATCTTGTGAGCTTATTTTGCATGATTATTTGATATGTAATATTTCTGAAAGTCATTTGTTACTTGATGATTCCTCCTTTGTGCTTGCGAAAATTATAAACTTGAGATGTGTCTTTGTCAATTTTAGTGAGTACTGAAGCATGCTTTCACCTTGTGAGATCTTGAGCCTAATTTGTGATTGGTACATTTTATATCAATCGATTTTTATTGTTGTGTGTTGTTCATCATTGAGTATGTTGCTCTAGAACTTGCTTTAAACCATTTTGAGATTACATGGTATGTGTGTGCATGAAGATAATAACGGCACTAGGATTAACCACATTTATCCAAACAGTACCTGTGAATTATATCCCTAGTGAACCCCTTTGAGCTTTTTATCCATTATTTTTGTATATCACCACTTTAAATTCTTGAGCCTACTTGTTTATTCTTCTCTTGATTTACTAGTAGAGCATTTTGATTCATTTGGGGGTTGGTGAGTGCATAGTGTGGGATTTCTTTGTTAAAGTGTGTTTATTTGGTGGGAATCAATATGAAAGGAAAAAAAAGAGGAAAAAAAGAGAGGCTAGGTACTCCTTTGAGACCAATGGGTGTCAAATGCAATGTCATATGAAAGGGACGATCCATGTACATGTGCTCGTATTAAGTGCATTATACTAGAAATTTTTCTTGGTGACTTTTCACTGCCCTTGGTTACTGGATGTAAGAACCCTAATTTTTGTAATATTCTTTTTATAATATCATATGACATTGTGAATTTGGAACCTTTTGAGTCATCCATGTTGTTTAATGGAATTGATTATCTGAGCAATTATGTTGTTACATTCACTATGTAAGAGAAAGGGAAGATTGCTAAAGGCAAGAGTCTTATTGCTAGTAAGATTTATAAAACTTGGGATTTGAGAGTTATTAGAGTATTAAAAGATATTTAAGGGATTATGACAAGGAGTTATGGATATTCGAGGAATTTACACAATTAAGTACTTAAGGAATTACAAGGGAAATCTCTACGCGACAAAATATGATTACGAGGAGTTAATTAAGATACGATACGAATTAAAGATTAATTGACAAGCATTGGTGGAGGAATAATGATACAAGGGAAGATATTGCATGCAAGTCCCATGCAACTAGGTTGTTAGAAAAGCAAACAAGAAATGCAAAAGCAACTAGAGGAATAGTAACTAGTTATGGTGCATTGTCCAAGGAGACAAGGAGGCATGGTTGGCCTAGGGAGCTAGTACTAGACTTGCAACATGTGATACAATTATACATATCACTAATACATATCACAAATGCACTTCACTTTATTCACCCAACACAAAACAAAACAAAACAACTCTCTCTCTCTCTCTCTCTCTCTCTTCCCCTTGTTCTTGAAGCTCTCGGCCAAGCACAAAGGAAGGAGAAGAAGATTTTTTTTCTTCAACTTCTCATCACTCATAACTCAAGACAAAAATCCTAGGTCCTCTACACTCTATAAGGAAGGTATGCTATGAATTCCAACCCCTTTCATCCACTAGTTTTTGAGTTATAAATTGTTGAAGTTTAGATGAATAGTAACCATGCTTAGTTTTCTTTTAGATCTTGAGTTGTAAGGATTGTAGGGGCTCATCCAAGGTGTTCTTGAGACTTTTAAAGCTTACCCAAGGCTCCTAGATACTCAAGAAGGTATAAAACTCTAACCCCTCTTAGCCATGAATTATTTGTGGTGTATAATGTTAGATCCATGGATTTTAGTATGAATCTTGGTCATATAAGTTATGGATGATGTAGATCTTGAGTTTAAATGTTGTGATTGTGATTTTTAAGCTTGTGGTTAGTGTATATAACTCCATGTGTGCTATGGAGTATGATCTTGGTGGTTTAGATGATGGTTGTGATGGATATATAGGATTCTTAAATGGTTAAGTGAAAAAGCAAGCTGTGTAAATTTTCTGGGAACTTGTACTGTCTTGTAGGAGGGTTTTGAACCCCTAAATCTTGTCCCCTGAAGTCCTAATGCATATGGTTGGAAAGGTATTTGAATTTAGTTTCCAGAAATATAAGGTTCATGACTAGGTGATGTATAGATTTTGAGTTATGGCCTGAGAAGTGAAGAGTGGTTCTGGAATCCGAACTGCACTAAATGGTCCCCTTGTGAACCCTCTTTAAACCCCTAAAAAATTTATGTAGGATCATGGAAAAATTAGGGGAGCTAGTAATTTCAGTGGTGAAGGCTACCCAAAAAAATTTCATTAAAATATGTATTTTTCAATTTTATAAAAATGTTAGAGTAAAATTCGCGCAAGTGAAAAAGTCGTAAGTGGAGTATGATTTAAGGGGGGATTAATACGCTTCGAATATGGTAACCAAATTAAGTCGAATAAGTGACGAGCGTAATCGAGTGATGACATGAACCTATAGTGGGGCTAGAGAGTCATAAGACGAAGTCATTAAGTTAATTTTGTACCCCTAAAACCTCATAATTAAAAGAGATATTGTTAAGGTACTAACGAACGACTATTGATTATGTATAGATCATTCCACTCCGCAAGCTCGACCACCCCAACCTCACCAAGGCAAGTTTACTTTTCAAAACTTACATATATAAGGACTTTCACTGTTGTGTTTGTAGTTTTCAATCGTATCATTTGTTTATACTTATTGAAGAAATGATGAAATTTGAGATATATGCATGTGTATGCTTGCACCCCCTTGAACTTAGAATGAAATGTTTTCTCGGACAACGACTCTAGCAATAGAGGTCGTAGCGGTCCAAATATACCATTGACCGGGGAGCGGTATATTATTATATTGTGATTAAATTGCGAAAACCCGAAGGGTCATTCGGGAAGTATCGTATACTTATGTATTTATTTTTATATCATCATAAATACTCAAAAATACCTATCTTGGATTAAAAGCTATTTAATTAAATAATTATTTTATTAATTATTAATATTAAATATTAAAATACCATTTATTAATTATTGTTCATTATTTTAAAGACAAAGCTAATCCAAGATACCTTTAGCACTTTCAAACTCGAACTTTTTCGAACTCAAAACATTTTCGAAAACCCCCGGTCAGGTTTTGCTTCTTGTACAGTTTCAAGAATCATCGGTCGACTGATGTCGGACCTCAACTACTCAGTTTTCATTCAAAATCAAGTTTTAAAAGAAAAAGAAAAAGGGACTCTGGCAGGTGTGGGAATCGTTGACGAACGATTCCCGGGATGTGTAAGCGGCCGTGAGCCAGGCGGTCCATCAATTATTATTCCGGCCCAGGTGTTGCCGAAGGATGATTACGGATGTAGTTTTCATCGAGGGTGATTACGGATGTAGCTTTCACCCGGGGATAGTTACGGATGTAGTTTCTATCCTTCTACCGGTAGAGAAGACCCGCGGATTATTGGACTTGGATGTGGCGACTGATCATCGTCAATCCCTGTCAGGTTTTTTGTTTTCTTTAAGTCCCATTCCTCCACTTTGGAAAAATGCTCTGACACTGCTTCTTAGGCTTATGTGCCAAGTTGCCGATAGTGTTCTATTTTGATGAGAAAGATGTTGACTTCATGCAGTATCTAGAACTTCAAGTTTACTTTGAAAACAAGGGCACGTATTGGTGCACCTTTGAAATTTATCAACGATGACAAATGATTTTATAACTGAACGATATAAACGAGTTTAATAACTGCTAAACACATGTAATGATATATTGCTTATCTTATACATATATTTTTTACTGAGCTATAGTTGCTCACTCTTGCTTGTTTTCAAATTCACAAACACAACAGTTAAGAGAAATGGCAAGACCCAGACAGACTGCCCGAAAGCAGGTGACTAGGCCCGAGGCAGTAGTTGAGATTCCACCGGTAGGCCCCATTAGCCGGATTGGTTGGCAACTTTTGTTAGTACGTTTTATTTATAAGCATGACCTGTGCAAAGCAGTGTACCGTAACAAACATTCAAGCCGCCAACACTGCTTCATATCGAAGTGTTGCTGGTAGCATAAATGCTATTTAATTCGGTCTGTAATAACTCTGAAACTTTTAATTTTGCTCAATCAAGTGTATGACGTTTCCGAGACTCTAACCTATGTGTGTGTGTGCGGTGTGAGTTTTATTGTGGGGTAGATGGCTGTTTTATATATTATGTGCAAGAACAGGTATGTTATTAATGGAAAATGGACCGTGAGCGCCTAGATCTCCGACCCCGGATCTGGGGGCGTCACAGAAATGGTATCAGAGCGAGGTTACAGTTCTCAGAAACGATAGTAATTTAAGAAAGCAACCCTAATAATAATAACAGTAATAATAACCCTAATAACAACCCTAATAATACCTAGAACTCTCATCGAGTTTGCAGTCGGGTTGTCGGATATAGCCCTGACTTTAAGGCCCGTGAGGGAACTACTCCTTAAACCTTTCTTTATGGTTAGTGACCCACCTTATTTCCCTTGTGTAGATGGCGGAGATACCAGACCCTGAGGCCTTTGAGAGAGAGCATGATGAGGCACTGATGCGAGATACCGAGGATCCTGAGGAGGATATGGGTGCTGACCCTGAGCTTGGCCCCTAGATTACGCTGATAGGAGATAGTGATGATGAGGATCCCGATGAGGAGCCCTTTGAGCCTGAGCCTGAGCCTGTTACCCCCTCTCCTATAGCTACTGA
This sequence comes from Saposhnikovia divaricata, assembly GCA_036435485.1. Taxonomy (NCBI): domain Eukaryota; kingdom Viridiplantae; phylum Streptophyta; class Magnoliopsida; order Apiales; family Apiaceae; genus Saposhnikovia; species Saposhnikovia divaricata. Next base: position 52,285,791 of record CM071594.1, on the reverse strand, counting down.
CGAGGAGAGTGTGAGATCTGGTGAGGGCCGTGTTGTGTCACCCCCACCCTCTCCGCAGTCATCGAGCCCTATTTCATCGGATGATGACTCCGAGGATGATACTTCTGGCGAGGAGGAGCTTGACCCTACCCCTGCTCCTGCTCCTGCACCTGCTCCTGTCCCTGCCATACCACCCCCACCGATGGACCTACCCCCGGTGTCGGGCACTGAGCACGCCTACGTGGTGCAGTTCCTGACCCGAGACCTACTTTCTGCAGAGGCCAGACTTAATGAGGCGAGGCGGGCACTAGTGGAGGAGCGCGAGGTGCGATTGAGGATTCAGGCTGAGATGCGGACTGCTGCTGCTAGGAGGACTAGAGCTCGACTCCATAGGATTGAGAGGAGGAGTCCGCGGGGGCGGAGTGGTCCAGGCTAGGGATGCTAGGCGTGTTGTGCGTCGTGTATTTTCCCGAGTGAGGGCCTTGCTCCGTCGCGGAGCGGCACCATGATGTGTTACGGATAGCTCAGTCCTCTAGGTTCAGATGACACTAGTGTGTCGATTTTGCGGGATAGTTGACTTGTGCAGTGGTATCCTTTCTGACCAGTGGATGAGTAGACTGACCTACAGATATGTAGATGTGACTTCGGATAGTATGTACGAATGTAGCCCTACTTTTGTGTAGCCTTGACTATTCAGATGATGTACTTGTTATTGTTCCACTTTTGCTAGACTTTGACATTGGAACTATGTATTAGGCTCTAACATCCAAACTTTGTGATAACTCTTGTACCGAATTTATGTAGTTTCAGTTTCCTTGATATTGTCTCAATTGCCTTACTTTCTGATGCCGTGCTTTACTGTTTTGATATACAACTGTGAATATACAATTTCCAAAATCCACAAATACAACCATGCTGTTTCAAATTTACGACATGCGATTTCAAATTGTTCTCTACAAATTTCCAAATTGTTCCTATAAAAATTTTTAAAATAAATTTTTCAAAAAAAAAAATTTGAAGTTTTGAAATCTCGAAAACTCCTGCAAATGTTTTCGCACCCCATATCGATTTTTCCCCAAAAATGTTTTGACGTTTTATCTCCAGCATCGGGTTATTAAAACTTTTGCAACTGCCACCTTATGAGGAGGAACGATACGTTCCTGACTCGTGTAAACGCTGTCAGGTAATTAGAAAGCCCTAACCCATTTCTTGTTTCATTATCAGAATCATGCCTCCCAGAAGAATGAACACTCGAGCTCACCCGGTCAGTTCTGAAGGCCAGGGTAGCCACCATGGGACCGGAGGCCACCAGAACCATGAAGGGGAGAACGTGAACCTGAGTGAGGATGAGGGCAACGATCATAACTTGTTTGATGACTCTGAGTATGACGAAGAAGAAGCTGGTGATGACACCCGAGAGGTAGAACATCCAAGGGGAGGCCCTATGGAACAGTTCATGGAGCTACTTAGGCAGAATTTGGACCGTCCCCCGGTTCAGCAACCACCCCACAATGCTAATGCAAATGCTTTCCGGAACTTCAAATCCCTGAAACCCCCAGAATTTAAAGGAACTGCAGATCCGGTTGAGGCAAGAGCCTGGCTGAAGGAAATGGAAAAATCTTTCGAGATACTAGGAGTCGCTGAAGGGCAGAAAACTATTTTTGCCACCTACCTCCTGAAAGGTGAGGCAAACTACTGGTGGGAAGCTAAGAAGAATTTGGAGGGAAGAGGTGTGGTGACCTGGGAGAGGTTTAGCGAGCTGTTCTTGGAAAAGTACTTCCCTAGGTTCATGGAGACACAAATGGAGCTGAAGTTTTTGGAATTAAAGCAAGGTAACATGACGGTGGCCGAGTATGAGGCCAAATTTACTGAGTTGTCGAGGTTTGTGCCGGAATATGTGAACTCTGAGGGAAAGAGGGCCCGAAGGTTTCAACTGGGGCTAAAGCAATGGATTGAGAATCGTGTGGCGGTTGTTGAGCTGACAGACTATGCCACCCTGGTACAGAAAGCATCAATTGTTGAGGCTGGGAGTGAGTAGATGCAGAAGGAGAGGGAAGGAAAGAAGAGGAAGTTTGATAGTCGGAAGGGAAACTCTACGGGTGGGAGCTTTCCGAGCAAATTTAAGCGAGGGGCGATATCCCAACCCAGCGAAAACTTTGGAACCAAGAGAGCTGAAAGTTGGAGTGTGGGCCAGAGCGGCCGACCACAGGGATCATCTTACTCTACCCCATCCCGAGCCCTACCCCCGGATTGCATTAAGTGTGGAAGGAAACATGCGGGCGTGTGTAACCTACAGGATGTGAAGTGCTTCAAGTGTGGGCTGACGGGACATTATGCTAACGCCTGTCGAGGAACTAGTAACAACACCAATGCTGGAGGCAATTGCTTCAAGTGTGGGAAACCAGGGCACCGAATGAGGGAATGTTTGTCCTCTGGGCCAGCTGTGTTGAGAGTGAGTGGAACTGCTTCTAAAAAGGCCCATACTGCAAGAACTTTTAACATGATGGTGCAAGATGCCGTGAGGAACACGGATGTGATTGCAGGTACCCTACTACTCAACTCAGTTAAGGCAAATGTTTTATTTGATTCGGGAGCTACCAAGTCTTTCATATCCCTAGATTTTGCATGGCAGTTAGGCCTTAAGGCTGAACCATTGAAAGACATACTGCAAGTAGAGATAGCTAATCATGAAATTATCCCTGTTAGCCAAGTATGTCCAGGTTGTGACCTAGAAATAGGAGGGCGACACTTTCGGGTAGATTTAATACCTTTTAAACTAGGGGAGTTTGACGTAATAGTAGGTTTGGATTGGTTGACAACCCATGGAGCCCAGATTGATTGTGTAAAGAAGAAAGTAAGTTTGAGACTGCCAGGGGACGAGGAAGTAGTGTTTAGTGGAAAACGGCAAAACCAAAAGAACCTAACTGTGATTCAAACTAAGAAGCTGTTACGTAAAGGATGTGAAGCTTATTTAGCCTATGTGAAGGATACCAAGAAGGAGGCACCAAACCTACAGGAAATCCCTGTCGTTAATGAGTTCGCATACGTATTTCTGGATGATCTTCCAGGACTACCACCTGATAGAGACATTGAGTTCGCTATAGACTTAGTTCCTGGTACGGCCCCAATTTCGAAATCCCCGTATCGGCTAGCCCCAGTGGAGATGAAAGAGCTGGCTACTCAGTTACAGGAGTTGTTGGATAAAGGGATGATAAGACCTAGTGTGTCACTGTGGGGAGCCCCGGTGTTATTCTTGAAAAAGAAGGATGGTAGTATGAGGTTATGTATAGACTACAGAGAGTTGAATAAGGTGACTATAAAGAATAAATATCCCTTGCCCAGGATAGATGACCTGTTTGATCAACTAAAGGACGCATTTTATTTTTCTAAAATTGATTTGAGGACCGGGTACCACCAGTTAAGAATTAAACCAGAAGATATACCAAAGACGGCCTTTCGCACCCGGTACGGACACTATGAGTTTCTAGTGATGTCATTTGGGTTAACGAATGCCCCCGCAGCTTTCATGGACTTAATGAATCGAGTCTTCGAGAAGTACTTGGACAAGTGTGTTATAGTCTTCATCGATGACATCTTGATTTATTCCAAGACGAAGGAGGAGCATGCAGAGCACTTGAGGATTGTGTTGGGAGCATTGAGAGAAGAAAAGTTGTATGCTAAGTTCTCGAAGTGCGAATTTTGGTTGAGGGAAGTTCAGTTTTTAGGGCATGTGATTAGCGATCAAGGCATCCTAGTGGACCCAGCCAAAATAGAGGCTGTGTCAAATTGGGAGAGACCAACTACTCCGACAGAGGTGAGAAGTTTTATAGGATTGGCTGGCTACTATAGGAGGTTTGTCAAAGACTTTGCCAAGATAGCAGCCCCTTTGACCCGACTAACTCGCAAGACCGAGAAGTTTGTGTGGACTGAAAAATGTGAAGAGAGCTTTCAAGAGTTGAAAAAGACGTTGGTGACAGCACCAGTACTAGCCCTACCCGATGATAAGGGAGATTTTGTGATTTATAGCGACGAATCCCATAAAGGTTTAGGGTGTGTGCTTATGCAGCACGGTAAAGTGATTGCGTATGCGTCCAGACAACTTAAGGAGTACGAAATAAGATACCCCACCCATGATTTGGAATTAGCGGCAATAGTTTTCGCTTTGAAGATCTGGAGGCATTATCTTTACGGAGAAAAGTGTGAAATCTACGCGGATCACAAGAGCTTAAAGTACATATTCTCTCAGAAAGAGTTAAACATGAGGCAGAGGAGATGGCTAGAGCTAATCAAGGATTATGATTGTGAGATTCATTATCACCCAAGGAAGGCCAACGTGGTGGCCGATGCACTTAGCCGAAAGGAGAAACTCAAGATGATAACGTCAGCGGACGAGTTGATCAAGGACTTTGAGAAATTGCAGATTGAAGTGAGGTTACCTGGATTTGGACAAGAGAGTCTAAGGGAAATAAGAGTCCAACCACCGCTATTGGAAAAGATTAAGTTATGCCAGGAAAATAAGATAGAAGAAGAAAAGAATTCGATGGAGAAAATTTTGACTGGCGAGGAAATTAAGTGTGAAAAGGACGGGAATGGAGTTATGAGGTACGCATCTAGGATATGGATCCCGAACGTTCAGGAATTAAAAGACGAGATTTTGCAAGAGGCTCATAGTTCAAGGTACTCAATTCACCCTGGAGGCACTAAGATGTATAGAGATCTGAGGGAATACTATTGGTGGCCAAATATGAAGAAGGACGTGGCAGAGTGGGTAAGTAAATGCTTGACATGCCAAAGAGTGAAGGCCAAACACCAGAGGCCCAGTGGATTGTTGCAACCCTTAGAGATACCCGAGTGGAAGTGGGAGCATATTACGATGGACTTTGTGGTCGGACTACCAAGGACCAAGACTAATCATGATGCCATTTGGGTAATTATCGATAGATTGACCAAGTTAGCACATTTTCTTCCAATCAACGAGAGATACACTATCGACAAGCTGGTGGATATTTACTTAAAGGAGATCGTGGTTAGGCATGGTGTTCCTGTGAGCATTGTATCTGATAGAGACCCAAGGTTCACCTCCAGGTTCTGGAGGAGTTTTCAGGATTATGTGGGGACCAAGTTAAACATGAGTACTGCGTACCACCCCCAATCAGACGGACAGAGTGAGAGAACCATCCAGACCATAGAGGACATGTTGAGAGTATGTGCCATAGATTTTAAGGGAAGTTGGGATGACCACTTGCCGTTGATCGAATTTTCCTACAACAACAGTTACCATGCGAGTATAGGAATGCCCCCATATGAAGCTTTATACGGACGAAGATGTCGATCTCCCTTGTGTTGGGAAGAAGTTGGAGAGCGGAAGATTTTAGGGCCTGAACTGGTCCAGCAGACAAGAGAAACTATAGAACTCATAAAAGGACGGCTGGTAGCAGCCCAGGATAGACAGAAGAAATATGCGAACCAGACCCGCAAGGACAAAGAATATGAGGTAGGAGAGTTTGTGATGTTAAAGGTATCACCGTGGAAGGGATTGATGAGATTTGGTAAGAAGGGGAAGCTAAGCCCGAGATTTATTGGACCTTTTGAGATTTTGAGACGAGTTGGAAAGTTAGCCTATGAATTGGCTTTACCCCCAAGCTTGCAGCAAGTACATAATGTGTTCCATGTGTCCATGCTACGACCCTACCATACCGACTTTCGGCACGTGATAGAATATGACCAAGTGGATTTGCAACCAGACTTGACCTATGTGGAGCAACCCGTAGAAATCATGGATAGAAAAGAACAGGTGCTGAGGAACAAGGTTGTCAAACTACTGAGAGTTTTGTGGAGGAACCAGAATGTCGAAGAATCAACATGGGAACTAGAGAGCACGATGCGTGAAAAGTACCCCCAACTGTTTTCAACCTAATTCCGGGACGGAATACTTTTAAGGAGGGGAGGCTGTGAGAACCCTAATTTTTGTAATATTCTTTTTATAATATCATATGACATTGTGAATTTGTAACCTTTTGAGTCATCCATGTTGTTTAATGGAATTGATTATCTGAGCAATTATGTTGTTACATTCACTATGTAAGAGAAAGGGAAGATTGCTGAAGGCAAGAGTCTTATTGCTAGTAAGATTTATAAAACTTGGGATTTGAGAGTTATTAGAGTATTAAAAGATATTTAAGGGATTATGACAAGGAGTTATGGATATTCGAGGAATTTACACAATTAAGTACTTAAGGAATTACAAGGGAAATCTCTACGCGACAAAATATGATTACGAGGAGTTAATTAAGATACGATACGAATTAAAGATTAAGTGACAAGCATTGGTGGAGGAATAATGATACAAGGGAAGATATTGCATGCAAGTCCCATGCAACTAGGTTGTTAGAAAAGCAAACAAGAAATGCAAAAGCAACTAGAGGAATAGTAACTAGTTATGGTGCATTGTCCAAGGAGACAAGGAGGCATGGTTGGCCTAGGGAGCTAGTACTAGACTTGCAACATGTGATACAATTATACATATCACTAATACATATCACAAATGCACTTCACTTTATTCACCCTGTGACGCCCCGGAATCCGGGGTCAAGGATCCGGGCCGTCAAGGTCCAATTTCCGATCAATATCAATATCTCTGTAGTCTTTTTTTTTTTATAAATAAATAAATCAGCAGTTGACCCCACACTAATACACACACACACCAGTCATATGCTCATAGAACAACAACCACAATATTTAAAAGTTTTAAAGATAACAGTTATTACAAGCCCAGAATTTACTAAGTACATTGTTGAACAAAGCTTCTACAGGAAGCACTTCAACAACTAAAGTTTATTACAACTTACACACTTAATTTACATAAGTATACTAAGCCCCTTCGCTTGTCACTACCTCGGGGATGGTCGCCAGCACTCGCTCAAAAGGTCGCCTTTCCCTTACCCTCTTGCGGGGTGTGGTACGCAGTATCGGCATGGGACCTAGCTGCTATATACATAAATAGCAAGAGTGAGCTATAATAGCTCAGCAAGATCATTCTGTAACTAAAATTTAGAATGTGAACAAGTATACATATATATATAGGCATATGTAATAGCAGGAAACAAATAAAATCCTTAAGGAAGAGTAAAGCTCTTATTTAATAATACATCATCCACTCACTATTATAAGAAAGTAATCTATATTAATATAATATCAGTTTTTCTTCATCTGTATCCATAATACCATCATCTCATATCATTACTCTGTTTTCAGTATAGAAATCTGAAATAATATGATATCAGTTTTTCTTCATCTGTAACTATCATTCCATCATCTCATATCATTACTCTGTTTTCAGTATAGAAATCTGAAATAATATAATATCAGTTTTTCTTCATCTGTAACTATCATTCCATCATCTCATATCATTACTCTGTTTTCAGTATAGAAATCTGAAAACCATTGTCTACACTTTCTTTTCAAAAACATTGGGGATATCTGCTGTCGCCTGATACGTTAGGACGATGATCAGTCGCCTAATCGTACCTGCTCTCTTTTTACTACCGGTAGAAGGAATGAAGATCATCCCTGGAGGAAGGCCACCTGCTAACATCCTCCCTTGGCATCTTCGTGCCGTAATAAAAATAATAAATGCTGGACTGTGTCGCACACAGCCCTGACACAGCCACTTACGCAAGTCTGTTGCAATCCCCCTCTTTATCACATCATTATTCTCTTTTCAAAATACCATTTCCATTTTCGCACATTACTTCTATAAAATATATATATATATCATAATGCTTTGATTATGATTCAGACCTCTCTTTCATATTCAGAAATCAAATATACTTTTATATTTGTAAAATATTCCATCTATTTTAAGAGTAATGTATGATAATCAAATAATGTTTATTAAACCACTGATACTCAAAAAGAACATTTTCAATATAATATTATAACCATATAACCCTCGATAACAACTGATACCATTCTCTCTTATTCTCATAATCATAAGGCATGTTCAATTCATGCATAATCATCTCTATACATATCCATCTCATATTCTTATTCATATTCATATACATCTTATACTCATATCCATATTCATATACATCTTATACTCATATCCATATTCATATACATCTTATACTCATATCCATATTCATATACATCTTCGTATATTTTTCTTTTCAATATTAATACTCAAGGAAGACAATTTCTTCACAATATAGTAATAATAGCATCACATATATAATCCACGAAATCAAGTTTCTTTGTGAAGATAAGTAGTTTTACAAATAGGGATAGAAGAAATCTTGCCTCGGTTTCGATATCCTGACGGTATGGCTCGTCCCTCTTCCGGAGTTTCTATAAACACAAAAGGACCGTCGTTAGAACCACATCTCTTACTCACTACACTCTTGTATAACATTACCTTTTGAAACTTTAATATATGTTTAAAGTATTTTTATTACCCCAAAGGTTCAAGAACTTAACCATTTATAACCTAAGTCGAAGTTTTAGGGGTTTTCACCATTTTCCTTAACGACCACACTTAACTGTAAAAATTCTCAGAAAATATGGATTTCGAATTTTAACGTAAGGTCAACTGGAAATAGTTCTTTGACCACACTACTACCATATCCCAAAATTTCGTGACTTTTAACAATGTTAAAGTATGGTAATTGTAACCTCAAGTTTGATACATTTACAGTTTCTCGGTTTCTGAACCGCTTTCACTAAAACTGACTTTTCTCCTAAACCGTTCATCAGATTTTAACGCACCTTATATCAAAACGATCTATGAACTAAGCTCTATCATTTCATAGTTAATTAGGGACCTGGACAGTAGGGTATCATACGGATGCAGGGGGGTCCAAAACAGGGCAATTTATATCCTAACGAAAATCGGGCATTATAACGGCTATAATTTCGTACTTTCCAAAATCAAACTCCTCCAAAATCAATCATCAAACACAATAATCATCACCTACACCATGTGGTCTTCATTACCAGCCATGGTTACAATCCCAAACTCCTTCCAAAATCAACTTCAATCACTTACAAACACTTATAACATCATAAACATAACCTTTATACCCCTTAATCACTAAAGATAACATTATCCATCATAAACACAAAAGGGCAAGCATGATTATACCTTCTTGAAGCTTTGGACAACTCTTAAAAATCCTTGATAAACCTTGGGCACTCCTTAAACAACCTTAGATTAACTTGAATCAACTAAAGGAATCATAAAAACCAAATTAGTTTCTTGAAACCACTATTCATCACTATTCATCAAGCAACTTTCATGAATTTATTACCTATGAAGATGATGATGGTTGGCCTTGAAACTTTGTGCTAGTCTTGTTCTATCCTCCAAGATGCTCCATGATTTTTCTCTTGAATTAATGTTGATGCTAGCAAGGGTTTGTGTTTTTATTTTTATTTTTTTCTTTCTTCCTTTTTCTTCTAGTTGGCCGAATTGGGTAATAGCAAGGGGAGAGAGATTTTTTTGTGTTTCTTTGATAATTATCTAGCTTAATCTTGTATATTCTAGATTACCTTGGAAGCCTTGAAAGATATTTGTGATTTAAGCCAAGCAAAAGTACTAATTTACCCTTAAAACACTTAATGGAAAGTGATGTCATCTTGATGACTTAATAATTCTATTTTCTTGTTTTTTTTTTTCCTAAGTATTATGCTAATAATCTTGGATAATAATAATGTGGTATGCATCCTTGTTAATTTACTAATCTTGGTTGCTTGGTTTCCATACTCGTCTAATCGTGGTTCGTTTCGAGTATACCTCATTATCTCAGTGGTTTTCGAAATCATTTACGAATCCAATTTCCTTTATTATTCTCTTAACTTAATAATCCCTTGGTTTAATCTAAATTCACTAATCCCTCAATATATAATTCTTATAATATTTCCATGCTCCTTAATATCCAATAGAAGCTTATTCGAAATCAAAATCCTCAAAATCCATGCTTCAGGAATTTCTGAAATCTAACATCATTTCGAGTCACTTATTTCCATTGTACAACACTAATATGGTTTCTGTTTATTCATTTTATGTTTCCACTATAGGGTACCTATATACCATTTCTCTAAATCCTCGAAATTTACTATTCATGTGACCACTGTAGCATTACCGAAGTTAGGGTTATTACATCCTTCCCCCCTTAAAAGGATTCCGTCCCGGAATCATGTTGGAAATGTCCATAAGTATCTTTCTCCTTCACACCTTCTAACTCCCACACTATTTCCTTTATCCTTTTCCTTTCATAATATCTCTATCTTGTTTGCGCAGAAATACACCAACATAACTTCCTTGTCATTCATCAACATGCCATTTAGTTTATCAATAGCAGTCCTTCTACTGTCTTTTCCTCACAAATCTCCTCCTATTTCAAGTCATTCCAAGTTATCTCGTCTCTCCTTCCTCTTTTGACGAAGATATCCGCCACTACATTGACCTTTTCTGAATGGTAGTGTATCTCACTTATGGTTTGACCATCTTCTGATCTCTATCATGACATAAATATTAATTCCTCAATATTCCTATAGCTCCTCTCTGTAAAATTTTCCAGAAAATAAGCTCTAATAATATTCTTTAAAACAATTGTAAGAAAATACTACCTATAATATATATTTCCTGTTCGTCTCCACAAGCTTGTGTTTTCCCAAAACACTCCTACTTTTCTTTTCATAACGTTTCCTAGCCCTTAACAGATACTGATTTTCCTTATCTATTTTATTAACTTATTTATTCCATTAATTGATTAAGTCGATCCTTAACCAAAGACTTACACACAAAATTTAAATCGAAAAAGCAAGTACCTGTATCCGCATCTGGTTTTGTCAACGCTTCCCCTAAGGTCATGTTGTACACTCTAGCAGTAGGCCTATTTGAAGCAGCCCCACTCTGTCCTGACGCGTATGACCCACCTGAACGGCAATCTCTAGCAAAGTGTCCTAGTTTCCCACACTGGTAACATTTAACATCTCTTTTAGGGTTTGCATCAGTTGATGGGCACTGGTTAAAGTAGTGTCCTTTTTGTCCACACTTAAAACAAGTTATTCCCAGCACTCTACAGACTCCTATATGCTTTTTACCACACGTCTCACAATCTGGTAATGGTGGTCGTGATTGATTGGACTGAAATGTTCCCGAAGACTTTCCACCCTGACTCACCGTCTCACTAGTAGTCTTGTTACCCCCCGACTTTCCCACAAATTGAGATTTTTGTCCTTTACCTCCTTTGTTAAAGTAGCTTCCCCCACTGGAACCTCCTTTTGGGCCCTCAAATCTTCTTTTCTTATTCTCTCGACCTATTTGAGCCTGCTCACTCTCGGCCTCTATAATTGATGCCTTTTGAACCACTGCAGCATAATCAGTTAACTCAAATGGGGCCACTCTCGTTCGTAACCAGGGTTTTAACCCTTGTTGAAACCTTTTTGCACGTTGTTCTTCAGTACGCACAAACTCGGGAACAAACCTCGACAGTTCTGAGAATTTATTTTCATACTCTGCCACTGTTAGGTTATCCTGTTTTAACTCCAGAAACTTTAATTCCATTTGGTTTTCTAGATACCTAGGAGAATACTTTTCTAGGAACACCCTAGTGAAACGCTCCCAGGTTATCACTCCCACTTCCTCTAGGTTCTTCCTAGCTTCCCACCAGTAATTTGCCTCTCCCTTTAGGAGATAGGCTGCAAAAACTGTTTTCTGATCTTCCTCTATCCTCAGTATTTCGAAAGCTTTCTCCATTTCTTTTAGCCATGCCCTGGCTACTACTGGGTTAGTGGTTCCCTCGAATTCTGGGGGCTTTAATGACTTAAAGGCACGAAAGGAACTAGCTGCCTGATTGGGGAGAACAGGTGGTGGTTGAGGATTCTGTGGATTTGCTAAATTCTGCCTTAATAAGTCCATGAATTGGGCAAAGGGATCACCTCCCGGATTCCTTTGTTGGCCAGTTGATTCCTCTTCTCCTTCTTCATGATTTTCTTCATTATGAGCATTTTCGTTCAGTCTAGTACCTTCGATATTTCGACTTCTTTCGTCTCTCTCATTTTCCCTTGCATTCGCTCTACTGTCACGTCTAGGCGGCATAGTTCTGTACATAACAATAGTCCTTATTAATTACCTGAATTTGGGTTACCATATACATCATTTCTATATACACAATTATATCATTAATTAGCTCATTTGCATATCACAATATCTTTATCATGCGATTTACATCTAGTTATACCATAACTTTAGTAGGTAAGTGTATCGCCCTTAACACGATAGCCTTTTCATTAAGTCAATCACCTTTTATACATCAATATTTCTGAGTCTCAACATTTATTATACAAAAATATGCAGCAAAAATTTAGATAGAAATGCACAAACTTCATTAATGTACATAAATATTTTACAATTTGGTTACAACATCTTTTACTGCTAATATTATACATCATCTAATACAAGGTTCGAAACCCAAAACATAGCCGCACATACTAATCCGATATCACCAAAAGTACTACTAGCTGTCCTCTAATCAGACTGGGATTAAAACAGTGAACAACTAAACTAATCCCCAAAATGACATCAACAAGATGACTAGTCTGATTAGTGACGAACTACTATCCCGGCTCACACCCCTGCCCTGACAACATCCCGTATCTGGACCACCATGGTAGTAACCGTATCAACTATCTGGGCCCTCCATGCCGGGTCTCCCCTATCACCTAACAACCTCCTAATATCTCCTAATGCTCGTAGCTCAATACTGATCATCCCCAGAGATATCCCATCCGGGATAACCCCTCCTCTCCCTCTCTCTAACCTCTGTAGAAGGGTGTCTATAGTCCTGCGGGACTCCTCCAACTGTCCCTGAAGAGCAAAGTACTCGGTCAATAAGGTAGCTGAAAGTGAGTCACCCGCCGGTAAGGGTGCCTCCTGAGGGGGTACAGCTAGGGGAGGTGCATCCACAGGTGGAGGTGGTGGTGGTGCAAAGGGTGGGGATGGAGGAACCGACTCTGTCTCAGCATCCTCTGAAGGATCCTCCTCCTCCTCAAAGAAACCAAAATGCCCTGGAGGGGTAAACTGCTCAAAAGGATCATCCATAGGGTCAGGACTAGGTAGAGGGGATGGAACTGGTGACGGCACCGGGATGGGTCGGACAGGAGTGGGAATCATCTGAATATCTCTCCACTCAATCGGCTCCTCAGGTATAACTGACAACCTAGGCCTCTTACGCAGTGGCCTCTCCTCCTCAGGGATCTCCGATCTCACTCTGGAAGGACCTGCCTCGTCAGATCCTGTAGAAGGTCTACCCATATATGGCACTAGGGCCACAGCATCTCTCCGCCTCTGCTCCTCTGCCTCCTCTCTCTCTAATCGCTCTCTAGCCGCCGCCCGGCGTCTCTCCCTGAGGTCCTCAACTGCATACTCGGGGACCTCTACCCCGGCCAGCTGAAGATCTAATAGCTCCTGCTCTGACCTCCCTAGCCACTGGGGGTCCTGACTCGGCTCAACCATCTCCGCTCCCTATAATAAAACATAAAATTCTATTAGTAACAGTCTAATAAATTATAATATATGCTTAAAGTAAATACTACCTGCGATATACCACCCCTGAACTTGATGGAAGTTCACAATTTATATTATAACTGATACATTTATTATTATCACTTTTGTTTATGAGCATATGACTCTTAGCTCTGATACCATCTGTGACGCCCCGGAATCCGGGGTCAAGGATCCGGGCCGTCAAGGTCCAATTTCCGATCAATATCAATATCTCTGTAGTCTTTTTTTTTTTATAAATAAATAAATCAGCAGTTGACCCCACACTAATACACACACACACCAGTCATATGCTCATAGAACAACAACCACAATATTTAAAAGTTTTAAAGATAACAGTTATTACAAGCCCAGAATTTACTAAGTACATTGTTGAACAAAGCTTCTACAGGAAGCACTTCAACAACTAAAGTTTATTACAACTTACACACTTAATTTACATAAGTATACTAAGCCCCTTCGCTTGTCACTACCTCGGGGATGGTCGCCAGCACTCGCTCAAAAGGTCGCCTTTCCCTTACCCTCTTGCGGGGTGTGGTACGCAGTATCGGCATGGGACCTAGCTGCTATATACATAAATAGCAAGAGTGAGCTATAATAGCTCAGCAAGATCATTCTGTAACTAAAATTTAGAATGTGAACAAGTATACATATATATATAGGCATATGTAATAGCAGGAAACAAATAAAATCCTTAAGGAAGAGTAAAGCTCTTATTTAATAATACATCATCCACTCACTATTATAAGAAAGTAATCTATATTAATATAATATCAGTTTTTCTTCATCTGTATCCATAATACCATCATCTCATATCATTACTCTGTTTTCAGTATAGAAATCTGAAATAATATGATATCAGTTTTTCTTCATCTGTAACTATCATTCCATCATCTCATATCATTACTCTGTTTTCAGTATAGAAATCTGAAATAATATAATATCAGTTTTTCTTCATCTGTAACTATCATTCCATCATCTCATATCATTACTCTGTTTTCAGTATAGAAATCTGAAAACCATTGTCTACACTTTCTTTTCAAAAACATTGGGGATATCTGCTGTCGCCTGATACGTTAGGACGATGATCAGTCGCCTAATCGTACCTGCTCTCTTTTTACTACCGGTAGAAGGAATGAAGATCATCCCTGGAGGAAGGCCACCTGCTAACATCCTCCCTTGGCATCTTCGTGCCGTAATAAAAATAATAAATGCCGGACTGTGTCGCACACAGCCCTGACACAGCCACTTACGCAAGTCTGTTGCAATCCCCCTCTTTATCACATCATTATTCTCTTTTCAAAATACCATTTCCATTTTCGCACATTACTTCTATAAAATATATATATATCATAATGCTTTGATTATGATTCAGACCTCTCTTTCATATTCAGAAATCAAATATACTTTTATATTTGTAAAATATTCCATCTATTTTAAGAGTAATGTATGATAATCAAATAATGTTTATTAAACCACTGATACTCAAAAAGAACATTTTCAATATAATATTATAACCATATAACCCTCGATAACAACTGATACCATTCTCTCTTATTCTCATAATCATAAGGCATGTTCAATTCATGCATAATCATCTCTATACATATCCATCTCATATTCTTATTCATATTCATATACATCTTATACTCATATCCATATTCATATACATCTTATACTCATATCCATATTCATATACATCTTATACTCATATCCATATTCATATACATCTTCGTATATTTTTCTTTTCAATATTAATACTCAAGGAAGACAATTTCTTCACAATATAGTAATAATAGCATCACATATATAATCCACGAAATCAAGTTTCTTTGTGAAGATAAGTAGTTTTACAAATAGGGATAGAAGAAATCTTGCCTCGGTTTCGATATCCTGACGGTATGGCTCGTCCCTCTTCCGGAGTTTCTATAAACACAAAAGGACCGTCGTTAGAACCACATCTCTTACTCACTACACTCTTGTATAACATTACCTTTTGAAACTTTAATATATGTTTAAAGTATTTTTATTACCCCAAAGGTTCAAGAACTTAACCATTTATAACCTAAGTCGAAGTTTTAGGGGTTTTCACCATTTTCCTTAACGACCACACTTAACTGTAAAAATTCTCAGAAAATATGGATTTCGAATTTTAACGTAAGGTCAACTGGAAATAGTTCTTTGACCACACTACTACCATATCCCAAAATTTCGTGACTTTTAACAATGTTAAAGTATGGTAATTGTAACCTCAAGTTTGATACATTTACAGTTTCTCGGTTTCTGAACCGCTTTCACTAAAACTGACTTTTCTCCTAAACCGTTCATCAGATTTTAACGCACCTTATATCAAAACGATCTATGAACTAAGCTCTATCATTTCATAGTTAATTAGGGACCTGGACAGTAGGGTATCATACGGATGCAGGGGGGTCCAAAACAGGGCAATTTATATCCTAACGAAAATCGGGCATTATAACGGCTATAATTTCGTACTTTCCAAAATCAAACTCCTCCAAAATCAATCATCAAACACAATAATCATCACCTACACCATGTGGTCTTCATTACCAGCCATGGTTACAATCCCAAACTCCTTCCAAAATCAACTTCAATCACTTACAAACACTTATAACATCATAAACATAACCTTTATACCCCTTAATCACTAAAGATAACATTATCCATCATAAACACAAAAGGGCAAGCATGATTATACCTTCTTGAAGCTTTGGACAACTCTTAAAAATCCTTGATAAACCTTGGGCACTCCTTAAACAACCTTAGATTAACTTGAATCAACTAAAGGAATCATAAAAACCAAATTAGTTTCTTGAAACCACTATTCATCACTATTCATCAAGCAACTTTCATGAATTTATTACCTATGAAGATGATGATGGTTGGCCTTGAAACTTTGTGCTAGTCTTGTTCTATCCTCCAAGATGCTCCATGATTTTTCTCTTGAATTAATGTTGATGCTAGCAAGGGTTTGTGTTTTTATTTTTATTTTTTTCTTTCTTCCTTTTTCTTCTAGTTGGCCGAATTGGGTAATAGCAAGGGGAGAGAGATTTTTTTGTGTTTCTTTGATAATTATCTAGCTTAATCTTGTATATTCTAGATTACCTTGGAAGCCTTGAAAGATATTTGTGATTTAAGCCAAGCAAAAGTACTAATTTACCCTTAAAACACTTAATGGAAAGTGATGTCATCTTGATGACTTAATAATTCTATTTTCTTGTTTTTTTTTTTCTAAGTATTATGCTAATAATCTTGGATAATAATAATGTGGTATGCATCCTTGTTAATTTACTAATCTTGGTTGCTTGGTTTCCATACTCGTCTAATCGTGGTTCGTTTCGAGTATACCTCATTATCTCAGTGGTTTTCGAAATCATTTACGAATCCAATTTCCTTTATTATTCTCTTAACTTAATAATCCCTTGGTTTAATCTAAATTCACTAATCCCTCAATATATAATTCTTATAATATTTCCATGCTCCTTAATATCCAATAGAAGCTTATTCGAAATCAAAATCCTCAAAATCCATGCTTCAGGAATTTCTGAAATCTAACATCATTTCGAGTCACTTATTTCCATTGTACAACACTAATATGGTTTCTGTTTATTCATTTTATGTTTCCACTATAGGGTACCTATATACCATTTCTCTAAATCCTCGAAATTTACTATTCATGTGACCACTGTAGCATTACCGAAGTTAGGGTTATTACACACCCAACACAAAACAAAACAAAACAACTCTCTCTCTCCCCCTTGTTCTTGAAGCTCTCGGCCAAGCACAAAGGAAGGAGAAGAAAATTTCTTTTCTTCAACTTCTCATCACTCATAACTCAAGACAAAAATCCTAGGTCCTCTACACTCTATAAGGAAAGTATGCTATGAATTCCAACCCCTTTCATCCACTAGTTTTTGAGTTATAAATTGTTGAAGTTTAGATGAATAGTAACCATGCTTAGTTTTCTTTTAGATCTTGAGTTGTAAGGATTGTAAGGGCTCATCCAAGGTGTTCTTGAGACTTTTAAAGCTTACCCAAGGCTCCTAGATACTCAAGAAGGTATAAAACTCTAACCCCTCTTAGCCATGAATTATTTGTGGTGTATAATGTTAGATCCATGGATTTTAGTATGAATCTTGGTCATATAAGTTATGGATGATGTAGATCTTGAGTTTAAATGTTGTGATTGTGATTTTTAAGCTTGTGGTTAGTGTATATAACTCCATGTGTGCTATGGAGTATGATCTTGGTGGTTTAGATGATGGTTGTGATGGATATATAGGATTCTTGAATGGTTAAGTGAAAAAGCAAGCTGTGTAAATTTTCTGGGAACTTGTACTGTCTTGTAGGAGGGTTTTGAACCCCTAAATCTTGTCCCCTGAAGTCCTAATTCATATGGTTGGAAAGGTATTTGAATTTAGTTTCCAGAAATATAAGGTTCATGACTAGGTGATGTATAGATTTTGAGTTATGGCCTGATAAGTGAAGAGTGGTTCTGGAATCCGAACTGCACTAAATGGTCCCCTTGTGAACCCTCTTTAAACCCCTAAAAAATTTATGTAGGATCATGGAAAAATTAGGGGAGCTAGTAATTGCAGTGGTGAAGGCTACCCAAAAAGAATTTGATTAAAATATGTATTTTTCAATTTTCTAAAAATGTTAGAGTAAAATTCGCGCAAGTGAAAAAGTCGTAAGTGGAGTATGATTTAGGGGGGATTAATACGCTTCGAATATGGTAACCAAATTAAGTCGAATAAGTGACGAGCGTAATCGAGTGATGACATGAACCTATAGTGGGGCTAGAGAGTCATAAGACGAAGTCATTAAGTTAATTTTGTACCCCTAAAACCTCGTAATTAAAAGAGATATTGTTAAGGTACTAACAAACGACTATTGATTATGTATAGATCATTCCACTCCGCAGGCTCGACCACCCCAACCTCACCAAGGCAAGTTTACTTTTCAAAACTTACATATATAAGGACTTTCACTGTTGTGTTTGTAGTTTTCAATCGTATCATATGTTTATACTTATTGAAGAAATGATGAAATTTGAGATATATGCATGTGTATGCTTGCACCCCCTTGAACTTAGAATGAAATGTTTTCTCGGACAACGACTCTAGCAATAGAGGTCGTAGCGGTCCAAATATACCATTGACCGGGGAGCGGTATATTATTATATCGTGATTAAATTACGAAAACCCGAAGGGTCATTCGGGAAGTATCGTATACTTATGTATTTATTTTTATATCATCATAAATACTCAAAAATACCTATCTTGGATTAAAAGCTATTTAATTAAATAATTATTTTATTAATTATTAATATTAAATCTTAAAATACCATTTATTAATTATTGTTCATTATTTTAAAGACAAAGCTAATCCAAGATACCTTTAGCACTTTCAAACTCGAACTTTTTCGAACTCAAAACATTTTCGAAAACCCCCGGTCAGGTTTTGCTTCTTGTACGGTTTCAAGAATCATCGGTCGACTGATGTCGGACCTCAACTACTCAGTTTTCATTCAAAATCAAGTTTTAAAAGAAAAATAAAAGGGACTCTGGCAGGTGTGGGAATCGTTGACGAACGATTCCCGGGATGTGTAAGCGGCCGTGAGCCAGGCGGTCCATCAATTATTATTCCGGCCCAGGTGTTGCCGAAGGATGATTACGGATGTAGTTTTCATCGAGGGTGATTATGGATGTAGTTTTCACCCGGGGATAGTTACGGATGTAGTTTCTATCCTTCTACCGGTAGAGAAGACCTGCTGATTATTGGACTTGGATGTGGCGACTGATCATCGTCAATCCCTGTCAGGTTTTATGTTTTCTTTAAGTCCCATTCCTCCACTTTGGAAAAATGCTCTGACACTGCTTCTTAGGCTTATGTGCCAAGTTGCCGATAGTGTTCTATTTTGATGAGAAAGATGGTGACTTCATGCAGTATCTAGAACTGCAAGTTTACTTTGAAAACAAGGGCACGTATTGGTGCACCTTTGAAATTTATCAACGATGACAAATGATTTTATAACTGAACGATATAAACGAGTTTAATAACTGCTAAACACATGTAATGATATATTGCTTATCTTATACATATATTTCTTGCTGAGCTATAATTGCTCACTCTTGCTGACCCAGACAGACTGCCCGAAAGCAGGTGACTAGGCCCGAGGCAGCAGTTGAGATTCCACCGGTAGGCCCCATTAGCCGGATTGGTTGGCAACTTTTGTTAGTACGTTTTATTTATAAGCATGACCTGTGCAAAGCAGTGTACCGTAACAAACATTCAAGCCGCCAACACCGCTTCATATCGAAGTGTTGCTGGTAGCATAAATGCTATTTAATTCGGTCTGTAATAACTCTGAAACTTTTAATTTTGCTCAATCAAGTGTATGACGTTTCTGAGACTCTAACCTCTGTGTGTGTGCGGTGTGAGTTTTATTGTGGGGTCGATGGCTGTTTTATATATTATGTGCAAGAACAGGTATGTTATTAATGGGAAATGGACCGTGAGCGCCTAGATCTCCGACCCCGGATCTGGGGGCATCACACTGGAGTTAAAAAAAAGGAAAAAAAAAATCATGTAGAGAGTTGTGTTCATTGATTTGTGCAATATGAAAGTGAAAAAGTACATGGTAATATGTGCTTGAGATTTAATGCTTGTGAGAGTTTGCTCAGCTTTTACATGATCAAAATTTCATGTTGAGTGCTTTAATTAGAAATGAACATTATGCTCTATTAGTTTTTCGAGTTAGCCACTCGTGAGCCTTTTTCTTGATTCCCTACCCTTCACCTTAGCCATGTTATAACCTTTAATAAAGACCTTTTGATTTGTGCATGCATGTATTCAAAGTAGTGGAGATTTGGTGGACAACCAAGCATATGGTAGCACATGATTTTATTCATTGAACTTGAGCGAATACAGTTCGCCTATACACTTGTGTGATTTGAGAGTTATGTGAGCTTTTCTATTCATAGCATGTTACTCACTGAATGCGGCATTGATATCTATTTCATGTTCTTTTTGTCTATCTAGACTGTGTGCTTACTTAGATAGTCTTGTACGTATGATGTGTAAGTGAATAGACTTTCATTATTGTGTGATTGAGGTTTACTTGTGTGGAGTACTATGATATGTTGCATGCTTGAGACTTGGCAAAAAAAAAAGGATTTTGTGGGTAAATTCACTGTAAACCCTCACGAGACAACACTTGTCCTACTAGGGCTGCCTAGGGGTTTAACGGCTTGTTGCATATGCTCAATGCAATCGTGACATCTACAAAAATGATGCTAGTTATTTAGGACTTAGTTTTTATTTCACTTATTTGCTCGAGGACGTGCAAATGTTTAGTGTGGGGATGTTTGATAAAATATATTTTTATATATATTTTATATGATTTTATTCTCATATTTATTGTGTTTTGCATTGATTTGGATTTTTATTTAATAAATTTGATTGTTTTATTGTAATAAATAAGGAATTCATAACTTGGAAGGATTTGGAGCAAAAAGAGCTATTTTGGAGTTGAAATAGAAGAAAATTCGTAATATTGGGTTACACGAGATGCTTACACTATTTGGGCCTTATCTTGAGTTCCAGAAGTCAGATTTTGATGATCTTACAGTCCACGCGAAGCTTGTAGAATTCTCTTTAATTAAGAGGTGGTCTAGTAAAAAAAATCCAGGTAGAACAACCCAGAAACAGAGGAGAACAGACAGCTACGAGTTTTAATTAGAGAATCCTAGTCGGTTTAGAAGAGATACTTGTAAATTTATTAAAGCATTAAAAATACTTTATTATAGGGATCAGATTTTATTATTGGGGATTATTACTTTTAACGTAAGAGTAGAGATTAGTTAGGGTTTACATAGGTAGGAACAGAGAAAAAGACCATGGTTTTCATTCTTGTGAGAAGATTGAAGATTACAGGATTTCTTATCTGAATTTCTTCTCAATTCTTATTAGTTTAATTATGTTTCTTATTGTTCTTAGTTCTTTTACTTGTTTAATTATTAGCGAGTAGTTGTTTCTAGGGTTAAAGGGGAAGCCATGTTTGCACTATAATTGGCATGATTTTCACAGTGATTTGATTGATTATGGTTATTCTAGTTGATTATGTTTTAATCATTTATTTGTGTAATCGGCCGATATCACGGATTAATTTTATGCAATAGGAGTATGATCGAGTGATATACTACTAGAGGCACACATACGATTAGCAGAACTGAATTTGAGTGCGAGAGCATCATTGAATTTTTGAGAGTGTTAATACTCGAGAGAGATTAACATTGCTTTAATTGCATGATTAATTGAATTACTAAAAGTGATTAATTGTGTAAGCATGTTTCGAGAGTGTTTTTACTTGAGAGAGAATGACAAAATCTAGTTACTTGACCACGTTAACTACTTTAGCTTAGGAGCCAATTATTTTTCAAGCATGGTGGACCTGATTGCCCTAGGTTTTAAATAATTTGTTAATCACCTATTTACTTAGTGTTAATTTAGTTCAATTTGTTAGTTAGTTAATATTCTCATCAAATAATCGATAATCCTTGAAACAATTGATAATAATTGAATCAGAGTCGATAAAACCTGTCTCCTTGTGGATACGACCTGCTTGCCAGTCTGTACTAGCAATAGACTCCGTGCGCTTGCAGAAAGATATAATTTGACACATCATGTACTATGTTAGAACTAGCTTCAATACCCGTGCAAGGCACGGGAATGTTCTAATTTGATTAAATTATTTTTTGTTGATTTTGTTTGCTGTATTTATGTGTTTGACGGTTCGATTGTAATAACCCGAACTTTTGTACTTGGAATTTTTTTTATGAATGAATAGTGAAATGCATGGAGGAATAGTGATTTCGAGACTCGAGAAATTTTTTCACGTTATCCTATGTACGGAACGAGATACGGATGTTTCGAAGTTATATTAGCAAACTAAGATGCGAATAAGTGTATGTAAACGTGATCGGATTTCAGAAAATCAAAACATTATTTTATTCCAAAATTGACAGGGAATCAGGAATATAATAATTGGATTATTAATTGAGGATTTTAAATATTAGAAATCTCAGGGAGGATATTTTATTTAAGTGTTATGGGATTTAGAATGAAATCGTGGAGTTAGGAGAATTTGAATGTTAGAGGAATCACTGAAACGTTCCTAGAAATCATTCGATTAATCCGACACCTATTAAATTTTGGACAAGGCCCAGGTACTACATTAATATCATGTTAAAGGCTTTTCAATGCAGCAAATATTCACATATGGGCCGAACTTTATGGGATTAAAAGAGGAGGAGACAAGAGTTTAAACTAAGCTTTAGAATGCTTGATCAAGGATTAGCCACATCACCCCCTTTCATTCATAATGGCTAGAAATGGAACACACCACCAAAATAGGTAACATATGTTATAACCACACATTTGTAGCAGCTAATACATCACCCTTTTCCAAGATTAGTAGATATTATGTCAAGTGAACAAAAAGATAACCAAGCCAAGCAAACCATTCTTCTTGTTTTTCATTTTCGTCAAAAATCACAGCAGCTCAGTAAAACTGTCATAGCCGTTTCGTTACTCACTGAAAATTTATGATCTATAGCTTGTTGGAAAGGTATTGAGATGCTCTACAACTCTTATTCAGAATCCTCGTCCGGAAAAGCAGAGTAAGGTCTTCGTTTTTGCAGATCTTTCAGGAGTTTGTAACTCCGAAAAAAAAAATTCACTAACTTGTTCTTGATTTCTTTTGCAAGTTTAAGGATGATAAGCATAGAACAAGCCTCCCTTAAGGATTAAAAGATCTTGTTAGTGTGTTTAAGGCTCCAAGGAAGGTATAACCTTTTACCCTTTTTAGCCATGGCAAGATTATGGATTTACATTTTTAGATCTTTAAGTATTAGTGTGAGAATTGATGGTTTTGAGTATTGGTAATAAAAATCTTGAGTAGTGATATTTGTTATTATGATGAAAGCTATGTTCTTGGTGTATAAAGTCATATGATTGTTAAAGATGAGATTTTCATGAATTTTGATGGATATTGGAGTTGGTGGAATTTTATAAAAAGATGGAGTGGTAGAAAGTGATTGTTGGCAATTCTGCAGCTAGCCCTGTTTGTAACTGTAATTCAGACCCCCATAACTTGTCCCCTGGAAACCTACATTATATTTTTGGAAAGATTTTGGCTTGTAGTTTCTGGGCATATAAGGTGCATTTCGAGAGGATTTGTGGTTTTTGAGATATGACCAATTTAGTAGGTAGTGGTCCTCACCATAAAACTGCTGGAAGGTGCTCCCTTGTAAATTATGTTTGGACCCTTAAAACCTATGTTAAATTCGTGGTAAAATTTGAGAAACAAGATTTTACAGTGGAGTAACTGACCCAAAAAGAATTGAGTAAAAATTCGAATTCTATATTTTTATAAAAATGTTAGAGTGAAATGACTTTAAAATTAGAATTAGGAGGGTTTAACGGGATTTTCGCACAATAATAGTTTAACGGGATTTTCGCACAATATTTAGCGTAGTTGGAATTTAGTAATAAATTCGAGACGGATTATTAACGGACATGACTTTAAAATGTTACGGACCTTTAGGAGGGTTAGGGGACTTAAGTGTGGAGTCGCTAGGGTAATTTCGTAATTATTTTATTATTATTATTTAGTGGTCTCGTTAAGTTACTCACGAACATACCCTTGAACATTTATAGATTACCGTACGACACCGAGAGCTTTACCACCCCTACCACACCAAGGCAAGTGACTATATCCCTTCACTTATTGTTCAAGTGAAATATTTTGTGCAACTATTATCTATATGATTTTATTATTCTCCAAATTTTATTGCAAGTGCCTTAAACCTATACTTTGAAGTATTGGTTCTATATTACTTCTTTTGCCATGAATAGAGTTATACAGTTTTGCGGTAATTGCTTATATTGTGATAAATAGAGTAGCCTTCTGATTTGTATACAAGTTTTGAGATAAGTTATTATAAACCGGTGTATCTTGTAGCTCTAGAGATAAGAGCATACTTATTGTTTTCGACTCTGGACCGAGAGTCAATATTTTGAGATATATAGATCGTCGTGGAAACCCGGAGGGATTCCAACGGTAGAGTACTATGTATTCTGAGGATTGTTATTTAAGTATGATCTCATCAGAGAAATATTAATTGAAGATTATTTCATTCAAGTGCATTATTGAATATTTAATTATTCATCAACAGTTACTTACCTACGAGGTACGAACCAGAAATTGTATCATTGTTATTTAAGATTATATTCTGATAACTGTTTCATCGATTAAATATTATTCGATGATTATATTTGTGAAGAAAATATCATTTTAAATATTTATTTAAAGTATTATTTGTATCATCTATTATTTATTTAATTAAAAGAATATTATTGTGAATATTCATTTCAAGATTTAAGGGTAATTATTCTATTTAATTATATTCTTTAAACCTTTATGAGCTTATATGTTCATTTGATGTTTATTTTAATTGTTATACTTTCCCTATTGAGGTTACATGGTTACAGATATTTCCTTAATAATATTAAGTATCTGTTGGATTATCTTATAGCAGCACAAAAAGTAGCACCTACAATATCCCATGTAGCCAGAAAGAATTCTAGAGTAAAACCATCTGGGCCTGGAGATTTATTACATTTCAAAGACTTGAGAGTCTTGTAAATTAGCTCATCTGAAATGTCGGCTAGAAGAGTAGCACATTGAATATTTGTAATTGTGGTGCATTCTATGTCAACCATGTGATCCAAGAAAATTTGAGCCTGAGGAGTTACCAGCGGCTCAGAAGAGCTTGTGTTAACTTGAGGCAACTGATGCACAACAGGGTTGCCAATGGTTTCCTTAAAGTACTCGACAGCAATCTTGGAGACGTTTTGAAGGCCAAAATGAAGCTCACCTGTATCATTAGATAATGCCAGAATTTTATTGCGATTCCAATTTGATTTTATCTGGTTGAAGAAGAAACTGGAATTTCCATCACCCCCAGCTGTCAATTCAACGGCCATCGCCCTTATTCCGAAAATGGATACTCCCACCCATATCAAGGACTTCCGACCTATTTCTTTGTGCACCATTGCATACAAATGCATCTCAAAGATCATTGCGAACAGGCTGAAAACCGTGCTTCCCTCAGTGATAAATTCTTCTCAATCAGCGTTTATTAAAGGAAGAAATATCTTGGACAATATTCTTATGGCTCAGGAGCTTTTCAGGGGTTACACTCGAGAATCAGGCAAGCCAAAATTTGCATTAAAGATTGATCGACACAAAGCATTTGATTCCCTGGACTGGAATTTTTTGATGGCTGTTTTGCACAAACTAAGGCTTCCGTTTAGATTCATTAAATGGATTTATACTTGAACTTCAAGTCCTCAATATTCTGTGAAAATCAATGGGTCGCTGCAAGGTTATTTTGGAGGGGCAAAAGGTATCCGCCAAGGTTGTCCAATGTCTCCTTATTTGTTCACCATTGCTATGAATATTTTTTCTCTTATCCTTGACACAAAACCTCCTTCTTACAAACACCATTGGAAGTGTAAGGATCTTGACCTTAGTCATTTATTCTTTGCTGATGATGTTTTACTTTTTTCAAATGGGGACCAAAACTCAATCAAACATACCATGGATTCTTTAACTAGATTCTCAGCTTTGAGTGGTTTAAAGCCTAGTTTGAATAAAAGCACGGTGTTCTTTTGCAACTGCGATACTAATCTTGTCTCGTGGTTTGATAACTCTTTTGTCATTCCTCATGGATAAATTCCAGTCAAATTTCTAGGTGTCCCTCTAATTTCCTCCCAGCTCAGTGTAAATGACTGCATGCCTTTGGTTGATAAGATTTCTTCTCGTATCATGGCCTGGACAAACATCTTCCTTTCTCTTGCTGGCAGAGTGCAACTCATCAGGTCTGTGTTATTCTCTATGCAATCTTTTTGGACTAACCACTTCATGCTTCCTATGATGGAGCACAATACCTTGCAAAAATTGTTCACCAGATTTTTATGGAAAGGAAACATCACCTCAAAAGGGGGTAACAAAGTCAACTGGGCAACTTTGTGTTTGCCTAAGGAAGAAGGGGGTTTGGGTTTAAAAAATATGAAGGAGTGGAATAGGGCGCATCTTCTACTTCATTTATGCAAGATTATTAACGGGTCAAATTCGTTATGGCCGCGTTGGATTAATGCTATAGCTCTTAAGCATAACAAATTTTGGACCATGGATATTCCAAGTGACTGCTTGTGGATTTGGAGAAGAATCCTTCAATTAAGACCTCTGGCACGCCAATTTGTTTCTTATAGAATTGGTAATGGTCTAAGAATATCCCTCTGGTTCGACCCCTGGTGGGATTCTCGCTGTCTTGCTGCCTATAAGAACGACACTATCATCTATCAGGCTTCCTCTATGCACAATGCTGTGATTCATGATATTATTGGTTCTGGAGCATGGATTTTACCAAGACCTAACAGAAGACTTCATCACATCAGCACGGTTCTAGAGGATTGGTTGGCTAACTTTAATCCTCCCTGTTTTGATCATTCTAAGCCGGATGTTTTTATTTGGGATGATCGACCTATCTCCAGGGTTAAAATCAGACAAATATGGGACTCTATCCGCCACAAAACGCAAACTGTTTCTTGGCATAAAGGTGTTTAGCACAGTCTTGCTATACCCAGGTATTCTCACCATCTTTGGTTAGTCTGTTATGGGCGTCTCAACACCATGCATCGCCTTGCGTCTTTTGGCTTAGATGTTCTTGATTGTTGTTATTTGTGTGTTGGAGGGCATGAGTCCCTTGATCATCTATTCCTGCACTGCACATACAGCAACCATGTCTTAGATCAACTGGGAACTTTGCTTGGTCTTTCTCACCAGGCAACCACATGGCTCGACTTGCTTCATTACGCAGTTTAGCAAAAAAAAAAGAGTATCTATTGGATTTTGAAAACCCCATTGGTATGATGGGATATTTTGTTAAACTCTAGTAACCATTTGCTGAGCATTTCTTCCGCTCATACTTGTTTGTTCGAAATTCTAACTTTTCAGTAAGGTAGTTTGGCGAGACTTATCCGCACCGTTCGGAAAGAGAAGAAGCAAGACACTGTTTTGAAGATGACTTGACTCGGGAGGACTGGATCTAGTGTAAGATCTATATTATATAGTTAATCTCTAATAATTATCATTATGTATTAGATTAGCTGGCCTGGTATACTTCTTTTCGAAGTTATACCAGTGGATTAAGATTTGATCAAAGAGATTGTTGTAAAGAAAAAAGTTTTTATTTACTGGAATTTGGATTCTTGTTTCTAGCACTATAACCTAAAAGATCTTGGATAGTTGGAGTCATAGATGTTATATTTCAACTTTGGATGATTAAAAAGAATATTGTGTTGTTAAACAGGTGATTTTATTTTGAGGATTTTTGGGTAACGACCAAATCTCCTAATCCCGGATTTGGGGGCGTTACATCGATATTTGATGCATTTTACATTACATGTTAGTAAAATTTGTTATGATGATGAACAATTTTCAATTTATTGTGACTTTATTTCATCATAATTTAGTATGATCTTATCAATGAAAATTGTGTTGCGGCTATTATGTCTTTATAGTTTATATTTTCTTCCATCTCTAAGTTGGCAATGTCATCTAAATAATTGTAAGAAACGAGTATGACCTGAAGTGCAATTTTAATCCTCATTATAATTTTTACCACATTTTAGGTATGAGTGACATGAGAGACTCGATAAATTTTGCTAGTTTCATGCTCTATAATCCCTGCTATATAAAAACAAAAAAGCACCATACCCAAACAACTTGTGCAATTTTTGATTTTGAAATAGGACCACACATGACAAAGATACAAAGAATTTACTTAAATGCATATGCGTGCATTGGACAGACTTCACAATACTAAGGCTTCGTTTGACAAATCTTAACTCGACTTATAAGTTACTTATTTCGGAAAAAAAATTCGTATTTACGTACTTTTTTAGAGAAAAATGTGTATGGAGAGTTTAATATTCGTTATCTTGCAAAAATAAGTTACTTATTTTAGAAAAAAGTACATATTTACGTACTTTTTTCCAGAACAAGTAAATTATTTCTGAAAAATAAAATTTTCCAAACGGGGCCTAAGTGTTTTTGCAAATAATTAGAGTAATGAGATTTTTTTTTTACAAATAAACGACCCTCTAAATATTCTATAAAATATTTACATTGAATTTTTAACTTTTACATTAAATAAAATGATACAAGTTTTATTAATAGAATAAATATATGATTCTTGTATGTGTATAGAGATATATAAAATTATATAAAATTTATTTGGTACATGATATGTGAATAATATGGGGCACCTGAGCAAAACAATTATTTTTTCTTGATTTTTTAAAATAGCATTGCTGCATAAACTAGTGTATTTTAATATTTAACGAAATAGGCATTTGGTATAGCGGTTGTAGTGGTGAACTAAATTTATCAAAATTTATTAAAATTATGATATAAAAATTAATTGACATATGATATCCTTTATTATAATACCTGAGTCTACCACACCATGCGGTTAACCAATCAAAAACGAGGAATTATTTTAGGACCAATTAGATTCTATTCCTAAATTTTTGACCAATCATATCATATTAAAAGTTTTCCTTATTTATCTTTCTATACCCACTTTCCTAACTGTAGTTAGTTAATAATTCTAATTAAAATATAATAATTATTCAATTTAACATGCTTATATATTATATATACTTTTAATAAAAAAATATTCGATAATAAATTTCTCATATAATTTATTTTCACTTTTATTAAATAACAACTATATATTTACGGAATTACGTTAATTATGGTAATAACTCAACTAACATGGAAACATTAGCATAGAAAGTATCAAGGTATCATCAATATTTAAATAGCAAATCATTTCCTAAAAAATGGGTATACAAAATCCACTAACGGGGTACTAAACTCTCAATAAAGAGACCATTCCTAAATTTAGACCAATCATATCATATTAAAAATTTTCCTTATTTATTTTTCTATACCCACTTTACTAACTATAGTTAGTTAATAATTTTAATTAAAATATAATAACTATCTAATTTAACATGCTTATATATTATATATACTTTTAATCATTCTAATTAAAATATAATAACTATTCAATTTAACATGCTTATGTATTATATATACTTTTAATCAAAAAATATTCGATAATAAATTTCTCATATAATTTATTTTCACTTTTATTAAATAACAACTATATATTTACGGAATTACGCTAATTATGGTAATAACTCAACCAACATGAAAACATTAGCATAAAAAGTAACAAGGTACCAATATTTAAATAGCAAATCATGTCCTAAAAAATGGGTAGACAAAATCCACTAACGGGGTACTAGACTCTCAATAAAGAGACCATTCCTAAATTTTAGACCAATCATATCATATTAAAAGTTTTCCTTATTTATTTTTCTATACCCACTTTACTAACTGTAGTTAGTTTACAAAAATTAATTGACATATGATATGTGAATAATATGGGTACCTGAGCGAAACAATTATATTTTCTAGATTTTTTTAAAAGGCATCGCTAGATAAAACTAATGGATTATAATATTTAACCAAATAGGCATCCGGTATAGAGGTTGTAGTGGTGAACTAAATTTATTAAAATTATGATTTGGATGTCATGGGTTCAATTCGCAACAACAACATGAAGACATTTCACTATTTTTATTGATGTTGACTCTTGGGGGCATAATTGTAAAATCGTAATAAGTTGAGGGCATAGTTGTAAATTACACATGAATAAAATGTAACATGTTGCCCTATTATAACCTATTATATATATAGTAGATTTATAATCTAAGAAATAATTGGGGTTCCTTTCGACCAAATATTTGGTTGTCAATACTACCGCGAAATAAATATTGACCGTTAGATCTAAATCTTAATTAATGATCTCATAAGGTGCATATTTGGTTGTCAATACTACTACGAAATAAATATTAACCGTTAGATCTAAATCTTAATTAATGATCTACATTATATCTTATTGATAATCTTAGCCTGGCAGTGGTAGAAGTCGTCAGCAAGAGTCCTAATTGGTATGGGATTCGGCAGGAGTTCTACAGTCATGATACACCATGAATTCGTAAACTATATAATTATCTTGGTGAATTATAGCCGCCTCACTTTTCCCCTCTTTTTTCTTGCCTAATCCCCGGGGCTTCCATTGGTTTTTCACTGGTGGAAAGCCCCAAATTTTTTAATTTCCTTTGTTTTTGTTCTTGTTTTTCAATAATCTCCCTTCTTGGTGAGAGTTTTCCCAATTTATTTGGGTCTAGTTTATCTCTCCTTGTGAGAGTTTGGTGTGTTCTTTGTGTGTTTGATCTATTTTAATATCCGGGATTTCAGATCTACAAGATTTATTTGGTTTTGATGAATCTTTATGGTTTTGATTTTATTATTCGCTTTTTAATTGTGAGCGGGGGTTTTGATTTAGTGATGAAGTGTTGTATGGGATTGCAGCTTTGGTCGATAGCTCAGACGATAGCTCCATCGGGGCATGATGAAGGGGTACCAGTAATCCAACGAGGATGCACAAAGTGGGTACTTGTATTTGTATATAATTTATCTTCAAAATATCGCTTAACTGTCTCTTCATGAGAACAGACGATTGCAAATTACTGTTTGTTCGACTCGATCATTGGTGTAGATGTCGTACGGCTTTTTATTATTGAATTAACACCTTTATTTCAAAAAAAAATAAGTAAATTAAGTTTTTGTTTTAGTTGAATAAAATTGTCCTAAAAAATACTTGATACTTATGTATATTTCCATTTCTAAATAATCTAAATAGGATTCTTATTAATATGATATAAAATTTATTCATAAATTTTATAAATGCATTCAAATAAAATAATCTTAAACAACCTTGATATTTATCTAAAATGATTCACAAAGAATTCAGAATTGGAATCTTATTAATATAATATAAAAAATAGATTTTATAAGTATTAAAAGGATATAATTCAAAAATATAAGGTGGTCGATAAAATAAAGAATTGAGGATTTTTCAAAAATACCCATGATATAATTTTTTTTTGCAAAATATCTTTTCATTTTTGAAAAAATACGATTTTCCTAAAATAATTGCAAAAATACGTTCTTTTTTTTTTAAAAAAAAAATTTGCGAAAATAAGCGATTGCAACCTTGCACAACCAAAAAGGGACTTCAATTATTTTTCAGAAAAACATAAAAATAAGTTGTACTTTGGTTACTTTTGCTTACAAATCGTATTTTTGCAATTTTTTCAGAAGATGGTAAAATTGTAATTTTTTTTAGTAAAAGTAATATTTTAGTAATTTCTCAATAAGGAATTACGAATAATTTAAATATTAATTTCAAGAAAACACATTCACAAGTATGAAATTAAGCTTAAAATATTGTATATATATTCAATAGGTGCATAATATTATATCATGATCATGTGACATGAATAAATTATTATATGAAAAATCTCATAATTATTTATATTTAAATCCAAGTGTAAAAAAATAAACTTACATGTATTATTATGATACCAGCTTAAATTCAGTGCTATACATGGTATCGACATTAATTATCCTTTTAACTTCTAAATATTAAATGCCATGGAATAGGGGCTGCCGTAGTTGATGCCACAAGGATTAATAAGTTGTTTCTTAATTCTTTTTACATTTACATTTATTTTTTATTAATTTTTTAATTAAAATAAATTTTATAATAATTAAACTACATATAACCTACCTCACCAATAGAAACAGTTTAAAATAGGTTTTAAAAATAAGAAAATAAATAGGTCTATTAAAATAAAATTTAAATAATTAGGACCTTACAATAAGTATGCCCTAGATATGTGTTTGTAATAGGATAGTTGTAAAAAAGTAAGCCTACATATTTGTTCAAATTAAAATAGTTATATATTCTAATAATGTTTTAGTAAAATAATTAGACACGCTAAAATGATTAAATCATAAAGATATAAATACAAATTTGTAAAATAACAGGCCGAAACGCACAAATTTAAAATAAGTGATAAAAATATAGTACAAAAAAAATGATATATTTTTGTATGATAAGTAGACACAAAAATCAAATCAAAATTTAAGTATCAAGTCAAAGTACCAAAAAAGTATTGTAATTATAGATTACAGAATTTTTTATGTTTCAATTTTGACATAATAATATAAATGACAAATTATTTGAAAAATCCAGTATTTTTGTTATTTCAATTAGATGTAAATGAATAAATAAATAACCTTAGAAAAGAAGTCCTTCATATTGTCATATTATATACTTCATTATAATATAATCGTTTACTAAAGAAATTTAACTATATTACACATAATGTCATTATTTTAAAAATAAAGCACATATCAACCAATAATATAAACATGAATTTGAGATTGATTATGTTGTGTGTATGTATCTAGCGGGACTAATTTTTTATACATTAACTATGGATATTGGGGTTTGTATATATTGTACATATAGCTATACTATAAATTATGGTTATTTGTTTGATTATGACACATGTAAACAATAAATAATGGGTATTTATTTATGTTCTTTAGGTAAGATGATTATATGGAACATATAAATTATGATTATTTGTTTGATTATGACACAGGTAAACAATAAATAATGGATATTTATTTATGTTATTTAGGTAAGATGATTATTGTTAATTGATATTCTACAAAGATGAAAGAAAGAAGGTAGAGAAAACCATAAATTTGATTTGGAGAAGAAATTATAGAAATATGTTAAGGTAACCAAGTTAAATAAAAAAGTTAATTACGTAATATATTAAATCTAATTAATATGAGTTAGAGGAATGTAATTAAATAAAAATTTTCAATCATAAAATTTTAAACATTTAGATAATCTAAAATAAAAACATAAATATTAAGAAATTAATGTAAAATAAAATTGTATTTTAATGAAAAACAATAAAATATTAAAACTAACCCGTGCATAGCACGGGTATAAGACTAGTATTTGTGCAAATCAATAGATTAAAATAAAAAATATTGTAATTACAACAAAATTCTAACAATTTTAGGAGTACTAATCTAAAGGTGTTTCCACACAAAGAAAAATTATGGGTGAAACGTGATATCAAATTCGGTTACAAAGTATAAGATTTCACTTGCTTATAAAGATTTATAATATTTTTTATTTAAGATTGTATTAAAAAATCTAAAAAACACAACATATCACGGTTGGCTCAAGCAGTGGTCTCTTGTAATGAAGAAGCATCATCTTTCAGACTTGTTGCTTGGAAGAGTAGAAATGTAGATTGAAATGAAGGTGACAATAGATTTCTTGCCTTTTTATGTTGCAAACTAAAATCAGGGCTTGATAGTAGTTGTGATGTTAGAGCATCTCCAAGGATGCACACCCCTTACCAATTTTAGGGATTTTCTTTCAAAAAACACTCTCCAACCACTTCTCCCCTTCCCAATATATTTTAGGGGAGAGAAAATAGATCCCTACATGTGAGGATCCAAATATCAGCCCCTATCTTTCTCTACGTCATCTGCTCCCCTTCTCATTTGTTGGTTTATTTAAATTTCAAACTTTTAAATTTTAAAAATTAAACTTTTAAAATATAGGGTATCTATATAGGGATTATCATTGGAGTGAAATATCATTTTGATTTCCTATATTATTAATAATCCTTATTTTAGGGGCTAAGGAAAGAGTGCATCCTTGGAGATGCTTTTAATAACCTGAGTGGATTGTGAAAACACTACACCATAGATGACTTTTTACAACACTTAGGGGGGTGTTACCTTCTCGGGTGTTACCATAGCTATGAAATTTTGGACCTACTACAACACTCTAGTTTTGGTGTTACCATATCCTTAAAGGTATGTTACCTTAGCTGTGGAAGGTGTTAAATTTAGTAACACCAACCTTAGAGTATAATTAACATATTTTTGAATTTTATTTATAATTAACGATTTAATAATTATTAAATTTTAAAATTCAATAATTTTAATCAAGTCATTGAATTTATTATTATAAAAATAATATTCTATAATTATTGAGTATAATATGTTTAAATTATTATTCTATAATTGAAATATTACACTTTATTTTCATACAATTTTTACAAGAAAAATAATTATTTTTGTAATATTAGAAAGAAAAAGTAACATAAGGAAAAATTGGTGTTTAAAAAAAAACATAAGGAAAAATTGGGGAAAAAACATACGTGTTTGCTGGTGGCTGGCGGCTAATAAAAAATGGAAATGAAAATTAAAGCGGGCTTTCATCAAAAAATAAAAAAGGAAAGCGGGCTTTCAAAGTTGGTTTAGTCGGGAGAATTGGGGAAAATTGGTCAATTAGGTCACACATACTCACCTCTCTCTCTCTCACTCACCGCTCTCTCTCGAACACTCACACACCTCTCTGCCTCTCTCTCGCAGTTAAATTTCACACTCAAGCTCGCTCATGCTCACTGAAGCTCACACTCAATCTCGCTAACGCTCACTCAAGCTCTGCCTTACTTGCGGATTAGGGTTAGGGTTGGATTAAGGGTTATCGGACTCAATCCGCCTCTCTCACTTGCAATTAAAGTATAAATCTCGCTTTTTATCCTTCGATCTGTAAATATAAATGTGTTAATGCTTTGATTTGTATATATATATGTGTTGCATGCTTCGATTTTGACCCCTCTCTCTCTCTCATCTCTCTCTCTCTCACCATTCTCTCTCGATCTCTCTCCATCTCTTTCTCACCCTTCTCTCTCTCTCTCTCTCTCTCTCTCTCTCTCTCTCTCTCTCTCTCTCTCTCTCTCTCTCCCTCTCTCTCTCTCCCTCTCTCTCTCCTCCTCTCCCCCCCTCTCTCTCTCCCCCCCTCCCTCTCCCCCTCCCTCTCTCTCTCCATCTCTGTCCATCTCTCTATCTATCTCCCATGAGAGGAGAAGGGGTCATTTTTGTGATAAATTGAATCTGTAATAATCTGAATTATATGCCTAAAGTCAATGTGTTTCTCGAATTTATGATATATTATTAAAATCTGCGATAATTTGAATTTATGCGTTAGTTTGTGTGATAATATCTGTATTTTATGGTATGCATAAAATATTCGATAATTTGCATTTATGTGTGTTTGCTGCTGTGCTCTATTTGCTACTGCCATGTTATGCCTCAGACTTCAATTTCATCTTTGAATAAACACTAAAGCTTCCCCAACTGACTTAGAACTAAGTGGGTATATATATATATATATATTACAATTATTGCTTGGGTGTTTTAACTCATGTATATATATATTCCACTTATTTGTATAGTTAGTTAGGTCTTGAAAGGTAGTTGTTTGCTTAGGTTAGTGTAGTTAATATAAGCGTGCTTGATATTAATGTAGTAATGGACGACGAAGGAAACTCATGGATAACACTTTCAAAGTTTAGTGATGGTTACCTTAGCGGAATAAAAGCTTTTATTCGGAATGCAGTTTCTAGATTTTCCGTAGGTGATGAAATAACATGTCCCTGCAAGAAATGTAAAAATGACAAGTGGTTTCATCAAGATACAATATACGACCATCTCATATACAATGGTCCATCTCCATTGTATATGGAATGGATGTGTGAGGTTTCTCGACTAAACTGTGAGGAAGATATGGATTGTGATACAAATATAGGTTTTGGAGATAATCTAGACAACATGTTTCATCGTACTCATGGTATGCAAAATGGTGAAGATGAGGACACGACAGATGCCCAGGACGATAAATTTCATCGCCATGTTGAAGACGGAAAGCAACCGCTATATCCAGGCTGTTCAAAATATTCGCGATTAAGTTTTATCCTTAGGCTTTATTCTTTAAAATGTGAACATGGAATTACGGAGGCTGCATTCGGGGATTTACTAGAGTTGATGAGAGATGCTTTTCCACGGGCCCACATTCCTTTATCTTTCAATGCCGCAAAGAATATCATTAAAGATTTAGGTCTTAGTTACGAAAAAATACACGCATGTCCAAACGATTGCATGTTGTACTGGGCAGAAAATAAAGATAAAGATGTTTGTGAAACTTGTGGTTTTTCAAGATGGGCAGTAGTGGAAAGGGAAGGCAGCAGTGACAATGATCCAAAGAAGGTGATTCGCAAAGTCCCCGCGAAAGTTATGCGCTATTTTCCGTTGAAACCAAGGCTGCAAAGGTTGTATATGTCAAAGGAGTATGCTAAACTTATGTTATGGCATGACATCGGACGAATAAAAGACGAGAAACTTAGACATCCAGCTGATGCCAAGGCTTGGCAAGCGATGGATGCAAGGTATCCTGATTTTGCAGTAGAAAATAAAAATATCCGACTTGGTGTAGCCGCTGATGGATTCAGTCCTTACCGTACAATGAGTTCAGTTCACTCAACATGGCCAATTGTTTTGGTAAATTACAACCTCCCACCTTGGTTATGCATGAAGCCTGAAAATTTGATTTTGTCAACAATCATCTCCGGTCCAGATTCTCCGAAGAATAGTATTGATGTATATATGCAGCCTCTAATACAAGAGTTGAAAGAATTATGGGATATAGGCATAAAAACCTTTGATGCGTTGACTGATGAAAATTTTACGCTACGTGCAAGTGTTTTTTGGACCATTATCGATTTTCCAGGATATGCGATGTTATCCGGTTGGAGTACAAAGGGTAAATTGGCATGTCCCATATGCCATTATGAAACATCTTCACAATACTTGAAACATAGTAAAAAAATGTGCTACATGAATCATAGAAAATTTCTAGATCCGGAGCACAAGTGGAGGTTTGACAAAAGAAGATTCAATGGTGAAGTTGAAATGGGAAAGGCTCCACCAGTTTTAACCGGAGCAGATATACTCGAATTATTGTCGGGCTTTGAAAATGAATTTGGAAATGTCAATAGCAAGACAAAGGGCAAAAGAAGTACGAAGCGTAAAAGGGATTCCCCTTTAAAAAAAAAGTCGATATTTTTCAATTTACCGTATTGGAGTCACAATTTGTTGCGGCATAACCTTGATGTTATGCATATCGAAAAAAACATATGTGACAATATACTTGGTACTTTGTTGAATATTAGCGGCAAGTCGAAAGACCATTTGAATGCTCGTTTTGATTTACAAGATCTGGGAATCAAGAAGGTCCTTCATCCAGTTAAATCAAGTGATGGAAAATATCATGTGATTAAGGCTGCTATCTTTGACATGATGAAAGAAGAGAAAGAAATATTTTGCTCAGTTTTGGAGAATGCCAAACTGCCATACGACTGTGCAGCTAATATCAGTCGATATGTTCACACGAAGGAAAGGACAATCTCAGGGTATAAGAGCCACGATGCCCATTTTATTCTTCACTACTTGTTACAATTTGCAGTGAAAAAACATTGAAAGCAGAGGTTGCTGTTCCTTTAGTCAGACTTGGTGCATTTCTAAGAGCTCTTTGGAGCAAAGAAGTCGATTTACGTGATATGAAGAGACTACAAGAAGAAATTGTTGAAATTGTTTGCAATTTTGAGACAATTTTTCCACAAGCTTTCTTTGACATAATGTTTCACTTGTTGGTTCATTTGGTCAAGGAAGTTGAAGACGGGGGACCTGCACACTTGAGAAGCATGTGGCCAATTGAGCGTTATCTAGGTAAGCTGAAATCTTATGCGCGTAACAAGTCTAAACCAGAGGGTTCTATCGCTGAAGGATACCTTGCAGAAGAGTGCTTGACATTCTGCTCTCGATTTTTAAGTGGTGACACAGTACCAAAATTCGAGAGTTTTCCAGAAAAGATGGAATATCCAGTTGGCACAAGAAGAAGTAAAGATGGAAAACCTGTACATCTTGAAGAATCTGAATTGATGGCATGTCATCGGTATATTTTATTCAACTGTGGTAACAAGGACATCCAGAGTTTAATTGAGTAAGTTTTAAGGTCTAATTTGAAGAATCTGAATTGATGGCATGTCATCGGTATATTTTATTTTTTGCTATAATTTTAATTTATCCCTACGTAAATAATGTTGGTCAACTGGCATTAAAGATTTATTTATTCCTTTTTATGTTTCATTTCCATGTAAGCAACGTTTTATCATCCCCGAGGAATGTCGAAAATGGGCATTGAAGACAATACAACAGGCTTGGAAGGGGTACAAGAGTCAAACTAAGAGGGATCATTATATGCCTTTTGCAACTGATGAGGAGAGAATACAAAATAAACCTGAGGAAATTCCACTTGAGGAATTCAAGTTGCTCTTACAGTATTGGGGAGATCCTGAAGTTCAGGTATACATAAAATTTAAAATTGGTACTGTTTTCTGCAAGTTTGATATTTGGTCAATTTCCAGTGACATAAACTGATGCTAATTTTTTCATGTTTTTTTGTAGGGGAAGGCCGAGAAAAATACTAAAAGTCGTCGTGAGTACAAGGACACACACACTAGAGGTCCAAAACTGTTTTCCCAAGTTAAACACAAGATGGTACGTTTCTAAAAAATGAATAAGGGAATTGTCAGTAATTAATATATCAATCTTTTTTAGAGTTGTAAATTATATAGTTGAGAGAATCACTTCCTTAAATTTAATTTCATTTAATTTAGGGTCGTAGTTATTTAGATAAGTGAGTTGAAAATAGACTTATTCTTGAGAAACATTAGGTTTAAGTTGATCGATTTAATTTAATTCAATTTTTTCCACTGGATACAATTAGCAAACATTGCAATATGTTTTGTTAGATACAAAATTTTATAAAAATTGTACCAATATATATATTAAAAAATCTGTAATATGTAGATTCAGGTTATTTGTTGGTAAATCAATTTGAATTATATTATTTAATTGCTTTCACATTGTTAGATAATCTGTATGCAAGAACCCAAATCCATATTGTTAAATAATTTTGAAATATATTATGTTGATCTGCATATTGTTTTGTTGATTTTTTGCTAGAAAAAAAAAGAACCCAGCACTTGAGCTAACTGATGCCGTAGTTTTTTCTAAAACTCGAAAGCGCAAGCCTGGACATAAATGCCAGGCTAATCCTGAAGTAATGAACTTCAGAATTGTAAGTAACTGTATTTTTTTGTCAATCCCTTAAATCCATATTTTACTTTATTCTGTCAATTAATTATTTCCATGTACAATGTTGTTTTGTTTTGTAGGAAACGATTAAGAACAGACTCGAGTCATCCGAAGGAGTTGATGGTATTGAGGAGCTAATTTCTGGTGGAAAATCTCATGGTCCTGGTTGGCTTATTGGCAGACATGACTCGAGGGTCATCAAAACTTCTTCCCAGACTCCAGCTCCAACAGATTCGTACATAGAAGAGTTGACCAATAAGATACGACAGAACCTTGTTGACGACATGGAAGTGAAACTACAAAGGAAGGTCAATGAAGAAGTGGATGCCAAGGTCAATCAGAAGGTCCAGGACAACTTGGCATTTGCCCTCAAAAAATTGGCTGAAGCAAACCCAGGACTGCAGATTAATTTGGGTGAACTTTGTGGCACAATTTCTAGTGACACAGTGGGAGATGGTACTCCCGTGACCGACGGTCCTAGCTCATAGAAATCCACGTAATCTAACCTTTTGAACTATTGTCTTGGCATTTCCCTTGTGTTTAATATTTTATTTTACTGCACTTTAATGTTGTAATCTTGGTGTTGGCGGATTTGATCGGATTATGTAGTTTGGTGTTGGAGGATTTGATCGGATTATGTAGTTTGGTTATTTTGTGATGGGATATTGGGATTATGTAGTTGGTTTATGTGACTTGGTTTGTTTGTTTTTCTAATGGGAAATGCAATATTTATGCTTTACATTTTTATTATGTTGAACTCAGGGTGTTACCTTAGGTATTGTTATATGCTACCGTAGACTAAAAGCTGCTGCACAGTTTATGGGCCCCACCAATGTAGACCCCGCATGTGGGCCCCACCAAAGTGGACCCCCATGTGGCGCCCATTTTGGTGGGGCCCACATGTGGGACCCACATAATTAATTAATAATTTTGCAAAATTATAACATCTGAGGTAACATAGATTTGGTGTTGCTATAGAATTGCTTAGTGTGTTACCTTATTGGTCTAAGGTAACGAATTTGCCTATGTTAGCTTATGTGTGTCGAGGTGTTACCTTAGACCCAAAAGGTTACATAGAACAAAACTATCCCAGCTAAAGTGTTACCTTAGCCTTTTTTTGGCCTTTGGTAACGTTTTTTAGGGTCTAAGGTAACATAGTCGTGGTGTTACCGTAGGCTGTTTATGGCGTAGTGAAATCTACTCTTTTTATTCCTCTCAGTGGTTGTCTTACCTGAACAGTTATTGCATGAATGCCTGCTTATTAAAGCCAGATTCACCTTGAAAACTGAAACACACAGTCAATTGCACATCGAAGCTAGATTTGCCAGAAAATCGAGACACAATCAAATGCATTTTTGAACTTTTAGCATGATGTCCATGATTCGAAGCCCCTGCAAGCAACTTCGCCAGGATGCTTTTCTAAGAGACGGGTTGGAGCAGACATCACGGGGCTAAGAAAAGTATCAACAGATTGCTTTGAGGTCGTAGATATAAGACCAACTCCTTTGCTTAGATAATGCAGTGAGCTGGGAGATAATGGAGTGAATGTTGAGGGCTGCGATCTTCTTGTCTGCATTTCTCTTAATGTTGGCAAGCCTTTGTTGCTCATACTTGCTTATCCTTTGGGACTCCCATTCCCATCAAAACACACAAATGGAGCTTGTCGCATTCACTTTTATAGTCCAAGATCAAAGGTTAGTGTGGTTTTTGTCTCAAATCCAACTTCCAAAACTTAGCTCTAAGAAAATAGTTCAAACTATGAAAACAATTTTCAAGAGTAATTTTTCAAAAAATAGCTTTCACGATTATTAAAAAGTTAATATTAATCCAACATAAATTTTTAAATTATTATGGATTAGAGACAAAATACATGTAGACCTTGCTTTACTCGACTCTCTGGTTGCTTTAATGCTTTACTCTAACCTTTTACAAAATTAAAATCTTTTAAAGTCTAAATATACACACCTCTGAAATATTTGCCTGTGAGCATGATGCTATTACATATCCGATTTTTAGTTTATTGCCAATTAATTAAAACTTAAATAGAATCATCTCCGTTAGATATGATAATAGTTGCATCAGAGCATCTTTGCAAAAACAACAAAAACTTAATCAAAGTTTACATAAGTCACTGACTAGAGCAAGGGCACGAGTATTTTGTCAAAAAACAGCCTCACCGATCTTAGCTAAATCACAAATGCTGCATTTTCAAAAAGCTTAATGTAGAAAACCCTTATAACATGTTTCAAAAAGCTTGATTCGTCAAGTTGCAGGAGGTGGGAACATGAAGGCTGGTGGTATTATCCCACAATGGACAGAGATCCGGAGGTGGGGACACAAAGCTAGCCGGTATTATCCCACAATGGCTAGAGAGGAACAATCTTGGACCTATGGGATTTGGGACTTTAGTGTTCACTGATGACATCATGATGACGTCATCAGTGAACAGTAATTTTTAATTTTTTTTTTTGCTGGCTTGATAGAGGATAAAAAAATAACAATTTTTTGTATTGGGTGCCCCTGGCGGGGCCAATGGATCTAATAGATCTAAGGTATTCTTTATTGTTTGTTATATAAGAGTGTTCTTTATGGAGCAATGGCCTATATATCTATATATATATATATATATATATATATATATATATTCATCTTACCGAATTCCATAAATAAATAATCATGATCGCATATATAATATATACAAACCCCATACATATAATCCCCTTAATATATATAATTATCCAATTCTAATTTGAGAACCTTTAGTACTATAAGATATATGACATCAAATCTTGTTTACTCAATTTTTAAATTATTTTTAATCTCAATTATTCATTTAATGGTACTTCACCCATTTTCCCACCTACTTCATCCTTCACCCATCTATTCTTCTGTTGTGCCAAAAATCCGCCTTGGGCTTGATTTAAGGCTCACTAAGGTTATGGACTCGAATTACTTGAATTATGTGGTTATGGGAGGATAGGTTGGGCTAGGTGTGAATGCATTGATCCAATACGTCCTAGGAATATACTGGAAGATAGGGATTCTGACATCTGGTTCGGGGTTCGTCCATATAGGGGTTCAGGTGTTGAACCTCATATAGGGGTACTTTTGTGTGGAGGCTCGACAGGGTTCATCCGAGTGATAAGTCTCCAGGCAGGGGTACGTGCACGTACCCTGATGATTTCCAGAAAACACACCAGCAGTCCTAGAATCTCCTAGATTGTAGGAAATCGGGTAGGGCACGCTCTAACAACCTTGTGGATAACTCCTAAGCAATAGGAACGGCCCAACAGTGGTTATCGTGGATAAACATCATATATACATGGGATATATATATATATATATATGCGGATATATATGTGTAGATATATCATGGAAGCATGGATAAATCATGGAATAACAGTCGGATAACTATATCAGTTGGGATAAACAATCAAGGCAGGTCGGTTATGGAGGATTAAGCTTATCAAATTGTGGAGGATTATCAAGAACTACATGGGACTTGATCTCTTATAAATATAAGAGTATGTAGGCAATTTGCAAGGGGAGACACACACATACACCACTAACACACGCTCTGGGCTAGTTTCTCTCGATTGAGTAGGATTTACTCGGTCACCATAGCTCGGAGTACTTGCAAACTCAGTCCAAATAATCATTCTTCCTCCAGTCGGATTAGGGTTTATGAGGCTAGGGTTTTTGGATTGTAATTCGGGTTATTTTATTAAGATTATTGGATTTTCTTGGT
Source organism: Saposhnikovia divaricata (assembly GCA_036435485.1). Taxonomy (NCBI): domain Eukaryota; kingdom Viridiplantae; phylum Streptophyta; class Magnoliopsida; order Apiales; family Apiaceae; genus Saposhnikovia; species Saposhnikovia divaricata. Next base: position 52,242,318 of record CM071594.1, on the reverse strand, counting down.
TGATTCTTGTAATTATTACAATGAAGTGTTGTACCAAATTCCTCTCACAACATTTTTGGCGCTAGAAGGAGGGCATTGGATGATCTTTTGAGAGGAAAGATAGCGAAAAGCTCCGACGATGAACATACTCCGAAGAACAATGGAGGTGACCACGAAATTGGGCCCGAGAAGGAGGTCAACAATCAAGGTATGATGGATTATATCATGCGGATGGGCTGGAAAATCGAGTCTCTGGAAAAAGAGATACAAAAAGATGAAAAAATGGAGGAAAAATCATGGCTCATCGGAAAAGGATGAAGAAGAATGAAGTTTACCCATAACCGCCTTTATTTTGGTCATTTGGTGGTAAAACGCATAAAAGAAGATATGTGACTCTGAGACGCTTCGATTTTTATTGTGATTGGAGAGGTCTTGGAAAGAATGGCCAGGAATCAAGGAAATATAAGAAACCTATCGATGAATTGTTTGCGTGAGATAAAGAGCAAGAAAATCGAAATTTTGAGGCTGCGGTTTTTGAGCCAACTTGATAGAATAAACTGCTTTGATCTGGAAGGTTTTAGGTGCAGTATGATATACCGTTGGAAAGGTATCGGAATCTAGTTTCCAGCAAATTTTACGGCTCGTAAAAATTCCTTTTCTACAGGGAGCTATGCCATATTTAGTCAAAGGCGGTCAAGCTGCTCAGGATGTACTGCAGTTTTTGAACCAACTTGACAGAATAAACTACTTTGATCTGGAAGGTTTTAGGTGCAGTATGATATACCGTTGGAAAGGTATCGGAATCTAGTTTCCAGCAAAATTTACGGCTCGTAAAAATTCCTTTTCTACAGGGAGCTATGCCATATTTAGTCACAGGTGGTCAAGCTGTCCAGGATGATACGTTTCTGAGTAAAAAATCTGCATTAAGATGATAAGGCATTGGTAAGTAAAATCAAGGGAGAAGCACGACGACAACTAATGTTTGAAGTTCGATAACCAAGAGGATGCAATGATTTTTTAAAAAAAAAACAAGGGGTGAAGGCAGGAGAAACCTCAATCTGGTGGTCGCACCCTTGACAGAAGGCACTCGGAATTAGATGAACCCCTAAACACTTAATTCTAGAAAACGTACTCATGGTAGAAGAAAGTGGAGAATATCAATCTAGGGGTTCAACCAGTTGGAGTTTAAGGTCTATCAAAGCTCCCTTGCAACAATTCTGGGGTTAAACAAGTCCAGGGGTTTCGTTAAAAATTGTGGAGCACAACACTAGTTCGCACCATAGCTCAATCCATGAAGGGAGTAAATGGGTGAACTTGAACGATGATGGCGGTACAAACACCATGATTTATGAGCTGTAGGTGAATCCCAGCGCAGATAAGGGTGTGAACGTCCTGATAGATGAGTAGCAGGTGAACCCCAGTGCAGATTGGGGTACGACCCTCCTAACCGAAGGGGTACGGGTGAACCCAAATTGAAGCAGGGATGTGAACCCCATAATTAATGATAAGTAGGAAAACCTGGATGATGGCAAGGATATGAACTCCCTCATTGTTGAGCTACCGGAAATATTTTACATTATTCTCTTAAATACCTCTTGTTTCTTAAAACGAGCTAGCTCTTGTAAGCTTAGAGGTGTCTTATTGATAATTCACATATTCGGCACGAAAGTTTCCATCAACATTAATCATGAGAACATGAATGAGCTAGAAGACTAAGCTTCCATGAAAAAGAGATTTATTGGTGATAGGAACCCAAACATGGGTTCGATGATGACAGGTTCAAGGAAGATGAGCCCTAGAACCCTGAGGCTTCACTTAACAGAAGCTCGAGTGTGTTCAATAGACTGGACAGGAGGCTTAATGTGAAGCTTGTCAAACTAAAATGTGGTTCAGATTGGTAAAAAGGACTTCCCCAGAAAAGAGCTTCCCAGAATGGGGTGCGTATATGATAGGTTCAATGATGGAAGGCCCTTTGATCATGAAGAGACGCCCAAAGGTCTTCATTTTTACACCTGATTCAAAGGTTCTTGAGAAAGAGAGTTGAGGCAAAGAGGTCCACCTAAAAGACCTATTAAAGAAGGAGTTTCACCTTGGAGATTCCCCCAACACAAGGCCAAGGTTTTAGAGGGTCCCAATGGTGGTTCTTGATCAGAACCCCAACTTACATCACACCTCACGCACAAGAAGAATAAAATGAGATTTCCTGAGGAAGGCGGTCTAGAAGAGAGCTTCCACAATATCAATTTCGGGCTACAGACGGTGGCTGCATGAGAAATGAGGTTCCTAGCAAAGTTTTTAACTGCTAAAGTTAGCAAGAAGCTGAATAATAAAAAGGCCCGCAATAAGCAAGAAGAACTCGGGAAGCAACCTGGAAAAGGGTTTAAGCATGGAAAATCCCATTCAAAGGCTTTAAGCCAAAATGGAAAATATTGGAACTCAATGTAGGGGTTCCACCATGGTAGTTGTGTCACTCGACATGAGAACCCCAAAAGAATTAATTAGTTCCTAAAGGGGATTTATCAAGAAAAAACAATCTTGGCCATGTTTGGCCTCTTATGCAACAAATGGGCGTTGTACAACTGGTGTGGGATACTCATATAGTTAAATCAAGGAAATGGTCAAAAGTAAACACCTCACTATACGGGTATGATGGAAGCTCCATTCAGAATACTTGAGGAATCATGTTACCAGTAGCCTTGCTGATGGAACCCCATAAAGTGGTTCCAGTTTTTCAGGGGGTAGTACCACCCATAACGTTGATGTAAATGGCTGCTCTAATGGAGGATGATGAAGGAAGAACACATCATATAGAAGCAATAATTGAAAAGCTTTTCAAAAAATGAATCAATAAAGTCCAGAGATTTGACGTTGCCTCTCTGACAGAAAGTATGGAGGAACCTCTATAAATGAAAAATGAGGAGTTCTTGGTTGGACATGCGATGACACCAAATCAAAATGTTGAAAGCAACTTATAAAGGTGCTCACGATGAAAACTTCACTAACAGTGGAAGGTGGAAGCTCAGAATATCAAGCTAAAAAATATTGAGCAAAAGGTCTTAAGTAGTGACCTAAATGAAGCTCTAGCAAAAAAGTTATCATGGAAGTTGAAGGTGGACTCGAACTTCTCACGAACTGAAAATGTCAATGGTAGTATTGAAGAATGAACCCCTTTTATCCACCCAATTGGAAGGAGTTATAGTTGATAGCGTATCCTACAACACTATAGTAGGATGACCCGTTCTAAAGAAGATGCAAATGATGGACTTAATTTATAATGTGGCTATGAAGGTTCTCATATTATAAACCCCTCAAGCACAAGAAGCTGGAAGGTTCCCACAAAGGGGTTCCCCTGCTATAGGCCCCCCGAACATCAGAAGTTGGAACATGTGGAAACTTCAAGGAAGGTATTGTGGAAACTAGTATAGTGGAGGATTGTAATCTCGATGAAATTATGGAAAAGATGCTACTAGACAAGGAACGGGGTATGGTTGACCTCTCGATCAATAAGGAGATGGGTGCGACATTCATATATGAACCCCTTAAAGGAAAAAGCAGAAGCTGCAAAAGCTAAAGGAAACAACAAACCTAACAACGGAACCTCAATTGGAAGGCAAATTGGTTCGAATATAAGCGACGTGTTCACCTCATTTTTGAAGACAAACCTTACAAATAGGTTGTTATCTCTTAAGGGGTAGCTTCCCCTCAAGGCACTGTTGCTAACGGCTTCCCCCCTAAGGATGGAAGAAATTTGAATACTGGTGAAAGGCATACTGGGGGGTACTGGTTGAAGCACCTAAGCGGAGGCCAAAGAAAGGAGGTTTTATCATCTAGACAAAGAAAATGGTTACATACCATCTAGACAAAGAAAATGGTTACATACCTCACATTTATAAGGAGGAGCATGGCTTCCCACACGGATTAAAAAAGAGGTTGAAACTATGGTGAGACGTGTATAGCCATCTTCATAGATGTCCATTTAGACTTCTCCTCGAAGAGGATAAGAAGTTGAATATGATTCAATATTGGCCATGGACAAACTACGCCGAGGAATAGGGGGTAGTGGATACCAGGCTACATGGAGGATTTCTAAGATGCACCCTATTTTTAAATGAGAAGATGTACAAAGGAAGTTCAGGTTTGTGAACCCTTGGCGGCCTTCATCCTCAAAAGCCCTTATTGGGTTACAACGACAAAACTAGACATAAAACACAATCTTTAGCAATCAACATGGTTGGATTTATAGGTGGTCATAACTATATTCACGGCATACACCTAGAGTAAGGTCTTAAAGGTAGGTGTACCTGAACCCTATGACGGGAGGTTTAGTCAACTGAACTCGGGGAAGCTTGATTTATTTGAATTTCTGGTACCAAGGAGAGTTGTGAAATATGGTTTCAAACTTGGAACATGGAGGAGATCATTGGAAAACCATATCGGGTGGCATGGATATAATCATCAGGATGTAGAAGTGTGTGAAGATGGCTAGTATGTGTGGGCATACGTGCATCAATCGTAAGCTGCCAGATGGTTATCTAAGGCAACCACGACGTAGGGTACGACATCTGAACCCCGGAGGAAAAATAACATGGTCTTTCTTGGAAGAAATATTACAAGCAGTAGCCGCTTCACCAACAATACCCCTTATTTATTACAATGAGTACGCTCACGTAAGCTTAGAGGTTCAGGGTGAAGGTTGATTGAACCTGATTGCGGATTACATAAGGTTCCTCTTGCATGTAATGGCTACATGGAACCGGGGGGTAGTGGATGGTATACTGCCATGATGGTATCTTGAAAGTGGTAAATTTTTAAACAAACGGAACTTTTATGCAATGAATGGGTCATGTCCATGAGATTCTTGAGGTTCTGGTATGCGAAAACCTAATGGAATTTAATTCTGAGGTACCCTTGGAAGCTAGATCAAGGAGCATATGTGGATTGGATTTCACAAATTGGTTTAAAGAGGAGTTTTCATGTATGGATTATGCATGAGCTGGATTTACCATGTATGGATTATGCATGGAGAGGATTTCTCATGTATGGATTATGCATGAGCTGGATTTATAGCATATGGATTATATGCTAAAGGAATGGAACATGTATGGATTATACATGAATCGCATGTGGATTACATACGCAAGACAGGATTGGAAGCACATGGATTATGTGCTAATTGATTACAAGGACTATATAGAACATGTATGGATTATACATGAATCAAGGTAGGAACATGTATGGATTATACATAAATCAAGGCAGGAACATGTATGGATTATACATGAATCAAGGCAGGGACATGTATGGATTGTACATGTATCACATGTGGATTACATGTGAATGGATTGGAACCACAAGGCAGGCTGGTCCTAGGGAAACTAGGGCCATAAGTTTCCCCTATATTGGAGGTTCACTCGTTTGAACCCTGAGAAGGCGTAACGCCGATAAACTTCCGTGTAATCACGTTGGTGGACAACCAACCCCATTATGGGATTTATGTACAGCTGTGGAAGCTACGTACAAATTGGCAAACGGCTTTACCACGACCCCAGGGAAACTGGGTGAGTGAAGTCCAATTCTTGGAAATTGGAACGCTAAGGATTTTAGCGGTGTGAGGAAATCACATGGGATTGGCAAACAGCTTCGCCACGACCCCAAGGAAACTGGGTGAGTGAAGTCCAGCTCAAGGATATTGGAATGCTAAGGAAATTAGCATTGTGAGGAAATCACATGGAACCTCGTTGAGGGAATATCCGAGGATGGAAACTGGTCGAGGGAAACTCCCAATATGGAACCTCGTTAATGGGAATTCTTCATGCACTCTAGGTCTGATCCCGTAGACCAGTCTAGGATTAGGGGTTCAGTCGGTAAGAGGATCTAGCTTATATCAGTGGAAGCCCGGGGGGTAAGGCACGAGCGCTTATCTGTAAAATAATTTTTATGACTTGATTAAAATTATGATCGCTTTATCTTTGCCTTTATTTGCTTAACTGCTGTGAATAACTATAAGTACTTACTTGCTATGTGTACTTATGTGCTTCATGTCTTATACTCGCATGCCTTCTTTTTGTGTTCATATATTACTGTTTACGTGAACCTAGTTATTTACTATAAGATAGGTTATATGAAAGGACTCTAGGGGTAGTAGGTGTATGAACCTACTCGGTAGAAGCCTTTTAGGTATGAACCTCTTGGGTACGAGCTTCCTCGGGGAGTATTGATTTGGATTTGGATTTGGATTGGGTTTTGGATTTGAATTTGGATTCGGATTTGGATTTGGATTTGGATTTGGATTTGGATTTGGATTGGGTTTTGGATTTGAATTTTGATTCGGATTTGGATTTGGATTGGGATTTGGATTTGGATTGGATTTCATGATTTGGATTTCTCGTGTATGGATTATGCATGAGCAAGTTTTTAACATGTATGGATTATGCATGTTATGGGTTTGCGTCGATCCTAGGGACACTAGGTGTTAAGTGGATTTTATATCCACTTTTAAGGCTTCTAAATGGCTAGAATCGTTGTTCGTTCTCAAGTTTACAAGCATCATTTGATGTGTTTTGGTTTAGTTTTGTAGGTTGCATGGAATAACACAAAAGGTCGAGAGTCGGTGGATTTGGTGCAAAGATCGTGCTATGTTGGTGATCTTGGAATTGCTTGTTTGCATCGTCTCGGAAGAGTTGTGGTGTTGTTGCACCATCTTGGAAGGCTAGAGAATGCAAGGGGTGAAATGCTATTAAAGTGCAAGAAGGTGCAAAGGAAAGAGCAAGCCAAAAATCAGAAAATAAGCCAAGGCAGAAAATTTCCAGCAATTTTGAGCTCCGGGCGGCCGCTCGGGATTCCAGGCTGCAGCCTGGAAGCCAAAAATTCTGCTCAACGAATTGTTTTGCTGTTGGGCCATTTTCAGCATATGGGCTTTTTCTAGGGTTGTATAAAAACGAACTTACATCACTTGTAAACAAAACTAGCAGCTGGGAACATTGGAGAAGAGGCAAGAACAAGAGAATCATCAATCCTAGGTGATAGCAAGGAAGAATCACTCAAGTTCAAACCCATTTCCAGGATTTCTCTACTTCAATTTTCAGTTTTTCTCAACTCTTAACTTGTTTATTAGTGATTTCTTTTCTAGTACTTTTGTCTAATTCAATTTTAATTATTAATCTTAATTTTCATTTTGTTTAATTATGTTATCCATAGAACCCATGAAGGTGTTAAGTTTAATTATGAACTAAACACTTTCATGGGGTTCTAATGTAGTGAATTGTGGATTTTTATGGTTGGCTTGATAGATTATTTGAGTTTGTGATTTTCTTATAAGAATGCCTAATGTGGTTGTGTTAATTGCATATAGATGAGTAGCTAACATCTATTTTGTCAAATCTCTAATGAATGCGAAAGTGGATTTAGAGATTAGGACTCACCATGCTAGCATAGGTTTCGTCGGCTTCTCCGCGTGTTGGAATATAGTTTCGATAGAACATTATTCCCCTATGTAGTTAATTGCGGAAACTGTTTTGTAAATCGATTGTATCACCCATTCACATAGACATATAGTGTTTGGATATAATTGATGCCCTTATAACTTCTATCTCTTTTGTGGATGTTTATTTGGATTGGTATGAGTTAATTGAAAGATGGCTCATATTAGCTAAGTGTTCCCGCTAGCTTCTTTAACAATTGCAACTTATTGAATCTTGATAATAAACCAAGATGAAGCATTCATGAACTTAGAACCCCATGCCCTTATCATATTATTTTAAAAACACGTTAGTTGATATTTCATTAGTTAATTGTTAATTCAAACAAACCGAACTTTATCACTCATTCAAGCTTCTATAATTAGCCGAACATTGTTGAATAGACACTTATACTTAAATCACCGAGTCTTCGTGGGAACGATCCTTATTTCCCTTTATTGCTTTTGGACTGCGTATACTTGCGTAGTGATTTTAGCGAACAAGTTTTTGGCGCCGCTGCCGGGGACTACGGTGTTAATTTTTGTTTATGTGTTTTACTACAATAGAAGTTAATTTTGTTTGACTTGAACATTCTATCTTACAATTTTTTTGTGTGGTGACTACTTGTCTGTCAGGAACTTGAACCTTTTATGCTAACCCGTTCTAAAGCATTTAAAGCTAAACAAGCTCTTGAACTAACAAATTCTGAAAAGATGAACGGAGAAGGAGAAGTAGTTGCTCCTGCAGCAGCAAGGGCTCTCATGGATTACTCTCAACCAAAAATTGATGACATCCAGTCAAGTATCATTCGGCCAGCAATTGCTGCTCCTACTTTCGAAATTAAACCTAGCACTATTCAGATGGTGCAGAATCAGGTACAATATGGGGGAACTGCTACTGAAGATCCTAACTTGCACATTCGGAATTTTATCGAGATATGCGACACATTCAGATTCAATAATGTGTCAGAGGATGCTGTCAAGTTGAGGCTCTTTCCATTTTCTCTACGAGACAAAGCCAAGGGTTGGCTACATTCACTTCCATCAGGCTCCATCACAACTTGGGCAGATTTGGCGCAGAAATTTCTCACCAAATTCTTTCCTATGGCTAAAACCGCTGCATTTCGGAATGCTCTCACTCAGTTTTCGCAGCAATCAGGTGAAACCTTATGCGAAGCTTGGGAAAGGTATAAAGAAATGTTGAGAAAATGCCCTCATCATGGCATGCCTGATTGGATGATGATCAACTGTTTCTATAATGGGCTTGGAGGTCAATCTAGGCAAATGGTTGATGCTGCTTCAGGTGGAGCCTTATGGGCTAAAAGTTATGAAGAAGCATATGATTTAATTGAGATGATGGCGGCGAACGAATATCAGAATCCGACTCATAGAATGTCACAGCAAAAGGTGGCGGGAATTCTAGATGTCGACAAAGCTACATCTTTGGCAGCTCAATTAGAAGCACTAAGCTTGAAGGTGGATTCTATGGCATCACAAGGTTTTCAGCAAGTGGCTAGCATATGTGAGTTATGTGCGGGTGCACATGAAACCAACCAATGTGCCATTTCTAGTGAATCGGTGCAATTTGTAAGCAACTTTCAGAGGCAACAACAACCAGCGCCTAACAATTATCATCCAAGCAATCGAAATCACCCAAATTTCAGTTGGAGCAACAACCAAGGAGGTTCTCAGCAAAATAATCAGCCCTTTCATAATTCTCAGAATCAGCAATTTGGAAACAAGCAATCTAATCCATCTGGATTTCACCAACAGCAGGGGCATCAATTTCAACAACCATATGCCCCTAGACAATTTCAGCCCCCGGGATTTCATCAACCACAACAATCTTATGGACATTCCGGGCAATCATCTTCGAGTGAAAAGACAGAGTTAGATGAGCTCAGATTAGCCTGGAAAAGCCAAGCAGCTTCAATTAAAAATCTGGAAACTCAAATGGGACAACTTGCTAGTTTCATGATGAGCCGACCACAAGGAACACTTCCCAGTGATACCGAAGCTAATCCAGGGAGAAAGGACAACCAAGAGCACATCAAGGCCATCACTCTAAGGTCCGGGAAAGTCACAGAAGGTGCTGAAATGACAAGAGCAGAAAGAATTCTGCCCATTGAGGAAACAGAAAAAGTGGACTTGGGAGACACCGAAGACAAGGGTAAAGCTTCAATTTCAACCCAGGAGGAAGAAAAAAATACATCACCTCCTAAACAATCAGTCCTTAAAGAAGTAGGAGAGCATGTCTATCCACCTCCACCATTTCCTCGACGACTGCAGAAACAGAAACTGGACAAGCAATTTGGAAAATTTCTTGAAGTCTTTAAGAAATTACACATCAACATTCCCTTTGCCGAAGCTCTAGAACAAATGCCAAGCTATGCAAAGTTCATGAAAGGCATTCTTTCGAGAAAAGTGAAACTGGAGGAGTTAGAGACCGTTGCTTTGACGGAAGAGTGTAGTGCGGTATTGCAACAAAAGTTACCGCCTAAACTAAAGGACCCTGGTAGTTTCACCATTCCATGCACCATTGGAAAATTGTCTTTTGACAAATGTTTATGTGATTTGGGAGCAAGTATCAATCTCATGCCATACTCGGTTTTCTTGCAACTTGGCCTTCCCGAGCCAAAACCGACGAGCATGTCACTTCAGTTAGCGGATCGCTCAATCACATATCCCCGAGGAGTTGTTGAAGATGTCCTAGTAAAGGTGGACAAACTAATTTTTCCAGCTGATTTTGTCATACTGGATTTTGAAGAAGATAAGAAGATTCCTATCATACTTGGTCGACCATTCTTGGCGACGGGGCAAACATTGATTGATGTCCAAAAGGGAGAACTTACGATGAGGGTGCACGATCAAAATGTCACTTTCAATGTTTTCACAGCTATGAAATTTCCTACAGAAGAAGAACAGTGTCTAAAGATAGACGTGATTGAGTCTACGGTACAAGAAAAGTTGGATCACATGTTCATGAATGACACTTTGGAAAAGGCACTCAGTGGAGAGTATTCATTAGATGAAGATGATATAGATGAACAACTGCAATATCTGGATGCTATGCCTTGGCAAAGAAAATTGGAGAGACCGGTAGAATCGTTGGGTCTACCAGAATTAAAGGGATCGCATCAGCAATTGAAACCATCTATCGAGGAAGCTCCAACTCTAGAACTCAAACCACTACCAGAGCATTTACGGTATGCCTCTCTTGGAGAATCATCTACTTTGCCAGTGATTATTGCCGCTAACCTTTCAGATGCTGAGGAGGACAAACTCTTGAGGGTTCTTCGAGAATTCAAATCAGCCATAGGTTGGTCTGTGGCGGATCTAAAAGGAATCAGTCCCTCGTATTGCCAACATAAAATTCTATTGGAAGAAGGGAGTAAGCCAACAGTAGAGCACCAAAGGCGGCTAAATCCTATCATGAAAGAGGTGGTAAAGAAAGAAATCCTCAAGTGGCTAGATGCAGGGATAATCTATCCCATTTCAGACAGTTCATGGGTCAGTCCAGTGCAGTGTGTGCCTAAGAAAGGAGGCATGACCGTGGTGGCAAACGAAAAAAATGAACTCATTCCTACTCGAACGGTCACAGGATGGCGAGTGTGCATGGACTATCGGAAGCTCAATAAGGCCACCAGGAAAGATCATTTCCCACTTCCCTTCATTGATCAGATGTTGGATAGATTGGCCGGTCATGAATATTATTGTCTTCTTGATGGATATTCGGGGTATAATCAGATTTGCATTGCTCCTGAAGATCAGGAAAAGACCACATTTACTTGCCCGTTTGGCACTTTTGCCTTTCGTCGGGTTTCCTTTGGTCTTTGTGGTGCCCCAGCAACTTTTCAGAGATGCATGATGGCCATATTCTCGGACATGATTGGTATTAATGTAGAGGTTTTTATGGATGATTTTTCAGTATTTGGTACCTGTTATGATGAGACTCTTGCGAATTTGACCTTAGTGCTTAAAAGGTACGTTGAAACCAATTTGGTTCTCAATTGGGAAAAGTGCCATTTCATGGTACAAGAAGGAATAATTCTCGGGCACAAGGTTTCTAATCAAGGTCTTGAGGTAGATAAAGCTAAATTGGAAACAATCTCAAATCTTCCTCCTCCAATTTCAGTCAAGGGGATTCGTAGCTTTCTTGGGCACGCGGGTTTTTATCGGCGTTTCATAAAGGATTTCTCGAAAATTTCTAAACCGTTGTGTAATCTACTTGAGAAGGACATTCCCTTCAAATTTGACGAAGCTTGTCTTGTTGCCTTCGAGCTCTTGAAGAAGAAGTTAACTACTGCACCTGTTATTACTGCACCTAATTGGAGTGAGCCTTTTGAGCTAATGTGTGATGCTAGTGACTATGCAGTTGGTGTTGTTCTTGGTCAACGGAAAGAGAGAATTTTTCATGTGGTTTACTATGCTAGTAAAACCCTTAATGATGCACAGTTGAACTACACCACCACGGAAAAGGAGCTCTTGGCTGTTGTCTATGCTTTTGAGAAATTTCGAGCCTACTTGCTTGGCACGAAGGTAATTGTTTACACAGATCATGCGGCTATAAAATATTTGATGACAAAGAAGGACTCCAAACCTCGTTTGATCCGTTGGGTACTTCTATTGCAAGAATTCGATTTGGAAATAAAGGACAGAAAAGGAATAGAAAACCAAGTAGCCGATCACCTTTCTCGTTTGGAAGATCTTGGGAAGTCATCCCAAGACAGCACGGTCATTAATGAATTCTTCCCTGATGAACAACTGTTTGGAATACAAGAAGAAGAACCTTGGTTTGCAGACATTGTGAACTTTCTTGTTAGTAGAGTGATTCCTCCCGAACTCTCATATGCACAAAAGAAGAAGTTCATGCATGAAGTTAAATGGTATTGTTGGGATGAACCATACTTGTTCAGACAAGGAGCGGATCAGGTTATCAGGAGGTGTGTACCTCACAGTGAGACAGAGGCTATTCTGAAGGACTATCATGCCACAACATATGGAGGCCACTATGGAGGTGAAAAGACCGCGACTCTTATTCTTCAAGCAGGATTCTATTGGCCTTCCCTTTTTAAGGATGCTCATCAATTTGTATTGAGGTGTGATCGTTGCCAACGAGTTGGAAACATCTCAAGGAGAAATGAAATGCCCCTTAATGTGATGCTGGAAGTGGAAATCTTCGACGTTTGGGGGATCGACTTCATGGGACCATTCATTTCTTCATGCAACAACCAATACATCTTGTTAGCCGTGGACTATGTTTCCAAATGGGTTGAGGTCAAGGCACTTCCAACCAATGATGCAAATGTAGTGATAAATTTCCTTCACAAGAACATCTTTACAAGATTCGGCACTCCTCGAGTTATCATTAGTGATGAAGGTACTCACTTTTGCAATCGCAAGTTTACTAACCTCATGGCTAAGTACAACATCAACCATCGTGTAGCTACAGCATACCACCCTCAAACCAATGGCCAAGCCGAGGTGTCTAACCGTGAAATCAAGCGCATTCTAGAAAAAGTAGTGAGTCCTTCAAGGAAAGATTGGTCAATGAAACTTGATGAAGCGGCATGGGCTTATCGAACAGCCTATAAAACACCGTTGGGGATGTCCCCATATCAACTTGTGTATGGAAAGGCTTGTCATTTGCCAGCCGAATTGGAGCACAAGGCGTACTGGGCTTTGAAAAAGCTAAATTTTGATCTTAAGGCTGCGGGTGAGAAGCGAATGGTGCAACTCAACGAGATAGACGAGTTTCGCTTGCAAGCATACGAGAATAACAAGCTTTATAAGGAGAAAGTGAAGCGATGGCATGATCGTCGTCTGGTAAACAAGGTATTTGTTCCTGGTCAATCCGTTTTATTATTTAACTCTCGTCTTCGATTGTTTCCAGGAAAGCTTAAGTCGAGATGGTCAGGGCCATTTTATGTTAAAACGGTGTTTCCACATGGAGCAGTGGAAATTTTTGATAAATCACCTGATGAGTCGTTCAAAGTAAATGGACAGAGGTTGAAACCATACTTTGGTGAATGTGTGAATCGCGAAGCGGAATCCGCGGTTCTTGGTACTACCGATTGAAATTCGAAGAAAATGTCAAGCTAGTGACATTTAAAACAAGCGCTTCGTGGGAGGCAACCCATGCATTTTGGAGTATTATTTGTTTTGAAAAAGCATTATAAAAAAAAAAAAAAGTGAGAAAGAAAAGGAAAGGAGATGGAAAATATGTGTGTTTGAAAATGGGTGTCTGGCACAAAATAAGGACTCAGGGCGACCGCGGGCACGTAATTTCTACAACTGGGGCACGAATATTCATCAACAGGGAGCACGTACATTCAACCTGCCTGGGGCACGTAATTTCTACAACTGGGGCACGAATATTCATCAACAGGGAGCACGTACATTCAACCTGCCTGGGGCACGTAATTTCTACAACTGGGGCACGAATATTCATCAACAGGGAGCACGTACATTCAACCTGCCTGGGGCACGTAAATTCTACAACTGGGGCACGTACTTTCTACAACATGGCATGCAGTGGTTGAATATTTAGGCAGTTCTTATAGGTTTATAAAACCTCCGAATCCACTTACTTCTCCCTACTCAACCCCATAAATCTCATCCCATTTTCAACCCCAAATTCATATATACTAATCCCACATCCATATCCCTATATCAAACCATAACCCACTATCCCCACAATTACACACCCAATTATACATACATCCACATATATCCAATTTACTCATTCTCTAGCATCTCATAATACCTAAAAAATTGAAAAACAAGGATTGGATAAGGATTTCAAGGGTTTATCTTGTTGTGGGTTGTAAGCAATTGCTTGGTTTAATTTCGTTGGATATTGTGTGATTGGTTAATAAGGAGACTTGCACATAAGGTGTTTGTTAATTTGTCTGTGAGAATTATGGCTCCAAAAAGAACAAGAATTGTGGTTAGTAGTAGTGCTCAACCGAATATTGATGAGGCACTTGATGAATCGCGATTTGTTTCATTAATTGCTCACAATGAGTATAATCGATTGCGGACTAGGGCGGTGGCTAAAGAACGAGGATTCAAGCCTTCCGCCACCGATGGCGAATTGCTTGGCATGATTAATGTTAGGGGATGGAGTGTGTTGTGTGACACTCCTTTGGAAGTTCCCCTAGGTGTTGTCCGAGAATTCTATGCAAATGCCAAGGAATCGGCTAATGGTTATTCATGGGTACGTGGTGTAACGGTAGATTACCGGCGTGCAACCATTTCGAACGTGTTAAGGCTTCCACCTCAACCTCGGGGGGCCGAGGATTGGACGATCAAGTCACGCGCAGAAGTGGATTTAGATAGACTTGTGGTTGATTTGTGTGCGCCAGGCACTGAGTGGAGGTATAAGCCGGGATCTAATGAGCATTTAAACTTCCCTGCTTCTGCCCTGAATAGGTATGCTCGCGCATGGAACATGTTCATATGTGCACGATTGATGCCTTCTTCGCACGCTCATGACGTTACAGTGGAGAGAGCCATTTTGTTATATGGAATTTTGGGAGGCCATTACATTGATCCAGCATATCTGATTTATCAGGGTATGTGCCGTTTTATGACTAGCCGCACTATAGGAGCTATTCCCCATGCTTATCTTATCACCCGGTTGTGTATGAATGCCGGTGTTAATTGGGGTGCCGAGGAACAGCTTCAGCAGCAGAGTGCCGACATTGCTAGTGCTATAATTGCTCGTTTGGAGGATTGGCCGGGCGGCGTCCCTCACCCACGAGGTCATGGGTTCATTGTAGGTGGGGTGGAGAGAATTGTGCCACCTCCGCAGAGAGTTAGAGCAGATCGGGCTGAGAGAGGCGCAGGTCGCCAGGGTCCACAGGCAGGATTCAGTGATACCCAGTATAGGCGGTTGCTTCGGCGTATGGACGCCATGCATGATATAAATCGCCGTTTTGCACAGGATATGACAGTGTCACTTGATAGAGTTTTTGAGCGAGATGGCATTCAGGTGGAATGGCCGGTTTATGGCACTCATCAGCCCTATCCTCCTCCAGATACTCCACCAGATTCACAGCCCGAAGAGGGTGACGACTCAGACGATTAGGGGCGTTTTCTTCCCTTTTCCCTTTACTTTCAATGAGGACATTGAATTGTTCAAGTTTGGGGGTGTGGGGTTAAGGTCATATTTGCATCTAGCTAGTACATTCATGTCATGTAGTTTTAAGTCGCACGACATGTAGATTAATTTAATTGTTATGTTCATATAATTGCATATCATAACATTCCATGATCCCTTAGCATTAACAAGTTCGAATTAGTAGTCTTTGAAGAGAGTGTGATAATGAAAACAGGAATTCAATTTCATGCTCAGTTGAAATAGGCTATACTAGTGCAGTAGCTAAAATATTTTTACACCATTCATAGTTACTCAATGCTTTTGGATTTTGTTCTAGGATTACATGCTTATGGGGGAATAGTCGCTTGTTTAACGATAGAATTTTACCTATTCTCTTTATGACTCTAGGGCAGTAAAGTATAAGTTTGGGGGAAGCATTGGGTATGCGTGCTAAAAAAAAAAAAAAAAAAGAAGAAATATAATAATGATAAGTAATGGCTAGGTGTCAATTGGCTAGTAGCCAGCTCATATTTATATGAGTAGTCTAGGGGTGGAATGAGATGGAGCGAAACGCACTCATTCCCATTCTCAAAAGATAAGAAAAAAAAAAAAGGTTGAATGTGTATAAGGCATAATTGACCACGGTTGGGCTCATTGGTACTCGAGCAAGTAAGTTCTAGGGGACTTTGTGCCTAGTGACCTAAGGCTTTTATAGTCTGGGATCCGCTAACCTAAAGCTCGTTACAAGGGTGCTAGTGCATAAGTCTTTAGGGACCTCAACCAGTGCACGGTCAAATAAGCGTATTTAGAGGTTTAGAACATAATAAATTCATTGTGACCTTGATCGAATATGGAGCTGTTCTAGGTTGTCGAGAGTATAGACTCTATTCTGTTTTTAAACTCGTAAATTTCCCTTAAAAGCATGTTTTGTCTTGTTCGGATCCATTAGTGAGTATTCTTTTGAAGCTAGCACACAATCACGCTTTGCACTTGTTTATACCTATGTATATATTGGAATGTAATCGGTTCTTGTCATTAGTTGTTGCATTCTTGGAGGGGATTGTTGAAACGAATGTTGTGTTGCGAGGGGATATTGCATTTCATGCATCATGCATTTAGTAGTTAGGTTATTGAGTTCATATCATTCATGCATTTCCCATGTGTTAAGTGGTTGCATTTTTCTTTGCTTGAGGACAAGCAATGATTCAAGTTTGGGGGTTTGTTAAGTGGATTTTATATCCACTTTTAAGGCTTCTAAATGGCTAGAATCGTTGTTCGTTCTCAAGTTTACAAGCATCATTTGATGTGTTTTGGTTTAGTTTTGTAGGTTGCATGGAATAACACAAAAGGTCGAGAGTCGGTGGATTTGGTGCAAAGATCGTGCTATGTTGGTGATCTTGGAATTGCTTGTTTGCATCGTCTCGGAAGAGTTGTGGTGTTGTTGCACCATCTTGGAAGGCTAGAGAATGCAAGGGGTGAAATGCTATTAAAGTGCAAGAAGGTGCAAAGGAAAGAGCAAGCCAAAAATCAGAAAATAAGCCAAGGCAGAAAATTTCCAGCAATTTTGAGCTCCGGGCGGCCGCTCGGGATTCCAGGCTGCAGCCTGGAAGCCAAAAATTCTGCTCAACGAATTGTTTTGCTGTTGGGCCATTTTCAGCATATGGGCTTTTTCTAGGGTTGTATAAAAACGAACTTACATCACTTGTAAACAAAACTAGCAGCTGGGAACATTGGAGAAGAGGCAAGAACAAGAGAATCATCAATCCTAGGTGATAGCAAGGAAGAATCACTCAAGTTCAAACCCATTTCCAGGATTTCTCTACTTCAATTTTCAGTTTTTCTCAACTCTTAACTTGTTTATTAGTGATTTCTTTTCTAGTACTTTTGTCTAATTCAATTTTAATTATTAATCTTAATTTTCATTTTGTTTAATTATGTTATCCATAGAACCCATGAAGGTGTTAAGTTTAATTATGAACTAAACACTTTCATGGGGTTCTAATGTAGTGAATTGTGGATTTTTATGGTTGGCTTGATAGATTATTTGAGTTTGTGATTTTCTTATAAGAATGCCTAATGTGGTTGTGTTAATTGCATATAGATGAGTAGCTAACATCTATTTTGTCAAATCTCTAATGAATGCGAAAGTGGATTTAGAGATTAGGACTCACCATGCTAGCATAGGTTTCGTCGGCTTCTCCGCGTGTTGGAATATAGTTTCGATAGAACATTATTCCCCTATGTAGTTAATTGCGGAAACTGTTTTGTAAATCGATTGTATCACCCATTCACATAGACATATAGTGTTTGGATATAATTGATGCCCTTATAACTTCTATCTCTTTTGTGGATGTTTATTTGGATTGGTATGAGTTAATTGAAAGATGGCTCATATTAGCTAAGTGTTCCCGCTAGCTTCTTTAACAATTGCAACTTATTGAATCTTGATAATAAACCAAGATGAAGCATTCATGAACTTAGAACCCCATGCCCTTATCATATTATTTTAAAAACACGTTAGTTGATATTTCATTAGTTAATTGTTAATTCAAACAAACCGAACTTTATCACTCATTCAAGCTTCTATAATTAGCCGAACATTGTTGAATAGACACTTATACTTAAATCACCGAGTCTTCGTGGGAACGATCCTTATTTCCCTTTATTGCTTTTGGACTGCGTATACTTGCGTAGTGATTTTAGCGAACACTAGGCTAGCGAAACTCTCATAAACTTACAGCCCACGTAAGCCCTCGGCAAGCAGTGTAGCTAGGCCCATGTAAACCCTTTATAGGTAGTGTGGCCAGGCCCACCTGAACCCTTAACAGGTGGTGGTATCCTCTTATTATTAACATTGTGGGTATGTAACAATGCTCACATCAACTTCAAGCCCATGTAATCCCTCGACAGGCAGTGTGGCTAGGTCCACGTGAACCCTCAACAGGTAGTGGAACCTTTTTTCCAGGGTTCGCATTGACCCTGGGTACCCTAAGTGAGCAAAGTTCCTATCAATATTACGCCCACGTAAACCCGTCATAGGAAGTGTGGTCACCCCCACATGAACCCTTGACAGGTAGTGGTGTCCCCTTATCATACATGCCATGTGAATGGATATATACAAGTTAAGGCTATTGCGTGAAGCCTTGATATTTATAAAACCTTAAAGGGTACAACTGGGTGAACCCCTAGGGTTTGAATGTACCCCTAAGCAGTCTACTTCTCACATGGCATACGCACGAACAAAGGTTCAAGGATTCAAGCGGAGGAAGGCTTACATACCATGCAGGAAGGAAATCTGATCCTCGGGAGGTAACTCAACATCTCACCATGGAAGGGCTTACATAATGGAAAGAGGCCCTCATCTTAAGCTCAAAGGCTGGCAGCCCCAACCTTATGGATTCAATGGTTGAACCTTGACTTGGATTGACGTGCTAAAAGAAAAGATAAGTTCTACTTTCATTCTTTTACATATTCTCTGTTACACATGTTTCCTATACATACAAGGAAATTTATATAGCATCTAGCCAAAAACTTCATTGCGAAGTTCATCTTTTCAAATGGTTCATTATCTTCTATCACACATTAATTCATGTTCATCTGGATGTGCATATCACATGATTTTACACTTGCATGGATTTATACATAAAGGGTCATCATGACATATGTTTACTTACATTATGCATGAGTTTCAAAATTACTTTCAAACTTACTAGCTGATAGGTACTTAGGCATACTATATGCCTCATAACGTAACCACTTGGAAAGACATAGTTACAATTGAGGAGGTTTCTATGACCTTACCTTGGTCCCTCCTGGGGTACGCATATAAGATCATATGCATCATATGGATTATAGGTTCATTTGGGAAAAGCCCCACAATTTATGGCATGGTTTGGCAAAGTCCTATGGTTTATGGGAACAGTTTGGAGAAGTCCCACAACACTGGGCATCATTGGAGAAGTCCTCAAAATACTTAGCAATATCTTGGGAGGTCCATTGTGATGGTTTCATAAAAATCTCTATATATTGTGGCATATGTCTTGAAGAGTACGTTCGCCAAGGTTCTACTTGAGTGTGAAGGCAGTAATGGGTTTATTTATACAAAATCATTTGCACTCGCATAATCATACTTGCATCTATGCGTTATATATCTATACGCTATGTGCATTATATATGTGAGCTACTTAGCTCATGTTACTAATCACTTTTTCTAGTTGTCTCGGTAGCCCAGGGTTCTGGAAGATTGAAGCTTATTTGCAACAGCGGAAGCTTCATAGCTTCACCCACAAGGATTTACACATGAAGACCAACCTCACAAGGAAAAGAAATATATCGAGAAGTCAGGCTATGGTTCTCAAGGAAGGAGGCTGGAAGCTGGTAGGTTCAGGTGATCAGGATAAAAAGCTCATGTTTGGAACTAGTACGCCATGCATGGACTAAGGTATATGAAAGGAGTTCATTTAAGGATTCAGATTGAGGTACATGTGTGGAACCATTGTATTTCTTGTTTCTTACGCCGAGTTAGCTCATGAAAGCTTGTAAGCATGATGTGGAAGCTATATATTTCTCTAAGGAATACAAGGAATTGAATATGGACGAGTGGCAAGCCCGATACATGGGGTTTCATGGTGGAAATGGAGAGTTTTGGTGGGATTCAAATTTTAAATAAATTGAGTTCGAGTAGGATGCTGCATGTTTGGGGCTTATCACTTGGAAATAATTTTATGTAAAATACTTCTCAAATAATTATCCGGGAAATTGGATGTTTATGCAAAGGTACGTAGCTTGAGGGGTTCACTAATGGTACCCCAATGTGGAGATGGTGGAACCCTAGGGTTCAAACTCGGAGGTTACGAAGGTACAACCATTAGCACAGGAGTTTCATGGTCGAGTCCCTTGTTTCCTACAACGAGTACGCTCACGTAGGCTTAGGGATTCACATGGGATGAAAGTGTGATTGAGGTACGAGTAATGTTAGGTTCCTTTTGCATTCAAATGGCTACAAGGAACCGGGGGGTAGTTGTTGTGCCAAAAATCCGCCTTGGGCTTGATTTAAGGCTCATTAAGGTTATGGACTCGAATTACTTGAATTATGTGGTTATGGGATGATAGGTTGGGCTAGGTGTGAATGCATTGATCCAATACGTCCTAGGAATATACTGGAAGATAGGGATTCTGACATCTGGTTCGGGGTTCGTCCATATAGGGGTTCAGGTGTTGAACCTCATATAGGGGTACTTTTGTGTGGAGGCTCGACAGGGTTCGTCCGAGTGATAAGTCTCCAGGCAGGGGTACGTGCACGTACCCTGATGATTTCCAGAAAACACACCAGCAGTCCTAGAATCTCCTAGATTGTAGGAAATCGGGTAGGGCACGCTCTAACAACCTTGTGGATAACTCCTAAGCAATAGGAACGGCCCAACAGTGGTTATCATGGATAAACATCATATATACATGGGATATATATATATATATATATATATATATATATATATATATATATATGCGGATATATATGTGTAGATATATCATGGAAGCATGGATAAATCATTGAATAACAGTCGGATAACTATATCAGTTGGGATAAACAATCAAGGCAGGTCGGTTATGGAGGATTAAGCTTATCAAATTGTGGAGGATTATCAAGAACTACATGGGACTTGATCTCTTATAAATATAAGAGTATGTAGGCAATTTGCAAGGGGAGACACACATATACACCACTAACACACGCTCTGGGCTAGTTTCTCTCGATTGAGTAGGATTTACTCGGTCACCATAGCTCGGAGTACTTGCAAACTCAGTCCAAATAATCATTCTTCCTCCATTCGGATTAGGGTTTATGAGGCTAGGGTTTTTGGATTGTAATTCGGGTTATTTGATTAAGATTATTGGATTTTCTTGGTTGATTCTTGTAATTATTTCAATGAAGTGTTGTACCAAATTCCTCTCACAACATCTTCTTTTCTCGCCCACCTCTTTCTTCCAATCTCTTTGACCAGACTCTGGGTAGCTACTATCAGCATCAATTTCCGATCACCCATTTCTTTCTCATATTTTTACACTTTCTCATCTTCTTTATAAATTTTTAATCTCTATCTTTCTGGATACATATACCCACGGGTTGAAGTGTATATATAAATATCTATTTGAAATTTGAATTGTATTTTCATGGTGGTGCAATTAACTCTAACGAAGAGAAAATTCAGATCCGATCAACTCTAACATGAATCAAGTGGTGATTTTGATTCAAGTTTTTAATTATCATTATTTTAAGGAGGTGATTTTGGCATGATATATTGATGATATTTAGATGTGATGGCCGTAAGTGATAACAGGAGGTGGTGGTAGAACGTGATTCTCGTGTAGTGATTTTGTTGATTTGTCTATGATAATTATTTCTTGTTCGTTGTGATTTGACTTGATTATGGTGATTATTGTGTTGATTTTTAGCTCTTGGGAGACGGTAATCGCAAGTGGTAGCCCTATGGCTGAAGGTGGTGGTGCAAGTACAGTGATGTGGATAAAAGTAGATTAGCGGGGTGTTGTAAAATAAAAATTGGTATAAATATAGCTTACATTAAGTTGATAAATAAAATAATAGATGGTCAGGATTATATCCCATTTCTTATTAACTCTAATGAGAAAAGTTTTCATTTAATTGGAGTACTTGGAGTACATATACGCATTCAAAATATTTTAAATTTATTATTTTGCAAACCTTGTTATATGAATATCATAATTTCATTGATAATCTTGAAAATCATGTATGTTTTGCAATATGTTAAATCCTTTATGTCTTGTAATCAGAACATATATGTTTTGCAGTCCAAATATATTTCGCAGAACAATTCGTTTTGCAATATTTTGTTAACAAAACATACAAAATTTTCAAGATCATTTTCAATGAAATAGTGATATTCATGTAATAAGCTTTACAAAATAATAAAATTTGCAAAATTTTGAATGCAAAATGTATATGTACTCCAAGTACTCTAATTAAATGAGTACTACATAGAACTTTACTCAAACTCTAATTAATTATTCCCACGTATATACATATTCACAATATACTCTCAAATTCATTTTCATATATTCATTTATTAAAATTAATATATATCAAATGCTTTGGTCAATGTGGGCCATTTTTAAAAAATAATGACATTATGTATAATTTAGTCTGTTCCATCAATTTCGTTTCATAAAACCAAGTTATTTGTTTAATAAAATAAGTAACTTCTTTTCTTGGAATATATTATTTGATTTTTTTAGATAAAATTGAAATAGCAAAAACATGGGTTTTTTTTACTTCGGCCTTGATAATTAAATTTTGATTTAATATTTTGGCCTACTTATTATACATAAATGTATCGGTACACTTCCTTTGATACATAATTTTAAAATTTCGTATTTCGGCCTAAATATTTATAAAAATATATATTAAAATCTTTATAAATTAAATATTTTAATAAGTATAATTTAAAAATATAACTATTTTAATTTAAACAAATGTTTAGGTTTAGCTTTTTATAAAATTATTCTAACATAAACACATATCTTGGGCCTACTTATAGTAATGACCTAATAATTAAAATTTTATTTTAGTGGACTTAACTACTTTTCCTGTTTTTAAAACTTATTTTAACCTATTTACGATAGTATCACAATAATACATGTAAGTTATTATTTAAGATTTATATTAAATTGAAAAAATTATAAGATTTTATATCAAGATCTTATTACAATATTTTATACATGACAAATGATGATAATATAATGTTATGTATCTCTTGAATAAATTTAAAATTTGGATTTTAAATCCTTATTTGTGAATGGTTTTTTGAAATTATTATGTTAAATCAATTATAGTTCTGTATTTTGTTGACCAACTTATAATTTTGAATGATATCCCTCTAATATTTATAAGGTTTATTCTTTTATATAATATTAATAAGAATCATTTTAACTTGTTTAATTAGTATAAAATTTTCTAATACTTAAAATGCTTATAACAAAAATAAATATAAGTATAAAATGTCAAAATTAATGAATATTACCCATGCATAACACGAAGTTTACGATACCACATAATAATATGTAAGTTATTCTTTAAGATTTATATTAAATAGAAAAAATTATAAGATTTTATATCAAGATCTTAATACAATATTTTATACATGACAAATGATGATAATATAATGTTATGTATCTCTTGAATAAATTTAAAATTTGGATTTTAATTATGTATTTGTGAATGGTTTTTTGAAAATATTATGTTAAATCAATTATAGCTCTGTATTTTGTTGACCAACTTATAATTTTGAATTATATCCCTCTAATATTTATAAGGTGTATCCTTTTATATAATATTAATAAGAATTCAATTTAGAATTAGTTTGAACTCATTATTCACACAAATATTAAGACTTTTGAAGATAATTTTATTTGAATAATATTCCTCTAATATAACAAAATTAAATTTGTGAATAAATTTGTTTTCAAGTTTATAAATTGTTTTACAAAAATAGATTATTCGTATAAATGGAGTTATGTTTCTGTTGGTTACTAATTGGGATAGTATATGCGTCGCATCTTGTATATCGTTTAGGACAGTCGGTTAAGTTTTTTTTTTTAAAATAAGTCGACTTAGGTTATTAGTATTTAAGTATAAAAATTAATAGGATATAATCTAGGTCCTTAATTAAAATTTAGATCTAACAGTCAATATTTATTTTGTGGTAGTATTGACAACCAAATATCCGGGTGTTGGCCAATATATCACAATTTTAAACTAAATGGTCACAAATATCACAATCTGGGAGGATGACCCCAAATATCACTCTAAAATACAGTTGTGTATAGCGTTTTATTTTTTTTTTGTAACGCTAAAGCGTCTAGCGTTTAAGCCATTTATATTTTTTTTTACCAAAAAACGCTATATAAAGTCATGTTTCCAGCTTCCATAAACGCTAGCTAAACTTATGTTTTGGGCTCAAAACACAAGACCATCTTTCGTTTTCTTAAGTTTTGCTTTTATTTTTTATTTTTTTTTGTTAAAAACGCTATCTTAAATTTGGTCTTGGGTTTCCAATTCCAAAACGCTACTTTATCTATAGTTGTACCCTTAAAAACGCAAGATGAAATTCTGTTTTAACATTGAAAACGCTAGATGAACTTGTGTTTTCCATATTTTTTTTATCCAACTAAATATGTATTTACAAACAATATTAAAAAATTTATAATCAAATGATCAATTAAAATTGTATTTTTTGTTACTGAGTTCGTATACGATTTAGACGTCGTTCTGAATATTTCTAAAACCCAAAATGAAAACGTTGAACCCCAAAATTTAATTGTTGAACCCCTATTTTTAATTAAAATTGTTTTTTTAATTTAAAAATTTTATTTAAAAATTTGAATCCGGCGGCCTGATTTTTAAAGTTAACGCGTTTAAAAATCAGGATTAGTCAGGGTTTAGGGTCTAGGGTTTAGGGTTACAATCCTAAACCTTAAACCCTAAGTTCGCATACGATTTATTTGTCGTTCGGAATATTTCTAAAACCAAAAATGGAAACGTTGAACCCCAAAAGTTAATTATTGAACCCCTAAGATTAATTAAAATTATATTTTTTAAATTTTAAAAATATTAATTTTTAATATTATTTGCAAATATATATTAAGGAGAGGAATAAAAAGAATGAAAAAAAAAATCACCCTTAACACCACTTAAAGTGGCGTCTCCCCCTTCCCTCCCCCAAAACACCACTTAAAGTGGTGTCTTCCCTCCCCCAAGTCAGCCAACGCTAGCCGATCCAGCGTTTAGAAGGAAAAAAAAATTAATCCCAGAACGCTAGTTAATAATGTGTGTTACAGTGATATTTGGGACCAATATTTTAAGTTGTGACATTTTGGACCAATTGCTCTAGAATTGTGATATTTGGGGGTTTTTTTCCAAATATCCACCTTATGCTTATTATATACCCGTGCAAAGCACGGGTTACTTTTAAATACTTTTAAAATTATATGATTAAATAAAATAGAGTATAATAATTTATTATGGGTATATGTTAACTTGCATGTTGCACGGACTACTTTCAATAGTTTTTATTTGAGTTTTGTATATTTAATTTGTATTTTTTATTTTTGTTGTAAATATTTTATTTAGATTAACACGTTTTGGCAAGACAATTTAATCCACGTCAGCTGCCACCTAGATGCCACCTCAGCTACTATATTGTATTAATAATAAAAAAAATTTATACTAGTGAGAATTGAACCCCTGACCTCTAAGGTTTTAAAACTCATTATTAATATATCGTGAGACAACCCCATATATTATATTCATTGTTCCTAAAAAGAATTGAACCGTTGACCTCAAACTTAGAAGAGAGATTACTTACCACTAGGCTAGACAACAATTTTGAAAATATTATAAAACAAATTATTAATATATCGCGAGACAACCTCCATATATTATATTAATGATAAAAAAATTGTTCCTAATAAGAATTGAATCGTTGACCTCTAACTTAGAATGGAGATTCCTTATCATGCTCCATCAATTTTGAATATATTATAAAACTCATTATTAATATATTATGAGACAATTTAATTATCATGAAATTACTAAATTACCCCTCCTATATTATATTAATGATAAAAAAAATTGTTTCTAATGAAAATTAAACCCCTTACCTCTAATTTAGAAATGAGATTCTTTACCACTATCCTAGATATCAGTTTTGAGAATAATTTTTTTTGGTTATATATACATCATGAATTGATAATTTTTAAGATATATTTTGCATATTAAGCATTAACATGTTGAAGCACCATTTAATTATGATTTTACTAGCAAGCCCATGCCTTGCACGGGCTATAAAGCTAG
This sequence comes from Saposhnikovia divaricata, assembly GCA_036435485.1. Lineage (NCBI taxonomy): Eukaryota > Viridiplantae > Streptophyta > Magnoliopsida > Apiales > Apiaceae > Saposhnikovia > Saposhnikovia divaricata. The sequence continues at coordinate 52,215,891 of CM071594.1, read as the reverse complement.
TTTGATCTTATGTTTTAACACAACTACTAATTCACGAAAAATTTTCACTACCATCTTTGTACGAATTAATAATCACTCTAGTTTTAAATGTATTAATTAAAAAGAGTTTCATATTTTTTGAAAAAAAAATTAAATAATAAAATATAATATAATATAAAACGTTCATTTCGCGCACCTTCACTAACCCGAAGATAGCTAGCACACTCGTAACCATGAGCATGGCAATCCACTTTTGTGTCTCCTAGTGATATCGTATCGAACCTGTGACTTTGGTGTGGTAAATCCCTAAATCCAACCAAAGTGGACTACATTGCCTTTCTTTAAAAGAAAAAAAACAGATGGGCTAGATGCATAGGTGCATAATAGATTGATATGAACATCTTGTTGATACCTTCTTCTTGGTTCCTTTTTTTCCTTCTTCCATAACCTAAGCTCGGAGAAGGAAGAGATAAGAGGGCCCTATAAAGATTGTGGTCTGAAATCCATAATAGAACCAAGATGAATATTCCACGATCCAAAATCATAGTTCTTCGATCTGTTTGCGCGTTATTGCTTATAAGTAATATTCTATTCATAATCCATTAGCTATTCACGGAACGTGAGAAGCAGGTGATTAATCATCTGCTTCCGGAAGAAATCGAAGAATTTATTGGGAATCCTACAATTTTCCATTGGTAGCAAATGAAATGATTATTAATCGGAGAAAATTCTAGCTAAAAATAAAAACATAAAACTTAGTCATAGTTATATATAGACTACAGTTAATACAACCTTGCAAACTGCTCAATCTCTTGTTTAATAACAAAAAAGGTAATATCCCAAAAATTGATAGGCTCCTATCGCAAAACCTTTTGTATAATATGTACTACCTATATATTAAAACAAAAATCTTTTGTATAATATGTACTACCTATATATTAAAACAGAAAAACAAAACCCGTTATATTTAGGAAATTAGGAGAATAGAGAAACTAATTGTAAACGGGTAAACGAGCTATTTATTCACTGTACTATTAAAAAAATTTCAACTGGATCACTAACCCAAAAAAATTTCAATCGCATAATGAAACCATTAATTACATTCAATCGTAACACTATACTATAAAAAAATTTCATTGTCGTTAACTTTGACGGAGAGATGTTAAACTATTTATCAACTTTCAATTAGGTCACTGGACGGGAAATAAAATTAAACTATAGATTGAAAAAAATTAAAATATTTGTTTAGAAATTAAAAAATTAAACTTTAGATTGAAAAAATTAAAACATACTCATATGTTGAATTTTTTTGAAAAACTTGTAATTTTTTAATTCAAAAAAATTTCAAATGTTTTAATTCGAGAAAATTTATACGCATTAATTCGAAAATATTTGAAATTTGTTTATTCGAAAAAATTTATATGCATATCTTGAAATATCTTTAAAAATTAACAGACATATCCCTTAGATATATACCCTTGATGTCATCTCCAAAGGTATAATTGTTTTGATATTAAAAAAATATCCAAATATATACATTTAATATTTGTAAACTTATAACATCTTCTAGCATTTATAAATTAATAAAGTGAGATGTAAAGCATAATGTAATGTAATATATAATAGAGGACATATATAACTCAACTAGGATAAAAGATAAATAATATTAAAAGTATTATTAGTTTGCGCCAGGTGCCAGAGCTATACGCCTATATGAACAGAGACTGTTTTAGGTGGAAAATTGGTAATGGGGAAGCCATTTTGTTCTGGGAAGACAACAGGCTTAGTCAAGGACCTTTGATGAATTTGTGCCCAAGATTGTACAGAATCTCTAATCTGAAATACACTTTAGTTCGCAATTTTCATCAGTTATGTTTAAACAATCTAAACAATGCATCTTGTTTGTGGAGCCGTAATATTTCAACTAGAGAGGCAGGTGAAATGGATGCAATTCATGGTATTCTCTCAGATTTGTCTTTATCTACTTCGCAGGATGTGCTATTTTGGACACCAGGGAAAGGTTCATTTTCTACTAAACATCTCTCAAACCTCTTATCAGGTCAAATAGAGATTCTTAATTCTCAAATTAATATTTGGAAAATGATTTGGGAATTAAAAGTGCCCCCTAAAATTAAAATTTTTCTGTGGAAATTACAATGAGGTGCTCTTCCTACTAGCTCTCTTCTTTTTAAAAGATTCAATAAAGGGTCGGAGCTATGTGATTGGTGTAGTGAGCAATCGGAGTCAGTCGAGCATCTCTTCTGGCATTGTAGTTTAGCAAGGAGAATCTGGACATTTATTGGAAATTGGTGGAGTATCTCACGAGCCCTCTCAAGGCTTCCTGCTTTCTCGATATCTTCTCTCTTTGGGCTGTTTAAAGACAGCATTATTAAACGTATTTGGAGACTAACTGTGGCAGCCTCTCTCTGGACTATTTGGTTGTCTCATAATGAAATGGTTTTTAAAAACAATAGGCTGACGGAATCATGTATTAAGACTCTAATCTTAATTCGCATCAGAAAGTGGGGACAAGCTTCTAATCTAATGAATTATGGTTCAGATTCAGTCTGGCTTGTAAATCCGCAAGGTGCAATTGCGATACACTCCATGTTAATGAATAGAGAATATTGGCACTTTAAGGCTTTTACATATAGAGTTATATGTGCGGTTGATGGTGCATGGGGGGTAAATAAAAGCAAGACCCATGTGGGGGGAATCGGTGGATGGGTTAAAAATGCAAAAGGAGTCATTTTGCATTCTTTTTCTGGTCCTTTGAGGGTGGATTCAAGCACAGAGGCTGAGATGGGGGCTATTTTGCACATGATTCGTACAATCTGGAATCATAAATTCCCGTTTGGTAAAATTGTCATTTGCACAGATTGTGTGGAAGTAATTGAAATGATCAATTCTGATCATTTTTTATGCTCAGATTTCAATATGCAAGGTAAGTATCTGAGAGATTTAGTGGGGACGTATATTTATATCAATTACGTTCCGCGCGAGTGTAACACGGAAGCAGATTCCTTAGCGAAAATGGGTCTGTCAAGACCAGTTATGGTGAATTACTGGGCCAATAGTTGGGAAGCATTACTCTGATGGATTTGGATGATGCAATGACTCAGTTGGCGTTATATGATGAGCTTGTGAGAGGACAGTAGAGTTCAGACCTAGTGTAAAATGCTGAGCAACTTGTTTAGTATAAAGTTATGAGTTGGTGTTGATTTTCATTATAAGTATAGTTTGGTTAGGAGTTTTGTTTTTCAGATTGTAATATCGGTCAACTTTTATTATATTATATCGTTTCCCAAAAAAAAACTCTATACAGGGATCGTGAAATTTGAAGAACAGGCATCAACAAGGATCAAGTCGCTGAAAGAAGTTCATTAACATGATCAAGCCTCAGTGACAGAATAAGATGTACAGATGATTCAGTTAAAGGGCCAAAAGATTCTATGTATTTATATTATTTGAAGATACTGCTGCAGGCTAATCAATTGGAATGTAACGAAGGTGTGAAGATCAAGATCAGTGCTAGTCACTTGTGAACCAGACCAGTGCACTAAGTGTCAGCCCATACGAGAAGGATCAACACATTAATTAACAGAAAGAATTGCCAAAGCCTATTGACGATCAAGGACAAACATAATATCTCAAGGTATTGTCAAAAATTAATTTACTCTGAAAATTAAATAAGTAACAGATTAATTAATTATTTATAACAAAATAATTAAATTAATCTGGTACTTGGATTATTTTCTGAGATGAATTAAAACAGCAGAATAAACAGAAGAGAGAAGCCCAAGAGATTAAAAAAAATAGTAAAACTATGCGCGATTACTATGCAAGATTACTATGTGCAGTTAATATGCACAGTTACTATGCAGGTACTGTGCAAATAGTGGTACTGTGCAAATAATGGCTGGTGGGCCCACAGTGGTAGGTGATGAATGGTGGTACTATTCAAATAGTGGCTGGTGGGGCCACAGGAGTTGTTGAAATAGTAAATGGTAGGTGAAATAGTGCCCTCCTTCAGCCTATAAATAGGCCTATTGTATTTCATTTCAAAACACACCTCAACACATAACATTTTCTTCTCTCTCTTATATTTTCTCTTTGTAAGCTGCTAGACAGTCCATCTAGTAGAGAAGCCGGCTTAGCCCGCTTTCAGGAAGTGTCAGGTAGAATGTCCTCATGCCTAAACTATCTTTAGGAGTGTTCTGGTTTTTTAAGCTAATCCATTGGATTAGAAGTTGTAACACCCCTCGATTTTTTATCAATTCAAAGATATTTTTCCGAATTGATTGTGTTCTTTCGATTCAGTTGTTGACCTTATTTTTCACATCTCAAAAATCCATATATTTTGAAATAACGTATTCAAACCCCCCTTCTACGTTATTCTGGACCTAACATGAGAATTTCAAAAAGTTAACTGGATGCCCATACACTTATTTTTAGAGTATCTCGAAATGTTTATTTTTTAATTTTATTAAATTCTAATTATTCGAGAAAAAATTAAAAAATCAAAGAAAAAATTACTTTGGATTGAAAAAGCGTGATATCTTAAAATATTTGTAATGTTCATAATTGAAAATTTTAAAAAAAATTTAAACTTCATTGAAAATTTAAAAATTCATTCAAAAATTCAAAAAAAAAATACCGATGACCTAATTGAAAATTGATATAAAGTTCGGTGATAGATTAGCAGTTAAACTTGATACCGATGACCTAATTGAAAATTAATATAAATTAACACGTAAGCATTCCGTTAATTGTTTTAACGGCAGAAACCCAATTGAAATGTTTTGAGTGTTTTATTATGCGATTGAATTTTTTTTGGGATTGGTGACCTAATTGAAAGTTTTTAAATAGTACTGTAACGAAATAGCTCGTTTATCCAATTGTAAACTTGCTCATCAGCATTAACTCCCACTTAAGACCCAAATTAGGAAAGATTGTAGTGTTTGATTTGATCTCCCCGTCTTGCTGGAGAGTGGAGGCCGTGAGCACTAATCTTGGACAACAGAAATGAGAATTGAGCAGCACCTAGAGCTTTTGTAAACAAGTTGGCCAGCTGAAGATTCGTGTGCAAATAGGCAGGAGATATAATACGAGCAACTAGAACATATTGTCTTCCGCATAAATCCTTAGAAAACTTCCACCAGCTCCAGAATATATGCCTGAATTTCATATAAGCATTAAGAGAAATGCAGAGGTTACAACAACATCACCAAGATGCAATTTTCAGCTTTCAGAGATCATAAGAAATGTGAGCAAGCTATGAATTCTGTTTATTGTAAGATAAACTTTATGCAGTGCCAGTTATCCCTTAGAAATAATCTTATGAATTCAGACAAGTATGCCAAAGTTTACCAACGTTTACCAACGTTGTTATCCCAGCCAAGGACTTAATCAAGCTTTATATGTTCATGATTACAAATCTAATCCAATTTCCTATGTGGGGACTGCTGACCTCTGACCTCCATATCCCTCTACCAACTTCATCAGAGAATAACATTTCAAAAAACAAATAAAGCGAGCAAGAAAGTATATAATATATCAATTAATGGAATTGAAGAGGTTAAGATTTAAGAAAATAACGAAGAAATTCCTATAAATGCAAGAAGTAGCAAATGTTGCATTTGATCAACAGAGAAATAGGTTACAGTTTTTATGACAAACTGCAAGCAACAACAATCTATGACAAACCAACCTTTGCTTTCAGTTTTCTACTCATATGCAATAATTCAAATTTTTTTTTTTTATCAAAGCATTAAATATAGACTTTGTAGTGTAAATAGATATATTATGCAAGGGCGGGGGATTACCTCACTGAACAGCTTCCCCTGCAACTGCCCGGCTGATTGTTTCAAATGTTTCAACATAATCACAGAAAGCGGAATATGTTAAATACCTCAGAACTGGAAAGATCTTCACTTCTTGGGTTTTAAGGTTATAAAAGAACATATATCTCTCTTCCATCGTCTTCTGTTCCATTATAAAAAGATCATCTTTCCAATATCCTACAGGTCGTGCAAGTCTATCAGAATGCTCAACAGTTAACCACTTAGTCCAAGATTCCTGATGCCCATAGTCGTCCATCACCCATATATCAAACCTTGAGTTTGGGCAATCTGTGCGAGGAACAATCAATGAAAGTGAGTCATTTAATGAATCTAGAATCCCTAGCTCTAGAAGAGGAATTTTAAAAGGATCCAGCCATGTAAACAGTTTCATAGTTTCTTCTTCAAGGTCAAATGACACTACTGCTCTGGAAAGTCTATCTTCAACACCTGCAGTATCAGCAAGCCAGTGAAATGCCTGTTTCAAAGATCGGATAAAATGGGGAGTAGAGATGTCAAAGAGTATCGATGGACTATTGAAAAATTGGGGTACTTTATCAGGCTCAAGACATGGAAGAGTTGTTACATCATATACACTCCATTTTTCCGTAGTCATCTTACACACCTCAACTGTTACTACAGGGTCCTCCGGATCAAAATAAGAAACGATCCTTACCAGCTTGTAATCATTAGTCTTTTGGGCGAAACCAAATGCATGAGCAATAGTATGTGGAGCTCTTAAAGCATCAAATTTTGGTTTCTCAACATACCGGTTTTCTCTGGTCACAGGATTCCAGATCAAAAAGTAACCTCCACTCTCATAATCAGGGGTCTCAACTTCAGCACAAAAAAGACCATTGCAGCTACCTATGATAGAGATGCCACAAGAGATAGGATTACTTGGCCTCACATTTGAAAAAGATACAGAATCATCCGTGCTCTCTATAAGAATGTGCTCAGACCGGTCTTCAATCTCATCAGTGCCAGAAAGGAAAACTGAGCAAAGCGTGCTGGCATTTGAAGTGCTGGCGTGCTCGACATGGGTCGCTATGAAATCAGGATTTCTGGTAACTACAATAAAGCGTTTACACACGCACTGGCAGCTCAGGATTGATCTAGCTGGCAGTCTTGAGAGGACAAGTCTGAGAACATCGTCTGGTAGATCCGATATCGATGTTTCCTCCCTCACAGAAAAGTGCAAGTCCTTCACATATAGTTGCAAGTCCCTTGTCATTATCTAAACAAAAAAAATGGTTAAATTCAGTAGAAAAAATACCCGGAAAAAAGAGAGTAAGAAATATTATACACCAGAAGCAACCAACACACATCCAGTATGCATCTATCATGATTCCATATCATGGTACAAATTAGAAAATAGAGTAACCATCAATATTATATTTATAATACCAATATTGTAACATACATCCGGTAAAATAAATAGTAATAGTTCAGTTGCAAGATTTCATGGCAAGATACACTAAACACAAGCAGCAACCGACACATTTAATTGAAAGGACCAAAAGAGAGAAATTAGAGAAGAGTGTACACATCCATATTCCAATAGCTACAAGTTGAATCTATACTTCTCTACTATCTAGCTATTGTGTACAATTAAAGCCGAAATACTAAAAATTTGGTTGTTTGATAGGAAGTTAAACGATGACAATAAGATCTTTTAAAGCATATAGATGAGAACGGATACATTTGATACTAAAAAATATTCAAAATTTTAATATCGAAAATACTACCAAAGTTTAAGGTTCGAATTCCATCAATAAAATATTAAAATTCAAAATTTGTATTACTTTTTCTAAAGATACAAACAAAACATATTATTACATTCTATTTAATTTTAAAGAGAAATGATAATTTATAATTTACATTAGAATTTTATTAAAATCAAAAAAAATTATGAAAAATATGTATAAGAAAATTATAAATTATTAAAAGAGACCCAGACAACGTAGTTATTAGATTGTATTACTCATTTGTAGTTTGTTTTAAAAACATATTCTATACATGTATTGTTACTTGTTGAATAATTACTTCTTGATTAATGAATACTAGTCTTGAAAGACATGTAGAATTAGGTGATAAATATAAATAACTAAAAATTCTTCTATACAACTAGTAAAAGTGCCAACCACCTTATTTATAAAAGTAAACAAAAAAAATAGATCCTAAATAACTCCTAAACAAAAAAAATTCAAAGAGAACATAAATGTAAATTATATAAAAGTAAACAAAAAAAAATTCAAAGAGAACATAAATGTAAATTATAAGTTTTACTTAGGATCTATTTTTTTTGTTTACCTTATTTATAAAAGTAAACAAAAAAAATAGATCCTAAGTAAATTATATTAAAATTAAAATAATTATTGAAAAAAATGATTATATAAAAACATAAATGTAACATAAAATAAAATTTATAACATATCAAAAAAATCTGAAGCATCGCAATTTACACGGGTTATAAGCTAGTAAGACTTACCGGAGAAGTACGTGTTAGTGGAAGTAGGTGTCTTCTATCGTGTATGAGTATATATCTATAATAATATATCAAATAAATATAATAATAATATAAATAAATATTGTGATGACTAAAGTTTGGTACCACTGCGCTCGTTAGGTGTCACTATGGTGGCTCTCTATCATATTTTTATTAATATTTTCAATCATTAATAGCAAACGCATATTTGCAATAAATTATAATTAATGTTACAACAATGTATTACAAAATTTTTAGCTTTTTATTTAAATAACAAAATTTTTAACTTAAAAATTACTACTTAAACATAATAAATTTAAAGTTAATTATTATAAACTAGAAAAAAACTACTTATTTAAATAACAAAATTTTTAATTTAAAGTTAATGTAACAAAGATAATCTTCAACGAGGGTAGGACGAAGGGCCTTCAAGTGGTGCAAATTTGAGGTAAAAAGAAAACATCCCTACTACCCCCTAAAATTGATAGATGACAATGCATCATGTCAGTAGTCAGTACTATATTTATCTTCCAGGTGTGAATTGTGATACACCGTTCTTTATATGTGATGTTTCATTCTTTCACCGGATGCACTGTCATCAATATACCTACTAAACTAGTAAGGAATAAATCAGATATGATTTTATAATATAATGATGCCTTAAAAAACTGAATATTTCTTACATAACTTGTTTCTACAATTCCCTACTAGGGCCGATTAATTTCCAAATGTGCTCTAGAAGGTCGTCTGATATCCCAACTTGATTGGGCATATAAGCGGACTATGTATCAAATAGTTAATGTATGAAATCAAGTCATATTATTTATTTGTCACATTAAATTTACTTTGCTATGTCAAACTTCATCTCACCTTAATTAAAGACTTTCAATTGACACAACAATTCTCCCACATGGTCACATATTCAACAAACTAATAAAAATCAACGGTTATAAGAAGTGAAAATTAATCACCATTAATTGAATATGTAATTTTCCTTTAGGAGCATCAAACGAATCTTCTTTTGTGTACTGAACAAATAAAGAAGATAATCTTCTATAATGTTTGTGGGCACAATCTAATGTCCCTATAACTCCTACACTCATATACAAAGAATAGATCCTAAATAACTCCTAAACAAAAAAAATTCAGAACGTAAACAATCAAGAAACTTCTTAAATAATGAGTCTGCTAAAGCAATTAGGGATAAACGTCAGAGCGTCGCGCCTCGTCTAATACACATATGATTCCCCACCATTAACGTGGAATTTTAATAAAATATTTTGGGAATCAGGGCAGGGCAGGTCGGACGGGATTGGTCTTGCCCTGTCCCGATCCTTCCCAAAAGTCCAGTCCCTGATCCTCGTATATAATCAAAAATTAAATATTAATATATGTAAATCAAATAAATAAATTGTTAAAGGAACGTATGATTTATTTGTATTGTTACAAATTTAAAATTTTCAATTTATTGTCATAATTAAATGTTTTCATACTACAATTTTAACTAATTAGACATATTCATATTGTAGATGAGTTGGTTCTTATAATGTGATATTAATTTTTTTTTAAAAACCCAAATCTTTGATTTATTACATTAATTTTTATGAGAAAGTATGTTAGACATTATATAAAAAAGTAAAAAATAAGAAGAAGAATTCTCTGATTGCATACGTTGTTCATCATCCTCAAGACTCCAAATGATCCTCAATAGAAAATGTGGAGGCATATCCTATAATTAGCTTTGACCTCTTCTCACACAATTAGGATTAGAGTTAGGAAGTAAGATGTAACAAACACTACTTCATGTTGATGTTAAAAAATAAGTCTACCTGACACAGTAATAATAAGATATTGTGTCCAAAGCACCTTCAATATGAAACAATGTTTCCAATTAGATAAAACCAAATATAAGATTCATTCTTCGTAAGATTTATAGGATATTCCAATTAAAACAATTGCAAGATTTAAATGGAAAAGTTTGAATTCGAAAATCAAGCACATTATCTTGCAAACTTAAAAAGAGCAGTCTTATGCATGTTTCTGAATTTATCTTCCAGTAAATATATAAAACAAATGGAGTTAGGTCAAGTATTAAAAAGAATGGTTAACTTGCAATTTGGATAGTAAGATGCTAAGACCATCTCCAACCCAAGACACCAAAATAATGTCCTAGAAACATTATTTTGGTGACAAAATTACACCATTCATAAAATGCACTCCAACTCATGGTCACTATACTTGACACTAAAAAGAATCTTTTACCAATAAAATAGAATATTCTAACTTTATTCAAATTTTACATTATTAATATCTATTATATTTTAAATTGTAATGTTATGGTCGCATAATATTAAATTTATTAATATAAAAATTTATTTATAAAAAAATCAATATCCAAATTTTGTTAAAATTTAGTCAAAAAATTAGAAAGGAATAAATCACAATTAACAAATGTTCCTAGTTGCCACAATAATAAAAAGTGGAAAAGGCTTGACTTAATTATTTGAATTATTGTATTCTTCCCGGAGGTGCTCAATCAACGCAACGAAGTTCAAAATGAGCTTCCTAACCTTTGATTTGTCGATATCTACTTAGAAAGTTTTGAAATTTGACATCTTCATTTCTTTATTATTTTTCACAAGATTAGCTACGTTAAAACTTGAGTTTCTTTATTTATATGTATTATAAGTTAGGTAAAATTATTATTTTGTAACTTCTTATTTATCATTATGATGTTATTTTCATAATTATATTTGGTTTGTTGTTTATAATTCATGATTAAAATTTTTTTTCAAGGTTTTGTGTGAAAGTTTAAAGTTAAAAAAAATATTTTACAATTAATTAGAGTTGAGAAGAAAAGAAGTTTCAATTGATAAAAATTTAGAGTTAAAAATTACAAGAACAAATAAGTTTAAAAAAAATTACAAGAATAAATAGTAGGACATATATGGAAAAAAAATTGTTTTATTAACAAATATAGGGGCATTGTTGGAATTTTGAAAGTCACCAAATTTGGTGACCAAGGATCACCAAATGTACTTTTGTCACCAAATTTGGTGACCCAAAACTCATTTGGTGATCTTGGGTCACTATTTTAGTGTTGCATTGGAGTGGGAATGTCACTATATCCATCACTATTATAGTGATTTAGTGATGGGTTGGAGTTGCTCTAAGAGCATCTCTAAGAGACTTTTAGCTCAAAACTAAATATATTATAAACAATTAAGCTCTTAGCAAGTTATTACATTGATTTGCGTGTCAACTCAACCATTACTCTATATTATTGCTCATTATTTTATATTTCATTCATATTTCAATTCCACTAAGACAAACATTCAATAGAGGAGATAGAAGAACCAATATTTTAGTAATAAAATATTAAGTTAAGAGCTACTAGTTGTTCTTAAAATAAAGGAGAGAGAAGAAGCTCTTAACTTTTTAAAGACCTTTAAGAATCTCTTGGAGCTTCATTGTAAGTCATCCTCTTTATATTTTGATTTAAGAGCTTATATTATGAGCCTCTTGGAGATGCTCTAACATGCTAACATTGTATCACATTATAACATGTGTGTATGCACACACAGGTATTAATGTTGACCATCAAATTTGATCAGAAATGAGCCTTTTCGATTGAATATAAAGTCAAAACCGATCACTTGCCGACCGATACGAGTGGTCCGTTAATACCTGATCATAAATAACTATGGGGTTAGTTATAAATGTTATTACCAACCGTCATCCGACCGAACACAATGGTCATTTATCACTTTCTAGTTAGCTGTTGCTTGGACTCCACCTAGGACGTGGCAGCCACGTGTTCGTTGCCATGTCAATACTGTCATGTGATGATTAATTTTAAATTATGAACTCTGATGCATAATTGAACTCACACCCCAACTATATATTGCCTTAGAAGTGACTATAATATTAACTACTTGGTAGAGTGAATTTCGATTGAGCAAATTACAACATTTTGTTAGTAGGAGTGAAAGTAATCTCTTGTTTGATTTAAAATATATACTAGAATCTTTTAGGATCTAAGCTTTTGTACTCAATACTATTGAAAAGAATACTAAATTGGAATACTCGTTCAAATACCAAAAGGAGTACGTAGCTTGTTACTTAAATCTTGTCGTATCATATTGCAATAATATATAGAGTTAATTACAATTAACATCCCCTACCTTTACTTCAAATTCAATCATGTATACATAGTTTCATAAATTGCACTTTACATCAATTAACTTTAAGTCATAGATTGAATCACAATCCCTTATACTTTATTTTTTTTATCAAAAATACTATCGCTTTTAAGTTTTAACGAATATATTGACAAATTCGATATAAAATTGTTGCAGTGATTATATAAATTTTGGAATTTATAAAATTGGGGGATGTAAAATGTAATTTATGAAATTACATATACATAATTGAATTTGAAGTAAAGCATGTGAAGTGCAATCAACTCTAATATATATACACTCATACCAGATCTGAATAAAAATTTGTCAGTTTATCATTGCCATCATCAGTCATGCTCCATAATCACAGTCTCTGTCGTACAAGTCTACAATGATGTAATTGCAGTCTCTGCTCTGAAGTCTAACAAAATCAAAAATTACTTGAGACCAACAACTGATTCACAATTAGGAATGTTCAAAAGTTTTAAATTACTCATCCTCTTTCAGAATCCAGACACATGCTTTCTTGCCATCTTCACTGATAATAGGTAATCTTTATTGAGATTAAAACTAGAAAAAATAGATAGAAACAGATAGCAACACACAAAAATAGACATAGCTATATCATATATGTAGTCATATTAACATAGAAATAGAGCATATGAAACAGACAAAAAGCTTAAGACATTATAAAACATGCAGATAGATATAGATCCTTACTTAGACCAAAGTAGTTGATTATAGAGATACAAAGCAACCGGTCGCCTCAAAACCCTAGCACACCAATAAAATTCCCATGTTTTCTTCTGTGAACGGTGTCGTGGATGTCAAGGCGGGATCTCAATTTTTGGCTAAAAAAGCCCTATGGGCCAGGTTTTTCCCGACTTAAAAAGCCCGGTCCTTTTTAGAATCGACTTGGATTGGGCCGAACTTTGTTTAAAATATGAGAATCATTTTAGATTTGTAAAATGGACCGGATTGGATTGAATTGGACTTTTATCTGTTTTTTTATTTTAATTTATGCATTAATACTTTTAAAAATTATTTAAAATATTATATATATGGGTATTTTTTTTTATTAGAAAAGACCTTTTGTTCAATTCAAATATTTTAAAATTTCCAAAATCGGACTTTTATCCAAGTTTTTCGATCTTTGGATGGGATCAAATTTGATGAAAAATAGGAAGCCGGTATAAGTCTTATAATCAGACCGGACCGAACCGGATCAAATTTTTTTCCACTTCGAGTTATTCGAATCGAATTTCAAAATTCGGATTTTTTAAACATTTCTGTGTATCTCTACGTAGAAGAGTAGTACAATACTTATATTGAAAGATTATTAAAGATTAGACATAGACTTGAAATAATTTTTAAATCTTTTTTCGTACAAATAAAGTTAAAATGACCTAATTTTTGTGGAAAACTATTTTAATTTATTGGCTAAATAATCAGTTAATATTTTTAAACAATTAAACCCAAAGTTAATTACAAATTCGAATTGATTTTTGTTATAAAAATCGAAAAAATAAAATTTGAATAAGCTTACTTTTGTGAAGTAATATGTTAGGTATCTATTTTTAAATCTCGCATAAATTCTAATTTTATGTATTTCAAACAATCTAATCCTAATCTACTTTCAAACAAAATTCAAATCCTAAAAACCAACAATCACTTTAATATAAGTTTGTTAATATTTTAAAAATATTTTTTCATTGTGCAACATAATTGCCACCTGATAAGCGATTATTACAAAAAGTTTTACATTTTAAATCATTAGAGTACATAGTTTCACATTATTTTAATTTTCTTCTTATTATTGAAAAATATTATTATTAAAAGTAAAATGATCATCAATATTATTTTTCTACAATATATTTGTTATGTTAAGAGTTCCTAATATTTGTAAGTTTATTATAACCCATGTAAGTCGGTACTAAAAATAATGTTATAATAAGTAAAAGTTGTTGATGGAGGAATTTGGGAAGAACAAAATTCGAGTTACATCGTCGGAAACAAGATCTATGACGGTGGTTTTTCGTCATAAAAAGTGATGGTGCGTGGTGATTATATGTAATTGGTGGATGAGATTGATTAGGGTTAGTGGTGGCTGCTTTAGAGTTCTCAACTTCCAACCCCTCAATCGGCCTACGTACCCCGGTATTTATAGGGGATCAAGCCATACGTAGTTTTTGGTGAGCAAGAAACCTAGACGGGTTTGATTTCTTTGTAATCGGCCCAGATTTAGAAATATTCCACTATGAGGCCTAACCACGAAGGCCCAAGGTCCGTCCATGATCTCAAAACTTCATGGATAAGGAAACTTCCCCCGTCGAGGATTATTCCTCCCCGCTACCAGCTATTTCCTGATTTCATGGACGTATGTATAGTCATGGTTTACCCCAAGTGTGGAGCGCATCCTTATCCCCCGAATGATAAGCACCCACCAGATAGCAGGGCAAGTTATCCCAAGTTTTTAGGTGCAAAGTGTAGGACCCGAAGTTCCCCAATAAGGGCGCGTCCATTGATAACAAGAACAGAGCTCATGTATCACTCATGTATCACCAAGGGTTAAATCTTATGTGTCAAAAATTAATGAAGAAGGTGTGAGGCTTGCCCTTGAATCTTGACTTGATTGATGAAGTCAGGGATGAAGCACATGTCAGGAATGCAGAGCATCAGAAATGAACTTCTTTTCATTACAAACATACACACATATGACATACAGACTTTTAATACTCATTTCAAACTTTATTGTTACCATCGATTTATAATATATAACTTTACGACCAAAATTATTCATACATACTACCCTAGTCTTCCAATTTGAACATGAATACAAATTTAAGTTTTATAAATTTCATTTACATAAAATATGATTTATGTTAGATCCAGAAATACGCATTAATAATTTTACAACAAAAAATCACTTTTAGTGATTCCTGCAACTATAAGTAGTGATTTTTCGTAACAATTAATGATTTACTTGGTTATAAGGTAATGATATATACATACATGTATGTAAATATGTAAGGGTTAAATATCAAATTAGTCACTGAAGTGGATACCATATATTAATTCGTTTACCGACCTCAGTAGTGTATCATTTGAATTATGAAAAGCACAATAAATATTAAACGGATTTAAAATTTACTCGGGAAGTCAATTAATTTTTCATTGAATTCTACACATTTTTCTTGATTGCTACCATAACCAAAAAAAAAGTTAATAATTCTAATATTTTTGATAATATATTTAGATTTTAATAAATTTTATACTATTTATTTTAAATTTTATAGTTTTATTATTTAATTAAAAGTAAATAGTAAATAAATTTTTTAAAATTTAAATATTTTATCAAAAATACTAGAAATCATAAACTTTCATTTGGTTGCAGTAGTATTTAAGAAAATTGTGTAGAACTCTATGAAAAATTATTTTTAATTTTTGAGTAATATATAAAGGTATTTGTTTGATATTATTATAACTTTAGAATTCAAATGATATCCCTTAAGATCAATGAATGAATTAATAGTGACCAAGTTATAACCCATATATGTAAGGGAGTAAAAAAAAGGGTGATTCGATGAGAGGTCGTTGGATGGGAAAACCACCGAAATTCGTGAGAAATGTCAATGATAGCTGTAATCTAGGGGTTGTGGTGATACATTTATAGATGTATGTATTGAATTATCCAGGTGATGGTGAATTTAGAAAAAGAAGGGGCTAAGGTGTGGTTCAGGTTTAATTTGATTCAAAACAAGTGACGTGTAATCAGTAATCGTTTATAGTTTTTAGTTTAATTTTAGTTTCCATTCGATAATTAGCCTATATATATATATATATATATATATATATATATATATATATATATAGTTTCATTCAACTACAAACCTATCTTAAACTAAAAACTAGAAACTAGGGACATAATTGTAAATGCATTTTTTCAACCCACATCTCCCGACACTTGCCCCACCCCTAATATACATATATTGTGTATATTATATCATCATCACCAAACACCTGAATTGCTTTTAATCAACACAACAACCTCCTTTGATCACCATCTCCGACTACCTTCACCACCTCCAGCTCTAATCTAGTTTCGATAAAAACCAATACCATCATACTACCAAATTATTGTATCATGCCTCACTATTACAATCACATTCGATCACCACCAACATCTCATCACTGTATACCATCGAGCTTAGATTTCCAGCTGCACCAACCTTTACAATTATTGCAAATATATGAATTACCAAAGTTTTTTTTAGTAGAAATCACTATATAATACTATAGTAATCACTATATTTTAAAATACATAGATCACTAAACCGTACTAGGGCAATCACCAATTTTGTACATTAAAATCATCATTTTTTCAGTTTTGATAACTATAAATAGTGATTCGTTGACGATGTTTTTCAACGGCTAAGTTGCCAGAAAAGAGAATCGTGTTTAGATTGATGTATTGAATAAAAAAAGATAGGCTAATTGTTAATACAACAGGGATATCAAAAATATTCAAGTAGATGTGGTGTTGGCAGGAAGGTAGTTGGAGCGAACATAGAGAAAATGAATGAATTTAGAAAAAAGAGAGAAGAGTCAGTGAGAAAGAGAAATAGAGAAGGAGGAAAGTAAATATCCTGTATATATGTGTATGAATGTTGAGGAGAGATAGATCATTGAGTCAGGAAAAAGAATACAAATATAACGAAGAAAAAAAGTCAAGCACGCACCTGCCTTATCTATCAAAAATGACGGAGATAAATGTGTGATTCATATAAGTTTCTATAAACGATGAAGATGGTGTCCCTGCGGGGCCAGAGGTTGGAAAGGAAAAGGAGGAGCTAGATTTGCAAATTTCCAGCTCACCGGAAAATTAGAGCTCACCGGATAAGATGACCGGAGGTCGGAGAAATGATGGCAGTAGGTGTGGATAAGTTGGGTTTCTGTCTATTTAAATTGGATGTGAATGTTTAAATGGGACCATTAGATTTAATTAGATCCTAAGATTAACAGATGTTTCTAGTTTTTATTTTAAAAGTGGTTTCTATTTGTTCACTAGCCTATATATATATATATATATATATATATATATATATATATATATATATATATATATATATATATATATATATATACTAATAATGAAATACTAGATCGGTGATATGGCGATCTAATTTTTTTCAAAAAAATATTAAAGGTATTAAAATTGGATACAATTTTTTTTACTAAATTAGTTATAATTGAATTAAATACGATGAACTTACATTCACACTAATATCAATCAATAAAAATATTCATTTCTCCCATCATTCATGTCCCATCTTGTAACTATTTTTGAGATATAAGTTTATACCCATAATATTTCTCACTCTCTCATGTTGCCATTCGTAAAAATGTGGGGGCATGGCTTTGGCAATGATGTTCATTTTGTTGATATCTTTGTTTGAGAGTATTTTATTTTTCAATAGATTGCTTCACAAACAGATGCCGCCTAGCAAGTTACAGGATTCGATGTCTTGAAACAAGTCAATGAATAAGTGGTTTATAATAAAATTAAATGAAATGATAAAAAGGGAGAACAAACTTTACTTTAGTATACAAATCTTTCAATAAATTATATCACTTGCTCATATCATTATTTTTCTAATTAAAATTTTCTTATAATGAAAAACTTGTAAAAGTGGCATCAACTTAATAAATACTATTTAACATTATCAAATTTTAAAAAATAATGCATGAAAATATTAATTTAAACCTCTATCCTAAAATTAAATAGGAGGAGAGGAGGTGTATATTTTTCTTTTTTATTTTATTCAATTTTTAAATATTACATTTATTAAAATATTATTTCAAAAATTTATTTTAAATTGAAAAGGAGGAAACTCATGTATTGTGAAAGGATCGGGAGGTAATACACATGTATTGTTACTCCTATAAAAACATGGACTTTCTGTATGTAAGAAATAAACTTTCAATCATTTTGTTATGGATTATAGAAAGTGATCAATCGGTAATCTCATCACTTAAATAATTTTTATTGAATATTACGAACATTACACTTATTTATATAATTTTAAGTTTCATGAATTTAAAGTTATAATAATTTTTAAAAACTTTGTTCCACCATAATTCATATAAAAAAGTAGCTAAATTATTTTTATAATTAAAAATGTAACGGGAGTCGTCTAATTAAAGTGTATACTAGATAAATTTGAATTTTCCCAAATTTCATTTTTTAATTTGATAATTGTAATATTTAAAGAATATGTATGTATTATAATGTATCATTATTCCCTCAAAAATTGAATATTATAAATATTGATTTATTGTAATAATATTTTCAAGCTTGAACTATATAGTAACACTCATTCTGTTCCAAGTAATTCATCACAAAGTATGAAATCTAACTCTTTTTATCTGTGAGTATACTTTACAATTTAAAATTTAAAAACTATGTTTTCATTATTATTATTATTTATTTTTATGTTTGTATTTAATTTTTTTAAATATTTTGTAAATTCAAATATAATATGAGAGAGTTTTATCTAACTTATAATTCTTATTTATTTTTTTTTGATATTCATATTATATGATTTAAGATAAGAGTATTAAAGTATTATTTAAAATTAAATAATAAAATGTAACTTATTTAGATATTAAAAGTTTGTTTGAACAACACTTTGATCATGCATATAAAAAGATTCATAAAAATGTTTTAACAAAGAAAAAAAAAGATTCTTAAAAATGTTTTAACAAAGTAAAAAAGTAATCAAATGAAAACATTAAGGATCGATTCATTCCAAAAAAATATAAAACATAATTTAGTATAGTATATTTTTATTGAACCTTTTTTCATCATAAAACCAACTTAACTTGTTGACAAATTAAACCAATCAGTATTTAGACAAATTAATGAAATAAATGAAATACATGATTTTTAATAAATAAGTTTTTGCAATGTTTTGATTGATATATGATCTCTGTTCTTCACTAAAATTTTGATCTCCATGAAACTTAACTCATAATTTACAATACAAATATACAGCCAATCCCACAACAATAACTGATTATGGGGGTGTGATAGATTATGAAATATCTAGAGGCTAAATAATTAATAAGAATCAAGGTAATAACTTTCAAAAAAAAAAAAAGAAGGTAATAGAATTGGAATGTAGAATATTATTATTTCATAATCAATGGGAGACTCTCTCCTTTACCAAATTGCATTCTCCTAAGTAAGGAGGTACAAATATATTTATAGGGGATCCTTGTGGGTCCTCTCCCAACCACCTTTATTTGGAGAGAAAGCTTTAGTTAATTTACATGTTTTGGGCTTTAAGGTCCAGTAAGGGAATAAAACATATTTGAGCCTAGCTACAAACTAATATATTTGGGCCTAGTTACACGCTAAGTCTAATTGGATCTAATTACAAACTACAATTGTTCATATTATTCTACTAATATTCATGACCCAACATTTGTCCCCCCACCCTCCCCCCCCAGTTTTGGCAATATCTTTAGATTTGTTTTTGTGTATAATTGGATAGATTTTTCTCTATTTCCCCCTTTTTTTTGCACGTGTGGGGTTGTGTCTATATATATCTCTGTTTTTTGGTTTATGTACAGTTTATTTTGGAACGACGGTTCAAATTTCAAGACTTGCAATCAATAGCCTTTTAGGCGTTTTCTCCCGTCCCAAAAGGTAAGTGCTACCGTTTGTCTTTTCTCTTCTTCCTTCTTTTCTTTTTTTTTTTTTTTTTACGATTTTCGTATCACAGTCACTATTCTTGCCGCACTTTATCTGCAACTTAGGTTTTTCCGTTCTTTTCTCTTCCGGTTGGGTGTAATTACAGATTTAGTAGGTCTTTTATTCGTTATGTCACTTTCCCTTTCATCTTCGTCCTCTCGTACCACTTTCCCCAGGAATGCTGGTAAGCTCCCCGTTAAAGAGGAATCTTTTGATTCTATTTTTAATTTAGATCACCTTGAGATCACAGACACGACATCTGTTCAGTCTTTGGGGTATTTGGAGGATGTTGAGGTAGATGACCCTCTCAAGCCTGAACCTTTAAGTCCAAAAACCTTAGCATTAAGAGACGAGATTGTTCGATTGGCGAAGGAAGAGGGTGATAAGGAGTTCATAGACAAGCCTAGCCTAACCTATGCCAGCGTGTATGCTACCCGCTGTTAACACAAAATCACGTAAGTGCACGTGGTCACAAGTAATATTCGATAAGTTAAGTTCGTTCCCACAGAGACTGGCTATTTCTATGTAAATATGCTCAGACAACAATGTATAATCAATTTCAATTTCTTAGACAAGTAACAAATTTGGGTTTGTAATTATCTAAATTAACTAAGAAACAAATTAACAAACTAAGAATTAATTAACTAACAAGAATTGGAATCGAATTACTTCTACAAGAGTAACATGGGATCCTAACTTCATTAAATACTTCGCTTAGATCTGACGCCTTTAATCACTATATGCAATGGTTATGATATCTGATCGGACAACACGAAACAAGTATACGCTACTTCTCAGTATACGAATACCAAACTAAACATACATCCACAAAAGAGATAGAAGATGAATAGACACCAATTATGCTTAGACCCTATATCTCTATAGAATTTAAAAACATAACGGTTGAAGAACAAGTTATCCATATTGATCACATAGGGCAGCATAATATCTCTATTTACGCCACAAATCATGATGTTAAACATCAACCTATCCTATGCTAGCATGGCAAGTTCTAAATCTCAAGATTCACTCTCGCTTCACAAGAGATTAACAAATTAGATGTTCGCGACGCATCTAAATACATGAATCTCAACCATACGAGGATATCAAATATACATCACACACAGATCTTTAAAGCATCAAGATACTAAGGTCCATAAATAAATCCGTTAGAATCCCATGACAATGATTAGTTCATAATCAAAACTCTCGTCATCATGGGATCTGACGACACCATGATAAAAACAAAGTATGAAAAGATACAAATAAACTTAAGTAATTGATATGTAATGATGTTAAAAATTACAATGGTAGGATGTGTTTAAATAGGCTCTAGAAGTTTTGCCCAGCAAGGAAACTACCAAATCAGAATTAAAATAGAATACGTTTCCTAAACTTATTCTGTTTTTAAGGAAAATTCGTAGCTAACTTTTCTTCAATATTTCTTGGCCGTTCCAGTCGTAATTGGACCTCTGAAAAACTTTAGAATGATAGAGAATCTCGTTATCTTCGCGTGGACAGTAAGATCATCCAAAACGGACTTGTAGAACTCAAGATATGGCCAAAACAGTGAATAAGGGCAAAATTGTAATTTTTCAGCAACGCGCGCGCGTGCAACCTGCCCCTCAGGCGCACAACCTACCCCTGGCTACCTGCATTCCGCGCAACCTGCCCCTGGCTCTCCGTCGCGTCATTTTTCAGCTCTAATTCCTTCGTTCTTGCTCCGTTTTCGCCCGTTCTTTTTGCGTTAGATCACATTTTTTATTTCCATCGACTTGGGAATCTTCATGAGAGTTTAATGACAACTCCATTCTTCATTCCATTGCACAAATTTAACTCCAAAAACGACGGAAGCATCAATCATAATCGACATTCTTACAAACCTGCACAACTACACAAAACACATCAAAACTACAACAAACTTGAGTCCAAGACAATCAATTTAAGCCGATATGGAACGCTCCAAGTGGATATAAAATCCACTTATCACACCCCCAAACTTAAACCGATGCTTGTCCTCAAGCATAAACAAATATATTATGTACAACTAACTAGTACCACTTCCGTAGGTGATCACGGTTGCATTTGGCATATGCAACAAGCCCTTTAAACCCCTAGGCAGCCCTAGTGGACGAGTGAGGTCTCGTGAGGGCCTATAGCGAATATATCCACAAAATCCAATGCAATGCAATGCATGAATGACACTAATATGACAATGCAAAGATCCCCTTCAAACTAACCAAAACCAACTAGGAAGCACATATCTCAAGGAATGCAAATAACTCCAAGTAGAGCTCGACTAAGTCCCCGTATACTAACAATACATGAACAGAAACGTGCGTGTGTGCGATGCTCATCATAAATACTCCCAAAACTAGATCAAAATTATACCTATTCTTCACCAAGACAATCACAAGTTTATAACTAGAATAGACGGTAAACACTCCATAACCTAGAAACACCTCCATCCTTATCCAAGGTGGACAGAAATTCATGCTTTATTACTAACTACTATGACACATATATATAAGCATGCTTATTTAACCGTGCAATGGATGAGACCCCGAAAGGCTTATACAATAATACCCATGTAGCGAGCGTTGAGTTAGTGGATCCCAGACTATAAAAGCCTTAGGTCACTAGGCACAAAGTCCCCGCGAACTTAATTGCTCGAGTATTAAAGAGCTCACCCTGGTTAATTTTGCATTTAACAATTCACATAACTTTTTTTTCTTTTCTTTTTGTTTTCTTTTTTTTTTTATATATATGCAATCTGGAATGAGAATTCTCATTTCCAACCCTAGACTACTCATATAAATATGAGCCGGCTACTAGCCATTTGACACCTAGCCATTATTGATAAATATTTACAACTAACATGAAATTCCTGGTTTCCCCCAAACTTAGACTTAAGTGCTTCTACGCTATCAAGGGAATAACGAAAATTCTAAATATAAACAAGTGATTAAAACTTAAAACAACCAAACAAGCATAACCTCAACCTAGCCCAAAAGCAAATGATGAGACTGTGAAAAGATTTTGTTTCTGAAGAATGCAAGTCAATTTCATAAGAACTATAAATCAACCCTCTACTCATCATTACCGCAGTCAATAAGACATCTACCACCAATCAGAATTAGCTCGTCCTAAGGGATCATGAACTATGCATGCTATGTAAATGCAACTAAATGAACTCACATGGTATAAAAACAAAATAACAGAATGTCCTATATGAAACAATATGCAATAACACGAACATACATGCATGAATTAATACTAATATGCAAAATATGATATCTATATGAACACAACGACACATAATCACAAATAACTACATATACACTACTTATCCCCAAACCACCCCCAAACTTAGAATATTCAATGTCCCCATTGAATTGAAGGTAAATACAAGGGATAGCAGAAAACATACCTAATCGTCGAAACAAGTGGGTTGCCTCCCACGAAGCGCCTTTGTTTAAAGTCTTTAGCTAGACCTGGCAATGGCTTTGTCTCTTGAAAATTTCTACACCGTATCTCTATATGGCCATTTAATTATCTTTTTCGGGGCTACATCCTTGATGACAAGTTTCCGCCTTCTTTGCTCTTCAAAGGTGTCAGCAACAATGTTCTCTTCACTACCTGACAAGTTAGCAACAATAATAATAGGCAAAGTAGATGATTGACCCAAATATACATACCTCAAGTGATCTGGTGGGTTAAGCTCGAGTCTGGAAACTTCTTCAACATGATGAGTTTCATTATTGATTACCAAAGACTAATCAAGAGTGGTAATGGACGGATTAGGAACGGAAGTGGGTGGTTCACCAACAGAAGTCTTATCAACAGACTTAGGATCAAAAGAACTCTCCTCAAGTTGAATTTCATGCTTAGAACAAATAGCATTAAATTCCTCTAACATCTCATCAGAAGTAAAATTCCTATACAACTCATGAAGTTCTTTATTACCCTCAATCAAAACATCTTCCTCAAGAAAAGACTCAATTGCACTATCCTCAAGATTTGACCATGAAACCACCTCATCAACCAGCACCTTAGATTCCCAGAGATCAGCCAAGCCTAGTGACTCACACTCTTCCTCCTCATCACTATCCACCACAGATTCTGACAAAACAGAATTTTCTTCTTTTTCTGTAGGATCCTGATCATGAATTTCTTCTTCATCCTCAATTGCTGAATTCTGATCGTTCGTGACTATTCTAGATTTGAGTGTTATGGCATTAAACTGCTCCATGCCATCTTGCTTTCCTGGATTTACCTCTGTGGCACTAGGAAGAACTCCCTGCGGCATGTTGAGTAAGGCACTTGCAATTTGTCGAAACTGATTCTCTAATGTCTTGAGAGATACCTCCTGACTTTTCACCATCAACCTTAATTCATCCACTTCAGATTTCTCATTCGAAGATTGACCAGCATTCTCATGAGACTGTTGCTGAAATTCCGAAGGTTGGAATTGTTGCCTTGGAGCATACTACTGCTGATAGCCTTGATCGTTGTTCCAGCTGAAATTAGAATGATAGATGTTGGGAGCTAGCTGCTACGATCTCTGAAAATTGCTCACAAACTGTGCCGATTCAATAGATATGGCACATTGAGTCGTCTCATGTGCGCCCGCACATAGCTCACAAACACTAGCAACTTGAGGCACCCCATGCTTTGATATAGAATCCAATTTCTTATTAAGTGCCTCTAGTTGAGTTACTAGAGCTGTGACTGTATTAACTTCCAAAATTCCTGCTATTTTGTCTTATGATAATCTCTGAATTGAATTCTGGTATTCATTCGCAGCCATCATCTCAATCAACTCATAAGCTTCCTCATAGCTCTTAGCCCATAGAGCTCCACCTGATGTTGCATCTAGCATAGGTCTTGACTGGGCACCCAAGCCATTATAAAAGCAGTTAATCACCAGCCAATCAGGCATCTCATGATGTGGACACTTCCTTAGCATCTCCTTATATCGCTCCCAAGCCTCGCACAAAGATTCTTCAGACTGCTGTGAAAATTGAGTAATAGTCCTGATTGCTACGGTCTTTGCCATGGGAAAAAATTTAGTGAGAAATCTCTGAGCAAGATCCTCCCATGTCAAAATAGAACCTGCTAGTAGAGAGTGCAACCAGCCCTTAGCTTTATCCCTCAAAGAGAATGGGAAAAGTCTCAATTTGATAGCATCTTCCGACACCCCGTTGATCTTGAAAGTGTCGCAGATCTCAATGAAATTTCGGATGTGCATGTTAGGATCTTCAATCGGAGCACCCCCAAACTGAACCGAATTCTGCACCATCTGAATTATGCTAGGCTTGATTTCGAAAGTATTAGTGCAATAGCTGGCCTGACAATGCTAAATTGGACGTCATTGATCTTTGGTTGAGAATAATACATCAATGCTTTCGCTGCTGCTGCTGGTTCTCCCATTACTACCTGAAACAAATAGAACTAAACAACTATGTAAGAAACAATCCGAGTCAATGAACTCTAACGACCACTGATGACAAGCACATAAACTAAAAATAAAACACCGATGATCCCCGGCAGCGGTGCCAAAAACTTGTTAACACAAAATCACGCAAGTGCACGTGGTCACAAGTAATATTCGATAAGTTAAGTTCGTTCCCACAGAGACTGGCTATTTCTATGTAAATATGCTCAAGCAACAATGTATAATCAATTTCAATTGCTTGGACAAGTAACAAATTTGGGTTTCTAATTATCTAAATTAACTAAGAAACAAATTAACAAACTAAGAATTAATTAACTAACAAGAATTGGAATCGAATTACTTCTACAAGAGTAACATGGGATCCTAACTTCATTAAATACTTCGCTTAGATCTGATGCCTTTAATCACTATATGCAATGGTTATGATATCTGATCGGACAACACGAAACAAGTATATGCTACTTCTCAGTATACGAATACCAAACTAAACATACATCCACAAAAGAGATAGAAGATGAATAGACACCAATTATGCTTAGACCCTATATCTCTATAGAATTTGAAAACATAACGGTTGAAGAACAAGTTATCCATATTGATCACATAGGGCAGCATAATATCTCTATTTACGCCACAAATCATGATGTTAAACATCAACCTATCCTATGCTAGCATGGCAAGTTCTAAATCTCAAGATCCACTCTCGCTTCACAAGAGATTAACAAATTAGATGTTCGCGACGCATCTAAATACATGAATCTCAACCATACGAGGATATCAAATATACATCACACACAGATCTTTAAAGCATCAAGATACTAAGGTCCATAAATAAATCCGTTAGTATCCCATGACAACGATTAGTTCATAATCAAACCTCTCGTCATCATGGGATCTGATGAAACCATGATAAAAACAAAGTATGAAAAGATACAAATAAACCTAAGTAATTGATATGTAATGATGTTACAAATTACAATGGTAGGATTTATTCTAGAAGTCTTGCCCAGCAAGGAAACTACCAAATCAGAATTAAAATAGAATACGTTTCCTAAACTGATTCTGTTTTCAAGGAAAATTCGTAGCTGACTTTTCTTCAATATTTATGGGTCGTTCCAGTCGTAATTGGACCTCTGAACAACTTTATAATGATAGAGAATCTCGTTATCTTCGCGTGGACAGTAAGATCATCTAAAACGGACTTGTAGAACTCAAGATATGGCCAAAACAGTGAATAAGGGCAAAATTATAATTTTTCAGCAATGCGCGCGCGTGCAACCTGCCCCTCAGGCGCGCAACCTGCCCCTGGCCACCTGCATTCCGCGCAACCTGCCCCTGGCTCTCCGTCGCGTCGTTTTTCAGCTCTAATTCCTTCGTTCTTGCTCCGTTTTCGCCCGTTCTTTTTACGTTAGATCACATTTTTTATTTCCCTCGACTTAGGAACCTTCATGAGAGTTTAATGGCAACTCCATTCTTCATTCCATTGCACAAATTTAACTCCAAAAACGATGGAAGCATCAACCATAATCGACATTCTTATAAACCTGCACAACTACACAAAACACATCAAAACTACAACAAACTTGAGTCCAAGATAATCAATTTAAGCCGATATGGAACGCTCCAAGTGGATATAAAATCCACTTATCACCCGCCCGGTGAATTGTGATTTCTTTGGGTTATGGGTCGATCTTAACAATGGGTGGCGTTGTGTTGTGCCCAAACCCGAAGGGCCCAGTTTGGTTCATGCCCGAGTATGGGATGCACGGGATTCCGTTCATATACTTTGAGTTTGGGTTGTGTCTCCCGATGCACCCTTTCCATTTAGGAATTTACGAAGCTTTAGGTTGTGGCATTGCACAATTAACGCCTAATTCGATCGCTCAGGTTAGTGGTTTTATTGCGCATTGTGCTGAACTAGGTCGTATTCCCTCATTGCGATTGTTTTTTTCTATTTATGGTATTAAGCATTCTAGTGGTCAAATATACTTTGATAAGAGGTCGGGTCAGTCTAAGCTCGTTGATGTGAGGTCGTCAAATTTTGGGTATCACTGGAAATGGATGTATTTCTACGGGCATGTGACAAAATTTCTCAGGATGTCCTTCATAGGTTGATGAGTATGGAGAAGTACGATAAAGAGTTTTTAGATGGGTTTCACGGTTGACGACCGTTGTATGATCATCTTCAGTTGAAGAATGCTAAGTTTCTAGAGGAACACAACCGTAATGTTTATTTATTCCGTAGATGCTCATTTACGTCTTTGTTTACTTTCGCTTTTAGTTAACAAGAGTTCATATAGTAGTTTGATTGTTTATTTTTGTGTTTGACAGTTGCTGGCGAATCTTTAAAGACGATTTTTTCAAGTGGATTAAAGGAAGAAATGGATCGGGCTTTAGCATTGTTGGCCAAGCAATCTGTCGTTACTAAGGCTGTTGCTGGGAGTTCTTCCGCGAGGGTTGGTGGGGGAGTCTTGAAGTCGACAACCCTATTGAGATTGATGTCATGACTGGGGATGTCACGACTGGGGTTCAGACTGATGTGGAAAATACTGATTCTGGAGTTGTTGAGGACAATGGTCTCCGTGAGAGAAAGCGTGATCGGGATCGTGAAAGTAGAGGAGGTCGTAGGATCGTGTTGAGAAGGTGTGATGAGTCGGGATGTGAGGGTGTTGTTAAGCCATCTGTTGTTAATGAAATGACTAATTTACTGCCTATTCTACAGCCCGTTGAGCCTTTGTCTTCCGTTCGGGTCGAGGTTTCTCCCTATCAACGGTGGACCGCTAGACCTAATGCACCAGTACAATTATTTAAAGTTTTTGACCTACCTCAAGATCTTACTGCTTACGTAGACTAGTCGCGTGCTGAGGTTGCCGAGCGTTGCCTAATGCGTGGTGGTCGAGTAATTATGTTTTTTCTCTTTATTCCATCGTTATTTTGGTTTTCCAGTAATATTTTTGTAACCTCTTTGTCCTTATTCATAGTTTTTGGCTGATCTGACTCACATTGTCAATGCGTACAAAGCTGACATTGGTCTCCAGGGGAATGATCACCTCGTAAAGGAGTTATCCGAGGCCCAGATAGGTCGGTTTGAAGCTGAGAGAAGAGCTGTTGTGTCTGAAAAGAGAGAAACTGAGGCTGCGAAGAAGAGTTTTGAGGCAAATTAAGGGGAAGTTGATGGAGGAGAATCATAAATTGAAGGATAAGGTGACCGCTTTGGGCGAGGAACTTGATCGAGTTAAGAATGCTCTTGATTTAGAAAAGAAGGAAAGGGTTGACCTGGAGAAGAGTTTCGATTCTGTAAGTCATGAGTTGGCTGCGTTGAAAGAGGAGAATGGCGCATTAAAGATCGAGGTTGAGAAAGGAGTCACAGATATCGCTAAGGCCCTTGGAGTCAGATATGGCTATTGTTATGACCGCCTGTAGGCCGCTGGAATCGACCTCTCAGGTCACACTTTTGAGGACTGTTGTGCCGGGATGGCCAAGACACTTCCTAATGTTACTGCTAATGAGACTTCGGGTGCCATCTGAAGGCGAGGTATGCCTCGCGTTAAATGTGTAATGTCAACTTGTTTCAAACTATTTATTTGCCAAGGGATGCCCTGTGTAGTTGTAATTTAACTTTTGGTGGTTTTTAACTATTGTGCCACGAAGTCCGCTGGGTTTGTGCTTTGTGGGATTTGAATCTTATCCCTGATTGGCTAAGAATCGTGTTCTTTTTCTTAACCACAATTTCGTCCTTAATCTGTTTACATTTGTAATTATGTTTCCCCTTTGGTTATGTTGGATTTGTATAAGCCTTTGTTGCATTTGGTTATGTTAATCTTTTGTCGTGTATGACTGATTTTTAGAAGTTCAAACAGTATTCCTTATAATAGGGGGTAACGTTGAAACTGATCATCGATTTTCCATAGTTGGTTATTCCTATAGTTAAATAGTTGTCTTAGTCGATTGGAATTTCTCTTGTAGTGAATTTTGCTATGAAAGATAATATTATAACGGGGATAATTTATGACTTTATCTTCGTATTTGTATGTTTTCTTTATTTGAAATTTCTTTGAGTAGTAACTTTGAGTCATGATTCTCATTTGTACATTCATCTTTGTTTATGGACAAACCTTTTTTGGGATAATTACATGAAAGAGGGAAATCATATATATGAACTTTTCCGACTTTAGGGGACAGGGCTATTAAGGCGTGACTATTGGCTTGGTGTAACTATCTACTTGCATAAAGACATGTAAAGGGAAATGAGGGCAATTTTATTAAATAACTTAAATGGAATCTAAGTGAGGACCTCACATAAGCCCTTTTTCACTTAGACAGTTTTTAGGTGGGGAATAGGGATTTCCCCCCCATTTACAAAGAAAAAACGAGGTTCACTGATAAAATTTTTTACTTCGATAGGTAGAGGTCCTCGGGGTCGTTCGGTTCGACCAAAGGACGTTTGGGAGTTCGTCGACCCAACTGCGAGGAGTCTGCTCGATTCTTTTCTTTATTCCCTGGAGAATAATTCTATTGGTAACCTCGACCTGACCATTCGCTTGTGGATAAGCCATAGATGACTTGATGTGTTTGATTTTCAGTTCGGTGAGGGCGTTCTCGAATTTTTGTCCCACGAACTGGGTCCCTTTATCGGTGACAATGATCCGTGGAACCCCGAAACGGAACACAATGCATTCCATGAAGAACTCGACCATCTCCTTTTCTCTAATTCTAGCCAGAGGCCTGGCTTCCACCCATTTTGTTACATAATAAATGGCCACCACAATGTATTGTGCTTGACTCTTTAACTTTGTGAAGGGTCCAACTATGTCAATGCCCCATTGGAAGAAGAGGCATGGCACGAGTACAAGATTGAGAGTTGTTGTTGGACGGTGACTGACATTTCCGTGGAGTTGACATGGAGTGCATTTCTTTACGAACTCCTCACAGTCTTTCCTGAGCGTGGGCCAGAAGAAACCTTGTCTGATGATTTTGAGGGAGAGATTTTTACCTCCCAGGTGCTCTCCACATATTCCTGTGTGGACCTCAACCATGGCGTGGTGTGCTTCCTCAGGTCCGAGGCAACGAAGTAGAGGCTCGATAAGTGATCGTCTATATAGTTTGGAGTCTTTTACACAATAGTTTCTTGCTTTGTACATTAGAGACCTTGCTTCATTTTTGAATTCTGGCAGTTTGTTTTCCAATATGTACTCGAGGTACGGGGTTCGCCAGTCAGGATGAGATGTGATTTCTCCAATCTCAAGACTATCGATTGTGGGAGTTTGTAACTCCTCCACATAAATGGGCTCGTTACATGTGGTAGACAATGATGAGGCAAGTTTTGACAAGGCATAGGCCCACTAGTTTTCGATCCTGTCCACATTCATCAGATTCCAAGAGATGAAATTTTCTAACATTGCTTTTGCTTTCTCCAAGTGAGCTTGCATTTTGTCGTTGTTAGTTTTGAACTCGCCATTGACCTATTTCATGACGAGTTTGGAGTCGCTGAAGATGTCGGTTTTCACCTCGAGTTCAGTTGCGAGCTTAAGTCCTGTAAGGAGTGCCTCGTATTCTGATTCATTATTGGTTACCTGGAAGGCGAATCAAATTACCTGTTGAACACGGAATCCTTTAGGACTTAGGGGAATTAGCCCCGCTCCGCTAGTTTCCATTGTTGAGGATCCCTCGACATATAGAGTCCATGGTCTCGTGGCTTCGTTGGCAATATCCCATTTGGAGTGTCTGATTTAGAAAACTGGCATTCTGCCACAAAGTCTGACAATACTTGGGCTTTTATTGTTGTTCTGGGTTTAAACTCGATGTGGAACTGGCTTAGCTCGATGGTCCATGCTGTGAGCCGACCTGTCATGTCAGGTTTGTGCAGTATTCTTTTCAAAGGTTGACTGGTCATCACCTGTATCTCTCGACCTTGGAAATAGTGCCTTAACTTTCTGCTGGCGACAATAAGGGAATAGACTAATTTCTCTACCTGAGGGTATCTTGTATCCGCGTCGCGTAGAGTATGACTGATGTAGTATACATGAGTTTCTTTCCCTTCCTCATGTTTCACCAGGACGACGACGACAGTGAGATACACTCTTAACGGTTTGCCAGGTGATGCCTTGGTTAAGATCGGAGGCGAGGTAAGGAAATTTTTGAGCTCGGAAAGGGTTTTCTTACACTCCACATTACAAATTAACTTTGATTGTTTTGATGCTCCTTTGATGACCTAAAAGAAGGGGATACAACGCTTTGAAGATTGGGGAATAAATCTTCGTAATGCTGCAATACAGCCTGTGAGCGACTGTACCTCCTTCAATGAAGTGGGGTCTTTCATGTCGATGATAGCCTTAATTTGACTGGGGTCAGCTTCAATGCCTCGTTGGGTGAGGAGGAAACCCAAGAATTTGCTTGAAGTTAGATCGAAGGAGCATTTAGTCGGGTTCAATCTCATTTGATGTTTTCTCACATTTTCAAAGGTTTCTCTGAGATATGCGACATGATCTTTTGCCCTTTTGGATTTCGCGATCATGTCGTCAACATAAACTTGTAGATTGCGCCCGATTTGCGAGGCAAATATGGTGTCCATCATTTGTTGGAACATTGCTCCGGCATTTATGAGGCCGAAGGGCATGTTCTTATAGGTGAAGACCCCTCGGTGAGTGATGAAGGCCGTTTTTTCCCAGTCATTGATGTCCATTTTGATTTTTGTAACCTGAGAAAGCGTCCATGAAGGATAGGAGCTCGTGGCCAGATGTGGCATCGATGAGCTGGTCTATGTTTGGGAGTGGATAATGATCCTTGGGCATGCTCTGTTCAGGTCAGAGTAATCCACACACATTCTCCATTTTCCCTTACTTTTCTTACTAAAACAGCATTGGCGACCCATTTTGGGAACTGGATAGGCTCGATGAATCCAGCCTCAAGAAGATGGTCGATCTCGTCATCGATGGCCTTTCATTTTTCTTCGGAGAAGACTCGCTTCTTTTGGCACACTGGCCTTAGGGTCGATGTGGAGGGAATGGCGTGCTATGACCTCAGGAATTCCGGGCATATCTTTCGGGTCCCAGGCGAAAATGTCCTTAAATTCGTGAATCAACTGAATTGTTTCCTGGCGAAGGTCAGGATCGAGGTTCTTTCCAATCTTGGTGACTTTAGTTGGGTCGCCCACTATTACCTTGACCTCCTCCGTGTCTTCCATCGGAGCACAATTCGACTCGCTCGGGACCTCGATGAGATCTCGAGGTCCATGTCAACGACCCGATTAATGGAGTTGTCGTCAACATGTTTGTTCTTAGGGATAGCCATCGTCAAATAACATTGCCTTGCTGTGATTTGATCCCCTACGACATCTCCAACACCAAAGTCGATGGGGAATTTCATTTTAAGGTGTAGGATGGAAGTAATAGCCTTTAAGGCTGTCAAAGTTGTTCTTCCCAAAATGGCGTTAAAGCTCGAGACGGCGTTGATGACGTGGAATTTCACAATTTGGCAGGTCTGGCATGGGAGGGTACCAAAGAGGACTGGGAGGTCGATGGTTCCGACAACCTTTACCTCGTTCCCAGTGAATCCATATGGGGGAATATTTACATTTTCTAATTTCCTCTCGCCGAGATTGATTCTGGAGAAGGCGCTGTGATATAAAATATCAACGGAACTGCCGTTGTCCACTAGAATCTTTTTGATAGTATTCGTTCCAATTTTTGCTATGATTACCAAGGCATCTTGGTGAGGCTCGATCATGCCTGGAGGATAGTCCTCATCAGAGAAGGAGATGACCGGCGAGGGGTTTGGCCTTTGACATTTTTGTGGTTCAGGGTGAACACTAAACACCTCACGAGCGTATAACTTTTTGGCATTGTTCGAGGATCCCCGCGCGACGTGACCTCAGATTATGGCGTCGATAACTCTATCGGGGTCATGCTGGCAATTTCGTTGATTGTTGGCGCCATTGTCAATGTAATGGACGAATTGTCCTTGTTTTAGCTTGTCCTCGATGAGTGAGCTGAGTTGGAAACATGTTTCGGTTGTGTGACCGTGATCCTCGTGATATTCACAGTATTTTGAAATTGGAGGTATACCTGGCTTCATCGGCCTCGGGGGTTGATAGTCCAGCTCCGATTTTAGAATGGCGAGGATGGTTGAATTATCTACCGTCAGTTTTATGAACTCTTTTTCTGTTTTTTCTCGGGGTTTCTATGATCTGTTAGAGCGAGATGTTCGCTCTGATCGAGGACTCCTCCTGTCTTGGGACCTCGAATATGAGTCGCCACTTCTTTTGTAGTCTGACCTCGGAGATCTAAATTCGGAGCTTGAGGCTCTTGCCACATTTCTGTGAATATCTTCTTGACGATTGGATGCTTCCGATTGCCTCTTGCAGTGTCATTCTATGTTCTACGATCTGGAAGGCTGCTTGGAGAGATCGTGGGTTTTTTTCGAAATATTCTTCCAACAGGGATCTATGTCTGTGTTTGTCAATACCTGCGGTGAGGTAATTAATGGCGAGCTCTTCCACGAGGTTGGGTATTTCCGCGACCTCGGCTCAGAAGCAAGTCAAGAAATCTCTTAGCGACTCGTTGGAGCGTTGTCTGACAGTCATGAGTGAGGCCGTGATCTTTCCACCCTTGTAATTGCTAGAGAACCTTCCTTTGAACTTAGTTTTTAACAAGTCCCACGAGTCTATGGACCTCGAGGGCAAGTTATTTTACCACCGCAGGGCCGTGCCTCGAAGATAAGTGGAGAAGAACCGGCATCGGGTGACCTTCGAGTGTCCGTAAAACATCATTCTTCCGTCGTAGGTATTTAGGAACTCACTTGGGTCCGTAGATCCATCGAACTGGCCGATTAGTGGGGTTTTTAAGCTTCTGTTTATTCGTGCTTTCTCAATTCTCACAGCGAGGGGACTTTCTATTGGGACATCGGAGCCAGCTTGGCTTCGAATGAACTTTTTACACATTTCTACATCATTTTGTAGCTACGAGATCTCTTCTGACCTGTAGGATCCGCTCGACTCGCTTTGCCACGAGGCGTTCTCCTCAGATCTTGTTTGTCTCATCTTGTGGGGAACCTGATATGACCTATTTGATTCTATCTCATCTTCATAGCTTACGTCATCGTCGTACCCCTCTGGTTATGACCTGCAGATTGATACTCAGACGAATGAGCTGACAACGATGTCTGCTGTAGCTCGAGCTGGAGGCGTCTTATTTCCCTTCGTTTTTCTAGTTTTTCCTCCAATTTCTTCCTCTGAGCCTCGAGGGCTATAAGCTCGTCGTCCGAGCCGTAGAAGTCATTTTCTTGAGCTTCTAGATCCACATTTTGTCTTCTTATTTTATCGAGGTGAAGACGGGCGTTTCTCGTCAACACCTGTTTGCCTGAAGCCGTCGGAACCCTCGTACGGGTGTCAAGCTGGGGTCTCTTTTTGTCTTTATTTTGCTCTGTGGTGGGGGGTCTCTAGGATCCCTCAGCCACTTCATCATTTTCTGGAACGGAGAATAAACGTCTCGGCTAGAGTGGCTGTCGCTAGGCGTCGTTGTCCTCACGGGCACTACGCCATAGATTGCTTATAGCAACCCCCAAACTGTGTTACCATAGACCCCTGTTTGAAGTTGCTATAGGCCAAAATTGGGCTATGGTAACACCTCAGCCGTGTTAGGTTCTCAGCAGTAACTATAGGTATCAAAGGTAATATCAAAAACAACCTATGGTAACATGGCAAATGCGGTTACTAAAGACCTCTATAGCAACATCTTAAACACTCTACAGCAACATAGTTTGTGTGTTACAATAGATGTTACAATTTTGCACACATGTGGGGCCCACATGTAGGACACACACGTGGATCCCACATGTGGGGCCCACCTACTCAATGTGCAAGGCCTATTGTAACACCTACTGTTACCTACTGCAACACATACAATGATAAAAATAGTAGCCTATTGTAACACACTTTGTACCTATTATAACACCAAAAGTGTAACAAAATAAAAATGTATTGCCAGAATATTGAATTTCCCATTCAAACAAACAATTCACGTCCTAATTTAATTTACCAACATTTATCTAACGAATGGACAATAACATTTATCTAACGAATTTATACTAACTTTACAATTCTACCGATATAATAAAAAAATAAAAATCAGCTTCCATGTGTGTGAAGTCTTTGATCCATCTTTTAGTTACATCGTCTCCGGGATGCTATAGGTATAGGCGTATAGGATGCTGAAAATCTGCATGACCTTGTCTTTGGCCTTCTTGGTGCACTATTTGTATTAGCTACAAGTCGTCAAAAAAATTAAAAAGTTGATTTCTCTTTCTCGTTTGATCAACCATCCTTTTCTAGAGAACTGCGGTTGCGAGTCTCCTTTAAACCTGAAATTACAAAAAATAGAAGTCATTTCCTAAGTAATCACAAAGCAACAAAAAAAGATAACTCTTTATATTAGTAAGAACCTATAAACTGATAGTGATCCAAAAACTGCATTTCCAAGAAAAAAACCCATTGATAAAAAACAATGATCAAAAGCGTAACCATTTAAAGAATTTCTATTGGAGTCCCATATGCAATGCAAAGTGTGATTAATAATGACAATTGGTTAGGTTCCCCCCTCGGACCCAACACCATCCATTAAACTTTAGTTATAGCCAGACTACTCATTTTCTGTAATCTGTGCACATGCTACTTAACATTTAATACTAATAACAATTAACAACATCACTTGCATGTCCCCAAATTTACATATAATAGTCTAGTATATGCTTCATGCACCTTCTTTCATCATCAGCATCCATTGCAGAGATAAGAACAAATTGCCACAGCTTTGGACCATCCGGATTAAAGTCACCTCCCACACAGGGAGTCACAGTAGGGTACTCTTGCATACTACAATGAAGCTACTAGAAAGGTTCTTAATGTTGTACTTTTTTGTCATGCATGGATTTTTGTTATATTATATTTGTAATATATATAAATATCTTATGACATGATTGACATGTTCCTTTGTGCATTTCAAAAACATCTATTTTTTGTTTTTGCGTGGTTGCTTTTATCTAGTACTTAACCTATTCTTCCACTGATAATAACTTGGTTTTCTTTCCGTTTGTCTTTCCTTCAGTAGCCAATACACTGTATTGTCCTAGCATGTTAATATTTTTTGGCGATGCTACTTCCTGCAGTTATGGTAGAGTTGATGAATTGGTATACTTTGTTAATCTGAAGGAGCAGTATGAGATTGTAATTCACCATTATATTCAGGTTATTTACTGTACTATATATAGGCTTATGCAATTTGTTAGCAGGTTGTGATATGTAAATAATGTATAGGCTACTCAGTGATCATTGAATTTAGGACTTGGCCAGAATTCGCAAGTGGTAAGTGATTTAAAGCAATGAGGTGGTTGGGATGACATGCAATATATTAGCCATATTTCTTTTTTCTTCTCTTCTGTTAATTTTGACCGATACAATGGATTGTGGTTTAGATGTAGCAGATCCATTTGACATTTCTAGGGCATCCTAACAAAGCATCAAAGAAAACTTGATTCTTTTATCATACTGCTGATGCTTGTATATTATTAGAATTAGCTATTTAGCTATGTGCTGACTATATACCTGTTGAAGATGCCAGGCCTGAAAGGCTGCCACTAGCAAGGCTAACCATTGTAGTAGAATCATTTGGCCTAATTTAGCAATTAACACTTTTGTTCAGTAATACAGCTAAGTATAAGATATTTTGCTAACACTGCATAGAGGACTTACCTTTTCGAATGCCAGTACGTACGTATTATATCACACGGATTTTTCTTCTGTAAGCCTCTCTTCTGGAGCATCATGAGGGCTTCGCAATTTTGCTACAAAGTAAACGAATAATTATAAAAAAGATATAATAACTCAAAAATAGAGTTGCTTCAAATTAAAAATCAAGACCTTAAACTATGATAGTGTCAGTAAATCACACCAGCACAAAGGGGTACATACGAGTAGAAAGTGATATGGATATTTGACAACAATCCACAAGAAAATAAAGTGATATAGATTATTTAAGATAATGGTTTGCAGGTTTTCTACACAAGATGGAAAACCTTAGGTGAATCATATTATCTTTCAGCACTCTATTTAGATGAAAAAAATACAATTAAATGTACGCTACAGACACAATTTAAGGGCAGAAGCAATACTAAATATAGTCTAGCTGAAACTATACTTATATATAACTAATAACTCCCAAGCATTTGGAAGAATCGGACAAAGTATCCATAAAGTAGCTTTTTAGTTGTCACAACAGTTATGAAACAAAAGTACCTCACAGTGCATCTGTTCATCACTACAAGTCCACCAATCGGAGGGGATACAGTCTATATACTAAAATGATGGACATCGCTTGTTCAGATTAATTCCATGGAGATATGCCAGGGTCAAACCAACAAGAGCTTTAAGTAAACATCCTGGAATACTGTCCATATCACTACATTCAAACAGATATTCAGTTAATAACTTTCTTAATGAGCTCCACAACTCTTTTTTGATAATTTAGTCCCTAGATCTAGCAAAAGTTTCAGTTTCTCAAGTTCCGGAAGCCTCACCCTTCTGTTAAGGAACCAAATAGCCTTTATGATCTCCATTTGCACAACTTGTAAATGTGGTGAAAATGTTTTCAAGTCTGTCATGTATTGATTTACACCATGATCTACAAGAGAAAAGATAATGTTCAGGGAGTTAGCCTGTACTGAATTTATAGGCTATAAAGAAGTCAGTACGTATAGAACTTGTATATCAAAATGGACTACTAATGCTTTGGCCTGACATCTCCTGGGAAAAATATCACAACTTTGAGGGTTCAATTTTCATTATAAACACTACAAATCAGATTCTTATATTATAAACTTCCCACCAAACAAGGCCATACTTCTGGAGAGTTCGCAACAAAAATGAACCAGTTCTAATATCACCAACATAGAACTCTCACTTCCAGTCTATGCATACAGTTACTAATTTTTATTCTTAAAACACCAAACATATCCAAATACATACTTTACCATCCGAAACAGCACATGTGTTGTAACATATTGTGTATTTCTCGGATACATATTGATTCACAAGGGTACAATTAATAAGAACTCCTTAGCCATACTAATAACAAACAAGTAAAAAACACAATTCCAATCCCTTTATCAATTAAACACACTTCCGGAATTAATTAAAACAAAATAACCACAAGCTAATAGAAGAAAACAGCATACATATATATATATATATATAAATCAGA
The DNA here is from genome assembly GCA_036435485.1 of Saposhnikovia divaricata. Lineage (NCBI taxonomy): Eukaryota > Viridiplantae > Streptophyta > Magnoliopsida > Apiales > Apiaceae > Saposhnikovia > Saposhnikovia divaricata. The sequence continues at coordinate 52,176,939 of CM071594.1, read as the reverse complement.
AAAAATTAATCCACAAAACAACATAAACAAGGAATTTATACCTTCAATTAATCAAACACCTTCGAACACAAACTTCAATTAATCCAGCTGGAACCCTAATTGAATCCTTGACCAGTTGACCCAAGCTTCAATTATCCTTATTAGTTCAAACAAAACAGAGAAAGAGAGACAAAGACACAGAGAAAGCGAGAGAGGGGTAGACACACACACACAGAGAGAGAGAGAGAGAGAGAGAGAGAGAGAGAGAGAGGAAGAGATACAGAGAACAAGGTGAGAGAGGCGAGAGAAGTGAGACAGGGTTGTATTTTTTCCCCAATTTTTTCCCCCTATTTGTGTTTGACTAAATTGATTCTAAATTTTCATTTTGCCGCTCTCTTTTTTGTTTACCGCTTAGCCCATCTTTTTTTTTTGTTTGCAGCCCAGCTAAATAATGAAGTGTACTTTTCATTTTTATTTTTTTAAAAGTATTTTAAATTTATCTTAATTTTTTGGTGTTAAATTATAATTTTTCAATTTATTATTTTCATTATTTTGAAATAATTCATAGTTACTACAAATTATTATTTTCTCTATTTTCATTTTTTAATGAATTTAGTTAAAATTTAATAATGTTTGGGTATTACTTTAGTTTAAAACCTTTTTATTTGAAATATTATAAACAAAATTTAATATTTATGAAAAATCAATAATTTAATTATTTGATGGAATATTACGTTTTAAAATGATTACTTCAACGATTTTGAAAAATTTAATTATTTTTAACGTCAAATAATTATTAAATCATTAATTTTAAATAAAATAAAAATTGTGTTCATGAATACTCTATGGTAACACAGCTCATGGTGTTACCCAATGTAACACCTTTTATAACTATAGTAACATACTTTTGTGGCTATCGTAACACCACAATCAAAAGGTTGCGATAGCTCAAAATTTTTATAGCTATGGTAACATCTAAGATGGTAACACCCATGCCAAAAGGTTGAGATAGGCCATCTATGGCGTAGTGGGGGGACGGTTCGGATTTCTTCCTCCGTGAGGCGTCGTACGACTGGTTCTTCATCATCAATAATCATTTTTTCGTGGTGCAACTATTTGTAAAGAAGCTCCTTCTAGCGCCAAATGATAGATTATGAAATATCTAGAGGTAAATAATTAATAAGAATCAAGGTAATAAAGTTGGAATGTAGAATATTATTACTTCATAATCAATGAGAGACTCTCTCCTTTACCAAGTTGCATCCTCCTCAAGTAAGGAGGTACAAATATATTTATAGGGGATCCCTGTTGGTCCTCCCCCAACCACCTTTACTTGGAGAGAAAGCTAAAGTTAATTTACATGTTTTGGGTTTCAAGGCCCATTAAGGGAATAAAACATATTTGAGCCTTAGCTACAAACTAATATATTTGGGCCTAGTTACACACTAAGTCTAATTGGATCTAATTACAAACTACAATTGTTCATATTATTCTAGCTAATATTCATGGCCCAACATTTGTCCCCCAGTTTTGGCAATATCTTTAGATTTGTTTTTGTGTATAATTGGATAGATTTTTCTCTGTTCCCCCCCCCTTTTTTTTTGCACATGTGGGGTTGTGTCTATATATATCTTTGTTTTTGGTTTATGTACAGTTTATTTTGGAACAACGGTTCAAATTTCAAGACTTGCAATCAAGAGCCTTTTAGGCATTTTCTCACGTCGAAAAAGGTAAGTGCTAGAGTTTGTCTTTTCTCTTCTTCCATCTCTTCTTTTCTTTTCTTTTTTTTACGATTTTCGTATCACAATACTATTCTTGCCGCACTTTATCTACAACTTAGGTTTTTCCATTCTTCCCTCTTCCGGTTGGGAGCAATCCTGTAATCATCTAACTGGCATTCTCACTGATATCTCTCCTTAGATTTATATTGATCTCGAGCAAATAGAAGCATCAAATATAGGCACCTAGTATAGTGAAATGCTGAAATTACTATTTTGCTTAATTTATTGTTTGTATATGTTAATTAACCAGATTATTTCAGTAAGCCAATGCTCTTTTCCAGATAGCCCAAGCGTGAAAAATTTGAAGTTCAATATGTCGATAAAAAATCTTCATGTATACAAATTCATGCTTTTTTCTAGATCCAAAGTAAGCAAATTAAATTAGAGGTATTATAGAATCTTCTTAATCATTTATACATAGAAATTCAACATCAGCATTCATTATGTAACCCCTCAGTAATGAAATATGTAGTATAATTTCCCTAATAGTAACACTGCAGTATAGCTATTCAATCACAACGAAATCTATTCAAAGCAAAAATATATGAGGTGTGAGCCCCTTGAGTTAAAATTACGTGAGCGCACACACACACACATTTATATATGAAAGCAACAACTTCTTTTGTTAAGTATCAAAAAGAAGTTGGGTCGGGACTCTACCTCATAAATCAATCATTCTCACAAATTCTCTAGCTCATAAGAACAATGGTGATAATGTATAATACACATGTAATGAGAGCAAAAGTTTAAAATAAAGTCCTAAGTTCAAACCCTCATATTCCCAATATTATCCACATTTTAATATGTTATGGTGATCCACTCTTTACCCTTGACAGGCTTTGGAGTGAGAGAGGGTATTAATGTATAAGAATACATTTATCAGCTTTTCCCAACACCTCGAGGGTTTAGCAGAACAAGACTCTTTAACAGTAAAATCCAAAGCGACCCTATACAATCAACTGAAAGAAGGTAGGACCATGGCAGTGTTAATTGACAATGCAATAATAAAAGGATAAAACATGAAGACTTTCAGAGTTTCGAAAACCCACACAAGTAAAGATCATCACTTTCAATTAGCAAAAAAAAAAAAAAAATCAACACTTGCAAGTTACTTGAGAAAATGCTAATTATATCTAAGTTACTATATATGTATTCAAGATTTTCAAGAACCCACAAAGTAAAGATTATATCTTTCAAAGAATTTACAATTTTCAAACCAAACAATGGTATGAGATTTTCGGTGGAAATATGTTGGATATTTTAGTGTAATTGGATTGGCTAGTTGATCAATGTAATCGTAATGTTACATCGAACAAGTCGGGAGAATGCGGAGTGCATGCTCTGTTCGAGTTCGTTATGATTTCAGAATTATTGCTTATGAGAGGTCTATTGACATCAAACACATCTGCTAGAATGAGATGTGTCTATTGGGAAAAGACAAATCTTGAGATGTGTCTATTAATATTGGACATGACTGTTGGAAATGGGATGTGTCTTTTGGCAAAAGACACATCTTGAGATGTGTCTATTGGCAAAAGACACATCTGTTGACATCTATATATAGGTGTGACATTGATCATTTTCTGCACAGATTCATTTGAAATTCACAGCAAAACACATTCTCTCTTCTTGCAGAATTTCTGACTTTATCCGATTGAATTATTTGGGTGAACCACAAATAATTTCAATCTGAAAGTGTTCACACGGCTTCAGAAAAATCCAAGTAATTACCCATATTCCCCAACAAAGATTGAAGTTATTTGTTTCTGAAGATGGCGAACGTAGAATCTGCAAAAGACATGACAAGCAAGTTTGCAAAACTGGACAAGTTTGAGGGCCAGGATTTTAGAAGATGGCAGAAAAAGATGCATTTTCTGTTGACCACGCTGAAAGTTGTGTATGTTCTGAGTACCCCCATTCCAGAAGTGATCGAAAATGAAACCGCTGAACAGACTAGGAAGCGGTGCAAGTGGGAAAACGATGACTACATCTGTCGCGGCCACATCTTAAACGATATGTCTGATTCCCTTTTCGATATATACCAAAATGTTGAGTCAGCGAAAGAATTGTGAGATTCTCTTGAATCAAAGTACATGGCAAGAGATGCTTCTAGTAAGAAGTTTCTGGTTAGTAATTTTATGAATTATAAAATGGTCGATTCTAGACCAGTGATGGAACAATACAATGAATTGTTAAGGATTCTGGGGCAGTTTGCCCAACACAATCTGAAGATGGATGAATCTATCTCATCTTCTGGTGTTATAGACAAACTACCACCATCATGGAAGGATTTTAAACACTCCTTGAAACATAATAAAGATGATATGACTCTGGTTCAACTTGGAAGTCACTTCAGAATTGAAGAGGCTTTGAGGACTCAAGAAATTAAGAATAATCCTAAGGGAAAGAACCAAGTCGGTAACTCTTTTGTGAATATGGTTGAAGATGGTGGATCTTCCAAGAATTCTAAGAATGGAAAGGGTGATAAACGAAAGTTTAAAGGAAACAACAACAATTCTTCCAATAAAAGGCCTAAGATGGCATGTTGGAAGTGTGGCAAACCTGGACATTTCAAGAAGGATTGTCGGGTTGGTAAAGGCAAGCAAGAAAACCAGATTGCTGGTCCAAGTGGATCCAAGGATCCAGAAAAGCAACAAGGTCAGATTTTAATACAGAATTATAATTCTGGTCAGAATTATGTATCACTAATATCTGAGGCATTTTATGTGCAGGATGACAATGTTGCTTGGTGGATTGATTCAGGAGCAACGAGTCACGTATGCAAAGATCTTCGTTGGTTCATAGACTTTCAACCAATCGAAGATGGATCTATCTTAAAGATGGGAAATGTTGCAACTGAACCGATCAAAGGACTAGGAAATGTCAAGATAGTTTTTACTTCTGGCAAATGTATATTGTTAAATAAAGTGTTGTACGTTCCTGGGATTCGGAAGAATCTCTTGTCTGGTGTTGTATTGAACAATTGTGGATATAAACAAGTTTATGAAAGTGACAAATATATATTGTCAAAACATGGCTCTTTTGTTGGCTTGGGCTATTTGTGTAATGGTATGTTTATGTTGAATGTAAATACTCCATTTATTGATGAATCTGCTTGCATGGCTTCTACTAGTACTAGCAATGATTTGAATAAATCTTAATTATGGCATGCTAGATTAGGACATGTACATTACAAAAGAATAAAGGATATGTCAAAAATGAGTATCATACCTGCCATTGATTTAGATAATGAAAAATGTAAAACATGCATGTTAACGAAGATAACCAGAATGCCATTTAAAGAGGTTAATAGGGTGTCTGATGTTTTAGAACTAATTCATAGTGATTTGTGTGATTTTCATTCTACACCATCATTAGGAAATAAAAAGTATGTAGTTACTTTTATTGATGATGCTACTAGATATTGCTATGTATATTTATTGCATGCTAAGGATGAAGCTCTTGTCTTCTTTAAAATTTATAAAGAAGAAGTAGAGCTACATCAGAGTACCATGATTAAAAATCTACGTACTGATAGAGGATGTGAGTATTATGATCCGGTTTATTTTCAATCTACTGGTATAATACATCAAACCATGGCTCCTTATACACCACAACAAAATGGTGTGGCAGAGAGAAAGAATAGGACTTTGAAAGAAATGGTTAATTCCTTGTTATCCTACTCGGGATTGAGTGAGGGTTTTTGGGGTGAGGTTATGTTAACAGCCTGTTATTTATTGAATCGAATTCCTAGCAAGAGGAATAAGATTACCCCTTATGAACTTTGGTATAAAGAGTCACCAAAATTGAGTTTTCTGAGAATTTGGGGATGTAGAGCAGTTGTAAGACTCACTGAACCCAAAAGAAGAAACTTGGGTGAACGAGGTATAGATTGCATATTTGTTGGTTATGCTGAGCATGCCATAACATATAGATTCTATGTGTTAGAATCTAATGACTATGTATCTGTGAACTCGATTATCGAGTCAAGGGATGCTATATTTGATGAAAACAGATTTACATCTATACCTAGACCAAGGGACATGCTTCAGAATTCTTCTAGTAGGAACTCAGTTTCTACTGAAGATGTGAATGGACCGTCTGAACCAAGGAGAAGCACTAGAGCTAGAAAAGCAAAGTCTTTTGGAGATGATTTTCATCTTTATCTAGTAGAAGGCTCTAGAGATGAAATTGAATATCAATACCAATATTGTTTTGTTATTGAGGAGGATCCAAATACATTTAGCGAAGCTATGAAATCTAGGGATGTTGCATTCTGGAAAGAAGCTATCCAAGATGAAATGGATTCTATCATGAATAATAATACTTGGGAATTGAGTGATCTGCCCCCTGGCTGTAAGGCATTGGGAAACAGATGGATCTTCAAAAGGAAAATGAAGGTGGACGGTACCATAGATAAGTTTAATGCCAGATTGGTAATCCAAGGTTTTAGACAAAAAGAAGGGATTGATTATTTTGATACTTATGCTCCTGTTGCTAGAACCTCTACTATTAGGTTGTTAATAGCACTTGCTGCTATACAGAACCTTGTCATTCACCAAATGGATGTGAAAACTGCATTCTTGAATGGTGAATTAGATGAAGAGATTTATATGAAACAACCTGAAGGGTTTGTTATGCCTGGTTGTGAAAACAAGGTGTGTAAATCGAAGAAATCAATTTATGGTCTGAAACAAGCACCGAAGGATTGGCATGATAAATTTGATATTGTGGTCTTTTCTAACGGTTATTTTCTTAACCAAGCAGACAAGTGTGTATACAGCAAATTTGATGCTTCTAGTAAAGGAGTTATAATTTGTTTATATGTGGATGACATGTTGATTTTTGGTACTGACCAAAATCAAGTGGATAAAACCAAGAAGTTCTTGTCATCTAATTTTGATATGAAAGACATGGGGGAGGCTGAGGTGATTCTTGGTATAAGAATCAAGTGTGAGAACAATGGCATTTCAATTTCTCAATCTCATTATATTGAGAAGATTCTGAAAAGATTTAACTTTAAGGATTGTTCTCCTGTTAGCACTCCTCTTGATCCTAGTATTAAACTCCTACCTAATAAAGGTGTTGCAGTATCACAAATTGAATATTCAAGGGCTATTGGTAGTCTCATGTATGCCATGATAAGCACTAGGCCAGATATTGCCTATGCTGTTGGAAAGCTTAGTAGGTATACTAGCAAACCAAGTTTACATCATTGGAAAGCCTTAAGCCGAGTGTTCAAGTACTTGAAAGGAACCATGGATTATGGTTTGACATATACTGGATTTCCTTCAGTGATTGAAGGTCATTCAGATGCAAGTTGGATTTCCAATAAGGAAGATCATTCTTCCACAAGTGGATGGGTATTCCTATTTGGGGGAGGTGTTATCTCTTGGGCATCAAAGAAACAGAGTTGCATTACTGATTCAACGATGGAATCTGAATTTGTGGCATTATCAGCGGCTGGTAAAGAAGCTGAATGGTTAAGAAATCTGATTTATGAGATTCCATTGTGGCCTAAACCGATATCACCCATATCTATCAGATGTGATAGTGAGTCTGCCTTGTCTAATGCTTATAGACAAGTGTTCAAAGGCAAGTCTAGACACTTAGGTGTTAGATATAGCATGATTAGTGAGCTTATCACGCATGGTGTTATATCAGTGGAGTTTATAAGAACTCAACATAATTTAGCCGATCATCTAACCAAAGGGTTGAGTAGAGATCTTGTGCACAAGTCGGCTGTGGGGATGGGATTAAAGTCCATCGAATAACCTCTCATGTTGAGATACCTAATTCCCATCTAATATGACATTAGGTGCTGAATTCAATGTGGAAAGCTTAACATCTAGAGATTGGAACACATCAAAGCATCATCCCAAGGTATGTGTTCAGACCTGCAAGTTAAGGAGGTTGAAGTTTATCTTCTTAATAGTTCTTTTGAAAAATTGCATATGCAGGTGCGAGAATAAAAGAACTACCTATTTGAGCATGAAGTTTACCCGCTTAAAGAACTTGGACTTGGCTTTGATATGCTTAAGAAGGATTAGGACACTAGGCTAGTAAAACATAGTGTCGAGTAAGAACATTTGAGAATGTAAATTTATGTGTATATTATCTTCATGTATTCACTATGAATAACCAAGGTTCAATCCATAGTGACACCTTGGTATTCGAATATTTGGAATGTGTAATATACTAATGTGAAATTCAATCGTCACGATATTTCATTTATGCATAAGTTTGTTATTTGTTGTGATTTTGTTTAGTTAATCATGGATTACGCTAAAATGGGGGAGGATTGTTGGATATTTTAGTGTAATTGGATTGGCTAGTTGATCAATGTAATCGTAATGTTACATCGAACAAGTCGGGAGAATGCGGAGTGCATGCTCTGTTCGAGTTCGTTATGATTTCAGAATTATTGCTTATGAGACATGTCTATTGGCATCAAACACATCTGCTAGAATGAGATGTGTCTATTGGGAAAAGACACATCTTGAGATGTGTCTATTAGCATTGGACATGACTGTTGGAAATGGGATGTGTCTTTCGGCAAAAGACACATCTTGAGATGTGTCTATTGGCAAAAGACACATCTGTTGACATCTATATATAGGTGTGGCATTGATCATTTTCTGCACAGGTTCATTTGAAATTCACAGCAAAACACATTCTCTCTTCTTGCAGAATTTCTGACTTTATCCGATTGAATTATTTGGGTGAACCACAAATAATTTCAATCTGAAAGTGTTCACACGACTTCAGAAAAATCCAAGTTATTACCCATATTCCCCAACAAAATAGCACTTCTGTTGGACATATCAACAAACATATAGAGGGCATTACTCTCTAAGAACCAAAAAATACTAACTGATAGATGCGCTAACCTCACAATAATTAGTAGGTTAACTCGGATATGTATGTTAACTTGCATGTTGCCCGCACTACTTTCAATAGTTTTGGGGTAAATGGCCATTTTCGTTACTGTACTATTCGAAAACTTTCACTTGGATCACCAGCCAAAAAAACCTTTCAGTCAAACACTTGTACAATTAAAACATTTCATTTGGGTTTCTGCCGTTAGTTCCGTTAAAAAAATAGACGGAATATTGACGTGGCTGCTGACATGGCACACGAAATAAGGTTCAATTGCTAATTAAGCACTCAACTTTGTATCAATTTTCAATTAGGTCATCGATTAAATTTAAATTTAAATTTATAATGTTCAAAATTATAATTTTTATTTTAAACTTATATTTTAAATTATAATTTCCAAAATTTCTATTTTCCAAAATTTTAAATTTTAAAATATCCAAATTTTCCATTTTTAATAACTTTCAAATTTAACTAGTAATTAATCTTATAAATTTAATAATATGATTGATTTTCTGTTGGGTCAGTTGGGTGGGAAGAGGAGAAGGGAGGGGAATGGAGGGTTGTTGGTAGGAGGGGAGATAGGCGGTGGTTGAAATTGACGAAGGTGAACGGAGGTGGGAAATGGGTGGAGAGATGATGGCGTGGTTGTGGTGGACAGAGGAGAGGAAGTGATGGTGATTTGCAGGTGGTGGGATGGGGGTTGAGGGGAGGAGAAGGAGATATGTGGGAGATTTTGGTTGCGCAATTGAGAATGCTGGTGGGTTTGGTAGTGGTTTGCAGGTGTAGGTTGAATGGAGGAAGGAGGTGGGACGGGTTTGAATGAATGGGAAGAGCTGCTGTTGTGGGTGAAGAGTGGTGGAAGTTGTTGGTGAAGGTGGGCGGAGATGGAGGAGATAAAGGGAAGGTGGAGGAAAGGGAGAAGAGAGGTGAGGGGCGAGTTGAAGAAGAAGAGGTGGCTGTGGGGGGGTCGACGGAGTGAACGGAGAATAAGAAGGTGTGGAGGCTGGTTTGCAGGCGAGGTTGTTGGTGAATAAGGAGGTTGTGCAGCGGTGAAGGGGCGGCTGGTTAACGGAGGAGAGGGAGAGAGGAAGGGCGGCGGCTGTGTGGCAGAAAAGAAAATGGGGCTGGTGGTCGGGTGATGGTGCAGCAGAGAAGAAGACGGGGAAATGGAATTGGTGGAGGCGAACGGTGGTGAGGACGAAGAAGAACAGATGAGGGAATGGCCGGAGTGGTGACTGGGTGGAGGTGAGGTGATGGAGGGATTAGAATTGAAGGTGGGAGGGTTGTTAGTCGGAAGGCGGAGGAACGACGGAATTGGTGTTGCAGGAGGAGGTGGACGGTGGAGTTGCAGGTGGAATATAGTTTTTGGTAAATAAAATTTATTATATAGTTTTTGTTAAATAAATAATATATTAGATTTTAGATAATGACATGGATGATGATATGACGCTGAGGTGTAACTACCTGGCAACTGAGTTGTAAAAAGTTAACAGACTTCCGTTAAGTCAAAGAAAAGTTAACGGCAGTGAAATATTTTTAATGTATAATGATCCAATTGAAAGTTATATTGAGTTCAATAATTCTTCTGAAAGCTTTTTTGGGCTGGTGATCCAAATGAAAGTTTTCGAATAGTACAGTGGCGATTTTGACCATTTACCCTTGAGTTATGTACATTTAATTTGTATTTATTATTTTTGTTGTAAATATTTTATTTAGATTAATATTTAATCTTATTTTTTAACACAACTACTAATTCACGAAACATTTTCACTACCATCTTTGTACGAATTAATAATCACTCAAAAGAGCTTCATATTTTTTTAAAAAAATTTAAATAATAAAATAAAATATAATATAAAACGTTCATTTTGCGCACCTCCAATAACCCGAAGCCAGTTAGCACAGTTGTAACCATGAGCATGACAACCCACTTTTGTGTCTACTAGTGTTATCAAACCTGTTGGTGTGGTAAATCCCTAAATCCAACCAAAGTGGACTACATTGCCTTTCTTTAAAAGCAAAAACAGATGGGCTAGATGCAGAGGTGTATAATAAATTGATATGAACTTCATGAACTGTCCCGTAATAAAACCTGTTGTTGTTGATACCTTCTTCTCGATTCCTTTTTATCCTTAATTCTTCCATAACCTGAGCTCGAAAAAGGAAGAGATAAGAGGGCCCTATAGAAAATGTGGTCAGAAATCCATAATAGAACCAAGATGAATATTCCACGATCCAAGATCATAGTTCTTCGATCTGTTTGCGTGTTATTGCTTATAAGTAATATTCTATTCATAATTCATTAGCTATTCACGGAACGTGAGAAGCAGGTGATTGATCATTTGCTTCCAGAAGAAATTGAAGAATTTATTGGAAATTCTACAATTCTCCATTTGTAGCAAATGAAATGATTATCCATTAAGCGGAGAAATCTTAGTTAAAAATAAAAGAGTAGTGCTAGGTACCCCAAAAATTACCAAATCACGTGCCATGAAATGTTTCAAAGTTTAATTGTGGCATGAAATGTGTCAAATTTTAATTAGGGGTGTATATGAATGCACGCCGGATCCTATTTTATTATTAGAAAAGTTACCATATTCACTTGTGACACATCAATTTTTGGGACAAAATTTGGGATATTTAGAATTTCTCAAATTAAAAACATAAAACTTAGTCACAGTTATATATAGATTACAATTAATACAACCATGCAAACCGCTCAATCTCTTGTTTAATACAAGAAAAGGTAATAGATTCTTCTCTCCCAAAAATTGATAGGCTCCTCTCTCAAAACCTTTTGTATAATATGTACTACCTATATATTAAAACACAGAAAAACAAAATCCAGTATGTTTAGGAAACTAGGAGAATAGAGAAACTAATCGTAAACGGGTAAATGAGTTATTTGGTCATTGTACTATTCAAAAATTTTCAATTGGATCATTAACCCAAAAAAAATTTCAATCGCATAATGGAACCATTAATTACTTTCAATCGTAACAATATACTATAAAAAAATTTCATTGCCGTTAACTTTGACGGAGAGACGTTAAACTATTTATCAATATTCAATAAGATCACTGGTCGGAAAAAAAATTAAACTTAAGATTGAAAAAAATTAAAATATTTGTTTAGAAATTAAAAAATAAACTTTAGATTGAAAAAATTAAAATATATTCATATCTTAAAAAAATTGAAATTTTTTTACTCGAAAAATTTCAAATTTTTTAATTCGAGAAAATTTATACGCATTAATTCGAATTGAAATTTGTTTATTCGAAAAAATTTATACGCATATCTTGAAATATCTTGAAAAATTAACAGCTGTATCCCCTAGATATACATCCTTGCTGTCATCTCCAACAGTATAATTATTTTGATATTCAAAAAATATCTAAATATATACATTTAATATTTGTAAACTTATAACAACTTCTAGCATTTATAATTTAATAAAGTGAGAATTTCAGAAAATTAACTAGATACCCATACACTTATTTTTAGAGTATCTCCAAAGGTATGTTTATTTTTTAATTTTATTAAATTCTAATTATTGGAAAAAAAATTAAAAATTCAAAAAAAAATCACCTTGGATTGAAAAAGCGTGATATCTTATTTGTTTGCATGTATCGAATTGATTGGATATGTTCATAATTGAAAATTTTAAAAAAAATTAAATTTCATTGAAAATTTAAAAATTCATTCAAAAATTCAAAAAAAAAAATACCAATGACCTAATTGAAAATTAATATAAATTAACACGTAAGCATTCCGTTCATTGTTTTAACGGAAGTAACGGCAGAAACCCAATTGAAATGTTTTGAGAGTTTTATTATGTGATTGAATTTTTTTTTAGGTTGGTGACCCAATTGAAAGTTTTTAAATAGTACTATGACGAAATAGCTCGTTTATCCAATTGTAAAGTTGCTCATCAGCATTACATTAGCTCCCACTTAGGACCCAAATTAGGAAAGATTGTAGTGTTTGATTTGATCTCCCCGTCTAGCTGGAGAGTGGAGGCCGGGAGCACTAATCATGGACAACATAAATGAGAATTAAGCACCACCTAGAGCTTTTGTAAACAAGTTGGCCAGCTGAAGATTCGTGTGCAAATAGGCAGGAGACATAATACGAGCAACTAGAACATATTGTCTTCCCCATAAATCCTTAGAAAACCTCCACCAGCTCCAGAATATATGCCTGAATTTCATATAAGCATTAAGAGAAATGCAGAGGTTACAACAACATCACCAAGATGCAATTTTCAGCTTTCAGAGATCATAAGAAATGTGAGTAAGCTATGAATTCTGTTTATTGTAAGATAAACTTTATGCAGTGCCAGTTATCCCTTAAAAAATCTTATGAATTCAGACAAGTATGTAACACTTTAAACCCGATGCCCAGTCCACAGTGAAAATATCCACATGCCAAAGTGCACCAACGTTGTTATCCGAGCCAAGGACTTAATCAAGCTTTATATGTTCATGATTACAAATCTAATCCAATTTCCTATGTGGGGACTGCTGACCTCTGACCTCCATATCCCTCTACCAGGTTCATCAGAGAATAATATTTCAAAAAACATATAAAGCGAGCAAGAAAGTATAAAATATATCAATTAATGGCAAGAAAGTATAAAATATATCAATTAATGGAATTGAAGAGGTTAAGATTTAAGAAAATAACAAAGAAATTCCTCTAAATTAAAGTAGCAAATGTTGCATTTGATCAACAGAGAAATAGGTTGCAGTTTTTATGACAAACTGCAAGCAACAACAATCTATGACAAACCAACCTTTGCTTTCAGTTTTCTACTCATATGCAATAATTCAATTTTTTTTATTATCAAAGCATTAAATATTGACTTTGTAGTGTTAATAGATATATTATGCAAGGGCGGAGGATTACCTCACTGAACAGCTTCCCCTGCAACTGCAACTGCCCGGCTGATTGTTTCAAATGTTTCAACATAATCACAGAAAGTGGAATATGTTAAATACCTCAGAACTGGAAAGATCTTCACTTCTTGGGTTTTAAGGTTATAAAAGAACATATATCTCTCTTCCATCGTCTTCTTTTCCATTATAAAAAGATCATCCTTCCAATATCCTACAGGTCGTGCAAGTCTATCAGAATGCTCAACAGTTAACCACTTAGTCCAAGACTCCTGATGCCCATAGTCGTCCATCACCCATATATCAAACCTTGAGTTTGGGCAATCTGTGCGAGGAACAATCAATGAAAGTGATTCATTTAATGAATCTAGAATCCCTAGCTCTAGAAGAGGAATTTTAAAAGGATCCAGCCATGTAAACAGTTTCATAGTTTCTTCTTCAAGGTCAAATGACACTACTGCTCTGGAAAGTCTATCTTCAACACCTGCAGTATCAGCAAGCCAGTGAAATGCCTGTTTCAAAGATCGGATAAAATGGGGAGTAGAGATGTCAAAGAGTATCGATGGACTATTGAAAAATTTGGGTACTTTATCAGGCTCAAGACATGGAAGAGTTGTTACATCATACACACTCCATTTTTCCGTAGTCATCTTACACACCTCAACTGTTACTACAGGGTCCTCCGGATCAAAATAAGAAACGATCCTTACCAGCTTGTAATCATTAGTCTTTTGGGCGAAACCAAATGCATGAGCAATAGTATGTGGAGCTCTTAAAGCATCAAATTTTGGTTTCTCAACATACCGGTTTTCTCTGGTCACAGGATTCCAGATCAAAAAGTAACCTCCACTCTCATAATCAGGGGTCTCAACTTCAGCACAAAAAAGACCATTGCAGCTACCTATGATAGAGATGCCACACGAGATAGGATTACTTGGCCTGACATTTGAAAAAGATACAGAATCATCTGTGCTCTCTAGAAGAATGTGCTCAGACCGGTCTTCAATCTCATCAGTGCCAGAAAGGAAAACTGAGCAAAGCGTGCTGGCATTTGAAGTGCTGGCGTGCTCGACATGGGTCGCTATGAAATCAGAATTTCTGGTAACTACATTAAAGCGTTTACACACGCACTGGCAGCTCAGGATTGATCTAGCTGGCAGTCTTGAGAGGACAAGTCTGAGAACATCGTCTGGTAGATCCGATATCGATGTTTCCTCCCTCACAGATAAGTGCAAGTCCTTCACATACTGTTGCAAGTCCCTTGTCATTATCTAAACAAAAAAATGGTTAAATTCAGTAGCAAAAATACCCGGAAAAAAGAGAGTAAAAAATATTATACACCAGAAGCAACCAACACACATCCAGTATGCATCTATCATGATTCCAAATCATGGTAGAAATTAGAAAATAGAGTAACCATCAATATTATATTTATAATACCAATATTGTAACATACATCTGGTAAATTAAATATTAATAGTTCAGTTGCAAGATTTCATGACAAGATACACTAAACACAAGCAGCAACCGACACATTTAATTGAAACGACCAAAAGACTTTCATGTATTACATATTATAAGAGAAATTAGAGAAGAGTGTACACATCCATATTCCAATAGCTACAAGTTGAATCTATATTTCTCTACTATCTAGCTATTGTGTACAATTAAAGCCGAAATACTAAAAATTTGGTTGTTTGATAGGAAGTTAAACGATGACAGTAAGATCTTTTAAAGCATATAGATGGAACTGATACATTTGATACTAAAAAATATTCAAAATTTTAATATCGAAAATACTACCAAAGTTTAAGGTTCGAATTCCATCAATAAAATATTAAAATTCAAAATTTGTATTACTTATTCTAAAGATACAAACAAAACATATTATTACATTCTATTTACTTTTAAAGAGAAATGATAATTTATAATTTACATTAGAATTTTATTAAAATTAAAAAAAATTATGGAAAAATATATATAAGAAAATTATAAATTATTAAAAGAGACCCAGACAACGTAGGTATTAGATCGTATTACTCATTTGTAGTTTGTTTTAAAAACATATTCTATACATGTATTGTTACTTGTTGAATAATTACTTCTTGATTAATGAATACTAGTCTTGAAAGACATATAGAATTAGGTGATAAATATAAATAACTTAAAAATTATTCTATACAACTAGTAAAAGTGCCGACCACCTTATTTATAAAAGTGAGAATTATTTTACTAAATCGGAGGACTAACAAATAACCACGAGTCACAAAAGCTCAAAGATTTAACCCAAGGATGGTCAATATAAATTTCTAATTTTGAGTCTCATAAATATACCTTAAACCAAATATACAAAATTATTCACATATTTGCATGTCTATATTTCTTGTATACAACAAGAGACCGACAAATCTCTTGAACTTAATTGCTAAAGTAACCTATTCAAATGTAACATAAGTGCACACAGATGTTTTATAAACATTCAATCAGAACTTTTATTAACTGATTAGTTTCTTACTTTCCTGCTACTTTAGGCCTTTCTCTTCTTTCGTATTTTTCAAGACCATAAACTTCTTTTCTATTTTTTATTCAACCATTTGGTTTTCTCTTGTCACATGTACATTCATGACTCAAGAAAACAACGCCACTCAAACCATTCCACATACATGAGCTTTTACCGTTTTACTAATTCATAACCTAATCGAAGACAACAATGATTCTTTCTTTATATAAACTAGTTGTAAACCCGTGCGAACGGACACAAGATACTTTATTTAGGTGAAATCCTATCAATTTGATTTGATATTCATAACTAAAGTTCAAATGTGTAATCTATACAATTATATTAAAGTCGAAACATTAAAAATTTTGATTTCTGTGGTTTTTGGTCTTTTATTCTAATTAATAATTATTAAATATTAAAATAATATTATTAATGCTATTAGTCGATTGCCTTTTCTAATTAAAATACATTAAATTTTATTTAAAGATATTACATTTCATAAACATAAAATATCAATTATATCATTTTTCCAATTATCAATATTCCTTTTCTAACTAAAATATGTTACCTTTTAATTTGAAACATAATCTTACAATCATTAATATATACCCAAAGTATCACATCTTATCTTCCAATCATTATGAAATATATTAAAATGTTTATAATAAACCAACATGAGTATAATGGTTTATTTTCTGGTTCAGCGGTGCAACAATTCAACGAATAATGATTCTTAGATTTTTAGTAAATAATAGGGGTGAGTATTCGGTTTTAACCGAACCGAATTTTAATTCGGTTAACCGAAACCGAAATTTCAGAAAAATCAAAACCGAAAACCGAACCGAATTTTAAATTCAGTGCAAAAAAAATTGAATAATAAGTTCTTTATAAATTAAAATTACATATCCGGCAAGTTACAGATTTAATGGAGTCTAAATTAAAACTTGAAAGTAGTCAAAATAGTTCAAGTGAAATTACAACATTCAAACAAATTGAAAGTTTGAAACTTCAAATTACAATATAATAGTTTGACTGTTTGAGAAGTGAATCAGGCTGTCAGCTGAGTGATTTTCATAATTATGTCAAAAAATGCACACAAGTTCACATGGAGGCAATGTGAAGCTAGATGATCTTGAGAAAAGAAGAAACCAAAAATACTTACGGGTCTGGACAAACTACATGATCAGAATTCAGACATGTGCTTTCTTACTAACAATGTCCAGTCACCTCTTTTGTTTTGCAGCTCTTTGAAGTCCTTACCATCTAAATGGAAATGGAACCATTGACATGAATAACTTTGTTACACACTTACACTAAACAAAGCATCTAAATATAAAATTTATACAGGCAGCGTGTTTAGCCGTTTAGAAATTAGGTCAGTAGTAAGAGTAAAGTAAAGAATGAGTCAGTACTACTAACAATTAACAAATATAAGTTATTATTATAAATTATTAATTTTTAATATTATATTAAAAATTCGGTTTTTAATTTCGGTTATTCGGTTAACCGCGGTTAAAAACCGAAAAACCGAAATATCTGAAAAAGTAAAACCGAAAACCGAACCGAAATGTTAATTTCGGTTACCCGAACCGAAATTATTTCAGTTATTCGGTTCGATTTTCGGTTAACCGGACCGAATGCTCACCCCTAGTAAATAATTAAGAATTGTTGGATCTAATGATAAAAAATATTATATATTTGAATTATTCTATTAAAAACCTAATGTTCGAATCCCGCCAAAAAAATATTTGAATTCAAAATTTGTAGTATGAGTTTTATAATATATTAAATTATATTAAATAAAAATATTTATTGAAAAAAATGATTATATAAAAACATAATTGTAACATAAAATAAAATTTTAACATATCAAAAAGAGCCAGTGCATCGCATGGGTTATAAGCTAATAAGAATTACAGGTGAAGTAGGTGTTAGTACAAGTATGTGTATGTAATAAGACTTATAGTAGAAGTAGGTGTGTCTTCTATCGTGTATGATTATATATTTATAATAATAATAATAATAATAAAATAAATAAATAAATAAATATAATAATAATAAAGTAAATAAATATAGTGATAATCAAAGCTTGATACCACTGTGCTCCAACGAATAGATTCGAATGTGTAATCTATACAATTATATTAATACCGAAACATTAAAAGTTTTGATTTCTATGATTTTTTGGTCTTTTTTTCTAATTGATAAATATTAAAATAATATTATTAATGTTATTTAGTCGATTGCCTTTTCTAATTAAAACACGTT
The DNA here is from genome assembly GCA_036435485.1 of Saposhnikovia divaricata. Classification (NCBI taxonomy): domain Eukaryota; kingdom Viridiplantae; phylum Streptophyta; class Magnoliopsida; order Apiales; family Apiaceae; genus Saposhnikovia; species Saposhnikovia divaricata. The sequence continues at coordinate 52,158,637 of CM071594.1, read as the reverse complement.
AACTTTTAATTAAAGATATTACATTTTATAAACACAAAATATCAATTATACCATATTTTCCAATCATTAATATTTCTTTTCTAATTAAAATATGTTAACTTTTATTTTAATACATAATCCTACAATTAATAGTATATAACCAAAATATCACACTTTATCTTCCATCATTAATAAAATATATTAAAAATTCGTACATTTATAATGAACCAACATGAGTATATTTGTTTGTTTTCTTTCTGGTTCAGTTGTGCAACAATACAACTAATAATGATCGTTAGATTTTTAATAAATAATTAAGAATTGTTGGATCTAATGAAAAGAAATATTATACATTTGAAAATATTCGAATCCCGTCAAAAAAATATTTCAAATAAAAAAATTTAATATAAATTTTATAATATATTAAATAATATTAAAATTAAATTATTGAAAAAAATGATTATATAAAAACATAAATGTAACATAAAATAAAATTTGTAACATATCAAAAAAATCCGAAGCATCGCAATTTACACGGGTTATAAGCTAGTAAGACTTACCGGAGAAGTGCATGTTATTAGAAGTAGGTGTATATAATAAGACTTATAGTAGAAGTAGGTGTCTTCTATCGTGTTGAGTATATATTAATAACAATATATCAAATAAATATAATAATATTATAAATAAATATAATGATAACCAAAGTTTGGTACTACTGCACTCGTTAAGTGTCACTTTGGTGGCTCTCTATCATATTTGTATTAATATTTTCAATCATTAATAGCAAATGCATATTTGCAATAAATTATAATTGATGTTCCAACCATGTATTACAAATTTTTTAACTTTTTATTTAATAACAAAATTTTTAACTTAAAAATTACTACTTAAACATAATAAATTTAAAGTTAATTATTATAAACTAGAAAAAAACTACTTATTCTTTTATTTCAAAAAACATATATTTCCATATTTTACTAACTCACCTATTTTCATATAAACCAATCTGCAAACTAAAAATAAAAAATCTAAAAATTTATGAAATCAATAATTAAAATAATCTAACAAACCAGAATGTAACAAAGATAATCTTCAACGAGGGAAGGACGGAGGGCCTTTAAGTGGTGCAAATTTGAGCTAAAAAGAAAACAGGCCTACTACCCCTGCAAATTGATAGATGACAATGCATCATATCAGTACTATATTTATCTTCCAGGTGTGAATTGTGATACACCGTTCTTTATATATGGTGTTTCATTCTTTCACCGGATGCACTATCATCAATATACCTACTAAACTAGTAAGTGATTTTATAATATAATGATGCCTTAAAAAACTGAATACTTCTTACATAACTTGTTTCTACAATTCCCTACTAGGACCGATTAATTTCCAAATGTGCTCTAAAAGGTCGTCTGATATCCCAACTTGATTGGGCATATAAGCGGACTAAGTATCAAATAGTTAATGTATGAAATCAAGTCATATTATTTATTTGCCACATTAAATTTACTTTGCAATGTCAAACTTGGTTCTGGTCTTGAATCAGGCGCCTTATCCCACCTTAATTAAAGATTTTCAGTTGACACAACAATTCTATCTCCCACATGGTCACATATTCAACAAACGAATAAAAATCAACGGTTATAAGAAGTGAAAATTAATCACCATTAATTGAATATGTAATTTTCCTTTAGGAGCATCAAACGAATCTTCTTTTGTGTTCTGAACAAATAAAGAAGATAATCTTCGATAACGTTTGTGGGCACAATCTAATGTCCCTATAACTCCTACACTCATACACAAAGAATAGATCCTAAATAACTCCTAAACAAAAAATGTTCGGAACGTAAACAATCAAGAAACTTCTTAAATAATGAGTCTACTAAAGCAATTAGGGATAAGCGTCGGAGCGTCCTTCGCGCCTCGTCTAGTACACATATGATCCCCCACCATTAATGTGGAATTTTAATAAAATATTTTGGGAATCAGGGCAGGGCGGACGGGATTGGTCTTTCCCTGTCCCGACCCTTCCCAAAATTCCAGTCCCTGATCCCCGTATATAATCAAAATAAAATATTAATATATGTAAATCAAATAAATAAATTGTTAAAGGAACGTATGATTTATTTGTATTGCTATAAATTTAAAATTTTCAATTTATTGTCATAATTAAATGTTTTCATACTACAATTTTAACTAATTAGACCTATTCATATAGTTGATGAGTTGGTTCATTAATTTTTTTTTAAAAACCCAAATCTTTAATTTATTACATTAATTTTTATGAGAAAGTACGTTAGACATTATATAAAAAAATTAAAAAATAAGAAGAAGAATTCACTGATTGCATACGTTGTTCATCATCCTCAAGACTCTAAATGATCCTCAATAGAAAATGTGGAATATCCTATAATTAGCTTTGACCTCTTCTCACACAATTAGGATTAGAGTTAGGAAGTAAGATGTAACAAACACTACTTCACGTTGATGTTAAAAAATAAGTCTACCTGACACAGTAATAATAAGATATTGCGTCCAAAGCACCTTCAATATGAAACAATGTTTCCAATTAGATAATACCAAATATAATATTCATTCTTCGTAAGATTTATAGGATATTCCAATTAAAACAATTTCAAGATTTACATGGAAAAGTTTGAATTTGAAAATCAAGTACATTATCTTGCAACCTTAAAAAGAGCAGTCTTATGCATGTTTTTGAATTTATCTTCCAGTAAATATATAAAACAAATGAAGTTAGGTCAAGTATTAAAAAGAATGGTTAACTTGCAATTTGGATAGTTAGATGCTAGGAGCATCTCCAAGAGCCTTTTAGCTCAAAACTAAATATATTATAAACAATTAAGCTCTTAGCAAGTTATTACATTGATTTGCGTGTCAACTCAACCAAATACTCTATATTATTGCTCATTATTTTATATTTCATTCATATTTCAATTCCACTAAGACAAACATTCAATAGATGAGAGAGAAGAACCAATATTTTACTAACAAAATATTAAGTTAAGAGCTACTAGTTGCTCTTAAAATAGAGGAGAGAGAAGTTCTTAACTTTTTAAAGAGCCTTTAAGAATCTCTTGGAGCTTCATTGTAAGTCATCCTCTTTATATTTTGATTTAAGAGCTTAAATTATGAGCCTCTTGGAGATGCTCTAACGTGCTAACATTGTATCACATTATAACATGTGTGTATGCACACACATGTATTAATGTTGACCATCAAATTTGATCAGAAATGAGCCTTTTCTATTGAATATAAAGTAAAAACCGATCACTTGTCGACTGATACGAGTGGTCCATTAATACCTGATCATTAATAACTATAGGTTTAGTTATAAATGTTATTACCAACCGTCATCCGACCGAACACAATGGTCATTTATCACTTTCTAGTTGTCTGTTGCTTGGCCTCCACCTAGGACGTGGCAGCCACGTGTCCGTTGCCACGTCAATACTATCATGTGACAATTAATTCTAAATAATGAACTCTGATGCATAATTGAACTCACACCCCAACAACTATATATGTTGCCTTAGAAGTGACTTTAATATTAACTACTTGGTAGAGTGAATTTTGATTTATCAAATTACAACATTTTGTTAGTAGGTGTGAAAGTAATCTCTTGTTTGATTTAAAATATATACTAGAATAAGCTCTTTTAGGATCTAAGCTTTTGTACTCAATATTATTGAAAAGAATACTAAATTGGAATCCTCGTTCAAATACCAAAAGGAGTAGCTTGTTACTTAAATCTTGTCGTATCATATTGCAATAATATATAGAGTTAATTACAATTTACATCCACTAGCTACCTTTACTTCAAATTCAATCATGTATACATAGTTTCATAAATTGCACTTTACATCCCTTAACTTTAAGTCATATGTTGAATCACAATCCCTTATACTTTTTTTTATATCAAAAATACTATCGCTTTTAACGAATATATTGACAAATTCGATATAAAATTGTTGCAGTGATTATATAAATTTTGGAATTTATAAAATTGGGGGATGTAAAATGTAATTTATGAAATTACATATACATAATTGAATTTGAAGTAAAGCATGTGAAGTGCAATCAACTCTAATATATATACACTCATACCAGATCTGAATAAAAATTTGTCAGTTTATCATTGCCATCATCAGTCATGCTCCATAATCACAGTCTCTGTCGTACAAGTCTACAATGATGTAATTGCAGTCTCTGCTCTGAAGTCTAACAAAATCAAAAATTACTTGAGACCAACAACTGATTCACAATTAGGAATGTTCAAAAGTTTTAAATTACTCATCCTCTTTCAGAATCCAGACACATGCTTTCTTGCCATCTTCACTGATAATAGGTAATCTTTATTGAGATTAAAACAAGAAAAAATAGATAGAAACAGATAGCAACACACAAAAATAGACATAGACATATGATCATATTAACATAGAAATAGAGCATATGAAACAGACAAAAAGCTTAAGACAATATAAAACATGAAGATAGATATAGATCCTTACTTAGACCAAAGTACTTGATTATGGAGATACAAAGCATCTGGTCGCCTCAAAACCCTAGCACACCAATAAAATTCCCATTTAGGTTTTCTTCTGTGAACGGTGTCGTGGATGTCAAGGCGGGATCTCAAATTTTGGCTAAAAAAGCCCTATGGGCCAGGTTTTTTCCCGACTTAAAAACCCCGTCCTTTTTAGAATCGACTTGGGTTGGGCCGAACTTTGTTTAAAATATGAGAATTGTTTTAGATTTGTAGAATGGACCGGATTGGATCGAATTGGATTTTTATCTGTTTTTTTATTTTAATTTATGCATTAATATTTTTAAAAAATTATTTAAAAAATTATATATATATATATATAGTATTTTTTTATTAGAAAAAAGACCTTTTGTTTAATTCAAATATTTTAAAATTCCCGAAATCGGACTTTTATCCAAGTTTTTCGATCTTTGGATGGGATCGGATTTGATGAAAAATAGGAAATCTATATAAGTCTTCTAATCGGACCGGATCGAACCGGACCAAATTTTTTACAATTCAGGCTTCTCGAATCGAATTTCGAAATTCGGGTGTTTTAAACATTTTTGTGTATCTCTACGTAGAAGAGTAGTACAATACTTATATTGAAAGATTATTAAAGACTAGTTTAAAACCAGTGCAATGCACAAATGTTCTTTAATATAACGGAATTTTTTTAATTTGAATTAAAAATTTTAAGACATAAATTTTGTTGGTTTAAAATTTTAAATGATATGATCTGATATAAATATATATATGTTGTCCGTGACATTTTGAAAAAATTATGAATTTTAGTTTGAAAATATTGAAAAGATTAAATGTTTTAGCTGAAAAACGTAATCGGTTAGTTATTAGTTACTATTTATTATTATTATTATTATTATTATTATTATTATTATTATTATTATTATTATTATTATTATTATTATTATTATTTAATTGTACTTAAATAAAGCAAACCAAATAGATTTTACTTAAATTAATAGAAAAATATAAAAGATAACGTATTTTAGCTAAAAAGGATAATTGGTTAATTATTAGTAATTATAATATTTTATTTTATTGAACAGAATTGCTCACAGTGTTTTAAGAAAAGGAAAAATTTTAGTTAGATAAACTGTATTTTATGTGAAAAGAGAAATTGATTAGTTATTGAAAAATAGAAAATGTAACATATTTTATCTGAAAAAGGAAACATTTTACCTAAATAAAGTTACCTGAACAGGTTTTACTGGGAAAAAAAATAGAAAAGGTAATGTATTTTAGTTAAAAAGGTCATTGGTTAATTATTAGTAATTATAATTATATTATTAATTTTAATAAATAGAATTGCTCATATTTTATGTGAAAAAGGAAATTTCTTAGATATTGAAAAATAGAAAATGTAACATGTTTTACCTGAAAAAGGAAATTTATTAGTAACTATAAATAATTAAGGATAATTCTGTAAAATAACATGTAACATTAAGTAAGGACAATAAGTAAAATCAACTGAAAAAAATTAAAAAATATAAAAGGTAACGTATTTTAGCTGAAAAAGGTAATTGGTTAATTATTGGTAATTAACTAATTATAATATTTTTTTATTAAATAGAATTGCTTATAGTATTTTTAGAAAATGAAAAATTTTAGTTAGATAAACTGTATTTTACGTGAAAAGGAAAATTGATTTAAGTAAGGGTAAATAAATAAAATCAACATGTACCGTATCGACCAACCAAGCTTTTAATGTTTCAGTTTTTAGCTGAAAAAGGTAATTGGTTAATTATTAGTAATTATAATAGTTTATTTTATTAAACAGAATTGCTTATAGTGGTTTTAGAAAAGGAAAATTTTTAGTTAGATAAACTGTATTTTACGTGAAAAGGGAAATTGATTTAAGTAAGGGTAAATAAATAAAATCAACATGTACCAAACCGACCAACCAAACTTTTAATGTTTCAGTTTTTATATAATAGTATAGATTAGACACAGACTTTAAATATTTTTTAAATAATTTTTCGTACAAATAAAGTTAAAATGACCTAATTTTTGTGGGAAAATATTTTAATTTATTGAATAAATAATTAGTTAATATTTTTAAACAATTAAACCCAAAGTTAATTACAAATTCGAATTGATTTTTGTTATAAAAATCCAAAAAATAAAATTTGAATAAGCTTATTTTTGTGAAGTAATATGTTAAGTATCTATTTTTAAATCTCGCATAAATTCTAATTTTATGTATTTCAAACAATCTAATCCTAATCTATTTTCAAAAAAAATTCAAACCTAAAAAACTAATAATAACTTTAATATAAGTTTGTTAAAATTTTAAAAAATATTTTTTCATTGTGCAACATAATTGCCATCTGATAATCAATTATTACATAAAGGTTTACATTTTAAATCATTAGAGTACGTACATTGTTTTACATTAACTAGTTTTAATTTTTCTTCTTATTATTGAAAAATATTATTATAAAAACTAAAATGATCACCAATATTATTTTTTCTACAATATATTTGTGATGTTAAGAGTCATAATATTTGTAAATTTATTGTAACTCACGTAAGTCGGTACAAGAAATAATGTTATAATGAGTAAAAGTTGTTGATGGAGGAATTTGGGATCAACAAAATTCGAGTAACGTCGCCGGAAACAAGATCTATGACGGTGGTTTTTCGTCGGAAAAAGTGATGGTGCGTGGTGGTTAAATATAATTGGTGGCTGAGATTGGGGTTAGTGGTGGCTGCTTCAGAACTCTTAACTTCCAACTCCTCAATCGGCCTATGTATCCCGATATTTATAGGGAATCATGCCATACGTAGTTGTTATTTCCCAGTTATGCACCACGAGATTGTAGAATGGGGGGGTTGAATACAATCTTGACTAAATTCTTTCGAATTGGTGAGGTCTAAACAGATTTTTATAAGAACATAAAGAAAACAAGATAAACAAATTATCTAAGACACATACAACACACGATATAAAAAATCTCAGGTGGGTTTTCCTGGTCCACCTGATGGTTGTATTTAAAGATAATTCTCTCCGTAAGAATACATAGTTGTGGGTTACAATATTTTAGTGTTTACAAGAAAATCTAATGCTATAAGCGTTATGCTCAGTGTTTTTCTTCACTCCTAAAACTATGTTGTTCATACAGTTTATTTAAACTATATGAAGACATGTGAAATACGTAAAATGTAGGAGTACATTTTTGGTATCCCTTGTAGCACACACAAGCTTGAAGTGATAGCCATTTCTGGAAATGTCTTGAAAGTTTTCTCTCCTTGATTTGGACAATCCCAGCATGCTTCAAGTCAGTGTATGTTTCTTTCTTCATAAGTTACTAAGTTCTTGAAATGACTTAGCTTCCAAGCCCACGTGATGCTTTATGCAAAAGATCTTTTTGCTTTTAAACTTCATCTCTGGAAAATAGCTTTAATAAAAAAGATAACCTTTTCGAAAGTCAATTAGCTTTTCTGCTTATTGAGCTGTGCTTGAACTTCCCAGATAAAACAACAGATCCTTATGCATTCATCAAGATATCCTTTGAATTCTTCAGTGGTAATGTAATCATGTTGGAGGTTGCTTCCACTCTTTTTATTGCCCTTGACATCATATAAACAGTGACTGATTTCACCTTTCACTTGGAAGAGTTTGAGCCTTCAAATATTTACAATTTGACTCCCTACTCGTAACATCCTCTGTGTAATTGATCACTGCCTATAAGTCACGGGTTGCAAAGTAATTCTGGGTTTTGATCTCCATTCGATATGTTCCATTAGAGAACTCTGGCATAAATAAGAATCCAGGTTGAGTTCTCGAACTGATGTGTCTTGAGATCTCGAATGTCGACTTCTCGAATAGTCCCTTTTATTGAGTTCTCGAATGACTTATCTAACAGCTTGTTGTGTAAATTTCTCGATTAGCATATGTTGGAGACTTCTTGAATTAGGAGATAGCCTGACTTCTCGAACTGGGACTTCTCGAATAACCCTTTTTGTTAGAGTTCTCGAATGACTTCTCGAACTCATCTTTTCTTGACTTCTCGAACTTACTTACATGGTTATGGTAAACTCTCTTCTGATTATAGATATTTGATTGCAGCATATTGTGACTTGTTACAGAAATGATTCCTAACTATTTGCAGAGTTCCATTCACAAGATGTAGCTTTAGTTGATCTGCATTTCAGTTAGCTTCCTGATTTATTTGTCAGCTTCGATTCCATGATTCATTTTCTGCCTTGTGGTATTTGGTATCATCATCTATAGACATATATGACTCAACAATCTCCCCATATTTATGTCTTTTAGAAAAGGACATAAATCCAGAGAGTGATGATAACAAAAACCACTCTTCAGATTTTTCTTTCACTAGGAAAGAAAATATTGATCAAGCTTCCTTGACACAGTTTCTGGATTGTACTACTCACTCCACTTGAGTACTTAGAACTGCTCCCCCTATGTATAGCATTTATTCTGAGAGTCTGTTCTGTTTCTTCAATTGCTGGTTGGTCTGAAGGTTTTTTTTTTTTGACTTTGATATCTGAAATTACTTACCCTTCTCCCCCTTTGTTGAAACAAGAAGAAAAAGACTTTTGATGTTGAAGAAGAGAATCTGACCCTTCAAACTCCTCAGGAAGAAAATCTCAGTGTCAGGAGAAAATCTGAGTCCCTTCAAACTTAGTAACTTCTCCCCTTTTTTTGTTATCAGCAAGATTAGAGTAGTAGTATTTAGGATGAGAGCCAGAGGGATGAGAAGCTAGAATTTGCATAAAAATCTTCTCTCTTAATCTTTCTGTTTTTGCATTAGGATCTCATCCTGGCTCACTTCTCACAACTCACCTTCCCTTTCTAAAGGGGTACTCAACCTCTCCTTTTGCTCTCTTGGAAGAAATAGGAGACCACTCTTATACACAACTCACTTTTTTCCCTGGAGCAACCAGGCCTCTCCTGTTTTTCACTCCCTTCCCTCAGTCCTAAAGAGAAATCATAGGATTTCATAAAGATTGAAGAGATATAAATATTTAGCATTGATGTACTAAACAAAAGTAATAGTTCAGTAAACTGCCCTGTGAAGAGCTTAGAGAACTGTGAGTGTTGGCTTCTTCATGAAAAGAGATGAAGAATCAAGACTGTTTGGTGTGTGTACTAAAGTGCTTTATTGTCACAAATTAGGTATCCATGAGTGGGGCTGAATCTTCACATCTACAGAAGATTCATCAACTTGAATTTGAGAAATAGTTAAGAGTAACATGTGTGTGCTCCCCCTGTGTCCCTGTAACTTGTACTAACTCCTGGCTAGAAAAACAAGTATGAGTAGGTTGCACAACTGTGTCCCTTACCCTCACTAGGTGTGTTCCTGGTTGGGAACTGAATTCGATAGTTGAAGCCTATTAAGAGAATAAAACTAGAAATGTAGATGTCCTTTGTAATCACTATGCCTTTTTGGGAAAACATAGGATGGCTAGGCTGGTTTTACACACCCTTACCTTCCTTGTTCTTGTGGTTTCTTGATGTTCACCACTTCCCTCACCCTCACTTTCCTCCTGTTCACTCCCCTCGGGTTAAGATATAATAGCTTTGTCAACTACAATTTGTTAAGAAACTGTAGAGGGGGTTAAAGATGGGAATCTGTGAATATGTGGTGTGCTGATTGGGTAGAGAATCTGGGGGACATTCCAGCAATTCTCATTTCAGCATAGTAAGGCAAAGATTTGAGGACAATGAAAAAAATGCTGATAGAATATAACTCAATACCTGAGTTAGGTGTAATGTTGTAAGAGCCTTCTCTACATGAAGGTTTAAACTATTAGTGTTGCAGAACACCGTTTGTCTGGATTGAATAAATTGACCGTGTGCTTGAAGCTGTACTTAGGAGAAAGAAACAGTTTTGCATAAATAGTTATGGATGTTCAATTAAGTATCTGCAAATATGTTACATTTAATCCTAATGCCATAATTAGTCAACTTAAGTTAAAGTTTAATCGGCAGTGTGAAAAATATTACCCATTCATGTGTTTAAAGTTAACTAATTAATTCTGTTCAAACAGAGTCCAAATTAGTTGTTTAGATTTTAACCTTAATTCTAGGTGTTTTACAAATGGCAAATGACAGAATTGTAGAACCTGGTAGAAGAGTAACCAAGTTTGCTTGTGTTAACACCAACACTTCATCATCATCATCATCATCATCCTCTGTCTCATGGAAGGGCATGGCCTCGAACTCCTCTACTGATACTTTGAGGATACTCTTCGTCATCGTGAATGAGTTGAAGAAGAAAAGGAGAAAGAGGGTTTGTTTTTGTAAAGTGTGAGTCTAAATGATCTCTACCTCTGCCTATTTATAAGCCCTGAAGTCTGAAAGGCGCGACTTAATATCTAGGAGATAAACGGGTGAAAGGTTAAGCAAAGGTCACACCTCTTTAAACACATTAACGCATGTAAAACAGATTACACGTTGTCCTAGGCTAATCCTGACAGATCATTTAGAAAGAATAAAAAGTAAAATATTATGTGTGTAACTTGTTCCAAAATCATTTAAGTCTGACGACTTAAGTCTAATCAAACCAAGACAAATAATTTTAAAGTACAGAGCACACAAAGAATTTGAGTATTCTGGATAAAAGATAAAGCAATTAAATGATACCAACAAATAATTAATCCATTCGACATCTTAAATATTGACCATTCGATATTACCCGAATATTAACTGATTCGATATCTCTTAGTAATTAACTGGTCGATATCTCTAGTTGAGGACTAGTTCGATATCTCTAGAAAATTGACTAATCGACATCTCAAGCATAACATTCATTCGATAACTCAAATAAGTAACCATATTCATTCGATATCTCTAGGAAACTCATTGTTCGATATCTCCAGAGTAATCATGCTCATAATCAAATAAAACAAATAAAAATCCAGAGAATAGAATTCACTGGCTGCAACAAATTGAACAGATATTCAAGGATTATGAGAAGTTCAACATACCAAGCTCGCTTACCAACCTTGAAAAGGTTGCTTTATCCAGAGCTTTAGTATAGATATCTGCCAATTGTTTCTCACTAGGAACAAAATGTAGTTCTATAGTACCTTCCATCACATGCTCCCTAATGAAATGGTACCTGATGTCTATGTGCTTGGTTCTTGAATGCTGCACTGAGTTCTCAGATATTGCAATTGCGCTAGTGTTGTCACAGAAAATTGGAATCTTCTTAACCTTAACTTCATAGTCAAGAAGTTAATTTCTCATCCATAAAATCTGTGCCCAACAACTTCCAGCTGCTATATACTCAGCCTCTGCAGTTGATGTAGAAACTGAATTTTGCTTCTTACTGAACCATGAAACTAGCTTGTTTCCTAAGAACTGATAGGTGCCTGTGGTACTCTTTCTATCCATCATACAACTTACATAATCTGCATCTGAGTAGCCTATTATATCAAAACCAGAATCTCTAGGGTACCAAATGCCAAGGTTTGGTGTTTCCTTGAGATATCTGAAAATCCTTTTAATAGCCACTAAATGAGATTCCCTAGGATCAGCTTGGAATCTAGCACATATACATGTAGCAAACATAATATCAGGTCTGCTTGTAGTTAAATATAAAAGAGATCCAACCATGCCCCTATAGCTTGAAATGTCCACTTTCTTCTCCTTAGTATTCAACTCAAGCTTAGTGGCAGTGGCCATGGGTGTTTTTGCAGAAGAGCAGTCTGCTAAGTCAAATTTCTTTAAAAGATCAAAAACATATTTAGTTTGACTTATAAAATTTCCCTCATTTACTTGTTTAACTTGTAAACCAAGAAAATAAGTTAATTCACCCATCATACTCATTTCATATTTGCTTTGCATAAGTTTGGCAAACCTTTTTCAAAGCTTCTCATCAATAGACCCAAATATTATATCATCTATATAAATTTGGACAAGTATCATAGAGCCATTGACAGATCTATGAGCCATCTATATAAAAGAGAGTTTTATCAACAGTACCTCTAATGAAGTGATTCTCTATGAGGAACTGTGAAAGAGTGTCATACCAGGCTCTAGGTGCTTGCTTCAGGCCATAGAATGCTTTGAGCAGATAATAAACATATTCTGGAAAATCTGGATCTTCAAAACCAGGAGGTTGACTAACATATACCTCCTCCTCTAGAATACCGTTTAGAAATGCACTCTTGACATCCATTTGATTGACTTTGAAATTGGCATGAGTTGCATAGGCTAGGAAGATTCTAATTGCTTCTAACCTTGCCACTAGTGCAAAGATTTCTTCAAAGTCAATTCCTTCTTCTTGACAGTAGCCTTTAGCAACTAGTCTAGCTTTATTCCTTGTAACTGTGCCATTCTCGTCCACTTGTTCTTGAATACCCACTTAATGTCAATCACTGATTTGTCCTTAGGTTTGGGTACAAGTTTCCATACTTCATTCCTCTCAAACTGGTTTAGCTCATCTTGCATTGCTAATACCCAGTCTGGATCCATAAGAGCATCTTCAACCTTCTTGGGTTCTTCTTTAGAAAGAAAACTGTTGTACAAGCATTCTCCTCAAGTTGCTCTCCTAGTTTGGACTTTTGCACTAGAGTCACCAATTATTAGCTCAAAAGGGTGATCCTTAGTCCATTTTCTTTGTGGTGGTAAGCTTGATCTTGATGAAGTTACTTCATTTTCTTTATGTTGATCATCTTGGCTAGTTGTTGAGTATTGACTGTGAGAAACTCCCCATGAGTGTATGGACCTCGAGTTGAGTGGAGTTGTTAGGCCGAATACACACTTATAATCAACTAAGTATGAGAGAATAACAATAAGTTCTTTAAAAGCTTTAAAAACTGTTTGAAATTAACTTCTCTCTCAGTGATGTAAATTATCACAAAGAGCTGCTTAGGTTACAATGAATGATATTCGATTACTCGATCGATACCCTTCTAGGGTTAACCTAACTGTATTTATATAGTATACAGCTGCTATACAATCGATAATTGATACTCCTATAAATTAGCTATACAATTGATATCAATTACGATTGCTACTCGTCTCCTTAGTCAACTCAATCTCTTTGACAGCTATCCAATCTTCAAAGATATTGCTTCCATAATAAATCTTCAATCACTGTTGACCAGTAGACGCTGCCTCCAGACAGAGTTTAGCAAACTCTGTCGAGCTTCCAATGTCAGCGTATAGCAAACTCTGTTCAGCTTCTAACCATCAGAGTTTAACTAAACTCTGACTGCTTCCTGTTTAAACTCTATTTTTCCCTGCAAAACTTAAACACTGATATTAACCATATCAATTATATTTAACAATCTCCCCCAACTTGTTCATTAGTAAAAATGCACAAGTTAACAATAATTGATGATGTCAAAACAATTTCATACAAATACAGTGTTTATTAAAATAAGCAGAGTTTGAACTTGACTTAACAAAAGTCTACAAATAACAAGAAAATTCTTACAGACTTTAATCTCTAATCTCTTCAAGATCTGGCATTCTTCTGAGATAATCTATGAGTAATCTTCTTTCTGCATTTTTAAGCTCAATCTCCATAGCTTCTTTAATCTCTCTTAGCTGAGGATCACTCTCATCCGTCTGATAGATAGCAGATCTAAGATCATAGATTTTGTTTCTCCTCATCTCATTTCCCAGTCTAATAAATTTGACTTCTTCTGACTGTGAATTGAAGTCAAGTACTGTGATTCCCAAATCAGTCTTTAATTTCGCAGTACCCTTCTTCATTTCAATAAGATTTCCATTCCAATCTCTGTACTTAGGAACATATCTGCTATTGCACTTCATCCCTCTGATTGCCAAATTCTGGAGCATTTTCTTTCTGAGCACATTTGCAACTGATTGAGTCCTTTGACTATTCACCTTGAAAAGATATAGAACATATTCTAATTCTTCCCAATATTTCAAGCCAATATCATTCTCACCAATTCTAAATACCGTCCCATCAGCCATGAAGTACAAGAGAAAGTCCTTCTTTAAACTCTTCTGATAAACTAACTGTACTGATTCCAGTCTGTCCAAACTCTCTTGAGTGACACCACGACCTGGAACAGCCAATGAAGAAGGATCTCTAGGACCAGTATATTGCCTTTTGTCCTTGTGTGAGCCTAGACCACCCTTATTGTTTCCAACCTTACCAGACAAGGCTCTTCCATCAGAAAAATCCATAGAAACTCCAGATAATAGATTTGGATCATGAAGTGTTCCTTTCCCAAAAACTGATTGCAACTGAGAAGATAAAGGTCTAGACACAACTTGTGTAGCAACAGAGGTTGTGTTTTCTTTCTTCTGTACAACTTGTGTAGAAACAGAGGTTGTATTTTCTTTCTTCTGTAAACTTTCTCCTTCAATGCCTTTCAGCTTGAGTTTAGCTTCTACTGCCATTGATTTCTTTGATAACTGTGATTTTTGACTAACATCAGCACTTTTCTTGATCACAATGCCTTTAAGAACAGGCCTAGGAGCTTTTCCTTTCTTTAACTTACCAGACTTTAAAGCCTTGAGATGTTCTTCTTGTAAACTCTTTTCTTCAGCTTTAATGTCTTCAATTGTAACTCCTTCCTCATTTTCTTCAATAAACAACTTAGCAGCCAATTCTTCATCAGTCTGTGGATTAGAAGATAATAACAAACTCTTGGTCTTTGAAGTACCTTGAGTATTAGTGTTTATCCCAACAAACTGTGATTTAGAGGATTTGCTAGTTTTCAGAGTTTGAAGTTCTTCAGTTTTGCCCCTTCCTTTATTACTTGCTCCTCCATCTCCAGCATTATCCTTTCTGATCAGAGTTTGAGATTTCTTGCATTTGTCTTTAGCAACTCTCCCCCCCCCCCTTTTTGACATCATCAGGAATCAAGATAGAAGTGATCAGCTCCAAGGAGTTAGCAATGGAATCAATCTTCCCAGACAATACATTCTGATTTTGTTCAACTTGACCCAGCCTCTGAAACAGAGTTTCTTGAGCTTTAGAAATGGTCTTAAACTTTGTCTGATTATCCCTCTACATAGTCATATCTCTAGCAACAACATCAGCTCTCAATTCATTAATAGCTTTTTGAGACTCATCAAATCTTCCATTCAGAGTTTTGACTTGAACAATGGTTGCTTGCAGACTTGAGATAATATCAGGATTTGAGATCTTCGTGGCAGATTGATGAACAAATTTAGCTGCTCTTTCAACAAGAAAAATACAGTCTGACTTATACCAATCCCTTGAATTCTTGGCAAAGTGCTCAGCTTCAATGTTATGTTGATCTGAGGGTTTAGAAAAAGGTGTGTGCTTAGCATCAGTTTGAACTGGTATACTCTGAGAAGAGTTTGACTCTGCACTTGCTTCATCTTCAACATTAACAGCTGTATTTTCAACTTGATCAGTATGCACTGCAACATTTTCTTCAACAATCTCTGCAGTTGTGTCTCTAGCCTCAACAGACTTTGGAACTTCAACTTGTTCAACCTCTTCACCTTGTTCAAGAACCTGGTGAGCATCAGAGAATAACTCAGTGTGTGATGCCACTGTTTCATCAAGTACTACAGTTGGCTGATCAGCTGCACCAGTTTCTTCAGAATTTGCAAGGATAGGTGAAAGAGGAACATTAATGTGATCAGAGAATGGTATAAATGTTTCAACAAAATCATCCGTAGCAGTAAAACCTTCTCTGTTGTCCTCATCCATTTGTACATTGACAGGTGTTTTGGCAGCTTCTTCTGCAGTATATGTCTCAACAGTAGGTATATCCTTGGAAATCACCTCTGGAGCTTCAAAATTAACATCTTCATCAGATTCATCAAGAATTAATCTCATTCTCTTAGCTGGAGGATTCACTTCTGCTCTCTCTTCTGCTAAAACATAATCATCAGGTATAGAAGGAGATTTAGGTTTGTTAGCCCGTTCCTTATACTTCTTTGGCTTAGAAGCTTCAGCCATCCTCTGTTTTCTTGATGGCCTTATAGCCTTACTTTTCTTTGGTTTCCTAGGTTTTGATTGTGGTTGAGGTTGAGGGTGTGATGAAGATTGTGGTTGTGGAGATGTAGTTGTAGTGATTGGCTCAGTGTTTATGGTTTGAGGTGGGTCAGTGTTTGTGGGTTGAGGTGGTGACTGTGGAGGTTCAATGATTGGTTCATTTTGTGGTTCTTGTTGTTCTTGTGGTTGGTTGAGGAAGTTTCTGAGAGCAAGAGGATAGATAAACTCTGGTATTTGCTATTTGTTAGCATCCTTATTTGTCAGATCAGAGAACATTCTCTTATGACATTGGAAAGGTTGGATAACATCCTCAACAGCAATTGTCAAATTTGGTAAACAAGCAGAGAATAAAGATTGACAAAAACGTGAGAAGTAAACAGTTGTACTAGACTCTGCAAGTTTTTCACCTAAATTCATAAGTACAAGACGACCAAAATCAAAGTTACTCCCATTAAGAAGAGAATACCCGATTTGAAGACTTTCACCAGGAATTGCATCCCAGTTGGTGACCTTCTTGCCAAATGCACGAGTAATGCAATCAAAGAAGAAGCTCCACTCCTTCCTGAGCCCTGGCCTTTTGACATCCCCAATCTTATCCAAAGAACCAGAAAACCGTATTTGTTGTAACATTTCTTTCAATTGACCCACAACAGCCACAGAGTATGAAGTGTGAGTATCAAAATCCAAAACCTCACGAACAGTTGCAGGAGTTATGACAAACTCTTGGTCTTCATAGGTAAACACAATTCATAGGTAAACCGAGTTTTTCCAGAAGATTGAGATTTGTGTGGCTGAGAGTGTCTCTGGTTGAACAAGAGCCTTACCAATCTCAGAGTCTCTTAAGAAGTTTTGAATCAGATGAAATGATGCTGGAGCTTTAGCAGTGTCTAGAATTGCAGCATAATTGTTGGTAACAAAAGTTAATCCCTGAGCCACAAAGTTCTTGGTTTCCATTAGAACAGTATAAGACAGAAGAGAGTATATGAAAAAGTGTTTGTGAAAATGCTTAAGTGAAAGTAACAGAGAAATTGTGTGTGATGTTGTGTGTTTGTGGTTGTAAAGATGAAAAAGTGAATAATGAAATGATTTTGATTAGATCTGTAATTGAAAAACAAAACCCAATCGTTTTAGACATTAAACACGCAACCAATTTCTTGTTAATTGTGTGAGTGGGACACGTGTCACGTAAATAGTGGAACAGTTATTTACACGCGCAGTAATAATGCCTATTATTACTGCTGTTCTCTCTCCTATTTCCAATAAGCTTTAAATGTCTAACACAATTAAACAACTGGCAAATATTACATGCAAATGTCAAAAACTCTTTGTGTACTCCAAGTATATATTCTGTCTGAAATAAAATATTACCTTAGAGTACTCAACAAAATCCATCAGTGTTTATCAATTCTCCAACTTAATTACTGTTATCCTTTCAAACACTGCACATTTGTGAATATACGTGTGTGTAGAGCAGAGTTTACTAGATCAGTATTTAGAGCATCTAGTATTTCATAAAATCCATAAAATAAATCAGTAAACACTGGATGCACAAACTCTCATAGTAAACACTGAATATATGATGAATGCTAAACTCTGTAGTAAATAGTTTATATACAGTAATAATTAACCTATAACCCCCAATTTTTTTTTTTTACTTTCTCCAGTAATCAGAGGTTGAAACTAGTCACCAAAAATCCTATAATTTTAGCCCTTATCGATTTGATAAGTTCTTGGATCTTCCTAGCTTTCGACTAGTCACCAAAAATTAGAGAATTTTAGCCCTTACTATGTACCAGTAAGTTCCTGGATCGTCCTAGTTACAAACATAATCTCAAAGGAGTTCTAAAAATCTATATAGTTTAGCTTTGGGGTTGTTCTAATAACAGAATCTATTTTAACAATGTATAACTAACAGAGTTTAGAGCTCATCAAAATCAGAAATTATTTATGAGAGGCAATGCACACAGTATTTACAGACCCAGAGTTTAGGAAAAATAAAGTAAGAGATGCTATAAATATAGAACAGTATCATGCTGTGTGAACTTTCTACACAGTTTAAGATTAGATCACAGATAACTTAGAAAGATTCATGACTAATTGCTGAGAGAAATGTTTCATACATGTATCTTCATCGGTATTTATGTTCAGAAAGAAACATTAACAGAGTTTCTCAGAGTTTATTCAACAGTGAACAGTGTATGACTTAAAAGCATGCTATCAGAGTTTAACATTCATTGAGCAGAGTTTGCATATCACAGATTAACATACTACAGAAATATGAGCAACACAATACATAAGTAGAGTTTTGAGTCTAACCAATATCTCTAGTCAAAACTAGAGACCATTCCTAGTTCATTTACCAGCCTTGTAAAAACGGCTTCACTCAATGGCTTGGTGAAGATATCTGCAAGCTGTTGTTCTGTAGACACAAAATGAAGCTCAATGTTTCCTTCTTCTATATGTTCTCTGATAAAATGGTACCTTATGCTGATGTGCTTGGTCATTGAATGCTGTACTGGATTACCTGTCATAGCAATAGCACTTTGATTATCACAGTAAATAGGTATTTTACTGTACCTCAATCCATAATCCAGTAATTGATTCTTCATCCACAGAATCTGTGCACAATAGCTACCAGCAGCAATATACTCTGCTTCAGCTGTTGATGTAGAGATTGATTTCTGTTTCTTGTTGTACCAAGAAACAATTCTATCACCAAGAAATTGACAACTTCCACTAGTACTTTTTCTGTCTATCTTACAGCCTGCAAAGTCTGCATCAGAGTAACCAAGAAGCTGGAAGTCTGATTCTCTTGGATACCACAAGCCTAAAGTTATGGTTCCCTTAAGATATTTGAAGATTCTCTTCACAGCTGTTAGATGTGGTTCTCTTGGATCTGCCTGAAATCTTGCACATAGACATGTTGCATACATGATGTCAGGTCTGCTAGCTGTTAGATAAAGAAGTGACCCAATCATTCCTCTATAGTTTGTCATATCCACTGGTGAACCTGTGTCTCTATCCAACTTTGTTGCTGTTGCCATAGGAGTTGTTGCAGATGAGCAGTCAAGCATGCCAAATTTCTTTAGAAGATTTCTGGTATATTTTGCTTGATTGATAAAAATTCCATCATTTGTTTGCTTCACCTGTAGCCCTAGAAAATAACTGAGCTCTCCCATCATGCTCATTTGATACCTAGACTGCATGAGCTTGGCAAACTTCTTACAGAGTTTATCATTAGTAGATCCAAAGATTATGTCATCTACATATATTTGAACTAATAACAGATCACTACCAAGACTGAAATAGAACAAGGTTTTATCAATTGTACCTCTGTGGAACCCACTTTCTAAAAGAAATTGAGCCAGAGTTTTATACCATGCTCTTGGTGTCTGTTTAAGTCCATAGAGTGCCTTGTCAATCCTGTAGACATAATCTGGATACTTGGGATCTACAAATCCTGGTGGTTGTTCAACAAACACTTCTTCTTCAATTTTTCCATTCAGAAAAGCACTCTTCACATCCATCTGAAAAACCTTGAATTTCTTGTGAGAAGCATATGCTAGAAAGATTCTTGTTGCCTCCAATCTTGCAACTGGAGCAAAAGTTTCATCATAGTCTATTCCTTCTTGCTGTGAATAGCCTTTGGCCACAAGTCTGGCTTTGTTTCTTGTAACAACCACATCACTGTCAGTTTTGTTTCTGAAAACCCATCTAGTACCAATAACAGATCTATTCTTTGGTTTAGGTACAAGGGTCCATACTTCATTTCTCTCAAATTCATTTAACTCCTCCTGCATTGCTGTTATCCAGTCAGCATCTTGAAGAGCTTCTTCCACTTTCTTTGGTTCAGATTTGGACAGAAATGCATGGAACAGACATTCATTTGTTGTATCACTTCTTGTCCTAACTTTTGCATCTGGATCTCCAATGATTAAATCAGGTGTATGTGATTTTGTCCATTTCCTAGCTGTAGGTAAATGACTTCTATCAATAGTTGATCCTCCCCCTTGATTAATGTTCTCCTGATTATCTTGATGCTTTTCTTCATTCTCTGAGGCTCCCCCTGAATTTGATCTCTCAGAGTTTGAACTGTTAGAATTTGGACTTTCAGAGTTTGAGTCATCAGAGTTTGAGTTTGATCCAGAATTTTCAGTTGACTCACTATCAGAATTTGAGTCATCACTCTGATCATGCTCCCCCTCAACTGGTTCTCCTCTTTGTTCAGAATGTACTATTTCTTCTGTGTGTACCAGCAGAGGTTCAGAGTTTGCAGCAACAGAGTTTGCTGGACTAGTGTCATTAGAGTTTATTTCATTAGAGATTAGATCTTCATTTTCGAAATGCAATTGATCATGTTCATCAACATCTTCAAGTCCAGTGATTTTTCTGTCATCAAATGACACATGAATAGATTCCATAATCACCCTTGTTCTCAGATTGTAAACTCTGAATGCCTTGGTTGACACTGGATAGCCAACAAAAATTCCTTCATCTGCTTTCAACTCAAATTTGGTCAACTGTTCAGGATGAGTTTTCAGCACAAAGCATTTGCACCCAAAAATATGAAAATATTTCAGGTTTGGCTTCTTTTCCCTCACCATCTCATATGGTGTTTTTCCATGCTTGTTGATCAGTGTTGCATTTTGAGTAAAACAAGGAGTTTGAACTGCTTCTGCCCAGAAATAGGTTGGCAATTTTGCTTCATCAAGCATAGTTCTTGCAGCTTCTATCAAGGTTCTGTTCTTCCTCTCAACTACACCATTTTGCTGTGGTGTACCAGGTGCAGAAAATTCTTGCTTAACTCCTCTGTTCTTGCAGAATTCTTCCATTGTTGTATTTCTGAATTCAGTTCCATTATCACTTCTGATTATTTTGACTTTGTGTTTTGATCCTTTGTCCAGTAGCTTTACATGCTCCATCAGTGTTAATGCAGTTTCATCCTTCTTTGCTAGAAAATACACCCAAGTGTATCTGGTATATTCATCAACAATAACTAGAGCATATTTCTTTCTTCCAATTGACAAGACATTTACTGATCCAAAAAGATCAACATGTAACAGATGATATGGATCAACAATTGAAGATTCAGACTTGCTCTTGAAAGAGGTCTTCCTCTGTTTGGCCTTTTGACATGAATCACACAGACCATCGACATTTAGTAAAGACTTTGGAAGTCCTCTAACAAGATCCTTTCTTATCAGCTCATTGATGTTGTTCAGATTCAAATGAGAAAGTTTCTTATGCCAATTCCAACTCTCTTCATTTGACATTCTTGTTGACAGGCACATTGTTTTTCCATCAGAGTTTGTCAACAAGCTTGCTTCATAGATATTGTTGCACTTGTGTCCAACTAAAACAACTTTCCCTGTGGTTTTGCTGATAACCTCACAGTATTCAGGTTGAAAATCTACATGAAAACCTCTGTCACAGATTTGACTCACAGATAGCAGATCATGCTTGAGTCCTGGAACCAGAGCTACATTTGTGATGATGACACTTCCAAGATTAACATTGCCATATCCCAGAGTATGTCCTATGTTGCCATCTCCATAGGAAACTTTTGGGCCAGCCTTCTCCACATACTCTGATAGCAGGGCTTTATTTCCAGTCATGTGTCCTGAACATCCATTGTCCACTACTAGGATGCTTTCCCTGATGCCCTGCAATCACAAACAATTACTGAGAATTAGATTTAAGGATCCTGACTTGCTTGGATCCTTTGGCTTTCTTAATTCTGTTAGCTTTAGTAGCGGAATTTTCATTATCAGAGTTTAAGCTAACTTTATCAGAGTTTACACTTGCAGAATTAACTCTAACCCATTTCAGATTAGGTTTCAGTTCATAGTAATTATGATAAATAGCATGATAATTTCTGCAAGTATAAATAGAATGCCAAGTGCTTCCACAATGTTTGCATAAAGTCTGTGGTTTAGTTCTAACATTATCTTTCTTTACTTCAGACTTGGAAGGTAATGAATTAATGTCTTTGTTCTTCCTGCAAAAACTAGCAAGATGGTTAGTACTACCACAGTTATGACATGTCTTTCTTGGAGCTAAAGTAGCAAGCATTGGATAGTTGCCTTGAGTAATGCCTACTTTACCATTTCTGTTCTTTCTAGACACTTTCTGTTTCTTAACAGATTTTAACTCCTTAAGCTTATGCTTAAATTGTTTATCTGTCATTAAACCAATATTAACCTGTTTAACATTAGTTTTTACTGGTTCATTCTTAACAGCTTCTTTTCCACCTTCAAATCTAGGTTCATTTATTCCATTAACAAATGTTCCAAATTTCTTAGGTGGAAGAGGTGGTCTAATCTTAACTGTATTCTGAAATCTAAGTTCATCTTTCTCAGAATAACCTAGACCTACAATGTCAGATTGAAAAACTTCTTGAGTGTCTTTTCCTGAGTGAGTCCAAGTTTTAATAATGTGATTTGCCTTTTCCAACTCAGATTCTAGTTGTTTATACTGACTTAACAACTCTTGTTCAAGATAGACAGCATCATCTCTCTCCTTTTGAACTTGCTGCATCTTAACAAGTTTCTCTTCTACAACCTTATTTCTCTCTTTGAGTTCAGAATTCTCAGTTTTGATTCTCTCATTCTCTAAAGTCTGATCCCTATAACTGATATGCAAGGACTTAAGATAAATTCTTAATTCAGTTATATCATCAATGTTATAAGCATAGGTAGTTAGAGGTACCTTGTTTTCAGAATCTACAGCTTCATCAACAGTAGTAGCCATGAGAGCATAGTTTACATCCTCATCTGAGTCAGAGGTATCTGCCCAATCTCTGCCTTTAGTGAAGAGTGCCTTCTCAGTTTTACCCTTCTTGCACTGAGGAGCATAATGACCCATCTCCTTACACTTGTAGCATTGAATCTCAGACTTGTCTCTTTTCCCAGATTTGGTATCCTTTCTCTCAGATTTTCTGAAATTCTTCTTGTCAAACTTTGAATCATTCTTGGAGAATTTCTTTCCTTTCTTGAAGTTCTTGAAACCCATCTTCTTGAAAGTCTTTACCATCAAAGCAACCATTTCCATCATTTCCTCATCATCTTCAGAATCAGATGATTCATCTGTATTTGAGTCAACATCAGAGTTTGATGACTCACTTTCAGAATGAATGACCAAGGCTTTTCCTTTTGCCTTCTTCCTGAATGCTTCCTTCTTTGAGGGTCTTTCTTCAACTCTTAGAGCAACAGATTTTGACTTTCTACCTGATCTTCTGCTTCTCTGTTCCATTTCTAGTTCATGAGTTTTAAGCAGCCCATAGATCTCATCAATATCAGTATCAGCCAGATCATAATTGTCTCTAATAGTGGTTGTTTTGACATCCCACTTTTCAGGTAGAGAAAGAAGAAACTTGAGATTTGAATCTTCTAGATCATATTCTTTATTAACCAGTGACAGATCATTAAGTAGCTTACAGAATCTGTCAAAGGTTTCTATCATTGATTCTTCAGATTTAGCCTCAAAGTGTTCATACTCCTGTGTGAGTATGTTCCATCTATTCTTCTTAATTGCAGCAGTTCCCTGACATCTAACCTCTAGAGCATCCCAAATCTCTTTTGCAGTTTTACAATTGATCACTTTGTTAGACATAACATTATCCAAAGAACTATGAAGGAGATGTCTAACCTTTGCATCCTTTCCAATGGATGAAATATCCTCAGGAGTCAAATCTTTCTTCTCCTTTGGAATAGATTTAGCTTCTTGTCCAGCAGCAACAACAGATAATTTTGTAGGCTTATGAGGGCCTTCATAAATTCTATCAACATATTCTGGATCTGTAGCTTCCAGAAACATAGCCATTTTCACCTTCCAGGTTGAGTATTCTGCTGGCTTAAGAATAGGAACCCTAATTGTTTCATATCGACTCACAGTTGCAGGTTGAGCCTTCTCAGCACTAGAGCCTGATGTAGGAGGAGGAATTTCTGCCATTGATTATAGTTGTGTGTGTGTGTGGATCTTAAACTGTATTAAATTAACAGATCAAGCTCTGATACCAATTGTTAGGCCGAATACACACTTATAATCAACTAAGTATGAGAGAATAACAATAAGTTCTTTAAAAGCTTTAAAAACTGTTTGAAATTAACTTCTCTCTCAGTGATGTAAATTATCACAAAGAGCTGCTTAGGTTACAATGAATGATATTCTATTACTCGATCGATACCCTTCTAGGGTTAACCTAACTGTATTTATATAGTATACAGCTGCTATACAATCGATAATTGATACTCTTATAAATTAGCTATACAATTGATATCAATTACGATTGCTACTCGTCTCCTTAGTCAACTCAATCTCTTTGACAGCTATCCAATCTTCAAAGATATTGCTTCCATAATAAATCTTCAATCACTGTTGACCAGTAGACGCTGCCTCCAGACAGAGTTTAACAAACTCTGTCGAGCTTCCAATGTCAGCGTATAGCAAACTCTGTTCAGCTTCTAACCATCAGAGTTTAACTAAACTCTGACTGCTTCCTGTTTAAACTCTATTTTTCCTTGAAAAACTTAAACACTGATATTAACCATATCAATTATATTTAACAGGAGTTCTAATAGTGTTGTCAACAGATGTTTCTATTTGATTCTCAACTAATACTTCAATATGATCTCCACCAGATGGTGGAGTTGCTCTTCCATAGATGGTCCATTCTGCACTTCATTTGAGGGTCCAAGTCTGTTCTCTACACTCATCAATAACCTCTCTTCATCATCATCTTCGCTTTCTTCACCATTTATCTCATTCTCGAATGAGAGTGATTCATGAAAACCTTCATCTACTAGACCAGATATCTTCTTGTTATCGAAGACAACATGTATGGATTCCATAACAATGTTTAGTCTTAGGTTGTAGATTCTATAAGATTTTCCAGCTGAATACCCAACAAAGATAGCTTCATCTGCCTTTGAATCAAATTTTCCAAGCTCCATAATTTCTCAGTACAAAACATTTGCATCCAAAGACATGCAAGAAGTTAATTGTCGGCGTCTTGCCTTTGAATAGTTGGTAAGGTGTTATGCCTTTTGCTTGATTGACCAAAGATATATTATGAGTGTAACATGCAGTGTTAACAGCTTCAGCCCAAAAATATGTGGGTAACTTTGATTCTTCAAGGATAGTCCTTGTAGCTTTAATAAGAGTTCTGTTCTTTCTCTCCACTGCACCATTTTGTTGAGGTGTTCTTGCTGCAGAGAATTCTTTAGTGATTCCTTCCTCTTCATAGAACTTTCTTATTACAGAATTCTTGAACTCAGTTCTATTGTCGATTTTAATCCTTCTTACTTTGAAGATTGGATTGTTGTTTACTGTCTTGAAATGCTTGATAATGATTTCACTTGCCTAATCTTTCGAATGCAGAAAGAAGGTCCAAGTGTATTTTGAGAAATCATCAACAATTACAAGGCAGTACTTCTTGTTGGATATCGACAATACATTGATTGGTCCAAATAGATCCATGTGTAGTAGCTGTAAGGGTTGATCAATTGAAGACATTGACTTGGATTTGAAAGAGGCTTTCTTCTGCTTCCCTTTTTGGCATGCATCTCATAGTCCATCCTTGGAGAACTCCAATTTTGGGCTACTTCTGACCAAATCCTTCTTGACCAATTCATTCATGGCTTTAAAACTTATAAAGTGAGACAGTTTCTTGTACCAAAGCCATCCTTCATCCATGCTTGCCTTGCTAAAGAGGCATGTAATAGAGTTGGCACTCGTTGAGTTGAAGTCAGCAATGTACACATTCCCTTTTCTGTTTCCTGTCATCACTACATTGTTATCGTTTTTCTTGAAAACAACAAAAGCTTCAGATGTAAACCAGACATCCTAATTTTTATCACACAGTTGACTGATACTCAGCAAGTTGTGCTTGAGACCATCAACCAGTGTTACTTCTTCAATGACAACATTCCCTTGTGAAATCAAGCCATATCCTCTAGTATATCCTTTACTGTTGTCTCCAAAGGTAATGCTAGGGCCAGCTCTCTCCTCGAACTTAGTGTGCAGGGTAGAATCTCCAGTCATGTGCCTAGAACAACCACTATCCAAGTACCAAAGATTCTTTCTATCTCCCTGCACACATCAAAATCAAATCAAGTTGATTTTCGTACCCAAGTTTCCTTGGGTCCTGCCTTGTTAGCCTCCTATTTTTCAAACCCTTACCATCCAAGGATTCTGATTGAGTTAAATCAGTCTTAACTCTTGGTGTAGGTCTCTGAAAAATAGGTTGTTTCACATGCTCATATGCATTAAAGCTAGATGTACAATTAGGCATAGTCTGTGCAAACATGTTATTCATCATCCATAGCAACTGAGGCATATTAAAGGCATTGTAATATGGATTATCCATGAATTGCATGTTAGCATACTTACTAGATGCATGAGCAGGTTGAACACATATGTTAGGCACAACATTCATGGCATGCATAGGTACAGACTTAGGCATACTAGGCACAGAAGCATTCTTAACAGATTTACAGTTGGCAGATAAATGATTAACACTACCACAGTTCACACATTCCTTTTGAGGAGCTTATTTATCAGGTGTGTAAGTACTATGTTTGTTAATTCCTAACTTGCCATTTCTATTCTTCCTTCTAGCCTTAGCCTTTGTTTCAGTCTTTTCTAACTTATCCTTTAATTTCTTGATGGACAAGTGGCCTGGGAAAAAAAAGGTCAAGTAGAGTTTGTGTTCATTAGTTTGTACAATATGAAAGAGGGGAAGTACATAGGTTATATGTGCTTATGGGTATAATGCTTGTGATAGTCTGGGAGACTTTTACATGATCTATTTTTCATGTGGGTGCTTTAATTAAAAGTGAACGCTATGCTCTATTGGTTGATCAAGTTTAGCCACTTGTTACCCTATTTCTTGATATCTTACCCTTACCTAAGCCCCATTACAACCTTTAACAAAGACCTTTTGATTCATGTATGCATGTATACGAAGTAGTGGAGATTTGGTGGACAACCAAGCATATGGTAGCATATGAGTACATTGATTGAACTTGAGCGAAACAGTTATACCTATACACTTATGTGTTTGAGAGCATTGTGAGATATTTTGTTATTCCCAGATTACACACTTGTATAATTGTAGAAGGGGGGGTTGAATACAATTCTTGATATTTATAAATTTCTGATAAGAACTCCAGAAATCTATACTTAGATAATTGCTTGAAAAAGATAAATGCACAAACACATAAAAAATCAGGTGGTTAAATGCACCACCTGAAGCTTTTATTCGAAGAAAACTCTGTGATACAAAAGTACACAGCTTCTGTTTTACAACTCTTTGCTTTCTAAGAATATTCAATACAAACCCTAAGCAAGATGTGTCTGTTTTCTTAACCTACAAAGAGTTGCTACACTTGGTTATAAATCCCAAGTTTTACAAGTACTACTGGAATAAGATAATACTAATCTAATTCTAGTTGACTTGCTACTACACTCCAAATACACATGTAGCCGAAAGGTTGTCCTTGTGTTTAGACATGTCTCCTGCACCTTTCTTGTATTCATAGTGTAAATAGAATGATTCTTTCTTCTGTGTTTCCAAAGTATGGCTGCCATACTACTTTTTGTATCTACTATCAACCCATGTGATCTGTCAGTCAAACATGTCCTTATCAACTGCTAATCCCCAGCTAATCATAGAAGACAGTGTCAATGATTATCCGTTGATATTGTACACTGACATCCGTTGTTGATGTATTGAACGGTATCCGTTGATATTGAGACTTGAGTTGTATCCGTTGATAGAGTGGATTTGAGTTGTATCCGTTGATAGAGTTTTGTCTTCATCTGTTGATACACTTTCACTTAGACAGAATTACATAGCATAGCTTATTTACAATTGGCTACCCTATTCTGCCTATCCGTTGATAGTCAACATGACTGAGGATAAAAACACTATCAACTGATAACATAGAGATACTTGCAGTATGCTACAAAACCTCATCCGTTGATGAGCTACCTGTCAACGGCTAGAGTTATAAATCCTCATCCGTTGACAGCTACAAAACCTTATACAATTTGATTGATTGTGAAGTTATCATCAAGTACAACATATTCCTAACAATCTCCCCCAATTTATACTTGATGGAAATAAAGCATAAATTCAGGACCTTGATGATAACAAAACATTCCTAAAGATATATATAGAACAATGCAAAAATTGTATTAAGCTACAAAAATTAAAAAATGAAAGTTTGAGAAATTTATAGAGAAGTGCTCCTCTAGACTGAGCAGATTAAGACTGTTTCTTTTCTCTTGTTGGCATCACCCTTGATTTTCCTTCTTTGGCAGAGTTGGACTCAATCTGTATTTGGAGTTGCCTATAGAAGGCATCTTCTTCATCTACCTTTGGATTTAGCTTTTGTTGTAACCATCTCAGGTATTGAGAACTAGCCTTTGGTAGTTGGTCTTCTAACCTGAAGAATCTCCTGTTACCATCTTCATCCCTGAACTCCATCATCCAGAAGGGTTGAAGGTGGATTTTCTGTCCATTGTATGGGATCTTCATCTTCCTTGGTAGACTTGATGGTGAGTTCCATTCCCTCCTTATTTGTTCTATTCTGTCCAGTATCTCCCCTTTTGCTATCTTGGAGAACCCTGTGTATCTCTTGATTGCAGAGAACACTTTGGTTAAGGTCTGATAATTTTCTCCAAGAACCCTTTGTAGTGGCCATGTCCTTTCCATTCCTCCCTTGTATACAAAGACCAATCTTTTAGGCAAATGTTTATATTTGTCAATTCCTCTTACTTCTGACAATTCATCCAGATAAAGATTCATGCCAGAGTATTCTTCAATATCTGCCTGATAGATAAAATCATCCTTGTTTTCCAAGATTGGCTGCCTGACAATAGTAGGTACCCTAGCAACTTGAATTGGTTCCTTTGAAGGTTGCTTCCTTGGTTTCCTTTTCTTCTGTATAGGCTTCTGTTGAGGCTTCAGCAAGAATGAAGGAACCTCAATGGAGTCAAGATTCATTGGTTCCTATTTAGGTACTATGGGATCACCATGGAAATTCACAGTTGGGTTTAATACTTTTACAGAAGT
Source organism: Saposhnikovia divaricata (assembly GCA_036435485.1). NCBI lineage: Eukaryota > Viridiplantae > Streptophyta > Magnoliopsida > Apiales > Apiaceae > Saposhnikovia > Saposhnikovia divaricata. The sequence goes on along the minus strand of CM071594.1, from coordinate 52,129,080 downwards.
AGGTTGTGATGAGCCAACTATCTCCTTGCTTTCAATTTCTGGAGAGACAGGCCTCCTTGCCTTTGATTTTATTCTCTTAGATTTGGATTTGGGGACTGATTTCCCTTTCTTTTTGAATTTGGGGACTTCCTCAGGTTCCCTCAATTCATCCTCTACCTCATCCATTAACTCTTGAGCCAGCCTTGCTTGCTTCTCATCTGAGTTTTCATATTGATATTCAGTGCTTGGTTGAGATTCTCTTAGCAGCCTTGAAGTCTCTTCTCTCTTGGCTTCAACAAATCTAGGATGGCTGTTGGATATGTTTAGAACTTTTCCATTCCTTATGATTACAGCCATCCATTCTCTTACACAACTGTTAGTCTTCTCCTTGAATTCCTTAATTTGCTTACCCATCAGCTTCTCTTCATCATCCTTGGGAAATGGAAAGTCCAGTTGTAACTTGTTCTTCCCATTTGCTTTTGGTGGTGAGTAGGGTCTTGTTTTGATGTAGGGTTCAAATTCTTTAACATGAGAAGGCTCAGCATCATAGAATGTAGGAGCCACAATTGCTGGAGTGAGCACCTTCAGAATTGTGGTAGATATTGTTGGAGCTGAGGTTTAGCTAGAGAACAGAGTTGATGCAATAGATTGATTGATCAATCTTTCTATCCTCATTATCCTTTCATAGTTTTCCTCTTTCATCTTTTGTAGAGCTTCAATTTTGGCTAGCTTTTCCTCTTCTGTCAAGTTTGAGAAATCAAACTCTTCAGATAGAGCTACTTGTACAGGTTTGGAATTGCTGGGGGAAGCTGTGACAATGAAGTCCTGTGGATTGACCACTATGGTAGGCTGCTGCTCCCCCTCACTTGCTGCTTCCCTTCTTTCAGAAATTAAGATTTGACTTGTAGTTGCCACAGCCTCTTCCACTTTCTCCCCCTTTTTGTTAGCATCAAGGGTTTGACTAGAAGTTGAGGCTACAACTAACTTTTCTAGCAGTTGGGTTTGCAGTTTTTGATGTTGAAGAAATTGCTCCATCTGGGATTCCATCTTTTCCACTCTTGAGTTGAGTAGTTGCACAGACTTAGCCAGGTTGTCTTCTTTGATGAACCTTTGTTGCAACACCCTCTGAGTGGCTGTAGGAGCTAGTTGCTCTAGCTTGGAATCCACAGAGATCTTCACATCCTTGATTTCTTGTTTGATCTCCTCTAAGTTGGATCTCTGAATCACCATTTGCATCTTTTGTAACTTTAGGGAGTCAATTGCCTGTTGAAGAACAACCTTTCTCTGTGGATCTGCTTCTGGGTGCTCAGCCAGGGCAGATTTATATTGCCTTATGATTTCCATATCAAGTTGATGATAGGTGTAGTTGTGAGCAAATGTAAAATCATGAATATTGCTACCACCTTCATCTTCAGGGCTCTAGCTGTCTTCATCTTCAGAATCTTCAAATTCTTCACTCTCAGCAGTGGTTGGCAGAGCTTCTATAGATTCCTTAGCTTTAAGTAGAGACTGTGAGGTGTGCACTAGGTGCATTGCCTCCTCTGCTTCCACATTGCCCTGTTGTGCCAGAATTTGATAGGCAGGAACAGGGTGAGTAAAGGTTTCAGCATCCAAAGAAATGGAGTCAATCATGGACTGATATTCTCTTTGATATTCCATTTCCTTGGCTGCATCCTCAACCTCCATTGACCCACTAGCAATGGCTGCTTCTTCCATCCTTATTTCTCCTGTAGTCCCATCTCTCCTCTCATCTCTCTTTTCTTGCATCAAGGGCTCCCCTTGGCTCACACCTCTCACACCCTCACCTTCACCTACTAAGGTGGAACTCTCAGTCTCTCCTTTTGCCTTACCGGAAGAAATGGCCAGCCTCTCATTATTTAGCTCTCCTTTTGCCTGCTCACAAGGCAGCCTCTCACTCCCTTCCCTCAATCCTAAAAGTGTTTCAACTACTGAGAACTCCTCCACACTTGACATAGGAATGTCAGATATAGCAGTGGTAGAGTGAGTTATCAACGGATAAGGAATATCCGTTGATGGAGTAGTTATAGCTGTCAACGGACGGCTAGACAGAGGCACATCCGTTGATGGAGAAACACTTGTCAACGGATGAAGGATATCCGTTGAGGAAGGAATAATTTTATCCGTTGAAGAGAAAACCAACACTGAATCTGTGGAGATTGATTTTAAGTTCGAGGCCACAGTCTGTGTTGAGAATTCTGGAAGGGAAGATTGATGGTCCAACAAATCATCTAAAAGATGATGACCACCAATTTCAGAGTGGGGCTTCTCCAAGAATCTTAAAGATGGAGAATCAGGAATTGATGTAGATATCATATCCACATCCAGAGATGGAGTTGGTGATGGTGGATTGTAATGTGTATCGATTTGAAGATTGAGATCAAGGGGCTGTGACTCCACATTTATTGAAGCCACATCAAACTGAGTTTGAGAAGGTACAGTTTCCTGTACTGTGTGTGCACCCTGTGATTCCCCTGTGGTTTTAGATTTCACTCTTCTTCCATAGGTTTTTGAGATTGGGCTATATGTGTCTCTAACCCTCTTGTGCAGTGTTCCTTGTGGGGAACTTGATTCAGTAGTCACACTCTGTTGAGAGAGTGTAACTAGAATTTGGCTTGTAGTTACATTAGCAGTCTTTTGAGAGACTGAAATGGTGGTTGCACTCATCTCTCCTTCCTTATCCTTAGGGCTTCTTTGATGTTCACCCTGTCCCTCACCACTCACTACCACCTTCACACTCCCCTCAAGAGTTTTGGTAGATTTTACAACAGGTGTCTTTTGAGAGACACTTGAGGTTTGCTTTTTAGAATGTGGTTTTGGAACTCTGGATTTGGTCACTTTGGTAGGAGCCTGTTTGGTCACAACTACAGACTCCATTGTGACACTAGAAGGCAAAGAAATTTGGGGGTTGGAGATAGGGGTTTCAGAGTTAGAGATAGTTACCTGAACAATTGGTAGATATACCAATTGTACTCCTGCATTGAGGTTCATTCGAATTAGGTCACTTAAGACTCTCTTCTCCTGAACAAAACATTGGAACTTGCTATCCGGGTTAACAATGGATAGCTTATTCTCAGATACATGCAGTGCTAAGAGCATTAAAAATCTAGCAAAGTAGATATTCTTGCTCCTAGTTTCCTTTTTACCCAACTTTGTAGCTATCTCATACATAACTAATGTGCCAAAATTATAGAATTTATCATTTAAGAGCATACACATCATAGTTAGCATGGACTGGGTAACAGCATCAAAATTACTAATTTTGCCTGAAAAAGTTTTAATGAAGGCATCACAGAAATAGCTCAATTCTTTAACCATTCCTTTCCTAACAATTTTCCCTAAGTTTTCAGTACTAAGGGCATAATTAATAGAATTAAGCATGGCAACAATTTCAGCATCAGTGGGTACTTTCAGACAGTTATTCTCAGGCAATTTTAAACAAGCAGTTATTACATCAGAATTAACCACATAGTTTTTACCCTTTAAAGAAAAAGCAATTGTACCGTCTGTGCCATTGTACTCAGCAGATGTCCACATTTCTTCAACTACCTCGTGGATTAAGGGAGTGGTGGCATTCATAGCATATGACAGTTTGCATTTCTTCACGAAACTCATCAAAGTGTGGTAAGCTTCTGGAGCATTCACTGTGTCAACAAAGGCCGCGAAATTGTTCTTCTCATAGGTAAACCCAGTGGAGGACATCATCTTAACAATGGGTGCCATTGAAGTGTTTGAACTTTGGTTACAGAGAGTTTTAGAGAAGAAGATGCAGTTAACTTTTGATATGCTTGAAAATGAATAAAAGTGAGATGTGAGAGTACAAGTCAGCCTTTTATATTTTTCAAGAATTAAAAATGAAATAATTAAAAGTAATTACTCCATTGGTCAAAAGTAACTGTCAGATAATAAATGAAAAGAAAATAAGTACAGCCATGATTAGATATACCCGGTTACCAACGGTTATAAAAAAATGTATATCAACGGATATAGAATGAACGGTTGAGATACAGTTTATCCGTTGATGACGTGGATAGCCTGTTACCCGTTGACATGCGAAAATCTAGTAATGTGTTTATACTATCAATGGATAAAAGGATATCCGTTGATAAGCTAATTTTGCCTTAGACAAAATTTCTGCAGAAAATTTTTCTGAAAGTTTTAACTTTCAAGTAAATCAAAACACATTTCTAGCTTCAATGTAGTGAAATCAAATATCACTAGGAATTATGACAAGTTAAGCATACCTAGCTCACCTACCAATCTTGTGAATGTGGATTCATCAAGAGGCTTGGTGAAGATATCTGCAAGCTGCATTTCACTTGGCACAAAGTGCATTTCTACTGTACCATTCATCACATGTTCTCTAATGAAGTGGTATTTGATGTCAATGTGCTTGGTTCTCGAATGTTGCACTGGATTCCCTGTGATGGCAATAGCACTTGTGTTGTCATAGAAAATTGGAATCTTCTCAACTTTTTGACCATAGTCAATGAGTTGGTTTCTCATCCATAGAATCTGTGCACAACAGCTTCCAGCAGCAATGTACTCAGCTTCAGCTGTAGAAGTGGAGACTGAGTTTTGTTTCTTACTGAACCATGAAACAAGCCTGTTTCCTAGAAACTGACAGGAACCTGTAGTACTTTTCCTATCAACTCTGCAACCTGCATAATCTGCATCTGAATAGCCAGTTAGATCAAAACCAGATTCTCTTGGGTACCAAATGCCAAGGTTTGGTGTTCCCTTGAGATACCTGAAAATTCTTTTAATAGCTATTAAGTGAGACTCTCTAGGGTCAGCTTGGAATCTAGCACAAAGACAAGTAGAAAACATTATATCAGGTCTACTAGCTGTTAGGTATAGAAGTGAACCTACCATGCCTCTATAGCTTGAGATGTCCACAGACTTTTCCTTAGTATTCAACTCAAGCTTAGTTGCAGTGGCCATAGGTGTTTTAGCAGATGTACAATCCATTAAGTCAAATTTCTTTAAGAGATCATAAATATATTTTGTTTGACTTATGAAAATGCCCTCATTAACTTGCTTTACTTGTAGGCCAAGAAAGTAAGTTAATTCACCCATCATGCTCATTTCATACCTACTTTGCATAAGTTTGGCAAACTTTTTGCAAAGCTTCTCATCTGTAGACCCAAAAATAATATCATCTACATAGATTTGAACAAGTATTGAAGAGCCATTAATATCCCTATGAAATAAGGTTTTATCTACTGTACCTCTAGTGAAGTGGTTCTCCAAAAGGAATTGAGATAAAGTGTCATACCAGGCTCTTGGTGCTTGCTTCAAACCATAAAGTGCTTTCATGAGAAGATATACATATTCTGGAAATTCTGGATCCTCAAAACCAGGAGGTTGATGGACATAGACCTCTTCTTCCAGTTCCCCATTTAGAAAGGCACTTTTGACATCCATCTGATAGACTTTGAAATTGGCATGTGCTGCATAGGCTAGAAAGATTCTTATTACCTCAAGTCTTGCCACTGGAGCAAAAGTTTCATCAAAATCTATTCCTTCTTCTTGAGAGTAGCCCTTTGCCACTAATCTAGCTTTATTCCTCACAATTATGCCATTTTCATCTGTCTTATTCTTGAGAACCCATTTAGTACCTATGACACTTCTATCATCAGGTTTGGGCACAAGTTTCCATACTTTATTTCTTTCAAATTGGTTTAGCTCTTCTTGCATTGCTAACACCCAATCTGGATCTAGAAGGGCATCTTCCACTTTCTTAGGTTCCTCTTGAGACAGGAAGCTACTGTATAGACATTCTGCTTGAGTGGCCCTTCTAGTTTGTGAAGGGTTTCGAGCATCAAACGCAGCGGAATTAAACGCGAAAAACAATAAAAATCGAAACCCTACCGCAGGATCCATGCAAAAACATGATATTTAATTCGGAGATTGATGATTTACCTTAAAGAAGCTTTAATAACGGATGAACATCAGAGATCCTAGCTACTTGAATCACCACGCATCCCGCTCTCACGATCTACGCTCTACCGGTATCCACACGAATGCTTGATCTTCGAAGGAGCGATGTACTAGCATCCGGAAACTAATTTCTCTCCATCTCCATCTTCTCTCTCAAATGGCTAGGGTTTTCTCTAAAAGGTCTAACCCTAATTTGAGACTTTAAGATGTTTATATAGAGAGATAAATCAGTATTCCATGGCCCAATCATTTTGGCCTTTTACTCAAATTCGAATTCTTAATTAAATAATTAATTAAGTCACACTTAATTAATATTCTAATATAATTCGAATTCTAATAATTAGTAAATTCGAATATCTATTTAATTAATTAATTAAGTCTAACTTAATTAATATCATAAATAAATTCAAATTAATATTTAATTTAAATTCATAATTTAAATCAATTCTACTTCAAGCATTCTTAGTGTGTGACCCTGTAGGTTATCATTACGTTGGCAATAATTTTATTATTCAATATAAAATTATAAACAATGAGCGGCATCTAGTAATACATCATTGCTACCCAAGTAATAATAATAAATCGGTGATTCGATTAAACCGTTCGTGACTAATGTTCCTATGTAATATAATCCCTTTAACCAAATATTATAGATTAAACTAGAGGCATGTTGTTAGTCATCCTCTTCAACATTTAATCCGGGTTTCCTTGATCAATGAGTAGACTATCAAAAACAAATCAATATTTGAGCATGGCCATGCATTTCATAGTCTCACTCAATCAAGAGGCCAATAATATCTCTCCTAATTATAGGAGGGTTAAATCCTTTATCTATCATTCATATTTCTCATACAATTCACAATATACCCGATGTCCACTTTTATCATTACCCGGTCAAAGGTAACTTTTAATGTAGTCAAAGTATATTATCCTCGTATAGAAATATAATGATCTCAAGTCAAAGGATCATTACACCATTATCACTGTGAGTCTTTCTTATGACTTAATTAACATGAAGAATCTCACGGTGGGTCTGTCCAGTACCATGTACCCTACATGTACCTATGTATTGACTTTAGTATCTCCATACTTATAACCAATGAGATGTGGTTATCAGTCAAAAACATACTAGTCTATTTATGTATTATTATTGTCCTGTATAATAATACTCGACTAGGGATCTTTAAGAATATGATATTATATAATCTCAAATTCAAGTTGTAAACTTAAACTATATAATGTGTATCATTATTCTAAGGACATTTATTATGCTAACAAATATCGCAGTAATTCGAGTCATAATAAATACATTTATTTAATAATCAAATGACATAAGGTTTATTTAAGAAACAATGTATTGCCTCTAGGGCACCTACACTAACAATCTCCCACTTGCACTAGAGCCAATCACCCATGTATCTAATACCCATGGAACTAGTGTGACCGTCGTGCTTCTGCTGCGATAAAGCCTTGGTCAGTGGGTCCGCAACATTTTCATTGGTATGCACTTTACATATATGTATATCTCCTCTCTCGTTTATCTCTCGAAGAAGATGATATCTTCTAAGTATATGCTTTGCCTTGGAATGGGACCTTGGTTCCTTAGCCTGCGCAATGGCTCTATTGTTATCGCAATACAGATCAACTGGATCTGCGATCGACGGAACCACACCAAGTCCGGTAATAAATTTCCGAATCCAAACAGCCTCTTTGGCTGCTTCACTAGCGGCAATATACTCAGCTTCCATTGTAGAATCAGCTACTGTCTCTTGCTTCGAACTTTTCCAGCTTACAGCACCTCCATTTAGACAAAACACGAATCCAGACTGGGACACAGAATCGTCCCTATCTGTCTGGAAACTAGCATCAGTGTAACCTTTTACGACCAGCTTCTCATCTCCTCCGTATATCAAGAACGAATCTTTAGTCCGTTTAAGGTACTTAAGAATATTCTTGACAGCTATCCAGTGACCCTCACCTGGATTAGACTGGTACCTGCTCGTCATGCTTAAAGCATACGAGACATCAGGACGAGTACATATCATTGCATACATTATAGAACCAATTGCCGAAGCATATGGTACTTTACTCATACGGTCCTTATCATCTGATGATTTAGGACAGTTTTCCTTTGAGATCACTATCCCATGAGACACCGGGACAAAGCCCCTCTTTGCCTCTTGCATTCCAAAACGATGCAATACTTTGTCAATGTATGTACAGAACTTAGGCCGATTAATCTTTTAGATCTATCCCTATAGATCCTGATCCCTTAGATATAGGTAGCATCGCCTAAGTCTTTCATCGAGAAACTTTTTCCCAACCAAGTCTTCACAGCTTGTAGAGAAGGAATGTCATTCCCTATTAGTAATATGTCATCCACATATAATACTAGGAATGCCACATGGCTCCCACTAACCTTCTTGTAAACACACGGCTCATCCTCATTTTGTTTGAAACCAAACTCTTTGACTGTTTCATCAAAACGGATGTTCCACCTCCTTGAGGCCTGCTTCAATCCATAAATAGATCGTAGCAACTTACAAACCATTCTAGCAAACTTTGGATAAACAAAACCCTCAGGTTGTGTCATGTACACATCCTCTTCTAAGCTTCCATTTAAGAAAGCAGTCTTGACATCCATTTGCAAGATTTCATAGTCATAATAAGCCGCTATCGCAAGCAAAATCCTGATGGACTTGACCATAGCTACCGGTGAGAAAGTTTCATCATAGTCAATACCATGAATTTGCTTGAAACCTTTCGCCACCAGTCTTGCTTTGTAGGTCTGTAAATTTCCATCCATGTCAGTTTTCTTCTTGAGAACCCACTTGCACTCTATGGGTTTAATCCCATCAGGTGGTGCAACCAAAGTCCATACTTTGTTTTCATACATGGAATCCATCTCAGATTTCATGGCTTCCAGCCATCTCTCAGAATCTGGACTATTCATAGCATCCTTGTAGGTGAGAGGCTCATTATTATCTACAAGCATCACATCACCACCTTGAGTCAGGAGAAATCCATAATATCTCTCTGGCTCATGGCGAATCCTACTTGATCTACGAACAACCTGTGTTTCTTGAGCATTATCGTTATTCTGCTCTTGTTCCACCTCAGGCTCAATGCTATTTTGTGGTTCTCGATCTTCATCGAGATCTATAGTCCTCCCACTGTTTCTTTTGGAAACAAAATCTCTTTCCATGAAAACAGCATCTCGAGCAATGAACACTTTCTGCTCAGAAGGATTATAAAAATAATACGCCTTTGTTTCTTTAGGGTATCCCACAAAATTGCACTCTTCGGATTTAGGTCCAAGCTTGTCAGATACTTGACGTTTTACAAACGCCTTGCATCCCCAAACTTTCATAAAGTTCATGCTTGACCGTTTCTCCTCCCATATCTCATATGGAGTCTTTTGAACCTTCTTAGTTGGAACACGGTTAAGTGTGAAAGCTGCTGTTTCTAGAGCATAACCCCAGAAACTTATTGGAAGATCTGCATGACTCATCATCGATCGTACCATGTCTAACAGGGTACGATTTCTCCTCTCTGAAACTCCATTCCATTGAGGAGTACTTGGCGGAGTGAGTTGTGATACAATACCACACTCCTTTAAATACTCTTTAAATTCGGTGCTTAAGTATTCACCCCCACGATCGGATCGTAAGATTTTAATACTTGCACCTCCGCCTATTTGCTTCTCTACTTCAGCCTTGTATTCTTTGAATTTTTCAAAAGAATCGGATTTGTTCTTCATAAGATATACATATCCATATCTACTAAAATCATCAGTAAAGGTTATGAAATAATAAAAGCCACCTCTTGCCATCGTACGCATTGGACCACATACATCACTATGTACCAGTTCCAATCGCTTGGTGGCCCTCTCACCTTGTCCGGTAAAAGGAGCTTTAGTCATTTTGCCCAATGAGACACGGTTCACATTCTTCGTTATGATTCAAAATCAAACTTATCCAAGTATCCATCTTTATGTAACTTAAAAAATGCGATTCTCACTTATATGGCCTAAACGACAGTGCCAGAGGTATGTATGATTTGAGTCATTTGTCTTAAGACGTTTATTATTTACATTATAGACAGGAGTATCAAGAACATATAAACCATTAAACAAACGTGCAACCTTATAGGTAACATTATTCAATGAAAAGGAACAACAATTGTTCTGAATCATAAAGAAAAAGTAATCTTGTCTAAACAAGAAACGGTAATAATGTTTCTACAAATCGCAGACACGTAATAATAGTTCTCTAGTTCTGAAATAAGCCCCGAGGGCAATGATAAATTAGTCCCTACAGCTAAATCAGCAATCTTTGCTCCATTGCCAACATGTAGGTCGACTTCTCCTAACGCCAAAGTCCTACTCCGTTGCTATTTCTACACATTTATACAAATGTGAGAACCACATCCGGTATCTAATACCCATGATGTAGAAGTAGACAAATTGACTTCTATAACATAAATACCTGAATCAGAAATCTGAACAGCCTTCAGTTTCTTCAGATCCTCCAAATAAGCTTGACAGTTTCTCTTCCAGTGACCCGGCTTCTTGCATTAGTGACAATCACCTTTTGCAACACCTCCTGTAGGCATCAAAGCCCCTTTGGGAGCATATTTTGGATTGGCATTAGATTTGGATCTAATCATCCTCTTGCCTTTCCATTGCCAATCAAGGAAGTTTGTTCCCGTCAACTTGTCCGTCTCAAGGACTGATCGTACAGAGAAGTTATTTGAGTTGTTTGTCATTAGAATATCTATAATGTTAAAATGCATAAAATAATTAGTCTGCGGTATTATTAAGTTATGTTCAAGTGATTATTCATATATATTCAAAATATATATCTCCCACTATTTTTATCAAATTAATAGCCCTTACTATTAAATCGGAAAGAATATCTCATAAATCTTTCTAGTGAGCCAAGATCCATATTTCGTCATATCCTAAGTCAACCACTGGTAGTCCTTAAAACATGATTATTTAGGTAGACAACAGTTGTCAATTATATCATATATAATTCTTGGATAGTTTGGTGAACAACAATTGTTCTTGTCTATCTAATAGATTTTGAACCAAACTCTATGCTTCTAAGTTCATAATAATTGAATATAACCGTTTATTTTCACCTTATTATGACGACTCAGTTAAGTTAAACCCAATGATACAACGGTCGAATATAACCGCTTATATTCGTCACATCTCACCACGATAGACAAGAGTCCCCTGCCACTGGCAGTCATTCCCCTTATCGATCTAGGATTCAATGAGTGTTCATTCATTGGAAAGCATCCGATAAAAGAACTTAATATTTTGTTAAGGGGTTTTGTATTAAAACGACCATGATCCCATCATAAAGAGATTCCCAATTTTTCCTTGAATTAAATACTTAAAATCAATATTCATCAATAGTTTGATTTCCAGGTTGTTGGAGGAGTCACAAGTGGCCTCACTTAATACCCAACTTCCTTACAGGTAAAACCCGTTTTTGACAAAATCTCCCCATATCTAAATAATTGAAAATTCGTATCTAATTCCGTGTTTCATAAACACAGAAATCTCATGATCGTTTGTTTATTTTAAAATCTCGATCGTTACAGATTTTATCTTGTTTAGCATGGCAAGCATGGTATGGGTGACGTATCTAATACATGCATACATCATTAATCTAATTAAAACATGCATACATTTGCTACTCTACCCATGCATCATATGTAAAGTAAGTGCATTATGTAAACGTGATTGGTTATGGCCTTTATCCTATATGATCCTTTCAAGCTAATGAAAGGATCAAGGACAATCTATGGGTGGTTTAAAATACTATACTATTACATGTCTTCTTCTTTGCTGCTACAATGCCTCCTTGGATCGCCTCCTTGCTTGCTTGTCTTCATGTATTCATGTACATTACATAAACAAAACAACTATACTAATGTACTTACAAGGAGAACTCGAGTTACATTCGAGATTTAATCATTACAAGGAATGACGACATGCAAGTCGTATTTAGAAACCAAACCATAAACAAAAACCTCTATCCTATGGGTCTCAAGGCCATAACCATCCACCATGCTCAAGTAACAATTAAATAACATGTCATATTATCTAATCATGTTATACCATATCATATTTCAGATGATCCAATCAAAGAAATCATATAACGCAAAAATCAGAAAATCAGAATCAAATTCTGAAAACAACAAATCGCGTTTTTCATGCACTAAACGGCGTCAAACGCCTTACAGACGAGTCGGTGATAGCTTTGCTATCAGTTTTGTTCAGACGCTCGTTTACAGTCAGAAAACACATATCGTTTGCGTAAATCGGACACTGGACAGATTTCACCAGATCTGCGCAGCTTTTCCGAAATCATATCGAATATGATTCTTATAACAAGTACAAACATATATAATGTATATATCAGTATAAATACATATTATGTGCTCATCATCAACACATCATAACATATCATATCCAATATGATCTAATAAGTTTTAACTAAAAAAAACAATTTTCATAAAATTCGAAATTAAATCAGAAAACCATAAATCGCTGTTTACAGGTAGTAAACTACGTTAAACGGCTTACAGATGCGAACCTGACTTAGTCAGTCTTGCTCAGTGGCCCGATTCCAGTCAGAAAACACATATCGTTTGCGAAAATCGGACACTGGACACAGATTTCACCAAATCTGCGCAGCGTATACAGAAATCGTATCATATACAATCCCTATATCAAGAACAAACATAAATAATGTATATATCAGTATATATACAGATTGTATAATCATCATATGATCATCTCAATCATCATTAACATACAGTTTATACATATATATATATATATATATATATATATATATATATATATATATATATATATATCAAAATCAACGCATCATACATGACAATCATCAAACATGCTCGTATATATATCAAAACTGTAACATATAACCGAATTAAAACGTTTTTGCAAGTAGCTCTGATGCCATTGAAGGGTTTCGAGCATCAAACGCAGCGGAATTAAACGCGAAAAACAATAAAAATCGAAACCCTACCGCAGGATCCATGCAAAAACATGATATTTAATTCGGAGATTGATGATTTACCTTAAAGAAGCTTTAATAACGGATGAACATCAGAGATCCTAGCTACTTGAATCACCACGCATCCCGCTCTCACGATCTACGCTCTACCGGTATCCACACGAATGCTTGATCTTCGAAGGAGCGATGTACTAGCATCCGGAAACTAATTTCTCTCCATCTCCATCTTCTCTCTCAAATGGCTAGGGTTTTCTCTAAAAGGTCTAACCCTAATTTGAGACTTTAAGATGTTTATATAGAGAGATAAATCAGTATTCCATGGCCCAATCATTTTGGCCTTTTACTCAAATTCGAATTCTTAATTAAATAATTAATTAAGTCACACTTAATTAATATTCTAATATAATTCGAATTCTAATAATTAGTAAATTCGAATATCTATTTAATTAATTAATTAAGTCTAACTTAATTAATATCATAAATAAATTCAAATTAATATTTAATTTAAATTCATAATTTAAATCAATTCTACTTCAAGCATTCTTAGTGTCTGACCCTGTAGGTTATCATTACGTTGGCAATAATTTTATTATTCAATATAAAATTATAAACAATGAGCGGCATCTAGTAATACATCATTGCTACCCAAGTAATAATAATAAATCGGTGATTCGATTAAACCTTTCGTGACTAATGTTCCTATGTAATATAATCCCTTTAACCAAATATTATAGATTAAACTAGAGGCATGTTGTTAGTCATCCTCTTCAACATTTAATCCGGGTTTCCTTGATCAATGAGTAGACTATCAAAAACAAATCAATATTTGAGCATGGCCATGCATTTCATAGTCTCACTCAATCAAGAGGCCAATAATATCTCTCCTAATTATAGGAGGGTTAAATCCTTTATCTATCATTCATATTTCTCATACGATTCACAATATACCCGATGTCCACTTTTATCATTACCCGGTCAAAGGTAACTTTTAATGTAGTCAAAGTATATTATCCTCGTATAGAAATATAATGATCTCAAGTCAAAGGATCATTACACCATTATCACTGTGAGTCTTTCTTATGACTTAATTAACATGAAGAATCTCACGGTGGGTCTGTCCAGTACCATGTACCCTACATGTACCTATGTATTGACTTTAGTATCTCCATACTTATAACCAATGAGATGTGGTTATCAGTCAAAAACATACTAGTCTATTTATGTATTATTATTGTCCTGTATAATAATACTCGACTAGGGACCTTTAAGAATATGATATTATATAATATCAAATTCAAGTTGTAAACTTAAACTATATAATGTGTATCATTATTCTAAGGACATTTATTATGCTAACAAATATCGCAGTAATTCGAGTCATAATAAATACATTTATTTAATAATCAAATGACATAAGGTTTATTTAAGAAACAATGTATTGCCTCTAGGGCATCTACACTAACAGTTTGGACTCTTGAATTTGATTCACCAATGATTAACTCAAATGGATGATTTCTAGTCCATTTTCTTGCAGGTGGAAGGTTTGATCTTGATGAGGTTGCTTCATTTCCATGATCATGTTGATTTAGCATTGAATTTTGACCTTGAGAAACTCCCCCTGAGTTTGTTGTCCTTGCTGAATTATGAAGTTGACTGTCAATGGATGCATCATTTTGCCTGTCGATGGATGCTTGAGAATATCTGTCAACGGATGCATCTCTAATAGTGTCAACGGATGTTGCAGAATGACTATCAACGGATGTTGCAGAATGACTGTCAACAGATGCTTCATTTTCAGTGTAAGCATCACTTCTAGTTGGTATAACAGCTCTAGGTGGATCTCTGTGGTCATGATCTTCATTTTCCTCATCATCATCATAGTACATTCTTCCTTCACCGTCATTCTCAAATTCCAACTTTTCATGGTAACCTTCATCATTTAGGCCTAGAATCTTTTGATCATCAAACACAACATGTACAGATTCCATAACAATGTTGGTTCTTAGATTGTAGACCTTGTAGGCTTTCCCTGCTGCATATCCAACGAAAATAGCTTCATCTGCCTTTGCTTCAAATTTGCCCAAGTTATCTCCATGATTCCTTAGCACAAAACACTTACATCCAAAGACATGTAGGAAAGCTAAAGTTGGTTTCTTGTTGGTTAATAACTGATAAGGAGTCATTCCTCTAGCTTGATTGACCAAGGAAATATTCTGAGTAAAGCATGCATTGTTGACAGCTTCAGCCCAGAAATATGTTGGTAACCTTGATTCACTTAACATTGTTCTAGCTGCTTCAATGAGAGTTCTGTTTTTCCTTTCAACAACCCCATTTTGTTGAGGTGTTCTGGCAGCAGAGAACTCATGGACAATTCCATTCTCTTCACAGAAAATCTTCATTGTGGAATTCTTGAATTCAGTACCATTGTCACTCCTGATTCTTTGTACTCTGTCTTCAGAACCATTGTTTAGCATTCTGAGGTGATTGATGATGATTTCACTTGCACAATCCTTGGAGTGCAGGAAGAAGGTCCATGTGAACTTAGAAAAATCATCTACAATCACCATACAGTATTTCTTCTTTGAAATAGACATGACATTTACTGGACCAAATAAATCCATATGCAGCAATTGAAGAGGCTTAACAATGGATGACTCTGTCTTGCTTTTGAAGGATGATTTCTTTTGTTTCCCTAATTGGCAGGCATCACACAGCCCGTCTCTGACAAACTCCAATTGAGGGATTCCTCTAGCAAGATCCTTTCTTACCAAATCATTCATAACTTTAAAATTCAAATGTGACAGCTTCTTATGTCATAGCCAACTCTCATCCTTACTTGCTTTGCTAAAGAGACAAGTAATGGATTCTGAGCATGCTGAATTGAAGTCAGCTATGTAAACATTTCCTTTTCTAAAGCCTGTCAATACCACATTGTTGTCTTCCTTGGCAGAAACAACACAGGCTTCTTTTGTGAACTTTACTTCATAGTCTTTGTCACAAATCTGACTGATACTCAACAAATTGTGCTTCAAACCTTCAACTAAAGCCACTTCTTCAATGATGACATTGTCTTTTGAAATCAGGCCATATCCCTTAGTATATCCTTTGTTGTCATCTCCAAAGGTAATTCTAGGGCCAGCTCCTTCCTTGAACTCTGTGAGCAGGGTTGAATCTCCTGTCATGTGCCTAGAGCATCCACTGTCTAGGTACCATAGATTCCTTCTGTTTCCCTGCACACATTTCAAAAACAAATCAAGTTGATTTTGGTACCCAAGCTTCCTTGGGTCCTTTCTTGTTAGCCTTTGACTTTGCACTATTAGC
Source organism: Saposhnikovia divaricata (assembly GCA_036435485.1). NCBI lineage: Eukaryota > Viridiplantae > Streptophyta > Magnoliopsida > Apiales > Apiaceae > Saposhnikovia > Saposhnikovia divaricata. Next base: position 52,112,758 of record CM071594.1, on the reverse strand, counting down.
ATTCTTCAACTTAGGTGTAGATGCTTGAGTGATGGGGTTTGACAAATGCTCATTTGCATGAATATTGGATGCATGCATGTGTGGAAAATTGGCATACATATTATTCATGTTAGGTATGTTCCATGACATTTGTGGCACATTCATAGATTGAAAGTAAGGATTAGACATATATGGCATGTTCACATATGGATTTGAAAAACTAGCATTTTGATACAAACCAGGCATTGCAGGCATACATGGGATTGGTTGAGGTACATGAACAGGAGCCTTGTTGACAATCTTGCAATTAGAAGATAGATGATTGACACTATTACAATTACTACAAGTTTTTCTAGGAGCAAACTTGTCAGGAGAGTAATTGTTTTTCTTGTTGATGCCTATCTTACCATTTCTGTTCTTTTTCTTTTTGCCCTCAATTTCTACCTTTTCATTGTCTGATTTACCAACAGCCTTTTTGTTGTGTAAATCACCTGTCTTAGCCTTCCCACTGGATTTGGTTTTGCTGCACTCACCACTAACAAAATTCTTGTTTACTGGACCATACTTGATATCCAGTTTCCTAAGTTCCTTCTTACTAACACACTTTTTGTTAGTCGACGGATACCTCTCATCCGTTGACGGTTCATCTATCAACGGATGATCACTATCCGTTGATTCACAAATAGTCTCTAGATCCTCAAGGCCAGGTTCTAGCTCCTTTTTCTTTTGAGTCCAGGTATCCTTCACAAATGATTCTATTCCCTGAACTTCTATTATGTTTTGAGAAATATTCCTACAACTTTGAAATTTAGCAATTATCCCTTGTTCTTTTTCAAGCTGGTCTTTTAAAATCAGTTCTCTTTTTAACACAGCTTCAAGTTCACTTTTAGCATTATTGCAATCAACTCTCATTTTCTCAAATTCTAGAAATTGAGTTTCTAGAGCAGCATTTCTATCACTTAAAAACAGATTAGACTCTTTAATCCTATTGTTCTCTTTAGTAAGTGATTTAAGAGTAACACTTAAGTGATATAGTTCAGTAGACATTTCATCTATAACACTATTGCATTCCTCTTTGGTGAGCTTAGAGAGATTAAAGCAAGGTTGACTAACTCAACATCATCATCAGAATGATTGTCATCAACAGCCCAGTCATACTCTTGGGTCAAGAATGCCTTTCCTTTCTGCCTGAGAAGATCAAAATATTTCTTCTTATAGTCAACAGCCTCAGTTGACTTTCCCTTGTTCTCAGATCTAGGTTTCCTGCATTCACTTATCATGTGACCAGCAATTCCACAATTGTAGCATTTAATTTTGGATTTATCCACATAGTTGCTTGTGGAAAAATCCTTGTTAAATGGCTTGGCCACCCCAGAGTTTCTCTTGAATTTTAGCTTAGAGAATCTCCTAGATAGAAAAGCTAAGTGCTCATCTATCTCATCCAATTCATCCTGCTGAAGAGCATTCAATTCCTCAGACACCTTTTCCTTGCTCCTGCTTGATTCTGCTCTACCTTTACAAACCTCCCTGTTTGGTTTAGAACTAGCAGTTTCTGTCCTTTCCTCCTTTTGCTCCAAGTTGGCAACAAGTGCAACTGACCCACTTTTCTTTTGAGACTTCTCAATCTCTTCATCCTGCTCCATTTCCAGCTCATAGGTCTTTAAAGTTCCATAGAGCCTTTCAAGAGTAAATGTCTTGTACTCTTGAGTGTTTCTTAGAGAAACAGTCATTGGCTTCCATTCCTTAGGCAGTGATCTCAGAAATTTGAGATTAGAATCTTTAACTTGATAGATTCTTCCATACAGTTTCAAACCATTTAGTAGCTTTTGAAATCTACTAAATGTATCATTCAATGTTTCTCCACTCTTAAAGTGAAAATGTTCATATTGTTGGATTAGTAGTTGCATCTTGTTTTCCCTTACCTGTTTTGTTCCTTCACACAGGGTTTGAACAGTGTCCCATACTTCCTTGGCGGTAGTACAGTTAATAACATTGTCAACCATGTCTGTTTCTAGACCATTGAACAGAATATTCATGGTCTTTTTGTCTTTGTGGACCTCTGCAATATCTTCAAGACTCCACTCAGAAACAGGTTTGGGAATGAGAGTGTCAGGCACATCATCAGCCAGGCCAACTCTTGTTGCTGTCTTCATTGGAACGTGAGGACCCTTGTCAATGCAATCCACAAAACCCTCATCAATAGACGAGAGATGTAGACGCATTTTTACTTTCCAGTGAAAGTAATTTTCTCTATCAAGAACTGGAATCTTTACTCCATAATCCTTCTTAGACATGTTGGAAGTGTGTTGATCTTTAAACTTCAAATATGTTAGAAGCTCGTTCTGATACCAATTGTTATTCCCAGATTACACACTTGTATAATTGTAGAAGGGGGGTTGAATACAATTCTTGATATTTATAAATTTCTGATAAGAACTCCAGAAATCTATACTTAGATAATTGCTTGAAAAAGATAAATGCACAAACACATAAAAAATCAGGTGGTTAAATGCACCACCTGAAGCTTTTATTCGAAGAAAACTCTGTGATACAAAAGTACACAGCTTCTGTTTTACAACTCTTTGCTTTCTAAGAATATTCAATACAAACCCTAAGCAAGATGTGTCTGTTTTCTTAACCTACAAAGAGTTGCTACACTTGGTTATAAATCCCAAGTTTTACAAGTACTACTGGAATAAGATAATATTAATCTAATTCTAGTTGACTTGCTACTACACTCCAAATACACATGTAGCCGAAAGGTTGTCCTTGTGTTCAGACATGTCTCCTGCACCTTTCTTGTATTCATAGTGTAAATAGAATGCTTCTTTCTTCTGTGTTTCCAAAGTATGGCTGCCATACTGCTTTTTGTATCTACTATCAACCCATGTGATCTGTCAGTCAAACATGTCCTTATCAACTTCTAATCCCCAGCTAATCATAGAAGACAGTGTCAATGATTATCCGTTGATATTGTACACTGACATCCGTTGATGATGTATTGAACGGTATCCGTTGATATTGAGACTTGAGCTGTATCCGTTGATAGAGTGGATTTGAGTTGTATCCGTTGATAGAGTTTTGTCTTCATCTGTTGATACACTTTCACTTAGACAGAATTACATAGCATAGCTTATTTACAATTGGCTACCCTATTCTGCCTATCCGTTGATAGTCAACATGACTGAGGATAAAAACACTATCAACTGATAACATAGAGATACTTGCAGTATGCTACAAAACCTCATCCGTTGATGAGCTACCTGTCAACGGATAGAGTTATAAATCCTCATCTGTTGACAGCTACAAAACCTTATACAATTTGATTGATTGTGAAGTTATCATCAAGTACAACATATTCCTAACATATTTATCCAAAGCATGCTTACTTGTTGAATGCGACTTTAATGTCAATTTCATGATATTTTTGTCTATCAAGACATTGTGTGCATACTTGGATTGTTTTGTGTTAATGATGCATAAGGTGAGAGTACTTGTACTCTCAGACACGTCAAGGTTGTTATGTGATTGAGGTTTACAATGTGTTGAGTACTATGATATGTTGCATTCTTGAGAGACTTGGTGATTGATAAAAATTTGATTTTGTGGGTATATCTTCTATAAACCCTCACGAGACAACACTCGTCCTACTAGGGCTGCCTAGGGGTTTAACGGCTTGTTGCATATGCTCAATGCAATCGTGTCATCTACGAAAGTGATGTTTGTTAGGACTTAGTTTTTATTTCGATTATTTGCCCGAGGACGTGCAAATGCTTAGTGTGGGGATGTTTGATAGAATATATTTTTATATATATTTTAGATGATTTTATTCTCATATTTATTGTGTTTTGCATTGATTTGGATTTTTATTTAATAGATTTGATTGTTTTATTGTAGGAAATAAAAAATTCATAAGTTGGAAGGATTTGTAGCAAAAAGAGCTATTTTGGAGTTTAAATAGAAAAAAAATCGTATTATTGGGCTACACAAGCTACCTACACTGTTTGTGCCGTATCTTGAGTTCCAGAAGTCAGAATTTGACGATCTTACAGTCCACGCGAAACTTAGAGAATTTTCTTTAATTTCGAGGTGGTCCAAAGAGCAGAGTCCAACTGGAAGAGCCCAGAAACAGAGGAGCAAAGTCAGCAGCGAATTTTACATGAAAATCCTATTCAATTATGGATATAAAAACTCAACTCAACATACTCAGTATATCCCGCATGAGCAGGGTCTAAGGGGGGTAGGTTGTACGCAGCCATGCCTCTACCCAAGGGTAGAGAGGCTGTTTCCAGTTTTTTTTGACCCCCGGCAGGAGTCGAACCCATTCAATTATGGATATCTTTTTGTAAATTTATTAAAAACATTAAAAATACTTTTATTAAGGGATAGAGATCAAATTTTATGAGGAGTTTTATTATTAGTTTTAGTGAGGAAGATACACACGCTACTTTTACATACACTCTATCTAGGGTTTTACACGGAGAGAAAAAAGAAGGAGATTGACACATCTTTCAGAAGCAAAGCAAGGAGAATTAATCTGTATTTTCATTAGAACAATTGGTTCTTAGTACTTGGTTTGGATTTCAATTATCGTTTTACTTAATTACTTCATTATGGAATTGTTTCTCACAATTCAGTTTATATATCTATTCCAAGATTTGTTTTTAATTATGTTTTCATCTAAACCCATGATGGTGCGCAGTTCAGACATGAACTAAACGCTGTCATGGGGTTTTAATGGATTAATTTATGGAGTTTAGCAATATTGTGCTTTGATAAATTGGGCGTGCGATTAATTTCAAATTCCTTGTGTGGTTGTGCTTAATTATAGATGAATGATCAACATCTATCTGTTAATTTCTAATGATTGCGAAAGTGGATTTAGGAATTGAGAACTTACCATGCTAGCATAGGTTTATGACGGATTCACCGTCATATTAGTGGTGTTGGTTTGACAAAATCATACTACCTTATGTGGTAATTAATGGAAGCTTAATTTTAAATCGGTTGTGTTTTCAGGTCTCATAGACATATAGGGATTTGGACATAATTGATGTCCATGCTACTTCTATCTTTTTGTGGATGTATGTGTGATATGGTGTGGATTAACTGACAGGTGATTCACACTAGTTTTGTGTTTCCAACTAGTTTCTGAGGATGATCGCATAGCACTAAATTTCAGCATTGAGCTAGACAAAGTAGATTATGATTATGAAATTAGAACCCCATGTTTTCTCTCATAAAGTTAAATCGTTTTAGATAAATTCAGTATTTAAGTAAGTTAGTATAAAAATCAGCCAACTTTATTGTACGAGCATTTGAAATTGACCATACATTGTTGCATGAGCATATTCACATAGATACACTAGGTCTTCATGGGAACGAACTAAGCTTATCAGTTTATTACTTGTGACCGCGTACGCTTGCGTAGTTTTTAGCGAACAAAAAACCAGGAAATCAACATTAATATTAGTATTTTTCATCCGAGAAAAGTAAGTTATTTAACATAGTGTACATATAACCGACTTTAATGACCTGTTTGATACCATTTTCAATTTGGTGACCAACTTGATACTTTAGGCCCACTTTAGTGACCAACTTGATAATTAACCCATTGAAGTTTATAGTAATAGTTAGATAAAATATAAAGGAAATTGATTAGTTATTTTTTTTTTTTTTGCCATAAAAGGAGTCAATTTTATTACTTTCTTAAATCATTTGACGATACATAGTGTAAATCGGAATGGACATCTCCCATTCTCTAGATACGATCAGCTACTGAACAATTTTGTTTCGCTAAATAGTGAGCAACTTTGTTCGCGGACCGTTTTACAAGTCTAAACTTCACGTTTTTGTTACTCAAGCTTGCTATAAGAGCTCGACATTGCTTAATCACTCTCCCTAAGTACGAATAGCACATGAAGGAGCTGCGAATGGCTTGTACGACCAGCAAGCAATCAGATTCAACCATAACATCATTGTAATCGTTGTTCTTCACCCAACTTAAAGCTTCACGAATGTCCATTGCCTCTGCCAAATTTGCATTGGGACGACCTCTTAAACAGGTTGATCTAGCTTCGATCAGAATACCCTCATGGTCACGAAAAATGAAAGCATAGCTGTAACAATTAGAATTTTCAAATATGGTTGCATCAGAATTTACCTTAACACTATTTGACGATAGTAAGCTTCAGTGTTCATCACCGTCATCAGAAGACATGTATCCCAGAAAACGGTCGAAGTTTCGATCTTGAACACTTTTCCATTAGTTAAGGACTGAGAGTGCTGATTGGACCACATCAGAAGGCTCTCGATACTACGCTGATTCCATATAAGCTCATTTCTACTTTTCCACAACATCCAAGAGACAGTTATTCAAAAATAGAAAAGTTAATATTTTATCTGAAAAAGAAAATTTATTAGTTATTATTAATTATAAATAATTAAGTAAGGATAATTAAGTAAAAATAATATATAAGTAAGGATAAATAAATAAAATCAACAGGTACCGTACAGACCGACCAACCAAATTTTTAATGTTTCGACTTTTATATAATAGCATAGATTTGTTGTAACGGAGAATTTAATTAATTTATCGATATTGAAATTATATATTTTCCCGAATATTATTTTAGAATCTTAAAATTATTCATCTAACAAATTATTCAATTACCGTATAGTTATTTAGTGAAGTCATATTGTACATTTGTTGCACATTTGCACATTTATCCGACATAATTTAAACTTGTTTATTTACGGATGTGAAGGTATTAAATTTTCTTCTTCTTTTTTAATAAAGATATAAGTAATAAATTTTTATTTTTTTTGAAATAGAAGTAATAAATTTTTATTTACCAAAAAGAAATTTTAAATAATTTCTAATCATTTTTAGGCATTTTAAAATAAATGCAAATACCCGTAGATACAACCAAAAGGGGATAAACGTAATAATTAATAGTTCAAAACTGGGAATAACTAATAACTAATATACCAATCGGCAATCTCTATCTCCGATAAACGGAGAGGTTATGTGAACTTATTTACGAGCACAATATCGTTATCTACATTTGTAAACTTACATTTACCAGTAAGTTTTGTTGTTGGGTGAAATTAATTGACCACATTCCATAAACTCTAAATAGTAAATAATCGATCGATACAACGGGACCACATAAAGAGGGGCCTTTCACCTTTGGCACCAAGTTGAAGAAACATAACTGTCTGGAGTTGCTAGGACAGATTACTGTTCTGATTACATCCACATTTGTTATGCATGCAGCTAGGACAGATTTAGAACTTTCTTTACAATCCCTTCTGGTGTTTAAAGAAGGCTCCTTGAACACACACAAAGGTCAAAACTCGGTGCTACTCCTTCCAAAATTTTGCCTGGAAATGTTGGCTTCATTGATACAACAATAAGAAAATAAAAAGGCGATGATAACTTAACATAAGAATACAATCATCTATAAATATGAAAACTCTATATGGAGCTGGTTCAGCAGCCTTGCACCTTGTTCGTAAGCTAGAACAATCTCATCATACAAAACTTGTAAGCCCAAAAGCCTCAGGCTGGACTTAAGCTTTGTTGTAAACGCCCGTAATATTCGTTTTGCTGCACAAAAGATATAGAATAACATAGATACTGAGTAAACTTTACTTTCACCCAAAAGAATGGACACATTCTACTTAAAAGAAATTAATACTTGTCTATATCTATGCAGATGTAAAGTCTAAAATAGTTGAGATTTGAGAGAATTGTGCATATAGCCTTCCGACATCGATGCAGATAAGGGGTAGCTTTTTAGCTTGCAGCGTGAAGCCAGATACAATCAGTTGATACTGTGTAGTTTGTATCATATACATTTGGTGTCTTTTACTTTGTATTTGGATTTCATAGTAAAAAAGACAAGACATCTTGTATTACGAGTCCATTATAACTACATGGCTAGAATCACCAACACAAATTCACAAAGAGGTACAGTATCTTGAGCAAACATGCCATCCAGAAGAATAAGAGGAATACCTTGACTGAGACAGATGGAGGAATTTTTTTCAGTGCTTGGTCAAAATGCTCTGTTTTTATAGTATATCGTGTGCCATCTGAACTTTTTTGTTTCTGCAGTTGGTCTTCAAGTGCAACCATTGCAGCTTCGTCCATCTAGGCAGCAAATGCATTAATTAAACAGTTAGCTAAGTAAGCAAATTCAAAAAATATGCATATGACTGGAGGGCACGAACATGGAAGAGAAGTTGACTATATATACAATATTATTATAGAGTTGTAACATACTAATGCAGCAAGGTCAGCTCCACTCAAGTAACTGCAAGAATCATTCTTCCCGAAGGTGACCAAGTCCACTGTGGCATCAATTGGTTTCTTCTTGGCAAGTGTTTTTAATATTAATCCTCTTTCGTCTGGACTTGGCAGAGGGACATATAGAAGTTTTCCCAATCTTCCGGGTCGCAAGAGAGCACGATCCATTACCTCCGGCCTGGAATGTGTTAGAAAGATCAGAGATTGCCATGTTACACCTAATATTTAATTACTAAAATCAGTACACATTTCGGGTAGATAAACTGATGATTTTATGCACCTATTTGTGGCACCAATTACATAAACACCGCGTCGCTGTTCTGCACCATCTAGCTCTATCAATAACTGCAACATTTTATACACATCTAATTCAGATAACTCATAAATAAAAAAAATTCATAAAGGAACTACAACCACTTATCAACTGTTTCAATTCCTTGAAGTTGAAGCTATTTGACCTGGTTCAAAAGACGCTCTACAACCCATCCGCCTTCTTTTCCTCGCTTTGTTGTCAAAGCATCCACCTGCAAATATAAATTATCTTCAATAAACATTTTCAAAACATTGTCCTCCCATACAAAAGCATGCCCCTAGATTGTGAAACACCCTGTCAAATCTATACTATACTATACTATACTATTTTAAGCAAAACAAGATATATTTGGTTAGATGGTTAACGCCTTCCAAAAAAATTGTTAATACCTTTTTAAAAATAACAAATTAAAAAAATTATATTAAAAATATTAATTAATTTATTATAAACAATAAAATTTACCAATAAGACACCGCTTTTTATAAGGTAATCAGTCTGACCAAGTGTTCTCAAAACTTCACATTTACTGACAACTAAGTGTTTTGTCTTAACCCTAGGGACAGGAGTGTACAAAACACAACATCATGTTCTATTTTCTTTTTTTTAAATGCTACGTATTTCAAAGTTATTGTTAAAAATTTAAAAAAATGTGTTAAAAATTCCAAATTCAATTAAATTATATATAATTTATTAAAAATAAAAAACCACATATTTTATAGAATTATAAACGTTTTCAATTATCTCAATTAGTATCATCGCCCGTACACACTTCTTCCTACGATTCTTTCTTCTAGGATTTTAGGTTCCACTAAATAATTTTTTAAAAAAAATCTATTGAATTCTTAAGATATTTAACAATAAATTTAAAAATAACGTTAAATTAATGATATTTATTTATGTCATGAAAATAAGTAGGGAACATATGTAAATTTAAAATTAATAATAAAATTTATTAAAATAAATTAAAATTTTATATTAAATAAAATAATTAATATATTAATTTATAATAATAATATATGATAGCTAGTATTATTTAAAGACTTCTCATATATACAAAAAGGTGAAAAGAGAAGGATAGATAACTAAAGTTTCTCTTCCAATTTTCTTGATACTGACTTCCTAATGCACAGAAAAGAACAAAGACATCAGTCACCTTTCAACAGTAATTTGTGTCAAAACACGGATAGAGCTAAGAACTGCATGTATCTATAATGGAAAAGTGAACACTAGTGACACTTTCATCTTTGTTATTAATACAATTTTATAATACTAGCTTAAACCCCGTGCGATGCACGGATTTTTTTAATATTATATGAATTTTTTTCATTAATTTAAATTAATTTTTTAAAACATGAATTTTTGTGGCTAAAATTTTTATATGAGATGATTTGATAATAATTACAAAAATGTTATCCGTGATATTTCTAGAGAATAAGGGATTTTAGTTAGAAAATATAGAAAAGATGATGGATTTTAGTTGAATAATCGGTTGATTATTAATAATTATAAAATTATAATTTTATTTTATTTTATTAAATAGAATGCTCGTGATATGATTTCAAAAAAAGAGGATTTAGTTAGAAAAAATTAAAAATGTGACATGTTTTAGGTCAAAAATATAATTGATTAGTTTATTGTGATTATAATTTAATTACGTTATTTTACTAAATACAATTGCTCGTAATGTTTTTAGAAAAGGAGAAATTAATATTATCCGTGATATTTCTATTAAAAGAGAGATTTTAGTTAGAAAATATAGAAAAGATGATACGTTTTAGCTGAAAAAGGTAATCGGTTAATTATTAATATTATAATATTATTAGTATATTGTATTAAATATAATCGCCCGTGATAAAATTGGAAAAAGAGAGATTTTAGTTAAAGAAAATAGAAAGGTAACGTGAAAATTAAAAAGATGACATGATTTATGTGAAAAAGGTAATTGATAAGTTTATAGTAATTTTAATTTAAATATGTTATTTTACTAAATAAAATTGTTCATGGATTTTAGAAAATGAGAAATTAATGTTGCCCGTGATATTTCTAGAAAAAAGAGAATTTAATTAGAAAAAAATAAAAAGATGATACGTTTTAGCTGAAAAGGTAATCGATTAATTATTAGTATAATTATTTTATTATTTTATTTTTATTAAATAGAATCGCCCGTGATATAATTGGAAAAGGAGATGTTTTCGTAAGAGAATAGAGAAAAAGTAACGTATTTTGGCTGGAAAAGGTAACCACCGTCCATGATCTAATTGGAAAAAGAGATATTTTAGCTTGAAAAAAAAGGTAACGTGTTTTGACTGAAAAAGGTAATTGATTAGTTAATAGTAATTATAATATAATTATGTTATTTTATTAAATAAAATTGCTCGTAGTCTTTTAAAAAAGGAGAAATTGATTTATGTGAAAAAGATAATTGATTAGTTTATAGTAACTATAATTTAATTATGTTATTATGTTATTTTACCAAATAAAATTGTTCATAGTTTTTAGAAAATAGAAATAAATGTTGCCCGTGATATTTCTTGAAGAAAAAAGGGAATTTAATTAGAAAAAATAGAAAAGATGATACGTTTTAGCTGAATAGGTAATAAGTTAATTATTAGTATTATAATATTATTATTTTATTTTTATTAAATAGAAACTCCCGTTATATAATTGGAAAAAAAGAGGTTTTAGTAAGAGAAAAGAAAAAAGGTAACGTGTTTTGGCTGAAAAAGTAATCGTCCATGATATAATTGCAAAGAGAGAGATTTTAGTTAAAGAAAAGAAAAAATGTAACGTATTTTGACTAAAAAAGGTAATTGATTAGTTAATAGTAATTATAATATAATTATGTTATTTTATTAAACAAAATTGCTTGTAGTGTTTTTAAAAAAGGAGAAATTTTAGTTTGATAAAATGTGAAAGATATTGTATTTTATCTGAAAAAGGAAATTATTTAGTTATTGAAAAATAAAAAAGGTAATATGTTTGACCTGAAAAGGGAAATTGATTAATAAAGGAGAAATTTTAGTTAGATAAAATATAAAAGATATTGTATTTTACTTGAAAAAGGAAATTATTTAGTTATTGAAAAATAGAAAAGATAATATATTTAACTTGAAAAGGAAATTGATTAGTTAGTAGGATGGATTTTATATGTAATTGAGAAAGGGTAAATAAGTAAAATCAACAGGTACCGTACCGACCGACCGACCAACCAAACTTTTAATGTTTCGGCTTTTATATAATAGTATAGATTCCATGTTGAACAAAATGATGTACTCCTGTGTAACTATTTACTTGTCCTCCTTAATTTTGTAAGCAGACGTTGACTTAGTGAGGTTCACTTCTTTCTGGATAGGTTGAGCCTTTCCTTGGCCACCTCCCTGCTTTCTTAGGGTTTCCATAAAAGGTACACATATTATTCTTTTATTATATTTTCTCAGAATATATAATTAAATTTTATCTTTATTTTACCAAAATCTCACTGGAAAGAAATGTTAAAAAAGTCAAAGGGGACCAGGTAAGTTGGGGGCATATAAAACGGTTTGGAAATACTATAACATGATTAAGTATTTTAATGATCGAGTATTTTCCTTATTCCTTGGGTAATATTAGGGTTCCATAATCCAAAAGAAGTGATATAATCCTAACATATTCATGGCAGATAATAACTTTAATGGCCAAAATTATTCTTCCAATTGACTACGACTCAATCTTATTCATATCTAGAAGACGATCCTAAAGGCAATTGATTTCTACTTTGTAGCATTATAATTTACCCTAGTTTAGGTTTTTTATTATATTCACTGTCAATGTCAAGTATCTCCAACAATGAGAGAATGAAAAAAGATACAAGTGCCAATATCCTCTTCTACATATTATTAGAAGGTTTATTAAATTTATGCGGTGAAAATTGATGTACAATCTGCTTTCTCCAAAAAACTGAGATATTTAGTTATTTATAACTATTATAATTTAATAAGGTTACCGAGCTGAGTCGTTTACCACATTCTTCTTCCCAAATCAATTTCAGATTTTCCATCTAGTATACAATAACATAACATTCACTACTGAATAGACATCAAACTTCGATCATGTTTTAATGGCTTTCTAGGGTTCAATTCCATGTTGCACTGTGTGTTGAACAGAAGCTCGTACTTTGTAGCCACAGACATGTATGAACATCAAGACAGTTTGCAGGTAAGTGCATATGGTAAAGGGATTAAGGGAACAAATACTCCTTTCATACCGAATATAATCTCATAGACAGTGTATAATAATGATGCATTTTTGTTACACGTAAATAATCTAAGAACATTTGATGCAAAACGAAGTATAATAGTATTAATTTATATTTATTTTATGTTATTGTTTAGGAATAGATATAATTGTAACTGATTATATAGTTTAATTATATATATTAGTAGGAATATTATAGAATATGGTAGAAAATAAAGAAAAAAGGATTTGTTTCCTTTATTAGAAAGATTTTTACTTGTTGGCTAAGTTTAGGGTTTTACTCCTCTTATATAAGGAGATGTAATATCATTATTAAAGGGACTTTTGAATTATTATTGAAATTGAGAATTGTTTCTCTTTTGTTATGGGTTGCGATCCTAACAAATCCTTCTCTTCTGAGGTTGAAAAACCCTAAGGGTAACATCTTAGGTTGTGGGTTTTCTGCGGTTAATCCACAAATATCTATCCTTTTTATAGTTTTTGTTCCATATATCCTTGTTTAAAACACATGTCCTACATCAAGTGGTATCAAGAGCCACCGTTCCTCCATTCAAACACCAGGTTCTTGCCACCGTCAGCTTCCAACAGCCGCCGGAAACCACCACCAGCCTCCGGCCGCCACTAGCAACCAACATCAGACACCACCAATAGCCATCAGCAGCCACCAGCCAGTGTATCCTACCTCCAGCAGCCACCTAGCAGCCTACCAACAGCCCCAACCAGCCATTAAATCACCTAAACCTCTTATCAAACACCTTCCCTACAACTTAACGCAAAAAGGGGGGGGGGGGAAGTCTCACTGTTCACGGTTACTTTTCATCAGGCAGACACTATTCACAGCACTGTTCATCAGCAAAAAAAAACTTCCATGGCCAGAATTATAGAGCATCTTGATGAGATGATAGTGACCGCCGCTAGTATTAACGAGGATCTTAAGAATATTCTTGTTATGGTCGATGCAAAAGGGGGGGGGGGAAGTCTCACTGTTCACGGTTACTTTTCATCAGGCAGACACTATTCACAGCACTGTTCATCAGCAAAAAAAAACTTCCATGGCCAGAATTATAGAGCATCTTGATGAGATGATAGTGACCGCCGCTAGTATTAACGAGGATCTTAAGAATATTCTTGTTATGGTCAATGACTTGGTAGTAAAATGCGGTGGGAAAAAAGTGTCAAGGGAGCCTCTTCAACACCACAAGGATATTAAATCACATAGGAAACATGTGATGGTTGAAGAAAATCAGATGGTAAAAGAAAATCAGATTGGTAATTTTCTTACAATTCGGTGTAATGACAATGAAAAAGAGGAGGCAGAACAGGCGTCAAAAGAAGAGGAATTTGAGGCTCTTAAAAGTGAAGAAGCTATAAACTGCAAGAGCAACATCGTCAAGGTCAAGGTTGAATACATTGACTTTATAGGCATTGACAAGATATTGGGAACACTTGCCACATCAAAAAATCTTATTATGCACGTATTCTTTCCAAAGATCTTGCTTATGGAGTTGGATTTTGATTTCTTCACGTGCTACGACAAGTCTTCTCTTTATTCGTTGGTATTAATTTATATTTATTTTATATTATTGTTTAGGAATAGATATAATTGTAACTGATTATATAGTTTAATTATATATATTAGTAGGAATATTATAGAATATGGTAGAGAATAAAGAAAAAAGGATTTGTTTCCTTTATTAGAAAGATTTTTACTTGTTGGCTAAGTTTAGGGTTTTACTCCTCTTATATAAGGAGATGTAATATCATTATTAAAGGGACTTTTGAATTATTATTGAAATTGAGAATTGTTTCTCTTTTGTTATGGGTTGCAATCCTAACAAATCCTTCTCTTCTGCGGTTGAGAAACTCTAGGGGTAACATCTTAGGTTGTGGGTTTTCTGCGGTTAATCCACAAATATCTATCCTTTTTATAGTTTTTGTTCCATAAATCCTTGTTTTAAACACCTGTCCTACATCAACATTGTATGCCATTTCATAGCTCTAATCCATGACAAGTGGATTTCTTGTACAAAACGAAAATTTCCATGTCTCATTATTGTGTTGTAGGTTACTTCTTACTTGTCAGTTTGGAAACAATATTGACATAAAACAATATCATTATAAAAAAAAATGCTGATTATTATAACATAACTAGAACAAAGAACAGCTACAAGAGCAAGGAACAGCACCTCATCAAAGAAGAGTATGCATGGAGAACATGTCCTTGCACGACTAAATATTGTTCGGACAGCCAACTCACTTTCACCAACATATTTATTCAACAGTTCAGGGCCCTTCAAAGAGACACAAAAGGGGGAAGGGAGGAAGGGGCACCTAATATTTAGCAACCATGAAAAGTATAAGTGCTAAATTGAAAGGCAGTTATGAGTCAGAAGGCATATCAAAGACCTTTATGTGTATGAAATTCGCTCCTGCTTCATTAGCAACAGCCTTCGCTATTAAAGTTTTACCACAACCTGGAGGACCATATAACAAAAATCCTGTCTCCAACTGCACTCCAAATTTCTGAAATATAGGCCAAAAGCTACATTACAAGTCTTGATGACAATTTTTCTAGTCAGCCCTAGACAACATAGGAACAAAACAATGCTCTCTCGTTTGGCATGAAAAGAAAGCAGGCACTAGAACAGGCAATCAAGATGATATATCCATTATGGTCAGGGGATTTTTTTCTGGCACAATATTATTGGATAAAACAACTTTGTGAGAGAGAGATGTAATATGAAAGTTATATACAAAGAGGAACTGATCTTAACATCATGCAGATACCGTACGTGCATTAATCGAGTCATTCTCAAATCTACTCATCTTGCCTTGTCAATAACAAGTAGCAATTACCTCGTAATCTTCTGGGTTTTTTATTCGCCTAACTATATATCTTTCAAACTCCTTCCTCAATGAATCAAGCCCTCCAACATCTTCCCATTTCACACTGGGAATACTGTTGAATCCTTCCCTTCTGGAAGAGGGTTGAACTGTCTTAGCTGCTTCCTGAAAATAGCAACAATCCACTATTAAATCAGCAATGCAATGCCAACTAATCTTTTAATTACAGGCAGGTAAATAAGAAGATGCTTTACAAACAGTTCTAAGAAATGAAAGATACATAACACTGTCACAGCTCATATATCATCACAATACCAACAAGGTCAAATAAAACCAAACCAAGCATACCATGTGACTAGGGAGGGTAAGATGTACAGAGACCTTATCTTTACCTCTACTCGTAAGAATAGAGAGGTGGTTTCCGCAAAAGACAACCAGACCAGGTGGGTCTTTATAGATAGCTACATAGACATTAACATGAATGTATCAAAGCTAGAGCAGCCTTAGTGGTACAGAGAAAAGCCATAATTAGCGGACAACACAAAAAACAAACTATATCATAGGGACAAATTATAACCAGAGTGAAATTCAGTTTTGCACAAAGATGCAAACAAAGATTAACCGCTAAGGTTACTGAATAACATGAGGCTAAAGGTCCAACAAAGGCATGTTCATGGAAATTAGAAGATTTATATTGACAGTTATATAGACACTAACATGAACTGATAAAAGCTAGAGCAGCATTAATGGTACAGAGAATCAAGCCACAATTGGCAGATGATACAAAAAACAAACTATATCAGGGGGAAAGATTTATGAGAAGGGAGGCGGTCTAAGATTCAATTTGAAGTAATGTTTCAGGATACGATTTTCCATAGGGACAAATTATATTCAGAGTAAATTACTGTTTTGCATGAAGATGCAAACAATGATCTAACTGCTGATAATTACAAAATAACATGAGGCTAAAGGTCCAACAATAGGCATGTTAATGGAAATATTTTAGGATAAAAACCATTACTGTGAACATCTACAGCGATTAAAAAGATAGGGTGGTAATCTATATGTTTAACAAAACACTTTTTATTCTCCACCTCACCTCAAAATCACCCATAGTGATGCGAAGCTTCTCCATTTCTTCAGGGGACCATGGACACCTCCACCACTCTTCAGCATTTTCTTCAATCAAAGGTTCTATAGACAACTCAGACTTTCTTTGGTCTATAATTCTCTTCATGGCAAGATTCCCAGCTTTGTTGGCCAGTGCAGCCAGATCAGCTCCGACAAATCCCGGGGTGCACCTAGCTATTTTCAAGAGATCAAAATCACCTTCGACTTTGAGTTTACTTGTAAGCACTGAGAGGATCTCGACCCTCGCACTTTCATCTGGAACACCTAATACAATCTCGCGATCAAATCGCCCTGGCCTCCTTAACGCAGCATCTACAGCATGGGGCCTATTGGTGGCACCGATGACCAAAACGTAACCTGGTCTGGAATCGGAATCATCAGAACTGCCATCTTTTTCGTTTTGTACAATTCTAAGTGATTCATCCATGCATGCCATTAGTTGTGTCACAATACGGCGTTCCATTTCCCTCTGTAGATTTTCCCTTTTAGAAGCAATTGCATCAATCTCATCAATGAAAACAATGGATGGTGCGGTCCTGTAAGCTTTTGAGAACAACTCCCGAATGTTCTCTTCTGATGCACCTGATAGTGTAACCAATTAATCATCAGCGTAATATTCTATTAAAAGGATAAGTTGCCAGAAAATTCTGCAAAATATTTATCACCAATAAAAATTTCTTTATTATTAAAACTGTAATAGTGAACTATAAACTACTGTGGCGTTTATCAGCATTCAACCCAGTGCTCTATAGGTAAAACCAACACAATAGTTCACCCTTTTATATAGCTTAAAGGAAGCTATGTATCTATCAGAGAAATGACTACGAATTTTACAGATAAGAAAAGCTTTTGGAAGCGAAAATTTTCAATGCGAACAAACAGAGCAGAAAAACTGCTTCTAGACTTACAGGTAAGATACAACATAAATTATTGAACACTATAAAACAGCTGTGTCTTAACTTCAATGTCTAACATATTAAACCAAAAATGGTGATGCCCTAAATATATGTCGATGCCATATTAAATGAAGCAGAGTGGTTATAGGACAAAGATCTATTTTCAGACTTGCCACATTAAATCCTCACCTGTAGGGTTCGCAGGAAACTTAGCTAGAAACCAGGTTGAAACCTAAAAAATGTTAACATCCATATTTTCTCGGTGAAAACCCCAAAGTACGACAAAAGATTAAACAGATGATAAAACAAAGATAAGGGTCACGAGAAATAGTGGAGAAACAAATTCATATAATAAAGCCAATAAATAACATAGAGGAATTCACCAAGACGTTTAACTTTTAGATATAAAAGTGGGAAAACTAATACACTAATTCTGTCTGAGAGCCATCATCCATACAACACCGCGTGGGCCATGTTTGGATACGATTACACAAAGGTGCTATAATTGTGGAGTAAGGATTTGGAACCTTTAAGTAAAGATATCTATTAAGATTATCAATTGGCTATATATAACTGTCAGCTAATAGTACCAAGATACAAAAGTAACCACAAGTGAATGCTAGATTTTTGACCTTGAAAGTTAATTGACAACAAATGTACCATACTACCATCCAATTTTTCTCTGTGAAAACTCCACATAACCCCAGAGTACATCAGACGATTTAAAAGGGGACATATAGACATATCTCAGAAAAGTGCAGAGTAGCAAATTCATATATTATATGGGGCAACTGCAGCTCCGCTTCTTCCCTTTCTTTCCCTTCCCTCCCCACACCCACAATACACTGCATTACTTTCAAATATATCATGTCCCAAGACCCTATGAGGTGCATTAAAAGAAAAAAAAAAATACTACTAATAGACTAGTACTGTACATAAGTATTAACAACCCTAGAGTCAGGATTGGACGCACTTCACTTCATTTTTAAAGCAGCAAACGCTTCTATTGAGCTAAGCTATGGGATAAATCTAATTTCATTTACGAATTTACAAACAAATTACACATATAGACAAGTTAAATTTGAATATAAACTAAACAAGTAGCAAGATAACCGACAAATGCAAAAGTCCATATCAAACTACCTGATACACCAGACACCAACTCCGTAGCGGAAATCTTATAAAAGGGAACACCCGTCTCATTAGCAATAGCATGTGCAAGCTTGGTCTTCCCACACCCCGGTGGACCATGTAATAAAATCCCACTCATCGGCCTCACTCCTAACCACTGAGGCAATTGCGGATGATACAACGGAACAATCACCTCCATCTTCAACTCCTCCAGCACTTGATTCATCCCTCCTAAATCCGTAAACATGGGTCCGTCTTTTCTCTTCACCTCAGCCTCAACACATTTCCCTTTCCGCCCTCTACCACTCCCCTCTCCTACCCGAAAATCGAGCTTGTGATCCACTTTCTCATTCGTAACCTCCAATCCCACATTCTTCTCCTCAAACCCAACCGGATTCGACTTTAATTCGTCTTTTTCACTTCCGCTATAACCATCCTGAAGCATCAAATCAATCTCCGGCTCAAACTTCTCGCTATAAATATTATCCGAACTCGACGACGTCGAATTACTCTCCTCACTCTCATCCTCCTCCTCGTCTTCCGTAACATCGGACACCGAATTTCTCGCAATCACATGAGTCTTCTCTATCCCTCGCAATCTCTCCTCTCTCTTATCAACACTCTTGAGCCGCTTCTTCACCGGAGACGCCTCGAGACCGTCAAACTCGCTTCTCCCTCGAGAGCGATTTCGGCCTCTAGAGCGTTTTCGGCCTCGAGAGCCGCCGCCGCCGGAACGGCATTTGGAGAATCTCTTCATTGTGTCGCCGGCGGTTTGTTGGGAAATTAGGATTTTAGAAGGGGGCAACGAGGAGAAGTGCAACAAACATATATATATACTAGTATTATATAAATTCCGAAACATCGAAAGTTTTGGTACCAGTTTTTTGGTACTAAGTGAATTTACTTATTTACCCTTCATTATAAAGAAAAATATATATGATATCTATATTATTAAAATTTCTAAAATAAATAATAACATAATATGATTAATGGTAAGTAGTCGATTGCTTTTTTTCACAAGTACTTTTAATTGAAGATATTACCTTTCATAAACACCTACTAATCTTACAATCACAATATCTATATCTATACTATTATATAAAAGCCGAAACAATAAAAGAGTTTTGGTATCTGTTTTTTGTTACTAACTAAATTTATTTATTTACCCTTCATTATAAAGAAAAATATATATGATATCTATACTATTAAAACTCCTAAAATAAATAATAACATAATATAATTAATGGTAAGTAGTCGATTGCCTTTTTTCACATTTACTTTTAATTGAAGATATTACCTTTTATAAACACCTACTAATCTTACAATCATTAATATATACCCGAAAATATCACATCATATTTTTCAATTATTAATAAAATATATTAAAAATCTGTATACGTTGGTTATAAAAACATCAATCGTATCATATCTTACAATCATTAATATTTCCTTTCAAATTACAACATGTTACCTTTTTAATTTAAAACTAATCTTACAATCATTAATATATACCCGAAAATATTACATCATATTTTTCAACTATTAATAAAAATATATTACATCATATATCTATACTATTATATAAATTCCGAAACATTGAAAGTTTTGGTACCGGTTTTTTGGTACTAAGTGAATTTACTTATTTACCCTTCATTATAAAGAAAAATATATATGATATCTATACTATTAAAATTTCTAAAATAAATAATAACATAATATGATTAATGGTAAGTAGTCGATTGCTTTTTTTCACAAGTACTTTTAATTGAAGATATTACCTTTCATAAACACCTAATAATCTTACAATCACAATATCTATATCTATACTATTATATAAAAGCCGAAACAATAAAAGAGTTTTGGTATCTGTTTTTTGTTACTAACTAAATTTATTTATTTACCCTTCATTATAAAGAAAAATATATATGATATCTATACTATTAAAACTCCTAAAATAAATAATAACATAATATAATTAATGGTAAGTAGTCGATTGCCTTTTTTCACATTTACTTTTAATTGAAGATATTACCTTTTATAAACACCTACTAATCTTACAATCATTAATATATACCCGAAAATATCACATCATATTTTTCAATTATTAATAAAATATATTAAAAATCTGTATACGTTGTTTATAAAAACATCAATCGTATCATATCTTACAATCATTAATATTTCCTTTCAAATTACAACATGTTACCTTTTTAATTTAAAACTAATCTTACAATCATTAATATATACCCGAAAATATTACATCATATTTTTCAACTATTAATAAAAATATATTACATCATATATCTATACTATTATATAAATTCCGAAACATTGAAAGTTTTGGTACCAGTTTTTTGGTACTAAGTGAATTTACTTATTTACCCTTCATTATAAAGAAAAATATATATGATATCTATACTATTAAAATTTCTAAAATAAATAATAACATAATATGATTAATGGTAAGTAGTCGATTGCTTTTTTTCACAAGTACTTTTAATTGAAGATATTACCTTTCATAAACACCTACTAATCTTACAATCACAATATCTATATCTATACTATTATATAAAAGCCGAAACAATAAAAGAGTTTTGGTATATGTTTTTTGTTACTAACTAAATTTATTTATTTACCCTTCATTATAAAGAAAAATATATATGATATCTATACTATTAAAACTCCTAAAATAAATAATAACATAATATAATTAATGGTAAGTAGTCGATTGCCTTTTTTCACATTTACTTTTAATTGAAGATATTACCTTTTATAAACACCTACTAATCTTACAATCATTAATATATACCCGAAAATATCACATCATATTTTTCAATTATTAATAAAATATATTAAAAATCTGTATACGTTGTTTATAAAAACATCAATCGTATCATATCTTACAATCATTAATATTTCCTTTCAAATTACAACATGTTACCTTTTTAATTTAAAACTAATCTTACAATCATTAATATATACCCGAAAATATTACATCATATTTTTCAACTATTAATAAAAATATATTAAAAATCTTTATACTTTGTTTATAATAAGGAAACATTAGTATAATCTGTAAACATGAGTATATTAAATTATATTAAATTAAAATTCATTAATTAAAATAATGGTAAGTAGTCGATTGCCTTAATTAAATTATAATTACTATAAACTAATCAATTACCTTTTTCACATAAATCGTATAATCTTTTTAATTTTCACGTTACCTTTCTATTTCTATAGCTAAAATATATTTTTTTCCAATTATATCACGGGAGGTTCTATTTAATAAAAGAAACTAAGAATATTCTAATATTAATAATTGACTGATTTTCTTTTTTAGCTAAAACGTATCTTCTTTTATATATTTTCTAACTAAAATCCCTCTTTTAATAGAAATTTCACGTACAATATTAATTTCTTCTTTTCAAAAACCATTACGAGCAATTGTATTTAGTAAAATAACGTAATTAAATTATAAATACTATAAACTAATCAATTACCTTTTTCACCTAAAACATGTTACCTTTTTAATTTTCTTTAACTAAATCCTCTCTTTTCTAATCATTACACGGGCATTATATTTAATAAAATAAAAGAATTATTTTATAATTACTAATAATTAAACAATTATTTTTTTCAACTAAAACCTATCATCTTTCTACATTTTTTGACTAAAATCTCTCCATTTTTAGAAATATCATGGATAACATTTATACAACTATTATCAAATCATCTCATATAAAAATTTAAGCCTCCAAAATTAATATTTCAAAATATAATTTAAATTAATAAAAAAAATTATATAATATTTTAAAAAATCCGTGCATCGCACGGGTTTTAAGCTAGTATATATATATATAGGCTTTTGCTCAAATACAAACCAATCCTTAAATACAAACTACAAACTAACACTAGATTAATTATATTTCCTTTATTCTAAGGTTTTTGCCAAGGGTACCTTCACAAAAAATGCTTAAAATAATTGGCTCTATCCACCAACAAAAAAAAAAAAAAAACTTGCCGTGGAAATGCGAAGCATTTAATACAGTAAACGGATGAGTTAGGTAGTCATGAGGGTCGCAGGCCCTCGACACACCCGTCAATCGTCTATTGCCTTTACCATTGATTGTCATTCCTTACAACATTAGAATGATAAAGGCGCGAAGCGCCGTACAAGAAGGTGCGAAGCACCGTTAACCAGTGAAATCCACTGCTACGTCATCACGTGAACAGTGAATTTTTTTTATTTTTTTTATTTTTTTTAATTTTTTTTTGCTAAATGGAGCCAATTATTTTAAACACTTTTTGTATTGGGGTACCCCTAGTTTGATCATTAGATTAGCATGAAATATTGAATTAGTGTTTAGTTTGTAGTTTGTAGTTAATTTTAGTTTGTAGTAGAGTAGAACCCTATATATATAGAGAGTCCTAATCTAATGCAAACTAAAATTAACTACAAACTACAAACTAAACACTAATTCAATATTTCATGCTAATCTAATGATCAAACTAGGGGTACCCCAATACAAAAAGTGTTTAAAATAATTGGCTCCATTCAGCAAAAAAATAAAAAAAATAAAAAAAATCACTGTTCACGTGATGACGTGGCAGTGGATTTCACTGGTTAACGGTGCTTCGCACCTTCTTGTACGGCGCTTCGCGCCTTTATCATTCTAAAGTTGTAAGGAATGGCAATCAATGGTAAAGGCAATAGACGATTGACGGGTGTGTCGAGGGCCTGCGGCCCTCGTGACTACCTAACTCATCCGTTTACTGTCTTAAATGCTTCGCATTTCCACGGCAAGTTTTTTTTTTTTTTTTGGGTGGATAGAGCCAATTATTTTAAGCATTTTTTGTGAAAGTACCCTTGGCGGGAACCTTAGAATAAATGAAATATAATTAATCTAGTGTTAGTTTGTAGTTTGTATTTAAGGATTTGTTTGTATTTGAGCAAAAGTGTGACACCCCTCCAAATCCGGGGTCCAGATCCGGGGGTCACCAACCAATCACAACCAAAAATATCAGAATACACAACCGACCCCGCACACCAAAGATCGCAAAACAGGTTATTGCATGAATACAAGCAGACATATTCCAGAATAAACTAGTCACTTATTACAAACCACCAAATCAAGTCAACTTAAAACCAGTCTAATTCAATTTTATTATTACATCCCGTTTTATTTAAAATTCTATCTAGCGCCAACTGAAACGCACAAGTACCTGCACAGCCTGAGGTGCGGATACCCGACCACTCTGACTCCCTCTAATACTGTCTGGACTGCTGATCGGAACCATACTTCCCGTCTGGAAAGGTTTAGTGAAAGCAAGAGTGAGCCAAAGAAAAGCCCAGCAAGTATATATAAACAGTTTCAAAATAAAACCAGAACAAATGCTGCATAATATCAACTGAAAAGTAAAACAGTTTATAAAGCATACTGAATCAACAACTGAATTATAATTCGATCATAACTGAAATCATTCGACATGACATAGAACTGAATCATTTGTCAACTCACAATATATAATAGCCATTCGGGCGATATGGATTGGATATACATAACTGAAACACCATTGCCCCCTGATCAGGTTCAAAAGCAATGGGACCCTTTATACTCCACTGGTACAGCTATACCCGTGTGTATAATCCGGATTTCATGAGGGTACCAAAATAGGCAAGTAATGTTAGCCTATAGGAAGATGGAATGGTTACCATATCCTCCTTAAATATTGCTGGACCATGACAGCTATCATGGCCTACTACGCTTTATCATTTTCCAAATCCAATAGAGCAATTTCCGAATTCAACAGGAAATGCTTAGTTTCACATACAGTCCACATCCCTATTATTTACTACGATAATAAGGATATGAAGAGTTTATCTTAAACAATTCCCCACATCAAGGGTACCAATATCAAGTAACTTTGTTCGCACAAAAATATTTAAGAATCACAAATAGCTCTGAACAATAACTATTTGTCATGATATGAATCAATGAAACATAAGATAAAAGTGTTTAAGATGATCAAGGGAGAAAATACTTGCCTGGATATACTGCTGGTAATTTATGCTGTCTGGCTAGGGTTTTCTCACTTCTAGAAATACTGCAGGTAACTCTGCCCACTAGCTAGGGTTTCTCCCACTTCTACAATAAAACATGCTATTTCAAATATCTGGCTAGGTACAAGGTCAATTACTGATCAAACCTCGGTTCTAGGGTCTACCCGTACGTTGCATGGCTATCGACTAAATATTTTAATCAAATAATAACAAGTACAGAGTAATCAAACACGTAATTCACATAGCAGATATGACTCACCATATAAAAGAACACTCAAGGTATTTTTAGAACCCTTATAAACATTTTTAGAACATTTTTCGGAATTTTTAAAGAATTTAAATTACCCTTTTTGGATTAAAAAGGATAATTTAAAACCCTACAGATAATTATTGGGTCATTGAAATATTTTTCTAATTACCTAATCCGGTTTTAGAATCAATTTTAGAATTTTAAAACTATTTTTACCCTTCCCGGATTATTTTTAGGATTTTAGAACAATTTTATTTCATATTAAACAAATAAGGAAATAAATATTAAAGGTAAAATAATATTTATAAAATAAATAAATTATTTTATTTTTCAAAATAATTAAATTTGATTATTTTTCATCATATTTAAATAATATTTAATTAATTAAATTAATTGATTATTATTAATTAACCAATCAATTTAAATTAATTAAAATATTAGCTAAATAGATTTAAAATAATCAAATAAAATAAATTTCGAATTAAAAATAATTTATTAAAATTTTAAAACTATTTTTCGAAATTAAAAATAATTTTTCGAAATTTAAAAATAATTTTTCGAATTTTTAAAAGTATTTTTCGAATTTCTGAAAATAAAATTCGAATTTTATAAATAATTTTGAAAATAATTTTTCAAAATCAGTTTTTAGAATTGGTTTTTAGGTTTTTGAAGATCAAACGAGTACTGTTCATCACCATCTCCAGTGTTCTTCGTATGAATGCTCGAAGAACACCTCTCGCCGTCAATGGCTGCCACCCAGAATCCGGCGACCGGAAAAACTTTCCGACGACCACAAAAAACGTACCGTTTGGTACGTTTTACATACCAAAATCGTTCCACATCGTGTCCTAAACACGATGGTACCATTCGTTCTATCCTAACACTAACCGAACTCAGAATCCGGCCAAAATCAAAAGAAATCCGGCGAACTCACCGGCCAAAACTTGAATTCACTCGTTTCTTAACCAAATCGAACGTTTAATATACCAAAACGAAGCTTGGGACTTGTACAAACTATACAAATCATCAACAACAACAGAAAAACATCCAAGAATCCAGAAATTAAAATCAAAAATTTTACCCACACTAAAAACTCGACTTCGAGTTCTAGGCTAGATAAAATCAAACAAAAATTATCACTACACTCCTGAGATTATATACAATCTATAGGAACTAACCACAACAACAGCAAATCAGTATACAATCCACAATTAATTCAAGAAATTCGAATATAACAAATAAAATAAAAAAAATTTGAACAAGGCATTTTTGGATTCAAACACTCACATAATCAGATAGAACATGTCATGCCATTCAATTTGATTACTCATATGAAGAATTTGAATAACAGAATCACCTTCAAAAGTCGCTTTGATCCTGAAGAACACCAAGAACACTATTTTCCAGAATTTTCAGAAAATAATAATTAAAACTGATTTTTCTGATTTTATTAAATAATTAATAAGAAAATTAGCTATTTATACTAATCTGAAAATTAATACTCCAAAAATATTTTTAGCCCCTAATTAAAATTATTAAGCCTTAAAAATAATTTTTATGAGATAAAAATGTAATATTTTTAATTTTAAACAATTATAATATATATGCCAAAATTTCCCAAAAATTGTGAATATTACAAAAATTACAACAAAATTCATTTTTATACATCCTACCATTTTATAAAAATATTGGTATCAAAAACAGGGTCTCAGATTCAGTATAGGGGCTGGTTCCGGAATTTAAAATGCAAAATAATTGTATTCTAAAAATATAAAAATTACAGAAAAATAAAATAAAATAATCTATGCTACACAGAAGTCACATAACACGTATGGGATGATTTTCCTATTTAATAAAAATTATAATGTATTTAAATGCATTAAAAATTAAATAAAAACACAATAAAATCAACTAAAAACATATTTTAACAGAATAAAATACACGTAATTTTCCCAGTCGTTACAAAAAGCCTATATATATATATATCGGGTCTTGTTCTAATAGAAACTAACTTAGAATAGAAACTAGAAACTAAACCTAAATTAAATATTTCAAGCTAATCTAATGACCAAATTAGGGGTACTGCAATACAAAAAACGTTTAAAATTATTGTCTCTGTTCAACAAACATATAAAAAAATTAAAAAAAATTAAAAAAAAGTTACTGTTCACGTGATGACGTGGCACGTGAACACTAACTTTTTTTTAATTTTTTTTTTTATATTTTTGTTGAATAGAGCCAAGAATTTTAAACGTTTTTTGGGAAGGTGCCCCTAGCGGGGCCATTAAAATAAATGAAATATAATTTATTTAGTGTAGGTTTCTAGTTTCTATTCTAAGGTTGGTTTCTATTTGAACGCTAGCCTATATATATATATATATATATATGAACCAATCCTTAAATACAAACTAAAAACTAACACTAGATTAATTATATTTCATTTATTTTAAGGTTCCCGCCAAGGGTACCTTCACAAAAAATGCTTAAAATAATTGGCTCTATCCACCAAAAAAAAAAAAAAACTTGCCGTGGAAATGCGAAGTATTTAAGACAGTAAACGGATGAGTTAGGTAGCCATGAGGGCCGCAAGCCCTCGACACACCCGTCAATCGTCTATTGCCTTTACCATTGATTGCCATTCCTTACAACTTTAGAATGATAAAGGCGCGAAGCGCCGTACAAGAAGGTGCGAAGCACCGTTAACCACTGAAATCCACTGCCACGTCATCACGTGAACAGTGATTTTTTTTTTGCTGAATGGAGCCAATTATTTTAAACACTTTTTGTATTGGGGTACCCCTAGTTTGATCATTAGATTAGCATGAAATATTGAATTAGTGTTTAGTTTGTAGTTTGTAGTTAATTTTAGTTTGTAGTAGAGTAGGGCCCTATATATATATATATATAGGCTTATGAGAGCCCGAACTGAGAATTAATCTCAACCCTTCCTTTTTTACTCTCAACTTCTAATCTGGTCCGTTAATACTAATTCCTATAACAGACAAAGATACACAGTAATTAATAAACATATATTCCCAATTAATTAACATCTCTCTCACTTATCTGCTTTCGAATCTCTCTTCTCTCCGTTTTCTCGTTTCTACCGATCAGTTTTAACTTCGATTTACATCAATTCTAGCTTTCGAATTTCTCTTCTCTCTGTTCTCTCATCCCTACTGATCAGTTTTAGCTTCGATCTATATCAATTTTAGCTTCGATTTATATCATTTTTGGACTAATTTCACATCTCCGGTGCTATCTCTTCTTTTACAATTGTTTTCGTCATGATTACCGATGATTTGTTGCGAATTAGCAGTAATCAAGGTATTTTTTCCAATTTTTATTAGTCTATTGATATTTATGATTAATCGATTTGTTGTTCATTTAATTTGTTAATAGATTTAGTTTCAGATTTTTTTTTTATTCTTATCCGCTAATTAGCTACAAACTAAGTTGTTTTTAATTATTTGTTAGTATATTGGTGATTTGTTTTAGTAATTTGCAGTTTTAAGAAGTTTACATTAGCTTACATGAATTGATTCTGTAAATATGTAATCACATATTTTTAAGTGATTTGTTATTTTTATTTTGGTGATTTGTCTTTGTTTAGTGATGTGCAACTGTCTTGCTCATAGCTCATTATATTTGTGTTTTTATGTTTTTAGTTTAGGTGTTAGCAGTGGTGATTCTTCAAATTTTAGCCAACTTGTTGATAATGCTAATCGGTCTAGTTCCGCTAATCAATCTGGTTCAAATGAAAGCGATGATGCAATATCAAAATGTACTATCACACCAGGTGGTAGGAGATACTATGTTCATGTGTGTATTGATGAGGATTGCATACCAGTTGTTAATAAGGTGTTTGATTGCTTGGAGAAAGGTATGTTTTTTATCAGGAATATGGTTGATTATCTGGCTTTGATGCACGTCGTAGCACGGAGAAGACGGCTGATGATGACCCTGAAACAATCATTTGTAAATACGTGGTTTGTAGCAGGGCTGGGTATAATGAAAAGAAACCGATTGTGCCTGATAGTAAAAGTAAAGTGCGTCGGCGAAGAACAGTTTCTAATAGGTGTGGCTGTCCTGCAAAGATAGTTTTGAGGATTGTGTCTGGTACGCTGTATAGAATAACTACATTTATTGAGAAACATAATCATGTTCTTGTTCCGAAAAATACTAGGCAGTTTTTGAAAGTAAGTCGTCAAATGTCTAGTATTTCACGAAAGTTTGCTTTTGATGCTGCCAATGTTAATATCGGAGTAAGCAAGTCTCATAGTGTAACGCCCCCAAATCCACCCTGACCGGGGATCCGGGTCGTCACATTGTCTCAATATCCTGCAGCATACGTTAGCGCAATAATAAAGCCAAATATTTATTACAACGGAGCATAAATGTCCCACTCCGCAGATCCAAGATCAATCTCACGCAATATTACAATACGTCTCAGTACATCTTAGAATAATATCTTACATAAGTTCACAAAGGTAGAAAGATAAAGATTCAAGTTGGATATTCTAGTTCTTGTCAGCATAGCCTGGAGCTTTCCCCTTTCCTCTGGATGCCTGGTTGGACGTCTCGCATCTTTCCATCTTAACAGCTGAATAAAATGTTGTAAATCAAGAGTGAGCAACTATAATGCTCAGCAAATTCTCTTCTTGCTCGGTGTATAAATATAATAAGATTGACCGAAAGAAATACTCGAAGTTTAAAATAAATCGGATATCACAATCTGACTCTGACTCAATGCTCATCTCAAAATCAGAATACTCAAAAGACTCAATTGGTATAACTCTGATGACTCATGATTTAAGAATAAACTGGTCTTCCACCTATCGGTATCTCGATGGGGCGATCAACTATCCGACCGGGAATACCGTCCTCCAATGATATCGCACTTCGCCCGATCACGGCTACAAAACGTTATCAACAATATAATATAAATGTATGAATGCAAGCATCATAGTGGGTTATTAATTCAACCCTGGCACATTGTGCCTAAATAATCTCGTGTCCGTATAACGGTACACAAGCCTCTCTTTCTCTATAATGTGCCTCTTTCCCAAAATTGACCAGTAGAATACAGAATTCCCGAATATTTGGTGAATAGATAACTTGAGATAATTCTTTCAGGAAAATATTTACCAATCTGGCGGGCTGCCAGTCTGACTCAATTTTACCACCAATCCGAGCAATGAATTGAGGTAAATTCTCAATAATAATATTTTATTAGTTGACACGAACAAGATGCCAACCCTCGACAATAAAGTCAACCATCTCGAAATATTGAGATAGTCTTAAAATGAAGTAATTGGGAGTCGTACTGTACAAATAGTACTTCTCGAATATTTATAATGCTCATAATTGGTGAGCGTTAGGTAGTATATTTTTCACTTGTTCAACGACTAAAACTCTAACGATCCTAATTTTTATAACTCTTATTTGTGGATTCGAGAGATGAACCAACTAAAAGATAATCAATAATTATTGTCGAATTTATACAATAAATTCGACTAAAAGGAATAAATTTAACTATCTGGAACAAATGAGATTAGTTTCACTGAATCACAATAATAGTCATCTCGAATTAATGAGATCGACCCGATAGCAACGAAATTGATTTCACGCTTATAAGGGATAGAATCTCGTAATTAATTTAATATTAATCCGTTTTTAGTCTCTAAATTAATCTGGTCCGATCCGGTTAATTAAAAATAATACAGAAATATTAATTATCAGCCTTCCAAATAAAAACCATATTTAACTCTATTTATTCACAAATATTCCCTCTTTATTTAATTAATAAATCAATCACCAATTTATTTAATTAATCATTTTAATTAAACTATTTAATTCTCCCAATTTTTAATATTACTCCAATTTTAACTAGACCAATTAAATCCCTTTTTTATTAAATTATTTATACCAACTGTTTTAAATTAACGATCCAGATAATTAAATCCATGATTATAAATCTCGCAACTGTATTATTTTATTAATATTTTAACGACAACAGCGGCGTGTGGTCCCCACCTGCCACCACCACCACCGCTGCGCAGCCTCCTCCCATGTACTCCTTCCAATCCCGCATCTCTCTCCTTCATCTCTCCCTCTCGCTGTCATCTCTCTCCCTCCCTCTCGAACTCAATCTCTCTCTACAATCTCTCTCTCTATCTCTCGACATCTCTCTCTGCATCACTCTCTCTCGACTGTCTCGCCTCTCCCTGCGCACCAATCTCTCTCGATCTCTCGATCTCTCGTTCTCTCTCAATCTCTTTCTCTCCCTTTCTTTCTCCTCAATCTCTCTCGCCTCAATCTCCATCTCCCTCCCTCTCAACCAACCATCACCACCACCACCACCATAAATTGGTGGTGGCTGTATTTGCTAAACCCACACTCGGCTCCCCTCCTTCTCCGTCAACACCAACTACCACCACCATACTCCGCCGCCCCTTAACTCCGATACACTACAACTCCTATCCTATCTCTCCCTCTACCACCACTCCTGTCTTCCGTCAACACCACAACAAACCAATCACCCATAAACAACAACCCATCTCTCTCAACATCTCTTTCTCTCCTCTAATCTCGCCTCTCTCCGACGACACACGACAAACTCCGACC
This sequence comes from Saposhnikovia divaricata, assembly GCA_036435485.1. Lineage (NCBI taxonomy): Eukaryota > Viridiplantae > Streptophyta > Magnoliopsida > Apiales > Apiaceae > Saposhnikovia > Saposhnikovia divaricata. The sequence continues at coordinate 52,080,979 of CM071594.1, read as the reverse complement.
ACAACCACAGGCAACACCGATCATAAAAACTCCCTCAAACTGAACAATACAGTTACCAACACGAATAAAAAAAATAGAAATTAAATAGATAAAGAAAATAGAATACCTGCCATTTGAACTGTGTTTTTGTATATATGTATTTAGTCGGGTTTTTGGTTTAGAAAAGAGATAGGAGTTTGGTGACTTTGCAGGAAAAAAATAGGTGGACTACTCGTGTCTTGTTTTGTGATTGAGTGTTGTATCCCTGTTTTATAAATAAGGATGAGCCGGTTCTGTTTATTTAATCAAAAGGAACTAGAGTGGGGGGACAAAAGCAAGTGTTGGGAAAATAATGATCATGTTTAGTGCAATGTTTGGTGAAAAGAGCTCATTTCCCCCCTGTTGGCTAAATAAAACGAGACTCTAATTCCGTTTCATAAAATAAATTCGACCCAAAACTAAAATCCTATTTCTCTAAATTTCCTAATTTTATTAAATACAAAATAAGTATAATTAAATAGATATAATATAATATTTACTTACATATGAATATATAAAATTTTGAAATTTTACAAAAACGCGCTAATTAAAATATATTAGTGCATTACTCTTAAATAAAATTTAAATATCGAGTAGGAAAAATTTATTCAAAAATTCGCGGTTATTACAGTCTTCCCCCCTTATAGGATTCCGTCCTCGGAATCAAAATTACGCACTAAACAATTCAGGATATTTATTCCTCATTTCGCTTTCTAATTCCCACGTGGCTCTATCTTTTTGAGAATCTCAAAAGGTCCTATATATCTGGGGCTCAACTTGCCTTTCTTCCCGAATCTCATTACTCGCTTCCAAGGTGAAACTTTCAGCATCACTTTATCTCCTACTTCAAATGCTTTGTCTTTTCTCCTTTGATTTGTTTTAGGCCGAATACACACTTATAATCAACTAAGTATGAGAGAATAACAATAAGTTCTTTAAAAGCTTTAAAAATTGTTTAAAATTAACTTCTCTCTCAGTGATGTAAAATATCACAGAGAGCTGCTTAGGTTACAATGAAAAATATTGTATTACACAATCGATACCCTTCTAGGGTTAACCTAACTGTATTTATAAGATATACAGCTACATACAATCGATAATTGATTCGCCTATAAATTAGCTATACAATTGTTATCAATTACGATTGCTACACGTCTCCTTAGTCAACTCAATCTCTTTGACAGCTATCCAATCTTCAAAGATATTGCTTCCATAATAAATCTTCAAACACTGTTGACCAGTAGACGCTGCCTCCAGACAGAGTTTAACAAACTCTGTCGAGCTTCCATTGTCAGCGTATAACAAACTCTGTTCAGCTTCCAACCGTCAGAGTTTAACTAAACTCTGACTGCTTCCTGTTTCAAGTTAAACTCTGTTTTTCCCTGTAAAACTTAAACACCGATATTAACCATATCAATTATATTTAACAATCTCCCCCAACTTGTTCATTAGTAAAAATGCACAAGTTAACAATAATTGATGATGTCAAAACAATTTCATACAAACACAGTGTTTATTCAAATAAGCAGAGTTTAAACTTGACTTAACAAAAATCTACAGAAAACAAGAAAAATTCTTACAAACTTTAATCTCTAATCTCCTCAAGATCTGGTGTTGTTCTGAGATAATCAATAAGCAATCTTCTCTCTGCATTCTTAAGTTCATTCTTCATAGCTTCCTTGATCTCTCTCAGCTGAGGATCACTCTCATCAGTTTGATAAATAGCAGATCTTAGATCATAGATTTTGTTCCTCCTCATCTCATTTCCCAGTCTGATAAATTTTACTTCCTCTGATTGTGAATTGAAGTCAAGTACTGTGATTCCCAGATCAGTCTTCAGCTTTGTAGTACCCTTCTTCATTTCAATGAGATTTCCATTCCAGTCTCTGTACTTAGGAACATATCTACTGTTGCACTTCATTCCTCTGATTGCCAAATTCTGGAGCATTTTCTGTCTGAGCACATTTGCAACTGATTGAGTCCTTTGACTATTCACCTTGAAAAGATACAGAACATATTCTAGTTCTTCCCAATATTTCAAGCCAATATCATTCTCACCAATTTTAAATACTGTCCCATCAGCCATAAAGTATAAGAGAAAATCTTTCTTTAAACTCTTCTGATGAACTAACTGTACTGATTCCAGTATGTCCAAACTCTCTTAAGTGACACCACGACCTGAAACAGCCAGTGAAGAAGGATCTCTAGGACCAGTATGTTGCCTTCTATCTCTGTGTGAGCCTAGACTGGCCTTATTATTCCCAATCTTACCAGACAAGGCTCTTCCATCCGAAAAATCCATAGGAGCTCCAGATATTAGACTTGGATCATGAAGTGTTCCTTTACTAAAAACTGATTTCAACTGAGAAGATAGAGGTCTAGACACAACTTGTGTAGCAACAGAGGATGTGTTTTCTTTCTTCTGTACAACTTGTGTAGAAACAAAGGTTGTATCTTTCTTCTTTAAATCTTCTCCTTCCATAGCAATGCCTTTCAGCTTGAGTTTAGCTTCAGCTTCTGTTGATTTCTTAGATAAATGTGATCTTTGATCAGCATCAACATTTTCCTTGATCACAATGCCTTTAAGAACAGGCCTAGGAGCTTTTTATTTCTTTTTAAACTTTCCAGACTTTAAAGCTTTGAGATGTTGTTCTTGTAAACTCTTTTCTTCAGCTTTAACATCTTCAATAGTAGCTCCTTCTTCATTTTCTTCAATAAATAATTTAGCAGCCAACTCCTCATCAGTCTGTGGATTAGAAGATAAAACCAAACTCTTGGTCTTTGAAGTACCTTGAGTATCAGTGTTTATTCCAGCAAACTGTGATTTAGAAGACTTGCTAGATTTCAGAGTTTGACGTTCTCCAGCTATGCCCCTGTCTTTATTACTTGCTCCTTCATCTCCAGCATTATCCTTTCTGATCAGAGTTTGAGATTGCTTGCATTTGTCTTTAGCAACTCTCTCCCCCTTTTTGACATCATCAGGCATGAGAATAGATGTGATTAAGTCCAGAGAGGTAGCAATAGAATCAATCTTTAAAGACATGGCATTTTGATTTTCTTCAACTTTGCTCAGCCTGTGAGACAAAGTTTCTTGATTCTGAGAAAGATATTGAAATTTGTTCTTGCTATCAAGTTTAAGCATATCATCTCCTCTAACAACTTCACCTCGAACATCAGAAATAGCCTTTTGACAATGATCAAATCTAGAATTGAGAGTTTTCACTTGGACAACAGTAGCCTTGAGACAAGATAGAATCTCTGGATTTGTGATTGTTCTGGATGTTCTCTTGACAAATTCAGCTGCTCTTGCAACAGGAAAGATGCAAGTTTCTTTGTACCAATCAGCTGAAAATTGTTCAAAGTGTTCTTTTTCAGCATCTGCTTGATTTGAAGGGCCAGCAGCATCAGTCTGTACTGGTAAACTCTGAGAAGAGCTTGACTCAGTACTCCCTTTAGTTTCAATTTCAATTTCATCTTCAACATGGTCAGTTGATTCAGAAATTGGAAGAGACCCATCAACAGTTTCTGCAACAGTGTCTGCAGTATGTTCAACATTCGCTGCAACAGGTTCTACAACATCCTCTGCAGGTTGTACAATAGGCTCAGAGTTTGTCTCCATGGGTGGTTGATGAATTTCCTCACCCTGTTCAATAGATTGATGAGCATCAGAGATTAACTCAGTGTGAGAAGCAACTGTTTCTTCATGTACCATAGTGGTTTGATTTACTGCATCAGTTGCTTCAGAGAAAACAGCAGGTGAAGAGATTGGAATGTCCATGTTCTCAGAGAATGGGAACAATGGCTCAAGAATTTCATCCATTGTAGCATCAGCATTACCATCTATGTCTCTCTCAACAGCAAGTATTTCCTAAGAAATATCCTCTAGAGCTTCAAAATGCAATTCTTCATCAGATTCTTCAAGAATTAGTCTCCTTCTCTTAACTGGAGGATTCACTTCTGTTCTCCCTTCCTCTGAGATAGAATCATATAGTATAGATGGAGATTTAGGTTTGTTAGCCCTTTCCTTTCTAGCCCTCTTTGGCTTAGAAGCTTCAGCAACCCTGTGCTTTCTTGGTGGCCTTATAGCCCTGCTTTTCTTTGATTTCCTTGGGTTGGATTGTGGTTGAGGTTGAGGTTGTGATGAAGTAGCAATGGTTGGTTGTTTACACTAAAACACGCAAGCGTACGTGGTCACAAGTAATACAGATAGAAGTCAAGTTCGTTCCCACAGAGATCTTAGGTTTCAATTCAGTTTTGTACCTATGCAACAATGTATGGTTATTATGCACTGCTAAGACAATTAACAATATTAAGTTTTTACTAACTATGATTAACTAGGATACAAATTAACAAACTACAAATTACTAACTAACGAGAATTGGAATCGAATTACTTCTGTAAGAGAGAACATGGGATCCTAACTTCATTAAATACTTCGCTTAGATCTGACACCTTTAATCACTGTATGCAATGGTTATGATATCTGATCGGACAACACGAAACAAGTACACGCTACCTGTCAGCATACGTATACCAAACTAAACATACATCCACAAAAGAGATAGAAGATGAATAGACACCAATTATGCTTAGACCTTATATGTCTATAGAATTTGAAAACATAACGGTTGAAGAGCAAGTTATCCATAAAGATCACACAGGGCAATATAAGTATTCTCATCTCATACTACGAATCATGTTGATAAACAATCATGAACCTATGCTAGCATGGCAAGTTCTAAATCTCAAGATCCACTTTCACTTCACAAGAGATTAACAAATTAGATGTTAGCTACGCATCTAACAATTAAGCATAACCATACGAGGATATCAAATATACATCACACACAGATCTTTAAGCAATCAAGATACTAAGCTCCATAAATAAATCCGTTAGAATCCCATGACAACGATTAGTTCGTAATTGAACCTCTCGTCATCATGGGATCAAGTGAAACCATGATATAAACAAAGTATGAAAAGATACAAATAAGCCTAAGTAATTGATATGTAATGGTCTACTCAATTACAATGGTAGGATGTGTTTATATAGGCTCTAGAAGTCTTGTCCACCAAGCAATTGCCTTTTTAGAGTTGGAATAGAAGATTGGCAATTCCCGTTCTTGAATGAGAATAGAATTGCAAATTCCATGTGTAGATCTGATTCTGGAATGTTCTAGCCGCCCAACGCAATTACCATACTTATTAGAAGTAGGAATTATAGCAATTTCCTTGTCAAAGTTGAATTTCTGCAGTTCGGCACATAATACGTTTCCTAAACTGATTCTGTTTTTAAGGAAAATTCGTAGCTGACTTTTCTTCAATATTTCTGGCTCATTCCAGTTGTAAGTTGACATCTGGACCACTTTAGAATGATAGAGAATCTTGTTAGCTTCGCGTGGACTGTAAGATCGTCCAAAACGGACTTCTAGAACTCAAGATATGGCCAAAACAAAATCAGAAATTCTGGTTGATTTTCCCCAGCACGCCCGCAGCGCAGGAGCACCGGTTGGGCGCCTGAAGCGCTAGCTCAATCTGCATAAAACAGCTCTGGGGCGCCAATTAGGCTCCCGGCTTGGTCCCGATCTGCGAAAATTGATTTTTCTTCGATTTTTAAGCTTTTTCTTCCGTTCCTTTTGCATGAGCTTCCGTCTTTCATCCTTAATGACTTGTATACTTATTGGTAGTTGACATTAGCCTCCATTCTTCATTCCATATCATAAATCAACTCCAAATAACGACGAAAACTACACTTTTAATCGACATTTCTTCAACCCTGCACAATTAAGCAAAACACATCAAAACTACCACAAACTTGAGGCCAAAACAATCAATTTAAGCCGAATTAGAATGTTCCAAGTAGATATAAAATCCACTTATCACACCCCCAAACTTAAACCGATGCTTGTCCTCAAGCATATACAATTACAACTAACTAACTAACTAGTACCACTTCCGTAGGTGATCACGGTTGCATTTGGCATATGCAACAAGCCCTTTAAACCCCTAGGCAGCCCTAGTGGACGAGTAAGGTCTCGTGAGGGCCTATAGCGAATGTACCCACAAAATCCAATGCAATGCAATGCATGAATGCAACTAAATGAAAATGCAATTAATATCCTACCATACCTTCAGATCCTCTCATGCCATATCAACTTAAGAATCAAAGTAAATACGCAATGTCTTGGTGAAAGTGCAAGTATTCACATAGTCTACTCAATGAACATGCATAAGTTCTCACAAGTCCATGTCAAATGTAAGAATAAGTTAGTAACCATGCTAAGCCTACAAGAGTACATCTTTGAGACAAAACTCGGGATCTCATACGCAAAAACAAGCAAACACTCACAATCCACTCATAAAAGAATATTCACTCAAGAACAAGGGTAAGTGTATCACTCAATTCCAACAAAATCATAAGCATACTTGACATTTGGTATCAATCTAACTCTTAACACAACATACATCAATGACTATAATCAAAAGGTCTTTATTTGGGTTGTAACGGGGCTAGGGACAAGGTATGTCAAATAAGCCAAAACAGGTGAAGTGTCAAAAGCTAGTAGGAACTTAATAATCATACACAATCACCTATTTCCCCCCCATAATTTTATGCAACAAAAACACTCGAATAGTCGACTAAAGTAGGATCACAATAACACAAATATGCTCTCATAATATAACTTTTTTTTTCTCTTTTTTTTCCTTTTTTTTCTTTTTTTTTCTTTTTTTTCGATTTTTTTTTTCTCGAGAGCTAAAGCAACAATAATATAAACAATCACAATGGTCCCACGATTTTATTACACATGCCGACTATCAAGCAACAACCAAACCCAATTTCCAAATTTCAATATTTCCCCCAAACTTATGACCAACAATAACCCTTTCTTGCACACCTTATTACTCCCTGAAGCACTCTACTAGCCTTTGACAATGCGGGTTCAAATTAATGTAAGGCCAATACAAGAAATAGTCTAGGCAAGTAATGTGGTATGTCACCGAAAAAAAATAGGATTAAGCTCAACGGGTTAACTAATTGATCATGTAAACATGGTGTGGTAATATGGGAAAATATGTGGTTATTCCTAAATGCCTTTATCATTTTAATCGCCAATTAATGTCATGCGTTTCAAGAAAGACCTCAAACAACTGCTAGCAATGCAAACAATCCGTGGACACTCAAGCAAACGAATAAATTGCAACAAATGCAATATGGCTCAAAAGCTCACTTGGAGGGAAAAACATACTCAATCCCAAGCAAAAACCTCTCTAATGCCCCTACTTGTATTCAAAGCATGCAAACTAAATCAACTTGCACATATTCATGTCCTTCTAATTACTCACAACATTCAATAACTCTACTAGCTTCAACTTACTAGTGTATGTGTGTGCACAAGAACAAAGCATATCACTTCTCAATCAAAAGCGTCAACAACACAAAATTCCTATCAAGCATGGGTGCAAATGCAAACTACTATGGACTCACATGATATATGAAAACAGAATGTCCTATATGGAACAAACGTAGATAACACGAACATAAATGCATAATTTACTACTAATATGCAAAGCATGAAATCCTACATGAACACAATGACTCAAAATCACAATTATATACACTACTTATCCCTCAAACCACCCCCAAACTTAAAATATTCAATGTCCTCATTGAATGGAAGTAAATAAGAGGGAAAGTAGAAAACATACCTTGGGTTGCCTCCCAAGAAGCGCTTCTTTAATGTCAATAGCTTGACGTTACTTCCAAGCCTCCATTAAGGATGATAATAGTTTGCCTGGTCCTCTCTTCGTGAGACTTCATCGTCATCACGGCGGCACACTTTCTGCCCCTTCTCCTCGCTTGGCCTATTCGTATAACAAATATGTCCTATTCCAATGCCTTCATCTGTTGACCCAAAATCTATCAATTTGTAGAACAACACACACTCGCGGGCTTCGCTTGAATATAATGGAGGAGGGTAAATGTAAGTTTCTGAAGCCTTTGGTTCCTCAAAGAGAACTTCCTCCATTGGCTCTAATGCGCTACCTCCATCTTTAAACTTTGAGACAAGTAGAAGACCTGCATCTTTCCCATGTTCTTCATCTTCTTGGTTCGCACCTACCAATTCTTGAAATTTGCGTAGCTCATCAGTGTCCTCTTGGTACGCACATACCAATTCTTGAAATTTGTGCAGCTCATCAGTGTCTGTCTCAAAATGTGCCCTTTCCAAATCAGCCACCTCACTAGCTTGATCAAATTCCTCACATGGCTTGTGAACACTCACCTACTCTTGGAATTTGTCTTCTTCAATTATGCATGCAGTACCTTGCTCCAAGTCATCGTTATTTTCTGGAATTGCCTCTCGTATGGATTGCTGTTTCTCTTGTTCCAAGACACTCAAAACTTGAGCAACTAGTGTCTCCATAGATTTGAGAGACTTCTCATGCCTCTCTGCAAGCATCATAATCTCCTTCCTAATCTCCTTCAAATCATCAACCTCATCTGACTGAAAAGTAGGAGTAGGTTGCTGATGTTGAAACTCTTCACTTCCAAAGAAATATGACATGTCTGGAACATCTTGCTGGTACTGTTGAGGATGGTATGGAAAATATGGTTGTTCCTCATAACTGACATATGGATCAACTCTTTCGTAGTAACAATATTGTGAGGGATCATGAACGCCCAAACCCCGCTCACATTGATAAGGCATGTATGTCCTCGAATATGCCCACCATGGCAACTCCTCGCATGCCATCTTCAACACTCAAGTACCTGAACACACCAAACTAAACAAGATAGGTAAGAAAAAATCTGAGTCAGTGAACTCTAACGACCACTATTGACAAGCACATAAACCAAAAATAAAACACCGATGATCCTCGGCAGCGGCGCCAAAAACTTGTTTACACTAAAACACGCAAGCGTACGTGGTCACAAGTAATACAGATAGAAGTCAAGTTCGTTCCCACAGAGATCTTAGGTTTCAATTCAGTTTTGTACCTATGCAACAATGTATGGTTATTATGCACTGCTAAGACAATTAACAATATTAAGTTTTTACTAACTATGATTAACTAGGATACAAATTAACAAACTACAAATTACTAACTAATGAGAATTGGAATCGAATTACTTCTGTAAGAGAGAACATGGGATCCTAACTTCATTAAATACTTCAATTAGATCTGACACCTTTAATCACTGTATGCAATGGTTATGATATCTGATCGGACAACACGAAACAAGTACACGCTACCTGTCAGCATACGTATACCAAACTAAACATACATCCACAAAAGAGATAGAAGATGAATAGACACCAATTATGCTTAGACCTTATATGTCTATAGAATTTGAAAACATAACGGTTGAAGAGCAAGTTATCCATAAAGATCACACAGGGCAATATAAGTATTCTCATCTCATACTACGAATCATGTTGATAAACAATCATGAACCTATGCTAGCATGGCAAGTTCTAAATCTCAAGATCCACTTTCACTTCACAAGAGATTAACAAATTAGATGTTAGCTACGCATCTAACAATTAAGCATAACCATACGAGGATATCAAATATACATCACACACAGATCTTTAAGCAATCAAGATACTAAGCTCCATAAATAAATCCGTTAGAATCCCATGACAACGATTAGTTCGTAATTGAACCTCTCGTCATCATGGGATCAAGTGAAACCATGATATAAACAAAGTATGAAAAGATACAAATAAGCCTAAGTAATTGATATGTAATGGTCTACTCAATTACAATGGTAGGATGTGTTTATATAGGCTCTAGAAGTCTTGTCCACCAAACAATTGCCTTTTTAGAGTTGGAATAGAAGATTGGCAATTCCCGTTCTTGAATGAGAATAGAATTGCCAATTCCATGTGTAGATCTGATTCTGGAATGTTCTAGCCGCCCAAAGCAATTACCATACTTATTAGAAGTAGGAATTATAGCAATTTCCTTGTCAAAGTTGAATTTCTGCAGTTCGGCACATAATACGTTTCCTAAACTGATTCTGTTTTTAAGGAAAATTCGTAGCTGACTTTTCTTCAATATTTCTGGCCCATTCCAGTTGTAAGTGGACATCTGGACCACTTTAGAATGATAGAGAATCTCGTTAGCTTCGCGTGGACTGTAAGATCGTCCAAAACGGACTTCTAGAACTCAAGATATGGCCAAAACAAAATCAGAAATTCTGGTTGATTTTCCCCAGCACGCCCGCAGCGCAGGAGCGCCGGTTGGGCGCCTGAAGCGCCAGCTCAATCTGCATAAAACAGCTCTGGGGTGCCAATTAGGCTCCCGGCTTGGTCCCGATTTGCGAAAATTGATTTTTCTTCGATTTTTAAGCTTTTTCTTCCGTTCCTTTTGCATGAGCTTCCGTCTTTCATCCTTAATGACTTGTATACTTATTGGTAGTTGACATTAGCCTCCATTCTTCATTCCATATCATAAATCAACTCCAAATAACGACGTAAACTACACCTTTAATCGACATTTCTTCAACCCTGCACAATTAAGCAAAACACATCAAAACTACCACAAACTTGAGGCCAAAGCAATCAATTTAAGCCGAATTAGAATGTTCCAAGTAGATATAAAATCCACTTATCATTGGTGGAGATGTAGGTTTAGAGATTGGTTCAGTGTTTATGGTTATGTGAGGTTCAGTGTTTGTGGGTTGAGGAGGTTCAGTGTTTGTGGGTTGAGGAGGTGATTGTGGAGGTTCAAGGATTGGTTCAGGTTGTGGTGATTGTGGTTCTTGTGGTTGGTTGAGAAAGTTTCTGAGGGCAAGTGGATAGATAAACTCTGGAACTTGCTCCTTGTTAACATCTTTATTTGTCAAATCAGAAAACATTCTCTTATGGCATTGAAAGGGTTGTATAACATCCTCATCAGCAATTACCAAATTAGGTAAACAAGCAGAGAATAAACATTGACAAAAATGTGAGAAATACACAGTTGTATTAGACTCTGCTAGTTTTTCACCTAAATTCATAAGTACTAAACGACCAAAATCAAAGTTACTCCCATTAAGAAGAGAATACCCGATTTGAAGACTTTCACCAGGAATTGCATCCCAGTTGGTGACCTTCTTTCCAAATGCTCGAGTGATGCAGTCAAAGAAAAAGCTCCACTCCTTCCTGAGCCCTGGCCTTTTAACATTCCCAAGCTTATCCAAAGGAGCAGCAAAACCGCAGTTGTTGTAACATTTCTTTCAATTGATTCTCACCAGCCACAGAGTATGAGGTGTGAGTATCAAAATCCAAAACATCTCTAACAGTTGCAGGAATGATTATAAACTCTTGATCTTCATGAGTAAACACAATAGATGGAGTCCCATTCTCTCCACCATCATCATAAACAGAGTTTCTCCAGAAAGTAGAGATTTGCGTAGCAGAGAGTTTTTCTGGTTGAACAAGAGCCTGACCAATTTCAGAATCTCTTAAGAAGTTCTGAATCAAATGAAATGATTCTAGGGCTTTATCAGTGTTTAGAATTGCGGCATAGTTGTTAGTAACAATAGTTAATCCCCGAGCCACAAAATTCTTGGTTGCCATTAGAACAGTTTAGAGATTTTGAGAAAAGAGAGTATGTGTGGAAAAGTGTTTGTGAAAATGCTTAAGTGAAAAGAACAAAGAAATTGTGTGTTATGTTGTGTGTTCGTGTATGTAAAGGTGAAAAAGTGAATAATGAAATGATTTTGATTAGATCTATAATTGAAAATTAAAACCCAATCATTTTAGACATTAAACACGCAACCAATTTCTTGTTAAGTGTGTGAGTGGGACACGTGTCACGTAAACAGTGGAACAGTTATTTACACGCGCAGTAATAATGCCTATTATTACTGCAGTTCTCTCTCCTATTTCCAATAAGCTTTAACTGTCTGACACCATTAAACAACTGGCACGTATTACATGCAAATTTCAGAAACTCTTTGTGTACTCCAAGTATACGCTTTGTCTGAAATAAAATATTACCTTAGAGTACTCAACAAAATCCAACAGTGTTTATTAATTCTCCAACTTAATTACTGTTATCCTTTCAAACACAGCACAGTTGTGAATATGAGTGTGTGTAGAGCAGAGTTTACTAAATCAGTATTTAGAGCATCTAGTATTTCATAAAATCCATAAAGTAAATCAGTAAACACTGGATGCACAAACTCTCATAGTAAACACTGAATATATGATGAATGCTAAACTCTGTAGTAAACAGTTTATATACAGTAATATTTAATTAATCTATAACCCCCAAATTTTTTTATTTTTTATTTTTTTTTGGTTTTCTCCAGTAATCAGAGGTTGAAACTAGTCACCAAAAATCCTATAAGTTTAGCCCTTATCAATTTGATAAGTTCTTGGATCTTCCTAGCTTTCGACTAGTCACCAAAAATTAGAGAATTTTAGCCATTACTATATACCAGTAAGTTCATGGGTCGTCTTAGTTACAAACATGATCTCAAAGGAGTTCTAACAATCTATATATATACGCTTTGGGGTTATTCTAATAACAGAATCTCATTTAACAGTGTATAACTGACAGAGTTTAGAGCTCATCAACATCAGAAATTATTTATGAGAGGCAATGCACACAGTATTTACAGACTCAGAGTTTAGGATAAATAAACTAAGAGATGCTATAAATATAGAACAGTATCATGATGTGTTAACTTTCTGCACAGTTTAAGATTAGATCACAGATAACTTAGAAGGATTCATGACTAATTACTGAGAATAATGTTTCATACATGTATCTTCATCGGTGTTTATGTTCAGAAAAAAAAACCATTATAAGAGTTTCTCAGAGTTTATTCCACAGTCAACAGTGTATGACTTAAAGAGCATGCTAACAGAGTTTAACAGTCATTGAGCAGAGTTTGCATAACAGAGTTTAACATACCACAGAAATATGAGCAACACAGTACATAAGTAGAGTTTTGGGTCTAACCAATATCTCTAGTCAAAGCCAGAGACCATTCCTAGTTCATTTACCAGCCTTGTAAATACAGCTTCACTCAATGGCTTGGTGAAGATATCTGCAAGCTGTTGTTCTGTAGACAAAAAATGAAGCTCAATATTCCCTTCCTCTACATGTTCTCTGATAAAATGGTACCTTATGCTGATGTGCTTGGTCATTGAATGTTGTACTGGATTACCTGTCATAGCAATAGCACTTTGATTATCATAGTAAATAGGTATTTTACTGTACCTCAATCCATAATCCAGTAATTGATTCTTCATCCACAGAATCTGTGCACAACAGCTACCAGCAGCAATATACTCTGCTTCAGCTGTAGATGTAGAGATTGATTTCTATTTCTTGTTGTACCAAGAAACAAGTCTATCACCAAGAAATTGACAACTGCCACTAGTACTTTTTTTGTCTATCTTACAGCCTGCAAAGTCTGCATCAGAGTAACCAAGAAGCTTGAAGTCTGATTCTCTTGGATACCACAAACCTAAAGTTATGGTTCCCTTAAGATATTTGAAAATTCTCTTCATAGCTGTTAGATGTGGTTCTCTTGGATCTGCCTGAAATCTTGCACAAAGACATGTTGCATACATGATGTCAGGTCTGCTAGCTGTTAGATAAAGAAGAGACCCAATCATTCCTCTATAGTTTGTCATATCCACTGGTGAACCTGTGTCTCTATCCAACTTTGTTTCTGTTGCCATGGGAGTTGTTGCAGATGAGCAGTCAAGCATGCCAAATTTCTTGAGAAGATTTCTGGTATATTTTGCTTGATTGATAAAGATTCCATCATCTGTTTGCTTCACCTGTAGCCCTAGAAAATAACTGAGCTCTCCCATCATGCTCATTTGATACCTGGACTGCATGAGCTTGGCAAACTTCTTACAGAGTTTATCATTAGTAGATCTGAAGATTATGTCATCTACATATATTTGAACTAATAACAGATCACTACCAAGATTGAAATAGAACAAGGTTTCATCAATTGTACCTCTGTTGAACCCACTTTCTAAAAGAAATTGAGCCAGAGTTTCATACCATGCTCTTGGTGCCTGCTTAAGTCCATAGAGTGCCTTGTCAAGCCTGTAGACATAATCTGGATATTTGGGATCTACAAATCCTGGTGGTTGTTCAACAAACACTTCTTCTTCAAGTTTTCCATTCAGAAAAGCACTTTTCACATCCATCTGAAAAACCTTGAATTTCTTGTGAGAAGCATATGCTAGAAAGATTCTTATTGCCTCCAACCTTGCAACTGGAGCAAAAGTTTCATCATAGTCTATGCCTTCTTGCTGTGAATAGCCTTTGGCCACAAGTCTGGCCTTGTTTCTTGTAACAACCCCATCACTGTCAGTTTTATTTCTGAAAACCCATCTAGTACCAACAACAGATCTATTCTTTGGTCTAGGTACAAGGGTCCATACTTCATTTCTCTCAAATTCATTTAACTCCTCCTGCATTGCTGTTATCCAATCAGCATCTTGAAGTGCTTCTTCCACTTTCTTTGGTTCAGATTTGGATAGAAATGCATGAAACAGACATTCATTTGTTGTAGCACTTCTTGTCCTAACTTTTGCATCTGGATCTCCAATTATTAAATCAGGTGTATGTGATTTTGTCCATTTCCTAGCTGTAGGTAAATGACTACTGTCAACAGTTGATCCTCCCCATTGATCAATGTTCTCCTGATTATCTTGATGCCTTTCTTCATTCTCTGAGGCTCCCCCTGAATTTGATCGCTCAGAGTTTGAACTGTCAGAATTTGGACTTTCAGAGTTTGAGTCATCAGAGTTTGAGTTTGATCTAGAATTTTCAGTTGACTCACTATCAGAATTTGAGTCATCACTATGATCATGCTCCCCCTCAACTGGTTCTCCTCTTTGTTCAGACTGTACTATTTCTTCTGTGTGTACCAGTAGAGGTTCAGAGTTTGCATCAACAGAGTTTGTTGGATTAGTGTCATTAGAGTTTATTTCATCAGAGATTAGATCTTCATTTTCGAAATGTAACTGATCATGTTCATCAACATCTTCAAGTCCAGTGATTTTCTTATCATCAAATGACACATGAATAGATTCCATAATCACCCTTGTTCTCAGATTATAAACTCTGAATGCCTTGGTTGACACTGGATAGCCAACAAAAATTCCTTCATCTGCTTTCAACTCAAATTTGGTCAACTGTTCAGGATGATTTTTCAACACAAAGCATTTGCACCCAAAAATATGAAAATATTTCAGGTTTGGCTTCTTTTCCCTCACCATCTCATATGGTGTTTTTCCATGCTTGTTGAGCAGTGTTGCATTTTGAGTAAAACAAACAGTTTGAACTGCTTCTGCCCAGAAATAGGTTAGCAATTTTGCTTCATCAAGTATAGTTCTGGCAGCTTCTATCAAGGTTCTATTCTTCCTCTCAACTACACCATTTTGCTGTGGTGTACCAGGTGCAGAAAACTCTTGCTTCAACCCTCTATTCTTGCAGAATTCTTCCATTGTTGCATTTCTGAATTCAGTTCCATTATCACTTCTGATTATTTTGACTTTGTGTTTTGATCCTTTGTCCAGTAGCTTTACATGCTCCATCAGAGTTAATGCAGTTTCATCCTTCTTTGCTAGAAAATACACCTAAGTGTATCCGGTATATTCATC
Source organism: Saposhnikovia divaricata (assembly GCA_036435485.1). Classification (NCBI taxonomy): domain Eukaryota; kingdom Viridiplantae; phylum Streptophyta; class Magnoliopsida; order Apiales; family Apiaceae; genus Saposhnikovia; species Saposhnikovia divaricata. The sequence continues at coordinate 52,065,329 of CM071594.1, read as the reverse complement.
AACAATGACTAGAGCATATTTCTTCCTTCCAATTGACAAGACATTTACTGGTCCAAAAAGATCAACATGTAACAGATGATATGGATCAACAATTGAAGATTCAGACTTGCTCTTGAAATAGGTCTTCCTCTGTTTGGCCTTTTGACATGAATCACACAGACCATCAACATTTAACAAAGACTTTGGAAGTCCTCTAATAAGATCCTTTCTTATCAGCTCATTGATGTTGTTCAGATTCAAATGAGAGAGTTTCTTATGCCACTTCTAACCCTCTTCATTGGACATTCTTGTTGACAGGCACATAGTTTTTCCATCAGAGTTTGTCAACAAGCTTGCTTCATAAATATTGTTGCGCCTTTGTCCAACTAAAACAACTTTCCCTGTGGTTTTGCTGATGATCTCACAGTATTCAGGTTGAAAATCTACATGAAAACCTTTGTCACAGATTTGACTCACAGATAGCAAATCATGCTTGAGTCCTGAAACCAGAGCTACATTTGCAATGATGACACTTCAAAGATTAATATTGCCATATCCCAGAGTATGTCCTATGTTGCCATCTCCATAGGAAACTTTTGGGTCAGCCTTCTCCATATACTCTGATAGCAGGGCTTTATTTCCAATCATGTGTCCTGAACATCCACTGTCCACGACTAGGATACTTTCGCTGATGCCCTGCAATCACAAACAATTACTGAGGATTAGATTTAAGGATCCAGACTTGATTGGATCATTTGGCTTTCTTAATTTTGTTAGCTTTAACAGCGGAATTTACACTATCAGAGTTTAAGCTAACTTTATCAGAGTTTACACTTGCAGAATTGACTCTAACCCATTTCAGATTAGGTTTCAGTTCATAGTAATTATGATAAATAGCATGATAATTTCTGCAAGTATAAATAGAATGCCAAGTGCTTCCACAGTGTTTGCATAAAGTCTATGGCCTAGTTCTAACATTATCTTTCTTTACTTCAGACTTGGAAGGTAAAGAATTAATGTCTTTGTTCTTCCTGCAAAAACTAGCAAGATGGTTAGTGCTACCACAGTTATGACATGTCTTTCTTGGAGCAAAAGTAGCAAGCATTGGATAATTGCCTTGAGTAATGCCTACTTTACCATTTCTGTTCTTTCTAGACACTTTCTATTTCTTAACAGATTTTAACACCTTAAGCTTATGCTTAAGTTGTTTATCTGTCATTAAACCAATATTAACCTGTTTAACACTAGTTTTTACTGGTTCTTTCTTAACAGCTTCTTTTCCACCTTCAAACCTAGGTTCACTTATTCCATTAACAAATGTTCCAAATTTCTTAGGTGGAAGAGGTGGTCTAATCTTGACTGTATTCTGAAACCTAAGTTCATCTTTCTCAGAATAACCTAGACCTACAGTGTCAGATTGAAAAACTTCTTGAGTGTCTTTTCCTGAGTGAGTCAAAGTTTTAATAATGTGATTTTCCTTTTACAACTCAGATTCTAGTTGTTTATACTTACTTAACAACTCTTGTTCAAGATAGACAACATCATCTCTCTCCTTTTGAACTTGCTGCATGTTAGCAAGTTTCTCTTCTACAACCTTATTTCTCTCTTTGAGTTCAGAATTCTAAGTTTTGATTCTCTCATTCTCTAAAGTCTGATCCCTATAACTGATATGCAAAGCCTTAAGATATATTCTTAATTCAGTTATATCATCAGTATTATAAGCATAGGTAGTTAGAGGTACCTTGTTTTCAGAATCTTCAGCTTCAACAACAGTAGTAGCCATGAGAGCATAGTTCACATCCTCATCTGAGTCAGAGGTAATCTCTTCCTTTAGTGAAGAGTGCCTTCTCAGTTTTACCCTTCTTGCACTTAGGAGCATAGTGACCCATCTCCTTACACTTGTAGCATTGAATCTCAGACTTGTCTCTTTTCCTAGATTTGGTATTCTTTCTCTCAGATTTGCTGAAATTCTTCCTGTCAAACTTTGAATCATTCTTGGAGAATCTCTTTCCTTTCTTGAAGTTCTTGAATCCCATCTTCTTGAAGGTCTTTACCATCAAGGCAGCCATTTGCATCATTTCCTCATCATCTTCAGAATCAGATGATCCATCTTTATTTGAATCAACATCAGAGTTTGATGACTCACTTTCAGAATGAATGATCAAGGCTTTTCCTTTTGCCTTCTTCATTGATGCTTCCTTCTTTGAGGGTCTTTCTTCAACTCTTAGAGCAACAGATTTTGACTTTCTACCTGATCTTCTGCTTCTCTGTTCAATTTCTAGTTCATGAGTCTTGAGCAACCCATAGATCTCATCAATATCAGTATCAGCCAGATCATAGTTGTCTCTAATAGTGGTTGTCTTAACATCCCACTTTTCAGGTAGAGAAAAAAGAAACTTGAGATTTGAATCTTCTAGATCATATTCTTTATTAACCAGTGACAGATCATTGAGTAGCTTACAGAATCTGTCAAAGGTTTCTGTCATTGATTCTTCAGATTTAGCCTCAAAGTGTTCATACTCCTGTGTGAGTATGTTTCTTCTATTCTTCTTGATTGCAGCAGTTCCCTGACATCTAACCTCTAGAGCATCCCAAATCTCTTTTGAATTTTTACAATTGATCACTTTGTTAGACATAACATTATCCAATGAACTATGAAGCAGATGTCTAACCTTTGCATCCTTTCCAATGGATGAAATGTCCTCAGGAGTCAAATCTTTCTTCTCCTTTGGAATTGATTTAGCTTCCTGTCCAGCAGCAACAACAGATAATTTTGTAGGCTTATGAGGGCCTTCATAAATTCTATCTAGATATTATGGATCTGTAGCCTCCAGAAACATAGCCATTTTCACCTTCCAGGTTGAGTATTCTGCTGGCTTAAGAATAGGAACCCTGATTGTTTCATATCGACTCACAGTTGCAGGTTGAGCCTTCTCAGCACTAGAGCCTGATGTTGGAGGAGGAATTTCTGCCATTGATTATAGTTTTGTGTGTGTGGATCTTAAACTGTATTAAATTAACAGATTAAGCTCTGATACCAATTTTTAGGCCGAATACACACTTATAATCAACTAAGTATGAGAGAATAACAATAAGTTCTTTAAAAGCTTTAAAAACTGTTTAAAATTAACTTCTCTCTCAGTGATGTAAAATATCATAGAGAGCTACTTAGGTTACAATGAAAAATATTGTATTACACGATCGATACCCTTCTAGGGTTAAACTAACTGTATTTATAAGATATACAGCTACATACAATCGATAATTGATTCGCCTATAAATTAGCTATACAATTGTTATCAATTACGATTGCTACACGTCTCCTTAGTCAACTCAATCTCTTTGACAGCTATCCAATCTTCAAAGATATTGCTTCCATAATAAATCTTCAAACACTGTTGACCAGTAGACGCTGCCTCCAGACAGAGTTTAACAAACTCTGTCGAGCTTCCATTGTCAGCATATAACAAACTCTGTTCAGCTTCCAACCGTCAGAGTTTAACTAAACTCTGATTGCTTCCTGTTTCAAGTTAAACTCTGTTTTTCCCTGTAAAAATTAAACACTGATATTAACCATATCAATTATATTTAACAATTTGCATACTTCCTCTGTCGATCCTGAGCTGCAACTAACCTTTTTCGAATAACTTCGGTCGCTTGCTTAGTTTGTTGTAGTAGTTCTGGTCCTAGTATTTTTCTTTCTCCTACTTCATCCCAGCATAGAGGTGATCTACACTTCCTTCCGTACAATGCTTCATATGGTGCCATACCTATGCTGGAGTGGTAACTATTGTTGTAAGCAAACTCAACTAAGGGCAAATGATCATCCCAACTTCCTTTGAAATCGAGTGCACAGGCTCTTAACATATCCTCAACTGTTTGAATTATCCTTTCACTTTGTCCGTCGGTCTGTGGATGATATGCAGTGCTTAGATTTAACTTCGTACCAAGACATTCCTGAAAACTCCTCCAAAATCGAGAAGTAAAACGGGCATCTCTATCGACGATAACCCAAATTGCGTCATGGCTGGCTCTAGTTCGTGGCAATCCTACGACAAAATCCATGGAAATATGCTCCCATTTCCACTCGGGTATCTCTAAGGGTTGTAAAAGTCCACTTGGTCATTGATGTTCGGCTTTCACTTTCTGACAGGTCAAACACTTGCTTACCCATTCTACAATCTCTCTCTTCATGTTAGGCCACCAATAGCTTTTCTTGATATCCTGATACATTTTTGTGCTCCCTGGGTGAATGGAATATCTCGAGTTATGCGCTTCGCTCATAATTTCATCCTTCAACTCTGTAACATTAGGAATCCATATTCTCGATGCAAATCGTTTAATTCCCTTATCATCCTTTGAACTCAGAAATTCTTCTCCGGTCAACTCTGATCTTCTCTCTTTCATTACTTGCTCCTGACAACGGCGAATCTTCTCGAGTAACTCTGGTTGAAACTGAATGTCATAAACTCTTTCATTGTTTTGGACTAGGACCCTAATCTCTAATTCCATTTTCTCAAATTCTCTAACCAATTCTTCTTAGGTTGTCAACAGGTTGAGTCTTTCCTTTCTACTTAAAGCATCAGCTACAACATTAGCCTTCCCTGGGTGGTAGTTTATCAAGCAATCATAGTCTTTGATCAATTCCAGCCATCTTCTCTATCTCATGTTTAATTCCTTCTGCATGAATATATACTTTAAGCTCTTGTGATCCGTGTAAATCTCGCATTTCTCTCCATAAACGTAATGTCTCCAAATCTTGAGGGCAAAAACAATAGCAGCAAGTTCCAAATCGTGAGTAGGGTAACGGGACTCATATTCCTTCAGTTGTCGAGAGGCGTAAGCTATTACTTTCCCATGTTGCATTAGAACACACCCTAAACCCTTGTGAGAAGCATCGTTGAAAATCACGAAATCGCCTTTCTCATCGGGTAAAGTCAATACTGGGGCAGTAGTCAATCTCTTCTTCAATTCTTGAAAGCTGTCTTTGCATTTGGGGGTCCATTCAAACTTTTCACTCTTTCTGGTAAGTCGAGTCAATGGCGTATCTATCTTTGAGAAATCTTTCACAAATCTACGATAGTATCCAGCCAATCCAAGGAAACTTCTAACCTCAGTTGGAGTCTTGGGTCTCTCCCACCCTGCTACGGCTTCTATCTTTGCGGGGTCTATAGAAATCCCTTCGCCGCTCACAATGTGTCCTAAAAATTGAACTTCTTTCAGCCAAAATTCACACTTCGAAAATTTTGCATATAACTTTTCCTTTCTCAGCGCTTCCAGAACCAAATGGAGGTGTTCAGCATGTTCCTCAGGAGACTTTGAGTAAATCAAGATGTCATCAATAAATACAATCACGAACTTATCCAAGTATCTCTTGAATACACGATTCATTAAATCCATGAAAGCAGCTGGCATATTCATCAATCCAAAAGACATGACTAGGAACTCGTAATGGCCATACCGAGTCTTAAAGGCAGTCTTAGGAATATCCTCGGGCTTGATCTTCAGTTGATGATATCCGGACCTCAAGTCGATCTTTGAAAAATACGTAGCTCCCTTTAATTAGTCAAACAGATCATCGATCCTGGGAAGAGGGTATCTGTTCTTGATAGTCATCTTGTTCAGTTCACGGTAATCAATACATAGTCGCATGGATCCGTCCTTCTTTTTTGCGAACAATACTGGAGCTCCCCACGGGGATACACTTGGTCTGATCACACCTTTTTCTAGTAATTCTTGCAGTTGTGTTGCCAATTCCTTCATTTCCACTGGTGCCATTCTGTACAGCGCCTTTGAGATTGGTGCGGTTCCTGGTGCTAGGTCGATTGTGAATTCTATATCTCGATCTGGTGGAATTCCAGGCAGCTCGTCAGGAAAAACATCTCTAAACTGATTAACTACAGGGATCTCGTCGATCGTAGGGATCTGCTTCTTGGTATCTATCACATGAGCCTGATAGGCTTGACATCCATACCGAAGTAATCTTTTAGCTTGAATTATTGACAGGAAATCCTTAGTCGGTTTCCGTCCGCGAAACGGAATTCTATACCATTAGGTCCACCTAAGCTGACCCTCTTACGACGACAATTTATTTGAGCATCATAACGTGATAACCAATCCATTCCTAGGATTACGTCAAATTACCCTAACTTAAAAGGAATGAGGTCTGCGTCAAAATGTTGCCCATGTATCTCTATAGAACAATTCGGACACAATCGGTTTACTGGTATGACTTCTTGATTAGCTACTTCTATGTTCAGAATTCCCTCTAAGGGCACAGATTCAAGATTCAACTTATTCATGAACTTTTCAGAAATAAAAGATTTGGTAGCTCCAGAATCGACTAGAACACACGCATCCTTAGAGTTTACTAGAAGCGTACCTGCTATCACATCGCTGTCATCGATGGCATCTCGTACAGTCATGTTGAAGGTTCTTGCTGTCGGCTTGTTGTTGGGAGGTGTTGTGAGTCGAGGCACTGGATTTTCCTTCGCAAGCTGTCGACAGTCTCGGGACACGTGACCTTTCCTTCCACAGTTGAAACAGGTGACAGATTTATCCTTGCAACTAGAAGCATAATGACCCTTTTGTCCATAGTTATAACAATTCACGCTCGCTTGATGATAGGGTCCAGGGTGTTTCTTCCCGCATGTCTTACATTCTGGTAATGGTGGCCTTCCTTGCATCACACTAACTGTCTGTGGCAGTTGGAACCTCTGGTTGCTTCCTCTGGTGTCATGATTCCCAAACCTTCTTGTATTAGTGATTCTATTCTCCCTCTTCACAAATGGTTTCTTGTCGCTCCGATTATCAATCCTTCTCACAAAGTTACTTCCGCTGCTCTGAAACTTCCTCTTCTGTCCTTCCTTCGGGTACAGTTCACTTCCACTTTCCACTATAGCCGCTTTCTGAACTAAGGTTGCATAATTGGTGATCTCGAACACTACAACTCAATTCTGTATCCAGGGCTTCAATCCTTGTTGGAAACGCTTTGATCTCTTCTCCTCAGTGTCTACATGATAGGGTACAAACCTCGAAAGTTCTGTAAACTTGGCCTCGTAGTCTGCAACAGTCATCGTCCCTTGCTTGAGTTCTAAAAACTTAATCTCCATCTGGTTCTCCAGATACTTGGGGAAATACCTTTCTAGGAAAAATTTTGTAAATCTGGCCCACGGTATAACCGCATTACTTTCCATAGCTCTCTTCGCTTCCCACCAATAGTTAGCCTCACCTTTTAACATATATGCTGCAAACACTGTCTTCTTGTCTTCTTCCACTCCCACAATCTCAAAAGTCTTTTCTATCTCTCATAACCAGATTCTAGCCTCCACTGGGTTAGTGGTACCTTTAAACTCAGGTGGATTCAAAGATTTGAATGATTTGAAACTCACTGTAGCTTGAGTAAGTTGAGCTGGAGGTTGAATTCCTCCTACTGGATGTTGGTTCTGTTGAGGCTGAGGGTTCTGAGCATGTTGAAGAAGAAAGTTCATAAGTAGGTTCATCGGGTTTGGATTCTGAGCGGGCTCTGGTTCTGGGTTTGGATTCTGGACTGGGTTCCGAGGTGGAACCTCATAATCTTGATTCGCTTCAGGTTGAGGACGAAGATTCTTTGGGGGTCTTCCTCTCCTAGGTGGCATCTTTTTCTATATAAGCGAAAATAATAAGGTACATTATATCATCGATATGCAGTCAAAAGACACCATTGCTGGCATAGTTATGATAGGCATTCATAAATAATTACTCGGTCAAATTCCTGGTTTCTCAAAATAAATCATACTCAAAATTGTGATTTTCTCTGGTCTCTTTATAAATGATTACTCTTATTCCTAGTTATAAAAAGGTTTTAGATACCTGTAAAGATCTATCACAGTTTAAATGGCGGTTCTCGGGAAAACCTTAGAAGTTCTAAAATTCAATAGTTATTAATCTTTGGTTCTTGAATTTTGGTTTAACTCATTTTAAGTCGTAACTTCTGAAAAGGAGTTGTTATCTATATCGGGGTAACATGGGGAAAAAATATCATATGATACTCTACAGTACACAACTTTCTAATAAATAAAGTAAGACAACAGTACTACTAACAGATCAGAACATGTAATAATAAAGAGGTACCATACTGGTACAGTCCAAGTCATAATACTGAATACATCCATAATAATACAAACTGAAACCTACATATAGTACATCGTGGGGATAATAAGGATTACTACCCTACATGCTGGTCATAAAATCAACTACATCAAGTACATAGATCATGAGAATATGTGCACCCTAATACAGAAAAATCTAACGTGATGCCATCCAGAAAGTGGGTCACCGCTAGCTATACTAGCCAAACGATGGGGATGCTCAAGCATGCATATATGTCATCAGCAGGGGAACATCTCACCGACCCTCCTATGGAACTCTGTGACGATATCTGAAATCATAGTGGCAACTCTGGCCCGATCAATCTGCCCGGTACTGGATGATGGCAAGGCAGCAAAGTCAGTCTGTAGTCCAGTCAAGACAGTGAGAGCAATCTGATGCATGATCTCCATCGGGACGTCTTTAACCAGTAGACTCCTTCCATGATGCACAAAAAAAGGATCTGGAATAGCCAACAATCTAAGGATACCATCCCTAGTAGAAAAGATCTCCTCATAGTGACACCATAACCATCGGTAATGCTGGAACAGGGTATGGTGAATGTGCCAAGGGACCATCTCTCCCGCCACCCCAGCATACTCAGGGGGAACAGGTGGCATAGCAGCAGTAGCAACAGTAGCCACAGTGGGCTGAGTCGGAGCAGGAACAGGTATAGTGGGTGCAGATGGAGCAGTATCACAAACATGAGTGTCGCCGATACGTGGGAACATGTAGTCAGGTATAGTAGGAACTGTCGGAGTCGAAGTAAAAATCAGGATAGGAGCAGTAACAAAATCTGAGAAAGCTGTAGCCCTAGTAGGTGTAACAACTCTGGAAACTGGAACAACTGTGCTAGGCACCACCTCAGTGTGGACGGGTGAAAGTTGGCTCTCATCAACTGGATCAGTAATCTCGGGCACTGGGGTCTCAACTCTGAACATCTCAGGAGTGTAAATAAGTGTAGTCTCAGGAGTAGGAGCCTCTAGGTCGATCGCAGGTATAGGAGAATCAGCTACCTCAATGACCTGGTCAGGGGAATCTACCAAGTCTATCACGTGTGGAGGAGAAGGTGTAAGAATCCGAATAGAAGAGTCCTCCGAGTCACTGACGATCAGCATATACTCCTCAGACGGGTCACTATCCGTCCCTGAGCTAGGATCTAGAGGTCCTAGTGGGTATGGTGTAGGAGATCTGTCTCGCATAGGTAAGAAACCGGTAGATCCTGATGAAGACATCTACAAAAGTAAATAGTTTCGCTCAGAAACAGGTTCTAATCAACTAGATACGTATATAGATATAGCTAAAGGTGTAAGGCACTTAGTGCTAAAATCTCAACATCGTGTAATACCTCTAAATTCTCACATCGTGTTATAATTCTAGGCTCGTACGATTCCTAAAATATAACTATGGCTCTGATACCAAAACCGTAACGCCCCCAAATCCACCCTGACCGGGGATCCGGGTCGTCACATTGTCTCAATATCCTGCAGCATACGTTAGCGCAATAATAAAGCCAAATATTTATTACAACGGAGCATAAATGTCCCACTCCGCAGATCCGAGATCAATCTCACGCAATATTATAATACGTCTCAGTACATCTTAGAATAATATCTTACATAAGTTCACAAAGGTAGAAAGATAAAGATTCAAGTTGGATATTCTAGTTCTTGTCAGCATAGCCTGGAGCTTTCCCCTTTCCTCTGGATGCCTGGTTGGACGTCTCGCATCTTTCCATCTTAACAGCTGAATAAAATGTTGTAAATCAAGAGTGAGCAACTATAATGCTCAGCAAATTCTCTTCTTGCTCGGTGTATAAATATAATAAGATTGACCGAAAGAAATACTCGAAGTTTAAAATAAATCGGATATCACAATCTGACTCTGACTCAATGCTCATCTCAAAATCAGAATACTCGAAAGACTCAATTGGTATAACTCTGATGACTCATGATTTAAGAATAAACTGGTCTTCCACCTATCGGTATCTCGGTGGGGTGATCAACTATCCGACCGGGAATACCGTCCTCCAATGATATCGCACTTCGCCCGATCACGGCTACAATACGTTATCAACAATATAATATAAATGTATGAATGCTAGCATCATAGTGGGTTATTAATTCAACCCTGGCACATTGTTCCTAAATAATCTCGTGTCCGTATAACGGTACACAAGTCTCTCTTTCTCTATAATGGGCCTCTTCCCAAAATTGACCAGTAGAATACAGAATTCCCGAATATTTGGTGAATAGATAACTTGAGATAATTCTTCTAGGAAAATATTTACCAATCTGGCGGACTGCCAGTCTGACTAAATTTTACCACCAATCTGAACAATGAATTGAGGTAAATTCTCAATAATAATATTTTATTAGTTGACACGAACAAGATGCCAACCCTCGACAATAAAGTCAACCATCTCGAAATATTGAGATAGTCTTAAAATGAAGTAATTGGGAGTCGTACTGTACAAATAGTACTTCTCGAATATTTATAATACTCATAATTGGTGAACGTTAAATAGTATATTTTTCACTTGTTCAACGAGTAAAACTCTAACGATCCTAATTTTTATAACTCTTATTTGTTGATTCGAGAGATGAACCAACTAAAAGATAATCAATAATTATTGTCGAATTTATACAATAAATTCGACTAAAAAGAATAAATTTAACTATCTCGACAAATGAGATTAGTTTCACTGAATCACAATAATAGTCGTCTCGAATTAATGAGATCGACCCGATAGCAACGAAATTGATTTCACGCTTATAAGGGATATAATTCGCAAGTAAACTAATTTTAACAGTAACAAAATATCGCAACGAGAAAATAATGCTCAAAAGAATTATTGCATCATATGGAGCAACAAATAAATCTCATAATTGACAGCTCGAAAATAAATAAGGAATGAAATAACACGAACAGAAATACAAGTCTCTAAGAGTTAGGGTAGGAATGAACGTGCCTCGATCTCGTAGTGCAAATGAAAGCAGATAAAATTTTAATATTTTAATATCCGTAAATCCCACTAAATTTAATTGCAAGAAAATCTCATTTAAAAGGGCTCTAATCATTTCTAAGTATTCGCTAATAATTAATCAGCTATTTAGATCGCACTTTCTAAAATTAAATTTGCTCTTATGAATCATCTACAAATCTCTCTAATTTAATTAATATTAATCTCTATTTATTCTCAAAACAAAATAATTCAACAATCCATTTTTATTCAATTTAAATCCATAATTATTATTATTAATCTCACTAACTAATTTTCTCTTCCATTTTTAATCTCGTAATTAATTTAATATTAATCCGTTTTTAGTCTCTAAATTAATCTGGTCCGATCCGATTAATTAAAAATAATACAGAAATATTAATTATCAGCCTTCCAAATAAAAACCATATTTAACTCTATTTATTCACAAATATTCCCACTTTTATTAATAAATCATTAAATCTCTAATTATGTCCAAATAATCATATAATATTTTTATTTAATTAATAAATCAATCACCAATTTATTTAATTAATTATTTTTAATTAAACTATTTAATTCTCTCAATTTCAATATTACTCCAATTTTAACTAGACCAATTAAATCCCTTTTTTATTAAATTATTTATACCAACTTTTTTAAATTAACGATCCAGATAATTAAATCCCTGATTATAACATCCGCCCGCAAATTTTATTGAAACCGTATCGTTTAATAATTTTATTCGCAACTGTATTATTTTATTAATATTTTAACAGCAACAGCGGCATGTGGGCCCCACCTGCCACCACCACCGCTGCGCAGCCTCCTCCCCTGTACTCCTTCCAATCCCGCATCTCTCTCTCTCTACAATCTCTCTCTCTCTCTCTCTCTCTCTCTCTCTCTCAATCTCTCTCTGCATCACACTCTCTCGACTGTCTCGCCTCTCCCTGCGCCCCAATCTCTCTCGATCTCTCGTTCTCTCTCAATCTCTTTCTCTCCCTTTCTTTCTCCTCAATCTCTCTCGTCTCAATCTCCATCTCCCTCCCTCTCAACCAACCATCACCATAAATCGATGGTGGCTGTCTTTGCCAAACCCACACTCGGCTCCCCTCCTTCTCCGTCAACACCAACTACCACCACCATACATCGCCGCCCCTTAACTCCGATACACTACAACTCCTATCCTATCTCTCCCTCTACCCCCACTCCTGTCTTCCGTCAACACCACAACAAACCAATCACCCATAAACAATAACCCATCTCTCTCAACATCTCTTTCTCTCCTCTAATCTCGCCTCTCTCCGACGACACACGGCAAACTCTGACCACAACCACAGGCAACACCGATCGGAAAAACTCCCTCAAACTGAACAATACAGTTACCAACACGAATAAAAAAACAAAAATTAAATAGATAAAGAAAATAGACTACCTACCGTTTGAACTGTGTTTTTGTATATATGTATTTAGTCGGGGTTTTGGTTTAGAAAAGAGACAGGAGTTTGGTGACTTTGCAGGAAAAAAAATAGGTGGACTACTCGTGTCTTTTTTTGTGATTGAGTGTTGTATCCCTGTTTTATAAATAAGGATGAGCCGGTTCTGTTTATTTAATCAAAAGGAACTAGAGTGGGGGACAAAAGCAAATGTTGGGAAAATAATGATCATGTTTAGTGCAATGTTTGGTGAAAAGAGCTCGTTTCCCCCTGCTGGCTAATTAAAACGAGACTCTAATTCCGTTTCATAAAATAAATTCGACCCAAAACTAAAATCCTATTTCTCTAAATTTCCTAATTTTATTAAATACCAAATAAGTATAATTAAATAGGTATAATATAATATTTACTTACATATGAATATATAAAATTTCGAAATTTTACAAAAACGCGCTAATTAAAATATATTAGTGCATTACTCTTAAATAAAATTTAAATATCGAGTAGGAAAAATTTATTCAAAAATTCGCGGTTATTACACATAGCCTTATGAAAGAGTTGGTTGGTGGCTATGGTAATGTGGGTGCTACAGTTAGAGACCTAGAAAATACCAAAAACATAAGAAAAATACACTGAAAAAGCATCAAACCATGACACTTTGTCCTATAACCACAAACCATGACACTTTGTCCTATAACCACTCCGCTTCATTTAATATGGCATCGACATAACGAAACTCAATCAATTTAGGGCATCACCATTTTTGGTTTAATATGTTAGACATTGAAGTTAAGACACATCTGTTTTATAGTGTTCAATAATTATCTTACCTGTAAGTCTAGAAGCAGTTTTTCTGCTCTGTTTGTTCGCATTGAAAATTTTCGCTTCCAAAAGCTTTTCTTATTTGTAAAATTCGTAGTCATTTCTATGATAGATACATAGCTTCCTTTAAGCTATATAAAAGGGTGAACTATTGTGTTAATTTTACCTATAGAGCACTGGGTTGAATGCTGATAAACGCCACAGTAGTTTACAGTTCACTATTACAGTTTTAATAATAAAGAAATTTTTATTGGTGATAAATATTTTGCAGAATTTTCGGGCAACTTATCCTTTTAATAGAATATCGCGCTGATGATTAATTGGTTACACTATCAGGTGCATCAGAAGAGAACATTTGGGAGTTGTTCTCAAAAGCTTACAGGACCGCACCATCCATTGTTTTCATTGATGAGATTGATGCAATTGCTTCTAAAAGGGAAATCTACAGAGGGAAATGGAACGCCGTATGTGACACAACTAATGGCATGCATGGATAATCACTTAGAATTGTACAAAACGAAAAAGATGGCAGTTCTGATGATTCTGATTCCAGACCAGGTTACGTTTTGGTCATCGGTGCCACCAATAGGCCCCATGCTGTAGATGCTGCATTAAGGAGGCCAGGGCGAGTTGATCGCGAGATTGTATTAGGTGTTCTAGATGAAAGTGCGAGGGTCGAGATCCTCTCAGTTCTTACAAGTAAACTCAAAGTCGAAGGTGATTTTGATCTCTTGAAAATAGCTAGGTGCACCCCGGGATTTGTCGGAGCTGATCTGGCTGAACTGGCTAACAAAGCTGGGAATCTTTCCATGAAGAGAATTATAGACCAAAGTGTTAGGAATCTGCCCGATTCCCGGTGAATGCGGAAGCGATTTGGTAAATATGTGTGCTTAGATCCCACAAATATACGTGATAGTAATAAAGCAACAAACCAACAATACAGTAAAAGAGACAAGAGATTTAACGTGGTTCGGCCCAGGCTACATCCACAAGAGTAACAACTTCACACTAGATAAAAGTGATTACAATATCCGGGTATCCGGCCCCTGAATTTTATACACAAATTCAGCCCTACGATACCTATTATGTATATCCCCAACTCATTGAAGTGTTTATCTCAAAACCTCCCCCTATCACTGTTTCCCGACAACCTTTCATTCTCTCCCTCTCCCAACCCGGACAGTGCCACACAACCTGATAGAAAGACCTCTGCAGCGGGACCACCTCCGATGGCTGCAGTCAGACCCAAATACCCTAAGGAATAGTTTAGGCACGAGGACCTTCTATCCCGACACTTCCTGAAAGCAGGTTAAACCGGCTTTCCTACTAGACAGACTATCTGGCAGCTATATAGAGAGAGAAGAGAGAATTTGGTGTGTGTTTTAGTAATGAAGGGGATGGGGTATTTATAGGAAGTCAAAATGAGGTAGGTGGGGGGTTGGTGGAGTTTGGTTAGTGAGGTTGGTGAGTTAGGAAAGAAGCTGCATGTAGGGATGGCAACGGGTTGGATCAGGTTGGATACCTGTGACATCCAAATCCAAACCCGAATATGAAATCCAAATCCAAACCCGATCCAAATCCAATTGGATCTGGAAATTCAAAATCCAAACCCGATCCATCGGGTTTGGATCGGGTTCGGGTTTATCCAAACCCGAATTACATAAAAATTTCATAAAAAATAAAATTAAAATTACAAATAAATATACAGATTCCAAAAACATAAAAATAAATATGTCCAAATTACACCACTCTAAATATCACTAGCTAGGGACAAAAATGAAAATACAAGTGTGAATAATTCTACATGTAAAAAACATCAGAAATAAGCCTCCTAGCCTACTGATCAGCTTCATAACTACTTAAGTTTGCGGGCAACCCCTGGTATTCGACAACACAATCACTTTGGGCTAAATACTACTGTGTTTCTTAATTTTCACCTTGGTCTTTCTCGTTAAGTTTCCATATTGTAACCTAACATATGGATCGCTTGTCCCCCTAATATCTGCAGCCACCAGGTCTCGTCCTTCAATAAGAGAAATTTCTACCAAACCATTGCCTGCACCTCCATTTGAACCCTGAAAATGAGCAAGAAATGGTACTTGACTACATTACCAACTTTAGGCATGCAATGCCAAATAGAAAGTCTTATCATTTTAATGTCGGGCCAACCATCACTAAACATACTATTTATATAATGGCCTAAACCAACATATCTTCACTGAAGCATCAAGATAAATCATGTAGCAATGAGACTATAACTTTTTGAAGAACCTTAATTCAGATCAGCAAAGTGAAATCTCTACATATTTTAAAATTACCAGATTTGGGTATTGTTTGTAGTAGCATTATTTACACGAAACAATGAACTCTCCAAAGTGAACTAAACTTTGTATAGAGCTTTTAAATTGAATATTAATAATTAGGCAGAAGCCTATATAAATTACTAACAGCAGGGAAAAGAAATGAATGCATACTCTGGATCCTTCATTATCATCCATTTTTACTGCTACAGATTTCGATTTCAGAAATTCATATTGCACTACATTTTCCAGCAGGCCAAATAATTCTATAATGTCAAGCAGAGTACCCTCACTTTTATGGAAGTCTAGTACTACTTCCATTCTTCATCACAGAATTGAGGTATAGACATGAGTACAATACACAAATATGTTAATCGAGTGACCAGTTCCATTTGACAGGTTTTCATAACTAACTTGGGACTTACACAAATATGTTAAGACATCACCATACAAATAAAAAGAAAGTTACCTGCTTTAGATATGTTCAGCCATCTGGACTTTAATGGTTCATAGCTACATGGCAGATACAAGCACACAGACACACACAGACACACTGTTAAATGCACACACAGCTCTCACACAGAACTCAGCATCATACCGACAATTTGACAAACACTTTGCCCATAACAAGTACTAAAGATTCTAGAATCTATTATTTTGCAGCCTCCTACTTCAAAATTAAATAACGAACATAAAAAATGAACCATTCAAAGTCAAAATTATATATGGAAGGATATAAACTACAATCGAATATGAATATACAAATATACATGGAAGAATATAAACTACAATCGAATATATATGGAAGAATATAAACTACAATCTGAGAGGCAAATATTGAAATGGAAAATCGAATCTGAGAGAGTGAGAGGCAAATACCTATAGTGTCGTGACTTCGTCTTCGTGTAATTTGTAAATGGTCTTCGTCTTCGTGTAAATGGACTTCGTGTAAATGGTCAGCCGCAAAGATTCGCCGCAGAGATTCAGAGAGCACAGAGAGGCGAGACTAAGACTAGTAGTAGTGAGAGACTGAGAGTATTAGTGATTTAGATTTTAGGGTATTAGGTTTAGTGTAAATGGGCTGGGCCTAGTGTATATTGGCTGGGTTTAGTGGATATATATATAAATATATTATATATATATATATATATAATATATATATATATATATATATATATATATATATATCAGGTTTTTTTCGGGTTTCGGGTTTGGATCGGGTTTGGATCGAGTTTTCGGGTTTCGGGTTTGGATCGGGTTGGATATAGTTAATATCCAAATCCAAATCCAAACTCTTTCGGGTTTAAAAATCAAATCCAAATCCAAATCCAAATCCAAAAAATCGGGTTCGGTAAGATCCAATCGGGTCGAATTGGATCGGGTATCCATCGGATCGGTTTTTTTTGCCATCCCTAGCTGCATGGCTGCTGCATGTGGCTACTGCCTAACAATCTCCCCCTCTTTCCAAACTCACAGCTCTTCACTTGCACTCCATACATGCGTCCTGTTGGCACAACTCCAACTTTTCCTCGATCCGTATCATTCCCTACGACAAAGCTCCCCAGAGTCCAAGACTCCAAACTATACCCTAGTTTGCACATTCATTCTCGAATGCCCACTTGCTATACGCACAAGTGTACCATTGACCTCTATTTGTCCAACTACATACATGTGAAACAATATGTTGTATACACACATACTCACTTGATTCACATCGGCCAATCCCATATGTAGTCCATCACACACGCAAATGTGGCCATCACACACACAAGTGTGACCATCGATCTTTCATTTACTCCCCAACTGCATATCAAACAAATCAATCTGTTGCATGGTTCACTGCTCACTTGATTCGTGTTGATCGATGGCCATATGCAGCTGCAACACACCAACTACTCGTTGATGTCATGGAAGCCCTTCGACCAAGCATCCATCCCAGCAGTCTTTGCACCATCGTCTAGACTGGAAGGCAATACAACCGCAGCAGTATCCTTCAAGTCACTCTTCCCTCGTGCACGAGATAACCAGATTTTCGAAGTTCCAGTACGTTCTGGCCACGTACTAATCAGACGATATATTCCCCCACGTAGCTCTCCCTTCATCCGAACCACACGGCCTCTTTTGATATTCATAGCTCCCCCTACTACAAAGCATCTGTAGCCTTCTGAAGCTAACCGATAGATAGATATTAGATTCTTCCTCAGCTTAGGCACATATCTTACCCCGTTCAAGCTGCGAACTATTCCATCGAACATTTTGATTTTCACAATTCCAATCCCCTTGATCTCACAAGTAGATCCATCAGCCAAAGAAACTGTTCCATTGTTTGTATCTTGGAATTTGTCAAAATGCTCCCTCTCGGAACACACATGATAAGATGACCCTGAGTCTAATATCCATTCTCCTGGAGAACTAGTGCCTCGATTGAAGACGGTGCAAACATCTTCACAATCGAGAGTAACCACAGCCAATGATGCATCTGGATCCTTCTTATTAAGCGGACAATTCGGCCTAATATGACCCCACTCCTTGCAACCAAAGCACTGCATGCCCTTTTCACTGTATTTGGTTTTCCATCTGCTATTGGTAGATCCTCTCACAGCACCCCTTCCTCTATTATTTTGACTACGCAAAGCCAAAACTGTCATTCCGTCCTTGTCACCATCCTAGTTCTTCCTTCCAGCATTTGACAAAAGTGCTGACTGAACCTCCTCCATTTTTAACGTGTCCTTTCCGTACAAAATGGTTGTGACCAAATGATCGAATGACTCCGGAAGCGAAGTAAGAAGAATAAGGGCCTTATCTTCTTCCTCCAATTTTACATCAACCTTTTCAAGTTGATCAACAATACCATTAAACACATTCATGTGCTCAATAACATTGCCTTGAGCTGCCATCTTCAGCTTGTGTAACTCGCGCTTCAGATTTAACTTTGTAGTCAAGTTCTTCCCGAGATACAATGTCTCCAACTTTGACCATAATTCCTTCGGCGTGCTTTCGTCAACAATATTATTGATAATATTATCTGCAATGCATAGTTTGATGGTACTCATGCATTGTGACTCAGCATCCTCCCAATCTTCAGCGCTCATTGTTGTTGGCTTTCCCTCCTTCCCCTTCAAAGCCCTTGCTAGCTTCTGTTGGGTTAGGATATCCTTTACCCTTCTCTAAAGAGTAAAACTTCCTTTACCATCATATGGAGTCACATTGAATCCTCTAATACTTGTCATGATCTCCGTTTGTACACACAAACCAATCCAAACAACTAAATCAATTGGCCAGGTAAGTGTAAGAAACAATGGGAGCACTTCCGTCAAAACGGCGCCTTATTAGACAACCACTTTTCTTAACGACTTTCCTTCGGCACCAATAATTTAGACACAACTAGCTCTGATGCCAACTGTTAGGAATCTGCCTGATTCCCGGCGAATGCGGAAGCGATTTGGTAAATATGTGTGCTTAGATCCCATAAATATATGTGATAGTAATAAAGCAACAAACCAACAATACAGTAAAAGAGACAAGAGATTTAACGTGGTTCGGCCCAGCCTACATCCACAAGAGTAACAACTTCACACTAGATAAAAGAGATTACAATATCCGGGTATCCGGCCCCTGAATTTTATACACAAATTCAGCCCTACGATACCTATTATGTATATCCCCAACTCACTGAAGTGTTTATCTCAAAAGCTCCCCCTATCACTGTTTCCCGACAACCTTTCCTTCTCTCCCTCTCCCAACCCGGACAGTGTCACACAACCTGATAGAAAGACCTCTGCAGCGGGACCACCTCCGATGGCTGCAGTCAGACCCAAATACCCTAAGGAATAGTTTAGGCACGAGGACCTTCTATCCCGACACTTCCTGAAAACGGGCTAAACCGGCTTTCCTACTAGACGGACTATCTAGCAGCTATATAGAAAGAGAAGAGAGAATTTGGTGTGTGTTTTAGTAATGAAGGAGAGGGGGTATTTATAGGAAGGCAAAATGAGGTAGGTGGGGGTTGGTGGAGTTTGGTTAGTGAGTTAGGAAAGAAGCTGCATGGCTGCTGCATGTGGCTGCTGCCTAACACAAAGAAAGTCTGAGTTGTCTATAGAACCTTTGATTGAAGAAAATGCTGAAGAGTGGTGAAGGTGTCCATGGTCCCCTGAAGAAATGGAGAAGCTTCGCATCACTATGGGTGATTTTGAGGTGAGGTGGAGAATAAAAAGTGTTTTGTTAAACATAAAGATTACCACCCTATCTTTTTAATCGCTGTAGATGTTCACAGTGATGGTTTTTGTTCTAAAATATTTCCATTAACATGCCTATTGTTGGACCTTTAGCCTCATGTTATTTTGTAATTATCAGCAGTTAGATCATTGTTTGCATCTTCCTTCAAAACTGTAATTTACTCTGAATATAAGTTGTCCCTATGCAAAATCGTATCCTGTTACAATACTTCAAATTGAATCTTAGACCGCCTCCCTTCTCATAAGTCTTTCCCCCCTGATATAGTTTATTTTTTATATCATCTGCCAATTGTGGCTTGATTCTCTGTACCATTAACGCTACTCTAGCTTTTATCAGTTCATGTTAGTGTCTATATAACTGTCAATATAAATCTTCTAATTTCCATTAACATGCCTACTGTTGGACCTTTAGCCTCATTTTATTCAGTAACCTTAGCGGTTAATCTTTGTGCAAACTCTGGTTATAATTTGTCCCTACGATATAGTTTGTTTTTTGTATTGTCCGCTAATTATGGCTTTTCTCTGTACCACTAAGGCTGCTCTAGCTTTGATACATTCATGTTACTGTCTATGTAGCTATCTATAAAGACCCACTTGGCGTGGTTGTCTTTTGCGGAAACCACCTCTCTATTCTTACGAGTAGAGGCAAAGATAAGGTCTCTGTACATTTTACCCTCCCTAGACACATGGTATGCTTGGTTTGGTTATATTTGACCTTGTTGGTATTGTGATGATATATGAGCTGTGACAGTGTTATGTATCTTTCATTACTAGAACTGTTTGTAAGGCGTCTTCTGATTTACCTGCATATAATTAAAAGATTAGTTGGCATTGCATTGCTGATTTAATAGTGGATTGATGCTATTTTCAGGAAGCAGCTAAGACAGTTCAACCCTCTTCCAGAAGGGAAGGATTCAACAGTATTCCCAATGTGAAATGGGAAGATGTTGGAGGGCTTGATTCATTGGGGAAGGAGTTAGAACGATATATAGTTAGGCGAATAAAAACTCCAGAAGATTACGAGGTAATTGCTACTTGTTATTGACAAGGCAAGATGAGTAGATTTGAGAATGACTCGAAATACACGTACGGTATCTGCATGATGTTAAGGAAGATCAGTTCCTCTTTGTATATAACTTTCATATTACATCTCTCTCACAAAGTTGTTTTATCCAATAATATTGTGCCAGAAAAAAATCCCCTGACCATAATGGATATATCATCTTGATTGCCTGTTCTAGTGCCTGCTTTCTTTTCATGCCAAACGAGAGAGCATTGTTTTGTTCCTATGTTGTCTAGGGTTGACTAGAAAAATTTTCATTAAGACTTGTAATGTATCTTTTGGCCTATAGTTCAAAAATTTGGAGTGCAGTTGGAGACAGAATTTTTGTTATATGGTCCTCCAGGTTGTGGTAAAATTTTTATTGCGAAGGCTGTTGCTAATGAAGCAGGAGCGAATTTCATACACATAAAGGTCTTTGATATGCCTTCTGACTCATAAATGCCTTTCAATTTAGCACTTCTACTTTTCATGGTTGCTAAATATTAGGTGCCCCCTCCTCACTTCCCCCTTTTGTGTCTCTTTGAAGGGCCCTGAACTGTTGAATAAATATGTTGGTGAAAGTGAGTTGGCTGTCCGAACAATATTTAGTCGTGCAAGGACATGTTCTCCATGCAAACTCTCTTCTTTGATGAGGTGCTGTTCCTTGCTCTTGTAGCTGTTCTTTGTTCTAGTTATGTTATAATAATCAGCATTTTTTTTAGAGTAAAGTGCACTCTGTGCACCTGAACTATTGCGAAGACACCACTTCGCATACCATAGTTTCAAATCTGCCACGAGCAATACTGAACAAAATAATTACTTACAATTAGTGTACTACTGTCTATTTCCCACTAACGATATGAGAAGTCTTTAATTAATACTAGCCTATAACCGTCATATATTATTATTATTATTATAAATTAATATATTAATTATTTGATTTAATATAAAATTTTAATTTATTTTAGTAAATTTTATTATTAATTTTAAATTTACATATGTTCCCCACTTAATTTCATGATATAAATAAATATCATTAATTTAACGTTATTTTTAAATGTATTGTTAAATATCTAAAGAGTTCAATAAATTTTTTTAAAAAAATATTTAGAGTAACCTAAAATCGTAGAAGAAAGAATCTAGGAAGAAGTGTGTACGGACGATAATACTAATTGGGATATAATTGAAAACGTTTATAATTCTATATAAAATATGTGGTTTTTTATTTTTAATAAATTATATATAATTTAATTGAATTTGTAATTTTTAACACATTGTTTTTTAATTTTTTTAATAATAAGTCAATAACTTTGAATTACATAGCATTTTAAAAAAAGAAAATAGAACATGAAAGTACCTTATAAAAAGTACACTTGTAAAAAATAGAACATGAAACGTTTATACGTAGCATTTTTTTAATAGTGAAGTTGTGAGAACACTTGATCAGTCTGATTACCTTATAAAAAATACCTTATAAAAAGCGGTGTCTTATTGGTAAATTTTATTGTTTATAATAAATTAATTAATATTTTTATTATAATATTTTTAGTTTGTTATTTTTAAAAAGGTATTAACAATTTTTTTTGAAAGACGTTAACCAACTAATCAAATATACTGGTTAATCTAGGGGCATGCTTTTGTATGGGAGGACAATGTTTTGAAAATGTTTATTGAATATAATTTATATTTGCAGGTGGATGCTTTGACAACGAAGCGAGGAAAAGAAGGCGGATGGGTTGTAGAGCGTCTTTTGAACCAGGTCAAAAAGCTTCAAGGAATTTTTGAAACAGTTGATAAGTGGTTGTAGTTCCTTTATGAATTTTTTTTATTTATGAGTTATCTGAATTAGATGTGTATAAAATGTTGCAGTTATTGATAAAGCTAGATGGTGCAGAACAGCGACGCGGTGTGTATGTAATTGGTGCCACAAATAGGTGCATAAAATCATCAGTATATCTACCCGAAATGTGTACTGATTTTAGTAATTAAATATTAGGTTTAACATGACAATCTCTGATCTTTCTAACACATTCCAGGCCGGAGGTAATGGATCGTGCTCTCTTGCGACCCGGAAGATTGGGAAAACTTCTATATGTCCCTCTGCCAAGTCCAGACGAAAGAGGATTAATATTAAAAACTGTTACAACTTATTATACTGCTGTATAGTGAAACAATCAAGTATAAACTCTAACAAACTCCATTAATAAACACTGATGAAACTCAAGAAAAGTTGTATTTACATAATGAAGAAGACAATGTTGAGTTTACATATTAAAGAAGAACAAAACAAACAGTACAGAGAGACTTTGAGAAAATGTATATATCCAACTCTAATGCTCAACTCAGTTATATGACAACTGTAATCTCTAACAAACTAGTAGTAGTTAGTTATGCTGAGTCAGCTTCTGCTGAGTCAGCTAAGTCCACAGCCTGATCAACCCTATGTAGACTAACAGCCCCCCTCAAGTTAGGAGTGGAAGAAGAACAGCAAACTCCTAACTTGGACAAGAGAAAACTCAACTGAGCAGAAGAAAGAGCCTTTGTGAACAAATCAGCAGGCTGTTCAGTAGAGCTAATGTGATGACTAGAAATCAGACCTGACTTAAGCTTTTGACGAACTAAATGACAGTCTATTTCAATGTACTTCGTACGCTCATGAAACACAGGATTAGAAGCAATGTAAAGGGAAGACTGGTTGTCACAAAACAAAGGAACTGGTGTAAGATTGTCAACATGTAGCTCAGTTAAAAGAGAAACAATCCAAGACACTTCACACATAGTATCAGCCATACTTCTATACTCAGCTTCAGCTGGGGATCTTGACACTACATGCTGTTTCTTGCACTTCCAAGCAACTGCAGTGCCTCCCAAAGTAATACAGTAGCTAGATAAAGATTGCCTAGTTAAGTGACAACCACCCCAATCTGCATCACAAAAGGCCTGAACAATAGGATTAGTGTGAGAAGGATAAAACAATCCTTAAGAAGCTGTACCACGAAGATACCTAATGAGTTTAAGAGCAGCATGCCAGTGAGAAGACTGAGGAGTATGCATATACTGAGCAAGAACATGTACTGTATAAGAAAGATCAGGCTTGGTTATGGTTAAGTAAATGAGTTTACCCACCAATATCCTATAAGCAGAGATATGTTGTAACAAAGGACTGTCAGATTCTTGCAACAAAGCATGATGTTGATCAATAGGAACAATAGACTACTTTGACTGTAGATACTCAAACTCAGCAAGAAAATTAGTTGTATACTTCTGTTGAGTGATAAAGATACCAGTAGAACTGCTAGACACTTGAATACCCAGAAAGTAATGAAGAGCTCCAAGATCTTTGATTTTAAAATGAGTACCCAGAAATTCAATAATTTGAGACATGTGTACAGAGTTGTTACCAGTAATTATCATATCATCTACATAGATAAGCAAATAAACCAGTGAAGACTCTTGAGCATACACAAACAAGCTATGATCTCCAACAGTTTGCTTGAAACCAAAAGACAATAATGCAGTAGACAATGTAATAAACCATTGTCTTGGAGCTTGCTTAAGTCCATACAAGGACTTAAGTAGCTTACAAACAAGTTTCTGATTGGGATATTTCTTCTGAATATGATCAGGTATCTTATAACCTGGAGGACAAGTCATGTAGACTTCCTCATCTAACATACCATGCAAGAATGCATTGGTTACATCAAGCTGTGAAATTGACCAGTGATGTAAAGAAGCCAAGGCTAACAATATTCTGAAAGATGTCATCTTAGCCACAAGGGCAAACGTTTCAAAATAGTCCATATTTGCAGTTTGTGTAAACCCCTTAGCCACAAGACGAGCTTTATATCTTTCAACCTTACCATTAGGTAAATACTTAACCTTGTATATCCAACGACAAGCCACAGCTTTCTTATGAGTAGGTAAGGGCACTACCTCCCAAGTTTCATTAGCCTCAAGGGCTGCTAACTCTACTCCCATAGCTTGACACCATTCAGGCACCTCAACAGCTTGCCTATAGTGTTCAAGTTCAACTATTTTCTCAGTAAGAGAAATAGTAGTAATCAAGTGAGTAGGCAAACCTGCATAGTCATTAAACTTTATTGGTAACCTTCTTTGCCTTTGAGATCTTAAAACAGGTATCTCACTTGATGTACTAGGCAACACAGAATTATCATTAACCGGAGTAGAACTCTGAGAAAATGAGTTACTGAAATCCTCAGAAAACTCATTGGAGTGTGAAGAATCAACTGTAGTAGATTGTAAAGGATCCTCATCCACAAATATAGAAGATGAAGGAAATAACTTATGAGGAGACTGACATTCCATATCTTTAAAAGGAAATACAGTCTCAACAAACTTCACATCTCTGGAAACAAAAACTTGCCTAGTAGACAAATCAAGAATTTTGTAACCCTTCTTTGCATAGGGATATCCTAAAAATACACCCTTAATGGACCTTGGTGCAAATTTATCAGTAGATTGTGGAACCACAGTGGCATAACACAGGGAACCAAAAACTCTAAGACAATTATAGTCTGGTAAACAACCAAAAAGTACCTGATAAGGACTTTTGTTTTGCAGAACTGGAGTACGAGTTCTGTTGATCAAATAAGCTGCAGTTAGCAGACAATCTCCCCAGAAAACTATAGGCAAGTGTGCATGAAACCTAAGAGCTCTAGCACAATTGAGAAGATGCCTATGTTTACGTTCAACTAGGCCATTTTGTTGAGGTGCATAAACGCAAGAAGTTTGGTGTTGAATACCTAACTCACTTAGAAAAGAAGAGACTGAATTATTGACAAATTCAGTTCCATTGTCTGTTCGAAGAACTTTAATAGTAGTAGAAAATTGATTTTGAATGAGTAACACAAATTCCTAAAGCAAGAAGAAAACAGATACTTTATCTGGTAACAAATACACCCAAGTTGACCTAGACTTGTCTTTCACCAAAGTAAGAAAGTAACTGCAATTGCCATGTGTTTTGAACCTATAAGGGCCCCACAAATCAGCATGAACAATATCAAACAAATTAACACTTTCATGTGAACTATCAGGAAAACTCAGTCTAGATTGCTTTGCAAAATAACAACTGTCACAGACATCCATTAACTTTCTGAAAAAGAAACAGGCAGCAAATGTACAACAGCTGCAGGAGCATGACCAAGTCTGGCATGCCAAGTATCAACACTCGAAATTTGAGCAACAGAAAACTCTGAATCAACATTAACAGAAGTAGTACTTTGAACTGTTGTTCAAGAACCTGAAAACTGTCCACTGGACTCTTCATTATGCTTACTTTGTAGCTTTGAATCTGTCAGCAAATATAACCCATTCTCTTCTTTACCAATCTCTAGAGCATTCATCCAAGCAGGGTCCTGAATATAACAAATATCAGCTAGAAACACAACTTGATATGCAGTATCCTGAGTTAACTTGGAGATTGATAACAGATTGTAGGCAAAGGATGGTACACAAAGTACATTTGTAAGTACAAGTTGAGAATTAAGAGTCATATTGCCAGTATGAGTTATGACTGAAGTAGCTCCATTTGGAAGTTGTAAATATGCACTACAAGGTTTTACATCTTGAAGTAGTGACAAGAAAGGTGTAACATGGTATGTAGCTCCAGCGTCAATAATCCATTTGTATTGAGAAACATCACTGCTAACATTATGAACTTGACTGACAAAATGTCCTTTACATGACATATGAACTGTATTGATGGAATGAGGAGTATTCCATGAATTAGCAATCACTGAACTTTGAGCAGGTGACTGACTTCCAGCAGGCAAAGACTTTTGCAGCATTTGAATGAGTTGATAATACTGTGATTCTGACAAATTCAGAGATGAAGGAGCAGAAAACTGAACTCCTGTACTACCAGAAGTACTTGAATTAGAAGAGACATCAGGCACATCAGTTGGAAGTTGAGAAACATTAGCAACAACAGAATTTCTAGGAGTTAAATGTTTAGGTCCAGGCTTTGGCTTTCCAAACAATTTGTGCCAGCTTGGATAACCATGTATACAGTAGCACTTCTCCCTGAGATGATCAGTCATATGACAATAGTCACAAATAACACCAGATTCAGCTCCTCCTTTCTTTGTAGATTGAAACTTATTATTGACCTTTGAAGTATGAGACTTAACTGTCATTGCTAAACTCTCTGAGTTAACACTAAGAGCATTATGAACATCTCTTTGACTCTCTTCTTGAAGAAGAATAGAATAACTCTGATTGAGCGTTGGTAGTGGTTTCATAAGAAGAATTTGACCACGAATAGCTGTATTAGTATCATTTAATCCCATGAGAAACTGAGTTAACTGATCATGTTGACCAAGAGCTGTCAATTTTGTGTTGACATTACAAGTGCACTAAGCACAACTGCACCTAGGTTTGGTAACAAGACTATCAAGTTCATCATGTATAGTCCAAAACTTCGTAAAATAAGCAGAAACAGAGAGAGAGCCTTGTGTGAGATGAGCAAGTTCCTTCCTCAAATTAAACAGTTTTGGTACAATGCTCTGAGCATATCTAACCTCTAAATCCAACCAAATCTCCCGAGCAGACTCAATATACACAATGCTGAATCTTATGTCAACTGAAACAGAGTTCAAAATCCACGAAGTAACCATATTGTTACAACGCATCCAGTGAACTAACAGCGAAGAATTGGTAGCAGGTTTAGTATACGTTCCATCAACAAAACCGAGTTTTAACTTTGAGGACAATGCAATAGTCATAGATCTTTGCCATTGATTGTAATTAGACTCAGTCAAAACAACAGTAATAAGTTACATTCCTAGATTATCTGAAGGATGCAAGTAATATGGATGATGACAGTCTAGTGTTGATGATACAGATGTAGAACCAATTGTAGCAGATGAATAAGAAGCAATTGTCGTCATATTCACGAATTCACAAACAAATCAACAGATTCACAATATGTAGAACACTTAGATGTACAGATTGCACAACAGATCGCAAGATGAACAAGAGTAGATCAAAGATCGAAAGATCGCGAATCTAACAAATTGAGAATGTAAATCACGAACAACTCACAGTTCTGCAGAGACAAAGATCAACAAAATGAAGATCGGAGAAGAAGATCGACATCGGAGAAGAAACGATCAACATCAGTGTTAAATATAATTGATGTGTTTTAATCAGTGTTTAAGTGTTACAGGGAGTTATCAGAGTTTAGCTGGAAGCAGTCAGAGTTTGCGTAAACTCTGACAGTTGGAAGCTCGACAAAGTTTGTTAAACTCTGTCTGGAGGAAGCGCGTCTACTGTTCAACAGTGATTAAAGATTAATTATGGAAGCGATATCTTTGAAGATTGGATAGCTATCAAAGAGATCGAGTTGACATAGGAGACGTGTGACAATCTGTAATTGATATCATTGTATAGCTGATTATTAGGAATATCAATTAGAGATTGTATCGTAGCTGTATGTTATATAAATACAGATAGGTTAACCCTAGAAGGGTATCGATAACGAATTATCATTATTGTAACCTAGCAGCTCTTTGTGATATTTTTACATCACAAAGAGGGTTTGAAATACAAGAAGTTTTTAAGTGCATAAACACTTTTACTTGTTAATCTCTCATACAAAGTTGATTATTATTTGTGTATTCGGCCTAACAAGTGGTATCAGAGCCAATCTGTTACTTTATTACAGGTTAAGATCCAAACACAACAATAATCATGTCAGAAATTCCTCCACCAACACCTACTGTTTCTGAAAAGGCTCCTACTACTGTGAGTCGTTATGAACCAATCAGGGTTCCTATTCTGAGGCCATTAGAGTATGCTATGTGAAAGGTCAAGATGACTATGTTTCTGGAGGCTACAGATCCAGAATATCTTGACAGGATTTATGAAGGCCCTCACAATCCTACAAAGCTATCTGTTGCAGTTGCTGGTGAAGCAGCAAAAATGGTTCCAAAGGAAAAGAAGGACATGACTCCTGAAGATCTATCATCAATTGCTAAGGATGCAAAAGTTAGGCATTTACTGCATAGTGCCTTAGACAATGTTATGTCTAACAAAGTCATTAACTGCACCACTGCAAAAGAGATATGGGATGCACTTGAAGTCAGATGTCAAGGAACTGCAGCTATTAAGAAGAATAGGAGAAACATACTCACACAAGAGTATGAGCATTTTGAGGCTAAACCTGAAGAGACCATGACAGAAACATTTGATAGATTCTGTAAACTGATTAATGATCTGTCATTGGTCAACAAAGAGTATGATCTAGAAGACTCGAATCTCAAGTTTCTTCTTTCTCTACCTGAAAAGTGGGATGTGAAAACAACCACTATTAGAGACAACTATGATCTTGCTGAAACAGAGATTGATGAAATTTATGGACTGCTCAAAACTTATGAATTGGAAATGGAGCAGAGAAACAGGAGATCAAGCAGAAATGGAAAGTCTGTTGCTCTTAATGTTGAAGAGAAGCCTCAGAAGAAAGAGGCAACAAAAAGGAAAATGAAGGGAAAAGCTTTGGTCATACATTCAGAAAGTGATTCACCAAACTCTGATTATGATTCAAACTCTTCTGAATCATCTGACTTTGAGGATGATGAAGAAGAAATGAGAAAAATGGCTGTGCTGATGGTGAAGACTTTCAAGAAAATGGGCTTCAAGAATTTCAAGAAAGGAAAAAGGTTTTCTAGGGATTCAAATGAAGACAGGAAAAGCTACAGGAAGTCTGATAAGAGAGATTCTAAAGGGAAGAAGGATAAGTCTGAAATTCAATGCTATAAGTGTAAGGAGATGGGTCACTACGCTCCTGAGTGCAAGAAGGGTAAAACTGGAAAGGTACTCTACACTAAAGGCAGAGATTGGGCAGATACTTCAGATTCTGATGAAGAAGTGAACTATGCTCTCATGGCTACTACTGAATCAGAATCCTCTGAAAATCAGGTACCTCCAACTACCTATGCTTATAATATTGATGACATTGCTCAATTAAGAATTTTTCTTAAGTCATTGCATATAAGTTATAGGGATCAGACTTTAGAAAATGAGAGGATAAAAGCTGAAAATTCTGAACTTAAAGAGAGAAATAAACTTGTTGAAGAGAAACTTGAAAACATGCAACAAGTTCAGAAAGAGAGAGATGATGCTGTTTGCAAAGAACAGATTTTGCTTCAGAAGTATAAACAACTAGAATCTGAGTTGGAGGAAGCAAATAAGAAAATTAGGACTTGGACTAATTCTGGAAAGGACACTCAACAGATTTTTCAAACAGACACTGTTGGTCTAGGTTATAATGAGGGAGATGAACTTAGATTTCAAAATCAAGTTAAAGTCAGAACTAAATTTGTTCATGGAACCAGTAAATTTTTGTCTGAGAATGAAAAAGAAGCTGTCCAAAGAAAACCAGTAAAAACTAGTGTTAAACAGGTTAATATTGGTTCAATGACAGATAAACAACTCAAACATAAACTGAAGGAGTTAAAATCTGTTGAGAAAAAGAAAATGTCAAACAAGAACAGAAATGGAAAAGTAGGCATCACTTCAGGAAATAAACCAATGCTTGCTAGTTATGCTCCAAGAAAGACATGTCATAACTGTGGTAGTACTAAGCATCTTGCAAATTTCTGCAAGAAAAATAAAAATATAAATTCTTTACCTACAAAGTCTGAGGTAAAGAAGGATTTTGCTAGAACTAAGCCACAGACTCTATGCACACACTGTGGAAGCACTTGGCATTCCATCTATACTTGCAGAAAATATCATGCTATCTATCATAATTACTATGAACTGAAACCCAATCTAAAATGGGTTAAAGTTGATACTGCAAGTGTAAACACTGATACTGTTAGCTCAAACTCTGATAATGTTAATTCCGCTGCAAAAGCTAACAAAGTTAAGAATGCCAAAGGATCCAAGCAAGTCTGGATCCTTAAAACTAATCCTCAGTAATTGTTTGTGATTGCAGGGTAACAGGGAGGCAACCCTAGTCGTGGACAGTGGATGTTCAGGAAACATGACTGGAAATAAAGCCCTGCTATCAGAATATGAGGAGAAGGCTGGCCCAAAAGTTTCCTATGGTGATGGCAATATAGGAAGAACATTGGGATATGGCAATATCAATCTTGGAAATGTCATCATCAACAATGTAGCTCATGTCCCAGGACTCAAGCATGACTTGCTATCTGTGAGTCAAATCTGTGACAAGGGATATCATGTAGATTTCCAACCTGAATATTGTGAAGTTATCAGCAAATCTACAGGAAAGGTTGTTCTAGTTGGTCACAGGCAAAACAACATTTATGAAATCAAGCTTTTGATAGACTTTGTTGGAAAAGCTGTTTGCCTGTCTACAAGAATGTCTAGTGAAGAGAGTTGGAAGTGGCACAAGAAACTCTCACATTTGAACTTGAACAACATCAATGAATTGATCAGAAAGGATCTTGTAAGAGGACTCCCAAAGACCCTGTTAAATGTTGATGGCCTATGTGACTCATGTCAGAAGGCTAAACAAAGGAAGTCATCTTTCAAGAGCAAGACAGAATTTTCTATCACTGATCCCTATCATCTTCTGCATGTTGATCTCTTTGGTCCAGTAAATGTTATGTCTATTGCAAGGAAGAAATATGCTTTAGTCATTGTTGATGAATACACTAGATTCACCTGGGTGTATTTTCTAGCAAAGAAGGATGAAACTGCATCGACTCTGATGGAGCATGTGAAGCTTCTGGACAAAGGATCAAGCAACAAAGTCAGAATCATCAGAAGTAATAATGGAACTGAGTTCAGAAATGCAACAATGGAAGAATTCTGCAAGGACAATGGAGTGAAACAAGAATTTTCAGCACCTGGTACACCACAACAAAATGGTGTAGTTGAAAGGAAAAATAGAACCTTAATTGAAGCTGCCAGAACTTTGCTTGATGAAGCAAAATTGCCAACTTATTTCTGGGCAGAAGCTGTTCAAACTGCTTGTTTTACTCAAAATGCAACACTGATCAATAAGCATGGAAAGACACCATATGAGATGGTGAAGAAAAAGAAGCCTAACCTGAAATACTTTCATATTTTTGGGTGCAAATGTTTCGTTTTGAAGACTCATCCAGAACAGTTGACCAAGTTTGAGTTAAAGGCAGATGAAGGAATTTTTGTTGGCTATCCACTGTCAACAAAGGCATTCAGAGTTTACAATCTGAGAACTAAAGTGATCATGGAATCTATACATGTTTCTTTTGATGATAAGAAGATAACTGGACTTGAAGACAAAGACGAATATGATCAACTGAACTTTGAAAATGAAGTTTTAAACTCTGATGAAGGAAACTCTGATGAAACAATTCTGACAGACTCTGTTGAAACAAACTCTGAACCTCTACTGGTAAATTCTGGAGAAACTTCTCAGTCACAACAAAGAGGAGAACCAGTTGAGGGGGAGCATGATCAAGATGAAGACTCAAACACTGATACTGAGTCAACTAAAAAATCTGGATCAAACTCTGATGCTTCAAACTCTGAAAATTCAAATTCTGACTCTGGACAGTCAAGTTCAGGGGGAGTCTCAGAAAACGAAGATAGATCACAACAGAATCAGGAGAGCATGGATCAAGGGGGAGGATCACATGCTGACAGAAGTCATTTGCCTTCTGCTAGGAAATGGACTAAATCACATACACCTGATTTGATAATTGGTGATCCAGATGCAAAAGTAAAGACAAGAAGTGCTACTGCAAGTGAATGTCTGTTTCATGCATTCTTGTCTAAAAATGAACCAAAGAAAGTGGAAGAAGCTCTTCAAGATGCAGACTGGATAACAGCAATGCAGGAAGAGTTAAATGAATTTGAAAGGAATGAAGTTTGGACCCTTGTACCAAGACCAAAGAACAGATCTATTGTGGGTACTAAATGGGTTTTCAGAAACAAGACTGACAGTGAAGGTGTTATGACGAGGAACAAGGCTAGACTGGTAGCAAAAGGTTATTCACAGCAGGAAGGAATAGATTATGATGAAACATTTGCTCCAGTAGCAAGATTGGAGGCAATCAGAATTTTTCTAGCATATGCCTCTCACAAGAAATTCAAAGTGTTCCAGATGGATGTGAAAAGTGCTTTTCTGAATGGAAAGCTTGAAGAAGATGTGTTTGTTGAACAACCACCAGGATTTGTGGACCCCAAATATCCAGATTATGTCTACAGGCTAGATAAGGCACTATATGGACTTAAGCAGGCACCAAGAGCATGGTATGAGACACTTGCTCAGTTTCTTCTAGAAAGTGGATTCAACAGAGGAACAATTGACAAAACTCTGTTTTATTTCAATCAAGGAAGTGACCTCCTTTTAGTTCAAATTTATGTTGATGACATCATCTTTGGGTCTACTAATGATAAACTCTGTAAGAATTTTGCCAAGCTCATGCAGTCCAGATATCAAATGAGCATGATGGGAGAGCTTAGTTACTTTCTAGGCCTACAGGTGAAACAAACAGAAGATGGAATTTTCATTAATCAAGAAAAATACACCAGAAATCTTCTCAAGAAATTTGGTATGCTTGACTGTTCATCTGCATCAACTCCCATGGCAACAGCAACTAAACTGGACAAAGACACAGGAGTTTCAGTGGATATGACAAACTACAGGGGCATGATAGGATCTCTTCTATACTTGACAGCTAGTAGGCCTGACATCATGTATGCAACCTGTCTTTGTGCAAGGTTTCAGGCAGATCCTAGAGAGCCACATCTGACAGCTGTAAAAAGAATCTTCAAGTATCTCAAGGGCACCATATCATTAGGTCTGTGGTACCCCAGAGAATCAGATTTTAAGCTACTTGGGTATTCTGATGCAGACTTTGCAGGCTGTAAGGTAGACAGAAAGAGCACTAGTGGAAGTTGTCAATTTCTTGGTGACAGACTTGTTTCCTGGTACAGCAAGAAACAGAAATCAATCTCCACATCAACAGCTGAAGCAGAGTATATTGCAGCTGGTAGCTGTTGTGCACAGATCTTATGGATGAAGAATCAATTGCTGGATTATGGATTGAGGTACAGTAATATACCTATTTACTGTGATAACCAAAGTGCTATTGCTATGACAGGTAATCCAGTACAGCATTCAATGACCAAGCACATCAGCATAAGGTACCACTTCATCAGAGAACATGTGGAAGAAGGAAATATTGAACTACATTTTGTCTCTACAGAACAACAGCTTGCAGATATCTTCACTAAACCATTGAGTGAAGCTACATTTACAAGGCTGGTTAATGAACTAGGAATGATCTCTGGTTCTGACTAGAAATGTTGGTTAGATTCAAACTTTACTTATGTGATGTATTAATCATATTTCCTGATTGGTTAAATGTTGAGTGAGCTCTATTGATTAAACTCTGTTATGCATACTCTGCTAAACTCTGTCAGCATGTCTGTATGTCATACACTGTTAATAAGTTTGATAAACTCTGTGAACTTTGAGTTGATTTTTGTCTGAATGAAAACACCAATGAAGAAATATGTATGAAGCATGATTCTCAGCAATTAATCATGAATCTTTCTGAGTTATTGAGATCTAATCTTAGATTGTGCAGAAAGTTAACACAGCATGATACTGGCTCATATTTATAGCATCTCTTAGTTTATTTTGTCCTAAACTCTGAGTCTATAAATACTGTGTGCATTACCTTTCATAAAGAACTACTGATGTTGATGAACTCTAAACTCTGTTAGTTATACTCTGATAAAATAAAATGTTTACTGCAATACCCCAAAGAAAATGTATATAGGTTATTATACTCCTTTGAGATTATGTTGGATACTAGGATGACCCAGGAACCTATTGGTATATAATATGTGCTAAAATTCTCTGATTTTTGGTGACTAGTTAAATACTAGGATGACCCAGGAACTTATCAAAATGATAAGGGCTAAATTTTTTGAATTTTTGGTGACTGGTTCCAACCTCTGATTACTGGAATGAAAAAAAAATAATAATAATAATAAAAGAATAAAAAAAAATATGTGTATATAAAGGGGGTATAAACTAAAAATTACTGTATAAAGTTCGATTACTTCAGAGTTTAGCTTTCATCATACAGTCAGTGTTTACTATGACAGTTTGTGCATCCAGTGTTTATTGATTTACTTTATGGATTTTATGAAAAATTAGATGCTCTAAAAATTGACTTAGTAAACTCTGCTTCACACACACAAATACTCACAACTGTGCAATTTATGAAAGGGTTTCGGTGATAAAGTTGGAGAATTGACAAACGCTGTTGATTCGTGATTTGTACTCTAAGGTAAATTTTCACTTGGACAATTTGAAAGTCTTGGAGTAAGTAGGGTTTTTGACAACTGTTAATCAGTGGATAGTTGATGAATGTGTTCTTTATATGATTACTTTAATTAGTTTTCATATTCTCTTCTTGATGCATTTTCTTGAAGAACAGTTCATATAACAAAAATAACAGTTGCAGAACACAATGAACATGATTAGAAAAACAAAATTTTCATTGATAATAAGAAAGAGATTACAAGCAAATATTACATCTTTTTGTTCTCTCTATCTGCTAATCTATTCAACAGGAAAGTAAAAGGTCCGTCCACACCACTCCATTGTTAGCAAAAATTCCCAGATCCCATCTTTGCCACTTTGTTTGGGTGGAAGTTGAAGGGATAAGGTTATTTTTTGCTGACATATTCATTAACAATGGTTGGTGGTGGTGGATGAGGATGCCTTCGAGGAGAGCCATGCCAATGTTGCTTGGAGGGCAGCATCGATGTCGATCACCCTTGCAGGCTTCTCTCTCTCGAGCTCTTCCAGACCAGCATCCATTTGCAGCCACAGCGTCTCAAGCTGCCTTTCCCACTCAAACGCTTCAAATTCTTCACGCGTATAGCTGAAGATGTCCCTATTCTCGACAAGATGAAGGTTTTTCTCTTTGATGATAAGGTTGTCCATTGTTTTTCAAGAGTATTTGGTTTGAAGGGTTTGTGATTTTACAGGGGAGACTGAAAGGTTAAAGGTTTAATGAAATAATCTGAGCAAGTCTCTAGGCCTTAAATAGAGATGGGTAAGAACGAAGTCCTTAATCGCTTCGTATTCTGGTTATTAAAGGCAACAGGTAAACGATTCAAATTCTGATGTTACTTGGGTCCAGATATTTTTAAAAGAGTATTATTTGATTTTTGTTAAAATCAAATATTTTAATGTTTTTATTTTTAATATACTCTTTTTAAAAATAGGCACACATGACCCACTCGCCTTTAATGTGTCCCACTTACCTATTATCGTGTCCCACTACACATTAATCAAGGAATTGATTGAGTGTTTGTTACATAAGAGATTGAGTTTTTATTAATTTAATCACTTTTGTGTCCAAACGAGTTTGCTTTATTCTTACTCTCACAGTTTTCTTATTTTCTCTTGGGCACTCACACAAACACCTTTCTACATACATATCTCTTGGAAATTCTTAACTCAATGGCATCGAAAGCATTCACTGCTCTTGGCTTACGGTTTGTTCCTAATAACTATGAAGCTCCACTCTATCATGAACGCGTTCCAGAATCGTTTCATCTCATGCAAAACTTTTTGAGGGATTCAGAGATTGGACAAGCTCTGACTGGACCTGCTACTCTTTCTGCGTCTCAAATTGCTTCATTCTGGCAGAATTCAGTTTATGTGGATGGAGGAGAAAGTGGAACTCCTACCATTATCTTCACTTACGAAGAGCAAGATCATGTGATTACTCCACAGACTGTACGAGATACAATGGGGTTTGATACACATACTTCTTATACTCTCGTTAATGAAACTTATCTGAGAGAGATGCTACAAGAGATAGGTTACATGGAATCTCTTGACAAGCTCGGCAGCATAAAGAGACCAAATCTCAGAAAAGAATGGAATTTCTTCTTTGATTGCATAACGAGGACGTTCCAGAAGAAAGTCACAAACTGGGATGTTATTCCAATAGACAGTCTTCAAATCGGGTATTCTCTGCTCTATGGTTCTAATTTTGATTTTGGTCGACATGTTTTGATGAGCTTAGGTGATAAATTGTCAGAGTCTACCACTGTCTATTATGCTCGTTTCTGTCAAATGTTGTTTAATGCATGTGTACCTGGTCTTGAAATTGCTGAAACTGATGAAATTGATCCGTTTAGAGTCAATAATCGCATATTCTCTGATATGACTAACAAGGATGTTGGTAAAGAAAATCTTCCTGAGTTTGTCATGCCTCTTGTTCTACGAAATTTTCTAAATCAACCACAAGAACCACAACAAGACCAACAGGAACCACAACACGATGCACCACAACAAGATGAACCTGAACAAGAACCACAACAACCTGAACCACACCCTGAACTTCAACCAGAACCAAACACTGAATCACCTGCAAAGCAACCTTCACTCACTTCAAACACAAACTCTGATTCGTCACAATCTCCACCAGCATCACAGTCTAGAATGCAAAGAGTTAAGAAGGCAGTTACTAAACGACGTGCTAGTCTAAAGCAGGCAGAAGAGACACAAAGCAAATCAAAATGGAAATCTCCTGAAGCTATTTACACTAGAAGGGGGAAAAGAATGAAATCTCGGGCGAACATATCTAAGTCACTCTCAGTGGTAGAACAAACTCCACCAACTAGTGAAGAGGATTCAGATAATGTACCTCTAGCGAAACGAAGAAAAGTAATATTCTCTGATTCTGTGGATGAAGATATTGAAGCTCCAGAGGTTGTTTCACAACAAACACCTCCTGTTGAGGTTGAGAAAGATGCAATACCTGCAGAGGATGTAATACCTGCAGAGGATGTAATGCCTGCAGAGGATAAAATGCCTGCAGAAGAGGATGCGAGAGATGGTGTTTCTCCAATAAATGATGTTCCTGATTCATTTATGCCATTCTCTGATCCTATCTCTGATATTGGTGTAGCTGATCAACCTACGTCTGTTCCTTCTGAAGCTGTGGCATCTCATACTGAGATATTATCTGATGCTCACCACACTGTTGAAGAAGGTGAAGAAATTGATCAGGGAACCAAAGTAACTTCTCAGTCAATGCCTGTTGCTGAGCCTGAGCAACATGAAGAAAATCCTGAAAAGCCTACAAAAGATATTGCTAAACCTATGGCTGAAGATGAACCAGTTAAAGCTACAAGTGTTGAAGCTGAAGGTGACAGTAGTGCAAACTCTGATACTTCTCTGAGTGCACCAGTACAAACTGATGATAAACATACACCTTTTTCTCAACCTTGTACTTCTCATGAAGTTGAGAGAGCACAATTTGCCAAGAATGCCGCTGAATGGTACAAAGAAGATTGTATTTTTCCACCAGGAAGAGCAGCTAAGTTTGTTAAGCAAAGTGCTGATACTATCTCTAATCCAGAGATTCTTTCTTGCTTGAAAGCAACTATAGTTCAAGTTAAAACTCTGGATAGACGATTTGATGATACTAATTTGGCAATCACTTCTTTGCGAAATGAGGTTGTAGCTAGAGAGATGAAAATGGAAACACATTCAAAACTAGTGACTACAAAATTCTCTAAAGCTCAAGACAATATCCTTGCCAGACTGAGTAAAGTTGAAGAGAACCAGTCTGATTTATCTGCTAAAATTGATTCTATTGCTACCTCCCTGGAGTTAATTACTTCTATCCTTATGCCTGATGATGTCAAAAAGGGGGAGAGAGTTGTCAGAAGGGATAGTGCTGGAGATGGAGGGGCAAGTAACAAAGGAAAGAAAAAGGCTGAGGAGGTTCAAACTCTGAGAACTAGTAAGTCATCCAAATCATAGTCTGTTGGGAGAAATACTGATACTCAAGGAACTTCAAGGACCAAGAGTTTACTGTTATCTTCAAATCCACAAACTGATGAAGAATTGGCTGCTAAGCTGTTCATTGAAGAGAATGAGGAAGGAGTAACGATTGAGGACATTGAAGCTGAGGAAAAGAGTTTACAAGAAGAACATCTTAAAGCTTTAAAGTCTGATAAGGTACAAAGAGGAAAAGCTCCTAGACCTGTTGTTAAAGGTGTTGTAATCAGAGAGAGGACTGATGTTAGTCAAAGTTCTCGGTTCTCAAAGGAAGCAATTGCAGCAGAGGCTAAACTCAAGCTAAAAGGCATTGAAGGTGAAAGTTCACAGAAGAAAGTTACAACTTCTGTTGCATCTCAAGCGATGATTACACCTTTACACTCCTCACAGTTGAAATCTGTTTTT
This sequence comes from Saposhnikovia divaricata, assembly GCA_036435485.1. NCBI lineage: Eukaryota > Viridiplantae > Streptophyta > Magnoliopsida > Apiales > Apiaceae > Saposhnikovia > Saposhnikovia divaricata. Next base: position 52,026,200 of record CM071594.1, on the reverse strand, counting down.
GGAAAAGGAACAATTTCTGATCCAAATGTGTTATCTGGAGTCTCAATGAATATTTCTGATGGAAAAGCTTTATCTGGCAAGATTGGAAATAATAAGGCTGGACTAGGTTCACATAGAGATAGAAGGCAATATACTGGTCCTAGAGATCCTTCTTCACTGGCTGTTCCAGGTCGTGGTGTTCCTCAAGAGAGTCTGGATAGACTGGAATCAGTGCAGTTGGTTCATCAGAAGAGTTTAGACAAAGATTTTCTTTTATACTTCATGGCTGATGGGACAGTATTCAAAGTTGGTGAGGATGATATCGGCTTGAAATGTTGGGAAGAACTAGAGTATGTTCTATATCTTCTCAAGGTGAATAGTCGAAGGACTCAATCAGTTGCCAATGTACTCAGACAGAAGATGACTCAGAATCTGGCAATTAGAGGACAGAAATACAACAGCAGATATATTCCTAAGTACAGGGATTACCAAGGCAATCTCATTGAAATGAAGAAAGGTACTGCAAAGTTAAAAACTGATTTGGGAATCACAGTACTTGACTTCAATACTCAGGCAGAAAAAGTCAGATTTATCAGACTGGGTAATGAAATGAGAAGGAACAAGATTTATGATCTTAGGGCTGCTATTTACCAAACAGATGAAAGTGATCCTCAACTCAGAGAAATCAAGGAAGCAATGAAGATTGAACTTGAAAATGCAGAAAGAAGATTGCTGATTGATTATCTCAGAACCATGCCAGATCTTGAAATGATTAGAGATTAAGTTCTGTAAGAATTTTCTTATTCTCTATAGTTTTTAAGCTTAAACTCTGAATCTGTATAAACACTGTATTTATCTATTTGTTTTGACATCATCAATTACTGTCATTAACTTGTACATTTTTGCTAATGAACAAGTTGGGGGAGATTGTTAAATATAATTGATGTGTTTTAATCAGTGTTTAAGTGTTACAGGGAGTTATCAGAGTTTAGCTGGAAGCAGTCAGAGTTTGCGTAAACTCTGACAGTTGGAAGCTCGACAGAGTTTGTTAAACTCTGTCTGGAGGAAGCGCGTCTACTGTTCAACAGTGATTAAAGATTAATTATGGAAGCGATATCTTTGAAGATTGGATAGCTATCAAAGAGATCGAGTTGACATAGGAGACGTGTGACAATCTGTAATTGATATCATTGTATAGCTGATTATTAGGAATATCAATTAGAGATTGTATCGTAGCTGTATGTTATATAAATACAGATAGGTTAACCCTAGAAGGGTATCGATAACGAATTATCATTATTGTAACCTAGCAGCTCTTTGTGATATTTTTACATCACAAAGAGGGTTTGAAATACAAGAAGTTTTTAAGTGCATAAACGCTTTTACTTGTTAATCTCTCATACAAAGTTGATTATTATTTGTGTATTCGGCCTAACAATCAGAGAAGAAATGACCGATCTTACAGAGTAAACATCACAATCGTTGCGGAAAAATCAGTTTACCAAGCTCTGATACCATGTTACAACTTATTATACTGCTGTATAGTGAAACAATTAAGTATAAACTCTAACAAACTCCATTAATGAACACTGATGAAACTCAAGAAAAGTTGTATTTACATAATGAAGAAGACAATGTTGAGTTTACATATTAAAGAAGAACAAAACAAACAGTACAGAGAGAGACTCTGAGAAAATGTATATATCCAACTCTAATGCTCAACTCAGCTATATGACAACTGTAATCTCTAACAAACTAGTAGTAGTTAGTTATGCTGAGTCAGCATCTGCTGAGTCAGCTAAGTCCACAGCCTGATCAACCTTATGTAGACTAACAAAAACACTTGCCAAGAAGAAACCAATTGATGCCACAGTGGACTTGGTCACCTTCGGGAAGAATGATTCTTGCAGTTACTTGAGTGGAGCTGACCTTGCTGCATTAGTATGTTACAACTCTATAATAATATTGTATATGTAGTCAACTTCTCTTCCATGTTCATGCCCTCCAGTCATATGCATATTTTTTGAATTTGCTTACTTAGCTAACTGTTTAATTATTGCATTTGCTGCCTAGATGGACGAAGCTGCAATTGTTGCACTTGAAGACCAACTGCAGGAACAAAAAAGTTCAGATGGCACACGATATACTATAAAAACAGAGCATTTTGACCAAGCACTGAAAAAAATTCCTCCATCTGTCTCAGTCAAGGTATTCCTCTTATTCTTCTGGATGGCATGTTTGCTCAAGATACTGTACCTCTTTGTGAATTTGTGTTGGTGATTCTAGCCATGTAGTTATAATGGACTTGTAATACAAGATGTCTTGTCTTTTTTACTATGAAATCCAAATACAAAGTAAGAGACACCAAATGTATATGATACAAACTACACAGTATCAACTGATTGTATCTGGCTTCACGCTGCAAGCTAAAAAGCTACCCCTTATCTGCATCGATGTCGGAAGGCTATATGCACAATTCTCTCAAATCTCAACTATTTTAGACTTTACATCTGCATAGATATAGACAAGTATTAATTTCTTTTAAGTAGAATGTATCCATTCTTTTGGGTGAAAGTAAAGTTTACTCAGTATCTATGTTATTCTATATCTTTTGTGCAGCAAAACGAATATTACGGGCGTTTACAACAAAGCTTAAGTCCAGCCTGAGGCTTTTGGGCTTACAAGTTTTGTATGATGAGATTGTTCTTGCTTACGAACAAGGTGCAAGGCTGCTGAACCAGCTCCATATAGAGTTTTCATATTTATAGATGATTGTATTCTTATGTTAAGTTATCATCGCCTTTTTATTTTCATATTGTTGTATCAATGAAGCCAACATTTCCGGGCAAAATTTTGGAAGGAGTAGCACCGAGTTTTGACCTTTGTGTGTGTTCAAGGTGTTAGTATTGGTGCCCTAGAGGCAATGTAATACATTATATTTATGTTTGAGTGATTTTATATATTCGATATATATATATGTTTATTATTGGATTTATTTACTGCGAAATAAATAAAGTATAATAAATGTCCTTAGAACCTTGATACAAATTATATAGTTGCAAGTATGTGACTTGAACATGAGATTATATAATGATCGTATCATATTCTTAAATGTCCCTAGCCGAGTATTATTATTAATTAGGACAATAATAATACACTGAGTCTAGTATGATAATTGACTGATGACCACATCTCATTGGTCATAAGTATGAAGATACTAAAAGCAATGCATAGGTAACTGTACGAGTACAGGGTACTGGACAGACCCACCGTGAGATACATCACGGTAAATAATAATAAATGTGTCATATGTATTCTCACAGTGATAATGGTGTAATGATCCTTAGACCTGAAGTCGTTATAATTCTACATGAGAATTAATATATTTTGAATTCGTCAAAAGTTATCTTTAGCCGGATAATGATAAAGGTGAATATCGGATATATTATGAATCATGTGAGAAATATGAACGATCTAGATGGGATTTAAATCTCCTGATAAAGGAGTGATATTATCGGCCTCTTGTTTGAGTGAGACTATGAAATGCATGGCCATGCTCAAATGTTGATTTGATTAAATAGTCTACTCACCGATCAAGAAAATGAAGATTAAATTATGAAGAGGATGACACATTACATGCCTCGAGTTTAATCTATAATATCGTGATTTAAAGGGATTATATTACATGGAACATTAGTCATAAAAGGTTGATTGAATCGTTGATTTAATTATTGTTTTATTGGGTAGCAATAATGTGTTACTAGACGCCGCTTATTGTTTACAATTTTATTAAAGAATAAAATTGTTGCCAATTAAATAATAACCTACAGGGTCACACACAAAGAATGTTTAAAAGGGATATTAATTTATTTCATGAATTTAAATTAATAATAATTTAAATTATGATTTTAAATTAATAATAAATAATAATTCGAATTTTATGAAATTAATTAAGTGAGACTTAATTAGTTAAAGATAAAATTTGAAGATGTATTTTCTTGACTTATTTGATTAATTAAGTATGACTTAATTAATTTATTTAAATAAATAAGATTTGTTTAAATAAAAATGGCCTAATTGTTTAAGCCTCCATTTTGTTTTATTTCTCTATTTAATCCAAGAGTTGGCAAGTCTTTCAAGATACACCAAACTGAAATATTCAGTTCATACATTCTCAAGAGAAATCAAATCAAGTCAAGAGCACATCCGGATTATTTATTTTGGCTAGTACCAATTCCCGTGGCGAAATCGTTCGACGATTCAAGCAAGCGTTCAAGTGTGGATACCGGTGGAGGAGTTGCAAGTTTAACTCTCAAGATCAACACTTTAGCTCTCAAGATCAACAAGCTAGGATCTTCATTTGTCATCCATTGGAAAGCTTTAACAAGGTACAATCTTGTTCTTGAGAATTTTATACCATGATCATCATTTTATACATGGATCCGGGCTTTGGAATTCGTTTTTAATTGTTATTTACGTCATTTCCGTTGCGTTATTATGCCCGAATTCCAACACAAGGAGCCTTCTTTAAACACCAGAAGGGATTGTAAAGAAAGTTCTAAATCTGTCCTAGCTGCATGCATAACAAATGTGGATGTAATCAGAACAGTAATCTGTCCTAGCAACTCCAGACAGTTATGTTTCTTCAACTTGGTGCCAAAGGTGAAAGGGGTGCCAAAGGTGAAAGGCCCCTCGTTATGTGGTCCCGTTGTATCGATCGATTATTTACTATTTAAAGTTTATGGAAAGTGGTCAATTAATTTCACCCAAAAACAAAAATTACTGGTAAATGTAAGTTTACAAATGTAGATAACGATATTGTGCTCGTAAATAAGTTAACGTAACCTCTCAGTTTATCGGAGATAGAGTTTGCCGATTGGTATATTAGTTTTGAACTATATTAATTATTACGTTTATCCCCTTTTGGTTGTACCTACGGGTATTATTATTATTATTATTATTATTATTATTATTATTATTATTATTATTATTATTATTATTATTATTATTATTATTATTATTATTATTATTATTATTATTATTATTATTATTTAACATGGGAACCTGCAGCCGCTACCCTTCGGGTGCGTTTTGGGTAAACCCATGGGCTCACGCAATAGCCTTCAAACCACGTGATCAAAGGCAAACCGCACAAGTGTAACAGGCTCTGCCCCAGGATGACATAATCACAAATCCGCCTCCCATGGGAGTCGAACCTGTGACCAAGAGGTGAGATGACCTCTCTTTAACCAACTGAGACAACCTTGCGGATTTATTTTAAAATGCCTAAAAATGATTAGAAATTATTTAAAATTTCTTTTTGGTAAATAAAAATTTATTACTTATATCTTTATTAAAAAAAATTAATACCTTCACATCCGTAAATAAACAAGTTTAATTATGTCGGATAAATGTGCAAATGTGCAACAAATGTACAATATAACTTCAATAAATACCTATACGGCAATTGAATAATTTGTTAGTGAATAATTTTAAGATTCTAAAATAGTAGCTGGGAAAAAATATAATTTCAATAACGATAAATTAATTAAATTCTTCGTTACAACAAATCTATGCTATTATATAAAAGGCGAAATATTAAAAGTTTGGTCTGTCGGTCGGCACAGTACCTATTGATTTACTTATTTATCTTTACGTACATGTTATTTTTACTTAATTATTTATTGTTAGTAATAACTAATAAATTTCCTTTTTTCAGATAAAATGTTAACTTTTCTATGTTTGAATAACTAATCAATTTTCTTTATATTTTATCTAACTATTACTATAAACTAATCAATTACCTTTTCCATCTAAAACAAATCAATTACCTTTTCACCTAAAACATGTCATCGTTTTAATTTTCATGTTACTTTTTCTATTTTCTCTAACTAAAATATCTCTTTTTCCAATTATATCACGGACGGTTCTATTTAAAAAAATAATAATAATAACATTATAATACTAATAATTAACCGATTACTTTTTTCAGCTAAGACGTATCATCTTTTCTATATTTTCTAAATAAAATCTCTTTTTTTCTAAAAATATTAAGGGCAACAACAAACACATTACCTTTTCTCTTTTCTCCGACTAAAATCTCTCTTTTTTCAATTATATCACGGATGTTTCTATTTAATAAAATAAAATAATAATATAATAATAATTATTATTATTAACAGTTTACACTTTTCAGCTAAAACATATCTTCTTTTCTATATTTTTCTAATTAAATTTTTTTTCTAAGAAATATCACGGACAATAATAATTTATCATTTTCTAAAAATACTACGAGCAATTTTATTTAGTAAAATGACAAAATTAAATTATAATTACTATAAACTAATCAATTATCCTTTTCACCTAAAACATGTCACATTTTTATTTTCAAGTTACCTTTCTATTTTCTCTAACTAAAATATTTTCTTTTTCTAATTATATCACGGGCAGTTCTATTTAATAACTAAAATAATAGTATTATAATATTAATAATTAACCGATTGCCTTTTTCAACTAAAACGTATCATCTTTTCTATATTTTCTAACTAAAATCCCTCATTTTTTAAAAATAGCACAAACAACATTAATTTCTCATTTTCTAAAAATATTTTGAGCAATTTTATTTAGTAAAATAAAATAATAAATTATAATTATTATAAACTAATCAATTACCCTTTTCACCTAAAGCATGTTACCTTTGTAATTTTTTTTAACTAAAACTTATCTTTTTCAAATTACATCACGGCCATTCTATTTCATAAAATAAAATAGGAATTTTATAATTATTAATAAATAACCAATTACTTTTTTCAACTAAAATCTATTATCTTTTCAAATTTTTTTTACTAAAATCTCTCGATTTTTGAAAATATCACGGATAACACTTACTACCTCCGTCCTATCCAATTTTTAACATTTGAGATAGAAGAGTCAGCACACATTTTAAGATATATATAAAGTATAGTTTCATAACTTATTTTTTATATTTTTTTTTAAATAAAATTTTAAACATTAAATTTTTATTCAAAAAAAAAAATTAAAATAATTAATGGAATTATGCTTTATAAAAACCATAAAATGCGTGTCGAATCCACCATCCCAAATCTTAAGAATTGAATGACACGGAAGGAGTATATAATTATTATCAAATTATCTTATTTAAAAATTTAAACCTTCAAAATTCATGTTTAAAAAAATATTAAATTAAATTAAAAAAAACCGTGCATCGTAGAGTTTTAAGCTAGTATTAATTTATTCATGATTAACGATGAATCCTTATCATCTTCACTCTGTTTATTTGTTTGTTTATATCTAACTTGTTCGACACGGTTACCTATTTATCCTAAGGTAAGTAGGTAGTTGTATTCGACAGGTATTGATCGCTTATATTATTCCTATTATCCGTAATAATCTTCTCTAACTAAGATATTATTATTGTAATAGTTTTCTTGGGTATTTTTTCATTATTATTTAGTTATTGATTATATAAACCCTCCTAATACACTGTAATCACTATTTATTGATTTAAGTATGAGAGCAGTCCACCCTAATGATCTGTCCTTTCAACCCGTTGAATCTATCACTATTTTTTTCGTCGTAATTTATGGAATGGGGCCCACTTGTTGGCAAAATTGAATAAACTTACGACGGAACGCTTCGTCGTTTTTTAGTTTCTTACGACAGAAAAACCGTCGTAACATATCTAATGGGACCCACCTACAGACTAGGTCGAATTTACGACGGAATATAAATGATGAACAATCGTCGTAAGTTTGATTTTCCAAAATACACAAAATGCTATTTTTTTAATTTCCAGCCATTTTTGGCTTCCAAAATTAGATCCTAAACCTGCCTAATCATGGCACCATCCAGCCCTCTAATTTTAATATGCAATCAACCACATTACTAAACAAACATAAACATAAAATTCTACATAATCAAACACCATATAATTTACATAAAGTCATAGATCCATAATTGTTCACATCCAAACATTAAACCAGTCTATAGAAACCTAGATCATCATACAACCCTCCAAAAGTCAGTTTCAGTTTAGAAACACAACTACCATTATCTTACATTCATCATCCATGTCAAAGTTACAAACATTTTCATCCCTTGATAACAGGACCGCCTCTAAAGACAACATCATAATTAGGCGCACTCATATCACGGTCATCATCAGACTCAGTAGTATTACCATTGTGTCGGCCACCATCATCAAAATCATCATTCTCAACTGCCGGGGCCTTCCCCTACAACATAATATAAGTAATTAGCTATAAAAATTTGAATGACTAGTGTAATCAACAATATGATCAGTATCATTCGTTTCTGAAGAATAAAATTTGCTCAGGTGCATAATTTACATAAATTGTGGAATATTCTGCACATAAAATTAAGCAGATTTACAAAAATTCTACTGAATTGTCAGCCAATACAAAGACATATTTTGCTATAGCTGTTTCTAAATGGGATGCAGAATACTATATCAAGGTTGATGCTGAGATATGCTAGTCCTAATTTACTACCGTTTAATCAATTACACACTTTTTATTGTACGGGGAAGTTAGATACCATGATCCTGAATACTGAAAATTTGGGCAGGCAGGAAACAAGTGTTTAAAACATGATTCTGCATAAATTTCTACACTAAGTTCTTGGCTATTTCTTACCAGGGTTTCTATTCCTTTACACAAACTCAGAATATGTTTGGGCTTCATTTAAGTTAACTCAGACAATGATTTTGCATTATACATGATTCTGCATTATACAGTTTTACATGATTTTAAGTTATACATTCTCAACACAAGAAAAAAAGAATGAAATGCAAATAAGAAGATGTACCTTTTTCGCTCCAGGCCCATATGTCTTGTATATATTGTTTAGCACATCAACCACCGCCCGAATAATGGCATGTCGTGTCTCTCTAGTAATGGGATGGTCTGAAGGTAGAGAGGACTCTCTTTCCACCACATCCCGTGCTAAGAGACGGATCTGCTCGGGTGTCAACATGTACTCCTCCGGATTGGCTCGAGCCAGCGCCAGGGTCTCATCCACGACTCGCATGAACATGTCATCCTGTAAGCGACCCAAGGCAGTTCTGCCAGAGCTTCCTTCTCCTTTCCGAGGCCGCGGGGGGTGTCCCTCCAACTCTGTGACAATATAACATAAATATGCTATTACTAGGAATAAATGGCATGGGACAAATTAGAGCATGCGAAACACTTCAAGTTATATAACAGAAGAATACCATAGACATCAGAGGCTCGAACCCGTGGATGTCCAAGAATCGTGTTTTTTCGAACACCTCCAATAGCCTCTATCCAACTATGGATTTGCCCTTTCTTGGGATCAAGGCCTTTCTTTTGACAGATGCTAACATAATGCTCCTGAAAATAGTATAAGAGTACTCGTGAACTTGAAAAATCAAATTCTGGTGGAAGTGAATATATTTGTGTTGATTGTATATTATTATAATTTATTTATACTCTTGTCTTACGTTTATTTATAACACAAACATATAAGCTTATGTATGGTCAATTTACTGCACAAAAAGAGGGGTATCATGTCTAATTTTGAAACTTTGGTTGGTAAGCCTCACTGTAATACTAGTACCTGAAATGATTGTATTTGTTAATAATTAAAAAAAAAAACCAATTGGCATGCATTTGGCATGAGTCAGCTAATCATAAAGAAATATGGACTGATTGGCTGGTAATTTCTAAACACACGATACTTACACATGTCTTCATTTATTTGTTAAGACTAACTACAGATATAAGAGAGGGGAATATCCAGATGTAGAGAGGCAACACAATGGTTTTTAAAAAAAGAAAATTTATTTCTAATGATTTAAACAAAAGGAATTAAAAAAGAACTGCCAAAATCAAAAAAGGTCTTGAGAACTGTCAGTAATTAATAAAAATAAATCAGTTGGTATTAATTATCTAAGTTGCAGTTTCAGAGTTAGCACTGATAGTTACTTATGTTTTGATCAAAATTAGCGTAAAAAAATTCGAGATAGCCCAAATAACACCATGTAGCTAGAAGCTAAGCAAGATGTTCACTGAGTTTGCTTCTACTACTTTTAATGAATATTTTTCTGAACATAACAAAAAAATGTTTTGAAAGAACCACACACTACAGATCATGGTTTCTAACTTAGTATGACGTTTATTATGCAACAGCCACACACTACATAAATTTTAACCTAGCAATTTATATTAGAATGGTACGCCAAATGATCACTCTTTATTTATAATCTTGAACATTCTTATTGCTAGCGTAACATTATCAGAATTTCTAAACCTTTTAATCATCAAGACTCTTCTTGTTTCTAGCCTTATCATCATCCGATGCACAACTTCTAGCTTATTGATTATTTATAATATCATCATGTCAGGTATCGCCAAAATCTAAGTGAACTTTTACCGGAATTACGTAACAAAACCATTTATGTCAATTAATAGTTTGAACATCTTCTAGATCAAATTTCAAGTGATTTGGTATCACAAAGACATTGTGAATTGTGATACATTTAAGCAAAGCCAGCCTAAACAGGAGACGCACATTCAGTTCACTTCCAACTAACAAGTACCACAGAATTGGAAAGTAGAAGAGGAGCTTTTGAATCTTTCTTATAGGATATGTATACAGGAACGAAGCACTTGCATAAAAATTTTAAGTAAACAAGAACATACACATAGTTACACTGCACAAGTGACTCCCATCTTTAACTTGCAAGATGCATTTGCCTTGTCCATAAGCAGACTTTTGTACACTAGCAACTAAACAGAGTGTCATTATGTTCAGAAATGACCTTTAAACAGAGTGTGGATTTTTTTGAGGTAAAAGTTTTCACTTGTAGATTGAGACTATACCTAGCTTTTAAAACAACAAAAGAGTGAAAAAAATCTAATAATAATTATTAATAATGATAAAACAATAAAAAGTTGATTTTAAAAAGAGAGATGCCAGAACTTACATGAACAGAAATGCATAGATAAAATAAGTATAATATGAACACTTACAATGATTTTTTTGGCGTCCTCGGTAATCCACTGACCCTTCCTTCCCTCGTATTTCAAGGTGTGGCAATCTTTATAGACAACAAGATCATCAAGATTGCCCTCGTGCAACTCCATATAATCCTGTTCAAGAATTTTAAAAAACAAACTCAAATAAAAATATTCAATACACAATGACAGTAAACAATAAAAAGTCCAATTTCATGCTAAAAAAATGAAAGTTGCAAGTCAAGTTTTGAGAAACAGCATACCCGACGACGACGGTCAAATGAACGTGCGCCAGATGTGTGAGGCACTTTCACAGCTTCTCGAGCCTTCTTACCAGCGGCTGACTTCTTCTTAAATTCCTCACTTACCCAATACTCAGCTAATCTGGACCAAACACCGGGTTTCGTATATCCGGGCCTGTGATCTGCAAAAGTAATCCCTGTAGCAGTCGCCATCTTCGCTAGAGCCCTTCCCCTGTCATCGGCAAGTGTATGGCGCATGTTATCATTCTCACACGCATGTATTTTCTCGTATCCCATGTTTAGCTTCTTGACTATCTTCTTCACGGCATAATAATTAAAAGGGAGCTTATGCCCCTCGGGAAACACATCTCCAAGTAAAAGGAGCATTTCATCAAATTCCTTATCACTACATTTATTATGATTCTTCCAATGTAGGAATCTCGTAACAAACTTCAATTGCGTGTACTTGGTATTGCCCGGATATATTGGTTCCCCGACATTATTCACATTGTCTAAAAATTTAGATGCTTGCTCGTTCGGGTCCTCGTGGTTGCTAATTTCCTCTCCAAAATATTCCCCTCTAAAGGCATCCCTCAACATTTCATATTCATCATACACATCTTGACGATCATTCATTTCTTAAATTTCTTTTTCATGATAACGCCATATGGTGTAGCTCTCAAGAAAACCGGTTGCATATAAGTGAAACTCGACATCGGGAATGAGTTGAAAGAGTTGATTCCTACATGTATTACACGAACATCTAATCAAAAGTTCCGGATTATCCGGTTCGTTGCTATTATTTTTTGCAAATGCCAAGAAATATTTAACTCCATCAACAAATTCTTTCGAAAAACCATAACCACCGAGAATAGTTCGTTTAGAGATCCAACTAGTATTGTAAGACATCTACAAATGTAAAAAAATATATATACAAATCAATTACAAAGTGCACACACATATATATGTTGAACATGTAATGAACTTTAAAATAAATCACATATATTTAAATGCATTAAAATAAAGTAGAGGAGATTAAAATTGAATCCTTACATTGATGATTGTTGTAATCGTTGTCGCTATGTCATGTATTTGATGATATGAAGATGTGTTTTTGTTTAAAAAAAAAATTGGGAGGAATGTGGTGCTAGCTAGAGAATGGATAGTAGCTTTCAATTTTACACAGGGAAACTTACGACGGATATGAAATTCCGTCGTAAATTTATTAAAAAAATAATTACTTTGAATGGCTAAGTGTAAATGCAGTAGGTGGCATTTATAATGTCTGGTAAGCTAACTTTGGTCAGCTAACTTACGACGTAAATTGAATTCCGTCGTAAATTTTCTGGTAAAGCAAATTTACGATGTAATTTTCCGTCGTAAGTTTACAATACAAACGACGTCGTCTCGCCATTAGTAAAATTAATTCCTTTTACAATAAAATTTAATCCCAAAAAACAAATTTACGACGAAATTTCCGTCGTAAATTTACCGTTAAAACGACGACGTTTCATTAAAAGTAAAATTAATTCATTTTACAATTAAATTAAACCCAAAAAAACCAATTTACGACGAACATTCCGTCGCAAGTTGAATGCTGTCCCCAAACTTACGACGGTTTTCCGATTTCCGTCGTATGTTTGGCGCGCAAAAAAAAACGTCGTAAGTTTGCTGTCGTAAATGGCCAGATTTCTTGTAGTGATGTGCTGGAACATTATTCACGCTTATATATATAATTGTTTTTATTTGGGTGCGCGAGGCCATCATTGATTCACAAGTTAGGGATCCAAGACTTGAAATCGATTCGTTAACGGTCTCAAACTTGAACCTCTCATCTCGTCCCAACCAGATTTCCGCAGACTGGAACGTCCAGATGAATTTCAAAACCATAAGGAAGCATGCATACTTCAATCTCTCCAATGTCAAAGTCTTGGTATATTACAATGACAAGATAGTTGGGGTTACAAATGTTGCGTCATTCTATATAAGTCCAAAGAACCCTCCCATGCAATTCGGGGGAGATTTTTATTCTTTGTTGTCGGGTGATTACATTGATGATTCCATGATCAACCACATTGCCCAGGGTAAGAACGTCGCGGGCACTCTAAGGGGGTGGTATTGTATTATGACTTTTAATGACAATTTTTTGGAGAATGATTTTAATGGATTTTATAAACTTTTAATGATTGTTAATGACCAATACTTTTGATGACTCCTAATAAAATGACTTTTAAAAACTTTCATAGACTTTTAAATATATAGCCTATATTTAAATAAATAGATTTTGTGGTGTAGTAAGATCATATTTGCCTATATTGTGAAACCCTTTATCCTTTCTCCAGTACAACCCAATTTCGATCCTATATTATCCGTTCAATCCGGCCACCAAAAAACTTGGGTACAAGGTATATTAGCAAAAGCTCAGAATGTGCGATCTTTAACTACTCTGATCAAGAACCTTGAAAAAAAGCTTGGGCCCATAGATGTTATGCCAAAAACTACCAGCTCTGAAGAGATTCCTTCACAAAAGGAAAAATTTGCAGATGCACTAGAAGAACACATGGAATCATCAAACACAAAAGAAGTGCCCACACAACCACCACCAGAAAATAAGGCCATTGATTCGCCAGTAGAAAATAAAGAATCATCACAATCACCTGTTCCAAGGGAAGAACTCTCAGTCTCACCAGACAAATCTGGGTCCAGCATTGTGTCATCTGCCAAAACAGAAAAACTTACAGACTCACCCACCAATAACCGGACCATGCAGTCACCTGCCAAAGAACAACACTTGGCAGAGTCACCAGCCACTAAATGCAGGACTAGGGAGTCACCAGCCACTAAAGGCAGAACTTGGAAGGTTTGGACTTTACATGCTTATATGCATCTAGAAAGCTTTGTCACGTATCATATCAATTTCAAAAAAAAACATCCAACCATTCATAATTGATAAATTAACCACACAATAAACACACACATACACAAACACACATACACACACACACACACACACACACACACACACACACACACACACATATATATATATATATATATGATACAACTACAAACACATGGAGAGAGAAGCAAAAGAAAGAAAAAACAGTAAAAGAGGGAAAGAAAAAGAAGCAAGAAAAAAAGGAACCTCTTTTGGCAGGGATGGAACCCTAGGGGTGAGAGCTATCGTTGAGGAAGATAATGTCTTGTCAAATATTCTCAAAAAGGACGTGACAATTTTTGGAGAAAATATACACACTTTTTCATAAAAAGTCATTGAAAGTCTCTCACTTTTATTTTTCCACCAAAATCATTGACTTTTTGAATAACAAGTGACTTTTAACAACTCTTTAAAAGTTGTAATTGAATACCTTAAACTTTTAAAGACTTTTTTAAAATCCTGATACAATACCTCCTTACTTTTAAAGAGTATTTAAAAGTATTAATTAAATACCCCTAAACTTCTAAAGTCTTTAAAAGTATTTAAAAGTAATGATACAATACCACCCCCTAAAATTAGATGTGGAGTTGTTAGTTTCTGTTAGAATATGCCTTGAATCTGTAATGCCCCAAATCGTTGGGATTTCGGGTATTTTATGTTATATGCTATGGGAAACTCAGGACTTGAGCTGGGAGGCTCAGGGCCTGAATCAAACAGAGATATTTCAAGCATGAAGCTCAGGACCTGAGGCGCGCAGTGCTCAGGACCTAAGGCGTGCAGTGTGTTTTATCTGTTATGGGCCTATTTTCTGGGCTTTTTTGTAACCGGTTAGAGAGTACTATTATATAAACTCTCTAGGTCATAACCTAAATCTAGAATCTGTAATCTGAAACTGTAATCTAGATCAGAATCGGTAATCTGAATAGATAATCTAGATTTGAATCTGTAGCTGTGTGCTGTAATCTGTATCCTCAAGATCAATAAAACTTTTCTCTTCTGCCTATCTGTGTTCTTCCTTTTACGTTTATTATAATCTTTGTAGCTTCCGTTATAACAAACTGGAATCAAGAGCTTGGTTTTCGGTAAAGATGTCTGGTTTTAACGTGAAGGTCGACAAATTTACTGGGAGGAATAGTTTCAGTCTGTGGCAAATCAAGATGCGTGTTTTGTTAAAGCAACAGGGGCTCTGGGCGCCATTGAAAAAGAAATCGACGACGGATCCTGAAATCGCTAAGATGGCTAGCCTAGAAGAAAAGGCACACTCAACAATTTTGTTGTGTCTTGCAGATGATATTATTACTAAAGTCGCGGAGGAGGATACTGCGGCTAGTCTGTGGTTGAAGCTTGAAGGTCTCTACATGACAAAGTCTTTAACAAATAAGTTGCTTCTGAAGCAACGTCTGTTTAGTCTGTGATTGCAAGAAGGTATGGAGGATGAGGATGCTGCTTTAATTCTGTTAGTTTCTTTGCCATTATCGTATGAGAATTTTGTGTAATCGTTTATTGATGGTAAAGATACTATTTCTCTAGAGGAGGTTAGATCTGCTCTCCATACTAGAGAGCTGCGCCATAAGGCGGCTGGTACAGGTGTAGATAATCAGGCTGTTGGATTAGTAGCCAGTGGGAGTAATGGACATGGTAATTTGGGGAAAAAACCAGTTCCTAAAGGTCCAAAACCTAATAATATCTGTAATTAATGTAAAGAGAAGGGACACTGGAAATCTGACTTTCCCAAGAAAAAGAAGCAACAAGATAAATTGGCAGGTACTGATGCTTCAGGTATTGATGTTGTAGCTGGTGCTACTTTTGAAGAAGATATTGCTCTTGTTGCTGCTGATCACATACATCACTCTGATGTGTGGATTATGATGTGTGGATTCTTGATTATGGAGCGTCTTATCATGTATGTCCTCGCAGGGAGTGGTTAACAACCTATGAGCAAATAGACGGTGGCAAAATCTCTATGGCTAACAGTTTTGTTTGTTAGACGGTTGGAATAGACTCGGTTAAACTTCGGACACATGATGGTATTTCTGCACATTGAATGATGTTAGGCATGTTCCACTTATGATGAAGAATCTGATATCTCTAAGTATGTTAGACAACAAGGGTTTCAGTTTTTAAGGTTAAGGTGGAGTTCTACATGTCTGCAAGGGTTCTGATGTGGTTCTGAAAGGTGTTAAACGTGGTACCTTGTATCTTCTTCAAGGTTCTACGTTAACAGGTTATGTTGCTATTGCGTCCTCTAAAATTGAAAAGAAAAATATGACCAGGTTGTGGCACATGAGACTTGGTCACATGAGTGAAAGGGGGATGCAGATTCTGTCAAAAGCTGATCTTCTTTGTGGTAATAAGGTCACAGGTCTTGAGTTTTGTGAACATTGTGTTTTTGGAAATCTACATCGCAGCAAGTTTCCTAAAGCAACCCACAGAACAAAAGGCACACTTGATTACATCCATTCTGATTGTTGGGTTCCTTCCCGGGTGGAGTTTTTAGGGTATCACAGATATTTTGTGTCAATGATCGATGATTTCTTAAGAATGACTTGGCCGTTTATCATAAAGCACAAAAGTGAAGCCTTTAAGGTTTTCAAACAGTGGAAGGTTTCAACAGTGGAAGGTTTCAACTCTACCCTCATACTTTAACAAAACATCTTTCTCAAGAAAAGACTCAGTTGCACTATCCTCAAAATTTGACCATGAAACAACCTCATCAATCAGCACCTGAGAATCCCAAAGATCAGCCACGCCTAATTCCTCATCTTCAGTATCAAACTTTCCTTGTAAAGCAACGTCTAATGGATCTGACTTCAACATCTGATCAAACGCTTTATTCTGGCCAGTATCAACCCCTTCCACTCTAAAGCACTCTTCATTCTCCGCAAGAAATTTCATAGCCTTGAACACATTAAAAGAGACAGTCTGATCTTGCACTCTCATTGTGAGCTCTCCTTTCTGCACATCTATCAAAGTACGGTAGGGGTGTAAATGAGCCGAGCCGAACTCTAAAATGTTCATGTATCGTCTGTTAAGAAATTATCGAACTCGAACTCGAGCTCGAACTTGAATCGAGCAAAAAAATATGTTTGAGCTCGGTTCGTTAAGATAAAATATTGTTCGCGAACAGTTCGCGAACATGTCTCGTGAGCTTACTCACGAACTTTTGCTTTGGAACAACTCATTAAGCTTGTTCACGAGCTTGTTCATGTAATTATGCTTACGAATAAATCTAAAACATTGCTCGCGAATTTATGCTCACGAGCTCACTTACGAACAACTCATAAGTTTATTTCCTTATTTTTGTATACAAAAATCTAATATTAAAAAATCAAAAAGTCCAAAATTGAATAATTAAAATTTTGACTCAACACTAGAAATAATAATAAATCATCAACCAATAAAATTCTCATATCTCCAATTCCAAAAATAAACAAAGTTTGATTTAAAAATAAAGGGCAAAAAACGTAATTGTTTGATATAAATAAACTTAAGTTATTAAAGCTTAATCATTTAAAAATCTGAAACTTGCACCAGCTTTATAATAATCAAACATATATTATATATAGGAGATTATTTATGGAATTTTTTATTAACCGCAAATGAACTAGTATACCGAGCATGTTAACGAGCTCAATTATCGAACTTATTCACGAACATGTTCATGAGCTATGTTTACGAGCCTGTTCACGAACTATGTTCACGAGCACGTTAATCGAACTTGTTCGCGAGCTTTTGAGTCGAACTTTACCGTGATCAAGTTCAGCTCGTTTATAAATCGATCCTTAAAATCATGTTCAAGATCGACTCATTTGTAAATCGAACCGAACTCGAACCGAACTTTTTTCGAACCGAACACCGAGCCGTCCGCGAGTGTATCGGTTCATTTACAACCTTAAAGTACGGCCAGTAGCGAGAAAATGCCTTCCCAAGATGATGGGAATCTTCTTATCTTCTTCAAAATCAAGAATCACGAAATCTGCAGGGAAGATGAGCTTATCAACTTTTACCAACACATCCTCCACAATACCTCTAGGATAAGTGATCGACCGATCAGCCAGCTATAAAGAGATATTTGTAGGTTTAGGATCGGGCAGACCAAATTGCATGAAAACAGACCGAGGCATGATATTGATGCTAGCTCCTAAATCACACAAACACTTGTTGAAAGAAAGCTTGCCAATGGTGC
The DNA here is from genome assembly GCA_036435485.1 of Saposhnikovia divaricata. Classification (NCBI taxonomy): domain Eukaryota; kingdom Viridiplantae; phylum Streptophyta; class Magnoliopsida; order Apiales; family Apiaceae; genus Saposhnikovia; species Saposhnikovia divaricata. Next base: position 52,007,837 of record CM071594.1, on the reverse strand, counting down.
ATGGTATGGTAAAGCTTCCTGGATCCTTAAGCTTCGGAGGCAACTCATATTGCAGAACAGCACTGCACTCTTCGGTCAAAGCTACAGTTTCCAATTCCTCGAGTTTCAGCTTCCGAGATAGAATACCCTTCATGAACTTAGCATAGCTCGGCATCTGTTCAAGAGCTTCCGCAAAAGGTATGTTGATGTGCAATTTCTTGAAGACGTCCAAAAATTTCTGAAATTGCTTTTCTTGACTTTTCTGTAATCGTCGAGGATATGGAGGAGGAGGATAGATCTGATTGCTCTTTGTAGACTGCCCCGGAATAGACTTTTCAGCAGACTTCTTGCTCTTTTTCACTTCATCGTTCAACTGATCAGCCACCAAGTCAGACTTCTCAATTTCTGGCCCTGCAGATTTTTTAACCTGTTGATTCTGAACTTCTTCATCTTCCTTAGCTGCTAATTTTTGCTCAGTTGTAACCTTTCCGGATCTCAAAGTTACTACCTTCACCTGTTCCTTGATTTCCCTCTTGCCTGGATTAGCCTCAGTATCACTAGAAAAAGTTCCTTGCGGCCTATTCAACAATGCATTAGCAATCTGCTCAATCTGGTTCTCCAAGGTCTTTATCGAAACTGCTTGGCTCTTGCACATCAACCTCAATTCCTCCAGCTCAGATTTTTCAGAAGAAGATTGCCCCGCACTTGCATGAGGCTGCTGCTGAAATCTCGGAGGTTGGAATTGTTGCCTTGGAGCAAACTGCTGCTGAAAACCTTGATTGAATGGCCTAGCTCATTGCTGACCCTGAAACTGCTGATAAGGCTGCTGTGGTTGTTGAGCACCTTGATTGTTGCTCTAGCTGAAATTAGGATGGTTCCTGTTGTTAGGATGATAGGTGGCTGGAACTGGTTGCGAAGTTCGCTGAAAATTGCTCACAAACTGTACCGATTCAGAAGAGATATCACACTGATTCTTATCATGTGCACCTGCACAAAGCTCACACACACTAGCCACCTGTTGAACTCCATAATTAGTCAGAGAATCCACCTTCATAGTCAAAGCCTTCAACTGAGCTGCTATAGCTATAGCTGCATCAACTTCCAGAATACCTGCTATCTTGCCTTGTGCTAGTCTTTGAGTTGGATTTTGATATTCATTAGCAACCATCATCTCAATAAGCTCATAAGATTCATTATAGCTCTTTGCCCATAGAGCTCCACCTGATGCTGCTTCTAGCAAAGGTCTAGATTGTGCTCCTAACCCATTGTAAAAACCATTAATCATCATCCAGTCAGGCATACCATGATGAGGACACTTCCTCAGCATCTTCTTGTAGCGTTCCCAAGATTCACACAAAGATTCTCCAGACTGCTATGCAAATTGAGTTAGAGCGTTCCTTATTGCTGCTGTTTTAGCCATGGGGAAGAATTTAGTAAGAAACTTCTGAGCAAGATCCTCCCACGTAGTAATGGAACCGGCTGGTAGAGAGTGTAACCAGCCCTTAGCTTTATCCCTCAAAGAGAATGGGAAAAGTCTCAATATTATAATATCTTCCGACACCCCGTTGAACTTAAAAGTGTCGCAGATCTCAATGAAGTCTCAGATGTGCATATTATGATCTTCCGTAGGAGCACCCCAAACTGAACTGAATTCTGAACCATCTTAATCGTGCTAGGCTTGATTTCAAAGTTGTTAGCTGCAATGGATGGTCTGACAATACTAGATTGAATGTCATTGATTTTTGGCTGAGAATGGTCCTTCAAAGCCTTAGTTACTGCTATGCTCCTACTTCTCCCATCTTCTTAGTTGCTGCAAGTTCTTCTTCTGACAGTTTACGAGATTGAGAACTTGTTCGCATACACATTTAAGTACCTGAAACACACCAACAAAACAAACTAAGAAAAAAGAATATCCGAGTCAGTGAACTCTAATGACCACTGATGACAAGCACATAAACTAAAAATAAAACATCGATGATCCCCGATAGCGACGCCGAAAACTTGTTTACACTAATTCACGCAAGCGTACGTGGTCACAAGTAATATAGATAAAAGTCAAGTTTGTTCCCACAGAGATCTGGTTTAGGTTTTAATTCAGTTAATGTACCTATGCAACAATGTATGGTTTTTATTCACTGCTAAGACAATTAACAAATTGGGGTTGATTATCTAAAGTTACTAAGGAAGTAGATTAACAAACTAAGAATTAATTAAATAACGAGAATTAAAATCGAATTACTTATGCCAGAGAAAACATGGGATCCTAACTTCATTAAATACATCGCTTAGATCTGACGCCTTTAGTCACTATATGCAATGGTTATGATATCTGATCGGACAACACGAAACAAGTATAAGCTACTTCCCAGCATACGAATACCAAACTACTCATACATCCACAAAAGAGATAGAAGATGAATAGACACCAATTATGCTTAGACCCTATATCTCTATAAGATTTGTAAACATAACGGTTTAAGAACAAGTTATCCATAAAGATCACACAGGGCAGTATAAAGTAGTTCAAATTACACCACGAATCATGTTGATAAACAATCATGAACCTATGCTAGCATGACAAGTTCTAAATCTCAAGATCCACTCTCGCTTCACAAGAGATTAACAGATTAGATGTTAGCTACGCATCTAACAATTAAGCATAACTATACGAGGATATCAATATACATCACACACAGATCTTTAAAGCATCAAAATACTAAAGCTCCATAAATAAATCCGTTAGAATCCCATGACAACGATTAGTTCATACTCGAACCTTCGTCATCATTGGATCTAATGAAACCATGGTAAATAACAAAGTCTGAATGTAAATAATAATACTAGAATATGAGTTTAGAAAACAAATCCGAAAACTGGAATCCAAAATACGCCTAAGAAAAGAATACAAAAGATGAAGTAGATCTAGATCCCGTTGCTTGTCACAAGCGGTTGAATCTTCCTCTGTTTTTCTCCCTTGTATCTCTAAGCAATGGTATGTATTACAATGATAGAACGTGTTTATATAGGCTCTAGAATTCTTTTCCAGCAAAAAAAGTTCTAAAATAGCAATTTAATTCGAAATAGGAAAGAAATCAGGAAATTTCCATGAACTCCGTGCACCGCCTACGCCCATGCGCGCTGCCTGCGCTCACTCGTGCGCTGGCTGTGCCCTCTCTCCTGCCAGGTTCAGATTTTGGTACTAATTTCTTCGTTCTTGCTCCGTTTTCTTCCATTCTTTTTGCGCTAGCTCCCGTTCTTCAATCTTTTGACTTATGATCTTCAATGACTTTTAGGGAAAGGTTCCGTTATTTATTCCAAACTCGTAATCCATGCCAAAACCAACAGAAATGGAAAACCCTAACCGACAATTCACGAACCTGCACACTACACGAAAACACATCAAAAATACAACAAACTTGAGGCCAAGTGAATCAATTTAAGCCAATATGGAACGCTCCAAGTGGATATAAAATCCACTTATCAATGCTCTCTAATGTTGGACTAACTAGAAGATTCTGGGCAGAATAAGTTAGTACAATATGTTATCTGATAAATCATAGACCTCAGAGAGAAAATGGTAGTGCTGAGGAAAAGGAGTACATGTCTCGAGTTCCCTATGCTAGTGTAGTAGGAAGCTTGATGTATGCAATGGTCTGTACTAGACCCGATCTTGCACAGTCTGTCAGTGTTGTTAGTAGGTTCATGGGTGATCCAGGCAAGGAGCATTGGCAAGCAGTGAATAGGGTTTTTCGGTACTTAAAAGGTACGTCTGATGTTAGTCTCATTTATGGAGGTGATACTGAGTGTTTGGTGACAGGGTTTTCAGACTCTGATTATGCTGGAGATGTTGACAGTAGAAGATCTATGATTGGTTATGCTTTCACTCTCGGTGGTTCGATTGTCAGTTGGAAAGCTACTCTGCAACCTACAGTGACTTTGTCTACTACAGAAGCAGAGTACATGGCATTGACACAAGCTACAAAAGAAGGAATCTGGTTGAAAGGATTGGTCAATGATTTAGGTCTACATCATGATCAAGCTACAGTATTTTATGACAGTCCCAGTGCAATCTGTTTAGACAAGGATCAAGTCCATCATGAGCGGACTAAGCACATAGATGTAAGATATCATTTTCTAAGAAGTGAGAAGATAATCAAGGTGAGCAAAGTGGGTACTGCAGATAACCCAGCTGATATGCTTACCAAGCCGATTTCACATAGCAAGTTTCAACATTGTTTAAACTTGCTAAATGTTTAGAGTTGTTGATTGCCCTTTTGAGGGAAAAATCTGAGGCAGAAGAGTTTTTTCTGGTACATCTGGTACATCTGGAATTATTATAGTGCATGTGGTACATATGTTATTTGTGAGAGGATTCAAGTCAAGGTGGAGATTTGTTAGAATATGCCTTGAATCTGTAATGCCCCAAATCGTTGGGATTTCGGGTATTTTCTGTTATATGCTAGGGGAAACTCAGGACTTGAGATGGGAGGCTCAGGGCCTGAACCAAACAGAGATATTTCAAGCATAAAGCTCAAGACCCAAGGCGCGCAGTGCTCAGGACCTGAGGCGCGCCGTGTGTTTTATCTGTCATGGGCCTATTTTTTGGGCTTTTCTATAACCGGTTAGAGAGTACTATATAAACTTTCTAGGGGATAACCTAAATCTAGAATCTGTAATCTAGATCAGAATCGGTAATCAGAATCGATAATCTAGATTTGAATCTGTAGCTATGTGCTGTAATCTGTATCCTCAAGATCAATAAAACTTTTCTCTTCTGCCTATCTGTGTTCTTCCTTTTTCATTTATTATAAACTTTCTAGCTTCCGTTATAACAGCTTCGGTGAAAGAGACTTACAAAGGTTGGGAGACAGAGTCGTGGGAGCCCTACTTGTGGGTATTTAAATGCAAAAACGTGGAGTTGGTTTTCGGGTCTCTCAATGCATCAAAGGCGCATATGTTGAATGGTTCCCACAAATACAAAAAAGCTCTCTCTGCCCCATTCGAGTATAAGATGAGTAGCTAAATATTTGATAAGGTCTAGTGTAGTGGCTTGGAAGTAAGCCACCTTGACCATCTTCCGAAGTTATAAATAATCTACTGATCAAAGGCTGTAAGGGCGGACTGCTCTACATTCAGCCACACCACCGTGACCCCCGAAGCGATCTTCTTCTAGTTGCGGGATGAAATCCGATAGCCAATTACCGGCTCTGAATAACCAGCCCAGCAATAAGCTCAATTCTTCCATAACATAACGGGGCGGGGTTGCGCGCGAGCCGAGTGACGTAGGTGCACAAGAGTACTTCGTGCCACAACCATCTCTTTTTTATAGGTTCTGCGGACTGATGCCTGCTGCTTCATCTGGAAGAAAAGAATCATAGATATACCGGTCATTAGAAGGAAGAACTGCCATAAAAAGATTCCTCGTGTATCATAGCAAAGCTATGAACGGGAGCTAGCAATCCGGACCGTATTGAAGAGGTTCCTGAGACACAGCATGGAAGAGTCACAATATTAAGAAACGAGGTCCAAGAATGAAGAAGGGGTAGAATTACTGAATGAATACGAGCTGTGGCTAATACTCGAGGCATAAAAGAAGCATTCTCTATGGGGTCCCGAAACCACCAGCCACCCCGACCTAATTCATGATGAGCCCACCAACTTCCTGGCAAAATGCCTACGGTTAAAAACCACCGACATGTCAAGATCCAAATTCGAATTGGTTCCTGGTCCTGGTCAGAGACCACTGTGTTCGTGCCGGTGGTCCAACAAAGAGGCGAAGGAGTGGTATCTTTCTTTCCATTACGAATGACACGCTTCACCTTCTCCCTCCCCGTGTCCACTAACGCTCCTGTCCAGAGCGAAGAGAGGGCGAAAAAGCGCCACCGAAGCAGCATAAGCAGGCTTCTATTGTTACGTAACAGTAGAGCAGGATAACATTTTGCGCCCACATGTTTGAATTTAAGGGTAAAGAGCTCGCTTGTTATATGGGATCCGATGCATCCAGCAGAGCGAAACAACATTCCATTCTTTTCGGCGGCATCTTCCGCATTGGCGGCGAGTAGAGTGCCACAATCCCATTCATCATTTTTGATCTACATAAGCCAAAGCCCATAGCACTGGCGACGTCTCCGGCATAAATGCAAGGAGGATGTATAGCTAATATAGGATCTCGTGGAACAGGATTTGATTCTGCAAGCGGTTAGGTACGAACGAAGAAATTTCGAACAAAGGGGTCGGAACTCGCTGATAGGAAAGGAGAGAAAAACAAAGCAATGCCAAGAGCTCCGTCAATCCGCTGTTAATCGATAGACGAAGCTCTCTCTTTATCATCTCGTGCCAGATGCAACAAAGGACTCATCCTTTTTCCTTCTCGCGAACCACGGGAGCGCCTAGCGCCTAGAGGAGCAAAGCTCATATTCCTTTCAGGGTAAAGCGGTGCATAAAAATAAAAAATGGCTGGCCCGTCAAAAGTCCGGTTCCTTCGCGAACGAAGTTCAGAATCAACAAAGGTTCGTAGAACGAAGGGAGTGTATGTTAGGTCCAAATGTGTTGTAGAGGGGGGGTGAATACAACTTTTCAAATATGAGAAGCAATAAATACGATGCAATAAACGAACACACAGATTCAAGGAATATATGTCTTATATATAACTTGAAGTGGTTGCTACAACATTCATTACAAAGTATAACAGAAGTTCAGAGAAGTGAATGATACTAAGCTCTGTGAATACACTCTCTCTCTTTTTCATGTGTTTCTCTCAAGAATTGCTCTCTTAAAACATTACACAAGTACTTCTATTTATACTACATGTAATCTATGTCCTGTAGTCTTCAAAGACTAAGATATACGTGGTCCAATGATGTCCACATAAATCTTTCCTTATCTTGAAAGCTTGGAAATCTGCCAATCAAAAGATGCCATATGTCATGTTGAAGCTGCACTCTAAGTAGAACTTCTACTTGAGAATTTATACTTAGCCATCTCGAATTTCTAAGTAGAACTTCTTCTTAGAAATATTCTACTTGGTTATCTAGAATATTTAGTACTTAGAAAATATTCTGGTCTTCAACTTGAAACTTCAATGCACATCTTGAACTTGTGATATCTTCATGTCTTCTTTATTCTTCACCAAGCTCTTGAACATGGATCTTTATTACTGACATAAACTTGCTATCAATGTCCTGACACTTGATGCACTGGTCTGGTTCATAAGTGACTAGTCTTGATAGTGTTTTTGCTTCTTGAATAAATTACCATATTCACTTAGTAACGTGGCTTTCCAATGTTCGCTTTCCTTCTTGTTCACTTGAAATCAATTTGTCTTGTTGATACTGATAGTTATGATCTTGATTCTCTATTTCTCAAATCACTGAGGCATGAACAACTTTGACTTGAACTTCTCTCAATGATTTCTTCTTGGCTTGTTCATAGTTAACATGTTCAATTGTATCAATTACCTTGTCTTCATTTAGTGTTGATTTCTTGTGGCTTCTTGTTCTTGATTGTCTTCTGGTTAAGTATCTTTTCCTTTAATTGAGTTACATTAGTTATAGTGTTACTAGTTTACACACTCTGCATTTCAATCTCCCCCTATTTGATTTTCTAACAATGACATTCAAATTAATGAAGGATAACTAAACTAAACAATGAGACGAGAAAAGATAATTAACATTAAAGTCTTGAATAATTTACAATTGAAATGTACTTGAAAACAATACAAAGAACTTAAACTAGAAACAGAATTCGAACTTCGAATTAAAGATCGTTTGAGTGATTCCTATCACCTGGATTATTTCATACCTTTTAGTCAAACTTATATCACCTTATTGGATTCACTCTAAGGTGAATTTTCCTCAAGTGAGTTAAAGCAACCGAAAGACATGAAGTTTTTCCAACTTCAAGTTCACACCACTCTGACCTTTAACCCTAATTCCGTTTCCTCTTTCTAGCTTCAGCAGCTTGGTCCTTCTCTTCTTTCTGCCTTCTGCGCTTCTCCTTCTGCTGCTGTTCTTTCTTGTACACTGGATCGTGAAGCTGCTTCCACCTAGCATTTAACAGACTTACAGCTTCCATTTCTAGAGGATTCTTGGGCTCTGGATAAGGATGTTTGAAAAGCCTTCTGAGTTTGTCCACCTCCTGAGTAGTCCTGATCTTTGGAATGTCCTCAAAGTTCTTCATTATGAGCTGAGGTTTCCAATGTGCTTTACCAGCTTTAAACTGACAATAGATCATCTTGGGGTAGCCCTTGACACGGTTAGTATTGTGGACACTAGCCGCATCTCGCTCCATCCGCTTCTTTTCCACCACTACCTCAGACAGGCAACTCATGAGTCTCTACTTTTCTTCCACATACTTATCTTCCACTTCGCCCCATTTGAATACATGTAATACTTTCTCCAGAAATACAGCATCTTGAGTCTGTAGCAGCCATGTTCTACTCATATGCAAGAGTGTTTGATTCTGGTTTGCATCTATGAATGCTAAGGCATCAGCTGTATCATCAACATAAGCGTGTATCCAGTATACACTATCTCTTCCTGGAACACCAACTGCCTCCCTTATCTCTCCTTGTTCCAGTGCTCTAGAAGGAAGAGTCAGAGCTTCATCTACATTCTTCATTGCTTGAAGAATATTCAATTTCTTCTCCATCAGCTCCGGCTCAATCTTCACGTTATCTAGAGGGTTTGGAGCAATGATATCACACTTCCACACCTCATTGCTCTTCTTGAATATGACTCTTTCAATGATCTTCACCGATTTTTCTTTAAGCTCAGAAGTGAATCCCTTACTCATCATTTGTCTACAGACAGCTTTGAGAGATTCCACTGAAAGATCCATTAAATCATTTTCCTCCATGCTAACCTTCTTCATCTTCCCGTCAACTACCATCCGGACAAAATTAGGATATGCTGAGAATTCTGGACCCTTGTCCTCTGCTAGCTGCATTAACTGATCCCTATACAGAATGCTTAGCTCCTCAGATTGAGAGTATTGAATTTTTGTTGCTAGCAAGAACAACTCTGACGCAGATCTTCTCGTTATGAATTGGTCATCCACATATAGGAAAGACGTTGGGACTCCTTCTACCAAAGACAAAATAACCTGCCACTCCTTAAGTGTTGCATTGTATCCAACCCTGACTTTAGAAATTAATCTCTTCAACGCACTTATGTAGTCCACAGTCATTGGATTCTGCAAATTCAAGTTGTAGAACAGATCATCTGCCTCCTTGTTGTTCACTCCTTTCGCACAGGGTCCCATCAATATCTCACTTGCTTTATCCCACTTCTGTCCTATCCTTCTCTTGTCCAGATCAACTTGAGGACCAGCTAGCCTTGCAAGCTCATGATCATACTGCTTCCCTTGGAGCTCCACTTTCTTTTCTAGGAACGCAGCACGTTCTTGCATCATCTTCATTTTATGGAACTGAGCTTGTTCCAAGGCTAACTGTTTAGATTTAAGGGTTTCCTCATCAACAGGAATTTCTTCAGGCATTCCGGAAGACATCCCAGCACCTCCACCTTGTTCCTTCAAAGATCTCTTTATAGCATGTGCCAAAGGTACGTCTTCCATATCAGAATCTGAGTCAAGTACCTCCTGTACTGTTTCCTGATGACTCAGGTCAACGAATGGCTCATCTTACTCAACCATCATTGCCTTACCCTTTCTCTTCCTCAGAGCCTCTTCATCAACAGACGGCTCAATTTCTATTTTCTTGACAAGATCAGCATGTTCTTCAATTTCTTCGATATGAACTGCCTGCTGTCTCGTCTCCTTTCCACTCTCCCCCTTAGGTGAGTTATCCTGAACACCACCTTGCTCCTCAAATCCACCAGCAACATAAGAACCTCCAAAACTAGAACCGGAGGCTCCCGCTCCACTGGCACCACCTGCACCAGCATCGGGGGGAGGTTGTTGCGACTCGAAACACTCCGGGGGCACAAAGCTCCTGAATGCGAACATCATTCTACTGATCTCCACAGCCATTGTATGCATTGTAGACTCCATTGCCCCCATCCTTTTATTCAGAGTGCTTCCCAAGACACCACCAGCATGGCCCAAGTCATTGACCTTGTTTGTCAAAGCATCAAAAGCTGTAGCTTGACTTGCCATTCGTGCTGCGTAGTCATCAAGAGCCCTTTGATTGTTTCCAATGTTAATCCCTAACTGGCCCATCGTCTGCCCGAACTGCCTCATCTGATTTTCCATAGAAGTCATACGTGTATCAAGATTTTCAATATTAAGGGACGGTGTTTGGTTTTGGTGACCTCGCTCTAATACTCTTTCTGTTAGTATTTGGCGCTCAGTTTCGGTCCTTAAAAATGAAGGTCCCTCTCTCCCTAACCTCTCACACACACTCCCTGTCTCACGCTCGTGTATGTCTTCAATGATTGATCCAAAGTATGAAGCAGTACCTGCAGAAATTGGATAAGCAATATAATTGGCAGTTATGGGATCTATTTCTGTTCTGTCCTGAGTTGGAATCTCAGGCTGAGAGGCTGCAAAGTGTTCTTGTACAACATCAGAACCGATCCTCTTTGCAGCATCAGTACGTACCGGTGAAGGTACTGCTGAAGTTATTAAAACTTCATGCCCTTCTGAAGCAACAGTATCTTCAATAGGGACATAATCCTCACCAAAATCCCTATGCGCAGATTGTTCAAGGGGAGAACCACTCTCGTGAGGTGGAGTGGTTGCGTATGACACACTAGGGTTTGACTGGAATTTTGAAGTAGCAGCATGAAAATTTTTGGCTTTCTTTCGAATAAGAGGCTGCTCTTCGGGGTCACTCTCCTCATCATTTCCTACATCTACATGTGCTGGCTTTCTGGCTTCCGTTAATAGGGGTGAAAGAGAATAAGAATGTGTGTCAGACTCAGAAATATAGCTCTCACCCTGGGATAGATCCTGCGGGCTAGCAGTCTCTTGGGTCTCGGAATCAGATACATAGGAAGGGGTTTGAGTAGTATGCATAGAGAGATTACCTTCGTCATTACCTTGTTCATCACCACTTTGCTCATCAGGAATTGCTTCAAATGCTTCAGCATGAGCAGACGGATTTTGAGCATATGACGATACTTGCGATGATTCCGCCAAAGTAGTAACTCCTGCATCATAAGTAAGCCACAGTTGAATGTTTTCAGGAATTGACATCGGTTTACCTTGATGTTTATCCTGATTAGCAATTGTTGAAAGTGACTTAGTGCCCATCCCTAGCGGTGCAGATGTTGGGCTTCTGGCAAATCCCTGTCTAACAGCAAGAGCATCCTTCGGTATTAAATCATTAATCAGCATTTGTAGGAACCGAGGAAACCAGCAGACAACATCAGTTGTAGTGAGGTCTCTGCTTGCAGGAGATCCCATTGTAGCCACTATCTCAGAGAGAACAATGCGTCCATAATTTATATCCAGTTCTCTTGCTAGGGCAACTCCAAAGGTTTGCATTGGAATTGGAATTTGATGAAAATCTTTTTCGCGTGCCCGAAAACATCTTGTGATGGCCTCGAAAAAATAATTCCATTCCACATGAAAGAATTGTTTTTGGATGTTTCCAGTGATCCGGCCAATCGGAGGATAACATCCTATTTCTTCAAAGAATGTGAGGCGTTGTGCCGCTGTAGGTTCTGGATCATAAGCATCTTTGATCGGGAATCCCAGAACCCTGTTGACAATTTCTTCAGTCACCTCATATTCTTGATCCGCTAAGGTAAACCTGAAACCATAGGAGGTAGTTTTGCTCCCAAAAGTAACCGCACTAGTCCATAATTGCTGTAAAGCATCATGTACTAGTGTAGGTTTAGCAGTAAAAGCATAGCTAGCCTTGGAGTACAAATTAAGAAATCGTACCCAAAACTTAAAGCGCGGGAGTTGATCACCAATTTCCGTAGAAATATTATAAAAATTATTTTTAGCAAGTGAAAATTGGTGAGCCATTTTAATTAAATGTTTTTCCTTAAGAGATGTGATATTTTAATTTTTGAAAAACTAGTAAGTAACGAATTAAAGGTTGTATCCCTTTTAATTTTCCGAGAAGACCAAAAAGTACTCTAAGAAATTAAACTACGGGATTCAAAAAATAGCCAATTACTAAATCTGAATAGTCAATGAAGATGTATATTCGTGTGTGTATACCAGTGAAATCGTGTGTGGATATAGATAGAGAATATGGAAATCGTGTTTTGAACAGTTACACAAACACTTGATGTTCGTGTGTATGTATATGTGCGTGTATATGAACGGTTACAAAACACACCAACACAAAGATTAATGATAACACAGACAATAGTAGTCTAAAAATTGGCAGCAATTCGTGATATGTATGAGTTTAATCACAAAAACATGGATTAGTGGTATGTAATTGTGAGATCGCCTTGTTTTTGTGAAGAGGCTGCTGTAAAAAAGAAATTAGGCAAAGTGAATGATGCATCGAGTTAGAGATGTATATATATAGATGATTGTGAAATGACAAAAGTGTCCCTGTTAAAAAGAGTGAAAAACACCAAGTACATACAGGGAAGACTTAAGTCGAACTCTATCTCGAACATCAAGTCGAACTTCGAGATGAAGTTCGAGATAGATGTTAAGTCGAACAAATAAGCACTTAACCAATTTACAGCAAAAACTACAGGGAAATCCTATCTCGAACTATAAGTCGAAATTAGAGATACATTTCGAGTTAGGAGTTTAACTCGAAAATTCCCTTGAAGCAACTGAGAACTCTATCTCGAACATCAAGTCGAAATTCGAGTTGAGTTTCGAGATAGAGACTAACTCGAAGTTATTCTCAGTTCTTTTCAAAATATCCCCTTAATGGAAACCTCATCTCAACCTTCGAGATAAAGTTCGAGATAGACCTTATCTCGAATATTTTGAAGATAGAACTAGGCACACTGGTAACTCGAACTCGAACTGAAAGTCGATTTTCGAGATGAATTTCGAGATAGACACTAACTCGAAATTCTTCCCAGACTTAGAATTTTCAAAACTTCACTCTGGCAGCTTAATTCGAAATTCAAGTCGAATTTCTAGATGAGTTTCGAGATAGAAACTAACTCGAAATTTTGAAGATATTTAATTCTAAGGCCTCTAATTACATGAAAATCATAGGTAAATTCATCTAAAAATCATGCAAAATTTAGAATACTATGAATTTAACTCCCCCTATGATCATGCAATCTAACAAGCATAAATTCAAAGATTTGTGCTATTAAAGACACTTAAAACACAATGAATTCATGTAAAATGACATTATATGCAACCTATAACAATCATTAATTAGGCATTTTAAAGTCTAAGCACATAATGATTGAGTAGCTTGCACAAACAAACATAAATCTGGATTTTACAGATAGGAGGCTTTACTAACTTGTGTTAAGCATTCCCAATTCACCAACCAATCTATTAAATGTTACTTCATCAAGAGGTTTGGTGAATATATCTGCAATTTGTTGCATTGTGGGCATAAAATGTAGCTCCACAGTCCCCTCCTCGACATGTTCTCTTATGAAGTGATACCTGATGTCGATGTGCTTGGTTCTTGAGTGATCTACAGGATTGTTGGTTATGACAATGGCACTTGTGTTGTCACACATAATTGGAATTTTCTTGTGCCCCATGCCATAATCCTTCAATTAGTTCCTCATCCACAATATTTGAGCTACACAGCTTCCAGCAGCAATGTACTCATCTTCAGCAGTAGAAGTAGATACTGTATGTTGCTTTTTACTTTGCCAGGACACCAATCTTCTGCCAAGAAATTGACAAGCACCAGATGTGCTTTTCCTATCAATCCTGCAACCTGCATAGTCTGAATCCGAATAGCCAATTAGATAAAAACCTGTATCTCTTGGGAACCAAATCCCTAGATTTGGTGTGCCCTTGAGATACCTAAAAATTCTCTTGACGGCTACGAGATGTGATTCTCTAGGATCCGCTTGGAACCTTGCACATAAACAAGTTGCAAACATTATATCGGGTCTACTTGCAGTTAAATAGAGGAGTGAGCCAATCATACCTCGATAGCTTGTGATGTCAACTGGTTTACCTGATTTGTCTTCATCAAGCTTCGTGGCTGTTGCCATGGGAGTCTTAGCTGCTGATGCATCTTCTAGATTGTACTTCTTGAGTAAATCTCTGACGTACTTGGATTGACAGATAAAGATACCATCTTTTCTCTGACTGATCTGTAATCCAAGGAAGAAGGACAGCTCTCCCATCATGCTCATCTCATATTTATCCTGCATTAGCTTAGCAAACTTCTCGCACAAGCGCTCATTAGATGACCCAAAAATAATATCGTCCACATAGACTTGAACAAGTATTAAATCATTCTTTACATTTTTATAGAACAATGTTTTATCAATTACTCCCATAATAAAACCATTTTCAATTAAGAATAAGGATAGGGTTTCATACCATCGCCTTGGGGATTGCTTGAGGCCATAGACATATTTGAAGAGAAGATACACAAAATCTACATGTTCTGGATCAATGAAGCCAGGCGTATGTTCCACATACACTTCTTCTTCTAACTCTCCGTTCAGGAAGGCACTTTTCACATCCATCTGGAAAACCTTGAAGTTCTTATGTGCTGCAAATGCCAAGAACATCCTGACTGCCTCAAGTCTTGCAACCGGTGCATAGGTTTCATCATAATCAATTCCTTCTCGCTGAGAATAACCTTTTGCAACCAAACGAGCCCTGTTTCGTGTTACAAGTCCGTTTTCATCCAGTTTATTTCTGAATACCCATCTAGCTCCAATTACTGATATGTTCTTTGGTCGGGGTACCAGTTTCCAAACTTTCTGCCTTTCAAACTGATTAAATTCCTCTTGCATTGCAATCACCCAATCAGCATCACCAAGAACTTCTTCTATTTCTTTAGGTTCAAGCTTGGATAAGAACCCAGAATATAAGCAAATATTAGCCAGGTCAGCTCTTGCAGTTCTTCTAGTAGTCACACCAACATCTGGATCACCAATAATTAATTCAAACGGATGATCTCTATTCCATACCCGTTCTCCTGGAAATTGTCTTGATGATTCAGCTTGACTTTCTGAGTTGTGGTGCTGACTACTTTGATTATTTTCACTAACTCCCCCTGAGTTAGTGCCAGCTCCTACAGAACTACTGTCAACTCGTCTCGAGCCTTGAACAGTTGTCTTTGAGCTGCTATTTACTCCCCCTGAGTTGTTGCCAGTTCGTACTGAAGAAGTCTCTTCTGATCTTGTAGAATTAGATTGTTCACAAGACTCAGGTTCTTCACGTACACTTGGAACATTTAATGGGACAATTAACTCAGGTTCATCTTCAAGTTCATCTAGGTCCAGATTCTGAAATTTTAGGGACTCAGGTTCACTAGAATCTCTAGAAATTGATGGGAGTTTGGTATCGTCGAATCTGACGTTGTAGCTTTCAGTCACTTTTCGATCATTTACTAAGAACACCCTATAAGCTTCCACCACATCTGTGGAGTAACCAACAAAGATTCCTTCACGAGCTTTTGCTGCAAACTTGCCTAGATTTTCATCATCTATAAGTACATAGCATTTTGCTCCAAAGACATGAAAGTATTTGATTGTTGGTCTTCTGTTGTTCATTAGCTCACATGGTGTCTTTTCTTTATCTTTTATGATCAAGGTTCTATTTTGAGTGTAACAAGCGGTACTCACTGCTTCGGCCCAGAAGTACAGAGGAAGTTTTGAATCATACAACAAAGTTCTTGCTGCTTCAACCAAAGTTCTATTCTTCCTTTCAACTACTCCATTTTGCTGTGGAGTTCTCGGGGCTGAATACTGACGACGTATTCCCTTAGATACACAGAAGTCATTCAGCACTGCGTTTTTGAATTCAGTGCCATTGTCTGATCTAATCGTCTTCACAGTAAGTGTTGAAACATTCTCAATTTGAGTGATGTGATCAATGATTAGGAAAGGTACTTCATCTTTCGTCATTGCGAACAATACCCATGTATACTTGGAGAAGTCATCCACGATTACCAATGCATATCTTTTCCTAGACAAAGATAGGACATTCACTGGGCCAAACAAATCCATATGAAGAAGTTGCAGAGGCTCAGTAATACTAGAAATTTCTTTGCTTTTATGCGATGCTCGCTTCGACTTTCCCATTTCACAAGCTTCACAGAGTCCTTTCGGAGCGAACTCCATTTGAGGTAGATCTCTCACCAATTCTCGTCTCGCGAGAGCATTCATCGTTTTGAAGTTTAAGTGAGATAGCTTTTTGTGCCATAACCAGCTTTCATCATCCGAGGCTTTGCTGTAGAAACAGGTGACCTCATTCTGATTTGCTGAATCCATGTCTGCAACAAAAAGATCTGCCTTTCGAACTCCTCTCAAAGCCAATGAGCCTTCCTTGATGTGAGTGATTGACACACCTTTCTTGTTGAAGACAATTTCGTAACCTTTGTCACAGAATTACCTGATACTCAACAGATTGTGCTTCAGTCCCTCAACATAGGAAATATCTTCAATGATGACATTACCAGTCTTCAGTTTGCCATATCCCTTTGTCACACCTATGCTGTCATCTCCAAAGGTAACATAAGGGCCAGCCTTCATAACCAACTCTGCAAGCAGGGACTTGTTTCCAGTCATATGCCTCGATGCTCCACTGTCTAGCACCCATATAACTTTATTTCTATTCTGCTTAACGCCCTGCAATGACAGATTGATTAGACATTCTTCGGAACCCAACTTTGATTGGGCCCGGCTTTTCGATAAGATCGATAATCAACAGATTTAACAACAGGAGATGCACTTTTCTTAACATTACTAGAGCTTTCGACTTTCTCCTTTCCTTTCTCAGACTTGACAGATTTTTCAGTCTTAGGAGAAGGTTTGTCACTCCTAACTTTAGGAGGACTAACAGTCTTGGCTCTCACATGCTTCTTTTTGATGTTTGAACTAGCAGCAGTATTTGAGCATGACTGGCTAGATGCATTCAATAAATTCACAAAAGTTTGCATGACGTTAAAAGTGCATGGCATACAATTAGGTTTACCACACTGTGCATGATTCTGATGCAGATTATTCATTGTATGTGTGGTAGGCATGGCATGTGCAGCAGGAACATTTATGTTAGCTTTACATGCATAAGAAAGATGTTCAGTAGATTTACAGTGATAACATGCTTTCTTTATTCGTTCAGCCTTAACCTCTTTTATGCCTTTTTCTTTCTTTCCTTGTTGTTTAACAGCCTTAGCTCCTAATCCTGGTCTAGATTCATCTCTAGGGAAATTGATTTTAACTTGTTTGATAGGAGTTATAGGTTGTGCTTTCTGGCGATCTTCCATCTCAATCTCATATCTAGCTATTAATTCAGTCTCTTCTTCTTCTATTCTAGGAACAAGGTGTTTGTAGATAGGTTTGACAGCTGATTTAAGAGGGCTAGGAATTTCCTTTTTAAGGTCACTGGAACTAGTGTCGATAGGTCTCTTTCCATCTTTCTTAGGAAGGTCAGAATAATCAAGTCCTATACCTACTCCAGTTATCTTCTTAAATGTGTCATTATCTACATACACTTTACTAGCAGCTAGTTTGTAAGCTTCGCATTTAGTTTCTAACTCAGCTAGTTTGTCCCTAAGACATGCTTCCACTTCTTCCTTAAGGATGAGCTTGTGTTCCAGAGATTTAATAAAGTCTCTTAGGGAAGTATCTACAGTGCAAGCAGCCTCTAACTCTTCCACTTTTGCCTCAAGCATTCTGCTTTTGGCAACAAGTGTTTTCTGTTCCTTTTGAGAAGAGTCTGGGCTTTTGCACAACATATAGATCTCTTCACTAAGAGCCCCGTTCTGTTCCTTATAATCATCAATGGACATTTCTACTTTAAGGGTTAGAACTGGTACCTCTGGTTCCTCTGATGTCTCAGCCATGAGGGCAAAGTTTGCTACATGAGTAACATCTTCCTCATCTGAATCATCCCAAGCTCTTCCTTCTGTCACTAACAAAGCTCTTTTTCCATGTCTTTCCTTCACTAGCGATTCATACTTGCTTTTGAGGGCTTCATATGTCTCTTTTGGATAAGTCTGTTTAGGCTTTTTGCAGTCGGTAGCAAAATGTCCAGCTTCACCACATTTATAGCATTTGAACTTCATTTTGAAATCCAAAGGAGATTTGTAGCTGGTATTCTTGCCTTTTCCTTTGTAGCCTGACGAACTACCACCACCCCTAGCAGCCCGATAGTAAGATGAAGAATTTCTCTGTGGTCGGTTGCTCTTTCTGAATCTCATGTTGCTGAACTTCCTTGCCATGTATGCCACGACACTATCATCCATGTTGTCCAGCTCTTCTTGGGTGTAGTAGTCATCATCACTGTTAGATGTGTACTCGTCATCATTATCAACTTGATGTGGTGCATGTGATGATTTAGTCTTTTCTGCAACCATTGCCTTCTTAGACTCTTCCTCATCAGCAACTAATCCTGATGCAGTTTCTTTTCCTTTTGAATCATTATCCCATGCTTGATCTTGAAGTGTTTCCAGCTCATAGGTCTTTAATATTCCATAATATTCTTCCAGAGAAGTTGTATGCAAATCTCTGGTTTCTCTTATTGCGTAGACCCTATGTTCAATGCTCTTTGGCTGGTTCCTCAGATATCTCGTATTAGTCTCAACCATGGGGAGAGTTACACCTCTCAGATTCAAATCCAATACCAACTGACTGAATCGTAGATAGACGTCTGTTATGCCTTCTCCTTTTCGTATTCTGAAGGTGTCATACTCCATCTTGAGTATGAGTGTCTTGTTACTTCTAACCTCTGCAGATCCTTCCATGACAACTTCTATCTTGTCCCAAATCTTCTTTGCTGTAGTCAGACCTTTGACTATGTTGAACATTTCATGATCAAGAGATTCCATCAAGGTTTGTCGTACGGCAGTATCATAAGCTATTTGCTCCTTGTCAGCATCTGAAAACTCCGAGGCCTTTTTAGGCTCAGACCGAGGTGCTATAACCACCCCTCCTTCCGTATGCGCAGGAATAACCACCATTGGACCAAATTTACCCTTGTCAAGGACTTCCAGATATTTAGGGTTAACAGTCTCTAAATAGAGTCTCATTCTGAAAACCCATTCTTCATAGTGATCTCGGTTGAACATTGGGATCTTGAATGCATTTTTAGGAGCCATTTCAATTCTGGTCACTTAAAGTTTCTAAGTACCCATGACTAGGCTATGTAGAATTTCTGCCTAAGTCGAAATTTCTCTAAGTAATAATTTTTGCTCAAGTCGAACTTCACCAAGTAGAAGTTATCCAAGTCGAAATTCTATGTAGAAAATCTCAAGTAGAAATTCTATGTAGAACTTTTGTCCTTAGAATAATTTTGCTGCAGATCACTTTAATATTGAATAAACAATATTATTTCTTTAACACCTTTTTGACTTTTGAGGCTTTACTCACCTAACCCACCTAACCCACGTGCTAGGTACTGAGTATGTTCTGATATACTTTCGGCCGTGAATAATGCAAATCAAAAATCCAAAAACACCTTTTTAGTCTTTTACTACTTATCTGTTTGAAAAGGAGATCAAAAAGTTGTTGGGTCGTCTTCTTTGATAAGAACAAATGATGAACACTCAAGAACACCAAATATCAAAGTACCTAGATTAATTCACAAAAATTAATTAAAATACACCCAAGCTAAATAATCACACCTGGAGTATTTAAATAATTTTTCGGATGAGTTTTCACTACAAACGAATTAAAGCTCACTTTTCCAGAATTTTAGAAAAGTAGATCTAGAAAATGAAAACTCACGATTCTTCTACTAAACACAAGGATCTATGTTTTGTATGTTAAACATATAGCTCTGATACCAATTGTTAGGTCCAAATGTGTTGTAGAGGGGGGTGAATACAACTTTTAAAATATGAGAAGCAATAAATACAATGCAATAAACGAACACACAGATTCAAGGAATATATGTCTTATATATAACTTGAAGTGGTTGCTACAACATTCATTACAAAGTATAACAGAAGTTCAGAGAGAAGTGAATGATACTAAGCTCTGTGAATACACTCTCTCTCTTTTTCATGTGTTTCTCTCAAGAATTGCTCTCTTAAAACATTACACAAGTACTTCTATTTATACTACATGTAATCTATGTCCTGTAGTCTTCAAAGGCTAAGATATACGTGGCCCAATGATGTCCACATAAATCTTGCCTTATCTTGAAAGCTTGGAAATCTGCCAATCAAAAGATGCCATATGTCATGTTGAAGCTGCACTCTAAGTAGAACTTCTACTTGAGAATTTCTACTTAGCCATCTCAAATTTCTAAGTAGAACTTCTTCTTAGAAATATTCTACTTGGTTATCTAGAATATTTAGTACTTAGAAAATATTCTGGTCTTCAACTTGAAACTTCAATGCACATCTTGAACTTGTGATATCTTCATGTCTTCTTTATTCTTCACCAAGCTCTTGAACATGGATCTTTATTACTGACATAAACTTGCTATCAATGTCCTGACACTTGATGCACTGGTCTGGTTCATAAGTGACTAGTCTTGATAGTGTTTTTGCTTCTTGAATAAATTACCATATTCACTTAGTAACGTGGCTTTCCAATGTTCGCTTTCCTTCTTGTTCACTTGAAATCAATTTGTCTTGTTGATACTGATAGTTATGATCTTGATTCTCTATTTCTCAAATCACTGAGGCATGAACAACTTTGACTTGAACTTCTCTCAATGATTTCTTCTTGGCTTGATCATAGTTAACATGTTCAATTGTATCAATTACCTTGTCTTCATTTAGTGTTGATTTCTTGTGGCTTCTTGTTCTTGATTGTCTTCTGGTTAAGTATCTTTTCCTTTAATTGAGTTACATTAGTTATAGTGTTACAAGTTTACACACTCTGCCTTTCAGTGTACAACTGGGGTGCAACCCTACTTTTTTGTTCGTAACGAGGGAGAGATAGAATGAAGTTCTTCACAAAGTTTGAGATAAAGGAATAAAAAAGAGTTTCTCTATGGCCTCCTCATTTTGAGACATTATGGCTTTGGGGTCGACCCCGGTAACAAAGAAGGAATCCATAAAAACTTAGGATCCGACACCATGATAAAATACTACCCTCATGATTAGACCATGTCCCTGAAATTTGATAAAAGAAAGGTGCATTAGCGGTTAATACGTTGTAATTGGATAAGTTATTAGGAATATGACGGAACGAAAGACCAAGGAAAGAAAGAATAATGCACCAAAATGCAAGTGCTGCACCAAACACTGGTGGTTGTTTCTTGTTGTAAGTGAATGCAACGAAAAGACACGGAAATAACGAATAATGAAACAATTCATATATTGACATTTCGTGCTAATTTAAAAATTTCTGCTTTGTTATTCCCATCATCCGGTAACCACAGGATGATCCATAAAAAAGGTAGCAGGATTCGAACCTATGGTCGGCCCACCCCTGACCTGCTGGGTTGGGTGGCCGGGTTAGCACCCCTCGTCGCCTCTATACCCGAACAGATGTGCTGCGCTACCCAACGCTACACCTTGTCTCCCCTACCCCTCTTACCTTGATCGACTTGCCCCCACAGCATCTTTTTGAGAGAAGAAGTCAAGGGGCTAAGTGACTCTCAAAAGTCGTCTTTTGTATCGCGCCAAGAGAAATGACATAGATAAGATCATTCCTTAAAGAGTTTCATTGTCGAATTTTTCTCATCCCAATAGTAGCTGCTGCCCAAAGGTGCTTTATGAAAGCCGGCCCACAGCAGTGAAAGTACGATGGATTCTATCGATCGAACAAAAACAGCTTCTTGCTTTTTTTGCCTATCTGGCTTGACTACTCTGCTTGCTTAACACAAGTCTTATTTAACCTTCATCGACCACTTCAAACTACCCAGCAAGCGTAGGCTCGAAAGCAATAAGCAACAGATTAAGCAACTTGCGCGAAACTTGAGCAGTTCTCCACAAGGGGCAACAAGCAACGGATTGAGCTAAAAGCCGTTGCTCTAATGCCTCGTTATGTATACTTCACCCGCTCATTAGCGCTTTAGTTTGATTGCAGGGCCTTTACCTTTAGGCTTGACTAATAAGATAGATAGGGCTTTTCTCGCTTGTTTGAGACCATATAAGGCTTTCTTCAATCGGCAAACAAGGGGAAGCCTGATAGGGCTTTAAGAGACAGGGACAGGGGCATGCCTGACTCTTTAGAAAGTATACAAGTGTTGAAAGAAAAGAGTGAAGTCTGGGGACAACGGCAAAAGCGAGGAATGGGACCCCCAAACCGCCTTACTAAAGAAGTTTGCAAACAAGGGATATGCCGAACACCTACCTTTCCAACTAAGTCCAACGCGAGGAGGTCAATCTTAAGTGTTGGAAGCTACTGCTAAGGTACTCCCCCTCATTTATACTATACTATAAAGGATAGGCAATTGAGGGATAATAGGGCGATAGCGATAGACACAGAAACTGAAAGAAATAGATGAAAAAATGACTTTCGTAGAGGATAGGGCCAACCTGCTTAGATAGGGCGATAGCCCGATTTTGGTTGAATATCCTTTCCTGTGTTTGTCTTGTATTGAGGTATACCAAAGATATGAGTCAAAGTAGGTAAGAGAAGAGGATGGATGTCTGAGCGGTTGAAAGAGTCGGTCTTGAAAACCGAAGTTTTGATAGAATACCGGGGGTTCGAATCCCTCTCCATCCGCGAGGTCAGTACTCACTCTTGCGTAACGAATCGGATATATGATTGTGTTATAAGTTGTCTCTTGTCTCCCTTTCGTTATCTTCCTATAGGTTGGGGAAGGGCCGAGTGTCCCTCTCGTTCAGTGATCCCCGGAGCGGGGCGTGGTCAAGGGATTCGGGGGTAGAGGCTGGATGTTTTTCTAACCTTTCTTCATCTACTCCTTATTCTGCAGTTGGCGGTACGTCATCTGGAGATAGAACGATTAATGCTTCCACCGATAAGCGAGTGTGAGCAGCTTCCCCTGAAGAAATGTGACTTTGGTCTTCTTCCCCCAGATAAAAATCGATGGAAATGGTAATAGGGCCCTTACGCTTTGGCTTGCTAACTACTTGCTTTCTTGCTACTCTTTTATGCCGCATCATAGGGGCGTCTGTTGGCTCTTTTTTGGCATATGTCTCGGGGGCGACCACTTCCGATGGAGAGGCCGGAGCTTCAGAAAGAGGGGCTTCATCACTCGGAGGCAGGACTGACTCGGTTCCAAGAGCCTCTACTGGAACGTTATTGCCAAATTCAGCATTTTCTTCTTCATAATCTTCAGTAGATAAGGGTGCAGAAGGCTACGGAGCAGCAACTGACTCAGAAGAGACTTCTCCCTCAGGAAAAACCTGACTCCGGACTGCCATCCATTACTCCTCCTTGCTCTTTTGATTGATCAACTCCTTCGCTTTGCACCTCGTTTCTTTCCACGTGAGATGCAAGACTTTCTTGGAGTTACCTTTCTTTCTTTGGCAGACGGTTTGTCCCATGATGAACATGGTTTCCATTGCACCGTATTCAAATATTTACCTCCACGTTGGGCATGGTTTTCTTTGAACAAGCCTTGTTACTACAGAAAAATTTATTTATACATAAATTGCGATATAGAAGCTTAGTCACAAGCTCCCTTCGCCAAAGAAAAGGCTACTTCCTAATGCCCTACCACCAAGAACAAATTCTTGCCATCTATTTAGTATTTAGAGGGGAACTTATATGAAACAACGCAGCTCCTAGTCCGACAGTTCGCTGCGCCTTAAGAGAAAGAGTTCCGGCATACTACTAATTTTTAATTGGCCTTTGCGATCGGAACAACCTGGGTAAAGTTGTCTTCCTACATAACCTACCTCCCAGACTGAATGGGGTTTATAATCCTAGATCACAGAGTTTCATTGATGCCAAAAAGGGCTTTCCTGGAAAGAAGGAATTGTTGGCTTAAGATTATACTAATAGCCGCCCATTTGTTTCGTGCAACTTTCTATCAGAGGAACTGAAAGCATTCGTGATTGGATCTTCTTCTATCTAAATAATATATATATATATATATATATATATATATATATATATATATATATATATATATATATATATAGAAATAAGAGGTTTGTGATTCAATCAATATTCCTATCCTTTGTCACCCTCTTCTCCCCGAGCTAACTTGAGAACTAGGATTTGCCTAATTCGTATTATAGACCAGGCTATGCAGCAATTCAACCACTATTACTGTACTAGATATCTCAGGCTTATCGTACTTAAATTCCGGCTTTGCTTCTTCCCGGTGATGGATATAGTCTCGATGACTTTGCCCCAGTATGGCATAAAACATACATTTAATATTTGTTGAAAAAAGGGAATTTCATGTGTGAGCACCTTGACTCACTTGGCTATTTACCAAGTGAGTCTGCGCAGCATGCTCCGAAACAGAAGAATCATTTGAAATCCCATTTGCACCCGGATTCCGCTTCTTTCGAACTAGCAAATGAACTTTCTGAGCCAACAACGGATCGGCCTGGCCCATTCCTCATCTGAGGAAGAAAGAGTACCTAGATCTGCATCTACTAAGTATGCCCAGAAATAAATGTTCTGATTCGGTCTTTCCCAAAGCTAGGGCTCTGCTCCAACTCTTTTTGACTTGACCTTAGACTCTTTCTTCTAAAAAATAAATTATTTTATATATCTTTCTTTTTCTTTTTTAAAATAGCTACAAGACCAAAACGGGGTGCAAAGAACCGAAAGCCCTTCTTTTAAGTTCCTCCCAGATACATGGCTTGCATACCCGACCCAACATTCTTGGAAAACAACCGAATCGAGGGTTCGGAGGAGAATTGGCCATTCAATCTTGTGAACTAATCGAGACCAAAATTAGAGAAAGAGATACAAACGGAGAGGAATAACCAATCGATGAAAGAACATGAAACCATTCTGTTTCAATAGAGGTACAAGAAAGGGTTGGGGGCAATGAAGTAAGTGAAGTGGTTGGATTTTGCGAGCTGTTCCAACCACTGCTGGATGTGATTCCAAGAGCCGAACGAGAATGAATACCATAGAGAAGAGTCAAGACTAGGCTCCCTAATGGAATGTTTAACCGATCGATTCCGGATCGACCGAATTGGTACGGAAGTTGTAACATGGGAAAACCACGGAAAACACGACTTATTTGAATAACCCAGTGACCTACCAATTGTAGAAGTAGGATTTTTGGCAAGCAATAAGCACTTAAATAATACAATTCAAGTGTACCATCTTCTTTATCATTTCGAGGAAAAAGTGCGGAAGGAAAAGGAAACAGCGGAGGGATCCGAATCGGACATAAATGGGAATGATATGAAAAGTCTTTTTCAAAACCTAGCATTAAGGGTGTTACGATGATATACGAGAGGAATAGAGAAAAACTCATGATTGGTGTGGAGGGGAAGATCTGTTTATGATATAGTGAAAGAAAGAGTCGTCTCATTTCCTTACTTCTTCGTTCTTTCTAATTCATTCACTTCAAGATTGGTTCTGAACGCCGCATAACATCATCTTCAATCAACCTCCGCCATGACTCTTTACTCCGGAAACTCTATTCAGCGAGAGTTGCATAAGATAAGGTCAGGTAAAAACTAAAGCCAGTTAAGAAGGCGTGTCTAGCAAATAGTAACGGATAGAAGAGACATGCTGATGGGTCAACTCGTCAGCGGGCAGATCCGTCTGATCTTTCTATCAGTCTAGTGTTTTATCCGCATCTTCCTGTCTTTCATTCCAGGATTACCCATCTAATTGACAATCAATGCATACTAACAAAATATAGATTAAGAAAGAGCAAACTTTGCTTAGCGTAAAATAAAAGAGATCGAATCGCATTTCTAGCTTTTAGTAGGAAGAGTTCATTAAATTACAATTTCTATTCCCTTAACTTAATAAGTTCCCGTATTCAAGCCCGGTATTTTTGCTAGAAATACGTTCTGTAATTCCAGCCTAGGCTCGGTTAACCGTCTCTGGCTGGGGATGGTTGCCTTTTTTTCGGTGCAGCTTTGCTTCCCGATTTCCCTACTTCGTGTCTAGCTGGCCTGCTTGCATCGGTAACTATCGAATGGACCTGCTAAAAAAAGGTCAAAGGAAAAGGGCTATGTCCTTTGTCGATTAGACACGACACGTTATGAACGATTGTCCTAGCCTAAGCAAGCCAGTAGCCAGCTGGAAAGAGCTGCATCTGCCCCGCCACCCACTACTTCAGAGAATTAAAAAAGCTTTCTAAAAATATCTTTGCCCTTTGGGCAGCTATCGAACTGGCTTGCTTTGCTCATTTTACTGGTTGACGACACTAACTATCTTATTATATAAGACCTCTTGTTAGTAAAGAAGGAAAGGTTATTGGTTTAAAAGAATGCCAGCCGATGTCAAACTGTACTCCCAGTGCGAACCCTCCTATTTTGGGGCAATTCAGAAGTAATAAGATCCGAGTGAAGAATATGGCTTGACCGGGAGCCTCTTTCTCTTAGAAAGCTTACGTCCCAGCTTGCGATCGAGGAACTGCTAATAAGCATGTAATGCATTCAACAAAGGATTCCCTCTTTAGGTTTGGGGTCTTTTTTTATTAATATGTTATTCCATCCCTCACTGACATAAATTGCCACTTTTGAGCCCATTGGAAGTAAACCAATGGAGATATCTTTATCTGATTGAACACCTAAAATATTTATCCTACCTAAATCTAGCTAAAAAGTAAAGTGAAAGAAGCCCACATACCTACTCTTCTTTCCCCCTATCGCTAGGGGCCAAGCTGCGCTTCGCGGCGGTGCCACTTTTGAGCCCATTGAAAGTACACCAATGAGACTTAATTAATTGTGTATGTGATTCTTTAGGCTGATTAGTTATTACAATTATTTGTGTTTTGAGTTTAATTTTCTCTACTTGAATAAAGTTCCAAGTGTCTCGATCACATATAGTTTTTATATAGAGTAATGTTATGTATGTCGAAAGCGTCCCAAATTAAGTTCCCGAATGACGTGGCATGGCTGACATGACATTTTGAAAGGTTTTAATTGATGAAATCTATGTGAATGCAGGAGAGTCCATCATTATTATTTGAATTAGTACCAATGACATACTAACACGTAGTACCAATAACATTCTGACACGTAGTATTTGGGAATAAATTAGTGAATTTGGGGACCCTAGCATTTTCCTTTTATATATGCCGAATAATTTATAGGTTAACAGTTGATATATATTTGATCTAATAATTTATATGTTAACAGTCAATATATATTTGATCTAATAATTTATATGTTAACAGTCAATATATATTTGATCTAATATTTTATAAGATCTTAAGCTGCCTGGTGCCACTTTTGAGTCCATTGGAAGTACACCAGTGAGACTTAATTGTGTACGTGATTCTTTAGTCTGATTAGTTATTACAATTAATTGTGTTTTGAGTTTAATGTCTCTACTAGAATAATTTATATGTTAACAGTCAATATATATTTGATCTAATAATTTACTAGGGCGCTATAAATATATCTATTATATTATGAGTAAAGTGCACATTGTGTACCCGTACTTTAGCCTTGACACCACTTGCAATACTATACTTTAAAAGCGAGCATTTGCAATACTGAAATTTTAATTTACTTACAGTTCGTGTGCTACCGTCTATTTGGCCCTAACTCCGTTACTTAGTCAGGGGTAAAACAGTATTTTTGCATCTTATTCTCTGCATCCTCTCTGTAACGCGGCACTTGGAGTTGGAGGCATCAAATGTAATAACCCGAATTTTGGGTAGAATTAAAACTTTTCTTATTGTGGTTAAAGAGCATTAATGAATGGTGGTTTCAAAGAACAATGATTGTAATGAATGGATATTGCTTTGGACAATGATCCCGATGCATTGGTATATTATCAGAATAGATTAATTCGATGGTTGAGGACCTAGATAAGAATAATCTACCATCCAGGAAGGAGCTAATGGATCCTTGAAGGGAAATGAGTACGTGCATAGTGTTTCCCATACGTGCATAGTGTTTCCCGTACGTGCATAGTGTTTCCCATACGTGTATAGTATTTCCCGTACGTGCATAGTGTTTCCCGTACGTGCATAGTGTTTCCTGTACGTGCATAGTAATTTGGTGGATGAATAGTAATTTTGTAAGTTGGAAAACTTTTCACGCCACCCTATGTACGGGACGTGATATGGATGTTTCGAAGTCATATTAGTAATACGCGGAGGAAATAAATGAATGCAGAGACGATCGGAATTCAGAAATTCCAAATTCTTTTTCGGTATAATATTTGACCGGACAGTGGATTAAATATTATTATAATCCAAGAATTGAGATATTAACTTTGAGGATTTGATATTTTGGGATGTTATTATATTTGATTTAAGAATGAAGGTAGGAAACCACTGAGGCAGTGAAACAAGCGTTCTAGAAACCGCTAAAACGTTGTAACGAGATTAATCAATAAAGCGAACGAATCCTAGATTACGGATTAAGTTCGTATCGAGATTAAATATCCTACATGATCATCACGAGGATTATATTAAGGATTGGGGAAGGTATTATGAATATCGAGAAATTTCCCGGTAAACCCTAGAGGTGAAACTACTTAGTTATTCTTCGAACGATCAGCGAAATTGAGCGATAACCGAACAAAGAAACGAACGAACAAGATAGGATGCATCCCCCAAAGATAGTGGAAGATGACATCACACCTTTATAGAAATATCTAAGCACCTAGTTGCAGTTTACCCAGGGACTTAAGTGCTAAAAGGCAAGAGATGAGTACGTAAGTGTAATTGTGAGGTTAAGATATTTTCAAAAGGACCAATCAAAGCATGACAACACATCTTGAAGAGATGCATCCAAAGACATTAGATATATATTACAAGATGTTAGCATTATTGGCCATAAAGCAAGCAAGAACAAGAGAAAACAAAGCAAAAACACCAAACACTCCAAAACTGCCCAGCAGGAACAAAGATCAAAGAAAAATTCATATCTCCATTTCTATCCATGATAAAATCACCAAATTTTAACCATAGCTTCTACACTCCATGGGCAAGATTCTTTCCAAATTTCATGGAAATCCAAGTAGTATAGCCTAGTCAAATTCATGCTTAAAGTTGGAGGACCAAAACTGACCAGGTTCTGATCAGTAGAAAGATGGGGCTCAAAACCCTAGCTCCCATGGTTGGATTCTTGTGTTCTATAGCTCAAAAGAAATCCCTTGAATAGTAGAAGGTGTGGTAAAAATTTTAGAACAAAACTCTTAGTTTTTGATTTTATATTATTTTTACAAGATTGACGATGAATAGTGGATCTTAGAAACTAACTTTGTTTTCTTGAATCTTTGGTTGATCTAGAGCTTGGTTAAGGTATTACAAGGATCAAGCAAGGCTTGTTAAGTGTTTTAATACTTCAAAGGAAGGTATAAAGTTCATAAACCCTAGAGCTACTTTGAGTATTATATGTTTTTATGGATGATTTTAGTGTTAGTAGGTTATGTATGTTAAGATCTATGATTTTAGTTGATGGTTGTTGATTAGTTGGATGATGATCCATGAGATGGTGATTATGTGATGTTATTATACTTGTAATGATGTGTTCATATGATAGAATGGATGGGGTGTAGTGCTTGATTGAATCGCGGTGATGCGAAAACTTTGGAAAACGTGTAAACATAGCCGTTATAATGCCCGATTTTACAATGCCATGATTTGTATGCCATTTTCGTGCTAAGTGACCAACTGACCAGTAGCATCTCCTGCCATGAATAGTTGACTCATGTTATGAGGATCGTTTTGACATAAGAATCGTAGCATTCGGACTTACGGTTTAAGAGAAATCGTAAAATTCGTAAAAGCAGTTCGTAAACGTACGTATGAATTCGTAACTGCAATTGAACCCCTTTAAAGTGATAAATTCGGTTGCGAATCTTGGTAATTAAATACTATAGGTCATAATAAAGATATGAGAGAAGACCTTTTGTCAAAAAGATTATTTTTGGATTTTATAAAAATATTTGAATCAAGGTTAAGTGCGAAGAAACCCCTTAAAGGAGCACTCGATTATAACTTTGTAAACCGCTTAGTGAAACGGGAGAATGAGATCCGAATTCTAAAACAAATCTTCGACTTAAGTATTTGTCGATTGACATGGACATAGTACGAGCCTAAAGCGAGCTAGTAACGCCTTCGTTGTGTATTGCTTACGTGTTTAAGCATTGAATTATAAGTGAATCATCTAGGGGATTAATCGTACGTTTTCTTTTGACTTTGTCTAGATTGTTTGACATTGTCACGAGCCCCTACCACTTCTCGAGCATCAGGCAAGTTTCAATTCCCTTCTTTTAGGCTGTTGTTGTGATTGAATATATATATATATATATATATATATATATATATATATATATATGTTTCTGTTATACATATGTCATAGCATGCATGCCTACTTTCAAGTTATATCATTATGCTTGTTCCCTGATTGTTTATTGGCTTATAAATTAGATAGCTAACGTATCAATTATAAGCCGGTTATTGTAAGACCCTCAGAGAAGGGTGTATATATCTTATTCATCAAATATAGACCGGGAGTCAATATTTCTTGATATATCGAGGTTACCTCGGAGGAAAATATTTAAGTAAATATTTTCCCTTATTCGGGCGTCGAATATTATTTGAATATTCGTTCGAGATTATTTATTTAATGATCCTTACTTCAAATAATTATTTGAACGTAATCATTCGACGAATAATATTTGTCAATATTCATTCAGAGTCGAATTGATTATCGATTATTATTTCGAATATTCTTCTAAAGATGAGACTACTAAATGAATATTATTTGGATATTCTTTTAGAATATTATTTTATTAAATAAATATTACTTTTGAATATTCATTTAAGATATTAATTACTTGATGAATATTATTTTAATATTCATCTGAAGCTTGATTTAATTATCGAATATTATCTCGAATATTCCTTTAAGGCTTGGATTACTAAATGAATATTACTTGATATTCATTTAGAATATTATTCATTAAATGAATATTACTTTTGAATATTCATTTAAATTCCTAATTAATTATGAATATTACCTTAAATATTCCTTTCAGGTCTTATTAATTAATGAATATTGTTTTGAATATTCATTTAAATATTTATTTATTCAATAAATATTCTCCTGATATTTCTTCAGGGATTATTTTGAAAAATACTCTGATTAAAGATATTCTTTCATATTCCTAAATATTCTTTAAATATTCTTAATTAAATAAATATTCTCTGAATATTTATTCCATAATTAGAATAACCTCAATAAGTTTTATCTTCTTCGATTATTACGAAAAATATTTCGGAGACATATTATTATTAATCTTATATCAAAATAGTTCTCAGACATCATTCTTCTTGAGTCTATCTCCCTAAAAATAAGTGAACCTTACTTGGAAAATGTTATTTATCTTGTCGACTTCCCGGTCATAAAGTATTCTCTTCACTCACAACTCGGGTGCTATTGACTTATTAAGTCGTTGTTTACCTTCTCATCTTTCGAGGGGTAAGATTGTTGGAACAAGTTGATATTCGTTACCAAGCAATAGCTTGGAAGTTATTGGTGAATTTTCCTTTCCAACTAGATACGACTACTTTGTAGAGTCTTATCAACAAGTATTATACTTGGGGAAAGGGGGACGAACGTTACATTCAGAATCATGAATTCTATTTGAACTAGGAGTCGTGTAAGAGGCCGAGTAGCGCCGGTCCATCCCCTTTGGCCCAACCGTTGGCCGGGGAGAGCTAGTAAGGCGGTAGACAAGTAAAGCCGTCAGTTCTTCCTTCTACCGGTAGTAAATCTAATTTGAGCTGTACGATCTCGACTGATCATCAAGATTGGAACAGCGAGCGCGGTGAATACTCCATCATTGGTTCATCATCCAAACTTATTTATTTCCTGCAACATGATTACTGTTGGCAGAGCTGGAAAAGTGTTCATAACTGGAATTGCAATCTTTTCATGCAAGTTCCTCTTTTTAATGACAATGAGAATATCTCGCTTACTTTTGATGTAGCAGATATTTCTACAAACAAATACTTTAAGTTACCTTGTAACTTCATCGTTCATATTATACTGGCATCATTTCCGTAAATGCATGGCATATGGTTTGAAAGATACTTTTGAACTGTTATATATTATCGTTCAGTTATATATTATTGTTGGTGGGCTATTGCTCACCCTTGCTTTATTATTATATCACAACAACAGCTAGACCAGATGGCTCGCACAAGGCGCACTCGACGCGGGTGAGGACGATGAGACTACCAGAGCTGAAGAAGAAGCTATTGGTAGGATAGATTTATTCTTTCAGTACCAAGTATATGGTCTAGTATGACTTGTGTAAATAGATGGAAAAGAGTATGTATTTATATCGAAATTCTTTTGGATTGTAAGAACTCATAATGTGATTAATAAAAATTTGATTGTTACTCTGATTTCATTTCTGGGACTATAACGGGTTTGTTTTACATTGTTGTGTTGGATCATAGAGATGTAATTTATTTTATGTTAAGGAAAGTTCAAGTGTTGTGGACAGAATTGGAAACCGTAACGACCGGATCCCGGACCCCGGATCTGGGGGTGTTACAGAAGTGGTATCAGAGCGAGAGTTATATATCCCAAGAGATGATACGACGTTATATAATAATAAATTCA
Source organism: Saposhnikovia divaricata (assembly GCA_036435485.1). Lineage (NCBI taxonomy): Eukaryota > Viridiplantae > Streptophyta > Magnoliopsida > Apiales > Apiaceae > Saposhnikovia > Saposhnikovia divaricata. Next base: position 51,975,193 of record CM071594.1, on the reverse strand, counting down.
CTAATATAATAAGGACCCTTGCCAGGTTCACCTAAAACCCTTACGGTAACTTTTTAAGTATCATGAAAGTAACTTAGCTCGTTCTCGTATCGACTAGTAAGGCGACAGACCTTGAGGCGTACGAGTAGCAGCATGATGATGTTTTATTATATGCTGACGATCGGATTGTGAATTCGATAGAGTACCCTATTGAGGACTCGAAAGAGGTTCCAGCAGAGGATAATTCTATTGAGGATGATGAGTTTACTCCAAGGAAATGAGGGCTGTAGCCAGAGGGATAGCGAGAGTTAAGATTATAGTGCTCAGAGAAGTGAGCACAAAGAACTGAGATATTATTAAGAGAATTGAAATTTTATGTTGGATTTATAGCCGGACTACGAGAGGTAGTACCAGCAATTAAGACAGATTGGAAGGATTACTTGAGGTCTTATATGGGGATAGGTAAAGATCCTTAGAGACTTTCAGATTAATGAGAAAGGAGTTAGAATGATGCATGATTATCAAAGACGTCGATGTAGGACGGGGAGCACCCAGGAGCAGTTGAGATAGAGGCAACAAGTGCCATATTATCGGATAAATGGATTAGTGTGAATATTGTCAATGGTAATTCGCCATGAGAAGGCGGATTTCATGGGTTATATTTTATGAAACCAAATTGAGATTGTTGAGGTGGTTTTATTTAGCGAAATGTCCATATTATGAATGAACCAGCTTCGAAAGTAAAGATAGTGGAAAGTGATGGCCTGATTGGATAAAGTTATATAAAGTAGTAAGCGAGACGATGATCTCAGAAACTACCAGAGGAAAAGACCAGTGGGTCTATGATAAACTCGTAATATGACTACTATCAGGTACTAAGTATAAGTTTATTTTAACTCAGTAAAATGGTGAATCAGGAACGTTAGATGCATGTGATTCAGAAGAATATTAAATTCTTTCTTTTCCCCGAATAGATTATAGTAGTTACCTTAAGTTTATTCTGACACTGAATTGCAAATGGATCAAGTAATGCGATTAGTGGTTAAGAGGTAATAGAGAATGTTTTAAGATGAAATTGGTAATGACCCGACGTTGGTGTTGCCTAACGGGAGAAGGAAGACTTTATGATACACTATGATGCATCTCATACAGGTTTAGGTGGTGTGCTTATGCAGCACGGCAGAGTAATTGTGGATGCTTTCGAACAACACGGTACACCAGACTAGGATGGCCCTAGTAGTGCCAATTTTTATGAAACGACTAACTCCGACGGTAGTGTTCCTTCTGAAACCTGTGGTTAGGAAGACTGACATTTGATATTATCGACAATTAAGATGTATATGTATCAGGAAGAGGTGGCATGTTTCAGTTTGAAACTTTTGATTTCCCTTCTATGGGATATATATATTTGGTTCCTTTCTAGTGGTTAAACTTCCAACTTTGTGTCAATAATTCCGTTATTATAACTGCTTATGATTCTACCAGCTTGGATGCTCATAGAACTATTCTCTAGGTTTCGAAATTAATCTTCATAGTGTTACCGGTGGTTGGATAGATTGACCAAAATTTCCTTGATTCTGGAAAGAAATTCAACGAATTTTGGCAAACCTTGTCTTTCTGATTATCAGAGAACATCATGGAAGAGAGTAGAAACTGGGGCGAACCCCGTGAATTGGGTAAAGTAGCCGCTATATGGGTTGGTGGATAGACCCCGATTATCGCGATTGATTGTAGAAATACAATGATGAAGTGAGATTGGACGAAAACATGAAATGTAAGTAAGAAACCAGTCGGACTGAGAAACTCCGGGATTGACTTAAGTGAAAAGGCTGTTATACCATGAATGGTAAGCTTGTGTGGCACGTGGGATTGATAAGAATAGTTGAAAAGATAAAAGTGGAGGAAAGGTGACCGGAGACGGTGCCGAGAAGTCGATTAAGACCTATATGGAGTAAAGTTTTGGAAAGGTAGAAAGGTATCAAAGTAGAAGGCACTATGCCAGCAATTGCTAGAAAAGTAATGCTAATTAGCCAACCCCTAAAACCATATATTTTTATTCTAGTGTGGTCAGTTGAGGCCAAGTCACAAAGGATTTTCAAGTGACTAGACCAGCAATGAAAGGACAAAGCAGGGTTGCTTTTAAGTAAGCGCCGATTGCAAGGGCTTTTGATATAAAGGAAATATTAATGAGATCGTAGGAATTTTCTACTAAACCATTTGCAACCCATGTTTGGATTGGGAATTTACTAGACTTTTTGGAATGGGGTCACCCGTACTAAAGTGATTCATGTGTATATGATTGCCCAAGATTACGAGTAAAAATGGAAGTATAATGACTTGAGATGTATGATGTTAGGGTATTATAAATACCATGAATATATTATGACCAAGGGAAGTAAACAATGAAGGTTTATGAAGAGAGTATAGAAATGGTCGTAGATGGATCAGTATGCTGTAGAAATTTTGTCTAAGGCAAGTACCTTTGAGAAAAACGATAATTACTAAGAGATTCACGTTGAACTCGATCAATATCTTCCAGGACATCCTTGCTACCATTACCAAGTTCTGTAAGAGAGCAGATAGACATACGTTGTCTTTTGGAAGGTCAAATAGGCTGACAACTATCTGAAAGAAGAGGTTAGCATTAAGCCACCGATCGATTATCAAATGAGAATGATTGAAAAGAGACCCTTATTAAGGATACATGATTTGATTGCCAAGTATAGGATGCAAGAATTCCTTGGCAGTTGAATTAAGGATAGGATATCCATAAATTAAGACAAACCCTGGGGAATGCACAAGGGATGGCATTAACCCTAATAACGACATTATGAATTCAGATGATATGAGTTGGACTTGCTAAGGCAACAATGACCGGTAAGGATTATTAAAAAGAGTTCTGGAAAGAACATAGATAGAATTATTAGAGTATTGATCAATGACATTTTGATATACCCTGTACCCAGAAAATACCGGAGGAATGATGAGGATGACCTATGAAACCTTACAAGGAAAAAAGTAATATTCCGAACTTCAAAATGGAAGTTTGGTAAGGAATGTATGACACAGTAACAATAATGCCAGATGAGGCATGTATGAAACCCTGAGGAAGTATGGATTGAACCTATAAAGGTTGAGATTATCCTAAGATAAGGAAAGAACTAAGAAAAGAAGTATCCTAAGTAGGATTGGGAATAAACGTGATAAAGTTCCCACGGGTAGGTGGAAGCAATGACTTATGGAAAAAGACTGATAAATATATTTTTTCTCCATCAGCAGAGCTTAAGGGAGAATGCTTTCACCCAACAGTGATGGGAATGAGGTAGAAAAGTTTGAATTGGAATATATCCAGAAAACAAGGATTACCAAAAATTATTATTATCAGGAAAGGCCAATGAGGTGGCCGACAGTCTAAGTATAAAGGAATAATTACAAATGTTCATACCAAAGAAACAAAATGATATTTGGAAAGACCTTGAAGGTCATATCGGAGTGGAGGAAGTTACATTCCTTTTGATGATTGTGCAAGAATCGAAGGTAATAATAGTTTAAGTAAAGATTCGATTCGTGATGGAGTCTTAAGCATATTACGTACCTTAGAAGGTCCCGTTTTGAGGCAAACCAGGACCATGATACAAAATTGACGAAGTAAACCGTTAAGTTTCCAGTCTTTTATGGAAGCTGCATGAATGATAGTTTCATCAACCGGACATAGCTGCGATGCTTGAAACTCTTCTGCAATTTTATCTACTTCATGTAATATCTACATCAAGTTCAGGAAGTGTTCCTTATGGATAAGGAATAGTGATTTCCAGAGAACCTACCCAGAGTACCACTCGATTGAGAGATTTGATTCCTTTCAAATTAGGGAGAAATTGATATTATAATAATGATGGATTAGTTGATACCCAATGGAGCCAAATTGATTATGAGGGAAATAATTCAAGGATAAAGACGGAGTCAGAGATTTTGGAATCTAGTTCAGACTAAGAGATTATGACGCCAGAGATATGAGGCTTGATTAGCTCATATGGTTGACCCCGAGGAAAGAGACACCAAGTATAATTATAATGATTTTGGGAGGTTGTACAAGGTTTTAATAAGCTACCAGATATCGATTTGGATGACATAATAATGAATATCGAGTGTTCAGAGCCTAGTGCTGCATCTCCCGTTAGCCCAGTAGGAATAAAAGAATTATCAACTCAGATGCGAGGATTGTTGAATAAGAGTGCGATGAGACTCAGTGTGCCACCGTGAGGAACCGGTGTGTTGTAAGAAAGAAATATGTTAGCACAAGATTGTGCATCGAACCTCGAGAGTTGAATGAGTCAACATTGAGTATAGGTATTGTTGTAGAAGATTGTCTGAGCAGCACAGGGACACTGTGTATTTTCCAAACTTATTAGGAAATGGGACATCACCGGTTGGAAGTTAAAAAATCGAGGATATACCCAAGATTGTGAATCGCACTAGGTATAGACACTATGAAATTGTAAGTGATGTCATTTTGGGTTGACTATTGCACCCACAACTTTTTGGAATTTAATGAATTGGCTATGAGTTATCTGAGATAGTTTTCGCCCTAAGTATATCGAAACATCGTATATATGAAGGAAAGGTGCGAAATCAAAAAGGATCAAACATGATCGACTTTCAGACCTATCAGATCTGAAAATATGTGTGCTTGTGTGTATATGAAGATTATGATTTTTGATAAATGGATTGAGAGTCCTCGAACCAGACAACATTCCCCGCAAACAAATCCCCCCAAGAGATTCGCCTTTCTTTCAGAAAGGAGAAGAGATGAGATAATAGAGAATGACTGAATGAACACAGGAGGTAGATTGGCATTCTGTGAGATGATTAAAGAAGAGGTTGGAACACCGGGGGTGATAGTAGTTAACAATGAGATAGCGAGGCCAAAACAGTGATGACCGACGAGCTCGTTGCTAGACATCAAGAGTTACTCGAATCGGTTGTTAGAATACTCGAACTAGTTTTAATACAGAGTACCCCGTCGACAATAGAGTTGACATTTATACAATGGAATTGGGAAATATCTAGAATTAATAGAGGATTCTGACAAGCAAGTTTTTGTTGATGTATTTCTGTACAAACAAGATAGAGAATATGAGCTTCGAGATTTGTAATAAGAAAAGGTATCCTCGTGGAAGGAAATAACAAGACTAGAATGAAAGGAAGAGTTTAAACGCGTCAGGAAGGTGGCCTATGAGCCAGCCTCACCCAAACCGGTAAAATGGTCATAACATGGTTCATGCGTATGTGCCTCATCAGTATACTATAGATGCCAGGCATTTGACAGAGTACGAGCAGATAGATATACATAACCGAATCTGAACTACGAAGGACAACCTGTGGAAATTATGAATAGAAAAGAGCAAGCGCTAAGAGATAAGGTTGTCAAGCTAGTGAGAGATTTGAAGAAAATCAAGAAGTGGAAGAATCCACCTGAGAAATAGAAAGTGCAATGGGATAGAAGAAACCCCAGTTATTCCTAAACTGATTCCGAGGAAAGAATCCTTTTAAGGAGGGGAGACTGTAATAACCCGAATTTTGGGTAGAATTAAAACTTTTCTTATTGTGGTTAAAGAGCACTAATGAATGGTGGTTTCAAAGAACAATGATTGTAATTAATGGATATTGCTTTGGATAATGATCCCGATGCATTGGTATATTATCAGAATAGAGTAATTCGATGGTTGAGGACCTAGATAAGAATAATCTACCATCCAGGAAGGAGCTAATGGATCCTTGAAGGGAAATGAGTACGTGCATAGTGTTTCCCATACGTGCATAGTGTTTCCCGTACGTGCATAGTGTTTCCCATACGTGCATAGTATTTCCCGTACGTGCATAGTGTTTCCCGTACGTGCATAGTGTTTCCTGTACGTGCATAGTAATTTTGTAAGTTGGAAAACTTTTCACTCCACCTTATGTACGGGACGTGATATGGATGTTTCGAAGTCATATTAGTAATACGCGGAGGAAATAAATGAATGCAGAGACGATCGGAATTCAGAAATTCCAAATTCTTTTTCGGTATAATATTTGACCGGACAGCGGATTAAATATTATTATAATCCAAGAATTGAGATATTAACTTTGAGGATTTGATATTTTGGGATGTTATTATATTTGATTTAAGAATGAAGGTAGGAAACCACTGAGGCAGTGAAACAAGCGTTCTAGAAACCGCTAAAACGTTGTAACGAGATTAATCAATAAAGCGAACGAATCCTAGATTACGGATTAAGTTCGTATCGAGATTAAATATCCTACATGATCATCACGAGGATTATATTAAGGATTGGGGAAGGTATTATGAATATCGAGAAATTTCCCGGTAAACCCTAGAGGTGAAACTACTTGGTTATTCTTCGAACGATCCGCGAAATTGAGTGATAACCGAACAAAGAAACGAACGAACAAGATAGGATGCATCCACCAAAGATAGTGGAAGATGACATCACACCTTTATAGAAATATCTAAGCACCTAGTTGCAGTTTACCCAGGGACTTAAGTGCTAAAAGGCAAGAGATGAGTACGTAAGTGTAATTGTGAGGTTAAGATATTTTCAAAAGGACCAATCAAAGCATGACAACACATCTTGAAGAGATACATCCAAAGACATTAGATATATATTACAAGATGTTAGCATTATTGGCCATAAAGCAAGCAAGAACAAGAGAAAACAAAGCAAAAACACCAAACACTCCAAAACTGCCCAGCAGGAACAAAGATCAAAGAAAAATTCATATCTCCATTTCTATCCATGATAAAATCACCAAATTTTAACCATAGCTTCTACACTCCATGGGCAAGATTCGTTCCAAATTTCATGGAAATCCAAGTAGTATAGCCTAGTCAAATCCATGCTTAAAGTTGGAGGACCAAAACTGACCAGGTTCTGATCAGTAGAAAGATGGGGCTCAAAACCCTAGCTCCCATGGTTGGATTCTTGTGTTCTATAGCTCAAAAGAAATCCCTTGAATAGTAGAAGGTGTGGTAAAAATTTTAGAACCAAACTCTTAGTTTTTGATTTTATATTATTTTTACAAGATTGACGATGAATAGTGGATCTTAGAAACTAACTTTGTTTTCTTGAATCTTTGGTTGATCTAGAGCTTGGTTAAGGTATTACAAGGATCAAGCAAGGCTTGTTAAGTGTTTTAATACTTCAAAGGAAGGTATAAAGTTCATAAACCCTAGAGCTACTTTGAGTATTATATGTTTTTATGGATGATTTTAGTGTTAGTAGGTTATGTATGTTAAGATCTATGATTTTAGTTGATGGTTGTTGATTAGTTGGATGATGATCCATGAGATGGTGATTATGTGATGTTATTATACTTGTAATGATGTGTTCATATGATAGAATGGATGGGGTGTAGTGCTTGATTGAATCGCGGTGATGCGAAAACTTTGGAAAACGTGTAAACATAGCCGTTATAATGCCCGATTTTACAATGCCATGATTTGTATGCCATTTTCGTGCTAAGTGACCAACTGACCAGTAGCATCTCCTGCCATGAATAGTTGACTCATGTTACGAGGATCGTTTTGACATAAGAATCGTAGCATTCGGACTTACGGTTTAAGAGAAATCGTAAAATTCGTAAAAGCAGTTCGTAAACGTACATATGAATTCGTAACTGCAATTGAACCCCTTTAAAGTGATAAATTCGGTTGTGAATCTTGGTAATTAAATACTATAGGTCATAATAAAGATATGAGAGAAGACCTTGTGTCAAAAAGATTATTTTTGTATTTTATAAAAATATTTGAATCAAGGTTAAGTGCGAAGAAACCCCTTAAAGGAGCACTCGATTATAACTTTGTAAACCGCTTAGTGAAACGGGAGAATGAGATCCGAATTCTAAAACAAATCTTCGACTTAAGTATTTGTCGATTGACATGGACATAGTACGAGCCTAAAGCGAGCTAGTAACGCCTTCGTTGTGTATTGCTTACGTGTTTAAGCATTGAATTATAAGTGAATCATCTAGGGGATTAATCGTACGTTTTCTTTTGACTTTGTCTAGATTTTTTGACATTGTCACGAGCCCCTACCACTTCTCGAGCATCAGGCAAGTTTCAATTCCCTTCTTTTAGGCTGTTGTTGTGATTGAATATATATATATATGTTTCTGTTATACATATGCCATAGCATGCATGCCTACTTTCAAGTTATATCATTATGCTTATTCCCTGATTGTTTATTGGCTTATAAATTAGATAGATAACGTATCAATTATAAGCCGGTTATTGTAAGACCCTCAGAGAAGGGTGTATATATCTTATTCATCAAATATAGACAAGGAGTCAATATTTCTTGATATATCGAGGTTACCTCGGAGGAAAATATAGACAAGGAGTCAATATTTCTTGATATAGACCAGATGACTCGCACAAGGCGCACTCGACGCGGGCGAGGACGATGAGACTACCAGAGCTGAAGAAGAAGCTATTGGTAGGATAGATTTATTCTTTAAGTACCAAGTATATGGTCTAGTATGACTTGTGTAAATAGATGGCAAAGAGTATGTATTTATATTGAAATTCTTTTGGATTGTAAGAACTCATAATGTGATTAATAAAAATTTGATTGTTACTCTGATTTCATCTCTGGGACTATAACGGGTGTGTTTTACATTGTTGTGTTGGGTCATAGAGATGTAATTTATTTTATGTTAAGGAAAGTTCAAGTGTTGTGGACAGAATTGGAAACCGTAACGACCGGATCCCGGACCCCAGATCTGGGGGTGTTACATCAAAGGATCTCTAGAAACACATGGTGCTGAACAATTTGATGAGGACACTCCACAAGGAAGGAAGCAAAGATCAACTTTCTTCAACTACTTTATGTTTTCTCTTGCCTGTGGAGCTCTTATTGCCGTGACCTTGGTTGTATGGATTGGAGATAATAGAGGCTTGGAATGGGGGTTTGGAATTTCAACATTAACAATATTGTTGTCTATTCCAATCTTCTTTGGCGGTTCAAAGTTTTATAGAAACAAGATACCTAGTGGAAGCCCACTTACAACCATACTTAAGGTATGCTCAATCGAGAAAGATCCTATTTAATGTCATTCACTGAATGAATGTGCAGAACAGATATACTAAGTATGTTTGGTTTAGGTTAATAATTATGCTGACTTAATTTTCTTCCATTAATCTGTTTTTAAACAAACAGGTGCTAGTTGCTTCTGCTTTAAGCACTTGCGTTACTGTGGCAAGAAGTCCAAGCAATGCCATAGCAAGCATGTCAGCGAGCCCTGCCTTTAGAACATCGATTAAAATGGAAAGTCATAGCATAGCATACCCCTTTGACCACCGATCATCCTCAATTACATGAATAGTCAATCGTCTGGGAAGTGTCAATGGTAATTCCAGAATCGAGCATATGTTAGAATAGGTAAGGTATGAGCTTTCCGCTATCTCCTCATCATTCCAGCCTCACAAAAGCTTTGGAGTCTCTAGCAAACTGGCATCCGTGGATTCATTTGCATATATTGCTACATTAGAATTCCACATCCAGTGAGGTAACTTAGTTTCGAGATTTGGCACCTCATTTCCAGAGTCCAGAAGTGGGGCACATAAAGATTCCTCATCTCCATCTCCTGCAACATGGCTAACAGATTGGAGTGTAAAGCTTCGTGAACCTTTTCTCCGAATCTCATAACCAACAACGGATAATGCATACACAACATAGATAGCAACAAAAGCAATTGCACCGCCAATGCTCAACTTTCCAACAATCAAAATGACAAGCAAGGTAAGAAGAGCAAATAGAAAGAAACCAACATCTCTCACAAAGCAGTTCTTGTCAATCTGAACACGTTGATCTGCTACCAAAAGAGAAATAGTCACAAAGAAGTTCTTGTCTGTTTGAGGGCATTAAGGTAGAAAGAAGAAGGAGGCAAGAGGATGAGAGTGTGTTGAATTGTGTGTGTTTGTATTGTGTTAAACAATTGTTGTTGTGGACATCTTGTTTGATAATTTGTCTCAAAGAAATATCTTTTCTTGGACATATATGATTTCTGGTAAAAGGCTATTTTACCCTTAATTAAGTAACGGAGTTACGGTCAAATAGACGGTAGCACACGAACTGTAAGTAAATTAAAATTTTAGTATTGCAAATGCTCGCTTTTAAAGTATAGTATTGCAAGTGGTGTCAAGGCTAAAGTACAGGTAGACAATGTGCACTTTACTCTTATATTATTAATAGTCTAACAAGGGGCTTGGTGAGACAATTTATTCAACAAAAAAAATCTAATTTACCCTTGTGTTTTCTATTTTTAAGGAAAAAAATACTATTAAGGTGAATTGAACTTGAGACTATCATGAAATTTGCACATCATCATACCACTAGGCTATTAATTCATTTGTGTTGTGAATGACATACTATTATAATTGTTTTGGAAGTCCTAAATTCTGTTTACAATATATTTATTGTTTACAATATATCAATTAAAAACCAGATCTTATCACAAACTTCTGAACATAGGTAACATATTGATTACTGAGACGCGAATATATGTCACAAATTTGAAACACTATCTTGTTACTCGTTAGTTGTATACTCGAGTACACATTAGTGTAACAATTAAGGTTCAGTAACCAATATATAATATCGGATGAAGATCAATAATACAAATTGTTTTGATTGCATAGAGATAACATGTTGCAACAAACTGGACAAATTATTTTCTCGATGAGAAATTGGCATGTTAAAGATTTACAGTCGAGTTGACCTACCTACATATTTGGTTTACATATATATATTATTTGTGATCTTATTTGAAAATTGCAGCTTTAAAAACAAAAAATATGTGTAATTTAATTTTTTATGCCCGATAGAATATGTTTTTATATATATTTTAGATGATTTTATTCTCGTATTTATTATGTTTTGTATTGATTTGGATATTTATTTAATAGATTTTGGTGTTTTATTGTAAGAAATAAAGAATTCATAATCTTGGAAGGATTTGGATTAAAAAGAGCTGATTTGGAGCTAAAATAGATGAAAATTCGGATTTATTTTACCACACGTTCCGGAACACGTAGATACCATTGAGTAAGACTTAACGAGGGACGTAAAGAGGTGCCCATCGACCTATAGAAACCGTGTCACTGGCATAGTGTGACCGTAACTTAAAATTATTGGAATAAGATATGATAATACTGTTTAGATTCTTTTATCGATTTAAAGTTTTAGAATGTTTGTTCTTTTTCAAGATATAATTTTGAGCCGTCAAACGATGGTTACTGGTTGAGCTTTGCAGCTCATAATTTAATACTTTAGGTTTCAATTTTCGGAAGCTCATTGAGACTAAGGACCACTGTATTAACATCAATCAACAAGAAATCGCATGAAGCCTAATCCTAGAACCCGAAATACTTCAAGGAATCGAGAAACAAGAGATACCTATGTTCATAATCATCTTTTCACCCTCTATGGCTCGAATCGCACACAAATCGTAGGGCCGGTCCTGGTGGGAGGGCAGGGTGGACAACCGCGCTGGTAAGGTACTTCAATTGAAAGCTGGATTGTTCGTCTTAGCTAATGGTTGTTGCCTAATAACTGGATTGTATGGCTGACTATTTGTGTAATATTTAATTATGTATGTATTAGGCATGTCAATGGATCGGATATCCGATCCGATCCGACCCGATCCGCACTGATTTAAATGGATATGGATTGACCTAAAAAATATCCGATCCGATAAGAACAACCCAAATAATAAATGGATTGGATATGGATTTAAGTTGATCCGATCCATTTATCCACGACCCGATCCGTTTAATTATATAATAATATATTATATAATATATATATATATATATATAATATTATTTTCAAAATATTTTATATTGTGATAAGTTATGTTATTGAAAATCCTAAGCCTTATACCTAATCTAATATTTCCGTGGTCTTCCATGCACGGCTCCAGGCTCCAGCCTCAGCCTCCAAAATTTAACGTCATTATATTTTTCTTTGATAAGCAAGATATCGAGTCTTTATTCTTACATCTTAATCATGGTATATTAATTCAGTGATTCTTTCTTATATTTTCTTAATGATGAAGATTATAATTTGATTTTGTTTTAATATGTGTTTTTTGTTTTATTTTTTAGGCTAGCGGAAGTCATAATACCGTGGGTAATAATCCAAGTGATTTTGATTTAATATGTGTGTTTTGATTTATTTTTTGTTTTATTTCACAGAGTATACATATGCTAATGGGAATGATAAAGCTTTATGCAAGCACTATAAATAATCATTTAGGGATGGTAATCAGGAACTAGTAAATTAAACATTGTGTTTGAACAATAAAATTATTAAAGTAGTTTAAATTTTTGATTGCTACTTAAATTTATACACTGAATTCTAGATTGCACTTCTCAAATTTTACTAATTTTTTCACATATATTAATTGTAATTAATTTTTTTATACTTTAAAAAATAAATGGAGCAATGGATATCACACATCTGATCCGTTTATCTATTAAACTAAATGGATTGGATATGGATCGACCTCTGAAATATCCGAGGTGTGATCCGATCCGATTCTAATCCGATTAAAATAAATGGATATAGATTTAGATCGATCCGAACCCGACCCGTTGACAGGCCTAGTATGTATGTATGGATAATATTGTGTTTGAATTTAAATCTTTTTATATTTTGTTTTTGATTAATACAGAATGAATAGTTATTGAAGTTGATAGATTACAAACCTCCTTCCACTAGAAACATACTCAACATGCAATTTAATGGAGAGGCACGAATGTCGTAGATTAGCTATGAATGTTGTTTTGGAAAATAATCATTTAATCTTGTTTTGAATGTAGATTAGCTATGAATGTCGTAGATTAGCTATGAATGTTGTTTTGGAAAATCATTTAATCATTTAATCCTTTATTTTACTATGTGGTGAACTTATGTAAGATATTATTATGAGATGTAATAAATCGTATTGTAATAATGCTTGAGACCGATTTTGGATCTGCGGAGTGGGACTCTTATGCTCCGTTATAATAAATATCTTATATTATTATGAGCTAATGTGTGTTGCAGGATATCGAGACAATGTGACGACCCGGGTCCCCGGTCTGGGCAGATTTTGGGGTGTCACAGCATTGGTATCAGAGCGTTAGTTATATTTTTACGAAACGTACGAGCCTAGGAATATAACACGATGTGAGAGTTTAGAGATATATTACGATGTTGAGATCTTAGCAGTAAGTGCCTTACACCCTTATATACTCATCTATACGTATATCTAGTCGATTAGAACCTGTTGTGACTAGTATTCCTTGTACTTTTGTAGATGACTACTTCAGGACCAGAGGACTTTTGCTCAGTTAGAGACAGATCTCATACACCTTACCCTCAGGGACCTCTAGATCTCAGCTCAGGGTCAGATAGTGACCCATCTGAGGAGTTTATGCCGATTGACAGTGACTCTGAGGATTCTTCTATCCGGATACTTACACCTTCTCCTCCACGTGTGACAGACCTAGTGCATTCTCCTGACCAGATTATAGAGGTAGCTGACTCACCTGTACCTGTGATTGACTTAGAGACTCCTACCCCAGAGATTGAGCAGACAGCTCAGATTCCAGCTCCTACCATGACTGCAAAGCCTACACTAATGTTTACTCTTGAGATGATCAGATTTGAGACCCCAGTGCCAGAGATTACTGATCCGATTGATGAGGGCCAGCTTTCACCTGTCTGTACCGAGATCTTACCCAGTACAGCTGCTCCAGTCTCCAGGGTTGCTACACCCACCAAAGTATCAGCTTTTGCTGATTTGATTACTACTCATGTTCCGATATATGCTTTAACTCCTACAGCCCCTACTATACCTGACTACATGTTTCCACTTATCAGTGACACTCCTGCATGTGATACTGCTCCATCTGCACCCACTATCCCTATTCCTGCTCAGACCACTGTGACTGCTACTACTGCTGCTATGCCACCTGTTCCTACTGAGTATGCTGGAGTGGCAGGAGAGATGGTTCCTTGGCACATTCACCATACCCTGTTTCAGCATTACCGCTGGTTGGGGTCTCGTTATGAGGAGATTTTTGCTACTAGGGATGGTATTCTCCGACTATTATCTGTTCCAGATCCTTTTGTTGTTCACCATGGAGGGAGTTTGTTGGTTAGGGATGTATCGATGGAGATCATGCATTAGATTGCTCTTACTGTTCTGATTGGACTACAGACTGACCTTAATGCCTTGCCATCATCCAGTACCGGGCAGATTGATCGGGGCAGAGTTGCTTATCAGACATCATCACAGAGTTTCATAGGAGGGTTGGCGAGATGTTTAGGCAATGATGACTTGATGCTGCTGTTGACCTAGTATAGACTTTTGTTTTAGGGGATGACATATATGTACGCTTGCGCATTCCCATCTTTTGGCTAGTATGTATATGATAGCTAGTGGTGACCCACATTTTTGGATGGCATCGCGTTAGATCTTTCTGTTGTTAGGGTGCACATATGCTGCTGATCCATGTATTTGACTAGATGTAGTTGACCTTATGCCCAGCCTGTTGGGTAGTGATCTTTATTATCTTCACGTATGTACGTAGTATGTCGGTTGGATATTTTCACGATGTATTTATCTTCAGTTTATCGGGTTGTGTTATTATGATGGATGTATTAGTATCAGGATATGGACTATACTAGTATGGTACATGATTATTATATATTATGATCTTGCTAGTAGTATTGTTGTTTATCTGTTATTGTAGACTTATGTTGCTATTAATTATAATACCAACTATTCTGACTGTTATCACCAATTGGTTAAGTAAAAAAAAAAGAGTTTTCGAAAACCAAGATTAAAACGACGATTGAGTTTTAGAACTTAAAACCTTTTTCTAAGAATCACCAGTTAAACCTGAAATAGTTTCTTTTTGCGAGTACCCCTAAACCTTTTATAATAAGGAAAAAGAGTAACTGTTTTATAAAAAAAATGAGTATAACTAAGGATTGGATACCAACGATTCTTTTTCCCCGAGAAGAGGATTATGGATGCCTATTATAGCTGTGCCAGCAATAATGTTGTATAACTGCATATCTGTGATATAACCTACCCTATTGTTTTCACTCTTAATAGAAAAAGATGCCACCTAAGAGAGGTAGACCCCCAAGAAACCCTCGTCCTCAACCTGAAGTGAATCAAGGTAATGAGGTTCCACCTCGGAACCCAATTCCAAACCCGAAACCAGACCCCGTTAAGAATCTAAATCAGAATAATAATAATCCGATGAACCTACTTCTGGACTTTCTTCTTCAACACACCCAGAATCCTCAACCTCAACAGAACAGACATCCAGTGGGAGGAAATCCACCTCCAGCTCAACTGACCCAAGCTACTGTAACTTTCAAATCATTCAAATCTTTGAATCCACCTGAGTTTAAAGGTACCACTACCCCAGTGGAGGCTAGAATCTGGTTACGAGAGATAGAAAAGACTTTTGAGATTGTGGGAGTAGAAGAAGACAAGAAGACAGTGTTCGTAGCTTATATGTTGAAAGGTGAAGCTAACTACTAGTAGGAAGCGAAGAGAGCTATGGAGGGTAATGTGGTTATACCGTGGACTAGATTTACAGAGTTGTTCCTGGAAAGGTATTTTCCTAAGTATCTGGAGAATCAAATGGAAATAAAGTTTTTGGAACTCAAGCAAGGGGCGATGACTGTCGCAGACTACGAAGCTAAGTTTACAGAACTCTCAAGGTTCGTACCCTATCATGTAGACACCAAGGAAAAGAGAGCCAAGCATTTTCAAGAAGGATTGAAGCCCTGGATACAGAATCGAGTCGCTGTGTTTGAGATCACCAATTATGCAACCTTAGTTCAGAAAGCGGCCATAGTGGAAAGTGGAAGTGAATTGTACCCGAAGGATAGGGATGGTAAGAAGAGGAAGTTTCAGAATAGTGGAAGTAACTTTGTAAAGAGATCTGACAATAGAGGCAACAAGAAACCTTTTGTAAAGAAGGAGGATAGAAGCACTAATACTAGAAGGATTGGGAATCATGACACCAGAGGCAGCAATCAGAGGTTCAAACCCCCACAGACAGTCAACATGATGCAAGGAAGATCACCTCTGCCAGAATGCAAGACATGTGGGAAGAAACACCCTGGACCCTATCACCAAGCCAGCATGAATTGTTATAATTGTGGATAGAAGGGTCATTATGCTTCTAGTTGTAAGGATAAATCTGTCACCTGCTTCAACTGTGGAAAGAAAGGTCACTTGTCCCGAGATTGCAGATAGTCTTCAAAGGAAAATCCAGTGCCTCGACTCACAGCACCTCCCAACAATAAGTCGATAGCAAGAACTTTCAACATGACTGTAAGAGATGCCATTGACGAAAACGATGTGATTGCAGGTACGCTTCTAGAAAATTCTGAAAATGCGTGTGTTCTAGTGGATTTCGGAGCTACCAAATCTTTTATTTTCGAGAATTTCGTGAATAAGTTGAATCTCGAGTCTGTGCCCTTAGAGGGAGTTCTGAGCATAGAAGTAACTAATAGGAAATCATCCCAGTGAACCGGTTGTGTCCGAATTGCTCGATAAAGATACAGGAACAACGTTTCGACGCAGACCTTATTCCTTTTAAGCTAGGGGAATTCGATGTAATCCTAGGGATGGATTGGTTGTCATGTTACGATGCCCAAATAAATTGTCACCGGAAGAAGGTTAGCCTAAAAGGGCCTAATGGTATAAGAATTCCATTTCGTGGGCGAAAACCGACTAAGGATTTTCTGTCAATAATTCAATCTAAAAGATTACTTCGGCAAGGATGTCAAGCTTATCTGGCACATGTGATAGATAGCGAGAAACAGACCCCTACAATTGATGAGATTCCAGTAGTCAATCAATTCAAGGATGTTTTTCCCGATGAGTTGCCTGGACTGCCACCATATCGAGAGATAGAATTTACAATTGATCTAGCACCAGGAACCGCACCCATCTCAAAAGCGCCTTACAGAATGGCACCAATGGAAATGAAAGAATTGGCCACACAACTGAAGAATTACTTGACAAAGGTGTAATCAGACCGAGTGTGTCCCCGTGGGGAGCTCCAGTTTTGTTCGTGAAGAAGAAGGACGGATCCATGCGATTATGTATTGATTATTGTGAACTGAATAAGATGACCATTAAAAATAGATACCCTCTACTTCAGATCGACGATCTGTTTGACCAATTTAAAGGAGCTACTCATTTTTCGAAGATCGATTTGAGATCCGCATATCATCAACTGAAGATCAAGCCCGAGGATATTCCTAAGACTGCCTTTTGGACCCGATATGGACATTATGAGTTCTTAGTTATGTCATTTGGATTGACGAATGCTCCATCTGCTTTCATGGATTTAATGAATCGTGTGTTCAAGAAATACTTGGATAAGTTCATGATTGTATTTATTGATGACATTCTGATATACTCGAAGTCTCATGAAGAACATGCTGAACATCTCCGACTAGTTCTAGAAGCATTGAGGAAGGAAAAGTTATATGCAAAATTTTCAAAGTGCGAATTTTGGCTGAAAGAAGTTCAATTTTTAGGGCATATTGTGAGCGGTGAAGGAATTTCTGTAGACCCTGCTAAGGTAGAAGCCGTAGCAGATTGGGAGAGACCCAAGACTCCAACAGAGGTTAGAAGTTTCCTTGGATTGGCCGGTTATTACCGCAGATTTGTGAAGGATTTCTCAAAGATAGCTACGCCACTGACTCGACTTACTAGAAAGAGTGAAAAGTTTGAATGGACCTTCAAATACGAAGACAACTTTCAAGAATTAAAGAAGAGACTGACTTCTGCCCCAGTTTTAACCTTACCCGATGAAAAAGGCGATTTCATGATTTTCAGCGATGCTTTTAACAAGGGATTAGGTTGCGTACTGATGCAACACGGGAAAGTAATAGCTTACGCCTCTCAACAACTGAAGGAATATGAGTCCCGGTATCCTACTCATGATCTAGAGCTCGCTGCTATTGTATTTGCATTCAAGATTTTGAGACATTACCTGTATGGAGAGAAATGCGAGATTTACACGGATCACAAGAGCTTACAGTACATATTCACACAGAAGGAATTAAACATGAGACAGAGAAGATGGTTGGAATTGATCAAAGATTATGACTGCATGATAAACTATCACCCGGGAAAGGCTAATGTTGTAGCTGATGCTTTAAGTAGAAAGGAAAGACTCAACTTGTTGTCAACCTCGGAAGAATTAATCAGAGAATTCGAGAAAATGGAGTTAGAAGTCAAGGTCCCAGTCCAAAACAATGAAAGAGTTTACAGCATTCAGTTTCAACCAGAGTTACTCGAAAAGATTCGCCGTTGTCAGGAACAAGTGATGAAAGAAAGAAGATCCGAATTTACTGGAGAAGAGTATTTGAGTTCAAGAGATGATAAAGGAATTAAACGATTTGCTTCGAGAATTTGGATTCCTAATGTTGAAGAATTGAAAGAAGAAATCATGAGCGAGGCGTATAACTCGAGATATTCCATTCACCCAGGGAGGACAAAAATGTATCAAGACATCAAGCTGAATTATTGGTGGCCTAACATGGAAAGAGAGATTACAGGTTGGGTAAGCAAGTGTTTGACCTGTCAGAGAGTGAAAGCAGAACATCAACGACCCAGTGGATTACTTCAACCATTAGAGATTCCAGAATGGAAGTGGGAGCACATCACCATGGATTTTGTAGTAGGTTTACCTCGAACTAGAGCAAATTACGATGCCATATGGGTTATAGTTGACAGACTCACGAAGTCCGCACATTTTCTTCCGACCAGTGAAAGGTATTCAGTAGAAAGACTAGTAGGTTTGTATTTGAAGGAAGTGGTAGTTCGCCATGGAGTGCCTGTGTCAATTGTGTCAGACAGAGATGCCCGCTTTACTTCTAGATTCTGGAAAAGTTTTCAGGAATGCCTTGGCACCTGGTTAAATTTGAGTACAACTTATCATCCGCAGACTGATGTACAGAGTGAAAGGACAATTCAGACAATAGAAGATATGCTGCGCGCCTGCGCCTTGGATTTCAAGGGAAGTTGGGATGATCATCTACCGTTAGTTGAGTTTGAATACAACAATAGCTATCACTCCAGTACTGGTATGGCCCCGTATAAAGCTTTATATGAAAGATAGTGCAGATCTCCGTTATGTTGGGATGAAGTTGGTGAAAGAAGATTGCTAGGGCCAGATGTAATAACCCAGATTTTTGATAGAATTAAAACTTTTTATTATGTAATGAATAGTGGTTATGACTGCAATGTAACGAATGTCTATTAAATGAATGGGATGGATTTAAATTCAAATATTTATATGTCATGAAGAATGCTTCTGGTTGATAGCATAGATAAGAATGATCTATCTTCTAGGGTTATAAGTTATATTATTCCAAGAGAGATTATTCTTGTGTCATCCAAATCAATATCTGTTATTAGTCCAGCGGTTCCGTAAAAAGGTTAAGGAACACCCGAGAGTAAACCAGGTTCATTTTCCTAATTATAGTAATTAAGTAAAAAATGAGTTATGAATAGTGTTTTGGTGGAAATTGGAATATTATTAGACGACGCTATATAGAAGCAGTCTGAATGGATTTCCGAGTTCGTATTAATAATCAGTGGATGAAATAAGTGTATGTAAATGATATCGGAATTAGAAAAATAGCACTTTTATTTTCTCTGAGATTTCCCGAGACCTTAAAGGATTTAAGAATTTGCTATTGAGATTTAAGGGATTTAAATACAAAGGTTACAAATGAGTATTGAGAATATTAGTAAAGTTATCAAGAAAGTTTCCAGTAAATCCATAACTAGAAATCCTTGAGATATTCCTCTGAATGAACAAGGAAATTGAGTAATACCCGGACAAAGGAATGAATAAATAACCAAGAGACCAACAAGTGCAATTGGTGGGAAAAGGAGAAACCAAAGTATCATCCTTATAAGTCAACTACAAGATGAGTGGTGTAATTGCATTCTTGCAAAAATGGAGTTGTTTGTTGTAGTGCCAACACTTGGTTCAATAAGAAGGCAACAAGTGGATCAAAAGATGGTTGACAACACAAAAAGAAGAGATGCATCCAAGTATATACATAAAGATACATGCATTAAGCCATTTTACACATCAAAAAAACACAAAACTCTCTTTCATTTCCTCTCCATTCTGCTGCTCACGGTTTAAGCTAAAATGGGGGGTTCCCACCATCATTTGATCTTGAAATTTTTATGGTGAGTACTTCATATCATAGTTTAGATCCCCTAAAAATTTCAGCTCCAAATTCATCTTTTTACATTTTCAAATAAATCATCAAAGTGATGATGAATAGTGCTTTCATGAAACTAACTTTTATTTCTTGATTTCTTTTGATCATCCAAGCTATACTAAGGCTAGATAAGGGCTAAACAAGGCTTGATAAGTTCATAATACACCAAGGAAGGTATACCACTCTTGAAAACCTAGCTCTTAGTTTAAGTTTTGGTATTTTAGATGAGTTATATGGATTTAATGCATGTTTAGGACCTTAAGATTATGATTGGGCTTTGTTAAATGTTAAATTAGTTTAGATGAACGGAAAGACATTGCTTGGTCTTAGTTCATGGATAAATAGCATGTATGTGTTGTTTGGAGTGTAAACCATGATCATTGAATGGTTTGAAATTTGGAAATCATGTAAACATAGCCGTCGTAATGCCCGATTGTCGTTAACCATAAGAAACCATGAATAGCAGTAGTATTACCTTACTGTCCAGTCCCGGATTTTGCTATGTTTAGTTAGTTCATGTTACGAGCTTCGTTTTGATATAAAGATCGAGTGAAATGGATATACGGTTTAGGAGTTATGGTCGAATTAAGATAAGTGGTTCGTAAACGAGAGCACCAGTTCGTAATCAGAATTGAACCTGTATAAATTCGGTAATGCAGTAGCGAACCATCGTAATTAAATACTAGAGATGATAAGGAAGGTGTGAGAGAAAACCTTGCGTTAAAAGGATCGTTTTACGATTTTATAAAAATGTTCGAATCAAGGTTAAACGCGAACGAACCCCTAGAAGCATGCTTGATTATGACCTTGGTTAATAACTTAGAAAACGGACGATAAAACTCGTAGTACAATCTTGATTCATAAATGATCGATATTAAAACTTACATGGCTTAAGTACGTATTAAGTGTGGGTACAATGACGGGTCATAATAGCGAACGTATGTCGAACAGCATCGGTGATAAAAAGAGTTACACTAAGAGGTGTATAACGAGATAATTCGAAAACGTGTTTCGACTTAAGTGAAGTCTATATTTAATCTTGTAAAGTGTTAAGTGATTAATCCCGAATGCCTTGGCTATTTATAGATCGTCAGGCTGACCCAGGACACGCTACCACCACCCTTACCCGCACTCGCTTTCCAGGCAAGTTTCAAATCCTTCTTTAAGGCTGTTGTTGTGAATATAAATATGTTTTTTTTTGTTACATTACATATGCCATAGCATGCATGCCTACTTTTAAAGTCATATTGTTATACTTGTTCCCTGAATTGTTGTTGGCTTATGAGCTAGATAGCTATTATATCAGTTATAAGCCGGAAATTTCTAAAACCCTTAAGCGAAGGGTAGTTGAATCTCATCCTTTGGTTATAGACCGGGAGCCGTTATTTCTTGATATATTAATATTATTCTCGGAGAAAAATATTTAAGTAAATATTTTCCAGTTATTATTTGGCGAATAATATTGGAATATCCTTTGAGATTATTTTGTAAGTATTATTCGGATTAATCATCAGATATTTATTTACTCGATGAACATTATCTTGAATTATCATCTAAGGTCGATTTAATATTCGAATATTATTTCGAACTCTCAGCTAAGTTAATTACTTAAGGAATGTTCATTCTTATTTCTTCGATAAATATTATTTTGAATATTCATTCGAGTTTATTTATTTAATGAATATTATTTTAATATTCAGTCGGGCCTTATTTATTTAAATGAATATTATTCCGAATATTCATTCAATCCCTATTTATTTTATAAATATTAGTTGAACGTTGATTCGAACTCCAGACATTCGATAAATATTATTTCAAATATTCATTCGATAATCAATTCTTCTATAAATATTATTAAGTGAATATTCATTAGTTGTTCAATGAATATTGTCTCAATTATTCAGTTGATCATTATTTCATCAATAAGTATCATTCTTAAATATAATATTCATTATTGATTCAATGAATATTGTCTCAATTATTCAGTTGATCATTATTTCATCAATAAGTATCATTCTTAAATATAATATTCATTATTGATTCAATGAATATTATTTCAATTATCCGTTTGAGGATTATTTCATCAACAAATATTATTATTAATTTGAATATTCATTATTTGTTCAATGAATATTATTCAGAGTTTTACTCAAAGATTATTCCAAGCAACCCTTTTTCAATGTCTGCGACTAATAAATATTCTTGGAATATTTATTTAATTCTTCTAACTCGTTTCAAAAATGATTTACTTCATTCGCATAGTATCATCGACCTTCGAATATTATATGAATTATTGCAAAGTCTTATTATTATTATAATATTATCAAGGAAGGTTCTCAGTAATTCCATTCTTCCTTCGATTCGAATATAAGGGAACCTGACTTGAAGAATGTTATTTATCTTGTGACTGCCCGGTCATAAATTATTCATTTTGTTCGCAACTTGGTTGCTATTATTCATGGAATTGTGTATACCCACTCATTATTCGAGGGGTAAGAATGTTGGAAAAAGTTGGTATCCATTAACAAGCAGCGGCTTGGGAAATATTGGTGAATTTTCCTTTCCAATTAGATACGATTACTTTGTGTAGTCTTATCAACAAGTATTATACTTGGGGAAAGGGAGACGAACTTTACGTTTCAAGTTATGGATGTGAAATGAACTAGGAGATGCGTAAGTGACCCAGTGGCGCCGGTCCAGCAAATGGCCTAACCGTTGGCCGAGGGGGTTCTAGAGGGCGGTAGACAAGTAAATCCGTCGGTGCTTCCTTCTACATGTAGTAAACAAGAGGTGGGGAGCATAACATGCGACTGATCATCGTGTAAATGCTATGTTTCCTGGCGCGTCAAAGTCCAGTATTAGTTCATCACTCAATGTTGGAAATTTTCTGCAACATCATCATGGTTGGCAGAGTTGAAAAGTATTTCAAACTGGAATAGCAATATCTTTCTTGCAAGTTCCTATCTTTTATAAAAATGATGCTATCCTGCTTATTTTGGCATAGCATATGCTTCTACGAAATATATATCTGTTGAGTTACCTTGTAACTTCATCCTTTATATTAAACTGGCACTATTTTCGTAAATGCGTGGCATATGATTTCGAAACATATCTTTGAACTGTCTTATATATTACTGCACAGTTATATATTATTGGTGGGATATTGCTCACCCTTGCTTATTTATTATGTCAAAACAACAGCTAGGTATCATGGCCCGCGTAAGGCGCACTCGGCGCAAGCAGGTTACCCGTCCCACAGGACTCCCCGCTGATATTGTTGCTGCCATTGCTGAGGTAGCACAGATAGTCAGCTTTTGCTTCTAGTTTAATTATATGTATCAATAATGTTAATCAACGGCAAAAACTTTAAACTTATGATGTTATCCTTTTGGCTTGTAATAACTTTTATTCGTAACCTATTAATGTAAGACTTATTTCAATTTCATCTCTGGGACTATAACTGTTGTGTGTGTGAGTGGAAATTATTGTGGGGTCACAGCATGTGATTTATTTATTGTGGACTCAAGTCAAGTATTATGAATGGATGTAAGACCGTGACAACCCGATCCCGGACCACGGATTTGGGGGTGTTACAGAAATGATATCAGAGCGAGAGTTATAAATCCCAAGAGATGATGCGACGTTATACAATAATAAATTCACTAATATAATAAGAACCCTTGCCAGGTTCACCTAAAACCCTTACGGGAACTTTTTAAGTATCATGATAGTAACATAGTTCGTCTTGTGTAGGCGAGCGACATGTCGGCCCAGGAGGCAGCTGCGAGACAGCATGATGAGGACATGTTCCGGACTAGGGACCCATACTATGAGCACTTGCCTGAGGAGGATACTGAGCCTGAGGAGGAGGACGCTGAGGAGGTCCAGGTTGATGCTGATACTGATGTGATCGAGTTTGAGGAGGAGGACACTGAGGAGGTCCAGGTTGATGTTGACACAGATGTTGTTGCGACTGAGGGGGAGGAGGACCCGGAGGGGATCCAGACAGGACAGGATGCTGAGTTAGTTGCTGAGGATGAGGATTATTGGGTGGTATCTGAGATTAGGACCATGGAGGAGGATACTGATATGACCACTGAGCAGGTCATGGCTGCTGTTGTTGGACAGGCTGTGGATGAGGTTGAGCCAGTGGAGGATGCAGTAGGGAGTTCCGGACTACGAGTGCCACCCCTCCCTGTTGAGAGAGCCCCTACCCCACCACCACTACCTGTGAGCCCATACCCCGATGAGTTTGAGGAGCTTACCCCAGAGCCCCAGCAGACAGAGACTGCTGCTCCAGCTGAGCCATCCACCCCACCTCATGCCCCGATAGGAGGAGTCCCAGTATGTGTTCACAACTTGATTGTGAACGGGCTTTATAGAGAGTTGTTTGTGGCAGATGCCAGGTTGGCAGAGTCTATGAGGGAGTTAGCAGCAGAGAGAGCCGCCCGGATGAGGTTACAGGGCAGGAGGACTATCAGTGATAGGGTTGGGTATAGGGCTGTGACCCGCATCGAGCTGAGGGCTCGGGTGAGGGTGCGACAGTTGCCTACTGATGGGCATGGTAGGGTAGACAGAGCAGAGGCTGAGGAGATTTTCACCATCGCCATGGGGAGGGTTCGGAGGATGTTTCGTCGTGGCGGCTGATTTCAGATATAGTGATGTAGTGGTCTAGTTGTCTAGTCATGTACGGACGTAGTAGTGCCGGCTTTTGTAGGGATGGTTTTCTTGTACTTGTTTTCCCTTTTTGCAGACTAGACAGATAGACAGTGTAGTTCACTTTTGACTTGTTGTTGTTGTTAGGATGGCTGTACTTTAAACTATTGTTGTAACTCGGATGTTGTACCTTTTCGGTACTTGGTATATATTTGTTTCCCTTTCAGTCATTACAATTTTGTTGGGATGTGATCACGAGTTTATTAGCATATGTACTTTTTTTTTTGATTAAGTTGCCATGAGATATAAAACTGTGGGATCTTAAACCCAATCATGTAAAGAATTATGCAAGGAAAAAAAAAATCCTTTAAAACAGGTAAGTGAACCTAATGTATAATTTTCCAAATTTTCAGTAAAATGCCTCCAAGACGAATGGGCACTAGGGCTAACCCCCGAGAATCTACTGACCAAGAGAGTCACAACCAACACGAGGAAAACCATGAAAGTAGTGAAGAACAAGATCAGGATTATAATGAGCAAGAAGATTCCCAGTATGGAGCAGAGGATGAACCCCTGTACTCTGAAGAATTTGAGGGGGAAATCGAGGGTGGAGAAACTGAAGTAGAACAGGAAGGGGAGAACCAGGGCGGAAACCCCATGGGCCAGTTTATGGATCTACTTAGGCAGAATTTGAACCAATACCCCCAACCACCACCAGGCAACAACACTTCAGTGGCAAATTCCTTTATGGCCTTTAAGTCTCTTAAGCCCCCCGAGTTCCACGGATCGGCTGATCCCGTTGAGGCGAGGGCCTGGATCAAGGAAATGGAAAAATCTTTCGAGATTCTGAGTATCAATGAGGCTCAGAAGACTGTTTTTGCTACTTACCTACTAAAGGGAGAGGCCAATTATTGGTGGGAAGCCAAGAAGAACATGGAGACTGATGCTGTCATAGCCTGGGAAAGGTTCAAACAATTATTCCTGGAGAAGTATTTCCCAAAGTTTATGAAAACCCAGATGGAGCTTAAGTTTCTAGAGTTAAAGCAGAATAACTTGTCGGTGGCCGATTATGAAGCCAAGTTTATTGAGTTATCAAGGTTTGTGCCGGAATTTGTGGATACTGAGGAGAAGAAGGCTAATAGGTTTCAGCAGGGGTTGAAACAATGGATTCAGAATCGAGTGGCGGTTTTAGAGATTAATGATTATGCCACCTTGGTGCAAAAGGCGACCATTGTGGAAGCAGGTAGTGATCAGGCACAGAGAGAAAGAGAAAAAGGCGGATTAAAGAGAAAGCATGCCAGTATGGGCGGAGGTTCCGCAGGAGAAAGACCCCCGAATAGGTTCAATCGAGGAGCAGTATCCCTACCTGGGAGGAGTGGTGGGTTTAAACCATCTGTGAGTGCAACTGTGAGCCAGGGCGGCCAGCAGTTAGGAATGTCCCGTTCTCACCTTTCCAGACCTCCACTACCAGCATGCACAACTTGTGGGAAAAGGCACCCTGGAGTATGCAATCAGAAGCAATCCGTCTGTTATAAGTGTGGACGAGTGGGTCACTACTCCAACAGGTGTACCGCGGTTAATCCTACTGCTAGTAAGAGCAATACTTGTTTCCAGTGTGGACGTCCAGGGCATATGAGGAAGGACTGCCAAATGAACAAACCAGTGGTTTCAGGGGAAAGCAAGGCTACCTCTAACCGACCACCAACTGCTAGGACTTTTAACATGATAGTGCAAGATGCCGTGAGAGACACGGATGTGATAGCAGGTACATTTTCCCTCAATTCAGTCAGTGCAAATGTTTTGTTTGATTCTGGAGCAACTAAGTCTTTTATATCTAGAGATTTTGCGCATAAATTGAAACTTAAAACTCAACCGCTAAGGGAGTCTTTGCAAGTAGAGATAGCTAATCAGGAAGTCGTTCCAGTTAATCAGATTCACCCCGATTGCAAAATAGAAATAGGAGGACGATTCCTTCTGTGTTGATTTGATCCCTTTTAAGCTAGGGGAATTCGATGTTATTTTGGGTATGGACTGGTTGTCTCGTAATAATGCGCAAATAGATTGTAAAGGGAAAAAGGTTAAGTTGAAAACCCCAGGAAAGAAGGAAATAGTGTTTAAAGGGCTACGACAGACCCAGACCATTCTAACCATGGCGCAAACCAAGAGACTGCTACGAAAAGGGAATGAAGCTTATTTAGCTTACGTTATAGACACCCAGAAAGAGGCGCCCAAGATACAAGATATTCCGGTAGTTAACGAATTTGAAGACGTGTTTCCTCAAGATCTTCCCGGATTACCACCAGATAGAGTGATTGAGTTTGCTATCGAGTTAGCCCCGGGGACGGCGCCAGTCTCAAAAGCCCCGTATCGATTAGCACCAGTGGAAATGAAAGAGCTAGCAAAACAATTACAGGAATTGTTGGATAAGGGTATGATAAGACCCAGTGTGTCGCCTTGGGGCGCACCAGTGTTGTTTGTTAAGAAAAAGGATGGGAGTATGAGGTTATGCATCGACTATAGAGAATTGAACAAGCTAACCATAAAGAATAAGTATCCATTGCCCAGGATAGACGATTTGTTTGACCAGCAAAGAGGCGCCGAATACTTCTCAAAGATTGATCTGAGAACGGGATATCACCAACTGAAGATCAAACCTGAAGATATCCCGAAGACTGCATTCCGTACCAGATATGGACATTATGAGTTCCTAGTTATGTCATTTGGATTGACCAACGCCCCAACAGCCTTCATGGACCTAATTAATAGAGTGTTCAAGGAATATTTGGACAAATTCGTGATAGTCTTCATTGATGATATTCTCATCTACTCAAAGACAGAGGCAGAACACGCTGAACATTTAAGGATAACCTTAGAAATACTCAGGAAGGAGCAGTTATATGCCAAGTTCTCCAAGTGTGAGTTTTGGAAAAATGAGGTACAATTCTTAGGGCATGTAATCAATAGAGAATGAGTGTTGGTTGACCCCTCCAAGATAGAAGCAGTTTCAAACTGGGAACGGCCAACTACTCCAACCGAGGTGAGGAGTTTCATTGGACTGGCCGGATATTACAGGAGATTTGTCCAAGACTTTGCGAAAATCGCAGCTCCGTTAACTCGACTTACCCGTAAAACTGAGAAATTTGAATGGACTGAAAAATGCGAGAAGAGTTTTCAAGAGCTGAAGAAGAGGTTGGTAACGGCCCCAGTGTTGGCGTTGCCTGATGGAAATGGAGATTTCGTAATTTACAGTGATGCTTCGCATAAAGGATTGGGATGCGTGCTTATGCAGCACGACAAGGTAATAGCGTATGCGTCTAGGCAATTGAAGGATTATGAGGTCAGATATCCCACGCATGATCTAGAACTAGCAGCCATAGTCTTCGCTTTAAAGATTTGGAGACACTACCTGTATGGGGAAAAATGCGAGATTTACACTGACCATAAGAGCCTCAAGTACATTTTCACTCAGAAAGAGCTTAACATGCGCCAGAGGAGATGGTTAGAGTTAATCAAGGATTACGACTGTGAAATTCGCTATCACCCGGGCAAAGCCAATATGGTGGCTGACGCCCTTAGTAGGAAAGAAAAGCTCAAGATGATAACTTCAGAGGAAGAACTAGTGAAAGATTTTGAGAAATTGGAAATTGAGGTTAAGTTACCTGGAGAGGGCCAAGAAAAGTTGATGGAAATTAGAATCCAACCTCCATTGTTAGAAAAGATTAGACTTTGCCAGGAACGGATGATGGAGGAAGAAAAGAACTCCACAGAAGAGCTAATGACCGGAGAGGAAATTAAGTGCGAAAGAGACAAGGAAGGGATCATGAGGTACACATACAGGATATGGATCCCAAACGTTCAGGAACTCAAGGATGAGATTTTAAATGAGGCACACAACTCAAGATACTCAGTGCACCCCGGTAGCACCAAAATGTATAGGGATTTGAAGGAGTATTACTGGTGGCCCAACATGAAAAAGGACGTAGCAGAATGGGTAAGCAGATGCTTGACCTGCCAACGAGTGAAAGCAGAGCACCAGAGGCCTAGTGGACTTCTACATCCCTTGGAGATTCCCGAATGGAAATGGGAACATATAGCTATGGATTTCGTAGTAGGTTTACCAAGGACCAAAGCAAATCATGACGCCATATGGGTGATTATAGACCGACTAACAAAGACAGCTCACTTTCTTCCTATTAATGAAAGGTACACGGTCGATAGGCTAGTAGATATCTACCTCAAAGAGATAGTGGCGCGACATGGAGTCCCAGTCGCCATAGTATCCGACAGAGATCCCAGATTTAACTCCAGGTTTTGGAGGAGCTTTCAGGAATGTGTGGGAACCAGGCTAAACATGAGTACAGCTTACCATCCCCAGACAGACGGGAAAAGTGAAAGGACCATCCAGACACTAGAAGATATGTTGAGAGTCTGTGCTATAGACTTTAAAGGGAATTGGGATGATCACTTGCCATTGATTGAGTTCTCCTACAACAATAGCTTTCATTCAAGCATAGGAATGCCGCCTTACGAGGCCCTTTATGGAAGGAAATTCCGATCTCCCCTATGTTGGGATGAAGTTGGAGAGCGAAAGATGCTCGGGCCCGAAGTGGTCCAACGAACTAAAGATGCAGTAGATCTAATCAGAGGACGGTTAGTAGCAGCCCAGGATCGACAAAAGAAATATGCCTACTTAGCTCGGAAAGGAAAGGAATACGAAGTAGGGGACCTAGTGTTCTTGAAAGTGTCACCTTGGAAAGGTTTAATGAGGTTTGGAAAGAAAGGGAAGCTGAGCCCTAGATATATTGGACCATTTGAGATCTTAAGACGTATTGGGGAGCTAGCTTATGAACTGACATTACCCCCGAACCTGCAGCAAGTGCACAATGTGTTCCATGTCTCAATGCTAAGGAAGTATAACCCAGATGCCAAGCACATAGTGGAATATGAGCACGTGGACATGCAACCAGACTTGACCTATGTAGAGCAACCTGTGGAAATCATAGACAGAAAAGATCAAGTGCTCCGAAACAAGGTCATCAAGCCTGTCAGAGTTTTATGGTAGAACCACAACATAGAGGAATCAACCTGGGAGCTAGAAAGTGCAATGATGGAAAAGTACCCCCATTTGTTTTCAAACTGATTCCGGGACGGAATCCTTTTAAGGAGGGGAGACTGTAAGAACCCAGATTTTTGATAGAATTAAAACTTTTTATTATGTAATGAATAGTGGTTATGACTGCAATGTAACGAATGTCTATTAAATGAATGGGATGGATTTAAATTCAAATATTTATATGTCATGAAGAATGCTTCTGGTTGATAGCATAGATAAGAATGATCTATCTTCTAGGGTTATAAGTTATATTATTCCAAGAGAGATTATTCTTGTGTCATCCAAATCAATATCTGTTATTAGTCCAGCGATTCCGTAAAAAGGTTAAGGAACACCCGAGAGTAAACCAGGTTCATTTTCCTAATTATAGGAATTAAGTAAAAAATGAGTTATGAATAGTGTTTTGGTGGAAATTGGAATATTATTAGACGACGCTATATAGAAGCAGTTTGAATGGATTTCCGAGTTCGTATTAATAATCAGTGGATGAAATAAGTGTATGTAAATGATATCGGAATCAGAAAAATAGCACTTTTATTTTCTCTGAGATTTCCCGAGACCTTAAAGGATTTAAGAATTTGCTATTGAGATTTAAGGGATTTAAATACAAAGGTTACAAATGAGTATTGAGAATATTAGTAAAGTTATCAAGAAAGTTTCCAGTAAATCCATAACTAGAAATCCTTGAGATATTCCTCTGAATGAACAAGGAAATTGAGTAATACCCGGACAAAGGAATGAATAAATAACCAAGAGACCAACAAGTGCAATTGGTGGGAAAAGGAGAAACCAAAGTATCATCCTTATAAGTCAACTACAAGATGAGTGGTGTAATTGCATTCTTGCAAAAATGGAGTTGTTTGTTGTAGTGCCAACACTTGGTTCAATAAGAAGGCAACAAGTGGATCAAAAGATGGTTGACAACACAAAAAGAAGAGATGCATCCAAGTATATACATAAAGATACATGCATTAATCCATTTTACACATCAAAAAAACACAAAACTCTCTTTCATTTCCTCTCCATTCTGCTGCTCACGGTTTAAGCTAAAAAGGGGGGTTCCCACCATCATTTGATCTTGAAATTTTTATGGTGAGTACTTCATATCATAGTTTAGATCCCCTAAAAATTTCAGCTCCAAATTCATCTTTTTCCATTTTCAAATAAATCATCAAAGTGATGATGAATAGTGTTTTCATGAAACTAACTTTTATTTCTTGATTTCTTTTGATCATCCAAGCTATACTAAGGCTAGATAAGGGCTAAACAAGGCTTGATAAGTTCATACATACACCAAGGAAGGTATACCACTCTTGAAAACCTAGCTCTTAGTTTAAGTTTTGGTATTTTAGATGAGTTATATGGATTTAATGCATGTTTAGGACCTTAAGATTATGATTGGGCTTTGTTAAATGTTAAATTAGTTTAGATGAACGGAAAGACATTGCTTGGTCTTAGTTCATGGATAAATAGCATGTATGTGTTGTTTGGAGTGTAAACCATGATCATTGAATGGTTTGAAATTTGGAAATCATGTAAACATAGCCGTCGTAATGCCCGATTGTCGTTAACCTTAATAAACCGTGAATAGCAGTAGCATTACCTTACTGTCCAGTCCCGGATTTTGCTATGTTTAGTTAGTTCATGTTACGAGCTTCGTTTTGATATAAAGATCGAGTGAAATGGATATACGGTTTAGGAGTTATGGTCGAATTAAGATAAGTGGTTCGTAAACGAGAGCACCAGTTCGTAATCAGAATTGAACCTGTATAAATTCGGTAATGCAGTAGCGAACCATCGTAATTAAATACTAGAGATGATAAGGAAGGTGTGAGAGAAAACCTTGCGTTAAAAGGATCGTTTTACGATTTTATAAAAATGTTCGAATCAAGGTTAAACGCGAACGAACCCCTAGAAGCATGCTTGATTATGACCTTGGTTAATAACTTAGAAAACGGACGATAAAACTCGTAGTACAATCTTGATTCGTAAATGATCGATATTAAAACTTACATGGCTTAATTACGTATTAAGTGTGGGTACAATGACGGGTCATAATAGCGAACGTATGTCGAACCGCATCGGTGATAAAAAGAGTTACACTAAGAGGTGTATAACGAGATAATTCGAAAACGTGTTTCGACTTAAGTGAAGTCTATATTTAATCTTGTAAAGTGTTAAGTGATTAATCCCGAATGCCTTGGCTATTTATAGATCGTCAGGCTGACCCGGGACACGCTACCACCACCCTTACCCGCACTCGCTTTCCAGGCAAGTTTCAAATCCTTCTTTAAGGCTGTTGTTGTGAATATAAATATGTTTTTTTTGTTACATTACATATGCCATAGCATGCATGCCTACTTTGAAAGTCATATTGTTATACTTGTTCCCTGAATTGTTGTTGGCTTATGAGCTAGATAGCTATTATATCAGTTATAAGCCGGAAATTTCTAAAACCCTTAAGCGAAGGGTAGTTGAATCTCATTCTTTGGTTATAGACCGGGAGTCGTTATTTCTTGATATATTAATATTATTCTCGGAGAAAAATATTTAAGTAAATATTTTCCAGTTATTATTTGGCGAATAATATTGGAATATCCTTTGAGATTATTTTGTAAGTATTATTCGGATTAATCATCAGATATTTATTTACTCGATGAACATTATCTTTAATAATCATCTAAGGTCGATTTAATATTCGAATATTATTTCGAACTCTCAGCTAAGTTAATTACTTAGGGAATGTTCATTCTTATTTCTTCGATAAATATTATTTTGAATATTCATTCGAGTTTATTTATTTAATGAATATTATTTTAATATTCAGTCGGGCCTTATTTATTTAAATGAATATTATTCCGAATATTCATTCAATCCCTATTTATTTTATAAATATTAGTTGAACGTTGATTCGAACTCCAGACATTCGATAAATATTATTTCAAATATTCATTCGATAATCAATTCTTCTATAAATATTATTAAGTGAATATTCATTAGTTGTTCAATGAATATTGTCTCAATTATTCAGTTGATCATTATTTCATCAATAAGTATCATTCTTAAATATAATATTCATTATTGATTCAATGAATATTATTTCAATTATCCGTTTGAGGATTATTTCATCAACAAATATTATTATTAATTTGAATATTCATTATTTGTTCAATGAATATTATTCAGAGTATTTACTCAAAGATTATTCCAAGCAACCCTTTTTCAATGTCTGCGACTAATAAATATTCATGGAATATTTATTTAATTCTTCTAACTCGTTTCAAAAATGATTTACTTCATTCGCATAGTATCATCGACCTTCGAATATTATATGAATTATTGCAAAGTCTTATTATTATTATAATATTATCAAGGAAGGTTCTCAGTAATTCCATTCTTCCTTCGATTCGAATATAAGGGAACCTGACTTGAAGAATGTTATTTATCTTGTGACTGCCCGGTCATAAATTATTCATTTTGTTCGCAACTTGGTTGCTATTATTCATGGAATTGTGTATACCCACTCATTATTCGAGGGGTAAGAATGTTCGAACAAGTTGGTATCCATTAACAAGCAGCGGCTTGGGAAATATTGGTGAATTTTCCTTTCCAATTAGATACGATTACTCTGTGGAGTCTTATCAACAAGTATTATACTTGGGGAAAGGGAGACGAACTTTACGTTTCAAGTTATGGATGTGAAATGAACTAGGAGATGCGTAAGTGACCCAGTGGCGCAGGTCCAGCAAATGGCCCAACCGTTGGCCGAGGGGGTTCCAGAGGGCGGTAGACAAGTAAATCCGTCGGTGCTTCCTTCTACATGTAGTAAACAAGAGGTGGGGAGCATAACATGCGACTGATCATCGTGTAAATGCTATGTCTCCTGGCGCGTCAAACTCCAGTATTATTTCATCACTCAATGTTGGAAATTTTCTGCAACATCATCATGGTTGGCAGAGTTGAAAAGTATTTCAAACTGGAATAGCAATATCTTTCTTGCAAGTTCCTATCTTTTATAAAAATGATGCTATCCTGCTTATTTTTGCATAGCATATGCTTCTACGAAATATATATCTGTTGAGTTACCTTGTAACTTCATCCTTTATATTAAACTGGCACTATTTTCGCAAATGCATGGCATATGATTTCGAAACATATCTTTGAACTGTCTTATATATTACTGCACAGTTATATATTTTTGGTGGGCTATTGCTCACCCTTGCTTATTTATTATG
Organism: Saposhnikovia divaricata; assembly: GCA_036435485.1. Classification (NCBI taxonomy): domain Eukaryota; kingdom Viridiplantae; phylum Streptophyta; class Magnoliopsida; order Apiales; family Apiaceae; genus Saposhnikovia; species Saposhnikovia divaricata. Next base: position 51,940,871 of record CM071594.1, on the reverse strand, counting down.
TCACAACAACAGCTAGGTCTCATGGTCCGCGTAAAGCGCACTCGGCGCAAGCAGGTTACCCGTCCCACAGGACTCCCTGCTGATATTGTTGCTGCCATTGCTGAGGTAGCACAGATAGTCAGCTTTTGCTTCTAGTTTAATTATATGTATCAATAATGTTAATCAACGGCAAGAACTTTAAACTTATGATGTTATCCTTTTGGCTTGTAATAACTTTTATTCGTAACCCTTTAATGTAAGACTTATTTCAATTTCATCTCTGGGACTATAACTGTTGTGTGTGTGAGTGGAAATTATTGTGGGGTCACAGCATGTGATTTATTTATTGTGGACTCAAGTCAAGTATTATGAATGGATGTAAGACCGTGACAACCCGATCCCGGACCCCGGATTTGGGGGTGTTACACCAGAAATGGTCCATCAGACAAAACAATCCATAGAGAAGATTCGGAAAAGATTAGTTGATGCTCAAGACCATCAGCGAAGATATGCAGACCTAAAGAGAAAGGATAAATCGTTTGAGATAGGAGACAAAGTGTTGTTGAAAATCTCCCCGTGGAAAGGGGTGATGAGGTTCGGGAAGAAAGGGAAGCTGAATCCTAGGTATATCTTACCATTCGAGATCCTTAAGAAGGTTGGAGTCGTGTCATATCAACTAGCCTTACCGCCAGATATTCAGCACATTCACGATGTATTCCATGTATCAGTATTGAGAGCCTACCATTTTGATCACCGACACGTATTATAGTATGAACCCATTGATGTCAAAACTGACTTTGACCTACGCCGAACGACCAGTGGAAGTGGTAGACTACAAAGTGCACGAGCTGGGAATAAGAAGGTAAATTTGGTGAAGGTGATTTGGAGGAATCGTCAAATCGAAGAAGCCACATGGGAGTTAGAAGATGACATGCGTAGTAAACACCCCGAGTTATTTATTTAATAATGTGATCCCGAGGACGGAATCTTTTTAAGGGGGAGACTGTAATAACCGTAAAATTCCTATAATATTTCGAGTCTTTTTAAATTATCATAAAATTTAAAATTTTGTTTTAATTATTAATAGGGGCGCTTGCAAGTATTTAGTTATTTTAGCGCATTACTAGACTATAATAATTTTGTTATTTATATTACTATTATGGAGTTATTAATATTAATATCATTCTTATTACATATAATAAATATAGTATTGTAGTAAGTGGGCCAAGTGTGAGCTCAAATAGTCATGAGAAAATTTATTGAAATGGACTTAATTAAATGTAGTATGTAGTTCTATATTAAGCCCATTAAGAGCCCAAGTGTGTGGTTAACTCTTTTTATCTATTTAAGGAAATTAGATCACAAAAATTAAAGGATCATCCTCTTCTTTTATAAACACACGAGAGAACAAATACACCTCACACCTATTTTCCTCCATTAAAACACAACTTTGAGAGCTTGTATCAACTAGGTTATTATTTAGATCGTATATGCATTTTCATAATTAGATAGCTCTAAAGAAGCTCTTTAATTTGAGATCCATTTGTAAGGGGTTTTGAGAAGGATTTTGATAGTCAAGTGTTAAAATTTGGGTTTTTCACAAAAGGGTATGAATTTATATCCACTAACATCTCTTTTTATTGTTTTTATTGTGTTATCAATACTTAATTGTATTTGTGATTTAATTACTTGTATTGAAATTAGGGTTTTCATTTTTACTCTAAATTGTGGTTTTTTAAACAATGATTTTAGAAGGGTAATTAGGGGTTAATTGTTGGAATTGTGATTTGGGGGAGAATTGGTGGTTGCATGTCGGGGTAGAGGCGGAATCGGCTCGGTGGCGGCGTAGGAAAAAGCCGACGGTGGTGTTCGAGGGGCAGGAGGAGAGATCGAAGGGGGTTTGGGAGAGAGACGAGAGAAAAGAGAGAGACAGAGACACGAGGAGGGAGAGAGGAAGAAGTGGGTGGAGGTCGTGGTGAGGGAGGAGAGATTGGGGAGAGATAGAATCGAAGAGAGAGAGAGAGAGATGGAGACAGTGAGCGAGAGATTGAGGCAGAGAGAGATACGAGCGGAGAGAGATTCGAGCAAAGAGAGAGAAGAAATCGAAGAGAGAGAGAGAGAGAGAGAGAGAGAGAGAGAGAGAGAGAGAGAGAGAGAGAGGAGAGATCGAAGAGAAAGAGATAGACGAGAGATCGAGGGAGGAAGGGAGAGAGAGACGAGAGAATGGAGAGAGAGAAAGAGAGGGGAGAGAGAGAGAGATGTCTCGACGGAGCCAGCGGAGGAAGGTGGTGGTCCGGCGGTGGTCGAGAAGAAGATGAGTGGGGGGTATTTTATTGTTTAATTGTAATAATCTTGATAAAATAAAATAAATTAGAGAATAAATATTTTGATTGGATTAAAAAGAATAAAAAGAGTGTGTTGTAAAATGTTTTATAAATGACTTATTTGTAAATTATTAAAAAGATAATAATAATTTAATATTTAAATTGGGAGGATAATTAATATAGAATTGTTTTTGATGAAGTACACTTTGATAAAAGTAGAGATAATAATTACGGATTTAATCTAATAAAAATGTAGATTCTTAATTTCTTTAAATTTTTTTAGAATAAATGAAGATTAATATTGTCATTTCTATAAAATGGACTTGATTAAAATAGAGAGCCTTTAGATAAATTATAGAGACTTGATACGAGCTATTTTAAGTTAGAGTTATGAATTAAATAATTATTTGTTAACAATTAGTTAGGGATAATTAGAAATCATTTTATTAAGGAAAATTCCCTTACGACTAATAAAACGAGATTTTCACGTATAATTTCAATTTGATTGGTACGATGTTATAAGACCCGATTTACTAAAATTAATAGGAAAAGAGAATAGAGCCCCCACTTAATATATTATTTTACAAATAAGGCATTAGTGAGATTTTAAGAGTACGAGAATATTTCAAATTATATTTTCGAAAATTACTTGACTATTGATGACACGATTACCAAATTATTTTGACATTACTTGATTAATTTCTTACCTGAGTACTAAAATCGTTTTGATAATTATTATTATAGAAATTCTTTTGAGACTTGAGAATCTTGCTCGCGGGTAATGCCTTTTATTTATTCGGTACTTTTAGCATCGAGACAGAGGCAAGTTCATTCCTACCCTAAATCACAAAAATTCTGTATTTTTACTCGTATTATTTCATTTCATACTTAATATCGAGCTATCAATTATGAGATTTATTTTGTTGCTCTTTATGCTACAATAAATTTATTTGAGTATTATTTTCTCATTAAATATTATTTTACTGTTAAGTTAGTTATTTGCGAACCGTATCTCTAGTAAGCGTAGAAGTGACTCCGTTGTTATCGGGTCGATCTCATTCATTCGAGACGACTCTATATTTTGATTCAGTCGAACTAATCTCATTTTTTTCGAGATAGTTAAATGCATTATTTTCAGTCGAATTCATCGTACGAATTCGATAACACTTATTGATTATCTTTTAATTGATTCATTGTTCGAATCAATAAGTATATATATGGTATAAATTAGGATCGTTAGAGTGGTTACTCATTGATCAAGTGAAAAACTTTCTACTTTAACGCTCATCAATTATTTGTATTAAAAATATTAGAGTGGTACTACTTGTTCAGTACGACTCATTTATTTCTCATTTTCAAGACTATTCTCATTATTTCGAGATAGTTGCCTTTCTTGTCAGTGGTTGGCACTTTGTTCATGACAACCAATAAAATGTAATTATTGAGAGTTTACATCAGTCCATTGTTCGGAATGGTGGCACATTTGAGTAAGACTGGCAGTTCGCCAGATCCACTAATATTTTCCTGGAAAGTTTATCTCAAATTATCTGTTCAATAATTGTTCGGGAACTCTGTATTCTACTGGTCAATTTTGGGAAAGAGGCCCATGATAGAGAAATAGAGACTTGTGTACCGTTATACGGACACGAGAATATTTTAGGCATTATGTTGTCAGGGTTGGTTTAATAACCCACTTTGATGCTAGCATACATAAATAAATATATTATATTTCGTTGATATCGCATTGTAGCCGTGATCGGGTGAAGTGCGGTGTCATAGGAGAACGGTATTCCCGGTCGGATAGTTGATCGCCCCACCGAGATACCGAGAGGTTGGAAGACCAGTTTATTCATTCCTCATGAGTCATCAGAGACACACCAAATGAGTTCTTTTGAGTATTCTTTTATCGAGATGAGTCTTGAGTCAATGTCAGATTATTGATTTCCGACTGTTCATTAAATTTCGAGTTTATATTTCGGTAAATTCTATTATATTTATATATCGAGCAAGGAGAGAACTTGCTGAGCACCATAGTTACTCATTCTTGCTTTACAACATTTATTCAGCTGTCAAGAAGGAAAAATGCGAGTCGTCCAGCCAAGGATCTAAAGGAAAGGGGAAAGCTCAAGGCTATGCTGACAAAGACTGGAATATCCAGCTGTAATCATTTATTTTACTATGTGGTGAACTTATGTAAGATATTATTCTGAGATGTAATAAATTGTATTGTAATAATGCTTGAGACCGATCTTGGATCTGCGGAGTGGGACTCTTATGCTCCGTTGTAATAAATATCTTGTATTATTATGAGCTAACGTGTGTTTCAGGATATCGAGACAATGTGACGTCCCTGGTCCCCGATCAGGGCGGATTTGGGGGCGTCACAACTATTGTTAACAATATATATGTAAGATTCTATATTGGATTCTATGTAACATTTGATTTTGAAATTTAGATTAGATTTTACGTTAGATTCGATATGTTAAGTTTTATTATTGTTAAAATTTGTGATTCTTATCATAACAAATCAATTTTTAAGAAAAATAAAGTTTTATGATGGTGTTCTTTTTTGTTTTTTATATAAGTTGTTCTTCCTAGAGTATAAATATATATATATATATATATATATATATATATATATATATATATATATATATATATATATATATATATATATATATATATATATATGGGAGGTTATATAAACATCAAAGAGTGTCTCAGAGAAATTTACCAAAACAAATCTAAATTTTTTTAGTTTTACATTAATTACCGATGCATAATCTTTTCATTATTTAAATTTTGCACCACAACAAATGTACAAGAAACGATCAAATCTTTGTTTGCAAGCTCTCCACAGCTACACGATCAACAACAAACATATCATAAATTTGAATTGGATCTACGTGAAAAAATAAAAAAATGAAGAAGATACCGACTTTCTTAGTGATGTATGTAGGATTTGCTGTGAGATTTTTAAGTAATGATGGCGATTTGATGTGTTGTTGAAGACAGTTAAGTGGTATGTGCTGGCTTTCAGAAAGAACCCAAATGACACTTGGATTATTTTGAATGGAAAAGTAAAGATAGATGTCTTCCAATTCTTGAAGACTTCGAAGCTTGCATCCGTAACTACTATTACAAGTAAAGTTTTGGTTTAACCCTCTTTACAAATGTTTATTTGTTTAGATTTTTCTCTATTTTTAAGTTGGTACATTTAATTGTTAGGTCTAATAAGGAAACCATCAAGAGACATAGCTTATTAACTAAAAATCACCAAAAGTATGTAATTTTGTATTACTTGCAGATGGGAAAGTTGGGACGCTACTCCCACGGTGCCTAAGCCTAGGGACATCCTATAGAAGCTTATATTATCATGCAAAGCCAGACAGAGACCGGAACGTAGTTAAGTTGAACCGGGAAAGATTGATTGAGGTGTGAGAATACTTTGCGGATGCTCAACCATGGCAGAATCTTTAATAAAAAAGACGGTTGCAGGACCTATAATAGATCTTGTTTATGCATTGTATGGGTCATTGAGGGCACCAGATATACAAGATCACATAAATGAGGATTTTTTCAAAAATGAGAGTGAAAATGAGAGTGATGTTATGGCTCTCCCCAAGCACCTTCTGGAAATGTTTTTTGATTGGACCGACTCCTCGCTTTCCGGCTTACGCTATCTTTTACAAATCCCTGAACCAAAGAAAAGAATAGAGATTCAAGTTTTTTTCCAGAAGCACCCTTTTTTTAGGTTCAATATGGAGGATTTAAAAATGTAAGCTTGAAAAATTATAATTATTAGATAATTTTAGCAAAATCTTATTTTGTGTTTGTCATCTTGACTCCACACTCATTATTAATTTACAAGAAAAATCTTGAGAACGAAGATGATGACAAGAAAACACAATAACGTTGATGATGGATTTGTGCAAGAGACTGTCGAAATCAACGACAAAAGGGAAAAAATATGATTTTGAGAAGAACCAAATCAATGCAAAAAAAAAAAAAAAGATTCTGAAAAAAATCGTGACAAAACTATAATAGTGACAACTATGATAAAAATGGCAATTGTGAACTAGAAGATACAGCTTGGCATGTGTTATTTGTAACATGGACAAAGCTTTTATTGGCGGTAGGCCCTATGTCAAAATTTTACGAGTCGGAGATAATCTTAAATTTATATCCATATTCGTTAAGATTTTTCCATTTTGGATCGGATCAGGAGTCTAATATTTTTTAGGTTGATTCATATCCGATTCGTTCGGATTTTGGGTTATCGGATCGGAGGTCGGTTTAATAAATTAAAAAAATATTTTATTTATTCTTTAATTTAAAACTAAGTTTTTTTTTGTTTTATTACGAAGAAAAAATTATAAATATGACATGTATATTGACAAATTGTAATTATAATAATAAAATAAATGTATATTTTTTTCAAAAACATATTTTTAAAAAGGATTTTCATAAGGCAGTCTTTCTACTAATAGGCCGCATTAGGAAGTAGATAACTATAGCTTTTATTATTTCAGTTAACCAATTTTTGCATGTAGAAAGTTATATTCAGATTAGATAACCCTAAGTTCATATCCAAATTCGTTAAGATTTTTCAGGTTCATATCGGATCAGGAGTCGAATATTTTTTAGGCTAATTCATAATCGATCCGTTCGGATTTCGGGTTATCAAATTGGAGGTCCAACTCGTTTAATAAATTAAAATTAATAATTTTTTATTTTTTAATTTATAAAAAAAATTATTTTTTTACGAAGAAAAAATTATAGTTATGACATGTACATTGACAAATTATAATTATAATAATAAAATACGTGTATTTTTTTTTCAAAAACATTTTTTTCCCAAAATATTATGAATAGAATCTTGAATTATTCTCATCATTTTCTTTTATAATTCGGTGTTCGGGCCAATTTTCACGCATTATATTCTAAAAAATGAATTAAAATATTGGATATCGACTTGTATAGTACTTATTACAGATATTTAAATAAATTAGTGAACTCAATTAGTTGTTTTTAAAACTTAATTAAATTAAAAAATACTAACTTTATACAGACGATATTTAATCATAGCAATTATCATATGTTCATATAAAAATATGGGTTGTTATGCAAATATCGACTTAAAAATATTATATCTACATGTTCATATAATATGCTTGATCATCTTCTTCTACAATGGAGTAACGGGAAATTTAAATCAAAATGGACTTGACAACTAACTTGCTGGGCTTGATACGTAATTGGGCTCAAAGCAATAAAAAATGCATTTGTAATGATATTTGATAATTGATACAGAACATGATTGAGCTCAAAGCAATCAAAATATATACTATTGCTAATGAATAATGATATTGTTTTGTTAAATTACTGTATCCTCTTCCATCCATCCATCCATCCATCCATCTATTACTATATATTAAACTTCAACACAAGAGCAAATTATGTCATTTTAATGGTTGTGAAATTACGATTTTACTCCTATAATTTTTAAAATTACCGAAATGCCATCCTTTAATAATTATATAAAAAAGTAATGAAATTATGTTAATGTTGGGATTCGAATCATCCACCTTCTTCTATCAAACTCATGCAATAACCAACTATGCTGCACTTAATTTTGAGTTTTATTTAAAAATCCTATAAGATTTCCCTTCTTGGCTTTTCTTCTTTTAATTTTACTTTTAACTAAATAAAATATTAATTTATATTATTTCTAGAATATTGGATAGATAAACTTATAAAAAAATATTCTAATCGATTGAGTATACTCTACAATTCTCTTTTTTCATTTTAAATAACGATATAAAAATAAAATTTTAAATTATACATAATATAACCGAGTAAAAAAAAGATTTATTTACATGCATCTACATGTAGATTTTAAATTCTTGAAATAAAAAATAAGATTTGGTTTTAAGAAATATGTAAATTTTAGTTATCAAATCATACATAATTAATAATTGCATCACATTAGTTTTAGTTTAGGTATATAAAAATTTAAATATATAAGTTACTGTATATTAGGGGAGTTTTGGTCGACTAACTATTTATACTTTCAATGATTTAAACATATGATTGGTCTAAAAACATTAATATTTAAATACATACGAAAAATAATTGAAATTATGTTAAAAAGATAAGAACTCTAAAAAAATAATCTACGATATAAATATAAAATAACATAATTAACATTCAAATTAAATCAAAAAATATATGAATTTTTAAATCAAAAATATTACAAAACTACAAGAATTATTCAAATTAACACTTGTTTGGGTTGGATAAATTTTTCAGTCCCCAATGGCTTTTCATTCACAAGGAAATTAAACCACTAAGTTATATCATAACAATAAATCACATATGCATATCAACATTTATGAAAAAAAAAATTGAAATTTTATTAATAACTATGTCATATAGCATTATTAACAAGAAGAAAATCCAAATAAATATTAGAATATATGTCCTATTGAAATCGATAGATTATAAGCTTGTCAACATCAATTTTATTAAACTTATCTGATAATGATGATGCCGATGATAAGCTATTGATAGTACTTCATCAGCTTAGACGAGTCTGTATAATCATTGTCTTTATTCTGCAAGTTTCCAAATATAGCATGCTCGAAATTTTGGGTAGTACTTCTTAGTTCAGCATAATTTTGTCGGGTCCTTCTTTCCATCTTTGCCATTTTCTCCCGCAGAAAGGATGTTTGGTCAAATTGGTTGTTATCGTATTCATTATGATCGTCATCATTATCCCTCCTATTGTAATCATTATGTCGACGATGGTAGTCACTATCATCACCTCCAACATGCTTATTTTTTTGGTTTCCACCACTATTACCACGTCTATTGCCATGACCTCCATTGTTCCCTCGACCATTGTTTCCACGATCATAATCATCATTAGAAGGAGTGCCTCCAAGGGATGGTGAGCCGCCAGGTGCAGTATGATGCCGATCCCTTGATCTAGATCTTCTCCTCCATGGTGATCGGTCACCTGCAAGAGATCATCGATTATGTGATCGACCACGTGGGGATGTTCTTTCACCTACGTTCTCTTGAAGTCGTCGTCGTTCATCGGCTAGTTCGTTTTAACGATCTTCCAATTCTATAATTCTCCTCTGGATTTCTTCATCATGAAGCCGTACAATTTCACGTTGTCTTGCTTCCGATGCTTCTCGATACACGTCGTCCGACGCACGATTGAACTTTGGTTCAAGGTTTCTTCCCCTTACGGGTGTATCTTCTCTCTTCTCTTGAGTATTGGATCTGCCACTTAATGCTAAGATGATATTTCTTGCATCCCTAATAGGGGTTGTTGTTCAACTTGTTGACGATGACCCACATAAGAAATTTTGCCGAGATAGACTTTGCGGCCGTCATTGTCCATGACGATTCGAGTGACACTGGATTTGCCATACTGAAAGGTTCCACCGACGATGGAGTTGGTGAATGGATTATAAGTACGAAGAAGAGTCTTGTAGGATATTTGATGAGTCATTGGTGACCGCTTTCTAATGGTGTGGACGAAGACTGTTTTCCAAAAAATATGAGTGATTGAAACAATTTACGAAACTTTAATGGAGATTTAACGAATTTTCTTCTTTTTTCTCTAAACGATTCCCATAGACGGCGCCAAATTTTGAAGCCAATTTTCGTCAAGGACAAAGCTTCAAGATTAAATTTATATTTTGGTATTCGAATAGAGATAATAAGAATAAAGATGTATATATAATAATACAATTAGGGTTTTTGAGATATTTGGGACTGCTCTTGAGAGTTTGTAATCGGGTGTGCAATTTTCGGATCCCTCTCAAGGTGCCTACGTACCCTATTTATAGGGATCAAGTCCACGTAGTTTTATTCGATTTAAGATTGTACTTCAGGTAATATTAGGCCCATCCCGTGACCGATGCTTTAGGAACAAGTAATTTCCGGATGAAAAGTATTTGGATCCTTCTAGAATTAGGTTTCCAATGCCATAATTTATTTCCACCGCCTTTAAGCATCAGACTCAATAATTTGTGAGCTTTTTATTTATTGGATCGGACTCAGCATATGCGCCAGGCTTCCTTGTATTTGTTTGATCCAACCATCAGACTCAACATGGTTTTGGGCTGTAGACGAAGGCCCGAATATTGATGGACTAATATTTCCCACATACGAATAATCTTCGGACACAAATATACAGGTCCAGCCTTTGGAAACATAATGAATATATTTTGTATCAACAGGTCTCCAGTATTTGTTGAAGACGATGACTTCAATAAATACTCAAATAATTTGTAATGGTCTTTCTTGTCTTCAATCTGTATCCAAGCCTATAAAATATTTGTATATGTAATTGGCCCGCACCATTGGATGTAGCGTCGCTTCAAAATGTAGTCATTGGACGCAACAAAATGCTGAAAAGTCATTGGATGCTGCAAAATATGCTGAAAAGTCAATTACTGTATAATAGCCTTCGGACGCTGAAAAACTAAGTATAGCCCTTGGACGCAATATATTCTAGGCCGCACACAGAGGCTTCGATATTTGATGTGATAATTATTGCACAACATGAGCCCATATGTGAATGACCTTCGAAAACATATATCATCAAGTCTAGTCATTGGAAGCAAGTATTAGCAAGTATAACCTTTGGATGCAAATATTGAATAGTTTAGCCATTGGAAACATCTTTGACCATTGGCAACATCTCTAGTCTTCGGTAACATGCATCAACAAGTCCCCAATTTTTTTAGGAGGCTTGCCTTCGAGAAATATTTTTAGTCCCCATAACTTGATTTACATCCAAGTGTGATGAACCAATTAAGTTTGTGCTTGTTGATAAACCTTCATCTTCATTATTGATAGATATTGATAAGTGGATTTTATATCCACTTGGAATGCTTCGTATCGGCTTGAATTGATAACTTGAACTCAAGTATGTGGTGTTTTTGATGTGTTTTTAGTGAATTTATGCAGGAATAAGAGTCGGATGTGGGATGATGTTTTCCATGCTTAAATGGTGGGTTTTGAGCTTAAAGAATAACTATACATCAAATTACGGAAGAGCCGGAAGAAACGGAATGAAAATCGGAGTTAAAACGAAGAAAATAGAGAAAAATCAGCGGAATGAACAGTAACGGACGCGCATGAACAGTAGCAGTCAGCGGGTGAAAAATCAAACAGAATTTCTGATTTTGTTTTGGCCATATCTTGAGTTCTACAAGTCCGTTTTGGACGATTCAACTGCCCACGCGAAGATAACGGAATTTTCTATCATTCTAAGGTGGTCTGGAGTCCAGAATTATTGAAGAGAATTTTCCTTCAAAACAGAATCAACAGAAATTGCCAGAATTCAATTCTAAACAGGAAATTGCCACAATTCCTACTTCTAATAAGTACGGTAATTGCTTTGGGCGGCTAGAACATTCCAGAATCAGATCTACACATGGAATTTGCAATTCTATTCTCATTCAAGAACGGAAATTGCCATATGCCTATTCCAACTCTAAAACGGCAATTTCTTGCTGGAGAGGCAAATTGAGGCTATAAATACACATCTTGGGGGACAGAAAAAAACACACACCATTACATATCAATTACTTAGTTTTATTTGTATCTTTCATACTTTGTTTTTATCATGGTTTCATCAGATCCCATGATGACGAGAGGTTCGATTATGAACTAATCGTTGTCATGGGATTCTAACTGATTTATTTATGGAGCTTTAGTATCTTGATGCTTTAAAGATCTGTGTGTGATGTATATCTGATATCCTCATATGGTTATGCTTAATTGTTAGATGCGTAGCTAACATCTAATTTGTTAATCTCTTGTGAAGTGAAAGTGGATCTTGAGATTTAGAACTTGCCATGCTAGCATAGGTTCATGATTGTTTATCAACATGATTCGTAGTATGAGATGAAAATACTTATATTGCCCTGTGTGATCTTTATGGATAACTTGTTCTTCAACCGTTATGTTTTCAAATTCTATAGACATATAGGGTCTAAGCATAATTGGTGTCTATTCATCTTCTATCTCTTTTGTGGATGTATGTTTAGTTTGGTATACGTATGCTGACAGGTAGCGTGTACTTATTTCGTGTTATCCGATCAGATATCATAACCATTGCATATAGTGATTAAAGGCGTCAGATCTAAGCAAAGTATTTAATGAAGTTAGGATTCCATGTTACTCTTGTAAACGTAATTCGATTTCAATTCTCGTTAGTTAGTTAATTCTTAGTTGTTAATTTACTTCTTAGTTAATTTAGTTAATTATACCCAATTTGTTATTTGTCTTAGCAGTGAGTAATAACCATACATTGTAGCATAGGTACAATAACTGAATTAAAACCATAACCAGATCTCTGTGGGAACGAACTCAACTTTATTCTATATTACTTGTGACCGCCTACGCTTGCATGTATTAGTGTAAACAAGTTTTTGGCGCCGCTGCCGGGGACCATCGGTGTTTTATTTTTGGTTTATGTGCTTGTCAATAGTGGTCGTTACAGTTCACTGACTCAGATTTTTTCTTACCTATCTTGTTTAGTTTGGTGTGTTCAGGTACTTGAGTGTTGAAGATGGCATGCGAGGAGTTGCCATGGTGGGCGTATTCGAGGACATCCATGCCTCAGCAATGTGAGCTATGTTCGGGCGTTCATGATCCCTCACAATATTGTTACTACGAAGGAGTTGATCCATATGTCACTTATGAGGAACAACCATATTTTCAATACCATCCTCAACAGTACCAGCAAGATGTTCCAGATATGTCTTATTTCTTTGGAAGTGAAGAGTTTCAACATCAGCAACCTACTCCTACTTTTCAGTCAGATGAGGTTGATGTTATGGAGGAGATTAGGATGCTTGCAAAGAGTTATGAGGAGTCTACCAAATCTTTGGAGACACTAGTTGCTCAAGTTTTGAGTTCCTTGGAACAAGAGAAACAACAATTCATACTAGAGGCCATTCCAGAAAATAACGGTGATTTGGAGCAAGGTACTGCATGCATAAGTGAGGAAGACAAATTCCAAGGTGAGGTGAGCATTCGCAAGCCATATGAGGAATTTGATCATGTTAGGATGGTGGATGATTTGGAAAGGGCACTATTTGGGACAGACACTGATGAGCTGCACAAATTTCGAGAATTGGTATGTGCGTACCAAGAGGCTGAAGAACATGGGAAAGATGCAGGTCTTCTACTTGACTCAGAGTTTAAAGATGGAGGTAGCGCATTAGATCCAATGGAGGAAGTTCTCTTTGAGGAACCAAAGGCTTCAGCAACTTACATTTACCCTCCTCCATTATATTCAAGCGAAGCCCGCGAGTGTGTGTTATTCTACAAATTGACAGATTTTGGGTCAACCGATGAAGGCATTGGAATAGGACATAGTTGTTATACAAATAGGCCAAGCGAGGAGAAGGGGCAGAAAGTGTGCCGCCGTGATGACGATGAAGTCTCACGAAGAGAGGACCAGGCAAACTATTATCATCCTTAATGGAGGCTTGGAAGTAACGTCAAACTATTTACGTTAAAGAAGCGCTTCTTGGGAGGCAACCCAAGCATTGTTGTATACTAGTATGTTTTCTACTTTCCCTCGTATTTACTTCCATTCAATGAGGGCATTGAATATTTTAAGTTTGGGGGTGGTTTGAGGGATAAGTAGTGTATATATATGTGATTGTTAGTCATTGTGTTCATGTAGGATTTCATGCTTTGCATATTATTAGTAGTAAATTATGCACTTATGTTGGTGTTATCTACGTTTGTTTCATATAGTACATTCTGTTTTTATATATCATGTGAGTTCATAATAGTTTGCATTTGTACCCATGCTTGATAGGAATTTTGTGTTGTTGACGCTTTTTGATTGAGAAGTGATATGCTTTGTTCTTTTGCACACACATACACTAGTAAGTTGAAGCTAGTAGACTTATTGAATGTTGTGAGTAATTAGAAGGACATGAATATGTGCAAGATGATTTAGTTTGCATTCTTTGAATACAAGTAGGTGCATTAGAGAGATTTTTACTTGGGATTGAGTATGTTTTTCCTACCAAGTGAGATTTTGAGCCATATTGCATTTGTTGCAATTTTATTCGTTTGCTTGAGTGTCCACGAATTGTTTGCATTGCTAGCAGTTGTTTGAGGTCTTTCTTGAAATGCATGACATTATTTGACGATTAAAATGATAAAGGCATTTAGGAATAACCACATATTTTCCCATATTACCACACCATTTTTACATGATCAATTAGTTAACCCGTTGAGCTTAATCCTATTTTTTTTCGGTGACATACCACATTACTTGCCTAGACCTTTTTCTTGTATTGGCCTTACATTAATTTGAACCCACATTGTCAAAGGCTAGTAGAGTGCTTCAGGGAGTAATAAGGTGTGCAAGGAGGGGTTTATTGTTGGTCATAATTTTGGGGGAAATATTGAAATTTGGGTTTGGTTGTTTCTTGATAGTCGGCATGTGTAATAAAATCGTGGGATCATTGTTATTGTCTATATTATTGTTGCTTTAGCTCTCGGGAAAAAAAAAAGAAAAAAAAGAGAAAAAAAAAAGAAAAAAAAGTTATATTATGAGAGCATGTTTGTGTTTATTGTGATCCCACTTTAGTCGACTATTCGAGTGTTTTTGTTGCATAAAATTATGGGGGGAAAATAGGTGATTGTGTATGATTATTAAGTTACTACTAGCTTTTGACACTTCACCTGTTTTGGCTTATCTGACATACCTTGTCCCTAGCCCCGTTACAACCCAAATAAATACCTTTTGATTATCATCATTGATGTATGTTGTGTTAAGAGTTAGATTGATACCAATTGTCAAGCATGCTTATGATTTTGTTGGAATTGAGTGATACACTTACCCTTGTTCTTGAGTGAATATTCTTTTATGAGTGGATTGTGAGTGTTTGCTTGTTTTTGCGTATGAGATCCCGAGTTTTGTCTCAAAGATGTGCTCTTGTAGGCTTAGCATGTTTACTAACTTATTATTACACTTGACATGGACTTGTGAGAACTTATGCATGTTCATTGAGTAGACTATGTGAATACTTGCACTTTCGACACCAAGACATTGCGTATTTACTTTGATTCTTAAGTTGATATGGCATGAGAGGATCTGAAGGTATGGTAGGATATTAATTGCATTTTCATTTAGTTGCATTCATGCATTGCATTGCATTGAATTTTGTGGGTACATTCACTATAGGCCCTCACGAGACCTTACTCCTTCACTAGGGCTGCCTAGGGGTTTAAAGGGCTTGTTGCATATGCCAAATGTAACTGTGATCACCTACGGATGTGGTACTAGTTAGTTAAATAGTTATATTTGTTTATGCTTGAGGACAAGCATCGGTTTAAGTTTGGGGGTGTGATAAGTGGATTTTATATCCACTTGGAATGCTTCGTATCGGCTTGAATTGATGACTTGAACTCAAGTATGTGGTGTTTTTGATGTGTTTTTAGTGAATTTATGAAGGAATAAGAGTCGGATGTGGGATGATGATTTCCATGCTTAAATGGTGGGTTTTGAGCTTAAAGAATAACTATACATCAAATTACGAGAGAGCCGGAAGAAACAGAATGAAAATCGGAGTTAAAACGAAGAAAATAGAGCAAAATCAGCAAAATCAGCGGAATGAACAGTAACGGACGCGCATGAACAGTAGCAGTCAGCGGGTGAAAAATCAAACAGAATTTCTGATTTTGTTTTGGCCATATCTTGAGTTCTACAAGTCCGTTTTGGACGATTCAACTGCCCACGCGAAGATAACGGAATTTTCTATCATTCTAAGGTGGTATGGAGTCCAGAATTATTGAAGAGAATTTTCCTTCAAAACAGAATCAACAGAAATTGCCAGAATTCAATTCTAAACAGGAAATTGCCACAATTCCTACTTCTAATAAGTACGGTAATTGCTTTGGGCGGCTAGAACATTCCAGAATCAGATCGACACATGGAATTTGCAATTCTATTCTCATTCAAGAACGGAAATTGCCATACTCCTATTCCAACTCTAAAACGGCAATTTCTTGATGGAGAGGCAAATTGAGGCTATAAATACACATCTTGGGGGACAGAAAAAAACACACACCATTACATATCAATTACTTAGTTTTATTTGTATCTTTTCATACTTTGTTTTTATCATGGTTTCATCAGATTCCATGATGACGAGAGGTTCGATTATGAACTAATCGTTGTCATGGGATTCTAACTGATTTATTTATGGAGCTTTAGTATCTTGATGCTTTAAAGATCTGTGTGTGATGTATATCTGATATCCTCATATGGTTATGCTTAATTGTTAGATGCGTAGCTAACATCTAATTTGTTAATCTCTTGTGAAGTGAAAGTGGATCTTGAGATTTAGAACTTGCCATGCTAGCATAGGTTCATGATTGTTTATCAACATGATTCGTAGTATGAGATGAAAATACTTATATTGCCCTGTGTGATCTTTATGGATAACTTGTTCTTCAACCGTTATGTTTTCAAATTCTATAGACATATAGGGTCTAAGCATAATTGGTGTCTATTCATCTTCTATCTCTTTTGTGGATGTATGTTTAGTTTGGTATACGTATGCTGACAGGTAGCGTGTACTTATTTCGTGTTATCCGATCAGATATCATAACCATTGCATATAGTGATTAAAGGCGTCAGATCTAAGCGAAGTATTTAATGAAGTTAGGATTCCATGTTACTCTTGTAAACGTAATTCGATTTCAATTCTCGTTAGTTAGTTAATTCTTAGTTGTTAATTTACTTCTTAGTTAATTTAGTTAATTAAACCCAATTTGTTATTTGTCTTAGCAGTGAGTAATAACCATACATTGTAGCATAGGTACAATAACTGAATTAAAACCATAACCAGATCTCTGTGAGAACGAACTCAACTTTATTCTATATTACTTGTGACCACATACGCTTGCGTGTATTAGTGTAAACAGATATTATTTTATCCAAATAAACCCTTATCAGAATAACCTTCGGAAACAGAAATAGAGTTCCAACCTTTGGAAGCGAAATGAGTATAACTCTTGTATCGGCATGCCTGTGATTTTTCAGAGGACAAACAGGCTCATGAAATATTTCAATAATTTCGTTAGCTTCTTTTTTTTTTATCAGTACCATTGGATCCAGAAAGTAGGCGAAACATCCTTGTTTTCATATAACCAGCAAATTCATTGGAGACAACAGAGTCATTGGACACAGAAGAATGTTTGGACGTATAAAACAAGCCCACTATTTGAATTCTATATCTTTGTAATAGAGTGATCTTCATAACGCACGGTTGATAAAATGTTGTTAATGGACATCGTGGAGAATATTATTTCTTTCGATACGTTGTAGTATTGATCAACCATCGGATACATTTCCTCCTTGTGCTTTGTAACATTGATTAGTCATCGGATACCAATTTTTCTTGAAATTGTAGATTTTTGCTTCTACAAAGCTTCAATATCACCATGAGATCCTTTGAAAATTTCGTCTGTGTCTTGAGGTTGGGAGAGATACTTTTTTGAATGAATCCAAAGACATATCTTTTTCGAATACCTTCATTTCAAACATCACTATTTTTACTTTCTGTAGAAGGATATAATTGTAGTGTCTCGATATCAATGTCATGTCGTTCATGTAGTTTGATGTTTTGGAATGAAAATTATTGTCGATACAACATTTACATAGCCAGATCCAATTCTTTTTTTGATACTTTAAAATTCTTCTAAATTATTCCAAGCATTTGTGTTATAATCTGCTTTCTATTTGCAACGGATCGAGCATGATTGGATATAATCTTCTTTGTGCTTGCATCGGATCGAGTATGATTGGATCCATTTGCTATTATCTTTAATCCAATGGTTAAGTGATTATTCCACGTTCCATCGGATTCTTTTGTGTGGCTTTGAACCATCATAGCACTAAACGCAGTTTTTCGGTTCAACTTCTGCATCCAATCCTCAAAAGTCCATACGAGTACCCTTGGTTCGGATTGTGCAGCGATGAGATATACTCTGTGATCTATAAAATGTTAAATCTAAAAAACTGTAGATCACCACTTTCTCATCTCCCAACTTTAAAAGTTGGCGGGTGGACCATCATAGCTTCGCACTAAAGCATATATCCGGCCCCATATCTCCTTTCCCCCAAGTGATGCAGTTCTTCTATTTTGAAGTGGTGTATCACTAGTCTGGGACCGAAGATTCTCTTGTCCCCAAGTGAGTGTCGACAAATCAAAGTTGGGACAATGAATTGATATTTGCCCCCAATTGATTGCCGATGGGTCACGAGTCTTGTGAGTGTCGATAGATCATAAGTTGGGACTTGGTCAAATTTTGTCCCTAGTTGATTGTCGATAGGTCACAAGTTTAGGATTAGATCAATTTGATGCCCCCCCAAGTGTTTGAAGATTGGTCAGTTATTCGGGAGTCCATCGAATTTGTTGCCCCCAGTGACCATCGGTGAACACTTGTTTGGGTTGGATAAATTTTTCAGTCCCCAATGGCTCGTCATTAACAAGGAAATTAAACCACTAAGTTATATCATAACAATAAATCACATATTCATATCAACATTTATGAAAAAAAATTGAAATTTTATTAATAACTATCTCATATAGCATTATTAACAAGAAGAAAATCCAAATAAATATTAGAATATATGTCCTATTGAAATAGATAGATTATAAGCTTGTCAACATCAATTTTTTTAAACTTATCTGATAATGATGATGCTGATGATAAGCTATTTATAGTACTTCATCAGCTTAGACGAGTCTGTATAGTTATTGTCTTTATTCTGCAAGTTTCCAAACATAGCATGCTCAAAAGTTTGTCGGGTCCTTCTTTCCATCTTTGCCATTTGCTCTCGCAGAAGGGATGCTTGGTCAAATTGGTTGTTATCGTATCCATTATGATCGTCATCAATATTCCTCCTATTGTAATCATTATGTCGACGATGGTAGTCACTATCATCACCTCTAACATGCTTTTTTTGGTTTCCACCACTATTACCACGTCTATTACCATGACCTCCATTGTTCCCTCGACCATTGTTTCCACGATCATAATCATCATTAGAAGGAGTGCCTCCACGGGATGGTGAGCCACCAGGTGCAGTATGATGCCGATCCCTTGATCTAGATCTTCTCCTCCATGGTGATCGGTCATCTGCAAGAGATTATCGATTATGTGACCGACCACGTGGGGAAGTTCTTTCGCCTAGGTTCTCTTGATCGGCATCGTTCATCGGCTAGTTCATTTTCATGATCTTCTAATTCTCTAATTCTCCTCTGGATTTCTTCATCATGAAGCCTTACAATTTCACGTTGTCTTGCTTCCGATGCTTCTCGATACACGTCGTCCGATGCACGATTAAACTCTGGTTCCAGGTTTCTTCCCCTTACGGGTGTATCTTCTCTCCTCTCCTAAGTATTGGATCTGCCTCTTATTGCCAAGATGATATTTCTTGCATCCCTAATAGGCCGCATAAGAAGTTTTGCCGAGATAGACTTTGCGGCCGTCATTGTCCATGACGATTCGAGTGACGGTGGATTTGCCATGCTGAAAGGTTCCACCGATGATGGAGTTGGTGAATGGATTATAGGTACGAAGAGGAGTCTTGTAGGATCATTGATGAGTCATTGGTGACCATTTTCTGATGGTGTGGACGAAGACTGTTTTCCAGAAAATATGAATGATTGAAACATTTTATGAAACTTTAATGGAGATTTAACGAATCTTCTTCTTTTTTTCTAAACGATTCCCACAGACGGTGCCAAATTTTGAAGCCGATATTCGTCACGGACAAAGCTTCAAGATTAAATTTATATTTGGGTATTCGGATAGAGATAATAAGAATAAAGATGTAAATATAATAATACAATTAGGGTTTTTGAGATATTTGGGACTGCTCTTGAGAGTTTGTAATCGGGTGTGTGATTTTCGGATCCCTCTCAAGGTGCCTACGTACCCTATTTATAGGGATCAAGTCCACCTAGTTATATTCGATTTAAGATTGTACTTCAGGTAATATTAGGCCTAGCCCGTGACCGATGCTTTAGGAACAAGTAATGTCCGGATGGAAAGTATTTGGATCCTTCTAGAATTAGGTTTCCAATGCCATAATTTATTTCCACCGCCTTTAAGCATCAGACTCAATAATTTGTGGGCTTTTTATTCATTGGATCGGACTCAGCATATGCACCAGGCTTCCTTGAATTTGTTTGATCCAACCATCGGACTCAACATGGTTTTGGGCTGTAGACGAAGGTAATTCATACGATGTCCCCGACTTTGATAAGTTAGTAAGTCTTTTCCAGATATCATCTTGTAGTCATCTGAATCATTCTCCACAAGAAGTATTACACAACCCAACTTTTTATAACACTCAGTAAGTGGATCATCTAGGGTAGAACTTCTTATATTTCCTACAAGGTGTAAAGCTGTAACAATGTCTCTAACAGTCTCAAAAGCAGATCATTTTTAGAAATAGTTTGCAAAAAGGTCAATATAACTACCTTTGTCCATACAGCTCTTGGCAGATTTAGGCAGATTTTAGGTAGATCTGGCCATACCTATAACAAAGAGTAATCAGGTATGCAGAGTTAGATGATAATGAAGCATGAATGATATTGATAACTACAACTAACTAGAACTGCAAGTCGTTAAGCGGTCAATGCTTGAAAGATACATGATAATAGATTTACGCTACTATATAGACACGCAAGCACACAGTGTTATAATAACCTTGCAGAGGAATCATCTAGTTTCCCAACTAACTGCTCATGCATCTTATTTCTACGATTTTCTGCAAGGGAAAATGGAAATGGAAACAATGGAAAATGGAACTCACTTCTCCCCAATATTCTTATACTTGTCACCATCAAGATTAACAATAACTACATCTTCCTCCATGTGAACCGCCACTCCACTCCATGTAGATCCTTGGCAACAAGCTCCTGAGATGGCCTCTATTGTGTATAATCCTACAACAGGACATGTAATACATCCACAAGTAAAAATGCAGAACAAAAGTAATTAGAGCAAGGCAAAATACATCCACAAGTAATTAGAGAAAGGAAAAATGCATCCACAAGTAATTAGAGAAAGGTAAAATACATCAGCTTTACAAGATGAGTACATAATTCCAATGAATTGTGCATATTGCAGGTCATTAGTAGATTAAGAACAAGCTCCATTAGCTGCATAGTTACTTCAGCGAGTCTATATCTTGCATTCTCATTGGCGTATTGCTGACCATAGTGATATGCATTATAAAGCTGGTCGGTATCCAACTCCTAGACTTCAGGTTTTCCATATAGTGGCTTAAAATGCCACAAGAACCTACCACAATATAATCAGCTTACAGTTAATAAATTGTATGTAATAATTCAGACCTTAAATTTTGTAAATACTTACACATAATGGAACTTTGTCTCACTGCATTCATGTAGGCATTACTGTAATACCGTTGAAGAGTTCCACAATTCCAACAGCTGCAGTTAAACCAGCTCCAACTGAAAGATGGACATCTCCATTGAAAGTATTGATAGCCTCAACTAATCTCAGTACAATTACATAATCTGTAAATTCACCTCCAGCCTGTAGAAGAACAAAGCTCTATTATCCATCTAATTCATGGATTTAAAAAATGTTAATCGCATTTCTTCTGGTTTTCAAGACGACTTTATTAACCTTATTATCACCCGAATGCCCCATCCATGAAAAATTATTCTAAGCTTATATACACACACATTACTTTTTATCAGATTCAATTACTTTTAAAATGATGAAAATTTGTATATCACTGAACACAAAAGGACTCAACACACCAAAATTACCACCCCTAACTCATTAACATCATACAGAGAGAGGGAGAATGAGAGAAAGGGAGAGACGGAGAGAGAGAGAGAGAGAGAGAGAGAGAGAGAGAGAGAGAGAGAGAGAGAGAGAGAGAGGGGGTTTCAAGTTAATTAACCCCAATATAAAATTAGATCAAACAAATTCGAGCTTACTTACCAATTAAATCTTTCGAGCTTTGAATTCGTGCTTTCCTCGAGCAATGAATTGAAGAAATCAATTTGGTTTTGAAAGAATTGATTAGATCTTCGATCGAGTGGTGAGATTTCCGTGTGATAAAGCTTAACAGGAGTTAGAGTTTTGGATATTTAGGGTTCTTGTTTGTTTGAGAGAGGGTGAGAGAATGAGAGAGACCTGAGTTTATTTGTGGGAGAGAGAAGAGAATAATTGAGATAGAAAGGGAGATGTGCTTTTTATTTGTTTAAAGAGACTGGGAATAAAAGGGGGGAAGCAAATTTTTGTGAAAAGGGGGGAAAAATTTGGTAAAGGGGGAAAAGATACTAAGGGCGCGCGTCTATTTTTTCAAGTGTACTTAATCATCGAGATTGTATTAAAAAGTAATTATGAGAAATAAAAATTTTGTAAAAATTTTAAAATTTTGTATAAAATATTGTGCAAAATTCAATTTTATGAGAATTTTAAAATTTTATCGAAAATATTGTGTAAAGTTTAATTTTATAGACATAGTAAAAGTGTTGATTCCTGTAACGGGACACAATCCAGATTCACTGGGAAAAAAAATTTGAATGATTTTTTCGATGAACGAACCGTACGGATGTTAATAAACGCTTATTTTAGTGTTGGGAAAAAATAATCGAAAAATAAAAAGGTCTGGTTGTACGATATTTTAACAAAAACGTAGTGAAAGTGCTGTTTTCCGTAACGAGGCACGATCCATATTCACTGAATAAATTTTTTGAATGATTTCTTCGACGATCGAACCGTACGGATGTTAATAAACACTCATTTTAGTGTTGGAAAAAAATAATCTAAAAATAAAAAGGTTGGGTTGTATAAGATTTTAAAAAAACGTAGTAAAAGTGATGCTTCCTATAACGGGGCAAGATCCAGATTCACTGAATGATTTTTTTGATTGATTTCTTCGACGATCGAATCGTACGGATGTTAATAAACACTCATTTTAGTTTTTGGAAAAAATAATCAAAAATAAAAAGGTCGGGTTGTACGAGATTTTAACAAAAATGTAGTAAAAGTGCTGCTTCCTCTAACGAGGCACGATCCAGGTTCACTGAATAATGTTTTTGAAAGATTTCTTTGACGATCGAACCGTAAGGATGTTAATATGCAATCATTTTAGTGTTTGGAAAAAATAATCAAACAATAAAAAGGTCGGGCTGTACGAGATTTTAACAAAAACGTAGTAAAAGTGATGTTTCCTATAACGGGGCACGATCCAGGTTCACTGAATAATTTTTTTGAATGATTTCTTCGACAATCGAACCGTAAAGATGTTAATAAGCACTTATTTTAGTGTTGGGGAAAAATAATCAAAAAATTAAAAGATCGGGTTGTATGAGATTTTAACAAAAATGCAGTAAAAGTGCTGCTTCTAGGGGTGAGCATCGGGTGGTTTGGGCGGTTTAGGACCGCCAAACCAACCAAACCATAAATTTCGGGTTTTTAATTTTTCAAACCATAACCAAACCAAAAACCATAACATTTAAAAAAAACCAACCTAATTATAACGGTTTGGTTTGGTCGGTTTTGGTTTAAAACCATTATTAAATAATAAAAAAGAGGCAACAACATGTGTGAACCAATACTACAAGCAAAATTGTTATGAAATATTACTGAATGCAAGAAACTGTTGCAGGCTCAAACAGCAGGCCAATGGAAAAATCTAACAAATTTTTTATTATTAATCACATCCTGTATGATATAAGAATTTTTTGGTCTCATGTCTTTTATTTCATATAAACATAAAATTAATATTAAAACTATATATATATATATATATGTATATATATATATATATATAATATTTATATATTATTGATCTTAATGGCGGGGTTGGTTAAGTCGGGTGGAAAAATTAGTAAAACCAAACTCAACCCAATATTTTAGGTTTTTAAAAATTTAAAACATATCCAACCCAAATCGAAAAAAAACCTAAACTTTCGGTTTGGTCGGTTTAACCGGTTTTCGGAAAATCGTGCTCACCCATAGCTGCTTCCTGTAACGGGGCACGATCCAGTTTCACTGAATAATTTTTCTGAATGATTTCTTCGATGATCGAACCATACGAATGTTAATAAACACTCATTTTATTGTTGGGAAAAAATAATCAAAAAATAAAAAGGTCGGGTTGTACGAGATTTTAACAAAAACGTAGTAAAAGTCTTGCTTCATGTAACGGGGCACGATCCAGATTCACTGTATAATTTTTTTGAATGATTTCATCGATGATCGAACCGTACGAATGTTTATAAACACTCATTTTAGTGTTGGGAAAAAAATAATATAAAAATAAAAAAGCAGGGTTGTACGAGATTTTAACAAAAATGTAGTAAAAGTGTTGCTTCCTATAACGGGGCAAGATTCACTGAATAATTTTTTTGAATGATTTCTTTGATGATCGAACCGTAAGGATGTTAATAAGCACTCATTTTAGTGTTGAGAAAAAATAATCAAAAAATAAAAAGGTCGGGCTGTATGAGATTTTAACAAAGGAAAATGCTAAAGACCCCAAAATTTTTCCCCAAAAACCGACGTGTCATACTTATAATTGGTAATTTAATTAATAATAATATGAGGCCCATCGTGCATACATATGCGCCCCGAATCAAAACCTTCCATTTGTCGTGCCACGTCATTTGGGATAAATTTTGGGAAAACTTTTGGGGAACCTAGAACTACTCTTTAACAAAAACTTAGTAAAAGCTAGTGTTGCTTCCTATAACGGGGCACGATCCAGATTCATTGAATAATTTTTTTGAATGATTTCTTCGACAATCGAACCGTAAAAATGTTAATAAGCACTCATTTTAGTATTGGGAAAAAATAATTGAAAAATAAAAAGGTCGTGTTGTACGAGATTTTAACAAAAACGTAGTAAAAAATAATCATGTGTTGCCACATCAGAAAACGGTTTCTTTGTAAAACGCTTGTATAAATAAGGTTTTGACAACAGTTTAAATTTAAAAATTCTTGTCTGAAAGTGATGAAGACAACGATTTAATATACAAAACCATTGTGTGAATATATATTCCTAATCTAACGGCTAATATCTAATATCATTTCAATCAAGGGCTATTATTTCGCCACCTCAGCAATCCAGGTGAAAGATTTCTACCAATCACGTGTTGTCACATCATACAACGGTTTATTTGTAAAACGCTTGTATAAATAAGGTTATGACAACAGTTTAAATTTAAAAATGCTTGTCTGAAAGTGATGAAGACAACGATTTAATATACAAACCCGTTGTGTGAATATATATATATATATATATATATATATATATATATATATATATATATATATATTCCTAATCTAACGGCTAATATCTAATCTCATTTCAATCAAGGGCTATTATTTTGCCACCTCAGCAATCTAGGCGAAAGATTTTCCACCAATCACATGTTGTCACATCAGACAACGGTTTATTTGTAAAACGCTTGTATAAATAAGGTTATGACAACAGTTTAAATTTAAAAATGCTTGTCTGAAAGTGATGAAGACAACGATTTAATATACAAACCCGTTGTGTGAACACACACACATATATATTGAAAGGCAGAGTGTATAAACTTGTAACACTATATCTAATGTAACTCAACTAAAGGAAAAGACACTTAACCAGAAGACAATCAAGAACAGGAAGTCACAAGAAATCAACACTAAATGAAGACAAGGTAATTGATACAATTAAACATGCTAACTATGATCAAGCCAAGAAGAAATCATTGAGAGAAGTTCAAGTCAAAGTTGTTCATGCCCCAGTGATTTGATAAATCAAGAATCAAGATCATAACTATTAGTATCAACAAGACCAATTGATTTCAAGTGAAGAAGAAGGAAAGCAAATATTGGAAAGCCAAGTTATTCAGTGAATATGGTAATTTATTCAAGAAGCAGAAACACTATCAAGACTAGTCACTTATGAACCAGACCAGTGCATCAAGTGTCAGGACATTGATAGCAAGTTTATGTCAGTAATAAAGAACCATGTTCAAGAGCTTGTTGAAGAATAAAGAAGACATGAAGATATCACAAGTTCAAGATGTGCATTGAAGTTTCAAGTTGAAGACCAGAATATTTTCTAAGTACTAAATGTTCTGGATGGCTAAGTAGAAATTCTCAAGTAGAAGTTCTACTTAGGAATTTCGAGATAGCCAAGTAGAAGTTCTACTTAGGAATTTCGAGATAGCCAAGTAGAAGTTCTACTTAGGAATTTCGAGATAGCCAAGTAGAAATTCTCAAGTAGAAGTTCTACTTAGGTGCAGCTTCAACATGACACATGGCATCTTCTGATTGGCAGATTTCCAAGCTTTCAAGTTAAGGCAAGATTTATGTGGACACCACTGGGCCACGTACATCTTAGCTGTTGAAGACTACAGGACATAGACTACATGTAGTATAAATAGAAGTACTTGTGTAATGTTTTATTAAGAATAGAGAGAGCAATATTTGAGAAAAAACACAAGAGAAAGAGAGAGTGCATTCACAGAGCTTAGAATCCTTCACTTCTCTCTGAACTTCTGTTATACTTTGTAATGAATGTTGTAGCAACCCTTTCAAGTTATATATAAAGAAATATATTCCTTGAATCTGTGTGCTCATTTATTGCATCGTTTTTATTGCTTCTCATATTCGAAAAGTTGTATTCACCCCCCCTCTACAACACATTTGGACCTAACAATTGGTATCAAAGCTATATGTTTAACATACAAAACATAGATCCTTGTGTTGAGTAGAAGAATCGTGAGTTTTCATTTTTCAGATCTACTTTTCATTTTCTCGAAAAGTGTGTTTTAATTCGTTGGTAGTGAAAACTCATCTGAAAAATTATTTAAATACTCCAGGTGTGATTATTTAGCTTGGGTGTATTTTAATTAATTTTTGTGAATTTATCTGGGTTAGTTCATATTTGGTGTTCTTGAGTGTTCATCATCTGTTCTTATCAAAGAATACAACCCAACAACTTTTTGATCTCCTTTTCAATAGTAAAAGAATAAAAAGGTGGTTTTTGGACTTGTTGATTTATTTTATTCGGCCGAAAGTAAAAGACATACTCAGTACCTAGCATGTGGGTTAGGTGGGTTTGGTGAGTAAAGTATTCAAAGTCAAAAAGTGTTAAAGTGATAATATTGTTTATTCAATATTTAAAGAAATCTGCAGAAAAATTATTCTAAGGCAAAAATTTCTACATAGAAGTTCTACTTGAGAATTTCTACATAGAATTTCGACTTGGACAATTTCTACTTGGTGATTTCGACTTGAGCAAAATTTCTACTTAGAGAAATTTCGACTTAGGCAAAAGTTCTACATAAATATTCTACATAGCCTAGTCTTGGGTACTTAGAAACTTTTAGTGACCAGAATTGAGATGGCTCCTAAAAATGCATTCAAGATCCCAATGTTCAACAAAGATCACTATGAAGAATGGGTTTTCAGAATGAGACTATATCTAGAGACTATTAACCCTGAATATCTGGAAGTCCTTGACAAGGGTAAATTTGTCCCAATGGCAGTTATTCCTTCACATACGGAAGGAGGAGTGGTTATACCACCTCGGTCTGAGCCCAAAAAGGCAGCGGACTTTTCGGATGCTGATAAAGAGCAAATAGCTTTGGATACTGCCGTACGACAAACCTTGATGGAATCTCTTGATCATGAAATGTTCAACATAGTCAAAGGTTTGACTACAGCGAAGAAGATTTGGGACAAGATAGAAGTTGTCATGGAAGGATCTGCAGAGGTCAGAAGCAACAAAACACTCATACTCAAGATGGAGTATGACACCTTTAGAATAAGGAAAGGAGAAGGCATAACAGATGTCTACCTACGATTCAGTCAGTTGGTATTGGATTTGAATCTGAGAGGTGTGACTCTCCCCATGGTTGAAACAAATACGAGATATCTGAGGAACCAGCCAAAAAGCATTGAGCATAGGGTCTACGCAATCAGAGAAACCAGAGATTTGCATACAACTTCTCTGGAAGAGTATTATGGAATATTAAAGACCTATGAGCTGGAAACGCTTCAAGATCAAGCATGGGACAATGATTCAAAGTCAAAAGAAAGTGCATCAGGATTAGTTGCTGATGAGGAAGAGTCTAAGAAGGCAATGGTTGCAGCAAAGCCTAAATCATCACTTGCACCACATCAAGTTGATAATGATGACGAGTGCGCATCTGACAGTGATGATGACTACTACACCCAAGAAGAGCTGGACAACATGGACGATAGTGTCGTGGCATACATGGCAAGGAAGTTCAGCAACATGAGATTTAGAAAAAGCAACCGACCACAGAGAAAATCTTCATCTTATTATCGGGCTGCTAAGGGTGGTGGTAGTTCGTCAGGCTACAAAGGAAAAGGCAAGAATACCAGCTACAAGTCTCCTTTGGATTTCAAAATGAAATTCAAATGCTACAATTGTGGTGAAGCTGGACACTTTGCCTCGGACTGCAAAAAGCCTAAACAGACTTATCCAAAAGAAACATTTGAAGCTCTCAAAAGCAACTATGAAGCACTGTTGAAGGAAAGACATGGAAAACGAGCTTTATTGGTGACAGAAGGAAGAGCTTGGGATGATTCAGATGAGGAAGATGTTACTCAAGTAGCAAACTTTGCGCTCATGGCTGAGACATCAGAGGAACCAGAGGTACCAGTTCTGACTCTTAAAGTAGAAATGTCTATTGATGATTATAAAGAACAGAACGGGGCTCTTAGTGAAGAGATCTACATGTTGTGCAAAAGCCTAGACTCTTCTCAAAAGGAACAGAAAACACTTGTTGCCAAATGCAGAATGCTTGAGGCAAAAGTGGAAGAGCTAGAGGCTGCTTGCACTGTAGATACTTCTCTAAGAGACTTTATTAAATCTCTGGAACACAAGCTCGTCCTTAAGGAAGAAGTAGAAGCATGTCTTAGGAACAATCTAGCTGAGTTAGAAACAAAATGCGAAGCTTACAAACTAGCTGCTAGTAAAGTGTATGTAGATAATGACACATTTAAGAAGATAACTGGAGTAGGTATAGGGCTTGATTATTCTGACCTTCCTAAGAAAGAAGGAAAGAGACCTATTGACCCTAGTTCCAGTGACCTTAAACAGGAAACACCTAGAATTCTTAAATCGGCTGTCAAACCTATTTACAAGCATCTTGTTCCTAGAATAGAAGAAGAAGAGACTGAATTGATAGCTAGATATGAGATTGAGATGGAAGATCGCCAGAGAGAACAACCTGTAACTCCTATCAAACAAGTTAAAATCAATTTCCCTAGAGATGAATCTAGACTGGGATTAGGAGCTAAGGCTGTTAAACAACAAGGAAAGAAAGAAAAAGGCATAAAAGAGGTTAAGGCTGAACGAATAAAGAAAGCATGTTATCATTGTAAATCTACTGAACATCTTTCTTATGCATGCAAAGCTAACATGAATGTTCCTGTTGCACATGCCATGCCTACCACACATACAATGAATAATCTGCATCAGAATCATGCACAGTGTGGTCAACCTAACTGTATGCCATGCACTTTTAATATCATGCAAACTTTTGTGCATTTAATGAATGCATCTAGCCAGTCATGCTCAAATACTGTTGCTAGTTCAAATATCAAGAAAAAGTATGGTAGAGCCAAGACTGTCAGTCCTCCTAAAGTTAGGAGTGACAAACCTTCTCCTAAGACTGACAAATCTATCAAGTCTGAGAAAGGAAAGGAGATAGTCGAAAGCTCTAGTAATGTGAAGAAAAGTGCATCTCCTGTTGTTAAATCTGTTGATTCTCGATCTTATCGAAAAGCCGGGCCCAATCAAAGTTGGGTTCCGAAGAATGTCTAACCAATCTGTCATTGCAGGGCATTAAGCAGAATAGAAATAAAGTTATATGGGTGCTAGACAGTGGAGCATCGAGGCATATGACTGGAAACAAGTCCCTGCTTACAGAGTTGGTTATGAAGGCTGGCCCTTATGTTACCTTTGGAGATGACAGCATAGGTGTGACTAAGGGATATGGCAAACTGAAAACTGGCAATGTCATCATTGAAGATATTTCCTATGTTGAGGGACTAAAGCACAATCTGTTGAGTATAAGTCAATTCTGTGACAAAGGTTACGAAATTGTCTTCAACAAGAAAGGTGTCTCAATCACTCACATCAAGGAAGGCTCACTAGCTTTAAGAGGAGTTCGAAAGGCAGATCTTTTTGTTGCAGATATGGATTCAGCAAATCAGGATGAGGTCACCTGTTTCTACAGCAAAGCCTCGGATGATGAAAGCTGGTTATGGCACAAAAAGCTATCTCACTTAAACTTCAAAACGATGAATGCTCTCGCGAGGCGAGAATTGGTGAGAGATCTACCTCAAATGGAGTTCGCTCCGAAAGGACTCTGTGAAGCTTGTGAAATGGGAAAGTCGAAGCGAGCATCGCATAAAAGCAAAGAAATTTCTAGTATTACTGAGCCTCTACAACTTCTTCATATGGATTTGTTTGGCCCAGTGAATGTCCTATCTTTGTCTAGGAAAAGATATGCTTTGGTAATCGTGGATGACTTCTCCAAGTATACATGGGTATTGTTCGCAATGACGAAAGACGAAGTACCTTTCTTAATCATTGATCACATCACTCAAATTGAGAATGTTTCAACACTTACTGTGAAGACGATTAGATCAGACAATGGCACTGAATTCAAAAACGCAGTGCTAAATGACTTCTGTGTATCTAAGGGAATACGTCGTCAGTATTCAGCCCCGAGAACTCCACAGCAAAATGGAGTAGTTGAAAGGAAGAATAGAACTCTGGTTGAAGCAGCAAGAACTTTGTTGTATGATTCAAAACTTCCTTTGTATTTCTGGGCCGAAGCAGTGAGTACCGTTTGTTACACTCAAAATAGAACCTTGATCATAAAAGATAAAGAAAAGACACCATGTGAGCTAATGAACAACAGAAGACCAACAATCAAATACTTTCATGTCTTCGGAGCAAAATGCTATGTGCTTATAGATGATGAAAATCTAGGCAAGTTTGCAGCAAAAGCTCGTGAAGGAATCTTTGTTGGTTACTCTACAGACGTGGTGGCAGCTTATAGAGTGTTCTTGGTGAATGATCGAAAAGTGACTGAAAGCTACAACGTCAGATTCGACGATACCAAACTCTCATCAATTTCAAGAGATTCTAGTGAACCTGAGTCCCTAAAATTTCAGAATCTGGACTTAGAAGATCTTGAAGATGAACCTGAGTTGGTTGTTCCATTAAATGTTCCAAGCGTACATGAAGAACCTGAGTCTAGTGAACAAGCTAATTCTACAAGATCAGGAGAGACTTCTTCAGTACCAACCGGCAACAACTCAGGGGGAGTAAATAGCAGCTCAAGGACTACTGTTCAAGGCTCGAGTCGAGTTGACTCTAGTTCTGTAGGAGCTGGCACTAACTCAGGGGGAGTTAGTGAAAATATTCAAAGTAGTCAGAACCCCAACTCAGAAAGTCAAGCTGAATCATCTAGACAATTTCCAGGTGAACGGGTATGGAATAGAGACCATCCGTTTGAGTTAATTATTGGTGATCCAGATGCTGGTGTGACTACTAGAAGAACTGCAAGAGCTGACATGGCTAATATCTCCTTATATTCTGGGTTCTTATCCAAACTTGAACCTAAAGAAATAGAAGAAGCTCTTGGCGATGCTGATTGGGTGATTGCAATGCAAGAGGAACTCAATCAGTTTGAAAGGCAGAAAGTTTGGAAACTGGTACCCCGACCAAAGAACAAATCCGTAATTGGAGCTAGGTGGGTATTCAGAAATAAACTGGATGAAAACGGACTTGTAACACGAAACAAGGCTCGTTTGGTTGCAAAAGGTTATTCTCAGCGAGAAGGAATTGATTATGATGAAACCTATGCACCGGTTGCAAGACTTGAGGCAGTCAGGATGTTCTTGGCATTTGCAGCACATAAGAACTTCAAGGTATTCCAGATGGACGTGAAAAGTGCCTTCCTGAACGGAGAGTTAGAAGAAGAAGTGTATCTGGAACAGCCGCCCGGTTTCGTTGATCCAGAACATGCAGATTTTGTGTATCTACTCTTCAAATCTGTCTATGGCCTCAGGCAATCCCCAAGGCGATGGTATGAAACCCTATCTCTATTCTTAATTGAAAATGGTTTTGTTAGGGGAGTAATTGATAAAACATTGTTCTATAAAGTTGTGAGAAATGACTTAATACTTGTTCAAGTATATGTGGACGATATTATTTTTGGGTCATCAAATGAGCGCTTGTGCGAGAAATTTGCCAAGCTAATGCAGGAAAAATATGAGATGAGCATGATGGGAGAGCTGTCCTTCTTCCTTGGATTACAGATCAGTCAGAGAAAAGATGGTATCTTTATCTGTCAATCCAAGTACGTTAGAGATTTACTCAAGAAGTATAATCTAGAAGATGCATCAGCAGCTAAGACTCCTATGGCAACAGCCACGAAGCTTGATGAAGACAAATCAGGTAAATCAGTTGACATCACAAGCTATCGAGGTATGATTGGCTCACTCCTCTATTTAACTGCAAGTAGACCAGATATAATGTTCGCAACTTGTTTATGTGCAAGGTTCCAAGCGGATCCTAGAGAATCACATCTCGTAGCCGTCAAAAGAATTTTTAGGTATCTCAAGGGCACACCAAATCTAGGGATTTGGTACCCAAGAGATACAGGTTTTAATCTTATTGGCTATTCGGATTCAGACTATGCAGGTTGCAGGATTGATAGGAAAAGCACATCTGGTGCTTGCCAATTTCTTGGCAGAAGATTGGTGTCCTGGCAAAGTAAAAAACAACATACAGTATCTACTTCTACTGCTGAAGCTGAGTACATTGCTGCTGGAAGCTGTGTAGCTCAAATACTGTGGATGAGGAACCAATTGAAGGATTATGGCATGGAGCACAAGAAAATTCCAATCATGTGTGACAACACAAGTGCCATTGCCATAACCAACAATCCTGTAGATCACTCAAGAACCAAGCATATTGACATCAGGTATCATTTCATAAGAGAACATGTCGAGGAGGGGACTGTGGAGCTACATTTTGTGCCCACAATGCAACAAATTGCAGATATATTCACCAAACCTCTTGATGAAGTAACATTTAATAGGTTGGTTGGTGAATTGGGAATGCTTAACACAAGTTAGTAAAGCCTTCTATCTGTAAAATCCATGTTTATGTTTGTATGTGCAAGCTAATCAATCATTATGTGCTTAGACTTTAATATGCCTAATTAATGATTGTTATAGGTTGCATATAGTGTGATTTTGCATGAATTCATTGTGTTTTAAGTGTCTTTTATAGCACAAATCTGTGAATTTATGCTTGTTAGATTGCATGATCATAGGGGGAGTTAAATTCATAATAGTCTAAATATTGCATGATTTTTAGATGAATTTACCTGTGTTTTTCATGTAATTAGAGGCCTTAGAATTATCAAGGAATGTTTTAATTATGTCATATATTAAAATCCTTGAATTGATATTTATATTAATTTGGCAAAATTAATTGTTGAGTTTTTCAAAGAAAAAATTGTCAAATTATTCTAAGTATCTTCAAAATTTCGAGTTAGTCTCTATCTCGAAACTCATGTAGAAATTCGACTTGAATTTCGACTTGAGCTTCCAGGGTGAAGTTTTGAAAATTCTAAGTCTGGGAAGAATTTCGAGTTAGTACCTATCTCGAAATTCATCTCGAAATTCGACTTAGAGTTCGAGTTCGAGTTACCAGTGTGCCTAGTTCTATCTTCAAAATATTCGAGATAAAGTCTATCTCGAATTTTATCTCTAAGGTTGAGATGAAGTTTCCATTAAGGGAATATTTTGAAAAGAACTGAGAATTAACTTCGAGTTAGTCTATCTCGAACTTTATCTCGAAGTTCGACTTGATGTTCAAGATAGAGTTCTTAGTCTATCTCGAAACTCAACTCGAATTTCGACTTGGTGTTCGAGATAGAGTTCTCAGTTAAGCTAAAGGGAATTTTTCGAGTTACACTCCTAACTCGAAACATATCTTGAATTACCCTGGACTTTTTGATTCAAGGAAATATTTTGGAAAGAATTTGAGATTAACTTCGAGTTAGTCTATCTCGAACTTTATCTCGAAGTTCGACTTAATGTTCGAGATAGAGTTCTTAGTCTATCTCGAAACTCAACTCGAATTTCGACTTGATGTTCGAGATAGACTCTAACTCGAAAGGTATCTTGAATTTTCTTTTTTCCAAGTTTACTACAAATCAATAATGTTCAAGATAGTATTTCCCTATAGTTTCTGCTGTAATTTTGGTGAAAGTGCTTCTTTGTGCATAATTGTTCGAGTTAACTTCTATCTCGAACTTTATCTCGAAGTTCGACTTGATGTTCGAGATAGAAAAGTTCGAGATAGAAAAGTTCGAGATAGAGTTCGACTTAGATGTCCCCTGTATGGACTTAGTACTTTTCACATTTTTTAACAGGGACATTTTTGTCATTTCTCATTCACCTATATATACATCTCTAACTCGATGCCTAATTCACTTTACCTAATTCTAATTTTCAGCAGCCGTTTCACAAGAACAGTGCGATTTCACTAATTACATACCTT
Organism: Saposhnikovia divaricata; assembly: GCA_036435485.1. Lineage (NCBI taxonomy): Eukaryota > Viridiplantae > Streptophyta > Magnoliopsida > Apiales > Apiaceae > Saposhnikovia > Saposhnikovia divaricata. Next base: position 51,905,879 of record CM071594.1, on the reverse strand, counting down.
TAATCCGTGTTTTTGTGATTAAACTCGTACTAATCACGAATTACTGCCGATTTGTTGACTGCTATTGTCTGTGTTAACCTTAATCTTTGTGTTAGTGTGTTTTGTGAACATCCATACACGCGCATATACATACACACGAACACATATTGTTTGTGTACTGTTCATAAACGCGATTCCATTTTCTCCATCTATAAACACACACGATTCCACTGGTATACACAAGAAATAGTAATTGGTTGTTGAATTGAATCCCGTAGTTTGATTTCTCAGATTCCATTTGGTGTTCTTGAAAAATTAAAAGGGTTACAATTCTCTTTTGTAATTCGGAAAATTAATTGTTTTTCAAAATTAAAATAAAAATTCACATCTTTTAAAAGAAAAACATTTAATTAAAATGGCTCACCAATTTTCCCTTGCTAAAAACAATTTTTACAATATTTCTACGGAAATTGGTGATCAACTCCCGCGGTTTAAGTTTTGGATACGATTTCTCAATTTGTATTCCAAAGCTAGCCAAGCATTTACTGCTAAACCTACACTAGTACATGATGCTTTACAGCAATTATGGACTAGTGCGGTTACTTTTGGGAGTAAATCAACCCCCTACGGTTTCAGGTTTACCTTAGCGGGTCAGGAATATGAGGTGACAGAACAAATTGTCAACAGAGTTCTAGGATTCCCAATTAAAGATGCCTATGATCCAGAACCTACTGCTGCAGAACGCCTCAGATTCTTTGAAGAAATTGGATGTTATCCTACAAAAGGCCCAATCACGGGAAATATCCAAAAGCAATTCTTCCATGCGGAATGGAATTACTTTTTCGAGGCCATCACAAGATGTTTTCGGGCACGCGAAAAAGACTTTCATCAAATTCCGATTCCCATGCAAACCTTTGCAGTTGCCCTAGCAAGAGAACTGGATATAAACTATGGACGCATAGTTCTCTCTGAGATAGTGGCCTCAATGGGATCCCTAGCAAGCAGAGACCTCTCTACCACTGATGTCGTCTGCTGGTTTCCTCGGTTTCTTCAAATGCTAATCAATGACTTAATACCGAAGGATGCTCTTGCTATTAGACAGGGATTTTCCAGAAGCCCCACATCTGAATCGCTAGGGATGGGCACTAAGTCACTTGCAACCATTGCTAATCAGGATAAACATCAAGGTAAACCAATGTCTACTCCTGAAAATATTCAAATGTGGCTTAGATATGATGCAGGAGTTACCAATTTGGAGGCATCATCACAAGTCTCATCACATGCTCAAAATCCATCTGTTCATGCTGAGGCATTTGATGAGATTCCGGATGAGGAAAGCGATGATGCACAAGGTAAACAATCAGGTAATCTCTCTCTGCATACTATTCATTCCTCCTCCTATGTTTCTGATTCCGCGACCCGAGAGACTGCTAACCCGCAGGATCTATCCCAGGGTAAGAGCCATATTTCTGACTCTGAGTCTGATACACATTCCTATTCTTTATCACCCCTGTTAACGGAAGTCAGAAAACCAGCACGTATATTTATACAAGATGATGAGGAGAATGAACCCGAAGAGCAGCAACTTATTCGCAAGAAAGCCAAACTTTTCCACGCTGCTACTTCACAACCACAGTCAAACCCTAGCGTGTCACACGCAACCACTCCACCTCACGCGAGTGGTTCACCCCTTGAACATTCTGCACATAGGGATTTTGATTTTGGTGAGGATGATGTGCCTCTTGATGATACTGTTGCTTCAAGAGGACATGAAGTATTAAGAACTTCAGCCGTACCTTCACCGGTACGTACTGATGCTGCAAAGAGGATCGGTTCTGATGTCGTACAAGGACACTTTGCAGCCTCTCAGACTGAGATTCCAACTCAGGAACAAACAGAATTTGATCCTATAACTGTCAACAACATTTCTTATCAATTTTCTGCAGGTACTGCTTCACTATTTGGATCAATCATTGAAGACATACACGAGTGTGAGACAGGGAGTGTGTGTGAGAGGTTAGGGAGAGAGGGACCTTCATTTTTAAGGCCCGAAACCGAGCGCCAAATACCAACAGAACGCGTATTAGAGCGAGGTCACCTAAACCAAACACCGTCCCTTAATATTGAAAATTTTGATACTCGTATGACTTCAATGGAACATCAGATGAGGCAGTTCGGGCAGACAATGGGGCAGTTCGGGATCAATGTTGGAAACAACCAAAGGGCTCTAGACGACTACGCAGCAAGAATGGCAAGTCAAGCTACAGCTTTTGATGATTTGACAAATAAGGTCAATGACTTGGGCCATGCTGGTGGTGTCTTGGGAAGCACTCTCAACGAGAGGATGGGGGCATTGGAGTCTACAATGCATACAATGACTGTGGAGATCAGTAGAATGATGTTCGCAGTTAGGAGTTTTGTGCCCCCGGAGTGCTTCGAGTCGGAACAACCTCCCCCCGATGCTGGAGCAGGTGGTGCAGGTGGTGCTAGTGGAGCGGGAGCCTCTGGTTCTGGTTTTGGAGGTTCCTATGCAGCTGGTGGATCTGAAGACCATGGTGGAGCTCAGGATAACTCACCTAAGGGGGAGAGTGGAAAGGAGACGAGACAGCAGGCAGTTCACATCGAAGAAATTGAAGAACCCGCTGATCTTGTCAAGGAACCAGAAATTGAGCCTGCTGTTGCTGAAGAGGCTCTGAGGAGGAGAAAGGGTAAGGCAATAATGGTTGAAGAAGATGAACCAGTTATTGACCTGAGTCATCAGGAAACAGTACAGGAGGTACTAGACTCAGATTCTGATATGGAAGACGTACCTTTCGCACATGCTGTAAAGCGATCTTTGAAGGAACAAGGTGGAGGTGCTGGTATGTCTTTCGGAATGCCTGAAGAAGATCCTGTTGATGAAGAAACCCTGCAGTCTCAACAGTTAGCCTTGGAACAAGCTCAGTTCCATAAAATGAAGATGATGCAAGAACATGCTGCGTTCCTAGAACAGAAGGTGGAGCTACAAGGGAAGCAGTATGAGTATGAGCTTGCAAGGCTAGCCAATCCTCAAGTTGATCTGGACAAAAGAAGGATAGGGCAGAAATGGGATGAAGCAAGGAAGATAATGATGGGACCATGTGCAAAAGGAGTTCATAACAAGGATGCAGATGATCTGTTCTACAACTTGAATTTGCAGAATCCAATGACTGGGGACTATATAAATGCTTTGAAGAGATTAATTTCTAAAGTCAGGGTTGGATACAATGCAAATCTTAAGGAGTGGCAGGTTATCTTGTCTTTGGTAGAAGGAGTCCCAACATCTTTCCTATATGTGGATGACCAATTCATAATGAGGAGATCTGCGTCAGAGTTGTTCTTGCTAGCGACTAAAATTCAGTACTCTCAATCTGAGGAGCTAAGCATTCTGTACAGGGATCAGTTAATGCAGCTAGCAGAGGACAAGGGTCCAGAATTCTCAGCTTATCCAAATTTTGTCCGGATGGTGGTTCAAGGAAAGATGAAGAGGGTGAGCATGGAGGAAAAGGACTTAATGGAACTTTCAGTGGAATCTCTTAAAGCTGTATGTAGACAAATGATGGGTAAGGGATTCGCCTCTGAGCTTAAAGATAAATCCGTGAGGATCATTGAAAGAGTCATATTCTTGAAGAGCAATGAGGTGTGGAAGTGTGATGTCATTGCTCCAAACCCTCTCGACAACGTGAAGATTGAGCCAGAGCTGATAGAAAAGAAATGGAATATTCTTCAAGCAATGAAGAATGTAGATGAAGCTTTGACTCTTCCTTCTGGAGAACTGGAACAAGGAGAAATAAGGGAGGCAGTTGGCGTTCCAGGGAAAGATAGTGTATACTGGATACACTCTTATGCTGATGATACAGCTGATGCCTTAGCATACATAGATGCAGACCAGAAACAAACACTCTTGCATATGAGTAGACAATGGCTGCTACAGACTCAAGATGCTGCATTTCTAGAGAAAGTGTTATATGTGTTCAAATGGGGCGAAGTGGAAGACAAGTTTGTTGAAGAAAAGCAGAGACTCATGAGTTACCTGTCTGAAGTAATTGTGGAGAAGAAGCGAATGGAGCGAGATGCGGCTAGTGTCTATAATACTGACCGTGTCAAGGGCTACCCCAAGATGATATATCGTTATCTCAAAGCCACTAAATCTCATTGGAAACCTCAGCTCATAATGAAGAACTTTGAGGAAATTCCAAAGATCAGGACTACTCAGGAGGTTGATAAACTCAGAAGGCTTTTCAAACATCCTAACCCAGAGCCCAGGAACCCTCTAGAAATGGAAGCTGTAAGTCTGTTGAATGCTAGGTGGAAGCAGCTTCACGATCCAGTGTACAAGAAAGAACAGCAGCAGAAGGAGAAGCGCAAAAGGCAGAAAGAAGAGAGAGACCAAGCTGCTGAAGCTAGAAAGAGGAAACGGAATTAGGGTTAAAGGTCAGAGTGGTGTGAACTTGAAGTTGGAAAAACTTCATGTCTTTCGGTTGCTTTAACTCACTTGAGGAAATTCACCTTAGAGTGAATCCAATAAGGTGATATAAGTTTGACTAGAAGGTATGAAATAATCCAGGTGATAGGAATCATTCAAATGATCTTTAATTCGAGGTTCGAATTCTGTTTCTAGTTTTTAAGTTCTTTGCATTGTTTTCAAGTACTTTTCAATTGTATATTATTCAAGACTGTAATGTTAATTATCTTTTCTCGTCTCATTGTTTAGTTGAGTTATCCTTCATTAATTTGAATGTCATTGTTAGACAATCAAATTGGGGGAGATTGAAAGGCAGAGTGTATAAACTTGTAACACTATATCTAATGTAACTCAACTAAAGGAAAAGACACTTAACCAGAAGACAATCAAGAACAGGAAGTCACAAGAAATCAACACTAAATGAAGACAAGGTAATTGATACAATTAAACATGCTAACTATGATCAAGCCAAGAAGAAATCATTGAGAGAAGTTCAAGTCAAAGTTGTTCATGCCCCAGTGATTTGATAAATCAAGAATCAAGATCATAACTATTAGTATCAACAAGACCAATTGATTTCAAGTGAAGAAGAAGGAAAGCAAATATTGGAAAGCCAAGTTATTCAGTGAATATGGTAATTTATTCAAGAAGCAGAAACACTATCAAGACTAGTCACTTATGAACCAGACCAGTGCATCAAGTGTCAGGACATTGATAGCAAGTTTATGTCAGTAATAAAGAACCATGTTCAAGAGCTTGTTGAAGAATAAAGAAGACATGAAGATATCACAAGTTCAAGATGTGCATTGAAGTTTCAAGTTGAAGACCAGAATATTTTCTAAGTACTAAATGTTCTGGATGGCTAAGTAGAAATTCTCAAGTAGAAGTTCTACTTAGGAATTTCGAGATAGCCAAGTAGAAGTTCTACTTAGGAATTTCGAGATAGCCAAGTAGAAGTTCTACTTAGGAATTTCGAGATAGCCAAGTAGAAATTCTCAAGTAGAAGTTCTACTTAGGTGCAGCTTCAACATGACACATGGCATCTTCTGATTGGCAGATTTCCAAGCTTTCAAGTTAAGGCAAGATTTATGTGGACACCACTGGGCCACGTACATCTTAGCTGTTGAAGACTACAGGACATAGACTACATGTAGTATAAATAGAAGTACTTGTGTAATGTTTTATTAAGAATAGAGAGAGCAATATTTGAGAAAAAACACAAGAGAAAGAGAGAGTGCATTCACAGAGCTTAGAATCCTTCACTTCTCTCTGAACTTCTGTTATACTTTGTAATGAATGTTGTAGCAACCCTTTCAAGTTATATATAAAGAAATATATTCCTTGAATCTGTGTGCTCATTTATTGCATCGTTTTTATTGCTTCTCATATTCGAAAAGTTGTATTCACCCCCCCTCTACAACACATTTGGACCTAACATATATATATATTCCTAATCTTACGGCAAATATCTAATCTCATTTCAATCAAGGGCTATTATTTCGCCACCTCAGCAATCTAGGTGAAATCCTTCATTTTGTACTACGGTTTCCCAACCAAAAACCATTGTCTGAATAGGCATCATATTTTTTAACAGTTGTAATCGTTATACAACGATTTTTGTAGAAAAATCGTTATATTAATATTATGCATACAACGGGTCGTAATACAAAAACCATTGTATGAGCCTTTAGTGTGTGGCACTTGAGGACACATGTATTTTATTATACACATGTGTACATATACGATATAAATATATTTTTTGAATTGTAGTCTTATAAATATATTTTATTATATACAACACATCAGACAACAGTTTTTAACAAAAACACAGATGTCTCAGAGTATCACATACAACACAAATAAAAACAACTAACTGTCATATATGGTTAATTAGGACAACTCATTTTGGAAAATATTGTCTCGATCAGTTGCACAACACTACAATAAAAACTCTTGTATGTTTAGATTCACTAGACAACGGTTTAGAAACTGTTGTATATTTTCTCTTGGACAACTCTATCCATAAACCGTTGTCTAATTTGCACAACACCACAGAAAAAAGCGTTGTGTGTTTGGATTTACTAGACAACAGTTTATAAACTGTTGTGATATCTATATATTGACAACCGTTTAAAAGATCGTTGTCTGAATATGCCTAAAACCCATGTCTAACAGACAACATTTTTAAATCTGTCGTAAGGATATATGTTCAGACCACACCATTTTGTGGATGAGATTAAATTGTTGTCTCTTGAAATCAGAACACACTTTTTTCTCAGGATGTTGTCTGAGAGGTGTCGTCTGATTGATGAATTATTGTAGTGTATCTTCAAATCCCTAATTAAGTTCAATTGACTCCAAATTTCAAATATAGTTGACCCGGATGCATTCTAAAATATCCATTTCAAATTTTGGCCATAATAAAATCATGACCGATTACTGTGAAACCTTACATTGGTTATAATATTTGACATAATATTATCTTTATTATTTTTTTGTAAATAAAGTTTAATTGAGCTAATTTGTGTAAAGAAATATGTTAACTAACTATTTTCAAATCGGTATAAATTATTTTAAGTTGACATATACTCTAATCATGATCTACTTTTAAACAAAATCCAGATCATCAATTCAAAAATTCACTATAATGTGGACATTTATCCATATTTTTTCAAAAAAGTATTGTCTTATTATTTTCTTGTACTAATATAGTTACTATCTCACAAAAGGTCATTTCATATAGGTTATGTAGTTTTTATCATTATGATACAAAAATTTCAAATGTACTAGTTTTATTCTTTTCTTATTACTAAAAAAAATATGTAAAAAGTGAAATGATCACTTATATTATTTTTCTATGATGTAGTAATATATTTGAAGTTCATATAATTTACAACTTATTTTTTGTAATGTATATTCCACCATAAAGTTTTCCTAAAAATATTTTTTTTTAAAAGTAGCATAGTGATTTTAGGGGATGCACAAAAAGTATTTTGGATCGGGTTTTATCCAAACTTTAAAAATCCCGAAAATTTTAAGAATAGGGTCGGATCGGAATTTTTTTAAGATCGAGCCGGGCCAGACTTTCTCTAAAATATGAGAACCACTTCACTCCTGTGGGCCGAACCGGATAAAACGAACAGGGCTTTTATTTGGGTTGTTTTCTTCTATTTTTCAAATTGCCAAAGAAATTACATACTTTAGATTTTATCTAAAAAAATTGGGTTTTTATTCAAGAATTTTAACTTATATTTTAATCTTTGTGAAATTATTAAAAATATTATATAATTTTAGATTATTTTTTTATAAAATAAGATTTTTATCCGAGCTTTTAAAACTCAAAGAACACTTGGATGGATGAGTTACTGCCCATATTCTGGGTATATCGAACCACCTGTAGAGTCATCACTGGAGCATCCCCATTCTTGTTGGCCTATGGGCCAAAGCAGTTGTGCCCTTAGAGATCACTCATGTATCACCGATAAATCTTATGAGCCAAAACTAATGAAGAAGGTGTGAGGTTTACCCTTGAATCTTGACTTGATTGATGAAGTCAGGGATGAAGCAAATGTCAGGAATGCAGAGCATCAGAAATGAATTTCTTTGCATTACAAACATACACACATATGATATACAGACTTTTAATACTCATTTCAAACTTTATTGTTACCTTCAATTTATATTTAACTTTATGACCAAAATTATTCATACATATTACTCTAGTCTTCCAATTTGAACATGGATACAAATTTAAGTTTTATAAATTTCATTTACATAAAATATGCTTTATGTTAGATCCAAAAATACATTACTAATTTTACAACAAAAAATCACTTGTTAGGTTAGGGGACTTACACAGTCCAAAATTCACAAACCACCAATACAGAGCACATACAACCAATTGATTAGTTGACAAGATCCACCAAAGCGCGATCAAACACTATTCAAATATTACTTATACTTCTATCATCAATAAGTAAAAGCAAAACAAGAACACACAAATAGTTGACGTGGAAACACCCACGTCCCAAACTTGTATTATTAATCTTAACAATAATCAATAATACATCAAAACAATAACACTTTAATGGTGTCCCAACCCCGATACTTGAGCCAACAATGCTCAAGCATCTTCCAAACAATACCTAAAACTACATCTTTTAAGTATTCACCTCTCAAACAAATACAATATGACTATGTATATATAGCCATTCAAAACTTAGCCACCAAGACTTATCAGACTTGTTGTACAAGTCTTACCATACTTGTTATACAAGCCTTCAAATTCTTGGCACCTAATTTCCCAACTTAGTGATCAATCATACCATATATAATAATTGTCTACACATACAATTATTATCTTACCCATATATACCTTGGACCACCCAAGCCCATAACGTCATATTGGGTTGAAACCCAACAATCCTCCCCTTTAACCCAATACCCATATTGGATCGAATGATAACCATCAACGACATCAACGTCCATCCGCCAACGCCTCCCCTCGAACAAGAACCTCCTCTTGTTCTTTCAACCATTGAGTGTCGCTAAAACCCGTATAGTGACCCTCCAAATCATCGTTCTTCACCATAATGATGTATCCATCTACAAAATCACGTGCATCAACCATCACGAGTGCTCTTCCACATGTTGAGTCACCTGATCCTTGCATTCACAATCCTTCGGTCTCCTGAAGAAAATCACTAGTATCATCCTAATAGTTTCACCTGGTTGATCAAGCCATTGAAACAATTGCGATGACCTCTTCCATCTTCTTCCATCTCGAGTTCGAACATAGGATTGATCCACAGTGCAAGTCAACCGTCAAATCGCACATAACATTGTCTCATCCCGCTTTAGCAGTCTTCATGTCAGCAAATCCTTCATCATGCTTTGCCATACCAATTGAACCTCGAACTTTCCCTCAACCTCATCCATCACGAACCCGAACCTTGGCTCTGATACCACTTGTTAGGTTAGGGGACTTACACAGTCCGAAATTCACAAACCACCAATATAGAGCACACACAACCAATCGATTAGTTGACAAGATCCACCAAAGCGCGGTCACACGTTATTCAAGTATTACTTTTACTTCTATCAATAATAAGTAAAAGCAAAACAAGAACACACAAATATTTGACGTGGAAACACCCACGTCCCAAACTTGTATTATTAATCTTAACAATAACCAATTATACATCAAAACAATAACACCTCAATGGTGTCCCAACCCCGATACTTGAGCCAACAATGCTCAAGCATCTCCCAAACAATACCTAATACTACATCTCTTAAGTATTCACCTCTCAAACAAATACAATATGACTATGTATATATAGCCATCCAAAACTTAGCCACCAAGACTTACTATACTTGTTGTACAAGTCTTACCACACATGTTATACAAGCCTTCCAATTCTTGGCACCTAATTTCCCAACTTAGTGATCAAGCATATCATATATAATAATTGTCTACACATACAATTATTATCTTACCCATATATATCTTGGATCACCCAAGCACATAACGTCATATTGGGTTTAAACCCAACATCTGATTCCTGCAACCATAAGTAGTGATTTTTCGTAACAATTAATGATTTACTTGGTTACAAGGTTATGATTTTTACATACATGTATGTAAATATATAAGGATTAAATATCAAATTGGTCACTGAAGTGGATACCATATATCAATTCATTTATCGATCTCAATAGGGTATCATTTGAATTATTAAAATCATAATAAATATTAAACGGATACCTTTAAAATTTACTCGAGAAGTCAATTAATTTTTCATTGAATTCTACACACTATTCTTTATTGCTACCATAACCAAAAGAAAGGTTAATAATTCTAATAATTCTGATAATATATTTAGATTTTAAGAAATTTTTATACTACTTATTTTAATTTTTATAGTTTTTTTATTTAATTAAAAGTAAATAGTAAATAATTTTTTAAAATCTAAATATTTTATCAAAAATACTAGAAATCATAAACCTTCATTTGGTTGCAGTAGCATTTAAGAAAAATTTGTAGAACTCGATGGAATATTCGGTGAGAGGTCGTCGGATGGGAAAACCACCGTGATAGAGAGTGAATAATTCAAGGATAATAATAATAATCAATTATGTGATCTTTAATCAAGAATATCAAACAAAGCTAGATATTTGTTAAGGGGATAGTTTTCTCTCTTTACAATAAGGAGATTTCTCTCTCTTTACTCAAATTGCCAAACCCTTTACAAGTGGGATAAAAGATATACTTATAGTGATTCCCCTGTGGGACCCCCACCTGAGTAACTTGCTTGCTTGCTAAGTTTACATTAATGGAATTCAAGGCCCCAAATATATTTTACATGGCTTTTGGGCCTAACACAACCTAAGTAAATATACTTATCAATCTTCTATGGCCTAACATCTTATACCAATTATATGGCTCTACTTCTTTGATTGGACTTCTTGGTCCAACATTTGTCCCCCCTTAGTGTAAAGGAAATCTTTAGATTCCTTTTATGAGTCCTGCAAAAGTGAGAATAAAAATAACAAAGGTAAACAATTATTAATAAATATTTTTATTATTTTTTTTGTCTATAAATAGAAGTGTTTCCTTAGCTATTTCGATTGTTGGTACCCTTTGGAGTTTGGACAATTCAGTTTCCAAGGAGATAATAAAATTCGAGAGGTTTTTCCCCGGCTATTGGTTTTTCTTTTCTCTGTAAGTACTCTTCTCGTACTCAATTGCTTGTTTTTCATTAGCTTATCAGTCTGTAAGTTTTGTCTTGTCTTGTCCGGTCAAATCAATCATAAACAATGTATATTACATCGTCTTCATCACATATGGGTGTGAAGGATCGTGGGAAGAGGCCAATTGGTGTAGAACAGGTAGAAATCCCCATAGACTCAAATCATTTAGACATTCCTGAGGATATCACCGGAGGTAGTTTTGATTTTTTGGATGAAATGGAGATTGGTTGTGATAAGATTAGGAAGTCACCGCCTTTAAGCCCTAGGACATCAGCTGCCCGAGAGAGGATTGCGGCTGAGGTTGCCGTTGATGGGCCTCAAGAGTTTCAAGATAAGTCTAATTTATGGTATCCTAGTATTTATGCTAATCGTCCGTTAGATGTCAATGTAGGGTCGTGGGTAGATTTAAAAAATGGTTATAGGTGTGTTGTCCCTAAGCCAGGTGATAAAATTTGGGAAATGCTTGAGTTCGGGATGCACGGTATTCCTATGGTGCATTTCGAATATGGGCTTAGGCTTCCGATGCATCCATTTCATTTGTTTGTTTACGAATTTATTGGCTGTGGAATTGCACAGTTATCACCCAACTCGGTAGCGCAAGTCAGCGGTTTCGTAGCTCTCTGTGCTGAAAAGGGTTTAGTGCCATCCTTAGAATTACTTTTTTCTATTTTTGGGTTAAAGTACCAAGACGGTTTAGTGTATTTTACTAAATGGGAGGGTCGATCTAAAATTGTTCAGGTTAAGTCTTCTAATACTGGGTGGCATGGTAAGTGGATGTATTATTACGGTCCCGATTTAGAGTTTGTGAGACCTTGTCAGCGAGTTAATGAAGATGTCGTTGAATGAGTATCTAAGTTGAAGAAGTACGATGGGTTGTTTATGAGTCATTTCTAAGGCTTCGAGCCTTTATATACTCATAATCAATTGAAAAACGAGTCTTTTTTTAGAAAAACACCACTGTAAAAATTATAATTTTCTTTTGTCTATCCAGTTGTCAGTTTATCATTTATGCGACTATTGACTTTGTGTTTGCTTTGTTTGTAGTGGCTGGTCGAATGTTGGAGACAATTTTGTGTAGTGGGGTCCGTGAAAAAAGGAACCAAGCGATGATATTGTTGGCTAAAAGATCTTCTGAAATCAGTCTGCTCATGTCGCTGGTTCTTCGAAGGCCGTTAAATCTCCTGGTCGTGAGAAGGTGGATGTCGAGGTCGACTCCGAAAAGACTCTTGACAAGGATGAGGGTGTCGACCTTATAGGTCCTGTTGGTAAAAGGTCTCGTGTTGATGGGGAAACTGAAAGCTCATGTCGTACGAGTTTAAAGAGGACTCTCGATCCTGTCCGCTTTGGTTCTGGGAAATCTCTAACAATTACGGGCGTTCGTCAAGATACATTGCCTCCTGTATTGCAGAATTCTGCACATGTGCCTCCCCTACACATTGAAGTGCAGCCGAATGAGCGATGGATCGTGGGTCCTAATGTTCCCGTGCAGGTGTTTAAGGCATTCAATTTGCCTCAAGATTTTAACTCCTACGTTGACAAGTTGAGGAATGATATAGCTGATCGATGTCTGGCGCGGGGTGGACGGGTAAGTTGGCGTTATTTACTTTTATTTGTAAGTACGTTGTTTTATGATTCGATTGTGGTACATTATTGTTGGTTAACTTATCTCTTTCGGGAAGTTGCAGTTTCTAGCTGACCTCGCTCATATTATTACGGACTATCGATCTGATGTTGATTAGCAATGGAGGGATGGATCCCTTCGTGAGCTTGCGGAGACGAAGAAGGAGAAGCTAGCTGTTGAGGAATGAGCTACGAATACGGAGAAGCGTGAGGCAGAGCACGCCGCTGAGTTTGAGAGGATAAAGAAGGATAATGAGAAGATGAAGGAGGCGATGAAATCTTCATCGGATGAGCTTGAGAAGCTGAAGGTGCAGGGAACAGACAACAGGGAGAAGATAAATGCTATAGGGGCCGAGTGTTAGAGATGAAAGGTGCTAATGAGACCTTGGTAAAGGCCGTTGCTGATCTAAAATTAGAGTTGAAAAAGAGCATCGAGGACGTGGTAGGCGGGATCGAGACTAGCTATCAGGCATGTTTTGATTGTTTAAAGGAAGTTGGGATTGACCTTTCTGGTCACGAATTCGATGCCTACTGTTCAGACTTAGCCAAGAATATGCCATAGGAGGGTGTTGAATCTGGAATTCATAGTTGATCGAAGGCCAGGAATGCCTCATTTAATTATGTAATAGTATTAAAATTATTTTAAACTTGTTTTTGTTGGTGACTTAGCATATCTCACTATGTTGGGATTTAATACTTTTGATGGTTTACGTTGTTGAACTGAATCACGAGAGGGTTTTTATGTGCATGTTGACCATGACTTTAGATTTCATATTGCAATTTCTCTTCTGTTTTGTACCCGAAAAGTAGGTTTTATTATCACTAGTCGTTTCGTGAGTTTGAAAAGCGGATTGTGATTTGTGAACGTTTAAAACTGAGTCGGACATATAAGCTCTCTTGAATTTGATTTTGATGCGCGCCTGTTTTGTTTCCTTTTAATCGGAGTTTTAGCTTTTGGTTTGTACGTTGAAGGTACAACTTTCGCTTTAACTTTGAAAAAGATTGTAGTATTTTGTTTGTCAAAATTTTGACCTTAAAGGAGAAAGCCTGTTTTAATTTTTGCCGAAATTTTTCCTTGTTTTTGTGTTCGCATCTTGCAAACAATGTTGTATAATGATCGGGGAATTGTAGTTCTGTTAAGTGACGTGACTGGCTGCCTTAGAATAATTCTCTGATAATAGTGTTATGATGATAATCAACATATTGTGACTCATAATATCAGTTAGAGACAACGACAAACTTTATTCAATAATAATTTAGTGGAGCTAAGGTGGGATCCTCATATCAGTTCATTTTCACCTTAACAATTTTATAGGCAGGAGATAGCGGTGTTTATCGTTTTTTAGAAAAGACACAATCACTGATAAAATTTCTTCAAGTGGGTGCCGTTCCATGCATTATTGATTACCTCATCGTCGAGCTGAGCCAGCTCATAAGTTCCTGGGCGGATTACCCTCGAGATCTTATATGGACCCTCTCATGGGGCTTTTAGTTTTCCTGCGATTGTGGGTTGAGACGAGACGGATTCTCGTAGGACGAGATCGTTGACTTGAAAATTTTTGGCTTCACACCCTTGTTGAAATACTTCGCAACTTGGCTTTGGTATTTGACAACCGTTGTGGTTGCCACGTCTCTAACCTCTTCAAGAAGGTCGTTATCGAGCTTGACTCCTTCGAAGGAATCTTGCTCATTAAAATTTTCAATTCTCGGAGATCTTAAGCCGATCTTGACTGGAATCACCGCATCCGTGCCGTATGCGAGCCTAAAAGGGGTTTCACCCATTGCAGTTCGCGGAGTGGTTATATAATACCATAGAACGTTGGGGAGCTCTTCAACCCAGTTGTGAGTCTGATCCTGTATTCTTTTCTTAAGTCCTTAGAGAATTATCCTGTTGGATACCTTGACTTGCCCATTGGCTTGTGGGTATGCCACTGACGCTTTGAGATGTTTTATCTTTAACTCACTCAACATCGACTCGAACTTCTCACCCACGAATTGGGTTCCATTGTCTGTGACGACTGATCTGGGGATTCCAAAGCGGAAGACTATGTATCCCATGAAAAATTTGATCATCTCCTTTTCTCTAATTCTCGCTAGGGGTTTTGCTTCGATCCATTTCGTTGCGTAGTCTATGGCGACCACGATGAATTGAAGTTGGTTTCTCGCTTTTGGGAACGGTCCTACAATGCCGATTTCCCATTGAAAGAAAGGACACGGGCTAAAGATCGGAGATAATAGTTGCGAGGGCTTATGGCTAACTGGGCTGTATAGTTGACAAGATGTGCATTTTTTCACATAGTCGTCGCAATCTTTCCTCATCGTTGGCCAGTACAAGCCTTGTCTTATAATTTTGTGTGCCAGGCTTTTTCCACCAAGGTGCTCACCACATATTCCCATATGAACTTCAAAAATGTAAGAACCCAGATTTTTGGTAATAATTAAAACTTTTATTATGCATTGGTATAAGAAAGAATAGTGGTTACGACTGCAATGTATCAGTGGTTTAATTAATGAATATTGAATGGATTTGGATTCAAATGTTTATATGCCATGAACAATGCAATGGGTTGACAACTTAGATTAGAATAATCTATCTCCTAGAAAGTAAGATATGATATTCCAAAGAGGAAGGAAATATTCTCATGTCATCCAAATCGATATCTGTTATAAGTCCAGTGATTCCGTGAAAGAGATAAGGAACGCTCAAGAAAGCATGAGAGCATTTTTCTAAGTACAAGGAATAAAAAGAGAATAAGTAATGAATAGTGTATTTGGTGGAAATGGGAATATTATCAGACGATCCTATACAGAAGTATTCGGAATGGATTTCTGAGTTCGTATTAATGATCTATAGGCAAAATAAGTGTATGTAAACGATATCAGATTCTGAAAAGCATCACTTTTATTTTCTCCGAGATTTCCTAGATACTGAAGGATTTAAGGATTTAATAAAGGGATTTGAGGAATTTAAATTCTAGGATTCTAAAGGAGGATTAAAGATGTTAGCAAAAATATCAAGAAGGTTTCCGGTAAAACCCTAACAACAAATTCGTAAGATATTCCTCCGAACGATCAATGAAATTGAGTAATAACCGGACAAAGAAACAAGCAGAGAGCCAAGATACAAGCATGTGCAAGTGGATAAGAGCAAGTAACTAAGTTGGCTATCAAAGGAACTAGAACAATTAGAAACCAAACCAAGTACTTAGCTTAATCTTATCATCAAACCACAAAATCACAACACTTGTCCACTTGATGATGCAAGAGATGATCAAAGCACTTTATTAAAGTAGCTTTATGCAATATATTATCCAAAATACATCACTTTATGCAAGATTAGATCAAGCAAGCAACCAAGCAACTCCATTCTCTCCATTTCCTTCCATTCGGCTATTCCATAAAATCAAGGGGAGAAATCAAGTTCCAACCATTCAACAATTACAAGATTAAATAGGTGAGTTCTATAATTCATAACTAAGATTTTCTATGAATCTTAGCTTCAAATTCCATTCCATTCTTGTGTTATAAAATCATGAAGATGATGATGAATAGTAACTTTCTAAGAACTAACTTTAGTTTTATTGTTTCTTTGGATGATCTAAGCTTGGTTAAGGTGTTCTAAGGACTATATAAGGTTTATTAAGGCTTATACACACTCCAAGAAAGGTATATCTCACCTAAACCCTAGATCTTACTTTGAGTTTTATGAGTGTTCTTGGTGGTTTTAGCATTAGTTAAAATTATGATGTTATTATAAGCATGAAAGCATGATTATGTAGTTGGTTTAGTGATCTAAGTAATATGATGATTATGATGGTGAAATGAGATGTTCTTGGACTTGTTAAGATGTATGGTATGCCCGGTGTGACTTGGGTTGCTGTGATAAATTTGGAAATGTTCGGTTTATAGCCGTCGTAATGTCCGATTTTCGTTAGATCTTAAGAAACCGAGCATGACAGTAGGGTTAATTTTCTGACTTTGATGATTATATGACCTACCCTCGTAGATCTCGAGTCATAGATCGTTTTTACATGAGAATCGAAGCAATCGGACTTACGGTTTAGGAATTATGGTCGATTTAGTGAAGGTGGTTCGAAACCGTAAGTGCGAGTTCGTAACTGAAATTGAACCCCCTTAACATGATTAATTCAGTGGCAAATTTTTATAATTAAATACTAGAGATCATAAGGAAGGTGTGAAAGAAAATCTCATGTCAAACGGATCGTTTTTCGATTTTATAAAAATGTTCGAATCAAGGTTAAGTGCGAGAGAACCCTTAAAAAGAGCACTTGGTTAAACTTTGAAAAACCACTTAGAAAATGATCGATAAATCTCGAGGTATAATCCTTCTTAGTAAACGATCGACCTTAGAACTTAAATGACTTAAGAGCCTACCAAGTGTAAGTGTAATGACATGCCTTGATAATGAGCAAGTGTCGGGTAATACCGGTGTTAATAAGAGTTATGTTAGGAGGTGACTAACGAGTTAACTTGAAAACGTGGTTTAACCTAAGTAAAGTATATACTTAACCTTTCGAAGCGTTAAGTGATTAATCCCGAGTATTTTGATTATTTAAAGATTACCGGACTGACCCAGGACACGCTATTCCCACCCGACTACCAGGCAAGCGTTCAAACCTTTTGAACTTGTTGTTGTGATAATATATATATATATATATATATAGGCATTTGCTCCATACAGAACACTCTTATATAACAAACAACAAAGAACACCTTAGATCTATTAGACCCTTTGGCCCCGCCAAGGGCACCCAATACAAAAAGTTGTTATTTTTTTACCCTCTATCAAGTCTGCAAAAAAAATTGAAAATCACTGTTCACTAATGACGTCAATGATGACGTCATCAATGAACAGTAAATTTTCAAATTTTTTTTTTTGCTGGTTTGCTAGAGGGTAAAAAAATAACAACTTTTTGTATTGGGTGCTATGACGTAACTCTTAAATTATATTAGATATGAGGTGTTCTTTATTGTTTGTTATATAAGATGTTTGCTATGGAGTGCAACTCTATATATATATATATATATATATATATATATATATATATATATATATATATGATTTCTGTTTTACATATGCCATAGCATGCATGCCTGTTTTCAATTACATTATGACACTGGTTTTATGACTTGTTATTGGCTTATAAACTAGATATGTGATATTTTAGTTATAAGCCGGATATTGCTAAGACCCTTAGTGAAGGACATATGATCTTCATTCATCAAATATAGACCGGGAGTCAGTATTTCTATATATATATTGTGATTATTTTCTAAGGAAAATATTAGATAGATGTTTTCCATTAATTATTAATGAATATTATTTTAAATATTCATTCGAGGTTTATTTATTTAATGAATATTATTTTGAATATTCATTTGAGGTTTATTTATTTAATGAATATTATTTTGAATATCAACTTGAGGTTTATTTATTTAATGAATATTATTTTGAATCTTCATTTAAGGTTTGATTTATTTAATGGATATTATTTTGAATATTTATTCAAAGATTCCTTTATTTACTGAATATTTTATATATTCATTCGAGGGTTATCTATGAGCAATATTTTATATTGAGAATATTCTTTAAGTATTTATGATTCAATAAATATTCTTCGAATATTTATTTGATACTTCCAAACTAGTTTTAAAATTATTTATTTCATTCAAATATTCTCTTTGACCTTCAAATATTATGTACAATATTTCTGAGCTTTATTATGATTATTTTATCAAGGAGAGATTCCCAAAACTTTATTTTTCCATTTAAATCCATCTTATAGGAAGATTTAAATGCTCGCTCAAAACTTTCAAAATATAAGGGAACCTTACTTGAGAGCTGTTACTTATTTTGTTGACTGCCCGGTCATAAATCTTTTGAAACAAATCTTTTAACTCGCAACTTGGTTGCTATTCATCAAAATGAGTCTTTTTGTTACCTCCTCATCGTTCGAGGGGTAAGATTGTTGGAACAAGTCTATATCCATTAACAAGCAACAGCTTGGGAAATATTGGTGAATTTTCCTTTCCAACTAGATACGACTACTTTGTGGAGTCCTATCAACAAGTATTATACTTGGGAAAAGGGGGACGAACTTTATGTTTCAAAGTCATGGATTTACTCGAACTAGGAGTATTTGTGTAATAGGCTGTGGGACAGTCAATCATTAAAACTGGTGTAAGAGGCTGTTGTTATGCTAAATTCACGCAAGCGCACGTAGTCACAAGTAATACAATTAAAGTTCGTTCCACAGAGATCTGGTTAAGTTTTACTCAGAAAATATGCCTATGCAATAATGTATGGTTTTAATTCACTGCTAAGAAAATTAACAAATATGGTTTTGATTATCTAAATTAAACTAAGATGCAAATTATAAAATTAAGAATTAACTAAGTGACAAGAATTAAAATCGAATTACTAATATGAGAATAAACATGGAATCCTAGTTTCATCATCTACTTCACTTAGAGTTGCAGCCTTTAATTAAAACATGTGATGGTTTTGATATCTGATCGAATAACACGGAAAGAGTAAAAGTTACCTCTCGGTATACTAGTACCAATCTATGCATACATCCACAAAAAGATAGAAGATGAATAGGCACCTATTATGTTTAGACCCTATATCTCTATAGAATTTGAAAACATAAAGGTTGAAGCACAAGTTATCCACTTAGATCACATAGGGTAGCATAATATCTCTATTCATGCCACAAATCATGATGCTTAACATCAACCTATCCTATGCTAGCATGGCAAGTTCTAAATCTCAAGATCCACTCTCGTTTAGCAGGAGATTAACATATTAGATGTTCGTGACGCACCTAAATACCATAAGCACAACCATACAAGGATATCAAGAATTCACCACACATAAACTTCTAAGGCATGCAAACTACTAAGCTACATAGATAAATCCACTAGGATCCCACGACAACGATTAGTTCATAATTGAACTTTTCGTCACCATGGGATTTGACGAAAACATGATATTAAACAAGATATAAAAGAAAGAATTAATAATATTAATAACGTAAAGAGTTGAGAAAACAATTCTATGATTCAACGTATACAAAAGATGAAGTAGATCTAGATCCGTGCTTGTCACCGAGCTTGAATCCTTCTCTCCTTTTCTCTCTTGCGAAACTAACTTACAATAATAATCCCCCCGAATTACAAGGCTTGGAGGTGTTTATATAAGCCTACATATCTTGCCCAACAAGAAAAACAACCTAGAATACAATTAGAAATAGGTTTGGATGCCTAGAATACAATTAAAATTCGAATAAGGGCAAAACAGAGATTTTTCAGCAAAACAGCAATTTTCAGCAATTTTTCTCCCGCAGGAGCGTTGTCTGCGCAGCTCCAGCGCAGCCTGCGCTGCTTCTCCTTTACCAAGCGCAGCCTGCGCAGTTCCAAGCGCAGCCTGCGCTGCCTTGGCTGTTCAGGCTGTTTTTCTGTAGTTTTTTTCTTCTTCATTTCTCGTCCGTTTTCTTCCATTCCTTTTGCATTCACTTCCCGTCTTCATGCCAATGTCTTGAACACTCTTGGTAGTTGATATTAAGTCACCATTCTTCTTTCCTTAGCGTAATCAACTCCAAATTCAACGGAAAATTCACCCTTAAACGATATTTCTCCAAACCTGCACAAGTAAATAAAACACATAAAAACTACGACAAACTTGAGGCCAAATACACCAATTTAAGCCGATACGGAATATTCCAAGTGGATATAAAATCCACTTATCACACCCCCAAACTTAAACCGATGCTTGTCCCCAAGCATAAACAATTACACTAACTAATTAGTACCACTTCCGTAGGTGATCACGGTTGCATTTGGCATATGCAACAAGCCCTTTAAACCCCTAGGCAGCCCTAGTGGACGAGTAAGGTCTCGTGAGGGCCTATAGCGAATGTACCCACAAAATCCATTTAACCTAATGCAATGCAATGCATGAATGCAACTAATATGAAAAATGCAAGATCCCCTTCAAACTCACCAAAACCAACTAACAAGCAAATATCTCAACAAATGCAACAAATCCAAGCAGAGCTCGACTAAGTCCCCGTATACTAACAGTACATGACAGAAACGTGCGTGTGTGCAATGCTCATCAGAAATACCCCCAGACATAGGTCAAAAATCATACATGCCTTCCGTCAAGACAATCACAGGTTTATAACTAGAATGAACTGTAGACACTCCATAACCTAGGAACACCTCCACCCTTATCCAAGGTAGACATAAACTCATGCTTTATTATTATGACACATATATATACAATACGCATGCTTATTTAACCGTGCAATGAATGAGACCCCAAAAGGCTTATACAATAATACCCATGTAGCGAGTGTTGGGTCAGTGGATCCCAGACTATAAAAGCCTTAGGTCACTAGGACTAAGTCCCCTCAGACTTAATTACTCGAGTATTAAAGAGCTCACTCTGGTTAATTTTGCATTTAACAATTGAACTTTTGTCTTTTTTTTTCTTTTTTTTCTTTTCTGATTTTTTTATATATATATATATACGCAATCTGGAATGAGCCTTTCTCACTTCCAACCCTAGACTACTCATATAAATATGAGCCGGCTACTAGCCATTTGACGACTAGCCATTATTGACAATTATTACAACTAGCATGAAATTCCTGTTTTCCCCCAAACTTAGATTTTAGTGTTCCTACGCTATAAAGGGAATAACGAAAATTCTAAGAATAAACAAGTGATTAAATCTCAAAACATCCAACAGGCATGACCCCTAACCTAGCCAAAAAGCACCCCAATGAGACTGTGTAATTAATTTTTTTGTTCCCGTACATGCAAGTCAATTTCCTAGGAACTATAAATCAGCCCTCTACTCATCATCATCACACCCAAATCAACATCTACCTATCAATCAGAATCAGCTCATTTTAAGGGATCATGAAAAATGCATGCCATGAAAATGCAACTAATATGAACGCACATAGTAAACAAACAAATAACAGAATGTCCTATATGAAACACACGTAGATAATACGAACATAACAAACATGCATGAACTATCACTATAATGCAAACATGATATCCTATATGAACACATAATACAACATCAATTACAACTACTAACCCTCATATCACCCCCAAACTTAAAATATTCAATGCCCTCATTGAATGGAAGTAATACAAAGGAAAGCAGAAAACATACCTACTCCTCAGGATCATCACCCTCCTCGGGTGAATCTGGATACGGAGTCCGTGCTCCAAAAATAGGCCACTCAACAGGAGTACCTGGTGACCGAAAAGCTGAATCTAAAGCACTAGCCATGTCCTCTGAATACTGACGATGGCGAACATTCAATGCATCCATCTTCCGTGTCATAGAATCCATACGCCTAGTCATACCACGGAAATAACCATCAAGAACTGACATATCCATCATACCCTGAGATGGAGCTACCCTGGAACTCCCAGCAACATCAGCTCTCGACACTCGTGGCGGAGCACCCGCTCTCTGACCACCACCAGCAACACCAACTCCCCTCGAAATCCGATCAAAAGTAGTCTCATCAATAGGAGGCCCGGCCGGCTGCATCTCCTCCTCATCAGACCATCTCACTCGAACTGCCTCGCATAACCCAGTGATAACAGAAGCATGAGGCATACCACCCGAAGTACCTCCTCTCATAAACTTCAACATACCCTGATGAATCAACTCACTCAAATCAATGTACTTCCCCCGAAGAATGCCCCATAACAAGATAGCTCTATCAACTGTGACTTCCGTCGTATGAGAAGACGGCATTAGGTTGGCACAAATAAAATGATACCACATACGAGCTTCCGTATTCATCCTAGATGAAGGAAAGTGCTGATGCTCCGTAGTGCCAGCTTTATACTTCCAAACCGTGCCCGGAGTACACAACTCTAACACAATCTGCTCCAAATCAATATTCGCCCTAGACTGCTGCATCCAATCCTCCTCCCCTCTAGGCCTGGCACCCTGCCTAATAAGCCTTCGAATAGCCTGAGGTGTGTAATCTACAGTCAACCCCCTCACTACCGAATACCCATTCTTCTCCACCTTAGCATTGGCATAAAACTCACGAACCAAATTCACCGGAACCATTCGTGCCATCTCACAAAAAGTAACCCAACCACGCTCACTAATCATGTCAATCATCAAAAACTGAGTAGTTGGCAACAAATTTCTCTCCTTAAGCACCGCCTTCGTCATTAACCTCTCATATTCCGATTGAGCATCCGGCGCAATAAATCTTTGCGCCTCACCCACCAAACTCGAATCCTCGTCCGAAGACGGGCGAGTACCACTACTACTTCCCACAATTCATTGCCTTTTCGGAGCCATAAAAATAACAATCACAAGCAAAAATTCCCCAAAATTCGAATTTCAACCAAGAACCCTAACCAAAAATTCACAAATTCGCAATAAAAGATGAATTAGAATGTTACCCAATCAAATTGAAGAGTTGAAGTTGTCCAATTAGCCTCAAACTTCGAATTAATCCTCCTTTGAGCCTTGAATGAAGAAAAGATGAAGATAGAGATAAGTTATGGATGGAGGTATGTATATATAGATATGGTGAGAATGTAAATTCGAATTAGAGATGTGTTTAGGCTAGGAATTAAATTTGAGATAGGTTAGGGTTTGAATAGGAGATGAAATATAAGTGAAAATTGGAATTGGGAATGAAAAATATGAGATTTTGAAGTTTTTTTTAGAGTAAAAATCGAAGTGGACAGGGGCACCAGCGCTGCCTGCACTCTGACCAGCGCAGCCTGCGCTCTGTTGCGCAGGTAGCGCTTGCGTTACTGACAGATTTTTTTTTCTATGATTCCTATACTACAACAAAATACAATAATGCTTGGGTTGCCTCCCAAGAAGCGCTTGTTTAACGTCAATAGCTTGACGTACTTCCGAAACTTCACAAACGAGATAAAACAGCGGCAACCTTCTCACGGTTCACCGTTCCACCAAAATAAGGCTTGAGTCTATGTCCATTCACCTTGAACGAATCATCAATAGATCCTCTAAATATCTCCACTGCTCCGTGTGGAAATACTTCCTTGACTATAAATGGACCAGACCACTTCGACTTGAGTTTTCCCGGAAAAAGTTTAAGGCGAGAGTTGTAAAGCAAAACCTGTTGACCCGGCACAAATGCCTTGTGCACCAATTTCCTATCATGCCACCTTTTAACCTTCTCCTTGTACATTTTTGCATTCTCGTAAGCATGCTCACGGAACTCCTCAAGTTCATTCAGCTGAAGTAGACGCTTTTCACCCGCAGCTGAGATATCCAAATTCAACTTCTTCAATGCCCAATAAGCCTTGTGCTCTAACTCAGCCGGTAAATGACAAGCCTTACCAAACACCAACTGATAAGGAGACATCCCAAGAGGTGTCTTATACGCAGTTCTGTACGCCCAAACCGCCTCGTCTAATTTCAACGACCAATCCTTACGAGATGGATTTACAACTTTCTCAAGAATCCTTTTGATTTCACGATTCGAGACCTCCGCTTGACCATTAGTTTGGGGATGATAAGCAGTGGCAACACGATGCGTCACATTGTACCTTGCCACCAATGCAGTAAACTGACGATTACAGAAATGTGTCCCCTCATCACTTATTATAGCTCTTGGAGTTCCAAAACGCGTGAAAATCTGTTTGTGAAGAAAATTTAGTACCACCTTAGCATCATTGGTTGGTAAGGCTTTCACCTCAACCCATTTAGACACGTAATCCACAGCTAGCAAGATGTACTGATTATTGCAAGACGAAACAAACGGTCCCATGAAATCAATTCCCCACACATCAAAGATCTCAACTTCAAGAATAGTATTCAAAGGCATCTCGTTCCTCCGAGAGATATTACCAACCCTTTGACATCGATCACAATTCATCACAAAACGGTGAGAATCCTTAAACAGAGTCGGCCAATAGAATCCCGCTTGAAGTACTTTCTGAGCTGTTTTATCAACACCATAATGGCCTCCATATGTAGTAGAATGACAATCATGCAAAATACTCTCCGTCTCACTATAAGGAATGCACCTCCTCAAAATCTGATCCACACCAAGCTTGAACAGAAATGGCTCGTCTCAACGGTACCACTTCACATCATGTAAGAACTTCTTCTTTTGAGCATAAGAGAAGTCCGGAGGGATGACATTACTAACAAGATAGTTCACATAATCTGCAAACCATGGCTCTTCACCTTGCACCCCAAAAAGTTGCTCATCTGGAAAAGATTCATTAATTAGAGATTTAGCATGTGAATCCTTACCTTGGTCCTCCAAACGTGAAAGATGATCAGCTACTTGATTTTCCGTGCCTTTCCTATCCTTGATTTCCACATCAAATTCTTTCAAAAGAAGCACCCAACGAATCAATCTAGGCTTTGAATCCTTCTTCGACATGAGATATCGAATAGCAGCATGATCCGTATACACAATCACCTTCGTACCAAGCAAATAAGACCTGAATTTCTCGAAACCATAGACAACTGCTAACAACTCCTTCTCCATAGTAGTGTAGTTCAGTTGTGCATCATTGAGGGTTTTACTAGCATAGTAAACCACATGAAAAATTCTATCCTTCCTTTGACCAAGCACAGCTCCAACAGCATAGTCACTAGCATCACACATAAGTTCGAACAGTTCCTCCCAATTAGGTTCGGTAATGACTGGTGTAGTAGTCAACTTCTTCTTCAAGAGCTTAAAAGCTGCAAGACACTCATCATCAAACTTGAAAGGAACATCCTTTTCCAAGAGATTGCACAAGGGTTTAGAAATTTTTGAGAAGTCTTTGATGAATCGCCGATAGAACCCCGCATGACCCAGAAAACTACGAATTCCTTTAACAGAGATAGGTGGAGGAAGATTTTCGATTGTTTCCACCTTATCCCTATCCACCTCAAGTCCTCTACCAGATACCTTGTGCCCAAGAATAATTCCCTCTCGCACCATGAAGTGACACTTCTCCCAATTAAGCACCAAGTTAGTCTCCACACAACGTTTCAAAACCAAGCCAAGATTATGCAAGCACTCGTCATATGAAGTACCAAAAACTGAGAAGTCATCCATAAAAACCTCCACATTCGAGCCAATCATGTCTGAGAAAATAGCCATCATGCACCTTTGAAAAGTGGCAGGAGCACCACAAAGTCCGAAAGAAACCCGTCGGAAAGCAAAGGTACCAAAAGGACATGTGAATGTGGTCTTCTCTTGATCTTCCGGAGCAACGCAAATCTGATTGTAGCCTGAATATCCATCAAGGAGGCAATAGTACTCATGTCCCGCCAACCTGTCTAGCATCTGATCAATGAATGGCAGAGGAAAGTGATCTTTTCTCGTGGCTTTGTTGAGCTTCCTATAGTCCATGCACACTCTCCACCCCGTGACTGTTCGTGTAGGGATGAGCTCATTCTTTTCATTAGCAACAACTGTCATGCCTCCTTTCTTTGGCACACATTGAACCGGGCTCACCCAAGAACTGTCTGAGATAGGATAGATAATACCCGCATCAAGCCACTTTAGAATTTCCTTCTTCACCACCTCTTTCATAATCGGATTAAGTCTCCGCTGATGCTCAACAGTAGGCTTAGCTCCCTCCTCTAGCAGAATTTTGTGCATGCAATAAGAAGGGCTGATTCCTTTGATATCTGCTATAGTCCACCCAATTGCTGACTTGAACTCCCTCAAAATTCGCAAAAGCTTTTCTTCCGCACTAGCTGACAAGTTAGAGGCAATAATAACAGGTAATGTAGATGCATCACCAAGAAAAACATACCGCAAGTGTTCCGGAAGTGGTTTGAGTTCAAGTGTGGGAGCTTCGTCAATAGATGGTTTCAGGCGCCCCTCCGAATTTTTAAGTTCTCCTAACCCAAGAGATTCAAAAGGCAAATCAAATCTCCTTTTCCACGGGGCTGAATTCAGCTGCTGCAATTGCTCGGCTATTTCCTCGTCTTTAAAATCAGAGTCACCAACTAAAACTTTTTCCAAAGAATCTGACTTAAGTAACTGCTCCATTTCCATAGTAATTGCAGAATCAACCCAATCCGCCTTCAAACATTCTTCTTCATCTGAGGGAAGTTTCATTGCATTAAAGACATTAAAAGTGACATTCTGGTCTTGCACCCTCATGGTGAGCTCCCCTTTCTGCACATCAATCAAAGTCTTTCCCGTAGCCAAGAATGGTCTTCCCAAGATTATGGGAATCTTCTTATCTTCCTCGAAATCCAAGATAACAAAATCAGCAGGAAATATGAGTTTGTCAACTTTCACCAACACATCCTCCACTATGCCTCTAGGATAAGTAACTGAACGATCAGCCAACTGCAAAGAGATGTTGGTAGGCTTTGGTTCCGGTAGACCAAGTTGCATATAGACTGACAAGGGCATGAGATTGATGCTAGCTCCCAAGTCACACAAGCACTTCGCAAAAGACAAATTACCAATAGTGCATGGAATAGTAAAGCTACCAGGATCCTTTAGTTTTGGGGGCAATTTCTGTTGCAGCACAGCACTGCATTCTTCCGTTAGAGCAACGGTCTCTAATTCCTCGAGCTTCAACTTACGAGAAAGAATCCCCTTCATGAACTTGGCATAGCTCGGCATCTGTTCAAGAGCTTCGGCAAAGGGAATGTTAATCTGCAACTTCTTGAACACCTCTAAGAACTTAGCAAACTTCTTGTCCAACTGCTGCTTCTGGAGTCTTCTAGGATAAGGAGGAGGAGGATAGATCTGAGTGTTCTTTGTAGACTGCTCCACAGAATTTTTAACAGGTTCCTTGCTCTTCTCTACTTCACCACCTTGCTGATCAGCCACCAAATCAGATTGAGCAAATTCGGGAATTGCAGATTTTTCAACCTGCTGATTCTGAACATCTTCATCTTCTTCGACTGCTGATTTAGGGCCTGCTATAATTTTTCCCGATCTCAAAGTCACAGCCTTCACCTGTTCTTTGCTATCCCTCCTACCTGGATTTGCTTCCGTATCACTAGGAAGAGTTCCTTGAGGGCTACTAAGTAAGGCACTTGCAATCTGTCCTATCTGAGTTTCCAAGAGTTTCTGACCAGCTTGTAGGTTCTTTAACGCTATCCACACATCATCTGATTTTTCATTAGAAGATTGCCCCGCATGAGCCTGGGGCTGTTGCTGCTGAAATCCAGGAAGCTGATATGATTGCTTTGGAGCATACTGCTGCTGGTAACCTTGATTGAATGGCCTTGCTTGCTGACCCTGAAACTGCTGATAGGGCTGAGGTTGTTGAGCACCTTGGTTGTTGCTCCAGCTGAAGTTAGGATGATTCCTGTTGTTTGGATGATAGGTGGCTGGTACTGGTGCAGCAGGTCTCTAAAAATTACTTACGAACTGTGCTGATTCAGAAGAGATATCACACTGATTCGCTTCATGTGCGCCCGCACATAGCTCACAAACACTAGCAACCTGCTGAACTCCATAATTAGCAAGAGAATCCACCTTCATCGAAAGAGCCTTCAACTGAGCTGCAATAGCTGAAGCTGTGTCAACTTCAAGAACACCTGCTACCTTACCTTGAGAAAGCCTCTGTGTTGGATTCTGATATTCGTTAGCAGCCATCATCTCAATAAGATCATAAGCTTCCTCATAGCTCTTCGCCCACAGAGCTCCACCTGATGCTGCATCTAGCAAAGGCCTAGACTGTGCTCCCAACCCATTGTAGAAACCATTAATAACCATCCAATCAGGCATGCCATGATGAGGACACCTTCGTAGCATCTCCTTATAACGTTCCCAAGCCTCACACAAAGATTCGCCAGATTGCTGTTGAAATTGAGTTAACTGGTTCCTTATTGCTGCAGCTTTCGCCATAGGGAAGAATTTAGTAAGAAACTTCTGAGCAAGATCATCCCATGTAGTAATGGAACCAGCTGGTAGAGAATGTAACCAACCCTTAGCCTTATCCCTTAAGGAGAATGGGAAAAGCCTCAACTTGATAGCATCATCTGACACACCATTAAATTTGAAAGTGTCGCAGATCTCGATAAAGTCCCGGATGTGCATATTAGGATCCTCTGTCGAAGCACCCCCAAACTGAACCGAATTCTAAACCATCTGAATTGTGCTCGGCTTGATCTCAAAGTTATTTGCTACAATAGCTGGCCTGACAATACTAGATTGTATGTCAGTAATCTTCGGCTGCGAATAGTCCTTCAAAGCCTTAACTGCTGCTGGTAGATCTGCCATCTCTACAGTAGTTTCAAGTTCCTCTTTCTGATTATCTACTATAAGACCGTCTTCTGCCAGTTTTTCCTTACGAGCCTGCAAACGTGTTCGCATACACGTTCAAGTACCTGAAAACACCACGAAACAAACAACTAAGTAAGAAATCCGAGTCAGTGAACGCTAACGACCACTGATGACAAGCACATAAACTAAACAAAACACCGATGATCCCCGGCAGCGGCGCCAAAAACTTGTTATGCTAAATTCACGCAAGCGCACGTAGTCACAAGTAATACAATTAAAGTTCGTTCCACAAAGATCTGGTTAAGTTTTACTCAGAAAATATGCATATGCAATAATGTATGGTTTTAATTCACTGCTAAGAAAATTAACAAATATGGTTTTGATTATCTAAATTAAACTAAGATGCAAATTATAAAATTAAGAATTAACTAAGTGACAAGAATTAAAATCGAATTACTAATATGAGAATAAACATGGAATCCTAGTTTCATCATCTACTTCACTTAGAGTTGCAGCCTTTAATTAAAACATGTGATGGTTTTGATATCTGATCGAATAACACGGAAAGAGTAAAAGTTACCTCTCGGTATACTAGTACCAATCTATGCATACATCCACAAAAAGATAGAAGATGAATAGGCACCTATTATGTTTAGACCCTATATCTCTATAGAATTTGAAAACATAAAGGTTGAAGCACAAGTTATCCACTTAGATCACATAGGGTAGCATAATATCTCTATTCATGCCACAAATCATGATGCTTAACATCAACCTATCCTATGCTAGCATGGCAAGTTCTAAATCTCAAGATCCACTCTCGTTTAGCAGGAGATTAACATATTAGATGTTCGTGACGCACCTAAATACCATAAGCACAACCATACAAGGATATCAAGAATTCACCACACATAAACTTCTAAGGCATGCAAACTACTAAGCTACATAGATAAATCCACTAGGATCCCACGACAACGATTAGTTCATAATTGAACTTTTCGTCACCATGGGATTTGACGAAAACATGATATTAAACAAGATATAAAAGAAAGAATTAATAATATTAATAACGTAAAGAGTTGAGAAAACAATTCTATGATTCAACGTATACAAAAGATGAAGTAGATCTAGATCCGTGCTTGTCACCGAGCTTGAATCCTTCTCTCCTTTTCTCTCTTGCGAAACTAACTTACAATAATAATCCCCCCTAATTACAAGGCTTAGAGGTGTTTATATAAGCCTACATATCTTGCCCAACAAGAAAAACAACCTAGAATACAATTAGAAATAGGTTTGGATGCCTAGAATACAATTAAAATTCGAATAAGGGCAAAACAGAGATTTTTCAGCAAAACAGCAATTTTCAGCAATTTTTCTCCCGCAGGAGCACTGCCTGCGCAGCTCCAGCGCAGCCTGCGCTGCTTCTCCTGTACCAAGCGCAGCCTGCGCAGTTCCAAGCGCAGCCTGCGCTGCCTTGGCTGTTCAGGCAATTTTTCTGCAGTTTTTTTCTTCTTCGTTTCTCGTCCGTTTTCGTCCTTTCCTTTTGCATTCACTTCCCGTCTTCATGCCAATGTCTTGAACACTCTTGGTAGTTGATATTAAGTCACAATTCTTCTTTCCTTAGCGTAATCAACTCCAAATTCAACGGAAAATTCACCATTAAACGATATTTCTCCAAACCTGCACAAGTAAATAAAACACATAAAAACTACGACAAACTTGAGGCCAAATACACCAATTTAAGCCGATACGGAATATTCCAAGTGGATATAAAATCCACTTATCAGCTGTGGGACAGTCCATCCTAGAAATAGGGTCCGAGTGGTGCCGGTCCCATCTAAGCCCAAAGATGGCTAGGGAGATCCGGCGTATGGTGGTGTCCATATGTTCTTCCTTCTACATGTAGAGAAACGAATCTTGAGATGCACGACCTACGACTGATCATCGTAAGGTGGTGTCGTCTGACGCGACAATACTCCAGTATTAGTTTATCATCCAAATCTATCTATTTTCTGCAACATGTATTAAAAAGAAGTATCATTCATGTTGGCAGGGTTTGAAAACTGTTCAATACTAAAAGTGCTTTGAATTACCTCGTAACTTCATCTTTTATACTATACTAGTGTCTTGTTCGTCTCATGCATGGCATATGGTCTCGAAGATATTTTTTTTGGAATCGTTATATATTATTGTTCAGTTACATATTATTTTTGGTGGGCTATTGCTCACCCTTGCTTTATTTATTATATCACAACAACAGCTAGAGCAGATGGCCCGACCAAGGCGTGTTTGGCGCAAGAGGGTGGGAGCTGTCAGAGAGTTACCCGCTGGTGTCTTAACCGCCATTGCTGAGGAGGAAGCTATTGTTAGGCTAGTCGTTAGCTTTTGAGTACCTTATGTAACGACTAGTGTGACTTATGTAAATGGATGGCAAAGAGTATTGATATGGGCTGAAAATGAGCCTTAAAGACACATTTAATGTGGCATTAACTAGGCCGAAATTAGTCCAAACATGGGGCCCACCAGCTGGGCCCAAAACCCTGATTATAGTATTAATTTCGTAATTAATATTAAGGGTAATAAACAGCTCAGCAAATAAGAGTTGGATAAGGATAATATCCCCTTCAGACTTATCCAATAAGGCATCCAATTCAATATGGAAACTGATTCCTACAAGGAATAGATCTAGAACATTCCCCAAAGACTTGCCCACCAAGTCTCAAAATCCTACCATAATTCTAAGGCTTCTCAGCCTATATAAAGGGTCTGACCCCTCATTCTCAGAACTACGTTTTATTGGCTTGATTCTCTAATTTACAGAGATACGTAGGCATTCTGTGAGGACCGTTTAAGTCTCGAACGCAGAAGCAGCCATTAAAGCACGAAGCTCACGAATCCTAGCATTAAATATACAAACCCTAACCGCAACAATTTCAACCTAGTTTTTATTCCACAACAAGTATGTAAGTTAAATTGTAATTCTGTTGGGTTGTAAGAACTCAAACTTGTGACTAATAATATTTGACAGTTACTCTGATTTCATCTCTGGGACTATAACGGGTGTGTCTATGTTGTTGTTCTGGGTCACAAGGTTGTAATATAGTTTAAATTGGTTTTGCAGATGGAAATTAGGACCGTGGCGACCGAATCCCCGACCCCGGATCTGGGGCTGTTACAAAAAATTTCAAATTCAGCCTCCTCGGGTGCGAGACAACGAAGTAAAGGTTCTGTTAATGCTCTCCTATATAGTTTTGCATCTTTGACGCAATAATTTATCACCTTGTACATCAGCGATCTTGCCTCGTTCTTGCCCTCAGGTAATTGGTTTTTGATGATATAGTCGAGAAAGGGGACTCTCAAGTCGGGCTTTGATGAAATGTTATGTATCGTTGATAGTTCAACTATTGGAGATTGAAGTTTTTCTACATACACAAGCTCTCCGTTCATAATTATCGAAGAAGATGCTAATTTGGACAAAGCATCTGCCCATTGATTCTCGGCTCTATGGACATTTGTTAGTTTCCACGAGACAAACCTTGCAAGAAGGATCTGGACCTGCCGTAAGTAGGTAGCAATTCTTTCATTGTGGGCTTGGAATTCTCCTATGATTTGCTTCACCATCAGCTGTGAATCGCTAAAGATATCAATAACGTCGACCTCAAGACCCAGCGCAAGGTCTAAGCCAGCGATCATTGCCTTGTATTCGGCTTCATTATTTGTAGCTTGGAAGGTGAAAGTGATTGCTTGTTGTACTTTAAATCCCTCTTGGCTAATCAATATAACCCCTGCTTCGCTTGTTTTGGAGGTTGATGACCCGTCGACATAGAGGGTCCAAGGTCGAGACTAAGTTCGTTCATCATCAAGTTTTAAAGTCTCGGGTTTAGTGAATTGGCACTGGACGACGAAGTCTGAAAGTGCTTGAGCTTTCATCGTCGTGCGAGGTTTATACTCGATATAGAACTGGCTCAACTCTATCGTCCATGCCGCAAGTCGCCCCGTCATGTCGGGCTTATGCAGTATTCGCTTTAATGGTTTATTGGTCATAACTAGAATTTCTCATCCCTGAAAGTAATGTCTGAATTTGTGACTTGCCATGACTAAAGCGTATAACAGCTTCTCAACTTGAGGGTATCGGGTTTCTGCGTCATGCAAGGTATGACTAATGTAATACACAGGCGTTTCGTTTCCCTGAGAGAATTTGCTCAACACCGCGGTGACCGTGGTATCAGATGCGGACAAATATAACGTAAAGGCTCTTGTGGATGAGCTTGTGTTAATATCGGTGGTGAGCTTAAGAATTTTCGTAACTCATCGAGTCCCTTTTTGCATTCGTCGGTCCAATCGATTTTTGACCTTTTCGAGGCACCTTTAATAGTTTCGAAGAAGGGAGCGCACCGTTTAGATGATTGTGGGAGGAACCTTCGTAAGGCAGCTATGCAACCTGTTAGTGTCTGCAACTCCTTTAGAGTAGAGGGGTCCTTCATGTCAACGATGGCCTTGATTTGATTTGGGTCGGCCTCGATACCTCTCTGGGTCAAGAGGAATCCAAGGAACTTTCCAGAAGTCATCCCGAAGGAGCATTTGGCTGGGTTTAGGCGCATGTTGTGGTGCCGGACATTGTCAAAAGTTTCTCGTAGATCTTTTACGTGGTCTGTTGCTTTTTTGGATTACGATGAGATCATCTACATATACTTGTAAGTTACGACCAATTTGTGAAGCGAAGATTGTGTCCATCATTTGTTGAAATGTGGCCCCGACGTTAATGAGGCTGAAAGGCATGTTTTGAACCCAAAAATGTCCTTGTGTGTGATGAAAGCTATTTTTTCCCAATCGTGGCTATCCATCTTGATTTGATTGTAGCTCGAGAACGCGTCCATGAATGATAGAAGTTCATGGCCGGCTGTGGCATCAATGAGTTGATCGATAGTCGGCAACGGGTAAAAATCTTTGGAACAAGCCCGATTGAGGTCTGAGTAATCCACGCACATTCTCCATTTCCCGTTGCTCTTCTTGACTAGCACAACGTTGGCTATCCATTCTGGAAATTGTACAGGTGCGATAAATCCGACTTCGAGGAGCCTATCCAGTTTGGCATCGATGGCCTTCATTTTCTCCTCGTAGAATATTCGTTTCTTTTGTTTCACAGCTCTTACCCCAGACTTGATATGGAGAGAGTGGCGAGCTACTATCTCGGGGATTCCAGGCATGTCTTTCGGATCCCACGCAAAGATGTCGGCATATTCTCTGATAAGGTCGATGATTTGTTAGCGGAGTTCACCATTTAGGCATTTGCCAATTTTGGTCACTTTGTCGGGGTTACCTTCCTCGACTTCTATCTCATCGCACTCTTTGATGACGATGCCAGACGATTCTTTGGGTGGTTCGATGATATCACGGGGGTCCATTACCACAATCTGATTAACAGAAGAGTCATCTTCGCGTTTTGTTATAGGTAAAACGGTAGATAGATAACACTATCGCGCTGCGAATTGATCTCCCACGACCTCACCGATTCCAAACTCCGTTGGAAATTTTATTTTAAGGTGGGGGATTGAGGTAATAGCCCTTAGAGTTGTAAGAGTCGTTCTGCCGAGAATGGCATTGTAACTCGAGTTGGAATTGATGACATGAAATTTCAACACCTGCCATGTTTGGCATAGGGATGGGCATCGGGTTACTTCGGGGTCGGGGAATGCGATCCCCGAACCCCTACCCGCTCCCCAAACCCGCCCCGATCCCCGAACGGGGAATATTTTACTCCCCGATCCCCGCCCCGAACGGGGAATGGGGATCCCCGCGGGAAATCGGGGATTTATATTTTTATTAAAAAAATAAATTTTATACATTCTTTAATAAATTTCATAATAACATTAATTTGCTAAATTATGATATATAATATATATTTCAAATTCAATAACCTATTTTAAAAAAATTGAATAAATATTTATTTATACTAAAAGATATAATTAAATTATTATAATTAAATTAAATTTTACTATTAAAATTTTGATATATAAAATGAATTAAAAATTTTAAGCACTAATAATATTTATAAATATATTTACTTATAATAATTTAATTAGTTACATGTATAAATATATTTTTTTAAGAATAATAAAATCGGGGATCGGGGCGGGGATCCCCTAATCCCCGACCCCGCCCCGATCCCTGAATTTTTTTTAAATTATTCCCCGCTCCCCACCCCGTACCCGAAAAATTCCCTGGCGGGTGAAATGCCCATCCTTAATTTGGCATGGGAGCGAGCCAAATAGAACCGGTATATCGATGGTACCCGCGACCCTGACCTCGTTTCCGGTGAAGCTGTACAAGGGCATGTTTACATTTTCTGATTTTCGGTCGCCGAGATCCATTCTTGCGAAGGCGTGGTGATATAATATGTCGACGGAACTGCCGTTATCAATCAGAATCTTTTTAACCGTGTTTGTATCAATTTTGGCTGTGATTACGAGAGCATCTTGGTGAGACTCAATTAGCCCCGAAGGGTAGTAGTCATCAGAGAACGAGATAACAGATGATGGGTTGATTCGATGATCACTCTGTTTGCACCGTCGTCGTCGATGTAATGTGTTAATTGTCCTTTCTTGAGTTTGGTCTCTATGGGGTTACTCAATTAGTAGCATTGCTCAATGGTGTGGCCTGTATCCTCATGATATTCGCAAAAGCGAGAGCTCGGTGGCCTTCCGGGTTTCATCGACGTCGGGGGTCGATAATCGGGCTCTGATTTTAAGATATCGAGGATTGTCGCTTTGTCAACAATGAGTTTTGTGAATTCTTTTTCTTGTTTGTCACGAGGCTTCCAAGGCCTGGTTGGTGGATCTGTTCTTTCATTCCGCGAACTACGGGGACTTCGAGAATCTGTTGATTTAGAGTATGAGTCGTAACTGTGTTTATAGTCCGTCCTCGGAGATCGCCGTCGAGGGCTTGCACTCCGATCACGACGAAATGTCTTGCGAGGTGATTGGATACTATCGACGACCTCTTGCAGGGTCATCCGCTGTTCTATAATCTGAAAAGCTGCTTGTAATGATCGGGGATTCTTCTCAAAAAATTCTTCGAGCAAAGTAGCGTGACGATGCTTTTCGATGCTCGCGGCTAGATAATTGATGGCTAATTCTTCGATCAAGTTCGGTATATCAGCGACCTCGACTCGAAATCGAGTCAAGAAGTCACGCAGGGACTCATTATATCGCTGTCGAATCATCATTAATGGCGCAGTGATCTTTCCTCCTTTGTAATTTCTTGAGAATCGAGTCTGAAATTTTGTTTTCAACGAGTGCCATGAGCTGATGGAGCGAGGGGGTAGGCTGCTGTACCATCGAAGTGATGTACCATGTAAGCATGTAGAGAAAAAACTGGCATCTCGCTATCTCAGAATGCCCAAAGAAAGCCATACGACCGTCAAATGTGTTAAGAAAGTGAAAGGCATATGACTCAGCCTATTTGTAGTTAGAGGATCCTAATCAACTTAAACCAAATTGTAATAAGTAAATATACATATGAACTGTCACAGGAATATCAAGAAGTATTATCTGTCAGAAGAAAGAAGAAAAGTCAATCTATAGTTTTGATGTCGTACACTGGAAGACGATTCAGTAATCTGATCAAGCCCCAGTATAGCATTGAAGTGAATGGATTCATTGGAACAGTGACAGAGATTTTTCGAGTGATAGTTTGAATGTCAGTTACAGTACAAGAGAATTGAGAGAAGAAACAAACCACAACCTAAAGTCAAAAGTGAAGAAGCATCATTGAAGTTAGTCGTTCATGAACCAGACAGTACATCGAACGTCAACACAAGTCAGTGGTAATTCTTTATTACCTTCAGTGGTTTGTAAGAATTAAATTAATTATTTATTGATTTAATTAAATTCATTTATAATTGATATAAATCATTTTGTTGATTTAATTAAATGAATTAATTCTGGAAGAATTAATTTATTTATTAAATTAATTATTGTATCAATTAAATATGAATTGGTTAATCATTAATTAATTAAATGGATCGATATGACTTAAATATAGAAGACTTGATTATGCCTTGGTGAAGTAAAGATTCGGTATGACCTAATTTAAGTCATACCGACAGATGTCAGATTTATGTCTTACCGAGCCAAGCTTCAGTGTTATGTCTTACCGAGCAAAGACAGATTATTTCATAACTACTGAGTTCTTCAGATTATGTCATACCGAGCATTGAAGATTAACTCTTACCGAAACAAAATATCTTGATAAGTCATACCAACCTCTGCCAGCTGTTTTAAGTCATACCGAACTTCTGATTAAGTCATACCGACAAGTTTTATGTCTTAATGGAGGTTTGTGTAAGTCTTAATGAAGAAAAATCAAGTCTTGGTAGCAGTTTAAGTCATGCTGGAGCAGCTAAATATCCTACAGAAAGCCAGCAAGACCTGTTACTGATATTAAAGAACAGAGCAGATTAGGTCATATCCGAGAAAAACACAGCAGAAACATTATATCCAGAACAGATTTCTCTCTCAAGAATATCAAGAACACTAAAGCTTAAATAATTCCCAGAAATTCAAGTTCTTCATCTTTGTAATATTCTATCCGCTAGAACTTGTCTATTTGTGATTCTTGTACTACTAGCGAATTAAGTTTCCTAGTTCTTATCTTGATTATTATTAACTAAATTAGAAAAGTTCATGTCGAATTTTCTAATTAGTTATTAACATCTTGATAAGTTGTTATACTGATTTTGTAACACCACATCAAGTTAATATACAGTTATATTCAACTTGAAAAATTGTGTTAAATAATTCCGCACAAATTTGTCTTTGCTAAAATATTATCTAACGGACAAATTTCGATAAAAAGGTAAAGATTGTATTCAACCCCCCCTTCTACAATATTATCGGACCTAACAATTGGTATCAGAGCTGATTGATTGATACACAAATCAAAGATCCCATTTTACTCGATTAAAAATCATCCCCGAATTTTTTAACTCTCTTAAAAAATTCATCATGTCTTCTAAAGTTGGAACTGTGAAAATTCCCATATATGACAAAAACAGTTATGATATGTGGAAGAACAAAATGTTAATGTTCCTCGAGGTTGCAAATCCTAAATACATGAAAGTCTTATCAGAAGGACCAATAATACCTTTTGGATTAATTCCTGAAGTTGTTACTGATGGAAAAGTTGTTGCCCCTGCAAGGTTTGTACACAAAGATTCTTCTGAATACACTCTTGTTGAAAGAGAGGAAGCTGGACTTGACATTAATTTAAGACTGATCTTAATAGATTCTCTAGACTCTGTAATGTACAGTCATGTGATAAACTGCAAGACTGCAAAGCAAATGTGGGAAACCATTGAAACTGTGAATGAAGGAACAGAGGAAGTTAGGGAGAATCGAATAGAAATTCTGACATCTGAGTATGAACACTTTCGATCAGCATCCAATGAAAGTATTCAAGATGTGTTTGAAAGATATAACAAACTTGTCAACAATTTACAAATGCATGGCAAGTACTACACTCAGAAAGAGATCAACAGAAAATTTCTACTGTCAATGCCTGTTCATCTAGAACATAGGATTACAGCTATCAGAGAGTCGAGGAATCTAAGTGAAATTACTGTAGAAAGACTTTTTGGTGTTTTAAAAACCTATGAACTGGAACAATCTCAACAAAAGGAGATTTATGGAAAAGGAAGAGTTGCTAATACTTCTACAGCTCTAATTGTTGAGAACAAACAGGAAGTGGAAGATAAGGTTATTCAATCTTGTAGTGTTGACAGTGGCAAGCTTGAAGTTGAAGTTGGTAAAACGAATGCTAGTCCAGATGAAGGAGACTTCTATTCGTTAGAAGAGCTTGATCAGTTGGAAGATGAGTCCATGGCTTTGTTGGTAAGGAAATTCAGTAACTTCAGATTCAGGAAGAATCCCAAGTTCAGGTACAAATCTAATTATAACAGGTTCCAAAGAGGAGGTTCTTCATCCTCAAGTAACAGAGGAGGTTACAAAACTGGAACGGTTGAAAGAAGTAAAATTAGATGCTACAACTGTAATGAACTTGGACATTTCGCTACTGAATATCAGAAGCCAAAACAAAACCAAAGAAAAGACTTTGGATCTGAGAAGAAGAAGACAAGTAAAGCCTATGTGGCTGCTGGAAAGAGTTGGGATGATACAGACTCTGAAGATGAAGAGTATGGCAATCTTGCCCTAATGGCAAAATCTGATAACTCCAGTGGTACTTCATCTGAGGTATCATGTACTGAAAGTCAATATATCTATCAACTTAGTGATTCACTAGGTTGTGCTAATAGAGAGATTGAAAGGATCAATTTGGTAAATACAGATCTTAGTAATCAATTATCAGAATTACACGATGTACAAAATTGCCATGATAAACAAAAATCAGAAATAAGAATTCTAAAAGAACTTGAGAGATCTCTAGCGTTGATAGTGGTTCAACAACGTGAAACAATAGCTGAGCTAGAAATAAGGGTTAGTGCTACTTCTAATTCATGTAAAGTGGCTAAAGAGTTGTTTAACCAACAAGCTATTAATCAAACCGTAGGAATTGGGTTTGATTATAATGAAGCTATTGGACGAAAAAGCATTATTACCCCTAATCGTGTCAGTGCTGTAGAAAGGGGTATACCAATAGTGCTTAAGGGTGTTAGTAATCCACTCTTTAAGACATCCATAGCAGAACCTTTGGATACAACATCTTTAATCATTAAGGAAGAGATGCGCATTGAGGATTTAGCTAATGGCGTAGTCTTAGAAAGTAATCAAGTTGTTAAAAATGATGAAGATGGAAAGTCTGTGTTTAAAAAAACAGAAAGAGTTGGTGAGTCTACTAGTTCCTTGAAAACTAGTAGTAGAAGTAACAACATGAATAAATGCAACAACATATCTACCATGCATGCTATTCCTGTTATTGATACTGCTCATAAAAAGTGTAATGCTGTTAATTGCATGTCTTGTGCTTTTAATATAATGTCTGCTTACTTTAACGGTAATCATGCATGTGTTGATAAGAATGTTCCTAGACAGCATATGAGCAGAAATAAACATGTTAGATTCAGGACTGTAACACCACCTAATTCTAAGATTAGGACTTCAAGTCCTTCTCAGGATATGGTGAAGACATGGTTACCCAAGCTGAAACCAAAACAAGTTAAAGCTGTTTATAGGGTTAAATGTCCAGTACCTGAAGAAAATGTTGTTAAAATAAAAAGTGTTGCTTTGCCTGATAAAGGCCAATTCTTTAAGTACTCCGGACCCAATCAAATTTGGGTTCCGAAGAAAGTCTAACCAATTTGTCATTGCAGGGTTTAAAACAGGTTGAACGAGTCATGTGGATTCTGGACAGTGGATGTTCAAGGCATATGACAGGAGATAGAGCCCTGTTGACAAATGTGGTGGAGAAGGCCGGCCCAGTCGTTACCTTTGGAGATAACAGCAAAGGTAAAACTGATGGATATGGCAGATTAGAAGCTGGAAATGTTATCGTTGAAGATGTCTCTTTTGTGAACGGCCTTGAGCACAATTTGCTCAGTATTAGTCAATTCTGTGACAAAGGTTATGAAGTTCATTTCAACAAGAAGAATTGTCTAATATCACACAAGAGAAATGAAAGGCCGCAGTTGACTGGAGTAAGAAAAGGAAACTTGTACATAGCCAATATGAACTCTGGAAGCACAGAAGAAATTAAATGTTTTTATTCAAAGGCATCTACTGATGAAAGTTGGTTATGGCACAAGAAAATTTCTCACCTAAACTTCAAAACAATGAATTCTTTAGTTAAAAGAGAATTGGTGGGAGGTTTACCTTCGATTGAATTTACTCAGGAAGGTCTATGTGATGATTGTCAAAAAGGAAAGTTAAAAAAGGCAACTCACAGGAGCATTAACACATCATCAACAACTGAACCATTACAACTTCTCCTTATGGATTTGTTTGGTCCAGTTAGTGTAATGTCCATGTCAAGAAAAAGATATGGTCTAGTGATTGTTGATGATTTCTCTAAATTCACATGGGTACTATTTCTGAACTCAAAAGATGAAACTCCACAACTGGTAGTTGATCACATTAAGTTAATTGAGCTGGACTCTAATCGTCCAGTAAGAGCTATAAGGTCAGACAACGGAACTGAATTCAAGAATGCAGTTCTGAATGACTTTTGCACTGAAAAGGGTATAACTAGACAGTACTCGGCTCCAAGAACTCCTCAGCAAAATGGGGTAGTTGAAAGAAAGAATAGAACCTTGATTAAAGCTGCACGTACTATTCTAAGTGAATCAAGGCTTCCATTGAGCTTTTGGGCTGAAGCTGTCAACAATGCATGCTATACCCAGAATCGAACACTTATCAATAAAGACTTAATGAAAACACCATATGAAGCTCTACATGACAAGAAACCAACTCTCAAGTACTTCCATGTATTTGGGACAAAATGCTTTGTGCTGAAAGTAGGAGATGATCAAGGTAGTAAACTTGAAGAAAAAGCACATGAAGCAATATTTATTGGTTATACTAGAAGAGCCTACAAGGTGTATCTTATTGATCAACAGAAAACTATGGAAAGTGTCAATGTTACATTTGATGACACAAAACTCCCAAGTATCCAAAATGAAGATCCATCAGAAAAGCTTAAGTTTGATGATATGTCAGACTCAGATTCAGATGATGACAATCAACCTGACGTTGTTGCTGATAATAATAATCCAAATCTTGGTGGTAATGATCAAGGTGATGCTGGTGAAAACAATGATAATTTTCAAGACACCACTAATACTCTTGAACCATCAACAAGTCAAACTGGCAACAACTCAGGGGGAGATAATGAAGGGTCAACAAGTCATACTCAACATCATACTGAAGATCAAGTCGAATCATCAAGATCAATTCTTCCCAGACAAACTGTTTGGAATAGAGCTCATCCTTTTGAGCTGATTCTTGGTGATTTAGATGTTGGTGTAAAAACAAGAAGAGCTTATCATAATCAATGTAACTATTTTGGGTTCTTGTCTGTCATGGAACCTAAGAAAGTAGAAGAAGCTCTATCTGATCCTGATTGGGTGATTGCTATGCAAGATGAACTCAATCAATTTAAGCAACTAGAAGTATGGAAGCTGGTACCCAGACCTAAAGATAGAAAAGTGGTGGACACAAGATGGGTATTCAGAAACAAACTAGATGAAGATGGCACTGTGATAAGAAACAAAGCAAGACTGGTAGCTAAAGGTTATTCTCAAGCTGAAGGCATTGATTATGACGAGACCTATGCTCCAGTGGCAAGACTTGAGGCCATCAGAATATTCTTGGCATTTGCATCCTATTCAAGATTCAAAGTTTATCAAATGGATGTCAAGAGTGCCTTTCTGAATGGTAAGCTAGATGAAGAAGTGTATGTAGAACAGCCCCCTGGTTTTGAAGATCAAGATCATCTGGACTATGTCTACTTTCTTTACAAAGCTATCTATGGTCCTAAGCAAGCCCCAAGAAAATGGTATGACACTCTCTCTGAATTTCTATTAAAAAATGGTTTTATAAGAGGTGTCATAGACAAAACGCTCTTCACTAAAAGACATAAGAATGATATAATACTAGTCCAAGTCTATGTGGACGATATTATATTTGGGTCTACTAATGAGCTTCTATGCAAGAAGTTTTCTAAGTTAATGCAGGGTAGGTTTGAAATGAGCATGATGGGAGAACTGAAATTCTTTCTTGGATTACAAATAAGTCAGAGACAAGATGGAATATTTATTTGTCAATCCAAGTACATCAAGGAGCTCCTAAAGAAATATCACATGGAGGAGTGCTCATCAGCAAAGACACCATCAACTATAGCTGTCAAAATTGGTTTATGTGAAAGTTCTGCCAAGGTAGATATCACAGGATATAGAGGTATGATTGGCTCATTGCTTTACCTAACTGCTAGTAGACCGGATATAATGTTTGCCACATGCTTGTGTGCAAGGTTCCAAGCGAACCCTAAAGAAATCCATCTCACTACTGTCAAAAGAATCTTAAGATATATAAAGGGTACGCCTAATTTAGGCATCTGGTACCCTAATGAATCTGGTTTTACTTTAATTGGATATACAGATTCTGACTATGCAGGAAGTGTTGTAGACAGGAAAAGTACATCTGGGAGTTGTCAATACCTAGGTGGAAGATTGGTATCCTGGTTCAGTAAAAAACAGCAAACAGTTTCCAACTCTACAGCCGAAGCTGAATATATAGCTGCTGGAAGCTGTTGTGCTCAGATCTTATGGATTAGGAATCAATTAATGGACTATGGCATTGTATTGGAAAATATTCCTATTTTATGTGATAATACAAGTGCCATAGCAATCGCCAGCAATCCTGTGCAGCACTCAAGGACAAAGCACATTGACATAAGGTATCATTTTATAAGAGAACATGTAATGAATGGTACAGTGCAACTACTATTTGTAGGCTCTGGAGATCAAACTGCAGATATTTTTACTAAGTCGCTTAATGAATCCTCATTCACTAAAATTGTTAGTGAATTGGGTATGTTAAACAGTCCTAGTAATTAATACTGTTAATATCTGAAATTTGATCTTTAATAATTTTGCAAGTGATTATTCTGTGAATATTTGTTGTTTGAAATCACTTGTATAATTATTTTACCATCTGATTTTCTTGCTTGTTTAGTTATTTTTCACTCTGTTTATTCATATTATTTGATACTTCATATTTTTGTATTTTTAGAATATTTGTAGATATTTATTTCTATTTTAGTAATTAATTTATCATATGTTTTGTAATGTTTGTCCTGTTAATATTGCTTTGTTTTCGTTAATAGGATAGCATATGGTATTTATAATTATTTTTATTATTTGTTTAATTTTCTATAATATTTTTATTATTTTTCTAAGTTAATTGTATATTTTTTGTGTTTATTTGAATTATTTGTATATATTTTAATTTAATTTTAATTTGGATATGTCTTAAATTAAATCAGAATATTAATAGGTCTTATTAATAAGTCTATTATATTTAATAAGTCTTAATTATGTTAAGTCCTATTTGATTAATTCTGTTTTTAATTTTTAGTCTTATTCGAATTTATTAGTTAAGCCTTGTCTGTATATAAGTATAAGTCTTAGTCAGTGTAAATTTAAGTCTTATTAAA
Source organism: Saposhnikovia divaricata (assembly GCA_036435485.1). Classification (NCBI taxonomy): domain Eukaryota; kingdom Viridiplantae; phylum Streptophyta; class Magnoliopsida; order Apiales; family Apiaceae; genus Saposhnikovia; species Saposhnikovia divaricata. The sequence goes on along the minus strand of CM071594.1, from coordinate 51,861,614 downwards.
TTAGGTCTTATTTGTTTTAAAAACCGGTATGACTTAACTAGGATAAGTCTTACTGGTTGTTTGTTTAGTTAAGTCTTAGCGAGTTTTTAATTTAAGTCTTATTCGCTATACATATATCTTAATTCTTAGTTAAGTCTTATTTTTAAGTCTTATTCGGAGTTTTTACTAATGTTAAGTTTAAGTCTTATTTATAGCTTTAATTCTTAATCAGTTAGTATAGATATAGTAGTTAGTAATGTTAAGTCATAATTTCATTTTATGTCATCTCACATGTTAAGTCATTGAGAACCATATGCACACATATATACACGCATATACACGACAGGTCATGCCCGATTTTCATCTCGAATCTTAACTGAAATCACGAACTAAGTACAATCATCGATTCCTTGTTCGATTTCCTTCAGTTTGATTGCTTAAAAACGAGATTTGGTTCAGATTTTAAAGGTTTTTAGTTTCGAAAATCGTTTTTTTAAGATCTGTTTTTCTGAAAAACTGAGTTCGATTCTTGAAAATCTAAAAATATATGTGTGTTCGTGTGTGTAAGGAGATTATTCTGTGAATTTTTCAGAATTTTTCAACAACTTTTAATTTTTTCCAATTTTTAATTAATTATTAATTCGAAAAATTAATTTTTAAATCATAATTTTGTAAAATCTGAAATTTTCAAAGAAATTAAATCTTGATTAAAATGGCTGATCTATTTGAAATTATTAAACATAATTTAATCGGTTATTTTAATCCAGAAAAATGTTCAGTTGAACGTTTTCGACCGTGGATTCGATTTTTAAATGAAAATTCACTGGTTCGCACTGCTTTGAGCTTGGATGCTCCATTGAAAATTGAACCTTTTCGAATCATGTGTACTACTGTTGTCATTTCTAATGATAACAGATCATTTGTCTTCTCTGTAGGAGACAATCAGTACACAGTGAATGAAAATACAATAAATACGGTCTTAAATTTTCCAACTGACAATTTCGAAGAGTTACCATCAGATCAAGAATTGATAAATTTTTTGAATGGTGTATTCTATCAAGACAGTCCTGATCAAACTGTCTGGAATAAAAAGAACTTTGTTCAGGAATGGGACTATCTGTTTGACACATTAGCTAGAGTCTTTGCCAATACTACTAAAGGGAACTTCGGGGTATTACCATCTTTCTTGCAGCATATTGGATATGCAGTTGCACATAACCGAAGAATTAATATTGGTAGACTACTGTGTGTTCATATGATTAGAAGAATCATTAATGCAAAGAGGAATTTTGATAATGGACAAAAAGTATCATGTTATTATCCAAGATTCCTGTCATTGATTTTTAATCATCTAGTGGAACTAGAAAACCAAGCCCAATTCCTGAATGGAGAATCACTGGCGTCAGGTAAACCTACTACCAGATTGTTTACTGAGTACATCAACAAGCCAAAATTCACAAACATACCTGTAGTTGTCACCCAATACATGTCAAACTTTATACAACTACCTGTCATTGAACCTGTACCAGAACCTGAACAACCTGAACAAAACCCTGAACCACCAGTGGATAACATACTTGTTGAACCTGAAGATCAAGGAAATCAACAAGTTAAACCTGCTCAGCAAATTGTTCCTCAGCCACCTGCACTTGCTGTTGAACATCTAGTGGAAGAAACTGCATCTATTCCTGAACCTGAATTAAATCAATCTATCTTATCAGAGACTATCGCAGAATCAGCTGACCAGGTATTGTCTTTTGTTCCTCAAACTATTTATACTTCTCAATCTATTTCTGGAACCCAAGTGGTTGATAGGGCTGACCAAGGGATTGTAAGACCGCAATCTCTAACCCCGGTCTTAGAGCCAAACACTGAATCAACATCACTTAAAACCTTTCACTCCAGATAGAAAATTCCATTTCAAAGATCAAAGAAAAGAAGAAATATAATGAGTGAACCCACAGCTCTGCCTCTACAAAAGAAAAGTAGAACTGATTCAGAGGCAACTGTAAGCCCATCCGTATCTTCTCAACAAGATATGGACGTTGATATGGCCATGCAACAGTTACTAGGATCATCCTCTCAACAGGATGATACTATTGAAATTCGCCATAGGGCCATGGCATCCTGTAGTGTGTCAAGCACAACCCCTTTGTTATTACTAACAATGGGAGAACAAATAGATTATGATGCAAATAGGGACACATTGACAGGAGAGCACATAGAGTCTGAAACAGTGCCTACCATAGTTACGATAGAAGAGTCTTCACAGACTTCTGAGGGAAATCTTGGTTCCCTGCCAACTTTAATGGAACCATCATCTCCCCTCCTAGGAGAAACATTCCTAGATCCCTCGAGGGAGATTCCACTCACAGTTTCGACTGAAGAAAGTGGAAGGCAACTTGATCAATCTACTACTGAATCAATTCAGATTACAAATCAAAATGTACAAGTGGAATTGATTAAGGACGGGGATTTGCGAACTCCCATTGCACCACCATTGACCTTCCCAGAGGAGGCTAGGGTGATTTTAACTGCAGGTACAAATATGGAAGCAGCTAAGGAATCTGAGAGGAGTGATGTGAGGAATACCATAAAATTGAGTGAAACACATGCACTTCAGGTGAGTGGATCTCAAAGTGAACGTCAGGTGAGCGCACACACTGACACATACACTCTCTCACTATTAAAAAAGATACCTGCTTTAGAGAAAGAACTTGCAGTCAGCAAGGCTGAAACAGAAATCCTTAGAGCACAAGTGGGTGAGCGATCTTCTTCATCCACCTCTGTCAACAGTCAGCTTGCTGGAATCAAGAAGGAGATAAACTACTTATTGACATCTTTCACCAAGAAGATAGATACTCTCGAACTCTCTCATGAAAAGGCACTTGATGACTCTGGAGATATTACTGTTGCTCAAGACATGTTAATTTCTGAGATTTCCGTGAAAGTTGACACTCTACAGTCAGAGGTACAGCACAATCAGGAATCTACTGATTCTCGTCTGGACCAGATCGAAAAGCAAAATGCACACCAGGCTAAAGGGTTAAGACATCTGTTTAATCTTGTAAGTCAAAGTCGCAAACCTACAAATGAAGAAATTGAATTCTTTACAAGTAAGGGTGGTGATGATGATGAACCAGATCCTGAAGCTGGGGCAACTGATAAATCTGTAGAGGATTCCTCAACTAAGGGGGAGAAATCAAAGGGGTCACAAGATAAAACTAAAGAAAGAGAGGGAGGAGAGGGAAAATCAGGAAAATCTGACCAAAGTGAAGATATGAGAGATAAGAGGAAGAAAGTAGTTGAAGAAACTGAAGAAGAAATTCAAGACAAGAACACAGGTTATTATTACACGGGTGAACCGGATAACTTCGATGTTTTTGCTGATCTTGAATTCCCTGATCAAGGTGAAGAATTCCTGAACCTGATCTTAGTCACTGGGAAGATGAAGGACCAGTGACATCTGAATTTGAAGCTCAACAAGCAGAGAAAGAATCTGAAGAATTATTTGCTCAGAGGGAAGCTAATTTGCTAATGAGAGAAGAAAAGCTTCAAAAGTCATTAGAGCAAATTGCACGAAATGAAGAACTTCAGAAAGCTGAACAGCTATAAATGTTGAGAAGAGAAAGACATATATCAGACTAAAGAGCGATGACAAATGGGAACGTGCTCAAAAAGCAATTGATTCACCTCAGAGTTCTGATTATGAAGATCGTTGTCTTGGAGAAATTCTCGAGGAATTCAAACTGGCAAATCCAATTCATGATATGTATATAAAGGCCTTAAAGGTAGAAGTCATCAGGATAACTACTGCATTTGAACCAAAATCTGATGAGCTGGTAATATTTGTGGATTGTCATAAAGTTGGAACTTTCAGAGTATCTATTCAGTTCTTTTATGACAGATCGCTGACAGAGATTTGGGTACTTAGGCCTAAGGTAAGAACATCTTCAGAGCTAGGTGTGTTGTTACATGAGAAGTTCAAAGAATTTACTGAAAGAGCTGGACCAGAAGTGATTAAGGATCCTCCACAAGTAAACTTTCTTAAGGGAGAGGTACTTCATTCAATCAATCTTCAGACAGATGAGTTATATGAACATCATGCAAAACACTTGGTATATGCTGAATATGCTCTCAGAAATCATGGATTCTTGACTGAAGAAAAGGTAATAGCTGCAGATCACATTCGATCCTATGCACAAACAAACATAAAAGATTATAAGAAATTTCAAGGTGAACTCAGAAAGAAGCTTGGAATTCCTTTAGTCTTACCTCAAGGATTGTCATCAAGAAGAGAACGTCTTGTTGATTCTGATTTACACATGAAACTTCAAGTCACAGATGAGCCAGAAGAAGGAGAATTCAGAAGGGAAGACAACTGAAGAAAAAGAACAGCTCTACATGTGATATCTTTAGAGCTTAGATAGGTCAAGATAGTAGATTGTATTATATGATCAGTCTAGAGGATCATCTATCTTGTATTTATCTTTCATGTTTGAATCTGGAAAATGTTAAATATAAACCAGAACTTTTTTTCATATTTACTTAGTATTTAAAGTTTTATCTTTCATTTGGTTAAGTTGGATTAGTTGAGGTATCCTCTAGGAATTTGCTTGTTATTGTCTAACAAACAAATAGGGGGAGATTGAAAGGCATATGACTCAGCCTATTTGTAGTTAGAGGATCCTAATCAACTTAAACCAAATTGTAATAAGTAAATATACATATGAACTGTCACAGGAATATCAAGAAGTATTATTTGTCAGAAGAAAGAAGAAAAGTCAATCTATAGTTTTGATGTCGTACACTGGAAGACGATTCAGTAATCTTATCAAGCCCCAGTATAGCATTGAAGTGAATGGATTCATTGGAACAGTGACAGAGATTTTTCGAGTGATAGTTTGAATGCCAGTTACAGTACAAGAGAATTGAGAGAAGAAACAAACCACAACCTAAAGTCAAAAGTGAAGAAGCATCATTGAAGTTAGTCGTTCATGAACTAGACAGTACATCGAACGTCAACACAAGTCAGTGGTAATTCTTTATTACCTTCAGTGGTTTGTAAGAATTAAATTAATTATTTATTGATTTAATTAAATTCATTTATAATTGATATAAATCATTTGGTTGACTTAATTAAATGAATTAATTCTGGAAGAATTAATTTATTTATTAAATTAATTATTGTATCAATTAAATATGAATTGGTTAATCATTAATTAATTAAATGGATCAATATGACTTAAATATAGAAGACTTGATTATGCCTTGGTGAAGTAAAGATTCGGTATGACCTAATTTAAGTCATACCAATAGATATCAGATTTATGTCTTACCGAGCCAAGCTTCAGTGTTATGTCTTACCGAGCAAAGACAGATTATGTCATAACTACTGAGTTCTTCAGATTATGTCATACCGAGCATTGAAGATTAAGTCTTACCGAAACAAAATATCTTGATAAGTCATACCGACCTCTGCCAGCTGTTTTAAGTCATACCGAACTTCTGATTAAGTCATACCGACAAGTTTTATGTCTTAATGGAGGTTTGTGTATGTCTTAATGAAGAAAAATAAAGTCTTGGTAGCAGTTTAAGTCATTCTGGAGCAGTTAAATATCCTACAGAAAGCCAGCAAGACCTGTTACTGATATTAAAGAACAGAACAGAGCAGATTAGGTCATATCCGAGAAAAACACAGCAGAAATATTATATCCAGAACAGATTTCTCTCTCAAGAATATCAAGAACACTAAAGCTTAAATAATTCCCAGAAATTCAAGTTCTTCATCTTTGTAATATTCTATCCGCTAGAACTTGTCTATTTGTGATTCTTGTACTACTAGCGAATTAAGTTTCCTAGTTCTTATCTTGATTATTATTAACTAAATTAGAAAAGTTCATGTCGAATTTTCTAATTAGTTATTAACATCTTGATAAGTTGTTATACTGATTTTGTAACACCACATCAAGTTAATATACAGTTATATTCAACTTGAAAAATTGTGTTAAATAATTCCGCACAAATTTGTCTTTGCTAAAATATTATCTAACGGACAAATTTCGATAAAAAGGTAAAGATTGTATTCAACCCCCCCTTCTACAATCTTATCGGACCTAACAGAAAGCCACTTGGATCTGTTGTGCCATCGAAATGATCTAAGGAAGGAGTCTTAAGTGTCCTATCGATGCATGCAACTTTGATGTCTTTCGACAGCAGACTCTTTGTAGAAGCTACCTGGCCTGGCTGGTTGCGGATAAATTCTCGCCATGCGGCAAGGTCGTCCTGAATTTTGGCAAAATATTCGGGTCGAAACGACTCGGTAAATTCGCTACGCCACGATAATTCGCTCGCCAATGATGACTGTTGTCGTTTGCGTGGAGGAGGTCGTGAATGAATTGACTCTGTAGACTCCTCATCGTCATAGTCCTCGCCATCTTCTCTTGGCTCATTTTCTTCGTCGTTGAAATCATCATCCTCGCTCAAAATTGAAACATGTCTTAGTTCAAGTCGTAGGCGGTGAATTTCTCGCTGTCGCTCTAGCTTTTCTTCAAAAAAATTTTCTGTCTTTCTAGGATAGCCAATTCCTCATCGGAATCATAGGGATCATCCAGGCCCTCATTGGCGAGTGTCTTTTGTTTTTGAAGTTTTAGTAGATGTAAGCGCATATCGCTCGACAACACTTTTTTCCCTGTAGCTGTCGTGACCCTCTTGCGAGTGTCTGGTCGCATTTTACGAGGTCGATGAACCTATTCCGGCTGGATGGGTCGTTGAGATCCATCCACGTCTTCTATTGTTGGAGGAAACAACTACCTCGGCTGTAGAGGAAGAGGAGGTGCCATTTGGTCCCCGACTCGGGGGGCCGTTTGCATCTCACTCTTCGAACCTATTTTCTCAATTACTGGAGCGTCTTCATTCATCTTTTCGGTTAGAATTTGAAGAAAGAAAGCTCTTTCTAACACCAAATGATAGAGAGTGAATAATTCAAGGAAAATAATTGAAAGGCATATGACTCAGCCTATTTGTAGTTAGAGGATCCTAATCAACTTAAACAAAATTGTAATAAGTAAATTATACATATGAACTGTCACAGGAATCTCAAGAAGTATTATCTGTCAGAAGAAAGAAGAAAAGTCAATCTATAGTTTTGATGTCGTACACTGGAAGACGATTCAGTTATCTGATCAAGCCCCAGTATAGCATTGAAGTGAATGGATTCATTTGAACAGTGACAGAGATTTTTCGAGTGATAGTTTGAATGTCAGTTACAGTACAAGAGAATTGAGAGAAGAAACAAACCACAACCTAAAGTCAAAAGTGAAGAAGCATCATTGAAGTTAGTCGTTCATGAACCAGACAGTACATCGAACGTCAACACAAGTCAGTGATAATTCTTTACTACCTTCAGTGGTTTGTAAGAATTAAATTAATTATTTATTGATTTAATTAAATTCATTTATAATTGATATAAATCATTTAGTTGATATAATTAAATGAATTAATTCTAGAAGAATTAATTTATTTATTAAATTAATTATTGTATCAATTAAATATGAATTGGTTAATCATTAATTAATTAAATGGATCAATATGACTTAAAGAAAGAAGATTGGATTATGTCTTGGTGAAGCTAAATTCGGTATGAACTAAATTATGTCATACCGACAGAATTCAAGATTATGTCTTACCGAGCTATGAAGATTATGTCTTACCGAAACAAATATCCTGATTAAGTCATACCGACCACCTGCCAGCTGTGTTAAGTCATACCGAACTTTTATTAAGTCATACCGACCAGGTTTATGTCTTAATGGAGGTTTGTGTAAGTCTTAATGAAGAAAAATTAAGTCTTGGAAGCAGTTTAAGTCATGCTGGAGCAGTTAAATATCCTACAGAAAGCTAGCAAGACTTATTACTGATACAAAATAACAGAACACAGCAGATTAAGTAATAAAAAATAAACAGAGCAGAAAATATAATATCCAGCAGAACAGAATTCTCTCTCAAGAACACCAAAGCTTAAACAATTCCCAGAAATTCAAGTTCTTCATCTTTGTAATATTCTATCCGCTAGAACTTGTCTATTTGTGATTCTTGTACTACTAGCGAATTAAGTTTCCTAGTTCTTATCTTGATTATTATTAACTAAATTAGAAAAGTTCATGTCGAATTTTGTAATTAGTTATTAACATCTTGATAAGTTGTTATACTGATTTTGTAACACCACATCAAGTTAATATACAGTTATATTCAACTTGAAAAATTGTGTTAAATAATTCCGCGCAAATTTGTCTTTGCTAAAATATTATCTAATGGACAAATTTCGATAAAAAGGTTAAGATTGTATTCAACCCCCCTTCTACAATCTTATCGGACCTAACAATTGGTATTAGAGCCGGTTGATTGATACACAAATCAAAGATCCCATTTTACTCGATTAAAAATCATCCCCGAATTTTTTAACTCTCTTAAAAAATTCATCATGTCTTCTAAAGTTGGAACTGTGAAAATTCCCATATATGACAAAAACTGTTATGATATGTGGAAGAACAAAATGTTAATGTTCCTAGAGGTTGCAAATCCTAAATACATGAAAGTCTTATCAGAAGGACCAATAATACCTTTTGGATTAATTCCTGAAGTTGTTACTGATGGAAAAGTTGTTGCCCCTGCAAGGTTTGTACACAAAGATTCTTCTGAATACACTCTTGTTGAAAGAGAGGAAGCTGGACTTGACATTAATTTAATACTGATCTTAATAGATTCTCTAGACTCTGTAATGTACAGTCATGTGATTAACTGCAAGACTGCAAAGCAAATGTGGGAAACCATTGAAACTGTGAATGAAGGAACAAAGGAAGTTAGGGAGAATCGACTAGAAATTCTGACATCTGAGTATGAACACTTTCGATCAGCATCCAATGAAAGTATTCAAGATGTGTTTGAAAGATATAACAAACTTGTCAACAATTTACAAATGCATGGCAAGTACTACACTCAGAAAGAGATCAACAGAAAATTTCTACTGTCAATGCCTGTTCATCTAGAACATAGGATTACAGCTATCAGAGAGTCGAGGAATCTAAGTGAAATTACTGTAGAAAGACTCTTTGGCGTTTTAAAAACCTATGAACTGGAACAATCTCAACAAAAGGAGATTTATGGAAAAGGAAGAGTTGCTAATACTTCTACAGCTCTTATTGTTGAGAACAAACAGGAAGTGGAAGATAAGGTTATTCAATCTTGTAGTGTTGACAGTGGCAAGCTTGAAGTTGAAGTTTGTCAAACGAATGCTAGTCCAGATGAAGGAGACTTCTATTCGTTAGAAGAGCTAGATCAGTTGGAAGATGAGTCCATGGCTTTGTTGGTAAGGAAATTCAGTAACTTCAGATTCAGGAAGAATCCCAAGTTCAGGTACAAATCTAACTATAACAGGTTCCAAAGAGGAGGTTCTTCATCCTCAAGTAACAGAGGAGGTTACAAAACTGGAACGGTTGAAAGAAGTAAAATTAGATGCTACAACTGTAATGAACTTGGACATTTCGCTACTGAATGTCAGAAGCCAAAACAAAACCAAAGAAAAGACTTTGGATCTGAGAAGAAGAAGACAGGTAAAGCCTATGTGGCTGCTAGAAAGAGTTGGGATGATACAGACTCTGAAGAAGAAGAGTATGGCAATCTTGCCCTGATGGCAAAATCTGATAACTCCAGTGGTACTTCATCTGAGGTATCATGTTCTGAAAGTCAATATATTTATCAACTTAGTGATTCACTAGGTTATGCTAATAGAGAGATTGAAAGGATCAATTTGTTAAATACAGATCTTAGTAATCAATTATCAGAATTACACGATGTACAAAATTGCCATGATAAACAAAAATCAGAAATAAGAATTCTAAAAGAACTTGAGAGGTCTCTAGCGTTGATAGTGGTTCAACAACGTGAGACAATAGCTGAACTAGAAATAAAGGTTAGTGCTACATCTAATTCATGTAAAGTGGCTAAAGAGTTGTTTAACCAACAAGCTATTAATCAAACCGTAGGAATTGGGTTTGATTATAATGAAGCTATTGGACGAAAAAGCATTATTACCCCTAATCGTGTCAGTGCTGTAGAAAGGGGTATACCAATAGTGCTTAAGGGTGTTAGTAACCCACTCTTTAAGACATCCATAGCAGAACCTTTGGATACAACATCTTTAATCATTAAGGAAGAGATGCGCATTGAGGATTTAGCTAATGGCGTAGTCTTAGAAAGTAATCAAGTTGTTAAAAATGATGAAGATAGAAAGTCTGTGTTTAAGAAAACAGAAAGAGTTGGTGAGTCTACTAGTTCCTTGAAAACTAGTAGTAGAAGTAACAACATGAATAAATGCAACAACATATCTACCATGCATGCTATTCCTGTTATTGATACTGCTCATAAGAAATGCAATGTTGTTAATTGCATGTCTTGTGCTTTTAATATAATGTCTGCTTACTTTAACGGTAATCATGCATGTGTTGATAAAAATGTTCCTAGACAGCATATGAGCAGAAATAAACATGTTAGATCCAGGACTGTAACACCACCTAATTCTAAGACTAGGACTCCAAGTCCTTCTCAGAATATGGTGAAGACATGGTTACCCAAGCTGAAACCAAAACAAGTTAAAGCTGTTTACAGAGTTAAATGTCCAGTACCTGAAGAAAATGTTGTTAAAATAAAAAGTGTTGCTTTGCCTGATAAAGGCCAATTCTTTAAGTACTCCGGACCCAATCAAATTTGGGTTCCGAAGAAAGTCTAACCAATTTGTCATTGCAGGGTTTAAAATAGGTTGAACGAGTCATGTGGATTCTGGACAGTGCATGTTCAAGGCATATGACCGGAGATAGAGCCCTGCTGACAAATGTGGTGGAGAAGGCCGGCCCAGTCGTTACCTTTGGAGATAACAGCAAAGGTAAAACTGATGGATATGGCAGATTAGAAGCTGGAAATGTTATCGTTGAAGATGTCTCTTTTGTGAACGGCCTTGAGCACAATTTGCTCAGTATTAGTCAATTCTGTGACAAAGGTTATGAAGTTCATTTCAACAAGAAGAATTGTCTAATATCACACAAGAGAAATGAAAGGCCGCAGTTGACTGGAGTAAGAAAAGGAAACTTGTACATAGCCAATATGAACTCTGGAAGCACAGAAGAAATTAGATGTTTTTATTCAAAGGCATCCACTGATGAAAGTTGGTTATGGCACAAGAAAATTTCTCACCTAAACTTCAAAACAATGAATTCTTTAGTTAAAAGAGAATTGGTGAGAGGTTTACCTTCGATTGAATTTACTCAGGAAGGTCTATGTGATGCTTGTCAAAAAGGAAAGTTAAAAAGGGCAACTCACAGGAGCATTAACACATCATCAATAACTGAACCATTACAACTTCTCCATATGGATTTGTTTGGTCCAGTTAGTGTAATGTCCATGTCAAGAAAAAGATATGCTCTAGTGATTGTTGATGATTTCTCTAAATTCACATGGGTACTATTTCTGAACTCAAAAGATGAAACTCCACAACTGGTAGTTGATCACATTAAGTTAATTGAGCTGGACTCTAATCGTCCAGTAAGAGCTATAAGGTCAGACAACGGAACTGAATTCAAGAATGCAGTTCTGAATGACTTTTGCACTGAAAAGGGTATAACTAGACAGTACTCGGCTCCAAGAACTCCTCAGCAAAATGGGGTAGTTGAAAGAAAGAATAGAACCTTGATTGAAGCTGCACGTACTATGCTAAGTGAATCAAGGCTTCCATTGAGCTTTTGGGCTGAAGCTGTCAACACTGCATGCTATACCCAGAATCGAACACTTATCAATAAAGACTTAATGAAGACACCATATGAAGCTCTACATGACAAGAAACCAACTCTCAAGTACTTCCATGTATTTGGGACAAAATGCTTTGTGCTGAAAGAAGGAGATGATCAAGGTGGTAAATTTGAAGAAAAAAGCACATGAAGCAATATTTATTGGTTATACTAGAAGAGCCTACAAGGTGTATCTTATTGATCAATAGAAAACTATGGAAAGTGTCAATGTTACATTTGATGACACAAAACTCCCAAGTATCCAAAATGAAGATCCATCAGAAAAGCTTAAGTTTGATGATATGTCAGACTCAGATTCAGATGATGACAATCAACCTGACGTTGTTGCTAATAATAATAATAATCCAAATGTTGGTGGTAATGATCAAGGTGATGCTGGTGAAAACAATGATAATTTTCAAGACACTACTGATACTCTTGAACCATCAATAAGTCAAACTGGCAACAACTCAGGGGGAGATAATGAAGGGTCAATAAGTCATACTCAACATCATACTGAAGATCAAGGCGAATCATCAAGATCAATTCTTCCCAGAAAAACTGTTTGGAATAGAGCTCATCCTTTTGAGCTGATTCTTGGTGATCCAGATGTTGGTGTGAAAACAAAAAGAGCTTATCAGAATCAATGTAACTATTTTGGGTTCTTGTCTGTCATGGAACCTAAGAAAGTATAAGCTGCTCTATCTGATCCTGATTGGGTGATTGCTATGCAAGATGAACTCAATCAATTTAAGCAACTAGAAGTATGGAAGCTGGTACCCAGACCTAAAGATAGAAAAGTGGTGGACACAAGATGGGTATTCAGAAACAAACTAGATGAAGATGGCACTGTGATAAGAAACAAAGCAAGACTGGTAGCTAAAGGTTATTCTCAAGCTGAAGGCATTGATTATGACGAGACCTATGCTCCAGTGGCAAGACTTGAGGCCATCAGAATATTCTTGGCATTTGCATCCTATTCAAGATTCAAAGTTTATCAAATGGATGTCAAGAGTGCCTTTCTGAATGGTAAGCTAGATGAAGAAGTGTATGTAGAACAGCCCCCTGGTTTTGAAGATCAAGATCATCTGGACTATGTCTACTTTCTTTACAAAGCTATCTATGGTCTTAAGCAAGCCCCAAGAAAATGGTATGACACTCTCTCTGAATTTATATTAGAAAATGGTTTTATAAGAGGTGTCATAGACAAAACGCTCTTCACTAAAAGACATAAGAATGATATAATACTAGTCCAAGTCTATGTGGACGATATTATATTTGGGTCTACTAATGAGCTTCTATGCAAGAAGTTTTCTAAGTTAATGCAGGGTAGGTTTGAAATGAGCATGATGGGAGAACTGAAATTCTTTCTTGGATTACAAATAAGTCAGAGACAAGATGGAATATTTATTTGTCAATCCAAGTACATCAAGGAGCTCCTAAAGAAATATCACATGGAGGAGTGCTCATCAGCAAAGACACCATCAACTATAGCTGTCAAAATTGGTTTATGTGAAAGTTCTGCCAAGGTAGATATCACAGGCTATAGAGGTATGATTGGCTCATTGCTTTACCTAACTGCTAGTAGACCAGATATAATGTTTGCCACATGCTTGTGTGCAAGGTTCCAAGCGAACCCTAAAGAAATCCATCTCACTGCTGTCAAAAGAATCTTAAGATGTCTAAAGGGTACGCCTAATTTAGGCATCTGGTACCCTAATGAATCTGGTTTTACTTTAATTGGATATACAGATTCTGACTATGCAGGAAGTGTTGTAGACAGGAAAAGTACATCTTGGAGTTGTCAATACCTAGGTGGAAGATTGGTATCCTGGTTCAGTAAGAAACAGCAAACAGTTTCCAACTCTACAGCCGAAGCTGAATATATAGCTGCTGGAAGCTGTTGTGCTCAGATCTTATGAATTAGGAATCAATTAATGGACTATGGCATTGTATTGGAAAATATCCCTATTTTATGTGATAATACAAGTGTCATAGCAATCGCCAGCAATCCTGTGCAGCACTCAAGGACAAAGCACATTGACATAAGGTATCATTTTATAAGAGAGCATGTAATGAATGGTACAGTGCAACTACTATTTGTAGGCTCTGGAGATCAAACTGCAGATATTTTTACTAAGTCGCTTAATGAATCCTCATTCACTAAAATTGTTAGTGAATTGGGTATGTTAAACAGTCCTAGTAATTAATACTGTTAATATCTGAAATTTGATCTTTAATAATTTTGCAAGTGATTATTCTGTGAATATTTGTTGTTTGAAATCACTTGTATAATTATTTTACCAACTGATTTTCTTGCTTGTTTAGTTATTTTTCACTCTGTTTATTCATATTATTTAATACTTCATATTTCTGTATTTTTAGAATATTTGTAGATATTTATTTCTATTTTAATAATTAATTTATCATATGTTTTGTAGTGTTTGTCCTGTTAATATTGCTTTGTTTTCGTTAATAGGATAGCATATGATATTTATAATTATTTTTATTATTTGTTTAATTTTCTATAATATTTTTATTATTTTTATAAGTTAATTGTATATTTTTGTGTGTTTATTTGAATGATTTGTATATATTTTAATTTATTTTAATAAGTATATGTCTTAAATTAAATCAGAATAATAATAGGTCTTATTATTAAGTCTATTATATTTAATAAGTCTTAATTATATTAAGTCTTATTAGAATAATTCTGTTTTTAATTTTTGGTCTTATTCGAATTTTTTAGTTAAGTCTTGTTTATATATAATTCTAAGTCTTATTAGAATACTAAGCTTAAGTCTTAATTAGTTTAGGTCTTATTAGTATAAAAATTCGGTATGACTTAATTAGGTTAAGTCTTATTGGTCGGTTTTTTAACTTAAGTCTTAGCGAGTTTAATTTAAGTCTTATTCAATTTAGGTCTTAGCGAGTTTAACTTAAGTCTTATTCAGCGTTTTAAGACATGTAAAGTTTAAGTCTTATTTTTAATTTTAAGTCTTAATCAGATAGTACATATATAGTAGTTAGTAGTTTTTAGTCATTTTAGTTTAAGTCTTTCTCTCAAGTTAAGTCTTAGAGAACTATTGTGATACATACATATACACACGCATATACACAGAATTCATGCCCAAATTTTTTCTTGATTCTTGACTGAAATCACTAACCAAGCACAATCATCGATTCCTTGTTCAATTCTCGTCAGTTTGATTGCTTAAAAACGTGATTTGGTTCGGATTTTGAAGGTTTTTGTTTTCGAAAAATCGTTTTTTACGATCTGATTTTCTGAAAAACTGGTTTCGATTCTTGCAAAACTAAAAATATACATGTGTTTGTGTGTATACAAGGATCATTGTGTGAATTTTCCAGAATTTTTGGAGAAATTTTAATTATTTCAAATTTTTAATTAATTATTAATTCGAAAAATTAATTTTTAAATCATAATTTTGTAAAATCTGAAATTTTCAAAGAAATTAAATCTTGATTAAAATGGCTGATCGATTTGAAATTATTAAACATAATTTAATCGGTTATTTTGATCCAGAAAAATGTTCAGTTGAACGTTTTCGACCGTGGATTCGATTTTTAAATGAAAATTCACTGGTTCGCACTGCTTTGAGCTTAGATGCTCCATTGAAAATTGAACCTTTGCGAATCATGTGTACTACTGCTGTCATTTCTAATGATAACAGATCATTTGTCTTCTCTGTAGGAGACAATCGGTACACAGTGAATGAAAATACAATAAATACGGTCTTAAATTTTCCAACTGACAATTTCGAAGAGTTACCATCAAATCAAGAATTGATAAATTTTTTGAATGGTATATTCTATCAAGACAGTCCTGATCAAACTGTCTGGAATAAAAAGAACTTCGTTCAGGAATGGGACTATCTGTTTGACACCTTAGCTAAAGTCTTTGCCAATTCTACTAAAGGGAACTTCGGGGTATTACCATCCTTCATGCAGCATATTGGATATGCAGTTGCACACAACCGAAGAATTAATATTGGTAGACTACTGTGTGTTCCGATGGTTAGAAGAATCATTAATGCAAAGAGGAATTTTGATCATGGAGAAAAAGTATCATGCTATTATCCAAGATTTCTGTCATTGATTTATAATCATCTAGTGGAACTAGAAAACCAAGCCCAATTTCTGAATGGAGAATCACTGGCGTCAGGTAAACCTACTACCAGATTGTTCACTGAGTACAGAAACAAGCCTAAATTCACAAACATACCTGTAGTTGTCACCCAATACATGTCAAACTATATACAACTACCTGTCATTGAACCTGTACCAGAACCTGAACAACCTGAACAAAACCCTGAAGCACCAGTGGAAAACATACTTGTTGATAATGAAGATCAAGGCAATCAACAAGTTGAACCTGCTCAGCAAATTGTTCCTCAGCCACCTGCACTTGCTGTTGAACATCCAGTGGAAGAAACTGCATCTGTTCCTGAACCTGAATTAAATCAACCTATCTTATCAGAGACTATCGCAGAATCAGCTGACCAGGTATTGTCTTTTGTTCCTCAAACTATTTCTACTTCTCAATCTATTTCTGGAACCCAAGTGGTTGATAGGGCTGACCAAGGGATTGTAAGACCGCAATCTCTAACCTCGGTCATAGAGCCAAACACTGAATCCACATCACTTAAAACCTTTCACTCCAGAAAGAAAATTCCCTTTCAAAGAGCAAAGAAAAGAAGAAATATAATGAGTGAACCCACAGCTCTGCCTCTACAAAAGAAAAGTAGAACTGATTCAGAGGCAACTGTAAGCCCATCCGTATCTTCCCAACAAGATATGGACGTTGATATGGCCATGCAACAGTTACTAGGATCATCCTCTCAACAGGATGATACTATTGAAATTCGCCATAGGGCTATGGCATCCTGTAATGTGTCAGGCACAACCCCTTTGTTATTACTAACAATGGGAGAACAAATAGATTATGATGCAAATAGGGACACATTGACAGGAGAGCACATTGAGTCTGAAACAGTTCCTACCATAGTTACGGTAGAAGAGTCTTCACAGACCTATGAGGGAAATCTTGGTTCCTTGCCAACTTTAATGGAACCATCATCTCCCCTCCTAGGAGAAACATTCCTAGATCCCTCAAGGGAGTTTCCACTCGCAGTTTCGACTGAAGAAAGTGGAAGGCAACTTGATCAATCTACTACTGAAGCAATTCAGATTACAAATCCAAATGTACAAGTGGAATTGATTGAGGACAGGGATTTGCGAACTCATATTACACCACCACTGACCTTCCCAGAGGAGGCTAGGGTGATTTTAACTGCAGGTACCGCTTCTGGAAAAGCTAAGGAAATTGAGAGGAGTGATGTGAGGATTACCACAAAATTGAGTGATACACATGCACATCAGGTGAGTGAAATTCAGAGTGAAACTCAGGTGAGTGCACACACAGACACATACACTCTCTCATTGTTACAAAAAATACAAGATCTGGAAAGGGAACTGGAAGCAAGTAAAGCTGAAGCTAAATTACTTCGAGCACAAGTGGATAAACAGTCTTCTCCATCCACCTCTGTTGATAATCAGCTTACTTCAATAAAGGGTGACATCAATAACTTGAAGACATTCTTCACTAATAAAATCAAAACTCTCGAACTTTCTCATGAAAAAGCTCTTGATGATTCTAGTGAGGTCACGGTGGCACAAGATAAAATTATTGCTGAAATCTCCAACAAGGTTGACAATCTACAGGAAGAAGTTCATGAAAATCAGCGTTCTACTGATTTGCGACTAGATCAAATTGAGAAGCAAAATGAACATCAAGCTAAAGGATTAAGGCATTTATTTCATCTGATCAGTCAGAATCGTACACCAACTACTGAAGAAAGAGAATTCTTTGCAAGAACAGATGGTGATGATGATGAACGGGATCCTGAAGCTGGTGCAACTGATAAAACTGTAGAGGATTCCTCAACTAAGGGGGAGAAATCACAACAATAGGCTGAGAAATCACAAGGAGGTGAGAAAGGACAGGGAGAAAAAGGAGGTAAATCTGATACAGACAGTGAAGACATGAGGAATAAGGGGAAGAAGAAAGTTGTTGCAGATGATGATCAAGTCATGGATGAACCAGGTAATCTTGATGTTTTTGATGATTTTGATTTTTCTGATGAAGGTGAGAAATTACCTGAACCAGATTTAAGTCACTGGGAAGAAGAAGAACCAGTGATATCTGAATTTGAAGCTCAACAAGCAGAGAAAGAATCTGAAGAATTATTTGCTCAGAGGGAAGCTAATTTGCTGATGAGAGAAGAAAAGCTTCAAAAGTCATTAGAGCAAATTGCACAAAATGAAGAACTTCAGAAAGCTGAACAGCAATCATTACAATGATTACATGCTATAAATGTTGAGAAGAGAAAGACATATATCAGACTAAAGAGCGGTGATAAATGGGAACGTGCTCAAAAAGCAATTGATTCACCTCAGAGTTCTGATTATGAAGATCGTCGTCTTGGAGAAATTCTCGAGAAATTCAAACTGGCAAATCAAATTCATGATATGTATATAAAGGCCTTAAAGGTAGAAGTCATCAGGATAACTACTGCATTTGAACCCAAATCTGATGAGCTGGTAATATTTGTGGATTGTCATAAAGTTGGAACTTTCAGAGTATCTATTCAGTTCTTTTATGACAGATCGCTGACAGAGATTTGGGTACTTAGGCCTAAGGTGAGAACATCTTCTGAGCTAGGTGTGTTGTTACATGAGAAGTTCAAAGAATTTGCTGAAAGAGCTGGACCAGAAGTGATTAAGGATCCTCCACAAGTAAAATTTCTTAAGGGAGAGGTACTTCATTCAATCAATCTTCAGACAGATGAGTTATATGAACATCATGCAAAACACTTGGTATATGTTGAATATGCTCTCAGAAATCATGGATTCTTGACTGAAGAAAAGGTAATAGCTGTAGATCACATTCGATCCTATGCACAAACGAATATAAAAGATTACAAGAAATTTCAAGGTGAACTGAGAAAGAAGCTTGGAATTCCTTTAGTCTTACCTCAAGGATTGTCATCAAGAAGAGAGCGTCTTGTTGATTCTGATTTACACATGAAACTTCAAGTCACAGATGAGCCAGAAGAAGGAGAATTCAGAAGGGAAGACAACTGAAGAAAAAGAATTGCTCTACATGTTATATCTTTAGAGCTTAGATAAATCTTGATAGGAATTTGTATCATATGATCAGTCTAGAGGATCATCTATCTCGTATTTATCTTTCATGTTTGAATCTGGCAAATGTTAAATATAAACCAGAACTTTTTTTTATATTTGCTTAGTATTTAAAGTTTTATCTTTCATTTGGTTAAGTTGGATTAGTTGAGGTATCCTCTAGGAATTTGCTTGTTATTGTCTAACAAACAAATAGGGGGAGATTGAAAGGCATATGACTCAGCCTATTTGTAGTTAGAGGATCCTAATCAACTTAAACAAAATTGTAATAAGTAAATATACATATGAACTGTCACAGGAATCTCAAGAAGTATTATCTGTCAGAAGAAAGAAGAAAAGTCAATCTATAGTTTTGATGTCGTACACTGGAAGACGATTCAGTTATCTGATCAAGCCCCAGTATAGCATTGAAGTGAATGGATTCATTTGAACAGTGACAGAGATTTTTCGAGTGATAGTTTCAATGTCAGTTACAGTACAAGAGAATTGAGAGAAGAAACAAACCACAACCTAAAGTCAAAAGTGAAGAAGCATCATTGAAGTTAGTCGTTCATGAACCAGACAGTACATCGAACGTCAACACAAGTCAGTGATAATTCTTTACTACCTTCAGTGGTTTGTAAGAATTAAATTAATTATTTATTGATTTAATTAAATTCATTTATAATTGATATAAATCATTTAGTTGATATAATTAAATGAATTAATTCTAGAAGAATTAATTTATTTATTAAATTAATTATTGTATCAATTAAATATGAATTGGTTAATCATTAATTAATTAAATGGATCAATATGACTTAAAGAAAGAAGATTGGATTATGTCTTGGTGAAGCTAAATTCGGTATGACATAAATTATGTCATATCGACAGAATTCAAGATTATGTCTTACCGAGCTATGAAGATTATGTCTTACCGAAACAAATATCCTGATTAAGTCATACCGACCACCTGCCAGCTGTGTTAAGTCATACCGAACTTTTATTAAGTCATACCGACCAGGTTTATGTCTTAATGGAGGTTTGTGTAAGTCTTAATGAAGAAAAATTAAGTCTTTGAAGCAGTTTAAGTCATGCTGGAGCAGTTAAATATCCTAGAAAAAGCTAGCAAGACTTATTACTGATACAAAAAAACAGAACACAGCAGATTAAGTAATAAAAAAGAAACAGATCAGAAAATATAATATCCAGCAGAACAGAATTCTCTCTCAAGAACACCAAGAACACCAAAGCTTAAACAATTCCCAGAAATTCAAGTTCTTCATCTTTGTAATATTCTATCCGCTAGAACTTGTCTATTTGTGATTCTTGTACTACTAGCGAATTAAGTTTCCTAGTTCTTATCTTGATTATTATTAACTAAATTAGAAAAGTTCATGTCGAATTTTCTAATTAGTTATTAACATCTTAATAAGTTGTTATACTGATTTTGTAACACCACATCAAGTTAATATACAGTTATATTCAACTTGAAAAATTGTGTTAAATAATTCCGCACAAATTTGTCTTTGCTAAAATATTATCTAACGGACAAATTTCGATAAAAAGGTTAAGATTGTATTCAACCCCCCCCCTTCTACAATCTATCGGACCTAACAATAATAATAATCAATTATGTGATCTTTAATCAAGAATATCAAACAAAGCTAGATATTTATTAAGGGGATAGTTTTCTCTCTTTACAATAAGGAGATTTCTCTCTTTACTCAAATTTCTAACCCCATTTTACAAGTGGGATAAAAGATATATTTATAGGGTTCCCTATGGGACCCCACCTAACTAACTTGCTTGCGAAGTTTACATTAATGGGCTTCAAGATCCTAATATAACTACATGGCTTTTGGGCCTAACACAACCTAAGTAAATATACTTATCAATCTTCTATGGCCTAACATCTTATACCAATTATATGACTCTACTTCTTTGATTGGACTTCTTAGTCCAACACACTGAAATTCGAGAAATGTCGATGCTGGCTGTAATCTAGGGGGTGTGGTGATACATATATAGATGTATGTATAGAATTATCCAGGTGATGGTGAATTTAGAAAAAGAAGAGGCTAAGGTGTGGTTCAGGTTTAATTTGATTCAAAACAAGTGACGTGTAATCAGTAATCGTTTCTAGTTTTTAGTTTAATTTTAGGGCCTCTTTGGATGGGGGGTTGGGGAGGGAAGAGTTGGGATGGGCTAGGTTAGGTTGGGTTGGGTTGAACACTTACCTTGTTTAAGTGTAAGGGTTGTGTAAAGACGAATTCAACACTTATCTTATTTGGATGGAAGGTCAGGATGGAAAGAGGTTGTAACACAAATAATTATAAATTTTTTAAATGAATAAAATTTTAAAACGTTTATTTTCTCGGGAAATATTTTTTCGGAAAATATTTTATCGAAATATTTTTTTGGGAAATAGTTGAAAATATTTTTTCAGAAAAAATATTTTTTTTCGGAATATGTTTTTTTCGAAAAAAAATTTCCCAAAAATAATTTTTTGGAAAATATTTTCCCGGAAATTCTGCGAAAATACCTTTTCGGAAATTTCTCGGGAAATATTTTTTTGGAAAATAATTTTTCGAAAATTTTTCAGAAATATATTTTCGGAAATTTTTCAGGAAATACTTTTTTTGAAATTTTTCGGAAAATAATTTTTTCGGAAATTTTTCGAAAAGTATTTTTTCGGAATATTTGTTCGGAAAATATTTTTTTCGAAAATATTTCTTTTGGAAATATTTTTTTCGAAAATATTTCTTTTGGAAATATTTTTTTCGAAAATATTTCTTTTGGAAATATTTTTTTGGAAAATTCTGCGGAAAATATTTTTTTTTTAATTTCATGGGAAATATTTTTTCGGGAAATAAATTTTTGGAAAATAATTTTTCGGAATTTTTTCAGAAATATATTTTTATAAATTTTGTGAAAATATTTTTATTGAAATTTTTCGGAAATATTTTTTCGAAAAGTATTTTTTCAGAAATTTTTCGGAAAAAAATTGTATGGAAATTTTCTCAGAAAATATTTTTTTTGAAAATAAACATTTTTTCAAAACTTTCTTGAAAAATATTTTTTCGCTAAAAATATTGATTTTGTTATAACAATATATTATAATTTCTCCGCAACACCCCGATTTGGGGGGTTGGAACTTTCAACCCTTCCTCGACACCCTCAAACTCAACTATCTCTCTTTTAAATTTTACCAAATAAGGTTTTGCCCCACCCCACCCCTATTCAAACAAGCCCTAAGTTTCCATTTGATAATATATATATATATATATATATATAAAATACTGGATTGGTGATTTGGCGATCTAATTTTTTCCAAAAAAATATTAAAGGTGTTAGAATTGGATACAAATTTTTTTACAAAATTGGTTATAATTGAATTAAATACAATGGACTTACATTCACACTAATATCAATCAATAAAATTATTCACTATCTCATCGTTCATGTCCCATCTTGTAACTATTTTTGAGATATAAGTTTCGGTTGACGGTCAACAACAAACCTTTGTTATTGTTTGTCGTTAGTGTTCACGTACCGTAGTAACTTTCTGCTGTACATAAAGAGATGGATTCCCTATATTCACACCAAAAAATCCTACTGTACACATCCATTATATCTATTATAGGCCAACAAGGGTTTTAAGGCTATTTAGTAAATTACAAGTATACCCTTTACTATATAAATCTAAAAAAAAAATGTTTTCCTTAGGAATTGAACTCATGACCTTGAGAATACAATTGACTTGTGTTCACATTCACAACCACTACACTACAACAACTTTTTGTTACCGTTTAGAAAATCATCAATCACGTGTACTTTAAAACCCCCTTCCTATAATATTTTAATATTTATTTTGAGATATAATTAACTAAAATTGAATTCATGACTTTGAAGATACAAGTGACTTATGTTCACATACATAACCACTACACCATATCAACTGTTTGGTACCTTTTTATTAATCATCGATCAAATGTAAAAAAAACTCGCTTCCTAATTTTTTTTTTACTATTTTTTGAGATATACTTAAAATTATCAAAATTTTAACCCTTTCAAAAGCTAATAAATTTATTATGAATTCTCGTGTTATTTAGTAAATCTCTAAACTACTCACTTCATACATATCATTTTAATGATACGTAATATTATATAATAATATATAATGTAATTTATGTTATTTAACATAAAATGACCATTACACATCTATACTATTATATTAAAATTGAAACATTAAAAGTTTTGGTGGTTTGATTTTCTATACGGTTATTTAAATTATTAAAATTAATATATTATAATTAATGATAATTAACTGATTGTCTTTTTCACGTTACTTTTAATTGAAGATATATGTTTTATAAATAACTAAAAAACCAGTTGTATGTCTTCCGATCATTAATATTTCATTTTAATTAAACACTTTACTTTTTAATTTAAAACTAATCTTACAATCACACCATATATTCCAGCTATTAATAAAATATATTAAAAATAGATAAATCAATTTTCATTCAAATATATACAAATCTTGGTACATTAGTTTGACAATATTATGTTAATCCAATTCGTTGACAAATGTTGGATAAATTATAACTGAAATTTAATATGGTGTTGACATAATGACATTCAATATATAAATAAGATTATTGTACGAAAGATATGGCAATGAATTTTTTTTTTATATCTAATTAGCTTATAATCATAATAGTGATAATTTCATAAGAATATGTGTATGTAAAATTATCATAGTTAAAATGCAGGTCGTGCATTACATGACTATCATGCTATCACACTAATTTCACTTTTAAAATTTTAAGGTAAAAGTGTTTTAATAACTACAACAGAAAATTATTATGGAAAAAAATTGCTGAAATTAGAATGATAGTTTTATAAAATTATGATACTAAAATATTTTTATCTATATTATGAATATGCCATGAAAACAAGATATGCATTCACGTGGTACACGAGACAACATGAATTTGTTTACCATCAAATTAGATCTTAAAATAAATAGATGAAAACCGTTGGATATAACATAAAAAATATTTAATATTTTAATATGTTATAAACTAAATAGGTATTTATATTGATTTATAAAAAAGTATATGTCAATGATTTATATCAAATATGATTAGGTTTTCTACATTGAATAGATCAATGTGTGCCGTCCGTATAGGATTAATGCAAAAATTTATAATTATATTTTCGCTTGAGATTCTGAGTATTTCCATTTGAATAATAAATATTACATCATTACTAAATTAAAGATAATTTATGAATTTCGCGTGGATTGTAAAATCATGCAAATCTGATTTCTAGATCTCAAGATAGAGTCTAAATAGTATATATAAATTTTTTAATACTAATAATAAAAATAAAAAAATTTAATTCTAATACAACCTTTTTAATTATATACTTTTCAGATATGATTTTCTTTTCAAAATTCAGTTCTAATACAACTTTTTTTAATTATATCTTTTTTAGATTTTAATTTTCTTTCTAAAATTCACTTTTAATTCAATCTTTTCTAATTATATCCATTTTAAATTATAATTTTTCTCTTTTAATATGATATAATCTTGATCGTCTGTTTTTAAAAATATTAGATTTAACGGTTAAGATTATTTTGGTAGTATAGTGACGAAAATTATGGATAAGATCACTCTTATGCTTATTATATATAAGGATATAATTAAATTTATTTAATAAGCGATTATTGGGATTTGATGGATTTACCTAAAATTGTTGTAAAAAAACGTTGTTGTAAAAAATTAAAAAAAATTTTAAAACAATTTTTTTAATAAAACAATTGTTGTTGAAAAATTGCTTCTAGAGTTACTAAGCTGTTTTGAACCAAATTTGCTTTAAAAACTATTGTTCCTGATATGGGCTAAAAATAAGCCCTAAAGACACATTTAATGTTGCACTAATTAGACCCAGCATGGTCCAAACGTGGGGCCCATTAATGAGGTCAGAATCCCTATTTTAATATTAATTTCGTAATTAATATTAAGGGAAATAAACAGCTCAGCAATAAGAGTTGGATAAGGATATTATCTCCATTAGACTTAGCCACCAAGGCATCCAATTCGATATGGAAACTGATTCCTACAAGGAATTGATCTGGAACCTTCCTCAGGGAGGTGACTTGCCCACCAAGTCTCCGAATCCTACCATAATTCTAAGGCTTCTCAGCCTATATAAAGGGCTTGACCCCTCACCTCAGAACTACGTTTTCTTGGCTTGATTCTCTAATACAGAGATACGTAGGCATTCTGTGAGGACCGCTTAGTCTCGAACGCAGAAGCAGCCATTAAAGCACGAAGCTCACGTACCCTAGCATTAAATACACAAACCCTAGCCGCAATAATTTCAACCTAGTTTTTATTCCACAACATTTGGCGCCGTCTGTGGGAAGACAACATCAACCATGGTTCAAACACGAAGAACAACACCAGTTGCAACTGAGGTCATACCTCTCAGATCTGCTCCACCCATCACCGAACAGGTTCCCCCAGCATCAGGGGCGATTGCCCAACAAGCTCCGCCAGCATCAGGGGCGATCACCCAATCTCAAGTTTCTCAACAATCAGGGGCGATCCCCCACGTTGAGAGTACATTACCTCCGATTACCCGTACAAGACGAGAAACCAATCCTCTTCAGATGGTGGTCTCTCCTCTGATTGATCCGAACAACCCATCGCATGGGGTCCAGATCCACACTACAGATCTCCCCGTGAGTACTAACCCGATATACGGGCTGCCTAATTATCCTCCTATCCAAGGGACAGGCCCAAGTGGTCACGCTTTGCAGATCCGAGATCGAGAGTATCACGATTATTCGGGTCCTTATACTGATGAAACCTCCTCCGACGATGAGGATGATGACCGTGATGAAGCCCCGAGGAGGCGACGTGCTAGTAGAGAACCTCGAAGGAGGACTCAAGACATCCGTGATGGACAATCTTTGACAACTGCTGAAAGGATCAAGGCTTATGAGGCCGAGATCTTAAAATTGAAGGAAGATATGGCAAGAGAACAAGCTAGGCTAAATCAAACTCAGCCTCCTCCAACTGCAGGAAGGATTCCCATCATTGATTTGGAGAGGTCTTCAAGGAGACAAAGAAGGGCTGATGCCTCATTCAGAAGAACAACCACAAGGATGGAAATTCCCAAGGGGAACCCCAAAGATCTGATGCCTCTCGGAGATCCTGATGATCCAACACCCCCGTTCACCGAGGAAGTGATGAATGCTCACATCTCTAGGAAGTTTAAGATGCCTACAATAAAGGCTTATGATGGAACGGGTGATCCCGCAAACCATGTGAGAACATTCTCGAACGCACTGCTGCTGCAGCCTGCAAGTGATGCCCTAAAGTGCAGAGCGTTCCCCCAAACCCTGTCGGGCATGGCTCAGAGATGGTATAGCCGATTGCCTGCGAACTCTATTGGCTCTTTTAAGGAGTTGAGTGCCGCCTTCGTTAGCCAATTCATTAGTGGAAGGGTGCATGAGAAGAGCTCCGCATCTCTTATGTATGTGGTGCAAGGAAAGAATGAAAATCTGAGGGATTACCTCAAGCGATTCACTAAGGAGACCCTGAATATCACTGATTTGGAAAATAAGGTGGCAATGGTAGCCCTGGAGCACGGAACCACTGACCTCTTCTTCAAGAGATCATTGGCGAAGCATCCCCCTGAGGACATGGCTGAGCTCCAACGAAGGGCTGATAAGTATATTAAAGCTGAGGATAGCTTGAAGAAAGAAACCACCGTAGGTGGAGGAGGAGGTAACAATGACTCCAAGAAGCGAAAGCAAGACCAGGACTATAATGATCAAGAGTATGATGCTAGGGACAAGTATCCCCGAACTAGCGAGGACTCCGACTCTGCCCCTAAGAAGAACCAAGGGTCAAGGTTCACTGAGTATGCAAGGTTGAATACTCCTAGGAGTCGAATCTTGTTGGACATTGAGAATGATAAGGATTTCAGATGGCCGAAGCCACTCAGGGGTGATCCCGCAAAGAGAAACCAGAATCAGTATTGCAGATTCCATAGAGACGTGGGGCATGACACTGACGATTGCAAGCAACTCAAAGATGAGATCGAGTTTTTGATCCGTAGAGGGAAGCTGAGGCACTTCACTAAGGGTGAAGACCGTGGTAACCAGAGAAGAGACTATAATAGAAGGGATGACGATCAAGATCGCAATCTACAGCCCCAAGGGCCAGTAATCAACATGATCTCAGGAGGCCCGACTGCGGCCGGGACAACTAGGAACTCTCGAAAGGCTTATGCTCGAGAGGTGTTGCACATCGTGGGAGAGGCCCCGAAGCGTGCAAAAACTGAGGTAGCGATTAGCTTTGATGACTCAGACTTGGAAGGAGTGAAGTTCCCCCATGACGACCCGTTGGTCATAACTCCTGTGATTGGAAATTCGGAGGTGAAGCGAGTCTTGATAGACAATGGAGCTTCCGTTGACATTCTGTTTCATGATGCATTTGTGAAGATGGGATACACTGATTCTCAGTTGACCCCCAATAACATGCCTATATACGGATTTAATGGAGTAAAATCCAAAGTCGAAGGGACTATTCAGCTGCCTGTAACTATCGGGCAAGAGCCCAAGGAGGCCACTCAGATGTTGAACTTCCTGGTAATCAAGGCGGCTTCAACGTACAACGCTATCCTTGGAAGGACTGGACTTCATGCATTCAAGGCTGTTGCCTCAACCTATCATGTGAAGATCAAGTTCCCTACCAGGAATGGTGTTGGAGAACATAAAGGTGATCAGAAGATGGCACGAAGATGTTATGTAGCCTCGCTAAGGCCTGATGGAGTCGGGGGGCAGGTCCTTCCGATTGAAGACATGGATGTCCACAGTGGTAAGGAACACAAAGAAAGGTCAGCAGAGGACATCACACAGAAGCCTCGGACAGCCATTGAGGCTAAGGCGTTAACTGACTTTGTGGTTGAGTGCACCATTGGTAACCAAGAAGTTGGGGGGCAGGAGGTAGTACCCCGAGCAGGAAGTGAACTGCAGAGTAAGAATGAGGAGACCAGAAGGAGTGGCGGGTGCTCTATTTTGATGGAGCATCAAAAACAAAATCAAGTGGTGCAAACCTAGTCTTGAAAAGGCTCGATTGGGCTTAAGTTATCCTAGTAGTACTTAGCTTCATATTTATATAGTAGAAGTAGAAATAAGGTTTATTAAAACCATTGCAGAGCATGTTGCTCCGAGTAGGACAGTAGTACTCTATGTAAGGGTTGAACCCATTTCAAGTTATTAATGCAAGTTTGTTTTCCATTCATTGATTGTGATTTTATTTATGTGCCAAGCACCTGATGTGTGAGTCAAAGAAGACCAAGTACCGAAAATAAAAGAATACACGAATGAAAACAAACAAATGCATACCCCGAAGGGTAGAGTTAGGTTACAGCAGATAAGAGTTTAAGTCCTTGAAGGACCCTGGATAAAGACAAACGTTGAAGTCCTGATGGAACACCCGCTGAAGAAACATATTGCATAGCCCGAAAGCCAATGAAAGGCTCATCAAATGGGCAATCAAACTAGGAGAATTCGATGTTAAGTACAAGCCTAGGATGGCCATCAAAGCCCAGGCTCTAGCTGACTTCGTGGTTGAATATACCATTGACAACCAAGAAGTCGGGGGGCAGGAGGTAATAGACCAGGAAGGTCATCAAGGTGAGAAACCCCTGGAAGAGAAGAAGGAATATTGGATGCTCTATTTTGATGGGGCATCAAAAACAAAAAGCTCTATTTTCATGGGGCATCAAAAACAAAAACCAGTGGTGCAGGTTAAGTTCTGCAAAGCCCCGATGGGTTCACACTCGAGTATGCCTTGAAGTTGGACTTCCAAACAACCTACAACGAGGCGGAGTATGAAGCTCTGATAGCCGACCTTAGACTGACAAGAGCCCTGAGGGTCAAGAACCTGAAAGTCTGTGGAGACTCAAAGTTGGTAGTCTCACAAGTCAATGGAGACTTTGAGGCTAGAGAAAAGAATATGGCCAAATACTTGAGGATTGTGAAAGCTGCGATAGCCCAGTTAGATGAGTGCCAGGTATATCCCAAGGGAGGAGAATACAAAGGTCGATGCCTTATCTCAATTCAAGGGTCGAGACCCATTCTGGGAGCGTCTACTTCCAAGTCCTGAAGACCCCCACCATCGATTCAAAGTTGGTGGCACCGTTTGATGTAGGAAGCTGTCAGATAGACCCTATCAAAGCTCATCTTAAGACTGGTTGGCTCCTTGATATTTCGTTGAAAGCACGGAAACTGTCTGTGAGAGTGTTAAGATACGCATTGATTGAAGGTCTCCTCTATAAGAGGTCCATTGTCATTACATACTTAAAGTCTTGAATTTCAAATCCCGACACAAAATTTAAGCCTTGATGGCCAATAAGGAAGTCTGTCTCCAATCGAGCTTGTCATTAGAAATTAAGAGCCGCCAGCCAAAATTGAAACTTAAGCAAGGTCCTATGAGTATAAGAAGAAGGTTGAAATCCTGATAGAGGGTTGACAACCAGCCAAGGCACACCAGACTTGAAGTCAAGTGCTCAGTGGCAAGTGAACTTCTTGAACGATCAACCGAGAAGCAAGACCCCCACTATACGAAGCAAGGGGGCAAAAACTAAGGGACTCCATCATTTCAACATCTTAGAGTGAGAGTTAAAGGTTGAATGGTTGATGATAACCAACAACCACGAATGAATTCTCGTTTTCGAATCAAGGACTCAACAAACGAATTAAGGCCCTGAAGGTAACGAAAGCTAAGAAACGGGTCGTTTCAAGGTTCTGCAGGAATCTCAAAAATTCGAAAATAATAAGGCTGAGAGCCCGACAAAAACCAAAGAAACGGTCCACAAATAAAAATTGGCCCAAAGGATAGGAGCCTAGAACACCAACGCCCAAGAAGCTAAATCTCTTAGGCGTTGGATCAAATAAAGCCTCCTTGGCGGGGATACCCACGCCAAGGCTGGAGTAACAAATGAAGGGTATTAAAGTACCCACGCCAAGAAGACTTAAAATCATAAGACAAGGTATCACAAAGTGCCTCCTTGGCGGGGGTACCCACGCCAAGGTTGTACGAATTTAGGGTGAAAAAATACCCACGGTCAGGAAGCCATATCTCCTAAACGTGGTTGGCAAAAACATCTCCTAGGCGGGGATACCCACGCCTAGAGTGGTTGTACAAATGAAGGCATGAAATACCCACGCCCAGGAGACCAACTTCCTTGGCGTGCCTAAGGAGAAGGTCTCCTTGGCGGGGGTACCCACGCCCAGAATAAATTTTGAAAATTGAAGGCATGAAATACCCACGCCCAGGAGACCAACTTCCTTGGCGTGCCTAAGGAGAAGGTCTCCTTGGCGGGGGTACCCACGCCCAGAATAAATTTTGAAAATTGAAGGCATGAAATACCCACGCCCAGGAGACCAACTTCCTTGGCGTGCCTAAGGAGAAGGTCTCCTTGGCGGGGGTACCCACGCCCAGAATAAATTTTGAAAATTGAAGGCATGAAATACCCACGCCCAGGAGACCAACTTCCTTGGCGTGCCTAAGGAGAAGGTCCCCTTGGCGGGGGTACCCACGCCCAGGGCTCCTCTTCAAACGACAAGCCATTTTTCAAAAATTAAAAAAGGAATAAAATCCTTAAAAATTCTGAAAATAGGCTAAAAGTGATGATAAAATGGGTAAAAATACCTATTAAATCAAAAAAATGTTTGAATAATTTATAAAATTATTTCTAAGGCATGAGGCCCAACATTTTATTTTTGGTAAAAATTATCGAAAATAAAATGTATAAAACCTGATGGTTAAAGGGAAAAAAAAAAAAAAAACACCAAAACCACCCACGCCACCCAAGCATCCTTCCTGGGCGTGGAAAAGCAAACAGGGCTTCTACGCGGGTACACCCCCGCCTAGCTTCTATTTACATGTTAAATGGCTAAATTGCAGTTTAGTACCCCAGGTTCTGCTTATTCTATGAAAAGGCCATTGTAGTTTATAAAATTACAAAATGGCTCCTATACTTTATAATTTTATAGAAAGATCCCTACACTTTACACTTTGATAAAAAAATACCTGTTGGTACATAAAAATTCCTAAATTATTAGGAATAATTAAGAAAAATACCTGTAGGTACATAAAAATTCCTAAATTATTAGGAATAATTAAGGAAAATACCTGTTGGTACATAAAAATTCCTAAATTATTAGGAATAATTTAGAAAAATACCTGTTGGTACATAAAAATTCCTAAATTATTAGGAATAATTTAGAAAAATACCTGTAGGTACATAAAAATTCCTAAATTATTAGGAATAATTAAGAAAAATACCTGTTGGTACATAAAAATTCCTAAATTATTAGGAATAATTTAGAAAAATACCTGTAGGTACATAAAAATTCCTAAATTATTAGGAATAATTTAGAAAAATACCTGTAGGTACATAAAAATTCCTAAATTATTAGGAATAATTAATGAAAAATACCTGTAGGTACATAAAAATTCCTAAATTATTAGGAATAATTTAGAAAAATACCTGTAGGTACATAAAAATTCCTAAATTATTAGGAATAATTAAGGAAAATACCTGTTGGTACATAAAAATTCCTAAATTATTAGGAATAATTAAGGAAAATACATGTTGGTATATAAAAATTCCTAAATTATTAGGAAAAATTACGAAAAATACTTGTGAGTACATAAAAATTCCTAAAATATTAGGAAAAGTACAGAAAAATACGAGGAAAATTATAGAAATATTTTCTTGACAAATTGAGCAATAATTTATGCTAATAATGCATAAAAGCTCTATGAAAGTGCCGAAATTGCTAAAAGCAAGCGCAAATTAAAGCCTCGAATAAGGCAAATCGTCGTAAATGTGTAGGTCGCTCCACACTTTACAATCAAGACGATACTCGTGAAACACTAGTGTAAACCAAAATTCCCATATAAGGGTAGGAAAATTAAGAAGTCCCAGGTAAGGGATAAAAACGACCCCGAGTCTCGATTAAGGCAAATATAACTTCTACGAAAACCTGATCAGTTTTCCTAGAAGTTGGGGGGCAAATGATATGGGCTAAAAATAAGCCCTAAAGACACATTTAATGTTGCACTAATTAGACCCAGCATGGTCCAAACGTGGGGCCCATTAATGAGGTCAGAATCCCTATTTTAATATTAATTTCGTAATTAATATTAAGGGAAATAAACAGCTCAGCAATAAGAGTTGGATAAGGATATTATCTCCATTAGACTTAGCCACCAAGGCATCCAATTCGATATGGAAACTGATTCCTACAAGGAATTGATCTGGAACCTTCCTCAGGGAGGTGACTTGCCCACCAAGTCTCCGAATCCTACCATAATTCTAAGGCTTCTCAGCCTATATAAAGGGCTTGACCCCTCACCTCAGAACTACGTTTTCTTGGCTTGATTCTCTAATACAGAGATACGTAGGCATTCTGTGAGGACCGCTTAGTCTCGAACGCAGAAGCAGCCATTAAAGCACGAAGCTCACGTACCCTAGCATTAAATACACAAACCCTAGCCGCAATAATTTCAACCTAGTTTTTATTCCACAACAGTTCCGGTCTAAAACATCAATAGCAAACAGATCCTTAATATGATTGATACTAGGTATAATATATATCTATATAAAAAAATTCAGAATTAGCTGGTATGTTAGATTTGGACTCTATATGAGTTATCGATTAAATAGATAAATAAAATGCATAGTAAAATTATAATGTAGTTTTATAAACAGGATTATATTTACTAAACAAAGATGTTAAATTATATATGACTACCTATGACATAATGATCGATTAATGATATTTTAAGACTACATAAAAAATAAATTTTTTTTTCACAATAGCGCATATTAATTTGCATGGATACGTTATACATTTAGTTGATTACCAACTGTTGTTGCAATAGTACTTGGTCGATAATGAGTAATCTTATGTATCATTGTTATCAGTCATTCTTCTTACATTCAAAGAGTACTGCTACAAATATGATACCTAAGTCGATCCTGAGGAATTGAAAGTTTCAAGTGAATTTGAATATTGTACTCAACTACATATCAAAATCACATAAATGCGATTTATTTTTTGGCAATCCTTATATTTTAAACTATTTTTGGTGCTACCTTGAACAAGATGTGCCCCAAATATCATTTTTTTTGTATCTACGTACTTTAAAAAATTTCTATTTATTAGAAAATTTGTGCCCCTAAATTAAATCATCTTCTCGGTACCCATTTATTATTAGTATGAGCGGCTTAATCTCAGGATTGGTTCTGCATGTTACTCAAATTTAGAATTCATTTAATTTCAAAATTTGAACGATTATCAACTGTAGGCCTTAAATAAATCGAAGCACATGAAATAGATTGACAAGAAGATATGACTGATTATTTGCGAAAAAAATTGTACGAATTATAATGTGGCTCGTGCAAGACACGGGCTATCATGCTAGTATTACATAAATTTTCTACTCCAGCAATTGTTTGGCAATGACCGGAACCCATAAGTCCATAACATTCTCAGGTTGCCATTTGCAAAAATGTGGGGGATGGCTTTGGTAATGGTGTTCATTTTGTTGATATCTTTGTTCCAGAGTATTTTATTTTTCAATAGATTGCTTCACAAATAAATGCCGCCTAGATGCCGCCTAGCAAGTTACAAGATTAGATGTCTTGAAACAAGTCAATGAATAAGTGGTTTATAACAAAATTAGATGATAAAAAAATGGAGAACAAGCTTTCTTACCTTAGTATACAATTCTTTCAATAAATTATATCACTTGGTCATATTATTATTTTTCTAATTAAAATTTTCTTATAATGAAAAACTTGTAAAAGTGGCGTCAATTTACCAAATTATAGCTCAAGTACATATTACATTTTTCATTTTAGAAATTAGTATAATAAATACTATTTATTTGTAAAAATAATTTATAAAAATATTATTTTAAAAAATAATTTATAAAAATATTATTTTAAACCTCTATCCTAAAATTAAATAGGAGGAGAGTAGATGTATATTTTTATTTTTTTATTTTATTAAATTTTTAAATATTACATTTATTAAAATATTATTTCAAACATTTATTTTAAAATGAAAAGGAGGAAATTCATGTATTGTGAAAGGATTAGGAGGTAATCTATACTATTATATTAAAGCTGAAACATTTAAAGTTTTGGTTTTCGGTTTGGTTATCCTAAGTTTTGGTTTTCGGTTTGGTTATCCTAATTATTAAAATAAATAATTAAATTACAAAAACAACTCAAAACCCTAATTACTAATGTTAACGTAATTATATTCTGATTAAAATTCCTTCATCCACTTCTACTTGGACTCTTTTTTCTGCTCCAACAACTCAATTATTCATTTTTTCTAAAGATTTTACTTCTAATTAAAACACTTTACCATTTAATTTAAAACTAATATTACAATAATTAATATATATCCAAAATATCACACCATATCTTTCCGTAATTATTTTTAGTAGTAATTTTTGTAATTAAAACATGGAGTACTTTTTAATTTAAAATTAAACTTGCGATCACTAATATACACCCAAAAATATCTAACCATATATACAAATACTTATTTTTATTAATAAATAACAATCGTTAGATCTAATAATAAGATATATTATATGATTAAATTAATTTACTAAAAATTCATAGTTCGAACCCGTCAACGACATTTTTAATTTAGAATTTTACAAAATAAAATTTAAACCATGCATTTCATTATAAAAATTTATATTAAATTAAAATTAAAAAATTATTAAAAATAAGGATTATATAAAAACATAATTATAATGTTAAATAAATTTTATAACTTATCAAAAGAAACCGTGTTTCGCACGGGTTATAAACTAGTACACATTTATTGTTACTCCTATAAAAAACATGGACTTTCTGTATGTAAGAAATAAACTTTTAATCATTTTGTTATGGATTATAGAAAGTGATCACTCGATAGTCTTATCACTTGGATAATTTTTATTGAATATTACGAACATTACACTTATTTATATAATTTTAAGTTTCAAGAATTTAAAATTATAATAATCTTTAAAAACTTTGTTCCCACCATAATTAATATAAAAAAGTAGCTAAATTATTTTTATAATTAGAAATGTAAAGGGAGTCGGATAATTAAAGTGTATACCAGATAAATTTGAATTTTCCCAAATTTCATTTTTTAATTTGATAATTGTAATATTTAAAGAATATGTATGTATTATAATGAATCATTATTCCCACAAAAATTTAATAATTGTTTTTAGTTAAGTCTTTATATTTTAATTGTTCTATCTCGTTGAATATTGTAAATATTGATTTATTGTAATTATATTCTCAAGCTTGAACTATATAGTAACACTCATTGCATTAGGTGAACGACCTAAATGCCCAAAATTTAATGTTTCATTACCAAAATACCCAGATTCTGGAAGCACTGCCCTAAATACCCACCACATACGCCATTGGCATGGGCGTATGTGGTGATACGCGTTTCTGAACGGCGCGGCTCCAAGATTCGTTTGGCAGCATGGGCATATGTGGCACCATATACGCTAGTACAGGAGGCGTATATGAAGATACGCATTTCATGAAGGCGTATCAGATGTATTTTTTCTCTCTCCCAACATCGCGATTTACAGGCGATTATCGGCGATTTTATTCAAAATCCGACCAGTCCCGATTGACAACCATCTAGACGTTTTCCATACACATTCTATATGCCAAACGAATCACCATTCGATCCCCTACAAGTCAATATCAATTTCATACCATTTGAATACCCGGATTTTAAACGCCTAAATCTAACTATTTTCAGTTTCCGTTTCCGGCGAGAGCTTGCACAGGCCCTGGCGGGGCCAAAGGAGAGAAACAGATGTTGGGAGGAGGAAGGAGATGAGGTTGTCATGCTTTGGTGGTAGTTTGTTGGTTGGAGATGTCCCTGAGAGAGAGAGAGAACAAGTGAGGCGACGAGAGTGGCGAAAAATCGCCGGCGATGAGAGAGAGTTGAAGACGACAATTTCTGGCAGCTACAGTAAAGCACGGATACGCCCACGGGAGTGGCGTATCCCGTGGGTACAGAGGTCGGTGTTTTCAGAATTGGGTATTTTGGTTAGTGGGTAGTGAAAAATTAGGCATTTTGGTCATTCTTTCCATTCTATTCCAAGTAATTCATCACAAAGTATGAAATCTAACCCTTTTTTATCTATGAGTATACTTTACAATTTGAAATCTGAAATTTAAAAACTATGTTTTTATTATTATTATTTATTTTAATGTTTGTGTTTAATTTTTTTAAATATTTTGTAAATTCAAATATAATATGAGAGAGTTTTATCTAACTTATAATTCTTATTTATTTTTTCTTTTGATATTCATCTAGATTTAAGATAAAAGTATTAAAGTATTATTTAAAATTAAATAATAAAATGTAACTTATTTAGATATTAAAATTGTTTTTGAACAACTCTTTGATCATGCATATAAAACGATTCTTAAAAATGTTTTAACAAAGCAAAAGAAAAGATTCTTAAAAATGTTTTAACAATGTAAAAAAGTAATCAAATGAGAACATTAAGGATCGATTCATTCCAAGAAATATAAATCACAATTTAGTATAGTATATTTTTATTGAACCTTTTTTCATCATAAACCAACTTTGTTGACAAATTAAACCAATCAGTACTCAGACAAAATCATAATAGTTACTGAAGCATAAATTTTATGAATACTTATCAATCTTTGCTTTCAAAAGAATTTTTTTACGATTATAACATGCGTATGTTACAAAAACATGACTTGTTATTCATACTTCTTCTTTTAAAATACTTAGGCTATGTTCACTTCACTTGAATGGAATGGGGGAAGAATGGAATGAAATTTATACTCTAATTTGGGGAAAATTGGAAAAATGTTTAAATTTTCATTCCTTACTTCATTCCTTTCCACACAATTTAAACTAAAGTTCTAACCCACATATTTTGGAAGGAATGCTCCATTCCCAATCATCATCATTTTCCTTGCAATTTTCATCATAAGAAATTTCTTCTCCCTCATATTTGTTCATTATTTCCCCCAACATCCCTTCTTTCTTCATAAATTTTATTTACAATTTTCATTCTATTCCTACCTCATTCCATTCTTTCCAAGTGAACACAACCTTAAACTTTCAACTTAATTGCATTTTCAAGTATATATATAAAAACACAAAACACAATATTACAATTTTTATAATATGCAATATGCGATTTTCAATTTAATATATCAACTATAAAATAAGTAATTTTAATTGATAATGTTATAAACACATGATTTTTAACTTTATTGCCTAGTATTTCTTACGAAAGATTAACGACGAAATAAGAGCATCACAGCAGAAACTAGAAAGCCTGCTTCACACTTATTTTTGGTACCATTTAGTTGTCATAGGAAAAAGAAATTGAACTTTTGAAAATTTGGCATCCATCTCAGCTACATAGCTTTTCATTACAAGAAAACAGAATAACAAAACCTAGTATGTTTAGGAAACTGGGAGAATATAGGAATAGAAAACTGGAAGAATATAGGAATAGGAAACTTGCTCTGCATTAGCTCCCACTTGCGGCCCATAGTAGGAAAGACTGTAGCGTTTGGTACTCCCCATCAATCTGGAGAGCGGAGGACCCGAACACCAAGCTTGGAGAGAAGAAATGAGAACTGAGCAGCACCTAGTACCTTTGTAAAAAAATTAGCCAGCTGAAGATTAGTCTGCACATATGCAGTAGAAATAGTACCAGCAACTAGATAATAGTGTCTTCCATATAAATCCCTATAAAAGCTCCACCAGCTCCTGAAGCTATGACTGAATGATACAAGCATTAGAAGAAATATAGACCAGGATACAATTTTCAGCTTTCAGAGATTGTAAGAAATGTTGGTAAGCTATGAATTCTGTTTATTGCAAGTTGACTTTATGCAGTTCCAGACTTCCAGTTATCCCCTAGAAGTTATCTTATGAATCACACAATTACGCAAAACTTTACACCCGACACCCAGTCCACAGTGAAATATTCCACAGGACAAAATGCTATAAAGTCGTAATTATCTGAGCCAGCACTCATAAAAAATTACAGGACTTGATCGAGCTTTATATGCTCATGAGTACAAATCTAATCCAATTTTCTATGTGGGGACTGGTGGCTTCTGACCTCAATATCCCTCAACCAATTTCATCAGAGAATAGCATTTTCATAAACAATATCTAATGCAAACAAGAAAGCTGTATATAGCATAAACGTAATGGATTGAAGAGGTTGAGATTTAAAAAAATTACAAAGATATAAATTTCTCTCAATTACAGTAGCAGCAAATGTTGCATGTGATTATTTCAGAAATCGGTTACTCTTCGAAAGGTTTATGAGAAACAGTGGTTCCCAAAGAACTGATTTCAGACTCAATACTTTTCATGAATGCACCAAAATGCAGACAATTAGATATACTTATTATTTATCACCTAAAAAGCTAAGAAGAGCAAAGCATCCGAAAGCCACACTAGTTTTTACTGAATGTCTGTGTGTGTGTGTGTGAACAGAAGAAGACAGACTGCCAGTAACATTTTAAAATTTATGAATTATGACAAACAAATCTTTTCTTTCAGTTTTCTACTCATATGCAGTAACTTATTTTTTCTTTAGCAAGGCATTAAATATACATTATGTAGTGTCAAAAGATATACTATGCGAGAGGGGGGGGGGAATACCTCACTGAACAGCCTCCCTTGAACCTCCAATCGCCCTGCTGACTGGTTCAAATGTTTCGACATAATCACAGAAAGTAGTATATCTTAAATTCCACAGAACTGGAAGGATCTTCACTTCTTGGGTTTTAAGGTTATAAAAGAACATATATCTCTCTTCCATAGTCATCGTAGCCATTATAAAAAGATCATCTTTCCAATATCCTACTGGCATTGCAAGTCCATCGAACTGCTCTACAGTTAACTGCCTAGTCCAAGACTCCTGACACCCATAGTCATTCATAACCCAAATATTAAAGCTTGAGTTTGGACAATCCATGCAAGGAACAATCAGTGAAAGTTTGTCATCTAATGTATCGAGAATCCCTAGCTCTACAAGAGGAATTTTAAAAGGATGCAGCCATGTAAACAGTTTCAATTGTTCTTCTTCAAGGTCAACTGACACTACTGCTCGGGAAAGTCTATCTTCAATACCTGCAGAATCAGCAAGCCAATGAAATGCCTTTTTCAGGGGTTGGATGAAATAAGGAGAAGAGATACTAAAGAGTATCGATGGACTATTGAAATATGGGGGCACTTTATCAGGCTCGAGACATGGAAGAGTTGTTACATCGTAAGCACTCCATTTTTCTGTAGTCATATTATACACCTCAACTCTTGAAGGCTTCTCCGAACCGTAAGAAACAATCCTTACCAGCTTGTAATCATTAGTCTTGTGGGCGAAACCAAATGCAAGAGCAAGAGTATGTGGAGCTCTTGAACCATTAACATTTGGTTTCTTAACATACCGATTTTCTCTGGTAATAGGATTCCAGATCAAAAAGCAACCTCCATTCTCATCAGCAGGAGTCCCAATTTCGGCACAAAAAAGACCATTGCAGCTACCAACAATTGAGATGGCACACGAGACAGGATTACTTGGCCTCACATGTGAAAAAGATACAGAATTATCTGTGTTCTCAAGTAGAATGTGATCATCACTGCCATAATGGAAACCTGAGCAAAATCTGGTGGTATTTAAAGTGCTTGCAAGCTTGACATGGGTAGATATGAAAATAGGATTTCTGGTCATCACGTTAAAGCGTTTGCAGACACATTGGCAGCTCAGAACTGATCTCGCTGGCAGTCTTAAGAAGATAAGTCCGAGAACATCTTCTGGTATATCAGATATCGATGTTTCCTCCCTCACAGATAGTTGCAAGGCCCTCGCCATCATTTTAACACAATATGGTTAAATTGCGAAGTAAAAATACCTGGAAAAAAAATAGAGTTAAATATGTTAGACAAGAGAAGCAACCAACACATACAATTGAAATTACAAAAGGCTTGGACTGATTCCATGTCAGGATAGATATTGGAAAAGAAAGCAACCATCCATTCTCTAATAGAAATATTGTAACACACATCCAATAAGTTAAATAGCAATATTTCAGTTGTAAGGTTCCATAGCAAGATACACCAACAGGCAGACACTGGGCAGAGTAATAAAATTAGAGTGATTCATGTCAAACACAAGCAGCAACCAACATTAAAATTGAAAGGACAAAAGACTTTCATGGATTCCATATCATGAGAGAAACTAGACAAGTGCACACATTTATATTAGAACAGCTACAAGGTGCTCGGATAATTTAGCCGACCAAAACATGCAAACTACTTTTTTATAATTCAAGTTGCCGGGAATATAACTTATTTGTTGTTTGTCTTAAACACATACTCTAGATTCTAGAAAGTAGAAACACATATTCCATACACCTGTATTGTTACTACTTGATTAATGATACTAGTTTTGGAAGACAAATAGATTTCTTTGAGAGAAACAAATAACTAAAAATCCTTCTATAATATTGGTGAAAGTGCCCACCACCATGTTTATTAAATACAAATTATTTGTTTACCAAAAAAATAACCACGAGCCATAAAAGCTATAAGATTTGGGCCAAGAAAGGTTGAGATAAATTTTTTACATTGATTCTCATTGATATACCGACAATCAAATATATAAAAACATCATATCTATTTTGGTTAATTTCTTGTATACAACAAAGACCCACGAATCTCTTGAACTTAAATGCTTCAGTAGCCTATTCAAATCTAACAATAAAGTGCACAAAAAGTTTTTAGACATAACAATTCAGTCTAAGGCCTCTGACACACATACTTGGCGATGGGGAACAAAACAAATCTTAAAAAAACTTATCTGAAAAACTTCTGTACTTCTATGGTACCATATTCGAGTACACACCAATACAAACACAAATTTACACACAGATACAATTATAAAACAATTAGACAAGAGTTAAAGTATAAACCACTAGACAAAAGTAAAAGGGGGTACCAGAAATTTAGAAATTTGGGGCAAAACTTTTTCAGCTTTAGGCCTTCCTCTTCCTTCCTAATTTTCCTTGACCTCAAACTTGATAGATCTCTACTCTTTACCGAAACTTTTTATGTGTGCTTATAATTATATAATTTTCTCAATCCACATATACAAACATTGGTTTCTTCGTATATGTATACACATGGCAGGAAGGAAGGACACTAATCTATTTTATAAAAGGCCACGTAGCACACATGAAATTTTAACACGTATGAAACTTTTTTTCTATTTTTTTATTCAACACCTAGTCTTTCTCTTAACTTATATGAGTAACATAGAGAACAACGCCACTCGGACCATTGCCAAATACTGCAGCTTTTACCATTACTAGCTTATAACCCGTGCAACGCACGGCTCCTTTTTTAATATCTTATTATATTAATTTGTTTAAATTTTATATGTTATTAATTTACATATCAAATTATTGTCAAAAAATTGATATATATATATATATATATATATATATATATAAGATTTTATACGTTCAATTTAATATTTGTACTCTATTTTGAATTCTTAAAATTTGATTTGGACGATTACAGCCCACGTGAAATTAACAAAATAATCTTTAATTTAGTGATGGTTTAATAATTTTTTTCTAATTAAATTTACGCAAAAACAAAAAAGAGAAGAAATTGACGGTTTTTTACCTTGAAAATTCCATTTGATTTATGAATTCTACTTATAATTCGTTTTGATTATCAAAATACCCTTGTAATTATTTGAAGATAGTTCTACTAACAATCAAATTCAATTTTAATAATAAGTGTAAGGATTTTTATCCAAAATTTTGATAATCGGTAGTCTGGTCCTCGTACGACAAAGATCTTAAAATAAATAGATGAAAATCGTTGGATCTAGCGTAAAAAAATATTTTATATTTTAATATGTTACAAACTAAAAAGTGTATTTATATTGAAATACGAAAATATATATGTTAATGATTTAAATCATATATAATTAGGCTTTCTACATTGAATAGCATTATCAATGTAGGACTACTACATTGAATATGATTAATGTAAAAATTCGTAATTATATTTTCTCTTGAGATTCTAAGTATTTTCATTTAAATAATATTTATTAAAACATCACTAAATTAAAGATAATTTTATGAGGTTCGAGTGGATTGTAAAATCATCCAAATCTGATTTCTAGATCTCAAGATAAAGCCCAATTAGTAGATATGAATTTTTTTAATACTAACAGAAAAATAAATAAAATTCAAGTCTAATACAACCTTTTTTAATTATATCCTTTTCAGATTATAATTCAATTCTAATACAACTTTCTAAGAGGGATTTTGTCCAAAACTTTGATAATCAGTACTCTGGTCCTCCCGTACGACAAAGATCTTAAAATAAATAGATAAAAACCGTTGGATCTGGTATAAAAAAATATTTTATATTTTAATATGTTATAAACTAAAAAGTGTATTTATATTGGAATAAGAAAATGTATATGTCAATGATTTAAATAAGATATAATTAGGTTTTCTACATTAAATAGCATTATAAATGTAGGAATTCTACATTGAATAGGATTAATGTAAAAATTCGTAATTATATTTTCTCTTGACAGAGCGAGTATTTCCATTTGAATAATAATTATTAAATCATCACTAAATTAAAGATAATTTTATGAAGTTCGTGTGATTGTAAAATCATCCAAATCTGATTTCTAGATCTTAAGATAAAGGCCAAATAGTAAATACGAATTTTTTTTAATACTAACAGAAAAATAAATAAAATTCAGTTCTAATACAACCTTTTTTAATTATATCCTTTTTAGATTATAATATTTTTTTTTAAAATTCATTTTTATTACAACCTTTTTTAATTATATCCTTTTTAGATTATAATTTTCTTTTTAAAATTCACTTCTAACGCAACCTTTTCTAATTATATCCTTTTCAGATTATAATTTTCTTTCTGATGTGATTAAATCTTGATCGTCTATTTTTAATCCAACGGATCATATGATATTGGTAGTACAGTGACCAGACCGGACCAAAAATTTGGATAAGATCCCCTTATTATATATAAGGACATAATTATTGTCTATCATAATTTTTTA
This sequence comes from Saposhnikovia divaricata, assembly GCA_036435485.1. Lineage (NCBI taxonomy): Eukaryota > Viridiplantae > Streptophyta > Magnoliopsida > Apiales > Apiaceae > Saposhnikovia > Saposhnikovia divaricata. Next base: position 51,818,320 of record CM071594.1, on the reverse strand, counting down.
GAGATTTAGGTATACATACATATATATATATATATATATATATTATATAGGGTTTTGCTCAAATGAGAACTCCAATTAAAATGAGAACTGAGATATAATCTCAACCCTCTATTTTTAAAAAATCCTTTTAATTTTAACCGTAAACTTTGCTTCTCCATCACACTTCATACCCACTGCCCCCACCCCCAAATCCACCAGCCACACCCACCCGACTCTCTCTATCTTCCTCCGCCCTCTTGTCACCACCCATCGCCGCTGCCACCACCGTCGCCGTAGCCGGCCCACCCGTACACCACCCCCGATTTCTCTTTTCTCTCTCCAGTCTCTCTTCTCCCTTGACTCTCTTTCACTCTCTTGTTCTTCATTTCCAATGAATTAAAAACCCAAAATCATAGTGATTTTGTGACCCAAATCGCAAGTGTTAGTAACCAGACTACTCCTCTCCTTCTCCTCTATCCATTCGTATCATCAAATCAAGCTTTCGAATCATTCGAGTTTGAAGGCGAAAATTGGGTTTTATTTTCGGCTCCGTTTTTTTATGATTTTAATTCCATGTATGTATAGACCGGTGTATGTGGAGTGGATATATATATATATATATTTCTAAATTGTAAAGTATCTCATCGGAAACTTTTGTAGCTTGCCGGAGTTTAAGTTTTTTAGTTGTTTTGTTATTTCGTTTATGTGGTTATATAAATCGGCGGAGGCTGTATAATATATATTTGGTTCGAATTATCTGAGTAAGTTTTTGTTTCGCTGGACAATGGTTGTTGTCGCCGAATTTCAGTCCGTTTATGGTGGTTTGGATGATTGTGGGAGGGCGGTTGTGGTGGGAGGGGAGTGTTTGGTTCGGAAGTGGTGGTCGGAGGTGGTAAGGCTGTGGTGGTTGGAGGTGGCTCGATGGTGATTTTTGTTTAGCAGTGGTGATTTTTTTGTGATTCCTTGCTGATTTGTGTCGATTTTGTGGTGATTTATAGTCTTCTGTTGGTGATTTGTTGATGGTGATCAGAGGTGGCGACGATGTGATGGTTTGTGATGATTTGGTCGTGGTGATTTTTGTTTACAGACAATGATTTTCTGGTGGTGGCGGTAGTGTGGTGGTCGGAGGTAACGGTAGTGTGGTGATTTCTGTTAAACAATGGTGATTTTTTCTGGTCACCGGGGATGGTGGTCGGAGGTTGCAGGTGGTTGGAAGCAAAAGAAGATGGTGGTGAGATATTAAAAAATTAATAAAATTAATGGGTGGTGGGAGATGAAGATGAAGTATAAAAATGAGTGGCTAGGATTAGATCTCATATCTCACACTAATTGGGGTTCTCATTTGAGCAAAACCCTACATATATATATATATATACACACACACTAACTTGACCGCATACGGCTCGCACAAAGACTCCTAAATCCATCCCGAGCCTTTTTCTTTTATTCCACCTCTCCTCTCCAATCCTCGATAAAACTTGCGTTCCCCAGGCGCTAATTAAATGGGGGTCTTTCCTTTTCGCCTATCGTATGTATCGGCTTGGCTTCGTCCCGAACCAGGGAGGCATTCTTGCGGGCGCGCGCGTGTAGGAAGGCCGGCTAATATATAAAAAAAATATATTATTTATTAGACTTTACATGGTCAATTTACTATTTTTGCTCTATTTTGAGTTCTAAAAATTAAATTTAGACGATTTTACAGGCTAAGCAAAACTCAAGAAATCATCTTTAATTTAGTGATGGTTTAACAATTATTATCCAAGTAAAACTACTCGAAAATTGAAGAGAAGAAAGTTATGAATTTTTACATTGATAATTCTATTCAATTTAGAAAAACTACTTATATTTAGTTTACATTATTAAAATTTACATTTTCGTATTTGAATATAATCCTACTATCAATTAAATAAACTTACCTTCTAATATTAGATCTGATTCTATTCAATTTAGAATGCCTACTTCTATTTGGTTTAGATTATTAAATTTACTTTTTGGTATTTATAAATAATCCTACTATCAATCAAATAAGCTTTTTAATATTATATCTAACGGATCACATCTATCTATTTTAAGGTCTAATGGTTCATACTCTTTTGGTCGACGATCATACTACAAAAAACTGGATAAGATTCACCTTACGCTTATTATATATAAGGATATAAAGTACATACGGGGGAAGACGTTGTGTCTAACTTGAATGTTTGAGATGGCTTAAAGTGAGGGGATTACAACTTCTCTATCAATGAAGTATTTAGTTTTCCAAATTACAAAAATTTTTGAATAGTTGGTTTTATTATATAGGTAGTATTCTTGCTGAGCCTTATTTTGCTCACTTGTTCACTGTTGTCACTACACGTGAAACTTGAAGAATTGATAGGCTGATGATTCTAAGAGAATCTTTTGGATTGAAACTTGAAAGCGCGCAAGTGAAGTTAAATGAAAGTAATTTATAGGAACCAGAAAATTTTTGTTTTATTAAAAGAGATAAAATTTAAATGTAAAGACTCGAGTGGAGTCGTTTGGTTTAGATTTTCGGGGTGTTAACTTGGTCACTTAGATAATTAGGTACCAAGAATGGTAAGACTTGTATAACAAGTGTGATATGATGTAGGACAGGTAGGGATAAGGGTAAAACTGGGGATAAAGAACCTATCTTTGTAGAGAATCGGTAAAGTCATAAATAAATCCACGGATTCATCCAATAAAATCAATTCATGTATTAATCTCTATTCCAATAATGATAGATTACAAGAATTTAAAAAGATCAACAATTACTTAGAAGTCAAGTAATTTCTTGAAATTTATTACTAATCATTTTATTATTCTACTAAAATGTTCCTACTAACCAACTTAAAATATATATCATACCTAATCAATTTTATTCCTAGATAATAAAATATTTACAAATTTATTTGTAATTCCTTGTTCCGCATCATGGTAAGTCTTGGTGACTAAGTTTGTGATGAATAGATATACAAGCATATTATTTTGCATATGTATGCTTAAGATGTAGACTAAGGTATCGTTTGAGATACTTTAGTGTTAGTCGGCTTAAGTATCGTTTGGAAGACCGTTGAGGCGTTATTGACTGATTGTATTATTGATAATTGTATTGATTATTAATACAAATTGGGAAATGGTTGTTTTCACGTTAATCTGGTGTTCTTTTTTTACTTTTACTTAGTGATTAAACAAGTTGTAGTGATATTTGAATAAGGCGTTATCACGACTTAGTAGAACTTGTCAACTAATTGGTTGGTGATCTCATATTTCTAGTCCTAACACCGAAATGTTTAGGCATTAAAGTCAACTATGTGTTGACTGTCCACAAGTCACTGCCTAAAAGGATTGATTAGTAGAGGATCTTTTTGACAGGTTTCTTTCCTTTAACACTACCATTAAATCAATTTGTTATCTATCACATTAAATTTACTTTGCTATGTGACTATGTCAAACTTCATCTCACCTTACTTAAAAATTTTCAATTGACATTACAACACTCTCTCACTCGAGTCCACGCTTACACACACACACACAAATATATATATATATAGGCAAGTGCTCAAATGAGACCCCCTTATAGTGAGAACTGAGAGCTTTCCATTTTAAAATCAGATTAATTAATCTGGACCACACAAATCTGATAAGTCAATTTCCTACCCCATCCGACCCCCACTCCCCTCCCCCCGACCCCATCCCCCATTGACAGCGGCACCGGTCGTCTTCTCCGATGGCCGGCACCACCTCCTTTTTCCTTTCAGACGTCTGGCCCCGCAGGGGCACATCTTCATCGTCTTCCTCCGACGAGCTCCGCAGGTGCACCATCTTCATCGTCTTCCTCCGGCGAGCTTCGATCCATGGAAGTCCATCTACCGAGTCGCCATGGTTCGATCTTTGTCCCGTGAACACGTGGTTTAAGATGAAGAAGATAGTGGAGACTTGATTGAAAAACTTATCACAAATTTGAAATGAACAGGTGGTTAGTGGTGGTGGCGACCGGAGATGATGGTGTTGTGATTTGTCTTGTCTCAAATCTAAATTTTCGTGATGAACTATGCTCGAATTTTTGATGATTTGTACTGAATTTTTTGGTGATTTGCTTTGAATTTTCGGTGATTTGGTGGTGGTGGCGACCGGAGATGGTGGTGTTGTGATTTGTCTTGTCTCAGATCTGAATTTTTTTGATGATTATGCTCGAATTTTTGATGATTTGTATTTAATTTTTGGTGATTTGCTTTGAGTTTTGGTGATTTGCTTTGAATATTTGTGGTTTCTTGGTGTGTGTAAAGGGTTTTATATCAGATGATCAGTTTATATATTGGGGAATATTTGGATCTGAGTGTTTTATTGCTATAAGTTTTGATGGTTTGAGTATTTCATTGGAGATGGGTGAGAGTTTTTTTAAGAATACTTCATGGTTTCATGTTATTTCTGTGTTTCTTCTAAATTCTGGTCAAGAAATTATGTTGTTAACAGACTGGTTTGGTGTGGTAGTATGATTGTGAAAGACTGTAATGTATTAGGGATATTTTTGGTTGTCTGTATATGTGCGGATGTTGTGTCCGCGTGTGTGCATAGGATTGATGGGTGAGTTTTGCTTAGAAATCGACCAGGTCCTGTAATGTTCTTACAGTTGCCGCATATTTTGAGAAATAATGTTAAAAATAACAGTTTTTAGATTAAAAAAACAAGAATACCGTTTGTCGGACTCACTGGCGAAAAATACCCGATTGGTTACCCAACCCGCACTTGCGTATTGATGATACACATCGCCTCAATGCGTATCCCGCACTGTAGCATCTTCTTCTCCCCAGCTCCGGCCTATCTCCGTTGCCTCTCTCCTATCTCTCCCTCAACGCCACTTATCCGGCCACCACCACTCTACCAGAGCACCCCCATCTCCTCTCCTTCCTCCTGCCTCCATCATCTCCGGCATCTCTCTTCATTTCCGGCCCCGCAGGGGCATGACGAGCTCGTCGAGAATTGCAATCGGAAACTTAGGTTTGATTTGGGCGTTTTCAATCGTGAATTAGAAATGTAATAAGATTAGTATAGTTTTGTAGAGCTTGAAACGGCGATTCTAATGGTATATAATACGTAACCGAAAAATGAAGGGATGGTGTTGATCTGAGCTTGGACGGAATCGAGAAAAATCGCCGCCAATTTCATCGCCTCCTCTGCATATATGAGGGTGACGTCAGATGACGTCAATACCCATTTCCATGATGCGTAACAGCGGATACACATCTACAAGATGCGTATGCTTCAGAAATTTTACAAAGGATACCCCAATGGCAGATGCGTAACCTGGGTTACCCGTATGGAAAATGCGTATCCCATTTACCCCAATGACGAATGCGTATCCCATCCGGTATTTTTCGCCACAACATCCAGAAATCGTTATTTTCAATTTTTTTCCCAGAAAAATCGTTATTTTTAATCTTCACCCATATTTTGATTTGTGTGTAGTCATAAGTGTAATGTTATTAATTTTGAAACTGTGGCTGAATGGTGTATGATTTATTCGGAGTGATTAATCCGAGTTGTGTACGTTTTCAGAGTTATAACTGTTGTATATGAGGGTGTTGTGTCCTGGTGGGCTTTTTTTAGGCGGCCAGGGTCTCACCAGAATAGCCATATATATATATATAGGTAAGTGCTCAAATACAAACCACTTTTAAAATACAAACCTACAAACCAACACTAAATTAATTATATTTCATCTATTCTAAGGTTCCCGCCAAGGGTACCTTCACAAAAAATGCTTAAAATAATTGGCTCTATCCAACAAAAAAAATAAAAAAATAAAAAAAAAATCTTGCCGTGGAAATGCGAAGCATTTAAGACAGTAAACGGATGAGTTAGGTAGTCATGAGGGCCGAAGGCTCTCGACACACCCGTCAATCGTCTATTGCCTTTACCATTGATTGCCATTCCTTACAACTTTAGAATGATAAAGGCGCGAAGCGCCGTACAAGAAGGTGCGAAGCACCGTTAACCAGTGAAATCCACTGCCACGTCATCACGTGAACAGTGATTTTTTTGTTGGATAGAGCCAAGTATTTTAAACGTTTTTTGTATTGGGGTACCCCTAGTTTGGTCATTAGATTAGCTTGAAATATTAGATTATGCTTGGTTTGTAGGTTTGTATTTTAAGGAGGTTTGTATTGTAAATCCTCACTTCTTACATTCACTGATCGACATAATTAAGAGAACTCGAAGAAGAACAGTATCTACAAATTCATAAGAGACTAAAATGAACTAATTAAAATAATATTTCATTCTAGTTGTTGCCACCAAGTCTAACAGAAACCACTAAACTCTATTAAAAAAAGTACCACCCGCAAGCAGTTATATGAAGTAAAAATCAAATAATTAAATTAAATATAATTTTCCTTTAGTGAGCAACAGACAAATCTTAAATAACTCCTAACGAAGGAATCAGCACAATGTTAACAATCAAGAAACTTTTTAAATGTTAAGTCTACCAAAGCAATCAAGAAACTCATAAACAATTTTTTTCTTTTTTAAAAAGAAATTGGGCATTGCTCTTTTTTGAAGTTAAAGTTGTTCATCGTCCTTCAACCTCCAAATAACCATCAATAGATAATGTGGAGGCATATCCTGTAATTAGATTTGACCTCTTTTCACACGGTCCTAATTCAGAGTTAAAAAGCAAGATGTAACAAACACTTCTTCAGGTTACAGTTTCAAAATAAGTCGACATAACACAATAACAATAAAATATTGCATATGTAAACACCTAAAACATGAACCAAAATTTACAATTTGATATACCAAATACAAGATTCATTTCCGTAAGGTTCACACATTAAAATAAATGCAAATTTTTCACAAAAAAGGTTACAAATTAAAAAAGAACAATGGAGTTAAAACACTCTATATAAATTTCTTTGATTTGATCTTCCGGTACAAATATGCAACAGATGAAGTTGGGTACAAGTACCAAAAAGAATGGTAAACAATTTGGAAGATTAATGCCTGAAGCTAAAACAAGCTTCCAAGCTAGCCTTTTCAGTAAAACAACAAGAAAAATTATAGTAGTCCATGAACATACCATTCTAAATTACCCAGCTCTCTTCAATAATTGAGAATCATGTTTCCACATGTTTTTGTTACCACAAGTAGGTCCCACCGCAAGTCGTACGCACCGCACTGAAATAGTACACCTGAAAACAAATTGTCAAATATTACTTTTTGTGGTAATATGAATTCGTGACATTAACATTATCTTCTATTTAGACTAATTCATATGGACTAAAAAAAACATAGTCTTGCACAATAACACTTTGGGAAAGCTCCACCAACCCTCATGTTGGATAACTGAATGTCAAATATGCACTACGAAAATAAAGTAATTGATAACAGCAATTTCTAACTTTGATAGTACTGCAACCAGAAAACGATTAAAAAAAAAAAAGACATGTAGCCTTTGTAACCCGAACCTTCCAATTTTGTTCTCATACTTGTGTCTACTGGACATGAGATGAGTGGGGGCAGAGACGAAACCAGATATTTTTTTAGAGGAGCGAAACATATAACAATAATTTTAAGGACGAATGTAAACTAGACATATTAGGTTGCAAGGGTCCAAAATAATAGATATTCTGACTTTATACATAATAAATAAAAGGTTCTTGAAATTTTTGGAAAGGTTTTAGGTCTTGGGGATATCATAACCCCCCCCCATAACCCCACCCTACCCCCCCCCCCCCCGGGGGGGTTGAATCCACTCATTGGTCTGGTGTGGGTATGGGATTTGGGTCGGATCCTATAGATTTAAATCATACACTTAAGTTTGCACCAATTAACTTCATAATTAATAATAAGGCATACTACTTCGTTGTTTATACAGAGCAAGATCCTGAAAGACTTACTTCATTCCATCCTTCCGATGTGTGGTATGAATCTAAATATAAAATTAAATGTACACAATATATAGGAATTAGGATCACCACCCAAGTGTACACAATATATAGGAATTAGGATCACCACCCAAGGTTAAAATTTACGAGATCATAACCGCGTCACAGCACCCATATTCAATTACATGTCCATATCCATAATTTCTACATATAAACTACAAATCTGATAGTCGATCTGCACCCGTGCCTGACACCTATATAATTTCTGTTTACCAGAAAGTTCTCACATCCGACCCTACATAGTCATGTCAAACTTCACCCTCATCTTATTGCAACAGTTTCTATTTATATACATCGCACACCCTCAGAGAACTGAATATTAAATAGGGAAAAAGAAAAAGTCATTTGGTATTTCTGCCTTCAAAGTAAAACAGATAAAGGTACAGATTGTAAATTGAAATTTAGTTAAAAGATTTAAAATCGTAGTGCAGAGCTACTATGATACTTGTACACTAAAATGAAGGAATGTGCACCACAATTACAAATCTCATGCCTACTGAACTCCTAACCAAATTTCTTTATAAATGTAAACACATCATATTCGATAACTAAACTCCTCAAACATCCAATCTCCTAATAACCTCAGAAAACATGAGTTGCCATATTCCGTCTTTCACCCTGCCCTATTGACATAGCTAACACACAGTAAGGCAGAATGACAATAGTTGTTCCTACATAGATATTAAGTACCATAGCTACATGTAAATAATGATTCTTCTAAATGCAGCCACGCAAGTAAACATGACATGTAACAGTAAAGCTTACATTTAAGCATAAAAAGAAGGGTAAATTTTGATTATGTCTTTTCTTCCATGGGACAAGGATTCCAAGCATCGCACATTCTGACTCACTTTTAAAATTTTCTCAAAAACGAATTTTTAAATTTGAACCCGACCCAACCCAACCCTTCTCAACAACCCCCAATTTAAACGGACCCTAATTTTCCAACAACACGTATCTCCTACACATTAGCCCCAACCATCCTACATGGTGTGCATTATCATTGGTCTTGGTTCCACTTGGGTAACAAACCTCCCCAACCACAATGAGCTCGTAAATCGTTGGTCTCACCTCACTATATCAACTACCCATTTACAAAACCATTTAATATATGTCAAAAATCACCCAAACTAATAATTCTAGCTAATCATCAAACTACCAATCTCTTGTTTCAGTACACTAGAGTGGGTCCCACCGGAAAAACCTTTTCAGACACACGGTTGGAACTCATTAGACTTAAAGGGGTTGTACTTGTACTGGTACATACTGATAATAAGAATCACTTACCTCTGTAAGAATATAAATAATATATGAATAACTGAAAATTAATGAATATAAAGTGATGCTTCAAAATAAAAATGCTTACTCAATTAAATATATACATGCAGATGATGATGATGATGACGATGATGATGGTAATGGGTCATCGGCATATTTCTTCATCACTGAAATCTCGAGAAATTTTTTACAGCTTTACTTTTTAAGAACTTTATTTTTTAAGGACACTGAACAAGAAGGTACAACTCAAATGATGGAGCTTGGGAACTTGACTAGGCCCCTCTACTACTTTTATTTTGGGCCTTATTGTTTTCCAAATTGCTAAGCCCAACCCACCTTTTTTCTAGCAACTTTGTTGTAACTGGTGGGCTTCTGGGCTCTTATAGACGACAGTTTGAACCAGAGCTGTGAGCAAGATAGAAATTGATTTTCCTTTCGGCAAAAAAATTGTTGTAGGTTTGAGTTCTAATTTAAATTATTATTAGAATGTTTACTTTTTTAAAAAAATAAACTTAATTAAGAAAAGAAATGCTTCCTTTTGTCAAAAAAAAAAAAGAAATGCTTCCTAGGAATTAATATTATTTGATTTTCCACGCTCCTTTAGATATAGAAAGATAATTTTAATTTCAAAAATTGATGGAATTTATATCTTTAATATGATTAACAAAAAAATATGAGAAAAAAATAATTATATTGATAAACAAAAATGTGATGTTTTTCCCAACAACATGTATTACATCATTAGAATGAACATTTTTTTGACAGTCATTAGAATGGACATTAGAATGATAAAAAAAGCAGATATATATCAGCCTTGTCCTTTTAAATTAAAACAAATATAAAAATACTTAAATATTATACTTCCGTCTTTATTGTTGAAAATTCGATCTCTTACTCAGGTTATATTTGTTTGTTCGAAAAAAAAAATTCAAGAAAAATGTTTTCTAGATCTTCCAATATTTATTTGAACCCTGAAAAATATTTTTTGTGTATTTGTTTGACTTTCTGGAAAATACTTAACAGATTTTTTGTGTTTGTTTGATTTTTAAGATAAATATTTTTCAAGATAAGAAAATTCCCTTAACAAAAGTGATGATTTCTTGAAAAAAAAAAATTCCCTTTACTTTCTCAATTCGAAAAAAAAAATTTCCAAAATTAAAAATTTTTAATTATTTTTTTTCGTAATAGCAAATAAACAAAAAATAATAGAAATCTTACTACAAGAAATTTTCTGGATAAATATTTTCTGAAAATTTTGTCTTAGAGAAATTTTTTTCCGAGAAAATGTTTCCCAAAAACTTGTTTTCCCAGGGATTTTTTCCCAGAGAACATTTTTCACGAGAAAAATTTTATAGGAATTTTTTTTTCGATAACTTTCTTTCAAGAAATATTTTTCCGAGAAACACTTTTTCTTGTGAAAAATTTTCCAAAAAAAAATACTCAGGAAATTTTTTTGGAATAATTTTTTCGAGAAATTTTATTTTTAGAAAAATTTTCCCGGGAACCCAGGAACTTATTTTCAATAAATTCTTTCTTGAGAAAAATATTCTCGAGAAATTTTTTCAAAAATCTTTGTTTCGAAAAAAAATCCAAAAAAAAAATTCTCGAGAAAAATATTATTGAGAAATTATTTTCCTAAAATTTTCTTAAAAAACATTTTTTCCGGAAATTTTTTTAAGTAAACTTTTAGCAATAAAGAAATTATTTTCTGGGAAAATATTTTCCAAAATAATGTTATGTTTCGATAAACAAACGGAACCTAAATTGCATTTTGCACCCCTTATCTTTGGGAATTTTTTCGATTTCGTTTTATATTATGAACTTCGGTACTTTGCATCCCATACTTCATGTTTCGCTTCACTTTGCACTTTTTCTGTTTACAATTTTTAACACCATTATATTTGAATTTTTTTTCAAAATTTGACAGGGGTATTTTTGGTATAGCAACTTGTTTTTTAGAAAAAATAAAAACAATTCAGAAAAATATATTTGTTTTAAAACATATACTCCCTCCGTCTCTAAATACTTTTCCTGTTTTCCTTTTTGGGTCATTCAAAATACTTTTCCAGTTTTCTATTTTAAGCCAAAATACAACTTACATTCTCATAATAATTCTCTTAATAATTGTGCCAATTTTAATTAAAAAAACAAACCACCTATTTGAACTTTTTTCCTTTTATCAAAAAAACTACGCCCCATTCTTCTCTCTTCAACCACAACGTACAAACCCTAGCCGACCATCACTAAATTTCATTCTTAAAATCAGCCTTGAATTTGACAATACATCACAAATCTTGAGTCTAAAATATGAATTCTGTTAGTCACAGAGACATGCCTGTACTCATATAATAACAAGCCTAAGTATGTGTAATGATGTGCATTACCTACATGACCTCTTAACTGAGGGAACCTCTAGTTGTAGAGTTTCTGGTTGTTTTGTACTTATAAGAGGCATCAAATTCTAGTTGTGTAACTGTACTTATAAAGTCAAGAATAATGCTTGAAAGAAGTTCCAAGGTTCATGCCTCAAGCAAGATGATAAAGACTGTCAAATAATCACAGTTGGGATTTGAAGAAAATGAAGAATTTGCCTAAGTACCAATTCGAGAAGTATGTTTGTTATATTCGAGAAGTCAGGGATTTGATATCTCAAAAGACATTATTCGATATCTCTGAATGCACTGTTCGATATCTCATTCGATATCTCAGAGATTCGACATGTCTACTACTCTTTCGAGAACTCAGGAAGTCAACAAGTCAAATCATCATTCGAGTTCTCTAAGAGTCAACAAGTCAAAGCTACATTCGATATCTCAAGGACTAAAGAAGCTATTCGATATCTCAGGGATTCAATAAGTAAAATGCTCTATTCGATATCTCAAGGATTCCTGAAGAAAAGACTTATTCGAGAAGTGATTCGATATGTCAGTTCAACAGTATTCGAGAACTCAGAGTTATCGATTAAGCCAATTCTAGTTCTCGAATCACCAACAGAGTTACTTCTCGAATACAATCTTGGAGACAAAATACTGAAGAATTGTACAAGTCAGAGACCTGCAACAAGCCAAGACGCTTTATGGACCACATACTATAAAGCACGTTGGAAAGCCTATAAGGAAGCTTGGAGAGATGGTACAAGAGACAAAAAGCTAAAGAAGTGGATCTGAACAGAGTTCTAAGAAGTCAAATCCGTAACAGTTTGGATGTTTACTCAAATAGGATAGACACATTAAAAAGCAAATTTGTTTTGCTACCTTATTTGTTGTAAGCAAGTTGTTCACGTGATATAAGTGAACAACCCTACCTCTTTAGCAAGCATCAAACAGAGTGATCGAGAGTTCTAACAAGTAATATCTCTCTGAGAAAGAAGCTGAGAATACTAACATTTGTATTCACAGATTGTAGCAGATCTTTATCTAATACAATATTAGATTAAAGTGATATCGTGTTCTTGTGTTTATATTCCGCACTTACATAATCTGTTAAACACAAACACACACTCTGTTACACAACCAGATTCAAGCCAAGATTAAAACAACCTTCACCTAAAACACTTATCAGAAAAAGAAAAGTTTGAGAATCCATTCACCCCCCCTGTATTCTCGTGTGTATTCAATACTCAAGAAGTGGTATCAGAGCAGGTTGTTTATTCAAAAACAGAAAACGATCATGAATACACCAAAGACTACAGGAATGGTAAAGGTCCCTAAGTTTGACAAAGAGAACTACAACCTCTAGAAGATCAAGATGCAGTTGTTCATCAAAGCTGCTAATCCTCTATATCCTGAGATACTCAAGAATGGTCCCTTTGTTCCACAACAGGAGATTCCTTATAAGACGGTTGGAACTGTAACCATTCCAAGATCCTATGTGGCTAAAGAACCATCTCAATGGACAGAGACAGAAAAGGAGATGGTTGCCCTTGATAGTCATCTCATGCTACTGATCATAGATTCTATGGAGATGTCAATGTTTGCCAACATAGCCTCCTGCAAAATAACAAAAGAGATGTGGGATCATATTGAGGTATTATGTGAAGGAATAGAGGAAGGTAGAGAAAACAAGAAACAGATAACGGTCATACAGTATGAAGCTTTCATGGCTCAGTCCAAAGAAAGTATTACTAATATGTTTGAAAGGTTTCACAAGCTAGTGACTGAGCTACAGATGAATGGTAAGGTTTACAGCACCAAGGAGTTTAACATGAAGTTTCTATTATCTTCACCAAACCACCTAGAGCAAAGGGTCATCTCTCTAAGAGAAAGAGATTTGAACAAAATCACATATGATGTGCTCTATGGGGTTTTAAAGACTCATGAGCCTGAGTTGCTTCAGAAGAGGGCTATCCAAGGCAACCAAGGCAGAATGGTAAACATATCATGTGCCTTGATTGTCAGCAAATCTGTTCAAGACCTAGAAGCATCTACAAGTTAGCTGAGGATAGAAGAGATAGTTGATGATGAAGAAAATGAAGGTGAAGTGACTGAACCTGTTGAGGAGAAGGAAGAAGAAGAGTTCTATACTCTTGAAGAGCTAGATGGCATGGAAAACACTTCATATGCTTTCATGGCCAGAAAGTTTCCAAACATCAGATTCAAGAGGAACCAACCCTTCAAACCTAGACCCCAAAACCATTCATTCAACAAGAGCAAGGCACCTGTGAAAGCAAACAAGAACAAGTTCAAAACCAGCCATGTGGATAGATCATCTGTAAGGTGTTATAGATGCAATGACCTATGGCATTTTGCTAGTGAATACAAGAAGCCTAAAAAGAAGGATAAGGAGTTTCTAGAGCTTGAAGCCAAGTATGAGGCCCTTCTGAAAAAGCAAACACAAGGCAAGGCCTACATAACTGAAGGGAAGTGTTGGGATGACTCTGATAGTGATGGAGAGGAGCAAGAATTCTGCAACTATGCCTTGATGGCTGATTCCAAGGACGAACAATCTCTATCTGACTCTCATGTACCATCTCTCACTACCATAGATATGTCTGTTTCTGAGTACAAATGCATGGTTGAACAACTATCTATTGAAATGTTTAATATTCATACTAGTATGACTGCTGCTAATGAAGAGATTTCTAAACTGTCTGCTAAGAATGAATTGTTAAACAAGAAGAATGAGGAACTTGAGCTAACTGCTATGCAAGTAGATAACCTTAAGAAAGAAGTTGAATATTTTCAGAATAAGGTTCTATGTGCTAGTCAGGTTGAGAAGGCTCTTAGGGATGAACTAACTGAGAATGAATTCAAACTGAAAGCCTTTAAGAACTCATCTAGTCTATTGCAGTCCTACCATGAGAAAAACCAAGCTAAACCCAAGGCTGCCATTGGACTTGACTATGGCACTCTTAAACAGAGGAAGGGCTATGATGTCATTGAAGATGACATAGTTGTTCAGGATGAAGTGCCTCACATTTTGAAAAAGACTGAGTCTCCAATTTTTAAAGAACCAACATTTGAAATTAATGAGGATGCCTTACTCATTAAGCAAATGTTGAATGATGAGGATGAGGCACAGTCTAGTGAATAACCAACATCCTCTAAGAGTGAGAGTGTCAAGGCAAAAGCCAAGAAGCCAGTAGGAGGTTGACCTAGACCTGAGAAGTTTGTGAAGTTTGTTTCAGCCGGGAAAAATGAATCTGAGAAGAAAGTGGCTAATAAGAAGCAAAACAGAAATGGAAAGCTAGGGATAAACAAGAATAATAATTATGCTTATGTGCCAAATGCCCCTAGGAAAGTTTGTCAAAACTGTTTTAGCACTAATCACTTAACTCATGCATGCAAGAAACCAACTGGTAGTGTAGCTAAGCCTTTCTATGATTGTTCTGTGCCTTTAAGACATAGAGATTCACCTTTCTGTGATAAACTTGACTGTATGCCATGCAACATGAATGTTATGACTAGCTGTTTTAATTTGAGAAGACAATTCATGGATGGTTGCATCAGTCACAACATTCACACACACTACATAAGGCCAGAGTCTTCAAGTCCTCCTCGAGTTAGGAAGGTACCTCTGTCACCTAAGTCTAAGAATTTAGATTCTAAGACTTCCAACAGTGACAAGAAGACCAGTCCTAAGAAAGTTAATAAGCATGCTGTTTTTGATAAATCTGTTTCTAAGCCAAGTGGACCCAAACTTGTTTGGGTACCAAAGAAGAAGTAATACCTTTGTGTTTGCAGGGCAAAGAAAGTGAAAAGAAGGTCATGTGGATTTTGGATAGTGGATGCTCAAATCACATGACTGGTGATATGGCCCTGCTATCATAATATAAGGAGAAGGCTGACCCAATGGTTGCTTTTGGAGATGACAGCATGGGTAACACATTGGGATATGGCAAGTTGAAAGTTGGTAATGTCATCATTGAAGATGTAGCACTAGTCAAGGGTCTCAAGCATAATCTGCTAAGTGTTGGTCAGTTTACTGATAGAGGATTCAAGGTAAATTTTGACAAAGATGAATGTTTGATCACCCATAAGAAGACTGGTGATTTTGCTCTATCTGGAGTAAGAAAAGGAAGCCTGTTTGTAGCCAATATGGACTCTGCAAACAAGGACAAAGTTTGTTGCTTCTACTCAAAAGCATCAAATGAAGATTGTTGGCTATGGCACAAGAAGTTATCACACCTGAACTTCAAGGCCATTAATTCTCTAGTCAAAAGAGAGTTAGTGAGAGGCATGCCCACACTTGAATTCTATCAAGAAGGAGTGTGTGAGGCTTGTCAAAAAGGAAAAATGAAAAGGTCAAGCCACAAGTCAAAGACAGTGACATCAATCACCAAGCCCCTGCAATTAATTTAAATGGATTTGTTTGGGCCTGTCAATATTATGTCACTCTCAAGAAAGAAGTATGCCCTAGTGATGGTTGATGACTACACAAGGTATACATGGGTGGAATTTCTAGCATCAAAGGATGAGGCTCCACAAGTAATCATTGAGCACACAAAGAAAGTTGATAAGGAAGCAAAAGTCAACAATGCAAGTGTGATTGCATTGAGAAGTGATAATGGAACAGAGTTCAGAAATGCCTTACTTGAAGCATTTTGCAAAGAGAATGGCATTTCTCAACAATTCTTAGCTCCAAGGACTCCACAACAAAATGGAGTAGTTGAGAGAAAGAACATAACTCTAATTGAGGCAGCCAGAACAATGTTGCTTGATGCAAAAATGCCTACATGTTTTTGGACTGAGGCTGTGAGCACTGCATGCTACATCCAGAACAGAACCCTCATCAACAAAAATACTGGAAAGACACCTTACAATTTGATGACTGGAAAGAAGCCTACTCTAAAGTATGTTCATACTTTTGGAAGCAAATGCTTTGTGTTGAAAGACAATCCAGAATATGTTGGGAAGTTTGATGCAAAGGCATTTGAAGGAATTTTTCTTGGCTATTCTATGGAGAGAATTGCATACAAGGTTTATATCATCAGTCAAAAGAAAGTTATGGAAAGCACAGATGTGACATTCGATGACAGCAAACTACCTGGATTAGAAGAAGCCAATGATGAAGATAGAGATCCATTAAAGTTTGATAATCTAGATGATTCTGATGAAGAGATTGAAACTGAAGTTGAATCTCTAGTTCAACAAACTCAAGTGAATGATGAAGCAAGAGAAGAATCTGATCCAACCAACAGTGAAGATACTATTATCCAAGACACACCTGTGAATAGTAGCAAATTCACAGGGGGAGGAAATGAAAATGATCATGTCTTGAATGATGAAGCAACATCAAGGTTGAGAAATCAAACTGAGCACTCAAGGAAATGGGATAGGTCACACACTGCAGAGCAAATTATTGGAGATCCAAATGCAGGAGTGAGAACTAGGAGAGCAACTCAAAATGAGTGTCTCTATGGTTGCTTTCTCTCTCAAATTGAGCCTAAGAAACTTGATGATGCACTGTTGGATCCAGATTGGATTATTGCCATGCAAGAGGAGCTGAATCAATTTGAAAGAAACAAAGTATGGGAACTTGTACCTGCACCACAGAACAGAACCATTGTTGGAACAAAATGGGTTCTGAAGAAAAAGATGGATGAAAATGGTGTGGTAGTAAAAAACAAAGCAAGGTTGGTTGCAAAAGGATACTCTCAACAGGAAGGCATCGATTATGATGAGACATTTGCCCCTGTTGCTAGATTGGAAGCCATCAGAATATTCTTGGCATTTGCTGCTCATTCAAATTTTAAAGTCTATCAAATGGATGTCAAGAGTGCATTTCTGAATGGAGAGTTGGAAGAAGAAGTTTATGTGCAACAACCACCTGGCTTTGAGGATCCACATTTCCCAGAGTTTGTCTACAGATTGCTTAAGGCATTATATGGACTTAAGCAGGCTCCAAGGGCATGGTATGATACTTTATCACAATTTCTTCTGGAAAATCAATTCACTAGAGGCACATTGGACAAAACACTGTTTTACAAGAAGCATGGCGATGATATTATCCTAGTTCAGATCTATGTGAATGATATCGTATTTGGCTCTACAAATGAGAAGCTGTGTGAGAAATTCTCTAAGCTCATGCAGAGCAGATATGAGATGAGTATGATGGGAGAGTTGACATTCTTTCTTGGGTTGCAAGTTAGTTAGAGGAAGGATGGTATCTTTATCAATCAAACCAAGTACATCAAGGATTTATTGAAGAAGTTTGGCTTAAAAGATTGCTCACCTACTAAGACACCCATGGCTACTGCCACTAAATTGGATGAAGATGCTAAAGGCAAGAAAGTAGATATCTCAATCTACAGAGGCATGGTTGGTTCTCTACTCTATCTCACTGCAAGTAGGCCAGACATCATGTTTGCAACATGTTTGTGTGCAAGGTTTCAATCAAATCCAAAAGCGTCACATTTGATTGCTATAAAGAAGATCTTTAGATATCTGAAGGGCACTCCAAACTTGGGTTTATGGTATCCTAAGGACACAGGGTTCAATCTGGTTGGTTATTCTGGTGATGATTATGCTGGATGCAGAGTGGATAGGAAAAGCACCTCAGGTAGCTGCCAGTTTCTTGGACAAAGGTTAGTCTCTTGGTACAGCAAGAAACAACAATCTGTGTCAACTTCCACAGCTGAGGCTGAATACATAGCTGTTGGGAGTTGCTGTGCTCAAGTGCTTTGGATTAGAAATCAACTTAGAGACTATGGACTTATGTTGGAAAGAATTCCAATCATGTGTGACAACACAAGTGCAATCTCTATAGTTTCCATTCCTGTCAATCATTCTAGGACAAAGCACATTGACATCAGATATCATTTCATTAGGGAGCATGCAAATAATGGAACCATTGAGTTGAATTATGTTTCTACAGATAAAAAATTAGCTGATATATTCACTAAGCCATTGGATGAAGCCACCTTCACAAGGTTGGTTAGTGAGATTGGAATGCTGAATTCTTCAGAATCTGGCTAAGTGAAAACATCAACTAGATTGTTGCAGTAGTAAATACTTACTTTATCTAAATTCTCAATATTTTTGAAGTAAGTGTTGGCTGAAATATGATTTATAAATATTTCAAATCTGTTGCATATGTTGAAAATCATATTCGAATTAGCTTGAAATTTCTATGAAATTTTAAGACTATCACTATTTAATTTGTTAGAATATTCTTCATTTGAATAATTCTGGTAAATTTTGAAAAGATAGTGAAAATTAACTTTTATAAGTGGAAAGTGTAGCTCGATAAGTCAGACTTCTCGAATGACTTTCATGTCTATGGTCGACTTCTCTAACAAGTATATTTGGAACACTCTTGAGTTCTCGAATAGTGCATTTTGGAGAAATCGAATAGAGACTTGCTTGACTTCTCGAATAGAACATTTGAGTTGTCGAATCATTTGAAAAGGCTGAATCCTCGCTGAATCTTAACCGTTTTTGGATTTTTATCCAGAATTTTTAAATCACTCATAAAAACATATTTTATTTAATTTGGAATTATTTCTAAGTTAGATAATAGCCAGCTGTGATTTGCAAATTGCTTGAGATATCGATTAAGCCTTTCTTGACTTATCGAATT
The DNA here is from genome assembly GCA_036435485.1 of Saposhnikovia divaricata. Classification (NCBI taxonomy): domain Eukaryota; kingdom Viridiplantae; phylum Streptophyta; class Magnoliopsida; order Apiales; family Apiaceae; genus Saposhnikovia; species Saposhnikovia divaricata. Next base: position 51,799,097 of record CM071594.1, on the reverse strand, counting down.
GTTGATTTCTACTTCTCGAATGACTGAATTGTCGATACAAAACATATATCTAATCGACAATTCAAGTACTTCATACTTATACAGCTTTACATCTATTCGTTTCTTTTCATTCGATTTCTCAAGCATCTAAAGTTCCAAAACCTCTGAAAACTGTAACACCCCCAGATCCGGGGTCCGGGATCCGGTGGTTACGGTTTCCAATTCTGTCCACAACAATTGAACTTTCCTTAACATAAAATAAATTACGTCTCTATAACCCAACACAACAATATAAAACACACCCGTTATAGTCCCAGAGATGAAATCAGAGTAACAATCAAATTTTTATTAATCACATTATGAGTTCTTACAATCCAAAAGAATTTCAATATAAATACATAATCTTTGCCATCCATTTACATAAGTCATACTAGACCATATTCTTGGTACTGAAAGAATAAATATACCCTACCAATAGCTTCTTCTTCAGCTCTGGTAGTCTCATCGTCCTCGCCCGCGTCGAGTGCGCCTTGTGCGAGTCATCTGGTCTAGCTGTTGTTGTGATATAATAATAAAGCAAGGGTGAGCAATAGCCCACCAACAATAATATATAACTGAATGATAATGTATAACAGTTCAAAAGTATCTTTCAAACCATATACCATGCATTTACGGAAATGATGCCAGTATAATATGAACGATGAAGTTACAAGGTAACTTGAAGTATTTGTTTGTAGAAATATCTGCTACATCAAAGTAAGCGAGATATTCTTATTGTTATTAAGAAGAGGAACTTGCAAGAAAAGGTTGCAATTCCAGTTATGACCCTTTTCCAACTCTGCCAACAGTAATCATGTTGCAGGAAATAAATAAATTTGGATGATGAACCAATGATGGAGTATTCACCGCGCCCGCTGTTCCAATCTTGATGATCAGTCGAGATCGTACAGCTCAATTTAGATTTACTACCGGTAGAAGGAAGAACTGACGGCTTTACTTGTCTACCGCCTTACTAGCTCTCCCCGGCCAACGGTTGGGCCAAAGGGGATGGACCGGCGCTACTCGGCCTCTTACACGACTCCTAGTTCAAATAGAATTCATGATTCTGAATGTAACGTTCGTCCCCCTTTCCCCAAGTATAATACTTGTTGATAAGACTCCACAAAGTAGTCGTATCTTGTTGGAAAGGAAAATTTACCAATAACTCCCAAGCTATTACTTGGTAACGGATATCAACTTGTTCCAGTAATCTTACCCCTCGAAAGATGAGAAGGTAAGCAACGACTTAATAAGTCAACAACACCCGATTTGCGGGTGAAGGGAATACTTTATGACCGGGAAGTCGACAAGATAAATAACATTTTCCAAGTAAGGTTCCCTTATTATTAAGGAGATAGACTCAAAGAAGAATGATGTCTGAGAACCTTTCTTGATATAAGATTAATAATAATATGACTCCGAGATATTTTCTGTAATAATCGAAGAAGATAAACCTTATCGAGATTATTCTAAGTATGGAATAAATATTCAGAGAATATTTAATGAGTTAAAATATTTAAAGAATATTTGGGAATATGAAAGAATATCTTTAATCAGAGTATTTCTCAAAATAATCCCTGAAGAAATATCAGGAGAATATTTATTGAATAAATAAATATTTGAATGAATATTCAAAACAATATTCATTAATTAATAAGACCTGAAAAGAATATTTAAGGTAATATTCATAATTAATTAGGAATTTAAATGAATATTCAAAAGTAATATTCATTTAATGAATAATATCCTAAATGAATATCAAGTAATATTCATTTAGTAATCCAAGCCTTAAGGAATATTCGAGATAATATTCGATAATTAAATCAAGCTTCAGATGAATATTAAAATAATATCCATCAAGTATCTAATATCTTAAATGAATATTCAAAAGTAATATTTATTTAATAAAATAATATTCTAAAAGAATATCCAAATAATATTCATTTAATAGTCTCATCTTTAGAAGAATATTCGAAATAATAGTCGATAATCAATTCGACTCTGAATGAATATTGAGAAATATTATTCGTTGAACAGTTACGTTCAAATAATTATTTGAAGTAAGGATCGTTAAAATAATTAGTCTCGAACGAATATTCAAATAATATTCGTCGCCCAAATAATAGAAAATATTTACTTAAATATTTTCCTCCGAGGTAATCTCGATATATCAAGAAATATTGACTCCCGATCTATTTTTGATTAATAAGATGTAGACGCCCTTCTATGAGGGTCTTACAATAACCGGCTTATAACTGATATATAACTATCTAGCTTATAAGCCAACAATAACATTCAGGGAACAAGTATATCAATTCAACTTGAAAGTAGGCATGCATGCAATGGCATATGTATATCAGCAATCATATATATATATTTATTCAATCACAACAACAGCCTAAAAGAAGGGAATTGAAACTTGCCTGGTAGTCGAGTACGGTAAGGGGTAGTGGTAGCGGGTCCCGGTTCAGCTTGGTGATCTATAAATAGCCAAGGCATTCGGGATTAATCACTTAACATATTAAAAGTTAAGTTATACTTAATTCGAAACACGTTCTCGAGTTATCTCGTTATACCCCTTTTAGTGGATTACTTTTATCACTGATCCGACCCGACATTCGTTCGTTAATACGACATGTCATTGTACTTATACTTGGGACATACTTAAGTCATATGAGTTCTAAAGTCGATCGTTACGAACCAATACTATACTCCGAGTTTTATCGCCCGTTTTCTAAGTGTTTTACCGAAGTTATAAAAGAGTCGTCTTTTAGGGGTTCGTTCGCGTTTAACCTCGACTCGAACATTTTTAATAAATCGAAAAATGATCCTTTTGACATACAGTTTTCTTTCACACCTTCGTTTTTACCTCTAGTATTTATTTACCAATATTCGCCATGACTTTACATATTTTACGAGGGTTCAAATTCAGTTACGAATTCTCGGTTACGGTTTCGAAATACTTTTAGTAAACCGGCCGTAACTCCTAAACCGTAAGTCCGTTTCACGTGATCTTTATATCAAAACGAAGCTTATAACATAAGCTATCCTAAAATGGCAGAAAAGTTTCTGGTCAGTAGGGTCTTGATGTGAAAAATGGCATACAAAACATGATATTGTAAAATCGGGCATTATAGCGGCTATGTTTACGCGTTTTCCAAAGTTTTTACACTTTATCTCGATCTAACAAAGATCAATCCAACCACACAAACGCATGATAATCATCATGACTAGTCTATCAACAACTCATCTCAACCATCTCATGGATCACAATCCAAACAACAACCATAATCAACTAATAACATAGATCTAAGCATAACATAGCATACTAACACTAAATCATCCATAAAACTCATAAAATCTCAAAATGGTACCAAGGGTGGAAGCTTGGACTTTGGATTTGGAATTTAGGGAGGAAGTCGAATGGAATGTTTTGGAGGGGGAGAGAGTTGCTTGCTTGTTCTTGATCTTTTCCTTGTATTATTGTGTTGCCTTGGATAATATCTTGCTAAAGTAGCTTTATTAAAGTGCCTAGGTCATCCATGATGCAATCAAGAGATATGTGTTGCATTTTGAATGGTTTTCATGCTAAGTATTGGTTTGATATCTAAGTACTACTTCCATCTCCAAGTATGCTAGTTACTTTAAGCCACTTGGTTGCTAGATATTTATTCTAGTAGCTTACACAAGACTTGCTTCCTCTGCTTGTTTCTGTGTCCGGTTATTGCCCGTTTCGATTGATCGTTCGTAGGAATATTTCACGGATTTCTAATTAGGGTTTACCGGGAATCCTTTTTAATATTAATACTTTCATTCTCCATCTTTCATTCTAACTTTCCAATTTATATTCCTTAAATCCATTCGTTAAATACTTAAGGCTATCAGTGTCCAGGGAACTCTCGGAGAAAATAAAAGTGCGGTTTTTCAGAATCCGACAGCTTTTACATACAATTATTTTCCCCCTGGATCACTAATACGAACTCGGAAATCCGTCCCGAATGCTTCTATATAGTGTCGTCTCATATTATTATATACTCTCACCAAAACACTATTCATTCTGTATTCTTTTCTTGTTCTCTTAGGGTGGTACAATTGTCCGTATTCTCTTTCGATCGTTCCTTATCCTTTTTACGGAACTCCTGGATTAATCGTTACCGATCTGGATGACATGAGAATATTCTCCTGCTTGAAAGTGCCATATCTTATTCCCTTAGAAGATAGATTATTCTTACCTATGTTGTTACCCTTTAGCATTCTTCAAGACATAGAAATAATAAAGTCGAATTCCATTCATTCTTTCCAAATATCAATTATTACATTGTAGCCATAACCACTCCTCAGTGGTTTCCTACCTTCATTCTTAAATCAAATATAATAACATCCCAAAATATCAAATCCTCAAAGTTAATATCTCAATTCTTGGATTATAATAATATTTAATCCACTGTCCAGTCAAATATTATACCGAAAAAGAATTTGGAATTTCTGAATTCCGATCGTCTCTGCATTCACTTATTTCCTCCGCGTATTACTAATATGACTTCGAAACATCCATATCACGTCCCGTACATAGGGTGGCGTGAAAAGTTTTCCAACTTACAAAATCACTATTCATCCACCAAATTACTATGCACGTATAGGAAACACTATGCACGTACGGGAAACACTATGCACGTACGGGAAACACTATGCACGTACTCATTTCCCTTCAAGGATCCATTAGCTCCTTCCTGGATGGTAGATTATTCTTATCTAGGTCCTCAACCATCGAATTACTCTATTCTGACAATATACCAATGCATCAGGATCATTGTCCCAAGCAATATCCATTCATTACAATCATTGTTCTTTGAAACCACCATTCATTAGAGCTGGTGACCTTGTTGTCGGAATCATTGTTCTTCATTTTATCATTACTTAATAAAAAGTTTTAATTATATCCAAAATTTGGGGTTCTTACAGTCTCCCCTCCTTAAAAGGATTCCGTCCCGGAATCAGGTAGGAAGCAAAGAGTCGTTTGCCTGTCGTTCCCTTTTTAACTTCCCGGTCAATTCTTAGTCGTTCTACCCTTCCTCAACACATCTTCTAGTGCTACAATCCATACTTTATCCTTTTTCCATCAACGTTGCTACTTTTCGTACAACTCACTATCCGGGTTATACTCTTACTCAGTCTTATCCTTATTGATACCTGCAGTAACATTGGTATCACTATCACCCCACGATTCGGAGGTAACCTCGCTCGTACTGTGCATTTCCTGATCGCTTTAATCTTCGCAATCTCGATCAATATAGAGAAGTGGAAAGATTTATTGAGAGATCACTATGATCAATTGAACATTTGTTATATTGCATAGTTAGTACAGAAGGGGGCCAGCCTTTAGTACTTGACAAGCAATTAAACAAGTCATGGCATTCCACTTAGACTTCTATCACATAGACAGATAGTCACGTAGCAGTACCTCCCCTCCTAAAAGGGTTGTTCTTCTCAATTCATAAAGAAGATGAATAAGAGAGAAGAAGAGAAAAGAGTTCTAAAGGATTATAGAAAGCTTTCATGGTTGTAGAATATCATACTCAGAATTTACCTCTGAACTATAGAGGTTTATCAAAGAAGAAATTAATCATAATTATATCCAATACTATTTGATCGCAATCTCACGTGTCAACAGATCTTGCTGCTTTGTCCATTATTCTCTGGACCTGTACCCTGGTTCCACCTTAGCAACTTACTTTTGGAAAATCTTTGAACCTTTCAGGTTAAATCTTAGTTTCTCGCTTGACACCATTGTTACTGACATTCCATGTCACGCTACTAGCTTTTTCATATCTATAATATTAACACTATCAGGTTGTCATCCCGAGAATTCATCGGAAAACCCATTTATTAATCCATTCCTAACATTCCTTGCTTCCTATTTCGTAGTTGCTTTCCCCGTCCTTTCTTTATCAATCACATCCTTCTTATTATCTGATTCTTATTTACTTCTGTTATTTACTTCCACCTTCATCTCTTTATTGAGACATCTTTTGCACTTGGCACCTCTTTATTGGTATCCCGTCACATTTACTCTATAATCATCACGTTATTTCAATTTAAACTTTCCAAAATGAATCTGGCCCGATTCCTTTAACTTAGATTCATATAATCTACTTCTGCCAACCTTGTTTCTCATCACTTGTTCTTTTCTATCCGTGGTTTTCCACAGATTGTCTTTCGTAAGTCATACCAGGTCGCACACCTACCTGCTCGCACTCTTATCATCTGTCGAACATCTGCATTTTACTGGCGTAGCCTGGCCACATGAAAACCCGTTATGACCGTGCTATAAGTTTTGGGGGTAAGGCTGGCTCGAATACCGCCGTCCGAACACTTTAAACTCTCAGGTGGCCCAATAAGTCTCGGGCTCAACCGCCCTTCCCTCCAAGTCTCATTAATTCTTTCCATGGGAATATCTTTAACATCATGAATCATCAACCTCGTATTCTCTATCTTGTTTGCGCAGAAGTACACTAACATAAACTTGTTTGTCATTCATCAACATGCCATTTAGTTAATCAATGGCAGCACTTTCTTTATCTTTACATTGTCATCTATTTTCTTAGAAGAATCACCATCGCTTGTTGTTTACGTAGTGCATTAATAGCTAACCCTACGGGTTTCAATCCTTTAGGGAGACAAAGTAATCACTATTCCTTATCCATAAGGAACACTTCTTGAACTTGATGTAGATATTACATGAAGTAGATAAAATTGCAGAAGAGTTTCAAGCATCGCAGCTAGGTCCGGTTGATGAAACCATCACTCATGCATCTCCCATAAAATACTGGAAACTTAATGGTTTACTTCGTCAATATTGTATCATGGTCCTGGTTTGCCTCAAAACGGGACCTTCTAAGGTGTGTAGTTTGCTTAAGACAATATCGGTAATCGAATCTTTACTTAAACTATTATTACCTTCAATTCTTGCACAATCATCAAAAGGAATGTAACTTCCTCCACTCCAATATGACCTTCAAGGTCTTTCCAAATATCATTTTGTTTCTTCGGTATGAACATTTATAATTATTCCTTTATAATTAGACTGTCGGCCACCTCATTGGCCTTTCCTGATAATAATAATTTCTAGTAATCCTTGTTCTCTGGATATATTCCAATTCAAACATTTCTACCTCATTCCCATCATTGTTGGGTGAAAGCATTCTCCCTTAAGATCTGCTGATGGAGAAAAGTATATTTATCAGTCTTTCTCCATAAGTCATTGCTTCCACCTACCCGTGGGAACTTTATCACGTTTATTCCCAATCCTACTTAGGATACTTCTTTTCTTAGTTCTTTCCTTATCTTAGGATAATCTCAACCTTTATAGGTTCAATCCATACTTCCTCAGGGTTTCATACATGCCTCATCTGGCATTATTGTTACTATGTCATACATTCCTTACCAAACTTCCATTTTGAAGTTCGGAATATTACCCTTTTCCTTGTAAGGTTTCATAGGTCATCCTCATCCTTCCTCCTGTATTTTCTGGGTACAGGGTATATCAAAATGTCATTGATCAATACTCTAATAATTCTATCTATGTTCTTTCCAGAACTCTTTTTAATAATCCTTACCGGTCATTGTTGCCTTAGCAAGTCCAACTCATATCATCTGAAGTCATAATGTCGTTATTAGGGTTAATGCCACCCCTTGTGCATTCCCCAGGGTTTGTCTTAATTTATGGATATCCTATCCTTAATTCAACTGCCAAGGAATTCTTGCATCTTATAATTGGCAATCAGATCATGTACCCTTAATAAAGGTCTCTTTTCAATCCTTCTCATTTGATAATCGATCGGTGGCTTAATGCCACCCTCTTCTTTCAGATAGTTGTCAGCCTATTTGGCCTTCCAAAAGGCAACGTATGCCTATCTGCTCTCTTACAGAACTTGGTAATGGTAGCAAGGATGTTTTGGAAGACATTGGTCGAGTTCAACGTGAATCTCTTAGTACTTATCGTTCTTCTCAAATGTACTTGCCTTAGACAAAATTTCTACAGCATACTGATCCATCTCTGACCATTTCCATACTCTCTTCATAAACCTTCGTTGTTTACTTCCCTTAGTCGTAATATGTTCATGGTATTCATGATACCCTAACATCATACATATACTTCCATTTTTCTCGTAATCTTGGACAACCATATACACATGAGTCACTTTAGTACGGGTTACCCCATCCCAAAAAGGTCTAGTAAATTCCCCATCAAAACATGGGTTGCAAAGGGTTTAGTAGAAGATTCCTACGATCTCATTACTATTTCCTTTATATCAGAAGCCCTTGCAGTCGGTGCTTACTTATAAGCAACCCTGCTTTGTCTTTTCATTGCTGGTCTAGTCACTTTATAGTCCGTTGTGACTTGGCCTCAACTGGCCACACTAAAATAAAAATATATGATTTTAAGGGTTGGCTAATTAGCATTACTTTTCTAGCAATTGCCGGCATAGTGCCTTCTTCTTTGATACCTTTCTACCTTTCCAAAACTTTACTTCATATAAGTCTTAATCGGCTACTCAGCGCCGTCTCCGGTCGCCTTTCCTCTTTTTTTTTTTCAACTATTCTTATCAATCCCGCGTGCCACGCAAGCTTACCATTCCTGGCATAACAGCCTTTTCACTTAAGTCAATCCCGGAGTTTCTCCGTCCGGCTAATTTCTTACTTACATTTCCTGTTTTCGTCCAATCTCACTTCATCATTTTATCACTACCGTCGATTGTAATGCTCAGGGTCCGTTTACTAACCCATATTACAGCATCCTTACCCAAATCACAGGGTTTGCTCCAGTTTCTACTCTCTTCCATGACATTCTCTGATAATCAGAAAGACAAGGTTTGCCAAAATTCACCGAATTCCTTTCCAGACTCAGGGAAATTTTGATCAATCTACCCACCTACTGGTAACATTAAGGAGACCAGTTTCGAAACCTGAAGAATAGTTCTATGAACCTCCAAGCAGGTGGAATCATAAGCAGTCATAGTTAACGAAATAATCATCATCAGATTGGAAGTTTACCCACTGGAAAGGAATCAATTATATCCATCCCTTAGAAGGGAATCAACAGTTTCAAACTGAAACCTGTCACAACGTCCTGATATTCAATGCTACCAAATGTCGGTCTACTTAACCCTTTATGCGAAGCGTCATTGGAAGCACAAAGTCTCCTTTTTCCATTAAGCAATGCCAGCTCTTGGTCATTACCAATTTCACATTTTAGCTCCAGGAAGATTTTCTCACATTTTTCTCTTTAACTGCTGATCGTATTACTTGATCTATTATAATTCCGTGTTGGAGTAAACTTAAGGTAACTACTATAATCCATTCAAAGAGAAGAAGGAATTTAATATTCCTCTGAATCACATGCATCTAACGTTTCTGGTTCATCATTTAACTGAGTTGAATTAACTCTATACTCAGTCTCTGGCAGTAGTCTCATTACGAGTTCATCTTGACTCACTGGTCTTATCTTCCGGTAGGTTCTGAGATCATTGTCTTGCTTACTACTTCCTTATATAACTTTACCCAATCATGCCATCACTTCCCAATGTCTTTACTTTCTAAATGATTCATTCATAAAATGAACATTTTCCTTAATAAAACCACCTTATTAACCTCAATTTGGTTCCATAATTTACAACCTACGACACCTGTCTTCTCATGGCGAATTATTACTGACCATATTCATACTAATTCATTTATCAAATGATATGGCACTTACTGCCTCCTTCTCAACTATTCCTAGGGACTCTGCTCCTCGCCCTAAATCGATGTCTTTGATAATCATACATCCCTCTAGCTCTTTCTTTGTTAAGATGAAAATCTCTAAGGATTCTCATCCATTTCCGTATAAGATCTCAAGTAATTCTTCCAATCCTTCTTTCTTGCTGGTACTACATCTGGTAGTCCGGCTATGAATTCAACATGCATCTTCAGATCTCTTAATAATATTTCGGTTCTTTATACTCACTTTTCTGAGCACCATATCTTAATCATCACAGTCATTCTGGCTGCGACCCTCATTACCCATGGGTAAGCTCCTTATCCTAACAGGATTTTCCTTATCTGCTGGAACCTCTTCCGGGTCTCCAGTAGGGTACTCCATCGAATTACCCGCTGATCTTCAGCATATAAAGCATCATCGCGCTGTTGCTCGTATGCCTCAAGGTCAGTCGCCTTACTCGTCGATACGATATCGAGCTAAGTTACTATCATTTTACTTACGAGTTCCCATAAGGGTTTTATATGTCATCACTACATTAAGTAGTCCGACTATGAACTTGGCAAGAGTTCTTCTTATCTTTTTGAATTTATTGTTTTAACGTCACCTCATCTCTGGGGTTTATAACGTACGCTCTGATACCACTTCTGTAACACCCCCAGATCCGGGGTCCGGGATCCGGTGGTTACGGTTTCCAATTCTGTCCACAACAATTGAACTTTCCTTAACATAAAATAAATTACGTCTCTATAACCCAACACAACAATATAAAACATACCCGTTATAGTCCCAGAGATGAAATCAGAGTAACAATCAAATTTTTATTAATCACATTATGAGTTCTTACAATCCAAAAGAATTTCAATATAAATACATACTCTTTGCCATCCATTTACATAAGTCATACTAGACCATATTCTTGGTACTGAAAGAATAAATATACCCTACCAATAGCTTCTTCTTCAGCTCTGGTAGTCTCATCGTCCTTGCCCGCGTCGAGTGCGCCTTGTGCGAGTCATCTGGTCTAGCTGTTGTTGTGATATAATAATAAAGCAAGGGTGAGGAATAGCCCACCAACAATAATATATAACTGAATGATAATGTATAACAGTTCAAAAGTATCTTTCAAACCATATGCCATGCATTTACGGAAATGATGCCAGTATAATATGAACGATGAAGTTACAAGGTAACTTGAAGTATTTGTTTGTAGAAATATCTGCTACATCAAAGTAAGCGAGATATTCTTATTGTTATTAAGAAGAGGAACTTGCAAGAAAAGGTTGCAATTCCAGTTATGACCCTTTTCGACCTCTACCAACAGTAATCATGTTGCAGGAAATAAATAAATTTGGATGATGAACCAATGATGGAGTATTCACCGCGCCCGCTGTTCCAATCTTGATGATCAGTCGAGATCGTACAGCTCAATTTAGATTTACTACCGGTAGAAGGAAGAACTGACGGCTTTACTTGTCTACCGCCTTACTAGCTCTCCCCGGCCAACGGTTGGGCCAAAGGGGATGGACCGGCGCTACTCGGCCTCTTACACGACTCCTAGTTCAAATAGAATTCATGATTCTGAATGTAACATTCGTCCCCCTTTCCCCAAGTATAATACTTGTTGATAAGACTCCACAAAGTAGTCGTATCTTGTTGGAAAGGAAAATTTACCAATAACTCCCAAGCTATTACTTGGTAACGGATATCAACTTGTTCCAGTAATCTTACCCCTCGAAAGATGAGAAGGTAAGCAACGACTTAATAAGTCAACAGCACCCGAGTTGCGGGTGAAGGGAATACTTTATGACCGGGAAGTCGACAAGATAAATAACATTTTCCAAGTAAGGTTCCCTTATTATTAAGGAGATAGACTCAAAGAAGAATGATGTCTGAGAACCTTTCTTGATATAAGATTAATAATAATATGACTCCGAGATATTTTCTGTAATAATCGAAGAAGATAAACCTTATCGAGATTATTCTAAGTATGGAATAAATATTCAGAGAATATTTAATGAGTTAAAATATTTAAAGAATATTTGGGAATATGAAAGAATATCTTTAATCAGAGTATTTCTCAAAATAATCCCTGAAGAAATATCAGGAGAATATTTATTGAATAAATAAATATTTGAATGAATATTCAAAACAATATTCATTAATTAATAAGACCTGAAAAGAATATTTAAGGTAATATTCATAATTAATTAGGAATTTAAATGAATATTCAAAAGTAATATTCATTTAATGAATAATATCCTAAATGAATATCAAGTAATATTCATTTAGTAATCCAAGCCTTAAGGAATATTCGAGATAATATTCGATAATTAAATCAAGCTTCAGATGAATATTAAAATAATATCCATCAAGTATCTAATATCTTAAATGAATATTCAAAAGTAATATTTATTTAATAAAATAATATTCTAAAAGAATATCCAAATAATATTCATTTAATAGTCTCATCTTTAGAAGAATATTCGAAATAATAGTCGATAATCAATTCGACTCTGAATGAATATTGAGAAATATTATTCGTTGAACAGTTACGTTCAAATAATTATTTGAAGTAAGGATCGTTAAAATAATTAGTCTCGAACGAATATTCAAATAATATTCGTCGCCCAAATAATAGAAAATATTTACTTAAATATTTTCCTCCGAGGTAATCTCGATATATCAAGAAATATTGACTCCCGATCTATTTTTGATTAATAAGATGTAGACGCCCTTCTATGAGGGTCTTACAATAACCGGCTTATAACTGATATATAACTATCTAGCTTATAAGCCAACAATAATATTCAGGGAACAAGTATATCAATTCAACTTGAAAGTAGGCATGCATGCAATGGCATATGTATATCAGCAATCACATATATATATATTTATTCAATCACAACAACAGCCTAAAAGAAGGGAATTGAAACTTGCCTGGTAGTCGAGTACGGTAAGGGGTAGTGGTAGCGGGTCCCGGTTCAGCTTGGTGATCTATAAATAGCCAAGGCATTCGGGATTAATCACTTAACATATTAAAAGTTAAGTTATACTTAATTCGAAACACGTTCTCGAGTTATCTCGTTATACCCCTTTTAGTGGATTACTTTTATCACTGATCCGACCCGACATTCGTTCGTTAATACGACATGTCATTGTACTTATACTTGGGACATACTTAAGTCATATGAGTTCTAAAGTCGATCGTTACGAACCAATACTATACTCCGAGTTTTATCGCCCGTTTTCTAAGTGTTTTACCGAAGTTATAAAAGAGTCGTCTTTTAGGGGTTCGTTCGCGTTTAACCTCGACTCGAACATTTTTAATAAATCGAAAAATGATCCTTTTGACATACAGTTTTCTTTCACACCTTCGTTTTTACCTCTAGTATTTATTTACCAAGATTCGCCATGACTTTACATATTTTACGAGGGTTCAAATTCAGTTACGAATTCTCGGTTACGGTTTCGAAATACTTTTAGTAAACCGGCCGTAACTCCTAAACCGTAAGTCCGTTTCACGTGATCTTTATATCAAAACGAAGCTTATAACATAAGCTATCCTAAAATGGCAGAAAAGTTTCTGGTCAGTAGGGTCTTGATGTGAAAAATGGCATACAAAACATGATATTGTAAAATCGGGCATTATAGCGGCTATGTTTACGCGTTTTCCAAAGTTTTTACACTTTATCTCGATCTAACAAAGATCAATCCAACCACACAAATGCATGATAATCATCATGACTAGTCTATCAACAACTCATCTCAACCATCTCATGGATCACAATCCAAACAACAACCATAATCAACTAATAACATAGATCTAAGCATAACATAGCATACTAACACTAAATCATCCATAAAACTCATAAAATCTCAAAATGGTACCAAGGGTTTTTGGAGCTTGTTACCTTCCTTGGAGAGTGAATAACACTTGGTAAGCCTTGTCTAGTCCTTAGATTACCTTAACAAAGCTTGGATCATCCAAACAAAACAAGAAATCAAAGTTAGTTTCTTAAAATCACTATTCACCCTAGGCTTGGATGCTTTATTTGAAAATGGAAAACATGGAGTTTGAAGCCAAGATTTCTAAGGTATCACTTTTATGAATTATAGGACTTACCATAAAAATTTGGAGATCAAACAATGGTGGAAGCTTGGACTTTGGATTTGGAATTTAGGGAGGAAGTCGAATGGAATGTTTTGGAGGGGGAGAGAGTTGCTTGCTTGTTCTTGATCTTTTCCTTGTATTATTGTGTTGCCTTGGATAATATCTTGCTAAAGTAGCTTTATTAAAGTGCCTAGGTCATCCATGATGCAATCAAGAGACATGTGTTGCATTTTGAATGGTTTTCATGCTAAGTATTGGTTTGATATCTAAGTACTACTTCCATCTCCAAGTATGCTAGTTACTTTAAGCCACTTGGTCTCTAGATATTTATTCTAGTAGCTTACACAAGACTCTTGCTTCCTCTACTTGTTTCTGTGTCCGGTTATTGCCCGTTTCGATTGATCGTTCGTATGAATATTTCACGGATTTCTAATTAGGGTTTACCGGGAATCCTTTTTAATATTAATACTTTCATTCTCCATCTTTCATTCTAACTTTCCAATTTAAATTCCTTAAATCCATTCGTTAAATACTTAAGGCTATCAGTGTCCAGGGAACTCTCGGAGAAAATAAAAGTGCGGTTTTTCAGAATCCGACAGCTTTTACATACACTTATTTTCCCCCTGGATCACTAATACGAACTCGGAAATCCGTCCCGAATGCTTCTATATAGTGTCGTCTCATATTATTATATACTCCCACCAAAACACTATTCATTCTGTATTCTTTACTTGTTCTCTTAGGGTGGTACAATTGTCCGTATTCTCTTTCGATCGTTCCTTATCCTTTTTACGGAACTCCTGGATTAATCGTTACCGATCTGGATGACATGAGAATATTCTCCTGCTTGAAAGTGCCATATCTTATTCCCTTAGAAGATAGATTATTCTTACCTATGTTGTTACCCTTTAGCATTCTTCAAGACATAGAAATAATAAAGTCGAATTCCATTCATTCTTTCCAAATATCAATTATTACATTGTAGCCATAACCACTCCTCAGTGGTTTCCTACCTTCATTCTTAAATCAAATATAATAACATCCCAAAATATCAAATCCTCAAAGTTAATATCTCAATTCTTGGATTATAATAATATTTAATCCACTGTCCAGTCAAATATTATACCGAAAAAGAATTTGGAATTTCTGAATTCCGATCGTCTCTGCATTCACTTATTTCCTCCGCGTATTACTAATATGACTTCGAAACATCCATATCACGTCCCGTACATAGGGTGGCGTGAAAAGTTTTCCAACTTACAAAATCACTATTCATCCACCAAATTACTATGCACGTACATGAAACACTATGCACGTACGGGAAACATTATGCACGTACTTATTTCCCTTCAAGGATCCATTAGCTCCTTCCTGGATGGTAGATTATTCTTATCTAGGTCCTCAACCATCGAATTACTCTATTCTGACAATATACCAATGCATCAGGATCATTGTCCCAAGCAATATCCATTCATTACAATCATTGTTCTTTGAAACCACCATTCATTAGAGCTGGTGACCTTGTTGTCGGAATCATTGTTCTTCATTTTATCATTACTTAATAAAAAGTTTTAATTATATCCAAAATTTGGGGTTCTTACAAAAACCCTAACTTCAAAAGCTAAATTTCTTCTTCAACCTTCATTCTCTTCTCTCATCTCTCTGTGTAACAATGGCAAATACCCAACTCACAATTCCTACCCACACCAACTTCATTGCTATTACTAGTGCTGTCGAAGCACCCAATGCTAATTTCAAGTGCTTTGTTCGTTGGATGTCTGAGTCCTACATCAAGGATGCACTGTCAGCCAACCCAACATTGTATCTAGATTTGCTAGAACAATTCTGGAGGACTGCTACTGTGGAGGTCATTGCTCTTGAGAATGCTATAACCTCATACGTAGTCTACTGAAAGATTCAGGACAAGGAGATCACCATCACTACTGCAGACATGAATCAAGCACTGGGGCTACAACAAGGAGTGTATGACCCACTAGCCACTAATGCTGAATTGGAGGACTTCTTTGATTTTATCAACTACTCAGATAAAATCAAACTTGGAAATTTGAATAGGAAGTTCTTGAGAAAAAAATGGAGCTATGTCTTTGCCACTCTTCTCCAAGTCTTCACAGCAAGGAAGTCTAGCTTTGACCAAATCAGTACACATGTTCAACAAATAGGCTATGCCATAGCGTATGGGAAAAGGATTGATGTTGGACTAATCATAATGCAGGAGCTGTATGGGAGACTTGGTAAGAACTCAACCAAGAGAGGTAATGAAATCTTCTTCCCTCGTTTTATTCAATCTGCTCTTAATTTTGTAGATAATAAACTGATTGAATTGCCTGGGATGAATAGAAATAGAATAGGCTATCCAAAATCCATGACCAAACTCATTTTTGGTAGCTTGGAGACTAGTAATGATGTGGATGTAAGACTTAAAATAACTCCCCATATGGAGAGTTTATTTAGGACTTACCCCCACAACATGACAATATTTGCCTCTAAATCTGAGTTAGCTAGGCCCAAGCAAGTAGAACAAGATGCTAACCCAGGGCCTGCTAACCAACCCCATCAAAAAAACACACTACCAAACACAGAGCCACCTACATCATCCTCTCAACAGGGTGGTGTTAGTAAAAAGGAGAAGAAGAGAAAATAGGTTGCTTCTGAACCTCTAAAAATCTTAATTGAAGTAGCCTTGGCTATGGAACTAGGTTTAGAAAGTGAGGCACCTGAGTCACCTTTACACAGACCAAAGAAGAAGAAAGTTAAGCAAACCACCTCTTCAGTCACACAAATGGCTGAAGTTGTAAAATCAGGGGCAAACAGCTCACTAGATGTATCCTCTCAACAGGGTGCATCTATAGAATCAAGCATCCTCCCCAATGCACAATCCTGTAAAGAGTCAACACATGGGAGTGATAAGGCTGGCACAACACAGAGTGGAGAGCACATCAATATTGAAACTCCCTCTATTTCTCAGGGGGAGTTACCAAAATCCATTCTAAAAGACACTACTCTTCCAGAATCTAACACTCAAATTTCTTTGGATCCTGCAACTCAAGAAATTGAGAAGCAAGGCATTGATCACCAAGAATTTTCTTCTCTTGGTGAGCCAATGGAATCAAGTGACTTAGTGCATGACACTTTGCTCACCACCCAGGAACCACATTTAGATGGTGAGGGAATGCTAGCTGGGGCATATCCTGATGACACCATCAAAAACAAAGAGGATTCACTAGTTTTCACTAGAGACTCTGTGCCTGTGTCAACTATTGGTGTAACTCATCCCACTTCTGTGGAGACACCAGTAGTAGAGTCATTCCATCCGGTTGCGTAAGTTGCATCTGTAACTGAGGAGTCTAGCTGCCTAGCTCTAGCTCTGACTTTATGTCACAATGGCTGAAGCCTGTGCAACATGGCAGTGCTTCAGGATTAGGATCTGTTCCACCATAATTGACGGTTGAAGCACTTCAAAGCTTAGTTGTGGATCAGATTCCTGAGTTCACAAAGATTGCTTAACACATTCTCACTGCAGACATGCCTGATCCAGACTATGAAGCTATTCTCCTATGCCACAGAGATGATGTGGAGATGCAAAAGGCAAAGATAATAGATGATGCTGAGAGAGATGGCAATGTAGATGCTTGGTTGCAAGAAAAATATGATATTACTCTCAATGACGCTCTTCAATATCTAAAGGAGGAGTACATAACTTCACTGGGTTCTAGTGCCAAATCTCTGACTCCTGGTGAAGTGTATGAGGCTATGAATGATTCTTACAAGGGATTCCTCAAGGATGCACACTATCTTGGGAAGGGAGTTAAAACTGAGGTCAACCATGTATGTGATAAAACAGCCACTACAGTGGAAGAAATAAAGAGAGCTTTTGATGCAAAATTCCCTCAGTTGGACAGTGTTTTCAAGGATGTCAAATCCTGCAACTCCACCTGCACCAAGATGGATAATGGTCTAGATATACTGAAAGATGCTGTCACAAGTCTGGGGCATAAATTTCAAGCTCTATCAAATCAGACAACAGATGCCAATGCCATGCTGAGGACTCTGTTAAAAAATCAATATGGAGATAGGTTGGTGACTGAAGTCCCTGTGCATGAGATGACCAAGTTTGAAGTGGAGAGACTGAAAGATCAATCACTATCAGGTTTTAAAGCCACTAAGTTGTTCACAAAGGTGGAAACTCTTGAACAGGAGGTGGTCTCTCTCAAACAGTCCAATGCTCATCTGACGGACCAAGTTGCAACTCTCACTGAGCAGTTGAACACTCAAGCCACCACCACAGCTGATGTTCTTCTGCATCAACAATTGATGATGTCTGCCATGATGAAGCATATGGGTCTCCCTCTTCCAGATGAATCTGCCAATCTCACCTCTTCCAACCTAAGGGCCCCTACTAAAGCCTTAGTGCCTGACACCAAGCCTAAGGGGGAGAAGAGAAACCTAAGGGACTCAAAGCCTAAGGGGGAGTCAAAAGAGGAGAAGCCTAGAAAGGAGAAACCCAAGGAGAAAGGTATTACAATAAATGAGGGTGGTCATCAAAGGAATTCAAAATCTATAACCCATGTTCCAGGAAAAGGGAAAGGCAAAGTTGATGATCCTCCATTCTCACTGCCAGTTGTCACTCTACCAACTGTGCATATCACTACTCCCAGTGGCCAGAAGCAATCCATCACCACCACAGTGGTGGCAGGGAGTATGCCATCTGATAAACCTCCATCCCCTAAACCTGAAAGTGCCAAGCCTGTAGAAGTGAAGCTGATTACTGAGGCCAAGCTACAAGAAATTGCTAACTCAAATGTCTATCATGATGATGCATTCTTGGAGTTCCTGAAAGCCCTAAAGGAACAGGCTGGTGACACTCTAATCTATCTGAGGAATTTGAAGGATCAGATTAAGTATTTCACTGTGATACCCAAGAAGGTCAACAACTCATGGCTCAAGGAAATACTGATGATTTCAAAATCTTAAATATGGCATCTAGACTACAAAACTCTACAAGCTCTAAAGTTCACAGAGGTAGATTCCCTAATCAAACTGATTGAGAAGAGAGATGCCAATGAGAATAACAGGAGTCTGTACAATGACTTAAGGAATGAGCAACAGGCTAGACTACCTGAAGTGTGCACTAATCCAAGAACCATTCTTTACCAGTCTGGTACCAAAATTCAAGATGTCAAGCAGCTGGTCATTCCTAGTCATCTTACTCTTCAGAACCAAAGACTCATCATTGATATCGTTGATCAACTGCAGAAGAAGAAGGGGAGAAGAACTGCTGAAGAGATAGAGGCACTGCATATTCTCAGAACATTCATTGCTACTGGTGCAATTCCAGAAATAGCCAAAAATAGGAGGGATAAGGATGATGAGAATTAAGACAAAGGTGATGGAAGAAGAAGTCATCACAGGAGTGATAAGGGTGATGAGGACAAAAAGAAGAAGAAGTATAGCAAGGATAAGAAAGGAGATGATGACCAAGGCAAAGTCTATGAGAGGAAGAATGGAAAACAGCAAGCTATAGGCATTGCTAGCTGTAATCTCACCACAACACAAGACTCCAAGTCTAGGGTGAATACTGTTAGTAATGACCTATCTAAATCTACATCTATGGCTTCTGCAACTATTTTGCCACCGCAAGAAGAGAAGAAGATTCAAATCAAAAAACCAGGGTTATGTTTCCAAAAGCAAATTGCTAATGGAGTACTACAATGGTCCACAAGCAAGGGTCATAAGTTTCAACCAAGCAATCAAGTAAAAAGGATTAAATTCAAGTATGCTGCTAGGAGAGTGAAGCCATCTAAGTCAACTGGATGAAGATTTTGATGAAGACCAATTGCAATTTCTAAGAGCTCAAAAAATCTACTATGCTGCAATTGTGAATGACTGCCTTGAGATCAAGTACACTGATGGGATACAAAGGAAATTCAAACAAGGGGGTTGACAAAATTGGGGCAAGTTATATGAGATAGAGAGAATCATTGCACTGTTGGACTCTGAGGACAAAGTGGACAGAGTATGGAAGCTGGAGTTGATTGATTTTGTGAAGATGAAGAGAGATCATGCTGAAAAAAAAATAAAGGGATGCTTTGAGAAATTGCTAGAAATGGAGAATGAAATTGATAGACTGGAAGTTGAAGCAGAAAAGCTAAGGGCAAAAGGATTGTGCAGAGTTCAATTCAATCCCTATGTGGTGAAGTATAGGAGAAGAAATGGAGATAATGTCAATATAAGAATGAACTTACTCAGTCACTATCCTGCCAACATTCTGAAACCAGTACTTGAAGATTTCAAGAACTCAATTCTGCTTGAAGAACTGGATGCAATGGCAGAAATCATAAGAGCTATGGATGAGAATGCAAGGAAGGAAAAAGAAAGAAAACAGAAGGAATATGATGACCTACTAGCCAGACATATGGAGGAGGAATCAAATGAGAATGGCTAGTACTTCACCATATTATGTAAGATTGTTCACCCTGCAGTTCTATCCATGTTCTTAATCAAATCTACATACCTGTACTCTTCAAAGTTTTATCTTTATGTATATTTGGCTTGTTATCAGGCATGAAATTGTGACTAAGGGTCTTACTCACAATTTGGGGGAGATTGTTAGCCACAGAGACATGCCTGTACTCATATAATAACAAGCCTGAGTATGTGTAATGTTGTGCATTACCTACATGACCTCTTAACTGAAGGAACCTCTAGTTGTAGAGTTTCTGGTTGTTTTGTACTTATAAGAGGCATCAAATTCTAGTTGTGTAACTGTACTTATAAAATCAAGAATAATGCTTGAAAGAAGTTTCAAGGTTCATGCCTCAAGCAAGAAGATAAAGGCTGTCAAATAATCACAGTTGGGATTTGAAGAAAATGAAGAATTTGCCTAAGTACCAATTCGAGAAGTATGTTTGTTATATTCGAGAAGTCTTGCCTTCAAGAAGTTAGGTATTTGATATCTCAAAAGACATTATTCAATATCTCTGAATGCACTGTTCGATATCTCATTCGATATCTCAGATATTCGACATGTCTACTACTCTTTCGAGAACTCAGGAAGTCAACAATTCAAATCATCATTCGAGTTCTCTAAGAGTCAACAAGTCAAAGCTACATTCGATATCTCAAGGACTAAAGAAGCTATTCAATATCTCAGGGATTAGATACGTAAAATGCTCTATTCGATATCTCAAGGATTCCTGAAGAAAGACTTATTCGAGAAGTGATTCGATATGTCAGTTCAACAGTATTCGAGAACTCAGAGTTATCGATTAATCCAATTCTAGTTCTCGAATCACCAACAAAGTTACTTCTCGAATACAATCTTGGAGACAAAATACTGAGGAATTGTACAAGTCAGAGACCTGCAACAAGCCAAGACGCTTTATGGACCACATACTGTAAAGCATGTTGGAAAGCCTACAAAGAAGCTTGGAGAGATAGTACAAGAGACAAAGAGCTAAAGAAGTGGATCTGAACAGAGATCTAAGAAGTCAAATCCGTAACAGTTTGGATGTTTACTCAAATAGGATAGACACATTAAAAAGCAAATTTGTTTTGCTACCTTATTTGTTGTAAGCAATTTGTTCACGTGATATAAGTGAACAACCCTACTTCTTTAGCAAGCATCAAACAGAGTGATCGAGAGTTCTAACAAGTAATATCTCTCTGAGAAAGAAGCTGAGAATACTAACATTTGTATTCACAGATTGTAGCAGATCTTTATCTAATACAATAGTAGATTAAAGTGATATCGTGTTCTTGTGTTTATATTTCGCACTTACATAATCTGTTAAACACAAACACACACTCTGTTACACAACCAGATTCAAGCCAAGATTAAAAGAACCTTCACCTAAAACACTTATTAGAAAAAAGAAAAGTTTGAAAATCCATTCACCCCCCCTCTGTATTCTCGTGTGTATTCAATACTCAACAAATTCACATTACGGTTTTTGATGTATGGTTATAATATAGATATTTTGCTTCATATTAATCCCCAAAAGTCTTGTTTTATGATGCTTTGGTCCTATATAAATAATGTTATTGGTTATATAATTTACATGGATGTTAAGTTGGTGTTTACTATGTTTGTAGGAGATTCCAAAGGAGCAAGGTGTTGGGGACAAGAAGGCATGCTGAATGGAGACAAGAATTAGTGAAAATAGGTCCTGAGCCTTGGCTCAAGGGCCTTGAACAAACCAGAATTTTCAGTATTTGGAGCGTCAGGACCTGAGCCTGGCACTCAGGGGCCTTGAGGGAAGCTACAACAAGCTCAGGGGGCCTGAGCATCACATTCAGGGGTCTTGAGCTGGATAAAAATAGAATTATTTATTTAATTGTAATTAGTTTTTAGTTACCATGTATGACTTTTAAAAAGCCCATCCAAGTATATAAAAATATTAGAACGGGGGTTTTGATTGTATCGTACATCAAGAGAGAGAGAAACACTTTTGAAAGAGGATTTGAGAGCAAGGATTGAAGGGATTCCATCCAAGCTTAAAGAGATTTTTCAAGTTGTATTTTCTTCACTCTATTCTCTTGTAACCATGATTTTGCCCATTAATATATGTTTGTTTTCTTTATCTATCATGGGTAGCTAATTCTCTAATCCGAGAATTGGGTAGTATTCGTTGGTTATATATGTTTGTTCGACTGTGTGCGAATTCTCTACTTTTCTAATCTATCATTGAGGGCTTAACCCAATTAAGGGAGTAGTTAACCTTTAATTGTATCTATAGGAATTGTGATGAATTGGGAGAGGATTCACAATTCTTGTTCATGATTTGGTAGACATAGTTTGATTATTGAATCTGGAGATTAATAAGAGGACTGTGAAACTTATAATTCTTGGGTCTTAATAGTTTATAATTGTATTTCAATTGATCATGGGAGTGACTTTTGACGTATAGTTGTAGGCACTATATTGTATCTCGGGAGAGAACATTATAAAGTTTAGAAGAATTATTTTTAGCAAAGTACAAGAAGTAGGTATTGCATTACATCAACATCAATGAACCAATTGAAGAACCCTGGTTCTCGTGTTGCTCTTCCTCATCGATAAAACTTAGTTTTAATTGCTTTATAAAGTTAAATTTAGTTAGAAAACAAAACACCCAACTATTCTTCTATACTTCTAGATTGTAAAGAATTTAAACTTGAACTTATATTAATATTAGTCCTTCCCTGCGAACGAACTTCACAAAAACTACATTAACAGTTTTTCGGATTCCGGTGATGAGGTTACAGGTTCATATCATTGTTCCGATCTCGATCATTGCGACAAAGGCGATGACTGTGACGGCGAACATACCTACAACTGTGAATACTTCCGATTGGGAGGGGGCGCTCTGAGCTATTTGAAGACAAATCGGAGATGGTGGACGGAAAACCTCAGTCCCCTTCGCAACCAGTTGTAATTGATGACTGTGAGGGTGATGACAAATCCGGTGATGCCGATCCAGTAGAATCCGGTGACAATTCCAGCGACGACAACTCTGATTCAGGTGAAGACGACCATAACTCTGATTCCGAAGATGCACAATCATGTTCCTAATTCTGTAAGTGTCCTATTCTCAATTGTTTGTTTGTTGTTCAATTTGTGCTAATTTGTTCCGGTGATGATAAATATATACAAATAACTCTTTTTTGTTTGGTTTTTTTGGTCATTTTGGTCGGTAATATACTGATATGATTAGATTTGTGTATTGATATGATTGGATTTGTGTGTAAGTCTATTTATATTGGTCTTTTATATACTTGATGGGCTTTAAGTTTAAGTTTAGGACTTGTATAATGTGATTTATTTGTTGTTTATAGTGAATCTGTCATTGGTTTTTGGTGTATCTCCTATGAGGAGGTCTAGAACCCATTCCATCCTTTGCAACATGTTTGGATCTTTTAATCCAGGATGCAAAGGATTGGTGTGGGGTTTGATAAGTCCTCTCTTTATCATTCTGCCACATGTAGCTGTTAACTCGGAAATATGCATCATTTTACTTAAAGAATTCGGATTTGATAGGACACCCACTGCCAGAATCCGAGCATCTTCCCAGACCTTAATTGATTATTAATTATAAAATGATTAATTTGATTTTATGTAAAAATTAAACATAATTTTTATAAATAATTTAATACATAAAATTCAGGAAAAATAATAATTTTAAATATGATTTTATTATGAAATCATTCTTAACTATTTCTTCTTCATTATTTTGAGTAATATTTAGCAATTCTTATAATGGAAATAATGTAATTTCACTTTTAGTTTGTAGATTGAAATTTATATTTGTATTTAAACAATAATGAGGAACATTGGTGGGACACTGAGACGTAACTCAGGACGTTACACTTGAAAGAAGATCAACCCCAGTAAGGCTAACTCGATGAGATTTTACTCAACAACCAACGACAGTTGACTTGTACAAAATCTGTCATTTCTTAATTTTTTCCGATCATTTTGGGATCGAAAATAACTCTATCTCTTGTAGTGACAAGTATAAATTTTTATGAAATTGATAATAATAGATAATTATAAAATTAATTTTATGTGTCAATATCTTAATATGATAGTCTCAAATTTGAATCCAATTTGATTATATATATATATATATATATATATATATATATATATATAGTCACATTCGAGGGAGAACCTCTTAAATAGAGTCTAACAGAGAACTCAAATCCTAACCATCTATTTTATTCAACGTTCCAGATTCATTCAAACGTACAATGGCAAAATTGTAAATTAATGTAATCTTGAGAGTGTTTTAATACTAATAAATTATTCCGATACATGGCAATACACACATCAATACACACAACTTTCATGGGATATAGAATGAAGACGCTTGCGACGGATCGTCGATTACATCTTCAAATCGAGATTTTTTTGTTAATTATAGAATTAGTAAGGTAATTGATAAGTGCATATTTTTGCATATTTTTATTGCCTATTTATTGTTTGAAATCGTATTTTAATAAATAATTTTGTTGCATTTCAGGAAATTCGAGAAAATTGAAGAAATTGCAAAATAAAGAAATAAAGGTCAAGAAAGAAAAAAAAAAGAAGAAGAAATTCGGATTTATTGAGCTACAGTATTTATTTCATATCCGATCGAAGAAGCTCGAAATTTGAAGACCAAATTCAGTTCCGAATTTTATTAAATTTGGAATATTCTTGTAATATATATAAAATATTAAATATATATATATATATATATATATATATATATATATATAAAAGAAAAAGAGAAAAAAACATAGTGTGTAGTGTGATGATTTGGTTGGCAAAAAGAATTTTCAAGATGGTGGAAGAATGATGAAGAATGATGGAGGCAATTTTTTATTGAAAATTGTAAGGCTTGGAATGGCTATAAATTGAGACCAAGTGCAAGAGCAAAGAACACCAATGAGTTTCAGTACAATTCTAAATTCAGTTATAAATTTTCTTTGTAAACATTTTTTATTAATACGTATCTATCTTTTATTTTTGTTAATTCGTACGTTAGTCTCCCCTGTTCTTCAATTCTCATTCATAATTATAAACTAAGCATTTTCCTTATTACTTAGCCTGTAAATTACATACACGAGCATATATCTCTATCCCTCATCTTTTCTTTCTTTTCAATTAGAAAACCCACAGCACCCCTGTTCTTCTTCAACCGCGCAAACACCCAACCCTGATTCCTTCTTCGCGACACCCACAACTCCCTTGTTATTATTTAGTTACAAACCCATCTCCTTCTTGCTTCCCCAAATCTCATCCACACAAACCCCTTTTCTCTTTTGTTTTCCCAGCCAAACGCACAAACCATCCCCTTCCACTTTAGTAGTTTTAATTGCAAATATTGTTCGTTGTTTGCTTGTTGCTGCCTTGTCTGGGTTCTTCGTCCGAGTCGTCGAGTCGAGTTTCTTTGCCAAAATTTTGCTACATCCCCTGTTCTTGAGTTCTGTAGTATTTGAAATTGTGGCTGCGAGTTTGATTGATTCGTTGGTGTCATTAATCTGAGTTCTATGTTTGTTTCGTGGCTGTGTTGTAATTTGTTTTCTGCGAGCTTCTTTTTGACTGAGTTCTGTGAATATGATTTTGGGTCTTGTCTGTAATTATCCACGGGTCGAGTTTTTGCTTAGTTTGCAATCCTTAGAATGAAGTTTTGTTTTTTTTGTTTCTGTTAATCATATTTCGAATTGCTGTTTGATTCGAGTTCGCTGCTAGTTTTCCTGCGATTGTTTTGTTTGAGTTTATGGAGCTTTCGTCTATTAATAATTGTTAGCAGTAGACGTGTTCTGTGAGAATAGTTTTGATCTGTTTGTTTCGAGTTTTTCTACGCTTTAATTCGATCGTAGTTCGTTGGTTAATATCATCGTGATGATTCCTTAGTCTTCCACTGGTTTCCTGTTTTTCTTTTTGTTGAGTCGATGTGTTCACGAGTTGGGTTGTAGTGAAATTAGTTTGGGTTGTAGTGCAAGAGTTTTGCTGCTGAGATTTGTTATGTTAAGTTTTTCTGAGATGCCGTCTAGTTGTTTGGCATTTTTTCAAGTTGCCGTTCTAGTTTTAGAAGTTAATTGCTGTTAGTAGTTCTCATTTCTGCCAGTCCGTTTCTATTGAGTTTGTTTGTACCGTTTTTGCACTTTTGTGTAATGTTTCTATGATTATTGGTTCATAGAGTTTGTTAGTGTTTAGTTGGTTCTTAGAGTTGGGTATGTTAGTGTCTATTTTGTATGTATGTGCGTTGGTTTATATGTATGTGTTTGATTTCCATTCTGAGTTGTATTGAAAATTCAGTTTTAGTTAGCTTAGAAATAGAACAAATTTTCTTTTTTGTAAATTCAATAATTTTAGTTTTTTTTTCGTTCCTAATTAATTAGATTAAAATAGAGTTATCCTTTAAAACTAGTTTTAGTAATTAAATAGTATAAAAACAAAACTTTTCAAAACCCAATTTTAATTCGATTTTAGAATTTTGTAGAGTGATTTACTTTCAAAAAATAAAAAAAATAAAAAAATAAAAAAAAAATAATAATAAAAAAATAGATTAATTTTCTTTTAAATAAAAATAAATTTAGATTTAAATTGTAAAAATGCAAAAATTCAGTTTTTAGAAATAGAATAATTGTTAATTTGTCTTTTGAAAATAGTTTACATTCTCTTTTAGGAAATTAATAGTAAAAATCCAAAAATCCAAATTGTTCTAGTTCGATTAAATTAGAATTAAGGATTTACGAAAATATTATTCCCTGTGGATCGAATCTAAAATACTAAAACGAGATCGTGCGCTTGCGATTTTAATTGTATCATTTTCGCCACATCAAGTTTTTGGCGCCGCTGCCGGGGAACTAAATATTTTTCGCGCCTTGAATTTTAATTTTTCGGATTAGTTTTACTTGTCTCATTTTTTTATCTCATTTTTTTTAGGAAAGATTGGAATTACGGGAATCTTCTCACGGAGCTTGGAATTAATCGGAATTTTTGGAAAGCGTGCTTCGGTAACCCGTATCTCACTCTTTTCGCATTTTTATTTTTAGAAAATCACAAAAAATAAAAAAATCACAAAAATCACAAAAAAAAAATTAAAAATTAAAAATCCAAAAATATTATTTGTAAAAACATAATTGTTGCATCATGCATTTAATCACTTAGGGCACATTATCTAGATTTTTATTTTCTTGTTTTTAATTTTTCGTACCTTATAAATTGTGGTGATTGCTGGAGGACCCAAAGGTACGTTAAATTCTTCTTTTCTTTAGATTAGAACACGTAGTGTAAGCATCCGTAATTGTTTACCGCTTTCGTATATATCTCATTGTTTGTTGCATTCATTCTAATAAATTTTAAGGGCAAAACCCATCAAAAGATAAGGGAAGGGATTTCATCACTCTTTCCTTGGCCCAAAAACAATTTAATCCATCATTTTGCATACCAAGCCTTTAATAAAATTAATTAGACGTTGGCCCCTAGAAATTTCGCGCTCAATTAGGAAGGTACCTAAGAAACGAAGTAATCATTAATTATTCCGACTCTTTGGTGTCGAGGCAAGCGAAAGCTTACCTGGCCAATTAAGATTTGGTGTCTAAGTGACGAGTTTGGCCTCTTGGCAATGCCTGCTCTAATCTGGCCAAATCGGTCCGAATAAATTCTGATTTACCGAGTTTTTGGTGGTCCTTACGGTTAGGAGCAAGGTCTAGTTATTTTATTAAGGAACCCTAGATATAGGATTTTTCTTTTGATTTTTCACCCTTTCTCTTTTGTGTGTTTTCCGCACTTGCTTGCTACGTGGTTACTTCGTTGTTTATGCAACCTACTTGGCTTAGGGAGAATTCAAGACTAGTTAGAACGATTGCGACTCCTTCTTCTCCCGAGATCGCGATCGAGGTCGAGACCGAGCCCGTAGAACTTGTTGAACTTGAACCGATTTTAACCATGGCAGTCTCGTTAAAAGATCGTTGCTACCCCACCCGTTCCGCTCAACCTTCGTGCATCACTCTTCCTCCTGTAAATGGTAATAATTTCGAGATCAAAGCTCACCATATTAGCATGTTACCTAAGTTTACCGGGAGTGAGGGAGAGGATCCGTATATTTTCCTTCATGAATTCGAGGAGGTTTGTGCTCTACAAAAAATCCAACAATTGACCGAAGACTCCATTAGGCTTAGACTTATCAACTTCGCCTTAAAAGAAAATGCCAAAAAATGGTTGTATAGTCTGCCCGTTAATTCTATTTCAACGTGGGAGGGATTTGTGATAATTTTTCTTAAAAAATATTTTCCAAACCATAAGACTACAAGGATTACAAACGAAATAAATCAATTTCATCAAAAGGAAAATGAGTCTTTTTGGAAATATTTTGATCGTTTTAAAAATCTCTTATCACAATGCCCCCACCACGGAATAGAAAAATGGAGGCTTTGCAAGATTGTTTACGAGGCCTTAGATAGTCCAACAACCGCGTTGTTAGAGTCTATGTGCCAAGGAAGATTTATGGAGAAAAATGAAGACGAAGGGTGGGAGTTTTTCGAGGAATTAGCCGAGAAGACAATGTTGTGGGAGTCTACTAGGGAACCTCAAAAGTCCAACGAGTCATCTAGTTCTTCTAGGGGTATACACTCAATTGGAAACAATATTGCAACCGATGCCAAGCTAGCCACCCTTGCTAGGAGACTCGAAGCTCTAGAAACTCATAGTAGTCCCCCACCCATGTCTATGTACCCGAATTTTAATTCTTCCAACTTTGAGTCTCAACCTTGTCCCGATTTTGAGCAAGTGAACGCAATGTTCCAACCGAGACCTCGGAATGACCCGTTCGCACCAACTTACAATCCCGGGTGGAAGAACCACCCTAATTTCTCTTGGAACCAAGGCCAAAATTTCCAATCTCCACCATCTTTTCAAAAGCCGAACTATCCAAACCAAGTTCCGTTCTCAAACACGACTCAAAATCACATTCCTTATCAAAATCAAGCACCCACCCACCCACCAGGCTTTCATGAGTCGGATAAGAGAATTAACTCCTTGGAAAAGAGCCTTGATGCGCTTTTAAAAACAACGACTAATTTGGCTCAATCTCAACAGACCTTCTTGCAAACCATGACTCAAGATAGGCAAATTCTAAATGCTAGTACTCAAGCCATATCTAAGTTAGAGGTCCAAGTAAGCCAATTAGCCAACGCCATTTGTGAACGAGAGAAGAACAAACTTCCAAGTCAAACCGAGGTAAACCCTAAATTTCCAATCAATCAAAGACCTCCTCACAATGTGAACGCTGTCATTTCCTTAAGGTCCGGTAAGCAAGTTGAAAATCATGTCGGTGACAAGTCTTCCGAAGAAGACGAATCAAATTCTGAACCAAACGCTAATCTTGAACCCGAGAGTTCTAAGGAACAAGGATCAACGCGTGGGACAAAACCCGTCCCCGAAGAACCTAATGAACGAGTCTTTAAGCCAAAAGCTCCTTACCCACAACGCCTCGTCTCTAATAAGCAAACTGCTCAATTAGACAAGATCTTAGAGGTTTTCAAGCAAGTTAAAGTCAACATTCCTCTTTTAGACGCAATTCAACAAATTCCTTCGTATGCGAAATGTCTAAAAGATTTGTGCACACATAAGCGTACTACTCACGTCCCTAAGAAGGCCTTTTTGACCTCTCAAGTGAGCTCAATTCTTTCTACCCAGATTCCCGTGAAATATAAGGACCCCGGTTGTCCCACAATTTCATGTGTCATAGGTAATTCCTTTGTGGACAAGGCGTTACTCGATTTAGGCGCCAGTGTGAACTTGCTTCCATATTCTGTCTACCAAACCCTAGGGTTAGGAGAACTTCAAAAGACGAACGTTACCCTCCAATTAGCAGATAGATCAATCAAAATTCCTAAGGGGATCATCAAGGACGTGCTAATTAAAGTTGGAGATTTCGTCTTTCCTGTTGATTTTGTGGTACTAGAAACCGAACCGGTTAGGAATCCGACATATCAAATTCCCGTCATTTTAGGACGTCCGTTTCTAGCCACTTCGAATGCTTTGATTAATTGTAGGAATGGATTGATGAAATTAACGTTCGGGAACATGACCATTGACCTCAATATCTTTCATGTTGGGAAACAACCCGATGATTTTCATGATCAACCTATGGATGTCAATTTAATTGATGAAATAGTTGATCAAAATTTCATGACCCCTAATGATGCTCTTGATTTTTGTTTAAACCACTTTGGTCAAAACTGGGATGTTTCCGAATATACAAATGAGGTCAACCAAATGTTAGAATCCACCATTCCTACAAATAATCATGATGTTGCACCATCTCCCCTGTCTCTTTTCGAAACTAGTGAACCCGTTGAGTCGACGCCGCCCGATTTAGAACTCAAACCTCTTCCCGACACTCTTAAGTACGCCTTTTTAGGTCCTAACGAGTCTCTTCCCGTTATTATCGCCTCTGATTTGTCCGAATCACAAGAGGATGAGCTTGTTAGGGTACTTAGAGAACATAAGGAGGCCATAGGTTGGAGTATCTCTGATATTAAAGGAATTAGCCCGGCCATTGTCCAACATCGAATTCACCTAGTTGATGATGCAAAACCCGTTCGAGATCCTCAACGGCGTTTGAACCCCACCATGATGGAAGTTGTTCGAAAAGAAATTCTTAAGTGTCTCGATAATGGGATCATTTATCCCATTTCTGATAGCTCTTGGGTCAGCCCCATTCAAGTAGTTCCGAAGAAGTCTGGCATTACCGTTGTCACCAACGAGAATGATGAACAAGTGCCCACCCGTGTTCAGAATGGGTGGAGGGTATGCATAGACTATAGGAAACTCAATTCTGCCACTAGAAAAGACCACTTTCCTTTGCCTTTTATCGATCAAATGTTGGAAAGGTTAGCCGGTCATTCGTTCTATTGTTTTCTAGATGGTTATTCTGGCTATTTTCAAATTCCCATTGCTCCCGAAGACCAAGAAAAGACCACTTTCACATGTCCCTTTGGAACCTTTGCCTATCGACGTTTGGCCTTTGGTCTAACCACTGCTCCAGCCACTTTCCAAAGGTGTATGATGAGCATCTTTTCTGACATGGTAGGGAATTTTCTCGAGATCTTTATCGATGACTTTTCCATCTTTGGTTCGTCTTTTCACCAGTGCCTAAACCATCTTGAGTTAGTTTTAAAAAGGTGTAAAGAAACCAACCTCGTTCTCAACTGGGAGAAATGTCATTTCATGGTTAAGGAAGGGATCGTTCTTGGTCATAAAATTTCTGAAAAGGGGATAGAAGTCGATAAAGCCAAAGTTGACCTCATTGCAAATCTACCCCCACCCAAGACGGTCAAAGCCATTCGTTCATTCCTAGGCCATGCGGGTTTTTATAGGTGTTTCATTAAGGATTTTAGCAAGAAGGCTAGACCCTTAACCAATCTTCTCGGGAAGGATGTCAAATTCGATTTTAATAGCGATTGTTTACAATCTTTTGAGCATCTTAAGAAAGAATTGACTTCTGCCCCAATCATTCGATCTCCCGATTGGAATCTTCCCTTCGAGTTGATGTGTGACGCTTCTGATTATGCGGTAGGAGCCGTTTTAGGGCAACGAATCGATAAGATGCCCCATGTCATTTACAACGCTAGCAAGACTTTGAATGATTCCCAACTT
Organism: Saposhnikovia divaricata; assembly: GCA_036435485.1. Lineage (NCBI taxonomy): Eukaryota > Viridiplantae > Streptophyta > Magnoliopsida > Apiales > Apiaceae > Saposhnikovia > Saposhnikovia divaricata. Next base: position 51,767,054 of record CM071594.1, on the reverse strand, counting down.
AATTATTCTACCACCGAAAAGGAACTTCTAGCCGTAGTCTTTGCTCTCGACAAGTTTCGGTCCTATCTTATCGGTTCGAAAATCATTGTCTACACCGATCATGCCGCTCTTCGTTATCTATTCTCTAAGAAAGACTCTAAAGCCCGATTGATTAGGTGGATTCTCTTGCTTCAAGAGTTTGACCTAGAAATTAGGGATAAGAAGGGGTCTGAGAATGTTGTCGCCGATCATCTTTCTCGCTTTATAGTGGAGTCCACCATCGACTCCCCTGTAAACGAATCTTTTCCGGACGAGCAACTTCTGTCCATCTCTACTCCCCCTTGGTTCGCCGATATTGTCAACTATCTTGCAACCGGTGACATTCCCTCTCATTGTTCCTCTCAAGATAGATCGAAATTTTTCTCACAGGTCAAACACTTCTTTTGGGATGACCCGTATCTCTTTAAATACTGTCCCGATCAAATCATTCGGAGGTGCGTCCCAAATCATGAATTCAAGAATATCCTTTCTTTCTGCCATGACCAAGCCTGTGGAGGGCATTTTAGTGCTAAGAAAACAGCCGCTAAAATCCTCCAAAGCGGTTTTTATTGGCCCACTTTGTTCAAAGATGCTGCTGAATACTGTGCCGCGTGTAATAGGTGTCAACACTTAGGAAAGATCAATAGGAGAAACATGATGCCAATGAACCCCATCTTAATCATTGAGATTTTTGATGTATGGGGTATCGATTTTATGGGCCCCTTTCCTAGTTCCTTTGGCAACCTCTACATTCTGTTAGCGGTCGATTACGTGTCTAAGTGGGTGGAAGCCATTGCTACTAAGTCCAATGATAACAAGGTCGTTCTTAAATTCCTCAAAGAGAATATCTTTTCTCGTTTCGGTACACCTAGGGCTATCATTAGTGACCAAGGCAAGCACTTCAAGAATCGTCAATTTGAGTCTCTTCTGAAAAAGTACTCAATAACTCATCGACTAGCCACCCCTTACCATCCTCAGACTAGTGGGCAAGTTGAAGTCTCGAATCGTCAAATTAAGCAAATTTTAGAAAAGACTGTCAACTCGAATAGGAAGGATTGGTCAACTAAGTTGATAGACGCCTTGTGGGCCTATCGGACCGCTTTTAAAACCGTTTTAGGCATGTCCCCTTATTGGATTGTCTTTGGCAAGGCCTGTCACTTGCCCGTTGAGCTCGAACATAGGGCCATGTGGGCCATTCGAGAGTTGAATTTTGACTTACCAACCGCTGGTAGTCATAGGAAGTTGCAATTGTCTGAACTCGAGGAGTTGAGAAATGAAGCCTACGAGAACGCTAAAATCTATAAACAAAGAACTAAGCTTTTTCATGATAAATCTATTTTGAGAAAATCTTTTTCTCCTGGTCAAAAAGTTCTTTTGTATAATTCTAGGCTTCATTTGTTTCCCGGGAAATTGAGATCCCGGTGGGAAGGTCCTTATGTTGTTAGGGTCGTTTTTCCTCACGGTGCTGTTGAAATTGAAAATCCTAAAAATGGTGATATATTTAAAGTTAATGGACAAAGACTCAAACCATTTTTAGAGTTGCCAATTGATCCCGAGGAAGAGGTTATCTACCTCATCGATCCATGAATCAAGTAAGTTTCTTCAGTAGGTAATTGTAAACTCTCTTTCATCCTTATCAGGTATTTTCTCATCATTCTTCCTTGTCATTTATCTTGCATTTTGCATACATTGAGGACAATGCATGATTTAGGTATGGGGGAGGGTTTTAGTGTAAATACATAAAATTGAAAAATCCAAAAAAAATTGAAAAAATTTTAAAAATCCAAAAATAGAGATATTTTAGCTTAGTTGTCCTTCCTTCTCTTTAAATTCTAGAACTAGTTGGTGTTGATTATTTTTCGAAAATTATATGTATAATGCCTTTAGATGATTTGAACGTAGTCAGGTAAGGTTTTCCTCATGGAACTTGTGTCGAACAAATTTTTGCTTAAAGACCAAGACGACACATTTGCACAAGACTTTTGATGGAAAAATTGTATAGGAATGTTATTCGATACCTGAGAGAGAACCCACATGTTAGAACAATGTCGAATCAAACCTTTGCGAAATTTGGTTCGTATAGTGTCATAAAAAAACAGAAAAAAAGAGAGAAAAAAAAAAGAGAAAAAAAGAAAAAAAAGAGAGAGTCAATAAATGTTTGTAATTCTGTGATAATAAATTCTTAGTAGGGAAATCGGCTAGGTTGGGCTCATTAATAACCCGAGTAAGTAAGTCCGAGGGGACTTTGTGCCTAGCAACCTAAGGTCCCTTGTGATCTGGGATTGTTGACCTAAAACTCGCTAAATGGGTATTGATGCATAAGTCTTTTGGGACCTCAACCATGGCACAGTCGGTCTAACTGCTAAGAACGTGAAGTTTGGCTAGATACTTGTTTTAATAGAGATTGGGTCAGTTCAATATTGGTTGAAAAAGAGAAAATGTTCGTATGCAGTTAATCCATCAAAGGCCTTAAATTCACTACACACCTTGGGATTTTTTGTAAATTTTTAGTCTAATCATGTGGATTGTGGGAACCTATAACTTGGCTATTATTAGAATAATCTTTAAGGCATATATTTTCTTACTAAATTGTTTTGTTGACACCAATGAAAGCTAGAGTAAAAGAGGAAAGTTGGATACTTGCTGATTTATCTCAAAGATTTTATGGGTATATCTTCTGTAAACCCTTAGGAGACAACACTCCTCCTGTAGAGATCGTCTATAGGTTTAAAGGGTTGGTAAACCTAAAATTACCCGTCACACCTACGAAAAGGAGTATAGGACTTTTTTATCTAGATTTTTTTACTCGAGGACGAGCAAAAGATAGGTATGGGGGCATTTGATAAGTGCATATTTTTGCATATTTTTATTGCCTATTTATTGTTTGAAATCGTATTTTAATAAATAATTTTGTTGCATTTCAGGAAATTCGAGAAAATTGAAGAAATTGCAAAATAAAGAAATAAAGGTCAAGAAAGAAAAAAAAAGAAGAAGAAATTCGGATTTATTGAGCTACAGTATTTATTTCATATCCGATCGAAGAAGCTCGAAATTTGAAGACCAAATTCAGTTCCGAATTTTATTAAATTTGGAATATTCTTGTAATATATATAAAATATTAAAATATATATATATATATATATAAAAAAGAAAAAGAGAAAAAAACATAGTGTGTAGTGTGATGATTTGATTGGCAAAAAGAATTTTCAAGATGGTGGAAGAATGATGAAGAATGATGGAGGCAATTTTTTATTGCAAATTGTAAGGCTTGGAATGGCTATAAATTGAGACCAAGTGCAAGAGCAAAGAACACCAATGAGTTTCAGTACAATTCTAAATTCAGTTATAAATTTTCTTTGTAAACATTTTTTATTAATACGTATCTATCTTTTATTTTTGTTAATTCGTACGTTAGTCTCCCCTGTTCTTCAATTCTCATTCATAATTATAAACTAAGCATTTTCCTTATTACTTAGCCTGTAAATTACATACACGAGCATATATCTCTATCCCTCATCTTTTCTTTCTTTTCAATTAGAAAACCCACAGTACCCCTGTTCTTCTTCAACCGCGCAAACACCCAACCCCGATTCCTTCTTCGCGACACCCACAACTCCCTTGTTATTATTTAGTTACAAACCCATCTCCTTCTTGCTTCCCCAAATCTCATCCACACAAACCCCTTTTCTCTTTTGTTTTCCCAGCCAAACGCACAAACCATCCCCTTCCACTTTAGTAGTTTTAATTGCAAATATTGTTCGTTGTTTGCTTGTTGCTGCCTTGTCTGGGTTCTTCGTCCGAGTCGTCGAGTCGAGTTTATTTGCCAAAATTTTGCTACATCCCCTGTTCTTGAGTTCTGTAGTATTTGAAATTGTGGCTGCGAGTTTGATTGATTCGTTGGTGTCATTAATCTGAGTTCTATGTTTGTTTCGTGGCTGTGTTGTAATTTGTTTTCTGTGAGCTTCTTTTTGACTGAGTTCTGTGAATATGATTTTGGGTCTTGTCTGTAATTATCCACGGGTCGAGTTTTTGCTTAGTTTGCAATCCTTAGAATGAAGTTTTGTTGGTTTTGTTTCTGTTAATCATATTTCGAATTGCTGTTTGATTCGAGTTCGCTGCTAGTTTTCCTGCGATTGTTTTGTTTGAGTTTATGGAGCTTTCGTCTATTAATAATTGTTAGCAGTAGACGTGTTCTGTGAGAATAGCTTTGATCTGTTTGTTTCGAGTTTTTCTACGCTTTAATTCGATCGTAGTTCGTTGGTTAATATCATCGTGATGATTCCTTAGTCTTCCACTGGTTTCCTGTTTTTCTTTTTGTTGAGTCGATGTGTTCACGAGTTGGGTTGTAGTGAAATTAGTTTGGGTTGTAGTGCAAGAGTTTTGCTGCTGAGATTTGTTATGTTAAGTTTTTCTGAGATGCCGTCTAGTTGTTTGGCATTTTTTCAAGTTGCCGTTCTAGTTTTAGAAGTTAATTGCTGTTAGTAGTTCTCATTTCTGCCAGTCCGTTTCTATTGAGTTTGTTTGTACCGTTTTTGCACTTTTGTGTAATGTTTCTATGATTACTGGTTCATAGAGTTTGTTAGTGTTTAGTTGGTTCTTAGAGTTGGGTATGTTAGTGTCAATTTTGTATGTATGTGCGTTGGTTTATATGTATGTGTTTGATTTCCATTCTGAGTTGTATTGAAAATTCAGTTTTAGTTAGCTTAGAAATAGAACAAATTTTCTTTTTTGTAAATTCAATAATTTTAGTTTTTTTTCGTTCCTAATTAATTAGATTAAAATAGAGTTATCCTTTAAAACTAGTTTTAGTAATTAAATAGTATAAAAACAAAACTTTTCAAAACCCAATTTTAATTCGATTTTAGAATTTGGTAGAGTGATTTAATTTCAAAAAATAAAAAAAATAAAAAAATAAAAAAAAATAATAAAAAAATAGATTAATTTTCTTTTAAATAAAAATCAATTTAGATTTAAATTGTAAATATGCAAAAATTCAGTTTTTAGAAATAGAATAATTGTTAAATTGTCTTTTGAAAATAGTTTACATTCTCTTTTAGGAAATTAATAGTAAAAATCCAAAAACCCAAATTGTTCTAGTTCGATTAAATTAGAATTAAGGATTTACGAAAATATTATTCCCTGTGGATCGAATCTAAAAGTAATGATTCTATAATTTAGTCCATTTCAATCCATAATCTAATTACAAAATGCACTTGTGTATGTAGTAACTAGATCAGATTTGTAGTTGTGTAAAGCTTCTATGGTAGAATCATATTTTTTTTATATTTAGTATATGTTAATTATAATCATGTGTATTTGTAGTCATGTGTATTTTTTGATTCTACTGTATAAGCATATTTTTGTGGTTGTAGTTGTGTGTACTCTTTAATTTGTTGTAAAAGAATATTTGTAGTTTTAGTTGTGTGTAATTTTTGATTAGATTGTAAAAGTATATTAATATTTTGTGCTTTTTCTACTGAATCTAATTCTAGCGTTGTCTATGTTCTACAGTGGAATCATATATATGAATTCTGTGTTCAACGGTGGAAGCATGATTTATAAGTATTTTATAGAATTTTTGTGAAGTGTTATGGTTCTATAGTAGAATCATATATATGTACTTCTTCGACTCTTTGTTCTACTTATTTAGCATTTTTAATTTTATGTGTGTTGCATGCAGAAACCAAAGAGGAGAACAACTGTATCATATGGAGGAAGATCTGCTGCTTTTCCAGAAAAATCACAACGTTGCAGAAGTGTGACATTCAGCCCCAGTTGTAAAGAACCCGTCAACTCTTAATGCAAGGAACCTGTCAACTCCTCTACCAGTTGTAAAGAAGCTTTACCCAAAATCTGGAAGCCCTGATTCAGCAAAATCAACTCCTAGATCATCAGCTGTATCAGCTTTGACCTCGAGTTTTGATAAACCACACAGGAAACTTTAATTCCCCGCTCAGTTAAAGGTACGAACTGATTAAGTGTCTTAAAATCTGAAAAGCTTGTATTTTGACATCTAAATTTGAGGTATTATCCTCCTATCCTTGGTGAAGTGAGCCCTACGGCACCCACCCCAAAACCAGATACCTAAAGCAAGGAAAAGGCCACGAATAGCAGAATAGAAGCCCTAACAATAAGGTGAGGCTGATGTGAGGAAGGTGTCACAACGTTTATATTATACAGTAGAATCGATTATAATATTATGTACTAGAATCAAATTCAAGTTTTATTTAACATAATGTCGTTACGTGTTGGGCTATTTCCCCGATTATAAGAATTTAGAATTGCTCATCGTTTACAGTTTTACTTAGTAATTTTTTTTTTATATTTACGTACGAAAGGTCTATATTTTGTGTTCAGTTTCAATATTTGGTTTTCTCTAGAAGCTTTATAGTTTATGTTTTGGTTCTAAAGTAAAATCAAAAGGTGAGATATTGATGCTACCTTCTTTTAGAATTGTAAAAATGAACTAAAAATAATTTGCTTCTACAGTAGAATCAAAAACAAATATGGTTCAACACTAAAATCAAAAGGTGGGGAATCAAAAGGTGTATATGAATAGTTCAGGGTGTGTTTTTAGTAATAGTAGTAGTAGTAGTAGTAGCACTATAACATAGATTTTACATGAGTGCAAAAATGAAGTTAGAAACCAAAATAGATACATGTGAGGACCAGATATAAATGTTATATGTCATGCATATGCATCACTTAGTACTAAATCCTTGTTTTTTTTTTCTTTTTTGTCTTCTATCAAGCTCGAACAAGTGCAGGAAAGAAATGACAAGCTCCAGTCAAGGTATTAAAACAATGCAATAATTTATAGTTTCACATTGTTTTGTTTTAAACAATTAAAGTCATATGGTTCAAATCTGGTGTTATATAGTAAAATAAAAAATAATCTGGTTCCATGGTAGAATCAGATCTTACAGTCTATGCCTTGGTATTTTTTCAGAACTCTAGTAATTTGCAGGGCCTTCTTTTAAAGTCACGCCATTAGAAGTCTATATCATGTGACTCATACCATCAAACTCGGAATGTTATATTTTGTATACTTTGTTTAATGAATTAACTTGTATGGATCAAGACTATTGGTATTTCATGTATTGACTTAATCTTCTAATAAATGATTCACTACACGGTTCAATTTTGCTAATTAACTCATACTTTGTTTCAAGATCAATTTTATGGATTGCTTTTGCTTCGAATACATTTTTTGCATGCATTCCAATAAGTTGCATAACTTGACAGGAAGGGATCAATTCTTGAAATGAAGGGCTGGTGGATCTATGATTCATTATAGCTTCCTGAAACACCAGCGACACCATCTTTACTTTTGTTGTTGAGTATAGAATACAAGAAAGAATACAAAGGGGGGGGTAAATGGATTCTTGATCTTTTCGTTGTTCTTGAATCTGTGTAGCAAGATATGTGTTAAGTGTGCTGTGATTTAAGTGCGGAAAATAATAAGCGAGCAACACTTCACAATATCACTTTAATCTAATATATTATTAGATAAAGATTTTGCTACAATCTGTGAATACAAATGTTAGTATTCTCAGCTTCGTTTTTTGTCTCAGAGAGATGTTTTCTTTTGTGTATAGAAAAAAAACTCTTTTCTTCTAAGGAAGTGAGGCTGTATCCTTATAGAGCATGAATACAACCTACTTACTACAAATAAGGTAGCTAAACAATTTTACTTTCTAGTGTGTCTATCCTTTTTGAGTAAGCATCCAAACGGCTACAGGTTTGACTTTGCAAAGCTCTGTTCAGATCCACTTCTTTAGCTCTTTGTCTCTTGTACATCTCTCCAAGCTTCTTTGTAGGCTTTTCCAAAGTACATTACAGATTGTGGTCCATAAAGTGCTTCAGCTTGTTGCAGGTTTCTGACTTATACAATTCTTCAGTATTTTGTCTCCAAGATTGTATTCGAGAAGTAACTCTGTTGGTGATTCGAGAACTAGAATTGGATTAATCGATAACTCTGAGTTCTCGAATAGTGTTAAACCGACATACCGAATGACTTCTCGAATAAGTATTTTCTTCAGGAATCCTTGAGATATCGAATAGAGCAATTTACTTATCGAATCCCTGAGATATCGAATAGCTTCTTTAGTCCTTGAGATATCAAATAGAACATTGACTTGTTGACTCTTAGAGAACTCGAATGATGCTTTGACTTGTTGACTCCATGAGTTCTCGAATAGAGTATTAGACATGTCGAATCTCTGAGTTCTCGAATAAGGCTTTGAATGGTTGACCTTCATAGATATCCAACAGTGTCTTTTGAGATATCGAATCCCTGACTTCTCGAATAAAACAAACATACTTCTCGAATTGGTACTTAGGCTAATTCTTCATTTCTTCAAATCCCAACTGTGATTATTTGACAGTCTTTATCTCCTTGCTTGAGGCATGAACCTTGGAACTTCTTTCAAGCATTATTCTTGACTTTATAAGTACAGTTACACAACTAGGATTTGATGCCTATTACAAGTACAAAAGAAATAGAAACTCTACAACTAGAGGTTCCCTCAGTTAAGAGGTCATGTAGGTAATGCACAGCATTACACATACTTAGGCTTGTTATTATATGAGTACAGGCATGTCTCTGTGACTAACAGTTGTCCCTCCCATTTCTAGGTCAATTCTCTCACGAAGGACTGCAGATTAGTACACCAATCATTGGATAGGGTTTTCTATATTTGAAGAGCACTTGTTATAGTGGTTAATGAGACTTCTTGCATGCTCAAGCTGTTGCTCTCCTATTTTTTCTGCTGATGGATATTCAGTATAATGAGTTAGGTGTCTTTAGTCTTGTTATAATGAAGGCCTTGGCTAAGCCGTGGTGGATTACCAACTCTTGAATATTGCAACAAAAAATTTGCACAGGGGCTTATATTTCATAACAATTCCAAAGATGGCCAAACACTGATAGACGAGAGGCACCGCCTAACTCGACTGCTTCGTATAAATCTTTCTCATAGCATCTGGTCAATAATTTTTTCTTCATACTTTGGGGATTACCTTTGAAGCTTTGTGTAAATTTTGGTGCAAATCTTTGACCTTGTATTTTTTAAGTTTTAGATTTCCATTATCATATAATTATTGTTATTCTTTTCATTTCTAGAATTCTTTAGTGAAAAATGGCTCTTGGGTTGTTCATATTATCTTGTATTTTTTGGTGTAAACTGTAAAGTTATATTACTGAAGTAAAGAGAGGATTGGATACTCATATGTAAAATTTGTTCCTTGAGATTTTAGTGAAGTAGGAGTTATATCTTTCTAAGTATTGAACAATATTTCAGTATAACTAGTACTTGTTGATATTCACGGTGTAAGAATTTGAGTAACAATGCTCGGATTAGTACAAAAGTTATGAACGATAAGAAACTTAACAAGCAGTAGTTTGTAATTATAAACAGTAAAATTACTTGGGGGATTTTACACTAGAATGAAAGATATATGAACTACATGTAGAACCAAAATTTTGATTATGTCGTGGAACCAAAAATTATAGTGCACGCACTATAATTATGGGAAGTGATTAAAAGAAAAAACAACCCTATCAGAGGAACGGAGTTTTCCTGTCTTGTCCGTAAAGAATTTGTATTTTAAAAACTTTTTTTTAATTAGTAGTTTCTATTAAAAAATTAACAATTAACAAGACTAATAATCTCATTCTAAATTAGAATAAAGTAATGATAATGTATAAAAAAACCCTTAAAAAGGGTATATGTATGAAGCGTTTACCGTAGAACCATAAATCATTTTGCACGGGGAAATGAACTAGATACAATTTTGGTTTTATACTAAATCAAAAGGTGTATATGAAAATGTATATAAAATAATAAATTTTAATAATTTTATTCTTCACTAGAATCACGAATAATACCATAAGGATGCACAAGAAACAATTAAAAAAAAGCATATGCATTAAAAGTCCATTATAGAATAAAAAATTCTATTCCAAGACAATTACTGAAATCAACTAAATGCTACTTTGATTCTACTACGGAATAAAAAATATAAGCCTAAAACAATGAGAATAATATCATAAGGATGTTTAAAACCAAATCAACAAAGTAATAATTTTTTAAGTTACAATGCAAGTACAAAAAAAATCCTTAACAAAAAATATGGACATAGTTTAGCTATTTATTATCCAATGAAAAAATTTGTACAATTTAATAATCGGTGACAGTGTAAATATTGACATCTACATGTACTGAATATTCCATTTGAGATATATAAATAACATAACACAACTTCAATCTTTATCTCCATGAGCTCCTCAACAGACTAACTGCATATCATGCATTTTCTGATCCAATCCTCAATGCTTTTGCACACTTGCTGCACAAACACTGTAGCATGGAACATTGTCTACTCAGGCAACAATAACCAACTTTTGTCATATAACTGATGCATTTACTATATCTAATTCATAGATTTTGTATATGTTTTGAAGGTGCAAGACTGCATAACAAAAAAATAGATAGTGTACTAGTGAGAACCAATAAAAAATATATTTTGAAATCTTGGTTAAAACTTTTGTAATTTCAACTGATTGCACACGGAATAAAATTTCATTTAAAGTCTCATGTTCCCTAAACATAGATATTCTAGAGCCAAATTTTCAAATAAAGTGTCAAAGTGATAGATAATAGATTGCAGGATCAAAAAGTAGTATATAATCTATAATTATGAAGCAAAGGCAACAAAATTACGTTAGAAGTAACTAATCAGCAAAAGGTCTACTGTTTATTGTTTCCACCGTAGAATAAAAAGGTCTATCTAAAAGGCTATAGTGGGATCAAAATTTTTGCAATAGAATCAACTAAAATCGAAAACTTGCTAATTTGATTCAATAACATAATTAAAAAAATCAATCTAAAAATTTAAGCATAAGAATTGCTTCTTATGAACCATAAAACATATAAAATACGAAGAATATAATATATATAAAGAATGAATTAAAAACAAATAGAACTCGAAATTATAACAAGTTAATTACATTTAATCCAGCTAACAACCAGCTCAGATTAAATCTGAACTAGTTGGTTCATTTATAATTCTATGTAATATGGTTTAAATTATAAAGCAGACTATTGAGAAACCTTACGCATACGTGATCATAATGTCTTCCTGATATAAATTGGTTGCCAAAAGCTGGTCTTCTGGTTCATTTTAACCACAATGTATCATTAGATTGTTTTCGCACCCTCAGCAAGTCACAAAGTGAGATTCTTATTTTACTCAATTTGCTACTTTGGCAAGCACAAGACGAGACTACATATTGGGCAGTTGGTGAAGGATACTTCACCTAAACTTAAGTAAGCTAGCGTAACTGATCATCACGCATAAGTTAGTGTAAATTGGCTTTTTTAGTGACAGTGTTCATTCTTTAATAAATTTCTTCACTTCTCCCGACCATTGTTTAGATCTTTCTAAATATATATTTTTTCCTATGTTTAAAGACTCAACAGGTCTGAAAATGCTGAATTACTTGTACTCTTATAGAACAGCGGGCAGTGTTTAACATTATATACATGTTCTCCTTTCATCCCCTATGACTTTAATCTAACAGCATCAACTGATTCAATGATATGTGCAGAACTACAAGAATTCACGCAGTTTAAACGGAGTTTTCGAAGGCCCAACGGCTTGCTCCTGAGAGGGAAACGTCATACAGTCCTTTTGTTCTCCCTAACATTTCCTCCATCCAGGTAACCACAAGCAAGAAGCCTATATCCATGCTTGTTACATTTATTTTTTTATTATTTTGTACCATGTACATAATATATAATAGCAGTGTGTAAATTTATTGGACCATTTGATCCTATTTTCGTACAACTACATAGAAATTGAGATATATGAACGATCAAATAAGCATTCAGAAAAATGCGCTCGCCTTGTTGAATATGTTGAAGGTGAGGTTTACACAAGCGTTTGTGTTTGCATAATTCTATTATAAACTTTGATTCTATTGTGGAATATAAGTAAGTTAAAACTATTAACTGGATCTACTATTTTTTTCTGTTCTAATATATTAAGTTAAATTTTGATTCTATTCTAGAACAAAAATTACAAAAACTTATAAATTGAATCTAAAAAATACACTGCTCGACTTCTATTTTGATTCCTCTGTAGAATCAAAAGGTTTACCTAAAAAACTTTAGTAAAATCAAATTTTCTGCAACTAAAATCAACAAATTGCTAATTTGGTTATATGGTATAATTAAAATTTTTACCTAAATTTTGAGCATAAAATTAGCTTCTTATGACCCATAAAATATAAAAAACACAGAAAATATAATAGATATGAAAATTAAACTAAAAACAAACAGAACTCAGAGTTAAAACAAGTCTGACTACATTCAATCTAAATAAAAACCAACTAAAAGTGCTAAATTTACACATATGAAGCTCATATTGAAAATAAAGAAAGATGATTATAAGGAGTAGGTATTAATTAACAGTTTAATTCGTTGAATCAAATTTGAATAATAATAATTAGCAAAAAAAGAGCAGGATAAAGGAAAAACCCGATGAAGACTGAATGTTAACAGTGGAATCCTGAGCTTGGTTCGAAGAAGAGGTCATACTTTCGCTAAATCGCAGAGTGGGGGAGAGAGAGAGAGAGAGAGAGAGAGAGAGAGAGAGATTGTCGACTGATTGTGTCTATAACTAACCTATACATACAACCAGCTGTGTTGTATAATTGTTTTTAGTTTTAATTGTTGAATTATAGGGACCGTTCGATGTGTTCCTAATCCTGTGGTTGAGATTAATGGAAAGAGTTCTCTCTTGTACTCTATATAATTTGGTTCTCTTTAGAATATTGGTCTATATAGAGTCCTACTCCACTACAAACCAATCTTAAATACAAACTAAAAACCAAATACTAATCCAACATTTCAAGTTAATCTAATGACCAAACTAGGGGTACCCCCATACAAAAAGTGTTTAAAATTATTGGCTCCATTCAGCAAAAAAAAAAAACGGTTCACTGTTGATGTCACTGCCACGTCAGCAATGAACAGTAATATTTTTTTTTTTTGCTAAATGGAGCCAAGAATTTTAAACACTTTTTGTGAAGGTGCCCCTGGCGGAGCCATTAGAATAAATGAAATATAAAATATTTAATGTTAGTTTGTATTTAAGGATTAGTTTGTATTTGAGCAAAAGCCTATATATATATATATATATATATATATATATATATATATATATATATATATAGGCCATTGCTCCATACAGAACATCCTTATATAACAAACAATAAAGAACACCTTAGATCTAATAGATCCAATGGCCCCGCCAGGGGCATCCAATACAAAAAATTGTTATTTTTTTTATCCTATATCCATCCAGCAAAAAAAAATAAAAAAATAAAAAATAAAAAAATTACTGTTCATGATGACGCCATGCTGACATCATCATGAACAATAATTTTTTTTTATTTTTTTTGCTGGATGGATAGAGGGTAAAAAAATAACAACTTTTTGTATTGGGTGCCATGACGGAACTCTTATATTAAATTAGATATGAGGTGTTCTTTATTGTTTGTTATATAAGGTGTGTGTTATGGAGTGCAACTCATATATATCTATACTATACTATAATAAGCGAAATGGGGTATAATTTGTAGTTTGGTTAACCCCCTATTTTTGGCTATCCCCTCATTTTTTGTTATCCCCCATTTACAACCGTTAGATCTTCAACTCAAATAGATCATGACCGTTAGATACAACAATACTAAAAAGTGTTATATACAGAGGTCTAAGGTTCGATATCCATCAACAACATAGTAATTTATATTTAATATTAAAATTTATTATATACAAAGATGTTAGGTTTGAATTCTTCACATAACATATTAAAATTAATATTTATAATATTATTATACTAAATTATAAATAAATTAAAAAAAATTAAAAATAACCCGTGCTTTGCACGGGCTATAAGCTAGTATATATAATATTATTACCATGTAATTACTCAATTCGTAAAGTTCACGAGTTTAATCGAATATTCATTATATTTTACTTTTTATATATTATTTAAGTAGTTTTAAACAAATGTATAATATTAATATGTAATTTATTACCGCATTGATAATAATATTTAAAATAACATTATTATCGTATTATGACATCATTTACAAGTCGAGGAATAATGCGATAATAATATTATCAAAAACATTATTACAATCAAATTTGATAGATCCGTCTCTTTCTACATCTACAGATGCGCTAATATTAATCAACAATCCACGTCCAACTTCTTGTTATACGTAAGCTTTCAGCTCAACTACTAATATAAATGGTTCCTATATTGTACTAAGTTGTAACCTCAAACTTTAACAAAAATAGAGCCACAAAATTAAAGTAGTTCAGAAGACGATTGAAAAAATGAAGAGTGAGCTAGCAGCTTCTTTTTCATGCATGTGAATATATTTATTCGTGGCAATTTGTTTTATGAGTGTGCGGGAAGATAGAGATGTAGCACAAGTTCTAAACCACAACTAAAACCATAACTTGTTCTCCATTATATTTTAAGGTTTTAACGACCTTTTGTGTCTATTTACCATTTTTGGAAATATTGTCATGTTGATTGTGCTTAACAAGCAAGCGGTATATGTATAATTCACGACATAGAAAAAATGTTCTAGTAAAAGTGTGTATTAAATTTCAAAGTAGGTTAAAGGAAATCTTTTAACCAACAAAACAAGAAGCAGCAAAGCTCTAGTTAGTCAAAGTTAGTATTGAATGAAGCCAGAGTTGTAATATTTGTTAGGTCGGTGAAAATTTCGGTATTCTTTTTTGGGTTTGTCTAGCGTGTGCCCAAAGACACATGCTAAGAATCACTGTTTGATGAGTTGAAAAATTTTGATTGGTGGAATTTTTTTGAATGCAGGGGGTCCATCATTATTAATGAAATTTTTATCAATCAAAATTTGATAACTAAGCGAGCACGAATTTTTAACATGTACCTTGGACACACACTAGAAAAACCGTTCTTCTTTATAAAAATAAATAGTTGCAGTAGTATATAAGTCAAATAAATATAATTTTGTGAATGTAATTTATTTGATTTGGAATATAAGAAATTGATGTAGAATTTAATTACATCTTGATTCCGCAATTAAATATATTTTCACAAATTAATTTATTTTATGAATAATCTAAAGAGAGTAAATTGAATCCCAAAAACCTTCCCAAATTTCATGTATCACATCTTCCTTAATCATATTAGAATTAACGAAGATAGATTCCCTATATATTTGCATTAACTTCAAATGCTACTTCCGTTCCAAAATATATGTCATTTTTAATTTTTAATTGGTCAAACTAAAATTTATATATATTATATAAATTAAAAAATTAAAAAATTTATATCAATTCAAAAGTACACATAAGCTATGTTATATGTAATATGTTGTTTGTATATTTTAATATGTTTTGTTGTGTTGTGCTTCGTTATGTTCGTACGATGAGAATGTTTCAATTGAGATTTCGGGAGATCTGGAAAAGCCGCATCGAGGCTGGGATAGTGATAATTATTGCAAAAGCTCACCTTTCACAACGGGATATTGTTCAACCTCGGGGAGTTTTAGTTTTCACTTACGGCAAGTCTATAGCTGGTTACCGGCAAGTAGATAGCTGTGGTGCTCCTTCTGAACATTGGGCTACCAACGGTTTTTATGTGTTAAGGTCAATTGCGATATTACTGTTTTCAGGGATGTTGGTGCATTTTGGATTTATTGGGTCGTCTTTGAATTCATTTTCAGTTCTAAGAATGTTTCAATTCTATGTTGTTAAACGGTCAGAAAACAAATCAGCTAAGTGTTTTAGCTTATTTTTGTTTTTCAATCTGGTCGTGCTGCCGGTTGGGGGTTTGTCTCAGGTGTGTATTTATTGAAATTAATGAAGCTTTATCAAAAAAAAAATATTAGAGCATCTCCAAGAGGCTCTCTATTGTAGTTCTTAACTCAAAAAATGAGAAGAGAGAATAAAAATCAAGCTCCAAGAGACTCTTAGAGGCTCTTTAAAAAGTTAAGAGATTCTTCTCTCTCCTCTATTTTAGAAGCAACTAGTAGCTCTTAGAGCATCTCCAAGAGCCTCTTCATTTTGGCTCTTAAGTGAGATTTGAGGAGAGAGAAGAAAAAAATCAATGTAATAACTTGCTAAGAGCTTAATTGTTTATAATATATTTAGGAATGAGCTAAGAGACTCTTGGAGATGCTCTTAGAATTAGTGAAGATAGATTCCTCATATATTTGCATTAACTTAGATACTCCTTTCATCCCAAAATATATGTTATTTTTTATTTTTAATTAGTCAAATTGATCAACTAAAATTTATATGTATTATATAATTGAAAAAATTAAAAAAATTGGATCAATTAAAAAGTATACATAATCTATGTTATATGTAATTTTTAGTTTTCAAAAATAATATCTAAATAATTTTTAATATTTAATTAAACATTAATCAATTTTACTACAAAATCACATATAAAATGGAATGAAGGGAGTAGTTATATATTTAAAAAAAAAAAAAAAAAAGGGAGTAGTTACATATACCACGTCATTTGTCAACTTTTTGGATCAGATGTAAAACCCTAGCACTTCTCTTATTTTACATATCTCAATTTCAGCAAATTAAAATAGTTTCCTTAAATCCTGACAAAAGAAAAATTGTTTCCTTAAATATGTCTATTTAAGGCAAAAGGTAGGGAATATTGTATTTGTACATGATGAGCCCTTCTGAAGCTAGTTTGTGGGCAATTTTTTCTTTGGTTAGAAAGCTACGCTATATATTTGTTTTTTAGGTGCAAAAAGTTGGCTATTTATTACATATCTCTCTTAAAAATATCGGTTATAGATTGTCCACAAAAAAATTAAAATTGGTTAAGGAATGTCAAGTCTCAACTACTCAAACCCCTCCTTTAGCCACCCTCAACTGCCATAACATTTCAGCATAAATTTACTTGCAACAAAGTAGGCTAATTAATTCAATGTATTGAAGGCTACAATAATTATTGCTTCATAAAATTTCCATGCATGTTATCAAACTAAAATAAATAATAACAAAATAAACAAAAGTTTCTTTTCTCTCTATATATAGCGTTTTGATCCATTTCAGTCCATAACATAACACAACTCATACAACTAAACCAACCCTCAAGTATTAGTTCTCTTCTCACCATTGAACCTTTTCTCTCCTCTCATGGCTGCTCACCGCCATTTCGATCCTGTCACGAAATGTAACACAGCTGGGAGAACAAATCAAACGGTTGCATCTGATCTGGATGGCACACTTCTCATATCGAGAAGTGCTTTTCCTTACTACATGCTTGTTGCACTAGAAGCCGGAAGCATTTTCCGTGCAATTTTGCTTTTACTATCCGTTCCATTTGTTTATGTGACATACTTGTTCATCTCAGAATGCGTGGCGATAAATATTTTTATTTTCATCTCTCTTTCGGGCTTGAAAATTGAAGACATTGAGCTCGTGTCACGTTCAGTGTTGCCTAAGTTTTACGCTGAAGATGTTCATCCGGATACTTGGAAAGTTTTTAATTCATTTGGAAAGAGATATATTGTAACTGCTAATCCAAGAATTATGGTGGAGCCATTTGTGAAGAATTTTCTAGGGGCTGATAAGGTTCTTGGGACAGAGCTGGAAGTTTCTAAATCTGGAAGGGCTACTGGATTTGTTAAGAAACCAGGTGTTCTTGTTGGTGAACATAAAACGGCTGCTATTCTCAAAGAATTTGGCACTAATGTTCCAGATTTAGGCCTCGGGGATCGTGAAACTGACCATGATTTCATGTCTATTTGCAAGGTACAGTCATTTCTTGGTTGAGATCGAGTTTATTTTCTCACTTATAAGTCAAAATTAGCGGCCACAAGTGCGACGTATAAAGTAGTATATACGTTGCCTTCCTCTATGTGTGAAAAGGCGACGTAAATGGTCAGTTTTGTACTAGTGAGTACTGAAACAGGCTATTGGTCTGTTTTCTTGTTCTTTTTACAGAGGCTAACCAGCATAGTATTTTATTTCCTAATTAAAATTAAATTACTACAGTTACCTCCAGTTAATCTTGTATATGTATTAAAAGTCCACCATGCAGGTTTCATGTTCAACCACTTGTTCATTCAATCAGAGTCTTGGATTGTGAATGCATATTTAATATTGACCTCATGAAATTTGTATGAAAACACTACTAACTGACTTTTATCCCTAATCAACATTTTCAAAACTCGATTCCTGTCTTTATAGTTTATACGATTTAATTGGCAAATATAAAATATTACTATATATTTGATTGAATCGACTGTGGATTTTATTTGTAACTGCAGGAAGGTTTCATGGTTCCAAGAACCCAATGTGAGCCACTTCCAAGAAACAAGCTTCTAAGTCCAGTGATCTTCCACGAGGGTCGTTTGGTTCAAAGGCCTACACCATTGGTGGCATTATTGACCTTCTTATGGATGCCATTTGGCATAATTTTGTCCGTTTTTAGAGTTTATATCAATATTTGGTTACCAGAAAAAATTGTCCGCTACAACTATAAAATTCTGGGAATCAATCTAGTCGTTAAGGGCAATCCTCCTCCGCCACCTCGAAATGGCCAAAGTGGTGTTCTCTTTGTTTGTAACCACCGGACTGTAGTCGACCCTGTTATTACAGCCGTGGCACTAGGAAGAAAAATTAGTTGTGTCACATATAGCATAAGTAAATTCTCTGAGATGATTTCTCCTATTAAAGCCGTTGCATTATCAAGAGAGCGTGAAAAAGATGCGTCAAACATAAAAAAATTACTCGAGGAAGGTGATTTGGTCATATGTCCTGAAGGTACAACTTGTCGGGAACCATTTTTACTGAGGTTTAGTGCATTATTTGCAGAGCTAACCGATAGAATTGTTCCGGTGGCGATTAATACGAAACAGAGTGTGTTTTATGGAACGACGACAAGGGGATACAAATTCTTGGACCCTTATTTTGCTTTCATGAATCCAAGGCCAACATACGAAATCACGTTCTTGAATCAATTACCATCGGAGCTGACAGTGAAATCTGGAAAATCGTCGATCGAAGTTGCAAATTATATTCAAAGGGTGATGGCTGGCTCATTAGGGTTCGAATGCACAAGTTTAACCAGGAAGGATAAGTATGCTATGATGGCTGGAACTGATGGAGTTGTTCAAACTAAGACGAGGACTTGATGCCTAAATTGCAATTATTTGGTCTCTGTTTCTTTTTCTTTCATTGAAGAAAATAAGGTTTACAACAAGCTTATGTTTGTAATTTCTATTTGTCTGCATAGGAAAATTAAACACATGTGTGCAAATAGAAGGGCTTGAAAGTTGTAAAGATTTACTACGGATAATAATTTTCTACAAATGTAAAGTTGCGGCAACATATTGGTATGTATTATTAGTGGTTTTTAGCTCCATTCTAATCTTTTGTACCTATTTATGTAGAGTTTAAAAGTTTTAATTATTTTTTGTTAACGATAACATATTAAAGTAGCATAATGTTTATGAGTGTGTTCTTAATGGATTTTTGTATTCAGATCATGTATTTTTTATTCTTGCAGTTGCTCGACTTTTGGTTCGTGCTATGAATAACGGGTGCAGATCCCTGCAGTTTTTTATCTGATCACTATGATTCTTAGTAAGATACTTTCTATAAATTTAGTGAAAACTTGTGTAAATGTGACATTCTTCTGTAGATAACTAAATAGCAGAAGCTTTGCCTGTCACAGTTCTTACCATTTAGGTTGTCGCTTAGACTGTTTTCCATATATAGTACTGTGATTTTTGGAATACAATGTTGAATAACTGCTGCAGAAGTGGAGGATCAAAGATTGGCTATGCTCGAAGACCATGTTAGATTATATTTTATAATCTAATAATAATTATGGCCTTACAAATTAAAGACAATTATATTTAATGTTTATTCTATATTTGGACTAATTAAGTGGTCTTAAATAAAGAGTCCAATAACATCTTATTCGGTATGGGCTTTGTAATGTGTAATACCCAATAGTAATCTGATTAGAGTTAATGGGGTCTAATTAGAGTACTATATAAAGAACACAATAGGGTCTTGGTCCCCAAGGCTAATTCACAACCTCTACTCCTCTATTCCCATCAGTTAGAGCGAGATACGGCTAGAGGCGAATCAAGTCTGTGGAAGATCAAGTCCCGAATCCGTATACGTAATCTGTTGTCATGGAATAAGGTACGCTTTCGCACTACAGTTTTATCGTGTAACCTTGATAATATCACATAAGATGATCCGTGGTTATTTATTTAGATCTAACAATTGGTATCCGAGCCTATCTTATGTTGAATTATTAAGATTGATCATATAATATATATGATTGTTAATTTATCTATTGAAAAATCTCAAGATGCGTATGGACGTGTATTTTTTTTGGCTTGAAGTAGTTATCCAAATAAACTAGTTTTATACCTTCTTGATTATAGAAAATTCAGGAAATCGTGTGTCATTTTTTTTTAATTAGATGACATGATTTTTTTGTTGTAAAATATGATGTACATGTACTATGCTATTGTGAATTATGTGTTTGCATATTTTTTTTGTCGTGCATGAACAAAATCACGTATGTGCTAATGTTTGGTGGTTCCTGCCATTAGTTTAGGTGTGAAGCCATTACCATGTTATCATATATTTGTTTTCCATTCGGATAATAACATAATTTTGAACGTTATTTATCATGCTTGTGTTGGAATCTTGGCAAGCCAAAATCCAGGAATTCTTTGTATCGAATTAATTTTTATGAGACACCAAGCTGCGATACTTTATTTTTCCCGACTTAGATATCTACACATGAAGCTTGGATGCTAATAGTGTTGATATGTTAATTTTATAATTTGAATTGTAAACAATATTAAAATATTAGGTGATTTATTTTAATATTTTACAATTATATTAATTCGGATTTTGGGCACATTTTTTTTGAAAGAAAGAAAGAATTTTTTATTTGTCTTTTTATTTCGCGAATAAGTAAGTTGAAGCAAAATATTGCCAAAGTGATATTTATGTGTAGATTTATTTATTTTGAAATAATAGGATGTGTATGTTTATTATTTATGCGTTAAAATAATCGGCCCAAAGGAAGATTATTTAATGGCCAAATAATAAATAGACGTGCGGGGATAAATATGTAATAATTATAAATTTTTCATGTGAGTAATAAACCGGCCCAAAGGAAGGTTATTGCTTGACCGAATTTATTATTAATATTTGATTTCTGCGTGGAGAGTACCACTTGCAAGTTAATATTTCTGTCCAAAGACTAAATATTAATGTTGTGTTAGGTATCTTGTTTGAATGGGCCCACACACACTATAGTATTTAAATTCATGTTTTTTTTGTGTGCTATTATGTATGCATATGACATGAATTTTTCTATTATTCGAGCTTATATTTTTTTTGTTCTAAATTGCTAGTTAATACATCTGCTGCTAATATAACTGCCAACATGAACTCCATTCCTGTGCTTAACGGCACAAACTTTAAGAGCTGGAAAGAGAACGTTCTGTTAGTTCTCGGCTGCATGGATTTAGACTATGCTATAAGGAAAGAACAACATCCTTCTCTTACGGATGAAAGTTCTAATACTGAGAAATTGAACTTTGAGAAGTGGGAGCGTTCTAATCGCTTATTGCTCTAGATTTCTTGAGGATGTTGAGTTTGAGGGGGAAGATATAAAGTCAGGAATGTTGTCTTTGAGGAAGAATTAGTTTCTTTAAGAATTAGTTTCTTTGCCTCGTGTAGTTCAAGATAACAATGTGGATATACCTATAAAGTTTCCTACTCAAAATCAAGATGATACTCAAGAAGAGCAAACTCAACAAACTCAAGAGAAAGTGCCACTTAGTAGATCCAGTAAAGACAATAATGGCACTTGTGGCTATGTCATAAGTTCAATGGGAGTTTTATGTATGGTCAAGTTTAGTACCTTGCCGGTTTTGGCATTCATTGTGGATATGTTAAGCAGATATTCGAGTAACCCTGGAATGGATCATTGGATTGCAATTAAACGGGTTATGAGGTACTTGCAAAGAACAAAAGATTACATGCTTGTTTATCGGAAATCGGAAAATTTGGAGATCATTGGGTATTCCGATTCTGATCTTGCTGGTTGCATAGATACAAGAAAATCTACTTCTGGTTATGTTTTCATGTTAGCTGGAGGAGCTATATCTTGGAGAAGTGCTAAACAGACACTTATAGCTCAATCTACCATGGAAGCAGAGTTTATAGCATGTTATGAGGCAACAAATCATGCTATATGGTTACGGAATTTTGTTACAGGATTGCGGGTTGTAGATGGAATTGAAAGACCATTAAAAGTTTACTGTGACAATCGTTCAGCAACTGAGTTTTCAAATAATAATGGAGGCTCCGCAGCTTCTAGACATATTGATATTAAATATCTAGTTGTCATAGAGAGAGTGCAAAATCAGATAGTGTCTATTGAGCATATAGGAACAAATTTTATGCTAGCAGACCCACTTACTAAATCTTTGACACTATAAAGTTTTTCCTTGGGCATACTGCTCATATGGGTGTTGTCTCATTGGAGGATATTCAGTTTTAGTGGGAGTTTTTTGTTTTGTTCTTATATTCGGTACTCAATGTTTATTGACACTGTAGTGATATTTGTGTATTTTGAGTTTCTGCAGAATAAAGTTATTTTATTTATATCTCTCTATTGCTCTATATGAGCTATCTCTTTCAATTGTGGTTTTGACATAAAGTTTGAAAGAATAAAGATTGATCTCACTAAGGTATTAAGGACCAATTGGAAATAGGCATGATTGAGATCACATTGCATGTAATTTCCAGTTACACATCCATACTTGATCTATGTCATTGAATATATTTATGTGGTGATCATTGAGGATCGAGTTACGACAATGTGACGAAGGTCGCTTTGGTTCCATGTTTATATATGAGATGGACCAGATTGACTAAGGAAGATGTTTTCTAAAGAATAAACAATTTTGTGCGCACTTATGGTTATTGAATGTAATTGTTGTTTGAAACAATTTGTAGCCCAAGTGGGAGATTGTTAGATTATATTTTATAATCTAATAATAATTATGGCCTTACAAATTAAAGACAATTATATTTAATGTTTATTCTATATTTGGACTAATTAAGTGGTCTTAAATAAAGAGTCCAATAACATCTTATTCGGTATGGGCTTTGTAATGTGTAATACCCAATAGTAATCTGATTAGAGTTAATGGGGTCTAATTAGAGTACTATATAAAGAACACAATAGGGTCTTGGTCCCCAAGGCTAATTCACAACCTCTACTCCTCTATTCCCATCAGTTAGAGCGAGATACGGCTAGAGGCGAATCAAGTCTGTGGAAGATCAAGTCCCGAATCCGTATACGTAATCTGTTGTCATGGAATAAGGTACGCTTTCGCACTACAGTTTTATCGTGTAACCTTGATAATATCACATAAGATGATCCGTGGTTATTTATTTAGATCTAACAGACCAAAGTTATGGTTTGTTAGACAAACCTGATGAGACTATCCTACACTCTGTTTCAGTTGCTTTGTCAATTTATCTTGCTAGCTTTTGTTGTTGCTAAGTAATAGATTGAACTGATATAGAAAATGATTTGCTAAATATGTACGATTCAAGCAGATCAAAATGATACAGAATCCCTGAGACCTTGACTTATAATCTTTACGAAAATTATTCAAATGAATGAGTGCGATAGTATTTAAATTTTCTATTATAAGGTTGTTTGATGTATTCTCTTGATTGATGGTGGTTTCTGATTAGCAAAAATTCAATTAAGATTTTAATGGATGGTTAATAATCTATGAACTTTATTGAATAATAGGGAATGACATTCCTTCTCTACAGGCTGTAAAGACTTGGTTAGGACAAAGTTTTTCTATGAAAGACTTGGGCGAGGCTACCTATATATTAGGGATCAGGATCTATAGAGATAGATCAAGAAGATTAATCGGCTTAAGCCAGACTACATATATTGACAAAATTTTGCATCGTTTTGGAATGCAAGATGCAAAAAGGGGATATGTCCCCATATCTCATGGGATAACGATCTCAAAAGAGAATGGTCCTACATCATTGGATGATAAAGACCGCATGAGTAAGATTCCATATGCTTCAGCAATTGGATCTATCATGTATGCAATGATATGTACTCGTCCGGATGTCTCGTATGCTTTGAGCATGACGAGCAGATACCAGTCTAATCCAGGTGAAGGTCACTGGACGGCGGTCAAGAATATTCTTAAGTACTTGAAAAGGACTAAAGATTCATTCTTGGTGTATGGAGGAGAAGAGAAGCTAACGG
The DNA here is from genome assembly GCA_036435485.1 of Saposhnikovia divaricata. Classification (NCBI taxonomy): domain Eukaryota; kingdom Viridiplantae; phylum Streptophyta; class Magnoliopsida; order Apiales; family Apiaceae; genus Saposhnikovia; species Saposhnikovia divaricata. The sequence goes on along the minus strand of CM071594.1, from coordinate 51,742,643 downwards.
TAAAGGGTTACACGGATGCTAGTTTTCAAACTGACAGAGATGACTCTGTGTCTCAGTCTGGATTTGTGTTTTGCCTAAATGGAGGTGCTGTAAGCTGGAAAAGTTCGAAGCAAGAGACAGTAGCTGATTCTACAATGGAATCTGAGTATATTGCTGCATGTGAAGCAGCCAAGAAGGCTGTATGGATACGGAAATTCATTACAGTGCTTGGTGTAGTTCCATCGATCGCAGATCCCATAGATCTTTACTGCGATAATAATGGAGCTATAGCACAAGCCAAGGAGCCGAGAGCTCATAGCAGAACAAAGCATATACTTCGGAGATATCACCTTATTCGAGAGATAAATGATAGAGGAGATATTCACATATGTAAAGTGCATACTGATGATAATATCGCAGACCCGCTGACTAAGGCTCTGTCGCAGCAGAAGCATGAATGTCACACTAGTAGCATGGGTATTCGATACATGAGTGATTGGCTCTAGTGCAAGTGGGAGATTGTTAGTATTGGTGCCCTAGAGGCAATGTATACATTATATTTATGTTTGAGTGATATTATATATATATATATATATATATATATATATGTTTATTATTGGCTTTGTTTACTGCGAAATAAATAAAGTATAATAAATGTCCTTAGAATCTTGATACAAATTATATAGTTGCAAGTATGTGACTTGAACATGAGATTATATATAATGAATGTATCATATTCTTAAATGTCCCTAACCAAGTATTATTATTACTTAGGACAATAATAATACACTGAGGTTAGTATGATAATTGACAGATGACCACATCTCATTGGTCATAAGTATGGAGATACTAAAATCAATGCATAGGTAACTGTACGAGTACGAGGTACTGGACAGACCCACAGTGAGATACATCATGGTAAATTATAAAAGTGTCATATGTATTATCACAGTGATAATGGTGTAATGATCCTTAGACCTGAAGTCGTTATAATTCTACATGAGAATTAATATATTTTGAATTCATCAAAAGTTATCTTTAGCCGGATAATGATAAACGTGAATATCGGATATATTATGAATCATGTGAGAAATATGAATGATCTAGATGGGATTTAAATCTCCTGATAAAGGAGTGATATTATCGGCCTCTTGTTTGAGTGAGACTATGAAATGCATGGTCATGCTCAAATGTTGATTTGATTAATAGTCTACTCATCGATCAAGAAAAATGAAGATTAAATTATGAAGAGGATGACACATTACATGCCTCGAGTTTAATCTGTAATATCATGATTTAAAGGGATTATATTACATGGAACATTAATCATAAAAGGTTGATTGAATCGTTGATTTAATTATTGTTTAATTGGGTAGCAATGATGTGTTACTAGACGCCGCTCATTGTTTGTAATTTTATTAGAGAATAAAATTATTGCCAATTAAATAATAACCTACAGGGTCACACACAAAGAATGTTTAAAAGGGAAATTAATTTTTTTTTTCTTGAATTTAAATTAATAATAATTTAAATTATGAATTAAATTATTAATAAATAAAAAATTCGAATTTTATAAAATTAATTAAGTGAGACTTGATTAGTTAAAGATAAAATTTGAAGATGTATTTTCTTGACTTATTTGATTAATTAAGTGTGACTTAATTAATTTATTTAAATAAATAAGATTTGTTTAAATAAAAATGGCCTAATTGTTTAAGGCTCCATTTTGCTATATTTCTCTTTATAAGCCAATTGTTGGCAAGTCTTCCAAGTGTAACACAACTGAAATTTCAGATCATACAAGTTAGAAACAAGAGAGAAAATCAAGCTAATTCAAGAACACATTCTTGATTATTTATTTTGGCTAGTACCTAATTCCGTGGCATAATCGTTCGACGATTCAAGCAAGCATTCGGGTGTGGATACCGGTGGAGGAGTCATACTTTTAGCTCTGAAAATCAACAAGCTAGGACCTCCATTTGTCATCCTTAGGAAAGCTTGAAAGAGGTACAATCTTGTTCTTGATATTTTTCATACCATGATCATCATTTTATACATGGATCCAGGATTTGGAATTCGTTTTTAATTGTTATTTACGTCATTTCCGTTGCGTTATCATGCCCGAATTCCAACAATGGTATCAGAGCTACATGTATAAAAGGATGATTTGGTCTTGTGTTCTTGAAAATGAAACATGCATGAATTTTATGAATTTTGCCATGCTTCATTTTAACATACAAAATATTATCTATAAATTGTTATAATTGTTTGTATGATGTTATAAATTGTTATAACATGTTTTGAATGATGTACTATATGTTAGATATGTTAAACACATCATTAGAATAATTTTAGAATTGATCAAAACTGAAATTTTACATTCTGCAAAGTTTCTGGAGATTCTGAACATTCTGGAAAAAATTTGGGAAACTGATGTTGCGCATTGTGGTAATGCGTATCATTAGGATTATCCGTGTGTTGCACATTCTGGTAATTCGCATCAGGGGTACATGGTTGTTGCGCATTACCAGAATGCGCAACAGCAGTGGGCAGATACAGAAAAGTCTGTGCGCAGTGTTGTAATATTTTATTTTATTTCTTTTTCTTTTTCTATTTTAACATTTTTCTTTTGCTTTTGCTTTAAAGATAATGTTAGTGGCCATTATAAGACTTATTGGTTTTAATCATTAGATTCCTAATGTTTTTAATGATTAAAGTTTTAATAATTGAATATTTAAATTATGAATTTAAAAATTATTATTAATTCAAAAATTTTATTAATTAATTTAATTTCAATTTTTAATAATATATTTAAATTATGAATTTAAATATTATTATTATTAATTCGACTTTAATTTAATTAATTTAAAGTTTTAATAATTGAATATTTAAATTGTGAATTTAAAATTATTATTATTCGATTTTTTTTTAATTAATTTTAATTCCTTTTAAATAATTAGGTATTTAATTAAGGAGTTAAATATTAATCGTTATATATGATATGATCATGATAAATGTGATGTCTATAATTGTTATATGAGCATGGTGCATTGGTTATGGCCCCTAAAGACCTGTAGAATAAATGTTTTAATTTTATTTATGGTCTGTAATAATTAAATACGACTTTCATGTCGTTTTTCTTGTAATTATTATATCTCGAATGCAACTCGAGTTCTTTTGTATTATAATTCAAAAGGGAGCTGGAGGCAATCAATGGAGGCTTAGGAAGCAATGAAGAATTTATGTAATAATTAGTTATTACAACCATAGATTGATCTTGATCTTTTCATTAGCTTGAAAAGATCGCATAGGATCGGGCCATAACCATCGCACATTTAATTTTGCATAACTGCACTTTACATATGATGCATGGATATATTAGATATATGTATGGATGCATGGATGTATAGAAATATAAGAATGTATGTATTAGATAGGACACATATGTCATGTTTAAACAAGATAAAATCTGTAACAATTTAAGATTTAAACAAACGATCAAGATCGTTAAATTTTTCTAAAATCCCTTAAGAAATATTAAGTTAAACAGATGCTTTCCAACAAATAACACTCATTAAATCCTAGATCATTGAGGAGTGGATTTGCCAAAGCAAGGGCTTCTCTTTTATCGTGGTGAGATGTGATTGAGTAAACAAGCTTACTTGAATTGTTATTATTGGGTCCAACTTAAATAAGTCGTCATAATAAGATTGTGAACTTAGAAGCATAGAGTTTAGTGAAATCTATTAGATAGATTGGAGCAATATGTTGTTCATTAAGCTATCCAAGAGTTATATATGATATAATTGACATAACGGTCTACCTAAATAATCATATTTAAGAGGAAAGCCAAAGCTGACTTAAAATATGACGAAATATGGATCTTGGCTCACTAAGAAAGGTTTTATGGGAACCATTTTCCGAATTGATAGTAAGGGCTATTAATTTGATTAAAATAGTGGGAGGTATATTACGAATATGCTATAAATTAACTTAAACATAATTGGTTTTACGAAACATACAAACTAACTCATTTTATGCGCTTTTACAAATTGTAGATAATAAATGGCAAACAACACAAACCACTTTTCGATACGATCAGTCCTAGAAAAGGAAAAGCTGACAGGGACAAACTTCCTGGATTGGTTTAGGAACTTGAGGATTGTCCTCAGGCAGGAGCGAAAGCTGTATGCCATTGAAGTTCCTCACCCAAATCCTCTTCCTGCTGGGGCCACACGTGCTGAGCAAAATGCTTATCAGAAGCATTTGGATGACTCAACTGATATGTCATGCCTTATGCTAGCATGCATGGCTCCTGAGATTCAAAAGCAACATGAACTGATGAATGCTTATGAAATAATTGAGCACCTCAAAAGCATGTTTGAGGGACAAGCTCGTCAGGAAAGATATGATACGAGCAAGGCATTGTATGCTTGCAAACAGGGAGAGAGAGACCCGGTGGGACCACATGTTCTTAAAATGATTGGGTATATTGAGCAACTAGATACCTTGGGCTTCCCGATTGGTCCGGAGGCTCAAATAGATCTGATCTTACAATCACTCAATAAGAACTTTTCTCAATTTGTTATGAATTACAATATGAATGAGATTGATAAGACACCTACTGAATTGTTGGGCATGTTAAGAACTGTTGAAACCAACATTCAGAAGGAATCCCCTGCTCCCATGCTGATGGTGAACAAAGGAGGTGCCAAAGGGAAAAGAAAGTGGAAAGGCAATAAGAAGAGGAGTGTATCCAAATCTGCTGCCAATCCTAATTCTGCTCCCAAGAAGGCTACCAAGCCTAAAGGAAGTGTCGAAAAGGGTGATTGTCACCACTGTGGTAAACCGGGACACTGGAGGAGAAACTGTCATGCTTATTTGGAAGAGCTGAAGAAGAAGATGGCTGCTGGGCAGACTTCTGCTTCAGGTATTTATGTTATAGAAGTCAATTTGTCTACTTCTACATCTTGGGTATTGGATACTGGATGTGGTTCTCACATTTGTATAAATGTGCAGGAACTGCAAAGGAGTAGGACACTGGCTAAAAGAGAGGTAGACCTACGAGTTGGAAATGGAGCAAAGGTTGCTGCTTTGGCTGTAGGGACTTACCATTTATCATTGCCCACAGGGCTTATTTTAGAACTTGAAAACTGTTTGTATGTGCCTTCTATTTGTAGAAACATTATTCTGTTTCTTGTTTGGACAAGAAAGGTTTTTCATTTACTTTTAAGGACAATGGTTGCTCTTTTGGTTTAAATGACATTACCTATGGTGTTGCACAATTATTTAACGGTTTGTATGTTCTTAGTTTAGATACTCCTATCTTGAATGTAAATAACAAACGACTTAAGACTAATGACTCAAATCAAACATACCTTTGGCACTGTCGTCTAGGCCATATAAACGAGAAACACATTTCCAAGTTACATCAAGATGGTTTCTTGGATCAGTTTGATTTTGAATCATATGATGAATGCGAGGCTTGTTTACTAGGCAAGATGACTAAAGCTCCTTTTACCGGACAAGGTAAGAGGGCCACTGTACGACTAGAACTAATACATAGTGATGTATGTGGTCCTATGAGATCGATGGCAAGGGGTGGCTATTTCTACTTCATTACATTTACTGATGATTTCAGTAGATACCGATATGTGTATCTTTTGAAGAACAAATCCGAAGCATTTGAAAAGTTCAAAGAGTATAAGGCAGAAGCAGAAAAGCAAACTGGCGAAAGCATAAAAACTCTAAATTCTGGTCGAGGAGGTGAATACTTAAGCCATGAGTTTAAGAACTATTTGAGGGAGTGTGGTATTGTATCACAACTTACTCCTCCTGGAACACCACAATGGAATGGGGTTTCTAAAAGGAGGAATCGTACCTTGTTGGACATGGTACGATCAATGATGAGTCAGGCAGATCTTCCAATTAGTTTCTGGGGTTATGCCCTGGAAACAGCTGCATATACACTAAACCGTGTTCCTACTAAAACGGTTCAACAAACTCCATTTGAGATATGGACAGAGAAACGGCAAAGCATGTCATTTATGAAAGTATGGGGATGTGAAGCATTTGTGAAACGCCTAATATCAGACAAGCTTGGACCGAAATCTGAAAAATGTAATTTTGTGGGATACCCAAAGGAAACAAAGGGTTATTCTTTCTATAGTCCCTCGGAGAACAAAGTAATTGTTGCTCGAACTGCTGTATTCTTAGAAAGAGAGCTAGTCTCTAGAAAAGACAGTGGGAGGAAAATAGATCTCGATGAAGATCGAGAACCACTTGATAATGTTGAACCAGAGGTGGAGCATGAGCAAGAAATACAAGATAACATTGCTCAAGAAACACATGTTGTTCGTAGATCTAGTAGGATTCGCCATGATTCAAAGAGAAATTATGGATTTCTCTTAACTCAAAATGGCGATGTGATGCTCATAGATCAAGATGAGCCTCTCACCTACCAAGATGCTGTGAACGCACCAGACTTTAAGAGATGGCAAGAAGCCATGAATTCTGAGATGGATTCCATATATGAAAACCAAGTATGGACTTTGGTTAATCCACCTGAAAGGGTAAAACCTAGGGTGCAAGTGGATTTTCAAGAAGATCGACATGGAAGGTAAAATACAGACCTATAAAGCTCGAATGGTTGCAAAAGGTTTCAAACAAATTCATGGTATTGACTATGATGAAACCTTCTCACCAGTAGCAATGATAAAATCCATCAGAATTTTGCTTGCAATAGCGGCTTACTATGGTTACGAAATATGGCAGATGGATGTCAAAACAGCCTTCCTTCACGGAAGCCTTGAAGAGGATGTGTACATGACACAACCTGAAGGTTTTGGAAATCTAAAGGATGCTGGAAAGGTATGTAAGCTGCGTAGATCCATTTATGGATTGAAGCAGGCCTCTCGGAGATGGAACATCCGGTTTGATGAAATAGTCAAAGCTTTTGGCTTTATTCAGAACGTGGATGAACCATGTGTTTATAAAAAGTTTAGTGGGAGCCATGTGGCATTCCTAGTATTATATGTCGATGATATATTAATAATAGGGAATGACATTCCTTCTCTACAGGCTGTAAAGACTTGGTTAGGACAAAGTTTTTCTATGAAAGACTTGGGCGAGGCTACCTATATATTAGGGATCAGGATCTATAGAGATAGATCAAGAAGATTAATCGGCTTAAGCTAGAGTACATATATTGACAAAATTTTGCATCGTTTTGGAATGCAAGATGCAAAAAGGGGATATGTCCCCATATCTCATGGGATAACGATCTCAAAAGAGAATGGTCCTAAATCATTGGATGATAAAGACCGCATGAGTAAGATTCCATATGCTTCAGCAATTGGATCTATCATGTATGCAATGATATGTACTCGTCCGGATGTCTCGTATGCTTTGAGCATGACGAGCAGATACCAGTCTAATCCAAGTGAAGGTCACTGGACGGCGGTCAAGAATATTCTTAAGTACTTGAAAAGGACTAAAGATTCATTCTTGGTGTATGGAGGAGAAGAGAAGCTAACGGTAAAGGGTTACACGGATGCTAGTTTTCAAACTGACAGAGATGACTCTGTGTCTCAGTCTGGATTTGTGTTTTGCCTAAATGGAGGTGCTGTAAGCTGGAAAAGTTCGAAGCAAGAGACAGTAGCTGATTCTACAATGGAATCCGAGTATATTACTGCATGTGAAGCAGCCAAGGAGGCTGTATGGATACGGAAATTCATTACAGTTCTTGGTGTAGTTCCATCGATCGCAGATCCCATAGATCTTTACTGCGATAATAATGGAGCTATAGCACAAGCCAAGGAGCCGAGAGCTCATAGCAAAAAAAAGCATATACTTCGGAGATATCACCTTATTCGAGAGATAAATGATAGAGGAGATATTCACATATGTAAAGTGCATACTGATGATAATATCGCAGACCCGCTGACTAAGGCTCTGTCGCAGCAGAAGCATGAATGTCACACTAGTAGCATGGGTATTCGATACATGGGTGATTGGCTCTAGTCCAAGTGGGAGATTGTTAGTATTGGTGCCCTAGAGGCAATGTATACATTATATTTATGTTTGAGTGATATTATATATTCGATATATATATGTTTATTATTGGCTTTGTTTACTGCGAAATAAATAAAGTATAATAAATGTCCTTAGAATCTTGATACAAATTATATAGTTGCAAGTATGTGACTTGAACATGAGATTATATATAATGAATGTATCATATTCTTAAATGTCCCTGACCAAGTATTATTATTACTTAGGACAATAATAATACACTGAGGTTAGTATGATAATTGACAGATGACCACATCTCATTGGTCATAAGTATGGAGATACTAAAATCAATGCATAGGTAGCTGTACGAGTATGGGGTACTGGACAGACCCACAGTGAGATACATCATGGTAAATTATAAAAGTGTCATATGTATTATCACAGTGATAATGGTGTAATGATCCTTAGACCTGAAGTCGTTATAATTCTACATGAGAATTAATATATTTTGAATTCATCAAAAGTTATCTTTAGCCGGATAATGATAAACGTGAATATCGGATATATTATGAATCATGTGAGAAATATGAATGATCTAGATGGGATTTAAATCTCCTGATAAAGGAGTGATATTATCGGCCTCTTGTTTGAGTGAGACTATGAAATGCATGGCCATGCTCAAATGTTGATTTGATTAATAGTCTACTCATCGATCAAGAAAAATGAAGATTAAATTATGAAGAGGATGACACATTACATGCCTCGAGTTTAATCTGTAATATCATGATTTAAAGGGATTATATTACATGGAACATTAATCATAAAAGGTTGATTGAATCGTTGATTTAATTATTGTTTAATTGGGTAGCAATGATGTGTTACTAGATGCCGCTCATTGTTTGTAATTTTATTAGAGAATAAAATTATTACCAATTAAATAATAACCTACAGGGTCACACACAAAGAATGTTTAAAAGGGAAATTAATTTTTTTTTTCTTGAATTTAAATTAATAATAATTTAAATTATGAATTAAATTAATAATAAATAAAAAATTCGAATTTTATAAAATTAATTAAGTGAGACTTGATTAGTTAAAGATAAAATTTGAAGATGTATTTTCTTGACTTATTTGATTAATTAAGTGTGACTTAATTAATTTATTTAAATAAATAAGATTTGTTTAAATAAAAATGGCCTAATTGTTTAAGGCTCCATTTTGCTTTATTTCTCTTTATAAGCCAATTGTTGGCAAGTCTTCCAAGTGTAACACAACTGAAATTTCAGATCATACAAGTTAGAAACAAGAGAGAAAATCAAGCTAAGTCAAGAACACATTCTTGATTATTTATTTTGGCTAGTACCTAATTCCGTGGCATAATCGTTCGACGATTCAAGCAAGCATTCGGGTGTGGATACCGGTGGAGGAGTCATACTTTTAGCTCTGAAAATCAACAAGCTAGGACCTCCATTTGTCATCCTTAGGAAAGCTTGAAAGAGGTACAATCTTGTTCTTGATATTTTTCATACCATGATCATCATTTTATACATGGATCCGGGATTTGGAATTCGTTTTTAATTGTTATTTACGTCATTTCCGTTTCGTTATCATGCCCGAATTCCAACAAATATTATCTTGTAATTTGTGGATATATACAATCCATTAGCAAAATTATAATATAGAAAATAATACTTTCCAAAAATCTAAGCATTTTTCGTAGAGATGCAAAAAACAAATATTAATATAATCTCAATGATGCATACCTAATCTTGAACAACAATGTGTCCAAATAAGCAAATTCGTAATAATATTTATGAAGGTGTATTATTAAATGAATTGATAATAATCTACGAATTTGAAAAATTATCGTTAGTTTAATTGTACTTGTCTTCTGACTGGGTTTATGTAAAATCTCATAAAATTTTGTTGATTAAAAGAAAGTTTCCGGCAAATCCTTTAAAATCTCTTGGATTTTGAACAGATTTCAAAAGATATAAAATACACTAATAAATCCATCAAATTCCACAATTTTATGAAATCCAAAAAATTCATAGACTTTTGAATACCATCAAATTTTAATGGATTTTTAGAATCTAGATTGAATACCATCAGATTTTAATGTATATTTTAAAATTCAAATTGAATACACCTAGATTTTAAAAAAACTTTTTATAATCTTTATTGAATACCACTAGATTTTAAAGAACTTTTTAAAATCATTGAATATTTTTAGATTTTAGAAATCCAAAAAAATCCTTTAAAATTTCAATTGAATATACCCCTTTAAGTTTGTTGCTTGGAGATTTTTTTTTCAGTGCTAATTCTTGATAATTGTAATAGTGACGGAAAATAATTATTTTTAAACATTTAATAGATTGTATTGGGCCTGTTTGGCACACCTTATTTTAAGGAATTATGGACTTATTTTCGGATAAAAATTTTATATTTTGAAATTGTTTTTTTACACAAATATTTAATGTATGTTTTAGATTTAATAAGTTTTCAAAAATAAGTTGGAAAATAAGTTGGAAAGTTAGAAATCTCTAACTTTATCTTAAAATAAGTTGACTTATTCTGAAAAAAATTTCCCCCAAATACCCCCATTATATATATAAATAATAATGCAATTGTTATAAATATTATATTTATATTGATGTCCTTTGACTTTTCACTACCTAGATGTAACATCCCGAATTTTCGGGATATTAATTCTAAATACGAGACCAAAATAAATTGAAATCTTTATTCAAATAAACCAAAATCCCACAAGAGTCAACGCAGCGGTCTAACTCAAATAATCTAAAAACATAAAATCGGAGACGCAGCTCCATAAATGCAATATCCAATATCCAAATTTATTCTAATTGTACGAAAAGTCTTTTCAATAAATGCATCTAACTCAGCTAACACGAAGATCCACAAAGTTCATATTCTTATTCATAATAAGCTTACAAATTGAAACCTGAAATATTAGAAAAGGGGTGAGCTACACAGCTCAGCAAGTACAATTGACTAAAGATATTCTTAAAATCAATGGGCATTTTAATAAAACAATTTTGAAAAGCAATAATAAGTTTGCAAAACTTTTGCGAAAACAATTTCACCCAAAGTTTTTATTTTCAAAAATTCAGAATTTAAAACAGAAACAGAAGCAGAAAACAGAAACAAAACGAAAATCGAAAATACCACAGTCTTGATCTACGGCCACACTTTGCCAGTAACCGACATCTTATTCTTATTCTTATTCTTATTCTTTCACCACACTTTGCCAGTGACCGGCATCTAAAGTTCAATAATTACGCGCCCTTAATAGGTATCTAAAGTTGCACACTTGTGCGCCTACTAAGGGTATCTAAGGCTAGTTCCGGAACTATAGCGTAAATTACGAACGGGTTCGAAACGTAGAGACTGGGATTCTAAAATCAAATACTTATATCTTATAAAGTTCGAAACAGAATTCTTATATCTTATACAAAAATCAAAAATCACAATATCTTTTCGAAAAATAAAAGTAAGTCAAAAGGTACTTACCTCCAAGTCGATACCGAAATCCAAAAATAACAATAACAAGAACAAGTCCTATAAATTAATTAACAAAACACGAAACAATTAATGGTTAATAAACAAACACCCACGTTAATCATGTAAAAACTCGGACCACCATAATCAAATAAGTATATTAAATCTAAAGCAGTACCGGAATTATGTTATGGACGCACGCGAGACTAATAACAAATAATCTAATTGTATACTCGATTCCTGTACCACACATGCATGCATAATAATCTGAATAAAACCACGTACCACATTAATGTAAATAATTGACAATTCAAAAACAACAAATAATTACTTAAAATTTAACAAACTAGCTAGTAATTCCTTACGTTTTCGAATAAATTAATTTATAATCGGCATAATACAATTTTAGCACTGAAGTAATTTTAAATAATAAATATCAAGTGCAAATAATAACTGCAAACTAAAATTAAACTAACAAAACATAAATATTTACACATGCTTAACAAATAGAAGATGCAATCATCACATTTACATATTGGGCTAGAAAAACAACATGTATGTTCATTTTGTTTTTATAAACCAAATAATTTATACATAACTTGTAGCATAAAACATGGCTTTTTATCGTAAACATGATGAGACTGTTTATTAAAGCAGGAGACCAAGAGTAATCATAAAAGCACTGAATACGTTTTGAACATTCGATGCATAGCTTTATAACAAACAAGCGCATACATAAATTCAATTAATGACGTACATGTTAAACATACACAAAAAGCACATAAAATTAGCAGATATTCGGTACGAACACATACCTGAGAGGCTGTTAAAATCTGTACGGGTCTTTAATCATTCTAATGGGTTTCTTATGTAGGCACCTAAACCCTATTTTTATTAAGGTAACTTTAAAACTTGCTTCTAATAATTTTACCATTCTTCCAAGTAATGTCTAAAATTAAAATATTTTAATTCACACATATATCTTAAATTAAATGGTATCGGTTTTCTGAAATCTTTTTACACTTCTTTCCTCTAATAACAAATATCATCCTTATTCAAAATATCTTACACAAAAAGAATTCTAAAAACTTACTAATTAATATAATTATCTAAAAATGACTTAAAAATCTAATATCTAATAATAAAATTAAAATTAACGGGGTTTTACATTCTTCCCTCCTTAAAAGAATTTGGTCCCCAAATTAACAATAATAAAATAAAATAAATCACACAAAAAAATAAATTCTACCTTAATAGTGGTTGCGACTTCCAGTAAGCTAAAACACACGTCCATTGCCGATCTTCTTATCTGCTTCCTTCCTTGGTGGTGGATTGTGTGGGCACTCCGAAATCTTGTGTCCTACTTCCCCGCAGTGAAAACAGGCACCACTATTCCATCGGCAGTCCTTGTCAGGATGATACTTACAGCACCTCGAACACTTCTCTCGATCACCCTGTCCTCCGATATTATCGTACACGTATGGGTTCTTGGAGTGAACCACTTCTTGTTCCAGTTGCTTGTTGCCTTTTCAGATTCTTCCAGGCCTCTCTCGATCACCAAAGCCTTGTTGAGCACAGCCTCGTATGTCTAAAGTTCAAAAGATGCCACAGAATTCCTAATGTCGCTTCGCAGTCCCTCTTCCAATCTTCTAGCTCGACTGGTCTCATCAGCAACTAATGTCGGCGCATACTTTGCAAGCTTTGCGAATTCTGCTTCGTATTCCACAACGGACTTTCCTCCCTGCTCGAGCCGAATAAAGTCCCTCTCCTTTTATAGATGAACTGTTCTCGGAAAGTACTTATCTTCTAGAGCCTTCTTGAACTTTGCCCATGTATATAGATCAGGATTTCCCTCAGTGGTTGCAGTCTCGTTCTTTCTTTGTTCCATGAGCCACCAATTGTAAGCACTTCCTTGTAGTTGATACACAGCTAAAGTGACCTTCTGTTCTTCATTGATGCCTAGCAGTCCGAAAGCTTTCTCCATCTCTTGTATCCACATCTCGACCATAGCCGGATCAGTCACCCCATCGAAAGTTGGTGGGTTCAAATGCTTAAACTGAGAGATGACATTCTGCTGTCTGGGTTGTTGATTTACGAGCGTAACCAGAGTCTCAGCTAGCAGGTCGACTACATTTCCTCCTCCATTATTGATGCCATTCTGATTATCGTTGCCCTGATTTCCATTATTGTTGCTATTGTTGTTGCCATTATTGCCTTCTCCGTCCATCATTTCTAAAAACAATAAACTTTCAAACTTATAATCAATGATCAAAAGTACAAAATTCAAACATATAAGATAATCACACAAACAATGCCCTAAATTCAAAATAATTAACTAATTTAATGAACAAAATCTATATGATAGGCCAAAATCTATATGATAGTCTACATGATCACATCCTAGGGAATGTACTAGTCCCATACCTAATACACTCAAAAAGACGACCTGCTCTGATACCAACTGTAACATTCAGAATTTTCGGGATATTAATTCTAAATATGAAACTTAAATAAATTGAATTCTTTATTCAAATAAACCAAAATCCCGCAAGAGTCAACGCAGCGGTCTAACTCAAATAATCTAAAAACATAAAATCGGAGATGTAACTCCATAAATGCAATATCCAATATCCAAATTTATTCTAATTGTACGAAAAGTCTTTTCAATAAATGCATCCAACTCAGCTAACACGAAGATCCATAAAGTTCATATTCTTATTCATAATAAGCTTCCGAATTGAAACCTGAAATATTAGAAAAGGGGTGAGCTACACAGCTCAGCAAGTACAATTGACTAACAGATATTCTTAAAATCAATGGGCGTTTTAATGAAATAATTTTGAAAAGCAATAATAAGTTTGCAAAACTTTTGCGAAAACAATTTCACCCAAAGTTTTTATTTTCAAAAATTCAGAATTTAAAACAGAAGCAGAAAATAGAAATAAAACGAAAATCGAAAATATCACAGTCTTGATCTACGGCCACACTTTGCCAGTGACCGGCATCTTATTCTTATTCTTATTCTTTCGCCACACTTTGCCAGTGACCGGCATCTAAAGTTCAATAATTACGCGCCCTTAATAGGTATCTAAAGTTGCACACTTGTGCGAATACTAAGGGTATCTAAGGCTAGTTCCGGAACTATAGCGTAAATTACGAACGGGTTCGAAACGTAGAGACTGGGATTCTAAAATCAAATACTTATATCTCATAAAGTTCAAAACAGCATTTTTATATATTATACGAAAATCAAAAATCACAATATCTTTTCGAAAAATAAAAGTAAGTCAAAAGGTACTTACCTCCAAGTCGATACCGAAATCCAAAAATAATAATAACACGAACTAGTCCTATAAATTAATTAACAAAACACGAAACAATTAATGGTTAATAAATAAACACCCACGTTAATCATGTAAAAACTCAGACCACCGTAATCAAACAAGTATTAAATCGAAAGCAGTACCGGAATTATGTTATGGACGTACGCGAGATTAATAACAAATAATCTCTAATTGTATACTCGATTACTGTACCATACATGCATGCATAATAATATGAATAAAACCACGTACCATTTTTAATCTAAATAATTGACAATTCAAAAACAACAAATAATTACTTAAAATTTAACAAACTAGCTAGTAATTCCTTACGTTTTCGAATAAATTAATTTATAATCGGCACAATATAATTTTAACACTGAAGTAATTTTAAATAATAAATATCAAGTGCCAAATAATAATTGCAAACTAAAATTAAACTAACAAAACATAAATATTTACACATGCTTAACAAATAGAAGATGCAATCATCACATTTACATACTAGGCTAAAAAAACAACACGCATGTTCATTTTGTTTTTATAAACCAAATAATTTATACATAACTTGTAGCATAAAACAGGGCTTTTTATCGTAAACATTCGATGCATAGCTTTATAAATTACAGGATACTGCTTACAAACAGACGCATACATAAATTCAATTAATGAAGTACATGTTAAACATACACAAAAAGTACATAAAATTAGCAGATATTCGGTACGAACACACTTAACGATGTAATGTCAGTGGGATATGAGTAGATATACGTGTGGAAATGAAAGAAATAATTTACGAAAGATAAGCTTGCGTAGTTGTACAATGATCTTATATTGATTACGAAGAGATATTATCTTGTGGTGGATATAATTACATGATGTGTAAAATTCTAGCAATATAAGATTGAGTATATGTACATTTTACAAGACCCACTTGACATAATCCCAGAAGGATTTAAACTGCTGGAAGCAGTGAAATAAGTTCTCGAGAACTAATTCTATCAAATTATAAATGGATATGGACCTGAAGTCCAACACTAAATTATTCCGGAATGAGATGTTTTATGTATTCTATGATTATAGGTGATAACTCATAAAAATCTCTAGCCAGAGCAGATGGAAACTAGAATGTGTTTCTAGTTGACATTGAATTGAGTTGTCCCTCATAATCAAAATACGTCTTTGTTACTTTTTGTGATGAAGTGTTTCTTGGTGTATATATTGAAAGGAGAATATACTCATGAATAAATGATATATTATTATATGTGAATCCTAGAAGGATTATAAATACATGATACTACACTGACCTTTGTGAACAGTTGAAATAAAGAAATTTTCGGTCATGAAATACCCACTTAACTAAACTAAAACATGTTTTATTGATTATACATGTCTTGACAGTTGACATAATTATAAATTTATTATTTAAGCCATGTCTTATGTGAATCCTAAATTTACATAAAGATAATTTTATTCGATCTCCACTAACCTATCTCATAAGGGTTTTAAGTTAATTTTGCAGGAGCAAAGTGCTCATTTCAATTATGATAACGAGGGATCCGAAATTGAATAAATTATATTGAAGATTTTCTTTTGCTATGAAATAAATTATTGCAGGAAATTCTTATTGCTATATTTTGACTTCGACAATCCAAGATGATATATGGCTAAAGTTGGAAAATCAGTATAGCATGACAACATTCTGATCTTTTACAAGGATGGAAGCTCCATCGACTGTATATGATGATAGTTACACAACTCAACAAAGGATTCACAACGAATTTATTTGTTTGAGAACTCTTAACATCTATATTTGAGAAGTTTTATAACAAATAACCTCATTTGGTATTATCATGAGGGGGAGCATTTGCACGCTGCACTCTTTTTCCCTTATCCCTGGTTTTTCCCACTGGATTTTCCTGGTAAGGTTTCTAACGAGGCAACATCACGTGCACATTATGAAATAAATGTTTTTGTTCCTTTGCTTGGTTTTTCTCCCAAAGGGTTTTTCCAGGAAGGCTATAAGAAGACATTATTTCATTTGACGGGGGAGTGTTATAAATATTATATTTATATGGATGTCCTTCGACTTTTCACTACCTAGACCTTTGGCTTTTCACTATCTAGACCTTTGATTTTTTGTAACTCACATTTGTAATCCTATATAAAGGTTATTTGTATAACTTGATTGATGGATGAATAATAGAAGGATCTCTCCTCTCTATTATGTAGCTCTTTCTAATTTCTTATATTATATATTATACTAGCTTGTAACCCGTGCGATGCACAGAAGATTTTAAATATTTTTATCTTATTATTCATGATTTTAATATTTACTTTTTAATTAGTAAGAAAATAAATTATAGAAGATAAGAAAATATAATAATACATATTTGATAGGATTCTAAATGATAGTTTTCTGCTTGTATATTTAAAATAGATAAATAACTTTTTAAATTTAATATGTTGTTGACGGTAATTGAACTTTAAAATTCTTGGAGTAGTTTATAATATACTTACTCCCCTATTTTGACTTTTCAAAGTCAAACTAATCGAGTTTTGACTAATAATCAATAAATACTGATAAACATATAAATTACAAAAAAATGATCATTAGAAAATTTATGTGAAGTATTATTAAAATTGATTTTTAAATTTGTAAAAATATAACACAATAAATTATAATTTACAATCAAATTTCGATGAATTTGACTTTGAAAAGTCAAAATGAGACACAATAAGTTGGACGGAGGGAGTAATATAAATGTTTAATAACAATATGGTGAAAATTCATAATATAAAGTTTTAACTAAAATATGTTATTGAGGTGTTGTGCTAAAATAAATGACATTTGAATCGCAAGCGCACAATTCGTTTCGTTGTAAAATTTAATGATTCGTTCCACAGGGACTAAGGTTTTCGCATTCCTTAATTTTTAATTTAATCGAACTAGATAATTAATTTTGAAATGGGTTGTGATTTAACTAATTAAACAATTTTAAAAAAAAAAACATGTTGACATGTCACCGAGATGAAAGAAGTTACATGAATTATGTATAAACAAGTTATTTAAATGATGCTAGTAATTATCTAAGGATTAGATGATAAAATAAAGTAGTAATAATAACATAAATATGAAATGCATTAAAGAAACAAACATGTAGCTAAGTAACAAACATACAAAATTAAACATGGCCCGGAAATGAAATAGGCTAGAAACAAACAATCATGAAAATGGGCTACAAGTTGAAATGGGTTTGGAATGGATTTGGGCCAGGGCTTGAACTAAATTAAACATGGGCTAGAAACAATTATATTTATAATTAAAATCAACATCAACCAGGAATCACAAACCAAATCAAACTAATAATGCGATTGAAAAAAAAACAAATAAAAGAGACCAACATTAATAATTAAACCACTAAATGACATTAATTACATGATGATAAAAACATGAGAATTAAGAAACATCATGAGCATAGAGTAAAAAAAAATGTTAATGGGCCAGGAAGTGAGCAAATAGCATGAGCAAGATCTAACTTGAATGGTAAGTAATTAATATCATGAATGAGTGAACTGATAATTAAATGCCATGTAATTAATTTTTATATTAAAAGATGGACTAATTATATAACTAAAAACAATTTTTTTTAAACCGAAAGCACAATCAAGAATACATTATGGTATCTAAAACAAAACAAAAAAAAATTCTAATTTAAAAGAAATGAAAAACAAGATTTCACAAACTAACATACAGGGAAATGACGTAAACAAAACAAGTTAGTAATGCTCAAAGTAATCTTAAATTACTGATTAGCATGATTATTAAATAACGAAGCAACTACAAGCAAAACAAAAAAAAAATCGTGGCAAGCAATTGAAAGGCAGTGAGGAAAATAGAATGGCTGTAAATTACAATAAGCTAAAACGGAGCGTAACATACAGAACTGTAAGAAATAACATAGAAATATAATACGATTAAAAGCTGTACAAGTAAAAGGCAAGGAAAAACACGAATCCCGTACACAAATTGATTTTTGCGCCGGAACAAAGCTTTTGTATTTCTTTACTTTCAACCCATAGTGGTTAGCAACGAGATTTACGAAAATAACGAAACAAGACAACAATAACGAAAGAGCAAGATAAGAAGTAAAGAAAATAAAAATTGCATTAATTATAATAGGAGTGTTTACAAGATTTGAAACTAAAGAAAATACAAGAAATTAAATCTACCCTAAAATCTAAGTTACTAAATACAAGGGGGGTGAGGGGGTATTTATAGGATAGAAATTAGGGTTAAGGGGGGTGTTGGGTAAATCCCCACCATACATTTGGGTTGTGTGGTGGTGAAATCCTAGCCATCTATTTGATTCCTTCCCCCTTAAGCTTTGAAGAGTTGATCTTGGCCATACACTTTTCTAATGTGTTGGAATGATCTCCACCTTCCACTTGTCTTGAAATATTCCTTTTGCTCCAAGCTTCTAATTCTTTTCCTTCTTTCATTTTTGGTCCTTTTTCTTCCTCTTTTTCCCTTCCTTGCACTTTATTTATTTATTTTGTCATTTCTTTATTTATTTACGATTTACCTGAAATGCAACAAAATAAATTTATTAAAACACGAGTTCAAGCAATAAATAGGTAAATAAAATATGCAAAAATATGCACTTATCAAGTGCCCCCATATCTATCTTTTGCTCGTTCTCGAGGAAAATAAAAACAAAATGAAAATCTAGATGCAAAGTCCTATACTCCTTTTCGTAGGTGTGACGGTTGCATTTGACATTTGCAACAAGCCCTTTAAACCCCTAGGCAGCCCTAGTGGACGAGTGAGGTCTCGTGAGGGCCTATAGTGAATGTACCCACAAAATCCATCTAGCTTGTATAAAAGATCACATGGCAATGCATACCACACATACATGTCCTCTCATGATACATCAACTTAAGAATCAAAATGAAGTTGCAAAGTCTTGGTGTGGAAAGTGCAAGGATTCACATAATCTACTCAAAGAACCATGCAAGAGTGATTATAAGTTCATGTCAAGTGCAAAAATTATTGGTAACCATGCTAAGTCTACAAGGGCACACATCAGAGTCAAAACTTGAGATCTCTTATGCAAAAAACAAATAAGCAATACCTCACCTTTCACTCACAAAAGAATATTCACTCAAGAACAAGGGTAAGTGTATCACTCAATTCCAACAAAATCAAATGCATGCTTGACACTTGGTATCATCCCAACTTAAATCACAACATACATTAATAATGACAATCAAAAGGTCTTTATTAGGGTTGTAATGGGACTAGGGACAAGGTATGTCAAGAAAGGCCAAAGCAAGGTGAAGTGTCAAAAGCTAGTAGTCACCATGAATATCATGCACAACACCAAACTTCCTCCCCACACAATTTATTTTTATTTTTCAACAAAAAGACTCGACTAGTCGAATGAAGGAGGATTACAAAAAACATAAGTATGCTCTCATATGAATATTTTTTTCATTTTTTTCATTTTTTTTCTTTTCTTTTTTCTTTTTTTTTTCTTTATTTTTTCTTATGAGAGCTAAGATAAATGTAACAATAATCCTCACTTAGATTTAATTTTGAAAATCGACTATCAAGGTAACAACAAATATTTCCTTAAAAGTTATGAACAAAAGTAAACCCTATTTCACACACCTTATTGCTCCCTCAAGTTCCTACTAGCCTTTGACAAAATGGGATCAAGAATACGTAAGGCTAAACAAGAAGAAGGTCTTAGGCGAGTAATGTGGTGTGTCACCGAAAGAATAAGATTAAGCTCAAAGGGTTAACTAATTGATCATATAAGAATGGTGTGGATAATTTGGAAATATAGGTTATTCCTAAGTGCCTTTATCATTTTATCATCAATTAATGTCATGTATTTCAAGAAGGAACTCAAACAAGTGTTAGCGATGCAAATGACAAGTGGACACTCAAGCAAAAGAATATAAATGCAAAAGATGTGCATATAGGCTCAAAATCTCACTTGGTGTGATAAAACATAATCAATCTCAAGTAAAGGTATCCTCAATGCACCTACTTGTACTCAAAGCATGAAGAACAAATCATCTTACACCTAATCATGTCCTTCTAATTTCATGCACAATTCAAATAAGTCTACTAGCTTCACCTTGCTAGTGTAAGTGTGTGAACAAGAACTTTAGCAAATCACTTTTCAAACAAAAGTTAATGGATCATAAGATTATCATAGCATGCAAGGGTGCATCAAACAACTAGCAATCAATTAACAAGACTAGATACGAAAAGAACTCTTTTTGATTTTTTTGATTTTTTAATTTTTTGGATTTTCTGATTTTTATATTTACACTAAAAACCCTCCCCCATACCTAGATCATGCATTGTCCTCAATGTATGCAAATGCAAGAGAAATGAGTAAATGAGAAAGTTGAGGAAATACCTGATAAGGGATGACGGAGACTGAAAATTTCTAAAAATTACGAAAGAAAACAACACACACGCACACAAATCCTCCCCCATACCTGAATTTCACGAGGGGAGGCAAAGGAATATAACTGAATTAGCCGATGCCGGTAGGAAAATTCGGGTGCAACTTTGAGAAAATATCAAGAAATTTGTGAAAATTTTTATCAGAACAGATTTTCTCAATCAACATTAAATCATTTAACCCTAAAGAACAATTGTCACTAATGTTCTCCCTAAACCAACTTAAGGCTTCTTTATTTTGTTTAAGCAAATTAGAGATAATGAAAGTCTGGTTAGGGTTCGAATCACTAGGAATAACATGAGACAAGGGTTCCTCTTTCCCTAATGGCTGTTGATCAAATTCGGGATGATAAAGAGTTAAGGCAAATGCGGGTGGCGTACCCACGAGACTCTTAAGAACGGAAGTGTTAAGAACGGGCTCACTACTAACAACCTCGGGTGGGGTCACCCACTTGGAACAATTGTCATTCAAATCACCTAATGACTTATCAAATGTAGGTGGTTCACCAACGGGAGTTTTAACAATCAGATTTTGGGCACAAGAGATCTCCACGGGTTTGGTTTCCCACTTAGAACAAATATCGTCTAATTCCCTCATCATTTCTTCCGAGGTAATATCTCGTAACGAATCAACATACTCTCGGTTAGACTCATGATTGACTTTGAAATCCTCATTGAGATGAGACTCAATCTCACTATCCGCAAGGTTAGACCAATTAACAATGTCATCAACAAGATTAACCGCTATTGGTTGCTCGTAAAGCTCGTTGGGTTCTTGTCCGACATTAAATATGTTAAGGTTAATTGTCATATTACCAAAGGTGAGTTTCATCGAACCATCCCTACAATTAATCAAGGCATTGGATGTAGCATGAAAAGGTCGTCCTAGAATAATCGGGATTTGGTTCTTAGGATTCGTGACGGGTTGGGTCTCGAGGACAACAAAGTCAACCGGAAAGATGAATTCACCAACCTTAATTAGCACATCCTCAATTATTCCCTTAGGCATTTTGACAGAACGATCGGCTAATTGAAGGGTCATATTCGTTTGCTTCAGCTCACCTAACCCTAGGGCTTGGTAGACAGAAAATGGAAGGAGATTGACGCTAGCACCTAAGTCAAGTAAAGCTTTATCCACGAAAGTATTGCCTATGACACATGAAATAGTAGGACAACCGGGGTCCTTATATTTCACAGGAATTTGATTTGAAAGAATTGAACTGACATGAGATGTCAAAAAGGCTTTCTTAGGAACGTGGGTGGATCACTTGTGAGTACATAAATCTTTTAGACACTTGGCATACGAAGGAATTTGTTGAATGGCATCTAAAAGAGGAATGCTAATCTCGACTTGTTTGAAAACTTCCATAATCTTCTCTACTTGAGGTGATTGTTTGTGAGGGATGAGTCGTTGAGGATAAGGTGCTTTAGGCTTAAAGACTCGTTCTTTAGACACATCGGGAAGAGAAGTGGAAAGTGGAACGATATTCGAAGATTTGTTAGGTGTTGAGGATGATTTAAGAGAAGAATTTGATGACTCGGGAGTGGATTTCGATGATGAAGGTTCGAGTGGTGAAGGTGTGAGAATAGATGACTCGAGAGGTTCGGAAGTTGGAGTAAGGTTTGAATGATCAAGTGTAGGGTTCGGTTCAACAATTGACTCTTCTTCTTCTTCTTCTTCCTTGGAAGACTCGACACCTATTTGATTATTAACTTGGTTTCCCGACCTAAGAGAGATGATAGCATTAACATTTTCGTGAGGTCTTTGGTTGAGAGGGAATTTAGGGTTGACCTCTGGTTGACTCGGGAACTTATTCTTCTCTCGCTCACATGGCATTGGCTAATTGACTCACTTGAACCTCTAACTTAGATAAGGCTTGAGTACTAGCATTCAAAAGTTGCCTATCTTGAGTCATGGTTTGCATGAAAGTGTGTTGAGATTGAGCCAAATTAGTCGTTGATTTTAAAAGCGCATCAAGAGTCTTTTCCAAAGAATTAAGTCTCTTATCCGACTCATGAAAGCCGGGTGGGTGGGCGGGTGCCTGATTTGAATTAGAAAGTTGAGTCGGATAAGGACCGGGATTTTGAGTAGGGTTTGGAAAGGGACCTTGATTTGGAGTCGAGAAAGAATTTTGATTGGGTTTTTGGAAAGAAGGAGCATTTTGAAAAGGAGGTTGAAAAGAAGATGACAGAGCTTGGTAGCTTTGCCCTTGATTCCACGAGAAGTTCAGGTGATTCCTCCACCCTGGATTATAAGTAGGAGCAAACGGATCGTTCATAGTATGTGGTTGAGACACCGCATTAACTTGATCAAAAGCGGGATAGTCCGAAAAACCTTGATTAAAATTAGGGCACATAGACACATTTGAGGGGGTCTTGCTAGTTTCTAGGGCTTCGAGTCTTCTAGTTAGAGTGGCTAATTTGGCATCGGTTGCAATCGAACTCCCAATCGAATGCAAACCCTTAGATGAACTAGACGACTCATTAGACTTATTAGGTTCCCTAGTAGATTCCCACAACATGGTCTTCTCGGCTAATTCTTCGAAAAATTTCCAACCCTCGTCCTCATCTTTCTCCATGAATTTTCCTTGGCACATAGATTCCAACAACGTGGTTGTTGGTCCATCTAAGGCCTCATAAACGAACTTACAAAGCCTCCATTTTTCTATTCCGTGGTGGGGGCATTGTGATAAAAGATTTTTGAAACGATCAAAATATTTCCAAAAAGACTCATTTTCCTTTTGATGAAATTGATTTATCTCGTTTGTAATTCTTGTAGTCTTATGGTTTGGAAAATATTTTTTAAGAAAAATTACCACAAATCCTTCCCACGTGGAAATAGAATTAATCGGTAGGCTATACAACCATTTCTTAGCATTTTCTTTAAGCGCAAAATTAATGAGTCTAAGCCTAATCGAGTCCTCGGTTAATTGTTGGAGCTTTTGTAAGGCACAAACTTCCTCAAATTCATGAAGAAAGAGATACGGGTCCTCACCCTCGCTCCCGTTAAATTTAGGTAACATACTGATGTGGTGAGCTTTAATTTCGAAATTATTACCATTAACGGGAGGAAGGGTGATACACGAAGGTTGGGCGGAACGAGTAGGATAGCAACGGTCCCTAAGAGACATGGCCATGTTTACTACGGGTTCGGAATAATCTAAAGACTCAGAATTAGACGATGAAGAAATCTCAAATGATCTCACTAGTCTAGAAGAATTATCCCTACTCCAAGTAGATCGCATAAACCACGAAAGGAAACACGTAGCAAGTAAGTACGAAAAATTAAAACACACAAAAAGAAAGGGTGTAAAATCAAAAGAAAAATTCTAAACCTAGGGTTCCCTAATAAAATAACTAGACCTTGCTCCTAACTGTAAGGGCTACCAAAAACTAGGTAAATCAATAATTATTCGAACCGGCTTGGCCAGGTAGGTGCAAGCATTGCCAAGAGGCTAAACACCAGCCTAGACACCAAACCTTAATTGGCCAGGTCAGCTTTCGCTTTCCTAGACACCAAAAAGTAAGAATAATTAAAGATTACTTCGTTTCTTAAGCACCTTCCTAATTGAGCGCGAGATTCCTAGGGGCAAACGTCTAATTAATTTTATTAAAGGTAAGGTATGCAAAATGAGGGATTAAATTGTTTTTGGGCTAAGGAAAGAGTGATGAAATCCCTTCCCTTATCTTTTGAGAGGTTTTGCCCTTAAGATTTATTTACAAAATGATGCAACAAACAAAGAGGTATAAAAAAAACTATAAACATTTATGGATGCTTTAAGCTACGTGTTCTAACTAAAGAAAAGAAAGAATTTAACGTACCTTGGGGTCCTCCAGCGATCACCACAATTTATAGGGTACGAAAAATTAAAAACAAGAAAATAAAAAAAAATCTAGATGATGTGCCCTAAGTGATTAAATGCATGATGCAACAATTATGTATTTACAACTAATTTTTTTTGGATTTTTTAATTTTTAATTTTTTTGTGATTTTTGTGATTTTTTATTTTTTTGTGATTTTCTAAAAATAAAAAAAAAGGCGAAAAGAGTGAGATACGGTTACCGAAGCTTGCTTTCCATAAATTCCAATTTTTCCACGCTTCGTTGAGAAGAGTTCCGAAATCTCAAGCTTTCCTAAAAAGAACGAAAAAAATAAGACAAGAAATAAAACTAACTCGAAAAATTAAAAATTAAGGCGCGAAAAATAATTAGTCCCCGGCAGCGGCGCCAAAAACTTGTTGTGCTAAAATAAATGACATTTGAATCGCAAGCGCACAATTCGTTTCGTTGTAAAATTTAATGATTCGTTCCACAGGGACTAAGGTTTTCGCATTCCTTAATTTTTAATTTAATCGAACTAGATAATTAATTTTGAAATGGGTTGTGATTTAACTAATTAAACAATTTTAAAAAAAAACATGTTGACATGTCACCGAGATGAAAGAAGTTACATGAATTATGTATAAACAAGTTATTTAAATGATGCTAGTAATTATCTAAGGATTAGATGATAAAATAAAGTAGTAATAATAACATAAATATGAAATGCATTAAAGAAACAAACATGTAGCTAAGTAACAAACATACAAAATTAAACATGGCCCGGAAATGAAATAGGCTAGAAACAAACAATCATGAAAATGGGCTACAAGTTGAAATGGGTTTGGAATGGATTTGGGCCAGGGCTTGAACTAAATTAAACATGGGCTAGAAACAATTATATTTATAATTAAAATCAACATCAACCAGGAATCACAAACCAAATCAAACTAATAATGCGATTGAAAAAAAAACAAATAAAAGAGATCAACATTAATAATTAAACCACTAAATGACATTAATTACATGATGATAAAAACATGAGAATTAAGAAACATCATGAGCATAGAGTAAAAAAAAATGTTAATGGGCAGGAAGTGAGCAAATAGCATGAGCAAGATCTAACTTGAATGGTAAGTAATTAATATCATGAATGAGTGAACTGATAATTAAATGCCATGTAATTAATTTTTATATTAAAAGATGGACTAATTATATAACTAAAAACAATTTTTTTTAAACCGAAAGCACAATCAAGAATACATTATGGTATCTAAAACAAAACAAAAAAAATTCTAATTTAAAAGAAATGAAAAACAAGATTTCACAAACTAACATACAGGGAAATGGCGTAAACAAAACAAGTTAGTAATGCTCAAAGTAATCTTAAATTACTGATTAGCATGATTATTAAATAACGAAGCAACTACAAGCAAAACAAAAAAAAATCGTGGCAAGCAATTGAAAGGCACTGAGGAAAATAGAATGGTTGTAAATGACAATAAGCTAAAACGGAGCGTAACATACAGAACTGTAAGAAATAACATAGAAATATAATACGATTAAAAGCTGTACAAGTAAAAGGCAAGGAAAAACACGAATCCCGTACACAAATTGATTTTTGCGCCGGAACAAAGCTTTTGTATTTCTTTACTTTCAACCCATAGTGGTTAGCAACGGGATTTACGAAAATAACGAAACAAGGCAACAATAACGAAAGAGCAAGATAAGAAGTAAAGAAAATAAAAATTACATTAATTATAATAGGAGTGTTTACAAGATTTGAAACTAAAGAAAATACAAGAAATTAAATCTACCCTAAAATCTAAGTTACTAAATACAAGGGGGGTGAGGGGGTATTTATAGGATAGAAATTAGGGTTAAGGGGGGGTGTTGGGTAAATCCCCACCATACATTTGGGTTGTGTGGTGGTGAAATCCTAGACATCTATTTGATTCCTTCCCCCTTAAGCTTTGAAGAGTTGATCTTGGCCATACACTTTTCTAATGTGTTGGAATGATCTCCACCTTCCACTTGTCTTGAAATATTCCTTTTGCTCCAAGCTTCTAATTCTTTTCCTTCTTTCATTTTTGGTCCTTTTTCTTCCTCTTTTTCCCTTCCTTGCACTTTATTTATTTATTTTGTCATTTCTTTATTTATTTACGATTTACCTGAAATGCAACAAAATAAATTTATTAAAACACGAGTTCAAGCAATAAATAGGTAAATAAAATATGCAAAAATATGCACTTATCATGAGGGGAATCGAACATTAAACTTCTAGTATTTTTTTTTGTAAAATAATATAAATGTTTAATAATAATATGTTATTGACGGAATTCGAACCTTGAACCTATAAGAATATTTTATATATTATAAAAAGAATATTTTTTTAGCATTACATCCAACGATTTCATTAATCTGTCTCAAAATCCAACAATTATTATTGAGTGTACAAAAAAAAGTGTACCAAAAAAGTATACCAAACTACTAATGAAATATACCATATTACGCCTATAACAGTACAATCTAGATTACATAACAGCAATAATATTCTTGCAACAACTAGTTTGAGAAGATGAGCACTCTTGACTCGTGAGTCTGTAGTGTGTACTCTTGTAAAGTAGCCACAGCCCACAGGCCCACTTGCTCAAGTGATTCAACAAAACATTCAGCGCGTTTCAGTAACGCCTTGATTGGAAGAACTACTTTTCAAAGTCAAGATTATACTTAATTTATTTGGAAAAAAATATACAAATGATTTTTGTACATTAGTATTTCTTAAATTTAGTACTCCGTATGTATTATGAATCTCCAATTGCTCTACTCAAATAGGAAGCGAACTGCAGAAAGTTCATATCCCTTTCCCAGAATGTCTGTCTAAATTTCTGAAAACAAACATATGAATCCAACATGTTTGTAAGTTTGTACCTTGTAATAAAGCTACACATATCCACATGAATATCTTGAACTAATCTTGTAATAAAAACATCATAATCTTTAGTTTTCTTGATTAAACTGATCAGCAAGTAGGAGCAGCAGCAAAGTCAACACTTTGAAATGGCATCTATTGTGAGAGTTTCTGGTAAGTCAATTATCTGGTCTGAGCTTATAGTATGATCAAATCATTAAATTTTAATCTATGTTTAACTTGTTTCTTGTTATTTTGTTTCAATATGATGGCAGTTTTGATATGGGCTGATTTGTTAGCTTGGTTTGCTATGTGGGTGATGGTTACTTACTTGACTAATGTATGGAAGATTAGTTTCGTTCATGCTGCTGGGATTGTTAATATTTCAGAGGGTACAGCTGCAATTTTGTCAGTAGTCTTCGCCTTCTTTGTCGATGCATTTATGGGAAATTACTCTATGCTCTTGCTCTCAAGTATTGCCTACACCATTGTGAGTAGTAGATATGTATGATTGTACAACTTTATTGTCTAATTTGTCTTGTGTAGTTATGTTACATTTTAAGTTCTGTTAACGCATAGTTAGTTTATTTTTGAACAGTCTCTATTCCTAGGAGCAGGGGTAAGGTGTGCATTTTAAGTTCTGTTTAGGCATATTTAGTTGAAGTTTGAATAGTCTCTCTATTCCTAGGAGCAAGGATAAGGTCTGCGTACGTACACTTTAAGTTCTGTTAAGGCATAGTTAGTTTAAGTTTAAGCAGGGGTAAGGTCTGCTTACATATTACCCTGCCAGTTGCATAAACACTCCCCTACGATTGACAGACGACAAACACGACAAACAGATAATGAAGACATGAAGGAGACGGACAACAAATAATGAATTAAATAAATGGGGGTGGAGGGACTCAAACCTGAGACCCCTCCTAAACCGAGCTCTGATACCATGTTAAGGAACCAACTCATCTAAAACCTTAAGGTGTCAGAGTATTACTCCTTCCGTCCCTCCAGGTTCTTTACATTGTGTTTGGACACGGAGTGGGTGTAATAGTGATTTTATTGTTAAAATAAGTGAAGTAGTGGGTGTAATAGTATAAAGTTTGTGCGTGCAAATTTCATAGTCTAAATTGATGTCATTCAGCCAAGTAAAAAAAAGATCCACGGACGATAACAAACAAAGGTTGATTCTTATGCAGGGTCTAGGTTTACTGTCTCTCTCAACACCAGCGGTTCTCTCCAGTAGCATTGGTGACACCCAAAAAGTTCTGTTCTACACAGCTCTATCTTTAGTAGTTGTAGGAATAGCTGGACATATGGTGTCACTAGTACCATTTATAAATGAACAAGGCACTGAGAAAGGTAGAAAAATTCTATTCCAACTACCAGGTATAATTATTGTGGTTATTGTTGGTGTAATTGGGGCTATTGCACTACCATATATAAAGCCTTGGTCAATCCGGTTTGGAGTTCCAGCAATATGTACTCTGGTTGCCACACTACTCTTCTTGAGTGGTTCGTTTTCGTACAAATTTGTTAGTCCAAAAGGCAGTTCATTAACAATTCTTTTAAGAGTTTTCGTTGCTTCCGCGTCCAACATGTTCAAACCACTTCCAAATAATACTGATCAGCTATACGAACACAATGTTCATGGTCAACACTCATTGCCTCACACTCCAGGCTTCAGGTTTAATTTTACCTCCTCAAATCTTTATTTTTCCATAATGCAGAAGATTTTATATATTGAAAATTTGTTATTTATGAATGTATTTAACAGTTTTGAGAAGAAAACTGTAGGTGTTTAGACAAAGCTGCAATCAGGCCAACACGAGAAGAACAAAGACAGAACAAATGGAGACTTTGCAGGATAACAGAAGTAGAAGAAACCAAGGCTGTAATATGCATGATCCCTGTGTGGATAACATTCATTATTTGTGGTATAGTGCTCTCTGTTGGAAACACTTACTTTCTTGAGCAAGCTAACCACATGAACCGCAAGGTTGGAAAAGTGAATGTACCATTTACATTCTTTCTACTAATGTTCAATTTCTCAAAGTTCATATTTCCTAAGTTATACACAAAAATATCAAGCCCCTTAGGCCGATATGCTCCTCCAATTGGCATAGCTGTGGCAATGATATTTTCAATACTGAGCTGTATTACTGCTGCGATAGTTGAGACACAAAGACGAGAAATTATTCGGAGCAATGGTTTACTAGAAAAGCCAAATGACAAAATTCCGATGACAGTGTTCTGGTTGCTTCCACAGTTTCTTCTCCTTGGTGCACATGAAGGAATTTATAAGCAAAGCATTGCTAGTTTCTTTGCTGGTCGGGCTCCACGGTGGATCACGGACAAATATCGACGATCTTTTAGTAATGGAATGCTTGGACTGGGGTTTATTAGTAGTGTTTTATCAGTGTACGTTGTGCGGAAAGTGAGTGAAATGAGAGGAAAAACAAGTTGGTTTCAACACACCTTAAACAAGAGTCATTTGGACTACTACTATTGGACATTAGCAGGAATGAGTGCTGTGAACCTTGTTTGTTACATAGTGTTGTCCTGTTTTTATACCTATGGGGACTCAAAAGTGGAAGATCAGGAAGTAACACAGAGTGGTGGCATATCTGCTTTATCAACCATCGATAATACACAAATTTCAGCTACAATGATGGTTGAAACATCAAACTCAAAACTGCATGACCGAGAACGTGAATGGAGTGACTTTTCAAGATTTCATATCAATTATTTAAGTCTTGTTAACTCAAATCAAAGATGATATGCTAGACAAACAAAATGTGTAAAATATTAGAGCACAATTCTTTATTTCTTTGATTTGTCTGTCTATTAAATGGTTTACATCATCTATACAAAGAAAAATTTCTTTTCTATATTCCTGAGTTGTTAGTGATGCATATTAAATATTTGAGTTAGTTAAGAATATTTATCAGATAAAGAGATATCATATTAGATTTCTATGTCTATTACAATAACTTAGGTATGGACTGACATAAAGGTAAAGGCATGCACACTGCTATCCAGAATATGGAAGATGGAAGCTTCAAGCCACAGTTATAAATAGAAGCCTCTGGTAACTTTCTGGGCCCAATTCAGGTAACTCCAACTTGATGTTGATAGTATTTCTTTTAACAGGTATAATGGGAAGACACACAAAGATAAATTTATCGGTTTCTTTGTATATTGAAGTATTGGCTAAGGTATTCGTAAGCTCCTCATTTGATCTTTGCTCTTATGTGCATGGCCTTTGAACGGGCTTGTAGATCTTATCCTTATAAATTTTTTGAACTGGAATTGTATAAGTGAATATAATTAAGTGTCCTTTATATCTTTATAGGATCATCAAAGAAGTAGGAAATATTAGCTGCGGACTCCAGCTCATCTGAAATTTTTTGTGACATCCATACCACCTGAAGTAATCACTGATGTTTACAAACTCTCTAATATACTATTAAATAAAGCTATAAGATGCACAAACTTGGTATCAACTATATGCCGATCTATTTAAGATGTTTCAAAATTATAATATTTTTTTCTGACAAAGAACAACTTAGGTGACTTAGATCAGAGCAATGACACTAGATTCGATTTAGATCAGTGTATACATTTACACCTGTAGGTGATATTTTGATGAAACTATGATCCTTTAAGCTTAAATGGAATGGATATGTTGGATGTTTTGTTATTAATATGTGGATGGTGAGGTTTGATACATGTCTATTTAGAGCAAAGGTTTTATAGTTTCTCTTGGTTTTTCTCATTTCATTTATAATTTTTGATATACTATTTCGATAAGAATGACTAACTTTGAGACTGCAATCTGCATTTGAATGTCCTCTGATTCTTAATGATTTGTGCTACTTTTCCATCTTATACTTGTTCAGTTGTGCTCTGCCCAATGGTTAACAATCTACTTTCTATTCTTTATGTCAGAGGCTTGTGCACCGGGCAAAACATCTTTTATACTTGTTCGATATTGTAAGAGTATATTTTGCGTTTTAGCATTATCAATTGGCTCATATCCCTTTATGTCTGTAATGCAGCCGGATAAAAAACAATATTTAACTATTACATAAGTTATGTTATTTATTTCAATCATTTGTAAATTATTAATTACCTATTAAGCAATTGAAAAAAAACAAATTAATGTATCATTTAAAGAATGATTTCAAACAAGAAGAAATTGTGTACCAGAGCTGGGTTCTTCTTGGCACCTTGTAAACCCACTTGTTACCAAGAGCTAGCTGCTGGCTGTTTCTTTACTTTTTCTCACTTCCTACTTCATTGTCTCTTCTTCATATCATTCAGTTTCCTGCTTTATTTTTGTACATATTATTTGTATTTAGAGCTAACCATTGTTGAATTGTAGTAATCATGGACATCAAAATGGACCTCAAGGACTGAACTTTTTAGTCGAGCAAGCTCTAGAATCTAGTCTGACAGTGTTTGTTTGGCTTGGCTCGATTACACCCTTGGCATAACAGTTAGGGGTTGAGGCATTGGTGGGTTTAAGGTCTTTATTATTTAGAAAGTGTTGGTTAAGAATATTCCTCAAGCATCCCAATGAAATAGAGAGTGGCTCTTATTCTGTGGTTTGCTGATTGTTCTATGTTATTGTTTTTTTTTTGCTAAATTGTTCTATGTTATTGTTTGTTCTTGTTAAATGCCATTTTGTGCTCTTTGAATTGGATAGGTGGTGGATTATTTGCAATGACTATGCCTTACATTTATACTTTATTGTTCTTAAAAAATGTTTGTTCTCTTGACTCCCTGAGCTTTAAGGATGATATGATGCAAAACTCAGATAGATAATGGACGACTTGTCTAAATTGAACATGGTTGAATTGACACAATCCGCGTACATTGAATGACCAGCACAACTTTTGAAGTTGCTTCTTACTAATGGCCTAGTTTCTTGCTCTCTTTAGTGATAAAAATTGTGATGAAATTTCTTCTTGGCAATCTTTTTGAATGATATAATCTTTTTTTTTGTAGTACCCTTTGAAGAAGACGATAAAGATCCAAGCATATGGTTTCCTGACCAAATTATCAAGAGGCAAGGTTTTCTATGTTAAATTTAATAAATGGTAATGTATCCCCTATTTAGTAGCTTAATCATTCATTGGAAAGTTTTCTCAAGATAATGACTGCTATGTAATTGTCTAAATTATAGAAAATCATTGCTGCAAAGGAGCATGTCATTGGGTGGCACGGTCACAGTATCTTCTTCAATGAGTAAGAATTATGCTCATTATATTTGGAACTTCCGCTCCTCTCACATTCGTTCGAGTGGCTTTGCTCAAAATGCTCCTGCAGATCTTTAATAGTTAGCATGCAAGAAGGATGTAAAGTTTGAATTTATAGAACACATCATGCTTGCATTTCGTACTCTTTTACCCCCTCCCCCTAATGAGTCAGAGCTACATAGGTGCTAGTGGGGACTAAGCCCCCACTAGAAAAGAAAATGTTATAAGTACTTGATACAAATAGAAATCTAACCCCCAACAATAAAATTATCAGAGATGTATTAGCTGATTTTTCTTCTATTTTAGTCCCCACTCCTAGATTTTCTGGTTTCTCCTAGAATAAATCTGTTAGAAATAGATGAATTCCTGATGGTAATAGTTTCACAATTAGACTCTTGCCAAAGTTGGCAAAGGTCTTACTGAAGAGATAAGGCAAGACCACATGTAGAAGCTTCTAGGTAGTTGGATGTGTCTCTACTTGAGAAGTGCGCCTATTTAAAAATTACACATAATATCATACTGGTACGTGATTTTAGATCCATGGTCGTACTTTGATCTGCATGTTTGTTCTCTTTATACAGTTAAATTCTGCAGTTTTAATTATAAGTGTTGTGGTTGGATCCTATCTCTTTTTCTTTTTTTGTTAGAATAGTGGTTATAAATTTGTAATATGCAATCTGTAATTTTAGATTTCTTTTGACTACAACCAGATGAGATAGGGGCTTGTAAGAGTTAAAATTATACTTTGCATACATCTGAGAGTAAAACCCCATATAGAGAAGCTATTCTTTGCTTGAAAGAAGATGGATATAGAAAGCTTGCCCTTTAGTTTAGTAACTATCACTATGTAGGCTATTGGGCTGGTGGTCTCATTTTGAGGCAATGTAGTTAAAACCTCTTATTGTAATCCTCACCTCTAGATTCCTTGTTTTCATTCTCTTCAAGTAGTGAATTGTGACTTGAACATTGATGAGATAAATATTCTTAAATCTTATTTCTTTTGCTGATAACTTAAATATACTGATATAGGAAAACTTTAAACTATATTCTTCTCAATTTAGTATATCTGTGAAAACATAGAGATGCATACATAAAAGGTTGAACGAATGGACTGAAAAACGATTCCACACCCCTATTAAGTGCTTATATTAATGTTAATTTTTCATGAACCTTAAGCCTTTACTCTTCTCAAAATCTAAATCGGCTACTTTTTGGGAACAAAAAAGATACTCAGTTGCACCAATTAGATTGGAAAGGATGAAGTATAAAATATAAGGTCTTGTATTCAGAAATATATAATTACCAATAATAATTATAATAATAAGTCTTTAACTCGTGTTCATCTACAATACCAGTGAAGTTTATAGGTGGATTTTTTCCAACAGTAGTTCTCATTATTGTTTATTGTTAAATGAGTCATCTGTTTGGAACAAGATAATTATGCATCTAGATCAAGAGCTGGGAGTATGGCATTGTTTTAGTCATGAGGTCATACAGCTTCCTTGCCATATCTATTCCCGCAAATATTAGGAAATTCTAATGTAATTACCCCCCCGCCCCAAAAAAACAATGTTTTTATTAAGGTTGTATTTTGTGAAGAAATGCAGGATGCAGAAAAGTATATCTGACTTTGGCTGATTTGATCAAGGCGTTAGCAGGTACGTAATCAGTTCAGGAGCCAATGTTGTACTTCAGGCATTTCAATTTACTGACACCTCATGTCATTGATATGAATTTTCATGCAGTGAAAACAAACGACCAGATGCTGGTTATATATATTTTCATTTCTCATTCGAAGAGTCATAACCATCCACAACTTGATCAATAGCATGGTGCTCATTCTCTTGTACATTGATGCTTTGTTTGGTTGGAAAGAGAGGAATGAAAAATAGGGAAAAACCTATGGTTGAAATGAAGATCGAAAGAAAGAAAAGTTAAGAGAATGAGAGGGTGCATATTTTCCAGCGATAAGGTTTTTGAAAAAATCAGTAAGAGGAAAAAATGAGTGTTCAATTATAAACTGGTGTGATTTACCTGTATTTTTACTTTGGTTCTAGACTTCTAGTGAAATGGAAATCATGAAAATAATATCTACATAATAATGCAACTTTGTCTGCAACGAAATGGTTTGTTAGTTAACTGTCAAATATTGTTAAGTCAGAAGATCTACAGTTGTAAGTGATGTAACTGATTACGTTTATGAATTGTGTAGGTAGGAGTTAGGCAGACATAAAATCTATATATAGACTCCTTCATCTCCTGCAGTAACACTCACAAATATATACAATCTTTACTTCTTCTGTAAACTCTCTATATTATATAATTTCAACATGGTATCAGAGCGGGTTATAACATAGGAAGAAAGTGCTCATCAGAATTACTATTGGGGCTCTAAGTTTTCAAGAAAACTACAAACCCAGTGAAAATTTCGAGTTTTACAAAGGTGGTCGAAACTCAGTTTTGAGGATATCATTAGATTCCTCACGTCGAGACGAGTTCGGAGGTATATTCGGAATACAAAACCGACGTCAGACGAAGACGATGAATAGTACTGTTCACTGATACGGTACTGTTCACCGATACTGTACGGTTCCCTGTTCACATATACGTACGGTATTGTTCAAGGATACTGTACGCCACTATTCATTTTCCGAAAAAAAAATATCTGAAGAAGCTTTGATTAAATCATGGCTGAGATTATTAACACAACAAAAGAGGATATTGCTACAAGTAGCGGTAAATATGGATTTCATGGTACACCATATGTAAGTCCTAAATTTGATGGAAAGAATTTTTTGGAATGGTCGGAGTCTTGCACACTTGCACTTAAATCCCATCGATTGATGAAATATATCAATGGGAAGGCCAAGAAGCCCTTGGCAACTGATACAAGCTTCGATGATTGGGATAGCGAGAATGCCATGGTCAAGTCATGGTTGTTTAACTCTATGGAGTTACGTATTCGCAAAAGTTATATGTTTCTTGATACTACGGAAGCTGTTTGGAATTCCATCAACCGAACATACTCATATTCGGGTAATATGGCCAAACATTTCGAGGTAAAGCAGAAAATATGGTCTCTAACTCAAGGGGACAAAACATTGACCGAATATTATTCGGAACTCACATCTCTATGGCAGGAGTCAGACCATTACACTGTGTTCGAGTGTAAACAGACTGAAGACCAAGAGAAGTACCAAAAATTGGTACAAGAAGAAAGAGTGATGAAGTTTCTTGCTGGACTGACAATGGAGTATGATTCAATCAAGAATCAACTCATTGGTCAGATTCCCTTTCCTACAGTTGAAGAAGCACATGGCCGTGTGCAGCTCGAAGAGAGTCGGAGAGAAAGCATGGCTCCGACTGATATTGTGCCTGATCGATTTGCACTTTTTACGGGAAGTGTTCAGAATCAAGGCAAACCAGAACAGATGGTTGATGCTTCGAATGTTGAAAAAGATGTTCTCCGGTGTGACTATTGTAAAAAAATTTACCATTCTCGTGAGGAATGCTTTATCTTACATCCTCACTTACGAGGTCGTGGCCGAGGAGGACGAAGTCGTGTCAATTCATCAGGTAGAAGCTCAGGAAGAGGCACTCACTATAGTGCTCATCACACTGCGTCAGAAGAACATGTTGACTCTGCTATCTCAACAACGGGAGCAATGAGTGCGACTGAACTCAGTTCTCTTCGTCAGCTATTGTCTCGAATGGAGACAAATTCACCAAGACCTTCATCGGCCAATTCTGCCCATGTAGAATCAGGCGACAAACAAAATTCCTGGCAGTGGTAAAAGGGGTCGAAAACCTCTTAATAAAGTGGCTATCTACTATAGAGTCAACAACAAAACTTTCTGCATTTTCACATTGCCTAAAATATATCGTGTGGTCGAAAATTCGAGTCCCGGTATCCCAACATTCTCAATTACATATTCCCAAGATAGGTGAATCCCAAGATGGGCAATCTCAAGATGGATCTTTAACTCCAAGATGAGTAAATCTTAAGATGGGTCAATCCTAAGATGGGTCTTCAATTCCTAGAGATGGGTCAAGTTGAATACCTAGGTTACGCTCAAGAGCTCCTAGTGTTCCACTCTTCAATCCCAATATAGGTATTTCATCTCAAGATGGGATTTCGAGTGAGGGGGCGTGTCAAATATTGTTAAGTCAGAAGATCTACAGTAGTAAGTGATGTAACTGATTACGTTTATGAATTGTAGTAGGTAGGAGTTAGGCAGACATATAATCTATATATAGACTCCTTCATCTCCTATAATAACACACACAAATATATACAATCTTTACTTCTTCTGTAAACTCTCTATATTATATAATTTCAACATTAACTTTATACTTTGGCAATGCGATGAACTATGGTAGATACCTGAATCTATATAAAATAATCAGTACTTCCAAACAGCTTCATTACATTCAATAGCAAAGTATTATATCAATCCTTACGACTTTTGAAGGTGTTGATAACTAAGTTGTAGAAAGGCATACATTGTGTTACTAGGTTATCCTAAGCTTATTCTCAAATTTTTAATTTGGACACCAAGGCTAATTATCGACCCGAAGATGGGCTCCTAACGATCCACTTTCGACCCAAAAATGGTCTTTTGAGTGAAGGGGAGTGTTAAGATAATATCCGATCCAATCAAGTCAGAGGTTTTAGGAGAGTTGGAAGCTTAACACTTCCCATGGTTATGATCAGAATTTTGGTTAGGTGTTTCCCAATCAAGTATGCACGTAGTATTTTACACATTTTTTGCATATTGTTTTCTTCTTATTTGAATGAAATTTTGGTTATGTTGATCACTTTCCGAAGCTATAAACTGAAGTAGGTGGTTGAATTGCAAATTAGGCATCATATTTAATATTACCTGTGCTATAAAATCTTAAGCAGATCAACACTCTAAAAATTTGGTGAGATGGAGAGGAACTTCGTAGATACTTGAAAATGATTTTGTAGGATACTATTAGGACATGAGAGCACATGTCTATCCATGCTATATGGAATTTTATTTTATACCCTGGTGATTTGACTATACTTCTCAATACTGCTTTTCAGATGCTCAACAAGAAACATGAGAAAGCTGAGGATGCACAGCCTGTTAGTGCACCACCTATTTCTGGAAGGTGGACACGTTTATTCTTATTGCTTCTCTGCATTTTAGAATGTGGTAGATCAAGGCTAAGTTTCCTATTGGACATCAGGTTCGGAATTACTGTGTTACTAGTAATGCGGCTATCTTGTACGTCAATGATTGTGGGAATTCTTCCTTTAAATCAGCACAGAAAGTTTTTGGATTCTTTGAAGAGAATTATATTCTCAGCTCAAGTAACAACTGGTGTTATGGCATGATCTCTTTTTCACTCTTTTAAGCTATGAACTAAAATAAAAGTCGAGAAATATATGAAAGCAAAACAAGCTATATCCTTAGAAGTCCATTATTGCTACTTCCTGTTGATCTTTCTAAGGGAAAATTAATTCATTCGTCCTTCAACTATATGTCGTTTTTTGCTGAAGTCCATGTACTATAAAATAATTTTTTTCGATACTTGAACTTTCAATTTTTTCTAATTCACATCCCTCCGTCTAAATTTGACTAACGGCCGTTAGTCTTGCTGACGTGGCAACGTCGGAAAATCGAAATTTCACGGAATGAAGTGAAAATTTGATATGTTAATCTACGAGTGATTACAAGAACACGGGTGGTGAAACTTTTCAATTTCGAGTTCACTAGCATATGGAAATCTGCAAATTTTAGTAAGGTTTTTTCTGTGTTCTTGAAATTAAAGTGCAGATTTCCATATGTTATTGAATTCGAAATCGAAAACTTTCACCACCCATGTTCATATAATCACTCGTAGATTAATATGTCAAATTTTCACTTCATTTCGTGAAATTTCGATTTTTCCGACGTTGCCACGTCAGCTTTGACTAACTGCCGTTAGTCAAATTTAGACGGAAGGATGTCAATTAGAAATTGTAAAAGTTTAGGTATCGTGATATTTTTTATTATAGTTCAGGGGCCTAAACCAAAAATAGCATATAGTTTAAGGACGAAAGAACTAATTTTCCCTTCAAAGTTTTACAGATTCATTTGTAAGCATCTTTTGTTGATTCTACGAGAAAAGTGAAAGATGTTTTCACACGTTATACATCTCTGTTTCGAACTACACAGAATCCTCAAAGTTTGATAGGGTAATTTTGGGGTAATTCAAAATAACACGAAAACTACTATTGTTCTTTTGCAATGACACCCGAGTTGATAACATTTAAATTTAAGGTTTTTGTTCTTCTGCAATGGCGCTGGCGCCGGCACTGGCACTGGCATGTCAGTAGCAAGTTCATGCTATATTCCTACAGCTATCAAATTTATACCAAAAAAAATAACAGCATACAAGAATAATTAGACGTATGAACTATGAAGTATTTCTCATGGAAACATGGCAAAAAAAAAAAAAAAAAGTACTTCTCGAATTTTGCTTAGAGCTCTTTCAACCCATCGTTCTTAAAGTAAAAGAGTCGGTAACTTAAAAAAAATTCCATTCATCTGGGCAACCAACGAATATATACTCTGCAAACAAATAGAAAAAAAAGCTGGCTGAGCAACTACTTGAGTACCATAATCTTCGAGTTAAAACTACTACTACATTAATTAACCTGAATAAACTTTTCTTTTACTAAAACGAATATAATTAGGCTAGATTAATTACACATTCTTCATCAAAATCTTCTACCAAAAAAACTCAAGAAACAGAATTGGATTTCTGCAAACAAGAAGATGAATTCAAGAACTCAATGCAATCTTCAACAGCTTCAGCTCTCTGCGAATCAAGAGCTAATACACTCTCTGCATATGATCTCGACCTCACCAAACTCGACGAAGATACTTTACTACGTGATGATCTCTTTAAGGACACAAAACTTAAAGCTCTTGCTACCTTGGCTCCAACCCGTTTCAGGAATTTCTCAGCTGAAAATCTTTTGGAGGAGGTTTTTTCGGGTGACTCAACGTCGATATTCCAAACACCAATAGCTACCCTATTCTTGTTGTAGTGATTTTGTGCATATTTGTTGAAGATTATAGGATCTTCTACCATGGAGTCACAGCTAAAGCTCACTCTTCTACTCATTTTGTTGATCACTAGTATATATGTGTGGAGAGAGAGAGATTTGAGGAAATGGAAGAAGTTATAGTTGGTTTGTTAAGTATTTAAGAGGTGTATATATTGAGGAATCATGGTATGAGAAAGAGAAACTAAGTGAGGCAAAAGATGGTGAGGAAAAAGATAAAGAAGATAGTTTAGGTTCTTTAATAAAATCAGTAAATATATTTTGATAACAACACGTACATCTTACTCTCTTCAGACTAGATTACGGTTAATTTGGATATATTTAAAAATACGTGTTTATTAAATTATGATGATAAAGCCTATGAAACTGGTACGGAATTTAAAAACATAGGGAGTTTCAGTGGGAAATTATCTTTTTTAAAGGAGGTACTAATATAAGCTTATTTAGTTGTCATGCATGTTGTCATTGTTGTTAATTAAGTGCTTGTGGACTAGCTTGTTCAAGAATCATAATTAAACAAACATAAGATGTCCATGATAGTGAATTAGCACCTTAATATTGAAAGTTCTTAATATAATTAGGGTGGAATATGAAGTAATGAAGATGAGGTTTGGTCAAAAGAGAAAATTAGTGGTGGAGCCTTCGAAAAAGAAAGGAATTAAGTAGGTTGGAAAAAATATGCAATTTGTTTACATGAAATGAAAAGAAAGGAAGACTAGCAAAAACACAAGAGCTGCAAGTAAGCGTGTATTTTAAGAAGGAATCGGGCCTATTGTCAGTTCTGTTGTATAATATTCCAGCACTAACCGCTAACATACGTACAGGGTCACGTTCTATGAAGAATCGTTTTAACATAAAAATATGAGAGAACTGTTGTCACGTAAGCTCGAGAATGGACATATATGATATAGGGATGTATATTG
The DNA here is from genome assembly GCA_036435485.1 of Saposhnikovia divaricata. Classification (NCBI taxonomy): domain Eukaryota; kingdom Viridiplantae; phylum Streptophyta; class Magnoliopsida; order Apiales; family Apiaceae; genus Saposhnikovia; species Saposhnikovia divaricata. The sequence goes on along the minus strand of CM071594.1, from coordinate 51,701,333 downwards.
CTTGGCCTACCCGTTTCTAACTTTTGTTTGCCACCATGATTCAGTTCAAGAATTACAATTCGCTTTCTGAAGATGTTTGTTACTTTCTCGTGTAATTTGTTTGGTTGTGTGACAAAGAAATCAAGTACTAGTAAATGTTTTGAATTACAAGTAGGGTCAAGTGTACTGTATGAATGTGGGGTGAATACAAGGGAACCAACAGTCAGTCATTGCCTTTATTTACCCGTCTTTGATACTTTGACAAAGAAGTTTCTGTCTCTTGGTACTCTGTTTTCTCAGAAAATGGGAAATTATTTTGACCATAAAGAACAGACGGCCCCTCTTTCTTTTGGTTATCTGTAGCTTTACGTCTTTACTATTGTTAAATCAATGTTATAATTAGGGCTGCTCTACCACAATTTTTTCATGTGTAATGTTATTGTACTGTATTGTCAGAATATCACACATGAAATGTGTATCGCTCTGCACTCTGCAGCGTAACTTGAATGTTCATAATGCGTATTTACAAATGCAGTTCTCAGCAGTTCGTAACAACGTGCATCGTAATAGATATATATTTTTTCATGTGTAATGCTTGAACATTTTCTCAGTTTTCTTATACATTTTAATCCAAGTATACATCGGGGTATAAAGGGTTATCTACTCATATTTTCATTGTATGATTTTGAGTTTCAAAATGTTGTATTTTATTCATTCCAATGCAATGCTATCCTTGGTGTTATTGCTATATTATAGCACCAAGTGCTAAAAAATTCATCCAAAAGGGTGTTATAATTTGATGCATCATTGGTATTATTGCTATATCATGCATCCTTGGTGCTAAATTTGAAACCAAGGATGCATTTATGCATCCATGCCACATCATCATTTAACTATAATGAGATAAGTTTGTTGAGAATATTCAATAGAAGTTAAAGTTGGGTAAAAGTTAAAATAGTTGGTTAAGTTTGAAACTAGTTATAGAACTAGCTTTGGAGGGTGAGTTTTATTTTAGCACCAAAATTCACTTTTTGGTTTTATATTATAGCAATAGCAATTTAGCATTTAACATTTAGCATTGGACTTGCTCTTATGTGACAAATATGATGTTGCTTACTCATTGCTATTAACTAGGAGTGGGATCAAGAGGGTTAAACTAGACTGAAATCCTTGTTAAATTGAAAATTTTAATAGAGTGATAAAACTGGTACGTGTTTAACTGATGAAGCTAGAACAATGTAAGAGAAAACTCTTGTATTGATATAATATTTCTTGTATGAAGCTTGAATATATTACATGATCAGGAGTCTAATATATAGAAGAACAATGTACAAAAAGTCTATGCTATTGAATAAACCGTGTAGCTAAAGTCTATGCTCAACTACTTTATGCCTAACTCTAGTCCATGTATGCCTAACTCTAGTCTATGTACAACAGCTGTGAAGATTGTATAATATATTTAACACCCCCTTCAAACTGAAGATGGCTGAACCAACTTGAGTTTGCAAACAAGATCATAAAAAGATCCGGGAGGAAGAGCTTTCGTGAATATATCTGCCGTATTGTCATTACTAGAGACAGCATGAAGACGAACTGTGCCTTTTGCAACCTGTTGACGGGTGAAATGACAATCGATCTCAATATGTTTAGTGCGTTCATGAAAGACATCATTGTGAGCAATGTCCCTAGCACTTTTGCTATCACAATAGATGATAGTGGCTGGAGAATGAGTTACATTCATTTCTTCAAGTAACCATCATAGCCAAATTAATTCCTGTGTGGTGGCAGCCAGAGCGACAGTAAGATAAATCAGACTTCCTACCAACTGATGATACAATGTAGGGTTGTCAAGTAGGTCACCATCTTTGGAGTTAAGTTTGACCCAGTATTCCAAAGGTGTAGATGTAATCTTAGTGTCGCCGATTCCAGATTTCAACAACAGATCAGATACATACTTAACTTGAGAAAGGGTGTAGCCAGTGGGTACAGAAGAAACCTCAAGACCAAAGAAGTAGCTTAATGAACCAAGATCTTTCATTTCAAATTGCTGACTGAGAAATTGTTTAAGTTCAGAGATACCTGCAGTATCATCTCCAGTGATAATCATATCATCCACATAGAGGATTAGGAGAACAGTTCCTCGATCTGTTCGACGAATGAAGAGAGCATGATCATATGGACTAGAAGAAAATCCCAGCTCACTAATGACTTTGCTAAATTTCTCGACCCATGCTCGAGGTGCTTGTTTAAGACCATACAACACCTTGTTGAGCTTGAGCACTTGACCTGGTGATTGATCAAAACCAGGAGGAGGTTTGAGATAAACTTCCTCATCTAAGTTGCCATTAAGAAAAGCATTTTTGACATCCATTTGCCAAATGTCCCACTATTTTGATGCTCCAACAGCGAGTAAATTCCGAACAGATGTAAGACGAGCAACTGGTGCAAAAGTCTCCTCATAATCAATGCCATACTCCTGGGTAAAGCTTCTAGCAACTAGACGGGATTTATATCTCTCAACGGAGCCATCAGCTTTTTTCTTAATTTTATAGATCCATCGACTTCCCACAGCTGTTTTGCCAGGAGGCAAGGTAACTAGATCCCAAGTGTGATTTTTGTCTAATGCTTGAAGTTCTTCTGCCATAGCTTTCTGTCAAAGAGGATTAACACTTGCCTCTCTATATGATTGAGGCTCATGCAATGATTGTACAACAGAGTAAACATGATAATCAGAAAGACGAACAGAAGGTTTTCTTACCCGAGTAGATCGATGAGTGTGCTCATCAGAATGGGATGGTAAAGTGGGAGGCTCGGTACTGGAATCCTCAGACTGACCTGCTGTCGAAGGGATAATAGTAGACGGAGATGGTTGTGTGAGCTCAACTGAAGGATCTGTTGAATGTATATCAGAGGAAGAGGTTGGAAATTCTATATATTTATCACTGGGATGTAGATCAACAAACGGATTTGTAAAGTGAGAAATGCTAGTAGAATTGTCAATGTGAAAATCTGACATAGATGAGAACATTTTATGTTCCCAGAAAGTAACATTTCGAGAGACACGAAGACGTTGCGAGATAGAATCCCAACGGTATCCTTTCTGACCACTGCCATATCCAATAAAACAACAAAGATGAGCACGTGGTTCGAGTTTTGTTCTCTCATGTTGAGGAAGAAGAACAAAACAAGCAGAACCAAACACCTTAAGAGAATCATATGAAGGAGGCTCGTCATATAATTTTTCATAAGGGGACACATTATTGATTACAGGAGAAGGAATCATGTTTATGGTGTGCACAGTAGTGAGTGCAGCTTTTCCCCAGAAGCATTCTGGACAAGAAGAAGAAACGAGAAGGGCTCGAATGGTGTCAAGAATGTGTCTATGTTTACGTTTAGCCCGACCATTTTGTTGAGATGTGTAAGGGCAGGAACTCTGTGCAAGGGTACCATAAGAGGCTAAAAAATGTGTAAGATCAGATTCTTTATTGTTGTGGAATAAAAACTAGGTTGAAAATATTGCGGCTAGGGTTTGTATATTTAATGCTAAGGTTCGTGAGCTTCGTGCTTTAATGGCTGCTTCTGCGTTCGAGACTTAAACGGTCCTCACAGAATGCCTACGTATCTCTGTAAATTAGAGAATCAAGCCAATAAAACGTAGTTCTGAGGTGAGGGGTCAGGCCCTTTATATAGGCTGAGAAGCCTTAGAATTATGGTAGGATTTGGAGACTTGGTGGGCAAGTCTTTGAGGAATGTTCTAGATCTATTCCTTGTAGGAATCAGTTTCCATATTGAATTGGATGCCTTATTGGATAAGTCTGAAGGGGATATTATCCTTATCCAACTCTTATTTGCTGAGCTGTTTATTACCCTTAATATTAATTACGAAATTAATATTATATTTAGGGTTTTGGGCCCAGCTGGTGGGCCCCACGTTTGGACTATTATCGGCCTAGTTAATGCCACATTAAATGTGTCTTTAGGGCTTATTTTCAGCCCATATCATTTGCCCCCCAACTTCTTAGGAAAACTGATCAGGTTTTCGTAGAAGTTATATTTGCCTTAATCGAGACTCGGGGTCGTTTTTATCCCTTACCTGGGACTTCTTAATTTTCCTACCCTTATATGGGAGTTTTGGTTTACACTAGTGTTTCACGAGTATCGTCTTGATTGTAAAGTGTAGAGCGACCTACACATTTACGACGATTTGCCTTATTCGAGGCTTTAATTTGTGCTTGCTTTTAGCAATTTCGGCACTTTCATAGAGTTTTTATGCATTATTAGCATAAATTATTGCTCAACTTGTCAAGAAAATATTTCTATAATTTTCCTCGTATTTTTCTGTACTTTTCCTAATATTTTAGGAATTTTTATGTACCAACAGGTATTTTTCGTAATTTTTGCTAATAATTTAGGAATTTTTAAGTACCAACAGGTATTTTTATTATTTTTTGGGAATTATTTTTCGATTTCCCAACATTATTTTAAAATTTTTAAAGGATTAACTTTAAAAAAGTCATCCTGGCAAGAAATGCCTCCTGGACGTGGGTACCCCCGCCAAGGAGACACCCTCCTTAGGCACGCCTAGGGGGTTTGGTCTCCTGGGCGTGGGTGATCTTTGTCCCTGGAAATGCTTCCTGGGCGTGGGTACCCCCGCCAAGGAGACACCCTCCTTAGGCACGCCTAGGGGGTTTGGTCTCTTGGGCGTGGGTATGCCCTTCGTTCCTTGAAAAGCTTTCTCGGCGTGGGTACCCCCGCCAAGGAGACACTTTCCTTAGGCACGCCTAGGAGGTTTGGTCTCCTGGGCGTGGGTATAGCCTTCTTTAAGGAAAGTCGAGCTAGGCGTGGGTACCCCCGCCAAGGAGACACCTTCCTTAGGCACGCCTAGGAGGTTTGGTCTCCTGGGCGTGGGTATAGCCTTCTTTAAGGAAAGTCGAGCTAGGCGTGGGTACCCCCGCCAAGGAGACACCTTCCTTAGGCACGCTTAGGAGGTTTGGTCTCCTGGGCGTGGGTATAGCCTTTTAGTTGGGCCTCCTACCTTTAAATTCTAACGGGATTTTATCCTATTTTCCAAAAATGTCGTAGAACATTCTAGAATTATTTTTAAAATTTGAATTTCATGGGCTTCCCGCCTATTCAAGGGCCCAGTCACCTGTTGACAGCCCATTTACTGGATATAACCGGTTGAGTGACCAACCGTGAACTCTATAAAAGAGTAGTGTGCATCCCTCATATCTCATTTCACTATTCAGCAAAAATTATCTCTCCCTTATCACAAATACTTTTCAAAAAAGCTCTGCTAGGGTTCTGTCGTGAGGCGATTTCCGGCGTCTTTCCTCCGCCCTATTTTCCAGTTTCTGTTTGAAGATCGTTGAATCTTCATCTTCTTCAACCTCTTTTTTCAACTTTTCTGGGTTTCAAGCCTTCAAGGGAAGCATATCAATGGAGGACTCTAGCTCTTCAGGCCAGTCACAACTTGCTAACACTTCTACCACCGCTCCACGGCTTTCAAGGGGTAAGAACCCTAAAACATCTCTTGTCCATGCCAGTGTTTTTTCCCTTAGAGATCTTTTAAATGAGTTTGGTCAAGCTTTTCCAAATATGCTTCATTTAGATGCTTATGAATATAAATCGAAATACAAACAACATAGGGTAGACATTCTAGCCCAACTTTTTCATATTAATGGGCCTTATAGGGCCGTTGTTCCGGCCTCAAACGAAAGGGCTTGTCACCCAAAGCCTGGGGCCATTAGGATTTATAAAGAAACTTTTTATGCTGGTTTTCGCCTTCCTCCTCCTCCTTTTGTTTACCGTCTTTTGGCCGAAGCCCGGGTTTGTCCAACCCAACTTATGCCAAATGCATGGCGTTTTATCTATTGTTTCTTGGTCCAATGTAAGAAACATGGGCTTGAGCCCAGTATCTCTGTTTTTCGATATCTATTCAAATTTGTCAATTCTTCTGAGAATTCGGGCTGGGTCAAAATCCAACACCGTTCCTTAGCCCGTTCTTGTTTTGTTTCGGATTCCGCTCCTGATTCCCTTCCTAATTGGAAAAGGGAATGGTTTTATATCTTTTTGGATGGGGATGACTGGGACAACTATTTTCGGCCCAACTTCTGCAGAGCCGTTGATGGGCCTGTTAGGAGTTTAAAATTGGGCGTGGAAGAAGAGGCCGCCATAACTTTGTTAACATCGGATAATTTGCATCAATGTGCAAATTTGATTTCTGAAGATTCGTTGCAGGCCCATGGGCTAAGCGATTTGGGCCCTGAGGGTAATTCTCACCTCTTGCTTTGTTAACATTTTATGCTAGATATAATTTTCTAACTTTCTTATAATCATTTTGCAGCCAAAACTGCTCTGGGAGCAATTTTTAGGCAGAGGGAGACTGCTGCCACTGCTAGGGTGGTAACAGAGAACCCTAGGGCCAAAAGGGCCAGGACAGATGAGGCTTCTCCCGCGGTGGAGCGTGTTCCTGCTTTTCTTCAGGAAAAGCCTGTTCCTATTGAGGAAGACCTTACTCCCTTTACAGTGGGATGGGGTTTATGCAATAGGGACACAGCTGTAGGTGACTCCAGGGCTGCAGCTGAGTGGTCCAGGAGCGTGGTTACTCCACGAGACAGGGTCCACATTGTGGAGTCCTCTGATGACTTGCAGATTGAGCTTCTCGGGGCTCAAGCTGTTGCTTCGGTAATTTCTTATTCAACTTCTTTAATTTAATTGCATTTACTTTTCCCTTATTTACTTGTTTCCTTTGCAGATGAACGCCTACCTTCAGGCCGCTGTTCATAACCTGAAGGAGGTGCGTGCTGATAAGACCATTGCTGAGAGGGATAGAGACAGATACTTTGATGCCTCCGAGGCAAACTTTGCTCGTTTTAGGGAGGTGGAGAAGGAGCTGGCTGCTGAGAAGGAGAAGAACAGGAAGCTTCAGCTGGAGGTGCAGCAGAACAGGGAACACATCATTGCTGATTACAAGGCTTCTAAGGACTTTCAAGATGTCCTGAATGCCGAGTATGATGCAAACTTTCCTGGCACCTTCAAGGAGTGTTGGGAGGGGATCATCGAGGAGCTGAGTGGGAAGATCGAGGGGGTATCCCTGGAGAAGTTCCCGGTACCTGCTATCCCTGGATTGACAGATACTTTGGAGGTTGCTACAGAGGCAGCAGTGGATGGGGACTCTCAGCCCACTCAGGATCCACCTTCTTCTCCTGGGGTAGAGACAGCAGATCCTTCTTCTACCCAGGGAGATGTTGTTATTGAGGACTTAGATGAGTAGATGGCCCTGCGTGGCTTATTTCTGTTTGTCTTTATTTATTCTGAACTTTTGCCCTTCGGGGCTTATGACTTAACTTATTTATGTAGTGGTTTCTTTTGTTTCCACATTCTCATTTTTTTTATAGTTCGTTAAACTTTTAGAATTTCTCAAGTACTTGGCCTCCTGGCTGGTACTAAACTCACAAGCTAATCCAACATTTGCCTTTCGTGTTTATTTTAACAAGGAGAAATAACTCATAGAGAAAACAGTATAAATTCCATTATGCTGTCAAAAGATATCAATAGAATGGGTTTAACCCTTACATAAATATTCTATCTTCTACTTGGAGCAACATGCTCTAAAATGGTTTCATTCGAACCTTATTCTTAATAAACAGGTAAAAGTCCAAGCCTTTTTCAAAAGGACTTAGACATAATAAACTTTGAGGTTCACAGCATGCCAAGTTCAGGGCACCTCAACCCCGTCCAAGGTTTCTAACTTGTAGGATCCTTGCCCTAACACCTTTCTGACTAGATATGGTCCTTCCCAGTTTGGTGCTAACTTTCCTTTCTGGCCAACTCCTGAGGCTTCAATCTTCCTTAAAACCATGTCACCTTGTCGAAAGAATCTTTCTTTAACTCTCTGGTTGTAGTGAAAAGATGCTCTCTTCTGATATTCAGCATTCTTTGCATTAGCTCCATCTCTAACTTCATCAATTAAGTCAAGGGCAAGCCTCATTCCTTCGTCATTAGTTTCTGGCTCATATGCCTCAACTCGAGGTGATGCTTGCATGATCTCTAAAGGCACAACTGCCTCGGCTCCATAAGCCAGCAAAAATGGGGTTGCTCCAGTCGTTACCTTACAAGTGGTACGATATGCCCAAAGTATGGGCAACAATTCATCTACCCAAGTGTTCCTAGAGCGTTCGACCCTCTTCTTCAGTCCATCAAGGATAATTCGATTAGCTACCTCAGCTTGCCCATTGGCTTGTGGATGTGCCACTGAGGTAAAACGGAGCTCAATCGCATTCTCTTCACAATACTTCTTAAACTCCTCATTATTGAATTGTGTCCCATTGTCTGTCACAAGGATTCGTGGGATTCCGTATCTGCAGATGATGTTCTCCCAAAAGAACTGGGAAACTTGCTTGGTGGTTATCTTGGCCAGGGGTTTAGCCTCAATCCACTTAGTGAAGTAATCAATTGCCACTATTAGGAATTTCCTCTGTGCTGAAGCCATGGGAAAGGGTCCAAGTATATCCATCCCCCACATTGCAAATGGAATGGGAGAGTTAATCGAGGTTAACATCTCAGGCGGTTGCCTCACAATTGGGGCATGCTTCTGGCATCTCTCACATCTCTTGACATAGTTTTGTGCATCAGCCAACATCTCTGGCCAATAAAACCCTAAACGAATTATCTTGTGAGCTAGGGCTCTGCCCCCCAAGTGTTGCCCACAGATCCCTTCATGAACTTCCTCCAATGCTTCCCTTGCCTCTATAGGCCTTAGACACTTCAAGTACGGGATAACAAACGACCTTTTGTACAGAATACCCTCAATCAAAGTATATCTCAACGCTCTTACTGAGAGTTTTCGTGCCTCCATGGCATTGTCTGGGAGCCAACCGGTCTCCAGGTGTGCCTTGATAGGATCTATCCAAGAGCCTCCTATATCAATTGGTGCCACTAACTTTGCATTAACGGTCGGGGCCTTCAAGACCTGAAAGTAGACACTCCCAGCATAATTTTCTATTTCAGAAGAAGCAAACTTAGATAGGGCATCGGCCTTAATGTTTTCCTCTCTTGGAATGTGCTCAACGTAGCACTCCTCAAACTGGGACATAACAGCCTTTACTACTCTCAAGTATTTTGCCATAGTCTCATCCTTAGCCTCGAATTCACCATTTACTTGTGATACCACAAGCCTTGAATCTCCACAAACTTTGAGATTCTTGACCCTCATGATTCTGGCCAAGCCCAAACCAGCTATCAATGCCTCATACTCCGCCTCGTTGTTGGTAGTAGGGAAATCCAACTTTAAAGCGTACTCAACTGTGAACCCATCGGGGCTTTGCAAAACCAAACCTGCACCACTAGATTTTGTTTTTGATGCTCCATCAAAATAGAGCACCCAATATTCCTTCAGATCGGGTGTAAGTTTTTCTTCTTTTTCCTCTTGCCCAGGGGTAGTCGTTATCTCTTGCCCCCCGACTTCTTGGTTGTTAATAGTGCATTCAACCACGAAGTCAGCTAATGCCTGAGCTTTGATAGCTGTCCGAGGCTTGTATGTGATGTAAAACTCTCCTAACTCAATCGCCCATTTGATTAGCCTTCCACTGGCCTTAGGGCTATGCAATATGTTCCTCAATTGCTGGTTTGTCAGAACTTGAATCTTATGTGCCTGAAAGTAAGGCCGCAGCTTTCTTGAGGCAGTTACTAATGCCAAAGCAAACTTTTCTATGGGTGAGTAATTCAACTCAGCCCCATGCAACACTTTGCTCACATAGTAGATAGGTTTCTGGACCTTTTCCTCTTCCCGAATAAGGACAGCACTCAGGGCTTGTTCGGATACCGCCAGGTATAAACTAAGAATCTCCCCAGGACTTGGTTTGGTCAACAACGGGGCTTCAACCATGTACTTCTTCAGTTGCTCAAAGGCCTCTTGGCTCTCAGGTGTCCACTCAAAATTTTTCACCTTTTTTAACGTTTGGAAGAAAGGCAAGCATTTGTCTCCAGACTTGGAGATGAATCTTCCTAAAGCTGCAACTCGACCTGTCAACCTCTGCACATCTCTTATAGAGCGTGGTGGCTCCATGTCTAAAATCGCCTTGATCTTGTCAGGATTGGCCTCAATGCCTCTTTTTGAAACCATCAGCCCTAAAAACTTCCCAGATCCAACGCCAAAAGCACACTTGGCGGGATTCAACATCATCTTATGGTGCCTCAGCACTCCAAATGCCTCTCCGAGGTGCTTGATATGATCAGCCTTAAGTAGGCTCTTGACTAACATGTCATCAACATATACCGCCATGGTTTTTCCAATCAGATGGGCGAATATCTTATTCACCAATCGTTGGTAAGTAGCTCCTGCATTCTTTAGACCAAAAGCCATGACAAGATAACAGAAGACACCAAAGTCAGTTATGAAAGATACCTTAGGTATGTCATCCTTGTGCATCTTAATCTGATTATAGCCGCTGAATCCATCCATGAAGCTTAACATCTCATGTCCAGCTGTGGCATCTATCAACATATCAATCCTCGGCAGGGGAAAACAATCTTTTGGGCATGCATCATTCAGGTCAGTGAAGTCTATACACATTCTCCACTTCCCATTTGCTTTCTTGACCATGACTGGGTTCGCTAACCATTCAGGAAACTGAATCTCTTCAATAAAACCAGCTTCCAAGAGCTTATTCACTTCTTGCCTAATGGCCTCTTGCCTCTCCGGAGCAAAGTTTCTCTTCTTCTGCTTTATTGTCTTCCTTTTGGGATCAACATTTAACCTATGAGTTATGAGTTGGGGGTCAATCCCTGGCATATCAGCTGCTGTCCAAGCGAACACGTCGCTATTCTTCTGTAAGAATTCTATTAACTTGCCCTTCAGGGGTTCTTTCAGAGATGCTCCAACATAAGTAACTTTGTCAGGATCATTAGGTTCTAGAGGTACGGGAATCAAATCCTCTGCTGGCTTCCCTCTATGCTCTTCATCATCGCGGACATCCATGTCTTCAATCGGAAGGACCTGCCCCCCGACTCCATCGGCCCTTAATGCGGCCACATAGCAACTTCTTGCCATCTTCTGATCACCCTTTTGTTCTCCGACACCATTCCGTGTCGGAAACTTAATTTTCATATGATAGGAAGAGGCCACAGCCTTAAACGCATGAAGTCCAGTCCTTCCAAGGATTGCATTGTATGTTGATGCTGCCTTGATCACCAAGAAATTCAACATCTGAGTCGCCTCTTTAGGCTCCTGCCCAATAGTCACGGGTAGCTGAATAGTCCCTTCAACGTTGGACTCCACTCCGTTAAACCCGTATATAGGCATGTTTGTAGGGGTCAGTTGAGAGTCGTTGTAACCCATCTTTACAAATGCATCATAAAATAAAATATCCACAGAAGCCCCATTGTCTATCAAGACTCGTTTTACTTCTGAGTTTCCAATCACGGGAGTTATGACCAGCGGGTCGTCATGGGGGAATTTCACCCCTTCCAAGTCTGAATCATCGAAACCAATTACCATCTCGGTTTTAGCACGCTTCGGGGCTTCTCCCACAATGTGCATTACTTCTCTAGCATAAGCCTTTCGAGAATTCTTAGTTGTGCCAGCTGCTGTCGGAACTCCCCAGATCATATTGATAACTGCCCTTCGGGGCTGTGGATTGCGATCATGGTTGTCATCCCTCCTAATATTATCTCTCCTTTCATTGTCCCTTTTGTCATTGTCCCTTCTCTGGTTCCCACGGTCATCACCCTTGGTGAACTGACTTAGTTTTCCTCTTCGTATTAAGAACTTAATCTCATCCTTGAGTTGCCTACAATCGTCGGTGTCATGTCCCACATCTTTGTGGAACCTGCAGTATTGCTCCTTATTTCGCTTAGCTGGGTCTCCTCTAAGTGGCTTCGGCCATCGGAAGTCCTTTTCCTTTTCAATGTCCAACAGGATCTGGCTTCTTGGAGCATTAAGTCTGGTATACTCGGAAAACCTTGGACCCGAGTTCTTTTTTGGAGCAGATTCAGAGTCTCTGCTAGCTCGGGGATACTTGTCCCTAGCATCGTACTCTTGTTCTTGCTTCCGCTTGTTCCCTCCATTGCCCAACGTGGCTTCTTTCTTGATGCTGTCCTCAGCTTTTATATACTTGTCCGCCCTTCGTTGAAGTTCATCCATGCTTTCAGGGGGTGTTTTGCCAAAGACCTCTTAAAAAAAAGATCTGTGGTTCCATGCTGCAAGGCTACCATGGCCACCTTATTTTCCAAATCGGTGATATTCAGGGTTTCCTTAGTGAATCGCTTGATGTAATCTCTTAAGTTCTCATTCTTTCCCTGTGTTACATACATAAGGGATGCGGAGCTTTTCTCGTGAATTCTTCCGCTAATGAATTGACTGACAAAAGCGGTACTCAACTCCTTGAAAGAGCTAATCGAGTTTGGAGGTAAACGACTATACCAACGTTGCGCCATGCCCGACAGGGTTTGGGGGAACGCCCTACACTTAAGGGCATCGTTAGCAGGCTGCAGTAACAATGCGCTTGTAAACGTTCTCACATGAGTTGCGGGATCCCCCGTTCCATCGTAAGCTTTGATCGTGGGCATCTTAAACTTTCGGGAGATATGTGCATTCATCACCTCCTCAGTGAATGGAGGGGTCGGATCATCCAGATCTCCTTGTAGCATCAAATCTCTAGGATTATTCTTGGGGAGTTCCACCCTGGTAGTTCCTCTGGTTGGGGCTTCAGCCCTTCGGTGTCTCCTTGAAGACCTCTCCAGATCTATGAAGGGAATCCCTCCTGAAGTCGGAGGAGGTCGAGTCTGATTAGGGTTCTGCCTCTCTAGCTCCCTTGCTTGGTCGTCCTTCAGCTTCTGAATCTCGGCTTCATAAGCCTTAATTTTCTCTGCGATTGTTAAAGGACCATCTCGGTTCGATGGATTCCTCCTCAGAGGTTCCTTACTAGCGCGTCGCCTCCCTGGGGCTTCGTCTCGATCATCGTCTTCAGATGACGAGTCTCCGGTATAAGGACCAGAGTAATCATAGTATCCTGGTTCAGGAGGAGCCGGGCCTCTAAGATAAGGGGATTGTTGTTGCCCATGGATCAACCGAGCATGACCGCTTGGTCCTGGATCCCTTGGATCTTGGGGGTAATTAGGCAGCCCATACATTGGGTTGGTGTTGACAGGGAGCGAAGAAGTGGAGAGACTGTGAAGCGGCGGGCGGCTGCTCAGAGGGAGAGGAGAGACCACCATCTGGAGCGGGTTAGTATCCTGGCCTAGAGGGACGATTACAGGTTGAGATCTTTCAGCGGGGGGATCCGTCCCTTGTGGTTGAGAGGCCTGACTACGAGGGTTTGTTTCCGTCAATGGGGGTACAGACTCTGGCCCTGTACCAACAGGAGGAGCAGCGATTGGTGGAACGATGGTTCCAGAAGTAGCCTCGGTTGAGACCGGTGTTGTTCTTCGAGTGGTAACCATGGTTGATGTCTTCTTCCCACAGACGGCGCCAAATGTTGTGGAATAAAAACTAGGTTGAAAATATTGCGGCTAGGGTTTGTATATTTAATGCTAAGGTTCGTGAGCTTCGTGCTTTAATGGCTGCTTCTGCGTTCGAGACTTAAACGGTCCTCACAGAATGCCTACGTATCTCTGTAAATTAGAGAATCAAGCCAATAAAACGTAGTTCTGAGGTGAGGGGTCAGGCCCTTTATATAGGCTGAGAAGCCTTAGAATTATGGTAGGATTTGGAGACTTGGTGGGCAAGTCTTTGAGGAATGTTCTAGATCTATTCCTTGTAGGAATCAGTTTCCATATTGAATTGGATGCCTTATTGGATAAGTCTGAAGGGGATATTATCCTTATCCAACTCTTATTTGCTGAGCTGTTTATTACCCTTAATATTAATTACGAAATTAATATTATATTTAGGGTTTTGGGCCCCACGTTTGGACTATTATCGGCCTAGTTAATGCCACATTAAATGTGTCTTTAGGGCTTATTTTCAGCCCATATCATTTATATTCTTTGGCATTATCGGCACGAAAGAGTTTGATTTTCTTTTTAAACTGAGTGTGAATCATAGTGGCAAATTTTTTGTAAGTTTCTCCTAATTCTGAACGATGTTTCAGGATATAAATCCAAGTGAAACGAGAAAAATCATCAACAAATATCACATAATATCTCGATCCCCCCATAGCACTACAAGAAAATGGTCAATAGACATCAGTTTATGGCCGATGTCTATGTTATTTTGCATGTGATGTCTAGTTCGGAGATGTCTATTCTAGACATCGGCCAGAAACTGATGTCTGTACTAACATAGACATCGGTATTTCCTTCAATACACATCGATTGTTCTAGAAAATAGGTTACATATAATTAATTTTATAAACAACTTGCATGCCTTATATGCAAAAAAACATATAATAAACTAAGTGATTTTTCACATACACATCGCTTTCTTTTTTTAAAAGTGATGTCTATTGAGATATTAGACATCATGATTTTAGCAAATAAAGTGATGTTTATTATTATCTTAGACATCATCCTACACTGATGTCTAATGTATTTATAAACATCAATTTTTTTTCTTAAAAAAATTGATTTATATTGTTATCTTAGACATCATCCTATACTGATGTCTAATGTACTTATAAACATCAGTTTTTACAGAAAAAACTAATTTATATTGTTCTCTTAGACATCAAGTATTGTAGAAAAAATGTGATGTATATCTTTGTTTTAGACATCATTTTTGCCATAATAAAATTGATGTATATTTATGTCTTGAATCCTAAAATTGATGTTAGTTTTCATCTGGTTACAAATAGGTCTTTATTCATAAAAACTTTTAACATCTTTATATAGACAATTAATGGAGAAAATTGATTATAGTACATACATGTAAATTATATGTATAATAAACAGAATCGCTATATCTGAATATCTCGTGTTACATAGTACTACAGAAAACATCCGCAATGTAAAACACAAAGACACTGCTGCATGATTGGTTCCGTTTGTCTCCTCTAATTGACCTATACCACACTGCAACTCAGTAAGCAACAAAATAAATAAAAAGAAAACCCGCAACTAGTAGGCCAGAAGCAAGAAGCTCCAATAATCCTTCTCTCTTCATGCTTACACAACTACCAGGAAATCAAATCCTACACCATCGTACTCCCATGTAACCTGCACATTAATGCAATGTAATGCACTTAGGCTATTTATATGTTCAATGCAAAAGTAAAAAAAAAACAGACATTAAGCAAAGACCACTGCCCAGCAACCTAAAGCTTAGCCTGCTAAATTCATAGCAGCTGTTACTAAATTATTATTTACTACACTCAATTTTGATGAACCAGTATGGACCTCAAGTTCTTTGAGGAGGCACCAAGGCTGCTGGTCTTCGAGACTGAGAATGCATCGATGTTCGAGGATACAAAGACGGAGGTCGTCTTATTACAAGTAAATTGTTCACAGGACCTGCATAATACAGTAACCTCCATTTATTAGAACGATAATCATATCTAGTACGTTCTTTTTCAAATTTGTGAATTTGAATAATTTGATTTTTTTAAACTACTGCAAACGAATGGATATTCTTCTTTTCAAGAAAGTGAACAAAAACTTGGCTTAACAGGAAGGAATTACTTTAATACAGCATAATGGGTTTTTTTTCTTTAACGGGAGCATAATGGACAAGTTTATAAACATAGGCAAAAGTGAAACTAACACAGGTCACTATAACTATTAAAGTTCGTGTGACTGTAATGCCGGTCATATAAGATGTGTGCAAATAGCCAAATATAAATTCTAGCAAAATGTTCTCTACTACAAGATAGAATAGCACAAAGTAATTAGCACCTGGAAGCCCATTACGAGACAAGCTAGAAGAACGTTCTAATATTGTTTCCATATCTCCACTTGTGATTGTCCTAATATGCCTGAAGACGAGTAATTATGAGAATTGGTCCACTAAACATGACAAAAATTGATCAAATCCAAAACAATATCAAATGTGAGCTACACCGACTTGGCAGATACTACAACATGTACAAAGACTGCCTCTTCACTGGCAGCAAAAACGAACTCAACCACAAGTTGTCCCCTCCTGTAAAAGCATTAATCACGAAACCATTAAAACAGAATATCAATGACATCACTCAACTACAACTAAAAGTTTTTACAATTGATAACTTAAAAAAGAATAACTAGAAAAGCAAAAGATAGCAGTTTTTAAGAGAATCATATATCCCAACTCACCTAATAATAAAGACTACATCTCCTATATAGGAGTAACACTCTAAAATTTAAACAAGGACTAAAATCCTTATAATAAGGAAACTAATCAAACTAATGAAAGCCTTTTTAAACTGTAAGTAAATAAAAGAAATTAAATCCTTTTATTATTCTACTGCTGCAACCAAATAATCTATTTACGAGATAAACATTAAATCAAAACTAAACTACAATTTAACTTTACTTTCAAATAAAACATATAATACAACTTAATATTTTGATTCCTTGTTTTGCATCACAGAACTATATTGTAGATAACAAGTTCAAATTTGCACAATATTGAGCATTTGTTTTCATGCTTATACTTAATTTTGGCAAAACAACTTTGGTTTTTCTTTCTCGCCAATTTATGTATATGACTTTTACTAATAGAAACAAAACAAAATTTATATATACATGCCCAACTTCACAATGCAATAGCAATCTAGCATAATATACAATAATTTAAACCTGAATAGTTCTTCACTCTGTGAAAAGGGATGATATCATGAAAACACATCCCCAAATCTCACATACGAAAGGCCTGCAAGTGCTCTGTCATTTAGGAAAAAGTAAATGTTAGCTTAGAACCCATCAAAGTTCTTTAATAAAATGAATTAATAAAGACTAAAATTGCAACCTTTCAATACAGTTCCTTAAAGCTTGAGACAGCGCAATTGAAACCTCTTCAGAGTCCCGAGGAGCCAACCAGATGCTAGATGCCAGAACTATACAGTAACGACAAATAGATAACCAAAGTAGGTAATAAATAAATACTGAATAGAAAACTAGAGTTCAAGAATTTTTTTAACATTACAGCAATCGATTCACTAGTAAGGAAAAAGCCACACTAAACATGCAAAGAATTTCTACATCTTAATCTAGATACGACAGCTTGAGCCTTCTAAACAACAGTTGAGTGACGCCCCGGGAAAAAAGCCAAAGCTTGAGCTTTTCATCTGTACATATCGTAATCAAAAGTTCGTAAGCAAAAGTAAGAGAATGGATATCTTATTGCCATAAAGTATATTAAATTAAAACTTATGAAGAGTATCACAGGCTCACAGTGTTTAGTTATACAATTTTATGTATACCGATATGATCAATAGCAGTACACAATAAGCAAATCATTGAAACGGACTCTTAAGTACTGGGTATTCAAGTCATACATAATTTACGGATCACTTCTATATTAAGTGGCAGTGACCACACTTTCAGTTACTACTTACAAGCTACAAGTGTGCAAGTCATACATATTGTCGATGTGTGCAAGTTCCAACAGATTACATATTTACTGCTTATAAGACATATCACCCATACATAAAGGTTCACAACAGGTTATCCCTAAAATTACTACAATTCAGTTCAGCACTTACATAATTAAATATGAAAAGTCTATAAAAGTAACAACACGTGTGCAAAAAAAAAAATGCTCACAAGCTTCCAATGTGCTAAACTGAGACCAAAATGGATTACATCAACTTAGTGTTCCCTCAACTAGTAATAACTAGTTAGAACACCTTATTGTAATTCCGCAAAAAACAAATCCCAGATAGGTTGATGTCATATTAATGTCACTACATCTTCAGTAGTTATTTAATGTCATATTAAACGATTGGACTACAACTTCAAGAATTATATATCAAAGTAAGAAAATGTTGATTATTCTATTAACAGAACCTTGATTAGGAAGAATACAGGTTGTTAATAGCCACCCCCACTAAACAGATAATCTATAAAAGAAATGCATACCGGTATTTGTGGCTTGCCGTAGCAATATTATGCCTTTGTCACTTGGAACATGTACTTATCAATTATCTTCAGTTTAGCCATGATTTATATTTTCCTTTTATGAACTAATTCCTCAGATAACAGCTGAACAAGAACAGTGTACTTAATAAATTCCTGATTTAATCTTTAATACAGCTAATGATTTTACCAAAGGGAATTACACGATTTTTATAGGCAATCAAAATGTTAGTACATAAATACACTTTAAGCTTGCACTCATAAGAACAAGATATGACTCATTCCCCAGAAAAAGAGAAATAACTTACAAATTGGATATCATCTTGTAAGAGGTCTGGAATTGCTGACAGTAGTATACTAGTATATCAACACCTTTCTGGGTATCCAGCCCCCAACAAATCCGATCTACAAAAATTAAAGCTAAGTTAATAGTTAATATCATGCTGTCATAATCTATATCTTATGTAAAATTACATTTGCTCTCACCAATGGACATTCAGGCCTACATGGCAGACATAATTCATATTGTAATGCCATCCCATTCATAAGAATGGTTCACCACCCTGAAATTCATATTACAGTCAGATTGACAAATTAAATGGTCTAATATCAGAATATATCTTGTGCGCAGTAACAGAGTGTTCTCTCTGTTGTCAAAGTAGAACTGAGTTACGAGACACCAGTATTTTAGGACTTTCCCACCCTGAAATGCATAACAAAAAAGCAACAATGAAGAACTTGCTAAAGAAAATCAAGAACTTGCAAATTATATAAATTGAAACATAATCTCCGAGAATAATGACCTTTGAACAAGATTCTCTGTGGCATCAACATGATCTACCTCATCATAGCAAAATTACCTGACCCTCAAATCTTGGAATAGATAGAATGACCTACCTGACATATAATTGTAGCACTCATCATTATCTTGCGGCAAGCAGTATGCATCTGAATACAAGTACTATACAACGTAGAGTACATTTACAATATAATACTTCTACTACCAGCATAGGATAGAGACTTACATTAGACTGGCTCTGGCTCATTATAGCTGCCATTTCATTTAGAAAATCACTCATACCCTGCATCCAATATACTTAAATCAATACAAACCATGTCAAGACTTACTCAAATTTCGCTTTTGAATCAAAGACAAGGTGTAGTTTGTTGGATTGTATCTTAATAACAATATTGTGCCAAATTAAGTTAAAAGATGTAAAAAAATTATACACTTAACTGTGTGTTATTGAAATACTTTTGTTTCCAGTTGCACAACCAAACTTCAAACTTAAAGTTGCAAGTGACAAAGATCCAGAGACGCATTCAAGTAAAATGAAGCCGAAGATATGTAAATGAGCAAAACTCACATTATCGTCATCATCAGTACTGTCGTAAACTCCAAAGTCATACACAAATCGTTTGTTCTTGTCGGACAAGACTGCATAAATCAGACAATCAAATCCAAGTAACAAACATAAACAATTTGAGAAAGATGTAAAAGAAAATGACCAGAATAAATTAATACACATATAAATTAATACATAAATTACATATAAACTAAATTAACCCCAAATTAAAACTTAGGGTTTTAATTTTAAACCCCCAATTTGTAATAAAATCAAATTAATCGAACTTGTAAGTCTGAACATATGAAATTTAGGCTTACCCACTGACAAATCAAACTCATTCGAGCTTTGAACCTTTGAGTTTTGACCTTCGAATAAATCGATGTCAATTTGAGTGTGAGAGAGAGAGAGAGTTTCGAGGGTTCAACTATGAGAGAGAAAGAGAGAGAGCTTTTCGGGGGTTGAGTGGTGAGTAGAGTAGTGAGTGGTGGTGGTGAGAGATGAGCTAGAGAGATTCAGTCGAGAGACAAAGAGTGAGTCGAGAGAGAGTGAGTCGAGAGAGAGAGTTAGATCTTGTTTTCATGTTTTTGTTTTTTTAGTTTAATGTTTAATGTGTCTGAGGGAGGGACAATAATTCTGTATAGGCGGGGAGAATATTTGGTTAAGGGGGGGAAATTTTGACTTAGGGGTGAAAATTTTCGTTAAGGGGGAAACAAAAACAAACGTGCGCATTTTTTATTTTTTAAAGTCTAACTTTAGACATCGCTTTTAAAAATAGTGATGTTTCTGAAATGCAAAGACATCAGTTTAATTCTGGGTGATGTTATTATATCTTTTAACATCAGTGGCATTTACGACTGATGTCTAAAGTGTGATGTCTATTGAACTTTTTCTTGTAGTGTAGTGGGAGTTGGAGAGGGACCCCAAATATCAGAATGAATAAGGTCAAAAGTAGAGGATGATGTTTCATAATGAATAGGAAATGGAAGTACATGTTGTTTTGCTAGTTTACATGGCACACACTCAATTTTGTCTTCACTTACTTTCCCTAACTGACCTTTAGAAATAAGACTATGTAAACGAGTGAAAGATGGATGGCCCAACCGAGAATGCCAAGTATTGGATGAAACCGCACAAGCTAGATGAGTTGATGATTTTGGTGTAGGTAGATGGAGAGAAAGGAGCTCAAACAACTTTCCACATCTACGTCCTGTCCCAAGCATTTGTTTTGTCTGAGGATCCTGTACCTGACAACCAGAAGATGTAAAAATAATGTTAAGACCGAGATCACATAACTGACCAATGGAAATAAGATTAAGTGAAAGATTAGGAACAAAGTATGTGTCAGGAAGATAGAGATCTTCTGTGGATATGGTTCCAATATATGACACTTTCATTGTTGAACCATCAGCAGTTTGAATAGTTGGAAGGCATGAACTCTCCGTTTTCGTGGTAAATATGGATGAATCATTTGTCATATGATTGCAACATGCAAAATCGAAATACCAAGAAGTACCTGGAGTAACCGAGAATGCAGTGGAGGGAGAGTTCCCTTTAATTAAAAACTGTTTAAGTAAAGATTCAAGCTCGAGGGCTGACATAACTGGTGCAGAGTCTGATGTAGATTCATAGGTTGCAACGGAAGACTGGGAGAATTTATTTGGATGGAAAGATGGCCTTTTCTTGCAGAATTGCATTGAGCAGTGACCCTTTTGGTGGCAATGTTGGCATGTGTGATTGCGAAGAGCTACACAATCCTTAGTTACATGTCCATTTTGACGACAAAACCTACAAAAAGGTTTGTCATAAGTGGGTACTGGAGGTACCGCTAGGACGGTATCAGTCGCGGGACTGATTTTGCCGATGCCAAGTCGAGTTTCTTCAGAAATAAGTTCCGTTAAAGCATTCTCCAAAGAGGGTAGCGGAATGCGATGGAGAAGAGCAGCTCTAACTGGTTCAAAGTCCTGAGTAAGAGCCATCAAAAACTGGATGAGTCGATGTTGGTCACGGTATGTGTGATAAAGAGTGGCATCCTCTGTGTCTTTCCACTTTGGTTCAGACAAAGTCAGCTGATCCCAAAGTGATTGTATTTGAGATAGAAAATCAGCTACAGATTGACCAGGTGCTTGTTTTTGTTTGCTCAGAGAACTCATGATCTGATATTGATGAGCAAGATCAAATGTAGTGTACCGAGATGCCAATAAATCCCATATTTCCTTTGTAGTCTCAAAATTCCCGAACTGAAGATTAATCTTAGAAACTGAAGAGTTTCTAAAAAATGTGATAGCCTGATGATTTTTGACATCCCACTCTTCAATGCGATCTTTAAACTTTGACTCAACTTCCTCCTTCTCTTTTGTTGGAATTGTAATATCACCACTTACATAATGCCAAATTCTTTTTACCTTTAAGAGAACTACCCATAGCTTGAGACCAAGCCAAGTAGTTGGAGCCATTCAAAATTGTTTGAATTGGCGAACTACTTTCTTTTTCCATGGTAGAAATTGGGTTCAAGGATAAAAGATGTAACTTGTAGGTTTAATTTGTTAGAATCTGAAACTGTAAGGACTGGACTGTGTATATTTAAAAAATCAAGGTTCTGTTTAGAAGACAAGTAAAACCTCGGGTACTGAAGTGTAATATTCAAAATATTTGAATGAGCGTGTATGAGTTTGGCCCAATAAAAGGTACTCCCTCTGTCCCTCTCATTTCTTTACAGTTACTATTTTGGGGTGTCCCTCTCATTTCTTTACATTCCAAAAATAGTAAGTTTCTCCCACTATTACACCCACTATCTCATATATTTAACAATAAAAAACACTATTACACCCACTACTTTCCTCAACTATCTCAAATCTATAATTAAATATTAATAGGTTCCACCACTTTACCCACTTTTCATCTAACTTTACTCATTTTTTACACAATTTCTTGGTCTCCGTGTCCATCCCCCATGTAAACAACCATGAGGGACGGAGGGAGTATGAGTTTGGCCCAATAAAAAATATTGTTACGACTTGTTTAAAACACAGCAGATGAGCATTAGCAGATATTACATACAAAACAAGTACACAACAATATGTTGAGATTTGAAAGGATAAGTGAGATTTGGGCTTACCCAGTGATTTACAGTCCGATGTAGAGAGCTTCGGTGATGACGCTGACCTGACAAGAGCTTTGGTTGTGGGACTGAAACAGGTGGGTTTAGTAACTCGTGATTGAGTTAGGGAGTTACCGAGTCGAATCGGACTAATTGAAAAGATTAGAGGCTGGTGGTTTGTGTTTGGTGTATATTGTTGATATTAAGTAAACTTTAGAGGGATTGAGTAACTTACTGCGTTGACACACAAAGTGTTTGTGTATATGTTACAACGAGCTGGCTTGCCGGAAAAGATGGCTTCGCCGGAGAGGATGGTTTACACCGGTGACAGAGGAGGTCAGGAACTTAAAGCTCTGATACCATGATAAAACTGGTACGTGTTTAACTGATGAAACTAAAACAATGTAAGAGAAAACTCTTGTATTGATATAATATTGCTTGTATGAAACTTGAATATATTACATGATCAGGAGTCTAATATATAAATATATAGAAGAACAATGTACAAAAAGTCTATGCTATTGAATAAACCGTGTAGCTAAAGTCTATGCTCAAGTACTTTATGCCTAACTCTACTCCATGTATGCCTAACTCTAATCTGTGTACAACAGCCGTGAAGATTGTATAATATATTTAACATATGGAAATTTTTTTTTTTTTAGCCCTGACTTTTAGTTACAAACTGTTAAAAAATCTTGATCCTCGGCTGGCATGCAAAACTTAACGAGTATTCATTTTTGCCACAACTGTTAACGAGTTTTCATTTTTGGTCAAAAAAAAAAAAATGAAAACTCGTGATTCTGCTACTACTATCAACTATGATAATCACAGTGATGTTATACTCCTTAAAATCAGGACACTGATATCTTCATGATAAGATTGCTACCTGCAAAAGGACGTGCTACATATATCGTAGGCATGTGGTGCAGGCATCTGGCATAAACTTTGCCGAACTGACAAATGAAATTATGGAAGCCTAAATCAACAACTTATTCGCAAGCATAATAAACGCACTAGAGATGTTTAATTAACAGAATCTGGTTATTTGAAGCCAGTCAATTGAGCGGCATCAGCAAAGCATATGCATTTGGATTAGTAGCCCAACTTCTTAAAGCAAAGCAAATAGGCGCGACATAATAAACTTCTACTTTTATGTATTATGCACCTAAATTGAATTCATGTTGCTTAATTCTTTGCTCCTAGAAGATGCAATGTAGCGTCGAAGGGAAGGCTTAAGAGCCTCTTAATTCGTAGGAGTAGGAGTAATCTCACCCTTCCATACCTTTATATTGGACTGTGACATTTGCTATGTTTGCTTTAGAACCTTCAAACAACATCTGATCATTTGCCGATTAATAATGCCAGGTTCAATAGAAATAGCAGCACCTCAGATTTAATTCGTTGATGATGAACTGGTAGAAAAGTAAAAGGGAATGGTTCTGACAAACCTATGTTGGAATTTCAGATGAAAACGGAGTAATATTCAGTGGATAGTATCTAGTCCATTAGTACATCTTCTGTTAATATAACAACTTTACTTCTAATGGCAGAGAATTTGTGTAGTTTGTCATTCATTTGAATAGTGAAGATTCATATTGGGATGAAGAATAAACAAAAAAATTATCACATTATTACAACAAAAATTTACATTGCTATGTTTTTTGGTGTAATCTTTTAATGGTTGAATTCAAGAGCATAACAAATAAAGAATATGAGTTAGTAATATATATGTGCTAGAATATGTGCAGATGAATCCTTGTAATGGTCAATATATGGATGTTGCTCATATAATGGTTCTCCAATCTATTCTGCCGCTTCCCTTTTCCATGGTACGAAGATGTGCGTGCCACTTTCCCTGGCACTAGGTCCTTGGACAACCTCTGCAGTTTCTTAGTTTCAGCCTGACAAAATATACACGCATCGTCCCCTGGTTTTATGTTAGATTATGATCACTCGTATGGATTTTGCTTGTTTGCCTTTTTGCTGCTGAACTTTAAAGGAATTGCTGGATCTCGGTTGCAGGTATTATAACACACACGTCGGTTCCAATGTAATTACATGCTCCTCAATAAAATAAAGACTATTTCGTGGAGTTCAAACATATAGTATCAGACTTGAGCTCAGGTTTAGGAGATGTCCTAAGTTTGAATCCTCCTATCCCATAACTCTAAATTTTGAGCTTTAACTTGTAGTCAATCCAGGTATGCTTCGATTCGAACCTTATAGAATAATATCCTCGGACTAATTGATAAGGGTTTCTCTTCACATATTAGGTGACCTTACACCGGAAACCTTAGCCAATGCAAAGTATCGTGGCAGCATCGGGTGATAACAAGTTAAGTTTTGACCATCATCTCTGCAACCATTAACATGAGAAAATCACATAAATTTTACTTCCACGCATTTCTCAATTTATAAATTGTTGTGCAAAGAGCATGCATTCTTTTATGACTAAGATGAATCCTGTTATCATCTTGATTTTTTTCAGCTAATGATATCCATCTACGGAACAAGACACTTCGATCCCCAGTATCTATTACACGGTGTAAGATACAGAGTAAGGTAGCCTTTTAGAATTACTACCATGAGTTTGACTTCTTTAAATTTAATAGGAAAAGAAAACGAATCTTTCATGATCAGCAATGGTGAAACTGTGAGACCTTTGATACCCTATAGCAATCTTTGCCCACCATTATTTAACCTTACTACTGGTGAATTACAGAGATATATGTAATTTGGTTTTATTTAATATATGTTCTAAAACTTGTGCAAACACTGTTGTCTCTGTACAAAGTTCTAAAACTTGTGGCAAACATCGTCTCTGTTGCTGTGTATATATAACATTGCATGTGCTCAATCTTCCAGCTAGATAATTGATTGTTTTCAGTAATCAATTTTGCTACAAGTGAGATCTAATATTTGAGGTGCATGATTTAACAGCTTACTCAACTCATTTGGAAGGCAAAATCACAAATGCATTTAAAACTCTTGCCCCAAACTTTGTCACTTTTTTTGGCAGAGCCATCTGCGGGGTTTTTATATCCACGGGCATGTTGCAGGGCTGGGCCTCACTTAGTATGTCGGCAATGATGTTTTTATAAGGACTGGATCTACTCTCAGTCTCTCATACCTGGAAGAAGGCTACTCTAAATGCTCGTCTATAATATACTTCTTAGTAAGCTCGTTTGTCTAAACAATTCATCTGTACAAAACGGATAATTTCATTGACTCCTAACTTGCACCATTCATCAGAAAGCATCGACTAGTACCATAAAGTTACATAAAATGTTTTCTGTGCTAGTGCGCGGCGAAAAGACATCAACAAAATCAGATACATTTAAGTTGCTCCATCCATTTATAAAGTCAACATAAAAAAGAAATATCTTCTTCCGTTGTACAATCAAGAAATTCTTGTTTTTCGATTTCCAAAGCTGGGTCTTTACGGAAATAGCATCTTTAGTTAATTTAACGAGTAAATCAAAGTTGTGCATACATCTTACTATATCAGATCATGCTTTAAGTATAGAATACCGGTCGATGACTTAAGTATTAATTAGAACATTTTGAGAAGGGAAAAAAAATTACTAGCTTGAATACCTTAAAGTCGATAACATTATATCATTTTATTAAGAACACAGAGTAGAAATATACAGAGAAAATCCAGACAATGAGCATGCTGGCATGGTGAAAAAGTGGGACTACAACATTTTAGTTACCAAATCAACCTAATCCCTTTGCAAACTTGTCACTTTCACCACATAAATCATTTGACTTGTCTTGGTACACTGGATTTGGCTTTTACTTCTACGATAAAATTCACCAATATTCATGGTCAGAAAATTTCATTACGATACATATTGCATGAACTCTGCATCCGATTCAAGTCCAGCCATAGTCTCTGGGGCCAAAACAACCTCAAGATCAACACTTCCATCCCCTTCCCTTCCTGGAAATGCCGAAATTTTACCATCAAATTTATTCGCTTTTCCGCTACGTATCGCTAAAGGCTTGCCCCAACCAAAATCATTGTTATACATCGGGAATCTGGGAGAGCTCCCCATTGTGATCATTGCACCATCAAAGTTCCCTAGAGGAAACAATCTAGGATTTTTCTCCCAATCGCCCACACAGCGCCGCACCGTAACGTTATCATGGGCTACCACATTTTGATGTAGCAGATCAGCACTCCATCCCAAATCATTTGACAACAGATCCCCTGTTAAAGCAACAGTTGGGATGCTTTGGATTAAGTTGCCAAAGTAAAGTGGGCCCACTTTTGGTTCTAATCGATGGCGGCAATTAACCGCCATTCGAAACGTCGTCGTTTTCGTGTCGGGTAAATTTCGAGCTCGTGTCACGGCTCGCCATAGCTGAGCCGATAACGACTGAAAAGACGAAATCTGATCAGTCGGCTTAACGGCTCCATTGGTCTGTAACAAAGCCTCCAAAACAGAAGTTATCTTTCCATTCTCCTTTCCGTTAACCGTTATCCAGCTGTCATTACTTTGTTTCCCGTAAAACTCGGATCCGTTGAGATCCGAGTTAAATTCGGGCTTTTTGAACAGGCTGTTAGCCCGCAACTTCATTCTCAAAATAGCCTCCCTACTAAAATGAAAGATCTTCTCCCTCAACGGCTCATCGCCGGAGAAAGTCGCCGCCGGTCCATTTTCCGGCAACGGAAGTGGCACCGGCGAATTGAACACACTGTCCCGGCGGAATTCCGGCGAGTTAGAAATCATTTTCGCGCCTTTTGTGAATTCCGCAAAGGTGTTGAAGAAGTTCCAGAATGAAGTTCCGTCAACGACGGCGTGATTGACCGTACAACCAATAAACAGGCCGTCATTAAGCTCAGTAACCTGAACAGCAGCTATAGGTTTATAATGTCCAGCGTAACTAAGCGTTTTATCAAACGCAAAGAATTCTTTAAAACAGCAGTGGATATCGATAAACGGAGTTGTGATCGCGTTTATCGAGAACTGCTGTGCGCTGGCGTGGTAAAATTCCACGCCAGCATCGTTGCACAGGATATGCACGTGGCCCTTGTCATCGGTGATGAGACGGCCAGCAAGAGCGGGAAAATGAGCTAGGGTTTTGGAAAGAGAGTTCTTAAGAAGAGAGAGTAGGGTTTCCGATGTTACGGGAGGTTGGGAAAGCAAGACACCTTTTTGGATGTACTGACAAGAGAGCATGGGCAAGTCCGAGACAGAGAGTTTGAGAGACTTAATGGTTGATTTTTTGTGGGGAAGCACAGTGGATTTTGAGATGATATGAACTGAGGAAGAAGGCATTGTGTGTGTGTGTGTTGTGTGAGAGTGTTTTTTTGTTGAGTGGTGTGTGTAGGAGTTTGAGTGAGTAAGAAATGAGGGGAGAAGTGGATGATATTTATAGTTGAAAATGTGAGGGGTTCATGCACTTGGAAGTTGAATTGCATGGGTGGTTATGGTTAGTAGTATATACTACTAGTACTATTCATATTCTTCTATTCATCAATTATTCATCTTTGGTTGGTTTGTGTCTACTTGATCATGCATCTTTTCAGCTACTAGATTGATTTCCATAGAAAACTCATACAAAACTGTAGCTAGAGGTTGGGAAGGAAAAAAAAAATGAAAAGAAGTATAGACAATAATGATTCCTTAAATCATTAGGATCCGCTTTTGATTATTTTCTTAAGAATTGCGAGTATCACAATACAAGATACATAATTCGGGATGTAGATGACATGAGCAGCACAAAACGATACAAACATTCACCAAAAATAGAAAAGATAATGAACTTATGAATGCACAAACTATACAATACCGCAACCTTCTGCAACCTCAAAACAAGGAGAAGAGTTGGTGTCTATTACTAACATCAAATTTCGAACATAAATTTTTAAAACATTACCTAAAACTTAAATTTGTTTATATAAACTATATGTTAGCGCGCACACCCTGTATGTATTGTTGGTAGGAAATGTCACTCTAATAATAGACAATATAGCAATAAGTAATGTCTTCACTTATGGACGGTTATAGAATATATGAACTTCATATGTTATGTCCTAAATATATTGATTAAGCATGTAGACCAAACTTAATTTATTCCCGTCCTATAACCAATGCATGTCACTATTACGATCTGAAAATATTACAATATGCTGTAACTTGTCAACGATAAAAAATTATGTACCCAAAATTTCCTTCGTTTTATTAAGAAAACCGATATTGAAATAAAGTTTTATTTTAAACATTTTTCTCCTCGAGTTAAATTGTATCTTTCGCCCCATACTTGTCTCTTCATCAAAAGGGGCGATTTCTATTTTGTTAAATGTAATAGTTAGAACATCTTCAACGATGTTGATTAAAATGATTGACTAAAATAATATAAAATGTTGATTATAGCTATAATTAGAGATTTTTATCATTAGAAATACTCGTACTTGATGCGTTAACGTTTTTATGTTCAAATTGATCGAAAAGATTCCGATTTAGTGTTCTTTTGTATGTTTATTCAAATACTCTTGGTCTCGCTCCAAAGCACCCAACCTTCCATGTGTAACAACCAAGGCTGGTAGGATTACACCGTAGCTAGCTAGGATACACAAATGGAACAAGTATCTTGAAATTAGCATATAAAACAAAAGAGGGAGAAAATTGGACGAAATGCCGATGACCGATTGCGAAAGAAGTTGACTAGCTTCTTCTTGGCTGCTGCCATGCTCCGCCGAAATTGAAACACACGAGAGTTTCAAATTGGATGACTCCATTTTGTAGACTGCACAATTTGCCATTTCAAATGGATTTTGACGTATAAACACGTGTTTACGTAACATAGCCAAGTAGTTAAACATGGACTTCAAACTCTAATTTTCGTGAAATTGTGTATTCGTCAGGAATTTATCTATTTTCGAACATCCCGCTGAAACAAAAGGTTAAACTCGAAGACCTTTATAAGATTCCGCTGAAAACAAAAGCACTTATTTGAGTGTTGTCAAACATGCACTAGGATTCTCAAAATTAAAGAGTTCTAAATTTTAAAGATATAGTAGTTAAGTCGAAATTTGTTAGAAAATACTATAAAGATAATATATGTGTACTACATAAAAAAAATGGAAGGTAACTATCCAAATATTGAGATTTCTTATAAGAGTTTTTTTAACTATACTCGTTGCTTATGCCCATAGAATTTTTCAAAACTGAAGCGTCCAATCATGTGACAAGTAAGGTTAAGTGGTTCAATTATGTTATCTGTAAAGAAATGATATAGTTCAAAAAATTGATTAAATAAATTTGATTGATATTTTTGAATTCAAAAATGTAAGTCATGTTATATTTAAATAAAATAATGAAATTATTTTACATATTATATCATCATCTATTTTATTAGTAAATTTTAAGTGTGTATTTTATTTATGAAAAAAAATTATAGACCCCATAATTTTGGTTCGCGTAAGGGCAATCGATTCCCGGGACGACCACTTCCGTGATAAATATATTTTTTAAAATTTTATTCAGAAAAATAATTTTCAAAATTTAATCATTTTTCGGTAAAGAAAAAACAATATCTCAATAGTGAATTAAACATTGGAATCTGTGTGAGACATATAATTCAACGTGGTCTCCTAGTATACAGTTCTTGAAAGTAGGAATCCTGGTGAACATATTAAAATTTTTAATTATCTAATTCAGGATCGCCACTCGTCAGTCTCAAGGACGAAATACTTTAGTATACTATTGTAACAGTAGTATCCATAAAAATCGGTAATCAGTATAAATCGGTTGAGGTACCGATTTAAGATTAGTCAGATAATTAGGGATTAATCGAAAGAATTAATCGGAGTATTAATCGGATATTAAAATAATATTTAATATATTAGTCTAATTTAGTCTAATTTACAATTAAACATATCATTTCAAATAAATTCACAGGATTAATCGGATTTCAAAAATCGAATCGATTAGTTACTTTACAGAGAATTAATTGGTTAAATAAAAATTTTTTAGAAATATGGTAGTATCAAACAAACTTCCAGTTGACCTAACTTCTGTACAAGTATATTCATTAACCTATACGTATTGTAAGAACCATTTTCAGAGTCATGATGATGAGCCACATGCCTGGACCTGTGATTTAGGAAATGCAGTTATAACATGTGAATTTAGAGTAGAAACTTGGTGCATGTGACACGTACAAATATATGCAGCTTACTCATTTCTCAATAATTATACTCATCAAACTAGTACAGGAAAAAACGGTTTCTTTTAAGTGATAATATGAATTATGTATGGATTTAAGGGACTGATTCAGATGAGAACATGTATATATGTCGGAGAACAATGAGAACATCATATTTAAAGCTATTCTAAAAGGTTCCGGGCACTAATTCTACTCTATATCCATTTATCAAAAAAAAATTAAAAAAATGATGCTGTAGTAGCAGTTTTTTTAACTTTTTTGTTAATTTTTTTTTTTATGAGTGGATAGAGGATAGAATTATAAGACTTTTTTTGAAGATGCCCCTAGCGGGACCCTTTAAAATAGCTTGAAATATGGTGAACACATGTGTTGTCATAGTAATATGTGTTCTCACTAGAGGGTGACCTATGAATTTAACTTTTAGTAAATTTATCCGAAATATGTAGGATTTGTCACAGAGGACCGAATTTAGTTCATCTCATAAAAAAACCCCCTTTTCTAGTACTAATAAATCTACAAATATGAATATATTTGGTTTTATAAAAATAATTTTGACAAATATATTTACATCCAAGTGTTAAGGAATAATATATAAGTTTACTAATTACTAGCTCTCAGTTCTTTTGAGGTCAATTCTCTCTGTGTATATTCCCTAAGAAACAGTTTATCATGCATCCAAGTTTGATGGGCATATTACTGTTTACTAGCTTATAAGCCGTGCGTTGCACGGCTCCGTGCAGCTCCTTTTCTAATATTTATAATTATATTAATTGTTTTAAAATTTATATATTATTAATTTACATATCAAATTATTGTTAAAAATTGATATATATATATATATATATATAGGGAATCAATTAGGAGTCCCCGGGGATATCCCCCTGCCTACGCCCGCCATGTTTCATGGAGGGCGTGACGCCCGCCATGTTTCATGGAGGGCGTACGCCCACCATGTTTCATGGAGGGCGTCACGCCCTCCATGTTTCATGGAGAGCGTAAATTTGTTAAAATTAATTAAAAATAGAAAAATAAAATAATATTAGATTTAAAATTCATAAAAATTCAAATATTAATACTCATTAATTCTGTGATTAATTTTACATTAGATTCACTAATTTTCTATTTTCTAGATTTTTTTCATTATATTCACTAAGTTAGGAGTACGGGTCAAACAGATAGTTGACTGCCACTTTTACCATCCAAGTAAATTTATTATTTTTTAAAAACTTGGGAATATCACTAAATTAGATATATATGGGCATACGTGCGGTCGGATCGTCGATAAGTATTTTTTAAAAAATAGAAACAACAATCCGGGACAAAAGCACTAGTTAGGAGTACGGGTCAAACCGATAGTTGACTGCCACTTTTACCATCCAAGTAAATTTATTATTTTTTAAAAACTTGGGAATATCACTAAATTAGATATATATGGGCATACGTGCGGTCGGATCGTCGATAAGTATTTTTTAAAAAATAGAAACAACAATCCGGGACAAAAGCACTAGTTAGGAGTACGGGTCAAACCGATAGTTGACTGCCACTTTTACCATCCAAGTAAAATTATTATTTTTTAAAAACTTGGGAATATCACTAAATTAGATATATATGGGCATACGTGCGGTCGGATCGTCGATAAGTATTTTTTAAAAAATAGAAACAACAATCCGGGACAAAAGCACTAGTTAGGAGTACGGGTCAAACCGATAGTTGACTGCCACTTTTACCATCCAAGTAAATTTATTATTTTTTAAAAACTTGGGAATATCACTAAATTAGATATATACGGGCATACGTGCGGTCGGATCGTCGATAAGTATTTTTTAAAAAATAGAAACAACAATCCGGGACAAAAGCACTAGTTAGGAGTACGGGTCAAACCGATAGTTGACTGCCACTTTTACCATCCAAGTAAAATTATTATTTTTTAAAAACTTGGGAATATCACTAAATTAGATATATATGGGCATACGTGCGGTCGGATCGTCGCTAAGTATTTTTTAAAAAATAGAAACAACAATCCGGGACAAAAGCACTAGTTAGGAGTACGGGTCAAACCGATAGTTGACTGCCACTTTTACCATCCAAGTAAATTTATTATTTTTTAAAAACTTGGGAATATCACTAAATTAGATATACACGGGCATACGTGCGGTCGGATCGTCGCTAAGTATTTTTTAAAAAATAGAAACAACAATCCGGGACAAAAGCACTAGTTAGGAGTACGGGTCAAACCGATAGTTGACTGCCACTTTTACCATCCAAGTAAAATTATTATTTTTTAAAAACTTGGGAATATCACTAAATTAGATATATATGGGCATACGTGCGGTCGGATCGTCGATAAGTATTTTTTAAAAAATAGAAACAACAATCCGGGACAAAAGCACTAGTTAGGAGTACGGGTCAAACCGATAGTTGACTGCCACTTTTACCATCCAAGTAAATTTATTATTTTTTAAAAACTTGGGAATATCACTAAATTAGATATATATGGGCATACGTGCGGTCGGATCATCGCTAAGTATTTTTTAAAAAATAGAAACAACAATCCGGGACAAAAGCACTAGTTAGGAGTACGGGTCAAACCGATAGTTGACTGCCACTTTTACCATCCAAGTAAATTTATTATTTTTTAAAAACATGGGAATATCACTAAATTAGATATATATGGGCATACGTGCGGTCGGATCGTCGCTAAGTATTTTTTAAAAAATAGAAACAACAATCCGGGACAAAAGCACTAGTTAGGAGTACGGGTCAAACCGATAGTTGACTGCCACTTTTACCATCCAAGTAAATTTATTATTTTTTAAAAACTTGGGAATATCACTAAATTAGATATATATGGGCATACGTGCGGTCGGATCGTCGCTAAGTATTTTTCAAAAAATAGAAACAACAATCCGGGACAAAAGCACTAGTTAGGAGTACGGGTCAAACCGATAGTTGACTGCCACTTTTACCATCCAAGTAAATTTATTATTTTTTAAAAACTTGGGAATATCACTAAATTAGTTATATATGTTCATACGTGCGGTCGGATCGTCGCTAAGTATTTTTTAAAAAATAGAAATAACAATCCGGAACAAAAGCACTTGTTAGGAGTACGGGTCAAACCGATAGTTGACTGCCACTTTTACCATCCAAGTAAATTTATTATTTTTTAAAAACTTGGGAATATCACTAAATTGGATATATATGGGAATACGTGTGGTCGGATCGTCGATAAGTATTTTTTAAAAAATAGAAACAACAATCCGGGACAAAAGCACTAGTTAAGAGTACGGGTCAAACCGATAGTTGACTGCCACTTTCATTATTTTCATTATTTATTTATATTTTAAATAGAGATTTTACTTTTCGTATAATAATTATTATTTCAAATAAATTTAAAAACTAATAAATATCAACTATTTTTCTATTTTCCAATATTTTTCTATTTTCTTGATTATCAATAATTTTTATCTAGTTTGTGAAATATATTATAAAATTATTTAAAAACGAAGAAAAGTTAAAATTTGAAATAAAAATTCATACACACTCAACTAGTGGTAGTCACTAATTTTGGGATGAATGTCAACTCAATATAACTATTTTTCTATTTTCTTGATTTTTCAATAATTTTTAACTAATTTATGAAATATAATATAAATTAATTAGAAAGGAAGAAAAAAAATTAAATTTGAATTACAAATTCATACACACTCAATTAATGGTAGTCACTAGTTTTGGGATGAAATTCAACTCAATATCAATATTTTTCTATTTTTTTGATTTTTTAATAATTTTTATTTAGTTTGTGAAATATATTATGAAATTAATTAAAAACGTTAAAAAGTTTAAATTCGAATTGAAAATTCATACACACTATACTAGTGGTAGTCACTAATTTTGGGATGAATGTCAACTCAATATCACTATTTTTCTATTTTCTTGATTTTTCAATAATTTTTTACTAATTTGTGAAATATAATATAAATTAATTAGAAAGGAAGAAAAAAATTAAATTTGAATTAAAAATTCATACACACTCAATTAGTGGTAGTCACTAGTTTTGGGATGAATTTCAACTCAATATCAATATTTTTCTATTTTTTTTATTTTTTAATAATTTTTATTTAGTTTCTGAAATATATTACGAAATTAATTAAAAACGTAAAAAAGTTTAAATTCGAATTGAAAATTCATACACAGTATACTAGTGGTAGTCTCTAATTTTGGGATGAATGTCAACTCAATACCATTATTTTCCTATTTTCTTAATTTTTCAATAATTTTTTTACTAATTTGTGAATATAATATAAATTAATTAGAAAAGAAGAAAAAAATTAAATTTGAATTAAAAATTCATACACACTCAATTAGTGGTAGTCACTAGTTTTGGGATGAATTTCAACTCAATATCAATATTTTTCTATTTTTTTAATTTTTTAATAATTTTTATTTAGTTTGTGAAATATATTATGAAATTAATTAAAAACGTAAAAAAGTTTAAATTCGAATTGAAAATTCATACACACTATACTAGTGGTAGTCACTAATTTTGGGATGAATGTCAACTCAATATCACTATTTTTCTATTTTCTTGATTTTTCAATAATTTTTTACTAATTTGTGAAATATAATATAAATTAATTAGAAAGGAAGAAAAAAATCTAAAAAAATAGAAAATTATTGAATCTAATGTAAAATTAATCACAGAATTAATGAGTATTAAAATTAATCTGAAAGAAATGAATTTTTATGAATTTTAAATCTAATTTTATCTTATTTTTCTATTTTTAATTAAATTTAACAAATTTACGCCCTCCATGAAACATGGAGGGCGTCACGCCCTCCATGAAACATGGCGGGCGTCTACGCCCTCCATGAAACATGGCGGCCAGCGAGATTTAGGGGGATATCCAACCGGGGCTGTGGAACGTGCCCCATATATATATATATATATATATATATATATATATATATATATATATATATATATATGTCATGAGATTTTACACGTTCAATTTAATATTTGTGCTCTGTCTTGAATTCCTAAAATTTGATTTTGACGATTTTAAAACCTACATGAAATTTACGAAATAATCTTTAGTTTAGTGTTGGTTTAACAATTATTTTACAATTAAAACTATCTAGAAACAAAAGAGAGAAGTTAAAACTACGCAGAAACAAAAGAGAGAAGAAATTGACAATTTTTTATGTTTAAAATTCTGTTCGATTTATGAAATCTACTTATATTTCGTTCTGATTATCAAAATATCTTTTGTATTATTTAAATATAGTTCTACTAAGAGCATCTCCAAGGGTGAGATGTAAAATTGTTAGCTAAAATGATTATCTATATTGAATATGTAAAATTTTAGCTAAGAGGAGGTATATGTACTCCAATGGGGTTATCTATAATTATAATTATGTAAAATTATACATAAGAGGTTTATGGGTTCAACAAATATAGAAGACCAAATATGATTATCTATATTTTTTGCTAAGGGGAAAGAAGGTTGGAGTACCTCAATTTATAGATATTATCTAAAAGGTGCCACATAGATGCCACATAGATGCCACTTAGATAATATAGCTAAGAGGTCTCTCCCCTTGGAGATGCTCTAACAACCAAATATAGTTTTAATAATAAGTGTAAGAGTGATTTTGTCCTTTTTGGTAGTCGGTAGCCTGGTTTTCAATACGACAAAATAAATAAAAACTGTTACATCATAAAATAAATAGATGAAAAATGATGGATCTAGCATAAAAAATATTTGATTTTTTAACATGTAACTAAAAAAATGTATTTATATTAAAATACGAAAAAGTGTATTTCAATGATTAAATCACATAATTTGGTTTTTTACATTAAATAGAATTATCAATGTAATTATTCTACACTAAATAGGATTAATGTAAAAAATTAGTAATTATATTTTTTCTTGAGATTCTGAGTGTTTACATTACGATAATAATTGTTAAATCATCACTAAATTAAAGATATGCACGGCTCTTTTTCTAATATTTATTATACTATATTTTTTAATATTTATTTGTTTTTAGTTTACATATCAAATTGTTGTTATGAAATTGATATATATATATATATATATATATATATATATATATATATAACAAACAACAAAAAACATCTCAGATCTATTAGATCCTTTGGCCCCGCCAGGGGCACCCAATACAAAAAGTTGATATTTTTTTACCCTCTATCAAGTCTGCAAAAAAAAAAAAAATTTGAAAATTACTATTCACTGATGACGTCATCAATTAACAGTAAATTTTCAAATTTTTTTTTTGCTGGTTTGCTAGAGGGTAAAAAAATAACAATTTTTTGTATTGGATGCTATGACGGAACTCTTAAATTATATTAGATATAAGGTGTTTTTTATTGTTTGCTATGAAGTGCAACTCTCTCTATATATATATATACTATTATATAAATTCCGAAACATTAAAAGTTTTGGTACCTGTTTTTTGGTACTAAGTGAATTTACTTATTTACCCTTCATTATAAAGAAATATATATATGTGATATCTATACTATTAAAATTTCTAAAATAAATAATAACATAATATGATTAATGGTAAGTAGTCGATTGCTTTTTTTCACAATTAATTTTAATTGAAGATATTATCTTTTATAAACACCCACTAATCTTACAATCACAAATATCTATACTATTATATAAAAGCCGAAACAATAAAAGAGTTTTGGTGCCTGTTTTTTGTTACTAAGTGAATTTATTTATTTACCCTTTATCTATACTATTATATAAATTCCGAAACATTGAAAGTTTTGGTACCTGTTTTTTGGTAATAAGTGAATTTACTTATTTACCCTTCATTATAAAGAAATATATATATATATATATATATATATATATATATATATATATATATATATATATATATATAGGAAATGGGTCAGCAGCCACAGTTGGATATTTTGTAATATCCAACCAACCCATCTTGTACCGTTAAAACATCCAATCAACGGTCAGGATGAGGGGACTTACGCTATATAATATAGCGTATTACGCTATATATATATATATATATATATATATATATATATATATATATATATATATAGGGACGCCTTCTACAGCCAAAGTTGGATATAATCTAATATCCAACCAACCCATCTGTGACCATCCAGTAAGCTAATGCACGGCTAGGATTTGAAAAGCTTACGCTACATTATATAGCGTATTACGCTATATAATATAGCGTAAGTTTATACCAAAATCCCTCCGTTTCTAATTTGATTTTTTCCGTCAATTGGTGAGATATTTTTGAAATCCGACTTCACTGTATTTTTCTACATCTCACAACGCTCATTTTGCATACCATATTTGATATATTTCGACACAATTTAAATGGGGGTTTTGAAAACTTTAACTTACGCTCTATTATATAGCGTAATACGCTATATTATATAGCGTATGTCCCCTCATCCTGACCGTTGATTGGATGTTTTAACGGTATAAGATGGGTTGGTTGGATATTACAAAATATCCAACTGTGGCTGCTGACCCATTTCCTATATATATATATATGATATATATACTATTAAAATTCCTAAAATAAATAATAACAAAATATGATTAATGGTAAGTAGTCGATTGCTTTTTTTCATAATTACTTTTAATTGACGATATTATCTTTTATAAACACCCACCAATCTTACAATCACAAATATCTATACTATTATATAAAAGCCGAAACAATAAAAGAGTTTTGGTACCTGTTTTTTGTTACTAAGTGAATTTATTTATTTACCCTTTATCTATACTATTAAAACTCCTAAAATAAATAATAACATAATATGATTAATGGTAAGTAGTCGATTGCCTTTTTTCATATTTACTTTTAATTGAAGATATTACCTTTTATAAACACCTACTAATCTTGCAATCATTAATATATACCCGAAAATATCACATCATATTTTTCAATTATTAATAAAATATATTAAAAATCTGTATACGTTATTTATAAAAACATCAGTCGTATCATATCTTACAATCATTAATATTTCCTTTCAAATTAAAACATGTTACCTTTTTAATTTAAAACTAATCTTATAATCATTAATATATACCCGAAAATATTACATCATATTTTTCAATTATTAATAAAAATATATTAAAAATTTGTATGCGTTGTTTATAATAAGGAAACATTAGTATAATACGTAAACATGAGTATATTAAATTATATTAAATTAAAATTAATTAATTAAAATAATGGTAAGTAGTCGATTGTCTTAATTAAATTATAATTATTATAAACTAATCAATTACCTTTTTCACATAAATCGTATAATCTTTTTAATTTTCACGTTGCATTTCTATTTCTATAGCTAAAATATCTTTTTTTCCAATTATATCACGGGCGGTTCTATTTAATACAATAAACTAATAATATTCTAATATTAATAATTAACTGATTTTCTTTTTCAGCTAAAACGTATCATCTTTTATATATTTTCTAACTAAAATCCCTCTTTTAATAGAAATATCACGTACAATATTAATTTCTTCTTTTCAAAAAACATTACGAGCAATTGTATTTAGTAAAATAACGTAATTAAATTATAAATACTATAAACTAATCAATTACCTTTTTCACCAAAAACATGTTACCTTTTTAATTTTCTTTAACTAAATCCTCTCTTATTCTAATCATTACACTGACATTATATTTAATAAAATAAAAGAATTATTTTATAATTACTAATAATTAAACAATTATTTTTTTCAACTAAAACCTATCATCTTTCTATATTTTTTAACTAAAATCTCTCCATTTTTAGAAATATCATGAATAACATTTATACAACTATTATCAAATCATCTCATATAAAAATTTAAGCCACCAAAATTAATATTTCAAAAAATAATTTAAATTAATGAAAAAAATTCATATAATATTTTAAAAAATCCGTGCATCGCACGGGTTTTAAGCTAGTATATATATAGAGTTGCACTCCATGAAGAACACCTTATATAAGGAACAATAAAGAACACCTCATATTTAATTCAATATAAGAGTTCCGTCATGACACCCAATACAAAAAGTTTTTATTTTTTTATCTTCTATCTATTTAGCAAAAAAAAATAAAAAAAATTTTTTTGGAAAAAACACTGTTCATGATGACATCAGCAGTGACGTCATCATGAACAGTGATTTTTTCCAAAAATTTTTCTTTTTAATTTTTTTTTTTTGCTGAATGGATAGAAGATAAAAAAATAAGAACTTTTTGTATTAGGTGCCCCTGGCGGGGCCAATTACGCTTATTATATATAAGGATATAATTTGTTACTCCTTTGTATCAATGAATTATAAGAAACATATCATATATAATAATTATCAACCCATACAATTATTATTTTATCCATATTTATTTCGGATCTTGGATTGAAGTCTAATAATTATTGATTGATATTATCACTGGTTACTTTTCATTTATTTTAAATACTAATTTATACATTTTTTTTTAAAAATTTGGTGTTCAATCCATATACAAATAAATGTATGACGGAGATCAATCCTACACAATGATTTTTAGTTAGAATATTCAAGTTTAATTTCACACCTATTTACATATTTTTTTGTCCCCTTTCCTCGATAGATCACAGAAATACTCTAGATGAAAACATGTGTAATTTGATCATATAATATCAAGACAAGTTTATGTATCACACACACTCGACAGTCAAAAATATCTTTAGATTTTTGTTGTTGAGAGTGGACTGAAAGTGACAATAATCATAAACAACAAATAGTAAATAGATATATATGATGCTGAGAAGCACGGTCACTTAGCACACTTTTGGTCAAGTACTCATACTTTATATGCAGTCACTTGGAAAGTTCAACATATTGCCTCTCGACTCCAACCTCTAGCTCTATAATTTTTGTCAAGTGATACATATAACTTCATTTTCAACGTGCTCAAACCTTGGAAAAACAACAATTAATTGTCACACCGCGTTAAAAGATGCACCAGTAACATCAAACCTTGGAAAAACAACAATTAATTGTCACACCGCGTTAAAAGATGCACCAGTAACAATCTTGTTGTTCGGTATTTTAAAATAAACTAGAGTGATATATATTAAACAAAAAATGGCATATAACCAATTAATAAAATAAATCAAGATAAAACAAAATAATAACAATAAAAGTAAAAACACTTATTCCCTCCGTCCCAATGAATTGTATACATTGGGGGACGGGGGCGTGACACGCATTTTAAGGCTCCTAACTACTATAGTTAGATAACTTATTTTTACAATTTTCTTTTTTTGTATAAAAATAGAACAATCCTATTTTTATACAAAAAAAAATTGTAAAATAAGTTATGGAACTATACTATTTATGCACCTTAAAATGCGTGTCAGACATTCTAAAAGAAATGTATAGAAATGAATGGGACAGAGGGAGTATCTCTCAGAGTAACTTTAGCAAAGTCAACAAGAGAGAAACAAAATAGCTGAGTCACCAAGCCCTTCAAGAAGACTTGGCTGTTCTTCAAGAGATTATTGCCCCACTTACGTTGTGATGGGTTACACCAGTATCGCTTCCAGGATAAAACAACAACAGATCAATGTTAGGGATGACAATTTGTACCGACCCGATGGATACCCAATCCGTTTCGACCCGAATGGGTCCAACCGAACCCGAAAATTTTGGGTTTGGATTCGGGTTTGGGTTTGATTTTTAAACCCGAATCAATTTCGGGTCGGGTTTGGGTTTTGGGTTTTGGCAATACCGACCCGAACCCGACCCGAAAACTCGAAACCCGTATCAAACCCGATCCGACCCGAAACCCGAATTAATATATGTTATTATTTCTATTATTTTATACATAATATTTAACATTTAATATATATTATCTATTATTATTTATATTTAACATTTAATATGTAATAAAAATTAAAATATTTTATATATTAATGTTTTATATTATTTTTAATATAAAAATATTTTTTTTTTGGGTTTCGGGTCGGGTTTCGGGTACCCGAAACCCGTTAGTATCCAACGGGTTCGGGTTCGAGTTTATAGTTTCGGGTTTTTTCGGGTTCGGGTTTGGGTTTGGCAAAACCCGTTTCGACCGACCCGATTTCCATCCCTAATCAATGTGTTCACAAATACACCAGAGATCAACAGCGACAGTACCTCAGTTCGCCTGAGAATTATGTATATAAACTGTATGTATTGAGAGAGAGCAAGGAAAAAGTAGCTAGGGTTTTCTATCCTTAGGACGTATATCTTTACTACGTTCTATTCTGTATGTATATAATACAAAAAATAAAACGTAACCGATACTCCATAAAAGGAAAGTAATTATTCTGATTTAATTTGCATTAACTGCATCATCAGGATTTATTTTTTCAATTACAGCAGCATCAGGATCTAATACCCATCAGGATTTTATGTGCATCAGTATCAGGATCTGACCATCATCAGGATCTGATCAACATCAGGATCTGAATTCTGACCTCCGTCAGGATTCGACCCCTCCATCAGTATTTGATGTCTGACCACCATCAGGATTCGGCCCATCAGTTTTTTTTGATGCCCATTAATCCAAGTACTGATTCAACAGAATTATTTCTGACCTCCGTCAGGATTCGACCCCTCCATCAGTATTTGATGTCTGACCACCATCAGGATTCGGCCCATCAGTTTTTTTTTATGCCCATTAATCCAAGTACTGATTCAACAGAATTATTGCTGCAACAAATAAAGTCTGATTTCCTGTTAAAATAAATCAATAATCCAGGTAATAAAATTCCTCGCCCAGGTCGCCTCGCGTATGCGAGATGTCGAGACATTCGCCCAAATCGCCCCTCGACCCGACCCGAGTCGTGTCGTGGCGTGGCGAGGCGGCGGCGGCGACACGCTTGTGTGTGTGCGCGAGGCCCACACTACCACCATGCACACCCACATGCCTTAGTAGTTGTGCACTACACTTGCACATGGAGCTATATAAAGCCACCAACCTTTCATTACCAATTCAATGTGGGACAAGTTATTTCAACTAAACAACCCACATAACCCATTTAAAACATCCTTCTTTCAGCTCAATCTATTTATGGATTTCACTAAGAAAATGTCTTAGATCCAAACATGAAAGTTTAAGTCCTCATTACAAGGAACAACCTCCACTTGTTAGTTTCCGGAAATTACATCAAGAACATATTAAAAAAATGCCTTGAACTTTTCATTTTCTAACAATCCCCCACATATCCATACAGAAATGCATATTGATCCTTATCATGACTTGTTTTTCAGAGTAGGTACCCTTCCAGGTTTGAACCCTCCTAAGTCCCCTACTTCGATGGCTACCGGATACTGATGGAATGTTTCACCTTGAATCTTTATCCGTTTGGTGTAACCACACTCCATAGACGACGACAAGTCAAAGGCTATGGTGCTAATCTACGGCTTTGAGACGTTAATGGTCATGTCTCGATCCTGTTCGTCGAATGATTTAAGGAATAACCCTTTCCTCTAATTGCGACCACACAATTACATTCGCTTAGCTGGGCATCTCTAGAGATGTACTGCTTGCATCTCGTCATATGACTTGACCCCATTAAGAGTTCAGATAACTCTTGCTATTCTGGCAGATCCAGTACCTTTAAGGTTTACAGGGGATAGACTCCAGATAAGTGAGTATCAATCTATGTAGTTAAAGGTACAACCAATTCACCCTTACAACTTGTTATTACCACATTGAATACACTTTCGAGGGATCTCTTCTCACGTGTATTGGGTTCCCGCTGTAGATGAATCATTATGGGCTATCAATCCCATCCCCAACCTAGACTTAAGGACAACAGCATGCTCAATTCCTTTAGTCAAAGGATCAGCTAGGTTATCTTGAGTTCCAACAAACTCAACAACAATAATCCTTTCAGACATTAGACCCCTTATCGATTTCAGTCTAACTTGGATATGTCTCTTTGTTTTCTCATTATACTTCTTGCTGTTAATCTTGTCGATAGTTGTACGGCTATCACAATGAACAGCAAAAGCAGGAAGTGGTCGACTTTCTACAGGTAACACTGACATAAGTCCATGTAACCATTTAGCCTCCGTCCCCGTGGCATCTAATGCACACAACTCAGCCTCAAAAGTAGACCGAGTTATTAAAGTCTGTAAGAACCCCGATTTTTTGTAGGAATTAAAACTTTTATTATGGAACAGATATGGTTTCCAATATTTATATGCCACGAAGAATGCAATAGGTTGCCAACTTAGATTGGAATAATCTACCTCCTGGAAAGAAAGATATAGTAAATTCCAAAGAGGAAGATTACTCTCATGTCATCCAAATCGATATCTGTTATAAGTTCAGTGGTTCCGTAAAAGGGTTAAGGAATGCTCAAAAGAGAACAAGGACCTTATTTCTAATTATAAGGAATAAAGAAAGAATAAGTGATGAATAGTGTTTTGGTGAAATTAGGAATATTATTAGACGACACTATATAGAGGTACCCGGAATGGATTTCTGAGTTCGTATTAATGATCCAAGGGGAAAAAGAGTGTATGTAAAGGTTATCGGATTCTCAAAAATAGCACTTTTATTTTCCCCAAGATTTCCCTGGACACTGAAAGACTTAAGGAATTATTGAAAGGATTTAAGGAATATAGGTTCAAGAATTATGAAGGAGGATTGAGAATGGTGGTATAAATATTAAGAAGGTTCCGGTATAACCCTAACTAGAAATCCTTGAGATATTCGTCCGAACAATCAATGAAATGAGCAATAACCGGATAAACGATCAAGTAGAGGATTAAGATGCATGCATGTGCTAGTGGAAAATATCTAGTAACTAGTAGTTACAAAGGTAACTAGCTCCATTAGAAACCAAACCATCTAGTTAGCACATTACACCATCTTAACTTACATA
This sequence comes from Saposhnikovia divaricata, assembly GCA_036435485.1. Classification (NCBI taxonomy): domain Eukaryota; kingdom Viridiplantae; phylum Streptophyta; class Magnoliopsida; order Apiales; family Apiaceae; genus Saposhnikovia; species Saposhnikovia divaricata. Next base: position 51,656,796 of record CM071594.1, on the reverse strand, counting down.
ACAAGATTTGCTAGTGGAAGATGATGCATTGGATGAGCCAAGCACTTTATTAAAGTAGCTTTAGCTAGATATTATCCCAAATAATTTATTTTATCACCTAGCCAAGCAAGCATCCAAGCAAACACTCCATTTCTCTCCATTTCTTCCAACTGCCCAGCAAGAACCACCTTGAAAGAAAAATTCATATCTCCATTTATACCCATGATAAAATCACCAAATTTTAACCATATCTTCTCCCCCCCCAATGGGCAATATTCTCTCAAAATTTCATAGAAATCCAAGTAGTATAGCCTAGGCAACTCTCCTTCCCAAGATGGATAACCGAACTGTCCAGATTTTGATAGTTTCTGTGACGATTTTCAAACGGCCATATCTCCTTCATTACTCAATGAAATTTTGTGTTCTTTATCTTTTTGGAAAGGTATTAAGATCCTCTACAACTCTCCTTCAGAAGTCTTGATCAGAAAATCTCGGTAAGGCCCTCGTTTTTCATGTTCTTTCAACTGGGGTATAATAGATCCGAAAACCTCTAATTATATTCTTGATGATCCTTGTTAGTTTAAGGTTGTTAAGGAGTTCTAAGGACAAATCAAGGTTTATTAAGGCTTACCCACACTCCAAGGAAGGTAATCATCTCTTGAAACCCTAGCTTTGACTTTAAGTTTTGATGGTTTTAGATCATATATGATGATGATGTTGGTACAAGCATGTTTATGAGATTATGTAGTAGTTCTAGTAGTTATAAAACCATGATTCAAATGATGGATATGAGAGATGTTATTAGACTGCTAAGATGAGTATTATGTGTGTAAAATTGTTGGTATGCTCGGTGTGGCTTGGTCGTGTTGAAATAAATTTGGAAACATCCGATTTATAGCCGTCGTAATGCCCGATTTTTGTTAACCCCTAGAAAACCGTGCATAACAGTAGGAATGAACTTCTAGACTTAATAAGTTTATGACATGTCCTTGTAGATCTCGAGTCATAGATCGTTTTGGCCGATTTACGGTTTAGGATTTATGGCCGATTTACTAAAAGTGGTTCAAAACCGTAAATGCAAATTCGTAATTGAAATTGAACCCCTTTAACTCGAGTAATTCAGTGACGAATCTTGGTAATTAAGTAATAGAGATTATAAGGAAGGTGTAGGAGAAAACCTCGTGTCAAACGGATCATTTTTCAATTTTATAAAAATGTTTGAATCGAGGTTAAACGCGAACGAACCCCTAAAAGCGTATTTGGTTATAACTTTGGAAAATCACTTAGATAATGATCGATAAATCTCGAGGTATAATCTTTCGACCTTAGAACTTATATGGCTTAACTACCTACCAAGTGTAAGTGTAATGACATACCTTGATAGCAAGCAAGTGTCGGGTCATAATGGTGTTAATGAGCGATAACTTGAAAACGTGCTTTAGCTTAAGTAAAGTATTTACTTGGCGTTTCAAAGTGATAGGTGATTAACCCGGGATAATTTTGGTTGTTTATAGATTGCCGGACCACCCCGAGTCATACCACTAGCATAGCAGGAGTACCAGGCAAGTCTTCAATCAATTTGAAGCTGTTGTTGTGATAATATATATATGATTAATTGTTGTTATACATATGCCATAGCATGCATGCCTACTTTCAAAATTGATATTGTGATACTTGTTCCCTGATTGATGTTGGCTTATAAGTTAGATACAAGATATACTAATTATAAGCCGGATATTACTAAGGCCCTTAGTGAAGGGCATATGATCTCATTCTTTTAATAAAGACCGGGAGTCTGTATTTTGTAATATAGAGATAGTCATGGAAACCCGGAGAGATTCCAGTGACAGATTATTTGAGGGAAGTTATTTATGATCGTTATATATATTTCCATAAGTATTAAGTACTTGGGAATTATTCGAGGAATGTTATTTGAATACTCATTCGAGTTTATTTATTTAAATGAATATTATTTCGAATATTCATTTGAGTTTAATTGTTTATTTTATATTATGTTCGAATATTCATTTGAGTTTATTTATTTAATGAATATTATTTTGAATATTCATTGGAGCTTTATTTATTTAATATTATTTTGAATATTCATTCGAGATTATTTACTTAATGAATATTATTTTGAATATTCATTCGAGATTATTTACTTAAGGAATATTATTTCAAATATTCATTCGACCTTTATATATTTGCTGAATAATGTTTAATACTCCTTTAAGATGGATTATTTATCGATTACTGTTCTGAATATTCCTCTGAGTTATTTAATGAATATTATTTGGATTATTCGTTTGATCTTTATTTATTTAATGAATATCTTCTAGAATATCCATTTAAGGTTGATTTATTTATTGGATATTATTCCAATTATTTATTCGAGGAATTAATTATTTGATAAATAAATTCCCTATATTCATTCGAAGGTTACTTTGAGCAAAAATCTATTCTAAGAATATTCTTTAAATATTATGAGATGATAAATATTCCTTTATTATTTATTTAATTCTTGCTAACTAAGCTTTAAAATATATTACTTCGTTCAAATACTATCTTCGATCTTCAAATATTAGGTACAATATTCTGAGCATCATTATTATTATTATTATTATTATTATTATTATTATTATTATTATTATTATTATTATTATTATTATTATTATTATTATTATTTTATCAAGGAAGGTTCTCCAAACTCCATTCTTCATTCGAATCTATCTTCTAAAATATAAGGGAACCTTACTTGAGAGCTGTTATTTCTTGAACTACCCGGTCATACACTTGTTAAAATATTCTTTTCAGTCGCAACTTGGTTGCTAACTATCAAACTGAGTCTGTTCGTTACTCCCTCCTCATTCGAGGGGTAATTTTCCTTTCCAACTAGATACGGCTACTTTGTGGAGTCTTATCAACAAGTATTACACTTGGGGATAGGGGGACGAGCTTTACGTTTCAGAGTCATGGATTTACTCGAACTAGGAGTATTTGTGTAAGAGGCTGTGGGACAGTTCCTCATTGAAAATTGTGTAAGAGGCTGTGGGACAGTCCATCAATGAAAATCGATGTAAGAGGCTGTGGGACAGTCCATCCTTGAAATAGGGTCCGAGTGGCGCCGGTCCCGTCCAAGCCCAAAGATGGCTAGGGAGATCCGGCGTATGGTGGTGTCCATATATTCTTCCTTCTACCGGTAGTAAAACAAATCTTGAGATGCACAACCTGCGACTGATCATCGTAAGGCGGTGTCATCTGGCGCGACATACTCCAGTATTGGTTCACCATCCAGAATCTATTTATTTTCTACAACATTGTCAGTGTTGGCAGGACTGAAAATTGTTCAAAACTGGAATTGCATATTTTTCCTGCAATTTCCTTTTTAAGGAAAAGTGATGATTTCTGGCGCTTATCTTTGCATAGAAGATATTCTTACGAAAGATATAATCTGAGTTACCTTGTAAATTCATCGTTTATATTATATTAGCACTATGTTCGTTAATGCATGGCATATGGTTTCGAAGATATTTCAGAACTTTTATATATTATTGTTCAGTTACATATTATTTTTGGTGGGCTATTGCACACCCGTGCTTTATCTATTATATCACAACAACAGCTAGACCGGATGGCCCGCACAAGGTGAAATCGGTGCAAGCCAGTCAGAGGATTAACTGCTGAGACCATAGCTGCCACTGCTGAGTAAGAAGCTATTGGTAGGCTAGATATTAGCTTTCAAGTAGCTAATGTAATTATTTATTTGGCATATGTAAATGGATGGCAAAGAGCATGTTATAGATCATGAAAATTCTTTTGGTTGTAAGAATTCAAACTTGTGATTAATTAAATTGGTTGTTACTCTGATTTCATCTCTGGGACTATAACGGGTGTGTTGTTGTTTTGGGTCACAAGGTTGTAATCTCATTTATATTGGTTTTGTGGATTGATATTGAGGTCTTAACGACCAGATCCCTGACCCCAGATCTGAGGGTGTTATAGAAATGGTATCAGAGCGTTACGTTATAAACCCCAGAGATGACGCGACGTTAAAACGATAAATTCACCAAGATGATAAGAACTCTTGCCAAGTTCATAGTCGGACTACTTAATGTAGTACTGACATATATAACCCTTATGGGAACTCTTAAATATCATGATAGTAACTTAGCTCGATATCGTATCGACGAGTAAGGCGACGGACCTTGAGGCATACGAGCAACAACACAAGGATGCTTTATTATGTATTGACGATCGGCTTGAAGACTCGATAGAGTACCCTACTGAGAACCCGAAGGAGGTTCCAGCTAAGAAGGAGAATCCTGTTAAGGATAAAGAGCCCACCCTTGAGGAAATAAGGGATGCAGCCAGAGAGACTGTAAGAGTTAAGGTATAGTACTCAGAGAAGTGAGCGTAAAAAATTGAGATACTATTAAGAGAACTAAAGATGCAATATTGGATTCGTAGCCGGACTACCGGTTGTAGTACCAGCAAGTAAGATGGATTGGATGAATTACTTTAGATTTTATATAGGGATAGATAAGAATCTTTAGAGACTTTCAGATTGATGAGAAAAGAGTTAGAATGATGCGTGATTATCAAAGACATCGATATAGGACGGGGAGCAGAGTCTCCAGGAGCAGTTGAGATAAAGGCAGCAAGTGCCATATCATTGGATAAAAGGATTATTGTAAATATTGTCAATAGTAATTCGCCCTGAGAAGGCAGATTTCATAAGCTATAAAATATGAAGCCAAATTGAGATTGATGAGGTGGTTTATTCAAGGAAATGTTCATTTTATGAATGGATCAGCTTAGAAAGTAAGGACATTGGGAAGGGAAGGCATGATTGGATAAAGTTATATAAGGAAGTAGTAAGAAAGATGATGATCTCAGAACCTACAAGAAGAAAAGACCAGTGAGTCTGTGATAAACTTGTAATAAGACTACTGTTAGGGACTAAGTATAGGTTTATTCAACACAATGAAATGATGAACTAGTAACATTAGATGCGTGTGATTTTGAGGAATATTAAAGTCTTTCTTTTCCATGAATGGGTTATAGTAGTTGCATTAAGTTTATTCCGACGCTGAATCATAAATGGATCAAGTAATACGATCAGTGGTTAAGAGGTAATGGAGAGTATGTTAAGAATGAAACCTAAAGGAGCAAGTGTCTGCCAAATTCTCGAGGTATGAATTCTGGCAAGATAAAGTTCAGCTATTAGGACATGCAATCAATGGTGAGTAGCGTTGGTTGACCCCGTCGAGTTAAAGGCAGCTTCAAATAGAGAAGGATCAACCACACCAACAAAGGTGAGAAATTTCATAAGATTCACACGGTATTACCAAAAATTTGTTAAGAACCTTGCAAGGATTGTAGTCCCGTAACTCGACTTATTTGTAAAACTAAGAAGTTTGAATAGACAGAAAAATGTGAGAAAATCTTCCTGGAGCTAAAGATGAAATTGGCGATGACCCAGCTTGGGCATTGCCTAGTGAAAAAAAAGGAGACCTTGTGATTTCAGTGATGCATCTCGTACAGGTTTAGTTGGTGTGCTTATGCAGCATTGTAATACCCTGTATTTTTTTAGCAAACAATTTCTTTTAAAAATATGTTTCATACTTATCAGATTTTTTTTAAATTATCTTTTCGTATTTATACGGATATTAATATATATTTTTTGTGAATATTTTTTTAAGAGTTCTAAATATTGATAGAAGTTATTTAAGATAAAACTACGATTATAGAGGATATATATATTACGTAAACAGATTAACACAAATTTGGTCACGTAACTCAAGTTAGTTAATCTATTTTTGCCTATATATTTATTGGTTAGCTCGGTTGAAAAGAAAAAAAAACAAGGAAAAGGGTATTATTAATAAGAGTTATAGGCAGGGTGTATAGGTGAAACGAGAGAGAGAAAGTACAAGTCTCCGCTACATTGACGTACATCCTAACTTAGTAACTTTCATATTATTATAATATTCATTGGATTCACGACTTGTGTAATACTGTAATTGTTGAATGTGTTAATTGTTTATCATATATAAGTTAGTGCATGTACTGCGTTTGCAATTTAGATCTATGTACATATCCATGGATCTTGTAGGTAGCATATATTATTATTTTGTTTTATGGAAAATCTGTATATAGTATGTATTTAAAATTTACTATCTTCATCATTGTTTTTACAAATGGATTTTAATAATATTTTTATATATTAAAATGTACATAATTATGATTTCGATCATATTATATTGTTGTGGTATTAGACATGTCTTTCCGTTACATTGATTTAACAATTTATTATTATTCTTCTTAGGTAACTATGTTTGTAAGTGTTAATGTTATGGCTCTTTGTCTAGTTTTCGTAAAACAAAGAAAGCAATTTTTTTATTTTTATTTCTATTTGTATTATTGTATTTATACATCTATGTAGTAATTTCATAAAATGTAATTTTAATGTTAAAGTGATTAGGTAATTTATGAAATTAATTATTGATCTACTTGTTTGGTTTAGTCGCATTGTTCTATTTAAATTGATTTATATGTATATAATGACACATAAGTGTAAGTTTATATGATTCAGTAAAGTTAGTGGTTAAACGTACATGCATGCATAATATTAATATTATTTTGATAATTATCTATGTCAGGGGTTAGTAAAACTCATGAGTTTAGTTTTATTTTTAGTCCTGTACGTACATGTATGTCCATGTTTACGGTACAATTATTTAATGACTAATATTTAAATATTAAAGTATGGTCGAATAATTAATATGGTGTCCGTTGCTTTTATACTGGTTTAGGTTTATTCCTGTGCTGTGTGTTTGGAGTATTGGAAGTAAGGTAAGTTAACTTTTCGTGCTTTCCGATATATTTTTAAAATATTTTTATATTGAAATGTTTTATTTTTACGATATTTTTGTTACGAAAATTTGGATCGAGTATGATTTTAGAAATAAGAATTCCCAGCTAGCTATGACTTATTAACCATTTAGTAATTGCGTATAGTTCCGAAACTAGCCTATGATACCTTACTAGGGCGTGCTTTTTATGATGCATTCGGGAGTGCACACTTTATGATACCTTAGTAAGGGGCGCATTATTGACACCTATGAACCTATGATACTGTGTCACCAGGTATTTGTGACCTTAGCGAACTGTGGAATTTATTATACGTCTTTGAATTTTGATTCTGAAACTATGATTTACGAACTATGAAATTGTGAATTTTGATTTATGGAAATTTGTAAAATATTTTATGAAACTTACTTGATCCACTAGTTAGTTCGATTAGTTTTCTTGCTGGGCTGTGTAGCTCATTATTTGTGACTTTTCAGGTACTTAGCAAATGAGCTTGCTTGGGGATTGGACTAGAGTTGAACTATGTCACTTAATAAATGTTCTAGTTTCTAGTTATTTTATTTGAGGAGCTGCGTCTCTATGGATTTTGGTTTTACATTGGATTATTTCATTTAGTATCATTTCCAGATTTTAGAATATTTTTTTACGATATTTTGGGATTTTATTTTATGAGTTTACGGAATTTGAATTTTGTTATGATTATTCGATCGAATGTTAATAGTCCGAAAAGTCGGGCTGTTACAGTTGGTATCAAAGCAGACTTCTCTTCGGAATGTATTAGGTATGGGACTAGTACATTTCCTGGGGAGCGTTTTGCGATCCTGTAGACTTCCGCTTAAGATTGACCCGTTAGGGTAGTGAAATAAATTTTGGGTTATGTACTCGCTTATGTGAATTTTGACATGTGTGACTTTGTGTTATTTGATTTTGTGTGCTATGTGATCGTTATTTGTGCATCTAAAAGTCTTATTTTATTTGTGAAGGGAAGTAAGGAAACATGAGCACTTGAGGCCGAGGCCGAGGCCGAGGTAGAGGCAACGGAAACAACAATGAAAGGCAGAGTGTGTAAACTTGTAACACTATAACTAATGTAACTCAAACTAAAGGAAAAGATACTTAACCAGAAGACAATCAAGAACAAGAAGTCACAAGAAATCAACACTAAATGAAGACAAGGTAATTGATACAATTCAACATGTTAACTATGATCAATCGAAGAAGAAATCATTGAGAGAAGTTCAAGTCAAAGTTGTTCATGCCTCAGTGATTTGAAAAGCCAAGAATCAAGATCATAACTATCAGTATCAATAAGACCAATTGATTTCAAGTGAACAAGAAGGAAAGCAATTATTGGAAAGCCACACTACTAATTGGATATGGTAATTTATTCAAGAAGCAAAAACCCTATCAAGACTAGTCACTTATGAACCAGACCGTTGCATCAAGTGTCAGGACATTGATAGCCAGTTTATGTCAGTAATAAAGATCCATATTCAAGAGCTTAGTGAAGAACAAAGAAGACATGAAGATATCACAAGTTCAAGATGTGCATTGAAGTTTCAGTTGAAGACCAGAATATTTTCTAAGTACTAAATATTCTAGATGACCAAGTAGAAGTTTCTAAGTAGAAGTTCTACTTAGAAATTCGAGATGGCTAAGTAGAAATTCTCAAGTAGAAGTTCTACTTAGAGTGCAGCTTCAACATGACACATGGCATCTTCTGATTGGCAGATTTCCAAGCTTTCAAGATAAGGCAAGATTTATGTGGATATCATTGGGCCACGTATATCTTAGTCTTTGAAGTCTACAGGACATAGATTACATGTAGTATAAATAGAAGTACTTGTGTAATGTTTTTAGTGAGTGAGCAATTCTTGAGAAAAACACAAGAGAAAAAGAGAGAGTGCATTCACAGAGCTTAGTATCATTCACTTCTCTCTGAACTTCTGTTATACTTTGTAATGAATGTTGTAGCAACCCTTTCAAGTTATATATAAGACATATATTCCTTGAATCTGCGTGTTCATTTATTGCATCGTATTTATTGCTTCTCATATTCGAAAAGTTGTATTCACCCCCCCTCTACAACACATTTGGACCTAACAATTGGTATCAGAACTATATGTTTAACATACAAAACATAGATCCCTGTGTTTGGTAGAAGAATCGTGAGTTTTCATTTTCTAGATCTACTTTTCATTTTCTTGAAAAGTGTGCTTTAAATCGTTTGTATTGAAAACTCATCTGAAAAATTAATTAAATACTCCAGGTGTGTTTATTTAGCTTGGATGTATTTTAATTAATTTTTGTGAATTAATCTGGGTACTTTCATATTTGGTGTTCTTGAGTGTTCATCATCTGTTCTTATCAAAGAAGACAACCCAACAACTTTTTGATCTCCTTTTCAATAGTAAAAGAATAAAAAGATGTTTTAAGACTTTTTTTATTTGCATTATTCACGGCCGAAAGTGTAACAGACATACTCAGTGCCTAGCAAGTGGGTTAGGTGGGTTAGGTGAGTAAAGCATTCAAAGTCAAAGGTGTTGAAGAGATAATATTGTTTATTCAATATTAAAGTAATCTGCAGAAAAATTATTCTAAGGACAAAAGTTCTACATAGAATTTCTACTTGAGAATTTCTACATAGAATTTCGACTTGGACAATTTCTACTTGGTGAATTTCGACTTGAGCAAAATTTCTACTTAGTGAAATTTCGACTTAGGCAAAAGTTCTACATATAAATTCTACATAGCCTAGTCTTGGGTACTTAGAAACTTTTAATGACCAGAATTGAGATGGCTCCTAAAAATGCATTCAAGATCCCAATGTTCGACCGAGATCACTATGAAGAATGAGTTTTCAGAATGAGACTATATTTAGAGACTGTTAACCCTGAATAGATGGAATCCCTTGATCATGAAATGTTTAATATAGTCAAAGGTCTGACTACAGCGAAGAAGATTTGGGACAAGATAGAAGTTGTCATGGAAGGATCTGCAGAGGTCAGAAGCAACAAGACACTCATACTCAAGATGGAGTATGACACCTTTAGAATAAGGAAAGGAGAAGGCATAACAGATGTCTACCTACGATTCAGTCAGTTGGTATTGGATTTGAATCTGAGAGGTGTAACTCTCCCCATGGTTGAGACTAATACGAGATATCTGAGGAACCAGCCGAAAAGCATTGAACATAGGGTCTACGCAATAAGAGAAACCAGAGATTTGCATACAACTTCTCTGGAAGAATATTATGGAATATTAAAGACCTATGAGCTGGAAACACTTCAAGATCAAGCATGGGACAATGATTCAAAGGGAAAAGAAAGTGCATCAGGATTAGTTGCTGATGAGGAAGAGTCTAAGAAGGCAATGGTTGCAGCAAAGCCTAAATCATCACTTGCACCACATCAAGTTGATAATGATGACGAGTGCGCATCTGATAGTGATGATGACTACTACACCCAAGAAGAGCTGGACAACATGGATGATAGTGTCGTGGCATACATGGCAAGGAAGTTCAGCAACATGAGATTTAGAAAGAGCAACCGACCACAAAGAAATTCTTCATCTTTCTATCGGGCTGCTAAGGGTGGTGGTAGTTCGTCAGGCTACCAAGGTAAAGGCAAGAATATCAGTTACAAATCTCCATTGGATTTCAAAATGAAGTTCAAATGCTATAATTGTGGTGAAGCTGGACACTTTGCCTCGGACTGCAAAAAGCCTAAACAGACTTATCCAAAAGAGACATATGAAGCCCTCAAAAGCAAGTATGAAGCACTGGTGAAGGAAAGACATGGAAAACGAGCTTTATTGGTGACAGAAGGAAGAGCTTGGGATGATTCAGATGAGGAAGATGTTACTCATGTAGCAAACTTTGCCCTCATGGCTGAGACATCAGAGGAACCAGAGGTACCAGTTCTGACTCTTAAAGTAGAAATGTCTATTGATGATTATAAGGAACAGAACGGGGCTCTTAGTGAAGAGATCTATATGTTGTGCAAAAGCCTAGACTCTTCTCAAAAGGAACAGAAAACACTTGTTGCCAAATGCAGAATGCTTGAGGCAAAAGTGGAAGAACTAGAGGCTGCTTGCACTGTAGATACTTCCCTAAGAGACTTTATTAAATCTCTGGAACACAAGCTCGTCCTTAAGGAAGAAGTAGAAGCATGTCTTAGGAACAATCTAGCTGAGTTAGAAACTAAATGCGAAGCTTACAAACTAGCTGCTAGTAAAGTGTATGTAGATAATGACACATTTAAGAGGATAACTGGAGTAGGTGTAGGACTTGATTATTCTGACCTTCCTAAGAAAGAAGGAAAGAGACCTATTGACCCTAGTTCCAGTGACCTTAAAACGGAAACACCTAGAATTCTTAAATCCGCTGTCAAACCTATGTACAAACACCTTGTTCCTAGAATAGAAGAAGAAGAGACTGAATTGATAGCTAGATATGAGATTGAGATGGAAGATCGCCAGAAAGCACAACCTATAACTCCTATCAAACAAGTTAAAATCAATTTCCCTAGAGATGAATCTAGACTAGGATTAGGAGCTAAGGCTGTTAAACAACAAGGAAAGAGAGAGAAAGGCATAAAAGAGGTTAAGGCTGAACGAATAAAGAAAGCATGTTATCATTGTAAATCTACTGAACATCTTTCTTATGCATGCAAAGCTAACATGAATGTTCCTGCTGCACATGCCATGCCTACCACACATACAATGAATAATCTGCATCAGAATCATGCACAGTGTGGTCAACCTAATTGTATGCCATGCACTTTTAACATCATGCAAACTTTTGTGCATTTAATGAATGCATCTAGCCAGTCATGCTCAAATACTGTTGCTAGTTCAAACATCAAGAAAAAGTATGGGAGAGCCAAGACTGTCAGTCCTCCTAAAGTTAGGAGTGACAAACCTTCTCCTAAGACTGACAAATCTGTCAAGTCTGAGAAAGGAAAGGAGATAGTCGAAAGCTCTAGTAATGTGAAGAAAAGTGCATCTCCTGTTGTTAAATCTGTTGATTCTCGATCTTATCGGAAAGCCGGGCCCAATCAAAGTTGGGTTCCGAAGAATGTCTAACCAATCTGTCATTGCAGGGCGTTAAGCAGAATAGAAATAAAGTCATATGGGTGCTAGACAGTGGAGCATCGAGGCATATGACTGGAAACAAGTCCCTGCTTACAGAGTTGGTTATGAAGGCTGGCCCTTATGTTACCTTTGGAGATGACAGCATAGGTGTGACTAAGGGATATGGCAAACTGAAAACTGGAAATGTCATCATAGAAGATATTTCCTATGTTGAGGGACTGAAGCACAATCTGTTGAGTATCAGTCAATTCTGTGACAAAGGTTACGAAATTGTCTTCAACAAGAAAGGTGTATCAATCACTCACATCAAGGAAGGCTCACTAGCTTTGAGAGGAGTTCGAAAGGCAGATCTTTTTGTTGCAGATATGGATTCAGCAAATCAGAATGAGGTCACCTGTTTCTACAGCAAAGCCTCGGATGATGAAAGCTGGTTATGGCACAAAAAGTTATCTCACTTAAACTTCAAAACGATGAATGCTCTCGCGAGGCAAGAATTGGTGAGAGATCTACCTCAAATGGAGTTCGCTCCGAAAGGACTCTGTGAAGCTTGTGAAATGGGAAAGTCGAAGCGAGCATCGCATAAAAGCAAAGAAATTTCTAGTATTACTGAGCCTCTGCAACTTCTTCATATGGATTTGTTTGGCCCAGTGAATGTCCTATCTTTGTCTAGGAAAAGATATGCTTTGGTAATCGTGGATGACTTCTCCAAGTATACATGGGTATTGTTCGCAATGACGAAAGACGAAGTACCTTTCTTAATCATTGATCACATCACTCAAATTGAGAATGTTTCAACACTTACTGTGAAGACGATTAGATCAGACAATGGCACTGAATTCAAAAACGCAGTGCTGAATGACTTCTGTGTATCTAAAGGAATACGTCGTCAGTATTCAGCCCCGAGAACTCCACAGCAAAATGGAGCAGTTGAAAGGAAGAATAGAACTTTGGTTGAAGCAGCAAGAACTTTGTTGTATGATTCAAAACTTCCTTTGTATTTCTGGGCCGAAGCAGTGAGTACCGCTTGTTACACTCAAAATAGAACCTTGATTATAAAAGATAAAGAAAAGACACCATGTGAATTAATGAACAACAGAAGACCAACAATCAAATACTTTCATGTCTTCGGAGCAAAATGCTATGTGCTTATAATTTTGCAGCAAAAGCTCGTGAAGGAATCTTTGTTGGTTACTCTACAGACGTGGTGGCAGCTTATAGAGTGTTCTTAGTGAATGATCGAAAAGTGACTGAAAGTTACAACGTCAGATTCGACGATACCAAACTCTCATCAATTTCAAGAGATTCTAGCGAACCTGAGTCCTTAAAATTTCAGAATCTGGACTTAGAAGATCTTGAAGATGAACCTGAGTTGGTTGTTCCATTAAATGTTCCAAGTGTACAAGAAGAACCTGAGTCTAGTGAACAAGCTAATTCTACAAGATCAGGAGAGACTTCTTCAGTACGAACCGGCAACAACTCAGGGGGAGTAAATAGCAGCTCAAGGCTCGAGTCGAGTTGACTCTAGTTCTGTAGGAGCTGGCACTAACTCAGGGGGATTTAGTGAAAATAATCAAAGTGGTCAGCACCCCAACTCAGAAAGTCAAGCTGAATCATCAAGACAATTTCCAGGTGAACGGGTATGGAATAGAGACCATCCGTTTGAATTAATTATTGGTGATCCAGATGCTGGTGTGACTACTAGAAGAACTGCAAGAGCTGACATGGCTAATATCTCCTTATATTCTGGGTTCTTATCCAAGCTTGAACTTAAAGAAATAGAAGAAGCTCTTGGCGATGCTGATTGGGTGATTGCAATGCAAGAGGAACTCAATCAGTTTGAAAGGCAGAAAGTTTGGAAACTGGTACCCCGACCAAAGAACATATCCGTAATTGGAGCTAGGTGGGTATTCAGAAATAAACTGGATGAAAACGGACTTGTAACACGAAACAAGGCTCGTTTGGTTGCAAAAGGTTATTCTCAGCGAGAAGGAATTGATTATGATGAAACCTATGCACCAGTTGCAAGACTTGAGGCAGTCAGGATGTTCTTGGCATTTGCAGCACACAAGAACTTCAAGGTTTTCCAGATGGATGTGAAAAGTGCCTTCCTGAACGGAGAGTTAGTAGAAGAAGTGTATCTGGAACAGCCGCCTGGCTTCGTTGATCCAGAACATGCAGATTTTGTGCATCTACTCTTCAAATCTGTCTATGGCCTCAGGCAATCCCCAAGGCGATGGTATGAAACCCTATCCTTATTATTAATTGAAAATGGTTTTGTTAGGGGAGTAATTGATAAAACATTGTTCTATAAAGTTGTGAGAAATGACTTAATACTTGTTCAAGTATATGTGGACGATATTATTTTTGGGTCATCAAATGAGCGCTTGTGCGAGAAATTTGCCAAGCTAATGCAGGAAAAATATGAGATGAGCATGATGGGAGAGCTGTCCTTCTTCCTTGGATTACAGATCAGTCAGAGAAAAGATGGTATCTTTATCTGTCAATCCAAGTACGTCAGAGATTTACTCAAGAAGTATAATCTAGAAGATGCATCAGCAGCTAAGACTCCCATGGCAACAGCCACGAAGCTTGATGAAGACAAATCAGGTAAATCAGTTGACATCACAAGCTATCGAGGTATGATTGGCTCACTCCTCTATTTAACTGCAAGTAGACCCGATATAATGTTCGCAACTTGTTTATGTGCAAGGTTCCAAGCGGATCCTAGAGAATCACATCTCGTAGCCGTCAAAAGAATTTTTAGGTATCTCAAGGGCACACCAAATCTAGGGATTTGGTACCCAAGAGATACAGGTTTTAATCTTATTGGCTATTCGGATTCAGACTATGCAGGTTGCAGGATTGATAGGAAAAGCACATCTGGTGCTTGCCAATTTTTGGCAGAAGATTGGTGTCCTGGCAAAGTAAAAAACAACATACAATATCTACTTCTACTGCTGAAGCTGAGTACATTGCTGCTGGAAGCTGTGTAGCTCAAATACTGTGGATGAGGAACCAATTGAAGGATTATGGCATGGAGCATAAAAAAATTCCAATCATGTGTGACAACACAAGTGCCATTGCCATAACCAACAATCCTGTAGATCACTCAAGAACCAAACACATCGACATCAGGTATCACTTCATAAGAGAACATCTCGAGGAGGGGACTGTGGAGCTACATTTTGTGCCCACAATGTAACAAATTGCAGATATTTTCACCAAACCTCTTGATGAAGTAACATTCAATAGATTGGTTGGTGAATTGGGAATGCTTAACACAAGTTAGTAAAGCCTTCTATCTGTAAAATCCATGTTTATGTTTGTATGTGCAAGCTACTCAATCATTATGTGCTTAGACTTTAAAATGCCTAATTAATGATTGTTATAGGTTGCATATAGTGTATTTTTGCATAAATTCCTTGTGTTTTAAGTGTCTTTTATAGCACAAATCTGTGAATTTATGCTTGTTAGATTGCATGATCATAGGGGGAGTTAAATTCATAATATTCTAAATATTGCATGATTTTTAGAAGAATTTACCTATGATTTTCATGTAATTAGAGGCCTTAGAATTGAAAAACTTCAAAATTTCGAGTTAGGTTCTATCTCGAAACTCATCTAGAAATTCGACTTGAATTTCGACTTAAGCTGTCAGAGTGAAGTTTTGAAAATTCTAAGTCTGGGAAGAATTTAGAGTTGGCTATCTCGAAATTCATCTCGAAATTCGACTTAGAGTTCGAGTTCGAGTTACCAGTGCCTAGTTCTATCTTCAAAATATTCGAGATACAGTCTATCTCGAATTTTATCTCAAAAGTTGAGATGAGGTTTCCATTAAGGGAATATTTTGAAAAGAACTGAGAATTAACTTCAAGTTAGTCTATCTCGAAACTCAACTCGAATTTCGACTTGATGTTCGAGATAGAGTTCTCAGTTAAGCTAAAGGGAATTTTTCGAGTTACACTCCTAACTCGAAACATATCTTGAATTACCCTGTACTTTTTGCTTCAAGGGGGTATTTTGGAAAGAATTTGAGATTAACTTCGGGTTAGTCTATCTCGAAACTCAACTCGAATTTCGACTTGATGTTCGAGATAGAGTTCTTAGTCTATCTCGAAACTCAACTCGAATTTCGACTTGATGTTCGAGATAGACTTCTAACTCGAAAAGTATCTTGCATTTCCCTGTTTTTCTTAGAGGGGAATTTTCCAAGTTTACTACAATTCAATAATATTCGAGATAGGTTTTCCTTATAGTTTCTGCTGTAAAATTGGTTAAAGTGCTTATTTGTGCTTAATTGTTCAAGTTAACCTCTATCTCGAACTTTATCTCGAAGTTCGACTTGATGTTCGAGATAGAGATGTTCGAGATAGAGATGTTCGAGATAGAGTTCGACTTAGATGTTCCCTGTATGGACTTGGTAATTTTCACTCTTTTTAACAGGGACATTTTTGTCATTTCACATTCATCTATATATACATCTCTAACTCGATGCCTAATTCACTTTACCTAATTTCATTTTCACAGCAGCCGTTTCACAAAAACAGTACGATTTCACAGACTTCATACAATTAACCCGTGTTTTTGTGATTAAACTCATACTAATCACGAATTACTGCCAAATTTTTGACTGTTAATCACTGTGTTATCATTAATCATTGTGATACTGTGTTTTGTAACCGCATATACACGCGCATATACATACACACAAACATCAAGTTTTGTGTATCTGTTCAAAACACGATTTCATATTCTCCACATATACACACGATTTCACTGATAAACACACGAATATTCACCTTTGTTGAATATTCAGATCTAGTAATTGGCAACTGTTCATATTCCGTAGTTTAAATTTTCAGATTATCTTTTGATATTCTCGAAAAATTAAAAGGAATAAAACTGATTAATTCGTAAATTATTTGTTTTTCTCTATTAAAATAAAAAATTCACATCTTTCAAAGACAAACATTTAATTAAAATGGCTCACCAATTTTCACTTGCTAAAAACAATTTTTATAATATTTCTACGGAAATTGGTGATCAACTCCCGCGGTTTAAGTTTTGGATACGATTTCTCAATTTGTACTCCAAAGCTAGCCATGCTTTTACTGCTAAACCTACACTAGTACATGATGCGTTACAGCAATTATGGACTAGTGCGGTTACTTTTGGGAGCAAATCAACCCCCTTCGGTTTCAGGTTTACCTTAGCGGGTCAGGAATATGAGGTGACCGAAGAAATTGTCAACAGGGTTCTGGGATTTCCAATTAAAGATGCCTATGATCCAGAACCTACTGCTGCAGAACGCCTCAGATTCTTTGAAGAAATTGGATGTTATCTTCCAAAAGGCCCAATCACGGGAAATATCCAAAAACAATTCTTCCATGTGGAATGGAATTACTTTTTCGAGGCCATCACACGATGTTTTTGAGCACGCGAAAAAGATTTTCATCAAATTCCAATTCCAATGCAAACCTTTGCAGTTGCCCTAGCAAGAGAACTGGATATAAACTATGGACGCATAGTTCTCTCTGAAATAGTAGGCTCAATGGGATCTCTTGCAAGCAGAGACCTCACTACAAATGATGTTGTCTGCTGGTTTCCTCGGTTCCTTCAAATGCTAATCAATGACTTAATACCGAAGGATGCTCTTGCTGTTAGACAGGGATTTGCCAGAAGCCCAACATCTGCATCGCTAGGGATGGGCACTAAGTCACTTTCAACCATTGCTAATCAGGATAAACATCAAGGTAAACCGATGTCAATTCATATTCTCTTTCACCCCTGTTAACGGAAGTCAGAAAACCAGCACGTGTATATGTACAAGATGATGAAGAGAGTGAAACCGAAGAGCAGCAACTTATTCGAAAGAAAGCCAAACTTTTCCATGCTGCTACTTCACAACCACAGTCAAACCCTAGTGTGTCACACGCAACCACTCCACCTCACGAGAGTGGTTCTCCCTTTAAACAGTCTACACATAGGGATTTTGATGACAGTTTTATACCTTTTGAAGATCCTGTTGCTTCAAAAGGACATGGAGTTTTAACAACTTCAGCCGTACCTTCACCGGTACGTACTGATGCTGCAAAGAGGATCGGTTCTGATGTCGTACAAGGACACTTTGCAGCCGCTCAGCCTGAGATTCCAACTCAGGACATAACAGACTTAGATCCCATAACTGCCAATTATTTTGCTTATCAAATTTCTGCAGGTACTGCTTCACATTTCGGATCAATAATTGAAGACATACACGAGCGTGAGACAGGGAGTGTGTGTGAGAGGTTAGGGAGAGAGGGACCTTCATTTTCAAGGCCCGAAACCGAGCGCCAAATACCAACAGAACGAGTATTAGAGCGAGGTCACCTAAACCAAACACCGTCCCTTAACATTGAAAATCTTGATACGCGTATGGCTTCTATGGAAAATCAGATGAGGCAGTTCGGACAGACGATGGGGCAGTTCGGGATGAACATTGGAAACAACCAAAGGGCTCTAGACGACTACGCAGCAAGAATGGCAAGTCAAGCTACAGCTTTTGATGAATTGACAAATAAGGTCAATGACTTGGGCCATGCTGGTGGTGTCTTAGGAAGCACTCTCAATGAGAGGATGGGGGCATTGGAGTCTACAATGCATACAATGGCTGTGGAGATCAGTAGAATGATGTTCGCAGTCAGGAGTTTTGTGCCCCCGGAGTGTTTCGAGTCGCAACAACCTCCCCCCGATGCTGGTGCAGGTGGTGCTAGTGGAGCGGGAGCCTCTGGTTCTGGTTTTGGAGGTTCTTATGCAGCTGGTGGATCTGATTACCAAGGTGGAGCTCAGGATAACTCACCTAAGGGGGAGAGTGGAAAAGAGACGAGACAGCAGGCAGTTCACATCGAAGAAATTGAAGAACCCGCTGATCTTGTCAAGGAACCAGAAGTTGAGTCGTCTGTTGATGAAGAGGCTTTGAGGAGGAGAAAGGGTAAGGCAGTGATAGTTGATGAACCATTCGTTGACCTGAGTCATCAGGAAACAGTACAGGAGGTACTTGACTCAGATTCTGATATGGAAGACGTACCGTTGGCACATGCTATAAAAAGATCTTTGAAGGAACAAGGTGGAGGTGCTGGCATGTCTTCCAGAATGCCTGAAGAATTTCCTGTTGATGAGGAAACCCTTAAAGCTCAACAGTTAGCCTTGGAACAAGCTCAGTTCCATAAAATGAAGATGATGCAAGAACATGCTGCGTTCCTAGAAAAGAAGCTGGATCTACAAGGGAAGCAGTATGATCATGAGCTTGCAAGGCTAGCTGATCCTCAAGTTGATCAGGATAAACGAAGGATAGGGCAGAAGTGGGATGAAGCAAGGAAGATAATGATGGGACCCTGTGCGAAAGGAGTTCATAACAAGGATGTAGATGATCTGTTCTACAACTTGAATTTGCAGAATCCAATGACTGGGGACTATATAAATGCTTTGAAGAGATTAATTTCTAAAGTCAGGGTTGGATACAATGCAAATCTTAAGGAGTGGCAGGTTATTTTGTCTTTGGTAGAAGGAGTCCCAACATCTTTCCTATATGTGGATGACCAATTCATAACGAGAAGATCTGCGTCAGAGTTGTTCTTGCTAGCGACAAAAATTCAATACTCTCATTCTGAGGAGCTAAGCATTCTGTATAGGGATCAGTTAATGCAGCTAGCAGAGGACAAGGGTCCAGAATTCTCAGCTTATCCAAATTTTGTCCGGATGGTAGTTGATGGAAAGATGAAGAGGGTTAGCATGGAGGAAAATGATCTAATGGAGCTTTCAGTGGAATCTCTCAAAGCTGTCTGTAGACAAATGATGAGTAAGGGATTCGCTTCTGAGCTTAAAGATAAATCCGTGAAGATCATTGAAAGAGTTATATTCAAGAAGAGCAATGAGGTGTGGAAGTGTGATGTCATTGCTCCAAACCCTCTTGATGACGTGAAGATTGAGCCGGAGCTGATAGAGAAGAAATGGAATATTCTTCAAGCCATGAAGAATGTAGATGAAGCTCTGACTCTTCCTTCTGGAGCACTAGAACAAGGAGAAATAAGGGAGGCTATTGGTGTTCCAGGAAGTGATAGTGTATACTGGATACATGCTTATGTTGAAGATACAGCTGATGCCTTAGTTTTCATAGATGCAGACCAGAATCAAACAATCTTGCATATGAGTAGACAATGGCTGCTACGGACTCAAGATGCTGCATTTCTGGAGAGAGTATTATATGTATTTAAATGGGGCGAAGTGGAAGATAAGTTTGTGCAAGAAAAGCAGAGACTCATGAGTTACCTGTCTGAGATAGTGGTGGAAAAGAAGCGAATGGAGCGAGATGCGGCCAGTGTCCACAATACTGACCATGTCAAGGGCTACCCCAAGATGATCTATTGTCAGTTTAAATCTGATAAATCTCACTGGAAACCTCAGCTCATCATGAAGAACTTTGAGGATATTCCAAAGATCAGGACTACTCAGGAGGTGGACAAACTCAGAAGGCTTTTCAAACATCCTTATCCAGAGCCCAAGAACCCTCTAGAAATGGAAGCTGTAAGTCTATTGAATGCTAGGTGGAAGCAGCTTAAAGATCCAGTGTACAAGAAAGAACAGCAGCAGAAGGAGAAGCGCAAAAGGCAGAAAGAAGAGAGAGTCCAAGCTGCTGAAGCTAGAAAGAGGAAACGGAATTAGGGTTAAAGGTCAGAGTGGTGTGAACTTGAAGTTGGAAAAACTTCATGTCTTTCAGTTGCTTTAACTCACTTGAGGAAAATTCACCTTAGAGTGAATCCAATAAGGTGATACAAGTTTGACTAAAAGATATGAAATAATCCAGGTGATAGGAATCACTCAAATGATCTTTAATTCGAAGTTCGAATTCTGTTTCTAGTTTAAGTTCTTTGTATTGTTTTCATGTAAATTTCAATTGTAAATTATTCAAGACTGTAATGTTAATTATCTTTTCTCGTCTCATTGTTTAGTTGAGTTATCCTTCATTAATTTGAATGTCATTGTTAGACAATCAAATTGGGGGAGATTGAAAGGCAGAGTGTGTAAACTTGTAACACTATAACTAATGTAACTCAAACTAAAGGAAAAGATATTTAACCAGAAGACAATCAAGAACAAGAAGTCACAAGAAATCAACACTAAATGAAGACAAGGTAATTGATACAATTCAACATGTTAACTATGATCAATCGAAGAAGAAATCATTGAGAGAAGTTCAAGTCAAAGTTGTTCATGCCTCAGTGATTTGAAAAGCCAAGAATCATGATCATAACTATCAGTATCAATAAGACCAATTGATTTCAAGTGAACAAGAAGGAAAGCAATTATTGGAAAGACACACTACTAATTGGATATGGTAATTTATTCAAGAAGCAAAAACCCTATCAAGACTAGTCACTTATGAACCAGACCGTTGCATCAAGTGTCAGGACATTGATAGCAAGTTTATGTCAGTAATAAAGATCCATATTCAAGAGCTTAGTGAAGAACAAAGAAGACATGAAGATATCACAAGTTCAAGATGTGCATTGAAGTTTCAGTTGAAGACCAGAATATTTTCTAAGTACTAAATATTCTAGATGACCAAGTAGAAGTTTCTAAGTAGAAGTTCTACTTAGAAATTCGAGATGGCTAAGTAGAAATTCTCAAGTAGAAGTTCTACTTAGAGTGCAGCTTCAACATGACACATGGCATCTTCTGATTGGCAGATTTCCAAGCTTTCAAGATAAGGCAAGATTTATGTGGATATCATTGGGCCACGTATATCTTAGTCTTTGAAGTCTACAGGACATAGATTACATGTAGTATAAATAGAAGTACTTGTGTAATGTTTTTAGTGAGTGAGCAATTCTTGAGAAAAACACAAGAGAAAAAGAGAGAGTGCATTCACAGAGCTTAGTATCATTCACTTCTCTCTGAACTTCTGTTATACTTTGTAATGAATGTTGTAGCAACCCTTTCAAGTTATATATAAGACATATATTCCTTGAATCTGCGTGTTCATTTATTGCATCGTATTTATTGCTTCTCATATTCGAAAAGTTGTATTCACCCCCCCCTCTACAACACATTTGGACCTAACAAACAACTACAACCACAACAACAACGGCAACAACAACAATGATGGGGGTAATATGTTTAACCAGCTAGCGCAAACCATAGCTACACTCGTTGGGAACCAGCAACCGGCTCAACGGAGCATTGTATCGGAGTTCAAGCGGTTAAATCCTCCTACTTTTGATGGTGCAACGGATCCAGCTGTTGTTGAAAAATGGACACAAGAAATGGAAAAGGCGTTTGAGCTGATGGGAAGTAATGATGCACAGAAAGTAACTTTAGCTGTGTATCAGTTGTAGGGCAGTGCTTATGATTGGTGGTTGATGGAGCAGAGAAGAAACGAGGCTAATCCTGACTCTGTTACCTGGGAAATATTTAAGGCGGCATTGACTGACAAGTATTTCCCGAGAACTGTACGCGTCCAAAAGGAGAGAGATTTTATTATACTTGAGCAAGGAGACAGAACAGTGATAGAGTATGAAGCAGAATTCTCGAAGCTCTCTAAGTACGCTCCTACTCTGGTTGCAGACGAAGTTAGTCGTGCTAGAACACTAGAAGAGGGACTTAGGGCTGACATTAGGCATGCGGTTGTTAATTTTGAGCTAGGTACGTACGAACAAGTGCTTAATAAGGCTCTTGTGGTTGAAAGTGGTTTGGTAGATGCAAAGAAGAAGAAAGACGAAGATGGTAAGAAGAGGAACGAGCCTGCAAGTGGATTCATTGATAATGGGCCAGCAAAGAAGTTCGGCAATCGAGGATCCAGTGGAAATGCGAATAAAGGAACTCAAGGGAACCAACTACAGTGTTCTAGGTGTGGTCGTAATCATTTAGATAACGACTTTCGATGGAACACTGGTGCTTGTTTCAGCTGCGGGGAGATGGGACATAGGGTCGCGGAATGTCCAAAACGTGATCCAACCAAAGACAAGAATGATGCAAGTAAGGGCACTTTGGCAACTCTTCTTGGACCTACCTATGGACGAGTGTATCAACACCAACCGAAACAGGATTAAGGTACGAAATTATTTGCTAAGTAATTTCATTTTTAAATAATGTGTTATTTATGAACTTGTTGCATTTACTTGTTTTTTGTGTAAAATTTGAGGATAATTTTTTTTTTAAGGTGGGTAGAATGTAATACCCTGTATTTTTTTTAGCAAACAATTTCTTTTAAAAATATGTTTCATACTTATCAGATTTTTTTTAAATTATCTTTTCGTATTTATACGGATATTAATATATATTTTTTGTGAATATTTTTTTAAGAGTTCTAAATATTGATAGAAGTTATTTAAGATAAAACTACGATTATAGAGGATATATATTATGTAAACGGATTAACACAAATTTGGTCACGTAACTCAAGTTAGTTAATCTATTTTTGCCTATATATTTATTGGTTAGCTCGGTTGAAAAGAAAAAAAAAACAAGGAAAAGGGTATTATTAATAAGAGTTATAGGCAGGGTGTTTAGGTAAAACGAGAGAGAGAAAGTACAAGTCTCCGTTACTTTGAGGTACATCCTAACTTAGTACTCCCTCTGTCCCCCTTGGTTCTTTACCTTGGGGGACGTAATTCTTGCACGGATTTTAAGGTGCATTTTGCGGATAGTTTCATAACTAATTTTAAAATTTTCTTTTTTTTGTATAAAAATAGAATTGTTCTATTTTTAAACAAAAAAAGAATATTTTAAAAATAAGTTACGGAACTATACTTTTTAGAAGCCTTAAAATGCGTGTCAAGCAGTGAAAAAAAATGTAAAGAAATGAGAGGGACAGAGGGAGTAACTTTCATATTATTATAATATTCATTGGATTCACGACTTGTGTAATACTGTAATTGTTGAATGTGTTAATTGCTTATCATATATAAGTTAGTGCATGTACTGCGTTTGCAATTTAGATCTATGTACATATCCATGGATTTTGTAGGTAGCATATATTATATTTTGTTTTGCGGAAAATCTGTATATAGTATGTATTTAAAATTTACTATCTTCATCATTGTTTTTACAAATGGATTTTAATAATATTTTTATATATTAAAATGTACATAATTATGATTTCGATCATATTATATTGTTGTGGTATTAGACATGTCTTTCCGTTACATTGATTTAACAATTTATTATTGTTCTTCTTAGGTAACTATGTTTGTAAGTGTTAATGTTATGGCTCTTTGTCTAGTTTTCGTAAAACAAAGAAAGCAATTTTTTTTATTTCTATTTCTATTTGTATTATTGTATTTATACATCTATGTAGTAATTTCATAAAATGTAATTTTAATGTTAAAGTGATTAGGTAATTTATGAAATTAATTATTGATCTACTTGTTTGGTTTAGTCGCATTGTTCTATTGAATTGATTTATATGTATATAATGACACATAAGTGTAAGTTTATATGATTCAGTAAAGTTAGTGGTTAAACGTACATGCATGAATAATATTAATATTATTTTGATAATTATCTATGTCAGGGGTTAGTAAAACTCATGAGTTTAGTTTTATTTTTAGTCCTGTACGTACATGTATGTCCATGTTTACGGTACAATTATTTAATGACTTATATTTAAATATTTAAGTATGGTCGAATAATTAATATGGCGTCCGTTGCTTTTATACTGGTTTAGGTTTATTCCTGTGCTGTGTGTTTGGAGTATTGGAAGTAAGGTAAGTTAAATTTTCGTACTTTCCGATATATTTTTAAAATATTTTTATATTGGAATGTTTTATTTTTACGATATTTTTGTTACGAAAATTTGGATCGAGTATGATTTTAGAAATAAGAATTCCCAGCTAGCTATGACTTATGAACTCGTTAGTAATTGCGTATAGTTCCGAAACTAGCCTATGATACCTTACTAGGGCGTGCTTTTTATGATTCCTTCGGGAGTGCACACTTTATGATACCTTAGTAAGGGGCGCATTATTGACACCTATGATACTGTGTCACAGGTATTTCTGACCTTAGCGAACTGTGGAATTTATTATACGTCTTTGAATTTTGATTCTGAAACTATGATTTACGAACTATGAAATTGTGAATTTTGATTTATGGAAATTTGTAAAATATTTTATGAAACTTACTTGATCCACTGGTTAGTTCGATTAGTTTTCTTGCTAGGCTGTGTAGCTCATTATTTGTGACTTTTCGGGTACTTAGCGAATGAGCTTGCTTGGGGATTGGACTAGAGTTGAACTATGTCACTTAATAAATGTTCTAGTTTCTAGTTATTTTATTTTTAGGAGCTGCGTCTCTATGGATTTTGGTTTTACATAGGATTATTTCATTTAGTATCATTTCCAGATTTTAGAATATTTTTAACGATATTTTGGGATTTTATTTTATGAGTTTACGAAATTTGAATTTTGTTATGATTATTCGATCGAATGTTAAGAGTCCGAAAAGTCGGGCTGTTACAGCATGGCCGAGTAATTGCGGATGCATTCGAACAACACGGTTCACCAGATTCGGATGGCCTTGGTAGTGCCAAATTTTATGGAACGACTAACTTCGATGGTAGAGTTCCTTCTGAGACTAGTGGTTAGGCAGATTGACATGTGATAGTATCGGCTATTAGGACGTATATATTTTGTTCCTTTCCAGCGGTTAAACTTCCAACTTTATGTCAACCATTCCGTTGTTATAACTGCTTACGACTCTACCTGCTTGGAGGTTCATAAGAACTGTTCTTCAGGTTTCGAAATTGATCGCAGTGTTACCCATGTGTGGATAGATTGACCAAAATTCCTTGATTCTGGAAAGAATTCAACAAATTGTGGCAAACCTTGTCTTTCTGATTATCAGAAAACGTAACTGAAGAAAGTGGAAACTGAAGCGAACCCTGTGAATCGGGTAAGGTAGCCGCTATATGGATTGATGAACAGACCCGGATTATTACAACTGATTATAGGAATAAAATGATGAAGTTGAGATTGGATGGTAAAAAGGGAAATATATTCAAGGACCATAACGGACTGAGAAATTCCGGGATTGACTTAAATGAAACGGTTGTTATGCTAGAAGAGTTAAGCTTATGTAGCACGTGGGGTTGATAAGAGAAGTTGAAAAGATAAAAAAAAGGATAAAATAAAGGAAAGGTTCCCGGAGAAGATACCGAGAAGTCGATTGAGATTTATATGGAGTAAAATTTTGGAAAATATCAGAAACGGTATCAAGGGAAGAAGGATGAACGAGGAGTGACTATGCCACTCTGGCACCCAATATTTGCTGTGTGAGGAAAGCAGTGAACAAATACAAAAGCATATTGATAAGCGTAACCTAACCTAGATAGATTATCTTCGCTATGGAGGAAGGAGGCACTATGCCAGCAATTGCTAGAAAAGTAATGCCATTAGCTAACCCTAACTTACGTATTGTAGCGCGGCCATTTGGGTCCAGGTGACCAGGAGTCATAAAGTGACTAGACCAACGATGTAAGGACAAAGCGGGTTGCTTCTAATCAAGCGCCGACCGCGAGAGCTTTTGGATATAAAGTGAAGTGATTTAGGTGTATACGATTGACCAGCTTATGAACTAGAAATAGAAATAAAGTGAATTGGGATACATGATGATGGAATTTTATAGATACCATGGATGTATTATGACTGAGGAAAGTGATTAATGAAGGCTTAGTAAGATCTCTACATCCTCCAAGGAAGGTATAACCCTCATAAACCCTAGATCATACTTTGAGTTTTGTGATTGTTCTTAGTGATCTTAGATGCGATATGATTATGGTGTTATTATTAGCATGAAAGCATGATAGTTAATGGTTTAGTTGATCTAAGCAATATGATGGATATGATGTTAAAGTAAAGGATGTAAGTATTTCTTGAAAATAGAAGCGAGGATAGAATATCCATAAAATTAGGACGAACCCTGGGAATGCACAAAGGATAGCATTACCCCTAAGAAAGACATTATGAATCCAGATGATATAAGTTGGATTGACTAAGGTTACAATAACCTTTAGGAATTTATTAAAAGGGGTTTCGGAAAGTACATAGACAGAATTGTTATAGGATCGATTAATGATATTTTGACATACCCTATACCCAGAAAATACAGGAGGAATGATGAGGCATGTGTGAAACCATGAGAAGGCATGGATTGAACCAATAAGGTTGAGATTATCCTAAAACAAGAAAGAACTAAGAGAAGATATCCTAGACCTTATGTGAAATTAGCCGTGATAAAAGTCACATTTAAGGATCAAGGCAATAACTTATAGAAAAAGACTGATGGATACTTTTATCCTTCAGCAGAGCTTAAGGGAGAAAGCTTTCACTCAATAATGATGGGAATGAGGTAGAAAAATTTGAGTCGGAATAGATCCAGAGAACATTGGTTACAAGAAATTATTATTATCAGGGAAAGGCCAATGAGGTGGCTGACACTTTAAGTATAGAGGAGTAATTATAAATGCTCATACCGAAGAAACGAAATGATAATTGGAAGGACCTTGAAGGTCATGTCGGATTGGAGGAATTTACATTCTTTCTGATGATTGTGCAAGAATCGAGTGTAATAATAGTTTAAGTAAAGATTCGATTCCCGATATCGTCTTAAGCAAACTACCTACATTGTGAGGTCCTATTTTGAGGTAAACCAGGACGATGATACAAACTTGACTAAGTAAACAGTTAAGTTTCCAGTCTTCTACTGAAGATATATGATTCATAATTTCATTAATCTGTCATAGTTGCAATGCTTGAAGCTCTTCTACAATTTTATCTGCCTCGTGTAATATCTACATCAAGTTCAGGAAGTATTCCTTGTGGATGAGGGATAGTGATTAGTTTGTCCTCCTAGAGGATTCTGATCTGACAATTATGAAACCCGTATGGTTAGCTATTAAAGCATTACGTAAACAGCGAACGAGGGTGATTCTTCTAAGAAATTCGATGACAACGCAAAAATAAAGATAGTGGTGCTATTGAACTAAATGGCATGTTGATGAATGACAAGAAAGTTTATGATGGTGTATTTCTGCGCAAACAAGATAGAGAATATGAGATTGGAGATTCATGATGCTAAAAGTATCCTCGTGGGAAGGATTAATGAGGTGTGGAGGGACAAGTTTGGCAGGAATAGATTATATTGGATCTAAGTTAGAGAAATCAGCAAGATTTATTTTAGGAGGGTTTAAATTGGAATGATGTGATGTTTGAAATAAATGATAATGCTATGATGGCTTATAAAGAGATTATAGTTGAAATTGAAAGCATAAGAGACCTACAGATTAACTCCCTTTAAGTTGGGAGGATTCGAGGAAATAGATGGAGTGAGTAATAAGGAGCCTCGTAGATCGAAAAAGGTGAGAATTTGGATGGTTGAATAGCGGAAAGTTTAACCCCAAGAATGTGATGATTATTGAGTAAATGTGACGGGATACCAATAAGAAGGTGCCAAGTACAAATGACGTTTTGATATTGAGATAACAGTGGAGGTAAATAACAGAAATGAATAAGAATTTTGATAATGAGATAACAATGGAGGTAAATAACGGAAATGAATAAGAATCAGACAATAAGACGAATGTGATTGATAAAGAAAAGATTGGAAAGTAATTATGGAACGTGAAGCAAGGAATGCTATGAATGGAATGATGAATGGGTTCTCTGACGAACTCCCGAGATGACAACCTGATAATGTTAGAATTATGATTATGAAAGAGCTAGTAGCGTGACGTGGAATATCAGTAACAATGATGTCAAGCGAGAAATCTAAGATTTAACCGGAAAGGTTGAAGGACTCCCAAAAGTGAGTGGCTCAGATCGAACAAGAGTATAGGTCCATATGATGATGGATAGAGCAGCGAGGATATGATGACACGTGAGAGTACGATAAAGTAGTATTTGATACGATTGCAATTATTTCTCTTCTCTAATGAACCTCTATTGTTCAGAGGTAAATTCTAAGTATGATATTTTGCAATCCTGAGAATTTTCTATAATTCTTTAAAAAAAAATCTTTTTCTTTTTCTTCTCTCTTATTCATCTTCTTTATGAATTGAGAAGAACAACCCTTTAAGGAGGGGAGGTACTGCTACGTGACTATCTGTCTGTGTGATAGAAGTCTAAGTGGAATACCATAACTTGTTTAATTGCTTGTCAAGTACTAAAGGCTGGCCACCTTCTATACTACCTATGCAATATAACAAATGTTCATTGATCATAGTGATCTCTCAATAAATCTTTCCACTTCTCTATATTGATCGAGATTGCGAAGATTAAGGCGATCAGGAAATGCATAGTGCAAGTGAGGTTATCTCCGAATTCGCAGCACGATAGTGATACCTAAGCCACTGCGGATATCAACAAGGATAATAGTATAGGACTGAGTAAGAGCATAACCCGAATAATGTGTTGTAGGAAAAGTAGCAAAGTTGATGGGAAAAGGATAAAGTACGTATTGTAGCACTAGTAGATGTGCTGAGAAAAGG
This sequence comes from Saposhnikovia divaricata, assembly GCA_036435485.1. NCBI lineage: Eukaryota > Viridiplantae > Streptophyta > Magnoliopsida > Apiales > Apiaceae > Saposhnikovia > Saposhnikovia divaricata. The sequence goes on along the minus strand of CM071594.1, from coordinate 51,627,329 downwards.
TAGAACGACTAAGAATTGACCGGGAAGCTGAAAGGTGAAACGACAGACAAACGACTCTTGTTCCCTACCTGATTCCGGGACGGAATCCTTTTAAGGAGGGGAGACTGTAAGAACCCTAATTTTTGGTAGGAATTAAAACTTTTATTATGGAGCAGATATGGTTTCCAATATTTATATGTCACGAAGTATGCAATAGGTTGCCAACTTAGATTGGAATAATCTACCTCCTAGAAAGAAAGATATAGTAAATTCCAAAGAGGAAGATTACTCTCATGTCATCCAAATCGATATCTGTTATAAGTCCAATGGTTCCGTAAAAGGGTTAAGGAATGCTCAAAAGAGAACAAGGACCTTATTTCTAATTATAAGGAATAAAGAAAGAATAAGTGATGAATAGTGTTTTGGTGAAATTAGGAATATTATTAGACGACACTATATAGAGGTACCCGGAACGGATTTCTGAGTTCGTATTAATGATCCAAGGGGAAATAGAGTGTATGTAAAGGTTATCGGATTCTCAAAAATAGCACTTTTATTTTCCCCAAGATTTCCCTGGACACTGAAAGATCTTAAGGAATTATTGAAAGGATTTAAGGAATATAGGTTCAAGAATTATGAATGAGGATTGAGAATGGTGGTATAAATATTAAGAAGGTTCCGGTAAAACCCTAACTAGAAATCCTTGAGATATTCGTCCGAACAATCAATGAAGTGAGCAATAACCGGACAAAAGAGCAAGCAAAGGATTAAGATGCATGCATGTGCTAGTGGAAAATATCTAGTAACTAGTAGTTACAAAGGTAACTAGCTCCATTAGAAACCAAACCATCTAGTTAGCACATTACACCATCTTATCTTACATAACAAGATTTGCTAGTGGAAGATGATGCATTGGATGAGCCAAGCAATTTATTAAAGTAGCTTTAGCTAGATATTATCTCAAATAATTCATTTTATCACCTAGCCAAGCAAGCAACCAAGCAAACACTCCATTTCTTCCAACTGCCCAGCAAGAACCACCCATGATAAAATCACCAAATTTTAACCATATCTTCTCCCCCTCATGGGCAATATTCGCTCAAAATTTCATAGCAATCCAAGTAGTATAGCCTAGGCAACTCTCCTTCCCAAGATGGATAACCAAACTGTCCAGATTTTGACAGTTTCTGTGACGATTTTCAAACGGCCATATCTCCTTCATTACTCAATGAAATTTTGTGTTCTTTATCTTTTTGGAAAGGTATTAAGATCCTCTACAACTCTCCTTCAGAAGTCTTGATCAGAAAATCTCGGTAAGGTCCTCGTTTTTCATGTTCTTTCAACTGGGGTATAATAGATCCGAAAACCTCTAATTATATTCTTGATGATCCTTGTTAGTTTAAGGTTGTTAAGGAGTTCTAAGGACAAATCAAGGTTTATTAAGGCTTACCCACACTCCAAGGAAGGTAATCATCTCTTGAAACCCTAGCTTTGACTTTAAGTTTTGATGGTTTTAGATGATATATGATGATGATGTTGGTACAAGCATGTTTATGAGATTATGTAGTAGTTTTAGTAGTTATAAAACCATGATTCAAATGATGGATATGAGAGATGTTCTTAGACTGTTAATATGAGTATTATGTGTGTAAGATTGTTGGTATGTCCGGTGTGGCTTGGTCGTGTTGAAATAAATATGGAAACGTCCGATTTATAGCCGTCGTAATGCCCGATTTTTGTTAACCCCTAGAAAACCGTGCATAACAGTAGGAATGAACATCTGGACTTAGTAAGTTTATGACATGTCCTTGTAGATCTTGGGTCATAAATCGGTTTGGCGAAAGAACCGAAACAAACGGACTTACGGTTTAGGATTTATGGTCGATTTACTAAAAGTGGTTCGAAACCGTAAAGGCAAATTTGTAATTGAAATTGAACCCCCTTAACTCAAGTAATTCAGTGACGAATCTTGGTAATTAAATATTAGAGATCATAAGGAAGGTGTAGGAGAAAACCTCGTGTCAAACGGATCGTTTTTCAATTTTATAAAAATATTTGAATCGAGGTTAAACGCGAACGAACCCCTAAAAGCGTACTTGGTTATAACTTTGGAAAATCACTTAGATAACGATCGATAAATCTCGAGGTATAATCTTTCGACCTTAGAACTTATATGGCTTAACTACCTACCAAGTGTAAGTGTAATGACATACCTTGATAGCAAGCAAGTGTCGGGTCATAACGGAGTTAATGAGCGATAACTTGAAAACGTGCTTTAGCTTAAGTAAAGTATTTACTTGGCGTTTCAAAGTGATAGGTGATTAACCCGGGATAATTTTGGTTGTTTATAGATTGCCGGACCACCCCGAGTCATACCACTAGCATAGCAGGAGTACCAGGCAAGTCTTCAATCAATTTGAAGCTGTTGTTGTGATAATATATATATGATTAATTGTTGTTATACATATGCCATAGCATGCATGCCTACTTTCAAAATTGATATTGTGATACTTGTTCCCTGATTGATGTTGGCTTATAAGTTAGATACAAGATATACTAATTATAAGCCGGATATTACTAAGGCCCTTAGTGAAGGGCATATGATCTCATTCTTTTAATAAAGACCGGGAGTCTGTATTTTGTAATATAGAGATAGTCATGGAAACCCGGAGAGATTTCAGTGACAGATTATTTGAGGGATGTTATTTATGATCATTATTTATATTTCCATAAGTATTAAGTACTTGGGAATTATTCGAGGAATGTTATTTGAATACTCATTCGAGTTTATTTATTTAAATGAATATTATTTCGAATATTCATTTGAGTTTAATTGTTTATTTTATATTATGTTCGAATATTCATCTGAGTTTATTTATTTAATGAATATTATTTTGAATATTCATTGGAACTTTATTTATTTAATATTATTTTGAATATTCATTCGAGATTATTTACTTAATGAATATTATTTTGAATATTCATTCGATATTATTTACTTAAGGAATATTATTTCAAATATTCATTCGACCTTTATATATTTGTTGAATATTGTTTAATACTCCTTTAAGATGGATTATTTATCGATTACTGTTCTGAATATTCCTCTGAGTTATTTAATGAATATTATTTGGAATATTCGTTTGATCTTTATTTATTTAATGAATATCTTCTGGAATATCCATTTAAGGTTGATTTATTTATTGGATATTATTCCAATTATTTATTCGAGGAATTACTTATTTAATAAATAAATTCCCTATATTCATTCGAAGGTTACTTTGAGCAAAAATCTATTCTAAGAATATTCTTTAAATATTATGAGATGATAAATATTCCTTTATTATTTATTTAATTCTTGCTAACTAAGCTTTAAAATATATTACTTCGTTCAAATACTATCTTCGATCTTCAAATATTAGGTACAATATTTTGAGCATTATTATTATTATTATTATTATTATTATTATTATTATTATTATTATTATTATTATTATTATTATTATTATTATTATTATTATTTTATCAAGGAAGGTTCTCAAAACACCATTCTTCATTCGAATCTATCTTTTAAAATATAAGGGAACCTTATTTGAGAGCTGTTATTTCTTGAACTACCCGGTCATACATTTGTTAAAATATTCTTTTCACTCGCAACTTGGTTGCTAACTATCAAACTGAGTTTGTTCGTTACTCCCTCCTCATTCGAGGGGTAATATTATTGGAACACGTCGATATCCATTAACAAGCAGTAGCTTGGGAAATATTGTTGAATTTTCCTTTCCAACTAGATACGGCTACTTTGTGGAGTCTTATCAACAAGTATTACACTTGGGGAAAGGGGGACGAGCTTTACGTTTCAGAGTCATGGATTTACTCGAACTAGGAGTATTTGTGTAAGAGGCTGTGGGACAGTTCATCATTGAAAAATGTGTAAGAGGCTGTGGGACAGTCCATCAATGAAAATCGGTGTAAGAGGATGTGGGACAGTCCATCCTTGAAATAGGGTCCGAGTGGCGCCGGTCCCGTCCAAGCCCAAAGATGGCTAGGGAGATCCGGCGTATGGTGGTGTCCATATGTTCTTCCTTCTACCGGTAGTAAAACAAATCTTGAAATGCACAACCTGCGACTGATCATCGTAAGGCGGTGTCATCTGGCGCGACATACCCCAGTATTGGTTCACCATCCAGAATCTATTTATTTTCTGCAACATTGTCAGTGTTGGCAAGACTGAAAATTGTTCAAAACTGGAATTGCATATTTTTCCTGCAATTTCCTTTTTAAGGAAAAGTGAGTATTTCTGGCGCTTATCTTTGCATAGCAGATATTCTTACGAAAGGTATAATTCGAGTTACCTTGTAATTTCATCGTTTATATTATACTGGCACTATGTTCGTTAATGCATGGCATATGGTTTCAAAGATATTTCAGAACTGTTATATATTATTGTTCAGTTACATATTATTTTTGGTGGACTATTGCACACCCTTGCTTTATCTATTATATCACAACAACAGCTAGACCGGATGGCCCACACAAGGCGAAGTCGGTGCAAGCCAGTCAGAGGATTAACTGCTGAGACCATAGCTGCCACTGCTGAGTAAGAAGCTATTGGTAGGCTAGATATTAGCTTTCAGTAGCTAATGTAATTATTTATTTGGCATATGTAAATGGATGGCAAAGAGCATGTTATAGTTAATGAAAATTCTTTTGGTTGTAAGAATTCAAACTTGTGATTAATAAAACTGGTTGTTACTCTGATTTCATCTCTGGGACTATTACGGGTGTGTTGTTGTTTTGGGTCACAATGTTGTAATCTCATTTATATTGGTTTTGTGGGTGGATATTGAGGTCTTAACGACCAGATCCCTGACCCCGGATCTGGGAGTGTTACACAGTCTGTCTAGAAGACTTCCATGACACCGCTCCACCCGCAAGGGTAAACATGTATCCAGTCATTCCATTAGAACCAGACTTCTTAGCTATCCAACTTGCATCACTATATCCCTCTAGCACTCCAGGAAACCTCCTGTAATGTAAACCAAGAAAGATGGTGCCTTTCAGATATCTAAGTACTCTATCTAGAGCATCCCAATGAGTCTTGTTTGGACAGCTTGTATATCTTGCTAACTTAGACACTGAATATGAAATATTCGGCCTAGTACCATTAGCAAGATACTGCAAATCCCAATAATCTAAGAATACCTTAACTGAGACACATGAACTCCTGAACTATTCTTGACAAGGGAAATTTTAGGATCACATGGAGTACTTGCGATTCTACAAATTGAATAACCATACTTCTCAAGTATAGATTTCTCTAAATAATGAGATTGTGACAAGGTTATTCCATCAGTTGACTGAGTCAACTTGATACCAAGAATCACACTTGCCTCTCCCATATCCTTCATTTCAAAATGCCTTTTCAAGAACCTTTTTGTCTCATTAATAATCTCAATATTTGTTCCAAACAACAAAATGTCATCCACATATAGGCACACAATAATACATTCATTTCCTTTAACCATGTAATAGACACACTTGTCACTTTCATTAACTACAAATTCCGATTCTAAAACAGTTTCATCAAACTTTTTATGCCAGTCTCTTGGAGCTTGTTTTAAGCCATATATAGACTTGATTAACTTACATACTTTCCTTTCATCACTAGAAGCAACATCCCTCAGGATGATCCATATAAATCTGTTCTTCAAGTTCACCATGAAGAAAAGCTGTCTTTACATCCATTTGATGGATGATAAGACCATGTACGGAAGCCAATGCTACAAGCATTCGGATTGTTGTCATCCTAGCAACCGAAGAGTATGTATCAAAGAAATCAATGCCCTCTTTTTGCTTAAAACCCTTAGCTAATAGCCTAGCCTTATACTTATCTATTGAGCCATCCGGGTTCATCTTCCTTTTGAAGACCCATTTACATCCTATAGTAGAACACCTAGGAGGTAGATCAACCAACTCCCATGTTCCGTTAGAAACAATAGAGTCAATCTCACTTTTTACCGCACCTTTCCAGTACCTAGATTCTGAAGAATCCATGGCCTGTCGGAAAGTTAAAGGTTCATCCTCGATATTGTAAATAATAAAATCACTTCCAAAATCCTTGACTACCTTTGCACGCTTACTCCTTCTAGGTTCCTCTACTTCAGCATGAGTAGAGCTACTACTAGGATTTGCCCCCACAACAACAGATCAATGTGTTCACAAATACACCAGAGATCAACAACGACATGCACCTCAGTTCGCCTGAGAATTATGTATATAAACTTTATGTATTGAGAGAGAGCAAGGAAAAAGTAGCTAGGGTTTTCTATCCTTAGGGCGTATATCTTTACTACGTTCTATTCTGTATGTATATAATACAAAAAAATAAAACGTAACTGATACTCCATAAGAGGAAAATAATTATTCTGATTTAATTTGCATTAACTGCATCATCAGGATTTATTTTTTCAGTTACAGCTGCATCAGGATCTAATACCCATCAGGATTTTATGTCCATCAGTATCAGGATCTGACCATCATCAGGATCAGGATTTGATCAACATCAAATCCTCTCCCAGAATTACTGATTCAACAGAATTATTGCTGCAACAAATAATCTGATTTCTTGTTAAAGTAAATCAATAATCCAGGTAATAAAATTCCTTTCCCAGGCCGCCTCGCGTACGCGAGACGCCGTGACATTCGCCCAAATCGACCCGACCCGAGTTGTGTCGTGGCGGCGGCAGCGCTTTTGTATGTGCGCGCGAGGCCCACACTACCACAATGCACGCCCACATGCCTTAGTAGTTGTGCACTACACTTGCACATGGAGCTATATAAAGCCACCAACCTTTCATTATCAATTCAATGTGGGATACAAGTTATTTCAACTAAACAACCCACATAACCCATTTAAAACATCCTTCTTTCAACTCAATCTATTTATGGATTTCACTAAGAAAATGTTATAGATCCAAACATGAAAATTTAAATCCTCATTATAAGGAACAACCTCCACTTATTAATTTCCGGAAATTATATCAAGAACATATTAAAAATATACTTGAACTTTCCATTTTCTAACACTTGTTTCATTCAATCCGCATCTCTTCTCGTTTACTCCCTCAATAATTTTGACTTTTAGCGATATTTTTTACTAAAATTTAAATACTAATTTCTTATTTTGAAAAGTTAAAAATAACATTTTAAATCAGGTTACACTTTTCTAATAATATATTTTTTTCTAATTTTTCTCAATTATATAATAACTAAAAATCAATCAAATTCTGATATATTTTATCATCCAAAAATCAAACTAAACAATTAATTAGACAGGAAGAGAATATCTTATTTATTCCAAATAAAAATATTTTATGATTATATTTATCTCTAAATACAATGTTTAGAAACCCATTTCTTTAAGAAATTTGAAATAGACCGTGTATTTGTTTTGAGTTTAAAGGAAATATGAATTATATATATTTATAGAATAGGTGTTGTAGAACGAAAAATAGGGTGTATTTATTGCGTGTTTAATACTAGGGTTTGTGGAAGCTTCGAGCTTTAATGGCTGATCTAGTGTTTCGTGACTTAACTCGGTCCTCACAAGATGCCTACGTATCTTGCAAATATCAAGAATCAAGCCAAAAAACGTAGTTCTGTTTGTGAAGGATCAGGTCCTTATATAGGTGTTGAGAACCCTAGAAATCGGGTAGAATTAGATGTCTTGGCGGGCAAGTTATTGCCTTGGCCCAATTCTAGAGTCTTCTATCAGATAAGAAGATAAATATTTTGAGAGATATGTCTTGGAGGCTACTCCTGATATGATTTAGTTTCCTTATTGACTCAAATTCGAAGTCTTATTTTTGGCTGATTTTACAGCTACGAAATTAATATCAATTCAAGGGTTTCAGGCCTCATTAATGGGCTTTAACCTTGGACCAACATAGGTTTAATTAATAAATCATTTAATGTATTTCTAGGGTTTATTTTCAGCCCATATCATTTGCCTCCCAACTTCTAGGAAAACTGATCAGGTTTTCGTTGAAGTTATAATTGTCTATATTAAGATTCGGGATCATTTTTATCCCTTACCCGGGACTTTTCCTACCCTATTAATGGGATTTTATTCGTACACTAGTGTTTCACATGTATCGTCTTGGTTGTAAAGTGTGGAGCGACCTACACATTTACGACGATTTGCCTTATTCGAGGTTCTAATTTGTGCTTGCTTTTTAGCAATTTCAGCACATTTATATAGCTTTCATGCATTTTTAGCATAAATTATTGCTCGAAAATATTTCTATAATTTTCCTCGTATTTTTCTATACTTTTCCTAATATTTTAGGAATTTTCGAGTACCCACATGTATTTTTCTTAATTTTTCCTAACAATTTAAGAATTTTTCGGGTACCCACGTGTATTTTTCTTAATTTTTCCTAATAATTTAGGAATTTTTCGGGTACCCACAGGTATTTTTCTTGATTTTTACTAATAATTTAGGAATTTTTCGGGTACCCACAGGTACTTTTCTTAATTTTTCCTAATAATTTAGGAATTTTGGGGTACCCACAGGTATTTTTCTTGATTTTTCCTAATAATTTAGGAATTTTTCGGGTACCCACGGGTACTTTTCTTAATTTTTCCTTATAATTTAGGAATTTTCGGGTACCCACGGGTATTTATTTTTAATTTTTCATAATAATTTAGGAATTTTCGGGTACCCACAGGTATTTTTTTAATTTTTCCTAATAATTTAGGAATTAATTTGTAACCAATGTAAAACTTCAAGGGTCAAATAGCAATTTGACTATTTACAATTCGTTTCCGAATGGAATGTCCCTGGGGCCTACACATTTTTTATGATTCACTCGGCAAATCCATTCGGCAATTTCCATTTCTTCTTGTTTCGTCCTTTTCTTCTTTTGTCTTTTTCTTCTTTTTTGTCTTTTTCTTCTTTTTAACTTTCCGAATGAAAGTTCCACTCGGCCATGCATTCCACTCGGCTTTTAACAGATTTTGCTCCCACTCGCCGTTTTCATTCGGCTTTTTTTTTAATTTTAATTTTCCGATTGAAAATTTAATGTGGGACCATCCCATTTTATGCTCCCAGTCGGCAATTTCATTCGGCGGCTTTTCAATTTTTATCTCCTGTTCGGTTTTTCCAGTCGGTTTTTTTTTCTTTTTTTTTTTATAACAATTTCCAATTGAAAATTGTTATGGGGCCCAGCCCTTTTTTTTGTTCCGGCTCGGCAATTTCATTCGGATTTTGAGCCGTTCGAAACTTTATTTTTCGTACAGAAATTCGAGTCGAAAATGTTTGGAGCCTACTTTCGAAATTCAAAATTTTGAAATTTCCCTCTCCCTTTTTCCGCCATAATTAAGGAGCCAATTTTCAAAAAATTTAAAATTTGAAACTCCCCCCAATTTTGACCTGCAACCTTCTATAGAAGGTTAAAGTGACCTGCTAGGCTTCCTATATAAGAGTAGTAGATGTGAACTTTTCATTCACACTTCTCACTCTCAAATTCTCAAATTCTCTCTCAAATTTTTAGATAGTTTTAGAAACTTGAAGTGTTCTTGAGTTTTTCAAGTGTTTATTTCTTAAACACTTGAAACTTTCGAAGATTTGAAGATCAAAGGAGGTTTTGCTTGAAGAGTTTGAGTTGTTCTTCACCTAGTTCATCCATTTTTTTGTCATTCAATCCAAAAAGTTCAAGATGGCTGGTGGTTCTAAAGATGTGGCTTCAAAGATTGCTGCTAGATCTCTCGGAAGAGGTAAACCTTCTCCTACTCTTGTTTTAGAGCGTAGGGTTTACTCAATTCCTAAACTGCTAGAGGAGTTAGGAGATGCTTTCCCAAATAATTCACAATTAGATTTTTATCTTTATCCTTCTTGCATAACCGCATTAGATGCTGGTAAATTAGCTGATAAATACGGTGTTAGATCTCCTTTCGAGATTGTTCTTTCTGAACCGGGTGATAGAACGTGTAATTGGAGTCCAGAAGATTTGTTTGTCTATGAAGATGCCATTAAATCGGGTCTTAGGTTTCCCATACATGACTTTATAATTCGTTTGCTAGCCGAAATTAGAATTAATCCTTGTCAACTACCCCCAACTCTTGGAAGGCAATTCTTTGTTTCATGGCATTATGTCTTCAAAAAGGGTACCCCCTTAGTGTCCTTTTGTTTAGGAGTATATTTCTAGTTCGAAATAGTGCGAATACCCAACCAGGTTGGGTTCATATCCAGCACCGTCCTGGTGTTCCTCAAATCTTTGATTTCCTTTCCACTCCGGAAAAAAATCCTAACTGGCGGAGGAAATTTGTAATTGTTCGTTGGAGAGGTGGAGATTGGGGCAAATACTTCAAGTCTCAGTTTTGCAAAGTAAAAGATCCGGGGAAATTCGATAAGATGCTTCTCCCGAGTGAAATTTCACAACGGGATGAACTTTGTAAAGATAACGGGCATACTCATTACAGAGCTATAATCAAAGAATCTATCCTCCGGGAAATCGGACTTAGTTCAGTCAGTGAAGAGGGTAATTTTTACTTAATGCTTTGGTCTTTATTAGAAATGTACCCGTTCTTAGTTCGCTTTTTGTGTTGTTCTGTACTTTTTCAGCTGCAGCGATGATCGATGCGGAGCTTGGAGTTGGGGGTCCGGATGAGGTCACTCGGAGGTCAACCCTAAGGTTGCACAAGGAAGCTAATCCTTCTGAGCCCCTGGTACCCAGTATCCTGACTCATAGCCTCAATGCCGACAAGAGAAGGCGAGTGCCCGAGAGTTCGCCCATGGCTGCATTCAAGCCCGGATGGGGCATTTGCGATCATAATTCTATTGGGGGTGATAACAATTTGGCAGCAGAGTGGTCAAAGCACGGAATTCCAATTGCTGATCAGGTGAACATAGTTCTTCGGAAAAATATGATTGACGAGACCGAGGCACAAGGTGCCCACGCCATATTCATGGTTGGTTTTTCTTTATCCTCGCTTTAATTCTATTTTTGCCATCATCTTATCATCATTCTGACTTATTCTTCTTTTCTCTTTTTAGTCCAATGCTTACTTAGTCACTCATCTATCAGTCTAAAGAACTTCGGGACTCTGAGCAAACGGTCAAGAAGGAAAACAATCGCCTTATCAAAGAGAAGGGAGTGTTGGAGGAGCGCATTCTTACTGCGGAGAAGAGTCTTTCTGAGCTTAGGGCGGAGAATCAGAAGCTCGTGATGGATCGAGCTAGGGCTATTGACGATTACATGGAATCCGAAGACTTCCTAGCCTTTATTGATGATCACGATGATCAAGTCCATCCCAGGGTTTTTGCCAAGGGGTGGAATCAGACCCTTAGCTCTGTTATTGCTCAGCATCCGGGATTGTTTGACCCGGCCGTGGACTTCAAATGTCCTTTACCAGTTACGGATGCTTCCTCTTCTGGAGTCCAGAATGAGAACCCTATGGACATTGTCGAGGAGAATGAAGAGGCTCAGATCACAGGATTCACGCAGATGATCAGGAGGCCGAGGAGTAGGCCAATCTTAGTTTTATCTTAGCTATTTGCCCCTTGTGGCTTATGTCTACTTATGTTTGTACCGTACTTAACCTTTGGGTTTTTAACTTATCAGCCATGTACTTTATGTTATATGTTTATCGAACTTAGCCTTCCGGGGCTTACTTATGTAGTTTTTCCCTTTGTCAAATTTGTCATTCACTTATTAATTGCTTGTTGTGCTTTTAGAGTTTTCTTAGTATTTAGCCACATGGCTCACACCATCATGTGTTTTGATACAACATTTGCTTTTCGTGCTTAAAATAACAAAACAAAAAGAACTACTCATACTGAAAGCAAGAACAAATTTTATTAATAAGTGGACAAAGATGTCAATAAACCGGGATCAACCCTTACATAGATACTCTGCTTCCTATTCGGAGCTTAACTACTCCGCCTGGTTTCGTCGACCTTATTTCTACTTCCTATAAATTATGCCCTAGTTGGGGCCATTAAACATAATAAACCTTGAGGTTTGAAGCGTGCCATGTCCGGGGCAATTCCACTCCCTCCAAGGTTTCCAGCTGATAGGTTCCTCTGCCTCGAACAAATTTGACACGATACGGCCCTTCCCAATTCGGGGCTAGCTTTCCTTTCTGTCCGACCCCGGATGCTTCTATCTTCCTGAGCACTAGGTCTCCTTGTCGGAAGAACCTCTCCTTCACTCGTAGGTTATAGTAGAAGGAAGCCTTTTTCTGATGTTCAACATTCCTTGCATGCGCTTCATCTCCTACTTCGTCTATCAAGTCCAAGGCTAATCTCATCCCTTCCTCATTGGTATCAGATTGAAAGGCTTCGACCCGCGGAGATGCATGCATGATCTCTACAGGTACCACAGCTTCAGTCCCATAGGCTAGCATGAATGGGGTTTCCCCAGTAGTTACTTTGCACGTGGTTCGGTATGCCCAAAGGATGGGTAACAACTCATCAACCCAAGTGTTTCTTGAACGCTCCACTCTTTTCTTGAGTCCATCTAAGATTATCTGATTAGTAACTTCAGCCTGCCCATTGGCTTGAGGATGTGCTACCGAGGTAAAACGGAGATCGATACCGTTCTCCTCACAGTAGTCTCTGAACTCCTTGTTATTGAATTGTAGCCCATTATCCGTTACCAAGACTCGTGGGATTCCATACCGACACATGACGTTTTCCCATAGGAACTGTGCGACCTGCTTGGTTGTGATCTTGGCCAAAGGCTTAGCCTCAATCCACTTAGTGAAGTAGTCGATAGCTACAATCAGAAACTTCCTTTGTGCGGTGGCCATAGGGAACGGTCCGAGTATATCCATTCCCCACATAGCAAAGGGGATGGGTGAATTCACGGATGTCAACATCTCAGGTGGTTGCCTAACCACTGGTGCATGCTTTTGGCATCGATCACATTTCTTCACATATTCTTTGGCATCAGCCATCATCTCAGGCCAATAAAACCCAAGTCTGACAATCTTGTGAGCCAGGGCCCTGCCCCCCAAATGCTGCCCACAGATTCCTTCATGTACCTCTTCAAGTGCCGACCTAGCTTCTTCGGGTCTAAGGCATTTCAAATATGGGATTACATAGGATTTCTTATAAAGAATTCCTTCAATCAATGCATACCTCAAGGCCCTTACAGACAATCTACGTGCTTCCGAGGCATTATTCGGGAGCCAACCAGTGTCGAGGTGCATCTTGATTGGATCTAACCAACACTCCCTGGTGCCAATGGGTGCCACCAACTTCGAATCTATGGTGGGGGTTCTCAGAACTTGGAAGTAAACACTTCCTGAATGATTCTCTATCTCGGAGGAGGCAAAATTAGATAGGGCATCTGCTTTGGTATTTTCTTCCCTAGGAATGTGCTCAATGTGACATTCTTCGAATTGGGTCATTACTGCCTTCACAATTCTTAAGTATTTAGCCATGGTTTCATCCTTTGCTTCAAACTCTCCATTGACTTGTGCCACCACCAGTCTTGAGTCTCCACTCACCTTCAAATTCTTAACTCTTAAGGCCCCAGCTAGGCCAAGTCCGGCTATCAGAGCCTCATATTCTGCTTCATTATTAGTAGTCGGAAAATCCAACTTCAGAGCGTATTCAATTGTGAATCCTTCGGGACTTTGTAGGACAAGACCTGCACCACTTGTTTTTGTTTTTGATGCCCCATCAAAATAGAGCACCCAATATTCCTTCACGGACTCTTCATCCTCTTTTATCAGCTCATTGCCTTCCTGAGGTATATCCTGCCCCCCGACTTCTTGGTTGTCAATGGTGCATTCAACTACGAAGTCAGCTAGCGTCTGTGCTTTAATGGTCGTCCTTGGCTTGTATCTGATGTCAAATTCTCCTAGCTCAATTGCCCACTTAATGAGCCTACCACTAGCCTTTGGGCTATGCAAAATGTTCCTTAGAGGTTGTTCAGTAAGAACCTCAATCTTATGTGCCTGAAAGTATGGTCGTAGCTTCCTTGAGGAAGTTACCAACGCCAAGGCAAACTTCTCAATGGTGGAGTAATTCAACTCTGCTCCATGCAAAACCTTGCTCACATAGTATACGGGCCTCTGAATTTTAGCTTCCCTCTTCACAAGCACGGCACTCACTGCTTGATTTGATACTGCCAAATATAAGTAAAGGATCTCTCCTTCATTTGGCTTTGCCAACAACGGGGCCTCGCCCATGTATTTCTTCAACTGCTCAAAAGCCTCCTGGCTTTCTTCGGTCCATTCAAAGTTCTTTACCATCTTCAGAGTTTTGAAGAATGGCAGACACTTGTCCCCGGATTTTGAGACAAATCTTCCCAAGGCAGCAATCCTTCATGTCAACTTCTGTACATCCCTTATGGAACGAGGTGGTTCCATATCCAGAATAGCTTTGATCTTATCGGGGTTAGCTTCGATTCCTCGCTTCGAGACCATAAGACCCAAGAACTTCCCTGAACCAACACCAAAAGCACACTTTGCCGGGTTTAACATCATCTTATGGTGCCTCAGCACTTCAAATGCCTCACGTAGGTGCCCAATGTGATCTGTCATGCGTAGGCTTTTCACCAGCATATCATCCACATAAACTTCCATAGTCTTCCCAATGAGATGAGCAAAAATCTTATTTACCAACCTCTGATAGGTGGCTCCTGCATTTTTCAACCCGAAAGCCATCACTAGGTAACAAAATACACCGAAATCAGTGACAAATGAGACCTTTGGAATATCATCCTTGTGCATCTTGATTTGGTTGTAGCCACTAAAGCCATCCATGAAGCTCAACATCTCGTGCCCAGCCGTGGCATCTATCAACATATCGATCCTTGGCAAGGGAAAACAATCCTTTGGGCATGCATCATTCAAATCAGTGAAGTCTATACACATCCTCCACTTTCCATTGGCTTTTTTTACCATTACGGGATTGGACAACCATTCCGGGAACTGGATTTCCTCAATGAACCCTGCCTCTAGGAGTTTGTCAACTTCTTGTCTTATTGCTTCTTGTCTCTCAGGTGCAAAATTTCTCTTCTTTTGCTTTACCGCCTTCCGGTATGGATTCACATTCAAGTTGTGTGTTATCAGTTGGGGATCTATCCCTGGCATATCAGCTGCTGTCCATGCAAAGACATCACTGTTTTCTTGCAAAAAGGCAACCAACTCGCTCTTTAAGGGGTCCTTCAGAGATGCTCCTATATATGTGACTTTTTCAGAATCTCCTAACTCCAAAGGTATAGGAATCAAGTC
The DNA here is from genome assembly GCA_036435485.1 of Saposhnikovia divaricata. Classification (NCBI taxonomy): domain Eukaryota; kingdom Viridiplantae; phylum Streptophyta; class Magnoliopsida; order Apiales; family Apiaceae; genus Saposhnikovia; species Saposhnikovia divaricata. Next base: position 51,612,098 of record CM071594.1, on the reverse strand, counting down.
CTCTGCTGGTTTTCCTCTTCGTTCTTCGTTCTCTCGAACGTCCATATCCTCGATTGGGAGGACTTGCCCCCCAGTTCCATCCGGCCTCAGTGCGGCCACATAACAACTCCTTGCCATTTTTTGGTCTCCTTTCTCTTCTCCTACACCGTTTCTGGTTGGGAACTTAATCTTTAGATGATAGGTGGAGGCAACCGCCTTAAAAGCATGAAGTCCCGTTCGTCCTAGGATAGCATTATAGGTAGACGTAGCTTTAATAACTAAGAAATTTAACATCTGAGTGGCCTCCCGTGGCTCCTGCCCTATGGACATGGGTAATTGAATCGTCCCTTCAACTTTGGATTCAACTCCGTTAAACCCATATATGGGCATATTTGATGGCGTCAATTTAGCCTCAGTATACCCTATCTTCAAAAAGGCATCGTGGAACAGAATGTCCACGGAAGCTCCATTGTCTATCAAGACTCTCTTCACCTGGGAGTTGCCGATCACTGGAGAAATTACCAATGGGTCATCATGGGGGAATTTCACCCCTTCAAGATCCGTATCATCGAATCCAATTGAGACTTCTGTCTTTGCACGCTTCGGTGCTTCCCCAATAATGTGCATTACTTCTCGTGCATACGCCTTTCTGGAATTCCTACTCGTCCCGGCTGCTGTTGGTCCACCAAAAATAATGTTTATTACTGGCCCTCGGGGCTGTGGGTCGCGATTGCGGTCATCGTCTCTCCTATCATAGTCCCTTCTTGGGTTTCCTTGATCTCCGTCCTTGCAGAATTTACTCAATCTCCCTCTTCGAATGAGGAACTCAATTTCGTCTTTCAATTGTCTACAATTGTCAGTGTCATGTCCTACATCCTTGTGAAATCGACAATACTGATTCTTGTTTCTCTTCTCAGGATCTGTCCTCAGTGGCTTCGGCCATCTTACGTCTCTATCTTTCTCTATATCTAACAGGATTTGACTTCTTGGAGCATTCAACCTCGCATAATCAGTGAATCTTTGTCCGGGACTGCCTTTTTTAGGGGCTGAATCAGAATCTCGGCCCGTGCACGGGTACTTATCCTTAGCATCATACTCCTGCTCCGTCTTCCGCTTCTTAGGATTGTCACCGTTCCCAGTGTTCCCCGCTCCTGACTCTTTCTTTAAACTATCCTCAGCTTTGATGTACTTACTCGCCCTTTGTTGAAGCTCAACCATGTTCTCAGGGGGATGCTTGGCCAATGACTTCTTAAAATAAACGTTCGAAGTTCCATTTTGCAAAGCCACCATGGCCACTTTGTTTTCCAGGTTAGTAATGTTGAGTGTCTCCTTGGTGAACCGTTTGAGGTAATCCCTAAGACTTTCATTCTTTCCTTGTATCACTGTCATGAGGGATGCAGAATCTTTCTCATGAATTCTTCCACCAATGAACTGACTGACAAAAGCATTGCTTAACTCCTTGAAAGAGGCAATAGAGTTTGGTGGTAAGCGACTGTACCATCGTTGTGCCATGCCCGCTAGGGTTTGGGGAAACGCCCTACACTTTAAAGCGTCGCTGGCGGGTTGTAACAACAAGGCATTAGAAAACTTCCTTACATGATTGGCAGGATCCCTTGTTCCATCATAAGTCTTTATGGTGGGCATTTTAAACTTTCGAGATATGTGAGCATTCATCACTTCTTCCATAAAGGGAGGAGTTGGATCATCAGGATCTCCAAGCTGCATCAGGTCTTTAGGATCGCTTTTGGGGATTTCCACCCTAGTGTTTCTATCTCTTGGGACTTCGGTCCTCCTCTGTCTCCTTGGGGTTCCTTCCAAATCAACAAAAGGAATTTCTCCTCCTGTTGTTGGTGGGGGTCTATTCTGATTTTGTTTTTGTTGCTCTCTTTCTATGTCTTCCCTTAGTTTCTGAATTTTGGCCTCATGAGCTTTAATCTTTTCAGCAGCTGTTGGGGGGGCCTATCATGGTTCCTTCGGCGATGCTGCCCAACTGGCTCTTTACTTGGACGACGCCTTCTGGGCGCTATATCCTCGTCTTCCGAGGATGAATCATCAGAATATGGACCAGAATAATCTTGGTATTGTTGGGCTTGATTAGGTCCCAAACCCGTTATGTAAGGTGGGACATACGGATCACGTATCTGGAGAGCATGGCCACTTGGCCCAGTTTGATACGGGGGGTAATTTGGCAACCCATACATAGGGTTCGTGCTAGATGAAATCACGGTAGTAGAGATATGAGCGGTGGGGGGGGTGCGGATTGCCCTCCAAGAGGGGCGTGTACCATCTGTAGGGGATTCGTCCCTTGAATGGAGGAATTCGTTACTAAGGGTAACGATCCATGAGTTTGCGTTGTTTCAATCGCTGGTGGCTGAGTAACCAGTGGCTGAGATCCCGCTCCTAGGGGCACTTGTTCTCCGACCGGGGGTGCGGTAGTATTGGTAGTAGTTTCGGAAAGATTTGGTGTTCTTCGAGTGGTAACCATGATTAATATTCGTATTTCCCACAGACGGTGCCAAATGTTGTAGAACGAAAAATAGGGTGTATTTATTGCGTGTTTAATACTAGGGTTTGTGGAAGCTTCGAGCTTTAATGGCTGATCTAGTGTTTCGTGACTTAACTCGGTCCTCACAAGATGCCTACGTATCTTGCAAATATCAAGAATCAAGCCAAAAAACGTAGTTCTGTTTGTGAAGGATCAGGTCCTTATATAGGTGTTGAGAACCCTAGAATTCGGGTAGAATTAGATGTCTTGGCGGGCAAGTTATTGCCTTGGCCCAATTCTAGAGTCTTCTATCAGATAAGAAGATAAATATTTTGAGAGATATGCCTTGGAGGCTACTCCTGATATGATTTAGTTTCCTTATTGACTCAAATTCGAAGTCTGATTTTTGGCTGATTTTACAGCTACGAAATTAATATCAATTCAAGGCTTTCAGGCCTCATTAATGGGCTTTAACCTTGGACCAACATAGGTTTAATTAATACATCATTTAATGTATTTCTAGGGTTTATTTTCAGCCCATATCAATAAGGTATTATCATATTCAGGAACGGGCTGATTTAAAGAGGGCATGTGATGGTCACCGTTCCCCAATATCTTTCTAAAAATTTGTTTTTAATTAATTTAATGTACATTAATTAATACTCTTTATTAATAGTAAAATTACATTTTGTTGAAATACAATAGTACCAAATTTTCGTTATCACTAGATTTATATTACTCTATATATATATATTCATTATTATTAGTATTATTATTGTAGTGGAATAAAAAGTAGGGTATATTTATTGCGTATTAACTACTAGGGTTTGTGGGAGTTTCGAGCTTTAATGGCTGTTCTTGTGTTCGTGGCTGAATCTGCCTTCACAAGATGCCTACGTACTTCGATGAATATCAAAGATCAAGCCAAAAACGTAGTTCTGAGAATGAGGGGTCAGGCCCTTTATATAGGCTGCGGGAGCCTTAGAATTATGGTAGGATTCGGAGACTAGGTGGGCAAGCCACCTCCTTGAGGAAGGTTCTAGACTCCTTCCTTGTAGGAATCAGTTTCCATGTTGAATTGGGTGCCTTGGAGGCTAAGTCAGGCAGGAGTAATATCCTTGTTTGACTCTTATTGCTGAGCTGTTTTTCACCTACAATATTAATTACGAAATTAATATTTAAAATAGGATTTTGGACCCTGTTGGTGGGCCCCACGTTCGGACCATACCGGGTCTAATTAATGCAACACTAAATGTGTCTTTGGGGCTTATTTTTAGCCCATATCAATTATTATTATAGTACACCTACTATGTCTTATTACGTAATCAAATTTTGATTATGAGTGAATGAGTACAAATTTATTTATTAATTTATTTTAGGCAAAATCCTTTTTTATTGTGGCATAATAGTACAAGTTTTGGTTATCACTCAATTTATTTATTTTATTATTATATTTATACATATTTATTATAATATATAAATAATGATATACCTACTCCCACTATAAATCTTATTACATAATTAAACTTTGATTTTAAATGAATGTGTATAACTTATTTATTTATTTATTTTATTAAATTTATTTCTTAATTATATTCATATATAACTCTTTTTTGTTGAAATTACCAAACTTTGAATATCATTAAATTTATTCATTTTATTATTATATTTATATTAATTTATAAAAAATTAACAAACTCGTCACACCGGCGGGGCTAGTTATTGTAAAGCACGTTTCTCTTTTCTTGATGAAAAGAGGTTATAATTAAGAGGAAAAATGGTTTAGATTATAGTGTCTCCTGCTGCTGTCGGAAGTTGGAATTTAGATATAGTGAGAGAATTTTTATAGAATAATGTATGTAACCTTTTTCTTCTGTTCTTGACAAGAACCAAAGATAAAAGATAGATGTAAGAAAATGATGATTTGTCTAAGAAGAAGTTAACATTGGTTATAAGAAAATTTCGGTTTGCATTTATATTTACATTTTCCCGTTCGGACTGAAATAAAATACTTGAACATTGGCGTGGTTCTAAACAATTGTTTACACAGTTCTTCATAAAAATTGTTGGCGCGATACTCTGTTCTTCATATAATACGAATTTATGAAACTGTAAACATAAAAAAGATGACAGAATATATATAAAAATTAGAGTAAAGTGCACTTTGTGTACCTAAACATTGGCTAAAACACCATTTGAAATACCATGGTTTCAAATCTACCACGGGCAATACCGAAAAAACCAATTACTTAAACTTAGTGTACTAACGTCTATTTGTCTCTAACGAAGTTAAATGGCCAGGGGTAAAACAGTCTTTTCTAGAGCATAAACACTCCTTTTCAGCCTCCGGGCGGGGTCCTAGGGGCGGCAGCCCCTGGCGGGGTCCAAGGGGCAGAGCCCCTGGCTGGGGTCGAGCTGATACTATTTAACTTCAGAAATTATCATTTCGACTCAAATTTCTGAGTTTTAATCACAAATTTCGATCAGGAAACTTCACATTTTTCGACCAGGATTTCGACCAGGATTCTGATCGAAATAAGGTCTGATTTTTCGAGCTCAAACTAGGGCCAGGTCGCAGCTTTTGGTCACAGTTTTTAGTTCAAAAACGACCTGGGTTCAACGACCTCAAATTGGGGTACACACGACCTCCTTTCATGTCCTGGTCGCATGGTTTTCTCCATTTTTCTAGTTCATTTTCGACTAGGATGCAACGAGCTCAACGTAAGCTTTTTCTATGTCCAGGTCGCACGTTACGAGCCCTATTCGTAGTTCAACTACGATTTCAAACGTACGACCTCACTTCATGATCTAACGACCTCAAATGAGACATTGGTCGTGCTCGACGACTTCTTTTCACTGTCGATATTCGACCAGGATTGCACGACTTCGACCCAAGGTTATCTCAACTTCATTCTGGGCTTTAGTTTACACCTAGGTCGCACATTTTCGTATTCACTTTTAGTTCAAGTACGAGCTCGATGCTTCGACTTGGACTCGATATAACCACGACCTCATCTCTTAGGTCGTTTACGACCTCAAATGGGAGTGAGGTCGCTCACATGACTTGAGATTGCTAGTTCTTTTTTCGAGCAGATTCGTACGAGCTTATCTTATCACATTTACGACCTCAACCCAGGGTTTTAATCGACTTCTTGGTCGTTTGAACGAGTTCGAAAACATGCTGCAAAACGAGGTCGTTGGTCTCGACCTCAGACAACTTCGTTTGGGACCTTTGGTTTTTTCTTTTGGGCCTTTCCTCTGTTTCGGGCCTTAGACTCATCAGAGTTTGGGGCCTTTCCTCGTGAACCCAATCGTATATTTGGGCTCTTCATCTTGAAGTCCTAATTGATTTTGACTTGGGCCTTAACAGGCCTTGTTACTCAAGTCCAACTAAAAGTTTGTTAGGCTTTCGTGCCTTTATTATCAACTTTCGCCATTCATTTTTGTCTGGACCTTATCAGGCCTTTAGTTTGGGCTTGATCCAAGATGGGCCTACATAATTTATTAAGCCTACTATCACTTGTTCCTTCATTCTTGAGTCATTTGCTTGACTTGGGCTTTGTAGAGCCTTTAGGCCACTTTTAATCATTTTAGCCTTTTGGGATTTCTACAGAAATTTGATTGGGCCATGTTAGGCCTTGATTGCGTCATGGTGTTTAGCCTTTAAGACTAAACCTAATTAATTTCCGGCCTTTTGTTCGACGTGGGCCTCACATTTCAACTGTTTTTCGACCTCATCCGTAGGTTATTAACGACCTCAAGGTTTCGTCCACACAGGGATGTAGATCGTCGTGTTTTACCTTACCTCTTCATGTATTTTCGAGCTCAAACTTGCGAGCTCAAACCTTTATTTTTCGACCTCATTCCAAGGCCTTTCACGATCTCATTTCGCCGTGAGGTCGAAGCATTCAAACCTCTTTTGTGGTATAATTTCGACTTTACCTCTGCGACTTGGAATTAACACTAATTCGACTTTAAAATTTTGAGTGCTCCTTTCGGGAGTTTATTCTGTTGGACATGACCCGTTTGGGGTTTGGGCCTAGCCAGCATGGGCCTTGATTGAACTAGGCCTAACCTGGCCTAAATTCATTGCCTCGCTTTGAGCTTAGAGTTTTCTGGGCCCAATCTTCATTTATTGAAGATTTTCTGGATTCGATCTTCATCCCTTGATGATTTCTTGAAGACTTGAAGAACTTCTGGGATTAAAATGGCTGATCATGCTTCCCAACATCCATGATAATGCACTAAGATTTCATAGAAATTATACTGGTCTTTTTCGAGACTTGGGATCTTATTTCAGCTTCAAGCCTTACATTGAGCATATCGAATGATGGGGTTTGGACTGAATGTCTTAGGTTCATGGGGTTTCAACCCTTTAGTCCATTTCGGATAATTCAATTTGCAACCTCAGCTTGCCCATCTGCTTGAGGATGGGTAACAGAAGTGAAACGCGATTGGATATCATTCTCTTCACAATACTTCTTGAACTCATCATTGTTAAACTGAGTTCCATTGTCCGTAACCAGGATTCGTGGAATTTCACATCTGCATATTACACTTTTCCAGAAGTGCATTACTTGTTTGGTGGTTATCTTGGCTGAAGGTTTAGCCTCAATCCACTTGGTAAGCCTTCCATTATCTTTCGGGCTATGAAATATGTTTCTTCAGCGGGTGTTCCATCAGGGCTTCAACGTTTGTCTTTATCCAGGGTCCTTCAAGGACTTAAACTCTTATCTGCTGTAACCTAACTCTACCATTCGGGGTATGCATTCGTTTGTTTTCATTCGTGTATTCTTTTATTTTCGGTACTTGGTCTTCTTTGACTCACACATCAGGTGCTTGGCACATAAATAAAATCACAATCAATGAATGGAAAACAAACTTGCATTAACAACTTGAAATGGGTTCAACCCTTACATAGAGTACTACTGTCCTACTCGGAGCAACATGCTCTGCAATGGTTTTAATGAACCTTATTTCTACTTCTACTATATAAATATGAAGCTAAGTCCTACTAGGATAACTTAAGCTCAATCGGGGTTTTGCAAGACTAGGCCTGCACCACTTGATTTTGTTTTTGATGCTCCATCAAAATAGAGCACCCGCCACTCCTTCTGGTCTCCTCATTTTTATTCTGCAGTTCACTTCCTACTCGGGGTACTACCTCCTGCCCCCCAACTTCTTGGTTGCCAATGGTACACTCAACCACAAAGTCAGTTAACGCCTTAGCCTTAATGGCTGTCTGAGGCTTCTGTGTGATGTCCTCTGCTAACCTTTCTTTGTGTTCCTTACCACTGTGGACTTCCATGTCTTCAATCGGAAGGACCTGCCCCCCGACTCCATCAGGCCTTAACGAGGCTACATAACAGCTTCGTGCCATCTTCTGATCACCTTTATGTTCTCCAACACCATTCCTGGTAGGGAACTTGATCTTCACATGATAGGTTGAGGCAACAGCCTTGAATGCATGAATTCCAGTTTTTCCAAGGATAGCGTTGTACGTTGAAGATGCCTTGATTACCAGGAAGTTCAACATCCGAGTGGCCTCCTTGGGCTCTTGCCCAATAGTTACAGGCAGCTGAATAGTCCCTTCAACTTTGGATTTTATTCCATTAAATCCGTATATAGGCATGTTATTGAGGGTCAACCGAGAATCAGTGTATCCCATCTTCACAAACGCATCATGAAACAGAATGTCAACGGAAGCTCCATTGTCTATCAAGACTCGCTTCACCTCCGAGTTTCCAATCACAGGAGTTATGACCAACGGGTCATCATGGGGGAACTTCACCCCTTCCAAGTCTGAGTCATCAAAGCTAATCGCTACCTCAGTTTTTGCACGCTTCGGGGCCTCTCCCACGATGTGCAACACCTCTCGAGCATAAGCCTTTCGAGAGTTCCTAGTTGTCCCGGCCGCAGTCGGGCCTCCTGAGATCATGTTGATTACTGGCCCTCGGGGCTGTGGGTTGCGATCTTGATCGTCATCCCTTCTATTATAGTCTCTTCTCTGGTTACCATGGTCTTCACCCTTAGTGAAGTGCCTCAGCTTCCCTCTACGGATCAAAAACTCGATCTCATCTTTTAGTTGCTTGCAATCGTCAGTGTCATGCCCCACGTCTCTATGGAATCTGCTATACTGATTCTGGTTTCTTTTTGCGGGATCACCCCTGAGTGGCTTCGGCCATCTGAAATCCTTATCATTCTCAATGTCCAACAAGATTCGACTCCTAGGAGTATTCAACCTTGCATACTCAGTGAACCTTTACCCTTGGTTCTTCTTAGGGGCAGAGTCGGAATCCTCGCTAGTTCGGGGATACTTGTCCCTAGCATCATACTCTTGATCATCATAGTCCTGGTCTTGCTTTCGCTTCTTGGAGTCATTGTTACCTCCTCCTCCACCTACGGTGGTTTCTTTCTTCAAGCTATCCTCAGCTTTAATATAGTTATCAGCCCTTCGTTGAAGCTCAGCCATGTTCTCAGGGGGATGCTTCGCCAATGATCTCTTGAAGAAGAGGTCAGTGGTTCCGTGTTCCAGGGCTACCATTGCCACCTTATTTTCCAAATCAGTGATATTCAGGGTCTCCTTAGTGAATCGCTTGAGGTAATCCCTCAGATTTTCATTCTTTCCTTGCACTACATACATAAGAGATGCGGAGCTCTTCTCATGCACCCTTCCGCTAATGAATTGGCTAACGAAAGCGGCACTCAACTCCTTAAAAGAGCCAATAGAGTTCGCAGGCAATCGGCTATACCATCTCTGAGCCATGCCCGACAGGGTTTGGGGGAACGCTCTGCACTTTAGGGCATCACTTACAGGTTGCAGTAGCAGTGCGTTTGAGAACGTCCTGACGTGATTTGCGGGATCACCCGTTCCATCATAAGCCTTAATTGTCGGCATCTTAAACTTCCTAGAAATATGAGCATTCATCACCTCCTCAGTAAACGGGGGTGTGGGATCATCAGGATCTCCAAGTGGCATGAGATCCTTGGGGTTACTCCTGGGGGTTTCCACCCTCATAGCTTCTCTTGTTGGGACATCAGCCCTCTTCTGTCTTCTTGAGGACCTCTCCAAATCTATAACGGGAATCCTTCCTGAGATTGGAGGGGGTCGAATTAGACTCTGTCTTGCCTGTTCCCTTGCCATATCTTCCTTCAATTTTAAGATCTCGGCCTCATAAGCCTTGATCCTTTCAGCAGTTGTCAAAGATTGTCCATCACGGATGTCTTGAGTCCTCCTTCGATGTTCTCTACTAGCACGTCGCCTCCTCGGGGCTTCATCACGGTCATCATCCTCATCGTCGGAGGAGGTTTCATCAGTATAAGGACCCGAATAATCGTGATACTCTCGATCTCGGATCTGCAAAGCGTGACCACTTGGGCCTGTCCCTTGGATAGGAGGATAATTAGGCAGCCCGTATGTCGGGTTAGTACTCACGGGGAGATCTGTAGTGTGGATCTGGACCCCATGCGATGGGTTGTTCGGATCAATCAGAGGAGAGACCACCATCTGAAGAGGATTGGTTTCTCGTCTTGTACGGGTAATCGGAGGTGATGTACTCTCAACGTGGGGGATCGCCCCTGATTGTTGAGAAACTTGAGATTGGGTGATCGCCCCTGATGCTGGCGGAGCTTGTTGGGCAATCGCCCCTGATGCTGGGGGAACCTGTTCGGTGATGGGTGGAACAGATCTGAGAGGTATGGCCTCAGTTGCAACTGGTGTTGTTCTTCGTGTTTGAACCATGGTTGATGTTGTCTTCCCACAGACGGCGCCAAATGTAGTGGAATAAAAAGTAGGGTATATTTATTGCGTATTAAATACTAGGGTTTGTGGGAGCTTCGAGCTTTAATGGCTGTTCTTGTGTTCGTGGCTGAATCTGCCTTCACAAGATGCCTACGTACTTCGATGAATATCAAAGATCAAGCCAAAAACGTAGTTCTGAGAATGAGGGGTCAGGCCCTTTATATAGGCTGCGGGAGCCTTAGAATTATGGTAGGATTCGGAGACTAGGTGGGCAAGCCACCTCCTTGAGGAAGGTTCTAGACTCCTTCCTTGTAGGAATCAGTTTCCATGTTGAATTAGGTGCCTTGGAGGCTAAGTCAGGCAGGAGTAATATCCTTGTTTGACTCTTATTGCTGAGCTGTTTTTCACTTCCAATATTAATTACGAAATTAATATTTAAAATAGGATTTTGGACCCTGTTGGTGGGCCCCACGTTCGGACCATACCGGGTCTAATTAATGCAACACTAAATGTGTCTTTAGGGCTTATTTTTAGCCCATATCAATTATTATTATAGTACACCTACTATGTCTTATTACGTAATCAAATTTTGATTATGAGTGAATGAGTACAAATTTATTTATTAATTTATTTTAGGCAAAATCCTTTTTTATTGTGGCATAATAGTACAAGTTTTGGTTATCACTCAATTTATTTATTTTATTATTATATTTATACATATTTATTATAATATATAAATAATGATATACCTACTCCCACTATAAATCTTATTACATAATTAAACTTTGATTTTAAATGAATGTGTACAACTTATTTATTTATTTATTTTATTAAATTTATTTCTTAATTATATTCATATATAACTCTTTTTTGTTGAAATTACCAAACTTTGAATATCATTAAATTTATTCATTTTATTATTATATTTATATTAATTTATAAAAAATTAACAAACTCGTCACACCGGCGGGGCTAGTTATTGTAAAGCACGTTTCTCTTTTCTTGATGAAAAGAGGTTATAATTAAGAGGAAAAATGGTTTAGATTATAGTGTCTCCTGCTGCGGTCGGAAGTTGGAATTTAGATATAGTGGGAGAATTTTTATAGAATAATGTATGTAACCTTTTTCTTCTGTTCTTGACAAGAACCAAAGATAAAAAGATAGGTGTAAGAAAATGATGATTTGTCTAAGAAGAAGTTAACATTGGTTATAAGAAAATTTCGGTTTGCATTTATATTTACATTTTTCCGTTCGGACAGAAATAAAATACTTGAACATTGGCGCGGTTCTAAACAATTGTTTACACAGTTCTTCATAAAAATTGTTGGCGTGATACTCTGTTCTTCATATAATACGAATTTATGAAACTGTAAACATAAAAAAGATGACAGAATATATATAAAAATTAGAGTAAAGTGCACTTTGTGTACCTAAACATTGGCTAAAACACCATTTGAAATACCATGGTTTCAAATCTACCACGGGCAATACCGAAAAAACCAATTACTTAAACTTAGTGTACTAACGTCTATTTGTCTCTAACGAAGTTAAATGGCCAGGGGTAAAACAGTCTTTTCTAGAGCATAAACACTCCTTTTCAGCCTCTCCTTCACCACCCATCCCCATTAATTAAAACTCACAGCCATCGTCTCCACCCCACCACTTCGCCGCCCGCCTCCCCAATTTCGTTCTTCTCCAACACCAAATAGTACACAACTTCCACCTCCTCGACCCTCCACCATAAAACACCACCTTTCCCGTTCACCATCTCCATCATCTTCTCCACTTCCGTCCTCTTCACACCTGCTCACATTGCCTCCACCCATTTCCAGCAGCAGCTCTCCCCGTTCGTTCACCGCGCCTGTAACATCACTACCGCCAATCTTCTTCTCCATTCTCACTGCTCCTTCACCCTTTCAACCTCCTCGACCCATTCACCACAACATCACCTTTCCCGTTCACATCGTGCCTGCAATCAGACCCCCAACTCCGTTCACCCCTTCCTCTCCCAACCCATCTCTTTCTCCTTCTCCCAACACCAACACCTACGCTGCTCCCCTGTTTATTTTCGTTTAATTCGCAGTAAAACCTATCTTTTTCCCCTGTATAACTCCTCCCCTGCTTTCTTCTCTTTAATTCACCCAAACAAACCCAGCAGTGGCTTTTATTACTCTTCTTCTTCTTCTTTTTTTTTTCTTTTTTCCGAATAACTTCAGTCTCTCATTCTACCATTGTTTCCTCGACTGGTCTCTCAAGCTTGACACCAACATCCTCCGAGTAGTCACCATGAACCTATACAAGTAATATCGCATATCAATACACCAATATCTTAGCAAATTAGTGATAAATTTTACCAACTAGCACGGAGCAAATACCTTCATCAATTTGCCAATGTCAAATTTAGGTCCTTTTAAGATCTTGATTTTGCGAATATAGACATTTTGCAGAGGGAAAATGCTTTGAGTTGCTTTCTCAATCTCTCTGCCAATAGACTCTGGGATGAACTTGGCAACCAATTCCTTTAGATCACAAGAGCTGGCCTGATTCCTCTTGATTTCAACCATCTTGCGGCGAATCTGGAAAAAATCAAATTTCAATTCTTTCATTACAATTTCCAAAACTTTCACACATTCATATTTATTTGCTTCAATACAGTAATTTACGAATCAGAACAAACCTGACGGATCTGGCTGGATTGTGCATAGTAGGTTCTCTTTTGCTGATTTGCGTTTTTCTTAGTAAATCCAATGCAAAACATGCGCAGGGTATAACTGTTTGTTGTCTTCACATCTACATGAGCTTCGATCAGTGTCTGCCACTTACGTACCAGAGACCTCAACATATCAGTGGTGAATCCATTTCCTGAAAAGTAGTCCCTTGTTTGTAGAGTAAATTAGGGCTTGAAATTATGCTTATGCAAAATTGGGGATGGGCTGCTGTATATATTGCTGCAATTCCCACGTATAACTCAATGCCCGCGAAAAAGCTATTTAGAAAAGACTGATTTACCCCTGGCCATTTGACAGTGTTAGTGAGAAATAGACGGTAGTACACTAAGTTTAAGTAATTGGTTTTTTCAGTATTGTCCGTGATAGATTTGAAACCATTGTATTTCAAGTGGTGTCTTGGCCAAAATTCAGATACACAAAGTACACTTTACTCTAAAAATTATTCACGGCCAAGTAAATATAAGTGGTTTTGGCTTTATTATTTGATGGATGGGAATCATTATATATATATATATATATATATATATATATATATATATAGGGGCTACTCCAATACAAACCTCCTTAAAATACAAACCTACAAACCAAGCATAATCTAATATTTCAAGCTAATCTAATGACCAAACTAGGGGTACCCCAATACAAAAAACGTTTAAAATACTTGGCTCTATCCAACAAAAAAAAAATCACTGTTCACGTGATGACGTGGCACTGGATTTCACTGGTTAACGGTGCTTCGCACCTTCTTGCTTCGCACCTTCTTGTACGGCGCTTCGCGCCTTTATCATTCTAAAGTTGTAAGGAATGACAATCAATGGTAAAGGCAATTGACGATTGACGGGTGTGTCGAGAGCCTTCGGCCCTCATGACTACCTAACTCATTCGTTTACTGTCTTAAATGCTTCGCATTTGCACGGCAAGATTTTTTTTTTTGGATAGAGCCAATTATTTTATGCATTTTTTGTGAAGGTACCCTTGGCGGGAACCTTAGAATAGATGAAATATAATTAATTTAGTGTTGGTTTGTAGGTTTGTATTTTAAAATATATATATATATATATATATATATATATATATGCTTTTGATCAAATACAAAGCAATCTTTAAATACAAACTACAAATTAACACTAAATATATTATATTTCATCTATTCTAAGGGTCATGCCAATGGTACTTTCATAAAAAATGTCATAAATTAACTCACAAATATTTTTAAAAAAAAAAGTACTGTTCACTGTTGACTTCACCGCCACGTCAGCATTGAACAGTAACTTTTAATTATTATTTTTTATTAAATATAGGGTAGATTATTATACGTTTGTTGTATTGTGATACCCCTAATTTGGTTATTAGATTAGCTTGAAATATTGGATTAGAATTTGGTTTGTAGTTTACATTTAAGAATGGTTTGTAATTGAACATGACTCTATATATATAAAAAAAACAAATGTGCTTTATACTAATGGAACGCATATATTAATCAAAATTAACAAATTAATGATTAATCCAACTAGAAGGGAATTAAAGGCAAGTATATAAAACCAGCATGGGGGCAAGGAACACAACATATATGTAGTGGATGGGGCAATATATAGTGTACGTTCATGCATCTACACCAATAACTTGTATCAGTTGACCATTCTTTTATTTTAGTATGTGGATCCGGCCCACTTACCCACTAAAAGTTCTCTCACTAATATGGAATCATTAGCAAGCCTTAAGAGTTGATTAGTTCAGGTGATTTACAATTTGCAACCATTTAGCTGTCATGAATGTAGCAACTAAACAAATCTCTCTCAGATTTAAGTTTACATTAACCTTACGCACAAATTGGGCTGATAAATTAAACATGAGAACTGAAATTTAGAAGTTGTAATTTATTAAAATAATTTGAACATTAATTTTGTTCACTAAATATGCTTATGATTCTTTCATTTGAAAGATACTTCTTAAATAAACATCACTAAATACATCCTTTAAAGAATTTGAAACACCACTAAATACAAGTGATGTTTTGTAAGATAATTAAAGGATTAAGCACTTAACATTTTCTACTTCCACTTGATGTTATCAAATCAAACACGTGCGGAAATATGCTTCACCTGTTACCTCAAATTGTGTATAATTAATAGGGGTGTATACGGGTTGACCAAACCGATCAAACCGACCCAACCCGTCCCTATTTTCGGCCGACCCAACCCAAATATATTCAAACCGAGGTTTAATTGGGTTCGAAATATTGCAACCGGTTTTAATGGGTTGGGTATGGGTTTAGGTTTTTTTCACCCAACCCAACCCGTTTATACAATTTAGTAAATATATGTTTTAGTTTTATTACCATCAGGCATCAACCACTTAGCCCATCAGGCATCAGTAGCCCATTAAGTTTCAGCCCAATAATAATAACCTAACCTAATTACTCATATCTTATTCTCTTACTACTTGTGTGTCTCTCTCGTGAAGCCTCCGCTGTCCGCTCCCTTCTGAGTTCTCACTTCTCTCCTCTTTCTCTACCAAAACTCAAGGCGGTATAAAATCTTTACTCTTTACTCCTATGATTATAAGTTTGTGTTATAGTTTTCTGATTTTGTTATCTTTTTCATTGAGATGTTCTTACACATATTTTGTTATCTTTACTCCTATGATTATATTTTGTGTTACTCTTTCACATATTAAACCCAGTGTAAGAGAATCTGTTTCACATATTTTGTTATCTTTTTCATTGAGATGTTCTTACACTTCGCCGTGAAGATCTGGATACATTATTATTCTATGAACTAAATTAGTACATGTAACTTTAATTCTTGTTGTAATACTAGACTACTATGTTGAATACTATTCTGTTTATTGTTCCCTTTTATACAGGTTATTATTTTAAATAGATATAATGAACCCATTCAATCCAACCCAAACCGACCCAACCCAACCCAATTTATAATAAATAGGGTTGGGTTCTGAGTTTATTTTTCATGGATTGGGTTGAATATTTTCAAACCGTTTTAAAATGGGTTGGGTCATTAAATGCCCTCAACCCGGTCAACCCGACCCGTGTACACCCCTAATAATTAATGGTCCAATTTGACAATTAGCTTTTAGCTGTTAGCGGTTAACCGATTAAATTAGGTGTTCTGACTAGCGAATTGAGTTAGTTGTCCTGATTAGCGGATTGAATTATCTGTTTTATATCAAATTGTTTGGTAATTAGATATTTGATTTAGCTTTTTGTATACTAACTACACACATAACAAACATCTATTTGAAAAAACTCCTCTAAGTAGTTTTTTGAAAATTAATTTTTTGAGTCCAAAAAGCTATTTCAATCCGCTAACTACCAAACGCTAATATTAGATGTTTCAATTGGTCAAACCTTTAATTTTGCTCAAACCTCTAATATTTTCTCAAATCTCTAACTTCCAAACACCTCCATTGTAAATTACAAAAAATTATTCAATAATAATATTTTCTCCGTCTCTTTCATTTATTTACAATTTTGTTTCCATTGCTTGACACCCATTTTAAGGTATATATAAAGTATAGTTGCATAATTTATTTTTAAAATTTTCTTTTTAATTTCAATAAAAATTTAAACATTAAATTTTTATTCAGAAGATAAAAAAATTAATAATTTATGAAATTATACTTTATAAGTTTTAAAATACATATCAAACCATTTATCCCAATTATAAAGAATCTAGTAGGATAGAAGAAATAATAATTAAAATTTAGAGTTTGATGACTAAAATTTTGATCAAATAATTTTTGAAAATGAAACAATTTGGATCCAAGCTAAAGTCTTGATCTTGTGCTGGCCTACTATAGAAATGAGCGAGTATATACACATACATATTGATAGAAGTGATTTCGAGACAAAAATAACCTAGCTCGCACTACAACGATAGAGGATAAGTTGGAAACTTTTCAAAGAGCAACAGAAACCACCTCTCTCATCTCTCTTTATTATGCTAATCTCTACACTATTGAGGATGTCCCCTCTGGACTTGGAAAGCCCCCATCTTCCATATGGACTCCAACAAAGAGGACAAAAAGAAAATGGCATCAAAAGCTTAAAATATTTCAAGAATCTGTACATATTCAACTAAATTAGCTAGGCTATCACTATAATTAGCCAGCTAGTGACATATGTACACAAGTCACTTCGTGCTAATTAATCAATCATGATTAGTAGTACCCAAATTGATTTTCAAAAAATTTCCCAAATGCCAAGTGTAACAATTCAATTGGTTATAATAATAGTGGATCCCCTGCATTCACACCAACCATCTAATCAAAAAATTTCACTATGCCATGTGAGTTTTGCCACATCATTTGGGAGGAATTTTTTGGGTACCAATTTGGAGTACCTAACATTACTCATCTCATAATTAACAGAAAAGTATGAACAATGCTAGGGTTCTTAAAATCTATTCCAAAATTGTTCATAAACATGATCAAGTGTCTATCCAAAAAGATTTTACAAATTAATTATTCGGTATGATTTCATAATTTCGAGAACTCTAACAATTCTCTAATAATGGTAATTAGCTAACAGTTAGCTAAATAGTTGCATCATGCATTTTTACATGTATGTCAAATCTAGCCCAACTCATAATTAAGTTTATACTAAAATCATTTGAATAATCATCCAAAACTACAGTATATATGTAGATGAAGATTCCTAATTGATTAAAGGGGCTCCACTCCACAACTTACAACTATCAACGAAATATTAAGAATTAAGAATAAAGTTATAGCATAGAAATAAAGACAGTACTCTCTGTATGGACAACTGAATAATGTTGGAGTTTGGTAATGAATCTGCTACAAAGTACATGCACCATGCATAAATATGAAGAGGCATGAAAGCATGGGTTTCTCAAGTGTTTGTTTCACCTTGTTTTTCTTTGTTAGTTAAACAGACAGCTTCAAGTTGGCTGTACGTCTATACAATTCGTCGGCCTCCTATATTGCTTGTTCCTAATTTCTCCACGTCTGTCTTTCACCTATTTTTTCATTCTCGTTAGTTAAATCTACGTACGTCTACAATCTCACATAAAAAACATGATAATTAAGGTCAATTTCGACACAAATCCTCAAAAAATTATGATTCATTGATATATTTGGTAATTTTTATCTTATAAATTAAACCAAAGCTTCAATTTTTTCAATATGGGACATGAATGTTATAAATTCTATCATTTAAATTTCTGACGATCTCGTCACACCTAAAGACGTATTCGTGTTTCCATTACCGGATCTTTGTCATTGTATTCGTGTTTCCATCTTCGATAACTTGAGAAATTGAATTTTGGAGAATCGAGTTTGATACCACAAGTGACAATTGGATCAATTTTCAAATATATTTCAAAAATTGGATCAAGTTCCAATTTCAGATTCAAAATAAATTAAATTACATTAATCCAAATCCAACAACTTGAATACTTCGCGAGCTCATCATAAAATCATGATTTATTATTAATGTAATTTCGAATTCAAAATAAATCAAAATATATTAAATCAAATGAATTAAGGTCTGAAATTCCCTAACATGGACTATAGTGCCTAAGCACTAAGTTTTGTCGACATACATTTTCGTCCAAATCTTTATCACATGGATTATAGTTCCTAAACCCTAATTTTTGTGAACATCCATTTTCGTAAATCTAATTTATTTAAATTTGTGAGTTCCTCGCAACGCGTGCCCTACGTTTACAAATTTATGTTCTATCAAAATTAATCATAATTTTATGTCAACACCATGCCTTGAGAACTTATTTTGATATTCAATTTCGTTTATGTATTTTGGTATCCAATTTTTATATATTAGAATATGAGGATATGAAGTTTAACATTTCGTACTTTTTCGAAATGTTAGTTTGAGCCAACTAAACAATTCAAATTTAAAAATGAAATTTCTGTTATAAAATTATTACAATTTATTACAACTGATTCCAAATAAGCACAACTAATATGGGTAGAAATAAAACCCAGAAAATGTAATTAATATAGCATTAATTATGTAATAAATAAGGCCCAATAAGAAGGTTTAAAACCCTTGTTGGACTTGAATTCGTTATACTTGGATCAAGGATGCGACCTGTATCGGGGACGTCCAAAACAAGGCCCGCTTCTAGAATCCTTGATTTGGAACTCAGAAGTCTACAAGGAAATTGAATCCTTGATTGCCACGACTTAGGATCACCGATTCTGTGGAAGACTTAGCTTCCAAGGCACACAGTCAGATAAGGAAACAGACTCCTACAAGGTAGGAGTCTAGAACTTTCCCCAAGGAAGACTTGCCCACAAAGTCACCTAACCTTACTACGATTCTAACACTACAAGAAAAACGACCTTTTCCTACCGTCAAATCGGTAGGAAAATGCCCAAAATCGGTAGGAAATGCTGCGGTAGGAAATGCTTAAGTGGGAAATGACTTTGGTAGGAAATGATATTGACCGGGTCAACGTGGGTCCCACATGATGATGTGGCATGCCACATGGCGGGGACCCACATGCCAACTTGGACGATGATGTGGCGACATGTCAGATGCCATGTCATATGACACGTGGGCGGGCCCCGCACACGTCATCAGCCACGTCAGCTGCTGACGTGGAAATTGTAGCAAGTGCAGAGCCATTTCCTACCGACCACTTTTGCACACTTCGGTAGGAATTGTTCCAGACACCTTGTAAAATTGCATTTCCTACCGGCCATTTCCTACCGCTATTTATTATTTCCTACCGTTCTTATGAATGCGGTAGGAAATGTTTTGAAGAAGGTAGGAAATACTAGGTTTCGAATTGTAATAACGGTGGGAAATGGCTTGAAGGCGGTAGGAAATACTGGGCAAATTTTTTAAAAATAAATGTTCTTCATTGATTCAAAAGCATACACATTGCATAACAAAATCAATATCTAATTCACAAGCATACAATCAAAACCAAAAATCAAACATCTATCATAAATCATAATCCGCCTTCATCACCATAAAATTAACAAATTAAAGTTACATCTACAAATTATTGTACAAATGTACTAAAATACAACCATTACAACAAAGCAAAATAAAAATTTAAAAACCTAAACTAATCACTCTTGAAGTGGTCATCATAATTGTCTTTGTCATTGCCTTCAACATCGCCTTCATCCGAATAGTTCTCTTTAGCCTTCTTCCGAAAAGTTCTTCTAATTTGTATCAAGTCCTAACAATTTACATAAAAAATGGAACAAAAAATTATACATATATACATACACAAATGAAAGATAATAAGCTCAAATAGCAAACAAAATGAAAGTTTGAACTAATCAAATTGAAGAATACTATATGTTATTCAAACATACAAATATTATTCAAATTGAACTAACACAAACACACACATATTATATGTAAATCAAATGGATATATAAAAGAGGGTAAAGATTTGTACTTAAATAATGGTGATGAAGAAGAAAATCGAGATGAAAAAAATGAAAAGAGTTGATAAGAATGGTAAAAGATGGAGAGGTGGAGAAGAGAGTTGAAGTGAAGGGGAATGAAGAAAGTTATTGTTTTATAAATCTGAATTACACATTTCCTACCGCACTTCTATATTTCCTACCAATTTGCGGTAGGAAATGACTTTGGGCGCCATTTTGAATTTTGATTTGGGCGCTCATTTCGAATTTTTGGTTTAGGCGATCATTTTAAATTTTTCGTGAATTATCATTTCCTACCGACTTGCGGTAGGAAATGACTCTGGGCGCCATTTTGATTTGGGCATTTTGAATTTTTTGTGAATTATCATTTCCTACCGCATGATACCATTTCCTACCGTAAACCGGTAGGAAATGGGAAAAAAAATGAAAAATGAGACAGCGGGATTCGAACACACATCTCCAGCGAAATTTGTACTACCTCCAACCATTATGCTAAAGTGTTTCTTGTGTTTTAATGTTACTCTAAAATTATATTACCACAATACCTTGTTTATCACTTTTTCTTTAAAAAGTCCTTACAAATGAACTTTAAAAATCACAATTTTTTGCAAATGTCACTAATTCACAGTGATCTTGAAATTCTCATGGTTGGATCGTTAAAAAATAGAACTAGAAAAATGGATTAGTACAAATTATTTAAAATAGGGGTTTTTCCTTATAAAATCACGTCAAATGAATTTTAAAAATCACAATTTTTTTCACACATGACTAATTTGCAGTGATAATGAGATTCGTATGGTTAAATCGTTCAAAAAACTTTTTTTCAAAAAATAAAGTCCAACCCTAATAACCTTAAATATAACCCCTAAACTACAACCATAAGTTGTGGAAGCTAAGTTGTTAAAGATGGTGAATAATTTTTAAAAAAAAAATTAATTTGTAAGTGCATAATTTTGTTTTGGAACTACGCGCACTAATATACAACGAGTTTAACAAAATAAATAAAAAAGGTTGAAATTATTTTGAAATAAATAAGGGTTAAAGTCAAATTAATAGTTGACCGTTAAATTAATTAATCAAATAAATTTATTAAATTTTAAATATTCTGGAATAAGATTTAAAAATATTGATTTTGACTCCCATACGATTCGATTGTCGAAATTCTATTTCAAAATTATAGAATCATGAATCGGGAACGAAAACTAATTTAGGGGTTAAAATCAAATTACTAGGTGACCTTTAAATTACTTAATTAAATAAATTTATTATTTTTCTTAAAATTTTGGAATAAAATTTAAAAAGATTGATCCTGACTCCCGTACGGTTTGATCGTCGAAATTCTTTTCAAAATAATCGAATCAAGAATCGGGAACGAGAACTAGTTTAGTGGTTAAAGTCAAATTACTACTTGACCGTTAAATTACCCAACCAAAAAAATATATTATTTTTTAAAATTTTTGGAATAACATTTAAAAAGATTGATCTTGACTTCCGTACAGTTAGATCGTCGAAATTCTATTTCAAAATGATCGAATCAAGAATCGGGAACGAAAACTAGTTTAGGGATTAAAGTCAAATTACTAGTTGACCGTTTAATTACAAAATCAAATAAATTTTTAAAATTTTAGTATATGATTTAAAAAGATTGATCTTGACTCCCGTATGGTTCATCGTCGAAATTCCATTTCAAAATAATGGAATCAAGAATCGGGAACGAAAACTAGTTTAGAGGTTAAAGTCAAAGAACTAGTTGACCTTTAAATTAACTAATCAAATAAATTTATTATTTTTTTTAAAATTTTGGAATAACATTTAAAAAGATTGATCTTGACTTCCGTACGGTTAGATCGTCGAAATTCTATTTCAAAATGATCGAATCAAGAATCGGGAACGAAAACTAGTTTAGGGATTAAAGTCAAATTACTAGTTGACCGTTTAATTACAAAATCAAATAAATTTTTAAAATTTTAGTATATGATTTTAAAAGATTGATCTTGACTCCCGTATGGTTCATCGTCGAAATTCTATTTCAAAATGATCGAATCAAGAATCGGGAACGAAAACTAGTTTAGGGATTAAAGTCAAATTACTAGTTGACCGTTTAATTACATAATCAAATAAAATTTTAAAATTTTAGTATATGATTTAAAAAGATTGATCTTGACTCCCGTATGGTTCATCGTCGAAATTCCATTTCAAAATAATGGAATCAAGAATCGGGAACGAAAACTAGTTTAGAGGTTAAAGTCAAAGAACTAGTTGACCTTTAAATTAACTAATCAAATAAATTTATTATTTTTTTTAAAATTTTGGAATAACATTTAAAAAGATTGATCTTGACTCCCGTACTTCGATCTTAGAAATTCTATTTCAAAATAATCGAATCAAGAATCGGGAACGAGAACTAGTTTAGTGGTTAAAGTCAAATTACTAGTTGACCGTTAAATTACCCAACCAAAAAAATATATTATTTTTTAAAAATTTTGGAATAACATTTAAAAAGATTGATCTTGACTTCCGTACGGTTAGATTGTCGAAATTCTATTTCAAAATGATCGAATCAAGAATCGGGAACGAAAACTAGTTTAGGGATTAAAGTCAAATTACTAGTTGACCGTTTAATTACAAAATCAAATAAATTTTTAAAATTTTTAAAATTTTAGTATATGATTTAATAAGATTGATCTTGACTCCCGTATGGTTCATCGTCGAAATTCTATTTCAAAATGATCGAATCAAGAATCGGGAACGAAAACTAGTTTAGAGATTAATAAAGTCAAATTACTAGTTTAAAATTTTGGAATAACATTTAAAAAGATTGATATTGACTCCCGTACGGCTCGATCGTCGAAACTCTATTTCAGAGTAATCGAATCAAGAATCCGGAACGAAAACTAGTTTAGTGGTTAAAGTCGAATTACTAGTTGACCGTTAAATTACACAACCAAATTTTTTTATTATTTTTTAAAAATTTTGGAATAACATTTAAAAAGATTGATCTTGACTTCCGTACAGTTCGATCGTCGAAATTCTATTTCAAAATGATCGAATCAAGAATCGTGAACGAAAACTGGTTTAGTGGTTAAAGTAAAATTACTTGTTGACCGTTAAATTAGCTAATCAAATAAATTTATTATTTTTTTAAAATTTTGGAATAACATTTAAAAATATTGATCTTGACTCCAGTATGGTTCGATCGTCGAAATTCTACTTAAAAATATTCGAATCAAGAATCGGGAACGAAAACTAGTTTAGGGATTAAAGTAAAATTACTAGTTGACCGTTGAATTAGCTAATCAAATAAATTTATTATTTTTTAAAATTTTGGAATAACATTAAAAAAGATTGATCTTGACTCCCGTACGGTTCGATCGTCGAAATTCTATTTCAAAATAATCAAATCAAGAATCGAGAACGAAAACTAGTTTAGGGGTTAAAATCAAAGTACTAGTTGACCGTTAAATTACCTAATCAAATAAATTTATTATTTTTTTAAAATTTTGGAATATCATTGAAAAAGATTGATCTTGACTCCCGTACGGTTCGATCGTTGAAATTTTATTTCAAAATAATCGAATCAAGAATCCGAAACGAAAGTTAGTTTAGGGGTTAAAGTAAAAAATAAAATAAAATTAGTGAATCTAGTGTGACATGCATCACAAAAATAGTGAGTATTAATATTTGCGTTTTTATGTATTTTAATTCGAATTTTATCTTTTTTCCTATTTTTTATTTAAATTTTTAATGTAATTCACAAATTTTTATTTTTATTTAGTAGATAAGATTTTAATTTTTTGCACAGCTCATTTCCTACCGCTCATCGGTAGGAAATGTCCACCGACACGTCAACCAATCAGAAGCCGCCAAGTAGACATTTGCTGGTGAATAGGCGAGGCATTTCCTACCGCCTACACGCGGTAGGAAATGCTACACATAAAGCTACACTGCCACATGGCACTTGGGGCACACAACACTCATTTCCTACCGATGTCGGTAGGAAATGTGTCACTCATTTCCAACCGTAGTAAGACGGTAGGAAATGGTATGAGTGAAACGACGTCGTTTCATTGCGGCCGGACATTGACGTGGCCTTGCGGGTCCCACTCGACTCATTTCCTACTAACTTCGGTAGGAAATGTGGAGGCATTTCCTACCGGCTATTGGTCCGGTAGGAAATAATCGTTTGACTTGAAAAACGGTAGGAAATGGTCGGTAGGAAATGCGTCGGTAGGAAATAAACGGTAGGAAAAGACCGTTTTTGTTGTAGTGTAAGGCTTCTCAGCCTATATAAGGGTTTGACCCCTCATTCTCAGAACTACATTTTTAGCTTGATTCTTGATATGCATCAAGGTACGTAGGTATCTTGTGAAGGCAGAGTTAGCCACGAACGTGAGAGCAACCATTAAAAGCACGAAACTCACGAACCCCATCATTAAATACAAGCATACCCTAGTCGCAATTCAGTAACCTAGTTTTTATTCCACAACAACAAGTAAACATAATATTATGCAACTTAAATAAAAGAATAAACTATGATCTCCTCGCAATTTCAACGAACCGAACATAACCTGAAAAAAATAAAGGAGTGAGCTAAAAAGGTCAGCATGCAAATTAACCAAACAAATTGGGTCAAAAACAACAAATAAAATACGGTATAACTAAATAATTTTCAGAAAATTCATAACTCACGAAGCGATAACTTTTTAAGCACTGGTCTAAACTAAGATCACTACAAACCCGTGACACGGTCCAGAATTTCAGAAGTTACTATAAACCGATGACGCGGTACAAAATTTAGTATTACGTTCCTCACTAATGTATCAGATGTTGCACCTAAGTGCACCTTAGAGAGTTATCAGTTTCGTAATTATGCGCGAATACTAATGGATTCAAATTATAAACTAAACTGGGGTCTCAAAGCTCGTATTTTTACTAAAATCATAAATCATACTCATCAAGTAACTGCACTTGATCCAAAATTTCATATCAATAAAATAGTAGGAAAACATAATCAAATATAATATCAGAATATAAAATATTTAAATATAATTTTGAAATAATCACAAAGTTCGGATAAAAAACTTACACAATAACATTAGAATGACAAACAAATGATCAAATAATTGAGCGTAGAAGTTCCTGGCAAAACTCTGGTCATAGGTTGGAGTGGGGGATCAGAACAATGTAACTGATAATAAATTGTTGTAACTAAAAAAGTGATAATAAAATGATGAGAACTTCCATAGCTTTGAATCATATTATAACCAATATCACATACTACAATAATGTAACTGATCACTATTAAATACTTTAATTATTAGGAGTTAGGTTTTAATAAAAATTAGATAAAGTCTAGAACAAAACAGAAGGTCACATACATTTACCATGATCATAACATAACTCAGTAGTTCAAACAATTTATACACCAAATAATTAAAGCTAAAAAATAAAAAAAAAATGCTTGACATACATGCATTATAAAAAAAAAATTATAATCTTTCCAAATCACACTAAATCAATCAAAAATACTAGTGCATGCATGTGAAACTAGAAGAAACAATTTGATCAAGTGGGACATGTAAAGCACTTTAATGCAAAAAATAAAAAAACCAACAAAAGAAACTAACACTCAATTTTCTTAATATTTAGAAAAATAAATTCACACAATTAATTAAGGATTAACATTTTTTTTAGACATATAAAAGAAATTGCACAAACATATTCATTTCAAATATTTGGATAATTGATGAATAAAAATATTTTTTAAATTAGCATAAAACTATAGGGGTGTTACGTGAAGATTGGAAAGCAGCATTAATTCTACTAAAACAATGTTCACGAGTGTAGGCTTGTTAATGGATCGGATATCCGATCCGATTCGGTCCGATCCGAGCCTTAATAAATGGATATGGATTTTATAAAAAAAAGTCCGATCTGATAAATATTCGATGTATATTGGATCGGATATGGATTTTAGTTTATCCGATCCAATAAAAACCCGATCCGACCATTTACAGTTATTTATATATATTTTTTATATAATATATAAGTTAAGATAAATTTAACTATATATAATCAAATTAATCTACTTTTCTGGGATTTATTATTTTATTTCTCATTCAAGTATTTTCTTCATCTTTCATGTGCACTATTATTTCATTAGATTTTCATATTCTATATATACCATTATTTCATTAGATTCAAACGAGTGAATATGTACATTCAAAGTTATTTGTTCATATTTATTTATTTATTTGTTAAATTTATGTTGATAGTTATAATATATATACAAATCACATATACTTAAATTCAAATTTTATTATTAAATCATGAATATTATATTTTGGGAATTTTTTTGCTATTTTAAAAATTTTTTGGTTTAATTTTATTGTTTGTTATATTAATTTTTATTTTTTATTTTAAATTTAAATGGATGCGGAAGTCCGATCCGATAATCCGAAATCCTAATGGATTGGATATGGATTAAGCTATTAATAATCCGACAATGATCCGATTCGAATCCGAACCGATAAATTTAAATGGATATAGATATAGATTTAATCGAATCCGATCCAAATCCAACCCGTTCACGAGCCTACACGAGTGGAATAGCTTTCTAGTCTCTAAAGGTGTTCTGAAATTAAACCTTTTAGTAAATTTTATACCAAAACATGACTCGGTTAAATTATGTTTTTTATTTATTTATTTTTCGTTAGAGATGTACATTAATTAATGACCTACAAGTAGGGCAGTGTCTTAATTAATAAAACTTTTTGGTCGGACAATAAATAAAAACAGCTCTCAAACATGTATAGACCGGCTCATCCATGGTGTCTCTTGACACATAAATTTAACACGTCTCTAGCAAATGTAATATGTAAATACATACGCAAAACGCCAGTATGCTAGCTAGCTGCTAATGCCAACTTTCATTATTGTGAAGAAACATGAAGGGGTTGAGTTAAAAACGACATGAGTCCTAGGTGTATGTAACTCCATATATGCCGGACTAAATTAGTTATTAATTTTGTTGTATGGATCTTACTGCCGAATTCGACAATTCCAGTTAAGATTTAGTACATTTTTGTGTGTGTATATGTTGGTGTCAATTTCTTGTATTCTGTTTATAATCCGGACATTTATGTAGTTACGAATGTTCATCAATCATGTGGATAAGATCGTTAACATACCTGGCCCAGCCACTTCATAATTTACAATAATTAATCTAATTGTGTGATCTATTTAAATTGTCTTGTTTTGCAAATCAGGTTTCGCCATTGACAATATAATTTCGCCATCTCTTAGAGCATTTTCGGTGAAACAAAAGCATCCTACATTATAGATATTATACATAAATTGTAGAAATTATAAAATCGTTTCAGTCATATAAATTTTACATTAATTTATTGTCAACCTTTTCACATTATTTTATGTTAATTTAACAAATTATTTTAACCAACCCAGTTAAAAATGTACATAGTAATAAGACTTTGAATTTTAGCTCATCTCATTTTTGTAATTGTGCATTTTCATAAATTTATTAATATAAAATTTGTTAATTTTCATATTATTTATTGAGTTTTATGTTTTTTTGAAGAAAAATGAAATTTCATTCCTTAATCATTCGCATCATACATCACCGAATCTAACACTGAATGTGGAGGACTCAAAAAATTCACATAGCAATTTATCTGACAAGGGATTCGAGCCATAGAATGGGCTACCCTATTAGCTAATCTTCTAATATGTCTAACTCTAACATCGTTCCTGGAGGTTAATTTTACCTACAAGCTTCAACAACATGGCCAATTTCCAGTTGATAATCGGTATTACCATTGATTGCTTGTACAGCTAGGAGCAAATCAGACTCGACAACTACATCTTGTACCCCCCTCGACATGATCCATGACAGAGCTTCCTCGATACCTACTAGGGGAGAGCACGGATCGGATCGAATCGGATTTATGGTAAAACCGAAACCGAAACCGAAACTCTTCGGGTTTTAAAATCTAAAACCGAAACCGCAACCGAAACCGGCGGTTCGGTTTCGGATTCAAAAATGTCGGATCGGATGCAATCGGTTCGGTTTCGGTTTTAAACCCGTCTCAAATAAAAATGACAAAATGAATACGATTACAAGATTTTTTTTCCCGAAATAGCATACAAAGTTTTTATAATAAATTGTAGTCTAACATAATTCCTGAATAATGATAATTCAATAAACATAAACAGTGATTCGATAGATGATAAACTGCAGCTCAGAAACCATGAATTTGATTGTGTCTTCTACAAACTAGTTAAAACAACATAACCTATTAAATCTGATATTAACTTAATGTTAATACAAAATGAGATATGGTCTTAAGATTACAGATTGGAGCAGGAAGGAGAAACAAGATGACATGTTCCCAATCGAAGGAGGTTTTATGCTTAGTCTGAAATTCCTGTATTCCTAATAAAGCAAACATTTTCAACTCCACATTTCAAAAGTAGTGGTACAGAGTTGTAAAACAATTGATGTGTAATGATGGCATCAACAATCATTGGGACTATGGAGTCTTATGAGTTTTTTTTGTCAAAAATACCATGTCTACGGCTGCAGGTTCTTTCTTCACCCTTAACAAATGTAAAACCAATTTAATAAGGAACACGGAGAAAACTGGTCACACTGAAACTTTTTTTGTTGCAAAAACTAGGAATAATTTACTAGAATTTACAAACACAAAAATAAATGGATTTTCCTCCATGTGCATTGTCGACTAAGAGCTAAGGCTAATAAGTGAAATTAAAACGTGAGGATATGGTATTACCATTAATCCATTTGTGACAACAATATACATCATGAAACATAGATTCTGGGTGTTAAGCTAACATACAAAAGTTCCTGAGCTTTGTCCTAGGTATATCTGCAGTTTTTAAGTCAAGCTACCCAAGTTAAGTTGAAATTAACGAAGTTGCCTTGCACCTTCCCTAAACAGAAAACAACTGCCTCACACACCTGACTCTTAATTTTGGGTGAAAAACAACAATTCAATAGTGTATAGTACTTAAAAAATATGTGTATATATTAATTATATATATATATATATATATAAATCTATTTATTTATTTTAATCGGATCGGATTCGGGTTTTGTCGGATCGAATTTGACAAGAAACCGAAACCGCATAATCGGATTCGGATTCGGTTTTTAATTTTTCGGTTTCGGTTTCGGATCGGATTTATACGGATCGGTTTTTAGCGGTTTTTAGCGGATTCGGATTCGAATTCGAATTTTTTCGGATTTTTGCTCAGCCCTAATACCTACTGCTTCTGCTTCCATCACAGTCACTTCCCTACTGAACTTCATAGTTCTTCCCTCAAGAAACTCTCCCTCATGATTTCTGAGTACCAATCCTACAGCAAAACTGGATGAGCCTTGAATAATAGCTGCATCAACATTTACTTTCAACTACCCATACTCTGGCTTAACCCACTTCGTATTTATGTTTTGATCATTCCTAGCAGGCTTCGAAACATTACTCGTGAGATTAGAGACTGCAGCCTTCCAATCATGTAACTGCTTTAAACTCCAATCAACAAAAAACTGGGGTGTAACCACTCTGTTCTCCCAAACCCTTTTATTCCGAAAAAACTAGATACCCCATAAAACCATAGCTACTTTGACAAGTTGATCATAACCATCCAGAGCTAACCTGTCCAACAGCCATTTTGAAACATCCTCAATCTCCCTCATATTGAATGATAACCCCACCTGCTGCCAACATTGAGAAGCAATTTCACAGTTGAAAAAAACGTGCAGAAGATGTTCAACACCAGTGTTACACATAGGACACATAGACGAGATTGCAGAACTTCTATTTTGCAAAACAACTCGAACTGGAACATTGTTTCTACAGAAACGCCACAAGAAGAACTTTACCTTGGAGGAGATTTGTAGCTTCCATAATTTTTTCCACCCATTAGAACTCTCAGGTTGTTGGATACTACTGTCCTCCTGCCAAACTTGGTACCCGGTCTTAACCGTATAGTGCCCATCCTTATTGTTAACCCATGTTACTCTGTCTCTTGTGTCATGTTGAGGAATTCTTATATTTAGAATAGCCCTGGCATCGCTTGCACTGAACATATTAGTAACCTTCTCTTCATCCCAGGCACGAGCATCATGAGTGAAAAGTTGTGCCACTTTCATGTCCATGGCAAATTCATAATCACTATCAAGCCTGAAATTAACATTTCCTCTAATCCACGGATCCATTCCAACAAATATATCATTGCCATCCCCTAATACCCACTTGAAACCCTTCTTCAGTTCTTCTTTAGCTGCATATATACCAGACCAAATGAAACTAGAGCCACCACTTCGTTTTGCTGCTAGTACATGAGATTTAGGGTAATATCTAGCTTTAAAAACTCTTGCAGCTAGCGTGGATGGTTTATGAGCAAAATTCCAGACGTGCTTTCCAAACATGGCTATGTTGAAACCATACAAATTCCGAAAACCCAACCCCCCTTTCGACTTGGTCATGCTCATTCTATCCCAAGAAAGCCAGCGAATTCCTTTAGTGCTCGTTGAACTTGAACTCCACCAAAATCCATTAAGCATACGCTCAATTTCCTGACAAAGAGTTTTGGGAATGAGAAAACATGACATGCAGTAAGATGGGATTGCATATGCAACATTTTTAATCAGCACAGCCTTGCCTGCCTTAAATAGCTGCTTCACATTCCATCCCTGAATTCTCTTCCATATTCTATCTTTCAAAAACTTGAAAACTGATTTCTTCGACCACCCAATCAAAGATGGTAAACCAAGGTAATTGTTTCTCAAAAGATAAGTATGTACCCCCAAAATATCTGAGATTTCCTGTTGTTTATCTCTCCGAACATTAGAGCTGAAAAAAATCCCCGACTTCTGGTAGTTAACATCTTTACAACCATGAATGCTACTGTCAGATTCAGCTCTTTCAATGGCACGTGACAGACCTTCCACGCAAAGCAAGAACAAATATGGGGATAGAGGATCCCCCTGCCTCAACCCCCGTTTCGGGATCACTGGACCAAGTTGAGAACCATTGAAACAAATCGAGTACTGCATCGTATTAACACACATCATAATCCACCTTACTCACTTCGCACAGAAGCCCATTTGCTGCATTCTTGAGCGCGAAAACCCCCAATCAACTCTATCATAGGCCTTGCTATATATCACTTACTATTCTTTCATGTACGTGTTTTCACGAAAACAATCTTTCTATTATGTACAATGACGGATCTTGGGAAGAAATTTACGGGAAGCACCATATAAAAAATAAAATAATAATAACAATGTTATTGAAAAAATATTACATCATTTATGTATTTATATCCTAATATTTTCTTTTTTAAAAATATATTTATTATATGTTTATAAATAACTTACGTATGTGTATGTGTTTCTTTTTTCTTTGTAATACAGGTTAATCATTCCTTATGTCAATCTTTTTTCATATTTTGATGACTTAGTGGGGACATTTGTGACTTTTTAATGGGGGCACTAAGAGCATGTTTGGGTTTTCTAATATTATTTTTTGTCCATTTAAAATGAAAATAAGTTGTTTAAATGTGTGCATTTTAAATTTTCAACTTAAAGTTAGTTTTAATTCAAAATATTTAAGTATCTTTGAATTACTTTTTTTCAATTTATTTCTTTTCTCATATCAATTTTTATGTATTTGAGTCATCTTTTAACTCGTATTATATTTTTTGCATATATTTATATTTTATACTTTTATATAATGTTTAAAAAAATAAACTTCATTTTTTTAATTAATTTTTTTTGAAAATAAATTTACTTTAAATAAAATTAGCTAAGTAAATATACCTAACTTAAAGTTAAAATTATCAATTTTCACTTAAAGTGAGTAAGTTGCCCATTAAATTTAAGTTATAAGTAACATTTTTTAAGTTATAAACAATTGTCCATACAATTTAAGTAGCAAACTCAAAATTGAGGGGATCAGTACTACTTTGTAGGGGTGAGCAAAAAACCGAATCAAACCGAAACCGATGAAAATCGAACCGAAAAAAAACCAAAACCGTTAAATACCGAACCGAAACCGAAATCTAAAAACCGATCCTATTTTAACGGTTGTGGTTCCGGTTTTAGGTTAAAACCGATCCAAAAAAACCCGAACCCGAACCGATTATTAAAATAAATAAATAAATTATATATATATTTATAATTAATAAATACACATATTTTTTTGAAATATAATTGCTAAAAATTAGAAATGGGTGATTGGGCTCTGTGTTTATAATTTGGGCCAGCAAAGTAAGACCTAATCTATCTATTACACTATTACAAACAGCAACACAACACAGACACAATTGACAATATACACTCTTTGTCTCTGCCGCCCGTTTCTGCTTCTAGCCTTCTACATATATCAACTCTCACGGCCGACATATAATACTTCTACAAATTAGATATCGAATTACAGATCGAGATTAAGATTACAATCAACAACAACTTAGGCATATTCACAACCATGGAAGCTCCATCTGAGAATCAAACTCCTCAAGAAGAAGCACCTACAAAACAAACATAGGAAGTGGTATGTTTTTATAATATACAATCTACGACTTCTGTTTATTGTTCTTTGTTCTTTGCTTACCTACTGGTGAGGGGCTTACTGGAATGCCTAGTTATGCATGTTAATCTTTACTTCAGGGCCACATTTATATGCCTAGATCATCATTCATTATTTATCTTACTGATTGTCTTTAATTCCCTTTTGCAGGTCTGGCTGGTCTGCCTCAGCCCTCATGTACCAGCTACAAGCCTAGGAAAGCTTCTGTATTTTTTTTTGTAGTGATGGAATGGAACTGCCTGCAACTCCTTTATTTCTATAAGTTTTATCTTAGACTTTAGTAATTAATTATTAAAACTCTGTATGTTTCGAGAAAACAAATGTTTCATGGATGTAATTTAAAATTTTACGTACTTTTTATTTAAGTAGGTATGTTGGTTTTATCAATTTTATTTGAGGCGGTTTTAAAATCGAAACCGAACTGATTGCAACCGATCCGACAATTTTGAATCTGAAACCGAACCATCAGTTCGGTTACGGTTTCAGGTTTATATTTTAAAAATCGAAGAGTTTCGGTTTTATCCTAAACCCCAACCGATCCGATCCGTGCTCTCCCCTACTACTTTGCATGTACATCCTCCCCTCTAGAATTATGATCTACAGGCATCATATTTTTTTGACTCTTACTGAATATATTTGATTTGGCTTGGATTGGTTATAAATTTATTAACATGATATATATTTTGATTTTTTTTTTGACAAACAATTAAAGAGGATTCATTAAAACATTAGAGCGGAGTGGAGACAAACCCCCGAACTGATAATACAATTTGATTGGGAAACAAAAAATAACGACAACAAATAGCTACTTTGTTTTCAGATCGCTTAATATACAGAATATCCAAATTCTTTGAACTAAAAAAGATTACAATGACATCTCGAGCAATTCAACCTACACCAATCCAGAAATTAATGCCACATGTAGACCAATGTTCAGAACTTTCAATTACATCAACTGATATTGGAGGAACAAATATTCCCAAAATATGTTTTACAGTAAAAGGTGAGCTCTTGCGATATCCACCACCATCCCAGATTCGATGCGAGCATTACAGATCTCCCAAAATA
Source organism: Saposhnikovia divaricata (assembly GCA_036435485.1). NCBI lineage: Eukaryota > Viridiplantae > Streptophyta > Magnoliopsida > Apiales > Apiaceae > Saposhnikovia > Saposhnikovia divaricata. Next base: position 51,578,051 of record CM071594.1, on the reverse strand, counting down.
TTATATAAATCATTCTCAAAAGAACCACCGAAACTAGTAATAAGACACAAAAATACATCTATATTATACTATTATAATTGTAAACGGAATAATAGGGTATATTTGGTTGGTCGCTTTGTACACTAAATTTGGTACACTGAATAACAACCGTAAGATTTGAAGATAGATAAAAATAAACCGTTGGATGTAATATTAAAAGAATAATCTTTTTATAATATTTAAAATACTTCCATAGGTTCAAGATTTGAATCCCGTGAATAACATATAATTATTATTAAACATATATATTATCTTATATACAAGTACTCCAAAAAATTGATATTATCTATCTTCACAAACATTTATATTATCTTATAAACCACTCCAAAAAATTCAAGGTTTAATTCCCGTCAATCACATATTAAATTTAAAAAGTTATATTATTATCTATTTTCAATATAGAAAAAAATACTATCGTTTAGAATACTATCAAATATGTATTATTATATTTTAGTATCTTCTATAATTTATTTTCCTATTAATTGAAAGACATATTAAAATTATGAATAATAAGATAAAATTATTAAAAATCATCCGTGCATCGTACGGGGTATAAGCTAGTAAAATTAACACATATTAATGTCCTAAAAAAATGGGTCCCAACTTTCAATCTTGATACCCAACAAGATCTCACCCCAAAAAGGATTAGATCTTACCAAAAAATGTTGTTTATTCGAAATTTTTAGATCAAAAGCTCGATTTTATTTAAGAAAAACTAGTAAATAGAAGAAAGGATGGAAAAGCGAAAAAGACTTAATCAATAAAGAAAACGAAGATCTAAAAAATAAAAAAGTAAAAAGACAACTAGAACCCTGTTGTGCCCAAAATTTCACATGGGCTCAATTTAAGACCCATGGATTAAGTAGGCCCAATTCAGGTGGGTTGGATTTGTCATGGATGGGGACAGGTACGAGTGCAGTCGTAGCTGTGAGGTACGGATATAGCCGTAGCTTCACCTGTGCGTGACAGAAGAGAAGTATAACAAGGACTCTTGTTCCTATTTTTTAGGAGCACGAAAATATCTATGTAAAGTGGAGTTTAACTAGGTTTTATTTACCATAAACATGATAAATATAATATAGTTGGGATATACATGGATTTTTATGAAGATATTTATGGATTTATGAGCTTGGGAGTCATGGATGGACTAGGACACTTGGAGCTCAAGCTTGAGCAGCTGGGACAGTTGGTTAGGATGGGCTTTGGCTTATCTAATCACAATGGTTGGCCCAAGAGAAGAGTTATAACCTAAAAGAAATACACGGGGCTTGATTCCTATAAATAGGATATGTAGGCAATTGGCAAGGGGTTCCATAATTTTCACTTTTTTACACACAAGGCAAGTGTAACCTCGGTGATCTTTTTTCGGACACATTTCGGCCGAATTTTGGCTGCCATTTCTGTCCGGTGACCTTGCCAACTCAGCCCTCAAACACCTTACATTACACTCAGGCACAGCTACTAGGAAGTAGCTACGACTGTCGTACCTACATAATTATCCGAAAACCAAGGATAATTCTGTTATTTGTTAGCAAAATTCACTCGGGGTGTTGTGCGGATTTTTTGCATAACATTTTTGGCGCTAGAAGGAGGGCGTTTCTCTCCTAAAAATATGTTGTTAAATAATGTCAGAAAGTTCTGATCATATACGAACACCGAGCGGCGAGGGTGGTAAGCGTGATGCTAACCCTGATGGTGAAGTTACAGCTAGGGATATCCTTACCCATCTCCAAAATATGGGTGAAAGGATTGACCAGTTGGAGAAAAAGTCTTCATAAAGAAGAAAGGGACGAAAGAAGCAGAGGTCCTCAGAAAAGCGTTCTAGATGGCGGGAGGCGACGCCGATAAACCTGGATTTTGGAAGTGAGAAAGAACCCGAGAAGGAGGCTCGGAAAAATAATTTCTCTGATGTCGAAACGGATCAGAAAAACGTGGATTCAAAAGAGGAAGGTCCTGTGGATTCCCCTATGAGGAGCGTGAGTGTATTTGATCGAGTAGGGAAGAAGCTCAGCAATAAGGACCTACGGCATGTGTAGGATGGAACTAAAGAGAAGGTGATTGGTAACAACGATCATGAAAAGTCTCAGTCGAAGGCTTCTAAGAGTCATAGAAAGGAAAGGTCTCTGGGTGATGATCGGACACAAGACAGGAGGTCCAGGTCCACAAAACCCTAATCAGTAGCTGTAGGTGATGGTAGCTCTAGCTCTCAAGAGAGCTCAGCTTACAAGCAAGAGGGAGACTTAAATGAAGAAACTGGGGAAAGTGATGTTTATATCTCTGATGGAGAGGATACGAATTATAAAGTGGTTGACTTGAGGAAAGATCTGGAGAAAATCAAAGCTGAGAAGAGGTCAACATCTGGTTTGGCTGTAGCTTCACCTTTTACTAAGAAGGTGCGAGACTCACCCCTCCCGCCTAGGTACAGGGGGGTAGGAGACCCGAAGTTTGATGGCACCACAGATCCAGTGGAGTACCTCACTCGTTTTAGTACTGAAATGGAGGTCTATCAAGTTAAGGACCGCACAAAGTGCAGGTTGTTGGCAGCTACATTAAGGGACAACGCACACCAGTGGTTCAAGAGGTTGCCTTCACTACGCCATAGATTGCTCATTGCAACCCCAAAACTGTGTTAGAATAGACCCTGTTTAAAGTTGCCAAAGGCCAAAATAGGGCTATGGTAACACTTCAACTGTGTTAGGTTCTCAGCAGTAACTATAGATATCTAAGGTAACATCAAAAATAGCCTAAGGTAACATAGCAAATGTGGTTACAAAAAACCTCTATAGCAACATCTTAAACACTCTATAGCAACATAGTTTCTGTGTTACAAAAGATGATACAAATTTGCACATGGGCAACTGTGGGACCCACATGTAGGGCCCACATATGGGACCCACATGCGGGACCCACTTCTAGGTGGGGCCTAATTTTTGGTCCTACTGTGGGGCCCACCTACTCAATGTGCAAGGCCTATTGTAACACCTAATATTACCTACTGCAACACATACAGTGATAAAAATAATAGCCTATTGCAACACACATTTTACCTATTGTAACACCATAAATGTAACAAAATAAAAATGCATCAACAGAATATTGAATTCCCATAAAACAAACCAACAACAATTCAAATCCAAAAGCAACTACATCAAATCCAAACCAACAACAATTCAAATCCACCAGCAACTACATCAAATCCACCAGCAAGTACATCATATCCACCAACAGTTTTATACATAAACTAAAACAGACAAGTACTAGAAGATAGCATATTCATTTTTAACAAACGGTACTATCCATAGCAATAGAAGTCTAAGAGCTAGGTCCATCGGTCATAGGAGTACCATCACCTACTGTGTCACTGGAAATCGTCGCACAGATTTCACTAATATCAATATTCAGATTGGGGTTTGCTTCAAGTAATTTTTTTAGGACCAATGTCAAGTTGTCCTGGACCTTCTGATTGATCTTGCCATCCACTTCAGCGCAGACCTTCTGGTTTATCTTTGCTTCCACTTCGATAACAACTTCCTGCCGTATCTTTTTTTGTCAGCTCTTGCACGTATGAATCGGTTGGAGCTGGAGCTGAAGCTTGAGTAGAAGTTTTGAGATACTTCGGGTCATGTCTTCCTATAATCCAACCTGGACCATGAGATTTTTTTGCACCCGAAACTAGTTCCTTAAGACCATCAAGCCCTTTTGATGATTGGAGTTTCTTGTTAATTGTATCCTAAAATATAAATCTAAGTCAATATATGAAAATGAAAATGGACTTTAATGAAATATGGACTGTAAAGATGAATTGTTACTTACAATTCTGAACTGCATCACATCATGATTAGATTGATATTTTCGTCCAGGCTTGCACTTACGAGTTTTGGCAAAAATCTTTGCAAAAAATAGGTCGTCATCTGCTGCTCGACATCTGGCTGCTCGTCATCTCGCTACTTGTTTTTCTTGCAAAAATTAATAACCAATATGCAAATCACCACATGAACTAAAAATTATTAGAGTCATGTCAAATATTTTGATCCGAGAATAAATTCAATAATTGAACAAATAACAGTATGTATAGAAGTATTAGACTCATTAGTTCTTAAAATTGATGTGCAGGGATCTTAGTCCTGAACCTGCACACACCAGGAATAAATAAATCCTGCCAATCTTTATGAACAGAAACTTATGATGCATGACACAATCCTAGATGGAAAGAAATAAGCGTTTAATCTAAACTATAAACTACTAGATAAAAACTTGTAAACTGAAAGTGTCACTATTTATACTACTGTATTGAGATATAATTCATACATAAATTTAATTACATAAACTAATCGATCAAAATCTGTCATATGGTCAAAGATCTCAGTGGGGGCTTAGCTTAGCAACTAGATGATTTAAATTAAATTAAATTAAATTAAAGAGAATCCATTTTCACACATTTATATTAAATTAAATTAAAGAGAAGCAATTTTCTTAACTATAATTCACGACTCTAAAAAAGATTGACATTTTATTTTTTGACAATCCTGAGTAATTTTATAATTTTTGACTTGCAAAAGGATTGATAATAAATTTTCAGGAACTTACCATCTTGTGTTGAATTTGAGAAAATAGTTTGGGACTAGCAGTGTGTGTGTCTGTGTATTCATGACGACTTTTAGCATTTCTTTCAGCCTTCGCCTGTAAAAAAAACATGAAAAAAGAGCACTAGTCTGTGTCACTGAAAATTGAACAAATGGCAAACCTGTAGAAAACAACACCTTTTTAAAGTTATAATTATACCTGAATATCAGGATCTCCCCAAAATTTTAAGAACAACTTAAATTCCTCAAGTAGAATGTCATCCGGCTTATTTTCTAGCCTCTCCTCATTAGTTGCATAAGCAGTATAATGATTGCTCTTTATTCGACTCTTGTACCCCTTCCAACTCTGTTGAATTGTCTTCCATGACCATGTTTTTAATTCCTCGGGAATAATATAGCGTTGCTTACATATAAATCAAATATAAAATGTAATAAGTTAGTCTAAAATGCTATCTGACCAACATTATTTACATGAAGATAGTTAAAATTTATTGATTACTTTAACACAATTCCACAAGGTATTCTTTAGATTTTCAGGAACATGTTCCCAAGATGCATAAGTCAGTGGCACACACCTCTTTAGTTTCCCCAGAAAGTGACTCAATTCTGAAACATTTTTATCAAAATCTGAAACAGGCTGGCACTTTTTATTCATGGAGATGACAACCCTTTTCTCAAACGGTCGTGTATATACTTTATCCATCCTCGTTTTCCCTCGTAATCTCTTGGGAACTTTGACTTAAGTACCGCGTTCAAAACATATAAAAAGTTAAATCAAAACAATATTATGTAATTGCCTTGTTTCACAAAGGAATAACATAAAAATGATTTAAGTAAATGAAGATAAACCTGCTTCAACATCTTCCACTTCAATTTCTGGCAGGTCAGTTGTGACGCCCCCAGATCTGGGGTCGGAGATCTAGGCGCTCACGGTCCATTTTCCATTAATAACATACCTGTTCTTGCACATAATATATATAAAACAACCATCGACCCCATAATAAACTCACACCGCACACACACACACAGGTTAGAGCCTCAGAAACGTCACCACATTGATTAAGCAGAAATAAAAGTATCAGAGTTATTACAGACCGAATTAAATAATATTTATGCTACCAGCGACACTTCGATATGAAGCGAAGTTGGCGGCTTGATAGTTTGTTACGATACACTGCCTTGCACAGGTCATACTGATAAATAAAACGAACTAACAAAAGCTGCCCACCAATCCGGCTAATGGGGCCTACCGATGGAATCTCAACTGCTGGCTCGGGTCTAGTCACCTGCTTTCGAGCAGTCTGTCTGGGTCTTGCCATTTTGCTTAGCTGTTGTGTTTGTAAAATTTGAAAACAAGCAAGAGTGAGCAACTATAGCTCAGCAAGAAATATATGTATAAGGTAAGCAATATAACATTTCATATGATTAGCAGGTATTAAACTTGTTCGTATCAATCAGATATAAAATCACTTGTCATTGTTGATAAATCTCGAAGGTACACCAATACGTGCCCTTGTTTTCAAAATAAACTTGCAGTTCTAGATACTGCATAGAGTCAACATCTTTCTCATCAAAATAGAACACTATCAGCAACTTGGAACAAAAGCCTAAGAAGCAGTGTCAAAGCATTTTTCCAAAATGGAGGAATGGGACTTAAAGAAAACACAAAACCTGACAAAGATTGACGATGATCAGTCGCCACATCCAAGTCCAATCATCCGCGGGTCTTCTCTACCGGTAGAAGGATAGAAACTACATCCGTAACTATCCCCGGGTGAAAACTACATCCGTAATCACCCTAGATGAAAACTACATCCGTAATCATCCTTCGGCAACACCTGGGCCGGAATAATAATTGATGGACCGCCTGGCTCACGGCCGCTTACACATCCCGGGAATCGTTCGTCAACGATTCCCACACCTGCCAGAGTCCCTTTTTCTTTTTCTTTTAAAAATTTGATTTTGATTGAAAACAGAGTAATTGAGGTCCGACATCAGTTGACCGATGATTCTTGAAATCATACAAGAAGCAGAACCTGACCGGGGGTTTTCGAAAATGTTTTGAGTTCGAAAGAGTTCGAGTTTGAAAGTATTAAAGGTATCTTGGATTAATTTTGTCTTTAAAACAATGAACAATAATTAATAAATAATATTTTAAGATTTAATATTAATAATTAATAAAATAATTATTCGATAAAATAACTTTTAATCCAAGATAGGGTTTCGAGTATTTACGAAGATATAACAATAATTACTTGAGTATACGATACTCCCCGAATGACCCTTCGGGTTTTCGCAAACTAGTTACGATATAATAATATACCGCTCCCCGGTCAATAGTATATACGGACCGCTACGACCTCTATTGCTAGAGTCGTTGTCCGAAGAAAACATTTCAATCTAAGTTCAAGGGGTACAAACACATATGTACTTATACAATCTCAATTGCATCAATACTTTGATAAACATAACATTTGATATAATTGAAAACTACAAACACAACAGTGAAAGTCCTTGTATATGTATAAGTTTTGAAAAGTAAACTTGCCTTGGTTTGGTTGGGGTGGTCGAGCGTGCGGAGTGGAACGATCTATACATAAGCAATAACCGCTCGTTGGTACCTTAACAATATCTCTTTAATTACGGGGTTTTAGGGGGTACGAAATTAACTTAATGACTTCGTCTTATGACACTCTAGCCCCACTATAGGTTCATGTCATCACTCGATTACGCTCGTCACTTATTCAACTTAATTTAGTTACCACATTCGAATCATAACCATTACCCCTAGAATTATACTCCACTTAACGACTTTTTCCCTTGCGCGAAATTTACTCTAGCATTTTTATAAAATTCAAAAATTCATATTTTAATCCAATTCTTTTTTGGTAGTCTTTACCACTGCATTTCCTAGCTTCTCAAATTTTTCCATGATCCCACATATATTTTTAGGGGTTTATACAAGGTTCACAAGGGGGTCACTTAGTGCAGCCCGGAATCCAGAAACACAATTTACTTCTCCGGCCATAACTTAAAATCTATACATCACCTAGCCATGAACCTTACATTTCCAGAAACTAAATTCAATTATATTTCCAACAATATATGGTAGGACCTCAGGGGACAACATTTAGGGGTTCAAAACCGTGTTACAAGACAGGTCAATGTTCCTGGAGAAACTCAGCAAGCATGTACTACTTAGATCAACCAATTTTCTCAATTCCACAACACAACCAACACTTAATTCACTTAGTTCATGGTTTATAACACTCATAGAGATACATATACTATCCACAATCATAAAAGTCACAATCACAACATCAAAACTCAAGATCCATGTCATCCATTACTTATACAACCAAGATTAACACATATATACATGGATCTACTACCAAACACCATAAACACTACATGGCCAAAAGGGTTTGTGATTTTTATACCTTCTTGAGCACCTAGGAGCCTTGTATAAGCTTTACAAAACTCAATAACACCTTGAATGATCTCCTCCAACCCTTACAATCCAAGATCTAAAAGAAAAATCAAACATGATTACTATTCACCAAATCTTTAACAATTTATAACTTGAATTTGGATGGATGAAATGGCTTGAAACTCTTAACATACCTTGCTTAGATGATGTAGAGGGCCTAGTAATTATGTCTTGATTTATGAATGATGGGAAATGGGGGAGGAAGAATTTTCTTCTTCCTTTTTAGTTCTTGGCCGAGGGCACCTTGGAAGGGGGGATTTGTGTTTTTGATTTTTGTTGTTGTTGGGTGAATAAGTGATAAAGTGATGTTGGGTGATACATATGTTGTATGTATAGCAAGGTACTAGCATAGGTATGGTCACATGTACTACTTGTCTCCCCTTTTTGAAAAGCAAGCTAACTAGTTACTATTTTTGGTTAACTAGTTTGCTTATTTCTAACCACTTGGTTGCATGGGACTTGCATGCAATACTACTCCTTGTATCATTATTCTTCCACCAATGCTTGTCATTTAATCTTTAATTCGTATCGTATCTTAATTAATCTCTCGTAATAATACTTTGTCGCGTAGAGATTTCCCCTATAAATCCTTAAGTACTTAATTGTGTAAATCCCTCGAATATCCATAATTCCTCGTCATAATTCTTAATAAATCTTTTAATACTCTAATCATTCTCAAATCCCAAGTTTTATAAATCTTACTAACAATAAGACTCTTGCCTTCACAATCTTCCTTGTATCTTACATAATGAATGCAACAACACAGTTTCTCAGACAATCAATTCTATTAATCAACAGGGATGACTAGAAAGGTTCCATATTGACAATGTCACATGATATTAAATAAAAGAAATATTACCAAAAATTAGGATTCTTACATCAGTTTCCGGAACTTTGTCATTTTTAGTTCCACTTCCAGTTGCAATCGCTGATGCAGCTTCCTTTTGTTTGCGTTCCCGCATAGCAACATAATCCGTCATTGATCCAAGTCCTTCACAACATGGTAACTATGTTTTTGCAGGTTCCACCATACCTGAATTTGTCGCCTCCCCATTCTTATCATTCTGAGTGGAACCCTTTTCAGTTGTAGTCGCAGCATTAGATCGTGAACGAGTAGTTGGTCCATTAAGAAGCTTGTTTTTCTTCACTTTTTGGGTTTTCTGAAAAATAAATTGTATTAGTACTATGATTAAAATTTTAATTAACTCGTTACATAGTAGATAAGATGCACCTTTAGCTGAATTTCTGAAGCATCATCTTCGCTTTGTTCCTCAAATTCTTCAACATATTCATCCTCGTCTCGATTCTTTTTTTTCCCTTTACTTTTTCCTTTATCCTTTTTGAATCCACCTGACAGACTAACAGCTAATTTAGGCACCCCTAGAGCTTTAAGATTTTCTCTGTTTCTCTCAATATTTTGAAATTTACTCATTTCATACTTAGTCAGCTTCATCGGTTTTATTGGAGATGATAGAGATGGAAGTGGTGGGGGAGGTGGTAGAACAATATCCTGCACGTGCGTAATTAAAAGAAACATATAGTTAGTGACAGAGCAATATATGTGGAACATCAATTAGGTTACATATTTGTATTAATTTTTCTTATCTAACCTCAATGTCATTCTCATCCATATTTTCATCTCCATCTATATCTTCACCTTTATCTACGTCTTCACCTTCATCTATTGGATTATGTAAATCCAATTTCCTCCGAACATTTCCAGACTTCAGATTCACATTTTCATCAATGCTTTGTGAATTTTTGATTAATGCCGACTTCTGAGCACTTTTCTCTTCAATTGATTTTGGCTTCTGCTTGAGGGCTGCATCAATGATTTTTGGTCTAGCACCAACCAGGCGTGCCGAGTTCCTAGCACTAGTGACTTCGGCTTCACCCCTGCCGTCACATTGATTTTTTAAAAGTGCCGGCTTCCGAGAACTCTGAACTTGATTTGAAATTATGACTTGTGCATTATTCAGCCGTGCTGACTTCCTAGGAGTGTAGACTTCAGTGGACTTCTTATTTCTTTTTTGCTGTTGTAATTGATGAGTGGTCACAAACTGATGTTTCACTTCTTTGGTCGCTGCAACAATAGAATTAAATTGTTAGTACACCAACAAATATCAGAACTCTCATAAAAGTATTAATAATATGTAGATCAATATTTGTGACCTTAATCAAACTAGAAGGAACAAATAATTTAAATATATAACTAAAAAAGTTTAATACCTTCAAACACATTTGGCCTTGGCTGTATGACTACAGAAGGTTGCATTTGCGGTAATGGCTCGATTCTAGTGTCAACAGTGTTATCAATAGAAAGATCTATGTGGCCACCATTTTTACCTAATTCGTACAAGTCTTGATCATTCACCACCATTTTCCATCCCTCTTCTTGATTACCATCTCTTGCGTAAATTCCTCCAATTTCAGTATACTTAAGCTCATCTTTAACATGGTCCATCAGCACCGTGTAAGAAAACCAATCAGAATCTATGTTACTTATCACACACTCTTTTCCACCAACATATTGTGTATTCTGAAATTTTCCCATGTGGTAAATTCTGAGATTGATGCGCTTCTCTGTCATCCTAAAAAAAAAAGAAACTTACATTAGAACCAGTACAAAGAAAAATAAGAATCAATTTAAAAGCAACAACTGATCAATTTAAAAGTAGTCTAGCAAAAGAATGTAAATTAACTTATATGTACTGCTAAGACTTATTTACACATTAAATACTATATTAACTTGACTTGGAAGTAGTCAAGCAATTAAAATGCAGTAAATCAAAATGCAGTAAATCACTAATAAAAATTATTAAAAATTAAGAAGCATGGACTTAATTGAGAAGCACTTAACACAATAAAAAGTAATCCATAAAGAAGCAATGCCCCGCATTAAAAGGCAGGCAATACATTTGTTACATTAAGAGGAAAAACTCCTTAAAAATACTAGACAGTTTCATTGACTACTTTTGGAGGAATGATAATTTTTGTTGCAGGTACATCTTCTCTAGACCAGCTCACATCACTAACTTGATTTCCAATTCCATGACCATGTTGAATATCATTTATAATCGGATCAATGAAATCATCCTCGTTCCCATTTTCACCTTCGACATCACACCAGTCCCTTGGCAGTCTCTTGATAACATTATGAAGTCTTTTGATAACATTATAATACATCTTGTCAGTCGGATCTTCAATATAAAATACTTGTTGTACTTGTGAAGCCATAACATACAGATCAGCTTTTTGAACCAGTCTGTTAAAATTGACTCGTGTTAGGTCATACAAATCCTTTTCTGCATGGTACAAACCACACCTAAATAGAACCACGGTAAAATCTCCCCAATAATCTATTTCGAGGATTTCTTCAATCGATCCGTAGTAATCGACAACACCAACACATAGATTCTGATCTTTTGAACTTGCAAAGCTGGGGGTTAAGGAAGACAGAAATACACCACTATTCTGTGTTGTACACCTAGCATCTCTGTATTTTTTATAGAATCTGTACCCATTAATAACATATCTCGTAAACCTCTTAGCAGCTCGATTAGGTCCCATTGCAAGGAGTTCTAGCTCTTTGGAAATGTCATTTTTTTTTCGAGTCTCTTCCTTCAACCACTTCCAGAAGTCTTCGGTGTGTGCCCTCTCTCTTTTATATTTTTTTGATATTGGATGACCATCAATTAAAGCTCGATGTTCCCTACAATAATTACCTAGTTAATATTATAAAACAAATAAACATTCTAATTCTTATTAAAATAAATTAAAACTTAAATCTTACTCGATCAAAGTCTCGATGTCCTTGTTACCACAATTGAATAGAATGTAACGATGACATGCAATCCATTGAGATTCTTTGAGATGAATAGGTTTTCCATCTTTATTTCTTCTTGTACCAATTGGATATTCCATCTTTTGTGGATAACTTTCAAATTTAGGTACTGCATCCCCGTTTAAGAATCTTGAACAGAACGTCAAGCATTCTTCTGCTAGGTAGCCTTCAGCAATGGAACCCTCAGGTTTAGACCTATTGCGCACATAAGATTTTAGTTTAGCTAGATAACACTCAATTGGCCACATGCATCTCAGGTGTGCAGGTCCCCCATATTCGATTTCCTTGCAAAAATGAACCAGCAAGTGAATCATTATGTCAAAGAAAGCTGATGGAAATATCATCTCAAAATGGCAAAGAATTTCAACAATTTCTTGTTGTAGCCTATTCAGGTCAGCCAAATTAAATACTTTGCTCCAAAAATTTCTTAGAAATCCGCCAAGTCTTATCAAAGGTAGTGCAATCTTAGGTTTCAATGTTTTTTTCAATGTAAATTGTAACAAGTAGTGCAAAAAAAAAATGAGCATCATGGCTCTTATACCCCCAGATTGTCCTTTCCGTCGTGTGAACATATCGACTGATATTAGCTGCACAGCCGTATGGCAGTTTAGCCTTCTCCAATGCTGAACAAAATATTTCCTTCTCTTAGTTCGTCATGTCAAAAATAGCAGCCCTAATCTCAAAGTATTTTCCATCACTTGATTTAACAGGATGAAGGACCTTCCTGATCCCCATTTCTTGTAAATCCAAACGAGCACTCAAATGGCCTTTGGTCTTACCGCCAATATTCAACAAAGTACCAAGTATATTGTCACATACATTTTTCTCGATATGCATACATTCAAGGTTGTGTCGCAATAAATTGTGACTCCAATATAGTAATTTGAAAAATATTGACTTTTTTTTAAAGGGGAATCCCTTTTACGCTTTACACCCCGTTTGCTCGTTTTCTTGCTTTTGTCCTTTCCAAATTCATTTTCATAGCCAGACAATAAATCAAGTATATCTGTTCCGCTTAAAGTGGGTGGAACCTGTCCCATTTCAACTTCATCATTGAACCTTCTCTTATCGAACCTCCACTTGTGCTCCGAACATAGAAATTTTCTATGGTTCATGTAGCACATTTTTTTTACTATGTTTCAAGTACATTGAAGATGCACTAGTACAAAAATGATCTTTTACGTCGCCTATTATACGTCGGTTCTGCCTAAAGGCGATGTATAAAATATGTATATACGTCGGTTCCGCCTAAAGGCGACGTATATTTACATTTTTAAACCTTTTTTACGTCAGTTTGAGAAAAAGCCGACGTATATGATAATTTTATACGTCGGTTAAGGAAAAGGCAATGTATATAATGATACTATATACGTCGGTTGAGAAAAAGGCGACGTATATAATGCTATTATATACGTCGGTTGAGAAAAAGGCGACGTATATGATGACATTATACGTCGGTTGAGAAAAATGTGACGTATATAATACTACTATATACGTCGGTTGAGGAAAAGATGACGTATATAATGTTATTATATACGTCAGTTGAGAAAAAACGACGTATATAGATTCTTTTTACATCATCCTTCTTCAACTCCGACGTATAAAATTGTCTCTTTTTATCAACAGACGTGTAAAATATTTGAACCCAAACGTACTTCACTCTTTTATTTCCCCAATGCTCTCCACTATCCCCAAATTCAACCCGCTTTCAGTCTCAATCTCCCTTGCTCTCGCTTACAATCTCCCTTGCTCTCGCTTAGGGTTTCATATTCTTTTAATCACACACATTCAATTTCTAACTCCCATTTCAAGATGGTAAATTCTCAATCCTATCAATTTAGATCTCACTGTATATGTATATCTGTATACTAACCGGTTTTGGTTCTAAATCGTGATTTACAGGAAGGCGTGGGTGATTGGGAATCGATAATAGAGAAGCTATTGAATGAAGAGAAGCAGATGAGACTCAACGGTGAAGTCGCCGGCACGAAGAAGGCGGTTACGGAGAAGCTGTATAATCTCTCTCTCCCTCCCTCCCTCCTCTCTATGCATATATGTGAAATAATCTCTCTCTCTCTCCCCCCCTCCCTCTCCCTTGGAATTTCTTTAATTTATTGTTTACAAAGCAATTTTCGGTGTTAGATTTGTTGTTTAAGTTACAAAGCTGAGACATATATAATGAAATTTATATATAATGCTTTGCGTAACATATGTTAGTTTGGAGTTCTGGTTTTTTAGTATTATTAATGTGTTAGTGCAGATTTCATTATGTAGATGAAAGTTTAGCTTCTCTTTTAGAAGCTAATATTGAGTTTTTTAAGGATTACAAGTTGCAAAAACCCGCCAAGTAATGTGGGGATTGCTAAAAAGTAATTTAGTTGAGGCATAAATTCTCGTTTACAAAGGCCTAGATTGTTACTTTCTTGAGTGGAAAAAGTCGTGACAAAAATGCTTATTTAGTTGAGCAATTATTTAGTCGTGAAAAAAACTCTTATTTAGTAATTTAGTTGAGCAATTAGTACTTTTTAAGTACTAATTTTTACCTAGACTAGATTCTCTAGCTTTTATCTTCCAGGAATTCTATTCCAGAGCGCCTTGTTTTTAAGTACTAATTTTAGTTGAGCAGTTAGTTTGTGTTTTTTCCCCTATTATGGGTTCTTACATTGCTTTCTTTAATTTCTGCATAAATTGGTGATACAATTGACAACATTAGTATTATCATGCCATGGTTGTGAAAACATGACAATCTTTTCTGTTAGACTAAGCAGTACACATGTTTAGACATACCTGCAGTTATAAGTACCGCACATGTTCTTTTTAGAGAATAGCAGTAGTGTGTTGTGCCTACTGCCTGGGATAGTGAATTAGTGATTGACATGAAACAGAGTTATGGTATGAGACTATATTTTGTTTGCTGCTCTGCTGTAAAGGAGCTACATAGGCTGATGATCGAGAAACAATGACACCGGACATATTGAACTCAATTCAAAATTATTATTGAATTTCATTCAGAAAGATTTTGTTCATCAAACAATTTCTATCATCCAGCAGAATGCAACGTAAATATTATCAGTCGAAGATATTAGAAAATTGTTTCCTTAAGTGTTTTTCAACACATCTGCTTATTTTTCCTAATGAAGTTAATGAACTATTTTTCCTTTTATCCCCAATATAAGTTTGAGAGGTCTGTACAAAATACAAATGAATGACTTTATACAACTTTCTTTTTTCTTTATGGAATTTTGAAGAAGCTATTATTCACTCTAGCATGGTAACTCTCCTTGATATTTGTCTCCCAAGATTTAATAACCTAAGTAAAAAAAAATTAAATATATACATATGATGCAACAGAAACTTTAACAAAAAATGTGATAGTCTTATCTATAGAAAATTTTAAAAAACCTTGTAGTGTGTTTATAAACTAGGACATGAAAACAGAGGATAACCAGTAGTGAGGAAGCAAGTCATTTGTTATTAGACTGAGGTTGTAGTAGCACTCAGTTGCCAGCCTTTTTGTTTTCTAACTGTTTTGTAAAACATGCAGGCCCAGCGTCATTATCTCATGTCTAACATTTTTTCGTCATTTAGCAATATTATTTTTCCTTTGTGTGATTTTAATGTGCAAATATTTAAAGAGGTATTTGCTGAAGAGCTGTATAGAACTAGTCTTCAACATTGCCTAATTGTATGTAGCACTCTCTTTATCTCAGTGTGATGCAGTTGGTCAAGTTGCGGATATAATTCAGATTCCAGCATTCCTTTGCAGACAGGTTGAATTAATTAATAATGATAAAATAATGTTTTCATTTGATTATATATCATTATTGAGGCTTGAACTATGTGTGAGTGAAGCACTTTACAATGTTGTATTTAAACTGACAAGTTCAATTACGTATTGGAATGATAGACAGATCTCTTAGTTGCAGCTGCGCAAACTAGAAAGATTATCAACATTAATAAAGGCCAGTTTTGTGCACCTTCTGTAAGTGAATTTTATCCAGAACTGGGATTTAAAATTAAACTTGCATAGACATGACTCTGTCTGTGACTTAAGTTAATGGGTCCAAACTGCTCTTGATGATCAATTACTTATGTAGGTTATGACAAATTCTGCTGAAAAAAGTTAGGCTTGCTGGAAATCAAAATGTTATGGTTTGTGAGCGAGGAACTATGTTTGGATATAGTAATTAAGTCACCTATATTTAAAGCCTTCTATGTACTTGTTGCATATTAAATTTCCTATTTTTTGGAGGCTGCTAGCTACATGCCTCTTAGGATCACTGCAAAATTTAAGATTCTAACACATCTATATTTACTTTCTTTGGATTTCCATGAATAATAACTCTTATAAATAGCTGAAGGCTGAAGCAGTATAAGTTGAAATAAGTGAAATGTATCTCAATGTGCATGCTGCTGTAGATTAGTGTTCAGTGTGATGCATTATTCATATTGTTCTCACTAACTATTAACAAATTAGTAATTGGCTCTCTTATGCAGGTGATTTGATTGTTGATCCACGGAACTTGGAATGGATGCGGGAAGCAAATTGTCCAATTATAAGTATTCAATAAACATTTGCTCTTTCTGAGCAGTATTGTTATTTGTTGGTTACAGTTGCAGCCTACTTTTTGACTTGCTCATATGATAGAAGTATTCTGGTTCAGGTAGCTGACATTACACACTCATTACAACAACCTGCCGGGAAATTGTAAAGGATTACAACAGAGTTGGATTTTGGCACAATTATTACTTGGGAATCAGATGCATGTTATCTTAGTGTATATAGGAATTCTTATTGTGTATTGGATTTAATTTTCTTGAAGTGTGGTGTTCAATAAATTGATGTACTGAATATTTGTATAATATTTTCTATTCATAATATCTTGTTAGTAGTCAATTTTCTTTTATGGCTTCAGGGTGCTATTTTTATAAAATGGGATACTGATACAAAGTGATACAAAGTGAATGCAGTTGGGTATTGCTTGAGAAATTGAAAAAATATGTTTTTTTTAAAATTTTTTTACAATATACGTCGGTTCTTATATTTAACCGACGTAAAAGATCATTTTTGTACCAGTGACATTATACGTCGGTGTTTTGAACATTATACGTCGAACTTTGTTCTACATTATACGTCGGCTTTTTCAACATTATACGTCGGCTTTTTGGCGACGTATATTTAGACTTTATACGTCGCCTTTTTAACCGACGTAAAAGACTCATGACTTTATATGCCGCCCCTCCATACGTCGCCATTTAACCGACGTATAAGACCTATTTAACCGAAGTATAAAGTCATTTTTGTACTAGTGATGTCTCATAATGGCATGTGGGACAGGTCAATTTACCCTTTGTGCTCCAACCGGATAGCATTGCATATCCCGGAAAATCGCTAATGGTCCATAACACACTTGCACGTAGCCTAAAATTTTGATTAGACAAGCCATCGTAAGTTTCTATACCTAGATCCCATAATTCTTTCAAATCTTCAATTAAAGGCTGCATAAATACATCAATGTTGTTGTTTGGAGAAGCGAAGAAATATAGGGAGAACAAAGTTAAGAAGGATGTGGAGAAAGCAGTGCCTGATCGCACGCTAAGGGCAAACAGCATTCGCACCATAATAGGAGGTCCGTATATCAGAGGTACAAGCAGGAACTCTATAAAAAAATTTGCTCGTGAAGCTAGAGGTGCTCCCCTCACCAATGTCCTACACCTAGCTGAAAGACCCCCAAAGTTGTTCAATGGTGAAGCTGTGGATATAACCTTGACCGAAGAGCGCTAGACATGTGCATCACCCACATAATGATGCATTGGTAGTAACATTTTCCATTGGAGGGATGAACGTGCATCGGATTCTGATAGATAATGGGAGCTCTTGTAACATAATAGCTTATGACACTTACCAGAAGATGGGGCTGTTGGATAAGGAAATTTACCTTTCATACAATGATCTATATGGATTCACAGGAGGTCCGATTCAAATTGTGGGACGGGTGAAGCTCCCTATCAGGTTGGATAACGAACCTTACGTAGCTACTCAAGTGGCAGAATTTATGGTTGTGAATGAAGATATTTCGTATAATGCAATTATGGGTAGGCCCTTCCTGAAAGAGATGTGAGTGGTTACTTCCATATATCACTTGTCAATGAAGTTCCCGACTCCTAATGGGATTGGTTGCTTACAAGGTTGTCAGTCAGACTCGAGAGAATGCTATAGTAAAGATCTGCATTCAGCTGAGCAGGCTTCTAAACACTTACTGTTGGTAGACGGAGGTACGTCTGATAACTGTTATCGGTACTTGGAACCTGGAATGGTGAGCCTCCTCATCAAAGGGGAGGTACATTTGGAAAGGCAGTTTGTAATGCTATTATAATTGTGCAACATCCAAATGAAGATCCCTACATGGATGTTACTTCTTCTTTGGGGGGAGATACCCACCGGGAGGTGCTCATGATCGAGGCACCCCCGATAAAAAATTCTGATGATAATGGTCCCATGATTGAAGGAATTGTGGAAGAAGTCAACGATAATGACTTTAAAGGTGTGGAGGATGTTGAGCAGCTGCAGGAAGCCGTACCTGAGTTGATCCAGGCAAAGGAAAAGGGGAACTTAGTAGAGGTTGACTTAGATCCTAGGATGCCTGAATATAAGGAGAAGACCGGTACAGCTAGGGATACAGTATCTGTTCTGGTGGATGTGTCCGATCCTGGCAAAGAATTAAAGGTGGGAAAACAGTTGGAGCTGAGCATGCGCGAAGCTCTGATAACTTTTCTTAAAGAGAACTTGGATGTCTTCACCTGGAGTCATTCAGATATGATCGGTATAGATCCAAGGGTGATGTGTCATCGTCTCAATATTGACCCTGATGTCAAGGTGGTAAGATAGAAACGGAGGGCTATAAGTGGTGAAAGAGCTGTTGCTCTAAGTGAAGAGGTGGATAGACTATTGAAAGCAGGACTAGTAAGGGAATCCTTTTATCCCATGTGGCTGGCAAATCCGGTGTTGGTAAAAAAGCCCAATGGAAAATGGCGTACCTGTGTGGATTTTATTGATTTAAATAAGGCATGCCCGAAGGATAGCTTCCCGCTACCTCGCATTGATCAGCTGGTAGATACCACTGCTGGTCACGCTCTGCTGAGTTTTATGGAAGCATATTCTGGTTACAACCAGATATGTAATAACCCTAACTTTTAGAATGCTACAGTGCCTAAATGAATAGTAAATTTCGAGGATTTAGGGAAATGGTATGTAGGTACCCTATAATTGATACAGAAAATGAGCAATCAGAAACCATATTAGTGTTGTACTATGAAAATGATTGACTCGAATCGATGACGGATTTCCGAAATTCCTGAGTATGGATTTTTAAGATGTTTGTTTTTAATTGAGCACTATTGTATTGGATATTAAGAAGCATGAAAATATTAAAGGATTTTTATATTGAGGAATTAGTGAATTTAAGGTAAACCAATGGATTATTAAGTCAAGGAAATGTCAAGGGAATTTAGATTTTTAAACGATTTCAGAACCACTGAGGTAACGAGGTGTATTCGAAACGAAACGTGATTAAACGAGTATGAAAACAAAACAACCAAGATTAGTAATACAACAAGGATACATACCACATTATCATTTACCAAGATTGCTAGCATTATACTTGGAAAAGAAAAGCAAAAAGAGATTATTAGATCATTAAGGTGACATCATCTTCCACTAACTTATAAAGCAAGGGCAAATTAGACATTTCGCATGAGGATTAATCCATAACCTTCCATAAACATCTCCAAGACTCTAGAATAATCAAGACTAAGCTAGATATTATCCTTACAATGAATATTGGATGAGATTGGATCAAGAAACAAGGTAGAAACTTCATCCTCTCAAACTGCCCAGCAAGAGTAAGGAGGAGAGGAAAAATCATATCTCCATTTCTATCCATGATAAAATCACCAAATTTTAACCACAACCTCTCCACTCCATGGGCATTATTCGTTCCAAATTACATGGCAATCTAATGAGTATAGCCTAGTCAAATCGCCTCCCCAAGTTGAAGAACCGAGCTGCCAGAATCTTTGACAGTTTCTGTGATGATTTTCAAACGGCCATAGCTCCTTCATTACTCAATAGAATTTTGTGTTCTTTATATGTTTGGAAAGCTGGTTAGATTATCTACAACTTTCCTTTAGAAGCCTTATCCAGAAAACGTAGGTAAGGCCTTCGTTTTTGCGATTCTTTCAACTGGTGTCTAGTGAATCCGAATTTCTAACTTTGTTTTTATGATTTATTTAGTTGATCCAAGCTACCTTAAGGTTATTTAAGGACTATCCAAGGCTTATTGAGTGTTGTTCAAGCTCCAAGGAAGGTATAAAATTCAAGAACCCTTAGTATTACTTTGAGTTTATGATGGATTATGATGAGTTTAATGGTTAAGTTTGTTTTAAGTATAAATCATGAGTAGATGTGTGTTTATAAGTGATGAGATGATATATAGAAGTGTTTGGTGCTTGTAACCATGGTTGGTAAGATGACCACATGGTGTAGGTGATGGTGTATAAGGTGGATGATGGATTTGGAGGAGTAATATTTTGGAAAGTATGAAAATATAGCCGTTATAATGCCCGATTTTCGTTTAACCAAAGAATGCCCTATTTTTGAAACCTCAGACGCGTACGGTAGGTTCATGTCTAGAACAACAACTAACCATGAGATGATAGAGCTTGAGTCATAGATTGTTTTGATATAAAGTGCGTCAAAATCTGATGAACGGTTTAGGAGAAAAGTCAGTTTTAGTGAAAGACGTTCGAGAACCGAGAAAATGTAATTGTATCAAATTGGAGGCTATGAATACCATACTTAAACATTTTTAAAAATTATAAAATTTTGGGATATTGTAGTGGAGTGGTCAAAGAGTCATTTCCAGTTGACCTTACATTAAAATTCAAAATTGAGATTTTCTGAGAATTTTTACAGTCGGGTATGGTTGTTAAGGAAAATGGTGAATAAGCACCGAAACCTTGATTTAACCTAAAATGGTTGGGTTTTTGGACAATTGGGTTATGAATAACATGTGAAACATATATTAAAGTGTCAAGGGTATTGTTATGCAAGAGTGAGGTGAGTAAGAGATGTGGTATTCTAACGACGGTCCTTTTCGTGTTTATAGAAACTCCGGGAGAGCCACGAGCCATACCTTCAGGACATCGAGATCGAGGCAAGATCTTTTCTATCCCTACTTGGAAAACTATGTATCTTCAAAGAAACTCGTTTTCATGGAATATATATGTGATGCTATTATTACTATATTGTGAAGAAATTGTCCTCCTTGAGTATTGATATTGAAAAGAAAGGTATACGAAGATGTATATGAATATGGATATGAGTATGAGATGGATATGTATAGAGATGATTATGCATGAAGTGAACATGCCTTATGATTAAGAAAATATGAGAGAATGGTATCAGTTGTTATCTAAAGTAAATAAAGGAATGGTATCAGTTGTTATCTAGGGTTATATGATTTATAATATTTTGCTAAAGATATTCTTTTTAAATATTGTGATTTAACAAGTATTATTTGATTATTATCTACTATTTTTAAAAGTAGATGGAACAACATATATATATGTGTATATAAGAGAGCAAGATTTCTTCTACTCTTACTTTAGAAAACTATTTTATTTTTTTAAAGTAAAATGATTTCTTGGAATATATATGTTTTTCTACGATGCTATATGGCTAAGGATTTATTTCCTGATTTTGAGAATTAAAGAAAGATAGATACGAATATGGATAGAGCGAATATACTTTATGTTCTAAAGGAATATTTGACTTTAATAATTATAGAAAAGATGTATGAGTCATAATTAAAGTATTATGACATATGATTCAAAGGTGATGATAAATGTAAATGGAAATGTGAATGGAAATGTGAATGGAAATGGAAATGGAAATGGAAATGATAAATGTGAGTAGATAAATGATTTGACAAAAAGGGGGATTGCAACAGACTTGCGTAAGTGGCTGTGTCAGGGCTGTGTGCGACACAGTCCAGCATTTATTATTTTATTACGGCACGAAGATACCAGGGGAGGATGTTAGCAGGTGGCCTTCCTCCAGGGATGATCTTCATTCCTTCTACCGGTAGTAAAAAGAGAGCAGGTACGATTAGGCGACTGATCATCGTCCTAACGTATCAGGCGACAACAGATATCCCCAATGTTTTTTAAAAGAAAGAGTTGATAATGGTTTTCAGATTTATATGCTGAAACCAAGAAAATGAGATAAGGTGATGGAATTATTTATATGGAATGAAGAGAAACTGATTTTATATTATTCTTATATAAGTGTCATATACAAGGAAATGGAAAGATTTTGTTAAGAGATCTGATTCAAATAGTATATATTATTTTGAAATATTATACGGAAATGAAGTATGGATAATTATAATATTTTAGAAGAGAAACTCATATTATATTATCCTAAATTTCTTTTCCTAGCAAGATGAATAGATGGTGTATTTAATAAATAAAGATTTTTCTTTCTTAATAAGTATGATGAATTTCCACACATATATACATATGTGTAATGGTCTATTTCCTTTGATGGTAGTCGATAGAATTTATCTTGCTGAGCTATTTAAGCTCATTCTTGCTATTTATTTTATACAACGGCTAGGCGTGCCGATACTCCGCACTACACCCCGCAAGAGGGTAAGGGAAAGGCAACCTTTTGAGAGAACGCTTGCACCTATTCCAGAGGTAGCGTAGACAAGCGGGTCCTGGTAGATTATGTATATTAAATGTGTAAGCTGGTATAATAAATTTTTGATTGTTGAATTGCTACATGTCGAAGTATTATTCAACAATGTACTTAAATATGATTCTGGGTTGTAATAACTGTTTAACTATAAACTTTTAATATTGTGGATGTTGTTCCCTGAGCATATGACTGTTGTGTGATGATATTAGTGTGGGGTCATTTATGAAAGTATTAATTTGTATTAATTATATATAAAAAAAATCCAAGAAATGTTGTTAATGACTGGAAATTGGACCTTGACGGCCTGGATCCATGACCCCGGATCCAGGGGCGTCACAAGATTCCCATGTATGGACCTGATCAAGAGCACACCTCATTCATAACTAATAGGGGGTTGTATTGTTATATTGGGATGCCAACGCGGGAGCTACATATTAGCGACTAGTGAATATGATGTTCAAAGATCAAATTGGCAAGACTATGGAGGTGTACGTGGATGATATGTTGGTAAAGTCAAAGGTAGCAGTTGATCATATAGCACACCTATCTGAAATGTTCAATATTTTGAGGAGATATCGGATGAAACTCAACCCTCAGAAATGTGTATTCGGGGTGGAATCTGAAAAGTTCCTAGGTTTTATGGTTAATCATCGGGGTATTGAAGCTAACCCTGCAAAGATTAAAGCTTTGTTGGAAATGAGGTCACCTAGGAGTATCAAGGAGGTTCAGTCAATCACGGGAAGGGTCACAGCTCTGAATAGATTCGTCTCGAAGTCCTCGGATAGGTGTAAGGAATTCTTTTCGGTGATTAAAAATGGGAAGAATTTTGCATGGACCTCTGAGTGCGAAGCTGCTTTTGAGAAGCTGAAGGAGCAGCTAGGTAGCCTTCCACTATTGTCTAAGCCAATTGATGGAGAGGTCCTGATACTTTATCTAGCAGTTTCTGAATACTCCATCAGTGCTGTGTTAGTTAGAGAAGAGGAGAAGGTGCAGCACCCAGTATATTATGTGAGTAAAAGGTTGTTGGACGCAGAAACTCGATATGCTAATATGAAAAAAATGGCTTATGCTTTAATCATGGCATCTATTGAGGTGGGTGAAGGAGAATGTGTGATTGCAGCTGAGTCGACCATGGCAGAAGTACCTGTGGAAAATTGTGCTCCTTGGTGGACCCTTTATGTAGATGGAGCTGTTAACTCAAATGGAGCTGGTGCAGGTGTAATTTTGATAAGTCCAGAAGGTCATAGGTTACAAAGTTCTATTCATTTGGCATTTTATGCAACTAATAATGATGCGGAATATGTGGCTCTAATTGCCGAATTGAAGTTGGCTTTGGAAAAGAAAGCTGAAAACTTAACAGTTTTTAGTGACTCTATGCTTGTGGTTTGGCATATCAGAGGAGGCTTCCAAGCTCGAGGTCCGCGAATGGACCTGTACATGAGGTACGCACAGGACTTGATAAGCAAGTTTAGGGAAGTGAATCTGGAGCAAATTCCCCGAACTGATAATGCTAATACTGATGTGTTAGCAAAATTAGGTTCGCAAAAGGAGGCCACTTTGCTGGGAGTTATTCTTCTAGAGGTACAGTTTCAACCGAGTATCTCTAGGGTAGAGGTGATGAATGTAGAAGTTGTTGATGAGGACCTGTGGACAACTTCGATTGTCGAGTATATCACAAAAGGGATTTTACCTACTGATAAGGAGGAAGCTCGAAAGTTGAAGTATAAGGCTACAAGGTACGTTATCTATGATGGAGTTCTGTATAAGAGAGGTTTTAATAACCCTTGTTAAGGTGCATTTCTGGAGCTGAATGCGTGTACGTCATGCGGGAGGTTCACGAAGGGATCTGTGGTAATCATTCCGGAGGAACCCCATTGGCACATAATATACTTCGTCAGGGGTACTACTGGCCGACTTTGCAAGGAGATGCTCACAAGTTTAATCGGGCATGTGATCGTTGCCAGAGGTTTGCGAAGCTGAGCATTAACCTAGCTATACCTATCAAGCCTCTTACCAGTCCTTGGCCTTTTGCAGTATGGGGAATAGATTTGATTGGGGAACTCCCCAAGGGAAAAGGTGGGGTGAAATACACAGTTGTTGATGTTGATTACTTCACAAAGTGGGCCGAAGCTGAACCTTTGGCTACCATAAATGCTACGAAGTTGAAGGAGTTTATGTTTAGAGCTATAGTTTGTAGGTACGGGGTACCTTATAAGCTCATCTCGGATAACGGAAATCAGTTTGACAATAAGGAGATGCGAGGTTTATGTGAAGACCTTGGGATTCAATAGGGGTTTTCAGCAGTTTGTCATCCTCAGAGTAATGGCCAAACTGAGGCAGTCAACAAAATAATAAAACACACTTTGAAGGCTAAGTTAGGGGAGCACAAAGGGAGCTGGCCTGAAGAACTACCAATGGTGTTGTGGTCTTATAACACCACTCCGACAACTACAACAGGTGAATCTCCGTTCACCTTGGCATATGGATGTTAGGCAATGGTGCCTGTGGAGATAGGAGCTGGTTCGTTTAGAAGGGAGAATTATGATCCTGAGAACAACGAGGTGAACCATAGGCTATATCTGGGCCTGGTTGAAGAAGTATGGACGAATTCACAGCTGAAGCTGGCTGCATATCAGCAACGAACTCGGAATATTTTGATAAAAAGGTCCGAGCTCGTCCTCTGAAAGTGGGAGATTTGGTGTTAAGAAGGGTGTTACCCAATACGAGGGTACCTGGTCATGGTGTTTTTGGAGCTAAATGGGAAGGACCGTACCTCTTAAATGATCCTTTAGGAAGGTACTTATCATTTGACAGACCTGGATGGGAAACTTATCCCGAGGGCATGGAATGCCGAGCATCTAAGGAAGTATTATCAGTAGGCATTTTCTAAAGGTAATATTTTCTGTTAGACCTCTTTCAGGTATAGGATAAATAAAGGTAGCTTATTAGTTGTAGTTGCCATCTCTAGGGGTAGTAGTTGATTTGATTTGATTGAATTAGGTGTTTTAATTAGTTTGCTTTGTTATGCCCGGGGGGTAATGCATGTACACCTCACCGTTAGAAAAGTTATAAAATTTGCCATGTTGAGGCCAATAAAGTTTTTGTTTTTCTTATAACATGTCTTGCTTCTTTATGGAATATACGTGTAAAACCTGCATGTTTGATTATGTGGCTTTAGTTCTTCCTCATAATTAGTTATATGTTAAAGAACTGGGGGTTAGGGAGTATATTAGTTTCCCTTGATAATGCATAAATTTTAAAACAAAAATGGGTCATGGACTTGGGAATGGATTCCGGCTCGCGAAGCTCCTGTAAAAATAGGTTCGCGGGGTGCCTTAATGGATTCTGGCTTGCGAAGCTCTACAGATGTAGGTTCGCGGAACATGATTGAAGGAGTTGACCTATGAGGTCCTCCTATATGGGAAGCTGTTATGGAAATATGCCGTTAGGTTCATGTGGATCTTAGGGATACTAGGCACATGAAGAACTAGGCGAAAGGATGAATTGTATGAAAGCCGGAATAATAGGCTTCATACTAATTTTTGAAATATTTTGTAAATTAAACGAAAATAGGCTCCAGCTGGATAGCTGAGTAGGTCATCACGAGGGGTTCCAATCTAAATGGACCTCAAAGGGATTTGGAAATATAATCATGGTATAAGAGCTCCAAACAAGTGAAGCTCTTATTTGTTTTTGAACATAATTGGAAATTCATGTATAAATGGCTATGAAATCTTATAAAAAAAATCCTTAAAGGAACCTGCGATTTTAGGATTGGGTAAGTCTATATAGGGCAAAGTTGGTTTAAACAATTAATAATACAATGGAGTTCAATAATGTAAAGTAATGCTTTGCTGTAAGATAAATACGGATGGTTGGATCTGTTCCCCTGGATGGGAAATGAAGTTAACGCCTCTAGTTGAGATACGGATTGTATGCCCAGGAAAAGTAGTTGGGATAACTACAAGGGGGTAAAATGCTTTACTTGAAATAGCACATGCTTATATTCACGTTACAAAGGATAAAGGGGAACCTGCCTAGAAGGTTTGGTTGATGGATAAATAAAGGAACGTCTATGAAGGTGCCTGTTGTGTAAAGGGTTCAGCCACTAGCATATAAGGAGCTCATATAAGGAGCTGGTAAGTTTTACCCTGCTAAGGGTCGCACACATCCTGTAAAATACGAGCAGATATGAAAACAAAACATTCATTCAATTGAAAAGAAGAAAGTTCATAATACAGAATGAAAGAAACCAAGTTACGAGTACAACTTGTGAGGCATTACGAGGAGCCCACGACCTCATGTGCATTCAGGTTATGGCGCTAGTGCCATGGATGCATCAAAGAAATTAAGAAAGTTCAAACCCAAATATGGGTGCCAAAGTTCTTAAAAAACCAAAAGTATCTCGATAGGGGGGACAATATGGAAGGGGTTAAGAAGCAGGAGCATTGGAGACTACCTCTATGGTGACTTGAGTACCATCAGGAACAACTTCAGTTGAAATAGGATCTGAGAAAGGGACATCATTCTCTATTCCACTCTCTTGGACCTCGATTTCTGGATTCTGAGTGGGCTGAGGAGCTTCTTCGGTCTTAACATCTGTAGCTCCCTCAGTCTTTTCAGCTTCGTCCTTTTGAACACCCTCTGTTGTCTTTACTGTAGCTGTTTCTAGTTTGTGCCAGTCAAGGTTCGGGAACACGGCTTTTATAGATGCAACATAGTCATTAATCCCATTCTGGTAACCTACCTCATACATGGCTTTCTTCTGCATCTTGAAAACGGACCTTTCCTTAGCCGTGGCAGCATTGAGAGTTTCTATCTTTAGCTCTAGCTCATGGATCGCTTTAGCATGAGAAGCTTCGAGCTCCTCCTTCTCTTTGTCTAGAGTAACAATGGTATTGTTGAGCTGCTCACGCTCTTTTGACAACTTGTTCTCGGAAGCCCTTAGCTTCCTCACGGTACCTGCAAGCTTCTTCTTTTCCTCATCTTTGGTTCCGACTGCAGCTTTTAGCTATTTCACCTCCTCCACCAACTTCTGATCACCCCTGGCAGCTTTCACAATCTCTTCACCATGCTTTAGGTAGTGAAAAAGGCTCTGGGCGTTGGCTAAGGGGATGGCTTTGGCACTCTCAACTAGGTTCATTTTATCCCATTTGGCTATAGTTTCATCCGGAATTTGGTTCCCAACCATCTGGAAAAACTTATGCACATGTGGACCTTGGCCTTCACTTCTTTGTGAGGGTGCCACCTTGAGCTTTTTGCTGGGGTGAGAGCCGGATGCTTTGGTTGGTTCAACGGCTGGAGGAGGGAGCTTCCTCTTGGAGGAGTTGGAAGTCTTGTCCTGGTTACTGGGAGCTTCTTTGATCTTGGAGATTGGGGTAGCTTTGATTGGAGGCAGCTGCTCATCATCATCATCAAACAGCTCCTCATAGTTAGCAGACTTGCGGACAAAAGAGGGAACACTTGAGGCCATATCTGCGAATAGTAAAAAATGAATGTTGGCAATTTTAAATGCATTATGAACGAATATGGAGATGGCATGTAAGTTAAATTAAACTGGTATGCAGATAAATTAATATGGATGCGAGATACGAATGTGTATGATTAGTGAATAACCTAAACCTTGAGGTGTATCAGGTTCTTTAGCAGCCGTAGCTGAAGCTGAGTCGTTATCTTCTGGGATAAACCCACATTTCAACAAATTTTCATGAGTCAGCAGACTAGCACCATCTCCTAGTTCTGCTGACATCTCAAGGGCCTGGTTGGCACGGAAAAGCAAGCGACCTTGTAGTTGAGACATTGTGGGAATTTGGGGAGAAGTGTTGAATTGAGTTCTGGTTTGGGGACAATCGTAGCAATATAAAAATTGTTTCATCCAACTTGACATTCGTGACTTGTTTCCCTTGATACATTTACCTTCATGGTAGTTCCATGCGGCAAGGTAAAAGAAACCTGAGTCCTTTGCGGTGGCTTTCAATTGGTAAAAGTAACTCAGCTCGTATGCTGAGAGGTCCCTATTGAATTCTTGTTTGTACAAAATATTTAGACAAATGGCCATTCGGTAGGAGTTAATGGTGAATTGGAAAGGAGCAATGTCATAGAACCTAAGAATGTCTTGGATAAATGGCTGAAGAGATAAGTCCAAGTTTAAAAAACTGAGCGGAGAGAACGGCATAGGGGATGATTTGATCAGGTTCAAAGTTATCGAACCTGTGGCATCGTTCTCCTGGAGAAGGGATGACCAAGGTACATCCGGTATAGCAGGACTGATGGAGGTTCTCTAATTGTGTCATGGTCATGGAGGAATTGAGGTTCTCACAAGCTAGTTCAACAGTGGGGTTCTTTGAGGGATACTTTCAGTACTTTCGTCTGAATGTTCTTCTTTGTCGGCGGAGTGGATTTCGGCATCTGTGAGTGGTGACAAGGCTCTAGCTGATAAGGAATTAGCTTGGTGGGAACTGAAGGTGTTCGAGATGGATTCTGTTTTTGTTGAGTTTACTTCATTGGAGGAGGAAGGGTTCAAGATTGCAGGTCTTGAGTCTCTTATTTCATGGGAAAATAGCAGAGTTTTGGGAATAATTTGAGCTTGTTCATGGTTGATTACTTTAACCTTAGATCTAGTTCTCATACTAACAGAGGATGGCTGAGAAACTTTTGCATGGGTCTGAGCTCCACTATGGGAGGAGCTTGAGTCAAGGGTCTCCACATGGTGTTGGATCTCGTTAGTAGTAGAATGGTGGGAGCTTGCTCCACCAGACATCTGCACAATGTAAAGCAGAGTGAGCAGGTTGATAGCAGAACTCCCATGAGACCAATGCAGGGTATGGAGGAATCAAGGAGATATTGGTAATTTACACAAGGAAGGTGGTGAAAGGTGTGATTTGGTGAATATACCAGAACCTCTGGTAGAGGTACCACCATGGTCATACCAGAACCTCTAGTAGAGGTACCACCATGGCCATACCTGAACCTCTGGCAGAGGTTCCGTTATGAGTGTATCTGGTTTTAAAGGGGAAGTAGCTATTTAAGTAGCTTTCCTAAGTGAGTAAAGGTTGGAAATTTAAGAGGTAGGGATAACTGTGCCTCTTCAATCAATGCCCCGTGGATGGAATTCGGGGGCACCTTGTGTTCGGTTGAATAATTGGGTTCTGAGGGCAGACATATGGCTTTACATTATAATTGATGATTCATGGTTTGTTGGGGTTTAATTGACTTATTGTCCAGGCGTATAACAATTACAATCTTTGATTCAAGCAAATTTAACATACAATTACTTATGGAGTGGGTGTATAAACTCGGAAAATAAAGATAAAACATAAACACAAATGTGAGCACAGATGTATGTGAGTGTGGTGTAAGCGTGTATGTATATGTGTATACACATAAGTAGATTTACATACATCTATCAACATGTAGGAAGGATAAAGTCTAGTGGGTGGTTATAAAGACAGTGATGTATCTTGAGTATAGGTGGTGAGAGAGAAAGGACGGAACCACGGGAAGTCTCCAGAAGTTGGAATGGATCTCGAAGCTTCGGTGCCGGAAGGTAAAGGGGAGAGAGAGAGAGAGAGAGAGAGAGAGAGAGAGAGAGAGAGAGAGAGAGAGAGAGAGAGAGAGAGACTTTTGTTTTGGGGGTGAACTGAATGAAAAAAGGAAGGGTTTTTAGTATTTATTAGAATAGGAAGAGTTTTCACACACGTCTCTTCTTTATTGGTTTCAAAAAAAAATAGTTGTACTTGTGGAAATTTGAATTCTCAGGATACGAATGTAAAGGGTTGTAGCTTTCGAGAGAGGAGGGAAAGTCTCAATTGGAAGATTATTTTTTCTATTTTTGGATTTTAGTTTGGATTTGATATTCTTAAACATGTATTAAATGTGGATTGGTTTTCTTTATTTGACTTCGAGGGATGGATTTTTGGTTATCTAAATGATGGCATTGGTGCTGGAGCTATTTAGATGGATCTGTTTAGCTGGAGCTATTTAGATGGATCTGTTTTAACTGGAGTTGTTTAGGTGAACCTATCCTAGCTAGAGCTGTTATATCTTGTTGTCAAAGATGTGGTTTTTATTAGCACTTGTGAAGGTCAAAGGATTTAGGCTCCTCTTGCATTTTATGGCTACAAGGAATCGGGGGTAGTTGTGCCTAAAATTTCACTTGGGCTCAATTTAAGGCCCATGGATTAAGTAGGCCCAATTCAGGTGGGTTGGATTTGTCATGGATGGGGACAGGTACAAGTGCAGTCGTAGCTGTGAGGTACGAGTGCAATCGTAGCTGTGAGGTACGGATATAGCCGTAGCTTCACCTGTGCGTGACAGAAGAGAAGTATAACAAGGACACTTGTTCCTATTTTTTAGGAGCACGAAAATATCTATGTAAAGTGGAGTTTAACTAGGTTTTATTTACCATAAACATGATAAGTATAATATAGCTGGGATATACATGGATTTTTATGAAGATATTTATGGATTTATGAGCTTGGGAGTCATGGATGGACTAGGACACTTGGAGCTCGAGGATGAATCGAAAGAATTTTGAATCAGAGCAGCTGGGACGGTTGGTTAGGATGGGCTTTGGCTTATCTAATCACAATGGTTGGCCCAAGAGAAGAGTTGTAACCTAAAAGAACTACATGCGGCTTGATTCCTATAAATAGGATATGTAGGCAATTGGCAAGGGGTTCCATAATTTTCACTCTTTTACACACAAGGCAAGTGTAACCTCGGTGATCTTTTCCGGACACATTTCGGCCTGATTTTGGCTGCCATTTCTGTCCGGTGACCTTGCCAACTCAGCCCTCAAACACCTCATATTACTCTCAGGCGCAGCTGCTAGGAAGTAGCTACGACTGTCGTACCACCATAATTATTTGAAAACCAAGGATAATTCTGTTATTTGTTAGCAAAATTTACTCGGAATATTGTGTGGATTTTTCACATAACAAACCCTAAATCTGAAAATGGGAATCGAAACTCATGTAATCATCTTCATTACTATATTATACAATAGGCTCTGTTTAAACTTTTGGTTGTATGCCCGATTTGATATGTATTCTGAATTCTGATACTACAATACAATTTAAGCAATAAAATAGATTAGTCAACTTTTATTTGTACATATATACATGCTGTTTGTTTAGATGATTGATATTGGAAGAATAAGCATAGCAACTAGTTAAAAGACTCTTTAGCAAAAAAAAAACTAGTTAAACGACTCATGCATATATATATATAGAGAGTTGCACTCCATAGCAAATACCTTATATAACAAACAATAAAGAACACCTCATATCTAATATAATTTAAGAGTTCCGTCATAGCACCCAATACAAAAAGTTATTATTTTTTTACTCTCTAGCAAATCAGCAAAAAAAAAAAATTTAAAATTTACTGTTCACCTGATGACGTCATGATGACGTCATCACGTGAACAGTAATTTCCGATTTTTTTTTTGCAGACTTGATAGAGGGTAAAAAAAATAATAACTTTTTGTATTGGGTGCCCCTGGCGGGGCCAAAGTGTAAGAACCCCAAATTTTGGATATAATTAAAACTTTTTATTAAGTAATGATAAAATGAGGAACAATGATTCCGACAACAAGGTCACCAGCTCTAATGAATGGTGGTTTCAAAGAACAATGATTGTAATGAATGGATATTGCTTTGGACAATGATCCTGATGCATTGGTATATTGTGAGAATAGAGTAATTCGATGGTTGAGGACCTAGATAAGAATAATCTACCATCCAGGAAGGAGCTAATGGATCCTTGAAGGGAAATGAGTACGTGCATAGTGTTTCCCATTTTCCCATACGTGCATAGTGTTTCCCGTACGTGCATAGTGTTTCCCATACGTGCATAGTATTTCCCGTACGTGCATAGTGTTTCCCGTACGTGCATAGTAATTTGGTGGATGAATAGTGATTTTGTAAGTTGGAAAACTTTTCACGCCACCCTATGTACGGGACGTGATATGGATGTTTCGAAGTCATATTAGTAATACGCGGAGGAAATAAGTGAATGCAGAGACGATCGGAATTCAGAAATTCCAAATTCTTTTTCGGTATAATATTTGACCGGACAGTGGATTAAATATTATTATAATCCAAGAATTGAGATATTAACTTTGAGGATTTGACATTTTGGGATGTTATTATATTTGATTTAAGAATGAAGGTAGGAAACCACTGAGGCAGTGAAACAAGCGTTATAGAAACCGCTAAAACGTTATAACGTGATTAATCAATAAAGCAAACGAATCCTAGATTACGGATTAAGTTCGTATCGAGATTAAATATCCTACATGGTCATCACGAGGATTATATTAAGGATTGGGGAAGGTATTATGAATATCGAGAAATTTCCCGGTAAACCCTAGAGGTGAAACTACTTAGTTATTCGCCCGAACGATCAATCGAAACGAGCAATAACCGGACAAAAGAAACAAGCAGTGCAGGCAAGAGTCATGCATAAGCTACTAGATAAATATCTAGCAACCAAGTGGGCTAAGTAACTAGCATGTTAAGGATTGAACTAGTAGTTAGCCAAATCAAACTCTAGTTAGCCATAAATCAATCCAAGTGCTACACATGCTTTCAAATCTCACCATTCATTCCAAAAGCACTTTAATAAAGTAAAAAGAGATGAGATATCATCCAAGGCTCATCACTTTATGAATTATTATCAAAACAACCAAGCAAACACAAAGAACTCTCCATTTTCCTTTCTTCCTTGAAAAATTCTGCCAAGGTGCTAGAAGTAAGGCTTCCAACCATCATTTGATCTTGAAATATTTATGGTGAGTACTTCATATCATAGCTTAGATCCCCTAGAAATTTCAGCTTCAAATTCATCTTTTTCCATTTTCAAATAAATCATCAAAGATGATGATAAATAGTGTTTTCAAGAACTAATCTTTGTTTTTCTTGTTTTCATGGTTGATCCTAGCTAACTTAAGGCTATCCAAGGACCATACCAAGATTTGTGAGGCTAGTACATACTCCAAGGAAGGTATAAGAATTGAAAACCCTAGATCTACTTTGAGTTTTAAGCATTGAAGGTAGTGTTTTCTTAGTTCGTTCACAGAGAAGGACTCTCAATATTGATTTCAAGTATATTATCTCTTACAATCTAGAAGTGTGTAAATGGGGGGTTTTGAGTTTGGTTAAGGTGTTTTATCAAACACCTTGCATACGATAAATAAATTGCTACAAAAACACAACTAAGTTAATGGCTAATATCCAAATTTACCAACACAACAACACAATGAGCAAATTAACAAGATAAGAGACATTTGACCCAAGGATAATAGCAAATCAAGCACTTCAACCCAACAAGCAAGAATATATCCAACTCTACCTAACCAAGATAATTGGTGAAGCACACAATCACTTATTTCTCTTCTAAAAACACTAATTTAGTGAAGCACATAAATTAGCTCTCTTGATAATAGCTACCAATAATGAAGCACTACTAGTATAACCAAATCAAGGAATCAATCAAAGAGAGGCTAGGACAAACCCAAGGATGAGAAGCTCAACCTAGGTATTTGCACTTAAAGCTTGAGAATTTAGGTAAACTAAACTTGTGCTACTATAATGAATGTACTAACAATTACGGATTAGTACAAACAATTAGCAATTGAAATTACAAGAAGAGCAAGATGAAGCAACTTACAAATCTTCAAGCAAAATCATAAACAATACATTCAAGCAATTAAGATAGAATGAAGAAGATCTTACTTAAATTGAATGGGTTTAGTACAAGAGATGCTTCCTTGAGCCAAATTATGGAGCTAGTTACTCATAATTAACTACTTCCTACTAACCCTAATTATGTTCTTGAAGAGGCTAAGAAGAGAGGAAAAATAAGATGTGAAGATAAGATGTTATAAAATGTAGGGTTTTGCTTCTTTTAATACACAGCAGGATTTTGCACGGCCGTGCAACTGCCCGTGAGAAAAACTGCACTCTGCACTACTTGGAACACTCTGCACGGCCTGTTGCACGGCCGTGCAGTAGCCCGTGCAAAAATCTGCATCATTTAAACTCTTTGAACGGCCTAGCGAACGGCTTGCGGAGCGGTCGTGCGAGATAAAATCTTCAAGATAACACATTAAAAACCTCCCGGCATCGCAAGATTGCATCTTCTAACCACCCTCTTGAATAATCTTCGCTTTCATGCCCAAATTAAGCCATCTTTTCAACAATTAAGCGTGAGGCACTGAAAGATGAAAAACATAACAAATATTAATAAAACAACATTCGAAACTAACAAAAATGCAAGAGAATAAATGACAAAACGTGTATAAAATACACGTTATCAAATCTTCCCCACTTGAACTTTGCTAGTCCCGAGCAAACTAAAATTAACATAATCATATACTCCTAATTAGTACCACTTCCGTAGGTGATCACGGTTGCATTTGGCATATGCAACAAGCCCTTGGAACCCCTAGGTAGCCCTAGTGGACGAGTGAGGTCTCGTGAGGGTTTATAGATGATGTACCCACAAAATCACAAAAATCACTAATAAACAAGAAACTAACAATATATACTAATTAAACTAACTACTACACTCACATGTCCGAGTCGTCCACTTGTAACAAAAATCAAACATATAGAGCTATTCACCTTGTCATCCACTATAACGAGCTAGTAACCAATTCAAGAATCAAGATAACACACCTTGTGCAAAATGTAACCATGACATTAAAGATAGAATGAATGCACTTCAATCGTGAACACTAGACAAGATGATCACAAAGCATACATGGCTTCGCATTAAGAAGATGAAATTGTATGGTGAAAAATCTCACATCTCTCAATTATGCATCACACAAGTATGGGCTAGAGATTTCACTCAACTCCAAGTCTAAATGCATGCGCTCTACTTAACCTTGCATGTCCACCTAAATTCCGGATTGCACCAAAAACAAGGAATTCATAAAATGGGTTGTAATGAGGCTAGGGTGAAGGTGTGAAAATTTAAGTTCAAAGAAGGTGTAAAAGTTTCGCTAGTTGAGTCAAAATGACGCTTGCTCGCTTCATCCACCAAATTCCAAACTAAAGAATATCTTCACTCATTTACAATTACAAAACACAACCACATTTACCAAGAAAATTGAATCAAAATAATGTACAAAGATTTATTGCTTTTTTCTTTATCTTTTTTTTTTAACATCCCCTTTCTTATTGCTTTTTTTTTTAGCAAAGGGGATGCATTATATATAAATATTACAATGAACCTTGAACCACATCTAGATATACACGTCGAACTAGTTCCCGCTTACAATAAATAGAATTCTTCCTCTTCACAACTTTTCCAAATTCACATGCTCATCAATCAATTCTTTCCAAGACTCAACTAGCTCAACTAGGTCGAGAGTGAAGTATTTGGCTATGACTCATGTATAAAAGGGGAGAGTGACGAAGAAAAATATGGATATAAGCTTCAAAGGGGGTAACTAGGGATTATTTTCATGGTTCACAAGCTAAAAAGGCCAAAATGGTTATCCTAAAAAGAATTTCCTTATTATGGTGCATCCATGAATAAAGGTTTAATGCAAGCCCTAGAGCAACAAACACACATAAAGAGGGAGCAACACACAAGCAAAAGAATCATCGTTCAAGGCCTCACAAGGTTTAAGTTGTAATAACATCTTCTCGATTTGATTCCATGCATTCTAAGAGATAATCGTCATGTCCACAATTTAATTACAAACAATCTAGACTTTTCATGTCATTTTAAGTGTGAGTGTGTGCAAAAAGGTGCATCAAACTTATAGATTCACATCAAATTGGTAATGCTAGGCACGAAATAGGAGAAAACAAGACTACAAGCTCACAATGTCTTAAATTTCATAAACAAGTAAACATATGACTAAACTTATTCCCAAATAAAAACAAAACGGACATCAAATGAAACAAAAAAGATTACTAATACTAGCTACGCATATTATACAAGGATGAACATAAACAATCCTTCCCTCACTTAAAACATGGCATGTCCTCATGCATGACAAATAAAACGAAGTAGAGATATGAGTGAAAGATGACTTCCCTGAAAATAAACATCAATGACCGGGAGCACCACTCATAATTGCCAAAATCCAACTCTGATATTGCAAGCCATGAATTGGATTAATGCCACACACTTGGGTTGCCTCCCAAAAAGCGCTTTTATTTATTGTCGTTGGCTCGACTTATTTATACAAGTATTATAACTAGTGAGGTGAAAAAGCA
Organism: Saposhnikovia divaricata; assembly: GCA_036435485.1. Taxonomy (NCBI): domain Eukaryota; kingdom Viridiplantae; phylum Streptophyta; class Magnoliopsida; order Apiales; family Apiaceae; genus Saposhnikovia; species Saposhnikovia divaricata. The sequence goes on along the minus strand of CM071594.1, from coordinate 51,541,093 downwards.
AATAAATGCACATACCTACGAATCAATAATAAAAATAAGGTGTGAAAATATACCTTCGATCCATAAAAATATAGAAATATTTTTATGATCTTCACATCTTCAAGAGACTTTGAAAAAGCAAAGTAGTTAGAAAAATCGTCAGAATAATCATTATAACTACGACTCAAAAATTGTTCCCAAATTGGATCCTTATATACCCAAGCAAAAATTTCAACTTCATCAATTTCTAATTCCTTCTCAATTTCAATTGGACATTCCTCGATTTTTATCTCATCTACCAATTCATTAAGCTCATAGGTATTTTCAAGGTTTGGTAGATCCTCCACTACATCCAATTCAACATTGTCAAGTTTAGGGCAATCGTCAACTAAACAAGCAGATTCATCATGCACAAAATTTTCATCAATTACAAAACAAGAATCATGATTAGTAGGAGAATTAACCTCCTCTAATCGACTCACGGTTTCGGCTAGTTGACTCATTTGCTTTTCCAAGTTGGATATGGTTTGAGAAGTGCTCTTTTCCATTTGAGAAGTGCTCTTTTCCAAGTTGGATATACTTTGAAAAGTGGTGTTTTGAAATTGAAGGTTGTTTGCCGCCATTTGCTTCATCATTTCTTCAAGTGATGACAATGTAGATGAAGAAGACCCTTGATGGTCTTGGGAATTATATTGTGGATCATAGCATCGATTTTCAAAAGCAAGTTGGAGGTTGTTTGCCGCCATTTGTTTTATCATCTCCTCTAATGATGATAAGGAAGATGAAGAAGACCCTTGATGGTCTTGGGAATTATATTGCGGATCATAACATTGATTTTCACAAGCATATGAATAATCGATGCTAGGAGGGTAAGGAGCATAGCATGAGTTTGTAAAATATAAAGAATTCACCTGATATGCATTAAAATTCTGAAAAGAATTAAAATCTTGATATCGTTCTTGATCATAGGTGAAATCTTGAGCGTTATTCCAACCAAAATAGTTATCCATCGTCTCCTGAAAGAGTTAGTTCATGTCTATATCCAATAAACATGTAGACACACCAATAAAAAAGAAAGAACAAAAAAAAACTATATACAAATATACAATCTAAAATATAAGAAACAATTAACTAAAAATTAATATTGTTGCTTTCCCCGGCAGCGGCGCCAATTTGAAGGTAGTGTTTTCTTAGTTCGTTCACAGGGAAGGACTCTCAATATTGATTTCAAGTATATTATCTCTTACAATCTAGAAGTGTGTAAATGGGGGGTTTTGAGTTTGGTTAAGGTGTTTTATCAAACACCTTGCATACGATAAATAAATTGCTACAAAAACACAACTAAGTTAATGGCTAATATCCAAATTTACCAACACAACAACACAATGAGCAAATTAACAAGATAAGAGACATTTGACCCAAGGATAATAGCAAATCAAGCACTTCAACCCAACAAGCAAGAATATATCCAACTCTACCTAACCAAGATAATTGGTGAAGCACACAATCACTTATTTCTCTTCTAAAAACACTAATTTAGTGAAGCACATAAATTAGCTCTCTTGATAATAGCTACCAATAATGAAGCACTACTAGTATAACCAAATCAAGGAATCAATCAAAGAGAGGCTAGGACAAATCCAAGGATGAGAAGCTCAACCTAGGTATTTGCACTTAAAGCTTGAGAATTTAGGTAAACTAAACTTGTGCTACTATAATGAATGTACTAACAATTACGGATTAGTACAAACAATTAGCAATTGAAATTACAAGAAGAGCAAGATGAAGCAACTTACAAATCTCCAAGCAAAATCATAAACAATACATTCAAGCAATTAAGATAGAATGAAGAAGATCTTACTTAAATTGAATGGGTTTAGTACAAGAGATGCTTCCTTGAGCCAAATTATGGAGTTAGTTACTCATAATTAACTACTTCCTACTAACCCTAATTATGTTCTTGAAGAGGCTAAGAAGAGAGGAAAAATAAGATGTGAAGATAAGATGTTATAAAATGTAGGGTTTTGCTTCTTTTAATACACAGCAGGATTTTGCACGGCCGTGCAACTGCCCGTGAGAAAAACTGCACTCTGCACTACTTGGAACACTCTGCACGGCCTGTTGCACGGCCGTGCAGTAGCCCGTGCAAAAATCTGCATCATTTAAACTCTTTGAACGGCCTAGCGAACGGCTTGCGGAGCGGTCGTGCGAGATAAAATCTTCAAGATAACACATTAAAAACCTCCCGGCATCGCAAGATTGCATCTTCTAACCACCCTCTTGAATAATCTTCGCTTTCATGCCCAAATTAAGCCATCTTTTCAACAATTAGGCGTGAGGCACTGAAAGATGAAAAACATAACAAATATTAATAAAACAACATTCGAAACTAACAAAAATGCAAGAGAATAAATGATAAAACGTGTATAAAATACACGTTATCAAGCATGTTCTTGATGGATCTAGCTTAGTTATGATTATGTTCATGTTATAAGCATGCTTAGTTAGTGATTTAGTGATTTGATTAACATGATGATTTTGATGCTAAGATCAGTAGCTTCTGGACTTGTTGAGATGCTTATTATGTGTATAAGTTGTTTAGATGCCCGGTGTGGCTTGGGTTGTTGATTACGATTTATGGAACGTCCGATTTATAGCCGTCGTAATGCCCGATTTTTGTTAACCTTAAGAAATCGTGTTTGACAGTAGCCATAAGTCACTGTCCAGTATCATGTTCTGCCATGGCAAGATAGATCATGTTATAAGCTTCGTTTTGATATAAAGATCATGTGAAACGGACTTACGGTTTAGGAATTATGGCCGATTCACTAAAAGACGTTCGAAACCGTAAGTACGAGTTCGTTATTAAAATTGAACCCTCGTAAAATACGTAAGTCAGTGGCGAATCTTGGTAATTAAATACTAGAGGTAAAAAGGAAGGTGTGAGAGAAAACCTCATGTGAAATGGATCGTTTTCCGATTTTATAAAAATGTTCGAATCAAAGTTAATCGCAAACGAACCCCTAAAAACCCGCTTGATTATAACTTCGGTAAAACACTTAGAAAACGGGCGATAAAACTAGGAGCATAATATTGATTTGTAACGATCGACTTTAGAACTTGTATGACTTAAGTATGTCCCAAGTGTAAGTTCAATGACATGTCGTATTAACGAACGAATGTCGGGTCGGATCGATGATAAAAGGAATCCACTAAAAGGGGTATAACGAGATAACTCGAGAACATGTTTCGATTTAAGTATAACTTAACTTTTAAGATGTTAAGTGATTAATCCCGAATGTCTTGGCTATTTATAGATCACCAAGCTGACCCGGGACCCGCTACCACTACCCCTTACCGTACTCGACTACCAGGCAAGTTTCAATTCCCTTCTTTTAGGCTGTTGTTGTGGTTGAATATATATATATATATATATATATATATATATATATATATATATATATATATATATATATATATATATATATATATATATATATATATATATATATATATATATATGTTTTCTGTTATACATATGCCAGAGCATGCATGCCTACTTTCAAGTTATATCATTATGCTTGTTCCCTGGGTGTTATTGGCTTATAAATTAGATAGCTATCGTATCAATTATAAGCCGGTTATTGTGAGACCCTCAGAGAAGGGTGTATACATCTTATTCATCAAATATAGACCGGGAGTCAATATTTCTTGACATATCGAGATTACCTCGAAAGAAAATATCTAAGTAAATATTTTCTATTATTTGGGCGACGAATATTATTTGAATATTCGTTCGAGATTATTTATTTAACGATCCTTACTTCAAATAATTATTTGAACGTAACCATTCGACGAATAATATTTTTCAATATTCATTCAAAGTCGAATAGATTATCGATTATTATTCCGAATATTCTTCTAAAGATTGGACTACTAAATGAATATTATTTGAATATCCATTTAGAATATTACTTTATTAAATGAATATTACTTTTGAATATTCATTTAAGATATTACTTACTTGATGAATATTATTCTAATATTCATCTGAAGCTTGATTTATTTATCGAGTCTTATCTCGAATATTCCTTTAAAGCTTGGATTACTAAATGAATATTACTTAATATTCATTTAGAATATTATTCATTAAACGAATATTACTTTTTCAATAAACATTTAAATTCCTAATTACTTATGAATATTATTTTGAATATTCATCCAGGGTTCTATTTAATCATCGAATATTATTTTAAATATTCCTTTCAGGTCTTATTAATTAATGAATATTATTCTGAATATTCATTTGAATATTTAATTATGCAATAAATATTCTCTAGATATTTCTTCAAGGATTATTTGAGAAATACTCTGATTAAAGATATTCTTTCATATTCCTAAATATTCTGTAAAATATTTTAATTCAATAAATATTCTCTGAATATTTATTCCATACTTAGAATAACCTCGATAAGGTTTATCTTCTTTGATTATTACAGAAAATATTTCGGAGTCATATTATTATTAATCTTATATCAAGAAAGGTTCTCAGACATCATTCTTCTTTGAGTCTGCCTCTCTAATAATAAGGGAACCTTACTTGGAAGATGTTATTTATCTTGTCGACTTCCCGGTCATAAAGTATTCTCTTCACTCGCAACTCGGGTGCTGTTGACTTATTAAGTCGTTGTTTACCTTCTCATCTTTCGAGGGGTAAGATTGTTGGAACAAGTTGATATTCGATACCAAGCCACAGCTTGGAAGTTATTGGTGAATTTTCCTTTCCAACTAGATACGACTACCTTGTAGAGTCTTATCAACAAGTATTATACTTGGGGAAAGGGGGACGAACGTTACATTCAGAATCATGAATTCTATTTGAACTAGGAGTCGTGTAAGAGGCCGAGTAGCGCCGGTCCATCCTCTTTGGCCCAACCGTTGGCCGGGGAGAGCTAGTAAGGCGGTAGACAAGTAAAGCCGTCAGTTCTTCCTTCTACCGGTAGTAAATCTAATTTGAGCTGTACGATCTCGACTGATCATCAAGATTGGAACAGCGGGCGCGGTGAATACTCCATCATTGGTTCATCATCCAAACTTATTTATTTCCTGCAACATGATTATTGTTGGCAGAGCTGGAAAAGTGTTCATAACTGGAATTGCAATCTTTTCATGCAAGTTCCTCTTTTTAATGACAATGAGAATATCTCGCTTACTTTTGATGTAGCAGATATTTCTACAAACAAATACTTTGAGTTACCTGGTAACTTCATCCTTTATATTATACTGGCAATAACCTCATTAATGCATGGCATATGGTTTCAAAGGATATTTTGAACTGCTGTATATATGTATCACTGTTCAGTTATATTATTGTTGGTGGGCTTTCGCTCACCCTTGCTTTGTTCATATTATGTCACAACAACAGCTAGGACAGATGGCTCGCATCAGGCGCACTCGGCGCAAGCGGGTTACCCGACCCACCGGACTCCCCGCTGAGATGTTAGCCGCCATTGCTGAAGTAGCATAGTTAGACAGCTTTTGTTTCCTGTTTAACTATATGTATAATTAATGTAATCAACGGCAAAACTGTTAAACTTATGATGTTATCCTTTTGGGATTGTAATAACGTTTATTCGTAACCCTTTAATGTAAGACTTATTTCAATTTCATCTTTGGGACTATAACTGTTGTGCGTGTGAGTGGATATTATTGTGGGGTCACAGCATGTGATTTATTTATTGTGGACTCAAGTCAAGTATTATTAATGGATGTAAGACCGTAACCACCAGATCCCTGACCTCGGATCTGGGGGTGTTACACAAAGGATCTAATAGATCTAAGGTGTTCTTTATTGTTTGTTATATAAGAGTGTTCTGTATGGAGCAAAGGCCTATATATATATATATATATATATAGTTGCACTCCATGAAGAACACCTTATATAAAGAACAATAAAGAACACCTCATATTTAATTCAATATAAGAGTTCCGTCATGACACCCAATACAAAAAGTTCTTATTTTTTTATCTTCTATCTATTTAGCAAAAAAAAAATATTTTTTTTTGGAAAAATCACTGTTCATGATGACATCAGCAGTGACGTCATCATGAATAGTGATTTTTTTCAAAAAAAAATTTTAAAATTTTTTTTTTCTGGATGGATAGAAGATAAAAAAAAAAGAACTTTTTGTATTGGGTGCCCCTGGCGGGGCCAATGGATCTATTGGAATAATTGATTTTATATTGTTCTTTATTGTTTGTTATATAAGAGTGTTCTGTATGGAGCAATGGCCTATATATATATATAGGCAAGTGCTCAAATACAAAACACTTTTAAAATACAAACCTACAAACCAACACTAAATTAATTATATTTCATTTATTCTAAGGTTCCCGCCAAGGGTACCTTCACAAAAAATGTTTAAAATAATTGGCTCTATCCATAAAAAAAAAAAAAAAAAAAACTTGCCGTGTAAATGCGAAGCATTTAAGACAGTAAACGGATGAGTTAGGTAGTCATGAGGGCCGAAGGCTCTCGACACACCCGTCAATCGTCTATTGCCTTTACCATTGATTGTCATTCCTTACAACTTTAGAATGATAAAGGCGCGAAGCGCCGTACAAGAAGGTGCGAAGCACCGTTAACCAGTGAAATCCACTGCCACGTCATCACGTGAACAGTGAATTTTTTTTATTTTTTTATTTTTTTATTTTTTTTTTATTTTTTTGTTGGATAGAGCCAATTATTTTAAGCATTTTTTGTATTGGGGTATCCATAATTTGGTCATTAGATTAGCTTGAAATATTAGATTATGCTTGGTTTGTAGGTTTGTATTTTAAGGAGGTTTGTATTGGAGTAGCCCCCTATATATATATATATATATGTATGCAAGTGCTCAAATACAAACCACTTTTAAAATACAAACCAACACTAAATTAATTATATTTCATTTATTTAAGGTTCCCGCCAAGGGTACCTTCACAAAAAATGCTTAAAATAATTGGCTCTATCCATAAAAAAAAAAAAAAAAAAAAAACTTGTCGTGGAAATGCGAAGCATTTAAGACAGTAAACGGATGAGTTAGGTAGTCATGAGGGCCGAAGGCTCTCGACACACCCGTCAATCGTCTATTGCCTTTACCATTGATTGCCATTCCTTACAACTTTAGAATGATAAAGGCGCGAAGCGCCGTACAAGAAGGTGCGAAGCACCGTTAACCAGTGAAATCCACTACCACGTCATCACGTGAACAGTGAATTTTTTTTTATTTTTTTTTATTTTTTTTATTATTTTTGTTGGATAGAGCCAATTATTTTAAGCATTTTTTGTATTGGGGTACCCCTAGTTTGGTCATTAGATTAGCTTTAAATATTAGATTATGCTTGGTTTGTAGGTTTGTATTTTAAGGAGGTTTGTATTGGAGTAGCCCCCTATATATATATATATATATATATATATATATATATATATATATATATATATATATATATATATATAGAGAGAGAGAGAGAGAGAGAGAGAGAGAGAGAGAGAGAGAGAGAGAGAGAGAGAGAGAGAGAAAAAGGACCCTGAGATATATCTCAGGGAACTTTTCCTAAGATATATGCAAAATATCCTTTAAATCTTCCTGGGCCCGCAGGGCTAATTAAAAATCTTTGAATTTACTAAAATACCCATCCTATTTTTATATATAAAAATTATGTATCTCAGGCTCCCTACTCTCATATATATATAGGGTCTTGTTCTAATAGAAACTAACTTAGAATAGAAACTAGAAACTAAACCTAAATTAAATATTTCAAGCTAATCTAATGACCAAATTAGGGGTACTCCAATACAAAAAACGTTTAAAATTATTGTCTCTATTCAACAAAAATATAAAAAAATAAAAAAAATTTAAAAAAAAAAGTTACTGTTCGCGTGATGACGTGGCACGTGAACAGTAACTTTTTTTTAAAAAAAAAGTTTATTTTTTTTTATATTTTTGTTGAATAGAGCCAAGAATTTTAAACGTTTTTTGTGAAGGTGCCCCTAGCGGGGCCATTAAAATAAATGAAATATAATTTATTTAATGTAGGTTTCTAGTTTCTATTCTAAGGTTGGTTTCTATTTGAACGCTAGCCTATATATATATATATATTTATTTATTTATATATATATATATATATATAACTGTACATAGTCAATATTAATAATTACTTATCTTAATTTTTCTACAGCTAGATTATCAAATATCTAAATCAGCAGCATAAAACGAGTCTATTACTATATGACCTTATCTGCTGGTAACATATTTCTAAACTACATTCACTACACTAGAGATTTTTGGTTCAATGCATTAGAGCATGTGGACAAAAAGACTATGACCTATGTTAATATTAGTCTAATTGAGTAATCAAATTGACATGTTTAGTCAAGTAGGGTAATTTTTCTAATACTAATTAATGGATGGCCTTTTCCGTGTCATTTTCGTTCGGACAAAAATCCCTGTATTTATAATTTTCCAAGAAGATGTTTCGCAGATTACATAATTTTAACTTAGATTTTTGAAGTATGTGGTTATAAACACATTTTTATAATTATTTTTTTATGAGTTGATTAATTTTAATTAGATAAAAAATTTTACATATAAAAAATCCATTATTATAATTAAAATAATATTAATAAAAAATGTTAATTAAACTCTTATTATGTGTTTAAGAACACATATTACATCAAACCATTTTAACCTAACTTTTTATCTACCAACAATTTTGGTTAAGGATACAAGTTTTTATATCTTATTATCAAAGGAAGATATGCGGGATAGGTCCCGAAAATTTTAAACCCCAAATTCTTATATCACTTTCAAATAAGAGAAAATTACCAAAATGCCTATTTTTACAAGTTTTTGCCCAAAATACTGATTTTGAAAAAAATGGTCCGAAATACCGACGGAATACGGAGAATCGTCCTCCGTGTTAGCATGATGCGGAGAATCGTCCTCCGTATTACGTAGATAAGGAGCTGCGTCTTCCGTGTTATGCATAATGCGGTGGACGGCGTTCCGTGTTAGGTGGGTGCGCAGCATAGTCACGGAGCATGGTCTTCCGTATCATGCATAACAAGGAAGACTCAGTTCCGTATCATGCCCTGTTACGGAAGATCGTGTTCCGCAACACCTCTCATATCACGGTACACGATGTACCGTGTCCCGTCAGTAAAAAGGGCCAGCCAGTTTCCCATATGAATATTTTGGGCCATCACCCTTCAAATAATCGAGAATTTCAATAGTCTTCTAAATTATGAATAAAAAAAATTCATTTTTATAATGAAAAGAAATATTTCGTACTACTGAAATTAAAAAATTTGTGCCTTTAATTTTTTTTTTTTTCATAATGTAACCAAAATTTAATTTCTAAAACAGAATTTATTTTATTAAAGAGTAGTGCAAGATGTACAAAATTGAATTAAAAAAAAGTAATTTAAGGATTCCAAAATTGTTGCCAAATGTCAATGTCATCTTTTAATTTGTAGAGGATCTTTATATTTTTAAAATACATATTTAATTATATATCTAATACAACAATAAAGGGTTTGTTAAGCAATTTAATTCATAAATTATTTTATCCTTGTCTTTAATATTTGTTCTTACTATTTTGATCTTTTAACATTAACATATTTATTACATATATATTAATGTCTAATATATTAATGTATAATTATTAATTATACATACATACATATTAATGTCTAATATACATTTATTTATAATTATTAATTATCCATACTTATATACATACATTTATGTTATATAATTTATTAATCTTTCACTTATTTTAATCTTTTAATTGTTTTATAATTAATATGCATACTAGCTTATAACCCGTGCGATGCACGGATTTTTTTTGATATGTAACAAAATTTATTTTATGTTTCCATTATATTTTTATATAATCATTATTTACAATATTTCATTTTAATTTTAATATTAAAAATTTAATATAAATTTAATTAATGATATGCATGGTTTAAAACTTATATTATAAAATTTTAAAATAAATATATCGTTGATAGAATTCGAACCTTGAAATTTTAGTAAATTAATTTAATTATATAATATATTTAATCATTAGATTTAGCGACTCTGATTTTTTACTAAAAATCAAATGGTCATTATTCGTATTATACGGATTTTTATTATATTTTATTAGTGATTAGAAGATATGATGTGATATTTTTGGTTATATATTAATTATTGCTAGATATGATATGATTGGAAGATATGATATGATTAATGTTTTTAGGTGTTCATAAAATGTAATATCTTCAACTAAAAGTAAATGTGAAAAAATCAATCGACTAATTACCATTAATTATATTATGTATTATTTATTTTAGGTGTTTCAATTGCATAGATATAGTATATATTTTTCTTTATAATAAAGGTTAAATAAGTAAATTCACGAAATACTAAAAAACATATACCAAAAAATAGCTACCAAAATTTTTAATATTTCGGCTATTATATAATTAATTAATTTTAATTTAATATAATTTAATATACTTATGTTTACGGATTATACTATTGTGTCCTTATTATAAACAAAGTATGCGAAATTTTAATATATTTTATTAATAATTGAAAAATATGATGTGATATTTTCGGGTATATATTAATGATTGTAAGATTAGTTTTAAATTAAAAAGGTAACGTGTTTTAATTCGAAAGGAAATATTAATGATTGTAAGATATGATACGATTGATATTTTTAATTGTATATAAAAGGTAATATCTTCAATTAAAAGTAAATGTGAAAAAAGGCAATCGACTACTTACCATTAATTAAATTATGTTATTATTTATTTTAGGATTTTTAATAGTATAGATAACATATATATTTTTCTTTATAATGAAGGGTAAATAAGTAAATTCACAACGTACCAAAAAACAGGTACCAAAACTTTTAATGTTTCGGCTTTTATATAATAGTATAGATTTATACTTACATACTTACATACATACATATATATATATATATATATATATATATATATATATATATATATATATATATTTACATAAATACATACATATATACATTTATGTGGATATATAATTATATATGGTAATATTCGGTAACTTTTACCATATCTCATTATACTATTTTTTAGATCTTTTGTAATTATTTATGAATTAAATATTATAAAAATATCACAAAAAAATTTATATATCAAATATGCATGTGCATTGTAATCATTCATAACTTCAATACAACAAAGTATATATAACTTTTATCATACTTTAAGTATATTAGATTTACATGACACAAATAAATTCATATCAATGCAAAAAAAAAAAAAGAATCTTTATATGTATATAAGTAGAATACAAATTTTTATTAACATTAACTATCGTAAAACTCATCAATCACATTTTTAATAGGCAAACACACAAAATAATATAATAAACATTGAATCGTAGTATACATAAGAATAACACTTAAACAAGCCAGTAAATCATTAATCTCACAATAGAAGATCAACAATCATATATTGGGATGGGCGTCGGGTCACTTCGGGTCAGAGTGTTATCCCTGCTCCGATCCCCGAAACCATACCCGATCCCTGAACCCGTCCCGATACCCGAACGGGGAATGGTTTGCTCCCCGATCCCCGTCCTGAATGGGGACGGGGATCCTCGCGGGGAATCAGAGATTTTTTTAAAAAAAAAATAAAATTTATCGGGTGGAGCCCACATGAATAAATGTTGAAAGAATCTTCGTGCAGAATGTTTTGAAAAACCGAAGACAACAGGCGGCCGAAGACTGATAAAACGTCATCAGTTACGTTATATTAAGCAGCATAGTAACTTTCTAAAGTCTATAAATAGGCCTGTTGTATTTCATTTCAAAACACACCTCAACACCCAACTCTCTCTTCACTCTCTTATATCTTCTCTGTGTAAGCTGCTAGACAGTCCATCTAGTAGGAAAGCCGGCTTAGCCCGCTTTCAGGAAGTGTCGGATAGAAGGTCCTCGTGCCTAAACTATCCTTAGGAGTGTTCTGGTTTTGAAGCTAATCCATTGGATTAGAAGTTGTAACACCCCTTCGGGTTTATTATCAATAAAGATATATTCCTGAAATTGTGTTTCGTTATTTTTGATTTCAAGATCTGAAAAATTGTTATCCGCAAAAATCTTGAAAACCGAAATATTTTGGTAGTATCGTATTCAACCCCCCCATCTACGATACTTCGAGGCCTAACAATTGGTATCAGAGCTAGCTTCTAACATACAAGAAGTCTAGAGATCAAAACCATGGGAAGAAAGGATACAGGTGTGAAGATTCCAATGCTTGACAAAGATAATTACTTTCAATGGAAAGTAAAGATGCACCTTCATCTCTCAGCCATTGATGAAGGCTATGTAGATTTCATAGAGAAAGGACCTCATGTTCCAATGAAGGCCAACTCTGGGATTGGTCAAGATGCTGCCACTGTAGCTGCTGGAAGGCCTATTCCAAAGAATCAAGCTGAGTACACAGATGAAGACTTGGAGGCGATTCACAAAGATAAGAAGGCTATGAACATCCTATTCAATGGCATCGACCAAGATATGTTTGATTGTGTTATAAACTGCACTACTACCAAGCAAGTGTGGGACACTATTCAAACAATCTGTGAAGGAACTGAGCAAGTCAGAGAAATAAAATGCAGCTCTTAATACAATAATATGAGCATTTTCACTACTCCTCAGGTGAAAATCTAACAGACATATTCAGTAGATTTCAAAAGTTACTGAATGGTCTAAAGTTGTATGGAAGAAAATATGAAACCAAGGACTCCAATATAAAGTTTCTGAGATCTCTTCCTAAGGAATGGAAGCCAGTGACAGTCTCGTCGAGGAACTCTCAGGACTACAAAGATTTTACACTTGAGAGACTATATGGCATCCTGAAAACCTATGAGCTTGAAATGCAGCAAGATGAGGAATTGGAGAAAATCCAGAAGAAAGGTGGATCTGTTGCCTTGGTGACCAATATTCCAACAATCCAAGGTGGTGGAAGAATGAAGAGTGTAGAAGCCACACTAAGTTCAAAAACTTGTGAAGGTGAAGTTGAAACTAGCAAAGGTAAAAGCAAGATGATTGAAGAACCTGATGCATTAAGTGAGGATGAAGCTGAAGATCTAGATGAGTATTTGGCATTTCTGTCAAAGAGATTTTTGAAGCTAAGATTCAGGAAGAATCCATCAGGAACCGGGTAATTCAAGAAAAGCTATCAACCGAACAAGGATGTGGTTGAGAAATCAAAGATCAAATGCTATAGCTGTGGAATTGCTGGTCACTTTGCCAATGAATGCAGGAAATCCCAAGCTGAGAAAGAAAAGAAGCAGTTTGAAGCTGTTGATTACAAGAAGAAATATTTTGATCTTCTCAAGCAACAAGGGAGAGCATTCGTGTCAAAAGATAGTGACTGGGCTGCTGGAGGTGACTCAGATGCAGAAGAGGAGTTTGTCAATCTTGCACTCATGGTAAATGAAACTGATGAAGAGGCTAGTTCAGCAAGCAACCAGGTATACTCTACAAACCTAACTGAACTTTCCAAAGATGAATGTGATAATGTTGTTAATGAAATGTCTAATGAACTGTATAACATGCATGTCACATTAAAATCGCTTAACAAAGAGAACAAAAAGATTAAAGATCTTAATGCTAAGATATATAGGTGATAGGAATACTCTGTTAGAAACCCAACTAACTGATTTTGAAAAAATGAAAAGAGATTTCCAGGATGCTAAGAATGAGTTACTTGAGGCTCTGAAAAGAGAAGAGTGTTTAATAAAACAGTTAAAAGAGGAACAAGACTTAATTGCTAAGTGGAAGGGATCAAAGGCTAAAACTGAAGAAATCTATAGTAAACAAGGAGTTGATTCTTTTCACAAATTAGCAGAAGTTAAGTTAGATGTTGATAGGGAAGTTGCTTCAGACAGTGAAAACGAATGTTCTTTGAGACTTAAGCCTGTTAGCAAAGCAACTTTAACTAAATTGAATAAAAAGTACGGGCCTGTCAATAAGAACTTTGTTAATGGAGAGTGTAGCAAAACCAAGTCAGTTGAACAAGGAAACATAGGCAACTTGTCAATCAAGAAATTAAAGGATAAGTTAGAAAAGACTGAACCTAAGGCTAAGGCTAATAAGAAGAATAGAAATGGCAAGGTAGGAATTAACAAACATAGTAATTACACACCTGATAGATATGCTCCACGAAAGGAATGTGTGAACTGTGGTAGTGTTAATCATTTATTTGTCAACTGTAAATCTGTTAAGAATGCTTCTGTGCCTAATATGCCTAAGTCAGTACCTATGCCTGCTATGAATGTTATGCCAAACATGTTTGTCCAGCCTGCTCATGTATCTAGTCATTATGCTAACATGCCATTCATGTATAATCCATATTACAATGCTTTTAATATGCCTCAGTTGCCATGGATGATGAATAACATGTTTTCACAGACTATGCCAAATTATACATCTAGTTTTAATGCAAGTGAAACAACCTATTTTTTAGAAACCTACACCAAGAGTTAAGGTTGATTTAACTCAATCAGAACCCCTGGGTAGTAAGGGCTTGAAAAATAAGAAAAAGGCTAACAAGGCAGGACCCAAGAAAACTTGGGTACCAAAATCAACTTGATTTTGTTTTGATGTGTGCAGGGAAACAGAAAGAATCTTTGGTATCTGGACAGTGGTTGTTCTAGGAATATGACTGGAGATTCTACCCTGCTCACTAAGCTTGAGGAGAGAGCTGGCCCTAGCATTACCTTTGGAGACAACAGCAAAGGATATACTAGAGGATATGGCTTGATTTCACAAGGGAATGTTGTCATTGAAGAAGTAGCACTGGTTGATGGACTTAAGCATAACTTGTTAAGTGTCAGTCAACTGTGTGACAAAGGCCAGAATGTTTGGTTCACATCTGAAGCTTGTGTCATTTTCAAGAAAAATGACAACAAGGTAGTGTTGACAGGAGATAGAAGAGGAAATGTGTACATTGCTAACTTCAATTCAACAAATGCAAACATGACTACATGTCTTCTCAGCAAGGCAAGTGTAGATGAAGGTTGGCTTTGGCATAAAAGACTGTCACACTTGAGTTTTAAAGCAATGAATGAGTTGGTAAAGAAGGATTTGGTTAGAGGTATTCCAAAATTGGATTACTCCAAGGATGGATTGTGTGATGCATGCCAGATTGGGAAGTAGAAGAAGGCCTCTTTCAAATCAAAGTCAATGTCATCAATTGATCAACCCTTGTAACTACTTCACATTGATCTCTTTGGACCAGTCAATGTGTTGTCAATCTCAAAGAAAAAATACTGTCTTGTGATTATTGATGATTTCTCAAAATTCTCTTGGACATTCTTTATGCACTCTAAGGATAAGGCGGGTGAAGTCATTATAAATCACATCAAGATAGTCAACAACAATCCTTTACTCAAAGTAAGGAGAATCAGAAGTGACAATGGAACTGAGTTCAAGAATTCTGTAATAAGAGATTTTTGTGAAGAAGAAGGAATTATTCAAGAATTCTCTGCACCAAGAACTCCTCAACAAAATGGTGTAGTGAAAAGAAAGAACAGAACTCTAATTGAAGCTGCAAGGACAATGCTTGAAGAGTCTAAGCTACCAACATACTTCTGGGCAGAAGCTACAAACACTGCATGCTACACTCAGAATATTTCTTTGGTCAATCAAGCAAAAGGCATGACACCTTATCAACTTTTCAAAGGCAAGAAACCAACAATCAACTTTCTGCATGTCTTTGGATGCAAATGCTTTGTACTGAAAAATCATGGTGAGCATCTTGGAAAATTTGATTCAAAGGCAGATGAAGCTATCTTTATTGGATACTCAGCTGGAAAATCCTACAGAGTCTACAACCTAAGACTAAACATTGTAATGGAGTCCATACATGTTGTCTTTGATGACAAGAAAATATCTGGTCTAGTAGATGAAGGTTTTCATGAATCTCTCTCATTTGAGAATGAGAGAAGTGGTGAAGAAAGTGAAGATGATGATGAAGAATGGAGATCAAATGGTGTGAGAAATAGACAAGGATCATCAGTTGAAGTGCAGAATGAATCACCTGTTGAAGAGCAACTTACACCATCAGTTGGAAATCAAAGAGAAGCATCTGTTGATGAATTTGCAAGTACTCCATCAATCTCGAGGGCCATACACTCAGGGGGAGTTTCTCACAATGATCAACACGGAGAAAATGAAGCCACTTCATCAAGGTCAAACTTACCACCACAAATAAAATGGACCAAGGATCATCCATTTGAGCTTATAATTGGAGATCCTAATGCAAAGGTCCAAACCAGAAGAGCAACTCAAGAAGAATGCTTATATAGCACTTTTCTATCCAAAGAGGAACCAAAGAGAGTTGAACATGCTTTTCTGGATCCATACTGGGTTTTAGCAATGCAAGAAGAGCTAAGCCAGTTTGAAAGAATTGAAGTATGGAAACTTGTACCCAAACCTAAAGACAAATCAGTGATTGGCACTAAATGGGTATTCAAGAACAAGATGGATGAAAATGGCATAGTCACAAGGAATAAAGCTAGATTAGTGGCTAAAGGCTACTGTCAAGAGGAAGGAATTGACTTTGAAGAAACCTTTGCACCAGTGGCAAGGTTAGAAGCAATAAGGATCTTCCTGGCCTATGCAGCGCATGCCAATTTCAAAGTCTATCAAATGGATGTCAAGAGTGCATTTCTGAATGGAATTCTGGAGGAGGAGGTATATGTTAGTCAACCATCTGGTTTTGAAGATCCAGACTTTCCAGAATATGTGTTCTTTCTACTCAAAGCACTCTATGGCCTGAAGCAAGCACCTAGAGCCTGGTATGACACACTCTCACAGTTCCTTATAGAGAATCACTTCATTCGAGGTATTATTGATAAAACTCTCTTTTATAGAAATATCAATGGCTCTATGATACTTGTCCAAATTTATGTAGATGATATAATATTTGGGTCTACAGATGAGAAACTTTGCAAGAGGTTTGCCAAACTCATGCAAAGTAGATATGAAATGAGTATGATGGGTGAATTAACTTATTTTCTTGGTTTACAAGTTAAACAAGTGAATGAGGGAATTTTTATAAGTCAAACAAAATACATTTATGATCTTTTAAAAAGGTTTGATTTAGCATATTGCTCTTCTGCAAAAACACCCATGGCCACTGCCACTAAGCTTGAACTGAATACTAAGGAAAAGAAGATGGACATGACAAGCTATAGGGGCATGGTTGGATCTCTTTTATACTTAACAGCTAGTAGACCTGATATTATGTTTGCTACATGTTTATGTGCTAGATTTCAAGCTGATCCCAGGGAATCTCACTTGGTAGCTATTAAGAGGATTTTTAGATATCTCAAGGGAACACCAAACCTTGGCATTTGGTACCCTAGAGATTCTGGTTTTTATCTAATTGGTTACTCAGATGCAGATTATGCAGGTTGCAAAATGGATAGAAAAAGTACACAGGAACCTGTCAATTCTTGGGAAACAAGCTGGTCTCATGGTTCAGTAAGAAGCAGAACTCAGTATCTACCTCAACTGCAGAGGCTGAATACATAGCAGCTAGGAGTTATTGTTCACAGATTCTATGGATGAGAAATCAACTACTTGACTATGGAGTTAAAGTTAAAAACATCCCAATTTTCTGTGACAACACGAGTGCAATTGCAATATGTGCAGCATTCTAGAACCAAGCACATAGACATCAGATACCATTTCATCAGGGAGCATGTGATGGAAGGCACTGTGGAACTGCATTTTGTTCCTAGTGAAAAACAGTTGGCAGACATTTTTACTAAAGCTTTGGATGAAGCAACCTTTTCAAGGTTGGTAAGTGAGCTTGGTATGTTAAATTTCACATGATCTTTTTAAATGTCTGTTCAATTTGTTGCAGCCAGTGAATTTCATTCTCTGGATGTTGTTTGTTTTATTTGATTATCTGCAGGATTCTTCTGGAGATATCACTGTAGCATAATTAAATAAATATTTATTGACATATATCAATTAATGATATTTTTTTAATTTTATGTCTATTTAATTGTAGGTTTATTATTGTGGATTAATTCTTAATTTACTGCGTGATTATATTTAAATCCGTAACAATTAGAAGCATTAAATATGTGTATATGTGTATAGGCTGATAGGTCGGCTGACAGGTTTCGATGATAAGATGTTAGCCTCCATTGTTGAATTCATGAAATGTGGCTACCTAACATGGTGGCTACCTAACATGGTTGACAATTTACCACTTGTTGTAGAGAGTTTGAATTCTTTAAACAAAACCTGTCACTATTTCACCTAACCCACTAAACCTTGAAACCTTATAAATGATGAGTTTTTGTTTGTGTTTAACATCATCATTTTTCAGATATACAGAGCATATACACACAATTGCTGAATATTTCGAGCTTTGATCGGAAAGATCTTTTAATCTAGCTAGTGGTTTTTATATCAGATTTCATATTCTTGCTTTATACATCATCCTTTATAAAAACTAACCCTTGTTTTTGAATTTCCTCAAAGTTTTGAAAATGACATTGCTGGGAAGTTTTGTTATTGCTAAAGCTAATCCTACTTCCATTCAGCAAATCGAAGCCATCTATGATGAGCAATTTCGGGCTTGGGCACAATTTCTGAATGAACATTCATTAATTCGCTATGATTTAGTTACACCAGTGTAGCTTAACCATGATGCATTACGTGAACTATATTGCAGTGCGGTTAACACTTCTGGACAGGACGGGTGTGCATTCACATATCGACTGTTTGGTAGGTCGATTAGGGTCACTGAACGAGATGTTAATCGAATTCTTCATTTTCCTATGGAAAATCTCGTTTCTTATCCTACACCTAAACAGATTGAAATGTTCTTTCGTTTTATAAGGTACCAAGATGGCAATTTCAATACTGGTAATTTCTCTAGAACATTTCTAACCCAGTACTGGAATTTCTTCTTTCACATTCTTGGCCATGTTTTTTCCTCAGATAGAACGAATCTAGATCGGATACCTGAATTTATTCAAAAAAATAGGGTATGCGGTTGCCAATAATTTGAGGATTAATTTTGGAAAAATAGTGCTTGGTCAAATCATTTTAAAGATGAAACACTTGGGAACAAGAGATGTTCAGACTCAAAATGTCAAATGTCTATATCCAAGGTTTCTACAGTTAATATTAAATGATTTTTTTAATGACGAAGACAGGGTACACTCGGAAAATGGTCGAAAGGTGGAATGTTCTTACATGAAGACGAATGTAATATATTACATAAGCAAAAAGAACTATACGGATGTGCCTACAGTCCTAACTGAATATCTAAAGACTGTCCCACTTCCGTTGTTACCAAGACCAGTGAGAGCAGGTATACGATAAGGTAATATTTCAATCCCTGCTATCTCAACCTCTGTATTCCCTATTGCATCACAGGAAATACAGTTCATACAGCCCTTAGTGGCCATCTTACCCGACCAAGAGCAGGAAATCCCACCGACTCTAACACAGGTCGAAGAGCCCATTCTACAAATACAAACACAAATAGAACAAACTCCTATACCTCAATTATCACTTAAACGACCAGTCATCCACATTATTGAGGGAGATAGTGCCTCAGCAGCACCAAATAAGGAGTTAGTTATATCAGCCGCTCTACCTCATTCTAAACGGAGTAAACCTAATGAACCTAAGGTAACGGCAACTGTTAGTGAAACAATTCTTTCTTATCCAATGAGTGAAAATGTAAATAAGGCTGAATTGACGGGAGCAACTATCTTGAGTTCCATTTCACGGAACATAAGAGTGGTTGATGATCTTTCTAAAGATCAAATGCCTTCACAGGCATCCGAGGTGGAATTACCTACCTCAATAACTGCTGGTGAATCTTCCATTTTACGGAAAGATCCATCGGTAGGAGGTTCTTTTATGAACCAAGTGTTTTCACAGACGTAAGAGGGAAACTTGGGTTTTGTGCCATTTAATCGATTCAAGTTTAACCTCCCAGAGGGAAAATCTCTGGATCTCTTTCGAGATTTACCACTCTTTACCAGTGGTCGGCAACTCGCTTCACGCGAGGATGGAAGCTCACGAACTTTCATTGCACCATCTGTGACCTCTGAAAAATGGGCTAGGATGATTTCATTTGCAGGTACACATATCGGTGGAAGCTCTGGAGGAGAGTGGAGAGAAACACGAACAGAACATGTAAGTGTAACCCAAACCACTAAACCGACTGAATATAGAGTGTTGAGTGAAACACCTGCAGAACGTATGAGTGAGCAACCTACTCAACCACATGCACCTGTAACCCGAAAGGAATACAACAGACTCCTTACACGGGTCCAAACAATGGAGAAAGAGTTGTCAAAAATCTGTAAGTCCATTGCAGAAATCAAAAATTTGCAACTTATTCAACATGATACATTCTAGGTTCAGTTAAGTTCCATGGCATCCCAGTTTAGTCATGCAATTAATTCCTTGGCAAAACCATCTTCGTCTAATTTACCAACTCCACATCCTACTACTCTGGAGGATAACCCAACTGAGGGGGAGAAGTTGGATGATGATAAAAAAAAATCAACTAGGCTTAAGGGCAAGGAAAAGGTTGTTGACACGGAATTAACTTTATTTTGGGAAAGGAAAAGCTAGTGGGAGTATTAGTGGAAAGAAAGCAAGGCAAAATTGAAGATATGTTCAGTCTAGAGGAACAATTTATCTTGCACTTGTTCAAATTTTAGAAATCTGGAAAATGTATATATGATCCAGAATGCGCTTTAATATTATTTATCTTTGTATTTCATTTTTTGTTGTATCAGTTGAGTTATCCTCTAGGAATTTGTTTGTCAAACCCTAACAATCAAATAGGGGGAGATTGTAAAGCATAATGTAATGTAATATGTAATAGAGGACATATATAACTCAACTAGGATAAAAGATAAATAATATTAACTCTATACAGGGATCGTGAAATTTGAAGAACAGGCATCAACAAGGATCAAGTTGCTGAAAGAAGTTCATTAACATGATCAAGCCTCAGTGACAAAATAAGATGTACAGATGATTCAGTTGAAGGGCCAAAAGATTCCAGAGATAAAGTTTTTATGGTTGCACAATTCTTAGTAGTGTTCTTAAAGACATGATACGAAGACCATGTATGAATGTTAGCCGTCTGTGAACCAGACCAGTTGCACTAGGCGTCAACACTTCACAAAGAAATCGAAGTATCTAACTCAGAAAAACTGTTAAGAGGTATGATTGAGTTTAGAGCAGTACTGATATCCTCTATTTTGGAAGCTGCATATTTAAGGATGTCAAATTAAGAGGAAAATGAATAGTATCCAAAATCATTATTCATATGAATAGTAACCGAAATCATTATTCACATGAATAGTAACCGAAATCACTATTCACATGAATAGTACTATTCATATGAATAGTAACCGAAATTACTATTCATGAATAGTACCCCAAAAGTACTATTCATCAGGTGGAGCCCACATGAATAAATGTTGAAAGAATCTTCGTGCAGAATGTTTTGAAAAACCGAAGACAACAGGCGGCCGAAGACTGATAAAACGTCATCAGTTACGTTATATTAAGCAGCATAGTAACTTTCTAAAGTCTATAAATAGGCCTGTTGTATTTCATTTCAAAACACACCTCAACACCCAACTCTCTCTTCACTCTCTTATATCTTCTCTGTGTAAGCTGCTAGACAGTCCATCTAGTAGGAAAGCCGGCTTAGCCCGCTTTCAGGAAGTGTCGGATAGAAGGTCCTCGTGCCTAAACTATCCTTAGGAGTGTTCTGGTTTTGAAGCTAATCCATTGGATTAGAAGTTGTAACACCCCTTCGGGTTTATTATCAATAAAGATATATTCCTGAAATTGTGTTTCGTTATTTTTGATTTCAAGATCCGAAAAATTGTTATCCGCAAAAATCTTGAAAACCAAATTATTTTGGTAGTATCGTATTCAACCCCCCTTCTACGATACTTCGGGACCTAACAAATATATTTACTTATAATAATTTAATTATATACATATATATTTTTAAAAGCATTAAATTCAGAATTTCCTAATCCACGACCCCACCCCGATCTCCAATCTTTTTACAAAATACAAACCGTTCCCCGCCTCGAATTTGAAAAATTTTCCGAATCCCCGATCTGAACGAGACGGGGATCAAATCAGGTGAAATATCCATCCCTAATCATATATCTCATTTATGAAACATCATATACTTTTAAAACAAATAACAATTTATAACTCATTTATCATACATCATATACTTTTAAAAAAATAACAATTTATCTTGCAGGGGCTAAAGGGCTAAAGAGCTAGTTATTAATCATAACAATTTATCTGATGATTCTGATTTCTCATATGCCAAGGACCCATGACTATTTTGTCTAGGGCCACTGATACAAAGCCCTTCAAACAATCATTTGTCCACCCTAAGTCAACTTTAAAGATAAGGCCGCGGATACACACGGCCCAACTGCTTTTGTTTTTTTTTTTTTTTTTTCCAAAATACATTTAGGTAGAGGCCCGCTCTAAATGTTAATGTAAGATCGGTCCTCACTTTCCACAAATATATGCAGCTTGGATTTTTTTTTTGACGAACAAGGATGAAATGCAGCTTGGATTTAGTCACCACTTTAACAGGTACAATTCTTCTTCTTCTTCTTCTTCCTTTTTTTTTTTTTTTGTTTTTTGCAACTTTTAAGTATATATGTATATGAACTAATAGTTGTTGAACTTTGTTTGTTAGTTTTTCATTTTTGTTTTGCATTACTGTAGCATGATGTTTATGCTAACGTGATCCAAATTAGGGCTAGAATTTATCTAAACGTGATGCATGGTTTTCATTTCTGCGAATGTTAATTTGTGTGAACTGACATTCCCCATCAACATCAATCCTAGTGCGGGACTAGGACTAGGACCAAAAATTACTTTCCTGTTGATGCGGGAGCAATTAAAGATAAGACTGCGTACATAGGGATCGCTGAGAATTGAGCCATGGGCACTATTCTCTAGGTTTTGTTAGAGTTTGTTAACACCTATCTAATCCAGACAGTAGTCACACTTTTGATGGTAAATTCTTTATGTAATGAAGATTATCGTCTAGGTATACTTTAGTTTAGATGCCTTGAAAAATCGAGACAGGATTGGACCGTCCAGAACCAGAACTTAATCATATGTAAGTTGTTTAGCTTAACACTTAACCTAAAAATTTAATAGACTCAAGTTGCAACTTGCAAGTTGTCTGGAATTTAACATTGAACAATTAGTATTATCTATCACATCCTTACATTCACTCTTCTTTTCGACCTTTCAATTGATGTGTACCATGGCTCCACAGCAACTTTGTTCTCACATATTTGTTGATCTAAGCAAATATACTGCTAAAGCTAAACCGATAAGTTTATATTTTTTTACTACATTGATAAGTTTATTTGACCAACAATTATTTTATTCATATTTGGCAAAAAGTAATTATTTGTTTATCATTTAAATTTAAATAACTAGAATACATGAATCGCTAAGATATGTTCAAACTATAATTAGGGACGGGCAACCATAGAACGTTCCGTAAAAAAGGTACAGAAATTAGATATAAAATTATTGTTTGCAAGCTCACATTCATTGTTTTAGTTTGAAGGATGTTAGTCTTGATGAGGATGGGGAGTGCGGGGACCTAGGGGAGTAGGCTGAAACCGTGAGAAGGATAGGAACAGGGTAGTAGGGTAGGCTGAAACCACGACTGACCTCTTAAAATAAGGCTAATAAAAATTTTTTCGTCCCCGATCATCTTGAAAGTTTAATGTATTTTTTTTAGTTGTGCATTTTAGCCCCAGTTCTTTTAAGATCTAGTTCTATTTCTGCCAATGGTATGGGGTTTGAATCTTGTTGGAGTAATATTAAAACAAATTCTCATTACGATGTGCTTTTTATAACTTTAAAGAAACACACTTGGATATAGTTATGTAAATCTTCTTCTTTAAGTTTTTTTGTAAGAAAGGTATCAGAATCTTGTTTAATCAACATTTAAGGAACATGGACATATGAATGTTAGAGGTAGTTGTGGCCTAAGTTACAGGGGAATATCACATCAGAATAAAGTGGCCAAAGTGCTTCTTCTGCAACTTGCAGAAATGTGGTAATTAGAAAAGTTAAAAAGAAGAAGAGATAAAAGTAGGACATCTTTTTCATTTGATTCAAAACAATTGGCTAGAAATTGACTATTGCATTGACTTTTTAGCTCTCTACAGTGTCCTAAGAATCGCCAGACACATCTGGCAATAAAGATTAGTAATTAGTTCGAAATGATCGTTAAAGACAGACTTTTATGATTTTTAGAACCACCCTTCTTTTGTTAAGGCCGGGACAAATAAAGACTCTTACATAGTTACATGTAGAAGTTTATAGATATGAGAACAGAGAATGTAATGCAAACGATACAAGTAATTCAAAACAAACATGAATAGCAATAGAAGTTAATTGTCTCAATGTAAAACCTGAATATTGTTTGTGAAAGCAGAATCTTAAGAACACGATTTAATCTATTGGGGAAGATAACGACATTGAGAAGATAAGATATGCTTAACCTTTCCATGTGAACAGGGTAACCAAATAGAAACCATATAAATAACCAAGTGTGACGAAGATTCTTGCTTTTTTAGTTTAGCATTTAGCGGATTCTATACGGATTTTTGTTTGAATTTCAGAAGTGGACTGTTGTCTTCCCAAAGCACGTAGGACTGCAACAATGTGAATATGTGATACTATTGATTGGACTTAAAAGCATTATCTAAAGGGAAATTTCATTTGGTACCATTGTACTTTTGGCTTTTCCAAATGGTACCACCCAACATTTTGGTCTTCCAAATGGTACGCCTAAACTTTTGGCTTCACTCATTCAGTGACACTCCGTTTCAAAAACGTTAATCAGACGTTATTTATTTAACAATTAATTAAATTGAAAATAGATAAAATGCTAATTAAAACATAAGCCGGGTCATTAGTCGGGTATTAGGGCGAAGAAACACACAAACACGGCGATTTGGGCGATTTGGGCGATTCTTGGTCTCCAGATTCGAAGCTACTCTCTACGAAAGGTATGATATCGAACTTACATATCTATATCGAACTTACATATCTATATTTGTATGATTGACTGTTCGTTATTTGTTAAGTTAGGGTTTATGCAAGTTAGGGTTTATATGTATGTGTGTATATGTAAGTTATAGTTTAGATGTGTATGTTTATGTCTATTATGCAATGAGTTTATATGTATGTGTGTATATGTATGTATATGCAATGAGTGTATCTATCTATATATCTTTGTATAACTGTGCAGATGGTTGATGTTGAGAAAAAATTGAAGATAGAGTGGAGGGGTGACCAGGTTTTTCTTCCGGTTACAGATGTAGATAGGATTTCACTGTTAGATGTAATTTTAGACTATGAGGATGTAGCAAAGAGGCAGGGTCTGAATTTGGATTTTCGCTATCCAACATTTAAGTATGTGTTTAATATGAAGCATCATCCGTTAAACACAGATAAGGATTTGATGACCATGTTTCAGAGGTTAAATGAGAAGGAAGTGATTAACATTTGGGTTGGGACAGTTATGAAGCCAACTCCTATCTATCAGACAGTGTTGAACTATAGGAGTTCAACAGAAAAAAATAAGAATGTGGCTGTTTGTGATGAGGAAGAAGGGGAAAAACTACCTTCACTTGAAGAACTTGAGGATTCTTCACTGAATGTTAGGCAACAAGTCAAAAAAGGTGTCATAATTAGAGAGCCAACTGAAACCACTCAAAGTACCACTCATATTACCACTCAAACCAGGAAAAAAAAAGTGAAAAAACCTCCTCCTAAAAACAGCCTAAAACAGCCTCCTACTAACCTACCACCACCTCCTATATCACCTAAAACAGCCTTCCAATCTTTACCAATTAGAAGGAGCCCTAGATTTTCTCCTCTCCCAAGTCAGAATCCACCTGAGCCCAACAATGTCACCTCATCTGAGCCTCCTAATGAGGTTATGTTTGGTAGGAAAATACCTAAATCTACAGCAAGAAGGAAGGGTTATTGTTGGACTATGACAACTGGTACTTCAACAGAATCTAGTGGGGTTGGAACAAAAAATGCTAAAAGGAAGATGATATTCAGTGATGAGCATTTAGGAAGGGGAAAAAGATATCAGACTGAAGGGGAAAAAGATAAGGACTTTGAGGGGAATGAAGTTGATTCAGATAATGAGTTTGCTTCCAATTCGGAAAATGATGAAGCTCATTTTATGCCAGAGGTGAAGGATAATTGGAAGCCTGGTCAGTGGCATGACTTTGTTGATGGAGAGGATGATGATGAGTATTATCAGAAACTTTACAAAAATGGAGAGCTTTATGAAGATAAAGATTTTGGTAAGATTGTGCTAAGGCCATGGATGATCTTCTTAGATAAAGGGCACTTCAAAGAGAGACTATATGATTACTGTGTGCAAGAGGGTTTTGCACTCAATGTGTTGTGCTCTGACAGCAAAAGGTTCACAGCAACTTGTTTAGCAGCATGTTGTGATTGGAGGATACACTGCAGCAAGCTTCCAGATGGCATTTCATGGGCTATTAAGAAGATTGAGCCTAGTAAACATACTTGTAGAGGGTTGGAGACTTACAACCCCCTGTGCACTGTCAAATGGGCTGCTTTGAAGTTGATGGAAGATGTGAGAGCCAATCCAGACATACCTGGCAAAGCTTTGAACGAATTGTTATTCCAGAGATATGGGGTGTACATGAAGCCAACTTCATTGTATAACATGAAAAAGTATGCTGTTGACACATTGTTTGGTGGCCATGATGTTTCTTATGCCGATCTACCTGCTTACACAAGGGTAATTTGTGAGACTAACCCTGAATCAAAGGCTTATTATTCAGTTGTGGAATCTGAGAGCATCCCTAGGCAACTGTTGTTCAACAACATCTTCATTTCATTTACAGCAATGTGGAAAGGGTTCCTTGGAGGTTGTAGGCCACTGATAGGAGTTGATGGGACACATTTAAAGGGAGATTATGGAGGTATTCTACTATCTGCAGTGGTTTTGGATGCCAATAATGAAATCTTTCCATTGGCATATGGTATAGTAAGTGTGGAAGACAAAGAGAATTGGTCCTGGTTTTTTTGGAATGTTTATAACATTGTGAAGGACTCAAGCAGGGAGGACTG
This sequence comes from Saposhnikovia divaricata, assembly GCA_036435485.1. Lineage (NCBI taxonomy): Eukaryota > Viridiplantae > Streptophyta > Magnoliopsida > Apiales > Apiaceae > Saposhnikovia > Saposhnikovia divaricata. The sequence continues at coordinate 51,513,826 of CM071594.1, read as the reverse complement.
GACAGTGATATCTGACAGACAAAAGGTATAACATTAACCTAACTTACTTTAACTGCATTTTGTTTATGTTTATGTAATTATTTTTCTTGTTGAACTGCATTAGGGGATTGATCTTGCTCTAATGGATGTCTGGCCAAAAGTGAAAAGAAGATATTGTTGCAGACACATAAGTAGAAACTACAAAAAGCAGTTTTCTGGTCCTTTGATGTACATCCTGTTTTGGAGGGCTTGTAATGCCACTTCACAGTTCACATTTAGGAAGGCCATGGAAAGGCTTCAAGAAGCTGGAGGTGACAAAGTGATGACATGGTTTGCACAACTAGGTGACCCTTCTACTTGGAGCAAACACAAATTTGACCCCAATGTTTGCAATGATTCTAATACTTCAAACTTTGTTGAAAGTTTCAATTCCACTCTTGGGATTGATAGGTGTAGACCAGTCTTAACCTTACTTGAAGGTACATTATTCAAACTTCAAACTCTGTTTGTAATGCATTATTCAGTACTAACCTTACTTATATATACATGTTTGATATAGGAATCAGAAGAGTATGCATGGTTAGAATCTCAACAAGGCATCAAAATGCATTAGGCTGGAAAGATGATGATCTTTGTCCCAACATAAAGAAGATGCTTAAGGTCATTAGCAAGGACACTATAAGTTGCAAAGCATATATGTCCAAGCCAGGGGAATATGAAATACATGAGGGTAAATCTCACTTCCCCTTGTCCTTAAATAATAAAGTCTGTTCTTGTGGGGCATGGCAGATTTCAGGGGTCCCATGTAGGCATGCCATAAGGGCTATGGTTCATGCCAAGATTGATCCACACAGTGTTGTTAGCACATGGTACTCTGTCAGGACATACAAACAGTCCTACAGTTTTCACATTAACCCCTTACCTGACAAGGAACAATGGCCTACATATGGAGATCTGCCTACAGTCATGCCACCTACATTGAAGAGAGGGGTTGGGAGACCATGCAGAAACAGGAGAAGAGAGGAAGGAGAAGAACAGAAGGGGAAAAGAGCAAAGACTGTGAAATGCACCAAGTGTGGTTTTCTTGGTCACAATGCTAGGACTTGCAAGGGAGGCCCGACTGAAAAGGAGAAGAAGGCAGCAGGTAGTGGACCAGTGGTTGTTAGATATCCCAGGGTTAGAGACCAGTCCAATGCAGCAAAAGCAGCCAAGGCAGCAGCCAAGGAAGCAGCCAAAGTAGCAGCCCAACAATCTGAAATCAATGTTTCTCAGTTTCCAGCATCCCAGTCCCAACCTCAAGTTTGATGCTCTTTGTAGCTAAATTATGTTTCTGAATCCTGTTATGGCTTTTAGTTTGATTCCTAGGATCGTTTGCAATGACTATGTTTTGGTTGTTATTTTGGTATGATGGTTTAATTGTAGCCAAAACAGGGCTTTTTGTTTAAGACTGGTTCAGTTGTACTCTGTTTAAGACTGTTTTAATTACACTTAACAGTTGGATTAACTTTTGTTTAACGGAGTGTCACTGAATGAGTGAAGCCAAAAGTTTAGGCGTACCATTTGGAAGACCAAAATGTTGGGTGGTACCATTTGGAAAAGCCAAAAGTACAATGGTACCAAATGAAATTTCCCTTATCTAAAAGATAAGGAACTTGTATAAGAAAATATTCCCTGTAGTTGAAGTATCGTTGATAATTTTGCTATGTGTTGATTTGTGTTCTTCGCACCTACTTGGGCCATCCCCATGTGAGTGAGATATTATCTGTTCTGAGAGTGGTCGCAAAATATGAGTAAGCTCTTAGGTGGAGTAGATGCGAAAACTTTGTTGTTTGTTCTGTCGCTGACATACAAAGAAATTTCGCCTCTGTTTCTTTTCTTCTTGCCGCTTTTATCTATCATCTGTCTATTGCCACTGCCACAGTGATATATACTAGTAACATGTGTCTAACTTATGAGAGCTTGAAACCTGAAATTGTAAGTGACCAAGAATCTTAACTATAATCTACTTTTGGTACTAATCCGGGATTTGGGATTAGATTTGAAGGAACATTGAAAATTCTTTAGTTGAAATGGGAGCTCAATTCCTATTCCAGTATTGGAAATGGGACAAGCATATCAACAAAAATATTTTCACCACGAAGAGTGCACTCTGACTCAGCAAATTTGGACTAAGCATCAAATGATATGGCCAATTATGCTTGAGAATTCCAAACAAAAATCATTCTGTGTGCCAACTTACTAAGGTCTAAAGAACATGTGTGTGTATAGCCATCACAGCTAGCTCCGTTGTCTATTTCCCCCTTCGGAAACTATTTTCTCTGCATTGGTCCATAAAATTTGTTTTCTTTAAAATAATTCAAGAGTAATGGCTCCATTTAAATATCAATACCACCAGGTGACATATACTTCATGTCCTAGGAGTAGAACTAATAAAAACTGCACTGCATAATTGAAGACCATAGAAGATTTCTCAGTGCCATATTCAGATCAACAGGTATATTAGCTTCATAGAACGGACTTGTATATTGGTTCTCCCAATAATAAAAGGGTCCTTCAAAATACCCAATCTATTAAGGCAAGGAATAACACAAAATCCATATAAAATTGGCTTAACACTTCAAAAATTGAAGAAAAACGATTTGCGCTGTTTTGAAAAATTATCTTCGTTATTGGGGTTGAGTCCAGGAGACTGCATTGTTTAAACCAGGCTGATGTCCTTGGAGAAAGTTTCTTTGCAGATTATGTCCAAGGCATCGGTAGTTCATAAGTAGAGTTTCCATTTAAATGTTCAATCTTCGTGGTATTGGGCATGTCGAAAGCCATGATTGATCCTTCACTTTGCATGTTCCAGTTGTATAATGCTTTCTCCATTCCAGTTCTGCTGGGATTTTGTTGAGGCTGCTGCCTGACTGCAATAAATTTATCGGGGGAAGGAGGTTTATTGTTCATTAATGATGCTGGTTTGGCGTCGATGTTGACTGTTGTGATATCATGAATGCTTGATCTTCTCTTATCTTTGCCTCCAGAAAGTTGTCTGATGAAATACTTCTGAGCATGACTAGCAACTTGTGTAGGTGTTCTAGAAGTTACGAAATTTCGAGAAATGTTTCTCCAGTCCCCTTTACCATACTTTTTAAGCCCCAGTAGAAATTGCCTGAATTTAGTCATGAAAATGAAACATCAAAATTATTCTTACATAAATACAGACAAGTAACTAAAACTCAAATATTGTATAGAGTATTCTTTCCTTTAAACTGTGTGTGCTATATATATAATAAAATGGACCAATTCGCTAGACCAATATGCTTAAGTTTGAAAATATTCATTTGTATAAATCAAAGCTAAACATAGATCCATTGTCTTAAAGTCAATGATTATGGATAATAAACTATCTCTTAAAAATTTAAAAGCCGGCACATGTTAATGTAAATTTAATATCTAACTAAACTAATTTGATTACTAGAATAGGGGATTAAGACTCTGATAAAATACACTAGGTACCTGTGCTCTTCCTCTGTCCATGGCACACCTTTCTTCCTTTCTTGATCAGAAAGCCGACCTGACGAGTTTCGCTTTCCGCCTGGAATATAAAACTGTTTCAGCCCATCAAAGCCTTGATTGTCGATCCACTCTAGTTCAAAAGACTGATCACTTGCATACCCTGGAACTGGAACTAGTCCAGCCTCTATAACACTAATATCTTCTTCCAATTCTTTGTACTGTTTGATCACATCGTTCACCGTTTTGCCTGGGATCATGGATGCTACATTGTACCATCTATCTGGAGTATCCTTATCAAATAAAGCTAATGCATTCTCAAACTGCTTGTTTTCTTCCGCTGTCCATTTCGTCTCCTTGATTTCGAAGAACCAATTTGAATTAGCCCTTGAGAGAATTTCCATTCCTTGATTCATTGTTCTATGATTAGGATACAAATGTTGAACATAAGTGGACATGGCTAAAATGCCACAGAAAAGAGGTCACTTCTATTATTACACTTTGTGTCTTTATTGCAGAGACAAAATGGAGAAGAACTAGAGGTTTTAAAGAAAATAGTTTGAATACACAATACTTAAAAAAAAATTCATATGCATGATACTGGAATCTAGAATAGAGCTACCTTTCCCAACCTCAACAAAATACAGAAAAATAAGATCTTGGTTGTGAATGATAAAACATCATCAATGCATAAAGCAGATCTAAAAGCCACAAATATCAAGAATCAGAAAGAAACAGTTAAGAGACTGAAAGAAGTAATGCTAGTATCAGTGAAACATACAAGAGAAAGCTGCATGATATAGAGAACCTTAACTGTTAAAAAACAGTGAACAAAGAAAGTATATGACAAGGAGGGGCTATAGTAAGTGAGGTGAAAGGAGAGTAAATCCAAGTTTGTCAGCAAATTGTACTTGTTTGTGAGAGGAAGAGATCTACAGAGCACAAATATTAGTAGTGAAAAGAGAGATTTGCAAGATCAAAGGTGTTGAGTTGTGATTGGCTAAGATGTTGTTTTGGGGAAATGTGCAAAAACTAAAAATAACATAATCATTCAAACACATAGCTGCCCAATGAAAAGCCAAAGGGACAATCTGTCAATGCTGCATTAGGTGCATTATTATGCAGATGACTGCTATGACTATTTTTGTAATTTTAAACAAAAGAATATAAGAGTTTGGGACTTGGAGTTGGGAGTGATGGTGGTGGAGTTGAGTTTTTAGCTGTAAACTCCCCTGCGAATTATTATATAACCAAACCTACCAATTTTTTATTATTTTTCGCTTGTAGAGAATGGTTCGGAGAACGTAAGATGTACACAAATATTTCATCCGTTTATTCAAAAAAAAAAAAATTGCTCTTTTCATACATTTCTCCGATTTGACAGCATTATGATTTATGTCAGTCACTATCCTTAATGCAGAAACATGTGCCAATGTGTGCTCTATGATCAAGTTTTTAATAATGAAGTTTATCTATGGTTACCCATAGAATTACAAAATTTAAATTGACAGTTTTAGTAATCTTAAACTAGGATTAATTGCTTCTGCACATCTGCATTTTTGCTAGCTATCTCAATAATTCTATTTTCTAGAAAGTCTACTATGGTCCTCTTTGGGGTTTCATTTTGTAGGCAACTTATGGCTTATAAGCTAATAAGAACTTATTATGGGGGTGTTTGCCTATTTAAGTTTTGGCTCAACTTATTACTTATATGTTGATAAGTTGAATGTTAGAAAATCCTAACATTCAACTTAGGGGGTGTTTGGGGGAACTTTTTTTCAGAATAAGTCAACTTATTTTAATACAAAGTTCGAGATTTCTAACTTTCCAACTTATTTTTGAAACTTATTAAATCTCAAACATACATTAAATATTTGTATAAAAAAACAATTTCAAAATATAAAATTTTTACCCGAAAATAAGTCCATAAGTCCTTAAAATAAGGTGTGCCAAACAGGCCCTTATTCTTATAACTTATTTCTCGATACACGCAATATATAATATCCTTCAAATCTTCAAAATCATATATTTTTTGATCCGTTCATTAGAAAATTGATATGTATATATCAAATTACTCTACTCATCGAGATCTATCTATTGACATCCATTGATATATATTAAAAAACAAATTTTTTGAAAATAATAAAAAAAAGTTAATTTATAAGTTCTAATTTACCAAACACTCTACTAATTTATAAGTTCTGATTTACCAAACACTTTAATGACTTATAAGTTCTGCTCTACTTTACTTATATGATATTTATGCTTATAAGTCATAAGCTACTCTTCTTAACATACCCCAAACACTCACTATGCCTTTTCTTCTCACTTATTCCAAATGTTTTGACTGTACATTCCAATAATCGTTTACTACATTTTAGTGCCCATGCTGCTCCTTTACTTCACTTAATGGCAAATGTCCAAATGGGTGTTCTTCGAATTTGAAGTTTCGAAAAGCTCATGATCTTGAGTAAGTTCTACTATCTTAGTACTGATTAATCTGATTATTAGTGTTCTTCAAACCATATTAAGGCTTGATTCAGGCATGAAGCATAGATAAACGGGTCACATATTAATATTTAGAATATTTGTTCTAATTTCGAAAATAGAATAGAAATGTTTGCATGATTACTTGATTAGTCTTCTTCCTAACAAGATTCTATCCTTAAACTCTGCTAAGTATGAGAAAAGTTAAGACTTAAGATATGTCTCATACTTAATTATCATAATTTAAAGTTAATGAACTTTGGATTAGGTAAAGAATGCCACTATAATATTGTACTACTTTAAAGATATTATGCCATGGTTTAATGTACGAATTGGTACTCAATAAGAATAAGTGCATTTGTATTATAAATTCAAGTTGCTCTATTCAATCCCTGTTTCTTGGCAATTAGTCTTTTCATATTTGTTCTTTTTAGATTATTACAACTCAGAAAACTGAAAGACAGAGCTTTCAGATGTTGAAAAATTGAAAATTATTGTTTGTAGTTTAGTAGTAGTTGGCTACACGGCTGCACCTAAAACTTATTTTAAGTTATTATTGTTGATATCAATGGTTTTTCTATGAAGGAGACAAACAAATTTTAAAATTTACAATTGTTCCCTTCCTAGTTGTACTTGTTTATTGTTACTTCAAGTAAGCTTGCAACATATTTAATTTCTGTGATTTTGTTTGATCATTTCGGTATTTAAAATTACTTTGGCGGGCTTACTGAGGGATATTAAGATAACAAACCAAACAAAAAACCAGAAACTTGTAGCTGGAATTACACAACAATTCACATGGATTGACTATTTGTCTACATAAGATGTGCATTAGTGTTTAATTAAATGTGGTTACTCTTTTAGGATTACGGAAAAACAATGTTTTAATGGTACGAGATGCCTACAGAGATGTGGTGCGCTTATACTCGTGAGTCGTAGCAGTGATTGTGTTCATGAAAACAGTCTTTCTATGATCTATGGTAAGATTCAGATATGTGCATAGTTCGCACTCTCTAGACCCTACTATCGAATGAAACATAGTGAATATCTATGGTTTGATTTGGTTTAGTCTTGTGCTAGTGCTCCGGTGAAGAAGCTTTCTCTCAATTAGACTCCAGTCCAGAATGTTTAATGTTCTTAGTCAGTAGTAATCGACTTTTTAGATTACGATATTGGCTACATAGTGCAAAGATTGCATTTATGGGATTATTAGAGTTTACATTTGGTGCAATGACATTGTTGCTATCTTTTATTACGTAAAATGCTGTTTGAGACGATGGTTCAACATTGTCTAAAGCCGGCAATTCATAATCTATCTTTTGAAAATAATCGAATTGCATAAACCAATATATCCACGCACTCATGTCTTCGCTGAACCTGCATTTTCAATATTACAAAGAGGCTGCAAAACTAGAAAGAACATGTTGTACAGTTTATCTATATTATTGGCCATGTACAAACAGTGTTTGCTTTGGAAAGATAAAATTATTACAGAAATAGTTCATGTTGTAGTAGTATTGTTAAAGGAAATGCTCATTGGTGTTCCCAACTCTGGTTTCAATGGTATATGTTGGAAATGGAAAGGAAGATTAAAATAAAGTAACACTATCCACAAGTGGAAAGATTCCTTTCCCTACCTTGTTTCCATAAAAATGCAGATGGTTAAGTGAATGAGCTCATGTGGGGCACTTGTGCAAGTAGCAATGCATTGAATCGCCACCAAATGCCAATAATGCTACTCATCTACCAATAGTCTACAACACTCTAGGTGTAGGAGAAGACTTCCATTTATTTCTAATTGTAAGGCATAAAGCTGCCTCAATGAAACATACAGTACCAAACTCACAACTATCTGTTTGTATAGATTACTGTTATGTGCTATCACAAGAGATAATAGATATGGTGCACATTCTCTTCCTTTTCTTTGAGAGAGTAGTTATATAATTTGGACTGAGTTATAACTTATAAAATATAAATATAAACTGCAATGTTGACCAAGAGGTCGTTCTTATCGTGATGATCAAGTGTTTACTTGTTGTGACATTTCTCATATTCTGCTGAAGCGGTAGCATCATAGATATGACCAATGTAGTACAGACATCATTCAGAATGTAAGTTCTTTTACAGAATATGGAAAGAACGGAGAAGATAAAAATGCCATTTAAACAAAAATAGAACTAAACATTGCTTCTTAAAGCTCAATTATGATAAGTCAAAAATTTTCAGTGGAGTATTTTGCAACATGAATGAACTATGAACTTTTACTAACATAAAAAAGGATGATCTCAAATTAAAAATATGCTTGTAAGTGTTGTCCTGCTGATAGAACTATTAAAAAATGTTTGATTAAGGTTTAATTTTCTTCTGAATAACTACATCTCACCACACATGTTTTTTTCTCTTAATTGTTTCTCTTTGAAGGGTCATATAGTTGTGCTCCCTTTCATTTTCACATCTTTAAATTCATGATCTGCCTTTTCTATAAGTATACATGGATGTTGATTTGCATTAACACTTTGGAAGATCTTTTGGAGGTGGCAAAATTGACTCATTTGGACCCTTTCCATTGTCCACCAAGAATGCCATTTTTAGTCCCCATGTGGTGTGTACTTCCAAGTGGCAATGCATGAACCAAACTCCTGCAATTACAGAACAATATCTCATTAGTTCCTCTTATCAAGTGTTTATTTTCTCTAAATATGTCACAATGATAGACTTTGTTAAAGCACCTGGATTATCTGCCCGAAATCTAATAGCTGTCCATCCACCAGATGGTACACCAACTGTGTTCCTTTCAACAGGATCAACAAGGTTGAAATTCTTTGGATCTTTCTTCGCATTGAAGTTTCCGAGTCCTCTGCCAACTACAAAGAAATTGAATCCATGAAGATGAACAGGATGATTCTCCGGTGATATGACACTGGTGTCTTGGAGAACAATTTGAACTGTGGCATTGTAAGGTAGCCTGTAGACTTTTGTACCACTTGTGGTTCCTAAATTTGCTGGTGGAGTGCCTGTATAATTGTAAACAAAAGGTGGATTTTCTGGAAAATCAGTTGTAAAAACGCCACTAGTTTTGAAGTAATGTGCTTGAAGAAGAGCTGTAGTAGGCATGACAAATGTCACATTGTTTATATTAGCCACTACTCTGCTTCCATTACCAGCTTTACAACTAGGACAAGGATTTATTCCTAATCCAACTGTGAAAAAAAGGGATTGATCAACTGTCAGTGGTACTTTGGCTGGAAAAGATTTCGAATTTAAGCTTCGAAGTGACTGTATAAAGTTTTCAGCAATGGGGGTGGCATTTTGTGGTGGTGACTTTGTGAAAGTAGTTGGGGTATCTGCAAGTGTTCCAGTATAATGCAAAGTTGCTGTTGCTGTCACATTGTCAACAGGTATTGGAGAATCCATAAATGGTGAAACGGCGACAAGGTATTTGCCAGAGTTTTGATCTGCATCAACTATAACATTGGTGGTTTGGCCTGGGGCAATCAGGATTGTATCTGTTTTGAATGGCTTTACATATGTAGCGTCCACTTCAACCACAGTTAGCTTGTGTCCTGCAATCTTAAAGAAGAGTTCTTCATTAAGTGCAGCATTAACGATTCGCAACATGTAAGATTTTCCACTATCAACACTCAGTTGGAATGCATTCTGTGTTGCACAACCCGAGACTGATCCTGGCAGACCGTTAATTGTATGAGCATCCGAGACATTTGGTGCTAAACCTGATTTTAGAGCTTGATTGATCACATTTTCAGTGTCTGATTTCCACCATTCACCTACAAAGACAATTGAATTCAGTAATTATATAGCAATGTCTCACATCAAACATATTAAGCTTTTATACTTTAGAACATTTAGTGTTACCTAGAACTACAACAATTTCTCTGTGGGGTTTCGGAAATGGGTAAGGGACGCCAAGCTTAGGGTGGATTACAATGGCCCCATGAACTGTCGCACGTAGCCATAGAATATGTGCATGCCAAAAAAGTGTACCCCGTTGGCCTGTAATAGTAAAATTGTAAACATAATTTTGTCCTGGCTGAATAGGGCATTGTGTGATGTATGCTGGTCCATCTGCCCACCCTGTTCTCAGCTGTCTAATGCCATGCCTGCAATTCACAAAAATGATAACAATTAAGATAAATTTTATATGTAAAATGTAGCACTGCAATTGTCAGTACGCATAATATGTGTCTGCTTCAGGAGTGAAAATGAATGGCACAGACAGCGTGAGAATTATAGTAATTGTAAAACCTTACCAATGTATGGAAACATTGTATTTGACATGATTAACCACGTTAATGAGGACTGTGTCGCCTTCTCTGGCATAAAGAGTAGGGCCTGGAAAGCGGTCGTTAACTATCACAATTGGCTTGGTAGAACACAACCGTTTGGTATTCCTCGTTGACACCTTCAAATGTAATCCACCAACCAAATGGTTTAGAAATTTAAATTGGTGTGTATGTTGAGTCCTACATTGTTTAAAAAACATTTGCATGCATATATGCACTTGTTCATGTTTAGTTTTTCTTCGATAGTTGGATAAAACTGATTTAGAAACTCTGATCCTTTAAATGAGAGTTATTTGACTTCTTTCAACCACTGTGATGGGCCTCTTACCCAATATATATTAGTATATGATCAAGTGTTACAAGATGCAAGATTGTACTTGGATCGAATTTTATTAATATTCTGCAAAAGTGTACTTACGTCGAACTTGTAATGGCGAACTCTTGATTCCACTAACAGGGGAAAGAAGCATGCAAAAAGGATTGAAACTCGGACCCAAGACTCCATCTTTCTTCTTCTGTGACTTATTTGAACAAATTTGTTTGGTCTCTATGAGTTTGATGAAGGTCTAATGTAGCTAGCTAGGCTTGTTGCTGTGAAGAATGACTGGTCAGCTCCACCTTATATACCTGCAGACGACTGAAGTCATTGCTGCAATGTAGTTATCATCAGTTAGGTGGATTAATTTATTCTTAACAAAAAAGCAAGAGAATCAAGGGGAAATTAGTCTTCACTGTGATATCTTATATGTCACACAAAGTATTAGCAGTTAACATAATCAGCTTTGCGCTAATTGCATCCGCTTAACCCCTACTTATGTGGATTTCATAATAAATTTCTAGATTTCTGAGAATATACAACCATAACATGATTTTATGTCATTTAGCCACGCGCTCAATAACCTCTGGTTTGTTTAGCTTAAAACATTAAGGAACATGCACAAAAGTACTACATCGGAAAAAAACTATCGTCTTGATGGCATTTTATGCAACTGAAGTAAATGCGACTATTAGAGTGCCGATTTATTCTAGCTTATTCATTTCTTGTTTGTAATAGAAGGTTGGGGGTTCGACACTTTGCGAAGGATGAGTGTGTGAGCTTAACAAGAAGCTGAGAGTTCATAACTCAGCACGCTGCGTTCACTTTGATAGAATGGAATGAGGGGGAATGGAATGAAAGTTGAACTATTATTTGGGTACTTTTGAGGAAATTGTTTAAAATTTTCATTCTTTCTTCCATTCCAAATTATTTGAACTAGAATTTTAACCCACATGTTTTGGAAGGAATGCTCATTCCATTTCTATATTAATTTTCCTACCATCTTTATCATGGAAAATTTAGACTCCCACATATTTATTCATGATTCTACTCATACATTCTTCTTTCTTCATAAAATTTATATATAATTTTTCATTCCATTCCCACCAAGTGAACACAACCTAAGTGTGTTAGCATTTGAGTATTTAAATTTTGTTATTGGACCATTATCAAAAAAAAAAAAAAAAAAAATCAGATTAGAGTGCACTAGCTACTACTGTTTACTTGAGCATACTGTTTACCAAGAGGGTGATGGGATGGTCTAGTAGTAAAGACTTATTCTGAATCCATCTGGGTTCGATTCTCCCTCGCCCGGAAATCAACAAAGATGAATATTACATTTTTAGCTTATAATAAGCAGTACTAAAAAAAACTAGTATTATTTTGATAAGAACAAGGTTTTTTATTTGCAAAACTGGAAGCTGCTGCATGCAAGCTAGTTTAGAACACAAAACACCTTGTTTGAAAGCAAAGTTAAGCTCTGTACAGTTTTACCAAACCAAACGGTGGGTATAACTAAATATGCACCTCTAACAACTTATCATCTTTCCCTTTCTATGTAATTTCATTTAGATCATCACTATATCAAGTTGTTTTGATAACGGTGATTTGACCATAACAAGATGCTATCCACTGTTTTAACCACTCACCAACTTATTAACTCTTGCCCAAAAGAGGGAGGGATATTTGTCATTTCACCCTCTTCCATGTGCTAGTTTGATTTGAATGGCCGTATAGTACACTAGACTCCCGTTCCTGAATTCAAAACACATAGCTAGTTAAATTTTTGTTGCTGAAATGGTTTTAGTTCTCTTCATTGTACAGGGGGTCGTACTTGCCGAATTCCGAGAGTTAGCTAACGATAAACATGCACTTCATTATCCCCTACATCATTATCGCGTCAAACACAACCTTCAGTGCATTGTTTTACTAAGAATCATGTAGTTTTTTCTGGGCTATCTTAAATGTTAAGTTTAACATGAAATATGATTTAAGGACAACCGGATGTCTGGACCTAGCAGTCTTAGATAGTGCGGTTACAGGTCCTGGTCCCTCCAGTCCCTGCTCATACTTTCAGGCCCACTCTTGATGGTAACCATCATTAAGTCATATCCCTCGAAGCCTGCAGGATTGAACTATAGCATTGGGATAATTAATTATTGGAAAGAATTTGAATCCGATAATTGCATGATCAAATTGGGAATGAGAAATGAGGAAATATCCTTCAAGAACCTGAGAAAGAAGGTATCTTCTGAATATATAAGATAAATCACTAAATCAGCAAGGAAGGTGCCAGAAAAAAGACCTGGTAGGAACATTTACCTTGCATGAATCAGTCTGTTAAGTACTAAGATTGTTTACTCCTTGATCTCATCGTAACGAAGCCCTAGTTTGTGGGTGCCTTCTCAAGTCATCTGAGCAAAGCATACTATCAGAATAACTAACAGAAATATAAGTATATAACTAATGAGTACAGCTACATAGCTTTCCAAAAAAAAGGTTGTGGCCTGTCTACAATAATAAATCATGTTGTAACAGCCCGAATTTTCGGACTATTATTTCAAATTACAAAACTTATATAAAATAGTTTGTCTTCTATTCAACAAATCAAAAATTCCATAAAAGTAAGTAGCAGTAAAAACAATAATCTAAACAGTTAAAATTTAAGGCAAAGCTCTACAAATTCAATAATCAACATCTTGCGATTAACAAAATATATCTAACAGCATATTAAATCTTATCCAATAAATTACATCAATCACGTAGCACGAAATTCACAAGTTCACATCCACGTTTATCTCAATAAACGTTTATCTCAATAAGCTTACACAAAATACGAACCTGAAATATCAAAAAAGAGCGAGCTACACAACTCAGCAACTAACAGATTGACTTTCAAATATTCTCAAAATCAATGGGCATTTTAGTAAAACATATTTTCACAAAACAATAACAATTTTCGAATACCTTTTGCGAAAAATGATTCAACCCAAAGTTTATTTTCTAAGAAAAAAATCAGAATTTAAAAACAAAAACAAAATTCTTATAGATACCTGTTATGGAGAAAAGGCCCCCAATAATTCTAGAGAAATTAGTCCAAAATATCACTCTAACACACATTATTAACTAGTGTTCTTGAAATTTTTTTTTCTTCTTTTAAACGCTGCAACGGCTAGCGTTGATGAACTTGGGGGAGGGAAGACACCACTTAAAGTGGTGTTTTGGGGGATGGGAGGGGGAGACGCCACTTTAAGTGGCGTTAAGGGTGATTTTTTTTTCCTTCTTTTTCTTCCTCTCCTTAATATATATTTGCAAATAATATTAAAAATTAATAAACAAATGGTCAATTAAAATTGTATTTTTTAAATTTAAAAAATACAATTTTAATTAATCTTAGGGGTTCAATAATTAACTTTTGGGGTTCAACGTTTCCATTTTGGGTTTTAGAAATATTCCGAACGACGAATAAACTGTATGCGAACTTAGAGTTTAAGGTTTAGGTACAACCCTAAACCCTAACTTATCCTAATTTTTAAACACGTTAGCGTTTAAAAATCAGGCCGTCGGATTCAACTTTTTAATTAAAATTTTTAAATTTAAAAAATACAATTTTAATTAAATTCAGGAATTCAACAATTAACTTTTGGGGTTCAACGTTTATATTTTGGGTTTTAGAAATATTCAGCACGACGAATAAAACGTATACGAACTTAGGGTTTAGGGTTGTTTACAACCTTAAACCCTAACTTAGCCTTTAACGTTTAAAAATTAGGCTGCCGGATTCAATTTTTTAATTAAAATTTTTTAATTTTATCTGTATTCCCTCGGGGTTTCAACGGTTAACCTTTGGGGTTCAACGGTTCCCTAGGAAGCACGGACTCTTCATTTTGGTTGCCGTATGCGAGTCCGACTCTCCGACTCGCCGACTCGGCTGGACTCGGCCCCGACTCGCCAGGTGGAGAGTCCGGACGAAAACGTGGTTGGACTCGGCCTGGACTCGGCATGGACTCGGCCTGGACTCGGCATGGACTCGGCCCTACTTAAAAAAGCCCAAGAAGATGAACCAGAGATGGAGTCTGTTCTTTTTACCCAAGAAGATGAACAGAATGTTGAGAATATTGACCGATCTTTTTCTAGTTTTCCACTTATTTTGAAGAATGAAACTTTTATTACTTGTTATGAACTTATAAATTTATGAATATGTATTATATATATATATATATATATATATATTTTATTTGCCGAGTCCCGTATCCAAGACTCTTCGATGATTGGCGAATCCCCGAGTCCCCGTGTCCCGTGTCGCCGTATCCGAGTCCGTGCTTCTTAGACGGTTCCATTTTTGGTTTTAGAAATATTCCGAACGACGAATAAACCGTATACGAACAAAAAAACAAAAAAAACATATTTTTTTTGTTTTTTTAAATTTTGGATTTTAATATTATTTGCAAACATAAAAAAACAAAAAAAAAATTAAAAACAGCTTCAACGCCACATGAAGTGGCGTTTCCACCCCAAACGCCATTTCATGTGGCGTTCACCCCCCCCCCCCCACACACAACTCCCCCAACGCTACTTTAAGTAGCGTTCTCTCACCCTCCTCCCCAAAATGCTGAACGAATTAGCGTTTTTGAATATATAATATATATATATATATATATATATATAGAGAGAGAGAGAGAGAGAGAGAGTAAGGATCTAGGGAAAACCTTATTTGATGGAAAACTTAGAGAACTAATCTACACCATTCATTACTATAATATAGAATCTGACTTTATTGATAAATACAAATACAAATAAGGTAATTATTTCATTCAAATACATTTAAGATTTAAGTCAACATTCAATAATGGAAACTGTATAATGGCATTTAATTCAATATACACTCTAATTTTAATGAGATCTTGTTTACTATTTTGAATTTATAAAATGTTTCTATAAAGTTTCTATCAAATATTCATTAATTTAAAATTCTATTAAGCAGTATACTAATTACATTATGTGTTCGACTAGGTGTTCTCAATTTTTAGCTTAAATTAAATCAAATATTTCATTGATTAGAGAATGATTCAATGTATAGGATATATTCTAGTAGGTGTTCGATTAGATGTTCTATATATTCAATCAAAATTATATTAAATATATCACCATTATTTTTAGAATAAAATTTATTCTTGAATTATTTTTTTAACAAGATTTAATATAATAATTTTTTTAAAATAATAAAATTACAATTCTACTAAGTATTCTACTAATTACATTAGGTGTTCTACAAGGTGTTCTACTAATTACATATGTTCTACTAGATGTTCTACTAATTATATGTGTTCTACCAGGTGTTCTACTAATTACATGTGTTCTACTACGTGTTCTATTAGTAGGTGTTCTACTAGCTGTTCTACTAATAGGTGGTCTACTAGGTGTTCTACTAATTACATGTGTTCTACTAGGTGTTCTAATAGATGTTCTACTAATTACATGTTAGGTGTTCTATTAATTACATGTGTTCTATGAGGTGTTCTACTAATTACATGTGTTCTATAGGTGTTCTCTATTTTTAACTTAAATCTAGTGGGTGTTCTACTAGGCATTCTACTAATTACATGTTAGGTGTTCTACTAATTACATGTGTTCTACTAGGTGTTCTACTAATTACATGTGTTCTACTAGGTGTTCTCTATTTTTAACAAGATTTAATATAATAATTTTTTTAACAAGATTTAATATAATAATTTTTTTTAAATAATAAAATTACAATTCTACTAAGTATTCTACTAATTACATTAGGTGTTCTACAAGGTGTTCTACTAATTACATATGTTCTACTAGGTGTTCTACTAATTATATGTGTTCTACAAGGTGTTCTACTAATTACATGTGTTCCACTACGTGTTCTATTAGTAGGTGTTCTACTAGCTGTTCTACTAATAGGTGGTCTACTAGGTGTTCTACTAATTACATGTGTTCTACTAGGTGTTCTACTAGATGTTCTACTAATTACATGTTAGGTGTTCTATTAATTACATGTGTTCTACTAGGTGTTCTACTAGCTGTTCTACTAATTACATATGTTCTACTAGGTGTTCTACTAATTACATGTGTTCTACTAAGTGTTCTCTATTTTTAACTTAAATCTAGTAGGTGTTCTATATATTTAACTAAAATTATATTAAAAGTTCTATCGATACTTTTAGAATAAAATTATTTTTTAATTGTTTTTTAATAAAATTAATATGTCTAATTTTAATAATTAATTAATTTAGAATTCTAACCTATATTATATTAATTACATTAGATTTTCTACTAGGTTAAATTAAATTAAATATTTCATTGATTAGAAAAACATTCAATGTATAAGATATATTTTAGTAGGTGTTCGATTAGATGTTCTATGTATTCAATCAAAATTATATTAAATATGTCACTGTTACTTTTAGAATAAAATTTATTCTTTAATTTTTTTGACAAGATTTAATATAATTAATTTTATTAAATAATAAAATTACAATTTTATTAAGTATTCTACTAATTATATTAGGTATTCTGTGTTCTACTGATTACATTAGGTGTTCTACTATGTTCTCAATCTTTAACTTAAATCTAGTAGGTGTTCTACTATGTGTTCTATATATTCAACGAAATTATATTAAAAGTTTTACTGATATTTTTAGAATAAAATTAATTTTTTAGTAAATTTAATATATTTAAATTTTAATAAATAATAAATTTACAATTCTAACATGTGTTATACTAATTATATTAGGTTTTCTACTAGGTGTTCTAGGAGTATTAAATATTTTATTAATATATTTTTATACTTTTAGAATAAGGTTATGTTGTAGTAGGTATTTTCCTCGGTGTTTAAATTTTGCTACATTTTCTACTTATTAATACATTTTGCAAAAGATTATTTTGAAAAAAAAAATTATTAGATGTTCTACTAGGTGTTCTTTATTCAATTTAAATTTTGTAGCAATTCATTTTTATATTAAGATTATAGTAACTAAAATTTCATATATTCAATTAAAATATAATAAGATAACAAAGGAAGTTTTTATATTAAGTTACATATCTTTTATAGTAATTACATGAATATAAATAAATTAGATTTCATTGAAAAGAAAATAGATATTCCATGCAATTATATATGGAAAGATATTGAATTTATTGAAAATAGATAAGAACAATCTTGTTAAAATTGGCAAGTAAAATTTAGGAAATATTTCAAATCTGCATTCATTAATCAGTAATTTGGTTTACTTTTATATGCATTTTATTAGATTCTAACATATTTGATGAAGAAGCATGAACCGTCAGATTGATATAAAATCAATGGATGAGAAAAGTTTCTTGGTTCTCTCCAAAAATTAGTTTTCTCTTGAGCAACTCCCTATATATATATATATATATATATATATATATATATATATATATATATATATATATATATATATATATATAATGCTACACGAAGTAGCGTATTTGAATAAAAATTGAAAACACTAGACGCCACTATGTTTTGGAGTGATATTGGGGGCCAAGTTTTTGAGCTGTGATATTTGGGGTCATTTGTTTTCAAATTGTGATATTGGGGGCCAACACCCCCTATTATGCCATATTTTTGGCATGTTTAATAGTCTCCCAAATTTCTAATATTATTATTTATTAATTCAGATTAATAATAATTACTTAATGCCTAAGTTTTATCCTCTCCCTGAAATGAGTAAAGAATCAATCTCAATCAATCAATAACGGAAAATATCTCCAAACGATATTCTTCAAATCAGAAAGATATCACAACGCTAAGATTAAATCAAATAAAATCAGTAATTACCCACATTAATGAAATTTATCGCTAAAGTCTCTCAGGGATAGACATAATTGCACAGAACTGCGTAGGGTTGATCCAATATAAATTGGTACACAGGCATCTTGGCAAAGGGATCCGATACACGAGACAAATCGCGACACCTACCAAGTCGGGTCCCGCTCTTTTTTATAAACCCTAATCCCTAAAAAAGCTACATTTTCATACAAATCGCTCTACTAATCCAGTTAACCTCCGATTTCGTGTTACGAAATTACTCCAACAACATTTGGCGCTAGGAGGGGAATTTTATTATTCGTGGAGGATGAATAATTTTAATCAAATTCACAGGGTCTTGTGTTTGATCCGTACATGCACAAAACAAGAGGGCATCGAATGCAACAAAACGGCGGCAACTAGAGAATCGATGGCAAAATAACAGTGAATCAACATGGTGGAGCAAGGAAAACAAAATAAAAAGATGGTGGAGCGACAGAGCCCGCACACATTAGAAAAGTAGAGGGAGAAAGATTGCAGCAAAAGTAACTACCAAGATGGGTTACTTGATTCAGCCAGGGACCCGCATCAACAAAACAAAAATGAGAAGCACAGCACGAGGATCAGTGCACACAAGACAATGAAAGCAAAAGACAACAGTGGAATAAAAAAAAAAGTTAACTTAGAACCAAGGAATTCGCATGTTACAAGGGGATAGCTCGTGCCTCGTGGGGCCGCGTCATTAAAAAAAACAAAAAGGAAAGCTTGGACAAAAGCACAAAAGCAAGACGCAACGGACTTGCGCACAGAATCAAAGGCGCGTAGATACTCCGAAGTTTGAAACGAAAAATATAAAGATAAGTTTTTCGATTTATCTTTTAATATTTTTGCAAATTAATTATTATGCCATGTTATGCATTCATAAATTTTACTGTTTTTAAATATCTTTTCAGAAAAATGTTTATTATTTAAAATTCGTGCGAGCTATATTTGTATGCTTGTAAATTATTGTGATTTAGAAAATATTGTACGAGATATTTATGGTTTGATGAATTGATTGCGGATTTATTTTACAATCCCGTACGAGCTGCATACTTTGAAGAATAAAATTATATGTGCGAGACGCATAATTATGAAAAAGATTTTCTAAAAAAAAGGGGAGCATTATTTTCGAAGAAAATAAATATCGTGACATTTTTAAAAGTGCATATTTATTATTACATTTAGAATTGTAAAATATCTTTCATATATCGTCGTGATAGTACATATATGTCAAAAATATCTTCAAACTTGCGAACTAAATTGTTAAGTAGGGTAGCCTAGACAAGCTATAAGTCCCGCAATGCTACACGCTTAAGTAAAGTGCAACACCCTCTGGATTATTATTGAAGGCCCATGACCAGATTTTGAGCTCAAGGTCGCATGGGTGGAGGCATCCCTATGCATAACATCTTTAAGACCTTATAGCATAGCCAGCCCAACAAGGGACGCGTGCGAGGTTCGCCAGGAAACCTCATAGCATAGCCAGCCCAAGAAGGGTCGCGTGCGAGGTTCGCCAAGATTATATTTCCAACTCAATATCTTATTGAAGACCCCGCCAGACACATCCTTATGTGGTTGCATCAGACACTTAAATAGCGTGTACGCCAATTCGGGATATATACAAACGCCAGGGTCCTAACTAGACAATAAGGATCGCAAAGGATTTCAAACGAATTATTTATGCTCGCACTTTTGAAACCTTAGCAATTATATATTCTACACTAGCCATCGCATGGAATCACACTTACATCCGCATACGCTTAACGAGCACAATGGTGCTCTAAATGTTTTACTAATCTTTTATTTTCAGTTGTTTCAACGATCAAAGAAATTTGGAAGCTTGAAGAAGTTTTATTTCTCCACTATAGCATGCCACAGTGAAGAACTGGAGGCTAGTTATGCCATATTTTTGGCATGTTTAATAATCTCCCAAATTTCTAATATTATTAATTATTAATTCAGATTAATAATAATTACTAAATGCCTAAGTTTTATCCTCTCCCTGAAACGAGGAAAGAATCAATCTCAATCAATAAATAACGGAAAATATCTTCAAACGATATTCTTCAAATCAGGAAGATATCACAACGCCAAGATTAAATCAAATAAAATCAGTAATTACCCACATTAACGAAGTTTATCCCTAAAGTCTCTCAGGGATAGACACAATTGCACATAACTGCGTAGGCTTAATCCAATATAAATTGGTACGCAGGCATCTTGAAGGGATCCGATACACGAGACAAATCGCGACACCTACCAAGTCTAGCCCCTCTCTTTTTTATAAACCCTAATCCCTAAAAACAGCTACATTTTCATACAAATTGCTATACTACTCCAGCTAACCTCCGATTTCGTGTTACGAAATTCCTCCAACAACAATACCACAGTCTTGATTTACGGCCACATTATTCTTATATGCCACACTTTGCCGGTGACCGGCATCTAAAGTTAAATAATTACGCACCTTTAATAGGTATCTAAAGTTGCACACTTGTGCTCCTACTTAGGGTATCTAAGGCTAGCTCTGGAACTATAGTAGAGTAAATTACGAACGAGTTCGAAACGTAGAAACTAGGTTTCTAAAATTCAAATATTTATATTTTATACAATTCAAAACCAAATTCTAATATCTTATACGAAAATTTAATATCACAAAAATCAAATATCTTTTCCAAAAATTAAAGCAAGTCAAAAGGTACTTACCTCAAAAGCGACCAAATGCTAAATATTATACACAATCAAATCCTAAAATTTTAAGTAATAAAATAAGAAAACAATTAATCACTATTTTTAATAAACATGGACTTACACAACAAACATACACCCACTTACAATTGTATAACAACGGTTAATTATCATAAATATTCGAATAAGGTAAGCTGGGCCTTAAAGCCCCCATCATTGTACACACGGCCAGAATTCAAACATAGTAATTTATATTGTAAATTAAATTGATGCAATCATCACTTCGGTACACCATGGCATGTAGCATTCGAATGGCAAAAATAGTATCTAATTATTTATATCTAATGCTCTGAATCTACACTTCTGGGAAATTAATTATATTAGCTAAAATTTACTAGCATGCTATTTGAATTTCAAGTTTCCAAAATTTAATAAAGGACTAACATTACTTATAAATTAATACATATCTAACGAATAAAAACGATTAAACGAAAAAGCATGCAATTTAATATTAAAACTATTATCAACTTTAACAGAAAGATTAACTCACTTTCAATATGTCAAAAAGACGTAAACCCCTTAATGGTTCATGCTAGCATTTTAAGTTAAAAGAACCAACCAACGACATGGGAATAATATGAAACTACTGCACGTACCCACAAAGCAGTTAACACAAATACTACGGAAAAGTG
The DNA here is from genome assembly GCA_036435485.1 of Saposhnikovia divaricata. Classification (NCBI taxonomy): domain Eukaryota; kingdom Viridiplantae; phylum Streptophyta; class Magnoliopsida; order Apiales; family Apiaceae; genus Saposhnikovia; species Saposhnikovia divaricata. The sequence continues at coordinate 51,492,019 of CM071594.1, read as the reverse complement.
CAATTATAACCCCACTAATTCTAAGTTTCACATGCTTTAACCCATCCCAATTAACTATACATATTAGTATAATGTAATTTAAACACATATGGTAGCATAATATGGTCATACATGTTGGTTCACAAATCACATTTCACATAATGAAGTAGCAATCGGACATGAATAATAAAGAAAACGTACCTCGTGTTGGTCACTATCTGTTAGGTCCAAATGTGTTGTAGAGGGGGGGTGAATACAACTTTTCGAATATGAGAAGCAATAAATGAACACACAGATTCAAAGAATATATGTCTTATATATAACTTGAAAGGGTTGCTACAACATTCATTACAAAGTATGACAGAAGTTCAGAGAGAAGTGAATGATACTAAGCTCTGTGAATGCACTCTCTCTCTTTTTCTTGTGTTTCTCTCAACTATTGCTCACTCACTAAAACATTACACAAGTGCTTCTATTTATACTACATGTAATCTATGTCCTGTAGACTTCAAAGACTAAGATGTACGTGGCCCAATGATGTCCACATAAATCTTGCCTTATCTTGAAAGCTTGGAAATCTGCCAATCAGAAGATGCCATGTGTCATGTTGAAGCTGCACTCTAAGTAGAACTTCTACTTGAGAATTTCTACTTAGCCATCTCGAAGTTCTAAGTAGAACTTCTACTTAGAAACTTCTACTTGGCCATCTAGAATATTTAGTACTTAGAAAATATTCTGGTCTTCAACTTGAAACTTCAATGCACATCTTGAACTTGTGATATCTTCATGTCTTCTTTATTCTTCACCAAGCTCATGAATATGGATCTTTATTACTGACATAAACTTGCTATCAATGTCCTGACACTTGATGCAAAGGTCTGGTTCATAAGTGACTAGTCTTGATAGGGTTTTTGCTTCTTGAATAAATTACCATATCCAATTAGAAATGTGGCTTTCCAGTATTTGCTTTCCTTCTTGTTCACTTGAAATCAATTGGTCTTATTGATACTGATAGTTATGATCTTGATTCTTGGCTTTCCAAATCACTGAGGCATGAACAACTTTGACTTGAACTTCTCTCAATGATTTCTTCTTGGATTGATCATAGTTAACATGTTGAATTGTATCAATTACCTTGTCTTCATTTAGTGTTGATTTCTTGTGACTTCTTGTTCTTGATTGTCTTCTGGTTAAGTATCTTTTCCTTTAGTTTGAGTTACATTAGTTATAGTGTTACAAGTTTACACACTCTGCCTTTCAATCTCCCCCAATTTGATTGTCTAACAATGACATTCAAATTAATGAAGGATAACTCAACTAAACAATGAGACGAGAAAAGATAATTAACATTACAGTCTTGAATAATTTACAATTGAAATTTACATGAAAACAATACAAAGAACTTAAACTAGAAACAGAATTCGAACTTCGAATTAAAGATCATTTGAGTGATTCCTATCACCTGGATTATTTCATACCTTTTAGTCAAACTTGTATCACCTTATTGGATTCACTCTAAGGTGAATTTTCTTCAAGTGAGTTAAAGCAACCGAAAGACATGAAGTTTTTCCAACTTCAAGTTCACACCACTCTGACCTTTAACCCTAATTCCGTTTCCTCTTTCTAGCTTCAGCAGCTTGGTCTCTCTCTTCTTTCTGCCTTTTGCGCTTCTCCTTCTGCTGCTGTTCTTTCTTGTACACTGGATCTTTAAGCTGCTTCCACCTAGCATTTAACAAACTTACAGCTTCCATTTCTAGAGGATTCTTGGGCTCTGGATAAGGATGTTTGAAAAGCCTTCTGAGTTTGTCCACCTCCTGAGTAGTTCTGATCTTTGGAATATCCTCAAAGTTCTTCATGATAAGCTGAGGTTTCCAGTGAGATTTATCAGATTTAAACTGACAATAGATCATCTTGGGGTAGCCCTTGACACGGTCAGTATTGTGGACACTGGCCGCATCTCGCTCCATTCGCTTCTTTTCCACCACTACTTCAGATAGGTAACTCATGAGTCTCTGCTTTTCTTCCACAAACTTATCTTCCACTTCGCCCCATTTGAATACATATAACACTCTCCAGAAATGCAGCATCTTGAGTCCGTAGCAGCCATTGTCTACTCATATGCAAGATTGTTTGATTCTGGTCTGCATCTATGAATACTAAGGCATCAGCTGTATCTTCAACATAAGCATGTATCCAGTATACACTATCACTTCCTGGAACACCAATAGCCTCCCTTATTTCTCCTTGTTCTAGTGCTCCAGAAGGAAGAGTCAGAGCTTCATCTACATTCTTCATGGCTTGAAGAATATTCCATTTCTTCTCTATCAGCTCCGGCTCAATCTTCACGTCATCAAGAGGGTTTGGAGCAATGACATCACACTTCCACACCTCATTGCTCTTCTTGAATATAACTCTTTCAATGATCTTCACGGATTTATCTTTAAGCTCCGAAGCGAATCCCTTACTCATCATTTGTCTACAGACAACTTTGAGAGATTCCACTGAAAGCTCCGTTAAGTCATTTTCCTCCATGCTAACCCTCTTCATCTTTCCATCAACTACCATCCGGACAAAATTTGGATAAGCTGAGAATTCTGGACCCTTGTCCTCTGCTAGCTGCATTAACTGATCCCTGTACAGAATGCTTAGCTCCTCAGATTGAGAGTATTGAATTTTAGTCGCTAGCAAGAACAACTCTGACGCAGATCTTCTCATTATGAATTGGTCATCCACATATAAGAAAGATGTTGAGACTCCTTCTACCAAAGACAAGATAACCTGCCACTCCTTAAGATTTGCATTGTATCCAACCCTGACTTTAGAAATTAATCTCTTCAAAGCATTTATATAGTCCCCAGTCATTGGATTCTGCAAATTCAAGTTGTAGAACAGATCATCTACATCCTTGTTATGAACTCCTTTCGCACAGGGTCCCATCATTATCTTCCTTGCTTCATCCCATTTCTGCCCTATCCTTCGTTTGTCCAGATCAACTTGAGGATCAGCTAGCCTTGCAAGCTCATGATCATACTGCTTCCCTTGTAGCTCCAGCTTCTTTTCTAGGAACGCAGCATGTTCTTGCATCATCTTCATTTTATGGAACTGAGCTTGTTCCAAGGCTAACTGTTGAGCTTTAAGGGTTTCCTCATCAACAGGAAATTCTTCAGGCATTCCGGAAGACATCCCAGCACCTCCACCTTGTTCCTTCAAAGATCTTTTTATAGCATGTGCCAACGGTACGTCTTCCATATCAGAATCTGAGTCAAGTACCTCCTGTACTGTTTCCTGATGACTCAGGTCAACGAATGGTTCATCAACCATCACTGCCTTACCCTTTCTCCTCCTCAGAGCCTCTTCATCAACAGACGGCTCAACTTCTGGTTCCTTGACAAGATCAGCGGGTTCTTCAATTTCTTCGATGTGAACTGCCTGCTGTCTCGTCTCCTTTCCACTCTCCCCCTTAGGTGAGTTATCCTGAGCTCCACCTTGGTAATCAGATCCACCAGCTGCATAAGAACCTCCAAAACCAGAACCAGAGGCTCCCGCTCCACTAGCACCACCTGCACCAGCATCGGGGGGAGGTTGTTGCGACTCGAAACACTCCGGGGGCACAAAACTCCTGACTGCGAACATCATTCTACTGATCTCCACAGCCATTGTATGCATTGTAGACTCCAATGCCCCCATCCTCTCATTGAGAGTGCTTCCTAAGACACCACCAGCATGGCCCAAGTCATTGACCTTATTTGTCAAATCATCAAAAGCTGTAGCTTGACTTGCCATTCTTGCTGCGTAGTCGTCTAGAGCTCTTTGGTTGTTTCCAATGTTCATCCCAAACTGCCCCATCGTCTGTCCGAACTGCTTCATCTGATTTTCCATAGAAGTCATACGCGTATCAAGATTTTCAATGTTAAGGGACGGTGTTTGGTTTAGGTGACCTCGCTCTAATACTCGTTCTGTTGGTATTTGACGCTCGGTTTCGGGCCTTGAAAATGAAGGTCCCTCTCTCCCTAACCTCTCACACACACTCCCTGTCTCACGCTCGTGTATGTCTTCAATGATTGATCCAAATAATGAAGCAGTACCTGCAGAAAATTGATAAGAAATGTTGTTGACAGTTATGGGATCAAATTATGTTTGTTCCTGAGTTGGAATCTCAGTCTGAGAGGCTGCAAAGTGTTCTTGTACAACATCAGAACCGATCCTCTTTGCAGCATCAGTACGTACCGGTGAAGGTACGGCTGAAGTTCTTAAGACTTCATGTCCTCTTGAAGCAACAGTATCTTCAAGAGGTACATCATCCTCACCAAAATCAAAATCCCTATGTGCAGATTGTTCAAGGGGTGAACCACTCGCGTGAGGTGGAGTGGTTGCGTGTGACACGCTAGGGTTTGACTGTGGTTGTGAAGTAGCAGCGTGGAAAAGTTTGGCTTTCTTTCGAATAAGTTGCTGCTCTTCGGGTTCATTCTCCTCATCATCTTGTACATATACACGTGCTGGTTTTCTGACTTCCGTTAACAGGGGTGATAGAGAATAGGAATGTGTATCAGACTCAGAGTCAGAAATATGGCTCTCACCCTGGGATAGATCCTGCGGGTTAGCAGTCTCTTGGGTCGCGGAATCAGATACATAGGAGGAGGAATGAATAGTATGCAGGGAGAGATTACCTGATTGATTACCTTGTGCATCATCGCTTTCCTCATCAGGAATCTCATCAAATGCCTCAGCATGAACAGATGGATTTTGAGCATGTGATGAAACTTGTGATGATGCCTCCAAATTGGTAACTCCTGCATCATATCTAAGCCACATTTGAATATTTTCAGGATTAGACATTGGTTTACCTTGATGTTTATCCTGATTAGCAATGGTTGAAAGTGACTTAGTGCCCATCCCTAGCGATGCAGATGTTGGGCTTCTGGCAAATCCCTGTCTAACAGCAAGAGCATCCTTCGGTATTAAGTCATTGATCAGCATTTGAAGAAACCGAGGAAACCAGCAGACGACATCAGTTGTAGTGAGGTTGTTTTTGGATATTTCCCGTGATTGGGCCTTTTGGAGGATAACATCCAATTTCTTCAAAGAATCTGAGGCGTTCTGCAGCAGTAGGTTCTGGATCATAGGCATCTTTAATTGGGAATCCCAGAACCCTGTTGACAATTTCTTCGGTCACCTCATATTCCTGACCCGCTAAGGTAAACCTGAAACCAAAGGGGGTTGATTTGCTCCCAAAAGTAACCGCACTAGTCCATAATTGCTGTAAAGCATCATGTACTAGTGTAGGTTTAGCAGTAAAAGCATGGCTAGCTTTGGAGTACAAATTGAGAAATCGTATCCAAAACTTAAACCGCGGGAGTTGATCACCAATTTCCGTAGAAATATTATAAAAATTGTTTTTAGCAAGTGAAAATTGGTGAGCCATTTTGATTAAATGTTTTTCTTTAAAAAGATGTGATTTTTGTTTAATTTTGAAAAACAAATAATTTACGAATTAAATGATGTATCCCTTTTAATTTATCAAAAAGAACAAAAGTCCCTTAGAGAAAATTAAACTACGGGATGAACAATCAAAAGCCAATTACTAAATCTGAATATTCAAAGAAGATGAATATTCGTGTGTACCAGTGAAATCGTGTGTGTTTATGAATGGTGAATATGAAATCGCGTTTTATGAACAGTACACAAACAATTATATGTTCGTGTGTATGTATATGCGCGTGTATATGGATGAACACAAAACACACCAACACAAAGATTAAGGATAACACAGTCAAGATTAGTCCAAAAATTGGCAGTAATTCGTGATTAGTATGAGTTTAATCACAAAACACAGATTAATGGTATGAAGTTATGAAATCGCCTTGTTTTGTGAAGATGCTGCTATGAAAATTAGAAGAAGGTAAAGTGAATTAGGCATCGAGTTAGAGATGTATATATAGATGAATGTGAAATGACAAAAATGTCCCTGTTAAAAAGAGTGAAAATTACCAAGTCCATACAGGGAACATCTAAGTCGAACTCTATCTCGAACATTTCTATCTCGAACATCTCTATCTCGAACATCTAGTCGAACTTCGAGATAAAGTTCGAGATAGAAGTTAACTCGAACAATTAAGCACAAATGAACACTTTAACCAATTAACCAGCAAAAACTATAGGGAAATCCTATCTTGAACATTAGTGATTTGTAGTAAACTTGGAAAATTCCCCTCTAAGAAAAACAGGGAAATTCAAGATACTTTTCGAGTTAGAAGTCTATCTCGAACATCAAGTCGAAATTCGAGTTGAGTTTCGAGATAGACTAAGAGCTCTATCTCGAACATCAAGTCGAAATTCGAGTTGAGTTTCGAGATAGACTAACTCGAAGTTAATCTCAAATTCTTTCCAAAATACCCCCTTGAACCAAAAAGTACAGGGTAATTCAAGATATGTTTCGAGTTAGGAGTGTAACTCGAAAAATTCCCTTTAGCTTAACTGAGAACTCTATCTCGAACATCAAGTCGAAATTCGAGTTGAGTTTCGAGATAGACTAAGAACTCTATCTCGAACATCAAGTTGAAATTCGAGTTGAGTTTCGAGATAGACTAACTCGAAGTTAATTCTCAGTTCTTTTCAAAATATTCCCTTAGTGGAAACCTCATCTCAACCTTTGAGATAAAATTCGAGATAGACTTTATCTCGAATATTTTGAAGATAGAACTAGGCACACTGGTAACTCGAACTCGAACTCTAAGTCGAATTTCGAGATGCATTTCGAGATAGCCAACTCGAAATTCTTCCCAGACTTAGAATTTTTCAAAAACTTCACTCTGACAGATTAAGTCGAAATTCAAGTCGAATTTCTAGATGAGTTTCGAGATAGAACCTAACTCGAAATTTTGAAGTTTTTCAATTCTAAGGCCTCTAATTACATGAAACTCATAGGTAAATTCATCATAAAATCATGCAATATTTAGAATATTATGAATTTAACTCCCCCTATGATCATGCAATCTAACAAGCATAAATTCACAGATATGTGCTATAAAAGACACTTAAAACACAAGGAATTTATGCAAAAACACACTATATGCAAACTATAACAATCATTAATTAGGCATTTTAAAGTCTAAGCACATAATGATTGATTAGCTTGCACATACAAACATAAACATGGATTTTACAGATAGAAGGCTTTACTAACTTGTGTTAAGCATTCCCAATTCACCAACCAACCTATTGAATGTTACTTCATCAAGAGGTTTGGTGAATATATCTGCAATTTGTTGCATTGTGCGCACAAAATGTAGCTCCACAGTCCCCTCCTCGACATGTTCTCTAATGAAATGATACCTGATGTCAATATGCTTGATTCTTGAGTGATCTACAGGATTGTTGGTTATGGCAATGGCACTTGTGTTGTCACACATGATTGGAATTTTCTTGTGCTCCATGCCATAATCCTTCAATTGGTTCCTCATCCACAGTATTTGAGCTACACAGCTTCCAGCAGCAATGTACTCAGCTTCAGCAGTAGAAGTAGATACTGTATGTTGCTTTTTACTTTGCCAGGACACCAATCTTCTGCCAAGAAATTGGCAAGCACCAGATGTGCTTTTCCTATCAATCCTGCAACCTGCATAGTCTGAATCCGAATAGCCAATAAGATTAAAACCTGTATCTCTTGGGTACCAAATCCCTAGATTTGGTGTGCCCTTGAGATACCTAAAAATTCTTTTGACGGCTACGAGATGTGATTCTCTAGGATCCGCTTGGAACCTTGCACATAAACAAGTTGCGAACATTATATCGGGTCTACTTGCAGTTAAATAGAGGAGTGAGCCAATCATACCTCGATAGCTTGTGATGTCAACTGATTTACCTGATTTGTCGTCATCAAGCTTCGTGGCTGTTGCCATGGGAGTCTTAGCTGCTGATGCATCTTCTAGATTATACTTCTTGAGTAAATCTCTGACGTACTTGGATTGACAGATAAAGATACCATCTTTTCTCTGACTGATCTGTAATCCAAGGAAGAAGGACAGCTCTCCCATCATGCTCATCTCATATTTTTCCTGCATTAGCTTGGCAAATTTCTCGCACAAGCGCTCATTTGATGACCCAAAAATAATATCGTCCACATATACTTGAACAAGTATTAAGTCATTTCTCACAACTTTATAGAACAATGTTTTATCAATTACTCCCCTAACAAAACCATTTTCAATTAAGAATAAGGATAGGGTTTCATACCATCGCCTTGGGGATTGCCTGAGGCCATAGACAGATTTGAAGAGTAGATACACAAAATCTGCATGTTCTGGATCAACGAAGCCAGGCGGCTGTTCCAGATACACTTCTTCTTCTAACTCTCCGTTCAGGAAGGCACTTTTCACATCCATCTGGAAAACCTTGAAGTTCTTATGTGCTGCAAATGCCAAGAACATCCTGACTGCCTCAAGTCTTGCAACTGGTGCATAGGTTTCATCATAATCAATTCCTTCTCTCTGAGAATAACCTTTTGCAACCAAACGAGCCTTGTTTCGTGTTACAAGTCCGTTTTCATCCAGTTTATTTCTGAATACCCACCTAGCTCCAATTACGGATATGTTCTTTGGTCGGGGTACCAGTTTCCAAACTTTCTGCCTTTCAAGCTGATTGAGTTCCTCTTGCATTGCAATCACCCAATCAGCATCGCCAAGAGCTTCTTCTATTTCTTTAGGTTCAAGCTTGGATAAGAACCCAGAATATAAGGAGATATTTGCCATGTCAGCTCTTGCAGTTCTTCTAGTAGTCACACCAGCATCTGGATCACCAATAATTAACTCAAACGGATGGTCTCTATTCCATACCCGTTCACCTGGAAATTGTCTTGATGATTCAGCTTGACTTTCTGAGTTGGGGTGCTGACTACTTTGATTATTTTCACTAACTCCCCCTGAGTTAGTGCCAGCTCCTACAGAACTAGAGTCAACTTGACTCGAGCCTTGAACCGTAGTCCTTGAGCTGCTATTTACTCCCCCTGAGTTGTTGCCGGTTGGTACTGAAGAAGTCTCTCCTGATCTTGTAGAATTAGCTTGTTCACTAGACTCAGGTTCTTCATGTACGCTTGGAACATTTAATGGAACAACCAACTCAGGTTCATCTTCAAGATCTTCTAAGTCCAGATTCTGAAATTTTAGGGACTCGGGTTCACTAGAATCTCTTGAAATTGATGAGAGTTTGGTATCGTCGAATCTGACGTTGTAACTTTCAGTCACTTTTCGATCATTCACCAAGAACACTCTATAAGCTGCCACCACATCTGTAGAATAACCAACAAAGATTCCTTCACGAGCTTTTGCTGCAAACTTGCCTAGATTTTCATCATCTATAAGCACATAGCATTTTGCTCCGAAGACATGAAAGTATTTGATTGTTGGTCTTCTGTTGTTCATTAGCTCACATGGTGTCTTTTCTTTATCTTTTATGATCAAGGTTCTATTTTGAGTGTAACAAGCGGTACTCACTGCTTCGGCCCAGAAATACAAAGGAAGTTTTGAATCATACAACAAAGTTCTTGCTGCTTCAACCAAAGTTCTATTCTTCCTTTCAACTACTCCATTTTGCTGTGGAGTTCTCGGGGCTGAATACTGACGACGTATTCCTTTAGATACACAGAAGTCATTTAGCACTGCGTTTTTGAATTCAGTCCCATTGTCTGATCTAATCGTCTTCACAGTAAGTGTTGAAACATTCTCAATTTGAGTGATATGATCAATGATTAAGAAAGGTACTTCGTCTTTCGTCATTGCGAACAATACCCATGTATACTTGGAGAAGTCATCCACGATTACCAAAGCATATCTTTTCCTAGACAAAGATAGGACATTCACTGGGCCAAACAAATCCATATGAAGAAGTTGCAGAGGCTCAGTAATACTAGAAATTTCTTTGCTTTTATGCGATGCTCGCTTCGACTTTCCCATTTCACAAGCTTCACAGAGTCCTTTCGGAGCGAACTCCATTTGAGGTAGATCTCTCACCAATTCTCGCCTCGCGAGAGCATTCATCGTTTTGAAGTTTAAGTGAGATAGCTTTTTGTGCCATAACCAGCTTTAATCATCCGAGGCTTTGCTGTAGAAACAGGTGACCTCATTCTGATTTGCTGAATCCATATCTGCAACAAAAAGATCTGCCTTTCGAACTCCTCTCAAAGCTAGTGAGCCTTCCTTGATGTGAGTGATTGATACACCTTTCTTGTTGAACACAATTTCGTAACCTTTGTCACAGAATTGACTAATACTCAACAGATTGTGCTTCAGTCCCTCAACATAGGAAATATCTTCAATGATGACATTACCAGTTTTCAGTTTGCCATATCCCTTAGTCACACCTATGCTGTCATCTCCAAAGGTAACATAAGGGCCAGCCTTCATAACCAACTCTGTAAGCAGGGACTTGTTTCCAGTCATATGCCTCGATGCTCCACTGTCTAGCACCCATATGACTTTATTTCTATTCTGCTTAACGCCCTGCAATGACAGATTGGTTAGACATTCTTCGGAACCCAACTTTGATTGGGCCCGGCTTTTCGATAAGATCGAGAATCAACGGATTTAACAACAGGAGATGCACTTTTCTTCACATTACTAGAGCTTTCGACTATCTCCTTTCCTTTCTCAGACTTGACAGATTTGTCAGTCTTAGGAGAAGGTTTGTCACTCCTAACTTTAGGAGGACTGACAGTCTTGGCTCTCCCATACTTTTTCTTGATGTTTGAACTAGCAACAGTATTTGAGCATGACTGGCCAGATGCATTCATTAAATGCACAAAAGTTTGCATGATGTTAAAAGTGCATGGCATACAATTAGGTTAACCACACTGTGCATGATTCTGATGTAGATTATTCATTGTATGTGTGGTAGGCATGGCATGTGCAGCAGGAACATTCATGTTAGCTTTGCATGCATAAGAAAGATGTTCAGTAGATTTACAATGATAACATGCTTTCTTTATTCGTTCAGCCTTAACCTCTTTTATGCCTTTCTCTCTCTTTCCTTGTTGTTTAACAGCCTTAGCTCCTAATCCCAGTCTAGATTCATCTCTAGGGAAATTGATTTTCACTTGTTTGATAGGAGTTATAGGTTGTTCTCTCTGGCGATCTTCCATCTCAATCTCATATCTAGCTATCAATTCAGTCTCTTCTTCTTCTATTCTAGGAACAAGATGTTTGTAGATAGGTTTGACAGTCGATTTAAGAATTCTAGGTGTTTCCTTTTTAAGGTCACTGGAACTAGGGTCAATAGGTCTCTTTCCTTCTTTCTTAGGAAGGTCAGAATAATCAAGTCCTATACCTACTCCAGTTATTTTCTTAAATGTGTCATTATCTACATACACTTTACTAGCAGCTAGTTTGTAAGCTTCACATTTTGTTTCTAACTCAGCTAGATTGTTCCTAAGACATGCTTCTACTTCTTCCTTAAGGACGAGCTTGTGTTCTAGAGATTTAATAAAGTCTCTTAGGGAAGTATCTACAGTGCAAGCAGCCTCTAGCTCTTCCACTTTTGCCTCAAGCATTCTGCATTTGGCAACAAGTGTTTTCTGTTCCTTTTGAGAAGAGTCTAGGCTTTTGCACAACATATAGATCTCTTCACTAAGAGCCCCGTTCTGTTCCTTATAATCATCAATAGACATTTCTACTTTAAGAGTCAGAACTGGTACCTCTGGTTCCTCTGATGTCTCAGCCATGAGGGCAAAGTTTGCTACATGAGTAACATCTTCCTCATCTGAATCATCCCAAGCTCTTCCTTCTGTCACCAATAAAGCTCGTTTTCCATGTCTTTCCTTCAACAGTGCTTCATAGTTGCTTTTGAGGGCTTCAAATGTCTCTTTTGGATAAGTCTGTTTAGGCTTTTTGCAGTCCGAGGCAAAGTGTCCAGCTTCACCACAATTATAGCATTTGAACTTCATTTTGAAATCCAATGGAGATTTGTATCTGGTATTCTTGCCTTTTCCTTTGTAGCCTGACGAACTACCACCACCCCTAGCAGCCCGATAATAAGATGAAGATTTTCTCTGTGGTCGGTTGCTCTTTCTAAATCGCATGTTGTTGAACTTCCTTGCCATGTATGCCACGACACTATCGTCCATGTTGTCCAGCTCTTCTTGGGTGTAGTAGTCATCATCACTGTCAGATGCGCACTCGTCATCATTATCAACTTGATGTGGTGCAAGTGATGATTTAGGCTTTGCTGCAACCATTGCCTTCTTAGACTCTTCCTCATCAGCAACTAATCCTGATGCACTTTCTTTTCCCTTTGAATCATTGTCCCATGCTTGATCTTGAAGTGTTTCCAGCTCATAGGTCTTTAATATTCCATAATATTCTTCCAGAGAAGTTGTATGCAAATCTCTGGTTTCTCTTATTGCGTAGACCCTATGTTCAATGCTTTTTGGCTGGTTCCTCAGATATCTCGTATTAGTTTCAACCATGGGGAGAGTTACACCTCTCAGATTCAAATCCAATACCAACTGACTGAATCGTAGGTAGACATCTGTTATGCCTTCTCCTTTCCTTATTCTAAAGGTGTCATACTCCATCTTGAGTATGAGTGTCTTGTTGCTTCTGACCTCTGCAGATCCTTCCATGACAACTTCTATCTTGTCCCAAATCTTCTTGGCTGTAGTCAGACCTTTGACTATATTAAACATTTCATGATCAAGAGATTCCATCAAGGTTTGTCGAACGGCAGTATCACAAGCTATTTGTTCCTTATCAGCATCCGAAAACTCCGAGACCTTTTTAGGCTCAGACCGAGGTGGTATAACCACTCCTCCTTCCGTATGTGCAGGAATAACCACCATTGGGACAAATTTACCCTTATCAAGGACTTCCAGATATTCAGGGTTAACAGTCTCTAGATATAGTCTCATTCCGAAAACCCATTCTTCATAGTGATCTTTGTTGAACATTGGGATCTTGAATGCATTTTTAGGAGCCATCTCAATTCTGGTCACTAAAAGTTTCCAAGTACCCAAGACTAGGCTATGTAGAATTTATATGTAGAACTTTTGCCTAAGTCGAAATTTCTCTAAGTAGAAATTTTGCTCAAGTCGAAATCACCAAGTAGAAATTGTCCAAGTCGAAATTCTATGTAGAAATTCTCAAGTAGAAATTCTATGTAGAAATTCTCAAGTAGAAATTCTATGTAGAACTTTTGTCCTTAGAATAATTTTTCTGCAGATTACTTTAATATTGAATAAACAATATTATCTCTTTAACACCTTTTGACTTTGAATGCTTTACTCACCTAACTCACCTAACCCACGTGCTAGGTAATGAATATGTCTTGTTTACTTTCGGCCGTGAATAATGCAAATCACAAAGTCCAAAAACACCTTTTTATTCTTTTACTATTTTTCTGTTTGAAAAGGAGATCAAAAAGTTGTTGGGTTGTCTTCTTTGATAAGAACAGATGATGAACACTCAAGAACACCAAATATGAAAGTACCCAGATTAATTCACAAAAATTAATTAAAATACATCCAAGCTAAATAATCACACCTGGAGCATTTAAATAATTTTTCAGATGAGTTTTCAATACAAACGATTTAAGGCACACTTTTCAAGAAAATGAAAAGTAGATCTAGAAAATGAAAACTCACGATTCTTCTACTCAACACAAGGATCTATGTTTTGTATGTTAAACATATAGCTCTGATACCAATTGTTAGGTCCAAATGTGTTGTAGAGGGGGGGTGAATACAACTTTTCGAATATGAGAAGCAATAAATACGATGCAATAAATGAACACACAGATTCAAGGAATATATGTTTTATATATAACTTGAAAGGGTTGCTACAACATTCATTACAAAGTATGACAGAAGTTCAGAGAGAAGTGAATGATACTAAGCTCTGTGAATGCACTCTCTCTCTTTTTCTTGTGTTTCTCTCAACTATTGCTCACTCACTAAAACATTACACAAGTGCTTCTATTTATACTACATGTAATCTATGTCCTGTAGACTTCAAAGACTAAGATGTACGTGGCCCAATGATGTCCACATAAATCTTGCCTTATCTTGAAAGCTTGGAAATCTGCCAATCAGAAGATGCCATGTGTCATGTTGAAGCTGCACTCTAAGTAGAACTTCTACTTGAGAATTTCTACTTAGCCATCTCGAAGTTCTAAGTAGAACTTCTACTTAGAAACTTCTACTTGGCCATCTAGAATATTTAGTACTTAGAAAATATTCTGGTCTTCAACTTGAAACTCCAATGCACATCTTGAACTTGTGATATCTTCATGTCTTCTTTATTCTTCACCAAGCTCTTGAATATGGATCTTTATTACTGACATAAACTTGCTATCAATGTCCTGACACTTGATGCAACGGTCTGGTTCATAAGTGACTAGTCTTGATAGGGTTTTTGCTTCTTGAATAAATTACCATATCCAATTAGAAATGTGGCTTTCCAGTATTTGCTTTCCTTCTTGTTCACTTGAAATCAATTGGTCTTATTGATACTGATAGTTATGATCTTGATTCTTGGCTTTCCAAATCACTGAGGCATGAACAACTTTGACTTGAACTTCTCTCAATGATTTCTTCTTGGATTGATCATAGTTAACATGTTGAATTGTATCAATTACCTTGTCTTCATTTAGTGTTGATTTCTTGTGACTTCTTGTTCTTGATTGTCTTCTGGTTAAGTATCTTTTCCTTTAGTTTGAGTTACATTAGTTATAGTGTTACAAGTTTACACACTCTGCCTTTCACTATCTGTACGACCTCATTTGATTTTTAAAGGGGTTCTTATATAGACACCGAAACCCTAATTTAATAAAGGTAATTCTGAAACTTGCCTCATATATTTCTACGACCTCTCCAAGTAATACTAATATCTAATCCACGCAAAGAGCTTAAATAAGAAGATAACCTATCCTAAAATATTTTTATGTTTCTTTCCGATAATAACGAATCTTAAGAAAACTTGTACAAAAAGATTTCTAGAATATTTTCATTAATATTAATCTAATAAATCGTGATTTAAAACTCTAAATCCAATTTTATTATTTAATAATTTTAGAATCTCATCAATATTTTAGACTCATTTTTTCTAATTCAATTTTAATTCCTAGTCTTTAATAATTTTTTAACTTTTTTTTTTCATTATTCTTCTATTATTATTATTATTCAAAAAAATCACGAGCTATTACACATGTTACTGAATTAGCTGTTTGTGTTAGGATCACATCCACAAATGTTCGACATTGCTAAAAGTACAAAGGTAATTAACACAACTCTTTCACGTGAAACTCCTCTTTATAAAAGTAAGTCCGTTAATATAAATGTGATATAAGAATGGAGTAGCTCGGTGACACCTAGACTCAAGCACATCCCTAACCCTATAATACAAGAGTACACTAGTGGAGAGACCCCTTTCACAAACCCCAAAACCCTTTAATCATCCGTATTTATAAAATCCAAAAGTCTTTTAATACTAAACTATTTTCTACTCTTATATAAATAGTAATTATTACTTATATACATAGTAATTACTATACTCGATGTCTTAAATGGGAATCATGTCACTGAATATTCCAATTAAAAGACATAGGACGCAAATTAATATTATAGAAAAGAATTTGACTCATATTAGGAATCTAGCTTGTATAGGAATTCAAGATGCCCTCCAGTAAATCGTCCATCAACTTGAATTCCTACCACTATCAATCAAAACTTGTCATCTTCCGATATGAAATCCCCCTAAAAATATGCGAGCAAATTTCACCAGGGTATCTCGTGATCTCATCCACGCGTAGATGTAGTCCATGCAGTAGAGGCTCAACTTGATTTGACCTCCCCTTGAAAACATGCAAGCAAACTTCGAGACGTGTATCTTGATACATGTATGCTCATAATTTCATCAATGCTTAATTGAACCCCATACTACAAGGATTCTTTAACCTATGATGTGATTTAATAGTTGTTCCACCACTGTAGTTATAGATTCTTCAACCTACGATGTGATTTAATAGTTGTTCCACCACTGTAGCGACTTAGTTATGCCTTAATCTATCTCTTGTTTCACTTGTAGAACTACAACTTCCAAAAAAAAAAAATTAATAATAATTCGACACATACACTTTGGATTAAACTTTCCACAAGTGTTTGCTAATTTACTTGATCAGTTATGACTGCCTCTTGTCTAGTAACAATCTCTCACTCAAAGCAAGCTTCAGATACCAATTCATTATGATCTTATTCACATAACATTCCACGTTGATAAGACACAATAACACAAGAAGCACAAAAGTAAATAACACAACTTAACACGGAAACCAACAAAAAAGGAAATGCCCCACGTTGATAAGACAAATAACACAAGAAGCACAAAAGTAAATAACACAACTTAACACGGAAACCAACAAAAAAGGAAATGCAAATTTAGAAAGCAGCAATATGCTGCAAAAAATTATCAAAGTAACATATACATCTAGATACATAAACCAACAAAAATAAACGTGTAAATCATTAAACAGATACCTTGATATTTGGACTTTTAAGGAATGCTTTGTGAGACAGAATTCCAAGGAGTGAAAGATGTGGAAAATGCCTTGAATGAAAAACTACACAAAGTTTTGCATTCCCATTCTCATACTTGGGTTAAATATACCTAAAGAGTTGAAAGGATGAATAAAAAGGTCTTAGGCCCATAGACAGTAGTACAGACATAAGTTGCCCTTGATACAGATTTACATATTAATACATTCTAACATTCCTAGGCTTAAAACCACAAGAAAGAGCAAAAGAAAACTCACTTTTGGAACTAGATATCAGTATCATGCTGGAACACCACTGATAACTGATCGCACAAGGATATTCCAAGTAATGATAGTGGGGCGTATTCCCTTACCCACGGCATATTCCAAAAAGCAAACTGCATCTGCTATTCTACAACAAGAACAAAGCCCCTTAAGCATAATGTTATAGGAGACTATATCTGGCTGAAGCCCACTTCTTAATATGCGGGCCCAAACCACTAATGCATTTTCACAGTCGCCAGACTTAGAGAATCCATCCATTAGGGTGTTGTGGGTTACAAGATTTGGGGAACAAGTCCATCGAGTCATAGTTAAAAATAGTTGCAACGCATCTTTAACTTTGCCAGCAGAACAGAGGCCATGAATTATGATGTTGTGCATAGTCACATCAGGCTTTAAACCCTTATTTACAACTTCCTGCCACAGAGAAAGAGCTGGGTCTACTTTTCTGCCTTGAAACAGACCATTCATCAATAAACTATATGTGACCATATCTGGCTTCCATCCTTTATCGAGCATTTCCTTCACAAGGTGGTAGGCTTCATCAAAACGTTCCAATCTGCACAATCCGTTAATAAGAGTGTTGTACGTGACCAGATTAGGATAACAGTCCTCAGTGATCATTTCACTAAAGAAACGAATTGCATCCTCAATTTTGGATGTTTGAATAAAACCTTTAATCAGTGTATTGCAAACATGAACATTTGGTTTGCAGTTATGAAGAGCCATGTGGTCAATCATAGCCAATGCTTCATCTAACCTGCCCTCATTACATAATCCATTGATCATTGAAGAGTATGAATATATATCTAGATCATCTCCACGCTCCTCTGCATCTTTTAGAACCATCAAAGCCCTGTTAAGGTATCCATTCTTACAAAACCCGTGAATCAGAATTCCATAAGTTGTCGAGTCAGCAGCAAAAGAATTATTATCACGCCAAACTTGCCATAGCTGCATCACTTCCTCCACCTTTGCATTCTCAAACAACCCTTTCACGAAAATATTGAAACCAACTATATTCTGTAAACACTCTCTCCCCATAAAATCCCATAACTCATAGCCTTCCTTCAATTTTCCTGCTCTACAATACCCATCAAGCAAAGCATTGCACACCGCCGTATCAGGACAAACACCCCTCTCAATCATTTCCTTATAAACCCTCTCCGCCCCATCCACATACCCCGACCGACACAACCCATGTATCAAACTACAATAAGTAAACAAATCAACCTCCCGTTCATTCTCCTTCATCCGATTCCAAATCTCCATTCCCTCCTCAAACTTCCCACACTTACACAACCCACTTATCATAACATTATACGTAACAACATTCGGATAAACACTCTTCCCTCCGATCAACCTCTCCCACACCCCTTTCGCACCCAAAAAATCCCCTTTCCTAAAAAACCCATCAATCAAAACATTATAACACATAACATCCGCCTCAACTCCTCTATCAAACATTTCATCAAACACCTTAACCGCACCCCCTAAATCCCCACTCTTCGCAAGCCCATTAATCACCGTCCCATAACTAACCACATTCGGCCTCACCCCTTCCCTCCACATCCACTCCACCATCTCCACCGCTTTCCCAAACACCCCTTTCTTACACAACATCTTAATCAAAATATTAAAACTCTCGGCATTCGCCTTCACTCCCATCCCCTCAAACGACCTAAAAAAAATCTCCGCTTTTCGCCACTCACCTGACACAACAAAAGCATTCAACATACAATTACACGACCGCACCCCGGGCTCACACCCAAAATTCTCAAACATTTTATCAAACACATGGAGTGCAGTGTCCACCATGGAGTTCTTGGCATACGCCTTGAGTACAGTCAAGGCCACATCTTCCGAACAACGACATTGATTAGTTTTAATGGTTTCGATAATTCGAGAAATGTGGGGGATGAGCTTTGGCTCCGAGAGACGACGGAGAATGTGGTGGTAAATGGGGGGTGTGTGGGAGTAATGTGGGTGTGAAGTAGCGGAATAAAAGAGGGAGAGAGCTGTGTTTGTGTTTTTTTGTGATTTGAGGAGAGTGAGAAAGAGCTTTGGGGTCAGATTTTTGGGTAGATTTGCCATGGGAGGGAAGTCAAGTGAGTGATCCTTTTCTTTTTTTGTCATTGTAATGACATTTTTGAATGGATTAGTGAACGTAACTTCCCGCAAATTTTAGCACGAGTGACAGGGAAAGTATGGTCGGTGAAATGACAAAAATACTCCTTTTCAAATTTATTTTTTTGTCACATGCTTTTTTTTTTAATTAAATTAAGTGACAAAAATATTAATTTAGCATCATATTTAATTTTGGTTTATGTATTTCAACAATAATATGAATAACAATTATATTTTATATAATTGGAGTAAAAAAGATAATGTAAAATGGCCGTTAAGGGCAAACACGTTATTTTAAAAAAAAAAAATTTTAATAAAGAATTTAATTCATTAATAAAAAGCTATACGGCATCTACAAGAATAATCGAGTCGAACAAACCGTAAAAAAAAATACTATCGCAGATTAATCCAGTCTTCTTGGACCTCTTGGATAAACCATCAAGCGATTTGTTGAAACTGATATATGTACATGTACCCGCTTCGCCACATATGGTTTGAGATATCGACCATAGTTGCAATTCCATAAAAACTTTCGTCGCTAAATCAAAATCTTGAAAATCCTGCTGATCTAACATCCCGGACATTAATTCAGTGAAAAACAAACAAAAAACACACAAAGCTCTCACAAGGAGAGAATAAACAAAACCCAAATAAATTGGGAACAAACTCAACAAAGAACAAATTTAAAATAAACAAAAGCCTATCCCTGTAAAGAAGATGGAAGGAGGATTAGGGGCGGCGGCTGACTCTCATTAGATCGATGCCTATCCCTAATTTGATTGTTGTTTATTAGTAACTAGTTGATAAAGCCGCGCTTCGCGGCGGCATTACAATTTTTATTTTTAAAAAAATTCAATACATTTACGTTATATTATAATATTAATATTAAATTTTAATAATTAAATAATCTTCTCTAATGAACCAATTTCTTGTTAAATACGATTCTGTCGATTGAGCCGCTCTCTCGTTAAAACCGAAATCCCAACTTTTTAACATATATTATAAAGACTTATATAATATTTTTGTATCCATAAAATCGAACCGTAAAAATAAAAAAATTTATGACTACAGTATCAAATTCTAATAGCTAATACAATCTTTTCTAGCGAGCCCTCTTCCCGTTAAATACGTTTCGAGCCGCTCTTATTTGAAACCGAAATTCTAACTTCACTATATAAAGAGAGTAAATTCCAATTTTTATATTCTTTAAACTTTCTAATATTTATAGAGTTTTAAAAGATGAAAATACATCTTATATTTTCTGTATATTATAGATAAACTTGTATAAAAAAGTTAAAATAAAGGATTTTTAGGAAAAAAGATGTATAATTTTAAAAAAATCGTATATAACGTCTCCACCGTCCTCGTATTCTACTTCCAATAAAATATTTTATTTTATGTATTATATATTTAAACACTTTTTATACGGACTTATTTAATGAACCGCTTTCTTGTTAAACACGGTTATTACTATTGATCCGCTCTCTCGTTAAGACCAAAAACCTAACTTTTACATATATTACTTTTATGATAATGTTTATTCATAAAAATCAATTCCTAAAAATAAAATAAAAATTATAACATCAATATGGTATTTTAATAGCTAGTACAATCTTTTATAGTGAGCCGTCTTCCCGTTAAACATGTTTCGAGCCGCTCTCGTTTGGGATCGAAATTCCAACTTCATTACACATTATTGATGATACTTATCTTACACAACAATTTTTTTCCTTAAAATCAAAACCTAAAAAATAGAGTGAATTCCAATTTATACTTTCTCTAGACTTTCTAAAATTTTTGGAGTTTTAGAAAATGAAAACACATCTTATTTTCTCTTTATATTATAGATACTCCTGTATTTATTTAGGATTCTTGCATGAGATTGTTTTTTTATTATGTTAACACATCAATTCTTTTCTTTTTAAATACGGTGAATTATGTTAACATATCAATTCTTTTTTTTTTTAAATACGGTGACTTTTTTTATGACAATAGTATTGGATTTACGAATAAATTTTCCTAATATAAGTATAATTAACTTATATAAAAAATATATAATTTAAGAAGATCGTACTTTCTATAAAATATTTAATTATATTTCTGCTCTATATATTCAAACACCTATTCTACTTCTAGTAGAACGTTTATTTATATATTTTTTCGATAAATTCGAACTCTTATTCTTTATAAATTCGAACTCCTATTCTACTTCCAATAGAACTTTTAATCGTATGCCTTTTAAATACTTATTATACTTATAATAGAACTTCTAATCATATGTCTTCCCTATAAATTCGAACTCTTCTCCTTTATAAATTTGAACACCTATTCTACTTCTAATATGTTAATTGATATTTTTGTATTTATTAGTGTTTAAAATTCTAAAATTCTAGAAAATTAGAAAAATAGATTGAGACGATCTTAGAGCGCCACCTAAACTCCCGCTATCCTCCTTTATATATATATTGATTGTATTTTCTAAATAATATTTAAAAAAATTAAAAAATTGTTAAATTTTATACCCTCTGCCCCACTAGGTTCTTTACATTTGGGATAGAGGGTTTGACACGTATTTTAAGACTCATATAAAATATAGTTCAATAAATTATTTTAATTTTTTTCTTCTGTACCAAAAGAAAATATTGAAAGTAAGTCATGGAACTATACTTTACATACAACTTAAAATGCGTGCCAACCAATAAAATAAAACTGTGGAAAATGAGGGGGACGGAAGGAGTACGCCATATTACAAACATTATGAATGGAGTTTAAAAATATTATTTTAAAATTTCCCAAAAAATAATAAAAAAATTAATTATGTAGTTAAACATAATTATATATAGAGTAAAAAAATATAGAAAATATAAATTTTGATAATAGAAAACATAAAATTTTATGCAAAAAATACAGTGACAACTAAAATAATAAATGTCAATGTTAATAAAATAAGTACATCGATTTAATGGAGTGTGTATATATTATTTTATAATTTTTGCATAAAACACATTTATAAATATTTCAATCTAATATTTTAAAAATTATAAAAAATATTTATAAACATCATGTGCATTTAAATTAATTTAGAATCATTCAAATATTAATGAGTGACAATTTCCTTATACACAATATCTACATGTTTTTCTTTCTACGTATCTTTACGTGTCTTCTTGGACACGATATTAATTCTCCTCGAAATTTAACACGTGAACTTTTAATGTTATGAAATTGAAAAGTAAATGTAAAATATGTTGTGCAAATACGTAAGTTCATATGTAGAATGTACTTATTTCTAATAAATTATATAAGTTCTACACATGAATTTTGAAAGTTATTTATTTGAATTTGTTTATGACTTGCATGTTAATTTGGAGATCTAGAAAATTCATGTGTAGAACATTTAGTACAAATACGTAAATTAATACATAGAATATATTTATTTCTATTAAATTAAATAAGTTTCGCACATCAAATTCGAGAGTTCTACATTTAAACTTGTTTATGTCTTAAATTTAAACTTAAAGATCGTTGATATCAAATCCAGATTATTGATTTAGTTATGTGATTTTAGAAGTATGAAATTGTGTAATTTTAAAATTTTTGAAAAAAATTTAAAAGAGATTCAATATAAATTTTATTCTTTTCTTTCTTTTTGTATTTTATAAATTTACCATATAGTATGAATATGGTTAGTATATCTTCTGTATTAAATACTAGTTATGTATCGGCTATTAGAGCATCTTCAAAGGTAATGACTATAATGGTTGGTAAAAAATTTTAAATTAATAAATAGTTAAAATTATATATTAAGGGAATAAGGAGACCACCAATGGATTAGTTATAATGACGATTGTGTATAATTTTTACTAGCTTATAATCCGTACGATGCACGGTTCCCTTTGATATGTTGTAAATTTTATTTTATTCTATAATTATGTTTTTATATAATTATTAATTTTAAAAATTATTTTAATATTAATTTAATAAAATTTGAAGTAAAATTAAAATAAAATTTTAAGTTAAATATGTCGTTAACAGAATTCGAACCTTAAATATTTAGTAAATTAATTTAATCATTAAATATACCTTATAATTATATCTAACGGTTCTTATTAATTACTAAAAATCTAACAGTAATATGGTGTCATATTTTTGGGTCTACATTAATGATTGTAAATTTATGTTTTAAATTAAAAGGTAGTGTATTTAATTAGAAAAGAAATATTAATGATTGGAAGATTATGATTACAAAATTATGTTTTAAATTAAAAGGTAACGTGTTTTAATTAGAAAAGAAATGTTAATGATTGGAAGCTACGATATTTTAGGTACACATAAAGGGTAATATGTTCAATTAAAAGTAAACGTATTTCAAATTGATTGAAAGATAAGATATTTTAGGTATTTATTAAATTTTAATTAATAGAACAATTATGTTTTTATATAATTATCAATTTAATAATTTTTTAAATTTTAATTTAACATAATTTAATATACTCATATTTACGTATTATACTAATATTTTCTTATTATAAACAATGCACATGTATTTTAATATATTTTATTAATAATTAAAAATCTGGTGTGATATTTTTGAGTATATATTAATGATTGTAAGATTAGTTTTAAATAAAAAGGGTAACATATTTTATTTAGAAAGGAAATATTAATGATTTGAAAATATGGTACGATTGATGTTTTTATAAAAGGTAATATCTTGAATTAAAAGTAAATGTGAAAATGGCAATAACTAATTACCATTAATTATATTGTGTCATTATTTATTTTAATAATTAGGATAACCAATCCGACCAAACTTTCAATCTTTCGGCTTTAATATATTAGTATAGATTTTGAGTATATATTAATGATTGTAAGATTAGTTTTAAATAAAAAAAGGTAACATATTTTAATTAGAAAGGAAATATGAATGATTTGAAAATATGGTACGATTGATGTTTTTATAAAAGGTAATATCTTGAATTAAAAGTAAATGTGAAAATGGCAATAACTAATTACCATTAATTATATTATGTCATTATTTATTTTAATAATTAGGATAACCAAACCGACCAAACTTTCAATCTTTCGGCTTTAATATATTAGTATAGATTGAGGGAAATTTTGGTTCGGCAAATATAATCAATAAATTTTGATTATCTTTAAATTTTGCTAAGGAGAATTATGCATTGAAATGCTATTTTTTTACATATTATCTATATCATGGTCCACATAAGATACTATTGATAATGATTCTTTCACATTAGAAATGCTCTTAAATTATTAATTTAAAGTGGTACTCCATTGAGCATGATCTTCCCCTACATGACATCACTCACTCCATCACTCACTCCTATATGACATCCCTCCAACCCTATATGACATACCATGATATTATCCGAGCCACATCCCCAAATCCACCCAAGCACATTCACGGACTACAACATCATCATGATATTATCCGCCTCTATATGTCATCACCCATCTTATTTTATACTAGTTTCCAAGCTAAGTTGATTTTTATTAAAAATATTGTAATATAAATGTCAAAATTAATAAAACATACTTTTGGAAAAAATAATAAATTTAATGATCCATGTATCATAGTTTATAAAATTATAAATAAGAGATATATAGGTTTGTGGATGTCCACGAATATTTCGGAGATCGGTTTTTTTCCATTACAAATTTCAAAGTATTCGTAAATCCTAAGTCCAATGCTAATTTCACTTCCTACATTTACAAAAATATCCTTGTATTAGATATACACTTTGTTAGTCACAGAGGCATGCCTGAATACATCTAATAACAAGCCTAAGTATGTGTAATGCTATGCATTACCTACATGACCTCTTAACTGAGGGAACCTCTAGTTGTAGAGTTTCTATTTGTTCTGTACTTGTAATAGGCATCAAATTCTAGTTGTGTTACTGTAACTATAAAGTCAGGAATAATGCTTGAAAGAAGTTCCAAGGTTCATGCCTCAAGCAAGGAGATAAAGACTGCCAAATAATCACAGTTGGGATTTGAAGAAAAGAAGAATTTGCCTAAGTACCAATTCGAGAAATACATTTGTCTATTCGAGAAGTCTAGCATTCGAGAAGTCAGAGATTCGATATCTCAGAAGACACTATTCGATATCTCTTAATACACTGTTCGATATCTCATTCGATATCTCAGAGATTCGATATGTCTATCACTCTATTCGAGAACTCATGGAGTCAACAAGTCAAAGCATCATTCGAGTTCTCTAAGAGTCAGCAAGTCAATGATCTATTCGATATCTCAAGGACTAAAGAAGTTATTTGACATCTCAGGGATTCGATATGTCAAAATGCTCTATTCGATATCTCAAGAAGTCCTAGAGAAAAGAGCTATTCGAGAAGTGATTCGATATGTCAATATAACACTATTCGAGAACTCAGAGTTATCGATTAAGTCAATTCGAGTTCTCGAATCAATCACTTAGCCACTTCTCGAATACATTCGTGGAGACAAAATACTGAAGAATTGTACAAGTCAGAAACCTGCAACAAGCCAAGACGCTTTATTTGACTATGTACTATAAAGCAGATTGGAAAGCCTACAAAGAAGCTTGGAGAGATAAGACAAAGGGACAAGGAGCTAAAGAAGTGGATCTGAACAGGCTTTGCAAAGTCAAATCTGTAACCGTTTGGACTCTTACTCAAATAAGATAGACAGACTGGAAAGTATTTTGTTTACCTACCTTATTTGTAGTAAGTAGGTGTATCCATGTCTATAAGGATACAGCCTCACTTCCTTAGCTACAGAGAGAGAGAGAGAGAGGGCGATAAGTTTTTCAAGATACATCTCAAGAAATATCTCTCTAAGAAAAACGAAGCTGAGAATACTACCATTTGTATTCACAGATTGTAGCAAAATATTTATCTAATAAAATATTAGATTAAAGTGATATTGTGTTGCGTTTGTCTTTGATTATCTGTACTTACATATCTCACACATTCAACACATATCTTGCTGCAAAGATTCAAGAACAAAGAAAAGTTCAAGAATCCATTCACCCCCCCCCTCTGTATTCTTTTTCTGTATTCAATACTCAACAAGTGGTATCAGAGCAGGCTGTTTAATCTAAACAGGAAACGATCATGAGTTCGAATACACCAAAGACTACAGGTACGGTGAAGGTCCCTAAGTTCGACAAAGAGAATTACAACCTCTGGAAAATAAAAATGTTGTTGTTCATCAAAGCTGCCAATCCTCTCTACCCTGACATCCTCAAGAATGGTCCATTTGTACCACAACAAGAAATTGCTGAATCTACAATGGGCACAATAGTCATTCCTAGATCATATGTTGCAAAAGAGCCATCCAAATGGACGGACTCAGAGAAGGAGAAGGTTGCCCTAGACAGTCATCTCATGTTGCTGATCATAGACTCCATGGATATGTCGATGTTTGCTAATATAGCATCATGCACATCAGCCAAGGACATGTGGAACCACATCGAGGTGTTATGTGAAGGGACAGAGGAGGTAAGAGAAAATAGGAAACAGATACTGGTCACACAGTATGAAGCTTTCATGGCACAGTCCAAAGAAAGTATTACTGATATGTTTGAGAGATTTCACAAACTGGTGACTGAGCTTCAAATGAATGGGAAGGTTTACAGCACTAAGGAATTGAACATGAAGTTTCTACTATCTGCACCAAACCATCTAGAGCAAAGGGTCATATCTCTAAGAGAAAGAGATTTGAACAAAGTCACATATGATGTGCTCTATGGGGTTTTAAAAACTCATGAGCTTGAGTTGCTTCAGAAGAGGGCTATCCAAGCCAACCAAGGCAGAATGATAAACACGTCCTGTGCCTTGATTGTCAACAAATCCGTTCAAGACCTGGAGGCATCTACAAGTCAACTGAGAATAGAAGAGATAGTAAATGATGAAGAGACTGAAGAAGAAGTGACTGAACCTGTTGATGAAAAGGAAGAAGATGAGTTCTATACTCTTGAAGAGTTGGATGCCATGGAAAACACTTCATATGCTTTTATGGCTAGAAAATTCCCAAACATCAGATTTAAGAGGAATCAGCCCTTCAAGTCTAGATCTCAAAATCATTCATTCAACAAGAGCAAGGCACCTGTGAAAGTAAACAAAAACAAATTCAAAACCAGCTATGTGGATAGGTCATCTGTGAGATGTTATAGATGCAATGACCTAGGGCATTTTGCCAGTGAATGCAAGAAGCCTAAGAAGAAGGATAAGGAGTTTATTGAGCTTGAAGCTAAGTATGAGGCTCTGCTAAAGAAGCATGCACCAGGTAAGGCCTACATAGCTGAAGGGAAGTGTTGGGATGATTCTGATAGTGATGGAGAAGAACACGAATTCTGTAACTATGCCTTGATGGCCAACTCCAAGGAAGAACCATCTGAATCAGACTCTCAGGTACCATCCCTCACTACTATAGACATGTCTGTTTCTGAATACAAATCTATGGTTGAACAACTATCTGTTGAGATGTTTAATATTCATACTAGTATGACTGCTGCTAATGAAGAGATTGCTAAACTGTCCACTAGGAATGAACTGTTAAACAAAAGAAATGAGGAACTAGAACTAACTGCTATGCAAATAGAAAACCTTAAACAAGAAATCGAATATCTAGAGAATAAGGTTCTATGTGCTAGTCAAGTTGAGAAAGCTCTTAGGGATGAACTAGCTAAAAATGAATTTAAATTGAAAACATTTAAGAATTCCTCTAGTCTATTGCAGTCCTACCATGAAAAAAATCTAGCTAGACCTAAGGCTGCCATTGGACTTGATTATGACACTCTCAAGCAGAGGAAAGGCTATGCAGTCATTGAAGATGACATTGTTGTTCAAGAGGAAGTGCCTCAGGTTTTGAAAAAGGCTGAGACCCCAATATTTAAAACACCAACACTTGAGATTGATGAGGATGCCTTACTCATTAAGCAAATGTTGGATGATGAAGATAAGGCACAATCAAATGAACAACAAGCATCCTCTAAGAGAGAGAATGTCAAAACCAAAGCCAAGGAGTCAGTAGGAGGTAAACCTAGACTTGAGAAATTTGTGAAGTTTGTTTCAGCTGGGAATAATGAGGTTGAGAAGAAAGTGGCTAAAAAGAAACAAAACAGGAATGGCAAATTAGGGATTAACAAGGACAACAACTATGCTTATGTGCCCAATGCCCCTAGGAAAGTTTGTCAAAATTGTTTTAGCACTAATCATTTAACTCATGCATGTAAGAAACCATCTGGTAGTGTTGCTAAACCATTTTGATGATTGCTCTGTGCCTTTAAGACATAGAGACTCTCCCTTCTGTGATAAATTTGATTGTATGCCATGTAACATGAATGTAATGACTAGTTGCTTTAATTTGAGAAGACAATTCATGGAAGGATGCATCAGTCACAATGCTCACACACACTACACAAGAACAAAGTCTTCAAGTCCTCCTAAAGTTAGGAAGGTGCCTCTGTCACCTAAGTCTAAGAACCCTGATTCTAAGACTTCTAACAGTGACAAGAAGACTAACATTAAGAAAATTGATAAGCATGTTGTTTATGATAAGACTGTTGCTAAGCCACATGGACCCAAACTTGTTTGGGTACCAAAGGAGAAGTAATACCTTTGTGTTTGCAGGGCAAAGAAAGTGAAAGAAAGGTCATGTGGATTTTGGACAGTGGATGCTCAAACCATATGACTGGTGATATGGCCCTGCTATCACAGTATGAGGAGAAGGCTGGCCCAATGGTTGCTTTTGGAGATGACAGCATTGGCAACACACTGGGATATGGCAAGTTGGAAATTGGAAATGTCATCATTGAAAATGTAGCACTGGTCAAGGGACTCAAGCACAATCTACTGAGTGTTGGTCAATTTACTGACAGAGGCTTCAAAGTGAATTTTGACAAAGATGAATGTTTGATCACCCACAAAAAGACTGGTGACTTTGCTCTATCTGGAGTAAGGAAAGGGAGCCTGTTTGTAGCCAATATGAATTCTGCAAACAAGGACAAAATTTGTTGCTTTTACTCAAAAGCATCAAATGAAGATAGTTTGCTGTGGCATAAGAAGCTATCACACTTGAACTTTAAAGGCATTAATTCTCTAGTCAAAAGAGAGTTAGTAAGAGGCATGCCCACACTTGAATTCTGTCAAGAAGGAGTGTGTGAGGCTTGTCAAAAGGGAAAAATGAAAAGATCAAGCCACAAGTCAAAGACAGTGACATCAATAACCAAGCCCCTACAACTAATTCATATGGACTTGTTTGGGCCTGTCAATATTATGTCACTAGGAAGGAAAAAGTATGCTCTGGTGATGGTTGATGATTTCACAAGGTATACATGGGTAGAATTTCTGGCATCAAAAGATGAGGCTCCACAAGTAATCATTGAGCATATAAAGAAAATTGACAAGGAAGCAAAGGCCAACAATGCAAGTGTGATTGCATTAAGGAGTGATAATGGAACAGAGTTCAGAAATGCCATGCTTGAAGCATTCTGCAAAGAAAATGGTATTTCTCAACAATTCTCAGCTCCAAGGACTCCACAACAAAATGGAGTTGTTGAAAGAAAGAATAGAACTCTGATAGAGGCTGCTAGAACAATGTTACTTGATGCAAAGATGCCTACATGTTTTTGGGCTGAGGCTGTGAGCACTGCATGCTATATCCAAAACAGAACCCTCATCAACAAAAACACTGGAAAGACACCTTACAACTTGATGACTGGAAAGAAGCCCACCCTAAAGTATGTTCATACTTTTGGAAGCAAATGCTTTGTTTTAAAAGACAACTCAGAATATGTTGGAAAGTTTGATGCAAAAGCATTTGAAGGAATTTTTCTTGGCTACTCTATGGAAAGAATTGCATACAAAGTTTATGTCATCACTCAAAAGAAAGTTATGGAAAGCACAGATGTGACATTTGATGACAGAAAACTACCTGGATTAGAAGAAGCCAATGATGAAGATAAAGATCCTTTGAAGTTTGACAATCTAGATGATTCTGATGAGGAGATTGAAACTGAATTTGAGCCCACAATTCAACAAACTCAAGTGAATGAAGAACCTGTGTCAACCAACAATGAAGAAACAAGCATCCAAGACACACCTGTGATTAGTGGAAACTTCACAGGGGAGGAAATGTAAATGATCATGATCTGGATGATGAAGCAACATCAAGGCTGAGAAATCAATCTGAACATACAAGGAAATGGGATAGATCACATACTGCAGATCAGATAATTGGAGATCCAAATACAGGAGTGAGAACAAGGAGAGCAACTCTAAATGAATGTCTCTATGGTTGCTTTCTATCCCAAGTTGAGCCTAAGAAACTTGAAGATGCATTGTTGGATCCTGATTGGATAATTGCTATGCAAGAGGAGCTAAACCAATTTGAAAGAAGCAAAGTATGGGAACTTGTGTCTGCACCAAAGGATAGAACCATTGTTGGAACAAAATGGGTTCTAAGGAATAAGATGGATGAAAATGGTGTAGTCATAAGAAACAAAGCAAGGTTGGTTGCAAAAGGATACTCTCAACAGGAGGGCATTGACTATGATGAGACTTTTGCCCTTGTTGCCAGACTGGAGGCCATCAGAATTTTCTTGGCATTTGCTGCACATTCTAATTTTAAGGTCTATCAAATGGATGTCAAGAGTGCATTTCTGAATGGGGAGTTGGAAGAAGAAGTATATGTGCAACAGCCACCTGGCTTTGAGGATCCACAATTCCCTCACTTTGTCTACAGATTGCTTAAAGCATTGTATGGACTTAAGCAAGCTCCTAGGGCATGGTATGACACATTGTCACAATTTCTACTTGAGAATCAATTCACTAGAGGCACACTAGACAAGACACTGTTTTACAAGAAACATGGTGATGATATTATCTTAGTTCAAATCTATGTGGATGAGATCATATTTGGCTCTACAAATGAGAAGCTGTGTGAGAAATTCTCTAAGCTCATGCAGAGCAGATATGAGATGAGTATGATGGGAGAATTAACATTCTTTCTTGGGCTGCAAGTGAGTCAAAGGAAGGATGGCATTTTTATAAGTCAAACCAAATACATCAAGGATCTATTGAAGAAATTTGACTTAGAAGAATGCTCACCTGCAAAGACACCCATGGCCACTGCTACCAAGTTAGATGAAGATAGTAAGGGCAAGAAGGTAGATATCTCAATCTACAGAGGCATGGTTGGTTCTCTACTCTACCTCACTGCCAGTAGGCCAGACATCATGTTTGCAACATGCTTGTGTGCAAGGTTTCAATCAAATCCAAAGGAATCACATATGATAGCAATAAAGAGGATTTTCAGATATCTGAAGGGCACACCAAACTTGGGGTTATGGTATCCTAAGGACACAGGGTTCAATCTGGTTGGTTATTCTGATGCTGATTATGCTGGATGCAGAGTGGATAGGAAAAGCACCTCAGGTAGCTGCCAGTTTCTTGGACAAAGGTTAGTCTCTTGGTACAGCAAGAAACAACAATCTGTGTTAACTTCCACAGCTGAAGCTGAGTACATAGCTGCTGGAAGTTGCTGTGCTCAAGTGCTTTGGATCAGAAACCAACTTAGAGATTATGGACTTGTGTTGGAAAGAATTCCAATCATGTGTGACAACACAAGTGCAATCTCTATAGTTTCCAATCCTGTCAATCATTCTAGGACAAAGCACATTGACATCAGATATCACTTCATAAGGGAGCATGCAACTAATGGAACCATTGAGTTACATTATGTTCCCACATAGAAACAACTAGCTGACATATTCACTAAGCCATTAGATGAAGCCACCTTCACAAGGTTGGTTAGTGAGATTGGAATGCTGAATTCTTCAAATTCAGGCTGAGTGAATATATCAACTAGATTGTTGCAGCAGTAAATACTTATGTTATCAAATGCTCAATATTCTTAAAGTAAGTATTGGCTGGATTATGATTTATAAATATTCCACAATGCTGCATATGTTGAAAATCATACATCTTTAGCTTGAAATTTCTGTGAAATTTTGAGAAAATCACTATTTAATTTAGTAGAATATTCTTCAATGAATATTTCTGGTAAATTTTAAAAGATAGAGAAAATTGAATTTTATGAGTGAAAAGTATAGTTCGATAAGTCAGACTTCTCGAATGGTTCATTGTTTTGTCATGGCTCGAGTTCTCGAATAGGGCTATCAAGAACCCTTCTGAGTTCTCGAATAGTGTCTTTTGAGAAATCGAATAGCACACTTTAAGTTCTCGAATAGAGTATTATAGTTCTCTAATGATGGAGTTCTCGAATACTATATTTGAGTTATCGAATCATTTGAAAAGGCTGATTTCTCGCTGACACTTAATCGCTTTTTGGATTTATATTCAAAATTTCATTTCGCTCATAGAAACATATTCTATTTAGCTTGGAATTATTTTCTGAGTTAAATAACTGCCAACTGTGAGTTACTAACTGCTTGAGATATCGAATAAGCCTTTCTTGACTTATCGAATAGTTGTTTTATACTTCTCGACTGACTGACTTGTCGATACAAAACCTATATCTAATCGACAACTCAAGTCACTCACATATATACAATTCCACAACTGTTCAAATCATTTCATTCGATTTCTCAGGCAGCTAAAGTTCCAAAACCTCTATAAACCCTAACGTCAAAAGCTAAATTTCTTCTTCAACCTTCATTCTCTTCTCATCTCTCTGTGTAACAATGGCAAATACCCAACTCATAATTCCTAAACACACCAATTTCATAGCAATAACCAACGATGTTGAAGCACCCAATGCAAACTTTAAGTGCTTCATTCGATGGATGGCTGAATCATACATCAAGGGTGCACTCTCAGCCAACCCAACTCTGTATCTCGATTTACTAGAACAGTTTTGGAGATCTGCTACTGTGGAGGTCGTGGCCCTAGAGAATGCAATAACTTCATACATAATCTATTGCAAGATTCAGGACAAGGAAATCACCATCACTACTGAAAATATGAATCAAGCACTGGGGTTACAACAAGGAGTGTATGACAGTCAAGCAACTGATCAGGAATTGGAAGATTTCTTTGATTTTATCAACTACTCAGATAGAATCAAGCTTGGAAATTTGAATAGGAAGTACTTGAGGAAGGAATGGAGCTATGTCTTTGCCACTCTTCTTCAAGTCTTCACAGCAAGGAAGTCCAGCTTTGATCAAATCAGCACACCTGTTCAACAAATAGGATATGCTCTAGCATATGGGAGAAAGATTGATGTTGGTTTGATCATAATGCAAGAATTGTATGGGAGACTTGGTAAGAACTCAGCCAAGAGAGGTAATGAAATTTTCTTCCCGCGCTTTATTCAATCTGTACTTAATTTCATAGATGTTAAATTGATTGAATTGCCTGGGTTAGACAAAAATAGAATAGGCTATCCGAAATCCATGACCAAACTCATTTTTGGTAGCTTGGAGACTAGGAATGATGTGGATGTAAGGCTCAAAATAACTCCCCTTATGGAGAGTTTATTTAGGACTTACCCCCACAACATGCCAATATGTGCCTCAAAATCTGAGTTAGCTAGGCCCAAGCAAGTAGAGCAAAATGCTAACCCAGGGCCTGCTAACCAACCCTCTCAGCCAAACACTTTACCAAACACAGAGACAACTGCATCATCCTCTCAAAAAGGTGATGTTAGTAAAAAGAAGAGAAAACAGGTTGCTTCTGAACCTCTAAAAATCTTAACTGAAGCAGCCTTGGCTGTAGAATTAGGCATAGCAAGTGAGGAACCTGAGTCACCCTTACTAAGGCCAAAGAAGAAGAAGTCTAAAACCACCTCTTCAGTCACCCAAATGACTGAAGTTGTAAAATCAGGGGCAAACAGCTCACTAGGTGTATCCTCTCAACAGGGTGCATCTATAGAATCAAGCATTCTCCCCAATGCACCTACTTGTACAGAGTCAGCACATGGGAGTGATAAGGCTGGCACAACACTGAGTGGAGAGCACATCACAATTGAAACTCCCTCTATCTCTCAGGGGGAGTTGCCAAAATCTAATCTACAACACACTTCTCTTCCAGAATCTATCACTCATATTTCTTTGGAGCCTGCAACTCAAGCAATTGAGGAGCAAGGCATTGATCATCAAGAATTCTTTTCTCTTGATGAGCCAATGGATTCAAGTGACTTGGTGCATGACACCTTGATCACCACCCAGGTACCACATTTAGATGGTCAGGGAATGCATGATGGGGCATCTCCTAATGACACCATCACAAACACAGAGGATTCACTAGTTTTAACTAGAGACTCTGTGCCTGTGTCAACTACTGTTGTAACTCATCCCACTTCTGTGGAGACAACAGTAGCAGAGTCTTTTCATCCGGTTACAGAAGTTGCATCTGTAACTGAGGAGTCTAGCTTGCCTAGCTCTAGCTCTCACTTTTTGTCTCAATGGCTGAAGCCTGTGCAACATGACAGTGCTTCAGGATCAGGGTCTGTTCCACCACAAATGTCCATTGACGCTCTCCAAAGCTATGTTGTGGATCAGATTCCTGAGTTTGTCA
This sequence comes from Saposhnikovia divaricata, assembly GCA_036435485.1. Lineage (NCBI taxonomy): Eukaryota > Viridiplantae > Streptophyta > Magnoliopsida > Apiales > Apiaceae > Saposhnikovia > Saposhnikovia divaricata. Next base: position 51,457,568 of record CM071594.1, on the reverse strand, counting down.
AAATAGCCCAGAACCTTGTCACCTCCAACATCTCAAATCCAGATTATGAAGCCATCCTACTATGTCATAGGGATGATGTGGAGATGCAGAAGGCCAAGATTATTGATGATGCTGAGAGAGATGGCAATGTAGATGCCTGGATGCAAGGAAAGTATGATGTAACTCTCAGTGAAGCACTTCAATATCTTCGAGAGGAATACGTCACTTCACTAGGTTCAAATGCAAAATCCCTGTCCCCTAGTGAAGTGTTTGAAGCTGTCAATGATTCTTACAAGGGTTTCCTCAAGGCTGCACACTATCTTGGTAAGGGAGTCAAAACTGAAGTAAACAAGGTAAGTGACAAGACAGCCACTTCAGTAGAAGAGATCAAGAGGGCCTTTGATGCCAAATTTCCTCAACTAGACAGTGTGGTCAAAGATATCAGACACTTCAACACCACCTGCACCAAGATGGATAATGGTCTAGCTCTCCTTAAAGATACAGTCACAGGTCTAGAAAGCAAATTTCAAATTCTATCTGATCAGACTACAGATGCCAATGCCATGCTTAGGACACTCTTTGCAAATCAATATGGAGACAAGCTGGTAACTGAGGTTCCTGTGCATGAGCTGTCTAGATTTGAAGTGCAGAGACTTAAAGAACAATCCCTGTCTGGCTTCAAATCTACTGCATTATTCAGTAAGGTAGATGCACTTGAAAAGGAGGTAGCTACTCTCACTCAGTCTAATGCTCATCTTACAGACAAGGTACAAACTCTAACTGAGCAGTTGAACACTCAAGCCACCACCACAGCTGATGTTCTTCTGCATCAACAATCAATGTTGTCTGCAATGATGAAGCATATGGGTCTCCCTCTACCTGAAGAATCTTCACCTCCAAAGGTCAATACTACAGCCTCTGTGCCTGACAACAAGCCTAAGGGGGAGAAGAGGACATCAAGGAACTCAAATACAAAGGGGGAGAAACCACCAGTAAAGGGCATCAAAATCACTGAAGGTGCTCATCAAAGAACTTCAAAATCTCTAATTCATGTGCCTGGCAAAGGAAAAGACAAAATTGATGAGCCTCCTACTTCTTTGCCAGTTGTTACTCTACCAACTGTGCACATCACTACTTCCAGTGGTCAAAAACAAACTATCACAACCACAGTGGTTGCAGGGAGTATGCCATCTGATAAACCTTCACTCTCCATATCTAAAAGTGCCAAGCCTGTAGAAGTGAAGGTGGTCACTGAGGCCAAGCTACAAGAAATTGCAAACTCAAATGTTCATCATGATGATGCATTCTTGGAGTTTCTGAAAGTCTCAAGAGAACAGGCTGGTGACACTCAATTGTATCTAAGGAGCTTGAAGGATCAGATCGATTACTTCACAGTGGTACCTAGAAAAGTTAATAGCTCATGGCTCAAGGAAGTAATGATGGTAGCAAAATCCAGAATCTGGCATCTAAGCTACAAAACTCTACATGCCTTGAAACATTCAGAGATAGATGCACTGATAGATCTCATAGAGAAGAGGAATGTAAATGAAAACAATAAGAGTCTGTATGATGACTTGAGGAATGGCCAACCTTCAAGGCTGCCAGAAGTGATTAAGAAGCCATGGACCATCATCTATCAGTCTGGCACCAGAATTGAAGAGATTAAACAATTGGTCATTCCCAATGATCTCACTTCTCGAAATCACAGACTCATTATTGCCATCATTGATCTACTGCAAAAGAAAAAGGGGACAAGTACTGCTGAAGAGATAGAGGCACTGCACATTCTCAGATCATTCATTGCAACTGGTGTAATTCCAGAAATGGCCAAGCCAAGGAGGAATAAGGATGATGAAGATGAAGACAAGAGTGATGGGAGGAGAAGTCATCACAGGAGTGATAAGGGGGATGAGGATAAGAAGAAGAAGAAAGACAGCAAGGATAAGAAGGATGATGACCAAGGCAAAGTCTATGAGAGGAAGAATGGAAAACAGCAAGCCTTAGGCATTGCTAGAAGTAATCTCACCACAACACAAGACTCTAAGTCTAGGGTGAATGCTATTAGTAATGACCTACCAAAATCTAATCCCATGGCTTCTGCAACTGTTTTACCACCTCAAGAAGAGAAGAAGATTCAAGTCAAGAAACCATCTGTACATTTCAAAAAGCATACTGCTAATGGAATACTACAATGGTTCACAAACAAAGGTCACATGCTACTGCCAGGCAACCATGTCAAAAGGATCAAATTCAAACAAGCTGCAAGGAAACCAAAGCTATCCAAGTCAAGGACTCTGACAATCTATCCAGGCTTAAAACTCCAACCACTAGATGAAGATTTTGATGAAGACCAACTGCAATTCTTACAAGCTCAAAGAATCTATCATGTTGCCATTGTTGATAACTGCCTTGAGATCAAATATACTGATGGAAGGGAGGAGAAATTCAAACAAGGAGGATGTCAACACTGGGGCAAACTACATGACATAGAAAGAATCATTGCATTGTTGAGCTCAGAAGATAAAGTGGAAAGAGTATGGAAGCTGGAGCTAATTGATTTTGTGAAGATGAAGAGAGATCATAAGGAGAAAATCAGAAAAGAGTGTCTTGAAAAATGGCTAGCAAGGGAGAAAGAAATTGAGAGACTGGAGATTGAAGCAGAAAAGCTAAGGGCAAAGGGATTGTGTAGAGTTCAGTTTAACCCCTATGTGGTGAAGTATAGGAGGAGAAATGGGGATCAGGTCCACATCAGAATGAATCTACTCAACCACTATCCTGTAAACATTCTGAAACCAGTACTTGAAGATTTCAAAGACTCAATTTTGCTTGAGGAACTGGATGCTATGACAGAAATATTAAAAGCTATGGATGAGCATACAAGGAAGGAGAAAGAAAGAAGACAGAAAGCATATGATGATTTGCAAGCCAAAGCTATGGAAAGGGAAACTAATGACAATGGCTAGTACTTCATTATAGGCTGTAAGATTACTCACCCTGTAGTTCTATTGAAATTGCTGATCAAAATTCATACATGTACTGTCAAGTTTTATCTTTATGTATGTTAGGCTTGTTATCAGACATGAAATTGTGACTAAGGGTCTTACTCACAATTTGGGGGAGATTGTTAGTCACAGAGGCATGCCTGAATACATCTAATAACAAGCCTAAGTATGTGTAATGCTATGCATTACCTACATGACCTCTTAACTGAGAGAACCTCTAGTTGTAGAGTTTCTATTTGTTCTGTACTTGTAATAGGCATCAAATTCTAGTTGTGTTACTGTAACTATAAAGTCAGGAATAATGCTTGAAAGAAGTTCCAAGGTTCATGCCTCAAGCAAGGAGATAAAGACTGCCAAATAATCACAGTTGGGATTTGAAGAAAAGAAGAATTTGCCTAAGTACCAATTCGAGAAGTACATTTGTCTATTCGAGAAGTCTAGCATTCGAGAAGTCAGAGATTCGATATCTCAGAAGACACTATTCGATATCTCTTAATACACTGTTCGATATCTCATTCGATATCTCAGAGATTCGATATGTCTATCACTCTATTCGAGAACTCATGGAGTCAACAAGTCAAAGCATCATTCGAGTTCTCTAAGAGTCAGCAAGTCAATGATCTATTCGATATCTCAAGGACTAAAGAAGTTATTCGACATCTCAGGGATTCGATATGTCAAAATGCTCTATTCGATATCTCAAGAAGTCCCAGAGAAAAGAGCTATTCGAGAAGTGATTCGATATGTCAATATAACACTATTCGAGAACTCAGAGTTATCGATTAAGTCAATTCGAGTTCTCGAATCAATCACTTAGCCACTTCTCGAATACATTCGTGGAGACAAAATACTGAAGAATTGTACAAGTCAGAAACCTGCAACAAGCCAAGACGCTTTATTTGACTATGTACTATAAAGCAGATTGGAAAGCCTACAAAGAAGCTTGGAGAGATAAGACAAAGGGACAAGGAGCTAAAGAAGTGGATCTGAACAGGCTTTGCAAAGTCAAATCTGTAACCGTTTGGACTCTTACTCAAATAAGATAGACAGACTGGAAAGTATTTTGTTTACCTACCTTATTTGTAGTAAGTAGGTGTATCCATGTCTATAAGGATACAGCCTCACTTCCTTAGCTACAGAGAGAGAGGGAGAGGGCAATAAGTTTTTCAAGATACATCTCAAGAAATATCTCTCTAAGAAAAACGAAGCTGAGAATACTACCATTTGTATTCACAGATTGTAGCAAAATCTTTATCTAATAAAATATTAGATTAAAGTGATATTGTGTTGCGTTTGTCTTTGATTATCTGTACTTACATATCTCACACATTCAACACATATCTTGCTGTAAAGATTCAAGAACAAAGAAAAGTTCAAGAATCCATTCACCCCCCTCTGTATTCTTTTTCTGTATTCAATACTCAACACACTTTACTATTCATCAAAAAATGATTGAGTTATTAGTCAAAAAAACCCAACCAACTTTCTATTTTTTTGCAATTTAACCAATGAACTTGTTTTTTCTCATAAAAACTCAACAAACTTTATCAAACTGTGAAAATAAATTAACTATAGTTAGTCATTGTTGATGTTTATTAACTATTGTTCAACCACATTATATCCTTGTATATAATAAGCGTAAGAGGGATCTTATCCATAATTTTGGTTTGGTCACTTTGATTTGGTCACTTTACCGTCAAAATAATCTCAACCGTCGAATATAATATTTTTAAAAATAGACGATCAAGACAATATCATATTAAAAAGAAAATTATAATCCAAAAATGATATAATTAAAAGGGCTGTATTAGAATTGAATTTTAAAAAGAAGTTATAATCTGAAAAGGATATAAAAGATTGTATAAGAATTAAATTTTATTTATTTATTTATTAAAAAAGGTTCATATTTACTATTTAGGCTCTAGATATAGAAATCAGATTTGGATGATTTTACAATATACGCGAAACTCATAAATTTATCTTTAAGTTAGTGATGATTTAACAATTATTATCCAAATGAAAACACTCAAAATCTCATGAGAAAATATAATTATGAATTTTTACATTAATCCTATTTAGTGTAGAATACCTACATTAATAATCCTATTCAATATAGAAAACCTAATTATATATGATTTAAATCATTGACAAGTACTTTTTCGTATTTTAATATAAATACACTTTTTAGTTTACATGTTAAAATATTAAATTTTTATGTTAGATCCAACGTTTTTTATCTATTTATTTTAAGATATAACAGTTTTTATTTATTTTATCGTACTGGGGACCAGACTACCAACTACCAAAGTTTTAGAAAAAAAACCCTCCTACTCTTATTATTAAAACTATATTTGGTTGTTAGTATAACTATCTTCAAATAATAAGAACATTATTTTGATAATCAAAATAAAATATAAGTAGATTTCCTAAATATAATATAATTTTCAATATAAAAATCGTCAATTTCTTCTCTTTTTTGTTTCTTGGTAGTTTTAATTGGAAAAAAATTGTTAATTCATCACTAAATTAAAGATTATTTTGTTAATTTCACGTAGGCTGTAAAATCATCCAAATCAAGTTTTAAGAATTCAAGATAAAACACATAATAAATTGAACGTGTAAAATATTATATATATATATATATATATCAATTTCATAACAACAATTTAATATATAAACTAATAACAAATAAATAATAAAAAACAATATAATAAATATTAGAAAAAGAACTGTGCGCTGCACGAGTTATAAGTTAGTCTTTATTAAATAAGTAATAAATTATTAATTAAAAAATTTATTCAAATTATTACTTCATTGTAGTTTATTATATTTTTTTTTATAAACCAAAATATATTAATAATGAAACAGGACTAGCCTGATACAACTCAAACTAGATTTGTAATTTATTATCGTTATAGCTAAAACAATATTTATGAAATATTAAACTAGATTAAAATATAATATAATAATAATAATTTTAATTAAAAATCTTTCAATTGCATTGTTACTTTATGTATTTTTATATTTTCAAAAATTTTATTTCAAGTATTTGTACCCTTCCCTATTTTTATGACAAAAAAAGAATGATCTGATTTATCATAATTAAAATTATTTTCTGAATTCAATAAATATGAAAAATAGGTATGTAATATGGAAAAAAATCACGTAAAGGACAAAGGCATGCATGACTTTTGCTAAGTTTATCCTGTAATTTTTTTAAAATTAATAGTTGCGTGTGGAATTACATGATTTTATTATAATATTGTTAATAACTAATATAAAATGAAAATTATGTGGATTCATTGCGTTGATCAATTTTAGGAGGAAAAAAACAAATATAATCAATTTTTGGGGAAAGAGGCAAATAGAAGTTTTATAATGAAATTAATTGTCTGACAATACATCAAAATGGTTTGCAAATATGCAAAAAAAATCATTTTATATTAAAAAAAATTAAACTTTATATAATAATAATTAACCATGGTTAAATTTAGGACAATTTTTTGCAATTTAGCAAAGTTTATTGGGGTTCTTTGTGAAAAAAATAGTTGATTGGTTAAATGGCAAAAAAGTGTAAAGTTGGTTGGTTTTTTTTGGCTAATATAAAGATTAGTTACACAAATTTTAAAAAAAATCAAGATTCAAAAAAGTATTTTGAAGATTTGTTACACAAATTTTATTAAAAATCAAGACTGGAATATCAAATTTAATGTAAAATCTCATATAAATTTTAATAATCGAATTAACATGTAATCAAATATAGAATTTTTTTGCTCCTTAACCAAATTTAAAAATTAATTTAAATTATTATTAATACACTTATGATAAATATTATAAATAACATTAATGGAAATCAAAGTTGTGATTCAATTTTCTATGATTAAAAATAAGTAAAATATGCATATAAATCTTTTATAGACCTAAACGTGGATACCAAACATGAATGATGAATAATGGATGATCTTTTAACCTAAACATGGGTACCATACTTTGGGAACAAATTATACAACAATTTATAATATACTTGCATTTTGCCCGTACTTCGTACACGGCATCTTATTTAATTTAAAATGACAATACCAAAAATTTAACAAAATTGATTGATTTCTTAAAAAGATATTGTATGCAATTATATAAATAATCAATTCTTAGAAAGATATTCTATATAGTTATATAAGTATTTAATAAAATAATGATATGCTAAAATTTATATAAAAAAGTAGCATACAATTTTATTTTAACAATGTTGAAAATTTATTTAATCCATCAAAATCTACAATAAAAGTAATAAATATTTTTACAAATATTGTTCTCTAATGGAAAACAGTAATAAATTGTCTTCATTATTCAAATGCAGAAATGATAATCCCTTCACCCCCAATGACTCCAAAACATTAAACCTCTTTTAATATCAAGAACATATTATATTAACTATGAGACCTCATAGTTAATATAATATGTAAATGTTGGAGAACAATGAGACCACATTTCAAGCAATTTTTTAATTTTTTTTGTTAATTTTTTTTTATGAATGGATAGAGGGTAGAATTATTAGACTTTTTTGTGAAGATGCCCCTAGCGGGGCCATTTAAAATAGCTTGAAATGTATTGAATATGTGTGTTCTCACTGTTCTCATTTTATTTTTTTTTTTTTGTTAATTTTTTTTATGAATGGATAGAGGGTAGAATTATAAGACTTTTTTTTTGTGAAGATACCCCTAACGGGACCCTTTAAAATAGCTTGAAATGTAGTGAATATGTGTGTTCTCACTGTTCTCATTCTCACCAGAGCGTGACCATTAAATTGTATTAGTAAATTCATGTATGAAAATACAGTGTATATATATTATTAATATAGATTCTTTTATTAAAAATAAATAAATTATGCAATTACATAAGCAAGTCAAAATATCAGATAAATATTCTAGTAGATTTATAGTTTATATTCAAATTAAGGTCTTTCACTATGGCTCTCGCTTTCTGAAATTGTTGAATCTTTATTTTATTGACTTTATTATATTAAAAGTATGTTCTTATTGAAACGAATATAATAATTTGAATTTGAATATATTTTTAAACTACTTATTTTGATGGGTTGTTAATTTTTTTGTGATCAACTTAGAGGGGTGACCAAAAATAAAATTAATGGGAATACATAAACCCATTACCCACGTTATGATAAACAGTACCTATAAAATGGAAATTGCTTCTGTGGTTCAGGCTTGTTAATTACTTCAATACTTTATTAGCTTGATCATCATGTAGACCATCTTTCTTTTTATCACTTATGTTGCTGCTATGTAGTCTATCTGTAACTAACATCTTTCTTTTTATCACTTATGTTGTGGCTATGTAGTCTATCTGTAACTAAACATCTCTCTCTGCTTGTAATCTATATTTATAAATGCAAACTTCTTCTTCTTGTATTGTATTTTGTTTTCAATATTTAAAATTATGTAGCTGGAGGAGAAGAGAAAGGCTAGAGGTGCAATCGTAATACTACAACATTACTGAAAATAAGTACAATATCATAATAGAATTTTTTGTTTCAATCTAATTGGGTTGCTCCAAATGCCGTGTAATGACAAAAAGGTGCATTAAAGAAATAAAGAAGATTAAAAAAATGAAGGATAATATTGTTTACCAAAAACACAGGTCTCCGCAAGAAGCTCACTTATTCACTTTTATCTTCAAATAATGTATGATTACAAATTATAACAATCACATTTTCCACTACCTATTCTCTCTCAAAAAGCCAACTAAACTGAAAAAGGGAAAAGTTAGTGCTTTTATATTTTAATGTGGAGCTCAAGTGAAAGTGCTAAATATGAGATCATATATGAAGTGAAATTGAACGCGAGTAAAGAAGATATTTAGAGCATAAATAAGAGCAATGTTGCCTGACCCAGAGGGCGAGGCTTTTGCCGTGGATCTGAGCTTTTAAGTATGCTATTCCATAGTCCCTTCGGAGACATCCGATAAAAAGTATGCTATTCCATAAGACCTTCTGGTACGTAGCATGTCTACCCCATGAACCTTAAGTTGAACAAATCCATAAAGAACATAAACTTGCTTGAAAACAAAATAATGTCTATAATGCTAGAGTATCAAATTGAGTCCCAAGATTATTTACAAATAACATGGTGCAAGTAACGTGACATCATGATTGGTTGTAACTGATTGTCTACATATTTTTATTTAAATTTAAATATAAAGTGGTTCATTACATTTAATTAAAATACATAACCAATTAAAATGTCACATGACATGTAGGATTCCGCCATTTAAATAAATTATTTGATCAATTTCTAGTATGCCCTTCATCCTTGCTACCTCTTGTATCGGTACTGTACCAATGTTATTAACTGGTAATCTTTCCAACTACCTTTGTTATTATGACATGTAAATTCGAAAATTGAAAGGCCAAGCAAATATTAAAGGTACCTTTCTGGTGTCCTGTATATTATTATAACATCGGGTAATTCATTAAAACTTTAATTCTTAAATGCCAAATCAAAATCAAAACCAAACAATTGTTATCCTGTCTAATTTTTAATATTGTGAAATCAATAAAAACTTAACTTTTAAGGCCAAATTAAAAACCGGAACCAAACATATATGACCCGTCCCTACTTCGGGTTGAGATGTTAATTTGGTGAAAAACCCAGCTTTCAAATCTGAAAAGTGCAAACATGCGTCAAAATCCAGCAGTGTGAAGATTTGAGCGGCTTGGACTTGAAGGTGAAAAATGACAGAGATAAGTTTGGGTAATGACAAAAAGGAGCATCAAAGAAATAAAGAAAAATAAAAAAATAAAGGATAATAGTAGAGATTTAGATTTGGGTCGATCCAATTGGGTTACTCCAAATGTTGTGTAATGACAGAAAATAGTATATGTTTAGATTTGGGTCGATCCAATCTAAATTGGGTCGCTCCAAATGCTGTGCAATGGTAAAAAGGGGCATCAAAGAAATAAAGAAGATTAAGAAAATGAAGGATAATACTATCGCTGACGGAATTCGAACCTTGAAATTTTAGTAAATAAATTTAATCATGTAATATATTTAATCATTAGATATAACAGTTCTAATTTTTAACTAAAAATTTAACGGATATTATTCGTTGTATACGAATTTTATTATATTTTGTTAGTGGTTAGAAGATATGATGTCATATTTTTGGGTATGTATTTAGTAAATAAATTTAATCATGTAATATATTTAATCATTAGATCTAACAGTTCTAATTTTTAACTAAAAATTTAACGGATATTATTCGTTGTATACGAATTTTTATTATATTTTGTTAGTGGTCAGAAGATATGATGTAATATTTTTAGATATGTATTAATTATTGCAATATTATGTTTTAAATTAAAAGTCAAAGTGTTTTAATTAGAGAGAAAAAAATTACTGATTGAAATATATGATATTTTAGGTATTTATAAAAATTTGAACCTTGAAATTTTAGTAAATAAATTTAATCATGTAATATATTAATCATTAGATCTAACAGTTCTAATTTTTAACTAAAAATCTAACGGATATTATTCATTGTATACAAATTTTTATTATATTTTGTTAGTGGTTAGAATATATGATTGTCATATTTTTGGGTATGTATTTTGTAAATAAATTTAATCATGTAATATATTTAATTATTAGATATAACAGTTCTAATTTTTAACTAAAAAGCTAACGGATATTATTCGTTGTATACGAATTTTTATTATATTTTGTTAGTGGTTAGAAGATATGATGTCATATTTTTGTGTATGTATTAATTATTGCAATATTATGTTTTAAATTAAAAGTCAACGTGTTTTAATTAGAGAGAAAAAATTATTGATTGGAAGATATGATATTTTAGGTATTTATAAAAATTCGAACCTTGAAATTTTAGTAAATAAATTTAATCATGTAATATATTTAATCATTAGATCTAACAGTTCAAATTTTTAACTAAAAATCTAACGGATATACGAATTTTTATTATATTTTGTTAGTGATTAGAAGATATGAAGTCATATTTTTGGGTATGTATTTAGTAAATAAATTTAATCATGTAATATATTTAATCATTAAATCTAAAAGTTCTAATTTTTAACTAAAAATCTAACGGATATTATTCGTTGTATACGAATTTTTATTATATTTTGTTAGTGGTTAGAAGATATGATGTCATGTTTTTGGGTATGTATTAATTATTGCAATATTATGTTTTAAATTAAAAGTCAACGTGTTTTAATTAGAGAGAAAAAAATTATTGATTAGAAGATATGATATTTTATGTATTTATAAAAGGTAATATCATCAATTATAACTAAACATCTTTTAATTGAAAAAGGCAATCGGCTAATTATCATTAATTATATTTTTAATAGAAAAATGAAGGATAATAGTAGAGGTTTAGATTTGGGTCGCTCCAAATGCTGATTAGAGAGAAAAAAATTATTGATTGGAAGATATGATATTTTAAGTATTTATAATAGGTAATATCATTTCATTTATAAGTAAACATCTTTTAATTGAAAATGGCACTCGGCTGATTATCATTAATTATATTATTAATAAAAAAATGAAGGATAATAGTAGAGCTTTAGATTTGGGTCGCTCCAAATGCTGTGTAATGATAAAAAATAGCATAGATTTAGATTTGGGTCGATCCAATCTAAATTGGATCGCTCCAAATGCTGTGTAATGACAAAAAGGCGCATCAAAGAAATAAAGAAGATTAAAAAAATGAATGATAAAAACAGTAATTTTCCTGTGTAATGACAAAAAAGGGCATCAAAGAAATAAAGAAAATTAAAAAAATGAAGGATAAAAACAGTAATTTTCGAAATGCAATACTAGCAGACATTAGGAATATATTGATATTGATATTGATGAGATATGAGATTCTAGCACGTGTCATGCACATGGCATTAGACTTTGATCAAATAGAAATCCATTTTAAAATGAAAATTAAAAACTAATCTTAGCCACATATTTAATCTAATTTAATGGCCCCGTTAGTAGCATCACACACAAATTCAATACACAATTTCACATAATCTCCTTCATTTCTATTTTGATTTTTTCTATCAATCGGGGATCTTTTTTTTAAAATCTAATTTCACTCTATTTCTCTCCATCTCCAACGATCAGTTTGCATACCATATGTGCTATATACGACGCGATTTAGGTTAATTTCTAGCCTAAAAGTGTTTTTTTTATTAGATTAAGACCCTACTATATATATAATAAAAAATAATTAGCACAATGTATGATAATAGAAAATTTTAAATTATCTTATTATATTAAATTTTAAATTAATAATATATTTGTGAAAGAACCAATATTACTATTCCAAGATCTTTTTTGGTAACTGTTTGAGTTTTGGATTTAATACTCTAATAGAAAAAGATCTTTAATTGATACATTTACCCACTTACAATTCTTATTTTTCAAATTTTAACTTACTTAATATTTTTAATTAAATATTAATTTAAATTTTGTATGATAAACTGCATTAATAAACTTATCAAAATTTAAGGATTGCTCTAATAATCTTGATATGGGCTGAAAATAAGCCCTAAAGACACATTTAATGTGGCATTAACTAGGCCGAGAATAGTCCAAACGTGGGGCCCACCAGCTGGGCCCAAAACCCTAAATATAATATTAATTTCGTAATTAATATTAAGGGTAATAAACAGCTCAGCAAATAAGAGTTGGATAAGGATAATATCCCCTTCAGACTTATCCAATAAGGCATCCAATTCAATATGGAAACTGATTCCTACAAGGAATAGATCTAGAACATTCCTCAAAGACTTGCCCACCAAGTCTCCAAATCCTACCATAATTCTAAGGCTTCTCAGCCTATATAAAGGGCCTGACCCCTCACCTCAGAACTACGTTTTTGGCTTAATCCTCGAATAAGGACATACAAGCCACTACGTCCTTGGTGTGCCCTCGCCGCCATAGCCCCGAGGGCGAACACCAAGAACTACGTTTTTGGCTTGATTCTCTAATTTACAGAGATACGTAGGCATTCTGTGAGGACCGTTTAAGTCTCGAACGCAGAAGCAGCCATTAAAGCACGAAGCTCACGAACCCTAGCCGCAATATTTTCAACCTAGTTTTTATTCCACAACATTTGGCGCCGTCTGTGGGAAGAAGACATCAACCATGGTTACCACTCGAAGAACAACACCGGTCTCAACCGAGGCTACTTCTGGAACCATCATTCCACCAATTGCTGCTCCTCCTGTTGGTACAGGGCCAGAGTCTGTACCCCCATTGACGGAAACCAACCCTCGTAGTCAGGCCTCTCAGCCACAAGGGACGGATCCCCCCGCTGAAAGATCTCAACCTGTAATCGTCCCTCTAGGCCAGGATACTAACCCGCTCCAGATGGTGGTCTCTCCTCTCCCTCTGAGTAGCCGCCCGCCGCTTCACAGTCTCTCCACTTCTTCGCTCCCTGTCAACACCAACCCAATGTATGGGCTGCCTAATTACCCCCAAGATCCAAGGGATCCAGGACCAAGCGGTCATGCTCGGTTGATCCATGGGCAACAACAATCCCCTTATCTTAGAGGCCCGGCTCCTCCTGAACCAGGATACTATGATTACTCTGGTCCTTATACCGGAGACTCGTCATCTGAAGACGATGATCGAGACGAAGCCCCAAGGAGGCGACGCGCTAGTAAGAAGCCTCTGAGGAGGAATCCATCGAACCGAGATGGTCCTTTAACAATCGCAGAGAAAATTAAGGCTTATGAAGCCGAGATTCAGAAGCTGAAGGACGACCAAGCAAGGGAACTAGAGAGACAGAACCCTAATCAGACTCGACCTCCTCCGACTTCAGGAGGGATTCCCTTCATAGATCTGGAGAGGTCTTCAAGGAGACACCGGAGGGCTGAAGGCCCAACCAGAGGAACTACCAGGGTAGAACTCCCCAAGAATAATCCTAGAGATTTGATGCTACAAGGAGATCTGGATGATCCGACCCCTCCATTCACTGAGGAGGTGATGAATGCACATATTTCCCGAAAGTTTAAGATGCCCACGATCAAAGCTTACGATGGAACGGGGGATCCCGCAACTCATGTGAGAACGTTTACAAGCGCATTGTTACTGCAGCCTGCTAACGATGCCCTTAAGTGTAGGGCGTTTCCCCAAACCCTGTCGGGCATGGCGCAACGTTGGTATAGTCGTTTACCTCCAAACTCGATTAGCTCTTTCAAGGAGTTGAGTACCGCTTTTGTCAGTCAATTCATTAGCGGAAGAATTCACGAGAAAAGCTCCGCATCCCTTATGTATGTAACACAGGGAAAGAATGAGAACTTAAGAGATTACATCAAGCGATTCACTAAGGAAACCCTGAATATCACCGATTTGGAAAATAAGGTGGCCATGATAGCCTTGCAGCATGGAACCACGGATCTCTTTTTTAAGAGGTCATTGGCAAAACACCCCCTGAAAGCATGGATGAACTTCAACGAAGGGCGGACAAGTATATAAAAGCTGAGGATAGCATCAAGAAAGAAGCCGCGTTGGGCAATGGAGGGAACAAGCGGAAGCAAGAACAAGAGTACGATGCTAGGGACAAGTATCCCCGAGCTAGCAGAGACTCTGAATCTGCTCCAAAAAAGAACTCGGGTCCAAGGTTTTCAGAGTATGCCAGACTTAATGCTCCAAGAAGCCAGATCCTGTTGGACATTGAAAAGGAAAAGGACTTCCGATGGCCGAAGCCACTTAGAGGAGACCCAGCTAAGCGAAATAAGGAGCAATACTGCAGGTTCCACAAAGATGTGGGACATGACACCGACGATTGTAGGCAACTCAAGGATGAGATTGAGTTCTTAATACGAAGAGGAAAACTAAGTCAGTTCACCAAGGGTGATGACCGTGGGAACCAAAGAAGGGACAATGACAGAAGGGACAATGAAAGGAGAGATAATAATAGGAGGGATGACAACCATGATCGCAATCCACAGCCCCGAAGGGCAGTTATCAATATGATCTGGGGAGGCCCGACAGCAGCTGGCACGACTAAGAATTCTCGAAAGGCTTATGCTAGAGAAGTAATGCACATTGTGGGAGAAGCCCCGAAGCGTGCTAAAACCGAGATGGTAATTGGTTTCGATGATTCAGACTTGGAAGGGGTGAAATTCCCCCATGACGACCCGCTGGTCATAACTCCCGTGATTGGAAACTCAGAAGTAAAACGAGTCTTGATAGACAATGGGGCTTCTGTGGATATTTTATTTTATGATGCATTTGTAAAGATGGGTTACAACGACTCTCAACTGACCCCTACAAACATGCCTATATACGGGTTTAACGGAGTGGAATCCAACGTCGAAGGGACTATTCAGCTACCCGTGACTATTGGGCAGGAGCCTAAAGAGGCGACTCAGATGTTGAATTTCTTGGTGATCAAGGCAGCATCAACATACAATGCAATCCTTGGAAGGACTGGACTTCATGCGTTTAAGGCTGTGGCCTCTTCCTATCATATGAAAATTAAGTTTCCGACACGGAATGGTGTCGGAGAACAAAAGGGTGATCAGAAGATGGCAAGAAGTTGCTATGTGGCCGCATTAAGGGCCGATGGAGTCGGGGGGCAGGTCCTTCCGATTGAAGACATGGATGTCCGCGATGATGAAGAGCATAGAGGGAAGCCAGCAGAGGATTTGATTCCCGTACCTCTAGAACCTAATGATCCTGACAAAGTTACTTATGTTGGAGCATCTCTGAAAGAACCCCTGAAGGGCAAGTTAATAGAATTCTTACAGAAGAATAGCGACGTGTTCGCTTGGACAGCAGCTGATATGCCAGGGATTGACCCCCAACTCATAACTCATAGGTTAAATGTTGATCCCAAAAGGAAGACAATAAAGCAGAAGAAGAGAAACTTTGCTCCGGAGAGGCAAGAGGCCATTAGGCAAGAAGTGAATAAGCTCTTGGAAGCTGGTTTTATTGAAGAGATTCAGTTTCCTGAATGGTTAGCGAACCCAGTCATGGTCAAGAAAGCAAATGGGAAGTGGAGAATGTGTATAGACTTCACTGACCTGAACGATGCATGCCCAAAAGATTGTTTTCCCCTGCCGAGGATTGATATGTTGATAGATGCCACAGCTGGACATGAGATGTTAAGCTTCATGGATGGATTCAGCGGCTATAATCAGATTAAGATGCACAAGGATGACATACCTAAGGTATCTTTCATAACTGACTTTGGTGTCTTCTGTTATCTTGTCATGGCTTTTGGTCTAAAGAATGCAGGAGCTACTTACCAACGATTGGTGAATAAGATATTCGCCCATCTGATTGGAAAAACCATGGAGGTATATGTTGATGACATGTTAGTCAAGAGCCTACTTAAGGCTGATCATATCAAGCACCTCGGAGAGGCATTTGAAGTGCTGAGGCACCATAAGATGATGTTGAATCCCGCCAAGTGTGCTTTTGGCGTTGGATCTGGGAAGTTTTTAGGGCTGATGGTTTCAAAAAGAGGCATTGAGGCCAATCCTGACAAGATCAAGGCGATTTTAGACATGGAGCCACCACGCTCTATAAGAGATGTGCAGAGGTTGACAGGTCGAGTTGCAGCTTTAGGAAGATTCATCTCCAAGTCTGGAGACAAATGCTTGCCTTTCTTCCAAGCGTTAAAAAAGGTGAAAAATTTTGAGTGGACACCTGAGAGCCAAGAGGCCTTTGAGCAACTGAAGAAGTACATGGTTGAAGCCCCGTTGTTGACCAAACCAAGTCCTGGGGAGATTCTTAGTTTATACCTGGCGGTATCCGAACAAGCCCTGAGTGCTGTTCTTATTCGGGAAGAGGAAAAGGTCCAGAAACCTATCTACTATGTGAGCAAAGTGTTGCATGGGGCTGAGTTGAATTACTCACCCATAGAAAAGTTTGCTTTGGCATTAGTAACTGCCTCAAGAAAGCTGCGGCCTTACTTTCAGGCACATAAGATTCAAGTTCTGACAAACCAGCAATTGAGGAACATATTGCATAGCCCTAAGGCCAGTGGAAAGCTAATCAAATAGGCGATTGAGTTAGGAGAGTTTGACATCACATACAAGCCTCGGACAGCTATCAAAGCTCAGGCATTAGCTGACTTCGTGGTTGAATGCACTATTAACAACCAAGAAGTCGGGGGGCAAGAGATAACGACTACCCCTGGGCAAGAGGAAAAAGAAGAAAAACTTACACCCGATCTGAAGGAATATTGGGTGCTCTATTTTGATGGAGCATCAAAAACAAAATCTAGTGGTGCAGGTTTGGTTTTGCAAAGCCCCGATGGGTTCACAGTTGGGTACGCTTTAAAGTTGGATTTCCCTACTACCAACAACGAGGCGGAGTATGAGGCATTGATAGCTGGTTTGGGCTTGGCTAGAATCATGAGGGTCAAGAATCTCAAAGTTTGTGGAGATTCAAGGCTTGTGGTATCACAAGTAAATGGTGAATTCGAGGCTAAGGATGAGACTATGGCAAAATACTTGAGAGTAGTAAAGGCTGTTATGTCCCAGTTTGAGGAGTGCTACGTTGAGCACATTCCAAGAGAGGAAAACATTAAGGCCGATGCCCTATCTAAGTTTGCTTCTTCTGAAATAGAAAATTATGCTGGGAGTGTCTACTTTCAGGTCTTGAAGGCCCCGACCGTTAATGCAAAGTTAGTGGCACCAATTGATATAGGAGGCTCTTGGATAGATCCTGTCAAGGCACACCTAGAGACCGGTTGGCTCCCAGACAATGCCATGGAGGCACGAAAACTCTCAGTAAGAGCGTTGAGATATACTTTGATTGAGGGTATTCTGTACAAAAGGTCGTTTGTTATCCCGTACTTGAAGTGTCTAAGGCCTATAGAGGCAAGGGAAGCATTGGAGGAAGTTCATGAAGGGATCTGTGGGCAACACTTGGGGGGCAGAGCCCTAGCTCACAAGATAATTCGTTTAGGGTTTTATTGGCCAGAGATGTTGGCTGATGCACAAAACTATGTCAAGAGATGTGAGAGATGCCAGAAGCATGCCCCAATTGTGAGGCAACCGCCTGAGATGTTGACCTCGATTAACTCTCCCATTCCATTTGCAATGTGGGGGATGGATATACTTGGACCCTTTCCCATGGCTTCAGCACAGAGGAAATTCCTAATAGTGGCAATTAATTACTTCACTAAGTGGATTGAGGCTAAACCCCTGGCCAAGATAACCACCAAGCAAGTTTCCCAGTTCTTTTGGGAGAACATCATCTGCAGATACGGAATCCCACGAATCCTTGTGACAGACAATGGGACACAATTCAATAATGAGGAGTTTAAGAAGTATTGTGAAGAGAATGTGATTGAGCTCCGTTTTACCTCAGTGGCACATCCACAAGAAGGTCGAACGCTCTAGGAACACTTGGGTAGATGAATTGTTGCCCATACTTTGGGCATATCGTACCACTTGTAAGGTAACGACTGGAGCAACCCCATTTTTGCTGGCTTATGGAGCCGAGGCAGTTGTGCCTTTAGAGATCATGCAAGCATCACCTCGAGTTGAGGCATATGAGCCAGAAACTAATGACGAAGGAATGAGGCTTGCCCTTGACTTAATTGATGAAGTTAGAGATGAAGCTAATGCAAAGAATGCTGAATATCAGAAGAGAGCATCTTTTCACTACAACTAGAGAGTTAAAGAAAGATTCTTTCGACAAGGTGACATGGTTTTAAGGAAGATTGAAGCCTCAGGAGTTGGCCAGAAAGGAAAGTTAGCACCAAACTGGGAAGGACCATATCTAGTCAGAAAGGTGTTAGGGCAAGGATCCTACAAGTTAGAAACCTTGGACGGGGTTGAGGTGCCCCGAACTTGGCATGCTGTGAACCTCAAAGTTTATTATGTCTAAATCCTTTTGAAAAAGGCTTGGACTTTTACCTGTTTATTAAGAATAAGGTTCGAATGAAACCATTTTAGAGCATGTTGCTCCCAGTAGAAGATAGAATATTTATGTAAGGGTTGAACCCATTCTATTGATATCTTTTGACAGCATAATGGAATTTATACTGTTTTCTCTATGAGTTATTTCTCTTTGTTAAAATAAACACGAAAGGCAAACGTTGAACTAGCTTGTGAGTTTAGTGCCAGCCAGGAGGCCAAGTACTTGAGAAATTCTAAAGTTTAACGAACTATAAGCAAAAAATGAGAACATGGAAACAAAAGAAACTACTACATAAATAAGTTAAGTCATAAGCCCCGAAGGGCAAAAGTTCAGAATAAATAAAGACAAACAGAAATAAGCCACGCAGGGCCATCTACTCATCTAAGTCCTCAATAACAACATCCCCCTGGGTAGAAGAGGGATCTGCTGTCTCTACCCCAGGAGAAGAAGGTGGATCCTGAGTGGGCTGAGAGTCCCCATCCACTGCTGCCTCTGTAGCAACCTCCAAAGTATCTGTCAATCCAGGGATAGCAGGTACAGGGAACTTCTCCAGGGATACCCCCTCGATCTTCCCACTCAGCTCCTCGATGATCCCCTCCCAACACTCCTTGAAGGTGCCAGGAAAGTTTGCATCATACTCGGCATTCAGGACATCTTGAAAGTCCTTAGAAGCCTTGTAATCAGCAACGATGTGTTCCCTGTTCTGCTGCACCTCCAGCTGAAGCTTCCTGTTCTTCTCCTTCTCAGCAGCCAGCTCCTTCTCCACCTCCCTAAAACGAGCAAAGTTTGCCTCGGAGGCATCAAAGTATCTGTCTCTATCCCTCTCAGCAATGGTCTTATCAGCACGCACCTCCTTCAGGTTATGAACAGCGGCCTGAAGGTAGGCGTTCATCTGCAAAGGAAACAAGTAAATAAGGGAAAAGTAAATGCAATTAAATTAAAGAAGTTGAATAAGAAATTACCGAAGCAACAGCTTGAGCCCCGAGAAGCTCAATCTGCAAGTCATCAGAGGACTCCACAATGTGGACCCTGTCTCGTGGAGTAACCACGCTCCTGGACCACTCAGCTGCAGCCCTGGAGTCACCTACAGCTGTGTCCCTATTGCATAAACCCCATCCCACTGTAAAGGGAGTAAGGTCTTCCTCAATAGGAACAGGCTTTTCCTGAAGAAAAGCAGGAACACGCTCCACCGTGGGAGAAGCCTCATCTGTCCTGGCCCTTTTGGCCCTAGGGTTCTCTGTTACCACCCTAGCAGTGGCAGCAGTCTCACTCTGCCTAAAAATTGCTCCCAGAGCAGTTTTGGCTGCAAAATGATTATAAGAAAGTTAGAAAATTATATCTAGCATAAAATGTTAACAAAGCAAGAGGTGAGAATTACCCTCAGGGCCCAAATAGCTTAGCCCATGGGCCTGCAACGAATCTTCAGAAATCAAATTTGCACATTGATGCAAATTATCCGATGTTAACAAAGTTATGGCGGCCTCCTCTTCCACGCCCAATTTTAAACTCCTAACAGGCCCATCAACGGCTCTGCAGAAGTTGGGCCGAAAATAGTTGTCCCAGTCATCCCCATCCAAAAAGATATAAAACCATTCCCTTTTCCAATTAGGAAGGGAATCAGGAGCGGAATCCGAAACAAAACAAGAACGCGCTAAGGAACGGTGTTGGATTTTGACCCAGCCCGAATTGTCAAAAGAATTGACAAATTTGAATAGATATCGAAAAACAGAGATACTGGGCTCAAGCCCATGTTTCTTACATTGGACCAAGAAACAATAGATAAAACGCCATGCATTTGGCATAAGTTGGGTCGGACAAACCCGGGCTTCGGCCAAAAGACGGTAAACAAAAGGAGGAGGAGGAAGGCGAAAACCAGCATAAAAAGTTTCTTTATAAATCCTAATGGCCCCAGGCTTTGGATGACAAGCCCTTTCGTTTGAGGCCGGAACAACGGCCCTATAAGGCCCATTAATATGAAAAAGTTGGGCTAGAATGTCTACCCTATGTTGTTTGTATTTCGATTTATATTCATAAGCATCTAAATGAAGCATATTTGGAAAAGCTTGACCAAACTCATTTAAAAGATCTCTAAGGGAAAAAACACTGGCATGGACAAGAGATGTTTTAGGGTTCTTACCCCTTGAAAGCCGTGGAGCGGTGGTAGAAGTGTTAGCAAGTTGTGACTGGCCTGAAGAGCTAGAGTCCTCCATTGATATGCTTCCCTTGAAGGCTTGAAACCCAGAAAAGTTGAAAAAATAGGTTGAAGAGGATGAAGATTCAACGATCTTCAAACAGAAACTGGAAAATAGGGCGGAGGAAAGACGCCGGAAATCGCCTCACGACAGAACCCTAGCAGAGCTTTTTTGAAAAGTATTTGTGATAAGGGAGAGATAATTTTTGCTGAATAGTGAAATGAGAAATGAGGGATGCACACTACTCTTTTATAGAGTTCACGGTTGGTCACTCAACCGGTTATATCCAGTAAATGGGCTGTCAACAGGTGACTGGGCCTTTGAATAGGCGGGAAGCCCATGAAATTCAAATTTTAAAATAATTCTGGAATGTTCTACGACATTTTTAGAAAATAGGATAAAATCCCGTTAGAATTTAAAGGCAGGAGGCCCAATTAGAAGGCTATACCCACGCCCAGGAGACCAAACCTCCTAGGCGTGCCTAAGGAAGGTGTCTCCTTGGCGGGGGTACCCACGCCTAGCTCGACTTTCCTTAAAAAAGGCTATACCCACGCCCAGGAGACCAAACCTCCTAGGCGTGCCTAAGGAAGGTGTCTCCTTGGCGGGGGTACCCACGCCTAGCTCGACTTTCCTTAAAGAAGGCTATACCCACGCCCAGGAGACCAAACCTCCTAGGCATGCCTAAGGAAGGTGTCTCCTTGGCGGGGGTACCCACGCCCAGCTCGATTTTCTTTAAAGAAGGGTATACCCACGCCCAGGAGACCAAACTTCCTAGGCGTGCCTAAGGAAAGTGTCTCCTTGGCGGGGGTACCCACGCCCAGAAAGCTTTTCAAGGAACGAAGGGCATACCCACGCCCAGGAGACCAAACTTCCTAGGCGTGCCTAAGGAAAGTGTCTCCTTGGCGGGGGTACCCACGCCCAGGAAGCATTTCCAGGGACAAAGATCACCCACGCCTAGGAGACCAAACCCCCTAGGCGTGCCTAAGGAGGGTGTCTCCTTGGCGGGGGTACCCACGCCCAGGAGGCATTTCTTGCCAGGATGACTTTTTTAAAAGTTAATCCTTTAAAAATTTTAAAATAATGTTGGGAAATTGAAAAATAATTCCCAAAAAATAATAAAAATACCTGTTGGTACTTAAAAATTCCTAAATTATTAGGAAAAATTACGAAAAATACCTGTTGGTACATAAAAATTCCTAAAATATTAGGAAAAGTACAGAAAAATGCGAGGAAAATTATAGAAATATTTTCTTGACAAGTTGAGCAATAATTTATGCTAATAATGCATAAAAACTCTATGAAAGTGCCGAAATTGCTAAAAGCAAGCACAAATTAAAGCCTCGAATAAGGCAAATCGTCGTAAATGTGTAGGTCGCTCCACACTTTACAATCAAGACGATACTCGTGAAACACTAGTGTAAACCAAAACTCCCATATAAGGGTAGGAAAATTAAGAAGTCCCAGGTAAGGGATAAAAACGACCCCGAGTCTCGATTAAGGCAAATATAACTTCTACGAAAACCTGATCAGTTTTCCTAAGAAGTTGGGGGGCAAATGATATGGGCTGAAAATAAGCCCTAAAGACACATTTAATGTGGCATTAACTAGGCCGAGAATAGTCCAAACGTGGGGCCCACCAGCTGGGCCCAAAACCCTAAATATAATATTAATTTCGTAATTAATATTAAGGGTAATAAACAGCTCAGCAAATAAGAGTTGGATAAGGATAATATCCCCTTCAGACTTATCCAATAAGGCATCCAATTCAATATGGAAACTGATTCCTACAAGGAATAGATCTAGAACATTCCTCAAAGACTTGCCCACCAAGTCTCCAAATCCTACCATAATTCTAAGGCTTCTCAGCCTATATAAAGGGCCTGACCCCTCACCTCAGAACTACGTTTTTGGCTTAATCCTCGAATAAGGACATACAAGCCACTACGTCCTTGGTGTGCCCTCGCCGCCATAGCCCCGAGGGCGAACACCAAGAACTACGTTTTTGGCTTGATTCTCTAATTTACAGAGATACGTAGGCATTCTGTGAGGACCGTTTAAGTCTCGAACGCAGAAGCAGCCATTAAAGCACGAAGCTCACGAACCCTAGCCGCAATATTTTCAACCTAGTTTTTATTCCACAACAAATCTATTAGAATTTCTATATATATTACAAAAGATAATTGAAGAATGAATTCAAATATATTATTATTAATTAAAGACGAATTAAAATAATTATATGAAACAACTACTAACCTCGACATGGATACAAAATTACAAAAATAAATTATAGAATGGGTCAAGTCTATAAAAATATAATCCAAACCTAAATATGGATACTTAGCTTTGTTAGAAAAAGTGCTAACAAAATAAGCGTTGTTTTGAAAATCGGGTAATTGTTTGGTATTATTTTTGAATTTTGCACGTTTTGAAGTATAATGTAAAAAAATGATGTTTTTGGGGATGTTTTATGTTGGAATCAGTAATTGCTAGTCCCAAAAGTTGAAAATCAGTTTTTTTTTCAAAAGTACGGGGAACCTGCTTTTTTTAAAAGCGACTTTAAGGCTTTTCAGGAAAAAAACTATTGTTGTTGTCTGCAACAACAATACCTAACTGGACCTTAACATATGAACTATCTTGGATCTAGCAATAAGTAACATATAAATTATTGAGATTAGGGAACCTAAGATACATCTTAGGTAAGTTACGTGAGATATAATGAATTTTATATGCAAACATGGGATATGTATTTTTGTAAAATCAGGGTTCATCTAAAATTATAATGATCTTCTAATTTTTTGTACTAAAATCTTAGGAAATTACCTAACATGTATCTTAGGTTCTTTTTCTCTAATGCAATGACATCTCTAATGGGCCAAAAAAGATCATCTACCTAAAAAATATCTCTATATTTTGTGTGAATGATTGAGATTAAATATTTTAAAGCCTAGTTTATATTGAATCCTCTCTTCACCTTTATATTGTGCCTTTATACTGTTACACACAAAAAAAAAATCTCTTTGAATCAAAACTTTTTAAGATCTCAACATATCAATTGAAGAATTGAAGGTCTCTTTTAATCATCATAATATAAGGTATTTTTCTTTATTTTTGTAATTTATACATAACTCTACAATGTTTATATCTATATGTGTGCACATATACCTTATCAATTGAAAAATTGAAGATCTTTCTTGATCATCATAATAAACAATAATTTTTTGTCATGTTCTTTATGTGTAAACCTGCTGTGTCTTATATCCTTATGTGTGTATTATATTCTTATGTGTGTGTGTATGTGTGGACATGACTTAATGTTTAGATTATAGATTATAAAGAGAATTGTAAAGTTGTGAAATGGTGGTTGCCTGAAAAAAATCTAAGGGTGATAAACATTAGGTAAAAATTAGAGGTTGTTTATATACAATGAGCCTCACTTGATGCAAGAATGTCCATAGAAAGAGAAGTTGAATGATATGATTGTTGAGGAGGTAATAGAGAGAGAATCAGATGCTTGAGAGCAATTTAGTGATAGGAATAGATTTTTAAGGCAAATAGTTATAATTATTGTATACAGGCGAACGCCTACAACTTTTGGGTTATAGTGAAACAATAAAAGATACGGGTGGTTCCCAAACAATTATGTTCGTTGTTTATATTCAATCATCTACATATATTATTTGTCTATTCTAGATCTAACTTTGGTGCAAGAGTCGATCGACCAGAAATAGCTAGACATCATTGGGCGTTAATTAGGCATCGCAAGCGCAATATTCGAGACATAAAGATAGTTTTGTGATAGTTGGTAAAGTACAATTTTACCTTTATCAAATTTACGTTTTATTTTATTCTAGCAATTTCTTATATGAATTTAAATTATTTTTTACTTTACCAATTATTTTGACCTTTTATTCCTATACATAATTACTTACGACAATCTCTGTATGATATATGATTAGTTAACTTTAATTTGCTAGGTTAATATCTATATATAACTAGTTGGTGTAGAAAAATTCTACAAAATTTTAATATAATTGATGTGATATGATTGTAAGTTCATAAAGTGCTAGTTTAGGAAGATAGCTTCAAAGTATTATCGAAAGAGGATTAATGATATAGTTGTATGTTTCACAAAATTCTAGTTTAGGAGGATACGTTTTAGGTGGGTATTTATCGTCAAAGTTTCACAAAGTGTATAAGGATTATTAATCTTCATCAAGTTTTATGTGATGTAATAAAAGTGTTGTAATAGTAGGAGGTTTAACATGACATAATCCATCATCAAGTATTACCTAGCAAAATAAATATTAAAAGTGAAAAAAATAACAAAGATAATTAAACATTACATATTTTAATTTTAGTTAATATAAATAAATTATAAATAAGTTTATTAAAAAAACTTACACTATTAGAATAAAATATTTTTATAAATATAAAAAGAAAACATGTAACTAATTAATATTACTGAAGATATAATAATTTTTTACCAATGATATCAAATAAATTAAAAGCATTATTGAAAGAATAAAAATAAAAATAAATTTAAAATTATAATATTTACATACAAATAATTAAATGTTTAAAAATTTAATAAATTCACAATTTGTGTTAATGCAACATTGATTTCTTTTTCATTGTTAATTTAGCTTAATACCATCTTCAAGAACTATTTTAAGTGTATATTTATAATCAATAAGAATTTTTTCTACAAATTTAATGTTTACAATTATACACTGTAAAAGTATAACAACAAGATCATAAATTTATACATCCAACCATAACCATAGTCGTATTTTGCAAATCATAATGTTATACTATCTTTTTGTGTTTTTGTAAGTGTTATATGTCAAAAAACTAAATCAACTTTTCTCCAATTTGTAACATAACCATTATGATTTTTTACTCAAGCTTTTAACCATCGATCTTTTATAGATCATGAAAAATTGAATCGTAGTTAACTAGAAACCTCATTTGACACCTTTTAAACACACTTCAACATTTTAAAAAAAAACAAACTTCAAACATAACGTAACAAAAATCTCCAAATCACCAAATAACCCTAAAAACTTATCAGGCTTTCCTTCACTCATTGGTCATTCTCTCTCCATTCTCCCATTCTCTGGTGAGTTCTTAAATTAGAAACTAAATTGCTTTTTTGTTGGCTACACTTGAAGAAATTTATGTAATTTAATAATCAATTTATGTCATGCCTACTATATAGTACTATTTATTTGGTTAATCTGGTTTTGAATGCATCAGTATTACTTTTGTAATTCAATTTAGAGTTATGAGTTTAAAGAAATATAAAAAGTTAAGATAAAGATTATATTAAGAAATATAAAATTTAAGATAAAAATTATATTAACACATACTTATTTGTGTAATGGTTATTTTGGTAAATTAATAAAAAGTAATTATTCATGTCCGTCACATATGGACTAATGCCACGTCAACCTAATTTAATCATGATTAGTTCTGTAATATAGTTTTTGCATGATTTTTAAAAGATTATTTAAAAGTGTGAGTGAAAAATCATAATAATTATTTTGCAAATCGAATTAAAGTTGAATGGAATTTTTTGGAATTAAAAGTGTGAGTGAAAAATCATAATAATTTTTTGCAAATCTTTTGCATGTAAAGAAGCACTCAAGATATCAAAAATATTGATTAAAACCTTTTTTTTTTGACAAAAAACTGGGTTTTACTTAAACATTCAAATCCAACATAATACAATCTTGAACCGAACAAGGAACAGAATTCCTATCGATAATACGACCTGACAAATAATATGACTCCCTAGCAACTTGATGGGCCACCATATTAGCAGACCGCTTGACAAAAAACAAATCAACTTTGTTTAATCGTCGAAGGTAACTACGACTAGGGCTGAGCAAAACCGAACCGAAACCGAAAAATCGAACCGGAATGTTGAATTTCGGTTCGGTTTGGATTGTATTTTTCTGAAAATTTCGGTTAATTCAGTTTTTCGGTTTAAACCGAAATTTATTTCGGTTCGGTTTTTTTTTTAAAACTTCGGTTCAAACCGAAATAACCGAATTATATATATATATATATATTATTTATATTATATATGTATATGTTTATATTTTATATATGCATGATTTAATTAATTCAAAATTAAGTTTAAATATTTAAATTGATAGTTTGTGTTTTATTTTTATTTTAATTGTTACATATTTTAATATATTTGCTATTAAAATTAATTTTAAAATTAAAAAATATAATATTATATATATTTTTTTAAATCGGTTCGGTTCGGTTTTGGCAAAATATTTCGGTTCGGTTTTTTGGTTCGGTTTCTACTGATAAATCGGTTCGGTTCGGTTTGGTAAAAATCGGATTTCGGTTATTCGGTTTTTGTTATTCGGTTCCGTTTTTAACCGAACCGACCGAATGATCACCCCTAACTACGACACCCCTCAATAAGTAACCCGAAATATGATCTAAGAGGTGCCTTGCTTCTCACTGCTTGCACCATAACCAAGCAATCGGACTCCACTGTAACCTCCTGCCAACCTCGAGCATCCAGCCAACTTAATGCCTCCTTGAAGGCCATGGTCTCTGCTAGTAGAGGAGAAACCACATTAGGATGGAAAACTGCTCTTGCCTCCAGAAGTTGCCCTTCGGAATTTCTTGCTACTAAACCAAAACCAACACCTCCACGATCCTCCAGAACAGCAGCATCTACTGATACCTTAATTTTATTCGGTTGTGGTTTAACCCATGTTAAAGCTCCATCTCCTTCTACTAAAGGCTGAAGAGGAGTCACAAACGACCTGTTTTGGGTTACTTTCCATTGTATAAGGTACTGCCTTGCATCCGTAACTGTTTTGTTGATTTTCGTGTGTCTTTGGTTCCAAACTACATCATTCCGCGACCTCCAAATTGCCCAGCACAATGTTATCACTTCTACAAACTTGCTGCTACTGACTGTATGGAACATAAACCGCAGCCAAGATTTGAAGCATGTGACCACCTGAAACTGAATTCCAGGAAACAAGATCATCCAACACTGGAGAGCATTTCTACAATTCACTAAGGTGTGCTCAATCGACTCCACCTCCTCCTGGCAAACTGGACAAAGGACCTGAACAGGTACATGTTTTTGTTGAAGCTGAGTTAATGTTGGAAGACAATCAGATAATGCTCTCCTTACTAGATTAAGAGCTTTTGACGGAGCCTTTATACTCTATAAGGTTTGCCAAAGCTTGTCATTTTCTTCCTCATTCCAATTATCCCTCTGAGATTGCAATACTCTGTACGCTGATTTGACCGAATAATTCCCTGATTCCTCTAGACACCAGAACAGCTGGTCTTCATTATTAGACTCAGACAAGGGAATGGCTAACACACATGCCTGATCCCTCTCATTCAGCACATCCTTCACCACATCCATATCCCACTCCTTTCTATCCATACAAAGCAACGAAGCCACCACGTTTCCTGTCAAAGGGGCTGGCCACGAAGTAATATAAGGATTATCTTTCGACAAAAGCCAGGGTTGGTCCATAATTTGAATTCTTGAGCCATCACCAATTCTCCATTGAGCTCCAATAGTAAATAACTGCTTAGCTTCAAGAAGACTGCGCCAAATAAAGCTGGGATTGTGACCTAGTTGAGCATGGAAAATATCAGAAGAATCATAATATTTAGCCTTATACAACCTCGACACTAGACTGTTAGGATTGCTGGCCAATCTCCATAGCTACTTACCAAGCATCGCAATATTGAAATCTCGAAAGTGTCTAAACCCCATGCCACCAACATTTTTATGTTTAGCTAATCTCTCCCAAGACATCCAGCTAATCTTCGACTTATTATTCTGAACAGAATTCCACCAGAACCTTGTTAGACTTTTCTCAATATTTCTTGTAATTTCCAGAGGCAAAAGGAATACATTCATTGCATAAGATGGCAATGTCTGTGCTACCTGTTTCACTAAGATTTCCTTTCCAGCCCTCGACATGTAACTGCCTTCCCAACTACGAATCTTCATGTCAACTTTGTCCTTTAAAAACCCAAGTATGGCTGACTTGTTTCTGCCAATCACATTCGGTAGTCCCAGATATGTCGATTGATCATTTGCTTCTGCAATATGAAGATGCTGATTTATCGAATCTTTATTGTACTGCAACACATTCGAACTATAAAAGATTGAAGATTTAGATCTGTTCACTTGTTGTTCCGAAGCTTTTTCATAAATCTCCAAAATTTCGAGAATCCTCATAGCCTCATCGGAATTCGCTTTACAGAACAAGTATGAATCATCAGCAAAAAACATGTGGGTTATCATTGGTGCCTTTCTGCAAATTTTAACTCCATGTATCCACTTCTTGAGCTCATATTTCCTCAACAAAGCACAGAAACCTTTCGCACAAATAATGAATAAATATGGAGACAGCGGGTCACCTTGACGAAGACCCCGTGTTGGGACTATTGGACCCATATCATGCTCCCCATGGGTGATTGTATACTTGACTGAAGTAACACATTTGAGAACCAGCGACACCCACCATTGAGAAAAACCCATTTTCAGTAAAACATTGAGAAACCTTTTTAATGCTTTAGAAAAATATCATTCAAACTTTTGGATGCAACAGAGATGGTTAATGATGAGTTTCGTATAGATTGAAATTTTAAGAATCCTAGAATCAAATTTTACAAAAGGATAATACATATATTTTTATGATTATAAATGACTTATTAATTTATAATATTATTGGAACCATATAGTTATACAGGGCTTTTCAGAAAAATATTATGTTATTATCTTATCGAAATTGATTATTTTTTGAACTGACCTAGGTTGAAATCGAAAGAAATTATTAATTTAGAAAAATTATTAATTTATCAAATATTAATTTAAGAAATTATTAATGATAAAATATTTTTAAAAATTATCTCTACCTAACACACGCTTTCCCCTCCCTCTCTACTACAGCGCTTTCTCCCTTTATGTTTGTGTGTATACATATACATCTGTACATATGGCTCCCGGTCACCATCATAAGTATCCTATATATTGTATATGCAACATACGTTTTCTGGACCGTTGGATCAACCATCAACGGTCCTGGTTTAAAAAAAATTCGTACTGTATTGCAAAAAATTTATGCGGTACGGAAAAATTATCAAAATGCCCCCTATTTTCACATAAAAAATCTACTGTTCACCGTATCATATAAACTTTTTGCGGTACGGAGAAATTACCAAAATGCCCCATATTTTCACACCTTAGTCGGGGGCATTTTGGTAATCTGCGATACAGTACGAATTTTTTTTAAATCAGGACCGTTGGATGATTGATCCAACAATTATAAAATGTTATGTTGTGTAACTCTACTCTACATACATGTGCATACGTATGCAGGAGATCGAACCCCTGTACATATAAACATAAATCTATACTTGCTCTTAGATGCTCATCGATTATGAATGGACTTTAATTCCACCATTCACAATCCATACCCTTCGCTTTTATTGCTTGTGAGTTTTGCCAACTTTGTTTTTCTTTTAATTTACAAGTCTATGTTATCTTTTTTCCCCTTAAAAATATACTTCATTTCTTCGTTTATTATTACTGAATCTCAATTTCAGGAGTTGGGTTTTGATTATTACCTCATTTTAAGTTTACGTTTGTGTCACTATACTTCATCTATAGCTGATTCTGATTGTGGGTTAGTTTTTCAATGACTTTGAGTTGGGTTTATGTTTGATAGGCATATGTGATGAAACATAATTGTGGGTCTTTTAGTACAAGATCTGGTTTCAACTAATGTCTTTAGATTTCGGTCGATTTGATTATTTAACACGGTATCAGAGCTCAATTTTATGTCGAGGCTCAGTTATTGAGTTAGAACACTCCAACTTGAATCAATTGCCCCCAATTATTTTGCACATCTTTGTTTGTTAAACGGATTATGCATTTGTGTTTCTTATGTTGTGCTTTCAATTTCGAAAAAGGAGAGAGAAGCAAACGGTGGGAGACCAATTTTCTTTCCTGAGTTGTGGTCCTCAAGTTTTCTCAGAAAAGGAGACTTTCTCCCCAAATATTTACCCCCAAAATGGAACGGGATGTAAGAGGAACTCTCACACATCCTTTTCAATGATATCCAAATTTTTTGCATTACTTTCTCCCCCAATTTACAATAAAAATTGGAGCACGCAAGGGATTGTTTTTTATTTTTTGTTGCTTCTTTCACCTTCTTTTGTCTTCATTTTTTGAACCGAAAACTTTGGTACATAATGTGTAAGATTGTTCGGGTGTTCCACTCGAGAGTGTCGATGGTACCATTGTGGATAATTTGAGTCTCCTGTGAGATTTATGTCTCTTAGTAGGTGTTAGGTGTTAGCATGTGGATTTATTAGGATCTCCCAACCATGCATGTTAAGTTATCAGTTCTTTATAAAACTTAAGGTGTTGGGTGGAGGACTTATAAGAATACCTACCAATAGATTTCTATAGACTTGGTCATCTACTAGAATTTTATTCCATGTCCTGACTATATATATATACATAATATTTGGTGAAATTTTGTTGTTTGAGTTATTATTAAGACCTATTTGTGTTGAATTAGTCGGTCTTTGTGTTGATATTTGATGATATTTGTATGGTTTGTGGGTTTTGTGTTATGTGTATATGTGTGTAAGTGAAAGATTTTATCAGTATTGGAATTTGTAAATTTAGTTTGATAGACGATGACATGTTATTATGTTTTGTGTACTCATATGCTGGTTCAAAGTTTAACTGATAATGGATGTTCTGTTTTTCAGGTTTGATATTTTGAGTTTTTGTGTTTCAAGGTCCACCGGGTTTGTAAAAGATGAGTAACATGGATGAGAAAATGGGTAAAGCTTCTTTTCCTGGGGTTGATGAGGCTGTTAAGGAGAAATATGTCTTTGGGAAATATGCAGAAAAAGAATTGTTGACAAAGCTAAAAGCCCTAGCTCTTTATCATGACAAACCAGGAGTAACTCCCAATTCCATTAGATCTTTGTGGGATCAGACCCTTCGAGTACGAGAAGTCATGGCTCTGACTAATTTTCCACAGGTAAGATCTGGGTAATTATGCCTCTTATTTTCTCTTGTCTTATTTCTCTTTGCATATGCTATTGTTTCCAGTTGATTTGATTTAAAAGCTGAAAAGTGAAACTGCTAAAACATATCATTCCCCATTTTGAACTCGTGTTTAGTATCTTAATTTTTCTTTTGAAACAAAATCAGAAGTTTCTTATATATGTATATTTCTGTTAGTTTGCACCTGAATAAAACATTCCTCTTGGCGTAGTTGACATATGTTTTACATGCCCAACACATTCTCTTGGCCAGACTCTTCCCAGATTTTACCAATCTGCGTTCGTTGTCAAAAAATAGGGCCAAACTCTTCCTAAATTTTACCAATCTGCGGTTGTTGTAAAACAGTCACACAAAATAAATAATTTTGTTGTGAGCACCTACACTACATTGGATTCAGAAAATATAATTTGTATGTTAAGTTGTTGCGTCCTCATTTATTGGCCAAAGAACATATGGATAATATTTACTTAACTTAAAAATAACATTTCACAAAGATATGAGTAGTCTATGTAAAACTAGGATTAAAGCTGATTTGCCCATAAGCTCATACTTGGTACACTTGGTATTCGTGTTGTGTAGTTTCGTATTTTCATGTGCTTTTACCCAGACACAACACGGAATCATTGCATGTACCTCATCACATGAGTACATGTAATTAAAAACGTAGGGGTTAGAAGATTTTTGGGAAAGGTTTGAATGTTACTTAAATTTAGTCACATGGTGTCCGAAGAGATAGATCGTCAAATCTCCTAAAGTCCGGTGTAGCAACATTCTAAAAAGAAAAGGTAGATAAATTAGACTTGTTTGCTTATATTACTTTATAACTTTGAGATTGAGCTTGTTGGAGGTTGCGATATAAACAAATTCTTCTATAATCTGACTGGAAAATCTCAAGTCTAATAGTTCTCCCAAGTAGATTTTTTCATCAATTCCCCCAAAACTTATCTTTGATTTGTTAAAATTCCATTATTTTTTTCAGTTTTTGTCTAGCTATCATTCTTTACATGCCCAACCTGTAAGTTTTGTTGATGCAGGACAAGTTTTTTAATTAGGGTAGAGGAAGGGATAATGGCCTACTATAGTGAATTGGAGGGAAACAAAATAATTTATAGATTTATGTCCTACTATAGTGAATTGGAGGGAAACAAAATAATTTATAGATTTATGTCAAAACCATTTTTCAATAAAATTATTCAACTTTAATAATGATGATGAATGATGATTACAATTGCATAAACAAATTTCTAATACTTGGTGAACTAGTAAGATCTTAAATAAAAGGAAACTAATTCTAATATAAAGCCACTATCGAGTAATTAGATAGTACTATATCTAATGAAGGGAATAATTATCTTATTCTAATATACCTATACTACTAAATTAATTACAACAAATTATCTTCACTATCAGACACAGTAATTAACAATTTAATTCTTGATTTTGTGCTCCGCATCATTTGTCATGTTGTGCACAATTATTGAATTGGTCACTCAATGTATATTGGCCTTTTCACATTCATAGCAAATTTTTTTGTCCCTCTCAAACTCATATATATTAATTGAGACTCAGTTGTGAGATTAGAATAACCTTGTATCAGAAATCCCGTCAAGTTGAAAAATTTGAAGATTTAGTAATACGAGATGATCGATATCTAATGAGACAACATATTCTTCCAGTCATATACACTAATTCAATAATCATCAAATCGTTCAACTACTTTAATCCTATGCCATTCATTTGCTCAATTTTTTTTTTTATCATGCCTTGATTTACTTGTACTTTAAACATTTAACTTAAGTTTGAAAGTACTTATATATCCGGCGATTGATGTGATAACTGTTTCAGTTATAGTAAGTCATCATGCAAGTAGTAGCAATACTGTACGTGCCGTGGTCTTTTCTTCTTTATAATGACTACTAGATTGACATAAGTCTATTTAGTTTAGTTCTGGTTTTTTTTTATCTGTTTTAGAAGATAAACTACAAATATGTGCAACACGAGCAGTTTTTAAAACTTTTTACATGAGTACATCTCTTATGTTCTTACGACTCGAAATTAAGCTCCCTCCTCCCAAATCTCTTCCTCAGAGAAAGCGAAAACTGCAACAGTTTTTAAACGATAATTTCAAGCGCGAGGCTCAAAATTTATGCGATAAACGAAGGGAAGCAAAATGTAGAAGAGGACAGTTATCGCGAGCCTCTTCCGCCTCTTGTGTGCATACTGTGACTAATTCTATTGAAAGCTTGCACAAAAGAATCCTCCTGAATGCGCCTAGTTCAGGTAGTTTATTGACATCAGATGATAATTTCAAGAGGCTACCTTATGTAAGTTCCATTATGGATAGTACCAAAGATTGGTACCAATCAGACAGGATGCCATCTCTTTTAGTTGACATTACTGGATCAGTCCATGGTTCAAACCCTGTCAGTCCTGAACATATGGATATCCAGGAACCAGAATCACTGCATTTGGAGGACGGTTCATATTCCTCAAACTTGGAGGAATCCAGATATGATTGTCGACCGTCACGATCAAACATGTCGATCAGTTTTTTCTGCAATCAGTTCGAGAGGATGGCTGTTCCAGTCGGGCATCACTTTCAGGCTGACGTTTCTGAATGGCGGGGACCATCCAGTGAGGTATCTGTAATTAGGGATTCTAATAACTCAAGGTGGTTGGGCACAAAAGTGTGGCCAATCGAAAGGCAAAATGCGAAAACCACTTTAAGAGCAGTTGGTAAAGGGAGGCCAAGCTCCTGCACCTGTGCTTCCCCAGGATCGACCTACTGTGTCAGGCACCATATTCTTGAAAAAAGGCGCCTTATGCAATCTGATCTTGGTCCATTATTTCACATTTGGATGTTTGATGAGATGGGGGAAGAAGTTTCCAAGTCATGGACGGTGAAGGAACAAGAAAGCTTTGACTTGATAGCAAAAAGAAAGTCTAATTTCATACAGAATGCTGCGAAATCCTTCCCGTCCAAGTGCAAGAACGACATTACTCGTTATTACTTTAACGTCTTCATCCCTAGATTCATGAGTTCTCAGACCAGGTCATTACTAAAAGAAGTTGAGATTGATATCGATGATGTGAATGATGTCTATAAGCTGTGTATAAGGAGAAGTTGCAAAGATAGAAGCAGCATTTCTAGACGCGGTAAAGATGTGATATCTAGATAGTTGTGTCACGGTTGATTTTTCCTTAGGCAGTCTTGCAAGGTTTGTTCTCTACCCCATCTTTTGTATCCAGCTGAAAAAGAATATGCAGCTTAATATCTTAATGGTGATGCCTGTAGGTTTATCTATCAAATACATTGCAGGTGTGATTGCCGTTGTGGAACTCTCCATTTTCTTGCAGTGACCTTTATTGAAGTCCATCCTCACAAAGTCATCTACCCTCATGTTTCAAATGCAAGCTTTTGCTTTTGCTATACTCTTTTAATACTAAAATCGTTCCTAATTGCAAGTGTGTTGAAGCTTCATGGCTGATTAGATAGACGTAAACCGCCTTGGCAAAGAAACTTCTTTACTATCATGATCTTTACTTATGTTCTCTAAATATATTAAACTTTATACTCGATTTACCAAGTTGGACAAGTGATTCGGAGGTTTCTGTCATCTCTACAACAAATGCCCTCAATTCTTATTCCTATTATACCACAATTTAAAGTTTTTGCCCTCAATACCTATCGGAATTTGCATTTTCAAGTTGGGAATCACCTTAACATACATATCATTTGGAATGAGATGCTACACAAGTTTAACAAAGGAATCATTTGAAAATTTCTTGGGAGGTTCACATCTTCGAAGTACGTGTTAGAGCATGTCTAATGCTAGTGCTAAAATATGTATAGCTATTGCTATATTATGAAATCAAAAAGTGTTTTTTGATGTTCAAATAAAACTTATAATCCAATGCATAGTTCTAAAATGACACCAAATGGTACTAAATTTAGCTATATTTCAACTACATCAGCTTTAGATTCAAATATGTTTGTCACTGTTACTTTTTTTTATTCACTTTTCATCATTTTGTCACTTGCATGTCTATGTGGCGATTATAGCAACATCTATATTTGCTTTCATGTTTAGAACCAAGGATAACATTTTTTTAATTTTAAAACCAAATGTAGCATTGCATTGGAGAGTTTGTGTTCAATAATTGATGCTATATTATAGAAATAGCACATATTTTAGCATTGCATTAGACTTGCTCTTATACACTTGTATTTTTCAAACCTGTGTAATCGCAATTCTTCATTTTCCTTCAAATACACGTATCGGACACTCAACACTCGGACATGGGTATGGATACTCGGACATGGACATGCATTTTAAGCCAAATACATGTATTTTTTTAAAAATATTGCCGTGTCCGACACTTTGATACGTATCCATGTTGGACATTTCCGGCTGCGTCCGGGTAACATAGTTTCAAACACACATTTAATTGATACTTATTTCTTATAGACTTATCTTAGAGATGTGTATTTCCTTATGTATGCTTTGTATGAAAGGTGCTGCGTCCGGGTAACATAGTTTCAAACACACATTTAATTGATACTTATTTCTTATAGACTTATCTTAGAGATGTGTATTTCCTTATGTATGCTTTGTTTGAAAGGTGCTTTTCATGATTGTGAAATTTTACTATTCCTGAATTTTTTTGGATAAATTATTTAATTTGGATGACTTGTGTTGCTGAATCTATTGATGAGATTAATCAATTTCATGATAGTTAAATGGTTCATGAATTAGTTTCCCTTGTGTTCTCAAGTTTTGGAAAGAAAAGAAGGCAAGTTCTTTTGTTTCTTGATCTTTTCACAAATCTTTCCAAAATGTAGAAAGAATGCTTTTTAGTTCCTAGGGTTAAGCATTCTTTTTTGAATTCGTCCGAATTGATCGAACCAAATTGTTCAAAGGCGAAATTTCAGGTTTTCATCGGTCTGGTTTACAATATACAAATATCGAATAATTTTGTCAGGTTTTATTTTACTAAATATACTAACCGACTAAATTGAACCGAATTGATTTACCAATTATATATATATATATATATATATATATATATATATATATATATATATAGGTTTTTGCTCAAATACAAACCACTCTTAAAATGAGAACTACAAACCAACACAAAATATATTATATTTCATATATTCTAAGGACCCTGCCAGGGGCACCTTCACAAAAAAGTCTTATAATTCAACCCTCTATCCATTCATAAAAAAAAAAAAAAAAATAAAAACTGCTGCCACGTCATCATTTTTTAAAAAAAAATTATATTTTTTTAATTTTTTTTTCGATGAATGGATAGAGGGTAGAATTATAAGACTTTTTCGTATTGGGGTACCCCTATTTTGGTCATTAGATTAGCTTAAATGTTGGATTGGAATTTGGTTTTTAGGTTTGTATTCTAAGGAGGTTTGTATTGGAATAGCCCCATATATATATATAGCTCTAACCACTTGAGCTGTCTGATCGTACTCATGATTGAAAGATATGGTACAATTTATATTTTTAGGTGTTTATAAAAGGTAGCATCTTCTAATTAAAAATTTATGTATTTTAATTAGAAAGGCAATCGATTACCTACTATTTATTATATTTTTTTCTTATTTATTAATTAGGATATACCGAAAATCAAATTTACAAAACTTTTAATGTTTCAGTTTTAATATAATAGTATGGATATATGTTGCTCATCATATTTCTAGAAAATGAGAGATTTTAGTTAGAAAATATTGTGTTTTAGATTAGTAAGTTATTAGTAATTATAATATTAATATTTTATTTAATTAAATAGAACGGCTCATGATATTTTTGGAAAAGTAGAGATTATAATTTAGTTTGTTATTAGTAATTATAATATTATATTTTATTTCGTTAAATAGAATGACTCATGATATTTTGGGGAAAGGAGAGGCTATGGTTAGAAAAAATAGAAAAGGTAGTGTGTCTTAATTGAAAATGCTAAGTAGTTACTCCCTATGTCCCTCATTTCTTTACACTTTCCTTTTCAGGACGTCCCACCAATTCTTTACGTTACTAAAAATAGTAACTTTTAACAATAAAATTCATTATTACATCCACTACTTCACTCCATTTTTCAACACTTTATACTATTACACCCACTATTCACTTATTTTAACAATAAAATCACTATTACACTCAGTACTTCATTTATTTTATCAATATTATACCCACTATCCTTGGTCTCCGTGCCCAAACACAATGTAAAAAAATCAGGGAGTAGTTAGTGATTATAAAATAGAATTGCCCGTAAGTATAAAAGAAAATAGAAACTAAATAAAAAATAATTTAGGATATTTAAGTAAAAATACAAAGTATACTCAAATAAGAACTATCTGAGATACGGTAATTTATATCATTTATGTTGATGATTTGATTGTTTATCATTGCTATTATCTTATCACCATCTGCTTCCCACATCAACCATCACATCTAACCATTGCTTTCGATAATCGCCTTCATCCATCCTATAAAAATACCAATAATTTACGAAAATCGTAACCGAGGTGGTGATTTTTTGGGCTTCTTGTAGGCGGTTGTGGGAAGGGGTCGTTGGAGGTGGCGGTTGGAGGGGGCGGTGCTGTGACAATTGCAATAATAAACAGTGAAGTCACTAACATGAATGATGTGAATCATCAATTCATTCTCATTTGAGTGCCTAGGGTAGTGAGAGAACCGAGAGACCACGTCTATATCTATTGATATTGTTTTGAACTGATGACTTAGATAATTTAGTTATTAATTGAAAAGAATCAACTTCATTTCTATGTTGACATAAAAAGTGCAGAATCGAAAACCAGAACAATGAAATTAATCTGCCATTAATTATTAGATGAAAGGAATATATTTGATTGGATTGCTCAATCTAAATTGAATTAACATTTATTATATATCAGTTATCATTTATTTTGGGAAACAAAATAACTCCTAATAAGATAATCAGTTTTACAAATACTGATTATCGTCACTTGATATTGACTTTTCATCCCATTTTTCTTTTTCTTTTTTTGAAATTTCTTCTTCCCATATCTTAGTCATAGCATTTAAAATCGATATTATTAAATTATTTTATGTTCTATTTAAGATTCGAGATTATCTTATACACATGAATCATGTGTTTTGTTAAATTGTTATCATCTATAAATACCAATCGGAATGTTATGTACAGGAGAAACATATCAAGATTCTTCTAGTTATTCTAAGTAGAAATGTTTATTTTTTGAGATTTCGTAAAAAATTGGGATCCTATATGTTTATATTTTAAACTACCTATGTTAGATGTTTTTGTAATATGCGTTATATTATAAAAAAATTATAATTTTTTTGGTTAATTTATTAAAGATTTTGTTAAGTGTTTTTATAATTTTTTAAAAAATATGCTAAGTGTTTGTACTAATTTATTAAAAATTCCTTTAATTGTTTTATTAATTTACTAAAGATTTCATCAAGTACTTTTATTAAAAAATCTAACTTATAGAAAAACAACTCATATCTTATCAAAAAATTATTTATTTGTTTTTTTTTTCATAATTGCTAAAGGAGCAATGATATAATGTGGAAAGAGATCTTAATTTACCATAATTAAAACAATTTAAAAATTTAAACCGGCACGCATTCTTGAATCTTGAATATTCATATTAATTACTTTGAAAACAAAAACAATAGCATAACAATAAATTAATATATATTTTTTCTAAACAAAAAATATTTTGTAGTATAAAATGATCGAATTCGTTGCAATTTAATAAAATTAGAATGTGGTAGAATATATATAACATTTTAAAGAATCTCAAATTTTAAGAAAACACTTAATATAATCTCAAGAAATGATTATTAATCATTGATATAGCTGTTTTAAAAAAAACACATAAGAATATCTCGTTTACTTGTAGAAATGTTTTGTTTATTCAAGTAAGATATTTTAAATAATTATAATTTTTTTAATGAATTAATTAATAAAATCTTGTTTTGTTGTGAAAATGACATATGAATACTATTATAGATAATAAATATTTTTAATAAAATACTTAAGAGAATCTGTAAAAATAGTTTGTTGACGGAAGTATGTTATTTTAATAATTAATATTTATTTTTAGTAAAACATTATGTCTTTATATATAGTAAGAATAAAAGAGATCTTATCCAAATTTTTCGTCATCGTATTACCAAAAGCATATGATACGTTGAATTGTAAAACTAAATATTAACACTTGGATTGTAAATGTGTTTGGATT
Organism: Saposhnikovia divaricata; assembly: GCA_036435485.1. Taxonomy (NCBI): domain Eukaryota; kingdom Viridiplantae; phylum Streptophyta; class Magnoliopsida; order Apiales; family Apiaceae; genus Saposhnikovia; species Saposhnikovia divaricata. Next base: position 51,417,114 of record CM071594.1, on the reverse strand, counting down.
ATAAATGAATCAAATATATTATTAAGTACACGTTGGTTATAGATGTCACACAAATAAAACCGCCATAGCACCCAACACAATTCTTAGTGCCTACACCTTCCATTACCTGCCAATATAAGCAAGAATCCTCTTGACCAATATTAAACCTTATATAACAATACTAAGAACCCTACTAGAAATATTTAATTTAAAAATTAGCGGATAACCCAACAAATAAACAAGATCTCTAAAATGAATTGGAAAATAAATCCTAATACAATCATAGATAGAATTATAATTACATATCAATTACTGTTTTCAATAAGGATATAATCAAATATATTATTGTTTTCAACTATTTACAATAAACAAATAAAATCAATTACAATTAAACAAATAAACAAGATCTTTAGAATGAATTGAAAAAGAAATCCTAATACAGTCATAGATAGAATTATAATTACATTATTTTATCAAACAAAAATCTATATATACAAGACCATTAGTTACTTAAAACTAACTCTTCTTCATTGCCTCTAACTTCTTCATCCCATCTGTCAAAATATTCGGATATTAAAATATCATTAGACAAACTTTTTCAAGACACAAATAAAACCTAAAAATTGAGTTATGGATTTGTCCACCAGATTAATATCTACAAATGAAAACAAAATTTGAACGTAACAAGAGACGTCGTGAACGATATGCAGAAGCTAGATCGGAGCCAAATGAGCAAATAAAGGACAAGACAAAAACTAGATATTGTTGTGTGTCAACAAGTAAACAGTGATCACATCTCAGCCTATGTCTTTTGTTAATATATACTATATATTTTGGTATCTCTCTCAATACCATGTGATGAACACGGGGGGCAGCAGTGGGGAATCTTGGACAATGGGCGACGCTTCAAGTCCTTGGGCTATTGAACAGAATCCCTTTCCGCTCCAAGACGTTGTACAAACCAAATTGTTAAGATTATCTGAGAAATCGGTTATGTTGTTAAACCCAGTTTCATGTGGCAAGGTACGACTTCTCACTTTATAAAAAAATGAAGTTCGATGCGAATACAGTAACGATCATAGCGATCTCCTCCTAAAGGCAAGTGCATAGGCTATAGAATCCCGTATGTATAATTTTTATTGGAAGGAGGGGTTCCGGAGATCTACGAAGGAACGCCAAAAGCAAAGGCAGCTCTCTGGGTCCCTACAGGCCGATCCGTTGTTGGCTCAGAAAGTTCATTTTCTAGTTCGAAAGAAGCGGAATCCGGGTGCAAATGGGATTGCCTATTCTTGTTCTTAGTCGGTGAAGCAAGTGAGTAGACCTAGAAATAGGATAGACTGTGATATTACGAATCCTCATTACTAATGGAATCCAAAGGATCTATGGATTGATTAGAAGATCCTTTCAATTGGCTAGAATCCCTCTTTTTCCGATCTAGTTCCTACACCACCGCAAACCCAAGTGCCGCCTTCCTTAACAAGCCCTCGAGCCTCCTTTACGCCTTGACTTATTATTATAAAAACTACTCATTATTCGGGCGAAGGAAGCTCGGAGACAGGGCAAGATCGTACAATACCTATATAAATGCGGTGTGTGATCTTATCAAGACGAGAAAGGGCGGATCATCCGATGTGATTCCAAGAACCGAACGAGAATGGTCAGATCAAGCGATGGCAGTCTCACCGTAGTGCTTCTCAGTGTAAAATCTTTTTTGATCACGCGAATTAGTTTCCGAGATCGAGCAGTCTCAATTTCACTACAGCTTGCAAAAATATTCTATCTATCAGCGATAGCCCACCCGAATCGGTGGATTGCTTAGCCCCTACATCTTCTCTGTTATCTGGAATGAACGAGATACGAAGAGTTAACAGAATATTAAAAGCATTAGAATCCATAGATCCCTGGGATGAAGAAGTCTTCATTGATTGATCATCATCCTTTGAGGGTTGAGAAGGGAAAGAACTGAAAAATTGTTCTTTCATGAAATCTAGAACTTGGACCATTATTTGCTGTGCTGATTCTGTAAGATATTTCTTTTGGAAGTAATCCTTCATATTTGCTAATGATGGGTACAATTGTGGAGAAATGTCGCGAGTCATGTCCAACGCTCGTTGCAGAAAAACCCAAATCGATATTAATGGAAGCGTATGATGTTGATAGCCTGAGGTAGAGCACTCAATGCCTCTTCTTCTCGGGAAAGGTCAGTTACAACTAGGGATACGCCCGGCTTGACGGCCCACTCTGAAGAATTCATAGGTCGAGTGGATTTATGAACAAGCAAGCTTGCCCGGACCGAGCTTTCAGTCTTTGGTCGGGCCGACCTTTTACGCGAGAAAGGGGGACCACCCTCTAAGCCTATTTCTGAAGTCCGGGGAGAGGTGCATTGTTTTGAGTGCTTAGATAAATTTGTTTTGTAGCGCGGTTGCTTCAAGGGTCCAACGAATCATTTTTTATGAATCTTTAGTGCGGAGGTAGTTGGTCATGCCGAGGAAACTCCCAGAACATAAGAGCCATGAAGCGACGAAGCGACCATAAGAGCCATGAAGTCAAGAGTCCTTTGTTGCATCTGGCACGAGATGATAAAGAGAGAGCTTCATAGATGCTTCCCGAAAGGCCCCAAAAAAGCCCAAGCCATCATTAAAGCAAACAATGCAATAGTCTCTATCAGCGTAAAGCCCTCGAGAGCAGGATGCTGGCTGAGATGGAGCTGGAGCGAGTGTGAGCAGCTTTCCTTGAAGAAATGTAGTCTTTCGTGAGGTAGGTCAGCTAGTTCGGGGAGGGTCGCATTTGGATATAAACACCGAACTACCTACATATCATCTTCTTCAGAAGAATCAGACCCTCTGTACGGCAAGTAAGAAAAGGTGCATAAGAGAAGTTTAGTGTTCTAGAAAGAGGGCCGTTATGCTAATTACTAAACTTGTTGAAGAGATGTGGAAAAAGCAATGTCCTTCGGAGTGCATTTCCAGCTGCCATCCTGGCAAGCTCCTCTAGTTTGCTGGTAGGTGGTGGTATTATTATACCCTTCTCAAAGGAACCGCCCCTTTCTTTTTTGCGGACCGAATAGACGTGAAAATGCTTTTCATTTAGTGTTTTACGCTATCCCTAGAGAAAGGAGGTTTCCCGAAGCCCTTTCTCCTTTTTTTTTCTAAATAAGATCCGCGCAGGCGTGGAGAGCTTTTTGCGGGGAAACTTCTCCTATCGAGAAGTCCTTCGCTCAATGCGGCATACGTATAGAGGAATGAAACCACTACATGCTATCGCCAGCTACAACTAATTCTGGATCGGTTAATGCAAGAACTGTATAATCATGTTTACGCTAAATTTAGCTTTCAGAAAAATGAAAAAGAGAGAAGAAAATTAAGCTTCTCAATGATCAAATTGAAGACTATTATCAAAAGTATATCCGTGCAACCTCCACGGAGAAAACAAAACTGTTCAAGAAATCCAAACAGATTTCGAGGTGGTACAATTACTCTACAATCAGCTATGGACAAAAATCCACAAACAGAGATGATTGAAGCACAGGTTTCTTTGGGTCAATAATGTCACGAGATGAATTCATCCATTTTCTGGGACCAGTGGATGAAGTGAAGACGGCAAAAATAATTGCTTTTTGAATAATGCAATTCTTCTTTTAATGTTTACTTTATAAAAAGTAATTTGATTGTTTTCTTAAAGTTGTTTGTCTGTATCCATTACTGATTGTGGCGATGGGGCCCAATGAGCACCCGGCAAACAATAATGTTCTCTTTTGTTAAAGTTAGTTGTTTTCTTTTGAAATTTGTAAAAGTCATTTGTCTTGGCTTGAATTGACAGGCCTCATACTCTAAGAGAGCTTTGTATTCAGTTTAGAGTGTGCTTGAAATAAAATCATTTTTTCTTTTCTATTCTTTCTTCTCTTCAATTCCCAATGAACAACATGATCAGCACGAAAGGACTGGGTTGGGCCAACCTATGGTGTATCGGTTGTTATGCCAATAGCAACGCGGCGCATAAGAGCTAGTGTTATATTGCTTTTCAACTCTGACCTATTGAACGTAGATCTGTGCACGAGCCTATGCGGTTCTAGCTCCCCCTCATACGATTGAGGCAAGCGTTGATCGTCATCCAACCATCTCAATCCTAGTGCAGCTGACTCCGTCGTGGGAAGGGCCGCTTCTTTCTTGCTTGCCAACATTAGGGCCGTCCTTTTCATTCTATGCTGCCCCGGCCCGGGCTTTCATCTATAAGGGCTTTTTTGGGGCCTTTCGGAAAGCAGCGGTGACTTCACGGTCGCCAAAGAAGCTCCAAGAGGAGTCTCGCTATTGTAAATGGATGCGACTTTGGATAAATTAATGTTACGAAAAGAGCTCAGCACATGAGCGAGAGAGAATAGAAAAGAAACACTGATGTTATTTCAAGCACATTCTAAATTGAATACAAAGCTCTCTTTATATAGAGAGTAGGAGGCCTGTCAATTCAAGCCAAGACAAATGACTTTTACAAATTTCAAAAGAAAACAACTAACTTTAACAAAAGAGAACATTATTATTTGCCGGGTGCTCATTGGGCCCCTCGCCACAATCAATAATGGATACAGACAAACAACTTTAAGAAAACAATCAAATTACTTTTTATAAAGTAAACATTATTGCTATTCTTTTGAAAAAGAAGAATTGCATTATTCGAAAAGCAATTATTTTTGCTGTCTTCACTTCCTCCACTGGCCCCAGAAAATGAATGAATTCATCCCGTAATATACTTTGTATCCTTGGTTTAGTGTGCTTGAATTCTGTGTGAAATACAATATACCAAAATAGCAGGATCGTATAAAAAAGAATATTTAAAAAGATGGGGGCTCAGCACATGTGCAAGAGAGGGAAAGAAAGAAAATATTGTATTTCATACAGAATTCAAGCACACTAAACCAAGGATAAAAAGCCCTCTTATATAGAGAGTAAAAAGGGAGCTCTATGATTAAAGCTCTGACTAGACTCCAACAATAATAAAAAACGAACAAACTACTTTACAATAAAGAAGAATTATTAAAGCCGGGTGCTCTTTGGGTCCCATCGACACTATCAATAATTCAAAACAGACAAACAACTTTAAAGAAAAATATAAACAGACTTTTAAAAGCAAATATTATTGCATCTTCCACTGCGAAAGTAGATTCCCATTGTCTAGAATGATTGAGCAAGTATGATTGCTGACTTCTATTTAAGCCGTAAGATTATTGAACCAAAGGAGTGTTTGCTTTAACAACCTCTGCTTATGAACTTTACTCCATAGATAGTTATGGAACAAACGGATCATCTCGAGATCTTCTTGGATTTGTTGAGAAGTTCTATTTCTTCTTTATTCCCAAGACATTTGGGAATTTTGCAAAAAATAGTAATCAATTTGATCCTTAATGAGCTTGATTTTGCGGTCTTTTTTCTTCAATTTTCTGAAAGCCGGTCCTAGAGTAAACATGATTAATTTACTGGATCTTTACCTTTGCCAAAAATTTTAGGCTTCTGAGCAGATAATTGAATTATAGTATCCCAAAAATTTGATAGAGAAGGATCTTCTTGGGTAGAATCTTCAGCTTGAGATTCGTCTGCTAGACAATTATAAGCATTAGAATCCATTGATCCCTGCGAAGAAGTGGTCTTCATTGACTGATCATATTCCTTTGAGGATTGAGAAGGAAAAGTGCTAAAAAATTGTTCCTTCATAAAATCTAGAACTCGAACCATTATTTCTTGTTCTGATTCTGCTGGATATTTCTTTTGAAAGTAATCCTTCATGTTTACCATAAAGGGCTGAGAACTTGGTTCTCTGGGAGCTTTATCTTTCTCGGCTGAGATGGTCTCCTGAATATTAATTGCTGTCTTTTAGATATCTTCAATACTCATCTTTTTCCACCATTTGTAGAAAAAGTTTCTTTGGAGAATAGGAATTTTCAATTTTTATCTTGAGATACTGATACTATCCACCTCCAAATCCATGGGATTTGAAACTTTGTAAAAAACAGGAATGGACATTATCCCACTATTAGTTTAGTGGATAACTTTGAAATTACTAGGCTGTTTTCACACCAAGGATTGTATAATTCCTTTAGTTTTTATGTTAGATTTTCAAAGAGGGACCAAATTTTGACCACCACTCATAAAACCAATTGGGTACTTGCTTATTAAGCAGGTCAGGATTAATAGAGAAAAACCAAGAATGTTTATTCTTAGGATTTTGATAATAAAAAGCTTTAGTGAAAGCTTGGATATAATCTTAATAGTTGAAGTAAACATAGTTACCTTCGGAGATTCTGATAGCTTTTTCAGTATTTGGACTTAATCCCCATTCTCTAGGAGTCAATATCTTATTGATATGGCATTTACTGAAGTTTATAAAACTTTCAGGGTTATTATTCTGGTAATGATGAGTAATAGTTATCGATTCGGTAACTGATAAAAGAATTTCTAAATGATGTCCGGCTTGACCATGAAATCCAGGGTATACTCTTGATTCGAGGCATCTGGTTCTTAAAACCCATCCATCATTTGGACTTATTTGTAAGTCTTCTTCTTCAAGAAACAGAATATTTTCTGTAATAGGATTTTCGAAATATTCTTTTTCCTGGAAAGCATCAGTAATTGCTTTATCTTTATAGGTTGATGATTTATCTTTTGAAGAGGAAGGTATATCTTCCTTCTTTGGAGGTGCAGGTAATTGCTGCAAATTTCGATTTCGATTTTGAAATATTGTCCAATCTTCTATTAGAGGAACAGTTAATTCTGGACGAGGTAACATATTGTTACTCTCATATCCTCGATCACGGGTATAACCGCGACCTCTTCCCCTATTAGGGGTTGACATGACCCTGTAAAATTCACGGGTTAAATAATTAGCAAGAGAGTTATTTTCTCCTTTTATATATTGAATATCAAATTCAAAGGCTGAAAGCTGTGCTTGCCATCCTGCAAAACTTTGTTTTGCTACAAGGTTTTTAACATTCTTTTCAATAATTGCTTTAGCTGAACTACAATCAATTCTTAACAGAAATTTCTGATTTAATAAATCACTTTGGAATTTTCTAATGCATTTTATAATAGAAAGCATTTCTTTCTTAATAGTCGAGTATTTTGATTGAGTCGGATTCCATTTTCCTGAGGTAAATTTTACTAAAACTTCCTTTGAATTTTCAGGAATGACTTGTTTTAAGATTCCTCCGTAACCTATATTAGGGACATCTGTTTCAACGATTTTAAAATATTTTGGATTAACAAGAGATAAACAAGGTAAACATTTTACTTTTGTTTTTATTTTCTGAACGGCTTGAGAATGTTTCTCAGTCCATGGCTCATCTTTATTTTGAAGTCTAGAATACAGTATTGCTGTATCTTGGGCTAAATTAGCATAATAGTCTGAGATATAATTCAGACTTCCTAAAAATCTTTGTAACTGCTTTTTATCAGTTATTGTATCAAGAAATTTAGAAGCAAATTCAATACTTCTATCTATAGGAATAATTTTTCCTTAATTTATCATGTGACCCAAAAATCTAACTTGAGTTTGAAATAATTTCATCTTAGGGGCAGATATAACTAACCCATTATGTTTTATCAAATTCTTAAATATTTTTAAATGTTTGATATGTTGATCAATTATTTTATAAATTACTTTCATCTATATACATTATTATAAATTCTGTGTAAGGATTAAATATATCATTCATAATATTCTGAAATTCAGAAAGGGCATTTTTCTAGCCAAATGGTAGGACATTCCATTCATAATGTCCAAAGGGAACTGTAAAAAACAGTTTTCTACCTGTCAGATTTATTAATCTGTATTTGCCAATATCCTGATTTCATATCAAACTTAGAAAAGATTAAAGCATCGCTTAATCTATCTAATAAATCTTTTTTATTAGGGATTGGATATCTAATCCATTTCAATACTTTATTAAGAGGTTTGTAGTTAATTACTAACCTGGGGACACCTCTTTCCTTTTCTGCAGCATTATTAACATAAAATGTTGTACAACTCCAAGGAGATTTAGACTTACGAATTAAGCCTTTTTCTAGAAGGGAATTAATCCCCCTTTTGCATAATTCTAAGTATTCCTTATTCATTTGGGCTGGTCTAGCCTTGGTAGGAATTTGGTTTTCATTAAATCCATCTATATAAGGAAGAGAAACAACATGTTTCTTTCTATTCCAAAATGCATTAGGAAGGTCATTACATACCTCATCGTTGAATTGTTTTTCAATAATTTTTATTTGATTTCTAATCTCGGGTTTTTTAAGCTGCTCGTTTATGCTTAAAACTTTTATTTCTTCTTTAAGAAAACATATTTGGTTTTCTTTACTAAGAAGACGATCTCTAACTTCATTGAGTATACGAGTCTGGGCATCTGTGACGAATTCAAATTTTATATTTTTACCTTCTATCATGGTAGAAATTCCACTTTGATCAACATTATTGAGAGGCATAATATTATGAAGGAAAGGGGTTCCTAATATTATTCTATGGTTAATATTCTTTATTAGAATAAAAGATGTGGGAAGGCAAACATCTTGGTTACAAATATAAGCGTTTGACAATTTGTAACTAACTTGAAGCTTATCTCATGCAGCATGAGAGATAGATTGGGTAGTTTTCTCAAAGTATTTGGTAAGGATAATTCCTTCTTGAATACAATTCAAATAGCCCCACTATCAACTAGAGCTATCTCATCTTTGAGAATAAAATTCCTACTTACCACTAAGGTAACTTTGATATACCATTTTTGGGACGTTATTTATTCTAAAAGATGGAAATATTCTGTAGCTTCAGTATTATTGGTAGATGGGATATCCTTAGGTTCTTCTTTCTTAGAAGATTTTCCTTCTAATAAGGTAATACTTTGGGTTAGCAGGGTATTATTCTGCTTAATCTGACTAATTTCAGATTTTAATAAATTGACTTCTTTTTTCAAGTCATTAATGGAAACAGGAGTCTCTCTAATAGTAGACTGCTGAAACCTTTCTAAAACCTCACTTAATTGATAAGGTGCTTCTATAACTAGAGGAGTTTCTTTCTCTTTATTATCTTTAATAAGAGCTTCGAGCATTTGCTTCTTCAGGTCAAAATTCGTAATTGAATCTATAATTTTTAAGGCACGATCTTGATCAGTTGTCAAGACATTTAATCCATTCATATCTACTATGGATTTGTAATAATTTAGCTCATTACACTGACAATCATTGTCATCAAAATTAAAGGAGTCTGAGGAAGGACTCATATATTAATGCTAAATCTTCATTAGTCGAAGACTCTCTCTCTTCTTCTGAACTATGAAGCATTACCTTTTCTAATTGTGAACGTAAAACGATTATATTAGAGTAATGCTTCATAGTTCATAGACGGATTAAATCCACGAAATCAAAGATGTGAAATATTTTTAGCAATCAACAAATCCAAGAAGATTTCGAGATGATCCGTTTGTTCCATAACTATCTATGGAGTAAAGTTCATAAGCAGAGGTTGTTAAAGCAAAGACTCCTTTGGTTCAATAATCTTACAGCTTGAACAGAAGTCATCAATCATACTTGCTCAATCATTCTAGACAATGGGAATCTACTTTTGCAGTGGAAGATGCAATAATATTTGCTTTTAAACGTCTGTTTGTATTTTTCTTTAAAGTTGTTTGTCTGTTTTGAATTATTGATAGTGTCGATGGGGCCCAAAGAGCACCCTGATTCAATAATTCTTCTTTATTGTAAAGTAGTTTGTTCGTTTCCGATTATTGTTGGAGTCTAGTCAGAGCTTTAATCATAGAGCTCCCTTTTTACTCTCTATATAAGAGAGCTTTGTATCCTTAGTGTGCTTGAATTCTGTGTGAAATACAATATTTTCTTTCTTTCCCTCTCTTGCTCATGTGCTGAGCCCCCCTCTTTTTAAATATTGTTTTTTATACGATCCTGCTATTTTGGTATATATATATATATATATATTTATATATATATATATATATAAGGATCCAATGTTAGGGTAATGAACAACAGATAATATTATATTAACAGTATAATTTAAAGTAAGAAGGGGGCTCAGCACATGAGTAAGAGAGAATAGAAGAAAAAATTAGATATTATTAAAGCGCACAAATAAGTGTTACAAAGCTCTCTTTATATAGAGAGGAGGTGAGCTCTATGATTCAGGCTCAAACAACTAATAATCAAAAACAACCAAAATACTTTTACAAATCACAAGCATTATTGATGCCGGGTGCTCTTTAGGCCCCATCTTCACAATCAATAATGAATACAGACAAAAAACTTTAAAGAAACAAACAAACTTTATAAAAGCAAATATTATGCTTCAACCACTAGGATAAAGTGGATTCCATTATCTGAATTATTCTTCACAAAGCAATTATTATTGCTGATGACTCATTATCTTTCCCCTGAATTATTACTGATGACTCATCCTGTCAAATTGGTAGCCTTGAGAAGCATTCTTCGTCATCTAGAGAAGCTAAATTTAACTTCTCTCCTTCTATTGCAAAGTCTTTTGAGATTTTGAAAATCTGTATAGATTTCTAGGGCTGAACGATTTCTTCTCTCCATTAGAGTTGCTTGCTTATACTTAAAATCATTGTTATCAATTTGATTGTCAAGGTGAAGGAGCTCTCTTTCCTTCTTCTTCAATTTTCTGAATGCCTAAAATAATGGAGACATTGATTAATTTGCTGGACCTTTTCCTTTGGACCTCTGAATCATAGAGTCTCAGAAATAAAAGTTTTGGGAATAAGCGAGCAGCTCAAAAGGCCCGATATTAAAAATCAAATAAAAATCATTGAAAAACAATTCAATGATGAGGTTTGTAATGACCTTCCTAATGCCTTTTGGAATAGAAAGAAACATGTTATTTCTCTTCCATATATAGATGGTTTTAATAAAAACCAAATTCCTACCAAGGCTAAACCAGCCCAAATGAATAAAGAGTATTTAGAATTATGCAAAAAGGAGATTAATTCTCTCCTACACAAAGGCTTAATTCGAAAGTCTAAATCTCCTTGGAGTTGTACAGCATTTTATGTTAATAATGCTGCTGAAAAGGAAAGAGGTGTCCCTGGGTTAGTAATTAACTATAAACCTCTTAATAAAGTATTGAAATGGATTAGATATCCAATCCCTAATAAAAAAAGATCTGTTAGATTAAGCAATACTTTAATCTTTTCTAAATTCGATATGAAATCAGGATATTGGCAAATTTAGATTAATGAATCTGATAGGTATAAAACCGCATTTACAGTTCCTTTTGGTAATTATGAATGGAATGTCCTGCCCTTCGGTCAGAAAAATGCCCATTCTGAATTTCAGAATATAATGAATGATATATTCAATCCCTATACTGAGTTTTTAATTGTTTATATAGATGATGTTTTAGTATTCTCTAAAACAATTGATCAACATATCAAACACTTAAAAATATTTAAGAATTTGATAAAACATAATGGATTAGTTATATCTGCCCCGAAAATGAAATTGTTTCAAACACAGGTCAAATTTCTAGGACATATGATAAATCAAGGAAAAATTATTCCTATAGGTAGAAGTATTGAATTTGCTTCTAAATTTCCTGATATAATAACTGATAAAAAACAGTTACAAAGATTTTTAGGTAGTCTGAATTATATTTCAGATTATTATGAAAATTTAGCAAAGGATACAGCTATACTGTATTCTAGACTCAAGAAAAAACCTGAGCCATGGACTGAGAAACATTCTCAGGCTGTTCAAAAGATAAAAACCAAGGTAAAATATCTACCATGCTTATCTTTGGCTAATCCAAAATATTTCAAAATTGTTGAAACGGATGCATCCAATATAGGATATGGTGGAATTCGAAAACAAGTAATTCCTGAAACTTTTAAAGAAGTCCTGGTAAGATTTACCTCCGGGAAATGGAATCCTACTCAGTCGAAATATTCGACTATTAAGAAAGAAATGTTTTCTATTATTAAATGTATTACAAAATTTCAGAGTGATTTATTAAATCAGAAATTTCTGTTAAGAATTGATTGTAGCTCGGTTAAATCAATTATTGAGAAAGATGTTAAAAATTTAGTAGAAAAGCAAATTTTTGCAGGATGGCAAGCACAGCTTTCAGCCTTTGAATTTGATATTCAATATATAAAGGGAGAAAATAATTCTTACTGATTATTTAACCTGTGAATTTTTACAGGGTGAATGACAACCCCTAATAGGGGAAGAGGTCGCGGGTATGGCCGCGGTCAATATGTTGCCTTATCCAGAATCAATTGTCCCTCTAATAGGAGATTGGACAGTTCAGCATTATAGACCCAGAGGAATGCAGCAATTACCTGCTCCTACAAAAAAGGAAGATATACCTTCCTCTTCATCTAGTAAGTCAAAAACTTACAAAGATATAGCAGTCACTGACGCTCCTCAGGATAAGGAATATTTCGAAAATCCTGTTATAGAATATATTCTGTTCCTTCGTAACGAAGACCTTCAAACAACCCCTGTTGATGGTTGGTCTCTAAGATCAAGATATCTCGAATCAAGAGGTTACGCAGGGCTTCATAATCAAGCCAGACAAAATTTAGAAATTTTGTTAACAATTTCAGAATCGGTGACTATTACTCACCATTATCAGAATAGTAATCCTGATAATTTTATAAATTTTAGCAAATGCCATATTAATAATATACTCCTTCCAAGAGAATGAGGATTAAATCCTAATGTGGGTAAAGCTATTAAGATAGCAGAAGGTAAATATATTTAATTTAATTATTGGGATTATATCCAGGCTTTTACTAAAGCTTTCTATTATCAAAACCCTAAGAATAAACATCCTTGGTTTTTCACTATCAATCCAGAGGTGCTTAATAAGCCAGTTCCTAATTGGTTCTTCAGATGGTGAGCAAAATCGGTCCTTCTTTGGAAATCTTACCAAAGGTAATAAAGGATTTATATAATCCATGGTGTGACAGTAGTCCACTAATCTCAAAATTGGATAATTTAATCACTGGACAATGTCCATTCTTATTTTTGCTAAATTTTAAATCCCTTGGATTTGGAGATGGTCCATTGATGTTTTCAGGGATGAATTGAATATCTCAATTCTTCGAAGAAAATTCTTCTTCAAATGGTGGAATAATATGGATTCCGAAGATAGCAAAATTATGGTGAATAATATTAATCTTGCCATTTCAACCGAAAAGGGCAAAGCATCTCAGGAGAAAAATTCTCAGCAACCTTCTTTGGCAAATATAAAGGGTTATTTCGAAAGAAAATACCTCTCTGAATCAGAAGAACAAATTATGGTTCGAGTTTTGGACTATATGAAAGAACAATTTTTCAATTCTTTTCCAACTCAGTTTTCAAAGGATGATGAATCAATGAAGGCCACCTCATCCCAAGGATCAATGGATTCTAATACTTTTAATTGTCTAGCAGGCAAATCTCAAGCAGAAGAGAACTTTTCTGCAGAAGAAACTCGACCTACCCCAGAACCTACTATAGAAGATTTCTGGGACTCTATGATTCAGACTTCAATTCAGAGGTCCGAAGGAAAAGGTCCAGAAAATTAATCAATGTCTCCATTATTTCAGGCATTCTGAAAATTGAAGAAGAAGGAAATAGAGCTCCTTCACCTTAACAATCAAATTGATAACATTGATCTTAAGTATAAGCAAGCAACTCTAATGGAGAGAAGAAATCGTTCAACCCTAGAAATCTATACAGATTTTCAAAATCTCAAAAGACTTTGCAATAGCTGCATCAAAAATAGCTGCATCGACAGACACCTTAACTTTGTTTGGTTGAGGCTTTACCCAGAAAGAAGCTCCATCTCCATCAATTCGAGGTTGAAGAAGAGCCGTAGAAGACCTGCTCTGGGCTATTGTCCATTGTGTAAGGTATTGCTTCGCCGCTGCTACTACTCTATTAACTGTCGAGGGCTTTTGGTTCCAGACCCAATCGTTTATAGCTCTCCAAATCGACCAACAGAGAACCACAGACTGAGCACGTTGTTTTTTCGTTCCTGAATTCCACAAATCATACATCCACCCCTTAAAGTCCGAGACCTGATTCCAACCAATACTCTGATTCAGAGTCATCCAACAGTGCTTTGAAAACGGGCACAAAATCAAACTGTGAATTATGGTCTCCTCTTCATTAGCACAAATCGGACACATTTTTTGGACTGGAACATGTTTATAGTACAGTTGGGTTAATGTAGGTAAGCAACTTGAGATCGCACGCCAAACTAAGTTAATTGCTTTAGGAGGGGCTTTGATTCTCCACAGCACACGCCAAACATCATCATTATCTTCTGCATTCCAACATCCCCTTTGCGTCTGAAGAAGCTTGTATGCACTTTTAACCGAGTACACCCCTGAATTTTCCAGTCTCCAATACATCCCATCTTCGTGACTTGCAGCATCCAGATGAACATCCAGAATTCGTCTTTGATCCCTGTTATTAAAAACATCCCTGATAACCTCAATATCCCACTCCTTCCTGTCAACACACATCAACGATGACACATAACCGTGCTCTATAGCTGGGGACACTGAAAGGCATATGACTCAGCCTATTTGTAGTTCGAGGATCCTAATCCAATTAAACTAGATTGTAATAAGTAAATAATATCAACTGTCACAGGAATCTCAAAAGATGATAACCGTCAGAAGAAAAATCAACAAGTCAATCTATAGTTTTGATGTTTTACACTGGAAGAAGATTCAGATATCTGATCAGGCCTCAAGGTAGCATTGAAACAAATGGATTCATTTAAGAGACAGAGATTTCTATAAGTGATAAGAAACAATTTCAGTACCGAATGATTGATGAGAGTGAAGAGTATAAAAAGACCACAGTGTTAAAAGTCACGATGAAGAACAGAGATTGGAGTTAGTCGTTCATGAACCAGACAGTACATCGAGCGTCAACATCATTCCAGTGTATGTTCCTTATCATAATTACGTGGTTTGCAGCGGAGTATTGACTATTAAAGAATTTATATTAATTCTATTTTAATTGATTAAATCAAGTAATTAAGTTAATAAATAAATTAATTCTATCAGAATTAATATATTTGTTAAAGTGATTATTAGATTAATTAAATAAGAATTAATATGAAAAAGAAATAATTAGTTAAATGATTTTTATAAATCATTTAATTAATTATAAACTGAAAAATATGATGATATAACTATCAAACTGATAGTTATACCGATAGTCATATACAGATTAAAGAAGAGATAGTCATATTCAGTTCAAAGAGGAGATAGTCATATGCAGTTCAATTGGATAGTCATATCTCATTCAAATGGTAGTAATACCGAATGTTATATTGAAATGGAGAGTAATACCGAATGTCATATTGAGCTGGTTAGTTATACCGAAAGTTATATTTAAACTGGACAGTCATATTACATTCAATTGATAGTCGTATCGATTGTCATATTAATGTAAAATGATTGTTATATCAGTTTAAACTAAGTAATATGACTATGGCTGTGTTATATAAAGAAGCTGAATGCAGAAGAAAAAGAATCAGTCGAGCAATACAGAAATATTACACACAGCAGCCCATCTCTCTCTCTCTCTCTCAAGCTCAAGAACACCTACAAATTTAATTCTGTAAATTCAAGTTCATCTCAGTTGTAATATCCTATCCATTGGAACTTGTTTACTTGTGATTCTTGTACTACTAGCGAATTAAGTTTCCTAGTTCACAAATTGATATCTTGATTTTTATTAACTAAATTAGCAAAGTTCATGTTGAATTTTCTAATTAGTTATTAATTACTTGATAATCATTTGGACTGATTTTGTAACACCCATCAAGTTAATATATTGTTATATTCAACTTGAAATTTGTGTTATATTATTCCGCACAAAATATTCGTTTAAGTGAAAATTGTTTAACAAATAAATTTTGAGAAAATGGTATAGATTGTATTCAACCCCCCCTTCCACAATCTTATCGGACCTAACAATTGGTATCAGAGCCTATTGATTGATACACAAATCAAGATCCTATTTTACTCAATCAAAAATCAAGCTCGAATTTTTAACTCTCTTAAAAATTCATCATGTCAGCCAAAGGCAATGTTAAAATTCCTATCTTTAGTAAAGATAACTATGACATGTGGAAAAACAAAATGGAGTTATTTCTTGATGTAGCAAATCCAAGATTTTTGTGGGTTTTGAAAAATGGACCAGTAACTCCTATGCAACATGATACTGAAACAGTTACAAATGGAACTGTAACAATACCTGCCAAATCCTATCCAAAGGACCCTAAGAACTTTACCTCTGAAGATAAGAAGGAAGCTGGATTGGATAAAAATTTGAGACTCATTCTATTAGATTCCCTAGATGCTGTAATGTATAGCCATGTAAGGAATTGTAAAACTGCTAAGCACATCTGGGAAACTATTGAGATCATTAATGAAGGGACTGATGAAGTCAAGGAAAATAGACTTCAAATTTTGACCTCTGAATATGAACACTTTAGAGCTGGCCCTAACGAAGGCATTCAGGAAGTGTTCGAAAGGTATAACAAAATAATCAACAACTTGCAAGTTCATGGCAAGCAATATACTCAGAAGGAGATCAACATGAAGTTTTTACTGACTATGCCTACTCACTTGGAGCATAGAATCACTGCCATCAGAGAATCTAGAGATCTAACTCAGATTGCTCTTGAAAGGCTGTTTGGTATTCTGAAAACATATGAATTAGAACAAGTACAGCAAAAGGAATTCTATGGCAAAGGCAGAATGGCAAATTCTTCTACAGCTCTAGTGGTTGAGGTTCCTAAGGAAGTGGAAACTAAAGTTGTTCAACCTAACAGCTTCAACAAGGAACAAACTGAAGTGGAACATGGCCAAACACCAGCTATTCAGGATGGTGGAGAATTCTACTCACTTGAAGAGCTGGATCAATTGGAAGATGAATCTATGGCAATGATGGTGAGACAATTCAGTAACTTCAGATTCAGAAGAAATCCAAAGTTCAGGTTTAAGTCAAATAACAGATTTCAGAGAGGAGGTTCTTCATCCTCTAGTAACAGGGGAGGTTATAAAACTGGAACTGTTGACGGAAGCAAAATCCGTTGTTTCAATTGTAATGAGTTGGGACATTTTGCTACTGAGTGTCAGAAACCCAAGCAAGCACAGAAGAAAGATTATGAATCTGAAAAGAAGAAGAGTGGAAGAGCTTATGTAGCTGCTGGTAAAAGCTGGGATGACACAGATAGCGAAGATGAAGAATATGGAAACTTTGCGCTGGTGGCAAATGCTGAATCATCAACTTATTACACCACACCGGTAACTCTTACTGATGCTGAGTTAATTGATAGTTTACGTAATTGCTTGAATAATGCACAAAAAGGGTACGAGAGAATAAGTCTTGTTAACACTAACCTTGAAAATGAAATGTTAGATTTAAAAAAGGTGCAGATTAATCAAGATAAGAATTTAGAAGAAATAGCTCGACTTAACTACAAAGAAAAGGGTCTAGGAGAATACATGGTAAAACAAGTTGATAGGATTGCTGAACAAGAAACCAGGATTAGAGAACTTGAAACACAGATTAGAGCTTGTTATAATACTGTTAAAGTTTCTAAAAAGTTCTTCAACAAACAAGCAGTAGAACGAACTGTAGGAATAGGATTTGATTACAGTCAAGCTGTTGGTTCTTTGAGTAATCATTCTCCTAATCCTATCTCAGCTAAAGAAAGAGGTATACCACATATTCTCAAGAATGTTGAAAAACCAATGTTTACAAAATCTGATGCTGGCCCACCAGATATTCTTTCTATGGTTATACAAGAAGAAATGAGAAATGAGGATAGTGCAAATGGCACAGTCCTTGTTAAGGATAAATGTGTTAATGATAAAACTGTTAAGAACACTAATACAAAGAATGTTTCATCCAAGAAAAATGTCACAGTCTTTGTTAAGGCTAAATCAGTTGAGGACATTAACACAACGAATGTTTCATCCAAGAAAGATGTACCTAAAGTACCAGTCAAAGTTGTTGAATCAGCTAGTTCTTCTAAGACTGGATTAGGTAGTAATAAGTTGAAACAGAAAAATACCATGTCTACTATTGATTCTAATCATAAAGCATGTGGTATTATCAATTGTATGTCTTGTGCTTTTAACAGTATGCATGCTTATTTTAATGGTAATTATGCATGTGTTAAACAGAATGCTCCTCGACAGCACATGAACAGGAACAATAATGTTCGATCTAAGACTGTTTTTCCTCCTCAAGTTAGGAGACAGACATTTGCACCTAAGACTAAACAAAAGGTTACCAAGAATGTCTACCAGGTCAAATGTCCAGTCAATAACACAAGTGTTACTGCTGCCAGAGAAACATGGATACCCAAGATTAAACAAAAGATTTTCAAATCTGTTTATAAGGTTAAATGTTTATTGACTAAAGAGGTTAAAATTAAAAATGTTGTTTTGCCTGATAAAGGTCAATACTTTAAATACGCAGGACCCAATCAAATTTGGGTCCCGAAGAAGGTTTAATTCATTTGTCATTGCAGGGTATTGAACAGGTTGATCGAGTAACCTGGATCTTGGACAGTGGATGTTCAAGGCATATGATTGGAGATAGAACCCTGCTGACAAATGTGGTGGAGAAGGCCGGCCCAGTAGTTACCTTTGGAGATAACATCAAAGGTAGAACTGATGGATATGGCAGACTTGAAGCTGGAAATGTTATCATTGATGAAGTTTCTTTTGTGAAAGGACTTGAGCACAATTTGCTCAGTGTCAGTCAATTCTGTGATAAAGGTTATGAAGTTCATTTCAACAAGAAGAATTGTCTAATTTCACACAAGAGACATGAAAAGCCACAACTGACAGGAGTTAGAAAAGGCAATCTGTACGTAGCCAATATGAACTCAGGAAGCACTGAAGAAGTCACTTGCTTCTACACTAAAGCATCTAATGATGAGAGTTGGCTATGGCACAAGAAACTTTCTCATCTTAATTTTAAGACAATGAATTCTCTGGTTAAAAGAGAATTGGTGAGAGGTTTGCCTTCAATGGAATTCACTCAAGAAGGACTGTGTGATGCATGTCAAAAGGGCAAGCTAAAAAGGGCAAGTCACAGGAGCACTGATACATCTTCAATAACTGAACCATTACAATTACTTCATATGGATTTGTTTGGTCCAGTTAATGTGATGTCTATGTCAAGGAAGAGATATGCTCTAGTGATTGTTGATGATTTTTCAAAATACACATGGGTTCTATTTTTGAATTCTAAAGATGAGACTCCACAACTGGTGATTGATCACATTAAATTAATTGAGCGAGATTCTACGTATCCAGTGAGAGCTATAAGATCAGACAATGGAACTGAATTCAAGAATGCAGTTCTAAATGACTTTTGCACTGAGAAGGGTATAACCAGACAATACTCAGCTCCAAGAACTCCTCAGCAAAATGGGGTAGTGGAAAGAAAGAATAGAACCTTGATTGAAGCTGCACGTACTATGCTAAGTGAATCAAGGCTTCCATTGTACTTTTGGGCTGAAGCCATCAATACTGCGTGCTATACCCAAAATCGAACTCTAATCAATAAAGATCAAATGAAGACACCCTATGAAATTATGGCTGATAAGAAACCATCACTCAAATACTTTCATGTATTTGGGGCAAAGTGCTTTGTGCTTAAAGAAGGTGATGATCACGGTGGTAAATTCGATACCAAAGCATTTGAAGCAATTTTTATTGGTTATTCAATGAGAGCATACAGAGTGTATGTGATTGATGAACAGAAGATTATGGAAAGTGTCAATGTAACATTCGATGACACTAAACTCCCTAGTATCCAAACTGAGAATCCATCTGAGAAGCTATCTTTCGATGACATGACAGATACAGATTCAGATGATGACAATGCACCTGAGATTTTTGCTGATGCTAATGACAACAATGATGATCAGGGTAATGGTGATGAAATCAATGATAGTAGTCAAAATTCACCTGACTCTT
The DNA here is from genome assembly GCA_036435485.1 of Saposhnikovia divaricata. Classification (NCBI taxonomy): domain Eukaryota; kingdom Viridiplantae; phylum Streptophyta; class Magnoliopsida; order Apiales; family Apiaceae; genus Saposhnikovia; species Saposhnikovia divaricata. Next base: position 51,397,124 of record CM071594.1, on the reverse strand, counting down.
CTAATCAATCATCATCTAGTCAACCTGGCAACATCTCAGGGGGAGAAAATGAAGGGTCAACTGGTCACACACAACATCTCAATGAAGATCAAGGCGAATCATCAAGATCTAATCTTCCCAGACAGACTGTTTGGAATAGAGCTCATCCTTTTGAGTTAATCATTGGTGATCCAGTTGTTGGTGTAAAGACTAGAAGAGCTTTTCAGAATCAATGCAATTATTCAGGGTTTCTATCTGAAATGGAACCTAAGAAAACTGAAGAAGCTCTTTCTGATCCTGATTGGGTGATTGCTATGCAAGATGAACTCAATCAATTTAAACAACAAGAAGTTTGGAAGCTGGTACCCAGACCTACAGACAGACCAGTAGTTGGCACAAGGTGGGTATTCAGAAACAAACTTGATGAAGATGGCACAGTGACGAGAAATAAAGCAAGACTGGTAGCAAAGGGTTACTCCCAATCTGAAGGCATTGACTATGATGAGACCTATGCTCCAGTGGCTAGACTTGAGGCCATAAGAATATTCTTGGCATTCGCAGCATTTTCAAACTTTAAAGTTTATCAAATGGATGTCAAGAGTGCTTTCTTGAATGGCAAGCTAGATGAAGAGGTTTATGTAGAACAGCCTCCTGGTTTTGAAGATCCAAATTTAATTGACTATGTCTACTTCCTTTTCAAGGCTGTCTATGGTCTTAAGCAAGCACCAAGGAAATGGTATGACACTCTCTCTGAATTTTTACTTGAAAATGATTTTGTTAGAGGTGTCATAGACAAAACTCTCTTCACAAAGAAACATAAGAATGATACAATTATAGTCCAAGTCTATGTGGACGATATAATATTCGGGTCTACTAATGATCTTTTGTGCAAGAAATTTGCCAAGTTAATGCAGGGTAAATTTGAAATGAGCATGATGGGTGAGCTGAAGTTCTTTCTTGGATTGCAAATAAATCAAAGGACAGATGGAATATTTATCTGTCAATCCAAGTATGTCAAAGAGCTTCTCAAAAAGTATCAAATGGAGGACTCATCTTCAGCAAGAACACCATCATCTACTGCTGTCAAATTTGGAGCATGTGAAAATTCTGCCAAGGTAGATATCACAAGCTACAGAGGTATGATAGGCTCATTACTTTACCTTACTGCGAGTAGACCTGATATTATGCATGCTACGTGTTTGTGTGAAAGGTTCCAATCGGATCCTAGAGATGTTCATCTCATTGCTGTTAAACGAATTCTGAGATATCTTAAGGGTACGCCTAACTTAGGCATCTGGTACCCTAAAGATTCTGGTTTTAATCTTGTTGGATATACAGATTCAGACTATGCAGGAAGTGTTGTGGATAGAAAAAGCACATCTGGGAGTTGTCAATTCCTAGGTGGTAGACTGGTTTCCTGGTACAGCAAGAAACAACAAACAGTTTCCAACTCAACAGCTGAAGCTGAATATATAGCTGCTGGAAGCTGTTGCGCACAGATTTTGTGGATCAGGAATCAGCTGAGAGACTATGGCTTTGTGCTTGATAAAATTCCAATTTTATGTGATAATACAAGTGCCATAGCAATCTCTAACAATCCTGTGCAGCACACAAAGACAAAGCATATTGACATCAGGTATCATTTTATTCGAGAGAATGTCATGAATGGTACCGTGGAGTTATTTTTTGTACCTACGGAAGAACAAACAGCAGATATTTTTACTAAGTCTCTTGACGAATCCACATTTACCAGAATTGTTGGTGAATTGGGTATGTTAAATAGTCCTAGTAATTAAACTGGTTAATATCTGAGGTTTGATCTTTAATAATTTACAAGTGATTGATGTGTTAATATTTGTTATTAAAATCACTTGTATAATTATTTTATCAACTTATACTCTTGCTTGTTTCATCTTAAATCATTGTTATTATTTTCTCTATTTATTTTTAATTACTTCTTGTGTTTTTAGATTAATTCATTTTCTTTAAAAATATTTTTCTCGAATTTTACAAGCTGTAATTTATGAGAAATCTATTTTTCTTGAAAATGTTATTGTTTTAAATTCAGTTTAATTATTTTTGTTGTTTAAATAAATCATAGTTTCTTTTTAAATAATTTTCTATATGGAAATTATTTTATTAGAAAATTTATAGATTTATTAATTCATCAGAAATAATTATGTATATATTTAGTATTTTATTTATTTTGATTTGTAGTGTTTGTCCTTTTGTTATTAATGTTTGACCTCGTAAAAAGGACTACCTATGATCGTTTGTTTAATTTTTATTAGGTTTGCTAATTTTAGTGTACATTATTTTACTAATTTTTGGCTTGATTTGTTGATAGAAATTAAATTGTTTTTACTTTTAGAATTGTATATATTATGGTTATATTCTGTTAATGTTTGAATTTTAGAATAATTATATTATTGTTTTTGTTCCAAATATGACTGCCGAAAAATCTATTTTACATTGTCATATTCTTTGTTTTTCGATAGTCATATTAGTGTCTTTTTAATACCTTAAGCTGTTATATAACTGAGTACAGGATAGTCATATTACGTTTATACGCAATATAACTATCGGTATGACTATCAACCGATAGTCATATTAGACTTGTTTTGTATATAAGTCGGGAGTTATATCAGATAGTTATATTTAGCTTATTGTTATATTGGCGTGTTAAGTCACCCAAAGAACTCTATCGATACTTACACGATATACACGAATATCAGTCGAATTGCTGCCGAATTACTGTCTCAAATCACACTCGAATCACACATTTAAGGACATTAATCGATTACCCAGTCGATTATCATCAAAACAAAGGTTAAAATGTAAGATTTGGTCGAGTTTTTAAGGATTTGAGTTTGAAACTTTCGAAATTTCGATTTGCAATTCAAGAACAAAGACTGTGATGTTGTAAAAATCTAAAAATATGTGTGTGTTTGTACTGCAATCAAGATCTTTGCCTCAAAATTTCAGAATTTTTGATGAAGATTTTGATTTTTTCGAATTTTTATTTATTTATTAATTCGAATTTTGTGATTTAATTGGGTTAATTGTTGAATTTTGCAGATTTCTTAATTTTAATCCCTGATTTGGAATGGCTGGTGCTTATAATAATTTTGAGCTTGTTAATCACAATTATATTGGATATTTTAATCCCGAGGATTGCCTAGTGGATCGGTTCAAGTCCTGGATAAAATTCCTAAACGAACAAAATATCTGTAGCCATTCTATAACTGCAAATGTTCCCATGAAATTTGGTCCACTTAAACTAATGTGTACTACAGCTGTCTCAGATGAAAGATCGTTTTCATTCAACTTTAATGACAAGACATATACAGTGGATGAATCTGTCTTCAATGCTGCTCTGAGGCTTCCTACTGAACAATTTGCTGAAGTGCCTTCAAATGATGAGTTGACTCAATTCTTTACAAACCTCAACTATCATGGTCAACTGAATCTTAAACGTCCACTCAAAAGCAATCTTGTTCAAGAATGGAATATCTTCTTCGAGATCATAGCAAAGGTGTTTGCTAATTCTACAAAGAGTAACAATACTGTCATCACAGGTATGTTACAGTCAATTGGTTTCTCAATTGCTCACAATAGAAGAATCAACTTTGGCAGCTTGATATGGCCTATTTTGCTAAATCGGTTGAAGAAGGCTAGAAAGAACTTTGGAAAAGGTAAACTGGTTAAGTGTCATTATCCTCGATTTTTGACACTAATTTTTAATCATCTTATGCCTAAGGATCAACCTGCTCCGTTTCCAAATGATCGAATTCAATGGTCTGGTAAACCAAACAAGAAGTTCTACACTAGGCTGGATACTTCTAAGGTCTTGTTGCATGTTCCGGTGGTCATAACACCATATATGTCTACATACATAAATTTGCCAAATGTCATGCCACAGCCAGCTGCTGAGATACCTTTAATTGAACAAGCTCCACAACCTGAAGCAGAACAAGTTCCAGAACCTCAACCTGATTCTGAACCCTTGAATGCTCTTGAACATCAACTTCCAGTGGATCAACCCACTCAGAATGAAGATGATGTACATGTCAATGATCAGGTATTTGACTCAACTACTTTGCAATCTCAATATCTTTCTAATAGTCAAATAATTGTGAGAAGTGACCAAGGGATTGTAGATCCACAACCTTTATCCCAGGTCAATGCACCAAACACTGATCCTAAATTCTCCAAACACTATCGTAGAAAGAAATTGTCATTCAAAAGAGCTATCCCTAGTAGTGATATCTTGAGTGAAATAGATTTGCCATTACAAAAGAAAGGTAAAACCATGTCAAAGGCAATCATAAACCCATTTATTCCTTCAAGTTCACCCCTGTTACTCACAATGGGGGAAGATATTTTCTTACATGAAACTGAAAACATTGTTATGCAAGAGGAGCAAGATACAGTGCCTGCCATTGTTACGGCAGAAGAACCTTCACAGGTTGATCGGGATTTGCGAACTCCCATTGCACCACCACTGACCTTCCAAGAGGAGGCTAGGGTGATTTCTAGTGCAGGTACAATGGATGCAGCTCAGGATTATGAGAGGAGTGATGTGAGATTTACCTCAAATCTGAGTGAAACACTAGCACGTGAGGTGAGTGATAATCAGAGAGCGATTGAGGTGAGAGCACACAATGACACATACACTTTATCTCTCATAGCACAACTCGATCAAATGAAAGAAAGTCTTGCTCAAGCTGAAGAAGACAATAAAAACTTGAGGTTTGATATGGATAACATGAGAACTATCTTCAACAACAAGATCAATGCACTTAAACTCTCTTAACAACAAGCAATCGAAGACTCTGGAGATGTCACAGTGGCTCAAGATCTTATTATATCTTCTATGTCTAATCAGATTGAAGATCTTCAGAATAACATAAATGGGAATCACTTATCCACTGAACATCGTCTCAGTCAGATTGAAAGGCAAAATGATCATCAAGCAAAGGGGTTGAGACACTTATATAATATCATTAGCAGAACTCACTCACTTACAGCAGAAGAGAAGAAATTCTTTGGAAGTAGTGATGAAAGTGACCCTGGAGCTGGTACAAGTCACAAAACTGTAGAGGATTCCTCAACTAAGGGGGAGAAATCTAGAGGGGGAGGAAGTGTATGTAAAGAGAAAGATGAAGATAGGAGTGAAGGGAAAAAGAAGAAGACAACTCATCAAGCAGCAGAACAGGAAGATGATGATGCTGTAGAAGGTTTTTACTATACAGGTGAACCTGATATTGATCTGTTTGCTGACTTACAGTTTCCTGATGTTGGTGAAGAATTCGATGAACCAGATCTCAGTTTTTGGGATGATGAAGAGCCGATAATTCCTGATTCTGTTGAAACACAAAGAATGAATTTTGAAGCAAATAAAGAACTTGAACAGAATGAAGCTAATCTGTCTATGAGAGAAGAAAGACTCAAGAAGACACTCGAACAGTTAGCTCATAATGAAAGACTTCAAACGGCTGAACAGGAAGCACTTCAAAAGCAACATGCTCAAAAGCTGGAACCTAGGAAGATGTACATCAAGTACAAAAATGGTGATAAGTGGGAACGTGCTCAAAAGGTAATAGACTCACCACAAACTTCTGACTATGATGATCGTCGGATGATTGCTATTTTTGAAAGCTTTAAAAGGAAGAACCCTGTACATGACATGTACTTGAAAGCTTTGAAGACAGAAATTGTACGAATAACCACTGCATCTGATCCTAAGAATGGTGAGCTACTAATCTTTGTTGAATGTCATAAGCTCGGATCTCACAAAGTATCGCTTCAGTTCTTCTATGATAGATCTCTGTCAGAGCTTTGGGTGTTGAGACCAAAAGTAAGAACATCTTCTGAGCTAGGCATACTGCTTCATGAAAAATTTCAAGAGTTTGCTGAAAGAGCTGGTCCTGAAGTTATAAATAACCCTCCACAAGTTAAAATTCTTAAGGGAGAAGTTATTCACACTGTTAATCTTCAGACAGAATTATATACACACCTTGCCAGACATTTGGTATATGTTGAATATGCTCTTCGAAATCATGGTTTTGCATCACAAGAAAAAATTGAAGCTGCAGATCATATTCGATCCTATGCCCAGACCAACATGAAGAAGTACAAGCAGTATCAAGGTGAGTTGAGAAAGAAACTTGGAATACCAATGGTTTATCCTATAGATGTGTCATCCAGAAGGGAATTACTTGTTGACTCCGAATTGATCAAGAATCTACCTGATATGGATGAACAAGAAGAAGGAGAAATCAACGAGGAAGAAGGTGGTAAATGAAGATTAGCTCTACAAGTTATATCATTAGAGCTTTGATAGAACAAGATAGGATAATTGTCTTATATGATCAGTCTAGAGGATCATCTATCTTGTATTTATCTTTTCTGTTTGAATCTGGATAATGTTAATATGAACCAGAACTTTTACATTATTTACTTAGCATTTAAAGTGTTTTCTTTTACTTGTTTAATTGGGATTAGTTGAAGAATCCTCTAGGTATTTGCTTGTTATTGTATAACAAACAAATAGGGGGAGATTGAAAGGTATATGACTCAGCCTATTTGTAGTTCGAGGATCCTAATCCAATTAAACTAGATTGTAATAAGTAAATAATATCAACTGTCACAGGAATCTCAAAAGATGATAACCGTCAGAAGAAAAATCAACAAGTCAATCTATAGTTTTGATGTTTTACACTGGAAGAAGATTCAGATATCTGATCAGGCCTCAAGGTAGCATTGAAACAAATGGATTCATTTAAGAGACAGAGATTTCTATAAGTGATAAGAAACAATTTCAATACCGAATGATTGATGAGAGTGAAGAATATAAAAAGACCACAGTGTTAAAAGTCACGATGAAGAACAGAGATTGGAGTTAGTCGTTCATGAACCAGACAGTACATCGAGCGTCAACATCATTCCAGTGTATGTTCCTTATCATAATTACGTGGTTTGCAGCGGAGTATTGACTATTAAAGAATTTATATTAATTCTATTTTAATTGATTAAATCAAGTAATTAAGTTAATAAATAAATTAATTCTATCAGAATTAATATATTTGTTAAAGTGATTATTAGATTAATTAAATAAGAATTAATATGAAAAAGAAATAATTAGTTAAATGATTTTTATAAATCATTTAATTAATTATAAACTGAAAAATATGATGATATAACTATCAAACTGATAGTTATACCGATAGTCATATACAGATTAAAGAAGAGATAGTCATATTCAGTTCAAAGAGGAGATAGTCATATGCAGTTCAATTGGATAGTCATATCTCATTCAAATGGTAGTAATACCGAATGTTATATTGAAATGGAGAGTAATACTGAATGTCATATTGAGCTGGTTAGTTATACCGAAAGTTATATTTAAACTGGACAGTCATATTACATTCAATTGATAGTCATACCGATTGTCATATTAATGTAAAATGATTGTTATATCAGTTTAAACTAAGTAATATGACTATGGCTGTGTTATATAAAGAAGCTGAATGCAGAAGAAAAAGAATCAGTCGAGCAATACAGAAATATTACACACAACAGCCCATCTCTCTCTCTCAAGCTCAAGAACACCTACAAATTTAATTCTGTAAATTCAAGTTCATCTCAGTTGTAATATCCTATCCATTGGAACTTGTTTACTTGTGATTCTTGTACTACTAGCGAATTAAGTTTCCTAGTTCACAAATTGATATCGTGATTTTTATTAACTAAATTAGCAAAGTTCATGTTGAATTTTCTAATTAGTTATTAATTACTTGATAATCATTTGGACTGATTTTGTAACACCCATCAAGTTAATATATTGTTATATTCAACTTGAACTTTGTGTTATATTATTCCGCACAAAATATTCGTTTAAGTGAAAATTGTTTAACGAATAAATTTTGAGAAAATGGTATAGATTGTATTCAACCCCCCCTTCTACAATCTTATCGGACCTAACAGACACTGTCGTGATATAAGGGTTGTCAGCTTCTGCCAACCAAGGCTGACCTACAATCTTTATTCTCTCACCGTTTCCCACCCTCCATCTAACTCCATCTAGTAACAATTGTTTTGCCTCGAAGATACTCCTCCACACGGGACTTGGGTTATGTCCCAAAGCGAAGTTAAGAAAATCAATATTAGCAAAGTAGCGTGCTTTGTACAACCTTGAAACCAGACTATCTGGGTTATCAATAAAGCGTCATCCTTGTTTTCCTAACATAGCAAGGTTGAAATCCCTGAAATGCCTAAAACCCAGACCACCCGCACTCTTATGTTTTGCCATCCTTTCCCATGACATCCAGTGGATTCGAGACCTGTTAGCTTGGTCTGTGCTCCACCAAAACTTAGACAGAGTTCTCTCTATATCCCTAGTGATTTCCAACGGCAACAGGAAAACACTCATAGAATAGGCTGGTAACCTTTGAGCTACAGATTTCACCAAAATTTCTTTCCCTGACCTGGAGACATACTTACCATCCCAACTTCGAATCTTTGAAGTTACCTTCCCCTTCAGGTAACCCAAAATTGCTGATTTGTTTCTCCCTATAATGTTGGGCAGTCCCAAGTACTTGCTCTGTGCATCAGCTTCAGCCATCTGCAATAATTGGCAGACCTGCATTCGATTGTACTGTATCACATTTGTACTAAAAAATATTGAAGATTTACTCCTATTCACTTTCTGACCCGAGGCTTTCTCATAGACATCTAACAGCTCTAACACTTTCCAAGCTTCCTCAGTGTTAGCTTTGCAGTCAAAGTAGCTGTCATCAGCAAAAAACATGTGAGATACAACAGGTGCTCTACGACATATCTTAATGCCATGGATCCACTGATTTTGCTCATACTTTCGAATCAACGCAGATAGCCCTTCTGCACAGATGATAAAGAGGTAAGGAGACAGTGGGTCTCCTTGCCTAATACCTCGAGTAGGATTTATAGGACCCATAACATGATCTCCATGAACTATAGAATAGGTAACTGTAGACACGCATTGCAGTACCAAATGCACCCACCACTCCGAAAAACCCATTCTTAGCAATATTGCTCTCAAGAAGCTCCATTCAACACGATCATACGCCTTACTCATGTCGAGCTTCAAGGCCATAAACCCATCCTTGCCCACTTTCTTACGCTTTAGGTAGTGCATAACCTCGTAGGAAATCATTATGTTATCTGAGATTAACCGTCCCGGGATAAAGGCACTTTGCGTATCCGAGACTACATCATCCAATACTCCCTTCATTCTATTATCCATGACTTTGGTAATCACCTTCATTAGCACATTACAAAGAGCTATAGGTCTGAGTTCACTTACTATGGTAGGGTTCTTTTTCTTCGAAATTAGAACCAGATTTGTAGCATTAAGATCGCAAGGAATCTCACCAGTAGCAAAAAATTGTTTTACCAGACTGCTAATGTCATTTCCAACTAACTGCCAGTGCTTTTGAAAAAATGCTGGTGTCATTCCATCGGGGCCCGGAGCTTTATTAGGATGCATCTGAAAAAGAGCCGATTTAACCTCCTCTATAGTGATCTCTCTAAGCAACTCTGAATTCTGCACTTGATCGATTGTTTGAGGCACACAATCAATCACCTCATCTGCAGTAGTGGAGCCAGCAGTGAAAAACCCTTGATAAAAATTACTGATGAATTGTTGAAGAGCACTTTGCCAATCCAGCCACATCCCATTATCATCCTTAAGCTTCTGTATATGATTTGTGCGACGACGAGTATTACAAGCAGCATGGAAATACCTTGTGTTTTTATCACCCGACTGAAGCCATAATTGTTTTGATAGCTGCCTCCAAAATATTTCCTTTTGATCCAGAATTAAAAACAGCTGTTGCTTCACTTCCTTATATTTCTCTACAGACTGACCATCTCGAGCACCTCTGAGCTGTTTTAACTGAGATTTGCATTCCTTAAGCCTTTTATTAAAACACCCAGTTATTTCTCTTCCCCATACCTCTAAACTCTCCCCACAATGCTTCACCTTTTGCATTATGCTTTGATTCCCCTCAACCTCCCAATTATCTTTGACAATCTGGAAACATAGTGGTTCTAGCAACCAAGCGTTCTCAAATCTAAAAAACCTCCTCCTTGACACAACACTTCCCCTTCTTGGATCCAGATGAATCGGACTATGATCTGAAGGCGTTCCTTCCAGGTTATTCAATTTTGCCAGTGGGAAAAGACGACACCAAGCACTACTTGCCAAGGCTCTGTCAAGCCTAATCTCCAACCAGGAATCAGTATTCCTACCCCTTTCCCAAGTATAGGGATGACCTACTAGATCCAGGTCTATTAACTCCGTCTCATCAAGAACACTGTTAAAACCATCAACCTGACTTTGAGGATATGCAGCTCCGCCTTTTTTTGTCATTCTGAGATACTATATTGTTCATATCGCCTATCACGCACCAGGGCAAATTGGAGTCTCGAGCTAGATTCCTCAACAAATCCCAGGTTCTTCTTCTAAGATTTCTGTTTGGCTCACCATAAAATCCTGTCAAACGCCATGGTTGAACACCCTCCATATGAACCTCTACATCTATATGATTATTACATAAGCTAATGAGTCTCACCTGATCAATACCTCTCCATAACAAGGCCAAGCCACCACTTCGACCCTAAGCTTCCACAACTACCATTCCTTGAAACTTTACCCATTCCATCTTTTCTTTACTACTCAACGTTTCACTCAAAAAAACAACAGAAGGCCTTTCTTGTCGGACTAGGTCCTGAAGGAACTGTAACTTCCGGGGCGCCCCCATACCCTGGCAGTTCCAACTTACAGTACTCATAATGATTGGCGGGCCTGCAAAGCAGCACCCGCCATATTCAAGTTTTTTTGGTTCTGTTTTTCAATCTCCTGTGGGCTCGATAGCATTTGCTGTTCTGGGCTTTCCCTTATTTCTGGGCCGTAGATATCCTCCACTCTACGTTTTTTTGGGTCATTCCCAAAGATCTCGTTTGGGTCCACAATCATATTATTTTGATTTGCTATATATTCATTCTCCTGACTTTGTGCTAGCAAATTTTGAAAACTAACAATCTGTTTTCCCGCTTCTCCTATATTCACTCCCCCAGATGACGTTGTTGGTTGCAAGTTGTTACCCAACCCAATCCCTGATTTCACGCGATTTATTCCACTAGCGTTTGTTACGCTATCAGCCCTTTCTCCACTTTCTTCAACCGGAACTTTCACCTGAGATACACCTCCCAGTCGCAACCACTTACTCCCCATTGTATGCATACGTCGTCTTGGTTCTGCACGCATCCAGGCACCAAAAGGTTTTTCTATTCTATCCTCCGGAGTATCGAATAGCTTCTCACAGAACTTGTCACTATGCCCGATCATACCACATATAAAACAGAATGTAGGGATACCTTCGTATTTGAAGTTAACCCAACACCAGTTTGTCTCACTTTTCTTTAACTTCATCCTTCTTTTGAGTGGCTTATCAAGATCAATCGCCACACGAACACGCAGATATTCTCTCCATACCCCCATGAAATTATTAGAGTCAGATTCCACAAATTTACCAATGTAGTTGCCAACGTCTGTGACCACTCTTTGCGACATGAAACTAGTTCCCATCCCATGCAGTTGAACCCAAATCTCCAGGTTATTGATTTGCTTAGTACGTGGATTATCCCCTTCATGCAACCTCTCAAAAATCAAGTGGAAGCGCCCAAACGTCCATGGACTTCCCTTACAGACCCTTGTGATATCTAATTCATGATAGAATTGAAATATAAAACGATTAGCATCCAACTGTTTAACATACATTCCCCTATCCGGACGCCATAAAGAGGCCATTTTGTGCTGCATGGCTTGAAAATCAATCGTTGAATCTGTCAAGAATCTTCCCACAAGGCACCACCTATTATCAATCTCACTTAAACCTTCATCGTCCTCTCCATAGTTTATGCCACCAGTCTCCTCGTCTTCCATGGAAATCCTGACAAACGCATCCTCCATTTCATCCATTGCAGAGCAATATCCCGCCATAAAGAGACAAATACAATCTAACGAGAAAAAACGGAACAGATCTTAAACAGAAATCGAACAGACCTTTAACAAGAAAACACTCTCACCATGTCAAAAGACAAGACTTTTTCTCTATTGTGTGCGTGTATAGTTGAAACACTATTAATCCTTAGTTTTGGAATTTATTTTATTACAGCTCAAACAGTGTCTATCCTTAATATCGGAAGAGCGGACGAAGAATTGTTAGGAATTGTCCCACATCAGTTGTGAGACAGGCAGATTGATAATTAATAAGCAACCAGATTAACTCCATTAGTATGAGACCTTTTGGGAGTTACCCAATATTTCTCCACTTTTATTGTCGTAATCGTTATAAGAAGAGAGTTTGACAAAGTTTGAGGTCTTAGTGCAAATATAAATGTTCCTCGTATCTGAATTAAATTATATTATATCTTTCAGAATAATCTTATATTGCATTAATCTTTTGAACTATTTTCATTAAATAAGTTTATAGCATCTAATCACTTTAAGATTACATTAGTACGTTTACTAAGTTTGTTTTTATAAGGAAAAAGTTAATAGTTTATATGTTGTTGTATTGTTTCATAAGTAAAAAATTCAAAAACATTTACAATTTTATAATTTTGTAATGCTTGGACTTGTACTTGCCTTCCAAAAGGCTGAGCAATGATAACCATCCTATGTCATGTCTCGGCTCCATGTTGAGCCAAGTACATTGCATGTATTGCACGTATAAAAGTTCATAGCCACTTGCCTTCAAATAAATAAATTATATACTCCTATTTGTTTAGCGAGTCGTATTGCACGAATCATTGAACTAGTTGCATTTCATTTCAATAATATTATGCACAACATTTTTTACAAAATTTTAGGATTTTATTTTAATAATATTTTTAGAAAAACTAATAATAAACTTAACAGTTACCATAAAACTTTTTTTACATATAAATTACACAATTAACCATAAATTTTATATATGTAACTTTGTGATTCATATTATGCACTTACATGACAAAGATTAATATTCGGAGCTTAAATATTAGAAAATAAAAGGGAAATTCCTCTCTCTATTACTTTCTATTATCTGTTGGTAGTATTTTTGTGTGATTCGTTCGCAGGGAAGGACTGTTAATACAAGTTCAGGTTTTAATTTCTTATAATCTAGAAGTGTGAGGAATAATTTGGTGTTTTGTTTCTAACTAAATTTAACTATAATAAGCAATTAAAATTGAGTTTTATCGATAGAGAAAATTAACCCGAGAACTAGGATTCTTCAATTGGTTCAATAATGTTGTTTTAATGTGATATATATTTTTCTCATATTTTGCTAAAAACAATTCTTCTAACCTTTATAATGTTCTCTCCCAAGATACAAAATATTGTCTATAATCATATCTCAAAAGTCACTCCCATGATCAATCGAAATACAATTTTAGATTATTAAGACCCAAGAATTATAAGTTTCATAGTCCTTTTATTAATCTCCCGATTCAATAATTGAACTATGTCTATCAAATCATGAACAAGAATTATGACTCCTTTCCCAATTTATCATAATCCCTATGAATACAATTAAAGGTTAGCTACTCCCTTAATTGGGTTTAAGCCCTCAATGATAGATTAGCAAAAATAGAGAATGATTATCACAATTAAACAAGCATATATCACCAATGAATACTACCTAATTCTCGGATTATAAAATTAGTTACTCATGCTAGATAAATAAAATAAACAGATAATAAATGGTAAAATCATAAGTAAAAGAGTTTAGAGTAAAGAAAGTACAACTTGAAGAATTTATCCTCCCGAAATAGTTGTCACTAAAATGAAAGAGCCCTCCAAGTAATTTCCTTAAAATCTTCAACCGAAATAGAATTTTGCCGAAAATTAAACTGTATGAATTAAAACTAAATTTTACAAAGAGAGAGAGAATACAAGAGAGGAATTGCTCTCCAAGAATTGGTGTGTGGAAATAAGCTCAAGAACTAGGCCTATTTATAGCACAAATTTAGCACACCACAAAATTAAAAAAATAAAAAGAAAAAGAAAAAGAAAAGAAAAACAAAGAAAAGAAAATAAAAAACACAAAAGTAGCCGAAAGCAACTTAACTTCCATTTCCTTATTCAATCCACCTGCTTTCCTTTCAGCCGCTTGTGTTGTTTAATACAATGGGTTCCGTAGAAATGCTTTTTATCCCGCACAGCTTATAATCTTTAATTAATAAATAATTAATTAAATCCAGAAATTATAAAAATAAATATCTAATAATGATATTTATATATATAATTTTCTAAATAAATTAAATATTTATTAATATAAATAAGTCCTTAAGTCCTAAGCTGCGGTCTTTTGAGGATCTGAAACCGGATTCCTTTTGCTTAACAAAAATTATATTAATTCCAACCGGGATTCCTGCTTTAAGAATATATCACTTTCAATGTTTTTGTGACAATTCTAATTTCCTCATTGCTCGTCCAGGTTTAATCTACGGTCTCTAGATAATCTGAAACTGGGCTCCTTTTGCTTCCAAAATTATCCTATAAACAAAACAAATTATCTTAGCATCAAATTCAAATTAAAATGCTACTAACAATGTTAATCAAGCACAAAATTAAGGATAAATGAGAGATAACATGCTATAAAATATATACAAAATTAGCATGTATCAAATACCCCCCAACTTAACTTTTGCTCGTCCTCGAGTAAACCAAACTAAGTACTTATTAATACCACTTCCGTAGGTGATCACGGTTGCATTTGGCATATGCAACAAGCCCTTTAAACCCCTAGGTAGCCCTAGTGGACGAGTGAGGTCTCGTGAGGGTCTGTAGTGAATATACCCACAAAATCCATCTAGCTCATGTAAAAGATCGAATGCCACTACAACACCACATATACAAGTTCTCTCATGCCATGTCAACTTTAAGAATCAAAGTGAAGAATGCAATGCCTTGTGTCGAAGTTACAAGTATTCACTTAGTCTACTCAAAGAAGATGCATAAGTTCTCAACAGTCCATGTCAATGTAAGAATAAGTTGGTAATCATGCTAAGCCCACAAGAGTACATCTTTGAGTCAAAACTTGGGATCTCATATGCAAAATACAGGTAATAACTCACCTTTCACTCACAAAAGAATATTCACTCAAGAACAAGGGTAAGTGTATCACTCTATTCCAACAAAATCATAAACATGCTTGACATTTGGTATCAATCTAACTTTAACGCAACACACACCACTGATGATAATCAAAAGGTCTTTATTCGGGTTGTAATGGGGCTAGGGACAAGGTATGTCAAGTAAAGCCAAAACAGGTTAAATGTCAAAAGCTAGTACCCAACAACATAATTCATTCAACTCCACCCTATTATCCCCACACTTGAATCTTTTTATTCTCTTTTAACAAGTAACTTGACTAGTCGAATGAAAAAGGATCATAAAAACATAAGTATGCTCTCATATAAATAGTATTTTTTTTAAGAGAGCTAATTATAAACAAGAACAAGGATCCATTGATATTATTACAAACTTCGACTAACAAGTAACAACCAAACCCAATATTTTCCAAAAAGTAATTATCATCAATAAACCCCCCTTTGCACACCTTTTTACTCCCTCAAACACTCTACTAGCCTTTGACAATTTGGGTTCAAGTTAAAGCAAGGCCAATAAAAGAAAAAGGTCTAGGCAAGTAATGTGGTGTGTCACCGAAAAAATATGATTAAGCTCAATGGGGTAACTAACTGATCATGTATAAATGGTGTGGTAATATAGGAAATATGAGGTTATCCCTAAATGCCTTTATCATGTTATCATCAAATAATGTCATGCATTTCAAGAAAGACCTCAAACAAGTGCTAGCAATGCAAACAACATGTGGACACTCAAGCAAACGAATATGAAATGCAAAAGATATGCATATAGGCTCAAAACTCACTTGGTGCGGCAAAGCATAATCAATCCCAGGTAAAAGTCTCTCTAATGCAGCTACTTGTACTCAAAGCATGTAAACCAAATCATCTTGCACATATTCATGTCCTTTTAATCACTTACAACCTTCAAAAAGTCTACCAGTTTCCACTTGCTAGTGTATGTGATCTTTTTACAAGGCCAGAATTCTTTTTGTGATTTTTAATTTTTTGATTTTTTTTTTGATTTATTTATTTATTTTTTTTAACATCACAATGAACACACACATCACAATGAACACACACATACCCCCCAACTTATCACGTTTCTTGTCCACAAGAAACACACACAATGGACTAATATGCGAGGAAAAAGAGAAGGACTCCCCTGAATCATGGTCGAGGTGGTAATGTGCAACCAAGAACTGCCATTGTGGCATCCATCTTGAAATGAAGATCCTCCTGCATAGTCCAAACAAAAATATTATTCAAATCAACAAAATTCCTTGGGTTGCCTCCCAAATAGCGCTTGTTTAACGTCATTAGCTCGACGCCTCTCGTGATGAACTTAAGCTTGAGGACTGGAGAGAAGCCAATTGACTCCTCTTGGAATGTCATCACCAATCAAATATGGCTTGAGTCTTTGCCCATTCACTTTAAACACATCGGAACCATCTCGAGTGATGTCCACAGCACCATACGGATATACCTTGACAATTTTAAAAGGGCCAGACCATCTTGACTTTAATTTTCCGGGAAAGAGTTTCAGCCTTGAGTTGAACAGTAGAACTTGCTGGTCAACTTCAAACTCTTTCGGTCTAATATGCCTGTCATGCCACTTCTTTGTCTTCTCCTTGTATATTGCCGCATTTTCATAAGACTTAAGTCTCAACTCATCAAGTTCACTTAGTTGCTTCAACCTGTTAAGTCCCGCAGCTTGTAATTCCATGTTCAAGAATCTTATCGCCCAAAGTGCCTTGTGCTCCACTTCCACGGGTAAATGACATGATTTTCCAAACACCAACCTATACGGAGACATACCGATAGGTGTCTTGAATGCCGTCCTATAAGCCCATAGAGCATCATCAAGCTTCCTTGCCCAATCTTTTCTGGAGCTAGCCACTGTTTTCTCAAGAATTTGTTTCAGCTCTCGATTTGAGATCTCCACTTGCCCGCTAGTTTGAGGGTGATAAGGTGTAGCAACTTTTTGCGTCACTCCATACTTTCGCAAAAGATCTTCAATTAATTTATTGCAAAAGTGAGACCCTCCATCATTGATGATGGCCCTAGGCACTCCAAAACGTGTAAAGATATGCTTCTGTAAGAACTTCTTAACCACTCTACCATCATTTGTAGGACTAGCAATCGCCTCCACCCATTTAGAGACGTAATCAACTCCCACCAAAATAAATTTGTTACCATAAGATGATGGGAACGGGCCCATGAAATCTATGCCCCAAACATCAAAGAGCTCAACCTCAAGAATAGGTTGCAAAGGCATCTCATTCCGTCCTGAAATATTTCCTGTTCTTTGACATCGATCACAAGTTGCAACAAAGCTTCTTGCATCTTGATACATTGAAGGCCAATAAAATCCAGACTGCCAAATTTTTCAACAGTTTTTGTGCTACTATTGTGACCACCACACTCTAAAGCATGACAATGATTCAAGACATTAGGAATTTCCTCGTGTGGCACACACCTCCTCATGATACCATCAACACATTCCTTGTAAAGAAGTGGTTCTTCCCAGAAGTAGTGTTTTACATCAAATAAGAATTTCTTCTTTTGTTGATAAGTCAGTCCACTTGGTACAATGCCACCCACGAGATAATTTACGAAGTCCGCATACCTTGGTGTAGACAAAGATACTGCAAGAAGTGTTTCTTCCGGAAATGCATCATTGATAGGTATATTAACTCCTACCACTTCATCTCCCTGGTCCTACCTGGATAAATGATCAGCTACCAAGTTTTCAGAACCTTTCTTGTCTCGAATTTCAAGATCAAACTCCTGGAGTAAAAGAATCCAACGGATTAGACGAGGCTTGGCATCTTTCTTTTTCATTAAATAACGAATCGCAGCATGATCTGTATAAACAATAACCCTAGACCCAACAAGATAGGATCTAAATTTGTCAAAGGCAAAAACCACAGCAAGTAGCTCTTTTTCAGTGGTGGCATAATTGATTTGTGCATCATCAAGTGTCTTGCTTGCATAGTATATCACATGCATGCGTTTTTCCTTCTTTTGGCCCAATACAGCACCCACAGCATAGTCACTAGCATCACACATGAGCTCAAAAGGTAAGCTCCAATCAGGGGCTGACATGATAGGTGCAGAAGTAAGTTCCTTCTTCAACCTGTTAAAAGCAACAAGACAACTCTCGTCAAAATCAAAGACACTGTCTTTTTCAAGTAGATTACAAAGAGGACGAGAAATTTTAGAAAAATCTTTGATAAAACGTCGGTAAAAACCGGCGTGTCCAAGAAAACTTCTAATCCCCTTCACAGATGAGGGTGGTGGTAATTTCTCGATCACTTCGATTTTCGCCCTGTCCACCTCGATGCCTTTACTAGAAATCTTGTGCCCAAGCACAATACCATCCTTTACCATAAAATGACACTTCTCCCAATTAAGAACAAGATTAGTGTCTTCACATCTCTGCAACACTTGAGACAAACTATTTAAACAAGAATCAAAGGAAGAACCATATACAGTAAAGTCATCCATGAAGACTTCCATGGTTTTTCCTAGAAAATCTGAGAATATAGCTGTCATAAGTCGTTGAAATGTAGATGGGCCATTACACAAACCAAAGGGTAGTCTACGATATGCAAAAGTACCATAAGGACAAGTAAAGGTTGTCTTTTCTTGATCCTCGGGTGCAATGGGAATCTGAAAATATCCCGAGAATCCATCTAGAAAATTATAATACTCATTACCCGCAAGTCTTTCGAGCATTTGATCAATAAATGGGAGAGGAAAGTGATCTTTGTGAGTAGCATTATTTAATTTTCTATAATCAATACAAACTCTCCAACCTGTTACAGTCCTAGTGGGAATTAATTCATTATTTTCATTATGCACGACAGTCATCCCACCCTTCTTAGGTACAACATGTATTGGACTAACCCAGCTACTATGTGGAACAGAGTATATAATGCCAGCATCTAACAACTTAGTTATCTCTTTCTTAACCACATCTTGCAAATTAGGATTCATTCTTCTTTGTCCCTCAATCACAGGTTTATGATTATCTTCTAATGAAATCCTATGCATGCACAGAGCAGGGCTAATTCCCTTGATATCTTTAATAGTCCAACCAATTGATGATTTAAATTGCCTAAGCACATGTAACAATTTATCTAATTCATCATCATGGAGCAAAGCGGACACTATCACAGGATATGTATCATTAGGACCAAGAAAAGCATACCTTAGATTAGAAGGAAGAGGTTTGAGTTCTACCTGAGGTGCCTCTGAAATTGAAAGTGCCACATCAATTTTCGGCGTACCTTTTTCTTGCATATCAAGTGCAAGTGCTTCTTCAACTTCTTTATCATCTAAGGTTTGTTCTACTTTTACGAAGTCTGTATCTTCAAGACTTACGATCTCATCCACTATGTCAATATTGAAACATGTAGCATCAAATGAAGGCATCTTCATAGCTTTATATCAAACTCAACCTTTTCATCACCAACATTTAATGCCAATTTCCCAGCTTTGACATCAATTGTGGTTCCAGCAGTAGCCAAAAATGGCCTTCCCAAAATAATGGGCATCTCAACATCTTCATCCATCTCCAACACCACAAAATCACAAGGGATAAAGAATTTATCCACTTTGACAAGCACATCCTCAATGACTCCCAAAGGATACTTGATAGTACGATCAGCCAACTGAAGTGAGATTCTTGTCTTCTTAAGCTCTCCAAGACCAAGTCTTCCACAAATGGAATGTGGCATCAAACTCACACTAGCCCCTAAATCACACAAGGCTTTAATATTCTCCATTGCTCCAATAGTGCATGGTAAAGAGAAACTCCCAGGATCTTTTAACTTCTGCGGAATTGATTTTTGTATGACTGCACTACACTCCGCATTCAGAGTAATAGTTTCCACATCCTCAAGTTTCCGCTTTCTAGACAACATCTCCTTCAGAAATTTGGCGTAGAGTGGGATTTGAACCAAAGCGTCAGCAAATGGAATATTAATATGCAACTGCCGGAACATAGTCAAGAACTTCTCGTATTGCTTCTCTAACTGCCTGTTGTGAAGTCTCTGTGGAAATGGAATAGAAGGAACATAAGGTGGCGGAGGAACATACGCTTTTCTGTTTTTTCTTCCTTCTTATCTTCATCCACTTTTTCTGACTTTTCTGCATCAATCTCTACTATCTCATTTTCTTTTTCCACATCCCTCTCTTTAGACTCAAGAGCCTCAACCTCGGGCAACTCTCTTCCGCTCCTCAAAGTAATTGCTTTGCATTGTTCCTTACCATTCTGGTCGGGTTGACTTGGAAGAGAACCCTGCTCACGAACACCCATCTTGGAGGCAATTTGTCCAATCTGTGTTTCTAGCATCTTTTGAGATGATGCCATCTGATTTATTCTTGATTCCATATTAGCCAATGCCCCAGAGGTTCCTTGCATTATTTTATTTAGTGCAACCTCCCAATCAGCAGGTTCTTTCTTTGGCGGTGGTTGATACTGCTGTTGTGCTTGATACGGTGGTCGTGACTGAAAACCGGGAGGCTGATTTTGCCTTGGAAATGAATAGGAAGGATTAGCCGTATGATTACTACTGTAAGAAAGATTGTTGTTTAGCCTTTGATTTGGATTGTAGTAGGAGTTATTCTGAACAGGCCACGGCTGTCTTCCCTGAATAAAAGATGCTTCTTCTGGAAATTGTTGCACATAAGAGTTCTGACTAGCACTATAATCATTATACCCTTCCATAGGTGAAGAAATAGCATTCACATTTGCCCTTTGTCCTCGCATCTCCTGAGTTAGAGCATCCAATTTGAGAGCCAGCATGTTGATCATCTCAGAATCTTGTGCTGCTTTTGCTGAGCTTGTCCCACTAGGTGCCCATGAATAATTATTTGATGTCAATTGCTCAAGAAGTGCCTTTGCCTGTATGGTTGGTGTCTTCTTGAAATCTCCACCAGCTGCCACATCCAGACTCAAACGAACATCTGCATTCAAAGATCCATAGAAAGTACTCAGGATCATCCATTCCTCACAACCATGATGTGGACATTTTCTCAATAATGCCTTGTATCTCTCCCATGCCTGATACAAGCCTTCTCCTGGCTGTGTTTTGAAGCTCAGAATCATAGTCCTCAACTATTGCGTTTTGTCAGAAGGATAATATTTGGATAAGAATGCGGTAGAGAGACTCTCCCATGTAGCAACTGCACTTTCTGGAAGCTGTTGAAACCATTCCATAGCTCTTCCTTTTATAGAGTAGGGAAACATGTGAAGACGAATTTGGTCACTTGTAACTCCATTGATCCTGAATGAACCACACATTTGCACGAAGCGCTCTAAATGACGGTGCGGATCCTCTCGCTCAATGTCCCCTTCAAAAGCTGAATTGCTCACCATCTGAATTAAGCTCGGATTGATGTTGTACTGAGCAGCGCTAATCTGAGGAGTCTTGTACATGCAATTCGCAGGATTGGGAGTCTCATGATCCCAAATAGATGTCTCATCAATAATAGCAACTCCACGATCTTCGTTAGCCATCTTAGATCTTTCTTTCCTTTGCTTTGCCTCTCGCCTTAAGATTCGAGCAGTGCGCTCGATTTCCGGATCAAATTTTAAATCTCCCGCACTTATAGAATGTCGCATATAACGAAGGTAACACTTGACAAATAAGTGTGAAAATTTAAACAAACAAAAGAAAGAGAGAAAAAATCAAAAGAAAAATCCTATATTTAGGTTCCTTATATAAAATAAACTAGACTTTGCTCCTAACTTAAGGACCACCAAAAATTCGGTAAATCAATAATTATTCGAACCGATTTGGCCAGGTAGGTGCAAGCATTGTCAAGAGGCTAAACACCAGCCTAGACACCAAATCCTAATTGGCCAGGTAAGCGTTTGCTTGCCTAGACACCAAAAAGTAGGAATAATTAAAAATTACGTCGTTTTTTAGGTACCCTCCTAATTGAGCACGAAAATCCCAGGGCCAAGTCTAATTAAAAAAAAACTAAAAAAAAATAAAAATAAATAAAAAGGCAAAAAGAGTGAAATACGGGTTACCGAAGCACGCTTCCAAGAATTCCAATTTGTTCCACACTCCGAAAGAAGATTCCCGTAATTTCCAATTTTCCTAAAATAAAAAAAATGAGATAAGTAAAAATAAAAAAAAATAAAATAAAAAAATTAAGGTGCACAATTACAATATTTTTGTTATTTTATTTTTATTTTATTTATATATATATATATATATATATATATATTTTGAAAAATCTAAATTATAAGAAATAATTAACCTAAACTTAATATTGATGCCTTCCCCGGCAGCGGCGCCAATTTGTTGGTAGTATTTTTGTGTGATTCGTTCGCAGGGAAGGACTGTTAATACAAGTTCAGGTTTTAATTTCTTATAATCTAGAAGTGTGAGGAATAATTTGGTGTTTTGTTTCTAACTAAATTTAACTATAATAAGCAATTAAAATTGAGTTTTATCGATAGAGAAAATTAACCCGAGAACTAGGATTCTTCAATTGGTTCAATAATGTTGTTTTAATGTGATATATATTTTTCTCATATTTTGCTAAAAACAATTCTTCTAACCTTTATAATGTTCTCTCCCAAGATACAAAATATTGTCTATAATCATATCTCAAAAGTCACTCCCATGATCAATCGAAATACAATTTTAGATTATTAAGACCCAAGAATTATAAGTTTCATAGTCCTTTTATTAATCTCCCGATTCAATAATTGAACTATGTCTATCAAATCATGAACAAGAATTATGACTCCTTTCCCAATTTATCATAATCCCTATGAATACAATTAAAGGTTAGCTACTCCCTTAATTGGGTTTAAGCCCTCAATGATAGATTAGCAAAAATAGAGAATGATTATCACAATTAAACAAGCATATATCACCAATGAATACTACCTAATTCTCGGATTATAAAATTAGTTACTCATGCTAGATAAATAAAATAAACAGATAATAAATGGTAAAATCATAAGTAAAAGAGTTTAGAGTAAAGAAAGTACAACTTGAAGAATTTATCCTCCCGAAATAGTTGCCACTAAAATGAAAGAGCCCTCCAAGTAATTTCCTTAAAATCTTCAACCGAAATAGAATTTTGCCGAAAATTAAACTGTATGAATTAAAACTAAATTTTACAAAGAGAGAGAGAATACAAGAGAGGAATTGCTCTCCAAGAATTGGTGTGTGGAAATAAGCTCAAGAACTAGGCCTATTTATAGCACAAATTTAGCACACCACAAAATTAAAAAAATAAAAAGAAAAAGAAAAAGAAAAGAAAAACAAAAGAAAATAAAATAAAAAACACAAAAGTAGCCGAAAGCAACTTAACTTCCATTTCCTTATTCAATCCACCTGCTTTCCTTTCAGCCGCCTGTGTTGTTTAATACAATGGGTTCCGTAGAAATGCTTTTTATCCCGCACAGCTTATAATCTTTAATTAATAAATAATTAATTAAATCCAGAAATTATAAAAATAAATATCTAATATTATTAGATATTTATATATATAATTTTCTAAATAAATTAAATATTTATTAATATAAATAAGTCCTTAAGTCCTAAGCTGTGGTCTTTTGAGGATCTTAAACTGGATTCCTTTTGCTTAACAAAAATTATATTAATTCCAACCGGGATTCCTGCTTTAAGAATATATCACTTTCAATGTTTTTGTGACAATTCTAATTTCCTCATTGCTCGTCCAGGTTTAATCTACGGTCTCTAGATGATCTGAAACTGGGCTCCTTTTGCTTCCAAAATTATCCTATAAACAAAACAAATTATCTTAGCATCAAATTCAAATTAAAATGCTACTAACAATGTTAATCAAGCACAAAATTAAGGATAAATGAGAGATAACATGCTATAAAATATATACAAAATTAGCATGTATCATTATCTTATTTCTAATTTTACTACCCTCCAAGCATTCAATCACATATATACTTTAATTTTTCTAAACTTACGATATGCTACCACTTTGTCCATTATTCAAAAGACGTCGCTTGTCGAAATTGCAAGTATCGTCTTTATGTTTTTATATGTCTTTCATCTATGGCAATCACCATTTTCGTAACGTCGATGGATATCTGTAATTACATCTCTGTAGATATATATATATAGGCTAGCGTTCAAATAGAAACCAACCTTAGAATAGAAACTAGAAACCTACACTAAATAAATTATATTTCATTTATTTTAATGGCCCCGCTAGGGGCACCTTCACAAAAAACGTTTAAAATTCTTGGCTCTATTCAACAAAAATATATAAAAAAAAAATTTTAAAAAAGTTACTGTTCACATGCCACGTCATCACGTGAACAGTAACTTTTTTTTAATTTTTTTAATTTTTTATATTTTTGTTGAATAGAGACAATAATTTTAAACGTTTTTTGTATTGGAGTACCCCTAATTTGGTTATTAGATTAGCTTGAAATATTTAATTTAGGTTTAGTTTATAGTTTCTATTCTAAGTTAGTTTCTATTAGAACAAGACCCTATATAGGCCACTGCTATATGAAGAACACCCTTATATAAACAATAATAAAAAATACCATAGAATCTTATATAAAATCATATTTGGATTCTAATTTTAACTTCAAAAATGGTTCTTTATGCATAAAAATAGAATCTAAAAAAAATTAGGATCAAATGTAACATGTTTACACATTTTTATTGATACAAAAAAAATATATAAGATTGCATAGTGGATGCTAAACTGGATTCTATGAAACATTTGATTTTTAAAGTTAGATGAGATTCAACATTAGATTCGATATGTTAAGATTAATTGTTATTAAAATTGGTGATTCTTATCCTTGTAAATCAATTTTTATGAAAAATAAAGTACTATGATAGTGTTTTTTATTGTTTTTTATATAAGATGTTCTTACTAGAGTGTAACTCTACATACCCATACTTATATTTACGTGGGTATAAAATGCGTAAAATATTGAAATTGAATGACGATATTAATAGGAGCAAGGCAAAATCAATGATATTTCATGTGATAGCAAGAAGGAAGAAAACAAGGTAAGATTGTATTAATGTAATTTGGGAATTTTTTTAATATAAATTTATGGTATTTCTTGAAAAAACCGCAAAATTAAATTACTTATCAGATTTCAATTTTTAATACTCAGATTCGTGCTTTGCATTTGTTTAATATAAAATAGTAAGCTTAAAAATGTTTATAGGATTTCAACACAATTTTTGAGGAAATAATTGAACTCACAATCTAACACAAAGGTTATAAACAAAAGATTAAATTACAATATTAACGATCATTAATATTACAATCATTAATATATACCCAAAAATATCAAACCATATTTTTAATTATTAATAAAATATATTAAAAATCCCTATACGTTGTTTATAATAAGAAAATATTAGTATAATACGTAAATATGAGTATATTAAATTATAGTAAATTAAAATTCAAAATTTTAATAAGAACCGTTAGATGTAATTATAAGGTATATTTAATGATTAAATTACTTTACTAAATATTCAAGGTTCGAATCCCGTCAACGACATATTTAATTTAAAATTTTATTATATAAATTTTAAATCATGCAAATCATTTATTAAATTTACTTTAAATTTTGTTAAATTAATATTAAAATAATTTTTAAAATTAATGATTATATAAAAACATAATCATAGAATAAAAAAAATTATAACATATCAAAAGAAACCCGTGCATCACACGGGTTATAAGCTAGTACGTACTTATTGTAGTTGGTAAGTTACCAACCGAAGTTATCAATTTTTGACTATCCAAAAATAGTTAAGATACATATACAAGTGCAAAGAGGTTATAAATTTATGAGTAATGCTGGGTATCCCAAATTGGTACAAATATTACTTCCAAATAATGTGGCATAGATGATGTGGCAGATTGGAAGATTTTGATTGAGGAGGATTGGAAGATTTTGATTGAGGAGATTGGTGTGATATACATACTTATTGTAGTTGGTAAGTTACCAACCGAAGTTATCAATTTTTGACTATCCAAAAATAGTTAAGATACATATACAAGTGCAAAGAGGTTATAAATTTATGAGTAATGCTGGGTATCCCAAATTGGTATTCAAATATTACTCCCAAATAATGTGGCATAGATGATGTGGCAGATTGGAAGATTTTGATTGAGGAGATTGGTGTGAATGCAGGGGGGTCTATTTTATTATAACCAATTACTTTCATACACTTGGCATTTGGGAATTTTTTTGGGTACCAATTTGGGGTACCTAGCATTTTCCTAAAGTTATATATAAATTTTTGAAATGAATTTAGGGGTCATTTGGCAAATTTGAATAAAATTATCTGAATGATTAAAATTTTTGAATTCTGAATGAATCATACTGTTTGGTACATAAATTTAACAATTTGTGTTCTATTTACTATCTTTATAAAAATTTCTAAAAAACAAATAAGGGTTCTCAGTTTTCTCTCTAATGAGAGTCGATAAGAGTCAATAGTCGTCGCTCCTAATCCTCCTTTCATCTTCTCTTCATAGCTGTCGGGTCCTCATTTTCTTTCGATCTGTCTCCTTATCCGTTTAAAGCCCTCATTCCTCCCTTTTAATCCTCCTTCGGCCCTCCATCCATTATTCTAAACTTCTTTTTTTTCAGTTTCAATAAAATCGAGCCTTATGTTAGGCTTTTGTGTATTTTAAATATGTTCCTTGTTAAGTTTGTTCCCAATTTATTTGGGTTTTGTTTATTCTCTCCTTTTGAGAACTTTGTGTGTTTTTGGTTTGTTTTGCAATGAATTAATGTCCGGGATATTAGATCTGCGAGATTCTCAAGGTTTTGATTTAGCAATGAAAGTTTTTATGGGATTGCATTTATGGTCGATAACTCAAACTAGATGTGGCGAAGCGGGTACATGTATATATATCAGTTTCAACAAATCGCTTGATGGTATATCCAAGAGGTCTAAGAAGACTGGATTAATCTACGATTGTATCTTTTTACGGTTTGTTCGACTCGATTATTCTTGTAGATGCCGTATGGCTTTTTATTAATAATTAAATCCTTTGTTAAAAAAAAAATTTGTCTGAATAACATTTAATTTAAAATTTTCTTTTATTATAAATAAATTATTTAAAAAGAAATATTTATAATATAAAAGTAAATATATTACTAATAATAAGAAAAATTCATAAAATTAAAATAAAATATATTGCTAATAAGAAGAAATATTTATAATGTTAAAATAAAAAGTGTATAATCATATAGATAGAGAATGAAATCGGACGGTTAAGAAGGAAAAGTATATGAAATGAGAGAGGACACGAGCCATGTATAGTATCTTAAGTTCTTAACGCTTCAGCTAACATTTTTTATTTGAATCATTAAGAAAATATTTAATCGTTGAGTAAAAAAAAAGAACAAAACCAAATGATCTTAACGAGCTGAACAGTTAAGATAAAACCATTAAGAAGGAATAAGAAGTAAACAAATGGCCCCTTATTTTGTAAACAAATTTCTTCAGCAATTCAAGTTCATTGTGTTGTTATTTTAATATAATATAAGTTAAAAATACATTGTTCTGCATTATTTATTATATATATAATACCACAACATGTACCATTTTAATTCATCTTAAATTATTATTTTAACCCTCTGCATTCATTAATACACATCAATTAAAATTCGTATTTAATATGTGCATTCATCAATATACATCAATTAAAATTCGTATTTAATATGTTTATTTAATACTATCTACTTAATTATAACACTTTCGTTACATTGCAATTAACTAAGCATTCGAAAAAGTTTGTGCCTCACACGAGTATAGAAGTCTTGGAACTCATTATAAATGATCTAACATTATTAAAGAAATAATATTGGAACATTAACTTCAAATTTCTAACTCTCTTAACAAACCAATTCAGATTCTCTAAAATCATTTGTTCAATATATTAATGGAGATTAAATAAGTTATAATATTTATTTGAGCTTCAAATTAATTAAAAATTTACTCTCTTCTTTAAATTTATTTTGACTACTATATTTATTTAATTGTTCGTAATTGTCTCAAATGATGCGGCATTTATTGATTTGGAACGCATAAATAAGTACGCGGGTTCTCAAATTGAGAAAATTACCAATTAAACAGATGACACAATAGCATTTGGGATAAATTTCGGGACATTTTTGGATTCCCTAACATTTTTCTTTCTTTACACTCTATTTTTCGATGTCCCTCTTTATTTTTTATATTTTTAAAGTTTTCAAAAATATTAAAATTTTATAATATAAAAATTAACTATATCTTCTACTTTTCTCCATGATATTCTATCAATATATTAAATATTAATTATTTTCACCACTTCACTCATTTTTTAATTTTTTTCCCCATTATTTTGTACATTTTCTTAATCTCAATACCCAACAACTATGTAAACAAATGTGTGGAACATGATATGTATTATTTTAGACAAGTATAAATCACATTCATTTACTATGTAATGGTTTTTTTTAAATAATTAGACTTATAATTTATAACTGAGTATTTGTTCTGAGAGGTGAGTCAGAATCGAACCCAGGTCTTGAAACAAGGGAGGATAATCCCTTACCTTATCCAATCGTACTCATATCTTTTTTAATGGATGGTTGTGATTAAATCTAAAAACTTGACTCATCTCCCATCTACCCTCTATATATTTATCACAATATACATAATACAATGGAGATACAAATCAAAATTGTCCATTAAAGCACCATCTCTCTCCAGATCTACACAGATCATCCCTTCAAACACCTTTTCACGAAGAACTAAGGTATTCTTCTTTCTTTACAAAGTCTGTTTGCTTAAAATATTTATAACTTATGATTTTTGTTTATGATGCTCATGGTTGAACATGCTTGTAATTGTCTTTGTAGTTTATACTAACTTGGAGATCTACTCTCATATATTTGTTTAGTATAAATCTATTTTAACTTATAATGAGTTCGAAATCTGAATCGAACCTGACCCTATTTAATTCATTACTCAATTTAGTGATAGAAAAATCAAAAATGACCCCAACACGATTTGAAGTGACTCGAAATAATTCATTAATTAAAATTTTCAATCCTTAACGCGTATGTGTTCAATTTCATTTGATTTTAGGATATTTTAACTTGATCTGAAATTGATCCCTTCATAAACACGAAAATGACCCGAAACCTGAAACTAACAATGCTAGAATTGATAGTAAATAATGTTTTTCCAAAGTTAATTAAAAAATTGATAAGTTTTAAGTGATAATTTACCAAACTAAACTTATGAGTAAAACTATTTTTTGACAAAATATTATGCTTTTGATTGAAAAGACTGGATTCAAACGGGATAAATTCCAAAACTGGCAATATAATCTGATTGAGAAACAAATAAACGAGCTAAACAAATAGCCGATTTCTTTCCAGATCGCTTACCATACAGAATAGAAATATTCTTTGAACTAAAAAAGATTACAATGACTTTCCAAGAAATCCAACTTACACCGTCCCTGAAACCAGTTGCATCATAATTAACCTTCACAGAATTAATTTCAATTGTAGTCCAATGTTCAAAACTTTAAGTTGCACCAATTGAAATTGGAGTTCCTGAATCCAGTAGCATCATAATTGACCTTCAAATAATTAATTTCAGTTGTAATCCAATATTCAAAACTTTAAGTTGCAGCAACTGAAATTGGAGGAATAGATTCCCTTATAATATGAAAAATCTTCCATTGTGAAAGATGAATTTTTGTGATTTTCACCACCGACCCAATCTCGATGCGGGTTTTCGATATCCTCCAAAACATCAATTGAATCAAAGAGACAAAACAACAAACCAAATTTATGAGAAGAAAGAAGGTTTAATTTATGAAGAAAGGAATAGATTTGAATATTTTTTGAGGAGGGTCAACTCTCAGAATTTGACTTTATTTATTTAATTGTTTTTGTTACTATAAGTAAAACTATTTAAATGCAATTAACTTATCAAATATGTAAGTCAAAAATATTTTCCGTAGGCAACCGATCCTATCTTAAACATTGTCGATCCTATCTTAAATATTTTCCGTAGTCAAAAATATTTTCCGTAGGCAACCGATCCTATCTCAGAATTATTCTTTTTTTTTTATCATATATTTGATTATAAATAAGATTAATACATTAAATATTATTAAAAATTAAAATATATCTTATTATTATTAATTATTTCAATTCCTCTTTTTATAAAAAATGGTCCTAAATTAAGGCTGAACATTACAATCTGAATCTACATGCCCTCTCTGTCTCTCCCTCACACGCGTATACACGCACTCGGTTGATACATACATTATACATACACTTTATTTTATGGATACTTCACAACCCATCTCCCCCTTTTTTTCTTGCGAGTTTTATCACCTTTTTCTCCCCTAAATTTACGAATCTATGTTATGATAAATTCATATCTTCTTGATTTATACATACTGATTTTCAAATCCAGGGTTTGGTTTTAGATTTTTACCTCATTTTAAGTTTCCATTTCTTTTGTAAACTTCATCTATAGCTTATTTTTACCTCAGGTTTATGTTTTATGGTATCAGAGCCTGAATTTCGTGAAATTCCGAGTTTTAAAATTCTTACACCCATGTTTTTAAAATTGAATAGAACTTTGTTTTTTTTTCTTGCTCCTCAGTTATAGTCTACCTTAATAGGTGTTAAGTAATCAACTCATTTAAGTTGAAGACTTTGAGGTGTTGAAGAGGAAGGTCCCAATTAGTTCATATACTATTCTAACAATAGGAATATGCATTTGTGCCTCTTAATGGGGATCACTCAAGTAGAAAGTGCAAATGGTGCAAGATGCATGGGCAAATTTATTTGTTCTCCCTTGGTAAGATTGTTTTTCTTAGTGGATTTTATTTTAATCCTATGATGCGATGGATGTCAAGTGATAATAGTATTGAATGACTTCCATTACAAGTTTATTAACACCTTAATTTGATGCATACATCTTGCTTCTCTCCAACCTTTTACTAGCATGGCGAGATACTCTGTGTATGTATGATTTGGTATTTAAACACATTTAGGCTATGTTTGTACTCACAGATGAAGTTTGGGATTTGATTATAATCTTTAATTCTTGTAATATAGGGGATTAACTCGTCATATCCCTTATTGTGAGCAAAATAAACTCGTGATTAGAATATATAAAGGACTACAATCCTAGGGTTAATGGTGATTGTGATATGATCTTTGGATTATAATCCCGCGACTATAATCTTTTGAATAAGCATATCCCTGTGTTTCATGATGCCCATCTTTGGCACAATAATTTGTTTTCCTACTTGGGATCAAACTTGAGATCAGATCTTTGATACCATGTTAAGTTACCGGTTCTCCACAAATCTCAAGGTACTAGGAGGATTAGGGGCAGTACTTGTCTTGATCATATATTATTTCCCAACGTTATGACTTATATGTGATTTAATTAGTCTTTGCTTTCATATTCTGTGACATTTGTAAGGTTTATTGGTATGTGTTTTTGGATTTTTAATTGTTAGCTTGATATTCTACGATATGTTATATTTTGTGCACTATGCAAAGTTTGATTGACATTGGATGTTGTATTTCTCAGGTTAAATATTATGAGGTATTGCGGTTAAGCTTTGTTGGGGTTCGTTAATTATGAGTAAGAAGGATGAGAAATCGGTCAAAGCTTCTTCTTTTGGGGTTAATGAGGCTGTTAAGGAAAAGTATGTCTTTGGGAAATATGTGGAAAAGGAAATGTTTCTTAATCATGACAAACCAGGAGTTACTCGTGATTCCATTAGACCTCCATGGGATCAGACTCTTCGAGTGCGAGAAGTCATGTCTCAGACTGATCCTGAATTTCCACAGGTAAGCTTGTGGAAGTATGCCTGTTATCTGCTCTTATCTTTTTGTGATCTTAACAAATTTTCAGCGGTTAAAGAGATTCTGAAGGCAGCGGTACGGCTTCTGGACTTTCTGCCGTTGTACCATTAAAACCTATGTTCTAATTCTTATCATTCCTTAATTCAATTTTTTTTTCCAATTCTTGGTGTGCATCACCTTATGTTCCTAACCCCTAAGCCAAACACACCCAGAAACTTTGTCATCTTGATGCGAAATCATTCAGTAACTTGCTTGATGCAGAAATCATTAATAATATCCATATAAGGAGATGTGATCTTTTATTAATTCCATACTTTAACTAATAAAATTGAGATCGTTCTTTGGTTATAAGTTGTGATCAAAACAAATTTCACTATTTTACGGCTGAGAATTTATAAGGGTAGTGGCTCTCCTGATCTCGATTTATCCTAACATGTTTCGAATTCGTATAAAATTACACGACTAGTAGCCAAGTAGACTTGGCACATTTGTTCTTAGAGGTATCGTTATTTTGTTAAGAGTTAGAAGTAAAAGATCCACTTAGTGAATTCTACTAGCACTTTAAAGATTTAAAAGTGTTAATCATCTTGAAGAGGCTCTTAATTCACTCTCTAAATATGTTATAAATAATTGGCTCCTAGTAGTTTAGTGTGTGTTCATCTCCAACAATGCTATTTATATCCACACCTTATTAAATTTTTTGTTTTTAAAGGAATTTGAATTCATGAGAGTACAAAAGAAAGTGGAGAGGAAGAGAGTCTTAATTAATTTATTATATTATATAACTTAGGAGCAAAAGAAGTTTAACGCTGAGGAGGAAAATGAGGCTCTTAGTGATTTAAGGAGGCACTTAGAGTCTCTTTGGCAACATTTTGATCCTCCCTCTAATCTTAACTTAAAAGCTAACATGGTGAGACGCTTGGAGATGCTCTATTATGCTATTAGAGCTTAGGTATCCAGTTTTAACTATCCTATCGGCAATGTTCTTATATTGCGAACTATTTGTTGCTTGCTCCTTTGTGAGATTTTGCTCTTCAGTAGGATTGTGACCCCAATTCTGATTGTTATGGTGGTCCACTCATGAGCAGGAGTCTTAAGAGTATAAGATCTCTTAAGTGGTTTGTACTAACACCTCAATGTTTTGGTTGAGTTGGCCATCTAACATTTTTCAACTTCTAGCAGCACAGCCCCTAGTAGTTTGGGAATAGGACTTGTGCGCTTTAATAGGACAAATAAGCTCTCAAGTCTCAAGGTTAATGGTTGTTTTACCTTTTCTATTACAAAGTTTAGGTTAGGTATAGGTTGCTGGAGACAATTAACTAAACCAATATCGGCCTTTTTCGTAACTAATATATATATGACCTTCACTTTTTTGCAAAGCCTAAAGAGTGAATAGAGTGTTATCCCAATTACCCTCACACTACCTCTGCAGCTTCTCCCATTCTGTTTCAATTTTCAAGTTTTATTGTAATGGATAAACTAATGGTCTCCCTAAATAATTGTTCACTGACACAGGTCTAGTTGCTAATTAGTGTACGCTTTTCATATTTTTTAGACTATAAACTATAAAATATATGCTTCATGGGCAATTTTTTAGACTTTCTGCACATGTACATTCCTTTTATGTTCTTTCTAGTCGAAATTAAGCTTCCTCCTCCCAAATCTCTTCCTCAGAGAAAGCGAAAACTGCAGCAGTTTCTAAAGGATAATCTCAAACGTGAGGCTCAAAAGTTGTGCGATGAACAAATAGAAGCAAAATTTAGAGGGCACTTATTGCGAGCCTCTTCTGCTTCTTCTGCGCATAATATGACTGATTCTAATGAAAACTTGCACAAAGGAATCTGCTTAAGCTCGCGTAGTTCAGGTAGTTATTTGACATCAGAGGAAAATTTTGAGAGGCCGCCTTGTGTAAGTTCCAATATGAATAATGCCAAAGACTGGTACCAATCAGACAGGATGACATCTCTTTTAGTTGACATAACTGGATCAGTCCATGGTTCAAACCTTGTTACTTCCGAACATATCCAGGAACCAGAATCACTGCATTTGAAGGACGGTACAAATTCCTCAAACTTGGAGGAATCCAGTTATGATTGTCCGCCTTCACAATCAAACCTGATAATCAATTTTCTTTTCAATCAGTTTAAGAGGATGGCTGTTCCAGTTGGGCATCACTTTCAGGCTGACATTCCTGAATGGTGTGGACCATCTAGTGAGGTATCTATAAATGGTGATTCTGGTAATTCAAGGTGGTTGGGCACAAAAGTTTGGCCAATTGAGAGGCAAGATGTTGCTTTAGAAGCAGTTGGTAGAGGAAGGCCAAGCTCTTGCTCTTGTGCCTCCCCAGGATCAACCAACTGCGTGAGGCACCATATTCTTGAGAAAAGGTGCCTTTTGCGATCTGATCTTGGCCCATTATTTTACGTTTGGAAGTTTGATGAGATGGGGGAAGAAGTTTCCGAGTCATGGACGGTAAAGGAACAAGAAAGCTTTGATTTGATAGCAAAAAGAAAGTCCAGCAAATGGAACTTATTTCAGAATGCTGTGAAATCCTTACGCAAGTGCAAGATAGACATCACTAGTTATTACTATAACGTCTTCATCCCTAAAATTATGAGTTCTCAGACGAGGTCATTGCTAAAAGAAGTTGATATCGATATCGATGATGTGAATGATGTCTTTACACTAAATATAAGGAGAAGTCGCACAGATAAAAGCAGCAGTTCTGGATGCAGTTGTGAGGATGTGATATCTATATCTAGATAGTTGCATCACAATTAATTTTTCCATGTACGCTCTTGCAAGGTTTGTTCTCTATCCCGTCTTTTGCATCTAGCGAGCTGCATAGAATATACAACTTAATATCTCAAATATTGTCGATGCCCGTAGGTTTATCTATCAAATACATGGGGTTGGCAAGTGTGGTTGTGGAACTCTCTTTTTTTGCAGTGGCCTAAATTGAAGTCCTCACTCTCAAATGATCCCCTCATATTTCAGATACATGCTTTACATTGCCTTTGCTATACTCTTTTAGTACTCAAATTTCTTCTACTTGGAAGTGTGAGGAAGCTTCTTGGCTGATTATATAGACTAATCAGACTTCGCAAAACTGTTCGTGACAATCATGTCTTTGTACTATGATTTTAGATCGTTACTTGTGTTCTCTTTCTATACTCAACTTTATACTTGATTCACCAATTTAGACAAGTCATTTGAAGTTTTTAAGTCATCTCTAGCACGAATCCCCATAAGTTTTATCCTAAGATACCACAATTTAGAGTTTTAGCCCTCAATGCCACATAAAATTCACATTTTCAACTTGTGAATTACCCCATCATATATATCATTTGGAATGAGGTGATACATAAGTCTAACGTCGAAATTATTTGAAAATTTCTTGGGAGATTTACATCTCCAAAATGCGTGCATTTCTTAAATTTGCCTTTCAAGTTTGATAGATGCTTCTTCCCAAAAAACTTATTTCAATGATGTTTATTTTATTAGGCATGCATGTTTGAAATGTGCATTTCATGTTTGGACTTATCTTTCGAATTGTGGTATTGGAGGCAATCGTTTTTCTTCTTCTTGAAATTGTGGTATTTGGGGGCATTAGTGTTGAATTTGTATGGATTGATTTATTTTGATGTCTTGTGTGGCTTTATATATTGATGTGATTTATATGAGGGTTCTATGATCCATCAATTAGTTGCCCTTGAGCTCTCCAGTTCTTGGAAGAAAAGAAGTATATTTCTTTTGTTTTTAATTTGTAGAAGGAGTTTGCTACTAAAAAAGACTTAGGAATACAATTTGAGAAAGAAAGACTCTTTGATTCTTTCTCGTCTTTCCCACTTTCTTTTCTTTTTTCCTTTAAAAACTAAACTTGAGGACCTCATAAGTTCGAAATCATTGTTATGCCAATGTTCATTAGCTTTTAATGGAGAGAAATGAGAAGAAATGAAGTTTTTATATATTGGGGCGAAAAGGAAATGAAGTTGAACGAAAGGTAAGATTTATTTTTCGTTGCCATGCTCGCAAGTTTTTTTAAAGAAAGGAAACATTGTTAGTGTCTAACAATGTGCTCCCAAGTTCAAGTTAGAAATTGGAGAGAAGAGAAGAGAAAGGAAAAGGAAGTGTCAAGAAAAATTTCTTCCAACTTGTTCTCCATCTTAGGTTTTTTACTAAAGAAGAAAAGATTGGGAAAGAAATTTTCCAAAAATTTCTCCATAAAAGTTTCTTCCTAAAATTGAGAAGATTGAGACGGAAGCTCTCATTTACCTTTCCAATGTTTTCCTCTATACATTTTTTTTCCAAAATTATCTTTTCTTCAAAAGAAAACTTTGGAGCATGCAATAGAAAGTTATTCAAAATCTTTATCATGCTTCTCTTCTTCAACTAAGATATCTAGAGCGCACAATGTGAAGAAATGATTGGATGTTTTTCTGCTTAAAACTTCATTCTTTTTTCATATCTTTGATAGTCTAAAGAATTAGTGAATGTTTGTATGTTTGTAATGCCTCTTTCATTTCAAATCTTCTAGCTCTTGGAGGAAAGTATTGATGATATAATGCATATTTTTTTTATTTCTTCGTAAGAGAGCGAAAGAAAATTACATATCTATCCATTTCAATTTTCTTCCCTCCAAAATAAGCTTATGGCTTGTTTGGGAAGTTGGATTCATTTGAAATTTCAGATTTGATCAAATGACATGTTTGGATAACTAAAGAATTTGGATTTTGATTTTGATTTGATATCCAAGACGCTTAATTATAAGTACGAGCATTTGAAATGACAACTCAATTCATGTCATTTGAAAGCCATTAGACATAATTCCAAGAAGTTTAGTGCTATTAGTGAGAATCAAAAAATGTAATGATCTATCGTAAGTCAAATTGAAAATCAAACTGATAAATTTTCAATATTTCGGTTTTAATATGATAGTGAAGGCAAAATGTTTTAATTAAACAAGCCAACATGCTAGTTATTGTTAAATATATTGTTTTACTACTTCATCCGTCCCATTAATTTTGTCCACAATAAAATATCCTCTTTTTATTTAATCATGTCTACAACATTGAATAAAACTCTTCAATTCTCTTTGTAAAATTCTGTCTCTATGTGTTATAAATATTCTGACTCTATGTGATAAATTAAATGGAGTCTAAATACATGGCAGTAGTTTATATAAGGTAGACATATCTATGTGGTAACATCCAAATTGTGAACATATTCTAGCGTAGTTGTACATGCGAGAAATGGGCCACCCATCATTTACCGAGTTCGCATGTAGTGGTGGATTGCATGAAAAATAAACTTAACTAACACCAATTTATTGAGTCTTACCATTACAACTAGCAATTGCAAAAGGTGTGGAGACCGGTGATATATCCACTTCAACCTACTCAACTTTGGAACTATGAATTACCAAGGGATTGGCAACGGTTTGGGAAATTGGTACTTGGTGAGGGCTTGAAGAAGGTAAAGAAGAAACGCGGGGATAAGGGGCAATCGGTCAAAATTCGAACAGAGATGGATGCTTCTCGCACCGGGAAAAAATGCAGCATCTACAAACAAGAGGGTCATACAAAAGAGAAAATGACCAAAACGCCTATTTTTCACAAGTGTTTGCCCAAAATACTAATTTTGAAAAAAAGTGCCCGAAATACCGACGGGATACGGAGAATCATCCTCCGTGTTAGCATGATGCGGAGCATCGTCCTCCGTATTACATAGATACGGAGCCGCGTCTACCATGTTATGCATGATACGGTGGACGGTGTTCCGTGATAGGTGGGTGCGCAGCATTGTCACGGAACACGGTACAGCGTATCATGCATAACACGGAAGACGCAGCTTCGTATCATGCCCTATTACGGAAGATCGTGTTCCACAACACACCCCCTATCACCGTACACGATCTACCGTGTCCCGTCGGTATTTTGGACAAACAGCATTTATTTTTGATTATTTTGGGCCATCACCCCGTACAAAAGGAATAAGAAATGTTCAGGTGCCGCGGGACCACAAGCATGATGCTTTTTCAATATCTCTGTTTCAACTTGGTAATTTGTTTGATGTCATTTGTGTGATGTTTTAAAGAATTTGTAATGAACTTTTTAATTTTAATTCGTTGTTTCAGATTCAGTATTTAACTTTTTCATATTTATTTTTGTTGTTTAAAAAATTGTATTATACCAAGTTGGACCTTGGTACGCTTTCTTAAATATATATAATTTAAAATGGATGCAATTCTTTTTCATAAAACCTCACTTTTACAACGATATTCAAAGTAAACAACTTGAAACTACTTTCAAAACTACATGGAAAATTATACTACCATAATCTTTGTAAATTGATGCAACTAATATATAAAACCACTTTCCACAACGATAGTGATGCAACTACATGGAAGTACGTGGAAAATGAGATTGGCATAAACTTTATTCATCATCGGATATATAGCAATCAGAGTTATAATCAGGACTCATAATGAAGTGCTGAAATATCCTTCCTTGTCTTAAGTCGCCCTCTTCAAAATACGCATCACGATCATCTAGTAGATTCTTTCGGCTTAACCATAATCTCATTTGATTCTCTTCCTCTCATGCACAAAATTATGCTAATTCTAGTTGTTAAGGAGTGTCACGCGACATGAGTGTGGCGCGTTGTTTTGGTATTCTTACTCCATACAACCAACATTGTTCTATACAACAAGAAAGGCAATTTGTTCATTCGCCATTCCCATTCTTGATGCATTGTGCTTATTAACATAGTTGAATAACGTAAATTTGGATCGAGCGGGTAATAGAAATCATCATCACACCACCATTTTATACCCATTGCTATGAAAATATCACAAGGAGTATAACTCATATTAAATTGTATGAAATAAGTGCTAAAATATTTTGTAATGGTTGGGTGAACAAGCCTCAACACATACTTGTTTTATAGGGATTTTAGGGATGAATTATTATATTATCTTCAACTAGCCCGTGAAAGCACAGGAACAAATAAATAAATCATAAGAATGCACATGAAAATACATTGAAACTCTTCCATAATACATGTTGTGTCAGTATTCATTATTTAACCTTTTGAGTATCAACTTTTATAGTCTAGTCAACAGTAAAATAAAGCTTCAATGTTTAAAGTTGTGCCTTTTGTTACATGCAAGTTATTAAATATGAGTGGTCTCATCATCATAAATGTGTACTCAAAGGGGGAGATGGGGGAGTAATAATTCATATGCCTGTAAAGTGGAGTGGTCAGTTAAAATTTAAATTTCGTTGAAAACATCAACTTTAGATATGGGATCATAAAGTTGTGTAATCTCTTCAACTTGTTGTAACTGTGCCTATCAGTAATGTGTGGTCTCCTCAACAACAGTATAAAGATAACAGTTTCAGCACTTTACTTAAAGTTATTGAAATTAATTAGTCACATCTTCGTATGACTGTGCTCACAGTCATAATTCACATGTTTGTAAAGCATAATTATTTGTGAATGCATGTTATTGTAAAGCTCAATAATTCACGTTCTACTTTGTTTGTGTGCTTTATTTCATGTACTTTGTTTGCTTCATTTCAATAAAATTTTTATGTAGAAATTTGTGAATTTTTGTCATTTTCGGCACTAAAGAAAACATAGTTGCACATTATATTTGTTCATCTTTTTGGGTTATAAACCAAAGTAGGACGTTAATACTTTAAAGCGAAATAAAAATAACGACAGAAAAAATTGTAAAATTATGTTTTTAGACCCCTCAACATGTCTCCACAAAGTTTTTGTTAAGAATTATTTAGTGTACTTGTCATATACGGACCAAAAATTACCATACTTACGCATATTATTTTTTCAATTTTTTGGCTTATAGCAAAATAGGACGTTCCAACTTTCAAATGAAGCAAAAAATGGAAAAATAATTCTTTAAAAACATGTTTTTTCAATCCATTATAAATTAATTATTTTACTTTCATTTTAAAAAAATCATATCTCTTATATTAAAATTTTCAAATTTTTTTTACTGCAAATTTATTATTAATCCATACACATGTATTATGAAAAAAATCAAGCCAAAAATGTCAAAATAATTTGAGATCCGAATTACATTTGTATTTCTTTGTTTGC
Source organism: Saposhnikovia divaricata (assembly GCA_036435485.1). Lineage (NCBI taxonomy): Eukaryota > Viridiplantae > Streptophyta > Magnoliopsida > Apiales > Apiaceae > Saposhnikovia > Saposhnikovia divaricata. Next base: position 51,356,935 of record CM071594.1, on the reverse strand, counting down.
ATTGCAAGAAGAACAAAAGGGAAAAAGGAATAAAAAATTAAGACGGTCGCCGCTTCAAGTGGCGAATCGGGAGGAGACGCCACTTCAAGTGGCAAATTCTCCTGGGTCGCCACTTGAAGTGGCGCCCTATACCATTTTTGAAAGTGTGAACGTAGCTGTACCAGATTTTCAATTCTTCATTTCATCTATACCAAAAAAGCGAAGGAGCCTACAAATACATCATTCATTACAACTGAATTTTTTACTAACAAAATTTTATATGGAATGTTTATTACTTTCAATGATAGTGACGATGGATGTTTATTATTTTTGAAAGAAGTTAGCATACACGAAATTTGAACAATGGAAGTTAACAATTTTAGTGTAATTTCGAAGATGAAACTGGACTTTTTGTTGAAGAAATCAATATATTCTAATATAATACTTAACTTTTCTTGGATAGTCGGATATTCACGTTGTTTTAGATAAAAAAATTACAAAATTGTATTTTGCCAGCAATCATTCTCTTGTTCTACAGACAACTTCACTGTATCGTCATTCAAGCATCCTTTTTCTACATAGCATTTTGTGCACAATGTTTTGCAATCAATTTTTTTTACAAACTTGTACTACATTTCGACACAAAGTTCTGCAATTTTTTTAACTGAAATTGTTAGCATACACGATACTAGAACAATGGAAATTAACAATTTATTATGAATTTTGATGATGAAACTAAAATGCAGGGTTGCGGTACAATACATGTATATGTTCTACAACAAATATTGCACATGACTAGGGAATATGCCCTTGCTACGCACACGGGAAATAGACACGGGAAATAGGAAAAAAATAAATTTTATTTAATTTTGTTTGATATTATTATTTATAATTTTAGTGTATAAAATTAATGTTTTTAGTATCAAAATATCTACACTAATAAAATCTAAAATTATTAATATCTTTTGGAGATGGCAACAAAGCAGAAACTCTGGGATATGGCTCACTAATTCTTGGGAATGTCATCATTGAGAATGTAGCACTGGTTGAGGGCTTGAAACACACACTTTTGAGCATAAGTCAACTAGGTGATAAAGGTTACCAATCTATCTTTGACAGTGAGGGATGCAAAATCATGAATATAAAGAATGGAGACATCGTTTTAACTGGCCAAAGACATGGTAACATCTATGAAGCCAGCTTGGGTGATTCAATTACTGGAACCATCAAATATCTTTATAATAAGGCATCAAATGAACAAAGCTGGAAATGGCACAAGAAGCTCTCAAATCTTAACTTTAAAAAGCTTAACTATCTTGTTAAGTACAATCTAGTGAGAGGCCTACCGCATGTGAATTTTGTGCAAGATGGACTTTGTGATGCTTGTCAACTTGGTAAACAGAAAAGAACTACTTTCAAGAACAAAACAGAAAACTCAATTACTGAACCATTTCACATGCTGCATCTTGATCTATTTGGTCTAATAAATATTGTGTCAATTAGCAAGAAGAAATATGCTCTTGTTATAGTTGATGACTATACAAGCTTCACATGAGTGTTCTTTATCCACAAGATAGGCAAAACTCCTCAGGAGATCATTGAACTTATCAAGAATATTCAAAATAGCTCTACGTACAGAGTCAAACTACTTAGACGTGACAATGGAACAAAATTCAAGAACTCAATCATGGAGGAGTATTGTGCAGACAGTGGAATTATTCAATAGTTTTCTGCACTTGGAACACCTCAACAGAATGGTGTAGTGGATAAAAAGAGCAGAACTCTCATAGAGGCAGTAAGAACCTTGTTGGCAGATGCAAAGCTTCCAACCTATTTCTGGGCAGAAGTTATCAACACTGCATCTTCATTCAAAATTGCACTTTAGTGAAAAATCATGTAAAAGCTCCCTATAAGATGATCAAAGAAAAGAAACCAACTGTGAAACACTTTTGTAATATACAGGGATTTTTGATATTTTATATAATAATAATAATAATAATAATAATAATAATAATAATAATAATAATAGTAATATTTATTTGAAAGAGTTTTAGTTATTTAATTGAATTACTATTTAGAAAAGAGAATTAGTAATTAGATTAGAAGAAGGAGTTAATGTTAATATATATATATATATATATACATATATCCTCTCAAGTCCTTAAACAAAATACGTACTATTAAAACCCTAGAGTTAAGAGACCGCATGGAGAGGGCAAACAGAGTAGAATAGAGGTGCGGCTTCAAATATCAACAAAGTGACTTCACGTTAGGCTTAAGGAAGATAAGGTAATTTTGTATACACTTATACGTGTACATTGAGTAAATAATTTAAGAACTTAATTTAAGAATTGATTGTATGAAGACTTCTGGCCTATTGTTTTGTCTTACAAGATGCATGAACATACATCCGTAATATTATAAAATATGTAATGGTTAATACATAGCTATTTAATAATTACTGGGTTTGCACATGATGGTGCCTAGATTTTGAAAGTCTAAAAATAAGTCCGTGCTTATGGCTATACTGAATTTAATGAATTTAATGATAAAGATGCACTAGTCAGGTTATAAGAATATAAGGATTCTAAGTTATGTAATCTAATGTGTAGGTATTAAAATGTTAGTTAGATAATGATAATGATGACTAAAATAATGATCAGAAGTTAATTAGTTTACAGGAGCAATCGATGTACTAAATTATATATTAATAATATGTTAGTAATAATGTTTTGTTAAGCGGTACATAATTTAATAATAATAATAATCTATATCTATAGGTCAGGTGCCGGGAGTTTAGCTGATAGTTGCGAGTATCGTTAGTATTTATTATCGATTTTCAAGGTACGGATTATCTCTCCTTTTTATTCTGCGCTACTCCTCTTAGAATTAGTAATATTAAATCTGTTTTGTCCTCACATCTATTCACTTGGTTTCGATTGTTCTGCTTTAAAAAAAATATGTTTTGACTCGTTGACTTTGGAAAGTGATTATTATATCTGTTTTGAAAATATTTAAATATCTGTTTATGCGACTTTCTGAAATTTTGCAAACTATATATTTGTTGGAAATGTTCAAATATTTGCTTATTGTGATTTAAGAATTTTGCGAAATACTTTATTTGAACCCTTAGCGATATAGGGTATACCGAGTTAACCAGCTGTAGGGGTACTACAGCCATGTCATTGCGGCACCAGTGACATGACACTTCCGTGGCAGTGTGATTGGTCACGGCGTATCCTTCTGATAGCTCAGGTGGCGAGCTTTTGCGCATTTTGATATTTGTTTCAGGATACGTGGGTGCACCCAGATTTGATTTGATTTGGCGGTGACGTGTATATGCCGTACATGTTATCCGATTTGTTGCACACATTAGGTACCCTATGATGTGTGTATCTGTATCTGTTCTGTTCTGATCTCGGTATGAAATATCCTGACCCATCGTTGCTTCAGCCATGCTTATTTTGAAATAAATGTTTTATTATAAACTGTCAATTATAGATAACTGTTTTTCTATTTTATAAACTATATTCCAAATTCGTACTGGGCAATTGGCTCATGCCGTATTCTTTTTCTGGCAGGTGCTTAGGGTGATCTGGGATTGTGTGATGGAGAGCTACCCTTATTCGTTTGATTAGGACTTATGGACTTCCAGCATTATTTAGACTTAATCATTTATTTAGAGATTATTTTAGTGCTCTGTGCAGGTTATGGATTTTAATTAATATCTCCTCCCATTTTAGGAAGGGGGTGTTACAAAGATGGTATCAGAGCTTAGGTTCTTTCTTGTAGAAAACCTATTTAGGTTGACCTGTGAGTTTGGGTAGACATTAGGATGGGTTCAATATTTTAAAAATTTATTCAGTTTTGTTCATTTGAGAACTATTTTACTTTTATGCTATTTTTAAACTACTTCGGCCCATCTCTTTGTTGTGAACTTTATTCAAATATGTTTATACATGGATTTTTTTTATAGGAGTGAATTTTGTTTTTTGTTATTCGAATAGGGTTCTACTCGGTCTATCGTTTCTTTGTCATCAATTTAGTACCTTTGAGTTTTTTCCCCATGTTAGTGAGTCGTCTTACATTTTTAGAGGTCCTATAATGAATGTTACTGTATTTGAGTATCAAGAGTGTTAGATAATTGTAAGAGTTGCTTTTGAGGAAAATGCATTATTTATCAATCGTTTGAATATAGGTTGGTTGAGTATAATTTGTGCAACAACTGATCTTTGAAGACACAAACATATTAGAATATATTTAATAACAGCCTTAACTTATTGGAGTCTTGAAAATTTTGTTAGTTTTACTAGAGATAAAAGTTTCAGATAAGAATCGTGTTAACTTTAAATTTTACTCGAGGATAAGATAATATTAGTTAGATTATAATTTGTAAACCATTTGTAGGTCTGTGAGGTGTGGGTTGACTTTCAAGTAATTTGTGGGTATATCTGATAATTAATAACTCTTGAGTACTACCTTATTAATTTTTTTTAAATTATTTTACATTTATTTGTTTCGTGTTTGTGAGTCATTCGTACATTTTGAATTATCAATTAGAAAAAGGGTCAATTGTGCACTTTTGTTTGCTTATTCCAATTAAGTAAATTTTAAGTTTTCTAGAATACAAATCTTTTATATTTTATTTATTTATCTATTTGTAATATCTCCGAATTTGCTTATTTTTATTATTTCCCATACTCATATATGTCTTAGTAGTTAACTTGTAAGATTATCGTATATTCACATTATTTTGATACTGGTAGCCTCCATTTCTTTTTACTAATAGAATATTTTTTTTTCTCAATTTTATTCAAATTATGCCTAAAACACTCATTCCAAAATTTTAAAATTTAGTTATTTTATTTTGGGGACGCTCAAAATAAATAATTAAATGGTATTATTAATTTCAGGGACGTCTGAAATTAATAATTCTTAAAAGGAATGTAAGTGTTATTTATTCTAATTTAAAAAAAAAAAAAAAAGAATCAAGCTATTTGGAATTATCTGTAGTCTATGTTACCTAGCGGTCGTCATTTGACATCCCAAATTGGTTTTAAAACATAAATATATTTTTTAAGTTTTGATTTTTTTTTTCTTTCCTAGTATCAAAAATTATTCAAAGACCAATAATTTTAGTTTAATAATTGGACAATGATTTTCTTTAATATTCTAATTGTATGTATCTTATAAAATGTTGAAGTGTTCTAATTTAACAAGTTCAATAGGATTTGAATGAGATTAAGTTATTTATAATAATATATATTGTATGCAACTTATTTAATATGGCTCATTTGTAGTTGTGGGTCATAGGCTTTAGAATATAATTTTGTTTGGAACTACTAATTTTTGTTTTCTTGTATATTTGTTTCATATTAGATACTTGTGCATCTGTTCCATATGGTTTACACGTGTTGACTATTTTAAGTTGAGTTAATTATTATTTATATTTTATTTACAATATATGATAATTTAATTTATTTGAGTTGAGTTGAGATATATTTTGTATGACCGTATCTCATGATCTGGATACAGAGATAGTGAACATGTAGAGACACATATGTTATTAATTTTGATAATTACAATAAATTAATATCAGTAGTGAACCTTAAATTAGGAGTTGTATTGTGTATTTAGCTGCACTAGCCATTACGAGAGAACCAGAAGACGAGAAAAAAAAAAAGATTGAGCATGTGAGGGAAAGTGGAGAAAGAACAAAAAGGACCGTAGATATTCTATAATTTTAATCAAGTACAAAAAAAAGGTTACATATCTCGTAATTATGTGCTATGCTTAATTGATGCATTTAATTAATTATTTTCTAGCTTATTGTCTATTAGTGTTTATGCATGCTTTTTAAGTTGATGGCTCTGTATTTTTGCAATAAGTCAAGTTATTTGATATATCATAGTGTCATACGAAAATTTATATCAATGATATGTGCAACGTGTCTTGAGTAATTTAAACCGTGTAAGACAATATTATTGCTAATTTAATTAAGCTATTATATTTGTTGCATGAGATGATTTTATAAAATTAGTTGATTATAACTATATGTTAAAATTCTAATAGTGAAAATGTTAATAATTTGATATTTGTTTATAGTTAATATCAAGGCATGCTTAGATTTATGTATAAAATTACTCAATCGTGGTTTACTTTTGCTAGTCAATATGTGAGTATTAGTTGTTCTAACACTAAATGCTTTTATGAATTACTTGAACACATCACTCATTATTTATGGTATCTAGACACTAAGTTCCAACCCAATTTATTAATTAATTACAAATAAATTTAAGAGACTTTATTATTTAGACTCTTTTCCTTATTTTGATATATGTTTACATGTATGTGTATGGATGATGTGATATATTTATCTATTTATATTTGTTATTAGATTGTATATTACACATGTTGACTTAATTCTACTAATCTTATTAGTGTCATTAATTCTAAAAGAATGTGTTAATTAATTATTTAATATAATATAAGCGATAATTAACGATGTGTTGTACACATTGGGTTCAAGACAATTATAAAAAAAAAGTGACTATTTAATAAGCAAATTGATATGTATTAATTTTTTTTTCGTTATGTGTGTATTAATTGTCGTGTTCAATTTGGATGTGCATTTTAACATGTAATTTAAGGTTACTAGTAGCAAAGAGTTATTAGAAAGGAAATCATTCTTTTTGTCAAAGTTTTGTGGAAAATCATTCTGAGAGAGAGGCTACTTGGGAACTAGAGGAATCTATTCGTGAGAAATATCCGCATTTATTTGAATCAAGTACGAGTTTTGGTTTCGTTTGATTCCGGGGACGGAATCCTTTTTAAGGGGGTATATATGTAATATACAGGGATTTTTGATATTTTATATAATAATAATAATAATAATAATAATAATAATAATAATAATAATAATAGTAATATTTATTTTAAAGAGTTTTAGTTATTTAATTGAATTACTATTTAGAAAAGAGAATTAGTAATTAGATTAGAAAAAGGAGTTAATGTTAATATATATATATATATATATATATATATATATATATACATACATATATCCTCTCAAGTCCTTAAACAAAATACGTACTATTAAAACCCTAGAGTTAAGAGACCGCATGGAGAGGGCAAATAGAGTAGAATAGAGGTGCGGCTTCAAATATCAACAAAGTGACTTCACGTTAGGCTTAAGGAAGATAAGGTAATTTTGTATACACTTATACGTGTACATTGAGTAAATAATTTAAGAACTTAATTTAAGAATTGATTGTATGAAGACTTCTGGCCTATTGTTTTGTCTTACAAGATGCATGAACATACATCCGTAATATTATAAAATATGTAATGGTTAATACATAGCTATTTAATAATTACTGGGTTTGCACATGATGGTGCCTAGATTTTGAAAGTCTAAAAATAAGTCCGTGCTTATGGCTATACTGAATTTAATGAATTTAATGATAAAGATGCACTAGTCAGGTTATAAGAATATAAGGATTCTAAGTTATGTAATCTAATGTGTAGGTATTAAAATGTTAGTTAGATAATGATAATGATGACTAAAATAATGATCAGAAGTTAATTAGTTTACAGGAGCAATCGGTGTACTAAATTATATATTAATAATATGTTAGTAATAATGTTTTGTTAAGCGGTACATAATTTAATAATAATAATAATCTATATCTATAGGTCAGGTGCCGGGAGTTTAGCTGATAGTTGCGAGTATCGTTAGTATTTATTATCGATTTTCAAGGTACGGATTATCTCTCCTTTTTATTCTGCGCTACTCCTCTTAGAATTAGTAATATTAAATCTGTTTTGTCCTCACATCTATTCACTTGGTTTCGATTGTTCTGCTTTAAAAAAAATATGTTTTGACTCGTTGACTTTGGAAAGTGATTATTATATCTGTTTTGAAAATATTTAAATATCTGTTTATGCGACTTTCTGAAATTTTGCAAACTATATATTTGTTGGAAATGTTCAAATATTTGCTTATTGTGATTTAAGAATTTTGCGAAATACTTTATTTGAACCCTTAGCGATATAGGGTATACCGAGTTAACCAGCTGTAGGGGTACTACAGCCATGTCATTGCGGCACCAGTGACATGACACTTCCGTGGCAGTGTGATTGGTCACGGCGTATCCTTCCGATAGCTCAGGTGGCGAGCTTTTGCGCATTTTGATATTTGTTTCAGGATACGTGGGTGCACCCAGATTTGATTTGATTTGGCGGTGACGTGTATATGCCGTACACGTTATCCGATTTGTTGCACACATTAGGTACCCTATGATGTGTGTATCTGTATCTGTTCTGTTCTGTTCTGATCTCGGTATGAAATATCCTAACCCATCGTTGCTTCAGCCATGCTTATTTTGAAATAAATGTTTTATTATAAACTGTCAATTATAGATAACTGTTTTTCTATTTTATAAACTATATTCCAAATTCGTACTGGGCAATTGGCTCATGCCGTATTCTTTTTCTGGCAGGTGCATAGGGTGATATGGGATTGTGTGATGGAGAGCTACCCTTATTCGTTTGATTAGGACTTATGGACTTCCAGCATTATTTAGACTTAATCATTTATTTAGAGATTATTTTAGTGCTCTGTGCAGGTTATGGATTTTAATTAATATCTCTCCTCCCATTTTAGGAAGGGGGTGTTACAACTTTCACATCTTTGGTTGCAAATGTCATGTCCTGAAAGTTCATCCAGAACAGATAGGAAAATTTGAAGGCAATGCACACTATTATACAAGAGATACCACCAACTTAGGGGGAGAGCCTAGCAGGAGAAATCTTCCACCTGGTAGAAATTGGACAAGTAGTCATACTAAAGATTTGATTATTGGTGATCCAAATTGTGGTGTTCGAACTATAAGAGCAACACAAAATGATTGCTTGCTTGGGTGATTCAATTACTGGAACCATCAAATGTCTTTATAGTAAAGCATTAAATGAAAAAAAGCTGTAAATGGCACAAGAAGCTATCACATCTTAACTTTAAAAAGCTTAACTATCTTGTTAAGCACAATCTAGTGAGAGGCCTACCGTAGGTGAATTTTGTGCAAGATGGACTTTGTGATGCTTGTCAACTTGGTAAACAGAAAAGAACTGCTTTCAAGAGCAAAACAGAAAACTCAATTACTTAACCATTTCACATGCTGCATCTTGATCTATTTGGTCCAGTAAATATTATGTCAATCAGCAAGAAGAAATATTCTCTTGTTATAGTTGATGACTATACAAGGTTCACATTGGTGTTCTTTATCCACAAGAAAGATGAAACTCCTCTGCAGATCATTGAACTTATCAAGAATTTTCAAAATAGCTCTACGTACAGAGTCAAAGTACTTAGAAGTGACAATGGAACAGAATTCAAGAACTCAATCATGGAGGAGTATTATGTAGACAACGGAATTACTCAACAGTATTATATGCCTAGAACACCTCAACCAGAATGGTGTAGTAGAAAGAAATAACAGAACTCTCAAAGAGGCAGTAAGAACCATGATTTTATTGGGAATAATTCAAAATTATTTGAATTTTTTTTTGAAATATTGTTAATTAGTTTGTTAGGTATTTTTTAAATAACTAATAGATATGATAGATGTTAGTTTTTAGGAATTTAGTTTGTTTTGTTGTGTTTAAAAACCACACGTTGGTTGTTGGGAATATCACATCAAGTATGCATCTTATTTTTATCCTCCTCGTTCTCTATATTTTCCTTCGTTCTTTAGTAGTCTAAAACCTGAACAGTGGTATCAAGAGCCTTAATGATCTTAAGAGGCTTGTGAGAATTTGAGAGAAAATATAGTCATGACCTCAAAAAACACATCAAATCTTTATCCTCCAACTTTTAATGGTGAAAATTACCAAGTATGGGCTGTCAAGATGAAAGCTCATTTGAGAGGTGTGGGTTTATGGAAGTGGGTTGAAAGTGAGACGGAGATACAACCGCTTGCCAACAATCCAACAGTAAATCAATCAGGGCTCACGAAGATGAATTAAGCAAGGCTCCACGGGCTTTATCAATAATTCATGCTATTGTGTCGGAATCAATTTTCACAAGAATCATGACTTGTGAAACAGGAAAAGAGGCATGCGATAAACTAAAAGATTTGTATGAAGGTAATGCAAGAGCAAAGAAGATGCAAGTCTTAATCTCAAAAGGGATTTTTGGATTTTGAGATTTTAATGATGATAGAAAGAGACAATATAAAAGATTATTATGACAAATTGATGGTTGTGGTCAACAAAATACGGCTAATGGGAGGGGATCTACCCGATAGCAAAGTTGTAGAGAAGCTGTTTGTGAGTTTGCCTGAAAGATTTGAGGCAAAACTTTCATCTCTTGAAGATTCAAAGGATATAAGTGAATTAAGTTTATTCGAGCTGATTAATTCTTTGCAAGCCCAGGAACAAAGAAGAGCAATGAGAAATAAGGAAATTGAAGATGTGGTTGAAGGAGCTTTTTTAGCCAAAACTTCATAAGAGAAAATAAGATTTACTATGTTTGGTCATTGCAAGAAGAATGGGCATGAAAAAAAAGGATTATTGACATACGGGGAAGCCTCAATGCTTTAAAGGCAAAAGATTTGGACATGTGCAAAAGTATTGTAGATACAAAATGGAAGAAAATGTCAACAAGACACAAGAAGTTGACGAAGAACATTTGTTTTGATTTTGGAGAGATGTGCTCCAATGTGTAAGTTGGTGAGAAGTGCATCAAGACATGTAACTAGTGAGAAGTGCACCTAGAAGAAATTGTGGAGAGAAGTGCTCCAACAAAAATGATGATGTTGAGAAGTACATCAATGATCCAACAAACTTTAGAATTTTGAATTAAGAGGGAAGTTGAGAATAATTCAAATTTATTTGAATTATTTTTGAAATATTGTTAACTAGTCTGTTAGGTTTTTTTAAATAACTAATAGATAGGACAGATGCTAGGTTTTAGGAATTTAGTTTATTTTTTGTGTTTAAAAACCACACGTTGGTTATTTTGGAATATCACATCTAGTATACATCTTTTTTTATCCTCCCTGTTCTCTTTGTTTTCCTTTGTTCTTTAGTAGTCTAAAACCCCAACATCTTTGAAATGCAAAGCTTCAACATATTTCTGGCAGAAGCTGTCGACACCGCATGCTTCATTCGAAATTGTACCTTGGTGAAAATTCATGGAAAAGCTCCTTATGAGATAATCAAAGGAAAGAAGCCAAGTGTGAAACACTTTCACATCTTTGGTTGCAAATGTTATGTCCTGAAAGTTCATCCAGAGCAGCTAGGAATATTTGAAGGCAATGCACACTCTTCTACAAGAAATACCACCAACTTAATGGGAGAGTCTAGCAGAAGAAATCTTCCACCTGTTAGAAAATGGTCAAGGGATCATACTGAATATTTGATTATTGGTGATCCAAATAGTGGTGTTCGAACTAGAAGAGCAACATAAACTGAACACTTGCATAGTTGTTTTCTCTCAAAGAATGAATCTACGAAGGCAGAAGAAGCATTACTGAATCTTGATTGGGTAATTACAGTGCAAGAAGAATTAAATGAGTTTGATAGAAATAAAGTCTGGAAACTTGTACTAAGACCAAAGGATAGATCAATTGTTGGTGCAAAATGGATTTTCAGAAACAAGCTAGATGAATCTGGTATGGTTGTAAGAAACAAGGCAAGACAAGTGGCCAAGGGATATTCATAGGAAGAAGGAATTGACTATGATGAAACGTTTGCCCCTGTAGCAAGACTGGAAGCTATAAGAGTGTTTCTTGCATTTTCTGCTTATTCAAAATTCAAAGTAAACCACATGGATGTGAAGAGTGCCTTTCTGAATACAAATAGATCATCAATTCAAATAGATCATGACTGTTAAATACAAAAATACTAAAAGTTGTTATATACAGAGGTCTAAGGTTCGATTCCCACGGGATCCGGCCAAGAATTTGGGTGATCAGGAGGCAAAATCGATGGAGAAGGGGAAAAGGAAGGCTGATGCTATTGTGATTGGGGAGCCGGTTGTGTCTCCCTTGTCGTTAGGTCAATCTTTGTATAAGTGAATGCTAGTGGGTCTGTGTTGAATCGGGGCAAGGAACGGCAAGTGAGAGAAGATGTTGGAGTTGCGCGGGGAAGCTCTTTTCTCAGTATTCCAGGTGAGTCCGGTGACTCAGGATCGATTCTCTGGCTGGTAACTTCATTCCTGGTCTCTTATTGTTTTCTTGTTTGATTGGAGTTACATTGCTATGTGTATGACCACCATAGCCAGGTTTCCTTCTTAGTTATTAGTTTTGTCATTATTCCTATTGAAAAATTGTCTGAAAAATTATTTCGTTGATTTAGTCTGGGACATTATTTGTTGAATACTTTGTTAGTGTTTGAGGTACTGCTACTATGAACTGTGGTTCCTTGTACTCAGTGTCATATATATTATCAGTTTGGTTGAGATATTTGATTGAATACCTCTATGTTATTATGGATTGTAAGAATACTGATTGATTGTTGAGCTTGAAGACCTTGTTTTTGCATCCATGTAGGTAACTTTGTTTCGACTGCTATTACTTTGCTTATTACAGTTCTACTTGGTTTAATCCTTGTTTGTATAATTAAATGTATTTGATTGGTTGTGTGTGTGTGTGTTTGATTTTAAAAATCCTAATTCATTATGTTATAATTGTTTTGGCATGATTTAAGGGGTCTTAATTTAGTGCTCTTTAATTTTGTGTAATTAGGGTACCACTAATTTAGCTTTTAGTTTAATGTTTAAATACCCCTTCCTTGTTTATGTGATTTTAATTGGTTATTGTGTCAAATCAAATTTATGTTTTAAATTGCCTATAATACATGTATTTGTGGTAATTTTATTTTTAGAGTTAGTATTTAATCATGGATTATGTAATTGCCTTAATTAGTGCTTTTTAATTTTGTGTAATTAGGGTACCACTAATCTAGCATTTAGTTTAATGTTTTAAATACCCCAGTCCTTGTTTTATGTGATTTAATTGGTTATTATTTGTCAAATTCAAATTTATGTGATTAAATTGCATATAATACATGTATATGTGGTAATTTTATTTTTAGAGGTAGTATCTAATCATGGATTAGGGTAAAATTTAAGCATTTTTTTTAACTAAATGTCATTTATGTTTTTGAATATCTCTTAATAAGTCTATACACGTTTTTATCTCTTAATTCCAAATTTGTTTAATTGAATGTTTTGGTAACGGTTTTTATATGCATTTAAAGGTAATTAAGATTTGTATTAAATTATTGGATTATGATTACATCTGTTTCAATTTAGTATGTAACGTTTTTGGCATTTATTCTCTTTTAATGGTTAACAAAATTCTTTAATTGGTTACTTAATATCTCCATCCTTGGTAATTAATATTATTAATGTTATCTGTATTTTAATTGGTTTATGGTTTTAATGATTATTTTGCCGATGATATTTGAAATTTTGGTTTTGTACCTATATGGGGGGCCATTTATGTTGGCATTTTGACCATTTATGATGGTATTTTGGATCATAATTGGATAATCTGTTGTGTCTAATCGAAGGGTTTTTCTTTGATTATATTTTACTTTTCCATTTGATTAGTTTTATTTTTATTTTTTTCCTTTTAAATAGGGTTTTAATATTATTAGGATTTAGGAATTGTTTTTCTTTGCTGTGTTATTTACTTTAAAAAAAATTCTTAATGAGATTTTTTTGTTTTTTCAGGTGAGAAGACTTTGGGAAGTCTCTTTTCGGACATTAAAGTCTTATAATCTAAATTTTCGAGGACATCTATGCATGTCCTTCGGTTAGATGATAAACTTTCTTGAATGAAAGAAACCAAACCCCTTTTTCTGGTTTTGCCGGTATTGTATTTCGATACAATTCATATACGCGAATATATTTTCTTGACAAAAAAAAAGATGCCTATTTGGTTCTATAGTTTAACTATATAATAATCTGGTTCTATAGTGAAACCGGACATTAAAAACATTATATGTATCAAGTATCAACTGTAGAATAAAAAAATATTCAGCATTAAAATTAAACAAAATTAACAAAATACTTATTTGGTTCTATAGTTTAAGTGTATAATAATCTGGCTCTACTGTAGAACTGAGCTTTTTAAAAAAATTATATGCATCAATCATATATTGTAGTTGGATTTCAATGGAGAGGCAAGAGAGAGAGAGGGTACGCGAACCGAGGTAGGGTTTTTCAAAATTCAAATTTAGATCGAGAAAGAAGCTATGTAGAAGACAGATCAAACAGACTAGGATCTAAGCAAGAATGTCAGGATGGTGAAAGTGAAGTTATACCAAGAGATTTTATAGGGGCTTATGAGGATTTAGTGGATAAGGAAGTACCGGAAAACTTCAAAAGGGGGGATAGACAAGCAATTAATACGGCACTACAACAGATTCACATGAGAAGTTTGGATAATAGGGTTAAGAATGTAAATGAATAGGATGGTAGGCAAATAGATCAAGGGAAAGGTAAGGGGAAATCTTATGCGGAAGTAGTGAAATCTAATGGGATGGGTGGTGTGGAATGTGAGGATGGAGGGTGGACGAAGGTGCAGTACAAGAGGAATGTTAAAAAGGCGAGCGGTAGCAAAGAAGAATCTACTATCTTTCTATCAAAAATTCTGGCAGAGGCTTCAGCAAGAGATATATGGACATTATTCCTCAAGGGAGGAATTATTAAAGATATTATTTTACCCAGGAAGAGAGACAGTCAAAATAATAGGATCGGTTTTGTCAAAACCTCCAGTGAACTTGAAGCGGGTAAAATTATAAACAATGTTAAACAATTGAGGGGTTTGGGTAGGATATTGAGAATGTCGATAAATAGAGACAAAGTACAAAAATTAGAGGTGAATGAAGAAAGAGTGGAGAAGGATAGGTTGAGAATAGAGGAAGCAAGAAAGAATAAGTGGGAAGAAAAAGAAGTTAAGGATAAAGCAAGGTCAGAGGACAAAAACAGAAGGTTAGATGGCTCTAAGAGCAACTGCAGCGCATGCCCATTTCCCACATTGGGAAGAGCAACTTGGACATGGACACAAATAACTTGTCCACTAGGCGCTGGAATGTGATAAGAAGTTGGGCAGCAGGACACTTTGGTGGCCAGTGACCAACTATGTACGCACAGACATCGAGGTAAGAAAGGTAAATAAAGTTACTACTTTTTTTCTTATGTAGCCATGCATAGTTTTATAAATATAGCTGTTATTAAATATGACCGTTTATAAATATAACAGCTATAAATTATTTTATTTTATTTTTAAATTTATGTAAATTAAAAAAATTGCATTTTATTAGTTTTAATTATTTACTAATCAAATATTATAACTTAATAATATATAAATTAAGTTTAATTTATAAATGAATCTAGTAGAACCTAAATAAAATATTAAAAAGTAATGTTAGAAAAAGAAAAGGTGGGCAAGTATCATTGGAGGGGATTGGCCAAGTTTTTGTTTTGGACAAGTTTTGCTTGCATAGAGAATTAGTAGGGTCAAGATTTTGGTGGACATGTCCCTAGCACTGGAGTTGCTCTAAGGGCAAAGAGAATATGAAAGATATGTTTTCTTACATTGAAGCTGAAGTAAATGAAGAGATAGAGCAGGTTTTAGAGAGAAGTATGGTGGGTTTCTCAGAGGAAGCAGAGAGTGCTAAAATTATGGAAGCCAAAATCAAGGATCTAGGGTTAATCGACATTAAGATTTTAAAAATCAATGAATTCAAATACTTGATAGCAAAAGAAAGAGATGATGGGGAGTGGTTGAGCTCTGATAAGGAGGTTCTGGGTAATTGCTTTGGAAAATTCAGGGAATTCCATAGCATAGATCTACTAATTCCGAGGATTGCTTGGATAGAGTGTATAGGTCTTCCTATAATTGCTTGGAAAGAAGAAAACCTGAAAGCATATACTAGTAAATTAGGCGAATGGATTAAGTGGCAATATGAAGATAAGGATCGAATGGAAATATTCAATCCATTAGTTTGTGTATCCACAAATTTATTAGAAGAAATTGATAAGAAGCTGGTTGTACTGGTCAAGGGGATCAAATATGAGATTGTATTGAGGGAAGTAAAGGTTGAAGGAAGTGAAGTTGAGAAGGTGAATATTAGCGAGTCGGAATTACATTATGAAAATAGAGAGCCTGATCCATGATGAAGAGCAAGAGATAGATGAGAACACTAGGAGGATGTACCCATTCTACCACGATTCTGAGTGTGACAATTATAGGTCAGAAAATGGGGATGTTGATAAGTCAGAAAATGGGGATGAATTTTCTTTAAAAGACTCGACGACTTTGGGGGATAAGGTAATTGAAGATGAGACGGAGGTGTCAAGAATCCCCGAATCTATAGTGTCTGAGGATTCTAAGTTACCTGACACAGAGGAAATAGAGACTGTTAATCCAGAACCACCAGGGGATGTAACTCTTATTGGTATCAAAGAAACGGCAAAAGTATAGAGAGCAGACTGGAGGTCAGTAAATGGAAGCACCTCAATGTCAGATACTGGATTCAATAAAAGTGGGGAGTTAAAAGTGTCTGGGAATTCTTCAATTGGGATTGAAAGCACTCAAAAGGATAATGGGAGTGTTCAGGGATCTATTTGCAATATACTTGATAGAATGAATATGGGGCTTAAGAAAGGCAGACCAAGAACTAAAGCCAAATCTTATGTAAATCCTTTTGATATTGGAATGAAAAGAAAGGTAATCAGTAAAGGGAGGAAAATAGAAAAGACAGCATGTTAGAGAAAAGGTAGACTTAAGGTGATTTCAGAAGCTAAAACAAGCTTGGTTAATCAAAAGAAGCAAGGAGATCATAGGAAACAAGCAGAGGATATAGCAGAGATGGCAATTCAATTGGGCTTGGAATTCAATCAAGGTAGGGAAATGGGGTTCTGGAGATTGAGAAGAGGTTAGTAGAGGAAACTCTCTGAATCTTAATTGTATATCAGTAGTAAATAGAAAATGTTATCAATGAAGAGTTTGCAATTATTATCATGGAATGTCAGAGGTACTTGTAACCTAGGGGCTAAGAGAATGATAAGAGATACACTTGTTACACACAAAATAAACTTTGTATGTATTCAGGAGACAAAATGTGGTAAGTGGGATAAAAGAATGGTGAATTCTTTGTGGGATGCAGATTTGCATGATTGGGTGGATAGTGAATCAGTTGGTTTGGCGGGAGGATTGCTAAACTCATGGGATAATTCTGTATTCAGCTTGATGAATTCTGAAATCAATGAAAGGTGGATTTAGAGTCATGTGGTTACTAAGGAGGATAAGAAGGAATTCCACATCATAAATATTTATAGTGCTTAAGATCTGTGTAACAAAAGGAGATTGTGGAATGAGCTTACCCAGATCTATTCAGTAGCAAAGAACAGTCCATGCTGCTTCATAGGTGATTTTAATTGTATTAGAAGTAATGTAGAGAGAATTAATTGTTCTTTTAGGAGAACTGATATGGAAGAATTCAATGTCTTCATCAAAAGTAACAATTTATTGGAGCTTGATATCAAAAACACTGATTTCACTTGGATTGGTCCAAATAATAGGAAGAGTAAGCTGGATTGAGCACTTATTAATAATTTGTGGATGGGAGAAGGCCAATGGAGTTTGAAGGCTACAGGAAGAAAGAAATCTGATCATAAAGGCTTAATGATGCAGCTGGAGAATCTAAATTGGGGGCCCAAACCATTTAGAGTGTTTAATTATTGGCTAGAAGAGAATTCTTTAAGAGATTCCCTACTGAAGGATTTAGAAGGAGGAGCAAAATCAGGAGATTCTAACGTTCAAAGAGTACTAAAACAGATTAAGTTGCATATTAAGGACTGGTCGAAGAAGCCAATGAACAACATTGAAGAAAACATAAAAGTTTTAGAAAAATTGCAAGAAGATCAGGATAAGAAGTTGCTCTCTGAAGAGGAAAAATTTGAAACTCATTCGAAGCTAGATCATCTTTATGCAAGGAAAGCATCTACGCTCAGACAAAAATCAAGGGTCAAATGGTCTATTGAGGGAGATAAAAATACCAGATTTTTTCACCATTGTGTCCAAAAAAGAAGAGCAAGGAATAAAATCAGTAAGATTTGGTGGAAGGAATCGTGGGTCTCCAATCCTGATGAAGTCAAGAAAGCTTTTTATATTCATTTTTCGGAGTTTTTTAAAGAAAAATACCAGAGATTTCTGAAATTGGGGAACCTAGTTGAGAAAGTCCTTGAGGTTAAAGAGTCAAATTGGTTGGAAAGAGATATATCGTTGATGGAATTGGAGGAGGCTTTGAATAATTCGTCATTGGACAAATCTCCGGGTCCAGATGGAATAAATATCAGATATTTGAAGTTTCTTTGGAGTAAGATAGGAAGTGTTCTATTGAATACACTTAAGACTTCACCACTTTAGGTTTTATTCCTAAAGGCTTTAATTCCTCTTTTATCTCATTGATTCCGAAAAAGGATAAACCTCAACTAGTTACAGATTTTAGGCCTATAAGCTTAATAAATTGTACCTTGAAGTTATTCACAAAAATTCTGTCAACTAGATTGAGTGGAGTTGTGAATAAACTAGTGGGAGACTCACAATATGGTTTTATCAAAGGTAAACAAGCCTCAGATAGTATATTAATTGTAAATGAAGTTTGCCAAGGTATTTGGGCAAATAAAGTGGAGGGAGTAGTTTTGAAGTTAGACTTTGAGAAAGCTTTTGACATGGTGAATTGGAGCTTTCTCTTAGATTTAATGGAGAAACTCGGCTTTGGTAAGAAATGGGTGAGTTGGATAAGGAGATAACTTGATGAGATCAAAATTTCAATTCTCATCAATGGCTCTCCGACAAGAGAATTTTCTCCTCAAAGAGGGTTGAGGCAAGGGGATCCCCTATCACCTCTCCTGTTTAATCTAGCTGGAGAAGTATTGAGCAAGCTAATTTTAAGGGCAAAAAGTAGAGGGTTAATAGAAGGGGTGAGCTTTCCAAATCAACAAGATAGTATAACACATCTACAGTTTGCAGATGATGTTATCATTTTTGTTAACAACAAGCTTAAGAACATTAAGAATATCAAGTCATTACTGTTGTGTTTTCAGTATCTGTCAGGCCTAAAAATAAACTTCTCCAAAAGCCAATTGTATGGATAAGAGAAGGATTCAGAGCTACTGGTCAGAGGAGCAGAGTTACTATGGTGCAGTGTGGGTTCCATGCCTTTTACATATCTAGGAGCAACCATTGGATTGTCCCCTAGTAGAAAGCTTTATTGGGATCCATTGATTATAATGTTCCAGGCAAAACTTGCCAACTGGAAAAGTGAATCACTTAACATGGCAGGGAGATTGGTGTTGGTCAAGGAAGTACTTGATAGTCTGCCAACCAATTGGATGAGTTTGCATTCTATACCTAAAGGTGTAAATGATAAGTTAGAATCCATCAGAAGGAGTTTTTTGTGGGGGGAAATTAATGAGAATGGAAAGAAGGAAAATAAGTTGCATCTACTCAGTTGGGAGAAATTCACTCGGCCAAAAGAAAATGGGGGTCTTGGTATTATACCTTTGGAGGTAAAAAATAAGGCAATGCTTGGGAAATGGTGGTTCAAATGGAGAAATGAAAGAGGAAGTCAGTGGAATAAGATCATAAGAGCAAAGTATAATTATGACAAAGATGTGGATAGATTGTTTGGAGAACAGCCCAAGGTATTCTAGTATTTGGAATAGTATAATAAAGGTTAATAATGAAGAAGGTTTTGACAAGACATTGGGTAGCTGGAACAGTAAATGGACAGTAAAAAATGGAGAAACTACACTTTTCTGGGAAGATTGGTGGCATGGTGATAGAAGCTTTAATATATCATTTCAAAGATTGTACAATTTATGTAAAATCAAGAAAGTGGTAGTAAAGGATTTCATAGTTCTATGGCAACAAGATAGCACTAGGTTTTGAACACCTTTGGAAAAGAGAACTCAGAGCTTGGGAACTAGAGGAGGTGGTAAAATTGAATGAAGTAATAGTATCCTTCACTTTCAAAAAAGGTGTTGATTCATTGATTTGGATTAGCTCAGGTTCAGAATACTCAAGCAAGAAGGGGTGTCTATGTTTAACAAGAAGGAGTGAGGACTTTAATCTAAATTGGAGGAAAATTTGGAAAATCAAAGCTCCTCCAAAGGTTCTTCTGTTTCTATGGAAGTTTGAGAACAATATTGTACCTTCAAAGGTATTCTTGATGAATAGGCTCAAGATACTAAGTTCTAATGTGTATTGTGGGAGGTGCAGACAAGCCATCGAAAACCATGAACATATTTTTTGGCACTGCAATTTTGCAAGAAAAGCTTGGCAGAGCACTTTTAGATGGTGCGGTTTTAATGTTGATTGCTCAAACCTAAACTACAGAGAAGTGTGGAGTTGGATTTCTTGGCTTAGAAGTCAGGCTATCCAAATACGGTGGAGTATTGCATTTGTCTCAACAATTTGGTCTCTATGGCTCTATAGAAATGAGGAAGTTTTTCAGGGAGTTAAAATTTTGAGTGAAATGCTAGACTTTCTGATTAAAATGAGATCAAAAAAGTGGTGTGAAGCTATTGGCTTATTCAAAGAGGAGGATGACGGTATTTGGCAAGTAAATCCTGTAGGGGTCATTCTCAAAAATTTCAACTCTATCTCAAGGAATTTAATTGAGATTAAGTCAGACTTAGTGGGGTTTATCGATGGTTCTTTTTCTCAAATTACAGAGGAAGAGAACTATTCAGGAATTGGAGGTTTGTTAAAAGACAGAGAGGAAAATTTAGTCTTTATGTTCTCAGGTCCAGTCAAAGTTGCTAATGCGTTTGAAGCTGAAGAAAAAGCATTAATTTTCATGCTGCAATCTATTAGCAATAGCCAATAGAATGTGGTAAATTGTACAGTGTACTTAGATTGTGTGGAGATGGTTAACAAGGTGAATAGATTTTTAGCAGAGGGAGTGGGTTTTAGGATGGACTCAGAGCCATTGCGTGCATTGTTATTAAAACTATCAGTTGGAGTAAAATTGGTAAGTAGAAGTTTTAATAATGGAGCAGACCAGTAAGCAAAAGATGGGGCTAGAAGGCCCAAGCTTCTAAGTTCGTGGTGTTAATTAGGTTGGCCCATAATATCTCTAAAATTACTTATTTTATTAATGAAATACATTAGATGGGTCTATTGGATTTGTTGTAATGTTATATTAGTGTAAGTATCCCAGACATAAAAAGATCAAGGTTGGAAGCAATAAGTAATAATTACTTAGTGTTGGGAGATGTGTTTTTACTGATAGGTTTCGGGGGGCAACAAGCGCAACGAAAAGCGATAATAAACAATAAAAATTCGAAACCTAACCCTAGAATCCGTGTATAAGTTGTGATTGATTATGGAGAACAGAATCTGTACCTTAAGAAGCTTTACGATTCGGTTGTCAGATGGAGATCCTAGCTTGAATGAACACCACGTATCCCGTATGCAACGATCTACGCTCTATCAGTATCCACGCAGAAGCTCGAACGGAGGATGCTGTGTACTAGCACAATACTTCGTTTTCTTTCTCTCTTTTCTCTCCACCTCTCTAGCAGCTAGGTTTTGTATAAAAAACGTCTAACCCTCTCCAAGCCACAAAGATATATTATATAGGAGAGACCAAAAATGAATTCAGCCCTAATCCTAATTAGAGCCCATATTAATTCAGTTTTTCTAACCATTATCTAACTAAGACTTTCTCAATTAAATAACAACTGCACTTCTGAATTAATAATTCGAATTTCCATTTATTACATTAATTAAGTCATACTTAAATTAATAATAAATAATTCGAATTCTATCATTTAATTTAAATCCGAATTCAAATTAAATAATCCTCCGAGCATTCTTTGTGTGTGACCCGATAGGTTATTATTACGTTGGCAACGATTTTAAAATCCCAATTAAAATCATAAACAAAGAGCGGCATCTAGTAACACATCATTGCTACCCAAGTAATAATAATTAAATCAGTGAATCGATTTCTCCTTTCGTGAACAATGTTCAATGTAATATAATCCCTTAACCATGATATTATAGATTAAACTGGAGGCATGGAATGTATCATCCTCGTCATAATTTAATCTTTATTTTCTTGATCGATGAGTAGACTATTCAAACAAATTACTATTTGAGCACGGCCATGAATTTCATAGTCTCACTCAAACAAGAGGCCAATAATATCACTCCTATATATTTATATATATTAAGGAGGGTTAAATTCCATCTAGATCATTCACATTTCTCATACGATTCATAATATACCCAAGACCACCTTTATCATTACCCGATTAAAGATAACTTTTGATAGAATCAAAATATATTAATTCTCATATAGAAATGTAATGACTTCAGGTCTAAGGATCATTACATCATTATCACATTGAGATTCATAATGACACATTTATTCATTCCATGTCGAATCTCATAGTGGGTCTATCCAGTACATCGTACTCATACATGTACTTATGCATTGACTTTAGCATCATCATACTTATGATCAATGAGAAGTGATCATCAGTCAATCAACATACTAGTCTCGATGTATTATTATTGTCCCAATAACAATAATACTTGACTAGGGATATTCAAGATTATTATACTGTATATTATCTCATAGTTATATAGTTCGTATCAATAATCTAGGGACATTTATTATAATAACAATTATATCGCAGTAAATACTAAGCATAATAAAACATCAATATAATCAAAATAGAACATAAATGTCAATGACGAAGTTTAAATAAACTGAAATGTATTGCCTCTAGGGCACCTACACTAACAATCTCCCACTTGCACTAGAGCCAATCATTCATATTCCTAATACCTATGGAACTAGTATGACTTTCGTGCTTCTGTTGCGACAGAGGCTTAGTTAGTGGATCAGCAACGTTATCATTGGTATGCACTTTACATATGTGTATATCTCCTCGCTCGTTAATCTCACGAATAAGATGATATCTTCTAAGTATATGTTTCGCCCTAGAGTGCGATCTTGGTTCCTTTGCTTGTGCTATGGCTCCATTATTATCGCAATAAAGATTAATGGGATCTGCTATCGATGGAACCACACCAAGCTCAGTGATGAAGTTTCGGATCTAAACTGCCTCCTTAGCTGCTTCACAAGCAGCAATATACTCAGCCTCCATTGTAGAATCAGCTACTATTTCTTGTTTCAAACTTCTCTAGCTAACAGCACCTCCGTTGAGACAAAACACAAAACCAGACTGGGATATAGAATCATCCTTGTCTGTTTGGAAACTAGAATCAGTGTAACCTTTTACAACTAGTCCCTCTTCCCCTCCATACACCAAGAACGAATCTTTAGTCCTTTTTAAGTACTTTAGAATGTTCTTGACAGCTGTCCAGTGAGCTTCACCTGGATTAGACTGAAACCTGCTCGTCGTGCTTAAAGCATACGACACATCAGGACGAGTACATATCATTGCATACATGATATATCCAATTGCAGAAGTATATGGAATCTTACTCATGCGGTCCTTTTCATCTTTCGATTTAGGACTATCTTTATCTGAGATCGTTATCCCATGAGACATAGGGACAAATCCCCTTTTTGCATCTTGCATCCCAAAACGATGCAATACTTTGTCAATGTATGTACTCTGACTTAGGCCAATCAATCTTCTTGATCTATCTCTATAGATCTTGATCCCTAATATATAGGAAGCCTCACCTAAGTCTTCATGGAGAAATTTTTTCCTAACCATGCCTTAACAGCCTGTAGAGAAGGTATGTCATTCCCAATCAGTAATATATCATCAATATATAGAACTAGGAATGCCACAGTGCTCCCACTAACCTTCTTGTAAACACAAGGTTCATTTTCATTTTGAACAAAGCCAAACTCTTTGACTGTTTGGTCAAAACGAATATTCCATCTCCTTGAAGCTTACTTTAGTCCATAAATGGACCTGATTAGCTTACATATCTTTCTAGCATCCTTCGGATTTACAAAACCTTCAGGTTGTTTCATATATACATCCTCTTCAAGGCTTCCATTAAGGAAGGCTGTCTTGACATCCATCTGCCAGATTTCATAATCGTTGTAAGCTGCTATCGCAAGCAAAATCCTAATGGATTTGACCATTGCTACTGGTGAAAAAGTTTCATCATAGTCAATACCATGAATTTGTTTGAAACCTTTTGCAACCAACCTAGCTTTATAGGTCTGGACCTTTCCATCCATGTCAGTCTTCATTTTGAAGACCCATTTGCACCCAATGGGTTTTACCCCTTCAGGTGGATCAACCAAAGTCCATACTTTGTTTTCATACATGGAATCCATTTCAAATTTCATGGCTTCTAGCCATTTCTCAGAGTTTGGACTGTTCAGAGCATCTTGATAGGTAAGAGGCTCATCTTGATCCATGAGCATTATATCACCATTATCGACTAGGAGAAATCCATAATATCTCACAGGCTCATGGCGAATCCTACCAGATCTACAAACAACTTGTGTTTTTGGAGCAATATTCTCTTCAAGATTATCTTGAATATCTTGCTCACGTTCCATTTCCGGTTCAATGTTATCTTATGGTTCTCGAACTTCATCGAGATCTACTTTCCTCCCATTATTTCTTCTAAAGACAAATTCTCTTTCTAGAAATACAGCAATTCGAGAAACAAGTATTTTGTTCTCAATTGGATTATAGAAATAGTAACCCTTAGTTTCCTTTGGGTACCCCACAAAATAACATTTGTCTGATTTGGGTCCAAGCTTGTCAGAGGTCAAGCGTTTTACAAACGCTTCACATCCCCATATTTTCATAAATGACATGCTTTGACGCTTTCTAGTACATATCTCATATGGAGTCTTTTGAACCGATTTTGATGGAACACGGTTTAGTGTATATACAGCGGTTTCTAGGGCATCACCCCAGAAACTTATTGGAAGATCAGCATGACTCATCATCAATCGTACCATGTCCAACAAAGTACGATTCCTCCTTTCAGAAACACCATTCCATTGTGGTGTTCTAGGAGGAGTGATTTATGATACAATACCACATTCCTTTAAGAAATTCTTAAATTCCAGGGTTAAGTATTCACCTCCTTGATCAGATCGAAGAGTTTTAATACTCTCTTCCTTTTGATTTTCTACCTCAGCTTTGTATTCTTTGAACTTTTCAAAAGATTCAGATTTGTGCTTCATTAGATACACATATCCATATCTCCTGTAATCATCAGTAAATGTTATGAAGTAGTAAAAGCCTCCTCTTGCCATAGAACACATTGGACCACATACATCACTATGTATTAGTTCTAATCGTTCAGTGGCCCTTTCACCTTATTTGTTAAAAGGGGCCTTTGCCATTTTACCAAGTAAACAAGCTTCGCATTCATCGTATGATTCAAAATCAAATTTATCCAAAAATCCATCTTTATGGAGCTTGGATATGCGATTCTCATTTATATGGCCTAATCGACAATGCCATAGGAAGGTTTGATTAGAGTCATTTGCTTTAAGGCGTTTATTAACATTATAGACAGGAGTAAAATTTAAATCTAGAACATGTAAACCATTAAACATGCGTGCAATGCCATATAATCATTCAAACCAAAAGAGCAATAATTGTCTTTAATAGTAAATGAAAAACCCTTCTTGTCCAAACAAGAAATAGAAATAATGTTTCTGCAAATCGCAGGCACGTAATAGCAATTATCAAGTTCTAAAATAAGCCCAGAAGGCAACGATAAATAATAAGTTCCTACGGCTAAAGCAGCAACCTTTGCTCCATTGCCTACTCGTAGGTCAACTTCTCCATTTGCCAATATCCTACTCCTTCGCAGTTCCTGCACATTAATACAAATGTGAGAACCACATCCAGTATCCAATAATCAAGATGTTGAAATAGACAAATTGACTTCTATAACATAAATACCTGAATCAGTAGAAATCTTGACAGATTTCATCTTCTTCAGATCTTCCAAGTAGTTAGGACAGTTCCTCTTCCAGTGACCAGGCTTGTTGCAATAGTGACAATCACCCTTGTCAGCCTTTGCGACATCTCCCTTCGGCTTTCCAGCCTTTTTGAAGGAGGGCTTGGAAGGAGCAAGAGCTTTTGATGCAACCTTTTTCTTTCCCTTCCATTTCCCCTTTCCCTTAGCACCTTTCTTGCCCACCATCATTATGGGAGCTTTCTCAGGTGCCTTGACCATATTTGCTTCAGTGGTCCTCAGCATGGCCAACAATTCCATAGGAGTCTTATATTGTTCAGTCATATTAAAAGTCATAATAAACTGAGTATAGTCGTTGTTCAAAGATTGCAAGATTATATCGATTTGAGCCTCTCGCTGAAGCGGGAAACCTAAACGAGCAAGGTAATCAAAATACCCAATCATCTTTAGAACATGTGGTCCGACTGGTCCGTTGCCCTACTTGCATGAGTAGAGTGCTTTGCTCGTGTTAAACTTTTCCACACGAGCCTGTGATTGAAACATCATTGAAAGATGTTCAACATAGCATGTGCATTCATATCCAGATGCTGCTTCTGAAGCTCAGCATTCATTGTAGCAAGCATAAGACAAGCCACATCGTTCGCATCATCAATATGCTTCTGATAAGCATTTTGCACAGCACGAGTGGCATTGGCAACAGGGGCTTCCGGTTGAGGATTATCAATCACATAAGATTTCTTGTTAGTCACAGAGGCATGCCTGAATACATCTAATAACAAGCCTAAGTATGTGTAATGCTATGCATTACCTACATGACCTCTTAACTGAGGGAACCTCTAGTTGTAGAGTTTCTATTTGTTCTGTACTTGTAATAGGCATCAAATTCTAGTTGTGTTACTGTAATTATAAAGTCAAGAATAATGCTTGAAAGAAGTTCCAAGGTTCATGCCTCAAGCAAGGAGATAAAGACTACCAAATAATCACAGTTGGGATTTGAAGAAATGAAGAATTTGCCTAAGTACCAATTCGAGAAGTACATTTGTCTATTCGAGAAGTCTAGCATTCGAGAAGTCTGGAGTTCGATATCTCAGAAGACACTATTCGATATCTCTCAATATGCTATTCGATATCTCAGGGATTCGATATGTCAAAATGCTCTATTCGATATCTCAGGGATTCGATATGTCAAAATGCTCTATTCGATATCTCAAGGAGTCCCAGAGAAAAGAGCTATTCGAGAAGTGATTCGATATGTCAAGATAACACTATTCGAGAACTCAGAGTTATCGATCAAGTCAACTCCAGTTCTCGAATCACTCACTTAGTCACTTCTCGAATACATTCTTGAGGACAAAATACTGAAGAATTGTACAAGTCAGAAACCTGCAACAAGCCAGGATACTTTATTTGACTCTGTCCTATAAAGCATGCTGGAAAGCCTACAAAGAAGCTTGGAGAGATAAGACAAGGGACAAGGAGCTGAAGAAGTGGATCTAAACAGGCTTTTCAAAGTCAAATCTGTAGCCGTTTGGACTCTTACTAAAATGAGATAGACAGACTGGAAAGTGCTTTTGTTTTACCTACCTCATTTGTAGCAAGTGGGTGTATCCATGTCTATAAGGATACAGCCTCACTTCCTTAGCTGTTAAGGGGTTTTGAAGTTTCTCAAAAATATCCAGAAAATATCTCTCTGAGAAAAACGAAGCTGAGAATACTATCATTTGTATTCACAGATTGTAGCAAAATCTTTATCTAATAAAATATTAGATTAAAGTGATATTGTGTTGTGTTTGTCTTTAATTATCCGCATCTTCATATCTCACACACTCATCACTTATCTTGTTACAAAGATTCAAGAACGAAGAAAAATTCAAGAATCCATTCACCCCCCCCTCTGTATTCTTTTTCTGTATTCAATACTCAACAAGTGGTATCAGAGCAGGCTGTTTAATCTAAACAGAAAACGATCATGAGTTCGAATACACCAAAGACTACAGGTACGGTAAAGGTCCCTAAGTTCGACAAAGAGAATTACAACCTCTGGAAAATAAAAATGCTGTTGTTCATCAAAGCTGCCAATCCTCTCTACCGTGACATTCTCAAGAATGGTCCATTCATACCACAACAAGAAGTTGCTGAATCCACAG
Source organism: Saposhnikovia divaricata (assembly GCA_036435485.1). Taxonomy (NCBI): domain Eukaryota; kingdom Viridiplantae; phylum Streptophyta; class Magnoliopsida; order Apiales; family Apiaceae; genus Saposhnikovia; species Saposhnikovia divaricata. The sequence goes on along the minus strand of CM071594.1, from coordinate 51,328,836 downwards.
TGGGCGCAGTAGTCATTCCTAGATCATACGTTCCAAAAGAGCCATCCAAATGGACGGACTCAGAGAAGGAAAAGATTGCCCTAGACAGCCACCTCATGTTGTTAATCATAGACTCCTTGGATATGTCGATGTTTGCCAACGTAGCATCATGCAGATCAGCCAAGGACATGTGGAATCACATCGAGGTGTTATGTGAAGGGACAGAGGAGGTAAGAGAAAATAAGAAACAGATACTGGTCACACAGTATGAGGCGTTCATGGCACAGCCCAAGGAAAGTATCACTGATATGTTTGAAAGATTTCACAAGCTGGTGACTGAGCTCCAAATGAATGGGAAGGTTTACAGCACTAAGGAATTAAATATGAAGTTTCTACTATCGTCACCAAACACTACTAGAAAAACTGCAATAGACATCGGCTAAAAACCGATGTCTATTTAAAAGAGAAGCGATGTCTTCGCATGTGTAGAGAAAGGTAGGGCTATTAGACATCGGTTTTTAGCCGATGTCTATAGGTATCTTTTACATCGGTTCTTTTTTGTGCCTGATGTCTATGTTTATCTTTAACATCGGTTTTTTAATAAGTAACTGATGTCTATGTTTCTTTTTAACATCGGTTTCTTAATAAGGGGCTGATGTGTTTCTTTGTATTTGACATCAGTTCTGTGTAATAATCGTGTAATAATCGTTGTCTTTCTATTCTTTAGACATCGGTTCTTTGCTTTTCTGATTTATTTTGTTCTTTTATACATCATTGTTAATCGGTGTACCGATGTTACTTGTGATATTTAACATCGGTTTTTTGCGAAAGTGATGTAAGTTTTGTTTTTTTTAATATGTGGATGCCCTATATATATATGACATGCCCAAAAACCAAAAGCAAAGATAACCAAATGACCAACATCAAAAAACCAAACAAAAACCAAATATCGAAATCAAAAAGCCAATATATACCAAAGCTAAACATAAAATTCAATCGTCGGACTACATTATCCAATTTATATATGAAAATACATATATCCTTACATCGCATTCTTTTGCACACTAAGATTCTATTAATTAAGAAATAAGGTAAAACATAGAGATTGTATGAGAAATTACGAACTATACTACCAAGCCATCAACACTGCATCCCTCAAGCATCATCTTCATCCTATAAAATAGCAATTTTCACATTATTAAGAATGAATCAATTGACTCACAGCAGTTACCATTTAATGTTAAGACATAAACATTAGTTGTCTTATTGAAGAGTGACTCTTGAGGATAAGGAATTGTATTCCGCTAAAAGTAATGAACATACTGCACAATATAAAGAAGCAGATTAATGAAGCTTGGTTATGCCAAGAACTTGCAGGCAATTTAAAATATCCAAGGACATTTAAAGGATGTACCGGAAATCACCAACTGATGCTACAGTTACGACCAGTACTTCAATTAACACAGAGGTACCAGTAGTTCCTGAAGTTCGAGATGATATCCAACAATATAGTAGATAAGAATCTCATATACATACTTAAAACAAATACGCACAAATAAGTAGCAGAGGCACAATAAGGCCACCTTAGTATTTCCTTACACCATTAGCCAAAGCATTACAAGACTGGGCTTTTAGCTTAAAAGAGACTTAAACTATTGAAAGTTGTCGAGGATATCAGGAATAAAGTTGTATAATTAGTTAATAATATCTTCTATAGGGAAATAAAATTAACTAGCCTTAATAACCGCCATTTTTGAAAGAAATTAACTTATTGATTATGTTTAGAAAGACTAGCAAAAGGAACACAAAGTGGTATGTAGGTGATGGAGGACCAGAAAGGTTCCATTCCCAGAAATGAAACAAATAAAAAAGAGTTGGTAAATATTAACAATATTGTCCTAAACATGCACGCTAACCTAGCCAGACTTTTGATCAGGAATGTCAAAGCTACATGCTGCATTCATACCGGAGAATACATCATTGATGGTTACTTTTGTAGAGATCTGTAACACAAGGAATTTCAGATACGCACAACCATACCCCATGATTATATTTCCACTCTTATACTCTGGACTTATGTCACCGACAAAAAAATTGATTTATCTTTGACCCTGTAGCCACAAGTCCCTGCACAGATCAAAATAATGATCAGAATATAAAGATAACATGCATAGCTAAAATAATATGAAAACTCAACTACTATCATCCAACTATTTAAAGGTTAAACCACTTAATCAAGAATCTTTTCGTGAAGACTACTCAGGTTTAACTTGAAAGATTTGGAGACACACAAAAATATATAGAAAGTGTTCTCAGGGGACAATAAGCAAACACTTTTAGTCATGCTGCACAGAAATATACACACAAAGAAATAAATGCAGCCATAGAAATATAGATAAAGTTATAAATACCTTACCAAACAAAGCTGTAAATTGAACCTCAAATTTCAAAGTCGAACTGCAACCAAAGCTCCAACCCAATAGCAACTTCATTTTATAAACACACACACACAACCCAATTCATATCCACACAAAAATCCACCATAAAACAAACTCTAAATCTCAAAAATAAATCAAGAATACAAAACAAAATTAATAATAAAAGAGAAGCAGAGAAGAATGAATTGAACATATTTGTTCCTGCTCGAATGTTAATTTTTACACAAAACTGGACGAGTCTTGACTGCATCTATCTATGTGTGTGTGTGTGATGTCTATTGCAGTTTTTCTAGTAGTGATTAAACATCATTTACCTGGAAACGCATCAAAAAATGTCTTGTAAGGTGCATTCTTCAATTGCATTTGACGTCACACTGTGTCCAGGGGATAAAACATAAGAGTGGCAATGGTAGCTTACACCAAAGCAGTGACTAATGATGCTTCAGTTCTCTTTTGATATTTCAGCATTTGATAGTGCAGTGACTAAGAAAGCATTTTTGAAGTTATAAAATAGTGACAAACTGGTGACAAATAATGTGTTCCATACATGTCCAGTCTAGTATGATGATTTGTGACTTGTACCAACAACTCATTTGATTCCAGAAGAAGCACCAGTCACCGCATTAGGATAGTTGACTTTTCATATATTAACATTTTACATTTTAATGTAAGTTTTTACAGGTTTTACTTATGATAGTATCATGTACAAATCGCTCCACCCTCCAGAGACTAACATACAGAACTATCATGTACAAATAGCTCCACTCTCCAGAGACCAACATACAGTGCCATTTAAGAAAAACGGAACTGGAAAACACATGTACCTCTGCTCCAAGCAAGTAAGCCTGCACTGCGGAGTGCCCGAAAGGATCAATCTGCCACCCCGCTCGAGGAGTTTTATTGAATTGGCTTTTAATAGCATGATGACCTAAAGTTGTTTGATCAATCATATCTATATAATGGGTAGTAGCCTCATCATGCATACACCAGCCACCATTCCTAAAGCAGAACAGAAGTTAAAAAAATATGCAAGTCACTTTACTTGATCATCAAAAACAAAAGAGTTGCAAAAGGAGCTTCATACACAAATTCCAACTGCCCACCATCAACTAGCTTCCGAACTTCTGCTTGTATAGTTGGATTTTGTATTCTCCACTAACGTTGAAAAAATGCCTATAGTTTACAAGAAGGTTGCTGAAGAAATGACATAGTGCTTCACATAAACCCATATTAAACTTCATCATGAGCACACATATAGGCATATAACATACATTAAAATTCTTTATTTCGGGAAGGAATTCGTGAGATGTGTTTGTTTATCATTTGTGATCAAATGTTTGAAGGGTAGCAGTGAGACAGAATCAGTAAGTGCCTACAAGATTATTAATTCATCAACCTATATGTAGTATAAGATAATTCACAGTGTGTCGAAGAATGAAATGACCTGAATGGTGCTATTTGATCCAACAAAGTACTGATCAATAGTCTTCAACCAGCATACATCATCATGTGAATGAGGAACCAAATGAACATTTAATCTACCTTCCACAATCTTACTTGCAGTATTATAACTGATAAACCCATTCACAGAAGAAAAACATACAACACAAAAAATCGAAAAACATATAACACAATCTTATGGATTGTCATAATTTGTACATAGGTGGTGAGCTTTAGCACGGCACACACAGAATCTTAATTTCAATTTAGAGAAATTAAAGAGAAAAAAAGATACCTCTAAAAATCCAAATGACTTTTTAGCACTTTCTCCGCCTGCTCTCAGTCCATTAGTCTGCAATAAAAAATATAGTAAAAGATAACATACATAGCATGTAAATCGAAGGAGACGAGTAGATGACAACAAACAACTTTCTTATATTATTAGTAGCATATATAAACCCTTATGTTTATATTACAGTAGCATATAGAAACCCAGCAGCAAATCCCGATTGATTATAACAAAAATTGAGCCCTACAAACCCAGCAACAAATCAGACCATAGATTCATTAAGCCCTTTAAAATATGAGTTAATTAAGCCCTTCAAAGACAGAGATAGAGTACAACGGAGTGGAGTGGATAACTTCATTGAGAGATTGAGAGAGACAGAGAGAGAGGGTCGAGTAGTGATGAGAGTGAGCGAGAGAGATGAGTGAGAGAGAGAGATATGAGAGAGAGAGTGAGAGAGATGAGTGAGAGAGAGATGAGGGTCGAGGGAGATGAGGCCAGAGAGAGAGATGAGGGTCGAGGGAGATGAGGCCAGAGAGAGAGATGAGAGTAATTTGGGGCAAAAAAAATTAGGGGAAATGTTAGTGTAGGCGGGGGAATGAAATTTTTCTAAGGGGAAATGTTAGTAGGCGGGGAATGAAATTTTTGTAAGGGGGGAAATGTTTTATGAGAAATGGGGGGAAAATGATCAGCGTGTTTTTTTATTTTTTAAACAATCATTAAGACATCGGTTATTTTAGCAAGCGATGTCCAAAAAGTTGTTTAACATCGCTTTTAAAATAACTGATGTTAAAAACGTTTTTAACATCGGTGGTTTTTTAAACCGATGTAAAAGGTGTGATGTCTAATCTACTTTTTCTAGTAGTGAAACCATCTAGAGCAAAGGGTCATATCCCTAAGAGAAAGAGATTTGAACAAAGTCACGTATGATGTGCTCTATGGGGTTTTAAAGACACACGAGCTTGAGTTGCTTCAAAAGAGGGCTATCCAAGCTAACCAAGGCAGAATGATAAACACATCCTGTGCCTTGATTGTCAACAAATCTATTCAAGACCTGGAAGCATCTGCAAGTCAGTTGAGAATAGAAGAGATAGTAGATGATGAAGAAACTGAGGAAGTAGTGACTGAACCTGCTGATGACAAGGAAGAAGATGAGTTCTACACTCTTGAAGAGCTGGATGGCATGGAAAATACATCATATGCTTTTATGGCTAGAAAATTCCCAAACATCAGATTCAAGAGGAATCAGCCCTTCAAGCCTAGACCTCAAAATCATTCATTCAACAAGAGCAAGGCACCTATGAAAACAAACAAGAACAGATTCAAAACCAGCTATGTGGATAGGTCATCTGTAAGATGTTATAGATGCAATGACCTAGGGCATTTTGCCAGTGAATGCAAGAAGCCTAAAAAGAAGGATAAGGAGTTTCTTGAGCTTGAAGCTAAGTATGAGGCCCTTCTAAAGAAGCAGACACCAGGTAAGGCTTACATAGCTGAAGGGAAGTGTTGGGATGATTCTGACAGTGATGGGGAAGAACAAGAATTCTGCAACTATGCCTTGATGGCCAATTCCAAGGAAGAACCATCTGCATCAGACTCATAGGTACCAGCTCTCACTACCATAGACATGTCTGTTTCTGAATATAAATCTTTGGTTGAACAACTATCCGTTGAGATGTTTAACATTCATACTAGTATGACTGCTGCTAATGAAGAAATTGCTAAACTGTCTACTAGGAATGAATTGTTAAATAAGAGAAATGAGGAACTAGAGCTAACTACTGTGCAAATAGAAAATCTTAAACAAGAGATTGAGTATCTAAAGAACAAAGTTCTATGTGCTAGTCAAGTTGAGAAAGCTCTTAGGGATGAATTAGCTGAAAATGAATTTAAGTTGAAAACATTTAAGAATTCCTCTAGTCTATTGCAGTATTGAATGAAGTGGCTATTAAGGACAGGTGGAGTTCGTATTTCCATAATCTTTTCAACGAGGATAGGAGGAGTGGTGCCGGTGTGGATCAAGAGGTCCCTCTTACGCCAGTGTTTTCCATCGATCCCTGTGAGCGCATCAGCAACGATGAAGTCAAGGGTGCCTTGCAAAAGATGGCTAGAGGGAAGGCGGTTGGTCCGGATCTTATCCCAATCGAGGTTTGGCTTTGTCTTGGTGAGGTTGGCGTTCAATGGCTAGCAGATTTGTTCAATGCTCTTCTCTTGGGTGCTAAGATGCCAGATGAATGGAGGCGTAGTGTTGTGGTTCCTTTTTTTAAGAATAAAGGCGATGCTCAAAGTTGTAGTAACTACCGGGGTATTAAATTACTCAGTCATACTATGAAACTTTGGGAGCGAGTGGTTGATAGTCGGATCAGAAGAGTAGTTGATATCTCAGAGAACCAATTTGGTTTTATGCCTGGGAGATCAACGATCGAGGCCATTCATCTCGTTAGACGCCTTATGGAGAAGTTTAGGGAACGTCGCAAAGACCTCCATATGGTGTTCATTGATCTTGAGAAGGCATATGATAGCATCCCCCGTCAAGCTATTTGGAAGAGCCTTGAGGAGAGGGGAGTGTCACCTGCGCTCGTTAGGGTGATTCGAGATATGTACTCCCAAGCTAGTTCTTGCGTTCGGACCCCAGTGGGGGACTCCCGTTTCTTCCCTGTTGAGATAGGGCTGCATCAGGGGTCGGCCCTGAGTCCGTTTCTTTTCGCCCTTATCCTTGATGTCATGTCGCGGGGGATTCAAGATGCTATCCCTTGGTGCATGCTCTTCGCGGATGATATCGTGCTAGTGGCGGAATCGAGGAGGGAGGTGAACGACAAATTGGAGCTTTGGAGATCTACTTTGGAGACCCAAGGGTTACGTATGAGCCGTTCTAAAACCGAGTATCTCTGGTGTAACTTCAGTGGTGAGGCCAACGAAGAAGGGGTGGAGGTTAGGATTGAAGACCAGATCGTCCCGCAGACGGATAATTTCAAGTATTTGGGTTCGATCATCCAGAAGGAAGGTGAGATTGAAGCCGATGTCTCGCATCGTATCAAGGCTGGGTGGCTAAGGTGGAGGGCAGCGTCAGCGGTAATGTGCGATAAGAAAGTCCCGTTAAAGTTGAAAGGGAAATTTTATAGAGCGGCTATCCGTCCTGCGATGTTATATGGTTCCGAGTGTTGGGCGGAGAAGAAGGCTCTCGTTAGCAAGTTGGAAGGGGCTGAAATGAGGATGTTGCGGTGGTCTTGTGGGCGCTCGTTGTGGGACAGAATCCCGAACTCGGTGTTTAGGAGCGAGCTTGAAGTGGCGCCTTTCTCTGCGAAAGTTAGGGAAGGAAGGTTGAGATGGTTTGGCCACGTTCGTAGAAGGCTGGCTGAAGCCCCAGTTAGGAGGGTCGAGAGGCTGGCGGTTGTTGGGGCGAGGAGGAGAGGCAGGCCGAGGAGGTCGTGGGAAGAGCAGCTCAAGATGGATTTGAAGGCCTTAGACTTAAATGAGACCATGATCGCGGATAGGTGTTCTTGGAGGCGGCGTATCAGAGTGGTGGATTCCCTTTTAGGTTGTGGCTCTGTTATCGAGAGCCTCAGAGGTGCCTTGTCTCGGTTAGCGATTTTTTAGAAGTTCGGTTTTAGCGTCCTCACTTTTCGTTTTTAGTGTCTTCTGTTTTCTGGTTCTGCAGTTACAGGGAGCTTGGCCCGATGTTATCTCTGTGCGGGACTTTCCGGGTGGTTGGAGCGCATCAAGCAAGGAGTTTCATAGACCCACGCAGATAGGTAAGCCCCATGTGGAGCACGCCATGGGCCCAGGTATGTCATTGTCCATTTCCGTATCATTTCCGCTGTATTCTACACACTCTATGTATGTTGTGCACTCAGCCGAGGGTCTTCACGGAAACAGCCTCCCCGCTCTATAAGTGGGGGTATGGTCTGCGTACATCCTACCCTCCCCAGACCCTGCTCTGAGCGGGATATACTGGGTATGTTTGGTTTGGTTTGGTTTGGTATTGCAGTCTTATCATGAGAAAAATCTAGCTAGACCTAAGGCTGCCATTGGACTTGATTATGACACTCTTAAACAGAGGAAAGGCTATGCAGTCATTGAAGATGACATTGTTGTTCAAGAGGAGGTGCCTCAGGTTTTGAAAAAGAAGAGAATCCAATATTTAAAACACCAACACTTGAGATTGATGAGGATGCCTTACTCATCAAGCAAATGTTGGAGGATGAAGATGAGGCACAATCAAATGAACAACAAGCATCCTCTGAGAGTAAGAATGTCAAAACCAAAGCCAAGGAGCCAGTAGGAGGTAGACCTAGACTTGAGAAATCTGTAAATTTTGTTTCAGCTGGAAATTATGAGACTAAGAAGAAAGTGACTAATAAGAGACCAAACAGGAATGGCAAATTAGGGATTAACAAAGATAACAACTATGCTTATGTGCCAAATGCCCCTAGGAAAGTTTGTCAAAACTGTTTTAGCTCTAATCATTTGACTCATGCTTGCAAGAAACCATCTGGTAGTGTTGCTAAACCATTCTATGATTGCTCTGTGCCTTTAAGACATAGAGACTCTCCTTTCTGTGATAAACTTGATTGTATGCCATGTAACATGAATGTGATGACTAGTTGTTTTAATTTAAGAAGACAATTCATGGAGGGCTGTATCAATCATAATGTTCACACACACTACACAAGGACAAAGTCTTCAAGTCCTCCTAAAGTTAGGAAGGTACCTCTGTCACCTAAGTCTAAGAACCCTGATTCTAAGACTCCCAACAGTGACAAGAAGACCAACATCAAGAAAACTGATAAGCATGCTGATTTTGATAAAACTGTCACTAAGTCACATGGACCCAAACTCGTTTGGGTACCAAAGGAGAAGTAATACTTTTGTGTTTGCAGGGCAAAGAAAGTAAAAAGAAGGTCATGTGGATTTTGGACAGTGGATGCTCAAATCATATGACTGGTGATATGGCCCTGCTATCACAGTATGAGGAAAAGGCTGGCCCAATGGTTGCTTTTGGAGATGACAGCATTGGCAACACACTGGGATATGGCAAGTTGGAAATTGGAAATGTCATCATTGAGAATGTAGCACTGGTCAAGGGGCTCAAGCATAATCTACTGAGTGTTGGTCAATTCACTGACAGAGGCTTCAAAGTGAACTTTGACAAAGATGAATGTTTGATCACCCACAAGAAGACTGGTGATTTTGCTCTGTCTGGAGTAAGGAAGGGAAGCCTGTTTGTAGCCAATATGGACTCTGCAAGCAAGGACACAATTTGTTGCTTCTACTCAAAAGCATCAAATGAAGACAGTTGGCTGTGGCACAAGAAGCTATCACACCTGAACTTCAAAGCCATTAATTCCCTAGTCAAAAGGGAGTTAGTGAGAGGCATGCCCACACTTGAATTCTGTCAAGAAGGAGTGTGTGAGGCGTGTCAAAAGGGAAAAATGAAAAGATCAAGCCACAAGTCAAAAACAGTGACATCTATAACCAAGCCCCTGCAACTGATTCATATGGATTTGTTTGGGCCTGTCAATATTATGTCACTAGGAAGGAAGAAGTATGCTCTAGTGATGGTTGATGATTTTACAAGGTATACATGGGTAGAATTTCTGGCATCAAAGGATGAGGCTCCACAAGTAATCATTGAGCACATAAAGAAAGTTGACAAAGAAGCAAAGGCCATAAATGCAAGTGTGATTGCATTAAGAAGTGATAATGGGACAGAATTCAGAAATGCCATGCTTGGAGCATTCTGCAAAGAAAATGGTATTTCTCAACAATTCTCAGCTCCAAGGACCCCACAACAAAATGGAGTTGTTGAGAGAAAGAACAGGACTCTGATAGAGGCTGCTAGAACAATGCTACTTGATGCAAAGATGCCTACATGTTTTTGGGCTGAGGCTGTGAGCACTGCATGCTACATCCAAAACAGAACCCTCATCAACAAAAACACTGGAAAGACACCTTACAACTTGATGACTGGAAAGAAGCCTACTCTAAAGTATGTTCATACTTTTGGAAGCAAGTGCTTTGTGCTAAAAGATAATTCAGAATATGTTGGAAAGTTTGATGCAAAGGCATTTGAAGGAATCTTTCTTGGCTATTCTATGGAAAGAATTGCATACAAAGTTTATGTCATTTGTCAAAAGAAAGTAATGGAAAGCACAGATGTAACATTTGATGACAGCAAACTACCTGGATTAGAAGAAGCCAATGATGAAGATAAAGATCCCTTGAGGTTTGACAATCTAGATGATTCTGATGAGGAGATTGAAAGTGAATCTGAACTCATAATCCAACAAACTCAAGTGAATGAAGAACCTGTGTCAACCAACAATGAAGAAACAAGCATCCAAGATACACCTGTGAGGAGTGACAACTTCACAGGGGGAGGAAATGTAGATGATCATGATCTAAATGATGAAGCAACATCAAGGATGAGAAATCAATCTGAACATACAAGGAAATGGGATAGATCACACACTGCAGATCAGATAATTGGAAATCCAAATGCAGGAGTAAGGACAAGGAGAGCAACTATAAATGAATGTCTCTATGGCTGCTTTCTATCCCAAGTTGAGCCTAAGAAACTTGATGATGCATTGTTGGATCCTGACTGGATAATTGCTATGCAAGAGGAGCTAAATCAATTTGAAAGGAGCAAAGTATGGGAACTAGTGCCTGCACCAAAGGATAGAACCGTTGTTGGAACTAAATGGGTTCTAAGGAATAAGATGGATGAAAATGGTGTAGTCATAAGGAACAAAGCAAGGTTGGTTGCAAAAGGATACTCTCAACAGGAAGGTATTGACTATGATGAGACCTTTGCCCCTGTTGCTAGACTAGAAGCCATCAGAATTTTCTTGGCATTTGCTGCACATTCTAATTTCAAGGTCTATCAAATGGATGTCAAGAGTGCATTCCTGAATGGGGAGTTGGAAGAAGAAGTATATGTGCAACAACCACCTGGCTTTGAGGATCCACAGTTTCCCCACTTTGTCTACAGATTACTTAAAGCATTGTATGGACTCAAGCAAGCTCCTAGGGCATGGTATGACACACTATCACAATTTCTACTGGAGAATCAATTCACTAGAGGCACACTGGACAAGACACTGTTCTACAAGAAACATGATGATGATATTATCCTAGTTCAAATCTATGTGGATGATATCATATTTGGCTCTACAAATGAGAAGCTGTGTGAAAAATTCTCTAAGCTCATGCAAAGCAGATATGAGATGAGTATGATGGGAGAATTAACATTCTTTCTTGGACTGCAAGTTAGTCAAAGGAAGGATGGCATTTTTATAAGTCAAACCAAATACATTAAAGATTTACTGAAGAAATTTGATTTGGAAGAATGTTCACCTGCGAAGACACCCATGGCCACTGCCACCAAGTTAGATGATGACGCTAAGGGCAAAAAGGTAGATATCTCAATCTACAGAGGCATGGTTGGTTCTCTACTCTACCTCACTGCTAGTAGGCCAGATATCATGTTTGCTACATGCTTATGTGCAAGGTTTCAATCAAACCCAAAGGAATCACACAGGATAGCAATAAAAAGGATCTTCAAATATCTGAAAGGCACACCAAACTTGGGGTTATGGTATCCTAAGGACACAGGGTTCAATCTGGTTGGTTATTCTGATGCTGATTATGCTGGATGCAGAGTGGATAGGAAAAGCACATCAGGTAGCTGCCAGTTTCTTGGACAAAGGTTAGTCTCTTGGTACAGCAAGAAACAACAATCTGTGTCAACTTCCACAGCTGAAGCTGAATACATAGCTGCTGGAAGTTGCTGTGCTCAAGTGCTTTGGATTAGAAACCAACTTAGAGATTATGGACTTGTGTTGGAAAGAATTCCTATCATGTGTGACAACACAAGTGCAATCTCTATAGTTGCCAATCCTGTCAATCATTCTAGGACAAAGCACATTGACATCAGATATCATTTCATTAGAGAACATGCAACTAATGGAACCATTGAGTTGCATTATGTTTCTACAGAAAAACAACTAGCTGACATATTCACTAAGCCATTAGATGAAGCCACCTTCACTAGGCTGGTTAGTGAGATTGGAATGCTGAATCCTTCAAATTCTGGCTAAGTGAATATATCAACTAGATTGTTGCAGCAGTAAATACTTACTTTATCAAATGCCTAATATTTCTGAAGTAAGTATTGGCTGGATTATGATTTATAAATATTCCACAATGCTGCATATGTTGAAAATCATACATCTTTAGCTTGAAATTTCTGTGAAATTTTGAGAAAATCACTATTTAATTTGGTAGAATATTCGTCAATGAATATTTCTAGTAAATTTTAAAGGATAGTGGAAATTGAACTTTATGAGTGAAAAGTACAGTTCGATAAGTCAGACTTCTCGAATGGTTCATTGTTATGTCTTGGCTCGAGTTCTCGAATAGGCCTATCTAGAACCCTCTTGAGTTCTCGAATAGTGTCTTTTTGAGAAATCGAATAGCACACTTTGAGTTCTCGAATAGAGTATTTTAGTTCTCTAATGATAGAGTTCTCGAATACTGCATTTGAGTTATCGAATCATTTGAAAAGGCTGATTTTTCGCTGACACTTAATCGCTTTTTGGATTTATATTCAAACCTTCATTTCACTCATAAAAATATATTCTTAACTTTGAATTATTTTCTGAGTTAAATCACTGCCAGCTGTGAGTCAAAAACTGCCTGAGATATCGAATAAGCCTTTCTTGACTTCTCGAATAGTTGTTTCATTCTTCTCGAATGACTTGTCGCTACAGAACACTTATCTATCGACAACTTAAGACATTCATATATATATATACAACTTCACAACTATTCAATTCATTTCGTTCGATTTCTCAAGCACCTCAACTCCTGAAACCTCTGAAAAACCCTAACTGCGAATTTCTTCTTCAATCCTAATTCTCTTTTCTTCTCTACCCAAATGGCAAACACTCAACTCACCATACCATCCCAAACTAATTTCATCGCAATCTCCAGTGATGTGGAAGCACCGAATGCCAATTTCAAGTGCTTTGTTCGGTGGTTGTCTGAATCATACATCAAGAGTGCGCTCTCAGCCAACCCAACTCTGTACATAGATCTATTGGAACAATTCTGGAGGACTGCTACTGTGGAGGTCATCGCTCTTGAGAATGCTATCACCTCTTATATTGTTCACTGCAAGATTCAAGGAGAGGATATCACTATCACCACTGCAGACATGAATCAAGCCTTGGATATGCAGCAAGAGACGTATGATGCTCTGGCCTCCAATGATGAGTTGGAAGAATTCTTTGACTTCATCAACTACTCTGACACTATCAAGCTGGGAAAGTTGAATAGGAAGTTCTTAAGGAAAGAATGGAGCTTTGTATTTGCTACACTCCTTCATGTATTCACTGCACGGAAATCAAGCTTTGATCAGATTAGTACACCCGTGCAGCAGCTTGCCTATGCCTTGGCTCATGGGAGAAAGATAGATGTTGGACTTCTCATCCTACAGGAACTCTATGGGAGACTTGGTCAGACCACAGCCAAGAGAGGTAATGAAATTTTCTTTCCTCGCTTTATTCAATCAGTGCTTAACTTTAAAAATGCTTCTTTGATTGAATTGCCTGGAGTAGATAAGAGTAAAATAGGCTATCCTAGGTCCATGACCAAACTCATTTTTGGTAATTTGGAGACTAGGAATGATGTGGATGTAAGACTTAACATAACTCCCCACATGGAGGGTTTGTTTAAGTCTTACCCCCACAACATGCCAATATTTGATTCAAAATCACAGTTAGCACAGCCTAAGCAAGGAGAACAAAGTGCTAACCCAAGGCCTGCTAACCAACCCCCTCAGCCAAACACTCTATCCAGCAAAGAGCCAACTGCATCATCCTCTCAAAAGGGTGATGTTAGTAAAAAGAAGAGAAAACAGGTTGCTTCTGAACCTTTAGAAATCTTAACTGAAGCAGCCTTGGCTGTAGAACTAGGGCTAGAAAGTGAGAAACCTGAGTTACCTATCATAAGCCTAAAGAAGAAGAAGAAGTCTAAAACCACCTCTTCAGTCACTCAAATGGCTGAAGTTGTAAAATCAGGGGCACATAGCTCACTAGATGTATCCTCTCAACAGGATGCATCTATAGAATCAAGCATCCTCCCCAATGCACCTATCTGTAAAGAGTCAGCACAAGGGAGTGATAAGGCTGGCACAACACTGAGTGGAGAGCACATCATAACTGAAACTCCCTCTATTTCTCAGGGGGAGTTGCCAAAATCTTGTCTACAACACACTTCTCTTTCAGAATCTACCACTCATATTTCTTTGAAGCCTGCAACTCAAGCAATTAAGGAGCAAGGCATTGATCATCAAGAATTCTTTTCCTTTGATGAGCCAATGAATTCAAGTGACTTGGTGCATGACACCTTGCTCACCACCCAGGTACCACATTTGGATGGTCAGGGAATGCATGCTGGGGCATATCCTAATGACACCATCACAAACACAGAGGATTCACTAGTTCTTACTAGAGACTCTGTGCCTGTGTCAACTACTGTTGTAACTCATCCCACTTCTGTGGAGACAACAGTAGTAGAGTCTGTTCATCCGGTTGCAGAAGTTGCATCTGTAACTGAGGAGCCTAGCAAGCCTAGCTCTAGCTCTAACTTTTTGTCTCAATGGCTGAAGCCTGTGCAACATGACAGTGCTTCAGGATCAGGGTCTGTTCCACCACAATTGACGGTTGAAGCACTTCAAAGCTTAGTTGTGGATCAGATCCCTGAGTTCACAAAAATTGCTCAGCACCTTCTCACTGCAAACATGCCCAATCCAGACTATGAAGCTATTCTCCTATGTCACAAAGAGGATGTAGAGCTACAGAAGGAGAAGATCATAGATGACACTGAGAGAGATGGGAATATCGATGCTTGGCTGCAAGGAACCAATTCAATCCCTCTCTCAGAAGGTCTTCAGTATCTCAGAGAAGAGTACATCACTTCACTAGGGTCCAATGCCAAATCTCTCAACCCTACTGATGTGTTTGAAGCAGTGAATGATAGCTATAAAGGCATTCTCAAGGCTGCACACTATCTTGGTAAAGGCTTAAAGACAGAAATTAATGAAGTGTGTTCAGCTACAACCAAGGAGGTGCATGAGATCAAGAGGACTTTTGATGCTAAATTCCCTCAATTGGAGACTGTTCTCAAGGACATTCGAACCTGCAATGCTACTTGCACCAGGATGGACAATGGTTTGGCTATTCTCAAGGATGCTGTCACAGGTCTGGGGCACAAATTTCAATCCTTATCAGATCAGACAACTGATGCCAATGCCATGCTCAGGACCCTTTTTGCAAATCAATATGGAGACAAGCTGGTCACTGAGGTTCCTGTGCATGAGATGTCAAGGTTCGAAGTGCAGAGACTGAAGGATCAATCCCTATCTGGTTTTAAGGCCAATGAACTCTTCATTAAAGTGGATACTCTTGAAAAGGAGGTAGTCTCTCTCCACAAGTCCAATGCTCATCTTACAGACACTGTGACAACTCTGACTGAGCAGTTGAACACTCAAGCCACCACCACAGCTGATGCTCTTCTGCATCACCAATCAATGTTGTCTGCAATGATGAAGCACATGGGTCTCCCTCTACCTGATGAATCTTCAACTCCAAAGGTGTCTCCTACAGTCCCTGTGTCTGTCAACAAGCCTAAGGGGGAGAAGAGGATATCAAAGAACTCAAATCCAAAGGGGGAGAGACCACTAGAAAAGGGCATCAAGATCACTGAGGGTGGCCATCAGAGAACTTTGAAATCTACTACTCATGTGCCTGGAAAAGGAAAGGACAAAGTTGATGAGCCTCCCACTTCTCTGCCAGTTGTCACTCTACCAACTGTGCACATCACTACTCCTGATGGTCAAAGGCAGTCTATCACAACCACAGTGGTTGCTGGGAGTATGCCATCTGACAAGCCTCGAATCTCAATATCTAAGAGTGCCAAGCCAGTAGAAGTGAAGGTGGTCACTGAGGCCAAGCTACAAGAAATTGCAAACTCAAATGTCTATCATGATGATGCATTCTTGGAGTTTCTGAAAGTCTCTAGAGAACAGGCTGGTGATGCTCTGCTATATCATGAGAGTTTGAAGAGTCAGATTGACTGTCTCACTGTAGTACCAAGGAGGCTTAATGATCTATGGCTCAAGGAGATATTGATGGTAGGAAAGAACAAGATATGGCACTTAACCATCAATACTCTACAGAGTCTAAAGCACTCAGAAGTGAATGTGCTCCTTGGACTAATTGAGAAGGGAAATGAGAACAACAAGAGTCTTCATGATGAATTGAGGAATGGTCAACCTTCAAGGCTACCTGAAGTTTTCACAGATCCTAGAACTATTATCTACCAGGCTGGAACAAGAATTGAAGATATCAAGCAGCTGGTCATTCCTAAGCATCTAACTCCTCAAAATAAAAATCTCATCATAGCCATCATTGAGAAACTGATCAAGAAGAAGGGATCAAGAACAGCAGAAGAATTAGAAGCTATATCTTATCTCAGGTCATATATTGCAACTGGCATTGTATCTGAGACTGCTAAGTTCAACCCAAGCAAAGATCAAGACAAGGATGAAGATAAAAGTGATGGAAGGAGAAGACATCATAGGAGTAATAAGGGTGATGAAGACAAGAAGAAGAAGAAGGATGATGAGAAGAGGAAGAATGATGATGATCAAGGTAAAGGCTCTGAGAGGAAAAGTGGAAGACAGCAAGCCTCAGGCATTGCTGACAGTAACCTCACCACAACACAAGACTCTAAGTCTAGGGTGAATGCTGCCAGTAGTGACCTTTCAAAATTTGCATCTATGGCTTCTGCAACTGTCTTGCCACCTCAAGAAGAGAAGAAGATTCAAGTCAAGAAACCATCTGTATGTTTCAGAAAGCAAACTACTAATGGAATACTACAATGGTCTACAAACAAAGGTCACATACTGCTGCCAAGTAATCATGTAAAAAGAATCAAGTTCAAGCAAGCTGCAAGGAAATCAAAGCCAACCACATCAAAAACCCTGACAATCTATCCAGGCCTAAAACTCCAACCACTAGATGAAGATTATGATGTAGACCAACTGCAATTTTTGCAAGCTCAAAGAATCTATCATGTTGCCATTGTTGATAATTGCCTTGAGATTAAATATTCTGATGGAAGGGAGGAGAAATTCAAACAAGGAGGATGTCAACACTGGGGCAAGCTATATGACATAGAGAGAATCATTGCACTGTTGAGCTCAGAAGATAAAGTGGAGAGAGTATGGAAACTGGAGCTAATTGATTTTGTGAAAATGAAGAGAGATCATGAAGAAAAAGTCAGAAAAGAGTGTTTTGAGAAATGGCTGGCAAGGGAGAAAGAAATTGAGAGACTGGAAAGTGAAGCAGAAAAGCTGAGGAAAAAGGGTTTGTGTAGAGTTCAGTTCAACCCCTACATGGTAAAGTATAGGAGGAGGAATGGAAATCAAGTCAACATCAGAATGAATCTACTCAACCACTATCCTGCAAATATTCTGGAACCAGTACTTGAAGATTTCAAAGACTCAATTTTGCTTGAAGAATTGGATGCTATGGCAGAAATAATAAAAGCTATGGATGAGAATACAAGGAAGGAGAAAGAAAGAAGAGAGAAAGAATATGATGAATTTCAAGCCAAAGCTATGGAAAGGGAATCAAAAGACAATGGCTAGTTCTTCATCATAGGCTGTAAGATTACTCACTCTGTAGTTCTATCCAAATTGCTAATGGAAATTCATACCTGTACTGTCAAGTTTTATCTTTATGTATGATAGGCTTGTTATCAGACATGAAATTGTGACTAAGGGTCTTACTCACAATTTGGGGGAGATTGTTAGTCACAGAGGCATGCCTGAATACATCTAATAACAAGCCTAAGTATGTGTAATGCTATGCATTACCTACATGACCTCTTAACTGAGGGAACCTCTAGTTGTAGAGTTTCTATTTGTTCTGTACTTGTAATAGGCATCAAATTCTAGTTGTGTTACTGTAATTATAAAGTCAAGAATAATGCTTGAAAGAAGTTCCAAGGTTCATGCCTCAAGCAAGGAGATAAAGACTACCAAATAATCACAGTTGGGATTTGAAGAAATGAAGAATTTGCCTAAGTACCAATTCGAGAAGTACATTTGTCTATTCGAGAAGTCTAGCATTCGAGAAGTCTGGAGTTCGATATCTCAGAAGACACTATTCGATATCTCTCAATATGCTATTCGATATCTCAGGGATTCGATATGTCAAAATGCTCTATTCGATATCTCAGGGATTCGATATGTCAAAATGCTCTATTCGATATCTCAAGGAGTCCCAGAGAAAAGAGCTATTCGAGAAGTGATTCGATATGTCAAGATAACACTATTCGAGAACTCAGAGTTATCGATCAAGTCAACTCCAGTTCTCGAATCACTCACTTAGTCACTTCTCGAATACATTCTTGAGGACAAAATACTGAAGAATTGTACAAGTCAGAAACCTGCAACAAGCCAGGATACTTTATTTGACTCTGTCCTATAAAGCATGCTGGAAAGCCTACAAAGAAGCTTGGAGAGATAAGACAAGGGACAAGGAGCTGAAGAAGTGGATCTAAACAGGCTTTTCAAAGTCAAATCTGTAGCCGTTTGGACTCTTACTAAAATGAGATAGACAGACTGGAAAGTGCTTTTGTTTTACCTACCTCATTTGTAGCAAGTGGGTGTATCCATGTCTATAAGGATACAGCCTCACTTCCTTAGCTGTTAAGGGGTTTTGAAGTTTCTCAAAAATATCCAGAAAATATCTCTCTGAGAAAAACGAAGCTGAGAATACTATCATTTGTATTCACAGATTGTAGCAAAATCTTTATCTAATAAAATATTAGATTAAAATGATATTGTGTTGTGTTTGTCTTTAATTATCCGCATCTTCATATCTCACACACTCATCACTTATCTTGTTACAAAGATTCAAGAACGAAGAAAAATTCAAGAATCCATTCACCCCCCCTCTGTATTCTTTTTCTGTATTCAATACTCAACATTTCTTTTCCTGCATGAGAACAATTCTCAAATTCCTAGACCAGTCAAGGAAGTTTGATCCTGTCAGCTTGTCTTTCTCAAGGACTGATCGCACAGAGAAAGTGTTGTTTGTGTTTTGTGCCATTTGTTATCTACAATGATAAAATACATAAGATAAGTTAGATTGTTACAATAATTATGTTCAAGTGATTATGGTACATTCAACTTAATATACCTCCCACTATTTTTATCAAATTAATAGCCCTCACTATTAACTAGGAAAGTATATGCGAAACTTTACTTTCTAGTGGGCCAAGATCCATATTTTATTATGTCTTGGGTTAGCGTTGGCCGATACTCCCAAAACACAACTATTTAGGTAGACAACATTTGTCAATTATATCTCGTATATAATTCTTGGACAGTTTGGTGAACAACAATTGCTCTAATTTATCAAATAAATTTTCCGCCAAACCTATGCTTCTAAGTTCTCATTTCACAATCCTATTGTGATAACTTAGTTAAGTTAGACCCAATTAATTAACATGTCGAATTTCACATTTATTCTTTCGCACCTAACCACGATAATTAGGAATGCTTTACTTTGGCAAACCAACTCCTAATGATCTAGGCTTTGATGAGTGTTATTCAATTGGAAAGCATCTAATAACTTAATATTTAATTAAGGGATTTTTAATTAAAACGACCATGATCCCATCATAAAGAGATCCCCAATTTTTCCTTGAATTAAATATTTCAAATCATAATTCGCTGAATTAATGATTTCCAGGTAGAAAGGTTAACGCATAAATGGCATTGTTGACACCTTTTAACCTTACAAGAAATTAATCTCGTTGTTGACAAAATCATTTCATACTTGAACTATAATAATTCATATTTAATTACCGTGTTTCATAAACACAGGAATCTCATGATCATTTTGTTTAGTCTTCATCTTAAATCGTTACAGATTTTATCTTATTTAGCATGGCATGGATGACGTATCTAATACATACATACATTCTACTTAATCTAATTAAGCATGCATATCTATCACTACGCATACATATCATCATATGTAAAGTGCATGAATATAAAATCGTGCTTGGTTATGGCCCAATCCTGTATGATCTTTCCAAGCTAATGGAAAAATCTAGGTCAATCTATGGTGGTTAATAAAACTAAATTATTACATATTTGGTCTTCATAAATACATGTCTTCATGTCTTCTTTGTGTCAACTGCCTTCATCTCCATTGATCCTTCTTTGCATGCCTCCAATGAACTTCTTATTACATAAAATATAAAACATAACTATACTAATGTAATTACATAAGAACTCGAGTTACATTCGAGATGAACAATTACAAAGGAAAAAGAAAACGACATGCAAGTCGTATTTATAAAACCAAACCATAATAATTAAAACCACTAACCTATGGGTCTCAAGGCCATAACCAATCACCATGCTCAATTAACACTTAAGAACATCATAAATCACATTATCATATCATAATATATCATAATATGTCACAACCCCAAATTAAAACAAAGCCCTAAACCGCGGATCGACCCAAATTTTTGCAAAATCACGTTTCATATACAAGCAAAACATGTATCATAATACAATTCCAGAAGCATGCATCAGTATACAGATGACCCAAATCCCAGTTACCAGAAACATGTATCAGTATACATTCAAATCGTTTCCCAGTTTACAGATCGTGTCCAAACACAATCTGTCCAATAGTTTATATCACAATACAAACCAGACAACGTGCATAACATACAAAATCGCATACTGATCAGTCATGGTAGATTGTAAACATGCTTGTTTTTATCATATTAATATATATATCATAACAGAATCATATATAAGCGACATAACATATTATAATTGACATATCTCATAACTGTCTCAAGGCAGATTCATAAAACATGCATCGAATACAGTAAACACGTAACTAAATCAACCTCTTATACACGTAGCTCTGATACCATTGATAGGTTTCGGGGGGCAACAAGCGCAACGAAAAGCGATAATAAACAATAAAAATCCGAAACCTAACCCTAGAATCCGTGTATAAGTTGTGATTGATTATGGAGAACAGAATCTGTACCTTAAGAAGCTTTACGATTCGGTTGTCAGATGGAGATCCTAGCTTGAATGAACACCACGTATCCCGTCTGCAACGATATACGCTCTATCAGTATCCACGCAGAAGCTCGAACGGAGGATGCTGTGTACTAGCACAATACTTCGTTTTCTTTCTCTCTTTTCTCTCTACCTCTCTAGCAGCTAGGGTTTTGTATAAAAAACGTCTAACCCTCTCCAAGCCACAAAGAGATATTATATAGGAGAGACCAAAAATGAATTCAGCCCTAATCTTAATTAGAGTATTAATTCAGTTTTTCTAATCATTATCTAACTAAGACTTTCTAAATTAAATAACAACTGCACTTCTGAATTAATAATTCGAATTTCCATTTATTACATTAATTAAGTCATACTTAAATTAATAATAAATAATTCGAATTCTATCATTTAATTTAAATCCGAATTCAAATTAAATAATCCTCCGAGCATTCTTTGTGTGTGACCCGATAGGTTATTATTAAGTTAGCAACGATTTTAAAATCCCAATTAAAATCGTAAACAAAGAGCGGCATCTAGTAACACATCATTGCTACCCAAGTAATAATAATTAAATCAGTGAATCGATTTCTCCTTTCGTGAACAATGTTCAATGTAATATAATCCCTTAACCATGATATTATAGATTAAACTGGAGGCATGGAATGTGTCATCCTCGTCATAATTTAATCTTTATTTTCTTGATCGATGAGTAGACTATTCAAACAAATCACTATTTGAGCACGACCATGCATTTCATAGTCTCACTCAAACAAGAGGCCAATAATATTACTCCTATATATTTATATATATTAAGGAGGGTAAATTCCATCTAGATCATTCACATTTCTCATACGATTCATAATATACCCAAGACCACCTTTATCATTACCCGATTAAAGATAACTTTTGATAGAATCAAAATATATTAATTCTCATATAGAAATGTAATGACTTCAGGTCTAAGGATCATTACATCATTATCACATTGAGATTCATAATGACACATTTATTCATTCCATGTCGAATCTCATAGTGGGTCTATCCAGTACATCGTACTCATACATGTACCTATGCGTTGACTTTAGTATCATCATACTTATGATCAATGAGAAGTGATCATCAGTCAATCAACATACTAGTCTCGATGTATTATTATTGTCCCAATAACAATAATACTTGACTAGGGATATTCAAGATTATTATATTGTATACTAACAATTATATCGCAGTAAATACTAAGCATAATAAAACATCAATATAATCAAAATAGAACATAAATGTCAATGACGAAGTTTAAATAAACTGAAATGTATTGCCTCTAAGGCACGTACACTAACATTTACGGCTCTGGCAGGGAAGGTTAAGGGTTTTGGGAAGGGTTAGGCTGTTAAATACCATCATTTGGGGGCTATGTACAGTTTTTATTTATATAACATCTCCTATTTAGTAAGTATCTCTTACTAAGTAACTAGTTTAGGGTATGGAAATGGAAGATGAAGAAGTCCATCAAGTTCAACTGGTAGATGCTGGAGTTCTCTGGAGGATTCCAAGAGAAGGTTTTGTGAAGATCAATGTACATGCATGTTTCTTTGAAGAGCCTCTCCCAAATGGAAATCGTTCGAGTATTGGGTATGTGTTTCGTGATGACCATGGTCGGATAGTTCGTATGGTTACAGGCACTGTAGGGATTCAGGAATGCAGAATCAACGAGTTCTATGCAATGCTTATGGGTCTGAGAAGGGCCTATTTAGAGAGTTTTGCTCAACTGGGGCTAGAAACGGATAATGCAGGTGCTTACTGGGAATGGCGTTTTTTAGATGGGGGTGTCTTTCCAGAACACAGGTATGTTGTAAATCAGTTAAATCAAAGAAAAGCAGACAAGAATCAGATACTGGAAATCAAAACCATAAGAGAAGAGGCTAATGAACTGGCTAGATATCTTGCACACCATGGGGCAAATAACTGGAAATCCTTTAAATTATGATGCAGGCTATAATAGTTTGTTAGGGGTTTAGGCAGTTAGAAAGTTTAGTGGGCTGTTGGTCTTGGGCTTGTAAGGATTTCTTGAATTGTGTTGGTTGGGCTAGCCCTATTATCTAATATATTGCTTTCTGCTTTTCAAAAAAAAAAAACTAAATACTTCTTTTGTTCTATAGTAAAATAAAAAGTGTTTCTTTTAGTTATTAATTTCTATTAAAGAATAACAAATAATAAATTTTGATTATCTTTAAATTTTGCTAAGGAAAATTATGCATTGGAATACTATTTTTTTTTATATATTATCTATATTATGCGCCACATAAGATATTATTGCTAGTGGTTCTTTCACATTGGAAATGCTCTTAAGTTCTTAATTTAAAGTGGTATCCATTGAGCATAACATCACCCAGCCATATCCCCAAATCCACCCAAGCCCATTCCTGGATCCACTACAACATCATCATGGTATTACCCACCTCTACGACATCACCCATCTTATTTTATACTAGTTTCCAAGCTAAGTTGATTTTTATTAAAAATATTGTAATATATATGTCAAAATTAATAAAACATACTTTTGGAAAAAAATAATAAATTTAATGATCCATGTATCATAATTTATAAAATTATAAATAAGAGATATATAGGTACGTGGATGTCCACGAATATTTCAAAGATCGGGTTTTTTCCAATACAAATTTCAAAGTATTCGTAAATACTAAGTCCAATGCTAATTTCACTTCCCATATTTACAAGAACTAGCTTTATAGCCCGTGCAAGGTACGGGCATGATCTAGACTTGCATGTTGTACAATTGTATCCATGGTTGTGAATGGAATATTTGTTTTAGTGTGAGGTGCAGTTTCTTCCCACATGCCATAGTGATGGATGTTTTGCAAAAGATATGTAACTAAAATGCAATCAAGAAGGTATGTGTGGCAAATTAGCAATGTTTCATGTGCTTGAATCGGAAAAATATATCATGTATGCCATGTTGTCATGTTTAGCCATGTCGTAAGCATTTAGCTTTTAGTTAATATAGATGAACTCCTTCGTCATACAACTTTGAGAAGGGGTCATGCATGCATGAGTCGGCAACCACTTTTATAATTTATTATTATTTATCTTATATTACCAAATACATGATGAAAAAACACTCCACAATCATGTATAATGTTAGCCCAAATACATACTGAAAATATGTTGACAAAAAGCTGAGGATATATTTTCCAACCAAAAGTCAAATTAGAAAGTATTGTATTAAAAAGACAATCCACAAACTAATTGCAACATGAAGTTCAAAACTTATGACCTACAATTTAAAAACTATTGTGTCACAAAGGCAACTCGTAAACTAATTGCAAAATTAAGTTCAAGGACTACAACCTAAGCCTTGGGGCATATAAGTTTCAAAGTAATGCAAGATTAACCCAGATAACCCTCTCATCTCATTTTCCCAAATGACTCAAATATAACAAAAAGTGCCTTCAGTGGTTGATGAAAGTGATAAAGAGATCAAATTATTTAATTTGTTATTTTGGGAATTTAGTATCCAGATATTCATCAACTGTACTGCAAGGTGCACAAACTTGGCAAAAACCTTGATTTGCCATTTTGATAGAACTTGCCATATGTCCTACAGAGATGTCCAAAGTTTAACTTATGTAATAGAACCGAGAAATAGCTCGTAGAACTTCCATTTGAGTGCTATGGGACCTTAACACAAGGTAAAAGAAATTATTAATTTTAATATAAATGAGATTCGTCAACATTGAAAAATACAAAGTACTCATTATTATATCTATGCATAAATTAGGTTTATTAAAATTATAATAGAGGCATGTTTTTTTTTTATACAAAATTAGTAATGTAGCATAATCAAATAATAATAATTTACTCTTGCAGCACAACATAAGTTCTGCATCCACCCGTAACTTTGAGTAAAGTGAGTATAGCAATTTCAGAAAACTGAAACACTAATTGGTTATACACTCCGGACTGGGAACTCAATTAAGAACACGTAACTTTGAGTAAACAGACTATAGCAATTTCAAAAATTTGAAAACACCCCGGACTGGAAACTAAATTAATAACACGATAATATAGGACAGTTAAGCATAGTTAACATTTATAGAAAAAGAGGAACTCTAGGTCTAAAAGTATCTGCCTCGCCCCTCCATTTGTGAAGGAGATGAATTTGTAATTGTGCTCAATTATCTTTAAAAAAAGACCATCTTTCACAATACTTGAATAAATCTAAAAAAAGTTAGCATAATAGCAATTGTGGCATTTAGAGAACCCTCAAACTTCAATATATATCTCCCAAGATATCATAGACCGTTAGAAATAACCGTGAGGTCTAGTCCTCAAATAGTGTTAACTCCTTGCTGCTCACATTGAGTGCACAATCAACATAATACAGAGATCCCCATATAACAACTTTGTAGCTTTAATAATACTTAATACTATAGGTCATAACATTGTGTTGTAATATATAGAAAAAAATAATCAGAAAGCACACCCAATCCTTCAACAATTCATGATTAGAGGTACATGTAATAATGTAGCAGTCATTGAACAGCCCTGCATGTGCGTTATAAATTCTTATTACAGATTTAGTAGAATGTAGAAGTTGTTGGTTCATTACACTTTACAGGCTCACAGAAATTTAATCTTAGATAAGACCAAAAGCTAGAAACCTTTGAGAAGCCAAGGATCTCACAAAGAGTGTTGATTTTTGGATGGGACATTTGGCCTCCCACCATGTGATATGGCCGAAGTCTCAACATAGAGGGTGTTATGCCCAAAATTCGGTTCGGGTATTTTCGAGATGGATTCAAGTCGATAATGGGTTCACTTTGGGGAATTCTAGATTAAATTATGGTTTTGGCAGAGATGGGAAGAGGTCAGGCCGCGCCCTCTCTTTCCTTACGAAGAGGGCGCGCCCTAAGGATATGAAACATGGTGAGGAATTCTACTAAGGCTGGTTTTCCAAGAATTATTGAAGAAACTAAGGACTGGTCCACTCTCAGCACTATCCCTCTCTAAGGACTAGTCCACTCTCAACACTATCCCTCTCTAAGGACTAGCCCTCTCTCAGCACTATCCCTCTCTAAGGACTAGTCCTCTTCTAAGGACGCGTCCTCTGTGATTGAAGGAATTTGTCAAATGTTCCTTGTTAGCTGATTTTTACAGGTTGATTGAAGAATTCCCTCCTGTCGTATCTCAGGAGGGGGATGTCCGTCGCAGAATGCCTCCAGGGGTATGCCTGGATATAAGGACCCATCTTAGACACAAAGGGCACGCCCTAAGGTGAAAAGATGGGAACTTTCTGGTGTGTGCTTTGGGAGCTCTGTTCCTGTAGCCAATAGGCGCGTCCTCATTGGGGAACTTCGGAGTAATCCTGCACTTTGCACCCAAAAGCTCTGGATCACTTGTCCTGCTATCTGGTGGGTGCTTCTCATTCGGGGGATAGGGATGCGTTCTGCACTTGGGGTAAACCATGGCTATACCTGCATTCTTGAAATCAAGAAATAGCGGTAGCGGATAGGACTAGTCCTCGACGGGGGAAGTTTCCTTATCCGTGAAGTCTTGAGATCTTGGGTGAGCCTTGGGCCTTTGTGGTTAGGCCTCATAGTAGAACATTCCGGAAGCTACACCGACAATCCAAGCCCAATTGGGTTTCTTGCTCTCCAAGAACTACGTGGGCTTGATCCTCTATAAATATAGAGGTACGTAGCAAATTGAGGGGATGGAAGCGAAGAGCTCTACGAGCCACCACCAAAAACCCTCTCAATCTCAGCCCCCAATTCATCATATCCACCACACTCTGGTGACTTTTTCGGTAAAGAGCCACCGTCATAGATCTTGATTCCGGTGACATACCTCAAAATTTGTTGTTACCAAATTCCTCCGTCAACAAATTGGCGCTAGAAGGAGGCAGCCAATCAAGATCTTCATCTTAAGAGGAAAAGATGTCTCACAATCAAGGTGGAGGTTCTCACGAAAGAGATGATTACGATTCTAAAGATAGCTTGGGGGGTAATCAAGCACATCACGAAGCTTATGTTCCGAAGGAAATCTTTGCTCCTCTGCACCACCATGGAACTCCAGCCATCGTTGGCGGACAGCCGCCCGTTCTTCTCAGTAATTCAGAGTTAATGGAGCAACTGTATCATATGGGAGATGCCATAAATAACTTCGGGTCAATATTGAGTTCTGCGGAGGAAGTGCAAGAAAGTAGGAGAAAATCTCGGAGTATCCCACGAAATCATCACCGAACAGGGAAAGCCCTCCCAAGTTAGGAAAGTTCTCGAAGAGGTTTTTGGATCCTCAAGAGAGGGCGCGCCCTCACCCTCACTGCTCTGGGTGCAATCCTCGTGAGACTCGACGTGATAAAGAAAAGATGGTTCTAAAGATGATTTTCACGTTGTTGCTGCAAAACGATGGTTCCGGGTATGTTCAAAGGCGGTGATTTCTGGTCAGCGACGTTGAACTAGGTTTTCCAAGGGACGATTTCAAATATGATTCAAAGAAGGATGTTCTAGGGAAGAGGCGCAATTTTCGGGAACTCGTCCTCACCATTAGGGCGCGCCCTTACCATCAGGACGCGCCCTTAATTACCATCCAGATGCGCCCTCAAGGTAACCCTTTACTTGTTTTGTTGAGTTTTTTGTTGTTTGTTTCTTGGACTTTTGCAGGAGAGCCCCCAAGTTAAAGATGGTGAAGGAGAATCCCCAAGAACTCTCAGGGCGCGCCCTGAGGGAGGTAGCCAAGGCTCGGATGATTTCCAACTTCTAGGAAAATTCGATGTTTGAACATGTCCTCATCTCCAGGCAAGGCGATATTTAAGGTTTCTTGTTGATCCCCTAATGTGGAAAATCGCAACGAGGAAGCTGATGATCGAAAGGGACCTATTGTTCAAGAGAAAGCGGCTCCTCACCCACATAGGTTAGGATGCGCCCTCTACGAAATCCAACGAAATGAGGAGAACCTCGCTGCTATGAGGAGGAGCTTTGCTAGCTTGAAGGAACGCCTAGAAATAAGGCTCGAGAGTGAGGCCCCGTGATCCACAGCACGCGTCCCCTGATTACCAGGTCGAGGCCCCTTGGACATGAGCGAGCCCTTCCTCGAAGTGATGATCCACAGCGAGTGCCCCCTGATTACAGGTCGAGGCCCCTTGGACATGAGCAAGCTCTCCCTCGCGATAATACTGGAAGAAGAAGTAGCCATGATAATGGTAACAGAAGAATGGAAATATATCGAGGGGATAGGCGACCTCATAAAAAAGAGGGTGCGCTTTCAGGTGGTAGATTCCCTCGTATTTTTCAAGTTCCTCAGGTACCTCCAATGAAGTGAGGTTGAGGCCGTACCTTCCCTCGAAGGAAAATCTCAGGAAAACCTTCATAGAAATCCACAGCCTCATGGAAATCCACAACCTCATGGAAATCTCCAGCCTCAAGGACATTCACAGCCTCAAGGTGGAAAAATCATAATTGAAAAAGATCTCAAGAATTATCAGACATGTCATCCCAATCTGTCAGGGTGCATCCTCGGTGAAATCTGATAAGATGAGGAGAACCTTGCTTGAAAGAGAAGGTCTCCAGGGGTTTGCCTGGTAAGAAGGCCTATAGGGGTTTGCCTGGTGAGAAGGCCTACAGGGGTTTTCCTGGTGAGAAGGCCTACAGGGGTTTGCCTGGTGAGAAGGCCTACATGGGTTTGCCTGGCCAAAAGAAAAGGGAACACTTGGAATCGAGGCCCCGTGATCCACAGCGCGTGCCCCCTAATTACAGGTCGAGGCCCCTTGGACACAAGCAAACCCTTCCTCGAGATGATGCATGTCGTGATCCACAGAGAGTGCCCCCTGACAACAGGTTGAGGCCCCATGGACAGGAGCGAGCCTTTTATCGAGCTTATACTGGAAGAAGAGAAGACCGTTACTATGATGATATGAGAATAGACAGGTATATGGGGGGATGGCCGCCCTATGATGGACATGGCGCGCCCTTTGGTGGAATAGCTTCCCATATGAGATCCATACTTTCAGAGAATTCTGTAAGAGATGATAAGTAGAGGACACGTCCTCAGCGTCAAGGAAATCCTCAGCCTTAAAGAATTCCATAGTCTCCGGGAAATCCTTAACTTCAGGGAAATCCTCAACTTCAAGATCAGAATACTCAAGTTCAAAATCGAGGCCAAGTGGTAATTCAACCAAGTAGTGACTTAGCCTCTACCCTTGGGGGGTACTCAGCTAGCTCCACAACCAAATATCCAAGATATCCCGAGAGTTGGAGTTTTTTAATGTTGATGATTTGAAGAAGCCTCTTGCTCACTTGGAGGGAGGAAATGTGTTAGCCACTATTCAAACTCTCATCCCCAGAAGACTTCTTCACGAAAAATCCACGATTAGAGGATGCGTCATTAGAGATCTCTTTATCGAATGAACCTTTCAAGGAGAGCGTGCCCTCAAGGTGACTTTAGTCTTGAGAACAATATGTTTTCGCTTCAATACTTAGCCATACATTACCTGAAGAATTTAGAAGAAATCGAAAAGGGCCAAGCATTGGTTGTTACACGTGTGCCCGAACCTGACCACCATTTTCACCCCAGTGCTACTAGGAGATCTAGTAAACTTGATAGAGATAATAGTTGAGTTTGGTGGAAGGTGACTTTAAGGTACATGTGCGTACATATTCTTTGGAAGGTAAATATACGGATATTGCATGGTTTAAGGACAAAAAGGAAGGCGTGTGTGTTTTCTTTGGTACAACAAAAGAAAATTAGACAATTATCTCGTTGATTATGATTCTGAGAAAGCGCGCCGTGAACAAATTAGCTTACAAAGAAGGAGAAATGGAGATACTCTATACAAGGTTAATTAGCTTTGAATTAAAGCTGGAAACCAATATGAAGTACTTGCCACTAAAAATATGTCGTGAGAACTGAGAAAGAAAAAGGAAGTGCAGCATATAGATTTGAAGATATGTACATGGGCGCGCCCTCTGTTACGACCTTTAAAAGTGAACAGACGAACGGAAATTCTTGCTGCCACGATCTTTCAAAGCTATCCATCAAGTAATGGAAAGTACCAGATTGCAAAGGAGTATTTTCGACCATTGCCCAAGTGCAGGAGCCCATATCTTTGTAGGGCTATCAGAAGGCATCTCATATACAAAATTAAAGGCTGCCAATATATGTGATTTCAATATTCTTCCAAAATACAAAAAAAGTAGACTTGCCGAAGGCTGCACCAACAGGAAATGAAGTAGTGTACTATGCGTATGCATACAACAATCAAGTGAATTAGAAGAGTTCATTAGATTATAAAAATGCAAAGCTAATAGCATGAGTCTATGATGCAAAGCTAGTAACATCAGTTGGTGTGTCAAACTAGCTTTACTAAGAGAGAAGTATCCAATGTCTTACCATATGGTAAGCCATTGGGGACGCGTCTTATTGAAGAAAATGATACAACTTAGTATCATGCAAGGCGGTACAAAGAAAAAAGTGAGAGCTAGATGTGGTGTAAAAATTAGGGAGTCAAAAGATGGGGTACATGCAATTAAAGGAAAAGATAAAAGAGAAAGATGTTTGCATCTAGTATTTGGTGAATACAAGAAAAAGAAGACAAGGAGTAGTAGAACTCATATTGATACTGTATGTTGTAGTGATTAGGTGGCGGGTCCATGTGCACTAAAGAAGGAGCAATTGTTATTAGAGGTTTATTAAATAATGGAACCCACGAGATGGTAAGAGAAAGAGCCAAAAGAATTGCTAAGTTCGTCCATGTGCATGTATATTCAATTTTATGGAGTGAATCATTTATTATGGGAAGTCAAAGCATGCAGGACCCGCCTAGATGAATAAAGAAGGAAAGCAAGCATAATGAATAGTAAATTAATTGGCAATCATTTATTGTGCTGGTGTTGAAGATGTAATAAAAGAATCTGAGAAAGATTACTCCTATTTGGCAACCATGCAGATTTTAAAAATAACAAGCCTAAATAAAGGAGTAGAAAGAGACGACGGCTGCAACCTTGGTAAGGTTTAAGTAATCAAAGAAGCTGACTCCATCCTCAAATAAAAATATATGAAAAATATATTTGTACAACGCTTGAAATGTTTAAGCCAGGTGGGGAGACGCCCAAAGAATAAACGTGCATGAAGTACAATCACATCATGTATCAGAGATCAGTTGACAAACAACTGATAGGGTGCATGGATGTAAAAAAAAGTCAAGTCATAAACAAGAAGAGCCTTTTTAATGAAGGATGAATAAGGAGTCTAAAGAATTTGCTGGAGAGCTTTTTGATGCACTGACCCGGAGGAGGAACTTAACGGAAGAATTGATCAATCAAGCGGAGTTAAAGGAGTTTGGGGGACAAATTTCTGATCAAAGTTTTAACTCAAAGCTTCAAACTTTTGTTTTGTAATGGTTGACAAAGATGCAGATGGAAGAATAACAGAGGTCGAAGTCACAGAGACTATCAGAGGACGAATATCCAAAGATGAATATGCAGCACCGATCATGGAAGAGTTAGACCCGGACAATGTTGCTTACATCATAATCGAAAACTTGGAGATGCTTTTGTTACAAGTTTCAAACCAACCTGTAAGAGGAGGTGAAAGCAAACTTTTAAACCAAATGTTGAGCCAAAAGCTAAAGCCCACACATGATCATAATATAGTTCGGAGAAGTTTTAGCGATTCCAAGTACTTTTTATTAGATAATTGGCAAAGAGCTTGGGTGTTGGCGTTACGAAAAAGAGGTGGTTGCATGGTTTGTAACATTATACATGTGGCCATATGTGAAGTGATTGGTTTGTTATTAAAGGGCGCGTCTATTTATATGATGGACGGGTTGTGAAGTTAGCTTTGAAAAACAAAGCAGAAAATTGAAATAATTTTGCATTACTACTTCGCTTGAGTAAGCTTGTTGTGAAAAAATTGACATGCACGATATGCGAGTATGGACGTGGCTGGGGTATTCAAATTAAAATAAACTAGGCAACTTATCCGTGCTTCGCGCATTTTACAAATTTTTACTTTAAAATATTGAAGTTAGATAAAATTATTTTTATATTTTAAAAATTTATCAATTTCTTAAAAACTTCATAAAAAATTTGATTTAAAACAAATTACATGAATTATTCATTGGAAAAATAATCTCATCATATATCTAAAATTTCGATAATTTTAAAAATATAATAAATATAAAATTAGCAAGAACGTATAATTTCGATAAAAATTATAAATATTAAATAGAATAACATTTTTTAAAGCCGACGTCCCACTCATCACATACATGTTCAATAATAGCGTAAAAATTTATTATTAAGAATATTAATTTATTTCGACAAAATATAATTAACAACAGATGTGTAACTTTTTTTATCCATTTAATCCGCTGATAGAAGAGTTTGGTTAGTTCAATTTAATTGGTTTGGTCATAACTCATGTATAAGTTATCCATGTGCAAAAATAAAAATAGTTTGTACTATTTTTATACAAATTCCAGATTTTAAGCGAGTATCTATATATTTTCATAATTTATTACGATTTCCATAATGAGTCATAATATTTACTTTTTGAGAAGTTAAGCTCATCTTTACTACAATTGTTCAAAAAGAAATTTACGTGATCTTATAGAGAATAATAAAGAACGCAATGTAAACAATTTTCAGTCATCATATTACCTAAAAATTACACTTAATTGTATATATATATATATATATATATATAATATTAAAATAATAATTATATGCTCAAATACAATTTTCTAATTTTTTAAATATGTAAAATAAAGTAAATTTAATATAATTTTAATAGGTGTAATTAATGACTGATTAAGATAGCATTAAGAGCTATTTAATGCAAGAAAATAATTTTATTAAAAAAATGAAAAAAACGAAAATTGAAGAAAAATATCTTAAACATTTCTGGTGCATTTTCGATCTCCTGGTATTATAATATACTAGGAAATTTATCCGCGCTTCGCGCGGTTCATAAATTTTCATTTGAAAATGTCGAAAACAAATTAGTTGTTTTTTATTACTTTTAAAAATTGAATGGTCTCTTTAGAATTTTTTTAATATATTGATTCAAAACAATTTAAATGAATTATAATTTTGAAAATACTTTCATTATATATCTAAAATTTTCATAATCTCAAAAATATCATAAACATAAAAAATAACAATTACAATACAAACGTAGTCTTTATGATAAAAAATTATAAACATTATATATAATAACACTTTTTAAAGCCGACACCTCTCTCATAACATACATGTTCAATAGTAGTATAAGAATTTAATTAATTTGAATATTAATTTATTTCGACACAATATAATGAGCAACGGGTGTATAAATTTTTTAATTTTTATCGATTTAATCTACCGATAAAATTGGGTTTTTTTCAATTTAATCGGTTGGGTCTTAACCCATGTGTAATTATTCATGTGTAAAAATAAAAACTATTTATATTATTTTTAGTACAGGTGTTAAGCGAAGATTTATATACTTCTATAATTTATTATGATTTTCATAATCACTAATAATAAAGATTGTTTGGAAAGTTAAGGTCGTCTGTATTACAATTAATTGTCCGAAAAGAAATTGGAATGGTATTCGATAGGGAATAAAAAATGATGCAATGTAAACAATTTTTAGTTGTCATTTTACCTAAAAATCTTAATTATATATGTAATTAATATCTAATAATGAAATAATAATTATAATGCTCAAATAAAATTTTATAAATTTTTACATAAATAAAATAAAGTAAATTTAATACATATTTATTAGGTACAATTAATGACTAATTAATATGTCATTAAGAACTATTTAATGCAAGAAAATAATTTTAATAAAAAATTTAAAATAAGGAAAATTCAAGAAAAATATCTTAAACGCTTCTGGTAAATTTTCGATCTCCAAGCATTATAATATATATAGATTCGATAGGAAATAAAAAAGGATGCAATGTAAACAATTTTTAGTTGTCGTTTTACCTAAAAATCTGAATTATATATGTAATTAATATCTAATAAAGAAATAATAATTATAATGCTCAAATAAAGTTTTATAAATTTTTTCATAAATAAAATAAAATAAATTTAATACTTATTTATTAGGTATAATTAATGACTAATTAATATGTCATTAAGAACTATTTAGTGCAAGAAAATAATTTTAATAAAAAATTCAAAATAACTAAAATTCAAGAAAAATATCTTAAACGCTTCTGGTAAATTTCCGATCTCCAGGCATTATAATATATATAGATAAATATGTCGAGGCTTTTATGAGTATTTGTAGCATTTCATGTGGCGAGGACGCGCCATAATGGAATGATGCACAGAATCAAATTAAAGAGGAATTAAAGCAGTAAGTTTGGTCAATGGTCACTACAGCATGGGCGTATCCCAATGATAAAAAATTTTGGGTATAAACAAGCTCTATAAGGTGCGCCCTCAAATTAGTAAAAAAAGAAAAAAGAAAATGAAGAATAGAAGGTTTGCATGCAGTAATAAACAGGCATATGTTTAAAAAAAAATGAATTTTGTGATATGCGAGATGTGTAAGATTTGGGATAGTCTTCACAACATTATTGGGAGATTGTATTTTATCTAGGGACGAGTCTTATAAGAGGTTTACACTTGTGCATAATATCTCTTGTTTCTTACACCGAGTTAGTTCATGTAAGCTTAAAGATGTGGTGCATTTATGTTATTCCTCTATGAAGAAGTCAAAACTAGAGTTATCAAGGAGATAAAATTTTGGATTGAAGAATTGAAGGAGCATCTTGTAGGGGAATTTTGGGTATTTTAGAGGAAATTCCACATATCATCTCTGATTTCATATGGAATTGGGGGTAGTTGTTATGCCCAAAATTCGGTTCGGGTATTTTCGAGATGGATTCAGGTCGATAATGGGTTCACTTTGGGGAATTCTAGATTAAATTAGGGTTTTGGTAGAGATGGGAAGAGTTCAGGCCGCGCCCTCTCTTTCCTTACGAAGAGGGCGCGCCCTAAGGATATGAAACATGGTGAGGAATTCTACTAAGGCTGGTTTTCCAAGAATTATTGAAGAAACTAAGGACTAGTCCACTCTCAGCACTATCCCTCTCTAAGGTTGATTCCACTCTCAGCACTATCCCTCTCTAAGCACTATCCCTCTCTAAGGACTAGCCCTCTCTCAGCACTATCCCTCTCTAAGGACTAGTCCTCTTCTAAGGACGCGTCCTCTGTGATTGAAGGAATTTGTCAAATGTTCCTTGTTAGCCAATGGGCGCGTCCTCATTGGAGAACTTCGGAGTAATCCTGCACTTTGCACCAAAAAGCTCTGGATCACCTGTCCTGCTATCTAGTGGGTGCTTCTCATTCGGGGGACAGGGATGCGTTCTACACTTGGGGTAAACCATGGCTATACCTGCATTCTTGAAATCAAGAAATAGCGGTAGCGGATAGGAATAGTCCTCGACGGGGGAAGTTTCCTTTTCCGTGAAGTCTTGAGATCTTGGGTGAGCCTTGGGCCTTTGTGGTTAGGCCTCATAGTAGAACATTCCGGAAGCTACACCGACAATCCAAGCCCAATTGGGTTTCTTGCTCTCCAAGAACTACGTGGGCTTGATCCTCTAAAAATATAGAGGTACGTAGGCAAATTGAGGGGATGGAAGCGAAGAGCTCTACGAGCCACCACCAAAAACCCTCTCAATCTCAGCCCCCAATTCATCACAGCCACCACACTCCGGTGACTTTTTCGGCGAAGAACCACCGTCATAGATCTTGATTCCGGTGACATACCTCAAAATTTGTTGTTACCAAATTCCTCCGTCAACAGAGGGTAAATTGGATCTAATGGCCACATGTTTATCAAGAGTACTTTATTGCTTTACAAAGCAATTTAAAGTCGATTGAATCTTTGTTCTAGAGTTTGACCACTAAAATTTTCTCAAACTCCTCTATATCTGCTTAAAATCGCTTGAAAATATAGTGCATACTATAGTTGCTCATATAAGAAACTACAAACATGTTAAAAATAAATAACACACTTGACAATTAATACTAATATAAACATTTTTGCACCTCTTTCAGAACATCTCATATAAATGGGTTTTTTTCTACTGGGCCAATTATGATGCCACATTAACGTCGACACAGTATACACAAATATCATTGTTTACATAACAAAACCTTCGATTATAAAGAGTATGGTCCTAGTTAGCACATTCTAAATTCAAAGCAGAAGTTTCTAAATGTCGGTATTATAACAGATAAAATGCAATGTTACAGTGAGTCAATGGATTTACAAAAAATACCTTAACAGTGTTAAGAAAGATGTTGTAAGGTTGAAGCCCTTTCCAGCACTTCCTAAGCAAACTCTACTCAGCTTACTCTTTACATCTTTTGAACATATAAGTCTTTATCACTTTTATTACTTGATCAAAATCTTCCAGTGAAAATTTTATTCCGCTCTTTACAAATCTGTACAAAATTTTATGGAGCTTGATCAAAATCTCACTCATAGGTAGAGATTGGAGAATAATTATTTACCAAAATTAATAGATGCAACTAATATCAAGGATCATGTGCATCACACATGTACATCTGTACATACATAAAAGCACAATCATGATAAATACAAAACAAATTACATCAATTGTATAAACTAAGATACTTAGGAGAATTGTAGTAATATTGATTCTTAGGAGAATTGTAATGAATGTCTAAGTAAAAGTACCAATGAATTCATCACTAAGGTTAATGGCGTCTACGTTGATTGTTCAATGTAACCCGTGCAGGATCTTTTGATCGTAGATGCCTGTTGGATAATTCTTCATTTACCTTAAAGGCATTGCAAAGATTTCTTTTAATTTTAAATTTTCCAAATTTATACAAGAATAATATAGGCTTTTCCTCTGTTATAAATTTTGGACATGTAGCATTTCATAGTGCGCATATGTGCTTATAAACTGTAATAAGAAGTTGCTAAACACTATAGCTTAGAAATAACAATCAGTTAAACATATTTTGTATAATATAAAAGAAAGATATAACTATGCCTTAATATCATAATTCATAGTTAAATGGGTGACAAAGGTGAAGAGCTCCTAGAATCTATAATAGCAAAAAATCATCAATGTCTAAAAGCAAAGAGGGTCCTCAAGGAACAAAAACGTTGAGGTCACAATTATGCTGGTAACACAAAAAATTTGTAGATGTACACTCCCTCCCCTGTATGCTAGTGCCACAGGCGGCTGAGAAGCTGCTGAAGAATGGAGCTCGTGCAGATGATTAACTGAAATTTAAACAGAAATCATAGCGATAAAGATTCAATTCAGTTAAAATTCCTACCATGCATACAGTGCCATCCTATGTTTGATATCTTATCATATGTCTGATAGGAGAATGTTGAGGGTATTAGAAACAGTCACCAACTGCTTGGCATCCCCTTTATTTCAAAGAGCAGATAGGAACGATACAAATAAACACTGAGTTTTACTGAATTTGCAACGGAAGCAAGTCGGTGACAGAGACCTCTAACTCCCAAGTCTCTAAAGCCTTTTACACCTCCATGCACTCTAGGATCCTTTACTTGAGAAGCTTACTGGCGTCTCTCAGCTCACTCCCTGGGATAGGCCAATACCATTATATTTGGTATCACGACTGGAGTGCTAGTAAATATGATCCTTGGTAAATTGCAAAAGTATAAAAATATCATAAATGTGTGATCCTTTGACAAGTGCACCTGCCAGTACTTAATTATCGGATGCTGAAGACACTAAACTGATAAGTTGTATTTTAAAACCGCCAAGCTCAGTTCTCAAGAATGAAAGCTAAAGGAAAGTCATGATAATACACTTCACTGAAAATACAAATAATATAAGTTTTTAATTAGAAGTTTTTGAAAAAATACAAATCACATAAGCTTTTATTAAAAGTTCTTATTTCTTTGCAACAAAAGATCAGAAGATACATCAATCATATGCCGATAGGCACAAAATCTATAAAATTTATTTCTTTCGCTTAATGGAGTAACAAGTCTGAATAAGTAAATATATATTATGCACACATCATACTCATTTTTCTATTGCTTGCTATATCTAATGTCAAGAATTTCTTAGAATCCTACATAAGTATATAAGAATAGGAGATCAATTATTCATTCACTACAAAAATCAGAATCATAAATAATCACTTATTACTAATTTGACAATGGGGACCAAAAAAACCCTTCTTGACAAAATTTACCATCTATTAGAAGAAATACATGCAGAGGTGCCATGTTGCAGCAGCTGCCCTTAGCTCTACCATTAGAGTAGTTGAGTTTCAGGCCTGTTTACCAGTTAAGAGAATAGTAATCAAGTGAAAATCAGGAGAATATGTTAGGTAGAATGAACATATAGAAATTCCCATCACACTAAATTTTGGAAAAGGAAAAATTGTTTTAAAGATATATCGACAGACATATACCAATAAGGAGAAGGGCAAAATTGCATAACACATTCTCTATCAACTCTCAAAATCTTCCAGCTTCTTTACATTGCTCATACAAACAATGATGCCTCACTATTAATCTACTTTCAAATTAAAAATAGTTACTCCCTCTGTCTCATAAAACTCTTCTCACTTTCCTTTTCGGGACATTCAAAATACTCTTCCCCTTTCTATTTTAGGCCATAAAATAACTATATTCTATACCCACTACTCCACCCACTACTCATTAAATAATATAAAATACCTACTATTCCACCCACTAACCATTAAAAACAATATTCAATACCCATTATTCCTCTACAACTCTTTAAAAAACCATTTTTTCTTAAAACCCGTGTTTTTCCCCAAATGAGAAGAACATTTCGAGACGGAGGGAGTACTATATTATCAAACTTTCTTTACAAGTCCTCCTCTCTTTTATTTTCTCGAGATATGAAAATTTGATTCTTCCGCCTTTCCAAATTTTCATTTCAAAAATTGTATAATCACATAACTTACAATATACTAAAAATAATAGCCCTAAAGTGGTACTGAACAATGCGAATTTAGTAGAGGTGAATATGATTGTGCAAATTAAATAGTGATATACATTAAGGCACGCAATCATATATAAGCAAAGATAGAGAGAAGTAGAGGAAGAGTACAATTGTAAGAAGGTAAAAAACAGACGTTCCCAGTACCCTGCAACCAAATTAAGGCAGGCTGCCTTTAGTTGCGGGTTGTCACCTGAAGAATAATTAGAGTAACAAGAGAAACCCTTGCAACCAGTTTTGCTTTCTGCCTAGTTAAGCTTGTATGTGATACAAAAGTTGGAACCAAATTACTTAAAAATATAACCTACAACGTAAATGATTATATGTTTGCATATGCACACATATGCAGAGAAAGAGAGCTACAATAAAAAAATGCATGGGAAAAGCCTAAAGCTGCCAAGATAATATGGTAGAAAATTGTCATCACTATTTGTGTAAGTAAGCATAATCCAGTAAGCATGTGTACTTCAAAGGGGGCAAAAATAAGTGGTTACACAAAGGATTAAGTGTCAATCTACAATTCTCCAAGTTTCTATCTTCGGAAATAATGTGCATTGTAGATAATTAAGTGCTCACTAATGAAACTGATAAGTGTTGTATCTAGTAGCTTTGCAAAAACAAGTGACCGAAACTAATTCACATATCATGGCATGTGTAAGAACCCAGATTTTGGGTGGAATTAAAACTTTTATGTATTTAATGATGTAAGAATGAATAGTGGATATGGCTACAATGTAATAATTGATATTTGGGAAAGAATGAATGGAATTCGACTTTATTATGTTTATGTCTTGAAGAATGCTAAAGGGTGACAACATAGGTAAGAATAATCTATCTTCTAAGGGAATAAGATATGGCAACTTCAAGCAAGAGAATACTCTCATGTCGTCCAGATCGATAACGATTAATCCAGTAGTTCCGTAAAAAGGTTAAGGAACGATCGAAAGGGAATACGGACAATTATACAACCCTAAGAGAACAAGTAAAGAATACAGAATGAATAGTGTTTTGGTGGGAGTATACAATAATATGAGACGACACTATATAGAAGTATTCGGAACGGATTTCCGAGTTCGTATTAGTGATCCAGGGGGAAAATAAGTGTATGTAAAAGCTGTCGGATTCTGAAAAACCGCACTTTTATTTTCTCCAAGAGTTCCCTGGACACTGATAGCCTTAAGTATTTAACGAATGGATTAAAGGAATATAAAATGGAAAGTTAGAATGAAAGATGGAGAATGAAAGTATTAATATTAAAGAGGATTCCCGGTAAACCCTAAGTAGAAATCCGTGAAATATTCTCACGAACGATCAATCGAAACGGGTAATAACCGGACACAGAATCAAGCAGGGAAAGCAAGATACATGTATGTGCAAGTGGATGGAGTAATAGAAACCAAAGTATGTCACATGTAAGTCAACTACAAGCTAAGTGGTATAAGTGCATTTTTGCAAAAAGGATGTGCTTAATAAGGAACCTACACTTGTCATAAGATGAAGCACCAAGATTAGGCTAGTGGAGTATGATGTAATCACTTTAGGATAGATATTATCTTAAGGCAACACCAAATAATTCATTTCCACCAAGCAAAGCAAGAAACTAAAGCAAAACTCTCCATTTCCCCTTTGAAACACAACTCTCGGCCAAGGTGCTAGAAGAGGAGGTTCCCACCATTTTTTGTTCTTCTAATTTTTAGGGTAAGTACTTAATATCATGGCTTAGATCCCCTAGAAATTTCAGCCTCAAATTCACTTCCTTTCATTTTCAAATAAATCATCAAAGGTGATGATGAATAGTGTTTCCAAGAACTAATCATTGTTTTTCTTGTTTTCAATGTTGATCCTAGCTAAGTTAAGGCCATCCAAGGGCAATACCAAGCTTTGTGAGGCTATTACATACTACAAGGAAGGTATAATACTTGGAACCCTTGCTCTACTTTGAGTTTTAAGCATGTTCTTGAATGGATCTAGCTTAGTTATGTTTATGTTCATGTTATAAGCATGTTTAGTTAGTGATTTAGTGATTTGATTAACATGATGAGTTTGATACTAAGATCAGTGGCTTCTGGACTTGTTGAGGTGCTTGTTATGTGTATAAGTTGATTAGATGCCCGGTGTGGCTTGGTTGTTGCGTAATGAATTTTAGAACGCTCGATTCGTAGCCGTCGTAATGCCCGATTTTCATTAACACTAAGAAACCGGACTGGTCAGTAGCCATAACTCTCTGTTCTTGGCAAGTTAATGAACCCTACTGATAGAGTTTTGAACATAGATCACTTTGGCGAAAGAATCGAAGCATTTTGATTTACGGTTTAGGAATTATGACCAAATTACTAAAAGTAGTTCGAATCCGTAAACGAAAGTTCGTAACTGAAATTGAACCCTCGTAAGCTATGTAACGTCATGACGAATCTTGGTAAATAAATACTAGGGGTAAGAAGGAAGGTGTGAAAGAAAACCGTATGTCAAAAAGAGCATTTTTCGATTTATTAAAAATGTTCGAGTCAAGGTTAAACGCGAACGAACCCCTAAAAGACGACTCTTTTATAACTTTGGTAAAACACTTAGAAAACGGGTGATAAAACTCGGAGTATAATATTGGTTCGTAACGATCAACCTTAGAACTCATATGACTTAAGTATGTCCCAAGTATAAGTGCAGTGACATGTCGTATTAACGAACGAATGTCGGGTCGGATCAGCGATAATAAGTAATCCACAAAAAGGGGTATAACGAGATAATTCGAGAACGTGTTTCGATTTAAGTATAACTTAACTTTTAATATGTTAAGTGATTAATCCCGAATGCCTTGGCTATTTATAGATCACCAAGCTGAACCGGGACCCGCTACCACTACCCCTTACCGTACTCGACTACCAGGCAAGTTTCAATTCCCTTCTTTTAGGCTGTTGTTGTGATTGAATAAATATATATATATGATTGCTGTTATACATATGCCATTGCATGCATGCCTACTTTCAAGTTGAATTGATATACTTGTTCCCTGAATGTTATTGTTGGCTTATAAGCTAGATAGTTATATATCAGTTATAAGCCGGTTATTGTAAGACCCTCATAGAAGGGCGTATACATCTTATTCGTCAAATATAGACCGGGAGTCAATATTTCTTGATATATCGAGATTACCTCGGGAGAAAATATTTAAGTAAATATTTTCTATTATTTGGGCGACGAATATTATTTGAATATTCGTTCGAGACTAATTATTTTAACGATCCTTACTTCAAATAATTATTTGAATTTAACTATTCAACGAATAATATTTCTCAATATTCATTCAGAGTCGAATTGACTATCGACTATTATTCCGAATATTCTTCTAAAGATGAGACTATTAAATGAATATTAATTGGATATTCTTTTAGAATATTATTTTATTAAATAAATATTACTTTTGAATATTCATTTAAATTCCTAATTAATCATGAATATTACCTTAAATATTCTTTTCAGGTCTTATTAATTAATGAATATTGTTTTGAATATTCATTTAAATATTTATTTATTCAATAAATATTCTCCTGATATTTCTTCAGGGATTATTTTGAGAAATACTCTGATTAAAGATATTCTTTCATATTCCCAAATATTCTTTCAATATTTTAACTCAATAAATATTCTCTGAATATTTATTCCATACTTAGAATAATCTCGATAAGGTTTATCTTCTTCGATTATTACAGAAAATATTTCGAAGTCATATTATTATTAATCTTATATCAAGAAAGGTTCCCAGACATCATTCATCTTTGAGTCTATCTCCTTAATAATAAGGGAACCTTACTTGGAAAAATGTTATTTATCTTGTCGACTTCCCGGTCATAAAGTATTCCCTTCACCCGCAACTCGGGTGCTGTTGACTTATTAAGTCGTTGCTTACCTTCTCATCTTTCGAGGGGTAAGATTACTGGAACAAGTTGATATCCGTTACCAAGTAATAGCTTGGGAGATATTGGTAAATTTTCCTTTCCAACTAGATACGACTACTTTGTGGAGTCTTATCAACAAGTATTATACTTGGGGAAAGGGGGACGAACGTTACATTCAGAATCATGAATTCTATTTGAACTAGGAGTCGTGTAAGAGGCCGAGTAGCGCCGGTCTATCCCCTTGGCCCAACCGTTGGCCGGGGAGAGCTAGCAAGGCGGTATACAAGTAAAGCCGTCAGTTCTTCCTTCTACCGGTAGTAAATCTAAATTGAGTTGTACGATCTCGACTGATCATCAAGATTGGAACAGTGGGCGCGGTGAATACTCCATCATTGGTTCATCATCCAAATTTATTTATTTCCTGCAACATGATTACTGTTGGCAGAGTTGGAAAAGTGTCATAACTGGAATTGCAACCTTTTCTTGCAAGTTCCTCTTCTTAATAACAATAAGAATATCTCGCTTACTTTGATGTAGCAGATATTTCTTCAAACAAATACTTTCAGTTACCTTGTAACTTCATCGTTCATATTATACTGGCATCATTTCCGTAAATGCATGGCATATGGTTTGAAAGATAGCTTTGAACTGTTTTAAATTATCGTTCAGTTATATATTTGTTGGTGGGCTTTCGCTCACCCTTGCTTTGTTTATATTATGTCACAACAACAGTTAGGACAGATGGCTCGCGTCAGGCGCACTCGGCGCAAGCAGGTTGCCCGACCCACCGGACTACCCGCTGAGATGCTAGCCGCCATTGCTGAGGTAGCATAGTTAGACAGCTTTTGTTTCCTGTTTAACTATATGTATAATTAATGTAATTAACGGCAAAACTTTTAAACCTATGATGTTATCCTTTTGGGATTGTAATAACTTTTATTCGTAAACCCTTTAATGTAAGACTTATTTCAATTTCATCTCTGGGACTATAACTGTTGTGTGTGTGAGTGGTAATTATTGTGGGGTCACAGCATGTGATTTATTTATTGTGGACTCAAGTCAAGTATTATGAATGGATGTAAGACCGTAACCACCAGATCCCTGACCCCGGATCTGGGGGTGTTACAGAGATGGTATCAGAGCGAGAGTTATATATCCCAAGAGATGATACGACGTTATATAATAATAAATCCAATAATATAATAAGAACCCTTGCCAGGTTCACCTAAAACCCTTACGGGAACTTTTTAAGTATCATGATAGTAACATAGTTCGTCTTGTGTAGGCGAGCGACTTGTCGGCCCAGGAGGCAGCTGCGAGGCAGCATGATGAGGACATGTTCCGGACTAGGGACCCATACTATGAGCACTTGCCTGAGGAGGATACGGAGCCTGAGGAGGAGGACGCTGAGGAGGTCCAGGTTGATGCTGATACTGATGTGATCGAGTCTGAGGAGGAGGACCC
Source organism: Saposhnikovia divaricata (assembly GCA_036435485.1). Classification (NCBI taxonomy): domain Eukaryota; kingdom Viridiplantae; phylum Streptophyta; class Magnoliopsida; order Apiales; family Apiaceae; genus Saposhnikovia; species Saposhnikovia divaricata. The sequence continues at coordinate 51,284,147 of CM071594.1, read as the reverse complement.
TGAGGAGGTCCAGGTTGATGCTGACACAGATGTTGTTGAGACTGAGGGGGAGGAGGACCCGGAGGGGATCCAGACAGGACAGGATGCTGAGTTAGTTGTTGAGGATGATGATTATTGGGTTGTATCTGAGATTAGGACCATGGAGGAGGATACTGATATGACCACTGACCAGGTCATGGCTGTTGTTGTTGGACAGGCTGTGGATGAGGTTGAGCCAGTGGAGGATGCAGTAGGGAGTTCCAGACTACGAGTGCCACCCCTCCCTGTTGAGAGAGCCCCTACCCCACCACCACTACCTGTGAGCCCGTACCCCGACGAGTTTGAGGAGCTTACCCCAGAGCCCCAGCAGACAGAGACTGCCGCTCCAGCTGAGCCATCCACCCCACCTCATGCCCCGATAGGGGGAGTCCCAGTATGTGTTCACAACTTGATTGTGAACGGGCTTTATAGAGAGTTGTCTGTGGCAGATGCCAGGTTGGCAGAGTCTAGGAGTGAGTTAGCAGCGGAGAGAGCCGCCCGGATGAGGGTGCAGGGCAGGAGGACTATCAGTGACAGAGTTGGGTATAGGGCTGTGACCCGCATCGAGCTGAGGGCTCGGGTGAGGGTGCGACAGTTGCCTACTGATGGGCATGGTAGGGTAGACAGAGCAGAGGCTGAGGAGGTTTTCCGCATCGCCATGGGGAGGGTTCGGAGGATGTTTCGTCGTGGCGGCTGATTTCAGATGTAGTGATGCAGTGGTCTAGTTGTCTAGTCATGTACGGACATAGTAGTGCCGGCTTTTGTAGGGATGGTTTTCTTGTACTTGTTTTCCCTTTTTGCAGACTAGACAGATAGACAGCGTATTTCACTTTTGACTTGTTGTTGTTGTTAGGATGGCTGTACTTTAAACTATCGTTGTAACTCAGATGTTGTACCTTTTCGGTACCTGGTATATATTTGTTTCCATTTCAGTCATTACAATTTTGTTGGGTTGTGATCACGAGTTCATTAGCATATGTATTACTTTTCGATTAAGTTGCCATGAGATATAAAACTGTGGGATTTTAAAACCCATTCATGTAAAGAATTATGCAAGGAAAAAATCCTTTAAAACAGGTAAGTGAACCTAATGAATAATTTTCCAAATTTTCAGTAAAATGCCTCCAAGACGAATGGGCACTAGGGCTAACCCCCGCGAATCTACTGACCAAGAGAGTCACAACCAACACGAGGAAAACCGTGAAAGTAGTGAGGAACAAGATCAGGACTATAATGAGCAAGAAGATTCCCAGTATGGAGCAGAGGATGAACCCCTGTACTCTGAAGAATTTGAAAGGGAAATAGAGGGTGGAGAAACTGAAGTAGAACAGGAAGGGGAGAACCAGGGCGGAAACCCCATGGGCCAGTTTATGGATCTACTTAGGCAGAATTTGAACCAATACCCCCAACCACCACCAGGCAACAACACTTCAGTGGCAAATTCCTTTAGGGCCTTTAAGTCCCTTAAGCCCCCAGAGTTCCACGGATCGGCTGATCCCGTTGAGGCGAGGGCCTGGATCAAAGAAATGGAAAAGTCTTTTGAGATTCTGAGTATCAATGAGGCTCAGAAGACTGTTTTTGCTACTTACCTACTAAAGGGAGAGGCCAATTATTGGTGGGAAGCCAAGAAAAATATGGAGACTGATGCTGTCATAGCCTGGGAAAGGTTCAAACAATTATTCCTGGAGAAGTACTTCCCGAAGTTCATGAAGACCCAGATGGAACTTAAGTTTTTGGAACTGAAACAGAACAATATGTCAGTGGCGGACTATGAGGCCAAATTTACTGAGCTATCGAGATTTGTGCCAGAGTTTGTAGACACAGAAGAGAAGAAAGCTAACAGGTTTCAACAAGGGCTGAAGCAGTGGATCCAGAATAGGGTGGCTGTTTTAGAGATTACAGATTATGCCACCTTGGTGCAGAAGGCAACCATTGTGGAGGCTGGTAGTGATCAGATGCAGAGAAAGAGAGAGAGAAAGGGGGGATAAAGAGAAAGCATGTTAGTATGGGCGGAAGATCCGCTGGAGGAAAACCCCCAACCAAGTTTAATCGAGGAGCGGTTTCCCTACCAGGGAGGAATGTAGGGTTTAAGCCATCTGCGAGTGTAAGTGTGAGCCAGGGCGGCCATCAATCAGGAATGTCCCGTTCCAACCCTTCTCGACCTCCATTGCCATTATGTGCTACTTGTGGGAAGAGGCACTCCGGGGTGTGCAACCTGAAGCAGATAAACTGTTATAAGTGTGGGCGAGCTGGGCATTATGCTACCTCTTGCACCACGGTCATCCCTAACAGCACAACCTGTTTCCAGTGTGGACAGCGAGGGCACATGAGGAAGGATTGCCCAAAGAACAAACCAGCAGCATCAGGAGCAAGCAAGGTTGCCTCAAATAGGCCACCAACTGCTAGGACTTTCAATATGTCAGTACAAGATGCCGTGAGGGACACAGATGTGATAGCAGGTACTTTCTCTCTCAATTAAGTTAGTGCAAATGTCTTATTTGATTCAGGAGCAACTAAGTCTTTTATATCTAGAGATTTTGCGCATAAGTTGAAACTTAAAACCCAGCAACTAAGAGATTCCTTACAAGTAGAAATAGCTAATCAGGAAATCGTACCGGTTAATCAAATTCACCCCGATTGTAAGCTAGAAATAGGAGGACGATCCTTCTATGTCGATTTAATTCCTTTTAAGCTAGGGGAATTCGATGTCATTTTGGGTATGGATTGGTTGTCTCGCAATGATGCGCGGATAGATTGTAAAGGGAAAAAGGTTAAGTTAAAAACCTCAGGGAAGAAAGAAATAGTGTTCAAGGGGATGCGACAGACCCAGAAAATTCTGACCATGGCGCAAACCAAGAGATTGTTACGAAAAGGGAACGAGGCTTATTTAGCCTACGTTATAGATACTCAGAAGGAAGTGCCAAGATTGCAAGACATTCTGGTAGTTAATGAGTTCGAGGACATGTTCCCACAAGATCTTCCCGGACTACCACCTGATAGGGTAATTGAGTTTGCCATCGAATTAGCCCCGGGGACGGCGCCGGTTTCGAAGGCCCCGTACCGACTAGCCCCAGTAGAAATGAAGGAGCTAGCTAAACAATTACAGGAATTGTTGGATAAGGGCATGATAAGGCCCAGTGTGTCGCCTTGGGGCGCACCAGTGTTGTTTGTTAAGAAAAAGGATGGAAGTATGAGGTTATGCATCGACTACAGAGAATTGAACAAGCTAACCATAAAGAATAAGTATCCATTGCCCAGGATAGACGATTTGTTTGACCAGCTAAGAGGAGCTGAATACTTCTCTAAGATTGATTTGAGAACGGGATATCACCAACTGAAGATCAAACCGGAAGATATCCCGAAGACTGCATTCCGCACCAGATATGGACATTATGAGTTCTTAGTTATGTCATTTGGATTGACCAACGCCCCAGCAGCCTTCATGGACCTAATGAATAGAGTGTTCAAGGAATATTTGGACAAATTCGTGATAGTTTTCATTGATGATATTCTCATCTACTCAAAGACAGAGGCAGAACACGCTGAACATTTAAGGATAACCTTAGAAATACTCAGGAAGGAGCAGTTATATGCCAAGTTCTCCAAGTGTGAGTTTTGGAAAAATGAGGTACAATTCTTAGGGCACGTGATCAATAGAAAAGGAGTGTTGGTTGACCCCTCCAAGATAGAAGCAGTTTCAAACTGGGAACGGCCAACTACTCCTACCGAGGTGAGGAGTTTCATTGGACTGGCCGGATATTACAGGAGATTTGTCCAAGACTTTGCGAAAATCGCAGCTCCATTAACTCGACTTACCCGTAAAACCGAGAAATTTGAATGGACTGAGAAATGCGAGAAGAGCTTCCAAGAGTTAAAGAAGAGGCTGGTGACAACCCCAGTGCTGGCATTACCTGATGGAAAAGGAGATTTCGTGATTTACAGTGATGCTTCGCATAAAGGACTGGGATGCGTGCTTATGCAGCACGGCAAAGTAATAGCGTATGCGTCTAGGCAATTGAAGGATTATGAAGTCAGATATCCCACGCATGATCTAGAACTAGCAGCCATAGTCTTCGCTTTAAAGATTTGGAGACACTACCTGTATGGGGAAAAATGCGAGATTTACACAGACCATAAGAGCCTCAAATACATTTTCACTCAGAAAGAGCTTAACATGCGCCAGAGGAGATGGTTAGAGTTAATCAAGGATTACGACTGTGAAATTCGCTATCACCCGGGCAAAGCCAATGTGGTGGCTGACGCCCTTAGTCGGAAAGAGAAGCTCAAGATGATAACTTCAGAGAAAGAGCTAGTGAAGGATTTTGAGAAGTTGGAAATCGAGGTTAAGTTACCTGGAGAGGGCCAAGAAAAGTTGATGGAAATTAGAATCCAACCTTCATTGCTAGAAAAGATTAGAATGTGCCAGGAACGGATGATGGAGGAAGAAAAGAACTCCACAGAAGAGCTAATGACTGGGGAGGAAATTAAGTGCGAAAGAGACAAGGAAGGGATCATGAGGTACACATACAGGATATGGATCCCAAACGTTCAGGAACTCAAGAATGAGATTTTAAATGAGGCACACAACTCAAGATACTCAGTGCACCCCGGTAGCACCAAAATGTATAGGGATTTGAAGGAGTATTACTGGTGGCCCAATATGAAAAAGGACGTAGCATAGTGGGTAAGCAGATGCTTGACCTGCCAACGAGTGAAGGCAGAGCACCAGAGACCCAGCGGACTTCTACATCCCTTAGAGATTCCAGAATGGAAATGGGAACATATAGCCATGGATTTCGTAGTAGGTTTACCAAGGACCAAGGCTAATCATGACGCCATATGGGTAATTGTAGATCGACTAACGAAATCGGCTCACTTTCTCCCGATCAACGAAAGGTACACGGTCGACAGACTAGTGGACATCTACTTAAAAGAGATAGTGGCGCGACATGGAGTCCCAGTCGTAATAGTATCCGATCGAGATCCTAGATTTAACTCCAGGTTTTGGAAAAGTTTTCAAGAATGTGTAGGGACCCGTCTGAACATGAGCACAGCCTACCACCCCCAGACAGATGGGCAAAGTGAAAGGACCATCCAAACGCTAGAGGATATGTTGAGAGTCTGCGCGATAGACTTCAAGGGAAGTTGGGATGATCACTTGCCATTGGTTGAGTTCTCCTATAATAACAGTTATCATTCAAGCATTGGGATGCCACCTTATGAGGCCCTTTATGGAAGAAAATGTCGATCTCCCTTGTATTGGGATGAAGTTGGAGAGCGAAAGATGCTCGGGCCCGAAGTGGTCCAACGAACTAAAGATGCAGTAGATCTAATCAGAGGACGGTTGGTAGCAGCCCAGGATCGACAAAAGAAATATGCCGACTTAGCTCGGAAAGGCAAGGAATACGAAGTGGGGGACCTAGTGTTCTTGAAAGTGTCACCTTGGAAAGGTTTAATGAGATTTGGGAAGAAAGGAAAGCTGAGTCCCAGATACATTGGACCATTTGAGATATTGAGACGGATTGGGGAACTAGCTTATGAGCTCGCATTGCCCCCGAATCTACAGCGGGTGCACAATGTGTTCCATGTTTCGATGCTGAGGAAGTATAATCCGGATGCAAAGCATATTGTAGAGTATGAGCAAGTGGACATGCAACCAGACCTGACCTATGTGGAGCAACCTGTGGAAATCATAGACCGGAAAGAACAAGTGCTCCGAAACAAGGTCATTCAGCTAGTCAGAGTTTTGTGGCAGAACCACAATGTAGAAGAATCCACCTGGGAACTTGAAAGCGCAATGCAAAAGAAGTACCCCCATTTGTTTTCAAACTGATTCCAGGAATGAATCCTTTTAAGGAGGGGAGACTGTAAGAACCCAGATTTTGGGTGGAATTAAAACTTTTATGTATTTAATGATGTAAGAATGAATAGTGGATATGGCTACAATGTAATAATTGATATTTGGGAAAGAATGAATGGAATTCGACTTTATTATGTTTATGTCTTGAAGAATGCTAAAGGGTGACAACATAGGTAAGAATAATCTATCTTCTAAGGGAATAAGATATGGCAACTTCAAGCAAGAGAATACTCTCATGTCGTCCAGATCGATAACGATTAATCCAGTAGTTCCGTAAAAAGGTTAAGGAACGATCGAAAGGGAATACGGACAATTATACAACCCTAAGAGAACAAGTAAAGAATACAGAATGAATAGTGTTTTGGTGGGAGTATACAATAATATGAGACGACACTATATAGAAGTATTCGGAACGGATTTCCGAGTTCGTATTAGTGATCCAGGGGGAAAATAAGTGTATGTAAAAGCTGTCGGATTCTGAAAAACCGCACTTTTATTTTCTCCAAGAGTTCCCTGGACACTGATAGCCTTAAGTATTTAACGAATGGATTAAAGGAATATAAAATGGAAAGTTAGAATGAAAGATGGAGAATGAAAGTATTAATATTAAAGAGGATTCCCGGTAAACCCTAAGTAGAAATCCGTGAAATATTCTCACGAACGATCAATCGAAACGGGTAATAACCGGACACAGAATCAAGCAGGGAAAGCAAGATACATGTATGTGCAAGTGGATGGAGTAATAGAAACCAAAGTATGTCACATGTAAGTCAACTACAAGCTAAGTGGTATAAGTGCATTTTTGCAAAAAGGATGTGCTTAATAAGGAACCTACACTTGTCATAAGATGAAGCACCAAGATTAGGCTAGTGGAGTATGATGTAATCACTTTAGGATAGATATTATCTTAAGGCAACACCAAATAATTCATTTCCACCAAGCAAAGCAAGAAACTAAAGCAAAACTCTCCATTTCCCCTTTGAAACACAACTCTCGGCCAAGGTGCTAGAAGAGGAGGTTCCCACCATTTTTTGTTCTTCTAATTTTTAGGGTAAGTACTTAATATCATGGCTTAGATCCCCTAGAAATTTCAGCCTCAAATTCACTTCCTTTCATTTTCAAATAAATCATCAAAGGTGATGATGAATAGTGTTTCCAAGAACTAATCATTGTTTTTCTTGTTTTCAATGTTGATCCTAGCTAAGTTAAGGCCATCCAAGGGCAATACCAAGCTTTTTGAGGCTATTACATACTACAAGGAAGGTATAATACTTGGAACCCTTGCTCTACTTTGAGTTTTAACCATGTTCTTGAATGGATCTAGCTTAGTTATGTTTATGTTCATGTTATAAGCATGTTTAGTTAGTGATTTAGTGATTTGATTAACATGATGAGTTTGATACTAAGATCAGTGGCTTCTGGACTTGTTGAGGTGCTTGTTATGTGTATAAGTTGATTAGATGCCCGGTGTGGCTTGGTTGTTGCGTAATGAATTTTAGAACGCTCGATTCGTAGCCGTCGTAATGCCCGATTTTCATTAACACTAAGAAACCGGACTGGTCAGTAGCCATAACTCTCTGTTCTTGGCAAGTTAATGAACCCTACTGATAGAGTTTTGAACATAGATCACTTTGGCGAAAGAATCGAAGCATTTTGATTTACGGTTTAGGAATTATGACCAAATTACTAAAAGTAGTTCGAATCCGTAAACGAAAGTTCGTAACTGAAATTGAACCCTCGTAAGCTATGTAACGTCATGACGAATCTTGGTAAATAAATACTAGGGGTAAGAAGGAAGGTGTGAAAGAAAACCGTATGTCAAAAAGAGCATTTTTCGATTTATTAAAAATGTTCGAGTCAAGGTTAAACGCGAACGAACCCCTAAAAGACGACTCTTTTATAACTTTGGTAAAACACTTAGAAAACGGGCGATAAAACTCGGAGTATAATATTGGTTCGTAACGATCAACCTTAGAACTCATATGACTTAAGTATGTCCCAAGTATAAGTGCAGTGACATGTCGTATTAACGAACGAATGTCGGGTCGGATCAGCGATAATAAGTAATCCACAAAAAGGGGTATAACGAGATAATTCGAGAACGTGTTTCGATTTAAGTATAACTTAACTTTTAATATGTTAAGTGATTAATCCCGAATGCCTTGGCTATTTATAGATCACCAAGCTGAACCGGGACCCGCTACCACTACCCCTTACCGTACTCGACTACCAGGCAAGTTTCAATTCCCTTCTTTTAGGCTGTTGTTGTGATTGAATAAATATATATATATGATTGCTGTTATACATATGCCATTGCATGCATGCCTACTTTCAAGTTGAATTGATATACTTGTTCCCTGAATGTTATTGTTGGCTTATAAGCTAGATAGTTATATATCAGTTATAAGCCGGTTATTGTAAGACCCTCATAGAAGGGCGTATACATCTTATTCGTCAAATATAGACCGGGAGTCAATATTTCTTGATATATCGAGATTACCTCGGGAGAAAATATTTAAGTAAATATTTTCTATTATTTGGGCGACGAATATTATTTGAATATTCGTTCGAGACTAATTATTTTAACGATCCTTACTTCAAATAATTATTTGAATTTAACTATTCAACGAATAATATTTCTCAATATTCATTCAGAGTCGAATTGACTATCGACTATTATTCCGAATATTCTTCTAAAGATGAGACTATTAAATGAATATTAATTGGATATTCTTTTAGAATATTATTTTATTAAATAAATATTACTTTTGAATATTCATTTAAATTCCTAATTAATCATGAATATTACCTTAAATATTCTTTTCAGGTCTTATTAATTAATGAATATTGTTTTGAATATTCATTTAAATATTTATTTATTCAATAAATATTCTCCTGATATTTCTTCAGGGATTATTTTGAGAAATACTCTGATTAAAGATATTCTTTCATATTCCCAAATATTCTTTCAATATTTTAACTCAATAAATATTCTCTGAATATTTATTCCATACTTAGAATAATCTCGATAAGGTTTATCTTCTTCGATTATTACAGAAAATATTTCGAAGTCATATTATTATTAATCTTATATCAAGAAAGGTTCCCAGACATCATTCATCTTTGAGTCTATCTCCTTAATAATAAGGGAACCTTACTTGGAAAAATGTTATTTATCTTGTCGACTTCCCGGTCATAAAGTATTCCCTTCACCCGCAACTCGGGTGCTGTTGACTTATTAAGTCGTTGCTTACCTTCTCATCTTTCGAGGGGTAAGATTACTGGAACCAGTTGATATCCGTTACCAAGTAATAGCTTGGGAGATATTGGTAAATTTTCCTTTCCAACTAGATACGACTACTTTGTGGAGTCTTATCAACAAGTATTATACTTGGGGAAAGGGGGACGAACGTTACATTCAGAATCATGAATTCTATTTGAACTAGGAGTCGTGTAAGAGGCCGAGTAGCGCCGGTCCATCCCCTTGGCCCAACCGTTGGCCGGGGAGAGCTAGCAAGGCGGTATACAAGTAAAGCCGTCAGTTCTTCCTTCTACCGGTAGTAAATCTAAATTGAGTTGTACGATCTCGACTGATCATCAAGATTGGAACAGTGGGCGCGGTGAATACTCCATCATTGGTTCATCATCCAAATTTATTTATTTCCTGCAACATGATTACTGTTGGCAGAGTTGGAAAAGTGTCATAACTGGAATTGCAACCTTTTCTTGCAAGTTCCTCTTCTTAATAACAATAAGAATATCTCGCTTACTTTGATGTAGCAGATATTTCTTCAAACAAATACTTTCAGTTACCCTGTAACTTCATCGTTCATATTATACTGGCATCATTTCCGTAAATGCATGGCATATGGTTTGAAAGATAGCTTTGAACTGTTTTAAATTATCGTTCAGTTATATATTTGTTGGTGGGCTTTCGCTCACCCTTGCTTTGTTTATATTATGTCACAACAACAGTTAGGACAGATGGCTCGCGTCAGGCGCACTCGGCGCAAGCAGGTTACCCGACCCACCGGACTACCCGCTGAGATGCTAGCCGCCATTGCTGAGGTAGCATAGTTAGACAGCTTTTGTTTCCTGTTTAACTATATGTATAATTAATGTAATTAACGGCAAAACTTTTAAACCTATGATGTTATCCTTTTGGGATTGTAATAACTTTTATTCGTAAACCCTTTAATGTAAGACTTATTTCAATTTCATCTCTGGGACTATAACTGTTGTGTGTGTGAGTGGTAATTATTGTGGGGTCACAGCATGTGATTTATTTATTGTGGACTCAAGTCAAGTATTATGAATGGATGTAAGACCGTAACCACCAGATCCCTGACCCCGGATCTGGGGGTGTTACAGCATGGATGTAGTTGGAAAGAGATAGGTGTTGATGTATAAAGTAACTAGAAAGAACAATGGCCAAATATACCTTAAACATTGGCTAAAATCCCTTTTTCCCATGATAGAATAATGACTACTTCATTTTCATTTCTTTATAAAGGAAATTTAATAAATGTAATAATTGGCCAATCTTGATTGTTAGAACTGCATTGGTGCTCTAAAATGCAATTGTAGTGTGTCAGAAATCGTGATTAAAAATGCAAAAAATTCACATAAAACTCATGTAAATATTAGTATGAAGTGAAATTTTAACCAATAAAAGAAAAGGTTTAATGAGAAAACACCTACTCATAAGACTCTTCCAACTCCAAAGAGGATACGAACTTGAAATTAAGTGTACAATGAATCTTTAATGGCATATCATTGAACAGATGGACTGCTAATCAGAAAAACTACAACAATTTGCATCATTAAACCCTCAGGGATATACAAAGGGGATAATATTTATCCAAACTTTATGTTATTTACGTTGTTATGAGTGTGGCTGGCGTTTATTGAATAATAAGTGAGGACGGGTGGAGATTACTACAGATTTCAAACAGAAGCGGAAGCAGGAATAGCTAAGAAGGTGAAAAGTTGTAGGTACCTTCTTATCAAATGGAGCTGACGTTTTATGAGGCCATCGGCTTTAGAGACCCTTGAACAGGCGGAAGTGGGAATATTATAACCAATCTGGCATGCCGCTGATGTGGAATGACAAGGCTGTTTACGTGGAATAAAATTGCTCATCCCAACCCCTATGTTGCTGTATATACTATAACTATTAGAAATTTAATACAAGCATGTTCCTAAAGTCTTAAATTCTTTCATTAAAACTGTATATACGGTAACTATCACAACACATTTTTAGTTTTTTAAACTCCTGTAGTTTTGCAGGTTTTGCACGGACCAGTTACAGAAGCATCAGTCTTGATACCAAAATACAAGCATTGGCACTAAAATTGTATGGGCACACATGAGAAGTATGTTAGAAAATGGAAAGTTCAAGGCATATTTTTAATATGTTCTTGATGTAATTTCCGAAAACTAACAAGTGGAGGTTGTTCCTTGTAATGAGGACTTAAACTTTCGTGTTTTGATCTAAGACATTTTCTTAGTGTAATTCATAAATAAATTGAGTTGAAAGAAGGATGTTTGAAATGGGTTATGTGGGTTGTTTAGTTGAAATAACTTGTATCCCACATAGAATTGGTAATGAAAGGTTGGTGGCTTTATATAGCTCCATGTGCAAGTGTAGTGCACAACTACTAAGGCATGTGGGTGTGCATGGTTGTAGTGTGGGCCTCGCGCACACACACACACATGTCGCGCACACGATTCGGGTCGAAGGGCGATTTGGGCGAATGTCTCGGCGTCTCGCATACACGAGGCGACCTGGGCGAGGAATTTTATTACCTGGAATATTGATTTATTTTAACAGGTTTCAGATTTATTTGTTACCGCAGTACTGGAAAGGATTGGATGGATCAGTATTTGGATTAATTCCTGATGGACTGGATCAGTACTTAGATCAAATCCTGATGGATATCAGTTCCTGACACTACTGATGACCAAATCCTGATGCTACTGTAACTGAAAATAAATCCTGATGCAGTTAATGAAATTAAATCAGAATATTTACTTTCCTTTCATGGAGTATCAGTTACGTTTTATTTTAGTATTATATACATACAGAATAGAACGTTGATAAATACGCTTCTAAGGACAGAAAACCCTAGCTGCTTTTCTTCTTGCTCTCTCTCAATACATACAGATATAATACATAATTCTCAGGCGAACTGATGTACTGGTCGTTGTTGATCACTGGTGTATTTGTGAATACTTTGATCTGTTGCTGTTTTATCCTAAAAGCGATATTGCTGTAACCCAATCACAGCGTAAGTGGGGCAATAATCTCTTCAAGAACAGCCAAGTCTTCTCGAAGGGCTTGGTGACTCAGCTGTTATTCTCTCTCTGATCAGTAGTTGCTAAAGCTTCTGTGGGAGATAAGTATTCTTGCTTTTCTCGTTAATTACAGTCTCTGATTATACTCTTGTTTATGCCTTCGTGTTTTGTTTCGTTATTTGGTTAATTGCCTATTCTTTTTGATATATATCACTGCCTCATTGTTGTTATAGTTTAAATTATACCCAACAATCTTGAAGAGATTATTTGTGTTATATATTGTTAATTAACAAGATGGTTAACGAAACTGAATCTCCTGTTGTTCAGACTAGCTCTGGGTCTGCTGTTACTGTACCCACCATTGATTGGACTACGTACCGTTTTCCACAACCTATTGATTTGTCAGGAATGCCTGATAAATTCGGTGGGGGTGTTGGTTTTTCTCGTTGGTAGAAAAAGATGAAACTGTGGCTTACGGTAAAGGGTCTATGGCCGGTGGTACAGTATGAGAAACCAGTTGTGGTTAAGGAAAAGGCTGAAACTGTTAAGGCTTATGCCATGTGGGAGGAGAAGGATGGGGTGGCTAGGACTGCAATTCTGGCAGCTTTAGCGAACACTCTATTCGATGTTTATTCATCGAACTCCTACACTGCTAAGCTCTTATGGGAGAAGCTTGACCAGACACATAATACTGACTCGCAAGGGTTGGAAAAGTATTCTGTGGCTAGGTTCCTTGACTTTAAACTGGTGGATACTAAATCCATGACTGAGCAGGTGCATGAGTTTGAGATGTTAGTTCATGCTTTGAAGGAGTCTGGTATGGATCTTCCTGAAAAGTTTCAGGTTATGTCTATGATTGAAAAGCTCCCAAAGTCTTGGGAAGAGTTTGCACTCTCCCTGAAAAGACAGAAAGGAGAGATCACTTGGACAAACCTGATATTGGACATCTCTATGCAGGAACAACACAAGTCCAAACAGGGACATGTGATGCCTGTTGAACATGTTGGGAGTTCGAACTAAGAAGGAAAACACTAAGTCTAATAAAGACAAGAACAAGGCTAAGAAGCCAAAGGCAAACAAACCATGTTGGTCTTGTGGACAGGTTGGTCACTGGAGCAAGGACTATCCTGTAAAGAAAGCTATGAAATCTGTTGTGGGAGCACAAGCTAACACTGTGCTTGGAACCACTGGTGGGCCTGTGGTTAACATGGTTGTTAGTGAGGCTATTACTTCTGAAACTGACAACGGGTATGTGACCTACAACCCTGTACTTCTTCCTACTTATTCATCTCATGAATGGTTGATTGATACTGGAGCTAATGTACATATTTGTACTGATATTACTCTATTTGTATCTTATCAACAGACTCATGGAATGACTGTGACGATGGGGAATGCGAGTGCGGCTCAAGTACTTGGAATAGGAAACGTGGACCTGAAGTTTTCTTCTGGGCGTGTTCTATCCCTCACTAGAGTGCATCATGTTCCTGATATTCGTAGAAATATAATAAGTGGAAGTTGTTTAGTTAAGAACGGATTTGAACTTTCTTTGAAATGTAATAAAGTAGTTATTACACATACTGGTGTATTTTTTTGGCAAAGGTTACCTGTCTGATGGATTGTTTTTAATAAATGTTGAGCCTGTTTTGGGCAGTTTTATTGATGATAATGTTGCTCCTTCTGTTAATTGTGTTGAATCATCTGATTTGTGGCACGCATGTCTTGGTCACTTGAATTTTGGTGCTCTAGAGAATATGATGAATTTAGAGTTGATTCCAAAATATGCCATTGATAATAAATCTAAATGTCAAGTATGTGTGACAGCTAAATAAACTAGGAAACCCTTTCATAATGTGGTTAGGGATTCGAATGTGTTAGATTTAGTGCACACAGACAGATGTGAATGTGGTGGTGTTTTGACCAAGGAACATAATAGATATTTCATTACCTTTATAGATGATTGTAGTAGATATTGTTATGTTTATTTGCTTAAACATAAAGATGAAGCACTAGAAAGATTCACTACGTTCAAAACTGAAGCTGAAACACAAACTGGTAAAGTACTTAAACATTTGAGATCTGATAGAGGTGGTGAGTGTACAAGTACCTCGTTTAATGAATTTTGCGAGAGCAATGGTATAGTTCATGAGGTAACTCCACCATACACACCTGAGTCTAATGGGGTGGCAGAACGAAAGAACAGAACTTTTAAAGATATGATCAATAGTATGTTGATTAATTCGGGGTTGCCTAAGTACATGTGGGGGGAGGCTCTGAATACGGCTTGCCATATTCTGAATATAGTTCCTCTGAAACATATGGACAAGACACCTTATGAATTATGAACAGAGAAAAGGACTAGTCTGAAGTATCTTCGTGTGTGGGGGTGCCTTGCAAATGTACTTATCCCTGAACACAAGAGAAAGAAACTAGGGCCGAAAACTGTTGATTGCATCTTTCTGGGCTATATTGAAACCACTATGGCTATGAGATTTTTATTGTTAAAATCTGACATAGACGGTATAGTGGCTAACACTATAGTTGAATTTAGTGATGCAACATTCTTTGAGAATGTGTTTCCTATGAAGACTGGTATACCTCAGGGTATTTCTGATGATGATCCCACCCACACATCGAGTTCCATTCCTGATCATGTGGAAATGATGACAAATGTGGGGGCGAATCCTAGTAGTAGCTCTACTCCTGATGAAGTAGAGGAACCTAGAAGGAGTAAGCGTGCAAATGTAGTCAAGGACTTTGGAAGTGATTTTATCACTTACAATATCAAGGATGAACCTTTAACTTTTCGACAGGCCATGGATTCTTCAGAATCTAGGTACTGGAAAAGTGCGATAAAAAGTGAAATTGACTCTATTGTTTCTAACGGAACATGGGAGTTGGTTGATCTACCTCCTGGATGTTCTACTATAGGATGTAAATGGGTATTCAAAAGGAAGATGAACCCGGATGGCTCAATAGATAAGTATAAGGCTAGGCTGGTAGCTAAGGGCTTTAAGTAAAAGGAAGGCATTGATTACTTTGATAAATACTCTTCAGTTGCTAGAATGACAGCTTCTGTACATGGTCTTATCATCCATCAAATCGATGTAAAGACAGCTTTTCTTCATGGTGAACTTGAAGAAGAGATTTATATGGATCAGCCTTAGAGATTTGTTGCCTCTGGGAATGAAAAGAAAGTATGTAAGTTAATCAAGTCTATATATGGCTTAAAACAAGCTCCTAGAGACTGGCATAAAAAGTTTGATGAAACTGTTTTAGAATTAGATTTTGTAGTTAATGAAAGTGACAAGTGTGTCTATTACATGGTTAAAGAAAATGAATGTATTATTGTGTGCCTATATGTGGATGATATTTTATTGTTTGGAACCAATATTGAGATTATTAATGAGATAAAAAGTTTCTTGAAAAGGCATTTTGAAATGAAGGATATGGGAGAGGCAAGTGTGATTCTTGGTATCAAGTTGACTCAGTCAACTGATGGAATAACCTTGTCACAATCTCATTATATAGAGAAATCTATACTTGAGAAGTATGGTTATTCAAATTGTAGAATCGCAAGTACTCCGTATGATCCTAAAATTGCCCTTGTCAAGAATAGTTCAGGAGTTCCTGTGTCTCAGTTAAGGTATTCTTAGATTATTGGGAGTTTACAGTATCTTGCTAATGGTACTAGGCCGGATATCTCATATTCAGTGTCTAAGTTAGGAAGATATACAAGCTGTCCAAACAAGACTCATTGGGATGCTCTAGATAGAGTACTTAGATATCTGAAAGGCACCATCTATCTTGGTTTGCATTACAGGAGGTTTCCTGGAGTGCTAGAGGGATACAGTGATGCAAGTTGGATAGCTAGAAGTCTGGTTCTAATGGAGTGACTGGATATCTGTTTACCCTTGTGGGTGGAGCAATGTCTTGGAAGTCTTCTAGACAGACTATTATAACTCGGTCTACTTTTGAGGCTGAGTTGTGTGCACTAGATGCCACAGGTATGGAGGCTGAATGGTTACATGGACTTATATCAATGTTACCTGTAGTAAGTCGACCACTTTCTGCTTTTGCTATTCATTGTGATAGCCGTACAACTATCAACAAGATTAACAGCAAAAAGTATAATGTGAAAACAAAGATACATATCCAAATTAGACTGAAGTCTATAAGGGTATAATTGCTTAATACTTACATTATTGAGATACTAACTTCTACTTGTGAGTCATAATATGATTCCAGGGAATTCGTCTGCAAGACAGGCTCTTAAATCCCATCAGCGTAAGAACTCAGAGGACTCCGAGAAAGCACAAGTATGCCCTATTCAAGTGAAATTCACAAATTACAGCATATTACTTTTTGTAAGATGGTTTCCTTGTTTTCTCTGGTCCTCTACTATGGGTTTTATATGCAGGTTTGTAGGATACTAAATGAGATCAGATAGTCATTGTATAAAGCAGCTAGTTGTTTTCTAACAAGAAAGAACTTACATGAACTTATGTCTGGCTTCATATATTAACTTATCAATTAAATGAAATTTGCCATAAAAACAATCCATGATATAAAATATCTCTTTAGCTAAAATGTTGGTGTCCCAGGTGAAATACGATTTTCTATTCATCATGATCAGATCATCACTTTCATTTACACTAAGTCTATAATCACTTCTGCTCTTATACACATCAAATTTGATTTAGGAAAAATTCACCACCTGAACCATTTGAACAAGACGTGTGCAAGTTGAGGAAAGAGCTTGATAACAATTTACGCCGTATCGCCAGCTAGGTGTCTCCATATTCATCCTTTTTCAACAAAACCCTCTTAACCAGATCTTTCAAAACCATGCTATAGATAACAACAAAAGAAAGGCTATTGGAAACAACAAAAGGGAGGACATATAACTGAACAAGGCCAGTTGGAACACTCTGAAACCAATGACTGTTCCTTAAAGTATTAGACACTTCAAAGAGCAAAGTATCACGTATACGATTATGAGCTCTTTACACAGATTATAACACCGCTGATGGAGATGCCAGAACATGAGTAGTGTTTTAGTTCCACATTTAGCTTGTGAATTGATGTAAAACTTATGATCTAGCACATGACAAGCAGATACAACAAACAGGATATTCAAGAATGAGGACATTAATTATTTCTATTGTTAGGAGTTTTTAATCTAGAACAGAATTAGAGTTGAATGGTGTGTAACCTTTGCATCCAAGAGGATGAAATTTTTCGCTGCCCCAAAATATGTGTTGAAGGAGAAGCTATCCCATATCCTTGTGATGCACACCGGGTTTTTTTGCACTGTGGTTGTAACGCCCCCAAATCCGGGTCAGGAGATTTAGTCGTTACCTAAAAATCCTCAAAATAAAATCGCTACTTTAATAAAACATTATTCCTTGTTATTGTCCAAAATTGAAATATAACATCTGTGACCCCAAACAATCCAAGATCTTTTAGGTTATAGTGCTAGAAACAAGAATCCAAGTTCCATAAAATAGCAACTTTCAGCTTTACCACATTCTCTTATATAAAAACTTAAATTACTGGTATGACTTCGATAAGAAGTATACTAGGTTAACTAATCTAATACATAATAATATCTATCAGAGTAACTAAATAAAATAGACCTTACACTGGATCGGGACATCCTGCGTCAAGTTTTCTTCAAGATAGCGTCTGCTTCTTCTCTCTTCGAATTGTACGAATATGTCTCGTCAAAATACCTTACTGAAAAGTTAGGGTTTCGAAACAAACAAGTATGAGCGGAAGAAATGCTCAGTATGTGTGTAGTAAAATAGGAATAATAATAATATCATTGTTAATTAAAACATATAACATCTATCAAAACTCAAATCACAAGAGAACCATTTCGAATAAAAAATCTATCAACACAGAATGGATTAAAATAAAGTATGAAATGGGTATTCGGACATGATAGGTTCAGTGCTCTACTAGTGGGATCCCGAATACCTAAACAATTGGTTTAGTTGTACTCCTAACAAGGAAGCATCATTAAGGAATAATAGTCTCAAAGGTTATCAACAAGTTCGATACAGTAAATGGGGTATAAATTGAATAAACAAGAATGACAATAAATGTCGACAAGATCGAAAATAAATGGAATAATACCATATAAGCATATTAAAAAAAATAATCTCACTTGAACAAGAAGTGAGGGGAAAACACTTGCCTCGAATTCTCAACTATCATGAAACGTCACAGTAATACTGCTTTCATCTTCTATCTTACGGCGTCACAATCTTCTAATTTGATCATTATTTGGTTCAACGCTCCTGCGGTTGCCACGAGTCTAATCCGCCGATATCGAGCTCGCGCGGCAATTCCAATATCAAACATAAGACAATACTTTAGTCTCTAGGCGACAATTCTAATATTTTCTATAAGCGCTTATAAACTCAACTTGAACGTATTAACCATACTCACCAATTTCTCTGTTGGAAGAAGATAATCGAAGACGTCCCCTCTGAACATATATGTTTTCCCGTTGGAAAACGCCTAACAGTGAATCCAACAACCACAGCCAACATTTTATCCATCTTTATCCTTCCTCATTTCACCTTCACTTACATTCGCCGACAATCCTGAGTCAAAATTTCCACTAAATCCCCGGATAAATAAATATACTCCGAACTCAGGAATCCAATCTATATATAATATTTTAATATCCGTAAATCCTACTTAAAAACGAGAATAGGGTTACCGAATATAACGACAATTCTCCATTTAAAAGGTCTCTAATTATTTCTAAGTATTCGCTAACAAATAAATTATTCAAATAACACTTCTACTTCAAATTGGCTCTTATGTATTCTCTACAATTCTCTAAATTTCACTAGTTTAATAATATTAACCTCTATTTATACTCAAAACAAAATAAATCCACCATCCATTTTTATCCAATTTAAATCCATAATTATTATTCTCTCTTTTAACCAAAAATAAATTATCAAAATAATTTTACTTTTAATTATCCTCACAAATTCTAATTTGTTTTACTCATTTTTAATATTAATCCGATTTTAGCCTCTAAAATAATTGGTTCATACAAATCTCAAAAGAAATTCTCATAAAAGCTCTATTTTAATTAAATCCATTTTAGGGCAATAATAATATTATAAATCTCTATTTATTCTCAAAGTCCAAGAATTCATTTTAATCTTGTAAATAATTTAATAATAATTTCGGTTTTAGTCTCTAAAATAATCTGATTGATCCGGTTAATTAAAAATAATCCGGGAATACTAAATATCAGTCTTCTAAAATTAAAACCATATCTTACGCTATTATTCATAATATTCCCTCTTTTATTAATGAATCATAAATCTCTAATTATGTCCAAAATATTTCTATTTAATTATTACTCAATTTTACCACTTTTAGTAATTTATTTATTACTAACCAATTCCAATAATATTCAAATTTTATCTAGACCAATTTAACCTCTTTTTATTTTTAATTAGTTAAATCCCGAATAAAACATACGATCATAAATTTTTTTTTTATTGGCATGTTAATATTTTATTATTATTTTCAACTGCAACAGTGGTACGTGGGTCCCACCTACGCCCCCACGCCCCACCACCGTGCGACTCTCTCTCTCCCTCAATCTCTCTGAATCTCTCCCTGTGCGATCTCTTCTCCCTCTCTCTCGACCTTCTCTCGACCTCCTCTATCTCTCACACTCCATCTCTCTCAGCTCATCTCTCTCTTTGCCTCACTATCTCTCTCTCTCGTCTCATCTCTCTTTCGGACTCATCTCTCTCCGCCTCAACATCTCTCTATCTCTCTCCCTGTTTCCTCACTGTCTCTCCCCCTTTTTCTCATTCGGCCCCCTCATCTCTCTCTCGTCTCCTTCACTCTCCTCTTTCACATCTCCTTTCTTTCTCTCTGTTCTCACCTCCTAATCTCTCCATCTTCAAACTCTCTTCTCTCTCGACTCCCCCTTTCTATTCCGATACCACCCAATACACACATCACCAACAACAACCATTCCCTTTTTCCTTTCTCCGCCTATCCCTCGAATCTCTCTCAGTTTATCTCCCCATCCTGCCTTCCCGGATCTCCTCTCTCCGGCACACCCCAACACCGAACCCCTCATCAGTTGCTCTAGAAGTCTCCTCACACTACATACGCAACTCACCACAAAACACACACCACGAAACCAAGAATGAAACTGGAAAGTAAAAAGACAGTTTAACAAAATAATAAGTAAATAAACTACCTGTGTTTAAAACTCTTGTTTGAATAGATATTAATGTATGTCCGAGTTTTGGTTTGTAAAAGAGATAGGAGAAATGGTGTCCTAGTGTTTCTCTGGTTAGTAATAAAATGTGGCCCGGTCTTCTGTTTTTATGATTTAAAAGGGGACAAAACGTGGGGACTAAGCATGGGAATGAGAAAAAGAAAGATGGAACATTTAGTGTTCTGTGTAAAGATATCGGTGTTTTGTGTAGAATATTTGTGTTCTGTGAGAATATAATCGTTTTCTGTGATCGAGAAATGCTGTCTCCTCCTCGTGTTTAATGGTCCGATCAGTTAAAACAGAAATAATCATCTTGTCATTTTTCTGTTGGCTAATTTAAACGAGATCCAAATTTCGTTCTCTAAAATAATTTCGCGCTTTAAATTAATATCAAACCAAAAATTAAAATCCAGTTTTCCTAATTTCCTAATTTTAATAAATACAATATAAATATAAATAAATAAATATAATATTACATTTACTCACATACGAATAAATAAAATCTTAAAATTTCATAAAAACGCGCTAATTAAATATACTAGTGCATCGCTCTTAAATAAAATTTAAATAACGAGTAGAAGAAATTATTCGAAAATTTGCGGTTATTACAGTGGTAGCCATATCCATTTCCCCAAAAGCAAAAATAATAGTAGGAAAGAAGGGACATAAGACATACATACGATCCAAATTTTAGAGTTATATAGTAAGTGAATGGACCTGAAGCTCTAATTCTGTTACGGGTTTGAATCCTAATAACCAATTGAAGTGATCATCAATCCGGAAAATACAAAATAACAGGGATAAATGATCAATCTCACCATAACAAATACAAACACCATAACATAGACGATTAACAGCTCCTTGCGGCTACCAGTGCCCAATCGTCATGTGATGGCGGCCAAGCAATCGATAAATCTTTACCAACGCTGCTTCTCGTTTGATACAAACTGTTTCGATAGTGGACTGGTTCGTGCAGATGGCAACATGAATCGTGCAGATGGCAACATGAATAGGAGGACACTCTAGTAAAGTAAATCTATACAAATACTGTACACATAGAACTGATATGGCTGTTGAGGTGGATCTGATAGGGCTGCTGAGCTGGAATAAATTGTCTTATCCAACCCCCATGTTGTAGCATTATATATATATAATATATATCCTTATATTAGATATACACTTTACTTTTCATCAAAAAATGATTATAAAAATTAGTTACACAAATTTTTAAAAAAAATCAAGATTCAAAAAAGTATTTTAAAGATTAGTTACACAAATTTTATTAAAAATTAAGATTGAAACATCAAATTTAACGTAGAATCTCATATAAATTTTAATAATCGAATTAACATATAATCGGATAGAGAATTTTTTTGCTCCTTAACTCAAATTTAAAAATTAATTTAAACTATTATTAATACACTTATGATAAATATTATAAATAACATTAATGGCAATCAAAGTTGTGATTCAATTTTCTATGATTGAAAATAAGTAAAATGGGCATATGAATCTTTTATATACCTAAACGTGGATACGAAACCAATGATCTATTAACCTAAATATGGGTACCATACTTTGGGAACAATTTATACAATAATTTATAATATACTAGCTTATAGTCCGTGCAAAGCACAGGTTAGTTTTTTTTTTTTTAATTTACTTATAGTGTAGTTACATAATATTATAAATATTTTACTTTTGTACATAACAACTTTTAGTATTAAATCTAAATTAATATGTTTTTGGCGGGAATCGAATCTTCAACCTTTTTATGTAGCATCTTTTAATATTAACTTGCTAATAACCCGTGCAATGCACGGGTTTCTTGTATTATGTTATAAATTTTATTTAATATTACAATTGTGTTTTGATATATTCATTATTTTAAATAATTATTTTATTTTAATTTGATATAATTTAATATACTCATGTTTACGGATTATACTAATGTTTCCTTATTAAATAAACAACGTATACGATTTTTAATATATTTTATTAATAATTGAAAAATATGATGTGATATTTTCGGGTATATATTGTAAGATTTGTTATAAATTAAAAAGGTAATGTGTATTAATTAGAAATGAAATATTAATGATTGAAAGATATGATACGATTAATCTTTTTAGGTGTTTATAAAAGGTAATGATATGGGCTGAAAATAAGCATTTAATGTGGCATTAATTAGACCAAGAATGGTCCAAACGTGGGGCCTGCCAGATGGACCCAAAATCCCAATTATAATATTAATTTCGTAATTAATATTGGGGGAAATAAACAGCTCAGCAATAAGAGTTGGATAAGGATATTATCTCTGTCAGACTTAGCCACCAAGGCAACCAATTCAATACGGAAACTGATTCCTATAAGGAATAGATCTAGAACCTTCCTCAAGGAGGTGACTTGCCCACCAAGTCTCTGACTCCTACCATAATTCTAAGGCTTCTCAGCCTATATAAAGGGCCAGACCCCTCAATCTAGAACTACGTTTTTTGGCTTGATCTTTGATATTCATCAAAGTACGTAGGCATCTTGTGAAGGCAGATTCAACCACGAGCACAAGAGCAGCCATTAAAGCACGAAGTTCACACACCTTTGCAATAAATACACAAACCCTAGCCGCAATAATCGTAACCTAATTTTTATTCCACAACATTTGGCGCCGTCTGTGGGAAGACAACATCAACCATGGTTCAAACATGGAGAACAACATCAACTGAGGCCGTACCCCTTAACTCTGCTCCACCAGCCACTTCTGATCCGCTTATCGCTACTGAGGAAGGACAGATACTCCCATCAACAGGGGCGGTCATTCAACCTCTGCTCACTCAACCCCGAGGGACGACTCCCCAAGTAGAGGGGACCCTCCCGGTGATTGTCCATCAAAGCCAAGAAACTAACCCTCTTCAGATGGTGGTTTCTCCTCTTGGTAACGTTGATCGCACACTACCCCCGGGGCTATAGATCCATACTACGGATCTCCCCTTAAATACCAACCCGATGTATGGGCTGCCTAATTATCCCCCCCCCCGGACGAAGGGAACCTGGACCAAGCGGTCACGCCTTACAGATCCGGGATCGAGAGTATGATGACTACTCTGGTCCCTATAATGATGATTCATCATCATCTGAGGATGATGATCGAGATGAAGCCCCGAGGAGGTGACGTGCTAGCAAAGAACCTCTAAGAAGGACACGAAGAATCCATGATGGACTCCCCTTGACAACTGCTGAGAGAATCAAGGCTTATGAGGCTGAGATCTTAAAATTGAAGGACGATATTGCAAGAGAACAAGATAGATTGAATCGAACTCAGCCTCCTCCAACTGCAGAGAGGGTTCCCATTATAAATTTGGAGAGGCCTTCAAGGAGGCAAAGGAGGGCTGATACCCGAACCGAAAAATCGACAAGGGTGGAGACCCCCAGAAGCAACCCCAAAGATCTAATGCCACTTGGGGACCCTGACGACACCACACCTCCGTTTACTGAGGAGGTGATGAATGCCCATATCTCAAGGAAATTTAAGATGCCGACTATTAAGGCCTATGATGGAACGGGCGATCCCGCAAACCATGTCAGGACATTCTCAAACGCACTGCTGCTGCAGCCTGCTAGTGACGCCTTAAAGTGTAGGGCGTTCCCTCAAACTCTGTCGGGCATGGCTCAAAGATGGTATAGCCGCCTACCTGCAAACTCAATTGGCTCTTTTAAGGAGTTAAGCGCTACCTTTATCAGCCAATTCATTAGTGGGAGAATTCATGAGAAAAGTTCTGCATCCCTTATGTATGTGGTGCAGGGAAAGAATGAGAACTTGAGGGATTATCTCAAGCGATTCACCAAAGAGACGTTGAATATCACTGATCTGGAAAATAAGGTGGCCATGGTAGCCCTGGAACACGGAACCACTGACCTCTTCTTTAAAAGGTCCTTGGCAAAACACCCTCCTGAAAACATGGCCGAGCTCCAGAGAAGAGTCGATAAATATATCAAGGCTGAGGACAGCATGAAAAAGGAAACCACGGGAGGCAATGGCAAAGGTTCTAATGACTCAAAGAAACGAAAGCCAGAGCAAGAGTACGATGCTAGGGACAAGTATCCCCGGGCTGGCAAGGACTCCGAGTCATCACCAAAGAAGGGTTTTGGACCGAGATTTTCTGATTATGCAAGGCTGAACGCTCCTAGGAGTCAAATTTTGTTAGATATTGAGAAGGATAAAGACTTTCGTTGGCCTAAGCCACTCAGGGGTGACCCCGAAAAGAGAAACAAAGATCTGTATTGTAGATTCCACTGAGATGTGGGACATGATACAGATGACTGCAGACAGTTAAAGGATGAAATTTAATTTTTAATCCGGAAGGGAAAGTTAAACAAGTTCACCAAGGGTGAAGATCGTGGAACCCAGAAAAGGGATTATGATAGAAGAGACAATGATAGGAGGGATAACGATCGTGATCGTAACCCACAGCCTCAAGGGCCAGTAATCAATATGATTTGGGGAGGACCAACAGCGGTCGGCACTACCCGAAACTCTCGAAAGGCCTATGCCAGAGAAGTGATGCACATCGTAGGAGAATCCCCGAAGCGTACTAAGACCGAGATAGTAGTTGGTTTTGATGATTCGGACCTTGAAGGGGTGAAATTCCCCCATGACGACCCGTTGGTCATAACTCTTGTAATTGGAAACTCAGAAGTGAAGCGGGTCCTGATAGACAATGGAGCTTCTGTTGATATCTTGTTTCATGACGCTTTTGTGAAAATGGGGTACACTGACTCTCAATTGACCCCGACTAACATGCCTATCTACGGGTTTAACGGAGTTGAGTCCAAGGTTGAAGGGACCATTCAGCTGCCCGTGACAATAGGGCAAGAACCTAAGGAAGCCACCCAGATGTTGAATTTTCTAGTGATTAAGGCTACCTCGACGTACAATGCAATTTTGGGGAGGACCGGACTTC
Organism: Saposhnikovia divaricata; assembly: GCA_036435485.1. Classification (NCBI taxonomy): domain Eukaryota; kingdom Viridiplantae; phylum Streptophyta; class Magnoliopsida; order Apiales; family Apiaceae; genus Saposhnikovia; species Saposhnikovia divaricata. The sequence continues at coordinate 51,258,739 of CM071594.1, read as the reverse complement.
ATGCGTTCAAGGCTGTTGCCTCTACCTATCACATGAAGGTCAAATTTCCAACCAGGAATGGTGTTGGGGAATAGAAAGGAGATCAGAAAATGGCCAGGAGTTGCTATGTGGCTGCTTTGAGAGCTGATGGAGCAGGGGGGCAGGTACTCCCAATTGAAGACATGGATGTCCGCGGTGATGATGAACACCGGGGAAATCCAGCAAAGGACTTAATACCTATTCCTCTAGAGCTAGGCGACCCTGAGAAGGTGACTTATATAGGAGCCTCTTTGAGGGAACCCCTGAAGGGCAAGTTGATAGCATTCTTACAAGAAAATAGTGATGTGTTTGCCTGGACAGCAGCTGATATGCCAGGGATTGATCCCCAACTCATAACTCACAGATTGAATGTCGATCCTAATCGGAAGATGATACAGCAGAAGAAGAGGAATTTTGCTCTAGAAAGGCATGAGGCCATTAAGCAAGAGGTGGACAAACTCTTGGAAGCTGGGTTTATTAAAGAGATTCCGTTTCCAGAATGGTTGGCTAACCCTGTGATGGTCAAGAAAGCCAACGGTAAGTGGAGGATGTGTATAGACTTCACCGACTTGAATGACGCATGCCCTAAGGATTGATTCCCTTTACCAAGGATAGACATGTTAATAGATGCCACAGCAGGACATGAGATGTCGAGCTTCATGGATGGGTTCAGCGGCTACAATCAAATTAAGATGCACAAGGATGACATCCCAAAGGTATCTTTCATAACTGACTTTGGTGTTTTCTGCTATCTTGTTATGGCGTTTGGTCTAAAGAATGCATGAGCTACTTACCAACGATTGGTGAATAAGATATTCGCCCACCTGATTGGAAAAACCATGGAGGTCTATGTCGATGATATGCTGGTTAAAAGCTTGGTCAAGGCTGGCCATATTAAACACCTCAGAGAGGCATTCGAAGTGCTGAGGCACCACAAAATGATGTTGAATCCAGCAAAGTGTGCCTTTGGCGTTGGATCAGGCAAATTTTTGGGTCTGATGGTTTCCAAGAGAGGCATTGAGGCCAACCCTGACAAGATCAAGGCGATCTTAGATATGGAACCCCCACGCTCTATAAGAGATGTGCAGAAGTTGACAGGCCGGGTAGCGGCTTTAGGAAGATTCATCTCTAAGTCTGGTGACAAATGCTTGCCTTTCTTTCAAGCATTGAAGAAGGTGAAAAATTTTGAGTGGACACCTGAGAGCCAAGAGGCCTTTGAGCAACTGAAGAAGTACATGGTTGAAGCCCCATTATTGACCAAACCAAGCCCTGGGGAGACTCTTTGTCTATACCTAGCGGTATCTGAACAAGCCCTGAGTGCTGTCCTCATTCGGGAAGAGGAGAAAGTCCAAAAACCTATCTACTATGTGAGCAAAGTGTTGCATGGGGCTGAGTTGAATTACTTACCCATAGAAAAGTTTGCTTTGGCATTAGTAACTGCATCGAGGAAGTTGCGGCCTTACTTCCAGGCACATAAGATTCAAGTTCTGACAAACCAACAGTTGAGAAACATATTGCATAGCCCTAAGGCCAGTGGAAGACTAATCAAGTGGGCGATTGAGTTAGGAGAGTTTGATATCACATATAAGCCTCGGATAGCCATTAAGGCTCAGGCATTGGCTGACTTCGTGGTTGAATGTACTATTAACAACCAAGAAGTCGGGGGGCAAGAGATAGTGACTACCCCTGGGCAAGAGAAAAAAGAAGAGGAACTTACATTTGATTTGAAGGAATATTGGGTGCTCTATTTTGATGGAGCATCAAAAACAAAATCTAGTGGTGCAGGTTTGGTTCTACAAAGCCCCGATGGGTTCATAGTTGAGTATGCTTTAAAGTTGGATTTTCCTACTACCAACAATGAGGCGGAGTATGAAGCATTAATAGCTGGTTTGGGTTTGGCTTGAATCATGAGGGTCAAAAATCTCAAAGTTTGTGGAGATTCAAGGCTTGTGGTATCACAAGTAAACGGTGAATTCGAAGCTAAGGACGAGACTATGGCGAAATACCTAAGAGTCGTAAAGGCTGTTATGGCTCAGTTTGAGGAGTACTATGTTGAGCACATTCCGAGAGAAGAAAACATTAAGGCCGATGCCTTGTCTAAGTTCGCTTCTTCCGAGATAGAAAATTATGCTGGGAGTGTCTACTTTCAGGTCTTGAAGGCCCCGACCGTTAACTCAAAATTAGTGGCACCAATTAATATAGGGGGCTCTTGGATAGATCCTATCAAGGCACACCTTGAGACCGGGTGGCTCCCAGACAATGCCTTGGAGGCACGAAAACTTTCAGTAAGAGCATTGAGATACACTTTGATTGAGGGCATTCTGTACAAAAGGTCGTTCGTCATCCCATACTTGAAGTGTTTAAGGCCTCAAGAGGCAAGAGAAGCATTGGAGGAAGTTCATGAAGGGATCTGTGGGCAACACTTGGGGGGCAGAGCCTTAGCTCACAAGATCATTCGTTTAGGGTTCTATTGGCCGGAGATGTTGGCTGATGCACAAGACTATGTCAAGAGATGTGAGAGATGCCAGAAACATGCTCCAATTGTAAGGCAACCGCATGAGATGTTAACTTCAATTAACTCTCCCATTCCGTTTGCGATGTGGGGGATGGATATACTTGGTCCTTTTCCCATGGCTTCAGCACAAAGGAAGTTCTTGATAGTGGCCATTGATTACTTCACTAAGTGGATTGAGGCTAAACCCCTGGCCAAGATAACCACCAAACAAGTTTCCCAGTTCTTTTGGGAGAACATAATTTACAGGTATGGAATCCCACGAATCCTTGTAACAGACAATGGGACACAGTTCAATAATGAAGAGTTCAAGAAGTATTGTGAAGAGAATGCGATTGAGCTCCGTTTTACCTCAGTGGCACATCCACAAGCCAATGGGCAAGCTCAGGTAGCTAATCGAATTATCCTTGATGGATTGAAAAAGAGGGTCGAACGCTCTAGGAACACTTGGGTAGATGAATTACTGCCCATACTTTGGGCATATCGTACCACTTGTAAGGTGACAACTGGAGCAATCCCATTTTTGCTGGCTTATGGAGCTGAGGCAGTTGTGCCTTTAGAGATCATGCAAGCGTCACCTCGAGTTGAGGCATATGAACCAGAAACTAATGAAGAAGGGATGAGACTTGCCCTTGACTTAATTGACGAGGTTAGAGATGAAGCTAATGCTAGGAATGCTAATTATCAGAAGAGAGCCTCTTTTCACTACAACCAGAGAGTTAAGGAAAGATTCTTTCGACAAGGCGACATGGTTCTAAGGAAGATTGAAGCCTCAGGAGTTGGCCAGAAAGGAAAGTTAGCACCAAACTGGGAAGGACCGTATCTAGTCAGAAAGGTGTTAGGACGAGGGTCCTACAAGTTAGAAACCTTGGATGGGGTTGAGGTGCCCCGAACTTGGCATGCTGTGAACCTCAAAGTTTATTATGTTTAAGTTCTTTTGACAAAGGCTTGGACTTTTATCTATTTATTAGGAATAAGGTTCGAATGAAACCATTATAGAGCATGTTGCTCCCAGTAGGAGATAGAGTATCTATGTAAGGGTTGAACCCATTTTATTGATATCCTTTGACAGCACAATGGAATCTATTCTGTTTTCTCTATGAGTTATTCTTCCTTGTTAAAATAAACACGAAAGACAAATGTTGAACTAACTTGTGAGTCTAGTTCCAGCCAGGGGGCCAAGTACTCGAAAAAGTATAAAGTTTACTAAACTATGAGCAAAGGCAAGAAAAATGAACACAATGGAAACTAACTGCATCAATAGATAAATTAAAAGTTACACAAATAAAGGCCCGAAGGCTATTAAGTCAAGGCAGAAACCAAGAGTTCAGATAAGCAAAAGATAAATAAACAAAGCTTAAGGGGCCTTAGGGGCCTCCTTAGCAGGAGAATCATCCTCAGAGCTAGTGTCTGTAGTGGATCCATCCTCAGCAGAATTAGCAGCACCAGACCGAACTAGAGGAAGCTTAGGATCCAAGGCTGAAGTGGTAGCGGTAGCATGCTCCTTGACCAAAGCATCACCCTCCCCGAATAACTCTTCGCTGGATCCAGGCTCGTTAACTAATAATGGGGCAGGAAGATGAGGGCTCACGAAGTCTGAAGGCTGGAATAAGCCAGGATGGCTCCTCAGAACTGCCTCAATGGCCTTGTTCCAACCCTCAGAAAACTGGCCAGGAAATAACAGCTCATCATGCTGATCCATGAGGGACTTGTACTCATCAGAATCCAGATAGTCATCGATGATCTTCTCCCTGTCATCTTTCAAAGCTACCAACTCTGCCCGAGCACTGGCCAGCTCCTCATCCTTATCCTTGAGCTTCTCCTCTAGATGGTTTATAGTGAGGCTTTTCTTCTGAGATTCAGACTCATACCCCTTGGCCTTCTCCTTCCAAGCTTTGGCGTGGTAGAGAGAACTCTGGAAGTGAATGTTGGCCTGTTCACAGAAATAATAATTATGTTGGAATAAAGTAAATCAGTACGAAATTTAAAGAATGCGAGGTTTGAGTCTTACCACAGCTAAGGCCTAAGAACCAAGTGCCTCTGATTCCCCGATGCCTCCATTGACAACCATGTCTTTGTAGTCAGGAGGGGTGATCGAGTTAAGAGACCAGTCCATGGCGTGCTTAGTCGAACCCACAACGGAGTCCCGCTTCCTAAAGCCCCGGGATGGCCTAAAAATAGAAGATTGGACGTTCACCTGAGAGCTCCCCTCCAAGTCTGCTATATCACTAAATTTAAGGTCCACCTTTTGGACCTTATGGGCACGCAAGAACGCAGGCTCAATTCCTTTCTCTCGAGGATTAGCATTCCGCTTTGCCCGGGCCATCCTCGAGGTTTCGTTGTCTGGATCCGGGGAAGCTTCCACAAGCATCTTAGCAACTGAAATGACATGAATAGAAACACAAATGAATAAGTCAAGAATGAAAATAAATAAAAACAAAGGCAAGAAAGGAAGTTACTCCGTTATGAAACTTGTGAGAGGCCTACTGCCCTCAGAGATTCTTCATTTATGAGGCTTTGGCAGGTTATAGACATACCATCACCTTTGGTTAAAGTGTCAAAAGCAGCCTGATCCTCGGTGCTAAGGGTGATTCCCTTAGCATTTCCATCTGAAACCCTCGAAAAGGTTTTTCTAAAGAGGGTACCCCAATCACCACCCTCCCATTCAAGATAGGCAAATTCTTTCTTCCAACCAGGGTTGTTGTCTGGTACTGATTTACCATTAAAGATAGGAGGGACTTTGGGGCGAAGTTTGATATATACCCAGCCAGAGTATGAAGCAGGGCTGTTGTAAATTTGGAAAATTTTGCGAAAAAGGGCAACAGATAGAGGAAGGTTTTGCCTTAGACACAAAACCATAAAACAAAGAATTGTTCTCCATGCGTTTGGGGGCAATTGGCAAGGGTTACACTGAATGTTAGCTAAAAGGCGGGGGATAAACTCATGAAAAGGGAAACGGAGGCCCGTTACTAAACATTCCCTATAGATACACAAGGCATTAGGCCTCCAATGACAAGGCCTGGCACCTGGCCCAACTGGAACGAGTTTATAAGGTTTTTTAATTTTGTACAACTTGTTATATCTACGAATTTCATCTGTATCGTGATATGTATTACAACAATCATATGCATCTAACTCGGCTAAAGAAGGATAGTCGTCTGCTCTTTCATTTAACATATCTAAAAGAGAGGTGTAAGGAGAGCGAATTTGGATGGTACCTTTAGAAGAGGCGGAGTTCATTTTCAGAAGGCGAGCTTGAGCTTTGTTCGCCATTGATGACAGCTTGAGATCTTGACTTAAAACGAAGAAGATGACCGGAGACGAAGGCCGGAATTAGGCGAGAAAAACTCCGAACGGAATTTGAGAGAGATTTCTTAGCTAAAATTTGAGAGCTCAAAGATGAAAAAGTGAAGTGAAAAGTGAGAGTGTGAAAAATGAATCCTCAACTCTCACTCTTATATAGGAATGAGCAACCGGTTGAAATACTCTCAAACGGTTAGAAAACCTACAGTGACCGGTCAGAATTCCAAAATTGACCTACCAAAGGCCCATGAAACCGGCCCAAATTGAAGCCCAATTCTGGAACGTTCCTAGAAAAATATCTTGAAGAAATATCTAAGATATTTTGAAGAAATATCTAAGATATTTTGAAGAAATATCAAACCCAAGCCCGAAAATTTGAACAGGCCCATTATGGCCATAGGGTCAGGCCCAAAGAAAGAAGGTATTTTTATAAAAATACACATTTTAAACATGTAAAGCCTCGAAGGCCCAAAAGTAGAAAGGCCCATCAAGAAAAAGCCTGAAAATTTGGACGCTTAATTCGACCAGAATCCTGGTCGAAATGACTAGGAATCTTGGTCGAAAAAGTGTTCGACAAGGAGAAAATTTGGACGTTTAATTCGACCAGAATCCTGGTCGAAATGACTAGGAATCTTGGTCGAAAAAGTGTTCGACAAGAAGAAATCTAGATGCTTAATTCGACCAGAATCCTGGTCGAAATGGCTAGGAGTCTTGGTCGAAAAAGTGTTCGACAAGAAGAAATCTAGATGCTTAATTCGACCAGAATCCTGGTCGAAATGGCTAGGAGTCTTGGTCGAAAAAGTGTTCGACAAGAGGAAATTTGGATGCTTAATTCGACCAGAATCCTGGTCGAAACGATCAGGAATCCTGGTCGAAAAAGCTGTCGACCAAGAAAAAACTTGAACGCTTAATTCGACCAGAATCCTGGTCGAAACGACTAGGAACCCTGGTCGAAAATGTGTTCGAGCAGAGAAGAATGGAACGCTTACTTCGACCAGAATCCTGGTCGAAACGACCAGGAATCCTGGTCGAAAATACCTTCGATCAGGATTTGTTGAAGCCCTTATTTCGACCAGAATTTTGGTCGAATTCCTGGTCGAAAAATTTCAGTTTTGTTCGAAAATTGCTCTGAAAAATTGATTTTTGGACATCGAATCTTCGTGGACATGGAATTTTTAAGAGAGAAATACCTGTGGGTACTATATAACTCTAAAATATATTTACAATACGAGAAGTACTACGGATGATTCCTTCATATTGAATAGACAAAAATCCAGTAACAGAAGTTACTTGGAAATAATTGTTTAGCCTCGAATAAGGCAAATCGTCGTAAACGTGTAGGTCGCTCCACTCTTTACATTAAGACGATACCTGTGAAACACAAGTGTACAATTATGAACCCTGACCCAAGTCTCGGAAAAGACCATTAAAACTTCAAGGAAAACCTGATCAGTTTTCCTAGAAGTTGGGGGGCAAATGATATGGGCTGAAAATAAGCATTTAATGTGGCATTAATTAGACCAAGAATGGTCCAAACGTGGGGCCCGCCAGTTAGACCCAAAATCCCAATTATAATATTAATTTCGTAATTAATATTGGGGGAAATAAACAGCTCAGCAATAAGAGTTGGATAAGGATATTATCTCTGTCAGACTTAGCCACCAAGGCAACCAATTCAATACGGAAACTGATTCCTATAAGGAATAGATCTAGAACCTTCCTCAAGGAGGTGACTTGCCCACCAAGTCTCTGACTCCTACCATAATTCTAAGGCTTCTCAGCCTATATAAAGGTCCAGACCCCTCAATCTAGAACTACGTTTTTTGGCTTGATCTTTGATATTCATCAAAGTACGTAGGCATCTTGTGAAGGCAGATTCAGCCACGAGCACAAGAGCAGCCATTAAAGCACGAAGCTCACACACCTTTGCATTAAATACACGAGCCCTAGCCGCAATACTCGTAACCTAATTTTTATTCCACAACAGGTAATATCTTCAGCTAAAAGTAAATGTGAAAAAAGTAATCGACTAATTACCATTAATTATATTATATTATTATTTGTTTTAGGTGCTATATTTTTCTTGAAAATGATGGTGTGATATTTTTGGGTTTATATTAATGATTGTAAGATTTGTTTTAAATTAAAAAGGTAACGTGTTTTAATTCGAAAGAAATATTAATGATCTATTTTTAGGTATTTATAAAAGGTAATATCTTCAACTAAAATTAAATGTGAAAAAGGTAATCTACTAATTACCTTTGATTTTATTATGTTAATGTGAAAAAGACAATCGACTAATTACTATTAATTATATTATGTTATTATTTATTTTAGGTGTTATATTTTTCTTGAAAATTATGGTGTGATATTTTTGGGTATATATTAATGATTGTAAGATTTGTTTTAAATTAAAATGGTAACGTATTTTAATTTGAAAGGAAATATTAATGATTAATACAAATTATCATTAATTTTAGTATGTTAATGTGAAAAAGGCAATCGACTAATTACAATTAATTTTATTATGTTAATCAACTAATTACCATTAATTATATTATGTTATTATTTATTTTAGGTGTTATATTTTTCTTGAAAATTATGGTGTGATATTTTCGGGTATATATTTTTAGGTATTTGTAAAAGGTAATATCTTCCACTAAAAGTAAATGTGAAAAAGGTGATCGACTAATTACCATTAATTATATTATATTATTATTTATTTTAGGTGTATTTATTTTTCTTTATGATCAAGGGTAAATAAGTAAATTCACGAACTACCAAAAAACATGTACCAAAAAATAGGTACAAAAACTTTTAATGTTTCAGCTTTTATATAATAGTATAGATTTTAAATTAAAATATTATTGACGGGATTTGAAACTTAGATTTCTGTATATATAACAACTTTTATAAAAAAATTTAGTATTGCATCTAACGATCATCATCTATTTGAGCTACCGATCTAACAGTTGTGAATGAACGGTATAACCAAAACCAAACTACAAAATATATCCCATTTTGCTTATTATAATTTAGTATAGATAGTATAGATTTTGTAAAAAAATTATATAAGTAAATAATAATAAGTTTTTTTGACTTTTTTGTTACATCTTATTATTACTTGATTTTTTTTCAATATTAACGTAAATTTATGCACATAGGAAGTACATAAGATAAACATGAACTTTTGTTTTGAACCAGAACTATTGAGTAGTTAAAGTCAGGTTTGATTTGGATTGTTTCCCGAAAATCGGGACGTATTAATTTTCTATAAAAGAGATGAGGGCTGCTTCGTGCTTATTTACTCGCAATTTTTCAATGATATCTTGTAAATTAAATTTTTGGCGTGTACTGATATCAATTTTAATAGATGATAATGAGTTTCTAATATTAAATTTAATAGATGATTAATGAATTTTGAAAAGTGATTTTTATCATATGTTTTATTAGTATATTTAGAGTTAAAATATAATTATGTTGAAAAATAAATTTTATCCTATGTTTTATTAGTATATTTAGAGTTATAAATATTAAATTTAATTATGTTGTTAGTGAAAGTCGAACTCATGACCTATGGTAGTACTCGCTTATTATCCCTCTTACTCTTATTATATAATAAGATATAATGAGATTCTAGCACGTATCATGCACATAGCATTACACTTGATCAAATAGAAATCAATTTTAAAATAAAAACTAAAAACTAATCTTAGCCACATATTTAATCTAATCTAATGACCCCGCTAGGAGCACCACACACAAATTTAATACACAATTCCATCTAATCTCCTCCGTTTCTATTTTGATATTTCCTTCAATCGGTGAGCTTTTTTTTGGAAATCTAACTTCACTGTATTTCTCTCCATCTCCCAACAATCAGTTTGCATACCATATGTGTTATATACGACGCGATTTAGAATTTTTTTTATAATTTCTAGTTTCTAGCCTAAGAGTGATTTTTATTAGATTAAGACCCTACTATAATCATACATTATTTTAAGATAATTTAAAATATGTTATTAATTTAAAATTAATTGTAATAAGATAATTTAAAATTTTCTATTATTATACATTGTGCTAATTATTTTTTATCATACATATATACATATATATATATATATATATATATATATTGAGTTTTGGATTTAATACTCTATTGAAAAAAGATCATTAACTTGTTTCAAATTTCAACATACTTAATATTTTTTATTAAATATTTAATTAAAATTTTGTATGATAAACTGCGTTAAAGATCTTATCAAAATTTAAAGATTGCTCAAATAATCTATTAAAATTTCAATAAATATTACAAAAGATAATTGAAGAATGAATTCAAATATATTATTTGTTGCCCAATAATTAACAATTGTAGAAGGGGGGTTGAATACAGTTGTATAAGATTTTCGACTTAAACAGAAATAATAACACAAGTATGAATAAATAACAGCTTTATTAATTCTGATATAAAACTGTTACAAACTCTCTCAAGAAATTCTTATGTTCTTAAGAGCTGCTAGGTTACAAGATAATTCGTGTAAGCGATTACAATTAAGTAAAACCTAAACTGTGTTTATATACAGTACACAGATACACTATCAATTACAAGATATATCAAATCAATTACATACGTTTCTTAGTACATATCTTGAATGATAGTTGCGTTCCTATAAATCAGGAACCGACATGTCAATCTTCCTAGATTCCTGGACTGATGTATATCCTTATGAAATCCTGATCAGCTTCCAATCCTGATGATAACCCAATCCTGACGGTGCATTACTGATGACGTCAGCATCAGTATCTGATCAGTAGTCCAGATCCTGATCATCACTTGAATCAATATCTAACAATCTCCCCCAATTTGTACTTTGTGAAATAAAGCACAAATTCCTTGATTCAGTGATGTCAAAAACTCAAAACAAAATATTACAAGAAATCCTCAGGCTTAGTCTCAGAAATTCTCACAAAGAAATTACTCATCTGCAAGAAACTTGATAATAACTCTTCTTCTTTATCACCGAGAATTTGAATTAGCCTTTTCTTCAGATTTCTGAGTTCTTCATCTTCTTTACCAATCTGATAGATTCCAGCTCTGAGATTCTGAATTTAGCTTCTTGGTAAATCTAACTCTCCCAATAGTAAATATGCAAGATCTCTTCCACCAGGATTCAGAGATAATTGTTCTTGATAAAATATCACTTTTTTAACAGCTGAACCCCTTTGCATTTTAACTTCTTGTCCTTCTGTATTCAAGTACATGGGAGTGTAATTATCATCATACCTTGATCCTCCTTCTAAATATCTAGACTTGATTGTTCTCATGAATAGACAGCTTCTTGACACTTTTGTCTTTCATGAAATACAGCAATTTCTCTATCTTCTTTGAGTCCACATTGCAAGCAACAATAGCAACAGATTCTAGTTCCCAAAGATCATCAACAATTAGTTCATCACCAATCCTTTTAACAAGAAAATGTTGATCTGTTTGAGATATAAAAACAACTTCTGCATTATGAAATCCAATACCTCCTCTTGTTCCAGGTTATAAACCCTTCAAACCAGATTGCATACTCGTCCACAGTGGCAGAGATTCAGCAGATTCAACAGATTCAGCTTTAGAAATCAATGAAGATTCATCAGACTCAATCAGTGAAGGTCCAGTAATTAATCCAACAGATTTGAAAACAATTGGTTCTCTATAGTTGCTTACTCTGTTCTTCCATTTCTTGCTTTTCTTTCCTATTACTGGTGTATTATTCTGTTGATGTTCTGGAACAAGTCTATTTCGATCATACCACAATAATCTGTTTGAACCAGCCAGATCTTCCAAGTACTTTCTGGTTTCTTCAACCTCAGTATCTTTTGTTCTTTTTCTGGCCTCCTTTTCTTGTTCATCAACTTCCAGATTGTGAATTTCAACCATAACAGTAAGAATCATAACCTCAAGTTCTTTCAAGATTTTAGCTTCATCAGAATCAGGAACAGTAGATTGAGTAGTCCTCACAGTAACTTTACCTCTTCCAGCTAACCGTGGTCTTTCATCAGCAGCTTCTTCAGGTACATTGAATTTGTTATCTGGAGTCAGTGTAAGAAGTAACGGAGATTTCTTCTTCTTTACTTTTTGAGAATCTTCAGGTATCTCCTCAATCGTTATTCCACTAGACCTTGTCTTTCTTGAATTTGTTTGAATAGGCTTTCTTCCTCTTCCTCTGTTTCTATCTCCTCTGCCTCTCCCTCTTCTTGCAGTAGGAGCTTTTTTTGTCTAACAATCTCCTCAAAAATCCGATTTTGTTCTTCTAAGATCTCATCAGTAGTCATATTTGGATTTGTTTGCACTAAATCACGTAAGCGTACGTGGTCACAAGTAATATATGAATAAGTCAAGTTCGTTCCCACAAAGATCTGGTTAGGTTTCAATTCAGTTCATGCACCTATGCAACAATGTATGGTATTTATTTACTGCTAAGACAATTAACAAGATTGGGTTTAGATTAACTATAATTAACTAAGAAACAAATTAACAAAACTAAGAATTAACTAACTAACGAGAATTGGAATTGAATTACTTATGTAAGAGAAAACATGGGATCCTAACTTCATTAAATACTTTGCTTAAATCTGACACCTTTAATCACTATATGCAATGGTTATGATATCTGATCGGACAACACGAAACAAGTATAAGCTACCTCTCGGTATATTAACACCAAACTACTCATACATCCACAAAAGAGATAGAAGATGAATAGACACCAATTATGTTTAGACCCTATATCTCTATAAGATTTGAAAACATAACGGTTTAAGCACAAGTTATCCATATTAATCACATAAGGCAGCATAATGTCTCTATTTATGCTACAAATCATGATGTTAAAACATCAACCTATCCTATGCTAGCATGGCAAGTTCTAAATCTCAAGATCCACTCTCGTTTCGCAAGAGATTAACAATTCAATTTAGATGTTAGCTACGCATCTAAAAGCATTAAGAATAACCAAACAAGGATATCAAATATACATCACACACAGATCTTTAAAGCATCAAAATACTAAAGCTCCATAAATAAATCCGTTAGAATCCCATGACAACGATTAGTTCATAATCGAACCTCTCGTCATCATGGGATCTGATGAAACCATGATAAAAACAAAGTATGAAAAGATACAAATAAACCTAAGTAATTGATATGTAATGATGTGTTTTGCCCCCCAAGATGTGTATTTATAGCCCCAATTTGCCTCTCCATCAAGAAATTGCCGTTTTAGAGTTGGAATAGGAGTATGACAATTTTCGTTCTTGAATGAGAATAGAATTGCAAATTACATGTGTAGATCTGATTCTGGAATGTTCTAGCCACCCAGAGCAATTACCATACTTATTAGAAGTAGAAATTATAGCAATTTCCTTGTCAAAGTTGAATTTCTACAGTTCCGCATATAATACGTTTCCTAAACTGATTCGGTTTTGAAGGAAAATTCGTAACTGACTTTTCTTCAGTATTTCTGGGCCGTTCTAGTTATATTTGGACATCTGAACCACTTTAGAATTAAAGAGAATTCCGTTATCTTCGCGTGGACTGTAAGATCGTCCAAAACGGACTTATAGAACTCAAGATATGGCCCAAACAGTGAATCAGAATTTTCAGGATAAAAATTCAGAATTTCCAGCAAAGACACCATGCCGCAGCGCGCTCTCTAGGCCGTAACGCACTCTCGTCACTGTTCACTTTTGCAGAAAATCTTCTCCTCTTCACGTGAGCTGTAAAATCATCAGAATCGGACTTGTAGAACTCCAGATATGGCCAAAACAGTGTATGTGCAGCCGACCCGGAAAATCCGAATTTTAATCAAATTAACCTCCAACTCTCTTAGCTCTACAAAACTCAATGAAAACACAGTAAACACACCACATACTTGAGGCCAAGTAATCAATTTAAGCCGATATGGAACGCTTTAAGTGGATATAAAATCCACTTATCACACCCCCAAATTTAAACCGATGCTTGTCCTCAAGCATAAACAACTAACACTAACTAATACCACTTCCGTAGGTGATCACGGTTGCATTTGGCATATGCAACAAGCCCTTTAAATCCCTAGGCAGCCCTAGTGGACGAGTAAGGTCTCGTGAGGGCCTATAGCGAATGTACCCACAAAATCCAATGCAATGCAATGCATGAATGCAACTAATATGAAAATGCAAAGATCCCCTTCAAACTCACCAAAACCAACTAGCAAGCAAATAACTCAAAGAATGCAACTAAATCCAAATAGAGCTCGACTAAGTCCCCGTATACTAACAATACATGACAGAAACGTGCGTGTATGCGATGCTCATCAGAAATACTCCCAAAACTAGATCAAAAATCATACATATTCTTTGCCAAAACAATCACAGGTTTATAAATAGAATAGACGGTAAACACTTCATAACCTAGAAACACCTTCATCTCCATTTGAGTTAGACAAGAATTCATGCTTTATTGCCACAACTACGACACATAATAATACACAAACAACGCATGCTTATTTAACCGTGCAATGGATGAGACCCCTAAAGGCTTATACAATAATACCCATGTAGCGAGCGTTAGGTCAGTGGATCCCAGACTATAAAAGCCTTAGGTCACTAGGCACAAAGTCCCCGTGAACTTAATTGCTCGAGTATTAAAGAGCTCACTTTGGTTAATTTTGCAATTAAACAATCACATAACTTTTTTTCTTTTTTTTCCTCATTTTTTTTCCATCTGGAATGAGAATTCTCAATTCCAACCCTAGATTACTCATATAAATATGAGCCGGCTACTAGCCATTTGACACCTAGCCATTATTGACAAATATTTACAACTAGCATGAAATCCCTGTTTTCCCCCAAACTTAGACTTTAGTGATCCTACGCCATCAAGGGAATAAGGAAAATTCTAACTATAATCAAGTGATTAAATCTCAAAGCATCCAAATAAGCATGACCCTAACCTAGCCCAAAAGCACCCAATGAGACTGTGTAAAAGTTTTGTTTCTGAAACATGCAAGTCAATTTCATAAGAACTATAAATCAACCCTCTATTCATCATTACCACACTCAATTAGACATATATCTACCAATCAGAATTAGCTCATTCTAAGGGATCATGAAATATGCATGCCATGAAAATGCAACTAAAATGAACTCAAATGGTATACGAAAAATAAAAAATAGAATGTCCTATATGAAACAAAAATAATTAATACGAACATATATGCATGAATTACTACTATTATGCAAACATGATATCTATATGAACACAATGACTCACAATCACAAATAACTACATATACACTACTTATCCCCCAAACCACCCCCAAACTTAAAAGATTCAATGTCCGCATTGAATGGAAGTAAATACAAGGAATAGCAGGAAACATACCTAAAAATACCGAAACACGTGGGTTGCCTCCCACGAAGCGCCTTTGTTTAAAGTATTTAGCTAGACCTGGCAATGGCTTTTTCTCTTGAAAATTTCTACACCGTATCTCTATATGGCCATTTAATTATCTTTTCCGGGGCTACATCCTCGATGACAAGTTTCCACCTTCTTTGTTCTTCAAAGGTGTCAGCAACAATGTTCTCTTCACTACTTGACAAGTTAGCAACAATAATAATAGGAAAAGTAGATGATTGACCCAAGTATACATACCTCACGTGATCTGGTGGTTTAAGCTCGAGTTTGGAAACTTCTTCAACATGATGAGTTTCATTATTAACTACCAAAGACTGATCAAGAGTGGTAATGGACGGATTAGGAACGGAAGTGGGTGGTTCACCAACAGAAGTCTTATCAACAGACTTAGGATCAAAAGAAGTCTCCTCAAGTTGAATTTCATGCTTAGAACAAATAGCATTCAATTCCTCTATCATCTCATCAGAAGTAAAATTCTTATACAACTCTTGAAGTTCTTTATTGCTCTCAATCAAAACATCTTCCTCAAGAAAAGACTCAATTGCACTATCCTCAAAATTTGACCATGAAACCACCTCATCAACCAGCACCTTAAAATCCCAAAGATCAGCCGAGCCTAGTGACTCACACTCTTCCTCCTCATCACTATCCACCACAGATTCTAAAAAAACAGAATTTTCTTCTTTTTCTATAGGATCCTGATCATGAATTTCTTCTTCATCCTCAATTGCTGAATTCTGATCGTTTGTGACTTTTCCAGATCTGAGTGTTATGGCATTAACCTGCTCCATGCCATCTTGTTTTCCTGGATTTACCTTTGTGGCACTAGGAAGAACTCCCTGCAGTCCGTTGAGAAAGGCACTTGCAATTTGCCCAATCTGATTCTCTAATGTCTTGAGAGATACCGCCTGACTTTTAATCATCAACCTCAATTCATCCAATTCAGATTTTTCATTCGAAGATTGACCATCATCCCCATGAAACTGTTGTTGCTGAAAATCTTGATTATTGCTCCAGCCGAAATTGGAATGATAGGTGGCTGGAGCTGGTTGCGAAGGTTGCTGGAAGTTGTTCACAAACTGTGCCGATTCAGAAGATATGGCACATTGACTCGTCTCATGTGCGCCCTCACATAGCTCACCACCACTAGCAACTTGAGGCACCCCATGCTTTGACATAAAATCCAATTTCTTATTAAGTGCCTCTAGCTGAGCTGCTAGAGCTGTGATTGTATTAACTTCCAGAATTCCTGCTAATTTGCCTTGTGATAATCTCTGAGTTGGATTCTGGTATTCATTCGCAGCCATCATCTCAATAAGCTCATAAGCTTCTGCATAGCTCTTAGCCCATAAAGCTCCACCTGATGCTGCATCTAGCATGGGTCTTGACTGTGCACCCAAGCCATTATAAAAGCAGTTAATCACCATCCAATCAGGCATCCCATGATGTGGACACTTCCTTAGCATCTCCTTATATCGCTCCCAAGCCTCGTACAAAGATTCTTCAAACTGCTGTGAAAATTGAGTAATAGCATTCCTGATTGCTGCGGTCTTTGCCATGGGAAAAAATTTAGTGAGAAATCTCTGAGCAAGATCCTCCCATGTCAAAATAGAACTTGCTGGTAGAGAGTGCAACCAGCCCTTAGCTTTAGCCCTCAAAGAGAATGGGAAAAGTCTAAATTTGATAGCATCTTCCGACACCCCGTTGATCTTGAAAGTGTCGCAGATCTCAATGAAATTCCAGATATGCATGTTAGGATCTTCAATCGGAGCACACCAAAACTGAACCGAATTCTGCACCATCTGAATTATGGTAGGCTTGATTTCGAAAGTATTAGCTACAATAGCTGGCCTGACAATGTTAAGTTGGACGTCATTGATCTTTGGTTGAGAATAATACATCAATGCTTTCGCTGCTACTACTAGTTCTCCCATTGCTAACTGAAACACATAGAACTAAACAAATATGTAAGAAACAATCCGAGTCAATGAACTCTAACGACCACTGATGACAAGCACATAAACTAAAAATAAAACACCGATGATCCCCGGCAGCGGTGCCAAAAACTTGTTTGCACTAAATTACGCAAGCGTACGTGGTCACAAGTAATATATGAATAAGTCAAGTTTGTTCCCATAGAGATCTGGTTAGGTTTCAATTCAGTTCATGCACCTATGCAACAATGTATGGTTTTTATTCACTGCTAAGACAATTAACAAGATTGGGTTTAGATTAACTATAATTAACTAAGAAACAAATTAATAAAACTAAGAATTAACTAACTAACGAGAATTGGAATCGAATTACTTATGTAAGAGAAAACATGGGATCTTAACTTCATTAAATACTTTGCTTAGATCTGACGCCTTTAATCACTATATGCAATGGTTATGATATTTGATCGGACAACACGAAACAAGTATAAGCTACCTCTCGGTATACTAACACCAAACTACTTATACATCCACAAAAGAGATAGAAGATGAATAGACACCAATTATGTTTAGACCCTATATCTCTATAAGATTTGAAAACATAACGGTTTAAGCACAAGTTATCCATATTAATCACATAAGGCAGCATAATATCTTTATTTACGCTACAAATCATGATGTTAAAACATCAACCTATCCTATGCTAGCATGGCAAGTTCTAAATCTCAAGATCCACTCTCGTTTCGCAAAGATTAACAATTCAATTTAGATGTTAGCTACGCATCTAAAAGCATTAAGAATAACCATACAAGGATATCAAATATACATCACACACAGATCTTTAAAGCATCAAAATACTAAAGCTCCATAAATAAATCCGTTAGAATCTCATGACAACGATTAGTTCATAATCGAACCTCTCGTCATCATGGGATCTGATGAAACCATGATAAAAACAGAGTATAAAAAGATACAAATAAACCTAAGTAATTGATATGTAGTGATGTGTTTTTTTCCCCCAAGATGTGTATTTATAGCCCCAATTTGCCTCTCCATCAAGCAATTGCCGTTTTAGAGTTGGAATAGGAGTATGACAATTTCCGTTCTTGAATGAGAATAGAATTGCAAATTCCATGTGTAGATCTGATTCTGGAATGTTCTAGCTGCCCAGAGTAATTACCATACTTATTAGAAGTAGAAATTATAGCAATTTCCTTGTCAAAGTTGAATTTCTGCAGTTCGGCACATAATACGTTTCCTAAACTGATTCGGTTTTGAAGGAAAATTCGTAACTGACTTTTCTTCAGTATTTCTGGGCCGTTCCAGTTGTATTTGGACATCTGAACCACTTTAGAATCAAAGAGAATTCCGTTATCTTCGCGTGGACTGTAAGATCATCCAAAACGGACTTATAGAACTCAAGATATGGCCCAAACAGTGAATCAGAATTTTCAGGATAAAAATTCGGAATTTCCAGCAAAGACACCGCGCCACAGCATGCTCTCCAGGTTGCAGTGCACCATGGTCACTGTTCACTTTTTCAGAAAATCTTCTCCTCTTCACGTGAGCTGTAAAATCGTCAGAATCGGACTTGTAGAACTCCAGATATGGCCAAAACAGTGTAGAATACGCAGTCGACCCGGAAAATCCGAATTTTAATCAAATTAACCTCCAACTCTCTTAGCTCTGTAAAACTCAATGAAAACACATTAAACACACCACATACTTGAGGCCAAGTAATCAATTTAAGCCGATATGGAACGCTTTAAGTGGATATAAAATCCACTTATCAGGATTTTCTTCAGAAGTTAAAGCAAGTGCCTTCTCAGCATGATACTGATGAACCTTAGCACTAGTGTGATATACAATTTCACTATCACCTGTCCCAGTAGTAATCTTCTCAAATAGATAAGGAGCATCTTCTACATCAGTAATTAGCAAATCTTCATCACCTTCAAGAATTGTAGGAAGTGTTTGCCTTTGACTTTGACTAGGTGACAAAAATTGTTCTTCTATCAGAATTTGAGATTGCACCATTGTTCTTACTGTTCTCTTCCCAGATTCAGAAACATGAGTTGACCGCTTGGTTTGAGTTTGTGACTGACTTCTCCTTGTTACCAAAGCAGCATCAGAGGTTCCTGGTTCATATAACTGAGCACCACCATCATTTCCAGAAGTATCATCATCCTTTCTTACAACCAGATCAGGTGAGCATTTTGTTTTGACTACCTTCCCCCCCTTTTTGACATCAGTAGCATCATCAGGATCAGTCAATAAGGATAAGATAAGTTGTAAAGAATCTTCAATATTTGTCATCCTTGAGGACATAGTGACAACCTTATCTTCCAAGGTATCCATCCTTGTGGTGAAGGTAGTGCTTAAACGTTGAAGCTATTTAGCAGTGGCAATTTCAGAATAATCCTTAATAAACCGAGCATGAAATTTTTCATTATCACGCTTGACAGAATTAATTTCATCCTTCAGCCCTTTTGCTAGAATAGTTGTTGTCTTCAGATGAGCTTTGAGATTAGGATCAGAAATCTTAGTAGCTATATGACTGGAGTGAAAAAGTGCATTATTGATATTTATATCAACAGAAGGCTGATTCCACTCAGTATACCATTCAGATCTTCTGGCAGCTTGAATATGTTCAGGAAGAAGATTGCTGTAATCTCTTATGATCTCAACTTGAGCAGCTGTAGATTTACCCATAGACTCCATAAATTGACTGGATGATCCATAAGTAGATCCTAGACCTGCTTTCATGACAGCATTAAGCTGAGCCGCTTCAGGATCATTATCAGCATCATCATCATCATCATCATCTGACCTATCATTAGCCTCAGGAATTTTATCATCCACATTATCTTCAGGATTCATAACTCCTTTCATTTTTTAATCAACAGCAGATGGTACTGTTGTATCCTAAAAACCTGCATTCAAAGTAGAAATAATTCCTAAATCTCTCTATTTTTCTAAAGTGATCTCATCACTTCTCACAACATTACCTAAGTTACTTTCAATAGTAACTGCTACCTCACTAGAAGTTTGAAACTTCTCACTCTGTTCTACCTCTCCTTTTGCCAGTTCAGGAGACTGCCTCTCTTCACTCTTCTTTTTCTCTAAATGTTCAATCTCTTTCTCACAAGATAGGTTCTGGCTCAACAAATTCAAAGAAATAAGAGGTGGCTGAGAAGAGTGGACTGAAGTCATACAAATAGAGGTATCCCTTGTCTCAGGTCTATCTGTAATCATACTATTAGTAAGAGAAGCAGAGATAGAAGTGTTACCTGATGAAGTTGAGATAGATTCCATTGGTCTTGAAGAAAGTGGTTCAATGAGCAGTGGAATATTTGGATCAGAAATACTTTCATCAGGATTGACATCTGCAACTGGAGAATGACTTGCATCAGTATTTGCTACCAATGGTTCTTGTGTAGTCTGAGGTTGTGAAGCTGCTTTAACACTTTGAGTCAAAGGTTCTTGTGTGTTTCCCTCAAATGCAGTGTTAGAAATCTCCTGTGCTGATGTGAGCTTGCCTGCATCTTCACTTTGAGAAGATGGTTCTTGTGGGGCAGGAATGTTCTTGTCTTCACCTTCCCTTTGAGAAAGTGGTTCTTGTGGGACCATTCCTTCAGAAATGTCTGCACCCACACTTTGAGTGGGTGGTTCTTGTGGGACTGGATCTTCAATAGCTGCTGAACTCCTTTCAAGTTCAGGTTCTTGTGGGCTTGATCCTTTCAGAGGTGAAGTGATCCTCTGTTTCTTCAGTCTACTAAAAACCTTTGCTTCAGCTTGTCTCTTTATCTGAAGAGGTGTTGGTTTATGACCAAGCTGAGCAGCAATAGCATTTAATTCATCCACAGACATCTCAATTATTCTTCTCTTAGGAGATGTAGGTGCTGGAGAATCAGTAATCTCAACAGTCTTTACAGGTGATGTATCAGGAGTAGAGATATCTGGAAGCACAGTTGTATCAGGAACTGATGATTCATCAAGTTCAATATTATCATTGAGATTCTGCATATCTTCATGAATATAATACTGACTCTTGTTGATTATTCTTCTTCTTTTCTTTTGCTTTATTGGCTTAACCAATTCAGCAATAACAGGAGCAGCAATTTCCTTTTTCTTCATGATTATAGAGATGGTCTTGTCATCATCACTATCAGAATCAGAGACCTATTGCAAAAACTTCCTCTTTTCACCTGTTTCTTTAGATGCTCCACCCTTAATCAAAGATTCATCAATCTGAACTTCTTGTTTACCTCCTTATGACTTCGTTTTAGTGAGGGTATTTGATCCTGATTGTCTGCCAGACACATCAGATCTAGCTGACTTCTTTTCTTTTACAACTGATGTCTTTTGAGAGACACCAGAGGTGGTTGACTGTTTAGGTAACTGTTTATGATGTGTGCTTGTGTCAGGAACAGGATGTGTTTGGTCCTGTCCCATAGCACTTGTGGCTGGGCCATAAAGTTCAGGCAATCTCTTTTTCAAGAGAAGCCAGACCCCCTTAGGAATATATGGATTTCCCTCAAAACCATTATCCTTATCTGATTTAACCAAAGATTTGATATTGTTTTCTGAAATCTTAAAGATAGGCAATACTGTATCATTTTCAAAATCAACATTGGGACATAAGTGAGAGAATATTAATTGAAAAAATCTAATAAAACAGACATAACCACATTTATCTGTTTTCCTAGCATTTAATGCTCTCAGAATGAAAGACCCATAATCAAATACAGTATCATGGATTAGAGAGTACCCAATGTGAACTGAAGCAGTCGGTAGTGCATCAAAGTTAGAGACTTTGTTCAAGAAGCACCTACTGATGGTATCAAAGAAGAAATTCCATTCCTTCTTTAGCTTAGTTCTGTATAACTCTCAAAACTTTCTTGGTTCTCCATTGTAACCAAGACTCGTAGCCAATTCCAACAAAGAAGCATCAGAAATTGTTGCAGGAGTCTTACCATTTAGAGAAGGTAAGTGCAGAGCTTCAATAACTACTTCTAGAGTAACATGATGTGTAACTCCATTGTGTGTAAAGGTCAGGTTAGGCCTTCCTGAAGGTTCAAGTACACCAAAGACAGCGGTCTTCCAAACCTGCATCACACACTTGAAAGAGACTTTGGCGGGTGCCGTTAAAGCATAATGAATCAGACTAGACGCCAAGAAATCCTGAATGATATGAAAATCATTCGATAGTTCCTGATGGTCAATAACAACAACATAATTGTTGGGAGCAAAAGTGACACCACTGATAACAACCTTATTGTTTACAAATGATAAATTCTCCATTTTTGGTGTGACAAAAGAGATTGAAATTTTGAGCAATTAGGGTTTATGTTCGCGCAGAGAAAAGAACAATACTGATAGTTTTGAGAATAATGAATCAGTTTAGTGAACTAAATTGATTTTAGACAACTAATAATTTCTCAAAAACAGGTGTTAGTAATCGATTTATGCGACGTGAGAGAGTGGTGTTAACCGTATATGACACGTTGTGTATCTATATGTATCAGTGAGTAAAATACACGCGCTTGTATTTTTAAGAAGTGCATTTGTGAATATAACAATAAAATATTTGATTAAAGAAAAATCAAATAACACTCTCTTAAAATACCTGGAACCATTAAAGACCAGAATACGAAGCGTTTTAGTACTTCGTTACTCACCCATCTCTATTTAACACCTAGAGACTTGTCCACTATCCCTTTAATCCTTCATTCCTTCCTAAAAATCAAAAACCCTTCACTTAACACCGTTAAACAATGTCAAAACTTACCATCAAGGAAAAGAATCTCCATCTCGTAGAGAACAGAGATATCTTCAGTTATACTCGTGAGGAGTTTGATGCCTTTGACTGGGAAAGGCAGCTTGAAACTTTGTGGCTGCTGATGGATGCTAGTCTTGAAGAAATCGAGAGAGAAAGGCGTGCAAGAGTGATCGACATCGATGCTGCTCTTCAAGCAACATTAACATGGCTTTCCTCTAAGGCATCCTCATCCAACACCACCAACCATTGTTAATGAATATGTCAAGAAAAATAACCTTATCCCTTCAACTTCCACCCAAACAAAGTGGCAAAGATGGGATCTGGGATGGCTGCTAACAATGGAGTGGTTTGGACTTCACTTTTCATTATCCTGTTGAATAGATTAGTAGATAGAGAGAACAAAAAGATGTAATACTTGCATGTAATCTCTTTCTTATTATTAATGAAGAATCCTATTTCTCTAATCTTATTCAATGTTTTCTGCAATTTTTTTATGTTTATGAATTGTTCTTCAAAGAATTAAATCACAGAAAATGAAAACTAATTAAAGTAATCATGTAAGTAACAAATTCATCAACAATAACCACAGTTAAATCAGGAACAGAACAATTAGGGATTACTTGAAGTATACATATTGTACTGATAACCAAACCATTGCATCAGGATCTGATGTTTGACTAACGTCAGGATTGACTTTTCGTCAGTATTCGACATGCATCAGGATCTGACACTCATCAGTATTTGGTCTCCCCTTGTTCTCAGAAACTTTCATAGTTTACCATTCCCAATTCATTCACCAATTTTGTAAAAGTAGCTTCAGGAGTGGCTTGGTGAATATATCAGCTAGCTGTCGATCAGTAGGAACAAAGTGGAGTTCGATTGTCCCTTCCAGTACTTGTTCTCTTATGAAATGATATCTGATACTGATATGCTTAGTAAGAGAATGCTGAACTGGATTTCCTGTCATAGCAATAGCACTTTGATTATCACAATAAATAGGTATTTTTGAATATGACAAACCATAGTCCATTAACTGATTCCTCATCCACATGATCTGAGCACAACAGCTTCCTGCAGCTATGTACTCAGCTTCTGTAGTTGATGTGGATATAGACTTTTGCTTTTTACTAAACCAAGAAACTAGTCTTCCTCCAAGAAACTGACAACTGCCTGAAGTACTTTTCCTGTCTATTTTGCATCCTGCAAAATCAGCATCTGAGTAACCACATAGATTAAAGTCAGACTCTCTAGCATACCAAAGGCCAAGTGATGGAGTGTCTTTCAAGTATCTGAAAATCCTTTTAACAGCAATGAGATGTGGTTCTTTGGGGTTTGCCTAAAATCTTGATCAGGATCAAGCTTTGTAGCTGTAGCTATGGGAGTTGTAGCAGTAGCACTGTCTTGCATATTAAACTTCTTCAATAGATTCTTTGTGTACTTTGACTGATTGAGAAAAATTCCATCATCAGTCTGTTTAACTTGCAGACCTAAGAAATATCTCATTTCTCCCATCATGCTCATTTGATATCTAGACTGCATTAGCTTTGAAAACTTCTCACACAATTTGGGGTTAGTTGACCCAAAAATGATATCATCAACATAAATCTGAACTAACAGCAAGTCCTTCCCATGATTCAAATAAAACAAGGTTTTATCATTTGTACCTCTTTTGAAACCACTTTCCAGTAAGAATTGAGCCAGAGTTTCATACCAGGCTCTTGGAGCTTGCTTTAGTCCATAAAGTGCTTTATCCAATCTATAGACATGATCTGGATATTTAGGATCAATGAAACCAGGAGGTTGTTCAACATATACCTCCTCTTCCAATTCTCCATTCAGAAAAGCACTTTTAACATCCATCTGGAAAACTTTGAATTGCTTATGAGTTGCATATGCCAGAAAAATTCTGATGGCTTCTAGCCTTGCAACATGAGCAAAAGTCTCATCATAGTCTATTCCTTCCTGTTGAGAGTACCCCTTTGCAACTAGTCTTTCTTTATTCCTCACAATAGTGCCATCTGAATCTGTCTTGTTTCTGAACACCCACTTTGTACCAACAATTGATCTACCTTTTGGTCTTGGTACTAGTTTCCAGACTTCATTTCTTTCAAATTCATTCAGTTCTTCATGCATTGCTGTAACCCAATCAGCATCCTTGAGTGCATCTTCAACTTTCTTAGGCTCCTCCTTTGACAGATTATTATAGAGGCATTCATTTTGTGTTGCACTTCTGGTTTTAACACCTGCATCAGGATTCCCAATAATTAAATCAGGAGTATGGCTTTTGGTCCATTTCCTTGCTGATGGTAAATCATTTCTTGAGTTGGATGCTCCCCCTTGATTGGTGTTATCTTCAAAAGAACTAGAATTATTAGAAGCTCCCCCTGAGATAGTGCTATCTCCTCCTGAAGTGCTGTCAGGATTATCACTTGAATCTGTTTCTGATGATTCTCCTCCTGATGTTTGAGTTGTATCAGTACTGATGGTATTTTACTGTTGCTCCCCCTCAACATTTGCATTATTTGAATCATCATCAGTAACTGGTGTTTCATCAGGCATTGGTCGATCATCAGGATCTGATGGAGTATCAGTATCTGACATTACTTCATCAGAATTCTTGGTAGCTTCATTTGCAAAGATCAAACTGTCATGTGAGTCTTCAACAATTCCTGTTATCTTATTATCATCAAAAGAAACATTGATAGACTCCATGACTGTCCTTGTTCTTAGGTTATATACTTTAAAGGCTCTTGTAGTTGGATAACCAATAAAAATGCCCTCATCAACTTTAGTTTCAAATTTTCCTAGCTGTTCAGGATGAGGTTTAAGAACAAAGCACTTGCAACCAAACACATGCAAATGTTTCAGACTTGTCTTCTTCTCTTTAATCATTTGATAAGGAGTGACACCATGTCTGTTGATTAGAGTAATGTTCTGTGTGTAGCATGTTGTGTTGACTGCTTCTGCCCAGAAATATGTAGGTAGTTTAGCTTCCTCCAACATTGTTCTGCCAGCTTCAATAAGAGTTCTGTTCTTCCTTTTAACTACTCCATTTTGCTGGGGTGTGCCAGGAGCAGAGAATTGTTGAACTATTCCTTTGTATTTGCAGAACTCTTCCATTACTGAATTCTTGAATTCAGTTCCATTATCACTTCTTAAAATCTTGACTTTGTACTTTGTGCCAGTTTCAATGAGTCTTACATGGTCCAAAAGTATTTCAGCAGTTTCATCTTTTCTGTGCAGAAAATACACCCAGGTAAATCTAGTATATTCATCAACAATGACTAGATTATACCTTTTCTTACCGATGGACATAATGTTGACTGGTCCAAACAAGTCAAGATGTAGCATATGATATGGTTCATCAATCGAGGATTCAGATTTACTATTGAATGATGTCCTTCTCTGTTTAGCCTTCTGACAAGCATCACAGAGACCATCAGGAGTATATAACGCCTTTGGTAATCCTCTTACCAAATCTTTCTTAATCAACTCATTGATGTTGTTGAAGTTGAGATGAGAAAGTTTCTTGTGCCAATTCCAACTTTCATCTACTGTTGCTTTACTGATGAGACATGTTGAGGGACCATCAGTATTGGTGTAGACATTGGCTTCATAAATGTTACCACGTCTTTGACCAGTTAATACAATCCTTCTAGATGTTTTACTGATCACTTCAAAGTGAGTATCGTTGAAGTCGACATGATAACCTCTGTCTGTGATTTGACTAACACTAAGCAGATTGTGTTTAAGTCCTTTCACCAGAGCTACTTTTTCAATGATGACATTTCCAATGATTATATTGCCATATCCCAAAGTTTGTCCAATGTTGCCATCTCCATAAGACACTGTTGGGCAAGCTTTCTCCTCAAATTCTGATAGCAAGGTTTTGTCTCCAGTCATGTGCACAGAGCATCCACTATCCATGACTAACACATTTTTCTTTTTACCCTACAATCAGAAACACAAAGAGCTCAGTTAAAATTTTTAAGAACCCACACTTGTTGGGTTCTTTTTACATGCAATTTAACACTATTAGCAGCAGAAGTCTTTTTAACAAAAGCAATTCTGTCAGATTTAAATCCATCAGAATTTGCTTTGTCATTATCAGAATTAACAGATGCATGCTTAGTATTCAAACTCTTTGTTCTACCAGAATTTGTACTTTTATTAAATTTTGGCAAGGGATCATAATAATTGTAGTACAAACTATGGTATTCTTCACATGTATAGATAGAATGCCATTTACTGCCACAGTGAAAACAAGGATTCTGTGGTTTATAAAATACTGATCTATTCCTAATGTCAGACTTAGGAACTACAGTAGCCTGCTTTTTACTCCTCCTAAAATCAATAGCAAGATGATTAGAGATACCACAATTAAAGCATGTTTTCCTTGGTGCATTTAGAATATACTTATAATTATTCTCTTTGTTTATTCCAATTTTACCATTCCTGTTCTTCTTAGCAGTAGTGGTTTTCTCTCTATCTATCGCTTCACAGATTCTGTCTCTGAGTTGTTTCTTAGACAAAAGACCTATATTTTTGACAGATTTAGACTTGGAATTTTGTGTAGAAGTAGATCCCTTTTCTAAAGTAGAGTTGGGATTTTTTGGATACACATACTTAACAGGTTTTAATTTGGTCTTTTTTCTGTCCATTACATGTCTATAGGTTTTTGGATTTGTTGACTCATTCACAACAACTCTTCCTGATTTAGTTGTTTCAGCAGTAACAACTTTACCTTTATTCTTCTTTTTGTCCTCTGGTTTATAACCTAGACCCTCTTTCCAGTTCTTATCTGTGATAAGATCGTGTGTTTTCTTTCCAGAGTGTGTCCAGGTTCTGAGTTTCTCATTAGCTTCATTAAGTTCCTTTTCAAGTGCAGTACATTTAAACTCCATTTCTAGCTTCATGTGCTTAGCCTTATCACATTCATTTTGTACTTCTTCCATGAAGAGTAACTCAGCTTCTAGATGATCATTTCTTTTAGTCAATTCTGACATCTCAGATATTATTCTAGCATTTTCAAGAAATTGACTTTTAAAGCTAATATGCAGAGACTTTAAGAAAGATCTTAACTTAGAGACATTATCAGTATCAAAATCAAAAACAACTTCAGGTACCTTATTTTCAGGAGCAGCAATCTCATCCACATTTGTCATTAATGCATAGTTCACTTTTTCCTCTTCAGAGTCTGAGGAAGAGTTCATCCAATCCTTGCTAGATGAGATAAGAGCTTTGGTTTTGGCCTTTTTGCATTCAGTTGCAAAGTGACCTATTCCATCACAGTTGTAGCATTTGACTTTTGACTTGTCAAACTTACTGCCTTTACTTTCATTCTTCTTGTACCTGTTCTTGTCAGTATTGACAG
Organism: Saposhnikovia divaricata; assembly: GCA_036435485.1. Classification (NCBI taxonomy): domain Eukaryota; kingdom Viridiplantae; phylum Streptophyta; class Magnoliopsida; order Apiales; family Apiaceae; genus Saposhnikovia; species Saposhnikovia divaricata. The sequence goes on along the minus strand of CM071594.1, from coordinate 51,230,371 downwards.
GTTTCTTCTGAAAGTTGCCTTGTCTTTTAGCCTTTCTAAACTTCATCTTCTTGAAACCCTTGACTATCATAGCAACCATTTCCATCATATCAGAATCAGTAGAGTCATCATCAGTATCAGTATCAGGATTTGCATCAGGATCTGATGATGAGTCATCAGTATTGGACTCAACGACTCTACTTCTCCTTCTTGAAACCTTCACGCTTTTTCCTTTTGATTTTGATTCAGCATTCAAAGCAACAGCCTTTTCTTTGTTGGTCTTCTTATTCTTCCTTTGTTGAACATCAAAATCATGGGTACTTAGCATCCCATAGACTTCATCAAGAGATACAGCATTAAGATCATACTGATGCCTGATGATAGAGGTTTGAGTATCCCACTCCTCAGGCAAAGCTCTAAGAAACTTGGTATTCGAGTCTTCTGGTTCATACTCTTTACCCACTAGAGATAGATTATTCAATAATGTCAGAAATCTATCATACAGATCAGTGAGTCTCCAAAGTTTCCCAGATCTCCTTTTGATAGATTCAGTACCCTGGCATTGAGTCTCCAAAGTTTCCCAGATCTCCTTAGCAGTTTTACATGCTATCACTCTATTTGACATGACAGCATCAAGGCTATTATGAAGAATGTTCTTCACCTTTGCATCTTTGAGTACTTCAGCCTTTTCCTCAGGAGTCCATTCAGCCTTTGTCTTCTGAACATAGTGCTTAGGTATAGTATCTGTTCTAGCAACCAGTCTCTTAGGGATATATGGTCCATCATATATTCGATCGAGATAGTTAGGATCAGTTGCCTCCAGATACATCAACTTCTTTACCCTCTATGTGGGGTATTCAGCCTTTTTGAGAACAGGGATTTTAATACTTTCATACTTGCTTGTCGGCATATTAAGATCGTTTCTGATTGTAGTTAATCAGTTTGCTCTGATACCAATTGTTGCCCAGTAATTAACAATTGTAGAAGGGGGTTGAATAAAATTGTATAAGATTTTCGACTTAAACAGAAATAATAACACAAGTATGAATAAATAACAGCTTTATTAATTCTGATATAAAACTGTTACAAACTCTCTCAAGAAATTCTTATGTTCTTAAGAGCTGCTAGGTTACAAGATAATTCGTGTAAGCGATTACAATTAAGTAAAACCTAAACTGTGTTTATATACAGTACACAGATACACTATCAATTACAAGATATATCAAATCAATTACATACGTTTCTTAGTACATATCTTGAATGATAGCTGCGTTCCTATAGATCAGGAACCATCATGTCAATCTTCCTAGATTCCTGGACTGATGTATATCCTTATGAAATCCTGATCAGCTTCCAATCCTGATGATAACCCAATCTTGACGGTGCATTACTGATGACGTCAGCATCAGTATCTGATCAGTAGTCCAGATCCTGATCATCACTTGAATCAATATCTAACATTATTATTAATTAAAGATGGATTAAAATAATTATATGAAACAAATACTAACCTCGACATGGATACAAAATTACAAAAATAAATTATATAATGGGTCAAGTTCTATAAAAAAAAATATATTCTAAACCTAAATATGGATACTCAACTTAGGCTCTATTTCATATTGCTATTAAAAATTGTTGAGTTGTTAGAAAAAGTGTTGACAAAATAAGCGTTGTTTGGAAAATCAGATAACTGTTTGGTAATATTTTTGAAATTTTCACGTTTTTGGAGTATAACGTAAAAAAAATAATATTTTTGGGGATGTTTTAAGTTGGAATCAGTAATTGCTAGTTGCAAAAGTTGAAAATCAATTTTTTTTTTCCAAAAGTATGGGGGAACCTGCTTCTTTAAAAGCAGCTTTAAGGCTTTTCAGGAAAAAAACTGTTGTTGGTGTCTGCAATAACAATACCAAATTGGACCTTAACATATGGACTATCTTTGATCTAGCAATAAGTAACATATAAATTATTGAGATTAGGATACTTAAGATACATCTTAGATAAAATTGGTGAGATACAATGAATTTTATATGCAAACATGGTATATGTATATTTGTAAAATCAGGATTCATTTAAAATTTTAATGATCTTCTAATTTTTAGTACTAAAATCTTAGGAAATTACCTAATTATGTGTCTTAGGTTCCTTTTTCTCTAAATTATTAAATACAATGACATCTCTAATGGGCCAAAAAAGACCATCTGCCAAAAAAATATCTATATTTTGTGTGAATGGTTCAGATTAAATATTTTAAAACCTAGTTTATATTGAATCCTCTCTTCACCTATATATTGTGCCTTTATACTATCACACACACAATAAAAATCTTTTTGAAGCAAACCTTTTCAAGATCTCAACATATCAATTGAAGAATTGAAGATCTTTTTAAATCATCATAATATAAGGTATTTTTCTTTATTTTCGTAATTTATATATAACTCTATAACGTTTATATCTATATGTGTGCACATATACCTTATCAATTGAAAAATTGAAGGTATTTCTTGATCATCATAATAAACAATAGTTTTTTGTCTTGTTCTTATGTGTGGACGTGACTTAATGTTTAGATTATAGATTATAAAGAGAATTTTAAAATTGTGAAATGGTGGTGGCCTGGAAAAATCTAAGGGTGATAAACATTAGGTAAAAATTAGAGGCTGTTTATATGCAATAAGCCTCACTTGATGCAAGAATGTCCATAGAAAGAGAAGTTGAATGATATGATTGTTGAGGAGAGAATAGAGAGAGAATCAGATGCTTGAGAGCAATTTAGTGATAGGAACTGATTATTAGGGCAAATAGTTATAATTATTGTCAACAAGCGAACGTAGTGAAACAATAAAAGATACGGGTGGTTCCCATACAATTGTGTTCATTATTTATATTCAATCATCTACATATTATTTGTCCATTCTAGATCTAATTTTGGTGCAAGCGTCAATCGATCAGAAATAGCTAGACATCATTGGGCGTGAATTAGGCATCACAAGCGCGATATTCAAGACAGAAAAATTGTTTTGTGATAGTTGGTAAAGTACAATTTTACCTTTATAAAATTTTACGTTTTATACGATTCTAACAATTTTTTATATGAATTTAAATTATTTTTTACTTTACCAAATATTTTGACCTTTTATTCCTATACATAATTACTTACGACAATCTTTGTATGGTATATGATTAGTTAACTTTAATTTGCTAGGTTAATATCTATATATAACTAGTTGGCGTAGAAAAATTCTACAAAGTGTTAATATTATTGATGTGATATGATTGTAAGTTTCATAAAGTGCTAGTTTAGGAAGATAGCTACAAAGTGTTATCGAAAGAGGATTAATGATATAGTTGTATGTTTCAAAAAATTCTAGTTTAGAAAGATACGTTTTAGGTTGGTACTTATCGTCAAAGTTCCACAAAGTAGGGGTGTGCACGGGTCGGTTCGGCTCGGTTTTTACCGAAAACCGTTACCAAACCGTACATGTCGGTTCGGTTTGGTTGCTACCTATTAACCGTAACCGAACCGTTCGGAACGGTTTTTTTGGTTCGGTTAACCGTTTGTCGGTTTCGGTTTTTTTTCGGTTTTTTTATTTTCTACCTAACTCCAAAATATTGTATAAATTAAATAGTAGCAAAAAACACCTGCTGCTCCAATGCAAATTTTTCTTAAGTTTTTAAGTTTTAAGGTTAGATCAAATACAATCAAGATACAGGATTGAAAATGTCAATTGCATTAATTGTTAATAAAATTACTACATCAAAGGGAGATCTCAGTATAGACAATATATATACTCAAGCAATTACAAATGTAAGATATGATACTGCTGCTTCATGAAATTTTCGGCAAATTGTTGCTGTGCAATTCTTAAGTATATATAACTATATAGTGTTGCTCAAATTCATACTATCTGTTTTAAGTTTGCAATATTAATGAAGATAGAATAATAAAGCCTAACATGTAATGATTTATTGGAAACACTTGAAGCATCGGCTATAATGAATTTATGCTACAACCTATCTTTTCCTGGAGCATGCTACATTTGGTTTATGGCCCGGAGAAATTCCTGTAAAAGCTCAAGTAATTACAAATGTGTTACATTCTTGTTAGTAAATAATGTATTATTATATAATCATATTATATTTAAATACTTAGATCATGATATACTTAGATCATGTATATCGTAAATAATGTATTATTATATAATCATATTATATTTAAATAAATAACTAAATATATATAATATTATATAAACGGTTCGGTTTTTCGGTTCGGTTATTGGGATAAAACCGTAACCGTTACCAAACCGTTCCGTCGGTTCGGTTCGGTTACGGTTTTTTTCGATTTTTGTCGGTTTCGGTTTTTTTCGGTACGGTTTTTCGGTCCGGTTTCGGTTTTTTTTGCTACCCCTACCACAAAGTGTATAAGGATTATTAGTCATCATCAAGTTTTGTGTGATGTAATAAAAGTGATGTAATAATATAGGAGGTTTAACATGACATAATCGATCATCAAGTATTACATAGCAAAATAAATATTAATAGTGAAAAAAATAACAAAGATAATTAAACATTACATATGTTAATTTTAGTTAATATAAATAAATTATAAATAAGAATTATTAAAAAAACTTTCACTAATAGAATTAAAATATTTTTATAAATATAAAAAAAACATGTAACTAATTAATATGATTGAAGATATAATAATTTTTTTTACCAATGATATCAAATAAATTAAAAGCATTAGTGAAAGAATGAAAATAAAAGTAAATTCAAAATTATAATATTTACATACAAATAATAAAATGTTTACAAGTTTAATAAATTTACAATTTGTGTTAATGCAACATTGATTTTTTTTTTTTCATTATTAATTTAGCTTGATACCATCTTCAAGAGCTATTTTAAGTCAACGTATATTTATAATCAATGAGAAATTTTCCTACAAATTTAATGTTTATAATTAAACACTGTAAAAATATATCAACAAAATCACAAATATATACATCCAACCATAACCATAGTCGGATTTTGCACATCATAATGTTATACTATCTTCTTGTGTTTTTGTAAGAGTTATATGTAAAAAAAACTCATTCAACTTTTCTCCAATTTGCAACATAATCATTATGATTTTTTACTCACACTTTTAACCATCGACCTTTTATAAATCATTAAAAATTTAATCGTAGTTAACTAGAAACCTGACTTGGCACCTGTTTCTATATCATTGCCAACTGAAAGCTGATGTGGCAAAAACAAAAACTCCAATACAACATAACAAAAAACACACTTCAACATTTAAAAAAAACACACTCCAACATACCTTAACAAAAATCTCCAAATCACCAAATAACCCTAAAAACTTATCGGGCTTTCCTTCACTCTCCCTCCATTTTCCCATTCTCTAGTAAGTTCTTGAATTAGAAACTAAAAGTTTTTTTGTTGGCTACATTTGAAGAAATTTATGTAATTTAAGGATAAATTTATGTCATGGCTACTATATAGTACTATTTATTTGGTTAATCTGGTTTTGAATGCATTTGTATTATTTATGTAAATCTTTGAATGCATTTGTATAATTTATGTAAATCAATTAGAGTTCAATGAATATATCAGTTTAAAGAAATATAAAAAATTAAGTTAAAGATTATATTAAGAAATATAAAAATTAAGATAAAGATTATATTAACACATACTTATTTGTGTAGTGGTTATTTTGGTATATTAATAAAAAGTAATTATTCATGTCCGTCACATCTATACTATACTATTATAAGCAAACTAGGGTATATTTGGTTGGTTGGTAGTTTGGTCACTTTATTTGGTACACTCAATAACATCCATTAGATTTTAAGATAAATAAATGAGAACCGTTGGATCTAATGCTAAAAGAATATTCTTTTTATAATATTTAAACTACTTTTATAGTTTCCAAGTTCGAATCCCACAAAAAATATAGCTCTATTAAACATATATATTATTTTATAACCTACTCTAACGAGTTTAAGAATCAATTCCCGTAAACAACATATTATTAATTAAAACACTATCGTTAAAAATACTATCAAACATGTATTATAATATTTTATTATCTTCTATAATTTATTTTCCTCCTAATTAAAAAATATATCTGAACATGATATTTAAAAAGTTAAAAAATTATTTTAATAATAAAAATATATATATACAACTTAAAACTTTAACAATAAAATATAATTTAAAAAATTTACAAGCAACCGTGCATCGCACGGGTTATAGGCTAGTATGGACTAATCACCGAAGTGATTAATTTGCCATGTCAACCTAGTTTAATCATGATTAATTTTGTAATATAGTTTTTGCATAATTTTTAAAAGATCAATAGTTAAAAGTGTGAGTGAAAAATCATAATAATTATTTTGCAAATCGAATAAAAGTTGAATGGAATTTTTTGGTAAATAACTCGTTTTTGTAATGTTTATTTGCACTATACTAACTAATATGTAGTTTACACAAACAAATTAATAAATTACGTTGTGGAAAATGGGAATTTGAATTTAAGAATTAATTGATTAATAGAAAATTAATCAAGAATTATTAATCGAATATATTTTAAAAATATGATAATAATAAGTAAGCTTAATGTATTAATTTAAAATAAATTTAAAAATTAATCGAATTTTAAAAATCAATCGAAACCATTAATAGATAAAATATTTTTAAAAACATACCCAACACACGCCTTCCCTTCTCACTCTCTTGTACAACTACAGTCTACAGCTATTTCTCCCTTTATGTGTATAGATATACTATACACATAAATCTATACTTGCTCTTAGATGCTCATCGATTATGAATGGACTTTAATTCCACCATTCACAATCCATCATACCCTTCGCTTTTATTGCTTGTGAGTTTTGCCAACTTTGTTTTTCTTTTAATTTACAAGTCTATGTTATCTTTTTTCCCCTTAAAAATATACTTCATTTCTTCGTTTATTATTATTGAATCTCAATTTCAGGAGTTGGGTTTTGATTATTACCTCATTTTAAGTTTACGTTTGTGTCACTATACTTCATCTATAGCTGATTCTGATTGTGGGTTAGTTTTTCGATGACTTTGAGTTGGGTTTATGTTTGATAGGCATATGTGATGAAACATAATTGTGGGTCTTTTAGTACAAGATCTGGTTTCAACTAATGTTTTTAGATTTTGGTCTGAGTTGGTTATTTAACACGGTATCAGAGCTCAGTTTTATATGTCAGGGGCTCAGTTATTGAGTTAGAACACTCCAACTTGAATCAATTGCCCCCAATTATTTTGCACATCTTTGTTTGTTAAACGGATTATACATTTGTGTTTCTTATGTTGTGCTTTTAATTTCGAAAAAAGAGAGAGAAGCAAACGGAGGGTGACCAATTTTCTTTCCGAGTTGTGGTCCTCAAGTTTTCTCAGAAAAGGAGACTTTCTCCCCAAATATTTACCCCCAAAAATGGAACGGGATGTAAGAGAAACTCTCACACATCCTTTTCAATGATTTCCAAAATTTTTTGCATTACTTTCTCCCCCAATTTACAATAAAAATCGGAGCACACAAGGGATTGTTTTTTATTTTTTGTTGCTTCTTTCACCTTCTTTTGTCTTCATTTTTTGAACCGAAAACTTTGGTACATAATGTGTAAGATTGGAAGATTGTTCGGGTGTTCCACTCGAGAGTGTCGATGGTACCATTGTGGATAATTTGAGTCTCCTGTGAGATTTATGTCTCTTAGTAGGTGTTAGGTGTTAGCATGTGGATTTATTAGGTTCTCCCAACCATGCATGTTAAGTTATCAGTTCTTTATAAAACTTAAGGTGTTGGGTGGAGGACTTATAAGAATACCTACCAATAGATTTCTATAGACTTGGTCATCTACTAGAATTTTATTCCTTGTCCTGACTATACATAATATTTGGTGAAATTTTGTTGTTTTGAGTTATTATTAAGACCTATTTGTGTTGAATTAGTCGGTCTTTGTGTTGATATTTGGTGATATTTGTATGGTTTGTGGGTTTTGTGTTATGTGTATATGTGTGGAAGTGAAAGATTTTATCAGTATTGGAATTTGTAAATTTAGTTTGATACACGATGACATGTTATTATGTTTTGTGTACTCATGTGCTGGTTCAAAGTTTAACTGATATTGGATGTTCTGTTTTTCAGGTTTGATATTTTGAGTTTTTGTGTTTCAAGATCCACCGGGTTTGTAAAAGATGAGTAACATGGATGAGAAAATGGGTAAAGCTTCTTTTCCTGGGGTTGATGAGGCTGTTAAGGAGAAATATGTCTTCGGGAAATATGCAGAAAAAGAATTGTTGACAAAGCTAAAAGCCCTAGCTCTTTATCATGACAAACCAGGAGTAACCCCCAATTCCATTAGATCTTTGTGGGATCAGACCCTTAGAGTACGAGAAGTCATGGCTCTGACTAATTTTCCACAGGTAAGATCTGGGTAATTATGCCTCTTATTTTCTCTTGTCTTATTTCTCTTTGCATATGCTATTGTTTCCAGTTGATTCGATTTAAAAGCTGAAAAGTGAAACTGCTAAAACATATCATTCCCCATTTTGAACTCATGTTTAGTATCTTAATTTTTCTTTTGAGACAAAATCAGAAGTTTCTTATATATGTATATTTCTGTTAGTTTGCACCTGAATAAAACATTCCTCTTGGCGTAGTTGACATATGTATTACATGCCCAACACATTCTCTTGGCCAGACTCTTCCCAGATTTTACCAATCTGCGTTCGTTGTAAAACAATCGGGCCAAACTCTTCCTAAATTTTACCAATCTGCGGTTGTTGTAAAACAGTCGCACAAAATTAATAATTTTGTTGTGAGCACCTACACAACATTGGATTCAGAAAATATAATTTGTATGTTAAGTTGTTGCGTCCTCATTTATTGGCCGAAGAACATATGGATAATATTTACTTAACTTAAAAATAATATTTCACGAAGATATGAGTAGTCTATGTAAAACTAGGATTAAAGCTGATTTGCCCATAAGCTCATACTTGGTACACTTGGTATTCGTGTTGTGTAGTTTCGTATTTTCATGTGCTTTTACCCAGACACAACACGGAATCATTTTATGTACCTCATCACATGAGTACATGTAATTAAAAACGTAGGGGTTAGAAGATTTTTGGGAAAGGTTTGAATGTTACTTAAATTTGTAGCCACTATGAGGACAGGAAGTCACATGGTGTCCGAAGAGATAGATCGTCAAATCTCCTAAAGTCCGGTGTAGCAACATTCTAAAAAGAAAAGGTAGATAAATTAGACTTGTTTGCTTATATTACTTTATAACTTTGAGATTGAGCTTGTTGGAGGTTGCGATATAAACAAATTCTTCTATAATCTGACTGGAAAATCTCAAGTCTAATAGTTCCCCCAAGTAGATTTTTTTTCATCAATTCCCCCAAAACTTATCTTTGATTTGTTAAAATTCCATTATTTTTTTTCAGTTTTTGTCTAGCTATCATTCTTTACATGCCCAACCTGTAAGTTTTGTTGATGCAGGACAAGTTTTTTAATTAGGGTAGAGGAAGGGATAATGGCCTACTATAGTGAATTGGAGGGAAACAAAATAATTTATAGATTTATGTCAAAACCATTTTTCAATAAAATTATTCAACTTTAATAATGATGATGAATGATGATTACAATTGCATAAACAAATTTCTAATACTTGGTGAACAAGTAAGATCTTAAATAATAGGAAACTAATTCTAATATAAAGCCACTATCGAGTAATTAGATAGTACTATATCTAATGTAGGGAATAATTATCTTATTCTAATATACCTATACTACTAAATTAATTACAACAAATTATCTTCACTATCAGACACAGTAATTAACAATTTAATTCTTGATTTTGTGCTCCGCATCATTTGTCATGTTGTGCACAATTATTGAATTGGTCACTCAATGCATATTGGCCTTTTCACATTCATAGCAAATTTTTTTATGTCCCTCTCAAACTCATATTTATTAATTGAGACTCAGTTGTGAGATTAGAATAACCTTGTATCAGAAATCCCGTCAAGTTGAAAAATTTGAAGATTTAGTAATACGAGATGATCGATATATAATGAGACAACATATTCTTCCAGTCATATACACTAATTCAATAATCATCAAATCGTTCAACTACTTTAATCCTATGCCATTCATTTGCTCAATTTTTTTTATCATGCCTTGATTTACTTGTACTTTAAACATTTAACTTAAGTTTGAAAGTACTTATATATTCGGTGATTGATGTGATAACTGTTTCAGTTATAGTAAGTCATCATGCAAGTAGTAGCGATACTGTACGTGCCGTGGTCTTTTCTTCTTTATAATGACTACTAGATTGACATAAGTCTATTTAGTTTAGTTTTGGTTTTTTTTTTAATCTGTTTTAGAAGATAAACTACAAATATGTGCAACTCGAGCAGTTTTTAAAACTTTTTACATGAGTACATCTCTTATGTTCTTACGATTCGAAATTAAGCTCCCTCCTCCCAAATCTCTTCCTCAGAGAAAGCGAAAACTGCAACAGTTTTTAAACGATAATTTCAAGCGCGAGGCTCAAAATTTATGCGATAAACGAAGGGAAGCAAAATGTAGAAGAGGACAATTATCGCGAGCCTCTTCCGCCTCTTGTGTGCATACTGTGACTAATTCTATTGAAAGCTTGCACAAAAGAATCCTCCTGAATGCGCCTAGTTCAGGTAGTTTATTGACATCAGATGATAATTTGAAGAGGCTACCTTATGTAAGTTCCATTATGGATAGTACCAAAGATTGGTACCAATCAGACAGGATGCCATCTCTTTTAGTTGACATTACTGGATCAGTCCATGGTTCAAACCCTGTCAGTCCTGAACATATGGATATCCAGGAACCAGAATCACTGCATTTGGAGGACGGTTCATATTCCTCAAACTTGGAGGAATCCAGATATGATTGTCGACCGTCACAATCAAACATGTCGATCAGTTTTTTCTGCAATCAGTTCGAGAGGATGGCTGTTCCAGTCGGGCATCACTTTCAGGCTGACGTTTCTGAATGGCGGGGACCATCCAGTGAGGTATCTGTAATTAGGGAATCTAATAACTCAAGGTGGTTGGGCACAAAAGTGTGGCCAATCGAAAGGCAAAATGCGAAAACCACTTTAAGAGCAGTTGGTAAAGGGAGGCCAAGCTCCTGCACCTGTGCCTCCCCAGGATCGACCAACTGTGTCAGGCACCATATTCTTGAAAAAAGGCGCCTTATGCAATCTGATCTTGGTCCATTATTTCACATTTGGATGTTTGATGAGATGGGGGAAGAAGTTTCCAAGTCATGGACGGTGAAGGAACAAGAAAGCTTTGACTTGATAGCAAAAAGAAAGTCTAATTTCATACAGAATGCTGCAAAATCCTTCCCGTCCAAGTGCAAGAACGACATTACTCGTTATTACTTTAACGTCTTCATCCCTAGATTCATGAGTTCTCAGACCAGGTCATTACTAAAAGAAGTTGAGATTGATATCGATGATGTGAATGATGTCTATAAGCTGTGTGTAAGGAGAAGTTGCAAAGATAGAAGCAGCATTTCTAGACGCGGTAAAGATGTGATATCTAGATAGTTGTGTCACAGTTGATTTTTCCTTAGGCAGTCTTGCAAGGTTTGTTCTCTACCCCATCTTTTGTATCCAGCTGAAAAAGGATATGCAGCTTAATATCTTAATGGTGATGCCTGTAGGTTTATCTATCAAATACATTGCAGGTGTGATTGCCGTTGTGGAACTCTCCATTTTCTTGCAGTGACCTTTATTGAAGTCCATCCTCACAAAGTCATTTACCCTCATGTTTCAAATACAAGCTTTTGCTTTTGCTATACTCTAAATACTAAAATCGTTCCTAATTGCAAGTGTGTTGAAGCTTCATGGCTGATTAGATAGACTTAAACAGCCTTGGCAAAGAAACTTCTTTACTATCATGATCTTTACTTATGTTCTCTAAATATATTAAACTTTATACTCGATTTACCAAGTTGGACAAGTGATTCGGAGGTTTCTATCATCTCTACAACAAATGCCCTCAATTCTTATTCCTATTATACCACAATTTAAAGTTTTTGCCCTCAATACCTATTGGAATTTGCATTTTCAAGTTGGGAATCATCTTAACATAAATATCATTTGGAATGAGATGCTACACAAGTTTAACAAAGGAATCATTTGAAAATTTCTTGGGAGGTTCACATCTCCGAAGTACGTGTTAGAGCATGTCTAATGCTAGTGCTAAAATATGTATAGCTATTGCTATATTATGAAATCAAAAAGTGTTTTTTGATGTTAAAATAAAACTTATAATCCAATGCATAGTTCTAAAATGACACCAAATGGTACTAAATTTAGCTATATTTCAACTACATCAGCTTTAGATTCAAATATGTTTGTCACTGTTACTTTTTTTTATTCACTTTTCATCATTTTGTCACTTGCATGTCTATGTGGCGATTATAGCAACATCTAAATTTGCTTTCATGTTTAGAACCAAGGATAACATTTTTTTAATTTTAAAACCAAATATAGCATTGCATTGGAGAGTTGTGTTCAACAATTGATGCTATATTATAGAAATAGCACATATTTTAGCATTGCATTGGATTTGCTCTTATACACTTTGTATTTTTCAAACCTATGTAATCCCAGTTCTTCATTTAGCTTCAAATACACGTGTCGGACATTCAGACATGCATTTTAAGCCAAATACATGTATTTTTTTAAAAATATTGTCGTGTCCGACACTTTGATACGTATTCATGTTGGACATTTCCGGCTGCATCCGGGTAACATAGTTTCAAACACACATTTAATTGATACTTATTTCTTATAGACTTATCTTAGAGATGTGTATTTCCTTATGTATGCTTTGTTTGAATGGTGCTTTTCATGATTGTGAAATTTTACTATTATGAGCATTATTCCTAAATTTTTTGGGATAATTATTTAATTTGGATGACTTGTGTTGCTGAATCTATTGATGAGATTAATCAATTTCATGATAGTTAAATGGTTCATGAATTATGAATTAGTTTCCCTTGTGTTCTCAAGTTTTTGAAAGAAAAGAAGGCAAGTTCTTTTGTTTCTTCATCTTTTCACAAATCTGTCCAAAATGTTGGAAGAATGCTTTTTAGTTCCTAGGGTTAAGCATTCTTTTTTGAATTCGTCCGAATTGATCGAACCAAATTGTTCAAAGGCGAAATTTCAGGTTTTCATCGGTCTGGTTTACAATATACAAATATCGAATAATTTTGTCAGGTTTTATTTTACTAAATATACTAACCAACTAAATTGAACCGAATTGATTTACCAATTATATATATATATATATATATATATATATATAGCTCTAACCACTTGAGCTATCTGATCGTGCTCATGATTGAAAGATATGATACAATTTATATTTTTAGGTGTTTATAAAAGCTAACATCTTCTAATTAAAAATTTATGTATTTTAATTAAAAAGGCAATCGATTACCTACCATTTATTATATTTTTTTCTTATTTATTAATTAGGATATACCGAAAATCAAATTGACAAAACTTTTATTGTTTCGGTTTTAATATAATAGTATGGATATACGTAGCTCATCATATTTTTAGAAAATGAGAGATTTTAGTTAGAAAATATTGTGTTTTAGCTTAAAAAGGTAATTAGTAAGTTATTAGTAATTATAATATTAATATTTTATTTAATTAAATAGAATGGCTCATGATATTTTTGGAAAAGTAGAGATTATAATCCAGTTTGTTATTAGTAATTATAATATTATATTTTATTTCGTTAAATAGAAAGACTCATGATATTTTGGGGAAAGGAGAGACCATGGTTATAAAAAATAGAAAATGTAATGTGTCTTAATTGAAAAAGCTAGTTAGAGCATCTCCAATGGGAGAGACCTCTTAGGTAAAATTTGAAATTAATTACCATAAATAAGAATTATAAAGAATGTGTAAAAAATTTTGCATTCCAATGGGACAAAATAGTTGTCAATAATTATAGATAATCTCTTGATGTTGGCTATATTTGTCGAACCTCTAGAGACCTGTAGTGAATTGCCACATCACTTATTTCTATATTAAAATTATATATTCCATTAATAACAATTTGAAATATTAATAACATACCATTTTTAAAATATAGTCAATCATTATAGCCAATACCATCGGAACACAATGTCTTACAGGTTTGACAAATTTTACATAATCAATATTTTATGTAATTTAGCCAATCATTTTTAGCTAACGCCATTGGAGATGCTCTTACTTCCTCTGTCCCTCTCATTTCTTTATACTTTCCTTTTTGGGACGTCCCATCAATTCTTTACGTTACTAAAAATAGTAAATTTTAATAATAAAATACATTATTACATTCACTACTTCATTCCACTTTTTCAACACTTTATACTACTAGCTTAAAATTCGTGCAATGCACGATTTTCTTTAATATTATTTGATTTTTTCAATAATTTGAATTAATTTTTCATGATATAAATTTTGTAAGTTAAAATTTTATATGATATGATTTGATATATATATATATATATATATAACCCTTTAGTTGAAAAGGTAATCAGTTAATTATTAGTAATTCTAATATTATTAGTTTATTTTATTAATTAGAATGACCAAATTTTTGGAAAAAGAAGATATTTTATTTAGAGAAGTTAGAAAAGGTAATAGCTGAAAAAGGTAATTGATTAGTTATTATTAGGAGAAGTGTTTGGAAGAGCTGCCTGTAATATTTTGAGAAAAGATTGTGTTTTTTTTTTAGTTATTAGTATAGATAATATTATTAATTTAATTCTTTAATTAGAATGATCATATTTTTGGAAAGAAGAGATTTTAGTTAGAAAATTTAGAAAAGGTAATAGCGGAAAAAGGTAATTGGTTGGTTATTATTTAGAAGAAAATGAGATTTTTTAGTTAGAAAATATAGAAAATATAAAAGCTAATCAATTGGTTATTGGTAATTTTAATATTATCGGTTTATTTCATTTATTAGAACGATCATATTTTTGGAAAGAAGAGATTTAGTTAGAAAAATTAGAAAAAGTAATAGCTGAAAAGGTGGTTGGTTAGTTATTATTTAGGAGAAAAGATTGTATTTTATTTTTTTTGTAATTAAGTAAAATAATTAAGGATAATAGAGTCGAACAATTAAATAAGGTAAGTACCATACTGTACCGTACCAAAAATTTTAATGTTTCGTCTTTTATAATATAGTATAGATTACACCCACTATTCACTTATTTTAACAATAAAATCACTATTACATCCAGTACTTCATTTATTTTGTCAATGTTACACCCACTATCCTTGGTCTCCGTACCCAAACACAATGTAAAAAATCAACGGGACGGAGGGAGGAGTTGTTAGTAATTATAAAATAGAATTGCCCGTAAGTATAAAAGAAAATTAGAAAGTAAGTAAAAAATAATTTTGGATATTTAAGTAAAAATACAAAGTATACTCAAATAAGAACCATCTGAGATACGGTAATTTATATCATTTATGTTGATGATTTGATTGTTTATCATTGCTATTATCTTATCACCATCTACTTCCCACATCAACCATCACATCTAACCATTGCTTTCGATAATCGCCTTCATCCATCCTATAAAAATACCAATAATTTGCGAAAATCGTAACCGAATTGGTGGTGATTTTTTGGGCTTGTTGTAGGCGGTTGTCGGAAGGGGTCGTTGGAGGTGGCGGTTGGGGTTGGGGTTGGAGGTGGCGGTTGCGGTTAGGGTTGGTGGGGGGCTGTCCTGTGACAATTGCAATAATAAACAGTGAAATCACTAACATGAATGATGTAAATCATCAATTATATAGAAAAGAAACACTGATGGTATTTCAAGCACACTATAAACTGAATACAAATCTCTATTTATATAGAGAGTAGGAGGCCTGTCAATTCAAGCCAAGACAAATGACTTTTACAAATTTCAAAAGAAAACAACTAACTTTAACAAAAGAGAACATTATTCTTTGTCGGGTGCTCATTGGGCCCCATCGCCACAATCAATAATGGATACAGACAAACAACTTTAAGAAAACAATCAAATTACTTTTTATAAAGTAACCATTATTGCTATTCTTTTGAAAAAGAAGAACTGCATTATACGAAAAACAATTATTTTTGCTGTCTTTACTTCCTCCACTGGTCCCAGAAAATGAATGAATTCATCCCGTAATATATATATATATATATTACATCTCAAAGAACTATTAGGATGCCTAGGACTAGGTCCGCTAGATATTCCTCTACTAGTGATTATATCACTACCCCGAGCGTTTCAGCTAGAGCTTCGACTTCTCAATTCAGAGAAGAATCTATAGTTCCTGAACATGTAGAAGAAATTAGAATTAGCCAAAATAAAATTCCAGAAGGAATTTATGAACAGAGTAGAGAATCTCCTACTCAATCAGAAATGAGTTTCCATATATAATGATAGATTTATCCCCAGGAAGTAAGATGAGAGAAATTCTTAATCAAGAATTTCAACAAGAAAAACATGCCCAATTTAGGCAATGGTATTTTAAGAAATATTCTTCTGGAGACCTAAAAAGGATTAAAGATGAATATTATAGTTATCTAGGTAAAACGGAAGATTATATATCTTTTGTTCATTGGTTCATGAAAACATATCTAAGTAAGACTAATAACGAAATTCTAGTCTTACAAAGACCCTGGAAAACCCCTAAGGGAGACACCATTACTTCTCCCTATCCTCCAGAACAAACAATTTGTTTGAGTAATACTACAGAAGCTACGGCTTATACAAGCCTGCAAAAACTCGAGACTACTCAAGCTACTGTGAAAGATTTAAATGCGATAATTAGATCGCAAAATTATACAAACACCTTTCTTACTTGTCTAGGTGACCATTTCTTAGCCCTAGAAAACGAGATAGTTTCTCTTAAGCAAGTGATAGAAAACGAATTAATTTCTTTAAAGAAATCTATGGAGAAGCAACCTTCTTCAACCCTTGTTCCAGAATCCTCTAAGAACTATGCTCCTATGATTCAACCTCCAATTCCCATAAAAGGATTTAAATTAGATTCTAGTGGAGAAGAATTTATAAAAATTCTTCAACAAAAATTCAACAATATGAATATATCAGTCTTATCTAAGGACGATGAATCTCAGCAATCTGAGACTTCAGAAACTGCTGAAGATTTAGAGGATATTAATAATTTAGCTACCATGTTTGCTAAACAACAAATTAGTAATCCAGAGATAAATCCTATTTATACTCCCAAATTAAATCCTATTTATCCTCCTAAATCTTTAGAAAAATTCTATTACCAAAGACCGTCTCCTCAGGATCTTCTATTTGAAGAACCAGATTATATTCAAGCCTCCTATTCAGGAAAAGAGATCTATGAATGGAATCTTGATGGCTTAAATGAAAAGCAAATATTCGATATGATACACCGAATGATGATGTACTCTACTGTTTGTAAACAGAATGGTAACACTGATAGTGCTATAGCTTCCTTCATTTCTACAGGATTTGTAGGACAAATCAGGGGATGGTGGGATCACTATTTTACCCTAGATCAAAGATTAGAAATTCTTAATCACAAAAAAATTATTAAAATAGAAAATGGTATTGTTACTACTGGCGAAGAAGATGCAGTTTATACTCTGTGTCTTACAATTCTACAACATTTTGTAGGAACTAATATTCCTGTTGCTGAGAAGCTATGTACGCTCCTTCAAAATCTTAGATGCCCCTCCTTAACCCATTTTAGGTGGTATAAAGATACATTTTTATCTAGAGTTTATCAATTAGGAGAACCAAATTCGGTTCACTGGAAGTCAAAATTTATAGACGGATTACCTCATCTTTTTGCTGAAAGGGTTAGGCAATCCTTAAGAAATAAAAATGATGGAGTTAATATTAATTATATTTCTCTAACATATGGAGAAATAATTAGCCATTGTGTTAATGAAGGATTAGCTCTATGTAATGACATAAAGCTAAAAAATCAGTTAAAGCAACAAAAACTGTCAGAAAAACACCAATTAGGTGAATTCTGTGATCAGTTTGCTTTTGATGTAGGAAAAATTCCTAGAAATCAAGATAAGAAAAAGCAAAAGATTGCTTATAAAAGAAACAAGCTTTATAAGAATAATTCTTATAAAGCAAAATATCCTTTTAAACCTTCTTATAAAAAGAATTATAAGAGGAAATCTTATAATAAATCGGATAAAAAACCTTTTGTCCCCAATAAGGGAAAAAGAAAAGCCAAAAGGATTGATATAACTTGTCATAAATGTGGCAAAGTTGGTCATTATGCTAACCAATGTTGGACAAAAAAGGCCCTTAATAAAATAGAAGATGAGCAATTACGCTCTCAATTAGAAAAGGTCTTGCTTCATAGTTCTGATGAAGAACGAGAATCTTCTGATAACGAAGATTTAGCCCTCATTTATAACAGCTCTAGTGACTCAGATTCACAAAGTCCTGACAACAATGATTGCCAATGTAATGAGCTAAATTATTATAAATCTATAGTAGACATGAATGGATTAAATGTCTTAACTGCTGATCAAGATAGAGTCTTGAAGATTATAGATTCAATTTCTGATTTTGAGCTTAAAAAGCAAATGCTTGAAACTCTTATTAAAAATAATAAAAAAGAAGCTCCTTTAGTCATCGAAGCACCTTACCAGTTAAGTGAGGTATTAGATAGATTTCAAAAATCTACCCTTAAAGAAACTCCTGTTTCTCTTAATGATTTGAGAAAAGAAGTTAACTTATTAAAATCTGAAATTACTCAGATTAAGCAGGATAATACTTTGTTATCCCAAAGAATTACTTTATTAGAAAGCAAGTCTTTAATCGCTAGTGATAGTAAGGATATTCCTTCTTCTAGTAATAAAAATGAAACAGAATATTTAAATCTGTTAGAACAAGTAACCTCTCAACAATGGTATATGAATATATCAGTCTTATCTAAGGACGATGAATTTAACAATAATTGAGAAGAATTTATAAAAATTCTTTAACAATAATTTAACGATAAATTTAACAATTTAAATTAGATTCTAGTAGAATCTAATTTAAATTGTTAAATTTATCGTTAAATTATTGTTAAAGAATTTTTATAAATTCTTCTCAATTATTGTTAAATTCATCGTCCTTAGATAAGACTGATATATTCATATACCATTGTTGAGAGGTTACTTGTTCTAACAGATTTAAATATTCTGTTTCATTTTTATTACTAGAAGAAGGAATATCCTTACTATCACTAGCGATTAAAGACTTGCTTTCTAATAAAGTAATTCTTTGGGATAACAAAGTATTATCCTGCTTAATCTGAGTAATTTCAGATTTTAATAAGTTAACTTCTTTTCTCAAATCATTAAGAGAAACAGGAGTTTCTTTAAGGGTAGATTTTTGAAATCTATCTAATACCTCACTTAACTGGTAAGGTGCTTCGATGACTAAAGGAGCTTCTTTTTTATTATTTTTAATAAGAGTTTCAAGCATTTGCTTTTTAAGCTCAAAATCAGAAATTGAATCTATAATCTTCAAGACTCTATCTTGATCAGCAGTTAAGACATTTAATCCATTCATGTCTACTATAGATTTATAATAATTTAGCTCATTACATTGGCAATCATTGTTGTCAGGACTTTGTGAATCTGAGTCACTAGAGCTGTTATAAATGAGGGCTAAATCTTCGTTATCAGAAGATTCTCGTTCTTCATCAGAACTATGAAGCAAGACCTTTTCTAATTGAGAGCGTAATTGCTCATCTTCTATTTTATTAAGGGCCTTTTTTGTCCAACATTGGTTAGCATAATGACCAACTTTGCCACATTTATGACAAGTTATATCAATCCTTTTGGCTTTTCTTTTTCCCTTATTGGGGACAAAAGGTTTTTTATCCTATTTATTATAAGATTTCCTCTTATAATTCTTTTTATAAGAAGGTTTAAAAGGATATTTTGCTTTATAAGAATTATTCTTATAAAGCTTGTTTCTTTTATAAGCAATCTTTTGCTTTTTCTTATCTTGATTTCTAGGAATTTTTCCTACATCAAAAGCAAACTGATCACAGAATTCACCTAATTGGTGTTTTTCTGACAGTTTTTGTTGCTTTAACTGATTTTTTAGCTTTATGTCATTACATAGAGCTAATCCTTCATTAACACAATGGCTAATTATTTCTCCATATGTTAGAGAAATATAATTAATATTAACTCCATCATTTTTATTTCTTAAGGATTGCCTAACCCTTTCAGCAAAAAGATGATTTTCAGCAGTATTTATAGGATAATTTTAATTTAAGAAAGGCTCAGCACATGAGCAAGTAAGAAGAGAAGAAAATGAAATGTTATTGCAGCGTACTGAATATCAATACAAAGCTCTCTTTATATAGAGAGTTACTAATACACACTATTGAACTGAATTATTACAACAGACAAAAAACTTTAAGAAAAGTAGACATTATTGATGCCGGGTGCTCATTGGGCCCCATCGACGCATTCAATGATGAATACATACAAACAACTTTTACAAAACAAACAACAAACTTTATTAAAGCAAAGATTATGCTTTGCCCACTAAAATTCCATCAGCAAAAGCAGATATTATTGCCTTCAATAGTAGATTCCCAAATAATGGACCTTGAATTATTGTTGCTGTGTCAACAAAGGCACTCATCCTGTCAGATTTGAATACTTGAGAAGCACTTTCCTCCGAATAGAATAGAGAATTTTAATATTTTCTCTTCGGTTGCGGAGACGCTTAACCTCATGAAAGTCCCTCATAATTTCTGAAGTGGACCGATTCTTCCTTTCTAGAAGAGATGCATTCTTGTATTTAGAATCAAGATCATCAATCTGATGAGTAAGATTAAGGCATTCCTTTTCATCATCCTTTAACCTCTTAAATGCTTTAAATAAGGTCGGCATTGATCAGCTTTGGGGGGCTTTTCCTTTGGACTTTTGAATTAAAGTCTGAGTCATAGCATCCCAGAAATCTCCTAGGGATGGCTCGCGGGCTTGAGCCTGCTGAGATTCTTCTGTAGACAAATGTTCTTCTTCTTCGGCTTGAGATTCGCCTGCTAGACAATTATAGGGGTTAGAATCCATTGATCCTTGAGATGAAGAAGTTTTCATTGATTGATCCTCTTCCTGAGATGGATAAGACGGAAAAGAACTAAAAAATTGCTCTTTCATAAAGTCTAAAACTCGGACCATTATTTGTTCCTCTGAATCTGTAGGATATTTCTTTTGAAAATATTCTTTCATATTGGCAATTGAAGGTTGATTAGACGATTTTTCTTTAGAACCTTGGCCTTTTTCAGCAACAATTGTTGCTTTGATGGTGGCTATTTTAGCCTGCACATCCTTAGTATCTATATTAGTCCACCATTTACAAAAGAAATTTCTTTGTAATATAGGAATATCAAGATTATCTTGGGAGACTGATATTATCCATCTCCAAATCCATGGTATTTGAAATTTAGTAAAAAATATGAAAGGACATTGTCCCTTAATCATTCTTTCAGCAGTTACTCTGGCAATAAGAGGACTATTATCGCACCAAGGGATATATAAATCCTTAATTTCTTTAGGAAGAATTTCTAAAGAGGGACCAAATTTTGCCCACCATTGGTAGAACCAATTAGGAACTGGCTTATTAAGCACCCCTGGATCAATACTGAAAAACCAAGAATGCTTGTTTTTCGGATTTTGATAGTAAAAAGCCTTTGTGAAAGCTTCTACATAATCCCAGTAGTTGAAGTAAATGTACTTCCCCTCTGCTATTTTTATAGCTTTTTCTGCATTGGGATTAAATCCCCATTCTCTTGGAAGAAGTATTTTCTGGATATGACATTTGCTGAAATTTATAAAATTCTCAGGATTATTATTCTGATGATAATGAGTAATCGTTATCGATTCAGTGATTTTCAGCAAAATTTCTAAATTCTGCCTTCCCTGATTATTCAGGCCAGCATAACCTCTTGATTCAAGGTATTTTGTTCTTAAAGACCATCCATCATTTGGAGTGAGCTTAAGATCTTCTTCTTCCAGAAACAAAATAGTTTCGGTGGTAGGATTTTCGAAATATTCTTTATCCTGCTGTGCCTCAGTAACAGCAACATCTTTATAAGTTGTTGCTTTACTAGAAGAAGGAATATCTTCTTTTTTAGGAGGTGCAGGTAATTGCTGCATCCTTTGTCTGTGATGATATATAGTCCAATCACCTATTAGTGGGACACTTTCTTGAGATAACATATTGTTATTCCCATAACCTCGACCTCGGCCATAACCGCGGCCTCTTCCCCTATTAGGGGTCGTCATTCACCCTGTAAAAATTCACGGGTTAAATAATCAGCAAGAGAATTATTTTCTCCTTTTATAAACTGAATATCAAATTCAAAGGCTGCTAGTTGAGCTTGCCATCCTGCAAAAATTTGTTTTGCTACAAGATTTTTAACATCTTTTTCAATAATTGATTTTGCTGAACTACAATCAATTCGCAATAAAAATTTCTGATTTAATAAATCACCTTGAAATTTAGAAATACATTTAATAATAGAAAGCATTTCTTTCTTTACAGTTGAATATTTTAACTGTGTGGGATTCCACTTTCCTGAAGTGAATCTAACAAGAACTTCTTTTGAAGTTTCAGGAATTACTTGTTTTAGTATTCCTCCATACCCTATATTAGAGGCATCTGTTTCTACTATCTTAAAATATTTAGGATTGGCTAAGGATAAGCAAGGTAAACATTTTACCTTTGCTTTGATTTTCTGAACAGCCTGAGAATGCTTTTCAGTCCATGGTTCAGGTTTCTTTTTGAGTCTAGAATACAGAATTGCTGTATCTTGTGCTAAATTAGCATAATAGTCTGAAATATAATTAAGACTGCCCAAAAATCTTTGTAATTGTTTTTTATCAAGAATTTCATTAGGAAATTTCGAAGCAAATTCTATACTTCTATCTATGGGAACTATTTTTCCCTGATTAATAATATGTCCCAAAAACCTAACCTGAGTTTGGAACAATCTCATTTTTGGAGCAGATATAACTAATCCATTAGTCTTTATTAAATTCTTAAATATTTTTAAGTGTTTAATATGCTGATCTATTGTTTTAGAAAATACTAAAACATCATCTATATATACAATAATAAATTCTGTATACGGATTAAAAATATCATTCATAATATTCTGAAATTCAGAAGGGGCATTCTTCTGGCCAAAAGGTAAGACATTCCATTCATAATGACCAAAGGGAACTGTGAAGGCTGTTTTATACCTATCTGATTCTTTAATCTGGATTTGCCAATATCCTGATTTCATATCAAATTTAGAAAAGATTAAAGCATCGCTTAATCTATCTAACAAATCTTTTTTGTTAGGGATCGGATATCTAATCCATTTTAAAACTTTATTAAGAGGTTTATAATTAATGACTAATCTAGGCACTCCTCGTTCCTTCTCAGCAGCATTATTAACATAGAATGCTGTGCAACTCCAGGGAGATTTAGATTTTCTAATTAAGCCTTTTGTTAAAAGAGAATCAATCTCCTTTTTGCATAATTCCAAATATTCCTTATTCATCTGGGCTGGTCTAGCCTTAGTAGGAATTTGGTTTTCATTAAAACCATCTATGTAAGGAAGGGAAACAACATGTTTTTTCCTATCCCAGAAAGCATTAGGGAGGTCATTACAAACCTCATCATTGAACTGCTTTTCAATGATTTTTATTTGGGTTTTGGTGGTTGGTTGGTTAAGCTGCTCATTAATGCTTAAGACTTTGATTTCTTCTTGGAGAAAACATAATTGTTTTTCTTTACTAAGAAGACGGTCTCTAACCTCGTTAATAATACGAGTTTGAGGATCTGTAATAAAATCAAATTTTATATTCTTACCTTCTATTATGGTAGAAATCCCGGTTTTATCAACATTGTTGAGAGGCATAATATTATGAAGAAAAGGATTTCCTAATATTATTCTATGATTCATATTCTTTATTAGAATAAAAGAGGTAGGAAGACAAATATCTTTATTACAGATATAAGTGTTAGAAAGCTTATATCTAACTTGAAGTTTTTCTCCAGCTGCATGAGATATAGATTGAGTAGTTTTTTCAAAATATTTGGTAGGAATTATTCCTTCTTTTATACAATTTAAATCAGCACCACTGTCAACAAGGGCTATCTCATCTTTGAGAATAAATTCTCGGCTTACTACAAGAGTAATTTTGATATACCATTGTTGAGAGGTTACTTGTTCTAACAGATTTAAATATTCTGTTTCATTTTTATTACTAGAAGAAGGAATATCCTTACTATCACTAGCGATTAAAGACTTGCTTTCTAATAAAGTAATTCTTTGGGATAACAAAGTATTATCCTGCTTAATCTGAGTAATTTCAGATTTTAATAAGTTAACTTCTTTTCTCAAATCATTAAGAGAAACAGGAGTTTCTTTAAGGGTAGATTTTTGAAATCTATCTAATACCTCACTTAACTGGTAAGGTGCTTCGATGACTAAAGGAGCTTCTTTTTTATTATTTTTAATAAGAGTTTCAAGCATTTGCTTTTTAAGCTCAAAATCAGAAATTGAATCTATAATCTTCAAGACTCTATCTTGATCAGCAGTTAAGACATTTAATCCATTCATGTCTACTATAGATTTATAATAATTTAGCTCATTACATTGGCAATCATTGTTGTCAGGACTTTGTGAATCTGAGTCACTAGAGCTGTTATAAATGAGGGCTAAATCTTCGTTATCAGAAGATTCTCGTTCTTCATCAGAACTATGAAGCAAGACCTTTTCTAATTGAGAGCGTAATTGCTCATCTTCTATTTTATTAAGGGCCTTTTTTGTCCAACATTGGTTAGCATAATGACCAACTTTGCCACATTTATGACAAGTTATATCAATCCTTTTGGCTTTTCTTTTTCCCTTATTGGGGACAAAAGGTTTTTTATCCGATTTATTATAAGATTTCCTCTTATAATTCTTTTTATAAGAAGGTTTAAAAGGATATTTTGCTTTATAAGAATTATTCTTATAAAGCTTGTTTCTTTTATAAGCAATCTTTTGCTTTTTCTTATCTTGATTTCTAGGAATTTTTCCTACATCAAAAGCAAACTGATCACAGAATTCACCTAATTGGTGTTTTTCTGACAGTTTTTGTTGCTTTAACTGATTTTTTAGCTTTATGTCATTACATAGAGCTAATCCTTCATTAACACAATGGCTAATTATTTCTCCATATGTTAGAGAAATATAATTAATATTAACTCCATCATTTTTATTTCTTAAGGATTGCCTAACCCTTTCAGCAAAAAGATGATTTTCAGCAGTATTTATAGGATAATTTTAATTTAAGAAAGGCTCAGCACATGAGCAAGTAAGAAGAGAAGAAAATGAAATGTTATTGCAGCGTACTGAATATCAATACAAAGCTCTCTTTATATAGAGAGTTACTAATACACACTATTGAACTGAATTATTACAACAGACAAAAAACTTTAAGAAAAGTAGACATTATTGATGCCGGGTGCTCATTGGGCCCCATCGACGCATTCAATGATGAATACATACAAACAACTTTTACAAAACAAACAACAAACTTTATTAAAGCAAAGATTATGCTTTGCCCACTAAAATTCCATCAGCAAAAGCAAAAGCAGATATTATTGCCTTCAATAGTAGATTCCCAAATAATGGACCTTGAATTATTGTTGCTGTGTCAACAAAGGCACTCATCCTGTCAGATTTGAATACTTGAGAAGCACTTTCCTCCGAATAGAATAGAGAATTTTAATATTTTCTCTTCGGTTGCGGAGACGCTTAACCTCATGAAAGTCCCTCATAATTTCTGAAGTGGACCGATTCTTCCTTTCTAGAAGAGATGCATTCTTGTATTTAGAATCAAGATCATCAATCTGATGAGTAAGATTAAGGCATTCCTTTTCATCATCCTTTAACCTCTTAAATGCTTTAAATAAGGTCGGCATTGATCAGCTTTGGGGGGCTTTTCCTTTGGACTTTTGAATTAAAGTCTGAGTCATAGCATCCCAGAAATCTCCTAGGGATGGCTCGCGGGCTTGAGCCTGCTGAGATTCTTCTGTAGACAAATGTTCTTCTTCTTCGGCTTGAGATTCGCCTGCTAGACAATTATAGGGGTTAGAATCCATTGATCCTTGAGATGAAGAAGTTTTCATTGATTGATCCTCTTCCTGAGATGGATAAGACGGAAAAGAACTAAAAAATTGCTCTTTCATAAAGTCTAAAACTCGGACCATTATTTGTTCCTCTGAATCTGTAGGATATTTCTTTTGAAAATATTCTTTCATATTGGCAATTGAAGGTTGATTAGACGATTTTTCTTTAGAACCTTGGCCTTTTTCAGCAACAATTGTTGCTTTGATGGTGGCTATTTTAGCCTGCACATCCTTAGTATCTATATTAGTCCACCATTTACAAAAGAAATTTCTTTGTAATATAGGAATATCAAGATTATCTTGGGAGACTGATATTATCCATCTCCAAATCCATGGTATTTGAAATTTAGTAAAAAATATGAAAGGACATTGTCCCTTAATCATTCTTTCAGCAGTTACTCTGGCAATAAGAGGACTATTATCGCACCAAGGGATATATAAATCCTTAATTTCTTTAGGAAGAATTTCTAAAGAGGGACCAAATTTTGCCCACCATTGGTAGAACCAATTAGGAACTGGCTTATTAAGCACCCCTGGATCAATACTGAAAAACCAAGAATGCTTGTTTTTCGGATTTTGATAGTAAAAAGCCTTTGTGAAAGCTTCTACATAATCCCAGTAGTTGAAGTAAATGTACTTCCCCTCTGCTATTTTTATAGCTTTTTCTGCATTGGGATTAAATCCCCATTCTCTTGGAAGAAGTATTTTCTGGATATGACATTTGCTGAAATTTATAAAATTCTCAGGATTATTATTCTGATGATAATGAGTAATCGTTATCGATTCAGTGATTTTCAGCAAAATTTCTAAATTCTGCCTTCCCTGATTATTCAGGCCAGCATAACCTCTTGATTCAAGGTATTTTGTTCTTAAAGACCATCCATCATTTGGAGTGAGCTTAAGATCTTCTTCTTCCAGAAACAAAATAGTTTCGGTGGTAGGATTTTCGAAATATTCTTTATCCTGCTGTGCCTCAGTAACAGCAACATCTTTATAAGTTGTTGCTTTACTAGAAGAAGGAATATCTTCTTTTTTAGGAGGTGCAGGTAATTGCTGCATCCTTTGTCTGTGATGATATATAGTCCAATCACCTATTAGTGGGACACTTTCTTGAGATAACATATTGTTATTCCCATAACCTCGACCTCGGCCATAACCGCGGCCTCTTCCCCTATTAGGGGTCGTCATTCACCCTGTAAAAATTCACGGGTTAAATAATCAGCAAGAGAATTATTTTCTCCTTTTATAAACTGAATATCAAATTCAAAGGCTGCTAGTTGAGCTTGCCATCCTGCAAAAATTTGTTTTGCTACAAGATTTTTAACATCTTTTTCAATAACTGATTTTGCTGAACTACAATCAATTCGCAATAAAAATTTCTGATTTAATAAATCACCTTGAAATTTAGAAATACATTTAATAATAGAAAGCATTTCTTTCTTTACAGTTGAATATTTTAACTGTGTGGGATTCCACTTTCCTGAAGTGAATCTAACAAGAACTTCTTTTGAAGTTTCAGGAATTACTTGTTTTAGTATTCCTCCATACCCTATATTAGAGGCATCTGTTTCTACTATCTTAAAATATTTAGGATTGGCTAAGGATAAGCAAGGTAAACATTTTACCTTTGCTTTGATTTTCTGAACAGCCTGAGAATGCTTTTCAGTCCATGGTTCAGGTTTCTTTTTGAGTCTAGAATACAGAATTGCTGTATCTTGTGCTAAATTAGCATAATAGTCTGAAATATAATTAAGACTGCCCAAAAATCTTTGTAATTGTTTTTTATCAAGAATTTCATTAGGAAATTTCGAAGCAAATTCTATACTTCTATCTATGGGAACTATTTTTCCCTGATTAATAATATGTCCCAAAAACCTAACCTGAGTTTGGAACAATCTCATTTTTGGAGCAGATATAACTAATCCATTAGTCTTTATTAAATTCTTAAATATTTTTAAGTGTTTAATATGCTGATCTATTGTTTTAGAAAATACTAAAACATCATCTATATATACAATAATAAATTCTGTATACGGATTAAAAATATCATTCATAATATTCTGAAATTCAGAAGGGGCATTCTTCTGGCCAAAAGGTAAGACATTCCATTCATAATGACCAAAGGGAACTGTGAAGGCTGTTTTATACCTATCTGATTCTTTAATCTGGATTTGCCAATATCCTGATTTCATATCAAATTTAGAAAAGATTAAAGCATCGCTTAATCTATCTAACAAATCTTTTTTGTTAGGGATCGGATATCTAATCCATTTTAAAACTTTATTAAGAGGTTTATAATTAATGACTAATCTAGGCACTCCTCGTTCCTTCTCAGCAGCATTATTAACATAGAATGCTGTGCAACTCCAGGGAGATTTAGATTTTCTAATTAAGCCTTTTGTTAAAAGAGAATCAATCTCCTTTTTGCATAATTCCAAATATTCCTTATTCATCTGGGCTGGTCTAGCCTTAGTAGGAATTTGGTTTTCATTAAAACCATCTATGTAAGGAAGGGAAACAACATGTTTTTTCCTATCCCAGAAAGCATTAGGGAGGTCATTACAAACCTCATCATTGAACTGCTTTTCAATGATTTTTATTTGGGTTTTGGTGGTTGGTTGGTTAAGCTGCTCATTAATGCTTAAGACTTTGATTTCTTCTTGGAGAAAACATAATTGTTTTTCTTTACTAAGAAGACGGTCTCTAACCTCGTTAATAATACGAGTTTGAGGATCTGTAATAAAATCAAATTTTATATTCTTACCTTCTATTATGGTAGAAATCCCGGTTTTATCAACATTGTTGAGAGGCATAATATTATGAAGAAAAGGATTTCCTAATATTATTCTATGATTCATATTCTTTATTAGAATAAAAGAGGTAGGAAGACAAATATCTTTATTACAGATATAAGTGTTAGAAAGCTTATATCTAACTTGAAGTTTTTCTCCAGCTGCATGAGATATAGATTGAGTAGTTTTTTCAAAATATTTGGTAGGAATTATTCCTTCTTTTATAAAATTTAAATCAGCACCACTGTCAACAAGGGCTATCTCATCTTTGAGAATAAATTCTCGGCTTCTACAAGAGTAATTTTGATATACCATTGTTGAGAGGTTACTTGTTCTAACAGATTTAAATATTCTGTTTCATTTTTATTACTAGAAGAAGGAATATCCTTACTATCACTAGCGATTAAAGACTTGCTTTCTAATAAAGTAATTCTTTGGGATAACAAAGTATTATCCTGCTTAATCTGAGTAATTTCAGATTTTAATAAGTTAACTTCTTTTCTCAAATCATTAAGAGAAACAGGAGTTTCTTTAAGGGTAGATTTTTGAAATCTATCTAATACCTCACTTAACTGGTAAGGTGCTTCGATGACTAAAGGAGCTTCTTTTTTATTATTTTTAATAAGAGTTTCAAGCATTTGCTTTTTAAGCTCAAAATCAGAAATTGAATCTATAATCTTCAAGACTCTATCTTGATCAGCAGTTAAGACATTTAATCCATTCATGTCTACTATAGATTTATAATAATTTAGCTCATTACATTGGCAATCATTGTTGTCAGGACTTTGTGAATCTGAGTCACTAGAGCTGTTATAAATGAGGGCTAAATCTTCGTTATCAGAAGATTCTCGTTCTTCATCAGAACTATGAAGCAAGACCTTTTCTAATTGAGAGCGTAATTGCTCATCTTCTATTTTATTAAGGGCCTTTTTTGTCCAACATTGGTTAGCATAATGACCAACTTTGCCACATTTATGACAAGTTATATCAATCCTTTTGGCTTTTCTTTTTCCCTTATTGGGGACAAAAGGTTTTTTATCCTATTTATTATAAGATTTCCTCTTATAATTCTTTTTATAAGAAGGTTTAAAAGGATATTTTGCTTTATAAGAATTATTCTTATAAAGCTTGTTTCTTTTATAAGCAATCTTTTGCTTTTTCTTATCTTGATTTCTAGGAATTTTTCCTACATCAAAAGCAAACTGATCACAGAATTCACCTAATTGGTGTTTTTCTGACAGTTTTTGTTGCTTTAACTGATTTTTTAGCTTTATGTCATTACATAGAGCTAATCCTTCATTAACACAATGGCTAATTATTTCTCCATATGTTAGAGAAATATAATTAATATTAACTCCATCATTTTTATTTCTTAAGGATTGCCTAACCCTTTCAGCAAAAAGATGATTTTCAGCAGTATTTATAGGATAATTTTAATTTAAGAAAGGCTCAGCACATGAGCAAGTAAGAAGAGAAGAAAATGAAATGTTATTGCAGCGTACTGAATATCAATACAAAGCTCTCTTTATATAGAGAGTTACTAATACACACTATTGAACTGAATTATTACAACAGACAAAAAACTTTAAGAAAAGTAGACATTATTGATGCCGGGTGCTCATTGGGCCCCATCGACGCATTCAATGATGAATACATACAAACAACTTTTACAAAACAAACAACAAACTTTATTAAAGCAAAGATTATGCTTTGCCCACTAAAATTCCATCAGCAAAAGCAGATATTATTGCCTTCAATAGTAGATTCCCAAATAATGGACCTTGAATTATTGTTGCTGTGTCAACAAAGGCACTCATCCTGTCAGATTTGAATACTTGAGAAGCACTTTCCTCCGAATAGAATAGAGAATTTTAATATTTTCTCTTCGGTTGCGGAGACGCTTAACCTCATGAAAGTCCCTCATAATTTCTGAAGTGGACCGATTCTTCCTTTCTAGAAGAGATGCATTCTTGTATTTAGAATCAAGATCATCAATCTGATGAGTAAGATTAAGGCATTCCTTTTCATCATCCTTTAACCTCTTAAATGCTTTAAATAAGGTCGGCATTGATCAGCTTTGGGGGGCTTTTCCTTTGGACTTTTGAATTAAAGTCTGAGTCATAGCATCCCAGAAATCTCCTAGGGATGGCTCGCGGGCTTGAGCCTGCTGAGATTCTTCTGTAGACAAATGTTCTTCTTCTTCGGCTTGAGATTCGCCTGCTAGACAATTATAGGGGTTAGAATCCATTGATCCTTGAGATGAAGAAGTTTTCATTGATTGATCCTCTTCCTGAGATGGATAAGACGGAAAAGAACTAAAAAATTGCTCTTTCATAAAGTCTAAAACTCGGACCATTATTTGTTCCTCTGAATCTGTAGGATATTTCTTTTGAAAATATTCTTTCATATTGGCAATTGAAGGTTGATTAGACGATTTTTCTTTAGAACCTTGGCCTTTTTCAGCAACAATTGTTGCTTTGATGGTGGCTATTTTAGCCTGCACATCCTTAGTATCTATATTAGTCCACCATTTACAAAAGAAATTTCTTTGTAATATAGGAATATCAAGATTATCTTGGGAGACTGATATTATCCATCTCCAAATCCATGGTATTTGAAATTTAGTAAAAAATATGAAAGGACATTGTCCCTTAATCATTCTTTCAGTAGTTACTCTGGCAATAAGAGGACTATTATCGCACCAAGGGATATATAAATCCTTAATTTCTTTAGGAAGAATTTCTAAAGAGGGACCAAATTTTGCCCACCATTGGTAGAACCAATTAGGAACTGGCTTATTAAGCACCCCTGGATCAATACTGAAAAACCAAGAATGCTTGTTTTTCGGATTTTGATAGTAAAAAGCCTTTGTGAAAGCTTCTACATAATCCCAGTAGTTGAAGTAAATGTACTTCCCCTCTGCTATTTTTATAGCTTTTTCTGCATTGGGATTAAATCCCCATTCTCTTGGAAGAAGTATTTTCTGGATATGACATTTGCTGAAATTTATAAAATTCTCAGGATTATTATTCTGATGATAATGAGTAATCGTTATCGATTCAGTGATTTTCAGCAAAATTTCTAAATTCTGCCTTCCCTGATTATTCAGGCCAGCATAACCTCTTGATTCAAGGTATTTTGTTCTTAAAGACCATCCATCATTTGGAGTGAGCTTAAGATCTTCTTCTTCCAGAAACAAAATAGTTTCGGTGGTAGGATTTTCGAAATATTCTTTATCCTGCTGTGCCTCAGTAACAGCAACATCTTTATAAGTTGTTGCTTTACTAGAAGAAGGAATATCTTCTTTTTTAGGAGGTGCAGGTAATTGCTGCATCCTTTGTCTGTGATGATATATAGTCCAATCACCTATTAGTGGGACACTTTCTTGAGATAACATATTGTTATTCCCATAACCTCGACCTCGGCCATAACCGCGGCCTCTTCCCCTATTAGGGGTCGTCATTCACCCTGTAAAAATTCACGGGTTAAATAATCAGCAAGAGAATTATTTTCTCCTTTTATAAACTGAATATCAAATTCAAAGGCTGCTAGTTGAGCTTGCCATCCTGCAAAAATTTGTTTTGCTACAAGATTTTTAACATCTTTTTCAATAATTGATTTTGCTGAACTACAATCAATTCGCAATAAAAATTTCTGATTTAATAAATCACCTTGAAATTTAGAAATACATTTAATAATAGAAAGCATTTCTTTCTTTACAGTTGAATATTTTAACTGTGTGGGATTCCACTTTCCTGAAGTGAATCTAACAAGAACTTCTTTTGAAGTTTCAGGAATTACTTGTTTTAGTATTCCTCCATACCCTATATTAGAGGCATCTGTTTCTACTATCTTAAAATATTTAGGATTGGCTAAGGATAAGCAAGGTAAACATTTTACCTTTGCTTTGATTTTCTGAACAGCCTGAGAATGCTTTTCAGTCCATGGTTCAGGTTTCTTTTTGAGTCTAGAATACAGAATTGCTGTATCTTGTGCTAAATTAGCATAATAGTCTGAAATATAATTAAGACTGCCCAAAAATCTTTGTAATTGTTTTTTATCAAGAATTTCATTAGGAAATTTCGAAGCAAATTCTATACTTCTATCTATGGGAACTATTTTTCCCTGATTAATAATATGTCCCAAAAACCTAACCTGAGTTTGGAACAATCTCATTTTTGGAGCAGATATAACTAATCCATTAGTCTTTATTAAATTCTTAAATATTTTTAAGTGTTTAATATGCTGATCTATTGTTTTAGAAAATACTAAAACATCATCTATATATACAATAATAAATTCTGTATACGGATTAAAAATATCATTCATAATATTCTGAAATTCAGAAGGGGCATTCTTCTGGCCAAAAGGTAAGACATTCCATTCATAATGACCAAAGGGAACTGTGAAGGCTGTTTTATACCTATCTGATTCTTTAATCTGGATTTGCCAATATCCTGATTTCATATCAAATTTAGAAAAGATTAAAGCATCGCTTAATCTATCTAACAAATCTTTTTTGTTAGGGATCGGATATCTAATCCATTTTAAAACTTTATTAAGAGGTTTATAATTAATGACTAATCTAGGCACTCCTCGTTCCTTCTCAGCAGCATTATTAACATAGAATGCTGTGCAACTCCAGGGAGATTTAGATTTTCTAATTAAGCCTTTTGTTAAAAGAGAATCAATCTCCTTTTTGCATAATTCCAAATATTCCTTATTCATCTGGGCTGGTCTAGCCTTAGTAGGAATTTGGTTTTCATTAAAACCATCTATGTAAGGAAGGGAAACAACATGTTTTTTCCTATCCCAGAAAGCATTAGGGAGGTCATTACAAACCTCATCATTGAACTGCTTTTCAATGATTTTTATTTGGGTTTTGGTGGTTGGTTGGTTAAGCTGCTCATTAATGCTTAAGACTTTGATTTCTTCTTGGAGAAAACATAATTGTTTTTCTTTACTAAGAAGACGGTCTCTAACCTCGTTAATAATACGAGTTTGAGGATCTGTAATAAAATCAAATTTTATATTCTTACCTTCTATTATGGTAGAAATCCCGGTTTTATCAACATTGTTGAGAGGCATAATATTATGAAGAAAAGGATTTCCTAATATTATTCTATGATTCATATTCTTTATTAGAATAAAAGAGGTAGGAAGACAAATATCTTTATTACAGATATAAGTGTTAGAAAGCTTATATCTAACTTGAAGTTTTTCTCCAGCTGCATGAGATATAGATTGAGTAGTTTTTTCAAAATATTTGGTAGGAATTATTCCTTCTTTTATACAATTTAAATCAGCACCACTGTCAACAAGGGCTATCTCATCTTTGAGAATAAATTCTCGGCTTACTACAAGAGTAATTTTGATATACCATTGTTGAGAGGTTACTTGTTCTAACAGATTTAAATATTCTGTTTCATTTTTATTACTAGAAGAAGGAATATCCTTACTATCACTAGCGATTAAAGACTTGCTTTCTAATAAAGTAATTCTTTGGGATAACAAAGTATTATCCTGCTTAATCTGAGTAATTTCAGATTTTAATAAGTTAACTTCTTTTCTCAAATCATTAAGAGAAACAGGAGTTTCTTTAAGGGTAGATTTTTGAAATCTATCTAATACCTCACTTAACTGGTAAGGTGCTTCGATGACTAAAGGAGCTTCTTTTTTATTATTTTTAATAAGAGTTTCAAGCATTTGCTTTTTAAGCTCAAAATCAGAAATTGAATCTATAATCTTCAAGACTCTATCTTGATCAGCAGTTAAGACATTTAATCCATTCATGTCTACTATAGATTTATAATAATTTAGCTCATTACATTGGCAATCATTGTTGTCAGGACTTTGTGAATCTGAGTCACTAGAGCTGTTATAAATGAGGGCTAAATCTTCGTTATCAGAAGATTCTCGTTCTTCATCAGAACTATGAAGCAAGACCTTTTCTAATTGAGAGCGTAATTGCTCATCTTCTATTTTATTAAGGGCCTTTTTTGTCCAACATTGGTTAGCATAATGACCAACTTTGCCACATTTATGACAAGTTATATCAATCCTTTTGGCTTTTCTTTTTCCCTTATTGGGGACAAAAGGTTTTTTATCCGATTTATTATAAGATTTCCTCTTATAATTCTTTTTATAAGAAGGTTTAAAAGGATATTTTGCTTTATAAGAATTATTCTTATAAAGCTTGTTTCTTTTATAAGCAATCTTTTGCTTTTTCTTATCTTGATTTCTAGGAATTTTTCCTACATCAAAAGCAAACTGATCACAGAATTCACCTAATTGGTGTTTTTCTGACAGTTTTTGTTGCTTTAACTGATTTTTTAGCTTTATGTCATTACATAGAGCTAATCCTTCATTAACACAATGGCTAATTATTTCTCCATATGTTAGAGAAATATAATTAATATTAACTCCATCATTTTTATTTCTTAAGGATTGCCTAACCCTTTCAGCAAAAAGATGATTTTCAGCAGTATTTATAGGATAATTTTAATTTAAGAAAGGCTCAGCACATGAGCAAGTAAGAAGAGAAGAAAATGAAATGTTATTGCAGCGTACTGAATATCAATACAAAGCTCTCTTTATATAGAGAGTTACTAATACACACTATTGAACTGAATTATTACAACAGACAAAAAACTTTAAGAAAAGTAGACATTATTGATGCCGGGTGCTCATTGGGCCCCATCGACGCATTCAATGATGAATACATACAAACAACTTTTACAAAACAAACAACAAACTTTATTAAAGCAAAGATTATGCTTTGCCCACTAAAATTCCATCAGCAAAAGCAAAAGCAGATATTATTGCCTTCAATAGTAGATTCCCAAATAATGGACCTTGAATTATTGTTGCTGTGTCAACAAAGGCACTCATCCTGTCAGATTTGAATACTTGAGAAGCACTTTCCTCCGAATAGAATAGAGAATTTTAATATTTTCTCTTCGGTTGCGGAGACGCTTAACCTCATGAAAGTCCCTCATAATTTCTGAAGTGGACCGATTCTTCCTTTCTAGAAGAGATGCATTCTTGTATTTAGAATCAAGATCATCAATCTGATGAGTAAGATTAAGGCATTCCTTTTCATCATCCTTTAACCTCTTAAATGCTTTAAATAAGGTCGGCATTGATCAGCTTTGGGGGGCTTTTCCTTTGGACTTTTGAATTAAAGTCTGAGTCATAGCATCCCAGAAATCTCCTAGGGATGGCTCGCGGGCTTGAGCCTGCTGAGATTCTTCTGTAGACAAATGTTCTTCTTCTTCGGCTTGAGATTCGCCTGCTAGACAATTATAGGGGTTAGAATCCATTGATCCTTGAGATGAAGAAGTTTTCATTGATTGATCCTCTTCCTGAGATGGATAAGACGGAAAAGAACTAAAAAATTGCTCTTTCATAAAGTCTAAAACTCGGACCATTATTTGTTCCTCTGAATCTGTAGGATATTTCTTTTGAAAATATTCTTTCATATTGGCAATTGAAGGTTGATTAGACGATTTTTCTTTAGAACCTTGGCCTTTTTCAGCAACAATTGTTGCTTTGATGGTGGCTATTTTAGCCTGCACATCCTTAGTATCTATATTAGTCCACCATTTACAAAAGAAATTTCTTTGTAATATAGGAATATCAAGATTATCTTGGGAGACTGATATTATCCATCTCCAAATCCATGGTATTTGAAATTTAGTAAAAAATATGAAAGGACATTGTCCCTTAATCATTCTTTCAGCAGTTACTCTGGCAATAAGAGGACTATTATCGCACCAAGGGATATATAAATCCTTAATTTCTTTAGGAAGAATTTCTAAAGAGGGACCAAATTTTGCCCACCATTGGTAGAACCAATTAGGAACTGGCTTATTAAGCACCCCTGGATCAATACTGAAAAACCAAGAATGCTTGTTTTTCGGATTTTGATAGTAAAAAGCCTTTGTGAAAGCTTCTACATAATCCCAGTAGTTGAAGTAAATGTACTTCCCCTCTGCTATTTTTATAGCTTTTTCTGCATTGGGATTAAATCCCCATTCTCTTGGAAGAAGTATTTTCTGGATATGACATTTGCTGAAATTTATAAAATTCTCAGGATTATTATTCTGATGATAATGAGTAATCGTTATCGATTCAGTGATTTTCAGCAAAATTTCTAAATTCTGCCTTCCCTGATTATTCAGGCCAGCATAACCTCTTGATTCAAGGTATTTTGTTCTTAAAGACCATCCATCATTTGGAGTGAGCTTAAGATCTTCTTCTTCCAGAAACAAAATAGTTTCGGTGGTAGGATTTTCGAAATATTCTTTATCCTGCTGTGCCTCAGTAACAGCAACATCTTTATAAGTTGTTGCTTTACTAGAAGAAGGAATATCTTCTTTTTTAGGAGGTGCAGGTAATTGCTGCATCCTTTGTCTGTGATGATATATAGTCCAATCACCTATTAGTGGGACACTTTCTTGAGATAACATATTGTTATTCCCATAACCTCGACCTCGGCCATAACCGCGGCCTCTTCCCCTATTAGGGGTCGTCATTCACCCTGTAAAAATTCACGGGTTAAATAATCAGCAAGAGAATTATTTTCTCCTTTTATAAACTGAATATCAAATTCAAAGGCTGCTAGTTGAGCTTGCCATCCTGCAAAAATTTGTTTTGCTACAAGATTTTTAACATCTTTTTCAATAACTGATTTTGCTGAACTACAATCAATTCGCAATAAAAATTTCTGATTTAATAAATCACCTTGAAATTTAGAAATACATTTAATAATAGAAAGCATTTCTTTCTTTACAGTTGAATATTTTAACTGTGTGGGATTCCACTTTCCTGAAGTGAATCTAACAAGAACTTCTTTTGAAGTTTCAGGAATTACTTGTTTTAGTATTCCTCCATACCCTATATTAGAGGCATCTGTTTCTACTATCTTAAAATATTTAGGATTGGCTAAGGATAAGCAAGGTAAACATTTTACCTTTGCTTTGATTTTCTGAACAGCCTGAGAATGCTTTTCAGTCCATGGTTCAGGTTTCTTTTTGAGTCTAGAATACAGAATTGCTGTATCTTGTGCTAAATTAGCATAATAGTCTGAAATATAATTAAGACTGCCCAAAAATCTTTGTAATTGTTTTTTATCAAGAATTTCATTAGGAAATTTCGAAGCAAATTCTATACTTCTATCTATGGGAACTATTTTTCCCTGATTAATAATATGTCCCAAAAACCTAACCTGAGTTTGGAACAATCTCATTTTTGGAGCAGATATAACTAATCCATTAGTCTTTATTAAATTCTTAAATATTTTTAAGTGTTTAATATGCTGATCTATTGTTTTAGAAAATACTAAAACATCATCTATATATACAATAATAAATTCTGTATACGGATTAAAAATATCATTCATAATATTCTGAAATTCAGAAGGGGCATTCTTCTGGCCAAAAGGTAAGACATTCCATTCATAATGACCAAAGGGAACTGTGAAGGCTGTTTTATACCTATCTGATTCTTTAATCTGGATTTGCCAATATCCTGATTTCATATCAAATTTAGAAAAGATTAAAGCATCGCTTAATCTATCTAACAAATCTTTTTTGTTAGGGATCGGATATCTAATCCATTTTAAAACTTTATTAAGAGGTTTATAATTAATGACTAATCTAGGCACTCCTCGTTCCTTCTCAGCAGCATTATTAACATAGAATGCTGTGCAACTCCAGGGAGATTTAGATTTTCTAATTAAGCCTTTTGTTAAAAGAGAATCAATCTCCTTTTTGCATAATTCCAAATATTCCTTATTCATCTGGGCTGGTCTAGCCTTAGTAGGAATTTGGTTTTCATTAAAACCATCTATGTAAGGAAGGGAAACAACATGTTTTTTCCTATCCCAGAAAGCATTAGGGAGGTCATTACAAACCTCATCATTGAACTGCTTTTCAATGATTTTTATTTGGGTTTTGGTGGTTGGTTGGTTAAGCTGCTCATTAATGCTTAAGACTTTGATTTCTTCTTGGAGAAAACATAATTGTTTTTCTTTACTAAGAAGACGGTCTCTAACCTCGTTAATAATACGAGTTTGAGGATCTGTAATAAAATCAAATTTTATATTCTTACCTTCTATTATGGTAGAAATCCCGGTTTTATCAACATTGTTGAGAGGCATAATATTATGAAGAAAAGGATTTCCTAATATTATTCTATGATTCATATTCTTTATTAGAATAAAAGAGGTAGGAAGACAAATATCTTTATTACAGATATAAGTGTTAGAAAGCTTATATCTAACTTGAAGTTTTTCTCCAGCTGCATGAGATATAGATTGAGTAGTTTTTTCAAAATATTTGGTAGGAATTATTCCTTCTTTTATAAAATTTAAATCAGCACCACTGTCAACAAGGGCTATCTCATCTTTGAGAATAAATTCTCGGCTTCTACAAGAGTAATTTTGATATACCATTGTTGAGAGGTTACTTGTTCTAACAGATTTAAATATTCTGTTTCATTTTTATTACTAGAAGAAGGAATATCCTTACTATCACTAGCGATTAAAGACTTGCTTTCTAATAAAGTAATTCTTTGGGATAACAAAGTATTATCCTGCTTAATCTGAGTAATTTCAGATTTTAATAAGTTAACTTCTTTTCTCAAATCATTAAGAGAAACAGGAGTTTCTTTAAGGGTAGATTTTTGAAATCTATCTAATACCTCACTTAACTGGTAAGGTGCTTCGATGACTAAAGGAGCTTCTTTTTTATTATTTTTAATAAGAGTTTCAAGCATTTGCTTTTTAAGCTCAAAATCAGAAATTGAATCTATAATCTTCAAGACTCTATCTTGATCAGCAGTTAAGACATTTAATCCATTCATGTCTACTATAGATTTATAATAATTTAGCTCATTACATTGGCAATCATTGTTGTCAGGACTTTGTGAATCTGAGTCACTAGAGCTGTTATAAATGAGGGCTAAATCTTCGTTATCAGAAGATTCTCGTTCTTCATCAGAACTATGAAGCAAGACCTTTTCTAATTGAGAGCGTAATTGCTCATCTTCTATTTTATTAAGGGCCTTTTTTGTCCAACATTGGTTAGCATAATGACCAACTTTGCCACATTTATGACAAGTTATATCAATCCTTTTGGCTTTTCTTTTTCCCTTATTGGGGACAAAAGGTTTTTTATCCGATTTATTATAAGATTTCCTCTTATAATTCTTTTTATAAGAAGGTTTAAAAGGATATTTTGCTTTATAAGAATTATTCTTATAAAGCTTGTTTCTTTTATAAGCAATCTTTTGCTTTTTCTTATCTTGATTTCTAGGAATTTTTCCTACATCAAAAGCAAACTGATCACAGAATTCACCTAATTGGTGTTTTTCTGACAGTTTTTGTTGCTTTAACTGATTTTTTAGCTTTATGTCATTACATAGAGCTAATCCTTCATTAACACAATGGCTAATTATTTCTCCATATGTTAGAGAAATATAATTAATATTAACTCCATCATTTTTATTTCTTAAGGATTGCCTAACCCTTTCAGCAAAAAGATGAGGTAATCCGTCTATAAATTTTGACTTCCAGTGAACCGAATTTGGTTCTCCTAATTGATAAACTCTAGATAAAAATGTATCTTTATACCACCTAAAATGGGTTAAGGAGGGGCATCTAAGATTTTGAAGGAGCGTACATAGCTTCTCAGCAACAGGAATATTAGTTCCTACAAAATGTTGTAGAATTGTAAGACACAGAGTATAAACTGCATCTTCTTCGCCAGTAGTAACAATACCATTTTCTATTTTAATAATTTTTTTGTGATTAAGAATTTCTAATCTTTGATCTAGGGTAAAATAGTGATCCCACCATCCCCTGATTTGTCCTACAAATCCTGTAGAAATGAAGGAAGCTATAGCACTATCAGTGTTACCATTCTGTTTACAAACAGTAGAGTACATCATCATTCGGTGTATCATATCGAATATTTGCTTTTCATTTAAGCCATCAAGATTCCATTCATAGATCTCTTTTCCTGAATAGGAGGCTTGAATATAATCTGGTTCTTCAAATAGAAGATCCTGAGGAGACGGTCTTTGGTAATAGAATTTTTCTAAAGATTTAGGAGGATAAATAGGATTTAATTTGGGAGTATAAATAGGATTTATCTCTGGATTACTAATTTGTTGTTTAGCAAACATGGTAGCTAAATTATTAATATCCTCTAAATCTTCAGCAGTTTCTGAAGTCTCAGATTGCTGAGATTCATCGTCCTTAGATAAGACTGATATATTCATATTGTTGAATTTTTGTTGAAGAATTTTTATAAATTCTTCTCCACTAGAATCTAATTTAAATCCTTTTATGGGAATTGGAGGTTGAATCATAGGAGCATAGTTCTTAGAGGATTCTGGAACAAGGGTTGAAGAAGGTTGCTTCTCCATAGATTTCTTTAAAGAAATTAATTCGTTTTCTATCACTTGCTTAAGAGAAACTATCTCGTTTTCTAGGGCTAAGAAATGGTCACCTAGACAAGTAAGAAAGGTGTTTGTATAATTTTGCGATCTAATTATCGCATTTAAATCTTTCACAGTAGCTTGAGTAGTCTCGAGTTTTTGCAGGCTTGTATAAGCCGTAGCTTCTGTAGTATTACTCAAACAAATTGTTTGTTCTGGAGGATAGGGAGAAGTAATGGTGTCTCCCTTAGGGGTTTTCCAGGGTCTTTGTAAGACTAGAATTTCGTTATTAGTCTTACTTAGATATGTTTTCATGAACCAATGAACAAAAGATATATAATCTTCCGTTTTACCTAGATAACTATAATATTCATCTTTAATCCTTTTTAGGTCTCCAGAAGAATATTTCTTAAAATACCATTGCCTAAATTGGGCATGTTTTTCTTGTTGAAATTCTTGATTAAGAATTTCTCTCATCTTACTTCCTGGGGATAAATCTATCATTATATATGGAAACTCATTTCTGATTGAGTAGGAGATTCTCTACTCTGTTCATAAATTCCTTCTGGAATTTTATTTTGGCTAATTCTAATTTCTTCTACATGTTCAGGAACTATAGATTCTTCTCTGAATTGAGAAGTCGAAGCTCTAGCTGAAACGCTCGGGGTAGTGATATAATCACTAGTAGAGGAATATCTAGCGGACCTAGTCCTAGGCATCCTAATAGTTCTTTGAGATGTAAATTTAATTTCTACATCTCCTTCAGTTGTTTGAATAATTTGATCAACTTCCTTGTTGACCTGAGGCTCAGGCTCTAGTTCTTGAGGAAGAGACCAAGTCTCTGGGAAGTCTATTTCTTTCCATTTAATCATTCTATTAGTGGCTATATTGGAAGTTAATAAGTTGGTTTGAACTACAGTTGTAGTTCCAGGACAAGATATTTGTTTGGCCTTCGGATTCAAAGTATTTAATACTTTGTAATAAATTCTATAGCAAATTGCTATAATTTCACTACCTGGTTTAAAATTATATCCATGGGTGTGTAATGTTAGTTGCATAGCATCTAACAAATGACTATCAGTTAAAGATAGTGTCAAATTTGGAGCTACATCAAAATAGACGGGTCCATGGCATAAACTGGTTTCTATTAACGCAGCTAGAGATTGTTTAAAATCTCTACATCGGCCATCTCTAACAGAGGCCATTATACTCGTGTTTAAACCTAATAACGTTAAAGGTTTAAAGGCTATTTGGATTAATCCAATATGAATAAAATTATAACTTTTGAAAGGAAATAAATCCTTCTTATTTAATAATCTAATTGTTTGATTAGAGTCAGTGACTCTAATGGTTTGTTCCATTGTTTTTATAACCTGTCTTGATTTAAAATCAAAGAATCCAATATTATAAATATGATCTAAGGGAACAGAAGGTATTACCCATTTATTCAATTTATCCAAATTTTTTGGATATTCAGCTAATTCAGCATTCTTAACTAAATCATTTGGATGCTCATCATCCTCCAAATTATTCATAATAATGAAAGATAAGGCTAAAGCTGTTGTGGTGGATTGGACTTCTAAGTTTCGTAAGTATGTTTATTAATTACAAAAAAGTAAAGGTGCGAGAAATTAAAATATTTTTGGTCATCTTTGCAAACGATTTACTCGTTTAACTGTCAACCAAAGGGACAGACGGATTAAATCCACGAAATCAAAGATGTGAAATATTTTTAGCAAAAATTTTCTTTTACGAAATCATCCAGAAAACTCCCATTTTACTTTCGGGATAAAAGATGACAATTTAAGAAAACACTAAAAATATTCCGATTTTTTGCCTTTTTTTTTTTTTTTTTTTTTTTTTTTTACATACTTGCGTTACTTAAAACATCCAACCTTCCACAACAGAAATTTAGCTAATAACAGACATAAATTAAAAGAATAAGATAAAAGGGTGTACCTTAACCAGGGCTATACAAAGTGGCTCTGATACCAACTATAAGCGGAAGCAACAGCAGTATTTATAGGATAATTTTAATTTAAGAAAGGCTCAGCACATGAGCAAGTAAGAAGAGAAGAAAATGAAATGTTATTGCAGCGTACTGAATATCAATACAAAGCTCTCTTTATATAGAGAGTTATATATATATATATATATATATATATATATATATATATATATATATATATATATATATATATATATATATATATATATATATATAAGCAACTTATTGCGGAAGCAAACTAACTATGCAGAAGCAGATATAGTATGAAAAGGCTCAGCACATGAGCAAGGGAGAAAGAAAGTGGAATTTTATTCAAGCGTACTCAATATTAATACAAAGCTCTCTTTATATAGAGAGTTAGAGACACACTATTACACATGATAGAACTGAATTATTACAACAGACAAATAACTTTAGAAAAAGTAGACATTATTGATGCCGGGTGCTCATTGGGCCCCATCGACGCAATCAATGATGAATACATACAAACAACTTTTACAAAACAAACAACAAACTTTAATAAAGCAAAGATTATGCTCTGCCCACTAAAATTCCATTAGCAGATATTATTGCCTTCAAAAGTGAATTTCCAAATAATTGATCTGGAATTATTGCTGCTATGTCGGCAAAGGCATTTATCCTGTTAGATTAGAATATTTGAGAAGCAATTTTCTCCGAATAGAATAGAGAATTTTTATGTTTTCTCTTCGGTTGCGGAGACGCTTAACCTCATGAAAATCTCTCATAATTTCTGAAGTGGACCGATTTTTCCTTTCTAGAAGAGATGCATTCTTGTATTTTGAATCAAGATCATCAATCTGATGAGTAAGATTGGAGCATTCCTTTTCATCATCTTTTAACCTTTTAAATGCTCTAAATAAGGTCGGCATTTATCAGCTATGAGGAGCTTTTCCTTTATCTTTGGACTTTTGAATTAAAGTCTGAGTCATAGCATCCCAGAAATCTCCTAGGGATGGCTCGCGGGCTTGAGCCGGCTGAGATTCTTCTGTAGACAAATGTTCTTCTTCTTCGGCTTGAGATTCGCCTGCTAGACAATTATAGGGGTTAGAATCCATTGATCCTTGAGATGAAGAAGTTTTCATTGATTGATCCTCTTCCTGAGATGGATGAGACGGAAAAGAGCTAAAGAATTGTTCTTTCATAAAATCTAGAACTCGGACCATTATTTGTTCCTCTGAATCTGTAGGATATTTCTTTAGAAAATATTCTTTCATATTGGCAATTGAAGGTTGATGAGACGATTTTTCTTTAGAACCTTGGCCTTTTTCAGCAACGATTGTTGCTTTGATGGTGGCTATTTTAGCCTGTACATCTTTAACATCTATATTAGTCCACCATTTACAAAAGAAAT
Source organism: Saposhnikovia divaricata (assembly GCA_036435485.1). Lineage (NCBI taxonomy): Eukaryota > Viridiplantae > Streptophyta > Magnoliopsida > Apiales > Apiaceae > Saposhnikovia > Saposhnikovia divaricata. The sequence continues at coordinate 51,185,480 of CM071594.1, read as the reverse complement.
TTCTTTGTAAAATAGGAATATCAAGATTGTCTTGGGAGACTGATATTATCCATCTCCAAATCCATGGTATTTGAAATTTGGTAAAAAATATGAAAGGACATTGTCCCTTAATCATTCTTTCAGCAGTTACTCTGGCAATAAGGGGACTATTGTCGCACCAAGGGATATATAAATCCTTAATTTCCTTAGGAAGAATTTCTAAAGAGGGACCAAATTTTGCCCACCATTGGTAGAACCAATTAGGAACTGGCTTATTAAGCACCCCTGGATCAATACTGAAAAACCAAGAATGTTTGTTTTTCGGATTTTGATAGTAAAAAGCTTTTGTGAAAGCTTCTACATAATCCCAGTAGTTGAAGTAAATGTACTTTCCTTCTGCTATTTTTATAGCTTTTTCCGCATTGGGATTAAATCCCCATTCTCTTGGATGAAGTATTTTCTGGATATGACATTTGCTAAAATTTATAAAATTCTCAGGATTATTGTTCTGATGATAATGAGTAATCGTTATCGATTCAGTGATTTTTAGCAAAATTTCTAAATTCTGCCTTCCCTGATTATTCAGGCCAGCATAACCTCTTGATTCAAGGTATTTTGTTCTTAAAGACCATCCATCATTTGGAGTGAGCTTAAGATCTTCTTCTTCCAGAAACAAAATAGTTTCGGTGGTAGGATTTTCGAAATATTCTTTATCCTGCTGGGCCTCAGTAATAGCAACATCTTTATAAGTTGCTGCTTTACTAGAAGAAGGAATATCTTCTTTTTTAGGAGGTGCAGGTAATTGCTGCATCCTTTGTCTATGATGATATATAGTCCAATCACCTATTAGTGGGACAGTTTCTTGAGATAACATATTGTTATTCCCGTATCCTCGACCTCGGCCATAACCGCGGCCTCTCCCCCTATTAGGGGTCGTCATTCACCCTGTAAAAATTCACGGGTTAAATAATCAGCAAGAGAATTATTTTCTCCTTTTATAAACTGAATATCAAATTCAAAGGCTGCCAGTTGAGCTTGCCATCCTGCAAAAATTTGTTTTGCTACAAGATTTTTAACATCTTTTTCTATAATTGATTTTGCTGAACTACAATCAATTCGCAGTAAAAATTTCTGATTTAATAAATCACCTTGAAATTTAGAAATACATTTAATAATAGACGGGTCCATGGCCCTGGTTAAGGGTGTACCTTAACCAGGTATGCCATGGACCCGTCTATTTTGATGTGGCTCCAAATTTGACACTATCTTTAACTGATAGTCATTTGTTAGATGCTATGCAACTAACATTACACACCCATGGATATAATTTTAAACCAGGTAGTGAAATTATAGCAATTTGCTATAGAATTTATTACAAAGTATTAAATACTTTGAACCCAAAGGCCAAACAAATATCACCTTTATGGACTACTACTATAGTCCAAACCAATTTGTTAACTTCTAATATAGCCACAAATAGAATGATTAAGTGGAAAGAAATAGACTTCCCAGAGACTTGGTCTCTTCCTCAAGAACTAGAGCCTGAGCCTCAGGTCAACAAAGAAGTTGATCAAATTATTCAAACAACTGAAGGAGATGTAGAGATTAAATTTACATCTCAAAGAACCATTAGGATGCGTAGGACTAGGTCCGCTAGATATTCCTCTACTAGTGATTATATCACTGCCCCGAGCGTTTCAGCTAGAGCTTCGACTTCTCAATTCAGAGAGGAATCTATTGTTCCTGAACATGTAGAAGAAATTAGAATTAGCCAAAATAAAATTCCAGAAGGAATTTATGAACAGAGTAGAGAATCTCCTACTCAATCAGAAATGAGTTTCCATATATAATGATAGATTTATCCCCAGGAAGTAAGATGAGAGAAATTCTTAATAAAGAATTTCAACAAGAAAAACATGCCCAATTTAGGCAATGGTATTTTAAGAAATATTCTTCTGAAGACCTAAAAAGGTTTAAAGATGAATATTATAGTTATTTAAGTAAAACGGAAGATTATATATCTTTTGTTCATTGGTTCATGAAAACATATCTAAGTAAGACTAATAACAAAATTCTAGTCTTACAAAGACCCTGGAAAACCCCTAAGGGAGACACCATTACTTCTCCCTATCCTCCAGAACAAACAATTTGTTTGAGTAATACCACAGAAGCTACGGCTTATACAAGCCTACAGAAACTCGAAACTACTCAAGCTACTGTGAAAGATTTAAATGCGATAATTAGATCGCAAAATTATACAAACACCTTTCTTACTTGTCTAGGTGACCACTTCTTAACCCTAGAAAATGAGATAGTTTCTCTTAGGCAAGTGATAGAAAACGAGTTAATTTCTTTAAAGAAATCTATGGAGAAGCAACCTTCTGCAACCCTTGTTCAAGAATCCTCTAAGAACCATGTTCCTATGATTCAACCTCCAATTCCCATAAAAGGATTTAAATTAGAATCTAGTGGGCAAGAATTTATAAAAATTCTTCAACAAAAATTCAACAATTTGAATATATCAGTCTTATCTAAAGACGATGATTCTCAGCAATCTGAGACTTCAGAATCTGCTGAAGAATTAGAAAATATTAATAATTTAGCTACTATGTTCGCTAAACAAAAAATTAGTAATCCGGAGATAAACCCTAGTTATACTCCAAAACAACAAATTAGTAATCCGGAGATAAACCCTATTTATACTCCAAAATCTTTAGAAAAATTCTATTACCAAAGACCTTCTCCTCAAGATCTTTTATTTGAAGAACCAGAATATATTCAAACCTCATATTCAGGAAAAGCTATCTATGAATGGAATCTTGATGGCTTAAATGAGAAACAAATATTCGATGTTATACACCGAATGATGATGTATTCTACTGTTTGTAAACAGAATGGTAGTACTGATAGTGCTATAGCTTCCTTCATTTCCACAGGATTTGTAGGACAAATCAGGGGATGGTGGGATCACTATTTTACCCTAGAACAAAGATTAGAAATTCTTAATCATAAAAAAATTATTAAAATAGAAAATGGCATTGTTACTACTGGCGAAGAAGATGCCGTTTACACTTTGTGTCTTACAATCCTACAACATTTTGTAGGAACCAATATTCCTGTTGCAGAGAAGCTTTGTACGCTCCTCCAAAATCTTAGATGTCCTTCCTTAACCCATTTTAGGTGGTATAAAGATACATTTTTATCTAGAGTTTATCAATTAGGAGAACCAAATTCGGTTCACTGGAAGTCAAAATTTATAGATGGTTTACCCCATCTTTTTGCTGAAAGGGTTAGGCAATCCTTAAGAAATAAGAATGATGGAGTTAATATTAATTATATTTCTCTAACCTATGGAGAAATAGTTAGCCATTGTATTAATGAAGGATTAGCTCTATGTAATGACATAAAGCTAAAGAATCAGTTAAAGCAACAAAAACTGTCAGAAAAACACCAATTAGGTGAATTCTGTGATCAGTCTGCCTTTGACATAGGAAAAATTCCTAAATATCAAGATAAGAAAAAGCAAAAGATTGCTTATAAAAGAAACAAGCCTTATAAGAATAATTCTTATAAATCAAATTATCCTTTTAAGACTTCTTATAAAAAGAATTATAAGAGAAAATCTTATAATAAATCGGATAAAAAACCTTTTGTCCCCAATAAGAGAAAAAGAAAAGCCAAAAGGATTGATATAACCTGTCATAAATGTGGTAAAGTTGGTCATTATGCTAACCAATGTTGGACTAAAAAAGCCCTCAACAAGATAGAAGATGAGCAATTACGCTCTCAATTAGAAAAGGTCTTGCTTCACAGTTCTGATGAAGAACGAGAATCTTCTGATAACGAAGAATTAGCCCTTATTTATAATAGCTCTAGTGACTCAGATTCACAAAGTCCTGATAACAATGATTGTCAGTGTAATGAGCTAAACTATTATAAATCTATAGTAGACATGAATGGATTAAATGTCTTAACTGCTGATCAAGATAGAGTCTTGAAGATTATAGATTCCATTTCTGATTTTGAGCTTAAAAAGCAAATGCTTGAAACTCTTATTAAAAATAATAAAGAAAAAGAAGCTCCTTTAGTCATTGAAGCACCTTACCAATTAAGTGAGGTATTAGATAGATTTCAAAAATCTACCCTTAAAGAAACTCCTGTTTCGCTTAATGATTTGAGAAAAGAAGTTAATTTATTAAAATCTGAAATTACTCAGATTAAGCAGAATAATACTTTGTTATCCCAAAGAGTTACTTTACTAGAAAGTAAGCCTTTAATATCTAGTGATAGTAAGGATATTCCCTCTTCTAGTAATAATAATGAAACAGAATATTTAAATCTGCTAGAACAAGTAACCTCTCAACAATGGTATATCAAGATTACTCTTGTAGTAAGTCGAGAATTTATTCTCAAAGATGAAATAGCCCTTGTTGATAGTGGTGCTGATTTAAATTGTATCAAAGAAGGAATAATTCCTACCAAATATTTTGAGAAAACTACCCAATCTATCTCCCATGCAGCCGGAGAAAAACTTCAAGTTAGGTATAAGCTTTCTAACACTTATATCTGTAATAAAGATATTTGTCTTCCTACCTCTTTTATTCTAATAAAGAATATGAATCATAGAATAATATTAGGAAATCCTTTTCTTCATAATATTATGCCCCTCAACAATGTTGACAAAACCGGGATTTCTACCATAATAGAGGGTAAGAATATAAAATTTGATTTTATTACAGATCCTCAAACTAGTATAATAAACGAGGTTAGAGATCGTCTTCTTAGTAAAGAAAAACAATTATGTTTTCTCAAAGAAGAAATAAAAGTCTTAGGCATTAATGAGCAGCTTAACCAACCAGCCACCAAAACCCAAATAAAAATCATTGAAAAACAGTTCAATGATGAGATTTGTAATGATCTCCCTAATGCTTTTTGGGATAGGAAAAAACATGTTGTTTCCCTTCCTTACATAGATGGTTTTAATGAAAACCAAATTCCTACTAAGGCTAGACCAGCCCAGATGAATAAAGAATATTTGGAATTATGTAAAAAGGAGATTGATTCTCTTTTAGCAAAAGGCTTAATTAGAAAGTCTAAATCTCCCTGGAGTTGCACAGCATTCTATGTTAATAATGCTGCTGAGAAGGAAAGAGGCGTGCCTAGACTAGTCATTAATTATAAACCTCTTAATAAAGTTTTAAAATGGATTAGATATCCGATCCCTAACAAAAAAGATTTGTTAGATAGATTAAGCGATGCTTTAATCTTTTCTAAATTTGATATGAAATCAGGATACTGGCAAATCCAGATTAAAGAATCAGATAGGTATAAAACGGCCTTCACAGTTCCCTTTGGTCATTATGAATGGAATGTCTTACCTTTTGGCCAAAAGAATGCCCCTTCTGAATTTCAGAATATTATGAATGATATTTTTAATCCTTATACAGAATTTATTATTGTTTATATAGATGATGTTTTAGTGTTTTCTAAAACAATAGATCAGCATATTAAACACTTAAAAATATTTAAGAATTTAATAAAGACTAATGGATTAGTTATATCTGCTCCAAAAATGAAATTGTTCCAAACTCAGGTTAGGTTTTTGGGACATATTATTAATCAGGGAAAAATAGTTCCCATAGATAGAAGTATAGAATTTGCATCAAAATTTCCTAATGAAATTCTTGATAAAAAACAATTACAAAGATTTTTGGGTAGTCTTAATTATATTTCAGACTATTATGCTAATTTAGCACAAGATACCGCAATTCTGTATTCTAGGCTCAAAAAGAAACCTGAACCATGGACTGAGAAACATTCTCAGGCTGTTCAGAAAATCAAAGCAAAGGTAAAATGTTTACCTTGCTTATCTTTAGCCAATCCTAAATATTTTAAGATCGTAGAAACAGATGCCTCTAATATAGGGTATGGAGGAATACTAAAATAAGTAATTCCTGAAACTTCAAAAGAAGTCCTTGTTAGATTCACTCCAGGAAAGTGGAATCCCACACAGTTAAAATATTCAACTGTAAAGAAAGAAATGCTTTCTATTATTAAATGTATTTCTAAATTTCAAGGTGATTTATTAAATCAGAAATTTTTACTGCGAATTGATTGTAGTTCAGCAAAATCAATTATAGAAAAAGATGTTAAAAATCTTGTAGCAAAACAAATTTTTGCAGGATGGCAAGCTCAACTGGCAGCCTTTGAATTTGATATTCAGTTTATAAAAGGAGAAAATAATTCTCTTGCTGATTATTTAACCCGTGAATTTTTACAGGGTGAATGACGACCCCTAATAGGGGGAGAGGCCGCGGTTATGGCCGAGGTCGAGGATACGGGAATAACAATATGTTATCTCAAGAAACTGTCCCACTAATAGGTGATTGGACTATATATCATCATAGACAAAGGATGCAGCAATTACCTGCACCTCCTAAAAAAGAAGATATTCCTTCTTCTAGTAAAGCAGCAACTTATAAAGATGTTGCTATTACTGAGGCCCAGCAGGATAAAGAATATTTCGAAAATCCTACCACCGAAACTATTTTGTTTCTGGAAGAAGAAGATCTTAAGCTCACTCCAAATGATGGATGGTTTTAAGAACAAAATACCTTGAATCAAGAGGTTATGCTGGCCTGAATAATCAGGGAAGGCAGAATTTAGAAATTTTGCTAAAAATCACTGAATCAATAACGATTACTCATTATCATCAGAACAATAATCCTGAGAATTTTATAAATTTTAGCAAATGTCATATCCAGAAAATACTTCATCCAAGAGAATGGGGATTTAATCCCAATGCGGAAAAAGCTATAAAAATAGCAGAAGGAAAGTACATTTACTTCAACTACTGGGATTATGTAGAAGCTTTCACAAAAGCTTTTTACTATCAAAATCCGAAAAACAAACATTCTTGGTTTTTCAGTATTGATCCAGGGGTGCTTAATAAGCCAGTTCCTAATTGGTTCTACCAATGGTGGGCAAAATTTGGTCCCTCTTTAGAAATTCTTCCTAAGGAAATTAAGGATTTATATATCCCTTGGTGCGACAATAGTCCCCTTATTGCCAGAGTAACTGCTGAAAGAATGATTAAGGGACAATGTCCTTTCATATTTTTTACCAAATTTCAAATACCATGGATTTGGAGATGGATAATATCAGTCTCCCAAGACAATCTTGATATTCCTATTTTACAAAGAAATTTCTTTTGTAAATGGTGGACTAATATAGATGTTAAAGATGTACAGGCTAAAATAGCCACCATCAAAGCAACAATCGTTGCTGAAAAAGGCCAAGGTTCTAAAGAAAAATCGTCATCAACCTTCAATTGCCAATATGAAAGAATATTTTCTAAAGAAATATCCTACAGATTCAGAGGAACAAATAATGGTCCGAGTTCTAGATTTTATGAAAGAACAATTCTTTAGCTCTTTTCCGTCTCATCCATCTCAGGAAGAGGATCAATCAATGAAAACTTCTTCATCTCAAGGATCAATGGATTCTAACCCCTATAATTGTCTAGCAGGCGAATCTCAAGCCGAAGAAGAAGAACATTTGTCTACAGAAGAATCTCAGCCGGCTCAAGCCCGCGAGCCATCCCTAGGAGATTTCTGGGATGCTATGACTCAGACTTTAATTCAAAAGTCCAAAGATAAAGGAAAAGCTCCTCATAGCTGATAAATGCCGACCTTATTTAGAACATTTAAAAGGTTAAAAGATGATGAAAAGGAATGCTCCAATCTTACTCATCAGATTGATGATCTTGATTCAAAATACAAGAATGCATCTCTTCTAGAAAGGAAAAATCGGTCCACTTCAGAAATTATGAGAGATTTTCATGAGGTTAAGCGTCTCCGCAACCGAAGAGAAAACATAAAAATTCTCTATTCTATTCGGAGAAAATTGCTTCTCAAATATTCTAATCTAACAGGATAAATGCCTTTGCCGACATAGCAGCAATAATTCCAGATCAATTATTTGGAAATTCACTTTTGAAGGCAATAATATCTGCTAATGAAATTTTAGTGGGCAGAGCATAATCTTTGCTTTATTAAAGTTTGTTGTTTGTTTTGTAAAAGTTGTTTGTATGTATTCACAACATAATCTTTGCTTTATTAAAGTTTGTTGTTTGTTTTGTAAAAGTTGTTTGTATGTATTCATCATTGATTGCGTCGATGGGGCCCAATGAGCACCCGGCATCAATAATGTCTACTTTTTCTAAAGTTATTTGTCTGTTGTAATAATTCAGTTCTATCATGTGTAATAGTGTGTCTCTAACTCTCTATATAAAGAGAGCTTTGTATTAATATTGAGTACGCTTGAATAAAATTCCACTTTCTTTCTCCCTTGCTCATGTGCTGAGCCTTTTCATACTATATCTGCTTCTGCATAGTTAGTTTGCTTCCGCAACAAGATGCCATGGACCCGTCTATTTTGATGTGGCTCCAAATTTGACACTATCTTTAACTGATAGTCATTTGTTAGATGCTATGCAACTAACATTACACACCCATGGATATAATTTTAAACCAGGTAGTGAAATTATAACAATTTGCTATAGAATTTATTACAAAGTATTAAATACTTTGAACCCAAAGGCCAAACAAATATCACCTTTAGGGACTACTACTATAGTCCAAACCAATTTGTTAACTTCTAATATAGCCACAAATAGAATGATTAAGTGGAAAGAAATAGACTTCCCAGAGACTTGGTCTCTTCCTCAAGAACTAGAGCCTGAGCCTCAGGTCAACAAAGAAGTTGATCAAATTATTCAAACAACTGAAGGAGATGTAGAGATTAAATTTACATCTCAAAGAACCATTAGGATGCCTAGGACTAGGTCCGCTAGATATTCCTCTACTAGTGATTATATCACTGCCCCGAGCGTTTCAGCTAGAGCTTCGACTTCTCAATTCAGAGAGGAATCTATTGTTCCTGAACATGTAGAAGAAATTAGAATTAGCCAAAATAAAATTCCAGAAGGAATTTATGAACAGAGTAGAGAATCTCCTACTCAATCAGAAATGAGTTTCCATATATAATGATAGATTTATCCCCAGGAAGTAAGATGAGAGAAATTCTTAATAAAGAATTTCAACAAGAAAAACATGCCCAATTTAGGCAATGGTATTTTAAGAAATATTCTTCTGAAGACCTAAAAAGGTTTAAAGATGAATATTATAGTTATTTAAGTAAAACGGAAGATTATATATCTTTTGTTCATTGGTTCATGAAAACATATCTAAGTAAGACTAATAACGAAATTCTAGTCTTACAAAGACCCTGGAAAACCCCTAAGGGAGACACCATTACTTCTCCCTATCCTCCAGAACAAACAATTTGTTTGAGTAATACCACAGAAGCTACGGCTTATACAAGCCTACAGAAACTCGAAACTACTCAAGCTACTGTGAAAGATTTAAATGCGATAATTAGATCGCAAAATTATACAAACACCTTTCTTACTTGTCTAGGTGACCACTTCTTAACCCTAGAAAATGAGATAGTTTCTTTTAGGCAAGTGATAGAAAACGAGTTAATTTCTTTAAAGAAATCTATGGAGAAGCAACCTTCTGCAACCCTTGTTAAAGAGTCCTCTAAGAACCATGTTCCTATGATTCAACCTCCAATTCCCATAAAAGGATTTAAATTAGAATCTAGTGGGCAAGAATTTATAAAAATTCTTCAACAAAAATTCAACAATTTGAATATATCAGTCTTATCTAAAGACGATGATTCTCAGCAATCTGAGACTTCAGAATCTGCTGAAGAATTAGAAAATATTAATAATTTAGCTACTATGTTCGCTAAACAAAAAATTAGTAATCCGGAGATAAACCCTAGTTATACTCCAAAACAACAAATTAGTAATCCGGAGATAAACCCTATTTATACTCCAAAATCTTTAGAAAAATTCTATTACCAAAGACCTTCTCCTCAAGATCTTTTATTTGAAGAACCAGAATATATTCAAACCTCATATTCAGGAAAAGCTATCTATGAATGGAATCTTGATGGCTTAAATGAGAAACAAATATTCGATGTTATACACCGAATGATGATGTATTCTACTGTTTGTAAACAGAATGGTAGTACTGATAGTGCTATAGCTTCCTTCATTTCCACAGGATTTGTAGGACAAATCAGGGGATGGTGGGATCACTATTTTACCCTAGAACAAAGATTAGAAATTCTTAATCATAAAAAAATTATTAAAATAGAAAATGGCATTGTTACTACTGGCGAAGAAGATGCCGTTTACACTTTGTGTCTTACAATCCTACAACATTTTGTAGGAACCAATATTCCTGTTGCAGAGAAGCTTTGTACGCTCCTCCAAAATCTTAGATGTCCTTCCTTAACCCATTTTAGGTGGTATAAAGATACATTTTTATCTAGAGTTTATCAATTAGGAGAACCAAATTCGGTTCACTGGAAGTCAAAATTTATAGATGGTTTACCCCATCTTTTTGCTGAAAGGGTTAGGCAATCCTTAAGAAATAAGAATGATGGAGTTAATATTAATTATATTTCTCTAACCTATGGAGAAATAGTTAGCCATTGTATTAATGAAGGATTAGCTCTATGTAATGACATAAAGCTAAAGAATCAGTTAAAGCAACAAAAACTGTCAGAAAAAGGGAAAATTAATTCTAAAGTCCCTGAACTATTACCGTTTTTTTTTCTAAGTCCCTGAACTAAAAAAGTAAATTTCTAGGTAATCAAACTTTTGAATTTTTCCCATCGCAGTCCTTCCGTTAGATTTTGACTAACGCCGTTAGTCAATGATTTATTACTATTAGACATTTCTTATGTAAGTCCCTAAACTATTAGGCATTTCTTATTTAAGTCCCTGAACTGAAAATTTAAATTTAAATCTCAATTTTATATTAAAAATCACATTTATTACTCTTTTATTTTTTATTTACTTTCATCCTTGTTAGTTTAGAATTTAACTAATTTTCTTTTTTAACTTTGCATATATTATTACTTAATTACTTATTATTACTACTAACTAATAAATTTCCCTTTTCAGGTAAAACATGCTACCTTTTCTATTTTTCAATAACTAATCAATTTCCTTTTTCACATAAAATACATTATCTTTTAAATTTTATCTAACTAAATTTTAACATAAAATAAAATTTATTACATATCAAAAGAATTTGTGTATCGCACGGGTTATAAGCTAGTTATATTAAAATGAGTAATGTTAACTGAACTATAAAAATACATGAACTTATATATAAAAAAATCAAGTGATTAAAAATTTTAATATTTTATTTATTTATTAGAAAAAAATTATAATATTATATATTCTAATTTATTGAAAATATATAAATAAAATCATTCGCCAAAGTGTGATATACATCTAAATTTACATATCAGGAATAAATTAAACAATTTTTTATATTATATACACCGACTTTATAAAAATTACTAAAAATATAAATATAAACAAAGTTAAAATGAAAACATTGTACATACATATATATATATATATATATATATATATATATATATATTAAGTTTTTAATGTTTTTCAGAACACAAATAAATGCAAAGTTAAAAAAGAAAATAAATTAAATTCTAAACTAAAAAGAATGAAAGTAAATAAATTTTCAATTCAGGGACTTACATAAGAAATGCCTAATAGTTTAGGGACTTACATAAGAAATGCCTAATAGTAATAAATTATTGACTAACGGCGTTAGTCAAAATCTAACAGAAGGACTGCGATGGGAAAAATTCAAAAGTTTGATTACCTAGAAATTCACTTTGTTAGTTCAGGGACTTAGAAAAAAAAACGGTAATAGTTCAGGGACTTTAGAAATAATTTTCCCGTCAGAAAAACACCAATTAGGTGAATTCTGTGATCAGTTTGCCTTTGACATAGGAAAAATTCCTAAATATCAAGATAAGAAAAAGCAAAAGATTGCTTATAAAAGAAACAAGCCTTATAAGAATAATTCTTATAAATCAAATTATCCTTTTAAGACTTCTTATAAAAAGAATTATAAGAGAAAATCTTATAATAAATCGGATAAAAAACCTTTTGTCCCCAATAAGAGAAAAAGAAAAGCCAAAAGGATTGATATAACCTGTCATAAATGTGGTAAAGTTGGTCATTATGCTAACCAATGTTGGACTAAAAAAGCCCTCAACAAGATAGAAGATGAGCAATTACGCTCTCAATTAGAAAAGGTCTTGCTTCACAGTTCTGATGAAGAACGAGAATCTTCTGATAACGAAGAATTAGCCCTTATTTATAATAGCTCTAGTGACTCAGATTCACAAAGTCCTGATAACAATGATTGTCAGTGTAATGAGCTAAACTATTATAAATCTATAGTAGACATGAATGGATTAAATGTCTTAACTGCTGATCAAGATAGAGTCTTGAAGATTATAGATTCCATTTCTGATTTTGAGCTTAAAAAGCAAATGCTTGAAACTCTTATTAAAAATAATAAAGAAAAAGAAGCTCCTTTAGTCATTGAAGCACCTTACCAATTAAGTGAGGTATTAGATAGATTTCAAAAATCTACCCTTAAAGAAACTCCTGTTTCTCTTAATGATTTTAGAAAAGAAGTTAATTTATTAAAATCTGAAATTACTCAGATTAAGCAGAATAATACTTTGTTATCCCAAAGAGTTACTTTACTAGAAAGTAAGCCTTTCATATCTAGTGATAGTAAGGATATTCCCTCTTCTAGTAATAATAATGAAACAGAATATTTAAATCTGCTAGAACAAGTAACCTCTCAACAATGGTATATCAAGATTACTCTTGTAGTAAGTCGAGAATTTATTCTCAAAGATGAAATAGCCCTTGTTGATAGTGGTGCTGATTTAAATTGTATCAAAGAATGAATAATTCCTACCAAATATTTTGAGAAAACTACCCAATCTATCTCCCATGCAGCCGGAGAAAAACTTCAAGTTAGGTATAAGCTTTCTAACACTTATATCTGTAATAAAGATATTTGTCTTCCTACCTCTTTTATTCTAATAAAGAATATGAATCATAGAATAATATTAGGAAATCCTTTTCTTCATAATATTATGCCCCTCAACAATGTTGACAAAACCGGGATTTCTACCATAATAGAGGGTAAGAATATAAAATTTGATTTTATTACAGATCCTCAAACTAGTATAATAAACGAGGTTAGAGATCGTCTTCTTAGTAAAGAAAAACAATTATGTTTTCTCAAAGAAGAAATAAAAGTCTTAGGCATTAATGAGCAGCTTAACCAACCAGCCACCAAAACCCAAATAAAAATCATTGAAAAACAGTTCAATGATGAGGTTTGTAATGATCTCCCTAATGCTTTTTGGGATAGGAAAAAACATGTTGTTTCCCTTCCTTACATAGATGGTTTTAATGAAAACCAAATTCCTACTAAGGCTAGACCAGCCCAGATGAATAAAGAATATTTGGAATTATGTAAAAAGGAGATTGATTCTCTTTTAGCAAAAGGCTTAATTAGAAAGTCTAAATCTCCCTGGAGTTGCACAGCATTCTATGTTAATAATGCTGCTGAGAAGGAAAGAGGCGTGCCTAGACTAGTCATTAATTATAAACCTCTTAATAAAGTTTTAAAATGGATTAGATATCCGATCCCTAACAAAAAAGATTTGTTAGATAGATTAAGCGATGCTTTAATCTTTTCTAAATTTGATATGAAATCAGGATACTGGCAAATCCAGATTAAAGAATCAGATAGGTATAAAACGGCCTTCACAGTTCCCTTTGGTCATTATGAATGGAATGTCTTACCTTTTGGCCAAAAGAATGCTCCTTCTGAATTTCAGAATATTATGAATGATATTTTTAATCCTTATACAGAATTTATTATTGTTTATATAGATGATGTTTTAGTGTTTTCTAAAACAATAGATCAGCATATTAAACACTTAAAAATATTTAAGAATTTAATAAAGACTAATGGATTAGTTATATCTGCTCCAAAAATGAAATTGTTCCAAACTCAGGTTAGGTTTTTGGGACATATTATTAATCAGGGAAAAATAGTTCCCATAGATAGAAGTATAGAATTTGCATCAAAATTTCCTAATGAAATTCTTGATAAAAAACAATTACAAAGATTTTTGGGTAGTCTTAATTATATTTCAGACTATTATGCTAATTTAGCACAAGATACCGCAATTCTGTATTCTAGGCTCAAAAAGAAACCTGAACCATGGACTGAGAAACATTCTCAGGCTGTTCAGAAAATCAAAGCAAAGGTAAAATGTTTACCTTGCTTATCTTTAGCCAATCCTAAATATTTTAAGATCGTAGAAACAGATGCTTCTAATATAGGGTATGGAGGAATACTAAAACAAGTAATTCCTGAAACTTCAAAAGAAGTCCTTGTTAGATTCACTTCAGGAAAGTGGAATCCCACACAGTTAAAATATTCAACTGTAAAGAAAGAAATGCTTTCTATTATTAAATGTATTTCTAAATTTCAAGGTGATTTATTAAATCAGAAATTTTTACTGCGAATTGATTGTAGTTCAGCAAAATCAATTATAGAAAAAGATGTTAAAAATCTTGTAGCAAAACAAATTTTTGCAGGATGGCAAGCTCAACTGACAGCCTTTGAATTTGATATTCAGTTTATAAAAGGAGAAAATAATTCTCTTGCTGATTATTTAACCCGTGAATTTTTACAGGGTGAATGACGACCCCTAATAGGGGGAGAGGCCGCGGTTATGGCCGAGGTCGAGGATACGGGAATAACAATATGTTATCTCAAGAAACTGTCCCACTAATAGGTGATTGGACTATATATCATCATAGACAAAGGATGCAGCAATTACCTGCACCTCCTAAAAAAGAAGATATTCCTTCTTCTAGTAAAGCAGCAACTTATAAAGATGTTGCTATTACTGAGGCCCAGCAGGATAAAGAATATTTCGAAAATCCTACCACCGAAACTATTTTGTTTCTGGAAGAAGAAGATCTTAAGCTCACTCCAAATGATGGATGGTTTTAAGAACAAAATACCTTGAATCAAGAGGTTATGCTGGCCTGAATAATCAGGGAAGGCAGAATTTAGAAATTTTGCTAAAAATCACTGAATCAATAACGATTACTCATTATCATCAGAACAATAATCCTGAGAATTTTATAAATTTTAGCAAATGTCATATCCAGAAAATACTTCATCCAAGAGAATGGGGATTTAATCCCAATGCGGAAAAAGCTATAAAAATAGCAGAAGGAAAGTACATTTACTTCAACTACTGGGATTATGTAGAAGCTTTCACAAAAGCTTTTTACTATCAAAATCCGAAAAACAAACATTCTTGGTTTTTCAGTATTGATCCAGGGGTGCTTAATAAGCCAGTTCCTAATTGGTTCTACCAATGGTGGGCAAAATTTGGTCCCTCTTTAGAAATTCTTCCTAAGGAAATTAAGGATTTATATATCCCTTGGTGCGACAATAGTCCCCTTATTGCCAGAGTAACTGCTGAAAGAATGATTAAGGGACAATGTCCTTTCATATTTTTTACCAAATTTCAAATACCATGGATTTGGAGATGGATAATATCAGTCTCCCAAGACAATCTTGATATTCCTATTTTACAAAGAAATTTCTTTTGTAAATGGTGGACTAATATAGATGTTAAAGATGTATAGGCTAAAATAGCCACCATCAAAGCAACAATCGTTGCTGAAAAAGGCCAAGGTTCTAAAGAAAAATCGTCTCATCAACCTTCAATTGCCAATATGAAAGAATATTTTCTAAAGAAATATCCTACAGATTCAGAGGAACAAATAATGGTCCGAGTTCTAGATTTTATGAAAGAACAATTCTTTAGCTCTTTTCCGTCTCATCCATCTCAGGAAGAGGATCAATCAATGAAAACTTCTTCATCTCAAGGATCAATGGATTCTAACCCCTATAATTGTCTAGCAGGCGAATCTCAAGCCGAAGAAGAAGAACATTTGTCTACAGAAGAATCTCAGCCGGCTCAAGCCCGCGAGCCATCCCTAGGAGATTTCTGGGATGCTATGACTCAGACTTTAATTCAAAAGTCCAAAGATAAAGGAAAAGCTCCTCATAGCTGATAAATGCCGACCTTATTTAGAGCATTTAAAAGGTTAAAAGATGATGAAAAGGAATGCTCCAATCTTACTCATCAGATTGATGATCTTGATTCTAAATACAAGAATGCATCTCTTCTAGAAAGGAAAAATCGGTCCACTTCAGAAATTATGAGAGATTTTCATGAGGTTAAGCGTCTCCGCAACCGAAGAGAAAACATAAAAATTCTCTATTCTATTCGGAGAAAATTGCTTCTCAAATATTCTAATCTAACAGGATAAATGCCTTTGCCGACATAGCAGCAATAATTCCAGATCAATTATTTGGAAATTCACTTTTGAAGGCAATAATATCTGCTAATGGAATTTTAGTGGGCAGAGCATAATCTTTGCTTTATTAAAGTTTGTTGTTTGTTTTGTAAAAGTTGTTTGTATGTATTCATCATTGATTGCGTCGATGGGGCCCAATGAGCACCCGGCATCAATAATGTCTACTTTTTCTAAAGTTATTTGTCTGTTGTAATAATTCAGTTCTATCATGTGTAATAGTGTGTCTCTAACTCTCTATATAAAGGGAGATTTGTATTAATATTGAGTACGCTTGAATAAAATTCCACTTTCTTTCTCCCTTGCTCATGTGCTGAGCCTTTTCATACTATATCTGCTTCTGCATAGTTAGTTTGCTTCCGCAATAAGTTGGTATCAGAGCCAAGTTTAGTTTATAGCCCTGGTTAAGGTACACCCTTTTATCTTATTCTTTTAATTTATGTCTGTTCTTAGCTAAATTTATGTTGTGGAAGGTTGGATGTTCTAAGTAACGCAAGTATGTAAAAAAAAAAAAGTCAAAAAATCGAAATATTTTTAGTGTTTTCTTAAAATATCATCTTTTATCCCGGAAGAAAAAATGGGAGTTTTCTGGATGATTTCGTAGAAGAAAATTTTTGCTAAAAATGTTTCACATCTTTGATTGCGTGGATTTAATCCGTCTGTCCCTTTGGTTGACAGTTAAACGAGTAAGTCGTTTGCAAAGATGACCAAAAAAAATTTTTATTTCTCGTCCTTTTACTTTTTCGTAACAAATAAACATACTTACGTAACTTAGAGGTCCAATCCACCACAACAGCTTTAGCTTGATCTTTCATTTTTATGAATAATCTAGAGGATGATGAGCATCCTAATTATTTAGTTAAAAATGCCGAATTGGCTGAATATCCATAAAATTTGGATAAATTGAATAAATGGGTAATACCCTCTGTTCCCTTAGATCATATTTATAATATTGGTTTCTTTGATTTTAAATCAAGACAGGTCATAAAAACAATGGAACAAACCATCAGAGTCACTGACTCTAATCAAACAATTAGATTATTAAATAAGAAAGATTTAATTCCTTTTAAAAGCTATAATTTTATTCATATCGGGTTAATCCAAATAGCCTTTAAACCTTTAACCTTATTAGGGTTAAACACCAGTATTATGGCTTCTGTTAGAGATGGCCGATGTAGAGATTTTAAACAATCCCTAGCTGCGTTAATAGAAACCAGTTTATGCCATGGACCCGTCTATTTTGATGTGGCTCCAAATTTGACTATATATATATATATATATATATCCAGGCCCATATTTGGGCATGGACACATAGCCCTTCGTCACATGTCCATTGGGCAACAGAGATCCATCGACCAAAGCTTCATTCAATTTACGCACCCTTAACGAATATCGGGCCCAACGGAAGGCATTTTTCTTTCTCTGGATTATTGGACTATAAGCCCACTTCCTTCTGTAAACAGGTATTGGGCCGTAAGTACGAGGCCCAAAACGACGCAATGGACGAGTACTGTATCTGGGCCAGAAATATCTGGGTCTTCTTAGCATGTTGAATTTAATTCGAAGAATAATTAAATTCAATGTTCAATATGTATTATAAATAGATATTTATAATACATCAAACTTGGGGACCAAGTTTATTACAATGAATCCAAATGTTCAATTATTAAATAAATTATTAATAACAGTATCAGAAGCACACAGTTACCTCAAATAAAATTGAGATGCCTATTTTACATTTTAATTAATTTGACTTATTTTTTACTGCGTAATCCGATATTCAAATTTTTACAAATCATATATTTTTCTTTAAGTAAGCCATCGACTAAGACGGGTGGTAATTTTTCCGAATTTAAATTCGCAAAAATTTTCGAAGTCAACGACGCAAACCACGGTCAAGGGGGCGGCGGCGGCGGCCCCTAGTAATATTATAGGGGCCACCTGTCACGTGAGGACACGTGTCCTCAAAAGCTTAGAGCCTTCTAGTATAAATTGTACTCTTTTACTCCAATAGAATCAGCAAGTTTGAAGGGAGCTCTCTAGCGGAGTACCTGGACCCACAAAAACATTAAAAGACACCCCCTACCCCTGAATTAATTCCAAACAATTTAAAAACCAGGGTTATTATTAGACATTTCACTAGGGGGACAAAAAAGTAGAGGGTAATGATTACACATACAGTGATCAATATCAACCGTTAGATCATGTGTACTCCAATCCATATCACCGTTGGATTAATCTAATCAATAACTGCATAACATATAGACTCGCCCACACCTGATTAATTCCATTACTAATATCCATTTAAATTAATTCAACTTGAGAACATACTATTGGGCGTAATCAAATACGATGAATATAGACTACGAAGGACGATACCACAAATCAAAGAGGAACCAATACAGGCTAACAAATTCAAGCCAGGAAATATTATATATATATATATATATATATATATATATATATATATATTTATATATATATATATATATATATTTAAGGTCCTGGTTAAGGTACATCCCCTATTTTCTCTTTTTTAATTAATGTCTATCAGTAGCTAAATTCCTGTTGTGGAAGGTTGGATGTTTTACGTTAAGTAAGTATGTAAAGTAAAAAAATAGTCAAAAATCGAAATATTTTTAGTGTTTTCTTAAAACATCATCTTTTATCCCAATGGTTAATATGGGTGTTTTCTGGATGATTTCATAAAAGAAAATTTTTGTTAAAAATATTTCACATCTTTGATTTCGTGGATTTTTATCCGTCTATCCCTTTGATTGATAGTTAAACGAGTGAGTTGTTTGCAAAGATGACCAAAAATATTGTACTTTTTTGCACTTTTATTTTTCCTTAAAGAATAAACATACTTAAATAAGTTAGAGGTCCAACCAACCACAACAGTCTTAGCTCATTATTCATGAATATGAATGATTTAGATGATGATAATCATCAAAATGATTTAGTTAAAAATGCTGAATTAGCTGAATATCCAAAGAATTTGGATAAATTGAATAAATGGGTAATACTAGGGGTGTGCATCGGGTGGTTTGGGCGGTTTAAAACCATGACATAATTTAGTTATTATCCATATGCATAGGTAGGTAGAGATCTATCCCATTTAGGAAGGAGAAACTATAATAAAATGAGTTAATGAGAGAACTCGACAAATAGCTGAAAAAATTTAAAAGAACCATATATATATATATATATATATATATATATATATATATATATATATAATTTAATCTTAATGGTCGGGTTGGTTAAATCGGGTGGAAAAATTAGTAAAACCATACCCAACCCAAAATTTTCGGTTTTTAAAAATTTAAAACCATAACCAACCCAAATCGAAAAAAAACCTAAACTTTCGGTTTGGTCGGGTTGGTTTGGTCGGTTTAACCGGTTTTCGGTAAACCGTGCTCACCCCTAGGTAATACCCTCTGTTCCCTTAAATCATATTTATTATATTGGTTTATTCGATTTTAAATCAAGACAAGTCATCAAAACGATGGAACAAACGATTAGAATCACTGACACTAATCAAACCATTAGATTATTAAATAAAAAGGATTTACTTCCTTTTAAAAACTATAACTTTATCCATATTGGATTAATTCAAATAGCCTTTAAGCCCTTAACGTTATTAGGCTTAAATACGAGTATTACGGCCTCTGTTAGAGATAGCCGATGTAGAGATTTCAAAGAATCTCTAGTGGCGTTAATAGAAACCAGTTTATGCCATGGACCAGTCTACTTTGATGTAGCCCCAAATTTGACCCTATCCTTGTCTGGTAATCATTTGTTATATGCTATGCAACTAACATTACATACTCACGGATATGATTTTAAACCAGGAAGTGAGATTATAGCAATATGCTATACGATTTATTATAAAGTCTTAAATACCTTAAACCCCAAAGCTAGACAAATATCATTTCCCGGAACTACAACTGTAGTTCAAACAAATTTATTAACCTCAAACATAGCCACTAATAGAATGATTAAGTGGAAAGAAATTTATTTTCCAGAGATATGGTCTCTTCCTCAAGAATTAGAACCTGAGCCTCAAGTCAACAAAGAAGTTGATCAAATAATCCAGATAGTTGAGGGTGATGTAGAAATCAAATTTACTCCTCAAAGAATTGTTAGACTCCCTACATCTATATCCTCTATGTATTCTACCGCTAGTGATTATATCACAGCCCCTAGCGTCTCAGCTAGAGCCTCTACTTCGCAATTGAGAGAACCAGAATTGGTAGAAGAAATTAGAATTAGCCAAAATAGAATTCCAGAAGGAATTTATGAAAAGAGTAGGCAATCTCCTGCTCAATCAGAAATGAGCTTCCATATCAATGATTGATTTATCCCCAGGAAGCACGATGAGGGAAATCCTTAATAAGGAATTCCAACAAGAAAAACATGCCCAATTTAGGCAATGGTATTTTAAAGCTTATTCGCCAGATGGCCTAAAAAGGTTCAAAGATGAATATTATTCTTACATAGCTAAGACAGAAGACTATATATTTTTTGTTCATTGGTTTATAAAAACCTATCTTAGTAATACTAATAAAGAAATTCTAGTATTATAAAGACCTTGGAAAACTGCAAAAGGAGATACTATTAATTCTCCCTTTTCGCCTGAGCAAACAATTTGCCTTAGTAGTACTACAGAAGCCACGACTTATACAAGCCTCCAAAAACTTGAAAGTACGCAAATTATTTTAAAAAATCTAAATGAGATAATAAGTTCTCAAAATTATACTAACACCTTTCTCACTTGTTTAGGTGATCAATTTATAGCCTTAGAAAATGAGATAATTTCTCTTAAGCAAACTATAAAAGATGAATTAGTTTCGCTTAAAAAGGCAATTGAGAAACAAGAACCTCAAAACCTTTTACCAGAATCATCGTCTAATAAAAGACAATATTCCGATGATTCAACCTCCTATCCCAATAAAGGGATTTGAGATAGAAACTAGTGGCGAAGAATTTTTGCAGCAAAAGCTTCAAAACCTAAGCTTAACAGTGTTATCTAAGGATGACTCTTTATAATAAGAAGAAAAGAAAGGCCAAAAAGATTGATATAACTTGCCATAAATGTGGCAAAGTTGGCCATTATGCCAATCAATGTTGGACTAAGAAAGCTCTCAATGAGATAGGAGATGAACAATTACGTTCACAATTAGAAAAGGTCATGCTCCATAGTTCAGATGAAGAAAGAGAATCTTCTAACGATGAAGATTTAGCCTTAATTTATGAGTCCTCATCAGACTCAGTTAGTTCTGACAATAATGATTGTCAGTGTAATGAACTAAACTATTAAAAATCCATAGTAGATATGAATGGACTAAATGTCTTAACGGCTGATAAAGATCGAGCCCTAAAAATTATAGAGTCAATCACGAATTTTGACTTAAAAAAGCAAATGCTCGAAGCCCTTATTAAAGACAATAAAGAAAAAGAAACTCCTACAGTCATAGATGCACCTTATTAATTTAATGAGGTTATAGATAGATTTCAGCAATCTACTATTAAGGAAACTTCTGTTTCTATTAATGACTTGAAAAAAGAAGTCAATATATTAAAATCTGAAATTAGTCAGATTAAGCAGAGTAACACCCTGTTAGCACAAAGAATTACTTTGTTAGAAGATAAATCTTCTACTAAAAAGGAAGAACCCAAGAATATCCCATCTACCAGTAATAATGAGGTTACAGAATAGTTGAATCTTTTAGAACAAGTGACATCTCAGAGATGGTACATTAATGTTACCCTTATGATAGATAGAAAAATTATTCTTAAAGATGAGATAGCTCTAGTTGATAGTGGAGCTGATTTGAACTGTATTAAAGGAGGAATAATTCCTACCAAATATTTTGAAAAAACTACTCAATCAATTTCTCATGCTGCTGGAGACAAGCTTCAAGTCAAGTATAAGTTGCCAAATGCCTATATTTGCAACCAAGACATTTGTCTTCCCACATCTTTTATTCTAATAAAGAATATTAATCATAGAATAATATTAAGAACGGCTTTCCTTCACAATATTATGCCCCTAAACAATGTTGATCAAAGTTGGATTTATACCATTATAGAAGGTTAAAATATAAAATTTAATTGTCACATACCCCCAAAGTCGCATACTTAATGAAGTTAGAGATCGTCTCCTTAGTAAATAAAACTAATTATGTTTTTTTAAAGAAGAAATAAAAGTTTTGAGCAGTAATGAACAACTCCAGAACCCGATATTAAAAATCAAAAAAAAATCATTGAACAATAATTCAATGATGAGGTTTGTAATGACCTTCCTAATTCTTTCTGGAATAGAAAGAAACATGTTTCTCTTCCTTATATAGATGGTTTTAATGAAAACCAAATTCCTAATAAGACGAGACCAGCCCAAATGAACAAAGAATACTTAGAATTATGTAAAAAGGAGATAAATTCTCTTTTAGAAAAAGGCTTAATTCGAAAGTCTAAATCTCCTTGGAGTTGTACATCATTTTATGTTAATAATGCTGCAGAAAAGGAAAGAGGTGTCCCTAGATTAGTAATTAACTATAAACCTCTTAATAAAGTGTTAAAATGGATTAGATATCCGATCCCTAATAAAAAGGATTTATTAGAAAGATTAAGCGATGCTTTAATCTTTTCTAAATTCGATATGAAATCAGGATATTGGCAGATACAGATTAATGAATCTGATAGATATAAAACTGCCTTTACTGTTCCTTTTGGTCATTATGAATGGAATGTCCTTCCTTTTAATCAGAAAAATGCCCCTTCTGAATTTCAAAATATAATGAATGATATATTCAATCCCTATACTGAGTTTATAATTGTTTATATAGATGATGTTTTAGTATTCTCTAAAACAATCGAGCAACATATTAAACACTTAAAAATATTTAAGAATTTGATAAAAAATAATGGCTTAGTCATATCTGCTCCTAAAATGAAATTATTTCAAACTCAAGTCAGATTTTTAGGTCATATGATTAATCAAGGAAAAATTATTCCTATAGATAGAAGTATAGAATTTGCTTCTAAATTTTCTGATACAATAACTGATAAAAAATAGTTACAAAGATTTTTAGGAAGTCTGAATTATATTTCATATTACTATGCTAATTTAGCCCAAGATACAGCAATACTGTATGCTAGACTAAGGAAAAAACCTGAACCTTGGACAGAGAAACATTCTCAAGCACTCCAAAAGATTAAAACTAAGGTAAAATGTTTACCTTGCTTATCTTTAGCTAATCCGAAATATTTCAAAATTGTTGAAACAGATGCCTCTGATATAGGCTATGGAGGAATACTAAAACAAGTAATTCCTGACATTTTAAAAGAAGTCCTGATACGATTTACATCAGGAAAATGGAATCCTACTCAGTCGAAATACTCGACTATTAAGAAAGAAATGCTTTCTATTATTAAATGTATCACTAAATTTCAGAGTGATTTACTAAATCAGAAATTTTTGTTAAGAATTGATTGTAGCTCAGCTAAATCAATTATTGAAAAAGATGTAAAAAATCTTGTAGCAAAACAAATTTTTACAGGATGGCAAGCTCAGCTTTCAGCCTTTGAATTTGATATTCAATACATAAAAGGAGAAAATAATTCTCTTGCTGATTATTTAACCCGTGAATTTTTACAGGATGAATGATGTCAACCCCTAATAGGGGAAGAGGTCGCGGATATGGCCGCGGTCGAGGTTATGGGAGTAACAATATGTTACCTCATCCAGATTCAACTGTTCCTCTAATAGGAGATTGGACAGTATGTCAAAATCGAAATGGAAATATGCAGCAATTACCTGCACCTCAAAAGAAGGAAGATATACATTCCTCTTCAAAAGATAAATTATCAACCTATAAAGATATAACAATTACTGATGCTTTTCAGGAGAAAGAATATTTCGAAAACCCTGTTACAGAAAATATTCTGTTTCTTGAAGACGAAGACTTATAAATAAGTCCTAATGATGGTTGGGTTTAAGAATCAGATACCTTGAATCAAGAGGATACCCTGGTTTGCATAATCAAGCCAGACACCATTTAGAAATTCTATTATCAGTTACCGAATCGATAACTATTACCCATCATTATCAGAATAATAACCCTGAAAGTTTTATAAACTTCAGTAAATGCCATATCAATAAGATATTGTCGCCAAGAGAATGGGGACTAAGTCCAAATACTGACAAAGCTGTTAGAATTTCAGAAGGTAACTATGTTTACTTCAACTATTGGGATTATATCCAAGCTTTCACTAAAGCTTTTTATTATCAAAACCCTAAGAATAAGCATTCTTGGTTTTTCTCTGTTAATCCTGACCTGCTTAATAAGCAAGTTCCCAATTGGTTTTATGAATTGTGGTCGAAATTTGGTCCCTCTTTGGAAATTTTACCCAAAGAACTCAAGGAATTATACAAGTCTTGGTGTGACAATAGTCTAATAATCTCAAAATTATCCATGAGATTAATTTTTGGACAATGTCCATTTTTATTCTTTGCGAAATTTCAAATCCCATGGATTTGGCGGTGGACCGTATCAGTGTCAAAAGATAAACAATTGCATATCTCAGTTCTTCAAAGAAACTTTTTCTACAAATGGTGGAACAAGATGAGCAGTGATGATATCCAAAAAATAGTGGTTCATATCCATGAAGTAATCTCAGAAGAGAAAAATCACATTTTCAGGAACCAAAGTTCTCAACCATTAATGGCCAACATGAGAGACTATTTTCAAAAGAAATATCCAGCAGAATCAGAACAAGAAATAATGGTTCGAGTTCTAGATTTTATGAAAGAACAATTTTTTAGCACTTTTCCTTCTCAATCATCAAAGGAAGATGATCAGTCAATGAAGACCACTTTTTCGCAGGGATCAATGGATTCTAATGCTTATAATTGTCTAACAGGTGAATCTCAAGCTGAAGAATCTATCCAAGAAGATCCGCCTTCTCTATCAGATTATTGGGATGCTATGATCCAATTATATGCTCAGAAAAATTCTGACAAATGTAAAGATCTGGTAAATTAATCATGTTTGCTTTAGGTCCAACGTTCAGAAAATTGAAGAAAAAAGACCGCAAAATCAAGCGCATTAAGGATCAAATTGATTACTATTTTTTGCAACAATCCCAAATGACTTGGGAAGAAAGAAAAAATAGAACTTCTCAGCAAATCCAAGAAGATTTCGAAATGATCCATTTTCTCCATAACTAACTATGGAGTAAAGTTCATAAGCAGAGATTGTTAAAGCAAAGACTCATTTGGTTCAATAATCTAACAGTTTGAAGTCTGCAGTCATATTGGCTCAATCTTTTCAAACAATGGGAATCTGCTTTTTGAAAAATAATTCAGCTGAAGCATAATTACAGCTAATGGAATCTACTTTTCGTAGTGGGGAGGAGCATTATGGAATGCTTTATTAAAGTCTTTTGTTTGTATTAATAAAGTTGTTTGTAAGTTAGCATTATTATTGTGACGATGGGGCCCAGTGAGCACCCGACAACAATAATGTCTACTTTGTTAAAGTTTTTTGTCTTCTTTTGACTTTTGTATTATTGGTGTGAGAAGGCCTGCATTCACAGTGCCTCTTACTCTCTATATAAAGAGAGAAATGTATCAGTTCAGCGTGTGCTTCTTTTTGTGAAATAATATAAGTTTTCTTTCCCTTCTCTCTTGCTCATGTGCTGAGCCCCTTTCTTACTTTAAATTAAATAGTGTTTTCTTCTTCCTGCTTCCCTCCTGTTTCACCCCTATTTGGATACCAAGAAGGAGGGTCTTCTTGGGCAGAATCTTCAGCTTGAGATTCACCTGCTAGACAATTATAAGCATTAGAATCCATTGATCCCTGCGAAGAAGTGGCCTTCATTGACTGATCATCTTTCTTTGAGGATTGAGAAGGAAAAGAGCTAAAAAATTATTCCTTCATAAAATCTAGAACTCGAACCATTATTTCTTGTTCTGATTCAGATGGATATTTCTTTTGAAAATAATCCTTCATGTTTGCCATAAAGGGTTGAGATCTTTGTTCGCTGGGAATTTTATCTTTCTCGGCTGAGATGGCCTCATGAATATTAATTGCTATCCTATTAATATCTTCAATACTCATCTTGTTCCACCATTTGTAGAAAAAGTTTCTTTGGAGAATAGGAATATGCAATTGTTTATCTTGAGATATTGATACTGTCCACCTCCAAATCCATTGGATTTGAAACTTTGTGAAGAACAGAAATGGACATTGTCCTACAATAAGTTTAGTGGATAGTTTTGAAATCACTAGGCTATTTTCACACCAAGGATTGTATAATTCCTTGAGTTCTTTGGGTAAAATTTCCAAAGAGGGACCAAATTTCGATCACCATTCATAAAACCAATTGGGAACTTGCTTATTAAGCAGGTCAGGATTAACGGAGAAAAACCAAGAATGCTTATTCTTAGGATTTTGGTAATAAAAAGCTTTAGTGAAAGTTTGGATATAATCCCAATAGTTGAAGTAAACATAGTTACCTTCTGAAATTCTAACAGCTTTGTCAGTATTTGGACTTAGTCCCCATTCTTTTGGCGACAATATCTTATTAATATGGCATCTACTGAAGTTTATAAAACTTTCAGGGTTATTATTCTGATAATGATGGGTAATAGTTATCGATTCGGTAACTGATAATAGAATTTCTAAATGGTGTCTGGCTTGATTATGCAAACCAGGGTATTCTCTTGATTCAAGGTATCTGGTTCTTCGAACCCAACCATCATTAGGACTTATTTGTAAGTCTTCGTCTTCAAGAAACAGAATATTTTCTGTAACAGGGTTTTCGAAATATTCTTTCTCCTGAAAAGCATAAGTAATTGCTATATCTTTATAGGTTGATAATTTATCTTTTGAACAGGAAGGTATATCTTCCTTCTTTGGAGGTGCAGGTTATTACCGCATATTTCGATTTCGATTTTGAAATACTGTCCAATCTCTTATTAGAGGAACAATTGAATCTGGATGAGATAACATATTGTTACTCCCATATCCTCGACCACGGGTATAATCGCGACCTCTTCCCCTATTAGGGGTTGACATTACCCTGTAAAAATTCACGGGTTAAATAATCAGCAAGAGAATTATTTTCTCCGTTTATATATTGAATATCAAATTCAAAGGTTGAAAGCTGAGCTTGCCATCCTGCAAAAATTTGTTTTGCTACAAGATTTTTTTACATCTTTTTCAATAATTGATTTAGCTGAGCTACAATCAATTCTTAACAGAAATTTCTAATTTAGTAAATCACTCTGAAATTTAGTGATGCATTTAATAATAGAAAGCATTTCTTTCTTAATAGTCGAGTATTTCGACTGAGTATGATTCCATTTTCCTGATGTAAATCTTACCAGGACTTCTTTTGAAGTGTCAGGAATTACTTGTTTTAGTATTCCTCCATAGCCTATATTAGAGGCATCTGTTTCAACAATTTTGAAATATTTCGGATTAGCTAAAGATAAGCAAGGTAAACATTTTACCTTAGTTTTAATCTTTTGGACTGCTTGAGAATGTTTCTCTGTCCAAAGTTCAGGTTTTTTCCTGAATCTAGCATACAGTATTGCTGTATCTTGGGCTAAATTAGCATAGTAATCTGAAATATAATTCAGACTTCCTAAAAATCTTTGTAACTGTTTTTTATCAGTTAATGTATCAGGAAACTTAGAAGCAAATTCTATACTTCTATATATAGGAATAATTTTTACTTGATTAATCATATGGCCTAAAAATCTGACTTGAGTTTGAAATAATTTCATTTTAGGAGCAGATATGACTAACCCATTATGTTTTATCAAATTCTTGAATATTTTTAAGTGTTTGATATGTTGTTCAACCGTTTTAGAAAATACTAAAACATCATCTATATAAACAATTATAAACTCGGCATAAGGATTGAATATATCATTCATTATATTCTGAAATTCAGAAGGAGCATTTTTCTGACCGAAAGGAAGGACATTCCATTCATAATGACCAAAAGGAACGGTAAAGGCAGTTTTATATCTATCAGATTCATTAATCTATATCTGCCAATATCCTGATTTCATATCGAATTTAGAAAAGATTAAAGCATCGCTTAATCTATTTAACAAATCATTTTTATTAGGGATCGAATATCTAATCCATTTTAACACTTTATTAAGAGGTTTATAGTTAATTACTAATCTAGTGTCACCTCTTTTCTTTTCTGCAGCATTATTAACATAAAATGCTGTACAACTCCAAGGAGATTTAAACTTTCGAATTAAGCCTTTTTCTAAAAGAGAATTTATCTCCTTTTTACATAATTCTTTGTTCATTTGGGCTGATTTCGCCTTAGTAGGAATTTGGTTTTCATTAAAACCATCTATATAAGGAAGAGAAACAACATGTTTCTTTCTATTCCAGAAAGCATTAGGAAGGTCATTACAAACCTCATCATTGAATTGTTGTTCAATGATTTTTATTTAATTTTTAATATCAGGATTCTTGAGCTGTTCATTAATGTTCAAAACTTTTATTTCTTCTTTAAGAAAACATAATTGGTTTTCTTTACTAAGGAGACGATCTCTAACTTCATTAAGTATGCGAGTTTGGGGGTCTGTGACAAAATTAAATTTTATATTTTTACCTTCTATTATTGTAGAAATCCCACTTTGATCGACATTTTTAAGGGGCATAATATTGTGAAGGAAAGGTGTTCCTAATATTATTCTATGGTTAATATTCTTTATTAGAGTAAAAGATGTGGGAAGACAAATGTCTTGGTTGCAAATATAGGCGGTTGGTAACTTATACCTAACTTGAAGCTTGTCTCCCGCAGCATGAGAAATAGATTGAGTAGTTTTTTCAAAATATTTGGTAGGAATTATTCCTTATTTAATACAGTTCAAATCAGCTCCACTATCAACTAGAGCTATCTCATCTTTAAGAATAATTTTTTTATCTATCATAAGGGTAACCTTAATGTACCATCTCTGAGATGTCACCTGTTCTAAAAGATTCAAGTATTCTGTAATCTCATTATTACTGGTAGATGGGATATTCTTGGGTTCTTCCTTTTTAGTAGAAGATTTATCTTCTAACAAAGTAATTCTTTGTGCTAACAGGGTGTTACTCTGCTTAATCTGACTAATTTCAGATTTTAATATATTGACTTCTTTTTTCAAGTCATTAATAGAAACAGGAGTTTCCTTAATAGTAGATTGCTGAAATCTATCTATAAACTCACTAAATTGTTAAGGTGCCTCTATGACTGTAGGAGTTTCTTTTTCTTTATTGTCTTTAATAAGGGCTTCGAGCATTTGCTTTTTTAAGTCAAAATTCGTGATTGACTCTATAATTTTTGAGGCTCGATCTCGATCAGCTGTTAAAACGTTTAATCCATTCATATCTACTATGGATTTGTAATAATTTAACTCATTACACTGACAATCATTATTGTCAGAACTAACTGAGTCTGATAAGGACTCATAAATTAAGTCTAAATCTTGATCATTAGAAGATTCTCTTTCTTCATCTGAACTATGAAGCATGACCTTTTCTAATTGTAAACGTAATTGTTCATCTTCTATCTCATTGAGAGCTTTCTTAGTCCAACATTGATTGGCGTAATGGCCAACTTTACCACATTTATGGCAAGTTATATCAATCTTTTTGGCCTTTATTTTCTTCTTATTAGGAAAAAAGGGTCTTTCCTTTGATTTATTATAAATTTTCTTTTGTAATTCTTTTTATAAGAATTAATATTATCAGAAGGATATTTTGATTTATAAGAATTATTCTTATACGTTTTATTTCTTTTATAAGCAATTTTTTGCTTTTTTTTAGTTGCATATCTAGGAGTTTTTCCTATATCAAAGGCGAATTGATCACAGAATTCTCCTAATTGGTGTTTTTCTGAAAGCTTTTACTTTTTTAACTGATTTCTTAACTTTATGTCATTACATAAAGTTAATCATTCGTTAATACAATTACTAACAATCTCTCCATAAGTCAGAGAGGAATAATTAATGTTTAGTCCATCATTCTTATATTTTAAAGATTGTCTAACTCTTTCAGCAAAGCGATGGGGTAAACCGTCTACAAATTTAGACTTCCAATGAATAGAGTTAGGGCCATTAAGTTGATAAACCCTAGATAAGAAGGTATCTTTATACCATCTAAAATGAGTTAATGAAGGGCATCTAAGATTCTGTAGAAGCGTACATAGCTTCTCTGTTACAGGAACATTTGCTCCTATAAAATGTTGTAGAATAGCGAGGCACAGAGTATAAACTGCGTCTTCTTCTCTCGTAGTGGTAATACCATCTTCTATTTTTACGATTTTTTTATGATTAAGAATTTCTAATCTCTGGCTTAGGGTAAGATAGTGATCCTCCATCCTCTGATTTGTCCTACAAATCCAGTAGAAATAAAGGATGCTATAGCACTGTCAGTACTTCCATTCTATTTACAAACAGTGGAGTACATAATCATTCTATGTATAACATTGAAAATTTGTTTTTCGTTTAAACCATCAACATTCCATTCATAGATGGCTTTTCCCGAATATGAAGTTTGGATATACTCTGGTTCTTTAAATAGAAGATCTTGAGGAGAAGGTCTTTGATAATAGAATTTTTCTAAAGGTTTAGGAGCATAAATAGGGTTTAGCTCCGTAGGGCTAATTTGTTGTTTAGCAAACATGGTTGCTAATTGGTTAATGTCATCTAAGTCTTCAGAAGGGTCTGAAGCCTCTGATTGTTATAAAGAGTCATGCTTAGATAACACTGTTAAGCTTAGGTTTTGAAGCTTTTGCTGCAAAAATTCTTCGCCACTAGTTTCTATCTTAAATCCCTTTATTGGGATAGGAGGTTGAATCATCGGAATATTGTCTTTATTAGACGATGATTCTGGTAAAAGGTTTTGAGGTTCTTGTTTCTCAATTGCCTTTTTAAGCGAAACTAATTCATCTTTTATAGTTTGCTTAAGAGAAATTATCTCATTTTCTAAGGCTATAAATTGATCACCTAAACAAGTGAGAAAGGTGTTAGTATAATTTTGAGACCTTATTATCTCATTTAGATTTTTACAGTAATTTGCGTACTTTCAATTTTTTGGAGGCTTGTATAAGCCGTGGCTTCTGTAGTACTACTAAGGCAAATTGTTTGCTCAGGCGGAAAGGGAGAATTAATAGTATCTCCTTTTGCAGTTTTCCAAGGTCTTTGTAATACTAGAATTTCTTTATTAGTATTACTAAGATAGGTTTTTATAAACCAATGAACAAAGATATATAGTCTTCTGTCTTAACTAGGTAAGAATAATATTCATCTTTGAACATTTTTAGGTCATTTGACGAATAAGTTTTAAAATACCATTGCCTAAATTGGGCATGTTTTTCTTGCTGGAATTCCTTATTAAGAATTTCCCTCATCGTGCTTCCTGGGGATAAATCAATCATTGATATGGAAACTCATTTCTGATTGAGTAGGAGATTGCCTACTCTTTTCATAAATTCCTTCTGGAATTCTATTTTGGCTAATTCTAATTTCTTCTACCAATTCTGGTTCTCTCAATTGCGAAGTAGAGGCTCTAGCTGATACGCTAGGGGCTGTGATATAATCACTAGCGGTAGAATACCTAGAGGATATAGATCTAGGGAGTCTAATAGTTCTTTGAGGAGTAAATTTGATTTCTACATCACCCTCAACTATCTAAATTATTTGATCAACTTTTTTGTTGACTTGAGGCTCAGGCTCTAATTCCTGAGGAAGAGACCAAGTTTCTGGAAAGTCAATTTCTTTCCACTTAATCATTCTATTGGTGGCTATATTTGAGGTTAATAGGTTTGTTTGAACTATAGTTGTAGTTCCTGGCGGGGATATTTGTTTAGCCTTAGGGTTTAAAGTATTTAAGACTTTATAATAAATTCTGTAGCATATAGCTATTATCTCACGTCCTGGTTTAAAATTATATCCGTGTGTGTGTAATGTTAGTTGCATAGCATCTAACAAATGATTATTAGATAAAGATAGGGTCAAATTTGGGGCTACATCGAAGTAAACTGGTCCATGACATAAACTGGTTTCTATTAACGTCGCTAGAGATTGTTTGAAATCTCTACATCGGCCATCTCTAACAGAGGCCATAATACTCGTATTTAAGCCTAATAACGTTAAGGGCTTAAAGGTTGTTGAGTATTGAATACAGAAAAAGAATACAGAGGGGGGGGTGAATGGATTCTTGAACTTTTCTTTGTTCTTGAATCTTTGCAGCAAGATATGTGTTGAATGTGTGAGATATGTAAGTACAGATAATCAAAGACAAACGCAACACAATATCACTTTAATCTAATATTTTATTAGATAAAGATTTTGCTACAATCTGTGAATACAAATGGTAGTATTCTCAGCTTCGTTTTTCTTAGAGAGATATTTCTTGAGATGTATCTTGAAAAACTTATCTGCTAAAGAAGTGAGGCTGTATCCTTATAGACATGGATACACCTACTTACTACAAATAAGGTAGGTAAAACAAACTACTTTCCAGTATGTCTATCTTATTTGAGTAAGAGTCCAAACGGCTACAGATTTGACTTTGCAAAGCCTGTTCAGATCCACTTCTTTAGCTCCTTGTCCCTTTGTCTTATCTCTCCAAGCTTCTTTGTAGGCTTTCCAATACGTTTTATAGTACATAGTCAAATAAAGCGTCTTGGCTTGTTGCAGGTTTCTGACTTGTACAATTCTTCAGTATTTTGTCTCCAAGAATGTATTCGAGAAGTGGCTAAGTGATTGATTCGAGAACTCGAATTGACTTAATCGATAACTCTGAGTTCTCGAATAGTGTTATATTGACATATCGAATCACTTCTCGAATAGCTCTTTTCTCTGGGATTCCTTGAGATATCGAATAGAGCATTGACTTGTTGACTCTTAGAGAACTCGAATGATGCTTTGACTTGTTGACTCCATGAGTTCTCGAATAGAGTGATAGACATATCGAATCTCTGAGATATCGAATGAGATATCGAACAGTGTATTCAGAGATATCGAATAGTGTCTTCTGAGATATCGAATCTCTGACTTCTCGAATGCTAGACTTCTCGAATAGACAGATGTACTTCTCGAATTGGTACTTAGGCAAATTCTTCTTTTCTTCAAATCCCAACTGTGATTATTTGGCAGTCTTTATCTCCTTGCTTGAGGCATGAACCTTGGAACTTCTTTCAAGCATTATTCCTGACTTTATAGTTACAGTAACACAACTAGAATTTGATGCCTATTACAAGTACAGAACAAATAGAAACTCTACAACTAGAGGTTCCCTCAGTTAAGAGGTCATGTAGGTAATGCATAGCATTACACATACTTAGGCTTGTTATTAGATGTATTCAGGCATGCCTCTGTGACTAACAATCTCCCCCAAATTGTGAGTAAGACCCTTAGTCACAATTTCATGTCTGATAACAAGCCTAACATACATAAAGATAAAACTTGACAGTACATGTATGAATTTTGATCAGCAATGTGAATAGAACTATAGGGTGAGTAATCTTACAGCATATAATGAAGTACTAGCCATTGTCATTAGTTTCCCTTTCCATAGCTTTGGCTTGCAAATCATCATATGCTTTCTGTCTTCTTTCTTTCTCCTTCCTTGTATGCTCATTCATAGCTTTTAATATTTCTGTCATAGCATCCAGTTCCTCAAGCAAAATTGAGTCTTTGAAATCTTCAAGTACTGGTTTTAGAATGTTTACAGGATAGTGGTTGAGTAGATTCATTTTGATGTGGACCTGATCCCCATTTCTCCTCCTATACTTCACCACATAGGGGTTAAACTGAACTCTACACAATCCCTTTGCCCTTAGCTTTTCTGCTTCAATCTCCAGTCTCTCAATTTCTTTCTCCCTTGCTAGCCATTTTTCAAGACACTCTTTTCTGATTTTCTCCTTATGATCTCTCTTCATCTTCACAAAATCAATTAGCTCCAACTTCCATACTCTTTCCACTTTATCTTCTGAGCTCAATAATGCAATGATTCTTTCTATGTCATGTAGTTTGCCCCAGTGTTGACATCCTCCTTGTTTGAATTTCTCCTCCCTTCCATCAGTATATTTGATCTCAAGGCAGTTATCAACAATGACAACATGATAGATTCTTTGAGCTTGTAAGAATTGCAGTTGGTCTTCATCAAAATCTTCATCTAGTGGTTGGAGTTTTAAGCCTGGATAGATTGTCAGAGTCCTTGACTTGGATAGCTTTGGTTTCCTTGCAGCTTGTTTGAATTTGATCCTTTTGACATGGTTGCCTGGCAGTAGCATGTGACCTTTGTTTGTGAACCATTGTAGTATTCCATTAGCAGTATGCTTTTTGAAATGTACAGATGGTTTCTTGACTTGAATCTTCTTCTCTTCTTGAGGTGGTAAAACAGTTGCAGAAGCCATGGGATTAGATTTTGGTAGGTCATTACTAACAACATTCACCCTAGACTTAGAGTCTTGTGTTGTGGTGAGATTACTGCTAGCAATGCCTAAGGCTTGCTGTTTTCCATTCTTCCTCTCATAGACTTTGCCTTGGTCATCATCCTTCTTATCCTTGCTGTCTTTCTTCTTCTTCTTATCCTCATCCCCCTTATCACTCCTGTGATGACTTCTCCTCCCATCACTCTTGTCTTCATCTTCATCATCCTTATTCCTCCTTGGCTTGGCCATTTCTGGAATTACACCAGTTGCAATGAATGATCTGAGAATGTGCAGTGCCTCTATCTCTTCAGCAGTACTTGTCCCCTTTTTCTTTTGTAGTAGATCAATGATGGCAATAATGAGTCTGTGATTTCGAGAAGTGAGATCATTGGGAATGACCAATTGTTTAATCTCTTCAATTCTGGTGCCAGACTGATAGATGATGGTCCATGGCTTCTTAATCACTTCTGGCAGCCTTGAAGGTTGGCCATTCCTCAAGTCATCATACAGACTCTTATTGTTTTCATTTACATTCCTCTTCTCTATGAGATCTATCAGTGCATCTATCTCTGAATGTTTCAAGGCATGTAGAGTTTTGTAGGTTAGATGCCAGATTCTTGATTTTGCTACCATCATTACTTCCTTGAGCCATGAGCTATTAACTTTTCTAGGTACCACTGTGAAGTAATCGATCTGATCCTTCAAGTTCCTTAGATACAATTGAGTGTCACGAGCCTGTTCTCTTGAGACTTTCAGAAACTCCAAGAATGCATCATCATGATAAACATTTGAGTTTGCAATTTCTTGTAGCTTGGCCTCAGTGACCACCTTCACTTCTACAGGCTTGGCACTTTTAGATATGGAGAGTGAAGGTTTATCAGATGGCATACTCCCTGCAACCACTGTGGTTGTGATAGTTTGCTTTTGACCACTGGAAGTAGTGATGTGCACAGTTGGTAGAGTAACAACTGGCAGAGAAGTAGGAGGCTCATCAATTTTGTCTTTTCCTTTGCCAGGCACATGAATTAGAGATTTTGAAGTTCTTTGATGAGCACCTTCAGTGATTTTGATGCCCTTTACTGGTGGTTTCTCCCCCTTTGTATTTGAGTTCCTTGATGTCCTCTTCTCCCCCTTAGGCTTGTTGTCAGGCACAGAGGCTGTAGTATTGACCTTTGGAGGTGAAGATTCTTCAGGTAGAGGGAGACCCATGTGCTTCATCATTGCAGACAACATTGATTGTTGATGCAGAAGAACATCAGCTGTGGTGGTGGCTTGAGTGTTCAACTGCTCAGTTAGAGTTTGTACCTTGTCTGTAAGATGAGCATTGGACTGAGTGAGAGTAGCTACCTCCTTTTCAAGTGCATCTACCTTACTGAATAATGCAGTAGATTTGAAGCCAGACAGGGATTGTTCTTTAAGTCTCTGCACTTCAAATCTAGACAGCTCATGCATAGGAACCTCAGTTACCAGCTTGTCTCCATATTGATTTGCAAAGAGTGTCCTAAGCATGGCATTGACATCTGTAGTCTGATCAGATAGAATTTGAAATTTGCATCCTAGACCTGTGACTGTATCTTTAAGGAGAGCTAGACCATTATCCATCTTGGTGCAGGTGGTGTTGAAGTGTCTGATATCTTTGACCACACTGTCTAGTTGAGGAAATTTGGCATCAAATGCCCTCTTGATCTCTTCTACTGAAGTGGCTGTCTTGTCACTTACCTTGTTTACTTCAGTTTTGACTCCCTTACCAAGATAGTGTGCAGCCTTGAGGAAACCCTTGTAGGAATCATTGACAGCTTCAAACACTTCACTAGGGGACAGGGATTTTGCATTTGAACCTAGTGAAGTGACGTATTCCTCTCGAAGATATTGAAGTGCTTCACTGAGAGTTACATCATACTTTCCTTGCATCCAGGCATCTACATTGCCATCTCTCTCAGCATCATCAATAATTTTTTGGCCTTCTGCATCTCCATATCATCCCTATGACATAGTAGGATGGCTTCATAATCTGGATTTGAGATGTTGGAGGTGACAAGGTTCTGGGCTATTTTGACAAACTCAGGAATCTGATCCACAACATAGCTTTGGAGAGCGTCAATGGACATTTGTGGGGGAACAGACCCTGATCCTGAAGCACTGTCATGTTGCACAGGCTTCAGCCATTGAGACAAAAAGTGAGAGCTAGAGCTAGGCAAGCTAGACTCCTCAGTTACAAATGCAACTTCTGTAACCGGATGAAAAGACTCTGCTACTGTTGTCTCCACAGAAGTGGGATGAGTTACAACAGTAGTTGACACAGGCACAGAGTCTCTAGTTAAAACTAGTGAATCCTCTGTGTTTGTGATGGTGTCATTAAGAGATGCCCCAGCATGCATTCCCTGACCATCTAAATGTGGTACCTGGGTGGTGAGCAAGGTGTCATGCACCAAGTCACTTGAATCCATTGGCTCATCAAGAGAAAAGAATTCTTGATGATCAATGCCTTGCTCCTCAATTGCTTGAGTTGCAGGCTCCAAAGAAATACGAGTGATAGATTCTGGAAGAGAAGTGTGTTGTAGATTAGATTTTGGCAACTCCCCCTGAGAGATAGAGGGAGTTTCAATTGTGATGTGCTCTCTACTCAGTGTTGTGCCAGCCTTATCACTCCCATGTGCTGACTCTGTACAAGTAGGTGCATTGGGGAGAATGCTTGATTCTATAGATGCACCCTGTTGAGAGGATACACCTAGTGAGCTGTTTGCCCCTGATTTTACAACTTCAGTCATTTGGGTGACTGAAGAGGTGGTTTTAGACTTCTTCTTCTTTGGCCTTAGTAAGGGTGACTCAGGTTCCTCACTTGCTATGCCTAATTCTACAGCCAAGGCTGCTTCAGTTAAGATTTTTAGAGGTTCAGAAGCAACCTGTTTTCTCTTCTTTTTACTAACATCACCCTTTTGAGAGGATGATGCAGTTGTCTCTGTGTTTGGTAAAGTGTCTGGCTGAGAGGGTTGGTTAGCAGGCCCTGGGTTAGCATTTTGCTCTACTTGCTTGGGCCTAGCTAACTCAGATTTTGAGGCACATATTGGCATGTTGTAGGGGTAAGTCCTAAATAAACTCTCCATAAGGGGAGTTATTTTGAGCCTTACATCCACATCATTCCTAGTCTCCAAGCTACCAAAAATGAGTTTGGTCATGGATTTCGGATAGCCTATTCTATTTTTGTCTAACCCAGGCAATTCAATCAATTTAACATCTATGAAATTAAGTACAGATTGAATAAAGCGAGGGAAGAAAATTTCATTACCTCTCTTGGCTGAGTTCTTACCAAGTCTCCCATACAATTCTTGCATTATGATCAAACCAACATCAATCTTTCTCCCATATGCTAGAGCATATCCTATTTGTTGAACAGGTGTGCTGATTTGATCAAAGCTGGACTTCCTTGCTGTGAAGACTTGAAGAAGAGTGGCAAAGACATAGCTCCATTCCTTCCTCAAGTACTTCCTATTCAAATTTCCAAGCTTGATTCTATCTGAGTAGTTGATAAAATCA
This sequence comes from Saposhnikovia divaricata, assembly GCA_036435485.1. Classification (NCBI taxonomy): domain Eukaryota; kingdom Viridiplantae; phylum Streptophyta; class Magnoliopsida; order Apiales; family Apiaceae; genus Saposhnikovia; species Saposhnikovia divaricata. The sequence continues at coordinate 51,147,103 of CM071594.1, read as the reverse complement.
AAGAAATCTTCCAATTCCTCATCAGTTACTTGACTGTCATACACTCCTTGTTGTAACCCCAGTGCTTGATTCATATTTTCAGTAGTGATGGTGATTTCCTTGTCCTGAATCTTGCAATAGATTATGTATGAAGTTATTGCATTCTCTAGGGCCACGACCTCCACAGTAGCAGATCTCCAAAACTGTTCTAGTAAATCGAGATACAGAGTTGGGTTGGCTGAGAGTGCATCCTTGATGTATGATTCAGCCATCCATCGAACGAAGCACTTAAAGTTTGCATTGGGTGCTTCAACATCGTTGGTTATTGCTATGAAATTGGTGTGTTTAGGAATTGTGAGTTGGGTATTTGCCATTGTTACACAGAGAGATGAGAAGAGAATGAAGGTTGAAGAAGAAATTTAGCTTTTGACGTTAGGGTTTATAGAGGTTTTGGAACTTTAGCTGCCTGAGAAATCGAATGAAATGATTTGAACAGTTGTGGAATTGTATATATGTGAGTGACTTGAGTTGTCGATTAGATATAGGTTTTGTATCGACAAGTCAGTCAGTCGAGAAGTATAAAACAACTATTCAATAAGTCAAGAAAGGCTTATTCGATATCTCAAGCAGTTAGTAACTCACAGCTGGCAGTTATTTAACTCAGAAAATAATTCCAAGCTAAATAGAATATGTTTTTATGAGCGAAATGAAATTTTGAATATAAATCCAAAAAGCGATTAAGTGTCAGCGAGAAATCAGCCTTTTCAAATGATTCGATAACTCAAATATAGTATTCGAGAACTCCATCATTAGAGAACTAAAATACTCTATTCGAGAACTTAAAGTGTACTATTCGATTTCTCAAAAGACACTATTCGAGAACTCAGAAGGGTTCTTGATAGCCCTATTCGAGAACTCGAGCCATGACAAAACAATGAACCATTCGAGAAGTCTGACTTATCGAACTATACTTTTCACTCATAAAATTCAATTTTCACTATCTTTTAAAATTTACCAGAAATATTCATTGAAGAATATTCTACTAAATTAAATAGTGATTTTCTCAAAATTTCACAGAAATTTCAAGCTAAAGATGTATGATTTTCAACATATGCAGCATTGTGGAATATTTATAAATCATAATCCAGCCAATACTTACTTTAAGAATATTGAGCATTTGATAACGTAAGTATTTATTGCTGCAACAATCTAGTTGATATATTCACTCAGCCAGAATTTGAAGAATTCAGCATTCCAATCTCACTAACCAACCTTGTGAAGGTGGCTTCATCTAATGGCTTAGTGAATATGTCAGCTAGTTGTTTCTCTGTGGGAACATAATGTAACTCAATGGTTCCATTAGTTGCATGCTCCCTTATGAAGTGATATCAGATGTCAATGTGCTTTGTCCTAGAATGATTGACAGGATTGGAAACTATAGAGATTGCACTTGTGTTGTCACACATGATTGGAATTCTTTCCAACACAAGTCCATAATCTCTAAGTTGGTTTCTGATCCAAAGCACTTGAGCACAGCAACTTCCAGCAGCTATGTACTCAGCTTCAGCTGTGGAAGTTGACACAGATTGTTGTTTCTTGCTGTACCAAGAGACTAACCTTTGTCCAAGAAACTGGCAGCTACCTGAGGTGCTTTTCCTATCCACTCTGCATCCAGCATAATCAGCATCAGAATAACCAACCAGATTGAACCCTGTGTCCTTAGGATACCATAACCCCAAGTTTGGTGTGCCCTTCAGATATCTGAAAATCCTCTTTATTGCTATCATATGTGATTCCTTTGGATTTGATTGAAACCTTGCACACAAGCATGTTGCAAACATGATGTCTGGCCTACTGGCAGTGAGGTAGAGTAGAGAACCAACCATGCCTCTGTAGATTGAGATATCTACCTTCTTGCCCTTACTATCTTCATCTAACTTAGTAGCAGTGGCCATGGGTGTCTTTGCAGGTGAGCATTCTTCTAAGTCAAATTTCTTCAATAGATCCTTGATGTATTTGATTTGACTTATAAAAATACCATCCTTCCTTTGACTCACTTGCAGCCCAAGAAAGAATGTTAATTCTCCCATCATACTCATCTCATATCTGCTCTGCATGAGCTTAGAGAATTTCTCACACAGCTTCTCATTTGTAGAGCCAAATATGATGTCATCCACATAGATTTGAACTAAGATAATATCATCACCATGTTTCTTGTAAAACAGTGTCTTGTCTAGTGTGCCTCTAGTGAATTGATTCTCAAGTAGAAATTGTGACAATGTGTCATACCATGCCCTAGGAGCTTGCTTAAGTCCATACAATGCTTTAAGCAATCTGTAGACAAAGTGAGGGAATTGTGGATCCTCAAAGCCAGGTGGCTGTTGCACATATACTTCTTCTTCCAACTCCCCATTCAGAAATGCACTCTTGACATCCATTTGATAGACCTTAAAATTAGAATGTGCAGCAAATGCCAAGAAAATTCTGATGGCCTCCAGTCTGGCAACAGGGGCAAAAGTCTCATCATAGTCAATGCCCTCCTGTTGAGAGTATCCTTTTGCAACCAACCTTGCTTTGTTTCTTATGACTACACCATTTTCATCCATCTTATTCCTTAGAACCCATTTTGTTCCAACAATGGTTCTATCCTTTGGTGCAGGCACAAGTTCCCATACTTTGCTTCTTTCAAATTGGTTTAGCTCCTCTTGCATAGCAATTATCCAATCAGGATCCAACAATGCATCTTCAAGTTTCTTAGGCTCAACTTGGGATAGAAAGCAACCATAGAGACATTCATTTAGAGTTGCTCTCCTTGTTCTCACTCCTGTATTTGGATCTCCAATTATCTGATCTGCAGTTTGTGATCTATCCCATTTCCTTGTATGTTCAGATTGATTTCTCAGCCTTGATGTTGCTTCATCATCCAGATCATGATCATTTACATTTCCTCCCCCTGTGAAGTTTCCACTAATCACAGGTGTGTCTTGGATGCTTGTTTCTTCATTGTTGGTTGACACAGGTTCTTCATTCACTTGAGTTTGTTGAATTGTGGGCTCAAATTCAGTTTCAATCTCCTCATCAGAATCATTTAGATTGTCAAACTTCAAAGGATCTTTATCTTCATCATTGGCTTCTTTTAATCCAGGTAGTTTGTTGTCATCAAATGTCACATCTTTGCTTTCCATAACTTTCTTTTGAGTGATGACATAAACTTTGTATGCAATTCTTTCCATAGAGTAGCCAAGAAAAATTCCTTCAAATGCTTTTGCATCAAACTTTCCAACATATTCTGAGTTGTCTTTTAAAACAAAGCATTTGCTTCCAAAAGTATGAACATACTTTAGGGTGGGCTTCTTTCCAGTCATCAAGTTGTAAGGTGTCTTTCCAGTGTTTTTGTTGATGAGGGTTCTGTTTTGGATATAGCATGCAGTGCTCACAGCCTCAGCCCAAAAACATGTAGGCATCTTTGCATCAAGTAACATTGTTCTAGCAGCCTCTATCAGAGTTCTATTCTTTCTTTCAACAACTCCATTTTGTTGTGGAGTCCTTGGAGCTGAGAATTGTTGAGAAATACCATTTTCTTTGCAGAATGCTTCAAGCATGGCATTTCTGAACTCTGTTCCATTATCACTCCTTAATGCAATCACACTTGCATTGTTGGCCTATGCTTCCTTGTCAATTTTCTTTATATGCTCAATGATTACTTGTGGAGCCTCATCTTTTGATGCCAGAAATTCTACCCATGTATACCTTGTGAAATCATCAACCATCACCAGAGCATACTTTTTCCTTCCTAGTGACATAATATTGACAGGCCCAAACAAGTCCATATGAATTAGTTGTAGGGGCTTGGTTATTGATGTCACTGTCTTTGACTTGTGGCTTGATCTTTTCATTTTTCCCTTTTGACAAGCCTCACACACTCCTTCTTGACAGAATTCAAGTGTGGGCATGCCTCTTACTAACTCTCTTTTGACTAGAGAATTAATGCCTTTGAAGTTCAAGTGTGATAGCTTCTTATGCCACAGCCAACTATCTTCATTTGATGCTTTTGAGTAAAAGCAACAAATTTTGTCCTTGTTTGCAGAATTCATATTGGCTACAAACAGGCTTCCTTTCCTTACTCCAGATAGAGCAAAGTCACCAGTCTTTTTGTGGGTGATCAAACATTCATCTTTGTCAAAATTCACTTTGAAGCCTCTATCATTAAATTGACCAACACTCAGTAGATTGTGCTTGAGTCCCTTGACCAGTGCTACATTCTCAATGATGACATTTCCAATTTCCAACTTGCCATATCCCAGTGTGTTGCTAATGCTGTCATCTCCAAAAGCAACCATTGGGCCAGCCTTCTCCTCATAATGTGATAGCAGGGCCATATCACCAGTCATATGGTTTGAGCATCCACTGTCCAAAATCCACATGACCTTTCTTTCACTTTCTTTGCCCTGCAAACACAAAGGTATTACTTCTCCTTTGGTACCCAAACAAGTTTGGGTCCATGTGGCTTAGCAACAGTCTTATCATAAACAACATGCTTATCAATTTTCTTGATGTTAGTCTTCTTGTCACTGTTAGAAGTCTTAGAATCAGGGTTCTTAGACTTAGGTGACAGAGGCACCTTCCTAACTTTAGGAGGACTTGAAGACTTTGTTCTTGTGTAGTGTGTGTGAGCATTGTGACTGATGCATCCTTCCATGAATTGTCTTCTCAAATTAAAGCAACTAGTCATTACATTCATGTTACATGGCATACAATCAAATTTATCACAGAAGGGAGAGTCTCTATGTCTTAAAGGCACAGAGCAATCATAGAACGGTTTAGCAACACTACCAGATGGTTTCTTACATGCATGAGTTAAATGATTAGTGCTAAAACAATTTTGAAAGATTATATATACCATCTACATTATTTAAAAGATTATATTACATACAAAATAATGGAGACCGTGGGATTTAATTCCTAATTAATTCCCTCACCCACTTAGAATTTTTATTTAAAAATTGAGGAATTTTTATCTAGCATGCATCGCCTTATGTTATTTAATCGCAGTCCACATGTATCAAATACACAAAACACATAACATAAAAGCATGCTACTCATGATTAAAGCATAATAAATAAATACTATGTCCATGTCATCCTAATTATGTTAAACATGCAATTAAAAATTAATACACACATAATTAACAACACACATAACATAATTAATTAAATCAATAATCAAAATCAGTGAAAAAAATTAAAATAAAATTTTCCACTATTATGGCCCCTTGAAAAAAAAATTCAGCCCTTTATTCTGCCAAAAAAAATATTTTCTGCCATCCAGACACTGTTGTGCATGTAAACCCTGCGTTACACACCAGTATAACGCTGTTGCGCATGATGGTAATGCGCAATACTTGATTTCCCTGGTAACGCAGGACGGTCATGCGTTACAGCCTCTGCACAGGTTTTTCTGCAAGCGCGCTTGTCTCCCGTTTGTTCTGTCGTCTCGTGCTTCTGTTTCCACCACTTCTGTCGACTTAATTCAAAAACAAATCGAACCAGTAGCCCATAACAACTACGCAACGGACAATTTTTTTTCTCCGTTTTGATTTCCGATCGCACGTAATTTTTACAAAATACCCGGATCTTAATAAAATCCAACAAACAATTACAAAAAAATAGATCTAATACAAAACTAATTTGTAAAATCTATTCTAACACGATCAACCCTCGTGTTTTACAACCACGATAAACCACGTGGAAACCAAACAAAAATTAACCACGATTAAACCATGTGGGATCCAAACACATAATTAAAATATACATGGCCATAATAGTGGATAACAACCTGCAAAAAAGAATTATATAAGCCTACCACTATATACATGCATATATAATTACGACATGGACATCGTATCAAAAATCGCAGAACCAATGAACCTAGCTCTTGATGCCAATTGTTGGGACAATCAGATCTTGGCACTGCGATTTTTGATACAATAAATTAACGAGTACGAATAGAAAAATCACCTTGTTAACGGTTGATTCCACGCTCTTCTATTGTATTCCCAAATTCCCTTGAGCGAAGTGTGGCCTTCGTCTTCTCAAGTTAACCTCTCTTCTTGCTCCTGGGTGGCTACAAAAAATTTTTCGACCAACCCTAGCAAGAGAGAATAAGAATATATATATAGGGCTACAATAGGGATCATGGACAATTAGGTTGGGCCTTCTAATTACATCTTGGGCATAGCCCAATGTAATTAAATATTAATTCAATCCACTAAAGAATTAATATTTGCACTACCTTTCCCAATACCGTAATTTAATTTAATTAATTCGGTTCCAATATTATTTGCTTATTAAATTCCCCATGTTTAAAATATCGCATGTCCATTAATTAAATAAATTACTGATAATTCATTTAATTAATATCTTTTATCCTTGATCATCCACTCAACCTTTATTTAATTATGCCGGAATAAATCCACCTGCAGGATTTCACATAATTAAATCTTTTTTGAGCTTTCGAGGGGACATCATTAACCCGAATATTATCAGGACATGGGTTCCTTCAATAAATAATATCCACCATATATATTATTCCATCACCCAAAATATAATGAAATAAATCAAAAGAATTATTTCATATATAAATCAAAGCATGTAAATAATATACACGTGTCAATTACTATATCTGGATTAAGAACCTAAGCATTAATAATAACATAGAATCTTAGTTCGCCTTCTTAATCGGTATAAGGGAACAATTCTAAATTTGATCCTGTTCAATATACACAAAGTATACTGATATGGGTGAAAAATAATCCCTAAAGACATAATTAATATAGTATTTATTGGCTCATAAATGAGGCCCAAAACCCTAGTTGGGCTTTAAATTCGTGGTTAGTGGCTAAGCCCAAAAAGAACAGCCCAAACCGGGGACGCCCGGTACAAGCTTGTTTATAACACGGGCCTGATCCACAAAACAGAAACGTTCTAGAAACCAGGAACGTTCTGGAATATCCCAAGGATATTGTGTAGCCTCCAAGGCACCTAATCTAACAAGGAAACTAATTCCTATAAGGAAGGAGTCAGAACCTTCCTCAATAACGGTGACTTGTCCACCAAGTCTCCAAACCCTACTACAATTCTGAGGCTCCTATAGCCTATATAAAGGGCCAGACCCCTCATCTTAGAACTACGTTTTTTGGCTTGATTCTCGATATTGAGATACGTAGGCATCTTGTGAAGACCCAAGTTAGGTCACGGTAACACAAGTGCAGCCATTAAAGCACGAAGCTCACGAACTCTAGCCGCAATTTGATAACCTTACTTTTTGTTCCACAACATTTAGCGCCGTCTGTGGGAAACAACATCAACCATGGTTAACACACGAAGAACGGCATCCGAGAATGTTCCTATAACTTCTGATCCACCAGCCATCTCCACCGCTCCACCTGTTGTTACGGAGCAAGGGTATGTACCCCCATTAACAGAGACAACCACTCAGCCTCAAGTTTCTCAACCCATAGGGACGAATCCCCATGTTGAGAGAACCTTACCAATGGACGTCCATCCAGGACGTGAAACCAATCAGCCTCAGATGGTGGTCTCACCATTAAATAGCCGTCCCCCACTCTCAGGAGTTCAGATCTCCGCCACTTCACTCCCCGTGAACACTGATCCGTTATACGGATTGCCTAACTACCCTTCAAATTATAGGGATCCTGGACCAAGTGGTCACGCTCTACAGATACCTGAGTCGTATCAGCCTCCCTATGCTAGGGGTTTAGCCCCTCCTGAGCAAGGGTATTACGATTACTCCGGACCTTATACTGATGATTCTTCATCTGAGGATGATGATCGTGATGAAGCCCCGAGGAGGCGACGTGCAAGCAAGGAGCCTATGGGAAGGACTCGAAGAATCCATAATGGACCTCCTCAAACAGCCGCTGAGAGAATCAAGGCCCATGAGGCTGAGATCCAAAGGCTGAAGGACGATATAGCCAGGGAGCAAGCAAGGCTGAATCAGAATAGGCCCCCTCCAACTCAGGGGGAGATTCCCTTTATTGATTTGGAAAGGTCTTCAAGGAGACAAAAAAGGGCTGATGCCCCAACTGGAGGGGGTGGAAACCCCCAGGGGTGATCCCAAAGTCCTGATGCCACTTGGAGACCCTGACGATCCCACACCCCCGTTCACTGAGGAGGTGATGAATGCTCATGTTTCCCGAAAATTTATGATGCCCACGATAAAACCATACGATGGAACGGGTGATCCCTCAAATCATGTCAGGACGTTCTCAAACGCGCTGTTGTTACAACCCGCCAGCGACGCTCTTAAGTGTAGGGCGTTCCCTCAAACCCTGGCAGGCATGGCTCAAAGATGGTATAGCCGGTTGCCCGCAAACTCAATTGGCTCCTTCAAGGAGTTGAGCACTGCTTTCATCAATCAGTTTGTTAGTGGAAAAGTCCATGAAAAAAGCTCTGCATCTCTCATGCAAGTGAAATAAGGGAAGAATGAGAACCTGAGGGATTATCTCAAGCGTTTCACCAAGGAGACATTGAATGTCCCAGACCTGGAGAACAAGGTAGCTATGATAGCCCTGGAGAATGGAACAACGAACACCTACTTTCAGATGTCGTTGGCAAAACATCCCCCTGAGAGCATGACTGAGCTCCAAAGAAGGGCGAGTAAATACATAAAAGCAGAAGAGAGCATGAGGAAGGCAGAAGCCCCTACAACGAATGGAAGAAACGGAAATTCCCGAAAGCGGAAGCAAGAGCAAGAGTACGATGCTAGGGACAAATATCCCCGGACTAGCAAGGAATCCGACTCTGCCCCTAAGAAAAATTTGGGACCAAGGTTCTCTGAATACGCAAGGTCGAATGCCCCTAGGAGTCAAATCCTAATGGATATTGAGAGAGACAAGGATTTCCGATGGCCGAAGCCACTCAGGGGCGATCCCGTAAAGAGAAACAAGGATCAATACTGTAGGTTCCATAAGGATATAGGACATGACACCGATTATTGCAGGCAACTCAAGGACGAGATCGAATTCTTGATCCAAAAAGGAAAGTTGAGCAGGTTCACAAAAGGCCAAGACCGTGGAAATCAAAGGAGAGACTATGATAGAAGAGATAATGATAGAAGGGATAACGATCGTGATCATAACCCCCAGCCACGAGGGCCAGTTATTAACATGATTTGGGGAGGCCCGACTGCAGCTGGCACGACAAGGAACTCTCGAAGGCATATGCCAGGGAGGTGATGCACATCGTGGGAGAGGCCCCAAAACGTGCAAAAACTGAAGTTGTAATTGGTTTTGACGATTCAGACTTGGAAGGGGTGAAGTTCCCCCATGACGACCCATTGGTCATAACCCCGGTAATTGGAAACTCAGAAGTAAAGCGAGTCTTGATAGACAATGGTGCTTCTGTCGATATTTTGTTTCATGACGCATTTGTGAAGATGGGGTACAACGACTCGCAGTTGACTCCTAACAGTATGCCTATATATGGGTTCAATGGAGTCGAATCCAATGTTGAAGGGACTATCCAGCTACCGGTTACTATTGGACAGGAGCCCAAGGAAGCTACTCAGATGTTAAATTTCTTGGTAATCAAAGCAGCATCCACGTATAATGCGATCCTCGGAAGGACTGGACTTCACGCGTTTAAGGCTGTTGCCTCAAGCTATCATATGAAAGTTAAGTTTCCAACCAGGAATGGCGTTGGAGAGCAGAAGGGTGATCAAAAGATGGCCAGAAGTTGTTATGTGGCCGCATTAAGAGCTGATGGAGTTGGGGGGCAGGTCCTCCCGATAGAAGACATGGATGTCCGAGGGGATGATGAATATCGCGGGAAACAGGCAGAAGATTTGGTTCCTATACCTCTGGATTCTCGAGACCCTGATAAAGTTACGTACGTTGGAGCGTCTTTAAAAGAACTTTTGAAGGGCAAGTTGGTAGAATTCCTACAAGAAAACAGAGATGTGTTCGCTTGGATGGCAGCTGATATGCCAGGGATGGACCCCCAACTCATAACTCACAGGTTGAATGTCGACCCCAAGCGGAAGGCAATAAAACAGAAGAAGAGGAACTTTGCTCCGGAAAGGCAAGAGGCCATTAAGCAAGAGGTGGACAAGCTCTTGGAAGCTGGTTTTATTGAGGAGATTCAGTTCCCTGAATGGTTGGCTAACCCTCTGATGGTCAAGAAAGCCAACGGAAAGTGGAGGATGTGTATAGACTTCACCGATTTAAATGACGCGTGTCCTAAGGATTGCTTCCCTTTACCAAGGATTGACACACTAATAGATGCCACGGCAGGGCACAAGATGCTGAGTTTCATGGATGGTTTCAGCGGTTACAACCAGATTAGGATGCAAAAAGACGACATCCCTAAGGTATCTTTCATAACTGACTTTGGTGTTTTTTGTTACCTTGTCATGGCTTTTGGACTAAAGAATGCAGGAGCTACTTATCAACGACTGGTAAATAAGATATTTGCCCATCTGATTGGGAAAACCATGGAGGTCTACGTTGATGATATGTTGGTCAAAAGCTTATTTACAGCAGACCATGTTGAACACCTCAGAGAGGCCTTTGAAGTGCTGAGGCACCATAAGATGATGTTAAATCCAGCCAAGTGTGCTTTTGGCGTTGGATCAGGGAAGTTTTTGGGCTTGATGGTTTCAAAACGTGGCATTGAAGCTAACCCGGATAAGATTAAGGCAATCCTCGATATGGAACCACCTCGTTCTGTGAGGGACGTGCAGAAGTTGACTGGTAGAATAGCCGCATTGGGAAGGTTCATCTCAAGGTCTGGCGGCAAGTGCTTGCCTTTCTTTCAGGCTTTGAAGAAAGTGAAGAATTTCGAATGGACTTCAGAAAGCCAAGAGGGTTTTGAACAGCTAAAAAAGTACATGGATGAGGCCCCGTTGTTGGCCGAACCTAGTCCTGGAGAGACCCTATATTTATACCTAGCGATATCCGAACAAGCACTGAGTGCCATTCTTATTCGAGAGGAAAACAAGATTCAGAAGCCTATCTACTACGTGAGCAAGGTATTGCATGGAGCTGAGTTGAATTACTCACCAATTGAGAAGTTTGCTTTGGCGTTAGTAACAGCTTCGAGGAAGCTACGACCTTACTTTCAGGCACACAAGATTGAAGTCCTGACGGATCAGCAGTGGAGAAGTATATTGCACAGCCCCAAGGCCAGTGGAAGGGTGATTAAATGGGCAATCGAACTCGGGGAGTTTGATATCGCATATAATCCTCGGGCAGCCATCAAGGCTCAGGCATTAGCTGACTTCGTGGTTGAATGTACCATCGACAACCAAGAAGTCGGTGGGCAGGAGATAGTGTCAGCCCAGGAAGGTGAAGGCAAAGTTGAGGAGCTTGCACCTGATCAGAAGGAATATTGGGTGCTCTATTTTGATGGGGCATCAAAAACAAAATCTAGTGGTGGAGGCCTGGTCTTCCAAAGCCCCGATGGGTTTTTAGTAGAATATGCTTTGAAGTTGGACTTTCCAACAACCAACAATGAAGCTGAATATGAAGCCTTGATAGCCGGATTAGGCTTGGCCAGAATATTGAGAGTCAAGAACCTTAAAGTTTGTGGAGATTCGAGGCTCGTAGTATCGCAGGTGAATGGTGAGTTCGAAGCCAAGGATGAAACTATGGCAAAACACCTAAGGGTTGTGAAAGCCGTTATGACTCAGTTTGATGAATGTTATATGGAGCACATTCCGAGGGAGGAGAACATCAAGGCCGATGCCCTATCAAAGTTCGCCTCTTCTGAAATAGAGAATTATGCAGGGAGTGTTTACTTCCAGGTCTTGAAGGCCCCTTCCATCAATTCGAAATTGGTGGCGCCCATTGATATAGGAAGTTGTTGGATAGATCCAATTAAGGCACATTTGGAAACGGGATGGCTTCCCGAAGACGCCTCGGAGGCGCGGAAACTATTAGTGAGAGCATTGAGATATGTCTTGATTGAAGGCATCCTTTACAAGAGGTCTTTTGTTATCCCGTACTTGAAGTGTTTGAGGCCCCAAGAAGCAGAAGAAGCATTAAAGGAAGTTCATGAAGGGATCTGTGGGCAACACTTGGGGGGCAGAGCCCTAGCCCATAAGATCACCCATCTGGGGTTTTATTGGCCACAGATGTTGGCAGATGCGCAAAGTTATGTAAAGAAGTGTGACAGGTGCCAGAAACACGCTCCGATTGTTAGGCAGCCACCAGAGATGTTAACGTCGATTAACTCTCCTATTCTGTTTGCCATGTGGGGGATGGACATTCTAGGTCCTTTCCCTGTAGCTTCAGCACAAAGGAAGTTCTTGATAGTGGCCATCGACTATTTTACCAAGTGGATTGAAGCTAAGCCATTAGCTAAGATAACCACCCAGCAAGTAGCCCAATTTTTCTGGGAGAATGTAATTTGCAGATACGGAATCCCACGAATCCTTGTGACAGATAATGGGCGCCAATTCAACAATGAGGAGTTTAAGAAGTATTGTGAGGAGAACGCCATCGAACTTCGCTTCACTTCAGTAGCTCACCCTCAGGCTAATGGGCAAGCTGAGGTAGCGAATCGGATTATCCTTGATGGACTTAAGAAAAGGGTCGAACGTTCAAGAAACACGTGGGTGGATGAGCTGCTGCCTATTCTATGGGCATATCGTACCACCTGTAAAGTGACAATAGGAGCTACCCCGTTTTTGCTAGCCTATGGAGCAGAGGCGGTAGTGCCCGTGGAGATCTCTCATACGTCTCCAAGGGTGGAAGCATATGATCAAGAAACCAATGAGGAAGGCATGAGGTTTGCCCTTGATTTAATTGATGAAGTCAGGGACGAAGCGAATGCCCGCAATGTAGAACATCAGAAGATGGCATCTTTTTATTATAACCATAGGGTTAAAGAAAGGTTCTTCAAACAAGGTGACTTGGTTTTAAGGAAGATAGAAGCATCTGGAGTTGGACAGACAGGCAAGTTAGCCCCTAATTGGGAAGGGCCGTATAGAGTCAGCAAAACGTTGGGAAGAGGTTCTTACAAGTTGGAAACCTTGGATGGAAGCGAGGTGCCTCGTACTTGGCACGCCTCGAATCTTAAGATTTATTATGTTTAAGCTCTCCTAGTAGGGACTTAGCTTTTAGCCTATCTATTGAAGTAGAAATAAGGTTTATGTAAAACCATTGCAGAGCATGTTGCTCATAGTAGAACTTATCATTTTATGTAAGGGCAGAGCCCATTTCACGTTATTAATACAAATTTGTTTTCTATTCTACGTTTCTGTGATTTTAATGATGTACCAAACACCTGATGTGTGTAAGTCTAGGATGACCAAGTACCGTAAAAAAAGGAACGTATGAATTAAAGGAAACAAGCATGTAGATAATATACCCCTAGGGGACAGAGTTATAAGTTACAAACAACATCGAATAAAATATAAGTCCATGAAGGACCATGAGTAAAGTCAGGATAAAACGAGAACTGAATAAGAGCCACATGAGGCAAACATAAGCCATGCAAGGCCTAAAAGATAATCACTTCTTGATAGAAGCAGTCTTCACCAATCGCTTCTTGGCTTTAGGAGGAGCAACCTGAACAGGGGATTCTTCTCCGCTGGAGGACCCCGTCTCACCTTCTTCCCTACTCTTGGAAGTCGAAGTTGAGGAACTGGTAACACTCACCGATTTGGGCTCGCGAATTCGGCCGGCTAATTGGCGTCCTGAACTGTCACTTTGGTCTTTCCCCCAGGATCTCGAAGGGTGCCTCCCTGAACTGGATCCTGAATGCTGGGAAGTGGCCTTAGCCCCGGAGCCTGAAGCACGTCTGTTTGCCTGGGAGGAAGTTCCAGCACCTTCAACAAGGACATCAGCATCAGTCACCTTCCAAGGACTCGGATAGAAGGAAGGAAAAACAACCCCTTTGTGGTCTTGGCTAATCTTATTCACAGCTTTTTCCCAACCTATGGACATGCTGTCCGGTTGGACCTCCCTGTCATGTTCATCGATGAAGGCAAGGAATGTATCCGAGCCCAAGTAGTTTTGGATGATAGAATCCTCGTTGTTCTGGGTCCTGTTCTCCAAGGCTGCATACTTACCCCTGAGGGATGATAGTTGGTCTTCGGAGGTGAAGTATTTAGCCTCCCATTCTTGAGACTCTTTCTGATGCTTTTCCGCAGCCTTGAGGGCGGTTCTTTCCTTATCCTTATATGACCTCCCCAACTGGATAGCATTCTGGAAATGAGCATTCAACTACAAGAATAGAACACCATAAGAAATAGTTATGTTAAACCATGATGGTCAATATTTAGTAAGAGTAATAAAAGATAAGGGGAGATAAGCTTACGTTATAGGCATGAAATGCCCCCAAGCTTTCATTCTCCTCAAGGTCCGTTGCTGTTGCGAAGTGAACCATGTCAACCGGGGCTATAGCATTTCGAGACCATTCCTAAGCAAGGAGATGGCTATCTCGAATAGCGTCCTGCTCGCAAATCCCCCACTCAGGCATGAATGCAGTCTTCATACTCCCGTCCGAGCTCCTGATCCTTTTCCCGGCCTTTGAGCAGTGTTGGAGGAATTCAGGAACTGGAATATCGTCAAGACTGGCTTCTTTCTCAACCTTTTTGATCATCCTTTTAGTAATCTGGGGAGCATGACCCGGCAGACTATCAATCTCCTCAGCAACTGCAAGAAAAGACAAAGAAAACAATGTTGAAATAAGAACAAGTATGATGAGAATAAAAGAGTTAAAGTAAGAATTACCCTCGGGAGGGATACTACTAAGCCCTGTCTCTATCAAGTTATGCTCAGTCACAAATTCGCGGTAGTGGGCGTTTTGAAAGGTTGAAATAAGCCAGTCCCGATGGGCTACTTCTTCAGTTGAGAGCTGCAACTCACTAACACCCTCATCGTTCACGTGGTTGAATTTAGTCCTGAAAAATTCACCCCAATCTCCTCCTTTCCACCTAAGGATAAAAAATTCGTGCTTCCAATTGTGGCATGAGTCAGGCACGGAGGCAGCGTTGATAATCATTTGGGACTTTATGCGATATTGGATGCTTACCCATCCTTTCCTAGTAACAGAGCTATTTTTGAAAGCAAACAAATGTCTAAATAAAGGAATGCTAAGGGGGACGCCTCCCATGATGCATTCAACCATAAAGATGAATATAAATTTCCAGGAGTTAGGATATAGTTGGAACGGGTTGATTTTAACTTCAGCTAGTAACATAACAAGCCATGGGTGAACCGGAAACCTAAGGCCAGCTGTGATAGCCCCTTTGTACACATACAAATTTTCAGGGTGCCAATTACAAGTCCTATCTCCCGGTGAAGGGATTCTAAGTTTCAAACCAGAAGGAAATTCATACTTGAGTAGGTCGTTAATATCTCCTACGCCTAAAGTGCTAGGAAATATGAAAGAGTCAAATTCAGCATTGTTCGGAAACACATCCTCGGGCTCTTCTAAGAGTTGGGGTAAAGTTAATTGATAACGAGGAGGAAACACCTTACCTTTCCTGTTCTTGTCCTTGGTCCTCCTGTTGATTGCTTGGAGGAGGGACTTAGAAGGGACTACGGTGCTCTGACCACCTTCACTTGCCATCAGGTTTGTTTGAAATTGAAATAGGTGTTTGAATCTTGAGAGCTCTTCAGAGAGAAATTTTCTTTGGAAGAAGATGGAAATGTGAAGAATGACTTCCACTCCATCTCTTTTATAAGGAAATGAGCGACCCCTCAGAGCAGGTCATCTTTCCGACGACCCGCGTTTACAGGTTAAATAGCCGAAAACAGCAGGAAAAAGGCGTTATGAACTCGGAATTGGGTCAAATAAACGATCGGATTCGTGAAAATAAACGAAAGAAACGAATGAAAATGCAGGCTGGAGCAGCAACATAGTTAACGACCTAAAAGGTTGAACTAACTTATGCTTAACGAGCATAAACGGAGGATTAAGCCAAAATCCATGATTAAGGCACTAAGTAGAAAGATTAGCTAAAAAGCTAATACTTTATAGAAATATAGAAAATAGATTCAAAGAAAATGGTGGGAGTTTTGAAAACCTGCCTAAATTATAAGCCCAGAGGGCCAACGAGGTTGTATGTCCTGAATTAAGCCGGTTTATCGAACTCAAGGCCTAAAATTCAGGAACCTTTGAATAAAATGAAGCCAATACATGGCCTTACAAACAAGATAGGAGTTTTAAAGTCCTTGAGTATGAAATCAAGGATAAAAACTGACCATAGCACCCTAGACTTGAAGTCAGGTGTTGAAAACAAGAGAAAAACCATATATAAGCTAATAAAGGAGCAAAGACCTCCATGGCAAGGGGGCAAGGCCAAGGTTGTTCAAAACACCCTATTGTAAGCATGGAATGGTGTCAGCAAGTCAAGGGCCATAGTATAGCCCAAGGTTATTAGAAACTAAGAGTTCAAGAACAAGTTAAAACCTAGAAGGTCTTGAAAACTAAGAAAAAGGTTGTTTGTGATTGAGGGTCACAAAATCAACCAAGGTGTTGTAAACTCACTCTAGAAACAAGGAGGGGAGTTTGAAACAAGTTTTGGTTTTGGTCAAAGTCAAAAGTCAAAGTCAATGGTCAAAGTCAACTAGTCAAAATTTGGCCAAAATTCAAAAAAAAAATAATAATTTTGGGGCCCAGCCGACCAGGGGTGGCCGACCAGGTCCCCATGGCCGAATGGCCGACCAGGGTGGGACGACTAGAACACCTTGGTCAGGTGTTGTGAAGACCTGAACCCCCTAGGTGGTTTCATGACCCTCCAGAATGCTCAAAAATGCTCCGTTTGAGCTCAAATTTGGGATTTGGAAACCTCTCAAGGTCCTCTACAAGCCTAGTTAGGTCTCTCAGTGGTTTCAAGAAGTTGAAAAAAGGAGGGTGTTTGAAACAAGGTCTGGTTTGAAAACCAGCTCAGAATGAGGTATTTCGCCCCTAAAACGTTCAAAAACGCATATTTTCATGTGATTCTTGTTCGTACCAGGAGATTATAAGAATCTTTATCATATGAGCTCAACTTCAAAATTTGGGTTTAGAAATGTCAGGGGTGTTCAAAACCTGGAGGGTGTTCAGAAGCCGTGAGGGTGTTAAAAGACCCTGAAGATGTTTGAAACATTCAAAAAAAAAAAATTCATGGGGCCCAGCCGACCAAGGGTGGCCGACCAGGTCCCCATGGCCGAATGGCCGACCAGGGTTGGCCGGCTAGAACACCTTGGTCAGGTCTTGTGAAGGCCTGAATCCCCTAGGTGATTTCAAGACCCTCCAAAACGCTCAAAAATGCTCCGTTTGAGCTCAAATTTGAGATTCAAGAACCTTTCAAGGTCCTCTAAAAGCCTATTTAGGAGGCCAAGTGTTTCCTTGAAGTTGAAAAGATGACCTTGTTACGAACAAGGCCTGGTTTGAAAACCAGCTTAAAATGGGGTATTTCACCTCCAGAACGTTCAAAAATGCCTATTTTCATGTGATTCTTCTTCATACCAGGAGATTATAAGAATCCCCACAATATAGGCTCAACTTCAAAGTTTGGGTTTGGAAATGCCAGGGGTGTTCAGAAAACGTGAGGTTGTTGAAAGACCCTGAAGGTGTTTCAAACACCTTCCAGGGGACAGTATTTCTTGCCTAGACAACTCAAAAATGAGAATTTTTACGTGATTCTTTCTACAACCAAGAGGTTATAAGAATCTCTATTAGATTGGCTTAACTCCAAAATTTGGGATTAGGGTTTCGCTGATCGCAGTTAGGGGGTGATTAACCTCGATTATCGACGTTTAAGGACTCTAACTCTAAAATTAACCTACCTCAAGGTAAAGGGTGGATATCCTAGTAGTAATCACATTAAATATGAATTATTTAGCCTCGATTAAGGCCTTTGTAGCCCCGTTTAGGGTTGTTTAGTCCCGATTAGGGCTGAATTAGTGTCTTTTGCTTAGAAATTAGCCCTTATTAAGGCTTATGGGCAATGACCATCTGATATTAACCCTAACTTAGAAAAGTTGAGGGAAATAAATCATTAATGAATCTATGATAAAGGATCTTATGCACGAATTGCACTTGGATTAGTGTCTATGAGCTCAAAATGACACTAATCCTATTCCCGAAAGGCCCAGAAATCTTAAGAAAGAGGTTCAAGAGGTCAAGGAACGTTTAACTTTCTTAAGTATTAACTTATGAGAGAGTCTTAGTCGTCGTGAATGTGTAGGTCGCTCCACACTTCATTATAAGATGATATCCTGGTAGGGCCGAACTGACCTTAAACTTCTACGAAATCAAGTTTTCCTAGAAGTTGGGGGGCAAATGATATGGGTGAAAAATAATCCCTAAAGACATAATTAATATAGTATTTATTGGCTCATAAATGAGGCCCAAAACCCTAGCTGGGCTTTAAATTCGTGGTTAGTGGCTAAGCCCAAAAAGAACAGCCCAAACCGGGGACGCCCGGTACAAGCTTGTTTATAACACGGGCCTGATCCACAAAACAGGAACGTTCTAGAAACCAGGAACGTTCTAGAATATCCCAAGGATATTGTGTAGCCTCCAAGGCACCTAATCCAACAAGGAAACTAATTCCTATAAGGAAGGAGTCAGAACCTTCCTCAATAACGGTGACTTGTCCACCAAGTCTCCAAACCCTACTACGATTCTGAGGCTCCTATAGCCTATATAAAGGGCCAGACCCCTCATCTCAGAACTACGTTTTTTGGCTTGATTCTCGACATTGAGATACGTAGGCATCTTGTGAAGACCCGAGTTAGGTCACGGTAACACAAGTGCAGCCATTAAAGCACGAAGCTCACGAACCCTAGCCGCAATTTGATAACCTTACTTTTTGTTCCACAACATATACTAGTATTATTTATTAGTCAATATAAACTAATCTAAATAATACTACAGCCATTCCAGTGGATTGTCTAACACCACCTGTGCTGTGAACCATATTATATTATATAAACCGTATTTAATAATCTAATATTCTGTATCCCATTTGATACTAGATTATTCACAATATATAATATTTAGACAACATGTAAACATTTAAATGATTCTCAATAAAATAGGCCAGAAATAAATGTATATACTTCAAATAAATATTTTCAGCATACACCAACACTAAGTTCCCAGAATCAATAGTGATAAAGAGAAACAGTTAAAACAAAATTAATGAATAGACTATTTAGGTTTAGTTATTCAGTTAGCTCAAGGTCACAGATGACTTCAATTCCGTCAATCCCAAATTTCATTAATCAGGAAGAACATAGTTATGAAAACATTAGTCAAGACTTAGGTAATTGGAATATACCCAGTATAGATCCAAAACAAATCTATCAGTCAACTTTTACAGATAATTTTAAAACTAATTACAATGTTAAAACTGTAGAGAAAATTTATGCTATTAACAAAGAACATGAAAACTGTTCCCTATTAACAAATGAAATTATTAAAAAAATATAAAAGAAAAGGTTGTAATTTCATTCACATAGGATTAATACAAGTAGCAGTAAAACCATTATCAGTAAAAGGAATTAATTCTAGCATTCTTTTATGTTTAAGAGATGCGAGATATTTAAACTATGTCCCTAGCATATTAGGTATAATGGAATCTAGTCTCCATAATGGACCAGTCCATTTTAATTGCTTTCCAGACTTTACACTAAGTCTGAATGACCCCCACCTATTAAAAGCATTAACATTAAATATTAAAATAGCTGGTGAAATCACTCATATGATTGAGGGATCTCAACCTCTTGCATTAATTTACAGAATTTATTATAAAACAATGAAAACCAATTTAAATATTCATGCACTTAATAAATGTCCAAAAGACAAAACTGTTTTAATTCAAAGTAGTACTAGTGACGCTAATATCCAAGTACCAAAAACGATACTTTGGAAAGATATTAACCTTCCTAGTCAATGGGTCTTAGATAATGAAATACCTCAGTCACCAATAACTAATAATATAATGAATTTAGACAACATTAAACAATATTTAGATGGAACTGTTAGGATAAGCTTCGATAAACCTGGTAATAGAAAACCATTTCTGTTAGAAGAAATAACTAATCACTCAGTTACATCATCTTGACAAGATTCAGAATTACTTAGTAAAACATCCATTAATAATAGAAAATTAAAAGGAATGATCAATGAAGATCAAACTAGTCAACCATATTATAATCAAACCAACAATGAATCTGAAGACGATAATGAACAATTATCTCCTACACAATCAGATTTCGAAGCTAAACCTATTAATCACCAATTAAGAGTAATAAATAAAGAAGATAAATTCAATTGGGAACTACTAATAAGAGATTTCAATTCAAAAGAAAATAAATTGAAAAGACACCAATTTAGAGAAAATCATAGTTCTGAAGAAAGAGAAAAAATAGTTAACAATTGGAAGAAATTTTTTAAGTAAAGAAAAATTAAATATTACTTTCTATAATTGGTATGAAAAATATTATGGTAAATGCAACGTTATTACTAAAACACAATGGATAAAAGAAGATAGATCAAAAGTCTCATCTAGTCATCCCCCAACGGAAACAATAATTATCCCATTCAAAGATACTTTAGTTACGGCTTCACCATTTAAGATATCTGATGGTAAAAATGATGAAAAGAAATTAATTGAACAAAATAATTTCACAAACCAATATCTAGTCACCATAGGTAAACAATTAGATAAAATTGAAGATAAGATTAAAGATCCACATATTCAACAACATTTAGATCCAAATATTATTAAACAAGAATCCATTCAAAATAATGAAGAAAAACCCTTAATAAATTTACCTAGTAAAAGAGAAAATTTAAGTTTACCTGATAAAGACAAAACCTTAATTAAAACATTAGATAAATTATTTAAAAGATTAGAAGTTCCAAATACCCCAGAATCTAGTAAAGCTATAAAAGTCTTAGGCTTTCATGAAAGTTCTAATAACGATAGTGATTCTACATTTCATGAAATAGAGAATCAATTTAATAAATTAAGTTTAAACAAACCTAATATCACAAGTCAAACTAAAAATTGGTATTCTAGACCGACCCCTCCTGACTTACAATTTGAAGAAAGAAACCTAGATAATCAATTTTCTGTTTCAGCTAAGAAAATGTATGAATGGAATATTGATGGCCTAAGTGAACAAGAAATATTAAACAAATTAAATCATATGTCCATGGTAGCTAATAGTTATATAACGACATTTGAACATCTAAATCAAAGTGAAATAGTTGAAATTCTAGCTACTGGGTTTACAGGAACCTTAGATCTTGGTGGGAGAAACATCTCACTGAAGATAGTCGATTTGCTATAATTAATGTTTATCAGTTAGATAATGATGGAAACCCAATATTAGAAGAGTCAATATGTCCAGCTGATGGAGTCAACACATTAATTTATACTATAATAAAACATTTCATAGGAACCCCTAATAATATCACTGAAAGAATTCATGATCAACTTAGTAATCTGACTTGTCCAACTCTAAGTGATTTTAGATGGTACAAGGATGTCTTTTTATCCAGAGTTATGATGCGAGATGATAGTAATAAACCATTTTGGAAAGAAAAATTCGTTAATGGTTTACCCAATCTATTTGCACATAAAATTCGTGAAGAATTAAGTAAAAATTTAGGATTTATAAATTATGACGAATTAACATATGGTGAAATAATAAGTGTAATACAAAAAATAGGATTAAAAATGTGTATTGATCATAAAATTACTAAACAAATTAACAAAGATAAAAAGAAAGCTAAATATGAGTTAAGAACTTTCTGCGAGCAATATGGTTTACCCCATATAGCTCCATCAAGGAATAATTCTAAAATTCATAAACATAAGAAATTTAGTAAATATATTAAGAAAGAAAATAAGGAAGTATATTACAAAAAACCTCAAAAGTTTAAAAAGAAAACATTTAACAATAATAAGAAATTTACTAAAAAATATGATAAAAGCAAAGTTATTTGTCACAATTGTGGCAAATCAGGTCATTATAAAAATGAATGTAGAGTTAAAGATAAACTTAACCAATTAAATATCTATAATGAAGACACTGAATTAATTCTCCAACTAATGAGAATAGAAAACGAAGACAGTGGTAATAACGAATTAAATTCAGATATTCCATCCCCATCTACTACTAGTAATAATTCAGATAGTGATAGTAATAACCCAAACATTACAATAGGATGTAAAGATAAT
Source organism: Saposhnikovia divaricata (assembly GCA_036435485.1). Classification (NCBI taxonomy): domain Eukaryota; kingdom Viridiplantae; phylum Streptophyta; class Magnoliopsida; order Apiales; family Apiaceae; genus Saposhnikovia; species Saposhnikovia divaricata. Next base: position 51,124,909 of record CM071594.1, on the reverse strand, counting down.
TGTAATAACAATTGCTGTAGTAAAACGTTAAATGTATTAACAATAGCCCAAGAAGAAGAAACAACTTTGTTAATAGAATTAATCAGTAAGATTACAGATCCCCGGTTAAAAACACAATATGTTAATAAATTGAAAAATTTACTAACATCAGAAAAAGAAATTAAGACTAGTAAGAATAATGAGAAACCTAAATTCAGTCTTAATAAAACCCTTGAAAGATTTAAGAACCAAATTAAAGAAATAACCTTAGCAGATTTAAATCAAGAAGTTAATATTTTAAAGAAAGAGATTTCTAATTTAAAACAAGAAATTCCCAAATTAAAAGAAGAAATGGAACAAATTAAAACTAATTCACAAATGCTTATTCATGAATCTTATGAGGATGAAAATCCACCAAAAGATGAATCAGCAATTATTGAACAACAAGGTCGTTCATTATTAATATTAAAAGACATTACCATCCAAAAGTTGTATACAAATATTAAATTAGTAATTAATAAAACTTTTACTGTTGAAACATATGCTCTTATTGATACATGAGCAGATTTAAATTGCATTCAAGAGGGACTAGTCCCAACAACTTTTTATGAAAAAACTAATGAAAGATTAAGCTCAGCTAATGGTAGTCAAATGAATATAAAATATAAGTTGCCTAATGTTCATATTTGTCAAGACAACATTTGTTTTAAAACCTCCTTTGTTCTAATAACAAATATGACTGATAAAATTATATTAGGTTTACCTTTTATTTATCTACTATATCCTTTTACAACTTCAACTAAAGGATTAGTTAGTAAACATTTAGGTCAAACAGTAACATTTAATTTTATTCTAGAACCAGAAGAAAAAGATTTAAAAACTATTCAAGAACAATCAGTTACTAAAACCCTTACAATATTAAATAATAAAAAGAGTCATTGAAACATTTAAAAAATGAAATAAAATACAAAAGAATTGAAGAACAGTTATTAGATAATAAACTCCAAAATAAAATTGAACAATTTAATAAAACACTAATAAAAGAAGTATGTTCAGATGTTCCACATGTCTTTTGGCATAGAAAGAAACATATAGTTAATTTACCTTATGCTAAGGAATTTAAAGAACATTTAATTCCAACAAAGGCCGGACCAATTCAAATGAATCACGAACAGTTAGAATATTGTAAGAAAGAAATTAACGAATTACTAAGTAAAGGATTAATTAGAAATAGTAAATCCTCTTGGTCATGTGCAGCATTTTATGTTAATAAAAATGCAGAGAAAGAAAGAGGAGCACCAAGATTAGTAATTAATTACAAACCATTAAACAAAGTACTCGAATGGATTAGGTATCCTTTACCTAATAAAAAAGATTTAATTAATAGATTAAACCAAGAAGTTATATTTAGTAAATTCGATCTCAAAAGTGGATTTTGGCAAATCCAAATTAGTAATGAAGATAGATATAAAACTGCCTTTACCACCCCATTTGGACATTATGAATGGAATGTATTTCCATTTGGACTCAAAAATGGCCCTAGTGAATTCCAGAATATCATGAATAATATATTCAACCCATTTAGTCATTTTACCATTGTCTATATTAACGATGTCCTTGTTTATTCCAATTCAATCGAAGAACATTGGAAACATTTAAACTTTTTTTCAACACAGTTAAAACTAATGGATTAGTACTCTCACCCAGTAAATGTTCATTATTCCAAACCAAAGTAAGATTCTTAGGTCACACAATCCAATACGGAAAAATTAAACCAATGGATAGAGCCATTGAATTTGCTGACAAATTCCCTGATGAAATACTTGATAAAACCCAACTCCAAAGATTTTTAGGATCCCTCAATTATATAGGAGAATTCTATAAAGATCTTAGGAAGCAGTGTAAACCGTTATTTGAACGATTACAAATTAATCCACCTCCTTGGACTTCTATCCATACTTTAATTGTCCAAGATATTAAAAAATATGTCGAAACACTTCCCTGTCTTGGCATTGCCAATCCTTCTGCATTTAAAATTGTGGAAACTGATGCCTCCGAAATTGGATTTGGAGGAATCCTCAAACAAAAATTAAATTCATCTTCTTACGAAGAAATTGTTTGCTTTCATTCGGGAGCATGGGATAATACACAGAAAAATTATTCAACTATTAAAAAAGAAATTTTAAGTCTAGTTTTGTGCATCAATAAATTTCAGCATGAACTTTTAAATCAAAAGTTTTTAGTCAGAATTGACTGTCAATCAGCAAAATATATTTTAGAAAAAGATGTTCAAAACATTGCATCAAAACAAATTTTTGCTAGATGACAAGCATTACTAAGCATATTTGATTTTGAAATACAATATATTAAAGGAAGTGAAATTCTATTCCTGATTTTCTGACTAGAGAATTTCTACAAACAGGAGTGAGAAATGAGTGTCAGAGGTAACCCCCATGGTCGGGGAGGGAATCGCGGTGGAAGTAGCTCTCATGAGAGAGCCAGTTACGACAGTAAACTCAAGGGGATCATGGTTCCCCATCCCACTATTCCAGTACAACCGATAGATGTATTTAACCGATACCAGGTTTTAGGCCAAATCCCTCAACCTTATAATACAGTTCTTGCTAGTAAACCACCAGTTATTGATCCTTTTTCAAACACTAGTAAATCAATTATTAACCCTAAACCAGTTATTCCATTTGATATATGTGGAAAAGCAGTAACCGAGTATACTCAAAGAACTGAGTATAATTTATTTTTCATAGAAGATTTTATGAAACCCAGTAACAACCCAGTCAAATTAGCAGCACAATACTTTCCACCAGGATGGCATTTTGCTCCATTAGCACCATACAAATCTTTGTCCTACTACAAAAATATTTTGTTCCAAACAGAATCAGTAACCATTAAACCAATCATGGATAGAAGGGACGATTCTAAAGTCCTCTATCATTCCATTTACATTAAACAAATAATTTCTCAGGATAAATGGGGTAACCACCCATCTGATCTCCAGTTACTAAACACCAGTGACACACCCAGTCATTTTTGCTATTATGACTATATCGAGGCATGGGATAAAATATTCCTATACCAAAACCAAACCTTTAGTCATTCATGGTTTATAAAGTTTGATCATAAATTCAAGAGTCAAATACCATTATGGTTCACAGATTGGTGGAAAACCTTCGGTCCCATAAGAGCCATCATCCCAGAAATACTTCTAGAACAAATAGAGTATTTCAAATCAGTTAGAACCAGTAAGAATCCTGATTACATAGGATATGAAATTCTGCATTTCTTTAGTAAGTATAAAGTCCCCTGGATATCAAAATGGCAATACAAAATAGCTACTATTATCCAGGACACCACCACAGTTCATGAAGGCAAAGATCACAAAGCCTCAGTAACCCAGCATGACGGGCATAGTTGTGTTGCTAGAGTCCATTATGTCAAATGGTGGGATAAATTTGACATCAACCGGATCATCAACCAAGTCCAGAAAGAGTTCCCATCAGTTAAACCTAGTTCAACCATCAAAGAAAAGAATATATCTGAAGGTCCTTCAACCTCCTTGGATATTTCTTTAATCAACAAATTATCAGCATCAGAGTTATCTACCTTATTGAAAGCTATCCAACAGCGAGCTGGTAGCCTTAAAGAAGAAGCATCTGAAGAAAACTCTCCAAATGCCAATCAAAATTCCAGTCAGAATTCAATCTCAAATAATCCATATGGAAGTACAGATCTACAGGATGCCCAAGATCCATATGCGTAATTCAACATGGTCAACCGACAAGTTACCACGTGAACTGCTTTTACTTAAGTAAAAGTGAAATACTTTTGCTTTCACTTTTACCCAGACAAGTTACCCGAATAAAATGCTTTTACCTAAGTTAAAGTGATTTGCTTTTGCTTTCACTTTTACCTAAGTTAAAGTAATTTACTTTTCTTTTACCTATGTAATATGTTTCTTACTTTCACCTTGTAATAATGAAAGGCATATTCCTTTCCTTTAGTTTCACCCTATATATATGGGTTTCAGTTGTATGTTGAGGCAGGATGAAAATTACAACTAGTTTTGTAATTTTGATTTGCTTTGTTCTGTAAGTTTTCTTTCTTCCTAGTTCTCTAGTTTGTATGGAAATCTTGTACATAGCATAAGTAACTTCCTGTAATAAGTAACTATATTCAGTAAACAAGTTTTAATCAGTAAAACAAATTGTTTTTGTTATGCATGCTTTTGTTGTTTAATTCTGTTGTCATCTCTTGCTCCTGTTCATCATCTTCTGTAATTCATCTTTATGTTCTTCACTTATAATTCCCAGAAATCTCTCCTTATGGATCCTTTGTAAAAGTTGACTGATAGATTTAAGTTATTGATAAGAAATCTCTCCTTACTTATATATATATATATATATATATATATATATATATATATCAATATCGATAACTCAATGATTAAAACTTGTTTACTGAAAATAGTTACTTATTACAGGAAGTTACTTATGCTATGTACAAGATTTGCATACAAACTAGAGAACTAGGAAGAAAAGAAAACTTACAGAACAAAGCAAAGCAAAATTACAAAACTAGTTGTAATTTTCGTCCTGCCTCAACTTACAAATGAAACCCATATATATAGGGTGATGGAAATGAATATGCTAAGGAATATGCCTTTCATTATTACAGGTGAAAGTAAGAAACATATTACTAAGAAAAGCAAAAGCAATTTACTTTAACTTTGGTAAAAGCATTTCACTCGAGTAACTTGTCTGGGTAAAAGTGAAAGTAAAAGCACTTTACTTTATCTTTACTTTAACTTTGGTAAAGTCTTTTACTTAAGTAACTTGTCTAAGTAACTTGTCGGTTTGTCGGTTGAGCATGGTGAGTTACGCATATGGATCTTGGGCGTCTTGTAGATCTGCACTTTTATATGGATTATTTGAAACTGAATTCTGACTGGAATGTTGACTGGTATCTGGAGAATTTTCTTCAGAGACTTCTTCTTTGAGGCTACCAGTCCTTTGTTGGATAGCTTTTAATAAGGTGGTTAATTCTGATGCTGATAATCTGTTGATCGTAGAAATGTCCAAAGATAATGATGGACCTTCATCTATATTCTTTTCATTGATGGTAGAACTAGGTTTTACTGATGGGAATTCTTTCTGGACTTGTTATTATCCGGGTGATATCAAACTTATCCCACCATTTGACTAAATGGATTCTGGCGACAGAACTGTGACCGTCATGTTGAGTTACTAAGGCTTTATGATCTTTACTTTCATGGACTGTGGTAGAATCTTGGATAATAACGGCTATTTTATACTGCCATTTTGATATCCAGGGGACTTTGTATTTACTAAAGAAATGAAGGATTTCAAATCCTGCATAATTGGGGTTTTTACTAGTTCTAACTTCTTTGAAATACTCTATTTGTTTTAGAAGTATTTCTGGGATTATTGCTCTATTGGGACCGAAGGTTTTCCACCAATCTGTGAACCATAGTGGTATTTGACTTTTAAATTTATGGTAGAATTGAATGAACCATGAATGACTGAAGGTTTGATTTTGGTATAGGAAGATTTTATCCCATGCCTAGATATAATCGTAATAACAGAAATGACTGGGTGTTTCACTATTGTTTAATAACTGGAGATCAGATGGGTGATTACCCCATTTATCCTGAGAAATTATCTGTTTAATATAGATAGAATGATAGAGGACTTTAGAATCGTCTCTTCTATCCATGATGGGTTTAATTATTACTGAATCTGTTTGGAACAAAATATCTTTATAATAAGACAAAGATTTGTAAGGTGCTAAGGGAGCAAAATGCCATCCCGGAGGGAAGTATTGTGCTGCTAATTTAGCTGGGTTGTTACTAGGTTTCATAAATTCTTCTATGAAGAATAGATTATACTCAGTTCTTTGAGTATACTCGGTTACTGCTTTTCCACATATATCAAATGGAATAACTGGTTTAGGAGTAGCAATAGATTTACTGGTGTTTGAAAAAGGATCAATTACTGGGGGTTTACTAGCTAAGACAGTATTATAAGGTCTAGGGATTTGGCCTAGAACCTGATATCTGTTAACTACATCTATTGGTTGAATTGGAATAGTAGGATGGGGAACCATGATCCCATTGAGTTTACTATCGTAACTAACTCCCTCATGAGAGCTACTTCCGCCGCGATTCCCTCCCCTGCCATGGGGATTACCTCTGACACTCATCTCACTCCTGTTTGCAGAAATTCTCTAGTCAGAAAATCAGGAATAGAATTTTCACTTCCTTTTATATATTTTATTTCAAAATCAAATATGCTTAGTAATGCTTGCCATCTAGCAAAAATCTGTTTTGATGCAATATTTTGAACATCTTTTTCTAAAATATATTTTGCTGACTGACAGTCAATTCTGACCAAAAACTTTTGATTTAAAAGTTCATGCTGAAATTTATTGATGCATAAAACTAGGCTTAAAATTTCTTTTTTAATAGTTGAATAATTTTTCTGTGTATTATCCCATGCTCCTGAATGAAAGCAAACAATTTCTTCGTAACAAGATGAATTTAATTTTTGTTTGAGGATTCCTCCAAATCCAATTTCGGAGGCATCAGTTTCCACAATTTTAAATGCAGAAGGATTGGCAATGCCAAGACAGAGAAGTGTTTTGACATATTTTTTAATATCTTGGACAATTGAAGTATGGATAGAAGTCCAAGGAGGTGGATTACTTTGTAATCGTTCAAATAACGGTTTACACTGCTTCCTAAGATCTTTATAGAATTCTCCTATATAATTGAGGGATCCTAAAAATCTTTGGAGTTGGGTTTTATCAAGTATTTCATCAGAGAATTTGTCAGCAAATTCAATGGCTCTATCTATTGGTTTAATTTTTTCGTATTGGATTGTGTGACCTAAGAATCTTACTTTGGTTTGGAATAATGAACATTTACTGGGTGAGAGTACTAATCCATTAGTTTTAACTGTGTTGAAAAAAGAGTTTAAATGTTTCCAATGTTCTTCGATTGAATTGGAATAAACAAGGACATCGTCAATATAGACAATGGTAAAATGACTAAATGGGTTGAATATATTATTCATGATATTCTGGAATTCACTAGGGCCATTTTTGAGTCCAAATGGAAATACATTCCATTCATAATGTCCAAATGGGGTGGTAAAGGCAGTTTTATATCTATCTTCATTACTAATTTGGATTTGCCAAAATCCACTTTTGAGATCGAATTTACTAAATATAACTGCTTGGTTTAATCTATTAATTAAATCTTTTTTATTAGGTAAAGGATACCTAATCCATTCGAGTACTTTGTTTAATGGTTTGTAATTAATTAATAATCTTGGTGCTCCTCTTTCTTTCTCTGCATTTTTATTAACATAAAATGCTGCACATGACCAAGAGGATTTACTATTTCTAATTAATCCTTTACTTAGTAATTCGTTAATTTCTTTCTTACTATATTCTAACTGTTCGTAATTCATTTGAATTGGTGTGGCCTTTGTTGGAATTAAATGTTCTTTAAATTCCTTAGCATAAGGTAAATTAACTATATGTTTCTTTCTATGCCAAAAGGCATGTGGAACATCTAAACATACTTCTTTTATTAGTGTTTTATTAAATTGTACAATTTTATTTTGGAGTTTATTATTTAATAAATGTTCTTCAATTCTTTTGTATTTTTTTTCATTTTTTAAATGTTTTAAATGACTCTTTTTATTATTTAATATTGTAAGGGTTTTAGTAACTGATTGTTCTTGAATAGTTTTTAAATCTTTTTCTTCTGGTTCTAGAATAAAATTAAATGTTACTGTTTGACCTAAATGTTTACTAACTAATCCTTTAGTTGAAGTTGTAAAAGGATATAGTGGATAAATAAAAGGTAAGCCTAATATAATTTTATCAGTCATATTTGTTATTAGAACAAAGGAGGTTATAAAACAAATGTTGTCTTGACAAATATGAACATTAGGCAACTTATATTTTATATTCATTTGACTACCATTAGCTGAGCTTAATCTTTCATTAGTTTTTTCATAAAAAGTTGTTGGGACTAGTCCCTCTTGAATGCAATTTAAATCTGCTCCTGTATCAATAAGAGCATATGTTTCAATAGTAAAAGTTTTATTAATTACTAATTTAATATTTGTATACCACTTTTGGATGGTAATGTCTTTTAATATTAATAATGAACGACCTTGTTGTTCAATAATTGCTGATTCATCTTTTGGTGGATTTTCATCCTCATAAGATTCATGAATAAGCATTTGTGAATTAGTTTTAATTTGTTCCATTTCTTCTTTTAATTTGGGAATTTCTTGTTTTAAATTAGAAATCTCTTTCTTTAAAATATTAACTTATTGATTTAAATTTTCTAAGGTTATTTCTTTAATTGGGTTCTTAAATCTTTCAAGGGTTTTATTAAGACTGAATTTAGGTTTCTCATTATTCTAACTAGTCTTAATTTCTTTTTCTGATGTTAGTAAATTTTTCAATTTATTAACATATTGTGTTTTTTAACTGGGGATCTGTAATCTTACTGATTAATTCTATTAACAAAGTTGTTTCTTCTTCTTGGGCTTTTGTTAATACATTTAACGTTTTACTACAGCAATTGTTATTACAATTATCTTTACATCCTATTGTAATGTTTGGTTTATTACTATCACTATCTGTATTATTACTAGTAGTAGATAGGGATGGAATATCTGAATTTAATTCGTTATTACTACTGTCTTCGTTTTCTATTCTCATTAATTGGAGAATTAATTCAGTGTCTTCATTAGAGATATTTAATTGGTTAATTTTATCTTTAACTCTACATTCATTTTTATAATGACCTGATTTGCCACAATTGTGACAAATAACTTTGCTTTTATCAAATTTTTTAGTAAATTTCTTATTATTGTTAAATGTTTTCTTTTTAAACTTTTGAGGCTTTTGTAATATTCTTCCTTGTTTTCTTTCTTAATATATTTACTAAATTTCTTATGTTTATGAATTTTAGACTTATTCCTTGATGGAGCTATGGGGGGTAAACCATATTGCTCGCAGAAAGTTCCTAACTCATATTTAGCTTTCTTTTTATCTTTGTTAATTTGTTTAGTAATTTTATGATCAATACACATTTTTAATCCTATTTTTTGTATTACACTTATTATTTCACCATATGTTAATTCGTCATAATTTATAAATCCTAAATTTTTACTTAATTCTTCACGAATTTTATGTGCAAATAGATTGGGTAAACCAATAACGAATTTTTCTTTCCAAAATGGTTTATTACTATCATCTCGCATCGTAACTCTGAATAAAATGACATCCTTGTACCATCTAAAATCACTTAGAGTTGGACAAGTTAGATTACTAAGTTGATCATGAATTCTTTCAGTGATATTATTAGGGGTTCCTATGAAATGTTTTATTATAGTATAAATTAATGTGTTGACTCCATCAGCTGGTGAAGGTAGTGTTTTTCGTAAGTTCGTTCACAGGGAAGGACTATCAATATTGATTTCGAGTAGATTATCTCTTACAATCTAGAAGTGTGTACATGGGGGCGGTTTGAGTTTGGTTAAGGTGTTTTATCAAATACCTTGCATATAATAACTAAATTGCTACAAAAGCACAACTAAGTTAATGGCTAATATCCAAATTTACCAACACAACACAATGAGTGAATTAGCAAGATATAGGGATATTTGACCCAAGGATAATGGCAACTCAAGCACTTCAACCCAACAAGCAAAATATATCCAACTCTACCTAACCAAGATAATTGGTGAAGCACACAATCACTTATTTCTCTTCTATTATAAACACTAATTTAGTGAAGCACATAAATTAGCTCTCTTGACACTAGCAACCAATAATGAAGCACTATCAATTTAACCAAGTCAAGGAATTAAACAAAGAGAGGCTAGGACAAACTCAAGGATGAGAAGCTCAACCTAGGTATTTGCACTTGAATCTTGAGAATTTAGGTACACTAACCTTGTGCTACTATAATGAATGTACTAACAATTACGGATTAGTACAAACAATTAGCAATTGATATTACAAGAAGAGCAAATTGAAGCAACTTACAATTTTCCAAGCAAAATCATAAACAATACAACTCAAGCATTCAAGATAGAGTTAAATAAATCTTACTTAAATTGAAATTGGTTTAGTACAAGAGATCCTCCTTGAGCCAAATATATGAAGTTAGTTACTCATAATCAATGCTAGATTATGAGTACTTGATGTATCTCTCTCTACTCTACTAACCCTAGTTTATGTTCTTGAAGAGGCTAGATTGAAGATGAAGAAGTTAGATGTGTTAGAAGTTATGAAGATGTTAGATAAGGTTGTGTTTGGTTACATCTCTTTTTAATACACAGCAGGGGTCGTATGGCCTGTCGAACGGCCGTACAGCTGCCCGTACAGAAAATCTGCTCCTTTGAACGGCCTGTCGAACGGCCGTACATCAGCCCGTACGAGATAAAATCTTCAAGATAATACATTAAACACCTCCCGACATCGCGAGCTTTCATCTTCTAACTTCCCTCTTGAATAATCTCCGCTTTCATTCCCGAAATAAGCCATCTTTTCAACAATTAAGCATGAGGCACTTAAAGATGAAAAACATAATTAATATCAATAAAACTACATTTGAAACGAACAAAAATGCAAGAGAATAAAAGGCAAAACGTGTATAAAATACACATTATCTGCTGGACATATTGACTCTTCTAATATTGGGTTTCCATCATTATCTAACTGATAAGCATTAATTATAGCAAATCGACTATCTTCAGTGAGATGTTTCTCCCACCAAGATCTAAGGGTTCCTGTAAACCCGGTAGCTAGAATTTCAACTATTTCACTTTGATTTAGATGTTCAAATGTCGTTATATAACTATTAGCTACCATGGACATATGATTTAATTTGTTTAATATTTCTTGTTCACTTAGGCCATCAATATTCCATTCATACATTTTCTTAGCTGAAACAGAAAATTGATTATCTAGGTTTCTTTCTTCAAATTGTAAGTCAGGAGGGGCTGGTCTAGAATACCAATTTTTAGTTTGACTTGTGATATTAGGTTTGTTAAAACTTAATTTATTAAATTGATTCTCTATTTCATGAAATGTAGAATCACTATCGTTATTAGAACTTTCATGAAAGCCTAAGACTTTTATAGCTTTACTAGATTCTGGGGTATTTGGAACTTCTAATCTTTTAAATAATTTATCTAATGTTTTAATTAAGGTTTTGTCTTTATCAGGTAAACTTAAATTTTCTCTTTTACTAGGTAAATTTATTAAGGGTTTTTCTTCATTATTTTGAATGGATTCTTGTTTAATAATATTTGGATCTAAATGTTGTTGAATATGTGGATCTTTAATCTTATCTTCAATTTTATCTAATTGTTTACCTATGGTGACTAGATATTGGTTTGTGAAATTATTTTGTTCAATTAATTTCTTTTCATCATTTTTACCATCAGATATCTTAAATGGTGAAGCCGTAACTAAAGTATCTTTGACTGGGATAATTATTGTTTCCGTTGGGGGATGACTAGATGAGACTTTTGATCTATCTTCTTTTATCCATTGTGTTTTAGTAATAACGTTGCATTTACCATGATATTTTTCATACCAATTATAGAAAGTAATATTTAATTTTTCTTTACTTAAAAATTTCTTCCATTTGTTAACTATTTTTTCTCTTTCTTCAGGACTATGATTTTCTCTAAATTGGTGTCTTTTCAATTTATTTTCTTTTGAATTGAAATCTTTTATTAGTAGTTCCCAATTGAATTTATCTTCTTTATTTATTACTCTTAATTGGTGATTAATAGGTTTAGGTTCGAAATCTGATTGTGTAGGAGATAATTGTTCATTATCGTCTTCAGATTCATTGTTGGTTTGATTATAATATGGTTGACTAGTTTGACCTTCATTGATCATTCCTTTTAATTTTCTATTATTAATGGATGTTTTACTAAGTAATTCTGAATCTTGTCTAGATGATGTAACTGATAGATTAGTTATTTCTTCTAACAGAAATGGTTTTCTATTACCAGGGTTATCGAAGCTTATCCTAACAGTTCCATCTTAATATTGTTTAATGTTGTCTAAATTCATTATATTATTAGTTATTGGTGACTGAGGTATTTCATTATCTAAAACCCATTGACTAGGAAGGCTACTATCTTTCCAAAGTATCATTTTTGGTACTTGGATATTAGCGTCACTTGTACTACTTTGAATTAAAACAATTTTGTCTTTTGGACATTTATTAAGTGCATGAATATTTTAATTGCTTTCCAGACTTTACACTAAGTCTGAATGACCCCCACCTATTAAAAGCATTAACATTAAATATTAAAACAGCTGGTGAAATCACTCATATGATTGAGGGATCTCAACCTATATATATATATATATATATATTAAGTTTTGGATTTGATACTCTAATAAAAAAAGATCATTAACTTGATCTTTCAAATTTTAACATACTTCATATTTTTTATTAAATATTTATTTAAAATTTTGTATGATAAACTGCATTAAAGATCTTCTCAAAATTTAAAGATTGCTCAAATAATCAATTAAAATTTCCATAAATATTACAAAAGATAATTGAAGAATGAATTCAAATATATTATTATTAATTAAAGATGGATTAAAATAATTATATGAAACAAATACTAACCTCGACATGGATACAAAATTAAAAAAATAAATTATATAATGGGTCAAGTTCTATAAAAAAAAAAAATATTCTAAACCTAAATATAGATACTAAACTTAGGCTCTATTTCATATTGCTATTAAAAATTGCTGAGTTGTTAGAAAAAGTGCTGACAAAATAAGCGTTGTTTGGAAAATCAGATAACTGTTTGGTAATATTTTTTAAATTTGCATGTCTTTGGAGTATAAAGTAAAAAAAAAGATATTTTGGGGATGTTTTAAGTTGGAATCAGTAATTGATAGTTGCAAAAGTTGAAAATCAATTTTTTTTTCAAAAGTATGGGCGAACCTGCTTCTTTAAATGCAACTTTAAGGCTTTTCAGGGAAAAAACTGTTGTTGGTGTCTGTAACAACAATACCAAATTGGACCTTAACATATGGATTATCTTTGATCTAGGAATAGGTAACATATAAATTATTGAGATTAGGGAACTTAAGATACATCTTAGGTAAATTTGGTGAGATACAATGAATTTTATATGTAAACATGCATATGTATATTTGTAAAATCTGGATTCATTTAAAATTTTAATGATCTTTTAATTTTTTGTACTAAAATCTTAGCAAATTACCTAAGATGTGTTTTAGGTTCCTTTTTCTCTAAATTATTAAATACAATGACATCTCTAATGGGCCCAAAAAGACCATCTACCAAAAAAATATCTCTATTTTGTGTGAATGGTTGAGATTAAATATTTTAAAACCTAGTTTATATTGAATCCTCTCTTCACCTATATATTGTGCCTTTATACTATCACACACACAATAAAAATCTATTTCAAGCAAAACTTTTCAAGATCTCAACATATCAATTGAAGAATTGAAGATCTCTTTTAATCATCATAATATAAGGTATTTTTCTTTATTTTCGTAATTTATATATAACTCTATAACGTTTATATCTATATGTGTGCACATATACCTTATCAATTGAAAAATTGAAGATCTTTCTTGATCATCATAATAAACAATAGTTTTTTGTCTTGTTCTTTATGTGTGGACGTGACTTAATGTTTAGATTATAGATTATAAAGAGAATTTTAAAATTGTGAAATGGTGGTGGCCTGGAAAAATCTAATGGTGATAAACATTAGGTAAAAATTAGAGGCTGTTTATATACAATAAGCCTCATTTGATGCAAGAATATCCATAGAAAGAGAAGTTGAATGATATGATTGTTGAGGAGAGAATAGAGAGAGAATCATATGCTTGAGAGTAATTTAGTGATAGGGACTGATTATTAGGGCAAATAGTTATAATTATTGTAAACAAGCGAACCTCTACAACTTTTGGGTTATAGTGAAACAATAGAAGATACGGGTGGTTCCTATACAATTGTGTTCATTATTTATATTCAATCATCTACATATTATTTGTCCATTCTAGATCTAATTTTGGTGCAAGCGACAATCGGTTAGAAATAGCTAGACATCATTCGGCGTTAATTAGGCATCACAAGCGCGATATTCAAGATAGAAAAATAGTTTTGTGACAGTTGGTAAAGTACAATTTTACCATTATAAAATTTTACGTTTTATATGATTCTAGCAATTTTTTATATGAATTTAAATTATTTTTTACTTTACCAAATATTTTGACCTTTTATTCCTATACATAATTACTTACGACAATATTTGTATGGTATATGATTAGTTAACTTTAATTTGCTAGGTTAATATCTATATATAGCTAGTTGGCGTAGAAAAATTCTACAAAGTGTTAATATTATTGATGTGATATGATTTTAAGTTTCATAAAGTGCTAGTTTAGGAAGATAGCTACAAAGTGTTATCGAAAGAGGATTAATAATATTGTAAAGCATAATGTAATGTAATATGTAATAGAGGACATATATAACTCAACTAGGATAGAAGATAAATAATATTAACTCTATACAGGGATCGTGAAATTTGAAGAACAAGCATCAACAAGGATCAAGTCGCTGAAAGAAGTTCATTAACATGATCAAGCCTCAATGACAGAATAAGATGTACAGATGATTCAGTTGAAGGGCCAAAAAGATTCCATTTATTTATATTATTTGAAGATACTGCTGCAGGCTAATCAATTAGAATGAAACGAAGGTGTGAAGATCAAGATCAGTGCTAGTCACTTGTGAACCAGACCAGTGCACTAAGTGTCAGCACATACGAGAAGGATCAACACATTAATTCATAGAAAGAATTGCCAAAGCCTATTGACGATCAAGGACATATATAATATCTCAAGGTATTGTTAAAAATTAATTTACTCTGAAAATTAAATAAGTATAGATCAATTAAATATTTATAACAAAATAATTAAATTAATCTGGTACTTGAACTATTTTCTGAGATGAATTAATTCAGCAGAATATTTGAAACAGAAGAGAGAAGCCCAAAAGAAACAGCCAAAAATAGTAATACTATCCAAAGTTACTATGCACGATTACTATGCGCGGTTACTATGCAAGCACTATGCAAATAGTGGTTACTGTGCAAATAGTGGTTACTATGCAAATAGTGATTACTGTGTAAATGGCAGTTACTGTGCAAATGGCGGCTACTGTGCAAATGGCGGCTACTATTCAAAAAGTGGCTGGTGGGGCCCACGGGGGTTGTTGGAATAGTACAGCATAGTAACTTTCTAAAACCTATAAATAGGCCTGTTGTATTTCATTTCAAAACACACAACTCTCTCTTCTCTCTCTTATATCTTCTCTGTGTAAGCTGCTAGACAGTCTATCTAGTAAGAAAGCCGGCTTAGCCCACTTTCAGGAAGTGTCGGGTAGAAGGTCCTCGTGCCTAACTATCCTTAGTAGTGTTCTGTTTTGAAGTTAATCCATGGATTAGAAGTTGTAACACCCCATCGAGTTTATTATCAATAAAGATATATTCTCGGAATTATTTTTTTGGTAGTATCGTATTCAACCCCCCTTCTACGATACTTCGGGACCTAAAAATTGGTATCAGAGCAAACTTCTAGCATACAAGAAGTCTAAAGATCAAAACCATGGGAAGGAAGGATACATGTGTGAAGATTCCAATGCTTGACAAAGATAATTACTTTCACTGGAAAGTAAAAATGCACCTTCATCTCTCAGCCGTCGATGAAGGCTATGTCGATTGCATAGAGAAAGGACCTCATGTTCCAATGAAGGCCAACTCTGGGATTGGTCAAGATGCTGGCACTGTAGCTGCTGGAAGGCCTATTCCAAATAATCAAGCTGAGTACACAGATGAAGACTTGGAGGAGATTCACAAAGATTGGAAGACCATGAACATTTTGTTCAATGGAATCGATCAAGATATGTTTGATAATGTCATTAACTGCACCACTGCTAAGCAAGTGTGGGGCATTATCCAAACCATCTGTGAAGGAACTGAGCAGGTCAGAGAGAACAAGATGCAACTCCTCATACAACAGTATGAACACTTCCACCATAATTCTGGTGAAAATTTAACAGATATATTCAGTAGATTTCAGAAACTACTGAATGGTCTGAAGTTGTATGGGAGAACATATGAAGTCAAAGACTCCAACTTAAAATTTCTGAGATCTCTTCCTAAGGAATGGAAGCCAGTTACAGTCTTGTTGAGAAACTCCCAAGACTATAAAAGTTTTACACTTGAGAGACTGTATGGCATCCTAAAAACATATGAGCTTGAAATTCAGCAAGATGAGGAAGTAGAAAAGAGCTAGAAGAAGAGTGGAGCTATAGCCTTGATGGCCAACAATCCAACAATCCAAGGTGGTGGAAGAATGAAGAGTGTAGAAGCCACACTAAGTTCAAAAACTTGTGAAGGTGAAGCTAAAGCTAGCAAGGGCAAGATGATTGAAGAACTTGATGTATCCAGTGGAGACGAGTCTACTGATCTGGATGAATATTTGGCATTTTTGTCAAAAAGATTCTCAAAGCTCAGATTCAAGAAGAATCCATCAGGAGCAAGGCAACTCAGAAAGAACTATCAACCCTCCAAAGATGTGGTTGAGAGATCGAAGATCAAGTGCTTTAGTTGTGGAATTACTGGTCATTTTGCCAATGAATGCAGGAAATCTCAAGCTGAGAAAGAGAAGAAGCAGTTTGCAGTTGTTGATTACAAGAAGAAATATTTTGATCTTCTCAAGCAACAAGGGAGAGCATTCATGTGAAAAGATAGTGACTGGGATGCTGGAGGTGACTCAGATGCAGAAGAAGAGTTTGTCAATCTTGCACTCATGGCAAACGAAACTGATGAAGAAGCTAGCTCAGCAAGCAACCAGGTATTCTCTACACTCTTAACTGATCTTTCTAAAGCTGAATGTGCTAGCACAATTGATGAAATGTCTATTGAATTGTATAACATGCATGTTACCTTGAAATCACTTAACAGAAAGAATAAGAGGATTAAAGACCTTAATGAAAAGTTAAGTGATAGGAATGCTTTAATAGAAACACAGTTGATTGAGTTTGAAACTCTGAGAAGAGATTGCTTGGATACTAAAAATGAAATGATTGAGGCTATAAAGAGAGAGGAAGTTTTAAAGAAACAGTTAGTAGAGGAACATAATCTGATTGCTAAGTGGAAAGGATCAACAGTTGTAACTGAGGAAATTTGTAATGTTCAAGGAATTGATTCTTTCTGCAAATTAGCAGAAGCTAAGTTAGATGTTGATAGGGAAGTTACTTCAGACAGTGATTTAGTCGAAAAAGAATGTTCTTTAAGACTTAAGCCTGTTAGAAAAACAACTTTAACTAAATTGAATAGAAAGTACGGGCCTGTCAACAAGAACTTTATTAATGGAGAATGTAGCAATACTGAATCAGTTGAGAAAAGAAACATAGGCAACTTGTCCCACAAGAAATTGAAGGACAAGCTAGAAAATGTTAAGTCAGGTGTTAAGGACAAGAAAAAGAACAGAAATGGTAAGGTAGGGATTAACAAACACAACAATTACACACCTGATAAATATGCTCCTAGGAAAGAATGTGTAAAGTGTGGAAGTATTAATCATTTATCTACCAACTGCAAAGCTATGAAAAATCCTTTGATGCCTAACATGCCTATGCTTGTGCATGCTATGAATATTATGCCAAATATGTATGCTCCCTCTGCTCATGCATCTAGTCAATATGCTAACATTCCATTCATGCATAATCCATACTACAATGCTTTCAATATGCCACAAATGTCATGGATGATGAATAACATGTTTGCACAGACTATGCCTAACAATGCTATTAACTATAACAAATATGAGCAAGTATCAAATTCTGTGTCTCAAAGGCCCAAACCTAAAGTCAAAATTGATTTAACTCAATCTAAACTTTCGGTTAAAAGGGATTTGAAGGATAAGAAATTGGCTAACAAGGCAGGACCCAAGAAAACTTGGGTACCAAAATCAACTTGATTTTGTTTTGATGTGTGCAGGGAAACAGAAAGAATCTTTGGTATCTGGATAATGGTTGTTCTAGGCATATGACTGAAGATTCTACCCTGCTCACTAAGCTTGAGGAGAAAGTTGGCCCTAGCATTACCTTTGGAGACAACAACAAAGGATATACTAGAGGATATGGCTTGATTTCACAAGGTAATATTGTCATTGAAGAAGTAGCACTGGTTGATGGACTTAAGCATAACTTGCTAAGTGTCAGTCAACTGTGAAATAAAGGCCAGAATGTCTAGTTCACATCTGAAGCTTGTGTCATTTTCAAGAAAAGTGACAACAAGGTAGTGTTGACAGGAGATAGAAGAGGAAATGTGTACATTGCTGACTTCAATTCAACAAATGTAAACATGACTACATGTCTTCTCAGCAAGGCAAGTGTAGATGAAGGTTGGCTTTGGCATAAAAGACTGTCACACTTGAGTTTTAAAGCAATGAATGAGTTGGTAAAGAAGGATTTGGTTAGAGGTATTCCAAAATTGGATTACTCCAAGGATGGATTGTGTGATGCATGCCAGAAAGGGAAGCAGAAGAAGGCCTCTTTCAATCAAAGTCAATGTCATCAATTGATCAACCCTTGCAACTACTTCACATGGATCTCTTTGGACCAGTCAATGTGTTGTCAATCTCAAAGAAGAAATACTGTCTTGTGATTATTGATGATTTCTCAAAATTCTCTTGGACATTCTTTCTGCACTCTAAGGATGAGGCAGGTGAAGTCATTATAAATCACATCAATATAGTCAACAACAATCCTTTACTCAAAGTAAGGAGAATCAGAAGTGACAATGGAACTTAGTTCAAGAATTCTGTAATAAAAAAGTTTTGTGAAGAAGAAGGAATTATCCAAGAATTCTCTGCACCAAGAACTCCTCAACAAAACGGTGTAGTGGAAAGAAAGAACAGAACTCTAATTGAAGCTGCAAGAACAATGCTTGAAGAGTCTAAGCTACCAACATACTTCTGGGCAGAAGCTATAAACACTGCATGCTACACCCAGAATATTTCTTTGGTCAATCAAGCAAAAGGCATGACACCTTATCAACTTTTCAAAGGCATGAAACCAACAATCAACTTTCTGCATGTCTTTGGATGCAAATGCTTTGTACTGAAAAATCATGCTAAGCATCTTGGAAAATTTGATTCAAAGGCAGATGAAGCTATCTTTGTTGGATACTTAGCTGGAAAATCCTACAGAGTCTACAACCTAGGACTAAACATTGTAATGGAGTCCATACATGTTGTCTTTGATGACAAGAAAATATCTGGTCTAGTAGATGAAGGTTTTTATGAGTCTCTCTCATTTGAGAATGAGAGAAGTGGTGAAGAAAGTGAAGATGATGATGAAGAATGGAGATCAAAATGGTGTGAGAAACAGACAAGGATCATCAGTTAAAGTGCAGAATGAACCACCTGTTGAAGAGCAACTTACACCATCAGTTGGAAATCAATTTGAAGCATCTGTAGAAAATCAAAGAGAAGCATCTGTTGATGAATCTGCAAGAACTCCATCAATCTCGAGGGCCATACACTCAGGGGGAGTTTCTCACAATCAAAACTCAACAACAAGCCACAATGATCAACACAGAGAAAATGAAGCCACTTCATCAAGGTCAAACTTACCACCACAAAAAAATGGACCAGGGATCATCCATTTGAGCTTATCATTGGAGATCCTATGCAAAGGTCCAAACCAGAAGAGCAACTCAAGAAGAATGCTTGTATAGCAGTTTTCTATCCAAAGAGGAACCTAAGAGAGTTGAAGATGCTCTTCTGGATCCAGACTGGGTTTTAGCAATGCAAGAAGAGCTAAACCAGTTTGAAAGAAATGAAGTATGGAAACTTGTACCCAAACCTAAATACAAATCAGTGATTGGCACTAAGTGGGTATTCAAGAACAAGATGGATGAGAATGGCATAGTCACAAGGAATAAAGCTAGATTAGTGGCTAAAGGATACTGTCAAGAGAAAGGAATTGACTTTGAAGAAACCTTTGCACCAGTGGCAAGGTTAGAAGCAATAAGGATCTTCCTGGCCTATGCAGCGCATGCCAATTTCAAAGTCTATCAAATGGATATCAAGAGTGCATTTCTGAATGGTATTCTGGAGGAGGAGGTGTATGTTAGTCAACCGCCTAGTTTTGAAGATCCAGACTTTCCAGAATATGTCTTCTTTCTACTCAAAGCACTTTATGGCCTGAAGCAAGCACCTAGAGCCTGGTATGACACACTCTCACAGTTCCTTATAGAGAATCACTTCATTCGAGGTACTATTGATAAAACTCTCTTTTATAGAAATGTCAATGGCTCTATGATACTTGTCCAAATTTATGTAGAAGATATAATATTTGGGTCTACAGATGAGAAACTTTGCAAGAGATTTGCCAAACTCATGCAAAGTAGATATGAAATGAGTATGATGGGTGAATTAACTTATTTTCTTGGTTTACAAGTTAAACAAGTGAATGAGGGAATTTTTATAAGTCAAACAAAATACATTTATGATCTTTTAAAAAGGTTTGATTTAGCAGATTGCTCTTCTGTAAAAACACCCATGGTCACTGCCACTAAGCTTGAACTGAATACTAAAGAAAAGAAGGTGGACATGACAAGCTATAGGGCATGGTTGGATCTCTTTTATACTTAACAGCTAGTAGACCTGATATTATGTTTGCTACATGTTTATGTGCTAGATTTCAAGCTGATCCTAGGGAATCTCACTTAGTAGCTATTAAAAAGATTTTCAGATATCTCAAGGGAACACCAAAACTTGGCATTTGGTACCCTAGAGATTCTGGTTTTGATCTAATTGGTTACTCAGATGCAGATTATGCAGGTTGGAAAATGGATAGAAAAAGTACCACAGGAACCTGTCAATTCTTGGGAAACAAGCTGGTCTCATGGTTCAGTAAGAAGCAGAACTCGGTATCTACCTCAACTACAGAGGCTGAATACATAGCGGCTGGGAGTTGTTGTGCACAGATTCTATGGACGAGAAATCAACTACTTGACTATGGAATTAAAGTTGAAAAGATCCCAATGACAACACTAGTGCAATTACAATATCACATAATCCAGTGCAACATTCTAGAACCAAGCACATAGACATCAGATACCATTTCATCAGGGAGCATGTGATGGAAGGCACTGTGGAACTGCATTTTGTTCCTAGTGAAAAACAGTTGGCAGACATTTTTACTAAAGCTTTGGATGAAGTAACCTTTTCAAGGTTGGTAAGTGAGCTTGGTATGTTAAATTTCACATGATCTTTTAAAATGTCTGTTCAATTAGTTGCAGCCAGTGAATTTCATTCTCTGGATTTTGTTTGTTTTATTTGCTTATCTGCATGATTATTCTGGAGATATCATTGTAGCATAATTAAATAAATATTTTATTGACATATATCAATTAATGATATTTTGTTAATTTTATGTCTATTTAATTATGAGTTTGTCTGATTATTGTGGAATAATTCTTGAATTATTGATTGGTTATTTTAAATCCACAATAATTAGAAATAATAAGTTTGTATGTGTGTGTGTGTGTATGTGTGTATATAGGCTGATAAGTTTCGGTGATAAGATGTTTTTTGGCTGACAGGTTTCAGTGATAAGATGTTTTTCGGCTAATTAGGTTGTTAGGTGAGAAATTATTGTGCGGTGTTATTTTTTCAACATAACCTGTCACTATCACACCTAACCCACTAAACCTTGAAACCTTATAAATGATGAGTTTTTGTTTGTGTTTAACATCATCATTTTTCAGATATACAGAGTATATAGACACAATTGCTGAATATTTCGAGCTTTGATCGGAAAGATCTCTCAATCTAGCTGGTGGTTTTTAGATCGGATTTCATATTCTTGCTTTATACATCATCCTTTATAAAAACTAACCCTTGTTTTTTAATTTCCTCAAAGTTTTGAAAATGGCATTGCAGGGAAGCTTTTTAATTGCTAAAGTTAATCCTATTTCCATTCAGCAAATCGAAACCATTCGGGATGACCAATTTCGGGCTTGGACACAATTTCTGAATGAACATTCATTAATTCGATATGCTTTAGTTACACCAGTGCAGCTTAACCATGATGCATTGCGTGAACTATATTGCAGTGCGGTTAACACTTCTGGACAAGACGGGTGTGCAATCATATATCGACTGTTTGGTAGGTCGATTAGGGTCACTGAACTAGATGTTAATTGAATTCTTCATTCTCCTATGGAAAATCTTGTTTCTGATCCTACACTGGAACAGATTGAAATGTTCTTTCGTTTTATAAGGTACCAAGATGGCAAATTCAATACTGGTAATCTTTCTAGAACGTTTCTAACCCAGTACTGGAATTTCTTCTTTCACACTCTTAACCTTGTTTTTTCCTCAGATAGAACAAATCAAGATCGAATACCTGAATTTATTCAAAAAATAGGGTGTGCGTTCGCCAATAATTTGAGGATTAATTTTGGAAAACTAGTGCTTGGTCAAATCATTTTAAAGATGAAACACTTGGGAAGAAGAGATGTTCGGACTCAAAATGTCAAATGTCTATATCCAAGGTTTCTACAGCTAATATTAAATATTTTTTGAATGATGAAGACAGGGTACGCTTGGAAAATGGTCGAAAGGTGGAATGTTCTTACATGAAGACGAATGTAATTAATTACATAAGCAAAAAGAACTATACTGATGTGCCTACAGTCCTAACTGAATATCTAAAGACTGTCACACTTCCGTTGTTATCAAGACCAGTGAGAGCAGGTATACGACAAGGTAATATTTCAATCCCTGCTATTCCAACCTCTGTATTCCCTGTTGTGTCACAGGAAATACAGTTTCTACAGCCCCTAGTGGCCATCTTACCCGACCAAGAGCACGAAATCCCACCGACTCTAACACAGGTCGAAGAGCCAATTCTACAAATACAAACACAAACACAACAAACTCCTACACCTCAATTGTCACTTAAATGACTAGCCATCAACACTTTTGAGGGAGATAGTGCCTCAGCAGCACCACATAAGGAGTTAGTTACATCAGCAGTTCTACCTCATTCTAAAAGAAGTAAACCAAATGAACCTGAGGTAACTGCAACTACTATTGAAACAATTCTTCCTTGTCAAATGAGTGAAAATGTAAATAAGGTTGAATTGACGGGAGCAACTATCTTGAGTTCCATTTCACGGAACATAAGAGTGGTTGATGATCTTTCTAAAGATCAAATGCCTTCACAGGTATCCGAGGTGGAATTACTTACCTCAATAACTGCTGGTGAATCTTCCATTTTACGGAAAGATCCATCGATAGATGGTTCTTTTATGAACCAAGTGTCTTCACAGACATACGAGGGAAACTTGGGTTTTGTGCCATTTAATCGATTCAAGTTTAACCTCCCAGATGGAAAATCTCTGGATCTCTTTCAAGATTTACCACTCTTTACCAGTGGTCGGCAACTCACTTCACGCGAGGACGGAAGCTCACGAACTTTCATTGCACCATCCGTGACCTCTGAAAAAGGGGCTAGGATGATTTCATTTGCAAGTACACATATCGGTGGAAGCTCTGGAGGAGAGTTGAGGGAAACACGAATAGAACATGTAAGTGTAACCCAAATCACTAAACCGAGTGAATATAGAGTGTTGAGTGAAACACCTGCAGAACGTACGAGTGAGCAACCTACTCAACCACATGTACCTGTAACCAGAAAGGAATACAGCAGACTCCTTACACGGGTCCAAACAATGGAGAAAGAGTTGCCAAATATCTGTAAGTCCATTGCAGAAATCAAAAATTTGCAACTTATTCAACATGATGTATTCCAGGTTCAATTGAATACCATGGCAACCCAGTTAAATAATGCAATCAACTCCTTGGTAAAGCCATCTTCGTCTAATTTACCAACTCCACATCCTACTACTCTGGAGGATAACCCAACTGAGGGGGAGAAGGTGGATGACAAAGAAAAATCTACTAGGCGTAAGGGCAAGGAAAAGGTTGTTGACACGGAATTAACTTTATTTTGGGAAAAGAAAAGCTAATGGGAGTACTAGTGCTACGTGGAAAGAAGAAAGAAAGCAAAGGCAAACTTGAAGATTTGTTCAGTCTAAAGGAACAATTGTCTTGCACTTGGTTAATTTTAGAAATCTGGAAAATGTATATATATGATCCAGAATGCACTTTAATATTATTTATCTTTGAAATTTATTTTTGTTATTGTATCAGTTGAGTTATCCTCTAGGAATTTGCTTGTCAAACCCTAACAATCAAACAAGGGGAGATTGTAAAGCATAATGTAATGTAATATGTAATAGAGGACGTATATAACTCAACTAGGATAAAAGATAAATAATATTAACTCTATACAGGGATCGTGAAATTTGAAGAACAGGCATCAACAAGGATCAAGTCACTGAAAGAAGTTCATTAACATAATCAAGCCTCAGTGACAGAATAAGATGTACAGATGATTCAGTTGAAGGGCCAAAAAGATTCCATGTATTTATATTATTTGAAGATACTACTGCAGGTTAATCAATTGGAATGAAACGAAGGTGTGAAGATCAAGATAGTCACTTGTGAACCAGACCAGTGCACTAAGTGTCAGAACATATGAGAAGGATCAACACATTAATTCATAGAAAGAATTGCAAAAGCCTATTGACGATCAAGGACATATATAATATCTCAAGGTATTGTCAAAAATTAATTTACTCTGAAAATTAAATAAGTAACAGATTAATTAATTATTTATAACAAAATAATTAAATTAATCTGGTACTTGAACTATTTTCTGAGATGAATTAATTCAGCAGAATATTTGAAACAGAAGAGAGAAGCCCAAAAGAAATAAACAAAAATAGTAATACTATGCAAAGTTATTATGCACGGTTGCTATGCGTAGTTACTATGCAGGAACTATGCAAATAGTGGTTACTGTGCAAATAGTGGTTACTATGTAAATAGTGATTACTGTACAAATGGCGGTTATTGTGCAAATGGCGGCTACTGTGCAAATGGCGACTACTATTCAAAAAGTGGCTGGTGGGGCCCACTGGGGTTGTTGGAATAGTACAGCATAGTAACTTTCTAAAACCTATAAATAGGCCTGTTGTATTTCATTTCAAAACAAACCTCAATACACAACTCTCTCTTCTCTATCTTATATCTTCTCTGTGTAAGCTGCTAGACATTCCATCTAGTAGGAAAGCCGACTTAGCCCGCTTTCAGGAAGTGTCGGGTAGAAGGTCCCCGTGCCTAAACTATCTTTAGGAGTGTTCTGTTTTGAAGCTAATCCATTGGATTAGAAGTTGTAACACCCCTTCGAGTTTATTATTAATAAAGATATATTCTCGGAATTATTTTTTTTGGTAGTATCGTATTCAAACCCCCTTCTACGATACTTCGGGACCTAACATATATAGTTGTATGTTTTACAAAATTCTAGTTTAGGAAGATACGTTTTAGGAGGGTACTTATCGTCAAAGTTCCACAAAGTGTATAAGGATTATTAGTCATCATCAAGTTTTGTGTGATGTAATAAAAGTGATGTAATAATATAGGAGGTTTAACATGACATAATCGATCATTAAGTATTACATAGGAAAATAAATATTAATAGTGAAAAAAATAACAAAGATAATTAAACATCATATATGTTAATTTTAGTTAATATAAATAAATTATAAATAAGAATTATTAAAAAAACTTTCACTAATAGAATTAAAATATTTTTATAAATATAAAAAGAAAACATGTAACTAATTAATATGACTGAAGATATAATAATTTTTTTACAAATGACATCAAATAAATTAAAAGCATTAGTGAAAGAATGAAAATAAAAGTAAATTCAAAATTATAATATTTACATACAAATAATAAAATTTTTAAAAGTTTAATAAATTTACAATTTGTGTCAATGCAACATTGATTTTTTTTTTTCATTATTAATTTAGCTTGATACCATCTTCAAGAGCTATTTTAAGTCAACGTATATTTATAATCAATGAGAAATTCTCCTACAAATTTAATGCTTATAATTATACACTATAAAAATATATCAACAAAATCACAAATCTATACATCCAACCATAACCATGGTCGGATTTTGCACATCATAATGCTATACTATCTTCTTGTGTTTTTGTAAGGGGTTAATTATCTGATTGGTCACTGAAGTCAGCCTGGATTATCAAGTTGTTCACTGAACTCAAAACGATCTCAATCAAGTCACTGAAGTCAGCCTGAATTATCAAGTTGTTCATTTTTTCAACGGAAATTACTGTCCGCAAAATTTTGTCCGAAAAATCTCCACCAAATTTTGTGAAATTAAATTGTGTTAATCTAGATGCTATGGGTCTCATAAAACTGGTTTAGATTTTCATTATGAGCTCTAGATTTATATTAATCGAAAAAGAAAATTCAAGAACTAGAATTGTTCTTCTTCAAAAACTGAAATAAAACTTATCAATATTGTATCTATTTTGAAGAGAATAATCTGGGTAACACAAATATGGTCTCAGATTTTTTAAATGTTAAGTGAATCTGCAATTATAAGCGTTTATGTCAATCTGCAGTCTGTTTCCGTCAAAAAAATGAAGACTATTTAACGGACCGTACATTTATGTCGAGTAAGTGACATGATTGAGACCGTTTTGAGTTCAGTGACCAACTTGATAATTAAGGCTGACTTCAGTGACCAATCAGATAATTAACCCTTTTTGTAAGAGTTATATGTAAAAAAACTCATTCAACTTTTCTCCAATTTGCAACATAATAATTATGATTTTTTACTCACACTTTTAACCATCGACCTTTTATAAATCATGAAAAATTTAATCGTAGTTAACTAGAAACCTGACTTGGCACCTGTTTCCATATCATTGCCAACTGAAAGCTGACGTGGCAAAGACAAAAACTCCAATACAACGTAACAAAAAACACACTTCAACATTTTAAAAAAATACACTCCAACATAGCGTAACAAAAATCTCCAAATCACCAAATAACCCTAAAAACTTATCGGGCTTTCCTTCACTCATCCGTCATTCTCCCTCCATTTTCCCATTCTCTAGTAAGTTCTTAAATTAGAAACTAAAAGCTTTTTTGTTGGCTACATTTGAAGAAATTTATGTAATGGCTACTATATAGTACTATTTATTTGGTTAATCTGGTTCTGAATGCATTTGTATTATTTATGTAAATCTTTGAATGTATTTGTATTATTTATGTAAATCAATTAGAGTTCAATGAATATGTCAGTTTAAAGAAATAAAAAAAAATTAAGATAAAGATTATATTAAGAAATATAAAAATTAAGATAAAGATTATATTAACACATACTTATTTGTGTAGTGGTTATTTTGGTATATTTATAAAAAGTAATTATTCATGTCTGTCACATCTATACTATACTATTATAAGCAAACTAGGGTATATTTGGTTGGTTGTTAGTTTGGTCACTTTATTTGGTACACTCAATAACAACCATTAGTTTTTTAAGATAAATAAATGAGAACCGTTGAATCTAATGCTAAAAGAATATTCTTTTTATAATATTTAAAATACTTTTATAGTTTCCAAGTTCGAATCCCACCAAAAACATATCTCTATTAAACATATATATTATTTTATAACCTACTCTAACGAGTTTAAGAATCAATTCCCGTAAACAACATATTATTAATTAAAACACTATCGTTAAAAATACTATCAAACATGTATTATAATATTTTATTATCTTCTATAATTTATTTTCCTCCTAATTAAAAAATATATCTGAACATGATATTTAAAAAGTTAAAAAATTATTTTAATAATAAAAATATATATACAACTTAAAGATTTAACACTAAAATATAATTTAAAAAATTTACAAGCAACCGTACATCGCACGGGTTATAGGCTAGTATGCACTAATCATCGAAGTGATTAATTTGCCATGTCAACCTAGTTTAATCATGATTAATTTTGTAATATAGTTTTTGCATAATTTTTAAAAGATCAATAGTTAAAAGTGTGAGTGAAAAATCATAATAATTATTTTGCAAATCGAATAAAAGTTGAATGGAATTTTTGGTAAATAACTCATTTTTGTAATGTTTATTTGCACTATACTAACTAATATGTAGTTTACACAAACAAATTAATAAATTACGTTGTGGAAAATGGGAATTTGACTTTAAGAATTAATTGATTAATAGAAAATTAATCAAAAATTATTAATCGAATATATTTTAAAAATATAATAATAATAAGTAAGCTTAATGTATTAATTTAAAATAAATTTAAAAATTAATCGAATTTTATAAATCAATCGAAACCATTAATAGATAAAATATTTTTAAAAACATACCCAACACACGCTTTCCCTTCTCTCTCTCTCGTACAACTACAGCTATTTCTCCCTTTATGTGTAT
This sequence comes from Saposhnikovia divaricata, assembly GCA_036435485.1. Taxonomy (NCBI): domain Eukaryota; kingdom Viridiplantae; phylum Streptophyta; class Magnoliopsida; order Apiales; family Apiaceae; genus Saposhnikovia; species Saposhnikovia divaricata. Next base: position 51,096,347 of record CM071594.1, on the reverse strand, counting down.
AGATATACACGTAAATCTATACTTGCTCTTAGATGCTCATCGATTATGAATGGACTTTAATTCCACCATTCACAATCCATACCCTTCGCTTTTATTGCTTGTGAGTTTTGCCAACTTTGTTTTTCTTTTAATTTACAAGTCTATGTTATCTTTTTTCCCCTTAAAAATATACTTCATTTCTTCGTTTATTATTACTGAATCTCAATTTCAGGAGTTGGGTTTTGATTATTACCTCATTTTAAGTTTACGTTTGTGTCACTATACTTCATCTATAGCTGATTCTGATTGTGGGTTAGTTTTTCGATGACTTTGAGTTGGGTTTATGTTTGATAGGCATATGCAACGTTGTAAAAATTGGAAATCGGACCAACTCGGTTTTGGTCCAGAAAAATGAATAATCGGAAACTCGGCGAGTATTCGGAAACTCGGCGAGTATTCGGAAGGAATACTCGGACTACTAATCGGAGATTATTTTTTAACTTTTTTTCCTCATAATTTATATGTATTTATTCTAATTTTAGTGTACATGTGTTAAACTTAAAACTTAACAATAATATTAATATTACTAATAATATTATTACAACCTTTTTATATATATATATATATAATCCGATATTTATATATAAAAGTCTAAGTGTAACCTTAGACTGAGAAATGATACAAGAGTTTTGATTACATGCAGACCCTCCTTGAGGCTTACATCAAAAGTAGTTAAGATACCGGACTGAACTAAACTGAACTGAAGTTAAGATGGTTAATACCGCAGTGGTTAATGTCTTTTTATCCCTTTGAGCAATGAAAAAATCTTTTTAATTAGCAAAAAAAATGAAATTTTTTTTAGTCAAGCCCGAGTTTGACTCCGATTACTCGGAGTCAACCCGAATCTTGACCGAGTTATACCAAAAACCGATTTTTTGTCCGATTAATCGTTACTCGGATCGGTTTAGGGGTCCAAAACGAGTACTCGGCCGAGTACTCGGCCCGAGTTACTGATTTTTACAACCCTGGGCATATGTGATGAAACATAATTGTGGGTCTTTTAGTACAAGATCTGGTTTCAACTAATGTCTTTAGATTTTGGCTGAGTTGATTATTTAACACGGTATCAGAGCTCAGTTTTATATGTCGGGGCTCAGTTATTGAGTTAGAACACTCCAACTTGAATCAATTGCCCCCAATTATTTTGCACATCTTTGTTTGTTAAACGGATTATGAATTTGTGTTTCTTATGTTGTGCTTTCAATTTCGAAAAAAAGAGAGAGAAGCGAACGGAGGGTGACCAATTTTCTTTCCGAGTTGTGGTCCTCAAGTTTTCTCAGAAAAGGAGACTTTCTCCCCAAATATTTACCCCCAAAAATGGAACGGGATGTAAGAGAAACTCTCACACATCCTTTTCAATGATATCCAAATTTTTTTGCATTACTTTCTCCCCCAATTTACAATAAAAATCGGAGCACGCAAGGGATTGTTTTTTATTTTTTGTTGCTTCTTTCACCTTCTTTTGTCTTCATTTTTTGAACCGAAAACTTTGGTACATAATGTGTAAGATTGGAAGATTGTTCGGGTGTTCCACTCGAGAGTGTCGATGGTACCATTGTGGATAATTTGAGTCTCCTGTGAGATTTATGTCTCTTAGTAGGTGTTAGGTGTTAGCATGTGGATTTATTAGGTTCTCCCAACCATGCATGTTAAGTTATCAGTTCTTTATAAAACTTACGGTGTTAGGTGGAGGACTTATAAGAATACCTACCAATAGATTTCTATAGACTTGGTCATCTACTAGAATTTTATTCCTTGTCCTGACTATATATATATAAAATATTTGGTGAAATTTTGTTGTTTTGAGTTATTATTAAGACCTATTTGTGTTGAATTCGTCGGTCTTTGTGTTGATATTTGGTGATATTTGTATGGTTTGTGGGTTTTGTGTTATGTGTATATGTGTGGAAGTGAAAGATTTTATCAGTATTGGAATTTGTAAATTTAGTTTGATACACGATGACATGTTATTATGTTTTGTGTACTCATGTGCTGGTTCAAAGTTTAACTGATATTGGATGTTCTGTTTTTCAGGTTTGATATTTTGAGTTTTTGTGTTTCAAGATCCACCGGGTTTGTAAAAGATGAGTAACATGGATGAGAAAATGGGTAAAGCTTCTTTTCCTGGGGTTGATGAGGCTGTTAAGGAGAAATATGTCTTCGGGAAATATGCAGAAAAAGTATTGTTGACAAAGCTAAAAGCCCTAGCTCTTTATCATGACAAACCAGGAGTAACCCCCAATTCCATTAGATCTTTGTGGGATCAGACCCTTCGAGTACGAGAAGTCATGGCTCTGACTAATTTTCCACAGGTAAGATCTGGGTAATTATGCCTCTTATTTTCTCGTCTTATTTCTCTTTGCATATGCTATTGTTTCCAGTTGATTTGATTTAAAAGCTAAAAAGTGAAACTGCTAAAACATATCATTCCCCATTTTGAACTCGTGTTTAGTTTCGTAATGGGTTAAATATCAAATTGGTCACTGAAGTGGAGGTCATATATCATTTTACTCACTGATTTCAACGGGGTCTCATTTGAATCACTTAAGTCATAATAAATATCAAACAGATACATCTAAATATGTGATCGAGAATTAAAATAAATTTTTGTTAAGTTTAATACATTTTTCTTCAATGCCACCATAACCAAATGAAAAGTCATGGGTTCTAATATTTTAGATAATATATTTAAATTTTTTAAAATCAATTTACTATTTATTTTTAATTAAATCAGAGAAAATAACTAGAAAATTAAATATAAATAGTAAATAAATTTTAAAAATTTTAAATATATTATCTAAAATACTAGAACCCATGGCTTTTCATTTGGTTATGGTGGCATTGAAGAAAAATGTATAGAACTTAACAAAAAATTATTTTAATTCTCGATCACATATTTAGATGTATTTGTTTGATATTTATTATGACTTAAGTGATTCAAATGAGACCCCGTTGAAATCAGTGAGTAAAGTAATATATGGCCTCCACTTCAGTGACCAATTTGATATTTAACCCGTTTCGTAATTTTTCTTTTGAGACAAAATCAGAAGTTTCTTATATATGTATATTTCTGTTAGTTTGCACCTGAATAAAACATTCCTCTTGGCGTAGTTGACATATGTTTTACATGCCCAACACATTCTCTTGGCCAGACTCTTCCCAGATTTTACCAATCTGCGTTCGTTGTAAAACAATCGGGCCAAACTCTTCCTAAATTTTACCAATCTGCGGTTGTTGTAAAACAGTCGCACAAAATTAATAATTTTGTTGTGAGCACCTACACAACATTGGATTCAGAAAATATAATTTGTATGTTAAGTTGCGTCCTCATTTATTGGCCGAAGAACATATGGATAATATTTACTTAACTTAAAAATAACATTTCACGAAGATATGAGTAGTCTATGTAAAACTAGGATTAAAGCTGATTTGCCATAAGCTCATACTTGGTACACTTGGTATTCGTGTTGTGTAGTTTCGTATTTTCATGTGCTTTTACCCAGACACAACACGGAATCATTTTATGTACCTCATCACATGAGTACATGTAATTAAAAACGTAGGGGTTAGAAGATTTTTGGGAAAGGTTTGAATGTTACTTAAATTTGTAGCCATTATGAGGACAGGAAGTCACATGGTGTCCGAAGAGATAGATCGTCAAATCTCCTAAAGTCTGGTGTAGCAACATTCTAAAAAGAAAAGGTAGATAAATTAGACTTGTTTGCTTATATTACTTTATAACTTCGAGATTGAGCTTGTTGGAGGTTGCGATATAAACAAATTCTTCTATAATCTGACTGGAAAATCTCAAGTCTAATAGTTCTCCCAAGTAGATTTTTTTTCATCAATTCCCCCAAAACTTATCTTTGATTTGTTAAAATTCCATTATTTTTTTCAGTTTTTGTCTAGCTATCATTCTTTACATGCCCAACCTGTAAGTTTTGTTGATGCAGGACAAGTTTTTTAATTAGGGTAGAGGAAGGGATAATGGCCTTCTATAGTGAATTGGAGGGAAACAAAATAATTTATAGATTTATGTCAAAACCATTTTTCAATAAAATTATTCAACTTTAATAATGATGATGAATGATGATTACAATTGCATAAACAAATTTCTAATACTTGGTGAACAAGTAAGATCTTAAATAAAAGGAAACTAATTCTAATATAAAGCCACTATCGAGTAATTAGATAGTACTATATCTAATGAAGGGAATAATTATCTTATTCTAATATACCTATACTACTAAATTAATTACAACAAATTATCTTCACTATCAGACACAGTAATTAACAATTTAATTCTTGATTTTGTGCTCCGCATCATTTGTCATGTTGTGCACAATTATTGAATTGGTCACTCAATGCATATTGGCCTTTTCACATTCATAGCAAATTTTTTTATGTCCCTCTCAAACTCATATTTATTAATTGAGACTCAGTTGTGAGATTAGAATAACCTTGTATCAGAAATCCCGTCAGGTTGAAAAATTTGAAGATTTAGTAATACGAGATGATCGATATCTAATGAGACAACATATTCTTCCAGTCATATACACTAATTCAATAATCATCAAATCGTTCAACTACTTTAATCCTATGCCATTCATTTGCTCAATTTTTTTTTATCATGCCTTGATTTACTTGTACTTTAAACATTTAACTTAAGTTTGAAAGTACTTATATATTCGGTGATTGATGTGATAACTGTTTCAGTTATAGTAAGTCATCATGCAAGTAGTAGCGATACTGTACGTGCCGTGGTCTTTTCTTCTTTATAATGACTACTAGATTGACATAAGTCTATTTAGTTTAGTTTTGGTTTTTTTTTATCTGTTTTAGAAGAGAAACTACAAATATGTGCAACGCGAGCAGTTTTTAAAACTTTTGACATGAGTACATCTCTTATGTTCTTACGATTCGAAATTAAGCTCCCTCCTCCCAAATCTCTTCCTCAGAGAAAGCGAAAACTGCAACAGTTTTTAAACGATAATTTCAAGCACGAGGCTCAAAATTTATGCGATAAACGAAGGGAAGCAAAATGTAGAAGAGGACAGTTATCGCGAGCCTCTTCCGCCTCTTGTGTGCATACTGTGACTAATTCTATTGAAAGCTTGCACAAAAGAATCCTCCTGAATGCGCCTAGTTCAGGTAGTTTATTGACATCAGATGATAATTTGAAGAGGCTACCTTATGTAAGTTCCATTATGGATAGTACCAAAGATTGGTACCAATCAGACAGGATGCCATCTCTTTTAGTTGACATTACTGGATCAGTCCATGGTTCAAACCCTGTCAGTCCTGAACATATAGATATCCAGGAACCAGAATCACTGCATTTGGAGGACGGTTCATATTCCTCAAACTTGGAGGAATCCAAATATGATTGTCGACCGTCACGATCAAACATGTCGATCAGTTTTTTCTGCAATCAGTTCGAGAGGATGGCTGTTCCAGTCGGGCATCACTTTCAGGCTGACGTTTCTGAATGGCGGGGACCATCCAGTGAGGTATCTGTAATTAGGGATTCTAATAACTCAAGGTGGTTGGGCACAAAAGTGTGGCCAATCGAAAGGCAAAATGCGAAAACCACTTTAAGAGCAGTTGGTAAAGGGAGGCCAAGCTCCTGCACCTGTGCCTCCCCAGGATCGACCAACTGTGTCGGGCACCATATTCTTGAAAAAAGGCGCCTTATGCAATCTGATCTTGGTCCATTATTTCACATTTGGATGTTTGATGAGATGGGGGAAGAAGTTTCCAAGTCATGGACGGTGAAGGAACAAGAAAGCTTTGACTTGATTGCAAAAAGAAAGTCTAATTTCATACAGAATGCTGCAAAATCCTTCCCGTCCAAGTGCAAGAACGACATTACTCGTTATTACTTTAACGTCTTCATCCCTAGATTCATGAGTTCTCAGACCAGGTCATTACTAAAAGAAGTTGAGATTGATATCGATGATGTGAATGATGTCTATAAGCTGTGTGTAAGGAGAAGTTGCAAAGATAGAAGCAGAATTTCTAGACGCGGTAAAGATGTGATATCTAGATAGTTGTGTCACAGTTGATTTTTCCTTAGGCAGTCTTGCAAGGTTTGTTCTCTACCCCATCTTTTGTATCCAGCTGAAAAAGGATATGCAGCTTAATATCTTTATGGTGATGCCTGTAGGTTTATCTATCAAATACATTGCAGGTGTGATTGCCGTTGTGGAACTCTCCATTTTCTTGCAGTGACCTTTATTGAAGTCCATCCTCACAAAGTCATCTACCCTCATGTTTCAAATACAAGCTTTTGCTTTTACTATACTCTAAATACTAAAATCGTTCCTAATTGCAAATGTGTTGAAGCTTCATGGCTGATTAGATAGACTTAAACAGCCTTGGCAAAGAAACTTCTTTACTATCATGATCTTTACTTATGTTCTCTAAATATATTAAACTTTATACTCGATTTACCAAGTTGGACAAGTGATTCGGAGGTTTCTGTCATCTCTACAACAAATGCCCTCAATTCTTATTCCTATTATACCACAATTTAAAGTTTTTGCCCTCAATACCTATCGGAATTTGCATTTTCAAGTTGGGAATCACCTTAACATACATATCATTTGGAATGAGATGCTACACAAGTTTAACAAAGGAATCATTTGAAAATTTCTTGGGAGGTTCACATCTCCGAAGTACGTGTTAGAGCATGTCTAATGCTAGTGCTAAAATATGTATAGTTATTGCTATATTATGAAATCAAAAAGTGTTTTTTGATGTTAAAATAAAACTTATAATCCAATGCATAGTTCTAAAATGACACCAAATGGTACTAAATTTAGCTATATTTCAACTACATCAGCTTTAGATTCAAATATGTTTGTCACTGTTAACTTTTTTTATTCACTTTTCATCATTTTGTCACTTGCATGTCTATGTGGCGATTATAGCAACATCTAAATTTGCTTTCATGTTTAGAACCAAGGATAACATTTTTTTAATTTTAAAACCAAATATAGCATTGCATTGGAGAGTTGTGTTCAACAATTGATGCTATATTATAGAAATAGCACATATTTTAGCATTGCATTGGATTTGCTCTTATACACTTGTATTTTTCAAACCTATGTAATCCCAGTTCTTCATTTTGCTTCAAATACATATGTCGGACATTCAACACTCGGACATGGGTATGGATACTCGGACATGCATTTTAAGCCAAATACATGTATTTTTTTAAAAATATTATCGTGTCCGACACTTTGATACGTATCTATGTTGGACATTTCTGGCTGCGTCCGGGTAACATAGTTTCAAACACACATTTAATTGATACTTATTTCTTATAGACTTATCTTAGAGATGTGTATTTCCTTATGTATGCTTTGTTTGAAAGGTGCTCATGATTGAAAGATATGATACAATTTATATTTTTAGGTGTTTATAAAAGGTAACATCTTCTAATTAAAAATTTATGTATTTTAATTAAAAAGGCAATCGATTACCTACCATTTATTATATTTTTTTCTTATTTATTAATTAGGATATACCGAAAATCAAATTGACAAAACTTTAATGTTTTGGTTTTAATATAATAGTATGGATATACGTAGCTCATCATATTTTTAGAAAATGAGAGATTTTAGTTAGAAAATATTGTGTTTTAGCTTAAAAAGGTAATTAGTAAGTTATTAGTAATTATAATATTAATATTTTATTTAATTAAATAGAACGGCTCATGATATTTTTGGAAAAGTAGAGATTATAATTCAGTTTGTTATTATTAATTATAATATTATATTTTATTTCGTTAAATAGAATGACTCATGATATTTTGGGGAAAGGAGAGACCATGGTTAGAAAAAATAGAAAATGTAATGTGTCTTAATTGAAAAAGCTAGTTACTTCCTTTGTCCTTCTCATTTCTTTATACTTTCCTTTTTGGGACGTACCACCAATTCTTTACATTACTAAAAATAGTAACTTTTAATAATAAAATACATTATTACATCCACTATTTCACTCCACTTTTTCAACACTTTATACTATTACACCCACTATTCACTTATTTTAACAATAAAATCACTATTACACCCACTACTTCATTTATTTTATCAATATTACACCCACTATCCTTGGTCTCCGTATCTAAACACAATGTAAAGAAATCAACGGGACGGAGGGAGTTGTTAGTAATTATAAAATAGAATTGCCCGTAAGTATAAAAGAAAATTAGAAACTAAATAAAAAATAATTTAGGATATTTAAGTAAAAATACAAAGTATACTCAAATAAGAACTATCTGAGATACGGTAATTTATATCATTTATGTTGATGATTTGATTGTTTATCATTGCTATTATCTTATCATCATCTACTTTCCACATCAACCATCACATCTAACCATTGCTTTCGATAATCGCCTTCATCCATCCTATAAAAATACCAATAATTTACGAAAATCGTAACCGAATTGGTGGTGATTTTTTGGGCTTGTTGTAGGCGGTTGTCGGAAGGGGTCGTTGGAGGTGGCGGTTGGGGTTGAAGGTGGCGGTTACGGTTGGGGTTGGGGTTGGAGGGGACTATCCTGTGACAATTGCAATAATAAACAGTGAAGTCACTAACATGAATGATGTAAATCATCAATTATATAGAAAAGAAACACTGATGTTATTTCAAGCACACTCTACACTGAATATATATATATATATATATATATATATATATATATATATATATATATATATATATATTCAGGAAAGGGGCTCAGCACATGAGCAAGAGAGAGAAGGAAAAGAAAGCCTATATTATTTCACAAATGAAGCACACACTAAACTGATACATATCTCTCTTTATATAGAGAGTAAGAGGCACTGTGAATGCAGGCCTTAGCACACCAATAATACAAAAGTCAAAAGAAGACAAAAAACTTTAACAAAGTAGACATTATTGTTGCCGGGTGCTCACTGGACCCCATCACAATAATAATGCTAGCTTATAAACAACTTTATTAATACAAACAAACTTTAATAAAGCATTCAATAATGCTCCTCCCCACTACGAAAAGTAGATTCCATAAGCTGCAATATGCTTCAGCTAAATTATTCTTCGAAAAGTAAACATTATTGTTGATGACTCATCCTGTCAAGTTGGCAGCTTTAAGAAGCATCATTCTTCGAATAGAAAATTTAAATCTAATTTCTCTCCTTCTGTTGCATAGCCTTTTGAGAGTTTGAAAATCTTCATAAATTTCCAAAACAGACCGATTTCTTCTCTCCATTAGAGTAGCATGCTTATATTTAAGATCAATTGTATCAATTTGATTATTAAGATGAAGGAGCTCCTTTTCCTTCTTTTTTAATTTTCTAAATGCCTGAAATAATGGAGACATTGCTTAATTTGATGCTGGACCTTTACCTTTACCCTGAGACTTTTGAATTAAAGTCTGAATCATAGAATCCCATAAATCTCCTAGGGTAGGTTCTTCCTGAATAGAATCTTCTGCTTGAGATTCTTCTGCTAGATAATTAAAGGTATTAGAATCCATAGATCCTTGTGATGAAGAAGTCTTCATAGATTGATCATCATCCCTTGCGGGCTGTGAAGGAAAAGAACTAAAAAATTGTTCTTTCATGAAATCCAGAACTCGAGCCATTATTTGTTCTTCTGATTCTGTAGGATATTTCTTTAGAAAATATTCTTTCATACTGGCTATTGATGGTTGCTGAGACATTTTTTCTTTAGAACCTTGGCCTTTTTCAGCGACAATTGTTGCTTTAATGGTAGCTATTTTAGCATGAACATCTTCGGAATCCATGTTATTCCACCATTTGCAAAAGAAATTTCTTTGCAGAATAGGGATGTTAAATTTGCCCTGGGAGACTGATATTGTCCACCTCCAAATCAGGGGATTTGAAATTTATCGAAAAATATAAAAGGACATTGTCCGGTGATCATTCTGTCTACTAATACCTTTGCTGCCAGGGGCTATTATCACACCATGGATTATATTCTAAGGATGGCCCGAATTTGGCCCACCATTGGTAAAATCAATTAGGGACTGGCTTATTGAGCACTTCCAGATTAATGCTAAAAAACCAAGAATGTTTATTTTTTGAATTTTGATAATAAAAAGCTTTCGTGAAAGCCTTAATATAATTCCAATAATTAAAGTAAATATACTTTCCTTCAACTATTTTAATAGCTCTATCCGCATTGGGATTAAATCCCCATTCTCTAGGAAGGAGTATCTTATTGATATGGCATTTGCTAAAATTTATAAAATTTTCAGGATTATTATTCTGATGATGATGAGTAATTGTTACCGATTCGGTAATTTTTAGCAGAATTTCTAAATTCTGTCTGGCTTTATTACTCAGACCAGCATATCCTCTTGATTCAAGATATTTTGTTCGTAAAGACCACCCATCATTTGGAGTAAGCTTAAGGTCTTCATCTTCTAGAAACAAAATGGTTTCTGTGACAGGTTTTTCGAAATATTCTTTATCCTGCGGAACTTCAATAATGGCAACATCTTTATATGTTGTTGCCTTACTAGTGGAAGGTATATCTTCCTTTTTTGGTGGTGCAGGCAATTGCTGCAACCTTGATCTATAATGATATACTGTCCAATTTATTAGTGGAACAGTTTCTTTTGAATAAGGTAACATATTGTTACTCCCATAATCTCGATCGCGGCCATATCCGCGACCTCTTCCCCTGTTAGGGGTTGACATCATTCACCTTGTAAAAATTCACGGGTTAAATAATCAGCAAGAGAATTATTTTCTCCTTTTATGTATTGAATCTCAAATTCAAAGGCCGAAAGCTGAGCTTGCCATCCTGCAAAAAAAATTTTTGCTACAAGAATCTTTACATCATTTTCAATAATTGATTTAGCTGAGCTACAATCAATTCTTAACAGAAATTTTTGATTTAACAAATCACTCTGAAATTTACTAATGCATTTAATAATGTCTACTTTGTTAAAAAAAATTGTCTTCTTTTGATTTTTGTATTATTGGTGTGCTAAGGCCTGCATTCACAGTGCCTCTTACTCTCTATATAAAGAGAGATATGTATCAGTTTTGTTAGTCACAGAAGCATGCCTGAATACATCTAATAACAAGCCTAAGTATGTGTAATGCTATGCATTACCTACATGACCTCTTAACTGAGGGAACCTCTAGTTGTAGAGTTTCTATTTGTTCTGTACTTGTAATAGGCATCAAATTCTAGTTGTGTTACTGTAATTATAAAGTCAAGAATAATGCTTGAAAGAAGTTCCAAGGTTCATGCCTCAAGCAAGGAGATAAAGACTGCCAAATAATCACAGTCGGGATTTGAAGAAAAGAAGAATTTGCCTAAGTACCAATTCGAGAAGTACATTTGTTTATTCGAGAAGTCTAGCATTCGAGAAGTCAGAGATTCGATATCTCAGAAGACACTATTCGATATCTCTGAATACACTGTTCGATATCTCATTCGATATCTCATTCGATATCTCAGAGATTCGATATGTCTATTACTCTATTCGAGAACTCATGGAGTCAACAAGTCAAAGCATCATTCGAGTTCTCTAAGAGTCAACAAGTCAATGATCTATTCGATATCTCAAGGACTAAAGAAGCTATTCGACATCTCAGGGATTCGATATGTCAAAATGCTCTATTCGATATCTCAAGGAGTCCCAGAGAAAAGAGCTATTCGAGAAGTGATTAGATATGTCAACATAACACTATTCGAGAACTCAGAGTTATCGATTAAGTCAATTCGAGTTCTCGAATCAATCACTTAGCCACTTCTCGAATACATTCTTGGAGACAAAATACTGAAGGATTGTACAAGTCAGAAACCTGCAACAAGCCAAGACGCTTTATTTGACTATGTACTATAAAGCAGATTGGAAAGCCTACAAAGAAGCTTGGAGAGATAAGACAAAGGGACAAGAAGCTAAAGAAGTGGATCTGAACAGGCTTTGCAAAGTCAAATCTGTAACCGTTTGGACTCTTACTCAAATAAGATAGACAGACTGGAAAGTATTTTGTTTACCTACCTTATTTGTAGTAAGTAGGTGTATCCATGTCTATAAGGATACAGCCTCACTTCCTTAGCTATAGAGTGATAAGTTTTTCAATATACATCTCAAGAAATATCTCTCTAAGAAAAACGAAGCTGAGAATACTACCATTTGTATTCACAGATTGTAGCAAAATCTTTATCTAATAAAATATTAGATTAAAGTGATATTGTGTTGTGTTTGTCGTTGTTATCTGTACTTACATATCTCACACATTCAACACATATCTTGTTGCAAAGATTCAGGAACAAAGAAAAGTTCAAGAATCCATTCACCCCCCCTCTGTATTCTTTTACTGTATTCAATACTCAACAAGTGGTATCAGAGCAGGCTGTTTAATCTAAACAGGAAACGATCATGAGTTCGAATACACCAAAGACTACAGGTACGGTGAAGGTCCCTAAGTTCGACAAAGAGAATTACAACCTCTGGAAAATAAAAATGCTGTTCATCAAAGCTGCCAATCCTCTCTACCCTGACATCCTCAAGAATGGTCCATTTGTACCACAACATGAAATTGCTGAATCTACAGTGGGCACAATAGTCATTCCTAGATCATATGTTGCAAAAGAGCCATCCAAATGGACGGACTCGGAGAAGGAGAAGGTTGCCCTAGACAGTCATCTCATGTTGCTGATCATAGACTCCATGGATATGTCGATGTTTGCTAATATAGCATCATGCACATCAGCCAAGGACATGTGGAACCACATCGAGGTGTTATGTGAAGGGACAGAGGAGGTAAGAGAAAATAGGAAACAGATACTGGTCACACAGTATGAAGCTTTCATGGCACAGTCCAAAGAAAGTATTACTGATATGTTTGAAAGATTTCACAAGCTGGTGACTGAGCTTCAAATGAATGGGAAGGTTTACAGCACTAAGGAATTAAACATGAAGTTTCTTCTATCTGCACCAAACCATCTAGAGCAAAGGGTCATATCTCTAAGAGAAAGAGATTTGAACAAAGTCACATATGATGTGCTCTATGGGGTTTTAAAAACTCATGAGCTTGAGTTGCTTCAGAAGAGGGCTATCCAAGCCAACCAAGGCAGAATGATAAACACATCCTGTGCCTTGATTGTCAACAAATTCGTTCAAGACCTGGAAGCATCTACAAGTCAACTGAGAATAGAAGAGATGGTAGATGATGAAGAGACTGAAGAAGAAGTGACTGAACCTGTTGATGAAAAGGAAGAAGATGAGTTCTATACTCTTGAAGAGTTGGATGCCATGGAAAACACTTCATATGCTTTTATGGCTAGAAAATTCCCAAACATCAGATTTAAGAGGAATCAGCCCTTCAAGTCTAGATCTCAAAATCATTCATTCAACAAGAGCAAGGCACCTGTGAAAGCAAACAAAAACAAATTCAAAACCAGCTATGTGGATAGGTTATCTGTGAGATGTTATAGATGCAATGACCTAGGGCATTTTGCCAGTGAATGCAAGAAGCCTAAGAAGAAGGATAAGGAGTTTCTTGAGCTTGAAGCTAAGTATAAGGCTTTGCTAAAGAAACATGCACCAGGTAAGGCCTACATAGCTGAAGGGAAGTGTTGGGATGATTCTGATAGTGATGGAGAAGAACAAGAATTCTGCAACTATGCCTTGATGGCCAACTCCAAGGAAGAACCATCTGAATCAGACTCTCAGGTACCATCCCTCACTACTATAGACATGTCTGTTTCTGAATACAAATCTATGGTTGAACAACTATCTGTTGAGATGTTTAATATTCATACTAGTATGACTGCTGCTAATGAAGAGATTGCTAAACTGTCTACTAGGAATGAACTGTTAAACAAAAGGAATGAGGAACTAGAACTAACTGCTATGCAAATAGAAAACCTTAAACAAGAAATCGAATATCTAAAGAATAAGATTCTATGTGCTAGTCAAGTTGAGAAAGCTCTTAGGGATGAACTAGCTGAAAATGAATTTAAATTGAAAACATTCAAGAATTCCTCTAGTATATTGCAGTCCTACCATGAGAAAAATCTAGCTAGACCTAAGGCTGCCATTGGACTTGATTATGACACTCTCAAGCAGAGGAAAGGCTATGCAGTCATTGAAGATGACATTGTTGTTCAAGAGGAAGTGCCTCAGGTTTTGAAAAAGGATGAGACCCCAATATTTAAAACACCAACACTTGAGATTGATGAGGATGCCTTACTCATTAAGCAAATGTTGGATGATGAAGATAAGGCACAATCAAGTGAACAACAAGCATCCTCTAAGAGAGAGAATGTCAAAACCAAAGCTAAGGAGTCAGTAGGAGGCAAACCTAGACTTGAGAAATTTGTGAAGTTTGTTTCAGCTGGGAATAATGAGGTTGAGAAGAAAGTGGCTAAAAAGAAACAAAACAGGAATGGCAAATTAGGGATTAACAAGGACAACAACTATGCTTATGTGCCCAATGCCCCTAGGAAAGTTTGTCAAAATTGTTGTAGCACTAATCATTTAACTCATGCATGTAAGAAACCATCTGGTAGTGTTGCTAAACCGTTCTATGATTGCTCTGTGCCTTTAAGACATAGAGACTCTCCCTTCTGTGATAAATTTGATTGTATGCCATGTAACATGAATGTAATGACTAGTTGCTTTAATTTGAGAAGACAATTCATGGAATGATGCATCAGTCACAATGTTCACACACACTACACAAGAACAAAGTCTTCAAGTCCTCCTAAAGTTAGGAAGGTGCCTCTGTCACCTAAGTCTAAGAACCCTGATTCTAAGACTTCTAACAGTGACAAGAAGACTAACATCAAGAAAATTGATAAGCATGCTGTTTATGATAAGACTGTTGCTAAGCCACATGGACCCAAACTTGTTTGGGTACCAAAGGAGAAGTAATACCTTTGTGTTTGCAGGGCAAAGAAAGTAAAAGAAAGGTCATGTGGATTTTGGACAGTGGATGCTCAAACCATATGACTGGTGATATGGCCCTGCTATCACAGTATGAGGAGAAGGCTGACCCAATGGTTGCTTTTGGAGATGACAGCATTGGCAACACACTGTGATATGGCAAGTTGGAAATTGGAAATGTCATCATTGAAAATGTAGCACTGGTCAAGGGACTCAAGCACAATCTACTGAGTGTTGGTCAATTTACTGACAGAGGCTTCAAAGTGAATTTTGATAGAGATGAATGTTTGATCACCCACAAAAAGGCTGGTGACTTTGCTTTATCTGGAGTAAGGAAAGGAAGCCTGTTTGTAGCCAATATGAACTCTGCAAACAAGGACAAAATTTGTTGCTTTTACTCAAAAGCATCAAATGAAGATAGTTGGCTGTGGCATAAAAAGCTATCACACTTGAACTTCAAAGGCATTAATTCTCTAGTCAAAAGAGAGTTAGTAAGAGGCATGCCCACACTTGAATTCTGTCAAGGAGGAGTGTGTGAGGCTTGTCAAAAGGGAAAAATGAAAAGATCAAGCCACAAGTCAAAGACAGTGACATCAATAACCAAGCCCCTACAACTAATTCATATGGACTTGTTTGGGCCTGTCAATATTATGTCACTAGGAAGGAAAAAGTATGCTCTGGTGATGGTTGATGATTTCACAAGGTATACATGGGTAGAATTTCTGGCATCAAAAGATGAGGCTCCCCAAGTAATCATTGAGCATATAAAGAAAATTGACAAGGAAGCAAAGGCCAACAATGCAAGTGTGATTGCATTAAGGAGTGATAATGGAACAGAGTTCAGAAATGCCATGCTTGAAGCATTCTGCAAAGAAAATGGTATTTCTCAACAATTCTCAGCTCCAAGGACTCCACAACAAAATGGAGTTGTTGAAAGAAAGAATAGAACTCTGATTGAGGCTGCTAGAACAATGTTACTTGATGCAAAGATGCCTACATGTTTTTGGGCTGAGGCTGTGAGCACTGCATGCTATATCCAAAACAGAACCCTCATCAACAAAAACACTGGAAAGACACCTTACAACTTGATGACTGGAAAGAAGCCCACCCTAAAGTATGTTCATACTTTTGGAAGCAAATGCTTTGTGTTAAAAGACAACTCAGAATATGTTGGAAAGTTTGATGCAAAAGCATTTGAAGGAATTTTTCTTGGCTACTCTATGGAAAGAATTGCATACAAAGTTTATGTCATCACTCAAAAGAAAGTTATGGAAAACACAGATGTGACATTTGATGACAGCAAACTACCTGGATTAGAAGAAACCAATGATGAAGATAAAGATCCTTTGAAGTTTGACAATCTAGATGATTCTGATGAGGAGATTGAAACTGAATTTGAGCCCACAATTCAACAAACTCAAGTGAATGAAGAACCTGTGTCAACCAACAATGAAGAAACAAGCATCCAAGACACACCTGTGATTAGTGGAAACTTCACAGGGGGAGGAAATGTAAATGATCATGATCTGGATGATGAAGCAACATCAAGGCTGAGAAATCAATCTGAACATACAAGGAAATGGGATAGATCACATACTGCAGATCAGATAATTGGAGATCCAAATACAGGAGTGAGGACAAGGAGAGCAACTCTAAATGAATGTCTCTATGGTTGCTTTCTATCCCAAGTTGAGCCTAAGAAACTTGAAGATGCATTGTTGGATCCTGATTGGATAATTGCTATGCAAGAGGAGCTAAACCAATTTGAAAGAAGCAAAGTATGGGAACTTGTGCCTGCACCAAAGGATAGAACCATTGTTGGAACAAAATGGGTTCTAAGGAATAAGATGGATGAAAATGGTGTAGTCATAAGAAACAAAGCAAGGTTGGTTGCAAAAGGATACTCTCAACAGGAGGGCATTGACTATGATGAGACTTTTGCCCCTGTTGCCAGACTAGAGGCCATCAGAATTTTCTTGGCATTTGCTGCACATTCTAATTTCAAGGTCTATCAAATGGATGTCAAGAGTGCATTTCTGAATGGGGAGTTGGAAGAAGAAGTATATGTGCAACAGCCACCTGGCTTTGAGGATCCACAATTCCCTCACTTTGTCTACAGATTGCTTAAAGCATTGTATGGACTTAAGCAAGCTCCTAGGGCATGGTATGACACATTGTCACAATTTCTACTTGAGAATCAATTCTCTAGAGGCACACTAGACAAGACACTGTTTTACAAGAAACATGGTGATGATATTATCTTAGTTCAAATCTATGTGGATGATATCATATTTGGCTCTACAAATGAGAAGCTGTGTGAGAAATTCTCTAAGCTCATGCAGAGCAGATATGAGATGAGTATGATGGGAGAATTAACATTCTTTCTTGGGCTGCAAGTGAGTCAAAGGAAGGATGGCATTTTTATAAGTCGAACCAAATACATCAAGGATCTATTGAAGAAATTTGACTTAGAAGAATGCTCACCTGCAAAGACACCCATGGCCACTGCTACCAAGTTAGATGAAGATAGTAAGGGCAAGAAGGTAGATATCTCAATCTACAGAGGCATGGTTGGTTCTCTACTCTACCCCACTGCTAGTAGGCCAGACATCATGTTTGCAACATGCTTGTGTGCAAGGTTTCAATCAAATCCAAAGGAATCACATATGATAGCAATAAAGAGGATTTTCAGATATCTGAAGGGCACACCAAACTTGGGGTTATGGTATCCTAAGGACACAGGGTTCAATCTGGTTGGTTAATCTGATGCTGATTATGCTGGATGCAGAGTGGATAGGAAAAGCACCTCAGGTAGCTGCCAGTTTCTTGGACAAAGGTTAGTCTCTTGGTACAGCAAGAAACAACAATCTGTGTCAACTTCCACAGCTGAAGCTGAGTACATAGCTGCTGGAAGTTGCTATGCTCAAGTGCTTTGGATCAGAAACCAACTTAGAGATTATGGACTTGTGTTGGAAAGAATTCCAATCATGTGTGACAACACAAGTGCAATCTCTATAGTTTCCAATCCGGTCAATCATTCTAGGACAAAGCACATTGACATCAGATATCACTTCATAAGGGAGCATACAACTAATGGAACCATTGAGTTACATTATGTTCCCACAGAGAAACAACTAGCTGACATATTCACTAAGCCATTAGATGAAGCCACCTTCACAAGGTTGGTTAGTGAGATTGGAATGCTGAATTCTTCAAATTCTGGCTGAGTGAATATATCAACTAGATTGTTGCAGCAGTAAATACTTACTTTATCAAATGCTCGATATTTTTAAAGTAAGTATTGGCTGGATTATGATTTATAAATATTCCACAATGCTGCATATGTTGAAAATCATACATCTTTAGCTTGAAATTTCTGTGAAATTTTGAGAAAATCACTATTTAATTTAGTAGAATATTCTTCAATGAATATTTCTGGTAAATTTTAAAAGATAGTGAAAATTGAATTTTATGAGTGAAAAGTATAGTTCTATAAGTCAGACTTCTCGAATGGTTCATTGTTTTGTCATGGCTCGAGTTCTCGAATAGTGTCTTTTGAGAAATCGAATAGCACACTTTGAGTTCTCGAATAGAGTATTTTAGTTCTCTAATGGAGTTCTCGAATACTGTATTTGAGTTATCGAATAATTTGAAAAGGCTGATTTCTCGCTGACACTTAATCGCTTTTTGGATTTATATTCAAAATTTCATTTCGCTCATAAAAACATATTTTATTTAGCTTAGAATTATTTTCTGAGTTAAATAACTGTCAGCTGTGAGTTACAAACTGCTTGAGATATCGAATAAGCCATTCTTGACTTATTGAATAGTTGTTTTATACTTCTCGAATGATTGACTTGTCGATACAAAACCTATAT
The DNA here is from genome assembly GCA_036435485.1 of Saposhnikovia divaricata. Lineage (NCBI taxonomy): Eukaryota > Viridiplantae > Streptophyta > Magnoliopsida > Apiales > Apiaceae > Saposhnikovia > Saposhnikovia divaricata. Next base: position 51,077,501 of record CM071594.1, on the reverse strand, counting down.
CTAATCGACAACTCAAGTCACTCACATATATACAATTCCACAACTGTTCAAATCATTTCATTCGATTTCTCAGGCAGCTAAAGTTCCAAAACCTCTGTAAACCCTAACATCAAAAGCTAAATTTCTTCTTCAACCTTCATTCTCTTCTCATCTCTCTGTGTAACAATGGCAAATACCCAACTCACAATTCCTAAACACACCAATTTCATAGCAATAACCAACGATGTTGAAGCACCCAATGCAAACTTTAAGTGCTTCGTTCGATGGATGGCTGAATCATACATCAAGGATGCACTCTCAGCTAACCCAACTCTGTATCTAGATTTACTAGAACAGTTTTGGAGAACTGCTACTGTGGAGGTCGTGGCCCTAGAGAATGCAATAACTTCATACGTAATCTATTGCAAGATTCAGGACAAGGAAATCACCATCACTACTGAAAATATGAATCAAGCACTGGGGTTACAACAAGGAGTGTATGACAGTCAAGCAACTGATCAGGAATTGGAAGATTTCTTTGATTTTATCAACTACTCAGATAGAATCAAGCTTGGAAATTTGAATAGGAAGTACTTGAGGAAGGAATGGAGCTATATCTTTGCCACTCTTCTTCAAGTCTTCACAGCAAGGAAGTCTAGCTTTGATCAAATCAGCACACCTGTTCAACAAATAGGATATGCTCTAGCATATGGGAGAAAGATTGATGTTGGTTTGATCATAATGTAAGAATTGTATGGGAGACTTGGTAAGAACTCAGCCAAGAGAGGTAATGAAATTTTCTTCCCTCGCTTTATTCAATCTGTACTTAATTTCATAGATGTTAAATTGATTGAATTGCCTGGGTTAGACAAAAATAGAATAGGCTATCCGAAATCCATGACCAAACTCATTTTTGGTAGCTTGGAGACTAGGAATGATGTGGATGTAAGGCTCAAAATAACTCCCCTTATGGAGAGTTTATTTAGAACTTACCCCCCACAACATGCCAATATGTGCCTCAAAATCTGAGTTAGCTAGGCCCAAGCAAGTAGAGCAAAATGCTAACCTAGGGCCTGCTAACCAACCCTCTCAGCCAAACACTTTACCAAACACAGAGACAACTGCATCATCCTCTCAAAAAATTAGAGCATGAGCCTCAGAGAACCTGGTCTCTTTCTCAGGAATTAGAGCATGAGCCTCAAGTCAACAAAGAAGTTGATAAAATAATTCAAACAGTTGAGGGTGATGTAGAAATTAAATTTACTCCTCAGAGAACTATTAGGCTCCCTAGAACTATATCCGCTAGATATTCTACCGCTAGTGATTATATCACAGCTCCTAGCGTCTCCGCTAGAGCCTCAACTTCACAATTAAGAGAACCCGAATTCGTAGAAGAAATTAGAATTAGCCAAAATAGAATTCTAGAAGGAATTTATAAAAAGAGTAGGCTATCTCCTACTCAATCAGAAATGAGCTTCCATATCAATGATTGATTTATCTCCAGGAAGCACGATGAGGGAAATCCTTAATAAGGAATTCCAACAAGAAAAACATGCCCAATTTAGGCAATGGTACTTTAAAACTTATTCGTCAGATGACCTAAAAAGGTTCAAAGACGAATACTATTCTACCTAGCTAAGACAGAAGATTATATATCTTTTGTTCATTGGTTTATAAAAATCATCTTAATAACACTAATAAAGAAATTCTAGTATTACAAAGACTTTGGAAGACGGTAAAAGGAGATACTATTAATTCTCCCTTTCCACCTGAGCAAACAATTTGCTTAAGTAGTACTAGAGAAGCCACGACTTATACAAGCCTCCAAAAACTTAGAAGTACGCAAGTTATTGTAAAAAATCTAAATGAGATAATAAGGTCGCAAAATTATACTAACACCTTTCTCACTTGTTTAGGTGATCAATTTATAGCCTTAGAAAATGAGATAATTTCTCTTAGGCAAACTATAAAAGACGAATTAGTTTCGCTTAAAAGGGTAGTTGAGAAACAAGAACCTCAAAACCTTTTACCAGAATCATCATATAATAAAGATAATATTTCGATGATTCAACCTCCCATCCCAATAAAGGGATTTAAGATAGAAACTAGTGGCGAAGAATTTTTGCAAATTCTTCAGCAAAACTTCAAAACCTAAGCTTAACAGTGTTATCTAAGGATGACTCGTCACAACAATCTGAAGCTTCAGATCCTTCTGAAGACTTAGATTATATTAACCAATTAGCAACCATGTTTGCTAAACAACAAATTAGCGATGCGGAGCTAAACCCTATTTATGCTCCTAAACCTTTAGAAAAATTCTATTATCAAAGATCTCCTCAAGATCTTCTATTTAAATAACCAGAGTATATCCAAACTTCATACTCGGGAAAAGCCATTTATGAATGGAATATCGATGGTTTAAACGAAAAACAAATTTTCGATGTTATACATAGAATGATTATGTATTCCACTGTTTGTAAACAGAATGGAAGCACTGACAGTGCTATAGCATCCTTCATTTCTACTGGATTTGTAGGACAAATAAGAGGATGGTGGGATCATTATCTCACCCAAAGTCAGAGATTAGAAATTCTTAATCATAAGAAAATCGTAAAAATAGAAGATGGTATTACCACTACGGGAGAAGAAGACGCAGTTTATACTCTGTGCCTCGCTATTCTACAACATTTTGTAGGAGCTAATGTTCCTGTAACAGAGAAGCTATGTACGCTTCTTCAGAATCTTAGATCCCCTTCATTGACTCATTTTAGATGGTATAAAGACACCTTCTTATCTAGGGTTTATCAACTTAATGACCCTAATTCAATTCATTGGAAGTCTAAATTTGTAGACGGTTTACCCCATCTCTTTGCTGAAAGGGTTAGACAATCCTTAAGAAAAAAGAATGATGGAGTAAACATTAATTACTCCTCTATGACCTATGGAAAAATTGTTAGTAATTGTATTAACGAATGATTAACTTTATGTAATGACATAAAGTTAAGAAATCAGCTAAAAAAGCAAAAGCTTTCAGAAAAGCACTAATTAGGAGAATTCTATGATCAATTCGCCTTTGATATAAGAAAAAATCCTAGATACCCAGATAAGAAAAAACAAAAAATTTCTTATAAAAGGAATAAAACCTATAAGAATAATTCTTATAAATCAAAATATCCTGTTAATAATAGTTCCTATAAAAGGAATTACAAAATAAAATCCTATAATAAATCAAAGGAAAGACCCTTTATCCCTAATAGGAAGAAAAGAAAGGCCAAAAATATTGATATAACTTGCCATAAATATGGCAAAGTTGGCCATTATGCCAATTGGTAAGTGGATTTTATATCCATTTATTATGCGTTAATTTGACCTAGATTGATTGTTTATCCTAAATTATGTTCTGTCTTTTAATTCGTTTATGTTGTTTCAGTCTTTATTGTGCAAGAACTCGCAACTTTAGGTATCGTGGCGATAAAAGAATAAAAATGGTGGATTTTTGTCTCAATTCGGAATTAAGAGTTGCCAAGAGAACGCAAGGTCTGAGGAAGTCAAGGTTGGTATGAAGAAAATCATTGTGCAAGCAACAGAAGTGCTAAATAATTTAATCACAAGGATTTTATTATCAAGTGGACTGGCTACGAGGAAAAAGAATTATCATAAAGAAATTCTGAGTGATATATTCTTAATGCTGAAACCCCGGTTGGAATTGTTATATTTTTTGCTAAGCAAAAGGAGTCCGATTTCAGATCCTCAAAAGATCGCAGCTTGGACGAGCAATGAGGAAATAGAATTATCACAAAAAGATGGAAAGTGATATATTCTTAAAGCGGGAATCCCGGTTGGAATTGATATATTTTTTGTTAAGCAAAAGGAGTCCGGTTCCAGATCCTCAAAAGACCGCAGCTTAGAGCATAAGGATATATTTATATTAATAAATATTTTATTTATTTAGAAAATTATATTTATAAATATCTAATATTATTAGATATTTATTTTTATAATTTCTGGATTAAATTAATTATTTATTAATTAAAGATTATAAGCTGTGCGGGTTAAAAAAGCATTTTTGTGGAGCCCGTTCTAAGAAATCGAAACAAGTAACCCGAATTAAAAAGAAAAGTGGCAGGTGGAATGTTTTGGTTTTTAAAAAAAAGAAAGGGAGGTGTGGCGCGTGTGGCAGGTAAACAATAAGAAAAGGCCACGTGAATTGTCGTAATTGTGGCCAGGTTTATTTAACAAGTAAACTAAGCAAATGAATTGATTTTTGGAAAGCAAAAGTTAGGTAAGTGTCGGCCGCCCAAGAGAACGCAAGGTCTGAGGAAGTCAAGGCTGGTATAAAGAAAATCATTGTGCAAGTAACAGAAGTGCTAAATAATTTAATCACAAGGATTTTATTATTAAGTGGACTGCCTATGAGGAAAAAGAATTATCATAAAGAAATTCTGAGTTATATATTCTTAATGCTAAAATACCGGTTGGAATTGTTATATTTTATGCGAAGCCAAAGGAGTCCGATTTCAGATTCTCAAGAGACCGCAGCTTACACCTGGACGAGCAATGAGAAAATAGAATTATCACAAAAAGATGGAAAGTGATATATTCTTAAAGCGGGAATCCCGGTTGGAATTGATATATTTTTTGTTAAGTAAAAGGAGTCCGGTTCCAGACCCTCAAAAGACCGCAGCTTAGAGCATAAGGATATATTTATATTAATAAATATTTTATTTCTTTAGAAAATTATATTTATAAATATAAACTAATATTAGATACTTATTTTTATAATTTCTGGAGTAAATTAATTATTTATTAATTAAAGATTATAAGCTGTGCGGATTAAAAAGCATTTCTACGGAGCCCGTCCATGTAAAACAAAATAGGCCCCGGTTGGTGAAATATATTTAGCAGTCAAGTTCATTTACTTAGTATATTAAAAAGGAACAGAAGAAGCATGAGTTAGGCAGCCGCCGCCCACGCTTGATCCCACCAGCCGCCCAGACTATTTTTCGGTTGGATGTATTTATATTAATAAATATTTTATTTATTTAAAAAATTATATTTATAAATATCTAATAATATTAGATATTTATTTTTATAATATCTAGATTAAATTAATTATTTATTAATTAAAGATTATAAGCTGTGCGGGTTAAAAAAACATTTTTGCGGAGCCCGTTCTAAGAAATCGAAACAAGTCACCCGAATTAAAAAGAAAAGTGGCATGTGGAATGTTTTGGTTTTTAAAAAAAAAAAAAGAAAGGGAGGTGTGGCGCGTGTGGCAGGTAAACAAAAAGAAAAGGCCACGTGAATTGTCGTAATTGTGGCCAGGTTTATTTAACAAGTAAACTAAGCAAATGAATTGATTTTTGGAAAGCAAAAATTAGGTAAGTGTCGGCCGCCCAAGAGAACGCAAGGTCTGAGGAAGTCAAGGTTGATATAAAGATAATCATTGTGCAAGCAACAGAAGTGCTAAATAATTTAATCACAAGGATTTTATTATCAAGTGGACTGGCTACGAGGAAAAAGAATTATCATAAAGAAATTCTGAGTGATATATTCTTAATGCTGAAACCCCAGTTGGAATTGTTATATTTTTTGCTAAGCAAATGGAGTCCGATTTCAGATCCTCAAGAGACCGCAGCTTACACCTGGACGAGCAGTGAGGAAATAGAATTATCACAAAAAGATGGAAAGTGATATATTCTTATATTTTTTGTTAAGCAAAAGGAGTCCGGTTCCAGACCCTCAAAAGACCGCAGCTTAGAGCATCGGGATATATTTATATTAATAAATATTTTATTTCTTTAGAAAATTATATTTATAAATATCTACTAATATTAGATACTTATTTTTATAATTTCTGGTGTAAATTAATTATTTATTAATTAAAGATTCTAAGCTGTGCGAATTAAAAAGCATTTCTACGGAGCCCGTTCTTGTAAAACAAAATAGGCCCCGGTTGGTGAGAAATGTTTAGCAGGTCAAGTTCATTTACTTAGTATATTAAAAAGGAAAAGAAGAAGCATGAGTTAGGCAGCGGTTGCTGGATAACGAAATCATGAAAATAGGGGGATATGGGTTATTGGATGTTTGGGGCCGGACTTGAGAGGTGTCTCGACTTGTTAGATATGTTGGATCTTTTCCAAGATGTCTGCGTACCTTATATTTATAAGGATCAAGCCAACACAGTTCTGTTAAGAACTCGATTTTAATCCCTATGATTGTTAAGGGATGTATTGGGAATGAGTAGATTTTATCTATTTAAATTATATTCACGTTGGAATGCCTTCCTGATTTGAAGGATATTGTTTGGAGATATTTTCTATCATAAATTGGAGATAATTATGTAATCTTGATCGTCTATTTTTAAAAATATTAGATTCGACGGTTGAGATTACTTTGGCAGTAGAGTGACCAAAATTATGGATAAGATCCCTTTTACGCTTATTATATATAACTAGCCTATAACCCGTGCAAAGCACGGGCTATCATATAGTATTATTATTAATTAATATATTAATTATTTGATTTAATATAAAATTTTAATCTATTTTATAAATTTTATTATTAATTTAAATTTACATATGTTTCATACTTTTTTTTTTTGAAACTACATATGTTTCATACTTAATTTTATGACATAAATAAATATCAATAATTTAATGTTATTTTTAAATTTATTGTTAAACATCTTAAGAATTCAATATATATTTTTAAAAATTATTTAATGCAACCTAAAATCGTAGAAGAAAAAATCGTAGGAAGAAGTGTGTGCGGGCGATGATTCTAATCAGGATATAATTGAACTCGTCTATAATTCTATAACACATGTGGTTTTTTATTTTTAATAAATTATATACTTCCTCCGTCCCGTTTATATTGGTCACAATTTCTTTTTTGCATGTTCCAAAAGTCTTGGTCATGTTTTTTTCATTAAGGATTAAATATGTTAAATTTTTCTAAATACGTAAACAGTTGAGAGCAAATTTTACAGTTTTCACTTGATTGCTTAATACGTGTTTTTTGATTGATTGACCATATAAATGGGACAGAGGGAGTATAATTTAACTGAATTTGAATTTTTTAACACGTTTTTTAATTTTTTTAAAAATGTACTTTTGTGTCTTATTGGTAAATTTTGTTGTTTATAATAAATAAAGTAATATTTTCAATATAATTCTTTTAACTTGTTAATTTTAAGAAGGCGTTAAAATTTTTTTTTGAAAGGTGTTAACCAACCAACTAACCAGATATATCTTATTTTGCTTATAATAGAACGTTTATATTTCTATAAAACACGTGGTTTTTTACTTTTAAGAAAGTATATATTCCCTCCGTCCCGTTTATATTGACCACAATTCATTTTTTGCATGTCCCAAAAGTATTGGTTAATGAAACAAATTAAGGGTTAAATATGTTAAAATTTTCTAAATATTGTTTATAATAAATAAATTAATATTTTAAAATAATATTTTTAACTTATTATTTTTTGAAAGGTGTTAACAATTATTTTGGAAGGTGTTAACCAACCAACCAACTATGTGATGCACGGTTTTCTTAAATTTAAATAATATTTTATTTATACTTAATAAAATATTGACATTATATATATATATATATATATATATATATATATATATATATATATATTATTAAATTATTATCATTTAATTATATGATATATTGTTCAAATTATAACTATATTTTGTCATAATAATATAAATAAATGGAAGTATCATTTATATTTACATTCAAATTTTTGTTGATATTATCATATTCAAATTATTATTCCATAATAATCCCTAATGTAATATTTGTCTAAAATAGAATTTCATATTAATTTGTAATCTTGTGAATTTTTTATTTCCAAGTAATTGAAAGTGTTTAACAAATTTGGGTGTAACAATTATTTTGGAAGGTGTTAATAATTATTTTGGAAGGTGTTAACCAACCAACCAACTATGTGATGCACGATTTTCTTAAATTTAAATAATATTTTAATAATATTTTAGTAATCATTTATCTCATATATATTACTTAATAAAATATTGACATTATATATATATATATATATATATATATATATAATTAAATTATTATCATTTAATTATATGATATATTGTTCAAATTATGACTATATTTTGTCATAATAATATAAATAAATGGAAGTATCATATATATTTACATTCAAATTTTTGTTGATATTATCATATTCAAATTATGATTCCATAATAATTCCTCATGTAATATTTGTCTAACATAGAATTTCATATTAATTTGTAATCCTGTGAATTTTTTATTTCAAAGTAATTGAAAGTGTCTAACAAATTTGGGTGTAGGTGAAAATTTTTAATTCAAATATAAGTAAAATGGTATGTAATTGAATATTAATTGGAGTGTAATTAAAATAATTTGTTAGTAAGTAAAATAAAATTTTATATGTATTTCAATTTATTTTTTCATTATCATTTAATTCATTAGCCTCCCACCTCGTTCTTGGTTGTAATTTTAGGTTTAATTTCTCGTTTCATTATCCTTGTAGTAGTGTGTGTGTTAGTTGTAGTGGCTTATGGTTCTAAAGCCTCCTCTGTAAGTGCCGTTTGGCTGTTTTATTAAATGCATTTGCCTATCAAAAAAAATTTATTATCATTTAATTGTATGATATATTGTTCGAATTATGAATATATTTTGTCATAATAATATAAATATAAATGGAAGTATCATATATATTTACATTCAAATTTTTGTTGATATTATCATATTCAAATTATGATTCCATAATAATCCCTAATGTAATATTTGTCTAAAATAGAATTTCATATTAATTTGTAATCCTGTGAATTTTTTATTTCCAAGTAATTTAAAGTGTCTAACAAAGTTGGGTGTAGGAGAAATAGTATGTAATTGAATATTAATTGGAATGTAATTAAAATAGTTTGTTAGTAAGTAAAATAAAATTTTATATGTATTTTAATTTATTTTTTCATTTTTGGAAGGCGTTAACAAACTTATTGGGAAGGTGTTAACCAACCGACCAACCAACCAATTATACCCTATTTCGCTTATAATAGTATAGTATAGATGACATAATTGGAAAATTTAGGAGATATAAGAGGCAAACGAAAATATGTCGTAATCGTGAGAAAAGTAGTTAAATGAAGTTTCCTATTGAGGATAGAAATGGATGAAGCTGAAATTAATCTGTCCCATTGATTTTGTTCAATCCAAGGATTGGTATTCTGAACAATGTATTTTTGGCTTGTGTAGCGTTTTGAGTGTTTAGCAACTTTTTGTAATGTTATAGAATTCATAAATACTTTGTTCTACATTATGTGCTGCAACGATTTGACAGGTCTACAATTAAAATGTATACTGAATTGTATCATTATTATATATGAGAAAAGGGAACCTGAAATTAATCTCATGATCCTTTCCTAAGATTTCTAGAGGACTACATCGTTTTATAATATTTTCATCCTTTCCTCTCTATCTAAACTCTCAACCAATCACTCAAAAATTAGTTTCTTTTCTTCTCCATTTTTCCTTAATAAATTATTTTTCTTTTGACATATTCATTGTATTTACAATCCCAAAACAAATAATCATGCTCTCCTGACTCATGAACAGGTCTTATTGCAGGTCTTATTGAGTTCATACTGTAAAGGAGACGATGAAAACTAATTAGTGGGTTTTTGATTCCCTCATTCTCCGTGTTGCTCTTCTATGTCCTGATAAAATCTTTAGCACTGTGTTAATTAAACTATACAATTACTTGACATGTTTTATGTCCCTTGATTGAGATAGAGAAAGAAGAAGAAGATTTACGTGCGTAAGAGAAACTTGAATTTTAGGTTAATCTATATTTGTATGTGTCATGGCTTAGACACCATAGAAGACAATAAAATTGAGAGAATAAATTAAGAGCATTAAACGGTGTATCAGCGAAGGAGCTGGAGATTAATCTCAAATTCCCTTTTCTCATTATATATATAGTGTAAAGTTCAATGAAGATTTTGCATGACTTAGAGCAGGTACTAATTATTCATGCTCTTAATTTAATTTAAAGAATTGGAGTAAAGTGAGTGTTCCAACAGTCTTATATTGGTTATTTAAATCACTAATAACATCCAATCATTCTTTATTTTTGAATGACATTTCCCTTTTTGAAGGATCCCTTAATAATATTTGATAATGAACTTAAGATATTACTATTCTTCTCTATTGTAAGTTGTACTTTTATTAAAAAAAATACATGTTTAATAATAAAATATTATATAAAGAATTAGTATAATGCGTATTGTTGGAGACAAAAATGATTATTCATCTCTCAAGTTAGTAAGAGCTAATTTTTTTTAAAATTATATATGAGGATTGAGTTAGGAAACTACTGGACTTACTTTTGGAGACCCATTTTCTAGATCCTTGGACAATTATAAAATCCCCATGTTAACAAATCCTATAAAAATGAAACACAACCTCTCTCATATTTCACGCTATTTCTCTCCTTCATTTCTAATCTCTAACTTTAGTCGTTTCATTATCTCAATTTTAAAAACAAATCCATTGGCATCCATGTGTATTCCGAGACATTACATGGGAATTACATTTTCTCTTTTAAAAACTAGATTATAGGATCATGACTCATTTATAATTGTTCTGCAATATTTTGCATTTGCATTGTACTACTTTGAGGACATTACATTTTGTTCGAAAAAGGTTGATATTCACCGGAAACAACGTTGTTCAATGTTGTAATGCCAATCGAACCTTGTATATTGTAGTGTTCTGCAATATTTTTTTATCTCCTTGCCAATGACTTAAAAAAAACCTTGGTTTTTGTTGTTGTACTCCCTCCGTCTCAAAAAATTTCTCTAGTTTTGACTTTTTACACAGTTCATTCTAAATAGTTGACTACTAATTTACGCATAATTTATAAGATAAAATATAGTCATGAGTGATTTTATTTGATTCGTATTTATGAATACTTTAATACAATGAAGTTTTTATATTTAATACTAATGCGAAATTAAAGATATTAACGATTAAAAATATGCGTTGGCAAATGTGTCCAAAAAAACAGGAAAAGTATTTTGAGATAGAGGGAGTACTATTTTTGGGCATATGTGGTGCTAACTCAGTGCAAATTGTGTGATCGCACTAAGGGCCCATTTGTTTATGGGTGAACCAATCCAACTGAACTGGATGAGTAATTATTCTCTCGTCCAGATTGCTTGTTTAAAATTTTATTTAGCTGAATCATTCCATATTCATCTGGACCAGTGGCTTAAAAAAAGTTCACTGAACCATCCCATGTGCTGGGCTTTAATGAAGATTGTCTCTATAACTATTAATATTAGGAATAATAACAATCAACTTTTGTACACTATCTTATTTGCTATTTTTATTATTTTTAATTTACTTGTTAGATAATCACTTACATAAATTCTTAATAATAATATTTACATCATCTATCATAAATTATAGCATGCTAAAATTTTAATTACGTTGATAGGCTTAAAAATGATTATTGAGTTAACATGAAAGTAATGTGAGATAAATGAATAAAAATAAAAATATATGTTATATAGTATAATAAAATTATGTACTAATTTAACAAAAAAAAAGGTGCAAAATAGAGTTGAAACTTTGGATTGAAAGATAAATAAACTAAATTAAATTAAATCATGCACACTATTAGAATAAATATTGATAATTTTTTAAGAATTAAATATATTTAATAATATCAACTTTAAAAATTTAAAACTTTTATCAGTCAGAAAACTTAAAAATTTAACTTAACAAACAATATCATTCATTCATCGTTCAGATTAATCATTGATTCAGAATTTTAATCATTCAGAAATACTGTTCAGATTTAACAAATGATCCCTAAAAAAACAAAAAACACAACACAACGTACTCAGTATATCCCGCATGAGCAGGGTCTGAGGGGGGTAGGATGTACGCAATCATGCCCCTACACAAAGGTAGAGAGATTGTTTCCAGTTTTTTGACCCCCGACAGGAGTCCAATCCGTGAACCGTAGAACCCGTGACCTCACGGTTCACGGATTGGGCACTTACCACTGTGCCAACTCAACCCCTTTAACAAATGATCCCTAAGTCCATCGTAATTGGAGGCCCAAAATTATTATGCAGTTCTTTATATAAAAGTTTAAGTATGTGTAAGACATTGAAATCAATTGCTTCTTTATAAACTTAACATTTTTCCACTTTCATTGTCGTAATCGTTATAAGATGAGAGTTTGACAAAGTTTGAGGTCTTAGTGCAAACATAAATGTTCTTCGCATCTGAATTAAATTATATTATATCTTTCAGAATAATCTTAGATTGCATTAATCTTTTGAACTATTTTAAGTTTATAGCATCTAATCACTTTAAGATTACATTAGTACGTTTACTAAGTCTGTTTTTATAAGAAAAAAGTTAATACTCCCTCCGTTCCATTTTATATGAACCTTATTCCTTTTTGGGACGTCCCAAAAAGAATGAACCTATTATACTTACTATTTTTGAACACTACTTTTCACTATTACACCCATTACTTCTTCATTTTATACTCTTTTTTATATTAAATAAACACTATTACATTCACTACTTTTCTCCACTATCTCAAATATATTATTAAATATTAATAGGTCTCACCACTTTACCAACTTTTCAACTAACTTTACTCTATTTCTACTATCTTTTCTTAATCTCCGTGAAAGTCAAACCAGTTCATATATTATGGGACGGAGGTAGTAGTTTATATGTTGTTGTATTGTTTCATAAGTATAAAATTCAAAAACATTTACAATTTTATAATTTTGAAATGCTTGGACTTGTACTTGCCTTCCAAAAGGCTGAGCAATGATAATAATCCTACGTCATGTCTCAGCTCCATTGAGCCAAGTACATTGCATGTATTCCACGTATAAAAGTTGATAGCCACTTGCCTTCAAATTGATAAATTATACTCCCTTCGTCCCAAAAAGATTGAGATATTTTTTTTAGGATGTCTTAAAACTAATGAACCTACTATATTTAGTATTTTTTAACATTACTTTTTACTATTACATCCACTAATTTTATTCATTTTTTATTAAATAAATACTATTACATCTACTACTTTAATTTCACTATCTCAAATCTATTATTAAATATTCATAGGTCCAGCACTTTAACCATTTTTTATCTAACTTTACTCATTTTTTAACAAGTCAACTGTAACTTTCTTAATCTTCGTGAAAATCAAACTAGTTCAAACAAAATGTGACGGATGTAAGTATACTACTATTTGTTTAGCGAGCGGTATTGCACGAATCATTGAACTAGTTGCATTTCATTTCAATAATATTATGCACAACATTTTTTACAAAATTTTAGGATTTTATTTCAATAATAAATTTAGAAAAATTAATAATAAACTTAACAGTTACCATAAAACTTTTTTACATATAAATTACACAATTAACCATAAATTTTATATATGTAACTTTGTGATTCATATTATGCACATACATGACAGAGATTAAGATTTGGAGCTTAAATATTAGAAAATAAAAGGGAAATTCCTCTCTCTACTATTTTTTATTATCTTATTTCTAATTTTACTACCCTCCAAACATTCAATCACTTATATACTTTAATTTTTCTAAACTTACGATATGTTTTTCTACCACTTTGTCCATTATTTAAAAGACGTCGCTCGTCGAAATTGCAACTATCGTCTTTATGTTTTTATATGTCTTTCATCTATGGCAATCACCATTTTCGTAACCTCGATGGATATCTGTAATTACATCTCTGTAGATATACATATCTATACTTATGTTTATGTGGGTATAAAATGCGTAAAATACTGAAATTGAATGACGATATTAATAGGAGTAAGGCAAAATCAATGATATTTCATGTGATAGCAAGAAGAAGAAAACAAGGTAAGATTGTATTAATGTAATTTGGGAATTTTTCTAATATAAATTTATGGTATTTCTTGAAAAAACCGCAAAATTAAATTACTTATCAGATTTCAATTTTTAATACTCAGATTCGTGCTTTGCACTTGTTTAATATGAAATAGTAAGCTTAAAAATGTATATAGGATTTCAACACAATTTTTAAGGAAATAATTGAACTCACAATCTAACACAAAGGTTATAAACAAAAGATTAAATTACAATATTAACGAAATTTAATTCTAAATATTATGAATAAATAATTGTACATTAAATCTATACTATTATATAATATCCGAAATATTAAAAGTTTTGCTACCTGTTTTTTGGTACTTCGAGAAATTACTTATTTACCTTTATTATAAAAAATATATATACGATATCCATACTATTGAAACACTTAAAACAAATAATAATATAATATAATTAATGTTAATTAGTCGATTGCCTTTGAAGATATTATCTTTTATAAATACCTAAAAACATAATTATATCATATCTTCCATTCGTTAATATTTCATTTCAAATTAAAATATGTTACCTTTTTGATTTAAAATTAATCTTACAATTATTAATATATACTTGAAAATATCACACCATATTTTTCAATTATTAATAAAATTTATTAAAATTCCATATACGTTGTTATTTTAATTTTTATTTAGAAAAATATATAATTTTATTGGAATGTTTATTAACTTAGGCATAAAATTACTTATCCGTGAATTCATACCGATTGAATTAATATTAATATGATGAACCAATCATCAAAACAAATACAACCCTCGTTGAAAAGTTCAAAATCCCTCTTTATTGTTTTTTTTTAAAATTTAGCTTTCATTTTATTTCTCTCTTTGTTAGAGAATATTTCTACGTATCATGTTAACAAATTTTTCACCCATATTCTAAGAGTTCGGTATATTTATTCAATATCGAATCTTTAAAATATTTATTATATTAATTCATTGAAAATATTTGTATGGTCGTGGTTAATTTTTCGATTACATATATATTAAAAATATATAAAAACTTAATCCTCACAACTCCAATAAATCGTTAGACTGTCTATCAAAAAAAGGTTGCATGTTTCAGCGATATGAGAAAGGATATCTATTGTGCAAGATATATGAAACCAACGTAGTTGTGACAATAGAAACTTTCATCTAATCTAGTTTGCTATGTGATTGCTCAATATCATTTTTACAAATTATATGTCCTTTTATTAATTAATTGATTTACTATAAAAAAATTATTATCAACTAACCAAACAAATTCAATATATCGCGCTCTTGGAGTAACATATGATTGTTAGATTTTATGGTTATTGCCCTTAGGTTATTTGTAAAGACAACTTAAAATGTGCATTTTCAGTTTGGAAGTTTGTATTTTGGTTTTTTATTCTTTTCTAGTAAAACATGGAATAATAAATTTTAGTTTTCTTTTATTCTTAAAATAAGACATATGAAAATGAGTATCACCTATCTTTTTTTAATTTGAGTAACTTGTGAAAATAAGCTACTGTCGATAAAATTGAAATCAAGTATGTAATACATAAACACATAATCAAATTGTTATATATGTGTCCTTGTAATTCAGATTTTGGGTTAAATAACATGAAATTCATTTTACTTTAACAGTGAGTATATTTTTCCGACATATATAAGAAGAAATAGCTTATGTAGACCTGACAAATCATTTTGTACATTCATGTCATGTACTTTAGGGTCTTGAACAAAAATGACATGATATTAAATCGTGTACCCGAAATTAGAACACAAAATGATACTAAATTACACAAATTTTTCGTGTACACGAAATGAAATGAAATACGTGAATAGAAAAAATATAACAATTACATGAAATATTACTATATATCCAAGTTATGTAAGTATATAATTATGTCTTAGAACAATATTGAGATGTTACAAAACAAAACTAAGAGTAGCATGCATGGTGTAAAGTCTCCCAAACAAAATGAAACCCTCCTTTTTATTTTTTCTTATTTCTCGTTAACAAATATCTCTCTTTGTGTAAAATCTTTCAATCAAGTTATTTAGTTTTCTTAGCCATATTTTATGTTTTGTTGATATAAAGAAAAATATAATCAACCAACCAAGCAAATTCAATATATGCTCTTAGGTTAAAATATAGGAATTGATACTATTACTTTAATTCAAGAATACAAAATTCAAAAAGGCACCCTTTTATTAAAAACAATATATAATATTAAGTGTATCGACCTTTTTATTTATCATTATTAATAATTTTTATAACAAAAATCGTAGCTACTGCTATCTCTCTCCACCTTTCCCAAAAAATACTAAACTAAAGTTTAGGAGCTAATATCAGTTTTTTAAGTTTTTTTAAGTTTTTTTTTTCTTGATTTTTCTTTATTTTTCAATAAATATATCATTGAGAGTCTAGTACCCCGTTGCCCGTTGGTGGATTTTATCTACCAAAATATTAGATTTTGTACTATTTCCTTGTAAATGATAAGCTTTAATTTCTTTTCATTGATTTTACTTTGGTTTTCAATAAATATCTCTCTTTATTGAGAATCTAATATCCTGTTCGTGGATTTTGTCTACCCATATATTAGATTTTGTTATATTAGTTCATTGATAATATAGAATCACTAATCTGGTCAGTTGTTTGAATACGTTATGACAAATCAGATATACATATTTCTCACGTTTATAACAAATTGTTAGATTATCTCACCGAAAAGACTGTATAATTTAGTGACATAAGCTAGAGATGTACCATAATTGAAGATTTGTTCAATGATTGGATAAAGGAAATTAATGATCTAATTTACTATGTGTTTGTTCAATTTTAATTATTTTTGTAGATGTTGTATGCCCTTTTATTGATCATTTTTGCAGGTTTAATTATTTTTGTTGATGACATATGTCCTTTTATATTAATTATCAATAAATAAATAGTGATTTATAAGAAAATTTGTGCTAAATTGACCAATTTATTATGAAAATATTCACTAACAATATTTTCATTGACTCTATAATATTTTTTTATTTTTTGATTGATAATTTATACACCAAATAATGTATAGTACTATTTAAGAGTATATTTAATATTTTGAATAATTCAAATATATTGTCATGTCAAATTTTTTTTCCATTAATTATTGCATAGTTAAAAATTTCGTAATTAAAATGTTAAAAGATGATTGGTTTAAAATTCATTCTAATATTTTAATTGGTTGATCCTAGCTTTTTTATGACTGAATTATTTAATACTTTACATAACTTAAATTTTGAATGTGTATTTAGAATAGTGTGGTAAATAGTTTTATATTGTTAATAATTTTTAATTCATGATTTTAATTATACCTTATGATTTTGAATTGAGAGTTTGAGATATCAAAATATCTATTATAAATATAATAGATTCATGTATTAATGTATAATTTCTTAAATTAAATAATTATTGTATTTTGAATAAAATTGTTAAGTAATCACTGAATAACATTGACAATCCAATATTGTAAAAAACATTTATCTATAGGCACACCTAATAATGTAAACAAATCAGTGTAATGTGATAAGGATTGATGCCTACAATTCAGTAAGTTGCATAATTAATGGAGTTTGCTACTGAATATTTTAATGGGAAGTAACTCTGGGAGAATCCGGACTGAGGATGATGATAACCTAAATCGTTTTTTATTTTTTTGTGAGAAATGTTTTTCCTGTTGAATTTATTGGACAATTAAAACACGAAATATACAATACATATATATAATCGAAATAAAAAGATAATATGTCCAAGTATAGAATGTCATATAATAAAAAGATATAAAATAGTACCTTAACCGAAATTGATATGATTTAGCCATGAGGAGAATTGATGCATACACTTAGTTTATCAAAGTTGGCTAGATTTGATGGGGAATAGGGAATAAGCGGCTTAGATTTCCTGTAATGTTTAAATTGATATAATAATTATATTTTTTAGTTTGTAAGAATTTTATTTTATATAAATTGTTGATTAGTTAACTGTTAAAATAAAAATTAGTAGATATTATGTTTAGTTAATTGATATGAAAAAATAAAAATTAATTGTTATTGAGTGTAACTTAATTTGAGTTTAGTCTTGGCTGAAACGTAAAATCTAGATCCAATAGAGAAACATGTTACATTAAGTTTAATTGATTTAAATTTAATAGATTTTGATTGATGTTAAAATAATTCATAATCTTGTGATTGATTAACTAACACATGTTTGATTCGAGTATCCTTTATTATAATAAAGGATGTTAAAAAATAATTCATAACTAAAAGATATATAGCCATATGTAATATACTGTTATGTGGATTTATAGAAAATAATATTTACGGTTAGTAGAAATTTTTTAAAATAAAAAACCATGTGATATGCGAAGTTATTAAATCAAGATATTTTATATTTAAATTTAATTTAACCGCGATTAGTAAATTAGAATAAGCATGGTAAATAATAAACATTTTGTATATGATTGATTGATTTAAAGTTTAGAAGTAAATTTTGATTGTCTTCTAAAATAATTTTAATTTTTTGATTGGTAATTTATCCACCAACCAATAATAATACTCTTATAGCGTATATTTAATAATTAAAGTAATTAAAATATATGTAGTGTTAGTTTATATGAATTTATTAATTATTTCATTAACAAATTGTGAAAAAATATATTTTTGTACCTTTCAAAAAATTGAGTATTTGAAGATATGGATTTTATCCAAGCTATTTAAAATTTGTTCAAATCCGATTTTGTAGTGTTGGATTATATGCATTTATTAATTAATTTTATTAACAAATTATGAATAAATATATTTTTGAACTTATAAAAAAATCATTTTTTTTAAGGTATGGATTTTATCCAAGTTATTTAAAATCTGATTTCATATTCGATTTTTTCAGATTTTTAGTTAAGTTAGATTATAATTATTTAATATCGATTATAGTTGTACAATATATATTGTAAAAATCAATTTATAATGTATGATAATATGATTGTGAATGACTTTATATTAAAAGAGCAGTTGATTAATGAATAATTAATTATGAAATTTAATTTAAAATATATAATAGTATATCGTGAATGATTTCAAATTAAAATATTAAAATTAATCAAAAATTTTACCCAATAATATAATTACAAAAAACATATGTAATATGTTTTTACATATTACATATGAAAATATTATAATAAAAATATATTAATTATAATATTATAAATTAATATTATAAATATTATTATATTAAGGGATATTTACATAAATATATATATTTTCTACTTTCTTTTACATTTTTACTGTTGTTAAAATGTGGTTCCAAATCTACACTTTCTATTTTTTAAAAATACGTTACCAGCAGTTAAGACTTTTTTCTTTTTACAAAAATACGGGCAATAACATTATAACCGTTGCTTCCTTCCTTCTCATCTCTCATCTTCACGCACCTGCCTTCTTTACGCACTCTCCTCTCCGGCGAGCTCTAAAGTTTTCCGCACTCTCTCTTTACGTTCGAAGCTTCTCCTCTACGTCTCCGTCGACCTCGAAAGTTATCCGGTGAGCTCCATTATTTTGTACTCTCTCTCCATCTCTCTCCCTCTCTATCTCTCTCTCACCCACACACACACGATTTATTGTTTGGAGTGTCGGAGTGATTTTGTGACTATTCAAGGAATATTATATGTATAGAAGTGAAAAACTTGTTTATTTGTGACTGAAGTAATTAAATTAGTTGCTAATTGCATTGTGTAATTGTTTTGTTAACTTCATGTGTGATTACATCCCTAATATAGTGTGATTAGTACTGTAGATTGCTAATTTCAGTTGTTTTATGTTGGAATTGTTGTGGATCTGTGCCTGTATTGTGGATGAGGGATTGTTTGTGTAATTGCTGTTGTATTGGGGAACTGGTGGAGTGTGCTGAGGTGTTATGTGGCTGTAGGTTGAATTGAGATCAGTTTTTACATATGTTTTGGTTAATTGAGATCAGTTTGTTAGTTTTTGCATCTGTTTAGGTTAATTGAGATCAGTTTGTTAAATTATTTCTCTTGTTTAGATGTTTTAATAAGCTATTAGTCGAATAAAGTGAATTTTTTTGACTCATTCAGTGATCTTCCATCAGTTTTATACTACGTAGTCAAGGCCCCACAGGGGCAGACATCTTACAATTATGTTTTGTTTATTTTTATATTAACAGTTAATTGCTGCATATGTCTTTTCATAGGTTGAAACATAGTTCACACAAGGTTCTCGTCTTCCCCGAGTTCAACATTGAAATCAGATATGCCGCCAACACAAAAGATAACTAAGAAATCCAAAGCACCCTTGACAACTAAGAGGGCTAGGGCAGCCATCCAAGATGATCCGGTTTCTGTCCATGAGGCTTCCCCGGGTTCAACGTCTAAAGCTGTAATGCCTTCAAAACAAAAGAAAAATACAAAATCCAAGGCAACAGTCAAAGATAAGAGGCCCAAGTTAGCCATCCATGACAATCCTATTCCTGTTACTGAGATATTTTCTGACTCTTATGTATCCTTGTTTGTGATATCAGTACAGGCCCCGCAGGGGTGCTTGCTTTAAATGTATATTTCTATAAGGTGCAACCATATTCGCAGCCTTTGCAACCATGGTTGCAGCTTATAATTATACATTTGTAAAGGCTCACATATGAATCACACATGTATTGCATAATAATGCAGGGGATGGATTATATTATTCTGGTTAAAGATCACAAGCCAGCCAAGTACCAACAATAGGTATGAACTTATTACGGCTATATGGGACACATTATCATCGGACCAGGTTGCTTTCTTTGTTGCTGGGTGCTTTGGAAATTTTACGCGACTACCATCATTCAAGATACAATACCAACTCATCCACAATCTTCTACTTAGGCAAATAAATCAACCGAACCCTAATGAGATTTGTATTGGTGTTGATGGAGTGAAGATGTGTTTTGGGATCAAAGAATTTGCTCTTGTCACCGGTCTTAGGTGTGTTGGTTCAGTTGACAAGGTGCGTTACGCTAGGGCTGACAATAGCTTCATGACTAGATATTTTGCAGACATTGGCCGTGTGTATAGAAGCAGTGTGAAGAAGGTTTTTGACTCTCGAGGGTGGAAAACAGATGAGGATGCAGTGAATTTTGCAAAGCTGTATTTTTTGCAAAATTTCCTACTTAGCTCGACTTATGATTGTCCTGTCCCTAAAGGTGATCTGGACATTGTATATAGTGGAGATTTTGACAAGTTTCCTTGGGGTAAGGAAGTGTTTACGTACACTTTGGAATCATTGAAATATGCCGCGAGAACAACAAACAAGGACAATTATTATAGGCTTGTTGGTTTCCCGTATGCGTTTCAACTATGGTTTTATGAGTGCTGTCCGTACCTGAATGGGAGATACTGTAATATGAAAGCTGCTGGTTGTATCCCCCGTATGCTGAAATGGTCCGGTGAATATGCTTGCAAGTTCGGAGAAACGTATCAGACGTTGTCATTGACTGCATCAGAGGTATATTTCATTGCGTACCTTACCTATTTATGCTTGCTTTATATGTATATATCATTTTAATTGACAAACATATTGTTTTTGTAGTTGCAATTAAGGAATGTATCTCCAATTGAAAAGGAGATTGAAGAATTACAGTTAAAAGATATTTTTGATTGTGATGCTGATATTGTTCGTCATCCTCCCCCATCATTTATGGGTGCTTCTACATCTTCTGATCGACCACAATCTCGTATGTCACAGCTGGAAATGGAAAATAAGATTACCTTGTTGACTTTCGAAGTAGATGCTTTAAAGAAGACCATATTTGAGATGCAGTCGCACTTTGATTTGGAGTTCTCTAAGTTGCGTGCCATTGTCGATAAACAAAGAGCGTGTATCGGATGAATTACATATATTATAGTCTGTAGACTTTTATTTTGAAGGTTTTTTTTGTCTATTTTATTTGTTTTGGTTTGTGTGGAGTAGGTCCCATAGGGGCAGCTATCTTATTAGTCAGAGTCAACTAATTTCTATCAGTTGTAACATTTGCAACCTTGTTTGCAAACTTTTACAACCATTCGACCCTTACATCATTTCTGTGATTTGCATTAGTTACAAATTTAAGTTGAGTTTAGTTCTAATCATATGTGATTATTTCCGTTTCACTTGCTAATTATTTTTAATCATCTTTGACTTCAGAATGGAAGCACTTTGGACCCTTTGTCGCATTTGAATCAAGTTGTGGCCAATGTTGGTGATTGGGGTAGTTGGCCACAAAGCAACCAAAATGTTGCTTATAATGATGTAGAAATTGCATATGAGGATGAGAATGTAGATGATAAGGGTGGGAATTTTGAGGATGCATTTGAGAATTTAGCGGATGGCAATGAGGTTGGGAATGATGTGTTCAATGAGGCTGGGAATCAAGTTGAAGAGGGTGGGCAGGAGGTTGTAGAGGATGGAACTGATGTGCCAAATGTTGCAGTTGAGGATAGTGAGGATGCATCAATGTCCGAAAATGGTTCGATTGATCTCGATAGGACAGTGAAGATGGCTGCGATGATAAATGATAATCATGACGATGATGATGTCCATAATGCGAATGTCAATGTTAATAATGATACTATTCCTGATTGTGCAACTACTCGTGCAGCAAGTGTTGATCAAGTTGCAGATGTTGCAACAGAGATTGCAAAGGTATCAGTAGAGGATACAAATGTTGCAGTAGGGGTTCCAAAAGTTGCAGACCTTGAAGCGGATGCTTCTTTTTTTGATCAAATATCTGCAAAAGAACTGCATGAGTTAGATCAGGCTGTGATTCGTGCAACTAACACAAAAAATTCAATAATGGTAAATTTTATTAGATATTTCTTGTGATATGCATGCTTTAATTTCATTACATACTTCTTGTGATATGCATGCTTTTCATTACTATCACTACACCATAAAACGGCTATTGCAACGACAGGAAAACATTGCCTTAAGGCCTATATTCGTTGCAGTAGAGTCTATGGCAACAAATTTGCAAAATTTGGGCGTTGCATCCGGTTGCCTTGCAATAGGTCGATTTAGCAACGTTTTTGATACCATACAGCAACATAATTAAATCATTGCAATAACTTTCAGTAGCAACATTTTAGACTCTATAGCAACAATTAAAAACTATTGCAGTAGCATAAGAAGGTAATTTATTGACACTTAAAGGCAACATTTTTCAGACCAATTGCAATGATTTTTTATAGATTAATGCAACGTATTTTGACCCTATTGTAACATTTTTTTAAAAAAAAAAATTAGTAGGGTCGTACTGAAAATACACTAAATCAGGCCATTTATAGCCACAATCCAAACATCATCAATATTTCATAAACCAAGGCTACTTAATGCCAAATATCCAATTACATGTGTTTGTTCAAAGTCAAATAAAATTACAATTCTTTACATCAAATTTTCTTCTACAATTATTATACCGGAAAACCAAAATAAAGTTAAAAACTACAAATACAATTGCTTTTTCCATATATTTGTGCTTGGATTTTGCAAATCAACAACGAGAAATCCGTGATGAGCTTATAAAAAGTATTGCACCTTGTGTCCTACAATGCATATGCCTCCAAGTACAAAAGTTACTAATTATAAGTAAAACATTAAACTCTAAAAATTGCGAATTTGCAAAACAAATTCAAAATAAGCATTTACACGAGATGACAATGCAAAATAATCTGCGGTATTTACTATCAATGGTATTTACTATCAATACCATGAGGATAACTCCCTGGTCTACCAGTCGATCTCAAACTTGTAAAACATAAACGGAATGCAAACAGATGGACAATATATAAAAACAATACAATGTTGCAGGCTTGCACCTTCTAACACCAATGCTAGATCATACCCATAGTCATTTCAGAACACGATATCTTCACAGCAAAGGAACAAGCTATATGTAAATTAATCAGAGACCAAAGAGTGTTATTCATATATATGAATGACTGAAGTCAAGTGATACATTACAACCAGCCCTCCAGAACAAGCATACATTATCGGAATATATAACAAGAGAACCTCAATTCTCAATTGTACACAAGGTAAATAACAACTTATAATTAAGTAAGACTAAAAGGCCAATAAGTAAATCTAAATAACATAATCAGACCACTCAGAAATATGTGAAGTATGGTCCATAGTAAGACTATGAATCTTATCAGATTGAACATAACCAAGCATGAGAACAGGTTTATTTTAAATACTAAAGCATATACACCCATATCAGTAAGCAAGCTAAGCATACCAAGAGAGACTTGCAAGTTCCTTACACATAAAAGAGAGGGCATGCATTAATTTAGATATATACCTCCTTTGGCGCCAATTTGATGGTGTTGTTCTATTTTCTGCTTAGTTTTCTTAGTGTTTCGGGTCCACGTGATCTCCCACTAGGCCGTTTCTTGAAACATCAGGGTACATTTATTTTAGTAGTAAAAAGCATGAGTTCTCCAGTAGGAGACATCCTACAAACTTAAATTGAATCTGAAGATCAGATCTCCATTAATCACTTCATGCAAATAAAAAGTCATTTGAAAATAAAATTACCTTCTGGCATCCTCACGGTGTTTTGCATCTATCTCTTTGCTTGGCTGGTACTTCGGAAAGCTTGATGGATCACATGCATAAGGCTTTGTAGTAAAGTACTATATGAAAGGTAGAGCAGTAAGCATCAGTAACGTTATAGTAACTGTAGCCTATAAAAGTGTAATGAACAATCCTGTTAAAGTCTAATGGCATGAAGCAAGAGAATAAAAAATGACAGCAACTGAAACATTAACTATTCTTTATCCCGTAATGCACATACATACAGACTTGTTTAACATTACAGCTCTGTAATGCACCAGATTTATCAGACAGCAAGAAGAAACAAGTCTGTTTATCATCATTAAAACCACTGCAACTCTCCTTCTAAAAGCCACTTTTAAAATGCCCGGGAATTTTACCGCAAAGGGATAAAAACTGTTATGGAAGAGTATGAACAAACATATATCTGACAAGCTTGCATAAGCTCATGTACCTTCTTGTACTAGTTCAAAGAACTGAGTCGCTCATATTTTAAATTTTGAGCAAAATTCATTTTATCAGCATTGCGAATAACTGGAACAACAAGACCCTGCAAAAATAAGTGTAAGAATACAAGTCAGGACTCAGGAGTACATGTAATCTATACCCTAATGCTTTACATAAGTTTAGAATTCTAAGACAGGACATTTTTAAAAGCCAGCATCATGCTCCATGAAAATATTCTTTCTTCATATTCACATCTATTCATTATGTGTAAAATTTAAGAAGTATATCATATCTTGCCTTCGGAGTGCCAACAGTTATACTAATATCAACATAGTCCCTGTATATGATATCATCTCCATCAATAACTGCATTTATAATAGGCTGATTTTGGAGTCCACTCACAGCTGCCTGAAGGGAACAGAAACTATATAAATCTTGCTGAAACAAGAGAATCACTTGTTCTTAATCATACTAGGATCTAACGCTAACATACTTTTACAAATCCTGACATAAAACCTAGCTTCACTCCATGCTTCTCAAGGAATGCATCTTTGTAATCAGAACGGAGTTTCATCAAATTAATCCTGCAATAAGCAGCACATTGACAAGGTAAGTTTATGCACCACAGGTCACCCACTTAAATACCAGATATCTCCGGTGTATATCCTCCAAGCACTTAGGAGAACTGTAGCAGTAACATGGTTTTCATGGCCATCTGGCATGAACTTTGCAAGCCCAAAATCTGATATCTGAGAACCATCAATTTAAGAAAAAAGTGATTAAAATAGAGATACCGATATCAATGTAGGACAAAGATTTGGAATAAGAAAAATTATAAATATAATTAAGGAAAAACGTATGAACATATTTGAACAACCATAGTAATCCTAATTAAGAAACAGAACTTATAAAAACCCCAAATTATAACACTAACACCCTAAATATAAATCCTAATTAAGAAGTGGCTAGCTAACATTCATACAAATTTAAACCTATATATACCAAATTTACACAGACATTAACATATATATATATATATATATATATATATATATACAAATTTAAGCATATATATACCTAATTTTTTGATACAAAATTGATTTGGGGAACATACCTTATCCGAGCTTTGATTGAGTTTTCTTCGAGAGTCTTCTTCAAGAAATTGTTTGATAGAGTCTTCTTTGAGCTTTGCCTGGGTCTTCTTCTTTGTTCTTCGCCTGAGTCGTCTTCTTTGTTCTTCGCCTGAGTTTGTGTTCTTCCATTGAGCTCTGTTGTGTTCGGTGATTTTGACTTTGGGAAATAGTTTTGTCTTTCTTTTTTCTTTTTCTTTTAGTCTGATAAATGTTTGCCCGGCAGTCGCTCAAAATATTAAAGCAATTTTACGAGCCCGCTTAACACATTTTAGAAGCCCGCCAATTTTTTCGGCCCAAAAATCAAATTTATTGCAACGATTTAAGAAAAACATTGCAATAGGTTGAATGTTTTTAACTCTCTTGAATTTTTTCAATGCTATTGCAATGTTTTTCAAAAGCATTGCAATTTATGTGATTTGGTTTCTCAATAGCAACGTTTTTTGACAAACCTTTAGAAATATGGTTGCAATAGGTAATATATGGTGTAGTGTATGATTTTATCTTTCATTTTCCTAATTTTTAAATAACTTGTAGTTATTTACTTTATTATAGGGAGCTTCTGCTAAACCCATTGATAGTCTTGGTATTCCACCTGAATCCGATTCTGTTCTGCCTATCTTGGATAAAGCTACCCCTACTATGCCAAAAAGGAGTGTTAAGCTTCCTTCATATTTGCAATCACCATTTTTGCAAGATTTTGGTTCGAGTTCAAGCAAAAGTAATGAAGTTTTGAAGAATTTGAAAGGGGTTTCTACGTTGGACGACAATATCGGGCAGTTGCCAAGTTTAGAAGCCAGCAAAGGTTTCACAGCTTGGCTGGATACTGGAATGATTACGAAGATAAAGTATGGCTTCAGACAAACACACACACACACACACATACACACACACACACACACACACACACAGATATATATATATATATATATATATATATATATAGATAGATATTTATTGATTCATATTTTTTATTATTTGTCCAAAAATCTTTGTGCAGCATGTTGATGTGTTTTTTTACCATTTGAGGAAAAAGGTGAAGTCCAACACAACATCTCCACTCAAAATTACTTCAGTCGATTCCACCTTTCAGAGTCGACTTTCTGCTCAGTTTGAAACTTTCGATCCAAAATCTGCTAAAATTATAATTGATCAAGATATTGTGGGAATTGTCAAGGGTGAGATCATTGGTTGCAATACTCCTTGGGCTTTAAGTGATGATGTTTTATTTCATATTTGGCTTGCTGAGCAAGAACACTGGATTCTTGGGAGATTAAACTTTATAGATAGGGAATTCAATGTCTACAATACATAGCAATGTGATGGTGTGCGTGATATTCTCGCAAAGGCAGCCAGTCCATTCGTCCAGTTGTTGCCTGCTTATCTCACGGCAACTGGTTTTAATGATCGGAAAGATATAAATTTCTCAACCTATGCGTATTCTAGAAGGGCAGCTCTTGACTATTTTTGATGTCACTTTGCATCATTTTGAATTTACTTCATCACCTAAGTAAGTTCCAAAACTATTCTAGTTTGTTAAGCTTATATAATGTATACTTAGTTATATTATATTCTATAATTTGATTTGTTTTTCTTTTCTTGATGCAGTGACAGCGGGATATACATGTTGTCATATGCCGAGTATTATGCTACTATGCCAGATTTTCCGCAAGATCAACTAGATCTTGGTGCTCACAAAAGTAGGCTTGCCTTGTTATTTTATTCCTACGGAATGTCAAAGCAAATATATGGTTATGAAAGTGATTCGGAGAACATTGCAAAGATTTCAACAACAAAAGCTCCATCAACAAAGGCTCCAATAAGAAATGCTCCAACAACAAAGGCTCAAACGTCAAAGGCTCCATCAACAAAGGCTCCAACAACAAAGCCATGTGAGAGAAAGAGAAAGGCGGGAGATGTGAAGAAATGAGTCGTGTTTTTTATTTTATGACATTAAGTAGTAGAAAAACAATGTTGCTGACATAACTATGTAGTTCTTTTGGTTCGATGAATTTGATGATTAATGGTTCAAATTTAATAGAAACTTTGTTTTTCAACTATGTTTGGTTATGGTTTGTTGTTCAGATATTTTATGCAATTGTTAATGTTTGGTAATGGTTCAATAATTTATGGTCCTCAACTGGTAATGTAAATGAAATTTGAGTTTATATGGAATAGGCCCCGCAGGGGCACCCATATTAATAGTAAGATTCTACTATATCGATCAGTTGCAACATTTGCAACCTTTTGCAAACAAGGTTATGGGCTTATTGGTTATGAATATTGGCCTATTATAATGAATATGGGCCTATTATATACTAAACTTAATATTATTATTAGGTTATAAAATTAATAGGCCGGGATACAAACTATTTTTAAAGAGTGCAGTTGTGATTGTTCACATTTTAAGTTGTGATTGTTTACATTTGAACAGTTGTGACTGTTCATATTTTAAACTTAATACTATTCACAACCCTCTATTATAAAAGCCATGCTCTTTTCCATTGTCTCTCATTCTTCTCCAACACAATCTTCCTACATATCTCTAAACCTTCTTCAACTAAATCTTTCAGTGGCCCTCCTTCAAGATGATGATTTCTTTTATGAGGACTACACTGTTCGTATGGACAGTGTGTTCTACCAAGTTGAAGATATCCCGAAAACAATTCGTTCAAACCTCAGTTATGGAGACAATGTCCAGATCAATTGGTTTCGAATGGACTATAGGCTAGCAATACTAGACGAACAGGAATGGGAAAGGAAGATGATGGAGCGTAATGCTCGAATAATTGATTTTGCAAGCACCATGTCTTGCATTTTACATGTGAAGGAAAAAACTTTGAAGGAAAAAGAATCCAAGAAACAAAAAACAGAAGGAGCCTCTACTTTTTAGAATTATTATATGTAATGAAGAATATATAATGCTTGTAATTCTTGGAATTATTATATGAATGATTTAATATATAATAAAGAATTATTTTTCTCTTTTTTGTTAATTCTTTTCTGTTTATCAAACACTATTTCTGGATTCTATAAATTATATGTACTGGATTCAACTATATCGATCAGTTGCAATATTTGCAACCTTGTTTGCAACATTTACAACCATGGTTGCAAATGTTGCAAACAAAGTTGCAACATGGTTGCAGCAATTTTGCAATTTTACTCAAAATAAACAACAAACATTGGAAATTTATAAACACATGTCATATTTGTTCCATTACTAATTTAAACTTAATCAACTTAGAAATTTAGCATTTGCAACAATATTTGCAACAGTATTTCCAACGTAATTTGTAAATAATAACTAATTTATTTTTTTCATTGGCGGACTTCTACAAGTTTTTCTATTATGTCCACATTGACAGCATTTCCCGCATTTTAATTGTTGAATTGGTATAGTTGTCTCCCACGCAGCTTTTCACCTTCTCTTTTTTGGTCTTCCTACTCTGATTCTGCCTTTCGGGGGGTACAATATCCTCGCTTTGATATCATCTGGTATTTTCCATGTATCTTTCTTGCCAACCGGATATACCAATTCTTTATAAGCGGCAACCATTGCTTCTTTTGTGTAATATGATGAACAATAATCATAAGGATCATGATTTACTTTCTGCAAAACAGCGATTGCATATGCACAAGGAAGTTGATCCATCTGAAACCTGTTTTAAACAGAATATAAATCATATAAAGATAAACGAAGAACATGTATTTATAAAATTTTGTTTAACCAGTATTGGGAATTACCTGTTGCATGTACAGCTTTTGGAAGCCAAATTAACTATAGATTTATTGTCCACATTACAAACTTCGAATATCGAGTCATTTGATGGATTCACCTATTGATTTAACATTATATTAGACAAGTATTTTATTTATTTATTTTGTAGTTTCATTAGAATGACAAAGGTTGTAAAGGTTGCAACCAAAGGTTGTAAAGGTTCCCTTTTGTAAAGGTTTCATTAGAAGTTGCAACTATGGTTGCAGTTGCAACTTCTAGAACTAGTTAGAGCTAAAATATTAAAGAAGTCAGATAAATACTGTCATATTTGTCGAGTACAAGTAATTGTTCTTTAGTATCAGCTCATACTTGTTTGTCAATTTTGTTGAGGTGTCATTTGCAATTTTCCTGTTTATCCAACTCCACTTCTGTACCAAAGCACGCAAAGACTCTAACATTGTACATATCGGTAACTCTCTTATCTCTGTGATTGCAGCATTCAGAGATTCTGCAATGTTAGATGTCAAGTTCGAGTATTTATTATTCATTGAGTAAACCCTTGCCCACTTGTCATATCCAACTTGCTCTAAAAATTGTTGAATCCTGCTGTCAATCTTTGCAAGTTGGTTCATGTGATACTCAAATTTCTTGATTGTGTATGCATTGGCAGCATTAAAGAAATCATCCTTTATCTTGTTTGAGCTCCTCTTGAACCTACTTTTCATATTGTTCAAGAGATGAAAGATGCAAAATCCATGTGGTACTCCAGGGTATACTTTACTCGCTGCCTTTATGATGCTTTCATGACGATTAGAGATTATTTTCATGTTTTCCCGTACACTGTAAGCTTGCTTGAACTTGTCAAAGAACCATTCCCATGCCAAATCATTTTCTGAGTCCACTACGGAAAATGCCAATCGAAAAATTCTACCCCCTGCATCTTGAGTTGCTGCAACCAATAATGTACCTCCATGTGCCGATTTCAAGAACGTGCCATCAACAATGACAGCGGGTATGCAATTTATCCAGCCTTTCATCGAAGCATACAATGCCACGAAAACGTATCTGAAACATCCATCTTCATCTTGTTTTATTATAACTGCTGATCCTGGATTTGAACTATGCAACATGTATAGATAAGAGAAAAGTTCATAATACAATTTGGTTGCATTTCCTCTCATCAGTTCCAAAGCTTTTTCTTTAGATCTCTAAGCTTTTCCATAGTTGACTTGTACTTTATGATCTTTCTTCATGTTTCTCATGATATCAGCAATTGTGTACTTTGTTTTAATTTTTGAAAACTTGCTTTTAATCATATCTGCAATGAGTGATGCGCTTGTTTGTCGCTGATCTTTAAATCTGATCCCCAGATCACATGTATGAATATCATGAAACTTTCTGATGACAAAACAACTTGTTTTACCTTTTTTTGATGCTCGTAACATCCACTTGAAACTTTTGTCAACACAAGAAACAAGATACTCTTTTTTACAAGACTTTTGCACATTATATTGAAAGTTATTGTCGATCGCATAGTGGCCCAAAACAATCTTCAATGTCTCTTTATCTATGTAAATCTGATCAACTTCAATGTGCTTATGATATTTGTTGCTAATGACCACATCCTTGTTCAACTGGTTTTCTTCCAAGCAGTTGTCTCCAACTTCATCAAGCACAACAACCTGCCCAGCAACAAGCTCTGCAAACTCAACATAGTCCGTAACCACATCCGAAACAGTACCAACAGACTACTCATAAACAACATTTGATGCAACATCTTCTAACTGTGTAGCCTCAAAGAACAACAAATCGCTTGTTGTGGAAAAAGCTGGAGGCTTTTAATTTCATTCGTTAAGCATAAAGGGAACTTTGTGAAATCGGATTCCTTTTTCTTGAGCTGCATATAGAACATGAGTTGACTATCATCTGTTATCTTAAAAGGAGGGTATCCATCTCTTACTTGATACTCTATTCTAATCCCAACTGACCCAGGTTCCAACTTGAGTTCATTGTATATCATCGTGACCAAGTTGTTGTAGTTGCAGTCATTGGGAATCAACAATCCACATACATCAAAATTGATATACTTTCTGCATTCATCCCATACCCCACTGTGTTGGAGAATAACAGCAATGATTTCCATTTTTCTGCAACCAATTATAACATTAATATTTAAAAATTGTTAACTGTAACTAAAATTGATATATAAATAGTGGTTGCAACTTCTGCAACCATGTTTGCAACTTCTGCAACCTTGTTTGCAACTTCTGAAACCTTGTTTGCCACTTCTGCAACCATGGGTGTGAAGGTTGCAAACAGGGTTGCAAATGTTGCAACTGATAGAAATATTTCAATCTAACTATTAAGATTGGTGCCCCTGCGGGGCCTTACCACAGAAAATCAATAAATGAACAAATCCATAAATGTCATATCAGTTCCACTCATAATGATTCAATAAATAAACAAATGATATTGTATCGATACAAATGAACAAAATCAACAAATGAACTATTTAAATTCAATAAAGCATAAATTGTATTGATTCTTTTTGCTCAATTTGTACAATATGTCTTTCATATCTAGAATAAAAATGTTGAACTGCCCTAATTACATTGTTAATTGAAATCAATCTCGATTGATCTAAATAATTCATTACATGAAACCTAAATCTAGACCTAAAACCCTCAGCCGATGGTGTCAAAGTCGTCCAGAATGTGAAATTCATCCAGCATTTGTGGATTCTTAGAGATCTTCGAAGGTTCTTGTTAAAACGAATCTGGATTTCTATAATATCCAGATTCATGTTAAAAGGTCTTTGCAGATGCCTTACTACCGTGAAATACAAAGGGTTTGAAATATCCCAACTGAACATTCCACTAATGCATTGAAAGAGGGTCAATTCTTCCCCGGTTCTTTGATCTATTGTTTCAATTAAAAAACCCCTGCAATGTAGAAGGACTTTTATATAACGATTGACTATTGATCCTCGGCATGTGATACACTCATTTCACAAGGGTACTTACAAACCTACTAAACAACGAACACAATATATAATCGAAAATGGCCCCTGCGGGGCCGCTTATTCAAAATGTCACAAGCTACTAAACTCCAAATCTACCTAAGAATTAAAAAAACCATCAAACCAGTAAAACTATAAATAGAGTTCAAATCGACTTATAGCGTCATATCGTAAATACGTAGGCAGTTAATGAAACGCAAAACTACACTCGAACCAAACAGTTAGGGAGTGCATAAGATCAATACGCAACTGAATTTCATCCATACTTGTTCCTGATCTCATGATTAATCCTTCTCTATATATTAAATTCAAATCACACTCAAACAATCATTCTATGCTACAAGTCTACACATATACATACATAAAACGCATAAACAAACATACATATATATACTTTTGTACATTCTATAACAAAATCTCTCCTCTGAATTTGATCTCGATCCCTACATCCCCTGCCAAATCTTCATATATACATACACAAATCAAACAGCTACTGCATCAAATCGGTACGGAACAGAATTTCATCACAATTTTGTTCCTCATCTTGTACTTAATCATTCTCTATATATTCAATTCAAACACACATAACCAATCAGCCTATCCTACAAGTCTACACATATACATACATTAAACACATAAATGGACATACATACATACTTTCTCATTATATAACAAAAGCTCTTATCTCAGTTTGGTATCTATCTCTACACTAATACCAATTTTGCATAAATACATACATAAAACACATAAATTCAGTTACAAATCTCAGCCATCGTTGTAAAACTCTTGCCGGAGCTCCGATTTAACCTAAAATCGTCGTGAATTTGCCCCTGCGAGGCCAGCTAATTGAAGGAGAAGAGCTTAGAGGCACTGAATTGAAGATTGGAGCTGCGTGTGGATGAAGCGCGGGGGAGGCTTCTTCAGTTATAACAAAAACAACGTACTTTTAGAATAAAGAAAAGTATGGATAGTACCGCTAAAATTTTAGAAAGTTGGGCTATTATTTTTAAAAGCCCAATAGTTAACATGGGTAGTTTTGAACTTAACCTTTATATTAATATAATAATATATTACATAACATCCCTCATATATTTAATAATAATAAATTAAATGTATTATTAAATTAATATATTAATATTAATTATAGTAATTTATATTATAATAAAATTATTATATTAATAATATAATAATTTTATTAATATTTTTTTGAAGATATGGATTTTATCCAAGCTATTTAAAATTTGTTCAAACCCGATTTTGTAGTGTTGGCTTATATGCATTTATTAATTAATTTTATTAACAAATTATGAATAAATATATTTTTGAGCGTATAAAAAAATCAAAATTTTGAAGGTATGAATTTTATCCAAGTTATTTAAAATCTGATTTCAAATCCGATTTTTTCAGATTTTTAGTTAAGTGAGATTACAATTATTTAATATCGATTATAATTGTACAATATTTATTATAAAAATCAATTTATAATGTGTGATAATATGATTGTGACTGACTTTATATTAAAAGAGTGGTTGATTAATGAATGATTAATTATGAAATTTAATTTAAAATATATAATGGTATATCGTGATTGATTTCAAATTAAAATTGTGATTTTCTAGTAAATATTTTTGATTTAGAAAATATGTATTTATGGATATGTTTAATAAAATCATTATTGTATTTAAATTAGAAGTGTTAACTAACCATGGTTAAAGAGGTAGGGTGAGATTGTAAATAAGGAAAATTCTTAATATAACATGATTGGTCTAAAATTTAGGAATTAGTTCTGATTGGTATTAAAATAATTTCCCGATTCTGATTGGTTAATTGACGTATAGTAGATTCAGGTATTGTAATAAAGGATTAATATAATCTGTAAACATGAGTATATTAAATTATATTAAATTAAAATTAAAAAATTTATTAAAAATAATAATTATATAAAAACATAACTGTAAAATTAAATAAAATTTATAACATAATAAAATAAACCTGTGCATCACACGGACATTGAAAGTTTGTCGGTTCGGGTATCGGCACGGTCAATTTATTTTAAAAATAAATAATAAAATAATATAATTAATGATAATTAGCCGATTACCTTTCTAAAATATCATATTTTCCAATTAATAATATTTCTTTTATAATTAAAACACTTTAAATTTTAATTTAAAACATAGTCATGCAATAATTAATATCTATCCAAAAATATCACAACATATCTTATAATCATTAACAAAACATAATAGAAATCCGTATATTACGAATAATGACCATTAAATTTTTAGTAAAAAATCAGAACCGTTAGATCTAATGATAAGATATATTATATGATTAAATTAATTTACTAAAATTTCAAGGTTCGAATTCCATCAACGACATATTTTTTAAAATTTTATAATATCAGTTTTAAACCATGCATATCATTAATTAAATTTATATGAAATTATATAAATTAAAATTAAAATAAAATAGTATAAATAATAATTATATAAAAATATAATTATAACATAAAATAAAATTTATTACATATCAAAAAAAATTCGTAAATCGCACGGATTATTAACGGTTTATTAACTAGTATTATTTTAACCAAAAAACCTGATAAACAATTGTACAAGCATCTACAATATTATGGTTATCTTCGATATGGATTGTGAAGTAATTACCAAAATTGATGTGATATACATACTTATTGTAGTTGGTAAGTTACCAACCGAAGTTATCAATTTTTGACAATATCCAAAAATAGTTAAGATACATATACAAGTTCAAAGAGGTTATAAAGTTATATATAAACTTTTTTTTATGAATAAAATTTAATTCATTAATGATAAGTCATACGATATTTACAAACATAGTCGAGTCGAATCAAACGTAAACAGAAATAATGGAATCAAACGTAGACAGAAACAATAGCTAATTAATCCATTCTTCGAGATATAATCACATGATTTGTTGAAGATGATATATTTACAAGTACCCTCTTCACCGCATGCATCTGAAGATTTATATGTACCCGCTTTGTTGTGACCTTCATCTGGATCTAATCCTGTTTGAGCTATCGATCATAGATGCGATCCCATAAGAACCTTCATCTCTAAATCAAAATCATGAAAATCTTGCCGATCTATAACCTCAACTATGGAAAACACAAAAACCCAACTCTCACAAGGAGAGACTAACACAACCCAAATAAATTGGGAATTTATTGGAACCCAAATAAATTGGGAGGTTTATTGAAGGAAACAAGATATGAAAGCAAGAAAAAACAAAAAGGAATTGGTGCTTTCCACCGATGAAAATCAATGGAAGCCTCCTCAAAACTCTTTAATGGAAGCTAAGGTTAGAAGGGAGAGAGAGAGAAGCAGGAGTCTATTTGTCAAGATCAAATTTTCATGTATTATATATATAAACTTTTGAAATGAACTTATTTTGTAAATGAATTTCTTCAGCAATTCAAGTTCATTGTATTGTTATTTTAATATAATACAAGTTAAAAATACATCGTTCTGCATTATGTACTATAATGACAGGTCTAAATATACACTAATTTTTTGGGTATATCTCAAATACTTATTTTAATTTAAGTGTTATACAATGTAATATGGGATGACATAGCAATTTTTAAAGATCGAGTATTTATTCAATAAATGTTGTCAAAGTTGATATGTAAAAGAGATCAAATAAAGAATATATGTGATGACATGGCAAGTATTGACAACTATCTTAACAAACCAATTCAGATGCTCTAAAATCATTGATACATAACTTTTGTGTTCAATATATTAATGGAGATTAAATAAGTTATAATATTTATTTGAGCTTCAAATTAATTAAAAATTTACTGTCTTCTTTAAATTTATTTTGGCTACTATATTTATTTTATTATTCGTAATTGTCCCAAATGATGTGGCATTTATTGATTTGGAACACATAAATAAGTACGTGGGTTCTCAAATTGAGAAAATTACCAATTAAAGAGATGACGGATTAGCATTTGGAATAAATTTCAGGACATTTTTAGATTCCCTAACATTTTTCTTTCTTTACACTCTATTTTTCGATGCCCCTCTTTATTTTTTATATTTTTAAAGTTTTCAAAAATATTAAAATTTTATAATATAAAAATTAACTATATCTTCTACTTTTCTCCACGATATTCTATCAATATATTAAATATTAATTATTTTCACCACTTTACTCATTTTTTAATTTTTTTCCCATTATTTTGTACATTTTCTTAATCTAAATACCCAACAAATATGTAAACAAATGTGTGGGACATGATATGTATTATTTTAGACAAGTATAAATCACATTCATTTAATATGTAATGGATTTTTTTTTAAATAATTAGATTTATAATCTTGCAATTGAGAATATGTTCTGAGAAAATTCTCGGATAAGTCAGAATCAAACCCAGATCTTGGAACAAGAGAGAATAAGCTCTTACCACTTAAGTTATCCAATCGTGCTCATATCTTTTTAATGGATGGTTGTGATTAAATCTAAAAACTTAACTCATCTCCCATCTACCTTCTATATATTTATCACAATATACATAATATAATGGAGATATAAATCAAAATTGTCCATTAAAGCACCATCTCTCTCCAGATCTACACAGATCATCCCTTCAAACACCTTTTCACAAAGAACTAAGGTAATCTTCTTTCTTTATAAAGTCTGTTTGTAGATCTATTTGACAGAATTTTCCATATTTGATTGTAAATGACATTAAGATATTTATAACTTATAATTTTTGTTTATGATGCTCATGGTTGAACATGCTTGTAATTGTCTTTGTAGATTATATTAATTTGGAGATCTACTCTCATATATTTGTTTAGTATAAATCTATTTTAACTTATAATGAGTTCGAAATCTGAATCGAACCCGAACCGATTTAATTCGTTAATCAATTTAGTGATAGAAAATTCAAAAATGATCCCAACACGATTTGAAGTGACCCGAAATAATTCATTAATTAAAATTTTCAATCCTTAACGCTTATGTGTTCAATTTCATTTCATTTTAGGATATTTTAACTTGATCTGAAATTGATCCGTTCATAAACACGAAAATGACCCGAAACCTGAAACTAACACCGCTAGGATTGATAACACCGCTAGAATTGATCGTAAATAATGGTTTTCCGAAGTTAATTAAAAAATTGATAAGTTCTAAGTGATAATTTACCAAACTAAACTTATGAATAAAACTATTTTTTTGACAAAATATTATGTATTTGATTGAAAAGATTGGACTCAAACGGGATAAATTCCCAAATTGACAATATAATCTGATTGAGAAACAAATAAACGAGCTAAACAAATAGCCGTTTTGTTTCCAGATCGTTTAGCATACAGAATCGAAATATTCTTTGAACTAAAAAAAAGATTACAATGACTTCCCAAGAAATCCAACCTATACCATCCCTGAAACCAGTTGCATCACAATTGACCTTCATAGAATTAATTTCAGTTGTAGTCCAATGTTCAAAACTTTAAGTTGCACCAATAGAAATTGGAGTCCCTGAATCTAGTAGCGTCACAATTGACCTTCAGACAATTAATTTCGGTTAGTCCAATGTTCAAAATTTTAAGTTGCACCAATTGAAATTGGAGGAACAGATTCCTTTATAATATGATAAATCTTCCATTATGAAAGGTGAATTTTTGTGATTTCAACCACCGACCCAACCTCGATGCGGGTTTTCGATATCCTCCAAAACATTAATTGAATCAAAGAGATAAAACAACAAACCAAATTTATGAAACGGAAGAAGGCTTAATTTATGAAGAAAGGGATAGATTTGAATATTTTTTAGGAGGGTTGACTTTCAGAGTTTGACTTTATTTGTTTAATTGTTTTTGTTACTATAAGTAAAACTATTTAAATGCAAATACCTTATCAAATATGTAAGTCAAAAATATTTTCCGTAGGCAACCGATCCTATCTTAAACATTGTTGATCACTATGAATTATTCTTTTTTTTTATCATATATTTGATTATAAATAAGATTAATACATTAAATATTATTAAAAATTAAAATATATCTTATTATTATTAATTATTTCAATTCCTCTTTTTATAAAAAATGGTCCTAAATTAAGGCTGAACATCACAATCTGAATCTACATGCCCTCTCTGTCTCTCCGTCACACGCGTATACACGCACTCGGTTGATACATACATTATACATACACTTTATTTTATGGATACTTACACAACCCATCTCCCCCTTTTTTTCTTGCGAGTTTCATCACCTTTTTTCCCCCTAAATTTACGAATCTATGTTATGATAAATTCATATCTTCTTGATTTATACATACTGATTTTCAAATCCAGGGTTTGGTTTTAGATTTTTACCTCATTTTAAGTTTCCATTTCTTTTGTAAACTTGACTTTTCTATGCCACAATTGCCCAAAATAGTCAGGTTTATGTTTTATGGGATGAATTTAAATTGTAACGGGCTAGTTGAGTCGGTCATTTAACAGGGCATCAGAGCTTGAATTTCGTAAAATTCCGAGTTTTAAAATTCTTATCCCCATGATTTTTAAATTGAATAGAACTTTGTTTTTTTTTTTTGTTGTTGCTCCTCAGTTAAAGTCTGCCTTAATAGGTGTTAAGTAATCAACTCAATTAAGTTGAAGACTTTGAGGTGTTAAGAGGAAGGTCCCAATTAGTTCATATATACTATTCTAACAATAGGAATATGCATTTGTGCCTCTTAATGGGGATTACTCAAAGTAGAAAGTGCAAATGGTACAAGATGTATGGGCAAATTTATTTGTTCTCCCTTGGTAAGATTGTTTTTCTTAGTGGATTTTATTTTATTTTAATCCTATGATGCGATCGATGTCAAGTGATAATAGTATTGCACCTATTTAATGACTTCTGTTACAAGTTTATTAACACCTTAATTTGATGCGTACATCTTGCTTCTCTGCAACCTTTTACTAGCATGGCGGGATACTCTGTGTATGTATGATTTGGTATTTAAACACATTTAGGCTATGTTTGTACTCACAGATGAAGTTTGGGATTTGATTATAGTCTTTAATTCTTGTAAGACAGGGGATTAACTCGTCATATCCCTTATTGTGAGCAAAATAAACTCGTGATTAGAATATATAAAGGACTACAATCCTAGGGTTAATGGTGATTGTGATATGATCTTTGGATTATAATCCCGTGACTATAATCTTTTGAATTCTTTTGAATAAGCATATCCCTGTGTTTCATGACGCCCATCTTTGGCACAATAATTTGTTTTCCTACATGGGATCGAACTTGAGATCAGATCTTTGATACCATGTTAAGTTAACGGTTCTCCACAAATCTCACTGTACTAGGAGGATTAGGGGCAGTACTTGTCTTGATCATGTATTATTTCCTAACGTTATGACTTATGTGTGATTTAATTAGTCTTTGCTTTCATATTCTGTGACATTTGTAAGGTTTACTGGTATGTGTTTTTGGATTTTTAATTGTTAGTTTGATATTCTACGATATGTTATATTTTGTGCACTATGCAAAGTTTGATTGACATTGGATGTTGTATTTCTCAGGTTTAATATTTTGAGGTATTGTGGTTAAGCTTTGTTGGGGTTCGTTAAATATGAGTAAGAAGGATGAGAAATCGGTCAAAGATTCTTCTTTTGCGGTTAATGAGGCTGTTAAGGAAAAGTATGTCTTTGGGAAATATGTGGAAAAGGAAATGTTTCTTAATCATGACAAACAAGGAGTTGCTCATGATTCCATTAGACCTCCGTGGGATCAGACTCTTCGAGTGCGAGAAGTCATGTCTCAGACTGATCCTGAATTTCCACAGGTAAGCTTGTGGAAGTATGCCTGTTATCTGCTCTTATCTTTTTGTGATCTTAACAAATTTTCAGCGGTTAAAGAGATTCTGAAGGCAGCGGTACGGCTTCTGGACTTTCTGCCGTTATACCATTAAAACCTATATTTTAATTCTTATCATTCCGTAATTCATTTTTTTTTTTCCAATTCTTGGTGTGCATCACCTTATGTTCCTAACCCCTAAGCTAGGAAGCACGGACTCTTCGTTTTGGCTGCCGTATGCGAGTCCGACTCGCCCGACTCGGCGACTCGGCCCCGACTCGGCTGAGTGCGTGTCGGACTCGCCAGGTGGAGAGTCGGGACAAAAACGTGGTTCGACTCGGCCTGGACTCGGCCCCGACTCGGCTGGACTCGGCTGGACTCGGCCTGGACTCGGCCCTGACTCGGCATGGACTCTGCCCTACTTAAAAAAAGCCCAGCCCAAGTAAAATAACCCAGCCCATTATCTTTATAACCTACTTTTGACTAATAACCCAGCCCATAATCTTTATAACCTACTTTTGACTACATATACATCTATGTTACCCGAACTCGGGTACGGGTGTCGGACACGGGTGCTGGTCCAAGTGTCAGACTCTTAGTTTCAAAAAAATTAGGATTTGTGGATATGGATCCGAAATTGGACACGGGTGCAGGGATTCGACATATAACCTTCACATATGTGAAGTTATACCTACTTTTTATATATTTTATAGTTGTAGATTAGTCTCTTCTACCAATAAAAAAATATACATAATTGTTTATGTCAAATTTATAGCATAAATCAAAGCATAACAATCATTTTGAACTACATTGCTTGGAGTTGAAGTGTCCGGTTTTCATATGTAGGATCCGACTCAGATCCCGTACCCACACCCATGTCTATGTCCGGTGGACACGGGTATGAGGGCAAATTGAAGAGTCCGGGTAACGTAGTATACATACATGTTTCATATATCTATAAGATCTGAAACCATATCTTTCTCTCTAACACCCAAGATGAACAAAATGTTGAGACTATTGATGAAGCTTTTTCTTGTTTTCCACTTATTTTGAAGAATGAAACTTTTATTACTTGTTATGAACTTATGTATTTATGAATGAAAATGTTAAGTGTTTTACATATACAAATCTTATCATGAATGTATATATATATATATATATATATATATTTATTTATTATTTTATTTGTCGAGTCCCGTATCCAAGACTCTTCGATGATTGGCGAATCCCCGAGTCCCCGTACCCGTATCCCGTGTCGCCGTATCCGAGTCCGTGCTTCTTAGCCCCTAAGCCAAACACACCCAGAAACTTTGTCATCTTGATGCGAAATCATTCAGTAACTTGCTCGATGCAGAAATTAATATCCATATAAGGAGATGTGATCTTTTATTAATTCCAGACTTTAACTAATAAAATTGAGATCGTTCTTTGGTTATAAGTTGTGATCAAAACAACTTTCACTATTTTACGGCTGAGAATTTATAAGGGTAGTGGCTCTCCTGATCTCGATTTATCCCAACATGTTTCGAATTCGTATAAAATTACACGACTAGTAGCCAAGTAGACTTGGCACATTTGTTCTTAGAGGTATCGTTATTTTGTTAGAGGTAGAAGTAAAAGATCCACTTAGTGAATTCTACTAGCACTTTA
Organism: Saposhnikovia divaricata; assembly: GCA_036435485.1. Classification (NCBI taxonomy): domain Eukaryota; kingdom Viridiplantae; phylum Streptophyta; class Magnoliopsida; order Apiales; family Apiaceae; genus Saposhnikovia; species Saposhnikovia divaricata. The sequence goes on along the minus strand of CM071594.1, from coordinate 51,035,128 downwards.
AAGATTTAAAAGTGTTAATCATCTTGAAGAGGCTCTTAATTCACTCTCTAAATATGTTATAAATAATTGGCTCCTAGTAGTTTAGTGTGTGTTCATCTCCAACAATGCTATTTATATCCACACCTTATTAAATTTTTTGTTTTTAAAGGAATTTGAATTCATGAGAGTACAAAAGAAAGTGGAGAGGAAGAGAGTCTTAATTAATTTATTATATTATATAACTTAGGAGCAAAAGAAGTTTAACACTGAGGAGGAAAATGAGGCTCTTAGTGATTTAAGGAGGCACTTAGAGTCTCTTTTGCAACATTTTGATCCTCCCTCTAATCTTAACTTAAAAGCTTACATGGTGAGATGCTTGGAGATACTCTATTATGCTATTAGAGTTTAGGTCTCCAGTTTTAACTATCCTATTGGCAATGTTCTTATATTGCGAACTATTTGTTGCTTGCTCCTTTGTGAGATTTTGCTCTTCAGTAGGATTGTGACCCCAATTCTGATTGTTATGGTGGTCCACTCATGAGCAGGAGTCTTAAGAGTATAAGTTCTCTTAAGTGGTTTGTACTAACACCTCAATGTTTTGGTTGAGTTGGCTATCCAACATTTTTCAACTTCTAGCAGCACAGCCCCTAGTAGTTTGGGAATTGGACTTGTGCGCTTTGATAGGACAAATAGGCTCTCAAGTCTCAAGGTTAATGGTTGTTTTACCTTTTCTATTACAAAGTTTAGGTTAGGTATAGGTTGCTGGAGACAATTAACTAAACCAATATCGGCCTTTTTCGTAACTAATATATATGACCTTCACTTTTTTGCAAAGCCTAAAGAGTGAATAGAGTGTTATTCCAATTACCCTCACACTACCTCTGCAGCTTCTCCCATTCTGTTTCAATTTTCAAGTTTTATTGTAATGGATAAACTAATGGTCTTAAGAGTATAAGTTCTCTTAAGTGGTTTGTACTAACACCTCAATGTTTTGGTTGAGTTGGCTATCTAACATTTTTCAACTTCTAGCAGCACAGCCCCTAGTAGTTTGGGAATAGGACTTGTGCGCTTTGATAGGACAAATAGGCTCTCAAGTCTCAAGGTTAATGGTTGTTTTACCTTTTCTATTACAAAGTTTAGGTTAGGTATAGGTTGCTGGAGACAATTAACTAAACCAATATCGGCCTTTTTCGTAACTAATATATATGACCTTCACTTTTTTGCAAAGCCTAAAGAGTGAATAGAGTGTTATTCCAATTACCCTCACACTACCTCTGCAGCTTCTCCCATTCTGTTTCAATTTTCAAGTTTTATTGTAATGGATAAACTAATGGTCTCACTAAATAATTGTTCACTGACACAGGTCTAGTTGCTAATTAGTGTACGCTTTTCATATTTTTTAGACTATAAACTATAAATATATGCTTCATGGGCAATTTTTTAGACTTTCTGCACATGTACATTCCTTTTATGTTCTTTCTAGTCGAAATTAAGCTTCCTCCTCCCAAATCTCTTCCTCAGAGAAAGCGAAAACTGCAGCAGTTTCTAAAGGATAATCTCAAACGTGAGGCTCAAAATTTGTGCGATGAACAAATAGAAGCAAAATTTAGAGGGCACTTATTGCGAGCCTCTTCTGCTTCTTCTGCGCATAATATGACTGATTCTAATGAAAACTTGCACAAAGGAATCTGCTTAAGCTCGCGTAGTTCAGGTAGTTATTTGACATCAGAGGAAAATTTTGAGAGGCCACCTTGTGTAAGTTCCAATATGAATAATGCCAAAGACTGGTACCAATCAGACAGGATGACATCTCTTTTAGCTGACATAACTGGATCAGTCCATGGTTCAAACCTTGTTACTTCCGAACATATCCAGGAACCAGAATCACTGCATTTGAAGGACGGTACAAATTCCTCAAACTTGGAGGAATCCAGTTATGATTGTCCGCCTTCACAATCAAACCTCTTAATCAATTTTCTTTTCAATCAGTTTAAGAGGATGGCTGTTCCAGTTGGGCATCACTTTCAGGCTGACGTTCCTGAATGGTGTGGACCATCTAGTGAGGTATCTAAAAATGGTGATTCTGGTAATTCAAGGTGGTTGGGCACAAAAGTTTGGCCAATCGAGAGGCAAGATGTTGCTTTAGAAGAAGTTGGTAGAGGAAGGCCAAGCTCCTGCTCTTGTGCCTCCCCAGGATCAACCAACTGCGTGAGGCACCATATTCTTGAAAAAAGGTGCCTTTTGCGATCTGATCTTGGCCCATTATTTTACGTTTGGAAGTTTGATGAGATGGGGGAAGAAGTTTCCGAGTCATGGACGGTAAAGGAACAAGAAAGCTTTGATTTGATAGCAAAAAGAAAGTCCAGCAAATGGAACTTATTTCAGAATGCTATGAAATCCTTACGCAAGTGCAAGATAGACATCACTAGTTATTACTTTAACGTCTTCATCCCTAGAATTATGAGTTCTCAGACCAGGTCATTGCTAAAAGAAGTTGATATCGATATCGATGATGTGAATGATGTCTTTACACTAAATATAAGGAGAAGTCGCACAGATAAAAGCAGCAGTTCTGGATGTAGTTGTGAGGATGTGATATCTATATCTAGATAGTTGCATCACAATTAATTTTCCCATGTACGCTTTTGCAAGGTTTGTTCTCTATCCCGTCTTTTGCATCTAGCGAGCTGCATAGAATATACAACTTAATATCTCAAATATTGTCGATGCCCGTAGGTTTATCTATCAAATACATGGGGTTGGCAAGTGTGGTTGTGGAACTCTCCTTTTTTGCAGTGGCCTAAATTGAAGTCCTCACTCTCAAATGATCCCCTCATATTTCAGATACATGCTTTACATTGCCTTTGCTATACTCTTTTAGTACTCAAATTTCTTCTACTTGGAAGTGTGAGGAAGCTTCTTGGCTGATTATATAGACTAATCAGACTTCGCAAAACTGTTCTTGACAATCATGTCTTTGTACTATGATTTTAGATCGTTACTTGTGTTCTCTTTCTATACTCAACTTTATACTTGATTCACCAATTTAGACAAGTTGAAGTTTTTAAGTCATCTCTAGCACGAATCCCCATAAGTTTTATCCTAAAATACCACAATTTAGAGTTTTAGCCCTCAATGCCACATAAAATTCACATTTTCAACTTGTGAATTACCCCATCATTTGGAATGAGGTGATACATAAGTCTAACGTCGAAATTATTTGAGAATTTCTTGGGAGATTTACATCTCCAAAATGCGTGCATTTCTTAAATTTGCCTTTCAAGTTTGATAGATGCTTCTTCCCAAAAAACTTATTTCAATGATGTTTATTTTATTAGGCATGCATGTTTGAAATGTGCATTTCGTGTTTAGACTTATCTTTCGAATTGTGGTATTGGAGGCAATCGCTTTTTTCTTCTTGAAATTGTGGTATTTGGGGGCATTAGTGTTGAATTTGTATGGATTGTTTTATTTTGATGTCTTGTGTGGCTTTATATATTGATGAGATTTATATGATAGATCTATGATCCATCAATTAGTTGCCCTTGAGCTCTCTAGTTTTTGGAAGAAAAGAGGTACTCCCTCTGTCCCTCTCATTTCTTTACATTTTTTTCACTGCTTGACACGCATTTTAAGGCTTCTAAAAAGTATAGTTCCATAACTTATTTTTAAAATATTCTTCAAAAAAAGAAAATTTTAAAAATAAGTTATGAAACTATCGGCAAAATGTACCTTAAAATCCGTGCCAGAATTACATCCCCAAGGTAAAGAACCAAGGGAGACAAAGGGAGTATATTTCTTTTGTTTTTTTTTTTTGTGTTTTTAATTTGTAGGAGTTTGCTACTAAAAAAGACTTGGGAATACAATTTGAGAAAGAAAGACTCTTTGATTCTTTCTCGTCTTTCCCTCTTTCTTTTCTTTTTTCCTTTAAAAACTAAACTTGAGGACCTCATAAGTTCGAAATCATTGTTATGCTATTTTCATTAGCTTTTTAATGGAGAGAAATGAGAAGAAATGAAGTTTTTTATATATTGGGGCAAAAAGGAAATGAAGTTGAACGAAAGGTAAGATTTATTTTTTGTTCCCATGCTCGCAAGTTTTTTTAAAGAAAGGAAACATTGTTAGTGTCTAACAATGTGCTCCCAAGTTGAAGTTAGAAATTGGAGAGAAGAGTAGAGAAAGGAAAAGGAGGTGTCAAGAAAAATTTCTTCCAAGTTGTTCTCCCTATTAGGTTTTTTACTAGAGAAGAAAAGATTGGGAAAGAAATTTTCCAAAATTTCTCCATAAAAGTTTCTTCCTAAAATTGAGAAGATTGAGACGGAAGCTCTCATTTACCTTTCCAATGTTTTCCTCTATACATTTTTTCCCCAAAATTATCTTCTATTCAAAAGAAAACTTTGGAGCACGCAATAGAAAGTTATTCAAAATCTTTATCATGCTTCTCTTCTTCAACTAAGATATCTAGAGAGCACAATGTGAAAAAATGATTGGATATTTTCTTGCTTAAAACTTCATTCTTTTTTCATATCTTTGATAGTCTAAAGAATTAGTGAATGTTTGTAATTCCTCTTTCATTTCAAATCTTCTAGCTCTTTGGAGGAAAGTGTTGATGATATAATGCATATTTTTTTTATTTCTTCGTAAGAGAGCGAAAAAAAATTGCATATCTATCAATTTCAATTTCCTTCCCTCCAAAATAAACTTATGGCTTGTTTGGGAAGTTGGATTCATTTGAAATTTTAGATTTGATCAAATGACATGTTTGGATAACTAAAGAATTTGAATTTGGATTTTGATTTTGATTTGATATCCAAGACGCTTAATTATAAGTACGAGCATTTGAAATGACAACTCAATTCATGTCATTTGAAAGCCATTAGACACAATCCTAAGAAGTTTAGTTCTATTAGTGAGAATCAAAAAATGTAATGATCGACCGAATGTTTAATTAAAAATCAAATCGATAAATTTTCAATATTTCGGTTTTAATATGATAGTAAAGGCAAAATGTTTTAATTAGACAAGCCAACATGCTAGTTATTCTTAATTATATTGTTTTACTACTTCATCCGTCCCATTAATTTTGTCCACAATAAAATATCCTCCTTTTCTTTAATCATGTCTATAACATTGAATAAAACTTTCCAATTCTCTCTGTAAAATTCTGTCTCTATGTGTTATAAATATTCTGACTATGTGATAAATTGAATGGAGGCTAAATACATGGCAGTAGTTTATATAAGGTAAACATATCTATGTGGTAACATCCAAGTTGTGAACATATCCGAGCGTAGTTGTACATGCGGGAGATGAGACCCATCATTTACCGAGTTCGCATGTAGTGGTGGGTTCCATGAAAAATAAACTTAACTGGCACCAATTTATTGAGCCTTACCATTACAACTAGCAATTGCAAAAGGTGAAGAGACCGGTGATATATCCACTTCAACCTACTCAACTTTGGAACTTACCAAGGGATTGGCAACGGTTTGGGAAATTGGTACTTAATGAGGGCTTGAAGAAGGTAAAGAAGAAATGTGGGGATAAGGGGCAATTGGTCAAAATTCGAACAGAGATGGATGCTTCTCGCACCGGGAAAAAATGCAGTGTTTGCAAACAAGAGGGTCATACAAAAAGGAATAAGAAATGTCCAGGACCTGCGGGACCACAAGCATGATGCTTTTTCAATATCTTTGTTTCAGCTTGGTAATTTGTTTGATGTCATTTGTGTGATGTTTTAAAGAATTTGTAATGAACTTTTTAATTTTAATTCGTTGTTTCAGATTCAGTATTTAACTTTTTCATATTTATTTTTGTTGTTTAAAAAATTGTATTATACCAAGTTGGACCTTGGTACGCTTTCTTAAATATATATAATTTAAAATGGATGCAATTCTTTTTCATAAAACCTTACTTTTACAACGATATTCAAAGTAAACTTGAAAACTACTTTCAAAATTACATGAAAAATTATACTACCATAATCTTTGTAAATTGATGCAACTAATATATAAAACCACTTTTCACAACGATAGTGATACAACTACATGGAAGTATGTGGAAAATGACATTGGCATAAACTTTATTCATCATCGGACATATAGCAATCAGAGTTATAATCAAGACTCATAATGAAGTGCTGAAATATCCTTCCTTGTCTTAAGTCGCCCTCTTCAATATACGCATCACGGTCATCTAGTAGATTCTTTTGGCTTAACCATAATCTCATTCGATTCTCTTCTCGTGCACAAAAGTACGCTAATTCTAGTTGTTAAGGAGTGTCACGCGGCATGAGTGTGGCGCGTTGTTTTGGTATTCTTACTCCATACAACCAACATTGTTCTATACAACGAGAGGCAATTTGTTCATTCGCCATTCCCACTTTTGATGCATTGTGCTTATTGACATAGTTGAGTAACGTAAATTTGGATCGAGCAGGTAGTAGAAATCATCACACCACCATTTTCTACCCATTGCTATGAAAATATTACAAGGAGTATAATTCATATTAAATTGTATGAGAGAAGTGCTAAAATATTTTGTAGTGGTTGGGTGAACAAGCCTCAACACATACTTGTTTTTGTAGGGACTTTAAGGATGAATTATTACATTATCTTCAACTAGCCCGTGAAAGCACGGGAACAAATAAATAAATCACAAGAATGCACATGAAAATACATTGAAACTCTTCCATAATAGATGTTGTGGCCGTATTCATTTTTTAACCTTTTGAGTATCAACTTTTATAGTCTGGTCAACAGTAAAATAAAGCTTCAATGTTTAAAGCTATGCCTTTCGTTATTCATGCAAGTTATTAAATTTGAGTGGTCTCATCATCATAAATGTGTGCTCAAAGGGGGAGGGGGGAGTAATAATTCATATGCCTGTAAAGTGGAGTGGTTTGTTCAAATATAAATTTTGTTGAAAACATCAACTTTAGAAATGGGATCATAAAGTTGTGTAATCTCTTCAACTTGTTGTGACTGTGCCTATCAGTAATGTGTGGTCTTCTCAACAACAGTATGAAGATAACAGTTTCGGCACTTTACTTAAAATTATTGAAATTAATTAGTCACATCTTCGTATGACTGTGCTCACAGTCATAATTCACATGTTTGTAAAGCACAATTATTTGTGAATGCATGTTATTGTAAATCTCAATAATTCACGTTCTACTTTGTTTGCTTGCTTTATTTTATGTACTTTGTTTGCTTCATTTCAATAAAAAAAATTATGTAGAAATTTGTGAATTTTTGTCATTTCGGCCTTAAAGAAAACATAGTTGCGCACTATATTTGTTCATCTTTTTGGATTTAAACCAAAGTAGGATGTTAATACTTTAATGCGAAATAAAAATAACGACAAAAAAATTTGTAAAATTATGTTTTTTAGACCCCTCAACATGTCTCCACAAAGTTTTTATTAAGAATTTTTTAGTGGTACTTGTCATATTCGGACCAAAAATTACAATACTTACGCATATTATTTTTTCAATTTTTTGTCTTATAGCAAAGTAGGACATTCCAACTTTCACATGAAGCAAAAAATGGAAAAATAATTCTTTAAAAATATGTTTTTTTCAATCCATGAAAATTGCTCTTGGCTTAACTTATATAAATTAATTATTTTACTTTCATTTTCAAAAAATCACATCTCTTATATTAAAATTTTCAAATTTTTTTACTGCAAATTTATTATTAATCCATACTCATGTATTAAGAAAAAAATCAAGTCAAAAATGTCAAAATAATTTGAAATTCGAATTATATTTGTATTTCTTTATTTGCATTGCAGGAAGAACAAAAGGGAAAAAGGAATAAAAAATTAAGAGGGTCGCCACTTCAAGTGGCGAATCAGGAGGAGACACCACTTCAAGTGGCAAATTCTCCTGGGTCGCGACTTGAAGCCTATACCATTTTTGAAAGTGTGAACGTAGCTGTACCAGATTTGCAATTCTTCATTTCATCTATACCAAAAAAGCGAAGGAGCCTACAAATACATCATTCATTACAACTGAATTTTTTACTACAAAATTTTATATGGGATGTTTATTACTTTCAATGATAGTGACGATGGATGTTTATTATTTTTGAAAGAAGTTAGCATACACGAAATTTGAATGGAAGTTAACAATTTTAGTGTAATTTCGAAGATGAAACTGGACTTTTTGTTGAAGAAATCAATATATTTTGATATAATACTTAACTTTTCTTGGATAGTCAAATATTGCACATTGTTTTAGATAAAAAAAATTACAAAATTGTATTGTGCCATCAATCATTCTTTTGTTCTACAGACAACTTCACTGTATCGTCATTCAAGCATCCTTTTTCTACATAGCATTCTGTGCACAATGTTTTGCAATCAAAATTTTTTTTACAAACTTGTACTACATTTCGACACAAAGTTCTGCAATTTTTTTAACTGAAATTGTTAGCATACACGATACCAGAACAATGGAAATTAACAATTTATTATGAATTTTGATGATGAAACTAAAATGCAGGGTTGCGATACGATACATGTATATGGTCTACAACAAATATTGGACATGACTAAGGAATATGCCCGTGCAACGCACACGGGAAATAGGAAAAAATAAATTTATTTAATTTTGTTTGATATTATTATATATAATTTTAGTGTATAAAATTAATGTTTTTAGTATCAAAATATCTACACTAATAAAATCTAAAATTATTAATATCTTTTGGAGATGGCAACAAAGTAGAAACTCTGGGATATGGCTCAATAATTCTTGGGAATGTCATCATTGAGAATGTAGCACTGGTTGAGGGCTTGAAACACATACTTTTGAGCATAAGTCAACTAGGTGATAAAGGTTATCAATCTATCTTTGACAGTGAGGGATGCAAAATCATGAATATAAAGAATGGAGACATCGTTTTAACTGGCCAAAGACATGGTAACATCTATGAAGCTAGCTTGGGTGATTCAATTACTGGAACCATCAAATATCTTTATAATAAGGCATCAAATGAAGAAAGCTGGAAATGGCACAAGAAGCTCTCATATCTTAACTTTAAAAAGATTAACTATCTTGTTAAGTACAATCTAGTGAGAGGCTTACCGCATGTGAATTTTGGGCAAGATGGACTTTGTGATGCTTGTCAACTTGGTAAACAGAAAAGAACAACTTTCAAGAACAAAACAGAAAACCAATTACTGAACCATTTCACATGCAGCATCTTGATCTATTTGGTCTAATAAATATTATGTCAATTAGCAAGAAGAAATATGCTCTTGTTATAGTTGATGACTATACAAGGTTCACATGGGTGTTCTTTATCCACAAGATAGACGAAACTTCTCAGGAGATCATTGAACTTATCAAGAATATTCAAATAGCTCTACGTACAGAGTTAAACTACTTAGACGTGACAATGGAACAAAATTCAAGAACTCAATCATGGAGGAGTATTGTGCAGATAGTGGAATTATTCAACAGTTTTCTGCACTTGGAACACCTCAACAGAATGGTGTAGTGGATAGAAAGAACGAAACTCTCATAGAGGCAGCAAGAACCTTGTTGGCAGATGCAAAGCTTCCAACCTATTTCTGGGCAGAAGTTGTCAACACTGCATCTTTATTTTGCACTTTAGTGAAAAATCATGGTAAAGCTCCCTATGAGATGATCAAAGAAAAGAAACCAACTGTGAAACACTTTCACATCTTTGGTTACAAATTTCATGTCCTGAAAGTTCATCCAGAACAGATAGAAAAATTTGAAGGCAATGCACACTCTTCTACAAGAGATACCACTAACTTAGTGGGAGAGTCTAGCAGGAGAAATCTTCCACCTGGTAGAAATTGGATAAGTAGTCATACTAAAGATTTGATTATTGGTGATCTAAATAGTGGTGTTCGAACTATAAAAGCAAAACAAAATGATTGCTTGCTTGGGCGATTCAATTACTGGAACCATCGAATGTCTTTATAGTAAAGCATTAAATGAAAAAAGCTGGAAATGGCACAAGAAGCTATCACGTCTTAACTTTAAAAAGCTTAACGATCTTGTTAAGCACAATCTAGTGAGAGGCCTACCGTTGGTGAATTTTGTACAAGATGGACTTTGTGATGCTTGTCAACTTGGTAAATAGAAAATAACTGCTTTCAAGAGCAAAATATAAAACTCAATTACTGAACCATTTCACATGCTGCATCTTGATCTATTGTTAACTAGTTTGTTAGATGTTTTTTAAATAACTAAAAGATAGGATAGATGCTAGGGTTTAGGAATTTAGTTTGTTTTTTTGTGTTTAAAAACCACACGTTAGTTATTTGGAATATCACATCGAGTATAGATCTTCTTTATCCTCCCTGTTCTCTTTGTTTTCCTTTGTTCTTTAGTAGTCTAAAACCCCAACATCTTGGAAATGCAAAGCTTCAATATATTTCTGGCAGAAGCTGTCGACACCGCATGCTTCATTCAAAATTGTACCTTGGTGAAATATCACGGAAAAGCTCCTTACGAGATAATCAAAGGAAAGAAGCCAACTGTGAAACACTTTCACATCATTGGTTGCAAATGCTATGTCCTGAAAGTTCATCTATAGCAGTTAGGAAAATTTGAAGGTAATGCACACTCTTCTACAAGAAATACCACCAACTTAGTGGGAGAGTCTAGCAGAAGAAATCTTCCACCTGTTAGAAAATGGACAAGGGATCATACTGAATATTTGATTATTAATGATCCAAATAGTGGTGTTTGAACTAGAAGAGCAACACAAAATGAACACTTACATTGTTGTTTTCTCTCAAAGAATGAACCTAAGAAGGTAGAAGAAGCATTACTGAATATTGATTGGGTAATTGCAGTGCAAGAAGAATTAAATGAGTTTGATAGAAATAAAGTCTGGAAACTTGTACTAAGACCAAGGGATAGATCAATTGTTGCTGCAAAGTGGATTTTCAGAAACAAGCTAGATGAATCTGGTATGATTGTAAGAAACAAGGCAAGACAAGTGGCCAAGGGATATTCATAGGATGAAGGAATTGACTATGATGAAACGTTTGCCCCTGTAGCAAGACTGGAAGCTATAATAGTGTTTCTTGCATTTTCTGCTTATTCAAAATTCAAAGTATACTAGATGGATGTGAAGAGTGCCTTTCTGAATGGCAATCTTGATGAGAAAGTCTATGTGGAGCAACCACCTGGCTTTATTGATCCAAAGTTTCCAAATCTTGTCTACAAACTTGACAGGCACTCTATGAGACATTGTCTAAATTTCTTCTTGAAAATGGCTTCAAAAGAGGTGCAATAGACAAAACTCTCTTCTTTAAAAAGGTAAAAGGTGATTTGCTATTAGTTCAAGTTTATGTTGATGACATCATATTGGGGTCTCCTAATGAAAAGTTGTGTGCTAAATTTAGCAAGCTTATGCATTGTAAATATCAAATAAGCATGATGGGTGAACTTTATATCTTTTTAGGCTTGCAAGTCAGATAAACTCAGACTGGTATTTTCATAAATTAGTTTAAGTATATTAAGGATCTTTTAAAAAGATTTGGCTTTCAAGATTGTTCAAATGCAAAAATACTCATGGCAACAGCCACTAAGCTAGACTTTGATCCTAAGGGTAAGAGTGTTGGAAACACTAGCTATAGAGGTATAATAGGCTCAATGTTAAATTTAACTTCAAGTGGACTAGATATAATGTTTTTTACCTGTTTATGTGCAAGATCACAAAGTAATCCTAAGGAATCTCATTTAATTACTGTGAAGAGAATTTTCCAATATCTCAAATGAACTCAAAACCTTGGTTTATGGTATCCTAGAGAATCTTACTTCTCATTAATTGGCTATTCAGACTCTGACTATGCTGGTGTAAGATAGATAGGAAACGCACTACAGGTACTTGTTAGTTCTTAGGAAACAGATTGATTTTTTGGGCCACCAAGAAACAACAATCTGTCTTAACCTCAACTGTAGAAACTGAGTACATTGTAGCTGGCAGTTGTTGTGCCCAACTTCTTTGGATAAGAATCAGTTTTTGGATTTGTTTACACAATATCACGCAAGTATACGTGGTCAAAAGTAATACAATTAAGTTCGTTCCACTGAGATCTGGTTAAGTTCTTTTCAGCTAATGTGCCTATTCAACAATTTATGATCTTAATTCACTGCTAAGATAATAAATAAATTGAGGTTTTAATTAACTAAATTAAACTAAGATGCGAATTAAGGAATTAAGAATTAACTAGCTAATGAGATCTAAAACTGATTTACTTATATTAGAATAAACATGGAATCCTAACTTCATTATCTACTTCACTTAGAGTCGCAGCCTTTAATCAAAACATGTGATGGTTTTGATATCTGATTGGATAACACGAAACAAGTAAAAGCTACCTCTCGGTATACTAATACCAAACTACGCATGCATCCACAAAAGAGATAGAAGATGGGTAGACACCAAATATGTTTAGACCCTATATCTCTATAGAATTTGAAAACATAAAGGTTTAAGCACAAGTTATCCACTTAGATCACATAGGGTAGCATAATATCTCTATTTACGCCACAAATCATGATGTTAAAACATCAACCTATCCTATGCTAGCATGGCAAGCTCTAAATCTCAAGATCCACTCTCGTTTAGCAAGAGATTAACAAATTAGATGTTCGCGACGCATCCAAATACATGAAACACAACCATACGAGGATATCAAGAATTCACCACACATAAATCTTTAAAGCATGCAAACTACTAAGCTACATAGATAAATCCGTTAGAATCCCATGACAACAATTAGCTCATAATTGAACCGTTCATCATCATGGGATTTGATGAAAACATGATATAAAACAAGATATGAATAAAAGAAGTAATTATATTAATAAACAAAGAGTTAAGAAAACAAATCTAGAATCCAGAATAACACAAAAGATGAAGTAGATCTAGATCCGTTGCTTGTCACGAGCGTTGAATCCTTCTCTCATTTTCTCCCTTGCAGATCTAAGCTATGATACAATAATAAAAACTCCCTAATTACAATGCTAAGATGTGTTTAAATAGGCTCTAGATTTCTTGCCCAACAGGAAATTACCTTCTATTACAATTAGAATTCGATTAAGGTACTAAAACCTGCCTAAAATATAATTAGAATTAGAAAAAGGGCAAAACAGTAATCTTTCAGCCTTGCTTCACAAAGAACACGTGCGCGAATTTTAACTACATGCTCCTTGCACCTGCTATCTATCCCAGGTTGTAGAAAATCTCTCAAGCTTCGCGTGAGCTGTAATATCGCTGAAAACGGACTTCTAGAACTCCAGATATGGCCAAAACAGTGTAGACTGCGCAACCTTCCCGGAAAATCCGAATTTTAATCAATTAATCCTCCAAACACGATAGAAGCATCCACCATAATCGACATTCTTGCAACTCTGCACAACTAAGCAAAACACATCAAAACTACAACAAACTTGAGTCCAAGACAATCAATTTAAGCCGATATGGAACGCTCCAAGTGGATATAAAATCCACTTATCACACCCCCAAACTTAAACCGATGCTTGTCCTCAAGCATAAACAATTACAACTAACTAACTAACTAGTACCACTTCCGTAGGTGATCACGGTTGCATTTGGCATATGCAACAAGCCCTTTAAACCCCTCGGCAGCCCTAGTGGACGAGTAAGGTCTCGTGAGGGCTTATAGCGAATGTACCCACAAAATCCATTTAACCTAATGCAATGCAATGCATGAATGCAACTAGAATGAAAATGCAACGATCCCCTTCAAACTAACCAAAACCAACTAACAAGAAAATATCTCAAAGAATGAAACTAAATCCAAATAGAGCTCGACTAAGTTCCTGTATACTAAGAATACATGAACAGAAACGTGCGTGTGTGCAATGCTCATCAGAAATACTCCCAAAACTAGGTCAAAGATCATACATGCTCTTCGTCAAGACAATCATAGGTTTATAAATAGAAAAGACTGTAGACACTTCATAACCTAAGAACACCTCCATCCTTATCCAAGGTAGACAGAAATTCATGCTTTATTACTAACTACTATGACACATATATACAAGCATGCTTATTTAACCGTGCAATGGATGAGACCCCGAAAGGCTTATACAATAATACCCATATAGCGAGCGTTAGGTTAGTGGATCCCAGACTATAAAAACCTTAGGTCACTAGGCACAAAGTCCCCGCGAACTTAATAGCTCGAGTATTAAAGAGCTCACCCTGGTTAATTTTTCATATAAACAATTGACACTTTTGACTCTTTTTTCTTTTTTTTCTGCTTTTTTTTCTGCTTTTTTCTTTTCTATGCAATCTGGAATGAGAATTCTCAATTCCAACCCTAGACTACTCATATAAATATGAGCTGGCTACTAGCCATTTGACATCTAGCAATTATTGACAATTATTTATAATTTAAGCATGAAATCCCTGTTTTCCCCCAAACTTAGACTTAAGTGTTCCTACGCTATCAAGGGAATAACGAAAATTCTAAATATAAACAAGTGATTAAATCTCAAAACATCCAAACAAGCATGACCCTAACCTAGCCCAAAAGCACCCAATGAGACTGTGTAATTAGTTTTGTTTCTGAAACACATAAGTAAATTTCTTAGAAACTATAAGTCAACCCTCTATTCATCACTACCACACTCAATTAGACACCTACCTACCAATCAGAATTAGCTCGTCTTAAGGGATCATGAAATATGCATGCCATGAAATGCAACTAATATGAACTCACATGGTATACAAAAAATAAAAACAGAATGTCCTATATGAAACAAACGTAGATAACACGAACATAAATACATAATTTACTACTACTAATATGCAAAGCATGAAATCCTACATGAACACATAATACAACAACAACTACTAATCCCTCAAACCACCCCCAAACTTAAAATATTCAATGTCCGCATTGAATAGAAGTAAATACGAGGGAAAGTAGAAAACATACCTAACCAGCTGAGTCATCACCCTCCTCGGATGAATCTGGTGGAGGATAATGCGTACGAGCTCCATAGACTGGCCACTTCCCAAATTACAAGAATACTACAAAACCCCCAATTACAAGAACACAAATTCGTAATAAAAATAAGATTAGAGAAAAAGATTTACCCAATACGAATCGAAGAGGTGAACTTGCAATTAAACTTCCCCCAAACTTGAATCCTTCTTGAACTCGAATTTTTTAGAGATGTAGAGGTTTAGAGAATGAATTGGGTTTGTATGAATAGGTGTATATAAATAATGGAGGGATTGGATGAATAAAAATTGAACGTGTAAAGGAGAAATTTTGAGTGGGTATGAATTTGAGGTAAGATAGAAAAAGGATTTAATAATTTAAAGAAAAAGAATTTGAATTGATATAGGTTTAGAGATTTGAATAGGAGATGGGGGTTTTGGAATTGTTATGAAATTAGGAATAGGTTTAGGGATGAAAGAAAAAGAGGAGAAAAGAATTGGGTTTGAAAGAAAAAAGAAAAAAAAAATTTGTATACAAACAGCTGAAAAAAAAATCTGCACTAAAAGCTGTCACGCAGGCGCAGCCCGCAGACGCAACCTGCGCGACATACAGACACGTAGGCGCAGCCTGCGTGAGAAAACAGTATTTCTCGATTTTTTTTTTTTGAATACAACACTCAAATATTTTTATTTTTTTTATTTTTTTTGTAAGACCACTCTTTTTTTTTTCTTCTCTCTACACTAATGCATGGGTTGCCTCCCACGAAGCGCTTCTTTAACGTCAATAGCTTGACGTTGCTTCCTCAACTCATGGCGGTTTCAAAAGAATAACTAAACCGTCCTCAACAGATAGACCATTCATACGAACGTTGACCTCTTGTTTGCTTGCTTTCCACAAATCTCTCCCGTCAGACTTCAACCTGATTTTACTATCCAACAGCTTAATCTTCTCCTTTTTCTTCTTCACACCTCTACGG
This sequence comes from Saposhnikovia divaricata, assembly GCA_036435485.1. Classification (NCBI taxonomy): domain Eukaryota; kingdom Viridiplantae; phylum Streptophyta; class Magnoliopsida; order Apiales; family Apiaceae; genus Saposhnikovia; species Saposhnikovia divaricata. The sequence continues at coordinate 51,019,200 of CM071594.1, read as the reverse complement.
TGCTTTTCCGACTCGAACGGCTGAACAAAACTTTCTTCTTCCTTATCATCAGCTTTCCACCTTCGTAACACATTATCATGCCCATCTTCAAAAATCACTAGCTCATTATTCAAAAGGACATACCTCAAATGTGGTGGAAGTTTCCCAAGCTTTACACTCGAGAGATCTCGAGAAGAACTGTCAATGAAATCACTGATGTGATGCTTTAGCACGTGTGTGTTCGACTTTTCGCTCAACAACTGATCAAACTTCTTTCTCTGACCCGTATCAACTATTTCCACACTGCAACACTCTTCATCCTCTGTCGAAAATTTCATGGCCTTGAAAACATTAAAGGTGACATTCTGATCTTGCACCTTCATTGTAAGCTCTCCTTTTTGCACATCAATCAAAGTATGGCCTGTAGCTAGAAAAGGCCTTCCCAAGATTATGGGAATCTTCTTGTCTTCTTCAAAATCCAAGATAACAAAATCAGCTGGGAAGATAAGCTTATCAACTTTCACCAAAACGTCCTCCACTATGCCCCTTGGATATGTGATAGATCGATCAGCCAACTGCAAAGAGATATTGGTTGGCTTTGGCTCCGGCAGACCAAGTTGCTTGAACACAGATAAAGGCATGAGATTGATGCTAGCTCCCAAGTCACACAAGCACTTGCTAAAAGAAAGGTTGCCAATAGTGCAAGGGATGGTGAAACGTCCCGGATCTTTAAGTTTGGGTGGCAACTTCTGCTGCAGAACTGTACTACACTCCTCCGTTAATGCCACTGTTTCAAATTATTCCAACCTTCTCTTTCGTGACAAAATATCCTTCATGAACTTTGCATACCTCGGCATCTGCTCCAATGCTTCAACAAAATAATGTTAATGGAAAATTTCTTGAAGACATCCATAAACTTCTGAAACTGTTTCTCTTGACTTTTCTGCAAGCGTCCAGGATATGGAGGGGGAGGATAGATCTGATTATTCTTTGAAGATTGCTCCGGAGTAGACTTTTCAACAAGTTTCTTGCTCTTCTCACCATCAAGCTGATCAGCCACTAAATCAGATTTCTCAATTACTGGCACTGCAGATTTTTCAACCTGCTGATTCTGAACATCTTCATCTTCCTTAGCTGCTGATTTAGGATTCCTCGTGACTTTTCCAGATCTCAAAGTAACTGCATTGACCTGTTCTTTGCTTTCCCTTCTGCCTGGATTAGCCTCCGTATCACTAGGCAGAGTTCCTTGTGGCCTACTAAATAAAGCACTAGCAATCTGTCCCATCTGGTTTTCCAAGACCTTTTGAGAAGCTTGCAGGTTCTTCATCATCATCCTCAAATCATCCATTTCTGCTTTTTCATTAGATGATTGCCCCGCATGAGCCTGGGGCTGTTGCTGCTGAAATCCAGGAGGTTGATATGGTGCCCTTGGAGCATAAGGCTGTTGATAGCCTTGATTGAATGGCTTCGATTGCTGACCCTGAAACTGCTGATAAGGCTGCTGTAGTTGAGCACCTTGATTATTGCTCCAACTGAAATTAGGATGATTCCGATTATTAGGATGATAAGTGGCTGGAACTGGTGCAGTAGGTCTCTGAAAATTACTCACGAACTGTGCTGATTCGGAAGAGATAGCACACTGATTCGTCTCATGTACGCCCGCACATAGATCACAAATACTAGCAACCTGCTGAATCCCTTGATTTGCCAAAGAATCTATTTTCCTATTCATTGCCTCTAGTTGAGCTGCTAGAGCTGAGACTGCATTAACATCAAGAACACCTGCTACCTTGCCTTGAGAAAGCCTCTGGGTTGGATTTTGATATTCATTAGCAGCCATCGTCTCAATAAGATCATAAGCCTCCTCATAGCTCTTAGCCCATAGAGCTCCACCTGATGCTACATCTAGCAAAGGTCTAGACTGTGCTCCCAACCCATTGTAGAAACCGTTAATAACAATCCAATAAGGCATGCCATGATGTGGACACCTACGAAGCATCTCCTTGTAACGTTCCCAAGCCTCACACAAAGACTCGCCAGATTGCTGCTGAAATTGAGTTAGTTGGTTCCTTATTGCTGCAGTTTTCGCCATAGGGAAGAATTTAGTAAGAAATTTCTGAGCAAGATCCTCCCATGTAGTAATGGAACCAGCTGGTAGAGAGTGTAACCAGCCCTTAGCCTTATCCCTTAAAGAGAATGGGAAAAGCCTCAACTTGATAGCATCCTCCGACACACCATTAAATTTGAAAGTGTCACAGATCTCGATAAAGTCCCGGATGTGCATGTTAGGATCCTTTGTCGAAGCAACCCTAAACTGAACCGAATTCTGCACCATCAGAATTGTGCTCGGCTTGATCTCAAAGTTGTTCGCTGCAATAGCTGGCCTGACAATACTAGATTGTATGTCATTGATCTTTGGCTGCGAATAGTCCTTCAAAGCCTTGACTGCTGCTGGTAAGTCTGCCATCTCTTTTGCTGCTGCAAGTTCTTCTTCTGCCATTTTACGAGTTTGCAAACGTGTTTGCATACATGTTCAAGTACCTGAAAACACCACGAAACAAACTAACTAAGTAAGAAAAAAAATCCGAGTCAGTGAACGCTAACGACCACTGATGACAAGCACATAAACTAAATTAAACACCGATGATCCCCGGCAGCGGTGCCAAAAACTTGTTTACACAATATCACGCAAGTATACGTGGTCACAAGTAATACAATTAAGTTCGTTCCACTGAGATCTGGTTAAGTTCTTTTCAGCTAATGTGCCTATTCAACAATGTATGATCTTAATTCACTGCTAAGATAATAAATAAATTGAGGTTTTAATTAACTAAATTAAACTAAGATGCGAATTAAGGAATTAAGAATTAACTAGCTAATGAGATCTAAAACTGATTTACTTATATGAGAATAAACATGGAATCCTAACTTCATTATCTACTTCACTTAGAGTCTCAGCCTTTAATCAAAACATGTGATGGTTTTGATATCTGATCGGATAACACGAAACAAGTAAAAGCTACCTCTCGGTATACTAATACCAAACTACGCATGCATCCACAAAAGAGATAGAAGATGGGTAGACACCAAATATGTTTAGACCCTATATCTCTATAGAATTTGAAAACATAAAGGTTTAAGCACAAGTTATCCACTTAGATCACATAGGGTAGCATAATATCTCTATTTACGCCACAAATCATGATGTTAAAACATCAACCGATCCTATGCTAGCATGGCAAGTTCTAAATCTCAAGATTCACTCTCGTTTAGCAAGAGATTAACAAATTAGATGTTCGCGACGCATCTAAATACATGAAACACAACCATACGAGGATATCAAGAATTCACCACACATAAATCTTTAAAGCATGCAAACTACTAAGCTACATAGATAAATCCGTTAGAATCCCATAACAACAATTAGCTCATAATTGAACCGTTCATCGTCATGGGATTTGATGAAAACATGATATAAAACAAGATATGAATAAAAGAAGTAATTATATTAATAAACAAAGAGTTAAGAAAACAAATCTAGAATTCAGAATAACACAAAAGATGAAGTAGATCTAGATCCGTTGCTTGTCACGAGCGTTGAATCCTTCTCTCCTTTTCTCCCTTGCTGATCTAAGCTATGATACAATAATAAAAACTCCCTAATTACAATGCTAAGATGTGTTTAAATAGGCTCTAGATTTCTTGCCCAGCAGGAAATTACCTTCTATTACAATTAGAATTCGATTAAGGTACTAAAACCTGCCCAAAATATAATTAGAATTAGAAAAAGGGCAAAATAGTAATCTTTCAGCCTTGCTTCACAAAGAACACGTGCGCGAATTTTAACTACACGCTCCCTGCACCTGCTATCTATCCCAGGTTGTAGAAAATCTCTCAAGCTTCGCGTGAGCTGTAAGATCGCTGAAAACGGACTTCTAGAACTCCAGATATGGCCAAAACAGTGTAGACTGCGCAACCTTCCCGGAAAATCAGAATTTTAATCAATTAATCCTCCAAACACGATAGAAGCATCCACCATAATCGACATTCTTGCAACTCTGCACAACTAAGCAAAACACATCAAAACTACAACAAACTTGAGTCCAAGACAATCAATTTAAGCCGATATGGAACGCTCCAAGTGGATATAAAATCCACTTATCAGGATTATGGTATCATTTTATTAGAGAATATATTGAGAATGGTATCGTGGAACTTTATATTGTTTCTACCGACAAACAAATTACAGATATTCTAACTAAGCTACTTGATGAGGCTACCTTCATTAGGTTGGTAAGTGAATTAGGAATGTTAAATTTACAAATTCTTAAATCTGCAAAAGTAGCAAGTTATGTGTTTCAGCTTATAGATTTGATATTTGTCATTATCTATGTTTTGAAAATTAACTTCTTTAGCTGTGAAATACTTTAATTTGGCAAAGATTGATTTATATTATAGATTGTGATAAAGAACTAGACCCTGAAAACATTTAGTCCCTGACTTAGTGTTCCAGATTCTAAATTTCTGACTCTGATCGGTTATTTAGTTCTAATGATTGTTTTGTGTCTATATTTGTTAACTTTGAATGTATGCACACTATCAGTCTCTAGATAACGAACAGTAAATAAACAAGTAGATAAGAGAACTTTTGTATTTTTATTAAATAAAAGCATTTACATACATGGAATTGAAATACAAATCTTTTCTTTTTGTCTAATCACTACTGCTAATATTGTTCTTGTCAAATGTTGTGGCTGCTGCTTGGAACTTATCTCTTCCATGAATCTTCAACGTTCCGTTCCAAGAAATGGTAGAAGCCAGTTTGGGATGGTTTTGAATCAACCATATGCTCTTTAGTCGCTTCTAAAATCTGAGCAATTTCAAAGGGTACAAGAATGTGCAGAGAAGATTCTCTTGGAATCTTTTAGCCTCACATTCATTGAGCAATAATGATAGGAAGAGGAACGAAGACTCGACATCCTCCAGATGAAGGGTCAAAATCATCATCCCTCTTTCTCGTTCTCGCATGCACTTTGTGAGATGGAGCCGATGGGGATGCCTCTTATTCTTCTTTATCTCCACCAACATCCTCCGGTTCATCTTCATCATTCTCTTCATTATTGACAAAGTCTAGCCGAGGGTTTAGAATAATGTTTGGTGTTAGAATATAATATAATATCCATATAAGGCCTCCCTCTAATACCTTGAGGTTTTAGAGCGACTGGTTACTTAACATGGTATCAGAGCTTAGTCATGCAGAGGTTCCGGGTTCGACTCTCTGTGATCCCCAATATTCTCAATATTTAATATGGACACGAAGGCAAGTCATGCTCCAAAGAAGGGCGCCCGTGATCCACTCTTCGATCCAAAAATAGGCTTTTGAGTGAGGGGTAGTGTAAGAATATAATATAAAATCCATATAAGGCCTCCCTCTAACACCTTGAGGTTTTAGATGAGTTGGTTACTTAATATTTGGATCAATTCCAGCCACCTCAACTTCAAGGAGAAAAGTCATGTCCTCAAAGAAGTAGTTGATTTGCTCTTGCTCATCAAGAGCATTAAGTTCAATAGTTGTCCATAAATGGAAGTTGGGGTTCATATGAATATTTGAGTTGAATGCCATAGTGTTTGAGGGTTTTTAGAGATTGAAAAAAAAATTGAGTGGTTTTTGGAATGAATAAAGGCATTAGACTTCAGTTTCTTATATAGAAAAATGTGGGAAGCCAAATAGTTGCAGCTGACGTGAAGATTTTGAAGGTAAAAATTTCATCATTACTGCTCGTGACTGGACTTCTCATATTTCCAAGAAATTTTAACCAATCTCTTTAAAATATTTCATTTTGAAATGCCACGTATGCAACTCCATTATAGTCTCTGGAAATTGATTCGAATTTGGTTTTAGACCCTAATTTAATTAAAATCAATTTTGGATTTTTTTTTCCCAAAAATCGTGGGTCAATCGCATCTTTCAGGGACTACCACCTATCTAATTACGTGTGAACGCGGGTTTGTGGTTTTGAAGAATATTTGAATATTAACTTATTTTGTGACTCTGATTGTTTATTGCTTTCTTTATTCTCATCTCTCTAAAGCAAAAACTCTCTCGAGTTCTCAAAATCACTAATCACGTTCAAGATTTCTCAAGTTCCTTTCAGATCAAAATCAATGGCAACACAACGAAGACTTCTAATATCGGTAGCTTTTAAGTTTGGTGACTTCAATTTTATGACAAACAATCATGTTGTAGCAATCACCAACAAGGAAGGCGTCTCAACTGATTCCCATCTAGTTATGGACTTTATGGCTAATGGACCATTGAGTTATGCACTAACTGCATCTTCTCAACTCAATAAAGCTGCTGTCACACAAGCTTGGGAGAATGCTAAGGTAATTGATCATGTTCAAGGACAACCTGGTAAGATTGTTCTAATTTTAGGACAAGATAAATTTGGTATTACTGAATTTATTGTTAATTCAGTACTTCACTTACCTGTTTCTACCAATTATGCTAATACTCCTGATGATGATGATGATGATGTTAGAGCTATGTTGTCTGAGTTAGATTATTCAGGACCTTTAGATAACATGAGTAAGTTAAAAAGGGCTTATTTGGGAAAAGAATGGTCTTTCTTCTTTGATCAAATTGCAAAGTGTTTTACTGGTAAATGCAGTGCCTTTGAACAAATTACTGCTGTTACTTCTCAAATTGGATGTAGTTTAATTTATGACAGAGTAATTAATATTAGTCACATCATATTGAATCAAATGAGTATTAAGCTTTGTGCAAATGATGAAGGTTGGAAAATGGTTTATTATCATAGATTTATGCAATTGTTTATCAACCATTTTATTCCTAATGTTAAAGCTAGATTTGGTAGGCAACACTTTGTTTCTTCTCATATACAACAAAAGAGAATTTTTTCTGATAATACTAAGAAGGACAGTGAAAAGAAGGCAGAAGAGATACCAATATGCATTATCCTCAACATATGCAGGTAGTTCTCTCAACTCATCTTCCTACTCTTTATCCTTCTTTTTTCTTTAGTGATAAAATGGCTAAGGAACCTCAATTGGTGGAGGACCCCCTATGTCTACCCAAGCAACCCAAAATATTACAGTCTCTGAAACAACTCTAGTACCAGTACTTGATCCTCAACCTATTGTTTCAAAAAAACCAACCTCTGGTGTTTCTCAAAAGGCACCAGTTGTAAAGAAGATAAGGTATGTAGCTCCTAGTAGTAGTAGTTCTAGTTGTGAAGATGATGATAATATTCCTCTTGCTAAGAGAGAAGATTTGAAGGCTGCAATTCAACTCTCTAAGCTAGGTGAAAGAGGTGAAGGTCCAAGCCATAGCCAGGCTATAGTCTCTCAAAAGGCTGTTGTTCTTAAAAAAGGAAAATAGTTGATTAGCGCATAATTTTGCATATTTTAAATACCTATTTATTACTTGTTTTCGTATTTTTTACTTATTAATTTAGTGTGTTTTCAAAATTTTATAGAAAATTTAATTAGAAGAAAAGGATGCAAAATGGGCAAGGAATGGATTTAAAAAGAAGAAAATGGAAATTGGGAATGAAACCAAACCATATTTAAAGTCAAGCTATATTTGGAGCCACCAACCAACTTGGAGCCAAAATAAATGGAAAAAAGACAAAAGTTGATAAGTTATTTTGTGGTGGAAGATGACTCAAAACCCTATTTTTATCCTATAAATACCCCATTTCCTTTGAATTCCACACTTTAGTTTTAGCGTAGTTTATCCTAATTTGTAGTTATAGCCTCCTTTCTCTTTTTATGTCTTCTTTCATTTCTTTATGCTATCTTTGTTCTTGTATTAGTAGCATTAAATTTGCAAACACTTTTTTATAATCAATGTTATTCAAGCCTTTACTTTTTGTTACGTCTTCTTCACTCCTTTAATTTTAAAGCTATGACCCATTTCAAATTTACAAGTGGAGAAAATAGCAAATGTGCTAACCACTTGTGATTGAAAGGAGCCCTAAAGATTAATTTTTGAGTTGTGTTAAAATCAATGCTTTAATTTTCTAGATCTACTTTTTATATTTTGCTTGTGTTCTTTAATTTTTCCGACAAGATCTACATTTTCCGACATCATTTCCTTTTCCCGGCAAAGTCATTACTTTGGATTAAACTTGTTTTGGGTCCGGGGTCTTTTCTTTTTTTTCCTTAGAATCATGCGTAATTTTCTGTTCAGCGTTTTATTGCTTCTACAACCTTTATTTGTTGCTTGTCTCGCTGCCAAACTAACCTATAGTTTTTAATATTAAATTTCAGTGCTTACATTTTACTAGGTTTTGTTTCTTGGCCTTAAACCACTTTCTCTGTTTAACTTCTCTTTTTTTTTTTTTGTGAAAATGGCCACAGTAAATTTAATCATTCATGAATTGTATCAAGGTACAATAAATGTACAAAGGGGATTTTTTCATTCAAGAAAATTCATCATCTTACCGAAAGGCATGCATGTTGCCCTCGGATGTTTAGACTATAAAACCTTCAAGTCTGAAAGGAAGAACCTTACAAAAGAAGGGCCTCGTTAAAAACCCCACAAGAGCAAAATCCTATGGAAAAAATTCAAGGGGAAAAGAGTGCCCTCAAAATACAAAAACATCGTTTTACAACTATCTACTAAAAATAGGCCTAACTACTTGTTGCTTGTGTGAGTTTTCATTGCCATCAATTATTGCCGCATCCTTGTTACCGCATCCTTGCTTTCTTTTGCTTTTCCTATTGGTTGCTCCATTACTTTCTTTAGAAATTCAAATCAAAGTCTTTTATATTGCTATATAACCTGCAGGTCACCCAACCAAACCTGACAAGAAAAAAATGAGTCTATGAATCACTATAAAGGTCATAATATTAAATATATTCAAACTTATATGAATTTTGATAAAAGTGGTTCACGTCTAACCAAAGGAGTGCCTTTGGTTAGACATGTAAATCAAAGATCAATAAATTTTAGATAAAATAAAATTGTATTTCAAAACTCCATATTTATAAAATTATTAATTACGAATACGACATAACAATAAACATCAATTATGACCCAAATCGTCAAAAATGACAACAAATTCTCCCAAAATTGGTCCAAAAAGCCATCATTTATGGCATACCCTCGAAGGCACAGAAAAACTATATAAAATGGTGTAAAATAATCGCTCCACTTTTGTGGCTAGTTTCCTTATTTACTACCTCAAAAGTAACTGCTTAATTTGAAAATCCACTCTTCACACCATATACATTATTCTGAAAGATTCCCCCACCACATCATTATCACACTTAATTACCTCTTAAAAACCTAAAATATAAGCCTTCAATTATGATCACCCATAAATGGTACACATATCTTAATTATATCTTAAAAGCCCAAAATTATAGTCCATCACCAATAAATGATACAAAAATTAAGCATGAATATCAATTAGCATTTAAACCGACAAATTATTACATAACTTAAAATTGTGATGTAAAAGAATTTAAAATAAATAATTCACTAATTTGATTATCAATGATAATAATTCTTAGTCAAACGCTATTTATGATAATACAATTCATATTTATTACAATTATACTAATTAAAAATTAACTTCCAAGAAAAAAGAAGTGCTTCGAATCATTGCTACTTGAAAGAAACTAATTTAATCAACCACCATCACACCTTCACGGTCACACCGCCATCCTGCCATCACCGCCACCACCACACCGATGTCACAAATTCTAAAACTAATCTAGTGTCTCGAAAATTATAATGGTACAAGTACAACAAATTCGTATAATCATAATCAGAAATTACAAATAACTATGGAACAAAGCCACGTTACGCGCGGCACGAAAATATTTTTAAAAATCATATATGTAACATCATTGTTCATTGTGTTTTATTATTTGAAAGTTGATGTGATAAATTGAAACTTGTGTAAAATGTCACTAAATTTGAATGTTAAAGAATTATATAGAAAATAATTAGTAAAAAGGAAATATGTTTCCGTTAAACTCTTAAGTATTAATAATAGTATTTTCGAAGATATTAACGATACCTATTTTGTTGCATAAAAAAATACTTTTGAAATCCAATATTGATAAACATTTGTAAAGTTCAACAATGGATAAGTAAAAGTAACATTTTTGTATCATTTTTGCTGTCAATGACATTATGAGAGACGTGATTGCAAAATTTGTTGATAAATTTGTTTGTATGATGAAAAAAATAAGCGAAATGTAAATGTGATAAGAGGTGTGATTGACTTAACTTGTCGATAAATTTGGTTGCATGACAAACAAAACAGAATTCAAATATATTTTGTAAGTTATGCTTCATATTTCTTGGAGTGATCCGAGACCTGTATTTATTGATTTGATTAATTTTTTGAGCATTTATAAGAACTTTTTTGTATGTAATATTAAATTTATGGTACTCACATATTGTAATAATTTTATATTAAATCTTATAATAAATATGTACATGTAATTATTTTCAATTTCCAATAAAAATGAATTTAAAAATTATTGGAATCTAAACAAACACTAAGTCGTTTAAAATTAATTATACAAACAAAATGAATATCCTCTAACATATTATCAACTTCATCAACTCTATAAAGTTCTCTTACTTTTTTCATACAAAAATACAATGTCAACATAATTTTTATAATAAAAATTTATAAAATATTAAATATAACTAATTTACTTCTTAAACGCCGATGCCCGTCTCATAACATACATGCTTGACTAATTGATTAGTAATAGTATAAGAATTTGTGTAGTTAGAATATTAATTAAATCTAACACAATATAATGAAACAACGAATGTAGAACTTTTTCCATGGATTTAATCAGTAAAGAAAAAGGCTGAATTGGTTCAATTTAATCGAGTTGGTCATACCCCCGTGTAAATTGTTCATATGTAAAACTAAAGTATACATATAAATTGTGGATGTTAATTGGAAAATTTATATACTTTCGTATCTTGTCATGATTCTCTCGGTCACTGATTACGAATTAATCGAAATGTTAAAATCGTCTATTATTATTGCCGAAAAACGTTGCATCAAATTGAAAATATTAATTATTTTATTGTATCGTTTTACCTTGAAATAGTTGTACTTTTAGATAGATAATTAATATTTTATATCAATGTAATAATTATAATGTTCTAAGTTCTAGTAAAGATTGCTAAAATTTTATATTAAGTATAAAATAAAGTGTATTTAATATAAGTTTAATAGTTACAATTGACGACTAATTAAAATGCTATTAATTGCAAGAAAATTATTTTAATAAAAAAATCAAAAATGTAAAAAATCAAGAAAAATATTTTGAAGCTTCTGAGTGAAAGACTTTCAGATCTCCTGGTATTATAATATAATAGACAATTTAGCAGCGCTTCGCGCGGTTAATAATTTTTTTTTTTAGCTACTGAAAATAATAAATTAATATAAAAATGAATAGGTATTATAAAAATTTCTTTAAAAAAGTTAGTTAAAACAGTTTGTATGAATTATTAGTTGGAATAATACTCTCATTATATATCACAAATTTTAATAATCTTAAAAATATTATAAACATGAAAAATAGCAACTCCAATATTAAATATAACCAAATAACATTTTTAAAGCAGACACCCCTCTCATAATATACATGCTCAATAAAAGTATAAGAATTTATATAATTAAAATATTAATTTATTTTGACATAATATAATGAAACAACATGTGTACAATATTTTGAAACAATAAAAAATGACGCAATGTGAATAATTTTAAATCGTTAATTTACATAAAAAAATAATCTTAATTTTATACATATAATTAATATTTTATATTGAAATAATAATTATAATGCTCAAATAAAGTTTGTCAATCTTTTATATAAATAATTTGAAGTAAATTTAATATATATATATATATATACATATATATATAATATAAATTTTTTACTGTTCATGATGACGTCAATGCTGACGTCAGCATGACATCATCATGAACAGTAAATTTTTTTATTTTTTTTTATTTTTTTTTTGCTTGATAGATAAAGGGTAAAAAAATAATAACTTTCTGTATTGGGTGCCCCTGGCGGGGCCATTGGATCTATTAGATCTTCTTTATTGTTTGTTATATTAGGGTGTTCTGTATTGGAATAATGACCTATATATATATATATATATATATATATATATATATATATATATATATATATATATATATATATATATATATATATATATATATTTAATAAGTGTAATTAATGATTATAAATGCCATTAAGATGCCATAAAGAGTTATTTAATGCTCGAAAAGATTTTTATTAAAAAAATTAAAAATACGACAATTCAAGAAAATTATCTTAAACGCTTTTGGTAACTTTCCGATCTCCAGTCATTATAATATATGTAGATATAGATTTGGAAAACGTCCAACACAAACAATAGCTATTTAAACCTCGAGAAATCAAAATGAAACATAGAAAAACACATAACACAATTAAATCGTTCAAAATCAACTTCAAAAAACAAGCTATTTAATCAATACAACAAAACTTAAAAAAGAGTCAACAATTGAATAACAATCTAAAGATAAAATGATTAACGCAAATTCACATAAATCATATCAAAACATCAAAAACATATCATAATTTATAAGAAAGAACAATACTTACAAATATTAATTTGAAATTTGTCGAGATCTGCGGTTGTATAATCACGATTTGCCTCTGGGAAGATGACAATCTTTTGTCTACAAAGCTTTGGCTGAGTGGACACCCCCTTTCCCTGGTTCAGCCAAGGTCAGGGGTTCGAACCTACCTCGGAGCGAAAGCTTCGGATTTACGTGGGAGTACTGGGTGGTAGGGCTCAGCGATATATCTACCCGGGTTTGAAATCCCACATACAAGTGTGTGGGGTAGTTCCCGGTTAAAAAAAAAAAAAAGATGACAATCTTTTGGCTACCCCGACCCCCCGCCAGTTAACATAGTCGAAGTTTTATCGACCAATTCTTCGACAACGAAAACCGGGATCAAGAAACGGACATTCCTAATACAACCGGCTCGAATAACCTTCATCCCGAACCCATCTTCCATTTGAATAATCACACTTCGACCGTTTATTGCATTCTCGAGCCATCTTCTTGATCAGGAATCTAAAAATTTGGATTGATCTAGAATCCAGTGCCTCTGGAACAAAAATTATGTGGGTTGATCTATGAGCGCTCTCATGTGATTTTTAAGTGTTTGGTTTGATCAAACACTTTTAATTCAGGCGAATAATCATAGATTGGAAATTCAGCGTAACGAAATAAGTACTTTTTAAACGTTACTTGACTTGCAAAAATTAACAAGAATGCCAAAGGAGTACATACATGATTAAGCTAGCGTAAGAATAATCAATACAGTTCTCTCTGTTTAACTTTTTGATTACTGTCGTGCATTTCTTTTTGTGATAATATCATTTCTAGTACTAGCCGAGTAATTGTATCTCTATCCGTTTAGAGCTACAACCCGATTCCTTGTACAGTCCATATTCTTTCATATTCAAGTTTCTAGTCCGTTAAATTTACTTGGTTTTTAATTATAGCCCACCTGCTTAAATGTTTCATAATTTAACTTGCTTGTTTTCTGGGCCTTGACCTTTTAAAAGCCCAAAAATCAATCTAAAAACCCCCCACTGCCCATGCTATGTTGAGTGAGGATCCTCTATCCCCTTGTTCATGTCCCTTCTGTGTCCCCTATATAAAAAGGGTTAGAGGTGGCCAAACGGCCGTGCCGTGCGGGCCGTGCCGGTTTGGCCACGTGCCGAGCTCACCAAAACAAAGCACGGGCACGCACGCGCGGGTTGGACGTGCCGTGCCGTGCCGTGCCGTGCCTCGACTTTACAGCCCCGTGACCGGCACGCGAGCTAGGCGGGTTTGGCGGGCTTTTTTTTTTTTTTAAAGAAAAATTCGAAATAAAATTTGAATTTTTTTTGTTAATTTAATATTTACTTTTAATATTCTCAAAATATGAAATGTCGATTTGTAACTTTTTTCGATCTAATTTTATTTTCATATTAAAATCTTTCGAATTTTTAAGTAGTCAAAATATGAAATGTCGATTTGTAATATTTACTTCTTTTTTTTTGCTTGCTAAGTAGTCATTTATTTAGAGTCCACCAAATTCATTTTTTTTTTCTGGGCGTGCTCAAATATTTAACAATAATTATGTCAAATGCCCTATTATCTTATCTAATTAACCGGCATGCACGGATAAAGCACGCACAAGAGCACAGCCATAGAGCTTTAGTAAAGGTGGCCACCAGTTTTATAAAATAATATAAAATAATATTCCACCAATTTTATAAATATCATACATGCATGGATGGACCTGACATTTTTATCGTTTTTATGTATAAACGGTCTTCCACGTGCCGTGTCGAACGTGCCGCGGTTCACAGAAAATGAATTCGTGCACGGCACGTCTGTTGGAACGGCCTGAACGGGTTGTGCCGGTTTTTTACTGTAGGCGGGCTGAACGTGCTTTTCTACGAATAATTCACGTGCATGCCGTGCCTAACCGCCCGTTTGGCCGGCTCTAAAAATGGTGTTCCTGGCGGGGCCCATTTTAAGAAAAATGGAAATAAAATTATTTTTCTTAAAATGGGCCCCGCCAGGGGCACTTTTTAATACAGGGGACACAGAAGGGGGCATGGAGAAGGAGACAGAGGATCCGGACTCTGCTATGTTACGTTTTTATTTGTTAGCCATGTAGTGTAATTTGGTTTAATAATAAATAAATCAATCATTACTTAGTTATTCTATAATCATTGCCCATCATTGCTTTAAATTATCATTTTGTTATGATCTTATCAATATTTGCATTTATTTTTGCATTGTTCATTAAGTACTATTCCTTCCGTCCCATTTTATAAGACCCTTTTTTCTTTTTGGGACGTCCCAAAAAGAATGAACCTACTATACTTACTATTTTTGAACACTACTTTTCACTATTACACCCAGTACTTCTCTATTTTATACTTTCTTTTTATTCAATCAGTACCGGCTCTTTGGGGAGTGTCCCCAGCTCCCTGTCTAGGGCCACATAAATTTAGAGGGCCACATTTTTCAGTCATGTATCATGTATTATTATATTTATCAATATTTTTTTTCAATAAATATTTATTTAGCAAGTTTAACATGTTTTGATATCATGTTTAGGTTCATTGTTACTTATTAATTCTCTTTAATTTAGAGGCCAATCAATTAATGTTTAAAAATTCTAATTTTTTTTATAATAAAAATGCATTTTCTTTAATTTAGGACCCATCCATCAATATTTAAAAAAGCCCATTTTTTATATAACAATGCGTGTGTACAAAGTACAATGTATACATACAGTATCTTATATTTATCGAACAAAAAACCTAATATAGTATAAAATTTTGTGTTCTTTTTGTCCGATATCTCGCATATAACCAATAGCATATTGAGTTTCTCTAAATTTAAACCTCAAAAAATTTATCTTGGATCAACCACGTCACAACTCACAAGAGAGACTCAACTATTGACTATGTTGTCTATTGAGAAACAATGTTATTTTATATGTTATTGAAAAACTTGTTAGTTTCAACTTACTACTATTATTTTATATGTTATTTGTTACTATTAAAATCAAATTTTATTACAATTTTTTGTGTGATTTTAGTTTGTGATATTTCGATGCCTTTAAATTTTTCGGCATATGAAAACTAGGGCCTCCAAAATGCTGTAGACGGCCCTGTATTCAATAAACACTATTACACCCACTACTTTCTCACTTTACCCATTTTCTATACACCCACTTTCACAACTAGCCAATCAAATATTGCCACCTAACAAGTCAAACTGATTTTTCTTAATTTTTGTGTAAACTTGACCGTGTCTTTGTTTTCGGGACGGAGGTAGTAGATTTTAGTTTTACTTGATTTATATGGCCTGCGTCCTTTCTTATCTTTTTCTTTTTTTTACTTTCTTGCCCAATTCAGTCTAGGCCCAAATCATATGTCAGCTATGTTTCTTATTCAATCCAAACCATTCTGGCCCATTTTATAGTTTGAGTCTGCATGCACCATCCCTTCTATTTTGTACAAATTTGATTTTCTGCCGTAGCTTGTTTAATACAATTTTTTTTTGAAACTAGGAAATTCTCATTAACTTGGAAATTCAGAAGGTAACATCTCCAACAACAATTCTGGAGGAGATATAAAATGATTGTAGCTATTTAACAAACATGGGACTCTTGCCATTAAATGGGCAGCCTTGTTTGCTTGCTTTTTAACATGAATAACAACTAGATCAGCTCGTTCCTTAAGCTTCTCCTTGCACTCATCAATTATATGACCAACCTCTAACTGATACGAATCCTCGTCCTTAAGAGCATGCACCACCAACTGGAAATCACTCTCAATAACAACATTATGTAGGCCAGAACTATTTATCCACTTGATTGCTTCATATACCCCTGTAGCCTCAACTTCCATGACTGAACATTCACCCACAATCTTCATATTCTTACCCATTATGAACTGCCCTCTGTCATCACGCACTACCAGACCTAAGGTGAACATAAAATCACCCCTGTATAATGATGCGTCCACATTCAATTTGTAGTACCCTACCTCAGGAGGATGCCACACTAGTTGCTCTTCCGTTGCTGAAGCAAATTGCCTATGACTAGATTGAATTTTACATTTGTTCGCTTCTACCCATTCCTGTACTACCTTGGTACTCAGCTCCATAGTAACTGTAGGTGTTACCATCTTGCCCTCCCAAACTCTTTTGTTTCTTGCAAACCATATGCCTGAAAGAACAGTAGCCATTTTCTGTATTATATCAGCTTTCTCTCTACTAATCATATCCAACAACCAGTTCGAAGCCGAATCTATGTTCTGCATATCAATACTCAACCCCGATCTACTGCAACATTCCACAGCAAAGGAACATTAACAAAACAAATGTCTTAAATGCTCAATGTCAACTCCACACAATGGGCACATAATCGTGATCTCCACCCCTTTACTTCTTAATAATTTCCTGACAGGGATGTTGTTCCTACAAAACCTCCAAAGAAATACTCTGATTTTATGGGGCAATTGCATATTCCACAATCTATTCCAACCTTGCGAATAAATTATGTTGTCCCTGCTAGCATTACATGTTTCCCAGTATCTATATCATGTCTTCACGGTATAAATACCTTTATGTGAACCAGTCCAGGCTAATCTATCTTCAACTTCAATCTGCGGAATTCTCGTTTGAAGAATCAACTTACTATATCAGCATGAAAATCACGTTCCACCTTATGTACATCCCAGACTCTGCTATTAGGATGGAAGTAAGAACACACCTTTTCATCCCTTATAATATTCAAATGACTATCCTAGACTCGAAAATCCACCTTGCCTTGCAACCACGGATCTCTGCAAATACTAATCTCTTTTCCATCCCCTAGAACCCATCTAAACCCACCTTTCAAATTCTCTTTAGCCTCCCATATTCCAGTCCAGATAAAACTTGGATCCACCCCTCTACTTGCTTGCAATATATGTCTATCATGGAAATATCGCTCTTTAAAAATACGTGCTACAAGCGTATCTGGTTTACGACTAAAATTCCAGATGTGTTTACCTAGGAGAGCCAAATTGAAACCATGTAGGTCACGAACACCTAACCCACCTTTGCTTTTCGCTACTGCCAACCTATTCCAAGCCATCCACTTTATTCCTCTACTATTGCTACCACTCGACCCCCACCGCTACCCGTTCATCAGTTTTTCAATCTCAGAACACAAAGATTTTGGAATCAAAAAACATGACATACTGTAGGACCGTATCGTTTGAGCCACATTTTTAACCATAATCAATTTTCCAGCTTTAGATAACATTTAATGGCTCTAGTCTTGAACTTTCCTCCACACTCTATCCTTTACAAAGCCAAACACTGATTTTTTTGATCGCCCAATTAATGAAGGAAGTCCAAGGTACTTACTATCCCCAAGGTCGTTTTGAACTCCCAGTATGTCTCTAATCTTCTGCTGTTTATCCCTTCTGACATTGGCACTAAAGAAGATGTCTGATTTCTGATAGTTCACCATCTGTCCTAACTCACAACCATATGCATTCAACAACGCTTTAATCACCCCTGCTTCTTCTCCATTAGCTTTAAAGAATAAGAAACTGTCATCTGCAAAAAGCAGATGGGTTACCTGGGGAGCATTCGAGTAGATTTTACAGCCACTAATAAGACCATCATTTGCAGCTCTTGTAAGTGCTTGAGAGAGGCCATCAACACAGAACAAAAAAAGGTAAGGAGATAGCGGATCTCCTTGCCTCAAACCTCGCCTCGGAGTTATTAGCCCAATCAGACTACCATTAAAAGCTATTGAGTAACTTACTGTCGAAACGCAAAGCATTATCCATTTAATCCAGGTGTTGTTAAATCCCAAAATCTGCATTCTAGTCTTTAAGTAGTTCCAATCTATATGATCATATGCTTTAGAAATATCCAATTTCAGTGCCACCTCACCCTTCTGACTGTTCGCACTTATTCACACAAGAGAACGTGGTCAACAAGTAATATATGGTAAATAGGATTAGTTCCCACAGAGACTCGAATTGTTCGTTATATTCACTTATACACCAGCTTATGATTTACACTCACTGCCAAGACAATCACAATTTTAGTTTTGATTAACTAGTGATTAAATACCAACTATGACAATTACGAGAAAATAACTTAACGATTAATTTATAATAAACAAACATGGGATTTCAATTTCATTAACCACTTCATCTAGAATCTTATGCCCTTTAACCTAGCATGTGACAGAGTTGATTACTGATTAGATGCACTAAACTGATACACACCAACTTTCGTTGTGCATATACCATCCTACTGATCATCCACAATTGATAGAAGTCAAGTAGTCACCAAATATGCATAGTTCCTATATGTCTATAGCAATTGAACACATACCGGTTAAAAATCAAGCATCCATAAAACCACATAGTCAGTGCAAGACGGTTAGAATTACACCATAAATTAATACATGTTCTTCGCATGCAAAAACCTATGCTAGCATGAATTGTTCTAAACCCTAGATCCACTTTCGCATTCACCAGGATTAAACAAACAATTACAGGTGTTCGCGACTCACCTATAACGAATAAGCGTAATCATATTAGGAAATCAATACAATCAATCACACACCAAGGCATAAAAAACACTTAATTACTAGAATCCATAGAAAAATCCATTAAAATCCCATGATAACGAATTAGCCCATAATCGACCTAATCGCCATCATGGGTTCAAGTGTAAACATGATTGAAAAAGAGATACGATAAACCAAACAAGAGTAGTAAAAGAGTATACGAAAATGATAAGTGCATATTTTTGCATATTTTATTTACCTATTTATTGCTTGAACTCGTGTTTTAATAATTTATCTTGTTGCATTTCAGGTAAATCGTAAATAAATAAAGAAATGGCAAAATAAATAAATAAAGTGCAAGGAAGGGAAAAAGAGGAAGAAAATGACCAAAAATGAAAGAAGGAAAAGAATTAGGAGCTTGGAGCAAAAGGAATATTTCAAGACAAGTGGAAGGTGGAGATCATCCCAACACATTAGCAAAGTGTATGGCCAAGATCAACTCTTCAAAGCTTAAGGGGGAAGGAAACAAATAGATGGTTAGGATTTCACCACCACACAACCCAAATGTATGGTGGGGATTTACCCAACACCCCCCTTAACCCTAATTCCTATCCTATAAATACCCTCTCACCCCCCTTGTATTTAGTAACTTAGATTTTAGGGTAGTTTTAATTCCTTGTATTTTTCTTAGTTTCAAATTTTGTAAACACTCCTATTATAATTAATGCAATTTTCATTTTCTTTACTTCTTGTCTTGCTTTTTCGTTATTGTTGCCTTGTTTCGTTATTTTCGTAAATCCCGTTGCTAACCACTTGGGGTTGAAAATAACGAAACTTTAATTTCTTGTTCGTAGTTTTAAATCGTAATTTTGCCCCTTTAAAAATCCATTTTATTGTGGGCCATTTGATTTCAAATTTTAGTGTAATTTCATTTCGTAGTTAATTTCTTTATTTTCGTATTTAATTTAAAAAGAAAAAAACAAAAATATTAGTTTCATTTTTATTCGTATTGTTCAAGCCTTATTTTCTGTTCCTCTATTTTTATTTTAACCAAATTCCTTGTTTTCTTGTTTTAATTCGTAGCAATCAGTACTCTCCTTTTTCATTCTTTCAATCACAACAGACCCATCTCTTTCATTTCCTTTTCTTCAAATAAATAACACTTCCTTTCCCTGTTTTTTTTTCAGTTTAATTCACAGCACCCAGTAGTTTTTTTTTCTTGTTCATTTCTCACAAACCACACGGCACCTCTTTCCTTCTTCTCTCTCTCTCTCTCCCCCTTAAAATCACTGACCTCTTATCCCCTCCCCACCGAGCACTTCTTTCTTTTCGATTCATACAATCGCAGAATCCCATCCCCCATTTTCTGTTTCGAGTTTATGTTTCGATTTTGGAGCCACATCTTTGTTCTAAGTTCCGAATTGGAGTTACTGTCGATGTTGTATTGGTGCTGAGTTTGATATTCGTTGGATATTTGTTTGTGATGTTATTTGTGATTTTTGTGATGTTGTATTGGATCTTTGTTTTTTCAATTCGATGTAATGGTTCTGTGTAGTCGCTGTTGCTGAGTCGAGTGTGGATGTATTGTTTCTTGTTGGTGATTCATTGTCACGGTTTGAATCTTTTAACCGAGTTCCGATGCCGAGTCTCTGAGTTAGCTGCCTTTGAATTCGTAATCTGCCTGATTTGTGGTTCTCAGGATTCTTGTTATTAATTATTTCTTGTGACTCTTTAAATCGGTGTTTTGATTGTTAACTTGGAATTGCTGGGTTCTGTTTTGAGTTAACTTAGTTGTTTCTGCTCTGACTCTAAGTATTCGGTTTTATTTTGGTTCCCGAGTTTCTGAGTTGAGTGACTGAGTTGACTCGGTGTTTATGATTGCTGTATTTAGTTTTTCTGTGTTTTGATTTTCTGCAAATTCTATGTTTATGCGAGTGGCTGAGTTTTGTCCGAGTTCGAGTATGGTTTTACTAAATTTAATGAAAAGTTTCGTCTTGCTGTTATTCAACTGAGTATTGTGTGTTTAGTTTCGAATTGAAATGAAATTGTTGTTTTTGTTCGTTTTCGGCTAGTCTAATTACGAATACTCCATGCCCAATTTTTGTAAATAAAATCGATTTTAATTCAAAGAAAACAAAAATTGTTTTAGAATAAAATCTAATTTTAATTCACTTTTAGAATTTTTAGAATAATTCACTTTTATTAATTAGTTTAAAATAGATTTCTTTTTAATTTAGGAATTAATTAATATAAATCCTCCAAAATCAAATTGTTCTAATTCGATTAAATTAGAAATTAAGGAATGCGAAAATATTAGTCCCTGAGGAACGAATCAATAAATTTTACAACGAAACGAATTGTGCGCTTGCGATTCAAATTTAAATCTTTATTTTTAGCACAACAAGTTTTTGGCGCCGCCGCCGGGGACTAATTATTTTTCGCTCCTTAATTTTTAATTTTTCAAGCTAGTTTTATTTCTTGTCTTATTTTTATTTCGTTCTTTTTAGGAAATTGTGAGATTTCGGAACTCTTCTCAAGAAACATGAAAAAATTGGAATATTTTGGAAAGCGAGCTTCGGTAACCGTATCTCACTCTTTTCGCCCTTTTTATTTTTAGAAAAATTAAAAAAAATTAAAAAAATTCAAAAATCACAAAAAAATTGAGAAATTAAAAATCCAAAAAAATTAGTTGTAAATACATAATTGTTGCATCATGCATTTAATCACTTAAGGCACATCTGTTAAATATAATTGATGTGTTTTAATCAGTGTTTAAGTGTTACAGTGAATTATCAGAGTTTAGCTGGAAGCGGTCAGAGTTTAGTGTAAACTCTGACAGATGGAAGCTCGACAGAGTTTGTCAAACTCTGTCTGGAGGCAGCGTCTACTGGTCAACAGTGATTGAAGATTTATTATGGAAGCGATATCTTTGAAGATTGGATAGCTATCAAAGAGATTGAGTTGACTTAGGAGACGTGTGACAATCTGTAATTGATATCATTGTATAGCTGATTATTAGGAATATCAATTAGAGATTGTATCGAAGCTATATGTTTTATAAATACAGTTAGGTTAACCCTAGAAGGGTATCGTACAACGAATTATCTTTATTGTAACCTAGCAGCTCTTTGTGATAGTTTACATCACGAAGAGGGTTCTTAATACCAGAAGTTTTTAAGTGCATAAACGTCTTACTTGTTAAACTCTCATACGAATTTGATTATTAATTGTGTATTCGGCCTAACAAGTGGTATCAGAGCCAATCTGTTACTTTATTACAGGTTAAGATCCAAACACAACAATAATCATGTCAGCAATTCCTCCACCAACACCTACTGTTTCTGAAAAGGCTCCGACTACTGTGAGTCGTTATGAACCAATTAGGGTTCCTATTCTCAGGCCATTAGAGTATGCTATGTGGAAGGTCAAGATGACTATGTTTCTGGAGGCTACAGATTCAGAATATCTTGACAGGATTTATGAAGGCCCTCACAATCCTACAAAGCTATCTGTTGCAGCTGCTGGTGAAGAAGCTAAAATAGTTCCAAAGGAAAAGAAGGACATGACTCCTGAAGATCTATCATCAATTGCTAAGGATGCAAAGGTTAGGCATTTACTGCATAGTGCTTTAGACAATGTTATGTCTAACAAAGTCATTAACTGCACCACTGCAAAAGAGATATGGGATGCTCTTGAAGTTAGGTGTCAAGGAACTGCGGTTATTAAGAAGAATAGGAGAAACATACTCACACAAGAGTATGAGCATTTTGAGGCTAAACCTGAAGAGACCATGACAGAAATATTTGATAGATTCTGTAAACTGCTCAATGATCTGTCATTGGTCAACAAAGAGTATGATCTAGAAGACTCAAATCTCAAGTTTCTTCTTTCTCTACCTGAAAAGTGGGATGTGAAAACAACCACTATTAGAGACAACTATGATCTTGCTGAAACAGAGATTGATGAAATCTATGGGCTGCTCAAAACTCATGAATTGGAAATGGAGCAGAGAAACAAGAGATCAAGCAGGAAGGCAAAGTCTGTTGCTCTTAATGTTGAAGAGAAGCCTCAGAAGAAAGAGGCATCAAGAAGGAAAATGAAGGGAAAAGCTTTGGTCATACACTCAGAAAGTGAATCATCAAACTCTGATTGTGATTCAAACTCTTCTGAATCATCTGACTCTGAGGATGATGAAGAAGAAATGAGGAAAATGGCTGTGTTGATGGTGAAGACCTTCAAGAAAATGGGCTTCAAGAATTTCAAGAAAGGGAAAAGGTTTTCTAGAGATTCAAATGAAGACAGGAAAAGCTTCAGGAAGTTTGATAAGAGAGTTTCTAAAGGGAAGAAGGATAAGTCTGAAATTCAATGCTACAAGTGTAAGGAGATGGGTCACTATGCTCCTGAGTGCAAGAAGGGTAAAACTGGAAAGGTACTCTACACTAAAGGCAGAGATTGGGCAGATACTTCAGATTCTGATGAAGAAGTGAACTATGCTCTCATGGCTACTACTGAATCAGAAACTTCTGAAAATCAGGTACCTCTAACTACCTATGCTTATAATATTGATGACATTGCTCAATTAAGAATTTATCTTAAGTCATTGCATATAAGTTATAGGGATCAGACTTTAGAAAATGATAGGATCTCTTCTATACTTGACAGCTAGTAGGCCTGACATCATGTATGCAACCTGTCTTTGTGCAAGGTTTCAGGTAGATCCTAGAGAGCCACATCTGACAGCTGTGAAAAGAATCTTCAAGTATCTCAAGGGCACCATATCATTAGGTCTGTGGTACCCCAGAGAATCAGATTTCAAGCTACTTGGGTATTCTGATGCAGACTTTGCAGGCTGCAAGATAGACAGAAAGAGCACTAGTGGAAGTTGTCAATTTCTTGGTGACAGACTTGTCTCCTGGTACAGCAAGAAACATAAATCAATTTCCACATCTACAAATGAAGCAAAGTATATTGCAGCTGGTAGCTGTTGTGCACATATCTTGTGGATGAAGAATCAATTGCTGGATTATGGATTGAGGTACAGTAAAATTCCTATTTACTGTGATAATCAAAGTGCTATTGCTATGACAGTAATCCAGTACAGCATTCAATGACCAAGCACATCAGCATAAGGTACCACTTCATCAGAGAACATGTGGAAGAAGGGAATATTGAACTACATTTTGTGTCTACAGAACAACAGCTTGCAGATATCTTCACTAAACCATTGAGTGAAGCTACATTTACAAGACTGGTCAATGAACTAGGAATGGTCTCTGGTTCTGACTAGGAATGTTGGTTAGATTCAAATTTTACTTATGTATTGTATTACTCATATTTCCTGATTGGTTAAGTGCTAAGTGAACTCTGTTGATTAAACTCTGTTATGCATACTCTGTTAAACTCTGTCAGCATGCCTGTATGTCATACACTATTAATAAGTTTGATAAACTCTGTGAACTCTGAGTTGATTTTTGTCTGAATGAAAACACCAATGAAGAAATATGTATGAAGCATGATTCTCAACAATTAATCATGAATCTTTCTGAGTTATTGTGATCTAATCTTAGATTGTGCAGAAAGTTAACACAGCATGATACTGGTTCATATTTATAGCATCTCTTAGTTTATTTTGTCCTAAACTCTGAGTCTATAAATACTGTGTGCATTACCTTACATGAATAACTACTGATGTTGATGAACTCTAAACTCTGTTAGTTATACTCTGGTAGAATAAAATGCTTACTGCAATACTCCAAAGAAAATGTATATAGGTTGTTATACTCCTTTGGGATTATGTTGGATGCTAGGATGACCCAGGAACTTATTGGTATATAATATGTGCTAAAATTCTCTGATTTTTGGTGACTAGTTAAATACTAGGATGACCCGGGAACTTATCAAAATGATAAGGGCTAAAATTTTTGAATTTTTGGTGACTGGTTCCAACCTCTAATTACTGGAATGAATAGAATTAAAAAAAAATCTTATATGTATATATAGAGGGGGTATAAAATAAATTAAAAGTTACTGTATATAGATTGATTACTACAGAGTTTAGCTTTCATCATACAGTCAGTGTTTATTATGACAGTTTGTGCATCCAGTGTTTATTGATTTACTTTATGGATTTTATGAAAAATTAGATGCTCTAAAAATTGATTTAGTAAACTCTGCTTCACACACACATATTTTCACAACTGTGCAATTTATGAAAGGGTTTCGGTGATAAAGTTGGAGAATTGACAAACGCTGTTGATTCGTGGTTCGTACTCTAAGAGATGTCAAATAGTGTTTTCACAAATACCGCCTCGACTTGTCGAATGCTAGACTTCTCGAATAGAACAAAACACTTCTCGAATTGGTACTCTGTTCTGTTCCTGATTTAATTGTGATTATTGTTGATGAATTTGTTCCTTATATGATTACTTTAATTAGTTTTCATATTCTCTTCTTTGATTTACTTCCTTGAAGAACAGTTCATAAACAAAAAAAAATTGCAGAACACATTGAATAAGATTAGAGAAACAGAATTTTTCATTGATAATAAGAAAGAGATTACAAGCAAGTATTACATCTTTTTGTTCTCTCTATCTGCTAATCTATTCAACAGGAAAATAAAAGGTCAAGTCCAAACCACTCCATTGTTAGCAAACATCCCAGATCCCATCTTTGCCACTTTATTTGGGTGGAAGTTGAAGGGATAAGGTTATTTTTGCTGACATATTCATTAACAATGGTTGGTGGTGTTGGATGAGGATGCCTTCGAGGAAAGCCATGCTAATGTTGCTTGGAGAGCAGCATCGATGTCGATCACTCTTCCAGGTTTTTCTCTCTCGATCTCTTCCAGACCGGCATCCATCTACAGCCTCAGAGTCTCAAGCTGCCTTTCCCAGTCAAACGCATCAAACTCTTCACGCGTATAGCTGAAGATATCTCTATTCTCTGCGAGATGGAGATTCTTTTCTTTGATGGTAAGGTTTGACATTGTTATTCAGAGTGTGTTGTTTGAAGGGTTTTTGATTTTTCAGGGGAGAATGAAAGGTTAAAGGGATAGTGAACTAATCTGAACAAGTCTCTAGGCCTTAAATAGAGATGGGTAAGCAATGAAGTACTAAAACGCTTCGTATTCTGGTTATTAATGGTTACAGGTAAACGCTTCATATTCTGGTTTTAATCGGGTCCAGGTATTTTAAGAGAGTGTTATTTGATTTTTTTTAAATCAAATATTTTATTGTTATAATTTGCAAAATACACTTCTTAAAAATACGAGCACGTGACCCACTCACCCATTACTGTGTCCCCCTCACCCATTATCGTGTCCCACTCACACATTAATCAAGGAACTGATTGAGTGTTTGATTACATAAGAGATTGAGTTTTTAATCACTCTAATTACTTTTGTGTCCAAACGATTGTGTTTTATTTTTACATCTCACAGTTCTCTCACTTTTCACTTGGGCATTCTCGCAAACACCTTTCCTACATACATTTCTCTTAGGGATTCTTGCAAATTTCTTAACTCAATGGCTTCTAAACCATTCACTGCTCTTGGTCTACGGTTTGTCCCTAACAACTATGAAGCTCCACTCTATCATGAACGTGTTCCAGAAGAGTTTCATCTAATGTAGAATTTCTTGAGAGACTCAGAGATTGGACAAGCTCTGGTTGAACCTGGTACTCTCTCTGCATCTCAAATTGCCACTTTTTGGCAAAACTCAGTCTATGTGGATGGAGGAGAGAATGGGACTCCTAACATCATCTTCACTTATGAAGAACAAGAGTTTGTGATTACTCCACAAACTGTAAGAGATACAATGGGGTTTGATACACATACATCTTATACTTATGTTGGTGAACCTCTATTGAGAAAGATGCTACAGGAGATAGGTTACATGGAATCTCCTGACAAGCTTGGCAGTGTCAAGAGGCCTAATCTCAGGAAGGAATGGAACTTTTTCTTCGATTGCATTACAAGGACATTCCAGAAGAAAGTCACCAACTGGGATGCCATTCCAATAGACAGTCTACAAATCGGGTATTCTCTACTCTATGGTAGTAATTTTGATTTTGGTAGATATGTTCTGATGA
The DNA here is from genome assembly GCA_036435485.1 of Saposhnikovia divaricata. Taxonomy (NCBI): domain Eukaryota; kingdom Viridiplantae; phylum Streptophyta; class Magnoliopsida; order Apiales; family Apiaceae; genus Saposhnikovia; species Saposhnikovia divaricata. Next base: position 50,991,960 of record CM071594.1, on the reverse strand, counting down.
ATTTAGGTGATAAACTGTCAGAGTCTACTACAGTTTATTATGCTCGATTTTGTCAAATGATGTTCAATGCTTGTGTACCTGGTCTAGAGATTGCTGATACTGATGAAATTCAGCCTTTTAGAGTCAGCAAGAGAATATTCTCTGATATGACTAATAAGGATGTTGGTAAAGAAAATCTACCTGCCTTTGTTCTGCCACTTGCTTTGCAGAATTTTCTCAACCAACCTCAGCACCAACCACAACCAGAACCACAACCAGAAGCACAACCTGAACCACTAAACATTGATCGTACTCAAACACTAAACACTGAACCACCTACATCACCTATTCACTCATCACCTACAAAACAACCTTCACACACTCCACAAACAAACTCTGAATCATCACAATCTCCACCACAACCACAGCCTAAAGCAAAAAGAGGCAGAGTAAAGTCAACACTAAACACTGAACGACATGCAAGAGTTAAGAAGGCAATAGAGACACAAATGAAAGCAAAACAGACATCTCCTGGAGCTGTTTATACTAGAAGAATGAAAAGAATGAAACAAACGGCAAACAAACCTAAGTCACCCTCAGTGGTCGCAGAATCTAGTAAAGAGGATTCAGATGAAGTGCCTCTAGCGAAGAGAAGAAAATTGGTAATCTCTGATTCTGTGGATGAAAATGTTGAAGCTCCAGAGGTAGTTTCACAGCAACTACCTACTGTTGAGGCTGAACAAGATTCACTGCCTGAAGAAGTTCAAATGCCTGCAAAGGACAAAATGACTGCAGAAGAGGATACTAGAGATGGTTTTTCTCCAATGAATGATATTCTTGATTCATTCATGCCATTCTCTGATCCTATCTCTGATACTGGTGCAGCTGATCAACCTACAGTTGTTCTTTCTGAAACTGTAGCATCACATACTGAATTACTCTTAGATGCTCACCAGACTGCTGAAGGAGGAGATGAGATTGATCAACAACCTAAGGAGATAAACTCTGAGACTATTGTGAAATCTGCAGAGGATGTTGTACAGCCTATTGTTGAATCTACTACTAAACCTGTTACAGAGGATATTATTGGCACCATTGATGCATCCATTCCTATTCCTTCATCCTCTCATCATGTTGAAGCTGAGGTTGGAGATGAAACTGAAGGGAATACTGAGTCAAGCCCTTCTCAGAGTTTACCAGTCCAGACTGATGCTAAGGTTAAGGATTTTGCTGGTCCTTCAAATCAAGCAGATGCTGAAGAAGAACATCTTGAACAATTTTCAAATGACTGGTACAAGGACACTTGTATCTTTCCTTCTGCAAGAGCAGCTGAATTTGTCAAGTGAACCTCCAAAAAAATTACAAATCCAGAGATTCTATCTTGTCTTAAGGCTACAGTTGTACAAGTGAAGACTCTCAACTCGAGGTTTGATCTGTGTCAAAAGGCAATCTCTGATGTTCGAGGTGATGTTGTTAGCGGATCTGAAATGATTAAACTTGACAACAAGAATAAATTTCAATATCTTACTCAGAATCAAGACACTTTGTCTAACAGGCTGAGCAAAGTTGAACACAATCAGAATGATATGTCCTTAAAGCTTGATTCTATTGCTACCTCCTTAGAGTTAATTACATCTATTCTTATGCCTGATGATGTCAAAAAGGGGGAGAGAGTTGGTAAAGACAAGTGCAAGCAATCTCAAACTCTGATCAGAAGGGATAGTGCTGGAGATGGAGGAGCAAGTAGTAAAGGAAAGAACAAAACTGAAGAATTTCAAACTTTGAAAACTAGCAAGTCATCTAAATCACAGTTTGTTGGGATAAATACTGATACTCAAGGTACTTCAAAGACCAAGAGTTTGCTATTACCTTCTAATCCACAGACTGATGAAGAATTGGCTGCTAAGTTGTTTATTGAAGAGAATGAGGAAGGAGTTACAATTGAGGACATTGAAGCTGAAGAAAAGAGTTTACAAGAAGAACATGTCAAGGCTTTAAAGTCTGGTAAGTTAAAAAGAGGAAAAGCTCCTAGGCCTGTTGTTAAAGGTGTTGTGATCAAGGAAAGGGCTGATGATAGTCAAAGATCTCAGTTTTCAAAGGAAACAATGGCAGCAGAAGCTCAACTCAAGCTGAAAGGCATTGAAAGAGAAAGTTCACAGAAGAAAGTTACAACTTCTGTTGCATCACAAGTTATGACCACACCTTTACAATCTTCTCAGTTGAAATCGGTTTTTGGAAAAGGAACAATTCAAGATCCAAATATATTATCTGGAGTTTCTATGAATATTTCTGATGGAAGAGCCTTGTCTGGTAAAGTTGGAAACAATAAGGGTGGACTAGGTTCACACAAAGACAAAAGGCAATATACTGGTCCTAGAGATCCTTCTTCGCTGGCTGTTCCAGGTCGCGGTGTCACTCAAGAGAGTTTGGACAGACTGGAATCAGTACAGTTAGTTTATCAGAAGAGTTTAAAGAAGGACTTTCTCTTGTACTTCATGGCTGATGGGACAGTATTTAGAATTGGTGAGAATGATATTGGCTTGAAATATTGGAAAGAACTAGAATATGTTCTATATCTTTTCAAGGTGAATAGTCAAAGGACTCAATCAGTTGCTAATGTGCTCAGACAGAGGATGCTTCAGAATTTGGCAATCAGAGGAGAGAAGTATAATAGCAGATATGTTCCTAAGTACAGGGATTACAATGGAAATCTTATTGAAATGAAGAAAGGTACTGCAAAATTAAAGACTGATTTGGGAATCACAATACTTGACTTCAATTCACAGTCAGAAGAAGTCAAATTTATCAGACTGGGAAATGAGATGAGAAGAAACAAAATCTATGATCTTAGGGCTGCTATCTATCAGACAGATGAGAGTGATCCTCAGCTCAGAGAGATTAAAGAAGCTATGAAGATTGAGCTTGAAAATGCAGAAAGAAGATTGCTCATAGATTATCTCAGAGCTATACCAGATCTTGAAGAGATTAGAGACTAAAGTCTGTAAGGATTTTCTTATTCTCTGTAGATTTTGTTAAGTAGAAGCTTAAACTCTGAATTTGTATAAACACTATATTTTGTCTATTTGTTTTGACATCATCAATTATTGTTATTAACTTGTGCATTTTTGCTAATGAACAAGTTGGGGGAGAATGTTAAATATAATTGATGTGTTTTAATCAGTGTTTAAGTGTTACAGTGAATTATCAGAGTTTAGCTGGAAGCGGTCAGAGTTTAGTGTAAACTCTGACAGATGGAAGCTCGACAGAGTTTGTCAAACTCTGTCTGGAGGCAGCGTCTACTGGTCAACAGTGATTGAAGATTTATTATGGAAGCGATATCTTTGAAGATTGGATAGCTATCAAAGAGATTGAGTTGACTTAGGAGACGTGTGACAATCTGTAATTGATATCATTGTATAGCTGATTATTAGGAATATCAATTAGAGATTGTATCGAAGCTGTATGTTTTATAAATACAGTTAGGTTAACCCTAGAAGGGTATCGTACAACGAATTATCTTTATTGTAACCTAGCAGCTCTTTGTGATAGTTTACATCACGAAGAGGGTTCTTAATACCAGAAGTTTTTAAGTGCATAAACGTCTTACTTGTTAAACTCTCATACGAATTTTCAGTGTCTAAGGTTCGCCTGGCTATTAAGATTCGGTGTCTAAGTGACGAGTTTGGCCTCTTGGCAATTTCTGCTCTAATCTGGCCGAATCGGTCTGAATAATTCTTAATTTACGGAATTTTTAGTGTGTCTTAACGTTATGAGCAATGTCTAGTTATTTTATTTAGGGAACCTAGGTTAGATTTTTCTTTTGATTTTTCACCATTTATTTTGTGTGTTTCATTTTCGCACTTACGTGCCACGTGGTTTTATCCTTGATCAATCTTTACCATGTCCGTAGCATTTAGGGAGCGTTATTACCAAGGTTGGGCTTTTGACGAGGAGTTAGCGGATAATACGATGTGGTGTGAGTCAACTAAGGAACCTAGAGTATATAACGAGTCGTCTAGTACTTTTAGTGATTTGCATTATAGTAAAAACGATATTGCAATCGATTCTGAATTAGATGCTCTTACTAGACGACTCGAAGCCTTAGAAACCCTTAGTGGCCCTTCACACAAGTCTTGGGACCCAAATTTCAACTCTCCGAGTCTCGATTTTCAACATGGCCCCGACTCTCAACAAGTCAACGCCATGTTTCAACCAACCTCTCGAAATAACCACTTTACATCGTCTTATAATTCCGGTTGGAGAGATTATCCCGATCTCTCATGGAACCAAGGTCATAGCTATCAAACTCCGCCTCCACATTTTCAAGAACCGAACTCTTATCCAATTCCGAGTCAAGTTCCTTATTCGAGTTCAATTCAAACACCCGCCCACCCACCCGGATTTCATGATTCGAGTAGGAAACTTGACACCTTAGAAAAGAGTATCGAGGCTTTATTGATTTCTCAAGCAAACTTCATGCGAACCATAACTTCTGATAGGCAAATTTTGAACTCTAATGTTCAAGCCTTATCTAAGTTAGAATTTCAAGTGAATCAATTAGCCACCATGTGCGAGCGTGAGACGATAACCACCCCGAATCCACCCGAGGTCAACCCTAAATTTCTTATCACTCAAAGACCTATCGATACTTTCGATGATATCATTTCTCCTAGGTCTAATGTTCAAGTTGACACTCCTTTCGGTGGTGATTCACACGAAGAAGATTCTAATGCTGACATCATTCTTTCTCTAGGTCAAACGAAGAATCCCAATGATTCTGAGTTTGTGGCTTCACCTAGACAACCATCATCTTCTTCTAGTGAATTTTTCCTTTCATCTTCCAAACCTCTTCCTGAGAAACCCAAAGAACTTCATACTCAACCAATAGGAGCTAATCTAGTTAAGGAGGTTGTTTCAAGGTCAAATTTGGACGATCATGAGATTGAGTCTCTTCTTAAACAAGATTTTCAATTGCATTACGAGACCAATCGAGAGCTTCACGAATCTTTTAAGGATTTGACCTCGGAAGAGATGTTTGGAGAGATGAAGAATATTTGTTCCAAATGGGAAACCCAACATAAGGATAGTTCTTGTGATCCTAATTCTGTTGGTAAAACTTTTTTCGAAGAGCCACCCCCACCCGTTTCTATTTCCTCATTTTCCACTCGTGCTCTATCTTTCATCAAAACTCATGATATTCATGACCAACATCTTATCGTAATTAATTTGCTTAAACAACAAAAAGAAGCATCCTCGTGGTCTATGGATGAAGTTAGGAATATGAGTTTTATTCTTGCGCCTAATCGGATCGTTCGAGTGGTCTATGCTATTTTCGTGGGTGAGTTTCTGAAATATGTTGGTTGTATAACAAAAATAGTTTTTCCGAGAGCAGGTATTGGTTAGTAAATAGTTGTTTTGTACCTCCCATAGTAGAATGTAGGTATGGGGGAGGAGTGTGTGCGTGTGTGAGTTGTTTTCTTTCATAGTTTTTTATAAATTTTTCAGTCTCCGTCATCCCTTATCAGGTATTTCCTCAACTTTCTCCTTTTTCATTTCTTTTGCATTTCTTTATCCTTTCTCATTTCTCTTTTCTTTTACATTTGCATACATTGAGGACAATGCATGATTTAGGTATGGGGGGGGGGGTTTTAGTGTAAATAGTAAAAATTGAAAAATCCAAAAAATTAAAAAATCAAAAAATCAAAAAGAGTTCTTTTCGTATTCTAGTCTTGTTAATTGATTGCTAGTTGCTTGATGCACCCTTGCATGCTATGATAATCTTATGATCCTTTAGCTTTTGATTGAGAAGTGATTTGCTAAAGTACTTGTTCACACACTTACACTAGCAAGGTGAAACTAGTAAACTTAATTGAATTGCGCATGAAATTAGAAGGGCATGATTAGGTGTAAGATGATTTGGTCTTCATGCTTTGAGTACAAGTAGGTGCATTGAGGATACCATTTCTTGAGATTGATTATGTTTTACCACACCAAGTGAGTTTTGAGCCTATATGCACATCTTTTGCATTTATATTCTTTTGCTTGAGTGTCCACTTGTCATTTGCATTGCTAGCACTTGTTTGAGTTCCTTCTTGAAATACATGACATTAATTGATGATAAAATGATAAAGGCACTTAGGAATAACCTATATTTCCAAATTATCCACACCATTCTTATATGATCAATTAGTTAACCCTTTGAGCCTAATCATTTTCTTTCGGTGACACACCACATTACTCGCCTAAGACCTTTTTCTTGTTTAGCCTTACGTATTCTTGATCCATTTTGTCAAAGGCTAGTAGGAACTTGAGGGAGCAATAAGGTGTGTGAAATAGGGTTTACTTTTGTTCATAACTTTTGAGGAAATATTTGTTGTTACCTTGATAGTCGATTTTCAAAGTTAAATCTAATTGAGGATTATTGTTACATTTATCTTAGCTCTCAAAAAAGAAAAAAAGAAAAAAAAAGAATAAAGAAAAAAAAATGAAAAAAATGAAAAAAAAAAAAGAATATATATACATGAGAGCATACTTATGTTTTTTGTAATCCTCCTTCATTGCGACTATTCAAGGCTTTTTTTTGAAAATAAAAATAAATTGTGTGGGGAGGAAGTTTGGTGTTGTGCATGATATTCATGGTTACTACTAGCTTTTGACACTTCACCTTATTTTGGCCTTTCTTGACATACCTTGTCCCTAGCCCCATTACAACCCTAATAAAGACCTTTTGATTGTCATTATTAATGTATGTTGTGATTTAAGTTGGAATGATACCAAGTGTCAAGCATGCATTTGATTTTGTTGGAATTGAGTGATACACTTACCCTTGTTCTTGAGTGAATATTCTTTTGTGAGTGAAAGGTGAGGTATTGCTTATTTGTTTTTTACATAAGAGATCTCAAGTTTTGACTCTGATGTGTGCTCTTGTAGACTTAGCATGGTTACCAATAATTTTTGCACTTGACATGAACTTATAATCACTCTTGCATGGTTCTTTAAGTAAACTATGTGAATCCTTGCACTTTCCACACCAAGACTTTGCAAATTCATTTTGATTTCTTAAGTTGATGTATCATGAGAGGACATGTATGTGTGGTGTGCATTGCCATGTGATCTTTTATACAAACTAGATGGATTTTGTGGGTACATTCACTATAGGCCCTCACGAGACCTCACTCGTCCACTAGGGCTGCCTAGGGGTTTAAAGGGCTTGTTGCATATGCCAAATGCAACCGTCACACCTACGAAAAGGAGTATAGGACTTTGCATCTAGATTTACATTTTGTTTTTATTTTCCTCGAGGACGAGCAAAAGATAGGTATGGGGGCATTTGATAAGTGCATATTTTTGCATATTTTATTTACCTATTTATTGCTTGAACTCGTGTTTTAATAACTTATCTTGTTGCATTTCAGGTAAATCGTAAATAAATAAAGAAATGAAAAAATAAATAAATAAAGTGCAAGGAAGGGAAAAAGAGGAAGAAAAAGGACCAAAAATGAAAGAAGGAAAAGAATTAGGAGTTTGGAGCAAAAGGAATATTTCAAGACAAGTGGAAGGTGGAGATCATCCCAACACATTAGCAAAGTGTATGGCCAAGATCAACTCTTCAAAGCTTAAGGGGGAAGGAAACAAATAGATGGCTAGGATTTCACCACCACACAACCCAAATGTATGGTGGGGATTTACCCAACACCGCCCTTAACCCTAATTCCTATCCTATAAATACCCTCTCACCCCCCTTGTATTTAGTAACTTAGATTTTAGGGTAGTTTTAATTCCTTATATTTTTCTTAGTTTCAAATTTTGTAAACACTCCTATTATAATTAATGCAATTTTCATTTTCTTTACTTCTTGTCTTACTTTTTCGTTATTGTTGCCTCGTTTCGTTATTTTCGAAATCCCGTTGCTAACCACTTGGGGTTGAAAATAACGAAACTTTAATTTCTTGTTCGTAGTTTTAAATCGTAATTTTGCCCCTTTAAAAATCCATTTTATTGTGGGCAATTTGATTTCAAATCATCGTTTTAGTGTAATTTCATTTCGTAGTTAATTTCTTTATTTTCGTATTTAATTTAAAAAGAAAAAAAAACAAAAATATTAGTTTCATTTTTATTCGTATTGTTCAAGCCTTATTTTCTGTTCCTCTATTTTTATTTTAACCAAATTCCTTGTTTTCTTGTTTTAATTCGTAGCAATCAGTACTCTCCTTTTTCATTCTTTCAATCACAACAGACCCATCTCTTTCATTTCCTTTTCTTCAAATAAATAACACTTCCTTTCTCTGTTTTTTTTTCAGTTTAATTCACAGCACCCAGTAGTTTTTTTTTTTTTGTTCATTTCTCACAAACCACACGGCACCTCTTTCCTTCTTCTCTCTCTCTCTCTCTCTCTCTCTCTCTCCCCCTTAAAATCACTGACCTCTTATCCCCTCCCCACCGAGCACTTCTTTCTTTTCGATTCATACAATCGCAGAATCCCATCCCCCATTTTCTGTTTCGAGTTTATGTTTCGATTTTGGAGCCACATCTTTGTTCTAAGTTTCGAATTGGAGTTACTGTCGATGTTGTATTGGTGCTGAGTTTGATATTCGTTGGATATTTGTTTATGATGTTATTTGTGATTTTTGTGATGTTGTATTGGATCTTTGTTTTTTCAATTCGATGTAATGGTTCTGTGTAGTCGTTGTTGCTGAGTCGAGTGTGGATGTATTGTTTCTTGTTGGTGATTCATTGTCACGGTTTGAATCTTTTAACCGAGTTCCGATGCCGAGTCTCTGAGTTAGCTGCCTTTGAATTCGTAATCTGCCTGATTTGTGGTTCTCAGGATTCTTGTTATTAATTATTTCTTGTGACTCTTTAAATCGGTGTTTTGATTGTTAACTTGGAATTGCTGGGTTCTGTTTTGAGTTAACTTAGTTGTTTCTGCTCTGACTCGAAGTATTCGGTTTTGTTTTGGTTCCCAAGTTGCTGAGTTGAGCGACCGAGTTGACTCGGTGTTTATGATTGCTGTATTTAGTTTTTCTGTGTTTTGATTTTCTGCAAATTCTATGTTTATGCGAGCTGAGTTTTGTCCGAGTTCGAGTATGGTTTTACTAAATTTAATGAAAAGTTTCGTCTTGCTGTTATTCAACTGAGTATTGTGTGTTTAGTTTTGAATTGAAATGAAATTGTTGTTTTTGTTCGTTTTCGGCTAGTCTAATTACGAATACTCCATGCCCAATTTTTGTAAACAAAATCGATTTTAATTCAAAGAAAAAAAAATGTTTTAGAATAAAATCTAATTTTAATTCACTTTTAGAATTTTTAGAATAATTCACTTTTATTAATTAGTTTAAAATAGATTTCTTTTTAATTTAGGAATTAATTAATATAAATCCTCCAAAATCCAATTGTTCTAATTCGATTAAATTAGAAATTAAGGAATGCGAAAATATTAGTCCCTGAGGAACGAATCAATAAATTTTACAACGAAACGAATTGTGCGCTTGCGATTCAAATGTTTATTTTTTTAGCACAACAGAAAACAACCGAGCATTCAACGCAATAGGAGATTACAAATATCAAATGAAAACTAGGAAACCCCCAAAAAGCTTGATGCTCTTCCAATGGTTCTTCTCTCCCTAAAAATCCACGCTTAGAATAATACGATCCTCTATTGATAATTAGGGCTTTCCCCCAATAGTACATAATAAACTGGGCTTCCAAGACACAAGGCTGCACATCTCGTCCAAACCGGCCCTTCAGAACAAGCCCAACAGCAGAAAATTAATATTTCTCAGCCAGCCAGGGCGCGGGCGCGCTCTATACAGGCGCGGGCGCGCCTGGCCCCCCTGTCCAGAATCTCAATTTTTCTCCGTTCCTCTGTTGGCTGCTGCACAATGCTCCGATATGCTCCCTGATCGACATGCTATCTCAGCCCCCAACACTTCCAGCTCTAAACCATCCGAAACACGCAATTCCACCACCTTATTCCCCAAACGATACTCTGCACACTAAAAACAAGAAAACACATCAAAAGACACTAAACACTCGGGTACAAGCGGTCAATTTAAGCCGAAATGGAACGTATTTAGTGTACATAAAGTCCACTAACACACCCCCAAATTTAAACTGATGCTTGTCCCCAAGCATAAACAGACACTAAACAATCCAATGAAGTGCAATGCATGAATGCAACTAATATGAAAATGCAAGTGATCCCCTTCAAACCAACCAAACCCAACAAGCAAGCAAATACTCAAAGAAATGCAACTAAATCCAAATAGAGCTCGCCTAAATCCCCGTATACTAACAGTACATGGACAGAAACGTGCACGCGTGCTGTGCTCATCAGAGATACCCCCAAATCAAACCAAGACCATACCTATTCTTAGCCAAACAACCACCAGGTTTAAAAACAGAATGAACGTTAGACACAAGATCCCTCCAGATACACCGCCATAGTCCACTTGAGTTGAAAAGAAATCATGCTTAATTACTAACACATATGACACATAACACTATATATACAACGCATGCTTATTTAACCGTGCAATGGATGAGACCCCTAAAGGCTTATACAATAATACCCATGTAACGAGCGTTAGGTCAGTGGATCCCAGACTATAAAAGCCTTAGGTCACTAGGCACAAAGTCCCCTCGTACTTAATTGCTCGAGTATTAAAGAGCTCACCCTGGTTAATATTGCAATTACACAATTTCCACGATTCTTTTTTTTTTTTCATTTTCTCTTTTCTTTTCTTTTTTTCTTTTTTTTTAAAACAATCTGGAGTGAGAATTCTCATCTCCAACCCTAGACCACTCATATAAATATGAGCCGGCTACTAGCCATTTGACACCTATTTGTTAATACTATTCACAATTATCATGAATTTTTTTGTTTCCCCCAAACTTATACTTAAGTATTCCTTCGCTTTCAAGAATCTATCAAACATTCTAGGTTTAAACTAGGTGTTAAATTTTAGCAACCAAACAGACATGGCCGGGTCCAATTCAAAAGCACTCAATGAGACTGTGATTGTGTAAAACTTTTTGTTTCTGAACAAGCAAATCAGTTTCATAAGAACTATAAAGCAACCCTGTACTCATCATTAGTGCACTCAATCAGACACCTACCTACCAGTCAGAATTAGTTCGTTCTAAGGGGTCATGGAAAATGCATGAATGCATGAATTATGCTATGCAATCTGGAATGCCACTACATGACTCACAAATAAACAATATGCATGATACATGATGAACAATTTAAACAATATGCATGATAATACTACACTACATGTCCTATATGCATCTAACTACTAATCACAATCTTCATTTCCCACCCCCAAACTTAAAATCTTCAATGTCCCCATTGAAGGCAAGAAACAAAGAAAGTGCACAGAGATACCTCAATCATCAGCAGGATCACCCTCCTCGGGTGAGTCCGGTGGTGGATAAACAACTCCATCTCCATACTGAGGCCAAACAACCTCAACCCCTGTAGCTAAAAATGCCGTGCCCAAAGCCTGTGCCAGATCATCAGCAAAACGACTCTACCTCTCATCAACAGCATCTTTCCGCCTAGCAAGCCTCCTGAAGTGAGACTCGGTCAAACCAGTACTCTCACTCACAACACCCCTCCGTGCTCTCGAAGGACCAGCTCTAGCCTCCTACTGCGGACGTGGTGGCACATCACCACCCAGAATGTAACCCAAGCCTCGCTGATGTGGCTCACCACCATCCCACTCAGCCAACCTAGCAATAGCAGCCTTGTCTAGGCAGCTAGCTGGCAACTGTAACTGCTCCTCTGCTGGCCAGCGAATACCCACATCTAAACACAATCGAACAACCACTGAGCCATAAGGAATTGCTGCAGTGGAACCCCCTTGCATGAACCTGATCATGTTCCGATGAATAACACTACCCACATCGATGTACCTTTCATTCACAATAGCCCGCAAAAGAATAGATCTCTCCACAGTCACCTCATGAGAATGCGAGGATGGTAATATGTTTGCACAAATAAACAAATTCCAGGCCTTAGCATACCTGTTCAACGCAAAAGCCGGAAAAGTAATCGGCTCAGTCGACCCCGCCCTGCGCTTCCATTCAGTGCCCGGAACTGTCATCTGCCTCAGAATGGCCTCAAGATCTACATCCCCATGGCCCTTCACCCCATAGTCCTCTTCACCAGGTGCAGGTGCTGGAACAGCCAAAACCCTAGTGATGGCAGCAGGAGTATAATCGACCACATGGCCACGAACTGTAGAATACCCATTCTTCAATTTCTTCGCATTAGCATAGAACTCTCTAACAATACTCAAAGGTACTGCCTCAGCCACCTCACACACCGTATCCCATCACCGCCTCATAATCATGCCCACCAGATCTCCATCCATGATGCCCGGAGTAAAACCCCTCTCTTTGACCACTGGCTTGGTCAACAATCGCGTAAATTCTTCTTGAGCCTCTGGTGAATTGAAACTAGGAGCATTCCCCCCACTAGATGAAGAATCACTAGAGGCCACAGATCTTCTTGTTCTCTTAGAAGCCATGGAATTGATGGGAAGAAGTTTGTGTGTATAGGTTGGATTGTGTTTTGAGAGATTTGGATGAAAGTTGTGGCTAGGGTTTGTAATTGTAGAAGTGGTGGAGTGGGTTTGTGTTTATATAGGTTAAAAAACCCCCAAAAACTGATTTCCCCTCTTTAATTTTCGGTTTTGGATCTTTTTTTTCGTTTTTTTTTTAAACAGCAGAATCACGCGCGCCCGCGCCCTGTGCAGCGCGCCCGCGCCTCCTCTCAGCAATTCACGCGTGCCCGCGCCCCTTGGTGGCGCGCCCGCACCCAAACTTTCTGCCAAATTTTTTTTTTTTCATTCTTGTACAACAAAACGTAGGTTGCCTCCCACGAAGCGCTTCTTTTACGTCAGTAGCTTGACGTGACTTCCATGATTCACTCAGTAGTTGCAAGAATCGCGGTTTCAGCTCCACAATTCGATACCTCACCAAAGTACGGTTTCAATCTCTGACCATTGACTTTGAAGGACTGATCAGGTGATTTCTCAAAAATTTCAACCGCTCCATGCGGAAACACGGTTTTGACAACAAAGGGCCCTGACCATCTCGACTTAAGCTTTCCTGGAAACAGACGAAGGCGAGAATTAAATAACAACACGGTTTGGCCAGGAACAAATACCTTGTTGACTAAACGACAATCATGCCATCGCTTCACTTTTTCTTTGTAGAGTTTATTGTTCTCATAGGCTTGCAAGCGAAACTCGTCCATCTCATTGAGTTGCACCATTCTCTTCTCACCCGCGACTTTAAGATCAAAATTTAGCTTCTTCAAAGCCCAATAAGCCTTGTGCTCCAATTCTGCCGGCAAATGACAAGCTTTCCCATAGACAAGATGATATGGTGACATACCCAAAGGTGTTTTATATGCCGTTCGATAAGCCCAGGCGGCTTCATCGAGTTTCAGAGACCAATCCTTTCTTGAAGGACTCACCACCTTTTCCAGAATACGCTTGATTTCACGATTAGACACTTCAGCTTGGCCATTGGTCTGAGGATGGTATGTTGTAGCTACCCGATGATTGATATTGTATCTGGCCATAAGATTAGTGAACTTGCGGTTGCAAAAATGAATGCCTTCATCACTGATAATGACTCGAGGAGTGCCAAATCTGGTGAAGATGTTCTTCTGAAGGAAATTAATCACAACTTTGGCATCATTGGTCGGGAGTGCTTTGACCTCAACCCATTTAGAGACGTAATCAACGGCTAGCAAGATATATTGATTGTTGCATGAGGAGATAAACAGTCCCATGAAGTCGATTCCCCAAACATCGAAAATTTCCACTTCCAGCATTACATTAAGGGGCATCTCAACCCTCCGCGATATGTTACCAACACGCTGATAACGGTCACACCTTAAGACATAACGATGAGCATCCTTAAAAAGAGAAGGCCAATAGAAACCCGCTTGAAGAATTCGAGTTGCAGTCTTTTCACCTCCATAGTGGCCTCCATATGTCGTGGCGGATAATCCCTCAGAATAGCCTCTGTTTCACTGTACGGCACACATCTTCTAATAACCTGATCAGCTCCCTGTTTAAACAGATATGGTTCATCCCAACGATACCATTTGACTTCATGCAAGAACTTCTTCCTTTGTGCATAAGAAAGATCGGGTGGAATCACTTGACTAACCAGAAAGTTCACAATGTCTGCGTACCATGGCTCTTCTTCTTGCACCCTAAACAATTGCTCATCCGGGAAGAATTCATTAATGATGGTACCGTCTCGAGAGGATTTACCAGTGTCCTCCAGTCGAGAAAGATGGTCAGCTACTTGATTCTCTGTCCCTTTTCTATCCTTAATCTCCACATCAAATTCTTGTAACAGAAGTACCCAATGAATCAATCGAGGTTTGGAGTCCTTTTTAGAGAGCAGATATCTAATAGCCGCGTGATCCGTGTACACCATTACCTTTGTACCGAGCAAGTAAGAACGAAATTTTTCAAAACCATAGACTATGGCCAACAGCTCCTTCTCAGTAGTAGTGTAGTTCAACTGAGCCTCATTAAGGGTCTTGCTTGCATAATAGATCACATGAAACACTTTCTCTTTCTTTTGACCAAGAACGGCCCCCACTGCATAATCGCTAGCGTCACACATCATAGCGAAAGGTTCACTCCAATCAGGAGCAATGATCACTGGTGTTGAAACCAATTTCTTTTTCAGAGTCTCGAAAGCGGTCAAACATTCTTCGTCAAATTTAAAATGAACGTCCTTTTCCAAGAGCTTACACAACGGTTTGGAGATTTTTGAGAAGTCTTTGATGAAACGCCTGTAGAACCCTGCATGACCAAGGAAACTGCGAATCCCTCTCACTGAATTAGGTGGTGGAAGATTTTCAATTGTTTCTATTTTTGCTCTGTCCACCTCTAGACCTCTCCGTGACACCTTGTGCCCAAGGATAGTTCCCTCCTGCACCATGAAATGGTATTTCTCCCAGTTAAGCACTAGATTAGTCTCCATACATCTTTTCAGAACCGCACCCAGATTTTGCAAACATTCGTCGAAAGAACGACCAATTACAGAAAAGTCATCCATGAAAACTTCTACGGTCTTACCAATCATGTCTGAAAAGATAGTCGTCATACACCTTTGAAAAGTGCCAGGTGCACCACACAAACCAAAAGAGACCCGCCGAAAAGCAAATGTACCAAATGGACATGTGAATGTCGTCTTCTCCTGATCCTCAGGAGCAATATAGATTTGATTATACCCAGAATATCCATCCAGAAGGCAATAGTACTCATGACCTGCAAGTTTGTCTAGCATCTGATCGATAAAGGGCAAAGGAAAATGATCCTTCCTGGTGGCCTTGTTCAATTTCTGATAGTCCATACAGATTCTCCAACCAGTGACTGTGCGAGTGGAGATAAGTTCATTCTTCTCATTGGTGATTTCCGTCATGCCCCCTTTCTTCGGCACACATTGAACTGAGCTTACCCATGAACTATCAGAAATGGGATAGATAATCCCTGCATTCAACTACTTGATAATTTCTTTCTTCACAACTTCTTTCATGATTGGATTTAGACGTCTCTGATGTTCCACTGTTGGTTTACTCCCTTCTTCTAGTGGAATTTTATGTTGACAGTAAGCCGGACTAATCCCCTTGATGTCTGCAATAGTCCATCCAATGGCTGATTTGAATTCTCTAAGAACTCTCAAGAGCTTGCCTTCCTCAGAATCTGACAGGTTAGCAGCAATAATCACAGGTAAAGTAAATGACTCACCAAGAGAGGCATACCTTAAGTGATCAGGTAGTGGTTTGAGCTCTAGAGTTGGAGCTTCTTCAATGGATGGTTTCAATCGCTGATGCGACCCCTTCAATTCAGATAGACCTAAAGATTCCACTGGTCTCTCAAATTTCTTTTGCCATGGAGTAGCATCAAGAAATAGCAGTTGCTCATCTATATCATCTTCTTCCAATAAAGACTCACCAATCAGTGCTTTTTCCAATGTGTCATTCATGAGCAGATGCTCAATTTTTGATTGCATTGCTGACTCAACCAAGTCTATCTTCAAACACTGCTCTTCTTCAGTTGGAAACTTCATAGCCTTAAAAACATTGAAGGTGACATTCTGATCATGCACCCTCATAGTGAGTTCTCCTTTCTGCACGTCAATCAAGGTCTGACCCGTGGCCAAGAATGGTCTCCCAAGAATGATAGGGATTTTCTTATCTTCTTCAAAATCAAGTATGACGAAATCCGCTGGAAAGATAAGTTTGTCCACTTTCACCAGAACATCTTCTACAATTCCTCGAGGGTAGGTGATTGAGCGATCAGCTAACTGGAGTGACATGTTTGTAGGATTAGGCTCCGGAAGACCAAGTTGCAAGAAAACCGAATAGGGCATGAGGTTGATGCTTGCCCCTAAATCACACAAACACTTGTCAAAAGAAACATTCCCAGTGATGCACGGTATGGTAAAACTCCCCGGATCCTTCAGCTTAGGTGGCAACTTTTGTTGCAAGATAGCACTGCACTCCTCCGTCAAAACGACGGTCTCTAACTCCTCGAGTTTCAATTTCCTCGAAAGTATGCCTTTCATGAACTTGGCATAACTTGGCATTTGTTCCAGGGCTTCAGCAAACGGTAGATTTATGTGCAACTTTTTGAACACTTCCAAGAACTTTACAAATTGCTTATCAAACTTCTGTTTCTGAAGCCTTTTAGGGAATGTCGGAGGCGGATAAACTTCCTTGCTAGCTTCCTTACTCTCTGAACTTGTTTTCCCAGCTGACTTTTCCTTTTCTTCCACACTTGATGCCCTCTGAACGACCGGAAGAACCGAAATTGAAGACCGAACAGAATCCTAAGGCTGCGCGCCCGCGCCCCAATTTACTGTTCACAGAATTCTCAAGCTCTTCGTTAAGCTGATTTTTGACCTCCAGATCGTCTGTAACCTTTCCAGAACGCAACGTAAAAGCATGAATCTGTTCCTTGACCTCCTTTTTACCCGGATTTGCTTCCGTGTCACTAGGTAATTGCCCTTGAGGTCTGTTCAAAAGAGCATTGGCCAGTTGGCCAATTTGGTTTTCAAGAGTTTTCAGAGATACTGCTTGACTCTTGCACATCATTCGTAATTCTTCCATCTCTGACTTCTCATTCGACTGCACATGACTTCCTTGATGTTGTTGATGAAATCCAGGTGGATTGTATGGTGGCCTTTGGGCATAGGGTTGTTGATAACCCGAATTGTTGAACTGCTTCGAACCATACTGCTGACCCTGAGATGGTTGTTGCATGGTATTCTGATTGTTGCTCCAACTGAAGTTAGGATGATTCCTATTGTTGGGATGATATGTGTTAGGAGCAGGTTGTGAAGGCCTCTGATAATTGCTGACAAAATGTGCCGACTCGCTAGAAATTACACATTGATTAGTTTCATGAGCCCCCGCACACAATTCACAAACCATGGCGACTTGTTGAACCCCCACCTTAGCTAATGAATCCACTTTCATGGATAGAGCCTGTAGCTGAGCTGCTATAGCTGTTGTGGCATCCACTCCAAGAACACCTGCAACCTTACCTTGTGGAATACGCTGGGTCGGATTCTGATACTCGTTCGCAACCATCATTTCAATCAGGTCATAGGCCTCTTCATAGCTTTTGGCCCACAGAGCTCCTCTAGATGCTGCATCGAGCATTGCTCGAGAATGGCTTAACCCATTGTAAAAACCATTAATACCTTCCAATCTGGCATCCCATGATGAGGACATTTTCGAAGCATCTCCTTGTACCTTTCCCAAGCTTCACACAGTGATTCACCAGAATGCTGACTAAATTGTGTAAGAGCATTCCTCATGGCAGCAGTCTTTGCCATAGGAAAGAATTTAGTCAAGAATTTTTGTGCCAGATCTTCCCATGTAGTGATGGAACCTGCTGGAAGTGAATGCAACCAGCTTTTTGCCTTGTCCTTCAAAGAGAATGGGAACAACCTTAGCTTGATAGCGTCCTCAGAAACCCCGTTGGTTTTGAAGGTGTCACAGATCTCGATGAAATCTCTGATATGCATGTTAGAATCCTCAACAGGTGAACCCCCAAACTGGACTGAGTTCTGGACCATTTGGATCGTGCCCAGCTTGATCTCAAAATTATTTGCAGCAATACCCGGCCGCACAATACTCGACTGAATATCATTAATCTTGGGCTGAGAATATTCCTTCAGCGCCTTGTTATCTGCCATTTCTTCAGTAACTTCCAACTCTTCTTCAACTTCTTCCACTAATTCCTCTTCTCGCTCCTTTCCTTCCAGATTCTCTTCACGAACTTGAGAACGAGTACGCATACACGCTCAAGATAGTACCTGAGAAACCCAAAAGTAAATAAGTGAGAAAAACGTCCGAGTCAATGAATTTAATCCAAATTGATGACAAGAACATAAACTAAACAAACAATGAACCGAGTCCCCGGCAGCGGCGCCAAAAACTTGTTCGCACTTATTCACGCAAGAGAACGTGGTCAATAAGTAATATATGGTAAATAGGATTCCTTCCCACAGAGACTCGAATTGTTCGTTATATTCACTTATACACCAGCTTATGATTTACACTCACTGCCAAGACAATCACAACTTTTGTTTTGATTAACTAATGATTAAATACCAACTATGACAATTACGAGAAAATAACTTAACGATTAATTTATAATAAACAAACATGGGATTTCAATTTCATTAACCACTTCATCTAGAATCTTATGCCCTTTAACCTAGCATGTGACAAAGTTGATTACTGATTAGATGCAATAAACTGATACACACCAACTTTCGTTGTGCATATACCATCCTACTGCTCATCCACAATTGATAGAAGTCAAGTAGTCACCAAATATGCGTAGTTCCTATATGTCTATAGCAATTAAACACATACCGGTTAAAAATCAAGCATCCATAAAACCACATAGTCAGTGCAAGACGGTTAGAATTACACCATAAATTAATACATGTTCTTCGCATGCAAAAACCTATGCTAGCATGAATTGTTCTAAACCCTAGATCCACTTTCGCATTCACCAGGATTAAACAAACAATTACAGGTGTTCGCGACTCACCTATAACGTATAAGCGTAATCATACTAGGAAATCAATACAATCAATCACACACCAAGGCATAAAAAACAATTAATTACTAGAATCCATAGAAAAATCCATTAAAATCCCATGATAACGAATTAGCCCATAATCGACCTAATCGCCATCATGGGTTCAAGTGTAAACATGATTGAAAAAGAGATACGATAAACCAAACAAGAGTAGTAAAAGAGTATACGAAAACAACCGAGCATTCAACGCAATAGGAGATTACAAATATCAAATGAAAACTAGGAAACCCCCAAAAAGCTTGATGCTCTTCCAATGGTTCTTCTCTCCCTAAAAATCCACGCTTAGAATAATACGATCCTCTATTGATAATTAGGGCCTTCCCCCAATAGTACATAATAAACTGGGCTTCCAAGACACAAGGCTGCACATCTCGTCCGAACCGGCCCTTCAGAACAAGCCCAACAGCAGAAAATTAATATTTCTCAGCCAGCCAGGGCGCGGGCGCGCTCTATACAGGCGCGGGCGTGCCTGGCCCCCCTGTCCAGAATCTCAATTTTTCTCCGTTCCTCTGTTGGCTGCTGCACAATGCTCCGATATGCTCCCTGATCGACATGCTATCTCAGCCCCCAACACTTCCAGCTCTAAACCATCCGAAACACGCAATTCCACCACCTTATTCCCCAAACGATACTCTGTACACTAAAAACAAGAAAACACAACAAAAGACACTAAACACTCGGGTACAAGAGGTCAATTTAAGCCGAAATGGAACGTATTTAGTGGACATAAAGTCCACTAACACTGACCTCTTTTTTTCCTCTTCATAAAGTACAGAATTTGAAAAGCAACAAGCACATTATCAGTTATTTTCCTTCCAGACACAAATGCAGATTGATTTTTCGTAATCACACCAGGGAGAATGCCCTTGAGCCTGTTCACCAAAACTTCGCTAAAATCTTATATAGGACATTACATAGTGCTATGGGATGAAGATCTGTCATACGTTCTGCATTCTCTTTTTTTGGTATGAGAACCAACATTGTGTCATTCAGATTTGCTGGAAAAGAACACTCCGACAACCAATCTTTGCAGCATTTAAATACTTCCTCCCCCAATAATTCCCAGAAATGTTGAAAAAATGCTGGACTAAAGCCATCTAGACCAGCACTTTTATCCGGGTGCATTTGCTTTACAGCCATAGTAATCTCCACAAAATTAATCTCAGATGTACGCCTGGCATTTTGTTCTTCAGTTATAACACGAGCTTCTTCAATGTTAGGCTATAAGTTACCATTATTATCTCCATCAAACATACCTCTGAAATAATCCATCACCACTCTGCCCATTTCATCATGATTAACCACTACTTCATTATCCCCAGTAACAAGATGAGTGATATGATTTAACTTTTTCCTCTTTGACGCTGCAGCATGAAAAAACTTCGAATTAGTATCCCCCTCAATCAACCAAAAAGCTTTGGCTCTTTTCTTCCAATACAATTCTTCATGATATAATAAATCCTCCAGTTTCTTCCTTTCCTCAAAGTAGCATTTTACTCCCTCCTCGTCATTTCTATCCACCAGACTACAGAGAATTGCTTTCTATTTTTTAACTTTGTCTCGAAACTTGTTGAAGAATGTTCTGCCCCATCTCGCCATGAAAGACGATACAGATAATAATTTCGGCAACAAATGGATTTAGGAATCTCTTTCCAGTACTTTGTCACCTCCTCCTTAAAATTTGGTTCATGCAACCACGTGTTTTCAAACTTAAATCTGAATTGCTTCCTAGAGAACTCAGTAGTAATGGGTTCGAGCAAAATACGATCATGATCAGATTTAATAGTACGAATAACAGTTAACTTACAAAGGGGAAATTTCCTCCACCAATTAGCAGCAGCAAAAGCCCTGTCAAGCTTTTCTCTTACCCAATTTGATTTCCCTTTACTCTTTTCTCACGTGTAGTCACCCCCTTTCAAATCTACCTCCAAAAGCCCACAATCTTCTATCGTTGATTTAAACCCTTCTAACAATGACTGAGGATGCGGATGAGGTCCTGCTTTATCCGTAGCACACATCATGTCATTGAAGTCCCCAAATATACACCAAGGGATGTTATCATTTTTCACCAGCCTTCTCAAAAAATTCCACGCATCCTATCTTCGATCTCTTTCTGGGAATTCATAGTAACATGTTAACCTCTAAGATACATTCAATCCCTCCATAATATGCACATTAATATGATTGGTCGAGAAATCAATCACTTTACACCCTACCGAACGTTTCCACATTATTGCCAAACCTCCTCCTCTCCCTATTCTGTCTACTGCAAAATAGTCAAAAAAACCAAACTTTTCTGCTAACTCCTTAATTTTCTTCTTTTCAACTAAAGTCTCTGACAAAAACATAAAATCATGGTTTGAAGATTTTAACAAATCTCCGAAAATTCGAACTGCACGGAGGCTCCCCATACCTCTGCAGTTCCAGCCTAAATAATTCATAATGGACGGCTAGCTTGCACTGCAAGCGTAGCCAAATCATTTTTGTTAGAAGTTTTATAATCAGCATCAGAAAATACAGTTTCTTATTAGAAGTTTCATTTATCTTATCTCGTTTTAAATATTTTTTTTCTTTTCTCTCATAATTTTCTTTCGTTACTATTGTTAATTGTTAAAACCAAACTCAGTCCAAAAATTATGGTTCTAGTTCGTCTAAATTAGAAATTAAGGTTGCAAGAAAAATACATAGTCTTTGTGGAACAAATCTTAAATATTAAAACGATGAATTGTACGCTTGCAATTAAAACGTTTATTTTTAGCTCATCAACAGTTAATAGGTAAAATCTCACAAAAGACTGTGTCTATTGAAAAATGATCTCCACCCAAGATCATTACTGAGTTTGCATTTCTTGACTCTTCTCAAGATAAATCTTTTGCTCACTATACCAGGAGAATAAGGAGAAAAGTTCAATTGTCAGTCAGTTGTCACCTTCACACAATGTGTCTAGTCTAACTAACATTTTGTAGGTCTCAAAATAGAAAGATGTATCTCAGTCAGTTAGTAACTCACGACTTGTGAAAGATAAGGGTCTAGATTTAGACTTTGAATGGGAATCACAAATGCCTTATAGATTTGCTATGAAGAAAATTTCTGAAAAGATTACTCTATCAAGGCCGGTATTGGACTTTCTGGTTGTAAAAGTTCCAAGACTTTTATATCCTGATGAATTTGGGCTTCTGTATCAAAGACTAGATCTCATGAAGCGCCCTTTTTACGTGTCAATCATAAAGCAATTAAAGAAGAAATTTGGACTTCATAAAGCTGTTGTACTTCAATCACTTCACACATATCTTTTTCATAAAGATTATATGGTTGAAGATGCTTTAACACAGGGTGAACAATAGGAGGTAACAGGTAGTGGAATGTAGTCAACAGGAGATACTATTGCACCAGTGATGGATAGTAGGTTAAATCATATCACAGTCCCTGCAATAGAAGACCATCTAGTTAGAGGTTGGATGGCTCAGAAACTGTGATGGCTGATGCTGAGAGGTCTTCTATGATGACTGAAACAGCAAGTGAGAAACCTAGTGATATGATAGGAATGACTCTGGTTGATTTTCCTGAAGATTAAACCATTTTTGTTCATTCAGAGTCTCAGAAAATAACAATTAAAGATGGTGATACACAGATCTTGGTGCCTAGTGATGTTTTACTAAAGGCATCAGAGTCTAGTGTAGACCCTAAAAGTGGTAACTGGAGCCTATGATTTCTAAAAGACAGTAGATGTTTGTAAGGATTTAGAGACTATAGCAGCTCACTCCTTGGAGAAAACCTCAAGCCCTATGCTAGATGAGGAATCCTCTCTCCAAGTGAGTTCAGGTATACAACTCCTCCTAATTCCTATTTTTCTACAGGTCATGAGAGCATTATCCCAAACTTGAGTGAAACAGTTGAAAAGATGGACTTAGATCCACAAATTGAGAGGCTGGCTCCTGACTAGGTAAAAGGAGAGGTAGAAAGAGAGATGGTTTTAGAAAGCCAATGTGAGGAAGAGAGCATGGGTGACCAACCCCATGGTGAGGAAGAAAAAACTAAGAAACCATCTTTTGACTTTTGGGATCAGGTTTTTCCTGAGTCCTGGTCAAGTGATCTTGATATGGATGCTGGTACATATTCTTTCATTAAGTGGTATGAGAAGCAATACTTAGCCAAGAATAATGCCAAGCCAGAAGTTAAATCTCAGAAATATCAAGAAAGGCCTGTCAATGCTATCAACAGAAGAGGTGAAAGGCTAAGAAAGTCTCTTACTCAAACTGTACTTGAAATACCTAATGATCCCAGTGTCCCTCTGTATGTACAACCAATCTCATCTTGGATTGAGACAACTGTAGTACCTGATCACTCTTAGGAGGAGTCAGAGTCTGTGGCTGTTAGCACACGAGATGCTGGTGAAGGTAAGGATGCTAGTGATGATGGCAGTTTAGTTGTGGTTCTTCCTACTTCAGTTTCTAATCAACAAGTTATGGTTGTAAATCATTTTACTCAAGTTCCTTTACTTGAATATCACTCTACTTTTGTAACACATGATTCATAGGCAACTTCTTCTTCAAATGTCACGGAACCTGCATTTTGTTATTTTGATCAAAAGTGACCAACTACTACTTTAGAAGCTTATGCTCTTGGACTTGATTCTCTAAATTCCAATTTTATTCAAAAGCTTCAAGCTCATGTTGGAGAACATGCTCTTAAGAAAGCTACACCTTTGCGACTTGATTTTAGAAATCAGATTGATGATAACAGTCTTGATCATTCTAATAATGATTCTGAAGAGAAGCCGAATTTTAATTACTGGGATGAAGCTTTTCCTACTGAACTTGCTCACAGTCACTTTACTGATGATCCTGAATCTTTTACTTTCATCAAGCACATTGTAATGTTTAAGAAAGCTAGAGCTAAGGACAAACTGGAAGATAGTCTGTTTAGTGTCTAGCTACTCAGGTTGTAGGGAAGGATACTGCTATAAAGTTAACCAATGATGCTATGAATCTTGTAGCTTCCAATTGAAGTTCAACAATATTCATAGTCAAAAGCTATTGAGAATATTCGAAATTCTCATGCTAATGTCCATAAGCGACTTCAAACACTGGAAGGCAATCAAGTCATTATCATGGAAAATCAGGTTGTGCATGTTGATGAATCTAATTTGTTCTCTCACTAAAACTCTTGGAGTTACTGTTGCTGATGTCAAAAAGGGGGAGATTGAAACAAGAGGAAGAAAACTAGAATAGTTATCAGAGATACTTGCAAAACTGTAGCTACTCGAGATAGTGCTAATAAGAGTGATGAAGATGATGACGGTGGCAGAGGTGGACCAAATGTTGGAGATAAATGAAACAAAGAAAAAACAGGAACACACACTGATATTGGTTGATCTAGTTCTTATTCTAGATCTGAAGGGAAAAGGATTGCTAATCCAAGATAGTCAGGGTCTGTGTCAAAGAAAGCTAAAACTCTTCAAGTACCTTATATTGCGTCAATTTTGTTAAGGGAACAAATTGTGAAAGATGTAGTTTCGGGTACAACTATAGATTTGAATAATGTGGGATTTGCATAGGATGAGGTGATTAAATCACAGAATGTTCAATTTATTACTTCTAGTGTGAAGAAAGAAGTTCATAAAAAATCTGCAGGTCAAGCATTTGCAATTTTAACCATCATAGTATGTAAAACATAAATTTGAATTTTCACAAGGGGAACATATGAGGCCTTTGGTAAAGACTGGTGTATCATTTGAACCAAAGTTGACAGAGGTTGAAAAGGCTGCAATAGAACCATCTTATTGTTAGCTTGATATTTTGATGATGAATACAAATTTTGCTTGCGAATACTTTATGCTTTATTATTTAATATTGTTTTACATGAAGCACGGATTTAGGGGGAAGTTTTACTCTCCTATAAAATTATTGAGTAATCATAAAAAAGGGGGAGATTGATAGCCTCATAGTTTTGATGATCACTCTGTCAGCAAGCTAATAAGCTTGTATCCTATTGTTATAGCAGCTTCTTGGTTGTGTTCTAACTTTGTTTTGCAGGACCTAATCAATAGCTGAGTATCTCATTATCAACAAGCTGAGATAGTACAAACATGACGTTACGGCAAGCCGAGACAGTGCAAATAGATGATAACAGCAAGCTGCCAGCCACCGCCCAAAATCAGTTTGGACAGAATCTCAAGTCCTGATTTCAAGGAGGAATTATAGGAGATGAGTTGTAAGGACAATATATATATATATATATATATATATATATTGATAGAATATAGTTTAGATGATTTTATTCTCATATTTATTGTGTTTTGCATTGATTTGGATTTTTATTTAATAGATTTGATTTTTTTATTGTAGGAAACAAGGAATTCACAACTTGGAAGGATTTGGAGCAAAAAGAGATATTTTGGAGATAAAATAGACGAAAATTCGTATTATTGGGCTACACGGGCTGCTTACACTGTTTGGGCCGTATCTTGAGTTCCAGAAGTCGGATTTGGATGATCTTACAGTCCACGCGAAGCTTAGGAAATTTTCTTTAATTCTGAGGTGGTCCAAAGAGCAGAGTCCAACTGGAAGAGCCCGAAAACAGAGGAGCAAAATCAGTTACGAATTTTACAAGAAAATCCTATTCAATTATGGATATATTTTTGTAAATTTATTAGGATATTAAAAATACTTTTATTAGGAGATAGAAATCAGATTTTATGAGGAGTTTTATGATTAGTTTTGAAAAAAAGGAACGTGGGGAGAGAGACGTAGTTTTTACAAAAGCTAGGGTTTGTTCTTTATATCTCTTCCATTGTAAGCACCAGTCTAAGTTTGGATTGATTGTTCTTCGTTAATACAAAGTTTGAGGTATTCTTTATCTTATCTTGTTTATTAGTATATGTTTTATATGGCTTTTCTCATTATTTTTGTTGTTCTTAATCATAGTATGAGTGAGTAGTTTCATTCTAGGGTATAAAGGGGAGCCATGTTTGCGCCATGATTAGGCTTTAATTTGATTAGGGGTTTAATGGGTAAAGAGTAATTCTAATTGATATGTTTTAATTCTTAATTCATGTAATTGACCAATATCATGGATTAACTATATGCAAATAGAAGTAATAGATCGAGAGATTTTACTACTAGAGGCACACATACGATTAGCAGAATTGAAAGTGAGTGCGAGAGCACCATTGGATTTCTGAAAGTGTTAATGCTTGAGATAGATTAACCAATACTTTAATTACTTGACCTATTGAATTACTATACTTCTATGATTTGTTTGGTGTAAGCATGGTGAACCTGAATTGCCCTAGACCTTTAGTTAATTGATTTGAAACATATTTAATTTGCATTGTTAGTTAGTAAAAATCCTCAACACTCGTTTTTTCTCTAGGAACAATTTATAATAATTAGATTGAAATTCTTGAAACTTATCTCCTTGTGGATTCGACCCGTACTTTCTAGTATCTGCTAACAACAAACACCGTGCACTTGCGGTATAATATTTTAACACATCAAGTTTTTGGCGCCGCTGCCGGGGAGACGCCTAGTTTCTATAATTTTAGTTTGATTGTTTTAGATTGTTTCTCTTGTCTCTTTGGAACTCTTGTTCCAACTGAGACCGATCTTACTACTTTTCCTTGTTTAGTTGTTGATGCCCAGGACCAGGTCTCAAACGAAAGAAGATCAAGCGAAAGAGGATACAACTCCTCTTAGTCCATATTCTGAACTTTCTTGTCAACAATACATAGATCTACAAAGGAAAGAGAAGCAGCAAGAGATACCTGAACCAAAGATTGAAATGGCGGACCTTCCTCCTAAATCTTTGAAGAACTACTCACAGCCCTCTCCGAGTGGGGTCCCTACTGGCCTTGCTATGCCAGCTATTTAAGCAACGAACTTTGAAATCAAGCCTGCTTTGCTCACAATGATTCAACAGAATCAATTTGCTGGTCTTACCTCCGAAGACCCTACAAACCATCTGCAACGGTTTCAACAGCTCTGTTCGACAATTAAACATCAGGGAGTCACTCCAAACCAGTTGAAAGTCATGTTGTTCGGTTTCTCTCTTCGTGACAAAGCTCAAAAATGGTTGAATGATATCGACTTGACCGAGTGGGATGAGATTGCTCAAGCCTTCTTAACTGAGTTCTTCCCTCCTAACAGAACCGACGACTTGATCGACAAGATGTTGGGTTTTAAGCAAGATTATGGTGAATCTCTTCGGGATGCTTGGGACAGATTCAAGGATTATCAACGTGCATGCCCTCACCATGGTCTTGAGAAGTGGTTTCTGCTTAAACGCTTCTATAATGGTCTTGACCCTGAAACAAAAGGTACGATTGATAACGCTGCAGGTGGTGTATTTCTGGATAAGGGAGTCGATGATGCACATGCTTTTCTCTCAAATTTGGCGGCAAATCACTTCAATAATTTGAGAGCAGCCAAGAAAAGGGGTAAACTTGAAGTGGACGCTTATTCTTTATTATCATCTCAACTCGCAGCATTGACCCAGGAGATCCACTCATTAAAGACATCTCAACCCTCTACTCCACCTATGAGTATCAATGCATTGTCATCCATGGCTCCTATGAATAATCCTGTTTGTGAAGTTTGTGGCATCCAAGGCCATTATGGTAACGATTGCCAATACAATGCTCAAAATTCACAAAATTTTCAGATGGAGCAAGCAAATGTTTTCCAACAGAGGCAGCAGTACAATCCGTACTCCAACACTTACAATCCTGGTTAGAAAGATCATCCGAACTTCTCATACAGGAACAATAATGCTCAGAATTCAAATGTTCCTAATCAGTAGCAGCAATATCAGCAGTCGTATCAGCCTCCTCCACAGTAGCAGTATAGGCCCTCGCAAGGACCTATGAATCCCCCTGGATTTCAGAAGCCCTATCAGAATTATGCTCCTCAAGCCAATCAAGCTGCACAGGCTGATAATCAAGGTGATATGATGAAGATATTGTTACAAATGCAAAAGAATATGGAGGATACCAATAGGAAGATGAACCAGATGGAGATTCATAATAAGATGCTAGAAACTCAGATTGCTCAAATGGCTAGTTCTTCGTCTACAAGGCAACAAGGCTCTCTACCAGCACAACCAACTTAGCCTAAGGAAAATGTGAATGCCATTACTCTTAGGAGTGGTCGTACATATGATGCTCCTTCAATGCCTACTGACGATGTTCCTACTGAGAAAGAAAAAGAGAATTCTGAGGAAGACAAGGTAGAGAAAGATGTTGAAGACACAAACGAAGGTGAAACTGAGGAAAGCAAGGAAAAGGACAAAGAAAAGACTGCAGTCACTCCTCCACCATTTGTGCCAAAGCTCCCATTCCCTAGCAGGATGAACAGAACTAAGGTGGACTAGCAGTTTGGTAAGTTCGTGACACTTGTCAAGAACCTTGAGGTAACAGTTCCTTTCACTGATTTAATTTCTCAAGTTCCATCATATGCAAAGTTTCTTAAGGATATTCTCACTAAGAAAAGGTCCTTTGGTGAGGTAGAGACAGTAGCTTTTACTGAGGAGTGTAGTGCTGTTTTACAGAATGAGTCTCCACCTAAGCTTAAAGATCCTGGTAGTTTTTCGATCCCGTGTCATTTAGGTGCATTGTTCATTGATAAAGCTTTATGTGATTTAGGCGCTAGCGTCTCAGTCATGCCTCTTACGATTTTTCAAAAATTAAACATGGGAGAATTGAAATGCACGCAGATGACTTTGCAAATGGCAGACCGTTCGATAAAATATCCACTTGGAATTTTAGAGGATGTGCCTGTTAGGGTTGGAAAATTCTATATTCCTGTAGACTTTGTAGTTCTAGATATGAAAGAGGATAGCCAAATACCTATTATTTTGGGTAGACCATTTCTCTGTACTGCAGGTGCTGTTATTGATGTTAAAAGTGGGACTCTCACATTGAGCGTTGGTGATGATAAAATTACTTTTACTCTAACCTCTGCTCTTAAATCCCCTTTGCTTGAGAATACTTGCTGCAGGATTGATGTTGTAGATGAAATTGTCCAAGAAGAGATGCCTCAGATTCTATTGAATGATGCATTGGAAGCAGTGCTCATGCTTGAAGCTTACGAAGGAGAAGGACATGCTGAAGTCAATTCATTGATTCTTGAGTTGGATGGTGTAGCTGATCCGAATTGTGAGGTAACCAACACTGTCGCTTCTTGTGGTAAACCTCAGGTACAAAAATTAGAGTTAAAACCTTTGCCATCTAATCTCAAATATGTGTTTCTTGATGATAAAAAGACTTGTCCTGTGATTGTTAGCTCTAGTCTTGATGATAACCAGGTTTTTAAGCTTCTTACTGTTTTGCGTGCGCATAGAAAAGCTATTGGGTATAGTATTGATGATCTTACAGGGATAAGCCCAGACTTTTGCATGCATAGAATTCACTTAGATGATGACCATAAGCCTTGCATACAGGGACAACGTCACTTGAACCCTAACATGCAAGAGGTTGTTAAAAAAGAAGTTTTGAAATTGTTAGATGCGGGCATCATTTACCTGATTTTTGATTCTAAATGGGTAAGCCCAGTTCAGGTAGTCCCTAAGAAAGGAGGAACAACGGTAATTAAGAATGATAAAGATGAGTTAATTCCCACTCGAATTGTCACAGGTTGGCGAATGTGCATTGATTACCGTAAGTTAAACACTGCCACTAGAAAAGACCATTACCCTCTCCCTTTCATTGATCAGATGTTAGAAAGACTTGCTAAGGATAAGTACTTTTGCTATTTAGACGGATATTCAGGGTTCTTTCAGATCCCTATACATCCTGATGACCAAGAAAAGACTACATTTACTTGCCCATATGGTACTTTTGCATATCGTAGAGTGCCTTTTGGATTGTGCAATGCCCCTGCTACTTTTCAGCGTTGCATGACTGCCATATTTTCTGATTTCATAGAGTCTATCATGGAAGTATTTATGGATGATTTCAGTGTTTTTGGGTCTGATTTTGATGTATGTTTGCATAATCTTTCTAAAGTGCTTAAACGTTGTGAAGAGGTGAATTTGGTTTTGAATTGGGAAAAGTGCCACTTCATGGTAAATGAAGGAGTGGTACATGGTCACTTGATTTCTGAACGTGGCATCCAGGTTGACAAAGCAAAAATTGAGGTGATTGAGAAGCTTCCTCCTCCTGTTAATGTTAAGGGAGTGAGGAGTTTCCTTGATCATGCGGGTTTTTATCGTCGTTTTATAAAAGATTTTTCAAAAATTGCAAAACCCCTCACTCAATTGTTGCTTAAGGATGCCACCTTTGTGTTTACTGACGCTTGTTTGGAGTCTTTTGACAGGATTAAGGAGGCTTTGATAAGTGCACCAATCATTCAATCTCCAGATTGGAATCTTCCGTTTGAAATTATGTGTGATGCAAGTGATTATGCTGTTGGAGCAGTTCTCGGTCAAAGGAAAGACAAGGTATTGCACGCCATCTACTATGCAAGTAAAACCTTGGATGAAGCTCAAGTCAATTATGCTACTACTGAAAAGGAGCTCCTAGCTGTGGTCTACGCCCTTGACAAATTCCGAGCATATCTCATTGGCTCCAAAGTCATTGTTCACACTGATCATTCGGCACTTAAATATCTGTTGGCGAAAAAAGAAGCAAAGCCAAGGCTTATTCGTTGGATTCTGTTACTCCAAGAATTTGACTTGGAAATCAAAGACAAGAAGGGTGCTGAGAATGTAGTTGCGGATCATCTCTCACGATTGCGTTTCAAATCTGATATTGCGTCAAGTACTCCTATTGACGATTCTTTTCCAGATGATCACCTGTTTTCGGTTGCTACTCAAACTTTATGGTATGCAGATTTTGCAAATTTTTGTGTTAGTGGATCTCACCCTCTAGAATTGACTTATCAGCAAAGAAAGCGATTCTATCATGATGCTAAACAATATTTTTGGGATGACCCTTTCTTGTATCGTAAGTGTGCTGATGGAATCTTTCGTAGATGTGTCCCTGAGTTTGAAGTACATGACATTCTCAAGCATTGCCATTCTCTCGCATGTGGAGGGCACCATGGTCCTTCCAAAACTGCTGCTAAAGTACTTCAATCCGGGTTCTTCTGGCCGTCTCTATTTAAGGATGCTCGTGCTTTCTGTTTGGCGTGTGATGCATGTCAAAGGACGGGTAATATTTCTAAACGCCATGAGATGGCTCAAACCGGTATTCTTGAGGTTGAGATATTTAACGTATGGGCTGTTGATTTTATGGGACCTTTCCCAACTTCTTGTGGGATGAGATACATCTTAGTTGCTGTCGATTATGTGTCCAAGTGGGTTGAAGCAGTTGGATCAGTAACAAATGATTCCAAGGTAGTAATGAAGCTTTTCAAGAATATCATCTTCCCACATTTTGGAGTTCCAAGGACAGTGATAAGCGATGGTGGTTCTCATTTTCGCCATCGACAGTTTGAAACTTTGTTGAAGAAATATGGTGTTACTCACAAGGTCGCTCTTGCATATCACCCTCAAACAAGCAGCCAAGTGGAGGTTTCCAATCGACAAATTAAAAGCATCTTGGAGAAAATGGTTTCAAAATCGAGGAAAGATTGGTACTTGAAACTAGATGATGCTTTGTGGGCCTATCGGACGGCATATAAGACACCTATTGGAACCACTCCCTATCGGTTAGTTTATGGTAAAGCATGTCACTTGCCAGTGGAGTTGGAACATCGCGCTTTTTGGGCTATTAAAGAACTCAATATGGATTTAAAAGCTGCGGGGCAAGCAAGACTTCTTCAACTTAATGAGTTAGATGAGCTTCGATTTGATGCTTATGACAATTCTCGGCTTTACAAGGAAAGAACGAAGAAGATGCATGACAAGATGATCCAGAGAAGAGAATTTCAGGTTGGTGATAAGGTATTGTTGTTCAATTCCAGACTTCGACTTTTTCCGGGGAAACTCAAATCAAGATGGTCTGGACCTTTCACTGTAACCGGAGTTAAATTTCATGGTGCTATTGAGATCATGGGACAAGATGGAGCAAAATTTAAGGTAAATGGTCAACGCCTTAAATTATATGTGGATGGCGCATTTGTTGGAAAATTGGAGACGATTCGTCTCGACAACCCTTCCACGGACATCTAAATCGAGGTTAGAAGTCAAGCTAAAGACTCTAAATAAGCGCTTCTTGGGAGGCAATCCAAGCTTGTTGTTGAAGTTTAAATAAAAAAAAAAACTTTCTTTCTTTCATTTTTTTAGGTAGAATTTTTGTATTTTATTTTATTTTTATTTTATTACTCCCATATGGTGCCTTGATGAGTTTGTGTGAAGTGTTTCAGGTTAAAAATTATTAAACATGAAGAATAATTTATTTAAAACACTTGGTGTTTTATTTAAATTTGGAGATGATGCTTTGAAAAAAAAAAGGAGTGAAAATGAGTTATAAAAAATAAGAAAAAGAAGCAGCAAAAGAAAAATGAACAGAAATTTTATGTTATCCATGCGGGATTGAAGATGGCCGTGCAAAAGTTCCTGTTTCTTAAATTCATTTGGTGCTTTGAGTGAGGGGCATGCGGGTTTCGGTGATGGTCGTGCAATTTTCTCTGTATTTCCAGTTCAATTCAAGCTGATCCATGTGCATGTACTTCACACACAAGCGCGCTGACTTGCTGCTGCATGCGCGCTCCAAAGCATCTTCCAAACCTGACGCGGAGCCTGCGGCCGAACCTGCTAGTCCCTTGAACCTGCAC
This sequence comes from Saposhnikovia divaricata, assembly GCA_036435485.1. Classification (NCBI taxonomy): domain Eukaryota; kingdom Viridiplantae; phylum Streptophyta; class Magnoliopsida; order Apiales; family Apiaceae; genus Saposhnikovia; species Saposhnikovia divaricata. Next base: position 50,959,100 of record CM071594.1, on the reverse strand, counting down.
AACACAAGCATTTACTAAAAATATATTTGCTGCTGGTGGGATTTGATCCCCTGACCTTGTGCTGATTAAAGCCTTCAATGCACACATCCAACCACTTATGCTGGGTTGTTGCTTGTGTTAAGCTCTCCAATTGAAAATTAATAATCACATCAAGTTGCCCGAAGTTGCTAGCTGAGTAAAAGCACATGTGTGCTATTTAATGAAAAAAACGGGAGGAGGGATTTGAACCCCTGACCATGGGGAGAGCAACACATTGATTCTACTTACCACCTCCAACCAGTTGGGCTACAGTGTTATTGAGAAATAAATTGCACCTGCTTATATCTATAAACAATGGCTGGGCCCAAAAGCAAATACATGGAGCTACAAGGCATTTCTTCACTTAATTTTGGAGGGACACTTCATGCTTATGCACTTGGGGAGTATTTCTAACTTTCTTTGTATATTATTATTATTATTGTTATTATTATTATTATTATTATTATTATTATTATTATTATTATTATTATTATTATATGTATATTTTTTTCTTTTTCTTTATTTTTGTATTTTCTTAAGGATCATTTTATTATAATTTTTTTTTCATATATTTGTTCATTGAGGACAATGAACCACTTAAGTGTGGGGATGAGTTCTCAATGATAAAAAAATCCAAAAAAAATTATATATTGTAAAATTCAAAAAAAAAATAAAAAATAAAAATTAAAAAAATTAAAAAAAAATTAAAAAATTTAAAAATACCAAAAATAATTCTAGCCATGCAATTTGATTAGTTGTTGTATTTTGCTTGATACGCCCATGCATGCGTAGAATTCTTGTGTTCTTGACGCTTTTGTATGAGAAGTGACGTGTTTTGTTCTTGTGCACACACTTTCACTAGCAAGTTGAAACTGGTAGACTTAATTGAATGTGGTAAGTGATTAGAATGACATGAATATGTGCAGGATGACTTGGTTTCCATGCTTTGAGTACAAGTAGGTGCGTTAGAGAGTCTTGTTACTTGGGATTGATTATGTTTTGTCACACCAAGCGAGTTTTGAGCCTATATGCATATCTTTTGCATGATTTTTCGTTTGCTTGAGTGTCCACATGTTGTTTGCATTGCTAGCACTTACTTGATATCTTTCTTGAAATGCATGACATTACTTGATGATGAGATGATAAAGGCACTTAAGTTTAACCTCGTATTTCCCATATTTCCACACCTTTTAAAAATGATCAATTATTTAACCCGTTGAGCTTAATCCTATTCTTTTGGTGACACACCACATTACTTGCCATTATCCTTTTTATTCTATTGGCCTTACATTGAATTTGAACCTAAATTGTCAAAGGCTAGTATCGTGCTTAAGGGAGTAATAAGGTGTTCATAAAAGGGGGGGTTATTGATGATCATACCATTAGGGAATATTGATTTTGGTTGATGCTTGTTAGTCGAAATTCATAATAATATCTATGGATCATTGTGCTTATTCCTTAGCTCTCAAAAAAATAGAAAGAAAAAAAATAAAAAAAATAAATAAATTTGAGAGCATTCTTATGTTTGTATGATCCTTCTTCATTCGACTAGTCAAGTTATTATGTAAGGGTTATTGAAAAATCCAAGTGTGGGGAAGTATTTGTTTTAATAGAAAGGGAATTGCATAATGATTATTATTGGGTACTAGCTTTTGACATTTAACCTGTTTTAGCTTTACTTGACATACCTGGTCCCTAGCCCACGCTACAACCCGAATAAAGACCTTTTGATTGTCATCAGTGATGTATGTTGTGTTGAGAGTGAGATTGATTGCGAGTGTCAAGTTGTGTTTATGATTTTGTTGGAATTGAGTGATACACTTAACCTTGTTCTTGAGTGAATATTCGTTTTTGAGTGAAAGGTGAGTTATTACTTGTTTTGGCATAGGAGATCCCAGGTTTAAACTTAAAGATGTATTTCTTGTGGGCTTAGCATGATTACCAACGATTTTTACACTTGACATGAATTTTTATGACCTTCTGCATGTTGGTTGAGTAGACTACGTGAATACTTGCACTTTCGACACCAAGACATCGTATGTTTACTTTGATTCTTAAGTTGATGTGGCATGAGAGGACTTGTGTGTGTGGTGTCGTGTTAGCATTGATCTTTTGCATGGTTAGATGAATTTTGTGGGTACATTCACTATAAACCCTCACGAGACAACACTCGTCCTACTAGGGCTGCCTAGGGGTTTAACGGCTTGTTGCATATGCTCAATGCAATCGTGTCATCTACGAAAGTGATGTTTGTTAGGACTTAGTTTTTATTTCACTTATTTGCCCGAGGACGTGCAAATGCTTAGTGTGGGGATGTTTGATAGAATGTATTTTTATATATATTTTAGATGATTTTATTCTCATATTTATTGTGTTTTGCATTGATTTGGATTTTTATTTAATTGATTTGATTGTTTTATTGTAGGAAACAAGGAATTCATAACTTGGAAGGATTTGGAGCAAAAAGAGCTATTTTGGAGATAAAATAGAAGAAAATTCGTATTATTGGGCTACACGGGCTGCTTACACTGTTTGGGCCGTATCTTGAGTTCCAGAAGTCGGATTTGGATGATCTTACAGTCCACGCGAAGCTTAGGGAATTTTCTTTAATTCTGAGGTGGTCCAAAGAGCAGAGTCCAACTGGAAGAGGCCGAAAACAGAGGAGCAAAATCAGTTACGAATTTTACAAGAAAATCCTATTCAATTATGGATATCTTTTTGTAAATTTATTAGGATATTAAAAATACTTTTATTAGGAGATAGAAATCAGATTTTATGAGGAGTTTTATGATTAGTTTTGAAAAAAAGGAACGTGGGGAGAGAGACGTAGTTTTTACAAAAGCTAGGGTTTGTTCTTTATATCTCTTCCATTGTAAGCATCAGGCTAAGTTTGGATTGATTGTTCTTCGTTAATACAAAGTTTGAGGTATTCTTTATCTTATCTTGTTTATTAGTATATGTTTTATATGGCTTTTCTCATTATTTTTGTTGTTCTTAATCATAGTATGAGTGAGTAGTTTCATTCTAGGGTATAAAGGGGAGCCATGTTTGCGCCATGATTAGGCTTTAATTTGATTAGTGGTTTAATGGGTAAAGAGTAATTCTAATTGATATGTTTTAATTCTTAATTCATGTAATTGGCCAATATTATGGATTAACTATATGCAAATAGAAGTAATAGATCGAGAGATTTTACTACTAGAGGCACACATACGATTAGCAGAATTGAAAGTGAGTGCGAGAGCATCATTGGATTTCTGAAAGTGTTAATGCTTGAGATAGATTAACCAATACTTTAATTACTTGACCTATTGAATTACTATACTTTTGTGATTTGTTTGGTGTAAGCATGGTGAACCTGAATTGCCCTAGACCTTTAGTTAATTGATTTGAAACATATTTAATTTGCATTGTTAGTTAGTAAAAATCCTCAACACTCGTTTTTTCTCTAGGAACAATTTATAATAATTAGATTGAAATTCTTGAAACTTGTCTCCTTGTGGATTCGACCCGTACTTGCTAGTATCTGCTAACAACAAGCACCGTGCACTTGCGGTATAATATTTTAACACATCATATATATATATATATATATATATATATATATATATATATATATCAGAGCTCAAATTTTTCAAACGTCTCTTTTTGAACTACTTTTCTAATTAAAAGAGTTTGTTATCTTTCAAAATCTTTTCCCAAACAAACTCTTTTATATCATTTTACGTATGTATTGAGGGCAAATCTTTTTAAATCATTTTTCTACCTATCCCTCTGTACATGAACGTTATGTGGACGTTAGAAATTGAATTACCCTAACTAATTGAACGTGAGAATTGGATTCAAGACCGTTGCAATTAGGTTTGATAATTTGAATTCTTTTGGTTCACTATAAATACTTGTGTGACTATGTATTTGGGTTAGGGGAGAACACATATACAAGAACACAAGAACAACTCAGTGCTTTATTGTCAATTCCTTTGCTTGAGCTCTAGTTTATATATTCGATATACATATAATAGCGAGTTCATAGTTTGAGTTGTAAATCTTTATATTTTGATTGTATTGTTCAAGGTGTAATTGGTGTTGTTGGATAAGTGTGCTTGGGAAACAAGGGTTCAGGGAACTAGAGGTTATAGAAGTTTGTGCTTGGGAAGTATAGAACTTAGAGAGCATAGAGTTCGAGGAACGAGGTGTTTCAGCAAGCTACTATCAACAACAGGGTGTAGAGGGAGATATATTATTGTATCTTGTAATTGGGATTCTCCTTGATCAATAATATATTCTCTTACCGGGTTGGTAAGGGACCAGGACGTGGACCGTAGAGATTAGGGGTCGAACCTGGCTAAAATACTTGGTATTCTTTACTTTATGCTTTTACGTTTCTGAATTACATTGCATATTAGCTAGCTGACAGACTATTTTATATTGCAATCAGCAAGCTGACTAGTCAACAGTTTTAATATTCGGTAATCTTTAAAAATTGAATATAGTTGGCCATAATACCTAGTCACCCCCTCTAGGTGTGCATTCTCACTTACTGGACCATGAGTCAGAATTTATAGTCATTGATTCCTAGAGAGAAGAGTGGCATTGGTCATAGTGAGATGAGTGAAAAGACCACAGATATTGCAAAATTGAAAGTTGGTCCTCATTCTCTTTTGGACAAGTTTGGTGAGAAGATTACTCAAAAGCATCTTAATAAACTTATATTTGCACAACTTGTTCATAAGGTGAAGACATATCAAGAGTAGAGTCTTGGGAAAGGATTGGTTGATAAGGATGAGATAATATTGTTTATTGTGTATTTTTTATCTGTTGGAAGAGTGAGATGGATGGACTTATCTACATTCTTATATTATAAGAGAGAAGAAGAGTTGGCTTATGTGAGATTTTTGTTACACAAAAGAGCTGAAATTACTCAAGCATATAATGCATCACTTATGCACTGGACTAATGAGATTGACAAATTAATGAAGAAGCTGTATGGAGCAAAGAAGATGGATGTACCAGCTTTCAAGCTACTTTATGTTGATTCTGATGGAAAAGACAAGGAGATGGAATATAGGTCTTTGGAAATTAAATCGGATGAATATGGGTCATTTGTTTATTATCAAGTTGTGGAAGGAGAGTAAGATTTTATATCCATTGAAAATCTTCATTACTTCAAGCACAGACCAGATAAGCTAAGAGTTTTGCATTATCAGATCATTACTGATAATGGTGACATGCTATATTTGAAGGAAAAAGTTGGTGAAGTATTAGCCAGAACTGAAGATGCTCTACTTGAAGAATTTCTTAAAGATAATCCACAGTTTAGAAGAATTGAAGTTGATTGAGTGATGGAGGTATTTTTGTGACTTGATTTTGTGTATATATTAGACTCGTACAAATTCTATTGTAGTTAAACTGTTAGAGGTTTTGACATCATCAGCTCAGATTTATGCTTCACATTATAAAGCATAAATAGGGGGAGATTGTTGGAAATAATTCATGAGTTGCTGATGTACAGAATAGAATAGCGTTTCAATTCTTGTATTACCTTGACCTTATAAAGAGTTTTGATCATTAACCTTTATAACTCACCATAAATCTCTCATAAGTTGTTACAAAATCCACTCATCAACACAACCTATAAGAGCAAATCCAATGCTAAATGCAAAATAGTTCTAACTATTGATATAATTTAAAACTAAAAAGTGATTTTTGGTGATAGAATAGAATTCCAATTCTAATTCTAGTTGCATTTTGCATCCAAATAATTTCAAATTTAACTAAATTTTTGTTTGTCTTTCCAACTCATAATTGGTTAAATGATGATGTGGCATGGATGTATAAATACATCCTTGATTTCAAATTTAAAACCAAGTATGTATTTATGCATATTTGCATCCAACTATAGCAACTCTGGAGAGATGAGTTTTTTAATATTTGGTGTTATAATATATAGCAAGGAAATCAAGGATAACATTGGACTTGCTCTAATAACAAGACACATAGCATTTTAAACAATTTTTTGAAAATTTTATTTGATTCCCTAACATTTTTCATTTCATTAAAATAAAATTTGATCCTAGAGTTGGAATCCATATTAACATGTAAATCACTTTTATGATAACCTTTTTAAATTGATTCTGATCACAATAAAATCATTTTGGTGGAATTCAACTATATTTGTTTGACTATATATGTTAAGTATACATAAAAGGTACTTTCAAAATCATATTTCAACTTCTTTTTTTTTTGAGTAAAAATTAATCAATTGTATTTAAATAAGTTCTCTTTTTATATTTATTAATACACATAAAAGGCAATAATATAATATAAATATACTAGCTTTATTCATTTTTTATTATTCTATGCATTTTAATATATATAAAGGATACTTTTGAAATCTTTTTAAATAAAAATTAATTACTCATGTTCTTATTACAAAAAGATTTTTAAAATATTATCTTTTATTTTTAAGCGTAAAAATTCACAAAACAACAAAAAAGAGGACCTACATATATGCAGACATACGGTACTTATGTATGTATACTTTGTCCGCATCGATACTCGTACATTTCTTTGTACCTCCTTTCACAGCCCATCTCCTCCGCTTTTCTTGTGAGTTTTATCATCCTGTTGTTATCCCTTTTAAAGTACAAATTTATGTTAGAACATGACATCTTGTCGATTTATTCTTAAAATTCTCATTTCAAGTTTACATTTCTGTCTCTATACTTCATCTATAGCTTATTTTGATTGTGGGTTAGTTTTGAGTAGAGTTTTTGTTATGCAAGAATTGCTTAAAATAGTATGGTTTATGTTAGATGGGTATGAAGTAAGATAGCTGGTCTTAATAGTACAAGATCTGGCTTTTATTAATATTCTAAGATTTTGGGGTAGTTGGTTATTTAATATGGCATCAGAGCTCTGATTTAGTAGAATTCTTGAGCTAGTAAACTCATACCCATTTGTGCCTCTTATCCACTCGTGCAACCCTTGCAGAGAGCGCTGATACTTGTTAAGTTTCCGATTGTTCTAAAATCTTACGGTGGTAGGATGAGGACTTGCCAAGATCATATTTTATATATTATATTGTTACTTGAAAACTCATTTTTAGCTTGAGAGTAGATCACTTGCGCCCATCTTTTGGGGCTATATTTGACTTGGACAATATTTCTCCTAAAACAATACTTGATAGAACAGTTTTGTGGAGTCTGTGGAAAATTTACAGTTTTTAATTTTTATTGGTGAGATATGTTTCTAGTGGGGTAGTTGTTATGATCCTACATGTGATGGATGCTGAGTGTTAATAGTATCATGATGCGGAGATGGTAATAGTATTTAGTGACTTTTATTAACGATTTTATCAAACCCTTCATTTGAAGTAAGGTTTGCAAAAATTTAACTCTTGGAGTGGGATATATTCAATATGCTTAATCTGGTTTGATTTATTTATACCTTGTGGTGTACTCGCAGATTAAGTTTGGGATTTGATTATATTTCCCTAAATTTTTTAATCTTTTGCAGAAATTTAATTGAGATTATTCTCTGGGATGAGAAGGAATAAAATTTGACTTGTTAGAAGGAATTAATAAAACCTTCGTCAATCTGGGGATTAAATAGTCCTATCCCTTACTACAAGCAAAATAAACATGGGATTAAACTCTATTAAGGACTATATTTCAGGGGTTAATAGTAATGGTTTTTAAAATTTTGGATTATAATTTTAGGACTATAATCTTATGAATAAGTATAGGTTTGGGGTTTGATAGAGTTGGTTATCCAGTTGAAATGTATTTCCCGTCCTAACTATATATATTAATCGGATATGATGTAATGATGCTTATTTTGTGCTGAATTGACCAGTGTTGCTTTAATATTTGTGACATTTCAAAGTTTTGTGGGTTTTTTGTTATGTTTATTTGTGTGGTACTAAAAGATTTGTTTGATATTCAATTTTGCATATGTAGCTTGATGTTTTGCAATATGTTATGTTTTCTGTACCCCTCATCGTGGTGCAAAGTTTAATCGACATTGCATGTTGTATCTTTCAGGTTTGATATTCTGTGGTTTTTGTGATTAAGATTTGTTGGGGTTTGTTAAAAATGGGCAAGAAAGATGAGAAAATGGGTAAAGCTTCTTTTTCTGGGGTTGATGAGGCTGTTAAGGAAAAATATGTTTTCGGAAAATATACAGAAAAAGAAATGCTTACAAAGCTAAAAGCTCTGGCTCTGGATTATGGCAAACCAGGAGTTACCATTGATTCCTTTAGACCTCTGTGGGATCAGACTCTTCGAGTGCGAGAAGTCATGTCTCGGACGGATCCTGATTTTCCACAGGTAAGGTCATTGAAGTATACCTGTTATCTGCTCTTATCGTACTTCTTTTGTTTGTGCTATGGTTTTCTGTTATATCAAGTAATTGCTGGAGTGAAATTGTGAGATAGATTTCTCTCTCATTTCAAAAAAAAAAAAATCCGAAGTTTGTTTTTAGTTAAAATGAACATTTCTGTCAAGTTAACACCTGAATGAATCATTTCTCTGCGTGTAGTGATCATATATTTTACATGCATATCCCACTCTCCTGCTCGTGCTCTTGCTTAATTTCATCAATATGTGGACTTCGTGGAACAATCAAAGAGAATTGACAATCAATGTTAATACAAGCCCTCTTACTTTTACGTCTTAAGTTCTTTCAAATATGATCTCCTTGTTTGATGATATTTATGAAACTCGTGGAACAGTTTATTAGAAGTAGAACATATTGTTATTTATTGGATGCGTGGTTTAAAAATTCTAGAGGTAGTGATTCTTTTATGTAGCCCTGAAGCTTTCTGGATATTCTGTCATTAATGCACCAAAACTTTTCTATAATTGTTTTTATTCCATATTTCATTTTTTCCGATTCTTACTCCTGCGTCACCTTACCTTCCTAAACCTGATCCAAACACACACATACACACGAACCTTTTCATCTTTAAGAGCAAATCATTGAATAACTGACTTGATGTGAAAATCATTACATCTAATATATAAGGGGATGTAACTTTAACTGAGAATAGACAATCAATGTTATTACAAGCCCTCTTATTTTTGCATCTAAAAGTTCTTTCGAAATATCATGTCCTTGTTTGGTGATATTTATGAAACTCGTGGAAGAGATTGTTCTTTATTGGATGCGATCTAAACAAATCCTCCGCGGTTAAGAAATTTTTAAGGTAGTGATTGTCGCCGTGCGGCTTTCTGGATATTCTGTCATTAATACACCAACACTTTTCTTTAATTGTTTTTACTCCGTATTTCTTTTTTTCCAATTCGTACTTGATGTGTTAAAATATTATACCGCAAGTGCACGGTGTCTGTTGTTAGCAGATACTAGCAAGTACGGGTCGAATCCACAAGGAGACAAGTTTCAAGAATTTCAATCTAATTATTATAAATTGTTCCTAGAGAAAAACAAGTGTTGGGGATTTTTACTAACTAACAATGCAAATTAAATATGTTTCAAATCAATTAACTAAAGGTCTAGGGCAATTCAGGTTCACCATGCTTACACCAAACAAATCACAGAAGTATAGTAATTCAATAGGTCAAGTAATTAAAGTATTGGTTAATCTCTCTCAAGCATTAACACTTTCAGAAATCCAATGATGCTCTCGCACTCACTTTCAATTCTGCTAATCGTATGTGTGCCTCTAGTAGTAAAATCTCTTGATCTATTACTCCTATTTGCATACAGTTAATCCATGATATTGGCCAATTACATGAATTAAGAATTAAAACATATCAATTAGAATTACTCTTTACCCATTAAACCACTAATCAAATTAAAGACTAATCATGGTGCAAACATGGCTCCCCTTTATACCCTAGAATGAAACTACTCACTCATACTATGATTAAGAACAACAAAAATAATGAGAAAAGCCATATAAAACATATACTAATAAACAAGATAAGATAAAGAATACCTCAAACTTTGTATTAACGAAGAACAATCAATCCAAACTTAGCCTGGTGCTTACAATGGAAGAGATGAAGAGAAAAGAACCCCAAAACCCTAGCTTTTGTAAAAACTACGTATCTCTGTCCTCTCCCAAAACTAATAATAAAAACTAATCATAAAATCTGATTTTTATCTCCTAATAAAAGTATTTTTAATATCCTAATAAATTTACAAAAAGATATCCATAATTGAATAGGGTTTTCTTGTAAAATTCGTAACTGATTTTTGCTCCTCTGTTTTCGGGCTCTTCCAGTTGGACTCTGTTCTTTGGACCACCTCAGAATTAAAGAAAATTCCCTAAGCTTCGCGTGGACTGTAAGTTCGTCCAAATCCGACTTCTGGAACTCAAGATACGGCCCAAACAGTGTAAGCAGCCCGTGTAGCCCAATAATACAAATTTTCTTCTATTTTATCTCCAAAATAACTCTTTTTGCTCCAAATCCTTCCAAGTTATGAATTCCTTGTTTCCTACAATAAAATAATCAAATCTATTAAATAAAAATCCAAATCAATGCAAAACACAATAAATATGAGAATAAAATCATCTAAAATACATATAAAAATATATTCTATCAGTACTCCTACATCACCTTATCTTCCTAAAACCTGATCCAAAAACGAGCTCAAACTTTGTCATCTCTAAGCGCAAACCATTAAATAACTCATGAAATGCAAAGCCAAGTAGAATCTTAGTATGAATTTATTCAATCATTGAGGTATATTGTGCTAGAAGTATGAATTCCACTTGGTGAATTCTACTAGCACTATAATGTTTGAAAGTGTTGATCACCTAACATGCTAATTGGAGCTTAGGTGTTGAGTTCAAACTCTCCTATCCCTAGTGTTCTCAAATTGGGAAAACATTTGTTTGTTTATTGCTCCTTTGCACGATTGTGCTCCTTAGTAGTGTTGGGCTTAAACGGCTTAAACCCAATACGGTAGTATGGGTATTGGTGAAATAAGTCATATATGGGTAAGGTAATAATTGTATGTATACACAATTATTATATATGGTATGTCTTATTCACAAAGTTAGGTAATTAGGTGTCAAGAATTGGATGGCTTGTATAACAAGTATGGTAAGACTTGTAGAACAAGTATGGCAAGTCTTGGTGGCTAAGTTTTGGGTGGCTATATAAACATAGTCATATTATGTTTTGATATATACTTGAGTATTGTTTGGCTTGAGTATTATGTGAGTGATACACCGAGTGATTGATGTATTATTGATATTGTTAAGATTAATAATACGAGTTTGGGACGTGGGTTTTTCGCGTCAAATATATTTGTGTGTGTGCTTTGTTTTATTTGTTTGTTTGAATCTCGTTAATTGTGTAGCCCCTAACCTAACAATTGGTATCTAGAGCCGAGGTTCGAGGTTCGTGATGGATAAGGTCGGGGGATTCGAGATTGAATTGTTTAATGGAAGAAACAATTTTACTTTGTGGCAGAGCACGGTGAAAGATCTGTTGATTCAACGAGGGTTGTATGCAACTCTTGAAGACAAGAAGCCTGCTGATGTGGAAGATCCAAAGTGGGCAGATATGAAGTTACGTGCAGCATCGACAATCCGGTTGGCCCTTGCACCGGAAATCAAGTATGATGTTCTTGAGGAGGATAACCCTAAAAAATTGTGGGAGAAGTTGACGAAGACGTATCACTCAAAGTCATTGGCAAATAAGTTGTTCCTCAAGAAAGATTTGTTCGGGCTAAAGATGGAAGAAGATGGAGATTTGAGAGATCATCTGAATCGTTTTAATGGCCTGATCAACCAACTAAATAATTTGGATGAAAAATTGAAGGATGAGGACAAAGCTGTTCTTCTACTTGTGTCTCTACCAAAGAAGTATAGTACTGTGATTACTTCTTTATTGGTTGGGAATACTGAGTTAGCTTTGGATGAGACTATTGTTGTTCTTCTGGAGTCTGAAAGATTGATGAAGCAAGGATCGAGTGACGCATCTGATGGAAGTGCACTCGTGGTGGATGCACGTGACAAGAAAAAGAAGTCTAGTAAGAAACATAACCCTAATATCAAGTGCTTTTATTGTGATGAATTGGGTCATATACAATCCTGGTGTCCAAAGGCAAGAGAAGACTTGAAGGAGTTGAAGAAAACTCGAGGAGGGGGTAGTGTTTCGCTTGTGGAAGGTGATGCTCTTTTGGTACAAGAAGATAAGGGATCGAAAGAAGAATGGGTGCTTGACTCGGGATGTTCTCATCACATATGTGCTAGGAGGGATTGGTTCTCGTCCTACAAGAAGTGTGATGGAAAGATGGTTGCTTTACCAAACGGTAAAAGGGTAAAGGTTTCTGGTATTGGTGAGGTAATGATGAAACTTCACAATGGTTGTGTTCGAAAGTTAACTCAAGTGAGGTACGTACCGGAGTTAAATCGAAATCTAATTTCATTGGGTAAATTAGTTGATTTGGGATATACTGTTATGATGAAGAACGGTATTTTGGAGGTCACTAAAAGGGATTTAGAGATACTCAAAGGATGGAAGGACAAAAGAAATCTTTTTGTGCTAGAAGGAGAGGTTATTGTTCGAGGGGAGGCATTGGCGGATGGACGTCGATGTCTTGATGGTGACCGTTAAATCGGTTGTGCATGGAACCGTATTGGGTTGAAGGGGAGGATTGTTGGGCTTAAACGGCTTAAACCCAATACGGTAGTATGGGTATTGGTGAAATAAGTCATATATGGGTAAGGTAATAATTGTATGTATACACAATTATTATATATGGTATGTCTTATTCACAAAGTTAGGTAATTAGGTGCCAAGAATTGGATGGCTTGTATAACAAGTATGGTAAGACTTGTAGAACAAGTATGGCAAGTCTTGGTGGCTAAGTTTTGGGTGGCTATATAAACATAGTCATATTATGTTTTGATATATACTTGAGTATTGTTTGGCTTGAGTATTATGTGAGTGATACACCGAGTGATTGATGTATTATTGATATTGTTAAGATTAATAATACGAGTTTGGGACGTGGGTTTTTCGCGTCAAATATATTTGTGTGTGCTTTGTTTTATTTGTTTGTTTGAATCTCGTTAATTGTGTAGCCCCTAACCTAACAAGTAGGTTATTGTGCTCTTTACCAGGATTGTGAACCCTTTTGTGATTGTTTTAGTAGTGCATTCATGCCAGTGAATGGGAGTGTCAAAAGTATAAGATCTATTAAGTGGACACCTCAACGTTTCAGTAGAATTGGTCATCTAGCATTTTTCAACTCTAGGAGCACAACCCCTACTAGTTTGGGAATAGGACTAGGTGCTTTGATAACACAAATATTCTCTCAAAGTTAGTAATTGTTTTACTTTTTCGGTATCAAAATTTAGGTTAGGTTTAGGTTGCCGAAGACAACTAATTAAACCAATATTGGCTTTTTTCGTAACTAGTACGACCTTCAGTTTTTCGCCAAGCCTAATGACTAAATAGGGTTTTATCCCCCTCACTCAGTACCTCTCATTGTTGTTACTTCGCTCGACTAGTCGCGACTAGTCGACGACTAGTCGACCAGTCGGTATACAAACCTCGACTTGGATGCTCGACTTGCTGTTTGTGCAGATTTCGGGCGACTTGCTTCGACTTGGTCGACTGAGTCGATTAGTCGGGACGACTGGGTCGACTAGTCGAGCGACTGGTGTTAAAAATCCAAAAACATAAAAACCCATTAACAGAAACAGGCCCATTAAGCAATATATGTAACCTAAATGTCTACAATCGAGATTCAAACGCCTCCAGTCGTCTACAAACGCCTCAAAACGCCTCTAGTCGTCTACAATCATCCTCCTCTATTTATCCAGCTTTGATTACATATAATATTAATCTTCTCTTCTCTGTTTATAAACACACAGTGTATATATAGTTATACACACAGTGTATGTATATTTCATATACTTACAACTTACAAGTTAGTAACACTAATCACTAATGACTAAACACTAATCACTAATCACACACTCTCTTCTCTAATTCTCTTCTCTGTTTAAATTTTTATTTTTTCTTAGTTTTATTTTTTTAAATTCTGTTATGTTCTCATTGTTCTGTTCTTCGTTTGAAGTTAGAACACACATATATTATATATTAAAATATAAATTTTTTAATTTTATGTCATGTCGACTAGTGTCGATTAGTCTACGACTAGTCTCGACTAGTCACGACTCGACTTGCCGGTCATCCCGGTCGACTCGACTCGACTTACCGACGTAACAACCATGGTACCTCTGCAGGTTGCAGCTCCTCAGTCTCTCACAATGTTTTCAAATTTTCTGTAATGGATAAATTAATGGTTAATAGTTTCACTTCTATTAGTTTGTGTAGGCTGCAGCTCCTCAGTCTCTCACAATGTTTTCAAATTTTCTGTATTGGAAAAATTAATGGTTAATAGTTTCACTTCTACTCGTTTGTGTACATAATTTAGTTGAAGGTGTTTAGACATTTTGTGACAACCGGGTCAAATCCTGAGTGTTTTTCGAAAATCGGGTCAAGTCCCGGTTTTGAATCCGAAAATAAGCCAAAACAAATTAGCCCAAATGTAACCAACTTGGTAATCCACAAGCCCACCACAGGTCCCGAAAAGATCTTGATTTGTTGTTGCACTTAGTATTAGTACTTTGCCTTATAAAATGAACTGAAGCCCCAAATCTCCTCGACGTGGGACTGGGGCGTTACAAACTCCCCCACTTATACTTCTGACGTCCTCGTCATGCCTGAAGGGATAGCCCATAGGTTCCGGATCGTTACAAACTCCCCCACATAAACTCTTGATGTCCTCGTCATGCCTGAACGGATATCCCATAGGTTCCGGATCGTTGCTCTCTAGCCATTGTGGGATAATACCAGCTGATTTTGTGTCCCCACCTCCGGACCTCTGTCCATCGTGGGATAATACCACCAGCCTTCGTGTCCCCACCTCCGGCAATTTGACGAATCAAGCTTTCGATACCATATGTGACGATCCGGGTCAAATTCCGATTGTTTTTCGAAAAGCGGGTCTAGTTCTGATTCCGAATTGAAAATAAGTCGAAGTATACTGGCCCAAATGCAGCCAATTTGGGTAATCTACAAGCCCACCACAGGCCCCCAAAAGATCATGATTTATTGGTGCACTTAGTAGTAGTACTTTGCCTTATAAAGTGAACTGAAATCCCAAATCTTCTCGATTAGGATATAAATCAAATTTCAGGGTAAAAAGGTAAGTTTATTGTCACTCAAATATATTGTATGTTATCAACAACATATTCCAGTTACATGCTAATTCAATCCAATCATATGGCTTATATAACCCTACATGATTTTTCTTTCAGTTTTATCAAACATGGCCTTAGTTGACTGGTAGTTTTACATTTTTAGTTTAACTTTAGGAGTGGAGATCAATATGATAACTATTTCAGTTATTGTTATATATCATGTAAGTGGTAGCAATACCATAAGTGTTGAGGTTTTTTAATTGCAAAATGATTACTTGACCAATGCACGTCTAATTGCTTTTGTGCATGCTTTTCGTAGGTTATAGAATAAATTATAGATATGTGCATCATAAGCATTTTTTTCAAACTTTCTGCATGTGTATGTTTGTTTTCTGTTTTTTCTAGTCGAAATTAAGTTTCCTCCTCCCAAATCTTTTCCTCAGAGAAAGCGAAAACTGCAGCAGTTCTTAAAGGATAATCTCAAACGCGAGGCTCAAAAGTTATGTGATGAACAAAGGAAAGCAAAATTTAGAAGAGAACAGTTGCTGCGAGCCTCTTCTGCTTTTTCTGTGCATGATATGACTGATTCTTTTGAAAACTTGCATAAAAGGATCCTCTTGAACTCACCAATTTCAGGTAGTTTATTGACATCAGAGGATAACTATGAGAGGCTGCCTTATGTAAGTCCTATTATGGATAATGTCAGAGACTGGTATCAACCAAACAGGATAACTTCATTTATAGTTGACATAACTGGGGCCGTCCACGGTTCAAACCCTGTTACTCCCGAAATAAATTCCCAGGAACCAGAATCACTGCATGTGGACAGTTCAAATTCCTCAAATTTGGAGGAATCCAGATATGATGTTTCGCTTCCACAATCAGACAGGTTAGTCAATTTCTTCGGTGATCAGTTTGAGAGGATGGCTGTTCCAGTCGGGCATCACTTTCAGGCTGACGTTCCTGAATGGAATGGACCATCCAGTGAGGTACCTGTAAATGTTGGTTCTGATAACTCAAGGTGGTTGGGCACAAAAGTTTGGCCAATCGAAAGGCAAAATGTGAAAGCTACATCAAGAGCAGTTGGTAAAGGGAGGCCAAGCTCCTGCTCTTGTGCCTCCCCAGGATCGACCAACTGTGTCAGGCACCATGTTCTTGAGAAAAGACGGCTTTTGCAATCTGATCTTGGCCCATTATTTCATATTTGGAAGTTTGACGAGATGGGGGAAGAAGTTTCCAAGTCATGGACAGTAAAGGAACAAGAGTGCTTTGACTTGATAGCAAAACGAAAGTCTAATTTCGTACAGAATGCTATGAAATCCTTCCCGTTTAAGTGCAAGGAAGACATTACTAGTTATTACTTTAACGTCTTTATCCCTAGATTAATGAGTTCTCAGACCAGGTCATTACCAAATGAAGTTGATATTGATATTGATGATGTGAATGATGTGTATACGCTAAATTTAAGGAGAAGTCGCAGAGATAGGAGCAGCTGCTATTGACGTAGTCGTAAAGATGTGATATCTAATTAACTGCATCACAGATGATTTTTTTGTACACTCATGCAAGGTTTGTTCTTTACTCCATCTTTAGCATCCAGCTGGAAAAAGCTATACAACTTATACCTCAAATATTGTTGATGCCTGTAGGTTTATTATGAAATACATGGGGTTGAGAAGTGCGATTGCCGATGGGGAACTCTCCTTTTTTGCAGTGGCATTTCATTGAAGTCATCTCTCCCCTCATTTTTCAACTACATGCTTTACATTGCTCTTTCTATACTCTTTTTTGCCACGGAATATAATTTCATTAATACTTCAAATCATTCAAAAGTACATGCAAAAGTTCCGAATGGGCATTTTTCATTCGCCAACTACGATCAGCAATTGAACAACTGTATCTAGTTATGTAATGAGCTACTTTGTTCACAGATTGCTTAATAAACTTCAAAGACACGATAGTGTGAGGAACCTTCTTGGCTTATACGGTTCTTGACTATCAGATCTTTATACCATATTTTCAGATCTTTACTTGTTTCTTCAAATTTTTAACTTGCAAATCGCCTCAGCATATATACAATCATAAATACATATGTCTCTTGGAATGAGGCCATACACGAGTAGCATTTGAAAATCTCTTGTTATGCGTATTTATCTCTTAAACGCTTGATCTCAAAGATTGTTTATTTCTAAGTGTATGCATGTTGAAATCGCCTCAGCATTTCCTTTCTTTCATGAAAAAAATTTGAGAGCACACTTTTTTTTTCTTATTTTTCAATAGTTCGCTTTCATTTTTTTTCCTTCTCTCCTTTTTTATGGTCTGGAGCACAGGGTAGGTACTTGAAGCAGTCGAAGGGAAACGACAGTGATTTTATTTCCATCTAATTTTTACTCTAGTCAACCTTTTTGTTGTTAGAATTCAAATCTTATACCTGAAGAATTAGGTAGCGGTAGTGGTGCTTGTTTGTTGACTGGTCTAGCCAATATGGAATATTTTTTTTAACCCTTTTCATTTTATTAAATAGTAACTTAGAACCCATATATAAAATTTTAAGATACAAATTTTGAAGGTTCAAAATTTTTAAATAATATAATTTTATTATAATAATTATATATATGGTGTCAGTGATATTTTCAGAAAAAGTGGGATTTTAATTAGAAAATATAGAAAAGATCATATATGTTATCTGAAAAAAAGGAAATCGATAATTTATTAGTAATTACAATATTTTATTAAATTGAACTATTTTACCTTGAAAAAAAAATTGATTAGTTATTAAAAAATATAAAAGGTAACACTATCTACATAAAAAAGAAAATTGATTGATTATTTGTAATAATATTTTTTTTTCATATTTTTCAAGATTTTGAATTTAATATAATAATATAAATATATATAAGTAAAGATATTTAGATAAAAATATACTAATATATAAATAATGTTAATTAAATAAAAATATGAAGAACCAAAAAGCGGGTAGCAAAATTTTTAATATTTTAATTATTACTTTTTCTGAGGAATTTTGATTATTATAACACGTACATGAAAAACCGTCAATTTGACACCAACCAAGGATGAGATGAGATGATGGTTGCACAATGAGTAACATTTTTATTGTTCAACGGGGTGGTTGGCATTAGGGTAGGTGATAGAAACAGCCAATATTTATGTACAAATTCGTGTGTGCAGACGTTGAGATACGCAATTGCTGCGTAGGAAGCTTATTGGAAATGACATTCAAGTATTAATTTTAGTAGCCTAAATATAATATTTTTTTATGATAATCAATTTAATAGTTATTTTAATTTTAATTTAATATATATTAGTGAAAAACTCGTGTATTATTTAAAGTAATAATATAAATTTTTAATTTTAATTTGTTGTTAACATAATTTGAAACTTAGGTATTCATTAAATTAGCACAAATATGATATATTCCTTAATGTTAGATTTAACGATTTTTATCGATTTACTAAAAATTTAACAATTATTAAGCTTATTCGATTCAGTTTTGGAAAGATTTTAGTAAATTGATAATAATTGATAGATTTTTAAAAATTATTATTAATTTTAATTTTATATAGAATTTGTAAGATTTACTTAAAATTTTGCTAATTTAGTAGAATTTTTTTAATTTTTATAGAATTTGACCGAATTTTAAAATATATAAAAAATATTACGAAATTCATCAAAATCTAAGATTTTTATAATCTAAAACAATTCACGACTTTTTGAATATTATCAGATTTTAAAAGATTGCTTAAAATCTTTATTGAATATCATCAAATTTCAAAATAATTCCAAAATTTTAGAAATTTTTTAAATTTATAAATGAATACCTTCAGATTTTACTTTATTATTTAAAATTCAAAATGAATAAACCCAGATTTTCAAAATCCAAAAAAAAATCTTCAAAATTTTGATTAAATACACCTACCTTAAATTCTTCGAATTTAGGAATTTGAATTATAAAAATTACTAAAAACTTCAAGTTATAACCATAATCGGTGCATTTATTTTGGTATATTAAATTTTAGTGTAATCTATTTTGGTGTTTTGATTGTAAAAGGAATAGTTGGTCTATCTAGGAATTTGGTTTTCTAAACATTTCTAAAATATTCGAGAAGAATGCGAAAGTTTGGTAAATTTCGTGAAGGTAAATTCACCAACCAAACTAAATTTTAGTATAAGTCACCTAACAAAATATGTACATTTTTCTACAAAATGGTCAGGGGTTCACTCATGACTATAACTGACAACATAAAGTGGTGTATTCAACTGGGATTTTGAAGAATTTTGTGGGATTTTAGAAATCTAGGAGTATTTAATTTGGATTTTTTTAAATCCATTAAAATCTTGAGGTATTTAATTTGGATTTCAAAATGTCTCGGATATTCAATTAGGATTTCAAAAAGTCTTTTAAAATCTGGGTGTATTCGATCTGGATTTAAAACAATCCATTTTAAATCTGATGGTATTCAAAAATCCATGAATTTTTTAGATTTATTAAAATGGTGGATTTGGTAGTTGTTTTTATAAATTTTGAAATCTTCCAAAAATCAATGAGATTTTGATGGATTTCTAAAAAACCTTTTCAAATCTTAACGATTCTATATCAATTTTACAAGATTCTTTATAGAATTTAAACAATCTGTGGATTTAAAAAATTCATTCAATTAATGAATTATCAAAAATCCATTAAAATCTCAATTGAATACATTCCTACAATTTAGGTAATGAAATCACGGTTGAAGAATCAGAAATTGTACTTGAATCTCTCATCTTACCAACCCCCTATTTTATTCAACTCAAACTATTCATTCTTGTCTACAAATTCATCCCTTGAAATAAAAACATTGCTTGTGTATATATATATTTGTAGCTATACTACTGCTAGGACACATAGAAAGAGTGCATGTTTTTAGAAACTAGCTCTGTTTCTTTTCTGCTAAAATGGCCACAGTTAATCCCTCAAATTCTACTGTACATTTGTCAAATTTTTCCAATACTCAATCAAGATTAGTTAGTTTTAGAAAGGCCCATTTAGGATTTGATCACAACTTTCAAAGAAAATTGGGAAATTTAGTATCTTTTAATGGGGATAAGAGAAGGATTAGTAGAAATGATGGTGGTTGTGTTTTGAAGAAGAATGATGAGAAGAAGCAGAGAGGGGTGGGGGTGAGATGCACTGCTGAGGGGATAGAGAGGGGAATATTGGTAGGTGGGAGAGGAGAGGAAGGTAAGTTTGTAATACCAGAGAGATTGAAGGTGGTAGGTTTAATGGCATGTGTTATGAGTTTGTGTAATGCAGATAGAGTTGTTATGTCCGTTGCTATTGTTCCTCTTGCTGCTAAACATGGTTGGAGCAGCTCTTTCTTGGGTATTGTTCAGGTAAACTTGTGAATCAGTACTAATACAGCACATTCACACACAAGCTTATGTGTTAATACTTGTTAGTGCTTAGTATAGGTGTGTTGATACTTGTTAGGTGAAGTGTGTGAACAAGTCCCTCATTGACTTGCCCATGTTTGAAGAGCGGATCATTACACGCCCATTTCGCGCAAACAACTCAACAAAAATTCGAGTATTTGGGTTGTTTGGATTAGAACTCAAGACCTCGGGGTTAAAATGCTCTCGTACCATGTTAAGTTACCATATTTTCAAAACTTGAGATTTGACTTACCAACATATCATATTTATAATTAAAAGAATAGTGTAAAGTTATTACTTATTAGATGAAAAATGTGATAGTTGAGCTAACTATGAGTCTAACCCCCCTCCCCCCCCAGTACAAGTTACTCTTGTTTTAATTGTGTAGACAACCGAGGGTTTTGTTAAGTTTCTATTTATCTAAATTATCAGCTGCTAAAAAGTAAAAAAAACAATGTGACCATATTTATAAGGTGGCTAATGTGCTTAAAAGAAGAATTATTGTTTGCTCTGATGCAGTGCACCAGAAATGTGTAGGAAGATAAACAATTCTTCAGCTGCTGATAAAGTAATTTGTATGATAACAAATGAAAGATGATTATAGCTGTTTTCTTCATCGATTTCACAGACATAGACCAGATGAAACCTGTGGCAAAGGTGGTGTGTTTAAAGATGATTATGTGTGCTCATCACAAGGTGGAATAAGGAAATGTATTATAATGTTGCAAGGATTTTACACTTTTAACTAAAAATGAATATAATCAGCGTTGGAGGGTTAGAAACCTTAGCTTTGGTATTTGTTTGATCATCCAAAGTGCTGATGGTATGTTTCGTTTGCTTTTTTACCTTGTGAACAGTCATCATTTCTCTGGGGATACATATTTTCATCAGTAATTGGAGGAGCCTTGGTAGACAAATATGGAGGCAAGAAAGTGATTGCTTGGGGGGTGGCCTTGTGGTCTTTGGCCACACTACTTACGCCATGGGCTGCACATCACTCAACATTCAGCCTTTTAGCTGTTAGGGCTTTCTTTGGATTGGCTGAAGGAGTAGCTTTACCATCAATGAACACTCTTTTATCAAGGTAATGCGTGATTTTTTATTTTGAAAAGTTAAATCCAAATTGATTTAGAAACTTAGTCTGATACATTTAGTAAACGTTCAGTTCCAGTCTCAAATGCTGGACATAAAAATAACACAATATATGAAGCAAACAAATACTGATTTGTATTCATACTTTAGGTGGTTTCCCAGTCATGAAAGAGCAACTGCTGTTGGTTTATCCATGGGTGGCTTTCATCTTGGAAATGTTATGGGCCTATTACTTACACCTCTGGCAATGTCAACCGTAGGATTATCTGGTCCTTTCATTCTCTTCTCATCTCTGGGACTGCTATGGCTAACTATCTGGGCATTTCGCGTGACAAATGATCCACAAGATAGCAATTCTATTAGCATATCAGAACTGCGATTAATCCAAGCTGGGAAATCAGATTCTCCTCTCGACAAGAGCAAGCTACCTCCAGTATGCCTTTTATTTTCAAAAATGGCCACATGGGCTATTATTATTGCAAACATCACTAACAACTGGGTAGGCTTTTATTTTCTTCTTCTCGCATAGCTTCCAATAAAAAATTCGACTTCTAAATATAAGGCAGCGTTTGCATTAGTAGATCTGAAAGATTTTTTTTGTGCAGGGATACTTTGTACTTCTTTCTTGGATGCCTGTGTATTTTAAAATAGTGAGTTACAATTTTAAATATCATCTTGGCTTTCTTTTCCTAAGTGTTCTTACTTTTCTCCGATTAAAATCGATGCAATTGTTTGATAAATGTTTTGTTTCATTAAATAGGTTTTCAATGTGAACTTGAAGCAAGCAGCATGGTTTAGTGCTGTCCCATGGGGAACAATGGCAATTTCTGGATACATTGCTGGAGCAATGTCAGATTCTTTAATTAAATCGGGGAAATCGATAACTTTTACTAGGAAAGTTATGCAGGTAACGTCATTAGACTAAATTTTGGCTAAGAACGTACCAGAGAGAGTATTCTTGTTCTGCGTTAAATTATTAACAAAGATATGTTGTTAATGGCAGTCTATCGGCTTCATTGGTCCTGGAATAGCATTACTATGTTTGAACTTTGCCAAGACACCGATAGTTGCATCCATATTGATGACTTTAGCTCTAAGCCTAAGCTCTTTTAGCCAAGCAGGCTTTCTGCTAAATATGCAGGTAAGAACTACTAACGCTGAATTCAGAACTAGCAGAACCTTCATTGCATATTTTCCTTAATTTCGTAAAATTCTTCTGTGGTGTACTTTTTCATCTAGTGCTGATGATCTAAAATAGTTTTCATCGTTGTTTGACCAGGATATTGCACCCCAGTATGCAGGATTTCTACATGGTGTGTTCTCAGATTTTTTTTAATCTCTACTGTCTAATAATTTGCATTTCGTGAGTTGGCTGGTAATGACTATATTTCGCTATAAATTCTGCCAACAGGGATATCAAACTCAGCCGGGACATTGGCAGCAATAGTCAGCACCATTGGAACAGGTTACTTTGTACAATGGCTCGGTTCTTTTCAAGCATTTCTTAGTGTCACAGCGTGCCTGTACTTTGCTTCAGCCATCTTCTGGAATCTCTATGCTACAGGAGAGCGTGTTTTTTAGAGTCGAGCACATATATATATATCAGAAATTACAGAACAACTCATACCTATTCAAAAAGCGAAGTGAATTGCTTCGAAAACTTTAAGACGAGAATGTGACCGTCTTCAGTTTACAGTTTATCTCTAGGCAAATCTCAGGATAGCAAATACATATATGGAGTATTTATCTGTGGAACAAATTGGATTCATTATTTAGAGGCTTAAAGTCAATGCATGCAACTTGTATAGGTGTATGTACATTTTGTCTTGTAATTCATTTTATACTTTTTCCAGTGAGTGACTGTATCACTGTGACAAGTAAAGGTATTATTCGGATGATCGCATCTTACACTTCCAGATCCTGTGTTTGTCAGGATCGCACACAAATTATCTCTATTAATTAAACAAGATAACAGCACCATCCGGTGATAACATTAAACCACTTATTCACTAATAGGAAATGTACTAGTCGCTCCCCATACAACACTTTGCAGAAAAAAGAAAATCAAAACATTCACTACACAAAACTCTCCGGAGAAAACATAGACCAACATTGCAACAAATCCCTTATAACTACGAACCGATCTTAAGGTAAAATCTCTGTCTCTGTTACGATAGCAGGACATTTGTATGAGTGCATGTCTTGTGCTATCAAGTGTAAACTACTTCCTTTCCGAATCTCAGAATCTCAACCAAATTGGGAAGCTTCTATAATAAGCATCTATTCTGTGCCATGATCTAATGTTCCAGGGAATTGAGACTTCAGAAAGCTCTGCCATATGTAAGCCTTTTTGTAGTTTGGAGTCGACAGATGTATCAAATATCATGATCACTTCCTCAACTCTCACCTGTGTTTGCTAAAGATGGATTACAATTACAAAATCATAGTATCAAAAATATATCCTAGGTATTCTATTTTATTCTTAAAGATTTCTAATTTCTTTTCAGAGAGTAATATTCCATGTTTTTTTTACAATTTTTATAAACTATTCTAGATGTTTTATATGATCATCTAAAGTGTCACTCTAAAGTGTCACTGTATATTAATATATCATCTATGATTCACTATTTGTATCAGTTTGGCTTACATAAAAATTTTCATATTTGTACCATTTATTATTATTATCTTCTTTTATTTGTTCAAGATTCATTATAAATTGTGATGAATTAATATATTTTACACCATTTTCTTTTAATTTTGGGCATTTATTGGCATAATGTCCTTTTTCATTATAATTCCAACACTTGCTGGAAATATTCTTAATTTCTTTGTGGATACTTATTTTCATCAGTAATCGAGGAGCCTTGGTAGACAAATATGGAGGCAAGAAAGTGATTGCTTGGGGGTGGCCTTGTAGTCTTTGGCCACTTTACTTACACTATGGGCTGCAAATCACACAACAACCAGCCTTTTAGCTGTCAGGGCTCACTCTTTTATCAAGGTTGTTAAATATATAGTTTTATATTAATAGCTGTTAGTAGTAATAGATATTGAAGCAGCAAAATCAATGATATAGCTCAGCAGTAAAGTAGTTGGGGAGTTAACAGGTTTTTACTTATTTTGTTATCAAACCAATACACGGTTTGTGTACTATATAGAAGCTCATCTTGTATTGCAAACTCAAGCTGAATACTACATAGCAATACAAGAGTCCGTTTGTTCTTTCTCTTACATTGTTGTTCAGCTTCACCATCATCACCAAGTTCACATTGCTTATACAATATATCTAACTTATTTCAGTTGTATATATACATACACACAAACAGAGGTACCTTCACAATTTCTACATGGTATCAGAGCTTTAGGCTCTTGATCTTCGGTATTTCCGCTGTCACCAAAATCAGTTGTACAAAACATACCACATATCTCAAGTTAAGTTCCGGCAGGTTTTTGCAAGTCTCGGTCAGAAGTCCGGCAAACACTTTTGTCCAGCTTATTTTATTCACTCCGCAGCACTTACACAAACACTTTGCTAGTGTCACCATATCCTCCTGTGTCACATACTCTCTGAGACATTTACACAAACACTTTGTGAGTCTACACAGAGAGCAACACAAAAACTGCGTATTTCAACTCCTACCGTCCATATATAGATACAACAAACACACACCAGCCACATCCCTCAACTCCAACCGTGCAACGTCCATACATTACTCAGCTCGGCCCGAGTTAACACGGTAACTCCCACCAACTCAGTGACGAGTTAACAACACGAGTTTCTTCCGCGTCAACTCAGCCCACCGGTAAAATAACAAGTCATTGACTCGCTCAACTCACACATCAACTCGAGCCAAACTCACCTTCCTCATCTTTGTATATCTCTCAGCTCTCTCTCTGAAAAACACACACTGAGCAGTGTATTTCTTTTTCATTTGGGCTAACAGATTATCAGCCAAGTTCTTCTTGGGTCACACTGAAATCAGCCCGTTCAAAAGTCTGGGTATAAGTTATTCTTGCCCACTTACACCTTGGTACCCAAACTTTACCAAATCTTGCAAGTTGACACTCCAGCTTTTGTCAACTGACATCTCAGCCCCTGGACTATTTCACACTGCGGTATAGTCCTTACAATTTTCGAAAGTTCCAGTTTAAACCCTGTGCTTGTACAAAATAATATATTATTCGGTACTTGCAAAAATGGAAAGAAAAAATAGTTCACCAATTCAAACAATCTTGAGCGGCTCAAACTATTTATCTTGGTCTCAAGCTATGCGTAGCTTTCTCAAGAGAAAACGTCTTTGGCGATACGTTAACGGGGATTCACTATTCCTACCAAGGAGAAGGATGAAACTGATTCACAATTGAAAGATCGCCTTAAAGAATGGGATGTCAAAAATCATCAAGTTATTACATATTTTAGAAACTCTTCCGTTTCTAAAATTAATTTACAATTTGGAAATTTCGACACCGCAAAAGAAATCTGGGATCTTTTGGAATCTCGGTACACTACATCCGATCTATCTCATCAATATCAGATTATGCATTCTCTCAGTAAGCAGAAACAAGAGTCTGGTCAACCAATAGTTGATTTTCTCTCACAGATACAATCACTTTGGGATCAATTGACATTGTCTGAACCATAGTGGCAACACACGGAGGATGCAACACTTTATCAGATATATCGTGACCAACAATGACTCATCCAATTTTTAATGGCTCTTACACCAGATTATGAACCAGTTAGAGCTGCTTTGCTTCATCGTGTTCCGCTACCCTCTTTGGAGACTGCTGTTACGGAACTCATTTCTGAAGAAACTCGACTCGACATCAGCAAAGGCATCCATGTGGAAGATATGGTCCTAGCAATACCATCATCATCCACCTTTGACAACCATTTTGCAAGTTTTGTAGGCAAAATGGACACTTGATCAAGGATTGTGCAACACTTCGCAATCATATCTGCCAACATTGCCACCATAAGGGTCATTCTTCACCACAGTATTGTAAGAGTCCTTCATTCCGGTCAAACAAGCACTCTCATGATGCAATTTCGGATTCTATACCGGAAACTACATCAGTTAGTGGGCTTGAATCCTTACTTAGACAGGTTTTATCTAAAACCAGTTCACCTTCCACTGCATTCACAGTCACTACGGGATCCTCGGACAGGACAGCCTCTTTGGACAGAACGTAGCCGCAAAAAGTTCTAATCGACATTCAATCTCTATATCACACACAGCACGCACGCACACACACATATATATATATATATATATATATATATACATATTATTGTCATATTCATATATATTCGCTCGTGATTTCAATGTATCACAACATAGCACTCATATATATGCATATGTCAGTCGTATACATATATATTGGCTCATTTTTTCATAGCACATATATATACATATAACTATCACATTTATATATATTTGCTTTGTGATTTCAACGTATCACAACATAGGCACACACACACACACACGCACACACACACATATATATATATATATATATATTACAGTTATATACACATATATTTGCTTTTGTTTTCAAACAACACACATAAATAGAGATTGATTGTCACATTCATCGGTCAACAAGTTTAAGATGGCATGATTCTGCTACATTATGTCTCATCTACGAAGCTCATCCTCCTACCTTTTCTGGTGATTTTGTTTACAAACTCAAGCTGGTATTTCAACCATCTTCAGTTTGAGGGGGGTGTTAAATATATAGTTTTATATTAATAGCTGTTAATAGTAATAGATATTGAAGCAGCAAAATCAATGATATAGCTCAGCAGTAAAGTAGTTGGGGAGTTAACAAGTTTTCACTTATTTTGTTATCAAACCAATACAAGGTTTGTGTACTATATAGAAGCTCATCTTGTATTGCAAACTCAAGCTGAATACTACATAGCAATACAAGAGTCCGTTTGTTCTTTCTCTTACATTGTTTTTCAGCTTCACCATCATCACCAAGTTCACATTGCTTATACAATATATCTAACTTATTTCAGTTGTATATATACATACACAAGCAGAGCTACCCTCACAATTTCTACAAAGGTAATGCATGATTAAATATGAAAAGTAAAATCCAACTTGATTTTGAAATTTAGTCTGATACATGTAGTATATGTTCAGTTCAGGTCACATGTACTGGACATAACATAACATATCAAGCAAATAAATTCTATTCTGTCTTCATGCATTAGGTGGTTTCCCAGCCATGTAAGAGCAACTGCTGTCGGTTTATTTATGGGTGGCTAATGGCTTTCATCTTGGAAATGTTATGGGATCATCTGGTCTAGAGCGGGCAATCGGGTCGTGTCGTGTACTTTCGTGTTTTCGTGTACTCATACCTAAACCCAAAAATGATCCGAAATAATTTCGTGTACCCGATTACCTGAACCGAACACGAAACGAAAATTTCGTGTTTACACGAAACGAAGCGAAAAGTACACAAAATAATTTGTGTACTTTCGTGTACCCGAAACAACTCGAAACGACCCGAAATGATTTATACACGAAATGTACCCAAAACATTGAAATTCAGCTTAAAAATAGAAACAAAGGCCAATTAAAAACAAACAAAGGCCTTAAAAATTAAATTACAAATAGTCCAACATCTGATTTAGCTTAAAATCACTTATTCTAAAATAATATATATATATATATATATATATATATATATACATATAATAAAAAATATATAATATATTTCGTGTACTTTTGTGTACTTTCGTGTACCCAAAATGAAAACCCATATCCGACACTAAATCTATCGTGTAATTTCGTGTTGGTGTACTTTCGTGTTTCGTGTACCAAAAATCAAAACCCATATCCGTATTTTTTCGTGTCGTGTTCACGTGTCGTGTACCAAATTGCCAGGTCTAATCTGGTCCTTTCATTCTCATATCTCTGTTTGCCATGGCTAACTATCTGGGTGTTTCGCATGACAAATGATCCAAAAGGTAGCAATTCTATGACTATTAGCATATCAGAACTACGATTAATCCAAGATGGGAAATCCGATTCTCCTCTCAACAAGAGCAAGCTACCTCCAGTACGCCTTTTATTTTCATAAATGGCCATTTGGGCTATCATTATCGCAAACATCACGAGCAACTGGGTAGGCTTTTATTTTCTTCTTCTCGCATAGCTTACAATAAAAAAACAATTTTTAAATATAAGGCAGTATTTGCATTAGTAGGTCTGAAAGATGTTCTTTTCTGCAGAGATACTTTGTACTTCTTTCATGGATGCCTGTGTATTTTCAAACAGTGAGTTACAATATTCTCTTAGCTTCCTTGTCCTAAGTTTTGCTACTTTTCTACAATTATAATCAATGCAAATTCTCATCCCATAGTCACGATTTCAAATTGTTGAGCTTGTTTGATATATGTTTTCTTACATTGTGAACTAAAAGCAAGCAGCATGGTCTAGTGTTGTCCATGGGGAACAATGGCAATTTCAGCATACATCACTGGAGCAATGTCAGATTCTCTAATTAAATCTGGAAGATCGATTACTTTCACCAGGAAAATTATGCAGGCAACTCTAGTAGAAATCTTTATTTTGGCTAAGAACAGTGCTTTATATTCCCACAAGCGCTCTTGTTATTTCTTGAAATATACCAGATAGAAAATTCTTATTTTGAATTAAATTTTTAACAATGATGTGTTGTTAATATAGAACTGTAAACACAATACACACGCACACACTTGTATGTAGTGACACAAGAAGAAAACAAACTGCAGTACTTCTTGATAAAAATGAAAACAGAGTACAGGCTACTTAAAATAAAAGAAAACAAAATAGAACCTATAAAATAGGATCCACATAACCACTCCTACTTATGTACTCAACTACTCCTACTTAGTCTCTACTGACTTTATTCCTCTCCTATAACCACGTGACAAACTAAACGAGATAAACCATGTTTAGATTAAATACATAAAATCCAACATTCCCCCCTAATCTCAACATGTTTTAAAACTACGAACTCAGCAGAAAGATCTTCCACCCCTATCACTTTTCTCATATCTTCAAATTTGACTCTTCCTAGTGCCTTAGTCAAAATGTCCGCCCTTTGCCCTTGAGTAGCCACATGCTTAACAAACAATTCTCCTCGCTCAATGCATTCACGAATAAAATGGAACCGCACGTCTATGTGCTTGCTTCTACCATGTAGCACTGGATTCTTCATTAACTCGATAGCAAACCTGTTATCTATATGAAGTATGACTGGACCAACCTGTTGTCCCGAAATTTCTTTGAGCAATCCACGAAGCAAAATGCTCTGGCAAGCTGCTGTTGTGGCTGCCATGTATTCTGCCTCACACGAGGACAGAGCAACTACCTTCTGTTTTTGTGAAGTCCACGAAATCAAGCTCTTGTTAAGATAAAAACACATTCCTCCAGTGCTTCTCCTATCAATAACATCACCAGCCAAATCACTGTCTGAAAACCCATACAGAATTCGACTATTCTTCTCATTTTCATACACCAGCCCATAGTCGATTGTTCCTCTAATATACCTCAAAATGTGCTTGACAGCTTATTGGTGTTTAGTCATAGGATTCTCCATAAACCTACTTACCACTCCCACAGCATATGAGATGTCTGGGCGAGTATGTGTTAAGTAACGAAGACTCCCAACAATGCAACTATACTCAGTAGCATTCACTAATGTTCCCTCCTCATCTTTATCCAACTGCAACTTGTATTCCATAGGAAACTTAGACGAATTGCAGTTCATCATCCCTGATTTCTCTAATAGTTTCTTGGCGTATGCTGACTGTATCAATGTTGTACGTGTGCCTTCTTAGTTAACCTCAATACCAAGATAGAATGACAGTAACCCCAAGTCACTCATTTCAAACTGCTTGTTCATTTCCTGTTTAAACACCTCAACATCCTGTTTATCTGAGCCAGCCACCAACATATCACCTACGTACTGTAATAACCCGAATTTTGGGTAGAATTAAAACTTTTCTTATTGTGGTTAAAGAGCACTAATGAATGGTGGTTTCAAAGAACAATGATTGTAATGAATGGATATTGCTTTGGACAATAATCCTGATGCATTGGTATATTGTCAGAATAGAGTAATTCGATGGTTGAGGACCTATATAAGAATAATCTACCGTCCAGGAAGGAGCTAATGGATCCTTGAAGGGAAATGAGTACGTGCATAGTGTTTCCCATACGTGCATAGTGTTTCCTGTACGTGCATAGTAATTTGGTGGATGAATAGTGATTTTGTAAGTTGGAAAACTTTTCACGCCACCCTATGTACGGAACGTGATATGGATGTTTCGAAGTCATATTAGTAATACGCGGAGGAAATAAGTGAATGCAGAGACGATCAGAATTCAAAAATTCCAAATTCTTTTTCGGTATAATATTTGACCGAACAGTGGATTATATATTATTATAATCCAAGAATTGAGATATTAACTTTGAGGATTTGATATTTTGGGATGTTATTATATTTGATTTAAGAATGAAGGTAGGAAACCACTGAGGCAGTGAAACAAGCGTTCTAGAAACCGCTAAAACGTTATAACGAGATTAAGCGATAAAGCGAATGAATCATGGATTACGGATTGAATTCATATCAAGATTAAATATCTTATATGATCATCAAGAGTATTATATCAGGTGGATGGAATGATTTAATCAAAGATTAAATCAAGAGTAATTAGGATTTAAGTGATTAAAACACTTAAATCATTTCCAAAACAAAACAATTAACCAAGCTTGTCCAAGACTCTTGGCTCTTGCCCCAATGCATCCAACTCAGCCCACCCAACTGATAATATCAAGATATTAGATCAAAGCTAGTTGAATTAGTCAAAGGAAGAAAAGAGAAAGCAAGAAACACCACATCTCTCCAAACTGCTCAGCAGGAGCAAGGTTCAAAGAAAAATTCATATCTTCATTTATATCCATGATAAATTCACCAAATTTTAACCATAGCTTCTCCACTCCATGGGCAAGATTCGTTCCAAATTTTATGGAAATCCAAGTAGTATAGCCTAGTCAAATCCATGCTTAAAGTTGGAGGACCAAAACTGTCCAGGTTCTGATCAGAAGAAAGATGGGGCTCAAAACCCTAGCTCCCATGGTTGGATTCTTGTGTTCTATAGCTCAAAAGAAAGCCCTTGAAGAGTAGAAGGTGTGGTAAAAATTTTAGAACCAAACTCTTAGTTTTTGATTTTATATGATTTTTACAAGATTGACGATGAATAGTGGATCTTAGAAACTAACTTTGTTTTCATGATTTCTTTGGATGATCTAAGGTTTGATTAAGCTAGAGAAGGACCATACCAAGCTTATTAAGGTTATATCATACTCCAAGGAAGGTAGATCTCTTGAAACCCTAGCATTTGATTTGAGATTTATGAATGTTTTTGATGGATTTAGCTTGGTATGATTATAGTGATAATTATAAGCATGATTATGTAATTAGTTATATGATTTAAGATGCATGATGATTTTGATGCTAAGATCAGTAGCTTCTGGACTTGTGAGATGATTATTATGTGTATAAGTTGTATTGATGCCCGGTGTGGCTTGGGTTGTTGATTGCGATTTTTGGAACGTTCGTATTATAGCCGTTATAATGCCGAAATTTTGTTAATCATTGAAAACCGTGCATCACAGTAGGTCTAATGGCTGAAACTGGACAAGTATCTAACATGCCCTTGTAGATCTTGAGTCGTAGATCATTTTGGAAAAAGAATCGAATCAAACAGACTTACGGTTTAGGATTTATGACCGATTTACTAAAAGTAGTTCGAATCCGTAAACGAAAGTTCGTAACTAAAATTGAACCCTCGTAAAATATGTAAAGTCATGACGAATCTTGGTAAATAAATACTAGAGGTAAAAATAAAGGTGTGAAAGAAAACCGTATGTCAAAAGGATCGTTTTTCGGTTTATTAAAAATATTCGAGTCGAGGTTAAACGCGAACGAACCCCTAAAAGACGACTCTATTATAACTTCGGTAAAACACTTAGAAAACGGGCGATAAAACTCGGAGTATAATATTGGTTCGTAACGATCGACTTTAGAACTTGTATGACTTAAGTATGTCCCAAGTGTAAGTACAGTGACATGTCGTATTAACGAACGAATGTCGGGTCGGATCAATGATAAAAGGAATCCACAAAAAGGGGTATAACGATATAACTCGAGAACGTGTTTTGATTTAAGTATAACTTAACTTTTAAGATGTTAAGTGATTAATCCCGAATGCCTTGGCTATTTATAGATCACCAAACTGACCCTGGACCCGCTACCACTACCCCTTACCGTACTCGACTACCAGGCAAGTTTCAATTCCCTTCTTTTAGGCTGTTGTTGTGATTGAATATATATATATATATATATATATATATATATATATATATATATATATGTTTTCTGTTATATATATGCCATAGCATGCATGCCTACTTTCAAGTTATATCGTTATGCTTGTTCCCTGATTGTTTATTGGCTTATAAATTAGATAACTAACGTATCAATTATAAGCCGGTTATTGTAAGACCCTCATAGAAGGGCGTATACATCTTATTCGTCAAATATAGACCGGGAGTCAATATTTCTCGATATATCGAGATTACCTCGGAGGAAAATATTTAAGTAAATATTTTCCATTATTTGGGCGACGAATATTATTTGAATATTCGTTCGAGATTATTTATTTAACGATCCTTACTTCAAATAATTATTTGAACGTAACCATTCGACGAATAATATTTTTCAATATTCATTCAAAGTCGAATAGATTTTCGACTATTATTCCGAATATTCTTCTAAAGATTGGACTACTAAATGAATATTATTTGAATATCCATTTAGAATATTATTTTATTAAATGAATATTACTTTTGAATATTCATTTAAGATATTAATTACTTGATGAATATTATTCTAATATTCATCTGAAGCTTGATTTATTTATCGAATATTATCTCGAATATTCCTTTAAAGCTCGGATTACTAAATGAATATTACTTGATATTCATTTAGAATATTATTCATTAAATGAATATTACTTTTTGAATATTCATTTAAATTCCTTAATGAATATTATTTTGAATATTCGTGTAAATATTTATTTATTCAATAAATATTCTCCTGATATTTCTTCAAGGATTATTTTGAGAAATACTCTGATTAAAGATATTCTTTCATATTCCTAAATATTCTTTAAATATTTTTAATTCAATAAATATTCTCTGAATATTTATTCCCTACTTAGAATAACCTCAATAAGCTTTATCTTCTTCGATTATTACGGAAAATATTTCGGAGTCATATTATTATTAATCTTATATCAAGAAAGGTTCTCAGACATCATTCTTCTTTGCGTCTATCTCCCTAATAATAAGGGAACCTTACTTGGAAAATGATATTTATCTTGTCGACTTCCCGGTCATAAAGTATTCTCTTCACTCGCAACTCGGGTGCTATTGACTTATTAAGTCGTTGTTTACCTTCTCATCTTTCGAGGGGTAAGATGGTTGG
This sequence comes from Saposhnikovia divaricata, assembly GCA_036435485.1. Classification (NCBI taxonomy): domain Eukaryota; kingdom Viridiplantae; phylum Streptophyta; class Magnoliopsida; order Apiales; family Apiaceae; genus Saposhnikovia; species Saposhnikovia divaricata. The sequence goes on along the minus strand of CM071594.1, from coordinate 50,924,812 downwards.
AATAAGTTGATATTCGTTACCAAGCAATAGCTTGGAAGTTATTGGTGAATTTTCCTTTCCAACTAGATACGACTACTTTGTGGAGTCTTATCAACAAGTATTATACTTGGGGAAAGGGGGACGAACGTTACATTCAGAATCATGAATTCTATTTGAACTAGGAGTCGTGTAAGAGGCCGAGTAGCGCCGGTCCATCCCCTTTGGCCCAACCATTGGCCGGGGAGAGCTAGTAAGGCGGTATACAAATAAAGCCGTCAGTTCTTCCTTCTACCGGTAGTAAATCTAATTTGAGCTGTACGATCTCGACTGATCATCAAGATTGGAACAGCGGGCGCGGTGAATACTCCATCATTGGTTCATCATCCAAACTTATTTATTTCCTGCAACATGATTACTGTTGGCAGAGCTGGAAAAGTGTTCATAACTGGAATTGTAATCTTTTCATGCAAGTTCCTCTTTTTAATGACAATGATAATATCACGCTTACTTTTGATGTAGCAGATATTTCTACAAACAAATACTTTCAGTTACCTTGTAACTCCATCGTTCATATTATACTGGCATCATTTCCGTAAATGCATGGCATATGGTTGGAAAGATACTTTTGAACTGTTATATATTATCGTTCAGTTATATATTATTGTTGGTGGGCTATTGCTCACCCTTGCTTTATTATTATATCACAACAACAGCTAGACCAGATGACTCGCACAAGGTGCAATCGACGCGGGCGAGGACGATGAGACTACCAGCGCTGAAGAAGAAGCTATTGGTAGGATATATTTATTCTTTCAGTACCAAGTATATGGTCTAGAATGACTTATGTAAATGGATGGCAAAGAGTATGTATTTATATTGAAATTCTTTTGGATTGTAAGAACTCATAATGTGATTAATAAAAATTTGATTGTTACTCTGATTTCATCTCTGGGACTATAACGGGTGTGTTTTACATTGTTGTGTTGGGTCATAGAGATGTAATTTATTTTATGTTAAGGAAAGTTCAAGTGTTGTGGACAGAATTGGAAACCGTAACGACCGGATCCCGAACCCCGGATCTGGGGGTGTTACAGAAGTGGTATCAGAGCGTACGTTATAAACCCCAGAGATGGTGCGACGTTAAAACAATAAACTCACTAAGATAATAAAAACTCTTGCCAAGTTCATAGTCGGACTACTTCAAGTAGTACTGACATATAAAACCCTTATGGGAACTCTTAAGTATCATGATAGTAACTTAGCTCGTTCTCGTATCGACTAGTAAGGCGATAGACCTTGAGGCGTACGAGCAGTAGCATGATGATGTTTTATTATATGCTGACGATCGGATTATGAATTCGATAGAGTACCCTATTGAGGACTCGAAAGAGGTTCCAGCAGAGGAGAATCCTATTGAGGATGAGGAGTTTACTCCAAGGAAATGAGGGCTGTAGCCAGAGGGATAGCGAGAGTTAAGATTATAGTGCTCAGAGAACTGAGCACAAAGAACTGAGATATTATTAAGAGAATTGAAATTTTATGTTGGATTTATAGCCGGACTACGAGAGGTAGTACCAGCAATTAAAACAGATTGGAAGGATTACTTGAGGTCTTATATGGGGATAGATAAAGATCCTTAGAGACTTTCAGATTAATGAGAAAGGAGTTAGAATGAGGCATGATTATCAAAGACGTCGATGTAGGACGGGGAGCACCCAGGAGCAGTTGAGATAGAGGCAACAAGTGCCATATTATCGGATAAATGGATTAGTGTCAATATTGTCAATAGTAATTCGCCATGAGAAGGCGGATTTCATGGGTTATATTTTATGAAACCAAATTGAGATTGTTGAGGTGGTTTTATTCAGCGAAATGTCCATATTATGAATGAACCAGCTTCGAAAGTAAAGATAGTGGAAAATGATGGCCTGATTGGATAAAGTTATATAAAGTAGTAAGCGAGACGATGATCTCAGAAACTACCAGAGGAAAAGACCAGTGGGTCTATGATAAACTCGTAATATGACTACTATCAGGTACTAAGTATAAGTTTATTTTTTAACTCAGTAAAATGGTGAATCAGGAACGTTAGATGCATGTGATTCAGAAGAATATTAAATTTTTTCTTTTCCCCGAATAGATTATAGTAGTTACCTTAAGTTTATTCTGACACTGAATTGCAAATGGATCAAGTAATGCGATTAGTGGTTAAGAGGTAATAGAGAATGTTTTAAGATGAAATTGGTAACGACCCGGCGTTGGTGGTGCCTAACGGGAGAAGGAAGACTTTATGATACACTATGATGCATCTCATACAGGTTTAGGTGGTGTGCTTATGCAGCACGATAGAGTAATTGCGGATGCATTCGAACAGCACGGTACACCAGACTAAGATGGCCTTAGTAGTGCCAATTTTTATGAAACGACTAACTCCGACGGTAGTGTTCCTTCTGAAACCTGTGGTTAGGAAGACTGACATTTGATATTATCGACAACTAAGATGTATATGTATCAGGAAGAGGTGGCATGTTTCAGTTTGAAACTTTTGATTTCCCTTCTATGGGATATATATATATATTTGGTTCCTTTCTAGTGGTTAAACTTCCAACTTTATGTCAATAATTCCGTTATTATAACTGCTTATGATTCTACCTGCTTGGATGCTCATAGAACTATTCTCTAGGTTTCGAAATTGATCTTCATAGTGTTACCGGTGGTTGGATAGATTGACCAAAATTTCCTTGATTCTGGAAAGAAATTCAACGAATTTTGGCAAACCTTGTCTTTCTGATTATCAGAGAACATCATGGAAGAGAGTAGAAACTGGGGCGAACCCCGTGAATTGGGTAAAGTAGCCGCTATATGGGTTGGTGGATAGACCCCGGTTATCGCCATTGATTGTAGAAATACAATGATGAAGTGAGATTGGACGAAAACAGGAAATGTAAGTAAGAAACCGGCCAGACTGAGAAACTCCGGGATTGACTTAAGTGAAAATACTGTTATACCATGAATGGTAAGCTTGCGTGGCACGTGGGATTGATAAGAATAGTTGAAAAGATAAAAGAGGAGGAAAGATGACCGGAGACGGTGCCGAGAAGTCGATTAAGACCTATATGGAGTAAAGTTTTGGAAAGGTAGAAAGGTATCAAAGTAGAAGGCACTATGCCAGCAATTGCTAGAAAAGTAATGCTAATTAGCCAACCCCTAAAACCATATATTTTTATTTTAGTGTGGTCAGTTGAGGCCAAGTCACAAAGGATTATCAAGTGACTAGACCAGCAATGAAAGGACAAAGCAGGGTTGCTTCTAAGTAAGCGCCGACTGCAAGGGCTTTTGATATAAAGGAAATGTTAATGAGATCGTAGGAATCTTCTACTGAACCCTTTGCAACCCATGTTTGGATTGGGAATTTACTAGACTTTTTGGAATGGGATCACCCGTACTAAAGTGATTCATGTGTATATGATTGCCCAAGATTACGAGTAAAAATGGAAGTATAATGACTTGAGATGTATGATGTTAGGGTATTATAAATACCATGAATATATTATGACCAAGGGAAGTAAACAATGAAGGTTTGTGAAGAGAGTATAGAAATGGTCAGAGATGGATCAGTATGCTGTAGAAATTTTGTCTAAGGCAAGTACCTTTGAGAAAAACGATAAGTACTAAGAGATTCACGTTGAACTCGATCAATATCTTCCAGAACATCCTTGCTACCATTACCAAGTTCTGTAAGAGAGCAGATAGACATACGTTGTCTTTTGGAAGGTCAAATAGGCTGATAACTATCTGAAAGAAGTGGTTAGCATTAAGCCACCGATCGATTATCAAATGAGAATGATTGAAAAGAGACCCTTATTAAGGATACATGATTTGATTACCAAGTATAGGATGCAAGAATTCCTTGGTAGTTGAATTAAGGATAGGATATCCATAAATTAAGACAAACCCTGAGGAATGCACAAGGGATGGCATTAACCCTAATAACGACATTATGAATTCAGATGATATGAGTTGGACTTGCTAAGGCAACAATGACCGGTAAGGATTAGTAAAAAGAGTTCTGTAAAGAACATAGATAGAATTATTAGAGTATTGATCAATGACATTTTGATATACCCTGTACCCAGAAAATACAGGAGGAATGATGAGGATGACCTATGAAACCTTACAAGGAAAAAAAAAAGTAATATTCCGAACTTCAAAATGGAAGTTTGGTAAGGAATGTATGACATAGTAACGATAATGCCAGATGAGGCATGTATGAAACCCTGAGGAAGTATGGATTGAACCTATAAAGTCTGAGATTATCCTAAGATAAGGAAAGGACTAAGAAAAGAAGTATCCTAAGTATGATTGGGAATAAACGTGATAAAGTTCCCACGGGTAGGTGGAAGCAATGACTTATGGAAAAAGACTGATAAATATATTTTTCTCCATCAGTAGAGCTTAAGGGAGAATGCTTTCACCCAACAGTGATGGGAATGAGGTAGAAAAGTTTGAACTGGAATATATCCAGAGAACAAGGATTACCAGATATTATTATTATCAGGAAGGGCCAATGAGGTGGCCGACAGTCTAAGTATAAAGGAATAATTACAAATGTTCATACCGAAGAAACAAAATGATATTTGGAAAGACCTTGAAGGTCATATCGGAGTAGAGGAAGTTACATTCCTTTTGATGATTGTGCAAGAATCGAAGGTAATAATAGTTTAAGTAAAGATTCGATTCGTGATGGAGTCTTAAGCATATTACGTACCTTATAAGGTCCCGTTTTGAGGCAAACCAGGACCATGATACAAAATTGACGAAGTAAACCGTTAAGTTTCCAGTCTTTTATGGAAGCTGCATGAGTGATAGTTTCATCAACCTGACATAGCTGCGATGCTTGAAACTCTTCTGCAATTTTATCTACTTCATGTAATATCTACATCAAGTTCAGGAAGTGTTCCTTATGGATAAGGAATAGTGATTTCCAGAGAACCTACCCAGGGTACCACTCGATTGAGAGATTTGATTCCTTTCGAATTAGGGAGAAATTGATATTATAATAATGATGGATTAGTTGATACCCAATGGAGCCAAATTTATTATGAGGGAAATAATTTAAGGATAAAGACGGAGTCAGAGATTTTGGAATCTAGTTCAGACTAAGAGATTATGACGCCAGAGATATGAGGCTTGATTAGCTCATATGGTTTACCCTGAGGAAAGAGACACCAAGTATGATTATAATGATTTTGGGAGGTTGTACAAGGTTTTAATAAGCTACCAGATATCGATTTGGATGACATAATAATGAATATCGAGTGTTCAGAGCCTAGTGCTGCATCTCCCGTTAGCCCAGTAGGAATAAAAGAATTATCAACTCAGATGCAAGGATTGTTGATTAAGAGTGCGATGAGACTCAGTGTACCACCGTGAGGAACCGGTGTGTTGTAAGAAAGAAATATGTTAGCACAAGATTGTGCATCGAACCTCGAGAGTTGAATGGGTCAACATTGAGTATAGGTACTGTTGTAGAAGATTGTTTGAGCAGCACAGGGACGCTGTGTATTTTCCAAACTTATTAGGAAATGGGACATCACCGGTTGGAAGTTAAAAAAAAAAATCGAGGATATACCCAAGATTGTGAATCGCACTAGGTATAGACACTATGAAATTGTAAGTGATGTCATTTTGGGTTGACTATTGCACCCACAACTTTTTGGAATTTAATGAATTGGTTGTGAGTTATCTGAGATAGTTTTCGCCCTAAGTATATCGAAACATCGTATATATGAAGGAAAGGTGCGAAATCAAAAAGGATCAAACATGATCGACTTTCAGACCTATCAGATCTGAAAATATGTGTGCTTGTGTGTATATGAAGATTATGATTTGTGATAAAAGGATTAAGAGTCCTCGAACCAGACAACATTCCCCGCAAACAAATTCCCCAAGAGATTCGCCTTTCTTTCAGAAAGGAGAAGAGATGAGATAATAGAGAATGATTGAATGAACACAGGAGGTAGATTGGAATTATGTGAGATGATTAAAGAAGAGGTTGGAACATCGGGGGTGATAGTAGTTAAAAATGAGATAGCGAGGCCAAAACAGTGATGGCCGACGAGCTCGTTGCTAGACATCAGGAGTTACTCGAATCGGTTGTTAGAATACTCGAACTAGTTTCAATACGGAGTACCCCGTCGACAATAGAGTTGACATTTATACAATGGAATTGGGAAATATCTAGAATTAATAGAGGATTTTGACAAGCAAGTTTTTGTTGATGTATTTCTGTGCAAACAAGATAGAGAATATAAGGTTCGAGATTTGTAATAAGAAAAGGTATCCTCGTGGAAGGAATTAACAAGATTAGAATGAAAGGAAGTTTAGCCCAAGATTCATTGGGCCATCTGAGAGTTTAAACGCGTCAGGAAGGTGACCTAAGAGCCAGCCTCACCCAAACCGGTAAAATGGTCATAACATGGTTCATGCGTATGTGCCTCATCAGTATACTATAGATGCCCGGCATATGACAGAGTACGAGCAGATAGATATACATAATCGAATCTGAACTACGAAGGACAACCTGTGGAAATTATGAATAGAAAAGAGCAAGCGCTAAGAGATAAGGTTGTCAAGCTAGTGAGAGATTTGAAGAAAATCAAGAAGTGGAAGAATCCACCTGAGAAATAGAAAGTGCAATGGGATAGAAGTAACCCCAGTTATTCCTAAACTGATTCCGAGGACGGAATCCTTTTAAGGAGGGGAGACTGTAATAACCCGAATTTTGGGTAGAATTAAAACTTTTCTTATTGCGGTTAAAGAGCACTAATGAATGGTGGTTTCAAAGAACAATGATTGTAATGAATGGATATTGCTTTGGACAATAATCCTGATGCATTGGTATATTGTCAGAATAGAGTAATTCGATGGTTGAGGACCTATATAAGAATAATCTACCGTCCAGGAAGGAGCTAATGGATCCTTGAAGGGAAATGAGTACGTGCATAGTGTTTCCCATACGTGCATAGTGTTTCCTGTACGTGCATAGTAATTTGGTGGATGAATAGTGATTTTGTAAGTTGGAAAACTTTTCACGCCACCCTATGTACGGGACGTGATATGGATGTTTCGAAGTCATATTAGTAATACGCGGAGGAAATAAGTGAATGCAGAGACGATCGGAATTCAAAAATTCCAAATTCTTTTTCGGTATAATATTTGACCGGACAGTGGATTATATATTATTATAATCCAAGAATTGAGATATTAACTTTGAGGATTTGATATTTTGGGATGTTATTATATTTGATTTAAGAATGAAGGTAGGAAACCACTGAGGCAGTGAAACAAGCGTTCTAGAAACCGCTAAAACGTTATAACGAGATTAAGCGATAAAGCGAATGAATCATGGATTATGGATTGAATTCATATCAAGATTAAATATCTTATATGATCATCAAGAGTATTATATCAAGTGGATGGAATGATTTAATCAAAGATTAAATCAAGAGTAATTAGGATTTAAGTGATTAAAACACTTAAATCATTTCCAAAACAAAACAATTAACCAAGCTTGTCCAAGACTCTTGGCTCTTGCCCCAATGCATCCAACTCAGCCCACCCAACTGATAATATCAAGATATTAGATCAAAGCTAGTTGAATTAGTCAAAGGAAGAAAAGAGAAAGCAAGAAACACCATATCTCTCCAAACTGCTCAGCAGGAGCAAGGTTCAAAGAAAAATTCATATCTTCATTTCTATCCATGATAAAATCACCAAATTTTAACCATAGCTTCTCCACTCCATGGGCAAGATTCGTTCCAAATTTCATGGAAATCCAAGTAGTATAGCCTAGTCAAATCCATGCTTAAAGTTGGAGGACCAAAACTGTCCAGGTTCTGATCAGAAGAAAGATGGGGCTCAAAACCCTAGCTCCCATGGTTGGATTCTTGTGTTATATAGCTCAAAAGAAAGCCCTTGAAGAGTAGAAGGTGTGGTAAAAATTTTAGAACCAAACTCTTAGTTTTTGATTTTATATGAATTTTACAAGATTGACGATGAATAGTGGATCTTAGAAACTAACTTTGTTTTCATGATTTCTTTGGATGATCTAAGGTTTGATTAAGCTATAGAAGGACCATACCAAGCTTATTAAGGTTATATCATACTCCAAGGAAGGTAGATCTCTTGAAACCCTAGCATTTGATTTGAGATTTATGAATGTTTTTGATGGATTTAGCTTGGTATGATTATAGTGATAATTATAAGCATGATTATGTAATTAGTTATATGATTTAAGATGCATGATGATTTTGATGCTAAGATCAGTAGCTTCTGGACTTGTGAGATGATTATTATGTGTATAAGTTGTATTGATGCCCGGTGTGGCTTGGGTTGTTGATTGCGATTTTTGGAACGTTCGTATTATAGCCGTTATAATGCCGAAATTTTGTTAATCATTGAAAACCGTGCATCACAGTAGGTCTAATGGCTGAAACTGGACAAGTATCTAACATGCCCTTGTAGATCTTGAGTCGTAGATCATTTTGGAAAAAGAATCGAATCAAACAGACTTACGGTTTAGGATTTATGACCGATTTACTAAAAGTAGTTCGAATCCGTAAACGAAAGTTCGTAACTGAAATTGAACCCTCGTAAAATATGTAAAGTCATGACGAATCTTGGTAAATAAATACTAGAGGTAAAAATAAAGGTGTGAAAGAAAACCGTATGTCAAAAGGATCGTTTTTCGGTTTATTAAAAATATTCGAGTCGAGGTTAAACGCGAACGAACCCCTAAAAGACGACTCTATTATAACTTCGGTAAAACACTTAGAAAACGGGCGATAAAACTCGGAGTATAATATTGGTTCGTAACGATCGACTTTAGAACTTGTATGACTTAAGTATGTCCCAAGTGTAAGTACAGTGACATGTCGTATTAACGAACGAATGTCGGGTCGGATCAATGATAAAAGGAATCCACAAAAAGGGGTATAACGATATAACTCGAGAACGTGTTTTGATTTAAGTATAACTTAACTTTTAAGATGTTAAGTGATTAATCCCGAATGCCTTGGCTATTTATAGATCACCAAACTGACCCGGGACCCGCTACCACTACCCCTTACCGTACTCGACTACCAGGCAAGTTTCAATTCCCTTCTTTTAGGCTGTTGTTGTGATTGAATATATATATATATATATATATATATATATATATATATATATATATATGTTTTCTGTTATATATATGCCATAGCATGCATGCCTACTTTCAAGTTATATCGTTATGCTTGTTCCCTGATTGTTTATTGGCTTATAAATTAGATAACTAACGTATCAATTATAAGCCGGTTATTGTAAGACCCTCATAGAAGGGCGTATACATCTTATTCGTCAAATATAGACCGGGAGTCAATATTTCTTGATATATCGAGATTACCTCGGAGGAAAATATTTAAGTAAATATTTTCCATTATTTGGGCGACGAATATTATTTGAATATTCGTTCGAGATTATTTATTTAACGATCCTTACTTCAAATAATTATTTGAACGTAACCATTCGACGAATAATATTTTTCAATATTCATTCAAAGTCGAATAGATTTTCGACTATTATTCCGAATATTCTTCTAAAGATTGGACTACTAAATGAATATTATTTGAATATCCATTTAGAATATTATTTTATTAAATGAATATTACTTTTGAATATTCATTTAAGATATTAATTACTTGATGAATATTATTCTAATATTCATCTGAAGCTTGATTTATTTATCGAATATTATCTCGAATATTCCTTTAAAGCTCGGATTACTAAATGAATATTACTTGATATTCATTTAGAATATTATTCATTAAATGAATATTACTTTTTGAATATTCATTTAAATTCCTTAATGAATATTATTTTGAATATTCGTGTAAATATTTATTTATTCAATAAATATTCTCCTGATATTTCTTCAAGGATTATTTTGAGAAATACTCTGATTAAAGATATTCTTTCATATTCCTAAATATTCTTTAAATATTTTTAATTCAATAAATATTCTCTGAATATTTATTCCCTACTTAGAATAACCTCAATAAGGTTTATCTTCTTCGATTATTACGGAAAATATTTCGGAGTCATATTATTATTAATCTTATATCAAGAAAGGTTCTCAGACATCATTCTTCTTTGCGTCTATCTCCCTAATAATAAGGGAACCTTACTTGGAAAATGATATTTATCTTGTCGACTTCCCGGTCATAAAGTATTCTCTTCACTCGCAACTCGGGTGCTATTGACTTATTAAGTCGTTGTTTACCTTCTCATCTTTCGAGGGGTAAGATGGTTGGAATAAGTTGATATTCGTTACCAAGCAATAGCTTGGAAGTTATTGGTGAATTATCCTTTCCAACTAGATACGACTACTTTGTGGAGTCTTATCAACAAGTATTATACTTGGGGAAAGGGGGACGAACGTTACATTCAGAATCATGAATTCTATTTGAACTAGGAGTCGTGTAAGAGGCCGAGTAGCGCCGGTCCATCCCCTTTGGCCCAACCGTTGGCCGGGGAGAGCTAGTAAGGCGGTATACAAATAAAGCCGTCAGTTCTTCCTTCTACCGGTAGTAAATCTAATTTGAGCTGTACGATCTCGACTGATCATCAAGATTGGAACAGCGGGCGCGGTGAATACTCCATCATTGGTTCATCATCCAAACTTATTTATTTCCTGCAACATGATTACTGTTGGCAGAGCTGGAAAAGTGTTCATAACTGGAATTGCAATCTTTTCATGCAAGTTCCTCTTTTTAATGACAATGATAATATCACGCTTACTTTTGATGTAGCAGATATTTCTACAAACAAATACTTTAAGTTACCTTGTAACTTCATCGTTCATATTATACTGGCATCATTTCCGTAAATGCATGGCATATGGTTTGAAAGATACTTTTGAACTGTTATATATTATCGTTCAGTTATATATTATTGTTGGTGGGCTATTGCTCACCCTTGCTTTATTATTATATCACAACAACAGCTAGACCAGATGACTCGCACAAGGCGCACTCGACGCGGGCGAGGACGATGAGACTACCAGAGCTGAAGAAGAAGCTATTGGTAGGATATATTTATTCTTTCAGTACCAAGTATATGGTCTATGTAAATGGATGGCAAAGAGTATGTATTTATATTGAAATTCTTTTGGATTGTAAGAACTCATAATGTGATTAATAAAAATTTGATTGTTACTCTGATTTCATCTCTGGGACTATAACGGGTGTGTTTTACATTGTTGTGTTGGGTCATAGAGATGTAATTTATTTTATGTTAAGGAAAGTTCAAGTGTTGTGGACAGAATTGGAAACCGTAACGACCGGATCCCGGACCCCGGATCTGGGGGTGTTACACGTACACTCCTACTACAATCACACCCCCATTTTTGCACTTCGTATACACGGCTTGCTCATGTGCACATCTACTAAAACCCAATTCTTTCAAGCACTTGTCCAGCTTTGCATTCCAAGCTCTAGGGGCCTGACACAAGCCATACAAAGCTTTTGCCAGTCTGTACACCATCTGTTCTTGTCTTTTCTTTACAAACCCCTCAGGTTGATTGACATAAACTTCTTCAACAAGTTCTACGTTTAGAAATGCTGATTTAACATCAAGATGATGAACGACCCAACCTTCTTTTGCTGACAATGCTAACAAGAGTCGAACTGTATCAAGCCGAGCAATCGGAGTGAAAACTTCATCATAATCTATCCCCTTTCTTTGAACATATTCTTTTGCGACGAGTCGCGCTTTATACTTAACTACATTCCCTTCTGGATCCTTTTTCAATTTAAAAACCCACTTCAAACCTATAGACTTATGCCCAGGTGGCAACTCTGTGAGTGTCCAGGTCCCATTATTTTCGATTGTCTCAAACTCTGACTTCATTGCATCTTGCCACTCTTCCATTTCCGTAGCTTCATAGTAACACGTTGGTTCCTCAACCTTTAGCAACATCAGTTCATCAATTAAATCGACAACCTCAGTATCATTATAAACATCAATTAATGACCTGAACCTTTTGGGCTCACTACTAGTTGTAGATGACACGTCAGTATTCCCTGTGGTTGAATCAATAGCAGTTGACATTGTCTGTTGTGACGATGGCTGTGAAACAGGTGTCTGTGGAGACGATGACTGTCGAGAGGACTGTAGAGGGGTCATGGGCTCACTTTCAGTTTCAACACTGTCTTCTATTTCTCCTGATTCATTTAGCTCAACATAATTTTTAGGAAAAACCACTTCACAACTCTTTTCTTGCTCCCATTTCCAGAAAATTCCCTCTTGTACCACCACATCTCTACTAACATGTACAACCCCTGTATTTGGATCATACAAACGACTCCCTTTTGTTCCTGGTTCCTTACCGAGATATACCACCATCTTACTTCGATCATCTAGCTTCCTCACATGTACCGAAGGAATTTTCATAAACGCAGTACACCCAAACACCTTTAGATATGTCAAATCAGGTTTGTTCCCACACTGTAAGAACCCCAAATTTTGGATATAATTAAAACTTTTATTAAGTAATGATAAAATGAGGAACAATGATTCCAACAACAAGGTCACCAGCTCTAATGAATGGTGGTTTCAAAGAACAATGATTGTAATGAATGGATATTGCTTTGGACAATGATCCTGATGCATTGGTATATTGTCAGAATAGAGTAATTCGATGGTTGAGGACCTAGATAAGAATAATCTACCATCCAGGAAGGAGCTAATGGATCCTTGAAGAGAAATGAATACGTGCATAGTATTTCCCATACGTGCATAGTATTTCCCATACGTGCATAGTATTCCCCGTACGTGCATAGTATTTCCCGTACGTGCATAGTGTTTCCGTACGTGCATAGTGTTTCCTGTACGTGCATAGTAATTTGGTGGATGAATAGTGACTTTGTAAGTTGGAAAACTTTTCACGCCACCCTATGTACGGGACGTGTTATGGATGTTTCGAAGTCATATTAGTAATACGCGGAGGAAATAAGTGAATGCAGAGACGATCGGAATTCAGAAATTCCAAATTCTTTTTCGGTACAATATTTGACCGAACCGTAAAGAGCCTATCAATACGATCAAGACAAGAGTATTATAATGTTAAGGATTCAAGGATTTTATTTATTAAGTATGATTTGAGGATTTAGAATGAAAACCTTTGAGTTAGAATAACAAGTGTTCTAGAAATCGCTAGAACTTTATAACAAGATTAAGCGATCAAGCAAACGCGAAAGAAATTACGGATTAAATACGTAACGAGATAAAAAAAAACCCTACTTGATCAGCTGGGGTTATATATAAGAATATTTGGTGGAAATGAAATGAAGAAAAGAAATGAGAAAGGAAGTAATGAGGTGGATGGACAAGAAGAAAACAACAAGGCTTCACATCATCAATTTTTCTAACACACCATAAACCTTTGACACTTGTATTAAGAGGAGTATTAGCAGCTATACCCACTTATACATATCACAAATATCATTTGACAACTAGCCAAGCAAACACCACCTCTCCCCCATTTTTCCAGCAGTTGCATTTTCCAGGGCAGGGGTCTTTGCCATTTTTTTTCACCTAGATCTACTCATCTAAAAATCATGAAAAAATTCATGGAGCTTCTACACATCAAGGTGAAGTTGGGGATTTAATTTCATAATTTTTGAAGATCGTTTGGATGGTTAAATAAATTCGAGAAGTTCACTGTTTTTCCCCCAAAACCAAGGCACTTCGAATTTTGGAGTTTTAAGATTTCAAAATCCACCTTCCAACCATTGTTTGATCTCCAAATTTTTATGGTGAGTCCTATATTTCATAAAAATGATCTCCTAGAAATCTTAGCTTCAAACTCCATGTTTTCCATTTTCAAATAAATCCTCAAAGATGAGGGTGAATAGTGTTTTCAAGAAACTAACTTTGATTTCTTGGTTTCTTTGGATGATTTAAGCTTTGTTAAAGCCATACAAGGACTATATAAGGGTTATTATAGCTTGTACACTCTCCAAGGAAGGTATAATTCTTAAGAACCCAAGATCTTACTTTGAGTTTTATATATGTTCTTGATGGTTTTAGATTAGTTAAGATTATGGTGTTGTTATATGCATAAAAGCATGATTATGTAGTTAGTAGTGATGATTTAAGAGTTTTGATGATTATGATGGTTAATTGAAACCTTCTTGGACTGGTTAAGATGAAAACCATGTATAGTATGCCCGGTGTGGCTTGGATTGATTGTTATGAATTTTAGAACGTTCGATTTATAGCCGTCGTAATGCCGAATTTTCGTTAGACTATTAAACACCGAGCATCACAGTAGCTATAACTCACTGTACAGCTTCATTTTCTGCCATGATAGGATATATTATGTTTCAAGCTTCGTTTTGATATAAAGATCGCATGAAACGGACTTACGGTTTAGGATTTATGACCAAATTACTAAAAGTAGTTCGAATCCGTAAACGAAAGTTCGTAACTGTAATTGAACCCTCGTAAACTATGTAACGTCATGGCGAATCTTGGTAAATAAATACTAGAGGTAAAAAGTAAGGCGTGAAAGAAAACCGTATGTCAAAAAGATCATTTTTCGATTTATTAAAAATGTTCGAGTCGAGGTTAAACGCGAACGAACCCCTAAAAGACGACTCTTTTATAACTTCGGTAAAACACTTAGAAAACGGGCGATAAAACTCGGAGTATAATATTGGTTCGTAACGATCAACCTTAGAACTCATATGACTTAAGTATGTCCCAAGTATAAATGCAATGACATGTCGTATTAACGAACGAATGTCGGGTCGGATCAGTGATAAAAGTAATCCACAAAAAGGGGTATAACGAGATAACTCGAGAACGTGTTTCGAATTAAGTATAACTTAACTTTTAATATGTTAAGTGATTAATCCCGAATGCCTTGGCTATTTATAGATCACCAAGCTGAACCGGGACCCGCTACCACTACCCCTTACCGTACTCGACTACCAGGCAAGTTCCAATTCCCTTCTTTTAGGCTGTTGTTGTGATTGAATAAATATATATATATATATATATATATGCTGATATACATATGCCATTGCATGCATGCCTACTTTCAAGTTGAAGTGATATACTTGTTCCCTGAATGTTATTGTTGGCTTATAAGCTAGATAGTTATATATCAGTTATAAGCCGATTATTGTAAGACCCTCATAGAAGGGCGTATACATCTTATTAATCAAAAATAGACCGGGAGTCAATATTCCTTGATATATCGAGATTACCTCGGAGGAAAATATTTAAGTAAATATTTTCTATTATTTGGGCGACGAATATTATTTGAATATTCGTTCGAGACTAATTATTTTAACGATCCTTACTTCAAATAATTATTTGAACGTAATCATTCGACGAATAATATTCGTCAATATTCATTCGGAGTCGAATTGATTATCGATTATTATTTCGAATACTCTTCTAAAGATGAGACTACTAAATGAATATTATGTGGACATTCATTTAGAATATTATTTCATTAAATAAATATTACTTTTGAAAATTCATTTAAGGTATTAAGTACTTGATGAATATTATCTTCAATATTCATCTGAAGCTTGATTTACTTATCGAATATTATATCGAATATTCCTTTAAAGCTTGGATTACTAAATGAATATTACTTGATATTCATTTAGGATATTATTTATTAAATGAATATTACTTTATTGATATTCATTTAAATTCCTAATTAATTATGAATATTATTTTGAATATTCATCCAGGGTTCTATTTAATCATCGAATATTATTTTAAATATTTTAAATATTCCTTTCAGGTCTTATTGATTAATGAATATTATTTGGAATATTCATTTGAATATTTAATTATGCAATAAATATTCTCTCGATATTTCTTCAAGAATTATTTGAAAAATACTCTGATTAAAGATATTCTTTCATATTCCTGAATATTCTTTAAATATTTTTAATTCAATAAATATTCTCTGAATATTTATTCCATACTTAGAATAACCTCAATAAGGTTTATCTTCTTCGATTATTACGAAAAATATTTCGGAGTCATATTATTATTAATCCTATATCAAGGAAGGTTCTCAGACATCATTCTTCTTTGAGTCTACCTCCTTAATAATAAGGGAACCTTACTTGGAAAATGTTATTTATCTTGTCGACTTCCCGGTCATAAAGTATTCCCTTCACTCGCAACTCGGGTGCTGTTGACTTATTAAGTCGTTGCTTACCTTCTCATCTTTCGAGGGGTAAGATCAATGGAACAAGTTGATATCCGTTACCAAGTAATAGCTTGGGAGCTATTGGTAAATTTTCCTTTCCAACTAGATACGACTACTTTGTGGAGTCTTATCAACAAGTATTATACTTGGGGAAAGGGGGACGAACGTTACATTCAGAATCATGAATTCTATTTGAACTAGGAGTCGTGTAAGAGGCCGAGTAGCGCCGGTCCATCCCCTTTGGCCCAACCGTTGGCCGGGGAGAGCTAGTAAGGCGGTACACAAGTAAAGCCGTCAGTTCTTCCTTCTACCGGTAGTAAATCTAAATTGAGCTGTACGATCTCGACTGATCATCAAGATTGGAACAGCGGGCGCGGTGAATACTCCATCATTGGTTCATCATCCAAATTTATTTATTTCCTGCAACATGATTACTGTTGGCAGAGTTGGAAAAGGGTCATAACTGGAATTGCAACCTTTTCTTGCAAGTTCCTCTTCTTAATAACAATAAGAATATCTCGCTTACTTTGATGTAGCAGATATTTCTACAAACAAATACTTTAAGTTACCTTGTAACTTCATCGTTCATATTATACTGGCATCATTTCCGTAAAGGCATGGCATATGGTTTGAAAGATACTTTTGAACTGTTATACATTATCGTTCAGTCATATATTATTGTTGGTGGGCTATTGCTCACCCTTGCTTTATTATTATATCACAACAACAGCTAGACCAGATGACTCGCACAAGGCGCACTCGACGCGGGCGAGGACGATGAGACTACCAGAGCTGAAGAAGAAGCTATTGGTAGGGTATATTTATTCTTTCAGTACCAAGAATATGGTCTAGTATGCCTTATGTAAATGGATGGCAAAGAGTATGTATTTATATTGAAATTCTTTTGGATTGTAAGAACTCATAATGTGATTAATAAAAATTTGAGTGTTACTCTGATTTCATCTCTGGGACTATAACGGGTGTGTTTTATATTATTGTGTTGGGTTATAGAGACGTAATTTATTTTATGTTAAGGAAAGTTCAAGTGTTGTGGACAGAATTGGAAACCGTAACCACCGGATCCCGGACCCCGGATCTGGGGGTGTTACAGAAGTGGTATCAGAGCGTACGTTATAAACCCCAGAGATGAGGTGACGTTAAAACAATAAATTCAATAAGATAATAAGAACTCTTGCCAAGTTCATAGTCGGACTACTTAATGTAGTGATGACATATAAAACCCTTATGGGAACTCGTAAGTATAATGATAGTAACTTAGCTTGATATCGTATCGACGAGTAAGGTGACTGACCTTGAGGCATACGAGCAACAGCGTGATGATGCTTTATATGCTGAAGATCAGCGGGTAATTCGATGGAGTACCCTACTGGAGACCCGGAAGAGGTTCCAGCAGATAAGGAAAATCTTGTTAGGATGAGGAGCTTACCCATGGGTAATGAGGGTCGCAGCCAGAATGACTGTGATGATTAAGATATGGTGCTCAGAAAAGTGAGTATAAAGAACTGATATATTATTAAGAGATCTGAAGATGCATGTTGAATTCATAGCCGGACTACCAGACGTAGTACCAGCAAGAAAGAAGGATTGGAAGAATTACTTGAGATCTTATACGGAAATAGATGAGAATCCTTAGAGATTTTCATCTTAACAAAGAAAGAGCTAGAGGGATGTATGATTATCAAAGACAGTGATATAGGGCGAGGAGCAGAGTCCCTAGGAATAGTTGAGAAGGAGGCAGTAAGTGCCATATCATTTGATAAATGAATTAGTATGAATATGGTCAGTAATAATTCGCCATGAGAAGGCAGGTGTCGTAGGTTGTAAATTATGGAACCAAATTGAGGTTAATAAGGTGGTTTTATTAAGGAAAATGTTCATTTTATGAATGAATCATTTAGAAAGTAAAGACATTGGGAAGTAATAGAATGATTGGGTAAAAGTTATATAAGGAAGTAGTAAGCAAGACAATGATCTCAGAACCTACCGGAAGATAAGACCAGTGAGTCAAGATGAACTCGTAATGAGACTACTGCCAGAGACTGAGTATAGAGTTAATTCAACTCAGTTAAATGATGAACCAGAAACGTTAGATGCATGTGATTCAGAGGAATATTAAATTCCTTCTTCTCTTTGAATGGATTATAGTAGTTACCTTAAGTTTACTCTGACACGGAATTATAATAGATCAAGTAATACGATCAGCAGTTAAAGAGAAAAATGTGAGAAAATCTTCCTGGAGCTAAAAGGTGAAATTGGTAATGACCAAGAGCTGGCA
Organism: Saposhnikovia divaricata; assembly: GCA_036435485.1. Lineage (NCBI taxonomy): Eukaryota > Viridiplantae > Streptophyta > Magnoliopsida > Apiales > Apiaceae > Saposhnikovia > Saposhnikovia divaricata. The sequence continues at coordinate 50,906,255 of CM071594.1, read as the reverse complement.
TTGCTTAATGGAAAAAGGAGACTTTGTGCTTCCAATGACGCTTCGCATAAAGGGTTAGGTAGACCGACATTTGGTAGTATTGAATATCAGGACGTTGTGACAGGTTTCAGTTTGAAATTATTGATTCCCTTCTAAGGGATGGATATAATTGATTCCTCTCCAGTGGGTAAACTTCCAATCCGATGATGATTATTTCGTTAACTATGACTGCTTATGATTCCACCTGCTTGGAGGTTCATAGAACTATTCTTCAGGTTTCGAAACTGGTCTCCTTGATGTTACCAGTAGGTGGGTAGATTGATCAAAATTTCCCTGAGTCTGGAAAGGAATTCGGTGAATTTTGGCAAACCTTGTCTTTCTGATAATCAGAGAATGTCATGGAAGAGAGTAGAAACTGGAGCAAACCCTGTGATTTGGGTAAGGTTGCTATAAAATGGGTTAGTAAACGGACCCTGAGCATTACAATCGACGGTAGTGATAATATGATGAAGTGAGATTGGACGAAAACAGGAAATGTAAGTAAGAAACTAGCCGGACGGAGAAACTCCGGGATTGACTTAAGTGAAAAGGCTGTTATGCCGGGAATGGTAAGCTTGCGTGGCACGCGGGATTGATAAGAATAGTTGAAAAGATAAAAGTGGAGGAAAGGTGACCGGAGACGGTGCCGAGTAGTCGATTAAGACTTATATGGAGTAAAGTTTTGGAAAGGTAGAAAGGTATCAAAGAAGAAGGCACTATGCCGGCAATTGCTAGAAAAGTAATGCTATTAGCCAACCCCTAAAATCATATATTTTTATTTTAGTGTGGCCAGTTGAGGCCAAGTCACAACGGACTATAAAGTGACTAGACCAGCAATGAAAAGACAAAGCAGGGTTGCTTCTAAGTAAGCACCGACTGCAAGGGCTTCTGATATAAAGGAAATATTAATGAGATTGTAGGAGTCTTCTACTAAACCCTTTGCAACCCATGTTTTGATGGGGAATTTACTAGACCTTTTTGGGATGGGGTAACCCGTACTAAAGTGACTCATGTGTATATGGTTGTCCAAGATTTTGAGTAAAATGGGAGTATAGTGACTTGAGATGCATGATGTTAGGGTATCATGAATACCATGAACATATTACGACTAAGGGAAGTAAACAACGAAGGTTTATGAAGAGAGTATAGAAATGGTCAGAGATGGATCAGTATGCTGTAGAAATTTTGTCTAAGGCAAGTACATTTGAGAAGAACGATAAGTACTAATAGATTCACGTTGAACTCGACCAATATTTTCCAAAACATCCTTGCTGCCATTACCAAGTTCTGTAAGAGAGGAGATAGGCATACGTTGCCTTTTTGGAAGGCCAAATAGGCTGACAACTATCTGAAAGAAGAGGGTGGCATTAAGCCACCGATCGATTATCAAATGAGAATGATTGAAAAGAGACCTTTATTAAGGATACATGATCTGATTGCCAATCATAAGATGCAAGAATTCATTGATAGTTGAATTAAGGATAGGATATCAATGAATTAAGACAAACCCTGGGGAATGCACAAGGGGTGGCATTAACCCTAATAACGACATTATGACTTCAGATGATATGAGCTGGACTTGCTAAGGCAACAATGACCGGTAAGGATTATTAGAAAAAAAAAAAAAAGAGTTCTGGAAAGAACATAGATAGAATTATTAGAGTATTGATCAATGACATTTTGATATACCCTGTACCCAGAAAATACAGGAGGAAGGATGAGGATGACCTATGAAACCTTACAAGGAAAAAGGTAATATTCCGAACTTCAAAATGGAAGTTTGGTAAGGAATGTATGACATAGTAACAGTAATGCCAGATGAGGCATGTATGAGACCATGAGGAAGTATGGATTGAACCTATAAAGGTTGAGATTATCCTAAGATAAGGAAAGAACTAAGAAGAGAAGTATCCTAAGTAGGATGGGGAATAAACGTGATAAAGTTCCCACGAGTAGGTGGAAGCAATGACTTATGGAGAAAGACTGTTAAATATATTTTTCTTCATCAGCAGAGCTTAAGGGAGAATGCTTTCACCCAAAAATGATGGGAATGAGGTAGAAATGTTTGAATTGGAATATATCCAAGGAACAAGGATTACCAGAAATTATTATTATCAGGAAAGGCCAATGAGGTGGCCGACAGTTTAAGTATAAAGGAATAATTATAAATGTTCATACCGAAGAAACAAAATGATATTTGGAAAGACCTTGAAGGTCATATTGGAGTGGAGGAAGTTACATTCCTTTTGATGATTGTGCAAGAATCGAAGGTAATAATAGTTTAAGTAAAGATTCGATTCCTGATGGAGTCTTAAGCATATTACGTACCTTAGAAGGTCCCGTTTTGAGGCAAACCAGGACCATGGTACAAAATTGATGAAGTAAACCGTTAAGTTTCCAGTCTTTTATGGAAGATGCATAAGTGATAGTTTCATCAACCGGACCTAGCTGCGATACTTGAAACTCTTCTGCAATTCTATCTACTTCATGTTATATCTACATCAAGTTCAGGAAGTGTTTCGTATGGATAAGGAATAGTGATCACTTTGTCTCCCTAAGGGATTTGAAACCCGTAGGGTTAGCTATTAATGCACTACGTAAACAACAAGCGATGGTGATTCTTTTAAGAAAGTAGATGACAATGTAAAGATAAAGACAGTGCTGCCATTGATTAACTAAATGGCATGTTGATGAATGACAAACAAGTTTATGTTAGTGTACTTCTGCGCAAACAAGATAGAGAATATGAGGTTGATGATTCATGATGTTAAAGATATTCCCATGGAAAGAATTAATGAGATTTGGAGGGAAGGGCGGTTGAGCCCGAGACTTATTGGGCCACCTGAGAGTTTAAAATGTTCGGACGGTGGTATTCGAGCCAGCCTTACCCCCAAAATTATAGCACGGTCATAACGGGTTTTCATGTGGCCAGGCTACGCCAGTAAAATGCAAATGTTCAACAGATGATAGGAGTACAAGAATGTAGATATACGACCTGGTCCGACTTACGAAAGACAACCTGTGGAAAACCATGGATAGAAAAGAACAAGTAATGAGAAACAAGGTTGGCAGAAGTAGATTATATGAATCTAAGTTAAAGGAATCGGGCCAGATTCATTTCGGAAAGTTTAAATTGAAATAACGTGATGATTATAGAGTAAATGAGACGGAATACCGATAAGGAGGTACCAAGTGCAAAAAGGTGTCTCAATAAAGAGGTGAAGGTGAAAGTAAATAACAGAAGTAAATAAGAATCAGATAATAAGAAGGATGTGATTGATAAAGAAAAGGCTGGGGAAGCAACTATGGAATGAGAAGCAAGGAGTGTTATGAATGGGTTTTCTAATGAATTCTCAGGATGACAACCTGATAGTGTCAATACTATAGTTATGAAAAAGCTAGTAACATGATATGGGATGTCAGTAATAATGATGCCAAGTGAGAAACCTAAGATTTAACCTGAAAGGTTGAAGGATTTCCCGAATGTGAGTATCGCTAAGATTGAACAAGAGTATTTGTCCATAGAATAATGGACAAAGCAGCAAGATATGTTGACACGTGAGATTGCGATCAAATAGTATTGGATATAATTATGATTAATTTCTTCTTTGATAAACCTCTATAGTTCAGAGGTAAATTCTGAGTATGATATTCTACAATCATGGAAGCTTTCTATAATCCTTTAGAACTCTTTTCTCTTCTTCTCTCTTATTCATCTTCTTTATGAATTGAGAAGAACAACCCTTTTTGGAGGGGAGGTACTGCTACGTGACTATCTGTCTATGTGATAGAAGTCTAAGTGGAATGCTATGACTTGTTTAATTGCTTGTCAAGTACTAAAGGCTGGCCCCCTTCTGTACTAACTATGCAATATAACAAATGTTCAATTGATCATAGTGATCTCTCAACAAATCTTTCCACTTCTCTATATTGATCTAGATTGCGAAGATTAAAGCGATCAGGAAATGCACAGTACGAGCGAGGTTACCTCTGAATCGTAGGGTGATAGTGATACCAATGTTACTGCAGGTATCAATAAGGATAAGACTGAGTAAAAGTATAACCCGGATAGTGAGTTGTACGAAAAGTAGCAACGTTGATGGAAAAAGGATAAAGTATGAATTGTAGCACTAGAAGATGTGCTGAGGAAGGGTAGAACGAATAAGAATTGACCGGGAAGCTAAAGAGTGAACGACAGGCAAACGACTCTTTGCTTCCTACCTGATTCCGGGACGGAATCCTTTTAAGGAGGGGAGACTGTAAGAACCCCAAATTTTGGATATAATTAAAACTTTTATTAAGTAATGATAAAATGAGGAACAATGATTCCAACAACAAGGTCACCAGCTCTAATGAATGGTGGTTTCAAAGAACAATGATTGTAATGAATGGATATTGCTTTGGACAATGATCCTGATGCATTGGTATATTGTCAGAATAGAGTAATTCGATGGTTGAGGACCTAGATAAGAATAATCTACCATCCAGGAAGGAGCTAATGGATCCTTGAAGAGAAATGAATACGTGCATAGTATTTCCCATACGTGCATAGTATTTCCCATACGTGCATAGTATTCCCCGTACGTGCATAGTATTTCCCGTACGTGCATAGTGTTTCCGTACGTGCATAGTGTTTCCTGTACGTGCATAGTAATTTGGTGGATGAATAGTGACTTTGTAAGTTGGAAAACTTTTCACGCCACCCTATGTACGGGACGTGTTATGGATGTTTCGAAGTCATATTAGTAATACGCGGAGGAAATAAGTGAATGCAGAGACGATCGGAATTCAGAAATTCCAAATTCTTTTTCGGTACAATATTTGACCGAACCGTAAAGAGCCTATCAATACGATCAAGACAAGAGTATTATAATGTTAAGGATTCAAGGATTTTATTTATTAAGTATGATTTGAGGATTTAGAATGAAAACCTTTGAGTTAGAATAACAAGTGTTCTAGAAATCGCTAGAACTTTATAACAAGATTAAGCGATCAAGCAAACGCGAAAGAAATTACGGATTAAATACGTAACGAGATAAAAAAAAACCCTACTTGATCAGCTGGGGTTATATATAAGAATATTTGGTGGAAATGAAATGAAGAAAAGAAATGAGAAAGGAAGTAATGAGGTGGATGGACAAGAAGAAAACAACAAGGCTTCACATCATCAATTTTTCTAACACACCATAAACCTTTGACACTTGTATTAAGAGGAGTATTAGCAGCTATACCCACTTATACATATCACAAATATCATTTGACAACTAGCCAAGCAAACACCACCTCTCCCCCATTTTTCCAGCAGTTGCATTTTCCAGGGCAGGGGTCTTTGCCATTTTTTTTCACCTAGATCTACTCATCTAAAAATCATGAAAAAATTCATGGAGCTTCTACACATCAAGGTGAAGTTGGGGATTTAATTTCATAATTTTTGAAGATCGTTTGGATGGGTAAATAAATTCGAGAAGTTCACTGTTTTTCCCCCAAAACCAAGGCACTTCGAATTTTGGAGTTTTAAGATTTCAAAATCCACCTTCCAACCATTGTTTGATCTCCAAATTTTTATGGTGAGTCCTATATTTCATAAAAATGATCTCCTAGAAATCTTAGCTTCAAACTCCATGTTTTCCATTTTCAAATAAATCCTCAAAGATGAGGGTGAATAGTGTTTTCAAGAAACTAACTTTGATTTCTTGGTTTCTTTGGATGATTTAAGCTTTGTTAAAGCCATACAAGGACTATATAAGGGTTATTATAGCTTGTACACTCTCCAAGGAAGGTATAATTCTTAAGAACCCAAGATCTTACTTTGAGTTTTATATATGTTCTTGATGGTTTTAGATTAGTTAAGATTATGGTGTTGTTATATGCATAAAAGCATGATTATGTAGTTAGTAGTGATGATTTAAGAGTTTTGATGATTATGATGGTTAATTGAAACCTTCTTGGACTGGTTAAGATGAAAACCATGTATAGTATGCCCGGTGTGGCTTGGATTGATTGTTATGAATTTTAGAACGTTCGATTTATAGCCGTCGTAATGCCGAATTTTCGTTAGACTATTAAACACCGAGCATCACAGTAGCTATAACTCACTGTACAGCTTCATTTTCTGCCATGATAGGATAGATTATGTTTCAAGCTTCGTTTTGATATAAAGATCGCATGAAACGGACTTACGGTTTAGGATTTATGACCAAATTACTAAAAGTAGTTCGAATCCGTAAACGAAAGTTCGTAACTGTAATTGAACCCTCGTAAACTATGTAACGTCATGGCGAATCTTGGTAAATAAATACTAGAGGTAAAAAGGAAGGCGTGAAAGAAAACCGTATGTCAAAAAGATCATTTTTCGATTTATTAAAAATGTTCGAGTCGAGGTTAAACGCGAACGAACCCCTAAAAGACGACTCTTTTATAACTTCGGTAAAACACTTAGAAAACGGGCGATAAAACTCGGAGTATAATATTGGTTCGTAACGATCAACCTTAGAACTCATATGACTTAAGTATGTCCCAAGTATAAATGCAATGACATGTCGTATTAACGAACGAATGTCGGGTCGGATCAGTGATAAAAGTAATCCACAAAAAGGGGTATAACGAGATAACTCGAGAACGTGTTTCGAATTAAGTATAACTTAACTTTTAATATGTTAAGTGATTAATCCCGAATGCCTTGGCTATTTATAGATCACCAAGCTGAACCGGGACCCGCTACCACTACCCCTTACCGTACTCGACTACCAGGCAAGTTCCAATTCCCTTCTTTTAGGCTGTTGTTGTGATTGAATAAATATATATATATATATGCTGATATACATATGCCATTGCATGCATGCCTACTTTCAAGTTGAAGTGATATACTTGTTCCCTGAATGTTATTGTTGGCTTATAAGCTAGATAGTTATATATCAGTTATAAGCCGATTATTGTAAGACCCTCATAGAAGGGCGTATACATCTTATTAATCAAAAATAGACCGGGAGTCAATATTCCTTGATATATCGAGATTACCTCGGAGGAAAATATTTAAGTAAATATTTTCTATTATTTGGGCGACGAATATTATTTGAATATTCGTTCGAGACTAATTATTTTAACGATCCTTACTTCAAATAATTATTTGAACGTAATCATTCGACGAATAATATTCGTCAATATTCATTCGGAGTCGAATTGATTATCGATTATTATTTCGAATACTCTTCTAAAGATGAGACTACTTAATGAATATTATGTGGACATTCATTTAGAATATTATTTCATTAAATAAATATTACTTTTGAAAATTCATTTAAGGTATTAAGTACTTGATGAATATTATCTTCAATATTCATCTGAAGCTTGATTTACTTATCGAATATTATATCGAATATTCCTTTAAAGCTTGGATTACTAAATGAATATTACTTGATATTCATTTAGGATATTATTTATTAAATGAATATTACTTTATTGATATTCATTTAAATTCCTAATTAATTATGAATATTATTTTGAATATTCATCCAGGGTTCTATTTAATCATCGAATATTATTTTAAATATTTTAAATATTCCTTTCAGGTCTTATTGATTAATGAATATTATTTGGAATATTCATTTGAATATTTAATTATGCAATAAATATTCTCTCGATATTTCTTCAAGAATTATTTGAAAAATACTCTGATTAAAGATATTCTTTCATATTCCTGAATATTCTTTAAATATTTTTAATTCAATAAATATTCTCTGAATATTTATTCCATACTTAGAATAACCTCAATAAGGTTTATCTTCTTCGATTATTACGAAAAATATTTCGGAGTCATATTATTATTAATCCTATATCAAGGAAGGTTCTCAGACATCATTCTTCTTTGAGTCTACCTCCTTAATAATAAGGGAACCTTACTTGGAAAATGTTATTTATCTTGTCGACTTCCCGGTCATAAAGTATTCCCTTCACTCGCAACTCGGGTGCTGTTGACTTATTAAGTCGTTGCTTACCTTCTCATCTTTCGAGGGGTAAGATCAATGGAACAAGTTGATATCCGTTACCAAGTAATAGCTTGGGAGCTATTGGTAAATTTTCCTTTCCAACTAGATACGACTACTTTGTGGAGTCTTATCAACAAGTATTATACTTGGGGAAAGGGGGACGAACGTTACATTCAGAATCATGAATTCTATTTGAACTAGGAGTCGTGTAAGAGGCCGAGTAGCGCCGGTCCATCCCCTTTGGCCCAACCGTTGGCCGGGGAGAGCTAGTAAGGCGGTACACAAGTAAAGCCGTCAGTTCTTCCTTCTACCGGTAGTAAATCTAAATTGAGCTGTACGATCTCGACTGATCATCAAGATTGGAACAGCGGGCGCGGTGAATACTCCATCATTGGTTCATCATCCAAATTTATTTATTTCCTGCAACATGATTACTGTTGGCAGAGTTGGAAAAGGGTCATAACTGGAATTGCAACCTTTTCTTGCAAGTTCCTCTTCTTAATAACAATAAGAATATCTCGCTTACTTTGATGTAGCAGATATTTCTACAAACAAATACTTTAAGTTACCTTGTAACTTCATCGTTCATATTATACTGGCATCATTTCCGTAAAGGCATGGCATATGGTTTGAAAGATACTTTTGAACTGTTATACATTATCGTTCAGTCATATATTATTGTTGGTGGGCTATTGCTCACCCTTGCTTTATTATTATATCACAACAACAGCTAGACCAGATGACTCGCACAAGGCGCACTCGACGCGGGCGAGGACGATGAGACTACCAGAGCTGAAGAAGAAGCTATTGGTAGGGTATATTTATTCTTTCAGTACCAAGAATATGGTCTAGTATGCCTTATGTAAATGGATGGCAAAGAGTATGTATTTATATTGAAATTCTTTTGGATTGTAAGAACTCATAATGTGATTAATAAAAATTTGAGTGTTACTCTGATTTCATCTCTGGGACTATAACGGGTGTGTTTTATATTATTGTGTTGGGTTATAGAGACGTAATTTATTTTATGTTAAGGAAAGTTCAAGTGTTGTGGACAGAATTGGAAACCGTAACCACCGGATCCCGGACCCCGGATCTGGGGGTGTTACACACACCATGCTTCATACGGAGTTCTTTCATTCAAACTTCGAGTCGGTAAATGATTTAGAACATAGATCGAGTGACGTACCGCTTCTCCCCATAAATATGCTGGTAAATTCGAACCCTTCAAGAAGCTCCTTGTCATGGCAACAACAGTCCTATTCCTTCGTTCAACCACCCCATTCTGTTGTGGGGTGTAAGGCGCTGTGTAGTGCCTCAAAATACCCTCCTTCTCACAAAACAATGTAAATTCCTTGGAGCAAAATTCACCACCCCGATTCGTTCTCAAAATCTTTATCCTTCTTTCTGCCTCGTTCTCAACTACTGCCTTAAACTTCTTAAATATATCAAAAGCATTACTCTTCTCTTTTAACATATAGACCCACATTTTCTTGCTAAAATCATCGACAAATAATAAAAAATACCGGTTACCTCCAGGTTTTATTGGCATGATGGGTCCACAGATATCAGCATGTACTATCTCAAGTGGTTTCTTTAACACAGACATAGTCTTATGTGGGAATGGCCTTCTAGATTGCTTCGTCATCAAATATCCTTCACATTTCTTTAAGGGTTGCACCATGTTCGGAATCCTGTATGCCATTTTCTCTCGTGACATCAACTCCAAAGCTTGAAAGTTCACATGCCCAAGTCGAGCGTGCTACAACCAAGTGTCTTCTTCCACCTTTGTGGGTAAACATGATGCTCTGCTTTCTTCAAGACTAATTTTATACAAGCAATTTTCAATCATTTTCACCTTCATTAATAGTTTGCCACTAGCTTCGTGGACCCACAGATATTCCCCAACAAGAACGACTCTATTCCCTGCTTCAGATAATTGGCCCAGACTTATTATATTATTACATAGGTTTAGGATATGGTACACATCCTCGAGTGTTCTTTCTTCGCCATTCTTGCACTGAAACGCAACTGTCCCTTTTCCCTTGATGCTCACTGTTGACCCATCACCGTACTTGACTTTACCAGATACACTCTCATCCAACTTCTTGAACTTCCCCCGTTGTCCAGTCGTATGGTTCCTGGCCCCGTTGTCTAGGTACCACACTTGTGATTCCCTCCGGTCTTCGATATTTGCCCGTAATTTTGGTACCAATGCATCCTCCTTCAAGAACATATCCAATTTTTCTGTTTGTCCCACCTCAGCAATCAGTAGGGTTGGTTCGTCTTCTTGCATTCTTGAAATATTTGCCTCCCTAGACATGTCTCTCTCCTTTCGTGGTCTACGACAGTCCGCGGCAAAATGACCATGTCCTTGACAATTAAAGCATCGTACTCTACTTCTGTCCCGTACTCCACGAGTACTTCCTCCACCTCGAGTCCCTTCTCTGTTGGTCTTCCTTAACCACTCTTCTCGAGTCAGTAAGATCTGCCCCTCGCTGCTCTCCTTCTTCCTCCATTCTTCTTCTGTCAATAGCAATTGTCCTTGGTCTTTCTCCGTTGTCCCTCACAACCTCTCTTCATGGGCCTTTAAAGAACCAATGACTTCTTCTACCGACATCACTTCCAAATTCCCAAATTGCTCAATGGCCGATGCAATTTGTAGAAATTTGGAAGGGACTGCTCTAAGTAGTTTCTTAACCACATATGCCTCTTCTACTCTCTCTCCCAGGATTCGAATATTGGTGACCAAGCTGTTCAGTTTCAGATAGAAATCATTTATCTTCTCATCTTCTTTCATACAGAGGGCTTCAAACTCACTTTGAAGAGTCTGTGCTCTAGCCACTTTCACCTTATCTGCTCCCAGGTACATGGTTTTGACAGCCTTCCAAGCGTCCTTGGACGTTTGCTTCTCTGCGATCGACAACAGAACCTCCTCTGGAACTCCTTGGTAAATCACAGCTAAAGCTCGCTTATTGAGCTTGTCTTCCACGATGCCTTTAGGATCCTTGGGCTCAATTGCCTCCCACACACCATGAGCTTGCATGAAAACTTTCATTTTTAGAGCCCATGCCGTGTAGTTAGTCTTTGTCAACATCGGATAACTTAGGCTATATGAACTATCCTTAGCTTTGCTTGTCGCCTTCATTCGAACCGTGACAGTTCTGATACCAAGTATAGAACTATAAACACAATACACACGCAAACACTTGTATGTAGTGATACAAGAAGAAAACAAACTGCAATACTTCTTGATAAAAATGAAAACAGAGTACAGGCTACTTAAATAAACGAAAACAAAATAGAACCTATAAAATAGGATCCACATAACCACTACTACTTATCTACTCAACTACTCCTACTTAGTCTCTACTCTCTATTGACTTTATTCATCTCCTATAACCACGTGACAAACTAAACGAGATAAAACATGTTTAGATTAAATACATAAAATCCAACAGTTAATGGCAGTCTATCGGCTTCACTAGTACAGTGTTAAACTTTGCCAAGACACTAGTAATGCGTCCATATTGATGACTAAAGCTCTAAGCCTAAGCTCTCTCAACCAAGCAGGCTTGCTGCTAAATTGTAGTATGCAGGTAAGAACTATTCACGCTGCAATCAGAACTAGCAGAACCTTGTTTTCCTTAATTTCGTAAAATTCTTCTCTGGTATAATTTAGCAGAAAAATGTGTAGTAATTTAAATTTTACACCAAGATATTACTTATGGCTAATATTCAGAGTTTTGTTTAATTTAATTCTAAGTTTTGTATAGAATTTTAATTTGGACATGAGCCTACTTATATAGAATTCTAAGTTTTATATACATTTTGGCTTTCGTTGTTCCTTGGACAATTTCAAACTAAGATAAGTTTCAATTTAGTCCAAGTCAACTTAATTATTTTAGAGCAAGTCCAACAGTGTCTTAATCTGTTTTTTATAAATATTATAAAATAATAATTCCTAGTGATTTAAGACATGTTTTTGTATTTGAACTCCAACAATAATCCTTATACTTATTCCTTATTATTATTATAATAATAAATTTGGAAAGAGAATGACAAAAAGTGTAACGAAGAGAGAGAAAAAAAGTTAAAAAAAAAGAAAGAGAAATGAATTTTATATTGATAAAAATGATATAAGAGATGGCTATTGATCCCTTAAAGATAAGGTATAGGATGGATGTCCTAGTGATTTAAGGAATCACCATTTTACACCATATTCCTTATATTTAAAGTTAGGACATGATATAAGGGAGCTATTGAACTTGCAGCTTGCTCTTAGCCCCATATTACAATAATTACTACACTTGTCACATATCATCTAAGAGCAATTTCAGTGAGATTCCTTATTTTGAATTCTTAAAATATATTAAAATAATGATTAACTAAAATATGGGGAATTTAAAATTTGTTTTACTCCAATGCTATTTCATATATTTGGTCTCTATATTTTTAAAAATAGTAATTAATTAGTATCCAAAATAAAAAGAAGAAGAAACTTAGAAAGACGAATGCGATGGAAGAAAATAAAGGGAGAGATTGAACTGGGAGGTAAGGTGGGAAAAATAGGGAATTGCTTTTTGGTTCCATTATTTTGGGATTGAGTTTTCTCTTCACTAAAAATTATAGGGGATGGGGAGGATCAAGGATGATTGAAGATAGTATCTTTTTCATTGAAAATCCCTTAAATTATCCATCAAATATGGGTGAGGAAAAGGGTGCAATGGAGTTGCTCTGTAGCCTTGGTTACTCAAGTGCCTGGAAAATTGGTTCCACCAAAATTCTGTCGAGTAGTTAGCCTCGAAAGTGTCTTCGAAAAGCAGAGTTAATAAAGAGAAATGAAGAGATTAATAGAGATTTGAACGAAGGCCATTGAAAGGTTTTTGAAATATTCTTTTTATAGAAAGAATTGGTGATGCTTGAAATATTAGAATTTTACTTGATCCCTTGTGTTGTGTTTGATAAATGGAAAATATGAAATGGATGAAATCAATGAAAATTGGATGTAAATTTTTAAAAAAAGTGCAGATAAAATTGTTTTAATAAAAATTGTGAATAAAATAGATGTGATAAGGAATGAATTTTCCCTGATTAAATTAAGATGTTTAAATTATAATATGGTTAGGAATGGAATGCACTAGACCAAAAAATAAAAATGTTAAACATTTACTCATTTAATACTTCAAATTTCATTTTATTTCATTCCTACCAACCAAAAACAAAATTAGTTCTTGATCCAAGATCATTAGTTGATGTTTGCCCAAGCGTTTCAATAGTATTTATATTGTTTTTCTTTGGACTGCTCTTAACATATTAGTGGGTTTGACGATTGTTGCACAACTTGTTACTGGGAAGCGTATACGTGTAGCAGCTTGGGGAGGCCTTCGGAATTGGTACAACGAACATGGATGTCCCGGCATTGGGAATTTCAGCTTCTTACTTTTATTTGTTTTGTTCACCGAAGATTTCCCCCTTGTATAAATACATGTAAAATTCAGTCGAACAAGCGAGTAGTTTAAAGTCAGCGAGTGTAAAAAAATCTATTTCTGCTTGAATTGTATTTAGGATTTTGAAAGACATTTTCTAATAAGTATAATTTGACCTGGGGTTGCTTCAGTGACAGACTGACAGTGTAAACGTCTAGACAGCACGGACAATGTACTCTTTGACAACATGGCACGGCTCTACATATCAAAGATAGTTGAAGGCAAACCATGTTGCAAAACTCTCGTTGACCACCTGTGGAGCTGCATGCATTACAAAATATATTATTCATTCGATTCCTGAAGTATACTTTAGTACTCTTACATATTCCACTTCTTAAAAAACAAAAACCTACTTGACACTGATTAAAGGCATGGTTAGCAAATAAAGTATACTGTTCAAAAGTAGAAGGATTGACATCCTTAACAAATTTGCTTGGCCTAAAATGACCAATCTACACTACTACTATTACTACTATTAATCATTCAATAATAATGATAATAATAGTAGAATAGATTGAACTTAAAGTCATGTAATAACAAAGTAATAAAACTTAGCAGACGGACAAATATCTTCTAAGCATTTCAAAGTTCAAAACCAGGTCAACTTCCACAACATTAGAAGCTACTACAAAAGAACATTCTCCATCTTTCAGCAATTGGCACATGAAGACTGCAGAGGTTCATCATATCTGCAGAACAGGAGGGAAATCATGCCCTTAAGGACAAATTACTTAGTTGCAACTTGTTGAAGCATATTTTTTAAGAAAAATTAAAATCTTATCAGATAATATAAATATAAAAAAGTGAAGCAAAGCAGGATGGGTTTACCATATATTCGTCCCCCTCCATAACTTCGGTCTACCTATGTGTCATTTCATTGTGTGTCTTGTCTTGTTTGACTGCAGCCCAAGTCAGAAAACAATTTTGAAATATTTGTTAGCTACAAACACTTATGTAAAAGAAGTATAAGTCTTTTACAAACCCTTTTTCCTATTACAATATACATTTAAAAGCACGGAATAAATGTAATTTAAATTTAATAAATTTAACAGATATTTTCTGCACACTATACTACTTTAGCAGAAACTGTACATTAGTATTATACAAATATATGCATTTACTTATTATATTTATCCTTTTATTCCCTTATGTTTACTAACTTACTCTGATGGATCCTTTGCCTCACTTTATGAGTCATCTAATTTTCAGAAAAATATAGAATAAAAGCTCCTTACATGCGCAAGACCCCGGACAACTCGCACATCTTTTTACATCGATAAGATTGGTAGCCCAGAGCATGTAGATGCAGAACCCCTGCATTACCAGATTCTTGATTGACCTTGGTAACTCGGAATTTGGTGCATTCTACTACTCCAGTTCTGGAAGGACCTAATGGGTCCTCAACGTACACTGTAAAGCAACAGAAAGTGTTCTCTTGCAAGTGCATCAAAACAGGTCCCATACGTGTAGTGTCAAACCCAAGATCGAAATCATAAAGCACTGACTCATCCGTGTACCCCACATAGAGAATGTTTTTGTCCAAGTCATAGGCATATATGGATCTTTCATCAACCCAATAGATAGTCTTCTCCCACACAACACTAATTGGGTTTAAAACCTGGATAGTTGACATAGATAAGGGGTTAAAATAGTACTCCTTCCAAACCCCATTTTGCACACCATAGAGAAGTGCACCTTGGGCAACATGTCGGCTGCCAATTAAGATGGTTGTACCCATGCAGATGTCAGAGCTGCCAACAAGGATAGCAAACGGGGGGAAGTCTAACGATAATCGGGACGGGGGTTCCGTCAATGGCTTCCATTTCTGCCTATGTTTAGGCTCATTTGTGTCCAGGCACTCTGCATACGGAGCGTCGTTAGAATCTGTTTGACTCAGTCCACCAAAGGAATATATTTTCTTTTCAATGGCAACTACAGCTGGAAAAAATCTACCCTGATTCATTGGTGGGACACTGCAATCAAGTTCGAGTTCTGGTTTATTTGGGTCAAACCTTCTGACCTCTTTGCTAGCTAAGAAACCACTGGACCTATCACTGTTTGAGCCCCCAATACAATACACCAAAGTGTCCAAAGAAACAAGTGATGTTCCAAAACTGAGTATGGCAGATCCATGGACACGGATTGTTTTATCAGGAGGAGATTTACTTCGAAGGGATTGTTTTAGCACCTCCTCATGTGTAGCTTCAGCTGATATCGAAGTCACAGCATAGTTCAAATTAATCGGACCATTATATAGCACGACAGATGTTTCTTTGCCTAGTTCCCTAGCCATATGTTCTCTCTTACTTTACCTGGACCAGCACTACAATCACATATTTTCCCTGTCAGTTATTTGAGATGAAGAATTTAGATCTGTATGTTTACAAGATTTCAATCACACTACCAACAAAATTTAATGCATACACAGACCAAAAACAAAGGTAAACTACATTAGAATCAAGATAAACCCACAACTAATTAAATCCAACATTCTGTACAGTGACTAAGTTCACATAAATACATGTACAGTGACTATAGGAGTAAATCTAAAATTTAGGTATTGGTGTCTTTTTTTCATTTTATTTGATAACTGTCAAAAAAAAAATTATAACACTATCCTGTCAAAAAAAAAAAATTAAATAACACTATCAAAATGGTAAAAGGATCTCTTGTTTCAATATCTTTAGATATATAATTATGGAATCATTGATATAAATTAGAATCCTACCCTAGGAACTAAAAAGAAGGCCCACAAATTCCATAATGGTCTGTTTAGGAAACTTGGATTTCATTCAAAATTCTAGATTTGATCAAATACCATGTTTGGATAACCAAAAGAATTTAGATTTGGATTTCATTTTCATTTGAAATCCGAGACATTCAAATATTAGTAAAAAAATGGAGAATTTGAAATGACAACCCAATTCTTGTCATCTCAAATCCAAGATAGCTAATTTACACAGTATTAGAGCATCTCCAATGGGAGAGCAGCAAAAAAAAATCCTACGTGACAAATATATTAGATATTTTGTCTAAATTTTGAATCTCCAACCATGCAAAAGCCTTGGCTATAATAGCCAACCTTTCCACGTTGGCCAAATTTGTCGAACCTATCAAGAGCTATAACAAAGTTGTACATATAAATTTTATTAATATAGCCAATCCCGTTGGAGCACAACATTTACAGATTTGGTAAAATTTAGCCAATGATTATTTTGTATTATTTTAAGCAACAATTTTAGCCAACCCCGTTGGAGATGCTCTTATATTAGTTGTTTAACAAACTATATACATTGATTATTTTTCTCCCAATTTACAATTTATGTCATTTATGATTAGGGGCGGACATCATAGATATATTTTTAGGGGGATTATTAAGGAATAAAATATGAGGGTATTTTAGTCATTGTAGTGAAAGGATATTGGGCTATATATAAAGCCCCACTTAGCTTTATTTCATACAAGATCAATACAATGTAGTCTCTTAATATATTGCTATATTGTTTGTACATATTTTATCTTTCTTGTTCATCTCTTTGTTCTACAATTACTTGTTTTTGATTATTAACTTACAAAAGTTATCATGGTATCAGAGGCTCCGATTCTGATCTGCGTATCTCAATATCTTTATTTGATTTTTGATAAACCCTAATTCCCAAATTAATGTTAGTACTCAATGTGCAGTTATCAAATCCGAATATTGAAATGTTGATGTTCGCTTCTTTAAAACAAGATTCCAATATCTTTTTCTTAAATCCAACTTCAAACACTCCACTCTCGAACAAAGAAAAGTTGCTCATCAATCTCGTTTTCTCAAAATTCATTCTGGAACTCTGTGATGGAGGCGTTCACTTGTTTCTTCACAAACTTCAGGTGCAAGATGACCTCTAAACATAACTGTTTACCAGAAAAAGAACTTGTTCACTTGTTTTCTGGAAAAGGTTGAACTGTTTGGGGATGCAGTCAAGATGTTTGATAAAATGCCTTAACCAGAAATTCATCTATTGCTGTTTGTATTTCTTTGAATGGATAGGATTAGTGCCCGTACTTGTTTGGTTATGTTTATTATGTTGGGGAGAGCTGGAATGGGAGATAAGTTGATGCTTTTGTTTAGGAATTTACCAAATGGGAAACAGTTGAGGGAAGCTCGTGTTTTTACTACTGTGATTTCTGGCCTTTTTAGCTGCGAGATTGAGAGCTCATAGGTTTGTTCAGGTTTCGTTGTTTCAGAAACCTATTGTGAAAATTAAAGTGAATGATGTGATTGTGGTGACCGATGATTTTTAGTGATGATAATATTGTTGTTACGACAAGGACTGGGGTTTCGTATAAGGCTATATTGTCGGATGGATCAGCGTTGGCGGGTTTAGGGTTTAACAGGTTGAGTGCTTGTAAGCTTAACGAGAAGCAGTTCAGGCCATAGTTCTGATTATCTCCCTGAAGATGTGAGTACTGACAGTGATATCCAGTCGCGTTCACAGGTCAAGGCATTGGAGATGGCACGAGTTAGTACTTCTAAATTGGAGATCTCAAGGCAGTTCTAGGGACATGTCTGTTCTTGAGGAGCATGAGGTCCTATTTCCAGTGGTTGAAATTGGAACTCAATCATTCTCAGTGGAACACTGTCAAGAATCCCAGCCACCTACCAGTTGTAATGCAGCTTATCCTGAACTCTGGGGAGATTATTGACGAGTGCAGGGACTCAAATGGGATTTACAGCCTTCTCTATTTCACAATAATGACATTACACCTACAAGGTATGGTTTCTCGATAGCAGATAGTGCAGTAACAGAGGCAATGCAAGAAACTTATTATATCACATCAGCCTGATTTCTCTTCAGCGATTATAGAGAGGGATCTTCAACTTGCTTTACCGACTAGTATTCTTGTGATACCAATGAAAGCAAGCCTTCCCATGTCAATGCTCAATGTTTGTAAAAAAATCAGTTTTATGGATGAGGGTGAAGAAATCTTGGCTTCTGGTTATTTTTGCTTCTTCCTTGATATTTATCCTATTTTCCCGCATCTGTCCCCAGTTGCTATCCTTTTACCCCCAGACCCTTCTATTTAGTGGCAGAAGATGCTCAATTGGCACTCCAAGTCATCAGAGAGAATTTTCCTTTTGGCATTGTATTCACAGAGAAAGTAACAAGTTTACATTGCCTGCTACATTAAGTGGATTGTTAAGGATGTTAAGGAGAGAATCATTGGTGTCAGAATCTGGCACAAGATGTTCTGAAGGTCAATTTATTCAACCGGAGCAAGGGAAAACTGTTGATGTCAATTTGGCTTCAAGTTATCTAAGCCAAAAGGGACGTTTAGTAAAACCTCAGAAAGAAACATCAATTTTGTCCAAGTCTGCCGCACTTGAGAATTCAGCAATGCAAGATGTATCCGAGCCTGAAAAACTCATAGTTAAAGTTAAAGGAAAACGCTGAAGGAAGAAAAAGAGTTCTACTGCAGGATTAACAGGACAACCTGAAGTTTCGAGTAGTCAAAGTGGCAGTAAGCAGACCTGGCCAGTGGCCACTATATGATGATAATGGAAGCTGTGAGCCTGTTGGCAAGAAGCTGGTAGCAGATTTGTTAAATTTATAAGCCAGTGGCTTAAAACTAAATTCTGATCTTTCTCTCCTGTGAAAATACAAGCCAATTACAGTTGGTCGAGGAAGTCGAAGTTGCTAGAATGGTGCCCGGGCTGACCTCTTATGAGTTTGAGGATGATGGAAGTCATTGCCATCATTTAAAGATGGAAGTCATTGCCATCATTTACATGGAAGTATTTGCCATGACTGAAGCTGATAGGTCACTCCATTGAAGTGATTGAGTATTCATGCTTAGTTTGAGCTCTGTGAGCATTTGAACAACTTGCATAACCAAGTTGATGGCATCTGGTTTGGTATTGAATTGATATTCTACCACCAAGTTGCTGTGAAATGAAAAGCCTCGACTCTACTTTTGAAGTTTACCATTTCTGTGAAGGTAGAAATTAATGGGGACGAAGAAGAAGAGAGTTTAAGAGCAAAATGAAAGCACAGTCCTCAAATGGCCAAAGAGCCAGGACATGTGAACATATAGTTTACAGCGAAGTCAGGGTCCTTGAATGGCAAACAAAGCCAGGATTCCTTGAATGACAAGCTTAAACTAGTCCTCGAATGGCAGGGAATTGGAGTCCCTTGTCAGGACATTGACGTGCTCCAACAACAAGTCCTCAAATGGCAGGGAATTGGAGTCCCCTGTCAGGACATTGATGTGCTCCTACTGGCCGGATTTGGAGTCCCTGTCAGAAATTGATGTGCTCCAATTGTTCAAGGAAAACAGTCTTAGAAGTGTGGTTTTGTGACTGCAAAGGATTATGAGTTTCTTGTTGATATCGTTGGAGTTCAAGCCAAGAGCTTCACTATGTTCCCGCTCTTAGCTTGAGGGGGAGTATTAAGAAATAAAATATGAGGGTATTTTAGTCATTGTAGTGATAGGATATTGGGCTATATATAAAGCCCCACTTAGCTTTATTTCATACAAGATCAATACAATGTAGTCTGTTAATATATTGCTATATTGTTTGTACATATTTTATCTTTCTTGTTCATCTCTTTGTTCTACAATTACTTGTTTTTGATTATTAACTTACAAAAGTTATCCGGGATCAAAAAGAAAAATGTTACTTTTTAACTTTTTGGGATCACTCTTATATTTATATAAAACTGTCAATGGGGAAAAGAAGGGGGAGGGAAATAATTTCAGGGGACACCTCGACCTCAGTTTTAACTTACAAAAGTATTTGTTGAAATTTATTTCATCCCAACTTTAGAAACAAGTGAAATTTTCTTCGGAGCTTAAAGAAAAGAAAATATGACAATCGAGTTTCGAGATTCATGAACTTTAGAGTTTAATTCCACAGCTGCAAACACATCACTGATATACAAAACTCGGTACATATGCTATAAAGTTACCGTTCTCCAAATTCTACTAAAAGCTCAACGTGTTAGGAGTTGGGTGCATCGTATATTTATCTTAACACCCCCTCACTCAACCTTCGAGTGAAGGCCCATTATTTGGATCCCACATCCAGGGCTCAGAGTCAGATACCATGACCAGTTCTCCTCCTAAAACCTTGCGTATATTTATCTTCAACATATGCTAATAACACAAACAAGATTTCATACAGAAAACAAAAAATTCAAGTAGAAAAAGGTACCCAGATGTGAGACGCCATGCTATATAGATGTAGATCGGTACTTCTTCAAAAGCAAACACAGATACAAAAATATATGTGTCTGTATATATCTTCCACCACCTGGGTTTAAAAATATTGAAATATAATAATTGAAAAAAAGAGAAATCGGGAAGATTGGGAGATCTTATAGCAGCCGCCAGGCGATTGGTTTCTTTTTTGGCAAGTGAGAGCTTTAATCTGTTCAGCTACTAGGTCGATTCAAACTATGACGGATGAAATAAGCATTTCATATAAAAACAATTAAATATAGGCCACTAGTAAAAACCTACTCTCTCGTTATCAATGAATTATATGGGGCGTGGCACACATTTATGCATCTTAAAATGTGTATTAGACCTTCTAAAAAAATATATAGAAATAAATGGAATAGAGGGAGTAAACAAGACTCCAACGTTTCAATACAATATTATTTCCCATCTATTACTATATATTAAATTTCAATACAAAAAATACAAGATTAAAAACATTAATAAAATGATTGTGATATTATTATTTTATTCTTATTTTTAAAAAAATAAGAATAATGTCACTTCTTTATAATTTATGTAAAAAATGATTGACTTTTTTTGACATTACAAAATTCATATCATAACCACTACGTTACATTGGCATTTGGGTTTATTTTAAAAAATTTACTAGATAAATTACGTTTTTACCACTTAACTTATTTTCTTATTAATTTTAACTTATGAATAAATAAATGTTAGTTTATATTATTTATATAACTCCATTTTAAATTTCATAGTTTATATATATATATATATATATATTCAATTATTTTTATTACGTCTATTTACTTTTGATTAAATATATATATTAATTATATTATTTTGTTTACGTGTTATAAATTTATAAAAATGCAAGTTGTTCATATTTTACATAAAAATAGAAGAATTTGTGTTAGGATTACAAATCGAACCATTGATCTACTCCCACAAAACTCATATCTTAGAGGCTGTTTGGCTCGACCTCCTTAAAGGAGCTTTCGACTTTCAAGAGGAAATGTTATGTTTGGGTACATGAGCTTTAAACCGGCTTTAAGTTAAAAAATTGCTTTAAGCCATAAGTTCCATTTAGGTACTTTTGACTTATGACTTATGAATTTTTTTATTTTTTATTTTTTTTTACAATTCTTGTAAAGCTTAAATATCATGAATTTAAATTTTTTTAAAGTCAAATTTCACTTTAAGCCAAAATTACTAAACCCTCATTTAACTTTAAGTAAAATTGCCCAAACACTTTCATTCAACTTAAAGTAAACAACTTTACTTTCTCCTTTAAGTTAAAAATACCCCCATTAAGTCAAAAGTAACTTATTTTAAGTAATCCCAAACACCCTCTTAATCACTGTACTACATTAAATTTTGTAATTTTTCAACAAATTTATTAAATAAGTTACCCTTTTCCTTTATTTTTTTCTTTTTTAATTTTAACTTTTGTATAAATGTTAATTAACATTATTTTTACAATTCAATTTTTTTCAATTTTCATAATTTTACATATAACTATGTAATCAGTCACCTTTATAAACTTTTATTACACTTTTATTTTTATGATTAAGTAAATATCAATTATATTGTTCATTGTTATGATTTATAATTTGAATCTCACCCCAACAATTATTTTACTTACTAAAATCTCCTATTATATACTCCCATAACATTTAGTCATTTCTTTGGTACTCCCTCCGTCTCAAAAAATCTTGCTCAATTTGACTTTTTACACTATTGATTACAATCGGTTGATTACTAATTTACGCATAATCTATAAGACAAAATATAGTCATGAGTGATTTCATTTGATTCGTATTTGTGAGTACTTTAATACGGGTAAAGTTTTTATATTTAATACTAATACAGAATTAAAAATATTAACAATTAAAAGTATGTATTGGCAAACATGTTCAAAATAAACAAAAAAAGTTTTTTAAAACGGAGGGAGTAGAATATATCTGCAACCAAACATGTAAAAATGTTATTTCAAGCAAAGGGGCAGCTTGATTTGACTCTGTCACTTTGTATAATGAAGCAAGTAATCTAACTAACTTTATAGAGAGAAATGAAATGTAGAAGATAAAGATCCATTCTATTAAGCTTGGATTACAATCCTGGGTTCTTTGGTGTTATAAACTACGACAACAAAACCTCTGTCTATATGACAGTTTTTCCTCTGTCTATATGACAGTTTTAAAAAGCTTCATAAATTTCGTTTAAATTATTCTTATCCAATTTACTCAAATTCCTTTTCTTGTCCAATTTTACTCAAATTCCTTCCTTACTAAATCGGAAATCTATAGTAAAGCATCTCTAAATCATGAGTCGAGCTGTGGATTCTTTGGAGCAAATGTATGCAAACCTAGTTATTGAAGATGAAGAGGAAGAAGAGGTGGTTGTGGCAACAAAGGATGTGGTGGTGCAGAAGCAATCGTATATGTTGGTGGGGAAATTTTTAACAGAAAAGAATATCAATGTAAATGCAATGCAAAATGTAATGGCATCGATCTGGAGACCAAAAGAAGGAATGGAAGTGCATGATATGGGGGGAATGAGATTCTCTTTTATGTTCTATCATCAGCTGGATGTTCAGAAAGTTGTAGATGGCGGACCATGGTCGTTCGAACAAGCAATGCTGGTGTTCCAGCAAGTCAAACCTGGTGAAGATCCTCTAATGGCAAAGTGTCAGGAAATTGACATGTGGGTACAAGTCTATGACATTCCACAACCTTTCTTATCAGAAAATATTTTACAAAGTGTGGGGAATGCCATTGGGAGATACATAAAGGCTGATGCAAACACCTTCGATGGTGGCTGGAAACACTATGTTCGTATTCGAGTAACATTGAATGTGGAAAAACCGCTAAAAAGAAGACTAAAAATAAAGAGAGAAGGTGACTCTTGGAGCTGGTTGAATTTCAAATACGAACGCCTGGGAACATTTTGTTTTGTTTGCGGAATTGTTGGTCATTCTGAGAGGGATTGTAACATTGTGTATGCAAACCCAGAAAGGCTAATGGAAAAAGCATACGGGACTTGGCTGCGTGCACCGGCAAGAAATGCAAGAAACAATGTGGGGGCTAGATGGCTTAGAAATGCTAAAGAGGGAGACGGCGTGTGGGGTAATCAGAGTAGCAAGGCTGAGAGAGTGGCTGCTGTTCATGGTGATGAACAGGGCAAGAACAAGGAGAGTTGCATGGAGGTCGAGAATGTGACCATGGTCAGCAACAATCAAGGAAAAGTAACTACAGACAAGGAAATGATGGCTAATGATAGTGGGGGGAATGAGCCTAAAAGAAAGAGGGTTGACGATAATATGTTGGGTGATAATCATGAAATGGAATATTTGCAAGATATGGAAAATCACCAAAGAATTCAGTCAAAAAACTTGCTAATGGCGGGTCCTGTGGTCCAGGCCCGCCAAGAATTATGAGTATCATAGTATGGAACTGTCGTGGACTGGCCAATCCACGGACAGTGAGATTTCTAAACGAAATCAACAAACAATATGGGCCTAGTGCTATTTTTCTTAGTGAGACTTTGGTTAAAAAAGAAAAAGTTGAAAAAGTGGGGAAAAAAATAGGACTTTCGGGCTGTTTTGCTGTAGATGCTCAGGGTCATGGGGGAGGTTTAGCTTTATTATGGAAAAATGAAGGAAGTATTGAGGTTATTAGTAGTTGTAGTAATTACATAGATTTTGAGGTTTTGCATGATCAGTTGGGGCGCTGGAGATACACGGGATTTTATGGTTTCCCAGAGAGAGGAAGGCGTGTCGAGTCTTGGAATATGATGAGGAGCTTGGCAGATAGTTCAACTCTCCCGTGGTGCCTCATTGGGGATTTTAATAATATTATGTCTTTGGAAGAAAAAAGAGGTGGATGTGGCCACCCTCGAACTTTGTTGGATGGTTTTGCTGAGGCTATAGTAGACTGTGGTTTGGTAGACTTAGGTTTCACAGGTGATATATTCACTTGGGAGAGATCAAGGGGTACAAGTAGGTGGGTACAAGAGAGACTAGATAGAGGGTTGGCTTCACCGGACTGGATTCAGATGTTTCCTTGTGCTCAAGTTCAAGTCCTTGAAGTCTCGACATCGGACCATAAACCGTTATACTTGCAGCTCAACAAGAAAGTTTATGTGCCTAAGAGAAGAAGGTTTCGGTTCGAAAACATGTGGATATGTGAAAATGAGTGTAGAAATATTGTTCAGGCAAGTTGGACTAATGACAATGGGACTGACCTAATGTCTAAGATTCTTCGATGCTGCGCAAAATTAGAGGAATGGGGTGGAGGCTTGTTGAAACAGTTGAAAACAGGTCTGGCTAACTACCGCAAGGAAATGCAGATTTTTAGAACAAGAAGAGATGCAGCTGGTGTGCGTCTATATGATAGAGCAAGATGGAGTTTTCTGAAATTACTTGAAAAACAGGAAATTTTTTGGAGGCAAAGAGCCAAACAATTCTGGTTGCGTGATGGGGACAAGAATACGCGGTTTTTTCACAAATTTGCATCCTCAAGGAAAGAGCATAACAGAATTACAAGATTAAAGGATGTCAATGGACAATGGCAAGAATCGGAGGAGGAAATTCAAGCGATAATTACTCAGTACTTTGAAGAGTTGTTTTGTAGTTCAGGTGGAAATGATAGAATATCTGAAAGAGTAAAATTTCAGACCATTACAGAGGAACAAAGTCAGTTATTGATTGTGCCAGTCGCAACGGAAGAAGTGAAAGATGCGGTATTTGGAATGCATTCAGACAAGTCACCGGGTATCGATGGATTGAATCCAGGATTTTTCAAGACATATTGGGATATTGTGGGTATGGATGTAGTTGGTTTCTGTCAAAGATTTTTTGAAACCGGGGAACTTCCAGAAAATGTAAATACAACCTTGGTCTGTCTACTTCCTAAGGTAAAGAAGCCTAAAAAGGTTGCTGATTTACGCCCCATCTCACTTTGTAATGTGTTAATGAGGATTCTATCAAAAGTGATGGCGAATAGATTGAAACCCAACCTAAACTCGATCATTTCCGCAAACCAGAGCGCATTCATCGAAGGAAGACTGTTAACGGATAATGCGCTGATTGCGTTTGAAGCTAACCACTATATCCATAGGAAGAATCAAGGAAAAATTGGGGTTACTGGATTAAAGGTGGATGTTTCTAAGGCCTATGATAGATTGGAGTGGGATTATATTGAATGGATGCTCTACAAATTTCGATTTCCACAAGTATGGGTTAATAGGCTTATGATTTGTGTTCGAACGGTGACTTACACTTTTATTCGAGATGGTACAATTTTTGGACATGTGGTGCCTCAGCGGGGGGTTCGACAAGGAGATCCCATCTCTCCATATTTGTATATTATCTGTGCAGAGGGCTTAAGTGGCATAATTCGTAGCTATGAAGAGACGGGGCTTATACACGGTTGCAAGATAGCTAGAGGTGCTCCAAGTGTTTCCCATTTACTATTTGCAGACGACTGCTACTTCTTCTTTCAGGCAATCCAGAGTGAAGTAAGTACTATGAAGGCAATTCTTCAGAAATATGAACGCATATCAGGCCAAGTAGTGAATTACAATAAATCTGATGTAGTGTTCAGTCCAAACACTCGACAACATGAAAGGGATTTAGTTTGTACTACCTTGGGGGTTCGACAGGTGGCCAGACCAGGGAAATACCTGGGCATGCCGATGAGTATGGGAAAGAGTAAGATGGAGGTCTTTGGTTTTCTGCATGATCGAATGAAGCAGAAATTACAAACCTGGTATAACAAAGATCTTTCGAAGCATGGAAAGATGACGATGTTAACATCTTCAGCTCAGACAATTTCCTCATTTTGGATGAGTTTGTTTCAAATACCAGTAACACTCTGTGACGAAATGGAACGATCGATGAATGCATTCTTTTGGGGTCGTGCTCCGAATGGGAAAGGCGTTAAGTGGATGCAGTGGAAAAAGCTTTGTTCGCCGAAAAGTTGTGGAGGTTTAGGTGTGCGGGAGCTGAGAAATTTCAACTTATCCATGCTTGCTAAACAAGGATGGAGACTCCTAAATGAAACTAATCCATTACTATCTGCAATAATGAAGGCAAAATATTACCCGGCCACAAATTTTTTAAATGCAAAGGTGGGAAATAGTCCTAGTTATGTTTGGAGAAGTATTATGGCATCTATGGAGATAGTGAAGGCGGGTTCAAGAAGAAAAATTGGAAACGGGTTAAACACGAAGGTGTGGAGTGACCCATGGCTGCCCAATATTGAAAATGGATTTCTAACAACACCTATGCATGCACAGCTGGGAGAAGTGATGGTCAATGGTTTTATGCATAGTGACGAACGCAGATGGGATTTGGAGGTTCTTAATGATTTATGTAATAATCGAGATAGAGAATTAATCAAACGGATCCCCCTCCCCATAGTTAACAGAAGTGATTCTTGGTTCTGGCATCTTGAAGAAATGGGGGCATTTTCTGTTAAAAGCTGTTATAGGTGGCTTCAAGGTCAAGGAGATAACACGTACAGAGGCTTTTGGAACAAATTGTGGTCGTTGCAGATGCCAAGTAAGGTCACAAATTTTGTATGGCGAGTGTGTCGAGGATGCTTACCTACTGCATCTGCATTGGCAGTGAAGGGTATGGATATTAGCACTCGTTGCCCATGGTGTCATAATGCAGAGGAAACAACTGAGCATGTGTTATTTTCCTGTGATTTTGCAAGGACGGTATGACATATGGTAGGCTTCTACCAACCTGTGCAACCAATGGACCAGGAAACTGCTTTTGAGGTGCTGCGATTAGCTTTTGAGGCCTGCACCAGAGACCAATGTGCCCAGATAGCAATGGTGAGCTGGAGTTTATGGAATAGAAGAAATAATTGGGTCTGGAACAAGAGAAACGGATCGGCATATGGAGTTAACGCAGCAGCAGCAAATTTAAATCGAGAATGGAGACAAGCGCAGAAGACTGTACAGAGTAAAGCCGTGCAAGAAAACAAGGGAAGCCGTCGGTGGAAGAAGCCAGAGGAGAATTGGTTAAAGATAAATACGGATGCTGCTATCTTCCATGATGGTAGTATTGGTGTAGGGAGTGTTATTCGGGACTCTAGAGGGAACTTCGTAGGGGCAAGATGTGGTAAGATCGAAGGTGCTTGGAGCCCAAGGGAGGCAGAAGCAATTAGCATGAGAGAAGCCTTGTCATGGGTTCTTAATAGAGGATATAGGCAATGTGTGTTCGAGACCGATTCTAAGTGTCTTGTTGAAGCATGTAATGGGTCTCCAGGAGAGTCGTTTTTTGGAACAATCGTCCTAGATTGTATCCATTTGTTAAAGCACATAAATCCGGTGCTAATCCAGTTTAGTTATCGATCTGCGAATACGGTGGCGCATGAACTAGCAAAAGCCGCTTATTCTATGTCAGATTTAGGGGTATGGTATGCCATTCCACCTAATTTTATTTCCCATGTACTAGAAGCTGATAACAGTTCTTGAATGCAAGTGCGTTTTATTCAAAAAAAAAAAAAAGCTTGGATTACAAAGTACACGGAAGATGAGTATTTATACATCCTGAAAAACATTACATACAAGAGGCTGTATATATCTAAATTGTAATCAACTTTGCTGATGTGTCTTTGACAGTTGGCACCACAGCTGAGCTTAAGTGTATATCAGTAACATCCCCCCTCAACTTGGAGGGTTGAAACATGTTGACAACACCCAACTTGCAGGCTAGAAACTGCAACTAAGCGGAAGATAAGGCCTGATGTCTGCAGGTTGAGAGAAGGTTGAAATCTGAGCAGTTTTAATGATGCCTAGCTGAAGTTTCTCACGAACAATGTGACAATCATGTTCAATGTGCTTTGTACGCTCATGAAATACAGAATTTGAGGCAATATAGAGAGCAGAATTATTGTCACAAAACAAGGTGACAGGTGTGAGATTGTAAAAACCAAATGTGCGTAATAGACTAAGAAGCCAAACCAACTCACGTGTGTCTGCCATGGCCCTATACTCAGCCTCAGCAGAAGTTTTTGAGACAGTATGCTACTTTTTGCATTTCCAGGAGATGAGGGAAGAACCAAATTTAACACAAAAACCTGTGAGAGAATGCCTTGTAGTCTGGCAACCTCCCTAGTCAGAATCACTAAATGCAGTAAAAATGGGCTGAGAAGTAGCAGAATAGAACAGACCCCGTCCGGGAGAACCTTTAAGATAACGAAGAATTTTATAGGCAGCATGCAAATGATCAAGCCTTGGTTTGGCAAGAAATTGAGACAGTACCTGAACAGAATATGCAATGTCTGGTCTGAGTGATGGTCAAATACAATAAGCGACCAACAATGCGCCTGTAAATTGAACCATCAGATTCAGACAGAATAGCACTATTGCTTTTCTGTAAAGTATGATTCTGTTCCATAGGAACTTTTGAAGGTTTACAACCAAGAAGACCTGTATCTGTGAGAATGTCTAAGGTATATTTGCGTTGATGAATATATATACCAGAAGAAGATCTACAAACCTCAACACCTAAGAAGAACTTTAAAGCACCCAAGTCTTTAACCTTAAATCGAGAACTTATGAAATAAATGCTTTGTTGAATTAGAGATTTCTGAGTACCCCCGTAATGAGTATATCATCAACATACACCAACACAGCCACAAATTGAGAACCAACTTGTTTAGTAAACAGAGTGTTATCTGCATGAGATTGAGTGAATCCATTCTCTTTGAGAGCTGAAGCAAACTTGGTAAACCAACATCGAGGTGCTTGTTTGAGACCCTATAGTGACTTCTTGAGTTTACAAACCCAATTAGCTGGATTAGTAATACCATTCAGCACAGGTATAGATGGAAAGTTGAAAGTAACCAGGTGGAACCTTCATATAGACTTTTTCATTCAAATCACCATGCAAAAATGCATTGGTGATGTCCGAGTAATATGCCAGTTCTGACAAGCAGCTACAGCAATGAATAACCTCACAGTTGTCATCTTTGCCACAGAGGCAAAGGTTTCAAAATAATCCAAGCCATAGGTCTGTGTGAACCCCTTAGCTACAAGAGGAGCTTTATATCGCTCAACTGATCCATCAGGGTTATATTTAACCTTGAGTAACCACTTACAATCAACAATGTGTTGATTTGGAGGTTTGGGAACCAGTTCCCAGGTATGATTACTCTCAAGAGCATCCAACTCAAGTTTCATGGCTTTGAGCCAATTAGAATCTTTGGCAGCCTGAGAGAAAGTGTAAGGAGTGGGAATGACTGAAGTGGCACATAGATAATTCACATAGTGAGGTTTAAAGGCAGTATAAGCCATGTACTTGGTGATAGGATAAGCACAATTTGATTTAGCAGTGGTAGAAATGGGAAGACCAGTGTAATCTTTGAATTTAGTAGGAACAGTTTTAGCCCTAACTGGTTTAGATTTGGCTAAAGGAATAGCAGACTGAGTTGTAGGACAGCTAAATGTATCAATAGATGTATCAGAAGTTGGAACATCTGTATCAGGAGGTGAAACAGCTGAAGGTATTGTTGTAGAATCAGATATTCTAATGCCAACATTGCGAAGGTTCACGTACTCAAAACACTGAGTTTCTAACAATAATTGCCATTTTTCATTGAGCAATATATATACCACATATACATAATAAATACATACATCTATAATGATTGGCAATTTGTATATTGAAAACATATCAGAGTAGATTCAGAATCCACACTCACTCCAGCGAAAATCGAAGTGCGATATAAAACATGTAACACATAATTTCTGTATACCTTCACCTGCTGAACACACATTGGCAAGTATTGCCTTGCCACTGCCAAGTGTACTTCCAGGTAGCTGTTATATCAAGTTGATATGTTCTGCTGCCTCATTACATTAATTACCACCTAAATGTAAGCAATTAACAAAAAAATACTCCTAAATGATCTAGGACCATTATCATTGTGTCCCTCTACGACTAGTTGAGATTTAACGTCAGCAACTAAGGAGCATAATCCCAGACTAATGCAACCACAAGTGCATTGATATGGAAATAGAGTCGAGTACTCTTTTTAAGCAATCATATGCAGAGGTGATACCCCAAGGCCCAAGAGCAAATCATAGTTAAATACTTAAATTTAAGGAGCAGCCGCTCAAATGTAATGTAATAGTCTTTTTGTTATGTTTACACACCTCATGATAGTATAATTTTCAGAGTAACTTAAATTCATAGTATATTACCTAACTGCCACAATAAAAAGTGTAACAATTGATCACAAGCCTTGATCAAAAGCAGCTACCAGATATGCCAAGATCACCGAAGAGAGCACAGAATGGAAAAGGTGTATGCAATATTTATCAGCTAGAAGTTAAACTTAGAAGGTCCATCTTGCAAAAACTTCATGATCAAACCCCTGAAATTTAAGGACAGGGTTTAATATGCGCTAAATAAGTAAAATTATCATAATTTCATACAGAATCAAAAAAAAAGTCATTTAAATATTACTCTTTGTTAATGATAACTGCTGAGTTGCTTTGAAAATGTTGCAAGTCAGTTATCATCTCATACAAAACTGCGGGGGCCTCTGGACAGACAGCGTACAATACTTTCTCCATATCCAACCATGTCGGACATTCAGCCTATATATAAAGAGACAAAAGAACAAGTAATTCATCTCATGGAAGTTGTTATATTCATTTAGCATATTATTATGTAAAACAGTTTACTTACTAGTTTAAGGTCATATGCATTTTCGTGAAAAATTCGTATAGCTTCGGTATTTGTATATAGGGTGTTCTTGCCACTTGTATAGATTCCTTGTAGAATGAAAGCTGAAGATGGAGGTGCAGCTGTGTCTATTCTCGTCCATAAGTCAACAGGAATTGCTTTACCAAAGGCATGACCACCAAAAAATAGATCATAAAAACACTTGTTCAACTTTCTGTAATTTCCTAATTTCCCAATGAAATCATATCTATCTTCAGGGGTCCAAACCACGGGACAATGTGTAATTAGGAATGATCCATCTCTGGAAAAAAATTAAAATAAGTAAAACAAAAATTAAGATATATATATATATATATATATATATATATATATATATATATATATATATAATGCATAATGTATAATGCATAATGCATAATGTGAATATATATATATATATATATATATATATATATAATATATATAATGCATAATGCATAATGTGAATGATACAAATGGTTAGTCCTTAGCAATAATATTATAAACGGCTATCAATGGCATGGACGATGCAACTCCACCATTCTAAAACAAGATTAATAATACTTACAGGTTGATCATCCGTTTTCTAAGGCATGATAAGATGGAAAAAAAAAACTAATAATTCTTTATAGCTTAACCTGCATTCTATGCACGATTTTCTGCTCTACGCTGAGTGAGAAAGATCTTCTGCTCCACTAGCATCTAAGATTGGATCCTATTTTTGTTATTATTGACAAATATTGCCGCTGCTTTTAGCTATGTGGCAGTTCTGTACTTTTTATGTTTTAGTCAATCACGGCTAACTCTGTGTTGATATTAGAAAAGGACTACAAACCATGTACAAGCATGTTTTTATATTTGTAACATGAAAAAAAGTGCCATTCATGATAACCCTATTCTAATATGGAAAGGGGTGCTTCAAATGGTTAAAGGAAAAAAAAACATTTAGGGCCTCCATGGTCACCACAAGTACATAGCATCTTTGCTAAAATTATCAAATATACTAAATAATTCCATAACTTCTAGCTACATGGGTATCGAAACAAAGATAAGCACTTTATTCCGATGACCACTGGTTTTAAATTAGTGTCATGGCTATGCAAGTTCAAGTTAAAATTGGCAAAACTAACAAAAACAAAAGTACAACTAAGTTTTAATTACAGAATTTCAAATTTAGGTAGCATTACACAATATATAAAACCATTTTTGACACGTATTAATGATTAGTTTTCTCCTATGAGATTTCAACAATAAAAATAAGCAATCAAATTGTATGAAGAAATGTATATAACTTTATTAATCTAGAATCCCATCTTGACTATAATTTTGCGCTTATTTTGAATTTTATTCGCCTCAAGTTGATTAATTTGTTCAAAATTTCTGATTAAATTATTAAGTGTTCAAATGTCATTTAACCCCTAATCTTAACAAGTTTAACATTTTGTACAACATTTATACTGAGAAAAAGAAATTTATTTGATATACATCTGGAGAGGAATATGCTAGCCAAACAATCAACTAGCGCCTCCCTAAAAGACACTTCAAAGTGCAGAATATGCATCTGGTCCCTTATATTCTTCAGACAATCAACTATCACTTTGCTAATGGACACTTTAAAGTACATTTTTAGGCCAACTAGGTAAAACTACATTAAATGTAAATTATTATATTAATATTCAGATATAAGAGTATTTGTAGTTAAATATTTATACTATCTAATTAGTATAATTAATTTTCTAGGATTGCAATACATGATGAACAAGTATTATGTAGTTGGTACTTATAGAAAATTATATTGCTCATGCTGAATAGTAAGAACTGTTTAATATTCAGAGGATGTATTTGTGTATCTCTAATAGATTCCATCCCCCAAGTTCTCTTAATTTAGTCCTACATCAACTTTTTGATTTGTGAGGCAAAATAGATGTATAACGCAAGCTTACTTTTTCTTGTATGGTGGACAGCCACTATAATAATACTAATCCGATTATCACAAGAAATCTAAATGGGCCATGACTCCTTCCAATTAACAAAACCACACTACAGAACACACCAACCCCATCCAACAAAATCGGATTGTACTTTTCGTAATCAAAACAATTACTATAAAAAGCACATCACTAGAATGATCAATATTTATTACGTTAAGTAGCTATTTAATAATCAGGTTCAATTTACCTACCAGAGTAGAAGCTAAAAAGGAGACCCTACTTAAAAAAAATTTAAAGGTGAATAAAATAGCAAAGGTGACATACCTTAAAGATTTACCATTGTATGTGAAACTTCCATCTGTAATTTCAGTAAATTTCTTGCAAAGTTTGTCAAACAGCTCACTTTCAAAAAAACCCTGGATTCCTGATCCCAACACCATTTTATGAATTTCCACAAGGTCGTTCCTTATCCCCTCATCAAGTTTCACTTCTGCAAGCGTTTTAATTTCTTAAACAACTTAACTTGCATGAATATATAGGCTTTGCCTTTTGAAGAGAACCAAAGTTATCCTGAAAAATATATAATTCCACTATGTTTACCTTCAAACGCAGCAGGGAACACAAATATTGGACAGTTACCAGTTATGCGTATGCCAGCCCTGATATTCCCAAAACACTTGCTTGCTTGATGAAACTTTCCCACAATCGATAAAAGAGAACTGTATTAAAAGAAAAATTATATATCTTGAAGGGCGTAAGTTTTTCATATAAAACAAAAATATGAAAAGGACATAAAACTTCTGACCGGAAAAACGAAGTTAAATCTTGTTCACTTGCAGTTGGAAGCCAATCATCATAAGTTTTAGTTGGAACTTGTTGCATTACAAGGCAAGGATTCTCTCTTTTCGTCATTATGACTTGTGCTGGTATGTCCACAGGCTTTGATGTAAGATTACCATGCATTAAACGCCCGACACAGTAAGGCTTAGGCACATTGAGGGGAGCTACAGCATAAAGGCTTTCAAGTTGTCGCCTCGTTTCACAAACTTCAGAGATGTCATCACAAGTCAAAAAGGATACATTGGTGGAAGCCATTGTGGTTTCACCTTCCCTGCCAATACAATGAAACATCTCTCCATGATGTAAATTGGAGAGACGTGTACCATCCGAAATGGTAATTTTCTTAATCAAATTGTGATCTTTACACGAAAAGACTCTCTCAGTGAGAAGATTAGTTTGCGGCATTGAAACTACAAGCTGCAGAATGAACCGAATAAGATAATTAGTATGCAAATTATCAGGATCATGTGTTATTCATACATACTAACTTAATCCTGAGTTAATAACACAACAGAATGTGAAAGTAACGGCAGTCCTAAACATATTTGCCTACAAAAGATATGTCTCAGATAAGAAGCCACATTTCATTCCATGACACCTAAATATCATACAACCAAAAAATATTTAAAATAAACACAATTAAAATTAAATGATTCAATCATATTATAACTGGATGCTCTAAAAATAGGCTTTTATAAACCAAAAAAAAAAAAGCAAAATTAACTCATTCAAAAACTTAAATCACAAGCAGAAAACACACATGTACACTCACACTATCACACATCCATTTCATTCAAGAATACTAAACAAAGTAAAAATCCGGATAATCTCAGGTTTATCGAACCTAATTCAGATATACACAAGAAATAAAAATTAAGGTATAAGTATAACCCTAATTTTTCAATCACCAAATTTTGTAAGAAAATTAGTTGATATAAAAAAAAAAGAAAAAAAAAAGAGGATTTTGTAAGCAAATGTAACCTGATAAAGACGAAGAGTAGTCGAGGGGGCTCGGCTATGGCCTCCTCCTCCCAAAGCCGCTAGCTACTGTTTGTTTGTATGGGCTAATTATTAGAAAAATTGACAAAAATGACTCCTTTCTATTACTTTTTAACGGAAATAGCAATTTTTTTAAAAGTGGCCATTTGTAGCCTTTTCAATACAGGGCAGCCAAATGCGTATTCATATTATGAAATATGTTCTGCTTAGCCATGTATTAAAGTACATCTGCTACTTGGGAAAAAAACGAAAAACACTGTTGGAACTCTAGACATGGTCACATGGTGGTCCCAGTGATGTCTCCCAAGGATTTATTTATTATGATACGCATCTCTCAATTGCTTATCCAGTTCATCATACTCTCATCCCAATTGCGTATTGTATTGTAGAAATTATAAAATATATTGATTACTTCAATCTCAAATGCGTATTATGGATTACTCCATTTTAAAATGCGTATTCCATCGGTTATAATTGGCCACATATTTTGAAATGGTTATTTTAGTCAATCTTGTTGTAAAAACAGGCTATTCTTGTCTTTCACCCCTAATTATTATCGGTTTTTATAGTGTATGCCGTGCTCGTTTAGTTGTTAAATTTTGATCGATATTCATTAATAATGATGAACTTGTAAATGCATAAAAATCTTCATCAATTAAAATTTTTTCTTGGACATATATTATACAAACCCAATTATTATTATTATCCTCTCTTTATCCTTATCCTTGTATGTCCCCACCTTTCCTGTTGAATTAATATTCTAACAAAGAAATGCAAGTTGATTTGAGATTTCATCTGTACTGGCGCATTTATGTTATCCATGGCGTTGCAGCATAGCACTAGACAGCAGGGTCGCGCCTATTTAACACTTTTTATCACGCTGGTCAATAATTCGTTTAAGCCATAGATTTTTAAACTTAAGTTATAAACGTTAATTTCAAAAAAAAAAAGGTAATTGCATTTTTTTAATTTAAGAAAAAGTACATACAGTATGTGGATTCATGTTGTCCGTCCTAATTTAAAAAATCCACGCGGTATATGATTAATTTTTCAAAAATATACTTGATTAAATAGAAATCAATAAAAAATATAAATTATAGACCAATCATTATATAATTACAATAAAACCTCGATAAATTAATACTTAATAAATTAATAAACTCTATAAATTAATATTTTCAAAATAAATTTTTGATTTCAACATAATAGCGATAATGTAAATTAACATGATAAACATGAGAGATTGGGGAAGAAACATAAATTACCTCTCCAAGACCATAGTTCTCTTTTATTTCTAAAGGCAACGCTAGTCCCATGTCCCTGTCCAGATGGAATCTTAGATCCCCAAACATCCCAGGCGCAGCAGCAAACGAGGGTGTATTAGACATTTCATAAATTGCCAATAGGCATCCTGTCGTTTTGTAAACTTTCGATTCGTGTATTTTCATGTTTTTGTGTACTTAGAGTTGAAATCGAAATCGATTCGAAGTCATTTCGTGGATAGGAGAATTGATAAAGGGAACCCAACTTGCTCTAAGAAAGAGATAGAGAATAATGACTATCAATGCAATGAAAGAACCATCCCTTCCAATTTGTTTGTCCTGTCAGATAGAAAGACAATTCTGCC
The DNA here is from genome assembly GCA_036435485.1 of Saposhnikovia divaricata. NCBI lineage: Eukaryota > Viridiplantae > Streptophyta > Magnoliopsida > Apiales > Apiaceae > Saposhnikovia > Saposhnikovia divaricata. The sequence continues at coordinate 50,869,413 of CM071594.1, read as the reverse complement.
CAAGCAGGAACCAAGCTGGCCAATAACCTTTGCTAACCAATAAAGAGGCCAAGGCTAACCGAAACTCCGAGAGGAGAGTCTTCATTCCACTCCGATCCTAGTTAGTCGTGAGCACCAGCTGAAAGCCCATACGGACTCGAAATCTTACGTATCAGATTTATTTTGTATGTATAGGAGGTATACATCTTATGCACTCTTCTCCGCAATCAGCTGAAGGGCAAGGAAGAAGACTTCAAAGGACGACTAGATTATCTCCTATCATCTTTCGCTTCTATGCCTACAGGGCTTCCCTCACCGACCCAGTGACACACCAACCACGCCCCCTCTCTTTCTCCGATCATAAAGCCCGCTTTGCTAATTGCCCGAAGTGAGAAGCAAAAATTTGTATGCCGCTCTCGCGCACTTCTATCAATGGTATTAGTAGAAGAATAATAAGAACTAGTCAATTTTCATACACGAGGAATACTGTTACGGGCACTAGGCTGGCAGGAAGGCAAGATGAATCTATCAAGCAAGTCAATACTCTATCTATACCAATTGATTATGAACTTCAGTCTCAGTAAATACATATGTTATATTTTACCATTCAACATTTTGATCATAGTCTTGACTTGGTTCACGGCCTATCTTTAGTAAAAGGAATGTGCAGCTCACGTACCTGTAGGCTTAAAGAATATAGCAGTTGTAGCTGTTCTGTGTGGAGCACGATCGGCATTTGACTACCCAACCCGAACTCGAAATGAAATGTTTCGTGTAAACACGAAACGAACGAAAGTACAGGAAATAAAAATATAAAAAATTATTATATAATATTTCGTGTACTTTCGTGTACCCAAAACGAAAGTACACAAAATAAAAATATAAAAATAAAAATATATATTATGATATATAAAAATTATATATATAATATTTCGTGTACCCAAAATGAAAATTCATATCTGATACTAAATATTTCGTGTACTTTCGTGTTTCGTGTACCAAAATTCAAAACCCAAAACCGTATTTTTCGTGTCGTTCCATGTCGTTTCAAGTTGGGAGAATTTGATATTGTAATAAGGATGGATTGATTTGCATCCAATAGAGCCCAGATTGATTATAAAGGAAGAGAGTAATAATTAAGGTACAGAGACAGATTCAGAAATTCTTGAATATAGTGCAGACTAAGAGATTATTACGCCAGAGATATGAAGTTCAGGTGGAATGTGAGACACTTTCCACTGAGTTAATCCTTCAACAAAAGTGTTTGAATAAAGTGTATTGAACTGCTTCATAGCTTCCATTAAGACTTCTGCCACAACCTGATCTTCTTGGCGTCTAATAATATCATAGACTCTCCTGTTCGTTGATTCGATATGTACTTTGAAGTGACCCATAAGATGACATTGGATCTATATCAGAGCTGACTGTACTCCCCATAACAAAGCTTGAACTTCAATCCTACCTTGCATTGGTCCCATAGCTTCCTAGTATTTTACACCCTTTGTATCTCGAATGAGAACACCAACGCCATTGTTCTTGCCATTTTCAAGGGGAAGCTCCAACGATACAAAGTGGACATTGACTTTGACAAACCATTCGTCTGGGGGAACCCATGCATTTTCCATTAGGGCGAGAATGACTAAGACGGGAGAGAAGAAGATTATGAAACATACCAAAAAATTCCAAGGGACTATCATAGATATATAGGAGAGACAGAGGGAAACTAGAGGGTTAACACAGATCATATTAGATCTTGCAAATATATAGCTGCCTGCAGTCATAATTATTATGCTTCTGATAAAACCCTTCATGTGTTTTCTTGGGAATGCACAATAATATTTGGGGAGAAGAAAAATGGACACAACCACCGAAGCAAACCTAGGGATTATTCAGTTTCCATGCAAAAGACGTTATACTTGTGTAAATAAAAACAAAATAATAATTTAGATTTTTTTTAACACACACAAAAGAAATAACCAAAAAATACCAAATAAATATCCCCAGTTAACTGACCGCCAGAAGATTCCAGTGAAGGCCTTAAAAGAAAATTTGGGATAAGCTTATATCTTAAGTAAAACTTTCTGGCCCAACCCAATAGAAAGATAAGACGGGCCTATCCATACCCTGTTTTGCTAACGAATCTACAATCTGATTTAACTCCATGTCTCCCTCTGAACATAAAGCAATTTTGACGAGAACTTTTGGCATGCAAACTCTGTTTCATCTACACCAATAAGCTAAACCAACCTGCTTCTTAAATACGTTGATCTCTCTTTAAAGATGTTTATAACTTCAATCGAATCCGAACATATGACATAATTTAGGTTTTTGAACCTATCCATGCACAACACTAAAGCCATATGTAAAATTGCATGTATCTGCATCAAGGCCACAACTTGCTATACATGGACCAGAAAATGTATACACCAATTGTAGCATCCCATTGTTATGGAATAAAAACTAGGTTACGATTTGTAATTAATGCAAGGGTGGTTGAGCTTCGAGTTTTAATGGCTGCTTCTGCGTTCGAGACTAAGCGGTCCTCACAGAATGCCTACGTATCTCTGTATTAGAGAATCAAGCCAAGAAAACGTAGTTCTGAGAATGAGGGGTCAGGCCCTTTATATAGGCTGAGAAGCCTTAGAATTATGGTAGGATTTGGAGACTTGGTGGACAAGTCTTTGAGGAAGGTTCTAGATCTATTCCTTATAGGAATCAGTTTCCATATCGAATTGGATGTCTTGGTGGCTAAGTCTGAAGGGGATATTATCCCTATCCAACTCTTATTGCTGAGTCGTTTATTTCTCCCAATATTAATTACGAAATTAATATTAAAATAGGGATTCTGACCTCATTAATGGGCCCCACGTTTGGACCACACTGGGTCTAATTAATACCATATTAAATGTGTCTTTAGGGCTTATTTTCAGCCCATATCATTTGCCCCCCAACTTCTAGGAAAACTGATCAGGTTTTCGTAGAAGTTATATTTGCCTTAATCGAGACTCGGGGTCGTTTTTATCCCTTACCTGGGACTTCTAATTTTCCTACCCTTATATGGGAATTTTGGTTTACGCTAGTGTTTCACGAGTATCGTCTTGATTGTAAAGTGTGGAGCGACCTACACATTTACGACGATTTGCCTTATTCGAGGCTTTAACTTGTGCTTGCTTTTAGCAATTTCGGCACTTTTATATAGCTTTTATGCATTATTAGCATAAATGATTGCTCAATTTGTCAAGAAAATATTTCTGTAATTTTTCTCGTATTTTTCTGTACTTTTCCTAATATTTTAGGAATTTTTATGTACTCACAGGTATTTTTCGTAATTTTTCCTAATAATTTAGAAATTTTTTCATACCCACAGGTATTTTCCTTAATTATTCCTAACAATTTAGGAATTTTTATGTACCCACGGGTATTTTAATTATTTTTGGATATTTTACCAAAAATAATCAATAGTACTTTCAAGCATAAAATAATTTTTCTGTTATTCTGGATTTTTCGGAAATTATTTTTCAATTTCCCAATCATCATTTTTCAGAATTTTTAAAGGATTAACTTTAAAAAGACATCCTGCCAAGGAGACACCTTCCTTAGGCACGCCTAGGAAGTTTGGTCTCCTGGGCGTGGGTGTACCTTCGTCCTTTAAAAATCATCCTGGGCGTGGGTACCCCCGCCAAGGAGACACCTTCCTTAGGCACGCCTAGGAGGTTTGGTCTCCTGGGCGTGGGTGTACCTTCGTTCCTTAAAAATCATCCTGGGCGTGGGTACCCCCGCCAAGGAGACACCTTCCTTAGGCACGCCTAGGAGGTTTGGTCTCCTGGGCGTGGATATACCCTCATTTAGGAAAAACCAACTTGGGCGTGGGTACCCCCGCCAAGGAGACACCTTCTTTAGGCACGCCTAGGAGGTTTGGTCTCCTGGGCGTGGGTATACCCTTCTTAAAAAAATCAAGTTGGGCGTGGGTACCCCCGCCAAGGAGACACCATCCTTAGGACGCCTAGGAGGTTTGGTCTCCTGGGCGTGGGTATACCCTTCTTTAAGAAAAATCAAGTTGGGCGTGGGTACCCCCGCCAAGGAGACACCTTCCTTAGGCACGCCTAGGAGGTTTGGTTTCCTGGGTGTGGCCCTTTTAATTGGGCCTCCTGCCTTTAAATTCTGATGGACTTTTATCCTATTTTCTAAAAATGTCATAGAACATTCTAGAATTAATTCAAAATTTGAATTTCATGGGCTTCCCGCCTATTCAAAGGCCCAGTCACCTGTTGACAGCCCATTTACTTGCTATAACCGGTTGAGTGACCAACCATGAACTCTATAAAAGAGTGGTGTGCGTCCCTCATTTCACATCTCACTATTCAGCAAAAATTATCTCTCACTATCCCACAAATACTTTATAAAAAGCTCTGCTAGGGTTCTATCGCGAGGCGATTTCCGGCGTCTTTCCTCCGCCCTATTCTCCAGTTTCCGTTTGAAGATCGTTGAATCTTCATCTTCCCCAACTTCTTTTTTCAACATTTCTGGGTTCAAGCCTTCAAGGGAAGCATTTCAATGGAGGATTCCAGCTCTTCAGGCCAGTCTCAACTCGCTAATACCTCTACCACTGCTCCACGGCTTTCAAGGGGTAAGAACCCTAAAACATCTCTTGTCCATGCCAGTGTTTTTTCCCTTAGAGATCTTTTAAACGAGTTTGGTCAAGCTTTTCCCAATATGCTTCATTTAGATGCTTATGAGTATAAATCAAAATACAAACAGCATAGGGTAGATATTTTAGCCCAACTTTTTCGTATTAATGGGCCTTATAGGGCCGTTGTTCCGGCCTCAAATGAAAGGGCTTGTCACCCAAAGCCTGGGGCAATTAGGGTTTACAAAGAGACTTTTTATGCTGGTTTGATAAGTGGATTTTATATCCACTTATTTTGCTCTAATTGGACCTAGATTGGTGGTTTATCCTTAAATATGTTATGTCTTTTAATTCGTTTTTATTGATTAATTATTTGTTGTGCAGAACTCACAACTTTAGGTATTGTGGCGATAAAAGGCTAAAAACGGTGGATTTCTGTCTCAATTTTATCAAGTGGACTGGCTACGAGGAAAAAGAATTATCATAAAGAAATTCTGAGTGTTATATTCTTAAATCTGGAACCCCGGTTGGAATTGATATATTTTTCGTTTCGCAAAAGGAATCCAGTTTCAGATCCTCAAGAGGCCGTAATTTACACCTGGACGAGCAATGAGAAAATAGAATTTTCACAAAAAGATGGAAAGTGATATATTCTTAAAGAGAAAACCCCGGTTTGAATTGATATATTTTTTGTTAAGCAAAAGGAGTCCGGTTTCTGACCCTCAAAATACCGCAGCTTGGGACTTAAGGATTTATTTATATTAATAAATATTTATTTTAATTAGAAAATTATATTTATAAATATCTAATAATATTAGATATTTATTTTATAATTTCGGAATTAAATTAATTATTTATTAATTAAATATGTTTCGTTGAAATTATATTAATTCACAAATCGCCACCACCAGTTGGCCAGTTCACGAGTTGAATAGTCAAAAGAGAAAAAAAAAGAAAAAGAAATAGAAAATAAGTCACATAACGTGTGAAGAGAATTCTAATGTGTCGGCAACAAAAAAGAAAAGAAAAGGGAGAGCTGTTTTGTGCGCACTACTGCAGTAGTGGGTTAGCTGTGAATGCTTTTGGCTCAATTATGGTGTTATTAATGTTATTTTAATTTATTTTATGTCTTTTATTTTTATTTTTTTATTTTTGGTGTGCTAATTTTTTGCTATAAATAGCCTAGTTCTCAAGCTTGTAAGGACACACCAATTTAGAGAACAAAAATTCTCTCTTGTATTCTCTCTTTTCTTGTAATTTTAAGTTTCATTTTTATACACTTTAAATTTTTGCAATTTTAGTATAATTGTTATTTTGGTTGAAGAATTTACGGGGATTATTAGGAGCGCTCTTTTCTTTCATTGGAAGCTATTTCGGTTCTACTTTCTAACTCTTGTAATTTTCATATTTAATTTATCGTAATTTTTAATTTTGTTTTATTATTGTTGTTGTTGTTGTTGTTATTATTATTATTATTATTATTATTATTATTATTATTATTATTAGTATTAGTATTATGATTTCAATTAATCCCATGATGACGATTCGTTTAATTATGAACTAATCGCCGTCATGGGATTCTAATGGATTTATTTACGTAATTTAGTAATTCGATGCCTTAATAAGTTGTATTATGATAAAAATTCAGATTGCCTAATGTGGTTGCGCTTAATTTATTAGATGCGTAGCTAGCGTCTAAATTATTAATTCCTAATGAATGCGAAAGTGGATTTAGGAATTTAGAATTTGCCATGTTAGCATAGGTTCGTAATTGTCATGTACATTTACGATAAGTGATAGGATTTTTTCACATCACCCTATGTAGTCATAATAAAGGAATTTATTCGTAAACCAATTATGTTTTCAAATCTTATAGACATATAGGGTCTAAACATAAAAGGTGTCCTCGCGACTTCTATCTTTTTAAGTGGATATTTGTGTGGGTTGATATAAGTTAAGACTGAAAGGCGCTTATGTTATTTTCGTGTTCCCGACTAGCTTTCGTAAATTATCAAAATTACTTTGAAATTAAGGCATCAATTCTAAATGAAATAAATAATGAAATTAGAATCCCATGTTTTTCTCACATATAAATTTTCATTTAAATAAATTAATTAGTTCGAATTATTTAATATTACTAATTTAATTAATCAATTAGAAAAATACAAAAATACCCCCTTTTGATATTTATTCAAGCAGTTTGTTGTTTAATCATACGTCGTTGCTTAAATATTATTTCTGAACAAACACGAAGTCTCTGTGGGAACGAATTTATTATATTACTTGTGACCGCGTACACTTGCGCAGTTAGTTTTCAAACCAACAAGTTTTTGGCGCCGCTGCCGGGGACTTCGGTGTTATTTTCAGAAATTGTGTTTACATCAACGGAGGTTAAACTTAACTGACTTGAATTTTTTGTTTATTTTTTTTCTAAACGTCGTGTTTTCTCGCTCCGCCAGTATAAGGATCTTGAGTTGTTTATGCTAACACGTGCCCAAGCCCTTAAATCAAGAACCGTAATAAAACTGGAAGAAGAGTTAGACATGGCGGAAGATGTGCCCAAGACGTTGATGGACTATTCCCAACCAAAAATCAATGACATTTAGTCAAGCATTGTCAGGCCAGCCATTGCAGCCAACACATTTGAAATCAAACCTGGCACAATCCAGATGGTACAAAACTCTGTCCAGTTCGGGGGAACGCCAACGGAAGATCCAAATATGCATATCCGAAACTTCATAGAGATTTTGACACATTCAAATTCAACAACGTGTCAGATGATGCTGTAAGGTTGAGACTCTTTCCATTTTCTCTGCGGGACAAAGCTAAAGGATGGTTGTACTCTCTCCCAGCTGGCTCGATAACAACATGGGAGGAACTCGCTCAAAAATTCCTCACTAAATTCTATCCCATGGCAAAAACAGCTGCCATAAGGAATGCTATTGCTCAGTTCACACAACAGGCGGGGGAATCTTTATGTGAAGCTTGGGAACGCTACAAGGAGATGCTAAGAAAATGCCCTCATCATGGCATGCCCAACTGGATGGTCATAAATTGTTTCTATAATGGATTGGGATGGCAATCAAGACCTATTGTGGATGCAGCTTCAGGAGGAGCATTATGGGCTAAAAGTTATGAAGCTGCCTATGAGCTAATTGAAATGATGGCGGCTAATGAGTATCAGAATCCGACACAGAGGATGCCTCAACACAAGGTGGCAGGAATCCTCGAGGTTGATGCAGTCACATCCCTATCAGCTCAGCTTGAAGCGCTAAACATGAAGGTGGATTCTTTGACAAACTATGGGGTACAACAAGTAGCAAGTGTTTGTTAGCTATGTGCCGGTAAACATGAAACGAATCAATGTGCAATTTCCAATGAATCAGTGCACTTTGTGAGCAATTTTCAAAAGCAGCAGCATCCGGTCCCAAACAATTACCAACCCAACAACAGAAACCATCCTAACTTCAGCTGGAGCAACAATAACAATGGATTGCAACCACCACCGCAACCATATCAAGCCCAACCACCATATCAACCACACCCATATCAACAACAACCATACCATCAAACCCAAAATCAGCAATATGGGGCCAGACCATACAATCCCTCAGGACTATATCAACAGCAGGGGCATCAACTTCAGAATCAGTACGCCCCGAAACAATCTCAACCTCCAGGATTTAATCAGCAATATTTTGCAGGTCCAGGCCAACAGTCTGCTGAGAAATCAGAATTGGAAGAACTAAGATTGATGTGTAAGAGTCAGGCTGTATCTCTTAAAACTCTGGAAAACCAAATTGGCCAAATAGCAAACGCCTTACTCAACAGGCCGCAAGGAGTTCTACCTAGCGACACAGAAACAAACCCTGGAAAAAGGGACGGCAAAGAGCAAGTCAAAGCTATCACCTTAGGATCTGGAAAAATCACAAAAGACCAGAAAGTTGAAGAGGTAGAGGCACAGGGCAACCACTCCGCGACTGAGGAGCAAACGAAGACCTTGAAGCCAGACATCAGCATCAGCGAACCGGAGGAGGTCAACAGGCCATCTGAGAAAGCATCCCAGGAGCATAAAACTACAAACACAGAAATCTACCCACCTCCACCATATCCGCAGAGACTCCAGAAGCAGAAGTTGGATAAGCAGTTTGCTAAATTCTTAGAGGTATTCAAAAAGCTACATATTAATATACCTTTTGCAGAAGCATTGGAGCAGATGCCGAGTTATGCTAAGTTTATGAAGGGTATTCTATCAAGGAAGCTGAAACTTGAGGAATTAGAAACTGTTGCCTTAACAGAAGAATGCAGCGCCATCCTCCAACAGAAACTGCCTCCGAAGCTCAAAGATCCTGGAAGCTTCACCATACCATGTACTACTGGTAATCTGTCTTTTGAAAAGTGCTTGTGTGACTTGGGAGCTAGCATCAATCTGATGCCATTATCGGTTTTCATGCAACTTGGTCTACCTGATCCAAAACCCTCAAATATCTCCTTACAGCTAGCAGACCGGTCAGTTACGTATCCAAGAGGAATAGTGGAAGATGTCTTGGTAAAAGTGGATAAGCTCATCTTCCCAGCTGACTTTGTTATTCTAGATTTCGAGGAGGATAAGAAGATTCCCATTATCTTTGCGAGACCATTCTTAGCTACAGGTCGGACGTTGATTGATGTCCAGAAAGGTGAACTCACAATGAGGGTGCAAGACCAAAACATCACTTTTAATGTGTTCAAAGCAATGAAGCTTCCATCTGAACAGGAGTGTTTCAAAGTTGACTTGGTCGAATCTACAGTTAAAACGGAGCTTGAGCAGATGTTATTAACAGACCCCTTGGAGAGAGCATTGATAGGGGATTCTGAGGTGGAAGATGAAGAAGGAGCAGAACAACTTCAACAATTAAATTCAACTCCTTGGAAGAGAAGATTGGATATGCCATTTGAGTCTCTTGGATTAGCAGACCTAAAAAATTCCCAGGAGCGTCTAAAGCCATCTATTGAAGAAGCTCCTATACTTGAACTCAAACCATTGCCGGACCACTTGCGGTATGCGTTTCTGGGTGATGCATCTACATTACCTGTTATTATTGCTTCTAATCTATCAGGGAGTGAGGAAGATAAGCTTCTACGAATTCTGAGAGAATTCAAATCAGCCATTGGATGGACCATAGCAGATATCAAGGGAATCAGCCCTTCGTATTGCATGCACAAAATTCTGCTAGAGGAAGGAAGTAAACCTACTGTTGAGCATCAGCGAAGACTTAATCATATTATGAAGGAGGTAGTGAAGAAAGAGATTCTTAAGTGGTTGGATGCTGGTATCATCTACCCTATATCAGACAGTTCTTGAGTGAGTCCAGTTCAGTGTGTGCCCAAGAAAGGAGGCATGACAGTTGTAACCAATGAGAAGAATGAACTCATTCCTACTCGGACAATCACAGGATGGAGAATATGCATGGATTATCGCAAGTTGAACAAGGCCACCAGAAAAGATCATTTTCCTCTTCCATTCATCGATCAAATGCTGGATAGGTTGGCTGGCCATGAATATTACTGCCTTCTCGATGGTTATTCAGGCTATAATCAGATTTGTATCGCCCCAGAAGATCAGGAGAAGACCACATTCACTTGTCCTTTTGGCACTTTTGCTTTTCGTCGAGTTTCTTTCGGGCTCTGTGGTGCTCCTGCGACCTTTCAGAGATGCATGATGGCCATATTCTCTGACATGATTGGAATAAATGTGGAGGTTTTCATGGATGACTTTTCAGTTTTTGGAACTTCGTACGATGAGTGCTTGCACAACCTGAGCCTAGTGCTGAAAAGATGTGTTGAGACTAATCTGGTGCTCAATTGGGAGAAATGTCATTTCATGGTGCAAGAAGGAATCATTCTTGGGCACAAGGTATCTAGTAAAGGGCTCGAGGTGGATAAGGCAAAAGTCGAGACTATTGAACGACTGCCTCCTCCAGTCTCAGTTAAAGGAATCCGTAGCTTCCTTGGACATGCAGGTTTCTATCGACGATTCATACAAGACTTCTCCAAAATTTCTAAGCCATTGTGCAATTCGCTGGAGAAAAACAAACCTTTCAACTTCGATGATGATTGCTTGGCTGCTTTCGACCTATTGAAGAAGAAGTTGACATCAGCCCCGATTATTACAACACCTAATTGGGAAGAGCCATTCGAGCTAATGTGCGACGCTAGCGATTTTGCCGTGGGAGCTGTGCTTGGTCAGCGAAAGAAAAATGTTTTTCATGTGGTTTACTATGCTAGTAAAACCCTTAACGATGCACAGCTAAATTACACCACTACGGAGAAAGAGCTTTTGGCAGTTGTCTATGGTTTTGAGAAATTCAGGTCCTATTTGCTTGGGACGAAGGTGACAGTCTACACTGATCATGCAGCCATTAGGTATCTATTTTCAAAAAAGGAGTCTAAATCGCGATTGATTCGTTGGGTTCTTCTGCTGCAAGAATTTGAGCTTGAAATAAAAGACAGGAAGGGGACAGAAAATCAGGTAGCCGATCATCTATCACGGTTGGAGGAGCATGGTAAGGATAAGACGCTAATCAATGAATCATTCCTAGATGAGCAGTTGTTCGTAGTGCACGGAGAAGTGCCATGGTTTGCAGATATTGTGAATTATCTAGTGAGCAACGTCATTCCGTCAGAATTCTCTTATGCCCAAAAGAAGAAGTTTTTGCATGATGTGAAGTGGTATCGATGGGATGAACCATTCTTGTTCAGGCAGTGAGCAGATCAGATTATCAGGAGATGCATTCCTTACAATGAAACGGAGGAGATTTTGCGAGATTGCCACTCAACCACATACGGTGGTCATTATGGTGGAGAGAAGACCGCGGCTCGAGTACTTCAGGCAGGATTCTTCTGGCCAACCTTGTTTAAAGATTCTCATCAATTTGTATTGGGATGTGACCGCTGTCAACGGGTTGGAAATATCTCCAAGAGGAATGAGATGCCTCTCAACATGCTTCTTGAAGTTGAGATTTTCGATGTCTGGGGGATAGATTTCATGGGACCATTTGTCTCATCGTGCAACAACCAGTACATTCTGCTAGCGGTAGACTATGTGTCCAAATGGGTAGAAGTCAAAGCTCTACCTACAAACGATGCGAAAGTGGTGATAAACTTTCTGCACAAGAACATATTTACCCGTTTCGGAACTCCACGAGCAATAATCAGTGACGAGGGGACACATTTTTGCAATCAGAAATTCACTGCATTAATGGCAAGGTACCGTGTGACACATCGGGTTGCAACAGCGTATCATCCTCAAACTAATGGTTAGGCAGAAGTCTCCAACAGGGAAATCAAGCGGATTTTGGAAAAAGTGGTGAATCCTTCAAGGAAAGATTGGTCCTTGAAGCTAGACGAAGCTGTTTGGGCATACAGAACCGCGTATAAAACACCCCTGGGTATGTCTCCTTTTCAGTTGGTGTATGGTAAGGCTTGTCATTTGCCTGCCGAGCTTGAGCACAAGGCATACTGGGCTTTGAAGAAATTGAACTTCGACATGAAAGTTGCTGGTGAAAAGAGGATGCTTCAACTGAATGAGCTTGATGAGCTTCGTCTACAGGCTTATGAGAATAACAAGCTGTACAAGGAAAAGGTCAAGAGATGGCATGATAGAAGGTTGGTACATAAGACATTTGTACCGGGTCAAATGGTTCTGCTTTTCAACTCTCGGCTAAGACTTTTTCCTGGAAAGCTCAAGTCAAGGTGGTCAGGTCCGTTCACGGTTAAAACAGTGTTTTCGCATGGTGCAGTGGAAATTTTTGATAAGTCACCTGATCAGTCTTTTAAGGTGAATGGTCAGAGGCTTAAGCATTATCTTGGGGGTACGGTGAACCGTGATGAATTCACCACTTTTCTTGCCCTAGCATGATCGAGTTACAGAAGGAACGTCCGGCTAAATAACGTTAACGACAGCGCTTCATGGGAGGCAACCCATAGGTTTGGTGTTTTTATGTGTGGTTTGATTTTGTGTGATTTTGTTCAGTTTGCAGGCCTTTGGCGAGTTGTAGGATTAGCCTCATATTGGAGCTCATTTCCACCTCCTGATTCACTGCCCGAGGAGGGCAACGATGCCGATAGTTAGGGGAGTTCTCTTTTATCCTTTATCTATACCTTCAATGAGGACATTGAATATTTTAAGTTTGGGGGTGATTTAGGATAATTAATTAATCGAGTCATACTCATTCATGTAGTTCATAATACACCATGCTAGTTTAATTTCATATAATTCATATTCTCCAAAAAAAAATCATAATTAGTTGCATATCATATTTTCTATGATCCCGTAGCGCTTGGTGGTTCCGTTTAGTAGTCAATGATGAATTTGAGTGTGATAATGATGGATAGAGGGCTGAATTAAATACTTAGGAATTGACGTGCATGTTGCAGAAACACAATCTTTCACAACTCATCGTTTGCTTTTTGGGCTAGGTTAAGGTCATGCTTGTTTGGTTGTTTGAAATTTAATCACCTGATTATATTTGGAATTTTCTTTATTCCTTTGATAGCGTAGAATCACTAAATATAAGTTTGGGGGAAACCAGGGTTCATGCTAGTTTGTGTGAAATTGTTAATAATGGATAGGTGTCAATTGGCTAGTAGCCAGCTCATATTTATATGAGTAGTCTAGGGTTGGAATTGAGAATTCTCATTCCAGATTGCATGTAAAAAAAAAAGAAAAAAAAAGCAAGAAGAAAAGAAAAGAAAAAGAAAATAGTGTTTATGAGAGTGTGAGTATGCAGAGTTGGCCAGGTTGAGCTCTTTAATACTCGAGCAATTAAGTTCTAGGGGACTCAAGCCTAGTGACCTAAGACTTTTCCGGTCTGGGATCCACTAACCTAACGCTCGCTACATGGGTATTATTGTATAAGCCTTTTGGGGTCTCATCCATTGCACGGTCAAATAAGCATGTGTGTTGTGTATAGTATTATGCGTCATAGTTGTTAGTAATAAAGCATGAATTCCTGTCTAACTCAAATGATGATAGAGGTGTTTCTAGGTTATGAAGTTTCTAGCGTTCATTCTATTTATAAACTTGTGATTGTCTTGGCAAAGAATAGGTATGGTTTTGATCTAGCGCCAGGAGTAATTCTGATGAGCATTGCACACACGCACGTTTCTGTACTTCTAAATGTTAATATGCTGACATTTAGTCGATCTCTATTTGGAATTTTCACATTCTCTGAGTCACTCTGCTCAATTGGTTATTGCTTTGCCTATGGGATCCTTGCATCAGTTGCATTCAATCATTTAGAGGTAGTCGAGTCTGTTTTCGCTTGAGGACAAGCATCAGTTTAAGTTTGGGGGTGTGATAAGTGGATTTTATATCCACTTATTTTGCTCTAATTGGACCTAGATTGGTGGTTTATCCTTAAATATGTTGTGTCTTTTAATTCGTTTTTATTGATTAATTATTTGTTGTGCAGAACTCACAACTTTAGGTATTGTGGCGATAAAAGGCTAAAAACGGTGGATTTCTGTCTCAATTTTATCAAGTGGACTGGCTACGAGGAAAAAGAATTATCATAAAGAAATTCTGAGTGTTATATTCTTAAATCTGGAACCCCGGTTGGAATTGATATATTTTTCGTTTCGCAAAAGGAATCCAGTTTCAGATCCTCAAGAGGCCGCAATTTACACCTGGACGAGCAATGAGAAAATAGAATTATCACAAAAAGATGGAAAGTGATATATTCTTAAAGAGAAAACCCCGGTTTGAATTGATATATTTTTTGTTAAGCAAAAGGAGTCCGGTTTCTGACCCTCAAAATACCGCAGCTTGGGACTTAAGGATTTATTTATATTAATAAATATTTATTTTAATTAGAAAATTATATTTATAAATATCTAATAATATTAGATATTTATTTTTATAATTTCGGAATTAAATTAATTATTTATTAATTAAATATGTTTCGTTGAAATTATATTAATTCACAAATCGCCACCACCAGTTGGCCAGTTCACGAGTTGAATAGTCAAAAGAGAAAACAAAAAAAAAACAAAAAAAGAAATAGAAAATAAGTCACATAACGTGTGAAGAGAATTCTAATGTGTCGGCAACAAAATTTGTGCGCACTACTGCAGTAGTGGGTTAGCTGTGAATGCTTTTGGCTCAATTATGGTGTTATTAATGTTATTTTAATTTATTTTATGTCTTTTATTTTTATTTTTTTATTTTTGGTGTGCTAATTTTTTGCTATAAATAGCCTAGTTCTCAAGCTTGTAAGGACACACCAATTTAGAGAACAAAAATTCTCTCTTTTCTTGTAATTTTAAGTTTCATTTTTATACACTCTAAATTTTTGCAATTTTAGTATAATTGTTATTTTGGTTGAAGAATTTACGGGGATTATTAGGAGCGCTTTTTTCTTTCATTGGAAGCTATTTCGGTTCTACTTTCTAACTCTTGTAATTTTCATATTTAATTTATCGTAATTTTTAATTTTGTTTTATTATTGTTGTTGTTCTTATTATTATTATTATTATTATTATTATTATTATTATTATTATTATTATTATTATTATTATTATTATTATTATTATTATTATTATTATTATTTCAATTAATCCCATGATGACGATTCGTTTAATTATGAACTAATCGCCGTCATGGGATTCTAATGGATTTATTTACGTAATTTAGTAATTCGATGCCTTAATAAGTTGTATTATGATAAAAATTCAGATTGCCTAATGTGGTTGCGCTTAATTTATTAGATGCGTAGCTAGCGTCTAAATTATTAATTCCTAATGAATGCGAAAGTGGATTTAGGAATTTAGAATTTGCCATGTTAGCATAGGTTCGTAATTGTCATGTACATTTACGATAAGTGATAGGATTTTTTCACATCACCCTATGTAGTCATAATAAAGGAATTTATTCGTAAACCAATTATGTTTTCAAATCTTATAGACATATAGGGTCTAAACATAAAAGGTGTCCTCGCGACTTCTATCTTTTTAAGTGGATGTTTGTGTGGTTTGATATAAGTTAAGACTGAAAGGCGCTTATGTTATTTTCGTGTTCCCGACTAGCTTTCGTAAATTATCAAAATTACTTTGAAATTAAGGCATCAATTCTAAATGAAATAAATAATAAAATTAGAATCCCATGTTTTTCTCACATATAAATTTTCATTTAAATAAATTAATTAGTTCGAATTATTTAATATTACTAATTTAATTAATCAATTAGAAAAATACAAAAATACCCCCTTTTGATATTTATTCAAGCAGTTTGTTGTTTAATCATACGTCGTTGCTTAAATATTATTTCTGAACAAACACGAAGTCTATGTGGGAACGAATTTATTATATTACTTGTGACCGCGTACACTTGCGCAGTTAGTTTTCAAACCAACATGGTTTCCGTCTTCCACCTCCTCCTTTTGTTTGCCGTCTTTTGGCTGAAGCCAGGGTTTGTCCAACCCAACTTATGCCAAATGCATGGCGTTTTATCTATTGTTTCATGGTCCAATGTAGGAAACATGGGCTTGAGCCCAGTATTTCTGTTTTTCGATATTTATTCAAATTTGTCAATTCTTCTGACAATTCGGGCTGGGTCAACATCCAACATCGTTCTTTAGCCCGTTCTTGTTTTGTTTCGGATTCCGCTCCTGATTCCCTTCCTGATTGGAAGAGGGAGTGGTTTTATGTCTTTTTGGATGGGGATGATTGGGACAACTATTTTCGGCCCAATTTCTGCAGAGCCGTTGATGGGCCTGTCAGGAGTATAAAATTGGGTGTGGAAGAAGAGGCTGCCATAGCTTTGTTAACGTCTGATAATTTGCATCAATGTGCAAATTTGATTTCTGAAGATTCGTTGCAAGCCCATGGGCTAAGCGATTTGGGCCCTGAGGGTAATTAACTTGAAATCCTCACCTCTTGCCTTATTAACATTTTATGCTAGATATAATTTTCTAACATTTTGTAATCATTTTGCAGCCAAAGCTGCTCTGGGAGCAATTTTTAAGCAGAGGGAGGCTGCTGTTGCTGCTAGGGTAGTAACAGAGAACCCTAGGGCCAAAAGGGTCAGGACTGATGATGCTTCTCATGCGGTGGAGCGTGTTCCTGCTTTTCTTCAAGAAAAGCCAGTTCCCGTTGAGGAAGACCTCACTCCCTTCACAGTGGGATGGGGTTTATGCAATAGGGACACAGCTGTAGGTGACTCTAGGGCTGCAGCTGAGTGGTCTAGGAGCGTGGTTACTCCACGGGATAGGGTCCACATTGTGGAGTCCTCTGATGATTTGCAGATTGAGCTTCTTGGGGCCCAAGCTGTTGCTTCGGTAATTTCTTGTTCAACTTCTTTAATTTAATTGTATTTCCGTTTCCCTTATTCACTTGTTTTCTTTGCAGATGAACGCCTACCTTCAGGCCGCAGTTCATAACCTGAAGGAGGTACGTGCTGACAAGACTATAGCTGAGAGGGACAGAGACAGATACTTTGACTTCTCTGAGGCAAACTTTGCTCGTTTTAGGGAGGTGGAGAAGGAGCTGGCTGCTGAGAAGGAGAAGAACATGAAGCTATAGCTGGAGGTGCAGCAGAACAGGGAACACATCATTGCTGATTACAAGGCTTCTAAGGACCTTCAAGATGTCCTGAATGCCGAGTATGATGCAAACTTTCCTGGTACCTTCAAGGAGTGTTGGGAGGAGATCATCGAGGAACTGAGTGGGAAGATTGAGGGGGTGTCCCTGGAGAGGTTCCCGGTTCCTGCTATCCCTGGAGTGACAGCTGCTATGGAGGTTGCTACAGAGACAGCTGTGGATGGGGACTCTCAGCTCACTCAGGATCCACCTTCTTCTCCTGGGATAGAGGCAGCAGATCCTCCTTCTACCCAAGGAGATGTTGTAGTTGATGACCTAGATGCATAGATGGCCCTGCGTGGCTTATTTCTGCTTTTTATCTTTATTTATTCTGAACTTTTGCCCTTCGGGGTTTATGACTTAACTTATCTATGCAGTTAGTTTCTTTTGTTTCCATATTCTCGTTTTTGCTTATAGTTCGTTAAACTTTAGAATTTTTCGAGTACTTGGCCCCCTGGCTGGTACTAAACTCACAAGCTAGTTCAACGTTTGCCTTTCGTGTTTATTTTAACAAAGAGGAATAACTCATAGAGAAAACAGAATAAATTCCATTATGCTATCAAAGGATATCAATAGAATGGGTTCAACCCTTACATAAATACTCTATCTCCTACTGGGAGCAACATGCTCTATAATGGTTTCATTCGAACCTTATTCTTAATAAATAGATAAAAGTCCAAGCCTTTGTCAAAAGAACTTAAACATAATAAACTTTGAGGTTCACATCATGCCAAGTTCGGGGCACCTCAACCCCGTCCAAGGTTTCTAACTTGTAGGATCCTCGTCCTAACACCTTTCTGACTAGATATGGTCCTTCCCAATTTGGTGCTAACTTTCCTTTCTGGCCAACTCCTGAGGCTTCAATCTTCCTTAGAACCATGTCGCCTTGTCGAAAGAATCTTTCCTTAACTCTCTGGTTGTAGTGAAAAGAGGCTCTCTTCTGATATTCAGCATTCCTTGCATTAGCTTCATCTCTAACCTCGTCAATTAAGTCAAGGGCAAATCTCATTCCTTCGTCATTAGTTTCTGGCTCATATGCCTCAACTCGAGGTGATGCTTGCATGATCTCTAAAGGTACAACTGCCTCAGCTCCATAAGCCAGCAAAAATGGGGTTGCTCCAGTTGTTACCTTAAAAGTGGTACGATATGCCCAAAGTATGGGCAGCAATTCATCTACCCAAGTGTTCCTAGAGCGTTCGACCCTCTTTTTCAGTCCATCAAGGATAATCCGATTAGCTACCTCAGCTTGCCCATTGGCTTGTGGGTGTGCCACTGAGGTAAAACGGAGCTTAATCGCATTCTCTTCACAATACTTCTTGAACTCTTTATTATTGAACTGTGTCCCATTGTCTATTACAAGGATTCGTGGGATTCCGTATCTGCAAATTATGTTCTCCCAAAAGAACTGGGAAACTTGCTTGGTGGTTATCTTGGCCAGAGGTTTAGCCTCAATCCACTTAGTGAAGTAATCAATGGCCACTATTAGGAATTTCCTTTGTGCTGAAGCCATGGGAAAAGGTCCAAGTATATCCATCCCCCACATCGCAAATGGAATGGGAGAGTTAATTTAAGTTAACATCTCAGGCGGTTGCCTCACAATTGGGGCATGCTTCTGGCATCTCTCACATCTCTTGACATAGTTTTGTGCATCAGCCAACATCTCCGGCCAATAGAACCCTAAACGAATTATCTTGTGAGCTAGGGCTCTGCCCCCCAAGTGTTGCCCACAGATCCCTTCATGAACTTCCTCCAATGCTTCTCTTGCCTCTTGAGGCCTTAAACACTTCAAGTATGGGATGACAAACGACCTTTTGTATAGAATGCCTTCAATCAAAGTGTATCTCAACGCCCTTACTGAAAGTTTTCGTGCCTCCAAGGCATTGTCTGGGAGCCATCCGGTCTCAAGGTGTGCCTTGATAGGGTCTATCCAAGAGCATCCTATATCAATTGATGCCAATAACTTTGAGTTAACGGTCGGGGCCTTCAAGACCTGAAAATAGACACTCCCAGCATAATTTTCTATCTCGGAAGAAGCAAATTTAGACAGGGCATCGGCCTTAATGTTTTCCTCTCTTGGAATGTGCTCAACATAGCACTCCTCAAACTGGGACATAACAGCCTTTACTACTCTCAGGTATTTCGCCATAGTCTCATCCTTAGCCTCGAATTCACCATTTACTTGTGATACCACAAGCCTTGAATCTCCACAAACTTTGAGATTTTTTATCCTCATGATTCTAGCCAAACCCAAACCAGCTATTAATGCCTCATACTCCGCCTCATTGTTGGTAGTAGGAAAATCCAACTTTAAAGCGTACTCAACTGTGAACCCATCGGGGCTTTGCAAAACCAAACCTG
The DNA here is from genome assembly GCA_036435485.1 of Saposhnikovia divaricata. Classification (NCBI taxonomy): domain Eukaryota; kingdom Viridiplantae; phylum Streptophyta; class Magnoliopsida; order Apiales; family Apiaceae; genus Saposhnikovia; species Saposhnikovia divaricata. The sequence continues at coordinate 50,849,831 of CM071594.1, read as the reverse complement.
CACCACTAGATTTTGTTTTTGATGCTCCATCAAAATAGAGCACCCAATATTCCTTCAGATCAGGTGTAAGTTCCTCTTCTTTTTTCTCTTGCCCAGGGGTAGTCATTATCTCTTGCCCCCCGACTTCTTGGTTGTTAATAGTGCATTCAACCACGAAGTCAGCCAATGCCTGAGCCTTGATAGCTGTCCGAGGCTTGTATGTGATATCAAACTCTCCTAACTCAATCGCCCATTTGATTAGCCTTCCACTGGCCTTAGGGCTATGCAATATGTTCCTCAACTGCTGGTTTGTCAGAACTTGAATCTTATGTGCCTGAAAGTAAGGCTGCAACTTCCTTGAGGCAGTTACTAATGCCAAAGCAAACTTTTCTATGGGTGAGTAATTCAACTCAGCCCCATACAACACTTTGCTCACATAGTAGATAGGTTTCTGGACTTTCTCCTCTTCCCGAATAAGGACAGCACTCAGGGCTTGTTCGGATACCTCCAGGTATAGACAAAGAATCTCCCCAGGACTTGGTTTGGTCAACAACGGGGCTTCAACCATGTACTTCTTCAGTTGCTCAAAGGCCTCTTGGCTCTCAGGTGTCCACTCAAAATTTTTCACCTTCTTTAACGCTTGAAAGAAAGGCAAGCATTTGTCTCCAGACTTGGAGATGAATCTTCCTAAAGCTGCAACTCGACCTGTCAACTTTTGCACATCTCTTATAGAGCGTGGTGGCTCCATGTCTAAAATTGCCTTGATCTTGTCAGGATTGGCCTCAATGCCTCTCTTTGAAACCATCAGCCCTAAAAACTTTCCAGATCCAACGCCAAAGGCACACTTGGCGGGATTCAACATCATCTTATGGTGCCTCAGCACTTCAAATGCCTCCCCGAGGTGCTCGATATGATCAGCCTTGAGTAGGCTCTTGACTAACATGTCATCAACATATACCTCCATGGTTTTTCCAATCAGATGGGCGAATATCTTATTCACCAATCGTTGGTAAGTAGCTCCTGCATTCTTTAGACCAAAAGCCATAACAATATAACAGAAGACACCAAAGTCAGTTATGAAAGATACCTTAGGGATGTCATCCTTGTGCATCTTAATCTGATTATAGCCGCTGAATCCATCCATGAAGCTTAACATCTCATGTCCAGCTGTGGCATCTATCAACATATCAATCCTTGGCAGGGGAAAACAATCTTTTGGACATGCATCATTCAGGTCAGTGAAGTCTATACACATCCTCCACTTCCCATTCGCTTTCTTGACCATCACAGGGTTTGCTAACCATTCGGGAAACTGAATCTCTTCAATAAAACCAGCTTCCAAGAGCTTATCCACTTCTTGCCTAATGGCCTCTTGCCTTTCCGGAGCAAAGTTTCTCTTCTTCTGCTTTATTGTCTTCCTCTTGGGATCAACATTTAACTTGTGAGTTATGAGTTGGGGGTCAATCCCTGGCATATCAGCTGCTGTCCAAGCGAACACGTCGCTATTCTTTTGTAAGAACTCTATCAACTTGCCCTTCAGGGGTTCTTTCATAGATGCTCCAACATAAGTAACTTTTTCAGGATCATTCGGCTCTAGAGGTATGGGAATCAAATCCTCTGCTGGCTTCCCTCTATGCTCTTCATCATCGCGGACATCCATGTCTTCAATCGGAAGGACCTGCCCCCCGACTCCATCGGCCCTCAGCGCGGCTACATAGCAACTTCTTGCCATCTTCTGATCACCCTTCTGTTCTCCGACACCATTCCGTGTCGGAAACTTAATCTTCATATGATAGGAAGAGGCCACAGCCTTAAACGCATGAAGTCCAGTCCTTCCAAGGATTGCGTTGTATGTTGAGGCTGCCTTGATCACCAAGAAGTTCAGCATCTGAGTCGCCTCTTTAGGCTCCTGCCCAATAGTCACGGGTAACTGAATAGTCCCTTCAACGTTGGACTCCACTCCATTAAACCCGTATATAGGCATGTTTGTAGGGGTCAACTGAGAGTCGTTGTACCCCATCTTCACAAATGCATCATGAAACAAAATATCCACAGAAGCCCCATTGTCTATCAAGACTCGTTTTACTTCTGAGTTTCCAATCACAGGAGTTATGACCAGCGGGTCGTCATGGGGGAACTTCACCCCTTCCAAATCTGAATCATCGAAACCAATTACCATCTCAGTTTTAGCACGCTTCGGGGCTTCTCCCACAATGTGCATTACTTCTCTAGCATAAGCCTTTCGAGAATTCTTAGTTGTGCCAGCTGCTGTCGGGCCTCCCCAGATCATGTTGATAACTGCCCTTCGGGGCTGTGGATTGCGATCATGGTTGTCATCCCTCCTGTTATTATCTCTCCTTTCATTGTCCCTTCTGTCATTGTCCCTTCTCTGGTTCCCACGGTCATCACCCTTGGTGAACTGACTTAGTTTTTCCTCTTCGTATCAAGAACTCAATCTCATCCTTGAGTTGCCTACAATCGTCGGTGTCATGTCCCACATCTTTGTGGAACCTACAATACTGCTCCTTGTTCCGCTTGGCTGGGTCTCCCCTAAGTGGCTTCGGCCATCGGAAGTCCTTTTCCTTTTCAATGTCCAACAGGATCTGGCTTCTTGGAGCATTAAGCCTGGCATATTCGGAAAACCTTGGACCCGAGTTCTTTTTTGGAGCAGATTCAGAGTCTCTGCTAGTTCGGGGATACTTGTCCCTAGCATCGTACTCTTGTTCTTGCTTCCGCTTGTTGTTCCCTCCATTGCCCAATGCGGCTTCCTTTTTCATGCTGTCCTCAGCTTTTATATACTTGTCCGCCCTTCGTTGGAGTTCATCCATGCTTTCAGGGGGGTGTTTTGCCAACGACCTCTTAAAAAAGATATCCGTGGTTCCATGCTGCAAGGCTACCATAGCCACCTTATTTTCCAAATCAGTGATGTTCAGGGTTTCCTTAGTGAATCGCTTGATATAATCTCTTAAGTTCTCATTCTTTCCCTGTATTACATACATAAGGGATGCAGAGCTTTTCTCATGAATTCTTCCGCTAATGAATTGACTGACAAAAGCGGTACTCAACTCCTTGAAAGAGCTAATCGAGTTTGGAGGTAAACGACTATACCAACGTTGCGCCATGCCCGACAGGGTTTGGGGGAACGCCCTACACTTAAGGGCGTCGTTAGCAGGCTGCAGTAACAATGCGCTTGTAAACGTTCTCACATGAGTTGCGGGATCCCCCGTTCCATCGTAAGCTTTGATTGTGGGCATCTTAAACTTTCGGGAGATATGTGCGTTCATCACCTCCTCAGTGAATGGAGGGGTTGGATCATCAAGATCTCCTTGTAGCATCAGGTCTTTGGGGTTACTCTTGGGGAGTTCCACCCTTGTAGTTCCTCTGGTTGGGGCTTCAGCCCTTCGGTGTCTCCTTGAAGACCTCTCCAAATCTATGAAGGGAATCCCTCCTGAAGTCGGAGGAGGTCGAGTCTGATTAGGGTTCTGTCTTTCTTGCTCCCTTGCTTGGTCGTCCTTCAGCTTCTGAATCTCGGCTTCATAAGCCTTAATTCTCTCTGCAATTGTTAAAGGACCATCATGGTTTGTTGGATTCCTCCTCAGAGGTTCCTTACTAGCACGTCGCCTCCTTGGGGCTTCGTCTCGATCATCGTCTTCAGACGACGAATCTTCAGTATAAGGACCAGAGTAATCATAGTATCCTGGTTCAGGAGGGGCCGGGCCTATAAGATAAGGGGGTTGTTGTTTCCCATGGATCAGCCGAGCATGGCCGCTTGGTCCAGGATCCCTTGGATCCTGGGGGTAGTTAGGCAGCCCATACAGTGGGTTGGTGTTGACAGGGAGCGAAGAAGTGGAGAGGCTGTGAAGCGGCGGGCGGCTACTCAGAGGGAGAGGAGAGACTATCATCTGGAGCGGGTTAGTCTCCTGTCCTAGAGGGACGATTACTGGTTGAGGTCCTTCAGCATGGGGATTCGTCCCTTGTGGTTGAGAGGTCTGAGTATGAGGGTTTGTTTCCGTCAATGGGGGTACATACCCTTGCTCCGTACCAACAGGAGGAGCAGTGATTGGTGGAACGACGGTTCTAGAGGTAGCCTCGGTTGAGACCGGTGTTGTTCTTCGAGTGGTAACCATGGTTGATGTCTTCTTCCCACAGACGGCGCCAAATGTTATGGAATAAAAACTAGGTTATGATTTGTAATTAATGCAAGGGTGGTTGAGCTTCGAGCTTTAATGGCTGCTTCTGCGTTCGAGACTAAGCGGTCCTCACAGAATGCCTACGTATCTCTGTATTAGAGAATCAAGCCAAGAAAACGTAGTTCTGAGAATGAGGGGTCAGGCCCTTTATATAGGCTGAGAAGCCTTAGAATTATGGTAGGATTTTGAGACTTGGTGGACAAGTCTTTGAGGAAGGTTCTAGATCTATTCCTTATAGGAATCAGTTTCCATATCGAATTGGATGCCTTGGTGGCTAAGTCTGAAGGGGATATTATCCTTATCGAACTCTTATTGCTGAGTCGTTTATTTCTCCCAATATTAATTACGAAATTAATATTAAAATAGGGATTCTGACCTCATTAATGGGCCCCACGTTTGGACCACACTGGGTCTAATTAATACCATATTAAATGTGTCTTTAGGGCTTATTTTCAGCCCATATCACCCATAATTCGGGGTACAGATTTGGGGCCACGGACCCCAACTAACACAACAAAACCTGGATATAAGCATAGTATAATAAAAGAAAACCCCTTAACCAAGATCGCATACAGGTTACGATATGAAACAAACTATTAAATTACATCGTTACAATCCAGTCTCAGAATAAAATTGTTACAAAATTTGATAACAAACTAAGTCCGTCTACCGAACTAATTATATTAACCAACAACCTCTGACAAGCCCATCACCACTACACGACCAAGTCAACAACCTGAGTGACATCTTTCGCTGCAGGAACAGGACTACTCACTTGACCACAAGGTCTACTAAACTTCTCTAATAACTGGAGAAAGAAACAACAACAATGCAAGAGTGAGCCAACAGTGCTCAGCAAGCATAAATCTATATCAATATCAAGAGCAATCAGAAATTCTGAGCAACAAGAATAATCATCATATGTTGTGAAACAAAGCAACTGGAGGAATTAAATATAATAACACAAAGGTGAGCCAACAGTGCTCTGCTAGAATAAAATTCGTCAACAATGAGAACTGACAATAGTTCTGATAATCAAAAATAATCATCACAGGCTTCAAAGGAATCAGGCTTTAAAGCAACTCAACCTCAATGTATAGATTAGAATTGGATTTTTTTATATATTTTAAAAAAATAAAAAGGTTAGGCTGCTGATCAGTCAGCACTAACCCCGGACAAATGCACACAACAATGTCCTAGGACAAACGTACGCTGCAATGTCCTATAATGGATCAACGACACACATTGGCCTTAACTTCTGACCATTAATCTGGTCTTCCCGAAGGGACTCTACCCATAAAGGGTCTTCTTTTTTTTAAAAAAAAAAAATTCCAATTCTACATCGAATGCACTGGGTGTCGAAACAATGGGCAACCCTTGCCAACCAACTAGCTGTAAACTCACGTTTCAGAACAACAACTCATAATCCAAGAGTTAATGAAGAAATCAAGATCAACAGGTGTCGGTGAATTCGACACGGTAATTAGGTAATAATTAAGGAATAATAAACTCAAAGGGTATCGACGAGTTCGATACAATGAATGGGGGTGTAAACGAATAAACAGTAAGAATAACAGGCATCAACAAGATAGATAGAAGTAATTGGGGTGATAGATTTCATCATTAAAATAATTAAAGAACATTCACTTGAACGAGAAGTGAAAGGAAATACTTGCATGTCAAACCATGCTAAATTCGTCGCACACTTGATCACCTCACTCTACTTTAGCCTTCCCACTATCCCTTTAACTCGACTCTAGACTTTCCTTCGTCCCGTATACTCGATTCTATATCATTAACTCACATCAATACATTTGACTATCATATTCGACTTTAAACACCTCTCATAAACACATTGGACTCCAACAGAGCATATAAGACTCACTAGCATTTATTCCACATAATTCACATAGCACATGTTGATGAGTGGATTTCGTAACAACTTTTGAGAGGTTTACGGTGAGTTGTAAAGGCTAACGATCAACTATTCTATGACAAATTGGGGTTGTGTTTGTGGGGATGAGCCGAGCTTGAGAGTGCCTCCAATAATCTCAGGTTCCTTTTGAGAGAATTAGAGAGCTAAAATCTGTCCCTCTCAAGATGCCTATGTATCCTTTATATAGGAATCAAGCTCATGTAGTTCTAAGTCTAAGATGATTCTACTTGACTAGCTGTATGAGGAAGTTTAGTTCGTATTGGGCTCAGATTCCTTTAAAGTTTACTACAAACTGGTTGGCTAAATGGAGTAGAACTCGTATTCGTACTCCACTATGAATCTGTCATCTATTAGAGGTAATCTAAGATCAACTGCGTCCTAGAAGTACACTCCAATAATAAATCTATGTCTTTCTAGATAGCTTCTAGATCTTTCTGCTGTCTAATCTTAGGAACCTTGTGCTCAGGAACCTATATCTCGGAACCTGTTTCTCAGGAACCTCTCTATAGGAATCTGTACCTGCACAAATAACAAACATATTAGTTTGGGAAGCCTCTATGTGGTTCCCATGCATTCATTATTGTCTCTTCGCTTCATGCTAAGCAAATTCGAACTCTCCTTCAGGGTGGAACCTGGTCCATTCGTAATCTGATCAGCTTCTGGTTCACCGAGAACCTCATGATACTTGTCAATTCTTGATAATCTCTCTATCTTATGCTCATTTCTTCATATCTAGTCTTCATGGCTCGCACTGGACCTGTCTTCTGGCTAGTGGAGACTGGACCCTATAGCTTAATGGGCCTAAAATCGACCCATGGTAATTTTGGGCACAACAACTATCCCCCGGTTCCTTGAAATCATGTAATGTGAAAGGAACTTGTTCTGCTTTTCGATCTGGGGTCCAATGTTGAATCATTCTTCTTGAAATACCTTACTTCAATACCATATATCCAAGCCTACATGAGCTAACTCTTCGTAAGAAATAGGATATGTGATACTTCAACTGGTATAGCCTTGGTTAGCTTCCTCATTAATGGGGAACCTAGTCTTCTATTTCTTCAATCTTCCTCTGTCAACTAATCTTCGTATATTCTTCTGTTAATCTTTTCTGATTTTTCTTTAATTTTCTTTTCTTCAGATTTTAGCTCTTGAAATCATCTTAATATCTTCATTCAGCTTCCTGCAAAATCTGGCTTGCTACTGAATACCTTGGCACGTCTCTTCGAATTTCAATAATTTTGAAATACAGGAGAAGATAATCTTCGGCTATAGATATCTTAGAGGGATAATTCAAAATTTGAATTAACTTTATCAATTACCAAAACCATGATTAATGTAGGCGTTTCCGAGGTTCACACGTCTCCTGCGTGTGTACCACTTCAATTACTGCACCAATCATTCTCTGCCACGTGTACACGACTGTTCCCCATTTACCTCGACTATATAATCACATCTATAGTTCCATGTTCATTTTTCACCTTTACTAAAACTTACCAAACCCTTGGAGAGAGAAGAGAAGAAGCTCGACGGCATTAATTTAGCAAAGTTTTACTGTATCATTACTCTAGTAATTAAGCAGCATCCTTTAAGTGAGTTGGGGGAAAATACCTATGTGGGACACCTTCCACAAGCACTCCTAACAACAATTCTAAATATAAAGCTATTATGATAACATCATTTTATAAAAAAAGGATCTTTTTATTAGTTAAAATTTTCGTGTATGTTGGGGATCATTATTATTAATAAAAATAAATTAATCATAAATCGTCAATTAAGTTCTTATTGCGTGCACTTGGACGCATTAGAAAAACTCATAAAAGAAAAATAGTGATTTGTTTTTGTTTTTTATTTTTTATTTTTACAACTAAACTCAAAGGATCCGTTTGAATTGGGGATTGAGAAGGATTGAGTCGGGTTCAAATTTAAAAATTAAATTTTAAAACAAATTTAAAAACAAAGTATTAAATTTAATATATAATACTACTTTAATTATTTCGTAAATTACCACAACCCAACAATTTATTTTAAAATTTTCTCAAAAACTAATTTTTAAATTAAATCCTATCCAACCCAACCCTTTTCGATCCGCGAACCAGACTCATCCAAAAAGGTACTGTTATGCACCGATCCCGCCCCAGGTACCCCCCAGGTATTTCTTTGTTATCAGCCGGAACCAGAGCATTGCCGACAATCTTCTCTTCTGGTGGTTGTAGTCTCTTCGAATTTGTTGCTTACATCACTTGTATGTAAAAAGGTTTGTATATACATTATTGTATTCCTAGGGTTTGTACAGTTTAATAGAAAATTGAAGATGTAGTAATATATTTACATCGGAGGAGGTTTGTACATTCACAAGTGATTCCTTTTTTTTTTTTGTCGGGAATCTCTAAATACAGAATTAAAGAATATATATGCACTAATGCACAGACACGGTAAACTCCAAATCGCGTGTCATTATTACTTCTGATTAAGTTTCGAATCAAATTTTTTTTTTTCCTTTAGGATTTTAGGGCAACACATAAAAATTCAAATTGTGTTGGTACCTAGTAGGACTGAATTTCATAGAAAAGTTGAAGAAACCTCTTTGTTTTGCAACAATTAAGGAGGAAAATATGTAGTTACAGGTGAGGAAGAACATGAAACATTATCATGACACCATTTAGATGAATTTTGCCGTGACTGCAGATACAAATGAAGATCAATAATAATACCATTGGTATTCACTTTGTAAGATCGGAGGACCAGTTAGCTGACATATTTACCAAAGGTTTAAATCGAAAGATGCTTCATCCACTTGTTGGCAAGTTGGGCATGAGTGATATATATGCATCAACTTGAGGGGGAGTGTCAAAGAGGTGGTTAGAAGATAGTCAGAGGATCCACAGTAACATTTAGTCAGAGGTTCTACAGTAAAACATGATGTAATCAGTTACGTAGAATGAGTCTATTTAGGCTTATAAATAGGACCTAGAAACTCTTGTAATTCAAAGAGGAATAAACAATCTATACATACATCTTCTTCTTCTATACTACTGCTGTTAACAGACACCACACAGATGAGGAGCTTCAAGGTGTATGTTCGGGACTCTTTCAGGTCCCTCCAAACTGAAATAGTGGACTGCACCAAATGTCTAGTTACTAAGGGTAATCCGGAAGAAAGGGTTCCCCTCTACATGCTTTGGGCTACCAATACTAATGGCGTTCTGCTCAATGTAAGAAACATTCTTCCATTAACTATATAGATTATTATGCACACTCTTAGTTGATTAAAGAGTCCCATTCCTTGTATTTGCTTAAAACTCTTTGAGCCTGTTTTGCATTGTTTGCTCAGATCCTTCCCTAGATTTTGGGATATGCAGGTTTATTTTCATAAAAACAGCTACAATTTATAGCTTTTTTGGGGAAAGCTACCCAAACATCAGGTGAGGAAATATGTTATTAAAATATTATTATCTGTAAAAAAGGTTTTATATTATTTTCTTTAAAATTAAATAAGTTAGAAAGCAATGCAAAGTCGCAAAGGGGCCACTTTAATTTTTAATGGTTGTCAGGGAAACATTATCTCTCCATTTGTATAATTGTGGACACTATATAAATATGAAACTGGTTATATTCTTAATTTAAAAAAGACTCCAATCTTTTTAACAGTAACGAGGATAGGTAAAAATGATTGTGCTTTTCACATGTGAATGTTATTAGTTAACAGACTTGCCAGTTGCCAATTTTAAAAGTTTGAAATATTAAGATTTAAAGTTTTTTTTTTTAAATTTTTTTACTTAAGATGCAAAGTCAAGCAAGGTTAAGTGGCTTGATCATATGACAGTCAATCCACAGTTCTAGAGGAAAACAGATACACGGTATACCTTTTATTTCCTTGGTTTGCTTTTTTAATTGTATCATCATCAGATAAAAGCCTTGATGTCCTTTAATTTTATAAGTTTAAACAAGTTGCAACTAGCAAAATAATTATCTTGAGGGAACAACAGAAATAAAGGGCAAGTTTCGTCCTAAATACTATAAATAGGATATAATTTCCCCTCATATTCTGCCATATGCGATAAACTTCTGCTGTCTTTCTTTCGTGTGCTAAAAGATGGATAAATTGCTTTACTACTAGCTACATGGAACTTGGGCTTGGCTTAGTTCAATCCATTCTATTGTTAGTGTAGATTGATTATCTTTGGGCAAGTTTTTTATTAAGCACTTGAAGGCTTTGAATGCTGTCATTTTTATTACAAGCACACCCCTTTAACTTTAATTACTAGTGTTGGGAAAAATGTTTCATCTATTGTGGCATTGCACATTTCACAAGTTGATGAGTGAAGGACTAAGCCTGAATTTTGAAGTTGAAATTGCCTCAATTGAAGTGTTGGTAACTGTTGGTTACAAGCTGCTAACAGTGCATCTCTAAGAACGAGGTCCAAACAACAAAAGGTTTAAGCAATACCTATTAGTTAGAAGTCAACTTATGGGGTTCATCTTTTGAAACCTCATGATCCAAGAATCAGAAGCCTGAAATTCAAAGATGATAATTTATTTTACATGTCTAGATATTACATTTATATGAATGAAGTTATCATATTCTACTTTGTGTTTATAATCTCAAAAAGACACTTATAATGCAAACTTCACAGAATACCATAAATTAGAAGTATTACCTAATTTTGCATCAATTGATAACGTTTTTCACAAGCTTTACAAGGGAACAGAATGCGTCAGTAAAGTTAAAGTCCGTCCCTCCCACCCAAAAGGAGTTTACCTGGAACCAAGACTGACATCCTTATGTTTGCAGCAAACTAATGCGAAATCAACATGGTCTAAATTATGAGCTAGAAGTCAAACTTGTGTGGTCCACTTTGGAGAAATTCTATGATTGAAGGCAACATAGAACCCCTGAAATTCAAGAAAACTGATAGCTTATGTATCTAGATGTAAATATTTACAATACATTTACTTTCAGGAAGATATATAAATATTACTGTATGTTGACTGCCGGGTTGCTTGGATAACAGATTCTGTTAATCATCATCTCATATAAGCCCGCAGGAGCTTCTGGGAAGACAGAGTATAGTAGATTTTCCATGTCCAGCCATAATGGATATCCAGCCTAGTTTAGTAAAGTAAACAAAAGACAATATATTCATCAAATGAAGTTTACTATATATTTGAAATATTGTAATGTAACATCTTACTTACTAGGTTATGCTCATACGCACATCTATGGAAGTATCGTATGGATTCTGTTGATGTATATGTTGTGGTCCTTCCATGCCTATATATTTCTTTGAGCTTGGATGCAGATAACGACACAGGTGTTTCAATCCTTGTCCAGAAGTCTACTGGAATTGCTTGGTCAAGGACATGATCAGTGGTAAGATCTCTATACAAGTCCTTATTTATATTTTTGTATTCTCCTAATTTCCTAATAAAGTCGTATCGATCTGTAGCAGTCCAAACTACTGGACAATGTGTAATTAGAAATGATCCTTCTCTGCAAAAAAAAAAGAAGTAAAATCAATGATAATTAATTCATATTACTGCAAATTTTAATAAATAAAATTCTGTAGTCCTTATTAATAATACCCAACTTGCAGTTGGCTGTTAGCAATGCTCTTCAGAACGCGACTCGAGCAGTCCAAGATAAGATTAATAATCCATTGATAGATGTAATGATCCAATACAGGTATAGCAAGCAATCCTTTATAACTATCTACTGTTTAAGACACTCCTTTTTCCGCATATCTATTTTCTGTCATATAGCATTATAGTTGAGTGGTAGTTGTGTCTTTATTATGTGTAAATGAGTTGATCAATATCAATATTAGGAAAGAAAAAGAAAGTTTCCAAAGTTCGACTATTTGAAGATAAAGAAAAAAATGTGGAGCTTCGTGATATCCCTTGTTATTATATTTGGAATAGGACAATTAGAACGCTTCACGTAATTTAGCAACCGAAAAAAAAAAGCTTCATGGATAAGAATATGGCTCTCAACTCTATATTGAATAATTTGTTTAGATTTCTGAATTAAAAAATCACTACAACAATCAACTCTACTACAATTGAGCATTTTAACTAGAAGGCAAGAAAATTTTTAAACAAAACAGGGCCAATTTGTGATGTCCTACATTCTTTTAGATCATCTTCAAACTCTTCCATTTTCTCAACACAATATAAAATACCAATGACGACGCACCTTAAAGATTCAGAGCTGTGAGTATTATTTCCGACATATCTGTTACACAGTTTATCAAATAGATTCCTTTCATGAACCCCTGGTATTCTTGATTCTAATACCATTCTATGCAATTCTCGAAGGTCATCCCGAATCCCTTGGTCACACTTTGTATCTAAAAAAGTACAATTCTTTTAATAATTTGTAACAGGTTAATTTACACACACAGGTGCACACACGTACGAAATAAATAATTATTCGCACATACACCAATAAATATACCTTCGAACACAGCAGGATATACAAATATTGGATGGTTACCAGAGATGCGTATGCCTTTTCTGATGTTCCCAAAATACTTCCCATCTTGATGAAACTTTCCCACGGCAGAACAGAGAGAACTATATAAGACAAAACAAGGTAATAAATCATATACATTTAATAAATTCGTATTTTTAAGAGCACAACTGTGTCAATATTGATATGTAAAACTTCTAACCGGAAAAGCAAAGTTAAATTTTCTTCACTTGCAGTTAAATGCCAAACATCAAATGTCAAAGTTGAAACTTGCTCTATCATAAGGCAAGGTTTATCTGTTTCCAGTGTGCTTGGTATTTCCATTTGCATTGATCCTATGAGCATACGAGTTGGTTGTTGTAATGCTTTTATAGGCGAGACACAATAAGTTCTAGCCACATTCAGGCGAGCTAATGTAAAAAGCCTGTCCAGTTGTCTTCTCATATTAGAAGCCGTGTGGATATCTTGAAAAGTCAAAAAGGAAACTTCTCTGCTGGTTTCTTCCTGGCCAACAATATCATACAGCTTTCCGTGAAGTGGGAGAAGATGCGCATCGGTCGTATCAATTTTATAGTTATTAGATGACATAATAATATTATTAGTCAAGTGCTGATCTTGAAATAACCAGAGGTCATTGGTGAAAATATAATCATTCATCATCAGAATTACAACCTGCAAAATGAACACATAAGTTAATAATCATTTGTCTTATAATTAAATGTTAAAACAACCATATTCCTCAATGCTAGAGGTAATAATTTGTCTTATAATTAAATGTTAAAACAACCATATTCCTCAATGCTAGAGGTAAAATCTTAAAGAACGAAGATGTAAAAGTCATGCACTCTCTAAAATAAATTAAATAATTAGGTTCAACTGTTCAAGCTATGGTTGGTCAACAGGCAAGATGTTAGCATATATGAGACAAGTTTCCTCGAGCATAGAAAAAACAAACTTTTGTTGTTGACGTAGATGTCAACATTAGTTTTATGTACCACTAGACCTAAATAAAACAATACAGGCCTCAAGTCCTTGCTACAAAAAACTGAATCAAGGACCTGCCGCAGATGCAATTCAACTTGACTATTCTCAGTAACCAATATGTCGTTAAATGAAGACTAGAATTGCTGCCGTAATTGTAAAAAGCACGCTTAAGCTCTCGATAGTAAAACACATGAGCATTTAGATACTACTTGAAGATGTCCGTGACTGTGTAACAGTTGAGGTAGAAGTATCATAATATGTATTAGTTTATTTTATTCCGACTCGGCGTGATGAGGTTTGATAAGTTTACATATTAGTAGAACTGTGCTAATGATAATCTTCTCCTGTCTTTGAGTGAAACCATTAGCCACAAGTTCTACATTCAATCTGTCCGCACTACCACCATCCTTGTACTTAAGTCTGTCAACCTTACGGCGACTACTTTTTTTAACCAAAATGCAAAGAAATCAGTTGACTTCAGTGTTTCTAGGTATTTGTTCGTAGCTAGCAGCCTAGAATACATATTAGATAATCTAATCTTTTGATCAATCCAAACCTTTTAAATTAGTAGCTTGAGAGCAGGGCTTTTCCAACTCTCTACCCAAATTCAGGCCATAAGTGAATATAAACAGCAGACCCTTTTAAAAATTAATTATGATTCTATTTATGTTTATGTAATACCAAATCAGCATCTGTCTCTTCAACTGTATGAAACTACAATTATAATTTTTGTATTTTGGTTTATCTATATTTTTTCGAAAAAAAAAAGACTTGACTATTTTTTCTGACAAGAAATAATAATTTTAGAGTATATAAACATATTATGATAAAAATAATATGTACTTATTGATACATAAATACATAATACTAAAAGTTTTGGGGCCATAAAATGCTGGGGCCAAGCGAAGGCTTACTTGACCTCTTAATAGGCCTTGCCTAGCAGGATGTTGGAAAAAAATGAATATTTATCCATCGAGTTTGAATGAGAAACCTAAATAAGTGCTGGACTGTTGTGACTACTCAATTTAGTTACGTCCTTTCAAGTTGAAGAGTCATTCTCTTTTCTAATCAAATGGTGTTCAGACAACTCTCTGGCCAAGTGTTGTCTATAAGAGTATTGTTTGGGTTGAGAAACAAAATGTTAGTTAGAAAATTAGATAGAAGTTAAAATATTAGGGTACCCCCTTTAGAATTTTGTTCGCCGGGGCCATTGCAGATTGAAGTGCTTCATTTGCAAAGGACGAATCCATTTTATCCTGTGACAGGAAAGTCCAGAATCTTGAGCACCATAAAGGGGGCATAAATCGTCTTACGGAGATAAATGAACACTCGGACTTGGATTACATCTTCATCATCTTGATCATCACAAATCCAGGTTTTTCTATATCATGCTTATGTATATGTTTATATACATGTATGCAGGTCCTTCGTATGATTATAATTTATTTTATAGTTATGCCTGTATTTTTGACTGGTTAGAGTGCTTATATTTGTGTGCGAAATTATATGTATACCAGTTTTCAACATAGATAACAGGACAACACAGGATTCCGTTTCATGAAGAATTGAAGTAGCAGAACAAAAAAAAAAAAATTGAACATGAGGATAAAGAAATTGTCAATATCGTATTAATAGAGTCGTAAGGATGATGTAAGAGAACAGGTGGTGAATTCAAAATAGATAAAAAGAACTGATGAGACAATAGGCTGAGAAGGTTTCCTGGTAAGAATCTGAAAATGCTTCATCAAGACGAGCTAGGAGATGTTCAAACCTGGAAATAATTATGAGATGGATGGAAAAGAAGGATAGTGAGGATCAGAAATAAATATATGGCTCAGAAATAGATGATGGAGAAAGTAATAGCATGAAAAGAAGACATAAGGTCAGTTGTGAAATATAAACTTATTGTGTTACCATAATGATTAGAAACATCAGCTGGTGGGGAAAAGGGGATTTAAGATGACACTGGAAATTCCTTTGAAGGAAACAGTGTCCCATGAAAAAAATCACAGGCTACCTTCTTGTCAAAAGGGTCAAATAATTGGTAGCCCCTCTTGGTTCAAAAGATAAGAAACGAGAATGATTTTAGCAACCCTGAGTAATAGTTTATCGGATTATGTGGAGATACTAGTTTTACCACCTGAAATCATAATGTTGATCATGTCTAGGAGGTTTGTGCAATTACTTCAAATATTGACTACCATATCTAAGAACTGAATTAGGAAAGCCTGTTGATAACATGAGTTGCTGCAAGTAATCTCCCTAAATACAGTAGATCGAAAAAAGGGGCTTTAGTTGTCTCTAACGAGTGTTTATGTTTCCTTTGAATTGTTTAGCTTTACTTATTTATTCCAGTATGTTGAGAAATTGATTGCACAAGAGCTTTCGTGAACTAATTAAATTAGATGTTAAGTTTGTAAACAAAGTATTTTTAAAGAAAAAGTTCCTTTCCATTAATACCTACGATTGATAGAGTATATTGTAATTGATTGAAGATATAATAATGAAAATCTTTGAATACTAAGTGATGTGCTGTTTGGTAGGTAGCAGAACCGTCCAAGTTCTACTGTGATCATTCACAGTGAGTTGAAACGCATTTGTTATGACTTATAGGGTTCACAATGTAGCAGCTTAAAAGGTACCTAACTAATAGGAAACTGAAGTTTGCACTTCTTGGCTACAATACAGATTCGACAATTAAGCTCAGGTATATCTATTGAAATTGTATGAGAGTAAAATGCATGTGATTGACGCCATACTTCGGCATGATAGTCATTGGTGCTGCAAATTCATAATTTTATTATGTTGAATTAGGGATTTATCAAACTGGTACGATGTATGCAAGGGAAGAATTGAGTTATATCTGAACCATGTTGACTTACCGTGGCTTATTGATTAATAATTCATTTTAAAACAAGGGTGTAATTGTAGGTTTGAGACTGCATAAGAACAAGATCACATTATCACCAGTGTTCTCATAACCGGACCGGGCATCGAACCGGAAACCCTACCGGTTACTGGTTCGATTGGTTCAACCGGCTCGACCAGTGGTTCAACCGGTGTGACGTCATAATTATGTAATATATAATTATATATATATATATATATTTAATTATATATTTTTCTCTATATATAATTATATATATATAACAATCTGATTATGTCTTTGTAGAAATCAACATCATCATTACAAGTTGGTCCCGTTTTAGCAATATATAAAGCAATAAATCAATCATCATTACCATCGTTTTATTCAATAAAGCAATATAGAAGTTGGGTTATTTTTTTCTGTCCGGTTTTATTCAATAAACCGGCTTTCGGTCCGGTTTTTTACCGGTTTTTGGCCGGTTATGGCCGGTACTGAACAGGAAAATCGGGGACTGGTTTGAGGGATGAACCGAACCGGACCTGCCACCGGTTAGTGGTCCGACCGGTCGAACCGGCCAGTCCGGTCCGGTTTTAAAAACACAGATTATCACTATAAACACACACACACACACACATATATTTTATTTTTATAATGGTCGATTACAAAACTTTGATAGTCATGCAGCCTACCTCTACTATAGTACTATGATAAATAACATGCATTTTATTATCCTAAATTGAACCTTACAAAGTACACATAATTTGAGATCATAAAGTAAAGAAATTCGGACTAATAAAAACTTTAGTTGCGCCGATGATACACACAGATATGATCACACATTTCATATCATAACAGAATGCTAAATTGTCATTATCGAATTTTAACAAATAATAAACTAGAACCCTTTTTGAATTGGTGTAGAAGAAATGCTTCTGTAAAACTAACCTTTGAAGAACCGTTGAGCTGGTTTGCGTACCGGAAATTAATGATATTTGGTGATGCCTCCGACTGAGGTGTTTGGGGGTAATGTTACAGTATGATGGGGAGGGTGATAGGAGACGTCTATATGGAATCTGTAGAAGGATTAATCAGGGTTGGATAATCAAATTAGAATAAATCGGAATCTGGATGTTCCATTTGGTCAAACAGTCAAGGAAGGCAGCATCCTTGAATATAGTTTAACGCGCACTTCTGATTGGTTAGAGGGAATTAAATCATTAATAACTTATCTGATGATGAAAATGGATTTAAGGGGGAGGGGTCATGTCTCAACATTGTGGACATGACCATGCATAACCAGATTCTACCTTTTGTAAACGAAACACTAAAATTTTCAGTAACACACCGGTGTAATAATTAAATTTGGCTCTATGTTTATTTAGTTGTTAATGTCTTTCATCTGTTATGCACATAATTGGAATCAGTTTGTTGATAATGAAAAGCTACTTACTTTCTAACTTTTTTTACTTGGTTGAACTAAATTAATTTTCCACTGATGAGCAGTAAATGAAACGAGGAGTTAGCTCAGTTGCTTGAGCTTACCTCTAGACTCTAGTCGACCCAGAATTTCTGGGTTCGATACTCGCTTACCACGGGATTTGTCAATGAACAGATACTCATTGTAAAAGGCTATAAGCCAAAATATTCAAAAAAAAACTTTATATTTTTTAGGTTTTTATGAAGCAAAGACGGATTTGAAAATTTTTATTTAGGAAATATAGATTAAATTTTGGGAAGATGCCTTTATAGTTTTAAATTATATTGGAACATATTAAAATATTTTCAAAAAATTTATTGGTGAAAAAGTGTAATATTTTGTTTTAGAGTAGCTCTTTTTTTTTCTTTCTTTTGGCAACTAGCGTAGCTTTTTAGTCTTTTACTAGATCCGTCCCTCTTCGAAAGCATAAGAGAAACTAAATTATATTCCTTGTCCCAACCAATTGTTTACGCTTTCCTTTTTGGACGTCCCGACCAATTCTTTACGTTTCCTAAAATAGTAAGTTTAACACTATTACACCCACTACTTCACTTATTTTAACAATATTTTACACTATTACACCCATTACTTCACTTATTTTAATAATAAAATCACTATTACATCCACTACTTCACTTATTTTAACAATAAAATCACTATTACATCCACTATTTCACTTATTTTAATTTTAATTCTTGGTCTCCGTGTTAAAAGCAAACGATAACAAATCGTTTGGGACGGAGGGAGTAGTAGGGCTGATTATTCGGTTATAACCGAACCGAATTACCGAATACCGAAATAACCGAAATACGAATAAGGCCAAATATTAGAACCGAATACCGAACCGAAATATTTATTTCGGTTATTTTACCGAAATACCGAATTATATATATTTATATATTTTATTTTTCATATTAAATATAAAAATAAAAATATTATTATTTTACATATGAAAAATTATTATTTTACATATAAAAAATTATTATTTTACATATAAAATATAAATATTATTATTTTACATATAAAAAATTATTAATTTACATATAATTTTTTTATTTTACATATAAAATATAAATATTATTATTTTACATATAAAATAATGATAAAGGAATTAATAAATAAGAGGAGTTAATATTAATATAAATATTTTATTATATATTTCGGTAAATTCGGTAATTCGGTTATTTCGGTTAAAAAATCGAAATAACCGAATAACCGAATTACTGAAAATACCATAATCGAATTAAAACCGAAATATTTCGGTTTGGTTAACCGAACCGAATTATTTCGGTTATTTCGGTTTGGTATTCGGTTAACCGAACCGAATGCTCAGCCCTAGGGAGTAGTAGAAAAAAGCCTGGACGAGGAATGAAGTAAGCATCAGTAGCAAGTAGCAACCAAAGAATGAAGTCTTCTGAGAAGGACAATCCTTTAAAGTGTAAGACATGTACCAGGCAAAAAAAAAAAAAAAGTCATACCATTTTATCAGTACGCAGAAAAGAATTTTAGAATGGTCGAGTTTACGCTATAGTTTTATAAATAAAAAATAATATAGAATTTTATTGAGAAAGGAATTAAAGCTTAAAAATAAAAAAAAATTAAATACCACATACAAGACTAAGCAAAAAGTACAACTGTACTACTAGTCAGAAGCAGACTTAAAAACAGCTAAACAATTTTAGAGGAATCAAACCTTGATCTTCAGCTAAAAAGACCTAACCATTAACCAGTTGAGTTGTAGATAGTGTGCACATTCAAAATACGTAAGATTAATCTGCTCCTATATTTGTCGGGGCATGTTATACAATGTTAGCTTATGATGGTTCTTTTTTAATATTTATATTTATATATTATCAAACAATTTTGCTTAATATTTATATTTATTAAGATTTATTTAATGAGAGTAGGAACCTAAAATAAATCTTAGATAAGTTCCCTGAGATATATGTGTTTTATATGTAAATATGGGGTGGACAATTTTGTAAAATCAAGATTTGTTTAAAATTTTATTAATTAGTCCTGCGGGCCCAACAAATTTTAAAGAATTTTATTCATATCTCAGGAAAGTTACCTGAGATATATCTCAGGTTCCTTTTTCTCTTATTTAATTTAAATTTAATTTTTATCAAATAAATTTCAATATTTTATTGAAGAAAATAAAGATTTCTTAAATTTGAATGATTTAGAAAAATCCTTTATTATAACACCTGAGTCTACCAATATGCAGTATTGCAGTTAATCAATCAGAAAATTATGAATTATTTTAGAAGCAATCAAAGTTTATTCCTTAATTTTAGACCATGGTTAGTTACCCTACATCTTTAACCATGGTTAGTTAATACTTCTAATTTAAATATAATAATGAAATCAATTACGATATACTATTATGTATTTTAAATTAAATTCCATAATTAATCATTCATTAATCAACCACTCTTTTAATATAAAGTCAATCACAATCATATTATCATACATTATAAGTTGATTTTCATAATATGTATTGTATAATTTATAATCGATTTTAAATAATTATAATCTAACTCAACTAGAAATCTGAAAAAATCATATTTTAAATCGGATTTTAAATAACTTTGTTAATAAAATTAATTAATAAATACAGATAAGTCAACACTACAAAATCGGATTTGAATCAAATTTTAAATAGCTTGGATAAAATCCATATCTCCAAAGACTCGATCTTTTGAAAAGTTCAAAAATAAATTTATTCACAATTTGTTAATAAAATAATTAATAAATTTATATAAACAAACACTACATATATTTTATTTACTGTAATTATTAAATATACGCTAAAAGAGTATAATTATTGGTTGGTGAATAAATTACCAATCAAAAATTTAAAATTATTTTAGAGGCAATCAGAATTTACTTCTAAAATTTAAATTAATCAATCATATAATTTTTTTTATCATTCACCATGCTTATTCTAATTTACTAATCGCTGTTAAGTTAAATTTAAATATAATAATATCTTGATTTAAAAATTTCGTATATCACATGGTTTTTATTTTAAAAGATTTCTACTAACCGTAAATATTATTTTCTATAAATCCACATAACATTATATTACATATGTTTATATATTTTTAGTTATGAATTGTTTTTTAACATCCTTTATTATAATAAAGGATACCCAAATCTACCATGTATTAGTTATCCAATCACAAGATTGTGAATTATTTTAACATCAATCAAAATCTTCTAAATTTTAGACCAATTAAACTTAGTGTAACATGTTTCTTTATTGGAAGTTTCACCCAAGATTAAACTCAACTCAAATTACACTCAATAACAGTTAATTTTTAATTTTTTTTCATATCAATTAACTGAACACAATAACTACTAATTTTTAATTTAACGATTAACTAATAAACAATTTATATAAAATAAATTCTTACAAAAAAAAATTTATTTATTATGACAATTTAAACATTACAGGAAATCTAAGCCGCTTATTCCCTATTCCCCATCATACCTAGCCAACTTTGATAAACTAAATGTATGCATAAATTCTCCTCATGCCTAAACCACATCAATTTCGGTTAAGGTTATACTTTATATATTTTTATTGTATGACATACTATACTTGGTTAGATTATCTTTTTATTTCGATTATATATATGTATCGTATGTTTCGTGATTTAATTGTCCAATAAAATTAACAGAAAAATGTTTCTGACAAAAGAAATAGAATACGATTTAGGTTATCATCATCCCCGATCCAGATTCTCCCAGAGTTACTTCTCATTAGAATATTCAGTGACGAACTCCAATAATTCTGCGACTTACTAAATTGTAGGCATCAATCCTTACCACATTAAAAAAGCTAGGATCAACAAATAAAAATATTAGAATGAACTCTAAACCAATCATCTTCTAACATTTTAATTATGAATTTTTTTAACTATGCAATATTTATTGGAAAAACAATTTAACCTGACAATATATTTGAATTATTCAAAATATTAAATATACTCTTAAAAAGTACTATACATTATTTGATGTATAAATTATCAATCAAAAAATAAAAAATATTAGATTTAATTCTATTCAATTTAGAAGATCTACTTATATTTGGTTTTGGTATTCAATTAATCAAAATTTTTAATATTTAATCTAACGAATTACATCTATCTATTTCAAGATCCAACGATTCACACTATTTTTGTCAACGACTGTAATACAAAAAAATTGGATAGTATCCTTTTTACACTTGTTATAAATAAGAATGTAGTATAATGTAAATTGTTGAGGGTAGACTAGATTTTGGGTTTGTTTGGCCTCCTTGATCTAATTCACATAATGGATATGACCCATGCAGGAGTTCTAGAACCGAGTTGGTTGTTATGAAACTTGACTCGATTCGGTAAGAAATTCAATTTTAATCCACTCAGTTCGTTAACGAATTCGAGTTCGAATAACCAATTTTGTTTGGTAAGCTTAACGAGTCAAGTCGAGTTATTTTGTTGTTCGACTCGACTTGACTCGGGTTCGGTTCATTAAACTCGGTACTCAATCCCGTGAGTTGCATATGTTTAAAAAATTATCTTAATTGTATAAGTAATAGATAAATTGATCACTACTAATCTCCTATCACTAACAAAAAAAACATCCATATGCATGACAATGACAAATTCCATCTGTAATAAGCAAATTGCATCTCAATTAACAGAAAATGATGTAATAGCTTGTAATATTTGTACTTAACTTTAGAATTTTTAATTTTTTCTTTTTAATGCGTTGTAGACAATATCTACAATCTAGGCCAGGTTTTAGCCTTTAGATTTTGGAATCAAATATAGCTTTTTACTTTGGACTCAATACACTCCATTTCAAAAAAGCCCGAAATAAAAATAAAAACAAAAAACTTAACGATCAGTCCGGGTTCGACTCGAACTCGGATCAACTCGAAATTTCATAAAAAACTCGGTACTCGACTCGATTACTAACGAACTCGAGTTCGAACCGAAGAATTTGATTGATAAGTTAATCGAGTTTGGCTCAACTCGGTAAGAAAAAGCTGGACTCGAACTCGATAAAATCCGACTCGATTCGGTTGGTTTACAACCTAATATTTGAGGTCAATCTTGTTGCGATGAAGTATAGGTATGCTAGGTGTAGACGATATTAATTGGTGGGAATCCAAACAAGTACGAGTCTAGTGAATATGTATGATAATTTTTAAAAATGATAATAAAGATAGATACATGTGGACTAATAGCAGAATGTCCACATTCTAAAGTAAAATCCCAAAAAAAAAATTAATTGTACGAAAAAAAAGTTATTAGGATGGTAATTCCTAACAAGAATGAGAATAATTTCAATTCGTTAATCAATCAAGGAATAAAGGATTACATATTATATAAGACTAAATTTCTAAATTTAACCATCAAATAAAATTCTTCTAATAAAGGAAATGTTAACGGAGTACTCCTACAATCTAGAATATTCTTTGTAATCTAATTATCTAATATTACTATACCTAATAAGTTACAAGCAAATTTATTTTTAATTAGTAACATAAAAATAAAATGAATTAATATTTAATTTTCTTATCCTGCATAATTCTCCTCGCATTTGAAAAAACTTGTCCACGAAATTTATAAAATTTAATAATCAACATAGGAAGAGATGATTCACCAAAGAACTTGAACACTTCCAATCTCAACCCCATCTGTGGTATCTTAGGAAGTAACAGGGAAAGATGAGATATTTTGACATGATATAGTTCCTAATATCTTTTCTTTTCAAATAAAATCAATATGCATTTGTTTTACCATGACTATATCAATTTTCTTGCTCACAATTCCAGTTTTAGATGTATCATCATCCTCGTGGTGGTCAATTGGTGTTTATTGTATTCTTTATCCATGGAATTTAGTAACTTTAAGTTTTACATTCCTTTCATCATTAGGTTGATGTAGAGATGAGTATGGAGGTATTGTGGGTGGAGGATTATGTGGTACACCAAGTTTTCCCACATTTCTTTGAGTGTTATTCGCACATCTTGCATTTGTAAATTCAAATTTATACTCCAAATGTTGTAGTCTCTGAGTGTTTTTGCTTGAGTATCAAGACGTTTGTTTACTTTGCTAGCATTGATTAAGAGCTGAATCACAAAACCTGGAAAATGTAGGGCTGTTTTGCAAGTTTAAGGATTGTTTTATAGGTTTCAAGGCATGGTTTCTAACTTTCAAGAATATTGGGGACTCTTTTGTAGCTTTCTGGTGGTTGGATAATAGTTGTTGGTGGCTTTCTGGTGGCTGCTTGTGGATGGTGTGGCTGTTGGCAACTATTGTAGGATAATGGTGGAAGGAACCTGGTGTTTGAGTGGAAGGTTAGTGGCTCTAATACCATTTTGATGTAGGATAACTGTTAAAAATGATAAAAAAGAAGATATACGTGGACTATCCCCAGATGATCTACGCCCCAAGATAATAACCCAAGGATTTTTCAACCACATTACAGAAGTTTGTTAAGATCGCAACCCATAACAAGAGAGAGAATAATCTCAATTCATTAATCAATTTCATTAATTAATTAAAGACTTCTTAATACAGTAATAAAGGATTACATGTTATATCGGACTAAATCTCTATACTTAGCCACCAAGTAAAAGTGTTCTAATAAAGGAAACAAGCAATCTAGAATATGCTTAATAATCTAATTATCTAATATAACTAATACCTAATAAATCACAATTAAATCTATTCTTAACTAACAACATAAAATAAAACAAATTAATGTTTTAATCACTTGTCCCGCATCAACATGATCAAGTACATGTGCAGCATTGGAGGAGCAATATTGTACGTAGATTCAATCTCATGTTATTTAAGAACACGTTAATATCGCACCTTGATGAAATCAAATACAACTTATGGGCATAAAAAAGGCGGGTAAATGGCCAAATTCATCACTGTACTATGTGAAAACTTTCACTTGGGTCACTAGCCCAAAAAACCTTTCAGTCAAACACTTTAAGTATTAAAATCTTTCAAATAGGTTTCCAACGTTAGTTCCGTTAATTGCACTAACGGAATGCTTGTGTGGCAGCTTGTTTGGCAAATTACATGGCAATTTAATTATAATTACAAATTAAATTATATATATAAAGTGAAATATTATATATTGAAAAGAAAAGAGAAGAAGGGAGGGGGGAGAGATAAGAAGGGAGAACGGTGGAGAGAGATAAGAGGGGGAGAACGGGGAGAGAGAGAACGGTGGAGGTGCCAGGAAAGAGCTTCAAGCTTGCCCGATTTTGTCAGTTTTGGACCGTTCTTGTTGGTTGTAAATGGGTAATTGGCATTGGGTTGTGGAGAGGGGAGAAGGGGGGTTGTTGAATGTAGGAGAAGGAGAGAGGCTGGTGGTGAAGGGGAGGCGGAGGTAATTGGAGGAGGGGCTGTTGGTTGGAGAATGGATGGGAGGGGGGAAGCAGTGGGGGCTGGTGGTAATGGTCGGAGGAGGAACGGCAGGGGTTGAGGGAGATGGATGGGGGAATGTTTAAAGGTTAAAGGAGAGGCAGAGCAGCAGTGGGATTGCGAGGGGAACGGTGGTGACGGTGTGACTGTGGGTTGTTGGGCGGAGGGGAATAAGTGGAGTGGTGGTGGTGAATGCGAGGTGGGTTGTGGGCGGAGGAGATGACGACTGGATGGAAAACGGAGGAGATGATTTGTTGTAGGAGGTGGGAGAAGAGAAGAAAACGTAGGCCACATAGGTGCTGTGGATTATGTATATATGTAGATAAATTATTACCTTCACAAAATTATGTAGATAAATAATTAAGAAGAAATGATGGCAGGCGGATTTTGAAGAATCGCGCGAGGTGAAGGTCGGAGTTTGTGATTTGGAGGTGAGGCTGTTTGGTGGGTTTGATGTGGTGAGAGATAGGATTGAACAATGGTAGGAGGTTGAAGGAGAAGGTGTAGTGGAGTTCGGAGGTGGTCTGGTGGTGTTGAACAGGTGGGGGGCAGTGATGCGGGCGATGGGATTAAAGTGGAGGCGATCGGAGTTGGTTGGGTGGTGTGGTGTTGTTGCTGTAGAAGGAGGCGGGGGGAGGGAAGAAGGCTACAGAGGCTGCAGTGAGGTGTGGTAACGGAGATGGATGTGTGGCTGTTGAATAAGGAAATGGTGGCTGTTGAATAACGGAGATGGTTGGTTTGATGTTTGTTGCTGGGTTGTTGAGGCTGTAAACACGTTAAATGGTAGCTGGAGTTGTATGTGTGTGTAAGGGCAGCAGGGCAACAGCTTTTCCGGTCATCGGAAACTGGAAATTCCGGAAAGAACAGGGGGGAGATGGTGGTAAATGAGAGAGACAATATGGATGACATGGATGATGATATGGCACTGAGCTGGCAGTTGATGTGTAAAAAATTAACAGACTTCCGTTAAGTCAACAAAAATTTAACGGCAGTGAAATATTTTTAATGTATAATGATCTAATTGAAAGTTATACTGAGTTAAGTAATTCGTTTGAAAGGTTTTTTGGGCTGGTGACCCAAGTGAAAGTTTTCGCATACTACAGTGATGAATTTGGCCATTTACCCTAAAAAAGGCCTATGTACTATGTACTATGTATATAATCGAGTGTCTTGGATCCCTATTTTGATAAGGATTATATGAAAAATATAGTTTAATTAAAGTCGGAAACATGATTATACATTGTACAAATTTGGAAACAGACAAATTAATCATATATATACATATATGTATCACCACTAGCAAATAAAAATTTGGAACAACTCTTCAATTATTCCTCCATCCACCACTTCCAACGACCACCTTCTCACCCCCGGTTAAATCTCGAGTTACACTTCATTCTACGTCATATATCTTCTTCCTACCTTCGCACACTATCACAGGCACTCCATTTTTTTCAAACCTACACCTTGTACTATCTATCACCGTAAGTTTCTTGTTTTACGATATGATAAATCTTCGAATTTTACCTTTTTTCGCCGATATATTACATATTTACACCTTCTCCGGTCTAGCACCACAATACCTTTTCTGATCTATGCTTTCATCCGTTCTACCACCATGACCATTATCCCCTATCGCCTTACAACACTATTAGTATCTCCTATCGCCTAACAACACTATTAGTATCTCGAAAGTGAATTTTTGGTAATTATTAGTGATTTGGGTTTAAATTTTAGTGTTTAATTTGCTTTGAATAATGGTGATTCTGCTTTGATTTAGTGATTTTAATAGTTTAAATGGTGGATGATGTTGTGGTAATCTGGATTTTGGTGATTTTGATTCGATTTTGTTCATGGTCCATAGTAGTGGTAGTATATGGTGGTGATGGTAGTAATGGTAATGACAGCATGATGTTAATACGAACAGTGATGGCAGTGTGATGGTAATGATGATGGAAGTTGTGGTGGTGATGGTGCTTTATATAACTATGTAAGTGTACCATACATGTATGTAGGGTTGCACTCTATAGAGAAACACATTATATAGAGTCCAAGAGAGAATCACCACAAAATATATTATTCATATTATTTTATGTGTAATATAGTTACAAATTTTAATAAGGAAATCAAAAATGAAATTATGCAACTTTTTTTCCCGAAAATCCTTGAAAGTTATTGAAATAATTCAAAGCCATTCTACCACAGAATTAAATTCATCCAAAATGATTCTATGGTATTCATCCACGATGATTCTTGATATCTTCGGTGATCATGCGGTGTCTTGTGCTGGTATCGTGGGTATTAAATATCGACATAATGTTGTTCGCGACACCCTTGTTGATGTTTGTTATCGATCTGAGATTTCGGCAAGGAAAGAGGTTGATATTGGACTGTTTGGAGGGAACGACGAAGCTCTTCGACCTGCAGACGTGTTACTCTATTCTTGGGATCGGGGTCTTGATGTGTGTGTTGACTTGACAGGATCTTCTCCTTTGACACAAACTGGATTGTCTGAATTTGTTCCGGGACGGGTTGTGACTGATGCGGCTAATCGAAAGCGGGTCAAGTACGAGGCACGTTGTCGGGAAATTGGTTATGGTTTTCTTCCTTTCTCATTTTCTTCTCTGGGGGAGCTGGATAAGGATGTCGTTGCGTTGCTGAAGCGGGTTGAGAAGTTTTCTACTACTCAAGATATTGGGGCTCGTGCTGTTGCTCATATCTTTACCAGGATGAGTTTTGTTATAGCTAGGGGAGTGGGGACCCATATTGTATCTCGGCTTCCCACTAATTTTTTGTAAATTGATTGTAAATAATTCATTCCACTGGAATATTTGTTACTATTTTTTTTTGGTAGAATGAAATTCAAAATCAAGTTTTTTGTTCAAATTTCAAATGTTAATCTTTTTATAAAATTTATACATCGCTAGTATTTTATGTTAGAATCAAAATTTGTATTTTAAAATTTTTTTATAAAAAATTTTGTATACGATTCTATAGTATAACTAATGGTTCTATTTTGAACTCCATATAAGAAGATTCTCTCTGGAACAATGACCTATGTATGTATATTAAATTTTAGTGATTCAACTTTAGATTTGGTCATTATGTATTGAGTTTTCAGTTATCATTCTAGGTGAGTTCTCTATTGAAAAACTTCATATAATATCATATTATATAATAAGAGTAAAAGGGATACATTGTAAATAATTAAAACTTATGGATAAAATTTTAATATAATATTACAAATTTTAGAGTGTAATCATATTTCTATAGTTTATTTTGCTATAATAATTTAATATAAATTACTAATTTTTAATATTTACCTAGAATTTTGCAAATAATTGTGAATAAACTAAAAAAATATGTTAATTATTTGTGTATACATTTTTTGAGGGGTATTTTTATTTCTTAAACTCTAGAATCCATAGTAGATGATGGAATTATATCATCATGTTCGTTCCTAAACAGGTCATAGATTACACTAGAGCTAAAATATGTGATTTTAGATGATTGTTTCTATTATGTACAATAATATAGTTAAGTGTACTTTCTAAAAAAAAATTGAGGAATCATGGAAGTCTTGTATAAAGACACATTAATGATAATTGATCAAAAAAAAATTTGTTAGCTCAGTATGAGATTTTCATGGCGAAGCCAAATGAACGACAACGTGCTCGCCATAAGAGTAGGAAGAGACGCACAAAATTTCTTTGAAAATTGTATAAGAGTTAATCAAATCTTATGAGTTGGAATTAATACAAAAACAGTAATCCAAGATTTTGACAAAGAAGGGGAGATGACAAACATTTTTAGTGTTTTAATAGCTCATGGACCCAAGATGCCTACCAGAACTACCATAATCTTAAATCAAAATTAAATAAATTGTTGATGAAGAATAAAAGGTGACTCGGGAATTCAAAAACGTTGTACATTGATAGAACTTGACACTTGGACAACGAAATCATTCAAGGAAAGCAAGTCATTCAAGACAACAGGTCTATCCTCCAAGTTCAACAGATGGAACAATTCTAAAAGTGGTGGTGGGTTGAAAGGAGATTACAAAATAGGGATAGTTGATAGATCCTAATCCCTAGATAGGGTATTACATGTTTACAAAATGTAACGAGACATTTTGGAACGAAATTCAGAAAGCTCAAATAATAGAAGAAGAATGGAAGTAATTATGATGGATTGAGGTATGATTATTTGTTTTTTCAAAAAAAAAAACAAAGCATGTTGTTTTGTCGAAAAAACAATAGAAAAGAGTATTCGTAGTTAAAAGGTAAATATTTAGATGATACAAATAAAATGAAAATTTCGCTTCCATGGCTCAATTTAGTAAAGAAACAAGGTGTTATTTTTTGTTGAATTTAGTTGATTATCAAATTACATGAGTAATTTTTAATGCTTATAAAGAACGTTCAATAGTGAGATGTAAGAGCATCATAAACCATATAAAATTCTTAGATAAAAATGTATATAATTTGTTATAAATAAAAATTGTAAAAATATAAGTGAAAATTTCTTCAATTCAATGGGTCATTTCTATTATCTAAATTTTTTGCTAACCTATATATATTGGCTAAATTTGTCGAATTTCAAGAAATCTATAGTGAAAACTCATGTCATCTATTTTCATGTGGAAATAATATATTCTATTGATAAAAAATTGAAATAATAATAACATACTATTTTTAAAATATAACCAATCATTATAGTCAACTCCATTGGAATACAACACCTTACAAATTCAACAAATTTTACATAATCAATATTTTATATCATTTTAACCAATATAATTTGGTATGTTTTAAATTGCAATTAATGCAACAAGAAGCTAACTCCTCAAAAAGATGGATTTGAACTTTAAAAATCAGCCATATCATTTTTCTAGGATTTGCTTTTCCATTTAATTTACTTCAAATACACAAACGAAAGTATAAACTTTTACCTAATCAAATTTAGACTTGTAATTTTTTAATGCAATAGTTCAAAGGTATATGTTGGTAGTTTACACTTTTATCAGGGACATGTCAAGATCATTACTTATCTATGTCATATTATATATAAGCAAATTAGGAGATAATTTGGTTCATGATTTAACCATAAAAAAATAATGATCGTTAAATTTTGGTAAATATATAAGAGCCATCAGATCTAACATTAAGAAATATTCTCTTTTAAAGTACTTTACCAAAGAATCAAAGTTCGAATTCCATCAACAAATTTAAATTTAAATTTTGTATTCTTAGTTGTTAGTTCCAAACAATATTATCACTAATTAAGGTAACCATTAATGTTACAATTTTTAAAGAGCATTCTACGTCTAAGGGACTCAACTGGCAATTTAGTACAGGCAAAAGCAAAACTCCATCAAAGGAGTTGTAACTCCTGAGCTAGCAAAAGCAATGGCCATGCTATGCTAAGCTGGTTGAAGGAAAAGCAATGAAGGGTGGTGGAAATAGAGTCTGACTGCCTGGTAGCAGTTCAGGTAATTAGAAACAAAGTTCCAAAAATTTCTCCATTTGGTAAGATCGTTGAACTTGTCGAAGTATTTTAAGGGGACTTGAGTATAACATCATAATTTTTCCGTTTGGTAAGATTGTTGAAACTTGTCGATGTATGTTTAGGGACTTGAGTACAACATCGTTGTCGCTTATCAAATCGTCTGCTAATAAGGCTGCTCACTATATAGCGAGAGGGTTTTTTTTCTTTTCCAGATCAAGTCCTTGATAGTAAGGATGTTCCTATTAAGTTTATGTCTATTTTGCAAGCTGATTTAGCTCATCAATAAAATTTACATCTTTTACATTAAAAAAATAAATAAATTATTATCACTAATAATATACAAGTAACAGTATAATTTTATAAATAAATTATTTTTGCCAATACTAATATGTTAAAAAAAAAACCGTACATTGCATGGATAATAAACTAATAAACTATAATAAATTATCATATATATAAGTACGATTATATTATTTTTGGTACTACAAAAGACAACACATTCTTATCCCCTATTTTCATGTAATCCCGAGGTCAAACATTACAATTTTAATAGCACTGTAAAAAACCACAATTTAACAACTCAGCAGACACTAAACTCGGAAATAAAAAAACAAAATGACATGTAAATGCGTACAAACTGTGCATTACTTTTGAAACCGTTGAACACAGTGGCAAAAGTTGCCTATACAAACTAAGGTCCCATTTGGGAAATCTTATTTCTTAGAAATAAGTTACTTATTCTGGAAAAAAGTACATAAATATGTACTTTTTCTGAAATAGGTAACTTATTTCTGTAAGAAAACGAATATTAAACTCTCCATACACATTTTTCTCTAAAAAAATATGTAAATATACGATTTTTTTTTGGAAATAAGTAACTCATAAGTTCGAGTTAAGATTTGCCAAACAGGACTTAAACCTGGCAATTCGGATAATCGGATCAGTTTTGGATCGGATCGATTTTGAATCGGATCAACTTTTGGTTGTAACACATATGAATAGAGTTCGGATCGAATTTGATTCGGTACGAGTCTACTTCGGATTAAAATCGGATGAAATTTGGATTAAGATGGATGAAATTTGGTTCGAATCAGAATTTGTTCGGATCCTTTCGGATCATTACTCATTCGTTATTTTAATTTTTGAAATTTTAACATAACTAAAAGAGTATGTAATTGAATATTAATTGGAGTGTAATTAAAATAATTTGTTATTAAGTTAAATAAAATTTTTATGCATTTTAATTTATTTTTTCATTTTTGCAGGGTGTTAACAAACATTTTGGGAAGGTGTTAACCAACGACCAACCAACCAGTTATACCCTGTTTCGCTTATAATAGTATAGTATAGATAGATTAATTGGAGTGTAATTAAAATAATTTGTTATTAAGTTAAATAAATTTTTTATGCATTTTAATTTTTTTTTTCTCATTTTTGGAAGGTGTTAACAAACATTTTGGGAAGGTGCTAACCAACGACCAACCAACCACAACCAAAGTATATCTGTAATATCAGCATAGCTTTATTACTAATATAAAAACAGGCTTCTTATTAATCTTTCAAGTTATTCAATTTTGGTTTCACCCCAAACTTCTATTTCTACTAGGATTCCATGTTAATTAGAGAATAGTTGGGGAGCAATCCATCGAGAAATCTCAAAATAAAACCTAGACAAAGAATAGTACATGATATCAATACGAAGTGTTCCCAAATTCAGAATCATATACGAATTGGCCCCAATTTCAAAATCGGATGCCTAAATAGGCGAGAGGGCGGTACGTGGAGAGCAGTTTGTCTGCTCAATAGATGGAGATTAAAGGGTAGGGCTTCTACTCAGACGACTGCTTGTGTTGCTCCGGCGACAGTACTTGTAGCGTCGTGTTGGTAGTATATAGGATTCTACGTGCTTTTGCATGGGCTATCGTATATTATTATTGTGAATTAATATTTTAATTATATGATTAAATGTAAAATTTTAATTTATTTTAAATATCATTAATTTAATGTTATTTTTAAATTTATTGTTAAATATCTTAAGAATTCAATAGATACTTTTTAAAAATTAATTAGTATAACCTAAAATCGTAGAAAAAAGAATTGTAGGAAGAAGTGTGTGCGGGCGATGTTTCTAATCAGGATATAACTGAAAACGTTTTTAATTTTATAAAACATGTGGTTTTTTATTTTTAATAAATTATATATTATTTAAATGAGTTTTGAATTTTTAACACATTTTTTAATTTTTTAAAAATATATTTTTTTTGCCTCACTGGTAAATAATATCTTAAGAATTCAATAGATATTTTTTTAAAAATTATTTAGTATAACCTAAAATCGTAGAGGGAAGAATCGTAGTAAGAAGTGTGTGCGGTTGATTATTCTAATCGGGATATAACTGAAAACCTTTATAATTCTATAAAACATGTGATTTTTTATTTTTAATAAATTATATATAATTTAATTGAATTTGGAATTTTTTCACATTTTTTAATTTTTTAAAAATATAATTTTATGCCTTATTGGTAAATTTTATTATTTATAATAAATAAATTAGTATGAGAAAAATGTTCCTACAGTTAACTTTAGGAGAATTTCCTAAAATTAACCTTTAAAATCATGTGATTGTTACCTTTTATTTATAAGGCCCCGTAGGGGCATTAATGATGTGCCTTTTTATTTAGGAAACTATGTGACATGTCAATGGTTAACTTTAGGAAATTCTCCTATAGTTAACTATAGGATCATTAAGCCCAATTAGTATTTTTGATTCAACTTTTTTAACTTGTTATTTTTAGAAAGGTGTTCACAATTTTGTTGGAAGGCATTAACCAACCAAATATACCTTATTTTGCTTATAATATGTGATGGACGGTTTTTTTAAATTTAAATTATATTTTATTTATATTTTAATAATTAAATATCTCATATACATTACTTAATATAATATTGGCATAATTATATATATATATATATAGGCTAGCGTTCAAATAGAAACCAACCTTAGAATAGAAACTAGAAACCTACATTAAATAAATTATATTTCATTTATTTTAATGGTCCCGCTAGGGGCACCTTCACAAAAAACGTTTAAAATTCTTGGCTCTATTCAACAAAAATATAAAAAAAAATTAAAATTTTTTTTTTAAAAATTACTGTTCACGTGCCACGTCATCACGTGAACAGTATCTTTTTTTTAAAATTTTTTTAATTTTTTTATATTTTTGTTGAATAGAGACAATAATTTTAAACGTTTTTTGTATTGGAGTACCCCTAATTTGGTCATTAGATTAGCTTGAAATATTTAATTTAGGTTTAGTTTCTAGTTTCTATTCTAAGTTAGTTTCTATTAGAACAAGACCCTATATATATATATATATATATATATATTATATAATGGGGAACCTGAGATACATCTCAGGTAGTTTTCCTGAGATACATCTCAGGTAAATTTCCTGAGATATTGAGTAAATCAGTTAAAAAATCTTGGTGCCCCTACAGGGCCTACTCCTGCATAATCAAAATTACGTCGTTTTGTTTAAAAATGTTTAAAAATAGGATAGTATCTTAGGAAAGTTACCCGAGATGTATCTCAGATTCCTGTTTCTCACATATATATATATATAGAGTCCTGTTCTACTAGAAACAAATTAGAATAGAAACCTAGAAACTAAGCCCAGTCCACAAAAATATATTATTCTAGCCCAACTAAAAATACACGCACCACACCAGCATAGATTGAATATATAAGACCACTACACCACAATTGCCACCACCCACCACATCACCATCACGGCTGCCACCACACGCCCACCACCGCTGCCACCCACACACTACCATCACCACAGATCGAAGCTCGTCGTTCATTGTTCATCATCAAAGCGTCGTCGATGATTATTGTTCATCACTAATCTGTTCATCAAAGATCTGTTCATTTAATATATTAAATTATATTAAGAAATCACTAAATCATATTACAGAAATCACTAATTTGTATTGCAGAAATCACTAATTAGTATAGTAGAAATCACTAATCTATACAACTGTAATCACTGATACCGCACCCACCCCCCACCCCCACTTGCCATCACCACCACCACCACCTGCCATCGTTGCAATCGACCACCACACCACCTGTCAACGCCACCACCACCTACCTCGCTACCATCGACCACCACCACCATGATTGTTCAGATACATACACACATACATCGTTACATACACACAAATACACAAATTCAGATCTGGAAGTCTTCATCGGAATGTTCAGAATCGATAGATGAAGATAAGATTACGATCTGAAGTTAAAAATCACTAAATTATATTTGTAGTTGCACAATTAATGATCGGGAAGAAGTAAATCTGCAATCGGAATCAGAAATTGGTGTCGGAATCAGAGCCCCTGCGGGACCAGTGGTCGGAAAAGAAGATGGCGGCGGTGGTGCATCGGTGGAGGTGGAGGTGGTGGTGCGTCGGTGGTGATGGGTGGGGTGGGGTGGGGTGGGGTGGGGTGGAGATAGTTATTGGAGATAATAAAATATGGTGTGGAGATAGTAAAGTAGAGTGTGCAGATAATGGTTTCTAGTTTCTATTTTAAAAGTGGTTTCTATTTGACCACTAACCTATATATATATATATATATATATATATATATATATATATATATATATATATATATATAAAATAATAATCATTTAATTATATGTTATATTGTTCGAATTATAACTATATTTTGTGATAATATTATAAATATAAATGGAATTATCATATATGCTTACATTCAAATTTTTGTTATTAAAATTCAATTAAAGAATCCTAAAAAAGTAGTAATCGATTCTTCTATGTTCCTCTTGTTGGCGATTTTATGCACTTATTCGATCTAAGTTGATATATTACTTCGTTTTAGATTTGACCAATTTAAATTTTATGAGCAAATCTTTGGTATAAAAATTTTATTTAACTTAATAACAAATTATTTTAATTATACTCCAATTAATATTCAATTACATACTCTTTTAGTTATGTTTGAATTAAAATTCTTCACCTATACCCAACTTTTTTAGAC
Source organism: Saposhnikovia divaricata (assembly GCA_036435485.1). NCBI lineage: Eukaryota > Viridiplantae > Streptophyta > Magnoliopsida > Apiales > Apiaceae > Saposhnikovia > Saposhnikovia divaricata. The sequence continues at coordinate 50,813,916 of CM071594.1, read as the reverse complement.
TCTTATTATTTAATAATATATATTATGCCATCTATACTATCTATACTATAAGCGAAACAAGGTATAATTGGTTGGTTGGTCGTTGGTTAACTGCTTCCCAAAATGTTTGTTAACACTTTCCAAAAATGAAAAAATAAATTAAAATGCATAAAATTTTTATTTAACTTAATAACAAATTATTTTAATTACACTCCAATTAATATTCAATTACATACTCTTTTAGTTATGTTTGAATTAACATTCTTCACCTATACCCAACTTTTTTAGACTATTATTATTTAATAATACTAGCCTAAACTCCGTGCGATGCACGGATTTTTTTTATTATATGATTTTTTTTCATTAATTTGAATTATTTTTTTTAAACATGTTTTGGAGGTTTAAATTTTTTAATGAGAAGATTTGATAGTAATTATTTAAATGTTATCCGTGATAATCGTAGAAAATGAAAAATTTAGTTATAAAATATAGAAAAAATGATTGGTTTTAGTTAAAAAAGTAATCGGTTAATTATTAGTAATTTATTTATTGTTTTGTTTTATTAAATAGAATGCCCGTGATATAATTGGAGAAAAAGAGATTTTAGTTAAAAGAAATTAAAAAGATAACAGGTTTTAGGTAAAAAAGGTAATTGATTAGTTTATAGTAATTATAATGTAATTATGTTATTTTACTAAACAAAATTGCTTGTAATGTCTTTAGAAAATGATAAATTAATGTTGTCCGTGATATTTCTAGACAAAAAGGGATTTAGTTAGAAAAAATAGAAAAGATGATACGTTTTAACTCAAAAAGGTAATCGATATTAGTATTATATTATTATTATTATTTTATTTCATTAAATAGAATAATTGGAAAAAGAGAGATTTTAGTTAGAGAAAATAGAAAAGGTAATGTGAAAATTAAAAAGGTGACATGTTTTAGGTGAAAAGGGTAATTGATTAGTTTATAGTAATTATAATTTAATTATGTTATTTTACTAAATAAAATTGCTCGTATTATTTTTAGAAAATGAGAAATTAATGTTTCCTATGATATTTCTAGGAAAAAAGGAATTTAATTAGAAAAAATAGAAGAGATGATACGTTTTAGCTGAAAAGGTAATCGGTTAATTATTAGTACTAGTTTATAACCCGTGCGAAGCACGGGTTTCTTTTGATAGGTTATAAAATTTATTTAACATTATAATTATGTTTTTATATAATCCTTATTTTTAATAATTTTTAATTTTAATTTAATATAAATTTATATAATGAAATGCATGGTTTAAATTTTATTTTGTAAAATTCTAAATTAAAAATGTCGTTGACGGGTTCGAACTTTGATTTTTTAATAAATTAATTTAATCATATATTATATCTTATTATTAGATCTAACGATTGTTAATTATTAATAAAAATAATGATTTGTATATATGGTGAGATATTTTTGGGTGTATATTAGTGATCGCAAGATTAATTTTAAATTAAAAAGTACCCCATGTTTTAATTACAAAAATTACCACTAAAAATAATTACGGAAAGATATGGTGTGATATTTTGGATATATATTAATTATTGTAATATTAGTTTTAAATTAAATGGTAAAGTGTTTTAATTAGAAGTTAAGTCTTTAGAAAAAATGAATAATTGAGTTGTTGGAGCAGAAAAAAGAGTCCAAGTAGAAGTGGATGAAGGAATTTTAATCAGAATATAATTACGTTAACATTGGTAATTAGTTTTTTGAGTTGTTTTTGTAATTTAATTATTTATTTTAATAATTAGGATAACCAAACCGAAAACCAAAACTTAGGATAACCAAACCGAAAACCAAAACTTTCAATGTTTTGGCTTTAATATAATAGTATAGATTATAATAATAATATTTTATTTTTAATAAATAGAACCGCCAGTGATATAATTGGAGAAAGAGAGATTTTAGTTAGAGAAAAGAAAAAAGGTAACGTATTTTGATTGAAAAAGGTAACTGATTAGTTAATAATAATTATAATATAAATATGTTATTTTATTAAACAAAATTTCTCGTAGTGTTTTTAAAAAATGAGAAATTTTAGTTAGATAAAATATAAAGGATATTGTGTTTTACTTGAAGAATGAAATTATTTAGTTAAAATATAAAGGATATTGTGTTTTACTTGAATAATGAAGTTATTTAGTTATATTTAATTATGCTATTTTATTAAATAAAATTGCTCATAGTGTTTTTAGAAAATAAGAAATTAATGTTGCCCGTGATATTTATTGAAAAAAGGAATTTAATTAGTTAATATAGAAAAGATGATACGTTTTAACTGAAAAAGGTATTTGGTTAATTATTAGTATTATAATAATATTATTTTATTTTTATTAAATGGAATCGCCCGTGATATAATTGGAAAAAGAGAGATTATAGTTAGAGTAAAAAGAAATTGTAACGTGTGTTGGCTGAAAAGGTAATTGATTAGTTAATAGTAATTATAATAATTATAATAATTATAATTTAATTATGTCATTTTACTAAATAAAATTGCTCATAGTTTTTAGAAAATGAGATATTAATGTTGCCGGTGATATTTCTAGAAAAAAGAAGGGAATTTAATTAGAAAAAATAGAAAGAATGATACGTTTTAGTTGAAAAGGTAATCGGTTAATTATTAGTACTATAATATTATTATTTTAGTTTTATTAAATAGAAACGTCTGTGATATAATTGGAAAAAGAGAGGTTTTAGTAAGAAAAAAAGAAAAAAACGTGTTTTGACTGAAAATGGTAACCGTCCATGATATAATTGGAAAAAGAGAGATGTTAGTTAGATAAGAGCATCTCCAATGGTAATAGCTAAAATTATTAGCTATATAATGATTATCTAAACATTTACTGAACTGTAAGATGTTTTACTCCAATGGTATTAGCTATAATGATTAGCTATATTTTAAAAATAGTATTTTATCATTATTTTAATAATATAAATATATGTAAGTAAATAAGATCGATGATGTGTCACGATATAAGTGGAGATAATGAATTATAGATATTATCTATATATTATAGATGTCCTCCAAATATAGAGGATGTCAAGATGATTATCTAAAATTTTACCTAACAGGAAGTATGGTTGGAGAAGAAAAAATATAGATATCATCTAAAAATTGTGCCATGTCATCAAGTTTAGCTAACAGATGTGTAGCATTGGAGATGCTCAGAAAATGTAATGTGTTTTGAGTGAAAAGGGTAATTGATTAGTTAATAGTAATTATAATATAATTATGTTATTTTATTAAATAAAACTGCTTGTACTATTTTTTAAAAAAGAGAAATTTTAGTTAAATAAAATGTAAAGGATATTCTATTTTATCTAAAAAAGGAAATTATTTAGCTATTGAAAAATAGAAAAGGTAATATGTTTAACCTGAAAAAGGAAATTGATTAATAAAGGAGAAATTTTAGTTAGATAAAAATATAAAAGGATATTATATTTTACCTGAAAAAGCAAATTATTTAGTTTTTTAAAAATAGAAAAGATAATATGTTTAACCTCAAGAAGAAAATTGATTAGTTAATAGATTTGTAATTGAGTAAGGGTAAATAAGTAAAATCAACAGGTACCGTACCGACCAACCGACCGACCGAACAAACTTTTAATGTTTCGACTTTTATATAATAGTATAGATTGAAAAATAGAAAACATAATATATTTAGCCTGGAAAAGAAAATTGATTAATTAGTAGATTGGATTTTATCTGTAATTGAGTAAGGGTAAATAAGTAAAATCAATAGGTACCGTACCGACCGACCGACCAACCAACCAACCAAACTTTTAATGTTTCAGTTTTTATATAATAATATAGATATATTATGCCAATATTATATTAAGTAATATATATGAAATATATAATTATTAATATATAAATAAAATATTGTTTAAATTTAAAAAAACCGTTCATGGCACGAGTATAGGCTAGTATTAAAATATTTCCACATTTACCATTTCCTTCCTCCTTTACAATACAATTTTAAAATACAGTTAACGATTCTAAATTCTGTACAGTTTTTTATTGACTTAATATATTTATATATTAGATTTTTTTAGTTCAAAAATTGAGCTGATAAAGAAATGCTTTATGATGTTAGCCTAGCTCATGGTGTTCTAACCAGGTTTGTATATGGCTATAATTTCGTTAGTATTATTATGGTCAATCAATGTTTTGATCTATCTCTCTTTATCATGCATTTATATGCTTTAAATGTCTTTCTATATTTTGGTCAATTTTATTAGCCCATTGAGAGCTAATTTAGAGATTTGGGTTTAACTTTTAAAAAGAGAAAGAAGAGAAATGAGTTGTATAAACTAATTTATAGCTAATCACATTCAATTTTATTAATAACTAGCAATATGGCCCAGCAAAGCGAAGCATGATGGTTATATGAAAAGCATTGTCATAAGAACTTGTAAGACTGAATAAGTCACCAAGATCAATATATACTGACATCATCATATACTTGTCAAAACCATATACTTATACCATCGTTCAGAGTTGTATCCTTCTAACAGATCTCTAATATTAGTTTATGATGAAACTCGAAGGCCACTTCCTTATCACACGAAACTTGATCCTCCATTTTTTTCGTGAAGTGTTCACTGACAACTTCTCCCACACCAACTGCATTGTTTATTACTCAGAAGCCCTCTGCATTCTCTGGATATTCTCCTTCTCCATTTAAACTGGAAATTGGTGTCATAATTCTTGGCGAGGTTCTGGTCATTGGCGTGGCAACAATGTACGTGGTAATGGTCATAATGGTCACGACAGATATGTTACCCGCTGTAACACCCTCATTTGCCAACAATAATAATAATAAACTTTTATACTCAATTAAACATTAATATAGGAGAAATTTTAGAAATTTCGGCATGATGTAATCATAAACCGGACTAATCACCTGCTCAAGCAACTAAGTATAACTAAAACAGTCCACATGCACAAGATATACTAAACCATAAGGAAATAAAACCAAACCAACCCAGACCGCACACAGGTCACGGTATGAAACAACTACTAATAGTTAATACAACCCAGAACTGAATCAAATAATATACAACCCATTAATATGATAATCTGCCTACAAATACAGATATAATATAAACCAAGGTATATGTCACTACCCAACCAACCGCCTCGACCCTCTGACTGCCTCGGTGACTACCCCAACCCGACGGGCCACTTCTTCTAGACATCTCCTGGCTTAGCTGAGGAAACAGAATTAGCAAGCAAGTGAGCCAAAACGCTCAGCAAGTATATATGTATGAAATTAAAACATCAACAACTGATATGTCTGCAAGATTTTCAAGAATTAACAATTCAACAATATATATCTCAATTAAAGGTTCATCTTTTATCTGTATCATAGACTAGAATCGGATTGGACTATCATGCATTTTATAAATAAAAACAATTATAAGGTTAGGCTGCTGATCAGTCACGCACTAACCCCGGACAAACGCACACAGCAATGTCCTTTAATGGATCCACGGCACACATTGGCCTTAATTATTTCCGACCACGAATCTGGTCCGACCCTTACGGTCCACATTTTAAAAAAACTAACAGTCCAATCCTAACTAAACATCAGGTGTCGGAACAATCGACCACCTCAACTACCAAACATCCTGAACACTTTCGTTCCAGGTTAACATCTCAAATCTCACCAAATAGAACAAGGTCAGGTAATCTCTGAATTAAATATCGACAAGTTCGATATGAGAAACAGGGGTATTGATTCAAGTCAAGCTACTAAAAGGATCAACGAAACGATATAATCAACTTGGGGTATAAAAATGGAATATTCAAAGTCAATGGAAATTATCAGAGCAGTTATATCGAGGATAAATCAAATGCATAAGAATCAAGTTATGATAATCATAATTCGCTGGAAATATAAGTGAAGTGGTCTACTTGAAAGAGGAGTGGAATAATACACTTGCAAGGAATATGGATGTAAATCAATTCATTAATAGCATCAACAACTCAGTGGAATCAATTTTGGGACATAACAATTAGGTATTCGCAATTTCGGAAAATTAACAGAACAATTATAGCAAGAATAATTTAAATAAGCATATGAATCAGACTTTTATAATCATAACTCATTTGAAAGGTAATTGAAGCGATTTACTTGCCTTAAATAGAAAATTACAGAATCCGAAGTGTCTTTACGTCCTCAGCTTTAGCCTTCCCTTTATCCTCGGAATCTACACACAATATGACACTATTTCAGAATCCTGTTTAATACTCGCTAATCAATATAAACATTCCACTTAGTCTACCCCTGCGAATAGTTCCCTAATTTATGATTATTTAATCATATAATATCAATACATAACTACAGACGAAAGTATTTAGTCACATAGCCACATAAGCACATACCATATAGATTTTAAAATATGAAGCCCGACTCACAACTCGTATAAGTTGCATAATTATACATACTCGTTTTCAAGAAATAATTTTAATATATTTTAGAAAAATTTTGACGGCATCCCCTTTATACAGGGGACTGCCAGTCGGGATACAGCCGACACAACCAACACAAATTCTCAATTACTAATCAAATCCATAATTAGCATTCAATCCCAATTTCACATTCCAATTTACTGATTTATAATCCAATACAATTTAAACAATTAATAACAACTCGATAATAAAATTACAATTTATTAGATAAATAACAAATATTAATTATTAAATAAGTTTTGCCTCAGAAAATAATCATCATCGCCGATTTTATGCCCTCGACTCAAATTAAATCACCGTCGAGGGGGCAAAATCCCGAGGGTGCCCAAATTAGGGTTTCCAACTCGGAATTCCACACTTACTATTAATACGAACAAAATGAAATTTCTGTAAATAATTCCACAATCTTCGACAAAGTTTAATCAGGATCATCAAAATCTCAGTTCAACCTTTGCAATATCACGAGACAAATAACCAGAACAGGGGACTCAAGCATAGCCACACGGCTACACAACACACACTTCGAACACAACATACACAATCGACACTGTCACCGTGCAACACAAAGCAACACAGCCATTCCATTTCTACGCACACAACAGCCGAGAGGACAAGAACAGGGGAGAGGGAGTTAGTACCGAAATCGACATTCAAGCCACAATTTTCTTTGGCTCAACCTTTAACCCACACACACACTCACCCACACAGTCACATACCCACACACACACTCACCCACGCAGTCACATACCCACACACACAACCATAATCGCAGTGATAACAGGGGACCTGCGATTAGGCTACAACAGCAACAAGAAAAGAACTTCACAAACTCTCACCACTTCAATACATACACATAAACTGCGTACACACGCATTAACCACACACACAGGTACAGGCGAACTGGATGGAAGGGAATCAACAGCCATAATCAAGGCTTACCAGGCCAACAAGAACGGAATCAAGGAGGAAGAAGTCGGGATTGAGAGATTTCGTGGGAGAGATTGAGAGCGGATAGGGGAGGAATTAGGAATAGCTGCTAGAGACTTCCAGAGAGAGCAGGGATGTCGATGCTCTTGTTTTAGAAAATGTAATTAGGGATTGGAATTATAAAGAATTTGGGGAAAAGAAATGGGGAATAAAGTGATCTAATGATTATACAGTTCTGAAAAAAACAAATAAAACTTTTCCTAAAATCGACATCAATTATAAAAATGGGTAGGACATTAAATTTTAAAACTTAAAAATGAAGAATGTAAAATTACGATCACTCTCATATTTTTAAAATATTTTTAGGGTTAAAAACGAATTAAATACGGATTTTACAAGATTAAATCCGTAAAATGAAACAGAATTCATAAAATCATTTTAAAATCGTTAAAAATCAAAATAATTCCATACAACATTTTTAAAACTCAAATAAACTAATAAAGTTAATAAAACTAAAGATTTCATAATTTTTACTAATTCCGATGATTTTATAAAATTCTCAGAAAGTAAATATAACGAAATTAAATAGGAATAAATCCCAAAAATATAATTAAAATAGTCGGGCTTACATAACACATATAAAATATCAATCTGACTTCCAAATATTATTCCACTATATAATATTTCCTCAACCAATTCACATACCACATAATTCACATTTAATAATAAAATAAATAACTTTTAGTAATAAAATAATCTGAATTTTCTAAGGCGTTATAACCTTCCCCCCTTAAAAGGATTCTGTCCCCAGAATCTCACCTAAGAGAATAATTGAGGATACTTTTCCAGCATATCGCTTTCCAACTCCCAAGTTGATTCTTCCACCTTGGGGTTCCTCCACAAAACTCTCACTATAGGAATTGTTTTATTCCTCAAAACCTTTTCTTTTCGATCTAGTATTTTGATAGGCTGCTCCACATAAGATAAATCTGGCTGAATCTCTATCGGCTCATATTCAATGACATGTTTAGAATCCAGATGGTACTTCTTAAGCATGGATACATGGAACACGTTATGGATATGTTGCATATGAGGCGGTAAAGCTAGCTCGTAGGCGACTTTCCCGACTTTCTTCAATACCTCGAAAGGCCCCACAAATCTTGGACTTAATTTTCCTTTCTTGCCAAATCTTACTAACCCTTTCCACGGAGATACTTTCAACAGTACTTGCTCTCCTTCTTCGAATTCCATATTCTTTCTGGCCATATCCGCGTACTTCTTCTGTCGGTTCTGAGCTGTCACTAACCGTTTCTGAATAAGTTGGACTACTTCCTTGGTTTGCTGCACTAACTCAGGTCCGAGTATCTTTCGCTCGCCAACTTCTTCCCAGTATACTGGAGATCGACACTTTCGTCCATATAACGCTTCATATGGTGGCATACCGATACTAGCATGAAAGCTATTGTTGTATGAAAATTCCACTAACGGCAAGTGTTCATCCCAACTTCCTGCAAAATCCAATGCACAAACTCGGAGCATGTCTTCAATTGTCTGAATCGTTCTTTCACTCTGACCGTCAGTCTGAGGATGGTAAGCAGTACTCATTTTTAATTCGGTGCCCAAACATTCTTGAAAACTTCTCCAGAATCTCGAATTAAATCTTGGATCTCGATCTGAGACTATTGATACAGGAACTCCATGTCGCACCACGATCTCTTTTATGTATATGTGGACCAATTTGTCTAATGAGAACCTTTCATTTATCGGAAGGAAGTGCGCAGATTTCGTTAATCGATCAACAATTACCCAGATAGCATCATGATTAGCTCTCGTCCTTGGCAATCCAACCACAAAGTCCATGGCAATATGTTCCCATTTCCACTCGGGAATCTCTAATGGTTGTAGCATCCCACTTGGCCTCTGATGTTCTGCTTTTACTTTCTGACAGGTCAAACACTTACTTACCCATTCAGCAATATCTCTCTTCATATCCGGCCACCAGAAGTTTCTTTTCAAGTCTCGATACATTTTCGTACTCCCTGGATGAATCGAATATTTCGAGCTGTGGGCTTCCTGTAGGATCTCATTCTTCAACTCTGTCACATTGGGTATCCAGATACGTGAAGAAAATCTTAATATCCCCTTGTCATCTTCCTGTGTGCATATTTCCTCACCGGTTAACTTGTTCACATCTCCGCTCATGACTTCCTCCTGGCATCTGCGAATCTTTTCTAATAGTTCTGGCTGAAACGTCATAGTGTACACCGTATCTGTACTACTTGCAGGCATACACACCTCTATCTCCAATCTTTCAAACTCTTTGTATAATTCCTCAGGCATTGTCAACATACTGATTTTCTCCTTCCTACTTAAAGCGTCCGCCACTACGTTCGCCTTCCCAGGATGATAGTTGATGGTACAATCATAATCCTTGAGTAATTCCAACCATCTTCTCTGTCTCATATTTAACTCCTTCTGGGTGAAAATATATTTTAAACTCTTGTGGTCTGTGTAAATTTCACACTTTTCCCCATACAGATAATGTCTCCAAATCTTTAAGGCGAAAACAATCGCGGCTAATTCTAAGTCGTGAGTAGGATATTTCTGTTCGTGAGGTTTCAATTGTCTCGAAGCGTAAGCAATTACCTTTCCGTGCTGCATTAGTACACATCCCAAACCTTTGTGAGATGCATCACTGTAAATCACAAAATTTCCCTTTTCATCTGGTAGTGTCAATACAGGTGCAGTCACCAATCTCTTCTTCAATTCCTGGAAACTTTCTTCACACTTCTCATTCCTCACAAACTTTTCATTCTTCCTTGTCAACTTTGTTAGTGGGGTGGCTATTTTCGCAAAGTCTTGAACAAATCTTCGATAATATCCCGCCAATCCTAAGAAACTTCGAACCTCTGTGGGTGTTTTAGGTCTGTCCCAATTCATCACGGCTTCAATTTTAGCAGGATCCACCTTAATCCCTTCACTGCTGATGACATGCCCTAAAAACTGCACTTCTTTCAACCAAAACTCACATTTGGAAAACTTCGCATACAGTTTCTCTTTCCTCAACGTTTCTAAGGCTATTCTCAAATGCCCTGCATGCTCTTCTTCGGTCTTCGAGTATATCAGAATATCATCTATAAACACAATCACAAACTTATCCAAATACTTCTTGAAGACTCTATTCATTAGGTCCATGAATGCTGCTGGTGCATTAGTTAGCCCAAAGGCCATCACTAAGAACTCGTAGTGCCCATATCTAGTCCGAAACGCTGTTTTTGGAACGTCTTCCGGTCTAATCTTTAATTGAAAATATCCTGACCGCAAATCAATCTTCGAGAAACAAGTTGCTCCTTTCAGTTGATCGAATAAGTCATCAATTCTTGGCAAAGGGTATTTATTCTTAATGGTCAACTTATTTAGTTCCCGATAATCGATACACAGTCTCATACTTCCATCCTTCTTCTTTACAAATAATACCGGAGCTCCCCACGGCGATACACTAGGTCTAATGATACCTTTCTCCAGAAGATCTTGCAATTGAACTGCCAATTCCTTCATCTCTACAGGTGCCATTCGATAAGGAGCCTTTGACACGGGTTTAGTTCCGGGGGCTAAATCGATGGTAAATTCTATTTCTCTATCCGGAGGTAAACCGGGAAGTTCATCCGGAAAAACATCAAGAAATTCATTCACCACTGGAATTTCCTCTATTTTAGGCACCTCTTGACTAGTATCCATGACATAAGCCATATAGCCCTCGCATCCTTGCCTCAACAACCTCTTCGTTTGAATGATCGTTAAAAATCTCCTATTTTGCCTCTGACCCCTAAAGGTAACCTCTACATTATCAGAGGGTTTAAGGATCACCTTCTTATTCTTACAATCAATTTGGGCATTATTTTCTGTTAACCAATCCATTCCTAAGATAACATCAAATTCACCTAACTGAAAGGGTATCAAATTAGCGTAAAAACAATGCCCTGAAATATCAATCTTGCAACGAGGACACACTTGAGTAACCGGAATTCGTTCTGAATTAGCTATTTCTATAACTATAGCTTCACGTAACATGCATACCTCACAATTTAACTTTTGAACAAATTCTTTGGATATAAAGGATTTCGTAGCCCCGGAATCAATTAACACTTTAGCTTGAACAGAATTTACAGGGAGCGTACCTGCTACCACATCCGAATTCTTAATAGCTTCGTTCAGAGTCATGTTGAAAGTCCTTGCCACGGGTCTGACACTTGCTGTTGGGGGTGGTGCTTCAATTGCTTGCAGTATTGGGTTAGCCAGAACTGGAGGTTTCAATACAGGTACTTTACAGTCTTTCAATATATGCCCTGGCTTCCCACAACGGTGACACACAATTCCTGCCTTGCATTCCCGAGCATAATGACCTTTTTGATTACATTTGAAACACGTCACCTCCAACTTTGTACACACCCCCGGATGCCTCTTCCCACAAGTTTTGCATTCTGCCAAGGGTGGCCTAACCAATTTCTGTTGACTCGCATCTTGAATTCTATTTCCTTGGCCCCCATTCCCTGATCCCGGCTTCTTAGGGTTCCCATACTTTCCTGGCTGGAATCCTGGCTTTTTATTTGGCACATTATGAGAACTGCCTTGCTCTTGTCGTTCCCCCATTGACCCAGCCTTCCTTTTCTTTCCTTCTTTTTCCTTGAAGTATAATTCGCTTTCCCCTTCAGCTATCATGGCCTTTTGCACCACTGCTGCATAAGTCTCCAACTCCAAAACTGCTAGTTTAGTACGAATCCACGGTTTCAATCCTTGTTGAAACCTCTTAGCCTTCTTTCTCTCCGTATCCACATAGGCCGGAGCAAACCTAGCTAGTTCCGTAAACTTGGTTTCATATTCTGTCACCGACATTTTCCCTTGTTTCAGCTCCAAAAACTTCATCTCCATCTGGTCTTTCATATAGTCGGGGAAATACTTTTCCAAAAATAGCTCTGTGAACCTTTCCCAAGGAATCACCTCAGTAGCTTCCAACATCTTCACCGACTCCCACCAGTAAGTAGCTTCATTCTTCAAGAAATAACTTACATATTCAGTTTGTTTGTCTGCTGGGACCCCAACCAGTGCAATGGCTTTTTCCATTTCTTTTAACCAAGACCTCGCCTCCACCGGGTCCGCTGTCCCTTTAAACTCAGGAGGTTTTACTGCCTGGAAAGACTTAAAAGTAACCACCGGAGGAACAGGTGGCTGCTGCTGCTGCTGTTGTTGCTGCTGTTGCTGTTGTTGCTGTTGTTGCTGTTGTTGCTGTTGTTGCTGTTGAGCCAACAACTGCTGCTGTAATTGCTGCTGTTGCTGTGCCAGAGTAGCAGTCTGCTGAACAAGAGTTTGTAATATTTGTGCTAAGGCAGGGTCCATCTGACCAACAGGAGGTGGATTAGCTTGTTCACCCTGTTCGGGGGTTCGGGTATTTTGTTTCTTCTTTTTGGGTGGCATATTTCTGAAATCAATGAACAATTATATTAGATTCAGGTTCAGAAAATAATAGCTCAAAATGATCCAACTTAAACAAACAATGCATATATTACTGAAAGGTAATTCGAGGTCTCCAACCAATATTCCGGTCAACAATTGATTCACAGGGTGCAATAGGATATTAATCCAAGGTTACACAAGGTATTCACAAACGTTCAACAAGTGCTATAAAGAAACAATAGTCATAATGCTAAGGTCAAACATAGTATCGAAAGTAAAAACTATGCTAGAAGGAAATGATGCTGAAGGTAAATATGAAACGAGCAGTAAATAAGATGCTTAAATAAATGACAGTAATAAGGAATTTAACACAGTTCTGCGAAAGTGATAATGACATATATAGATAGATCTGATACAAGCGTAAGAACAACGCTTCGATAAGGGTACAACATAATACTAAAAGAGAAGACTGCTAACATCTAGTCACAGTACAACAGATATATACAACAAAACTGGTCGTACTGCAAATCCTGACGTACTACTACCACCATAACGTGCCTCTAAATACCACATCATCATACTACCCTAATCATCACTGGTCATCATCGTCATCCGACTCTCCCCGCCAAGCTGATCCCAAAATGCTCTCCAGCTCTGCCGTCACCAGACCTAGGGTCACCTGCTGTGTCACAAATGCCGGCTCATCTCGGGATCTCATCCGTCCCCGCCTAATGACAACACGTCTAAGAGCTCGTACTCGCCTCCGGACATCCTCCAGCTCAGCCACCACTCTATCTCTATCTCTAGCCCGCTCCTCCTCCCCAGCCCTCATAGCCCTCCACTCTGCCATCTGCCCCAAGAGATAGTCCCTCTCTCGGGCCACTCGCTCGTACACATGGTATGGTACAGGCTGAGGAGTATACTGGTATGCTGGCCCATTCACTGAGCCCTGCGATCCCACGAACGGCTGCATAACCCCTGGGGAAATCTGCTGCGGTACAGAAGCCCCTCCTTCCGGATCCTCGTCCGGGTCTGAATCGGAACCAGAAGCAGGTGCCTGAAGTATACATATATATATATATATAATTAGACTTCCTGTCCCTCACGAAACAATCCTAACCTTTCTTATAACTCTACCCCGACTCCCCACCTAATTGTTTCAGTGACTGTGACCTGTGGCTCTGATACCAACTTGTAACACCCTCATTTGCCAACAATAATAATAATAAACTTTTATACTCAATTAAACATTAATATAGGAGAAATTTTAGAAATTTCGGCATGATGTAATCATAAACCGGACTAATCACCTGCTCAAGCAACTAAGTATAACTAAAACAGTCCACATGCACAAGATATACTAAACCATAAGGAAATAAAACCAAACCAACCCAGACCGCACACAGGTCACGGTATGAAACAACTACTAATAGTTAATACAACCCAGAACTGAATCAAATAATATACAACCCATTAATATGATAATCTGCCTACAAATACAGATATAATATAAACCAAGGTATATGTCACTACCCAACCAACCGCCTCGACCCTCTGACTGCCTCGGTGACTACCCCAACCCGACGGGCCACTTCTTCTAGACATCTCCTGGCTTAGCTGAGGAAACAGAATTAGCAAGCAAGTGAGCCAAAACGCTCAGCAAGTATATATGTATGAAATTAAAACATCAACAACTGATATGTCTGCAAGATTTTCAAGAATTAACAATTCAACAATATATATCTCAATTAAAGGTTCATCTTTTATCTGTATCATAGACTAGAATCGGATTGGACTATCATGCATTTTATAAATAAAAACAATTATAAGGTTAGGCTGCTGATCAGTCACGCACTAACCCCGGACAAACGCACACAGCAATGTCCTTTAATGGATCCACGGCACACATTGGCCTTAATTATTTCCGACCACGAATCTGGTCCGACCCTTACGGTCCACATTTTAAAAAAACTAACAGTCCAATCCTAACTAAACATCAGGTGTCGGAACAATCGACCACCTCAACTACCAAACATCCTGAACACTTTCGTTCCAGGTTAACATCTCAAATCTCACCAAATAGAACAAGGTCAGGTAATCTCTGAATTAAATATCGACAAGTTCGATATGAGAAACAGGGGTATTGATTCAAGTCAAGCTACTAAAAGGATCAACGAAACGATATAATCAACTTGGGGTATAAAAATGGAATATTCAAAGTCAATGGAAATTATCAGAGCAGTTATATCGAGGATAAATCAAATGCATAAGAATCAAGTTATGATAATCATAATTCGCTGGAAATATAAGTGAAGTGGTCTACTTGAAAGAGGAGTGGAATAATACACTTGCAAGGAATATGGATGTAAATCAATTCATTAATAGCATCAACAACTCAGTGGAATCAATTTTGGGACATAACAATTAGGTATTCGCAATTTCGGAAAATTAACAGAACAATTATAGCAAGAATAATTTAAATAAGCATATGAATCAGACTTTTATAATCATAACTCATTTGAAAGGTAATTGAAGCGATTTACTTGCCTTAAATAGAAAATTACAGAATCCGAAGTGTCTTTACGTCCTCAGCTTTAGCCTTCCCTTTATCCTCGGAATCTACACACAATATGACACTATTTCAGAATCCTGTTTAATACTCGCTAATCAATATAAACATTCCACTTAGTCTACCCCTGCGAATAGTTCCCTAATTTATGATTATTTAATCATATAATATCAATACATAACTACAGACGAAAGTATTTAGTCACATAGCCACATAAGCACATAGCATATAGATTTTAAAATATGAAGCCCGACTCACAACTCGTATAAGTTGCATAATTATACATACTCGTTTTCAAGAAATAATTTTAATATATTTTAGAAAAATTTTGACGGCATCCCCTTTATACAGGGGACTGCCAGTCGGGATACAGCCGACACAACCAACACAAATTCTCAATTACTAATCAAATCCATAATTAGCATTCAATCCCAATTTCACATTCCAATTTACTGATTTATAATCCAATACAATTTAAACAATTAATAACAACTCGATAATAAAATTACAATTTATTAGATAAATAACAAATATTAATTATTAAATAAGTTTTGCCTCAGAAAATAATCATCATCGCCGATTTTATACCCTCGACTCAAATTAAATCACCGTCGAGGGGGCAAAATCCCGAGGGTGCCCAAATTAGGGTTTCCAACTCGGAATTCCACACTTACTATTAATACGAACAAAATGAAATTTCTGTAAATAATTCCACAATCTTCGACAAAGTTTAATCAGGATCATCAAAATCTCAGTTCAACCTTTGCAATATCACGAGACAAATAACCAGAACAGGGGACTCAAGCATAGCCACACGGCTACACAACACACACTTCGAACACAACATACACAATCGACACTGTCACCGTGCAACACAAAGCAACACAGCCATTCCATTTCTACGCACACAACAGCCGAGAGGACAAGAACAGGGGAGAGGGAGTTAGTACCGAAATCGACATTCAAGCCACAATTTTCTTTGGCTCAACCTTTAACCCACACACACACTCACCCACACAGTCACATACCCACACACACACTCACCCACGCAGTCACATACCCACACACACAACCACAATCGCAGTGATAACAGGGGACCTGCGATTAGGCTACAACAGCAACAAGAAAAGAACTTCACAAACTCTCACCACTTCAATACATACACATAAACTGCGTACACACGCATTAACCACACACACAGGTACAGGCGAACTGGATGGAAGGGAATCAACAGCCATAATCAAGGCTTACCAGGCCAACAAGAACGGAATCAAGGAGGAAGAAGTCGGGATTGAGAGATTTCGTGGGAGAGATTGAGAGCGGATAGGGGAGGAATTAGGAATAGCTGCTAGAGACTTCCAGAGAGAGCAGGGATGTCGATGCTCTTGTTTTAGAAAATGTAATTAGGGATTGGAATTATAAAGAATTTGGGGAAAAGAAATGGGGAATAAAGTGATCTAATGATTATACAGTTCTGAAAAAAACAAATAAAACTTTTCCTAAAATCGACATCAATTATAAAAATGGGTAGGACATTAAATTTTAAAACTTAAAAATGAAGAATGTAAAATTACGATCACTCTCATATTTTTAAAATATTTTTAGGGTTAAAAACGAATTAAATACGGATTTTACAAGATTAAATCCGTAAAATGAAACAGAATTCATAAAATCATTTTAAAATCGTTAAAAATCAAAACAATTCCATACAACATTTTTAAAACTCAAATAAACTAATAAAGTTAATAAAACTAAAGATTTCATAATTTTTACTAATTCCGATGATTTTATAAAATTCTCAGAAAGTAAATATAACGAAATTAAATAGGAATAAATCCCAAAAATATAATTAAAATAGTCGGGCTTACATAACACATATAAAATATCAATCTGACTTCCAAATATTATTCCACTATATAATATTTCCTCAACCAATTCACATACCACATAATTCACATTTAATAATAAAATAAATAACTTTTAGTAATAAAATAATCTGAATTTTCTAAGGCGTTATACCCGCTCTTATGATTTTAATCATTTTAATTCTGGCTCTCGAGGATGTGGTATCCTTGGTTCTGCTCCTCTAATTCCACACAACCTCCTTCTACTAGCTTTACTGGTTCATTCCTGTGGCATGGTGGGTCATATTGCAGCATCATGTCCCACAACAAAACTCACCATCAGAATCAGTTAGTCAGTTTGCAGGTCTCTCAATTGACGAGTCTTTTAATCCATCTTGGTATATGGATACTGGTGCTACTTCTCATATGGTAAACAGTTCTGGTAAGTTATCTACATTTGTTCCTTATAATGGCACATACCAAGTTGCAGTTGGTAATGGCTCCATTTTACCGATTACATATGTAGGTGACCTTTCCTTACACACTAAAAATAATTCTTTCCTCCTTCCACGCACTCTTGTTATTCCTCACCTACATAAAAATTTAATCACCGTTCGTAAATTTACTCATGATAATAATTGTTTTGTTGAATTTCATGCATGGGGTTATATCATCAAGGATTCAAAAACGGGGAAGATTCTGCACAAATGCGTTAACAGTGATCCTCTTTATCCACATTCCTACCTACAGGTCAAATGGCAAGTCAGCAAGCTCTTCTTTCTGTTCAAGCTCCTCTAGATATTTGGCACTCCAGATTAGGACATCCCAGCTCTTTCACTATTTAGCGTCTCAGACATCTTCTTCCGTTGTCAAAGAATAGGCATCTAGTTAATTTTCAGTGTTCTTCATGCTCTGTTTCTAAAGCTTGTAATTTACCATTTAGTCGAAGTACTACTTGTTCCCACTCATTTTTAGAATTAATTCACAGTGATGTTTGGACATCTCCAATCCATTCAGTTTCTGGTTATAAATATTATATCATTTTTGTTGATGACTTTACAAAGTTTACATGGCTTTATCCTATGAAGTACAAATATGACGCCTTATCATGTTTTAAAACATTTAAACTTCATGTTGAAAATCTCGAAAACACCAAAATTAAGTTTTTTCGGTCTGATAACGGGGGTGAGTTCATTAATGTACAATTTCAGACATTTTTACATGAAAATGGCTTTTTTTTTTTCCAGTCCTCTTGTCCAAAAAACCCGAACAAAATGGTGTTGCGGAATGCAAACATCGTCATATCTCCGAGACTGGTCGATCTTTAATTAACCATTCATCTGCTCCTTTGTCTTTCTGGGTGGAAGCCTTCCAAACAGCTGTGTTTCTTATCAGTCGGCTGCCTACACCAATTCTCGACCATATTTCTCCATTTCAAAAGTTATTTAATAGAAATCCTGACTACTCTATTGCAAAGGTGTTGGCTCATTATGTTTTCCCAATTTAACATCTTATGTGAGCAATAAACTCGAGCCTCGCTATACACCATGTGTTTTCATTGGCTATATCCCTCATAAAAAAGGTTACAGATGTCTCTCTCTTGCAACAGGAAGAGTTTATTTCAGTCGACATGTGCAATTCGTTGAGAAAGCACGAGTGTCGTCTCCTATGTCTTCCACCACTTCATCTATCTCACGAAAATCCAAGAAAGATTTGATTTCTGATACTGTCACTATCATACCTCGCATGTCACCTGATCCAGGGTCACCTCAAACATGTCCGCACTAAATCACGCAAGCGTACGCGGTCACAAGTAATATAAGATTAAGTAGAGTTCGTTCCCACAGAGACCGGTATATTTCAGATTATGCAACTTATGCAACAATGTATGATTATTATTCACTGCTAAGACAAGTATCAAAGTTGTGTTTTAATTATCTAAATTAACTAACAAGCAACTTAACAATACTAAGAATTAATTAACTAATGAAATTAAATTCGAATTACTTATGAGAGATAAAACATGGGATCCTAACTTCATTAAACACTTCGTTTAGAGTTGATGCCTTTAATTAATGTATGTGACTGTTATGACAACTAATCGGATAACACGAAATAAGTACACACTACCTTTCAGTATACTAATACCAAACTACTCAACATCCACAAAAGAGATAGAAGCTGGGCAGGCACCAATTATGTTTAGACCTTATATGTCTCTAAGATTTGAAAACATAATGGTTTAAGTACAAGTTTTCCATTGAGATCACATAGGGCAGCATAAGATGGTTAAAATTACACTACTAATCATGCATGTCAAAACATCCATAAACCTATGCCAGCATGGCAAGTTCTAAATTTCTATATCTACTATCGCTTCAATAGAGATTAACAATTAAGATGTTAGCTACGCATCCAAAAGCATTAAGTATAACCATACGAGGATATCAACAATTCATCACACACAAATCTTTAAAGCAATCAAACTACTAAACTCCGTAAATAAATCCGTTAGAATCCCATGACAACGATTAGTTCATAATCGAATGGCTCGTCATCATGGGATCTAGTGTAAACAAGATCTGAATAAAAACAATAGTGCTAGAGTAATAAGGTTTAGAAAACAAATCCAAAACGAGATCCAAAGTATCGCCTAATTAGAAGAATACAAAAAATTTAGATCTAGATCTCTGATAGTTGTCACGTGCTTCGGTAGAATCCTTCTCCAAGTCTCTCTTGTCTCCTTCTATGATAAAAACGTGCTTCTAATGTCAATAAGACCGGCACAGCGTGGGCGTACTCTCAACGGCGCGGGCACGCCCTTCACTGCATGGGCGCGATGCTACACTGCACGGGCACGCTGCTACAGTGCTACAAACAGAATCATCTTCTTCCGAGCTTTCCAACGACTAATTACGGGCCTCAAACGGACTTGTAGAACTCCCGATAGAGCCAAAACAGTGAAAGCTTTGACACTGATAGAAAAAACTGATTTTCTTCACACTTTTCTTGGCTCTGCTAGCTTTCTTTGCAGCAGCACTTCTCATGAGTTGTCAAATAAAGCACAAGTATCCTCTGAACTCCAATGCAAGCCCAAGTAGCCTATGAATTCTAACAAAACACCACCACATAATCACTGAAAAACACCAACCTGCCTCCAACTAGAAGTTTTGTACAACTCAATGAAAACACGACATACTTGAGGTCAAGTAATCAATTTAAACCGATACAAAACATTCTAAGTGGATATAAAATCCACTTATCACAACCCCAAACTTAAACCGATGCTTGTCTTCAAGCATAAACAGACTCGATACATACAAATGCAATGCATGAATGCAACTAAATGAAAATGCAAAGATCCCCTCGGAATAACCATAACCAATTCATTAAGCAAATATCATAGAGAATGCAATAACTCCAAACAGAGCTCGACTAAATCCCTGTATACTAACATTACATGAACAGAAACATGGGTGTGAGCGATGCTCATCAGATATACTCCTAACACTAGATCAAAGCCGTAGCCTATTCTTCGCCAAAACAATCACATGTTTATAAATAGAATGAATGCTAAACACTTCATAACTCAGAGACACCTCAATCATCATTTGAGTTAGACAAAGATCCATGCTAAATTACTAAACAAACAACGACACATAACATAACACATATGCTTATTTGACCGTGCAATGGATGCGATCCCTAAAGGCTTATACAATAATACCCATGTAGCGAGCGTTAGGTTAGTGGATCCCAGACCGGAAATGTTAACTCGAATAACTTGTAGAAGGGGGGGGGGGGGTTGAATACAAGTTATATAATCGTGTCTGATTTTTGCTTGATTAGATGAACAAGAACAAACGAATGAATCAAACTTTGTTTGTATTAAAATAAATCAAATACAAACTCTACCAAAGGTGTACAATACCTTTAGCAGCTGCTGACAATACAAATCTCTCTCTCTCTCTGTTTGTTTCGAACTATCGAATACAAACCTTATACAGAGCTTCACACGATATGCACTCTAAAATTCACAATTTTCTCTTTTTACAATAAAATATAGAGTATTTATAATTCTACCTATCAACTAATAACAGAATTATAATCTATCTATGACAATGTTCTGCCGTCCAGTTGATAGTTTCCATCAATAGAGAATCCGTTTCCTTCACGATATCTTCTTGCTTGTTTTTCAAAACAACGATCCTGTTTTATAGCACTTGCCAGTTTCTGTAGCATCCATAATGACATGATCAGTAACACGACTAATATCAGGATTTCCCATTGCATCAGGATCTGATCATCCCATCAGTATTTGATCAGGATCTGACTTGCTGTATCAGGATCTGCTCTTAGTTCCTGAAATGTAGTCTCTGACGCACTATTCCTGACTAACCTCCACAGATTACTGTCTAACACATATATCCTATACAAAGTGCTAAATCCTTTATAAGATTAGGATATACAAGAAGTATTAGCAAAATTCTATTCTCAACATCACAACTTATGAATTATTCCTAATAATCCCCCCTATTTATGCTTTAGAATGTGAAGCATAAATCTAAGTTGTGGATGTCAAAACATATAACAATACAACCAGAATAGAATTTATGAATTTAAGATCATGAAGTTAAGTACCTCCTTCTTCAGATGTAGACATGTATCTAGTACTTAGAAGAAAGAATTCAACTATTTGATGCTTCTTTTCCTTTACCACTTCCATGATGAAATTTACCTTAATTCTGCTCCCAGTCTGTTTATCTCCCCCAGTCTCTTGTTGTTGTTGTTGTTTTTGAATTGTCTTTATCTCCCCCTTTTTGACACCAGCAACATTAATTCCAAGAGATTCAGTAACAGAACAAATGAGATTCATCAGAACTGCTTGATTATCCATAATAGTGACTTGGTTTTCTTCAAGAATTTGAAGTCTCGATTGAATATCACTTTGAGATTTCTGAATGTTTCGAAGAATTTCAGAATTGACTTCAATGTTGGAAGTGCTTGTTGTATCTTCAGATTCAGATGCAGAAAGAACCTTATCTTCAAGTCTTGTAGAAGAAGTTGCCTGTATAGAATGATATTCAAGTAATAATACTTGAGTAGAAGTACAAAAATCTTCATCTTTCTGATCTGGAGCTGAAGTATGATCATCCTGTCCTTCACCAGTATTCTGTGTACCAATATCTACATAACCTGACTCCTCCTTAGATTGATCAGATACTGTTGATGTCTCAATTCTAGCTGATATTGGAAGTACATACAAAGGAATAATAGGATCATTAGAAATATCTTCTGGTACTGGTTGAGTAGAAGTTTGTCTTAGCCTTTTACCTCTTCTGTTGATGATTCCTGCAAGCCTTTCTTTCTGTTTCTGAGCTTTAACTTCTGGCTTTACATTGTGATGTGCTAAGTCATTCTTCTCATACATCTTGATAAAAGAATAAGTACTAGCATCCATACCAAGATTCAGGAAAAACCTGATCCCAGATGGTGGTTTTCTAATTTTCTCTCCCTCACTATGGAGTTGATCATCCATACCCTCATTCTCACTTTGACTATCTAAAGTCAACACTCTTTCTACCTCTCCTTTTGCCTGGTCAGGAGCCAGCCTCGCTATGTGTGGATCTATGTCCATCTTTTCGAGTGTATCACTCAAATTTGGATAAGTGCTCTCATGACCTACAGAAAAATAGGGGTTAGAAGATGTTTTTATACCTGAACTCACATGGAGAGAGGTTCCTCATATGGCATGGGGCTTGAGGTTTTCTCCAAGGAGTGAGCTGCTATAGTCTCTGAACCCTTACAAACATCTACTTTCTTTTCCAGAAACTACAGGCTCCAGTATACCACTTTCAGGTTTTACACCAGACTCTGATGTCTTCAGTAATACTTCATTAGACACCATAGCTAGTATGTCACCGTCTTTAAGTGTTGGTTGCAAAGACACACCCTCAAGGTGGATAGACTCTGAAAGAACAATATTGGTTTGATCTTCAGAAAAATAAATCGAAGTCATTCCTCCCATATCATAGGGTTTCTCACTTGCAATTTCAGTCATCACAGAAGATCTTTCAGCATCATCAATCACAGTTCCTGAGTCATCCAACCTCTGACTAGATGGTTCTGGTGTTGCAGTGACTGTGATATGATCTATTCTACTATTCATCACTGGTGCAATAGTATCTTCTGTTGACTGCTTCCTTCTATCAACTACCTCCTCTTGTTCACCTTGAGTTGAAGCATCTTCAACAATGACATCCTTGTCAAATAGATATGCATGAAGTGATTGAAGTGCAACATGTTTAGGAAGTCCAAATTTCTTGTGTAATTCCTTTCTGACTGATACATAGAAGTACGTCTTCATTAAATCAAGTCTTTGATGTAACAGTCCATATTCTTCAGGAAATGAAAGTTTAGGAACTCTTTTAGTTAGAAAATCTAGAACAGGCCTGGAAAGCTTCACTTATAGAGAAATAAGTTCCATAGCCAGTCTATATGTCAATGTAGTTTCCCATGAAGAATCAAGATCCAGATCTCTCTTGTCAGATACTGACTTGGATATAGCTTTATTTGTAGAGACCTGCATAATGTTAGTTGGACTTGACACTGTGTGTGTAGGTGACAAATGAATCTTTCTCCTTGTTCTCCTAGTATAGTGAGCAACAGATTTGTTTTGAGAAGACTCAAGAGGTGTAGACACAGAAGTGATCTTGGGATGAGATCTTTTTTCAATAGACACAGTCTTTTGAGAGACATTATCCAGTAACTGTTTTCCCTTTTTAAGAACTACAGCCTTTTGGGAGACTGCAGCCTGGATGTGACTAGATGTTCCATCTCTTTGTCCTAGCTTAGAAAGTTAAATTGCAGCCTTCAATGCTGCTTTCTCAGCAAGAGATATATTATCATCATCTTCACTAGAACTACTACTTGAAATGACAAATCTTCTCTTCCTTACAACTGATGTCTTTTGAGAAACACCAGAGGTTGGCTTGTTTGAAACAATAGGCTGTGGATCAAAATTTGGTTCTAGACTTGTTTCAGAGACTATAATGTTTTTGGCTACTTGGGTAGACACAGGTGGGGTTCTCCTCCAATTGAGATTCCTGAGTCATTTCACCACCAAAGAAAGAAGAATTATAGATAGTAGGAAGATGAGTTCTTAGAAGTACCTGAACATGATTTAGATAGTGTAATGCAGGTATTTCATCTAGATTCTTTTCACTGTCCTTCTTTGTAATGTAAGAGAAAATTCTCTTTTGCTGTACATAAGAAGAAACACAATATTCTCTACCAAATCTAGCTTCAACATCAGGAATGAAATGGTTAATAAACAGTTGCATGAATCTATGATAATAAACCATATTCCTATCATGATCACTTGACCCAAGTTTAATACACATCTGATTTAAGATAATGTGACCAAAATTAATTACTCTGTTATAAAGCAAGCCATATGCAATATGTGATGTAACAGCAGTAATTTGTTGAAAAGAACTACATTTACCAGTAAAACATTTAGCAATTTGATTATAGAAGAAAAACCATTCTTTCCTAAGAAAAGATCTATTTAACTGGCTCATGTTATCTAGAGGTCCATCATAACCTAATTTAGATAACATAGTTCTCACATCATCATCAGATGGTACATTACCTAATTTAGTTAACAACAGATTCAGTAAGATCAAATGAGTCTTGTCCTAAGTGTAGAATAATCTTACCTGATTGACTCTGAGTAAAGTCAATTACCTCAAATTCTCCCAAGCTTGTGGAACAGCTACTTGATTAATTTGTGGAGATGCTGTCAAGGCATAGCTTAATGGTCCTTTCGCCATAAAGTCCATTATCGGGTGAAAATCAGTTGACACCCCTTCCTTGTTGGTGATAGCTGCAACATGATTGTTCATCATAAAATCAAAGTCACCAAATGTTAGGTCCAATATGTTTGTAGAAGGGGGGGGGGGGGGGTTGAATACAAACAGTACTGTTTAATCGAAATTTGTCCGGATAAATTTAATTTATATTTTGACAAATTTGAGCGAAATTAAATGAAACAAAATTCAAGTTGAATATAAAATTATATTAACTTGAGGGGTTTGTTACAAATACAGTACAGAAATTATATCTAGTTAATAAAAACAAATTAGAAAATTCGACATTAATTTTTCTAGATTTGTTAATAAAAATCGAGATATAGATTAGGAGTAAAAACTCGTTAATATTACAAGAGTATCAAGTAAACAAGTTCTATCGGATCAGATATTAAAAATAAGATGAACTTGAATTTCTACAAATTTATTTCTCTTGCTGTGTTGTTCTTCAATGTGAGAGAGAATGAAGCTGGGTTTTTCTCTTTGAATGTTATGTTCTGTGTTTTGTTCTATATTTGATCTGGCCGCCTGTCTTGATTAATATAGTCTTCTGCATCTTTTCTTTTTTATTTGTACTGCCAAGACAATCGGCAAGACAATCTGCTCTTCCAAGACAATCAATTTTGTACTGCCAAGACAATCGGCAAGACAATCCAAAACCTCCAAGACAATCAATTTGTATTGCCAAGACAATAGGCAATACAATAAGCAAGACAATCAAGCTTACCAATACAATCGGCAAGACAATTGAAATTGTCTTTAACAAATAAAAACTCAGCTGTAATAATTGAATTGAACCAAAAGTTGAACTGCTGTCAATCTGAAAACCACTCTCAGGAAAGCTGTGTGAAAGACACGCGCGCGGGGTTAAAGCCTTGAATCAGGCGCGTGGCGCGCACGCGCTCCAGGCGCGCGTGAAAGCCTTTGCCGACAGAACATGCAGGCCTGATGCTTTTGATTCCTCTTTTGATTTCCTTTCTTACATGTATGTAACATTTCTATTACTTTAACTATTAGTCCATTCCTGTCGACTACAACAAAACAAGTACGACTTCCTTTCTCTTTTTTTTTATTTGTTTTGTTTTGATTCTTTTTCTTTTATTTTGATTTTTCTTTTCTTTATCTATTATATTTAATTTAATTAACTTGATTAATCAATTAATCATTTAAATGAATAATGATTAATTAATTAATAAACTAATTAATTAAATCTAATAGATTAATATATTAATTCAAAATTTAATTAACATGATAATTAATTTAATAAATAAATTAATTCGACATGAATTCATTTATTAAATTAAATCAATTACATAATTATATTAATTAAAAGAGAATTAATATAAATCTTTTGACAGCTCAAATCTTTTTCTTGAACCACTGAAAGTAATAAAGAATTACCACCGGATTTTAGTTGACGCTCGATGCACGGTCTGGTTCATGAGCGACTAACTCCAACGGCTTTTCTTTATTTTTGACTCTATGGCTGTGGTTAATGTCTTCTCTTAATATACCCGTCTTGATAGATTGAACCACTGAAGTTAATGATAAATGACCACTGTTTAATGTTGACACTCGATGTACTGTCTGGTTCATGAGTGACTAACCGGAATGACTGTTCTTCACATATTGACTTTAAAATCTGGTTCCTTTTCTTTTCTTTTTCTTCTCTCTCTATTAATTCTTTTGTACTGTCTCTGTCACTGTTGAAATCTCTGTCACTTTAAATGAATCCACTTCTTTAACGAATACTTCACTGAGGCTTGATCAGATGTCTGAACTTCTTTCAATGTAGTAATTCTTCAAGTCTGTAGATTGACCTTGATCTTTTTCTTCTGACAGATAATACTATCTGAGATTCCTTGTGACAGTCTATATACTATTTACTATTACAATCTTGTTTAAGTTGAGTTGTATCCTCGAAATACAAATAGGCTACATCATATGCCTTTCAATCTCCCCCTATTTGTTTGTTAGACAATAACAAGCAAATACCTAGAGGATAACTCAACTACCTCACTTAAACAAGAAAAAGATAAAACTTTTAAGAATTAAGTAAATAATACAAAAAAAATTTTCTCTGCTTTAGATTTAACAATTCCAGAATCTTCAGTTGATGAAATGATAGATGATTGTTCCTCTAGCACTGAACTGATCTTCAATAGATAACTCATCTTCATTTCTGATTCTTCATATCTCTGCCTGATAATCCTTCACATCTTACATTGGTGATTATCAGCAGTTCTTGATTTACAATATCACTTCCCATTTCTGACACAGCTTTTCTCACTAAAGAAAAATAGTTATTCCTACTATATAGACAATGATGAATCAATACCATTTCTATAACTTCTGGTGAATTTAATACTCTTCCAGTTAGCCTTTATACATAGTACATTGAAAGACTAATAGAATAGTATTGTGATGTAATTCTCCTTATATCTCCACTTTCATAACAAATGAAAGTTCTTTAGCTTCTTCATCTCCCCCTTAGAAACTAGACTTGCTTCTCATCCTAAGCACAGTCTTTACTGCTCCCCCTTTCTAACTCACTCTTCTTTTACTTGTACCCCAATACTTCTCCCCTTTAGTTGAGTATATCTTTTTCAATATATCTCTCCCCCTTAGTTGAGGAATCCTCCAATTCAACTAATTGACAAAGTAGTTGATACCAAATTGTTACCAATTTATATCAATCGTCAGAGTACATTGAAATCTATTGATAAAGCTTTGTTAGAAAGGAAGTTTCATTTTCTTCCTCACTGTGAGTGTGTGATAGTGTTTAGTGTACCTCACAAGTGTTTCACTCTTCTCTCCACTCATTTGTGTTGAGTGTCTCACTTCTCTCTGTGTTTACACTCTTGCTCACTAGTGTTTCACTCATATCACTCATAGCTCCAACATCCGTTAGTGTACCTGCAAAGAAAAATCACCATAACCTCTTCTAGAGAGGTCAGTGGTGGTGTAATGGGAGTTCGCAAATCCCAAATCCTCGTTAGACTCGTCAGACGAATCTGAGTCATAATCTACAAGTTGCTAATTTCCCTTTTTAGGGTTTTCAGATTTGAATTCTGAGAAGGTAAACAGTGATCTATAAAATTTAGCATTGAGATCAAAGTTCCCTTCTAATGCCTGTGAAGACATCACCTTGTTAAACTCATCAGGTAAAATCTGAATCATAGTTCACAAGTTGCCGATCCGCACCTATGTCGGATCCGTTACCCGCAGGATCCAGAGATGTTCCCTCTGGGGAGTTAGATAATGATCTTGTTGAATTTTGCATTTGAGATCAATGCCTTCTCTCGAGGTCTGTGAAGACTCTTGATTCATTAAAGAACCTTTAACTTATAATCATAACCGTAAAATGGTTGGATTACAGGTTTCCGTCAATTCATCCTTGGTGTGTGCAATCTCACATGTGCATATGAAATAATTTGGATAGTGTATAAGGTAGTGACTCTCCAACTGAATATCCCACACATCCTTGTTTGCTGCATTAAGTGCAGTTACTCCCTGGTGACCTCTAGTCTGATAGGTAACTTCCATTTAGGGTGTAAGATAGAATGTGTTTGAGTTTGACTGTAGTCTGGGATAAAAGTTGTTGGGTTTACAACCTTATGACTAAACATGTGAGAATACAAAATTTCATGTAGATGAACCTGCATCACAGAATATGAGCAACATAGAGATAGAATGCATTTTTAACATTGAAAAGTTTTGTAAGAAAATATTGCATTTTATCTTAAGAGAAATGATATACAGTTGTGATTTCAAAAGATTTACAATGTAAGCAATCACAGCTGTAGAAAGAGATTTTGAATTTAATAAAGATATAGATCTTGAGCCGGTTTTACAAAACAAGAACATAGGCAAAAATCCAATTAATAAATATTAATCGAATCAATGTATGTTAATGTTTAAATCAATACAAACAAAACTATTTTATCATGTTTTAGGTCCTGCATGATAGATACCAACTATTAGAAATTGTTAGCACTTGATAGGTCTTGTCTTCCAATTTTTAGATCTTGAAAATCAAACATTAGTTCCTAACCAATTGTATAGACACATACCAATTTGACACCAACATTGGTCAATTGTTAAGTCCTTAACACGAAGGTCTGTTAACAGCAATCACAAAACAAAGATTTATACTTAAACTGCAGGTTTTGTGTGTGTTAATAAGAAGAACAACAAAAGAACCAAGTACAGGGACCTATTTGTAAGTTTTGCAAGTATAGTGACTAAACTCTAAAAACTATACAAACTATTTATATACACATGAAAAAGAATATACAAAAATAAGAAATAATATATATAATAATTATACAAAATAAAAACTACAAGAAAAAAAAATTCAAATAAAACTAAACAAAGAAGAAAAATTTGAATTAACATAAAAATAATAAAACTATACATAACTTAATAATTTACAAACAAATTTTTATTTTTATTAATTTTTATTTTTATATTTTTTTAAATGCAAAAATAACTGTATTAATAATATTTACAGAATATTGAAGATAAAAGATAATAATTTACAAAAATATCTACAACAGTATAACTACTTAAAATAACTAAATAGAAAATATAAAATACTAAAAATACCATAGGTTGTCCTTTTGACGGAATTAACACATTAATAACAGAAGAACAAACACTACAAAATATTGAATAAAATATTAACTATTTACATAAACATTTGTAGCAAATTAATAAATCTATATATATTTTCGAATAAAATGACTTTCTTATCAAAAAATTATTTTGAAAGAAAATATGATTTATTAAAAGATCACAAATATTCAAAAGGAATTTTCAACAAAAATAGATTTCTCACTAATTTCCACTTGTAAAATTTGAGAAAAATATTTTTAGAGAAAATAAAATTATTCTAAAATTAAAATAAGAAAAATAAGTAGGAAAATATTATGAAGATAATGACAATGATTTAAGAATTAACAAGCAAGATTATAAGTTGATAAAATAATTATACAAGTGATTTAAATCAGAAAATATTCACAAAATAATCACTTGTAAATTATTAAAGATCAAACCTCAGATATTAACTAGTTTAATTACTAGGACTGTTTAACATACCCAATTCACCAACAATTCTGGTGAATGTGGATTCGTCAAGAGACTTAGTAAAAATATCTGTTGTTTGTTCTTCTGTGGGTACAAAAAATAACTCCACAGTACCATTCATGACATGCTCTCGAATAAAATGATACCTGATGTCAATGTGCTTTGTTCTCGTGTGCTGCACATGATTGTTGGAGATTGCTATGGCACTTGTATTATCACACAGGATAGGAATCTTGTCAAGTACAAAGCCATAATCCCGTAGCTGATTTCTGATCCACAAGATCTGAGCGCAACAGCTTCCAGCAGCTATGTATTCAGCTTCGGCTGTAGAGTTGGAAACTGTTTGCTGTTTCTTACTGTACCAGGAAGCCAACCTGCCACCTAGGAATTGACAACTCCCAGAGGTGCTCTTTCTATCTACAACACTTCCTGCATAGTCTGAATCTGTATATCCAACAAGATTAAAACCAGATTCTTTAGGGTACCAAATTCCTAAATTTGGAGTACCCTTAAGATATCTCAAGATTCGTTTAACAGCAATGAGATGCACATCTCTAGGATCCGCTTGGAACCTTGCACACAAGCATGTAGCATGCATAATATCAGGTCTACTTGCAGTAAGGTAAAGTAATAAGCCTATCATACCTCTGTAGCTTGTGATATCTACCTTAGCAGAATTTTCACATGCTCCAAATTTAACAGCAGTAGATGATGGTGTTCTTGCTGAAGATGAGTCCTCCATTTGATACTTCTTGAGAAGCTCTTTGACATACTTGGATTGACAGATAAATATTCCATCTGTCCTTTGACTTATTTTCAATCCAAGAAAGAACTTCAGCTCACCCATCATGCTCATTTCAAATTTACCCTGCATTAACTTAGCAAATTTCGTGCACAACAGATCATTAGTAGACCCAAATATTATATCATCCACATAGACTTGGACTAGAATTGTATCATTCTTATGTTTCTTTGTGAAGAGAGTTTTGTCTATGACACCTCTAATAAAACCATTTTCAATTAAAAATTCAGAGAGAGTGTCATACCATTTCCTTGGTGCTTGCTTAAGACCATAGACAGCCTTGAAAAGGAAGTAGACATAGTCAATTAAATCTGGATCTTCAAAGCCAGGGGGCTGTTCTACATAAACCTCTTCATCTAGCTTTCCATTCAAGAAAGCACTCTTGACATCCATTTGATAAACTTTAAAGTTTAAAAATGCTGCGAATGCCAAGAATATTCTTATGGCTTCAAGTCTAGCCACTGGAGCATAGGTCTCATCATAATCAATGCCTTCAGATTGGGAGTAACCCTTTGCTACCAGTCTTTCTTTATTTCTCGTCACTGTGCCATCTTCATCAAGTTTGTTTCTGAATACCCACCTAGTGCCTACTACTGTTCTGTTTGTAGGTCTGGGTACCAGCTTCCATACTTCTTGTTGTTTGAATTGATTGAGTTCATCTTGCATCGCAATCACCCAATCAGGATCAGAAAGAGCTTCTTCAGTTTTCTTAGGTTCCATTTCAGATAGAAACCCTGAATAATTACATTGATTTTGGACAGCTCTTCTAGTTTTTACACCAACATCTGGATCACCAATGATTAGCTCAAAAGGATGAGCTCTATTCCAAACAGTCTGTCTGGGAAGATTTAATCTTGATGATTCGCCTTGATCTTCATTGTGATGTTGAGTATGACTAGTTGATCCCTCATTAACTCCCCCTGAGTTGTTGCCAGGTTGACTAGATGAATGTTCAGGAGTGTCAGTGGTATCTTCAATATTATCATTGTTTCCACCACCATTACCTTGATCATCCTCATCATTATCATTGCTTTCGTCACCATTACCTTGATCATCATTGTTGTCAATAGCATCAGCAAAAATCTCAGGTGCATTGTCATCATCTGAATCTGTATCTGTCATGTCATCGAAAGATAGCTTCTCAGATGGATTCTCAGTTTGGATACTAGGGAGTTTAGTGTCATCAAATGTTACATTGACACTTTCCATCATCTTCTGTTCATCAATCACATACACCCTGTATGCTCTCATTGAATAACCAATAAAAATTGCTTCAAATGCTTTGGTATCGAATTTACCACCTTGATCATCTCCTTCTTTAAGCACAAAACATTTCGCCCCAAATACATGAAAGTATTTGAGTGTTGGTTTCTTATCAGCCATAATTTCATAGGGTGTCTTCATTTGATCTTTATTGATTAGAGTTCGATTCTGGGTATAGCACGCAGTATTGACAGCTTCAGCCCAAAAGTACAATGGAAGCCTTGATTCACTTAACATAGTACGTGCAGCTTCAATCAAGGTTCTATTCTTTCTTTCCACTACCCCATTTTGCTGAGGAGTTCTTGGAGCTGAGTATTGTCTGGTTATACCCTTCTCAGTGCAAAAGTCATTTAGAACTGCATTCTTGAATTCAGTTCCATTGTCTGATCTTATAGCTCTCACTGGATACGTAGAATCTCGCTCAATTAATTTGATGTGATCAATCACCAGTTGTGGAGTCTCATCTTTAGAATTCAAAAACAGGACCCATGTGTATTTTGAAAAATCATCAACAATCACTAGAGCATATCTCTTCCTTTACATAGACATCACATTAACTAGACCAAACAAATCCATATGAAGTAATTGTAATGGTTCAGTTATTGAAGATGTGTCAGTGCTCCTGTGACTTGCCCTTTTTAGCTTGCCTTTTTGACATGCATCACAAAGTCCTTCTTGAGTGAATTCCATTGAAGACAAACCTCTCACCAACTCTCTTTTAACCAGAGAATTCATTGTCTTAAAATTAAGATGAGAAAGTTTCTTGTGCCATAGCCAACTCTCATCATTAGATGCTTTAGTGTAGAAGCAAGTGATTTCTTTAGTGCTTCCTGAGTTCATATTGGCTACGTACAGATTGCCTTTTCTAACTCCTGTCAGTCGTGGCTTTTCATGTCTCTTGTGTGAAATTAAACAATTCTTCTTGTAGAAATGAACTTCATAACCTTTGTCACAGAATTGACTGACACTGAGCAAATTGTGCTCAAGTCCTTTCACAAAAGAGACTTCATCAATGATAACATTTCCAGCTTCAAGTCTGCCATATCCATCAGTTCTACCTTTGCTGTTATTTCCAATGGTAACTACTGGGCCGGCCTTCTCCACCACATTTGTCAGCAGGGTTCTGTCTCCAGTCATATGCCTTGAACATCCACTGTCCAAGATCCAGGTTACTCGTTCAACCTGTTCAATACCCTGCAATGACAAACGGATTAAACCTTCTTTGGAACCCAAATTTGATTGGGTCCAGAGTATTTAAAGTATTGGCCTTTGTCAAGCAAAACAACATTTTTAACCTTGACACCAATTTTACCATTAGTCAATAAACATTTTACCCTATAAACAGATTTGACAATCTTTTGTTTCAGTTTAGGTATCCATGTTTGTTTAGTAAGAATATCATTGACTGGACATTTGACTTTGTAAACAGCCTTAGTAAAACTTTGTTTAGGCTTTGGTACAAATGTCTCTCTCCTAACATAAGGAGGACTAGCAATCTTTGATCTAACATTATTCCTGTTCATATGTTGTCGAGGAGCAGTCTTATTATCACATGCATGATTACCATTAAAGTAAGCAGACATCACATTAAAAGCACAAGACATACAATTGACAACACCACATGCTTTATGATTAGAATCAATGATAGGCATGTTACTCATGTTAGACATGTTATTATTCTGCTTCAACTTGTTACCTCCTAATCCAGTCTTAGAAGAACTAGCTGTTTCAACAACCTTGACTGGAACTTTAGGTACATCTTTCTTGGATGAAACATTTTCTGGATTAATGTCCTCAACAGATTTAGCCTTAACAAAGACTGTGACATCTTTCTTAGATGAAACATTCTTTGGATTAGCGTTCTTAACAGATTTATCCATAACACATTTATCCTTAACAAAGACTGTGCCATTTGCACTATCTTCATTTCTTATTTCTTCCTGAATAACCATAGAAAGAATATCTGGTGGTCCAGCATCAGATTTTTTAAACATTGGTTTTTCAACATTCTTGAGTACGTGTGGTATACCTCTTTCCTTAGCAGGAATAGGATTAGCAGAATGATTGCCCAAAGAACCAACAGCTTCTTTGTATTCATACCCTATTCCTACAGTTCGTTCTACAGATTGTTTGTTAAAAAACTCTTTGGAAACTTTAACAGAATTATAACAAGCTCTAATCTGTGTTTCAAGTTCTTTAGTCCTGATGTCTTGTTCAGCAATCCTATCAACTTGTTTTACCATGTATTCTCCTAGCGACTTATCTCTGTAGTTAAGTCTAGCTATTTCTTCTATATTCTTATCTTGATTAATCTGCACCTTTTTTAAATCTAACACTTCATATTCAAGTTTAGTGTTAACAAGACTTATTCTCTCGTACCCTTTTTGTGCATTAGTCAAGCAATTACGTAAACTATGAATTAACTCAACATCAGTAAGAGTTACCGGTGTGGTGTAATAAGTTGATGATTCAGCATTTGCCACCAGTGCAAAGTTTCCATATTCTTCATCTTCGCTATCTGTGTCATCCCAGCTTTTACCAGCAACTACATAAGCTCTTCCACTCTTCTTCTTTTCAGAAGCATAATCTTTCTTCTGTGCTTGCTTGGGTTTCTGACACTCAGTAGCAAAGTGTCCCAACTCATTACAGTTGAAGCAACGGATCTTGTTTCTGTCAACAGTTCCAGTTTTGTAACCTCCCCTGTTACTAGAGGATGAAGAACCTCCTCTCTGAAATCTGTTATTTGACTTTAACCTAAACTTTGGATTTCTTCTGAATCTGAAGTTACTGAATTGTCTCACCATCATCGCCATAGATTCATCTTGCAATTGATCCAGCTCTTCTAGTGAATAGAATTCACTACCATCCTGAGTAGCTGGTGTTTGGCCATGTTCCACTTCAGTTTGTTCCTTGTTGAAGCTGTTAGGTTGAACAATTTTAGCTTCCACTTCCTTAGGAACCTCAACTACTAGAGCTGTAGAAGAATTTTCCATTCTGCCTTTGCCAGAGAACTCCTTCTGCTGTACTTTTTCTAATTCATATGTTTTCAAAACACCAAACAGCCTTTCAAGAGCAATCTTGTTTAAATCTCTGGATTCTCTGATGGCAGTTATTCTATGCTCCAAGTGAGTAGTCATAGTCAGTAAAAACTTCATGTTGATCTCCTTCTGGGTATATTGCTTGCCATGAACTTGCAAGTTGTTGATTATTTTGTTATACCTTTCGAACACTTCCTGAATGCCTTCGTTAGGGCCAGCTCTAAAGTGTTCATATTCAGAGGTCAAAATTTGAAGTCTGTTTTCCCTGACTTCATCAGTTCCTTCATTGATAGTTTCAATAGTTTCCCAGATGTGCTTAGCGGTTTTACAATTCATCACATGGGTATACATTACAGCATCGAGGGAATCTATTAAAATGAGTCTCAAATTTTTATCCAGTCCAACTTCCTCTTTTTATTCAGCGGTAAAGTTCTTAGGGTCCTTTGGATAGGATTTTGCAGGTAATGTTACAACTCCATTTGTAACCGTTTCAGCATCATGTTGGATAGGAATTATTGGTCCATTTTTCAAAACCCACAAAAATCTTGGATTTTTACATCAAGAAATAACTCCATTTTGTTTTTTCACATGTCATAGTTATCTTTATTAAAGATAGGAATTTTAACAATGCCTTTGGTTGACATGATGAATTTTTAAGAGAGTTAAAAATTCGAGCTTGATTTTTGATTGAGTAAAAATAGGATCTTGATTTGTGTATCAATCAATAGGCTCTGATACCAATTGTTAGGTCCAATATGTTTGTAGAAGGGGGGGTTGAATACAAACAGTACTGTTTAATCGAAATTTGTCCGGATAAATTTAATTTATATTTTGACAAATTTGAGCGGAATTAAATGAAACAAAATTCAAGTTGAATATAAAATTATATTAACTTGAGGGGTTTGTTACAAATACAGTACAGAAATTATATCTAGTTAATAAAAACAAATTAGAAAATTCGACATGATTTTTTCTAGATTTGTTAATAAAAATCGAGATATAGATTAGGAGTAAAAACTCGCTAATATTACAAGAGTATCAAGTAAACAAGTTCTATTGGATCAGATATTAAAAATAAGATGAACTTGATTTTCTACAAATTTATTTCTCTTGCTGTGTTGTTCTTCAATGTTAGAGAGAATGAAGCTGGGTTTTTCTCTTTGAATGTTATGTTCTGTGTTTTGTTCTATATTTGATCTGGCCGCCTGTCTTGATTAATATAGTCTTCTGCATCTTTTCTTTTTTATTTGTACTGCCAAGACAATCGGTAAGACAATCTGCTCTTCCAAGACAATCAATTTTGTACTGCCAAGACAATCGGCAAGACAATCCAAAACCTCCAAGACAATCAATTTGTATTGCCAAGACAATAGGCAATACAATAAGCAAGACAATCAAGCTTACCAATACAATCGGCAGGACAATTGAAATTGTCTTTAACAAATAAAAACTCAGCTGTAATAATTGAATTGAACCAAAAGTTGAACTGCTGTCAATCTGAAAACCACTCTCAGGAAAGCTGTGTGAAAGACACGCGCGCGGGGTTAAAGCCTTGAATCAGGCGCGTGGCCCGCACGCGCTCCAGGCGCGCGTGAAAGCCTTTGCCGACAGAACATGCAGGCCTGATGCTTTTGATTCCTCTTTTGATTTCCTTTCTTACATGTATGTAACATTTCTATTACTTTAACTATTAGTCCATTCCTGTCGACTACAACAAAACAAGTACGACTTCCTTTCTCTTTTTTTTTATTTGTTTTGTTTTGATTCTTTTTTTTTCTTTTCTTTATCTATTATATTTAATTTAATTAACTTGATTAATCAATTAATCATTTAAATGAATAATGATTAATTAATTAATAAACTAATTAATTAAATCTAATAGATTAATATATTAATTCAAAATTTAATTAACATGATAATTAATTTAATAAATAAATTAATTCGACATGAATTCATTTATTAAATTAAATCAATTACATAATTATATTAATTAAAAGAGAATTAATATAAATCTTTTGACAGCTCAAATCTTTTTCTTGAACCACTGAAAGTAATAAAGAATTACCACCGGATTTTAGTTGACGCTCGATGCACGGTCTGGTTCATGAGCGACTAACTCCAACGACTTTTCTTTATTTTTGACTCTATGGCTGTGGTTAATGTCTTCTCTTAATATACCCGTCTTGATAGATTGAACCACTGAAGTTAATGATAAATGACCACTGTTTAATGTTGACACTCGATGTACTATCGGGTTCATGAGTGACTAACCGCAATGACTGTTCTTCACATATTGACTTTAAAATCTGGTTCCTTTTCTTTTCTTTTTCTTCTCTCTCTATTAATTCTTCTGTACTGTCTCTGTCACTGTTGAAATCTCTGTCACTTTAAATGAATCCACTTCTTTAACGAATACTTCACTGAGGCTTGATCAGATGTCTGAACTTCTTTCAATGTAGTAATTCCTCAAGTCTGTAGATTGACCTTGATCTTTTTCTTCTGACAGATAATACTATCTGAGATTCCTTGTGACAGTCTATATACTATTTACTATTACAATCTTGTTTAAGTTGAGTTGTATCCTCGAAATACAAATAGGCTACATCATATGCCTTTCAATCTCCCCCTATTTGTTTGTTAGACAATAACAAGCATATACCTAGAGGATAACTCAACTACCTCACTTAAACAAGAAAAAGATAAAACTTTTAAGAATTAAGTAAATAATACAAAAAAAAATTTCTCTGGTTTAGATTTAACAATTCTAGAATCTTCAGTTGATGAAATGATAAATGATTGTTCCTCTAGCACTGAACTGATCTTCAATAGATAACTCATCTTCATTTCTGATTCTTCATATCTCTGCCTGATAATCCTTCACATCTTACATTGGTGATTATCAGCAGTTCTTGATTTACAATATCACTTCCCATTTCTGACATAGCTTTTCTCACTAAAGAAAAATAGCTGTTCCTACTATATAGACAATGATGAATCAATACCATTTCTATAACTTCTGGTGAATTTACTACTCTTCCAGTTAGCCTTTATACATAGTACATTGAAAGACTAATAGAATAGTATTGTGATGTAATTCTCCTTATATCTCCACTTTCATAACAAATGAAAGTTCTTTAGCTTCTTCATCTCCCTCTTAGAAACTAGACTTGCTTCTCATCCTAAGCACAGTCTTTACTGCTCCCCCTTTCTAACTCACTCTTCTTTTACTTGTACCCCAATACTTCTCCCCTTTAGTTGAGTATATCTTTTTCAATATATCTCTCCCCCTTAGCTGAGGAATCCTCCAATTCAACTAATTGACAAAGTAGTTGATACCAAATTGTTACCAATTTATATCAATCGTCAGAGTACATTGAAATCTATTGATAAAGCTTTGTTAGAAAGGAAGTTTCATTTTCTTCCTCACTGTGAGTGTGTGATAGTGTTTAGTGTACCTCACAAGTGTTTCACTCTTCTCTCCACTCATTTGTGTTGAGTGTCTCACTTCTCTCTGTGTTTACACTCTTGCTCACTAGTGTTTCACTCATATCACTCATAGCTCCAACACCCGTTAGTGTACCTGCAAAGAAAAATCACCATAGCCTCTTCTAGAGAGGTCAGTGGTGGTGTAATGGGAGTTCGCAAATCCCAAATCCTCGTTAGACTCGTCAGACGAATCTGAGTCATAATCTACAAGTTGCTAATTTCCCTTTTTAGGGTTTTCAGATTTGAATTCTGAGAAGGTAAACAGTGATCTATAAAATTTAGCATTGAGATCAAAGTTTACTCCTAATGCCTGTGAAGACATCACCTTGTTAAACTCATCAGGTAAAATCTGAATCATAGTTCACAAGTTGCCAATCCGCACCTATGTCGGATCCGTTACCCGCAGGATCCAGAGATGTTCCCTCTGGGGAGTTAGATAATGATCTTGTTGAATTTTGCATTTGAGATCAATGCCTTCTCTCGAGGTCTGTGAAGACTCTTGATTCATTAAAGAACCTTTAACTTATAATCATAACCGTAAAATGGTTGGATTACAGGTTTCCGTCAATTCATCCTTGGTGTGTGCAATCTCACATGTGCATATGAAATAATTTGGATAGTGTATAAGGTAGTGACACTCCAACTGAATATCCCACACATCCTTGTTTGCTGCATTAAGTGCAGTTACTCCCTGGTGACCTCTAGTCTGATAGGTAACTTCCATTTAGGGTGTAAGATAGAATGTGTTTGAGTTTGACTGTAGTCTGGGATAAAAGTTGTTGGGTTTACAACCTTATGACTAAACATGTGAGAATACAAAATTTCATGTAGATGAACCTGCATCACAGAATATGTGCAACATAGAGATAGAATGCATTTTTAACATTGAAAAGTTTTCTAAGAAAAGATTGCATTTTATCTTAAGAGAAATGATATACAGTTGTGATTTCAAAATATTTACAATGTAAGCAATCACAACTGTAGAAAGAGATTTTGAATTTAATAAAGATATAGATCTTGAGCCGGTTTTACAAAACAAGAACATAGGCAAAAATCCAATTAATAAATATTAATCGAATCAATGTATGTTAATGTTTAAATCAATACAAACAAAACTATTTTATCATGTTTTAGGTCCTGCATGATAGATACCAACTATTAGAAATTGTTAGCACTTGATAGGTCTTGTCTTCCAATTGTTAGATCTTGAAAATCAAACATTAGTTCCTAACCAATTGTATAGACACATACCAATTTGACACCAACATTGGTCAATTGTTAAGTCCTTAACACGAAGGTCTGTTAACAGCAATCACAAAACAAAGATTTATACTTAAACTGCAGGTTTTGTGTGTGTTAATAAGAAGAACAACAAAAGAACCAAGTACAGGGACCTATTTGTAAGTTTTGCAAGTATAGTGACTAAACTCTAAAAACTATACAAACTATTTATATACACATGAAAAAGAATATACAAAAATAAGAAATAATATATATAATAATTATACAAAATAAAAACTACAAGAAAAAAAAATTCAAATAAAACTAAACAAAGAAGAAAAATTTGAATTAACATAAAAACAATAAAACTATACATAACTTAATAATTTACAAACAAATTTTTATTTTTATTAATTTTTATTTTTATATTTTTTTAAATGCAAAAATAACTGTATTAATAATATTTACAGAATATTGAAGATAAAAGATAATAATTTACAAAAATATCTACAACAATATAACTACTTAAAATAACTAAATAGAAAATATAAAATACTAAAAATACCATAGGTTGTCCTTTTGACGGAATTAACACATTAATAACAGAAGAACAAACACTACAAAATATTGAATAAAATATTAACTATTTACATAAACATTTGTAGCAAATTAATAAATCTATATATATTTTCGAATAAAATGACTTTCTTATCAAAAAATTATTTTGAAAGAAAATATGATTTATTAAAAGATCACAAATATTCAAAAGGAATTTTCAACAAAAATAGATTTCTCACTAATTTCCACTTGTAAAATTTGAGAAAAATATTTTTAGAGAAAATAAAATTATTCTAAAATTAAAATAAGAAAAATAAGTAGGAAAATATTAAGAAGATAATGACAATGATTTAAGAATTAACAAGCAAGATTATAAGTTGATAAAATAATTATACAAGTGATTTAAATCAGAAAATATTCACAAAATAATCACTTGTAAATTATTAAAGATCAAACCTCAGATATTAACTAGTTTAATTACTAGGACTGTTTAACATACCCAATTCACCAACAATTCTGGTGAATGTGGATTCGTCAAGAGACTTAGTAAAAATATCTGTTGTTTGTTCTTCTGTGGGTACAAAAAATAACTCCACAGTACCATTCATGACATGCTCTCGAATAAAATGATACCTGATGTCAATGTGCTTTGTTCTCGTGTGCTGCACATGATTGTTGGAGATTGCTATGGCACTTGTATTATCACACAGGATAGGAATCTTGTCAAGTACAAAGCCATAATCCCGTAGCTGATTTCTGATCCACAAGATCTGAGCGCAACAGCTTCCAGCAGCTATGTATTCAGCTTCGGCTGTAGAGTTGGAAACTGTTTGCTGTTTCTTACTGTACCAGGAAGCCAACCTGCCACCTAGGAATTGACAACTCCCAGAGGTGCTCTTTCTATCTACAACACTTCCTGCATAGTCTGAATCTGTATATCCAACAAGATTAAAACCAGATTCTTTAGGGTACCAAATTCCTAAATTTGGAGTACCCTTAAGATATCTCAAGATTCGTTTAACAGCAATGAGATGCACATCTCTAGGATCCGCTTGGAACCTTGCACACAAGCATGTAGCATGCATAATATCAGGTCTACTTGCAGTAAGGTAAAGTAATAAGCCTATCATACCTCTGTAGCTTGTGATATCTACCTTAGCAGAATTTTCACATGCTCCAAATTTAACAGCAGTAGATGATGGTGTTCTTGCTGAAGATGAGTCCTCCATTTGATACTTCTTGAGAAGCTCTTTGACATACTTGGATTGACAGATAAATATTCCATCTGTCCTTTGACTTATTTTCAATCCAAGAAAGAACTTCAGCTCACCCATCATGCTCATTTCAAATTTACCCTGCATTAACTTAGCAAATTTCTTGCACAACAGATCATTAGTAGACCCAAATATTATATCATCCACATAGACTTGGACTAGAATTGTATCATTCTTATGTTTCTTTGTGAAGAGAGTTTTGTCTATGACACCTCTAACAAAACCATTTTCAATTAAAAATTCAGAGAGAGTGTCATACCATTTCCTTGGTGCTTGCTTAAGACCATAGACAGCCTTGAAAAGGAAGTAGACATAGTCAATTAAATCTGGATCTTCAAAGCCAGGGGGCTGTTCTACATAAACCTCTTCATCTAGCTTTCCATTCAAGAAAGCACTCTTGACATCCATTTGATAAACTTTAAAGTTTAAAAATGCTGCGAATGCCAAGAATATTCTTATGGATTCAAGTCTAGCCACTGGAGCATAGGTCTCATCATAATCAATGCCTTCAGATTGGGAGTAACCCTTTGCTACCAGTCTTGCTTTATTTCTCGTCACTGTGCCATCTTCATCAAGTTTGTTTCTGAATACCCACCTAGTGCCTACTACTGTTCTGTTTGTAGGTCTGGGTACCAGCTTCCATACTTCTTGTTGTTTGAATTGATTGAGTTCATCTTGCATCGCAATCACCCAATCAGGATCAGAAAGAGCTTCTTCAGTTTTCTTAGGTTCCATTTCAGATAGAAACCCTGAATAATTACATTGATTTTGGACAGCTCTTCTAGTTTTTACACCAACATCTGGATCACCAATGATTAGCTCAAAAGGATGAGCTCTATTCCAAACAGTCTGTCTGGGAAGATTTAATCTTGATGATTCGCCTTGATCTTCATTGTGATGTTGAGTATGACTAGTTGATCCCTCATTAACTCCCCCTGAGTTGTTGCCAGGTTGACTAGATGAATGTTCAGGAGTGTCAGTGGTATCTTCAATATTATCATTGTTTCCACCACCATTACCTTGATCATCCTCATCATTATCATTGCTTTCGTCACCATTACCTTGATCATCATTGTTGTCAATAGCATCAGCAAAAATCTCAGGTGCATTGTCATCATCTGAATCTGTATCTGTCATGTCATCGAAAGATAGCTTCTCAGATGGATTCTCAGTTTGGATACTAGGGAGTTTAGTGTCATCAAATGTTACATTGACACTTTCCATCATCTTCTGTTCATCAATCACATACACCCTGTATGCTCTCATTGAATAACCAATAAAAATTGCTTCAAATGCTTTGGTATCGAATTTACCACCTTGATCATCTCCTTCTTTAAGCACAAAACATTTCGCCCCAAATACATGAAAGTATTTGAGTGTTGGTTTCTTATCAGCCATAA
Organism: Saposhnikovia divaricata; assembly: GCA_036435485.1. NCBI lineage: Eukaryota > Viridiplantae > Streptophyta > Magnoliopsida > Apiales > Apiaceae > Saposhnikovia > Saposhnikovia divaricata. The sequence continues at coordinate 50,770,634 of CM071594.1, read as the reverse complement.
TTTCATAGGGTGTCTTCATTTGATCTTTATTGATTAGAGTTCGATTCTGGGTATAGCACGCAGTATTGACAGCTTCAGCCCAAAAGTACAATGGAAGCCTTGATTCACTTAACATAGTACGTGCAGCTTCAATCAAGGTTCTATTCTTTCTTTCCACTACCCCATTTTGCTGAGGAGTTCTTGGAGCTGAGTATTGTCTGGTTATACCCTTCTCAGTGCAAAAGTCATTTAGAACTGCATTCTTGAATTCAGTTCCATTGTCTGATCTTATAGCTCTCACTAGATACGTAGAATCTCGCTCAATTAATTTGATGTGATCAATCACCAGTTGTGGAGTCTCATCTTTAGAATTCAAAAACAGGACCCATGTGTATTTTGAAAAATCATCAACAATCACTAGAGCATATCTCTTCCTTTACATAGACATCACATTAACTGGACCAAACAAATCCATATGAAGTAATTGTAATGGTTCAGTTATTGAAGATGTGTCAGTGCTCCTGTGACTTGCCCTTTTTAGCTTGCCTTTTTGACATGCATCACAAAGTCCTTCTTGAGTGAATTCCATTGAAGGCAAACCTCTCACCAACTCTCTTTTAACCAGAGAATTCATTGTCTTAAAATTAAGATGAGAAAGTTTCTTGTGCCATAGCCAACTCTCATCATTAGATGCTTTAGTGTAGAAGCAAGTGATTTCTTTAGTGCTTCCTGAGTTCATATTGGCTACGTACAGATTGCCTTTTCTAACTCCTGTCAGTTGTGGCTTTTCATGTCTCTTGTGTGAAATTAAACAATTCTTCTTGTAGAAATGAACTTCATAACCTTTGTCACAGAATTGACTGACACTGAGCAAATTGTGCTCAAGTCCTTTCACAAAAGAGACTTCATCAATGATAACATTTCCAGCTTCAAGTCTGCCATATCCATCAGTTCTACCTTTGCTGTTATCTCCAATGGTAACTATTGGGCCGGCCTTCTCCACCACATTTGTCAGCAGGGTTCTGTCTCCAGTCATATGCCTTGAACATCCACTGTCCAAGATCCAGGTTACTCGTTCAACCTGTTCAATACCCTGCAATGATAAACGGATTAAACCTTCTTTGGAACCCAAATTTGATTGGGTCCAGAGTATTTAAAGTATTGGCCTTTGTCAAGCAAAACAACATTTTTAACCTTGACACCAATTTTACCATTAGTCAATAAACATTTTACCCTATAAACAGATTTGACAATCTTTTGTTTCAGTTTAGGTATCCATGTTTGTTTAGTAACAATATCATTGACTGGACATTTGACTTTGTAAACAGCCTTAGTAAAACTTTGTTTAGGCTTTGGTACAAATGTCTCTCTCCTAACATAAGGAGGACTAGCAATCTTTGATCTAACATTATTCCTGTTCATATGTTGTCGAGGAGCAGTCTTATTATCACATGCATGATTACCATTAAAGTAACCAGACATCACATTAAAAGCACAAGACATACAATTGACAACACCACATGCTTTATGATTAGAATCAATGATAGGCATGTTACTCATGTTAGACATGTTATTATTCTGCTTCAACTTGTTACCTCCTAATCCAGTCTTAGAAGATCTAGCTGTTTCAACAACCTTGACTGGAACTTTAGGTACATCTTTCTTGGATGAAACATTTTCTGGATTAATGTCCTCAACAGATTTAGCCTTAACAAAGACTGTGACATCTTTCTTAGATGAAACATTCTTTGGATTAGCGTTCTTAACAGATTTATCCATAACACATTTATCCTTAACAAAGACTGTGCCATTTGCACTATCTTCATTTCTTATTTCTTCCTGAATAACCATAGAAAGAATATCTGGTGGTCCAGCATCAGATTTTTTAAACATTGGTTTTTCAACATTCTTGAGTACGTGTGGTATACCTCTTTCCTTAGCAGGAATAGGATTAGCAGAATGATTGCCCAAAGAACCAACAGCTTCTTTGTATTCATACCCTATTCCTACAGTTCGTTCTACAGATTGTTTGTTAAAAAACTCTTTGGAAACTTTAACAGAATTATAACAAGCTCTAATCTGTGTTTCAAGTTCTTTAGTCCTGATGTCTTGTTCAGCAATCCTATCAACTTGTTTTACCATGTATTCTCCTAGCGACTTATCTCTGTAGTTAAGTCTAGCTATTTCTTCTATATTCTTATCTTGATTAATCTGCACCTTTTTTAAATCTAACACTTCATATTCAAGTTTAGTGTTAACAAGACTTATTCTCTCGTACCCTTTTTGTGCATTAGTCAAGCAATTACGTAAACTATGAATTAACTCAACATCAGTAAGAGTTACCGGTGTGGTGTAATAAGTTGATGATTCAGCATTTGCCACCAGTGCAAAGTTTCCATATTCTTCATCTTCGCTATCTGTGTCATCCCAGCTTTTACCAGCAACTACATAAGCTCTTCCACTCTTCTTCTTTTCAGAAGCATAATCTTTCTTCTGTGCTTGCTTGGGTTTCTGACACTCAGTAGCAAAGTGTCCCAACTCATTACAGTTGAAGCAACAGATCTTGTTTCTGTCAACAGTTCCAGTTTTGTAACCTCCCCTGTTACTAGAGGATGAAGAACCTCCTCTCTGAAATCTGTTATTTGACTTAAACCTGAACTTTGGATTTCTTCTTAATCTGAAGTTACTGAATTGTCTCACCATCATCGCCATAGATTCATCTTCCAATTGATCCAGCTCTTCTAGTGAATAGAATTCACTACCATCCTGAGTAGCTGGTGTTTGGCCATGTTCCACTTCAGTTTGTTCCTTGTTGAAGCTGTTAGGTTGAACAATTTTAGCTTCCACTTCCTTAGGAACCTCAACTACTAGAGCTGTAGAAGAATTCGCCATTCTACCTTTGCCAGAGAACTCCTTCTGCTGTACTTGTTCTAATTCATATGTTTTCAGAACACCAAACAGCCTTTCAAGAGCAATCTTGTTTAAATCTCTGGATTCTCTGATGGCAGTTATTCTATGCTCCAAGTGAGTAGGCATAGTCAGTAAAAACTTCATGTTGATCTCCTTCTGGGTATATTGCTTGCCATGAACTTGCAAGTTGTTGATTATTTTGTTATACCTTTCGAACACTTCCTGAATGCCTTCGTTAGGGCCAGCTCTAAAGTGTTCATATTCAGAGGTCAAAATTTGAAGTCTGTCTTCCCTGACTTCATCAGTTCCTTCATTGATAGTTTCAATAGTTTCCCAGATGTGCTTAGCGGTTTTACAATTCATCACATGGCTATACATTACAGCATCGAGGGAATCTATTAAAATGAGTCTCAAATTTTTATCCAGTCCAACTTCCTCTTTTTCTTCAGCGGTAAAGTTCTTAGGGTCCTTTGGATAGGATTTTGCAGGTATTGTTACAACTCCATTTGTAACCGTTTCAGCATCATGTTGGATAGGAATTATTGGTCCATTTTTCAAAACCCACAAAAATCTTGGATTTGTTACATCAAGAAATAACTCCATTTTGTTTTTCCACATGTCATAGTTATCTTTATTAAAGATAGGAATTTTAACAATGCCTTTGGTTGACATGATGAATTTTTAAGAGAGTTAAAAATTCGAGCTTGATTTTTGATTGAGTAAAAATAGGATCTTGATTTGTGTATCAATCAATAGGCTCTGATACCAATTGTTAGGTCCAATATGTTTGTAGAAGGGGGGTTGAATACAAACAGTACTGTTTAATCGAAATTTGTCCGGATAAATTTAATTTATATTTTGACCAATTTGAGCGGAATTAAATGAAACAAAATTCAAGTTGAATATAAAATTATATTAACTTGAGGGGTTTGTTACAAATACAGTACAGAAATTATATCTAGTTAATAAAAACAAATTAGAAAATTCGACATGATTTTTTCTAGATTTGTTAATAAAAATCGAGATATAGATTAGGAGTAAAAACTCGCTAATATTACAAGAGTATCAAGTAAACAAGTTCTATCGGATCAGATATTAAAAATAAGATGAACTTGATTTTCTACAAATTTATTTCTCTTGCTGTGTTGTTCTTCAATGTGAGAGAGAATGAAGCTGGGTTTTTCTCTTTGAATGTTATGTTCTGTGTTTTGTTCTATATTTGATCTGGCCGCCTGTCTTGATTAATATAGTCTTCTGCATCTTTTCTTTTTTATTTGTACTGCCAAGACAATCGGTAAGACAATCTGCTCTTCCAAGACAATCAATTTTGTACTGCCAAGACAATCGGCAAGACAATCCAAAACCTCCAAGACAATCAATTTGTATTGCCAAGACAATAGGCAATACAATAAGCAAGACAATCAAGCTTACCAATACAATCGGCAAGACAATTGAAATTGTCTTTAACAAATAAAAACTCAGCTGTAATAACTGAATTGAACCAAAAGTTGAACTGCTGTCAATCTGAAAACCACTCTCAGGAAAGCTGTGTGAAAGACACGCGCGCGGGGTTAAAGCCTTGAATCAGGCGCGTGGCGCGCACGCGCTCCAGGCGCGCGTGAAAGCCTTTGCCGACAGAACATGCAGGCCTGATGCTTTTGATTCCTCTTTTGATTTCCTTTCTTACATGTATGTAACATTTCTATTACTTTAACTATTAGTCCATTCCTGTCGACTACAACAAAACAAGTACGACTTCCTTTCTCTTTTTTTTTATTTGTTTTGTTTTGATTCTTTTTTTTGTTTTGATTTTTCTTTTCTTTATCTATTATATTTAATTTAATTAACTTGATCAATCAATTAATCATTTAAATGAATAATGATTAATTAATTAATAAACTAATTAATTAAATCTAATAGATTAATATATTAATTCAAAATTTAATTAACATGATAATTAATTTAATAAATAAATTAATTCGACATGAATTAATTTATTAAATTAAATCAATTACATAATTATATTAATTAAAAGAGAATTAATATAAATCTTTTGACAGCTCAAATCTTTTTCTTGAACCACTGAAAGTAATAAAGAATTACCACCGGATTTTAGTTGACGCTCGATGCACGGTCTGGTTCATGAGCGACTAACTCCAACGGCTTTTCTTTATTTTTGACTCTATGGCTGTGGTTAATGTCTTCTCTTAATATACCCGTCTTGATAGATTGAACCACTGAAGTTAATGATAAATGACCACTGTTTAATGTTGACACTCGATGTACTATCTGGTTCATGAGTGACTAACCGCAATGACTGTTCTTCACATATTGACTTTAAAATCTGGTTCCTTTTATTTTCTTTTTCTTCTCTCTCTATTATTTCTTCTGTACTGTCTCTGTCACTGTTGAAATCTCTGTCACTTTAAATGAATCCACTTCTTTAACGAATACTTCACTGAGGCTTGATCAGATGTCTGAACTTCTTTCAATGTAGTAATTCTTCAAGTCTGTAGATTGACCTTGATCTTTTTCTTCTGACAGATAATACTATCTGAGATTCCTTGTGACAGTCTATATACTATTTACTATTACAATCTTGTTTAAGTTGAGTTGTATCCTCGAAATACAAATAGGCTACATCATATGCCTTTCAATCTCCCCCTATTTGTTTGTTAGACAATAACAAGCAAATACCTAGAGGATAACTCAACTACCACACTTAAACAAGAAAAAGATTAAACTTTTAAGAATTAAGTAAATAATACAAAAAAAAATTTCTCTGGTTTAGATTTAACAATTCCAGAATCTTCAGTTGATGAAATGATAGATGATTGTTCCTCTAGCACTGAACTGATCTTTAATAGATAACTCATCTTCATTTCTGATTCTTCATATCTCTGCCTGATAATCCTTCACATCTTACATTGGTGATTATCAGTAGTTCTTGATTTACAATATCACTTCCCATTTCAGACACAGCTTTTCTCACTAAAGAAAAATAGCTGTTCCTACTATATAGACAATGATGAATCAATACCATTTCTATAACTTCTGGTGAATTTACTACTCTTCCAGTTAGCCTTTATACATAGTACATTGAAAGACTAATAGAATAGTATTGTGATGTAATTCTCCTTATATCTCCACTTTCATAACAAATGAAAGTTCTTTAGCTTCTTCATCTCCCCCTTAGAAACTAGACTTGCTTCTCATCCTAAGCACAGTCTTTACTGCTCCCCCTTTCTAACTCACTCTTCTTTTACTTGTACCCCAATACTTCTCCCCTTTAGTTGAGTATATCTTTTTCAATATATCTCTCCCCCTTAGTTGAGGAATCCTCCAATTCAACTAATTGACAAAGTAGTTGATACCAAATTGTTACCAATTTATATCAATCGTCAGAGTACATTGAAATCTATTGATAAAGCTTTGTTAGAAAAGAAGTTTCATTTTCTTCCTCACTGTGAGTGTGTGATAGTGTTTAAATAAATAAAATTTGAACAAAATCAATAGGTTAAATTCATTCAATATTTCTTGAAAATACAAGAAATATAGTCACACATAATTATGACTGTCTGCATTGATATTTCCCAAACGACTGTTCAGCTTCTCATGTCTTTCTATAAAAGAAAACGACGTCTTATGCCATTCTCCAAAACCTTTTCATTCTTTTTTCTTTCCATCATGACTTCCAACCCAAATCTTCATATGAACCCTAGCTTTTGGTTCATTACCACTGAGAAGTTCTTTACTCTTGATGATCAGGAGTAAGTAAACTATCTCTTAGAAAAGATGACTTTTCTCATTGAGTCAGATATGGTTGGTCTTAATCCAGATAATTTCAACGAATCTCCTCTAAAACATCTACCAGTTGGATACAATCCTCCTCTAATCTCTTCACACTTTGAGGATGAAGAATTTGGTGAAGAGTCTGAGGTTGATCTTGATGGAGATGCTATTCATCTTCTTCAATAAGCATGAAGATGAGTCAGTTGCTTTCATTCAAGTCGCCCAGACAAGAAATCCAATCTTGAGATGCTCCTTGTCCTGAAGTCGATCGTTGAGGATTGAAGCAGTAACAGCTTTAGACAAGAATAGAATTATCAGTAGTAGTTAGACAAAAAGAAGAATTGTATTTCATTTTCATGTATGTAATGTTTTTGATTAATGAAAATACAAGTTTTCTTAATATCTACTTGTCTATCGTTGTTTATTGACTGACATGAATAATGATATAAATTATCAGTATGCATGTAATAAAACTTGCTAACATAGACTTAACAAAACTCAAAATTGAACCACTAAATAACATGAACTTAAGAATTTGAAACAGTAAGACACACAAATTTCACAATCCTGATACTGATGATACAATCCTGATGTCAATACTGATGATGTCAGCATACTGATAGCAATCCTGATCCTAATGTTTTATTAATAAGTCTATCATACTGAAATTTATCAAGATAAAATGTTACAACTTAAGCATTTAACAATCAAGTATAGATCCTGACAAAATATCAAGTCTATAAGCTAAAACAACATACCTTGCTACTTATGCAGATGTTAAAGGTCTAAAAATTTAACATTCCTAACTCACTAACCAATTTAATGAATGTAGCCTCATCAAGTGGTTTAGTTAGAATATCTGCAAGCTGTTTGTCAGTAGGAACAAAATGAAGTTCCACAGTACCATTTTCAATATGTTCTCTAATAAAATGATACCTGACATCAATGTGCTTAGTCCTTGAGTGTTGAATTGGATTTTCTGCAATTTTGATAGCACTACTATTATCACAAAACATAAGAATATTACTAAGTGTCATACCATAATCCATCAACTGATTTCTTATCCAAAGGAGTTGAGCACAACAACTGCCTGCTGCAATGTATTCAGCTTCTGCAGTTGAGGTTGAAACTGATTGCTGCTTCATGCTTGCCCAAGAAATCAATCTGTTTCCCAAGAATTGACATGTACCTGTAGTGCTTTTCCTGTCTATTTTACACCCTGCATAATCAGAGTCTGAATAGCCAATTAGGGAGAAATCAGATTCTCTAGGATACCACAAACCAAGATTTGGAGTTCCCTTGAGATATCTAAAAATTCTTTTCACAGCAATTAAATGAGATTCCTTAGGATCACTTTGGAATCTAGCACATAAACAGGTAGAGAACATTATATCTGGTCTACTTGTAGTTAGATATAACAGTGAACCTATCATGCCTCTACAGCTAATGTTATCAACACTCTTTCCCTTAGAATCAGAATCTAGCTTAGTGGCTGTTGCCATGGGTGTCTTTGCAATTGCACAATTTTGAAAGTCAAACCTTTTTAAAAGATCTTTGATATACTTTGACTGATTAATGAAAATACCAGTTTCAGTTTGTTTGACCTGCAAGCCTAAAAAGTAATTTAGTTCACCCATCATGCTCATCTGATACTTAGACTGCATAATCTTGCTAAACTTAGCACATAGCTTTTCATTAGTAGAACCAAATATAATATCATCAACATAAACTTGAACTAAAAGCAAATCACCTTTTATCTTTCTAAAGAATAGATTTTTGTCAATTGTACCTCTTGTGAAGCCATTTTCATGAAGAAATTTAGACAAAGTCTCATACCATGCTCTTGGTGCCTGCTTTAGTCCATAGAGTGCCTTATCAAGTTTGTAGACATGATTTGGAAACTTTGGATTAACAAAACCAGGTGGTTGTTCCAAATACACTTCCTCATCAAGCTTGCCATTAAGAAAAGCACTCTTTACATCCATCTAGTATACCTTGAATTTTGAATGAGCTGCAAATGCAAGAAACATTCTGATTGCTTCCAATCTTGCTACAGGTGCAAAGGTTTCATCATAGTCAATTCCTTCTTCCTGAGAATACCCCTTGGCCACCAATCTTGCTTTGTTTCTTACAATCATACCAGATTCATCTAGCTTGTTTCTGAAAACCCATTTAGCACCAACAATAGATATATCTTTAGGTCTTGGTAGCAGTTTCCAAACTTTGTTCCTCTCAAACTCATTCAATTCTTCCTGCATTGCTATTACCCAATCAGGATCCTGTAAGGCTTCTTCAACCTTCTTAGGTTCATTCTTTGAGAGAAAACAACTGTACAAGCATTCATTTTGAATTGATCTTCTAGTTCGAACACCACTATTTGGATCACCAATTATCAAATCCTTAGTATGATCCCTTGTCCATTTTCTAACAGGTGGTAGATTGCTCCTGCTAGACTCTCCCCCTAAGTTAGTGGTATTTCTTGTAGAAGAGTGTTCATTTCCTTCAAAAACTCCCCCTTGATCAGTAGAATCAGTGGATTCAATACTGCTGCTAGTTTTTGATCTTCCTTCATTAGACTCTGAAGGATCAGTTCCTGATGAAGTAGACTCTGAAAGACTAGTCTGATCCTGACCAGTACTGTGTTCTCCTTGATTGAATTGCTCCCCCTCAATAGTAGCATTCCTTTGAGAAGCAATAGAGATTTCCTCTGGAGAACCTTCATCATCACTGGAGAGAATCTCAGAGTACTTAAGATTTTCAAATTCCAGATTGTCATGGCTTTCATCAGTTTGCAAAATTCCAAACTTCTTATCATCAAATGCAACATGAATTGATTCCATAACAATGTGAGTTATGAGATTGTATACTTTGAAGGCCTTTAATGCTGAATATCCTAGAAAGATTGCTTCATCCGATTTGGCTTCAAATTTTCCATGTTGTTCTGGATGAACTTTCAGGACATAGCATTTGCATCCAAAGATGTGAAAGTATTTCACACTTGGTTTCTTTCCTTTGATCATCTCATAGGGAGTCTTACCATGAGCATTTACTAAGGTACAGTTTTGAGTGAAACATGCAGTGTTTATAGCTTCTGCCCAGAAATAGGTTGGAAGCTTTGCATCTGCAAGCATGGTTCTTGCTGCCTCTATGAGAGTTCTGTTCTTTCTTTCTACTACACCATTCTGCTGAGGTGTTCCAGGTGCAGAAAACTGTTGTGTAATTTCATTGTCTACACAATACTCCTCCATTGTAGAATTCTTAAATTTTGTACCATTGTCACTTCTGAGCACTTTAACCTTGTACTCAGAGCTATTTTGAATATTCTTGACAAGTTCAATGATTTGCTGAGGAGCTTCATCCTTGTTGTGTAGAAAGAATACCCATGTGAACCTTGTGTAATCATCCACTATAACTAGAGCATATCTTTTCTTGTTGATAGATATAATGTTTACTGGACCAAATAAATCAAGATGCAGCATGTGAAATGGTTCAGTAATTGAATTTTCTGTCTTGCTCTTGAAAGTGGTTCTTCTTTGTTTTCCAAGCTGACAAGCATCACAAAGTCCATCTTGCACATAATTTGCCTGAGGTAGGCCTCTCACCAGATGGTGCTTAACAAGTTGATTAAGCTTCTTGAAGTTGAGATGTGAGAGCTTCTTGTGCCAGTTCCAGCTTTCATCATTTGATGCCTTGCTGTAAAGACATCTGACAGTTCCTTTAGATGTGTCACTCAAGCTGGCTTCATATATGTTACCATGTCTCTGACCAGTCAAAACAATGTCTCCATTCTTCATATTCAAGATTTTGCATCCTTTACTGTCAAAGATTGATTGGTAACCCTTATCAACCAGTTGACTTATGCTTAAAAGTGTGTGTTTCAAGACTTCAACCAGTGCTACATTTTCTATGATGACATTCCCCAAAATAATTGAGCCATATCCCAGAGTTTCTCCTTTGTTGCCATCTCCAAAGGATATTACTGGGCCAGCTTTCCTCTCAAACTTTGTAAGTAGGGACTTCTTTCCAATCATATGTCCAGAGCATCCACTGTCCAAGATAATTTAATGCTTCTTTATAGTGCCCTGCAAACAAAAAGTAGCTAGTTAGAATTTTTTAGGACCCAACTTTGATTGGATCCTTTCTTACTAACTTTTGAACCAACAGGCTTTGAAGATTTTGCTTTTAATTTACCTGTTGCAGAGTCAACCTTAGACTTTGATTTCACAAACTGTTTGTGACTAGGAGTTTCAGATTTCAGAGAATAATAGTCATAATACAGTTCATGATATTCCTTACACATATAAATGGAATGAAGTAAACTACCACAATGATAACAGGGTTCTTGTGGCTGGTATTGAATTCTCTGAGTCTTGGGGAATCTGGACTCAGTTTTCCAAGAAGGTTTTTGATTGCAGTATAGGGCCAAATGATTATGATTTCCACATTTATAGCATTTCTTCCTAGGTGCATCAGGTACATTCTTGTAATTATTCTCTTTGTTAATACCTTCTTTTCCATTCCTATTTCTTCTGATCTTGCTAGACTCTGAAATACTTTCTAGTCTCTGTTTCAACTAAGACTTAGACAGAAAACCTATGTTGACATTCTTAGGTTTTTCTAACACTCTTTCATCTGAACTGCTATTGTTAATTCTTTTGTGCACAACTGGGGTACCTTTAGAATCAACAAATTTAACATGTTTAGGTTCAGAAACTATCTTCTTACCTTCAGACTTAGATGTGCTAGCTTCAGTTTTACTATCATCATTGACAATAGCTACTGTACCTTCTTGCCTAGCCTTATCAAAACCTAAACCATTAACTTTACCAAGAATTTGATTTTCAATGATTTCTTGAGTCTTTTTACCAGAATTGTTAATGGTTTTAATCACATCTCTCTCTTCCTCTAGTTCTTTTCTGACATAGTCATAAGCCTCAAGAATAACACCATAATCATGCTTAGCTTTATCAGAACTTAACCTATATTCTTCCATTTGAATTAACTCAGATTCAAGAAAATTATTTCTACTAACTAATTCATCATTCTTAGCCTTAAGTTCATCTTTTTCAATAGCAAGAATTTTGAAATTAGTCATAAGAGTTTTAAACTCAACATGAATAGATATAATATCATCAGAATCTAAGCTATCAAATGAATAAAGAGAGTGAAGTGATACCTTAACAGAAGATGAAGAAGTTTTCTTTGGAGATCCAGGCTTGTCTGAAGCACTTGCCATCAATGCAATGTTGTCATAATCCAATTCATCTTCAGAATCAATGGAGTCTGCCCAATCCTTCTGTGTGACCATAAGTGCATTACCCTTCCCTGAATTCCTAGGCTTCTTGCACTCACTAGCAAAGTGTCCAAGCTCACTGCAGTTAAAGCACTTGATTTTGGCCTTATCAAGCTTGATAATTGTACTTTTGCCTTTGTCACTCTTCTTCTCCTCTTTCTTCTGAAAAGAGCCTTTGCTAAATCTTCTCCTGTTGAATCTTCCTTTCTTGAAAGCTTTAGCAACCATAGCAAAGAGTTCTTGCATCTCTGATTCAGAATCATTATCTTCAGAGTCTATATCTTTAGTCTCTGACTCAGAACTTTCTTCGCTCTTCTTCTTCCTCAAGTCTCTTTTAGTTGATTCAGACTTTTCTTCTGAAAGCTTCTTTGATTCAGATTGAGCAGTGAGTGCAACAGTTTTCATCTTTCCTTCACTCCTGCTCTTTTTCTGCTGCCTGTCACGTTCATAAGCTCTCAATTTTCCATAAACTGCTTCTAATGATATCTCATCAAGATCATTAGCTTCCTCAATTGCAGATATCTTCTCATTGTAGAAATCAGGAAGAGCTTTCATGAACTTCGTATTCATATCCTCCAAGTCATAATATTTACCATGCATGGCCATCTCATTGATGAGTTTAGTAAACCTATCAAAGGTGTCAGTAAGTGACTCACCAGACTTGGATTCAAAGTACTCATACTGTTGTATGGGAAGCGTCCTTATATTCTTCCTGACAGGTTTCGTTCCTTCACAGTGAACCTTTAGATTGTCCCATATCTCCTTGGCAGTTTTACAAGAGAGAACATAGTTAGTGAGAACAGAATCAAGATTGTTGAATAGTATGTTTCTCACTTTAGCATCCTTAAGAACGTTCTCCTTTTCCTTATCTGTCCATTCAGATTTATGCTTCTCTGCTGTATGTTCTGGAACAACTTTTCCTTCGACAGTTGCTTGAGGAACAAGCCTTGTTGGAACAAAAGGCTCATCTCTGATTCTGTTAAGATAATCAAGATCTGTTGCTTCCAAGTGATGCAACATCTTCACTTCCCATAGAGTATATTCGTTTCTCTTGAGCATAGGGATCTTAGTATTACCATCCTTATAACCAGACATGATTGCAGATCTTTATGATTATTCGAAATGAACCTGCTCTGATACCAGTTGTTAACTCGAATAACTTGTAGAAGGGGGGGGGGGTTGAATACAATTTATATAATCGTGTCTGATTTTTGCTTGATTAGATGAACAAGAACAAACGAATGAATCAAACTTTGTTTGTATTAAAATAAATCAAATACAAACTCTACCAAAGGTGTACAATACCTTTAGTAGCTGCTGACAATACAAATCTCTCTCTCTCTCTCTCTCTCTCTCTCTCTCTCTCTCTCTCTCTCTCTCTCTCACTCTCTGTTTGTTTCGAACTATCGAATACAAACCTTATACAGAGCTTCACACGATATGCACTCTAAAATTCACAATTTTCACTTTTTACAATAATATAGAGAGTATTTATAATGCTACCTATCAACTAATAACAGAATTATAATCTATCTATGACAATGTTCTGCCATCCAGTTGATAGTTTCCTTCAATAGAGAATTCGTTTCCTTCACGATATCTTCTTGCTTGTTTTTCAAAACAACGATCCTGTTTTATAGCACTTGCTAGTTTTTGTAGCATCCATAATGACATCATCAGTAACATGACTGATATCAGGATTTCCCATTGCATCAGGATCTGATCATCCCATCAGTATTTGATCAGGATCTGACTTGCTGTATTAGGATCTGCTCTTAGTTCCTGAAATGTAGTCTCTGACGCACTATTCCTGACTAACCTCCACAGATTACTGTCTAACACATATATCCTATACAAAGTGCTAAATCCTTTATAAGATCAGGATATACAAGAAGTATTAGCAAAATTCTATTCTCAACATCACAACTTATGAATTATTCCTAATAGGAAAAGCCTTAGGTCACTAGGCACAAAGTCCCCTAGAACTTAATTACTCGAGTATTAAAGAGCTCACCCGTGGTCAGTACTGCACTTACACATTCACATAACTCCTTTTTTTTTTCTTCCTCTTTTTTTTTCTTTTTTTTATTCACACACTAATACTTTGGAATGAGAGCGTTTCGCTCCATCTCATCCAACCCTAGACTACTCATAAAATATGAGCCGCTACTAGCCTTTTGACACCTAACTTTTATTAACACTAGCATAAAATCCCTAGTTTGCCCCAAACTTATATTTTAGTGCTCCTACGCCATCAAGGAAATAAAAAACATTCTAAATATAAACAAGTGATTAAATCTCAAACAACCAAACAAGTATGACCTGATCTAGCCCAAAAGCAAACGATGAGACTGTGTAAAGATTTCATTTCTGAAACATGCAAGTCAATTCCTAAGCACTTAAATCAACCCTCTATTCATCATTACCACACCCAAATCAACATCGACCTACCAAACGGAAATAGCCAAGTCCTGCAGGATCATGAAATATGCTATGCAAATGCAACTAAATGGACTCACATAGAATACATAACTAATATGCAACAAATATGCTCTACATGAAACAGTCATATAATAATGTGAATGAAACTACTACTACACATGCAATATGATTTCTATATGAACAATGACTCTACTAACTACTAATCCTCAAATCACCCCCAAACTTAAAATATTCAATGTCCCCATTGAAGATAATAAAAAGGATAGTAGAGAACATACCTAACTGTCAGCAGGACCACCCTCCTCGGGTGGAGAATCAGGTGGTGGCGCCTCGGGTGGTAATGGCTTGAGTTCAAGTGCAAAAGCTTCCTCACTTGACAACTTACGTAGCACTTGAAAATTATTAGAATCAGCTAGCCCACGAGACTTATGCAGAATGTCAACTCTTCTTTCCCATGGAGTTGTATCCAACAATTGAAATAACCCTTTTCTTCATTCTCAAAGCCAGAAATCTCTCTTGAAGCTTTTTCCACGGAATCTGATTTTTTAGCTGTTCAATCTCCTTCTTCACAATCTTATCAACCACGTCCACTTTGAAACACTCCGCTGAATCTGACGGATATTTTGTTGCCTTGAACACATTGAAAGTGACTTTCTGATCATGAACTCTCATAGTAAGCTCTCCTTTTTACACATCGATCAGAGTTCAGTCCATAGCTAGAAATGGCCTTCCCAAGATGATGGGAATCCTCTTATCCTCCTCAAAGTCCAGTATAACAAAATCAACCGAAAAAATCAGCTTATCCACCTTCACTAATACATCCTCCACTATACCCCTCGGATACGTGATCGGCCGATCTGCCAACTGCAAGGTCATATTAACCGGTTTCGGATCAGGCAACCCAAGTTGCTTAGAAATAGACATCGGCATCAGATTAATGCTAGCTCTCAAATCACATAAACACTTGTCGAAAGATAAGTTACCGATAGTGCACGGTATGGTGAAACTTTCCGGATCTTTAAGTTTAGGAGGCAACTTCTGTTGCAGAACATCATTGCATTCTTCCATCAAAGCAACAGTTTCCAAATCCTCGAGTTTCAATTTCCGAGATAGAATACCCTTCATGAACTTAGCATAGCTCGACATCTGTTCTAGAGCTTCCGCGAAAGGTATGTTGATATGCAACTTCTTGAAAACCTCAAGAAACTTGGCAAACTGATTATCTAACTTCTGCTTCTGGAGTCTTTTTGGATATGGAGGAGGATAGATCTGATTGCTCTCTGTAGTCTGCTCCTGAGTAGATTTTTCAGCAGAATTTTTGCTTTTTTCCACTTCACCGTTCAACTGATCAACCGTAAAATCAGAAATTTCTTTTTCTATCTCTGGTGAAGGCGCGGGTGCGCTCCCTGTGGCGCGGGCACGCTCCACCTTCTATTCCTGAAGTCCTTCGTCTTCCTGTACTGCTGATTTCTTATCATTCGTGACTTTTCCAGATCTCAAAGTAACTGCTTTCACCTGTTCTTTGACTTCCCTCTTGCCTGGATTAGCCTCCGTATCACTAGGAAGAGTTCCTTGAGGCCTATTCAATAACGCGTTATCAATTTGACCTATCTGATTCTCCAAGGTTTTGATCGATACCGCTTGGATTTTACACATCAACCTCAATTCTTCTAATTCAGATTTTTCAGAAGAAGACTGCCCAACACTTGCATGAGACTGTTGTTGAAACCCCGGAGGTTGAAATTGTTGCCTTGAAGCATAATACTGCTGAAAACCAGAAGGATTGAATGGCTTAGCTCCATATTGCTGACCTTGAAACTGCTGATAAGGCTGTTGTGGTTGTTGAATACCACCTTGATTGTTGCTCCAGCTGAAATTAGGATGATTTCTGTTATTGGGATGATAGATGGCTGGAGCTGGTTGCCGTGGTCTCTGAAAATTGCTCACAAATTGCGCCGATTGACTAGATATGGCACACTAGTTTGTCTCATATGCACCCGCACAAAGCTCACAAACACTTGCCACCTGTTGAACTCCATAATTTGTTAATGAATCCACCTTCATAGTCAAAGCCTTTAACTGAGCTGCTATAGCTGTAGCTGCATCAACTTCCAGAATTCTTGCTACTTTGCCTTGTGGTAGTCTATGAGTTGGATTCTGATATTCATTAGCAGCCATCATCTCAATTAGCTCGTAAGCCTCCTCATAACTCTTAGCCCATAAAGCTCCACCTGATGATGCATCTAGCATTGGTCTTGATTGTGCTCCTAGCCCATTATAGAAACAATTGATTACCATCCAGTTGGGCATTCCATGATGAGGACACTTCTTAAGCATCTCCTTGTAGCGCTCCCAAGCTTCACAGAAATATTCTCCCGACTGTTGTGCAAATTGAGTAAGAGCGTTCCTTATTGCTGCTATTTTTGCCATAGGGAAGCATTTAGTGAGAAATTTCTGAGCAAGATCCTCCTATGTCACAATAGAACCTGCTGGTAGAGAGTGCAACCAGCCTTTAGCTTTATCCCTCAGAGAAAATGGGAAAGTCTCAATTTCACAGCATCTTCCGACACACCGTTGAACTTGAAAGTGTCGCATATCTCGATGAAGTTCCGGATGTGCATATTGGGATCTTCCGTTGGAGCACCCCCAAACTGAACTGAATTCTGCACCATTTGAATTGTGCCAGGCTTGATTTCAAAAGTATTAGCTGTAATGGCTGGTCTGACAATGCCAGACTGAATGTCATTGATTTTTGATTGAGAATAGTCCTTCAATGCTTTCGTTACTGCTGCTGGTTCTCCGATTTTTACTGTTGCTTCAAGTTCTTCTTCTTCCTGTTTATCCTTACGAGATTGAGAACGTGTTCGCATACACGCTCAAGTACCAAAAACACACAGAACAAAGCAACTAAGTAAGAAAATAATCCGAGTCAGTGAACTTTAACGACCACTGATGACAAGCACATAAACTATAATAAACACCGAGTCCCCAGCAGCTAGCGGCGCCAAAAACTAGTTCGCACTAAATCACACAAGCGTACGCGGTCACAAGTAATATAAGATTAAGTAGAGTTCGTTCCCACAGAGACTGGTATATTTCAGATTATGCAACTTATGCAACAATGTATAATTATTATTCACTGCTAAGACAAGTATCAAAGTTGTGTTTTGATTATCTAAATTAACTAACAAGCAACTTAACAATACTAACAATTAATTAACTAATGAGATTAAATTCGAATTACTTATGAGAGATAAAGCATGGGATACTAACTTCATTAAATACTTCGTTTAGAGTTGATGCCTTTAATTAATGTATGTGACTGTTATGACAACAAATCGGATAACATGAAATAAGTACACACTACCTTTCAGTATACGCATACCAAACTACTCAACATCCACAAAAGAGAGAGAAGCTGGGCAGACACCAATTATGTTTAGACCCTATATGTCTATAAGATTTGAAAACATAACGGTTTAAGTACAAGTTATCCATTGAGATCACATAGGGCAGCATAAGATGGTTAAAATTATACTACTAATCATGCATGTCAAAACATCCATAAACCTATGCTAGCATGACAAGTTCTAAATCTCTATATTTACTGTCGCTTCAATAGAGATTAACAATTAAGATGTTAGCTACGCATCCAAAAGCATTAAGTATAACCATACGAGTATATCAATAATTCATCACACACAAATCTTTAAAGCAATCAAACTACTAAACTCCGTATATAAATCCGTTAGAATCCCATGACAACGATTAGTTCATAATCGAACGGCTCGTCATCATGGCATCTAGTGTAAACATGGTAGTAAATAATATCTGAATAAAAACAATAGTGCTAGAGCAATAAGGTTTAGAAAACAAATCCAAAACGAGATCCAAAGTATTGCCTAATTAGAAGAATACAAAAGAATTAGATCTAGATCTCCGATAGTTGTCACGTGCTTCGGTAGAATCCTTCTCCAAGTCTCTCTTGTCTCCCTCTGTGATAAAAACGTGCTTCTTATGTGTAAGAACCCCAAATTTTGGATATAATTAAAACTTTTTATTAAGTAATGATAAAATGAGGAACAATGATTCCGACAACAAGGTCACCAGCTCTAATGAATGGTGGTTTCAAAGAACAATGATTGTAATGAATGGATATTGCTTTGGACAATGATCCTGATGCATTGGTATATTGTCAGAAAAGAGTAATTCGATGGTTGAGGACCTAGATAAGAATAATCTACCATCCAGGAAGGAGCTAATGGATCCTTGAAGGGAAATGAGTACGTGCATAGTGTTTCCCATACATGCATAGTATTTCCCGTACGTGCATAGTGTTTCCTGTACGTGCATAGTAATTTGGTTGATGAATAGTGATTTTGTAAGTTGGAAAACTTTTCACGCCACCCTATGTACGGGACGTGATATGGATGTTTCGAAATCATATTAGTAATACGCGGAGGAAATAAGTGAATGCAGAGACGATCGGAATTCAGAAATTCCAAATTCTTTTTCGGTATAATATTTGACCGGACAGTGGATTAAATATTATTATAATCCAAGAATTGAGATATTAACTTTGAGGATTTGATATTTTGGGATGTTATTATATTTGATTTAAGAACAAAGGTAGGAAACCATTGAGGTAGTGAAACAAGCGTTCTAGAAACCGCTAAAACGTTATAACGAGATTAATCAATAAAGCGAACGAATCCTAGATTACGGATTAAGTTCGTATCGAGATTAAATATCCTACATGGTCATCACGAGGATTATATTAAGGATTGGGGAAGGTATTATGAATATCGAGAAATTTCCCGGTAAACCCTAGAGGTGAAACTACTTAGTTATTCGCCCGAACGATCAATCGAAACGAGCAATAACCGGACAAAAGAAACAAGCAGAGGAAGTAAGAGTCTTGCACAAGCTACTAGATAAATATCTAGCAACCAAGTGGGCTAAGTAACTAGACACTTAGAGATTGAACAAGTACTTAGCAAAACAAACAAACTAGTTAGCTTATAACCATCCAAAGATCAACACTTGGCATGCAATCTCCATCATCCAATACATCACCACTTTATTAAAGTCACTTTATCAAGATATTATTCCAATAATGCATCAAAATGGATGAGAGCAAACCAAACAAACCAAGCAAACCCCCCCCACTCCAAGAACACCCATTCGGCTATTTGCTTAATTCAAAGACCAAAATCCACCTTCCCACCATTGTTTGCTCTTGAAATAATTATGGTGAGTCTTATATTTCATAAAACTAATCTCCTCAAAATCTTAGCTCCAAATTCCTTTGTTTGCATTTTCAAAAAAATCAAGAAATAGGAGCATGAATAGTGTTTCTTATGAACTAACTTGTTTTTTTCTTGTTTTCATGGATGATATAGCAAGCTTAAGCACACCTAAGGACCATACAAAGCTTAGTGAGGCTAGTAAACACTCTAATGAAGGTATACTACTTGAAAACCCTTGGTGTTATTTTAAGATCTTATGAGATTTATGGATGATTTAGTGATTAGTATGTTATTATAAGTTTAGATCCATGTTAGTAGTTGTTATGATTATGATTTGGTTTATGAACCATGTAATGGTTAAGATGAGTTGTTGATAGACTAGTCATGATGATTATCATGTGTTTGTGTGGTTGGATTGATCTTTGTTAGATCGAGATAAAGTGTAAAAACTTTGGAAAACGCATAAACATAGCCGTTATAATGCCCGATTTTACAATATCATGTTTTGTATGCCATTTTTCACATCAAGACCCTACTGTCCAGAAACTTTTCTGCCATGTTAGGATAGCTTATGTTATAAGATTCGTTTTGATATAATGATCACGTGAAACGGACTTACGGTTTAGGAGTTACGATAAAATTCATAAAAGTGGTTCGGAGCCGTAAACAAGTATTCGTACTTAAAATTGAACCCCGATAAAATACGTAAAGCCATGACGAATCTTGGTAAATAAATACTAGAGGTAAAAAGGAAGGCGTGAGAGAAAACCGTATGTCAAAAGGATCGTTTTTCGATTTATTAAAAATATTCGAGTCGAGGTTAAACGCGAACGAACCCCTAAAAGACGACTCGATTATAACTTCGGTAAAACACTTAGAAAACGGGCGATAAAACTCGGAGTATAATATTGGTTCGTAACGATCGACTTTAGAACTTGTATGACTTAAGTATGTCCCAAGTATAAGTACAGTGACATGTCATATTAACGAACGAATGTCGGGTCGGATCGATGATAAAAGGAATCCACAGAAAGGGGTATAACGAGATAACTCGAGAACGTGTTTCGATTTAACTATAACTTAACTCTTAAGATGTTAAGTGATTAATCCCGAATGTCTTGGCTATTTATAGATCACCAAGCTGACCCGGGACCCGCTACCACTACCCCTTACCGTACTCGACTACCAGGCAAGTTCAATCCCCTTCTTTAGGCTGTTGTTGTGATTGAATATATATGCATGTTTTCTGTTATAATATGCCATAGCATGCATGCCTACTTTCAAGTTGTATCATTATGCTTGTTCCCTGATTGTTATTGGCTTATAAATTAGATAGCTATCGTATCAATTATAAGCCGGTTATTGTAAGACCCTCAGAGAAGGGTGTATACATCTTATTCATCAAATATAGACCGGGAGTCAATATTTCTTGACATATCGAGATTACCTCGAAAGAAAATATCTAAATGAATATTTTCCATTATTCGGGCGATGAATATTATTTGAATATTCGTTCGAGATTATTTATTTAACGATCCTTACTTCAAATAATTATTTGAACGTAACTGTTCGACGAATAATATTTTTTTTAATATTCATTCAGAGTCGAATTATTTATCGATTATTATTTCGAATATTCTTCTAAAGATAAGACTACTAAATGAATATTATTTGGATATTCATTTAGAATATTATTTTATTAAATAAATATTACTTTTGAATATTCATTTAGGATATTAATTACTTGATGAATATTATTTTAATATTCATCTGAAGCTTGATTTATTTATCGAATATTATCTCGAATATTCCTTTAAGGCTTGGAGTACTAAATGAATATTACTTGATATTCATTTAGAATATTATTCATTAAATGAATATTACTTTTTGACTATTCATTTAAATTCCTAATTAAATATGAATATTGTCTTAAATATTCCTTTCAGGTCTTATTAATTAATGAATATTATTTTGAATATTCATTTAAATATTTATTTATTCAATAAATATTCTCCTGATATTTCTTCAGGGATTATTTTGAAAAATACTCTGATTAAAGATATTCTTTCATATTACTAAATATTCTTTAAATATTTTTAATTCAATAAATATTCTCTGAATATTTATTCCATACTTAGAATAACCTCAATAAGGTTTATCTTCTTCGATTATTACGAAAAATATTTCGGAGTCATATTATTATTAATCTTATATCAAGAAAGGTTCTCAGACATCATTCTTCTTTGAGTCTATTTCCCCAATAATAAGGGAACCTTACTTGGAAAATGTTAATTATCTTGTCGACTTCCCGGTCATAAAGTATTCTCTTCACTCGCAACTCGGGTGCTATTGACTTATTAAGTCGTTGGTTACCTTCTCATCTTTCAAGGGGTAAGATTGTTGGAACAAGTTGATATTCGTTACCAAGCAATAGCTTGGAAGTTATTGGTGAATTTTCCTTTCCAACTAGATACGACTACCTTGTAGAGTCTTATCAACAAGTATTATACTTGGGGAAAGGGGGACGAACGTTACATTCAGAATCATGAATTCTATTTGAACTAGGAGTCGTGTAAGAGGCCGAGTAGCGCCGGTCCATCCCCTTTGGCCCAACCGTTGGCCGGGGAGAGCTAGTAAGGCGGTAGACAAGTAAAGCCGTCAGTTCTTCCTTCTACCGGTAGTAAATCTAATTTGAGCTGTACGATCTCGACTGATCATCAAGATTGGAACAACGGGCGCGGTGAATACTCCCTCATTGGTTCATCATCCAAACTTATTTATTTCCTGCAACATGATTACTGTTGGCAGAGCTGGAAAAGTGTTCATAACTGGAATTTCAATCTTTTCATGCAAGTTCCTCTTTTTAATGACAATGAGAATATCACGCTTACTTTTGATGTAGCAGATATTTCTACAAACAAATACTTTAAGTTACCTTGTAACTTCATCGTTCATATTATACTGGCATCATTTCCGTAAATGCATGGCATATGGTTTGAAAGATACTTTTGAACTGTTATATATTATCGTTCAGTTATATATTATTGTTGGTGGGCTATTGCTCACCCTTGTTTTATTATTATATCACAACAACAGCTAGACCAGATGACTCGCACAAGGCGCACTCGACGCGGGCGAGGACGATGAGACTACCAGAGCTGAAGAAGAAGCTATTGGTAGGATATATTTATTTTTTCAGTACCAAAAATATGGTCTAGTATGACTTATGTAAATGGATGGCAAAGAGTAAGTATTTATATTGAAATTCTTTTGGATTGTAAGAACTCATAATGTGATTAATAAAAATTTGATTGTTACTCTGATTTCATCTCTGGGACTATAACGGGTGTATTTTATATTGTTGTGTTGGGTCATAGAGACGTAATTTATTTTATGTTAAGGAAAGTTCAATTGTTGTGGACAGAATTGGAAACCGTAACCACCGGATCCCGGACCCCGGATCTGGGGGTGTTACAGAAGTGGTATCAGAGCGTACGTTATAAACCCCAGAGATGAGGCGACGTTAAAACAATAAATTCACTAAGATAATGAGAACTCTTGCCAAGTTCATAGTCGGACTACTTAATGTAGTGATGACATATAGAACCCTTATGGGAACTCTTAAGTATCATGATAGTAACTTAGCTCGATATCGTATCGACGAGTAAGGTGACAGACCTTGAGGCATACGAGCAGCAGCGCGATGATGCTTTATATGCTGAAGATCAGCGGGTAAATTCGATGGAGTACCCTACTGGAGACCCGGAAGAGGTTCCAGCAGATAAGGAAAATCCTGTTAGGATAAGGAGCTTACCCTTGAGGAATGAGGGTTGCAGCCAGAAAGACTGTGATGATTAAGGTATGGTGCTCAGAAAAGTGGGCATAAAGAACTAAGCTGTTAGCAAGAGAACCGAAGATTCATGTTGGATTCGTGGCTGGACTACTGGAGATAGTACCAGCAAGTAAGACGGATTGGAAGAATTACTTGAGATCTTATACGGGAATAGATGAGAATCATTAGAGACTTTCATATTAACGAAAAGAGTGCTAGAAGGATGTATGATTATCAAAGGCATCGATATAAGGCGAGGAGCAGAGTCCCTAGGAATAGTTGAGAAGAGGCAGTAAGTGCCATATCATTTGATAAATGAATAAGTATGAATATTGTCAGTAATAATTCGCCATGAGAAGGCAGATGTCATAGGTTGTAATTTATGGAACCAAATTGAGGTTGATGAAGTTGTTTTATTCAGGAAAATGTCCATTTTATGAATGAATCAGTTAGAAAGTGAAAACATTGGGAAGTGATAACATGATTGGATAAAGTTATATAAGGAAGTAGTAAGCAAGATAATGATCTCAGAACCTGCCAGAAGATAAGACCAGTGAGTCAAGATGAACTCGTAATGAGACTATTGTCAGAGACTAAGTATAGGGTTAATTTAACTCAGTGAAATGATGAACCAGAAACGTTAGATGCATGTGACTCAGAGGAATATTAAATTCTTTCTTTTCTTTGAATGGATTATAGTAGTTACTTTAAGTTTACTTCGATGCGGAATTATAACGGATCAAGTAATATGATCAGCAGTTAAAAAAAAATGTGAGAAAATCTTCCTGGAGCTAAAAGATGAAATTGGTAATGACCAAGAGTTGACATGGTTTAATGGAAAGGGGAGACTTTGTGCTTCCAATGACGCTTCGCATAAAAGATTAGGATGTGTGCTTGCGCAGCACGACAAAGTACTTGCGGATGCATTAGGACAACAGGGTTCACCAGTTTCGGATGGCCTTAGTAGTGCCACTTTTTGTGGAACAACGAACTCCGACGGTAATGTTCCTTCTGAGACTGGTAGTCAGGTAGACTTACATTTGGTAATATTGAATATCAGGACGTATAGGTATCAGGACGTTGTGACAAGTTTCAGTTTAAAACTGTCGATTCCCTTCTAAGGGATGTATATAATTGGTTCCTCTCCAGGGGTTAAACTTCCAACCTGATGACGATTATTTCGTTAATTATGACTGCTTACAGTTCTACCTACTAGGAGGTTCATAGAACTATTCTTCTGGTTTCGAAGCTGGTCTCCTTAGTGTTACCAGTCGATGGATAGATTGACCAAAATTTCCCTAATTCTGGGAAGAACTTCAACGAATTTTGGCAAACCTTGTCTTTCTGATTATCAGAGAACATCATGGAAGAGAGTAGAAACTGGGGCAAACCCCGTGAATTGGGTAAGGTAGCCGCTACATGGGTTGGTGGACAGACCCCGGTTATCGCGATTGATTGTAGAAATACAATGATGAAGTGAGATTGGACGAAAACAGGAAATGTAACTAAGAAACCAGCCGGACTGAGAAACTCCGGGATTGACTTAAGTGAAAAGGCTGTTATGCCAGGAATGGTAAGCTTGCGTGTCACGTGGGATTGATAAGAATATTCAAAAAGATAAAAGTAGAGGAAAGATGACCGGAGACGACGCTGTGTAGCCGATTAAGACTTATATGAAGTAAAGTTTTGGAAAGGTAGAAAGGTATCAAAGAAGAAGACACTATGCCGACAATTGCTAGAAAAGCAATGCTAATTAGCCAACCCCAAAAATCATATATTTTTATTTTAGTGTGGCTAGTTGAGGCCAAGTCACAAAAGATTATCAAGTGACTAGACCAGCAATGAAAGGACAAAGCAGGGTTGCTTCTAAGTAAGCACCGACTGCCAGGGCTTCTGATATAAAGGAAATATTAATGAGATTGTAGGAATCTTCTACTGAACCCTTTGCAACCCATGTTTGGATTGGGAATTTACTAGACTTTTTGGAATGGGGTCCCCCGTACTAAAGTGATTCATGTTTATATGATTGCCCAAGATTACGAGTAAAAATGGAAGTATAATGACTTGAGATGTATGATGTTAGGATATTATAAATACCATGAATATATTATGACGGAGGAAAGTAAACAATGAAGGTATATGAAGAGAGTATAGAAATGGTTAGAAATTTAACAGTATGATATAGGAATTTTGTCTGAGGCAAGTACCTTTGTGAAGAACGATAAGCACTAAGAAATTCACGTTGAACTCGACCAATATCTTTCAGAACATCCTTGCTACCATTAACAAGTTCTGTAAGAGAGCAGAAAGACATATGTTGTCTTTTGGAAGGTCAAATAGGTTGACCACTATCTGAAAGAAGAAATTAGCAGTAAGCTACCGATCGATTATCAAATAAGAATGATGGAAAAGAGACCCTTATTAAGGATACATGATTTGATTGCTAAATTATAGGATGCAAGAATTCCTTGGCAGTTGAATTAAGGATAGGATATCCATAAATTAAGACAAACCCTGGGGAATGCACAAGGGATGGCATTAACCCTAATAAAGACATTGTGAATTCAGATGATATGAGTTGGATTTGCTAAGGCAACAATGACCTGTAAGGATTATTAAAAATAGTTCTGGAAAGAACATAGGTAGAATTATTAGAGTATTGATCAATGACGTTTTGATATACCCTGTACCTAGAAAATACAGGAGGAATGAGGAGGACGACCTAAGAAACCTTACAAGGAAAAAGTTAACATTCTGAGTTTCAAAATAGAAGTTTGGTAGAGAATGTGTAAGACACAATAACAATAATGCCAGATGAGGCATGTATGAAACCATGATGAGGTATGGATGGAACCCAAGAAGGTTGAGATTATCCTAGAACAAGAAAGAACTAAGAGAACAAATATCCTAGGTATGATCGAGAGTAACTTTGATAAAGTTCCCACGGGAAGGTGGAAGCAATGACTTATGGGGAAAAAAAAGACTGATAGTTATATTTTCTCCTTCAGCAGAGCTTAATGGAGAATGCTTTAACCCAACAGTGATGGGAATGAGGTAGAAAAGTTTGAGTTGGAATGTATCCAGAGAACATGGATTACAAGAAATTGTTGGTATCAGGAAAGGCCAATGAGGTGGCCGACAATCTAAGTATAAAGGAATAATTACAAATGTTCATACCGAAGAAACAGAATGATATTTGGAAGGACCTTGAAGGTCATATCGGAATGGAGGAATTTACATTCCTTCTTATGACTGTGCAAGAATTGACGGTAATAATAGTTTAAGTAAAGATTCGATTCCTGATGGAGTCTTAAGCATATTACGTACCTTAGAAGGTCCCGTTTTGAGGCAAAGCAGGACCATGGTACAAAATTGATGAAGTAAATCGTTAAGTTTCCAGTCTTTTATGGAAGATGCATAAGTGATAGTTTCATCAACCGGACCTAGCTGCGATGCTTGAAACTCTTCTGCAATTCTATCTACTTCATGTTATATCTACATCAAGTTCAGGAAGTGTTCCTTATGGATAAGGAATAGTGATTACTTTGTCTCCCTAAGGGATTTGAAACCCGTAGGGTTAGCTATTAATGCATTACGTAAACAACAATCGATGGTGATTCTTCTAAGAAAGTAGATGACAACGTAAAGATAAAGAAAGTGTTGCTATTAATGAGCTAAGTGGCATGTTGATGAATGACAAGCAAGTTTGTGTTAGTGTACTTCTGCGCAAACAAGATAGAGAATATGAGGTAGATGATTCATGATGCTAAATGTATTCCCGTGGAAAGAATTAATGAGACTTAGAGAGGAGGGCAGTTGAGACCGAGACTTATTAGGCCACCTGAGAGTTTAAAAGTGTTCAGAAGGTGGCATTCGAGCCAGTTTTACCCCCAAAGCTTATAGCATGGTAGTAACGTGTTTCATGTGGCAAAGCTACACCAGTAAAATGCAGATGCTCAACAGATGATAAGAGTGCGAGCAGGTAGGTGTACGACCTGGTCTGACTTACGAAAGACAACCTGTGAAAAACCGTGGGTAGAAAAGAATAAGGGATGAGAAACAAGTTGACAGAAGTAGATTATATTGGATCTAAGCTAAAGAAAGCGGCCAGATTCATTTCGGAAAGTTTAAATTGGAATAACGTGATGATTATAGAATAAATGTGACGGAATACCGATAAGGGGGTACCAAGTGCAAAAAGGTGTCTCAATAAAGAGGTGAAGGTGAAAGTAAATAATAGAAATGAGTAAGAATCAGATAATAAGAAGGATGTGATTGATAAAGAAAAGGCTGGGAAAACAACTATGGAATGAGAAGCAAGGAATGTTATGAATGGGTTTTCTAATGAATTCTCAGGATGACAAGCTGATAGTGTCAATATTATAGTTATGAAAAAGCTAGTAACATGATATGGGATGTTAGTAGTAATGATGTCAAGTGAGAAATCTAAGATTTAACCTGAAAGGTTGAAGGATTTCCCGAATGTGAGTATCGCTAAGATTGAACAAGAGTATTTGTCCATAGAATAATGGACAAAGCGGCAAGATATGTTGACACGTGAGATTGCGATCAAATAGTATTGGATATAATTATGATTAATTTCTTCTTTGATAAACCTCTATAGTTCAGAGGTAAATTCTGAGTATGATATTCTACAATCATGAAAGCTTTCTATAATCCTTTAGAACTCTTTTCTCTTCTTCTCTCTTATTCATCTTCTTTATGAATTGAGAAGAACAACCCTTTTAGGAGGGGAGGTACTGCTACGTGACTATCTGTCTATGTGATAGAAGTCTAAGTGGAATACCATAACTTGTTTAATTGCTTGTCAAGTACTAAAGGCTGGCCCCCTTCTGTACTAACTATGCAATATAACAAATGTTCAATTGATCATAGTGATCTCTCAATAAATCTTTCCACTTCTCTATATTGATCGAGATTGCGAAGATTAAAGCGATCAGGAAATGCACAGTACGAGCGAGGTTACCTCCGAATTCGTAGGGTGATAGTGATACCAATGTTACTGCAGCTATCAATAAGGATAAGACTGAGTAAGAGTATAACCCGGATAGTGAGTTGTACGAAAAGTAGCAACGTTGATGGAAAAAGGATACAGTATGGATTGTAGCACTAGAAGATGTGCTGAGGAAGGGTAGAATGACTAAGAATTGACCGGGAAGCTAAAAAGTGAACGACAGGCAAACGACTCTTTGCTTCCTACCTGATTCCGGGACGGAATCCTTTTAAGGAGGGGAGATTGTAAGAACCCCAAATTTTGGATATAATTAAAACTTTTTATTAAGTAATGATAAAATGAGGAACAATGATTCCGACAACAAAGTCACCAGCTCTAATGAATGGTGGTTTCAAAGAACAATGATTGTAATGAATGGATATTTCTTTGGACAATGATCCTGATGCATTGGTATATTGTCAGAATAGAGTAATTCGATGGTTGAGGACCTAGATAAGAATAATCTACCATCCAGGAAGGAGCTAATGGATCCTTGAAGGGAAATGAGTACGTGCATAGTGTTTCCCATACTTGCATAGTATTTCCCGTACGTGCATAGTATTTCCCGTACGTGCATAGTGTTTCCTGTACGTGCATAGTAATTTGGTTGATGAATAGTGATTTTGTAAGTTGGAAAACTTTTCACGCCACCCTATGTACGGGACGTGATATGGATGTTTCAAAGTCATATTAGTAATACGCGGAGGAAATAAGTGAATGCAGAGACGATCGGAATTCAGAAATTCCAAATTCTTTTTCGGTATAATATTTGACCGGACAGTGGATTAAATATTATTATAATCCAAGAATTGAGATATTAACTTTGAGGATTTGATATTTTGGGATGTTATTATATTTGATTTAAGAACGAAGGTAGGAAACCACTGAGGCAGTGAAACAAGCGTTCTAGAAACCGCTAAAACGTTATAACGAGATTAATCAATAAAGCGAACGAATCCTAGATTACGGATTAAGTTCGTATCGAGATTAAATATCCTACATGGTCATCACGAGGATTATATTAAGGATTGGGGAAGGTATTATGAATATCGAGAAATTTCCCGGTAAACCCTAGAGGTGAAACTACTTAGTTATTCGCCCGAACGATCAATCGAAACGAGCAATAACCAGACAAAAGAAACAAGCAGAGGAAGCAAGAGTCATGCACAAGCTACTAGATAAATATCTAACAACCAAGTGGGCTAAGTAACTAGACACTTAGAGATTGAACAAGTACTTAGCAAAACAAACAAACTAGTTAGCTTATAACCATCCAAAGATCAACACTTGGCATGCAATCTCCATCATCCAATACATCACCACTTTATTAAAGTCACTTTATCAAGATATTATTCCAATAATGCATCAAAATGGATGAGAGCAAACCAAACAAACCAAGCAAACCCCCCTCCAAGAACACCCATTCGGCTATTTGCTTAATTCAAAGACCAAAATCCACCTTCCCACCATTGTTTGCTCTTGAAATAATTATGGTGAGTCTTATATTTCATAAAACTAATCTCCTCAAAATCTTAGCTCTAAATTCCTTTGTTTGCATTTTCAAAAAAATCAAGAAATAGGAGCATGAATAGTATTTCTTATGAACTAACTTGTTTTTTTCTTGTTTTCATGGATGATATAGCAAGCTTAAGCACACCTAAGGACCATAAAAAGCTTAGTGAGGCTAGTAAACACTCTAATGAAGGTATACTACTTGAAAACCCTTGGTGTTATTTTAAGATCTTATGAGATTTATGGATGATTTAGTGATTAGTATGTTATTATAAGTTTAGATCCATGTTAGTAGTTGTTATGATTATGATTTGGTTTATGAACCATGTAATGGTTAAGATGAGTTGTTGATAGACTAGTCATGATGATTATCATGTGTTTGTTTGGTTGGATTGATCTTTGTTAGATCGAGATAAAGTGTAAAAACTTTGGAAAACGCGTAAACATAGCCGTTATAATGCCCGATTTTACAATATCATATTTTGTATGCCATTTTTCACATCAAGACCCTACTGTCCAGAAACGTTTCTGCCATGTTAGGATAGCTTATGTTATAAGCTTCGTTTTGATATAAAGATCACGTGAAACGGACTTACGGTTTAGGAGTTACGATAAAATTCATAAAAGTGGTTCGGAGCCGTAAACAAGTATTCGTACTTAAAATTGAACCCCGATAAAATACGTAAAGCCATGACGAATCTTGGTAAATAAATACTAGAGGTAAAAAGGAAGGCGTGAGAGAAAACCGTATGTCAAAAGGATAGTTTTTCGATTTATTAAAAATATTCGAGTCGAGGTTAAACGCGAACGAACCCCTAAAAGACGACTCGATTATAACTTCAGTAAAACACTTAGAAAACGGGCGATAAACCTCGGAGTATTATATTGGTTTGTAACGATCGACTTTAGAACTTGTATGAATTAAGTATGTCCCAAGTATAAGTACAGTGACATGTCATATTAACGAACGAATGTCGGGTCGGATCGATGATAAAAGGAATCCACAGAAAGGGGTATAACGAGATAACTCGAGAACGTGTTTCGATTTAACTATAACTTAACTCTTAAGATGTTAAGTGATTAATCCCGAATGTCTTGGCTATTTATAGATCACCAAGCTGACCCGGGACCCGCTACCACTACCCCTTACCGTACTCGACTACCAGGCAAGTTCAATCCCCTTCTTTAGGCTGTTGTTGTGATTGAATATATATGCATGTTTTCTGTTATAATATGCCATAGCATGCATGCCTACTTTCAAGTTGTATCATTATGCTTGTTCCCTGATTGTTATTGGCTTATAAATTAGATAGCTATCGTATCAATTATAAGCCGGTTATTGTAAGACTCTCAGAGAAGGGTGTATACATCTTATTCATCAAATATAGACCGGGAGTCAATATTTCTTGACATATCGAGATTACCTCGAAAGAAAATATCTAAGTGAATATTTTCCATTATTCGGGCGACGAATATTATTTGAATATTCGTTCGAGATTATTTATTTAACGATCCTTACTTCAAATAATTATTTGAACGTAACTGTTCGACGAATAATATTTTTTTTTAATATTCATTCAGAGTCGAATTATTTATCGATTATTATTTCGAATATTCTTCTAAAGATGAGACTACTAAATGAATATTATTTGGATATTCATTTAGAATATTATTTTATTAAATAAATATTACTTTTGAATATTCATTTAGGATATTAATTACTTGATGAATATTATTTTAATATTCATCTGAAGCTTGATTTATTTATCGAATATTATCTCGAATATTCCTTTAAGGCTTGGAGTAGTAAATGAATATTACTTGATATTCATTTAGAATATTATTCATTAAATGAATATTACTTTTTAACTATTCATTTAAATTCCTAATTAATTATGAATATTGTCTTAAATATTCCTTTCAGGTCTTATTAATTAATGAATATTATTTTGAATATTCATTTAAATATTTATTTATTCAATAAATATTCTCCTGATATTTCTTCAGGGATTATTTTGAAAAATACTCTGATTAAAGATATTCTTTCATATTCCTAAATATTCTTTAAATATTTTTAATTCAATAAATATTCTCTGAATATTTATTCCATACTTAGAATAACCTCAATAAGCTTTATCTTCTTCGATTATTACGAAAAATATTTCGGAGTCATATTATTATTAATCTTATATCAAGAAAGGTTCTCAGACATCATTCTTCTTTGAGTCTATCTCCCTTATAATAAGGGAACCTTACTTGGAAAATGTTAATTATCTTGTCGACTTCCCGGTCATAAAGTATTCTCTTCACTCGCAACTCGGGTGCTATTGACTTATTAAGTCGTTGGTTACCTTCTCATCTTTCAAGGGGTAAGATTGTTGGAACAAGTTGATATTCGTTACCAAGCAATAGCTTGGAAGTTATTGGTGAATTTTCCTTTCCAACTAGATACGACTACCTTGTAGAGTCTTATCAACAAGTATTATACTTGGGGAAAGGGGGACGAACGTTACATTCAGAATCATGAATTCTATTTGAACTAGGAGTCGTGTAAGAGGCCGAGTAGCGCCGGTCCATCCCCTTTGGCCCAACCGTTGGCCGGGGAGAGCTAGTAAGGCGGTAGACAAGTAAAGCCGTCAGTTCTTCCTTCTACCGGTAGTAAATCTAATTTGAGCTGTACGATCTCGACTAATCATCAAGATTGGAACAGCGGGCGCGGTGAATACTCCCTCATTGGTTCATCATCCAAACTTATTTATTTCCTGCAACATGATTACTGTTGGCAGAGCTGGAAAAGTGTTCATAACTGGAATTGCAATCTTTTCATGCAAGTTCCTCTTTTTAATGACAATGAGAATATCACGCTTACTTTTGATGTAGCAGATATTTCTACAAACAAATACTTTAAGTTACCTTGTAACTTCATCGTTCATATTATACTTGCATCATTTCCGTAAATGCATGGCATATGGTTTGAAAGATACTTTTGAACTGTTATATATTATCGTTCAGTTATATATTATTGTTGGTGGGCTATTGCTCACCCTTGCTTTATTATTATATCACAACAACAGCTAGACCAGATGACTCGCACAAGGCGCACTCGACGCGGGCGAGGACGATGAGACTACCAGAGCTGAAGAAGAAGCTATTGGTAGGATATATTTATTCTTTCAGTACCAAGAATATGGTCTAGTATGACTTATGTAAATGGATGGCAAAGAGTATGTATTTATATTGAAATTCTTTTGGATTGTAAGAACTCATAATGTGATTAATAAAAATTTGATTGTTACTCTGATTTCATCTCTGGGACTATAACGGGTGTGTTTTATATTGTTGTGTTGGGTCATAGAGACGTAATTTATTTTATGTTAAGGAAAGTTCAATTGTTGTGGACAGAATTGGAAACCGTAACCACCGGATCCCGGACCCCGGATCTGGGGGTGTTACATTATGTCCATATAATGTGTTTATATAGCCCCTCGTGCCTTGTCCATCAAGAATTTCCAAAACTGACTTAAAACTGGATTTCTGGCAGACCGGTACAGCGCAGGCGCGCTCTCAGCGGCGCGGGCGCACTCTTCACTGCACGGGCACGCTGCTATACTGCACGGGGGTGCTGCTACAGTGCTACAAACAGAATCATCTTCTTCCGAGCTTTCCAACGACCGTTTATGGGCCTCAAACGTACTTGTAGAACTCCCGATAGAGCCAAAACAGTGAAAGCTTTGACACTGAAAGAAAAAACTGATTTTCTTCACACTTTTCTTGGCTCTGCTAGCTTCCTTTGCAGCAACACTTCTCACGAGTTGTCAAATAAAGCACAAGTATCCTCTGAACTCCAATGCAAGCCCAAGTAGCCTCTGAATTCTAACAAAACACCACCACATAATCACAGAAAAACACCAACCTGCCTCCAACTAGAAAATATGCACAACTCAATGAAAACACGTTAAAAACACGACATACTTGAGGTCAAGTAATCCATTTAAGCCGATACGAAGCATTCTAAGTGGATATAAAATCCACTGATCAAAACACTTCACACTAATTCTTCTGTTGGGCCTGACAGTAGTCCTCTCACTGAACCTCTCATAATAGAGCCTGACACTAGTCTTATTCAGCCTAACACTAATTCCACGACTTCTTTCCAGCCTCTAACAACCTTAATTTCATCAGTGCCTCCCAATACTCATCATATGCAAACTAGAGGAAAATCTAGAATTGTCAAACCAAAACAACAATTGTCACTCAATGCAATTACCAAACCAGTTTTGCTTAGGGAACCAACATCAGTAACAGATGCCATGAAAGATGACAACTGGAAAAATACCATGGTAAAGGAATATAACGCCTTAATGGATAGTGTCACCTGGACACTTGTTCCGAGACATAATTCTATGAATGATGTTGGCTCAAAATGGATTTTTCGTATCAAACAAAAATCTGATGGAAGTTTAGATAGATATAAGGCACACGGGCATTGCAATAATTTCTCATATGAAACTATTCATATAATGAGATAATTTTTTAATTAGAAATAGGATAAATGATAAGATTTCGATTTTATCTCATTTTTTTATAGTAATTTTTGTAATATTGTATACCATTTTCATGAACCAAATATTTTTTAATATGATTAGATTTCATAAAATTTGGATAAATTTCTATACGATAATAATCACATGACTACTTTTAACTGCTAAAGTATTAATTAAATTTTCAATGGCGCGAAATGAACTTTATCAAATTTAACATTTGAGTATAATATAAATAGTTACTTTAGTAAAATTATCCGTTTATAACATAGGCGTATGTAAAGTCATAGTGATTTTAAATTAGTCAGAGACATATTAAAAAATCTCTTTAATATTATGTGAAAGTCATCATTGCAGATGTTTCACTCAATTTTTTTATACACTTGTAAACTCAAATGTTTAGCTTTAGTCCATATTTATTACACAATATCGAAGTTCTATTTTAAAAATTAGGTAAATTGAAACATTTTTTATATTATAATTTCAAATTGTTTTTTAAGTCAACTTGAAATTTTTCCAAATATTTCAATCGACATAAAATATGATTAGACAGTCTTAATGACTTATGCATCTATATGATATCTATGATCAAATTTTTTGGTTTTATCGTATAACATATATTGATATAAGTATATGTTATAACTCGAACATTATAGAATATTTTGATCAATTTACTATGTTATATAAAAATTCAAAAGTCTAAATAGTTCGTAGACCAAAAATCTTTAAAATGACTCACATATTTGTAATTTTATATACCTAAAAATTGTGTGATGAAATTATTAATTAGGTATGATTTGGTAAATAAAATTTACATATTTCTGAAAATGAAATCTTATTTTTTATTTCAATAATATGATATCTACACTGAAACGAATGTAAATAAATTCATATTTTTTTTCTCGAACTCGGTTACATTTATGTATAATTTAAAATTTTATTTTTTTATATCAACCATTTAAAAGGGCAAAACATAATTGTAGAGTATTAATCTAATTTTTTTTAATCAATCATTTTAAATGGTGAAAAAGAATTGTAGAATATGCTCAATCGATTAAAATATTTTTTTCTAATTAAATACTATGCAATATTCTAGAAATAATATAAACCAACATTTTTATTTACTCAAAAAAATATGTGATAATTGGAGAATATATGTTTTATCTAATAAGATTTTTAAAGAGAACTAAAAAATAAGTATAGTACAGTAAAATCTCTATAAATTAATATAGTTGGAACCGAAAATTTTTATTAATTTACAGAGGTATTAATTAATCGATAAATTATTAATTATTCATTTATAGAGAATTTTTGACATCAAAGAAGATTAATTTCCAATTATATACATTTAAATCGAATGAATTGTACAATTTATGTTTTATACTTAATTCAATTAATTCAAAATATATTATTTACAAATTTAATGAGTATTTGCGAGATTCAAAGTAAATATTCATGTATATTTAGATGATATCAAGGAAAAAATAACATTTTTTGAACCTTTTTCACGTAAAGAAGCACCCAAGACATCAAAAACATTGATTAATAACTTTTTAATGCTTTACGAAAACACCACATTCGAACTTTGGATGCAACAAAGATGATTAAATATGAGTTCATATAGATTCAATTTTTAAGAACCCTATAATCATATTTTACAAAAGGGTGATACATATATTTTTATGATTATAAAGAAATTATTAATTTATAATATTATTGGGACCATATAATATAGGGTTTTTCAAAAAAATTATTATCTTATCTTATTATCTTATCGAAATTGATTATTTTTTTAACTAGCTCAAGTTTGGACTGGAAGAAATTATTAACTAAGAGAGATTATTAATTTATCGAGTATTAATTTAACGAGATTTTACTGTATAATAGTTATGACATGAGATTGGTGGGAGAAGATTAGTGGTTCGATTACCAACACTAACATGATTTCATATAATGAGATAATTTTTTAGTTAGAAATACGATAAATGGTAAGATTTCGATTTTATCTTATATTTTTATAGTAATTTTGTAATATTTTATACCAATTTTTTGAACCAAATATTTTTTAATTTGATTAGATTTCATAAAATTTGGATAAATATTTATACGATAATAATCACATGACTACTTTTAACTGCTAAAGTATTAATTTAATTTTCAATGGCGTTGAATGAACTTTATCAAATTGAACATTTGACTATAATAGAAATAATTACTTTAGTAAACTTGCCCGTCTATAACATAGGCGTATGTAAAATCATGTGATTTTAAATTAGTTAGAGACATATTACAAAATCTCTTAATATTATGTGAAAGTCATCATTGTGATTGTCTTATTCATTTTTTTCCCATATATATGCATATTTATACACTTTTAAACTCAAATAATTAGTTTTAGTCTAATGTTTATTAAAAAATATCCGAGTTCTGTTTTAAAAATTAGATAAATTGAAACATTTTTTATATTATAATTTTAAATTATTTTTTTTAACTCAACTTTAAATTTTCCCTAATATTTCAATCAACGTAAAATATGATTAGACGACCTTAATGACTTTTGCATTTATATGATATTTATGATCAGTTTTTTTTTTGTTTGATCTTATTACGTATATTGATATAAGTATATGTTATACATTATAATTTAACCATTATAGATTATATTGCTCAATTTACTATGTTATATAAAAATTCATATCATTATACTTTATAGTCGAGTTATAATCTAACTGGTCATCTTTAATAATTATTACAGTTTCGTAATATGTATGATTTAAAAAATTATATCTTTTTTCACTTAATATTGGATATTAATTATGTTATTTTTTATATATAACATAGATCCTATTTTTATAGGTATCATATTTTTAATATAAATTCAATTATTTTTCTTATATTTTTAAAAATTTTTGTTTTTAAGTCCATCATACCTTTAAATCGCTGAAAGTCAAAATAGATATTTTTATTTTTATATTATAATTAAGAATTATTTTTTAACTCAAATTTAAATTTTATTCCAAAAAATTTAATCGTGGGATTAGATGATATTAATGACTTGTGCATTTATACAATGTCTAAAATCATACTTTTTGATTTCATCTTACATTTATCTAAATATATGTTATAATTTAATCATTAAATATTATTGAAAGGTTAAATTATGCAAACTCATTTTGGACTAAAATTCAATTATTTTATATGTTCTTTTGAAAATTAATGTATTTTACTTAATATAATTTAATAATTTCACAATACAAACTAATACAAATAATTTATAAATCGACTATAACTTATATGGACAAATATATTGTTTTTCATAATTAAAAAATTATATAAAGGTAATGTACAAGACTACAAATGATAATTTTTAAAATGTTAAGTGGTGTCCATATATTTAAAGTTTCATTTATCAATCTAAATTATATGACATAATGCATCATTTTAATGTATTATATAAAATATGTATTATCATAATTTATAGTCAAGTAATAATACAATGGGTTATTACTAATAATAAGTGTAACTTTATAATATTTATAATCTAAAAAATCATATCTTATTTTTATCTAACATTAAATATTAATCACGTTATTTTTTATAAACAACATAGATCTTATTTTTAAAGTTCTTCTTTTTAAACATAAATTTAATAGTTTTTCTACATTTTTAAATTTTTATCTTTCTTATATCAATTCTATACTATTATATAAAAGCCGACACATTAAAAATTTGGTTCGTTGGTTGGTACCTATTGAATTTACCTAATTACCCTTATACCCAATTAATATTAATATTACCATTACATTCAGAAATCATTATTTGTTAACTCGAATAACTTGTAGAAGGGGGGTTGAATACAAGTTATATAATCGTGTCTGATTTTTGCTTGATTATATGAACAAGAATAAACGAATGAATCAAACTTTGTTTGTATTAAAATTGTAACGCCCCGACTTCGCAATACTAAAAATATACTTTTTATAATAAAATAGACTTCGATATAGGGGAATTTTAGAAAATTTTGACATGAAGTATTCGTAAATCGGACTATCCACCTGTAATTCAACCCAAACTAAATTCCAATTTAACCAATCAAATAAAACTTAATACACCAATGATTCCTCACCGAGGATCGAATCCAGGTTATGGTATGAGACAAGAAACTAAACTATACAAATTATTACAATTTCTTTCACTACCCTGAATACAATCAATATACCGTCCAATCTAAAGCTTAGTTCCAATCCGTGCTTACCCGCTCTGACTTCGAGATCTATCATGTATAGGCTGCCTCATTGCTCTCATATGATTTGTAAGATGTAGACGTCCACCCTTAATCCTAACTGAAAGGTTAGGGAAAATAAAGCAAGAGTGAGCCAACAATGCTCATCAAGTTAATAATATAGTGAAACAACAATATCTCAATAATTCATTGATGAACAATATCAATGAATACCCTTTCTCAAGAGATCATTCAATTTAAATCATAAGTTAAAACTTTTCCATTTACTACAAACCATCACTGTCCCAGGTAAAACTTTGAGAAAAAGAATATCAAGAAATCCCCCAATTATTCTTACTCCACTTTCAACGTACAAAGTTACTCACGAAGGGAATAACTGGGAAACTTCTATCCATCCTTAATCTCATTGTTTTATTGAGTTTCCAAATTTTAATCAAGATATGAAACGACTAACTCTGATATCCACAATTTCGAAACTAATGAGCATTTATCTTGAAACATATATATCTTATCAAAACATACTTTTCTTTAAAACCATTTCATCATTCAAACCTACTTTTCATAAAACCTTTTTAAGACATTTAAGTTATTTGTATTATTATCCTGATTACGGACAATACGGGTGATTAGCCACGTAAAGTCCCCCTTCCTTTGAAATTGAGTTCCCAATTAGGCAACACATTGGCCTTTAATGCTGGACTAGGACCACCCTAGCCTCTTACGCTAAATAAAAGTGCTGGACTAGGACCACCCTAGCCTCTTATGCTTTTCCAATTTATAACTGTTTATTAATAATTTAAACATTTCATTTTTAAGTCCTTTATACTCACTGATAACAGATCAGCCCAGTATAAGGAAATTTTAAAAACATCTTTAAATAATTACGCCATTTTAATAAGCAGCAAATAAAAGATGAAGGGTCCGAGAAGCATTTGATATAAAAAGTTATAAACAACAAGGCAATAAGATTTACTAAACATGGTATGGTTTAACATAACAGAATCATATATCAACAAGGGAACATAATTAATTAAAGAATAAAGCAATTGATAAGATGCTCAAAATTGAACAGCCATTTATAAAATAATCAAGGAATGAAGAAATCTGAAGTTCATAGGAAGATTTGAATTACCGCATTTGGTTTTAAAATTTATTTTGTCCAATATTACTAAAATGGTAGAGTCTCATTATATAGTTTGAAACCACATAAAAGATTTAAATAGCTAAAAACAAATATTCAAGAAATTCTTAATTATCCAAAATCTCACTCTCGTCGGCTAAGCACTGATAGGCTTTAGCTGCCAAACCGGCCTGGCAATAATGAGTTGAATAATAAGAAGATCTCAAATCATTCTCGGCTTTAATCATCATTGAGCAACACATGCTTCAAGTCTTCAACGACAATATAAACCTCGAATTAGTTTAAGGTAGTTCATAACGATAATAATTTCAGAATAATTAGTTATACAATATTTTGAAATAAACCGTTCTCGAAGAATATTTATTGAGGAAAAAAATAATTTATCTCTAGGGATTTTTCTTAAAGAGTCGGGTCGAATGTTCAAATATTGAATTTCCTCTGATTAAAAAAAATTTATCTTTTAAATTCCTTGGAAGACGTATAAAATGGTATATTATTGAGAAATCCTTTAAAATATCAAGTATTAAAATATTAATAAAGGAAAAGAATATTTGTAAAATAATTTGAAGTATTTAGGCTTGAATATTAATTAAAGAGAATTAAATAGGTATAAAATACTTTGAGTATAGACCTTCGTGTATTAATTAAAGAAGGAAGCTATTTGAAATGAAATAAGGAATATAATTGAAGAAATACGATAGGACAATTGTCGACGAGATTGACATAAGGATTTAGAGTATAACTGAAGAAACAACAATAACTATAAGGGTCAAAAAAAATCGACACAACAATTTGGGGTGATACAATAGAGAAACAATGACTTTAATAGGTATCGGCAAGAAATTGAGATGATATCAGAATAACATAATTAAACAATAATTCCACTTGAACAAGAAGTGGGGAAAAACACTTGCCTTAATACATGAAGTTTCCAATTCCATCACAGTGATTCGTCATTCACTTTACATCAATCTCTTCTTCTTTATACATTGATCTTTCTTCGATCAAACATCCGTCTTTCTTTTATCACTTGTCAGTCTCTACTCGAGCACACTCGTAAATCCCGATAATTATCTCCTTCCTTTAGATTTCATCTACACGTGCACTGGCTCTTAGCTGGCCTCCTATTCGTACCTATATACAGGTAAAGTACTACTTCAGTACGCTAATAACCAAAACCGTCTAACTCTGTTCTACCCAAACGTGTCTTACAACGCTTTACACTTAACACATATGACACGTATTAATCACATAATTCACATAACATGTAGCACAAAGTATTATCTTACGCTTATACCTCTTTAAGATGTACATCATATCTATTTACAAATACTAGTTATCAATTTATTATACAATTTACAAAATATTTCTAGCATAAATTGGACAGCACCACCTCTAAAATATCATCTAACCTATCGAAATACAATCGACATCATCACTAATTAAAGCATCCTTTACTCCAAAATAATATACAACTTATCCTTTTATCCACTGTCAAACCAAATCAACTCATAATTAATAATAATCTTTCGAATACTAGCTAATAACATAATTACAATTGTCTGATAAATATACATATAACTCCTTTATCCTTAAAATCAAATTAATATCCTTGATGATTTAACAATTATAATTATCACTTTACCTATAACATATAAATTACAGATCAATTATCTAAACATGATAATTACGCTTAACAATTCATATTATTCGAATACTGTTCCATTATTAATATATATATATATATATATATATTATACCCGAGAAAGAGCAAAATAATATTTAAAATAATTTTTATATATTTGGGCAACATCTCCTTTCATCTTTCCTGTACATATTCTCGACTACAACTTTACCAGTCAATAACCAAGTCACAATTTCAAACAACACTTTATCAATTCATGGGTTACAACTTTATCAATTATATCTACTAATTCCCTCCTTTGCTATTCAAAAATTCGAACATACCAACACACCCAATTCTTTTAACTCAGGCACACATATACATACACTAACAACTTTACATACTCCCTACTTCACCCCAACCCCACAATTTCAGTGCTCCATATGGATTAACAAAATTAAAGACAATCAATCAAAAAAACTTACAATTAGTATCCATAATAGATATT
The DNA here is from genome assembly GCA_036435485.1 of Saposhnikovia divaricata. Taxonomy (NCBI): domain Eukaryota; kingdom Viridiplantae; phylum Streptophyta; class Magnoliopsida; order Apiales; family Apiaceae; genus Saposhnikovia; species Saposhnikovia divaricata. The sequence goes on along the minus strand of CM071594.1, from coordinate 50,728,554 downwards.
AACACAAATATAGGCATTAAGCTCCGCTTTTCGTAACAATTACTAGTATCACAACTTCAACTACTAACAATCACCATACTAACATATTAAACAATTTAACAACCCGACTTAATAAAATTTCGAACCAAGAATTGGGTTTACACTCGAATTTCAGCCTGCAAGTTCGTAATACACCCATTCAGTCCCAACCAACACGGATAAACAACAATTTAAACAACAATTCGATCATATAGACTTGGTCGGCAAATCTGAATAAACCGATAACCACATACATTTTGACTAACTTTCAATGTCTTCAAAAAAACCTACTAAAACACTTAAACATCAAAACCGAGTTAATTAAGCTCAGGGGTTAAAAGAATTCGAAACCCCTTCCACTTTTACCGTACACGCAGCAACACCCACTCGGAAATCCACACACCCATCAACATACACATGAATCACACGCACACCAACTTGTCACACAAACACAAACGCGGCCACATACACAAAAGAGCAGTACTATCAAGATGAAACTGAACTCATACAGGGGAGAAGGGAGATTTACAGTGATGTTTCCAAGGAACCGAGAGAACCAACACCTACACACCCGAGATATACACCCCTTTGTACGTATATATATATATATATATATATATATATATATATATATATATATATATATATATATATATATATATATATATATATATATATATGCACGCACACACTGGTTGAACGGAGGAAAGGAGGAGGGAGAGTTTCCGAGAGAACGATTAAGGAGAGAGAGCCCAGAGATTTTAGAAAGAAAGAGAGAGAGAGAGATGTGAGTTCGAGAGATTAGAGTGACAACACTTAGAGAAATCTGGAGGCTTCTGGGTTTGCAATTAAAAACAGCAGGGGTAAAAAAAATTTTAAATGTTAAAATGCTGAAAGTCTACGATTTAACAATTTAAATCATTTCTAAAATCGAGATTAAATGGAAATTAAGTGAAAATTTAAATTTAAAAATTCTAAAATAAATTTTATGTAATTAAAAACACTCCTATATTTTTAATATATTTTTTGGGGATAAAAATGACTTAAATATGAATTTTGCAAGTTTTGATCCTTTAAATGCAACATAACTCTTAAAATCATTTTAAAATATCAAAACACCCAAATTAATACACCCAATAATTTTAAAACTAATTTAATATACAAAGATGATATTACAAAAGATTACGTGATTTTTAATAACTCCGATAATTTTATAAAATTCTCAAAAGATCAATAATGTGTAATTCAAATAGATTTAAATCATCAAACATGCAAATAAAAATACACGGACAATTTTGGCACACATAATTCACCATATAACATGACGTCCATATATTCTATCTAAAAATAAAAATAAAATTTTCACACCCTATAAATCATATTTAATATTAAATAATTAAATAATAATAATAATACTAATAATAATAATAATAATAACTACGATATTTTCTAGGGCGTTATAAAAATAATCAAATACAAACTCTACCAAAGGTGTACAATACCTTTAGGAACTGCTGACAATACAAATCTCGCTCTCTGTTTGTTTCGAACTCTCGAATACAAATCTTACGAACTCTCTCTTTTTACAATGATATAGAGAGAGTATTTATAATGCTACCTATCAACTAATAACAGAATTATAATCTATCTATGACAATGTTCTGCCGTCCAGTTGATAGTTTCCATCAATAGAGAATTCGTTTCCTTCACGATATCTTCTTGCTTGTTTTCCAAACCAAAGATCCTGTTTTATTGCACTTGCCAGTTTCTGTAGCATCCATAATGACATCATCGGTAACACGACTGATATCAGGATTTCCCATTGCATCAGCATCTGATTATCCCATCAGTATTTGATCAGGATCTGACTTACTGTATCAGGATCTGCTCCTCTGTTCCTGACATGTAGTCCCCGATACACTGTTCCTGACATGTAGTCTCTGACGCACTGTTCCTGACTAAACTCTACAGATTACTGTCTAACACATATATCCTATACAAAGTGCTAAATCCTTTATAAGATCAGGATATACAAGAAGTATTAGCAAAATTCTATTCTTAACATCACAACTTATGAATTATTCCTAACAATCTCCCCCTATTTATGCTTTAGAATCTGAAGCATAAATCTAAGTTGTAGATGTCAAAACATATAACAATACAACCAGAATAGAATTTATGAATTCAAGATCATGAAGTTAAGTACCTTCTTCTTCAGATATAGACATGTATCTAGTACTTAGAAGAAACAATTCAACTATTTGATGCTACTTTTCCTTTACCACTTCCATGATGAAATTTACCAACTTTGTCACCCTTGTTTCTGTTCCCAGTCTGTTTATCTCCCCCAGTCTGTTGTTGTTGTTGTTGTTGTTGTTGTTGTTGTTGTTGTTTCTGAATTGTCTTTATCTCCCCTTTTTGACATCAGCAACATGAATTCCAAGAGATTCAGTAACAGAACAAATGAGATTCATCAGAACTGCTTGATTGTCCATAATAGTGACTTGGTTATTTTCAAGAATTTGAAGTCTCGATTGAATATCATTTTGAGATTTCTGAATGTCCTTAAGAATTTCAGAATTGACTTCAATGTTGGAAGTGCTTGTTGTATCTTCAAATTCAGATGCAGAAAGAACATTATCTTCAAGTCTTATAGAAGAAGTTGCCTGTTGAGAATGATATTCAAGTAATAATACTTGAGTAGAAGTACAAACATCTTCATTTTTCTTATCTAGAGCTGAAGTATGATCATCCTGTCCTTCACCATTATTCTGTGTACTAACATCTACAAATCCTGACTCCTCCTTAGATTGATCAGATATTGTTGATGTCGCAATTCTAGCTGAAATTGGAAGTACAAACAAAGGAATACTAGGAACATTAGGAATTTCTTCTGGTACTCGTTGAGTAGAAGTTTGTCTTAGCCTTTCACCTCTTCTGTTAATGAACTCTACAAGCCTTTCTTTCTGTTTCTGAGCTTTAACTTCTGGCTTTGCATTGTGATGTGCTAAGTCATGCTTCTCATACATCTTGATAAAAGAATAAGTACCAGCATCCATACCAAGATTTTCAGACCAAGATTCAGGAAAAACCTGATCCCAGAAATCAAACGATGGTGGTTTCCTAATTTTCTCTCCCTCACTATGGAGTTGATTATCCATACCCTCATTCTCACTTTGACTATCTAAAGTCAACACTCTTTCTACCTCTCCTTTTGCCTGGTCAGGAGCCAGCCTCTCTGTGTGTGGATCTATGTCCATCTTTTCAAGTGTATCACTCAAATTTGGATAAGTGCTCTCTCATGACCTACAGAAAAATAGGGGTTAGAAGAAGTTTTTATACCTGAACTCACATGGAGAGAGGGTTCCTCATATGGCATGGGGCTTGAGGTTTTCTCCAAGGAGTGAGCTGCTATAGTCTCTGAACCCTTACAAACATCTACTTTCTTTCCAGAAACTACAGGCTCCAGTATACCACTTTCAGGTTTTACACTAGACTCTGATGTCTTCAGTAATACTTCATTAGACACCATAGCTAATATGCCACCGTCTTTAAGTGTTGATTACTGAGACACACCCTCAAGGTGGATAGACTCTGAAAGAACAATATTGGTTTGATCTTCAGAAAAATCAATCAAAGTCATTCCTCCCATATCATAGGGTTTCTCACTTGCAATTTCAGTCATCACAGAAGACCTTTCAGCATCATCAATCACAGTTCCTGAGTTATACAACCTCTGACTAGATGGTTCTTGTGTTGCAGTGACAGTGATATGATCTATTCTACTATTCACCACTGGTGCAATAGTATCTTCTGTTGATTGCTTTCCTCTATCAACTACCTCCTCTTGTTCACCTTGAGCTGAAGCATCTTCAACAATGACATCCTTGTGAAATAGATATGCATGAAGTGATTGAAGTGCAACATGCTTAGGAAGTCCAAATTTCTTGTGTAACTCCTTTCTGACTGATACATAGAAGTATGTCTTCATTAAATTAAGACTTTGATGTAACAGTCCATATTCTTCAGGAAATAAAAGTTTAGGAACTCTTTCAATCAAAAAATCTAGAACAGGCCTGGAAAGCTTCAATTTCAGAGAAATAAGTTCCATAGCCAGTCTGTATGTCAATGTAGTTTCCCATGAAGAATTAAGATCCAGATCTCTCTTGCCAGATACTGACATGGATGTAGCATTATTTGTAGAAACCTGCATAATGTTAGTTGGACTTGACACTGTGTGTGTAGGTGACAAATGAATCTTTCTCCTTGTTCTCCTAGTATAGTGAGCAACAGATTTATCTTGAGAAGACTCAAGAGGTGTAGACACAGAAGTGATCTTGGGATGAGATCCTTTTTCAATAGACACAGTCTTTTGAGAGACAGTATCCAGTAACTGTTTTCCCTTTTTAAGAACTACAGCCTTTTGGGAGACTGCAGCCTCGCTGTGACTAGGTGTTCCATCTCTTTGTCCTAGCTTAGAAAGTTGAATTGCAGCCTTCAATTCTGCTCTCTCAGCAAGAGATATATTATCATCATCTTCACTAGAACTACTACTTGAAATAACAAATCTTCTCTTCCTTACAACTGATGTCTTTTGAGAAACACTAGAGGTTGGCTTCTTTGAAACAATAGGCCGTGGATCAAAATTTGGTTCTAGAATTGTTTCAGAGACTGTAATGTTTTTGGCTACTTGGGTAGACACAGGGGGTTCTCCTCCAATTGAGATTCCTGAGTCATTTCACCACCAAAGAAAGAAGAATTATAGATAGTAGGAAGATGAGTTCTTAGAATTACCTGAACATGATCTGGATAGTATAATGTAGGTATTTCATCTAGATTCTTTTCACAGTCCTTCTTTGTAATGTCAGAGAAAATTCTCTTTTGCTGTACATAAGAAGAAACACAAAACTCTCTACCAAATCTAGCTTCAACATCAGGAATGAAATGGTTAATAAACAGTTGCATGAATCTGTGATAATAAACCATATTCCTGTCATGATCTCTTGACCCAAGTTTGATACACATCTGACTTAAGATAATGTGACCAAAATTAATTACTCTGTTATAAAGCAAGGCATATGCAATATACTCCCTCCGTCCCGGTTTAGTTGTCCATTATTACCATAATCGCTTGTCCCAAAAAAAATGTCCACATTTCATATTTATGGTAAATTGTTAAACTATATTACTCTTATACCCCTTGCTATCCTTACCATTTAAATTAATGACAAATAAAATAATCTAAGTACGAGTAGTTGTTATTATTAGAAGTCAGATATAAATGCATGTCCAACTACTAGTTCTGCATACTTCTAAAACTTTCAATTTTCAGAACTTCTAAAACTCAATCTTTCGCTCTATCAGAGCAACAAGGGGCGCGTCATGTTAGCAGGGGCAGTTCCATATTTAATTCAAGTCCTCAGAGCTGGAAGCATGGAAACCACAGAAAATGCAGCAGCAACCCTTTTTAACTTGTCACTTGCTGAAGAGAATAAAATAATTATTGGTGCATCTGATGCAATACCAGCTTTGGAATCATCACAGTATTGTCAAATATGCTTAAGGAAATAAGTAGATGCATGGTAGATGAAGCGCTTACTATACATTATGTTCTCAAAAGCCACCAAGAAGCCAAGGTTTCTATTACAAAAACAATCACCATTTCTGTCTTGATAGATCATTTAAGAACAGTTGTGCCACGGAACAAAGAGAATGCAGCTGCCATTTTACTTACGTTGTGCAAGAGAGATACTGAAAACCTGTCTTGTATAAGTAGGCTTGGTGCAGTCATACCCCTGACCGTGCATGTAAAAAAGAAATAAAATTTGTTGTGATCCCAGGAGAACATCACACACTATATTACGAAAGCTACATCAAATTGTAGGGTAACACTTACACACTTCAGCACCACCTCCACAGCCCTGGCCCTTGTAGCCGAAGAGGTGGTGCTGTCTTACTCGCTGCCATCCTTCTCATTGTTGCCTCCACCGCCGCCTCCGCCACCGCTACCACTACATCCACCACCAGCTCCACCGTTGCCTCCAGCGCCGCCACATTCGACTTTGACTTTATAAGTAAGAATAACTTCCCCTGCTTTAGAGGCCACAGAAACGAGGGCCACAGCCAAACTCTCAAATATCTTAGCTTTTATCTGCCCTCTATAAGCTCTGTTTCTTTTAGTTATGGGAGGATTGGGAGCCAAGCATGCTGCTGCCATTTTGAAACAACAACTCTTAATCCAAACAAAAACACTGAGGATTAGGAGAGGTTTAGACACTAGATTGCAGGTTTCAAGTGACAAAAAAAGAAGAAAACTAAATAAAAACAGAGAAGATGGTTTAAAAAACAGCCATGGCGTGTGTTTGTCTATGTTTTTGTAATATGCGCACTCTTTCTCGATCAAAAATATGAGAGAAGTGAGGAAACCTACAGGAAAGGAAAAATTAGATGGAGAGGTAGAGAGAGAGAGAGAGAGAGAGGCTTGATAGTATATTTGTTAGTTTTAAAATGAATATAAGAAATGATAAGGTCATTTCTAGCGGTTGTGATACAAAAATTCAAATTTTGATAATCAACTGATCCTGATTTTGATACAAAATTTTAACCAATTTCAACAACGTGATTCATTTTAATCTTCATAACTTAAGTCAAGTAGTACATATTCTGTATCAGGGACATACCCAGCTGCTTTTAATCTTCTCTCTAATATCTCAAGCTCTTTGAAAATTCATATGGAACAGCTTTAGGGATGATCTGTGAGGCTTTAGTAACGACAGGATTCTATGATGGTGGGTATTAGGCAGACTAAAGATGATAACATGGTAAAAATAACCAAAAAATTAAAGATGATAACAACATAATCCTATATCAATTTAATGAAGTCATAACTGACTAAAAACACATCCACATAAAAACTGAAACACCAGTTTTAAGAACAAGTGTAATAAAGATAAATAACACAAAAACAAACTTATTTAATGTACTTATATAAGAAGTGCAAAGGCCAATATACTCCTACTTGTATAAGAAGTGCAAAGGCCAACATACTCCTATTTATTTGAAAAACTGGAAAGAAAGACTACAGAAGCAGTACTATTTTGTCGTAACCAAGTCATAAGACAATAGCCACTCTTACCCCTTTTATTCTGGGTAATACTACTACTCGGAAGCAGACTTCTGCAGAAGAAATCACCTGCAATTTTATTGTAGAAGTGAAAAATAAACTTTCTTTTATAGTTCCAGCTGAAGCCATATCTTTTTTTTTCGTAATTAATGTTCCTTTTCTTCTAAATACGCAAGAATGTCATTCACAAGATTTGGCTCACAACTTATTTGTAATGGTAGTGTACCTTCACGTTCAAGTCTGTCCTTACCCATATGTGGGATTTTATAATTATTATCACCATATGTTGTCATAATCTCTTTCATGCACATCTGATGAGTCAAGAACACTTTGTTGAGTTTTTCTGGTGGATATTCCTCAAAAGATTGTTCAACAGCTGCCACAAGCTCGTCAATTGTAGTAGGCGCTTTTTCATGTTGCAAATCTTGAATAGCACGGAAAAACCCAAGATCTAAAACATTTAAATCTGGGCTATTGGCAGGTTGACATGTAAGACGAATATCAAAGCCATCGATTGCTGCAGCTTGAATAAAATCAGCATCATTACAATCAATGTGTGGCTTTGCATTGTCTTGTTGGATGTAAATTGTACCAGTGCCTCTTGGCCACAAAGATCGGATAGCTGGTAAAACCTTCTCAATTAAACAGGTTTTTATTTTTTTCTTTTGTGATGGATTGATCAGCCTTAGTAACTATAGTACCAGCAATCCGATTCTTACTATTTCGCTTTGCACGATCTTTGTAAGTAAAAGGGAATATCCCTATTTTTCCTGGAAAAATTTCGTTACTTGACAAATCAATTCGGGGACGAGCAACAGCAGCTAAAAACATGACTTTTGTGATGAATCTTTTACTTTTAACAGTTCGTGAAGGTTCAGGTTCGCCGCGAGCAAGGTAATACTTTGTGGTGGTTTTAGTCATATAAAACCATTTTTCATCAATGTGAATCGTATTAAACATATGTGAAAATAATAAAGTATTCGGATCAATTTTAGACAAGCAATATTCTAACCTTGATCTTTTATTCTCCTCTGTCAATTGTGGTTTGATTGAATTTGAATGCAGGCGAATATCTCCTTCTGTTACTCGTCTATGCACGGTTGTTTTTGGTACACTAATAGCTTTTGCAAGAGAACGAACAGTGGAACGACGACTCAAAGGAATTTGCATAATTTTGTTGGGGCTAAGATGAACACGTTTTCGACCAACCTTTCCAACTCGTTTAGATGATAAATCGACTTTATTTCCATTTGCAAGTTGGGCTTGTGTTTGATTCCAGAGTCGGTTGATTGTGCGAGTGCATGTCTTGAATGTGGTGGCAGCTTCTGTAAGCAAACCATGTCGTAATCTTCCTTCAACACTTTTTTCCAACAAAAATTCATAGATTCTTTGTTTTTCTCCATTAGTTAAATCTTTTCCCCTCTTACATTTTGAAATATTGTTTGGATCGACCTCCATGGCTATCCTTACAAGTTTTTCAATACCACATATGGAAGACAATATGTACGTACCAGTAGGTTTTATAGATATTCTCATGGTAACATATGGATATACAAAAAATTCCCACCAATTTTCCCTCTAAAAAATTGGTTTGGTGAAAAGAAAAAATAAATTCCCGCTAATGTTTGGTAGGAAAAGTTTTCATTTAGCTCTAAAAATTGCTACTACTTGGTATGTTAGTTTGGTCAATGCTGTATGAATTTTCCAGCCAAAAACGTGAATGAAGCTAATTGATATATTCATTAATGACTAAAGGTTTAAATTGATTAAGGGTAGTCTTGGTAATAAAATTATATTTTAGGAAATTATCAATTTTTTTAATTCGATTGAATAAAAGGTGGATTTTGATTGATGGACAAGTAAAATGGGACGGAGGGAGTATGATGTAACAACAATAATTTGTTGAAAAGAACTACATTTACCAGTAAAACATTTAGCAATTTGATCAAAGAAGAAAGACCATTCTTTCCTAAGAAAAGATCTATTTAACTGGCTCATGTTATCTAGAGGTCCATCATAACCTAATTTAGATAACATAGTTCTCACATCATCATCAGATGGTACATTCTCAAAATTTGTACTAACAGGTAAGCAAAGTACTGAATTAACAACAGATTCAGTAAGATCAAATGAGTCTTGTCCTAAGTTTAGAACAATCTTACCTGATTGACTCTGAGTAGAATCAATTACCTCAGCATCCTCCCAAGCTTGTGAAACAGCTACTTGATTAATCTGTGGAGATGCTGTCAAGGCATAGCTCAATGGTCCTTTCGCCATAAAGTCCATTATCGGTGAAAATCAGTTGACACCCCTTCCTTGTTGGTGATAGCTGCAACATGATTGTTCATCATAAAATCAAAGTCACCAAACTTGAAAGCTACTGATTTGGGTAGTCTTCTTTGAGTTGCCATTTTGATCTGAACAGAACTTAAGAAATCTTTGAAATTGATTAGTGATTTTGAAAACTCGAGAATGTTTTTGCTTTAGAGAATGAAATTAGAAAAAGCAATTGCACGATTAGAGTGTCAAAATAATTATATTTCAAAAATCCTTCAGACCCATTATCCCACGTTGACACGTAGGTTGACAGGTGTCAGTCCCTGAAAAATGCAGTTACCTATGACTTTTGGAAAATAAAATCCAAAAATAATTTCAAGTAAATAAGTCAAGGTAAAATCAAGATAAAAATCAATACTGATCAGCTTCCTTTTCCTGATGTGATCTACTCATCAGGATAATCACACGATTCAATGTGATTTCTGAATAAAAAGAATTACTAATCCTGATGTGAACACACTTAGGGATGGCAACGGGTCGGATCAGACCGGGTTTTTCAATATCCAAATCCAAACCCGATTTTTTTGACAAGACCCGTACCCGACCCGGACCCGAAAAAACCCAAAAATGAGACCCGAATCCGATCCAACGGATTTTGGATCGGATCGGATTTTACCCGAAACCCAAAATTGTATTGGATTTTACCCGAGGCCGGAGACCCGAGACCCGAATTACTTTAAACTCATCATGCAATGAAAGAAACAGTTGACTACAAGCTTTTAAATTCAAGAAAAGTTTACACAAAAGCTTAATAAAAATGAAAGAAACAGGAATCGAATGCCCAAGAATACATAAACGAGGAAGTTTGATTACAATAGTCCATGATAATATGATACATAAACGACGAAGTTTTTTCAATGTGTTGAAATTTTTGCGCAAATCTGCATTACTGTCAGGAGAAGCTGCAGTCACATATTGGATTTCCTCTCCCATGATTCCATGTGTCAAGCCTGCAGTAGTAGCAAAACCATAAAACCAGAAGTGTCGAACTTGTATTTAGACTGAATGAATAAATATTAGTGTTCAACTAACAAATTTCATATAATTACCAACAACAGCAAAATAAACATTGGAAAAACATAATTTTACCCTTCAATTAAACTTGAGTTGATGCAAAGAATATCAATTAAATACGTGTCAAGTTGATGATGAGAAATGCAGCACGAAACAAAAACAGTAGATCATACATTCATTTATATTGCATCATTTAACATATTATTCAAATATTTTGGGGTTGAGCTTCTTGGGGTTGGTTTGAACCCTCACATTTATATTGCAAAACTCATCAACACTGCAGAATTAGTATGGTTTTGGGATTTCGAACTACAACACTTAAATTTATATCTTTATAACTAGGATTTGGAACACTACCTTATCGAGTTTCAAGAGCCTTTGTCTACAAGTTCTTACTCATTATCTCCATCAGATCTGTGTGCTTTTTTTTCATTTCTTTGTTCATTATCTGGATCCTGATTTGAAGATGAAATTTCTTCTAATGAGGTCTAAAATGCATCCACCTTAGTTTTGTTATGGTGAGAATTTAATCATCTTTTCTAAACTTAGGATCGAAGAACGGTGGCTTTGTTATTAATTTTTCACAGCAGGACAAAGTCAGGGTTAGGAAACAAGATCCATTTAACATAAAAGCCAAAAAATATTTGATTCACCCAATCCCAAAAACAGTAGATCATACAGAATGGCATCAGGTAATTCATCTATCATCAAACATTCATCTAGTGTCTACATATCTGGACACAAATATACAACTAGACAAAAACATGCTGACATGTTAAATAATAATACATTGTGTACAATAAAATTTGCTACACTGCACACACTTTACTTATATTCAGAAGACAACACTTTATTTGATATAATTACCTCACGAGTGATACATGAGTCCTCTACCTCTAGATCTTTGTATATGGTGGCATATCCTGATGATGCCTCTCCTAAAATAAAATATGTAAAATATAATGTTAAGGACAAGCATAACAGTAGAATTTAAAAACAAGTCTGATCAAAATATGTTACCATTTAATTCAGCAGCCCACAACCAGTTCTGGGCACACATTAGTGCTTCTATTGTGTTAGGATGAAGTCGGTTACGATGTGGACTCACCACCCTTCCACCAGTGCTAAAGGCTGACTCCGACGCAACTGTAGATACTGGGATTGCCAAAAAGTCTCGAGCCATGTGCTGCAAAGTTGGGTACTTTGTCGCATTGACCTTCCACCAAGTTAATACATCAAATCCATCAGTTTTTGCCAACACATCCTCCTCCAAATAATGATCCAATTCAGATTTATAAAGTCAACTTTTTTACGCTTCTTGTTGCTTATGAACAACTCATACTGCGATACACCTTCGAAATTAGAAACAGGGCCTGTTGAATGAAATTCACCTATTCCTTCGCTGCCTTGTACAAGTTTCTGATGGTACTCTTTAAGTAAATCATAACAAAGAGTGCGAACATCTTCAATTTTCATTGACGAGTATTCTCCCAAAATCTTGTCAAAATAGAACTCTAGTACCTCCAACTTGTATCTTGGATCCAATACAGCAGCTACGCCCACAACACCATGCATCACAGCCCAATATTTCTCAAACTTTATCAACATTTTTTCAGCCATTGTTTGGATTACAAACGTTGAACTCTTACGCCAGTCTTCAATTGCTAGTCGAATTTCACAAATATTGATAAAATAAGTATTAGCTGTAGGATATCTCGTACCAGAAAAAATCTCAGTGGCCTTGTAAAAAAATTTCAATCTCCCACACATATCTTGAGCAAATTCCCATTCTTCTTTGGAAGGTGTAAATTTGTGATACTGAGACTCCCTAGTACCCAATCGACCGAATACATCTTTATACAATAGTGCTGTTTAAATCATCAAATAAGTCGAATTCCACCTAGTTGCACAATCAAGTCCCAATTTTTTGGTACTTGTACAACGCAATTGCCGGGCTGTTACTTCAAATTTTTCCTCCCTTTTTGGTGTAGCTGTCCAATAAGATACAGACTCTTCCATCCTTAACAATAAGATTCAGAATATGCGCAGCACATCGCATATGAAATAAACTCCCACCTACCAAAATTTCAGAACTGTCCAGCTTATCTAATAAAGCTTCGACCATCGCGTCATTAGTTGTACAGTTATCAACAGTAGGGGCTGAGATTTTTCTGTCCAGATTCCAGTCCATCAAACACTTTAGTAATTGATCACATAACACTTCTTTTGTGTGAGGACATGGAACATAAATGAACCTGAAATATAAATTGCATAAAATACATAAATGAACCTGAAGTAGAAATTGTATAAATTACATAAATGAACCTGAAAATAAGAAATGTACCTCATGATGCGACTTTGCAAAGTCCATTTGTCATCAATAAAATGCGCCGTCACTGCCATATAACCTTTCTTTTGATTACTTGCAGTCCACATATCCGTAGTGATAGCTACCCGGCTTACATTACTCTCCATCAAGCTTAAGATCTTCACCTTCTGAAATTCATAAATTTGTAGTATCTCATTTTTAATCGTATTTCTACATGGAACCTTAAACAATGGCTGAAGGGAAGATGAATACCTCCTAAATCCAATATGCTCGACAATGGAAAGAGGATATTCATGCATTATTATGGCCTTTGCTAGCTCTTCCTTTGATGCATCATGGTTGAAAGTATAAGAGGCTAGTTCAGGATTACTTTTGTTTAAATTGCTCAACAAAAGCTTCTGTCTTATGTTACCCCCTGCCGTTTTGTTATGATGCTTACTCTCAAAATGCTTCCTTAAATGTGACGTTCCCTTTCCTGACTCACCTAAAAGTGGTTTACTACAATACTTGCAAACTGCTTTTATCACACCGTTAATATTTTTCCTAAAAAAATGATTCCATACATCACTCCTTGATCTGTCATCTTTCTAATTTTTATCATCGTCAATCAAAATTACCTCTGGTTCGGAGTCTGGATTATTCATGTCAGTATGGGCTGATTGACGTGATTCTAACTCAGGTGTCTGTAGCATCCCATAATCCGGGGTACAGATCTGGGGCCACTAACCACAAACAACATTATACAACCTGAAATATAAACAACATATAATAATAAAACCCCTTAACCAAGATCGCATACAGGTTATGGTATGAAACAACTGTCAAATTACTATTACAATCCAATCTCAGAATAAAAATGTTTTACAATTTTTGTGAATAAACAAGATCACTGTCCAACTATATATCCAACCTTGACAATTCCCAATCCACTATCCAACGAAATCCATAACTCGGACGTCTCCTCTCGCTGCCGGAAGAGCAATACCAACTGACCACTAGGTCCACTACTCATCTCTATTAACTGGAGAAAATAAACAAGCAAGAGTGAGCCAACAATGCTCAGCAAGTGCAACTAGTGATACAATATCAACAACAGTTATAAGTTCTGAAAATCAGGAAGAATTATCAAATGCTTCGAAAGGTATCAACTAAGTCAAATATCCTTATTATCACGAGGAACCAACATTGCATCACTGGAATGGGGTGTATCAAAAATATGAACGGATAAAAGTTTTGATAGCAAGATCTAATTGAAATAAGCTTCAAGGGAATCGGGTATCAAAACAACCCAATCTCAATGTATAGAATAGAATTGGATTTTTTTATTTATTTATAAAAAAAACAATAAGGTTAGGCTGCTGATCAGTCACGCACTAACCCCGGACAAACGCACACAGCAATGTCCTTTAATGGATCCACGGCACACATTGGCCTCATTAATTTCTGACCACGAATCTGGTCCAACCCCTTACGGTCCATATTTTGAAAAACAATCCAATTCTATATCATACTCACTAGGTGTCGGAACAATCGACCACCTTACCACATCAACTAACTGGAAAACTCACGTTCCAGAATAACAATTCATAATTAAGAATCATTGATGATGTATTATCATCAACTGGTATCAACTAGATCAACCCAACAACAAGGGTAAATAAAGACTGATAATATTAATAGATGTCGACAAGTTCGACTCGATAAATGGGGTAATGAATGAAGATCAACAATCTCAAAAGGTATCGACAAGTTCGATACTAATAATTGGGTGTAAATGTATGAACAATACACCAATAAGCATCAACAAGTTCGATGAAAGTAATTGAGGTGGTACATTTCAACATTAAAATAATTAAAAACTAATTTCACTTGAACGAGAAGTGAAAAGAAATACTTGCAATATAATTAACAATAACTGAGATTACAAGACAACGGTTATAGACAAGTGCTAAACATCTAATTAAATTTCTCCCAACATATTGAAAAGTTTGAATCAATATAAGTTTAAACGTCTATTTGTAAAAATAATTACAGGATGATCACTTGCAATTTAGTTTGATGAAAACATTTTCAAGAAAGGGTTCACTGGAGAAATTATGTTAAAATCATGAATCTCCTTAACAGGTATTTGTGGGGATTTAAAACTTGGATTCTCTCTATTTAGAAAATCCATTAAACATTTTTAAGGAAAATGAAAGTTAGGGCATTTCACTAAGGAGCCCAATAACATTTCATGTACAAAATGATATGCGGAAGAAGTCATTGGTAAGATTCTTTAAAAATCTGGTAATTGAACTATGGGTGGGGAAAATAGACAATTTCACGCTAATTTAAGAAGTATATCATCTTCCAAGTACACTTGACCAAATACTTTTATACAACAAGAAACTGAATTGCATCACTTGAATAATAAGTGAAAAGCAATAACACTTGCCTCGATTCGCGGAGTTCCTGATTTCACATCAATACTCAACTTAGCTTCTCGTCAGTCTCTTTCCTTACATATGGGTTTCTTACTTGGCCCTATTTTCATCTTTCTTTTTACCCGTGCACCGCTCTTGGCCATGCCTCCTATTCAAACCTTTATAAGGTCAGATACTATTTCAGTATTAACTCAAGCAAAACTTATCGTTTGCTCTATTCTACCCATGCGCGTCCTATAACGCTTACATATACAATACATATAGACATATTCATTCATATTCACATAATAGTCTTACTATAATCAACCAAGTCACATGAACACATCAAATAACCATTTCAAAACAACACAGCCACTTAATATTTAAACCACGATATATTCTCGAAATAAACCACTGATACATATACTAAACACTTAGTAATCATAACACACCTTCAAGCATTGAATTTAAATAAGTTAAATAGGTTTTAAATAGATTTGCAGGGGATTTTTAGAAAATTTCGGCATGAAGTATTCGTTTATCGGACTATGGGCACAACCCCTCAAATACAATTCATCCCTGCTTTTTGCAAAAATAAAGCTGCCTCAACTCGCAGCAACATAAAAGTAAACAAGTAAGAAAAGTACCCGCCTAGACATGCGGCACATAGCACATAATAATTTACATTACACTACTACTTACGCTACACCAATGATCGTATTTCTCACGCATTTTAATGATACACGTGACAATCAATCATTGATGTTCGTAAGCCCTAGGGAACAACCCCTAGCACTAACTATTACTTACGCTATATCGATGATCACACCACTCAAGTATATTAATTATACCCATGATAGCAAATCATGGATATTCGTAAGCCCGAGGAACTAGTTGAAGAGAATTACACAAGTCGTTAAATATTGACATTTAAGACTCGTGATCTCATTACAACTCCTCGCAGATAAACATACAAAGAAAATTAAATAACAGTTTAACTTTACTATAGATTACATTTGAAAACTAATCAAAACAAACCACACAGCCTCTAGGGCCAGTGGTACTTTTCAGAAACCATCACTTAACAGTTATACAAATATATAGCTTAGGCAATTATACAATGACTTGATCGACACCAATTTGACCACATACAACTCACCACCAAGAATTTGACAGGTAAGCACATAACAAATACTATTATTCGACCTATAACACTTAGCACATATCATTTATGACTAAATCCCCAACAAAATACATTATCGAACTTGCAATAAATCTCCACAATAATATTTAACAGTAACAATTGCCATCTCGAATATATATATATCAAAATCCCCCAAATTCAACTTTTGAGATTATACCCTACATACTACACAATAATAACTAGAAACTAACATTCATCACAATTATACTTTACAACATGCTTTCCGAACTAAATACGGAAATTAAAACAATAATCTCGAAATTTTAAATTAATTAAAGTACAACAATTATATAAGAATTTAAATCTAATTAAACTACAACAATACTCATAATTAATCTAAATTGAGGAATTAAACAATTATATCGGAAACATTAAGATAAATAAATTAATTAATTAAATAAAATTTATACCTTCCGACGAATATTTCTCCGAATTCTTCCTCCAATTCTCTCTCTCTCTCTCTCTCTCTCTCTCCCCCCTCCCTCCCTCCCTCCCTCTCCCTCTCCCTCTCTCTCTGCATAGTCTCTCCTCCACCACCGCTGCCTCAAAACTCACGACCACCACCTCCGCGCACCGCTGCCCGACGCCGGTCTCCTCCCTTCCGCGACTCCACAGCACCCCCACTGCCCAGCTTCTCCTCTTCTTAACACACACACACACACGTATGTATACATACATACATATATATATATATATATATATATATATGTTCATAATCAAAACTCCCCCCAAATCTCATCTTCTTCCAATTCTTTCTTCTTCTCTTCTTTCCTCTTTTTCTTTCTTTTTTTCTTCCCCCGTCGAACTCTCTGGAAGCTGCGTTTTTTTTCCTCTAAATGGGCTTGGCCCATTACTCTAATTATATACTACTTACAATTCTATTTAGGCCCAATTAAAACACTACTCATAAATCTATAAATCATACTTAAATAAAATATTCAAAAAAAATTTAAACTTATCATTTTTAAAATAAAGGATATAAAATTACGAGCACCCACATATTTCGAAATATTTTTCGGATAAAAAATGAATTAAATATGAATTTTCAAAGTTTTGATCCTTTAAATACAATAAAATTCTTAAAATCATTTTAAAATACCACAACACCCAAATTAATCCATCCAAAAAATTTAAAAACTCAATAAATATATAAAGACAGTATTACAAAACATTCCATGATTTTTAATAACTCCGATAATTTATAAAATTTTTAGAAGATCAATAATGCATGATTTAAGTATTTTTAAATCCTCAAAAATAAAAATAAAAATACACCAATCTTCACAGCTTACCCAAATCATCAAATAATCACATAAACAGCATCTCACACACATTTCACCTTTACAACAATATTCACATAATATAATTTATAATAAATAAATATTATTAAAAAAAATCGAAATATTCTAGGTCGTTATATCCTTCCCCCCTTAATAGGATTCTGTCCTCAGAATCAATCTTAAGGAAACGAGTAACAATTCTCGTTACACATCTTACTTCCACTTCCCAGGTTGTATCTTTCAACCTCTAGGATTCCATCATACCATCTCATAAATTTACAAGCCATTCCTTGAGCCCTCAATTTTCCGAATTAACCTTAAGCTTTGGTTCCGAGTCTTTTTAACTCTAAACGTTTATCACACGAGCACGAATATCTTTTCCTCGAAAATCAATATGACTTTTTCGCATAATGAATTATACTCTGCGTCAAAACTATATTGCCACGCCAATCCTTCGCAATAATACCACCGTGCAATTTGCCTCTATTTATAACGACCTACACTTGGTATAGTTTCCCACGCTTTACTTATAACCACACGATTTCAAATAGAATTTCGAGAAAAGAATCTCAAGAAATCCTCTGATCGCTTCCAATCCAGTTTTCAAGTACTGTGTTAATCGAGAAGGGAATAATTAAAAAGTTTCTTTCTTTCTTTAGTCCTAAAATTTTACCGAGTACCCAATCGGAAATTTAACATCATTTTGTCCATCCTTAGTCGCATTCTCGAAATCGAATACTATAACCAACCACATACGTCCTTAAATGCACATCAAGCATAATTTAATTAACGACCCGATTCTCAGTCTTATAAAATAGTCTGGGTTGCTCAATCTTTTGAAACATAGCCTCGAATATTTGTAGCCTTTGGAAGCTATTATACCCGTCACCTTGACTGTAACTTCACTTTATACAAGAACAATTCCTGAGGTCACAACTCCACTTGATACCAATCATGATACAATTCTTTAACAATTCTCAACAAGCTCCCGCTTTAACAACACGTATATACAACTTAATACGCATCATCGCTTATTGATGTCTCTTAAAACAAAATCTTCCTCAATTAAAACTTTGAGAAAAGGAACATCAAGAAATTCCCCGATCGTTCTTACTCCTCTTTCACGTGCAATGTTACATGAGAAGGGAATAATCGGAAACTTCTATCCATCCTTCATCTCATGGTTTCACTGAGTACCTATCGTGGAAAAATTAACCTTATATCATCTATTCTCAATTGCTATTTGAACGCGAACAACACGCTAAACTCTTATAGCATGGCATTTGCGCCAACCACCATTCGGTTTAATACTCAATTTCTACCTTCTTACAACACCGGTTTGCTAAAACATTTAAAAGAAACAAATATTTTGTTGATATAAAACGATTTAAAAACCATTTGAACCAACTGAAAATCCTTTTAAAAGATATTTTAGAAAATCATTTTAAGAGAAAACATTTAAAATAATAGGGTTTTAATCAAAAAGCCTTTTAGAACCAAAATATTCTTGAAAATTTTAAAAAATCAATTAGCAAACCATGACCTTGGCTACGACCTAATTTCTTATGGTACAACATATTTAAAACTTGCTTACGACTTCACTGCCTTGCATCCTCAGAGTTCCTTCCAAATCATAACTTTGCATACTTGGCGAGTCCTCGAATTTGACTCCTCCTATTACAACTCCAACATTTAACATCACTACCATTAACCACAAAATCATAACATTCAAAATTCACACTAGAACTCTTATGCAAAATTTTCTTCCTTTTCTTGTAAACTCCTACAATCACTCTCGATTGATTTGCATACGCTTCCTAAATCTTCGATCATCTTGTTATGTGATCTACAACCATATTAAATTTTATATTCTTAATAATCATAAAAGCAGTCTTTTCACTCTTTTCAAACTTCGGCCAAAGTTAATGTAATACTATTTTCGGCAAAATTCCCATCTTTCCAAGCTTATAACTCATAGCTTTAATTTCTGACTTTATTACTTGTTACCACACTTCCCTTCTGGCTACAGCCACAACTTTCCCCATTTGTCTTAATAAAATCTCTAGGGATTCTACCCCCGAAATCTTATTTTCTGATCATGGGATCTCATTAATTTCTGCTAATTCTCATTCTATAGGCAACTACGGTGCCCATTTTTTCTTCGAACTCCACATCTTGCGGATTCCACATTCTTTTCTTGACTAAATTTTATACGTCTACTATTTAATCACTCCTGGAAACTTTCTGGTTTCTCTGCCTTCCTCCTTATTGACATTTCATTCCATCTTGGTCAGCTTTTCACCATCCTTAATAATCATGACTTTCTACACTGGCTTTCATAAGTTATTTACTTCACGTAATCACCTTACCCCTCATTCAGTCTTATTTCTTCTTGATAATTCTTATAAACCATTCTGTTTCACTTCACTCTGCTCTATCCAAGTCATCCTTCTTGTTTCTAACATCTTATATCCAGCAATGGTTCACACATTCAAAATCTTATGACATCCCGTTTACTACTTCTTCCATACAACAGATGTTTACAAATAATTTTCCTTCAGCATTGTACAACTTATATCCAATATCTCCATTTCCATTCTCTTTTCGCCCTTTAACAACATTTACAACCATGGGCTCTTATTTACTGTCCTTTTTTTCCTTTACTCAATTCTCATTAGCCTCATATCTTGTCCATGTCTTATCGGTCCAATAAATATTCCAACTTGACGACATATCTGTATTAATCACCAAATTCTTAAACTCGCATCACCACTTCTTCGTCAATGCAGTGATAGTTTTAATCATTCAAGACGTCGTCACATCTATCTTCGCATCTCTTCATCACTAAGAATTTGTGAAAGTATCGAATTTCTGACAAAGAAAATCAATAAAATGAATGGGGCATCAAGTACGAATATACACTGGGTTTATTTGATAAAATTTTTATAAAGGAATTTAACCGATAGATCAATATGATCTTTTGAACTATTTTCAGGTTGCATTTGTCACTTGGTTAACCACCACAGTACATAAAGATGGCCAGTCCTTAGTACTTTGTGACAAACACAATCAGTGGCGTCCCACTGGACTTCTATCATAAAGATAAGATGTCCCTGAATCCCTATCTACATAGGTTGTTCATCTCGGCTGGAATAGAGAAATTCAAGCATTCACGATAATGGAAGGGATCCAAGAGTTTCAAAATCTTTATGTAAAATTGAATCAAGTACTCTCTGAAAAATTCAAATATTTCCGAAAGGACGAGATTGAAGTTGACTAAATCTGAATACGAAACTCATCATCGATTGAGGTATAAAAGACTTTTCAATAGATGCTTCAATGATTGATCAAGCAAACATTCAAGAAATTCCTAATTATTCATAACCTCACTCTTGTCAACTAAGCACTAATATACTTAGCTGCCAAAACTGGCCTGACAATAATGAGTTGAATAAATAAGAAGATCTCAATTCATTCTCGATTTTGGACCGTTATTGCGCAACGAATGCCTCAACAACGATACCAACCGGGAATTAATTTACGACAATTCAAAAGAAGAATAGGAAATTTCTTTAAACAATGAATTTGAATGAATCAACGATTAAGGATACACGACTACGCTCAACTTCCAATTCTTGCATATAATCGCTTCCCACTTCGCATTCTTAACCTTCTCATACCATCTCCGAAATGTTTGCATCGAAACTAATATCGTAAAATGTCCTAGATTCTACGCAAAAATCTCGGGATAACGTCCCCCGGACTGATAGCTCCAGCTGTCCACTTAGCTTATACCGCTTCGGGTTTGCTGTTTGGCTACTAGCTCAATCCTTAAACGATTCGAACTTCTACTCGCGCGATATGCCGAAAGACCAATTAATGTCGCGACGCTTGCCAAAGTATCCTAACGCGATCCTTACCCTAAACCGTTCTACCCGACTCCCATCTTATACTCGTACCCTAACCCTCCGAATCTGTTTCAGTGACCATAACCTGTAGCTCTGATACCAACTTGTAGCATCCCATAATCCGGGGTACAGATCTGGGGCCACTAACCACAAACAACATTATACAACCTGAAATATAAACAACATATAATAATAAAACCCCTTAACCAAGATCGCATACAGGTTATGGTATGAAACAACTGTCAAATTAATATTACAATCCAACCTCAGAATAAAAATGTTTTACAATTTTTGTGAATAAACAAGATCACTGTCCAACTATATCCAACCTTGACAATTCCCAATCCACTATCCAATGAAATCCATAACTCGGATGTCTCCTCTCGCTGCCGGAAGAGCAATACCAACTGACCACTAGGTCCACTACTCATCTCTATTAACTGGAGAAAATAAACAAGCAAGAGTGAGCCAACAATGCTCAGCAAGTGCAACTAGTGATACAATATCAACAACAGTTATAAGTTCAGAAAATCAGGAAGTATTATCAAATGCTTCGAAAGGTATCAACTAAGTCAAATATCCTTATTATCACGACGAACCAACATTGCATCACTAGAATGGGGTGTATCAACAATATGAACGGATAAAAGTTCTGATAGCAAGATCTAATTGAAATAAGCTTCAAGGGAATCAGGTATCGAAACAACCCAATCTCAATGTATAGATTAGAATTGGATTTTTTTATTTATTTATAAAAAAAACAATAAGGTTAGGCTGCTGATCAGTCACGCACTAACCCCGGACAAACGCACACAGCAATGTCCTTTAATGGATCCACGGCATACATTGGCCTCATTAATTTCTGACCACGAATCTGGTCCGACCCCTTACGGTCCATATTTTGAAAAACAATCCAATTCTATATCATACTCACTAGGTGTCGGAACAATCGACCACCTTACCACATCAACTAACTGGAAAACTCACGTTCCAGAATAACAATTCATAATTAAGAATCATTGATGATGTATTATCATCAACTGGTATCAACTAGATCAACCCAACAACAAGGGTAAATAAAGAATGATAATATTAATAGAAGTCGACAAGTTTGACTCGATAAATGGGGTAATGAATGAAGATTAACAATCTCAAAAGGTATCGACAAGTTCGATACTAATAATTGGGTGTAAATGTATGAACAATACAACAATAAGCATCAACAATTTCGATGAAAGTAATTGAGGTGA
The DNA here is from genome assembly GCA_036435485.1 of Saposhnikovia divaricata. NCBI lineage: Eukaryota > Viridiplantae > Streptophyta > Magnoliopsida > Apiales > Apiaceae > Saposhnikovia > Saposhnikovia divaricata. The sequence continues at coordinate 50,705,689 of CM071594.1, read as the reverse complement.
TACAATTCAACATTAAAATAATTGAAAACTAATTTCACTTGAACGAGAAGTGAAAAAAATTACTTGCAATATAATTAACAATAACTGAGATTACAAGACAACGGTTATAGACAAGTGCTAAACATCTAATTAAATTTCTCCCAACATATTGAAAAGTTTGAATCAATATAAGTTTAAACGTCTATTTGTAAAAACAATTACAGGATGATCACTTGCAATTAATTAGTTTGATGAAAACATTTTCAAGAAAGGGTTCACTGGAGAAATTATGTTAAAATCATGAATCTCCTTAACAGGTATTTGTGGGGATTTAAAACTTGGATTCTCTCTATTTAGAAAATCCATTAAACATTTTTAAGGAAAATGAAAGTTAGGGCATTCCACTAAGGAGCCCAATAACATTCCATGTACAAAATGATATGCGGAAGAAGTCATTGGTAAGATTCTTTAAAAATCTGGTAATTGAACTATGGGTGGGGAAAATAGACAATTTCACGCTAATTTAAGAAGTATTTCATCTTCCAAGTACACTTGACCAAATACTTTTATACAACAAGAAACTAAACTGCATCACTTGAATAATAAGTGAAAAGCAATAACACTTGCCTCGATTCGCGGAGTTCCTGATTTCACATCAATACTCAACTTAGCTTCTCGTCAGTCTCTTTCCTTACATATGGGTTTCTTACTTGGCCCTATTTTCATCTTTCTTTTTACCCGTGCACCGCTCTTGGCCATGCCTCCTATTCAAACCTTTATAAGGTCAGATACTATTTCAGTATTAACTCACGCAAAACTTATCGTTTGCTCTATCTACCCTTGTGCGTCCTATAACGCTTACATATACAATACATATAGACATATTCATTCATATTCACATAATAGTCTTACTATAATCAACCAAGTCACATAAACACATCACATAACCATTTCAAAACAACGCAGCCACTTAATATTTAAACCACAATATATTCTCGAAATAAACCACTGATACATATACTTAACACTTAGTAATCATAACAGACCTTCAAGCATTGAAATTAAATAAGTTAAATAGGTTTTAAATAGATTTGCAGGGGATTTTTATAAAATTTCGGCATGAAGTATTCGTTTATCGGACTATGGGCACAACCCCTCAAATACAATTCATCCCTGCTTTTTGCAAAAATAAAGCTGCCTCAACTCGCAGCAACATAAAAGTAAACAAGTAAGAAAAGTACCCGCCCAGACATGCGGCACATAGCACATAATAATTTACATTACACTACTACTTACGCTACACCAATGATCGTATTTCTCACGCATTTTAATGATACACGTGACAATCAATCATTGATGTTCGTAAGCCCTAGGGAACAACCCCTAGCACTAACTATTACTTACGCTATATCGATGATCACACCACTCAAGTATATTAATTATACCCGTGATAGCAAATCATGGATATTCGTAAGCCCGAGGAACTAGTTGAAGAGAATTACACAAGTCGTTAAATATTGACATTTAAGACTCGTGATCTCATTACAACTCCTCGCAGATAAACATATGAAGAAAATTAAATAACAGTTTAACTTTACTATAGATTACATTTGAAAACTAATCAAAACAAACCACACAGCCTCTAGGGCCAGTGGTCCTTTTCATAAACCATCACTTAACATTTATACAAATATATAGCTTAGGCAATTATAAAATGACTTGATCGACACCAATTTGACCACATACAACTCACCACCAAGAATTTGACAGGTAAGCACATAGCAAATACTATTATTCGACCTATAACACTTAGCACATAGCATTTATGACTAAATCCCCAACAAAATACATTATCGAACTTGCAATAAATCTCCACAATAATATTTAACAGTAACAATTGCCATCTCGAATATATATATATCAAAATCCCCCAAATTCAACTTTTGAGATTATACCCTACATACTACACAATAATAACTAGAAACTAACATTCATCACAATTATACTTTACAACATGCTTTCCGAACTAAATACGGAAATTAAAACAATAATCTCGAAATTTTAAATTAATTAAAGTACAACAATTATATAAGAATTTAAATCTAATTAAACTATAACAATACTCATAATTAATCTAAATTGAGGAATTAAACAATTCTATCGGAAACATTAAGATAAATAAATAAATTAATTAAATAAAATTTATACCTTCCGACGAATATTTCCCCGAATTCTTCCTCCAATTCTCTCTCTCTCTCTCTCTCTCTCTCTCTCTCTCTCTCTCTCTCTCTCCCCCCCTCCCTCCCTCCCTCCCTCTCCCTCTCCCTCTCTCTCTGCATAGTCTCTCCTCCACCACCGCTGCCTCGAAACTCACGACCACCACCTCCGCGCACCGCTGCCCGACGCCGGTCTCCTCCCTTCCGCGACTCCACAGCACCCCCACTGCCCAGCTTCTCCTCTTCTTAACACACACACACACACGTATGTATACATACATACATACATATATATATATATGTCCATAATCAAAACTCCCCCCAAATCTCATCTTCTTCCAATTCTTTCTTCTTCTCTTCTTTGCTCTTTTTCTTTCTTTTTTTCTTCCCCCGTCGAACTCTCTGGAAGCTGCGTTTTTTTTTTCCTCTAAATTTCATAATCCTGATACTGACGATGCAATCCTGATGACATCAGAATACTGATAACAATCCTGATGTTTATTAACAAGTCTATCATACTGTGATTTATCAAAGTAAAGTGTTACAACTTAAGCATTTAACTATCAAGTATAGATCCTGACAAAATATTAAGTCTATAAGCTGAAACAACATACCTTGCTACTTGTGCAGATGTTAAAGATCTAAAAATTTAACATTCCTAACTCACTAACCAATCTAATGAATGTAGCCTCATCAAGTGGTTTAGTTAGAATATCTGCAAGCTGTTTGTGAGTAGGAACAAAATGAAGTTCCATAGTACCATTTTTAATATGTTCTCTAATAAAATGATACTTGACATCAATGTGCTTAGTCCTTGAGTGTTGAACTGGATTTTCTGCAATTTTGATAGCACTAGTATTATCACAAAACATAGGAATATTACTAAGTGTCATACCATAATCCATCAACTGATTTCTTATCCAAAGATGTTGAGCACAACAACTGCCTGCTGCAATGTATTCAGCTTCTATAGTTGAGGTTGAAACTGATTGCTGCTTCTTGCTTGCCCAAGAAATCAATCTGTTTCCCAAGAATTGACATGTGCCTGTAGTGCTTTTCTAGTCTATTTTAAACCCTGCATAATCAGAGTCTGAATAGCCAATTAGGGAGAAATCAGATTCTCTTGGATACCACAAACCAAGATTTGAAGTTCCTTTGAGATATCTAAAAATTCTCTTCACAGCAATTAAATGAGATTCCTTAGGATCACTTTGGAATCTAGCACATAAACAGGTAGAGAACATTATATCTGGTCTACTTGCAGTTAGATATAACAGTGAACCTATCATGCCTCTATAGCTAGTGTTATCAACACTCTTTCCCTTAGGATCAGAGTCTAGCTTAGTGGTTGTTGCCATGGGTGTCTTTGAAATTGCACAATTTTGAAAGTCAAACCTTTTTAAAAGATCTTTGATATACTTTGACTGATTAATGAAAATACCAGTCTCAGTCTGTTTGACTTGCAAGCCTAAAAAATAATTTAGTTCACCCATCATGCTCATCTGATACTTAGACTGCATAAGCTTGCTAAACTTAGCACATAACTTTTCATTAGTAGAACCAAATATAATATCATCAACATAAACTTGAACTAAAAGCAAATCACCTTTTATCTTTCTAAAGAATAGAGTTTTGTCAATTGAACCTCTTGTGAAGCCATTTTCAAGAAGAAATTTAGACAAAGTCTCATACCATGCTCTTGGTGCCTACTTCAGTCCATAGAGTGCCTTGTCAAGTTTGTAGACATGATTTGGAAACTTTGGATCAATAAAACCAGGTGGTTGTTCCACATACACTTCCTCATCAAGCTTGCCATTTAGAAATGCACTCTTTACATCCATCTGGTATACCTTGAATTTTGAATAAACTGCAAATGCAAGAAACATTTTGATTGCTTCCAATCTTGCTACCGGTGCAAAGGTTTCATCATAGTCAATTCCTTCTTCCTGAGAATAACCCTTGGCTACCAGTCTTGGTTTGTTTCTTACAATCATGCCAGATTCATCTAGCTTGTTTCTGAAAACCCATTTAGCACCAACAATAGATCTATCTTTAGGTCTTGGTACCAGTTTCCAAACTTTGTTCCTCTCAAACTCATTCAATTCTTCATGCATTGCTATTACCCAATCAGGATCCTTTAAGGCTTCTTCAACCTTCTTAGGTTCATTCTTTGAGAGAAAACAACTGTACAAGCATTCATTTTGAATTGATCTTCTAGTTCGAACACCACTATTTGGATCACCAATTATCAAATCCTTAGTATGATCCCTTGTCCATTTTCTAACAGGTGGTAGATTGCTCCGGCTAGACTCTTCTCCTAAGTTAGTGGTATTTCTTGTAGAAGAGTGTTCATTTCCTTCAAAATCTCCCCCTTGATCAGTAGAATCAGTGGATTCAATACTGCCGCTAGGTTCTGATCTTCCTTCATTAGACTCTGAAGGATCAGTTCCTGATGAAGTAGACTCTAAAAGACTAGTCTGATCCTGACCAGTACTGTGTTCTCCTTGATTGAATTGCTCCCCCTCAACAGTAGCATTCCTTTGAGAAGCAATAGAAATTTCCTCTGGAAAACCTTCATCATCACTGGAGAGAATCTCAGAGTACTTAAGATTTTCAAATTCCAGATTGTCATGGCTTTCATCAGTTTGCAAAATTCCAAACTTCTTATCATCAAATGCAACGTGAATTGATTCCATAACAATGTGAGTTCTGAGATTATATACTTTGAAGGCCTTTGATGCTGAATATCCTAGAAAGATTGCTTCATCCAATTTGGCTTTAAATTTCCCAAGTTGTTCTGGATGAACTTTCAGGACATAGCATTTGCATCCAAAGAAGTGAAAGTATTTCACACTTTGTTTCTTTCCTTTGATCATCTATAGGGAGTCTTACCATGACCATTTACCAAGGTACAGTTTTGAGTGAAACATGCAGTGTTGATAGCTTCTGCCCAAAAATAGGTTGGAAGCTTTGCATCTGCAAGCATGGTTTTTACTGCCTCTATGAGAGTTCTGTTCTTTCTTTCTACTACACCATTTTGCTGAGGTGTTCCAGGTGCAGAAAACTATTGAGTAATTCCACTTTCTGCACAATACTCCTCCATTTTAGAATTCTTGAATTCTGTACCATTGTCCCTCCTGAGCACTTTGACCTTGTACTCAGAGCTATTTTGAATATTCTTGACAAGTTCAATGATTTGCTGAGGAGCTTCATCCTTGTTGTGTAGAAAGAATACCCATGTGAACCTTATGTAGTCATCCACTATAACTAGAGCATATCTTTTCTTGTTGATAGACATAATGTTTACTGGACCAAATAAATCAAGATGCAGCATGTGAAATGGTTTAGTAATTGAATTTTCTGTCTTGCTCTTGAAAGTGGTTCTTCTTTTTTTACCAAGCCGACAAGCAACACAAAGTCCATCTTGCACATAGTTTGCCTGAGGTAGGCCTCTCACCAGATGATGCTTAACAAGTTGATTAAGCTTCTTGAAATTAAGATGTGAGAGCTTCTTGTGCCAGTTCCAGCTTTCATCATTGGATGCCTTGCTGTAAAGACATCTGACAGTTCCTTTAGATGTGTCACTCAAGCTGGCTTCATTTATGTTACCATGTCTCTGACCAGTCAGAACAATGTCTCCATTCTTCATATTCAAGATTTTACATCCCTTACTGTCAAAGATTGATTGGTAACACTTATCACCCAGTTGACTTATGCTTAAAAGTGTGTGTTTCAAGCCTTCAACCAGTGCTACATTTTCTATGATGACATTCCCCAAAATAATTGAGCCATATCCCAGAGTTTCTCCTTTGTTGCCATCTCCAAAGGATATTACTGGGCCAGCTTTCCTCTCAAACCTTGTAAGCAGGGACTTCTTTCCAGTTATATGTCCAGAGCATCCACTGTCCAAGATAATTGAATGCTTCTTTTCAGTGCCCCCTGCAAACAAAAAGTAGCTAGTTAGAATTTTTTAGGACCCAACTTTGATTGGATCCTTTCTTACTAACTTTTGAACCAACAGGCTTTGAAGATTTTGCTTTTGATTTACCTGTTGCAGAGTCAACCTTAGACTTTGATTTCACAAACTGTTTGTGACTAGGAGTTTCAGATTTCAGAGAATAATAGTCATAATACAGTTCATGATATTCCTTACACATATAAATGGAATGAAGTAAACTCCCACAATGATAACAGGGTTCTTGTGGTTGGTATTGAATTCTCTGAGTCTTGGGGAATCTGGACTCAGTTTTCCAAGAAGGTTTTTGATTGTAGTCTAGGGCTAAATGATTATGATTTCCACATTTATACCATTTCTTCCTAGGTGCATCAGGTACATTCTTGTAATTATTCTCTTTGTTAATACCTTCTTTTCCATTCCTATTTCTTCTAATCTTTCTAGACTCTGAAATACTTTCTAGTCTCTGTTTCAACTGAGACTTAGACAGAAAACCTATGTTGACATTCTTAGGTTTTTCTAACACTCTTTCATCTGAATTGCTATTGTTAATTCTTTTGTGCACAACTGGGGTACCTTTAGAATCAACAAATTTAACATGTTTAGGTTCAGAAACTATCTTCTTACCTTCAGACTTAGATGTGCTAGCTTCAGTTTTACTATCATCATTGACAATAGCTACTGTATCTTCTTGCCTAGCCTTATCAAAACCTAAACCATTAACTTTACCCAGAATTTGATTTTCAATGATTTCTTGAGTCTTTTTACCAGAATTGTTAATGGCTTTAATCACATCTTTCTCTTCCTCTAGTTCTTTTCTGACATAGTCATAAGCCTCAAGAATAACACCATAATCATGCTTAGCTTTATCAGAACTTAACTTATATTCTTCCATTTGAATTAATCCAGATTCAAGAAAATTATTTCTACTAACTAATTCATCATTCTTAGCCTTGATTTCATCTTTTTCACTAGCAAGAATTTTGAAACTAGTCATAAGATTATTAAACTCAACATGAATAGATCTAATATCATTAGAATCTAAGCTATCAAACGAATCAAGAGAGTGAAGTGATACCTTAACAGAAGATGAAGAAGTTTTCTTTGGAGATCCAGGCTTGTCTGAAGCACTTGCCATCAATGCAATGTTGTCATAATCCAATTCATCTTCAGAATCACTGGAGCCTGCCCAATCCTTCTGTGTGACCAGGAGTGCATTACCCTTCCCTGAATTCCTAGGCTTCTTGCACTCACTAGCAAAGTGTCCAAGCTCACTGCAGTTAAAGCACTTGATCTTGGCTTTATCAAGCTTGATAATTGTACTTTTGCCTTTGTCATTCTTCTTCTCCTCTTTCTTCTAAAAAGAGCCTTTGCTAAATCTTCTCCTGTTGAATCTTCCTTTCTTGAAAGCTTTAGCAAACATAGCAAAGAGTTCTTGCATCTCTGATTCAGAATCATTATTTTCGGAGTCTATATCTTTAGTCTCTGACTCAGAACTTTCTTTGTTCTTCTTCTTCCTCAAGTCTCTTTCAGTAGATTCAGACTTTTCTTCTGGAAGCTTCTTTGATTCAGATTGAGCAGTGAGTGCAACAGTTTTCATCTTTCCTTCACTCCTGCTCTTTTTCTGCTGCATGTCAAGTTCATAAGCTCTAAATTTTCCATAAACTGCTTCTAATGATATCTCATCAAGATCATTAGCTTCCTCAATTGCAGATATCTTCTCATTGTAGAAATCAGGAAGAGCTTTCATGAACTTCGTATTCATGTCCTCCAAGTCATAATATTTACCATGCATGGCCATCTCATTGATGAGTTTAGTAAACCTATCAAAGGTGTCAGTAAGTGACTCACCAGACTTGGATTCAAAGTACTCATACTGTTGTATGGGAAGCGTCCTCATATTCTTCCTGACAGGTTTCGTTCCTTCACAGTGAACCTTTAGATTGTCCCATATCTCCTTAGCAGTTTTACAAGAGAGAACATAGTTAGTGAGAACAGAATCAAGACTGTTGAATAGTATGTTTCTCACTTTAGCATCCTTAAAAACGTTCTCCTTTTCCTTATCTGTCCATTCAGATTTAGGCTTCTCTGTTGTATGTTCTGGAACAACTTTTCCTTTGACAGTTGCTTGAGGAACAAGCCTTGTTGGAACAAAAGGCCCATCTCTGATTCTGTCAAGATAATCAGGATCTGTTGCTTCCAGGTAATGCAACATCTTTACTTCCCATAGAGTATATTCGTTTCTCTTGAGCATAGGGATCTTAGTATTACCATCCTTGTAACCAGACATGATTGCAGATCTTTATGATTATTCAAAATAAACCTGCTCTGATACCAATTGTTAACTCGAATAACTTGTAGAAGGGGGGGTTGAATACAAGTTATATAATCGTGTCTGATTTTTGCTTGATTATATGAACAAGAATAAACGAATGTATCAAACTTTGTTTGTATTAAAATAATCAAATACAAACTCTACCAAAGGTGTACAATACCTTTAGCAACTGCTGACAATACAAATCTATCTCTCTGTTTGTTTCGAACTCTCGAATACAAATCTTACGAACTCACTCTTTTTACAATGATATAGAGTGAGTATTTATAATGCTACCTATCAACTAATAACGAATTATAATCTATCTATGACAATGTTCTGCCGTCCAGTTGATAGTTTCCATCAATAGAGAATTCGTTTCCTTCACGATATCTTCTTGCTTGTTTTCCAAACCAAAGATCCTGTTTTATAGCACTTGCCAGTTTCTGTAGCATCCATAATGACATCATCAGTAACACGACTGATATCAGGATTTCCCATTGCATCAGGATCTGATTATCCCATCAGTATTTGATCAGGATCTGACTTACTGTATCAGGATCTGCTCCTCTGTTCCTGACATGTAGTCCCCGATACACTGTTCCTGACATGTAGTCTCTGACGCACTGTTCCTGACTAAACTCTACAGATTACTGTCTAACACATATATCCTATACAAAGTGCTAAATCCTTTATAAGATCAGGATATACAAGAAGTATTAGCAAAATTCTATTCTTAACATCACAACTTATGAATTATTCCTAACATTATTAATTTTTTTTAAATGTATCCAATCGAGGAGATTGGATGTATTTGAGATTGTAATTCCGGTCGAGCACATATGAACTCAATAAAAGTCTATCTTAATTTTCTATACTATTATATAAAAGCCGAAACATTAAAAGTTTGGTTGGTTGGTTGGTACTTATTGAATTTACCTAATTACCCTTATACCCAATTAATATTAATATTACCATTACATTCAGAAATCATTATTAATTTTTTTTAAATGTATCCAATCTAGGAGGTTGGATGTATTTGAGATTGTAATTCCCGTCGAGCACATATGAACTCAATAAAAGTCTGTCTTAATTCATCTTTGTGCTTCAGTCGAACGAATAATTAAAATCGATAACAAATTTAATCAACCTTAATTTTTGATCAATAAAATTGAGTTTATCTAAAAATATGGCTCAAACTGAACTTGATTCAAATTCAATAATAATTGTATATGATGAAATTGACTGGGTTGATAAGTTTGGATTGGACTATATGTTAGATTCATAAAAAATATTTTAAAAGTTTGAATTGTTCGATGACTTGAAAATTCGGCTTCAACTTCGAATTTGATTCCTATATATTCATAGTCGAATCAAGTTTGAATAAAAATTCAACTCAACTCTGTTTGGATTATAATTTTATCTAAAAATATTTATCTTAATATTCTTCTAAACAGGAATAAAGATCCCGTCAATCACGACACAAATATATCATATTCACAAATATCTATACTATTATACTAAAACCAAAACATTGAAATTTTTTGTTTTCGGTTTGGTTATCCTATATTTATTAAAATAAAAAGTTTTGCTTTTCGGTTTGGTTATCCTATTTATTAAAATAAATAATATAATTAATGGTAATTAACTGATTACCTTTTTCACATTTACTTTTAGTTGAGTATATTGCCTTTTATAAATACCTAAAAAATTAATCGTATCATATCTTTCAATTAGTGATAATTAGCTGATTGCCTTTTTTTAATTAAAAATAGGTTTACTTTTAATTGATTGATGATATTATCTTTTATAAACACCTAAAATATCGTATCTTCCAATTAATAATATTTCTTTCTAAATAAAACACGTTAACTTTTATTTTGAAATATAATCTTACACTAATTAATATATACCAAAAAATATAACACTATATCGTCTAATCACTAACAAACTATAACAGGAATCTGTATACAACGAATAATGATCGTTAGATTTTTAGTAAAAAATCAGAACCGTTAGATCTAATGATTAAATATATTATATGTTTAAATTAATTTACTAAAATTTCAAGGCTCAAATTCTGTCAACGACATATTTTTTTTAAAATTAATATAAGTTTTAAAATACATAATTTTGCAATCATTAATAATTTTGCAATCATTAATGTATACCCCAAAATATTATATCATTTTGCTGTTAGATTTTTGGTAATTAATAAGAACCGTTAGATGTAATTATAAGGTATATTTTATGATTAAAATTACTAAAAATTCAAGTTTCGAATCCCGTCAACGACATGTTTAACTTAAAATTATATAATATAAATTTTAAATCATCATATCATTAAATAAATTTATATTAAATTATATTAAAATAATGTTAAAATGATATTTACAAAATAATGATTATATAAAAACATAATTATAGCATAAATTAAAATTTATAACATATTAAAAGAAACCCGTGCATCGCACGGGTTATAAGCTAGTATATATTAAATCGTTCAAAGTCTAAATGGTTGATCGACCAAAAATCTCTAATTTAACTCACATTTTTAAATTTTTGTAAGCCTAAAATTATATGATCTACTTATAATTATGTTTGATTTTATAAATAGAATATAAATATTTATTGAAACACAATCCTACTGATAGACAGATAGAAGTAATAGATAATAGAGTTGTTGCATCTTTAACTTTTGCGAGTTCGATATATTCAATTGACCTAATTATTTGTGTTCGATTTTCATCGAGAATGTGATTCTTATTTGCGTTTTTGTATTAAGTTTAATAAGAGATATAGTTTTATCTAAAAATATAAAATATTACAATTGCAACGTAATTGATATCCATTTAATTGAAAAAACTACAAAATAATAAAAAATTACAATAATGATTGAATGTATAGTTATATTATATACACAAACTAAAAAGGGAGTTATATAAAAATATAAACCAACATTTTATATAGTTATATATAAAATTTTGAAAATTGAAAAAAAAAACGGAGTTACATGATAAGTGGATTTTATATCCACTTGGAATGCCTCAGTTCGGCTTAAATTGATTGTTTTGGACTCAAGATGTTGTAATTTTGATGTGTTTTGCTTAGTTGTGCAGATTTACGAGAATGTTGATTAAAGTTGATGCTTCTATTGTTTTTGGAGATTATTTGATTGAAATTCGGATTTTCCGGGAAGGCTGCGCAGCTTATACTGTTTTGGCCATATCTGGAGTTCTAGAAGTCCGTTTTCAGCGATCTTACTGCCCACGCGAAGCTTGAGAGATTTTCTACAACATGGGATAGAAAACACGTGCAAGGAATGTGATGATTAAAGTCGCGCACGTTTTCTTATAAAAGAAGGCCATGAATTTACTGTTTTGCCCTTTTTCTAATTCTAATTGTATTTTGGGCAGTTTTGGTACCTTCTTTAAATTCTAATTGTAATAGAAGGTAGTTGCTTGTTGGGCAAGATTAGGAGTATCTATATAAACACATCTAGGGATGGGAAAAAGGGAGTTCATTGTTAGAGAGATACAATTTGTACGCAGCTTTTAGGATTTTTTCTGGAGAACCATTATTTTCTTTGAAGATTGAAGTTAAAAGGTTTCTTTTCTATATTCTTCTAATTATGATTTCTTCTATTAATTCTTGTTTTGTTAATTAAATCATGTGTAACTAATTCTCTAATCTGAGAATTGGGTAGTATTCCTTGGTATTCATGCCTATTTAATTATCTGTGATTTTCTTGCTTTGCTGATCTGTTATTGAGGGCTTAACACAATTAGGGGAGTCATGAACCTTTGATTGGATTTTAGGGATTGTAATAACTTGGAAGAGGAGTTGCAATTTTAGTACATGATTTAACAGACATAACTCGAATATTTGATTGGAAGATTAATAGGAGAGTTGTGAGACTTATAATTCTTGGTGCGTAATAGTTTATGATTGTATTTTGATTGTATCACGGAAGTGACAATTAAGGTGTAGTTGTAGACACTATATTGTATCTTGGAAGAGAACATTATAACCTTAGAAGAATTGTTTTCAGCAGAGTAAGAACGTAGATGTCACATAGATATTGAATGTGTATTGAAACCAAGTGAAGAACCCCAGTTCTTGGATTGTTTTCCTCATATATATTTTATTCTCGATTGATAATTAGTTTAATTTAATTTATAAACAAACCAAACATTCTTTTACACTTCTAAATTGTAAGAGATAAGATACTTGAACTTGATATTACATTCAGTCCTTCCCTGCGAACGAACAACAAAATTACTATTACCAAATTGGCACCGCTGCCGGGGAAGGCAGTATATTTGAGTTTAGGTTAATTGTTTCTTATTGTTTAGATTTTAATTGGTTCCACAAGTTGTTTTGTTGGTGATTTTCAGGTGTATGCTACGTTCATCTTGCGCTAGAAAATTGGAATTTGACCCTGAAATCGAGCGTACTTTGAGAAAGCTAAGAAAAGATAAAGCTAAGATGGGAGATCCAGAACCTCGGCCAGTTGTTAATGTTGATGCGACTTCTATTTGGGACCATGAGACACCAAATCCTGCTAATTGCATGTACAAAACTCCAGAGATTGGTGCAGCCCAATTTAACATTAATCCGAGCTTAATTCAGATGATCAGCAATCAAGCTTTTGAAGGAGACATTGAATTAGAAGACCCACACAGACATCTAGAGCGTTTTGTGCAGATGTGTGGCTCATTCAGAATCACTGGTGTTACGAGTGATCAGATTCGTCTCCATATGTTTCCCTACTCTATTAAGGGAAGAGCTTTGGAATGGTTTCAGCAACTTCCAAACACTTCGGTTGCTACATGGGAGAGTCTTTCTACGGCATTCTTGTCCAAATACTATCCTTTTGACAAGACGCAACAGTTGAGGACTATGATTATGAGTTTTAAAGCACAACCGGGTGAAGGTCTATATCAGACATGGGAGATATTCAAGGCACTATTGAGGAAGTGTCCACATCATGGCTTAGAAGATTGGCAGATCATTAGTACTTTTTATGGGGCCATGAATGCAGATATTCGTTTGAGTTTGGATGTGGCTGCTGGTGGAAATTTCAAAAAGGCACCAACTACACAGGCTAAAGCACTCCTTGAGGAATTAGCATCTAATAATTATTCATGGGCACCTAGTGGGACGAGCTCAGCAAAAGCAGCACAAGAATCTGAGATGATCAACATGCTGGCTCAAAAGTTGGATACTCTAACTCAGGAGGTGCGAGGACAAAAGGTAAATGTGAATGATATTTCTTCACCTATGGAAGGGTATCATGATTATGGTGCTAGTCAGAACTCGTATGTGCAACAATTTCCAGAAGAAGCATCTTTTATTCAAGGAAAACAGCCTTGGCCTGTGTAGAATAATTCTTACTACAATCCGAATCAAAGGCCAAACAACAATCTTTCTTACAGCAATAATCATGCAGCTAATCCTTCCTATGCATTTCCAAGGTAGAATCAACCTCCTGGTTTTCAGTCACGACCGCCATATCAAGCACAGCAGCAGTATCAACCTCCACCAAAGAAAGAACCAGCTAAGTGGGAGGTTGCACTAAATAAGATTATGCAAGGGACTTCTGGGGCATTGGCTAATATGGAATCAAGAATAGATCAGATGGCATCATCTCAAAAGATGCTAGAAACACAGATTGGACAGATTGCCTCAAAGATGGGTGTTCGTGAGCAAGGGTCTCTTCCTAGTCAACCCGACCAGACTGGTAAAGAGCAATGCAAAGCAATTACTTTGAGGAGCGGAAAAGAGTTGCCCGAGGTTGAGGTTCTTAAGCCTAAAGAGAGTGATGCTGAGAAAGAGGATAAGCCAGTAGAGATTGCTGCAGACACGTCATAAAAAGAAGATGAGAAGAAGAAGGAAGAAGAATTAGAAAAGCCGTATGTTCCTCCACCACCTTATGTTCCTCCTATTCCATTTCCACAGAGACTTCACAACAGGCAGTTAGAGAAGCAGTACGAGAAGTTCTTGACTATGTTCCGGCAGTTGCATGTTAATATTCCGTTGGCTGAAGCTTTGAATCAAATGCCACTTTATGCTAAATTTCTTAAGGAGATGTTGACAAAGAAGAGGAAACTTGAAGATGCAGAAACCATTACTCTTAATGCGGAATGCAGTGCAGTCATCCAAAAGGCCATTCCTCAGAAATTGAAAGATCCGGGAAGCTTCTCTTTGCCTTACACTATTGGGAAGATGGAAAACATGAAAGCCTTGTGTGACTTAGGGGCAAGTGTGAGTTTGATGCCATATTCAATCTACAAAAGGCTTGGTCTTGGAGAACTTAAAAAGACACGGATTTCACTTCAGTTGGCGGATCGTTCTGTTAAGTATCCATTGGGGGTTATTGAAGATGTGGTTGTTAAAGTGGATAAATTTGTCATACCTTGTGATTTTGTGGTGTTAGAGATGGATGAAGATGTCGAGATCCCCATTATCTTGGGACGGCCATTCTTGGCTACTGCTGGCACTACAATCGATGTTAAAGCTGGAAAGTTGACATTGAATGTTGGCGAGGACAAAGTGGAATTTGATCTGAATAAAGCAATGAAGATACCTCCTTTTGGAGCAACTTGTTTTACCATTGACATAGTGGATGACATTGTGCAGCTCGAGAATGAACACTTCGTGGGAGCAGAACGGGTGTTAGATGATGTAGTAGAAGAAGAAGCACTTGTTGTACGAGACACAGAAGTTGAGATGGCTTTTACACTTTCAGAGGCACCACAGGTTGAACTTAAACCTCTACCTGCTAATTTGAGGTATGCTTTTTTGGGTCCTAATGATACATATCCTGTGGTAGTTTCTGCTTTGCTTAGTGATGATGAGCTAGATAAGTTATTACATGTTTTTCGGCAATATAAATCAGCTATTGGTTGGACAATTCAAGATATCAAGGGAATTAGCCCTGCTCTTTGCATGCATAGAATTGCCTTAGAAGATAATCATAAGCCTGTGATTGAGGGACAAAGAAGATTGAATCCGAATTTGCAAGAGGTGGTGAAGAAAGAAATCACTAAGTTGCTTGATGCTGGTATCATATATTCGGTTCCACACAGTAAATGGGTTAGCCCTATTCATGTTGTGCCTAAGAAAGGTGGGATGACTGTTGTTCACAATGAGAAGAATGAGTTGATTCCTACGAGAACAGTAACAGGTTGGAGAGTTTGCATTGATTATAGGAAGTTGAATAACGCTACTCGCAAAGATCACTTTCCCCTCCCATTTATTGATCAAATGCTCGAAAGGTTGGCGGGTAATGAGTATTACAACTTTCTGGATGGATTCTCGGGTTACTTTCAGATTCCTATTGCACCCGAAGATCAAGAGAAGACCACCTTTACTTGTCCTTATGGCACTTTTGCTTATCGGAGGCTTCCTTTTGGTTTGTGTAATGGTCCTTCGACGTTTCAACGGCTCATGAACCACATTTTCTCATATTTTATAGGGCGAGACATGGAGGTCTTTATGGATGATTTCACGGTTTATGGTTCTTCTTTTGAATTATGTCTAGCCAGTTTATCAAAGGTGTTGCAGAGATGTACGGAAACGAATCTTGTTCTTAATTGGGAAAAATGTCACTTCATGGTGAAGGAGGGCATTGTGCTTGGGCATAAAATCTCTAGTAAAGGCATTGAGGTCGATAGAGCAAAAATTGAAGTTATTGAAAAATTGCCACCACCTTCATCTGTGAAAGGTATTCGAAGCTTTCTTGGGCATGCTGGTTTTTATCGACGGTTTATCAAGGATTTCTCCAAGTTAGCTCGGCCACTCTGCAATCTTCTCGAAAAGGATCGTGTTTTTGACTTTGATGAAAGTTGTCTTGATGCTTTTAACAGGTTGAAGAAGGAACTTACTTCTGCACCCATAGTTACATCTCTCAATTGGAGCTTGCCATTTGAGCTCATGTGTGATGCTAGTGACTATGCTGTGGGTGTTGTTCTTGGACAGAAGAAGGATAAGCGGATGCACGTGATAGATTATGCAAGCAAGACTCTTGATGATGCACAAATCAACTATTCCACTATGGAGAAAGAGCTACTTGCAGTGGTATTTGCACTTGATAAATTCAGATCCTATCTTGTTGGGTCTAAGGTGATTGTCTATTCGGATCATGCTGCGATTCGTTTCTTGATGACAAAGAAGGATGCCAAACCTCGTCTAGTTCGTTGGATTCTTTTACTTCAGGAATTTGATCTTGAGATTCGAGATAAGAAGAGGTGCGAGAACTTGGTAGCTGATCATTTATCTAGGTTGGACCAAGGAGATGGAGAGGTAGGAGGTGAAATACCTATTAATGATAAATTTCCGGAGGAGCAACTTCTAGTTGTGTCTATGTCTACACCATGGTATGCAGATTTTGCGAATTACATTGTGGGAGGAGTTGTGCCTGATAATCTTTCTTATAATCAGAAGAAGAAGTTCTTTTATGATGTGAAGCATTACTATTGGGAAGAACCGCTACTTTACAGAGAATGTGCTGATGGAATGTTTCGTAGATGTGTACCTCATGATGAAGTTCCTCATATTTTCAGGCATTGTCATTCTCTAGAGTGTGGAGGTCATAACAGTAGCATGAAGACAGTTGCTAAGATTTTGTAGTCGGGATTCTATTGGCCAACCATGCATCAGAATGCTAGAGACTTTGTGGCTAAATGTGATAGATGTCAACGAGTTGGGAATATTTCGAGGAGGAACGAGATGCCTTTACAATCTATTCTTGAGGTGGAGATTTTCGATGTGTGGGGGATGGACTTCATGGGTCCATTTCCATCTTCTTATGGAAACCAGTATATTTTGGTGGGAGTTGATTATGTCTCTAAATGGGTTGAAGCGATTGCATCTCCTACTAATGATGCTAGAGTGGTGAAGAAGTTCCTAAAGAAAAATGTGTTCACTAGATTTGGAGTGCCAAGGGCTATTATCAATGATGGAGGTTCGCATTTTTGCAATAAACAGGTAGCTGATCTCTTGAAAAAGTATGGTGTGACACAAAAGGTGGCAACTCCTTATCATCCGCAAACAAGTGGACAAGTTGAGATTTCGAATCGAGAGCTGAAGTCAATTTTGGAGAAGACAGTGGCAAGTTCGAGAAAAGATTGGTCAACAAAGCTTGATGATGCTCTTTGGGCATATAGGACGGCATTTAAAACACCTATTGGGATGTCTCCATATAGGTTGGTTTTTGGGAAGCCATGTCATTTGCCGGTGGAACTTCAGCATAAGGCGTTTTGGGCGACAAGAAATTTGAATTTTGATCTAAAATCCGCAGGAGAGAAGCGTTTGCTTCAACTTGGAGAGCTTGAGGAGATTAGGCTCCAGTCTTATGAAAATGCTAGTATCTACAAGGAGAAGACCAAATTGTGGCATGATAAGCACATTCAGAAGAAGGAATTTGAGGTTGGGCAACATGTTCTATTGTTTAATTCAAGACTCCGTTTATTCCCCGGAAAGCTCAGATCGCGATGGTTCGGACCTTTTGAGATTGTGAAGGTCTATCCTAATGGGGTTTGTGAGATTACTAGAGAAGGGTCAGACGTATTCAAGGTGAACGGGCAAAGACTTAAGCCATACCAGCTAGGAGAAACAGTGGAGCGAGGGATGAGCATTCTTCGCCTCCATGCCCCTATCATCGGTTGAGAATCGGCGTCAAGCTAATGATTTTAAACGAGCGCTTCTTGGGAGGCAACCCAAGTGATGTAGTATTTGTGTGAAAAAAAAATGAGTGTTCTTAGTGTGTGAAAAAAAAAACTGTTGTGAAAATATATATATATATATATATATATAGGTGTAACGCAGGCTGCGCCTGCGTTTCTGTAAGACGCGCAGGCTGCGCCTGCGTTACTGCATTGGGCGCAGGCTGCGCCAGCCGCGCGCAGCTTGCCTGGAGTGCAGAATGGTTTGTTTTTTTTGCTCGATTTTTTTTTTTACCTGTTGGCTGTTGGCTGTTGCTAAAAAAAATTTTAAAAAAATTGTCTCCCCAAATTTCTTTTCTCCCTTTTTATATTATCACCTCCTAACCCAATCCTATTCCTATATTAATTCCAAAATCTCCCAAATCTGTAAGAACCCTAATTTTTGGTAATATTTCCTTTTATTTAATATCTTGTGACATTATCATTATGGAACCTTTCTAGTCATCCCTGTTGATTAATAGAATTGATTGTCTGAGAAACTGCGTTGTTGCATTTATTATGTAAGATATAAAGGAAGATTGTGAAGGCAGGAGTCTTATTGTTAGTAATATTTATAAAACTTGGGATTTGAGAATGGTTAGAGTATTAAAGGATTTATTAAGTATTATGACGAGGAATTATGGACATTCGAGGAATTTACACAATTAAGTACTTAAGGAATTATAGGGGAAACCTCTACGCGACAAAATATTATTACGAGAGATTAATTAAGATACGATACGAATTAAAGATTAAATAATAAGCATTGGTGGAAGAATAATAATACAAGGAGTAGTGTTGCATGCAAGCCCATGCAACCAAGTGGTTAGAAATCAAACAAACTAGTTAGCCATTGGAAGATGAATAGTACCTAGTTACTTGCTTTTTCAAAAAAGGGGACAAGTAGTACATGAGGCCATGCTTGCTAGTACTACCTACACTTACATGATATGTATCACCCAACATCACTTTACATCAATTATTCACCAACAACCAAACACAAAAACACAAAACACAAACTCCTTTCCCCCCCCCCTTGTGTTGCTCTCGGCCAAAGCATAAAGTGGAGAAGAAAATTTCTTCTCCTCCCCCTTCCATCACTCATAAATCACCACATAATTCCTAGGTCATCTACATCATCTAGGCAAGGTATGTTAGCAATTTCAATCCATTTCATCCACCCAATTTCAAGTTACAAATTGTTAAAGCTTGGGTGAATAGTAACCATGTTTGTTTTTCCTTTAGATCTTGCATTGTAAGTGTTGTAGGAGACCATCTAAGGTGTTTTTGAGTTGTGAAAAGCTTATCCAAGGCCCCTAGGTGCTCAAGAAGGTATAAAAATCTCAAACCCTCTTGGTTATGTATTATTTATAAAGTAAGGTAGTAGATCCATGTGTTTGAGAACTAATCTTGGTTGTATATGTATTGGATATCATGGATCTTGAGTTTTGATGTTGAGATTGTGACTTTAATGACTATGGATAATATATATATCTCCATGAGTGTTATGAACCATGATCTAAGTGTATTAAGTGTTGATTATGTTGTGGAAGTGTGAAAAATGGTTGATCTAAGTAGTTTGTGCTTGCTGAGTTTTGTCCAGGAACATTGACCTGTATTGTAGCACAATTTTCAACCCCCAAATGTTGTCCCCTGATGTCCTACCATATATTGTTGGAAAGAAAATTGAATGTAGTTTCTGGAAATGTAAGGTTCATGGCTAGGTGATGTGTAGATTTTAAGTTATGGCCGGAGGAGTGAATTGTGTTTCTGGACTATGGACTGCACTAAGTGACCCCCTTGTGAACCTTGTTTAAACCCCTAAAAATATATGTGGGATCATGGAAAAATTTTAGAATGTAGAGAATGCAGTGGTGAAGACCATCCAAAAGGAATTGGATTAAAATATGAATTTTTGGATTTTATAAAAATGCTAGAGTAAAATTTGTGCAATGGAAAAAGTCGATTAGTGGAACATGATTCTAGGGTTAGTGGTTATGATTCGAAAGTGGTAATTAAATTAAGTCGAGTAAGTGACGAGCGTAATCGAGTGATATCATGAACCTATAGTGGGGTTAGAGAGTCACAAGACGAAGTCGTGAAGTTAATTTCGTACCCCCTTAAAACCCCGTAATTAAAGAGATATTGTTAAGGTACTAACGAACGATTATTGCTTATGTATAGATCGTTCGAATCCGCACGCTCGACCACCCCAACCAAACCAAGGCAAGTTTACTTTTCAAAACTTATCCCTATACAAGGACTTTCACTGTTGTGTTTGTAGTTTTCAATTATATCAAATGCTATGTTTATTGAAATATTGATGCAATTGAGATTGAATAAGTACATGTATGCTTTTACCCCTTGAACTTAGATTGAAATGTTTTCTTCGGACAACGACTCTAGCAATAGAGGTCGTAGCAGTCCGTATATACTATTGACCAGGGAGCGGTATATTATTATATCGTATCTAGTTTGCGAAAACCCGAAGGGTCATTCGGGTAGTATCGTATACTCAAGTAACTATTGTTATATCTTCGTAAATACTCGAAACCCTATCTTGGATTAAAAGTTTATTTTATCGAATAATTATTTTATTAATTATTAATATTAAATCTTAAAATATTATTTATTAATCATTGTTCATTATTTAAAGACAAAGTTAATCCAAGATACATTTTAATACTTTCAAACTCGAACTCTTTCGAACTCAAAACATTTTCGAAAACCCCCGGTCAGGTTCTGCTTCTTGTATGATTTCAAGAATCATCGGTCGACTGATGTCGAACCTCAATTACTCTGTTTTCAATCAAAATCAAGTTTTAAAAGAAAAAGAAAAAGGGACTCTGGCAGGTGTGGGAACCGTTGACGAACGATTCCCGGGATGTGTAAGCGGCCGTGAGCCAGGCGGTCCATCAATTATTATTCCGGCCCAGGTGTTGCCGAAGGATGATTACGGATGTAGTTTTCATCGAGGGTGATTACGGATGTAGTTTTCACCCGAGGGATAGTTACGGATGTAGTTTCTATCCTTCTACCGGTAGAGAAGACCCGCGGATTATTGGACTTGGATGTGGCGACTGATCATCGTCAATCCTTGTCAGGTTTTGTGTTTTCTTTAAGTCCCATTCCTCCATTTTGGAAAAATGCTTTGACACTGCTTCTTAGGCTTTTGTGCCAAGTTGCTGATATTGTTCTATTTTGATGAGAAAGATGTTGACTCAATGCAGTATCTAGAACTGCAACTTTATTTTGAAAACGAGGGCACATATTGCTACACCTTCGAGATTTATCAACTATGACAAGTGATTTTATATCTGATTGATACAAACAAGTTTAATAACTGCCAATCATATGAAATGTTATATTGCTTACCTTATACATATATTTCTTGCTGAGCTATAGTTGCTCACTCTTGCTTGTTTTCAAATTTTACAAACACAACAGCTAAGCGAAATGGCAAGACCCAGACAGACTGCTCGAAAGCAGGTGACTAGACCCGAGCCAGCACTTGAGATTCCACCGGTAGGCCCCATTAGCCGGATTGGTTGGCAGCTTTTGTTAGTTCATTTTATTTATCAGTATGACCTGTGCAAGGCAGTGTATCGTAACAAACTTTCAAGCCGCCAACTTCGCTTCATATCGAAGTGTTGCTGGTAGCATAAATACTATTTAATTCGGTCTGTAATAACTCTGATAATTTTATTACTGTTTAATCAATGTGTGACGTTTCTGAGGCTCTAACCTGTGTGTGTGTGTGTGTGTGCGGTGTGAGTTTATTGTGGGGTCAATGACTATGTTATATATATTATGTGCAAGAACGGGTATGTTATTAATGGAAAATGGACCGTGAGCGCCTAGATCTCCGACCCCGGATCTGGGGGCGTCACAGAAATGGTATCAGAGCGAGGTTACAGTTCTCAGAAACGATAGTAATTTAAGAAAGCAACCCTAATAATAATAACAATAACGATAACCCTAATAACAACATTAATAATACTTAGAACTCTCATCGAGTTTGTAGTCGGGTTATCGGATATAGCCCTGACTTTAAGGCCCGTGAGGGAACTACTCCTAAACCTTTCTTTTATGGTTAGTGACCCACCTTATTTCCCTTGTGTAGATGGAGGAGATACCAGACCCTGAGGCTTTCGAGAGAGAGCATGATGAGGCACTGATGCGCGATACCGAGGATCCTGAGGAGGATATGGGTGCTGACTCCAAGCTTAGCCCCTGGATTACACTGATAGAGGATACTGATGATGAGGATCCCGTTGAGGAGCCCTTTGAGCCTGAGCCTGAGCCTGTTACCCCATCTCCTGTAGCTACTGATGAGGGGAGTGTGAGATCCGGCGAGGGTCGTGTTGTGTCACCCCCACCTTCTCCACAGACATCTAACCCTGTTTCATCGGACGGTGACTCTGAGGATGACACTTCTGGCGAGGAGGAGCTTGACCCTACCCCTGCTATTGCTCCTGCTCCTTCTGCTGCTGCTGCACCTACCCATGTTCCTGTCATACCACCTCCACCGATGGACCTACCCCCAGTATCGGGTACTGAGCATGCTTACGTGGTACAGTTCCTGACCCGAGACTTACTATCTACAGAGGCCCGACTTAACGAGGCGAGGCGGGCACTAGTGGAGGAGCGCGAGGCGCGCTTGAGGATCTAGGCTGAGATGAGGACCGCTGTTGCTAGGAGGACTAGGGCTCGACTCCATAGGATCGAGAGGAGGAGCCGTGATAGGATTCTTGGTTTAGGGATCCGCGGGGGCGGAGTGATCCAGGCTAGGGATGCTAGGCGTGTTGTGCGTCGTGCATTTGCCCGAGTGAGGACCTTGCTCCGCCGCGGTGCGGCCCCGTGATGTGTTAGTGATAGCCCAGTCCCCTAGGTTCAGATGACATTAGTGTGTCGATTTTGCGGGATAGTTTACTTGTGCAGTGGTATCCTTTCTGACCAGTGGATGAGTAGACTGACCTACAGATATGTAGATGTGATTTCGGGTAGTATGTATGGATGTAGCCCTACTTTTGTGTAGCCTGACTATTCGGATGATGTATTCGTATTTGTTCCACTTTTGCTAGACTTTGACATCGGAACTATGTATTTGGCTCTAACATCCAAACCTTGTGATAACCCTTGTACCGTACTTATTTAGTTTCAGTTTCCTTAATATTGCCTCAACTGCTTTACTTTCCGATGCCATGCTTTACTGTTTTGATATACAACTGTGATTATACAATTGCTACAAGCCACAAATACAACCATGCTGTTTCAAATTTACGATATGCGATTTCAAATTGTTTTCTACAATTTCCAAAAACGTTCCTACAATCTTTAAAAATAAATTTTTTCAAAAAAAAAAATTTGTTTTGAAATTTTGAAAAATATTTTTGAGGTTTCGAAATTTTGAAAACTCTTGTAAATGTTTTCGCATCCCAAAGGGATTTTTCCCCAAAAATGTTTGACATTTTATCTCCAACATCGGATTATTAAAACTTTTGCAACTTTCACCCTTATGAGGAGGAACGATACGCTCCTGACCCGTGCAAACGCTGTCAGGTAATTGGAAAGCCCTAACCCCTTTCTTGTTTTATTATCAGAATCATGCCACCCAGAAGAATGAACACTCGAGCTCACCCGATCAGTTCTGAGGGCCAGGGTAGCCACCATGGAACCGGAGGCCACCAGAACCATGAAGGGGAAAATGCCAACCTGAGTGAGAATGAGGGCAACGATCATAACTTGTTTGATGACTCTGAGTATGAGGAAGAAGAAGCTGGTGATGACACCCGAGAGGTAGAACATCCTAGGGGAGGCCCTATAGAACAGTTCATGGAGTTACTTAGGCAGAACTTGGACCGTCCTCCAGTTCAGCAACCACCCCAGAATGCTAATGCTAATGCTTTCCGGAACTTCAAATCCCTGAAACCCCCAGAATTTCAAGGAACTGCCGACCCGATCGAGGCAAGGGCCTGGCTGAAGGAAATGGAAAAATCTTTCGAGATACTAGGTGTCGCTGAAGAGCAGAAGACTGTTTTCGCCACTTACCTTCTGAAGGGTGAGGCGAACTATTGGTGGGAAGCTAAGAAGAATTTGGAAGGAAGAGGTGTGGTGACCTGGGAGAGATTTAGCGAGCTGTTCTTGGAGAAGTACTTTCCTAGGTTCATGGAGACACAAATGGAGCTGAAGTTTTTGGAGCTGAAGCAAGGAAATATGACGGTGGCCGAGTATGAGGCCAAATTTACTGATCTGTCGAGGTTTGTGCCGGAATATGTGAACTCTGAGGCAAAGAGGGCCCGAAGGTTTCAATTAGGGCTAAAACAATGGATTCAGAATCGTGTGGCGGTTCTTGAGCTGACAGACTATGCCACCCTGGTACAGAAAGCGTCAATTGTTGAGGCTGGGAGTGAACAGATGCAAAAAGAGAGGGAAGGAAAGAAGAGGAAGTTGGATAGTCGAAAGGGAAACTCTGCTGGTGGGAGCTTTCCGAGCAAATTTAAGCGAGGAACGATGTCCCAACCCAGCGGGAACTTTGGAACCAAGAGAGCTGAAAGTTGGAGTGTGGGCCAGGGCGGCCGACCACAGGGATCGTCTTACTCTACCCCATCCCGATCCCAACCCCCAGAATGCAATAAATGTGGAAGGAAACATGCGGGCGTGTGTAACCTGCAAGATGTGAAGTGCTTCAAGTGTGGGCTGACAGGACATTATGCTAACGCCTGTCGCGGAACTAGTAACAACACGAGTGCCGGAGGTAATTGCTTCAAGTGTGGGAAACCAGGGCACCGAATGAGGGAATGTATGTCCTCTGGGCCAGCTGCATCGAGAGTTAGTGGAACTGCTTCTAACAAGGCCTCTACTGCAAGAACTTTTAACATGACGGTGCAGGATGCCGTGAGGAACACGGATGTGATTGCAGGTACTCTACTACTCAACTCAGTTAAGGCAAATGTTTTATTTGATTCGGGAGCTACCAAGTCTTTCATATCTCTAGATTTTGTATCTCAGTTAGGCCTTAAGACTGAACCATTGAAAGACAGATTGCAAATAGAGATAGCTAATCATGAAATTATTCCCGTTAGCCAAGTATGTCCAGGTTGTGACCTAGAAATAGAAGGGCGACACTTTCGGGTAGACTTAATACCTTTTAAACTAGGGGAGTTTGACGTAATAGTAGGTATGGATTGGTTAACAACCCACGGAGCCCAGATTGATTGTGTAAAGAAGAAAGTAAGTTTGAGACTGCCAGGGGACGAGGAAGTAGTGTTTAGTGGAAAACGGCAAAACCAAAAGTTCCTGACTATGATTCAAGCTAAGAAGCTGTTACGTAAAGGATGCGAAGCCTATTTAGCCTATGTGAAGGATACCAAGAAGGAGGCACCAAACCTACAGGAAATCCCTGTCGTTAATGAGTTCGCGGACGTATTTCCGGATGATCTTCCAGGACTACCACCTGATAGAGACATCGAGTTCGCTATAGACTTAGTTCCGGGTACGGCCCCAATTTCGAAAGCCCCATATCGGCTAGCCCCAGTGGAGATGAAAGAGCTGGCCACTCAGTTACAAGAGTTGTTGGATAAAGGGATGATAAGACCTAGTGTGTCACTGTGGGGAGCCCCGGTGTTATTCGTGAAAAAGAAGGATGGTAGTATGAGGTTATGTATAGACTACAGAGAGCTGAACAAGGTGACTATAAAGAATAAGTATCCCTTGCCCAGGATAGATGACCTGTTTGATCAATTGAAAGACGCAGTTTATTTTTCAAAAATTGATTTGAGGACCGGGTATCACCAGTTAAAGATTAAACCAGAAGATATACCAAAGACGGCCTTTCGCACCCGGTATGGACACTATGAGTTCCTAGTGATGTCATTTGGGTTAACGAATGCCCCTGCAGCTTTCATGGACTTAATGAATCGAGTCTTCAAGAAATACTTGGACAAGTGTGTTATAGTCTTCATCGATGACATCTTAATTTATTCCAAGATGAAGGAGGAACATGCAGAGCACTTGAGGATTGTATTGGGAGCATTGAGAGAAGAAAAGTTGTACGCTAAGTTCTCGAAGTGCGAATTTTGGTTGAAGGAAGTTCAGTTTTTAGGGCATGTGATTAGCGAACAAGGCATTCTAGTGGACCCAGCCAAAATAGAGGCTGTATCAAATTGGGAGAGACCAACCACTCCGACAGAGGTGAGAAGTTTTATAGGATTGGCTGGCTACTATAGAAGATTTGTCCAAGACTTTGCCAAGATAGCAGCCCCTTTGACCCGACTAACTCGCAAGACCGAGAAGTTTGTGTGGACTGAAAAATGCGAAGAGGGCTTCCAAGAGTTGAAGAAGAGGTTGGTGACAGCACCAGTACTAGCCCTACCTGATGATAAGGGAGATTTTGTGATTTATAGCGACGCATCCCATAAAGGTTTAGGGTGTGTGCTTATGCAGCACGGTAAAGTGATTGCTTATGCGTCCAGACAACTTAAGGAGTACGAGATAAGATACCCCACCCATGATTTGGAATTAGCGGTGATAGTTTTTGCTTTGAAGATCTGGAGACACTATCTTTACGGAGAAAAGTGTGAAATCTACACGGATCACAAGAGCTTAAAGTACATATTCACTCAGAAAGAGTTAAACATGAGGCAGAGGAGATGGTTAGAGCTAATCAAAGATTATGATTGTGAGATTCATTATCACCCAGGGAAGGCCAATGTGGTGGCCGATGCACTTAGCCGAAAGGAGAAACTCAAGATGATAACGTCAGTGGACGAGTTGATCAAGGACCTTGAGAAACTAGAGATTGAAGTGAGGTTACCAGGAATTGGACAAGAGAGTATAATGGAAATAAAAGTCCAACCACCGCTATTGGAAAAGATTAAGTTATGCCAGGAAAAGAAGATAGAAGAAGAAAAGAATTCGATGGAGAAAATTTTGACTGGCGAAGAAATTAAGTGTGAGAAGGACGGGAATGGAATTATGAGGTACGCATCTAGGATATGGATCCCGAACGTTCAGGAGTTAAAAGATGAGATTTTTCAAGAGGCTCATAGTTCAAGGTACTCAATTCACCCTGGAGGCACTAAGATGTATAGAGATTTAAGAGAATACTATTGGTGGCCAAATATGAAGAAGGACGTGGCAGAGTGGGTAAGTAAATGCTTGACATGTCAAAGAGTAAAGGCCGAACACCAGAGGCCCAGTGGATTGTTTCAACCCTTAGAGATACCCGAGTGGAAGTGGGAGCAAATTGCGATGGACTTTGTGGTCGGATTACCAAGGACCAAGACTAATCATGATGCCATTTGGGTAATTATCGATAGATTGACCAAGTCAACACATTTTCTTCCAATCAACGAGAGATACGCTGTCGACAAGCTGGCGGATATTTACTTAAAGGAGATTGTGATTAGGCATGGGGTTCATGTGAGCATTGTATCAGATAGAGACCCAAGATTCAACTCCAGGTTCTGGAGAAGTTTTCAGGATTGTGTGGGGACTAAGTTAAACATGAGTATGGCATACCATCCCCAAACAGACGGACAGAGTGAGAGAACCATCCAGACCATCGAGGACATGTTGAGGGTATGTGCCATTGATTTTAAGGGAAGTTGGGATGACCACTTGCCGTTGATCGAATTTTCCTACAACAACAGTTACCATGCGAGTATAGGCATGCCCCCATATGAAGCTTTATACGGATGAAGATGTCGGTCTCCCTTGTGTTGGGAAGAAGTTGGAGAGCGGAAGATTTTAGGGCCTGAACTGGTCCAATAGACAAGAGAAACTATCGAGCTCATAAGAGGACGGCTGGTAGCGGCCCAAGACAGACAGAAGAAGTATGCGGACCAGACCCGCAAGGACAAAGAATATGAGGTAGAAGAGTTTGTGATATTGAAGGTATCGCCGTGGAAAGGATTGATGAGATTTGGTAAGAAGGGAAAACTAAGCCCGAGATTTATTGGACCTTTTGAGATCTTGAAACGAGTTGGGAAGTTAGCCTATGAATTGGATTTACCCCCGAGCTTACAGCAAGTACATAATGTGTTCCATGTGTCCATGCTACGACCATACCATACCGACTTCCGACATGTGATAGAACATGATCAAGTGGATCTGCAACCAGACTTAACATATGTCGAGCAACCCGTAGAAATCATGGATAGAAAAGAACAGGTGCTGAGGAACAAGGTTGTCAAACTAGTGAGAGTTTTGTGGAGGAATCAGAATGTCGAAGAATCAACATGGGAACTAGAGAGCGCGATGCGTGAAAAGCACCCCCAACTGTTTTCAACCTGATTCCGGGATAGAATCCTTTTAAGGAGGGGAGGCTGTAAGAACCCTAATTTTTGGTAATATTTCCTTTTATTTAATATCTTGTGACATTATCATTATGGAACCTTTCTAGTCATCCCTGTTGATTAATAGAATTGATTGTCTGAGAAACTGCGTTGTTGCATTTATTATGTAAGATATAAAGGAAGATTGTGAAGGCAGGAGTCTTATTGTTAGTAATATTTATAAAACTTGGGATTTGAGAATGGTTAGAGTATTAAAGGATTTATTAAGTATTATGACGAGGAATTATGGACATTCGAGGAATTTACACAATTAAGTACTTAAGGAATTATAGGGGAAACCTCTACGCGACAAAATATTATTACGAGAGATTAATTAAGATACGATACAAATTAAAGATTAAATAATAAGCATTGGTGGAAGAATAATAATACAAGGAGTAGTGTTGCATGCAAGCCCATGCAACCAAGTGGTTAGAAATCGAACAAACTAGTTAGCCATTGGAAGATGAATAGTACCTAGTTACTTGCTTTTTCAAAAAAGGGGACAAGTAGTACATGAGGCCATGCTTGCTAGTACTACCTATACTTACATGATATGTATCACCCAACATCACTTTACATCAATTATTCACCAACAACCAAACACAAAAACACAAAACACAAACTCCTTCCCCCCCCCTTGTGTTGCTCTCGGCCAAAGCATAAAGTGGAGAAGAAAATTTCTTCTCCTCCCCCTTCCATCACTCATAAATCACCACATAATTCCTAGGTCATCTACATCATCTAGGCAAGGTATGTTAGCAATTTCAATCCATTTCATCCACCCAATTTCAAGTTACAAATTGTTAAAGCTTGGGTGAATAGTAACCATGTTTGTTTTTCCTTTAGATCTTGCATTGTAAGTGTTGTAGGAGACCATCTAAGGTGTTGTTGAGTTGTGAAAATCTTATCCAAGGCCCCTAGGTGCTCAAGAAGGTATAAAAATCTCAAACCCTCTTGGTTATGTATTATTTATAAAGTAAGGTAGTAGATCCATGTGTTTGAGAACTAATCTTGGTTGTATATGTATTGGATAGCATGGATCTTGAGTTATGATGTTGAGATTGTGACTTTAATGACTATGGATAATATATATCTCCATGAGTGTTATGAACCATGATCTAAGTGTATTAAGTGTTGATTATGTTGTGGAAGTGTGAAAAATGGTTGATCTAAGTAGTTTGTGCTTGCTGAGTTTTGTCCAGGAACATTGACCTGTATTGTAACACGATTTTGAACCCCCAAATGTTGTCCCATGATGTCCTACCATATATTGTTGTAAATATAATTGAATGTAGTTTCTGGAAATGTAAGGTTCATGGCTAGTTGATGTGTAGATTTTAAGTTATGGCCGGAGGAGTGAATTGTGTTTCTGGACTATGGACTGCACTAAGTGACCCCCTTGTGAACCTTGTTTAAACCCCTAAAAATATATGTGGGATCATGGAAAAATTTGAGAATGTAGGGAATGCAGTGGTGAAGACCACCCAAAAGGAATTGGATTAAAATATGAATTTTTGGATTTTATAAAAATGCTAGATTAAAATTCGCGCAATGGAAAAAGTCGATTAGTGGAACATGATTCTAGGGTTAGTGGTTATGATTCGAAGTGGTAATTAAATTAAGTCGAGTAAGTGACGAGCGTAATCGAGTGATGTCATGAACCTATAGTGGGGTTAGAGAGTCACAAGACAAAGTCGTGAAGTTAATTTTGTACCCCCTTAAAACCCCGTAATTAAAGAGATATTGTTAAGGTACTAACGAACGATTATTGCTTATGTATCGATCGTTCGAATCCGCACGCTCGACCACCCCAACCAAACCAAGGCAAGTTTACTTTTCAAAACTTATCCCTATACAAGGACTTTCACTGTTGTGTTTGTAGTTTTCAATTATATCAAATGCTATGTTTATCGAAATATTGATGCAATTGAGATTGAATAAGTACATGTATGCTTTTACCCCTTGAACTTAGATTGAAATGTTTTCTTCGGACAACGACTCTAGCAATAGAGGTCGTAGCAGTCCGTATATACTATTGACCGGGGAGCGGTATATTATTATATCGTATCTAGTTTGCGAAAGCCCGAAGGGTCATTCGGGTAGTATCGTATACTCAAGTAACTATTGTTATATCTTCGTAAATACTCGAAACCCTATCTTGGATTAAAAGTTTATTTTGTCAAATAATTATTTTATTAATTATTAATATTAAATCTTAAAATATTATTTATTAATCATTGTTCATTATTTAAAGACAAAGTTAATCCAAGATACATTTTAATACTTTCAAACTCGAACTCTTTCGAACTCAAAACATTTTCGAAAACCCCCGGTCAGGTTCTGCTTCTTGTATGATTTCAAGAATCATCGGTCGACTGATGTCGAACCTCAATTACTCTATTTTCAATCAAAATCAAGTTTTAAAAGAAAAAGAAAAAGGGACTCTGGCAGGTGTGGGAACCGTTGACGAACGATTCCCGGGATGTGTAAGCGGCCGTGAGCCAGGCGGTCCATCAATTATTATTCCGGCCCAGGTGTTGCCGAAGGATGATTACGGATGTAGTTTTCATCGAGGGTGATTACGGATGTAGTTTTCACCCGAGGGATAGTTACGGATGTAGTTTCTATCCTTCTACCGGTAGAGAAGACCCGCGGATTATTGGACTTGGATGTGGCGACTGATCATCATAAATCCTTGTCAGGTTTTGTGTTTTCTTTAAGTCCCATTCCTCCATTTTGGAAAAATGCTTTGACACTGCTTCTTAGGCTTTTGTGCCAAGTTGCTGATAGTGTTCTATTTTGATGAGAAAGATGTTGACTCAATGAAGTATCTAGAACTACAAGTTTATTTTGAAAACGAGGGCACATATTGCTGCACCTTCGAGATTTATCAACTATGACAAGTGATTTTATATCTGATTGATACAAACAAGTTTAATAACTGCCAATCATATGAAATGTTATATTGCTTACCTTATACATATATTTCTTGCTGAGTTATAGTTGCTCACTCTTGCTTGTTTTCAAATTTTACAAACACAACAGCTAAGCGAAATGGCAAGACCCAGACAGACTGCTCGAAAGCAGGTGACTAGACCCGAGCCAGCACTTGAGATTCCACCGGTAGGCCCCATTAGCCGGATTGGTTGGCAGCTTTTGTTAGTTCGTTTTATTTATCAGTATGACCTGTGCAAGGCAGTGTATCGTAACAAACTTTCAAGCCGCCAACTTCGCTTCATATCGAAGTGTTGCTGGTAGCATAAATACTATTTAATTCGGTCTGTAATAACTCTGATAATTTTATTACTGTTTAATCAATGTGTGACGTTTCTGAGGCTCTAACCTGTGTGTGTGTGTGGTGTGAGTTTATTGTGGGGTCAATGGCTGTGTTATATATATTATGTGCAAGAACAGGTATGTTATTAATGGAAAATGGACCGTGAGCGCCTAGATCTCCGACCCCGGATCTGGGGGCGTCACAGAAATGGTATCAGAGCGAGGTTACAGTTCTCAGAAATGATAGTAATTTAAGAAGGCAACCCTAATAATAATAACAATAACGATAACCCTAATAACAACATTAATAATACTTAGAACTCTCATCGAGTTTGTAGTCGGGTTATCGGATATAGCCCTGACTTTAAGGCCCGTGAGGGAACTACTCCTAAACCTTTCTTTTATGGTTAGTGACCCACCTTATTTCCCTTGTGTAGATGGAGGAGATACCAGACCCTGAGGCTTTCGAGAGAGAGCATGATGAGGCACTGATGCGCGATACCGAGGATCCTGAGGAGGATATGGGTGCTGACTCCGAGCTTGGCCCCTGGATTACACTGATAGAGGATACTGATGATGAGGATCCCGTTGAGGAGCCCTTTGAGCCTGAGCCTGAGCCAGAGCCTGTTACCCCATCTCTAAAAATTCAAGCTCAAGGAGGATTCAAGTTTGGGGGAAGTTATACAAGTTCACCTCTTTGATTCATAGTGGGTATTTTTCTTCTCTAATTTTATTTTTCCTATGAATTTATGTTCTTATGAATTGGGGGTTTTTTATTAGTCTTGTTATTTGGGTGTTTTTGGTGTGATTTTTGCTTGGTGGTTGTTGGTGGAATTATTGTTGAGTGGGATTTTGATTATTATGGCTCTTAAACGAATGAGGGGTAGTTCTAGTAGGGTGGAGAGATTTTCTTCTTCGGAGGCGGAGGTAGAGTATAATCGTTTATTGTCAAAGCCGGTGGCGAAGGAAAGGGGGTTTTTGCCATCTCGTCATTATGGGTTGGTTGAGGTCATTAGTGAGTTACGTTGGGGAGAGATTTGTAAGGCACCTACTCCGGTTCCGGTGAATTTGGTTAAGGAATTTTATGCGAATGCTAAAGATGAGCAGAATGGTGTGTGTATGGTTCGTGGTAAACGGGTGGATTACAGATCAGATGCTATTCGTCCAATTTTGGGACAACCACCTAAGCTTGTGGGAGATGAAAATTGGGCACTGAAGACTAATGATGATGTGGATATGGAGGCAATTGTTCGTGAACTTTGTGTTCCCGGTACAAGTTGGAAGTACAAATTGGGAGCTAATGAGCCTCTTTCTTTTTTGTCTTCTGCTATGAATAAGTTTGCACGGGCATGGTATCTATTTCTTTGTGCCAATATTATGCCTACTTCTCATACGGGTGAGGTCACAGCTGATAGAACGATTATTCTTTGGGGCATTCTAAAGGGAAAATACATTGATGTCGCCCATATTGTTCAGCAGAATATTCGCAAGTGTTTAAGGTCTAGTGCACTGTCATCGATGCCCCATGCTTCTATCATAGTTGGGTTGTGTCTGGTTAGTGGTGTTACCTGGGGTGCGGATGAGGAGTTGCAGTCACTTTTGCCGTCCATTGTTGACGTGTCTATTGATCGGATGCCGGAATGGCAAGGCGGAATCCCACATCCTAGGGGGCTTGGGTATGATGTTCGTGATGCTGGTACTAGTGGTCAGGGAGCGGGCGCTCAGCCACGGGTTTCGAGAGTACCAAGGGTTTTAGATGCTCACTTTAGACGCTTGTATAGGCGTATGGATGCTATACATGCTAGTAACCGGGAGTATGCTGAGGATATGGCTACAGCTTTGAGAGATGCGGGTATTCAGGCCCGGTGGCCCGTTTATGGAGCTCGTACACCTTATCCACCACCAGATACTGATTCATCCGAGGATGAGGACGAGTAGGTATGTTTCTGCTATCCCTTCTATTTACTTCCATTCAATGCGGACATTGCATCTTTCAAGTTTGGGGGTGTTTTGAGGGATTAGTAGTTGTTGTATTATGTGTTCATGTAGGATTTCATGTTTTGCATATTAATAGTAGTAATTCATGCATATATGTTCGTGTTATCTATGTTTGTTTCATATAGGACATTCTATTTTTTGTTTCATATACCATGTGAGTCCATTTTAGTTGCATTTTCATGGCATGCATTTTTCATGATCCCTTAGGACGAGCTGATTCTGATTGATAGGTACACTACACCATATTTGGTCTTTACCAACACCAAATATCAGTGTTTGCGTGTAAAGTGTAGCCTTAGATGCTTAATTTTGATGTAAACCAACATTGTATTTTGATGTTGCAATACATTTCAATATGTGTTGCCTTAAATATTTTTGGTTAGCAAAGCCAACACTTAAAATGATGTTGCTGTAGACACTAACAAAAATGTTGGAAATAACGGGGGAAAGTGAAATATTGTTGAAAATGGATGGGGGAAAGTGAAATATTTAGGGGGAAAATCAACCGGGTAATAATTTGGGGAAAAATGAAATATTTGGGTAAGTCACTCTATCATTTTAGTCAATACACTCTCATACACTCTCGCTAGCTCTCATCCTCTCTCTCTCTCTCTCTCTCTCGTTCTCAATATTTTACCTCTGGTCTCTCTCTCCCTCATTCTCTCTCTCTCTATATCTATATCTCTAACAAATATTTCTAATTTCTGTCACTCACTCTTTCTATGAAGCTTGTTGTGTGGTTATGAATTCGAAGCTTGCTGTGTGGTTACGAATTTGAAGCTTGTGTGGTACGAAAACCCTAATTTGTAGATTTATTAATTCACTTCTAAACCCTAATTTCGTATTAATTTAAGATTTGTAAACCCTAAAATTTGGGGGATTTTCTAATTTTTTTAGTATTTTACAAAACCCTAATTTATTGGTTGTTTTTTGTTTTAATTTTATGTTTGTGGTAGCATAAACATAATTTTGTGTTTGTTTTTATAGCCCTAATTTTGTTTTTGTATGTTTAGTATGAACTGTTTTAGTCTCAATGTTATTCTGTTATTCTGTTATTAATCATGGAGCTATTCCCATTTTTGTTAGACTTCTAACCATTGTTGGCACAATTCAATGAGCATGCCAAGATATCGATGTTAAGAAACGCAACCTGGACTGTAAAACGTCTGTAGGGGAAAGCCACGACCTCACTTTGAGAAGGTTAGGTGCACACTAACAACATACATTCTTTTGTTCCATTTTCTTGATGCCTCTATGTGCAGCTAAGCTCATTTGCGGCCAATTTGTTTGATCAAACAATGTTGGCCCTCCCTGTTCTGGCTAAAATTGTCACTTCAAATGACGAAGAAGTGCTTACAAGTGCCTGTTGGGCATTTCCCCTATAATATCGGTATCTATAATAAAGATTTAACATCTTAGCTAGTTGCAACTAACAGCTTCTGTTGGTTTCTTTCACAAAATTCTGTTTTAGCGTGCGATCACCTCTTGAAATGCTTACTAGTTCATCTATACTTAAATGTGGGTATTGTTTTCTGCAATTTGTCTTTGTTGGAATATGAACTTTTTTAATTAAATGTGGATATTGATTTTTATGATAATGAATTCGCCCAAAAAGGGTTTGCGTATGTATCTCTGTTTCATGGGTGCAAATATGATATTTGCAAAAAAAAATTAATCTTCATCATGCTTTATATCTGTTTTTTCTTAAAATGTAATTGATGGGTCCTGGAAACAGACAGTTCTTGGAGTGCACTTCTTGTTCCCTTGGTGAAGAACCAGAGGATGCTTTTGACTTTTGTTATTATGCAAAACAAGGTATTTGCTTTTATTTTCATACTTTATGCATGATATAAATCTTTTTTTTTTGTCTTTTTTCTTTTTAAAGCCATGGCTTTGACTTCTTGTTCATTCTTCCAAGTGCTGCTAAGAATCAGTACTATACTAGGCACTTATATTATGCCAAGCTAAAAATTTGATTAATATATACATACTAGTAGTAAAAAAAAGACATCAAAATCCCGAAAGCCATTGTCTCTCACTTGCTTGCAATGAGTCGTACTAATATGACAAACAGCCAGATGTTGAAATGGCCTGATCTTGACATGCAACTTTACATATTTACTGCATTTTTTATGACAACAGAGTGTATCAAATTTTGACACGTTCACTAAAAACAACCCTGTCCAGGTCCTAAATTTTTTATGTAAAAACTGCTTCCTTCGTACTTATTTATAGTAGTCTCTGTATATTTGTTTATTCATGTCAACACTTTTAAAACTTACAAGCCTCCACTCCACATCTCACACTGCCCCACTTCTCTCCATACAACCTGCAAAGCTAATTGCTTTTCCACTCAACATAATAGTGCATAGCTTTCAATAGTTGGTTAAAGAACTTCTTAGTTAGGTAAGGAGTTTATCATTTATTTTAATCTTTGTAACTGTTCTTCAAACTTTTTGAACCTTTTTGGCTAATCTATGTATGGTGATGACAGATGCATTGCTGATTTGCTGGTAGATTTTGTAGCTAGCTTTGGAGATCTTGGTAAAGCAGAGTACTTGCCTTTGCTCTCTCCGTGTGTGTATCAGGTTCATAATGCCAATCCCGCTTGCTCCTTACCCTTTGCCATCGATGCCAACACCACCTGCAAATGGTATGTTACTCCTCAAACTGTTTTATTTATTTATCTTGTGAGAAAAGTGGAGAATGATCACCTGTTAAGTAGACAATGAAAGGACTGAATGATGTTTTTTCGAGCTCTGCAAATTTGGAAAATCTTTTGGATATAAGATTTACATATACTAATATCATAATTTGTAGAGCTGCTAATATAAAAATTAGTAAATTACATATACTAATATCATAATTTGCACTATAAATGTAAATTCTTGAAAAATCCAGGATTTTCATGGAAACAGTTCATTTACATAAGATAAGAATTCATATCTTGCTGTGGATGTCAGTTTCTATATCTCACATATTGAAGGAAGGAACCAGATGTGCTTTAATAATTTTTGGAATAAATTTGGAAAATATACATACCTCGACGGAACTAGTGTTTGGGACTGAGGAAGCTTAAACAAGACCTTTAATGCTCAATAAGTGTTAGAAAAGTTGTCACCTAAACAAGTTACTCGTGCGTATCTAAACCGGTCCAATTTTTTTTAGGTAAATAATTGTAATCTTTATGAATCTCTGGTCCATATAATCTTTTTTTTTATACAGTCTTACATTTTCTAAAACCTCCCTTATCGTATTTATGCAAGCTAACCAGCTAGTTGGTGGGAAGGAACACACCCGTTCATACCTACTTGGGAGACTCATTCGGAAGAAGTAGCCAAAGGAAATATCTGCAGCCCTTGCATCAAGTATCTTGGATCAGTACTTGGCAGATTTAACAAAGAAAATCAGGGAATAACTTGCGCATGAAATGGATGAAAAAGTTGACAAGAAGGTTCAAGAGAATGTCAAGTCGATGATTACTAAGATAGCAGAATATTATGATGATTTGATGACATTTAGAATATTATGGTACTTGCTATTTGTATGAATTCAATATTTTTGGGCAGATTTGGCAAGTTGGTTTATGTCCTACTTTGACTATGTAATCACTAATTTGGTATGTTCGTGAAGTCAAAAAATGTAGTGTTTCCTTTTGGCATTTTTGGCTTGTATAATTATTTTTAAGGATTTAATTGTGATTCGAATTAATATTTCAAATTTCGGTAACAACCTTATAAATGTTCATGTAGTTTATGTTGTAACAAACATGAAAATGTGTAGCTAATATTTAGAAAGTGTTTGTCAGAAAAATGTTGGGATAACAAAAAAAAGGTGTTGCTAAAAACAAAGTGTTAGATGAACCAATGTTGCAATAAGGAAAAATCGATGTTGCAATAGGTTCTATTACAACATCCCTTTTAGTGTTGTTATATACCCGAAAGTGTTGGCATAGATGACTAATGCAACATCTATAGCGATGTGGCCGTAGGGTGGCAAAAGTGTTGGCTTACCCACCTAAGGCCACAAGACTATATCCAACACCAATGAAATTGGAAAAAGTGTAGCCTTAAACCAATTTTGGGCTTATGGCAACACTTTTCAGGATTTTTTACACTTTTTTGAGGTGTTGGCGAAGACCATATATGGTGTAGTGGTAGATGTTTAATTGAGTGTGGTGATGATGAGTAGAGGGCTGATTTATAGTTTCTAGGAAATTGACTTGCATGTTACGGGAACAAAATTTTTACACAAACTCATTGGGTGCTTTTGGGCTAGGTTAAGGTCATGCTTGTTTGGATGTTTTGAGATTTAATCACTTGTTTATATTTAGAATTTTCGTTATTCCCTTGATAGCGTAGTAACATTTAAGTCTAAGTTTGGGGGAAAACAGGGATTTCATGCTAAATTGTAAATAATTGTCAATAATGGCTAGGTGTCAAATGGCTAGTAGCCGGCTCATATTTATATGAGTAGTCTAGGGTTGGAAATAAGAAAGGCTCATTCCAGATTGCATAGAAAAAAAAAAGGAAAAAAAAACAGAAAAAAAAAAAAGAAAAAAAAAAGTTTCAATTGTTATATGTAAAATTAACCAGGGTGAGCTCTTTAATACTCGAGTAATTAAGTCTGAGGGGACTTAGTCCTAGTGACCTAAGGCTTTTATAGTCTGGGATCCACTGACCTAACACTCGCTACATGGGTATTATTGTATAAGCCTTTTGGGGTCTCATCCATTGCACGGTTAAATAAGCATGATTCACTACGCCAAATAAGTCAATAGACATCGGTTCTGGACCGATGTTAAAAATTTCCAAAACCGATGTCTAGCTATGTGAGGTTAAAAGTCTATGTGTTTTACATCGGTTCAGGGCCGATGTTAAAAATTACTTATTACATCAGTTTCCAACCGATGTTAATAGTTGTCAACAACATCGGTTCTTAAATCAGAACCGATGTCTAAACTCATGTACTACATCGGTTTTAGTTAAGAAACCGATGTTGTAAAGTGTATACTACATCCGTGTTTAATAGGAAACCGATGTTGTAAAGTATATACCACATCGTTTTTTAACCGATGTAAAATAAATCCATGATATTTCAATATTAAACATCAGTTTTTAGGTGATGTGGTATAGGCTCAACTGATGTCAGTTCTGGGTTTTAACATCGTTTTTCAATAAGAATGTGATGTTATAATTGTATAATTATGTGCCCAAAAATTACCACAAAAATATCAAAATCCGCATGCACGTTCATAATTAGAACGACAACAACATTGTAATTCCGTATACGAAACATTCACCAAAGTTAGCAATTTGACATTACCCAAAAGGAATACAAAACATTCACATAATTCATTAACATCATCTACTACGTACACCAACCAAAACAATCCAAATATTACACCATCCACCATCAAGTACATAAAACAGTTGCTTAACTAAAATAACAGTACTAGCTAGCTAGAAAACTTAACAAAATACTAGCAGCAGAAGCAGCAGACTAAGGCTTGATAATTACACGAATCCCTGGATATAATCAAGTGCCTCACAACGAACGACGTCAAGATCCTCCTCTGTATAAATACTCTTCTGATTCTTCGCAGCCCACTATGAATATTACACAGGTCAGTAGAACATTTTAAAAATTGTGCATGCGCCCAAAACCAAGATACTTAAATATATTCTGTTAAATCACAGAAATTAAACCACACACCTTGGTCATAAATTCCATTTCCTTGTCTTCAATTATGTCCTTCATGTAGCGCATGACTACATACCCACATTCAGTCCCACCGGGTTGTTTAGGAGATCCCTAATCCAATAATAACCAAAGTATCGATCTGTGTAACCAAATATATTGAAATAAACTATAAATAACCTAAGTTAAATTGAGCAGAATACTGACCAGCAGATTTTTAACTTTAGGATTTTTGTTTACACGTCCGGTTTGAGCATTGTAAGATCGGACAGCTCTGTAGAAGAGTATTAATTAAGAAATAGCATTAAACCAGAGAAATCCACTGATATATCAAAGGGTAAAAAATCAGAGGGTAAAAAAGTATTACCGTACTAACGCTGCTTCTAGCACATCAAACTTGTTGGAATGCAATGGATTGAGAATGAAAATTTCTGATTCCCAAATCAATACCAAAATCCAATGATAGCTGTTTTATGATAAAAATAATCAGTTGTTAATTATAAACTAACAGTAGACTATTTTTTTCTGGCTAAATACTATTAATTATAAACACTAGATAGGCTTACTATTCATTATGAGGCACGAATAATATCCGCGAAGGTGCAGCCATCAGCCTATTAACAATGTAAGCTTGAAAATCATCATTCCATTTGAATGTGGCTCCAGGATCAGCAAACGCAAACATATCCAAATTCCTCGCAACAACCACAGTAGACAAATACCTACAGATTAAATATAAACATTTTGCTCTAAATATTCGTATTAAAATAAGAAAAAGTTGAGACAAAATTTTGAAGAGAAGGGGAAAAATTACGCCATGTAAGTTGATATAACAGCCCCGCCAATCATTCCAAACTTCAACAAATCAATTACATTCTCATGCACCACGTATAAAGTTTTTGCAACTCCAAACACATCTTCATCACATCCAATCTGAATGGAATCTCCTTTTTCTGCCATATAGGTAACAGCATGTTTGTACAACAACTTAAAGCGATGAGGAACTTTTTTATCGGGATTCACATTTGCAAACATCTCATGCAGCCTGTCTAATTCATTTTTTGGCTTCTTTGTTGACTGAACTTCATTTTTCCTTTTCTGCACATAAACAATAAAATGATATCTAAATATAATTCTTATTATGCAAGTTCATATATCTACATATTATTCAAGTGATCAACTGTAAAATATCCTTAATTAACTCTACATGCCTTAGCTAGTGTGGGGGTGAAGGAGACCAGGTCCCGAGGCCACGCTAAATAAGACCCAACAGCTTGGCGGACGGTCTCAATTTCACCAACTATGGGCACCGGAACCAAGGCATCTCCCTTGATGACTCCATCAACCGAGACACGAACATGTCCCGGTTGCAGAGGCACTCCATGTACCGACTTACCCGCTTCAGCTTCAGGTACAACCCTACCAAAAGCTACCTTATTGTCTATGTTATCAACTGCCAGCTCACATTTTCTTGGACCCTAGATATATGAGTTAAATTGTAAGTATCCGTCATCACAAATCATGTCCCATAAACATATCAGAAACTGATTCAGGTGTAACTGTTTTACCTTGTTTCCGGGTGGAGAAGGGGGCGTACGGGATCAGGTACAATAAACATATCATCATCCTCATTGTTGGCCATCAATTCATCAAGTGGTTGTACTGGACAACTTG
This sequence comes from Saposhnikovia divaricata, assembly GCA_036435485.1. Classification (NCBI taxonomy): domain Eukaryota; kingdom Viridiplantae; phylum Streptophyta; class Magnoliopsida; order Apiales; family Apiaceae; genus Saposhnikovia; species Saposhnikovia divaricata. The sequence continues at coordinate 50,664,530 of CM071594.1, read as the reverse complement.
CTTTGTCAGATAAATTTGGTGATTGAAAACTGGCCATCATGGCCTTGAGCTCGTAAATCTGCGATGAAAATTCGGCCTTTGTTCTTTCAAGCTCAGCCTTTGTTTTTTCAAGCTCATCCTTCGTCTCTTTTTCAGTACTTTGGTTCTTTCTCTTTTTTGGCATGTTGAAGTATTTTGATGGACTGATGAAGCTTCCAACTCCCCTTACCCTACCTGAATGCTCAGGTGTTTGCAATGCAGTACTCAGCACATCACTCATTCCGCTAGGAACAAATTCACCCGTATGCTTCTTTTCGAGCAAATCATCCTGTTAATGCATGACTCAAATTATGGACTGCTCTTCAATTCGACGTGAAATAATAAAGTATAAAAAGAAAAAAATAATCTTACAATTCTGCCATATATCTCAGCTAGTTCTTCATCATTTTCATTATCTTTCATACGACCAAGTTTCCATAAAATTGCCCGATCAGGATCTTCCTCGGGATCCATCCGTCCCGCCGCCTCCTGCCAAAAAGAATTAAACAAAAAAATTGTTACCAGGCACTTAAAAAATGAAAATGCTTGAAAAAAAATTATAAATTTTTTCTATAAATGCATACTTCTTCCTCTTGCACACCAACATATCCTTTCCTTGACATCTTGTGGGGATATTTTCGCTCACTCACTCTCTCACTTTGCACTTTATTAAGTTCCTGCATAAAATTAATTCTTTTAATCAGTATGCATGCTTATAGAGAATTATTCAAGGTTCCCGCATCATACTTCATATATTACTGCCCTATACCACATACCTTCCAATCATCGGTGTTCCTGGTTGCAACAAATCTTTTCCATGCCTCCTTACCAACAAAAGCATACTTCCTCGGGGGCTTCGCTAACTTTTTCTTTTGACCAATAAAAGGCATCACATAATCACATGTTAACTTGGACTTGAACTGTCTCCACTTTGCACCAACAGACATCAAAATAAAATGCTCACTTTCCGGTTCCAATTTGAACGTACCCTGAAGGAAAAACAGAGGAAAATCAATTATTCTACAATTTCTAACATTTTTAAATGGTTATATGCTACAATTCAAAAATTAAAACAAATTTTAATTCTACCTGAACATCACTCCATATTTTTGCTTTTAAATCATCATCCACTTTTGGCCATGATGGTATATCGATTGGTGCCATTGTCCTGGCTAGCATGCCTACATAGGACTGCAACGTGCATCTAGTTTCTCCGATAGGAACACCACTACGATTGTACCTGATTTTAATCTTCTTCCCTTGTGCTTTCTTCATGGCAACTTTGTGCATGCCAGAAACACCTCGCACTGCTCTCTTTTTTGCAGATTCAGTACTAGTAACTGTGCCCGTGTTTGACTCTACGGGGGTGGGGGAGGCAGCTTTTGTAGAGTTTTCTCCTTGACCTTTCAATGCTTTCACCTCCACCTGCTTTCCATCATCCTCCACCTGCTGCTTTTCTTTATTGTTTATGATGGGAGGGTCTGCACCATCTGCATGACTCTTAATTCCCTTTCCCGATTGTTTTTCGCATTTCTTCTGTTTCTTTGCCATTCCTTGTAACTCCTTTTACTTTCTGCAAATTCCTGAAATATAAGTGCTTCAGTAAAATATTCAAAGTAAATAATTGTAGAAAAAAAAAACAGTCAATTTAAAATGGTCTCTTTAATGCACAAATGCAAGCAAGTATTCACCAAAATAATTATAAGATTAGATCCAAATTAAAATTCCATCGACAACTAATTTAAACCGTAATTGTTCACTGGTATACTAGTAAACACCTATATATTAATATAATTACCACTAGCAAGAATCAACTACAATAACATGAATCGTGTCCACTACATAGTAAAATAATTGCATTAAGAAATGAATTAAATTAAACAGTAGAAAAAGAGTGGGACAACATAAAATAATGCTACATAGAACGAATCACTTTTTAATCCAAATTCCCTCAACATTCGGTCTTTGATTTCCAAGACTAGGATCATCATCTCCATCAGGAGAAACATCGACTGTTGGGATTTTAGAGCAGAATGGAGGATTTTCCATTATAGTGTCTCCTAAATCATCGTCGTTGTAAATCTCGTGATAGTCTCGACATGTTGAAGTTAGTACGACTGACCAGGTAGGATCAACCGGATCTTCAACAAAGAAAACTTGCTTGACTTGTTCAACAGAGACGTATTTATCATTCTTGTGGCCTTGTCGACTAAGGTCGACAAGTGTGAAGCCAATATCATCGACCTTTACACCTCTATCACTGTCAGCCCATTTACACAAGAACAATGGGGCTTTGAACGCATAGTAATCCAACTCCCATATTTCTTCAATTATGCCATAAAATGTCATTTCAGTTTCCACGGGATTTACATCCTTTGAACTAGAGACTTGGACCGTCCTTGCAAGTAAAGAGACGCCACTATTTTGGACAACCCTTACATCATCTCTGTGCTTTGTGAAGTAGCGGACGCCATTAACCAGAAAACCTTCATAAGTTAAAATAGAAAACGACGGTTTGCCTGCCAACCATCTTACTGTTTCTGAAACCTCTTCTTGATCCTCGATCATTTTACTAACTTTATTTCTAAACCAATCAGCAAATAGCCGATTGTGTTCTCCAATCAGCCACTGTGCCAATTTTTTTTTCCCTCGATACATTCCTTCAAGATATTCCTTATGCATCCTTGCAAAATTAATATATAAATAAATTATTAATTAAAAGAAAATCTTACTCAAAAACAATATATAGGAAAAAAAATCTAACTTACATAATATACGGATACACTTCACCGTTGTTTTGTAGAACATGTAGATGCGCCTCATCACGTTCTTTTTCTTCCACCGACTTCATTATTGCAATGGATAAGGGACCAGAGAGCCTGTCCTTCTCCTTTGGAAGGCCGGCAGTTGTACAACTCTTCTTTATAAACTCCGTACAAAATTCCACAGATTCTTCTCCTAAATAACTCTCAGCTATACAACCTTCCGGATAACAGCGGTTCCGTACATAACTTTTCAACACTTTATTGAAGCGTTCAAATGGATACATCCATCTATAAAAAACAGGTCCACACAAACGCAATTCTCTAACCAAGTGGACTGTAAGATGTATCATTACATCGAAAAAAGATGGAGGAAATATCTTTTCCAGCTCACACAAGGTCAACACCACATCTGCTTGCATTTTATCCAATTTTGATACATCGACGACTTTGTTGCACAAAGAGTTGAAAAAGAAACACAATCTGATTATGCTAACCCTCACATGTCTTGGAAGAATAGATCGAATTGAAACTGGAAGTAGTTGTTGAAGAAGTATGTGACAGTCATGGGACTTGAGCCCAAACAACTTCAAATCTGGCAAAGATACACAATTTTTTATGTTCGATGAATTTCCATATGGAAGCTTCATCGACGCGAGTGATGACAGCATTTTTCTTTTTTCTGCCTTTGAAAGAGTGTAAGCTGCAGGGGGCAAGTAAGTTCTTTTTCCTACTTTTTGTGGAGCCAAATCTGTCCTAACACCCATTGCAATCATATCATTACGGGAAGCCTCACTATCTTTGGACTTATATTTTATATTTAGTAAAGTCCCGATCAGATTATCGCACACGTTTTTCTCAACATGCATCACATCGAGACAATGACGAACATGATGATATTTCCAATATTCTAACTCAAAAAATATTGACTTTTTCTTCCAAGGACAGTCCACTTTCTTTGACTTCTTTGCTTCATTTCCAAAAGAAAAATCAATGCGCTCCTGCCGCCTTAACACCTCTTCTCCAGAAAGGGGTTCTTGTTTCTCTCCGAACTCTTGTTCACCATTAAAAGCTGCCTTTTTCTTTCTATAAGGATGATGTCGAGGTAAATAACGACGATGACCTTGAAAGCACATTTTTCTGCTATGAGGTAAATATTTAGCCACAGTATCCTCACCACATAAAGGACAAGCCATATAACCTTGATTTACACAACCTGATAGATTTCCGTATGCTGGAAAGTCGTTTATGGTCCACATCAATATTGCCCTTAGAGTAAAAAAAGACTTAGTGTAGGCATCGTAAACATTTGGTTCACCTTCTTGCCAAAGTTTTTTCAAATCTTCAATCAACGGTTGTAAGAACACGTCAATGTTATTACCCGGTTCATGTGGACCAGAGACTAAAATTGTTAACATCATAAACTTCTTCTTCATGCATAACCATGGAGGAAGATTATAGGTAGTTAGTACTACTGGCCAGCAAGAATACCTATTGTTTAGGCCATTGTTATGCGGGTTTATACCATCCGCCGCCAAAGCTAAGTGTATGTTTCTTGGCTCACTAGCAAAGTCTGGCCAAAGGTAATCAACATTTCGCCATGAAGGGGAGTCGGCTGGATGGCGCATTAGTCCATCTTCAACTCTTTGCTCAGCATGCCAAGTCATCAGTTTCGCGGTAGAGGCAGATTTAAACAGTCGTTTAAATCTGGGAATGATTGGGAAATACCACATAACTTTGGCCGGAATGTTAATCCTCGGTGTACCATCCTTTACTTTCTTCCATCGAGATACACGACACTTGGGGCACTCGGTAGCATCGACATTTACACCCCAATACAGAATGCATTCGTTGGGGCAAGCATGGATTTTGGTATATTCGAGGCCCAAGTTAGATAAGGTTTTCTTTGCTTCGTAAGAAGTAACCGGCAAGACATTATCTTTAGGAAGTAATGACCCAACTGAACTAAGTAATTCGGTAAAAGCATTATCGCTAATACCAAATCTCGCTTTCCAGTTATGCAGTTTTAGCATTGAATCTAGTTTACTGGAATCACTACCCTCATACAGTGGTTGTTCAGCATCCTCCACGAACCTCTTGAAGTCAAATGTTTCTTTGTCTAAATCGTCAAAGGCTGCTTCACAAACATTCGGCATTTTCGATTCAGCATCAGGAATACGCTCTTCTGAAGAAGAGGCGGAAGCAGAAGAAACGGAAGCAGCAGATAAGGAAGTCGCTAATTTACTATCCCCTCTACTAGTCTTCTCCCCATGCCAAATCCAATTGGTGTACCCCAAACTAAAACCTTTTTCATACAAATGTCCTCTAATTATTTTTACTGAAAATTTCTTGAAATTAACGCATCGTGCACAAGGACAAGGTATTTTCTTAGGATCTTTGCAATTTTGTTCGGCATACATCAAGAACTTCTCAACACCAACTTCATATTCTAATGTGTCTCTTTTCGCTGAAATCCACGACTTATCCATATTTTGCAACAGCTATAGCCTACCTACAATTTCCGATGTCAAATGGCAGAAAAATTTATAGGTACACACCCGAGTTCCCTAAATATCTCTCACATTATGTTCATTTCTGTCGCATATTATGTTCTACATGAATTTATATAACTAGACAACTTAGTAATAAATATATCCATTTAAATTGAAATAGTACGTTAAATTATTCTAATTAAGGCTTATTTTGTATACTTTGATATTACAACTGTTGTATAACTATAGTTCATTGCATATTTTGACAAAGAAACTTTTATTGTATTTATATTTATTTAATTGATATTATTCACTACTTATAGATCTTATATAAATTATGTAATTATGTTCATTTTAATTAGGAACCGTGTCTTTCAGAAAACCCTAAAGCCTAAGTGAACATCCACGGAATGAGTTAAATTAAGCTTGAAAAACAGAGGTACAAACAGAGCACCTCTTTATATATGTGTTCAAAAGCAGAACCAGAAAAGGAGATTAATAAAACAATGTCACTTAAAATAAACTCCATATAAATTGCATTTAATTATCAGTTATCAAACAAATATGCAAAATCCCAAACATTCACAATTATCATTTATAAAACAAATACACAAATTACAAAGACTAGCTAGACACACCGCAACCACTAATTGAAGTCGGAAAGCAATGTTTAATATATATGTGGATATCCAGAACACAAAAAAACTACCTATATATATTCAAGTATAAGCAGGTACACTACTAATATATATTCAAAAACACTAAAACAACCAAACTAAGCAAATGAAGTTCACAAATAAGTTATCAAACAACAAAACATGTTAATAAGTTCAGAAAGATTCACATGCAAAGTAATAGAATTAGATACTTACTTTGGATAATAAGAAGCAGCAGCCAAACAAACAGAGATGACCCAAATACAGACCTATAGACAACAATAGAGACCTACACAACAAGAAGCAGCGCAAACATCAATTACTATACAAAAATTCCAAGAAAAATAGACATGCATACATCTATAACAGTAGATATGAAAAATCACTTACTTTCGAGATGACCCAAGCTTAAGAATCAATCAATCTGCTAAAAAAACTTAAATTAAAAACATTTTTCAAACAAAAATCGAAATCGAAAAATACTTGCTAATCGAAATCGAAAATACTTACTTACTAATTAAGATTCGACCTAATTAATAGCCTCCAAGAGCACCAATTAATAGAAATCGAAAGGTAGGGTTCGACATAATTGGGATTCGAAAGAGGGGTTTTGAAATCTAGGGTTTAATTTGGGGGTTTGTAATCTAGGGTTTATAATCTAGGGTTCTTCACATTTGGGGGTTTGTGAGTGAGATTGAACTGAGATTTTGAGTGTATGGGAGTAATGTGGCCGGTTTCAGTGAGGAGCGGGAGTATAGTGTGGTTTCAGTGAGCGGGGAAATGAAATGTCTGAAGGGGGGAATGTCTGAAATGTCTAAGGGGGAAAGCGGGCTGAAATTTTACATATTAGAGGGAAATGAAATGTTCGCGTGTTTTTTTATTTTTTTAAAAAGTAGTTAAGACATCGGTTTAAAGTGCAACTGATGTCTAAAACCTACTTTAACATCAGTTATAGTAAAACCGATGTAAAAACACACCTTTAACATCGGTCAAAAACGCAACTGATGTTAAAGGGGTGATGTCTTTTAACAGTTTTGGCGTAGTGATTGTATATATGTGTCGTAGTAGTAGTAATAAAACATGAATTTCTGTCTACCTTGGATAAGGATGGAGGTGTTCTTAGGTTATGAAGTGTCTACAGTCTATTCTATTTATAAACCTGTGATTGTCTTGGCGAAGGATATGTATGATTTTTGACCTAGTTTTGGGAGTATTTCTGATGAGCATTGCACACACGCACGTTTCTGTTCATGTATTGTTAGTATACGGGGACTTAGTCGAGCTCTATTTGGATTTAGTTGCATTCTTTGAGATATTTGCTTGTTAGTTGGTTTTGGTTAGTTTGAAGGGGATCGTTGCATTTTCATTCTAGTTGAATTCATGCATTGCATTGCATTAGGTTAAATGGATTTTGTGGGTACATTCGCTATTAGGCCTCACGAGACCTTACTCGTCCACTGGGGCTGCCTAGGGGTTTAAAGGGCTTGTTGCATATGCTAAATGCAACCGTGATCACCTACGGAAGTGGTACTAGTTAGTTAGTTGTAATTGTTTATGCTTGAGGACAAGCATCAGTTTAAGTTTGGGGGTTTGATAAGTGGATTTTATATCCACTTGGAATGCCTCAGTTCAGCTTAAATTGATTGTTTTGGACTCAAGATGTTGTAGTTTTGATGTGTTTTGCTTAGTTGTGCAGATTTACGAGAATGTTGATTAAAGTTGATGCTTCTATTGTTTTTGGAGATTTATTTGATTAAAATTCGGATTTTCCGGGAAGGCTGCGCAGCTTATACTGTTTTGGCCATATCTGGAGTTCTAGAAGTCCGTTTTCAGCGATCTTACTGCCCACGCGAAGCTTGAGAGATTTTCTACAACATGGGATAGAAAGCACGTGCAAGGAATGTGATGATTAAAGTCGCGCACGTTTTCTTATAAAAGAAGACCATGAATTTACTGTTTTGCCCTTTTTCTAATTCTAATTGTATTTTGGGCAGTTTTGGTACCTTCTTTAAATTCTAATTGTAATAGAAGGTAATTGCTTGTTGGGCAAGATTAGGAGTATCTATATAAACACATCTAGGGATGGGAAAAAGGGAGTTCATTGTTAGAGAGATACAATTTGTACGCAGCTTTTAGGATTTTTTCTGGAGAACCATTATTTTCTTTGAAGATTGAAGTTAAAAGGTTTCTTTTCTATATTCTTCTAATTATGATTTCTTCTATTAATTCTTGTTTTGTTAATTTAATCATGTGTAACTAATTCTCTAATCTGAGAATTGGGTAGTATTCCTTGGTATTCATGCCTGTTTAATTATCTGTGATTTTCTTGCTTTGCTAATCTGTTATTGAGGGCTTAACACAATTAGGGGAGTCATGAACCTTTGATTGGATTTTAGGGATTGTAATAACTTGGAAGAGGAGTTGCAATTTTAGTACAGGATTTAACAGACATAACTCGAATATTTGATTGGAAGATTAATAGGAGAGTTGTGAGACTTATAATTCTTGGTGCGTAATAGTTTATGATTGTATTTTGATTGTATCACGGAAGTGACAATTAAGGTGTAGTTGTAGACACTATATTGTATCTTGGAAGAGAACATTATAACCTTAGAAGAATTGTTTTCAGCAGAGTAAGAACGTAGATGTCACATAGATATTGAATGTGTATTGAAACCAAGTGAAGAACCCCAGTTCTTGGATTGTTTTCCTCATATATATTTTATTCTCGATTGATAATTAGTTTAATTTAATTTATAAACAAACCAAACATTCTTTTACACTTCTAAATTGTGAGAGATAAGATACTTGAACTTGATATTACATTCAGTCCTTCCCTGCGAACGAACAACAAAATTACTATTAACATTACATAAATAATGTAAACAAATATTTTATGTACTCAACAGTTATAACAAAAAAATAAAATAGGACAAGAGAAGAAGATGTGATTAATCTAATGAGATTTTTAAAGTAATCTCAAGAATTGAAGTAGCACACTCGGTTACGACATGAGATTTGTGAGCGGAGGTTAAGGGTTTGACTCTCATTGAATACACACAATAATATACTTTTACTATAAATTATAAAATGGTGGCACTTTTGTAATTTTTTAACATGAAGGGTAAAATGGACATTTCACAACCATTTTATTGGCAATTTTTACCCTTATGTTCTCCCTTTTTTTTTTTGAAAAGCCCTTATGTTCTCCTTTAATATATATTAATAGATAGATGTTGTATGTAAATATGAAGTAAATATATATTTAATATATAGGGTTTCATGTGCCACCTCAAGTTCTACATGAGGTTAAAACAATCTCCATACAAATTTAAGGATATATGTGTAAATTATTGAAAAAAGTTTTATATTTACAAAAATGTCCTACTTTATAAGTACAAATCTATTATAATCTTAGGAGAGATGCCCGAGGACAACCTCAGATCCAGTTTTTTCTAATATATATTTGTAATATTTTCACCGAAAAATTAATATTAAAATACTTCAATTTAATTATGTTTTTGTAATATGTGTAAATTTAATATTTTTTTATTTACCATTACACGAAAGCACAACACAAAAATACATAAACAAGTACACCAATTCCAAATGGATCATGTTTTTGAATTTAACATTTAAGCATACCAATCACTAACGTACATGACATGACATGATCTGCCCTGATATTCAGTTTAAGCGGTTCAGAGTTCTGGAAACAAAGTCCGATTCAAAATGAAGAAAAATTATAAGATTATTGTCCAGACTCCAGTGGTTGAGTGATATACATTTGTTTAACTTCCATACCAGACGTAGACAATGTGACATTTCCGTGACTGGAAGGAAATGAACTACAAGACCAAGTCCAGGTCACACAGTGGTTATTCAGACAGCTTGAATAAATCCAACTCTTTTCTAATTTTTCTCCCCCTAAATTTGTGAATCTGTTAGATTTCATGGTTACATGGGGTCAACGTCGTTGTCTTAAGTTCTTTGACGGAATCAATATATTTATATTTTTGAAATTTTAGACAGCTCTAACCGTCTATAATCCGTTCTAAATTCTTACATGACTAACAATTTGTTTTTAACTCAAACTTACTCAGAAATAAAATTTTGTCCCGAGAAGGGGTTTAGTTTGTATAAAAAGTTTAGAAGTATAGGTTTAGCTTTCTAGTCATATTTATCTATTGTAGTGATTCGCCCAGAGCCGGTCCTTGATCATAGACTATGACTCCATGATGAGAGCAGTTGCAGATCATGTTTCAAAGAGATTATTTGAGACAGGTGAAAAAAAAATATGTATTTGGACTCTGAAAACTGATTTAGAAGATGAATCGTTCTATCTGTTCACTAGGATTTGAACATTTCCCATATGGAGCACCGTGAGTCAAGGCAAGGCCACGTTACCGGAGTTGCCTGCATGTTGCCTAATATTCATTAATACAAATCAATGAGTAATAGTACCTGTTTACACCAATATCAGTGCTTATCGGAGATGATAATTTCGGGTTTCAGGTCCTTAGTTGTTAGCTTTTATTAATGTGTTAAATTTGGGTTGTTTTGAAATTGGTAATTACATATATATAAATTAGCTCAAGGACTCGCCAGTTGCCACTATCTTTCTTTTGCTTCTCGTCATCACATAATCTGCCCTAATATTACAGTCAAGTGGTTCAGAGTTCAGGACAGTACATTATTACATCTTTCCTCAAACAATAGGGACTTCTCGTTTGTTTCTTGCTGCTGTCAATTCTCCAATATTTTCTGTTAAAAACTATTATTTGACAAAATTATATTTAGTGGTTTAAAAATAAAGTCCGATTTTGAAGAAGAAGAAAAAGAGAGAAGATAAGCTAAAGAATCTTTAGAAAAGATTGTTGTCCAGACTCCAGTGATTGTAGCTTAGAAGAATTTTCCTTACTCCGAATCCTCCCAAGGTACGTAGACCAGTGAGTCAGTGACATACATTTCTCTAACTTTTTGTGTGGAAAATTCATTGATAAAACTTTACAGGAGAGATGTAGACGTTGTGCCCATGGTTAGTGAACAACTCTTCATGTAGAAAGGACGCGTACTCATGGCCTCATGTTTAATAGAACTCTCAGCGCTGAGTGAAAACGAGCCAGAATGGTTCTGTAGAACATTAAAACTAAATACTGCAAAATTATAGTAACTATTAAAGAGTCCATGGTTCAAACTTACTGAGAAACAAAAATTTGTCCCGAGAAGGGGTTTAATTTTAAATAAAAGTATAGAAGTATAAATTTAGATTTCTAGTCATACTAGCTTGTAACTCATGCGATGCACGGAAAATTTTAAATATTTTTATCTTAACATTTAATATTTTTATCTTATTATGCATAATTTTAATATTTGTTTTTTAATTAGTAAGAAAATAAATTATAGAAGATAATAAAATATAATAATACGTATTTGATATTATTCTAAATGATAGTTTTTTGCCTGTACATTGAAAATAGATAAATAACTTTTTAAATTTAATATGTTGTTGACGGGAATTGAACCTTAAAATTCTTGAAGTAGTTTATAATATATTCTTCCTCTATCCCCTATTTTGACTTTTCAAAATCAAACTGATCGAGTTTTGACTATTAATCAATAAATATTGATAAACATATAAATTACAAAAAAATGATCATAAGAAAATTTATGTGAAGTATTATTAAAATTGATTTTTAAATTTGTAAAAATATAAAACAATAAATTATAATTTACAATCAAATTTCGATGAATTTGATTTTGAAAAGTCAAAATGGGACACAATAAGTGAGACGGAGTGAGTAATATAAATGTTTAATAACATTATGGTGAAAATAGATAATATAAATTTTTAACTAAAATATGTTGTTGTGGGGAATCGAGCATTGAACTTCTAGGAGTAGTTTATAAGATGATATAAATGTTTAATAATAATATGTTGTTGACGGGATTCGAACCTTGATCCTATAAGAGTATTTTATATATTATAAAAAGAATATTCTTTTAGCATTATATCCGACCGTTCTCATTAACCTATCTCAAAATCCAACGATTGCTGTGTACCAAAAACATGTACCAAAAAATGTACTAAACTACCAACCAAATATATCCTAGTCCGCTTATAATAGTATAATGAGAAAAAGGATCCGAGATTGATCTCAGGAAACTTTTCCTAAGATATGTATAAAATATACTCGCTCATAGTCATGGCATCATGCTTATAGAATTCAGAGTACATCGGTGAAAACGAGCCAGAATGGGTTCTGTTAGACATTATATCTTAACATTGCATGATTATAAATCATATTCATAATCTCATTTTACACCATTCCCCCTCATAATGTGATATGAAATTCTACCATGTACATAATTAATCTTTTGGAGAAACAGGCCTTCTTGTTTGTTATATCAAATTTCCAATTTCTTTCTTTTAAAACATTATTCTGTCGAATTGAAGTCAGATTAAAAAAAAAAAAAAAAAAGAATGTAAGAACGGGAGGAGGCCGAAGAAACAGAACTTTCAGGGTTAGGAACCTCTGTAGCCTGTAGGTTCGCTATCACTGTTACCTAATTAAAGATGTGATTTTACAGTCTCTTGTACTTGGAAGGTTGTAATGTCATACATGTGTTTCATTGTTCATTATGTTTGGGTATAGGCAGTTATCTTGTGTGCTTGAAATGGTAGTTTTTCTTTGGTTTGGCCTTCCCAGACTGGTTTTCTGGCTTCTATTCTCACAATTTGACATTGAGCAAACATTTTATAATTATTATCGATCACCATTTGATCATCGCAGACGTAAGTCAAGTTTGTTGTCTGCAGAAAGTGTGAGAACATGATATGAGCCATCCCATAATCAGACTGGTAAGAGAATGTTCTAAAGAATTACTAATTTCTGAAAATAATCTTCACAAATATTATCACAAAATAAATATGTTCTAAAGCCATATTCTATATTATATCCATTTTCTTCACAAATATTATCGTTTAAATTTGCACTCACTCATGCATGCATGTTGCCTAATTATTCATCGATCATGCATGTCAATCACGTACAAGCAATGGAAGATGGTCACCGCCCCTAATCCATTACTGATTTTGGTTGATACCTTGTAGTGAGACCAGTGCTTATGGTTATGGGAGATGATAATTTTCGGGTTTTAAGTCCGTATTTGTTTTCATTTGTATGTTAAATTTGGGTGGTTCTAAAATTGGTAGATTTATTTATATAAAATTACAGAAGCAACATTAATCACATTTTTGGTTTGTTAAGTTAAAGATTAAATTATAACTAGCTAATAACAATTAGCTCAAGGACTTGCCAGTTGCCACTAACTTTCTTCTTTCTTCTTGCCAGTTGATAACATAATCTGCCTTGGTATTCAATCAAGTGGTTCAGAGTTCAGACAGTTCGTAGTTTTATCTTTCCAGAAACAATTAACAGGGACTTCTCGTTTGTTTCTTGTTGCATATTTTTTGACATAATTATATTTAGTCCGAATTTGAAAATTCAAATTTAAAAAGTAGGAGAATCTTCTGAAAGAAATAATGTCCAGACTCCAGTGATTGTAGCTTGAAAGAGATTTCCCAACTCCGAAGCCAGGTACGTAGAGGAGTGATATACATCTGTGGAAAATGCATTGTTAAAACTTTCCAGACGAGACATAGACAGTGTCAAATTTAATTAGAATTAAAATTTTAGCCAGGGCAATTGTCTATAATTGGTTTTAAAATTCGTACATGACTTTTGCGAAGCAAGTTGAGCAACAAATATCTAGCGTAAGTATTCAAAATTGTCATACTTTTTCCATTATGAATAAATGTTCAAAATTCACTCGTTTTCTTTCTAATCTTTCCATTTCACTTCGTTGGTTTATTTATATTAGACAATATATTAAATATATATTATATTATAGGTATTTAATATATTGTCTAATAATTTTCAATCCATCATCTTCTTTATCATTTTATTCCATTCCAAATTTTTCTCCATACAATACATATATATCGCCTTCTCATGCCAGGCAATTGTCTATAATTTGTTATAAAATTCTTACATGAATATTTTTTTTAATAAAACAAACAGAAATTTGCCCCCGTTAAGACTCACGTTGTGTCTATATATATACTAGTACATTGAGTACTGCACATATCACAAAAGTTCACACAGAGCTATTTGATTATCTGCCATGGCCGTGCTACATAGCTTCAAACTCTTAATATTCTTGTTTCTTATGTACTCTCTTCATGTCATTGCTATGTCCTATACTATCAATCCTACTCAGTCATGCCACGATCACGAAAGGTCTGCTCTTTTACATTTTAAGCAAAGCCTTTCTGCCTCTTCTAATTCATCTGCTTACTTAAAGTTGGCATCTTGGAAGGCCGGAGGTAATAGCAGCAGCGATTGCTGCTCATGGGACGGGGTTGAGTGTGATGAGGCTACTGGTTACGTTATTGGTGTTGACCTCAGTAGCAGTCTAATAACTGCTACTCTTCACTCCAACAGCACCCTGTTCAGCCTTGTTCACCTCCAGAACTTAAACCTTGCAGATAATGACTTCATGAACTCTTCAATCCCACCCGAGATCTCCCATCTTTCAAGTTTATCATCTATAAACCTCTCGTACTCTTCATTTTCCAGCCAAATTCCACTCCAGTTGTCAGGAATGTCCAATTTAACTTCCCTTGATCTGTCTCACAACTATTTGCATGGAGGCTTTCCGATTGCCATTTTCAATCTACCAGGCCTGCTTGTTCTTAATGTGAGCGACAATCAAAATCTCAGTGGTTACCTTCCAGAGTTTAACAAAACAAGCTCCTTCACGGAACTTGATATTGCTTGGACAAATTTCTCAGGTAACATACCAGCCTCAATCGGAAATCTGCAGTCAGTCACTAGGTTGCGACTCAGAAGTTGCAATTTTTCGGGATCGATTCCGCGCTCAATCGGTAACCTGACCCAACTCACTTATTTATCGGTTGGATCTAACATGTTGAATAATTCAGGGGATCTTTCGTGGCTTCAGACGCTAACTAAACTTACTATGTTAGATCTTGAAAATACGAATCTACATGGTGATATTCCACCATCTCTTGCAAACCTAACCCAGCTTTCTCATCTTATCCTTGCCGACAATTACTTGGTTGGTGCAATCCCACCATCTCTTGCAAACCTAACGCAGCTTTCTCATCTTATCTTTGCCAACAATTTCTTAGTTGGTGCAATCCCACCATCTCTTGCAAACCTAACCCAGCTTTCTCATCTTATCCTTACCAACAATTACTTAGTTGGTGCAATCCCACCATCTCTAGCAAACCTAACCCAACTTACTCATCTTGGCCTTTCCACAAATCACCTTTTTGGCGGAATCCCGTTGTGCCTGATGAACATGACCCAATTAATTGGATTAGGTCTGAGCTCTAATGAGCTAACAGGTCATATTCCTCGCTCAATTTCTCAACTCAATAACCTGGAAGTTCTTTTCCTTCAAGAAAATAACTTCACTGGCACACTAGAGGCTGACCTTTTTCTGAGTTCAAGAAACCTAACCATTCTCGATATATCTGGGTGCCATATTAATTTACTTGTCGGCCATCACTTTAACTTCACTCTTCCAAAGCTTGAATTTTTAAATTTTGGCCAATGTAACTTGACGGAGTTCCCACACTTTCTGCAGTTCCAAAGTAAATTAAGGTTTCTTGCTCTGGATGGAAACAATATTCATGGTAATATACCACACTGGATTTGGAATGCAAGTACTAATTTGGAGGTAATTACACTTGGTGGTAATTACCTAACAGGAATTGAACAGAATCCAGTTGCTATTCGAAGTAAGAGTTTAAAAATTATAGACATATGCGATAATATGCTACATGGGAATCTCCCAGTTCCACCACCAAATACAAATTTGTATCGGGTGTCTAACAACAGATTAACCGGAGATATTTCACCCCTGATATGTGGCGTCAGGTCTCTTAAACTACTAGAATTATCGAATAACAGCATGAGTGGACCAATTCCACAGTGCCTTGCAAATTCTTTGGAAGCCCTTGTTCTCCAAGACAACTACTTTTCTGGTACAATTCCGCAGAAATACCCTAAAGAATGCAACTTGAAGGTGATGGACTTGAGTCAAAACCAGTTAAAAGGGGAAGTTCCAGAATCGCTGTCAAATTGTAAAATGCTACAGATTTTGGACTTATCGAATAATCAGATGAAACAAACTTTCCCCACTTGGTTGGGGACTCTTCAACAACTACAAGTTCTACTTCTCCATTCCAACATGTTTCATGGTGAAATTGGAAGTCCAAGGAATCCTTCAGAGTTCCCAATGCTGTGCATTATTGATCTCTCTCATAATTCTTTAACTGGTGCGTTGCCTGTATATTATATCCAGATTTGGAATGCAATGAAACTTTCCCGTACAGACATGGAAGCTTATATGAACACATATATGAGCTTTACATTATTTATTGGCGGTTTCACTTTTCAATACTTTTTCCCATATAAAACCTCAATAATTCTTACCAACAAAGGTGTAGAGACAGATTACAAAAAGATTTCAAATATTTTCACTGGTATCAACCTTTCAAGTAACAAATTCACAGGGAAGATTCCAGAATCTCTTGGAAGTCTTGTGGCTCTCCAGTTGCTCAACCTTTCAAACAATGATCTTACAGGTCCAATTCCTCCATCACTCGGGAACCTAACACAGCTTGAATCTTTAGACCTTTCACAGAACAAGCTTTCAGGAGTCATCCCGGAACAGTTAGCAGCGCATCTCAAGTTTCTCTCTTTCTTCAATGTGTCTGACAACTTCCTAAGTGGTCGTATACCACAAGACCTGCAGTTCAAAACATTTGACAACAATTCTTACATGGGAAACTCGGGACTTTGTGGATTCCCGTTATCTAAGGATTGTGGAACTGTGCAATCACCACCTGATGACAACGAGGATGATCCCGATGAAGATAAGTTTCCATGTGGATTTGATTGGTTATTCATATTAGCAGGACTTGGAAGTGGGCTTGTAGTTGGGTACGTTATGGGAGACATTATAACAGATAAACACCCCTGGCTGATTCGTAAGATTGTTCAGAAATTTTGAAGTGCACAAAAGAAATCGAGGATGCGGAAGAGGCAGATCAATCGGGCTTAGGAAACAGGTTTGCTAAGCAATGCATTTTGCAGTCTCTTCTTCTTGGCATGCGTGTGCAGTCTTATGTATGTTTGGTATATCTGGTACTCATAAATGTGTTTGCAGTATCTTTTATCTGGTACTCATAAATGTGTTTGCAGTATCTTTTACTGCTCTTTATATGTTTGCAGTATCTTTATATTTTCTGTTTGCAGTATCTTTATATGTTCTGGTTGCACTTGCACACTTATTTTTTGTTTTTAAAATATTTTTTGGTTTGGTTGTTGTAATATCCGTAATTTTTTTAATTATAATAATAAAAGAATAATACAAAAAAAGGATTAAAAGTTATTAAATATTAGGAATTAAAATTGAATTAGAAAAATGAATTTAAAACATGGATGAAATTCTAGAATTAGGATAATTAGTGAAATTGGAATTAGAGTTTTATAATACCATTTATTATATTAATGTTATTTAGAAGTTTCTAGAAATATTTTTTTATAACTTATTTAGAATAAGGAATAGATTCGTTATTATAGGAAAGAAAGTGTAAGAATCTTTTTTTAAAATCGATATCATTTATTTAAGTTAATTGTGTATATTAGGATAATTTTATTTGAAACATTACTTGAAGAGGTTGTATAGTATTTGAGATTGTTATTAAAATTTGAGTACTTATCTATACTATTATATAAAAGCCGAAATATTAAAAGTTTGTTGGTCGGTATGATAGTTATTGATTTTACTCATTTACCCTTATTTAATCTTACTTGCTTATAACTCGTGTGATGCACGGATTTTTTTGATATGTAACAAATTTTATTTTATGTTACAATTATATTTTTATATAATCATTATTTATAATATTTCATTCTAATTTTAATATTAATAATTTAATATAAATTTAATTAATGATATGCATGTTTAAAACTTATATTATAAAATTTTAAAATAAATATGTCGTTGATAGAATTTGAACCTTGAAATTTTATTAAATTAATTTAATTATATAATATATTTAATCATTAGATCTAACGATTCTGATTTTTTACTAAAAATCTAATGGTCATTATTCGTAGTATACGGATTTCTATTATATTTTGTTAGTGATTAGAAGATATGATGTAATATTTTTGGTTATACATTAATTATTGTTAGATATGATATTATTGGAAGATATGATATGATTGATGTTTTTAGGTGTTCATAAAAGGTAATATCTTCAGCTAAAAGTAAATGTGAAAAATAAAAATACATAATATACATAAAAAAAACAAAATAAATATATAATTAATAAATATATTTAATTATAAATATAAATATATTTAATTAATAAATATATTTAATTATATATAATTAATAAATATATATATATAAAGTAAAGTAGATATATATATATATTTTTAATAGTATATATAATTGATTGGTTGGTCGGTTGGTTAACACCTTCCCAAAAAGTTTGTTGACACCTTCCAAAAATGAAAAAATAAATTTAAATGCATATAAAATTTTATTTTACCTAATAACAAACTCTTTTAATTACACTCCAATTAATATTCAATTAGATACTCTTTTAGTTATATTTGATTACCCAACTTTTTTAGATTAAAAAATAATAAGTAGTATAATAATATATACACATTAAATCCTACACGTTGATTCTTACATGCCAAAGACTACGAGTTCCATTCACAAGAATTCATGTAATAAACTATGTTATATTGGTCATTATTACAAGTAAACACGATTTATTTGGTTAATGTAACTCCTTTATTCGGTTAAATTATACTGTATATGATTTATTAAAAATGAAAAACCCCATGCTTTATAGAATTATAAACGTTTTCAGTTTATTCATTCTAAATGTGTTAGTGATTTAGCCTGCTTAAATTTTTATTTTAATATAATTATTAATAAAACATAATCTAGATTGGTAGTTAAGCTTAAATCCAACAATCAATATTTAATTAATTGTAACAACCAAATTTACACCTTATCCTTATTATATATAAGATATAAATTATCAAAATATTGTGTGGTTGTTAAGATTCGATCCCTTGACAGTACTCCCTTATTATCTTCCTTACTCTTATTATATATATAAATAATAATAATTTTTAAATTTTTGTTTTCTGTTATATTTATATGACACTATTTGTTATCTATGTTATATATTGAAAATGAAATATTAATATTTTTGGTATTTATTTTTTGTACCTTTAATATTTAATTATCTTCACTTAATTATTCTCAATTAAATATTTTTATTTATAAATATACATAATAAGGTTTAATATTAAAATTTAAGTATCGAAATTAGGTTTTGATTAATTAATTTTCGTTACTTGGTCCAAAATAAAATACAAACACATGTTCCTAATTATTAGGTTATATATAGGTGCTTCGAAAATATAAACGTCCTTTTGTATTTACTATTTGAAATCAATATTTTTATGTAGTTATTCACTCGGATTTGACTTTGCAATGAGATTAATTATTTTATTTAATATGAAATTTAATTTATTTTAATAAATTTTATTACTAATTTTAAATTTAAATGTTTCATACTTAATTTCATTACATAAATATATATTATTAATTTAAAGTTATTTTTAAATTTAGTGGTAAATATCTTAAGAATTCAATAGATTATTTTAAAAAAATCATTTAGTATAACCTAAAATCGTAAAAGAAAGAATCGTATGAAAGTGTGTGATTCTAATCGGGATATAATTGAAAACGTTCATAATTCTATAAATCATTTAGTATAACCTAAAAAACGTTCATAATTCTATAAAGTACTAAAAAGTTTGTTAACACCTTTTTAAAAAAAAACAAATCAAAATGTATTTAATTTTAATTAAAAAAATAAACCACATATTTCACATATTACTTCGATTATATTTTCAATTAGAATTCTCCACCAACACCCAACTTTAAAGTACAAAAAAAAACGATACTAATCAAATTTGTGAAAAGGTAAAGATTCTATATCTCATGACAACTTTATTTTTTTCAACATAATCGTTTTCTAGCCAGCCAAGTTCTGCCCATCTGCATGCCGTTTAATGTGTTGTTAAAGATAATTTATTCATCATTAGCCTAATTTTCTTTAGATAAACCTTCAGGAAATATAACACAAATAAAAATTTTATGTAAAGTAAAGAAAATTACATTTTAAATATATAAATAAAACTTAAGATTGAGAAATAGAAGTTCTAATTATAAAATTAGTATTGACTATTTCTAATGAAATATTTAAATAAAAATAAATATATTATACATCTTACATTAAAAATATTACATGTAATAATTTTAAATTATGATATTATATTATTTATGCATCGGGTTTCGATTTTCGATCGAGATCAAATTTCGGATCGGGTTTAGGATTTTGGTACAACTGATATCCAAATCGAAACTATTTCGGTGCAAAGCACGGGTTTCTTTTAAATATTTTTAAAATTATATGATTAAACAAAATAGTATAATAATTATTATGGATATAATTTAATTTTGTAATATTAAATAATAAAATTATTAGTAATAATAATAGTTATTTAATAAAAGACATGTATTGTTTAGAACTAATAATATAAATCTTAATTTAAATTTGTTGTTAACGGGATTCGAACCTTGGCTCTTTAGAAGAGGGATTTAAATATAGAATATTCCTTAATATTATATCTAACGGTTATCATCTATTTACTAAATATCTAACGGTCACTATTCTTTTAAATGGTTGAACCAAACAACCAAATTATACCCATATTTGCTTATTATATATTAGTGTACATTAGTATAGATGTTGTTGACGGGAATAATATATATGTTTAATAGAGATATGTTGTTGGTGGGATTCTAACTTGGAACCTATAAGAGTATTTTAAATATTAGAAAAGGAATATTATTTTAGCATTAGATCCAACGGTTCTCATTTATTTATCTTAAAATCTAACGGCTGTTATTGTCTGTACCAAAAAAAAGTGTACCAAATTGACAATCAAATATACCCTATTTCGTTTATAATAATATAGTATAAATTGGAACATATTAAAATATTTTCAAAAATTTTATTGGTGAAAAAATGTAATATTTTGTTTTAGAGTAACTCTTTTTTTTTCTTTCTTTTGACAAGTAGCGTAGCTTTTTAGTCTTTTACTAGATCCGTCCCTCTTCGAAAGCATAAGAGAAACTAAATTATAGTAGAAAAAAGCCTGAAGGAGGAATGAAGTAAGCATCAGTAGCAAGTAGCAACCAAAGAATGAAGTCTTCTGAGAAGGACAATCCTTTAAAGTGTAAGATGTTAGTATTGGTGTCCTAGAGGCAATGTATACATTATATTTATGTTTGAGTGATATTATATATTCGATATATATATATATATATGTTTATTATTGGCTTTATTTATTGCGAAATAAATAAAGTATAATAAATGTCCTTAGAACCTTGATACAAATTATATAGTTGCAAGTATGTGACTTGAACATGAGATTATATAATGATTGTATCATATTCTTAAATGTCCCTAGCCGAGTATTATTATTACTTAGGACAATAATAATACACTAAGGCTAGTATGTTAATTGACAAGATGACCACATCTCATTGGTCATAAGTATGAAGATACTAAAAGCAATGCATAGGTAACTGTACGAGTACAGGGTACTGGACAGACCCACAGTGAGATACATCATGGTAAATAATAAATGTGTCATATGTATTCTCACAGTGATGATGGTGTAATGATCCTTAGACCTGAAGTCGTTATAATTCTACATGAGAATTAATATATTTTGAATTCGTCAAAAGTTATCTTTAGCCGGATAATGATAAAGGTGAATATCGGATATATTATGAATCATGTGAGAAATATGAACGATCTAGATGGGATTTAAATCTCCTGATAAAGGAGTGATATTATCGGCCTCTTGTTTGAGTGAGACTATGAAATGCATGGTCATGCTCAAATGTTGATTTCATTAAATAGTCTACTCATCGATCAAGAAAATGAAGATTAAATTATGAAGAGGATGACACATTACATGCCTCGAGTTTTATCTATAATATCATGATTTAAAGGGATTATATTACATGGAATATTAGTCATAAAAGGTTGATTGAATCGTTGATTTAATTATTATTTTATTGGGTAGCAATAATGTGTTACTAGACGCCGCTTATTGTTTACAATTTTATTAGAGAATAAAATTGTTGCCAATTAAATAATAACCTATAGGGTCACACACAAAGAATGTTTAAAAGGGATATTAATTTATTTTATGAATTTAAATTAATAATATTTTAAATTATGATTTTAAATTAATAATAAATAATAATTCAAATTTTATAAAATTAATTAAGTGAGACTTGATTAGTTAAA
Source organism: Saposhnikovia divaricata (assembly GCA_036435485.1). Taxonomy (NCBI): domain Eukaryota; kingdom Viridiplantae; phylum Streptophyta; class Magnoliopsida; order Apiales; family Apiaceae; genus Saposhnikovia; species Saposhnikovia divaricata. Next base: position 50,642,077 of record CM071594.1, on the reverse strand, counting down.
GATAAAATTTGAAGATGTATTTTCTTGACTTATTTGATTAATTAAGTATGACTTAATTAATTTATTTAAATAAATAAGATTTGTTTAAATAAAAAATGGCCTAATTGTTTAATGGTCCATTTTTCTTTATTTCTCTTTATAAGCCAAGGGTTGGCTAGTCTTCTTGGGGTAACACAACTGAAAATTTCAGTTTATACACAACTTAGAGACAAGGGAGAAATTCAAGATTTGTCAAGAATACATCTTTGATTATTTATTTTGGCTAGTACCTAATTCCGTGGCGAAATCGTTCGACGATTCAAGCAAGCATTCAAGTGTGGATTCCGGTGGAGGAGTTATAATTTTAGCTCTCAAAATCAACAAGCTAGGATCTCCATTTGTCATCCATTGGAAAGATTTAAGAGGTAAGACCTTGATCTTGAGAATTTTAATACCATGATCATCAATTTATACATGGATCCGGGACTTGGAATTCGTTTTTAATTGTTATTTACGTTATTTCCGTTGCGTTTTCATGCCCGAATTCCAACATAAGACATGTACCAGGCCAAAAAAAAAAAAGTCATACCATTTTATCAGTACGCAGAAAAGAATTTTAGAATGGTCGAGTTTACGCTATAGTTTTATAAATAAAAAATAATATAGAATTTTTTTGAGAAAGGAATTAAAGCTTAAAAATAAAAAAATTAAATACCACCACATACAAGACTAAGCAAAAAGTACAACTGCACTACTAGTCAGAAACAGGCTAAAAAATAGCTAAACAATTTTAGAGGAATCAAACCTTGATCTTCAGCTAAAAAGACCTAACCATTAACCAGTTGAGCTGTAGATAGTGTGCACATTCAAAATACGTAAGATTAATCTGCTCCCATATTTGTCGGGGCATGTTATACAATATTAGCTTATGATGGTTCTTTTTTAATATTTATATTTATATATTATCAAACAATTCTGCTTAATATTTATATCTATTAAGATTTATTTTATTTTAATATTGAAGAAAATAAAGAACTCTTAAATTTGAATGATTTAGAAAAATCTTTTATTATAACACCTGAGTCTACCAATGTGCAGTTAACCAATAAGAAAATTATGAATTGTTTTAGAACCAATCAAATTTAATTCCTTAATTTTAGACCATGATTAGTTAAATTTCACCTTACATCTTTGAAAGGCATATGATGTAGCCTATTTGTATTTCGAGGATACAACTCAACTAAAACAAGATTGTAATAGTAAATAGTATATAGACTGTCACAAGGAATCTCAGATTGTATTATCTGTCAGAAGAAAAGATCAAGGTCAATCTACAGACTTGAAGAATTACTACATTGAAAGAAGTTCAGACATTTGATCAAGCCTCAGTGAAGTATTCGTTAAAGGAGTGGATTCATTTAAAGTGACAGAGAATTCGACAGTGACAGAGACAGTACAGAAGAATTAATAGAGAGAGGAGAAAAGAAAAAGGAACCAGATTTTAAAGTCAATATATGAAGTACAGTCATTGCGGTTAGTCACTCATGAACCAGACAGTACATCGAGTGTCAACATTAAACAGTGGTTGTTTATCATTAACTTCAGTGGTTCAAGCTGTCAAGACTGGTATGTTAAGAAAAGAAAGGAACCAATTCATAGAGTCAAAAATAAAGAAAAGCCGTTGGAGTTAGTCGCTCATGAACCAGACCGTGCATCGAGCGTCAACAAAAATTCGGTGGTAATTCTTTATTACTTTCCGTGGTTCACAGTGAAGTATGGACTATTAAAGGATTTATATTAATTCTACTTTAATTGATTAAATCAAATAATTAATTTAAATAAATAAATTAATTCTATCAGAATTAATATATTTGTTAAAGTAATTATTAGATTAATTAAATCAGAATTAATATGAAAAAGAAATAGTTATTTAAATGATTTTTATAAATCATTTGATTAATTATAAGCTGAAAAATATGATAATATAACTATCAAATGATAGTTATACCGATAGTCATATTCAGTTCAAAAGAAGACAGTCATATTCAGTTCAAAAGAAGACAGTCATATTCAGTTCAAAATAAGACAGTCATATTCAGTTCAAAAGGTGACAATCATATTCAGTTCAAACTGGATAGTCATATTTCATTCAAGAGGATAGTTATACCGAAAGTTATATTGGATTGGATAGTTATACCGAAAGTTATATTGGACTAGATAGTTATACCGAAAGTTATATTGGACTGGATAGTCATACCGATTGTTATATCAAGCTCAACTGGTTGTCATATTAGCTCAATGGATTGTCATATTTAACAGAATTATGACTATCGACTACAAAGGCTATAAAACAAGCAGAAGGCAGCAGACAAGACATAGACACACGGAACATTACATCTTTACAAACACAGCAGCCTCCATCTTTCTCTCTCAAATATTCCAAGAACACAAGAACTGATTATTTTCTGTAAAATCAAGTTCAACACCTTTGTAATATTTTATCCGGTGGAACTTGTTTATTTATTGTTCTTGTACTACTAGCGAATTAAGTTTCCTAGTTCTAATCTTGATTTTTATTAACTAAATTAGAAAAGTTCATGTCGAATTTTCTAAATTAGTTTTTATCAACTTGATTAATTCTGTACTGAAATTGTAACACCCATCAAGTTAATATATTGTTATATTCAACTTGAAATTTGTTTCAATTTATTCCGCTCAAATTTGTTTAAAATAAAATATTATTTGAAGAACAAATTTCGATAAATTGGTAAAGATTGTATTCAACCCCCCCTTCTACAATCTTATCGGACCTAACAATTGGTATCAGAGCCTATTGATTGATACACAAATCAAGATCCTATTTTTATTCAATCAAAAATCCATTTTGAATTTTTAACTCACTTAAAAATTCATCATGTCTTCAAAAATTGGAACTGTTAAGATACCCATATTTGACAAGGAGAATTATGAACTATGGAAAAAGAAAATGATCCTTTTTCTACAAGTGGCCAATCCTAAATATTTAGGAATATTGAAAACCGGGCCAATAGTTCCTATGATTACTGAAGAGGAAATAATCGTGGAAGGAGTTGTTGTAGTTCCCGCAAGGATATATCCAAAGGACATTAGTGTTTATACAAATGATGACAAAGTGGATATTGCCCTTGATCTTAATGTAAAATTAATTTTGGTGGAATCCCTAGATGCGATCATGTGCAACCATGTTGTTAACTGTAAAGATGCCAAGCATATCTGGGACACCATTATAACAATAAACGAGGGAACTAAAAAAGTCAGGAAAAATAGATTGGAAGCTAAGATTGCTCAACCTTACAGCTCTGAAGAGGAAGTGATTGTAGCAGAGTATGGGAAGACAGCTACAAGTCAGGGTTGTAGAGAATATTATTCATCAGAGGAGCTGGTGCAGTTGGAGGATCAATCAATGGCACTGGTTGTAAGACAGTTTAATCATTTCAGATTTAGAAGAAATCCTAATTTCAGACTCAGGTCAACTGAGAACAGATTCCAGCAAGGAGGTTCATCCTCAAGTAGCACAAGGGTTGGCTACGAGACTGGAATGGTAGACAAAAGCATGATCAGGTGCTTCAACTGTAATGAAATGGGACATTTTGCAACTGAGTGTCATCGACCTGAACAAGATGCAAGGAGAGAGTATGCATCTGGTAAGAAGAACACAGACACGGCCTATGTGGTACAAGGCAAAAGCTGGGATGAGACAGACAGTGAAGATGAAGAATTTGGAAATCTTGCGCTTATGGCAAATGATGGAGCATCTGATCATCATAACAAACCGGTAACTCCTTATGACCCTGAGTTAATTCGTAGTCTTTATAATTCCTTAGATAATGCAAAAACTGATTATAGAAGACTAGATCTGCTAAGCACTAATCTTGGAAATGAAGTGTTAGAATTGAAAAAGGTGCATATTAATCAAGATCAACAAAGAGATGAAATAACAATGCTTCATAAAAAGGAGAAATTGATTCTAGAAGTTGTAGGCAAACAAATGGCTAGAATTACTGAACTTGAAACACAGGTCAGGGCTTGTTATAATTCTGTTAAAGTTTCCAAAGAGTTTTTTAACAATCAAGTTGTAGAACGAACAACAGGTATAGGGTATGGCTACAATGAAGCTGTTGGATCATTGGGCATAAATTCCCCTAACCCTGTTAGTGCTAAAGAAAGGGGAATACCACATGTACTCAAGAATGTTAAAGAACCTCTATTTAAAAAATCTGATGCTGGACCACCAGATATTCTTTCTATGGTTATTCAGGAAGAAATGAGAAATGAGGATAGTGCAAATGGCACAGTCTTTGTTAAGGATAAATGTGTTAAGGATAAATCTGTTAAGAACGCTAATCCAAAGAATGTTTCATCCAAGAATGATGTCACAGTCTTTGTTAAGGCTAAATCTGTTGAGGACACTAATCCAGAAAATGTTTCATCCAAGAAAGATGTACCTAAAGTGCCAGTCAAGGTTGTTGAAACAACTAGTTCTTCTAAGACTGGATTAGGTGGTAATAAGTTGAAGCAGAACAGTAACATGTCTAACATGAGTAACATGCCTATCATTGATTCTAATCATAAAGCATGTCGTGTTGTCAACTGTATGTCTTGTGCTTTTAATGTGATGTCTGCTTACTTTAATGGTAATCATGCATGTGATAATAAGACTGCTCCTCGACAACATATGAACAGGAATAATGTTAGATCAAAGACTGCTAGTCCTCCTTATGTTAGGAGAGAGACATTTGTACCAAAGCCTAAACAAAGTTTTACTAAGGCTGTTTACAAGGTCAAATGTCCAGTCAGTGAAACAAATGTTATTGCTGCTAAAAAGACATGGATACCCAAGATGAAATCAAAGATTGTCAAAGCTGTTTATAGGGTTAAATGTCCAGTCCCCTTGAAAAATGTTGTTATGAAGATTAAGAATGTTGTTTTGCCTGACAAAGGCCAATACTTCAAGTATTCCGGACCCAATCAAATTTGGGTCCCAAAAAAGGTTTAACCATTTTGGCATTGCAGGGTGTGTAACAGGTAGATCGTGTTATGTGGATTCTGGACAGTGGATGTTCAAGGCATATGACCAAAGATAGAGCCCTGCTATCAAGAGTGGTTCATCCCTTGGAGACAACAGCAAGGGTATGACCTAGGGTCAAGGCTATTCAATAGCCAAGGAATGTTGTCAGTAATAAAGCATCTTTTACAAGATGAAGAGTCTACTGTTCGAGGATTAAGGAAAGAGAACTAATCTGTAGCTGACATGGAATCTCAGTCAAAGGTGAAGTCAACAAGGTCAAATCTAAAGCTTCATCAGACAGGAGTTCAGCTATGACATAAGGAGCTCTCTCACCTGAATGTCATATCAAGAGATTCTTTCCTGGAAATCGAATTAGTAAAGGAGACTGCCTCATCTGGAATTAAAGTAAAATAAAACTATGAGGCATGTCATAAAGGGAAGTCAAAGAAGCATCACACAGAAGCTCTACATCAAAGTAAAATATATTTTAGTAGTGATGACTGATGACTTCTCTCAACAAACAAGTTGTTGTTCAGACAATCTGAAGACAAGACACCACTGATGGTGATTGATCACATCTAGAAGAGTGTCAGGAAGCAAAACTGACTATGACAACTTGGAGACCAGATTACAGGACCTATCAATTAGTGTTCTGGATGATTTCTGTACCTTCAAGAGTATTAATGTTGAAGCAGTCGATAGTTTGCTACTGACATGATTAAACCCTGATCAGTAAGAAATATAGGAAGACCCCACAAGTTATGAAGGAAATTGTTTTTTGCAATATTAAATTGAAAGTGAGCATCCTAGCAATCAGCTAATGCTCAAGAGGATAATTTCCTTTGTTACTCAATGGAGTCAACAGCCTACAGGGTGATTGTTATTAATCAACAGAAGGTTATTGAAAGTCTTAGTGATGTTCATCGACTTCTAGCTCCCAGCTGTCAATGGTTATGATGATTCAGATCCAAGTAATGTCAAACATGGAGAATCTTCATGTAAACCCAGCAATAGCTAAGGGGGAGCAAAAGAAGGATCATCTAGTCAACTCAACACCACACTGAAAGTCAAAGGATACTATAAGAACATGTCTGCCAAGACAAAGAGTGTTGACTCAATTAACTCTTTGTTCTAGTTCTTAGTGTTTCTAATGGTGGAAGTAAAAGACTAACAGAGCTTCAAGTACTAATGATTATTTCTTTAGTCTTCTTTTAGAAGAAACTAAAAAAAGCTACAAAAGCTCTGAAAGATCCAGGTTGAGTGATTGCAATGCAAGATGATCTCAATCAATACAAAAGGCAGATTGAAGGGAAGCTGGTATCTAGACCAAACAACAAGGTTGTATTTGGTACAAGGATAACCAGAAGTCTACCTGGATGATGTCAAGGCATTGTTATGAGGGACAAAGCCAAACTGGATGCTAGGTTACAATTTGATCAAACAGTATATTTGACAAGAAGCACCAGTGACAAGACTTGAGGATATCAGGCACCTGCTGCACATTCAAGATTACAATGGACATCTAGACCTACTGAATCTGGATGTTAGAGGAATGTGAACAAGTGCACTCCTGGTTGGTGAGATAATTGAAGATCTCTACAGGTTAGTATAAACTGGTATCATCACTCAAGAAAGCATGGAAGACATGGTATGACACCCTAACTATAATTTAATATTCGGTATCAATCTTTAACAGTTGGTATCTTTTAATAATTGGTGTCATATTCATAGAACTCTCTACATATTTAGGCACAAACATAAATGATATATATGTGCAATGATATCTTGATTATATTATATGTTGGTCTACTAGCTATAAATTGGTATCAAGATATTTGCTGTTTTGATGTTGGTAAAGTTGAAATTCTTTTGATTTGCTTTAGTAAGCCAAAAGAATGATGACAATAAAAGTAAGTCAAGGATCTTTTGTTTCTATTCAGAAGATTCTAGACCTGTTAAGACTACCTACCAACAAACCACTGTAGCTGGCTTTTGACCTGTTAGTTTGGATCTAACAAGTTGGTAATCAAAAATCTTAAGATGGACCCGGATCTGAGGAAATGGTACTCTAGAGATATTTGACCCAACAAGTTCAGGATCTACTAATTAGGACCTAATCAGGCTATAGAGGAATCATCAGCTCATTATCTTATTCAATTGTTAATAGATCACTTACACACATATTTTATTCTCAATTATGCAAATGTGCATGGTCCCAAGTGGATTCTTGAGAATCTATTCTTGTAGTTATTACACTTGATTTTTCAGATGTCTTAAGTTGGACCCAAATCTACGGAGATGGTACCCTAGAGACATCAGTTCTGACATGTTTTACTACATAGAGACAGATCAAATGAGTTGTACGAAAGCAGGAGAACACAAGGAATCAATTTCATCTCCAACAACTCTGTGGAACACTCAAGGACTAAGCAACTTGCATAAGTTATCAATTCTTTTGAGAGAACATGTCTTTAATTAAGAACAACTTGCAGACATGTTTGCTGAATCACTTGATGAAATTAATTTTTCAAGATTGATTTGTGAACTTGGGATTTTATTAATGCTATATGATTGTAAATCCCATCTGTTAAGTAATTCTTAAGTAAGCTCACAAGTTTTCAATTGTCTGTATTGAATGAACTTGTGAACTTATTTACATTCAGACCTCACGCTGAGAATTATCTGTTGAATGATTGCCATGTGTACAATTGCAATATATTTTAGTGGTGATTATTTAAGGATAACTTAAATATTTAAATGCTAAAATCTAACTCATAGAGATTTAGTATTTAATTATTTAATTATTTATTTTAATTTATATGGGTTACGGACTTGAAGCAATTCAATTTAGTATTTGCTCTGTACCTTATATTTATTAAAATAAATAAACAACATAACTAATTTGGACCTAATCTGTATTGGTCTTCAATTAGTTGTGAGATGTTAATTCTAGTGAATTTTATCAATGCTCCATTTTCAGAAATTCACTATAATTAATATCATGGTTCTAACAATTGGTTGTACTGAAGTTTTAACTTATATCAGTTAATGATATTTAGTTAGAATTCTATTTACTAACTAATTGTGAGATATATTGGTATGTGTGAAATTACTTAGAACTCCTCTAAGTAATGATTTTTATATCTTTTACAATTCACTCATATTATTATCCATGGTATAAAAATTCTCTAAGTAGAACTATGGATATTGAAATATCTAAAGTTACCATAGTTCAATTACTTTGAATAATTTTTATGCTTATTTGCAAGCTTCAAATCACTTTGATAATAAATGTTTTATACTATGGATCAAGGTGTATTGGATTTAGAATATTATTTTTAAGATTGCAGACAAGACAGTCTTGGTAATCAAGTTTTATTTTTAGAACCAAGATTGTCTACAAACAAACAGTTGTTAGGAGTTAACAATTGTTGTTATCGAGGAGTTGCCTTGAAGTCATAAGATTAAAATGTTAATGATGATAATTATCCAAGTGATAGTGGTGGAAACAATTTTGTTATTGGCAATACCAATGTCACTGGAAAATAATCATCAAGTCATTCTCGCAATAACTCGAGGGAAGTAAACAAAGGATTCACTAGTCAAACACAACATCACAATGAAGAACAAGGCGATTCATCAAGATCCAACCTTCTCAAACAGTCTGTTTGGAATAGAGCTGATCATTGGTGATCCAGATGTTGGAGTAAGAACAAAAAGGACCTCTCAGAATCAAGGTATAGAATCTAAGGAATCTGAGAAAGCAATTGTGAATCTGGAACAACAAGAAATGTGGAAGTTGGTGCCAAGGTTTGAGCGCCAAGTAACTGGTATGACATTCTTTTCGAATTCTATCTTGTCATCTTTCTAAAAAGAATTGTCATAATCATTCTAATGCGTTAATCCATGTTTCTTTATTTTAGAATAATAATTTTCTCTAAAAATATTTTTCTCTAATTCTCTAGTTAGAATTTTTGAGGAAGCTATTTTTATTGAAAATTTCATTATTTTAAAATAGCTGCCATATTTATGATAGTTTATTAAATCATATTTTCTCTCTAAATAATTTTCTAGTAGAAAGTTGTTTTGTCAGAAAATATATGGATTTGCTAACCTATTATAAATACTCTTGTATATACTTAATGTTTTTGTACATGTATTGTAATTTTTAAATGTTAATCGTATTTAACATGTTTTGTAGTGTTTGTCTTTTTATTTTAGTCGTATGTTCGTTTATAGTTTAAGCTATGTAAATTATTACTTATGTATAGTTTTATTTTTTTATTTTTTTATTTTATTCGAATTTTTCTTTTCTTATATTTTTTATTTTGTATAATTATTATGTATATTATTTCTTATTTTTGTATATTCTTTTTCATGTGTATATAAATAGTTTGTATAGTTTTTACAGTTTAGTCACTATACTTTCAAAACTTACAAACAGGTCCCTGTACTTGGTTCTTTTGTTGTTCTTCTTCTTAACACACACAAAACCTGCAGGTTAAGTATAAATCTTTGTTTTGTGATTGCTGTTAACAGATCTTCGTGTTAAGGAATTAACAATTGACCAATGTTGGTATCAAATTGATATGTGTCTATACAATTGGTTAGGAACTAATGTTTGATTTTCAGGATCTAACAATTGGAAGACAAGACCTATCAAGTGCTAACAATTTCTAATAGTTGGTATCTATCTTACAGGACCTAAAGCATGATAAAATAGTTTTGTTTGTATTGGTTTAAACATTAACATACATTGATTCGATTAATATTTATTAATTAGATTTGTACCTATGTTTTTGTTTAGTAAAACCAGCTCAAGATCTCTTTAACTTCCTAAATTCAAAATCTCTTTCTACAGCTGTGATTGCTTACATTGTAAACCTTTTGAAATCACAATTGTACATCATTTCTCCTAAGATAAATGCAATATTTTCTTAGAAAACTTTTCAATGTTAAAAATGCATTCTATCTCTATATTGCTCATATTCTGTGATGCAGGTTCATCTACATGGAATTTTGTATTCTCACATGTTTAGTCATAAGGTTGTAAACCCAACAACTTTTATCCCAGACTACAGTCAAACTCAAACACATTCTATCTTACACCCTAAATGGAAGTAACCTATCAGACTAGAGGTCACCAGGGAGTAAATGCACTTGATACAGTACATAAGAATGTGTGGGATATTCAGTTGGAGAGTCACTACCTTATACACTATCCAAAATATTTCATATGCACAAAGTGAGATTGCACACACCAAGGATGAATTGACGGAAACCTGTAATCCAACCATTTTACGGTTAGGATTATAATTTAAAGGTTCTTTAATGAATCAAGAGTCTTCACAGACCTCGAGAGAAGGTATTGATCTCAAATGCAAAATTCAACAAGATCATTATCTAACTCCCCAGAGGGAACATCTTTGGATCCTGCTGGTAACGGATCCGACATAGGTGCGGATCGGCAACTTGTAGATTATGACTCAGATTCGTCTGACGAGTCCAACGAGGATTTGGGATTTGCGAACTCCCATTGCACCACCACTGACCTCTCTTGAAGGGGCTAGGGTGATTTTTCCTTGCAGGTACACTAAAGGATGTTGGAGCAATGAGTGAAACACTAGTGAGCAAGAGTGTAAACATAGAGAGAAGTGAGACACTCAACACAAATGAGTGGAGAGAAGAGTGAAACACGTGTGAGGTACACTAAACACTATCACACACTCACAGTGAGGAAGAAAATGAAACTTCCTTTATAACAAATCTTTATCAATTGATGTCAATGTACTCTAATGATTGGTATAAATTGGTAACAATTTGGTATCAACTACTTTGTCAATTAGTTGAATGGAGGATTCCTCAACTAAGGGGGAGAGATATATTGAAAAAGATATATTCAAGTTCAGCTTACCTTAGTAGGATATACTCAACTAAGGGGGAGAAGTATTGGGGTACGAGTAAAAGAAGAATGAGTTAGAAAGGGGGAGCAGCAAAGACTGTGCTTAGGATGAGAAGAAAGTCTAGTTTCTAAGGGGGAGCTCTGGATGAGGAAGCAAAAGAACTTTCATTTGTTATGAAAGTGGAGATATAAGGAGAATTACATCACAATACTATTCTATTAGTCTTTCAATGTACTATGTATAAAGGCTAAGTGGAAGAGTAGTAAATTCACCAGAAGTTATAGAAATGGTATTGGTTCACCATTGTCTATATAGTAGGAACAACTATTTTTCTTTAGTGAGAAAAGTTGTGTCAGAAATGGGAAGTGATTGTAAATCAAGAACTGCTGATAATCACCAATGTAAGATGTGAAGGATTATCAGGCAGAGATATGAAGAATCAGAAATGAAGATGAGTTATCTTTTGAAGATCAGTTCAGTGCTAGAGGAACAATCATCTATCATTTCATCAACTGAAGATTCTGGAATTGTTAAATCTAAACCAGAGAAATTTTTTTTTGTATTATTTACTTAATTCTTAAAAGTTTTATCTTTTTCTTGTTTAAGTGAGGTAGTTGAGTTATCCTCTAGGTATTTGCTTGTTATTGTCTAACAAACAAATAGGGGGAGATTGAAAGGCATATGATGTAGCCTATTTGTATTTCGAGGATACAACTCAACTTAAACAAGATTGTAATAGTAAATAGTATATAGACTGTCACAAGGAATCTCAGATTGTATTATCTGTCAGAATAAAAAGATCAAGGTCAATCTACAGACTTGAAGAATTACTACATTGAAAGAAGTTCAGACATTTGATCAAGCCTCAGTGAAGTATTCGTTAAAGGAGTGGATTCATTTAAAGTGACAGAGATTTCGACAGTGACAGAGACAGTACAGAAGAATTAATAGAGAGAGGAGAAAAGAAAAAGGAACCAGATTTTAAAGTCAATATATGAAGAACAGTCATTGCGGTTAGTCACTCATGAACCAGACAGTAAGCTGTCAAGACTGGTATGTTAAGAAAAGAAAGGAACCAATTCATAGAGTCAAAAATAAAGAAAAGCCGTTGGAGTTAGTCATTCATGAACCAGACCGTGCATCGAGTGTCAACAAAAATTCGGTGGTAATTCTTTATTACTTTCCGTGGTTCACAGTGAAGTATGGACTATTAAAGGATTTATATTAATTCTACTTTAATTGATTAAATCAAATAATTAATTTAAATAAATTAATTAATTCTATCAGAATTAATATATTTGTTAAAGTAATTATTAGATTATTTAAATCAGAATTAATATGAAAAAGAAATAGTTATTTAAATGATTTTTATAAATCATTTGATTAATTATAAGCTGAAAAATATGATAATATAACTATCAAATGATAGTTATACCGATAGTCATATTCAGTTCAAAAGAAGACAGTCATATTCAGTTCAAAAGAAGACAGTCATATTCAGTTCAAAATAAGACAGTCATATTCAGTTCAAAAGGTGACAGTCATATTCAGTTCAAACTGGATAGTCATATTTCATTCAAGAGGATAGTTATACCGAAAGTTATATTGGATTGGATAGTTATACCGAAAGTTATATTGGACTGGATAGTTATACCGAAAGTTATATTGGACTGGATAGTCATACCGATTGTTATATCAAGCTCAACTGGTTGTCATATTAGCTCAATGGATTGTCATATTTAACAGAATTATGACTATCGACTACAAAGGCTATAAAACAAGCAGAAGGCAGCAGACAAGACATAGACACACGGAACATTACATCTTTACAAACACAGCAGCCTCCATCTTTCTCTCTCAAATATTCCAAGAACACAAGAACTGATTATTTTCTGTAAAATCAAGTTCAACACCTTTGTAATATTTTATCCGGTGGAACTTGTTTATTTATTGTTCTTGTACTACTAGCGAATTAAGTTTCCTAGTTCTAATCTTGATTTTTATTAACTAAATTAGAAAAGTTCATGTCGAATTTTCTAAATTAGTTTTTATCAACTTGATTAATTCTGTACTGAAATTGTAACACCCATCAAGTTAATATATTGTTATATTCAACTTGAAATTTGTTTCAATTTATTCCGCTCAAATTTGTTTAAAATAAAATATTATTTGAAGAACAAATTTCGATAAATTGGTAAAGATTGTATTCAACCCCCCCTTCTACAATCTTATCGGACCTAACAATTGGTATCAGAGCCTATTGATTGATACACAAATCAAGATCCTATTTTTATTCAATCAAAAATCCATTTTGAATTTTTAACTCACTTAAAAATTCATCATGTCTTCAAAAATTGGAACTGTTAAGATACCCATATTTGACAAGGAGAATTATGAACTATGGAAAAAGAAAATGATCCTTTTTCTACAAGTGGCCAATCCTAAATATTTAGGAATATTGAAAACCGGGCCAATAGTTCCTATGATTACTGAAGAGGAAATAATCGTGGAAGGAGTTGTTGTAGTTCCCGCAAGGATATATCCAAAGGACATTAGTGTTTATACAAATGATGACAAAGTGGATATTGCCCTTGATCTTAATGTAAAATTAATGTTTTAATAGCTCATGGACCCAAGATGCCTACCAGAACTACCATAATCTTAAATCAAAATTAAATAAATTGTTGATGAAGAATAAAAGGTGACTCGGGAATTCAAAAACGTTGTACATTGAGAGAACTTGACACTTGGACAACGAAATCATTCAAGGAAAGCAAGTCATTCAAGACAACAGGTCTATCCTCCAAGTTCAACAGATGGAACAATTCTGAAAGTGGTGGTGGGTTGAAAGGAGATTACAAAATAGGGATAGTTGATAGATCCTAATCCCTAGATAGGGTATTACATGTTTACAACTACAATGTAATGAGACATTTTGGAACGAAATCCAGAAAGGTTAAATAATAGAAAAAGAATGGAAGTAATTATGATGGATTGAGGTATGATTTTTTGTTTTTTCAAAAAAAAAATAAAGCATGATGTTTTGTTGAAAAAACAATAGAAAAGAGTATTCGTAGTTAAAAGGTAAATATTTAGATGATACAAATAAAATGAAAATTTCGCTTCCATAGCTCAATTTAGTAAAGAAACAAGATGTTATTTTTTGTTCAATTTAGTTGATTATCAAATTACATGAGTAATTTCTAATGCTTATAAAGTTCGTTCAATAGTGAAATGTAAAAGCATCTTAAACCATATAAAATTCTTAGATAAAAATGTATATAAATTTTTATAAATAAAAATTGTAAAAGAATAAGTGAAAATTTCTTCAATTCAATGGGCTATTTCTATTATCTAAAATTTTTGCTGACCTATATATATTGGCTAAATTTGTCGAATTTCAGAAATCTATAGTGAAAACTCATGTCATCTATTTTCATGTGGAAACAATATATTCTATTGATAAAAAATTGAAATAATAATAACATACTATTTTTGAAATATAACCAATCATTATAGTCAAATTCATTGGAATATAACATCTTACAAATTCAACAAATTTTACATAATCAATATTTTATATCATTTTAACCAATATAATTTGGGATGTTTTAAATAATGTTTTAAATTTCAATTAATGCAACAAGAATCTAACTCCTCAAAAAAATGGATTTAAACTTTAAAAATCAGCCATATCATTTTTCTAGGATTTGCTTTTCCATTTAATTTACTTCAAATACACAAACGAAAGTATAAACTTTTACCTAATCGAATTTAGATTGTAATTTTTTAATGCAATAGTTCAAAGGTATATGTTGTTAGTTTACATTTTTATTAGGGACATGTCAAGATCATTACTTATCTATGTCATATTATATATAAGCAAATTAGGAGATAATGATCATTAAACTTTTGGTAAATATATAAGTCCGTCAAATGTAACATTAAAAAATATTCTCTTTTAAAGTAATTTACCAAAGGATCAAAGTTCGAATTCCATCAACAAATTTACATTTAAATTTTATATTATTAGTTGTTAGTTCCAAACAACTATTATTATTATCACTAATTAAGGTAACCATTAATGCTACAATTTTTAAAGAGCATTCAGCGTCTAAGGGACTCAACTGGCAATTTAGTACAGGCAAAAGCAAAACTCCATCAAGGAGTTGTAACTCCTAAGCTAGCAGAAGCAATGGCCATGCTAAGCTGGTTGAAGGAAAAGCAATAAAGGGTGGTGGAAATAGAGTATGACTGCCTGGTAGCAGATCAGGTAATTAGAAACAAAGTTTCAATAATTTCTCCGTTTGGTAAGATCGTTGAACTTGTCGAAGTATTTTAAGGGACTTGAGTATAATATCATAATTTCTCCGTTTGGTAAGCTCGTTGAAACTTGTCGATGTATGTTTAGGGACTTGAGTACAACATCGTTGTTGCTTATGAAACGGTCTGCTAATAAGGCTGCTCACTATATAACGAGAGAGTTTTATTCTTTTCGAGATCAAGTCGTTGATAGTAGGAATGTTCCTATTAAGTTTATGTCTATTTTGCAAGCTGATTTAGCTCATTAATAAAATTTACATCTTTTACATCAAAAAAATAAATAAATTATTATCACTAATAATATACAAGTAACATTATAATTTTATAAATAAATTATTTTGGCCAATAATAATATATTAAAAAAAATCGTACATCGTACAGGTAATATAAACTAATAAACTATAATAAATTACCATATATATAAGTACGATTATATTATTTTTGGTACTACAAAAGACAACACATTCTTATCCCGTATTTTCATGTAATCCTGAGGTCAAACATTACAATTTTAATAGCACCGTCAAAAACCACAATTTAACAACTCAGCAGACACTAAACTCGGAAATAAAAAAACAAAATGACATGTAATGTGTACAAACTGTGCATTACTTTTGAAACCGTTGAACACATCGGCAAATGTTGCCTATACAAACTAAGTCTGGCAATGAGGATAATCGGATTAGTTTCGAATCGGATCAACTTTTGATTGTATCATATACGAATAGAGTTCGGATCGAATTTGATTCGGTACGAGTCTACTTCGGATTAAAATCGGATGAAATTTGTATTAAGATTGAATGAAATTCGGTTTGAATCAGAATTGATTCGGATTGGATCCTTTCGGATCATTACTCATTCGTTATTTTAATTTTTGAAATTTTAGAAAGTGACTTACTATAGAATATTATATTTCTAGAATAAAATTTTGTACTTCTTCAAAAAAAGATGATAAAATAATTATGAAACATTTTATATAAAATTATTTTAAATGTGCATTTTGCTTATGAATGAGTAAATATTGAATGAAATGTGCGATAATATATATAACCTATTCGTTATAACCCGTTAAAATTATAGTAACTACTTAATTCATTATTTTTGGAATTTGGATCTAAATTGGATCCAGTATTTGCGAGTCATATTCGATTCAAATAATTTATTATTCGACTTTGATCGATTCCAATTCATAATCGGGTCTAATATTTCGGATTATTTTCGATTAAATTTTTGGTTCAAATATTTTTCCGATCGGATTAAATTGGTTTCGGATAATTATCAAATTTTCCAATTCAAATACAAATCGGATTCGGTTTTATGGATATCGATTCGGTTCTTCGGATCCAAACCTATTTTACAAGGTCTAGTACAAACCTTATATGCCATCTAGTAGCGGCTATACTCAAAAAGTTTACCACCTTGGTGTAAACAGTATGTGTACGACTGATGAG
The DNA here is from genome assembly GCA_036435485.1 of Saposhnikovia divaricata. Taxonomy (NCBI): domain Eukaryota; kingdom Viridiplantae; phylum Streptophyta; class Magnoliopsida; order Apiales; family Apiaceae; genus Saposhnikovia; species Saposhnikovia divaricata. Next base: position 50,625,374 of record CM071594.1, on the reverse strand, counting down.
TGGAATAATTTCTACTTCTAAACAATTTAGACCCCCTCCCGTCCCCTCCCCAAAAGAAATAAATTAAAATTGAGGAGCAAATACTCGTACAAATGCAAGTGGTCCAAATGCAAGTGGATTGCAATAATATGTAAATGGAAATTGCTGTATAGTGCTCTCTATAAGTTTTTAAGTTATGAAAAGTAAAACCTGAAATGGAAAACAATCTCATAAGAGGAGATGCACATTTGTAAAATTAACATGTATGTGCAGTCTACACTCTTCGTGTCACATTCCTATCAGTTTTGCCACAATCAAAAGTATCTGTCACACTTGATCACAAGCTGCTACCAAGTACGCCAAGATCACCAAAGTGGGCAGAATTTTAAAAAGGTTTAGGCGACACATATTGAGCTAGAACTCGAACTTATGGTGTCCACTCTTGCAGAAATTCTACAATTGAAGGCATAGAATCCCTGAAATTCAAGAAAATCATAGATTGCTATTTGTCCAGATATGTATATTTATTATATATTTACTATTTTTAATGCAAAAGTGTTTAAGTATTACTGTGTGTTTGAGATAACTGTTGAATTGCTTGAAAAATGCAGTAGATCAATAGCCATCTCAAATAAGCTTGCAATCGCCTCTGGGAAGACGGTGTATAATATTCTCTCCATATCCAACCATGATGGACACTCATCCTATTTATAAGAAAACAAAAGTACGGTAAACTCATCAGCCAGAATTTTTTATATTATTAGACTGTCATAAAATAAAACATTTTACTTACTGGTTTCCGGTCATATGCATGTTTGTGAAAAAAACGTATGGCTTCCGTATTTGTATATAACGAGTTCTTGCCACATGTATATAACGGTTTCAGCATGGACGCTAAAGATGATGGTTCAGCCGTGTCTACTCTTGTCCAAAAGTCAACATTGAGAATCGTTTTAACAAAGGCATCACTAGTAAGTAGATCATACAAACTCTTGTTTAAATCTCTGTATTTTCCTAATTTCCCAATGAATTCGTATCTGTTTGTAGGGGTCCAAACCACAGGGCAGTGTGTGATTATAAATGATCCATCTCTGAAAAAAAATCAACATAAGTAGAAACAAAGAGAGACAATAAATATATACATAATGTAAATAATATGACTGGCTAGTCCTCAACAATATATCCAAAATGACTATCAATGCTATAAACAATGCTACTCGATTTTGAAATAAGTTTAACAATATAATACAAACTTATCATCCACTTTTTTTAGAACAAAAAGATCGAATAAGCCATTACTCGTTAACAGCTTATCTTGCACATTATTCAAGGCCTTTGTCACTATTGGTATATCTAGTTTTTACTGCTTTTAGTTAAGCGGTAGTTGTGTCTTGTGTGTAATGAGTTAGTCGCTTATGGCTAAATTCTAAATCTCAGTTGATAAATTAATAAAGGGGGTGGAAGAATTCTCCATTTCTCCAAGTAAAATAACTTTTAAGTTCTCCAACATTAACGGGGTGCTTCATGATAACCCCTGTTTTTTAAATGGAAATCACATAAACTAAGGTATGAATCTTAGTTTCAACTCAGTTTGACATTTTATTTTTGATCCACTCTAATCTTTTATATGCATGTTAGCACCTGCTTTATGAAATTTCCACTAAAATTTAACCAACAGCTACCAAATATTAAGTAGCACTACATGAGATACAAAATTAATGTTTGACGTTTTGCACTAATTACTTAAGAGCTAAAAGATTTCAATATTACAAATAAGCAATAAAAATTGCATGGATACATGTACATACTTCCTACAAGTATCCCATCTTTAATTAACAATTTCTGCTTATAATCTATATAAATATTTATTCACTCCAAGTTGATTAATTTGTTTAGAAATTCTAAACAAGATAATTAGGTGTTAAAATGTCATTAAACCCCTAAGCTTGAAAAAGTTAAACATGTCAAACACTTCCACGTATTCACTATAAAAATATATTCTATCTAGAAACGTCCAATGTGTTTTTAGCTTGGACAGGTATATACTTAGATTTTTCTCTTCTGATATCTCTATATATGTTCACTGTCTTAGCTTAGATCTAGATCAAGAATTTATTGGATCTAGATCAAGAAATATAATTCATCTGGGAAAGAATATGGATAAGACAACACTCAACTAGCGCCTCCCTTGTAGACCGTTTAAGGTGCACTTCTGCTAATGACGAGGAAATAAAGTTTATTGCTTTATATTATTTAGATATAAGTGTATTTATTAATAAATATCTACATCATCTAACTAGGAATATGTAGATATTTGAATATACGGAATACAAGTATTAGGCAGAAGTTGAAGAATAGATTAATTTTATCTAGAGTCCTATTTGTTCTCCATGTTTTAAAATAACTTGTGAAACAGTTGTAATTTTTATTATATAGGAGAGCTAGATAATTGAGCATTATTAATTGTAAAATATCTAATTAATGGTTGATCTGATATAAATGTACAAAAGAAGCCTACCTCTTTTTTTATTTCCCTGGACAACCACTATAACTACACTAATCTGATGTTAAAAAAATATCTACTTGGGCCAGGATCCCCTCCTATAAACATAATCCTGCTAGGGTACACCGGCGGTACATAACCATGCTATTGAACGCCAGCCGGCATAAATGGGTTTTAGTTTTTGTGAACAAAACATTTAATGTGATATGTGAAAGACAACAATTATTAAATTTCTATTTTATTTAATAGTTACGTAGTAAACAGAGACCCAGGGGTGACTTACCTTAAAGATTGGCCACTGTATGTGAAACTTCCATTTACACTTCGAGTATATTTCTTGCACAGTCTATCAAACAGCTCCCTTTCAGAAACCCCCTCGATTTTAGAGTCCAACAACATTTCATTAAGTTCCCGAAGGTCGGCTCTCATCCCCTCGTCAAGTTTCGCTTCTGCAAGTGTTTTAATCTTAAAATTACTTACATCATTATTCAATATAATTAAATATGATATATCAAATTAATAATTTCACTATGAATACCTTCAAATGCAGCAGGGAGGACAAATATTGGATAGTTATCGGTGATGCGTATGCCAGCCCTGATATTCCCAAAATACTTCTTTGCTTGATGAAACTTTCCCACAGTGGAAAAAAGAGAACTGTATAAAAAAACAATAAAATATAAGTATCGGGTGAATATGAGAGAATAACTCTTCACTCTTCTGTTTACAAATATATATATATATATATATATATATATATATATATATATATATATGTATATATATAAAGTTTCTAACCTGAAGAACAAAGGTAAATCTTGCACATTCGAAGTTGGAAGCCATTCATCAAAGGTTAAAGTTGACACCTGCCCTGTTATAAGACAAGATTCCTCTTTCTTTGATATTTTGACTTTTGATGGTATATCCAAATGCATTGATGTAAGATCATCATGCACCGATGAGAGATCATCAACCATTAAGCACCCAACACAAAAAGGCTTAACCACATGTAGAGGAGCTAATACAAAAAGGCTTTCAAGTTGCCTCCTCATTTCATATGCTTTAGGTAAGTTTTCACAATTCCAAAAGGAAAACATTGTGGGTTCAGCCTCTTTGCAAATACAATCACACATCTTTCTCTGATGTAGATTGGAAAGACGTGGAATAGCAGAAACAGGTACTATATACTTGGTTAACTTATGATCTTTGCACTTAAAGAGCTTTCTAGTGTAAATATAAGACTGTGCCATCAAAAACACAACCTGCAAAATCAACCAAACAAGATAATAACTATACACGCTATTACGATCACATGTTAATACAGTACAGACTTGAACAGAATTGCAAAACACCACATAATGTGAAAAGCTATACAATTTGGTAGATACTAGTTAATCACAGCTTTACATATGTCACAAACAAAATAAAATTTATTTCTTGATCATACATAAAACACAACACACATATTATACCATCACACTAACATTACAAATAATTTTATATAATCAAAATTAAGCCCCCGTTTCTTGATCACATATAACACAGCACACATTTCATACCATCACACCTGTAGTACAATTAATATAAAATCACATATAAGACAAAATGAAATTGATTCGACAAAACTTTTAGCTACAAAAGTTAATCACAAACAGATAAAAAAAAACAGTGACACATCCATGTAATTCAAGAATACTAATAAATTAAGCAAAAAATCATAATAAACTAAAATTACCATCGTATACACACACGCGCGCACACACACACACACCTAGATGAAGAGTTTTGGGACTCACTCAGAGTAGACGGAGAGCTTGAAGGATTATTGGGGATCTGAGAAAAAGAAGCTAATTTGGGTAAGTTGGTTGTTCTGTTAGGAGATCTCTTAGTTTTTATATGTTTTATACAGTACAATTTTGAAGAACGCAATTTTGGTGATATAAAATAATGTAAAAAAGAGAAATGATCTTGTAGTAAAACAAACCTGATAAGAAAGAAGCAAGAGCGAGAGAAAGGGAATATTGTGAAGTGGGAGAAGCAGAGCACAAGTAGAGAGAGTAGGTGTGTTGGAGATGGCCGCGTTTTTATTTCTATTTTTTTTTGCCAAAGGAAAAGATTCATTAATAAATCAAGTCTTTCGCCAATACATCATTGAACTCCGGATGAATATCACTCACCCTCAATACTATCAGCTATGTAACTACTATTCGTCAGACCGTTTTATAAATTTAATTGTCACTCTCCTATCAATGGTCACTCTCCTATCTTTTAATTCTGTCATCAAATTCTTATAATCCTTAATTATTCTGCCAAAATATGAGCCGCCAAATTCTTATAATCTTTAATTATTCTGCCAAAATATGAGCCGCGTTTTTATTAGTAAATTATTTATCGAAAAATTCACAGAATAAGACTTATTTTTTGAATAATTTAACTTATTCAATATGTTTTTATTAGTCGATATTAATATGAATGTAAAGAGTTTATTCAATTATAATCAATCAAATTATTTTAAGAAACTTTCTTTATGTAAGAAAAGTCGACTGAGTAACTCAAATTTTATCCGTCAGATTAGTTGCATTTCAATGGTCCAGATATTGCCACGCTCGAGTTCACCAGTCAAGTGTCACTTGTAACGCTTCGGTTTGGGCATGTTTGGAATATCTTAAAAAAAAATAACTTATAATTTGAAGTGAATAAGCGCAATATAAGTGATAAGTAAATTTTTAATTATAAGTCATTTAGGTGTTTGAATAATTTTACTTATAAGTCGGTGACATGTTTGGTAAATTAAATTTATAAGTTAAAAAAAATATTTATATAAATTAAGATTTTAAATTATTTAAATTTAAGTATTAATTTTTTATTTAACACTATAAATTAATAATGTTGCATTTATATTTTTTTTTAGTTTAAAGATATATTAGTTAATTGATTATTAATCTTTAAAAATTATTTTGTACATGAAACCAAAAATTTAAACAAATTCAGAAGTAAAAGTACTATTTTGAAATAAAAAAATTTAATTAAAGCTACAAATAAAACTAAAAAGTTACAAATTTTATGTTACATAATAATAAAATTTAGAAAATGAAAAAAGTGAACAAAAGACGAAGGCACCATAAATTTTAAAATATTCAATTAAAGGATGAGGTAAGTTGATCGGATGGTCGTAATTAATTAAATTGGTAACTAGATAACTAGAAATTCAGAATTTTAAATTATTAAATTAAAATCTAATAAGCTGGAAACCTGCGAAGAAAGTGGGTGTCCCATTACTTTCAAGTTTCAACTTATCCCGATATCGGGACGAAGACATTGTGTTTATTCTTGCTTCCCATGTTTTTGTTTTTTATAAAACCGTAATTGCATTAATATTTTTCAGAATCAAGCATACAGATGATAAAATCCGGATCATAAATATTCTATTCCATAAAACCTGACACAGAATATGTCGCCCTCGCTAAACTATGAGCTACAATATTCGCAGACCTATGTGTGTAACATACTAACACTTCATCAAAATGTTTATCCATATCCGTACAATCCTCCAAGATCATATGATCAAGCACCAAACTCACACAATCGGTGAGCCAAAAGCAAACTTACAAAAACGGTGAGACAATAACAAAACTCACACAAACAGTGAGACAACAAAAAATAAACCGATCTTACAATTTTAAAATGAGATTACAAAATAAAGCTACAAACTAAAACCAAACTAGAACCTTAGCAATTCGTAGATCTGGGAACAAATCCACCAGAACAAGGTAGCTCGGATCACTTACGAGACCAAGATCACTGGAAGAACGAGAAATTCGGAACTCCGTAAAATTAAAATCTAATAAATTAAAGACCAAATCCAAAAAGATTTTGAAATCTTATATCCTAAAATACAAAGCTTTATTGAATCGCTCCCCATGTTAGAGCATCTTCAATGGCGTTGGCTAAAAATGATTGGCTAAATTACATAAAATATTGATTATGTAAAATTTGTCGAACCTGTAAGACATTGTGTTCCGAGTGTATTAGCTATAATGATTGGCTATATTTTAAAAATGGTATGTTATTAATTTTTCAAGTTGTTATTAATGGAATATATAATTTTAATATAAAAATAAGTGATGTGACAATTCACTACAGGTCTCTAGAGGTTCGACAAATATAACCAACATCAAGAGATTATCTATAATTATAGGCAAGGATTTTGTCCCATTGGAATGCAAAATTTTTCATACATTCTTTATAATTCTTATTTATGGTAATTAATTTCAACTTTTATCTAAAAGATCTCTCTCATTGGAGATGCTCTTATGTAGGCCTGTAGACTTGTACGGTTACAGCAACACGTTTTCTCCACGCTTTTCTTCATCCTTTCTAAATATGCTCAAAAAATTGTGCCACCTCTCAAGTATCGTATCTCTTTTCCCCATCTTTTTTCTTCTCGATATATGAAAAAATCAAGTCTTCAATTATATGATATTTTTTATTTAGGTCCTATATTATAAAATAAAATTTTAATACATACACTTTTAATTTTTTTTAATTTACATCCTTCATCTAAATTTGATTAACGAACATTAATCCTTGCTAATATAAAAATTAATAAAATAAAATTTACATAATTGAGTTGATATCTTATATAACAATTGTGGTCACCTAATTCTTACATGATGTTCACAATGTGAAAGTTACAGATATACACACACATTACACATAATTGAAATTAGTACTCGTACATTTCACACATAAAATAGGGGAGTAGACGTTAGAGGCGGTCCTCACTCCTGAGACCAACTAATGAATGGGAATATCCGAAAAATTGTATTTTTAAGGATACGTTTTTTTGAATAAGAAAACAAAAAAGATCAAGAACATGTAAGAGCACAAAAAAAATTGAAAAATGAGGGGCACAATTTTTTGAAAAAGAGCATTAAAAACAATTGAAGATACCATGTGTACCAAAAAATATGTCTTGCGTATTTGATTCTTTACTATGATTAAGCACAAAAATTTAATTTGCATGGGACTTTCACTTTTTCACGGCAAGCCCTGATGGACCCTCATGGCCTCAAATAAATAATAGTAATGAAATCGAGTGGAAGTTGCAGCACAAAAAATTATCAACCATGATGAATTTGTATATTGACACGATGAATTTTCATTTGCATAATATCAAAATTATTAGATTGCATTATTCAAGCATGAAAAAAAAAATTATATAATATGTATATTTATATATTTGATGATTTTCATGATGGTCGTTTTAACTTTTGATTGAATCAATTTGACGATGAAATTAGAATCTTCAATTTTAAGATAAACCCTAACTTGCCCCTCTATATCGTTTTTGTAGAAATAGTACTTAAAATGTTTATAAGTTGGATTAATAAAAAAATGTTGTAAACATATTTGATTACAATTGCCATGTAGGATACCAATTCAGGTGTATTTTAATTGGGTTTGTTTAGACGGGCTGGTAGGTAGTTTCCCCGCAGATCAATTTTTAGTGCTGGGTGGCGATTTCAACGGTCACATCGGCGAGAGGTCAGATGGTTTTCCCTTGGCGCATGGGGGTTTTGGCTTCGGGTCCAGGAATGCCGGTGGGTCAGCCCTGTTGGAGTTTGCCACGGCCCAGGAGTTGGTAATTGTGAATTCTGTTTTTCAGAAGAGGGCGGAGCACCTCATCACCTTTAGTAGTGGGGGTCGCAGCACCCAAATCGATTACCTTCTTGTGCGGAGCCGGGACGTTAGAGCATGCGTTGACTGCAAGGTGTTCAGGAGTGAGGCGTGCGCGTCCCAGCACCGACTGTTGGCTTTGGATCTGTCCTTGGGGGGTCGTGTCGTGCGCGGAAAGAGAGAGTTTAGACCTAGAATCCTTTGGAAAGACTTGAAGGGAGAGAAGGCGGCGGTTTTCAGGGAGGCTTTGCTCAACGAAGGTTGTTTTGCGAGCGGTGGAGATGCTAACATCAGGTGGTCCATCATGGCAAAGGCCATTAGGAGTGTGGGCGAGAAGGTGGTGGGGGTTTCCTCAGGTAGGTTCAGTGGTCATAAGGAGTCGTGGTGGTGGAACGAGGAGGTCCAAAAGAAGGTTAAGGCTAAACTTGCGCTCTTTAAAGAGCTTTTATCGTCCCGTGCAGGGCCGGAGAGGATTCAGAAGTTGGAAGCTTATAAGGTGGCGAGACGAGAGGCAAAAAAGGCAGTGGCGAAAGCTAAAGAGGAGGCGTATGAAGGGCTGTACAAGCACCTAGATACCAAGGAAGGAGCGAATGCCATCTTTAAGCTAGCAAAAGCTAGGGAGAGAGGGAGGCGCGACCTGGGGTCTGTCAAGTTTGTTAAAGATGAGTCAGGCCAAGTGTTGTTGAAGGAAGATGCTATTAAGGACAGGTGGAGCTCGTACTTCCATAATCTTTTCAACGAGGCTAGGGGGAGTGGTGCTGGTGTGGATCAAGGGGTCTCTCTTTCGCCTGTGATTCCCGTCGATCCCAGTGAGCGCATCAGCAAGGATGAAGTCAAGGGTGCATTACAAAAGATGGCTAGAGGGAAGGCGGTTGGTCCGGATCTTATCCCAATCGAGGTTTGGCTTTGTCTTGGTGAGGTGGGCGTTCAATGGCTAGCGGAGCTGTTCAATGCTCTTCTCTTGGGTGATAAGATGCCAGCTGAATGGAGGCGTAGTATTGTGGTCCCGTTCTTCAAGAATAAAGGCGATGCTCAAAGTTGTAGTAACTACCGGGGTATTAAATTACTCAGTCATACTATGAAACTTTGGGAGAGAGTGGTGGATAGTCGGCTTAGAAGAGTAGTGGAAATCTCAGAGAATCAATTTGGATTTATGCCTGGGAGATCAACGATCGAGGCCATTCATCTTGTTAGACGTCTTATGGAGAAGTTCAGGGAACGTCGCAAAGACCTCCATTTGGTGTTCATTGATCTTGAGAAGGCCTATGATAGCATTCCCCGGGAAGCTATCTGGAAGAGCCTTGAGGAGAGGGGAGTGTCGTCGGCGCTCGTTAGGGTGATTCAAGACATGTACTCCCAAGCTAGTTCTTGCGTTCGGACACCAGTGGGGGACTCCCGTTTCTTTCCGGTTGAGATGGGGCTTCATCAGGGGTCGGCCCTGAGCCCTTTTCTCTTCGCCCTTATCCTTGATGTCTTGTCGCGGGGGATTCAAGATGCTGTCCCTTGGTGCATGCTCTTCGCGGATGATATCGTGCTAGTGGCGGAATCGAGGAGGGAGGTGAACGACAAATTGGAGCTTTGGAGATCTACTTTGGAGTCCCAAGGGTTGCGTATGAGTCGCTCTAAAACCGAGTACCTCTGGTGTAACTTCAGTGGTGAGGCCAACGAAGAAGGGGTGGAGGTTAAGATTGAAGACCAGATCGTCCCGCAAACGGATAAATTCAAGTATTTGGGTTCGATCATCCAGAAGGAAGGTGAGATAGAAGCAGATGTCATGCATCGTATCAAGGCTGGGTGGCTTAGGTGGAGGGCAGCGTCAGGGGTTTTGTGCGATAAGAAAGTCCCTTTAAAGTTGAAAGGGAAATTCTATAGAGCGGCTATCCGTCCTGCGATGTTGTATGGTTCGGAGTGTTGGGCGGAGAAGAAGGCTCTCGTTAGCAAGTTGGAAGGGGCTGAAATGAGGATGTTGCGGTGGTCTTGTGGGCGCTCGATGTTGAACAGAATCCCGAACTCGGTGTTTAGGAGCGAGCTTGAAGTGGCGCCTTTTTCTGCAAAAGTTAGGGAAGGTAGGCTGAGATGGTTCGGCCACGTTCGTAGGAGGCTGGCTGAAGCCCCAGTTAGGAGGGTCGAGAGTCTGGCGGTTGTTGGGGCGAGGAGGAGAGGCAGGCCGAGGAGGTCGTGGGAAGAGCAACTCCGGATGGATTTGAAGGCGTTAGACTTAAATGAGACCATGCTCGCGGATAGGTGTTCTTGGAGGCGGCGTATCAGAGTGGTGGATTCCCTTTTAGGTTGTGGCTCTGTTGTCGAGAGCCTCAGAGTTGTCTTGTCTCGGTTAGCGATTTTTTAGAAGTTCGGCTTTAGCATTCTCACTGTTCATTTTGAGTGTCTTTTGTTTTTTCTGGTTGTGCAGCGGCAGGGAGCTGGGACGTGTGGTGGGAGCGCAAGCTAGGAGTATCATAAACCCTCGCAGAAAGGTAGGTCCCATGTGGATTTAGCCATGGGCCGCAGGTGTGTCTTTGTCCATTTCAGTTTCTTTACCGTTGTATTTTCCACACTCTATATTGTTGTGCACTCAGCCGAGGGTCTTCACGGAAACAGCCTCCCCGCTCAAATAGTGGGGGTATGGTCTGCGTACATCCTACCCTCCCCAGACCCTGCTCTGAGCGGGATATACTGGGTATGTTTGGTTTGGTTTGGTTTTATGAATGGTTCCCTCTGTTTTTGGCTTTTACGAATGGTACCACTACTTGTTTTTGACTTAGAAACGATACCACCATGTATTTGTCTGTTAACTAAAAATAGCATTCTGTTTAAGTAAACTTAAAAAAAGGCAAGTACCAAAAAATAACAACTGCCACACCTCCTGCTTGCTGACCCAAATGACTACTACATCCATACACACTTCACTCCCTCTTCTTCCTCTTCTAGCTCTCAATTTCTCCCTCCCCTGTTCTCCCTCAATCACTACAACCCGAACCCCAAAACCTACACACTCGGCATCACCCTTATTTCCTATCCCCCTTTGCCTCGCCTTTCTATTTCCTTAAATACCACAGCCTTACTTCACCCATAACTCTCCCACACATACACACACTTCGCACACCACAGTTAAACATGCACACACATAATCGAACTAGAACAAACGCACACACAGCCTTCAACACCAACCACTGAAACAGCGAAACTGAAACCCCCAAATTCAAGCATCCCAATTCGACCCACACACACAAAGAGTACATACACACACACACACCCAGTTTATACACAATCACACACACTATTGTGTTGCTTTGCAGGGGAGAGGAGAGGGGAGAGGGCGAGAGAAAACAGAGAAAATAGAGTGTAGAGAGGGGAGAGAAGAGAGAGATAACAAAGTGTACAGAGGGAGAGATTGTGAGAGAGATTGTGAGAGAACTCAAGAGAGTTCTAGAGAACTCAGCTGAAAACAAGAAATTGGGGAAGAAATAAAGAAATTAGGGATATTTATCTAATATAATTTGCTAAATCCGTATTTAGAATGTATTTTGTTTTTTTAATTAAGTAAAATACGTGTTTAATATGGATTCGGTAACGTTTAATTAACGTTTGATGGACGGAGTGGCTGGTTTAATAACAAATCATTTACAGAGTGATACCGTTTGTAAGTCAAAAACAAGTAGTGGTACCATTCATAAAAACCAAAAATAGAGGGGTACCATTCATAATTTCCCTTTAAATTTTTTTTTTTCATATTTGTTAATCAAATTTGAATAAAAGGATGAGAATTTGAAAAATACAACTCTCAAAAATAATTTATTTTATATTATAAATTTTGAATAAATTTAACATATAATTAAAGGATGAATAAATTATTTTTTGCTATTATTTACGAAAAAGCTTCCTTACACACATTTGGATAGGATAATATGCTGTATACAATAAATCAAGGTCATCAAGTATATATGTATCCTAACCGTGGATTTGATATAACCGTGAGATGGAGTCATATTTTTTGATTGCCAAAGTTACCCCCTCCCAAGTAACGTGAAGACACGGCTATGCCTATAGTGACTTTTATTATTAAGAAAAAATAACCCCTCCTTATTATTGTTCTTAAACAATAAAGATCATTATATGATTTCAAAAAAAAATAATAAAGATCATTATATAAATTTACGATAAATTATTTTAATTTTAATTTACACAACATGAATAACAGAGGGTTTCCGGTGACAAATGTAACTAGAAAATATGAAGATAAATACAAAATTGAAATCCTTACACCAGATCCTATGATCATATTATATAATACAACAATAATTATACATATTTTGATACTATATTTTATTTTTTTGTTAGATATTTTAGTCCTCTTATTTGACATGTTTTTTTTATGAACAAAATTTTTTTATTAATTAAATAAATCAGCTTTCAAAGCATTAACTACTTTAACAGGAACAGGAACAGAGTTCCTATCGAAAACTCGATTTGGAAAAGAATATGATACTCGAATTAGTTCATAAGCCGTCATATTAGCATATCGTTTAATAAAAAACAACCAAAAGGAGACATCATAGGCATCTTGCTTCGAACTATTTGCACTGCCACCAAACAATCCGATTCCACAATAATCATTTGCCATGCTTGAGTTTTGATCCAACTGAGAGTTTGTTTGATGGCCATGGCTTCTGACAACTCCGGGGAGGAAATTCCATGTTTACAAATTGTATTAGCTTATAAGTAATTAATTCACCCCTTGCATCTCTGACCATCATCCCTATCGCTAATGCATCATATTCTCGAAATGTTGTTGCATCCATTGATATTTTGATTGTTGACTCCAGTGGCCTAACCCAAGAACTATCTGTTGGGCCGGGCAACACCCATTAACTCCACATTAGTATGATATTGTCCGTTCTGGGCCGTGGTCAAGCCCACACAGATTTGTTTTTGAGCTCCTCCCAAAAGGCTTCATACTAATGGAGTTGTTTGGATGCTTATATTCAAGATAATTCTTCTTTATCTTAACGATGTGGGACTTGGGTTGACACCCACTCTACAATCTTCCCTCAATCCAAGAACCACCAATCTTGTGACCCTTATACCGCCGTTGTTCATTTGTGGCTCCTCATTTTGCGGGACACGCGGCCCGATCACCTCAGTGTCAGGAAGACTTTCGACACAAGCCGTCCAAGATCTCCAATCTTAGTTCCGGAGAGCCTCCTATACCACACAACTTCCAGCCCACAACCCCAGGATCAACTTCTTAACTATCGGCTCTGATACCACTTGTTGGGCCGGGCAACATCCATTAACTCCACATTAGTATGATATTATCCGCTCTGGGCCGTGGCCAAGCTCGCACGGATTTATTTTTGGGCTCCTCCCAAAAGATCTCATACTAATGGAGTTGTTTTGCTACTTTATATTCAAGATAATTCTTGTTTATCTTAATGATGTGGAACTTGAATTGACACCCACTCTACACTATCTCCATCTCCTTCAACTAACTTCGAGAAACGACCATTTGATAACTTGCTTTGGTCCCAATGATAAATAAACAAACTATTACTCTCATTTTTAACGAAATTGACATGTACGAGTGTCAAACCACTGAAGCATTTTTTGATAAAAAAAGATGCCAAAAATGATATGCAAGGAAAAGAATATAAATAATATTTTTAATTATGTGACAAACTTGACACCATTGAAGGTTGCTCTAATGCAATCGGAGTTGAACGAATCCTCGAGAGATATTTTAGAGCATCTAACTCTGAGCTCTAAGAAACTATCTTGTTGACGGAGGAATTTGGGAACAACAAATTTTCGGGTACGTCGCCGGAAACAAGATCTGTAGCAGCGGTTCTTCGTCGGAAAAAGTTGTTGTGTAGGTGGCTGTAAGTAAGTGGTGGCTGAGATTGATAGGGTTAGTGGCGGCTATTCAGAGCTCTCGACTTCCAACCCCTCAATCGGCCTACGTACCCCGGTATTTATAGGGGATCAAGCCAGACGTAGTTCTTGGAGAACAAGAAACCCAAATGGGCTTGGATAACGGACCAGCTTCCGGAATGTTCTACTATGAGGCCTAACCACAAAGGCCCAAGGCTCATCCAAGATCTCAAGACTTCACGGATAAGGAAACTTCCCCCGTCGAGGACTAGTCCTATCCGTTACCAGCTATTTCTTGATTTCAAGGATGCAGGTATAGCCGTGGTTTACCCCAAGTGCAGAACGCATCCCTGTCCCCCGAATGAGAAGCACCCACCAGATAGCAAGACAGGTGATCCAGAGCTTTTGGGTGCAAAGTGCAGGATTACTCCAAAGTTCCCCAATGAGAGCGCGCCCATTGGCTACAGGAACAGAGCTCCCAAAGCACACACCAGAAAGTCCCCATCTTTCCACCTTAGGGCGCGCCCTTAGTGTTTAAGAAGGGTCCTTATATCCAGGCAAACCCCTGGAGGCCATCTGCGACGGACATCCCCCTCCTGAGATACGACAGGAGGGAATTCTTCAATAATCAAACAGGTCAATCGTCATTATTATCATCTTAGAATTCCAACATAACCTAGGGCGCGGCCTAACACACCCAGGGCGCGCCCTAACCTCTTGAAACCCTAATTTGTTCTCTAAAATCCCAAATTGAACCCGTATTTGACCCGAATCTATCTCAAAAATATCCGAACCGAATTTTGGCTATAACAACTACCCCCCAATTCCATATGAAATCAAAGATAATATATGGAATTTTCACGAACAAAAGCTCAAAATTCTTTCAACCTTCTAAACAAGGCGCGCCTTAAGACAGGGCGCGTCCTTGGAATTTCAACCGATTCTACAGCTGTCATCCACTATCTTTTCAAACCACTATAAATACCCCCCTTATCTTTCACTTTACTCTTTTCACTCTCTTTTTCTACCAAAACCGACACCGGCGATTTCAGATTTTCCGAGCACTAATCCGGCCGTTCTCATCACTTTTCCGGTCATTTCTTCACCAAATCGAACTCTAGAACTTACAAGGTACGCTTTCATGTCTTTATTTCAAGTTTTCACCGTGTTTTTTGTCCGATTTAGTACCTTGACTGTTGGTTATCTTCGTGTTCTACAATATTGCTTGTATGTATATTTGTATGTATACGCGTTTGATCTTATCTTGCTGTTATAACTTCTACAAAACATGTTTCTGTATATTGAATTAATCTGTTGGGCGCGCCTTACACATAGGGCGCGTCCTTAGCTTTACTTTTGCTAATACACCAGGCTGTCCTTAGTTGCGTATCAGTACCTTCTCTATTGACCAACCCATTAGTTTTGACTTGTAGAAAACATTCTTGTTATATTCCTCTCATGGGCGCGCCCTCAGTTTCTTTATTTTTTTTAATTTTGCAGCTGGAGGGCGCGCCGTCTCCATTTCACCCCTTTAAGGAACTTAACAAACGCATTGGGACTTACTCTCCTTTGCCAGCACCTCTTCCTCCCAATCCGCCTAGACCTCTCTTCTCATTTGTATCCTCAGAAGACAGGGCGCGCCTTATCCAGGATTTTAACGAAGACAAGATGAGTTTTTCCAGTGAAGACTCCTTGGATAACATTCCCCTTAGCAGCCGTATAAAGAACAACACAGAAACTTCAAAACCAATACCCGAAAAAACTCCAAACCCTTTGCATACAGATCCCTCAGATAATGATTATATTCCAAATTCCAATTCCTCCAACGACACACACTCTTCTGATACTTACTCCTCTGAGGGCGCGCCCTCAGCTTCTTCTATTTCACCCACAGCCGACTCCGAACCTACATCTCCATTACCTTCTCCAGTCCCGTTTAGACATTGGGAAGTCCTTGATGAAGAAATCGATATTGATTTTGGTAAATATGATGCCATGTCTGAAAAGGACAAAAATATTCTTAGAAAGAAACGAGGCAAATTGGCTTGTGTGAATATGTCTTCGACAGCCACAAGCAACGAAGTTGGATGGGCTATGCAATATTATGGCCAAGAAGGAATATGGGCCATTCCATATGCTCACCACCGCCCACACATATTCAATTACGGTAAGAATTTCAAAATTCCAAGGATGGTCTTAACTCCAAAACTAGTTGCTCTTGGTGTGGGCGCGCCCTTACACCCATATCTAAGGCAAGTACTCGAATGGTACAATCTTGCACCCATTCAACTTAGTCCCAATAGCTACAAACTTTTACTTGGTTTATTCATTCTCTATCACGATCTTGAATTTGGAGCTCCTTCCATGCACGAAGTCAGTTTCTTCTACAGCATTCGTCAATCCAGTATAGGCTATTATTATTTAGTAATAAATAAGCCTCACAATAATAAAGGATTTTCTGAGGGTAGGATTAGCCACACCAAACACTGGAAGGAACCATTCTTCTTCGTTTGGGATGTCCCTCGAGTTCGTGTGCAGTTCAACACCAATCCCTGTAAGTCAGGGCGCGCCTTAAATCCTTTTTTCCTTAATAACTTTCCACTTGAACTTTCATTAACTTTGAATTAACACAGATAGAAGAGTTCAGAAAACCCTCCAAGGCGCGGCCTCTCTCAGGGCTCAGGCTGTCCTCAAAATTGCCGAAGAAAAATTCAATCTTCAAACCCTTATCACAGAAGAAAACCTAAAAAGAGTTGGGATTCTCTCTGAGAGGGTTGGTTCCTTCTGTAAATTTAAGAAATTTAGAAATGGCATTGCCGTTCCCTCACCCTCTAGTGATAGCGATGAAAATTACGACTCAGATGAAGGTATAAAAATTATAGCATAGGGCGCATCCTTATCTTTCTTGCCAAAAGTTTCTTCTTATTTATTATTTTTTTTATAGCCTGTCTAATACCCTTATCCAGGGCGCGGCCTAATTCTTCCTTTTTTATCTCGTGTAGGTATGGCTCCTAAGATTCCTCGGGGTTTCGGAGGCACAAAGAAAAATGACAAGGAGAAAAGCGATGACAAAGCTGGTACCTCTAGGGCGCGCCCAGCAAAAGATTCCAGCAAAAGCATTCCTTCAAGCGATTCCCTGAAGAGGGATGTTGAGGTTCTTCATGAACCTGTTGAAAAAAGCAAAAAACAAAGGATCGAGGCCGCGCCCTCCTATGTTGAAACTCTCATTGGGCCTTCTGCGTCCTCGTTTGTCAAGGAATCCGAAGTGGATAAATGGCAAAACATGGATGCTGAAGAGGAAATACATTCCATGATCCATGCATCCTCCCAGCTCCTCATTCAATCTCTAGGGCGCGCCCAGAGAGTCCACAAGGAAAAGCTTCACCTTAACAAACTCGAAGCTGAAAATAGGAAGTATTCAAAGATGATCATTGAGAATGATAATAAATGGAAAAAAGATCTAGACGCCAAGGATGCTACAATTGCTGATCTGAAACATGACCTTGATGAATCTTGTGAACATCGTGATCTTCTGAATTCCAAGAATGTCAGGTTGGAGAAGGAGATAGTGAAAGGCAGAGTGTGTAAACTTGTAACACTATAACTAATGTAACTCAAACTAAAGGAAAAGATACTTAACCAGAAGACAATCAAGAACAAGAAGTCACAAGAAATCAACACTAAATGAAGACAAGGTAATTGATACAATTCAACATGTTAACTATGATCAATCCAAGAAGAAATCATTGAGAGAAGTTCAAGTCAAAGTTGTTCATGCCTTAGTGATTTGGAAAGCCAAGAATCAAGATCATAACTATCAGTATCAATAAGACCAATTGATTTCAAGTGAACAAGAAGGAAAGCAAATATTGGAAAGCCACATTACTAATTGGGTATGGTAATTTATTCAAGAAGCAAAAACCCTATCAAGACTAGTCACTTATGAACCAGACCGTTGCATCAGGTGTCAGGACATTGATAGCAAGTTTATGTCAGTAATAAAGATCCATATTCAAGAGCTTGGTGAAGAATAAAGAAGACATGAAGATATCACAAGTTCAAGATGTGCATTGAAGTTTCAAGTTGAAGACCAGAATATTTTCTAAGTACTAAATATTCTAGATGGCCAAGTAGAAGTTTCTAAGTAGAAGTTCTACTTAGAACTTCGAGATGGCTAAGTAGAAATTCTCAAGTAGAAGTTCTACTTAGAGTGCAGCTTCAACATGACACATGGCATCTACTGATTGGCAGATTTCCAAGCTTTCAAGATAAGGCAAGATTTATGTGGACATCATTGGGCCACGTACATCTTAGTCTTTGAAGACTACAGGACATAGATTACATGTAGTATAAATAGAAGTACTTGTGTAATGTTTTAGTCAGTGAGCAATTCTAGAGAAAAACACAAGAGAAAAAGAGAGAGTGCATTCACAGAGCTTAGTATCATTCACTTCTCTCTCAACTTCTGTTATACTTTGTAATGAATGTTGTAGCAACCCTTTCAAGTTATATATAAGACATATATTCCTTGAATCTGTGTGTTCATTTATTGCATCGTATTTATTGCTTCTCATATTCGAAAAGTTGTATTCACCCCCCCTCTACAACACAATTGGACCTAACAATTGGTATCAGAGCTATATGTTTAACATACAAAACATAGATCCTTGTGTTGAGTAGAAGAATCGTGAGTTTTCATTTTTCAGATCTACTTTTCATTTTCTCGAAAAGTGTGTTTTAATTCGTTGGTAGTGAAAAACTCATCTGAAAAATTATTTAAATACTCCAGGTGTGATTATTTAGCTTGGGTGTATTTTAACTAATTTTTGTGAATTTATCTGGGTTCGTTCATATTTGGTGTTCTTGAGTGTTCATCATCTGTTCTTATCAAAGAAGACAACCCAACAACTTTTTGATCTCCTTTTCAAAAGTAAAAGAATAAAAAGGTGGTTTTGGACTTTTTTTTTATTTGCTTTATTCGGCCGAAAGTATACAGACATACTCAGTACCTAGCATGTGGGTTAGGTGGGTTAGGTGAGTAAAGCATTCAAAGTCAAAAGGTGTTAAAGAGATAATATTGTTTATTCAATATTAAAGTAATCTGCAGAAAAATTATTCTAAGGACAAAAGTTCTACATAGAATTTCTACTTGAGAATTTCTACATAGAATTTCTACTTGAGAATTTCTACATAGAATTTCGACTTGGACAATTTCTACTTGGTGATTTCGACTTGAGCAAAATTTCTACTTAGAGAAATTTCGACTTAGGCAAAAGTTCTACATAAATATTCTACATAGCCTAGTCTTGGGTACTTAGAAACTTTTAGTGACCAGAATTGAGATGGCTTCTAAAAATGCATTCAAGATCCCAATGTTCAACAAAGATCACTATGAAGAATGGGTTTTCAGAATGAGACTATATCTAGAGACTGTTAACCCTGAATATCTGGAAGTCCTTGACAAGGGTAAATTTGTCCCAATGGTAGTTATTCCTTCACATACGGAAGGAGGAGTGGTTATACCACCTCGGTCTGAGCCTAAAAAGGTCTCGGAGTTTTCGGATGCTGATAAGGAACAAATAGCTTGTGATACTGCCGTTCGACAAACCTTGATGGAATCTCTTGATCATGAAATGTTCAACATAGTCAAAGGTCTGACTACAGCGAAGAAGATTTGGGACAAGATAGAAGTTGTCATGGAAGGATCTGCAGAGGTCAGAAGCAACAAAACACTCATACTCAAGATGGAGTATGACACCTTTAGAATAAGGAAAGGAGAAGGCATAACAGATGTCTACCTACGATTCAGTCAGTTGGTATTGGATTTGAATCTGAGAGGTGTAACTCTCCCCATGGTTGAGACTAATACGAGATATCTGAGGAACCAGCCAAAAAGCATTGAACATAGGGTCTACGCAATAAGAGAAACCAGAGATTTGCATACAACTTCTCTGGAAGAATATTATGGAATATTAAAGACCTATGAGCTGGAAACACTTCAAGATCAAGCATGGGACAATGATTCAAAGGGAAAAGAAAGTGCATCAGGATTAGTTGCTGATGAGGAAGAGTCTAAGAAGGCAATGGTTGCAGCAAAGCCTAAATCATCACTTGCACCACATCAAGTTGATAATGATGACGAGTGCGCATCTGACAGTGATGATGACTACTACACCCAAGAAGAGCTGGACAACATGGACGATAGTGTCGTGGCATACATGGCAAGGAAGTTCAGCAACATGAGATTTAGAAAGAGCAACCGACCATAGAGAAAATCTTCATCTTATTATCGGGCTACTAAGGGTGGTGGTAGTTCGTCAGGCTACAAAGGAAAAGGCAAGAATACCAGCTACAAATCTCCTTTGGATTTCAAAATGAAGTTCAAATGCTATAATTGTGGTGAAGCTGGACACTTTGCCTCGGACTGCAAAAAGCCTAAACAGACTTATCCAAAAGAAACATTTGAAGCTCTCAAAAGCAACTATGAAGCACTGTTGAAGGAAAGACATGGAAAACGAGCTTTATTGGTTACAGAAGGAAGAGCTTGGGATGATTCAGATGAGGAAGATGTTACTCATGTAGCAAACTTTGCCCTCATGGCTGAGACATCAGAGGAACCAGAGGTACCAGTTCTGACTCTTAAAGTAGAAATGTCTATTGATGATTATAAAGAACAGAACGGGGCTCTTAGTGAAGAGATCTATATGTTGTGCAAAAGCCTAGACTCTTCTCAAAAGGAACAGAAAACACTTGTTACCAAATGCAGAATGCTTGAGGCAAAAGTGGAAGAGCTAGAGGCTGCTTGCACTGTAGATACTTCTCTAAGAGACTTTATTAAATCTCTGGAACACAAGCTCGTCCTTAAGGAAGAAGTAGAAGCATGTCTTAGGAACAATCTAGCTGAGTTAGAAACAAAATGCGAAGCTTACAAACTAGCGGCTAGTAAAGTGTATGTAGATAATGACACATTTAAGAAAATAACTGGAGTAGGTATAGGACTTGATTATTCTGACCTTCCTAAGAAAGAAGGAAAGAGACCTATTGACCCTAGTTCCAGTGACCTTAAAAAGGAAACACCTAGTATTCTTAAATCGGCTGTCAAACCTATCTACAAACATCTTGTTCCTAGAATAGAAGAAGAAGAGACTGAATTGATAGCTAGATATGAGATTGAGATGGAAGATCGCCAGAAAGAACAACCTGTAACTCCTATCAAACAAGTTAAAATCAATTTCCCTAGAGATGAATCTAGACTAGGATTAGGAGCTAAGGCTGTTAAACAACAAGGAAAGAGAGAGAAAGGCATAAAAGAGGTTAAGGCTGAACGAATAAAGAAAGCATGTTATCATTGTAAATCTACTGAACATCTTTCTTATGCATGCAAAGCTAACATGAATGTTCCTGCTGCACATGCCATGCCTACCACACATACAATGAATAATCTGCATCAGAATCATGCACAGTGTGGTCAACCTAACTGTATGCCATGCACTTTTAATATCATGCAAACTTTTGTACATTTAATGAATGCATCTAGCCAGTCATGCTCAAATACTGTTGCTAGTTCAAATATCAAGAAAAAGTATGGTAGAGCCAAGACTGTCAGTCCTCCTAAACTTAGGAGTGACAAACCTTCTCCTAAGACTGACAAATCTGTCAAGTCTGAGAAAGGAAAGGAGATAGTCGAAAGCTCTAGTAATGTGAAGAAAAGTGCATCTCCTGTTGTTAAATCTGTTGATTCTCGATCTTATCGAAAAGCCGGGCCCAATCAAAGTTGGGTTCCGAAGAATGTCTAACCAATCTGTCATTGCAGGGCATTAAGCAGAATAGAAATAAAGTTATATGGGTGCTAGACAGTGGAGCATCAAGGCATATGACTGGAAACAAGTCCCTGCTTACAGAGTTGGTTATGAAGGCTGGCCCTTATGTTACCTTTGGAGATGACAGCATAGGTGTGACTAAGGGATATGGCAAACTGAAAACTGGCAATGTCATCATTGAAGATATTTCCTATGTTGAGGGACTAAAGCACAATCTGTTGAGTATAAGTCAATTCTGTGACAAAGGTTACGAAATTGTCTTCAACAAGAAAGGTGTCTCAATCACTCACATCAAGGAAGGCTCACTAGCTTTGAGAGGAGTTCGAAAGGCAGATCTTTTTGTTGCAGATATGGATTCAGCAAATCAGGATGAGGTCACCTGTTTCTACAGCAAAGCCTCGGATGATGAAAGCTGGTTATGGCACAAAAAGCTATCTCACTTAAACTTCAAAACGATGAATGCTCTCGCGAGGCGAGAATTGGTGAGAGATCTACCTCAAATGGAGTTCGCTCTGAAAGGACTCTGTGAAGCTTGTGAAATGGGAAAGTCGAAGCGAGCATCGCATAAAAGCAAAGAAATTTCTAGTATTACTGAGCCTCTGCAACTTCTTCATATGGATTTGTTTGGCCCAGTGAATGTCCTATCTTTGTCTAGGAAAAGATATGCTTTAGTAATCGTGGATGACTTCTCCAAGTATACATGGGTATTGTTCGCAATGACGAAAGACGAAGTACCTTTCTTAATCATTGATCACATCACTCAAATTGAGAATGTTTCAACACTTACTGTGAAGACGATTAGATCAGACAATGGCACTGAATTCAAAAACGCAGTGCTAAATGACTTCTGTGTATCTAAAGGAATACGTCGTCAGTATTCAGCCCCGAGAACTCCACAGCAAAATGGAGTAGTTGAAAGGAAGAATAGAACATTGGTTGAAGCAGCAAGAACTTTGTTGTATGATTCAAAACTTCCTTTGTATTTCTGGGCCGAAGCAGTGAGTACCGCTTGTTACACTCAAAATAGAACCTTGATCATAAAAGATAAAGAAAAGACACCATGTGAGCTAATGAACAACAGAAGACCAACAATCAAATACTTTCATGTCTTCGGAGCAAAATGCTATGTGCTTATAGATGATGAAAATCTAGGCAAGTTTGCAGCAAAAGCTCGTGAAGGAATCTTTGTTGGTTACTCTACAGACGTGGTGGCAGCTTATAGAGTGTTCTTGGTGAATGATCGAAAAGTGACTGAAAGTCACAACGTCAGATTCGACGATACCAAACTCTCATCAATTTCAAGAGATTCTAGTGAACCTGAGTCCCTAAAATTTCAGAATCTGGACTTAGAAGATCTTGAAGATGAACCTGAGTTGGTTGTTCCATTAAATGTTCCAAGCGTACATGAAGAACCTGAGTCTAGTGAACAAGCTAATTCTACAAGATCAGGAGAGACTTCTTCAGTACCAACCGGCAACAACTCAGGGGGAGTAAATAGCAGCTCAAGGACTACTGTTCAAGGCTCGAGTCGAGTTGACTCTAGTTCTGTAGGAGCTGGCACTAACTCAGGGGGAGTTAGTGAAAATAATCAAAGTAGTCAGCACCCCAACTCAGAAAGTCAAGCTGAATCATCTAGACAATTTCCAGGTGAACGGGTATGGAATAGAGACCATCCGTGTGAGTTAATTATTGGTGATCCAGATGCTGGTGTGACTACTAGAAGAACTGCAAGAGCTGACATGGCTAATATCTCCTTATATTCTGGGTTCTTATCCAAGCTTGAACCTAAAGAAATAGAAGAAGCTCTTGGCGATGCTGATTGGGTGATTGCAATGCAAGAGGAACTCAATCAGTTTGAAAGGCAGAAAGTTTGGAAACTGGTACCCCGACCAAAGAACAAATCCGTAATTGGAGCTAGGTGGGTATTCAGAAATAAACTGGATGAAAACGGACTTGTAACACGAAACAAGGCTCGTTTAGTTGCAAAAGGTTATTCTCAGCGAGAAGGAATTGATTATGATGAAACCTATGCACCAGTTGCAAGACTTGAGGCAGTCAGGATGTTCTTGGCATTTGCAGCACATAAGAACTTCAAAGTTTTCCAGATGGACGTGAAAAGTGCCTTCCTGAACGGAGAGTTAGAAGAAGAAGTGTATCTGGAACAGCCGCCTGGCTTCGTTGATCCAGAACATGCAGATTTTGTGTATCTACTCTTCAAATCTGTCTATGGCCTCAGGCAATCCCCAAGGCGATGGTATGAAACCCGATCTCTATTCTTAATTGAAAATGGTTTTGTTAGGGGAGTAATTGATAAAACATTGTTCTATAAAGTTGTGAGAAATGACTTAATACTTGTTCAAGTATATGTGGATGATATTATTTTTGGGTCATCAAATGAGCGCTTGTGCGAGAAATTTGCCAAGCTAATGCAGGAAAAATATGAGATGAGCATGATGGGAGAGCTGTCCTTCTTCCTTGGATTACAGATCAGTCAGAGAAAAGATGGTATCTTTATCTGTCAATCCAAGTACGTCAGAGATTTACTCAAGAAGTATAATCTAGAAGATGCATCAGCAGCTAAGACTCCCATGGCAACAGCCACGAAGCTTGATGAAGACAAATCAGGTAAATCAGTTGACATCACAAGCTATCGAGGTATGATTGGCTCACTCCTCTATTTAACTGCAAGTAGACCAGATATAATGTTCGCAACTTGTTTATGTGCAAGGTTCCAAGCGGATCCTAGAGAATCACATCTCGTAGCCGTCAAAAGAATTTTTAGGTATCTTAAGGGCACACCAAATCTAGGGATTTGGTACCCAAGAGATACAGGTTTTAATCTTATTGGCTATTCGGATTCAGACTATGCAGGTTGCAGGATTGATAGGAAAAGCACATCTGGTGCTTGCCAATTTCTTGGCAGAAGATTGGTGTCCTGGCAAAGTAAAAAGCAACATACAGTATCTACTTCTACTGCTGAAGCTGAGTACATTGCTGCTGGAAGCTGTGTAGCTCAAATACTGTGGATGAGGAACCAATTGAAGGATTATGGCATGGAGCACAAGAAAATTCCAATCATGTGTGACAACACAAGTGCCATTGCCATAACCAACAATCCTGTAGATCACTCAAGAACCAAGCATATTGACATCAGGTATCATTTCATAAGAGAACATGTCGAGGAGGGGACTGTGGAGCTACATTTTGTGCCCACAATGCAACAAATTGCAGATATATTCACCAAACCTCTTGATGAAGTAACATTCAATAGGTTGGTTGGTGAATTGGGAATGCTTAACACAAGTTAGTAAAGCCTTCTATCTGTAAAATCCATGTTTATGTTTGTATGTGCAAGCTAATCAATCATTATGTGCTTAGACTTTAATATGCCTAATTAATGATTGTTATAGGTTGCATATAGTGTGATTTTGCATGAATTCATTGTGTTTTAAGTGTCTTTTATAGCACAAATCTGTGAATTTATGCTTGTTAGATTGCATGATCATAAGGGGAGTTAAATTCATAATATTCTAAATATTGCATGATTTTTAGATGAATTTACCTATGATTTTCATGTAATTAGAGGCCTTAGAATTAAAAAACTTCAAAATTTCGAGTTAGGTTCTATCTCGAAACTCATCTAGAAATTCGACTTGAATTTCGACTTAAGCTGTCAGAGTGAAGTTTTTGAAAAATTCTAAGTCTGGGAAGAATTTCGAGTTGGCTATCTCGAAATTCATCTCGAAATTCGACTTAGAGTTCGAGTTCGAGTTACCAGTGTGCCTAGTTCTATCTTCAAAATATTCGAGATAAAGTCTATCTCGAATTTTATCTCAAAGGTTGAGATGAGGTTTCCATTAAGGGAATATTTTGAAAAGAACTGAGAATTAACTTCGAGTTAGTCTATCTCGAAACTTAACTCGAAGTTCGACTTGATGTTCGAGATAGAGTTCTTAGTCTATCTCGAAACTCAACTCGAATTTCGACTTGGTGTTCGAGATAGAGTTCTCAGTTAAGCTAAAGGGAATTTTTCGAGTTACACTCCTAACTCGAAACATATCTTGAATTACCCTGTACTTTTTGGTTCAAGGGGGTATTTTGGAAAGAATTTGAGATTAACTTCGAGTTAGTCTATCTCGAAACTCAACTCGAATTTCGACTTGATGTTCGAGATAGAGTTCTTAGTCTATCCCGAAACTCAACTCGAATTTCGACTTGATGTTCGAGATAGACTCTAACTCGAAAAGTATCTTGAATTTTCTTTTTTCCAAGTTTACTACAATTCAATAATGTTCAAGATAGGATTTCCCTATAGTTTCTGCTGTAATATTGGTTAAAGTGCTTATTTGTGCATAATTGTTCGAGTTAACCTCTATCTCGAACTTTATCTCGAAGTTCGACTTGATGTTCGAGATGGAGATGTTCGAGATAGAAATGTTCGAGATAGAGTTCGACTTAGATGTCCCCTGTATGGACTTAGTACTTTTCACATTTTTTAACAGGGACATTTTTGTCATTTTACAATCTTCTATATATACATCTTTAACCCGATGCCTAATTCACTTTACCTAATTCTAATTTTCACAGCAGCCTCTTCACAAAACAAGGCGATTTCATAACTTCATACCTTTAATCTGTGTTTTGTGATTAAACTCGTACTAATCACGAATTACTGCCAAATTTTTGACTGAGATTCACTGTGTAATCATTAACCTTTGTGTTGGTGTGTTTTGTAACCGCATATACACGCGCATATACATACACACAAACATCAAGTTTTGTGTATCTGTTCCAAAACGCGATTTCATATTCTCCACAAATACACACGATTTCACTGATAAACACACGAATATTCATCCTTGTTGAATATTCAGATCCAGTAATTGGCAACTGTTCATATTCCGTAGTTTAAATTTTCGGATTATCTTTTGATATTCTCGAAAAATTAAAAGGAATAAAACTGATTAATTCGTAATTTATTTGTTTTTCTCAATTAAAATAAAAATTCACATCTTTTAAAAGAAAAACATTTAATTAAAATGGCTCACCAATTTTCCCTTGCTAAAAACAATTTTTATAATATTTCTACGGAAATTGGTGATCAACTCCCGCGGTTTAAGTTTTGGATACGATTTCTCAATTTGTATTCCAAAGCTAGCCATGCTTTTACTGCTAAACCTACACTAGTACATGATGCTTTACAGCAATTATGGACTAGTGCGGTTACTTTTGGGAGTAAATCAACCCCCTACGGTTTCAGGTTTACCTTAGCGGGTCAGGAATATGAGGTGACCGAACAAATTGTCAACAGAGTTCTGGGATTCCCAATTAAAGATGCCTATGATCCAGAACCTACTGCTGCAGAACGCCTCAGATTCTTTGAAGAAATTGGATGTTATCCTCCAAAAGGCCCAATCACAGGAAATATCCAAAAGCAATTCTTCCATGCGGAATGGAATTACTTTTTCGAGGCCATCACAAGATGTTTTCGGGCACGCGAAAAAGACTTTCATCAAATTCCAATTCCAATGCAAACCTTTGCAGTTGCCCTAGCAAGAGAACTGGATATAAACTATGGACGCATAGTTCTCTCTGAGATAGTGGCCTCAATGGGATCCCTTGCAAGCAGAGACCTCACTACAAATGATGTTGTCTGCTGGTTTCCTCGGTTTCTTCAAATGCTGATCAATGACTTAATACCGAAGGATGCTCTTGCTATTAGACAGGGATTTGCCAGAAGCCCCACATCTGAATCGCTAGGGATGGGCACTAAGTCACTTTCAACCATTGCTAATCAGGATAAACATCAAGGTAAACCAATGTTTACTCCTGAAAATATTCAAATGTGGCTTAGATATGATGCAAGAGTTACCAATTTGGAGGCATCATCACAAGTCTCATCACATGCTCAAAATCCATCTGTTCATGCTGAGGCATTTGATGAGATTCCTGATGAGGAAAGCGATGATGCACAAGGTAATCAATCAGGTAATCTCTCTCTGCATACTATTCATTCCTCCTCCTATGTTTCTGATTCCGCGACCCAAGAGACTGCTAACCCGCAGGATCTATCCCAGGGTAAGAGCCATATTTCTGACTCTGAGTCTGATACACATTCCTATTCTCTATCACCCCTGTTAACGGAAGTCAGAAAACCAGCACGTATATATATACAAGATGATGAGGAGAGTGAACCCGAAGAGCAGCAACTTATTCGAAAGAAAGCCAAACTTTTCCACGCTGCTACTTCACAACCACAGTCAAACCCTAGCGTGTCACACGCAACCACTCCACCTCACGCGAGTGGTTCACCCCTTGAACATTCTGCACATAGGGATTTTGATTTTGGTGAGGATGATGTGCCTCTTGAAGATACTGTTGCTTCAAGAGGACATGAAGTCTTAAGAACTTCAGCCGTACCTTCACCGGTACGTACTGATGCTGCAAAGAGGATCGGTTCTGATGTCGTACAAGGACACTTTGCAGCCTCTCAGCCTGAGATTCCAACTCAGGAACAAACAGAATTTGATCCCATAACTGTCAACAACATTTCTTATCAATTTTCTGCAGGTACTGCTTCACTATTTGGATCAATCATTGAAGACATACACGAGCGTGAGACAGGGAGTGTGTGTGAGAGGTTAGGGAGAGAGGGACCTTCATTTTCAAGGCCCGAAACCGAGCGTCAAATACCAACAGAACGAGTATTAGAGCGAGGTCACCTAAACCAAACACCGTCCCTTAACACTGAAAATCTTGATACGCGTATGACTTCAATGGAAAATCAGATGAGGCAGTTCGGGCAGACGATGGGGCAGTTCGGGATGAATATTGGAAACAATCAAAGGGCTCTAGACGACTACTCAGCAAGAATGGCAAGTCAAGCTACAGCTTTTGATGATTTGACAAATAAGGTCAATGACTTGGGCCATGCTGGTGGTGTCTTGGGAAGCACTCTCAATGAGAGGATGGGGGCATTGGAGTCTACAATGCACACAATGGCTGTGGAGATCAGTAGAATGATGTTCGCAGTCAGGAGTTTTGTGCCCCAGGAGTGCTTCGAGTCACAACAACCTCCCCCGATGCTGGTGCAGGTGGTGCAGGTGGTGCTAGTGGAGCGGGAGCCTCTGGTTCTGGTTTTGGAGGTTCCTATGCAGCTGGTGGATCTGAAGACCATGGTGGAGCTCAGGATAACTCACCTAAGGGGGAGAGTGGAAAGGAGACGAGACAGCAGGCAGTTCACCTCGAAGAAATTGAAGAACCCGCTGATCTTGTCAAGGAACCAGAAGTTGAGCCGTCTGTTGATGAAGAGGCTCTGAGGATGAGAAAGGGTAAGGCAGTAATGGT
This sequence comes from Saposhnikovia divaricata, assembly GCA_036435485.1. Taxonomy (NCBI): domain Eukaryota; kingdom Viridiplantae; phylum Streptophyta; class Magnoliopsida; order Apiales; family Apiaceae; genus Saposhnikovia; species Saposhnikovia divaricata. The sequence goes on along the minus strand of CM071594.1, from coordinate 50,596,178 downwards.
TGATGAACCATTTGTTGATCTGAGTCATCAGGAAACAGTACAGGAGGTACTTGACTCAGATTCTGACATGGAAGACGTACCGTTGGCACACGCTATAAAAAGATCTTTGAAGGAACAAGGTGGAGGTGCTGGGATGTCTTCCGGACTGCCTGAAGAATTTCCTGTTGATGAGGAAACCCTTAAAGCTCAACAGTTAGCCTTGGAACAAGCTCAGTTCCATAAAATGAAGATGATGCAAGAACATGCTGCGTTCCTAGAACAGAAGGTGGAGCTACAAGGGAAGCAGTATGAGTATGAGCTTGCAAGGCTAGCTAATCCTCAAGTTGATCTGGACAAACGAAGGATAGGGCAGAAATGGGATGAAGCAAGGAAGATAATGATGGGACCCTGTGCAAAAGGAGTTCATAACAAGGATGCAGATGATCTGTTCTACAACTTGAATTTGCAGAATCCAATGACTGGGGACTATATAAATGCTTTGAAGAGATTAATTTCTAAAGTCAGGGTTGGATACAATGCAAATCTTAAGGAGTGGCAGGTTATCTTATCTTTGGTAGAAGGAGTCCCAACATCTTTCTTATATGTGGATGACCAATTCATAATGAGAAGATCTGCGTCAGAGTTGTTCTTGCTAGCGACTAAAATTCAATACTCTCAATCTGAGGAGCTAAGCATTCTGTACAGGGATCAGTTAATGCAGCTAGCAGAGGACAAGGGTCCAGAATTCTCAGCATATCCAAATTTTGTCCGGATGGTAGTTGACGGAAAGATGAAGAGGGTTAGCATGGAGGAAAATGATCTAATGGAGCTTTCAGTGGAATCTCTCAAAGCTGTCTGTAGACAAATGATGAGTAAGGGATTCGCTTCTGAGCTTAAAGATAAATCCGTGAAGATCATTGAGAGAGTAATATTCAAGAAGAGCAATGAGGTGTGGAAGTGTGATGTCATTGCTCCAAACCCTCTTGATGACGTGAAGATTGAGCCGGAGCTGATAGAGAAGAAATGGAATATTCTTCAAGCCATGAAGAATGTAGATGAAGCTCTGACTCTTCCTTCTGGAGCACTAGAACAAGGAGAAATAAGGGAGGCTATTGGTGTTCCAGGAAGTGAAAGTGTATACTGGATACATGCTTATGTTGAAGATACAGCTGATGCCTTAGTATTCATAGATGCAGACCAAAATCAAACAATCTTGCATATGAGTAGACAATGGCTGCTACGGACTCAAGATGCTGCATTTCTGGAGAGAGTATTATATGTATTCAAATGGGGCGAAGTGGAAGATAAGTTTGTTGAAGAAAAGCAGAGACGCATGAGTTACCTGTCTGAAGTAGTAGTGGAAAAGAAGCGAATGGAGCGAGATGCGGCCAGTGTCCACAATACTGACCGTGTCAAGGGCTACCCCAAGATGATCTATTGTCAGTTCAAATCTGATAAATCTCACTGGAAACCTCAGCTCATCATGAAGAACTTCGAGGACATTCCAAAGATCAGAACTACTCAGGAGGTGGACAAACTCAGAAGGCTTTTCAAACATCCTTATCCAGAGCCCAAGAACCCTCTAGAAATGGAAGCTGTAAGTCTATTGAATGCTAGGTGGAAGCAGCTTAAAGATCCAGTATACAAGAAAGAAAAGCAGCAGAAGGAGAAGAGCAAAAGGCAGAAAGAAGAGAGAGACCAAGCTGCTGAAGCTAGAAAGAGGAAACGGAATTAGGGTTAAAGGTCAGAGTGGTGTGAACTTGAAGTTGGAAAAACTTCATGTCTTTTGGTTGCTTTAACTCACTTGAGGAAAATTCACCTTAGAGTGAATCCAATAAGGTGATACAAGTTTGACTAAAAGGTATGAAATAATCCAGGTGATAGGAATCACTCAAATGATCTTTAATTTGAAGTTCGAATTCTGTTTCTAGTTTAAGTTCTTTGTATTGTTTTCATGTAAATTTCAATTGTAAATTATTCAAGACTGTAATGTTAATTATCTTTTCTCGTCTCATTGTTTAGTTGAGTTATCCTTCATTAATTTGAATGTCATTGTTAGACAATCAAATTGGGGGAGATTGAAAGGCAGAGTGTGTAAACTTGTAACACTATAACTAATGTAACTCAAACTAAAGGAAAAGATACTTAACCAGAAGACAATCAAGAACAAGAAGTCACAAGAAATCAACACTAAATGAAGACAAGGTAATTGATACAATTCAACATGTTAACTATGATCAATCCAAGAAGAAATCATTGAGAGAAGTTCAAGTCAAAGTTGTTCATGCCTCAGTGATTTGGAAAGCCAAGAATCAAGATCATAACTATCAGTATCAATAAGACCAATTGATTTCAAGTGAACAAGAAGGAAAGCAAATATTGGAAAGCCACATTACTAATTGGGTATGGTAATTTATTCAAGAAGCAAAAACCCTATCAAGACTAGTCACTTATGAACCAGACCGTTGCATCAGGTGTCAGGACATTGATAGCAAGTTTATGTCAGTAATAAAGATCCATATTCAAGAGCTTGGTGAAGAATAAAGAAGACATGAAGATATCACAAGTTCAAGATGTGCATTGAAGTTTCAAGTTGAAGACCAGAATATTTTCTAAGTACTAAATATTCTAGATGGCCAAGTAGAAGTTTCTAAGTAGAAGTTCTACTTAGAACTTCGAGATGGCTAAGTAGAAATTCTCAAGTAGAAGTTCTACTTAGAGTGCAGCTTCAACATGACACATGGCATCTACTGATTGGCAGATTTCCAAGCTTTCAAGATAAGGCAAGATTTATGTGGACATCATTGGGCCACGTACATCTTAGTCTTTGAAGACTACAGGACATAGATTACATGTAGTATAAATAGAAGTACTTGTGTAATGTTTTAGTCAGTGAGCAATTCTAGAGAAAAACACAAGAGAAAAAGAGAGAGTGCATTCACAGAGCTTAGTATCATTCACTTCTCTCTCAACTTCTGTTATACTTTGTAATGAATGTTGTAGCAACCCTTTCAAGTTATATATAAGACATATATTCCTTGAATCTGTGTGTTCATTTATTGCATCGTATTTATTGCTTCTCATATTCGAAAAGTTGTATTCACCCCCCCTCTACAACACAATTGGACCTAACAGATAGAGGAGTTGAAGATACAGCGTGACAGTCTTGAGATCGAGAAGGCTGACTGTTGGAAAGATGAGAAACAACGTGTTGAAGATGAAAACTTCCAAAGGGGCTTTGACTTCTATCTTCTTGGTTTTCTGGCTAATGATCCTGACTACAACTGGGAGGAAAAGTTTGGTCGTGAAAGTGCCGAAGATATCGAGGACTTCAAGAAGGTGCACGCAAGTGCAATTAAAGCAAAGAGGATCGAGCTGGGTTTGGACAAGGATCCTCAGGGCGCGCCCTCTCCCACAGATATTCCTGAAGCTCAAAATCAAGATGCTCAAACATTTCCTCCTGTAACAGATCAAGCCTCCCTTCCTGAAGATACAACTCCTCTCTCCTTCATCCAATCTACAAACGACCAGGACGCGTCCCCTGCTAAGGACGCGCCCTAAAAACTTTTATCATCTTTGAACTTTTGCTAGGTTTTAACATTTAAGGTGCGGGCCCTTTGTAAAACCCTGCAAATTGTATTTTGAATGTCGTGAATATTGTCCGTGTTTTTATGACTAAATATTGTGTTTCTGCAAAATTCTGTTCAACTGCCAAATTACTTTTACCGCAAAACAGCTATAGGGCGCGCCCTAACATATAGGGGGCGACCTTTGTAAAATTTTCTTTATCACTATTAAAAACACATCTTCAAAAATTTTCAGATAATTCTTCTATTTTTCACATCATATGATGTGTAAATACAGGGCGCGCCCTAGTTTGAGCGCGGCCTCTTGTGTTTTATCAGCCAATATTCTTCCAACTCTTGAAAACATTGAAACACATAAAATAAAAAATCTTCATTCATGTTGAGGGCGCGCCCTAAGGCATTACCCTTTTCAATATTCCTTGTCAATTATTGCTTGTAATTAAACAGAATTTCACAGGGCGCGCTCTAAGGCATAGAGCACGACCTCTTGTAATAAAAAGAATCTTCAAAAACTTGAAAAAATGTCTTGATAAACTTTATTAATCTTCAAATAAACTCAAATCTCAACAGAACAGGGGAAGGTATACATGAACTACCCCCCGAGCTAAGGAGAATAAACTTCGAAAAAGCGTAGAATAAAAACAGCAAGTCTCGACTAGAACTAAAGAAGGCGTATGTGTACTACCCCCCTAGACTAGGAGAAGATTTATTTATGCTAGTCTATAACTTAAATATAAGCCTTCATACAATAGGGGGTCAAAGCCGCACCCTACTGATAGTATTTCCTCAGATGCTCTGCATTCCATGCCCTTGGGATTGTGTTGCCATCCAAGTCTTCTAGATGATAAGTCCCTTCCCAGATGATAGACTTGATCTTGTAAGGTCCTTCCCAGTTGGGACCAAAGACTCCATGTGCTGCTACCCTTGTATTTGGCATAACTTTCCGCAGAACTAAATCACCCACCTTGAAAGGTTGAGCCTTCACCTTCTTGTTATAATACCGTGCAGCCCTCTGCTGATAAGTTGCCAACCTCAACTGCGAATTTGCCCTCATTTCTTCTAGGAGATCAAGATTTAACCTTTGATTAACCATATTTTATTCTTCATCATAAAAATCTCTTCGGAATGATCCTGCTCCAATCTCCACTGGCACCATTGCTTCACATCCATACGACAATATGAAAGGAGATTCTCCAGTTGTGGTTCTTGGAGTCGTGTTATACGACCATAAGACCATGGGAAGTTCTTCAGGCCAATTCCCTTTGCTTTCTTCCAACTTCGTTTTCAAGGTATGCTTGATTATTTTATTGACAGCCTCTATCTGCCCATTACTTTGAGGATGATACACAGCTGCAAACTCCTTCTTTATCCCCAAATCATCACACAACTTTCTCAATTCCTTGCTGTCAAACTGCTTTCCATTGTCCGACACAAGTTTATACGGAATTCCAAACCTGCACACAATAGAGTTGAAAACAAAATCTCGAATCTTTCTTGCAGTAATTGTGGCCAAGGGCATTGCTTCCGCCCACTTGGTAAAGTAATCCACAGCGACAACAGCATATTTCACTCCTCCTTTGGCTTTAGGGAGCTCTCCAATAAGATCTATTCCCCACATAGCAAATGGCCACGGACTCATTAAAGAAGTCAAAGTAGTAGCAGGGCTGGTAGAGTAATTGGCGAACCTTTGACACTTGTCACATGCCTTAACAAACTCGTAAGCATCCTTCTTCAAGGTAGGCCAATAATATCCTTGCCTTAATACCTTCATTGCCAACGAACCACCCCCCGAGTGATTGCCGCAAATCCCTTCATGAATCTCCCTAAGGATGTAATTGCATTCATCCCCATCTATACACTTGAGAAGTGGTTGATTGAAACCCCTCTTATATAATATCCCATCATACTCCACGAATCTAGCTGCTTGATACTGAAGCCGCCTGGCCTCCAGCTTCTCACTTGGAAGTATACCTTCTCGGATATATTTTTGAATGGGAGTCATCCAAGTAATATTGGGAATAGATTCCACTTCCATGACTTCAACCTCCGGAATGCTAGGTACTTCCTGTACTTGCAAAGGTACTGTCCCCAACAGCATAGCATCTTTCTGTGACCCTAACTTGGCTAACACATCTGCACTACAGTTCTCATCTCGTGGAATACATTCTACCTGTACTTCTCGAAACTTTTTAATCAACCGCTGAGCGCACCTCATGTAAAGCTCCGTCCTTGGACCTCTGCACTGAAATCCACCTTTCACTTGTCCAACCACTAGTTCTGAATCACTTAACACAATGAGATTTACTACCTTCATCTCCAAAGCCATCTTCAGCCCATTAATCAAGGCTTCATACTCCGCATCATTATTGGTTGCTTGAAATTTGAAATGAATAGCACTCATGAGTTGACTCCCCTCAGGGGTAAACAAGATTACACCTGCTCCAGCACCTCCATTGTTGACAGCTCCATCTACTTGTAACTTCCACCAAGGTTGAGGAACTTCTTCAAATGGGCTTGCCCTCTTTAGTGGAATTTCAGGCTCAACCAATACAATTGATTTTTCTTCACTTTCCGACTCGAATTCAAGAATAAAATCAGCAAGAGCTTGACCCTTAATGGCTGTCCTTGGAGTATATTCCAAATCAAACTGTCCCAACTCAATCGCCCATTTTAACATTCTACCAGAGGTTTCCGGCTTGTGGAGAATTCCTCTCAATGGATATGCCGTACGAACTTCAATCTTGTGGGCCTGAAAATAAGGCCGAAGCTTCCTGGATGCCAGAACTAAGGCGTAAACCAACTTTTCCATGCTAGTGTATCTGGTTTCCGCATCGAGCAAACGCTTACTCACATAGTAAACCGGAGACTGATGGTCAACTTCTTCTTTCACCAATACCGCACTAATGGAATGTTCCGAAACGGCCAAGTATAAAATTAACGTCTCTCCTTCCACAGGCTTAGCTAAGAGAGGAGGATTTCCCAAATGTTCCTTTATTTTCTGAAAAGCTTCCTCACATTCAGATGTCCATACAAAATCTTTGGCTGCCCCCTTTATTGCTTTGAAGAATTCTCTGCATTTATCCGATGATTTTGATACGAAACGATTAAGGGCAGCTATCCTTCCCATGAGACTCTGAACCTGCTTCACACTAGACGGAGATTTCATGTCAAGAAGAGCTTTTATTTTTGCTGGATTTGCCTCGATTCCACGATGATTAACAATAAATCCTAGAAACTTCCCGGATTCTACCCCGAAGACACATTTTTGAGGATTCAACTTCATCCTAAACTTCCTCAAAATCTCAAACATCTGTTCCAAATGCTTTACATGGTCTTCCGCTTTTAAGGATTTAACAAGCATATCATCCACGTATACCTCCATGGTTTTCCCTATCAAATCCTTAAACATCATATTTACCAACCTCTGATAGGTTGCGCCAGCATTGATTAACCCGAAAAGCATGCCAATATAGCAATACAATCCTCGATCTGTAATAAAGGAAGTGTGCTCCTGATCTGGCTCATACATAGGGATCTGGTTATAACCAGAGTAAGCATCCATGAAACTCAAAAGAGCATGTCCTGCCGTAGCGTCCACCAACTGATCAATCCTCGGGAGTGGAAAGCTATCCTTCGGGCATGCCTTGTTCAGATCAGTGAAATCCACACAAGTCCTCCATTTTCCATTTGGTTTTTTCACAAGAACTGGATTAGCCAACCAATCTGGATAATATGACTCCTTGATCAGCCCAACATCTAGAAGTCTATCCACCTCTTCTTTCAATGCCATGGCTCTCTCTCCACTTACTGGCCGGCGTTTCTGGCGGATTCCCTTTTTGGTAGGATCTATATTCAGACGGTGACACATAACCTTCGGATCAATCCCAACCATATCAGCATGACTCCAAGCAAAAACATCCAGATTGTTTAAAAGGAAATTGGTAAGCATGCCTCTTAACTTGGAGTTCAACTGCGATCCAATCTTCAGAACCTTAGTTGGATCCCTTTCATCTACCAAAATAGAAATTGTATCCTCTGCAGGACCAGTTTTTTCCACCGGTTGCGGTGTCCTTGGGTCGAGGTCGAAATCAAAACTTCGAGGATCTTCAACCGGTGCTGCACCCTTGGAGGGCACGTCCTCTTTAAGAGGAAAGTCTTCCTCGACAAGGGTATGCACCAAACCTTCAAGTAACATTCGTCTCCCTTCAACCTGCTCACCCTTGAGATCAAATGAGACTACTTCCTCTGCTTCTTCCTCTATTTCCTCCAAAATTCCTTCTTGAAGCTCATCAAGAACCGAGGTATCATCCTCAGGGCGCGCCCTGTATAGCAGTTCTTCCTCTTCAGGTTCCTGGACAAGATAATGGGCTTTTACCTCCTCTGGGACAACACTCATGACCCCTGAACTACTCTCACGTAGGGCGCGCCCTCCATCCTGCTGTCTCCTAAACCCTTTAATTGCCTTATGGTAAAAATCTCTCGAGTCATGCTGAGAGCCCCGTACAGTTCCCACACCATTTGGCGTAGGAAATTTCATCGCGAGATGATAGATGGAGGTCACAACTTTCATTTCCTTCAACAGAGGTCGTCCTACTAGAGCATTATGTGAGGAATCCACATTCAAAATCATGAAATCCATCATTTGCGTCACAGAAAGGTTTCCTTCCCCAAGAGTTACCGGTAATTTGATAGCTCCCATAACTTTTACCGATTCTCCTGAAAAACCATAGATCCATCCGTTGTCTTGAATCATGTCTTTGTCTAAGAGTCCCAGCTTCTTATAAGTACTGTAGTAGAGTATGTTCACCGAGCTTCCATTGTCCACGAAAACCCGATGGACATTCTTCGAACCAATCTGAATTGCTACTACCAGAGCGTCATTATGAGGATGATGTACCCATCTAGCCTCTTCTTCAGTGAAAGTAATGTCAGCACATTCTTCCTTGAACAACTTAGGTGGCCTCAATTCCAAACTATTCACATTTGTGAGAGGTCGATACCTCGCTTCTCTGGAATATCTCTCCATAGCGTGATTGCTATCTCCCCCTAAATGGTGTCCTCCAAAGATGGTGTGGATACTTCCTTCTTTGACGAATTTCTTCTCTTCCGGCTTACCATCTCCGTGGAGGGCGCGCCCTCCATCTCTCCTGTCGGGATTCTCCCTATGCTTCTTCACCTCCCTAACAATCCATTCCGTCAGGTATCCTTCCTTAATCAAATCCTCAATCTCTTCCCTGAGTTGACGACATTCATGAGTGTTATGCCTTGAGGATTCATGGAATTCACAATACTTTTTCTTATCCTTACTGTGCCAGGAGGTCAATGGTTCCGGCTTTCTGAAGAACCCTTTGTTCTTATTCACCTCAAAGATATGTTCAATAGAAGCTGCTAAAGGAGTATAATTACCCGGCCTTTGATCGTAAGTGTATGTATCGGGTGGACCCCAATTTCTTCCAGTTTCAGCTAAACTTACCCGGTTCGCACCAGTCGCTATACGACGAGTAGGACTAGGAAACCTATCCTTCCTTTTACCAGTCTTTCCCTTAGAACCGTTCTGACTCTCAATTTTTCGGTTATCCGCCAAGGATTGTTCCACAATCTTGAAAGACTCAGCTTGCGCAAACACATCAGCCAACGTAGGTGGATCGCGTCCTTGAAGATGTTTCCAGAAATCAGTTCCCACTGACAATCCAGCAATTAGGAAACTCTTGAGCGTTTCATCTGTCGCTCCTCTCACCATAGTGGATTCCGAGTTGAATCTCTTGAAATAGGATTGCAAACTCTCTCCTTCCCTTTGCTTGATGTTGGCCAAGGTCGTGACCGGAGGAGCATATTTTACCGCAGCCTGGAACTTAGTTAAGAACAAGTTCCTCATCACCTGCCATGACGTAATTACCCCCGGACCAAGCTTCTGAAACCATTGCTGAGCACTCTCCCTGAAGGTTGCTGCCAACAATCGACACCTAGCCAGTTCCGTAACCTGATAGACATCCATCTCAATATCGAAACGTCCAAGGAATTCCACAGGGTCTGCATTTCCATGAAATCGCAAATCATTAGTCATTGATCTATACCCAGCAGGGAGCTGCGCCTCTCTAACCTCAGTTGAGAAGGGAGAAGATGTTGGCGCAGTTGCAGATATTCTTCCTCCATCTAGGTGAGCAAGGAGTTTCTTTAAGTCATCCACATTAAATGTTCCCACTCCAGGAATATTCTGGATATTTGGTTGTTCCGCAGTCTGAGTACCCCCCGGGGGTGGAGGTGGCGGTGGAGCCGCCGTCTGAATGCCTCCTTGAACTTCAACTTGTGGTTGAGTCACAACCTCTTGAGTTTGAATTTGATGACCCTCGGGATTTCCATGAGGTTGTGGATTCCCTTGAGAACCTCTCTGATACTGTTCTCCCGAGCGAGAGTGCGTCCTCGACCTGGACTCACTGGAAGTGCTTGAGGGAATTTGATGGATGCGGGGGGATCTCCCACCTGAGGGCGCGCCCTGATTACGGGGGCGCCTATTTCCCTGGTGCCAATCCATTCTTCTGTCACCGTTATCACGGTTTCTTCTTTCGGTATTATCACGATGAGGAGTTTGGTGGAATCCAAGGGGCCGCGACCTGTTTTGAACAGGGGGCACGCGCTGTGGATTATCATTTCGAGCAAGAGTTCTCTCATGTCCAAGGGGCCGCGACCTGTTGTCAAGGGGCACGCGCTGTGAATCATGGGGCCTCGATTCCATATATTTGTCTTTCTTCTGAAGCTCGAGGAGCACCATCCTCAAATCATCGTCATCAAGCCTTATTCCAAGGCGTTCTTTCAAGCTGGCAAAATCTCTCCTTTCTTTAGCGATTTGCTCTTCATCCCTTTGAATCTCATGAGGAGTGCGCCCTAAACGGTGAGGATGAGGGCGCGCCCTCTCTTGAGGATTCACCAACCTGCGCTCAGAATTATTTTCACTAGGGTATTCAATAATAGGATCAGAATAATCTAACCTTCGAGGAGTGACCAGCTGAAATCTCTTTTCATGACTTTCCTCCCCCCTTCGAGAATCTTCCACGATCTGAGGGGATTTCCCTGATCGGCGATGATTTCGTGGGATACTCCGAGATTTTCTCCTTGATTCTTGCTCTTCCTCCACCGAACCCAATCTCGCCCCGAAATTATTTATGGCATCTTGCATAACATACAGCTGTTCCATTAATGCCGAATTATTGATGAGAACGGGCGGCTGTCCGCCGATGGCGGCCGGAGTTCCTTGATGTCGCGGAGGAGCAGCAATATTTTCCGGGACATAAGCTTCATGACGCGCTCGGTTATCTCCCAAGCTATCTTCAGAATCGTAACCATCTTCTTCTTGAGAACCTCTGCCATGATTGTGAGACATCTTTTCCTCCTAAGATGTAGATCTTGATTGGCTCCCCTGCTTCTAGCGCCAATTTGTTGACGAAGGAATTTGGGAACAACAAATTTTCGGGTACGTCGCCGGAAACAAGATCTGTAGCAGCGGTTCTTCGTCGGAAAAAGTTGTTGTGTAGGTGGCTGTAAGTAAGTGGTGGCTGAGATTGATAGGGTTAGTGGCGGCTATTCAGAGCTCTCGACTTCCAACCCCTCAATCGGCCTACGTACCCCGGTATTTATAGGGGATCAAGCCAGACGTAGTTCTTGGAGAACAAGAAACCCAAATGGGCTTGGATAACGGACCAGCTTCCGGAATGTTCTACTATGAGGCCTAACCACAAAGGCCCAAGGCTCATCCAAGATCTCAAGACTTCACGGATAAGGAAACTTCCCCCGTCGAGGACTAGTCCAATCCGTTACCAGCTATTTCTTGATTTCAAGGATGCAGGTATAGCCGTGGTTTACCCCAAGTGCAGAACGCATCCCTGTCCCCCGAATGAGAAGCACCCACCAGATAGCAGGACAGGTGATCCAGAGCTTTTGGGTGCAAAGTGCAGGATTACTCCAAAGTTCACCAATGAGAGCGCGCCCATTGGCTACAGGAACAGAGCTCCCAAAGCACACACCAGAAAGTCCCCATCTTTCCACCTTAGGGCGCGCCCTTAGTGTTTAAGAAGGGTCCTTATATCCAGGCAAACCCCTGGAGGCCATCTGCGACGGACATCCCCCTCCTGAGATACGACAGGAGAGAATTCTTCAATAATCAAACAGGTCAATCGTCATTATTATCATCTTAGAATTCCAACATAACCTAGGGCACGGCCTAACACACCCAGGGCGCGCCCTAACCTCTTGAAACCCTAATTTGTTCTCTAAAATCCCAAATTGAACCCGTATTTGACCCGAATCTATCTCAAAAATATCCTAACCGAATTTTGGCTATAACATATCTAGTGGTTTTACTAGTTGTGGATTAGTGCAGATAAACTAGCCGAACAAGATGCACAAAGAATGGATGTTTAAGTACATGGTGTTAAAACATCTTATTTAGCATGGATGCTCTCTGGGCTTTTATAATCAAGAAAAGTTAGCGGGCCTCCTCCACAATATTTCTCTGCCTATGTGCCATTTCATCGAGTATCTTGTCTTGCTCGACTGCAGCGCAAATTTGATATCAATAGCAAAATGTCTGTAAACTAAAAATTATGCAAGAAGTTTCTTTACAAATCCTCCTTTCTATTAGGAGTATAAATTAAAAACACAAAACATGTCATTCTTATTTACATATATTAACATTTATTTCTGTACACAACATTAATTTAGCAAATATTGTCCACGGCTATACAAATGTAATGTGTATTACTTGTTTTTTTGCCATTCCCTGATGGCAACTAACTGACTATAATAGTAATTTTTTTGCGTTGCATTATTAATCATTTTTTTCGGGTAAAATAACAGAAACTCCTTACATGGGCACAACACCGGACAACTCGCACATTGTCTCACACCGATAGGATTGGTAGCCCATAGCATGTATATGCAGAATCCCTTCAACACTGGATTCAGGATTATCCTTAGTAATTCGGAATTTAGTGCACTCCACAACTCCAGTTTTGGAAGGACCTAAAGGATTTTCAACGTACACTGTAAAGCAACAGAAAATGTTCTCTTGCAAATGCATTAATACGGGTCCCATCCTTGTAGTGTCAAACCCACAGCCGAAATCATGAAGCAGTGACTCATCTGTGTACCCCACATAGAGAATGTGCTTGTCCAAGTCATAGGCATATATGTATCTTTCGTCAACCCAATAGATGGTCTTCTCACACAAAACATTAACTGGATGCAAAACCTGTATAGTTGTCATTGATTTTGGGTTAAACCTGTATTCCGTCCAAAACCCATCATGCACACCATAGAGGAGTGCACCCTGGGTGACATGTCGGCTGCCAATCAATATGGTAGTAACCATGCAGGTGTCAGAGCTGCCTATAAATCTGCTATTACCCTCGTAAGGGATAGCAAATGGAGGGAAGTCTAGCACCAAGCGGGATGGGGGTTGGGTCAATGGCTTCCATTTTTGCTTATGTTTAGGCTTCTTCGTGTCCAGGCACTCGGCCCAGGGGGAGTCATTGGAATCCGTTTGGCTTAGTCCACCAAATGCATATATTTTCTTGCCAATGGCAAGTACAGCCGGAAAAAATCTACCCTGATTCATTGATGGGGGGCTAAAGTCAAGTCCGAGTTCTGGTTTGTTTGTGTCAAACTTTCTGACCTCGTTGCTAGCTAAGAAACCCATGGATTTATCTGTGTTTGAGCCCCCGATACAATATACCATAGTGCCCACAGAAACAAGTGATGTTCCAAAACTGACTAATGCAGATCCATGGCTACAAATTGTTTTATCAGGAGGAGATTTACTGCGAAGAGATTGTTTTTGCACCTCCTCATCTGTCGTCTTGGCAGATACAGAAGTCACAGCATAATTCAAATTAATAGGACCATTATAGAGTAAGACGGATATTTCTTTGTAAGGTTCCCTAGCCATATGTTCTTTCCTTATTTTAACTGGACCAGCCCTGCAACACAAATTTTCCTGGTAGCCGATTAAGACGAAATGTTTACAAAATTTCATATCTACTTGCATAACTACCACATGAATTCGTTGTTACTAAGTTTGCATATATACACGTGGGATTCATTAGGAAAAAGCATAATTTTTAGGTATTAATGTCTTCATCTTTTATTCATCTAATTAGAAAACACTATTAAAATGGTAAAGTTCTCTTAATTCAATAAGAACATAATTATGGGATCATAAATACAAAATTGGAAAAATCCCACCTTGAGAAATATAAAGAAACCCTACAAATTCTATGATTGATAATACAAACTAGCTTATATACACAGTTTCGAAGACAAGTAATCGATCTCCAAAAAAATTTAATCAAATTTTGGCAATAATTATGCGGATGAAAAATAATACATTTACATTAATATTTGATCTTGAGAAAACCCCCGAAAATAACTCAGCAATAATGTAAAAACCTCTTGATGGGGAAAGGAGGTGAAATTTTTTTAAATATGTTATTATTTACTTCAAATACATTTATTTTAGAGATAAAAGAGTATTTACCTAAGTTTGTTATATGTGGGGCTAGCAGATAATTAACAATGATGGTTTGTGGCATAGTCTTAACTCTTAAGTCCTTTGCGTATGCATATATTTATTTGATTTTTTCCCCTTAGTTCGTATTCGATCTTGTGCGAATGTCTGGATGTCCTGTTAGCACTCTGCACTTCAAGTTGAGCTGTTCACGAGTCGAGCTGTTCGCGAACAAGCTCGGCTCGTTAAGGGCTCGGTTCGGCTCGAGCTCGTTAAGAACTCGAGTCGAGCTCGAACAAGATTTTTATTCGTTAAGCTTAACGAGCTCGAGCCGAGCTTTAGGATGTTCGGCTCGAGCTCGGCTCGTTAAGGGCTCGTTTCGGCTCGGCTCGTTAAAACTCGAAAAAAATCAAAATTTTTACTTTTTACTTTTTTATTTCCAACCAAATTAATTTTTTATTTTTTGAAAATTTGGGAACATCACTAAATTAGATATATCTTGACATCCATACGGTTAGATCGTCGAGAAATATTTTTTAAAAAATAGGAACAACAATTCGTGACAAAGCACTAGTTAGTAGTACTAGTTAAATTAGTAGTGATCTACTAAGATCTCCAACCAAATTAATTATTTATTTTTTAAAAATTTGGGAATATTACTAAAGTAGATATATCTTGACATCCATACGGTTGAATCGTCGAGAAATAATTTTTAAAAAATAGAAACAATAATTCGTGACAAAGCACTAGTTACTAGTACTAGTTAAATTAGTAGTGATCTACTAAGATCTCCAACCAAATTAATTTTTTATTTTTTGAAAAATTAGGAATATCACTAAATTAGATATATCTTGACATCCGTCCGGTTGGATCGTCGAGAAATATTTTTTAAAAAATAGAAAAACAATTCGTGACAAAGCACTAGTTACTAGTACTAGTTAAATTAGTTGTGATCTACTAAGATCTCCAACCAAATAAATTTTTTATTTTTTGAAAATTTGGGAATATCACTAAATTAGATATATCTTGACATCCGTACGGTTGGATCGTCGAGAAATATTTTTTAAAAAATAGAAACAACAATCCGTGACAAAACACTAGTTACTAGTACTAGTTAAATTAGTTGTGATCTACTAAGATCTCCAACCAAATTAATTTTTTATTTTTTGAAATTTTAGGAATATCACTAAATTAGGTATATCTTGACATCCGTACTGTTGGATCGTCGAGAAATATTTTTTAAAAAATAGAAACAATTCGTGACAAAGCACTAGTTACTAGTACTAGTTAAATTAGTTGTGATCTACTATGATCTCCAACCAAATTAATTTTTTATTTTTTGAAAATTTGGGAATATCACTAAATTAGATATATCTTGACATCCGTACGGTTGGATCGTCGAGAAATATTTTTTAAAAAATAGAAACAACAAATCGTGACAAAGCACTAGTTACTAGTACTAGTTAGAATAATAGTGATTTACTAAGATCTCCAACCAAATTAATTTTTTATTTTTTGAAAATTTGGGAATATCACTAAATTAGATATATCTTGACATCCGTACGGTTGGATCGTCGAGAAATATTTTTTTAAAATAGAAACAACAATACGTGACAAAGCACTAGTTACTAGTACTAGTTAGAATAATAGTGATTTACTAAGATCTCCAACCAAATTAATTGTTCGCGAACAGCTCGAGCTCGGATCGAGCTCGGCTCGGCTCGAGGTTGTTCGTGAACAACTCGAGTTCGGCTCGGTTCGGTCAAAGCTAGGCTCGGTTCGTTAAGAAATCAGCTCGGTTCGTTAAGATCAAAGCTCGGCTTGATTTGTTAAGGTCAAAGCTCGGCTCGTTTCGGTCAAAGCTCGGCTCGGCTCGGCTCGATTCGTGAACAGCCCTACTTCTAAGTGCACGGGGATCAGAAAAATGGTAGATGATCACTCTAGCTAGTAGTGTCGTATCTGGTCATGTTCCTACTACTAATATATATCATTTCCACTAAGTTATAAAATATGAGTTTTGTGTAAACATAATGAACGTATAATATACTTTATATACTAGACTGTTAAACGGTTCTTTCAATTGATGTCCACAATTCTCTCCACATTTTCTCCACGTTAATAAACAACTCCTTATCTTTCTTTGCACATAATAAGGGGGTTGACCAACTACCACTTAATATTCAAATTTCAAACAAACAGATACAAAAACAAAGGGTTTTGGTGAGACATTTTATTCAATTTGAAATTACTGATTTACCCATGTGTTTACTATATACAAAAACATTTTTGGTAAGATGAATTGAATACAAATACAAAACAAGTACAAATTAGCAAATTTATGCACGAGCTTATATAAATAATTTTAAGATTGATTATTTCAAAGCATTATCCTTTTTAAAAAAATTATTTTTACTTTCGTGACTATTAATAAACTACTACTATATTACTAATATATTTATGCCATTGATACTTATTTTTTGTACATTGACTACAAAAAGAGTTTTACATTTATTAATTTATAAACCGTGAATTATGAAAGTTGAATTGAATATTTTTTGTCGATGGTTAGTCAAATTCTTACCAAATAAAATAACTTGCTTGAAATCCATAATGGTGTCGACAATTTTTTTTTTTTTTTGAGTTTTTAAATTTGGTAATATATAGCATATTAAATTAAGAGAAACTAAAAAATATACATAATTTTTAAGAACAACGTCTATTTAAGTTTAGCCATAAATTGAATAACAAATTATGAAATAAAGCTTTTCTAAAAGTAATTATTAATTATTAGTCAAAGCTACATCAATTTGACCATTAATGTTCACATCACACCAAATTGTGTCCCTTTGAGGGATAGAGGGAGTAATATATAACATATGACTTTAGCATACATGTATTATTTTTATATTTATAATAAATATAAGTTAAAATATATGCCTTTACTACTTTCTTGATGTAAAATTAAATTTATTTATAAATTAATATATTTAATTTTATAAAATAATATGGCATAAATAAAAACTAATGGCGAACTTTATATAACTTATCTTATATAAAGATAAACTTATAGATACATTGATTAAAATAGTAAAAATGTAATAAATATACAAATTATTATTGAGATCCATGACTCGCACCTTTTAAATATATATATTATTTAGTATATGAACGAAACTAGATTAAACATATATGTTTCTAAAAAATGTATATTAATTATACGATAAAAATGATGGATATTAATGTCGAATGTGTAGATAGTTTAATTGAACTTTAGATCAGTTAATTTAAGCAATTCATACACCCATGTTAATTTTTACGTTTCTTTCCTTAGGAATTCAGAGATGGTAGTATCACAATTCAAAAAAATGAATTGCGATAATTGGTAATGGTAACTTTTTGAAAATGTCATTTTTTTTCGTCTTAATTTTTTCTTAATAAGTTAAGAAAAAGAGAGTTGAGTGTTTATTATATATTCTAATGGTTCCTCTTAGAATAGTGCAGCTTAGAAAGACAATTTTTTTGAATGTTTTTATACTTCACTCCTGTCAGTAGGGCTGGAAAAAAAATCCGAAAAATCCGATATCCGTCCGAAATATCTGTATTCGTATCCGGAAAAAAGCGGATATTATCCGTATCCGGAGTCAACCGGATATTATCCGTATCTGACTCCGAGAGTTTAGGATACGGATATGGATATAGGCGCATCCGTATCCGAAAATATCCGTATCCGAAAGTAATTATATATAATATATTTTTAATATTATATAATATATAATTATATATTTTAAACCCATTATAGTTATAAGCCCATTTATATATTTTTATACACACACTTATAGTTATAGGCCCACTTATTTTTGATGAATTTGCAAGTTATTTAGAGACAATGATGTGTAATGAAGTTATTTTGATATAAATTTGCATATGCAAATTTGGATTATGTATATGATTTTTTGTAATTTGTAAATTAGAACCGAGTATCTCTTTAATATGCCTGTTTTTTTGTTTTTGTTTTTTTTGCAAAATATGCCTATTTTTTATAATAATGCAAATTTCACAAAAAAAAAAAAAATTTTGCAAAACGGATTCGGATCCGGATATTATCCGTATCCGGATAATATTTGCCGAATTCGGATCCGGATAAAGTTTTTCGGATATTCCCGGATTCGGATACGAATACGGATACGATTGTAAAAAACGGATCCGGATTCGGATATAGCTGTATCCGTATCCGTATTATCCGTTTTCCAGCCCTACCTGTCAGCATGGTAATATACTTCATTAAACTAGAATTACATTTATATTTAAGAAATATGTGTAAAAATTTTAAATTGCATATGATTCATTTCATACAAATGAAAGGTTAAATTGGTATATTAATCATTGAAAGTGCTCATGCATAGCCTTGGACTTTTTTTCAAAGCCCATACAAAACAATGTTTTGTCAGATGTCCACTCTAAAACCAAAAACTGACTATATTTTTTATGAAGAAGATGGCTTGACATATAGGTATGTTTATAATGCCACTAGTGTTACAGAGCAACTATATAGATCAAGGCCACAATCAAGAGTGACCAATTCAAGCAATAGGAATGCTGGATCATCTACTTGGTAGCTATTTGACGAGATTGAGGACGAGGATGTTGAGTGTGAGAATGTGGAAGAGGAGATTGAATTTGTGGAGAATAAGAATCTTGATCCCGATTCTAATGAAGAGTGGGACTATTTTGGCGAGAAAGATGTTTATAGACAAATTTATATTTTATCCGCTTCTTAATACTATCTTTTAGCAATATGAAACATGGGCCTTGTTCTTTGTTTTGAGATTATACTCAATTAATTAGATTGTTTAGTGTTTATACACATCTTAATATATATAACAATATATTAAGTTATATAAATAGATGTTTAGTGTTTATACACATCTTAATATATATAACAATATCTTAAGTTACATAGTGCGATTCATTTACAAAAGCCCGCGCTTCGCTTTGCACCTAACAATATCTTCCTTGAGGTTTTTGCCTTTACTAACACTTTTCCCTAGACAACACTAGTACAATTAGCAAAGCAAATATGCTTGTGAGTAAACACTTTTCCCTAGACAACACTGGTATACATATCAAAGCAAATATGCTTACTAGTAAACATTTATGGTTTGAATATCATGGATATTCATATTCTAGCTTTTGGGGGATCCCTATATCTCTATCCAAAAATCAATTGATAATAAGGCTAGTGTTCAGACCTTAGTGATTTGAAGTTGTGGTTCCGCAACCTCATATTAGTGAATACACAGATCTCATACACATGCCAATAGCACATATGTATCTAAAAAGCAAGAGACTCAGACTTGCTTAGTGATAAACAGATCTCAATACACATGCCAATAAGAAGTGATCCATACAGAAAACAGGAAACAAAAGTAAAAAAAAATGCCCAGATGGGAAGAACCTGTTGTGCCATGACATGTAAATGTAGATCGGTACTTCTTAAAATCAATTGATATATCTTTCTCCTTTCTGGATGAAATTAATGGTTGAGAAGAAGAAAAAATCTGAAAGAAGAATTTCCAGCAGCAGCCGGGGAATCTTGTTTAGGAAGTCAAAGAGGTCGTTGATATCATTCACTAGGTAAAATGTAATCTTCGTCTCTATATATATAGCCTCCACCTATATACAATGAGAGAAAAAGGACCCTGGTATATCTCTATTGAAATTTTTACTAAGATACTTACAAACTAACTCTAAATTTTTCTGAGCCCGTAGGGCTAATTAAAAAAATTATGAATTTACTAAAATACCCACCTTATTTTTACATACAAAAGATGGATATCTTAGGGAACTTATACAATTATATATGTGCCATCACTATAACCTAACTTAGGGGGCTGTATTCTATTATGACTTTTTTTTTGAAAGGGAAAATAGATTTTTTTGTCACTAAACTATTGACCATTTTAGAAAATTACCACCGAACTAATATATTTCTCAGAATTAGGTGTCAACTAATTATATGTTTAGAAAGTAACCGTGCCGTTAAAAATACTTAACGGGTGTTAAGTATCTAGTTTTTTTTTAAAGAAAATTTAATTTATTTTTGTGAATTTTTATAACTAGTGAAAAAGACGAAAAAAGAGGGATACGGGTTATCGAAGCACGCTTCTAAAAATTCCTTTTAATCAAGCATTTTTCCGCGTCTTGTCCAAGTTTTCCCGATTCTTAATTTTCTGATTTTTTTTATCATCTACTTATTTTTATTTTATTTCTTTATTTATTCAATGATTAATGATGTACTTAGTCATGTAATCAGCCACATGAATAATATTGGATTTTAAATAAATTATATATATTATTTATTAATAAAAAAAACCTAGGGAATTATCTATGAAAGCACCAAATTTAGTTATCATTTATTTTTAATATTTTTTATATATTTTAGTCATCTCAGTATAAGCTTATTATTCTTTTTATATAATTAACCAACATGTATATATTCATTAAAATCATATTCCTACACTAATCTATATTATTTGTTCATAATCAAAATCTTCTTGCACTCAAACATATTTAATTTTAAATAATTTGTATGTATTAGATTATTAAAATCATTATAGTACTATATATCATAATATTTATTTGTTTAAGTCATCTAAATTTATATTTTATTATTTTGTTTACTCTTTATTAATAATTGAAACCCACCTTTACTAGAATGGATCGTTAATTGATTAAAATACATGTCTAAACAACACATACAAATCAGCCTTGATTAATCCGTACTTGGATCTTGGTTAGTGGGTCGTTAATTGAACCTAATTTTTTGACATTAGTTTTCTAATTAAAACAAATCTCTAAAAACACATACAAATCATAGCCTTTATAAATACAAACAAAAATAAAATATGAGCAACTAACAAAACTTATATTCTTCAAAGACAAACACAAATAATATAAATAAAAAATTATATAAAAATATTTATACACATATTATTAAATAAAATTATAATTATTTTGAAAAAAATAAAAAACAAATATAAATCATACAAATATTGAAAAAAAAAACCATTTTCTCAAAAGAAGAAATATGTCATTTTTTTATTTATATAATTAGTTCGGTGGTAATTTTCTAAAAGGGTAAATAGTTTAGTGATAAAAAAATAAACGTTGGTAACGTTAGTGACCAAAATAATAAACGTTGGTAACGTTAGTGATATTATGTAAAAATATTTTAGTTCGGTGGCAGTTTTCTAAAATGGTCAATAGTTTAGTGACAAAAAAATCCATTTTCCCTTTTTGAAATAACTTTTAATGACAATTCTTGGGAGAATGATTTTAATGAATTTTATAGACTTTTAATGATTGTTAATGACTCTTATTGAATCACCAAGATTTCCAAATACTTTTGATGACTCCTAACAAAATGATTTTTAAAAACTTTCATAGACTTTTAAATATATAACCTATATTAAATAGATAGATTTTGTGGTGTAGTAAGATCATATATGGCCAAGTCAAGTATTGGAACTATCGTAGTTGTTTTTCTTATAATTTATTCAGGTCTGATTAAATGTTTATATTTCAGTTTTATACTCCTTAAGAAATATGATATTGCAGACTAATTTTACATTTTTCATTTTCATCTGCAGCTTATGAATTGACAAAGAGTCCAGTTGAAGAATTAACATGTTGTATCAATTGCATGTCAGGGGCTGCACAAGACCAAAGATGCAATGGTATGTGTAATCTTAGGTGTGGCAAAGGATTAGGTGGCTATTGCGTTGAATATCCTGGAGATCCAATGCGTTATTGTCATTGTAATTGCTAACTTATTTCCTTCTGTGTAAAATAAGCCAAAAACTCATTCTAAAACAACTTCTGTCTTAACAATAAGTTAAAAACACAACACCATTGCCAGCTTGACTGTGAACTTAAATTGGTGCTAGATAATTTATATGCAAGGTTTGATAGCCTCACATTTTCTGATGTACAAAAGCATAATGACAGCTTTTCTTGATGTACAAAAGAAATATCCCGGATGAACACAATCCATAAGCATATTCAGATATTTTCTTGCTAGCAGTCTAGTATAGGCCAATTATTTCTCCGGTTTTCAGGGCTTTTGCATATTCACGTGTTGATGAATACTTCTTGACATTTGCAGAGTCGAAACCCAAGGCATTGATCATGTATGACTTAAGAAACGACCCTCTGCAATACCCAACTGTTGCATTCATCTTCTTGAGTGTTGCAACATCCTTTGTAGCTGGTCTTTGAGCAGTGAGCATGCTAGAAAGGATTGACGTGTAATTCTGTGTGAGTATCAGTACCACAAAGAGCCACACGACCATCACCATCCTTGATAAATTACTTTGCAGTTTGTCAGCTATATATTTTAAAAAAGCATAAACCTGTGTCACATATCTGTCATTGTTTTCTGTAAAACATAATGTAGAAACACATTGTAGTCGGACCAATGTGACAGGCCCAAAAGTTCTGTTGTAAAGGGATTCATAAAGATCCACATTTGAATAGTTAATCTGGACCGAATGGGCACTACTAACACCATTCTTGTTTCTGTATAAGGCTGTGAGAAATATTCGTAGTTGAGTCTTTTTTCTAGAATTGTAACATCACCAGCTACCGCATCAAACATCTGTTTCAATTAATCAATAATTTTCTACCTTGAATATCCAACATATAGGCCAATTATTTTCAACTTTTTAATTAACCTCAAGTCCAAACTACTTTATACTTTAACCCCACTAAATAAATGTGTGCTTCACTCACGGACATGAGACGATACAAATTGATGCAGAGCAGCTATAACAAACATGGAGAGAGAAGCAAAAGAAAGAAAAAACAGTAATAGAGGGAAAGAAAAAGAAGCAAGAAAAAAGGAACCTCTTTCGGCAGGGATGGAACCCTAGGGGTGAGAGGTATCGTTGAGGAAGACAAATCTTGTCAAAAAGGACGTGACAATTTTTGGAGAAAATATACACACTTTTTCATAAAAAGTCTCTCACTTTTATTTTTCCACCAAAATCATTGACATTTTGAATAACAAGTGACTTTTAACAACTCTTTAAAAGTTGTAATTAAATACCTTAAACTTTTAAAGACTTTTTTAAAATCCTAATACAATACCTCCTTACTTTTAAAAAGTATTTAAAAGTATTAATTGAATACCCCTAAACTTCTAAAGTCTTTAAAAGTATTTAAAAGTCATAATACAATACCACCCCCTTAATTAGCAAAATGCATATTTTATGGGGAAAAAGTCATATGCGAAAATAAAAAGAGAAAAAGGACCGTGAGATGCCTAAAAAATTTTTTTTTTTGATTAGGTTCCGTAGGGTTAATTAAAAAATTCTAGCATATTTGCATATAAATCTCTCACAAGCTGAGGTATATATCTCAAACTCTCTCATCTGAATAAAAAAAAGTAGAAGACATTTTAAAGTTTGATTTGATAACCATGTATGACAAGTGACTTTTATAGTTTGAAATATATCATTTTGTCATACTCCAATATATTTATTCCCGGTGTGGTAGCAAGCCAGCAATTAAGAGGAGGTTTCAGGTTTGGATTATTAGTAAGTATGAAAATTGATAATTGAAATATGATGCTTTCGGATCCCAAAAATCCGGAAGATTTGCACTTCAACTCAGATTTTGTAATGGCTTTTACAGCCACTAGGTGACCCTAGTTGGTGAAATGGTATACAACACATTGACAGACCCTTGTGGATTTATTTACTTAATACTTCATAAAATATACAAACTCACAGTCACAGAGACAAAGAAGCCAAAAATCCGGGAGTTGCACAAAATATGTTTAATTATGTGTTGGACTGGGCTAAATTTGTAATACCATAGAGGTTGAAGGTGGTGGCCTTAATGGCATGTGTTATAAGTTTGGTAATGCAGATAGGGTTGTTACATCTGTTGCTATTGTTCCTCTTGCTTCTACACATGGTTGGATGGTTCTTTTTCGTCTGAGTTGTTTCCGTCTGGCTATTATCTTCTATTCTGGCTGCAATCGTACACCAACTGCAATACATTAATTACTTCAGCTCCAAGAGCTTGTGGAGACAACTGCACCTACTTGTGGCAGTCTTGCAGCCTGCATAGGTAAATCCTGAATAACTCCAAAAGAAACAAAATAAGAAAAAAGATCATGCACACTTCCCATCAATAAAGCTCGCATGACAACAAAGGGTCACGGGACATTTTGATCCTGTATACATCCGGCTGTCAAAGTCAAATATATGAATAATGTAAGTTTTGGGATGATTCTTGTTGAGCTCTTTACCAAGTGAACCGATCCTGTTAGTTACATCATGCACATGGAGGAGGCCATTGGTTTTAACCCTACTGAACACATTGGCAAATGTTGCCTCTGCAGAAAATTGGGAACTGTTGGCAATCCAAAAAAAAAAAAAAAACTTAAAAATACGATTTGAACCTGCGGAACAATTGGCAGATGTTGCCTGTGCCCTGTACAGACCTCATATACTATTTTGTAGCGACGACTGTGTATAAGCATAAGTGGAACAATTTACTTGTCTTTCTACACTATTTGATACAGCCCCCACAATTAAGGAGCATAAATTCGTACAAAACCAACATGAGTGCAATAATACGTAAACATAAATGGTGCTCCTGTTGAGCAACCATATGCAGATATCATACCTGAAATGGAAAACAATCTCATATTTAGGGAGGAGCCGTGCATTTTTAAAAATTAACTTCTATGTTCAGTCTACAGACTCTACACTCTTCGTGTTGCGTTCCTATCAATTTTTAAAGATAAATTTACATACATAGTATACACTTAATTACCACGATTATAAGTATTTGTAAGAATTGATCACAAGCCGCTAACAAATATGCCAATATCACCGAAGGGGCACAAAGTGGAAAAGATTTGGACGATATGTATGAGTCAGAACTCAAACTTATGGGGTCCATCTTGCAGAAACGTTATGATGGAAGGCATAGATCCCCTGAAATCATGAAAAACATATTTTATTATGTGTCCAGATGTGTATATTTACTACTATTTATGCAAAAAAATATATTTATATATTACTGTGTGTTCGTGATAACTGTTGTATTGCTTGAAAAATGCAGCCGGTCAATTATCATCTGATATAAGCTTGCAGGCGCCTCTGGGAAGACAGAGTATAATACTTTCTCCATATCCAACCATGATGAACATGGATCCTATTCAATAGAAACAAATAACGATAAACTCATCACCCGGAACTTAGATTATTTAGAATATTATAATATAAAACACTGTGCTTACTGGTTTATGCTCATATGCATATTTGTGAAAAGATCGTATGGCTTCCGTATTTGTATATAATGTGTTCTTGCCACGTGTATACAATGGTTTCAGTGTGAAAGCTAAAGATGATGGTTCAGCTGTGTCTATCCTTGTCCAGAAGTCAACCGTGAAAATTGCTCTATGAACGGTATCATTAGTAAGTAGATCATACAATCTCCTATTCAGTTCTCTGTATTTTTCTAACTTCCCAATGAATTCATATCTATCTGTAGGGGTCCAGACCACAGGGCAGTGTGTGATTATAAATGACCCATGTCTGAAAGAAGAAAAACATAAGAAGAAACAAAGATAGAAATATTATACATAACGTGATAACGCACAATGTATATAAGATAATTGGCTAGTCGTTAACAATATATCCAAAACGCCTATCAATGCTATAAACGGTGCAACTCGGTTCTAGAATAAGGTTAATTATACATTATAGGTTTATCATCCGCTTCTTCATGCATAAGCAAACACTCCTTTACAACTTATCCCGCATACTATTCATTATTTAAGGCCCTTGTTATCATCGACATACAATCTAGTTTTTGGTAGTTTTGTCTTTCTTATGTGTAATAAAGTTTAGTCAATGATGGCTTAATTCTAAATCTCTATTAAACAATACAAGGGGGAGGACAAATACTCTATTCCTCAACATACAATAACTTTAAATTTTTCTAACATAAAGAGAAGTGCTTCACGATGATCCATGTTTTTTTACATGGAAAGAAGCAATTCAAATGCCTTTGGATAAATACATTTAGCAACTCTAAATCGATAAAAAATGAATATCACAAAAACTATGGTAACTTTCATCTCAGTTTGACATCTTAATCTTGATCAAGTCCAATCTTTTAGTTTTAGCAGCTTATAATTTAATAACAAACCTTCATATACATGTGCTACCCATTTCATGTAATTTCCACTAAATTTAGGTACCAAATTACAAGAATTAAGTAGCTTTACATGATATACAAAACAAAGTTTTGACACATTGCATTTATAAGTTTCCAGTTGTGGGATTTTATAATTTCAACTATAAAAAGCAATAAATATTGCATGGAAATATGTATATAATTTGTTGTTCTTAAGAATTCCATTTCTTGTCAAAAAAAAAATCTGTATTATCTACTTAGAATTTTATTCACTACAAGTTGATTAATCTGTCCAAAAATTCTTAACAAAATAATTAATTGTTAATAAGCATTCAACCCCTAACCTTAACAAGTTAGAGGTTCAAACACTTTCAAGTACATACTTAAAAGCAATATTCTATTTGATATCTAGAAACCTGTAATGTGTTTAGCTTGGACAGGTATATACTAAGAAAAAATAGCTAATTCTAGAATCATTCAATGTGTTAGCTTGGATTTAGATCAAAGAAATTTTATTCATCTAAGAAAGAATATGGATATGCAAACACTCCAATAGCGCCTCCCTCATACAGACCGTTTAAAGTGCACACCTGATGCCGAAGAGGAAATAATTAAATTAGTTTATTTTATATTATTTAGATATTAGTGTATTATTAATATATATTTATACTATATAATTAGAAAAAGGGTTTCATGTTCCTGAGGTCATCCTCAGGTAATCCTAGTACTATCTAATTAGAAAAACGGTTTCATGCTCCAAAGGTCATCCTCAGGTAATTCTCTTGAGGCCGACCACAGGGCCTTTTCCCTTAGAAATATGCTAGAATTTAAATATATGGCAAATAAGTACTAGGTGGTACGAGGTAGATACTAAATAAAGTAATCTGTGTTTATCAAAATTCTAGTTCTCCAAATTTTAAGATATCTTGTTAAACAGTTGTAATTTACATTATTTAGGAGAGCTAAATAATTGAATATTATGAATTATAAAATATCAAAATTAATGATAAATCTGAGATTCTGTGCACACTGATAGGTTCTATCTCTGTTTCCAACCCTTTTCTTATCCTTGTCCTGCATTGTTTTATATATTTACATGATTTTGATTAGTCGGACAATACAAATGTCCAAAATATGCCAACCTTCTTTTTTTGGTTTCCCTGGAAAACCACTCTTAACAACACAAATCTGACAATTTAAAGAAATTTACACGGGCCATGATTTCCTCTTACAAACATAATCATGCTAGGGAACACCAACCAAAAATAACCATGCTAGAGGAACGCTACTTAGCATAACTGGGTTTTGGTTTTTGAATCAAAGCATTTGATGTGATAAGTGAAGCAAAAGTGCCAAAGGTGATGTACCTTAAAGATTCGCCGCTATATCTGAAACTTCCATTTTCTTTTCGAGCGTATTCCTTGCACAGTTTGTCAAACAGCTCCCTTTCACAACCTCCCTGGATGTCAGATTCCAACAACATCTCATGAAGTTCCCCTAGATCCTTCCTTATACCCTCGTCAAGTTTCGATTCTGCAAGCAAATTAATTTTAAACAACTTAGTACTTACTAACATAAATTATCCAATAAAATGAATTATATAATATTTCAATATGTATACCTTCAAATGCAGCAGGGAGGACAAAAATTGGACATGTACCCGTGATGCGTATGCCAGCCCTTATATTCCCAAAGTACTTCTCTGCTTGATGAAAGTTTCCCACAGTGGAAAAAAGAGAACTGCATGAAACAAAATAATAAATTATTTGTATCTCGTAAATACAAGAGCATAACTTTTCTGTTTACAAAAAAAAGTATCAATATATAAAGTCTCTAACCGGAAAAACAAAAGCAAATCTTGTGCATTCGAAGTTGGAAGCCATTCATCAAAGGTTAAATTTGACACTTGCTCCGTTATAAGACAAGATTTCTCTGTCTTCGACATTTTGACTTCTGATGGCATTTCCAAATGCATAGATTTCAATTCATTATGCATTAAATGCATTGATGCAAGATCATCATCCATTAAGCGCCCGACACAGTAAGTCTTAACCACATTTTGAGGAGCTAATACAGAAAGGCTTTCAAGATGTCTCCTCCTTTCAGATGCTTTAGTTAAGTCTTCACATGTCCAGAAGGAAACCGTTTTAAGATCAGTCTCTTCTTGAATACAAACATACATCTTTCCATGATGTGAATTGGAAAGACGTGGAACGGAATAAACATCAATATGTTTACTCAAGTTATGATCTTGGCATGAAAAGGTTTTCTGAGTGTAAATATAAGTCTGTGCCATAAAAACTACAACCTGCCAAAAAACAAATAATGATAATAACTATACAAGTTGATTAATCTGAACCCGAATTGCATAGCACCACAAAATTCGAAAGCAATGGCAGTCTTGAATGTCTAGTCTAAATAATTTCAAAGATACCGGTAAATCACGGCTTAAGAATCATCTCAAACAAAATAACACCCATCTCTTGATCCTACAGAACACAACACGCATTTCATACCATGACAACCAATTACACACAATTTAAAATCATATGATAATAATTAAAAAAAGGACTTAATTGTATCATAACCAGGGGGCAGGGGCGGCGGCTGGGGGCTTAATATACACAAAAACAAACAAAATGAAATCAGCTATAAACCATTAGTTATAAACAACAAATAGAAAACATACAAACAATCTCACAAACCCATATCATTCAAGAATTCTAGTAATTTAAGCAAAACTCGTAAATAATAAGGTTCATTAAGATAAATTAATATACACAAACAATGGTATACAATAAACACGCTTTGATGAAGGGTTGTGTAGTAGTGTGACTCTGAGTACATAAGCGCTCAACTCAACTGGGTAAGTTGAGTGTTTGTGTTTCAGCAAAGGGATCTCATTTTTTTACTACAAGATCATATGTTTTTTCAGTTATTTAAACCGCTGGATAGCTATGATTAAAACTAACCTGATGAAATGAAGAAAATAAGAAGAAGAATCGTTGCAATTTAACTGCGGAAGAACCTGGGCCGGGGGGTTTGTAACACTTTGTACGTGAAGGGGGTGGAGGGGGGAGAAGATGATGAAGTAGCCAAGCAGGCAGGGTATGGATCAAACGACGCTACAAAATATGTACTATATGGAAAGTGGAAACTAATTAGCCTTACGAGTCCAATAAATTTTAAAGGGAATCTCAGGATCCTTTTTTCTCTATAAATAATGTGGATTTTCTATATTCACACTAATTATTTGAATAAATTTTTTTTATTATGTCATGTAATTTCTGTCATATTATTTGAGAATTTTTGAGTACCAATTTAAGATACTTAACATTATTTTTTATTTTAAGGATATTTTATATGTGAGTACATGATATACTTTAACGATTACATTTTTATAAATTGATAAAGTTTAATTGATTAAGATTTTTGTACATTTAAGAAACTCATTATTGTCAATGAAAATAAATCAATTATAAAATATTAATTAAAAAGAATACATTAAAAAAAATCGTTATTTTAATCATTTTTAGGACAACTATTTTTTCATGTTCATCGAAAAAAGAAACGGAAGATTGAGCGAAAAACCCAGCACATGCTCCTAGGATTAATATAAAAGGGCCACGTTGCAACGCATACACGTGTCAGTTGCAAAGCATGTCAATTGTGCAAGTGGGGTTCTTCCTTGAAAAGAAGAAAAGATTATCCATTCCAACAAATCAACTACAAGCAATTTCAACAATCTCCCAACCCGTTACTTAAAAATATTAATATGATAATTTAAAATAATATATCATATGTCAATTTCAACAATATTTTTTATATTTGCTCCTTATAAATATAGTAGTATTAAATTCAAATTTTATTAAAAAGATATAAAAAATATACATAATAGAAGAAAAATGAATATTTTATTAATGAAAATAAAATAAAAAATAATTATAACTTCCTTATTAATAAGAGATGAAAAGTGTGTTTTAACTTTTAAGAAATCATTTAGGAAATTATTAAGTACAATTTTAAGTCAAATTCCTTAAATTTTAACTTAGAACATGAGATAACTAATCTCTTGGAATGCTTTAAATGCTACATATATTTTACTCATCAACAAATTGATATATAGATTTTGGGATTTTACAAAAACAAATTAATTATTTGATCGAATTTAACGAACAACTATATCATAAAAGAAACTTGCACAATTTATAATATTACAGGGTTGAACTGGAGTTGCTCTAGATCAACTTACAAAGGTTTCAGCACAGGAGCAAAAAATGTCTGGAGATTAAATGGAGCACAGGAGCAAAGGAGATAGCTTAATGAAGGATTTTATCATCAGTAATGGTGATCTAGTGGATAGAGAAATCATTACAAGGGTTAGGAATGGGTCAGATGTAGCCATAACAAAAGCACTCGTGTAGATTTATAGCAGAAGCTAGCCTACCAAGTAGAGAGAAGAGGACCTCGATGCTTTACAATCAGGGTCATGTCAACGAGAGAACACTCAGATCTTTAGTAGGAGGACAAATGAACGAGGAGCCATCCAAGATAGAACATCCATGGTTTGTGGTGGGTCGGAAGAAGATATCTCAGAGTTCTCAGAGTTCTTTGGCCCCTCAATTCGTATATGAATCACCCTCTAAGGTTACATTTCACAAAGGTCAAGCCACAGTGACTTATGACATCCCAAAAACAAAGGACTATAAAAAAGAAGTTTCATTTGCAGATGTAGTGAAGGGTGAACATAAGAAGCCTATAGATGAAAGTGTTCGGGTCTCCCATCAATCTAAAACCACATCCCCCGGAATCCATAGTCCATACCTCAAAATCTTCTTCAATTTTTGTCCATAACCTTCCATCAGATGCTTCGACTCATGAGATATGGAGTTTCTTCAAAAATAAAGGAGGAGTCAGAGACATTTGTTGAGAATAGTGACGTAATTGAGAAAGAGGTGCAGCACAGTTATGATGAAACTGAGAAACACAATATAAAAACTATTCCCCCTATACCATTCATTTCTATACGTTTATTTTAGAGTATCTCACACGCATTTTAAGGTGCATAACTAGTATAGTTTCATAACTTATTTTTACAATTTTCCTTTTTTGTATAAAAATAGAATTGTTCTATTTAAAATAGAATTGTATAATTGATATATTGATAATATGATCGTGATCGATTGATGTCTCTTATATGATCTCGTTCTGAATATAATAATTGTTTTCTCATTTTACTCGTATTTTTCTGAAGTTTTACTCGGTGCTTCGATCATTTATAGTTTGTTCTTTGATCTTTGATGTCCGTTCTTTGATCCCTATCAAGTTGATTTATTCATCATTTCTGTTGTTCGTTGTGAATCTTTTTACAAAAAAAGTTTAGTTGAAATCTATTTATGCCAACTGTTTGGTTTCTTGCCAAAATGAATGTGATTCAACCTGTTGATCCTT
Organism: Saposhnikovia divaricata; assembly: GCA_036435485.1. Classification (NCBI taxonomy): domain Eukaryota; kingdom Viridiplantae; phylum Streptophyta; class Magnoliopsida; order Apiales; family Apiaceae; genus Saposhnikovia; species Saposhnikovia divaricata. The sequence goes on along the minus strand of CM071594.1, from coordinate 50,564,447 downwards.
CGCAAGATCCTACTTCTCCGTATTATCTGCATCCGTCAGATAATCCTGGAATGAAGTAAGTTTCTATGAAATTTGATGGAAATTCTTATGTGGACTGGAAGAGATCTATTCTCATTAGTTTTTCTGCTAAAAATAAGACTTGTTTTGTTGATGGAACCATTATTAAACCTGATGTAACTGATTCTGCACACAGAGCTCGGGAACGATGTAATTCATTGATGTAATCACACACAGAGCCAGAAGTGTGTTGTATTTTAAGTCATCCAGAGAGATTTGGGTAAATTTGGAGGAAAGATATGGTCAAGCTTCTGAAACTCTGTTGTTTGAACTTCAACAGTCTTTACATGATATAAGGCAAGATCAAGATAATATTTCTGGTTATTACACTAAAATGAAGATGTTGTGGGATCAACTTGATTCGATTGATCCTCTTCTGTCTTGTGCTTGTACAAACTGTACATGTGAGCTTGATAAAAAAATTGACAAAATCTCAAGAGGATAGAAGATTGGTGGATTTTTTTTATGAAAATTAAACGAAGGATATGATTTTATCAGAGGTAACATATTGTTATGTCACCACTGCCTACAATTTCACATGCTTACCGGCTAATTCTGCAAGAAAAGAACCTTAAAAAGCTATATCAAGGTTCAGCAACTATGAGTGAGGAACAATCTATGGCTTTTAGTGCAAATAGAAGAAATTTTCAGGATAACAGATTCAGACCTTCATATAATAAGTTCAATTCTGGGAATATTGATACAAGAGTTCGATATAATAACTATTTTTGTGATCACTGTAAAATGCCTGGGCATACTATACAAAGGTGTTACAAGCTTAATGGTTTTCCTCAATACTCTAAGATAGATAGAAGACAAATAGCTGCCGTACAATTTGATGATGATGATGACAATGTCAATGTCAGAAATGATAATGAGGCTGATTGTGCAACATTCACTAATGCACAGTATCAGAAAATTTTGAAGTTACATGGCAAGGAGAAGCATGATGAATCTATATCAAATCCACATAATCAGAATGACAGTACTAGCAGATCTGCAAATGTAGCAGGTAAATTTTGTTTTATTTCTTCAACTGACACAAATTGGATTGTAGATAGTGGAGCAACAGATCACATGTGTTGTGATCTGTCACTTTTTACTAATGTTAGAGCTATACAAGGAGAAAATAACTTTATTACCATTCTCAGAACTACGTTTTTTGGCTTGATTCTTGCTAATTGCAAGATACGTAGGCATCTTGTGAGGACGGATTGAGTCACGTCGAAGCTCCCAAAACCTAGCCACCAATACATAATAAATACACCCTAATTTTTATTCAACAACACCAACAATATTAATTTATAATATGACAAGAATAATTGTAGTATTTTCTTTCATAGAATTATCTGTAAAGAGAAATTAATACTCAAATTGGCAATCGTGTAATTTTAAACAAAAATTTCAAGAAAAATATAAAACCCTTAAACGGATTTACAAAAATCATCTGAAAATTCTAAATTATTTTATATTTCCTCCATCCCATAATACATGCCCTTTTGACTTTTGATTGGTCAAATTGATCAAAATTTGACTAAAATTTATATGTATTATACAATTAAAAAAAAGTAAAATAAATATATTATTAAAAAGTACATATAATCTGTTACAATGTAACTTTTAATTTTTTAAAAATAATAATTGAATAATTTTTAATTTTAATCAAAAATTTGTTAATGTAATTTTTAAAAAATTAAAAATTACATGTAAAATGAGACATAGGGAGTAATATTTAGTTTCAAGTTTATTCGCTGAAAGTTATACAATTTTTATTAAAAATCTCCCAAAATAAATGATTGTTGACTCGGATATAACAGCATATGAAAAGGAATTGAAAAATTGCCCAAAATACCCACTTTTTTTCTACCCACTGTCCAAAATACCCGTTTTTCAAAACACCGCCTAAAATACCCACGGGTCACGCCGTTAGGAATGGCACAACTCCTCTCCATTGTTCACCATCTCTCTCCCGTATCTCTCTCGTTTCTCTCTTCTCTCTCCACCTCTCCCGTCCCCGTCCGGCCACCTCCACCCCTTCTGACTATACCAAAACTATGAGCACATCTTCCTCTTTGTTTTGCCTAACTGGTTCTGAGGAATTTCGCCCCGCATGGGCTTGTACTAATCTCGTCGGAAAAGCTTCATTTTTACCATCTTCGATTTGGGGATTTACAATCGACGAAATAAATGGTATGAAACTGGTATGGATGTGTAGATCGTCGAAAGACGATTCGAATGGTGTACAGAACATACACAGAAAACAATGGAATCGAACGAATGGAGCTTTTGTTTGTTTTGGTCGAAAATCACCGGAATCGCGTCCATGGTCACTAGAGCTCGCGCTGGCATGCGCCTTTGCGTGAGGCGTGTCCCAGCTTGGCTGCGCCTATGGGTGCGGCGTGACCTGTGTTGCGCCCATGCGTATAGCGTGAGTGGTGGACGACACTCCCATGACATGGGCGTGTGTTGCAGATGCGCGTTTTACATTAGCGCATCACCACATACGCCCATGCCAGTGGCGTATGTGGTGGGTATTTTGGGCGGTGTTTGCGCGCGGTGGGCATTTTGGTTAAGAAAGAATAAAAAAAGGATATTTAGGGCACTCATCACAATGTGATTACAATACTGTCCACAAATAAACAAAGTACTTTATTATTAATATAAATAAAAAAGTGTGAGTATACTATAATATTATAAGCAAACTAGGGTATATTTGGTTGGCGGTTTGGTACTTTTTTTTTGTACATTCAATAACAACCGTTAGATTTTAAGATAAATAAATGAGAACCGTTGGATCTAATGCTAAAGAATATTCATTTTCTAATATATTGTGTAATATGATTTTATTAATATTAATTTTAATATGTTATTGGAAGAATTTGAACCTTAAATCTTTGTATATAATAATTTTTAATAGTAAATATAAATTAATATGTTGTTGGCGGGAATCGAACCTTTAATTTTTTATAATTTACTAGCTTATAACCCGTGCAACGCACGGTTACTTTCTAATATATATATATATATATATATATATATATATTAACATTTATTTGTTATTAATTTACATATCAAATTGTTGTTAAAAAATTTATATATATGATTTTACGCGTTCAATATGCTATGTGTTTTATCTTGAATTCTTAAAATTTAATTTGGTCGATTTTACTGCACATCTGAAATTAACAAAATAATCTTTAATTTAATGATGGTTTAACAATTACTTTTCAATTAAAACTACCAAGAAATAAAACAGAGAAAAAATTGAAGATTTTTTAAGTTAAAAATTCTATTCGATTTAGGAAATCTTTTTATATTTTATATTGATATATCAAAATGACCATATTATTATTTGAAGATAGTTGTACTGTACTAACAACCAAATACAGTTTTAATAATAAGTGCAAGAGAGATTTTGTCCAAAGTCCAAAACTTTAATAGTCGGTAGTCTGGTCCACAGTACGACAAAATTAATAATAATCTTTAGATCTTAAAATATATAGGTGATAAAAGTTGGATCTAACGTAAAATATATTTATATTTAACATGTGCACTAAAAAGTGTATTTATATTGAAATATGAAAAAATGTATGTCAATGATTTAAATCATACTCCCTCTGTCCCTATCATTTCTTTACACTTTCCTTTTTGGGACGTCCCACCAATTCTTTACATTACTAAAAATATTGTAGTAACTTTTAACAATAAAATACATTATTACATCCACTACTTCACTCCACTTTTTCAACACTTTACACTATTACACCCACTACTTCACTTATTTTAATAATAAAATCACTGTTACACCCACTACTTCATTTATTTTAACAATATTACACCCACTATCCTTGGTCTCCGTGCCCAAACCAGTTGTAAAGAATTGGCCGGGACGGAGGGTGTATATAATTAGGTTTTATATATTGAATAGAATTATTAATGTAGGTCTTCTACGGTGAATAAGATTAATGTAAGAAAATCGTAAATATATTTATCTTGAGATTCTGAGTTTTTCATTTAGATAATAATTGTTAAATCATCACTAAATTAAAGATAATTTTATGAGCTTCGAATGGGCTATAAAATCATCCAAATATGATTTCTAGATATCGAGATAAAGCCCAAATAGTAAAACGAACTTTTTTCAATATAAATAAAAAAATAAATGAAATTCAATTCTAATACAACCTTTTTTAATTATATCCTTTGCAGATTATAAAGGTTTTATGTACTGAATAGAATTATCAATGTAAGTATTCTATAATGAATAAGATTTATTTAAAAATATGTAATTATATTTTATCTTTTAATTCTGAGTTTTTTTCATTTAGATAATAATTATTAAATCATTACTAAATTATAAATAATTTTATGAGCTTCGCGTGGGCTATAAAATCATTCAAATAAGATTTTTGATCTCGAGATAAAGTCCAAATAGTAAATATGAATTTTTTTTAATAAAAAAAACTAAGTTCTAATACAACCATATATGTGTTGTTGTTAGGAATCGAACCCTTTACTTATGGTAGTACTCGCTTATTATCCCTCTTACTCTTATTATATAATAGGATATAATTTATAGTGTAATACGATATTGTAAATATTAATTTTAATATGTTATTGGAAGAACTCGAATCTTAAATCTTTGTATTTAATAATTTTTAGTATTAAATATAAATTAATATGTTATTTGCGGGAATCGAATTTTAGACCTCTATATATAACAACTTTTAGTAATTTGTATCTAACGGTCATGATCTATTTGAATTGAAAATCACGATTGTGAATAGTTTGGTTAATCAAACTACAAATTACAAAAGATTTCTAGTTTGCTTCCAACGGTTGCTTTTAATTGTATCAAAAAAGTGTACCAAACTGCTATATATCTATACTATACTATTATAAGCGAAACAATGTATAATTGGTTGGTTGGTCGGTTGGTTAACACCTTCCCAGAAAGTTTGTTAACACCTTCCAAAAATGAAAAAATAAAATAATCTATACTATACTATTATAAGCGAAACAAGGTATAATTGGTTGGTTGGTCGGTTGGTTAACACCTTTCCAGAAAGTTTGTTAACACCTTCCAAAAATGAAAAAATAAAATAAATACATATAAAATTTTATTTTACTTACTAACAAACTATTTTAATTACACTCCAATTAATATTCAATGACATACTATTTTAGTTATATTTGAATCAAAATTCTTCACCTACACCCAACTTTTTTAGATACTTTAAATTACTTGGAAATCAAATATTTTCCAAATCAATTTAAATAATTTTAATATCACATATTTATTAATAAATTTACAACATATTATAAATCAACAAAGTGAAAACAAACTAAAACTATATAATAAAAAATAAAAAATTCACAGGATTACAAATTAATATAAAATTCTATTTATCAACAAAAATTTGAATGTAAGTATATACGATACTTCCATTTATATTTATATTATTATGACAAAATATAGTCATAATTCGAACAATATAACATATAATTAAACGATTATTATTTAATAATATATATATTATGCCAATATTTTATTAAGTAATATATATGAGATATATGATTATTAAAATATAAATAAAATATTATTTAATTTTAAAAAAACTGTGCATCTCATAGTTGGTTGGTTTGTACCACCTTCCAAAATAATTGTTAACATCTTTCTAAAAATAATAAGTTTAAAAATTTATTTTAAAAAAATTATTTTCTTTATTATAAACAATATTTAGAAAAACTTAACATATTTAACCTTTAATTTGTTTCATTAAAAAATATGACCAATACTTTTGGGACATGCAAAAATGGAATTGTGGCCAATATAAACGGGACGGAGGGAGTATATAATTGATAAAAAATAAAAAATATATGTTTTATAAAATTATAAACGTTCTATTATAAACAAAATAAGGTATATTTGGTTGGTTAAAACCTTCTAAAAAAATTGTTAACGCCTTCTTAAAAATAACAAATTAAAAAAATTATATTAAAAATATTAATTTATTTATTATAAACAACAAAATTTACCAATAAGGCACAAAAGTAAATTTTTAAAAAATTAAAAAACGTGTTAAAAATTTCAAATTATGTCCCTCTGTCCCATTTATATTGTTCATCAATCAAAAAACACGTATTGAGCAATCATGTAAAAACTGTCAAACTTGCTCTCAATTCTTTACGTATTTAGAAAACCTTAACATATTTAACCCTTAACGAAGGAAACATGACCAATACTTTTGGAACATGCAAAAAAGGAATTGTGAGCAATATAAACGGGACGGAGGAAGTATATAATTTATTAAAAATGAAAAACCACAAGTTTTATAGAATTATAAATGGTTTCAATTATATCCTAATTAGAATCATTACACACTTCTTCCTACGATTTTTTATTCTACGATTTTAGGTTACAATAAATAATTTTTAAAAATATATATTGAATTCTTAAAATATTTAACAGTAAATTTAAAAATAACATTAAATTATTGATATTTATTCATGTCATAAAATTAAGTATGAAACATATGTAAAATTAAAATTAATAATAAAATTTATAAAATAAATAAAATTTTATATTGAATCAAATAATTAATATATTAATAAATAATAATACTATATGATAGCCCGTGCTTTGCACGGGTTATAGGCTAGTATATATACTATAATAAGCGAAATGGAGTATAATTTGTAGTTTGGTTAACCCGTATTTTTGGTTATCCCCTCATTTTTTATTATCCCACATTCACAACCGTTAGATTTTCAAATCAAATAAATCATAACTGTTAGGTACAACAATACTAAAAGTTATTACATACAGAGTTCTAAGGTTCGATTCCCGCCAATAACATAGTAATTTATATTTAATACTAAAGATTATTATATACAAAGATGTAAAGTTCAAATTCTTATAATAACATATTACAATTAATATTTATAATATTATTATACTAAACTATAAACAAATTATAAAAAATTAAAAGTAAACCGTGCAAACCACGGGTTATAAACTAGTATTAATTTAATTTGATTATAGTGAAGAATTTTTTTTTTTTTTTTTCATTATATCATGTATTTTTTATTGGGGAGCAAAAGTTTTGGGTACTAATCGGGGATAAGTAGAATTAAAAAAGATAATCCACATATATAAAAAAAGGGAAGTGAGTATTGGCAGGCAGCCGGAACAAGAAGTTCGCCGCCCGGTGACAATCTTCTAGTTGTGCTCTCCTCAAATTCGTTACATGAGGTGTGTATATTCATTCTTACGTGATAGTTCTAGGGTTTGAAGATTGAATAATAATATACACGGAGATTTGTACAATTGTATATTCGTTTAAGACTTATTGCTATTTGCTCGCGTTTTCTGTTTTACAAAATTGAAGATTGAAAGAGACTGTGTATTTTATTAATCATCTCATAATCCTTTCCTAATTGAAGATTAAGTGTGTGCGTGTGTTGTATTTTTTTAATCTAACTTTTGTTGTTTATACTTTGTCACGTGGTTTCAGCGTGATAGCTGATGGTTAAACCGTCTCTATCCTTGTTTTGAGAATTCATCAATTGCAAATTGATTAAGCAAAAGTAGATTATATGCACCGATGTTCGAGTTCCTGTACCCTGATTTCCTAATCAAGTGTCTATTTGTATGGGTCTAAATTACGGGTAGGTGTGTAATTATGAATGATATATGTCTGCAATAACTTTAATTCAAGTAACAAACAATGATGATCAAATTATAAATTTTGTATGATGTAAATAATATATTAGGTTAGTCGGTAGCAATAGTATCTATGTAATTAACTTTTATGGATACTAAATACATTTTAATTTTAGTGCATTGATATGTGCTGTATATACAAGTATAGCTACCAATTCCGTATACTTTAACTATTCGAAACATTTATTTTCGTTGGTTTTTCTTTTTTTTTTTTTTTATTATTATTATATAAAGCTTTAGTTTGCTTAGTTATGTCTTTCTTAAAGTCATTTGGGTTACTTGGTACTTCAAAGTTTTTTTATAACTTGCAAGTAAAAGTAATATTTAGTTTTAAATCAGTAATCGAAATTACATGTCTTTTATGTTTGACAGTTCGATTAGTTCTGATGCACTTTTACTTTTTAACAAACACATAATACTATTCTTTAACTTCTTTTAAAGTAAGTTACTTAACAACAATGACAAACACCCCTCTCTAAAATGAGTTAGTCAGTCATGGCTAAGCTCCAACACTATGTGGAATGAAATCCCGTAAAGTAGAGTTTTATCTACTCAAACATAAAAGTTGATTTATTAGCAAAACAAAAGTGAATCTATATGTTGTGGAAACCCATCTTTATATGAATGGACAAGTCAAATGTTTCATGAATATTAGAAAGTCACCAACTGCTGAATAAACATGAAAATCCATGAAAGAAACCATTATTAGTATGAAATCTTAGTTTTGACTATTTTGACTTTTTTCTTTATTTAAATGGAACCCTAGGTCACCAATGTCTAGCATCTGCCTCTAAGAGTGCAAGTTTTTCTTCGAAGTAAATAAGTAATATAATAATTATTGTGCTACAAGATGGTGAAAGTTATCTAGTACTAATGAAAGCTGGAATTGGTGTGAATTGGAATGCTTTAAGATACACGTGTCCATTTTATTCTGTTGTCATAGTTTGGTTACTTTTGGCTACGTAAGTTTGTCATTAATTGATTGAGCATACCTTTCGTTACTGTTATTAGGGGAAAATGTTTCATTTAGTGGCACAATACGTTTTTTAATTAAGTTGCATATAAAACACCGAGCATGAATTTTAAGTTTGATTTAGTTTGAATTTTAAGTCGTGCAATGTTTTAAAAGAATACATTTTAGCACTTCGTCTATATACATATATGGTCGTTGAAGCACCCAAAGTTATATATACTACTTTTAAGCATGCCATGTTTTTGAACAATGCATTTTCCTCACTTTTTCTTAACGTTTACCCCATTACCTTCACTGAAGCACCACAAGTCAAATTCTTTGAAATCATAATCTGCTTGGATTTTGATCAAGCTCACATGGTACCAGGGTAGAAATTTAATCTGGATTGGGCTTGAGCTTGCGCATGGCATGAGCGCTGCCATTTGATCCAGACTGAGCTTGATTTGAACATGCCCGGTAAGGTTTGTCAGGCTCTGTTTGTATTTTGATGTTTAATTTCTGTTCAATATTTTTTATGTGTTAAATGTGCCATATTTGAGTTATATGACTGCGATTTAATCTGGAATATACATAGAAAATACCATAACAGCCTTTTTTGAGTTTGATTTTAGCCGGGATAATCTTATTACAAATATTAGTTCCCAATCTTAAGTGAAAATACAAAGATTCTTTATATCTGCTTTGAACACAGCGTTCTCGCTAATAATTGGTACTCCCTCTGTCTCATCCATTTCTTTACACTTTCCTTTTTGGGATGTCCCATCCAATTCTTTACATTTCTAAACTTTCCTAAAATGGTAAAGTTTTATAATACAAAAATCAACTACATCCACTACTTTCCTCCACTAACTCATTTTATACATTATATAGTGATGGGTCCCACCACTTTACTCATTTTTCCTACTTCTCTCCTCCTTTATATTTTTCCTTGGTCTCCGTGCCCAACCCAAATGTAAACATTTGGGTGGGACGGAGGGAGTATCTTTTATGGCTTATTATCAAATACAATATCACTTTAAACCAAGTTAAATCACTTCAGAAAAGAAATGCACTTACAAACAAAATGACGTGTTTCAAATTACCTCTGTATGAACATCTTAGCTTATGGGGCACAATCATAAATGTTGCCCGTACATGCCTGCTATACTAATTAGTTCTGCTCCGAGCAGCTTCTGTTCAAAAGTTTCTATATTGAAATTGCTAATGGAACGAAACCAAAAATATAGAATAAGCTGTATTCTGTTGTTTGCGGCGGAATGTAAACAGTAACCTGAACATGCTACTCCTAAATCTTAACCACAGACAGACAGTGACACTCCAATCCCCAAAAAAGGAGCATAAACTAATGCCAAGGCAACCAGGGTAATTTTCATATGTTTGCATTACTAATGCAACAAAATCACAAACAAACGAAATAGAATAAGCTGCACTCAATTGTTTGCTGCCGAGTGTAGACGGTAAGCTGAACATACTCCTAATCCAATTAGCACTATTTTCCAATGTCACTGCATGGACACCCCCCTTCCAACATAAGCAACCAGGAGGGCAGCCATATGCAAATGAGCATGAAACTCTTATCATGAAACCATGAAAGCTATAGTTGTATAAGTGATACCGAAAATGAATCATATCAAGATATATGGAGAGTAGACATAACATTGTGAAAGATAAAACATTAATATTATGTGTACTTTCTTCCTCATAAAGTGTCACTAGATTTTTTTTAGAGTACCAAAAATCCTATAGCATTATTACCTTGTAGCCTCAATAAAAAATGTCCGTGACAATTAACCATAATCTGCTATTGAATATGCACTATTGATGCAGAGGGCACATATTGCATCACTAAAGTTAAGATGCAAGCACAACAACCAAAAAATGGCATCAAGAAGGTTCAACATGATACGTATGATCTAGAAGTCAAGCTAATTGGGTCCGTCTTGTAAAAACTCTATGTCGAACAAATAGAACCCCTAAAATTCAAGAAAAATGACAGTTAATCACGTGTCTAGGTATATGAAATGTATTGAAAATGGTTCAAATGAATGTTTTGAGCTGGAAATCAAGCTTATATGGTTCATCTTGCAGAAACCTTATGGTCAGAGACATATTATTTTTGATAGTCAATATTAATGATAGTTTGTCAGACGCGTCTGGATGCTTACATTGATAATATATTGATTATATAAATGATTGTTACTACTTTGTGTTTGTGCCGGCTGTTTCTTTTTGATTCGTCCTTGTCTATCATAATCTCGTATAAGCTTGCGGTCACCTCAGGCAAGGGAAGACAGTATAGTACTTTACCCCCATCGCGATATGAAGTTTATATGTTTATTACTTTGTGTTAGCTTATGTACTATGCAAGACATTGGTTACTGTTGGCACCTCTATTCACTACCATTGCATCCTTTTGTGTAATGACTTAGTCAAGCACCAATAAGCACCGATAAGCTCCAACTTAGTTAAAAATTTAAGAAAACCCTTACAGAAAAAGACTTTTTAACTATTACAAGTATTCATATACTCCAACATATACGTGGACAACAACGATTCATATGCTCCATGTATATAACTATAGCTAGCAACTCTATGCTTACAAGGATAATGTGAAGACCCAAAAGAAAAATACAATGGTGCAACTACGGTACAAATGTTTTGTTTCATCACTATCCTTTAACACCTCAACAAAATTACTACTAGACATTTTTTTTGCATGTTTGGGGGCACCTACTTCATGTAACTTCAATACATATTAACTACCATATTACCAAAACTAAATAGCATTTCATAACGTACAAGACCAACATTTGACTTATTTCCCACTTAGTTTTTCCTATGAGGTTGATTGCAACAATATAAATAAGCAATTAGATTGCACAAGTACAAGTATAGAACTTATTGTCAATAGAATTATATCTTGACTTGATTTGTTTTATGCTTAATCAGTAAGTGACATTTCATCGTTTTCATTGGTATCCACCCCAAATTTGATCAATATGTTCACATTTCCGAGTTCTGACCAAAATACTTGAGCCTTACATTGTTATTCGAACCCCCAACTTACCAAGAAAGATATTTTGTAGAACATTTTCCAAATATATACTGCACACACACAAATATATTTATATATATGTTTTAGGGGCTTTCTTTATGCATAAAAGAATATGCATCCTTGAGAGAGATTTGAAAGTACACTTCTGATTGTTTAGACACAATAAATGTGCAAACCAAGCATAAGTTTTTGGGCCGAACAATCACTAAAACAACAAAAACACTAGTCGCACGATTAAAAGAGATCTGCAGGGGCCGTGTCTCACTCTTTTAGATACTACCTTGCTTGGGAATCCAAGACATGTTCTAGTTTAAACAAATTCTACTTGTTTATTGGTAGATAATAAACATATTCTATACCACATAGCAATTCTGAATAAAGTACGTGGAAGAAAAAATCTATAAAGGTAGACATACTACAAGGCAAGCAAATTATATAACCGAATAACACAAAATTTTGATATCAATTCTTTCTTTTATTTCATCTTTAAACTTTTCCAGTTTTCTTAAAACTTAAGCACAGAACATAAACCAAAGATGACACACCTTAAAGATTCAGTGCTTTTTGTGAAATGTCCACCACTCCCGACATATTTCGTGCGTAGTTTATCAAATAACTTCACCCCTTATTTTGGTTATCCCTTACAACCATAACCGTAAGATCTTTCAAGTCAAATTGATTAGAACCGTTAGATATAATTCAGTGTTATTTACCGCTATATGCGCACTAAAGCGCAAAGGCCTCCTGGAGCATAAGCGCAATGCGCAATACGTTATGCACACTTTTTGAAAAAAAGCGCAACAGTTGAAAAAAATGCATAAAAATAAATTTAACATGAAAATGCACACCTAGAGGGGGGGTGAATAGGTGTAAATGACTAACTATGTCCAATTTTAATATTTACCAGAAACAGCTTACTGATTTCAATTTAAACAAATGCAAATGGTACGCTGAATGTAAATGGTAAGCTGAATGCACAAGCAGTAAATAAGGTGCAAGAAAACTAAAGAAAACAACGATCTTTTAGCTAGGTTCGACCCCAAATCCCCTATGGTCTACGTCCTGGTCCCTTACCAACCTGGTAAGAGAATATATTATTGATCAATAATGAAACGATTACAAGATACAATAATATATCACCCTTAAACCCAGCTGCTGACACAAACGGCTTGCTGAATAGACCTGAAACAGAATCTGCTCTCTAAGCTATACTACCCTAGTATACTTCTCTAGCACAATCCTTGAATCCCTACTATTCCAAGCCAAGTGTCCAACAACTAAACACTTACAATCAGAACAATACAATTAATCAAAGAAACAACTCAAACTATAGATTCTCTAAATAAACAATACAGATAAATATATATATGAGCTCGAGAGAATCAAGGTGAAAGATTTTACAAAGTAAAACTGAGTTGTTTTGTTCTTGATGTTCTCTTAGATTAGCAACCGAAAATCTGAACAAGAACAATTATATAAAGCTATACAATTAACAGTCAGTAACAAAACCAACAACTTAACATTTGAATCCAATTCAACGTTCAAGTTTGTGAGGAATGATTTCTAACGTGAATGTATACGTTAGACAGAAGAAAGAAAAGAATAAAACGTTCAGTAGATGTTTCTTTTGAAAATAAGGGAATAAAAACCGTATAGGAGAGTTTGAATAAAAGATAGAGTTTTAAAAGAAACAAACTCCTATAATTAAGGAATAGAGTTTTTGTAGATAAGGAATGATTAAAATGATCCCAAATATATATAATATACGTATTATATATTTAAAAGATCCTTACAACTGATTAGAAGTCAAATCCTATAAAATCTCCATGATTTCCGCACTTCTGATCTTTCTGGCATGCTGTTTGTGATATGTCTATGTGCAAATGGCTTGCCAAACTGTAACTGTATTCCAACTTTGGCTTGCTGTTTGATATACTAATTTAACAATCAGTAAACTGAAGTACCCTACAAAACCAAGTTAATGCATACAGAAATAGCATACTGTTTTATATCTAAATACAAGCCTTTTGGCTTGCTGTTTGTGATCATCAAAACCATAGGAGTATCATAACATTTTATAGGCAAATTACATTGTCATAAAACATGTTAACGATAACCAGATTCAAACTCTCAAGGCACAAATACGAAGTCATAGTAACAAAATAAAGACATAGAATCAACTACAAGCCCTATACAGATGGTACATTCCATTTATATGATCGTGGACAGTTGAAATTGGTAATATGATTAAATAGAAATGACTCCTATATGTGTTTACAGTAACGAGGATTTGTAAAGAATATTGTACTCTTCACACACGAATATTGTCGGTTAACGGAGTTTCTAATTATGTTATGACTTGTGCAGCAGTCAAGCAAGGATAAGTGGCTCCATTAAATGACAGTCAATCCACGTTCTGGAGGATGACAAATATATGGTACACCTTTCACTTCCCTGCTTATATATTTGTATACAGAATTATCATGTGAGGGCATAATGATAGATACGAATAAACTGCAAGTCTCCTACCAAATAATAGGATGAGTGCCCAGACCTACCATAATGCAATTAACCAATAATTATGTCTTATACAAAAGCGTCAATAACAGTTTTCATCAAGTACCTGACAAAATTGCCTCAACCAAACGTGTTTCTAACAATTGATCACAATTCGCTACCAAATATTCTGAGATAACAGTAGAGGGCACGGAATGCATCTCTAAAATCGAGGTCCAGACAGCAAAAATTAAATAAAAAGGTTTGGAGTTCTGTAGTACTGATTAGAAGTCAAATTATGGGGCCCATCTTGCTGAAGCTCCATGATTCAAGCATTAGAACCCTGAAATTCAAAAATATGATAGTTGATTGTACACTTCTAGATGTACTAGTATAATTTTGCTACATTTAGTCTAATAAAGTTATTATAATACTACAGGTCTAATCATTAACTTAAATCAACACAACAAATTTTATAGGGAAAATCAAAAGTATCACCTGATATTGCGTCAATCAAGTGTTTGTAACAATTGATCCCAACTGGCACCAAATATGCCAAGATTAATGCAGAGGGCACTAAATGAATCACTAAAACTGAGGTTCATCCCTTCCACCCAAAAGGAGTTGCTAAAAAAGCGTAGAACCGAATCTGACCTCCTTATGCATGTTGTCCCTTGTTTGTTGATGCTATGGTGGGATTCCCCTCATTTCACCCTCATGTATGTTGCTCGTCGTATCATAAAGGAATGGACATCCGGAATTATGTTGCGTGCCAGTGAACTTTGGAGTGGCGGTACAAGCAGGACTATTGCGAAATCAAAATGCTCCAAACCATGAGCTAGAAGCTAAACTTATGTGGTCCATCTTGGAGAAAATTTATGATCGGATGCATACTATAAACCCCGAATTCAACAAAAATGATAGCTTAGGTGTGTAGATGTATATATTTAAAATACACTTATCATCAAAAAAAATATTTAAATATACCATCTGTTGCTTTTTAAATAAAGTCTGTCTATCATCATCTTGTATAAGCTCGCAGGAGCTTCTGGGAAGACAGAGTAAAGTACTTCCTCCATATGTAGCCATAAGGGATATCCACTCTATTTAAAATAGAAACAAAAGAAATTCATTAAACGAAGTTTTTAAATTTACTTGATATGTTATAATGCAAAATATTTTACTTACTAGCTTATGCTCGTATCCACATCGGTGAAATCGTCGTATAGATTCTGTTGATGTATATGACGTCTTATTGCCATTGCCTTTGCCATTGTCATAATAATATAATGATTTTAGTTTGGAAGCTAAAGTGAATGGCTTAGCTCTTTCTATCCTTGTCCAGAAGTCAATAGGAATTGCTTTTTCTGAGGCATCACTGGTAAGTTGATCATAGAAATGCTTATTCTGATCTCTGTATTCTCCTAATTTCCTAATAAAGTCGTATCTATCTGTAGCAGTCCAAACCACTGGACAATGTGTAATTAGGAATGATCCATCTCTGGGAAAAAAATCTAGTAAAAACAAAGATAATAACTACATAATGTAACTGCATAATGTACACAACAAAATTCATTAGTCCTTATTGATACTATTTAACCTACAAGTAGCTTCTAGGAATGCTATATACAATGCAACTCCACTATTACGAAATAAGACTAGTAATACGCTAATAGATATAATGATCGAATAGAAATATAGCTACCAGTCCTTTGAAGTTGATCTACTATGCAAGACATTGTTATTGTTGGCATATCTATTTACTGTCATTAAACACCTCCAGTGGATTGGTAGTTGTATTTTTCTTATGTGCAATAAATTGCTAGCTATTTAAATCAGAAGTAATCGAAAGAATTTTGTTTGTATTGCAATCTACAGAGAGAGGGTGGGTGGGTGGGAGGGAGGGAGTGAGGGAGAGGTGTATGACGGGTAGAGTAAGAGAGAGACATATGAAGAATAGAGTCGCAAAGAACCGCCTGAGCAGTGGGCTATCCTATCAGATGTTTCCTGAGAAAAGGATGGAATGTTTCTGGCCTAGGTTCCGGGTAAAACCCATCAATGTCCAAACCCATAAGTCCTTGTTCAACTTTTTCTGAATATCGACTTGACGAGTAGTTGTCTTCGTAGTAACCTGTTAGGAGAAAGGAGAAAAAAAGAAAGCAGAACTGTAGAATAAGGAGAAGAGAGAAAAGAAAGGAGAAGATTTGCTGAAAATTGCTTGTCCTGTTACTGCAAACACTTCACAATATATAAAGCCATACAAAGACACAAAGAATCTTGCCAACTAACAAACAGATCATGACACCAACTACTTACCTAAGCAAACTTTAACAACCCATAACTTATTCCATGATCCCACACAGCCAACCAAATCATATCAAGCACTACAAACTATAATCAAATAAAGTTAACTTATTGTTTGAGATTAACTCCAACTAAATCAATCATTGTGATTAACCGCAATTGTATCTCTGTTACGTCTTGTGTACATCTTTAGGGCTGATTTGATTGTGTAACATAACCTTTGTTCCAACTCTATGTTAAGAAAAAAAAAGAAAACTTTCAAGTATCATAAGATAAAGGAGAAACTTCAAAGCTTCTTGCAAATGCCTTGTCTATATGTAAAATGGGTCAAGTTTAACGCTTCATGTGTACAGATATAGCCATTAACTCTATCATGATTGATTTGTATAGATTTTTGAATAAACAAATGACTACAGTTAACATTTATATAATGACAAAGTCTTCTGGTTTTCTCGACACAAGCATGAAATACCTGTAGTGACCCACCTTAAAGATTTACCATTGTATTTGAAATTTCCATTGTACTCGACATATTCCGTACATAGTTCATCAAATAGTTTCCTTTCATAAATCCCTGATATTTTAGAATCCAACACCATTTCATGCAGTGCCCGAAGATCATTCCGAATCCCTTGATCACACTCTGTAACTACAAGAGTACAAAGTCTTGTAATATGTAAAAGAAGTTAACTTACATTATATATATATATATATATATATATATATATATATATATATATATATATGATAATTAAATAATTGTGTACAATTGTACGTATGCTTATATCTATACCTTTGAACGCAGCAGGGAACACAAATATTGGACGGTTAGCAGAGATGCGTATCCCTGCTCTTATGTTCCCAAAATACTTCCCATCTTGATGAAACATTCCCACGGCAGAAAAAAGAGAACTGTATAAAACAAGGTAACAAATCAAACACATCTCAACATTGTAATAAATCATACACATCTCATAAATTTGTATCTAACCGGAAAAACGAAGTCAAATTTTCTTCGCTTGAAGTTTGATGCCAAACATCAAATGTTAAAGTTGAAACTTGTTCTATTAAAAGACAAGGTATATCTATTTTCTGCATGCTCGGTATATCCATTTGCTTTGATCCTATGGATGTAAATGGTTGATAAATCAATGCTTTTAAAGGTGAGACACAACAAGTCCTAGCCACATTCAACGGTGCTAATGCAGAAAGGCTGTCGAGTCGTCTCCTCATTGTTGAAGCTGTTTGTGTACATTGAAAAGTCAAAAAGGAAACTTTTCTGCTAGTTTCTTCCTGGCCAATAATATCAAACAGCTTTCCATGATATAAATTGATAAGATGTGGATCGGTCTTTTCAATTCTATAGTGATCTGATGGCACAATGATTTTGTCAGTCATTTTGTGATCTTGACATAACAAGAGTTCATTGTTGAAAATCTTATTGTCTGCCATCAGAATTATAACCTGCAGAATGAAAAAAACAGTTAATAATTATATTAGTTATTATTCTGTATTAAAACAACCTTATGTCTCAAATATGGAGGTAAATATCAAAATTACAAACATTTGAAAGTCATGGCAGCCTTAAAGTTCAAATAATTAGGTTCAAGTTATTTTTGCTCAGTAGGGAAGAGAAGAGGTTAGCACATGTATAACTCTTTTCCACAAGTATAGGAAGAACAAACTCTGTCGGTTGACGTACAAACGAGCATTAATTTTGTGTACCTCTAGACCTACATAATATTTCATAGGCCCTAAATCCTTGAAGCTAAAAAATGAGCAGAAGGCAACATGTCAGTAATCATTATTTTATCAACATAGACTAGCATACGTGTATAAAATGCAGCTGAGCTCAATGTGGCAAATCAGAGACACCTTGATGATGTCTGGGAGTAATTAAAGTAGAAGGTAACTAGTAAGGAACTACTCGGTGCCCCTTTTAAACTATAAAGAGGTTTGGTCAGTATATATTCAGAATTAGTCGTACCATAAAATGATGATAGTCTTCTCTTTTTTTGAGTGAAACTATACTAGCCCGTGCGATGCACGGATTTTTTTTTTTTTTTTTAAATATTTTTTAGCTTATGAGAGTAGTTTATAAGATAATATGGATATTTAATAATAATATGATGAAAATAGATAATATAAAATTTTAATTGTAATATGTTGGTGACGGGAATCGAACCTTGAACTTTCGAGAGTAGTTTATAAAATAATATAAATGTTTTTTAATAATATGTTGATGACGGGATTCGAACCTTGAACCTATGGAAGTATTTTAAATATTAAAAAAGAATATTCTTTTAACGTTACATCCAACGATTCTTATTAATCTGTCTCAAAATTCAACGGTTGCTATTGAGTGTACCAAAAAAAGTGTACCAAAACTATCAGCCAAATAGAGGCTAGTTTGCTTATAATAGTTTAGTATAGAAGGCACGAGTTTTGCTTCCAATCTGTCCACACTACCATCATCTGTAAACCTAGGATCATCTAACTTTTCTACCAGAATGACGAGGAATCAATTCTAAGTGTTGTTTGTTTGTCTGTAATGGTGCCAGGTCTTTGCTTCTAGCTAGGATCCATCTTAGATAGTAGCTTGAGAGTAGTTGCATGGTTTCTTTTCATGGATAATAGCAGTAGCAGATCAAGAAATAAAAACCCAAGGATGAATATAGTTAGGCAATAGTGTAATTTATAGGATTTGGAGGATGATGATAGAGCGTAACTGATGAAACCGCAGGATGAGAAAGGTTTTCCGGTAAAAATCTGAAAGTCCTTCATCCAGACAGGCTGTATTTTCTGTCTAGTGAATGTTTTAACCTGGACTTAGTATAAAAAGAAGAAGAATGTTTTAACCTCGGAGTAACAATAAGACGATGGAAAAGTAGGATCAATTGGATCAGAATTTGGGTTGGGATGTGCACAAGGCTCAGAAAAAAACAGGTGATGAAGGACAAAGTGGGTCGAGAATCCCCAGGATCATTTGTGGAATCAAAACATAATGTGGTACCAGTCAACAGAAATGTCACTTGGTAAAAATGAAATATAGGCATAAAACAAGGACGTATTGATGCGGAACAAGGAATTAAAACATTAATTTGTTTTTATTTTATGTTATTAATTAAGAATAAATTTGATTGTAATTTATTAGGTATTAGTTATATTAGATAAATAGATTATTTAGAATATTCTAGATTGTAGGAATAGAATAATAAAAAGGATTTGTTTCCTTTATTAGAAGATTTTTACTTGGTGACTAAGTTTAAGGAATTAGTTCTATGTAACATGCAATCTTTTATTATTATGGGGACTTGGATTTTGATTAATTGAATTGAGAATTGTTCTCTCTATTGTTATGAGTTACGATCCTAACAAACTTCTCTTCTGCGGTTGAGAAATCCTTTTGGTATCACTTAGGGCGTGGATTTTCTGCGGTTAATCCACAAAGTCTATCCTTTGACTTGTTTTTATTGTTGTCCTGCGTCAGAGCTTAGGTTGCAACATCAAATTCTTATTTGGTGAGAGATCTAGGGTTTTGCCAAAAAAAAAAAAAAGAAGATCGTACGACATAGTCCTCAAAGAAATGAAAGTTGAAGATTTGAGTTGAAACTCAAAGTTGAAGATTTGAGTTTGCAAATGAAAGATGTGAAAGCAACACTCAAAGAAATTATGGCTAAACTGAGCGTACGACATAGTCCTCCACTTGCAATACCTTCAGCCCCGCCTCAATATCAACTTAATGGTGAAAGGAACGTGAAACTTGAAGTTGCTGATGGAGAAAAAGGTTCAAGAGAGCTTATTCAACGTGGGGATATTAAATCAAATAGTGATCGTGTTTTAATTGTTGAAGAAAATTCAAATGTTGACGTTCCAATATTTCAGTGTGATAGCATTGAAAAAGAAGAGGTTGTTAAAAGTGAAAAAAGTGTAAACTGCGAGAACCACATCATCAAGGTGGAATATGTTGATTTTTTAAGGCATTGACAACATATTGGGAATGACTACGACATCAAAAAATCTTATTGTGCTAGTGTTGTTTTCGAAGATTTTGCTTATGGAGTTGGAATTTGATGTCTTCAAGTATTACGACGAGTTATCTATTTGTTCGTTGATTTTAAAATTTTATAAAACTCGTGGACGAGATTTCTTCAAAGGCAAGGAGAATGATGCGGCAAAAGGAATTAAAACATTAATTTGTTTTTATTTTATGTTATTAATTAGGAATAGATTTAATTGTCATTTATTAGGTATTAATTATATTAGATAAATAAATTATTTAGAATATTCTAGATTATAGTTTATTAGAATATTTTTACTTGGTGGCTAAGTTTAGGGATTTAGTTATGTCATGTAATCTTTTATTATTATGGAGACTTGGATTGATTAATTGAATTGATAATTGTTCTCTCTATTGTTATGGGTTGTGATCCTAACAAACTTCTCTTCTACGGTTGATGAGAAATCCTTGAGGTATCACGTTAGGGCATGGATTTTCCGCGGTTAATCCAAAATCTATCCTTCTACTTGCTTTTATTGTTGTCCTGCATCACACATAAGTTTAACATTTCTAATGTGATCATAATTAGGACGTTTGTGCAAAAACTTCTAATATGGACTACTATTTCTAAGAATTGAATTCGAAAGCCTGTTAATATTAACAAGTTGATGCAAGTAATCTGCCTAAAAATTGATTGGCAAAAGTGACTTATAAACTGAATATTCTAGTTGTCTTGTTAGTGTATATGTTTTTCACATTATGTTGAGAAATGAATGGACAGTAGCTTTTATCAACTATTCCATTATATGTAAAACAACTCATTGAAAAATTTCCTTTCCATTATTACTTGTGATTAATAAGAAAATCGTGATTGATTCAAGTTAAAAAATGAAATTGTTTGAAGATATTAAATGGCAAGGTGTTCTGTAGGTAGCAGGATTGTTAGATGCTACAATGATCATCCACGGGGTGTGGTGGAATACTACTTGCATTTATTGCAAGTACCAAGCAGCAATCATGAAAATTCTCAAGAAGTCAGTGTAGCAGCTCGAAGGTGACTACACAAGAGTTACTAAAAGGAAACTGAAGTGTGCACTGCTTGGCTAGAAGACATATTTGACAATCAAGCTCAATTGTATCTTTGAAGACATATTTGACAATCAAGGCCGTGTATATTTATTGAAATAGCAGGAGAGTTTGCATTGCTTGGCCAGAAGACATATTCGACAATCAAGCTCAGGTATATCTTTTGTCTGAGAAATTAAATGCATATGAATAATGCCATACTTGGGCATTAGTAATTTAACGGTGCCAAATGGAAAATGAAGAATGTCAGTCCTATGAAGATTTTTGCAAATGTTACCTACGACATGTGTATTTAGAATTTTATTATTTTAAGGCTGGGTCTTAACCGTTAGAAGAATTTGCTCCGCCTATGTCTGTTCTGGTTTAGATTGTGCATAATAACTCGTATCCAGAATTAACACACATTTTATGATCCTAAATTAAACAATACACATTACATGAAATTCAAAATCGTAATATGAAGAAAAGTAGAGTACTAAATAACTACCGTAACTGCACATGAAAAAACAACACATATCTATCATCAAATTACCAAATTGACCATAGCACATTTGAAAAATATAGAATCATGAATACTAAAGCACACGGCTGCAGATCAAGGAGCAAGTAGGGTTTAGAGAGATAAGTAGGTTCCACACGGATCATATCTTGTTTAAAACGAAGTGATTTTAATGAGAGAGATGAGACCTCAATGTTGCAATTCTACAATTATTAAAAGCCCTTTTTTAAATCGGCGAGTCATAATTTTATAGAACTGACCTTCGAAGAACAGCAGATCCAATTCTCGCAA
Source organism: Saposhnikovia divaricata (assembly GCA_036435485.1). Taxonomy (NCBI): domain Eukaryota; kingdom Viridiplantae; phylum Streptophyta; class Magnoliopsida; order Apiales; family Apiaceae; genus Saposhnikovia; species Saposhnikovia divaricata. The sequence goes on along the minus strand of CM071594.1, from coordinate 50,541,960 downwards.
CTCTGAGATGACTTCAGATATAGAGGAGGTTGGATACTGCGACAGCAGGAATGAGAAGGGAAGAGTTGAAAAGGAGGCTATTGGAGTACATGTAAAATGTATTTATGAGCCTTTTATATATAAATAAAGATTAAGTAGGGTTCCCTAAAAGAAAATTAATTAGGGTGGGTATGGTATGGGATGATAATTTTTTGAATCTAGATACTTCTGTAAATCCAGTTGGGATTTGGAAGTACTTATAGTCAACTGTCGAATTGATAATAGATGCTAGAAGGACAGTTTAAAGTACGCTTCTGATTGGTTAATAAAAAACCAAATGTGCATCAAGCTTACCCCTTTGATTTTCAGGATGCCCCCCAAAACCCAACCACAATACCGTTTGCCAACTTATTTTATACTCCCTCTGTCACAAAATGTTCTTCCCCTTTACAATGTCGGCACTGTTCATAACATGAGACAAATTATTAATTTACGCATAATCTATAAGACCAAATATAGTCATAAGTGATCTTGTTGGATTCGTATTTATGAGTACTTTAATACAGTGAAGTTTTTATATTTAATACTAATACGAAATTGAACATATTAACGATCAAAAGTGTGCGTTGGCAAACGTGTTTTTTGAAATGGGAAGAGTTTTTTGAGACGGAGGGAGTACTAAATTGCTTTTAAATTAAAAATATTTTAATTTATAAATTGATTACAAGTGAAGCCGATAATGTTGGATAATGAAAACAGATTCTTGCCCTCACTGTTTTTGACGTCACAATCATATTCTCGTATTCGACCTGTTTGATCCGATGCCTATTTAATAGAAGTTCTGTTCTTGTTTCTTTCTTGGAACTTGGGACATGTCTTTTATTAGTGTGCGTATTGTTTAAGAATGTATTAAATATTATATATATATATTTTTAATTTAGTTAATAAAATCAATTGTTTTTTTTTTAAACATTTATGAGCCAAATAAAGAGAAAGGGAGACTATTTTGCTTGATAAAAATTAATTGTTTTTTACATTTATGAGCCAAAAAATGTAAAGAGAGACTATTTATGGAAACAAAATCATCTGTTACAAAAATATGAGCTTTTCGTAACGTAATATAAATATCATATAAATAATGAGCAACTGTGAAGGACGCTGGGTATATATGAAATAGCAAAATATTACAATATCCTCATCCGTACCTCAAAACAAAATCTTTACACCAGTAGTAAATACTCCCTCCGTCTCAAAAAACTCTTCCCATTTCAAAAAACACGTTTGCCAACGCACACTTTTGATCGTTAATATGTTCAATTTCGTATTAGTATTAAATATAAAAACTTCACTGTATTAAAGTACTCATAAATATGAATCCAACAAGATCACTTATGACTATATTTGGTCTTATAGATTATGCGTAAATTAATAATTTGTCTCATGTTATGTACAGTGCCGACATTGTAAAGGGGAAGAACATTTTGTGACAGAGAGAGTAATGTAGATTGTAGACATTGTAGTGACTAAAGAAGACGGCTTCTTTTATCGTCCATCCCATGAGAAGAAAAAATTCTAAAACAAAATGGGTCAAATGGCGTTTTGGTCATTCAACTAACTAAAAACTTGCAATTGGATCATCAAACTCAAAAAATTTTCAGTCACATCGTCATTGTACTCTTAAAAAATTTTATTGCCGTTACACTTCGTTAAAAATTAGACGGAAAATTGATTAAGGTTTGTGAGTTATCTTGAATAAATCCATCGTGACATGTACAATCAGCTAAAGTGACGTTTTGGTCACCCAACTTATTAGAAACGTGTAATTTGATCATCAAACTGAGTAAACTTTCATTCTCACTTACTCAAAACACCATTTAACCCAAAACAAAACATAGCACATTTGTAATATTATAGTATCACTTACTCGTCTAATCTTCAAACTCTTCGGGCTTACTCAACTTAGAACGTAAAATAGAAATATTGTTGTAAATTGTAACAACTCCGGGGTGATATCTTATCATAATTGTGTGGAGGCATATAGTTTCCACCAGCGAAAACACTCGTGTGATAAATGTAGACGATGTGCTTTATTTTTAAATCTCAGTTTCAATAAAGTTTGCCGATTTTTCTTTTAAATACAAAATATCTGCAATAAACAAGTCGGAGGAGTACCATTCAGTTCAAGTGAACCTTTTTTTCAGAGTATCGAAATTACTTGAATTAAGAAGTTATAAGCTTAGCATTGTAGTTCTCTGTTTTCATATTTTACTCATAGGATTTTGTCTGTTCAAGATTTTTCATTCGTATCAGGTAGTGCAAGAACGAATTAATGTTTGTAATGAAACCACTTTCGAGCAGTGCAGGCAGGAATTTGGCTTCGTCGCTCCCGGAAACAAATCCCTGCCTCCACTTCTCCAAGTAGTTATAATTGACGTCTTGGAACTTTTAGACGCCAAGCTGATCAACAAAGTTAATCAAGAATATATATTTAAAATAAAAAGTTATATATATATTTTAATATTTATTTTGACATATATTACGTATATCTTATAATTATCGAGAACTATAGCTATTAAGTAGAAAATTGATGTAAAAATGAAGGATAAAATAACCTACGTTAACATATTTAGCACAACAAACAGGCAAACACAAGAAATAAAAAATTTGAAAAATTCAAAAGTTCAGGTGAGCCACCGCACACCCTCGTGTGAGGTCCGCCCCTGCTTTCCAGTACTTTGAAGTAGTTAATTAAACTGCATTTACTACGAAGAGCAGCCAAGCAGGACATGTCGTGATGCCACTATGTTTGGCCTTTTTTACAAGATCGGAAGGATTCTGTGGCCCTTGCTTAGTCTACTCAACTTGATATTACCAACTCACTCACAACTGTTTAGTAAAAAAAACAGGTTTTATTTTCAAGTTATACCGAGTTTCGGACAAAACTCAAAATATGCTGGTATACAGGACTGGAGGAACAAACCAAAAAAAAAAAAAACGAGGAACATACCAAGAAAAAGAATTAAAAAACACTACTTAAATGCAAAACCAGGGCAAAACAATTTAGCAAAAAAATAAAAACTAAAACCCACATGATACACTGAGAAAGAACTTTTCAGATCAGAGCAAATAACATAAGACAGGGATGGATAGGGGATGTAACAGATGAGAACAGGCCAAACAACATAAGTTTCTTCTGATTTTTAAGGATTCAAGACTTCCCCTGTTATACAGCATAGTTTATACAATATGTTTCTATTCCTGTTGATAACATAAAGATGCAAATGCAATGTACCTATGTAAAAGAAGAAAAAAGGGAGAACAAAATCACAAACTCAGAATCTCAACCAAATGGGGAAGCTTCTTTCATAAGCATCTATTCTGTGCCATGACCTAACGTTCCAGGGAATTAAAACTTGTGGCTGCTAAACATGAGTTGAGACTTGAGAAAGTCTGCCAAATGTAAGCCTTTATGTAGTTTGGAACGCACAGATGGACCAAATATCATGATCACTTTCTCAACTCTCACCTGTATTTGCTATCAAGAGATAGAAAAAAGGAATAGATTAGAAATGACTTGACAAGTTAACATAATTATATAGGGAGCAATTACCAGTATTAGTATTTTCAATTTAGCCATTCCCAGTTACGTGCAGGTAGCGCAAAAAGTCGGTCAATATATACAGGGTCCCATACTCTAAACAGACGCACAGACGGCTATAGAAATTTAAAATATATTGTTATTGGATAATGACAAATGTACCTCAATAATAGCTGCGGTTTGCTTCCAAATTAAATTGGGGCATCGACCCATTTGCATTACCTGAAACTAAACTTCCATTGGTTTCTTCAGAAGACTCAATAGCTTCAGCAATCTCTGCCTTTAGCTGCTCGAACTTCTCTTTTAAGGCCGACGAATTAATAGCCTTCTCGATTCCCTGCTTTATTTCTTGCTGTAAAGCCTGCACCTTGCTTTTTGACTCTGTACTAGGTTTCTTTCCGGCACTGGCTACCTCTATTTTCAAAAGCTCGATCTTGCTCTTTAATTCTGATGAATTACTAATAACATCTTTGATTATCTTATTACTTTCTTTATTGAGTTCTTCCACTTTTGCCTTTACTGGCCCGGGAATTTTGTTAAGACGCAAACCCAACGGCTCAAGAGCATCAGCAAGTTCTGATTCTATCTCTTTCTTGACCTGCCCCATTTTCGCCTTCAACCCCTGGTCTAAGTCCTCAACTCCAGATGCACCGGTGTTTCCAATTTCAGCCTTCAATGCCTCTATTTTTTGCTTGATACCAGGCTGATCCAAGATGTCTTTGTACTTCTTTTGGATCTCTAGCTGAAGTGGAGATGCCTCCTTGTTCTTTTCAGACAGACTTTTGGCTGTAGATACTTCCTTCAACATCCCCAGCTTGATGCTAAGGCTTTCATAATTGGGAGCCATATGCAGGTTCTGGCTGAACTCATCCCTAAGCTTCTGCATCTTGTCCAGTAGAGCTGGTTGTATTTGCTGGTCTTTTGAATTCCTTGCTTTTGCAAATTCTTCTTGTAACATCACAATTTTGTCCTTCAAGCCCAAACTCTTAGCAGCCACTGAATATTCATAATCAATTTCTTCTTTCAGTTTATTGATCATCTCATTCATACCCAAATCAGGAGGCGCAGCAGATGATTTCTTTGCTTTTAAAATCTGCTCTTTCAGTTTTTCAACCTCACCCTCGAGTTCTGAGTTGTCAGGTCTAGGGACAACGGGTTTTTCTGTTTTTTTCATATGTGCTTTTTTTATGGGATCTTGCGGAATTCCTTCTTGGAACCCACCAAGTTTCCGATACTTGAGCATCCGATGTTTCAGAAGTTCTTCAGTGTCCATCTTTAGAAGTTCCTGTGAAACAATACAACGCACAAAGGTTAAGCAAAACTATATTGTTCTTGTAGTAGATTGGAAACTGAAGCTGAATTTACTCACATCCATTGACTCGACAATTGCAGATTTGATCTGTTGCGAAGTCCAGTAGGGATCGGCATGTGCACCACCAAGTGGCTCCTGCAATTTAATAAAAAATAAAATCAGATAACGTAGCAGTTAAATATGTAAAATCTAAGAGAAATCAAAGGAATTCCTTATACAAGGGAAAAGGTCTGTACATTTTGAATTCATCGCACATTCACAAAATAAGAGAATTGCAAGAGAACGTCACAGAATTAACTTTTCCAAAAACAGATGAAGGGTCAGAGTTCTTTGGACAATATTCACGTCCTTGATAATAAAGAAATGTAAAAACGTTAATATTCTCGTCCTTGTTTATGAGCGTATTTAAAAATAAAATCAATATGCTTATGTCATTGAAGCAAGAGTTTCCGGGTGAGAAATAACTAGAGTCCTACTTTTCATAGTCACATGAAAAATTTCATGGAGTATTAACTGTGTATTAATAATTTCATATGCTGTTGAAAAGTTTCTGCACATGAACTGTAATCAAAATAATCATAGTAGCACATTTAAGAAATCTTACGGGGATGATGCCATCTGAAATTTGCAGCTTAGTCAGTTCAGCAGCAGTAATTTTAAGCTTCTCAGCCGCCTGCACATAAAGGAAGTAAAAATATATGCTTTAGCAAAATAATCAACCACAATCCAGCAGGCCAAGATCTCAAAGTAAAAGTTTATAAAACCTTTGGAGATGCTTTGGCGGTCTTCCATAAAATTGCTGCACATGCTTCAGGACTGGAATAGTTTTGAAGAAAGCAAAAGAAGATCAACACATCAAGTTAATATATATTGGATCTGGAGGCAATAGGCATTCTTCAAGGGAATAAAGAACAATATTCACTTGCTAATACAGGTTACCGCTAGTGAAATTCTGCAAAGTACTTTAAAAAAAAAAAGGATTTCCAGCCATATTTAGTGATATCTTTACCGGAAGATTTGAAGGTTAATACATACTCCTTTCTAAATTACATAAAGTTTTTCGTATCAGATCACTCAAATGCACTTTCACGAGAGTAACTCATATATACGACATCTGCCATATAGTTTGTTTAAATTATGAATGAAGAAAGAAACCACAAGTTGCATGATCAAAACTTTCCTAATGAACTGCATATTCTAACTTTTTCCACATATTTTACCAGTATCTATAGATTACAACAACTAAATTGCATTGAATGTTCAGAATTCGTATGGATTATCCATGAATACAGCTCAAAAATAGTAGTACTAGTTCTTAAAGGTAAACACCGGCGGTAAGCACAAGTCCAAACACAGAATAAAAGCATTAAAATATGAGATTATCCATCAAACCACACAAGATAATGGATACAGATAATCAAAAGAGGAAAAATGAGCTTAGCAAAAAAAATAAAAAATAAAAAAAGAGGAAAAATGAGAGGACTAACTAAGATCTTGGTTTATACTGCAGTCGCTTGAAACTTATTGAGTATCCCTACTAGCATGGAGATCCATAATTTATATATTCCAAGGATTTATATTTATTATACATGCTAACACCTAGAAGTAATAACTAGATAGACTAAAGGTTAGTCAAAGAACTACTTCTTCCTTAATTTGAATAGGAGACCACAAAAGCTAGTTTGATGATAAAGCTTATATATTTACGTAAAATGCCTACGTGTAAAATTCCTAATCAATGACCATTGACGATGCCAGATGCAAAGCACACATGGGTTTTATGAGGCAGAAGAAAACCGCACAAAGCTTGTTAAAAGTGTCAACACAAATTTGAATTCCAATTCTCAGTCGTAAATGTTCATTTTAAGGACAGTGCTATTACCAAAGTACTCATATTGTTCTACCACATAAAAGACAATGAAAGAGATTGTTAAATCTAGTGATTGCAATTATTTTTAAGTACCTGGCAACATAGAAGACAGCGTTTTCAAGCATTAACATTTTATTACAACAGCCAATGGCCAGAGCACCACCAGACCCACCTTCTCCCATGACAATGGAAACAATGGGTACCTTCAGACCGAACATAGTCCTCAAATTGTGAGCAATAGCTTCACCCTGTATAAATGTTGGCAACACAACTCATGTAATAAAACTGGGAGGGATATAAATAATAAAACAAAACATTTGAAAATGAGTACAAGCATACTTGGCCTAGCTCCTCTGATTTAAGATCTGCATATGCTCCTGGAGTGTCAATAAAAGTAACTATAGGGAATCCATGATGATCTGCATAATACATCATGCGTAGAGCCTTCCTGTAGCTGTTGGACACAGAAGGTTTCATTTCAGGATCAAATTGTAAGGAAATATTCATCAGATCTGAAGTAAAAACATAAATCCAAATTTTTTAAATTTCTGCTATTTGATGAATTTTCCATTTTTCTGTCTATAAGGATAACGCTAAGGAACTCTCTTCACCGTTAGTGGTCGAGATATAAATCAAAATACAGTAAACAAATAGATAACCAAATTGCCTCCCTATATACATACCCATGGGGAGTAGGCATGCCGAAGTTGCGCATGATGTTCTCCTTTGTGTTTCTACCCTTCTGTTGACCAATGAACATGTAGCTTCTTCCGTTTATCGATCCAAGACCTGTGATAATTGCAGGGTCATCATATCCCCCTCGATCACCATGAAGCTCTACAAACTGGAAAGATTCAAATACCATATTGAGAGATCTTACAAATATACTTGTTTATCTACTACCCAGAGAAAAACATAAGAATGAGAAGTCAAAAAGTCCTAGAGTACAACCTTCTCAGTGATATTAAAGATGTGGTCAAGACACGTTGGCCTGTTAGGATGACGTGCAATATTCACACGCTGTATGGGAGTCAAATGTGTGTAGAGATCTTTCAGAGCCTGCAATTTATCTTAAAGTGAGCAGAGTTGACAGAGACATGTATATTGAAACAATGTTAGTATTTAAAGTTGGACAATAAATTCTTAGTTATATATTATAAGCAGCACAATTCTTCACAGCAATTCACAAATCACCAATCAAGAAATAAAGAAGGATTATATTGATGAACTCAAATGCAACAAGCACAATAACATCCAAGTGTTGTAGTAAAAGAACAAACACAGTTTTCAAACTGTGTTCCTACCAAATGTGTTGTGCATACAAATTTGCCCAATCTTTTCAAAGCTTGCAAGGAGGCAACAACTTTGAGCAATTATATACCACAGGCTAATTACATGAAAAAATTGACACATGTGTATGCAACTGACAAATAATAGCCATTTATATCCATATATCCAAGACAAAGGAGCTGTTCGGTTTTTATTGCAGTTTTGACAGCAAAATCTCAACAAATTGGTTTATGCATTACACATCAATTCAACAAAAGAACTAAAGCTATCATCTTGACTGCTACAAGTGCACAGCATAACCATAAATGAGCAAACATGATACAAATGGCACAATATACTGAAAAAAAAAGAAAGAAAAAAAAAAAGAACAATCTATAGACACGACATATATGTACTGCAAGATCTCTTCCCAACTTGAAATTTACTTCAGCAAAATTATGAATAGGTATAAAGGGTGTATAAATTATAGATTAATAGTACCTGCTGATACTTGTTTTCTAGAGAGATAATTTGATCGGTGAAGTCAAGGCCTGTTTCATTAGCCATCTTTTGCACCTACACTCAATATAAAAACATATTCATATGCTAAACTATGGTATACTTCTATTTAATTAACAATAAGCAGAATAAAAAGAAATCAGATCAATAGAAGACATACATCAATGATTTTCTTTTGTAAGGCCACTAGAGGTTTTTCAAACTCCAAAGTAACCGGCTTTGGTTTCTCTTTCAAAGGTTTAAAAGGCGATAAATGACTTAAAACTCCACCTTTCACATTTGGGTCCGCATTATCGGGCCACGGATACTCATGCTTCTTCACCTTCCTTGCTTTTGCAACAACTGCAAATTCCCTCTTACTCATGCCCAGTCGTGCTCTTCCTAGGGTTCTCAGGGGTACACCACTTACACCATTACTTGAGCTTTGGAGTAGGTCAGAGACCGAAGTCCCAGAAGCCAAATTTCCAGTAAGTGGAGGATGCAGCATCAATGCCATTTTCCCAATCAAGATTACAACTACTAATTTTCAACCTATTAAACCAAAAACAACTAAATAAATCAATCATTTTCAAACTATACAAAACTCTAAAGCAACATCTTTACATGTAATCATATAAAATTTGTTGAGGAAAGGCATAATATCCGCAGTAGCAGTGTCAAAACTGAATTATGTCAAAACTGAATTATGAATTCCTCATAATCTTACTCCGGACTTGGCTACAAATGTAAACCAGTACATAAAACTGCAAACACAGCCTAGCTTAACTAAAGAAAATTCAAGATTTTATTTTTACAGAACATGAAAGCGTAACAGATTCAAAACTATAAAAGAGAAGATGCATCTAAAGATTCAACCAAAATTTAAATTACTCGAAATAAATTATTTTAAAATTTATCATCTTTACACACAATTATATTACTATTTGCTGAGAGAAGGCAAAGCCTCATAGTTTTAAATTCGTAGTCCAAAACCACTATCAAACTAATCCATAACTTAAACTACAAAAGTGGCTTAATCCAAGAAAACGAAAAAGAATCTTTTTTAACACCACATAAAAGCAAACAAACCAATTGCGAAACTAAATATTCAACCAAAATCGAATATTACTCGTTCAATCATTTTAAACATCAAATTAACCCATCATTTTCATTCAGAATATTAAAGAAGCCTAAACCCACATAAAAAACAATCAAGATTCCATTTTAATACCATATCAAAGCAAACAAACTATCAACTATTGAACCAAACTAAAACATAACTCAAAACTAAATATTCAACTAAAATCAACCATTTTAAACTACATAAAGCATCAACCTTTCCACATGATCACACATATAAACACAAATTAACCATTACTCACAATAAAAATCAGCCTAAACCCACTTATAAAAAAAACAATCAAGATTCCATTTTTACATCATAAATTAAAACAAGAAACACCCAAAAGAGCAATCTCAAAACCAACATATCTAACAATAACAACAACATTATTAAAAGAAATCTTGAAAAATGTGCAATTACATACCCAAGGATCAAAATGCAAGCTAAATTTGAATCTGGGGAATCAAGAAAGAGCTAAAGAATGAGCATAGAGAAGTGGCGATCACCTAAAGAAGAAGATTTAAGGGGCATTTAAAAAGAGAGTGAGAAATGTATATAGTGTGTGAAATTGTATATATTTATGTGAGGAAGGGGAGTAGCCTCGTTAAGATCGTCCTTGGGGTGATTTTGGTTGGGATATACATACAAAGATGTATGTAGAGACAAAAGGAGACGAGGGTGTTTCTTGTGTGTAATGTGTTTCGATATTTACAATGCAAAACATAAAGGAGAGCTCTTTTTCCGGTTTGACAGTTGTGAATTAAATCGGGTTTGGGTGGCGCAGTGTCACGTATTATCGTTTTGAAAATTAGATTCTTCGATTTTTGAGTTAAATGTATTTCATATTTTTATTATGTTATTATAAACAAATTATATATCTTTGTAGTTTGTAATTTGGTTATCGAAGTTATGTATTATAATTGTTAGTAGGTAAGAGTAGTTAGATATACTATTAAATAATAATTAATATTTTAATATTATCAAAGATCTCAAAATTCGAATTTGATTAACAACATATAATATTTAAACATATATATTATTAAGTTACGAAAAAAGGTATATAGTTATAATTCAATCAATTTCATATTATCATGATTTTAATGTATTTTACAATTTATTTATGTTTGACAAAAAGTACATATTAAAATGTAAATAATAAAAAATATTAAAAATAGACTTTATATTGCACTGGATATAAGTTAGTCTATACTTATATACTTACATATTAAAACGTATAATATTATTTAGTGTACCAAATCAACACCCAACCAAATATCGTATATTTTACTTATAATAGTATAGTTATAGATTAATTTTTTTTTATTCTAAAAAAAGAAGAAGAAAAAGTCAGTCTATAACTATACTATTATAAGTAAAATATACGATATTTGGTTGGGTGTCGATTTGGTATACTAAATAACAGCCTGAGATTTTAGGATTAATAAATGAGAACCGTTTGATGTAATGCTAAAATAATATTCTTTTAATTATTTAAAATATACCATAGATTCAAGGCTCGAATTCTGTCAACAAAATATTATTATTAAACATTTATATTATCTTATAAACTACTACCACAAGGTTCGATTTCCGTCAACAACATATTATACTTATAATTTATAGATATTATCCATTTTCACAATATTATTAGTAAATATTTATATTATCTTATAAATTATTCCAAAAAAAGTCAAGGTTCAATTATTGTAAATAACATATTATAGTTAAAAACGTATATTATATGATATGGGCTGAAAGTAAGCCCTAAAAACACATTTAATGTTGCATTAAATGAACCTAAGTTGGTCCAAGGTCAAAGCCCAATTACGAGGCCCAAAACCTTAATAATGATAATAAATTCGTAGCTGTAAAATCAGCCAAATAAAAGACCCCATATTTGAGTCAACAAGGAAACCAAATCATATCAGGAGTGATCTTCAAGGCATATAATTCCAATACTTATCTTCTTATCTGTTAGAAGGCTCTAGAATTGGGCCTAAGCTGTGGCTTGCCCACCAAGACACCTAATTCTACTCTAACTCCAAGGCATCCAATGCCTATATAAAGGACCTGATCCTTCAACCTAGAACTACGTTTTTTTGGCTTGATTCTTGATATTTGCAAGATACGTAGGCATCTTGTGAGGACCAGAGTTAAGTCACGAAACACTTGATCAGCCATTAAAGCTCGAAGCTCCCCTTAACCCTAGCATTCAATACACAATAAATACATCCTACTTTTCATTCCACAACATTTGGCGCCGTCTGTGGGACCTTCGGATATCAACCATGGTTACCACCCGGAGAACACCAACACTTTCTGAAACCAATACTAACACCACCACACCTCCGATTGGGGAACAAGTGCCCCCAGGGGCGAGTTCTCAACCACTGATCACTCAGCCACAAGGAACTAAAGCGCAAACTCATGGATCGTTGCCTCCGGTGACGAATCCCTCTACTCAAGGGACGAATCCCCTACAGATGGTAGTCTCCCCTCTTGGAGGTCAATCCGCTCCCCCCATCGCTCAGATCTCTACTACCGTGATCCCCGCAAGCACGAACCCGATATATGGATTGCCCAACTATCCCCCGTACCAGGCCGGACCAAGCGGTCATGCCCTCCAGATACACGAGCCGTACAATCCACCTTATATCAGAGGTTTAGGACCCAATCAAGGCTAGCAATACTATGACTACTCAGGCCCGTATTCTGATGATTCATCCTCGGAAGATGAGGATAGAGATCAACCCCCGAGGAGGCGTCGTCTAAGTAAGGAACCTATCGGGCAAGGTCGACGAAGAATTTATGATGGACCCCCTCTAACAGCTGCTGAAAAAATTAAGGCTCATGAGGCCAAGATCCAGAAACTGAAGGAGGACATAGAACGGGAGCAACAAAGACAGAATCAGGGCCGACCCCCACTAACAATAGGAGGGGAAATTCCTTTTGTTGATTTGGAAGGAACCCCAAGGAGAGAGAGGAGGGCTGAGGTCCCTAGAATAGGAAACATGAGGGTCGAAACCCCTAGAGGCGACCATAAAGACCTGATGCAACTTGGAGATCCTGATGATCCAACTCCTCCATTCACTGAGGAGGTGATGAATGCGCGCATATCACGAAAGTTCAAGATGCCTACCATAAAGGCTTACGATGGAACTGGAGACCCCACCAATCATGTAAGGACGTTCTCTAATGCACTACTACTACAACCTGCTAGCGATGCTTTGAAGTGTAGGGCGTTTCCCCAAACCCTAGCGGGCATGGCGCAACGTTGGTACAGTCGCCTACCACCAAACTCTATCGCCTCTTTCAAAGAGCTGAGCACCGCTTTTGTTAGCCAGTTCATTGGTGGACGGATTCATGAGAAAGATTCTGCATCCCTCATGACTGTGATACAAGGGAAGAATGAAAATTTGAGGGATTACCTCAAACGGTTCACCAAGGAGACTCTCAATATTACTGATTTGGAAAACAAAGTGGCTATGGTAGCTTTGCAGAATGGAACTTCAAATGTTTATTTCAAGATGTCATTGGCCAAGCATCCCCCTGAGAACATGACTGAGCTTCAACAAAGGGCGAGTAAGTATATCAAAGCAGAGGATAGTCTAAAGAAAGAGTCAGTAACGGGAAACACCGGGAATGGTGAAAATTCTAGGAAGAGAAAGACGGAAGAAGAATATGATGGAAGAGATAAGTACCCGCGCACGGGCAGAGATTCTGATTCAACCCCTAAAAAGGGTAGTCCAGGACAAAGGTTTACGGATTATGCAAGGTTGAACGCCCCAAGAAGCCAAATCCTGATGGACATAGAGAAGGATAGGGACGTAAGATGGCCGAAGCCACTAAGGACAGATCATGAGAAGAGAAATAAGAACCAATACTGCCGATTCCACAAAGACGTGGGGCACGATACCGAGGATTGTAGGCAACTGAAAGATGAGATTGAGTTCTTGATCCGCAGAGGAAAGTTAAATAAATTCTGCAAAGATGGGGATCGAGGAAACTCAAGATGGGATTACGATAGGAAAGATGAGGATCGTAACCGCAATCAGCAGCCCCGAGGGCCAGTGATCAACATGATCTTCGGTGGCCCAACAGCGGCTGGGACAAGTAGAAATTCCAGAAAAGCATATGCACGAGAGGTAATGCACATTGTTGGTGAAGCACCGAAGCGTGCGAAGACGGAAGTCTCGATTGGATTCGATGACTCATACCTTGAAGGGGTGAAGTTTCCCCACGATGACCCGCTGGTGATCTCACCTGTGATAGGCAACTCCCAAGTGAAGAGAGTCTTGATAGACAATGGAGCCTCAGTGGACATTCTATTCCATGATGCCTTTTTGAAGATGGGATATACCGAGCCTCAGTTGACACCATCGAATATGCCCATATACGGGTTCAGCGGAGTGGAATCGAAAGTCGAGGGAACAATTCAGCTACCCATGACTATAGGGCAGGAGCCACGGGAGGCAACTCAGATGTTAAATTTCTTGGTTATCAAAGCTACATCCACATACAATGCTATCCTAGGTAGGACGGGACTACATGCTTTCAAGGCGGTTGCCTCTACCTATCATTTAAAGGTTAAGTTCCCAACCAGAAACGGTGTGGGAGAAGAAAAAGGAGATCAAAAAATGGCAAGGAGTTGTTATGTGGCCGTTTTGAGGCCTGATGAAACTGGGGGGCAGGTCCTCCCGATTGAGGATATGGACATCCGTGAGGATGAAGAACGAAGAGGAAAGCCAGCAGAGGACTTGATTCCTATACCTTTGGAGTTGGGAGATCGTGAGAAGGTTACTTACATCGGAGCATCTCTGAAAGACCCCTTGAGAAGCAAGCTGATTGCCTTCCTACAAGACAATAATGACGTCTTTGCATAGACAGCAGCCGATATGCCAGGGATAGATCCCCAACTTATAACACACAACTTGAATGTGGATCCGGAACGGAAGACGGTGAAACAAAAGAAAAGAAATTTTGCACCTGAGAGGCAAGAGGCCATAAAACAGGAGGTTGACAAACTCCTAGAGGCAGGGTTCATTGAGGAAATCCAGTTCCCGGAATGGTTGGCTAATCCTGTGATGGTCAAGAAGGCTAATGGAAAGTGGAGGATGTGTATAGACTTCACTGATCTGAACGACGCATGCCCAAAGGACTGTTTTCCTTTGCCAAGGATCGATATATTGATAGATGCCATGGCTGGGCATGACATGCTGAGTTTCGTGGATGGCTTCAGTGGCTACAACCAAATTAAGATGCACAAGGACGACATCCCTAAGGTATCATTCATCACCGACTTTGGTGTGTATTGTTACCTGGTCATGGCCTTTGGACTGAAGAACGCAGGAGCTACCTATCAGAGGTTGGTAAACAAGATTTTTGCCCATCTCATTGGAAAGACTATGGAAGTTTATGTGGATGATATGTTAGTGAAAAGCCTACACAAGGCAGATCAAATTGAGCACCTACGTGAGGCATTTGAAGTGCTGAGGCATTATAAGATGATGTTGAACCCAACCAAGTGTGCTTTCGGTGTTGGGTCAGGAAAGTTCTTGGGTCTCATGGTCTCGAAACGGGGAATCGAGGCTAACCCCGACAAAATCAAGGCTATCTTGGACATGGAGCCACCACGTTCTATAAGGGACGTACAGAAATTAACCGGGAGGATTGCTGCATTGGGGAGATTCGTCTCCAAATCCGGGGATAAGTGTTTGCCATTCTTTAAAACCCTGAAGAAGGTAAAAAACTTTGAATGGACAGAGGAAAGCCAAGAGGCCTTTGAGCAAGTGAAGAAGTATATGGCTGAGGCCCCATTGCTAGCCAAGCCAAGTACGGGAGAAATCCTCTATCTCTACTTAGCAATTTCTGGTCAAGCTGTGAGTGCGGTGCTGGTAAAGGAGGAAAGCAAGGTTCAGAAACCCGTATACTATGTGGGTAAAGTTTTACACGGAGCAGAGTTGAACTACTCCACTATTGAGAAGTTTGCCTTAGCATTGGTAACTGCTTTTAGGAAACTACGACCCTATTTTCAGGCACATAATATTGAGGTCCTTACAGGACAGCCATTGAGGAATATTTTGCACAGCCCTAAAGCCAGTGGTAGGCTCATTAAGTGGGCAATTGAGTTGGGAGAATTCGATATTAAGTACAAGCCAAGAACGGCCATCAAAGCGCAGGCACTTGCTGACTTCGTGGTTGAATGTACCATTGACAACCAAGAAGCCGAGGGG
This sequence comes from Saposhnikovia divaricata, assembly GCA_036435485.1. Lineage (NCBI taxonomy): Eukaryota > Viridiplantae > Streptophyta > Magnoliopsida > Apiales > Apiaceae > Saposhnikovia > Saposhnikovia divaricata. Next base: position 50,526,078 of record CM071594.1, on the reverse strand, counting down.
CAGGAGATACCTCAGGAAGGCAATAAGGAAGACAAAGAACCTACGATCAAAGAGAAGGAATTCTGGATGCTCTATTTTGACGGGGCATCAAAAACAAAAACAAGTGGTGCAGGTCTTGTTCTGCAAAGTCCCGATGGATTCGCGATTGAATACGCCCTGAAGTTGGACTTCCCAACAACCAACAATGAGGCAGAGTATGAAGCTTTGATAGCCGGGCTTGGTCTGGCAGGGGCATTAAGGGTTAAGAATCTTAAAGTTTGTGGATATTCAAGGCTAGTTGTGGCCCAAGTCAATGGAGAGTTTGAGGCAAGGGATGAAACCATGGCCAAGTACTTAAGGCTTGTGAAGGCAGTAATGACTCAATTTGATGAGTGTTACATAGAGCACATTCCGAGGGAGGAGAACATCAAGGCCGATGCCTTATCCAAGTTCGCTTCCTCCGAGATAGAGAATTTCTCTAGAAGTTTCTACTTCCAAGTTCTAAAAGCCCCTACCATCGATTCAAAGTTGGTCGCGCCTATTGATGTCAGGGAATGTTGGATAGATCCCATAAAAGCACACCTCGAGACCGGTTGGCTCCCGACTAATGCCATGGAGGCACAAAAATTGTCTGTGAGGGCTTTAAGGTATGCACTAATTGAAGGAATAGTATACAAGAAGTCTTTTGTGATTCCATATCTAAAGTGCTTAAGACCCGAGGAGGCCAAATCAGCTATTGAGGAGGTCCATGAAGGGATTTGTGGACAGCACTTGGGGGGCAGGGCCCTAGCTCACAAGATAGTTAGACTTGGTTTCTATTGGCTTGAGATGATGGCCGATGCTAAGGATTACGTGAAAAAGTGTGCCCGGTGCCAGAAACATGCACCAGTGGTTAGGCAACCGCCAGAGATGTTGACATCCATCAGCTCCCCCATTCCCTTTGCTATGTGGGGGATGGATATACTTGGGCCTTTTCCCATGGCCACTGCACAAAGGAAGTTCTTGATAGTTGCTATCGATTACTTTACCAAATGGATTGAAGCCAAACCGTTGGCCAAGATTACGACCAAGCAAGTCGCGCAGTTCCTATGGGAGAACGTCATGTGTAGGTATGGAATACCACGAATCCTGGTTACGGACAATGGGTTACAATTCAACAACAAAGAATTTAGGGACTACTGTGATGATAATGGAATTGAGCTTCGGTTTACCTCGGTTGCCCACCCTCAAGCCAATGGGCAAGCTGAGGTTGCTAATCGAATCATCCTTGATGGACTTAAGAAAAGGGTAGAATGCTCTAGGAACACCTGGGTGGACGAATTGCTACCCATACTCTGGGCGTACCGCACCACCTGTAAGGTGACCACTGGGGCAACCCCATTCATGTTAGCTTACGGAGCCGAGGCTGTAGTACCCGTAGAAATCATGCATACATCTCCATGGGTGGAAGCCTTCGAACCTGACACTAATGAAGAAGGAATGAAGCTGGCCCTCGACCTGATAGATGAGGTGAGGGATGAAGCTCATGCTAGGAATGTTGAACATCAGAAGAAAGCCTCCTTCTACTATAACCTAAGGGTGAAAGAAAGGTTCTTCCGTCAGGGGGACCTGGTACTTAGAAAGATTGAAGCATCCGGAGTTGGACAGAAGGGGAAGCTGGCTCCAAATTGGGAAGGCCCATATCGGGTCAAAGGCGCACTGGGACGAGGATCATACAAGTTGGAGACTTTGGAAGGAAACGAGGTGCCTCGCACTTGGCATGCATCGAACCTCAAAGTCTATTATGTTTGATTATCCTAAGTAAGATATAGCTTATATCTAATAGGAAAGTAGAAATAAGGTCGACGAAACCATATCAGAGTTTGCAAACTCCGAGTAAGAAGTAGAGTATTATGTAAGGGTTGAACCCATTTCAGAATTTATTAATGCAATTTGGTTTTCTTTACTCAAGTTCTATGTCTGTTATGTATCAAAGCATATTTGAATTGCTAGCCAAGAAAGGCCAAGTACAAATGACAAAATAATTAAGTAAAAGAAAAATCGGAAAATGCATAAATAAAACCCCGGAGGGTTAGTCCCGTACAAATATAAATAAGAAATATTTTTCGATTCGAATTTTTCGAAAAGGAAGGAAAAATTAAAAAATCCAAGCAGGACAAGAGCCCCATTCAGAAAATCTCGCTCGAAAAATAAAGATTCGAAACAATAATTTTCGATTGCTACTTATCGAATGAAGACCAAAAATGGACTGGTCCCACCTATCAATTTTCATTCGAAAATTGGGTTGTAAAAAAAAAATTGCCGGATGAAATTGTCGAGCAAGAGGATAAAAATGGGGTGGCCCCACTTGAAATTTTCCAATCGCCAAATGTTAAAAAAAAAAAAAATTGCCGGATGAAATTGCCGAGCAAGAGGATAAAAATGGGGTGGCCCCACTTGAAATTTTCCAATCGGAAAATGTTTAAAAAAAAAATTGAAATTCCGAACAGAATTGCCGAGCAGGAAGGAAAAATGGGGTGGTCCCCACTTCAAGTTTTCAATCGGTAAAAAAAAAAAAAAAAGGAAAAGCCGAGCAGGAAGGAAAAATGGGGTGGTCCCCACTTCAAGTTTTCAACAGGCAAATGTAAAAAAAAAAAAAAAGGAAAAGCCGAATGAAATCGGCGAATAGAGACAAAAACCTGTATGGCCGAATGAGTACATGAGTGAGAATGAATTTTAATGGTCAAATTACAATTTGATCCTTGAAGTTTTACATTGGTTACAATTTAATTCTTAAATTATTAGGAAAAATTAAGAAAAATACCTGTGGGTACCCGAAAATTCCTAAATTATTAGGAAAAATTAAGAAAAATACCCGTGGGTACCCGAAAATTCCTAAATTATTAGGAAAAATTAAGAAAAATACCCGTGGGTACCCGAAAATTCCTAAATTATTAGGAAAAATTAAGAAAAATACCTGTGGGTACCCGAAAATTCCTAAATTATTAGGAAAAATTAAGAAAAATACCTGTGGGTACCCGAAAATTCCTAAATTATTAGGAAAAATTAAGAAAAATACCTGTGGGTACCCGAAAATTCCTAAATTATTAGGAAAAATTAAGAAAAATACCTGTGGGTACCCGAAAATTCCTAAATTATTATGAAAAATTAAGAAAAATACCTGTGGGTACCCGAAAATTCCTAAATTATTAGGAAAAATTAAGAGAAATACCTGTGGGTACCCGAAAATTCCTAAATTATTAGGAAAAATTAAGGAAAATACCCGTGGGTATATGAAAATTCCTAAATTATTATGAGTAAATAAGAAAAAATATCTACGAGTACACGAAAATTCCTAAAATATTGGGAAAAGTACAGAAAAATACAAGAAAAATTATAGAAATATTTACGAGTGATAATTTATGCTAAAAATGCATGAAAGATCTATAAAAGTGCCGAAATTGCTAAAAGCAAACACAAGTTAAAAACCTCGAATAAGGCAAATCGTCGTAAAAGTGTAGGTCGCTCCACACTTTACAATAAGGCGGTACATGTGAAACACTAGTGTAAATCAAAATTCCCATATGAGGGTACGAAAAATAAGGAGTCCTAGGTAAGGGATAAAAACGTCCCCGAGTCTCGAAAAAGACAATTATAACTTCCACGAAAACCTGATCAGTTTTCCTAGAAGTTGGGGGGCAAATGATATGGGCTGAAAGTAAGCCCTAAAAACACATTTAATGTTGCATTAAATGAACCTAAGTTGGTCCAAGGTCAAAGCCCAATTACGAGGCCCAAAACCTTAATAATGATAATAAATTCGTAGCTGTAAAATCAGCCAAATAAAAGACCCCATATTTGAGTCAACAAGGAAACCAAATCATATCAGGAGTGATCTTCAAGGCATATAATTCCAATACTTATCTTCTTATCTGTTAGAAGGCTCTAGAATTGGGCCTAAGCTGTGGCTTGCCCACCAAGACACCTAATTCTACTCTAACTCCAAGGCATCCAATGCCTATATAAAGGACCTGATCCTTCAACCTAGAACTACATTTTTTTGGCTTGATTCTTGATATTTGCAAGATACGTAGGCATCTTGTGAGGACCAGAGTTAAGTCACGAAACACTTGATCAGCCATTAAAGCTCGAAGCTCCCCTTAACCCTAGCATTCAATACACAATAAATACATCCTACTTTTCATTCCACAACATTATATATTTTCAAGATACAAATAAAATATTATCGTCTAGATACCATCAAACATATATTATTATATTTTATTATGTTTTATAATTTATTTTGCTAAAATAAGAATAATAAGCTAAAAAACATTAAAATTCATCCGTGCAAAATTTAGAACGTCAATTATATATCCAAACATTTATACCTATACAAAATTTTGTATTATGAATAAAACTTTATTCAAGAATTAAAAGGACAAAGCGTGTTAATACATTTCTATTTATAGATGATTCTATTTGTAGATGATGCCCAAACTGGGCAAAGCCAGTTTTATGTTGGGCTTAGATGATTTGTCTTTTTCTGTAGTGATACTTCTAGTAAGCTCTCTTCTTCTTGTCAGGATGTGAGATGGACGCCATTTAAAAATGGTTAATTATCATTTGGGTCATTTATTTCATTCCATTATATCAAAGATGTTATCGATTTCATTTTGGTATCAATTAAATCATTCAATAGATAAAATATAACATTCTGTTAAATTTGAATAAGTCTTACGTTAAAATAAACGATTACCGTTAACTTCTTTTACGTGGATTCTGAATGGACTCAACGTGGACTTGACGTGGAACGGGACTGCCAACATGGAAGTGGATTTACAGATATTTACAAAAACTAAATAAAAAGGAAACTAAATGAAATACTAAGAAAACACTAAATAAAAAGGAAACAAAACAAAAACCCAACATTTTCAGCATAGAAAAATGAAAAAGAACTCAATCGACGTTTGGATAAAACCCTAACCCCTTTGAATCAGACATCATAAACAGCAATCAACGATCGACATGTACGTTCTTTAAACCCTAAACCCTACTTTTGTGTTCGTGTTGATATAATGTGTGCATGTGTATAATTTTGTATGTTTATTGTTTATTTACGATTGTGTATTTTTGATTTCATCATATATTTATAGGTTTGTTTATGTTAACGTTTACAGTATGGTTCAAATTGATGTTTATGTTCATCATCGTGGGTATTTTGCACATCCACCTAATGGTACGGTACAGTATGTAGGAGGAATGATTGATAATTTAGTGGATTATACTGATAAAATGTGTTTTGGTGATTTGGAACATTATTCTGTGGCTTTTGATTATTATGGGAGGAACTCCTTAGTCTACTATCAATGTGATGGGCGTAGCTTTGGAAAAAAATGTTAGGGTTTTATATGATGATCACTCCATAAAAGAAATGATTGAGATATGTAAGCCATTTGGTAGTATTCATCTTTTTGTTGATCATTTTGATTTGGAAGACCTAGAGGATAAAGCAGCTGATTTAGAAGATAAACTAGAAAATGGCAGTGAGGGGAGTGACCCTGACTTTGATTTAGGAAATGAGGATGATGAGAGTGACACTGAGTTAAAGAGTGATGAGAGTGATCCTGAGTTAATAGAAAATGTAAGGATTATGAAACTCAGAAAAGCTGTTGAAGCTAATAAGATTAATGCTGGATTGAGGATGAAATATCTGAAACAGAGAAATGATGATAGTCAAGGGTCTGACTACTTGAATGATGAAATGAGATCATTGTCATCTTCAAGTGAAGATGAGACACAGAAGAAAGGTTTCATAGGACCACCACATGTAATAAAAAAGGAAAAGAAGAAATGTTTACTATAACCCTAGCAAACATATTGATGGTGTATAAGGTTCAGTCTTGGGATGAGGTTTGGGTCAATGGAGGAATTCAGAAAAGCAGTCATTGACTACGGTATTCAAGAGATGAGAGCAGTACAATTAAACACTAATGATCAAGATATGTGTCAAGTTGTGTGTGAGGAAAAATGTCATTTTTACATATGGTGTAGGAGACTAAAAGATTCAGATACGGTTGAAGTAAGGACACTGGCTGATGAACATCTTTGTACAAAACCATACAACAATAAGTTGGCTTCTATGACGTATTTGACTGAGCTTTATGGAGAGATGATTAGACAGAATCCAACTTGGAAGATCAAGAAAATGGTAGACACTATAAGAGATGATTTGGAAATAGAAGTGTCAAACATAAAGTTGATAAGGGTGAGGAAAGCTGCAATTGAAGGGGTCTTTGATAGTTTGAAAGAACACCACTCTAGGATTAGGGATTTTGGACATCAAATCCTTATTAATAATCCTTAGAACAGAGTGGATATTAGGACAACAAGGTTGAATGAGAATGATCCTAATAAATTTAAAAGGATCTATATTTGCTACTATGCTTTGAAGGAGGGGTGGAAGCTAGGGTGTAGACCAATATTTGGCTTAGATGGTTGTTTCCTTAAGACAATAGGTGGTGGTTGAGAATACACACCTAGAGGGGGTGAATAGGTGTTTATGGCCGACTATATCCAATGTTAAAGATTACCAAATATTAAAACTTCTGACTAGTCAGCTTGCTGATTGCAATATAAAACAGTCTATCAGCTAGCTAACATGCAATGCAATTCAGAAACGTAAAATCGTAAAGTGGAGAACACCAAGCATTTTAGCCAGGTTCGACCTCTAATCTCTACGATCTATGTCCTGGTCCCTTACCAACCCGGTAAGAGAATATATTATTGATCAACGAAAATACCAATTACAAGATCCAATAATATATCTCCCTATGCACCCGTTGTTGATAGCAACTTGCTGAAACCCCTTATCCCTTGAACCAAATGCTCTCTAAGAACTATACTACCCCGAGTACAATCTTCTCTAGCAAACTAGTTCCTGAACCCTTGCTTCCATGCCTGCATATCCAACAACAACACTTACACGTTAAGCAACACAAGAAGAAAAGTGTTTACAACTCAAAACTATGAACTCTCTAATATATCTATATCGTATATAATACTAGAGCTCCTGTATAGGATATGAAAAAGTAAGTGCTGAGTTGTCCTTGTGTGTTCTTGAAGGTGTTCAACAGAAAAAGAAATAGCCACACAAGTATATATAGTGATACAATAGAATTTGAATTAACAACAATTATTGCAACGATCTTGAATCCCATTCTCACGTCAATTTGTTGTAGTAATTCAATTTCTAACCTTCACAAAATGTTCATATACAGAGGGATATAGTTGAAAAACAATTTTGAAATATATGTCCTCAATACATACGTAAAACATATAAAAGAGTTTGTTTGGGAAAAGATTTTCAAAGATATCGAAATCTTTTATTTTAGGAAATCAGTTTAAAAAGAGACGTTTGAAAAATCTGAGCTTTAATATATATATATATATATATATACTGTGGAATCCCATAATCTGGGGAACAGATTTGGGGCCACTAACCACAATCCACACAACACATACCTGGATATAAACATAATATAATAATAAAAGACCCCTGATCCAAGATCGCATACAGGTTATGGTATGAAACAAACTATTAAATTACATTATTACAATCCAATCTCTGAATAAAATGGTTATACAAATTGCTAACAAACTAAGTCCATCTGTTGAACTAGATAACCAACCTCTGACAAAGCTCAAGTCACTACCCGACCAAGTCAACAACTCGAGCATCACCTCTCGCTGTAGGAATACAACTACTCATCTGACCACAAGGTCCCCTCATCTCGTCTCTATAAACTGGAGAAATAAAACAATAATGCAAGAGTGAGCCAACAGTGCTCATCAAGTATAAATATGTATAAATATCAAGAACAGTGATAAGTTCTGATCAACAAGAATAAACATCATAGGCTTCAAAGGAATCATGCTTTAAAGCAACTCAGCCTCAAGGTATAGATTAGAATTGGATTTTTTTATATATTTTAAAAAAAACAGTGGAGTTAGGCTGCTGATCAGTCCCGCACTAACCCCAGACAATGCACACAGCAAAGTCCCTCTAATTGGATCCACGACACACATTGGCCTCAACTTCTGACCATTAAACTGGTCTTCCCGAAGGGACTCCTCTGACCATAATATGGTCTCCCCGAAGGGACATCAAAAACATTCCAATTCTACATCCAACATACTAGGTGTCGGAACAATCGACAACCTCTGTCAATCAAACAATCTTGAAAACTCACGTTTCAGAACAGCAACTCAACTGGAAAACTCACATTCCATAGCAACAACTCACAAACCAGAAATCAATGAAGGATTCAAGATTAACAAGTGTCGACAAGTTCGACAAAATAATTGGGTAATAATTAAGGAATAATAATCTCAAAGGATATCGACGGGTTCGATACGACAAGTAGGGTGTAAATGAATAAACAATAAGAATAACAGGTATCAACCAGGTAGATAGGAATAATTGGGGTGACATTGAAGGTAGTATTTTTCGTTGTTCGTTCACAAGGAAGGACTCTCAATATTAATTCCGAGTAGATTATCTCTTACAATCTAGAAGTGTGTAAATGGGGGGGGGGGTTTTGAGTTTGGATAAGGTGTTTTATCAAACACCTTGCATACAATAACTAAATTGCTACAAAAATACAACTAAGTTAATGGCTAAAATCAAAATTTGCCAACACAACAACACAATGAGCAAATTAACAAGATAAGAGGCATTTGACCCAAGGATTATGGAAACTCAAGCACTTCAACACAACAAACAAAATATATCCAACTCTACCTAACCAAGATAATTGGTGAAGCACACAATCACTTATTTCTCTTCTAAAAACACTAATTTAGTGAAGCACATAAATTAGCTCTCTTGATACTAGCTACCAATAATGAAGCACTACTAGTATAACCAAATCAAGGAATTAAACAAAGAGAGGCTAAGACAAACCCAAGGATGAGAAGCTCAACCTAGGTATTTGTACTTGAATCTTGAAGTTTAGGCACGCCAAACCTTGTGCTACTACAATGAATGTACTAACAATTACGGATTAGCACAAACAATTAGCAATTGAAATTACAAGAAGAGCAAGATGAAGCAACTTACAAATCTCCAAGCAAAATCATAAACAATACATCACAAGTATTCAAGATAGAGTGAAATAGATCTTACTTAAAATGAAATTGGTTTTGTACAAGAAATCCTTCCTGGAGCCAAATAAATGAAGTTAGTTACTCATAATCAATGCTAGATCAAGTAACCAATGTTCTTCCTCCTACTCTAATTATATTTACAAGATGAGACTACAAGATAAGGTTAGGTTTTTATGAAGATAAGAGGTAGGTAAGTTATGAAGATGTTAGATAAGGTTGTGTTTGGTTACATCTCTTTTTAATACACAGCAGGGGTCGTACGGCCTATCGAACGGCCGTACAGCCGCCCGTACAGAAAATCTGCTCCTTTGAACGGCCTGTCGAACGGCCGTACAGCAGCCCGTTCGAGACAAAATCTTCAAGATAATACATTAAACACCTCCCGACATCGCGAGCATGAATCTTCTAACTTCCCTCTTGAATAATCTTTGCTTTCAAGCCCAAAATAATCCATCTTTTCAACAATTAAGCACGAGGCACTGAAAGATGAAAAACATAACAAATATTAATAAAACAACATTCGAAATTAACAAAAATGCAGAAGAATAAAAGACAAAATGTGTATAAAATACACGTTATCAGACATCATAATCAGAATAATTAAAAGTAATTTCACTTGAACAAGAAGTGAAGGAAAGTAGTTGCCTGGTAATCACAGCTTAATCTTCTAATTATCTAGCCGTCTCACTTAATCACTAACTTCCATACGTCCCGTCCACTCGATTCTACAATCCTTATCTCACATTATTATCTCTGACTTACCTTTTTCTACTTTTAAACACCTCTCACAAAAATACTGGATTCAAACAGAGCATTTAAACATTTAATCCAATAGCTAGTCACTCTTACGGCTCACTAACACGTATTGCACGTAATCACATAACAAGTAGTCATTTAATCCACATCGAACCAACCATGCTACTCACATTTCACACTTAATCAACTTCAAAAATATTTAAGACTCGCTACCAGTCAATACATATAGCTCTTATAGCATTTAAGCAGGTAAATTCCACAAAACAGCACATGATACTCACTTCCATATTTTTCAAACAATCCTCGATCTTGGTTTTTGAATAAAACCCAACTCAGAATATTTGAAAATATTTTTAAAACATTTTTTGGATTTTTAAACGATTAAACACTATGTTTAAATCATTTTAAAACAGAAAATGGATTAATTAAGAATTAAATAACTCTAATTAAATTAATTAAAATCAACTAATAACTAATTAATAAAATTATTCAATAAATGATTATATTTATCAAATAATTAAATTAATTATTTTATTAATTGAAATTAATTAAAATAATTAAAAGTATTTAATCTTTAATCATTTTCGAATTTAAAAACAAGTAATAAAATAATTTTTGAAAATTGAAATCATAATTCGGAAATAAATTCTGAATTTCTAAAATAATTTAGAAAACCAATTTCTAAATTTTAAAATTAAAATTCAGAATTTCAAAAGTAATTAAAAGTATAATTTTTTTTATAAATGGGCACTATTCACTATCTCTTTGCCCCTCCCCCCAAATCACTGTTCACCACCGGCGGCAACTTCAGGTGACCGGAAACCGTTCGGCGTAGCTTAGTTTGGTACCGATGACGCCAAACTGTTGCTAAACGTATCCGCAACTCCTGGGAAATTTAACCCACAACAAAAACCAGCAAAAAACAATTCAGAAATGACCAAAATCATACAATCTCCGACGACCTTCGACTATTTTCCGGTGAACTACGGGTTCTCGGATTTCCAACATCAATTCTCATGATTTATACATCAAAAGAACGCTCATAACCTCTAGAATCTCCCTACGCACCCAGAAATCACAGCAACAAAACGTACTTGATGAACGAATAGAACAAAAACTTTCAAAATATCAAGAACTCATTATGCATCAATACGTACACAAACATTTAAATTAACTACATCAATCAATTGCAAATGACCCCAGGAAGCTACGCAAACCATCAAATCAACCGGAAAATCAAGGAATCAAAAGCCCCAAATTATGATTAAGAACCCTAGAAATTTGAATTAATAAACAAAAATTTGTCAAAAATTGAAAAATTACCTCACACTGATTTTGGTTGTAGATTTGGAAACTAGAAATCAAGAGCTTCGTTTTGAGTATTTGTACGTCGAAATCGGAATCCAGAATCGCCTTCAAATAGACGATTGATCTTCAAGAACATTATGAATTTTTAGAATTTTAATTTTTGAAAAAGAATAAAAGTCTTGATTTTTGATTGGCCAGATCAGCTAAGGCTTTGATTAGTTGCTTAATGATAAGATTTTGGTTGGGCAATAATATTTGTGGTGCATTTTTGTTCCCGAAGTGCTCGGAACCCTAATTAACTTTTAATCGGTCCGAAAGTACCAATTAAATCAATTACGGGTCCGACTTAAACGAAAATATTTTTACGAAAAATAACGAATCGCTTATTGAGAATTTATAAAATATATAAAACGAACACAATATGAGTTTCAAATATTTTGAGATTTATCTGATGAATTTTGATACAGAAATGATTTTAAATCGAAGCCCCAGGGGTTTTGAAAACGGTTTTTAATGGATAAAGTCAACTAATCGACACGCATCACGAAAAAAGACATTTAATCTTATCCTTTAACACATAGCACATAATAAAAACACATACGGGAATCTCTTCGATCAATTTAACGCTTCTCCTCAAATACCGGTCAACAATTAACACCTTGTCTCCTCAAACTGGAATAAAATAGTTAAAAATATTTTTATTCCTAATTACCAAAAATAATAATTATATGAATTTAATATTCTCGATTCTTACAGTCTTCCCCCTTAAATAGGATTCTGTCCTCAGAATCAAGTCAAACAAACGGGTGGAGAGACTCCTCTAACATCACACTCTCAAGTTCCCAAAACTCTCCCATCCTGGGACTCTTTCTCAACACTCTTACTAATAGTACTGTATTGACTTATTTCTCCACACACTCTCTCTGAGTTTCTACTAGTTCATATTCTATGGCATGACAAAATGAGAACAATATTCTTAAACATCACTACGCGAAACACATTATGGATGTGTTGCATATGAGGCGATAAAACTAACTTATAGGCAACTCTCCCGACTTTCTTCAAACCTTAAAAGATCTAACAAATCATGAACTCAACCTACATGGTCATCGAATCCCACTAATCCCTTTTACGAAAAAGAAAAAAAACCTCAAAAAAAACCTCAACAAAATTTTTTGGTTCTTCTTCTTCACAATGTATATCTCGCTTGGCAAGTTAACGTCTTTCTTCTATCCACTTTGAGCTTTTGTCCACCTTTTCTGAACAAGTTCGATTACTTCCTTCGTATGTGGCACCAACTCTGGTCCTAACAACTTCCGTTCACCAATCTTTTCCTCATATACCGGAGATCGACACTCTCGTCTGTATAGCGCATTATAAAGCGATAACACAATGTTGGCTTGAAAACTATCATTATAGAAGAATTTCATTAATGGCAACTGATCGTCTCAATCATCTTCAGTATCAATGTATACACTCTAATGTGTCTTTGATGGTTTGAATCGTTCGGTCGTCTTGGTCGTTAATCGAAAATATAACTAGTCATACCTATTCCTAACTTAGTGTCTTAATCTTCTTGAAAACTTTTCTGAAATCTTGATTTGAACTCCGTGTCTCATATAAGTAATCATATTCCACTATAAACCTGAATCTTAATCTTATAAGTTCTTGTTAATTCAAAATGCTTACTAATCGTAGACAATTGCCTGGTCCATAGAAAATCGGGCATGACCCATTCGTACAACGGACTATAACCTATGTAAATACTCTAAATACCAACCCAATCATTTATAACAACTCATTTCTGTAATCCAACATTTCACAATCTCAATTTAATCATACACAATGCTAATACGAAAGCTGCCTTGACTTACAGTAAACATGTAAATAAATAAATCTGCCTTGACTTGCAGAAACAGGTAAATAAACAAATCCATGATACTTTGATTCCAATCTGTCAACCAAACCTCATATCATCTATTCTCGATTGCATCCTTGAAATCAAATACTATAATCAAACACAAACGTCATTAGATACACATCAAACACGCTTCGATTAATAACTCAATTCTCGCTCTGTCACAAACAATTTGGTTTGTTAAAATGTTTGAAATATCACCTAGAATGTTTTATTGGTTTAAAACAAATCAAAAATCATTTTAACCCCTGAAAATCTTTTTGAAAATACTTTTAAAACCGTTTAAAAATTTTAAAATAATAAACTTTAAAAGAATAAAAATTTTAAAACCAAACACCTCCGAAAACATTTTTATCCTTGATATTTACAGTTTTGAAACTAATAAACTTCATAACCTTGACTTTGACATAACTCACTACAGGAACAAATTTTGAAATAACTGGTCTGTAATACCAACTCTCCCGGGGTCATAGCCCCACTCGATACCAATCACAAAACAATTTTCAATCCAACATTTTCCAACAATTAGCATAAAAATTTGACTTAACCGTCAAATCAATTATACACCTTCAATAAACAACTCACGATCTTCAAAACTCATTTAAACTACACTCCTTTCCCGTCCCCAGAAATCAGCTTCTGAAACACACTCTACACACCCAACAAGCTCTCGAATTTAACTTTACACATTATACTTAACATTGCTCAATTTAACTACAGAACTTGCGACATCTATCCACCGCTTGTGTTTTAAAATATTCCGAAACGAAATACACGTTCACCACTTATCCTTCAGACTATTTACTTCTTTTTCAACTAACTTTTCCACCTTCTGATCGAGAGAGAAAACAACTAACTTTGATATCCACAATTTTGAACTAATGACTATGAAAATTATCACGATCAACTCCAACTCACGTGAACACTTTTGCTTATTAATACAAACAATTACCTTCTTAGGGCAATACATGACCTCAAACTTTATACGAAACATCACAAAATTTCCTTACTCTTCTAGTTAAAAGCTTTCTATAATCTTCAGAAATTCATGATTAATCTCACAAATCTTCCGACCTCTACTGGCATAGATTTCTTTCCATCCAAAATTTATATCAAAAATTCTTGTGCATAATCTTCCTCTTTTTGAAATTTCTTAAATTATTTTCAAATGATCTGCATACCCTTCACCAATCTTCAAATATCTTGAAATATCATCTATAACCATAATTAAAATTTCATCCAAATACTTCTTGATATCTTATTCATTGTAACCATAAAGCGATAGTGCTCTCGTCCAACCAAACATTATCACTAACAACTCATCGTGTCCATATCGACTCAAAACGTTGCTTCAAGAATATATTAAGGTTTCTATTTTCCAATGATCCTAGTCTATTCATGGATCAACTTTAGGCAAAACATACACCTTTCAACTGGTCATACAACTCATCCAACTTTGGTAAAAGATTATTATTACTACTTGTCCACTTATTCCATTTTTAAAGATTAATGCATAACTTCAAACTACCCTTCTTCCTTCTCACGAACAGTATTGGTACATCCTTTTGAAATACACCGAGTATTACTACCCCTTTTCTTGCGAAGATCCCTTTATTTAAATCGCTAGCTCCAGCATCCATTAAAGTCATCCGATATTGAACTCCTTAGAACTGATTCTATTTTTGGTAATAAATAACGAACAAACTCTACATCCTTGTCTGGTGACAATCCTCGTCATCCCTCAACATATACGTTCGAAAATTATTAACCACTAAAAATCTACTCTGATTTAACTATTTCCTTTCTGGAATCTCCTTCTGTGCAAAACAACGTCATAATCTCGGTACAATAATCTCTTGGTCTGCGTGATCGTTACGACTTCTTTGTCTGTTCTCGGCCTTAAAATATATAACATTCCTTGAGGACCATAAGCTCACTTTCTTGTCCTCACACTTACTTGTACTTTATAGTTGGCTACTCAATCCAATCCTAAATCATCTTTAACTTTTTTCACTACCATCACAATCAAATTCTTGATAACGTCATTCATAGCCAAAATGAATTCCTAGATTCATAGTAATTACATAAAACAGTTCTGTTACTCCCCTCACAGGATCCCTTGAGACTGACATGATACAATCTCAGGCAAAATGTTCTATCTCCTCACGCTTATAACACACAATTTTTGACTTCTAACTCTGTCACTCACTACCACACTATTCTTTCTAGTTGCATTTACACTCTCGGCGTTTACCTCAACAAAATCTTAATATACTTTCTCTCAAATTCTTTCTTCCAACCATAAGGTCTTGTTAATCTCTGCTAATCCTCATTCTGTGGGCAACTTCTGTGCCCCCACTCTCTCAACTCTAAATCCTCTAAATTCTACATTCTTCCCTTAACTGAATTACATGTCTTCAGTTTAAAACGCTTCCGAAAACTTCCTGGTTCTCTGTCTTCCTCTTCCTATCATTTTGTTCCATCTTGGTCAGCTCTCTTCCATCCTTAATAATCATGATTCTTTAAACTGGGCTCACACAAGTTGTTAATTCCAATACAATCACCTTACTTCATATTCAAATTTTAGCTTCTCCTGATACTTCTTACAAACAAATCCGTCCTGCTTCGCTCCACTTTACACAAGTTATCCCGCTTCAGTTCTAAATCTTATACCCAACAATGGGTTTCAAAACATTCAAAGTCTTCTGATATTCCCTTTTCTACCTCCCACATTAAACTGGTATCCAAAACAATTTTTCTTCATCAACACTAACTATCATATACCAAACATCTCCATCCACCTTCTCTTTTCAACCTTTAACCAAATCCATAACTTTATGCCCTTATTACTCGCTCTTTACCCGACTCAATTCTCATTAATCTCGAATCTTTGTACTTTTAATCCAATAATTAATCCAACTTGATATGCCATCTCTGTTTTAACACCACTTCTCAACTTGTTTAACCAATTCTTTGTCAACATAATTGCAGCTTCACCCACTTAGGATGCCGTCGCGTCCATCTTTACAGCTCTTCATCGCCGGTAATTCAAAATCAGAAGGGTTTTTGACAGAAGAAATTAGTAGAATGAATAGGTATCAAATGTAAATATACACTGAGTTTTGTTTGATAAACTTTTTGTAAAAGGATCTAACCGAGAGATCAATATGATCTTCGAACTATTATCAGGTTGCATTTGTCACTTAGGTCAACCACCATAGTACATAAAGATGGCCAGTCTTTAGTACTTTCATGACAAACACAATCAGTGACGTCCCACCGGACTTCTATCACAAAGATAAAATGTCCCTGAATCCCCTATATACATAGGTTGTTCATCTCAGTTTGAATAAAGAAGAGCAGATATTCAGGAAAAATGGAAAGAGTTCAAAAGTTTCAAAACTTTTACGTATGGAGTTGGATCAAATATCTTCTGATAATAAGGACATTTCTGGAAGAATAGGACTGTGTATAAACAAATCTGATTAACAAAGCTTATCATCAATTGAAGGGTAGTTGATCACCAAACGTATGCAGCAACTATTGAACAAGCATTCAAGAAATTCCTAATTATTCATAATCTCACTCTTGTCGACTAAGCACTAACATACTTAGCTGCCAAAACCGGCCTGACAATAATGAGTTGAATAAATAGGAAGATCTCAATTCATTCTCGATTTTTAACCGTCACTGCGTAACAAATGTTTCAGCAACGATTTAAACCGGGAATTAACTCACAACAATTTATAGCAAGAATAAAAATTTTCAGAACGTCTGATAGTTCCCTCATACAATAAATTAAATGGGATCAATGACTAGGGATACACAGCTACGCCCAAACTTCTAACCCATGCCAATAATCGCTTCCCACATCGTGTTTATAACCTTCTCATACTCTCTCTATAATGTTCACATCGTAACTAATATCGTAGAAATGTTCTAGAATATACGTGAAAACCTCGAGATAGTGTCCTCCAACCTGGTAGCTCCAACTACCCAATTAGTTGTCTCGCTCATCACTAAATCTTCGGATGAATCGAACTCCTACTCGCGCGATATGTCGAAAGACTATATAATGTCACAAAACTCGTAAGAATATCCTAAGGCGAACCTTATCCTAAATCGTTCTACCCAACGTCTATCTTAGACATATGTACCTAACCCTCCTAATCAGTTTCAGTGACCATAACCTGTAGCTCTGATACCAACTGTGGCATCCCATAATCCGGGGTATAGATTTGGGGCCACTAACCACAATCCACACAACACATACCTGGATATAAACATAATATAATAATAAAATACCCCTGATCCAAGATCGCATACAGGTTATGGTATGAAACAAACTATTAAATTACATTATTACAATCCAATCTCCGAATAAAATGGTTATACAAAGTGCTAACAAACTAAGTCCATCTGTTGAACTAGATAACCAACCTCTGACAAAGCTCAAGTCACTACCCGACCAAGTCAACAACTCGAGCATCACCTCTCGCTGTAGGAATACGATTACTCATCTAACCACAAGGTCCCCTCATCTCGTCTCTATAAACTGGGGAAATAAAACAATAATGCAAGAGTGAGCCAACAGTACTCATCAAGTATAAATATGTATAAATATCAAGAACAGTGATAAGTTCTGATCAACAAGAATAAACATCATAGGCTTCAAAGGAATTAGGCTTTAAAGCAACTCAGCCTCAAGGTATAGATTAGAATTGAATATATATATATATATATATATATATATATATATATATATATAAATAGTGGAGTTAGGCGGCTGATCAGTCCCGCACTAACCCCGGACAATGCACACAGCAAAGTCCCTCTAATTTGATCCACGACACACATTGGCCTCAACTTCTGACCATTAAACTGGTCTCCCTGAAGGGAATCCTCTGACCATAATATGGTCTCCCCGAAGGGACATCAAAAACATTCCAATTCTACATCTAACATACTAGGTGTCGGAACAATCGACAACCTCTGTCAATCAAACAATCTGGAAAACAAACGTTCCAGAACAACAACTCAACTGGAAATCTCACATTCCATGGCAATAACTCACAATCCAAAAATCAATGAAGGATTCAAGATTAAAAAGTGTCGACAAGTTTGACACAATAATTGGGTAATAATGAAGGAATAATAATCTCGAAGGATATCGATGGGTTCGATACGACAAGTGAGGTGTAAATGAATAAACAATAAGAATAACAGGTATCAACCAGGTAGATAGGAATAATTGGGGTGACATCATAATCAGAATAATGAAAATTAATTTCACTTGAACAAGAAGTGAAGGAAAGTACTTGCCTGGTAATCACAGCTTAATCTTCTAATTATCTAGCCGTCTCACTTAATCACTGACTTCCATACGTCCTGTCCACTCGATTCTACAATCCTTATCTCACATTATTATCTCCGACTGACCTTTTTCTACTTTAAATACCTCTCGCAAAAATACTGGATTCAAACAGAGCATTTAAACATTTAATCCAACAGCTAGTCACTCTTACGGCTCACTAACACGTATTGCACGTAATCACGTAACAAGTAGTCCTTTAATCCACATCGAACCAACCATGCTACTCACATTTCACACTTAATCAACTTCAGAAATATTTAAGACTCGCTACCAGTTAATACATATAGCTCTTATAGCATTTAATCAGGTAAATTCCACAAAACAACACATAATACTCACTTCCATATTTTTAAAACAATCCTCGATCTTGGTTTTTGAATAAAACCCAGCTCAGAATATTTGAAAATATTTTTAAAACATTTTCTGGATTATTAAACGATTAAACACTATTTTTAAACCATTTTAAAACAGAAAATGGATTAATTAAAAATAAATTAACTCTAATTAAATTAATTAAAATCAACTAATAACTAATTAATAAAATTATCCAATAAATGATTATATTTATCAAATAATTAAATTAATTAAATTATTAATTGAAATTAATTAAAATAATTAAAAGTATTTAATCTTTAATCATTTTCAAATTTAAAAACAAGTAATAAAATAATTTTTGAAAATTTAAATCATAATTCAGAAATAAATTCTGAATTTCTAAAATAATTTAGAAAACCAATTTCTAAATTTTAAAATTAAAATTCAGAATTTCAAAAGTAATTAAAAGTATAATTTTTTTTATAAACGGGCACTGTTCACTGTCTCTTTGCCCCCTCCCCCAAATCACTGTTCACCACCGGCGGCAACTTCCGGTGATCGGAAATTGTTTGGCGTAGCTTCGTTTGGTACCGATAGGACACCAAACTCTTGCTAAACCTATCCACAACTCCTGGGCAATCTAACCCACAACAAAAACCAGCAAAAAACAATTCTGAAATGACCAAAATCATACAATCTCCGACGACCTTCGACTATTTTCCGGCGAACTACGGGTTCTCGGATTTCCAGCATCAATTCTCATGATTTATACATCAAAAGAACGCTCATAACCTCTAGAATCTCCTTACGCACCCAGAAATCACAGCAACAAAACGTACTTGATGAACGAATAGAACAAAAACTTTCAAAATATCAAGAACTCATTATGCATCAATACGTACACAAACATTTAACTTAACTACATCAATCAAATGCAAATGACCCCAGGAAGCTACGCAAACCATCAAATCAACCGGAAAATCAAGGAATCAAAAAGCCCCAAATTATGATTAAGAACCCTAGAAATTCGAATTAATAAACAAAAATTTGTCGAAAATTGAAAAATTACCTCACACTGATTTTGATTGTAGATTTGGAAACTAGAAATCAAGAGATTCGTTTTGAGTATTTGTACATCGAAATCGGAATCCAGAATCGCCTTCAAATTGACGATTGATCTTCAAGAACAATATGAATTTCTAGAATTTTAATTTTTGAAAAAGAATAAAAGTATTGATTTTTGATTGGCCAGATCAGCTAAGGCTTTGATTGGTTGCTTAATGATAAGGTTTTGGTTGGGCAATAATATTTGTGGTGCATTTTTGTTCCCGAAGTGCTCGGAACCCTAATTAACTTTTAATCGGTCCGAAAGTACCAATTAAATCAATTACGGGTCCGACTTAAACGAAAATATTTTTACAAAAAATAACGAATCGCTTACTGAGAATTTATAAAACATATAAAATGAACACAATATGAGTTTCGAATATTTTGAGATTTATTTGATGAATTTTGATACGGAAATGATTTTAAATCGAAGCCTTAGGGGTTTTGAAAACGGTTTTAATGGATAAAGTCAACTAATTGACACGCATCACGAAAAAAGACATTTAATCTTATCCTTTAACACATATTACATAATAAAAACACATACGGGAATCTCTTCGATCAATTTAACGCTTCTCCTCAAATACCGGTCAACAATTAACACCTTGTCTCCTCAAACTGGAATAAAATAGTTAAAAAATTTTTTATTCCTAATTACCGAAAATATTAATTATAGTAATTTAATATTCTCGGTTCTTACATATATATATATATATATATATATATATATATATATATATATATATATATATATATATATATATATATATATATATATATATATATATTAGATAGTCCTTACAACTCATCTCCTATAATTTCTCCATGATTTTAGGACTTGAAATTCTATCTAAACTGATTCTGGGCGGTGGCTGGCAGCTTGCTGTTATCGTCTGTTTTCACCGTCTCAGCTTTCTGTTATGTCAGGTTTGTACTGTCTTAGCGTGCTGACAAAGAGGTACCCAGCTATTTAATTAAGTCCTGCAAAACAAAGTTAGAACACAACCAAACAGCTAGCTATAACATTCTGTTACAAGCATTTCAGCTTGCTGACAGTGCGATCATCAAAACTATGAGGCTATCAATCTCCCCTTTTTGATGATTACTCAATAATTTATATGAGAGTAAAACTCCCCCTAAATCCATGCTTCCTGTAAAACAAGATTAGATAATAAAGCATGAAATATTCAAAAGCAACCTTTGTATTCATCATCAATACATCATGCTAAAAATCTCCCCCTTTTTGATGATGACATACTTGAATACATCGGAGAGACTATGTTGCCCCCCTAAAACAATGCTCCCCCTGATTAACAAAATATCTCAACATGTAATCAGGTTAACATATATCATCGTATGCAATAATATATAAACCCGAATCATCCCTGCATAAAACATTAGTTGATAAATTTGAACATGTGTAAAATATAACATTATATCCCTTTTAATCACATGTATTCATGTTCTTTTCCCCCTACGGCATCATCAGAAAAGGGCTTAACAAGATAAGCATGTAAACATAAACATAGAGTAAACCTTTTAACAAGCAAAAGGCTGGTTAAATGTATAAAGTTGAATAAATGAAACCAGCATGCTGAAAACACATTTCAAGGTTTTCTGCCACAACAATTCTTCTAGTGGATTGCATAATAGCTTTTCTACTTAGGCAATACACATTCTACATGATCATGAATGTGACTTCATCTCATGTCACGAATCAGTCATAATAGTATTCTCCTTTTCCATTTTCTGCACAATACAATAAATATACATATATTCGTCCCATCTATATACTAGAGGAATCTCGTTAGTACCACAGTAATAATATAATCATATTCAAAGAAATGTAAATGGACAAATAGCATACTTACTACTTGGATACCCAAATTTGGATGGATCCACCATGGTCAGTAGATACAACATAAAGAACATGTAGATCAGACTTCTTGAACCACTTTTGAATCACTTTTGGAGCTTGATTCCTTGTTTTCTTTATTCTATCAGCTTATTATCGGTAAGCTGTCTATCTGTTCCAGCTTGCTGGATCTACATTCTGAATTTTGAAATATTTTGACAAATGACCTTTCTTTCCACATTTGTTGTAGATTCTCTAAGGCATAGCATAATCATAAGGAATACCATACTTCCCATAATATTTGAGAGCCTTATCCTTTGAAGTTGAAGCTATTCCAAGTTCTTCCTTTTCCAATGAAACTTTGGTTTGCTTCATCATATATTTGAGCACTTTCTCTCCTTGGACAAACTTTCCCATTTCATTTTGAAGATTATTTATCTCCTGTTCCAGCTCTTTTATTCTTATAGCTTGCTGAGATACCATTTCAGCTTGCCGAGATGATTCATTTATTGCAGATTCCCTAAGTTTGAATGTCTCAGTTTTTTCTTTCATGGATTTGATTGTGTCCGAAGATTCATTTGAAGTTGCTTCCTCAATCTTGAATGTCTCAAGACATACATCTCTTGCCTCAATATCTGATCTTAGCTCGCTGATTTCTTTGCACAATATATCATTCCTTTTGATAATAACCTTATTTAATCCTTCAAATTGGGTAAGCTTGGCCTTAAGGTCAAAAACTTCATCATGAGTATTTTTCGGGACATTTTCAAGCATAAGATCAGAAACCAGCTTTTTAAGATGGGCATTCTTTTCTTTCAGCTTGCTATTTTTAGCTTTAAGTGCTAGAAATTCCTCCATAGACAAATTACTATGTTCCTGCACGGTTAGTGTTTCCAATATAGGAGTACTAGTAGACAAATCATAGTTAAATGAATTTACCTCATTACTAATGCTCTCCGAATCTGAGACATCACTTTCGATATGAACTTCTTCCGTGTATGTTATCCACATCATTAAGTCCAATAAGTGCTAGATTGATCATTTCATCACTTGATTCATCATCAGAAGCTGATTCCTCATCATCACTCCAAGATAAAAGTGCTTTAGATTTTCTTTTTTCCTTTGAGGAAGCTTGCTGCTTAGGTTTATTTTTCAGCTTATAGCAATCCCTTTTGTAGTGACCCGGTTTACCACATTCAAAACAAGCTTGATCACTGGTTTCTTTTGAGAACTTTTTATTGGTGGACAGTCTCTTCTCCTTCTTCATCTTGTTTCTGAGATCAATCACTTTATTGATCTTCCTTGTTATGATAGCAAGGTCTTCATCGGATTCATCATCAAATTCCAGCTTGCTGACAAAATCGGCATGAAGTGCTAAGTTCTTCATTTAAGAGGCTGGAGCATGAGTAGTACCTTTCTTGCTTTCCAGAATTTTGCTTTCAAATTGTTCCAATTCAGCAAACACAGATAATTGATCCATAATATCAATTGTTGGTGATGATTCCAAAGCTGTCACCTTTGGTTCGAAGACAAATGGCACCGCAGTTAGGATTTTCATATTGATTTCTTCTTGAGGGATAGTCTTTCCAAGTTGCTTTAGTGCATTCATATTCATTTGGAACCTTGCTTGACTTTCTTTGATTGTTTCACCTTCTTCGAGTTTGAAATTTCCAAACTAATTCATTAGCTTTCTTAATTTCACCTTCTTTAGACTTTTAGATCCTTCATGACATAACTCTAATGTATCCCATATTTCTTTTGCTGTTTTGCATGAAGATATCTTGTCACATTTAGTTGAACATAATCCATTCATGAGTGAGTTCCTAGCCTTGCCATTGTAGCCATACTTTATTAGTTCGGCATCCGTAAGCTTGTCAACATCTTTTGGCTTGCCATCTTCTTTAAAGAATTCAAAATTGCCCTTTTGCACAACCCTTAGCACAAGTGGTTCTCTGGAAAGATAGACCTCCATATAACATTTCCACCAGTTGTAATTTTCGGTACCAAGCAATAGAGGAGCCCGAAAATTTGATGTTCCTTCGGGATATTTGTCAGCCATTTGATCGATACTTTTCCTGTTACAGAAATGTTAGCATACCAAGCTCTGATACCAAATGAGAATACACACATAGAGGGGGTGAATAGGTGTTTATGGCCAACTATATCCAATTTTAAAGATTACCAAATATTAAAACTGCTGACTAGTCAGCTTGCTGATTGCAATATAAAACAGTCTGTTAGCTAGCTAACTTGCAATGCAATTCAGAAACGTAAAAGCGTAAAGTAAAGAACACCAAGCATTTTAGCCAGGTTCGACCCCTAATCTCTACGGTCTACGTCCTGGTCCCTTACTAACCCGGTAAGAGAATATATTATTGATCAGCGAAAATACCAATTACAAGATCCAATAATATATCTCCTTATGCACCCGTTGTTGATTGCAGCTTGCTGAAACCCCTTATTCCTTGAACCAAATGCTCTCTTAGAAATATACTACCCCGGATACAATATTCTCTAGCAAACTAGTTCCTGAACCCTTGTTTCCAAGCCTGCCTATCCAACAACAACACTTACACGTTGAACAATACAAGAAGAAAAGTGTTTACAACTCAAAACTATGAACTCTCTAATATATCTATATCATATATAATACTAGAGCTCGTGTATAGGATATGAAAGTAAGTGCTGAGTTGTTCTTGTGTGTTCTTAAAGGTGTTCAATAGAAAAATAAATAGCCACACAAGTATATATAGTGATACAATAGAATTTGAATTAACAACAATTATTGCAACGATCTTGAATCCCATTCTCACGTTCAATTTGTTATAGTAATTCAATTTCTAACGTTCACAAAACGTTCATATAGAGAGGGATATGGTTGAAAAACGATTTTGAAATATATGCCCTTAACACATACGTAAAACATATAGAAGAGTTTGTTTGGGAAAAGATTTTCAACGATATCGAAATCTTTTATTTTAGGAAATCAGTTTAAAGAGAGACGTTTGAAAAATCTGAGCTCTAATATATATATATATATATATATATATATATATATATATATATATATATATTAGATAGTCCTTACAACTCATCTCCTATAATTTTTCCATGATTTTAGGACTTGAAATTCTATCTAAACTGATTCTGGACGGTGGCTGGAAGCTTGCTGTTATCGTCTGTTTTCACCGTCTCAGCTTGCTGTTATGTCAAGTTTGCACTGTCTCAGTGTGCTGACAACGAGGTACCCAACTATTTAATTAAGTCCTGCAAAACAAAGTTAGAACACAACCAAACAGCTAGCTATAACATTCTGTTACAAGCATTTCAGCTTGTTGACAGAGTGATCATCAAAACTATGAGGCTATCAATCTCCCCCTTTTTGATGATTACTCAATAATTTTTGTGAAAGTAAAACTCTCCCTAAATCCATGCTTCCTTTAAAATAAGATTAGATAATAAAGCATGAAATATTCAAAAGCAACCTAGCTTTGTATTCATCGTCAATACATCATGCTAACAGTGGTCAGTTATTATGTGCAGTAGGTAGGGATGGGAATGACCAGATGTATCCAGTGGCTTATGCAGTGGTTGAAAGTGATAATGCAGATAGTTGGGGGTGGTTAATTGATTTACTAAGGGATGACCTCTACCTAGGAGATGGAAGGGGATACACTATTATATGTGACCAACAGAAGGTAACTCTCTTACCTTTATTTATTCAATTCTTTTATCCTTTTAGGTGTTCATTGTACTAACAGTTGCTTTACTATCTTTTTCAAGGGGTTGAGTTAGCAATGAGGGAGTATCTTCCCAATGTTGAACATAGAAATTGCTGTAAGCATCTAAGTAGTAATTTCAAAAACAGGTATTTTTTAATTTATATGTAAGTAGGATCTGTTGGAAATTGACACATATATATATATTGACATATATTAATTGATAACATTCATTATTATTGATATTCAAGGGTAATCACTTGAAAACCCTATTTTAGGAAATTTCATGTGCCACACATAAGGTTGCACATGAAAGGGCCATGAAAGCTTTGGAAAGAGCAAGCAAACCTGCTTTTGAAGCACTTAAAAGGAAAGACCCAAAACAATGGTGTAAGGCATACTTTGAAACACATTCTTGCACTGACAATATTGAAAATAACATGTCAGAATCACTTAATGCATGGATAATAAATGAAAGGTAATTGACTAATACTTGTCCCAATTTTAATTTAATACATGCATGCTAGAACCATTCTTACATGTTATCTTCTTAAATCACTACAATGTTCACAGATTTCTTCCACTTCTGGACATGTTCCAAGAAGTACACTTTAAGTTGATGAATAGAATCAGAGAAAATAGAGAGAGGATGCAAGCAAGTGAGCATCAGATTACACCAAGGATAAAGTCAAAACTTGACATTGCTGTTACACAGTCAAGGGATTGGAGAGCTACCTGGGATGGGCTTAGGACATTTGTGGTAAGCATATTCATATCTGATTTAAGAAAATTTGTAAGGGTTGGTTGTTATTTGATAAATTTTGCTTGGTTCATTGTAGGTGAAGAATGGAAGAAAAAATTTGACTATGGACTTGGTTGCAAGAAGCTGTGACTGCAGAAAATTTGACTTGACTGGGATTTCTTGTCCCCATCCTGTGGTAGCCATTCATAGTAGAAGAGAGCAACCACAAAATTATGTGTCCAAATATTACACAAGAGAGATGTATTTGAAGTCCTATAAACACTCTCTTGCTTCATTTAAAAGTGAAGAATTCTGGGAAAGTCATTCCACAGAGGAGATGTTACCACTATATGTTCCAAATAGACTCAGGGGTAGGCCAAAAAAGCAGGGGAAAAGAGAAGAGTGGGAGGGTAGAAAGAAGCAGAATCAGTCAGTCTATGGTTCAGAGATTTCCTGCTAGAAAAAAGATGCATTGTAGCCTATGTAAGGAAACAGGTCATAGATGTACAGAGTGTCCAAAGAAGGGAACCAACAATGCTAACAAATCCAAACCAACAGAGAATGCTAAAGCAGAAAGGAGTGCCAAAGGAAATTATTTTGAAGAAGGCCAAAGAAAGGTGCACTATCTAGTAGACAAAAGTTGTCAGTGAGGAGAAATGAGACTGGTATAGTCATAAAAGAACCAACTATTCAATCCAAGGGAAAAAATGTAGATATTGGTTCTCATACCAGTAAAGGGAAAGAGAAAGTAGTTGACCATACCTCAATCTCCATGGTTCACAACCCTCACAAAACTCTGCAATTACTATTTCAGTCCCAAAAAAGAAAAATATAGGGCAGAGTCAAACTAAAACCAAGGAAAAATCACATTGCTTGACTGAAACTGAATCTTCTCAGTTCATGGAAGAACATAAGAGGCCCACTGCTCAATGTATTTCTCAACTACACACCTACAAGTGCAGTGTTTTCTCATGAAGAAAAAATAGAGAAAGAACAGACTGTAGAAGAGGAAGAGATTGGTGAGGATGAAGAGATTGGAGAAGATGAAGAGAGTGCAGAATATGAAGATGATGGAGATGATGGAGTGGAGATCAACAGGTCCAACGCAGCCAAGAAGAAGTGTCAGACTTCGATCCAAGCATCAGTTCAGGTTCAAGAACACACCATTCACTCCAGTGGTGCTTGATGAAGACAATGCTTAAGTTTTTTGTTATATCTCTCTTGAACAATGTTGGAATTTTAGTATGTTCTGTTTGCTAAAACCTATGTGGTTGGTCATGTGGTGTTTTGGGACCATTGTTTTTGTTAAACCTATGTGGTTGGTCTGTGAACCATTATGTTGGCATTTGGAACCATTATTTTGGCATTTAGAACCTATATTATTCTGCTGTTATGTTTGCATTTTGCCTCCTTTATTTTCTGCATTTTCATGTTTATTCTTTTTCAAATTTACAAATTACAGTGAAGTATAGAGAATAGAAACAAACAATAATTTGAAGATTTTATTCGAAAATTTATTCCATCAGTTTCAACCTAAACAAAGCAAACCATTTGAAGGAGTTGTTCTTACAAATTTAGTGATAGGTATAGAGATCAAACAAATAATATACATCCAAACATCCTAAGTTGATTTTTCTTTTCTTTCTTCAATGTCTTTAACTTCTCCTTTTGCTTGGCTATCTTTGATTCAGCATCCATGAGCTTCTATTCCAAACTACATTTTCTGAGGTTCAAATCCGTGATCAATTCTTTAGCTCTACAACTAACCTCTGGATCAATCCATTCAAAAAAATTGCATCCTTTACTATCCTGCATATTAAAGATTAATCAAATTAATTTCACATTTTTCACAAGCTATTAAAGATTAAAAAAATTACCATTCCTCTGCAACATGTAAGGAAACTCCTTCCAGGATTCTTCAGTGTCCAACTTGTCCTCAATCTCACTCGTTTTCCACATGAACAATGACGATGGCACTCCGGGAGAAAATTCACGCTACTACTCATAGGGCTTAGATCGTTTGAGATATGCGGGTATAGAAAAGGCAGTTAATTTAATATATTAATTGGAATAATCGATGGGAATTGAAGAAAGGGTGTAACCAAATCAAACCAAACATACCCAGCGCTCAGAGCAGGGTCTGGGGAGGGTAGGATGTACGCAGACCATGCCCCCACTTTTAGAGCGGGGAGGCTGTTTCCGTGGAGACCCTCGGCTGAGTGCACAACATACATAGAGTGTGGTAAATACAACGGAAATGATACGAAAATGGACAATGACATACCTGAGGCCCATGGCGTTCTCCACATGGGGCATACCTATCTGCGAGGATTTATGATACTCCTAGCTTGAAGCGCTCCAACCACACGGAAAGTCCCGCACAGAGATAACACCGAGCCAAGCTCCCTGTAACTGCAAAACCAGAAAACAGAAGACACTAAAAACGAAAAGTGAGGACGCTAAGGCCGGACTTCTAAAAAATCGCTAACCGGGACAAGGCAACTCTGAGGCTCTCGACAACAGAGCCACAACCGAAAAGGGAATCCACCACTCTGATACGCCGCCTCCAAGAACACCTATCCACGAGCATGGTCTCATTTAAGTCTAAGGCCTTCAAATCCATCCTGAGCTGCTCTTCCCACGACCTCCTCGGCCTGCCTCTCCTCCTCGCCCCAACAACCGCCAGACTCTCGACCCTCCTAACTGGGGCTTCAGCCTGCCTCCTTCGAACGTGGCCGAACCATCTCAACCTTCCTTCCCTAACTTTCGCAGAAAAAGGCGCCACTTCAAGCTCGCTCCTAAACACCGAGTTCGGGATTCTGTCTAACATCGTGCGCCCACAGGACCACCGCAGCATCCTCATTTTAGCCCCTTCCAACTTGCTTACGAGAGCCTTCTTCTCCGCCCAACACTCAGAACCATATAACATCGCGGGACGGATAGCCGCTATATAGAATTTCCCTTTCAACTTTAAAAGGACTTTCTTATCACACATCACCCCTGACGCTGCCCTCCACCTTAGCCACCCAGCCTTGATACGATGCGTGACATCGGCTTCAATCTCACCTTCCTTCTGGATGATCGAACCCAAATACTTGAATTTATCCGTCTGCGGGACGATCTGGTCTTCAATCCTAACCTCCACCCCTTCTTCGTTGGCCTCCCCACTGAAGTTACACCAGAGATACTCGGTTTCAGACGTTTTAGAAATAGCCGTTACTCTTCCACGTTAGCTATTTTCGTCTCAGCCATTTAACGGACTGTCACGTGTCGGCCATTAAGTGGTTTAATTGATACCAAAATCAAATCGGTGACCCTTTTGATATATTGAATTGAAATAAGTGACCTAAATGATAATTAACCCTTTAAAAAATGTATAATCTTATTTATAATTATGGGCTGGGCTCAATAAAAGAATTTTAAGAAAAATGGTCAGCTTCTCTGTAATTATATTGGTTTCAGTATAGATATTGAATGTCAATTTTGTTATAATAAATTTAAATTCATCCTTCTAAATTTATAAAAATAATCTAAATTTATAATTTATTTTGTCCTGATCTCAAGATTCTTACACGAGGGTAATCTCAGGACTAGGGAACTCAAGATTTTTTAGTATTACTTTTTAATATAATTCACTTTTCATGGATCACAATTTTTTCTTTGTTTCCGTATATGATATATCTTCTTTGGCTATACAATGAGAATACAGTAAATTACAGTATTATAATATATTTATTTCTGCTAAACTTATTCAAAAAAAAAAATTCCTTTTGTGTGAATGTAACAGTGACATTATTCTTCTGAATATTGATCTTATCAAAATAATTTATAAAATAATATAAATATTTAATAATAATATGATGTAGATAGATAATTTAAATTCTTAATTAAATATGTTGTTGACGAAAATCAAATATTTAATTTAGCAAAAAAAAGAAAATCAAATATTTAAACTTTTGGGAATAGTATATAAGATAATATAAAAATTTAAAAATAATATGTTGTTGACAGGATTCAAAACTTGAAGGTCCAAAATATTTAAGATCATAACATGCCCGGCCTTACTAGTGAATTATCAGGATGACATGCCACTATCAAAATAATATCATGTCAATAAAGTATATGAACGTCGAATACTTCACTTAACACTTCATTGGATGAGAAATATCACCTTTGATATTCCTTTACAAATGGAATATTTAATCAAATGGGTGTCAAATATTTGATCGAAATTAGTGATTTGGTTGGTGTTTTTGAAAAAGGTTATTTTGGACAAAATAAATACCAAAAATGAGGTATTTAGTTCATTTTCTCAAACCTGAACTTATGTGAGCATTTTAATATTAGGAAAAAAAATTATTTTCTTAGCTTTACACTCAACAACTCTCATTTATCTGTTTTAAAATTTAACAACTACCGTATTATTTAATGTACCAAATGGACAACCAATTCAATATCCAATATTTTGATTATATTTATATAATATCGAAATAAAATATTGATAATGCATGATAACCAAGAATATAATGACTGTCGAAATTTCAACTTATAAATCTACATAATTAAAACATAAAAACACATGCTCTTACATTATTTTTTTTCAATTTTTTTTTTCTTCTTTTAGAACGTGTAGAAAAAAAAAATCAATTTTAACAATTTCTCAACGTGCATTAGAATTTTCAATATTCTTGCCTAAACTTTTGAAAACAAACCATCATACATAATATTTTCTTGCATTGTTTCTATAAATTAGATATAAAATATATATGATTTTTGTAATATCTAATATGTTTTATTTTTATTTTCTAATGTATAAACCTTCCAATGTAGTTGCAGTGACAGTGTGCTTGTGGAATTTTCTCATCAAAATTACACTGTAATACTGAATTTTGATAAAAATATTTGGATTACGGGCAAAAATGTATCCTCACTTCTTTCCTTTATGATTAGTTTAATATTCGTAACGGAGAAACCAGAGTCAGAGCAATTTAAACAATAGTTCAAGTTGTAGTCTACCCCCTAATGATACATGCCGCTTAAGCAAAGCCATGAGTTCCGTTGGCATTTTCCTCTGTAAAGCTGTTGCTAAGTATTGAGCAAAACTTGTTTGCTATATGAAAAACAGAAAAGCCTGATGAACTAAATGGCCTACAACTGTATAATTTAATTTTAGATGTTCCTTTTAACGGATATTTATTAGGTATAATTTGATGATCAGCACTTAATTGACGATCACAAATTCTGTTGCCGCATAGTTTGAAATCAGGCTGACTCGATGCTTTTAACCAATTTCTTGGCCTGCCACAAGAAAATAAAGAAGCATATGTCAAAAGCCAACAAAGTACAACTAATATAACCTTGAATCTAATTTTAGTCAGAGAAGTATACTTAGGGTCGCTTTCAAAACACTTGTCTAATAGACTTAAGATGGCAGTCTAAGAGAACAATTTGGGATCCTAATATAACGGTAAAGATAATTCAACTATATTGGGGTCGGTAAGGGAGAACACTGAAACCAGTAGCAAGATGAGAAGGAGATTACGGGGATACAAATTCCAAGATACATAAAATGCTCTGGTCAAGATCGAAAGTAATACCTGTTCCAATGTCAAAAACATGATCACATTCCAAGATCCAAGCCGTCCAAAATTCGGGATGAAGCCCTTGTAGAATGCAAAAGGTCCCTGTAAAATATCATGAGAAGTTTGGTTTAGTATCTCATGATGATGCTTTATGTATTATTAAATGCAAGACTTGCTAACCAAGTTTTAACTAAATATCATGGTATAATGACATGGCCTTTGCATAATGTACATAAGTGGGGGTTGCAAATGTTTCTAAAAAACATGTTACAGCCACAGAAAGGTTTAGAAGGTTTCACTATAATGAGTATACTCATTCTTAATTATCATATACTACATGGAGAAGAAGCCACATGTAATTTTGGCATTGATGATTGCTAGAGAAAATTAGGCAAAATTGTTCCTGTAACAAAATGATGGAGCTATTGTGCGTTTTTAAACAAACATGTCTCAAATGTTTTATTTATGAGAAAACTAGAGACATATTTGCAACCCACTCCAACTTCATGACCCCTGGATTGTCTGTCAGTCAGGTGCATATTGTTTAAAAGATGATGACGCAAGATAAAACTAGAGTTAGTGGAAGACAATAAGCTTACATCATTCTTCAAAGTCTTAACAAAACAATCAAGTGTATTTTTGTATGCGGTGGAATCTCCCATCATTCTTGATTTCACCTGCAAAAGTAATCTTTTCAATCATTCACTGCTTACAGAAATTTGAGTGCAAGTTCAAAACCAACGGTCAATGCATTTCTGAAGGCAAGTATATACCAAAATTCAAATATTTAATAATGGAAGACACCTCATCACACATGACAGTATGCCACTTAAATGCGACCTACCTTGAAAATGATACCCAAGATCATTTGTGAGATTATTGAGCTCATTAATCGGTAAATATCGTGAACCAATTAATCACATATAGAGCCCCTAAACTTACAAAAACACAACATGCCAATGTTAACAACATACATGTAGAGCAACCATCATATTACATACACTTGTGTATGTCTAAGAATACCATAAACATAAAGGAAAGCGATTCCAAACTTTAAGATTAAGCAGAGATTTAGAGCATTCATTCTGGGAAAAGACATCAGTACTTTTAATTATAAATACAAAAAATATGAGGTAAAAGGATGAAGAAATACCAGATTATGTCATGAAAGGGATACTAGCTTATAATAACTAATATTAAGAGGCAACACAAAGTGCCATCCTCAGTATTCCTTACTTATCTATTTACTTATAACTACAAATCATCATTAAAATGTAACAATGCACCTTATAACTCAGTGATATAAAACACCCTAAAATGTTATAGCCCCGACACCAGATTCTGGTGCTTTTAAATCTGTTCTGAATCTACCTAGAACACTGCAGGAAGTGACTGCTTCATATAAATTATTGCAATATTCATCTTTGAACAAATGAAACTGAATAATATATGCTATCTAGACCAGTGTTGGCAGGTATCACAGTTAGTCGTGGTTTTTCAGTATACTAAAACCAATCCACTGACATGTCAGTGAGGCACTACACCTAGAGAGGCTCCACTGCTTTTGTAATTGTACATGTCGAGGATAAAGAGCTAAAGATGTGTGGGAGCACTAGTGTACCAAGGGCCAATGCACAGAAGCCTCAGTGAAACCTAGGTGCGAAGAGCAAAATCCATCATTATGTCGAAAATAAATTTAAAAGAAATACACATATCTTATGGGTATATACAAAATTTTACAATACCCTAATATTATTTGGTAGACTAAAAAATTTGTTTTTGGAAATTGATAAAATTTCTCTATTTTTGCTCTTTCAATATTTTTATTTGCAGGAGAAGTGATTTTCTCTGTGAACTAATGAGAAAAAGAGAATGTATGTGAGAGGAATAATTTTACAGAAGTAATTTTTCCGAAAATAGTGAGGCAACAAGAAAATGGACATCTTAACCGTGGAAGTGGAAGTATCTATTGAACTATGACAGAAGTAGTGATTAGCCAATTATCACCTAATATATCTAGAGAAAAAACTGAAGGAGTGAGACTGTGAGAGAATAACTGTGAGTTAATAAAGAAAAAAAAAGCTGTGAGTATCGGACGCAAGTCCGAGCTCACCC
Source organism: Saposhnikovia divaricata (assembly GCA_036435485.1). Lineage (NCBI taxonomy): Eukaryota > Viridiplantae > Streptophyta > Magnoliopsida > Apiales > Apiaceae > Saposhnikovia > Saposhnikovia divaricata. The sequence continues at coordinate 50,492,161 of CM071594.1, read as the reverse complement.
GAAAGAAAAGAAGAAGAGAAGGAAAAGGAGTACTCTCTTATATACTTTGTTCAGGACTCGCGCAAAAGTATTCTATACCCAACAAAGGAATTATGACAACATTTTAGCAGCTGGAGGGGGTTCACGACTAAAAGGCTAAACATTTTCCTTTATATTAGGTTGTATTCTTTCCATATTTACAATTAACTACTGATGATTAGTGATTAGCGTGTGGGATTCTTCATTAAATAAATTAATCAGAGGATTGCACCTCATTTCACAAAGCGCCGCTTTGCTTCCCTAGCACCCCGTGCCTCAGAGGCTAAGGGTCAGAGGCATGCCTTATCGATTTCGCTGGGGTGAAGTGCAAAGCCCTCGCCGTGCACCTTTAATGACACAGTGTGAGAAGAGGTGTGTACTCCTAACTGGCTTTAATGGAAAGGGTTTTTGGTTAGTCATTAATCATTATCATTATCATTATCAATGACCTCACAACCATCATAAACTTGGTGGAGTTTTTACATTAAATGTATCATTTAAATGCTTCACCATGCAGAAAATATACTACCATGTTTAGCAAGTTTTCCACATATATAAATGACAAAATCAAATCAACTTTTTCACTCTAGATTTAAATGTCATCCCCATGTAGTAATTATAATTTTTTATTGGGTCAGATTAGTCCAAAATGAAAATTGCAGCATTTTGTGAATCATAGCATATTTGACCTTAAAGCAGTGAACACAGTTAAATGCATAAAAGAAGCTAACTGCAGAAAATCCGAAAAGCATTCAGGATTACTAATGTGAATACATACATTAAAGACAGAGACCTTTGTTGACAATTTAGAAGTAGACAACACTGAATTCATCAGCAGAAAAATCATGCAATAAGAAGATCACTAAATTCCGCACAAAGAACTTACCACGTCAACCGGGGAGCCGACGCAGACTGCAACAAAACCTGCTCCCAGTCCAGATAATATATGCGTAACAACATTGTCAGTAAACCCTGGGATCTTCAAAATTGTCTGTACAAAACAAAAGAGTTAGAAGTCTAATAGATTTCCTATAGTAACATGAAGGGTTTAATTGAAGTTTAGTTTGATTCTGGGACTTGCCTGCTTCACTTGATCATAACTAGCTAACTCAGCCGCATTTATGATAGCATTTCGTGCTACATTGGGCCCAAGTCCAGTCCATAAGGCACGTACTCCTTCCTAAATTATTGACTCACAGTGAGAAATGATACATAGTGACAGGTGGTTTGTAAATTCATGTGGGCAGAAGATTGTATAATAACCTGTTTTGCTATTGTGGAGTAAGCATTCAGTGCTCCACTATACCTCCTTGGAACACCAGGTGCCAGTTTTCCTTCAGCTTGAAGTCGGACTTTCACAAGATCAGTAGGATTTGCCACCGCAATAGCAAGGGCACCTGTTTTATTTGATACCATATATAATTGATACAACACAAACTCCAAAACACACAGATTATTCTACATTGAAATCTGATTTTTCTTATCGGGACGATGTGATGATGGCTGGGAAGGTGGTGAACACTAATACAAAGAAAAGGTGACAGATAATCTTATAGGTTGTATAAATTTCATATTCTTGTGCTAACAGCTTATATTAGAATAAATTCTGTATCCTCACCAGTTGTAAGCCCAGCTAGTATTTTTTTGGTTAAAGGAACATCCCCAACAAAGTTTTCACCCACGTACAGATTCTTCACCTGTTCCATATATATAGATAATGAAATTAAATTGTGACCGCTCGAGCAAGAAACAACAAAATATAGTACAGTAGCAGAAAATAAACAGAGAACATACAGGTTCATACAATCCAATTCTCAACCCTCCAAACAAGCATTGACGATGTAATCCAGGTACAATGCCTTTCCAGAGGGCAGATAGACCTTCTTCCCTCGCAATCGTGCCAACTGTACCCAACATGCCATTATACTTTGGTAAAACTACTCCATCACCCGCAAGAGCTTTCTTTTGTAGTTGAAGCCTAACCTTGGCAGTGTCCAAGGGAATTGTACAGATCTGCACATTTTTTTTTTAAAAATGATTACCAGCAAGAATTTCCATAACTTAGTGATGCTTGTCACTAGTCTAACCATCCGACAATGAATATCATAATAAATGACAATTTCACGTCGACAATTATCACTAGTTACAAAAGGGTGCAAAATATTAATAGCAACTATCATAATAACAGAACTTGAAAATTAGAGATATTCAATATCAGCAATATTCATCAAAAATTTCAAAAACGCGTGATACGTTAACACTAAACGCTTCTTTAGCTACTTACACACATATTGGTCAAAAAAATTAATCGTTAATACACTGTATATTAGCATTTTTCTTAAAGTTACTACACCCAAATTATAGATCTAGTCAATTCAAAACTCCTCTTCAGCTAACACCATAACATACACAAGCATTCTAGCAAAAAATGCTATTGAACTAGAATTTTCTATCATAAACACATTATTCTATCAATCTATTAAATGGATCAAAATCAAAATTGAGGATTTTTTTTTTAAATGAAGCTGAAAAGTTGAACAGTAAAAATCAAGAAACATACAAATGAAATGCACTTAAAATGCTTACATCTACACAAACAAGTTAGTTTAATTATAACAAAACAAAAAATCAAGGATCCAGTACAAAATTTGAATTCATGAAAACATAAATAAAAAAATATGATCTCAAGAAGTACCTCGGCAAAACAGGCAGCAAAAGCACTACTAGCAAAAGTCCCAGGTAATGAAATGTCTGATTTTGAGTTGCCACCACCCACCATGTTCAAGACAAGGGATTGATGATTTGGGGTTTAATTATTTGGGTGTATTAATATAGTAATTGTTGGAAGTATAGGGATAGGGAGAGAGAGAGAGAGAGAGAGAGAGAGAGAGAGAGAGATCATATGTTTTATGCAGACAGGCAGGCAGTGAGAGAGTTCACAATTTATCTCCAACTAGTAACATGTGTGTTTGTGTAAGTAGGAGATAAAAAAGCGGGGCGGAGAGATTCTTGGGAAAAGCAAAATGCAAAGATGAGTAGGAGTCGTCAGCTGAGTGTATGTGCATATTTATATTGTACTTATTCTCTTGGGCATACGTTAGATTATTATGCTTAATTATGCCTTGTTTTGCTACGCCTCCTGTCCTAACCTCTTTTTCTTGTGCTGTCTTCGGTTGATGTAGCTTTGAAAAACATGTGCATTTAATTTTGATTATTTTTAGATAGCAAATATTCAAAACTTTGATTATTTATATGGATTCTTTTGAAAAGGTGAATATTAGCGAGTCTTTTTTTGTTTATCAAATTGGGGCTCTTGGGTAGACGTAAACTTGAAAATAAACGAGTTCAATTAAATTTAGTTAGCGAAACAAATGAATATGTAATTTTTTTTTTTAATGAATTTTAGAAACTCCAGGCCCGTTTTATAGTTTTTATGTTTGTAATTAGAAGATTTTAATGAACAAGAACAAGAAAATAATGATGATGAAGCGATTGACGGAGTGACGGTCTAATGCTTAGTCATACACGAGGAAGAAGAATCAAAGAAGCTGCAAGCTGAGAAGAGTCCCAATGGACAACACAACTCTATCCATCTCGTTGGTGTATAGTCAAAGCCATTATAGAAATGCCAATGAGATTAAAGAATGCAGCACACACAAGGTGGAATGCTGATCTTAAATACACCCGTACAAGCTTCAACTTGTTACTTCAATTCAACTAACATCATCTAACCAAACCAAAACCAAGACATGAAAAGGTTTAACCAAAAGACATCTAGAGGAGTTTGAGATGCATATTTTGATTGATAAACTATAATATTTATACAAATGATTATACTCAAGTGTACACGTTGGGAGAAATTTATGGTACAATGGTTTAGCAAAACAATAAATTGATTGGATTGAATTTTCCCAAAAGAATAGTTTAACACTTCATCATCTGAAGGCCACGGGAAGACAAGCCAAAGGTGCTTCCAATTTTTACACCAAAAACTACCATATTTTACATACCACGGGCAGGATCTCCTTTTTCTGGTTCCCAGAAAGGAGGAGTGGAGGGGTATTGAAAGCATATCTGAGGTAAATTTTGGATTTGAAAAAATTGATGGTTTTATACCAAGATACAAACAAGACAGGAAACAATAGTTCTATTTGCTCCTCTTCTTAGCTTCACTGTACAAAACAACTCCAATAACTGTCAGAAAGTATCCCATCATCCCTGTAACTGAGACCGGATTCCTGAATATCAAAATTGAAACCACCACGGCAACAGCCCCTTTTGCATTTCCCAGAACCTAGAAACATAGATATTCAAAAATGTTAATCGAAGATAGACAAGCTTTAACGCATTCTTGGTTTATTCTTATCTTTTAAAAATTAAATAAAAAAAGAATCCCGAAAGGGGTTTGCCTGCGGACTGGAACTCTTGTAGTTCCATATAGTCAGAAGAAAATGTTTAAAAAAAAAAAAAACTACAGCAGATACAGAAGCAATGCCACATGCTGCTGTCGAGTCACAGTGTTTCAAATAATATTACCATATAAACTATAACTATACAGTCAATTTATTCAACAACTACATAACTATACAGTCAACTTAATCAACAACTACAAAGTGTATACATCTATAACAGTTGGCTACACAATTGGTTTACTTTCTCAAGAACGAGTGAATTACATTCACAAAATTTTTTCCCTTTCACCTAAACCACATTTAGCATCATAATTTGTGCAATATATATTAAATTTATCCGTAAAAATTCATATAACATTCATAAAAACTTCCATAAGTGGAGCTCATGCACGAAGTTTTGACAATGTCTAACTAAATCTACTCAGAGGCAAACATGCATTTATAAATTTTTACAGAAATATAGTGCAGAACTAATATGAAGTCAAATGCAGAGTAGAATCTTTAGATTTAGAATAGCATGTAGATCCATCATGAGTGATGAATAACCGAAGTGCACACTGCACAATCAATAGTAATTCAAAACGACAAATGAAAGAAATATGCAACGATTAATTATGCAATACCTGGAGTGTCAAAGCACTGGTGTGCTTGGTCACCAAGAAGTTTGTCAAGTTCACACAATATGCCAAGGCAGAATTAAAGAGCAGATACCAAATTATCTTGACATCATTTCTTGCAAGAGCCACCGTAATGCCAACAACATTATGCTCCATCATTAATGTTGCAGGCAGTAAGAATATTACAGCCACTGGTGCCATGTAGAGTAGAAGGTTCATAGAGTTCAGCTTTTCCCTAAAAAGTTGCAAACGTCAGTGACCCAGTAGCCTTTTCTCTACATAATGGTAGTAAATATGTAGTAAAGTAAACTGATTGCCCCAAATTATCAGAATTTTATGACTAGAGAGCAAGTAGATTTTTAGAAGACAAGAAATAAAGCTAGTGAAAAACTGACAAAAAGCAACAAGGGAGATATTAATACCCTTCTGAGGACAACAAAATCCCTTGAAGCACCGACTTCAAAGCCCTTGCAGCAGTAGCACCAACACACATAATAAAACCAAATAAATGGAAACTTGGTTCACCCTGCAACCAGATGGTAAAGGTTAATATGTTACCATTTTCTTAATATATTGAAACTTGCTATGAATGCACATTTTTTAAGATTCTCCAGGTAAAACAAAAGCTTCTCGCTTAAGTGTTTGCCAACTAAAAAGTGAGCGTTGATACGGTTACCAAAGAAAAAGCCTTAATGCATATTAGATTACAAAACATTTCACCGCACAAGGGTCACTGCTTTTATATTAAAACATGCTAAAAGCAGCAAGATTAATTCCAACAGATTTTATGTTCCACCTAAAAGTATACAAGAGCTAGAGAAAATCTGCTTTTTAAACACAGCAGGGAATAAGATAGAACGCGAGATTTAGGTTGCAAGTGAATTTATTCCTGATTCATAAGAAAGCCAACTACATAAAATAATATATATACTAGATAGAATAATATTAGGGAACAGCAGACAGTATTGTGAAATTCTGACTGTGATAACCAGAAAGGAGTGATAGACAGATAACTACATTTGTAAGCTTAAAGCTTAGTAGAGAATACATGTTGTTATCGGTGAAACGGAGTGATACAAGTTTGTGTACACTTACAAAGAAAATCCAAATACAAGAAACAATAGCAAATCTTGGTGAAGAATTAGTCATGGATTCGAAACATTCAGTCATTTAATTACCAAGGCTGAAATAAGTCCAGGTTCCAACAATCTATATTTGTTCTTTAATACGAATCATGTGCTTACAAACCGCTGCTAAACAAGTTCAGCCTGCCAGATATGGTCACTAAAAAAGTTATTCTTGCATATACTATGGAGCTTCATTAAATCTGTAAGACTAGAAGCGCCCAATGTTGGTACAATGCAAGAAGCAGACACAAATAGCAACACACTTAAAATCTCTCTATTGTGTATAAGTGTCACTGCTCCTGTACTATAAGTTCCATGAAAAGCTAGTTCCTTTCTTAAAGAGGTCACATTAGTAAATCAGATTGTGTTAGAGATATGTTACGCCATATACAGATAGTCAAATACATATGTAAATAAAATTAGGAGAATGCTTCCTTCTATACCACTTGTAGACATAACATTTATATATATTTAATAACAAATCACCAACTAATGCCCCAGCTGAAGTTTATCCTTTAAAATTTAAATCTTGATCAATACACATTACCAGACATATAACTATATCTTTGTTCTTCTTTACTAACAAAAACAAGAAGTGGAGCAAACCCCACTTCATTTCCCTACCAAAAATCCTAAAATTAAGAGCATCCATTTCTAGCTTAATAATGCCACCTAAAGGTCATACTTCGATTGTTAAATGCTTAATGTATGTACATTACCAATACCAACAAATGTACCAAAACCTCAATTTCATTACCCTGCTAAAAGTAAAAACTCGAAAGACAATAAAACCCCTTAAATTCAAGCATCCAATATTCATATCCCACCTCAACAACTCAACACCGACACAGTCACACAGACACACACACACACACAAACCAAAAGACAAGAATCAAGAAAATTACCCCACTAGCAATAACAACACCCGTAACAACCGGAACAAGTGCAGCATAAGTCAACCAAGCCTCCCTCTTCTTCGTCATCAAATACGCAAACACAGCAGTAAAAAAAGGGGTAGTGGAGCCAATAGCTTGCGTAAACGAAACCGGGAGATACCTAAGTGACACATTCCCACTAACAACAGAAGTACAAAACACTAAACTCAAAGCAGAGATTTTCAAGAACTGAAGTCTAGACCTAATTGTTTGTAAAGGCACAATCTTTAACCAAACAATAGCAACATAACTTAATAAAGAACAAGCAGTCATATGACACATAGTTAAAAAGATTGGATATTTAAACCCATAATTACTTAACAAGTACTTGTTTAGTAGTAATACACCTATGTTTGATGTGTACCATGCTGACACGAGCCCAATTGTAAACCATTGGCTCGTGCTTTTCATTGGCTCAATCAAATGCTACTCACCCTCGTTTTAGGGGTAAGGACAGAACTGGGTTTGGGTGGATCAGGGAGGGGGCTAGTGGGGATGTGTCAATGGAGGGTGTGGAGCGAGTTGAAATTTCTGTGTATGTGTAATTTGTGTGCATACAGTGTTTAAAAGAAGAGGGCAAATCAATTAATTACTTTTAGGAGCGAGGATGTAACATGTAAATAGATTATTTTTTTAAAAAAAGAGTTAACAAAGGATTATAAAGATCCTTAAAGAGGATTGGTAAGTGCATCCGAGTAAGACGAGGTGAAGAGGAGTAGAATGTATTAAAGAGGCTATACCGTATATTTTATGGAAAAATTTGATTGAAGATAGATAATGGCTTCTAGGGAGAGGATTGGTTTAGACCGAAAGAGTGTTTTATAAGGAGGATGTAAATCTAATTTAAGATTGAATGGCTAGTATTATTAGGAATGTGGCGAAAGATATGTTAAGTGTAATTTTGAGAAAGATAGGTGTAATTTAGGATCAAAAGGAGGTTTTGATGGTGAAATCAGATTGTGAGACACGAGTAAAAGCTTGATGGTGGAATCAGGTTGATAGATACAATTAAAAACTAAACATAATCGTGGAATCAGGTTGATAGATACAAGTAAAAACTAAACATAATCGTTTTAACGAATTTATGTGTTATCAAGAAGAGAAACAAAATTTGGCAAAAAAAGAAAAGAAGAGGAACAAATTGATATAAGGAAAACTTTATATAAGGAAATAAGACGTGTTGCAAAAAAGACCATCATGGAAGTAAAGAATAAAGCGTATGGGGTTATGTATAAGAGCCTTTATATAAAAGAAGAAGAAAATGGGATTTATTAATAGGCTCGAGAAAAAAGGCGATGAAATTTAAATATTATTAAGTTTATAAGAGATGTTGATGAACGAGTGTTAGCGAGGGATGATGATATTAGATGTCGATGATATAATTATTTAAGAAAGTTATTTAATGAGGCACACATAAATGAAGGAGATTTAGGGTGGCAAGCAGTTAGTGTACAACCTTCGATAAGCAAAGAATAAGAATAAGTTAAGGGAGCCTTATAGAATCAGAATACGGGTAAAGGTAAGGCTACTGGCCTAGATCAAATACCTATAAAGGTATGGTTGTGTTTGGGTGAAAGGATAAGCGATGATTGACACGATTATTCAACACTATATTTAGGACTGTTACGATGCCACATGAATGAGGGCAATTAATATGGTTGTGCCTGTTTATAAGATTAAGGAGGATGTTCAAAGTTGTAGCAACCATCGTAGTATTAAGTTTTTAAGTCATACCATGAAATTATGGGAGAGGATGGTTGAAACGAGGAAAGGTTGAAGTGATTGAGAATCAATTTGGTTTCATGCTAGGTAGGTCGATAATGGAGGTGATCCACCTTCTTAGACGTTTAATGGAGAAATATAGAGAATAAAGTAGTACGGATCTACACATGGTATTCATAGATTTGGAGAAAGTTTATGAAAGTGTACCGCGCAACATAATCTGGATAAGTTTGATGGCTAAAAAGGTGCCATTGGTATATATGCGGGTGATACAAGATACGTATTTTCAAGTAATGACATGTGTTAGGACCCTTATGGGTGATACTACATATTTTCCGGCTGAGATAGGCCTTCACCAAGGATCATATTTAAATCCATTTTTTACGATAATAATGGATGTACTATTAGAGGGATTCAAGATACTGTACCATGGCGTATGCTGTTTGGACATGATATAATTATAATTGATGAGACTAGAGTTGCAGTGAATGCGAAGTTAGAACAATGGAGAGGGTTGGCTTGCGGGTTGGTCGTTCTAAGATTGAGTATTTTTGGTGTAATTTTAGTAATGAACCTAATGAGGAGGTTTAAATGTTCGAATTGGTGAGCAATTACTACATCCAAAAGATAAAATGAGGTATTTGGGTTCTTTTATTCAAAAAGAAGGAAATATGGATGATGATGTTACTCATCATATCAAATCAGGATGGTTAAAGTGGAGGGGGGCCATAGGCCCACATGAATATTGTGTGATAGTTGTTGGGTTTTGAGGCATAAAACGCAGTGAAAACAGTCGTAAAATAATAAAAAACGAAATCCTAACTCAGGATCCATGTATAAGGCGGGCAGATTATGGAGAATAGAATCTGTACCTTTTAAGAGCTTTAATAACGTATGAAAGATGGAGGTCCAAGAAACAATCACCACAGCCTTTGTAGCAAGATCTGGGTCTCTAAAGTAGTCCACACGAACGCTTGATCGTCCAACAATCACCGGAGCCGGTACTAGCCGAAGAACAACCTTTTCTCTCTCTCTCTCTCTCTCTCTCTAGCTTCTCAAAGTTTAGAGCAACTAGGGTTTTTTCTCTAAAAAACGAAATTGCAAAAGTGCAGCCCTAAACTATACATCATAATGTATATATAGATAAGAGAGATTGGGCTAAAACCCTAAATCGAATTGGGCTTCTCGAAACCCATTCTGATTTGGTTTTATTTTTAAATTCGAATTGTATTTAACTTTAATTAAGACCAGCTCAATTAATTAAATATACAATTTCAAATTTAATGATTTAATTTAAATTCGTAATTTAAATTAAAACTCCTTTTAAACATTCTAAGTGTGTGACCCTATAGGTTATTATTACGTTGGCAATAATTTTATTATATAATAATAAAATTATAAACAATGAGCGGCATCTAGTAATACATCATTGCTACCCAAGTAATAATAATAATTGGTGATCCAACTAAACCTTTCGTGATCAATGTTTTCCGTGCAATTTAATCCCTTTCATCAAATATTATAGATTAAACTTGAGTCATGTTATTAGTCATCCTCTTCAACATTTAATCCGAGTTTACTTGATCAATGAGTAGACTATTAAAACAAATCAATATTCGAGCATGACCATACATTTTCATAGTCTCACTCAATTAAGAGGCCAATAATATCTCTCCTAAAAATAGGAGAGTTAAATCCTATATCTATCATTTATATTTCTCATATGACTCATAATATACCCGATGTCCACTTTTATCATTACCCTGTCAAAGGTAACTTTTAATGTAGTCAAAGTATATTAATCCTCATATAGAAATATAATGATCTCAAGTCTAAGGATCATTACACCATTATCATTGTGAGTCTTTCGAATGACATTATCAACATGTAGAATCTCACCGTGGGTCAATCCAGTGCCATGTAGAATATTACATGCACCTATGTTCTTGACTTTAGTATCACTATAACTATGATCAATGAGATGTGGTCATCAGTCAACAAACATACTAATCTTTATGCATTATAATTGTCCCATATTAATAATGCTTGATTAGGGATATTTATGAATATAAACACTATTCATATAAGAAATTGTTGTGCCTGAGGATAACCTCAGGTAGAACCCTGAGGTTAAAAGATTTTTAATACAAAAATAAGGATATTTAGGTAAATTACTGAGAAAAGTTTGATATTTACAAAAATGCCCCTGCGGGGCCCACTTATTTTATAGCCTTTTTGTATTATAACCTCTGGAGAAATCCATGAGGATAACCTCAGGCCCAGTTTTCTCTTCATATAATCTCATTTTTTAAGTCACGCACTTAAAGATATAGAATACATGTTATATATTCCAAGGACATTTATTACTCTAACATTTATATCGCAGTAAATAAAGATATAATAAATTAATGTAGAATAATCCATAAAACATAATCATCAAATAACAAAATAGTCTTTCCTAGAAGCACAATAACATTGTCTCCAGGGCACTAACACTATCAATCTCCCACTTGCACTAGAACCAATCGCCCATGTATCTAATAACCAGGGAACTAGTGTGACCTTCGTGCTTTTACTGCGACAAAGCCTTAGTCAGTGGGTCCGCAACGTTATCATTAGTATGCACTTTACATATATGTATATCTCCTCTTTCGTTAATCTCTCGAAGAAGGTGATATCTTCTAAATATATGCTTTGCCTTGGAATGGGACCTTGTTCCTTAGCCTGCGCAATGGCTCCATTATTATCGCAATATAGATCAACTTGATCTGCAATCGATGGAACCACACCAAGTCCAGTAATAAATTTCCGAATCCAAACAGCCTCTTTGGCTACTTCACTAGCAGTAATATACCCAACTTCCATTGTAGAATCAGCTAATGTCTCTTGCTTCAAATTTTTCCAACTTACAGCACCTCCATTTATACAAAACACGAATCCAGAATGACACAGTATCATCCCTATCTTTCTGGAAACTAGCATAAGTGTAACCTCTTACAACTAGCTTCTAATCTCCTCCGTATATCAAGAAAGAATCTTTAGTCCTTTTAAGGTACTTAAGAATATTCTTGATAGCTATCCAGTGACCCTCACCTGGATTAGACTGGTATTTGCTCGTCATTCTTAAAGCATACGAGACATCAGGACGAGTACATATCATTGCATACATTATAGAACCAATTGTCGAAGCATATGGTACTTTACTCATACGGTCCTTATCATCTGGTGATTTAGGACATATTTCTTTTCAGATCGCTATCCCATGAGACATTGGGACATAACCCCTTTAAGCCTCTTGCATCCCAAAACAATGCAACACCTTGTCAATGTATGTACTATGACTCAAGCCAATTAATCTCTTAGATCTATCTCTATAGATCCTGGTCCCTAAAATATAGGTAGCATCGCCCAAGTTTTTCATCGAGAAACTTTTTCCCAACCAAGTCTTCACAGCCTGTAGAGAAGGAATGTCATTCCCTATTAGTAATATGTATCAACATATAATACTAGGAATGCCACATGCCTCCCACTAACCTTCTTGTAAACACACGGCTCATCTTCATTTTGTATGAAGCCAAACTCTTTGACTGTTTCATCAAAATGAATGTTCCATCTCCAAGAGGCCTGTTTCAATCCATAAATGGATCGTCGTAACTTACAGACCATTCTGGCAAACCTTGGATCGACAAAACCCTCAGGTTGTGTCATGTACACATCCTCTTCTAAGCTCCCATTTAAGAAAGCGGTCTTGACATTCATTTTCCAGATTTCATAGTCATAGTAAGCTGCTATCGCAAGCAAAATCCTGATGGATTTGAACATAGCCACTGGTGAGAAAGTTTCATCATAGTCAATACCATGAATTTGCATGAAACCTTTCGCCACTAGTCTTTCTTTGTAGGTCTGTAAATTACCATCCATGTCAGTTTTCTTCTTGAAAACCCACTTGCACTCTATGGGTTTTACCCCTTCAGGTGATTCAACCAAAGTCCATACTTGGTTTTCATACATGGAATCCATCTCATTTTCATGGCCTCCAGCCATCTCTCAGAATCTGGACTATTCATAGCATCCTTGTAAGTGAGAGGCTCATCATTATCTACAAGCATCACATCACCATTTTGAGTCAGGAAAAATCCATAATATCTCTCTGGCTCATGGCGAATTGTACTAGATCTACGAACGAACTGTGTTTCGTGAGCAGTGTTGTTCTGAACACTTTCAGTCACATCCTGCTCATGTTCCAATTCTGGTTCAATATTATCTTGCGGCTCTCGATCCTCATCGAGATCTATTGTCCTCCCACTACTTTTCTTATAAAGCAGTTCTCTTTCTAGAAAAACAGCCGTTCGAGCAACAAACACTTTGTTCTCAGAAGGTTTATAGAAATAACCCTTTTGTTTCTAATGGGTATCCAACAAAATTACATTTATCTGATTTCGGTCCTAGCTTGTCGGAGACCAAACGTTTCACAAACGCTTCACATCCCCATACTTTCATAAATGACACGCTATTACGTTTCTCAGTCTATATCTCATATGGTGTATTTTTAACCGATTTTGAAGGAACTCGGTTTAGTGTTTGTGCAGCCGTCTCTAGGGCATAACCTCAAAAACTGATTGGAAGATTTGCTTAACTAATCATCGATCGCACCATGTCCAGCAAAGTACAATTTCTCATTTTTTAGACACCCCATTCCATTGTGGTGTACCAGGAGGAGTAAGTTGTGATACGATACCACACTCCTTTAGGAAATTCTTAAATTCCAAGCTTAAGTATTCTACCCCACGATCAGATGGTAGAGTTTTTATACTTTCGCCTATTTGCTTTTCTACTTCAGACTTATACTCCTTGAATTTTTCAAACAATTCGGATTTGTTATTCAAAAGATACACATATCCGTATCTACTAAAATCATCAGTAAAGGTTATGAAATAATAAAATCCACCGCCTCTCTCATCTTATCCGGTAAAAGGAGCTTTAGTCATTTTGCCAATGAGACATGGTTCGCATTCTTCGTATGATTCAAAATCAAAATTATCCAAGTATCCATCCTTATGTAACTTGGAAATACGATTCTCATTTATATGGCCTAAACGACAGTGCCAGAGGTATGTATGATTTGAGTCATTTGTCTTAAGACGTTTATTATTTATGTTATAGACAGGAGTATCAAGATCAAGAACATATAAACCATTAAACAAACGTGCAACCCCATAGGTAACATTATTCAATGAAAATGAACAACTATTGTTCTGAATCAAAAACGAAAAACCAATCTTGTCCAAACAAGAAATGGAAATAATGTTTCTTCAAATCGCAGGCACGTAAAAACAGTTCTCAAGTTATAAAATAAGCCCGGTGGGCAACGATAAATAATAAGTCCCTACAGCTAAGGTAGCAACCTTTGCTCCATTGCCAACACGTAGGTCGACTTCTACTTTCGCCAAAGTTCTACTCCTTCGCAGTTCTTGCACATTTATACAAATGTGAGAACCACGTCCAGTATCTAAAACCCATGATGTAGAAGTAGATAAATTGACTTCTATAACATAAATACCTGAATCCAAAATCTGATTAGCCTTCAATTTCTTCAGACCCTCCAAGTAAGTTGGACAGTTTCTCTTCCAATGACCCGGCTTCTTGCAAAAGTAACAATGACCCTTTGCCTTTTCAACATCACTTTTAGGCTTAAAAGCCTTCTTTACAGCGGGTTTTGGACTAGCAGATTTAGATACAAACTTCTTCTTGCCTTTTTATTTACTCTTTCCTTTGGCATTCCCCTTGTTGACCATCATTATGGGAGCAGAGGATGCCTTCTGAATGTTGGTCTCAGTAGTTTTCAACATAGCCAACAATTTGGTGGGGTTCTTGTCTATCTCATTCATATTGTAATTCGTTACAAATTGAGCATAGCTGCTGTTCAAAGATTGCAAGATCAGATCTATTTAGGCTTTCGGACTGATCGCGAACCCAGAGTAGCAAGGTACTCTATATATCCCATCATCTTTAGAACATGCGGTGCAACCGGATCACGTTTACCCTATTTACATGCATACAAGGCTTTGCTTGTATCAAACCTCTCTTGACGAGCCTATCCTTCAAACATACATTTAAGGTGCTCGATCATGATATAAGAATCAAAATTCTCATGCTGTTTCTGAAGCTCAGGATTCATAGTCGCAAGCATAAGACAAGTGACATCAGTGTCATCATCCAAATGTTTTTGATAAGCATTACGTTGAGCCTCCGATGCACCTTCAGCGAGAGGTCCAGGGCGAGGAATATCTATAACATAGAGCTTTCGCTCTTGCCTGAGGACAATCCTCAAATTCCTTTGCCCATCGAGGAAGTTAGTTCCTGTCAACTTGTCCTTCTCAAGGATTGATCATACAGAGAAGATATTCCTTTGAATATCTACAATGTTAAAATGCATAAAATAATTAGTCTATAGATTTATTAAATTATGTTCAAGTGATTATTCATATTTATTCAAAATATATATCTCCCACTATTTTTATCAAATTAATAGCCCTACCTATTAATATAATTCGAAAAAGTTTCTCTAAACCTTTCTAGTGAGCCAAGATCCATGTTTCATCATACTTAAGGTCAGCTTTGGCTTTTCTTCTTAAAATGATTATTTAGGTAAACAACATTTGTCAATTATATCATATATAACTCTTGGATAGTTTGGTAGAACAACATTTGTTACATTTATCGAATAAATCTTACCAAACTCTATGTCTCTAAGTTCACAATCCTATTGTGGTCACTTAGTTAAGTCGAACCCAGTGGTCTAACAATTAAGTATCACTAATTTACTTCATCTCTCCTTACCACGATAGAGGAGGGTACTTCGCTTTGGCGAACCCACCCTTTATCGATCTAGGTCCTGATGAGTGTTTCCCATTTAGAAGGCATCTTAAACTTAATATTTTTCTTTAGGGTTTTTAATTAAAACGATCATGATCCCGTCATAAAAAGATTCCCAATTTTTCCTTGAATTAAATACTTCAAATCAATATTAATCATCAATGCTTTGATTTCCAGGTATTTGGAGGAGACACAAGCAGGCCGTATATCCTGTTTTTGACAAAATCTCCCCATATCGAAATAATTGAAAATTCGTATTTAATCCCGTCTTTCCTAAACACAAAAATCTCATAATCATTTTGTTTAATTATAAAATCTTGAGTCATTACAGATTTTATCTTGTTTAAGCAGGCATGACATGGGTGATGTATCTAATACAAACATTAATACATGATTAATCTAATTAAAGCATGCATCATTATGTATTTTACACATACATTCGTACATCAATATGTAAAGTGCAGTATGTAAACGTGCTTGGTCATGGCCTTGATCCTATGAGATCCTTCCAAGCTAATGGATGAATCAATGGTTAGTCTAAGGTTAAAATAAATATATGCATACAAGCCTTGCTTTCTTCTTGTCTTGCTCCTTGCTCTTCATTGGTTGGTCGTCATTCAAACTCCAAGTGCAATTACAATGGATAATTGAAATACAACCTATACTAATCAACTTACATAAGTAAACTCGAGTTACATTCGAGATAGAACAATTATAAGAAAGAAAGATGACATGCAAGTCGTATTTATCAAAACCATAATTACATATCAAAACCACTAACCTATGGGTTATTAAGGCCATAACCATTCACCATGCTCATGTAACACATAATACATCAATACGCATCAGTACATATCATATCCAATATAATGTTATAAGTTATAACTCATAAAATAATTTTCAAAAAATCAAATTTTTTTTTTGAAAAATCTGAAAAACTTTGAGAGGCCCTTTTGAAGGTCTAAACAGCCCCAAAAGGCCTAAAAGCAGCATAGGTCACAACAAAGTAGTGTGTTTTGCTTGTGGCGATTTTCCCTTTCCGAAAAGGTATTATTTGCCCTATTCTGACTCCATCAAAAAACACTACTCATGTTGAAAATCACTATTCATAGCATATGCATCTTATGCGATTTGATTTTCGATCAAGCTCGGAATGATTCCGATCAGATGCCTTGGACAGTAAGGTATCATATACCAACAGATCATCAAACGATCATCAAACCAAAGTTCATATCATCACAGAATCTCATACATGCGATATAACAGTTTATAATCAACATATATCATAACAGAAACATGGTAGATTCACAAAACATACATACATGCATCAAATACAGTAAACACGTAACCAAATCAGCCCCTTATACACATAGCTCTGATACCATTATTAGGTTTCGAGGCATTAAATGTAGCGAAAATAGTCGTAAAACAATAAAAAGCGAAACCCTAACTCAGGATCCATGTATAAGGCAGACAAATTATGGAGGATAGGATCTGTACCTTTTAAAGTTTTAATAATGTATAAAAGATGAAGATCCAAGAAGCAATCACCATGCAGCCCTTGTAGAAAGATCTGCGTCTCTAAAGTAGTCCACATGAAGGCTTGATCGTCCAACGATCACCAGAGCCGGTACTAGCCAAAGAATAGCCTTCTCTCTCTCTCTAGCCTCTCAAAGTTTAGAGCAGCTAGAGTTTTTTTCTCTAAAAAACGAAATTGCAAAAGTGCAGCCCTAAACTCTACATCATAATGTATATATAGGGAAGAGAGATTGGGCTAAAACCCAGAATCGAATTGGACTTCTCCAAACCCATTCTGATTTGGTTTTATTATAAAATTCGAATTCTATTTAACTTTAATTAAGACTAGCCCAATTAATTAAATATACAATTTCAAATTTAATGATTTAATTTAAATTCGTATTTTAAATTAAAACTCCTTTTAAACTAGGGATGGGCATCGGGGCACATCGGGACCGGGGAGTGCTATCCCCGCCCCTATCCCCGAATTCAAACCCGATCCCCGTTCCCGGCCCGATCCTCGTCGGGGATTAAATTTTATTCCCCGTCCCAGACCCAAACGGGTAACGGGGATCCCCGCGGGGAATCGGGGAATTTCATTTTAAACAAAAAATAACATTTTAAACAATTTTAAACACTAACTAGTGAGTTTTAAACAATTTTTTAAGCAATAAATTAAGATAAAAAATATTACTTAAATAAACAATTATAAATAATATCGAAATGAAGTTATTTAACTACTAGAAAGACAAACATATAAGATTAAAATATCATTTTGTTTCCAATATAAAGTATTGGAAATTCGTATATATATATATATATATATATATATATATATATATATATATATATATATATATATATATATATATATATCATAACGTGATGAAATCGAGTCGGGGATAGGGGATCGGGCTGGGAAGACATAAAATCCCGGCCCCGGCCCGCTCCCCGATTTTTTTTGGAAATTGTTCCCGCTTCCCGGCCCGCACCCGAAAAAATCCACGATTCCCCGCCCCGTTCGTTGCGGGGATCGGATCGGGATCGGGCAGGCTGGGGTGAATGCCCATCCCTATTTTAAACGTTCTAAGTGTGTAACCCTATAGGTTATTATTACGTTGGCATTAATTTTAATATAACAATAAAATTATAAACAATGAGCAGTATGTAGTAATACATCATTGCTACCCAAGTAATAGTAATAATTGGTAATCCAATTAAACCTTTTATGATTAATGTTTTCCGTGCAATTTAATCCCTTTAACCAAATATTATAGATTAAACTCAAGATATGTTATTAGTTATCCTCTTCAATATTTAATCTGGGTTTTCTTGATCAATGAGTAGACTATTAAAGCAAATCAATATTTGAGCATGACCATGCATTTTCATAGTCTCACTCAATCAAGAGGCGAAATATCTCCTAATAATAGGATGGTTAAATCCTATATCTATCATTCATATTTGTCATAAGACTCATAATATACCTGATGTCCACTTTTAACATCACCCGGTCAAAGGTAACTTTTAATATAGTCAAAGTATATTAATTCTCGTATTGAAATATAATGATCTAAAGTCTAAGGATTAATACACCATTATCACTATGAGTCTTTCTAATGACATTATCAACATGTAAAATCTCACCGTGGGTCAGTCCAGTGCCATGTAGAATATACATTCACCTATGTTCTTGACTTTAGTATCACTATACCTATGACCAATGAGATGTGGTCATCAGTCAACAAACATACTAATCTTTATGCATTATAATTGTCCCATATTAATAATGATTGATTAGGGATATTTAGTAATATCAACACTATCATATAATCTCATTTTTTAAGTCACGTACTTAAAGATATAGAATACGTGTTATATATTCCAAGGACATTTATTACTCCAAAATTTATATCGCAGTAAATAGAGATATAATAAATTAATGTAGAATAATCCATAAAACATAATTATCAAATAACAAAATAATCTTTCCTAGAAGTACAATAACATTGTTTCTAGTGCACTAACATTATCAATAGGAAGATCTCGTTAAATTTAAATAAAAATTTATAGGGCAGTGATGAGGTCATATTTATTATGGGACTCCTAAGCATGGTGTAATCTAGCTAGTTTGGTGAAAAATTATGTATCTCTATACATTCACACTTTTATAATTTACAACTTTTATAATTTACACAATGAGACTTTTATTCTTTCACACCTTGGGATGTACATAATCAAATACGTATGCGTTGACGGATGGGTTATAAAGCTAGTTCTACTTTAATTTTACATTCTATTTTTTCTAAATGTTTACTTTTTGATAGATATGAGTGTACAATATCAAGACAATAAAGAGGAGGTGAATGTTTTATATATTTTTCTTTAATTCCATATGTTTGTATCTATTCTAGAAATTTGTAGCTTAAAATTTTCATTGTAAGAGGCGAAATGCGGAATAAAATAATGGAAGATTTCACTTTGAATCTACTATTTTGTGAGATCGAAACGTTGCTAAAAGTTTGAATACAAAGTACTCTCAGTTTTTTTCTCAAGGAGAATTCTATGTGTTTGCCCTTGAAAAACTTAACAACTAAAGGAAAGACCTGTCCACTTATATAAATTGTTCACAAATCACTTTTACAATGATCAACAAATTTAGGATAAGACAAATTCGTTAAATATCTACGTCTACACGAAAACTCTGTAAGTTGATGACTTGTGTGTAGGGTTGAGTATTCGGTTAATATTCGGTAATCGAACTGAAATATAATTCGGTTACCGAATTTCGAATAAGGAAAAATTCTACAACCGAATATGAATTGAAATAATTTCAGTTATTTTACTGAACCGAATTAATTCTTACACTAAAACTGAATGATGAATTAAATAATTGAATAGGAGTAACATACAATATGACGCAAAATAGGAGTAACATGTAATATTTAATATAAATATTATATTTGTATTATTTTTATTTTTTATTATATAAAAATATATTTTGGTTAATTTTGTAATTTCGATTATTTCGTTAAAAAAACAAATTAACCGAATAACATAAATTTTTTAACTGAATCAAAATTGAAATATTTCAATTCGATTAGCCGAATCGAATATTTCGATTATTTCGGTTTGGTATTCGGTTTACCGAACAGAATGTTCAGCCCTACTTGTGTGTGATGTACATTGATCAGATCCAATTTTTTAGTTGTTTCTTTCTTGAATTTTTTCCAAACCTCTTTGTAGACTTGCCATCTGCTCACGGTTATATTTGGACCACCGAAAGTGCTCAGATTTTGTTGATTCATTATCTTTAAAAATCTCTGTGAAATTTGTTTGTAGTTGATTCAAAATTTAGCTAAAGTCCCTAATTCGAGAACATATATATAACCGCATGAAATTTGAACATTCATTTTTAAACAATGTCACTAATAAACAAGATTTTTTTCAAGGCTTCAATAACAGATGACCCATTGGTGCGCTAGACTCGTGGAACAATTCCATCAACTTTTGTGAGGGGAATGGAGTTACATGTAGCCGTAGACATATGAGGGTAACAAAACTAAGCTTTTACTTGCAAGGTTTGGTGGGTATATTGCCTTCTCATGTTGGAAAACTCTCCTTTCTCAGGTCAATTCTCCTCCGTCAAAATGACTTTCAGGGCTCAATCCAGAACGAAATTGGTTCACAATTCTTTCAAGGTGGATTTCCTGCCAATCTGTCATTGTGTTGATATTGCACACACTGGAATGTCTGGCAATAATCTAAAAGGAAAATTACCTAAAAAATTTGCTTCTTGGTTTAAGCTTAATTCCTTTTGTCTTGAAAAGAGCATTTTCTTACTCCATTAAAAACAAAGAACATTCTTCACCCCATATATATATTGTGAGATATAGTCAGGTAAAAATACAAAATAGCATTCCCATTTAAGCATCTATTTAAAATACCTATTCTACTTCTAATATATTAAGAATATATTTTTATTATTAGTATTTAGAATTCTAAAGTTATTAACAATTAGAAAAATAGATCGAGAACATTTAAACTCTCCGTATCCTTATTTACATATAATGTGGGTCAGGAATGAATTTTACAAATTATAAAAAGATTTAATAAAAGGTAATCAACTAAAAAGAGTATTACAATAATATACTAACACTACTTTTATCTAATACAAGTTATCATAGGAATAAAACAGCAAAAATACAATATTTTAATGCATAAGCATGCATTTTAAATTAAAACACAATATGTAATTATATAATTTACAACAAAAATATATTCTTCTAGAAGATCCTAGAAAGTTCAAGGATATATTCTACTAGCATATCAAAATCTAATATAAATATATTAAATATATTTCTATGAGATCATAATATATCATAATATATTACTTGAATAAATATATCCTTTCTTTTCACCTACCATTATCCTGTCTTTATCACATTTTCTTCTAGAATATCTAGTTCTAATATAATTATATTGTTTCAAAAAGTACTAGTCTATTCTAGAACCTTCTCACGTTTTCTTCTAGAATATCTGGGTCTAATATAATTATATTGTTTCAGAAAGTAACTAGTCTATTCCAGAACCTTCTATCTTATTGTATAAATATATCCTTTCTCTTCACCTACCATTATCCCTCTCTTCCCCATATTTTTTATTCCCCTAAAACTTTCCATACAGCTTCTCTTCTCCGTATTTCTCATTTCCGGACATTTTTCATTTCCCTAAAACTTCTCATACAACTTCTTTTTCCCACATTTCATTTCCCTAAAACTTCTCATACAACTTCTTTTTCCCACATTTTTCATTGCCTAAAACTTTCTTTTCATACAATTTCAATGTGTTAGTATGGATAAATGGTAATCTATATTAATTAATTGTTTAATGTCTATATGCTTATCTACATATATTTTTTAAACCAAATTTAAAATATTTTTATGATTATACTTATGGCTTGTAATCTCTCAACATTCAACAACACCTCAATAGTCAGGTAATCTCTCAAGTTCCAACAATTGTATTATGTTTTTGTTTGAGCACTAGTTTTTTATTAATTTAGATATTCATCAATTTAAAATTTAATACAATTAAATCAAGATCTCAATTCTTAACTAATTATAGTTTTTGTTTGTTTTTATAGATCTAGCTTGACCATGATTCCCAAACATAGTTTATATAGTTATGTTCTATTCTAATGTAAAATATTGGAATTTGCTGGATGTGAACTTTTATCCATTTACAAAACAGTCATGGAGTTTTTTTTTTAATATTAATGTTAAAAAATACTATTCCAAAATCCTCATGTCATAATTCTTTTATAATAGAATATTTGTAGAAAATACTCCCAAAATTTTATTCCACATAAGGATGACAAATTTTGGACCATAAAATTTTTTATTATACTTTCATTTACTATTTATTTAACTTTTACAAATTTTGTGGTCCAAAAGATTAATTTTTTATGATACACCATTAGTGACTCTTCTAAGATTATTATTTAATAAATTATTGTATATATTTGAAGGTAGCTTAAAAATAATTAATATGAAATCTAACAATACAATTATTTTAATAGGTGATTTTTAATTTTATCCATTGGACATCCATGTATGTACAACTTGATACATGCAGGTACCTATGTGCGGTTTTAAAATCATGACCTCAAGCCAGAAAATGCCATCAGGTACGTAATCCAAGAAAATCATGTAGAACCTCAAAGGTGAATAAATACAAAACTCTTTGTATCATATACTATCAAAATAATACAAAGTACTATATTTTTGTGAAATATAGTACTCCATCTGCCGGTCTTTGGACTAAGAATCCCGAAAAGTAAGCTGTTCACGAATCTCTCAACAGGTTTTAGTATACCTGTTCTTATTTTGGACTTGACATCACTATGAAAATATCATGATTTAATTAGAAACTTTGAGACATTATGTACGGCTAGTGGCATATTTCTGCATTGAGATACTTGAATACTAGCTAGTAATTATTTGCTTATATTAAATTTCTAAGATATTTACTTAAATAAATTTTTGAAGTTACAAGTTAATTGAACATTGGCCAACATTGTAGTCTTATGAAGTTGACATTGTCTTTCTAAAGTTGAAACCCATGACTTGGCTCCAAAACCCAACAAAAAGAGCAGTAGACGTTTGTACATGGTGTTGACACCATTTTAGTCCAAATAAACATGCTCGATCTATGATATCTAGATAATTATAGTAAAAATTGTGTACTTTTATAGTTGGTTGTTAAAATCAAATGACCAAGTTGCAATTAGCTAACTTGTGCTGTAAACTATTTTGATAATGCATAATACATGAGTCTTAAATTTGGAAAAAATTCTGAAAATCATGATTGTGCCCCTACATTATTCCTGAGTCTGTCTATATTAATCGTTCTCAAATTCATCATTCTCTTAAATTTGATATAAGCTGCCTCAACATTTTAACAATTTCAAAAAATGTTATAGATCAACACGCTTTGTCGTTCTCTTGAATTTGATATAAGCTGCCTTAACATTTTTATGTGCAATTTCAAACAATGTTACAGATCAACAAGCTTCGTTTTCTATCAATGATTTTATAACAGCTAGCCTATTGGTATGTACTGAGCTCATGGAACAATTCAGACCACTTCAGTCACGAGAAATTTATATTTGTTGCGATGCAGCAGCAAATGGCAGAAGGTATCGGCAACTCTCTCCTCCGCAACACTTGTAGGTAATTGTCTTCTCATACTGAAAATCTCTCCTTTCACAGGAATATATTTCTCTGTCAAAAGAATTCCATGGCTCAAAAGTCGATCCCAAATGACGGGGGGAAAGTGGTATATATGTATTAGTTATTATTAATTTTTCCTAGCAAGTGGTAATGCATTATCCTGCGTTTTCTCTTTGGTTGTTTTGTACTTTTTCTTTGTATTAATTTCATATCATATTTCTTGAAGTTTATGAGAATGCATGAAATTATCATATGGGATAGAAAGAGAGGGCAGAAAAACTGAAGATATATATTATTATTACTTCTACTGCATATTACAACGGAGGCAAGAGCCTCAATATATAGAAAATAGGAAACTCGGCGGCTACTCTTGCTACAGTAGCTAGTATATGATGATATTATCTTAATGACATGGTATTTCATTAGTTGACGCAATAAACCAAGTACATACTCTTTTTCCAAGCAAATGCATTTTTACAGGCACTTACCTAATACAATAAAACTATGTGTATTCATATGTTGACTACTAATTGTACCAGTATTGTTATCAAATAATTATACTATGTTCACATGTTAGCCACCATCAAGTTTTCAAATACTCCATTAGTCCCTCTCATTTCTTTACACTTTCTTTTTTGGGATATCCATCTCAAATCTTTACATTCCAAAACTTACCCAAAATAGAAAAGTTTTATAATAAAAAAATAACTACATCCCCTACTTTTCTCAATTAAACTCATTTTATTACAAAAAATATTGATTGGTCCACCACTTTACTCACTTTTCTTACTTTTCGCCACTATTTTACTTTTTCCTAACCTCGGTGCCCAACTCATTTGTAAACAAATGAGAAGGACCGAGGGAGTACATGTTAACTGCCATCAAGATTTCAACTACTCTAGTGAAGACACTGTAAAGGCTCTAGTTGACTAATGACCATAAATATTGCCTGAAGCTCTGTATGTGTGCATCACCAATACTTTCAATTTCATCACCTTCTAAATACTTCCGATTTCATAAAAAACACCCCATGACTTTGACCTCCTTCGAATCATCGCGCACTTAATTTTGGTATTAGCAATCATGAAATTTGCACATTCATTTTTAAACAATGTCACTGATAAACAGGATTTTTTTCAAGGCTTCAATAACAGATGACCCATTGGGTGCGCTAGACTCGTGGAACAATTCCATCAACTTTTGTGAGGGGAATGGAGTTACATGTAGCCGTAGACATATGAGGGTAACAAAACTAAGCTTTTACTCGCAAGGTTTGGTGGGTATATTGCCTTCTCATGTTGGAAGCCTCTCCTTTCTCAGGTCAATTCTCCTCCGTCAAAATGACTTTCAGGGCTCAATCCCGAACGAAATTGGTTCACAATTCTTTTCAAGCATTGTGTAGATATTGCACACACTGGAATGTCTGGAAATAATCTAAAAGGAAAATTACCTAAAAAATTTGCTTCTTGGTCTAAGCTTAATTCCTTTAGTCTTGAAAAGAGCATTTTCTTACTCCCTTAAAAACAAAGAACATTCTTCACCCCATGTATATATTGTGAGAGATAGTCAGGTAAAAATACAAAATATCAATCCCATTTAAGCATCTATTTAAAATACCTGTTCTACTTCTAGTATATTAAGAATATATTTTTATTTTTAGTATTTAGAATTGTAAAGTTCTTAACAATTAGAAAAATAGATTGAGAACATTTAAACTCTCCGTATCCTCATTTACATATAATGTGGGTCAGGAATGAATTTTACCAATTTTAAAAAGCGTTAATAAAAGGAAATCAACTAAAAAGAGTATTAAAATAATATACTAACAATACTTTTATCTAATACAAGTTATCATAGAAATAAAATAGCAAAAATACAATTTTTTAATGCATAAGCATGCATTTTAAATTAAAACACAATATGTAATTATACAATTTACAACATAAATATATTCTTCTAGAAGATCCTAGAAAGTTCAAGGATATATTCTACTAGCATATCATAATCTAATATAAATATATTAAATATATTTCTATGAGATCATAATATATCATAATATATTACTTTAATAAATATATCCTTTCTTTTCACCTACCATTATCCTGTCTTCCTCACATTTTCTTCTAGAATATCTAGTTCTAATATAATTATATTGTTTCAAAAAGTACTAGTCTATTCTAGAACCTTCTCATATTTTCTTCTAGAATATCTGGGTCTAATATAATTATATTGTTTCAGAAAGTAACTAGTCTATTCTAGAACCTTCTATCTTATTGTATAAATATATCCTTTCTCTTCACCTACCATTATCCCTCTCTTCCCCATATTTTTCATTCCCCTAAAACTTTCCATACAGCTTCTCTTCTCCATATTTCTCATTTCTTATATCTTTTCCGGACATTTTTCATTTCCCTAAAACTTCTCATACAACTTCTTTTTCCCACATTTTTCATTGCCTGAAACTTTCTTTTCATACAATTTCTATGTGTTAGTATGGATAAATGGTAATCTAAATTAATTAATTGTTTAAAGTCTATATGCTTATCTACATATATTTTGTAAACCAAATTTAAAATATTTTTATGATTATACTTGATGGCTTGTACGTTCTTGTGTTCCTTCTTTGTGATTCACTAAATCAACATTCAACAACACGTCAATAGTCAGGTAATCTCTCAAGTTCCAACAATTGTATTATGTTTCTGTTTGAGCACTAGTTTTTTATTAATTTAGATATTCACCAATTTAAAATTAAATACAATTAAATCAAGATCTCAATTCTTAACTAATTATAATTTTTGTTTGTTTTTATAGATCTGGCTTGACCATGATTCCCAAACATAGTTTATATAGTTATGTGCTATTCTAATGTAAAATATTGGAATTTGCTTGATGTGAACTTTTATCCATTTACAAAACAGTCATGGAGATTTTTTTTTTAATATTAATGTTAAAAAATACTATTCCAAAATCCTCATGTCATAATTCTTTTATAATAGTATATTTGCAGAAAATACTCCCAAAATTTTATTCCACATAAGGATGACAAATTTTGGACCACAAAATTTTTTATTATACTTTCATTTACTCTTTATTAAAATTTTACAAATTTTGTGGTCCAAAAGATTAATTTTTTATGATACACCATTAGTGACTCTTCTAATATTATTATTTAATAAATTATTGTATCTATTTGAAGGTAGCTTAAAAATAATTAATATGAAATCTAACAATACAATTATTTTATTAATAGGTGATTTTTAATTTTATCCATTGGACATCCATATATGTACTACTTGATACATGCAGGTACCTATGTGCGGTTTTATAAATCATGACCTCAAGGCAGAAAATGCCATCAGGTACGTAATCCAAGAAAATCCTGTAGTACCTCAAAAGGTTAATAAATACAAAACTCTTTGTATCATATACTATCAAAATAATACAACTTACAACTTAGTCATTTGATTTTAAGAACTAAATACAGAATATATGCTATTATTTACTACCATATATGAGTATGATTAATTTTTTTTTTGCCGAATGAGTGTATTTAGATAACATGAATTGCAAATGTTTGTGTGAACTACATGGTGTCATCACCATATTTAAACGTCTACTGCTCTTTGGTCAGGGTTTTGGAGCCAAGCTATGGATTTCAATTCTAAAGAGACAATGTCAACTTCTTAAGATTACAATGCCGGCCAATCTTCCATCAACTAGTGACTTCAACAATTTATGTAACAAAATATTTTAGAATTTTTAAGAAAATAATTACTAGCTAGTATAGGATTACCTTATGCAGAAATATTTCACTAGTTGTACCTAATGTATTAAATTGTCCTCTGATGAAATTCTGATATTTCCACATTGATGTCAAGTGTAGAAGAGATAACAGGTATGCTGAAACTTACTGAGTGATTGGTGAACAACTTCCTTTTCAGGATTAATCAGTCCAAAGACTGGTAAATGGACTATATTTTGCACGGAAATTTCGGTGAAGACGTAAGGGTCATGGATTATCCTGGCCTAGCAAATGGAACTTTGACATGTGTTGCTATCTCCTTTAGGTTGTCTCTTGCACCAAGCACCGTGTTTCAATTTTTCTGTGATCACAAATCTAGAATGGAGGTATGCATTAATCAACTAAATGCTAAATGCATACCTCCTTTCTATTTTTGTGATCACAGGAAAACTCAAACAACATGCTTGGTGCAATTGACAAATTAAGGAGGTAGCAACAGTACCCATCATAGTTCCATTTGGTAGGCGAGGATCATCCATAACCCTTCTACTCATCAATGTAACATCTCTACCGAAATTTTTGTGAAATATAGTACTCCATCTGCCGGTCTTTGGACTAAGAATCCCGAAAAGTAAGCTGTTCACGAATCTCTCAACAAGTTTTAGTATACCTGTTCTTATTTTGGACTTGACATCACTATGAAAATATCATGATTTAATTAGACACTTTGAGACATTATGTACGGCTAGTGGCATATTTCTGCATTAAGATACTTGAATACTAGCTAGTAATTATTTGGTTATTTTAAATTTCAAAAATATTTACTTAAATAAAATTTTGAAGTTACAAGTTAATTGAACGTTGGCCGACATTGTAGTCTTATGAAGTTGACATTGTCTCTCTAAAGTTGAAACCCATGACTTGGCTCCAAAACCCAACAAAAAGAGCAGTAGACGTTTGTACATGGTGTTGACACCATTTTAGTCCAAATAAACATGCTCGATCTATGATATCTAGATAATTATAGTAAAAATTGTGTACTTTTATAGTTGGTTGTTAAAATCAAATGACCAAGTTGCAATTAGCTAACTTGAGCTGTAAACTATTTTGATAATGCATAATACATGAGGCTTAAATTTGGAAAAAATTCTGAAAATCATGATTGTGCCCCTACATTATTCCTGAGTCTGTCTATATTAATCGTTCTCAAATTCATCATTCTTTTAAATTTGACATAAGCTGCCTCAACATTTTAACAATTTCAAACAATGTTATAGATCAACACGCTTCGTTTTCTATCAATGATTTTATAACAGCTGGCCTACTGGTATGTACTGAGCTCATGGAACAATTCAGGCCACTTCAGTCACGAGAAATTTATATTTGTTGCGATGCAGCAGCAAATGGCAGAGCAACTCTCTCCTCCGCAACACTTGTAGGTATATTGTCTTCTCATACTGAAAACCTCTCCTTTCACAGGAATATATTTCTCTGTCAAAAGAATTCCATGGCTCAAAAGTCGATCCCAAATGACTGGGGGAAAGTGGTATATATGTATTAGTTACTATTAATTTTTCCTAGCAAGTGGTAATGCATTATCCTGCGTTTTCTCTTTGGTTGTTTTGTACTTGTTCTTTGTATTAATTTCATATCATATTTCTTGAAGTTTATGAGAATGCATAAAATTATCATATGGGATAGAAAAAGAGGGTAGAAAAACTGAAGATATATATTATTATTACTTCTACTGCATATTACAATGGAGGCAAGAGCCTGAATTTATAGAAAATAAGAAACTCGGCGGCTACTCTTGCTACAGTAGCTAGTATATGAAGATATTTTCTTAATGACATTATCTTGATGATGTCAATGTTAAAGCTGATATTTAACAATATTATATTGAATGGTTTGTAATAGTTTACATGGTATTTCATTAGTTGACGCAAGAAACCAAGTACATACTCTTTTTACAAGCAAATGCATTTTTACAGGCACTTACCTAATACAATAAAACTATGTGTATTCATATGTTGACTACTAATTGTACCAGTATTGTTATCAAATAATTATACTATGTTCACATGTTAGCCATCATCAAGTTTTCAACTACTCCATCTGTCCCTCTCATTTCTTTACACTTTCTTTTTTGGGATATCCATCTCAAATCTTTACATTCCAAAATTACCCAAAATAGAAAAGTTTTATAATAAAAAAATAACTACATCCCCTACTTTCCTCCATTAAACTCATTTTATTACATAAAATATTGATTAGTCCCACCACTTTACTCACTTTACTTACTTTTCTCCACTATTTTACTTTTTTCTAACCTCCGTGCCCAACTCATTTGTAAACAAATGAGAGGGACGGAGGGAGTACATGTTAGCTGCCATCAAGATTTCAACTACTCTAGTGAAGACACTGTAAAGGTTGTAGTTGACTAATGACCATAAATATTGCCTGAAGCTCTGTATGTGTGCATCACCAATACTTTCAATTTCATCACCTTCTTAATACTTCCGATTTCATAAAAAAACACACCCCATGACTTTGACGTCCTTCTATTCATGGCGCACTTAATTTTGGTATTAGCAACCATGAAATTTGCACATTCATTTTTAAACAATGTCACTGATAAACAAGATTTTTTTCAAGGCTTCAATAACAGATGACCCATTGGTGCGCTAGACTCGTGGAACAATTCCATCAACTTTTGTGAGGGGATTGGAGTTACATGTAGCCGTAGACATATGAGGGTAACAAAAATAAACTTTTACTTGCAATGTTTGGTGGGAATATTGCCTTCTCATGTTGGAAACCTCTCCTTTCTCAGGTCAATTCTCCTCCGTCAAAATGACTTTCATGGCTCAATCCAGAACGAAATTGGTTCACAATTCTTTTCAAGGTGGATTTCCTGCCAATCTGAGTCATCGTGTAGATATTGCACACACTGGAATGTCTGGCAATAATCTAAAAGGAAAATTACCTAAAAAATTTGCTTCTTGGTTTAAGCTTAATTCCTTTAGTCTTGAAAAGAGCATTTTCTTACTCCCTTAAAAACAAAGAACATTCTTCACCCCATATATATATTGTGAGAGATAGTCAGGTAAAAATACAAAATATCAATCCCATTTAAGCATCTATTTAAAATGCCTATTCTATTTCTAATATATTAAGAATATATTTTTATTATTAGTATTTAGAATTCTATGGTTCTAAACAATTAGAAAAATAGATTGAGAACATTTAAACTCTCGGTATCCTCATTTACATATAATGTAACATATAATGTGGGTCAGGAATGAATTTTACAAATTATAAAAAGCTTTAATAAAAGGTAATCAACTAAAAAGAGTAGTACAATAATATACTAACACTACTTTTATCTAATACAAGTTATCATAGGAATATATTAAATATATTTCTATGAGATCATAATATATCATAATATATTACTTGAATAAATATATCCTTTCTTTTCACCTACCATTATCCTGTCTTTATCACATTTTCTTCTAGAATATCTAGTTCTAATATAATTATATTGTTTCAAAAAGTTCTAGTCTATTCTAGAACCTTCTCACATTTTCTTCTATTCTAGGTCTAATATAATTATATTGTTTCAGAAAGTAACTAGTCTATTCTAGAACCTTCTATCTTATTGTATAAATTTATCCTTTCTCTTCACCAACCATTATCCCTCTCTTCCCCATATTTTTCATTCCCCTAAAACTTTCCATACAGCTTCTCTTCTCCGTATTTCTCATTTCTTATATCTTTTCCGGACATTTTCATTTCCCTAAAACTTCTCATACAACTTCTTTTTCCCACATTTTTCATTGCCTGAAACTTTCTTTTCATAAAATTTCTATGTGTTAGTATGGATAAATGGTACTTTAAATTAATTAATTGTTTAATGTCTATATGCTTATCTACATATATTTTTTAAACCAAATTTAAAATATTTCTATGATTATACTTGATGGCTTGTACGTTCTTGTATTCCTTCTTTGTGATTCACTAAATCAACATCCAACAACACGTCAATAGTCACGTAATCTCTCAACATTCAACAACACCTCAATAGTCAGGTAATCTCTCAAGTTCCAACAATTTTATTATGTTTCTGTTTGAGCACTAGTTTTTTTATTAGTTTAGATATTCATCAGTTTAAAATTAATACAATTAAATCAAGATCTCAATTCTTAACTAATTATAATTTTTGTTTGTTTTTATAGATCTGGCTTGACCATGATTCCCAAACATAGTTTATATAGTTATGTCCTATTCTAATATAAAATATTGGAATTTGCTTGATGTGAACTTTTATCCATTTACAAAACAGTCATGGAGTTTTTTTTTAATATTAATGTTAAAAAATACTATTCCAAAATCCTCATGTCATAATTCTTTTATAATAGAATATTTGCAGAAAATACTCCCAATATTTTATTCCACATAAGGATGACAAATTTTGGACCACAAAATTTTTTATTATACTTTCATTTACTATTTATTTAACTTTTACAAATTTTGTGGTCCAAAAGATTAATTTTTTATGATACACCATTAGTGACTCTTCTAAGATTATTATTTAATAAATTATTGTATATATTTGAAGGTAGCTTAAAAATAATTAATATGAAATCTAACAATACAATTATTTTAATAGGTGATTTTTAATTTTATCCATTGGACATCCATGTATGTACTACTTGATACATGCAGGTACCTATGTGCGGTTTTAAAAATCATGACCTCAAGCCAGAAAATGCCATCAGGTACGTAATCCAAGAAAATCATGTAGAACCTCAAAGGTGAATAAATACAAAACTCTTTGTATCATATACTATCAAAATAATACAACGTACAACTTAGTCATTTGATTTTAAGAACTAACTACAGAATATATGCTATTATTTACTACCATATATGAGTGTATGATTAATTTTTTTTTTTTTGCCGAATGATTGTATTTAGATAACATGAATTGCGAATGTTTGTGTGAACTACATGGTGTCATCACCATATTTAAACGTCTACTGCTCTTTGGTCTGGGTTTTGGAGCCAAGCTATGGATTTCAATTCTAAAGAGACAATGTCAACTTCTTAAGATTACAATGCCGGCCAATCTTCCATCAACTAGTGACTTCAACAATTTATGTAACAAAATATTTTAGAATTTTTAAGAAAATAATTACTAGCTAGTATAGGATTACCTTATGCAGAAATATTTCACTAGTTGTACCTAATGTATTAAATTGTCCTCTGATGAAATTTTGATCTTTCCACATTGATGTCAAGTGTAGAAGAGATAACAGGTATGCTGAAACTTACTGAGTGATTGGTGAACAACTTCCTTTTCAGGATTAATCAGTCCAAAGACTGGTAAATGGATTACATTTTGCACGGAAATTTCGGTGAAGACGTAAGGGTCATGGATTATCCTGGCCTAGCAAATGGAACTTTGACATGTGTTGCTATCTCCTTTAGGTTGTCACCTGCACCAAGCACCGTGTTTCAATTTTTCTGTGATCACAAATCTAGACTGGAGGTATGCATTAATCAGCTAAATCCTAAATGCATACCTCCTTTCTATTTTTGTGATCACAGGAAAACTCAAACAACATGCTTGGTGCAATTGAAAAATTAAGGAGGTAGCAACAGTACCCATCATAGTTCCATTTGGTAGGCATGGATCATCCATAACCCTTCTACTCATCAATGTAACATCTTTACCGAAATTTTTGTGAAATATAGTACTCAATCTGCCGGTCTTTGGACTAAGAATCCCGAAAAGTAAGCTGTTCACGAATCTCTCAACAAGTTTTAGTATACCTGTTCTTATTTTGGACTTGACATCACTATGAAAATATCATGATTTAATTAGACACTTTGAGACATTATGTACGGCTAGTGGCATATTTCTGCATTAAGATACTTGAATACTAGCTAGTAATTATTTGGTTATTTTAAATTTCAAAAATATTTACTTAAATAAAATTTTGAAGTTACAAGTTAATTGAACGTTGGCCGACATTGTAGTCTTATGAAGTTGACATTGTCTCTCTAAAGTTGAAACCCATGACTTGGCTCCAAAACCCAACAAAAAGAGCAGTAGACGTTTGTACATGGTGTTGACACCATTTTCGTCCACATAAACATGCTCGATCTATGCTATCTAGATAATTATAGTAAAAATTGTGTACTTTTATAGTTGGTTGTTAAAATCAAATGACCAAGTTGCAATTAGCTAACTTGAGCTGTAAACTATTTTGATAATGCATAATAAATGAGTCTTAAATTTGGAAAAAATTCTGAAAATCATGATTGTGCCCCTACATTGTTCCTGAGTCTGTCTATATTAATCGTTCTCAAATTCATCGTTCTCTTAAATTTGATATAAGCTGCCTCAACATTTTAACAATTTCGAACAATGTTATAGATCAACAAGCTTTGTCGTTCTCTTGAATTTGATATAAGCTGCCTCAACATTTTTATGTGCAATTTCAAACAATGTTACAAATCAACAAGCTTCGTTTTCTATCAATGATTTTATAACAGCTGGCCTATTGGTATGTACTGAGCTCATGAAACAATTCAAACCACTTCAGTCACGAGAAATTTATATTTGTTGCGATGCAGCAACAAGTGGCAGAAGGTATCAGCAACTCTCTCCTCCGCAACACTTGTAGGTACATTGTCTTCTCATACTAAAAACCTCTCCTTTCACAGGAATATATTTCTCTGTCAAAAGAATTCCATGGCTTAAAAGTCGATCCCAAATGACCGGGGGAAAGTGGTATATATGTACTAGTTACTATTAATTTTTCCTAGCAAGTGGTAATGCATTATCCTGCGTTTTCTCTTTGGTTGTTTTGTACATGTTCTTTGTATTAATTTCATATAATATTTCTTGAAGTTTATGAGAATGCATGAAATTATAATATGGGATAGAAAGAGAGGGCAGAAAAACTGAAGATGTATATTATTATTACTTCTACTGCATTTTACAACGGAGGCAAGAGCCTCAATATATAGAAAATAGGAAACTCGGCGGCTACTCTTGCTATAGTAGCTAGTATATGATGATATTATCTTAATGACATAAGCTTGATGATGTCAATGTTAAAGCTGATATTTAACAATATTATATTGAATGATTTGTAATAGTTTACATGGTATTTCATTAACGCAAGAAACCAAGTACATACTCTTTTTCCAAGCAAATGCATTTTTATAGGCACTTACCTAATACAATAAAACTATGTGTATTCATATGTTGACTACTAATTGTACCAGTATTGTTATCAAATAATTATACTATGTTCACATGTTAGCCACCATCAAGTTTTCAACTACTCCATCTGTCCCTCTCATTTCTTTACACTTTCTTTTTTGGGATATCATCTCAAATCTTTACATTCCAAAATTACCCAAAATAGAAAAGTTTTATAATAAAAAAATAACTACATCCCCTACTTTCCTCCATTAAACTCATTTTATTACATAAAATATTGATTGTCCCACCACTTTACTCACTTTTCTTACTTTTCTCCACTATTTTACTTTTTTCTAACATCCGTGCCCAACTCATTTGTAAACAAATGAGAGGGACGGAGGGAGTACATGTTAGCTGCCATCAAGATTTCAACTACTCTAGTGAAGACACTGTAAAGGTTGTAGTTGACTAATGACCATAAATATTGCCTGAAGCTCTGTATGTGTGCATCACCAATACTTTCAATTTCATCACCTTCTTAATACTTCCGATTTCTTAAAAAAACACACCCCATGACTTTGACCTCCTTCGATTCATCGCACACTTAATTTTGGTATTAGAAACCATGAAATTTGCACATTCATTTTTAAACAATGTCACTGATAAACAAGATTTTTTTCAAGGCTTCAATACCAGATGACCCATTGGTGCGCTAGACTCGTGGAACAATTCCATCAACTTTTGTGAGGGGAATGGAGTTACATGTAGCCGTAGACATATGAGGGTAACAAAACTAAGCTTTTACTTGCAAGGTTTGGTGGGTATATTGCCTTCTCATGTTGGAAACCTCTCCTTTCTCAGGTCAATTCTCCTCCGTCAAAATGACTTTCAGGGCTCAATCCAGAACGAAATTGGTTCACAATTCTTTTCAAGGTGGATTTCCTGCCAATATGAGTCATTGTGTAGATATTGCACACACTGGAATGTGGCAATAATCTAAAAGGAAAATTACCTAAAAAATTTGCTTCTTGGTTAAAGCTTAATTCCTTTAGTCTTGAAAAGAGCATTTTCTTACTCCCTTAAAAACAAAGAACATTCTTCACCCATATATATATTGTGAGAGATAGTCAGGTAAAAATACAAAATATCAATCCCATTTAAGCATCTATTTAAAATACCTATTCTACTTCTAATATATTAAGAATATATTTTTATTATTAGTATTTAGAATTCTAAAGTTCTTAACAATTAGAAAAATAGATTGAGAACATTTAAACTCTCCGTATCCTCATTTACATATAATGTGGGTCAGGAATGAATTTTACAAATTATAAAAAGCGTTAATAAAAGGTAATCAACTAGAAAGAGTCTTACAATAATATACTAACACTACTTTTTTCTAATACAAGTTATCATAGGAATAAAACAGCAAAAATACAATATTTTAATGCATAAGCTTGCATTTTAAATTAAAACACAATATGTAATTATACAATTTACAACAAAAATATATTCTTCTAGAAGATCCTAGAAAGTTCAAGGATATATTCTACTAGCATATCAAAATCTAATATAAATATATTAAATATATTTCTATGAGATCATAATATATCATAATATATTACTTGAATAAATATATCCTTTCTTTTAACCTACCATTATCCTGTCTTTATCACATTTTCTTCTAGAATATCTAGTTCTAATATAATTATATTGTTTCAAAAAGTACTAGTCTATTCTAGAACCTTCTCACATTTTCTTCTAGAATATCTGGGTCTAATATAATTATATTGTTTCAGAAAGTAACTAGTCTATTCCAGAACCTTCTATCTTATTGTATAAATATATCCTTTCTCTTCACCTACCATTATCCCTCTCTTCCCCATATTTTTCATTCCCCTAAAACTTTCCATACAGCTTCTCTTCTCCGTATTTCTCATTTCTTATATCTTTTCTGGACATTTTTCATTTCCCTAAAACTTCTCATACAACTTCTTTTTCCCACATTTTTCATTGCCTGAAACTTTCTTTTCATACAATTTCAATGTGTTAGTATGGATAAATGGTAATCTAAATTAATTAACTGTTTAATGTCTATATGCTTATCTACATATATTTTTTAAACCAAATTTAAAATATTTTTATGATTATACTTGATGGCTTGTACGATGCAGGTTCTTGTGTTCCTTCTTTGTGATTCAATAAATCAACATCCAACAACAGGTCAATAGTCAGGTAATCTCTCAACATTCAACAACACCTCAATAGTCAGGTAATCTCTCAAGTTCCAACAATTGTATTATGTTTCTGTTTGAGCACTAGTTTTTCATTAATTTAGATATTCATCAATTTAAAATTTAATACAATTAAATCAAGATCTCAATTCTTAGCTAATTATAGTTTTTGTTTGTTTTTATAGATCTAGCTTGACCATGATTCCCAAACATAGTTTATATAGTTATGTCCTATTCTAATGTAAAATATTGGAATTTGTTTGATGTGAACTTTTATCCATATACAAAACAGTCATGGAGTTTTTTTTAATATTAATGTTAAAAAATACTATTCCAAAATCCTCATGTCATAATTCTTTTATAATAGAATATTTGTAGAAAATACTCCCAAAATTTTATTCCACATAAGGATGACAAATTTTGGACCACAAAATTTTTTATTATACTTTCATTTACAATTTATTTAACTTTTACAAATTTTGTGGTCCAAAAGATTAATTTTTTATGATACACCATTAGTGACTCTTCTAAGATTATTATTTAATAAATTATTGTATATATTTGAAGGTAGCTTAAAAATAATTAATAGGAAATCTAACAATACGATTATTTTAATAAGTGATTTTTAATTTTATCCATTGGACATCCATGTATGTACTATTTGATACATGCAGGTACCTATGTGCTGTTTTAAAAATCATGACCTCAAGCCAGAAAATGCCATCAGGTACGTAATCCAAGAAAATCATGTAGAACCTCAAAGGTGAATAAATACAAAACTCTTTGTATCATATACTATCAAAATAATACAACGTACAACTTAGTCATTTGATTTTAAGAACTAACTACAGAATATAATATTTACTACCATATATGAGTGTATGATTAATTTTTTTTTTTTGCCGAATGATTGTATTTAGATAACATGAATTGCGAATGTTTGTGTGAACTACATGGTGTCATCACCATATTTAAACGTCTACTGCTCTTTGGTCTGGGTTTTGGAGCCAAGCTATGGATTTCAATTCTAAAGAGACAATGTCAACTTCTTAAGATTACAATGCCGGCCAATCTTCCATCAACTAGTGACTTCAACAATTTATGTAACAAAATATTTTAGAATTTTTAAGAAAATAATTACTAGCTAGTATAGGATTACCTTATGCAGAAATATTTCACTAGTTGTACCTAATGTATTAAATTGTCCTCTGATGAAATTCTGATCTTTCCACATTGATGTCAAGTGTAGAAGAGATAACAGGTATGCTGAAACTTACTGAGTGATTGGTGAACAACTTCCTTTTCAGGATTAATCAGTCCAAAGACTGGTAAATGGACTATATTTTGCACGGAAATTTCGGTGAAGACGTAAGGGTCATGGATTATCCTGGCCTAGCAAATGGAACTTTGACATGTGTTGCTATCTCCTTTAGGTTGTCTCTTGCACCAAGCACCGTGTTTCAATTTTTCTGTGATCACAAATCTAGAATGGAGGTATGCATTAATCAACTAAATGCTAAATGCATACCTCCTTTCTATTTTTGTGATCACAGGAAAACTCAAACAACATGCTTGGTGCAATTGACAAATTAAGGAGGTAGCAACAGTACCCATCATAGTTCCATTTGGTAGGCGAGGATCATCCATAACCCTTCTACTCATCAATGTAACATCTTTACCGAAATTTTTGTGAAATATAGTACTCCATCTGCCGGTCTTTGGACTAAGAATCCCGAAAAGTAAGCTGTTCACGAATCTCTCAACAAGTTTTAGTATACCTGTTCTTATTTTGGACTTGACATCACTATGAAAATATCATGATTTAATTAGACACTTTGAGACATTATGTACGGCTAGTGGCATATTTCTGCATTAAGATACTTGAATACTAGCTAGTAATTATTTGGTTATTTTAAATTTCAAAAATATTTACTTAAATAAAATTTTGAAGTTACAAGTTAATTGAACGTTGGCCGACATTGTAGTCTTATGAAGTTGACATTGTCTCTCTAAAGTTGAAACCCATGACTTGGCTCCAAAACCCAACAAAAAGAGCAGTAGACGTTTGTACATGGTGTTGACACCATTTTAGTCCAAATAAACATGCTCGATCTATGATATCTAGATAATTATAGTAAAAATTGTGTACTTTTATAGTTGGTTGTTAAAATCAAATGACCAAGTTGCAATTAGCTAACTTGAGCTGTAAACTATTTTGATAATGCATAATACATGAGGCTTAAATTTGGAAAAAATTCTGAAAATCATGATTGTGCCCCTACATTATTCCTGAGTCTGTCTATATTAATCGTTCTCAAATTCATCATTCTTTTAAATTTGACATAAGCTGCCTCAACATTTTAACAATTTCAAACAATGTTATAGATCAACACGCTTCGTTTTCTATCAATGATTTTATAACAGCTGGCCTACTGGTATGTACTGAGCTCATGGAACAATTCAGGCCACTTCAGTCATGAGAAATTTATATTTGTTGCGATGCAGCAGCAAATGGCAGAGCAACTCTCTCCTCCGCAACACTTGTAGGTATATTGTCTTCTCATACTGAAAACCTCTCCTTTCACAGGAATATATTTCTCTGTCAAAAGAATTCCATGGCTCAAAAGTCGATACCAAATGACTGGGGGAAAGTGGTATATATGTATTAGTTACTATTAATTTTTCCTAGCAAGTGGTAATGCATTATCCTGCGTTTTCTCTTTGGTTGTTTTGTACTTGTTCTTTGTATTAATTTCATATCATATTTCTTGAAGTTTATGAGAATGCATAAAATTATCATATGGGATAGAAAAAGAGGGTAGAAAAACTGAAGATATATATTATTATTACTTCTACTGCATATTACAATGGAGGCAAGAGCCTGAATTTATAGAAAATAAGAAACTCGGCGGCTACTCTTGCTACAGTAGCTAGTATATGAAGATATTATCTTAATGACATTATCTTGATGATGTCAATGTTAAAGCTGATATTTAACAATATTATATTGAATGGTTTGTAATAGTTTACATGGTATTTCATTAGTTGACGCAAGAAACCAAGTACATACTCTTTTTCCAAGCAAATGCATTTTTACAGGCACTTACCTAATACAATAAAACTATGTGTATTCATATGTTGACTACTAATTGTACCAGTATTGTTATCAAATAATTATACTATGTTCACATGTTAGCCATCATCAAGTTTTCAACTACTCCATCTGTCCCTCTCATTTCTTTACACTTTCTTTTTTGGGATATCCATCTCAAATCTTTACATTCCAAAATTACCCAAAATAGAAAAGTTTTATAATAAAAAAATAACTACCTCCCCTACTTTCCTCCATTAAACTCATTTTATTACATAAAATATTGATTAGTCCCACCACTTTACTCACTTTTCTTACTTTTCTCCACTATTTTACTTTTTTCTAACCTCCGTGCCCAACTCATTTGTAAACAAATGAGAGGGACGGAGGGAGTACATGTTAGCTGCCATCAAGATTTCAACTACTCTAGTGAAGACACTGTAAAGGTTGTAGTTGACTAATGACCATAAATATTGCCTGAAGCTCTGTATGTGTGCATCACCAATACTTTCAATTTCATCACCTTCTTAATACTTCCGATTTCATAAAAAAACACACCCCATGACTTTGACGTCCTTCGATTCATCGCGCACTTAATTTTGGTATTAGCAACCATGAAATTTGCACATTCATTTTTAAACAATGTCACTGATAAACAAGATTTTTTTCAAGGCTTCAATAACAGATGACCCATTGGTGCGCTAGACTCGTGGAACAATTCCATCAACTTTTGTGAGGGGATTGGAGTTACATGTAGCCGTAGACATATGAGGGTAACAAAACTAAACTTTTACTTGCAATGTTTGGTGGGAATATTGCCTTCTCATGTTGGAAACCTCTCCTTTCTCAGGTCAATTCTCCTCCGTCAAAATGACTTTCATGGCTCAATCCAGAACGAAATTGGTTCACAATTCTTTTCAAGGTGGATTTCCTGCCAATCTGAGTCATTTTGTAGATATTGCACACACTGGAATGTCTGGCAATAATCTAAAAGGAAAATTACCTAAAAAATTTGCTTCTTGGTTTAAGCTTAATTCCTTTAGTCTTGAAAAGAGCATTTTCTTACTCCCTTAAAAACAAAGAACATTCTTCACCCCATATATATATTGTGAGAGATAGTCAGGTAAAAATACAAAATATCAATCCCATTTAAGCATCTATTTAAAATACCTATTCTATTTCTAATATATTAAGAATATATTTTTATTATTAGTATTTATAATTCTATTGTTCTAAACAATTAGAAAAATAGATTGAGAACATTTAAACTCTCGATATCCTCATTTACATATAATGTAACATATAATGTGGGTCAGGAATGAATTTTACAAATTATAAAAAGCTTTAATAAAAGGTAATCAACTAAAAAGAGTATTACAATAATATACTAACACTACTTTTATCTAATACAAGTTATCATAGGAATATATTAAATATATTTCTATGAGATCATAATATATCATAATATATTACTTGAATAAATATATCCTTTCTTTTCACCTACCATTATCCTGTCTTTATCACATTTTCTTCTAGAATATCTAGTTCTAATATAATTATATTGTTTCAAAAAGTTCTAGTCTATTCTAGAACCTTCTCACATTTTCTTCTATTCTAGGTCTAATATAATTATATTGTTTCAGAAAGTAACTAGTCTATTCTAGAACCTTCTATCTTATTGTATAAATTTATCCTTTCTCTTCACCAACCATTATCCCTCTCTTCCCCATATTTTTCATTCCCCTAAAACTTTCCATACAGCTTCTCTTCTCCGTATTTCTCATTTCTTATATCTTTTGCGGACATTTTCATTTCCCTAAAACTTCTCATACAACTTCTTTTTCCCACATTTTTCAT
This sequence comes from Saposhnikovia divaricata, assembly GCA_036435485.1. Taxonomy (NCBI): domain Eukaryota; kingdom Viridiplantae; phylum Streptophyta; class Magnoliopsida; order Apiales; family Apiaceae; genus Saposhnikovia; species Saposhnikovia divaricata. The sequence goes on along the minus strand of CM071594.1, from coordinate 50,450,053 downwards.
TGCCTGAAACTTTCTTTTCATAAAATTTCTATGTGTTAGTATGGATAAATGGTACTTTAAATTAATTAATTGTTTAATGTTTATATGCTTATCTACATATATTTTTTAAACCAAATTTAAAATATTTCTATGATTATACTTGATGGCTTGTACGTTCTTGTATTCCTTCTTTGTGATTCACTAAATCAACATCCAACAACACGTCAATAGTCACGTAATCTCTCAACATTCAACAACACCTCAATAGTCAGGTAATCTCTCAAGTTCCAACAATTGTATTATGTTTGAGCACTAGTTTTTTTTATTAATTTAGATATTCATCAGTTTAAAATTAATACAATTAAATCAAGATCTCAATTCTTAACTAATTATAATTTTTGTTTGTTTTTATAGATCTGGCTTGACCATGATTCCCAAACATAGTTTATATAGTTATGTCCTATTCTAATATAAAATATTGGAATTTGCTTGATGTGAACTTTTATCCATTTACAAAACAGTCATGGAGTTTTTTTTTAATATTAATGTTAAAAAATACTATTCCAAAATCCTCATGTCATAATTCTTTTATAATAGAATATTTGTAGAAAATACTCCCAATATTTTATTCCACATAAGGATGACAAATTTTGGACCACAAAATTTTTTATTATACTTTCATTTACTATTTATTTAACTTTTACAAATTTTGTGGTCCAAAAGATTAATTTTTTATGATACACCATTAGTGACTCTTCTAAGATTATTATTTAATAAATTATTGTATATATTTGAAGGTAGCTTAAAAATAATTAATATGAAATCTAACAATACAATTATTTTAATAGGTGATTTTTAATTTTATCCATTGGACATCCATGGATGTACTACTTGATACATGCAGGTACCTATGTGCGGTTTTATAAATCATGACCTCAAGACAGAAAATGCCATCAGGTACGTAATCCAAGAAAATCATGTAGAACCTCAAAGGTGAATAAATACAAAACTCTTTGTATCATATACTATCAAAATAATACAACATACAACTTAGTCATTTGATTTTAAGAACTAACTACAGAATATATGCTATTATTTACTACCATATATGACTGTATGATTAATTTTTTTTTTTTGCCGAATGATTGTATTTAGATAACATGAATTGCGAATGTTTGTGTGAACTACATGGTGTCATCACCATATTTAAACGTCTACTGCTCTTTGGTCTGGGTTTTGGAGCCAAGCTATGGATTTCAATTCTAAAGAGACAATGTCAACTTCTTAAGATTACAATGCCGGCCAATCTTCCATCAACTAGTGACTTCAACAATTTATGTAACTAAATATTTCAGAATTTTTAAGAAAATAATTAATAGCTAGTATAGGATTACCTTATGCAGAAATATTTCACTAGCTGTACCTAATTTATTTAATTGTTCTCCGATGAAATTCTGATCTTTCCACATTGATGTCAAGTCTAGAAGAGATAACAGGTATGCTGAAACTTACTGAGTGATTGGTGAACAACTTCCTTTTCAGGATTAATCGGTCCAAAGACTGGTAAATGGACTACATTTTGCACGGAAATTTCGGTGAAGACGTAAGGGTAATGGATTATCCTGGCCTAGCAAATGGAACTTTGACATGTGTTGCTATCTCCTTTTGGTTGTCTCTTGCACCAAGCACCGTGTTTCAATTTTTCTGTGATCACAAATCTAGAATGGAGGTATGCATTAATCAGCTAAATGCTAAATGCATACCTCCTTTCTATTTTTGTGATCACAGGAAAACTCAAACAACATGCTTGGTGCAATTGACAAATTAAGGAGGTAGCAACAGTACCCATCATAGTTCCATTTGGTAGGCGAGGATCATCCATAACCCTTCTACTCATCAATGTAACATCTTTACCGAAATTTTTGTGAAATATAGTACTCCATCTGCCGGTCTTTGGACTAAGAATCCCGAAAAGTAAGCTGTTCACGAATCTCTCAACAAGTTTTAGTATACCTGTTCTTATTTTGGACTTGACATCACTATGAAAATATCATGATTTAATTAGACACTTTGAGACATTATGTACGGCTAGTGGCATATTTCTGCATTAAGATACTTGAATACTAGCTAGTAATTATTTGCTTATATTAAATTTCAAAAATATTTACTTAAATAAATTTTTGAAGTTACAAGTTAATTGAACATTGGCCGACATTGTAGTCTTATGAAGTTGACAATGTCTCTCTAAAGTTGAAACCCATGACTTGGCTCCAAAACCCAACAAAAAGAGCAGTAGACGTTTGTACATGGTGTTGACACCATTTTAGTCCAAATAAACATGCTCGATCTATGATATCTAGATAATTATAGTAAAAATTGTGTACTTTTATAGTTGGTTGTTAAAATCAAATGACCAAGTTGCAATTAGCTAACTTGAGCTGTAAACTATTTTGATAATGCATAATACATGAGGCTTAAATTTGGAAAAAATTCTGAAAATCATGATTGTGCCCCTACATTATTCCTGAGTCTGTCTATATTAATCGTTCTCAAATTCATCATTCTTTTAAATTTGACATAAGCTGCCTCAACATTTTAACAATTTCAAACAATGTTATAGATCAACACGCTTCGTTTTCTATCAATGATTTTATAACAGCTGGCCTACTGGTATGTACTGAGCTCATGGAACAATTCAGGCCACTTCAGTCACGAGAAATTTATATTTGTTGCGATGCAGCAGCAAATGGCAGAGCAACTCTCTCCTCCGCAACACTTGTAGGTATATTGTGTTCTCATACTGAAAACCTCTCCTTTCACAGGAATATATTTCTCTGTCAAAAGAATTCCATGGCTCAAAAGTCGATCCCAAATGACTGGGGGAAAGTGGTATATATGTATTGGTTACTATTAATTTTTCCTAGCAAGTGGTAATGCATTATCCTGCGTTTTCTCTTTGGTTGTTTTGTACTTGTTCTTTGTATTAATTTCATATCATATTTCTTGAAGTTTATGAGAATGCATAAAATTATCATATGGGATAGAAAAAGAGGGTAGAAAAACTGAAGATATATATTATTATTACTTCTACTGCATATTACAACGGAGGCAAGAGCCTGAATTTATAGAAAATAAGAAACTCGGCGGCTACTCTTGCTACAGTAGCTAGTATATGATGATATTATCTTAATGACATTATCTTGATGATGTCAATGTTAAAGCTGATATTTAACAATATTATATTGAATGGTTTGTAATAGTTTACATGGTATTTCATTAGTTGACGCAAGAAACCAAGTACATACTCTTTTTCCAAGCAAATGCATTTTTACAGGCACTTACCTAATACAATAAAACTATGTGTATTCATATGTTGACTACTAATTGTATCAGTATTGTTATCAAATAATTATACTATGTTCACATGTTAGCCATCATCAAGTTTTCAACTACTCCATCTGTCCCTCTCATTTCTTTACACTTTCTTTTTTGGGATATCCATCTTAAATCTTTACATTCCAAAATTACCCAAAATAGAAAAGTTTTATAATAAAAAAATAACTACATCCCCTACTTTCCTCCATTAAACTCATTTTATTACATAAAATATTGATTGGTCCCACCACTTTACTCACTTTTCTTACTTTTCTCCACTATTTTACTTTTTTCTAACCTCCGTGCCCAACACATTTTTAAACAAATGAGAGGGACGGAGGGAGTACATGTTAGCTGCCATCAAGATTTCAACTACTCTAGTGAAGACACTGTAAAGGTTGTAGTTGACTAATGACCATAAATATTGCCTGAAGCTCTGTATGTGTGCATCACCAATACTTTCAATTTCATCACCTTCTTAATACTTCCGATTTCATAAAAAAACACACCCCATGACTTTGACCTCCTTCGATTCATCGCGCACTTAATTTTGGTATTAGCAACCATGAAATTTGCACATTCATTTTTAAACAATGTCACTGATAAACAAGATTTTTTTCAAGGCTACAATAACAGATGACCCATTGGTGCGCTAGACTCGTGGAACAATTCCATCAACTTTTGTGAGGGGAATGGAGTTACATGTAGCGGTAGACATATGAGGGTAACAAAAATAAGCTTTTACTTGCAAGATTTGGTGGGTATATCTCCTTTCTCAGGTCAATTCTCCTCCGTCAAAATGACTTTCAGGGCTCAATCCAGAACCAAATTGGTTCACAATTCTTTTCAAGGTGGATTTCTTGCCAATCTAAGTCATTGTGTAGATATTGCACACACTGGAATGTCTGGCAATAATCTAAAAGGAAAATTACCTAAACAATTTGCTTCTTGGTTTAAGCTTAATTCCTTTAGTCTTGAAAAGAGCATTTTCTTACTCCCTTAAAAACAAAGAACATTCTTCACCCCATATATATATATATATTGTGAGAGATAGTCAGGTAAAAATACAAAATATCAATCCCATTTAAGCATGTATTTAAAATACCTATTCTACTTCTAATATATTAAGAATATATTTTTATTATTAGTATTTAGAATTGTAAAGTTCTTAACCGTTAGAAAAATAGATTGAGAACATTTAAACTCTCCGTATCCTCATTTACATATAATGTGGGTCAGGAATGAATTTTACAAATTATAAAATCGTTAATAAAAGGTAATCAACTAAAAAGAGTATTACAATAATATACTAACACTACTTTTATCTAATACAAGTTATCATAGGAATAAAACAGCAAAAATACAATATTTTAATGCATAAGCATGCATTTTAAATTAAAACACAATATGTAATTATACAATTTACAACAAAAATATATTCTTCTAGAAGATCCTAGAAAGTTCAAGGATATATTCTACTAGCATATCAAAATCTAATATAAATATATTAAATATATTTCTATGAGATCATAATATATTACTTGAATAAATATATCCTTTCTTTTCACCTACCATTATCCTGTTTTTATCACATTTTCTTCTAGAATATCTAGTTCTAATATAATTATATTGTTTCAAAAAGTACTAGTCTATTCTAGAACCTTCTCACATTTTCTTCTAGAATATCTGGGTCTAATATAATTATATTGTTTCAGAAAGTAACTAGTCTATTCCAGAACCTTCTATCTTATTGTACAGCTTCTCTTCTCCGTATTTCTCATTTCTTATATCTTTTCCGGACATTTTTCATTTCCCTAAAACTTCTCATACAACTTCTTTTTCCCACATTTTTCATTGCCTGAAACTTTCTTTTCATACAATTTCAATGTGTTAGTATGGATAAATGGTAATCTAAATTAATTAATTGTTTAATGTCTATATGCTTACCTACATATATTTTTTAAACCAAATTTAAAATATTTTTATGATTATACTTGATGCCTTGTACGATGCTGGTTCTTGTGTTCCTTCTTTGTGATTCACTAAATCAACATCCAACAACACGTCAATAGTCAGGTAATCTCTCAACATTCAACAACACCTCAATAGTCAGGTAATCTCTCAAGTTCCAACAATTGTATTATGTTTCTGTTTGAGCACTAGTTTTTCATTAATTTAGATATTCATCAATTTAAAATTTAATACAATTAAATCAAGATCTCAATTCTTAACTAATTATAGTTTTTGTTTGTTTTTATAGATCTAGCTTGACCATGATTCCCAAACATAGTTTATACAGTTATGTCCTATTCTAATGTAAAATATTGGAATTTGCTTGATGTGAACTTTTATCCATTTGCAAAACAGTCATGGAGTTTTTTTTTTTTAATATTAATGTTAAAAAATACTATTCCAAAATCCTCATGTCATAATTCTTTTATAATAGAATATTTGTAGAAAATACTCCCAAAATTTTATTCCACATAAGGATGACAAATTTTGGACCACAAAATTTTTTATTATACTTTCATTTACTATTTATTTAACTTTTACAAATTTTGTGGTCCAAAAGATTAATTTTTTATGATATACCATTAGTGACTCTTCTAAGATTATTATTTAATAAATTATTGTATATATTTGAAGGTAGCTTAAAAATAATTAATATGAAATCTAACAATACAATTATTTTAATAGGTGATTTTTAAAGCTGATATTTAACAATATTATATTGAATGGTTTGTAATAGTTTACATGGTATTTCATTAGTTGACGCAAGAAACCAAGTACATACTCTTTTTCCAAGCAAATGCATTTTTACAGGCACTTACCTAATACAATAAAACTATGTGTATTCATATGTTGACTACTAATTGTATCAGTATTGTTATCAAATAATTATACTATGTTCACATGTTAGCCATCATCAAGTTTTCAACTACTCCATCTGTCCCTCTCATTTCTTTACACTTTCTTTTTTGGGATATCCATCTTAAATCTTTACATTCCAAAATTACCCAAAATAGAAAAGTTTTATAATAAAAAAATAACTACATCCCCTACTTTCCTCCATTAAACTCATTTTATTACATAAAATATTGATTGGTCCCACCACTTTACTCACTTTTCTTACTTTTCTCCACTATTTTACTTTTTTCTAACCTCCGTGCCCAACACATTTTTAAACAAATGAGAGGGACGGAGGGAGTACATGTTAGCTGCCATCAAGATTTCAACTACTCTAGTGAAGACACTGTAAAGGTTGTAGTTGACTAATGACCATAAATATTGCCTGAAGCTCTGTATGTGTGCATCACCAATACTTTCAATTTCATCACCTTCTTAATACTTCCGATTTCATAAAAAAACACACCCCATGACTTTGACCTCCTTCGATTCATCGCGCACTTAATTTTGGTATTAGCAACCATGAAATTTGCACATTCATTTTTAAACAATGTCACTGATAAACAAGATTTTTTTCAAGGCTACAATAACAGATGACCCATTGGTGCGCTAGACTCGTGGAACAATTCCATCAACTTTTGTGAGGGGAATGGAGTTACATGTAGCGGTAGACATATGAGGGTAACAAAAATAAGCTTTTACTTGCAAGATTTGGTGGGTATATCTCCTTTCTCAGGTCAATTCTCCTCCGTCAAAATGACTTTCAGGGCTCAATCCAGAACCAAATTGGTTCACAATTCTTTTCAAGGTGGATTTCTTGCCAATCTGAGTCATTGTGTAGATATTGCACACACTGGAATGTCTGGCAATAATCTAAAAGGAAAATTACCTAAACAATTTGCTTCTTGGTTTAAGCTTAATTCCTTTAGTCTTGAAAAGAGCATTTTCTTACTCCCTTAAAAACAAAGAACATTCTTCACCCCATATATATATATATATTGTGAGAGATAGTCAGGTAAAAATACAAAATATCAATCCCATTTAAGCATGTATTTAAAATACCTATTCTACTTCTAATATATTAAGAATATATTTTTATTATTAGTATTTAGAATTGTAAAGTTCTTAACAGTTAGAAAAATAGATTGAGAACATTTAAACTCTCCGTATCCCCATTTACATATAATGTGGGTCAGGAATGAATTTTACAAATTATAAAATCGTTAATAAAAGGTAATCAACTAAAAAGAGTATTACAATAATATACTAACACTACTTTTATCTAATACAAGTTATCATAGGAATAAAACAGCAAAAATACAATATTTTAATGCATAAGCATGCATTTTAAATTAAAACACAATATGTAATTATACAATTTACAACAAAAATATATTCTTCTAGAAGATCCTAGAAAGTTCAAGGATATATTCTACTAGCATATCAAAATCTAATATAAATATATTAAATATATTTCTATGAGATCATAATATATTACTTGAATAAATATATCCTTTCTTTTCACCTACCATTATCCTGTTTTTATCACATTTTCTTCTAGAATATCTAGTTCTAATATAATTATATTGTTTCAAAAAGTACTAGTCTATTCTAGAACCTTCTCACATTTTCTTCTAGAATATCTGGGTCTAATATAATTATATTGTTTCAGAAAGTAACTAGTCTATTCCAGAACCTTCTATCTTATTGTACAGCTTCTCTTCTCCGTATTTCTCATTTCTTATATCTTTTCCGGACATTTTTCATTTCCCTAAAACTTCTCATACAACTTCTTTTTCCCACATTTTTCATTGCCTGAAACTTTCTTTTCATACAATTTCAATGTGTTAGTATGGATAAATGGTAATCTAAATTAATTAATTGTTTAATGTCTATATGCTTACCTACATATATTTTTTAAACCAAATTTAAAATATTTTTATGATTATACTTGATGCCTTGTACGATGCTGGTTCTTGTGTTCCTTCTTTGTGATTCACTAAATCAACATCCAACAACACGTCAATAGTCAGGTAATCTCTCAACATTCAACAACACCTCAATAGTCAGGTAATCTCTCAAGTTCCAACAATTGTATTATGTTTCTGTTTGAGCACTAGTTTTTCATTAATTTAGATATTCATCAATTTAAAATTTAATACAATTAAATCAAGATCTCAATTCTTAACTAATTATAGTTTTTGTTTGTTTTTATAGATCTAGCTTGACCATGATTCCCAAACATAGTTTATACAGTTATGTCCTATTCTAATGTAAAATATTGGAATTTGCTTGATGTGAACTTTTATCCATTTGCAAAACAGTCATGGAGTTTTTTTTTTTTAATATTAATGTTAAAAAATACTATTCCAAAATCCTCATGTCATAATTCTTTTATAATAGAATATTTGTAGAAAATACTCCCAAAATTTTATTCCACATAAGGATGACAAATTTTGGACCACAAAATTTTTTATTATACTTTCATTTACTATTTATTTAACTTTTACAAATTTTGTGGTCCAAAAGATTAATTTTTTATGATATACCATTAGTGACTCTTCTAAGATTATTATTTAATAAATTATTGTATATATTTGAAGGTAGCTTAAAAATAATTAATATAAAATCTAACAATACAATTATTTTAATAGGTGATTTTTAATTTTATCCATTGGACATCCATGTATGTACTACTTGATACATGCAGGTACCTATGTGCGGTTTTAAAAATCATGACCTCAAGCCAGAAAATGCCATCAGGTACGTAATCCAAGAAAATCATGTAGAACCTCAAAGGTGAATAAATACAAAACTCTTTGTATCATATACTATCAAAATAATACAAAGTACAACTTAGTCATTTGATTTAAGAACTAACTACAGAATATATGCTATTATTTACTACCATATATGAGTGTATGATTAATTTTTTTTTTCTGTCCAATGATTGTATTTAGATAACAATGTTTGTGTGAACTACATGGTGTCATCACCATATTTAAACGTCTACTGCTCTTTGGTCTGGGTTTTGGAGCCAAGCTATGGATTTCAATTCTAAAGAGACAATGTCAACTTCTTAAGATTACAATGCCGGCCAATCTTCCATCAACTAGTGACTTCAACAATTTATGTAACTAAATATTTTAGAATTTTTAAGAAAATAATTACTAGCAAGTATAGGATTACCTTATGCAGAAATATTTCACTAGCTGTACCTAATGTATTTAATTGTCCTCTGATGAAATTCTGATCTTTCCACATTGATGTCAAGTCTAGAAGAGATAACAGGTATGCTGAAACTTACTGAGTGATTGGTGAACAACTTCCTTTTCAGGATTAATCGGTCCAAAGACTGGTAAATGGACTACATTTTGCACGAAAATTTCGGTGAAGACGTAAGGGTCATGGATTATCCTGGCCTAGCAAATGGAACTTTGACATGTGTTGCTATCTCCTTTCTATTTTTGTGATCACAGGAAAACTCAAACAACATGCTTGGTGCAATTGACAAATTAAGGAGGTAGCAACAGTACCCATCATAGTTCCATTTGGTAGGCGAGGATCATCCATAACCCTTCTACTCATCAATGTAACATCTTTACCGAAATTTTTGTGAAATAGAGTTCTCCATCGGCCGGACTTTGGACTAAGAATCCCGAAAAGTAAGTTGTTCACGAATCTCTCAACAAGTTTTAGTATACCTGTTCTTATTCTGGACTTGACATCACTATGAAAATATCATGATTTAATTAGACACTTTGAGACATTATGTACGGCTAGTGGCATATTTCTGCATTAAGATACTTGAATACTAGCTAGTAATTATTTGCTTATATTAAATTTCTAAAATATTTACTTAAATAAATTTTTGAAGTTACAAGTTAATTGAACATTGGCCAACACTGTAGTCTTATGAAGTTGACATTGTCTTTCTAAAGTTGAAACCCATGACTTGGCTCCAAAACCCAACAAAAAGAGCATTAGACGTTTGTACATGGTGTTGACACCATTTTCGTCCACATAAACATGCTCGATCTATGCTATCTAGATAATTATAGTAAAAATTGTGTACTTTTATAGTTGGTTGTTAAAATCAAATGACCAAGTTGGAATTAGCTAACTTGAGCTGTAAACTATTTTCACTACACCATAAAAGGCCTATGAACACATCTAGAGCCTATGTTGCCTTTGGATATGTTGCCTTTGCCATGCATGTTTTTTGCTAATACAACATTATCATTTTTATGTTGCCTTAGGTAGAAAAAATATGTTGGCATAGAATAAAAATGTTTTTGTGTTGCCGTAGGTCTGAAATTGTGTTGCCATGATTTTACAATGAACAAAATTTTATATTTTCTACTATGAATAAATTTTTAACCTTTTTTCACATGGAAATTACTTTTTTAATAAAATAATAAAATTATTTTTATAAAAATCTAGAATATTCCATAAGAGAGTGAATATTTCACTAAACATGTTAAAACTTTTTAAGACGTGTAATTTTATTTTTATATTTATTAAATATTATTAAACAAAATTTTTAAAATATTTTTTTTCTAAATATATTTTAATATATGAATAAATAAAAAAATATTTTCGTATATAATGTTTTTTGAATATATTAACAAATTATGTAAAAGAAATCATTTAGCAAAAAAAAAGGAATTAAATATTTAATAAAGAAATAAATTATTTAATAAAGAAATAAATTATTCAAATGAAAATTAATTTTTTTTTGGATAAAATAATCAAGAATTTTTTATAAAAAAACAAGAATATTTCAATGGAAGTGAATATTTCATTAAGAATGTTAAAGTATTTTAAGATGAATAATTTTATTTTTATGTTCATTAAATATTGTTAAATAAAATTTTTAAAATGAATATTTTTTCTAAATATATTTTAATATATCATTAAATTAAAATATTTTCATATATAATTAAAAATATTTGAATATATGATTTAAGATTATGTAAGAAGAATTGAATAATAATCTTCAAATTAATCTATTTTTTATTAAGATAATATAAGTACAAAGTACTTGGATAAAATAATTTTCACTGAAAAAAATCGAGCGGCAAAAAGACCGCCCTTCTAATTCACTGACCACAAAATGGCCGCGCTTCATTTCTAATTCACCTCAGACAAAACTCTCCGAAATAAAACTCTCTCTCACTGCTCTCTCAATCTCGTAGTCTCACCCTCACCCTCGTCCTCTCGATTTCTCCGCAGATCGACTTCTTCTTCAATCTATTAGGTATTCTTGTTCCTCAATCGATTAGGGGTTTCTTTTAATAGATTTGTGCAAATCGATTAGGGGTTCAATCAATCAGGGATTTCTTCTTCAATTGTCTTCTTCTTGGGTTTGAAGGTTTTTTTTATTTAGTTTTCGAATTTGGCGGATTCTTTGATTTAGGGTTTCTTCAATTTGGGTTCAAATTGGTTTTTCTTGTTCGATTTAACTCTTCTTCTTTGATGTAATTGTTCAATGATCGTTCGCTGTCTCTTGTTTCATGGTCGATTTGGATTTATGTCATGGAATGTCGTGAAGGTGACAGAGAACTTTGTCTGGAGATGGAGATGCAGTGGAAACTCCTCTCTACCAGATGTGGATGCGCTTCAATTGGGAATTAGGGCTGGAAAAGGTAAAGTTTACAGTTCAAAATGTCACAAGAAAAGTTTTAGAGTCGAATACTTCATATAATTATAGAAAAGTAGCAAAACATGTGTTGTTAATGAAGGATAACAGTTGGCCCTTTTAAAACTTCAGATCACAAGACAAAATGGTGTAAACAAGCCGAGCAGGCTTCAACTTGCAGTGCTATAAAAATGCTTTTACTTGAAGTAAGTACGTTTCCTTTTCTAATAGCCTTACTGGTTGTAAACTTGTAATTGCTAGTATTTCCTGCCTTTTGTGGTTTGGAAATTTAAGCTTTTTTCATTAGAATACTTGGCATTTACTCCCTACTCTGTATTTTAGCTGCAAAAAGCTACCAGTTAAATTGCAAGTCAAACGATGTATAAGATAGTTGTATGGGTAATACTAATTAACTTCTGTTTTTTGTATTTTTACGGAATTGACCTTTTTTTGGTGTATAGTCAGGTTTGGTGTTCATGCAACAATGTAAGCTAAAGACAATGGTGTTGTGACACCTGATACAATCAATAGAGCTTGTCCTAAACTTGTTATCCGGTCACAAGGCAAAAAAGTCAAAAAAGAAGCAATGCATCAGCCATGTATTATTTTATGTAGTACCCATAGAAATGACATAAATAATTTTTCATGGCATTATTCACATTATGGAATTCAGGGTCAGTAATGATCTGAACTTGTTTCTGTCCTCTTGTGGGATCAATTTGTAGGTCACGTGGATTGTATATTTCCAGGCAGGTTAGAACCATTTTCTGTATAGCAGTAATCTTATTAAATATATTTGATTCTGGGTGCAGTAAGAAGGTAACAAATACAACAAGTACAGTGGTGAATGCAACACAAGCAAATGGCACAATCAAAATAAAATATTGGTATATTCTATAGCAATGATCTTATTAACTTTGAATGTTTGCTTACTAGTTATGTAATGAGTTATTGTTTTTGATCTTGGAATAATTATTGGTATGTGTACTTTGAATTATGATGGATGTATTTTTCTTGTTGAAATAGGCCATATTTCTTTGCTCATTGTAGGCTCAAGTTGTGGTTGGTTGAGGTGTATATTCTCAACTAGTCCAGGTTTGTGGTTGGTTGAGCTGTACATTCTCAACTAGTCCAGGTTTATATGTGTTGGAAATTGATGGTTTTATTAAATCATATGTGCGAAGAGAGGAAGAGTTTTAGTAAGCATTAACCGTACTATAGAAGTTATCGTATGACTTGATCAGGTAAGGAGAGTAATCTATTGATGATATAAGCATCCTATGTTTATAGGGGGCGAGTTCATTACAGGAGCAGTTGATCTTTTATTGTATCAATTGATTTCTTACATGCAATTCCATATTGTTATATGAACAGGTTGGTTTCAAAATGTTTTGAGGGGTCACTGCATCTATCACTAATTGGGACTCTGAGGGTACAACTTGTTGTATCATATTAGAAGATAATCTACTGGTAGAATTTGTTGAGCTTCCTGATACTTGTCAAGGTCTTTACTACTACAACATCTTAAGCAGAGTTGTTAGAGGAGCTCTAGAGATGGTGAGTCATTTTCCTGCAATTAGTTAGTATTATCAGCAGGACATCGACACTAGTACAGAAATGACTATAGTCAATGCATATGTTTCTTATTATATTTCTGATGAGATTAATAAATAACTTACAAATGCATCAACATGAGATTCATAAATAACTAATAAAACTGCTTCAGTTGGGGATTTTGCAAAGGGTGGCCAAAAGGAAAAGTGAACTTAACCTATATGCTGATGAGCTTGGGAAAGGCTTGGTTGGGGAGTTGGATTACACACTAGAGGCGACAAATGCCTCAGAGTTTAAGGTACTCCAACTCACTATTTTTGGAATCTGACATAGTGCTTAGTATATTGCTGATTGTTTGGTTGTAAACTAAAGTGAATTTCTCGTGTTATTGAGTGTGTTAGTCATGGGAAAGTTCTAATACATGCCTACATCATATTACAGATGTTATATGTATAGAATATTGAAGTTAGCAGTAGAATCAACATATTATTAATCTTTGGAACCACCTTCTAATGTTTTAGGCAAACCTTAATTTGGAAAGTTGAGATGACCTGGTTCATCGGTACACTTGAACAGGTCATCTCAATGACTACAGGTCATCTAACAGTTTTCAGTCTAACTTTCACCATGCATATGTTTCTTTGTAACACCCCAGTCCCACATCGAGGAGATTTGGGACTTTAGTTCAGTATATAAGAAAAAGTAATACTACTAAGTGCACCAACAAATCATGATCTTTTGGGGGCCTGTGGTGGGCTTGTGGATTACCCAAGTTGGTTGCATTTGGGCCAGTTTACTTTGGCTTATTTCGGATTCGATATCGGGGCTCGACCCGATTCTCGAAAAAGGCTCGGGATTTGACCCGGGTTGTCACATATGGTATCAGAGCTGACTCTCGAAAGCTTGATTCGTCAAGTTGCCGGAGGTGGGGACACGAAGGCTGGTGGTATTATCCCACAATGGACAGAGATCCGGAGGTGGGGACACGAAGCTAGCCGGTATTATCCCACAATGGCTAGAGATGAACGATCTTGGACCTATGGGATATCCGTTCAGGCCTGACGAGGACGTCAGGAGTTTAAGTGGGGGAGTTTGTAACACCCCAGTCCCACATCGAGGAGATTTGGGACTTTAGTTCAGTATATAAGAAAAAGTAATACTACTAAGTGCACCAACAAATCATGATCTTTTGGGGGCCTGTGGTGGGCTTGTGGATTACCCAAGTTGGTTGCATTTGGGCCAGTTTACTTTGGCTTATTTCGGATTCGATATCGGGGCTCGACCCGATTCTCGAAAAAGGCTCGGGATTTGACCCGGGTTGTCACATTCTTATTATATTTCTTTTATTTGTTAATTAAGCTGACTGTTAGTACTAAGTAGCTATTAGTTTAATTATACATGTTATCAACAAAAGTAGCGATGAAAAGTTTGCAAGTTTTAGTGCGTAATAAAGATTTTCAGTGTTGGGAGGATTTTGAAGTAGTTTGATAGAATTCTTGTAATGCTTTAAGCTATAAGTTACAAAGAACATTCAAACTCACTTCAATTACTATCTTTATATGACATATCAATGCAATTTGAGGAAAGGGAACATATCTGTATGTAATGTTATATATGCATTTAGCAGCTGATCCAAATGGCTGCTTCTGGTTAGTTTAATTTGTATAAATTATACAGGAAGGTACAATCTCAAGCCTACATGAGTGGCTGTCAGATCCTGCAATTGGAAATAACCCAATCCTTCGGACCATTGCTGGGACCATATATATGCACGAGTAATTAACTGCCATCTTTCTTTCTGAAAGTAGTTCAAAAAATTTATGTTGTTTATGTGAAATATGATCAGCTCCTGTTATGAAACCCCTTCAGCAGCTGCTTTTCATATTTGATCATATGAGACTCGATCCGCAATTTCACATGTGTAGTGAGCCTGATGCCGCACAAAAGAAGAATGGTTTATCTATATTTTTCTGAATAAGAAATATGATAGTATGGTATTACTAGTGAACCAAAGAGTACAATATTGAAAATAATCTGTTCAATTAAAATCAACATCTTTTGCAAATCTGTTTTCTGCAGCTCCCTGCATACATTTGCCCAGGGATCACTTTGGTCATTTCCCTTCTTTTTTCGCTTATTCAAGATCAAATAATGCATTTATCTCAGATATTCTCTCACTTAAATTAGAAATTTTAATTTGTCCGAATCTTTTTAACAATAGTTTAATGTGTATTTTGATTTGTTACTAAATCTCATATACTAGAATTTGTTGAGTATTCCATTACAGAATCATCATATTTAGTTTTGCAAATTAAAGTGTGTATCTGTAATTTTTATAGTGCAGCTTCACTTTCACATACAAACTTATTTTGCTATAAATTTCAGGTAAATGTACGTGAAGCGACAATGAAGATCATGGGAGCTTTGTGCGACTATCTAGAGTAACAATGAAGGTGGTACTCCAATGACTGGTGGCACCAGCTCTTAGTACCATATGTTATGTTTTACGTCTTTTGCTATTATGTTAGACTTCCGTACTTAGTAATTAAGCTTGTAGTTTTATGACTGGTGGCATTTATGCCTTTTGCTCTGAATGTTGTTGTTGGTTGACTGTAATATTGAATCTGTATGGATTATTATGATGGTAATGAATGTCTGTTGTGTTCATTTGGTTATGGGAATGAATATTTTCAAATTACCTATTTTTTGTTTAAAATAGAAAAGTGTTGCCATTGAGGCTATAAAATGTTGGCAAAAAGTGAAAATAATGTTAACAAATGTTGCTAGCAAAATGTTGCTGCAGCTAAAATTTGTGTTGCCATAAAAGTTGGCCCCACAGTGGTCCCTACAGTGGGTAGTCCCCGCAGTGGGCCCCATAGTAGGCCCCACATGGTCCCCACAGTTGGCCCCACTGGTGGGCCCCACTTTTTTGCAAAATATTTAAGCCAAAGGCAACATAATATAATGTTGGTAAAAACTGATATATTGTTGCCAAAGCTAGTCTACGCCAACAGAAAATTGATGTTGCCTTAGAAGAGTAGAATGTTGCCTTTGACCCCAAAGGCAACGGCAAAAATAGCAACACCAGCAAAATGTTGCCTTTGGGGTTTTTTGGGCCTACAGCAACATATTTCGGGCTTACGGCAACATTTTTTTGGTGTTGCTGTAGGCCTTTTATGGCGTAGTGTTTGATAATGCATAATACATGAGTCTTAAATTTGGAAAAAAATTTGAAAATCATGATTGTGCCCCTACATTATTCCTGAGTCTGTCTATATTAATCGTTCTCAAATTCATCATTCTCTTAAATTTGATATTAATCGTTCTCAAATTCATCATTCTCTTAAATTTGATATAATCTGCCTCAACATTTTAACAATTTCAAACAATGTTATAGATCAAAACGCTTTGTCGTTCTCTTGAATTTGATATAAGCTGCCTCAACATTTTTATGTGCAATTTCAAACAATGTTACAGATCAACAAGCTTCGTTTTCTATCAATGATTTTATAACAGCTGGCCTATTGGTATGTACTGAGCTCATGGAACAATTCAGACCACTTCAATCACGAGAAATTTATATTTGTTGCGATGCAGAAGCAAATGGCAGAAGGTATCAGCAACTCTCTCCCCCGCAACACTTGTAGGTACATTGTCTTCTCATACTGAAAACCTCTCTTTTCACAGGAATATATTTCTCTGTCAAAAGAATTCCATGGCTCAAAAGTCGATCCCAAATGACGGGGGGAAAGTGGTATATATGTATTAGTTACTATTAATTTTTCCTATCAAGTGGTAATGCATTATCTTTCGTTTTCTCTTTGGTTGTTTTGTACTTGTTCTTTGTATTAATTTCATATCATATTTCTTGAAGTTTATGAGAATGCATGAAATTATCATATGGGATAGAAAGAGAGGGCAGAAAAACTGAAGATATATTAATTATTACTTCTACTACATATTACAACGGAGGCAAGAACCTCAATATATAGAAAATAGGAAACTCGGCGGCTACTCTTGCTACAGTAGCTAGTATATGATGATATTATCTTAATGATATAAGCTTGATGATGTCAATGTTAAAGCTGATATTTAACAATATTATATTGAATGGTTTGTAAAAGTTTCATTGGTATTTCATTAGTTGACGCAAGAAACCAAGTACATACTCTTTTTCCAAGCAAATGCATTTTTACAGGCACTTACCTAATACAATAAAACTATGTGTAATCATATGTTGACTACTAATTGTACCAGTATTGTTATCAAATAATTATACTATGTTCACATGTTAGCCACCATCAAGTTTTCAAATACTCCATCTGTCCCTCTCATTTCTTTACACTTTCTTTTTTGGGATATCCATCTCAAATCTTTACATTCCAAAACTTACCCAAAATAGAAAAGTTTTATAATAAAAAAATAACTACATCCCCTACTTTTCTCAATTAAACTCATTTTATTACATAAAATATTGATTGGTCCACCACTTTACTCACTTTTCTTACTTTTCTCCACTATTTTACTTTTTCCTAACGTCGGTGCCCAACTCATTTGTAAACAAATGAGAGGGACCGAGGGAGTACATGTTAGCTGCCATCAAGATTTCAACTACTCTAGTGAAGACACTATAAAGGCTCTAGTTGACTAATGACCATAAATATTGCCTGAAGCTCTGTATGTGTGCATCACCAATACTTTCAATTTCATCACCTTCTTAATACTTCTGATTTCATAAAAAACACCCCATGACTTTGACCTCCTTCGATTCATCGCGCACTTAATTTTGGTATTTGCAACCATGAAATTTGCACATTCATTTTTAAACAATGTCACTGATAAACAAGATTTTTTTCAAGGCTTCAATAACAGATGACCCATTGGGTGCGCTAGACTCGTGGAACAATTCCATCAACTTTTGTCAGGGGAATGGAGATACATGTAGCCGTAGACATATGAGGGTAACAAAACTATGCTTTTACTCGCAAGGTTTGGTGGGTATATTGCCTTCTCATGTTGGAAGCCTCTCCTTTCTCAGGTCAATTCTCCTCCGTCAAAATGACTTTCAGGGCTCAATCCCGAACGAAATTGGTTCACAATTCTTTTCAAGCATTGTGTAGATATTGCACACACTGGAATGTCTGGAAATAATCTAAAAGGAAAATTACCTAAAAAATTTGCTTCTTGGTCTAAGTTTAATTCCTTTAGTCTTGAAAAGATCATTTTCTTACTCCCTTAAAAACAAAGAACATTCTTCACCCCATGTATATATTGTGAGAGATAGTCAGGTAAAAATACAAAATATCAATCCCATTTAAGCATCTATTTAAAATACCTATTCTACTTCTAATATATTAAGAATATATTTTTATTATTAGTATTTAGAATTCTAAAGTTCTTAACAATTAGAAAAATAGATTGAGAACATTTAAACTCTCCGTATCCTCATTTACATATAATGTGCGTCAGGAATGAATTTTACAAATTTTAAAAAGCGTTAATAAAAGGAAATCAACTAAAAAGAGTATTAAAATAATATACTAACAATACTTTTATCTAATACAAGTTATCATAGAAATAAAATAGCAAAAATACAATTTTTTAATGCATAAGCATGCATTTTAAATTAAAACACAATATGTAATTATATAATTTACAACATAAATATATTCTTCTAGAAGATCCTAGCATATCATAATCTAATATAAATATATTAAATATATTTCTATGAGATCATAATATATCATAATATATTACTTGAATAAATATATCCTTTCTTTTCACCTACCATTATCCTGTCTTTCTCACATTTTCTTCTAGAATATCTAGTTCTAATATAATTATATTGTTTCAAAAAGTACTAGTCTATTCTAGAACCTTCTCACATTTTCTTCTAGAATATCCGGGTCTAATATAATTATATTGTTTCAGAAAGTAACTAGTCTATTCTAGAACCTTCCATCTTATTGTATAAATATATCCTTTCTCTTCACCTACCATTATCCCTCTATTCCCCATATTTTTCATTCCCCTAAAACTTTCCATACAGCTTCTCTTCTCCATATTTCTCATTTCTTATATCTTTTCCGGACATTTTTCATTTCCCTAAAACTTCTCATACAACTTCTTTTTCCCACATTTTTCATTGCCTGAAACTTTCTTTTCATACAATTTCTATGTGTTAGTATGGATAAATGGTAATCTAAATTAATTAATTGTTTAAAGTCTATATGCTTATCTACATATATTTTTTAAACCAAATTTAAAATATTTTTACTATTATACTTGATGGCTTGTACGTTCTTGTGTTCCTTCTTTGTGATTCACTAAATCAACATTCAATAACACGTCAATAGTCAGGTAATCTCTCAACATTCAACAACACGTCAATAGTCAGGTAATCTCTCAAGTTCCAACAATTGTATTATGTTTTTGTTTGAGCACTAGTTTTTTATTAATTTAGATATTCATCAATTTAAAATTAAATACAATTAAATCAAGATCTCAATTCTTAACTAATTATAGTTTTTGTTTGTTTTTATAGATCTGGCTTGACCATGATTCCCAAACATAGTTTATATAGTTATGTCCTATTCTAATGTAAAATATTGGAATTTGCTTGATGTGAACTTTTATCCATTTACAAAACAGTCATGGAGTTTTTTTTTAATATTAATGTTAAAAAAAACTATTCCAAAATCCTCATGTCATAATTCTTTTATAATAGAATATTTGCAAGAAAATACTCCCAAAATTTTATCCCACATAAGGATGACAAATTTTGGACCACAAAATTTTTTATTATACTTTCATTTACTGTTTATTTAAATTTTACAAATTTTGTGGTCCAAAAGATTAATTTTTTATGATACACCATTAGTGACTCTTCTAATATTATTATTTAATAAATTATTGTATATATTTGAAGGTAGCTTAAAAATAATTAATATGAAATCTAACAATACAATTATTTTATTAATAGGTGATTTTTAATTTTATCCATTGGACATCCATGTATGTACTACTTGATACATGCAGGTACCTATGTGCGGTTTTATAAATCATGACCTCAAGCCAGAAAATGCCATCAGGTACGTAATCCAAGAATCCCGAACACTTGTAGGTACATTGTCTTCTCATACTGAAAACCTCTCCTTTCACAGGAATATATTTCTCTGTCAAAAGAATTCCATGGCTCAAAAGTCGATCCCAAATGACCGGGGGAAAGTGGTATATATGTATTAGTTACTATTAATTTTTCCTAGCAGGTGGTAATGCATTATCTTGCGTTTTCTCTTTGGTTGTTTTGTACTTGTTCTTTGTATTAATTTCATATCATATTTCTTGAAGTTTATGAGAATGCATAAAATTATCATATGGGATAGAAAGAGAGGGCAGAAAAACTGAAGATATATATTATTATTACTTCTACTGCATATTACAACGGAGGCAAGAGCGTGAATACATAGAAAATAGGAAACTCGGCGGCTACTCTTGCTACAGTAGCTAGTATATGATGATATTATCTTAATGACATAAGCTTGATGATGTCAATGTTAAAGCTGATATTTAACAATATTATATTGAATGGTTTGTAATAGTTTACATGGTATTTCATTAGTTGACGCAAGAAACCCAGTACATACTCTTTTTCCAAGCAAATGCATTTTTACAGGCACTTACCTAATACAATAAAACTATGTGTATTCATATGTTGACTACTAATTGTACAAGTATTGTTATCAAATAATTATACTATGTTCACATGTTAGCCACCATCAAGTTTTCAACTACTCCATCTGTCCCTCTCATTTCTTTACTCTTTCTTTTTTGGGATATCCATCTCAAATCTTCACATTCCAAAATTACCCAAAATAGAAAAGTTTTATAAAAAAAAATAACTACATCCCCTACGTTCCTCCATTAAACTCATTTTATTACATAAAATATTGATTGGTCCCACCACTTTACTCACTTTTCTTACTTTTCTCCACTGTTTTACTTTTTTCTAACCTCCGTGCCCAACTCATTTGTAAACAAATGAGAGGGACGGAGGGAGTACATGTTAGCTGCCATCAAGATTTCAACTACTCTAGTGAAGACACTATAAAGGTTGTAGTTGATTAATGACCATAAATATTGCCTGAAGCTCTGTATGTGTGCATCACCAATACTTTCAATTTCATCACCTTCTTAATACTTCCGATTTCATAAAAAAACACACCCCATGACTTTGACCTCCTTCGATTGATCGCGCACTTAATTTTGGTATTAGCAACCATGAAATTTGCACATTCATTTTTAAACAATGTCACTGATAAACAAGATTTTTTTCAAGGCTTCAATAACAGATGACCCATTGGTGCGCTAGATTCGTGGAACAATTCCATCAACTTTTGTGAGGGGAATGGAGTTACATGTAGCCGTAGACATATGAGGGTAACAAAACTAAGCTTTTACTTGCAAGGTTTGGTGGGTATATTGCCTTCTCATGTTGGAAACCTCTCCTTTCTCAGGTCAATTCTCCTCCGTCAAAATGACTTTCAGGGCTCAATCCAGAACGAAATTGGTTCACAATTCTTTTCAAGGTGGATTTCCTGCCAATCTTAGTCATTGTGTAGATATTGCACACAATGGAATGTCTGGCAATAATCTAAAAGGAAAATTACCTAAAAAAATTGCTTCTTGGTTTAAGCTTAATTCCTTTAGTCTTGAAAAGAGCATTTTCTTACTCCCTTAAAAACAAAGAACATTCTTCACCCCATATATATATTGTGAGATATAGTCATGTAAAAATACAAAATATCAATCCCATTTAAGCATCTATTTAAAATACCTATTCTACTTCTAATATATTAAGAATATATTTTTATTATTAGTATTTAGAATTCTAAAGTTCTTAACAATTAGAAAAATAGGTTGAGAACATTTAAACTCTCCGTATCCTCATTTACATATAATGTGGGTCAGGAATGAATTTTACAAATTATAAAAAGCGTTAATAAAAGGTAATCAACTAAAAAGAGTATTACAATAATATACTAACACTACTTTTATGTAATACAAGTTATCATAGGAATAAAACAGCAAAAATACAATGTTTTAATGCATAAGCATGCATTTTAAATTAAAACACAATATGTAATTATACAATTTACAACAAAAATATATTCTTCTAGAAGATCGTAGAAAGTTCAAGGATATATTCTACTAGCATATCAAAATCTAATATAAATATATTAAATATATTTCTATGAGATCGTAATATATCATAATATATTACTTGAATAAATATATCCTTTCTTTTCACCTACCATTATCCTGTCTTTATCACATTTTCTTCTAGAATATCTAGTTCTAATATAATTATATTGTTTCAAAAAGTACTAGTCTATTCTAGAACCTTCTCACATTTTCTTCTAGAATATCTGGGTCTAATATAATTATATTGTTTCAGAAAGTAACTAGTCTATTCCAGAACCTTCTATCTTATTGTATAAATATATCCTTTCTCTTCACCTACCAGTATCCTTCTCTTCCCCATATTTTTCATTCCCCTAAAACTTTCCGTACAGCTTCTCTTCTCCGTATTTCTCATTTCTTATATCTTTTCCGGACATCTTTCATTTCCCTAAAACTTCTCATACAACTTCTTTTTCCCACATTTTTCATTGCCGGAAACTTTCTTTTCATACAATTTCAATGTGTTAGTATGGATAAATGGTAATCTAAATTAATTAATTGTTTAATGTCTATATGCTTATCTACATATATTTTTTAAACCAAATTTAAAATATTTTTATGATTATACTTGATGGCTTGTACGATGCAGGTTCTTGTGTTCCTTCTTTGTGATTCACTAAATCAACATCCAACAACACGTCAATAGTCAGGTAAACTCTCAACATTCAAAACACCTCAATAGTCAGGTAATCTCTCAAGTTCCAACAATTGTATTATGTTTCTGTTTGAGCACTAGTTTTTTATTAATTTAGATATTCATCAATTTAAAATTTAATACAATTAAATCAAGATCTCAATTCTTAACTAATTATAGTTTTTGTTTATTTTTATAGATCTAGCTTGACCATGATTCCCAAACATAGTTTATATAGTTATGTCCTATTCTAATGTAAAATATTGGAATTTGCTTGATGTGAACTTTTATCCATTTACAAAACAGTCATGGAGTTTTTTTTTAATATTAATGTTAAAAAATACTATTCCAAAATCCTCATGTCATAATTCTTTTATAATAGAATATTTGTAGAAAATACTCCCAAAATTTTATTCCACATAAGGATGACAAATTTTGGACCACAAAATTTTTTATTATACTTTCATTTACTATTTATTTAACTTTTACAAATTTTGTGGTCCAAAAGATTAATTTTTTATGATACACCATTAGTGACTCTTCTAAGATTATTATTTAATAAATTATTGTATATATTTGAAGGTAGCTTAAAAATAATTAATATGAAATCTAACAATACAATTATTTTAATAGGGGATTTTTAATTTTTTCCATTGGACATCCATGTATGTACTACTTGATACATGCAGGTACCTATGTGCGGTTTTAAGAATCATGACCTCAAGCCAGAAAATGCCATCAGGTACGTAATCCAAGAAAATCATGTAGAACCTCAAAGGTGAATAAATACCAAACTCTTTGTATCATATACTATCAAAATAATACAACGTACAACTTATTCATTTGATTTTAAGAACTAACTATAGAATATTTGCTATTATTTACTACCATATATGAGTGTATGATTATTTTTTTTTTTTGCCGAATGATTGTATTTAGATAACATGAATTGCGAATGTTTGTGTGAACTACATGGTGTCATCACCGTATTTAAACGTCTACTGCTCTTTGGTCTGGGTTTTGGAGCCAAGCTATGGATTTCAATTCTAAAGAGACAATGTCAACTTCTTAAGATTACAAAGCCGGCCAATCTTCCATAAACTAGTGACTTCAACAATTTATTTAACTAAATATTTTAGAATTTTTAAGAAAATAATTACTAGCTAGTATAGGATTACCTTATGCAGAAATATTTCACTAGCTGTACCTAATGTATTAAATTGTCCTCTGATGAAATTCTGATCTTTCCACATTGATGTCAAGACAAGAAGAGATAACAGGTATGCTGAAACTTACTGAATGATTGGTGAACAACTTCCTTTTCAGGATTAATCAGTCCAAAGACTGGTAAATGGACTACATTTTGCACGGAAATTTCGGTGAAGACGTAAGGGTCATGGATTATCCTGGCCTAGCAAATGGAACTTTGACATGTGTTGCTTTCTCCTTTAGGTTGTCACTTGCACCAAGCACCGTGTTTCAATTTTTTTGTGATCACAAATCTAGAATGGAGGTATGCATTAATCAGCTAAATGCTAAATGCATAACTCCTTTCTATTTTTGTGATCACAGGAAACTCAAACAACATGCTTGGTGCAATTGACAAATTAAGAAGGTAGCAACAGTACCCATCATAGTTCCATTTGGTAGGCGAGTATCATCCATAACCCTTCTACTCATCAATGTAACATCTTTACCGAAATTTTTGTGAAATATAGTACTCCATCTGCCGGTCTTTGGACTAAGAATCCCGAAAAGTAAGCTGTTCACGAATCTCTCAACAAGTTTTAGTATACCTGTTCTTATTTTGGACTTGACATCACTATGAAAATATCATGATTTAATTAGACACTTTGAGACATTATGTACGGCTAGTGGCATATTTCTGCATTAAGATACTTGAATACTATCTACTAATTATTTGCTTATATTAAATTTCTAAAATATTTACTTAAATAAATTTTTGAAGTTAGAAGTTAATTGAACATTGGCTGACATTGTAGTCTTATGAAGTTGACATTGTCTCTCTAAAGTTGAAACCCATGACTTGGCTCCAAAACCCAACAAAAAGAGCAGTAGACAGTAGACGTTTGTACATGGTGTTGACACCATTTTCGTCCACATAAAATGCTCGATCTATGCTATCTAGATAATTATAGTAAAAATTGTGTACTTTTATAGTTGGTTGTTAAAATCAAATGACCAAGTTGCAATTAGCTAAGTTGAGCTGTAAACTATTTTGATAATGCATAATACATGAGTCTTAAATTTGGAAAAAATTCTGAAAATCATGATTGTGCCCCTACATTGTTCCTGAGTCTGTCTATATTAATCGTTCTCAAATTCATCGTTCTCTTAAATTTGATATAAGCTGCCTCAACATTTTAACAATTTCGAACAATGTTATAGATCAACAAGCTTTGTCGTTCTCTTGAATTTGATATAAGCTGCCTCAATATTTTTATGTGCAATTTCAAACAATGTTACAAATCAACAAGCTTCGTTTTCTATCAATGATTTTATAACAGCTGGCCTATTGGTATGTACTGAGCTCATGAAACAATTCAGACCACTTCAGTCACGAGAAATTTATATTTGTTGCGATGCAGCAGCAAATGGCAGAAGGTATCAGCAACTCTCTCCTCCACAACACTTGTAGGTACATTGTCTTCTCATACTGAAAACCTCTCCTTTCACAGGAATATATTTCTCTGTCAAAAGAATTCCATGGCTCAAAAGTCGATCCTAAATGACCGGGGGAAAGTGGTATATATGTATTAGTTACTATTAATTTTTCCTAGCAAGTGGTATTGCATTATCCTGCGTTTTCTCATTGGTTGTTTTGTACTTGATCTTTGTATTAATTTCATATCATATTTCTTGAAGTTTATGAGAATGCATGAAATTATCATATGGGATAGAAAGAGAGGGCAGAAAAACTTAAGATATATATTATTATTACTTCTACTGCATATTACAACGGAGGCAAGAGCCTGAATATAGAGAAAATAGGAAACTCGGCGGCTACTCTTGCTATAGTAGCTAGTATATGATGATGTTATCTTAATGACATAAGCTTGATGATGTCAATGTTAAAGCTGATATTTAACAATATTATATTGAATGGTTTGTAATAGTTTACATGGTATTTCATTAGTTGACGCAAGAAACCAAGTACATACTCTTTTTCCAAGCAAATGCATTTTTACTGGCACTTACCTAATACAATAAAACTATGTGTATTCATATGTTGACTACTAATTGTACCAGTATTGTTATCAAATAATTATACTATGTTCACATGTTAGCCACCATCAAGTTTTCAACTACTCCATCTGTCCCTTTCATTTCTTTACACTTTTTTTTGGGATATCCATCTCAAATCTTTACATTCCAAAATTATCCAAAATAGAAAAGTTTTATAATAAAAAAATAACTACATCCCCTACTTTCCTCCATTAAACTCATTTTATTACATAAAATATTGATTGGTCCCACCACTTCACTCACTTTTCTTACTTTTCTCCACTATTTTACTTATTTCTAACCTCCGTGCCCAACTCATTTGTAAACAAATGAGAGGGACGGAGGGAGTACATGTTAGTTGCCATCAAGATTTCAACTACTCTAGTGAAGACACTATAAAGGTTGTAGTTGACTAATGACCATAAATATTGCCTGAAGCTCTGTATGTGTGCATCACCAATACTTTCAATTTCATCACCTTCTTAATACTTCCGATTTCATAAAAAAACACACCCCATGACTTTGACCTCGTTCGATTCATCGCGCACTTAATTTTGGTATTAGCAACCATGAAATTGGCACATTCATTTTTAAACAATGTCACTGATAAACAAGATTTTTTTCAAGGCTTCAATAACAGATGACCCATTGGGGCGCTAGACTCGTGGAACAATTCCATCAACTTTTGTGAGGGGAATGGAGTTACATGTAGCCGTAGACATATGAGGGTAACAAAACTAAGCTTTTACTTGCAAGGTTTGGTGGGTATATTGCCTTCTCATGTTGGAAACCTCTCCTTTTTCAGGTCAATTCTCCTCCGTCAAAATGACTTTCAAGGCTCAATCCAGAACGAAATTGGTTCACAATTCTTTTCAAGGTGGATTTCCTGCCAATTAGTCATTGTGTAGATATTGCACACAATGGAATGTCTGGCAATAATCTAAAAGGAAAATTAGCTAAAAAATTTGCTTCTTGGTTTAAGCTTCATTCCTTTAGTCTTGAAAAGTGCATTTTCTTACTTCCTTAAAAACAAAGAACATTCTTCACCCCATATATATATTGTGAGATATAGTCAGGTAAAAATACAAAATATCAATCCCATTTAAGCATCTATTTAAAATACCTATTCTACTTCTAATATATTAAGAATATATTTTTATTATTAGTATTTAGAATTCTAAAGTTCTTAACAATTAGAAAAATAGATTGAGAACATTTAAACTCTCCGTATCCTCATTTACATATAATGTGGGTCAGGAATGAATTTTACAAATTATAAAAAGCCTTAATAAAAGGTAATCAACTAAAAAGAGTATTAAAATAATATACTAACACTACTTTTATCTAATACAAGTTATCATAGGAATAAACCAGCAAAAATACAATATTTTAATGCATAAGCATGCATTTTAAATTAAAACACAATATGTAATTATACAATTTACATCAAAAATATATTCTTCTAGAAGATCGTAGAAAGTTCAAGGATATATTCTACTAGCATATCAAAATCTAATATAAATATATTAAATATATTTCTATGAGATCATAATATATCATAATATATTACTTGAATAAATATATCCTTTCTTTTCACCTACCATTATCCTGTCTTTATCACATTTTCTTCTTGAATATCTAGTTCTAATATAATTATATTGTTTCAAAAAGTACTAGTCTATTCTAGAACCTTCTCACATTTTCTTCTAGAATATCTGGGTCTAATATAATTATATTGTTTCAGAAAGTAACTAGTCTATTCCAGAACCTTCTATCTTATTGTATAAATATATCCTTTCTCTTCACCTACCATTATCCTTCTCTTCCCCATATTTTTCATTCCCCTAAAACTTTCCATACAGCTTCTCTTCTCCGTATTTCTCATTTCTTATATCTTTTCCGGACATTTTTCATTTCCCTAAAACTTCTCATACAACTTCTTTTTCCCACATTTTTCATTTCCTGGAACTTTCTTTTCATACAATTTCAATGTGTTAGTATGGATAAATGGTAATCTAAATTAATTAATTGTTTAATGTCTATATGCTTATCTACATATATTTTTTAAACCAAATTTAAAATATTTTTATGATTATACTTGATGGCTTGTTTGATGCAGGTTCTTGTGTTCCTTCTTTGTGATTCACTAAATCAACATTCAACAACACGTCAATAGTCAGGTAAACTCTCAACATTCAACAACACCTCAATAGTCAGGTAATCTCTCAAATTCCAACAATTGTATTATGTTTCTGTTTGAGCACTAGTTTTTTATTAATTTAGATATTCATCAATTTAAAATTTAATACAATTAAATCAAGATCTCAATTCTTAACTAATTATAGTTTTTGTTTGTTTTTATAGATCTAGCTTGACCATGATTCCCAAACATAGTTTATATAGTTATGTCCTATTCTAATGTAAAATATTGGAATTTGCTTGATGTGAACTTTTATCCATTTACAAAACAGTCATGGAGTTTTTTTTTTAATATTAATGTTAAAAAATACTATTCCAAAATCCTCATGTCATAATTCTTTTATAATAGAATATTTGTAGAAAATACACCCAAAACTTTATTCCACATAAGGATGACAAATTTTGGACCACAAAATTTTTTATTATACTTTCATTTACTATTTATTTAACTTTTACAAATTTTGTGGTCTAAAAGATTAATTTTTTATGATACACCATTAGTGACTCTTCTAAGATTATTATTTAATAAATTATTGTATATATTTGAAGGTAGCTTAAAAATAATTAATATGAAATCTAACAATACAATTATTTTAATAGGTGATTTTTAATTTTATCCATTGGACATTCATGTATGTACTACTTGATACATGCAGGTACCTATGTGCAGTTTTAAAAATCATGACCTCAAGCCCGAAAATGCCATCAGGTACGTAATCCAAGAAAATCATGTAGAACCTCAAAGGTGAATAAATACAAAACTCTTTGTATCCTATACTATCAAAATAATACAACGTACAACTTAGTCATTTGATTTTAAGAACTAACTACAGAATATATGCTATTATTTACTACCATATATGAGTGTATGATTAATTTTTTTTTTTTTGCCGAATGATTGTATTTAGATAACATGAATTGCGAATGTTTGTGTGAACTACATGGTGTCATCACCATATTTAAACGTCTACGGCTCTTTGGTCTGGGTTTTGGAGCCAAGCTATGGATTTCAATTCTAAAGAGACAATGTCAACTTCTTAAGATTACAAAGCCGCCCAATCTTCCATCAACTAGTGACTTCTAACAATTTATGTAACTAAATATTTTAGAATTTTTAAGAAAATAATTACTAGCTAGTATAGGATTACCTTATGCAGAAATATTTCACTAGCTGTACCTAATGTATTAAATTGTCCTCTGATGAAATTCTGATCTTCCCACATTGATGTCGAGTCTAGAAGAGATAACAGGTATGCTGAAACTTACTGAGTGATTGGTGAACAACTTCCTTTTCAGGATTAATCGGTCCAAAGACTGGTAAATGGACTACATTTTGCACGGAAATTTCGGTGAAGACGTAAGGGTCATGGATTATCCTGGCCTAGCAAATGGAACTTTGACATGTGTTGCTTTCTCCTTTAGGATGTCACTTGCACCAAGCACCGTTTTTCAATTTTTCTGTGATCACAAATCTAGAATGGAGGTATGCATTAATCAGCTAAATGCTAAATGCATAACTCCTTTCTATTTTTGTGATCACAGGAAAACTCTAACAACATGCTTGGTGCAATTGACAAATTAAGGAGGTAGCAACAGTACCCATCATAGTTCCATTTGGTAGGCGAGGATCATCCATAACCCTTCTACTCATCAATGTAACATCTTTACCGAAATTTTTGTGAAATATAGTACTCCATCTGCCGGTCTTTGGACTAAGAATCCCGAAAAGTAAGCTATTCACGAATATCTCAACAAGTTTTAGTATACCTGTTCTTATTTTGGACTTGACATCACTATGAAAATATCATGATTTAATTATACACTTTGAGACATTATGTACGGCTAGTGGCATATTTCTGCATTAAGATACTTGAATACAACTAGTAATTATTTGCTTATTTTAAATTTCTAAAATATTTACTTAAATAAATTTTTGAAGTTACAAGTTAATTGATCATTGGCCGACATTGTAGTCTTACGAAGTTGACATTGTCTCTCTAAAGTTGAAACCCATGACTTGGCTCCAAAACCCAACAAAAAGACCAGTAGACGTTTGTACATGGTGCTGACACCATTTTCGTCCACATAAACATGCTCGATCTATGCTGTCTATATAATTATAGTAAAAATTGTGTACTTTTATAGTTGGTTGTTAAAATCAAATGACCAAGTTGCAATTAGTTAACTTGAGCTGTAAACTATTTTGATAATGCATAATACATGAGTCTTAAATTTGGAAAAAATTCTAAAAATCATGATTGTGCCCCTACATTGTTCCTGAGTCTGTCTATATTAATCGTTCTCAAATTCATCGTTCTCTTAAATTTGATATAAGCTGCCTCAACATTTTAACAATTTCGAACAATGTTATAGATCAACAAGCTTTGTCGTTCTCTTGAATTTGATATAAGCTGCCTCAACATTTTTATGTGCAATTTCAAACAATGTTACAGATCAACAAGCTTCGTTTTCTATCAATGATTTTATAACAGCTGGCCTATTTGTATGTACTGAGCTCATGAAACAATTCAAACCACTTCAGTCACGAGAAATTTATATTTGTTGCGATGCAGCAGCAAGTGGCAGAAGGTATCAGCAACTCTCTCCTCCGCAACACTTGTAGGTACATTGTCTTCTCATACTGAAAACCTCTCCTTTCACAGGAATATATTTCTATGTCAAAAGAATTCCATGGCTTAAAAGTCGATCCCAAATGACCGGGGGAAAGTGGTATATATATACTAGTTACTATTAATTTTTCCTAGCAAGTGGTAATGCATTATCCTGCGTTTTCTCTTTGGTTGTTTTGTACATGTTCTTTGTATTAATTTCATATAATATTTCTTGAAGTTTATGAGAATGCATGAAATTATAATATGGGATAGAAAGAGAGGGCAGAAAAACTGAAGATATATATTATTATTACTTCTACTGCATTTTACAACGGAGGCAAAAGCCTCAATATATAGAAAATAGGAAACTCGGCGGCTACTCTTGCTACAGTAGCTAGTATATGATGATATTATCTTAATGGCATAAGCTTGATGATGTCAATGTTAAAGCTGATATTTAACAATATTATATTGAATGATTTGTAATAGTTTACATGGTATTTCATTAATTGACGCAAGAAACCAAGTACATACTCTTTTTCCAAGCAAATGCATTTTTACAGGCACTTACCTAATACAATAAAACTATGTGTATTCATATGTTGACTACTAATTGTACCAGGATTGTTATCAAATAATTATACTATGTTCACATGTTAGCCACCATCAAGTTTTCAACTACTCCATCTGTCCCTCTCATTTCTTTACACTTTCTTTTTTGGGATATCATCTCAAATCTTTACATTCCAAAATTACCCAAAATAGAAAAGTTTTATAATAAAAAAATAACTACATCCCCTACTTTCCTCCATTAAACTCATTTTATTACATAAAATATTGATTGGTCCCACCACTTTACTCACTTTTCTTACTTTTCTCCACTATTTTACTTTTTTCTAACCTTCGTGCCCAACTCATTTGTAAACAAATGAGAGGGACGGAGGGAGTACATGTTAGCTGCCATCAAGATTTCAACTACTCTAGTGAAGACACTGTAAAGGTTGTAGTTGACTAATGACCATAAATATTGCCTGAAGCTCTGTATGTGTGCATCACCAATACTTTCAATTTCATCACCTTCTTAATACGTCCGATTTAATAAATAAACAGACCCCATGACTTTGACCTCCTTCGATTCATCGCGCACTTGATTTTGGTATTAGCAACCATGAAATTTGCACATTCATTTTTAAACAATGTCACTGATAAACAAGATTTTTTTCAAGGCTTCAATAACAGATGACCCATTGGTGCGCTAGACTCGTGGAACAATTCCATCAACTTTTGTGAGGGGAATGGAGTTACATGTAGCCGTAGACATATGAGGGTAACAAAACTAAGCTTTTACTTGCAAGGTTTGGTGGGTATATTGCCTTCTCATGTTTGAAACCTCTCCTTTCTCAGGTCAATTCTCCTCCGTCAAAATGACTTTCAGGGCTCAATCCAGAACGAAATTGGTTCACAATTCTTTTCAAGGTGGATTTCCTGCCAATGTGAGTCATTGTGTAGATGTGGCAATAATCTAAAAGGAAAATTACCTAAAAAATTTGCTTCTAGGTTTAAGCTTAATTCCTTTAGTCTTGAAAAGAGCATTTTCTTACTCCCTTAAAAACAAAGAACATTCTTCACCCTATATATATATTGTGAGAGATAGTCAGGTAAAAATACAAAATATCAATCCCATTTAAGCATGTATTTAAAATACCTATTCTACTTCTAATATATTAAGAATATATTTTTATTATTAGTATTTAGAATTCTAAAGTTCTTAACAATTAGAAAAATAGATTGAGAACATTTAAACTCTCCGTATCCTCATTTACATATAATGTGGGTCAGGAATGAATTTTACAAATTATAAAAAGCGTTAATAAAAGGTAATCAACTAAAAAGAGTAATAAAATAATATACTAACACTACTTTTATCTAATACAAGTTATCATAGGAATAAAACAGCAAAAATACAATATTTTAATGCATAAGCATGCATTTTAAATTAAAACACAATATGTAATTATACAATTTACAACAAAAATATATTCTTCTAGAAGATCGTAGAAAGTTCAAGGATATATTCTACTAGCATATCAAAATCTAATATAAATATATTAAATATATTTCTATGAGATCATAATATATCATAATATATTACTTGAATAAATATATCCTTTCTTTTCACCTACCATTATCCTGTCTTTATCACATTTTCTTCTTGAATATCTAGTTCTAATATAATTATATTGTTTCAAAAAGTACTAGTCTATTCTAGAACCTTCTCACATTTTCTTCTAGAATATCTGGGTCTAATATAATTATATTGTTTCAGAAAGTAACTAGTCTATTCCAGAACCTTCTATCTTATTGTATAAATATATCCTTTCTCTTCACCTACCATTATCCTTCTCTTCCCCATATTTTTCATTCCCCTAAAACTTTCCATACAGCTTCTCTTCTCCGTATTTCTCATTTCTTATATCTTTTCCGGACATTTTTCATTTCCCTAAAACTTCTCATACAACTTCTTTTTCCCACATTTTTCATTGCCTGGAACTTTCTTTTCATACAATTTCAATGTGTTAGTATGGATAAATGGTAATCTAAATTAATTAATTGTTTAATGTCTATATGCTTATCTACATATATTTTTTAAACCAAATTGAAAATATTTTTATGATTATACTTGATGGCTTGTACGATGCAGGTTCTTGTGTTCCTTCTTTGTGATTCACTAAATCAACATTCAACAACACGTCAATAGTCAGGTAAACTCTCAACATTCAACAACACCTCAATAGTCAGGTAATCTCTCAAATTCCAACAATTGTATTATGTTTCTGTTTGAGCACTAGTTTTTTATTAATTTAGATATTCATCAATTTAAAATTTAATACAATTAAATCAAGATCTCAATTCTTAACTAATTATAGTTTTTGTTTGTTTTTATAGATCTAGCTTGACCTTGATTCCCAAACATAGTTTATATAGTTATGTCCTATTCTAATGTAAAATATTGGAATTTGCTTGATGTGAACTTTTATCCATTTACAAAACAGTCATGGAGTTTTTTTTTTTAATATTAATGTTAAAAAATACTATTCCAAAATCCTCATGTCATAATTCTTTTATAATAGAATATTTGTAGAAAATACTCCCAAAACTTTATTCCACATAAGGATGACAAATTTTGGACCACAAAATTTTTTATTATACTTTCAATTACTATTTATTTAACTTTTACAAATTTTGTGGTCCAAAAGATTAATTTTTTATGATACACCATTAGTGACTCTTCTAAGATTATTATTTAATAAATTATTGTATATATTTGAAGGTAGCTTAAAAATAATTAATATGAAATCTAACAATACAATTATTTTAATAGGTGATTTTTAATTTTATCCATTGGACATCCATGTATGTACTACTTGATACATGCAGGTACCTATGTACAGTTTTAAAAATCATGACCTCAAGCCAGAAAATGCCATCAGGTACGTAATCCAAGAAAATCATGTAGAACCTCAAAGGTGAATAAATACAAAACTCTTTGTATCCTATACTATCAAAATAATACAACGTACAATTTAGTCATTTGATTTTAAGAACTAACTACAGAATATATGCTATTATTTACTACCATATATGAGTGTATGATTAATTTTTTTTTTTTGCCGAATGATTGTATTTAGATAACATGAATTGCGAATGTTTGTGTGAACTACATGGTGTCATCACCATATTTAAACGTCTACTGCTCTTTGGTCTGGGTTTTGGAGCCAAGCTATGGATTTCAATTCTAAAGAGACAATGTCAACTTCTTAAGATTACAAAGCCGCCCAATCTTCCATCAACTAGTGACTTCAACAATTTATGTAACTAAATATTTTAGAATTTTTAAGAAAATAATTACTAGCTAGTATAGGATTACCTTATGCAGAAATATTTCACTAGCTGTACCTAATGTATTAAATTGTCCTCTGATGAAATTCTGATCTTCCCACATTGATGTCAAGTCTAGAAGAGATAACAGGTATGCTGAAACTTACTGAGTGATTGGTGAACAACTTCCTTTTCAGGATTAATCGGTCCAAAGACTGGTAAATGGACTACATTTTGCACGGAAATTTCGGTGAAGACGTAAGGGTCATGGATTATCCTGACCTAGCAAATGGAACTTTGACATGTGTTGCTTTCTCCTTTAGGATGCCACTTGCACCAAGCACCGTTTTTCAATTTTTCTGTGATCACAAATCTAGAATGGAGGTATGCATTAATCAGCTAAATGCTAAATGCATAACTCCTTTCTATTTTTGTGATCACAGGAAAACTCTAACAACATGCTTGGTGCAATTGACAAATTAAGGAGGTAGCAACAGTACCCATCATAGTTCCATTTGGTAGGCGAGGATCATCCATAACCCTTCTACTCATCAATGTAACATCTTTACCGAAATTTTTGTGAAATATAGTACTCCATCTGCCGGTCTTTGGACTAAGAATCCCGAAAAGTAAGCTATTCACGAATATCTCAACAAGTTTTAGTATACCTGTTCTTATTTTGGACTTGACATCATTATGAAAATATCATGATTTAATTAGACACTTTGAGACATTATGTACGGCTAGTGGCATATTTCTGCATTAAGATACTTGAATACTAGCTAGTAATTATTTGCTTATTTTAAATTTCTAAAATATTTACTTAAATAAATTTTTGAAGTTACAAGTTAATTGATCATTGGCCGACATTGTAGTCTTACGAAGTTGACATTGTCTCTCTAAAGTTGAAACCCATGACTTGGCTCCAAAACCCAACAAAAAGACCAGTAGACGTTTGTACATGGTGCTGACACCATTTTCGTCCACATAAACATGCTCGATCTATGCTGTCTATATAATTATAGTAAAAATTGTGTACTTTTATAGTTGGTTGTTAAAATCAAATGACCAAGTTGCAATTAGCTAACTTGAGCTGTAAACTATTTTGATAATGCATAATACATGAGTCTTAAATTTGGAAAAAATTCTGAAAATCATGATTGTGCCCCTACATTGTTCCTGAGTCTGTCTATATTAATCGTTCTCAAATTCATCGTTCTCTTAAATTTGATATAAGCTGCCTCAACATTTTAACAATTTCGAACAATGTTATAGATCAACAAGCTTTGTCGTTCTCTTGAATTTGATATAAGCTGCCTCAACATTTTTATGTGCAATTTCAAACAATGTTACAGATCAACAAGCTTCGTTTTCTATCAATGATTTTATAACAGCTGGCCTATTGGTATGTACTAAGCTCATGAAACAATTCAAACCACTTCAGTCACGAGAAATTTATATTTGTTGCGATGCAGCAGCAAGTGGCAGAAGGTATCAGCAACTCTCTCCTCCGCAACACTTGTAGGTACATTGTCTTCTCATACTGAAAACCTCTCCTTTCACAGGAATATATTTCTCTGTCAAAAGAATTCCATGGCTTAAAAGTCGATCCCAAATGATCGGGGGAAAGTGGTATATATGTACTAGTTACTATTAATTTTTCCTAGCAAGTGGTAATGCATTATCCTGCGTTTTCTCTTTGGTTGTTTTGTACATGTTCTTTGTATTAATTTCATATAATATTTCTTGAAGTTTATGAGAATGCATGAAATTATAATATGGGATAGAAAGAGAGGGCAGAAAAACTGAAGATATATATTATTATTACTTCTACTGCATTTTACAACGGAGGCAAAAGCCTCAATATATAGAAAATAGGAAACTCGGCGGCTACTCTTGCTACAGTAGCTAGTATATGATGATATTATCTTAATGACATAAGCTTGATGATGTCAATGTTAAAGCTGATATTTAACAATATTATATTGAATGATTTGTAATAGTTTACATGGTATTTCATTAATTGACGCAAGAAACCAAGTACATACTCTTTTTCCAAGCAAATGCATTTTTACAGGCACTTACCTAATACAATAAAACTATGTGTATTCATATGTTGACTACTAATTGTACCAGTATTGTTATCAAATAATTATACTATGTTCACATGTTAGCCACCATCAAGTTTTCAACTACTCCATCTGTCCCTCTCATTTCTTTACACTTTCTTTTTTGGGATATCATCTCAAATTTTTACATTCCAAAATTACCCAAAATAGAAAAGTTTTATAATAAAAAAATAACTACATCCCCTACTTTCCTCCATTAAACTCATTTTATTACATAAAATATTGATTGGTCCCACCACTTGACTCACTTTTCTTACTTTTCTCCACTATTTTACTTTTTTCTAACCTCCGTGCCCAACTCATTTGTAAACAAATGAGAGGGACGGAGGGAGTACATGTTAGCTGCCATCAAGATTTCAACTACTCTAGTGAAGACACTGTAAAGGTTGTAGTTGACTAATGACCATAAATATTGCCTGAAGCTCTGTATGTGTGCATCACCAATACTTTCAATTTCATCACCTTCTTAATACGTCCGATTTCATAAATAAACAGACCCCATGACTTTGACCTCCTTCGATTCATCGCACACTTAATTTTGGTATTAGCAAATTTGCACATTCATTTTTAAACAATGTCACTAATAAACAAGATTTTTTTCAAGGCTTCAATAACAGATGACCCATTGGTGCGCTAGACTCGTGGAACAATTCCATCAACTTTTGTGAGGGGAATGGAGTTACATGTAGCCGTAGACATATGAGGGTAACAAAACTAAGCTTTTACTTGCAAGGTTTGGTGGGTATATTGCCTTCTCATGTTGGAAACCTCTCCTTTCTCAGGTCAATTCTCCTCCGTCAAAATGACTTTCAGGGCTCAATCCAGAACGAAATTGGTTCACAATTCTTTTCAAGGTGGATTTCCTGCCAATGTGAGTCATTGTGTAGATGTGGCAATAATCTAAAAGGAAAATTACCTAAAAAATTTGCTTCTTGGTTTAAGCGTAATTCCTTTAGTCTTGAAAAGAGCATTTTCTTACTCCCTTAAAAACAAAGAACATTCTTCACCCTATATATATATATTGTGAGAGATAGTCAGGTAAAAATACAAAATATCAATCCCATTTAAGCATGTATTTAAAATACCTATTCTACTTCTAATATATTAAGAATATATTTTTATTATTAGTATTTAGAATTCTAAAGTTCTTAACAATTAGAAAAATAGATTGAGAACATTTAAACTCTCCGTATCCTCATTTACATATAATGTGGGTCAGGAATGAATTTTACAAATTATAAAAAGCGTTAATAAAAGGTAATCAACTAGAAAGAGTATTACAATAATATACTAACACTACTTTTATCTAATACAAGTTATCATAGGAATAAAACAGCAAAAATACAATATTTTAATGCATAAGCTTGCATTTTAAATTAAAACACAATATGTAATTATACAATTTACAACAAAAATATATTCTTCTAGAAGATCCTAGAAAGTTCAAGGATATATTCTACTAGCATATCAAAATCTAATATAAATATATTAAATATATTTCTATGAGATCATAATATATCATAATATATTACTTGAATAAATATATCCTTTCTTTTCACCTACCATTATCCTGTCTTTATCACATTTTCTTCTAGAATATCTAGTTCTAATATAATTATATTGTTTCAAAAAGTACTAGTCTATTCTAGAACCTTCTCACATTTTCTTCTAGAATATCTGGGTCTAATATAATTATATTGTTTCAGAAAGTAACTAGTCTATTCCAGAACCTTCTATCTTATTGTATAAATATATCCTTTCTCTTCACCTACCATTATCCCTCTCTTCCCCATATTTTTCATTCCCCTAAAACTTTCCATACAGCTTCTCTTCTCTGTATTTCTCATTTCTTATATCTTTTCCGGACATTTTTCATTTCCCTAAAACTTCTCATACAACTTCTTTTTCCCACATTTTTCATTGCCTGAAACTTTCTTTTCATACAATTTCAATGTGTTAGTATGGATAAATGGTAATCTAAATTAATTAATTGTTTAATGTCTATTTGCTTATCTACATATATTTTTTAAACCAAATTTAAAATATTTTTATGATTATACTTGATGGCTTGTACGATGCAGGTTCTTGTGTTCTTTATTTGTGATTCACTAAATCAACATCCAACAACACGTCAATAGTCAGGTAATCTCTCAACATTCAACAACACCTCAATAGTCAGGTAATCTCTCAAGTTCTAACAATTGTATTATGTTTCTGTTTGAGCACTAGTTTTTCATTAATTTACATATTCATCAATTTAAAATTTAATACAATTAAATCAAGATCTCAATTCTTAGCTAATTATAGTTTTTGTTTGTTTTTATAGATCTAGCTTGACCATGATTCCCAAACATAGTTTATATAGT
Organism: Saposhnikovia divaricata; assembly: GCA_036435485.1. Classification (NCBI taxonomy): domain Eukaryota; kingdom Viridiplantae; phylum Streptophyta; class Magnoliopsida; order Apiales; family Apiaceae; genus Saposhnikovia; species Saposhnikovia divaricata. The sequence continues at coordinate 50,410,289 of CM071594.1, read as the reverse complement.
TATGTCCTATTCTAAAATAAATATTGGAATTTGCTTGATGTGAACTTTTATCCATTTACAAAACTCATGGAGTTTTTTTTTTAATATTAATGTTAAAAAATACTATTCCAAAATCCTCATGTCATAATTCTTTTATAATAGAATATTTGTAGAAAATACTCCCAAAATTTTATTCCACATAAGGATGACAAATTTTGGAGCACAAAATTTTTCTATTATACTTTCATTTACTATTTATTTAAGTTTTACAAATTTTTTGGTCCAAAAGATTAATTTTTTATGATACACCATTAGTGACTCTTCTAAGATTATTATTTAATAAATTATTGTATATATTTAAAGGTAGCTTAAAAATAATTAATATGAAATCTAACAATACAATTATTTTAATAGGTGATTTTTAATTTTATCCATTGTACATCCATGTATGTACTACTTGATACATGCAGGTACCTATGTGCGGTTTTAAAAATCATGACCTCAAGCCAGAAAATGCCATCAGGTACGTAATCCAAGAAAATCATGTAGAACCTCAAAGGTGAATAAATACAAAACTCTTTGTATCATATACTATCAAAATAATACAACGTACAACTTAGTCATTTGATTTTAAGAACTAACTACAGAATATATGCTATTATTTACTACCATATATGAGACAATGTCAACTTCTTAAGATTACAATGCCGGCCAATCTTCCATCAACTAGTGACTTCAACAATTTATGTAACTAAATATTTTAGAATTTTTAAGAAAATAATTACTAGCTAGTATAGGATTACCTTATGCAGAAATATTTCACTAGTTGTACCTAATGTATTAAATTGTCCTCGGATGAAATTCTGATCTTTCCACATTGACGTCAAGTCTAGAAGAGATAACAGATATGCTAAAACTTACTGAGTGACTAGTGAACAACTTCCTTTTCAGGATTAATCGGTCCAAAGACTGGTAAATGGACTACATTTTGCACGGAAATTTCGGTGAAGACGTAAGGGTCATGGATTATCCTGGCCTAGCAAATGGAACTTTGACATGTGTTGCTATCTCCTTTAGGTTGTCACCTGCACCAAGCACCGTGTTTCAATTTTTCTGTGATCACAAATCTAGAATGGAGGTATGCATTAATCAGCTAATGCTAAATGCATACCTCCTTTCTACTTTTGTGATCACAGGAAAACTCAAACAACATGCTTGGTGCAATTGACAAATTAAGGAGGTAGCAACAGTACCCATCATAGTTCCATTTGGTAGGCGAGGATCATCCATAACCCTTCTACTCATCAATGTAACATTTTACCGAAATTTTTGTGAAATATAGTACTCCATCTGCCGGTCTTTGTACTAAGAATCCCGAAAAGTAAGCTGTTCACGAATCTCTCAACAAGTTTTAGTATACCTGTTCTTATTTTGGACTTGACATCACTATGAAAATATCATGATTTAATTAGACACTATGAGACATTATGTACGGCTAGTGGCATATTTCTGCATTAAGATACTTGAATACTAGCTAGTAATTATTTGTTTATATTAAATTTCTAAAATATTTACTTAAATAAATTTTTGAAGTTACAAGTTAATTGAACATTGGCCGACATTGTAGTCTTTTGAAGTTGACATTGTCTCTCTAAAGTTGAAACCCATGACTTGGCTCCAAAACCCAACAAAAAGAGCAGTAGACAGTAGTTGTTTGTACATGGTGTTGACACCATTTCCGTCCACATAAACATGCTTGATCTATGCTATCTAGATAATTATAGTAAAAATTGTGTACTTTTATAGTTGGTTGTTAAAATCAAATGACCAAGTTGCAATTAGCTAAGTTGAGCTGTAAACTATTTTGATAATGCATAATACATGAGTCTTAAATTTGGAAAAAATTCTGAAAATCATGATTGTGCCCCTACATTGTTCCTGAGTCTTTCTATATTAATCGTTCTGAAATTCATCGTTCTCTTAAATTTGATATAAGCTGCCTCAATATTTTAACAATTTCAAACAATGTTATAGATCAACAAGCTTTGTCGTTCTCTTGAATTTGATATAAGCTGCCTCAACATTTTTATGTGCAATTTCAAACAATGTTACAGATCAACAAGCTTCGTTTTCTATCAATGATTTTATAACAGCTGGCCTATTGGTATGTACTGAGCTCATGGAACAATTCAGACCACTTCAGTCACGAGAAATTTATATTTGTTGCGATGCAGCAGCAAATGGCAGAAGGTATCAGCAACTCTCTCCTCCGCAACACTTGTAGGTACATTGTCTTCTCAAACTGAAAACCTCTCCTTTCACAGGAATATATTTCTCTGTCAAAAGAATTCCATGGCTTAAAAGTCGATCCCAAATGACCGGGGGAAAGTGGTATATATGTACTAGTTACTATTAATTTTTCCTAGCAAGTGGTAATGCATTATCCTGCGTTTTCTCTTTGGTTGTTTTGTACTTGTTCTTTGTATTAATTTAATATAATATTTCTTGAAGTTTATGAGAATGCATGAAATTATAATATGGGATAGAAAGAGAGGGCAGAAAAACTGAAGATATATATTATTATTAATTCTACTGCATTTTACAACGGAGGCAAGAGCCTCAATATATAGAAAATAGGAAACTCTGCGGCTACTCTTGCTATAGTAGCTAGTATATGATGATATTATCTTAATGACATAAGCTTGATGATGTCAATGTCAAAGCTGATATTTAACAATATTATATTGAATGATTTGTAATAGTTTACATGGTATTTCATTAATTGACGCAAGAAACCAAGTACATACTCTTTTTCCAAGCAAATGTATTTTTACAGGCACTTACCTAATACAATAAAACTATGTGTATTCATATGTTGACTACTAATTGGACCAGTATTGTTATCAAATAATTATACTATTTTCACATGTTAGCCACCATCAAGTCATCTGTCCCTCTCATTTCTTTACACTTTCTTTTTTGGGATATCCATCTCAAATCTTTACATTCCAAAATTACCCAAAATAGAAAAGTTTTATAATAAAAAATAACTACATCCCCTACTTTCCTCCATTAAACTCATTTTATTACATAAAATATTTATTGGTCCCACCACTTTACTCACTTTTCTTACTTTTCTCCACTATTTTACTTTTTCTAACCTCTAATTTTCTTACATTTCTCCACTATTTTACTTTTTTCTAACCTCCGTGCCCAACTCATTTGTAAACAAATGAGAGGGACGGAGGGAGTACATGTTAGCTGCCATCAAGATTTCAACTACTCTAGTGAAGACACTGTAAAGGTTGTAGTTGACTAATGACCATAAATATTGCCTGAAGCTCTGTATGTGTGCATCACCAATACTTTCAATTTCATCACCTTCTTAATACTTCCGATTTCATAAAAAAAAACACACCCCATGACTTTGACCTCCTTCGATTCATCGCGCACTTAATTTTGGTATTAGCAACAGTGAAATTTGCACATTCATTTTTAAACAATGTCACTGATAAACAAGATTTTTTTCAAGGCTTCAATAACAGATGACCCATTGGTGCGCTAGACTCGTGGAAAAATTCCATCAACTTTTGTGAGGGGAATGGAGTTACATGTAGTCGTAGACATATGAGGGTAACAAAACTAAGCTTGTACTTGCAAGGTTTGGTGGGTATATTGCATTCTCATGTTGGAAACCTCTCCTTTCTCAGGTCAATTCTCCTCCGTCAAAATGACTTTCAGGGCTCAATCCAGAACGAAATTGGTTCACAATTCTTTTCAAGGTGGATTTCCAGCCAATCTGAGTCATTGTGTAGATATTGCACACACTGGAATGTCTGGCAATAATCTAAAAGGAAAATTACATATAAAAATTTGCTTCTTGGTTTAAGCTTAATTCCTTTAGTCTTGAAAAGAGCATTTTCTTACTCCCTTAAAAACAAAGAACATTCTTTACCCCATATATATATTGTGAGAGATAGTCAGGTAAAAATACAAAATATCAATCCCATTTAAGCATCTATTTAAAATACCTATTCTACTTCTAATATATTAAGAATATATTTTTATTATTAGTATTTAGAATTCTAAAGTTCTTAACAATTAGAAAAATAGATTGAGAACATTTAAACTCTCAGTATCCTCATTACATATAATGTGGGTCAGGAATGAATTTTACAAATTATAAAAAGCGTTAATAAAAGGTAATCAACTAAAAAGAGTATTACAATAATATACTAACACTACTTTTATCTAATACAAGTTATCATAGGAATAAAACAGCAAAAATACAATATTTTAATGCATAAGCATGCATTTTAAATTAAAACACAATATGTAATTATACAATTTACAACAAAAATATATTCTTCTAGAAGATCCTAGAAAGTTCAAGGATATATTCTACTAGCATATCAAAATCTAATATAAATAATATTAAATATATTTCTATGAGATCATAATATATCATAATATATTACTTGAATAAATATATCCTTTCTTTTCACCTACCATTATCCTGTCTTTATCACATTTTCTTCTAGAATATCTAGTTCTAATATAATTATATTGTTTCAAAAAGTACTAGTCTATTCTAGAACCTTCTCATATTTTCTTCTAGAATATCTGGGTCTAATATAATTATATTGTTTCAGAAAGTAACTAGTCTATTCCAGAACCTTCTATCTTATTGTATAAATTTATCCTTTCTCTTCACCTACCATTATCCCTCTCTTCCCCATATTTTTCATTCCCCTAAAACTTTCCATACAGCTTCTCTTCTCCGTATTTCTCATTTCTTATATCTTTTCCGGACATTTTTCATTTCCCTAAAACTTCTCATACAACTTCTTTTTCCCACATTTTTCATTACCTGAAACTTTCTTTTCATACAATTTCAATGTGTTAGTATGGATAAATGGTAATCTAAATTAATTAATTGTTTAATGTCTATATGCTTATCTACATATATTTTTTAAACCAAATTTAAAATATTTTTATGATTATACTTGATGGCTTGTACGATGCTGGTTCTTGTGTTCCTTCTTTGTGATTCACTAAATCAACATCAAACAACACGTCAATAGTCAGTAATCTCTCAACATTCAACAACACCTCAATAGTCAGGTAATCTCTAAAGTTCCAACAATTGTATTATGTTTCTGTTTGAGCACTAGTTTTTTATTAATTTAGATATTCATCAATTTAAAATTTAATACAATTAAATCAAGATCTCAATTCTTAACTAATTATAGTTTTTGTTTGTTTTTATAGATCTAGCTTGACCATGATTCCCAAACATAGTTTATATAGTTATGTCCTATTCTAATGTAAAATATTGGAATTTGCTTGATGTGAACTTTTATCCATTTACAAAACAGTCATAGAGTTTTTTTTTAATATTAATGTTAAAAAATACTATTCCAAAATCCTCATGTCATAATTCTTTTATAATAGAATATTTGTAGAAAATACTCCCAAAATTTTATTCCACATAAGGATGACAAATTTTGGACCACAAAATTTTTTATTATACTTTCATTTACTATTTATTTAACTTTTACAAATTTTGTGGTCCAAAAGATTAATTTTTTATGATACACCATTAGTGACTCTTCTAAGATTATTATTTAATAAATTATTGTATATATTTGAAGGTAGCTTAAAATTAATTAATATGAAATCTAACAATACAATTATTTTAATAGGTGATTTTTAATTTTATCCATTGGACATCCATGTATGTACTACTTGATACATGCAGGTACCTATGTGCGGTTTTAAAAATCATGACCTCAAGCCAGAAAATGCCATCAGGTACGTAATCCAAGAAAATCATGTAGAACCTCAAAGGTGAATAAATACAAAACTCTTTGTATCATATACTATCAAAATAATACAAAGTACAACTTAGTCATTTGATTTAAGAACTAACTACAGAATATATGCTATTATTTACTACCATATATGAGTGGATGATTAATTTTTTTTTCTGTCCAATGATTGTATTTAGATAACATGAATTGCGAATGTTTGTGTGAACTACATGGTGTCATCACCATATTTAAACGTGTACTGCTCTTTGGTCTGGGTTTTGGAGCCAAGCTATGGATTTCAATTCTAAAGAGACAATGTCAACTTCTTAAGATTACAATGCCGGCCAATCTTCCATCAACTAGTGACTTCAACAATTTATGTAACTAAATATTTTAGAATTTTTAAGAAAATAATTACTAGCAAGTATAGGATTACCTTATGCAGAAATATTTCACTAGCTGTACCTAATGTATTTAATTGTCCTCTCATGAAATTCTGATCTTTCCACATTGATGTCAAGTCTAGAAGAGATAACAGGTATGCTGAAACTTACTGAGTGATTGGTGAACAACTTCCTTTTCAGGATTAATCGGTCCAAAGACTGGTAAATGGACTACATTTTGCACGGAAATTTCGGTAAAGACGTAAGGGTCATGGATTATCCTGGACTAGCAAATGAAACTTTGACTTGTGTTGCTATCTCCTTTAGGTTGTCACTTGCACCAAGCACCGTGTTTCAATTTTTCTGTGATCACAAATCTAGAATGGAGGTATGCATTAATCAGCTAAATGCTAAATGCATACCTCCTTTCTATTTTTGTGATCACAGGAAAACTCAAACAACATGCTTGGTGCAATTGACAAATTAAGGAGGTAGCAACAGTACCCATCATAGTTCCATTTGGTAGGCGAGGATCATCCGTAACCCTTCTACTCATCAATGTAACATCTTTACCGAAATTTTTGTGAAATATAGTACTCCATCGGCCGGTCTTTGGACTAGGAATCCCGAAAAGTAAGCTGTTCACGAATCTCTCAACAAGTTTTAGTATACCTGTTCTTATTTTGGACTTGACATCACTATGAAAATATCATGATTTAATTAGACACTTTGAGACATTATGTACGGCTAGTGGCATATTTCTGCATTAAGATACTTGAATACTAGCTAGTAATTATTTGCTTATATTATATTTCTAAAATATTTACTTAAATAAATTTTTAAAGTTACAAGTTAATTGAACATTGGCCAACACTGTAGTCTTATGAAGTTGACATTGTCTTTCTAAAGTTGAAACCCATGACTTGGCTCCAAAACCCAACAAAAAGAGCAGTAGACGTTTGTACATGGTATTGACACCATTTTCGTCCACATAAACATGCTCGATCTATGCTATCTAGATAATTATAGTAAAAATTGTGTACTTTTATAGTTGGTTGTTAAAATCAAATGACCAAGTTGGAATTAGCTAACTTGAGCTGTAAACTAATTTGATAATGCATAATACATGAGTCTTAAATTTGGAAAAAAATTTGAAAATCATGATTGTGCCCCTACATTATTCCTGAGTCTGTCTATATTAATCGTTCTCAAATTCATCATTCTCTTAAATTTGATATAAGCTGCCTCAACATTTTAACAATTTCAAACAATGTTATAGATCAACACGCTTTGTCGTTCTCTTGAATTTGATAACAGCTGGCCTATTGGTATGTATTGAGCTCATGGAACAATTCAGACCACTTCAGTCACGAGAAATTTATATTTGTTGCGATGCAGCAGCAAATGGCAGAAGGTATCAGCAACTCTCTCCTCCGCAACACTTGTAGGTACATTGTCTTCTCATACTGAAAACCTCTCCTTTCACAGGAATATATTTCTCTGTCAAAAGAATTCCATGGCTCAAAAGTCGATCCCAAATGACGGGGGGAAAGTGGTATATATGTATTAGTTACTATTAATTTTTCCTAGCAAGTGGTAATTCATTATCTTTCATTTTCTCTTTGGTTGTTTTGTACTTGTTCTTTGTATTAATTTCATATCATATTTCTTGAAGTTTATGAGAATGCATGAAATTATCATATGGGATAGAAAGAGAGGGCAGAAAAACTGAAGATATATATTATTATTACTTCTACTGCATATTACAACGGAGGCAAGAGCCTCAATATATAGAAAATAGGAAACTCGGCGGCTACTCTTGCTACAGTAGCTAGTATATGATGATATTGTCTTAATGACATAAGCTTGATGATGTCAATGTTAAAGCTGATATTTAACAATATTATATTGAATGGTTTGTAAAAGTTTACATGGTATTTCATTAGTTGACGCAAGAAACCAAGTACATACTCTTTTTCCAAGCAAATGCATTTTTACAGGCACTTACCTAATACAATAAAACTATGTGTATTCATATGTTGATACTGATTGTACCAGTATTGTTATCAAATAATTATACTATGTTCACATGTTAGCCACCATCAAGTTTTCAAATACTCCATCTGTCCCTCTCATTTCTTTACACTTTCTTTTTTGGGATATCAATCTCAAATCTTTACATTCCAAAACTTACCCAAAATAGAAAAGTTTTATAATAAAAAAATAATTACATCCCCTACTTTTCTCAATTAAACTCATTTTATTACATAAAATATTGATTCGTCCACCACTTTACTCACTTTTCTTACTTTTCTCCACTATTTTACTTTTTCCTAACGTCGGTGCCCAACTCATTTGTAAACAAATGAGAGGGGCCGAGGGAGTACATGTTAGCTGCCATCAAGATTTCAACTACTCTAGTGAAGACACTGTAAAGGCTCTAGTTGATTAATGACCATAAATATTGCCTGAAGCTCTGTATGTGTGCATCACCAATACTTTGAATTTCATCACCTTCTTAATACTTCTGATTTCATAAAAAACACCCCATGACTTTGACCTCCTTCGATTCATCGCGCACTTAATTTTGGTATTAGCAACCATGAAATTTGCACATTCATTTTTAAACAATGTCACTGATAAACAAGATTTTTTTCAAGGCTTCAATAACAGATGATCCATTGGGTGCGCTGGACTCGTGGAACAATTCCATCAACTTTTGTCAGGGGAATGGAGTTACACGTAGCCGTAGACATATGAGGGTAACAAAACTAAGCTTTTACTCGCAAGGTTTGGTGGGTATATTGCCTTCTCATGTTGGAAGCCTCTCCTTTCTCAGGTCAATTCTCCTCCGTCAAAATGACTTTCAGGGCTCAATCCGGAACGAAATTGGTTCACAATTCTTTTCAAGCATTGTGTAGATATTGCACACACTGGAATGTCTGGAAATAATCTAAAAGGAAAATTACCTAAAAAATTTGCTTCTTGGTCTAAGCTTAATTCCTTTAGTCTTGAAAAGAGCATTTTCTTACTCCCTTAAAAACAAAGAACATTCTTCACCCCATGTATATATTGTGAGAGATAGTCAGGTAAAAATACAAAATATCAATCCCATTTAAGCATCTATTTAAAATACCTGTTCTACTTCTAGTATATTAAGAATATATTTTTATTATTAGTATTTAGAATTCTAAAGTTCTTAACAATTAGAAAAATAGATTGAGAACATTTAAACTCTCCCTATCCTCATTTACATATAATGTGGGTCAGGAATGAATTTTACAAATTTTAAAAAGCGTTAATAAAAGGAAATCAACTAAAAAGAGTATTAAAATAATATACTAATAATACTTTTATCTAATACAAGTTATCATAGAAATAAAATAGCAAAAATACAATTTTTAATGCATAAGCATGCATTTTAAATTAAAACACAATATGTAATTATACAATTTACAACATAAATATATTCTTCTAGAAGATCCTAGAAAGTTCAAGGATATATTCTACTAGCATATCATAATCTAATATAAATATATTAAATATATTTCTATGAGATCATAATATATCATAATATATTACTTGAATAAATATATCCTTTCTTTTCACCTACCATTATCCTGTCTTTCTCACATTTTCTTCTAGAATATTTAGTTCTAATATAATTATATTGTTTCAAAAAGTACTAGTCTATTCTAGAACCTTCTCACATTTTCTTCTAGAATATCTGGGTCTAATATAATTATATTGTTTTAGAAAGTAACTAGTCTATTCTAGAACCTTCTATCTTATTGTATAAATATATCCTTTCTCTTCACCTACCATTATCCCTCTCTTCCCCATATTTTTCATTCCCCTAAAACTTTCCATACAACTTATCTTCTCCATATTTCTCATTTCTTATATCTTTTCCGGACATTTTTCATTTCCCTAAAACTTCTCATACAACTTCTTTTTCCCACATTTTTCATTGCCTGAAACTTTCTTTTCATACAATTTCTATGTGTTAGTATGGATAAATGGTAATCTAAATTATTTAATTGTTTAAAGTCTATATGCTTATCTACATATATTTTTTAATCCAAATTTAAAACATTTTTATGATTATACTTGATGGCTTCTACGTTCTTGTGTTCCTTCTTTGTGATTCACTAAATCAACATTCAATAACACGTCAATAGTCAGGTAATCTCTCAACATTCAACAACACGTCAATAGTCAGGTAATCTCTCAAGTTCCAACAATTGTATTATGTTTCTGTTTGAGCACTAGTTTTTTATTAATTTAGATATTCATCAATTTAAAATTAAATACAATTAAATCAAGATCTCAATTCTTAACTAATTATAGTTTTTGTTTGTTTTTATAGATCTGGCTTGACCATGATTCCCAAACATAGTTTACATAGTTATGTCCTATTCTAATGTAAAATATTGGAATTTGCTTGATGTGAACTTTTATCCATTTACAAAACAGTCATGGAGTTTTTTTTAATATTCAAGTATCTTGATGTTTTTAATATTGATGAAATTCTGATCTTTCCACATTGATGTCAAGTCTAGAAGAGATAACAGGTATGCTGAAACTTACTGAGTGATAGGTGAACAACTTCCTTTTCAGGATTAATCGGTCCAAAGACTGGTAAATGGACTACATTTTGCACGGAAATTTCGGTGAAGACGTAAGGGTCATGGCCTAGCAAATGGAACTTTGACATGTGTTGCTATCTCCTTTAGGTTGTCTCTTGCACCAAGCACCGTGTTTCAATTTTTCTGTGATCACAAATCTAGAATGGAGGTATGCATTAATCAGCTAAATGCTAAATGCATACCTCCTTTCTATTTTTGTGATCACAGGAAAACTCAAACAACATGCTTGGTGCAATTGACAAATTAAGGAGGTAGCAACAGTACCCATCATAGTTCCATTTGGTAGGCGAGGATCATCCATAACCCTTCTACTCATCAATGTAACATCTTTACCGAAATTTTTGTGAAATATAGTACTCCATCTGCCGGTCTTTGGACTAAGAATCCCGAAAAGTAAGCTGTTCACGAATCTCTCAACAAGTTTTAGTATACATGTTCTTATTTTGGACTTGACATCACTATGAAAATATCATGATTTAATTAGACACTTTGAGACATTATGTAAGGCTAGTGGCATATTTCTGCATTAAGATACTTGAATACTAGCTAGTAATTATTTGCTTATATTAAATTTCTAAAATATTTACTTAAATAAATTTTTGAAGTTACAAGTTAATTGAACCTTGGCCGACATTGTAGTCTTATGAAGTTGACATTGTCTCTCTAGAGTTGAAGCCCATGACTTGGCTCCAAAACACAGCAAAAAGAGCAGTAGACATTTGTACATGCACTACAAGAAAATCGACCTTTTCCTACCGTCAAATCGGTAGGAATAGGCCCAAAATCGGTAGGAAATACCGAATTTCCTACCGGCCCCGTGCGGTAGGAAATGCTTAAGTGGGAAATGACTTTGGTAGGAAATGATATTGACCGGGTCAACGAAGGTCCCACATGATGACGTGGCATGCCACATGGCGGGGACCCACATGCCAACTTGGACGATGATGTGGCGACATGTCAGATGCCATGTCATATGACACGTGGGCGGCCCCTGCACACGTCATCAGCCACGTCAGCTGCTGACGTGGAAATTGTAGCAAGTGCAGAGTCATTTCCTACCGACCACTTTTGCACACTTCGGTAGGAATTGTTCCAGGCACCTTGTAAAATGGCATTTCCTACCGGCCATTTCCTACCGCTATTCATTATTTCATACCATTCTTATGAATGCAGTAGGAAATGTCTTGAAGACGGTAGGAAATACTAGGTTTCGAATTGTAATAACGGTGGGAAATGGCTTGAAGATAGTAGGAAATACTGGGCAAATTTTTTAAAAATAAATGTTCTTAATTGATTCAAAAGCATACACATTGCATAACAAAATCAATATCTAATTCACAAGCATACAATAAAAACCAAAAATCAAACATCTATCATAAATCGTAATCCGCCTTCATCACCATAAAATTAACAAATTAAAGTTACATCTACAAAATATTTGTACAAATTTACTAAAATACAACCATTACAACAAAGCTAAATAAAAATTTAAAAACCTAAACTAATCACTCTTGAAGTGGTCATCATAATTGTCTTTGTCATTGCCTTCAACATCGCCTTCATCCGTTCTCTTTAGCCTTCTTCCGAAAAGTTCTTTTAATTTGTATCAAGTCCTAACAATTTACATAAAAAATGGAACAAAAAATTATACATATATACATACACAATTGAAAGTTAATGAGCTCAAATAGCAAACAAAATGAAAGTTTGAACTAATCAAATTGAAGAATACTATATGTAATTCAAACATACAAATATTATTCAAATTAAACTAACACAAACACACACATATTATATGTAAATCAAATGGATATATAAAAGAGGGTAAAGATTTGTACCTAAATAATGGTGATGAAGAAGAAAATCGAGATGAAAAAAATGAAAAGAGTTGATAAAAATAGTAAAAGATGGAGAGGTGGAGAAGAGAGTTGAAGTGAAGGGGAATGAAGAAAGTTATTGTTCTATAAATCTGAATTACACATTTCCTACCGCACTTCTATATTTCCTACAAATTTGAGGTAGGAAATGACTTTGGGCGCCATTTTGAAATTTGATTTGGGCGCTCATTTCGAATTTTTGGTTGAGGCGGTCATTTTAAATTTTTCGTGAATTATCATTTCCTACCGCAAGTCGGTAGGAAATGACTCTGGGCGCCATTTTGAATTTTGATTTGGGCGCTCATTTCGAATTTTTGGTTTTGGCGCTCATTTTGATTTTTTAGTGAATTATCATTTCCTACCGCAGGATACCATTCTACCGTAAACCGGTAGGAAATGGAAAAAAAATGAAAAATGAGATAGCGGGGATTCGAACCCACATCTCCAGCGAAATTTGTACTACCTACAACCATTATGCTAAGGTGGTTCCTGTGTTTTATTGTTACTCTAAAATTATATAACCACAATACCTTGTTTATCACTTTTTCATTAAAAAGTCCTTACAAATGAACTTTAAAAATCACAATTTTTTGCAAATGTCACTAATTCATAGTGATCTTGAAATTCTCATGGTTGGATCGTTAAAAAATAGAACTAGAAAAATGGATTAGTACAAATTATTGTTAAAATAAGGGTTTTCCTTATAAAATCACGTCAAATGAATTTTAAAAATCACAATTTTTTTCACACATGACTAATTTGCAGTGATAATGAGATCCGTACGGTTAAATCGTTCAAAAAACTTTTTTTCAAAAAATAAAGTCCAACCCTAGTAACCCTAAATATAACCCCTAAACTACAACCATATGTTGTGGAAGCTAAGTTGTTAAAGATGGTGAATAATTTTTTTAAGAAAAACTAATTTGTAAGTGCATAATTTTGTTATGGAACTACGCGTACTAATATACAACGAGTTTAACAAAATACATAAAAAAGGTTGAAATTATTTTGTAATAAATAAAGGTTAAAGTCAAATTACTAGTTGACCGTTAAATTAATTAATCAAATAAATTTATTAAATTTTAAATATTTTGGAATAAGATTTAAAAATATTGATTTTGACTCCCATACGGTTCGATCGTCGAAATTCTATTTCAAAATTATAGAATCAAGAATCGGGAACGAAAACTAGTTTTGGGGTTAAAATCAAATTACTAGGTGACCTTTAAATTATTTAATCAAATAAATTTATTATTTTTCTTAAAATTTTGGAATAAAATTTAAAAAGATTGATCTTGACTCCCGTACAGTTTGATCATCGATATTCTATTTCAAAATAATCGAATCAAGAATCGGGAACGAAAACTAGTTTAGGGATTAAAGTCAAATTACTAGTTGACTGTTTAATTACATAATCAAATAAATTTTTAAAATTTTTAAAATTTTAGTATATGATTTAAAAAGATTGATCTTGACTCCCGTATGGTTCATCGTGGAAATTCAATTTCAAAATAATGGAATCAAGAATCGGGAACGAAAACTAGTTTAGAGGTTAAAGTCAAAGAACTAGTTGACCTTTAAATTAAGTAATCAAATAAATTTAATATTTTTTTCAAAATTTGGAATAACATTCAAAAAGATTGATCTTGACTTTCGTACGGTTTGATTATCGAAATTCTATTTCAAAATAATCGAATCAAGAATCGGGAACGAAAACTAGTTTAGTGGTTAAAGTCAAATTACTAGTTCACCGTTAAATTACCCAACCAAAAAAAATTATTATTTTTTAAAAATTTTGGAATAGCATTTAAAAAGATTGATATTGACTCCCGTACGGTTCGATTATCGAAATTCTATTTCAAAATAATCGAATCAAGAATCGGGAACGAAAAGTAGTTTAATGGTTAAAGTCAAATTACTTGTTGACTGTTAAATTAGCTAATCAAATAAATTTATTATTTTTTTAAATTTTGGAATAACATTTAAAAATATTGATCTTGACTCCAGTATGGTTCGATCATCGAAATTCTATTTCTAAATATTCGAATCAAGAATCGGGAACGAAAACTAGTTTAAGGATTAAAATCAAATTACTAGTTGACCGTTGAATTAACTAATCAACTAAATTTATTATTTTTTAAAATTTTGGAATAACATTAAAAAATATTGATCTTGACTCCCGTACGGTTCGATCGTCGAAATTCTATTTCAAAATAATCAAATCAAGAATCGAGAACGAAAACTAGTTTAGGGTTAAAGTCAAAGTACTAGTTGACCGTTAAATTACCTAATCAAATAAATTTATTATTTTTTTTAAAATTTTGGAATAACATTTAAAAATATTGATCTTGACTCCCGTACGGTTCGATCGTTGAAATTTTATTTCAAAATAATCGAATCAAGAATCCAAAACGAAAGCTAGTTTAGGGGTTAAAGTAAAAAATAAAATAAAATTAGTGAATCTTGTGTGACGTGCATCAAAAAAATAATGAGTATTAATATTTGCATTTTTATGTATTTTAATTCGAATTTTATATTTTTTCCTATTTTTTATTTAAATTTTTAATGTAATTCAAAAATTTTTATTTTTATTTAGTAGATAAGATTTTAATTTTTTGCACAGCTCATTTCCTAACGCTCATCGGTAGGAAATGTCCACCGACACGTCAACCAATCAGAAGCCGCCAAGTAGACATTTGCTGGTGAATAGGCGAGGCATTTCCTACCGCCTACACGCGGTAGGAAATGCTACACATAAAGCTGCACTGCCACATGGCACTTGGGGCACACAACACTCATTTCCTACCGATGTCGGTAGGAAATGTGTCACTCATTTCCAACCGTAGTGAGACGGTAGGAAATGGTATGAGTGAAACGATGTCGTTTCATTGCGGTCGGACATTGACGTGGCTTTGCGGGTCCCACTCAACTCATTTCCTACTAATTTCGGTAGGAAATGTGGAGGCATTTCCTACCGGTTATGAGTCCCGTAGGAAATAGTCGTTTGACTTGAAAAACGGTAGGAAATGGTCGGTAGGAAATGCGTCGGTAGGAAATAAACGGTAGGAAAAGGCCGTTTTTCTTGTAGTGATGGTGTTGACACCATTTTCGTCCACATAAACATGCTCGATCTATGCTATTTAAATAATTATAGTAAAAATTGTGTACTTTTATAGTTGGTTGTTAAAATCAAATGACCAAGTTGCAATTAGCTAACTTGAGCTGTAAACTATTTTGATAATGCATAATACATGAGTCTTAAATTTGGGAAAAATTCTGAAAATCATGATTGTGCCCCTACATTATTCCTCAGTCTGTCTATATTAATCGTTCTCAAATTCATCGTTCTCTTAAATTTGATATAAGCTGCCTCAACATTTTAACAATTTCAAACAATGTTATAGATCAACAAGCTTTGTCGTTCTCTTGAATTTGATATAAGCTGCCTCAACATTTTTATGTGCAATTTCAAACAATGTTACAGATCAACAAGCTTCGTTTTCTATCAATTATTTTATAACAGCTGGCCTATTGGTATGTACTGAGCTCATGGAACAATTCAGACCACTTCAATCACGAGAAATTTATATTTGTTGCGATGCAACAGCAAATGGCAGAAGGTATCAGCAACTCTCTCCTCCGCAACACTTGTAGGTACATTGTCTTCTCATACTGAAAACCTCTCCATTCACAGGAATATATTTCTCTGTCAAAAGAATTCCATGGCTCAAAAGTCGATCCCAAATGACCGGGGGAAAGTGGTATATATGTACTAGTTACTATCAATTTTTCCTAGCAATTGGTAATGCATTATCCTACGTTTTCTCTTTTGTTGTTTTGTACTTGTTCTTTGTATTAATTTCATATCATATTTCTTGAAGTTTATGAGAATGCATGAAATTATAAAATGGGATAGAAAGAGAGGGCAGAAAAACTGAAGTTATATATTATTATTACTTCTACTGCATATTACAACGGAGGCAAGAGCCTCAATATATATATAAGTTGTGATACGATACCACACTCCTTTAGGAAATTCTTAAATTCCAAGCTTAAGTATTCTACCCCACGATCAGATGGTAGAGTTTTTATACTTTCGCCTATTTGCTTTTCTACTTCAGACTTATACTCCTTGAATTTTTCAAACAATTCGGATTTGTTATTCAAAAGATACACATATCCGTATCTACTAAAATCATCAGTAAAGGTTATGAAATAATAAAATCCACCGCCTCTCTCATCTTATCCGGTAAAAGGAGCTTTAGTCATTTTGCCAATGAGACATGGTTCGCATTCTTCGTATGATTCAAAATCAAAATTATCCAAGTATCCATCCTTATGTAACTTGGAAATACGATTCTCATTTATATGGCCTAAACGACAGTGCCAGAGGTATGTATGATTTGAGTCATTTGTCTTAAGACGTTTATTATTTATGTTATAGACAGGAGTATCAAGATCAAGAACATATAAACCATTAAACAAACGTGCAACCCCATAGGTAACATTATTCAATGAAAATGAACAACTATTGTTCTGAATCAAAAACGAAAAACCAATCTTGTCCAAACAAGAAATGGAAATAATGTTTCTTCAAATCGCAGGCACGTAAAAACAGTTCTCAAGTTATAAAATAAGCCCGGTGGGCAACGATAAATAATAAGTCCCTACAGCTAAGGTAGCAACCTTTGCTCCATTGCCAACACGTAGGTCGACTTCTACTTTCGCCAAAGTTCTACTCCTTCGCAGTTCTTGCACATTTATACAAATGTGAGAACCACGTCCAGTATCTAAAACCCATGATGTAGAAGTAGATAAATTGACTTCTATAACATAAATACCTGAATCCAAAATCTGATTAGCCTTCAATTTCTTCAGACCCTCCAAGTAAGTTGGACAGTTTCTCTTCCAATGACCCGGCTTCTTGCAAAAGTAACAATGACCCTTTGCCTTTTCAACATCACTTTTAGGCTTAAAAGCCTTCTTTACAGCGGGTTTTGGACTAGCAGATTTAGATACAAACTTCTTCTTGCCTTTTTATTTACTCTTTCCTTTGGCATTCCCCTTGTTGACCATCATTATGGGAGCAGAGGATGCCTTCTGAATGTTGGTCTCAGTAGTTTTCAACATAGCCAACAATTTGGTGGGGTTCTTGTCTATCTCATTCATATTGTAATTCGTTACAAATTGAGCATAGCTGCTGTTCAAAGATTGCAAGATCAGATCTATTTAGGCTTTCGGACTGATCGCGAACCCAGAGTAGCAAGGTACTCTATATATCCCATCATCTTTAGAACATGCGGTGCAACCGGATCACGTTTACCCTATTTACATGCATACAAGGCTTTGCTTGTATCAAACCTCTCTTGACGAGCCTATCCTTCAAACATACATTTAAGGTGCTCGATCATGATATAAGAATCAAAATTCTCATGCTGTTTCTGAAGCTCAGGATTCATAGTCGCAAGCATAAGACAAGTGACATCAGTGTCATCATCCAAATGTTTTTGATAAGCATTACGTTGAGCCTCCGATGCACCTTCAGCGAGAGGTCCAGGGCGAGGAATATCTATAACATAGAGCTTTCGCTCTTGCCTGAGGACAATCCTCAAATTCCTTTGCCCATCGAGGAAGTTAGTTCCTGTCAACTTGTCCTTCTCAAGGATTGATCATACAGAGAAGATATTCCTTTGAATATCTACAATGTTAAAATGCATAAAATAATTAGTCTATAGATTTATTAAATTATGTTCAAGTGATTATTCATATTTATTCAAAATATATATCTCCCACTATTTTTATCAAATTAATAGCCCTACCTATTAATATAATTCGAAAAAGTTTCTCTAAACCTTTCTAGTGAGCCAAGATCCATGTTTCATCATACTTAAGGTCAGCTTTGGCTTTTCTTCTTAAAATGATTATTTAGGTAAACAACATTTGTCAATTATATCATATATAACTCTTGGATAGTTTGGTAGAACAACATTTGTTACATTTATCGAATAAATCTTACCAAACTCTATGTCTCTAAGTTCACAATCCTATTGTGGTCACTTAGTTAAGTCGAACCCAGTGGTCTAACAATTAAGTATCACTAATTTACTTCATCTCTCCTTACCACGATAGAGGAGGGTACTTCGCTTTGGCGAACCCACCCTTTATCGATCTAGGTCCTGATGAGTGTTTCCCATTTAGAAGGCATCTTAAACTTAATATTTTTCTTTAGGGTTTTTAATTAAAACGATCATGATCCCGTCATAAAAAGATTCCCAATTTTTCCTTGAATTAAATACTTCAAATCAATATTAATCATCAATGCTTTGATTTCCAGGTATTTGGAGGAGACACAAGCAGGCCGTATATCCTGTTTTTGACAAAATCTCCCCATATCGA
Source organism: Saposhnikovia divaricata (assembly GCA_036435485.1). Lineage (NCBI taxonomy): Eukaryota > Viridiplantae > Streptophyta > Magnoliopsida > Apiales > Apiaceae > Saposhnikovia > Saposhnikovia divaricata. Next base: position 50,391,192 of record CM071594.1, on the reverse strand, counting down.
AATAATTGAAAATTCGTATTTAATCCCGTCTTTCCTAAACACAAAAATCTCATAATCATTTTGTTTAATTATAAAATCTTGAGTCATTACAGATTTTATCTTGTTTAAGCAGGCATGACATGGGTGATGTATCTAATACAAACATTAATACATGATTAATCTAATTAAAGCATGCATCATTATGTATTTTACACATACATTCGTACATCAATATGTAAAGTGCAGTATGTAAACGTGCTTGGTCATGGCCTTGATCCTATGAGATCCTTCCAAGCTAATGGATGAATCAATGGTTAGTCTAAGGTTAAAATAAATATATGCATACAAGCCTTGCTTTCTTCTTGTCTTGCTCCTTGCTCTTCATTGGTTGGTCGTCATTCAAACTCCAAGTGCAATTACAATGGATAATTGAAATACAACCTATACTAATCAACTTACATAAGTAAACTCGAGTTACATTCGAGATAGAACAATTATAAGAAAGAAAGATGACATGCAAGTCGTATTTATCAAAACCATAATTACATATCAAAACCACTAACCTATGGGTTATTAAGGCCATAACCATTCACCATGCTCATGTAACACATAATACATCAATACGCATCAGTACATATCATATCCAATATAATGTTATAAGTTATAACTCATAAAATAATTTTCAAAAAATCAAATTTTTTTTTTGAAAAATCTGAAAAACTTTGAGAGGCCCTTTTGAAGGTCTAAACAGCCCCAAAAGGCCTAAAAGCAGCATAGGTCACAACAAAGTAGTGTGTTTTGCTTGTGGCGATTTTCCCTTTCCGAAAAGGTATTATTTGCCCTATTCTGACTCCATCAAAAAACACTACTCATGTTGAAAATCACTATTCATAGCATATGCATCTTATGCGATTTGATTTTCGATCAAGCTCGGAATGATTCCGATCAGATGCCTTGGACAGTAAGGTATCATATACCAACAGATCATCAAACGATCATCAAACCAAAGTTCATATCATCACAGAATCTCATACATGCGATATAACAGTTTATAATCAACATATATCATAACAGAAACATGGTAGATTCACAAAACATACATACATGCATCAAATACAGTAAACACGTAACCAAATCAGCCCCTTATACACATAGCTCTGATACCATTATTAGGTTTCGAGGCATTAAATGTAGCGAAAATAGTCGTAAAACAATAAAAAGCGAAACCCTAACTCAGGATCCATGTATAAGGCAGACAAATTATGGAGGATAGGATCTGTACCTTTTAAAGTTTTAATAATGTATAAAAGATGAAGATCCAAGAAGCAATCACCATGCAGCCCTTGTAGAAAGATCTGCGTCTCTAAAGTAGTCCACATGAAGGCTTGATCGTCCAACGATCACCAGAGCCGGTACTAGCCAAAGAATAGCCTTCTCTCTCTCTCTAGCCTCTCAAAGTTTAGAGCAGCTAGAGTTTTTTTCTCTAAAAAACGAAATTGCAAAAGTGCAGCCCTAAACTCTACATCATAATGTATATATAGGGAAGAGAGATTGGGCTAAAACCCAGAATCGAATTGGACTTCTCCAAACCCATTCTGATTTGGTTTTATTATAAAATTCGAATTCTATTTAACTTTAATTAAGACTAGCCCAATTAATTAAATATACAATTTCAAATTTAATGATTTAATTTAAATTCGTATTTTAAATTAAAACTCCTTTTAAACTAGGGATGGGCATCGGGGCACATCGGGACCGGGGAGTGCTATCCCCGCCCCTATCCCCGAATTCAAACCCGATCCCCGTTCCCGGCCCGATCCTCGTCGGGGATTAAATTTTATTCCCCGTCCCAGACCCAAACGGGTAACGGGGATCCCCGCGGGGAATCGGGGAATTTCATTTTAAACAAAAAATAACATTTTAAACAATTTTAAACACTAACTAGTGAGTTTTAAACAATTTTTTAAGCAATAAATTAAGATAAAAAATATTACTTAAATAAACAATTATAAATAATATCGAAATGAAGTTATTTAACTACTAGAAAGACAAACATATAAGATTAAAATATCATTTTGTTTCCAATATAAAGTATTGGAAATTCGTATATATATATATATATATATATCATAACGTGATGAAATCGAGTCGGGGATAGGGGATCGGGCTGGGAAGACATAAAATCCCGGCCCCGGCCCGCTCCCCGATTTTTTTTGGAAATTGTTCCCGCTTCCCGGCCCGCACCCGAAAAAATCCACGATTCCCCGCCCCGTTCGTTGCGGGGATCGGATCGGGATCGGGCAGGCTGGGGTGAATGCCCATCCCTATTTTAAACGTTCTAAGTGTGTAACCCTATAGGTTATTATTACGTTGGCATTAATTTTAATATAACAATAAAATTATAAACAATGAGCAGTATGTAGTAATACATCATTGCTACCCAAGTAATAGTAATAATTGGTAATCCAATTAAACCTTTTATGATTAATGTTTTCCGTGCAATTTAATCCCTTTAACCAAATATTATAGATTAAACTCAAGATATGTTATTAGTTATCCTCTTCAATATTTAATCTGGGTTTTCTTGATCAATGAGTAGACTATTAAAGCAAATCAATATTTGAGCATGACCATGCATTTTCATAGTCTCACTCAATCAAGAGGCGAAATATCTCCTAATAATAGGATGGTTAAATCCTATATCTATCATTCATATTTGTCATAAGACTCATAATATACCTGATGTCCACTTTTAACATCACCCGGTCAAAGGTAACTTTTAATATAGTCAAAGTATATTAATTCTCGTATAGAAATATAATGATCTAAAGTCTAAGGATTAATACACCATTATCACTATGAGTCTTTCTAATGACATTATCAACATGTAAAATCTCACCGTGGGTCAGTCCAGTGCCATGTAGAATATACATTCACCTATGTTCTTGACTTTAGTATCACTATACCTATGACCAATGAGATGTGGTCATCAGTCAACAAACATAGTAATCTTTATGCATTATAATTGTCCCATATTAATAATGATTGATTAGGGATATTTAGTAATATCAACACTATCATATAATCTCATTTTTTAAGTCACGTACTTAAAGATATAGAATACGTGTTATATATTCCAAGGACATTTATTACTCCAAAATTTATATCGCAGTAAATAGAGATATAATAAATTAATGTAGAATAATCCATAAAACATAATTATCAAATAACAAAATAATCTTTCCTAGAAGTACAATAACATTGTTTCTAGTGCACTAACATTATCAATAGGAAGATCTCGTTAAATTTAAATAAAAATTTATAGGGCAGTGATGAGGTCATATTTATTATGGGACTCCTAAGCATGGTGTAATCTAGCTAGTTTGGTGAAAAATTATGTATCTCTATACATTCACACTTTTATAATTTACAACTTTTATAATTTACACAATGAGACTTTTATTCTTTCACACCTTGGGATGTACATAATCAAATACGTATGCGTTGACGGATGGGTTATAAAGCTAGTTCTACTTTAATTTTACATTCTATTTTTTCTAAATGTTTACTTTTTGATAGATATGAGTGTACAATATCAAGACAATAAAGAGGAGGTGAATGTTTTATATATTTTTCTTTAATTCCATATGTTTGTATCTATTCTAGAAATTTGTAGCTTAAAATTTTCATTGTAAGAGGCGAAATGCGGAATAAAATAATGGAAGATTTCACTTTGAATCTACTATTTTGTGAGATCGAAACGTTGCTAAAAGTTTGAATACAAAGTACTCTCAGTTTTTTTCTCAAGGAGAATTCTATGTGTTTGCCCTTGAAAAACTTAACAACTAAAGGAAAGACCTGTCCACTTATATAAATTGTTCACAAATCACTTTTACAATGATCAACAAATTTAGGATAAGACAAATTCGTTAAATATCTACGTCTACACGAAAACTCTGTAAGTTGATGACTTGTGTGTAGGGTTGAGTATTCGGTTAATATTCGGTAATCGAACTGAAATATAATTCGGTTACCGAATTTCGAATAAGGAAAAATTCTACAACCGAATATGAATTGAAATAATTTCAGTTATTTTACTGAACCGAATTAATTCTTACACTAAAACTGAATGATGAATTAAATAATTGAATAGGAGTAACATACAATATGACGCAAAATAGGAGTAACATGTAATATTTAATATAAATATTATATTTGTATTATTTTTATTTTTTATTATATAAAAATATATTTTGGTTAATTTTGTAATTTCGATTATTTCGTTAAAAAAACAAATTAACCGAATAACATAAATTTTTTAACTGAATCAAAATTGAAATATTTCAATTCGATTAGCCGAATCGAATATTTCGATTATTTCGGTTTGGTATTCGGTTTACCGAACAGAATGTTCAGCCCTACTTGTGTGTGATGTACATTGATCAGATCCAATTTTTTAGTTGTTTCTTTCTTGAATTTTTTCCAAACCTCTTTGTAGACTTGCCATCTGCTCACGGTTATATTTGGACCACCGAAAGTGCTCAGATTTTGTTGATTCATTATCTTTAAAAATCTCTGTGAAATTTGTTTGTAGTTGATTCAAAATTTAGCTAAAGTCCCTAATTCGAGAACATATATATAACCGCATGAAATTTGAACATTCATTTTTAAACAATGTCACTAATAAACAAGATTTTTTTCAAGGCTTCAATAACAGATGACCCATTGGTGCGCTAGACTCGTGGAACAATTCCATCAACTTTTGTGAGGGGAATGGAGTTACATGTAGCCGTAGACATATGAGGGTAACAAAACTAAGCTTTTACTTGCAAGGTTTGGTGGGTATATTGCCTTCTCATGTTGGAAAACTCTCCTTTCTCAGGTCAATTCTCCTCCGTCAAAATGACTTTCAGGGCTCAATCCAGAACGAAATTGGTTCACAATTCTTTCAAGGTGGATTTCCTGCCAATCTGTCATTGTGTTGATATTGCACACACTGGAATGTCTGGCAATAATCTAAAAGGAAAATTACCTAAAAAATTTGCTTCTTGGTTTAAGCTTAATTCCTTTTGTCTTGAAAAGAGCATTTTCTTACTCCATTAAAAACAAAGAACATTCTTCACCCCATATATATATTGTGAGATATAGTCAGGTAAAAATACAAAATAGCATTCCCATTTAAGCATCTATTTAAAATACCTATTCTACTTCTAATATATTAAGAATATATTTTTATTATTAGTATTTAGAATTCTAAAGTTATTAACAATTAGAAAAATAGATCGAGAACATTTAAACTCTCCGTATCCTTATTTACATATAATGTGGGTCAGGAATGAATTTTACAAATTATAAAAAGATTTAATAAAAGGTAATCAACTAAAAAGAGTATTACAATAATATACTAACACTACTTTTATCTAATACAAGTTATCATAGGAATAAAACAGCAAAAATACAATATTTTAATGCATAAGCATGCATTTTAAATTAAAACACAATATGTAATTATATAATTTACAACAAAAATATATTCTTCTAGAAGATCCTAGAAAGTTCAAGGATATATTCTACTAGCATATCAAAATCTAATATAAATATATTAAATATATTTCTATGAGATCATAATATATCATAATATATTACTTGAATAAATATATCCTTTCTTTTCACCTACCATTATCCTGTCTTTATCACATTTTCTTCTAGAATATCTAGTTCTAATATAATTATATTGTTTCAAAAAGTACTAGTCTATTCTAGAACCTTCTCACGTTTTCTTCTAGAATATCTGGGCCTAATATAATTATATTGTTTCAGAAAGTAACTAGTCTATTCCAGAACCTTCTATCTTATTGTATAAATATATCCTTTCTCTTCACCTACCATTATCCCTCTCTTCCCCATATTTTTTATTCCCCTAAAACTTTCCATACAGCTTCTCTTCTCCGTATTTCTCATTTCCGGACATTTTTCATTTCCCTAAAACTTCTCATACAACTTCTTTTTCCCACATTTCATTTCCCTAAAACTTCTCATACAACTTCTTTTTCCCACATTTTTCATTGCATAAAACTTTCTTTTCATACAATTTCAATGTGTTAGTATGGATAAATGGTAATCTATATTAATTAATTGTTTAATGTCTATATGCTTATCTACATATATTTTTTAAACCAAATTTAAAATATTTTTATGATTATACTTATGGCTTGTAATCTCTCAACATTCAACAACACCTCAATAGTCAGGTAATCTCTCAAGTTCCAACAATTGTATTATGTTTTTGTTTGAGCACTAGTTTTTTATTAATTTAGATATTCATCAATTTAAAATTTAATACAATTAAATCAAGATCTCAATTCTTAACTAATTATAGTTTTTGTTTGTTTTTATAGATCTAGCTTGACCATGTTTCCCAAACATAGTTTATATAGTTATGTTCTATTCTAATGTAAAATATTGGAATTTGCTGGATGTGAACTTTTATCCATTTACAAAACAGTCATGGAGTTTTTTTTTTAATATTAATGTTAAAAAATACTATTCCAAAATCCTCATGTCATAATTCTTTTATAATAGAATATTTGTAGAAAATACTCCCAAAATTTTATTCCACATAAGGATGACAAATTTTGGACCATAAAATTTTTTATTATACTTTCATTTACTATTTATTTAACTTTTACAAATTTTGTGGTCCAAAAGATTAATTTTTTATGATACACCATTAGTGACTCTTCTAAGATTATTATTTAATAAATTATTGTATATATTTGAAGGTAGCTTAAAAATAATTAATATGAAATCTAACAATACAATTATTTTAATAGGTGATTTTTAATTTTATCCATTGGACATCCATGTATGTACAACTTGATACATGCAGGTACCTATGTGCGGTTTTAAAATCATGACCTCAAGCCAGAAAATGCCATCAGGTACGTAATCCAAGAAAATCATGTAGAACCTCAAAGGTGAATAAATACAAAACTCTTTGTATCATATACTATCAAAATAATACAAAGTACTATATTTTTGTGAAATATAGTACTCCATCTGCCGGTCTTTGGACTAAGAATCCCGAAAAGTAAGCTGTTCACGAATCTCTCAACAGGTTTTAGTATACCTGTTCTTATTTTGGACTTGACATCACTATGAAAATATCATGATTTAATTAGAAACTTTGAGACATTATGTACGGCTAGTGGCATATTTCTGCATTGAGATACTTGAATACTAGCTAGTAATTATTTGCTTATATTAAATTTCTAAGATATTTACTTAAATAAATTTTTGAAGTTACAAGTTAATTGAACATTGGCCAACATTGTAGTCTTATGAAGTTGACATTGTCTTTCTAAAGTTGAAACCCATGACTTGGCTCCAAAACCCAACAAAAGAGCAGTAGACGTTTGTACATGGTGTTGACACCATTTTAGTCCAAATAAACATGCTCGATCTATGATATCTAGATAATTATAGTAAAAATTGTGTACTTTTATAGTTGGTTGTTAAAATCAAATGACCAAGTTGCAATTAGCTAACTTGTGCTGTAAACTATTTTGATAATGCATAATACATGAGTCTTAAATTTGGAAAAAATTCTGAAAATCATGATTGTGCCCCTACATTATTCCTGAGTCTGTCTATATTAATCGTTCTCAAATTCATCATTCTCTTAAATTTGATATAAGCTGCCTCAACATTTTAACAATTTCAAAAAATGTTATAGATCAACACGCTTTGTCGTTCTCTTGAATTTGATATAAGCTGCCTTAACATTTTTATGTGCAATTTCAAACAATGTTACAGATCAACAAGCTTCGTTTTCTATCAATGATTTTATAACAGCTAGCCTATTGGTATGTACTGAGCTCATGGAACAATTCAGACCACTTCAGTCACGAGAAATTTATATTTGTTGCGATGCAGCAGCAAATGGCAGAAGGTATCGGCAACTCTCTCCTCCGCAACACTTGTAGGTAATTGTCTTCTCATACTGAAAATCTCTCCTTTCACAGGAATATATTTCTCTGTCAAAAGAATTCCATGGCTCAAAAGTCGATCCCAAATGACGGGGGGAAAGTGGTATATATGTATTAGTTATTATTAATTTTTCCTAGCAAGTGGTAATGCATTATCCTGCGTTTTCTCTTTGGTTGTTTTGTACTTTTTCTTTGTATTAATTTCATATCATATTTCTTGAAGTTTATGAGAATGCATGAAATTATCATATGGGATAGAAAGAGAGGGCAGAAAAACTGAAGATATATATTATTATTACTTCTACTGCATATTACAACGGAGGCAAGAGCCTCAATATATAGAAAATAGGAAACTCGGCGGCTACTCTTGCTACAGTAGCTAGTATATGATGATATTATCTTAATGACATAAGCTTGATGATGTCAATGTTAAAGCTGATATTTAACAATATTATATTGAATGGTTTGTAAAAGTTTACATGGTATTTCATTAGTTGACGCAATAAACCAAGTACATACTCTTTTTCCAAGCAAATGCATTTTTACAGGCACTTACCTAATACAATAAAACTATGTGTATTCATATGTTGACTACTAATTGTACCAGTATTGTTATCAAATAATTATACTATGTTCACATGTTAGCCACCATCAAGTTTTCAAATACTCCATTAGTCCCTCTCATTTCTTTACACTTTCTTTTTTGGGATATCCATCTCAAATCTTTACATTCCAAAACTTACCCAAAATAGAAAAGTTTTATAATAAAAAAATAACTACATCCCCTACTTTTCTCAATTAAACTCATTTTATTACAAAAAATATTGATTGGTCCACCACTTTACTCACTTTTCTTACTTTTCGCCACTATTTTACTTTTTCCTAACCTCGGTGCCCAACTCATTTGTAAACAAATGAGAAGGACCGAGGGAGTACATGTTAACTGCCATCAAGATTTCAACTACTCTAGTGAAGACACTGTAAAGGCTCTAGTTGACTAATGACCATAAATATTGCCTGAAGCTCTGTATGTGTGCATCACCAATACTTTCAATTTCATCACCTTCTAAATACTTCCGATTTCATAAAAAACACCCCATGACTTTGACCTCCTTCGAATCATCGCGCACTTAATTTTGGTATTAGCAATCATGAAATTTGCACATTCATTTTTAAACAATGTCACTGATAAACAGGATTTTTTTCAAGGCTTCAATAACAGATGACCCATTGGGTGCGCTAGACTCGTGGAACAATTCCATCAACTTTTGTGAGGGGAATGGAGTTACATGTAGCCGTAGACATATGAGGGTAACAAAACTAAGCTTTTACTCGCAAGGTTTGGTGGGTATATTGCCTTCTCATGTTGGAAGCCTCTCCTTTCTCAGGTCAATTCTCCTCCGTCAAAATGACTTTCAGGGCTCAATCCCGAACGAAATTGGTTCACAATTCTTTTCAAGCATTGTGTAGATATTGCACACACTGGAATGTCTGGAAATAATCTAAAAGGAAAATTACCTAAAAAATTTGCTTCTTGGTCTAAGCTTAATTCCTTTAGTCTTGAAAAGAGCATTTTCTTACTCCCTTAAAAACAAAGAACATTCTTCACCCCATGTATATATTGTGAGAGATAGTCAGGTAAAAATACAAAATATCAATCCCATTTAAGCATCTATTTAAAATACCTGTTCTACTTCTAGTATATTAAGAATATATTTTTATTTTTAGTATTTAGAATTGTAAAGTTCTTAACAATTAGAAAAATAGATTGAGAACATTTAAACTCTCCGTATCCTCATTTACATATAATGTGGGTCAGGAATGAATTTTACCAATTTTAAAAAGCGTTAATAAAAGGAAATCAACTAAAAAGAGTATTAAAATAATATACTAACAATACTTTTATCTAATACAAGTTATCATAGAAATAAAATAGCAAAAATACAATTTTTTAATGCATAAGCATGCATTTTAAATTAAAACACAATATGTAATTATACAATTTACAACATAAATATATTCTTCTAGAAGATCCTAGAAAGTTCAAGGATATATTCTACTAGCATATCATAATCTAATATAAATATATTAAATATATTTCTATGAGATCATAATATATCATAATATATTACTTTAATAAATATATCCTTTCTTTTCACCTACCATTATCCTGTCTTCCTCACATTTTCTTCTAGAATATCTAGTTCTAATATAATTATATTGTTTCAAAAAGTACTAGTCTATTCTAGAACCTTCTCATATTTTCTTCTAGAATATCTGGGTCTAATATAATTATATTGTTTCAGAAAGTAACTAGTCTATTCTAGAACCTTCTATCTTATTGTATAAATATATCCTTTCTCTTCACCTACCATTATCCCTCTCTTCCCCATATTTTTCATTCCCCTAAAACTTTCCATACAGCTTCTCTTCTCCATATTTCTCATTTCTTATATCTTTTCCGGACATTTTTCATTTCCCTAAAACTTCTCATACAACTTCTTTTTCCCACATTTTTCATTGCCTGAAACTTTCTTTTCATACAATTTCTATGTGTTAGTATGGATAAATGGTAATCTAAATTAATTAATTGTTTAAAGTCTATATGCTTATCTACATATATTTTGTAAACCAAATTTAAAATATTTTTATGATTATACTTGATGGCTTGTACGTTCTTGTGTTCCTTCTTTGTGATTCACTAAATCAACATTCAACAACACGTCAATAGTCAGGTAATCTCTCAAGTTCCAACAATTGTATTATGTTTCTGTTTGAGCACTAGTTTTTTATTAATTTAGATATTCACCAATTTAAAATTAAATACAATTAAATCAAGATCTCAATTCTTAACTAATTATAATTTTTGTTTGTTTTTATAGATCTGGCTTGACCATGATTCCCAAACATAGTTTATATAGTTATGTGCTATTCTAATGTAAAATATTGGAATTTGCTTGATGTGAACTTTTATCCATTTACAAAACAGTCATGGAGATTTTTTTTTTAATATTAATGTTAAAAAATACTATTCCAAAATCCTCATGTCATAATTCTTTTATAATAGTATATTTGCAGAAAATACTCCCAAAATTTTATTCCACATAAGGATGACAAATTTTGGACCACAAAATTTTTTATTATACTTTCATTTACTCTTTATTAAAATTTTACAAATTTTGTGGTCCAAAAGATTAATTTTTTATGATACACCATTAGTGACTCTTCTAATATTATTATTTAATAAATTATTGTATCTATTTGAAGGTAGCTTAAAAATAATTAATATGAAATCTAACAATACAATTATTTTATTAATAGGTGATTTTTAATTTTATCCATTGGACATCCATATATGTACTACTTGATACATGCAGGTACCTATGTGCGGTTTTATAAATCATGACCTCAAGGCAGAAAATGCCATCAGGTACGTAATCCAAGAAAATCCTGTAGTACCTCAAAAGGTTAATAAATACAAAACTCTTTGTATCATATACTATCAAAATAATACAACTTACAACTTAGTCATTTGATTTTAAGAACTAAATACTGAATATATGCTATTATTTACTACCATATATGAGTATGATTAATTTTTTTTTTGCCGAATGAGTGTATTTAGATAACATGAATTGCAAATGTTTGTGTGAACTACATGGTGTCATCACCATATTTAAACGTCTACTGCTCTTTGGTCAGGGTTTTGGAGCCAAGCTATGGATTTCAATTCTAAAGAGACAATGTCAACTTCTTAAGATTACAATGCCGGCCAATCTTCCATCAACTAGTGACTTCAACAATTTATGTAACAAAATATTTTAGAATTTTTAAGAAAATAATTACTAGCTAGTATAGGATTACCTTATGCAGAAATATTTCACTAGTTGTACCTAATGTATTAAATTGTCCTCTGATGAAATTCTGATATTTCCACATTGATGTCAAGTGTAGAAGAGATAACAGGTATGCTGAAACTTACTGAGTGATTGGTGAACAACTTCCTTTTCAGGATTAATCAGTCCAAAGACTGGTAAATGGACTATATTTTGCCCGGAAATTTCGGTGAAGACGTAAGGGTCATGGATTATCCTGGCCTAGCAAATGGAACTTTGACATGTGTTGCTATCTCCTTTAGGTTGTCTCTTGCACCAAGCACCGTGTTTCAATTTTTCTGTGATCACAAATCTAGAATGGAGGTATGCATTAATCAACTAAATGCTAAATGCATACCTCCTTTCTATTTTTGTGATCACAGGAAAACTCAAACAACATGCTTGGTGCAATTGACAAATTAAGGAGGTAGCAACAGTACCCATCATAGTTCCATTTGGTAGGCGAGGATCATCCATAACCCTTCTACTCATCAATGTAACATCTCTACCGAAATTTTTGTGAAATATAGTACTCCATCTGCCGGTCTTTGGACTAAGAATCCCGAAAAGTAAGCTGTTCACGAATCTCTCAACAAGTTTTAGTATACCTGTTCTTATTTTGGACTTGACATCACTATGAAAATATCATGATTTAATTAGACACTTTGAGACATTATGTACGGCTAGTGGCATATTTCTGCATTAAGATACTTGAATACTAGCTAGTAATTATTTGGTTATTTTAAATTTCAAAAATATTTACTTAAATAAAATTTTGAAGTTACAAGTTAATTGAACGTTGGCCGACATTGTAGTCTTATGAAGTTGACATTGTCTCTCTAAAGTTGAAACCCATGACTTGGCTCCAAAACCCAACAAAAAGAGCAGTAGACGTTTGTACATGGTGTTGACACCATTTTAGTCCAAATAAACATGCTCGATCTATGATATCTAGATAATTATAGTAAAAATTGTGTACTTTTATAGTTGGTTGTTAAAATCAAATGACCAAGTTGCAATTAGCTAACTTGAGCTGTAAACTATTTTGATAATGCATAATACATGAGGCTTAAATTTGGAAAAAATTCTGAAAATCATGATTGTGCCCCTACATTATTCCTGAGTCTGTCTATATTAATCGTTCTCAAATTCATCATTCTTTTAAATTTGACATAAGCTGCCTCAACATTTTAACAATTTCAAACAATGTTATAGATCAACACGCTTCGTTTTCTATCAATGATTTTATAACAGCTGGCCTACTGGTATGTACTGAGCTCATGGAACAATTCAGGCCACTTCAGTCACGAGAAATTTATATTTGTTGCGATGCAGCAGCAAATGGCAGAGCAACTCTCTCCTCCGCAACACTTGTAGGTATATTGTCTTCTCATACTGAAAACCTCTCCTTTCACAGGAATATATTTCTCTGTCAAAAGAATTCCATGGCTCAAAAGTCGATCCCAAATGACTGGGGGAAAGTGGTATATATGTATTAGTTACTATTAATTTTTCCTAGCAAGTGGTAATGCATTATCCTGCGTTTTCTCTTTGGTTGTTTTGTACTTGTTCTTTGTATTAATTTCATATCATATTTCTTGAAGTTTATGAGAATGCATAAAATTATCATATGGGATAGAAAAAGAGGGTAGAAAAACTGAAGATATATATTATTATTACTTCTACTGCATATTACAATGGAGGCAAGAGCCTGAATTTATAGAAAATAAGAAACTCGGCGGCTACTCTTGCTACAGTAGCTAGTATATGAAGATATTTTCTTAATGACATTATCTTGATGATGTCAATGTTAAAGCTGATATTTAACAATATTATATTGAATGGTTTGTAATAGTTTACATGGTATTTCATTAGTTGACGCAAGAAACCAAGTACATACTCTTTTTACAAGCAAATGCATTTTTACAGGCACTTACCTAATACAATAAAACTATGTGTATTCATATGTTGACTACTAATTGTACCAGTATTGTTATCAAATAATTATACTATGTTCACATGTTAGCCATCATCAAGTTTTCAACTACTCCATCTGTCCCTCTCATTTCTTTACACTTTCTTTTTTGGGATATCCATCTCAAATCTTTACATTCCAAAATTACCCAAAATAGAAAAGTTTTATAATAAAAAAATAACTACATCCCCTACTTTCCTCCATTAAACTCATTTTATTACATAAAATATTGATTAGTCCCACCACTTTACTCACTTTACTTACTTTTCTCCACTATTTTACTTTTTTCTAACCTCCGTGCCCAACTCATTTGTAAACAAATGAGAGGGACGGAGGGAGTACATGTTAGCTGCCATCAAGATTTCAACTACTCTAGTGAAGACACTGTAAAGGTTGTAGTTGACTAATGACCATAAATATTGCCTGAAGCTCTGTATGTGTGCATCACCAATACTTTCAATTTCATCACCTTCTTAATACTTCCGATTTCATAAAAAAACACACCCCATGACTTTGACGTCCTTCTATTCATGGCGCACTTAATTTTGGTATTAGCAACCATGAAATTTGCACATTCATTTTTAAACAATGTCACTGATAAACAAGATTTTTTTCAAGGCTTCAATAACAGATGACCCATTGGTGCGCTAGACTCGTGGAACAATTCCATCAACTTTTGTGAGGGGATTGGAGTTACATGTAGCCGTAGACATATGAGGGTAACAAAAATAAACTTTTACTTGCAATGTTTGGTGGGAATATTGCCTTCTCATGTTGGAAACCTCTCCTTTCTCAGGTCAATTCTCCTCCGTCAAAATGACTTTCATGGCTCAATCCAGAACGAAATTGGTTCACAATTCTTTTCAAGGTGGATTTCCTGCCAATCTGAGTCATTGTGTAGATATTGCACACACTGGAATGTCTGGCAATAATCTAAAAGGAAAATTACCTAAAAAATTTGCTTCTTGGTTTAAGCTTAATTCCTTTAGTCTTGAAAAGAGCATTTTCTTACTCCCTTAAAAACAAAGAACATTCTTCACCCCATATATATATTGTGAGAGATAGTCAGGTAAAAATACAAAATATCAATCCCATTTAAGCATCTATTTAAAATGCCTATTCTATTTCTAATATATTAAGAATATATTTTTATTATTAGTATTTAGAATTCTATGGTTCTAAACAATTAGAAAAATAGATTGAGAACATTTAAACTCTCCGTATCCTCATTTACATATAATGTGGGTCAGGAATGAATTTTACAAATTATAAAAAGCGTTAATAAAAGGTAATCAACTAGAAAGAGTCTTACAATAATATACTAACACTACTTTTTTCTAATACAAGTTATCATAGGAATAAAACAGCAAAAATACAATATTTTAATGCATAAGCTTGCATTTTAAATTAAAACACAATATGTAATTATACAATTTACAACAAAAATATATTCTTCTAGAAGATCCTAGAAAGTTCAAGGATATATTCTACTAGCATATCAAAATCTAATATAAATATATTAAATATATTTCTATGAGATCATAATATATCATAATATATTACTTGAATAAATATATCCTTTCTTTTAACCTACCATTATCCTGTCTTTATCACATTTTCTTCTAGAATATCTAGTTCTAATATAATTATATTGTTTCAAAAAGTACTAGTCTATTCTAGAACCTTCTCACATTTTCTTCTAGAATATCTGGGTCTAATATAATTATATTGTTTCAGAAAGTAACTAGTCTATTCCAGAACCTTCTATCTTATTGTATAAATATATCCTTTCTCTTCACCTACCATTATCCCTCTCTTCCCCATATTTTTCATTCCCCTAAAACTTTCCATACAGCTTCTCTTCTCCGTATTTCTCATTTCTTATATCTTTTCTGGACATTTTTCATTTCCCTAAAACTTCTCATACAACTTCTTTTTCCCACATTTTTCATTGCCTGAAACTTTCTTTTCATACAATTTCAATGTGTTAGTATGGATAAATGGTAATCTAAATTAATTAACTGTTTAATGTCTATATGCTTATCTACATATATTTTTTAAACCAAATTTAAAATATTTTTATGATTATACTTGATGGCTTGTACGATGCAGGTTCTTGTGTTCCTTCTTTGTGATTCAATAAATCAACATCCAACAACAGGTCAATAGTCAGGTAATCTCTCAACATTCAACAACACCTCAATAGTCAGGTAATCTCTCAAGTTCCAACAATTGTATTATGTTTCTGTTTGAGCACTAGTTTTTCATTAATTTAGATATTCATCAATTTAAAATTTAATACAATTAAATCAAGATCTCAATTCTTAGCTAATTATAGTTTTTGTTTGTTTTTATAGATCTAGCTTGACCATGATTCCCAAACATAGTTTATATAGTTATGTCCTATTCTAATGTAAAATATTGGAATTTGTTTGATGTGAACTTTTATCCATATACAAAACAGTCATGGAGTTTTTTTTAATATTAATGTTAAAAAATACTATTCCAAAATCCTCATGTCATAATTCTTTTATAATAGAATATTTGTAGAAAATACTCCCAAAATTTTATTCCACATAAGGATGACAAATTTTGGACCACAAAATTTTTTATTATACTTTCATTTACAATTTATTTAACTTTTACAAATTTTGTGGTCCAAAAGATTAATTTTTTATGATACACCATTAGTGACTCTTCTAAGATTATTATTTAATAAATTATTGTATATATTTGAAGGTAGCTTAAAAATAATTAATAGGAAATCTAACAATACGATTATTTTAATAAGTGATTTTTAATTTTATCCATTGGACATCCATGTATGTACTATTTGATACATGCAGGTACCTATGTGCTGTTTTAAAAATCATGACCTCAAGCCAGAAAATGCCATCAGGTACGTAATCCAAGAAAATCATGTAGAACCTCAAAGGTGAATAAATACAAAACTCTTTGTATCATATACTATCAAAATAATACAACGTACAACTTAGTCATTTGATTTTAAGAACTAACTACAGAATATAATATTTACTACCATATATGAGTGTATGATTAATTTTTTTTTTTTTGCCGAATGATTGTATTTAGATAACATGAATTGCGAATGTTTGTGTGAACTACATGGTGTCATCACCATATTTAAACGTCTACTGCTCTTTGGTCTGGGTTTTGGAGCCAAGCTATGGATTTCAATTCTAAAGAGACAATGTCAACTTCTTAAGATTACAATGCCGGCCAATCTTCCATCAACTAGTGACTTCAACAATTTATGTAACAAAATATTTTAGAATTTTTAAGAAAATAATTACTAGCTAGTATAGGATTACCTTATGCAGAAATATTTCACTAGTTGTACCTAATGTATTAAATTGTCCTCTGATGAAATTCTGATCTTTCCACATTGATGTCAAGTGTAGAAGAGATAACAGGTATGCTGAAACTTACTGAGTGATTGGTGAACAACTTCCTTTTCAGGATTAATCAGTCCAAAGACTGGTAAATGGACTATATTTTGCACGGAAATTTCGGTGAAGACGTAAGGGTCATGGATTATCCTGGCCTAGC
Organism: Saposhnikovia divaricata; assembly: GCA_036435485.1. Lineage (NCBI taxonomy): Eukaryota > Viridiplantae > Streptophyta > Magnoliopsida > Apiales > Apiaceae > Saposhnikovia > Saposhnikovia divaricata. The sequence continues at coordinate 50,373,805 of CM071594.1, read as the reverse complement.
AAATGGAACTTTGACATGTGTTGCTATCTCCTTTAGGTTGTCTCTTGCACCAAGCACCGTGTTTCAATTTTTCTGTGATCACAAATCTAGAATGGAGGTATGCATTAATCAACTAAATGCTAAATGCATACCTCCTTTCTATTTTTGTGATCACAGGAAAACTCAAACAACATGCTTGGTGCAATTGACAAATTAAGGAGGTAGCAACAGTACCCATCATAGTTCCATTTGGTAGGCGAGGATCATCCATAACCCTTCTACTCATCAATGTAACATCTTTACCGAAATTTTTGTGAAATATAGTACTCCATCTGCCGGTCTTTGGACTAAGAATCCCGAAAAGTAAGCTGTTCACGAATCTCTCAACAAGTTTTAGTATACCTGTTCTTATTTTGGACTTGACATCACTATGAAAATATCATGATTTAATTAGACACTTTGAGACATTATGTACGGCTAGTGGCATATTTCTGCATTAAGATACTTGAATACTAGCTAGTAATTATTTGGTTATTTTAAATTTCAAAAATATTTACTTAAATAAAATTTTGAAGTTACAAGTTAATTGAACGTTGGCCGACATTGTAGTCTTATGAAGTTGACATTGTCTCTCTAAAGTTGAAACCCATGACTTGGCTCCAAAACCCAACAAAAAGAGCAGTAGACGTTTGTACATGGTGTTGACACCATTTTAGTCCAAATAAACATGCTCGATCTATGATATCTAGATAATTATAGTAAAAATTGTGTACTTTTATAGTTGGTTGTTAAAATCAAATGACCAAGTTGCAATTAGCTAACTTGAGCTGTAAACTATTTTGATAATGCATAATACATGAGGCTTAAATTTGGAAAAAATTCTGAAAATCATGATTGTGCCCCTACATTATTCCTGAGTCTGTCTATATTAATCGTTCTCAAATTCATCATTCTTTTAAATTTGACATAAGCTGCCTCAACATTTTAACAATTTCAAACAATGTTATAGATCAACACGCTTCGTTTTCTATCAATGATTTTATAACAGCTGGCCTACTGGTATGTACTGAGCTCATGGAACAATTCAGGCCACTTCAGTCATGAGAAATTTATATTTGTTGCGATGCAGCAGCAAATGGCAGAGCAACTCTCTCCTCCGCAACACTTGTAGGTATATTGTCTTCTCATACTGAAAACCTCTCCTTTCACAGGAATATATTTCTCTGTCAAAAGAATTCCATGGCTCAAAAGTCGATACCAAATGACTGGGGGAAAGTGGTATATATGTATTAGTTACTATTAATTTTTCCTAGCAAGTGGTAATGCATTATCCTGCGTTTTCTCTTTGGTTGTTTTGTACTTGTTCTTTGTATTAATTTCATATCATATTTCTTGAAGTTTATGAGAATGCATAAAATTATCATATGGGATAGAAAAAGAGGGTAGAAAAACTGAAGATATATATTATTATTACTTCTACTGCATATTACAATGGAGGCAAGAGCCTGAATTTATAGAAAATAAGAAACTCGGCGGCTACTCTTGCTACAGTAGCTAGTATATGAAGATATTATCTTAATGACATTATCTTGATGATGTCAATGTTAAAGCTGATATTTAACAATATTATATTGAATGGTTTGTAATAGTTTACATGGTATTTCATTAGTTGACGCAAGAAACCAAGTACATACTCTTTTTCCAAGCAAATGCATTTTTACAGGCACTTACCTAATACAATAAAACTATGTGTATTCATATGTTGACTACTAATTGTACCAGTATTGTTATCAAATAATTATACTATGTTCACATGTTAGCCATCATCAAGTTTTCAACTACTCCATCTGTCCCTCTCATTTCTTTACACTTTCTTTTTTGGGATATCCATCTCAAATCTTTACATTCCAAAATTACCCAAAATAGAAAAGTTTTATAATAAAAAAATAACTACCTCCCCTACTTTCCTCCATTAAACTCATTTTATTACATAAAATATTGATTAGTCCCACCACTTTACTCACTTTTCTTACTTTTCTCCACTATTTTACTTTTTTCTAACCTCCGTGCCCAACTCATTTGTAAACAAATGAGAGGGACGGAGGGAGTACATGTTAGCTGCCATCAAGATTTCAACTACTCTAGTGAAGACACTGTAAAGGTTGTAGTTGACTAATGACCATAAATATTGCCTGAAGCTCTGTATGTGTGCATCACCAATACTTTCAATTTCATCACCTTCTTAATACTTCCGATTTCATAAAAAAACACACCCCATGACTTTGACGTCCTTCGATTCATCGCGCACTTAATTTTGGTATTAGCAACCATGAAATTTGCACATTCATTTTTAAACAATGTCACTGATAAACAAGATTTTTTTCAAGGCTTCAATAACAGATGACCCATTGGTGCGCTAGACTCGTGGAACAATTCCATCAACTTTTGTGAGGGGATTGGAGTTACATGTAGCCGTAGACATATGAGGGTAACAAAACTAAACTTTTACTTGCAATGTTTGGTGGGAATATTGCCTTCTCATGTTGGAAACCTCTCCTTTCTCAGGTCAATTCTCCTCCGTCAAAATGACTTTCATGGCTCAATCCAGAACGAAATTGGTTCACAATTCTTTTCAAGGTGGATTTCCTGCCAATCTGAGTCATTTTGTAGATATTGCACACACTGGAATGTCTGGCAATAATCTAAAAGGAAAATTACCTAAAAAATTTGCTTCTTGGTTTAAGCTTAATTCCTTTAGTCTTGAAAAGAGCATTTTCTTACTCCCTTAAAAACAAAGAACATTCTTCACCCCATATATATATTGTGAGAGATAGTCAGGTAAAAATACAAAATATCAATCCCATTTAAGCATCTATTTAAAATACCTATTCTATTTCTAATATATTAAGAATATATTTTTATTATTAGTATTTAGAATTCTATTGTTCTAAACAATTAGAAAAATAGATTGAGAACATTTAAACTCTCGGTATCCTCATTTACATATAATGTAACATATAATGTGGGTCAGGAATGAATTTTACAAATTATAAAAAGCTTTAATAAAAGGTAATCAACTAAAAAGAGTATTACAATAATATACTAACACTACTTTTATCTAATACAAGTTATCATAGGAATATATTAAATATATTTCTATGAGATCATAATATATCATAATATATTACTTGAATAAATATATCCTTTCTTTTCACCTACCATTATCCTGTCTTTATCACATTTTCTTCTAGAATATCTAGTTCTAATATAATTATATTGTTTCAAAAAGTTCTAGTCTATTCTAGAACCTTCTCACATTTTCTTCTATTCTAGGTCTAATATAATTATATTGTTTCAGAAAGTAACTAGTCTATTCTAGAACCTTCTATCTTATTGTATAAATTTATCCTTTCTCTTCACCAACCATTATCCCTCTCTTCCCCATATTTTTCATTCCCCTAAAACTTTCCATACAGCTTCTCTTCTCCGTATTTCTCATTTCTTATATCTTTTCGGGACATTTTCATTTCCCTAAAACTTCTCGTACAACTTCTTTTTCCCACATTTTTCATTGCCTGAAACTTTCTTTTCATAAAATTTCTATGTGTTAGTATGGATAAATGGTACTTTAAATTAATTAATTGTTTAATGTTTATATGCTTATCTACATATATTTTTTAAACCAAATTTAAAATATTTCTATGATTATACTTGATGGCTTGTACGTTCTTGTATTCCTTCTTCGTGATTCACTAAATCAACATCCAACAACACGTCAATAGTCACGTAATCTCTCAACATTCAACAACACCTCAATAGTCAGGTAATCTCTCAAGTTCCAACAATTGTATTATGTTTCTGTTTGAGCACTAGTTTTTTTTATTAATTTAGATATTCATCAGTTTAAAATTAATACAATTAAATCAAGATCTCAATTCTTAACTAATTATAATTTTTGTTTGTTTTTATAGATCTGGCTTGACCATGATTCCCAAACATAGTTTATATAGTTATGTCCTATTCTAATATAAAATATTGGAATTTGCTTGATGTGAACTTTTATCCATTTACAAAACAGTCATGGAGTTTTTTTTTAATATTAATGTTAAAAAATACTATTCCAAAATCCTCATGTCATAATTCTTTTATAATAGAATATTTGTAGAAAATACTCCCAATATTTTATTCCACATAAGGATGACAAATTTTGGACCACAAAATTTTTTATTATACTTTCATTTACTATTTATTTAACTTTTACAAATTTTGTGGTCCAAAAGATTAATTTTTTATGATACACCATTAGTGACTCTTCTAAGATTATTATTTAATAAATTATTGTATATATTTGAAGGTAGCTTAAAAATAATTAATATGAAATCTAACAATACAATTATTTTAATAGGTGATTTTTAATTTTATCCATTGGACATCCATGGATGTACTACTTGATACATGCAGGTACCTATGTGCGGTTTTATAAATCATGACCTCAAGACAGAAAATGCCATCAGGTACGTAATCCAAGAAAATCATGTAGAACCTCAAAGGTGAATAAATACAAAACTCTTTGTATCATATACTATCAAAATAATACAACATACAACTTAGTCATTTGATTTTAAGAACTAACTACAGAATATATGCTATTATTTACTACCATATATGAGTGTATGATTAATTTTTTTTTTTGCCGAATGATTGTATTTAGATAACATGAATTGCGAATGTTTGTGTGAACTACATGGTGTCATCACCATATTTAAACGTCTACTGCTCTTTGGTCTGGGTTTTGGAGCCAAGCTATGGATTTCAATTCTAAAGAGACAATGTCAACTTCTTAAGATTACAATGCCGGCCAATCTTCCATCAACTAGTGACTTCAACAATTTATGTAACTAAATATTTCAGAATTTTTAAGAAAATAATTAATAGCTAGTATAGGATTACCTTATGCAGAAATATTTCACTAGCTGTACCTAATTTATTTAATTGTTCTCTGATGAAATTCTGATCTTTCCACATTGATGTCAAGTCTAGAAGAGATAACAGGTATGCTGAAACTTACTGAGTGATTGGTGAACAACTTCCTTTTCAGGATTAATCGGTCCAAAGACTGGTAAATGGACTACATTTTGCACGGAAATTTCGGTGAAGACGTAAGGGTAATGGATTATCCTGGCCTAGCAAATGGAACTTTGACATGTGTTGCTATCTCCTTTTGGTTGTCTCTTGCACCAAGCACCGTGTTTCAATTTTTCTGTGATCACAAATCTAGAATGGAGGTATGCATTAATCAGCTAAATGCTAAATGCATACCTCCTTTCTATTTTTGTGATCACAGGAAAACTCAAACAACATGCTTGGTGCAATTGACAAATTAAGGAGGTAGCAACAGTACCCATCATAGTTCCATTTGGTAGGCGAGGATCATCCATAACCCTTCTACTCATCAATGTAACATCTTTACCGAAATTTTTGTGAAATATAGTACTCCATCTGCCGGTCTTTGGACTAAGAATCCCGAAAAGTAAGCTGTTCACGAATCTCTCAACAAGTTTTAGTATACCTGTTCTTATTTTGGACTTGACATCACTATGAAAATATCATGATTTAATTAGACACTTTGAGACATTATGTACGGCTAGTGGCATATTTCTGCATTAAGATACTTGAATACTAGCTAGTAATTATTTGCTTATATTAAATTTCAAAAATATTTACTTAAATAAATTTTTGAAGTTACAAGTTAATTGAACATTGGCCGACATTGTAGTCTTATGAAGTTGACAATGTCTCTCTAAAGTTGAAACCCATGACTTGGCTCCAAAACCCAACAAAAAGAGCAGTAGACGTTTGTACATGGTTTTGACACCATTTTAGTCCAAATAAACATGCTCGATCTATGATATCTAGATAATTATAGTAAAAATTGTGTACTTTTATAGTTGGTTGTTAAAATCAAATGACCAAGTTGCAATTAGCTAACTTGAGCTGTAAACTATTTTGATAATGCATAATACATGAGGCTTAAATTTGGAAAAAATTCTGAAAATCATGATTGTGCCCCTACATTATTCCTGAGTCTGTCTATATTAATCGTTCTCAAATTCATCATTCTTTTAAATTTGACATAAGCTGCCTCAACATTTTAACAATTTCAAACAATGTTATAGATCAACACGCTTCGTTTTCTATCAATGATTTTATAACAGCTGGCCTACTGGTATGTACTGAGCTCATGGAACAATTCAGGCCACTTCAGTCACGAGAAATTTATATTTGTTGCGATGCAGCAGCAAATGGCAGAGCAACTCTCTCCTCCGCAACACTTGTAGGTATATTGTGTTCTCATACTGAAAACCTCTCCTTTCACAGGAATATATTTCTCTGTCAAAAGAATTCCATGGCTCAAAAGTCGATCCCAAATGACTGGGGGAAAGTGGTATATATGTATTGGTTACTATTAATTTTTCCTAGCAAGTGGTAATGCATTATCCTGCGTTTTCTCTTTGGTTGTTTTGTACTTGTTCTTTGTATTAATTTCATATCATATTTCTTGAAGTTTATGAGAATGCATAAAATTATCATATGGGATAGAAAAAGAGGGTAGAAAAACTGAAGATATATATTATTATTACTTCTACTGCATATTACAACGGAGGCAAGAGCCTGAATTTATAGAAAATAAGAAACTCGGCGGCTACTCTTGCTACAGTAGCTAGTATATGATGATATTATCTTAATGACATTATCTTGATGATGTCAATGTTAAAGCTGATATTTAACAATATTATATTGAATGGTTTGTAATAGTTTACATGGTATTTCATTAGTTGACGCAAGAAACCAAGTACATACTCTTTTTCCAAGCAAATGCATTTTTACAGGCACTTACCTAATACAATAAAACTATGTGTATTCATATGTTGACTACTAATTGTATCAGTATTGTTATCAAATAATTATACTATGTTCACATGTTAGCCATCATCAAGTTTTCAACTACTCCATCTGTCCCTCTCATTTCTTTACACTTTCTTTTTTGGGATATCCATCTTAAATCTTTACATTCCAAAATTACCCAAAATAGAAAAGTTTTATAATAAAAAAATAACTACATCCCCTACTTTCCTCCATTAAACTCATTTTATTACATAAAATATTGATTGGTCCCACCACTTTACTCACTTTTCTTACTTTTCTCCACTATTTTACTTTTTTCTAACCTCCGTGCCCAACACATTTTTAAACAAATGAGAGGGACGGAGGGAGTACATGTTAGCTGCCATCAAGATTTCAACTACTCTAGTGAAGACACTGTAAAGGTTGTAGTTGACTAATGACCATAAATATTGCCTGAAGCTCTGTATGTGTGCATCACCAATACTTTCAATTTCATCACCTTCTTAATACTTCCGATTTCATAAAAAAACACACCCCATGACTTTGACCTCCTTCGATTCATCGCGCACTTAATTTTGGTATTAGCAACCATGAAATTTGCACATTCATTTTTAAACAATGTCACTGATAAACAAGATTTTTTTCAAGGCTACAATAACAGATGACCCATTGGTGCGCTAGACTCGTGGAACAATTCCATCAACTTTTGTGAGGGGAATGGAGTTACATGTAGCGGTAGACATATGAGGGTAACAAAAATAAGCTTTTACTTGCAAGATTTGGTGGGTATATCTCCTTTCTCAGGTCAATTCTCCTCCGTCAAAATGACTTTCAGGGCTCAATCCAGAACCAAATTGGTTCACAATTCTTTTCAAGGTGGATTTCTTGCCAATCTGAGTCATTGTGTAGATATTGCACACACTGGAATGTCTGGCAATAATCTAAAAGGAAAATTACCTAAACAATTTGCTTCTTGGTTTAAGCTTAATTCCTTTAGTCTTGAAAAGAGCATTTTCTTACTCCCTTAAAAACAAAGAACATTCTTCACCCCATATATATATATATATTGTGAGAGATAGTCAGGTAAAAATACAAAATATCAATCCCATTTAAGCATGTATTTAAAATACCTATTCTACTTCTAATATATTAAGAATATATTTTTATTATTAGTATTTAGAATTGTAAAGTTCTTAACAGTTAGAAAAATAGATTGAGAACATTTAAACTCTCCGTATCCTCATTTACATATAATGTGGGTCAGGAATGAATTTTACAAATTATAAAATCGTTAATAAAAGGTAATCAACTAAAAAGAGTATTACAATAATATACTAACACTACTTTTATCTAATACAAGTTATCATAGGAATAAAACAGCAAAAATACAATATTTTAATGCATAAGCATGCATTTTAAATTAAAACACAATATGTAATTATACAATTTACAACAAAAATATATTCTTCTAGAAGATCCTAGAAAGTTCAAGGATATATTCTACTAGCATATCAAAATCTAATATAAATATATTAAATATATTTCTATGAGATCATAATATATTACTTGAATAAATATATCCTTTCTTTTCACCTACCATTATCCTGTTTTTATCACATTTTCTTCTAGAATATCTAGTTCTAATATAATTATATTGTTTCAAAAAGTACTAGTCTATTCTAGAACCTTCTCACATTTTCTTCTAGAATATCTGGGTCTAATATAATTATATTGTTTCAGAAAGTAACTAGTCTATTCCAGAACCTTCTATCTTATTGTACAGCTTCTCTTCTCCGTATTTCTCATTTCTTATATCTTTTCCGGACATTTTTCATTTCCCTAAAACTTCTCATACAACTTCTTTTTCCCACATTTTTCATTGCCTGAAACTTTCTTTTCATACAATTTCAATGTGTTAGTATGGATAAATGGTAATCTAAATTAATTAATTGTTTAATGTCTATATGCTTACCTACATATATTTTTTAAACCAAATTTAAAATATTTTTATGATTATACTTGATGCCTTGTACGATGCTGGTTCTTGTGTTCCTTCTTTGTGATTCACTAAATCAACATCCAACAACACGTCAATAGTCAGGTAATCTCTCAACATTCAACAACACCTCAATAGTCAGGTAATCTCTCAAGTTCCAACAATTGTATTATGTTTCTGTTTGAGCACTAGTTTTTCATTAATTTAGATATTCATCAATTTAAAATTTAATACAATTAAATCAAGATCTCAATTCTTAACTAATTATAGTTTTTGTTTGTTTTTATAGATCTAGCTTGACCATGATTCCCAAACATAGTTTATACAGTTATGTCCTATTCTAATGTAAAATATTGGAATTTGCTTGATGTGAACTTTTATCCATTTGCAAAACAGTCATGGAGTTTTTTTTTTTTAATATTAACGTTAAAAAATACTATTCCAAAATCCTCATGTCATAATTCTTTTATAATAGAATATTTGTAGAAAATACTCCCAAAATTTTATTCCACATAAGGATGACAAATTTTGGACCACAAAATTTTTTATTATACTTTCATTTACTATTTATTTAACTTTTACAAATTTTGTGGTCCAAAAGATTAATTTTTTATGATATACCATTAGTGACTCTTCTAAGATTATTATTTAATAAATTATTGTATATATTTGAAGGTAGCTTAAAAATAATTAATATGAAATCTAACAATACAATTATTTTAATAGGTGATTTTTAAAGCTGATATTTAACAATATTATATTGAATGGTTTGTAATAGTTTACATGGTATTTCATTAGTTGACGCAAGAAACCAAGTACATACTCTTTTTCCAAGCAAATGCATTTTTACAGGCACTTACCTAATACAATAAAACTATGTGTATTCATATGTTGACTACTAATTGTATCAGTATTGTTATCAAATAATTATACTATGTTCACATGTTAGCCATCATCAAGTTTTCAACTACTCCATCTGTCCCTCTCATTTCTTTACACTTTCTTTTTTGGGATATCCATCTTAAATCTTTACATTCCAAAATTACCCAAAATAGAAAAGTTTTATAATAAAAAAATAACTACATCCCCTACTTTCCTCCATTAAACTCATTTTATTACATAAAATATTGATTGGTCCCACCACTTTACTCACTTTTCTTACTTTTCTCCACTATTTTACTTTTTTCTAACCTCCGTGCCCAACACATTTTTAAACAAATGAGAGGGACGGAGGGAGTACATGTTAGCTGCCATCAAGATTTCAACTACTCTAGTGAAGACACTGTAAAGGTTGTAGTTGACTAATGACCATAAATATTGCCTGAAGCTCTGTATGTGTGCATCACCAATACTTTCAATTTCATCACCTTCTTAATACTTCCGATTTCATAAAAAAAAACACCCCATGACTTTGACCTCCTTCGATTCATCGCGCACTTAATTTTGGTATTAGCAACCATGAAATTTGCACATTCATTTTTAAACAATGTCACTGATAAACAAGATTTTTTTCAAGGCTACAATAACAGATGACCCATTGGTGCGCTAGACTCGTGGAACAATTCCATCAACTTTTGTGAGGGGAATGGAGTTACATGTAGCGGTAGACATATGAGGGTAACAAAAATAAGCTTTTACTTGCAAGATTTGGTGGGTATATCTCCTTTCTCAGGTCAATTCTCCTCCGTCAAAATGACTTTCAGGGCTCAATCCAGAACCAAATTGGTTCACAATTCTTTTCAAGGTGGATTTCTTGCCAATCTGAGTCATTGTGTAGATATTGCACACACTGGAATGTCTGGCAATAATCTAAAAGGAAAATTACCTAAACAATTTGCTTCTTGGTTTAAGCTTAATTCCTTTAGTCTTGAAAAGAGCATTTTCTTACTCCCTTAAAAACAAAGAACATTCTTCACCCCATATATATATATATATTGTGAGAGATAGTCAGGTAAAAATACAAAATATCAATCCCATTTAAGCATGTATTTAAAATACCTATTCTACTTCTAATATATTAAGAATATATTTTTATTATTAGTATTTAGAATTGTAAAGTTCTTAACAGTTAGAAAAATAGATTGAGAACATTTAAACTCTCCGTATCCTCATTTACATATAATGTGGGTCAGGAATGAATTTTACAAATTATAAAATCGTTAATAAAAGGTAATCAACTAAAAAGAGTATTACAATAATATACTAACACTACTTTTATCTAATACAAGTTATCATAGGAATAAAACAGCAAAAATACAATATTTTAATGCATAAGCATGCATTTTAAATTAAAACACAATATGTAATTATACAATTTACAACAAAAATATATTCTTCTAGAAGATCCTAGAAAGTTCAAGGATATATTCTACTAGCATATCAAAATCTAATATAAATATATTAAATATATTTCTATGAGATCATAATATATTACTTGAATAAATATATCCTTTCTTTTCACCTACCATTATCCTGTTTTTATCACATTTTCTTCTAGAATATCTAGTTCTAATATAATTATATTGTTTCAAAAAGTACTAGTCTATTCTAGAACCTTCTCACATTTTCTTCTAGAATATCTGGGTCTAATATAATTATATTGTTTCAGAAAGTAACTAGTCTATTCCATAACCTTCTATCTTATTGTACAGCTTCTCTTCTCCGTATTTCTCATTTCTTATATCTTTTCCGGACATTTTTCATTTCCCTAAAACTTCTCATACAACTTCTTTTTCCCACATTTTTCATTGCCTGAAACTTTCTTTTCATACAATTTCAATGTGTTAGTATGGATAAATGGTAATCTAAATTAATTAATTGTTTAATGTCTATATGCTTACCTACATATATTTTTTAAACCAAATTTAAAATATTTTTATGATTATACTTGATGCCTTGTACGATGCTGGTTCTTGTGTTCCTTCTTTGTGATTCACTAAATCAACATCCAACAACACGTCAATAGTCAGGTAATCTCTCAACATTCAACAACACCTCAATAGTCAGGTAATCTCTCAAGTTCCAACAATTGTATTATGTTTCTGTTTGAGCACTAGTTTTTCATTAATTTAGATATTCATCAATTTAAAATTTAATACAATTAAATCAAGATCTCAATTCTTAACTAATTATAGTTTTTGTTTGTTTTTATAGATCTAGCTTGACCATGATTCCCAAACATAGTTTATACAGTTATGTCCTATTCTAATGTAAAATATTGGAATTTGCTTGATGTGAACTTTTATCCATTTGCAAAACAGTCATGGAGTTTTTTTTTTTTAATATTAATGTTAAAAAATACTATTCCAAAATCCTCATGTCATAATTCTTTTATAATAGAATATTTGTAGAAAATACTCCCAAAATTTTATTCCACATAAGGATGACAAATTTTGGACCACAAAATTTTTTATTATACTTTCATTTACTATTTATTTAACTTTTACAAATTTTGTGGTCCAAAAGATTAATTTTTTATGATATACCATTAGTGACTCTTCTAAGATTATTATTTAATAAATTATTGTATATATTTGAAGGTAGCTTAAAAATAATTAATATGAAATCTAACAATACAATTATTTTAATAGGTGATTTTTAATTTTATCCATTGGACATCCATGTATGTACTACTTGATACATGCAGGTACCTATGTGCGGTTTTAAAAATCATGACCTCAAGCCAGAAAATGCCATCAGGTACGTAATCCAAGAAAATCATGTAGAACCTCAAAGGTGAATAAATACAAAACTCTTTGTATCATATACTATCAAAATAATACAAAGTACAACTTAGTCATTTGATTTAAGAACTAACTACAGAATATATGCTATTATTTACTACCATATATGAGTGTATGATTAATTTTTTTTTTCTGTCCAATGATTGTATTTAGATAACAATGTTTGTGTGAACTACATGGTGTCATCACCATATTTAAACGTCTACTGCTCTTTGGTCTGGGTTTTGGAGCCAAGCTATGGATTTCAATTCTAAAGAGACAATGTCAACTTCTTAAGATTACAATGCCGGCCAATCTTCCATCAACTAGTGACTTCAACAATTTATGTAACTAAATATTTTAGAATTTTTAAGAAAATAATTACTAGCAAGTATAGGATTACCTTATGCAGAAATATTTCACTAGCTGTACCTAATGTATTTAATTGTCCTCTGATGAAATTCTGATCTTTCCACATTGATGTCAAGTCTAGAAGAGATAACAGGTATGCTGAAACTTACTGAGTGATTGGTGAACAACTTCCTTTTCAGGATTAATCGGTCCAAAGACTGGTAAATGGACTACATTTTGCACGAAAATTTCGGTGAAGACGTAAGGGTCATGGATTATCCTGGCCTAGCAAATGGAACTTTGACATGTGTTGCTATCTCCTTTCTATTTTTGTGATCACAGGAAAACTCAAACAACATGCTTGGTGCAATTGACAAATTAAGGAGGTAGCAACAGTACCCATCATAGTTCCATTTGGTAGGCGAGGATCATCCATAACCCTTCTACTCATCAATGTAACATCTTTACCGAAATTTTTGTGAAATAGAGTTCTCCATCGGCCGGACTTTGGACTAAGAATCCCGAAAAGTAAGTTGTTCACGAATCTCTCAACAAGTTTTAGTATACCTGTTCTTATTCTGGACTTGACATCACTATGAAAATATCATGATTTAATTAGACACTTTGAGACATTATGTACGGCTAGTGGCATATTTCTGCATTAAGATACTTGAATACTAGCTAGTAATTATTTGCTTATATTAAATTTCTAAAATATTTACTTAAATAAATTTTTGAAGTTACAAGTTAATTGAACATTGGCCAACACTGTAGTCTTATGAAGTTGACATTGTCTTTCTAAAGTTGAAACCCATGACTTGGCTCCAAAACCCAACAAAAAGAGCATTAGACGTTTGTACATGGTGTTGACACCATTTTCGTCCACATAAACATGCTCGATCTATGCTATCTAGATAATTATAGTAAAAATTGTGTACTTTTATAGTTGGTTGTTAAAATCAAATGACCAAGTTGGAATTAGCTAACTTGAGCTGTAAACTATTTTCACTACACCATAAAAGGCCTATGAACACATCTAGAGCCTATGTTGCCTTTGGATATGTTGCCTTTGCCATGCATGTTTTTTGCTAATATAACATTATCATTTTTATGTTGCCTTAGGTAGAAAAAATATGTTGGCATAGAATAAAAATGTTTTTGTGTTGCCGTAGGTCTGAAATTGTGTTGCCATGATTTTACAATGAACAAAATTTTATATTTTCTACTATGAATAAATTTTTAACCTTTTTTCACATGGAAATTACTTTTTTAATAAAATAATAAAATTATTTTTATAAAAATCTAGAATATTCCATAAGAGAGTGAATATTTCACTAAACATGTTAAAACTTTTTAAGACGTGTAATTTTATTTTTATATTTATTAAATATTATTAAACAAAATTTTTAAAATATTTTTTTTCTAAATATATTTTAATATATGAATAAATAAAAAAAATATTTTCGTATATAATGTTTTTTGAATATATTAACAAATTATGTAAAAGAAATCATTTAGCAAAAAAAAAGGAATTAAATATTTAATAAAGAAATAAATTATTTAATAAAGAAATAAATTATTCAAATGAAAATTAATTTTTTTTTGGATAAAATAATCAAGAATTTTTTATAAAAAAACAAGAATATTTCAATGGAAGTGAATATTTCATTAAGAATGTTAAAGTATTTTAAGATGAATAATTTTATTTTTATGTTCATTAAATATTGTTAAATAAAATTTTTAAAATGAATATTTTTTCTAAATATATTTTAATATATCATTAAATTAAAATATTTTCATATATAATTAAAAATATTTGAATATATGATTTAAGATTATGTAAGAAGAATTGAATAATAATCTTCAAATTAATCTATTTTTTATTAAGATAATATAAGTACAAAGTACTTGGATAAAATAATTTTCACTGAAAAAAATCGAGCGGCAAAAAGACCGCCCTTCTAATTCACTGACCACAAAATGGCCGCGCTTCATTTCTAATTCACCTCAGACAAAACTCTCCGAAATAAAACTCTCTCTCACTGCTCTCTCAATCTCGTAGTCTCACCCTCACCCTCGTCCTCTCGATTTCTCCGCAGATCGACTTCTTCTTCAATCTATTAGGTATTCTTGTTCCTCAATCGATTAGGGGTTTCTTTTAATAGATTTGTGCAAATCGATTAGGGGTTCAATCAATCAGGGATTTCTTCTTCAATTGTCTTCTTCTTGGGTTTGAAGGTTTTTTTTATTTAGTTTTCGAATTTGGCGGATTCTTTGATTTAGGGTTTCTTCAATTTGGGTTCAAATTGGTTTTTCTTGTTCGATTTAACTCTTCTTCTTTGATGTAATTGTTCAATGATCGTTCGCTGTCTCTTGTTTCATGGTCGATTTGGATTTATGTCATGGAATGTCGTGAAGGTGACAGAGAACTTTGTCTGGAGATGGAGATGCAGTGGAAACTCCTCTCTACCAGATGTGGATGCGCTTCAATTGGGAATTAGGGCTGGAAAAGGTAAAGTTTACAGTTCAAAATGTCACAAGAAAAGTTTTAGAGTCGAATACTTCATATAATTATAGAAAAGTAGCAAAACATGTGTTGTTAATGAAGGATAACAGTTGGCCCTTTTAAAACTTCAGATCACAAGACAAAATGGTGTAAACAAGCCGAGCAGGCTTCAACTTGCAGTGCTATAAAAATGCTTTTACTTGAAGTAAGTACGTTTCCTTTTCTAATAGCCTTACTGGTTGTAAACTTGTAATTGCTAGTATTTCCTGCCTTTTGTGGTTTGGAAATTTAAGCTTTTTTCATTAGAATACTTGGCATTTACTCCCTACTCTGTATTTTAGCTGCAAAAAGCTACCAGTTAAATTGCAAGTCAAACGATGTATAAGATAGTTGTATGGGTAATACTAATTAACTTCTGTTTTTTGTATTTTTACGGAATTGACCTTTTTTTGGTGTATAGTCAGGTTTGGTGTTCATGCAACAATGTAAGCTAAAGACAATGGTGTTGTGACACCTGATACAATCAATAGAGCTTGTCCTAAACTTGTTATCCGGTCACAAGGCAAAAAAGTCAAAAAAGAAGCAATGCATCAGCCATGTATTATTTTATGTAGTACCCATAGAAATGACATAAATAATTTTTCATGGCATTATTCACATTATGGAATTCAGGGTCAGTAATGATCTGAACTTGTTTCTGTCCTCTTGTGGGATCAATTTGTAGGTCACGTGGATTGTATATTTCCAGGCAGGTTAGAACCATTTTCTGTATAGCAGTAATCTTATTAAATATATTTGATTCTGGGTGCAGTAAGAAGGTAACAAATACAACAAGTACAGTGGTGAATGCAACACAAGCAAATGGCACAATCAAAATAAAATATTGGTATATTCTATAGCAATGATCTTATTAACTTTGAATGTTTGCTTACTAGTTATGTAATGAGTTATTGTTTTTTATCTTGGAATAATTATTGGTATGTGTACTTTGAATTATGATGGATGTATTTTTCTTGTTGAAATAGGCCATATTTCTTTGCTCATTGTAGGCTCAAGTTGTGGTTGGTTGAGGTGTATATTCTCAACTAGTCCAGGTTTGTGGTTGGTTGAGCTGTACATTCTCAACTAGTCCAGGTTTATATGTGTTGGAAATTGATGGTTTTATTAAATCATATGTGCGAAGAGAGGAAGAGTTTTAGTAAGCATTAACCGTACTATAGAAGTTATCGTATGACTTGATCAGGTAAGGAGAGTAATCTATTGATGATATAAGCATCCTATGTTTATAGGGGGCGAGTTCATTACAGGAGCAGTTGATCTTTTATTGTATCAATTGATTTCTTACATGCAATTCCATATTGTTATATGAACAGGTTGGTTTCAAAATGTTTTGAGGGGTCACTGCATCTATCACTAATTGGGACTCTGAGGGTACAACTTGTTGTATCATATTAGAAGATAATCTACTGGTAGAATTTGTTGAGCTTCCTGATACTTGTCAAGGTCTTTACTACTACAACATCTTAAGCAGAGTTGTTAGAGGAGCTCTAGAGATGGTGAGTCATTTTCCTGCAATTAGTTAGTATTATCAGCAGGACATCGACACTAGTACAGAAATGACTATAGTCAATGCATATGTTTCTTATTATATTTCTGATGAGATTAATAAATAACTTACAAATGCATCAACATGAGATTCATAAATAACTAATAAAACTGCTTCAGTTGGGGATTTTGCAAAGGGTGGCCAAAAGGAAAAGTGAACTTAACCTATATGCTGATGAGCTTGGGAAAGGCTTGGTTGGGGAGTTGGATTACACACTAGAGGCGACAAATGCCTCAGAGTTTAAGGTACTCCAACTCACTATTTTTGGAATCTGACATAGTGCTTAGTATATTGCTGATTGTTTGGTTGTAAACTAAAGTGAATTTCTCGTGTTATTGAGTGTGTTAGTCATGGGAAAGTTCTAATACATGCCTACATCATATTACAGATGTTATATGTATAGAATATTGAAGTTAGCAGTAGAATCAACATATTATTAATCTTTGGAACCACCTTCTAATGTTTTAGGCAAACCTTAATTTGGAAAGTTGAGATGACCTGGTTCATCGGTACACTTGAACAGGTCATCTCAATGACTACAGGTCATCTAACAGTTTTCAGTCTAACTTTCACCATGCATATGTTTCTTTGTAACACCCCAGTCCCACATCGAGGAGATTTGGGACTTTAGTTCAGTATATAAGAAAAAGTAATACTACTAAGTGCACCAACAAATCATGATCTTTTGGGGGCCTGTGGTGGGCTTGTGGATTACCCAAGTTGGTTGCATTTGGGCCAGTTTACTTTGGCTTATTTCGGATTCGATATCGGGGCTCGACCCGATTCTCGAAAAAGGCTCGGGATTTGACCCGGGTTGTCACATATGGTATCAGAGCTGACTCTCGAAAGCTTGATTCGTCAAGTTGCCGGAGGTGGGGACACGAAGGCTGGTGGTATTATCCCACAATGGACAGAGATCCGGAGGTGGGGACACGAAGCTAGCCGGTATTATCCCACAATGGCTAGAGATGAACGATCTTGGACCTATGGGATATCCGTTCAGGCCTGACGAGGACGTCAGGAGTTTAAGTGGGGGAGTTTGTAACACCCCAGTCCCACATCGAGGAGATTTGGGACTTTAGTTCAGTATATAAGAAAAAGTAATACTACTAAGTGCACCAACAAATCATGATCTTTTGGGGGCCTGTGGTGGGCTTGTGGATTACCCAAGTTGGTTGCATTTGGGCCAGTTTACTTTGGCTTATTTCGGATTCGATATCGGGGCTCGACCCGATTCTCGAAAAAGGCTCGGGATTTGACCCGGGTTGTCACATTCTTATTATATTTCTTTTATTTGTTAATTAAGCTGACTGTTAGTACTAAGTAGCTATTAGTTTAATTATACATGTTATCAACAAAAGTAGCGATGAAAAGTTTGCAAGTTTTAGTGCGTAATAAAGATTTTCAGTGTTGGGAGGATTTTGAAGTAGTTTGATAGAATTCTTGTAATGCTTTAAGCTATAAGTTACAAAGAACATTCAAACTCACTTCAATTACTATCTTTATATGACATATCAATGCAATTTGAGGAAAGGGAACATATCTGTATGTAATGTTATATATGCATTTAGCAGCTGATCCAAATGGCTGCTTCTGGTTAGTTTAATTTGTATAAATTATACAGGAAGGTACAATCTCAAGCCTACATGAGTGGCTGTCAGATCCTGCAATTGGAAATAACCCAATCCTTCGGACCATTGCTGGGACCATATATATGCACGAGTAATTAACTGCCATCTTTCTTTCTGAAAGTAGTTCAAAAAATTTATGTTGTTTATGTGAAATATGATCAGCTCCTGTTATGAAACCCCTTCAGCAGCTGCTTTTCATATTTGATCATATGAGACTCGATCCGCAATTTCACATGTGTAGTGAGCCTGATGCCGCACAAAAGAAGAATGGTTTATCTATATTTTTCTGAATAAGAAATATGATAGTATGGTATTACTAGTGAACCAAAGAGTACAATATTGAAAATAATCTGTTCAATTAAAATCAACATCTTTTGCAAATCTGTTTTCTGCAGCTCCCTGCATACATTTGCCCAGGGATCACTTTGGTCATTTCCCTTCTTTTTTCGCTTATTCAAGATCAAATAATGCATTTATCTCAGATATTCTCTCACTTAAATTAGAAATTTTAATTTGTCCGAATCTTTTTAACAATAGTTTAATGTGTATTTTGATTTGTTACTAAATCTCATATACTAGAATTTGTTGAGTATTCCATTACAGAATCATCATATTTAGTTTTGCAAATTAAAGTGTGTATCTGTAATTTTTATAGTGCAGCTTCACTTTCACATACAAACTTATTTTGCTATAAATTTCAGGTAAATGTACGTGAAGCGACAATGAAGATCATGGGAGCTTTGTGCGACTATCTAGAGTAACAATGAAGGTGGTACTCCAATGACTGGTGGCACCAGCTCTTAGTACCATATGTTATGTTTTACGTCTTTTGCTATTATGTTAGACTTCCGTACTTAGTAATTAAGCTTGTAGTTTTATGACTGGTGGCATTTATGCCTTTTGCTCTGAATGTTGTTGTTGGTTGACTGTAATATTGAATCTGTATGGATTATTATGATGGTAATGAATGTCTGTTGTGTTCATTTGGTTATGGGAATGAATATTTTCAAATTACCTATTTTTTGTTTAAAATAGAAAAGTGTTGCCATTGAGGCTATAAAATGTTGGCAAAAAGTGAAAATAATGTTAACAAATGTTGCTAGCAAAATGTTGCTGCAGCTAAAATTTGTGTTGCCATAAAAGTTGGCCCCACAGTGGTCCCTACAGTGGGTAGTCCCCGCAGTGGGCCCCATAGTAGGCCCCACATGGTCCCCACAGTTGGCCCCACTGGTGGGCCCCACTTTTTTGCAAAATATTTAAGCCAAAGGCAACATAATATAATGTTGGTAAAAACTGATATATTGTTGCCAAAGCTAGTCTACGCCAACAGAAAATTGATGTTGCCTTAGAAGAGTAGAATGTTGCCTTTGACCCCAAAGGCAACGGCAAAAATAGCAACACCAGCAAAATGTTGCCTTTGGGGTTTTTTGGGCCTACAGCAACATATTTCGGGCTTACGGCAACATTTTTTTGGTGTTGCTGTAGGCCTTTTATGGCGTAGTGTTTGATAATGCATAATACATGAGTCTTAAATTTGGAAAAAAATTTGAAAATCATGATTGTGCCCCTACATTATTCCTGAGTCTGTCTATATTAATCGTTCTCAAATTCATCATTCTCTTAAATTTGATATTAATCGTTCTCAAATTCATCATTCTCTTAAATTTGATATAATCTGCCTCAACATTTTAACAATTTCAAACAATGTTATAGATCAACACGCTTTGTCGTTCTCTTGAATTTGATATAAGCTGCCTCAACATTTTTATGTGCAATTTCAAACAATGTTACAGATCAACAAGCTTCGTTTTCTATCAATGATTTTATAACAGCTGGCCTATTGGTATGTACTGAGCTCATGGAACAATTCAGACCACTTCAATCACGAGAAATTTATATTTGTTGCGATGCAGAAGCAAATGGCAGAAGGTATCAGCAACTCTCTCCCCCGCAACACTTGTAGGTACATTGTCTTCTCATACTGAAAACCTCTCTTTTCACAGGAATATATTTCTCTGTCAAAAGAATTCCATGGCTCAAAAGTCGATCCCAAATGACGGGGGGAAAGTGGTATATATGTATTAGTTACTATTAATTTTTCCTAGCAAGTGGTAATGCATTATCTTTCGTTTTCTCTTTGGTTGTTTTGTACTTGTTCTTTGTATTAATTTCATATCATATTTCTTGAAGTTTATGAGAATGCATGAAATTATCATATGGGATAGAAAGAGAGGGCAGAAAAACTGAAGATATATTAATTATTACTTCTACTACATATTACAACGGAGGCAAGAACCTCAATATATAGAAAAAAGGAAACTCGGCGGCTACTCTTGCTACAGTAGCTAGTATATGATGATATTATCTTAATGATATAAGCTTGATGATGTCAATGTTAAAGCTGATATTTAACAATATTATATTGAATGGTTTGTAAAAGTTTCATTGGTATTTCATTAGTTGACGCAAGAAACCAAGTACATACTCTTTTTCCAAGCAAATGCATTTTTACAGGCACTTACCTAATACAATAAAACTATGTGTAATCATATGTTGACTACTAATTGTACCAGTATTGTTATCAAATAATTATACTATGTTCACATGTTAGCCACCATCAAGTTTTCAAATACTCCATCTGTCCCTCTCATTTCTTTACACTTTCTTTTTTGGGATATCCATCTCAAATCTTTACATTCCAAAACTTACCCAAAATAGAAAAGTTTTATAATAAAAAAATAACTACATCCCCTACTTTTCTCAATTAAACTCATTTTATTACATAAAATATTGATTGGTCCACCACTTTACTCACTTTTCTTACTTTTCTCCACTATTTTACTTTTTCCTAACGTCGGTGCCCAACTCATTTGTAAACAAATGAGAGGGACCGAGGGAGTACATGTTAGCTGCCATCAAGATTTCAACTACTCTAGTGAAGACACTATAAAGGCTCTAGTTGACTAATGACCATAAATATTGCCTGAAGCTCTGTATGTGTGCATCACCAATACTTTCAATTTCATCACCTTCTTAATACTTCTGATTTCATAAAAAACACCCCATGACTTTGACCTCCTTCGATTCATCGCGCACTTAATTTTGGTATTTGCAACCATGAAATTTGCACATTCATTTTTAAACAATGTCACTGATAAACAAGATTTTTTTCAAGGCTTCAATAACAGATGACCCATTGGGTGCGCTAGACTCGTGGAACAATTCCATCAACTTTTGTCAGGGGAATGGAGATACATGTAGCCGTAGACATATGAGGGTAACAAAACTATGCTTTTACTCGCAAGGTTTGGTGGGTATATTGCCTTCTCATGTTGGAAGCCTCTCCTTTCTCAGGTCAATTCTCCTCCGTCAAAATGACTTTCAGGGCTCAATCCCGAACGAAATTGGTTCACAATTCTTTTCAAGCATTGTGTAGATATTGCACACACTGGAATGTCTGGAAATAATCTAAAAGGAAAATTACCTAAAAAATTTGCTTCTTGGTCTAAGTTTAATTCCTTTAGTCTTGAAAAGATCATTTTCTTACTCCCTTAAAAACAAAGAACATTCTTCACCCCATGTATATATTGTGAGAGATAGTCAGGTAAAAATACAAAATATCAATCCCATTTAAGCATCTATTTAAAATACCTATTCTACTTCTAATATATTAAGAATATATTTTTATTATTAGTATTTAGAATTCTAAAGTTCTTAACAATTAGAAAAATAGATTGAGAACATTTAAACTCTCCGTATCCTCATTTACATATAATGTGCGTCAGGAATGAATTTTACAAATTTTAAAAAGCGTTAATAAAAGGAAATCAACTAAAAAGAGTATTAAAATAATATACTAACAATACTTTTATCTAATACAAGTTATCATAGAAATAAAATAGCAAAAATACAATTTTTTAATGCATAAGCATGCATTTTAAATTAAAACACAATATGTAATTATATAATTTACAACATAAATATATTCTTCTAGAAGATCCTAGCATATCATAATCTAATATAAATATATTAAATATATTTCTATGAGATCATAATATATCATAATATATTACTTGAATAAATATATCCTTTCTTTTCACCTACCATTATCCTGTCTTTCTCACATTTTCTTCTAGAATATCTAGTTCTAATATAATTATATTGTTTCAAAAAGTACTAGTCTATTCTAGAACCTTCTCACATTTTCTTCTAGAATATCCGGGTCTAATATAATTATATTGTTTCAGAAAGTAACTAGTCTATTCTAGAACCTTCCATCTTATTGTATAAATATATCCTTTCTCTTCACCTACCATTATCCCTCTATTCCCCATATTTTTCATTCCCCTAAAACTTTCCATACAGCTTCTCTTCTCCATATTTCTCATTTCTTATATCTTTTCCGGACATTTTTCATTTCCCTAAAACTTCTCATACAACTTCTTTTTCCCACATTTTTCATTGCCTGAAACTTTCTTTTCATACAATTTCTATGTGTTAGTATGGATAAATGGTAATCTAAATTAATTAATTGTTTAAAGTCTATATGCTTATCTACATATATTTTTTAAACCAAATTTAAAATATTTTTACTATTATACTTGATGGCTTGTACGTTCTTGTGTTCCTTCTTTGTGATTCACTAAATCAACATTCAATAACACGTCAATAGTCAGGTAATCTCTCAACATTCAACAACACGTCAATAGTCAGGTAATCTCTCAAGTTCCAACAATTGTATTATGTTTTTGTTTGAGCACTAGTTTTTTATTAATTTAGATATTCATCAATTTAAAATTAAATACAATTAAATCAAGATCTCAATTCTTAACTAATTATAGTTTTTGTTTGTTTTTATAGATCTGGCTTGACCATGATTCCCAAACATAGTTTATATAGTTATGTCCTATTCTAATGTAAAATATTGGAATTTGCTTGATGTGAACTTTTATCCATTTACAAAACAGTCATGGAGTTTTTTTTTAATATTAATGTTAAAAAAAACTATTCCAAAATCCTCATGTCATAATTCTTTTATAATAGAATATTTGCAAGAAAATACTCCCAAAATTTTATCCCACATAAGGATGACAAATTTTGGACCACAAAATTTTTTATTATACTTTCATTTACTGTTTATTTAAATTTTACAAATTTTGTGGTCCAAAAGATTAATTTTTTATGATACACCATTAGTGACTCTTCTAATATTATTATTTAATAAATTATTGTATATATTTGAAGGTAGCTTAAAAATAATTAATATGAAATCTAACAATACAATTATTTTATTAATAGGTGATTTTTAATTTTATCCATTGGACATCCATGTATGTACTACTTGATACATGCAGGTACCTATGTGCGGTTTTATAAATCATGACCTCAAGCCAGAAAATGCCATCAGGTACGTAATCCAAGAATCCCGAACACTTGTAGGTACATTGTCTTCTCATACTGAAAACCTCTCCTTTCACAGGAATATATTTCTCTGTCAAAAGAATTCCATGGCTCAAAAGTCGATCCCAAATGACCGGGGGAAAGTGGTATATATGTATTAGTTACTATTAATTTTTCCTAGCAGGTGGTAATGCATTATCTTGCGTTTTCTCTTTGGTTGTTTTGTACTTGTTCTTTGTATTAATTTCATATCATATTTCTTGAAGTTTATGAGAATGCATAAAATTATCATATGGGATAGAAAGAGAGGGCAGAAAAACTGAAGATATATATTATTATTACTTCTACTGCATATTACAACGGAGGCAAGAGCGTGAATACATAGAAAATAGGAAACTCGGCGGCTACTCTTGCTACAGTAGCTAGTATATGATGATATTATCTTAATGACATAAGCTTGATGATGTCAATGTTAAAGCTGATATTTAACAATATTATATTGAATGGTTTGTAATAGTTTACATGGTATTTCATTAGTTGACGCAAGAAACCCAGTACATACTCTTTTTCCAAGCAAATGCATTTTTACAGGCACTTACCTAATACAATAAAACTATGTGTATTCATATGTTGACTACTAATTGTACAAGTATTGTTATCAAATAATTATACTATGTTCACATGTTAGCCACCATCAAGTTTTCAACTACTCCATCTGTCCCTCTCATTTCTTTACTCTTTCTTTTTTGGGATATCCATCTCAAATCTTCACATTCCAAAATTACCCAAAATAGAAAAGTTTTATAAAAAAAAATAACTACATCCCCTACGTTCCTCCATTAAACTCATTTTATTACATAAAATATTGATTGGTCCCACCACTTTACTCACTTTTCTTACTTTTCTCCACTGTTTTACTTTTTTCTAACCTCCGTGCCCAACTCATTTGTAAACAAATGAGAGGGACGGAGGGAGTACATGTTAGCTGCCATCAAGATTTCAACTACTCTAGTGAAGACACTATAAAGGTTGTAGTTGATTAATGACCATAAATATTGCCTGAAGCTCTGTATGTGTGCATCACCAATACTTTCAATTTCATCACCTTCTTAATACTTCCGATTTCATAAAAAAACACACCCCATGACTTTGACCTCCTTCGATTGATCGCGCACTTAATTTTGGTATTAGCAACCATGAAATTTGCACATTCATTTTTAAACAATGTCACTGATAAACAAGATTTTTTTCAAGGCTTCAATAACAGATGACCCATTGGTGCGCTAGATTCGTGGAACAATTCCATCAACTTTTGTGAGGGGAATGGAGTTACATGTAGCCGTAGACATATGAGGGTAACAAAACTAAGCTTTTACTTGCAAGGTTTGGTGGGTATATTGCCTTCTCATGTTGGAAACCTCTCCTTTCTCAGGTCAATTCTCCTCCGTCAAAATGACTTTCAGGGCTCAATCCAGAACGAAATTGGTTCACAATTCTTTTCAAGGTGGATTTCCTGCCAATCTTAGTCATTGTGTAGATATTGCACACAATGGAATGTCTGGCAATAATCTAAAAGGAAAATTACCTAAAAAAATTGCTTCTTGGTTTAAGCTTAATTCCTTTAGTCTTGAAAAGAGCATTTTCTTACTCCCTTAAAAACAAAGAACATTCTTCACCCCATATATATATTGTGAGATATAGTCATGTAAAAATACAAAATATCAATCCCATTTAAGCATCTATTTAAAATACCTATTCTACTTCTAATATATTAAGAATATATTTTTATTATTAGTATTTAGAATTCTAAAGTTCTTAACAATTAGAAAAATAGGTTGAGAACATTTAAACTCTCCGTATCCTCATTTACATATAATGTGGGTCAGGAATGAATTTTACAAATTATAAAAAGCGTTAATAAAAGGTAATCAACTAAAAAGAGTATTACAATAATATACTAACACTACTTTTATGTAATACAAGTTATCATAGGAATAAAACAGCAAAAATACAATGTTTTAATGCATAAGCATGCATTTTAAATTAAAACACAATATGTAATTATACAATTTACAACAAAAATATATTCTTCTAGAAGATCGTAGAAAGTTCAAGGATATATTCTACTAGCATATCAAAATCTAATATAAATATATTAAATATATTTCTATGAGATCGTAATATATCATAATATATTACTTGAATAAATATATCCTTTCTTTTCACCTACCATTATCCTGTCTTTATCACATTTTCTTCTAGAATATCTAGTTCTAATATAATTATATTGTTTCAAAAAGTACTAGTCTATTCTAGAACCTTCTCACATTTTCTTCTAGAATATCTGGGTCTAATATAATTATATTGTTTCAGAAAGTAACTAGTCTATTCCAGAACCTTCTATCTTATTGTATAAATATATCCTTTCTCTTCACCTACCAGTATCCTTCTCTTCCCCATATTTTTCATTCCCCTAAAACTTTCCGTACAGCTTCTCTTCTCCGTATTTCTCATTTCTTATATCTTTTCCGGACATCTTTCATTTCCCTAAAACTTCTCATACAACTTCTTTTTCCCACATTTTTCATTGCCGGAAACTTTCTTTTCATACAATTTCAATGTGTTAGTATGGATAAATGGTAATCTAAATTAATTAATTGTTTAATGTCTATATGCTTATCTACATATATTTTTTAAACCAAATTTAAAATATTTTTATGATTATACTTGATGGCTTGTACGATGCAGGTTCTTGTGTTCCTTCTTTGTGATTCACTAAATCAACATCCAACAACACGTCAATAGTCAGGTAAACTCTCAACATTCAAAACACCTCAATAGTCAGGTAATCTCTCAAGTTCCAACAATTGTATTATGTTTCTGTTTGAGCACTAGTTTTTTATTAATTTAGATATTCATCAATTTAAAATTTAATACAATTAAATCAAGATCTCAATTCTTAACTAATTATAGTTTTTGTTTATTTTTATAGATCTAGCTTGACCATGATTCCCAAACATAGTTTATATAGTTATGTCCTATTCTAATGTAAAATATTGGAATTTGCTTGATGTGAACTTTTATCCATTTACAAAACAGTCATGGAGTTTTTTTTTAATATTAATGTTAAAAAATACTATTCCAAAATCCTCATGTCATAATTCTTTTATAATAGAATATTTGTAGAAAATACTCCCAAAATTTTATTCCACATAAGGATGACAAATTTTGGACCACAAAATTTTTTATTATACTTTCATTTACTATTTATTTAACTTTTACAAATTTTGTGGTCCAAAAGATTAATTTTTTATGATACACCATTAGTGACTCTTCTAAGATTATTATTTAATAAATTATTGTATATATTTGAAGGTAGCTTAAAAATAATTAATATGAAATCTAACAATACAATTATTTTAATAGGGGATTTTTAATTTTTTCCATTGGACATCCATGTATGTACTACTTGATACATGCAGGTACCTATGTGCGGTTTTAAGAATCATGACCTCAAGCCAGAAAATGCCATCAGGTACGTAATCCAAGAAAATCATGTAGAACCTCAAAGGTGAATAAATACCAAACTCTTTGTATCATATACTATCAAAATAATACAACGTACAACTTATTCATTTGATTTTAAGAACTAACTATAGAATATTTGCTATTATTTACTACCATATATGAGTGTATGATTATTTTTTTTTTTGCCGAATGATTGTATTTAGATAACATGAATTGCGAATGTTTGTGTGAACTACATGGTGTCATCACCGTATTTAAACGTCTACTGCTCTTTGGTCTGGGTTTTGGAGCCAAGCTATGGATTTCAATTCTAAAGAGACAATGTCAACTTCTTAAGATTACAAAGCCGGCCAATCTTCCATAAACTAGTGACTTCAACAATTTATTTAACTAAATATTTTAGAATTTTTAAGAAAATAATTACTAGCTAGTATAGGATTACCTTATGCAGAAATATTTCACTAGCTGTACCTAATGTATTAAATTGTCCTCTGATGAAATTCTGATCTTTCCACATTGATGTCAAGACAAGAAGAGATAACAGGTATGCTGAAACTTACTGAATGATTGGTGAACAACTTCCTTTTCAGGATTAATCAGTCCAAAGACTGGTAAATGGACTACATTTTGCACGGAAATTTCGGTGAAGACGTAAGGGTCATGGATTATCCTGGCCTAGCAAATGGAACTTTGACATGTGTTGCTTTCTCCTTTAGGTTGTCACTTGCACCAAGCACCGTGTTTCAATTTTTTTGTGATCACAAATCTAGAATGGAGGTATGCATTAATCAGCTAAATGCTAAATGCATAACTCCTTTCTATTTTTGTGATCACAGGAAACTCAAACAACATGCTTGGTGCAATTGACAAATTAAGAAGGTAGCAACAGTACCCATCATAGTTCCATTTGGTAGGCGAGTATCATCCATAACCCTTCTACTCATCAATGTAACATCTTTACCGAAATTTTTGTGAAATATAGTACTCCATCTGCCGGTCTTTGGACTAAGAATCCCGAAAAGTAAGCTGTTCACGAATCTCTCAACAAGTTTTAGTATACCTGTTCTTATTTTGGACTTGACATCACTATGAAAATATCATGATTTAATTAGACACTTTGAGACATTATGTACGGCTAGTGGCATATTTCTGCATTAAGATACTTGAATACTATCTACTAATTATTTGCTTATATTAAATTTCTAAAATATTTACTTAAATAAATTTTTGAAGTTAGAAGTTAATTGAACATTGGCTGACATTGTAGTCTTATGAAGTTGACATTGTCTCTCTAAAGTTGAAACCCATGACTTGGCTCCAAAACCCAACAAAAAGAGCAGTAGACAGTAGACGTTTGTACATGGTGTTGACACCATTTTCGTCCACATAAAATGCTCGATCTATGCTATCTAGATAATTATAGTAAAAATTGTGTACTTTTATAGTTGGTTGTTAAAATCAAATGACCAAGTTGCAATTAGCTAAGTTGAGCTGTAAACTATTTTGATAATGCATAATACATGAGTCTTAAATTTGGAAAAAATTCTGAAAATCATGATTGTGCCCCTACATTGTTCCTGAGTCTGTCTATATTAATCGTTCTCAAATTCATCGTTCTCTTAAATTTGATATAAGCTGCCTCAACATTTTAACAATTTCGAACAATGTTATAGATCAACAAGCTTTGTCGTTCTCTTGAATTTGATATAAGCTGCCTCAATATTTTTATGTGCAATTTCAAACAATGTTACAAATCAACAAGCTTCGTTTTCTATCAATGATTTTATAACAGCTGGCCTATTGGTATGTACTGAGCTCATGAAACAATTCAGACCACTTCAGTCACGAGAAATTTATATTTGTTGCGATGCAGCAACAAATGGCAGAAGGTATCAGCAACTCTCTCCTCCACAACACTTGTAGGTACATTGTCTTCTCATACTGAAAACCTCTCCTTTCACAGGAATATATTTCTCTGTCAAAAGAATTCCATGGCTCAAAAGTCGATCCTAAATGACCGGGGGAAAGTGGTATATATGTATTAGTTACTATTAATTTTTCCTAGCAAGTGGTATTGCATTATCCTGCGTTTTCTCATTGGTTGTTTTGTACTTGATCTTTGTATTAATTTCATATCATATTTCTTGAAGTTTATGAGAATGCATGAAATTATCATATGGGATAGAAAGAGAGGGCAGAAAAACTTAAGATATATATTATTATTACTTCTACTGCATATTACAACGGAGGCAAGAGCCTGAATATAGAGAAAATAGGAAACTCGGCGGCTACTCTTGCTATAGTAGCTAGTATATGATGATGTTATCTTAATGACATAAGCTTGATGATGTCAATGTTAAAGCTGATATTTAACAATATTATATTGAATGGTTTGTAATAGTTTACATGGTATTTCATTAGTTGACGCAAGAAACCAAGTACATACTCTTTTTCCAAGCAAATGCATTTTTACAGGCACTTACCTAATACAATAAAACTATGTGTATTCATATGTTGACTACTAATTGTACCAGTATTGTTATCAAATAATTATACTATGTTCACATGTTAGCCACCATCAAGTTTTCAACTACTCCATCTGTCCCTTTCATTTCTTTACACTTTTTTTTGGGATATCCATCTCAAATCTTTACATTCCAAAATTATCCAAAATAGAAAAGTTTTATAATAAAAAAATAACTACATCCCCTACTTTCCTCCATTAAACTCATTTTATTACATAAAATATTGATTGGTCCCACCACTTCACTCACTTTTCTTACTTTTCTCCACTATTTTACTTATTTCTAACCTCCGTGCCCAACTCATTTGTAAACAAATGAGAGGGACGGAGGGAGTACATGTTAGTTGCCATCAAGATTTCAACTACTCTAGTGAAGACACTATAAAGGTTGTAGTTGACTAATGACCATAAATATTGCCTGAAGCTCTGTATGTGTGCATCACCAATACTTTCAATTTCATCACCTTCTTAATACTTCCGATTTCATAAAAAAACACACCCCATGACTTTGACCTCGTTCGATTCATCGCGCACTTAATTTTGGTATTAGCAACCATGAAATTGGCACATTCATTTTTAAACAATGTCACTGATAAACAAGATTTTTTTCAAGGCTTCAATAACAGATGACCCATTGGGGCGCTAGACTCGTGGAACAATTCCATCAACTTTTGTGAGGGGAATGGAGTTACATGTAGCCGTAGACATATGAGGGTAACAAAACTAAGCTTTTACTTGCAAGGTTTGGTGGGTATATTGCCTTCTCATGTTGGAAACCTCTCCTTTTTCAGGTCAATTCTCCTCCGTCAAAATGACTTTCAAGGCTCAATCCAGAACGAAATTGGTTCACAATTCTTTTCAAGGTGGATTTCCTGCCAATTAGTCATTGTGTAGATATTGCACACAATGGAATGTCTGGCAATAATCTAAAAGGAAAATTAGCTAAAAAATTTGCTTCTTGGTTTAAGCTTCATTCCTTTAGTCTTGAAAAGTGCATTTTCTTACTTCCTTAAAAACAAAGAACATTCTTCACCCCATATATATATTGTGAGATATAGTCAGGTAAAAATACAAAATATCAATCCCATTTAAGCATCTATTTAAAATACCTATTCTACTTCTAATATATTAAGAATATATTTTTATTATTAGTATTTAGAATTCTAAAGTTCTTAACAATTAGAAAAATAGATTGAGAACATTTAAACTCTCCGTATCCTCATTTACATATAATGTGGGTCAGGAATGAATTTTACAAATTATAAAAAGCCTTAATAAAAGGTAATCAACTAAAAAGAGTATTAAAATAATATACTAACACTACTTTTATCTAATACAAGTTATCATAGGAATAAACCAGCAAAAATACAATATTTTAATGCATAAGCATGCATTTTAAATTAAAACACAATATGTAATTATACAATTTACATCAAAAATATATTCTTCTAGAAGATCGTAGAAAGTTCAAGGATATATTCTACTAGCATATCAAAATCTAATATAAATATATTAAATATATTTCTATGAGATCATAATATATCATAATATATTACTTGAATAAATATATCCTTTCTTTTCACCTACCATTATCCTGTCTTTATCACATTTTCTTCTTGAATATCTAGTTCTAATATAATTATATTGTTTCAAAAAGTACTAGTCTATTCTAGAACCTTCTCACATTTTCTTCTAGAATATCTGGGTCTAATATAATTATATTGTTTCAGAAAGTAACTAGTCTATTCCAGAACCTTCTATCTTATTGTATAAATATATCCTTTCTCTTCACCTACCATTATCCTTCTCTTCCCCATATTTTTCATTCCCCTAAAACTTTCCATACAGCTTCTCTTCTCCGTATTTCTCATTTCTTATATCTTTTCCGGACATTTTTCATTTCCCTAAAACTTCTCATACAACTTCTTTTTCCCACATTTTTCATTTCCTGGAACTTTCTTTTCATACAATTTCAATGTGTTAGTATGGATAAATGGTAATCTAAATTAATTAATTGTTTAATGTCTATATGCTTATCTACATATATTTTTTAAACCAAATTTAAAATATTTTTATGATTATACTTGATGGCTTGTTTGATGCAGGTTCTTGTGTTCCTTCTTTGTGATTCACTAAATCAACATTCAACAACACGTCAATAGTCAGGTAAACTCTCAACATTCAACAACACCTCAATAGTCAGGTAATCTCTCAAGTTCCAACAATTGTATTATGTTTCTGTTTGAGCACTAGTTTTTTATTAATTTAGATATTCATCAATTTAAAATTTAATACAATTAAATCAAGATCTCAATTCTTAACTAATTATAGTTTTTGTTTGTTTTTATAGATCTAGCTTGACCATGATTCCCAAACATAGTTTATATAGTTATGTCCTATTCTAATGTAAAATATTGGAATTTGCTTGATGTGAACTTTTATCCATTTACAAAACAGTCATGGAGTTTTTTTTTTAATATTAATGTTAAAAAATACTATTCCAAAATCCTCATGTCATAATTCTTTTATAATAGAATATTTGTAGAAAATACACCCAAAACTTTATTCCACATAAGGATGACAAATTTTGGACCACAAAATTTTTTATTATACTTTCATTTACTATTTATTTAACTTTTACAAATTTTGTGGTCTAAAAGATTAATTTTTTATGATACACCATTAGTGACTCTTCTAAGATTATTATTTAATAAATTATTGTATATATTTGAAGGTAGCTTAAAAATAATTAATATGAAATCTAACAATACAATTATTTTAATAGGTGATTTTTAATTTTATCCATTGGACATTCATGTATGTACTACTTGATACATGCAGGTACCTATGTGCAGTTTTAAAAATCATGACCTCAAGCCCGAAAATGCCATCAGGTACGTAATCCAAGAAAATCATGTAGAACCTCAAAGGTGAATAAATACAAAACTCTTTGTATCCTATACTATCAAAATAATACAACGTACAACTTAGTCATTTGATTTTAAGAACTAACTACAGAATATATGCTATTATTTACTACCATATATGAGTGTATGATTAATTTTTTTTTTTTTGCCGAATGATTGTATTTAGATAACATGAATTGCGAATGTTTGTGTGAACTACATGGTGTCATCACCATATTTAAACGTCTACGGCTCTTTGGTCTGGGTTTTGGAGCCAAGCTATGGATTTCAATTCTAAAGAGACAATGTCAACTTCTTAAGATTACAAAGCCGCCCAATCTTCCATCAACTAGTGACTTCTAACAATTTATGTAACTAAATATTTTAGAATTTTTAAGAAAATAATTACTAGCTAGTATAGGATTACCTTATGCAGAAATATTTCACTAGCTGTACCTAATGTATTAAATTGTCCTCTGATGAAATTCTGATCTTCCCACATTGATGTCGAGTCTAGAAGAGATAACAGGTATGCTGAAACTTACTGAGTGATTGGTGAACAACTTCCTTTTCAGGATTAATCGGTCCAAAGACTGGTAAATGGACTACATTTTGCACGGAAATTTCGGTGAAGACGTAAGGGTCATGGATTATCCTGGCCTAGCAAATGGAACTTTGACATGTGTTGCTTTCTCCTTTAGGATGTCACTTGCACCAAGCACCGTTTTTCAATTTTTCTGTGATCACAAATCTAGAATGGAGGTATGCATTAATCAGCTAAATGCTAAATGCATAACTCCTTTCTATTTTTGTGATCACAGGAAAACTCTAACAACATGCTTGGTGCAATTGACAAATTAAGGAGGTAGCAACAGTACCCATCATAGTTCCATTTGGTAGGCGAGGATCATCCATAACCCTTCTACTCATCAATGTAACATCTTTACCGAAATTTTTGTGAAATATAGTACTCCATCTGCCGGTCTTTGGACTAAGAATCCCGAAAAGTAAGCTATTCACGAATATCTCAACAAGTTTTAGTATACCTGTTCTTATTTTGGACTTGACATCACTATGAAAATATCATGATTTAATTATACACTTTGAGACATTATGTACGGCTAGTGGCATATTTCTGCATTAAGATACTTGAATACAACTAGTAATTATTTGCTTATTTTAAATTTCTAAAATATTTACTTAAATAAATTTTTGAAGTTACAAGTTAATTGATCATTGGCCGACATTGTAGTCTTACGAAGTTGACATTGTCTCTCTAAAGTTGAAACCCATGACTTGGCTCCAAAACCCAACAAAAAGACCAGTAGACGTTTGTACATGGTGCTGACACCATTTTCGTCCACATAAACATGCTCGATCTATGCTGTCTATATAATTATAGTAAAAATTGTGTACTTTTATAGTTGGTTGTTAAAATCAAATGACCAAGTTGCAATTAGTTAACTTGAGCTGTAAACTATTTTGATAATGCATAATACATGAGTCTTAAATTTGGAAAAAATTCTAAAAATCATGATTGTGCCCCTACATTGTTCCTGAGTCTGTCTATATTAATCGTTCTCAAATTCATCGTTCTCTTAAATTTGATATAAGCTGCCTCAACATTTTAACAATTTCGAACAATGTTATAGATCAACAAGCTTTGTCGTTCTCTTGAATTTGATATAAGCTGCCTCAACATTTTTATGTGCAATTTCAAACAATGTTACAGATCAACAAGCTTCGTTTTCTATCAATGAT
Organism: Saposhnikovia divaricata; assembly: GCA_036435485.1. NCBI lineage: Eukaryota > Viridiplantae > Streptophyta > Magnoliopsida > Apiales > Apiaceae > Saposhnikovia > Saposhnikovia divaricata. The sequence continues at coordinate 50,338,989 of CM071594.1, read as the reverse complement.
TTTATAACAGCTGGCCTATTGGTATGTACTGAGCTCATGAAACAATTCAAACCACTTCAGTCACGAGAAATTTATATTTGTTGCGATGCAGCAGCAAGTGGCAGAAGGTATCAGCAACTCTCTCCTCCGCAACACTTGTAGGTACATTGTCTTCTCATACTGAAAACCTCTCCTTTCACAGGAATATATTTCTATGTCAAAAGAATTCCATGGCTTAAAAGTCGATCCCAAATGACCGGGGGAAAGTGGTATATATATACTAGTTACTATTAATTTTTCCTAGCAAGTGGTAATGCATTATCCTGCGTTTTCTCTTTGGTTGTTTTGTACATGTTCTTTGTATTAATTTCATATAATATTTCTTGAAGTTTATGAGAATGCATGAAATTATAATATGGGATAGAAAGAGAGGGCAGAAAAACTGAAGATATATATTATTATTACTTCTACTGCATTTTACAACGGAGGCAAAAGCCTCAATATATAGAAAATAGGAAACTCGGCGGCTACTCTTGCTACAGTAGCTAGTATATGATGATATTATCTTAATGGCATAAGCTTGATGATGTCAATGTTAAAGCTGATATTTAACAATATTATATTGAATGATTTGTAATAGTTTACATGGTATTTCATTAATTGACGCAAGAAACCAAGTACATACTCTTTTTCCAAGCAAATGCATTTTTACAGGCACTTACCTAATACAATAAAACTATGTGTATTCATATGTTGACTACTAATTGTACCAGGATTGTTATCAAATAATTATACTATGTTCACATGTTAGCCACCATCAAGTTTTCAACTACTCCATCTGTCCCTCTCATTTCTTTACACTTTCTTTTTTGGGATATCATCTCAAATCTTTACATTCCAAAATTACCCAAAATAGAAAAGTTTTATAATAAAAAAATAACTACATCCCCTACTTTCCTCCATTAAACTCATTTTATTACATAAAATATTGATTGGTCCCACCACTTTACTCACTTTTCTTACTTTTCTCCACTATTTTACTTTTTTCTAACCTTCGTGCCCAACTCATTTGTAAACAAATGAGAGGGACGGAGGGAGTACATGTTAGCTGCCATCAAGATTTCAACTACTCTAGTGAAGACACTGTAAAGGTTGTAGTTGACTAATGACCATAAATATTGCCTGAAGCTCTGTATGTGTGCATCACCAATACTTTCAATTTCATCACCTTCTTAATACGTCCGATTTAATAAATAAACAGACCCCATGACTTTGACCTCCTTCGATTCATCGCGCACTTGATTTTGGTATTAGCAACCATGAAATTTGCACATTCATTTTTAAACAATGTCACTGATAAACAAGATTTTTTTCAAGGCTTCAATAACAGATGACCCATTGGTGCGCTAGACTCGTGGAACAATTCCATCAACTTTTGTGAGGGGAATGGAGTTACATGTAGCCGTAGACATATGAGGGTAACAAAACTAAGCTTTTACTTGCAAGGTTTGGTGGGTATATTGCCTTCTCATGTTTGAAACCTCTCCTTTCTCAGGTCAATTCTCCTCCGTCAAAATGACTTTCAGGGCTCAATCCAGAACGAAATTGGTTCACAATTCTTTTCAAGGTGGATTTCCTGCCAATGTGAGTCATTGTGTAGATGTGGCAATAATATAAAAGGAAAATTACCTAAAAAATTTGCTTCTAGGTTTAAGCTTAATTCCTTTAGTCTTGAAAAGAGCATTTTCTTACTCCCTTAAAAACAAAGAACATTCTTCACCCTATATATATATTGTGAGAGATAGTCAGGTAAAAATACAAAATATCAATCCCATTTAAGCATGTATTTAAAATACCTATTCTACTTCTAATATATTAAGAATATATTTTTATTATTATTATTTAGAATTCTAAAGTTCTTAACAATTAGAAAAATAGATTGAGAACATTTAAACTCTCCGTATCCTCATTTACATATAATGTGGGTCAGGAATGAATTTTACAAATTATAAAAAGCGTTAATAAAAGGTAATCAACTAAAAAGAGTATTAAAATAATATACTAACACTACTTTTATCTAATACAAGTTATCATAGGAATAAAACAGCAAAAATACAATATTTTAATGCATAAGCATGCATTTTAAATTAAAACACAATATGTAATTATACAATTTACAACAAAAATATATTCTTCTAGAAGATCGTAGAAAGTTCAAGGATATATTCTACTAGCATATCAAAATCTAATATAAATATATTAAATATATTTCTATGAGATCATAATATATCATAATATATTACTTGAATAAATATATCCTTTCTTTTCACCTACCATTATCCTGTCTTTATCACATTTTCTTCTTGAATATCTAGTTCTAATATAATTATATTGTTTCAAAAAGTACTAGTCTATTCTAGAACCTTCTCACATTTTCTTCTAGAATATCTGGGTCTAATATAATTATATTGTTTCAGAAAGTAACTAGTCTATTCCAGAACCTTCTATCTTATTGTATAAATATATCCTTTCTCTTCACCTACCATTATCCTTCTCTTCCCCATATTTTTCATTCCCCTAAAACTTTCCATACAGCTTCTCTTCTCCGTATTTCTCATTTCTTATATCTTTTCCGGACATTTTTCATTTCCCTAAAACTTCTCATACAACTTCTTTTTCCCACATTTTTCATTGCCTGGAACTTTCTTTTCATACAATTTCAATGTGTTAGTATGGATAAATGGTAATCTAAATTAATTAATTGTTTAATGTCTATATGCTTATCTACATATATTTTTTAAACCAAATTGAAAATATTTTTATGATTATACTTGATGGCTTGTACGATGCAGGTTCTTGTGTTCCTTCTTTGTGATTCACTAAATCAACATTCAACAACACGTCAATAGTCAGGTAAACTCTCAACATTCAACAACACCTCAATAGTCAGGTAATCTCTCAAATTCCAACAATTGTATTATGTTTCTGTTTGAGCACTAGTTTTTTATTAATTTAGATATTCATCAATTTAAAATTTAATACAATTAAATCAAGATCTCAATTCTTAACTAATTATAGTTTTTGTTTGTTTTTATAGATCTAGCTTGACCTTGATTCCCAAACATAGTTTATATAGTTATGTCCTATTCTAATGTAAAATATTGGAATTTGCTTGATGTGAACTTTTATCCATTTACAAAACAGTCATGGAGTTTTTTTTTTTAATATTAATGTTAAAAAATACTATTCCAAAATCCTCATGTCATAATTCTTTTATAATAGAATATTTGTAGAAAATACTCCCAAAACTTTATTCCACATAAGGATGACAAATTTTGGACCACAAAATTTTTTATTATACTTTCAATTACTATTTATTTAACTTTTACAAATTTTGTGGTCCAAAAGATTAATTTTTTATGATACACCATTAGTGACTCTTCTAAGATTATTATTTAATAAATTATTGTATATATTTGAAGGTAGCTTAAAAATAATTAATATGAAATCTAACAATACAATTATTTTAATAGGTGATTTTTAATTTTATCCATTGGACATCCATGTATGTACTACTTGATACATGCAGGTACCTATGTACAGTTTTAAAAATCATGACCTCAAGCCAGAAAATGCCATCAGGTACGTAATCCAAGAAAATCATGTAGAACCTCAAAGGTGAATAAATACAAAACTCTTTGTATCCTATACTATCAAAATAATACAACGTACAATTTAGTCATTTGATTTTAAGAACTAACTACAGAATATATGCTATTATTTACTACCATATATGAGTGTATGATTAATTTTTTTTTTTTGCCGAATGATTGTATTTAGATAACATGAATTGCGAATGTTTGTGTGAACTACATGGTGTCATCACCATATTTAAACGTCTACTGCTCTTTGGTCTGGGTTTTGGAGCCAAGCTATGGATTTCAATTCTAAAGAGACAATGTCAACTTCTTAAGATTACAAAGCCGCCCAATCTTCCATCAACTAGTGACTTCAACAATTTATGTAACTAAATATTTTAGAATTTTTAAGAAAATAATTACTAGCTAGTATAGGATTACCTTATGCAGAAATATTTCACTAGCTGTACCTAATGTATTAAATTGTCCTCTGATGAAATTCTGATCTTCCCACATTGATGTCAAGTCTAGAAGAGATAACAGGTATGCTGAAACTTACTGAGTGATTGGTGAACAACTTCCTTTTCAGGATTAATCGGTCCAAAGACTGGTAAATGGACTACATTTTGCACGGAAATTTCGGTGAAGACGTAAGGGTCATGGATTATCCTGACCTAGCAAATGGAACTTTGACATGTGTTGCTTTCTCCTTTAGGATGCCACTTGCACCAAGCACCGTTTTTCAATTTTTCTGTGATCACAAATCTAGAATGGAGGTATGCATTAATCAGCTAAATGCTAAATGCATAACTCCTTTCTATTTTTGTGATCACAGGAAAACTCTAACAACATGCTTGGTGCAATTGACAAATTAAGGAGGTAGCAACAGTACCCATCATAGTTCCATTTGGTAGGCGAGGATCATCCATAACCCTTCTACTCATCAATGTAACATCTTTACCGAAATTTTTGTGAAATATAGTACTCCATCTGCCGGTCTTTGGACTAAGAATCCCGAAAAGTAAGCTATTCACGAATATCTCAACAAGTTTTAGTATACCTGTTCTTATTTTGGACTTGACATCATTATGAAAATATCATGATTTAATTAGACACTTTGAGACATTATGTACGGCTAGTGGCATATTTCTGCATTAAGATACTTGAATACTAGCTAGTAATTATTTGCTTATTTTAAATTTCTAAAATATTTACTTAAATAAATTTTTGAAGTTACAAGTTAATTGATCATTGGCCGACATTGTAGTCTTACGAAGTTGACATTGTCTCTCTAAAGTTGAAACCCATGACTTGGCTCCAAAACCCAACAAAAAGACCAGTAGACGTTTGTACATGGTGCTGACACCATTTTCGTCCACATAAACATGCTCGATCTATGCTGTCTATATAATTATAGTAAAAATTGTGTACTTTTATAGTTGGTTGTTAAAATCAAATGACCAAGTTGCAATTAGCTAACTTGAGCTGTAAACTATTTTGATAATGCATAATACATGAGTCTTAAATTTGGAAAAAATTCTGAAAATCATGATTGTGCCCCTACATTGTTCCTGAGTCTGTCTATATTAATCGTTCTCAAATTCATCGTTCTCTTAAATTTGATATAAGCTGCCTCAACATTTTAACAATTTCGAACAATGTTATAGATCAACAAGCTTTGTCGTTCTCTTGAATTTGATATAAGCTGCCTCAACATTTTTATGTGCAATTTCAAACAATGTTACAGATCAACAAGCTTCGTTTTCTATCAATGATTTTATAACAGCTGGCCTATTGGTATGTACTAAGCTCATGAAACAATTCAAACCACTTCAGTCACGAGAAATTTATATTTGTTGCGATGCAGCAGCAAGTGGCAGAAGGTATCAGCAACTCTCTCCTCCGCAACACTTGTAGGTACATTGTCTTCTCATACTGAAAACCTCTCCTTTCACAGGAATATATTTCTCTGTCAAAAGAATTCCATGGCTTAAAAGTCGATCCCAAATGATCGGGGGAAAGTGGTATATATGTACTAGTTACTATTAATTTTTCCTAGCAAGTGGTAATGCATTATCCTGCGTTTTCTCTTTGGTTGTTTTGTACATGTTCTTTGTATTAATTTCATATAATATTTCTTGAAGTTTATGAGAATGCATGAAATTATAATATGGGATAGAAAGAGAGGGCAGAAAAACTGAAGATATATATTATTATTACTTCTACTGCATTTTACAACGGAGGCAAAAGCCTCAATATATAGAAAATAGGAAACTCGGCGGCTACTCTTGCTACAGTAGCTAGTATATGATGATATTATCTTAATGACATAAGCTTGATGATGTCAATGTTAAAGCTGATATTTAACAATATTATATTGAATGATTTGTAATAGTTTACATGGTATTTCATTAATTGACGCAAGAAACCAAGTACATACTCTTTTTCCAAGCAAATGCATTTTTACAGGCACTTACCTAATACAATAAAACTATGTGTATTCATATGTTGACTACTAATTGTACCAGTATTGTTATCAAATAATTATACTATGTTCACATGTTAGCCACCATCAAGTTTTCAACTACTCCATCTGTCCCTCTCATTTCTTTACACTTTCTTTTTTGGGATATCATCTCAAATTTTTACATTCCAAAATTACCCAAAATAGAAAAGTTTTATAATAAAAAAATAACTACATCCCCTACTTTCCTCCATTAAACTCATTTTATTACATAAAATATTGATTGGTCCCACCACTTGACTCACTTTTCTTACTTTTCTCCACTATTTTACTTTTTTCTAACCTCCGTGCCCAACTCATTTGTAAACAAATGAGAGGGACGGAGGGAGTACATGTTAGCTGCCATCAAGATTTCAACTACTCTAGTGAAGACACTGTAAAGGTTGTAGTTGACTAATGACCATAAATATTGCCTGAAGCTCTGTATGTGTGCATCACCAATACTTTCAATTTCATCACCTTCTTAATACGTCCGATTTCATAAATAAACAGACCCCATGACTTTGACCTCCTTCGATTCATCGCACACTTAATTTTGGTATTAGCAAATTTGCACATTCATTTTTAAACAATGTCACTAATAAACAAGATTTTTTTCAAGGCTTCAATAACAGATGACCCATTGGTGCGCTAGACTCGTGGAACAATTCCATCAACTTTTGTGAGGGGAATGGAGTTACATGTAGCCGTAGACATATGAGGGTAACAAAACTAAGCTTTTACTTGCAAGGTTTGGTGGGTATATTGCCTTCTCATGTTGGAAACCTCTCCTTTCTCAGGTCAATTCTCCTCCGTCAAAATGACTTTCAGGGCTCAATCCAGAACGAAATTGGTTCACAATTCTTTTCAAGGTGGATTTCCCATTTAGAAGGCATCTTAAACTTAATATTTTTCTTTAGGGTTTTTAATTAAAACGATCATGATCCCGTCATAAAAAGATTCCCAATTTTTCCTTGAATTAAATACTTCAAATCAATATTAATCATCAATGCTTTGATTTCCAGGTATTTGGAGGAGACACAAGCAGGCCGTATATCCTGTTTTTGACAAAATCTCCCCATATCGAAATAATTGAAAATTCGTATTTAATCCCGTCTTTCCTAAACACAAAAATCTCATAATCATTTTGTTTAATTATAAAATCTTGAGTCATTACAGATTTTATCTTGTTTAAGCAGGCATGACATGGGTGATGTATCTAATACAAACATTAATACATGATTAATCTAATTAAAGCATGCATCATTATGTATTTTACACATACATTCGTACATCAATATGTAAAGTGCAGTATGTAAACGTGCTTGGTCATGGCCTTGATCCTATGAGATCCTTCCAAGCTAATGGATGAATCAATGGTTAGTCTAAGGTTAAAATAAATATATGCATACAAGCCTTGCTTTCTTCTTGTCTTGCTCCTTGCTCTTCATTGGTTGGTCGTCATTCAAACTCCAAGTGCAATTACAATGGATAATTGAAATACAACCTATACTAATCAACTTACATAAGTAAACTCGAGTTACATTCGAGATAGAACAATTATAAGAAAGAAAGATGACATGCAAGTCGTATTTATCAAAACCATAATTACATATCAAAACCACTAACCTATGGGTTATTAAGGCCATAACCATTCACCATGCTCATGTAACACATAATACATCAATACGCATCAGTACATATCATATCCAATATAATGTTATAAGTTATAACTCATAAAATAATTTTCAAAAAATCAAATTTTTTTTTTGAAAAATCTGAAAAACTTTGAGAGGCCCTTTTGAAGGTCTAAACAGCCCCAAAAGGCCTAAAAGCAGCATAGGTCACAACAAAGTAGTGTGTTTTGCTTGTGGCGATTTTCCCTTTCCGAAAAGGTATTATTTGCCCTATTCTGACTCCATCAAAAAACACTACTCATGTTGAAAATCACTATTCATAGCATATGCATCTTATGCGATTTGATTTTCGATCAAGCTCGGAATGATTCCGATCAGATGCCTTGGACAGTAAGGTATCATATACCAACAGATCATCAAACGATCATCAAACCAAAGTTCATATCATCACAGAATCTCATACATGCGATATAACAGTTTATAATCAACATATATCATAACAGAAACATGGTAGATTCACAAAACATACATACATGCATCAAATACAGTAAACACGTAACCAAATCAGCCCCTTATACACATAGCTCTGATACCATTATTAGGTTTCGAGGCATTAAATGTAGCGAAAATAGTCGTAAAACAATAAAAAGCGAAACCCTAACTCAGGATCCATGTATAAGGCAGACAAATTATGGAGGATAGGATCTGTACCTTTTAAAGTTTTAATAATGTATAAAAGATGAAGATCCAAGAAGCAATCACCATGCAGCCCTTGTAGAAAGATCTGCGTCTCTAAAGTAGTCCACATGAAGGCTTGATCGTCCAACGATCACCAGAGCCGGTACTAGCCAAAGAATAGCCTTCTCTCTCTCTCTAGCCTCTCAAAGTTTAGAGCAGCTAGAGTTTTTTTCTCTAAAAAACGAAATTGCAAAAGTGCAGCCCTAAACTCTACATCATAATGTATATATAGGGAAGAGAGATTGGGCTAAAACCCAGAATCGAATTGGACTTCTCCAAACCCATTCTGATTTGGTTTTATTATAAAATTCGAATTCTATTTAACTTTAATTAAGACTAGCCCAATTAATTAAATATACAATTTCAAATTTAATGATTTAATTTAAATTCGTATTTTAAATTAAAACTCCTTTTAAACTAGGGATGGGCATCGGGGCACATCGGGACCGGGGAGTGCTATCCCCGCCCCTATCCCCGAATTCAAACCCGATCCCCGTTCCCGGCCCGATCCTCGTCGGGGATTAAATTTTATTCCCCGTCCCAGACCCAAACGGGTAACGGGGATCCCCGCGGGGAATCGGGGAATTTCATTTTAAACAAAAAATAACATTTTAAACAATTTTAAACACTAACTAGTGAGTTTTAAACAATTTTTTAAGCAATAAATTAAGATAAAAAATATTACTTAAATAAACAATTATAAATAATATCGAAATGAAGTTATTTAACTACTAGAAAGACAAACATATAAGATTAAAATATCATTTTGTTTCCAATATAAAGTATTGGAAATTCGTATATATATATATATATATATATATCATAACGTGATGAAATCGAGTCGGGGATAGGGGATCGGGCTGGGAAGACATAAAATCCCGGCCCCGGCCCGCTCCCCGATTTTTTTTGGAAATTGTTCCCGCTTCCCGGCCCGCACCCGAAAAAATCCACGATTCCCCGCCCCGTTCGTTGCGGGGATCGGATCGGGATCGGGCAGGCTGGGGTGAATGCCCATCCCTATTTTAAACGTTCTAAGTGTGTAACCCTATAGGTTATTATTACGTTGGCATTAATTTTAATATAACAATAAAATTATAAACAATGAGCAGTATGTAGTAATACATCATTGCTACCCAAGTAATAGTAATAATTGGTAATCCAATTAAACCTTTTATGATTAATGTTTTCCGTGCAATTTAATCCCTTTAACCAAATATTATAGATTAAACTCAAGATATGTTATTAGTTATCCTCTTCAATATTTAATCTGGGTTTTCTTGATCAATGAGTAGACTATTAAAGCAAATCAATATTTGAGCATGACCATGCATTTTCATAGTCTCACTCAATCAAGAGGCGAAATATCTCCTAATAATAGGATGGTTAAATCCTATATCTATCATTCATATTTGTCATAAGACTCATAATATACCTGATGTCCACTTTTAACATCACCCGGTCAAAGGTAACTTTTAATATAGTCAAAGTATATTAATTCTCGTATAGAAATATAATGATCTAAAGTCTAAGGATTAATACACCATTATCACTATGAGTCTTTCTAATGACATTATCAACATGTAAAATCTCACCGTGGGTCAGTCCAGTGCCATGTAGAATATACATTCACCTATGTTCTTGACTTTAGTATCACTATACCTATGACCAATGAGATGTGGTCATCAGTCAACAAACATACTAATCTTTATGCATTATAATTGTCCCATATTAATAATGATTGATTAGGGATATTTAGTAATATCAACACTATCATATAATCTCATTTTTTAAGTCACGTACTTAAAGATATAGAATACGTGTTATATATTCCAAGGACATTTATTACTCCAAAATTTATATCGCAGTAAATAGAGATATAATAAATTAATGTAGAATAATCCATAAAACATAATTATCAAATAACAAAATAATCTTTCCTAGAAGTACAATAACATTGTTTCTAGTGCACTAACATTATCAATAGGAAGATCTCGTTAAATTTAAATAAAAATTTATAGGGCAGTGATGAGGTCATATTTATTATGGGACTCCTAAGCATGGTGTAATCTAGCTAGTTTGGTGAAAAATTATGTATCTCTATACATTCACACTTTTATAATTTACAACTTTTATAATTTACACAATGAGACTTTTATTCTTTCACACCTTGGGATGTACATAATCAAATACGTATGCGTTGACGGATGGGTTATAAAGCTAGTTCTACTTTAATTTTACATTCTATTTTTTCTAAATGTTTACTTTTTGATAGATATGAGTGTACAATATCAAGACAATAAAGAGGAGGTGAATGTTTTATATATTTTTCTTTAATTCCATATGTTTGTATCTATTCTAGAAATTTGTAGCTTAAAATTTTCATTGTAAGAGGCGAAATGCGGAATAAAATAATGGAAGATTTCACTTTGAATCTACTATTTTGTGAGATCGAAACGTTGCTAAAAGTTTGAATACAAAGTACTCTCAGTTTTTTTCTCAAGGAGAATTCTATGTGTTTGCCCTTGAAAAACTTAACAACTAAAGGAAAGACCTGTCCACTTATATAAATTGTTCACAAATCACTTTTACAATGATCAACAAATTTAGGATAAGACAAATTCGTTAAATATCTACGTCTACACGAAAACTCTGTAAGTTGATGACTTGTGTGTAGGGTTGAGTATTCGGTTAATATTCGGTAATCGAACTGAAATATAATTCGGTTACCGAATTTCGAATAAGGAAAAATTCTACAACCGAATATGAATTGAAATAATTTCAGTTATTTTACTGAACCGAATTAATTCTTACACTAAAACTGAATGATGAATTAAATAATTGAATAGGAGTAACATACAATATGACGCAAAATAGGAGTAACATGTAATATTTAATATAAATATTATATTTGTATTATTTTTATTTTTTATTATATAAAAATATATTTTGGTTAATTTTGTAATTTCGATTATTTCGTTAAAAAAACAAATTAACCGAATAACATAAATTTTTTAACTGAATCAAAATTGAAATATTTCAATTCGATTAGCCGAATCGAATATTTCGATTATTTCGGTTTGGTATTCGGTTTACCGAACAGAATGTTCAGCCCTACTTGTGTGTGATGTACATTGATCAGATCCAATTTTTTAGTTGTTTCTTTCTTGAATTTTTTCCAAACCTCTTTGTAGACTTGCCATCTGCTCACGGTTATATTTGGACCACCGAAAGTGCTCAGATTTTGTTGATTCATTATCTTTAAAAATCTCTGTGAAATTTGTTTGTAGTTGATTCAAAATTTAGCTAAAGTCCCTAATTCGAGAACATATATATAACCGCATGAAATTTGAACATTCATTTTTAAACAATGTCACTAATAAACAAGATTTTTTTCAAGGCTTCAATAACAGATGACCCATTGGTGCGCTAGACTCGTGGAACAATTCCATCAACTTTTGTGAGGGGAATGGAGTTACATGTAGCCGTAGACATATGAGGGTAACAAAACTAAGCTTTTACTTGCAAGGTTTGGTGGGTATATTGCCTTCTCATGTTGGAAAACTCTCCTTTCTCAGGTCAATTCTCCTCCGTCAAAATGACTTTCAGGGCTCAATCCAGAACGAAATTGGTTCACAATTCTTTCAAGGTGGATTTCCTGCCAATCTGTCATTGTGTTGATATTGCACACACTGGAATGTCTGGCAATAATCTAAAAGGAAAATTACCTAAAAAATTTGCTTCTTGGTTTAAGCTTAATTCCTTTTGTCTTGAAAAGAGCATTTTCTTACTCCATTAAAAACAAAGAACATTCTTCACCCCATATATATATTGTGAGATATAGTCAGGTAAAAATACAAAATAGCATTCCCATTTAAGCATCTATTTAAAATACCTATTCTACTTCTAATATATTAAGAATATATTTTTATTATTAGTATTTAGAATTCTAAAGTTATTAACAATTAGAAAAATAGATCGAGAACATTTAAACTCTCCGTATCCTTATTTACATATAATGTGGGTCAGGAATGAATTTTACAAATTATAAAAAGATTTAATAAAAGGTAATCAACTAAAAAGAGTATTACAATAATATACTAACACTACTTTTATCTAATACAAGTTATCATAGGAATAAAACAGCAAAAATACAATATTTTAATGCATAAGCATGCATTTTAAATTAAAACACAATATGTAATTATATAATTTACAACAAAAATATATTCTTCTAGAAGATCCTAGAAAGTTCAAGGATATATTCTACTAGCATATCAAAATCTAATATAAATATATTAAATATATTTCTATGAGATCATAATATATCATAATATATTACTTGAATAAATATATCCTTTCTTTTCACCTACCATTATCCTGTCTTTATCACATTTTCTTCTAGAATATCTAGTTCTAATATAATTATATTGTTTCAAAAAGTACTAGTCTATTCTAGAACCTTCTCACGTTTTCTTCTAGAATATCTGGGCCTAATATAATTATATTGTTTCAGAAAGTAACTAGTCTATTCCAGAACCTTCTATCTTATTGTATAAATATATCCTTTCTCTTCACCTACCATTATCCCTCTCTTCCCCATATTTTTTATTCCCCTAAAACTTTCCATACAGCTTCTCTTCTCCGTATTTCTCATTTCCGGACATTTTTCATTTCCCTAAAACTTCTCATACAACTTCTTTTTCCCACATTTCATTTCCCTAAAACTTCTCATACAACTTCTTTTTACCACATTTTTCATTGCCTAAAACTTTCTTTTCATACAATTTCAATGTGTTAGTATGGATAAATGGTAATCTATATTAATTAATTGTTTAATGTCTATATGCTTATCTACATATATTTTTTAAACCAAATTTAAAATATTTTTATGATTATACTTATGGCTTGTAATCTCTCAACATTCAACAACACCTCAATAGTCAGGTAATCTCTCAAGTTCCAACAATTGTATTATGTTTTTGTTTGAGCACTAGTTTTTTATTAATTTAGATATTCATCAATTTAAAATTTAATACAATTAAATCAAGATCTCAATTCTTAACTAATTATAGTTTTTGTTTGTTTTTATAGATCTAGCTTGACCATGTTTCCCAAACATAGTTTATATAGTTATGTTCTATTCTAATGTAAAATATTGGAATTTGCTGGATGTGAACTTTTATCCATTTACAAAACAGTCATGGAGTTTTTTTTTTAATATTAATGTTAAAAAATACTATTCCAAAATCCTCATGTCATAATTCTTTTATAATAGAATATTTGTAGAAAATACTCCCAAAATTTTATTCCACATAAGGATGACAAATTTTGGACCATAAAATTTTTTATTATACTTTCATTTACTATTTATTTAACTTTTACAAATTTTGTGGTCCAAAAGATTAATTTTTTATGATACACCATTAGTGACTCTTCTAAGATTATTATTTAATAAATTATTGTATATATTTGAAGGTAGCTTAAAAATAATTAATATGAAATCTAACAATACAATTATTTTAATAGGTGATTTTTAATTTTATCCATTGGACATCCATGTATGTACAACTTGATACATGCAGGTACCTATGTGCGGTTTTAAAATCATGACCTCAAGCCAGAAAATGCCATCAGGTACGTAATCCAAGAAAATCATGTAGAACCTCAAAGGTGAATAAATACAAAACTCTTTGTATCATATACTATCAAAATAATACAAAGTACTATATTTTTGTGAAATATAGTACTCCATCTGCCGGTCTTTGGACTAAGAATCCCGAAAAGTAAGCTGTTCACGAATCTCTCAACAGGTTTTAGTATACCTGTTCTTATTTTGGACTTGACATCACTATGAAAATATCATGATTTAATTAGAAACTTTGAGACATTATGTACGGCTAGTGGCATATTTCTGCATTGAGATACTTGAATACTAGCTAGTAATTATTTGCTTATATTAAATTTCTAAGATATTTACTTAAATAAATTTTTGAAGTTACAAGTTAATTGAACATTGGCCAACATTGTAGTCTTATGAAGTTGACATTGTCTTTCTAAAGTTGAAACCCATGACTTGGCTCCAAAACCCAACAAAAGAGCAGTAGACGTTTGTACATGGTGTTGACACCATTTTAGTCCAAATAAACATGCTCGATCTATGATATCTAGATAATTATAGTAAAAATTGTGTACTTTTATAGTTGGTTGTTAAAATCAAATGACCAAGTTGCAATTAGCTAACTTGTGCTGTAAACTATTTTGATAATGCATAATACATGAGTCTTAAATTTGGAAAAAATTCTGAAAATCATGATTGTGCCCCTACATTATTCCTGAGTCTGTCTATATTAATCGTTCTCAAATTCATCATTCTCTTAAATTTGATATAAGCTGCCTCAACATTTTAACAATTTCAAAAAATGTTATAGATCAACACGCTTTGTCGTTCTCTTGAATTTGATATAAGCTGCCTTAACATTTTTATGTGCAATTTCAAACAATGTTACAGATCAACAAGCTTCGTTTTCTATCAATGATTTTATAACAGCTAGCCTATTGGTATGTACTGAGCTCATGGAACAATTCAGACCACTTCAGTCACGAGAAATTTATATTTGTTGCGATGCAGCAGCAAATGGCAGAAGGTATCGGCAACTCTCTCCTCCGCAACACTTGTAGGTAATTGTCTTCTCATACTGAAAATCTCTCCTTTCACAGGAATATATTTCTCTGTCAAAAGAATTCCATGGCTCAAAAGTCGATCCCAAATGACGGGGGGAAAGTGGTATATATGTATTAGTTATTATTAATTTTTCCTAGCAAGTGGTAATGCATTATCCTGCGTTTTCTCTCTGGTTGTTTTGTACTTTTTCTTTGTATTAATTTCATATCATATTTCTTGAAGTTTATGAGAATGCATGAAATTATCATATGGGATAGAAAGAGAGGGCAGAAAAACTGAAGATATATATTATTATTACTTCTACTGCATATTACAACGGAGGCAAGAGCCTCAATATATAGAAAATAGGAAACTCGGCGGCTACTCTTGCTACAGTAGCTAGTATATGATGATATTATCTTAATGACATAAGCTTGATGATGTCAATGTTAAAGCTGATATTTAACAATATTATATTGAATGGTTTGTAAAAGTTTACATGGTATTTCATTAGTTGACGCAATAAACCAAGTACATACTCTTTTTCCAAGCAAATGCATTTTTACAGGCACTTACCTAATACAATAAAACTATGTGTATTCATATGTTGACTACTAATTGTACCAGTATTGTTATCAAATAATTATACTATGTTCACATGTTAGCCACCATCAAGTTTTCAAATACTCCATTAGTCCCTCTCATTTCTTTACACTTTCTTTTTTGGGATATCCATCTCAAATCTTTACATTCCAAAACTTACCCAAAATAGAAAAGTTTTATAATAAAAAAATAACTACATCCCCTACTTTTCTCAATTAAACTCATTTTATTACAAAAAATATTGATTGGTCCACCACTTTACTCACTTTTCTTACTTTTCGCCACTATTTTACTTTTTCCTAACCTCGGTGCCCAACTCATTTGTAAACCAATGAGAAGGACCGAGGGAGTACATGTTAACTGCCATCAAGATTTCAACTACTCTAGTGAAGACACTGTAAAGGCTCTAGTTGACTAATGACCATAAATATTGCCTGAAGCTCTGTATGTGTGCATCACCAATACTTTCAATTTCATCACCTTCTAAATACTTCCGATTTCATAAAAAACACCCCATGACTTTGACCTCCTTCGAATCATCGCGCACTTAATTTTGGTATTAGCAATCATGAAATTTGCACATTCATTTTTAAACAATGTCACTGATAAACAGGATTTTTTTCAAGGCTTCAATAACAGATGACCCATTGGGTGCGCTAGACTCGTGGAACAATTCCATCAACTTTTGTGAGGGGAATGGAGTTACATGTAGCCGTAGACATATGAGGGTAACAAAACTAAGCTTTTACTCGCAAGGTTTGGTGGGTATATTGCCTTCTCATGTTGGAAGCCTCTCCTTTCTCAGGTCAATTCTCCTCCGTCAAAATGACTTTCAGGGCTCAATCCCGAACGAAATTGGTTCACAATTCTTTTCAAGCATTGTGTAGATATTGCACACACTGGAATGTCTGGAAATAATCTAAAAGGAAAATTACCTAAAAAATTTGCTTCTTGGTCTAAGCTTAATTCCTTTAGTCTTGAAAAGAGCATTTTCTTACTCCCTTAAAAACAAAGAACATTCTTCACCCCATGTATATATTGTGAGAGATAGTCAGGTAAAAATACAAAATATCAATCCCATTTAAGCATCTATTTAAAATACCTGTTCTACTTCTAGTATATTAAGAATATATTTTTATTTTTAGTATTTAGAATTGTAAAGTTCTTAACAATTAGAAAAATAGATTGAGAACATTTAAACTCTCCGTATCCTCATTTACATATAATGTGGGTCAGGAATGAATTTTACCAATTTTAAAAAGCGTTAATAAAAGGAAATCAACTAAAAAGAGTATTAAAATAATATACTAACAATACTTTTATCTAATACAAGTTATCATAGAAATAAAATAGCAAAAATACAATTTTTTAATGCATAAGCATGCATTTTAAATTAAAACACAATATGTAATTATACAATTTACAACATAAATATATTCTTCTAGAAGATCCTAGAAAGTTCAAGGATATATTCTACTAGCATATCATAATCTAATATAAATATATTAAATATATTTCTATGAGATCATAATATATCATAATATATTACTTTAATAAATATATCCTTTCTTTTCACCTACCATTATCCTGTCTTCCTCACATTTTCTTCTAGAATATCTAGTTCTAATATAATTATATTGTTTCAAAAAGTACTAGTCTATTCTAGAACCTTCTCATATTTTCTTCTAGAATATCTGGGTCTAATATAATTATATTGTTTCAGAAAGTAACTAGTCTATTCTAGAACCTTCTATCTTATTGTATAAATATATCCTTTCTCTTCACCTACCATTATCCCTCTCTTCCCCATATTTTTCATTCCCCTAAAACTTTCCATACAGCTTCTCTTCTCCATATTTCTCATTTCTTATATCTTTTCCGGACATTTTTCATTTCCCTAAAACTTCTCATACAACTTCTTTTTCCCACATTTTTCATTGCCTGAAACTTTCTTTTCATACAATTTCTATGTGTTAGTATGGATAAATGGTAATCTAAATTAATTAATTGTTTAAAGTCTATATGCTTATCTACATATATTTTGTAAACCAAATTTAAAATATTTTTATGATTATACTTGATGGCTTGTACGTTCTTGTGTTCCTTCTTTGTGATTCACTAAATCAACATTCAACAACACGTCAATAGTCAGGTAATCTCTCAAGTTCCAACAATTGTATTATGTTTCTGTTTGAGCACTAGTTTTTTATTAATTTAGATATTCACCAATTTAAAATTAAATACAATTAAATCAAGATCTCAATTCTTAACTAATTATAATTTTTGTTTGTTTTTATAGATCTGGCTTGACCATGATTCCCAAACATAGTTTATATAGTTATGTGCTATTCTAATGTAAAATATTGGAATTTGCTTGATGTGAACTTTTATCCATTTACAAAACAGTCATGGAGATTTTTTTTTTAATATTAATGTTAAAAAATACTATTCCAAAATCCTCATGTCATAATTCTTTTATAATAGTATATTTGCAGAAAATACTCCC
The DNA here is from genome assembly GCA_036435485.1 of Saposhnikovia divaricata. Lineage (NCBI taxonomy): Eukaryota > Viridiplantae > Streptophyta > Magnoliopsida > Apiales > Apiaceae > Saposhnikovia > Saposhnikovia divaricata. The sequence goes on along the minus strand of CM071594.1, from coordinate 50,320,724 downwards.
AAAATTTTATTCCACATAAGGATGACAAATTTTGGACCACAAAATTTTTTATTATACTTTCATTTACTCTTTATTAAAATTTTACAAATTTTGTGGTCCAAAAGATTAATTTTTTATGATACACCATTAGTGACTCTTCTAATATTATTATTTAATAAATTATTGTATCTATTTGAAGGTAGCTTAAAAATAATTAATATGAAATCTAACAATACAATTATTTTATTAATAGGTGATTTTTAATTTTATCCATTGGACATCCATATATGTACTACTTGATACATGCAGGTACCTATGTGCGGTTTTATAAATCATGACCTCAAGGCAGAAAATGCCATCAGGTACGTAATCCAAGAAAATCCTGTAGTACCTCAAAAGGTTAATAAATACAAAACTCTTTGTATCATATACTATCAAAATAATACAACTTACAACTTAGTCATTTGATTTTAAGAACTAAATACAGAATATATGCTATTATTTACTACCATATATGAGTATGATTAATTTTTTTTTTGCCGAATGAGTGTATTTAGATAACATGAATTGCAAATGTTTGTGTGAACTACATGGTGTCATCACCATATTTAAACGTCTACTGCTCTTTGGTCAGGGTTTTGGAGCCAAGCTATGGATTTCAATTCTAAAGAGACAATGTCAACTTCTTAAGATTACAATGCCGGCCAATCTTCCATCAACTAGTGACTTCAACAATTTATGTAACAAAATATTTTAGAATTTTTAAGAAAATAATTACTAGCTAGTATAGGATTACCTTATGCAGAAATATTTCACTAGTTGTACCTAATGTATTAAATTGTCCTCTGATGAAATTCTGATATTTCCACATTGATGTCAAGTGTAGAAGAGATAACAGGTATGCTGAAACTTACTGAGTGATTGGTGAACAACTTCCTTTTCAGGATTAATCAGTCCAAAGACTGGTAAATGGACTATATTTTGCCCGGAAATTTCGGTGAAGACGTAAGGGTCATGGATTATCCTGGCCTAGCAAATGGAACTTTGACATGTGTTGCTATCTCCTTTAGGTTGTCTCTTGCACCAAGCACCGTGTTTCAATTTTTCTGTGATCACAAATCTAGAATGGAGGTATGCATTAATCAACTAAATGCTAAATGCATACCTCCTTTCTATTTTTGTGATCACAGGAAAACTCAAACAACATGCTTGGTGCAATTGACAAATTAAGGAGGTAGCAACAGTACCCATCATAGTTCCATTTGGTAGGCGAGGATCATCCATAACCCTTCTACTCATCAATGTAACATCTCTACCGAAATTTTTGTGAAATATAGTACTCCATCTGCCGGTCTTTGGACTAAGAATCCCGAAAAGTAAGCTGTTCACGAATCTCTCAACAAGTTTTAGTATACCTGTTCTTATTTTGGACTTGACATCACTATGAAAATATCATGATTTAATTAGACACTTTGAGACATTATGTACGGCTAGTGGCATATTTCTGCATTAAGATACTTGAATACTAGCTAGTAATTATTTGGTTATTTTAAATTTCAAAAATATTTACTTAAATAAAATTTTGAAGTTACAAGTTAATTGAACGTTGGCCGACATTGTAGTCTTATGAAGTTGACATTGTCTCTCTAAAGTTGAAACCCATGACTTGGCTCCAAAACCCAACAAAAAGAGCAGTAGACGTTTGTACATGGTGTTGACACCATTTTAGTCCAAATAAACATGCTCGATCTATGATATCTAGATAATTATAGTAAAAATTGTGTACTTTTATAGTTGGTTGTTAAAATCAAATGACCAAGTTGCAATTAGCTAACTTGAGCTGTAAACTATTTTGATAATGCATAATACATGAGGCTTAAATTTGGAAAAAATTCTGAAAATCATGATTGTGCCCCTACATTATTCCTGAGTCTGTCTATATTAATCGTTCTCAAATTCATCATTCTTTTAAATTTGACATAAGCTGCCTCAACATTTTAACAATTTCAAACAATGTTATAGATCAACACGCTTCGTTTTCTATCAATGATTTTATAACAGCTGGCCTACTGGTATGTACTGAGCTCATGGAACAATTCAGGCCACTTCAGTCACGAGAAATTTATATTTGTTGCGATGCAGCAGCAAATGGCAGAGCAACTCTCTCCTCCGCAACACTTGTAGGTATATTGTCTTCTCATACTGAAAACCTCTCCTTTCACAGGAATATATTTCTCTGTCAAAAGAATTCCATGGCTCAAAAGTCGATCCCAAATGACTGGGGGAAAGTGGTATATATGTATTAGTTACTATTAATTTTTCCTAGCAAGTGGTAATGCATTATCCTGCGTTTTCTCTTTGGTTGTTTTGTACTTGTTCTTTGTATTAATTTCATATCATATTTCTTGAAGTTTATGAGAATGCATAAAATTATCATATGGGATAGAAAAAGAGGGTAGAAAAACTGAAGATATATATTATTATTACTTCTACTGCATATTACAATGGAGGCAAGAGCCTGAATTTATAGAAAATAAGAAACTCGGCGGCTACTCTTGCTACAGTAGCTAGTATATGAAGATATTTTCTTAATGACATTATCTTGATGATGTCAATGTTAAAGCTGATATTTAACAATATTATATTGAATGGTTTGTAATAGTTTACATGGTATTTCATTAGTTGACGCAAGAAACCAAGTACATACTCTTTTTACAAGCAAATGCATTTTTACAGGCACTTACCTAATACAATAAAACTATGTGTATTCATATGTTGACTACTAATTGTACCAGTATTGTTATCAAATAATTATACTATGTTCACATGTTAGCCATCATCAAGTTTTCAACTACTCCATCTGTCCCTCTCATTTCTTTACACTTTCTTTTTTGGGATATCCATCTCAAATCTTTACATTCCAAAATTACCCAAAATAGAAAAGTTTTATAATAAAAAAATAACTACATCCCCTACTTTCCTCCATTAAACTCATTTTATTACATAAAATATTGATTAGTCCCACCACTTTACTCACTTTACTTACTTTTCTCCACTATTTTACTTTTTTCTAACCTCCGTGCCCAACTCATTTGTAAACAAATGAGAGGGACGGAGGGAGTACATGTTAGCTGCCATCAAGATTTCAACTACTCTAGTGAAGACACTGTAAAGGTTGTAGTTGACTAATGACCATAAATATTGCCTGAAGCTCTGTATGTGTGCATCACCAATACTTTCAATTTCATCACCTTCTTAATACTTCCGATTTCATAAAAAAACACACCCCATGACTTTGACGTCCTTCTATTCATGGCGCACTTAATTTTGGTATTAGCAACCATGAAATTTGCACATTCATTTTTAAACAATGTCACTGATAAACAAGATTTTTTTCAAGGCTTCAATAACAGATGACCCATTGGTGCGCTAGACTCGTGGAACAATTCCATCAACTTTTGTGAGGGGATTGGAGTTACATGTAGCCGTAGACATATGAGGGTAACAAAAATAAACTTTTACTTGCAATGTTTGGTGGGAATATTGCCTTCTCATGTTGGAAACCTCTCCTTTCTCAGGTCAATTCTCCTCCGTCAAAATGACTTTCATGGCTCAATCCAGAACGAAATTGGTTCACAATTCTTTTCAAGGTGGATTTCCTGCCAATCTGAGTCATTGTGTAGATATTGCACACACTGGAATGTCTGGCAATAATCTAAAAGGAAAATTACCTAAAAAATTTGCTTCTTGGTTTAAGCTTAATTCCTTTAGTCTTGAAAAGAGCATTTTCTTACTCCCTTAAAAACAAAGAACATTCTTCACCCCATATATATATTGTGAGAGATAGTCAGGTAAAAATACAAAATATCAATCCCATTTAAGCATCTATTTAAAATGCCTATTCTATTTCTAATATATTAAGAATATATTTTTATTATTAGTATTTAGAATTCTATGGTTCTAAACAAAAATAGATTGAGAACATTTAAACTCTCCGTATCCTCATTTACATATAATGTGGGTCAGGAATGAATTTTACAAATTATAAAAAGCGTTAATAAAAGGTAATCAACTAGAAAGAGTCTTACAATAATATACTAACACTACTTTTTTCTAATACAAGTTATCATAGGAATAAAACAGCAAAAATACAATATTTTAATGCATAAGCTTGCATTTTAAATTAAAACACAATATGTAATTATACAATTTACAACAAAAATATATTCTTCTAGAAGATCCTAGAAAGTTCAAGGATATATTCTACTAGCATATCAAAATCTAATATAAATATATTAAATATATTTCTATGAGATCATAATATATCATAATATATTACTTGAATAAATATATCCTTTCTTTTAACCTACCATTATCCTGTCTTTATCACATTTTCTTCTAGAATATCTAGTTCTAATATAATTATATTGTTTCAAAAAGTACTAGTCTATTCTAGAACCTTCTCACATTTTCTTCTAGAATATCTGGGTCTAATATAATTATATTGTTTCAGAAAGTAACTAGTCTATTCCAGAACCTTCTATCTTATTGTATAAATATATCCTTTCTCTTCACCTACCATTATCCCTCTCTTCCCCATATTTTTCATTCCCCTAAAACTTTCCATACAGCTTCTCTTCTCCGTATTTCTCATTTCTTATATCTTTTCTGGACATTTTTCATTTCCCTAAAACTTCTCATACAACTTCTTTTTCCCACATTTTTCATTGCCTGAAACTTTCTTTTCATACAATTTCAATGTGTTAGTATGGATAAATGGTAATCTAAATTAATTAACTGTTTAATGTCTATATGCTTATCTACATATATTTTTTAAACCAAATTTAAAATATTTTTATGATTATACTTGATGGCTTGTACGATGCAGGTTCTTGTGTTCCTTCTTTGTGATTCAATAAATCAACATCCAACAACAGGTCAATAGTCAGGTAATCTCTCAACATTCAACAACACCTCAATAGTCAGGTAATCTCTCAAGTTCCAACAATTGTATTATGTTTCTGTTTGAGCACTAGTTTTTCATTAATTTAGATATTCATCAATTTAAAATTTAATACAATTAAATCAAGATCTCAATTCTTAGCTAATTATAGTTTTTGTTTGTTTTTATAGATCTAGCTTGACCATGATTCCCAAACATAGTTTATATAGTTATGTCCTATTCTAATGTAAAATATTGGAATTTGTTTGATGTGAACTTTTATCCATATACAAAACAGTCATGGAGTTTTTTTTAATATTAATGTTAAAAAATACTATTCCAAAATCCTCATGTCATAATTCTTTTATAATAGAATATTTGTAGAAAATACTCCCAAAATTTTATTCCACATAAGGATGACAAATTTTGGACCACAAAATTTTTTATTATACTTTCATTTACAATTTATTTAACTTTTACAAATTTTGTGGTCCAAAAGATTAATTTTTTATGATACACCATTAGTGACTCTTCTAAGATTATTATTTAATAAATTATTGTATATATTTGAAGGTAGCTTAAAAATAATTAATAGGAAATCTAACAATACGATTATTTTAATAAGTGATTTTTAATTTTATCCATTGGACATCCATGTATGTACTATTTGATACATGCAGGTACCTATGTGCTGTTTTAAAAATCATGACCTCAAGCCAGAAATGCCATCAGGTACGTAATCCAAGAAAATCATGTAGAACCTCAAAGGTGAATAAATACAAAACTCTTTGTATCATATACTATCAAAATAATACAACGTACAACTTAGTCATTTGATTTTAAGAACTAACTACAGAATATAATATTTACTACCATATATGAGTGTATGATTAATTTTTTTTTTTTGCCGAATGATTGTATTTAGATAACATGAATTGCGAATGTTTGTGTGAACTACATGGTGTCATCACCATATTTAAACGTCTACTCCTCTTTGGTCTGGGTTTTGGAGCCAAGCTATGGATTTCAATTCTAAAGAGACAATGTCAACTTCTTAAGATTACAATGCCGGCCAATCTTCCATCAACTAGTGACTTCAACAATTTATGTAACAAAATATTTTAGAATTTTTAAGAAAATAATTACTAGCTAGTATAGGATTACCTTATGCAGAAATATTTCACTAGTTGTACCTAATGTATTAAATTGTCCTCTGATGAAATTCTGATCTTTCCACATTGATGTCAAGTGTAGAAGAGATAACAGGTATGCTGAAACTTACTGAGTGATTGGTGAACAACTTCCTTTTCAGGATTAATCAGTCCAAAGACTGGTAAATGGACTATATTTTGCACGGAAATTTCGGTGAAGACGTAAGGGTCATGGATTATCCTGGCCTAGCAAATGGAACTTTGACATGTGTTGCTATCTCCTTTAGGTTGTCTCTTGCACCAAGCACCGTGTTTCAATTTTTCTGTGATCACAAATCTAGAATGGAGGTATGCATTAATCAACTAAATGCTAAATGCATACCTCCTTTCTATTTTTGTGATCACAGGAAAACTCAAACAACATGCTTGGTGCAATTGACAAATTAAGGAGGTAGCAACAGTACCCATCATAGTTCCATTTGGTAGGCGAGGATCATCCATAACCCTTCTACTCATCAATGTAACATCTTTACCGAAATTTTTGTGAAATATAGTACTCCATCTGCCGGTCTTTGGACTAAGAATCCCGAAAAGTAAGCTGTTCACGAATCTCTCAACAAGTTTTAGTATACCTGTTCTTATTTTGGACTTGACATCACTATGAAAATATCATGATTTAATTAGACACTTTGAGACATTATGTACGGCTAGTGGCATATTTCTGCATTAAGATACTTGAATACTAGCTAGTAATTATTTGGTTATTTTAAATTTCAAAAATATTTACTTAAATAAAATTTTGAAGTTACAAGTTAATTGAACGTTGGCCGACATTGTAGTCTTATGAAGTTGACATTGTCTCTCTAAAGTTGAAACCCATGACTTGGCTCCAAAACCCAACAAAAAGAGCAGTAGACGTTTGTACATGGTGTTGACACCATTTTAGTCCAAATAAACATGCTCGATCTATGATATCTAGATAATTATAGTAAAAATTGTGTACTTTTATAGTTGGTTGTTAAAATCAAATGACCAAGTTGCAATTAGCTAACTTGAGCTGTAAACTATTTTGATAATGCATAATACATGAGGCTTAAATTTGGAAAAAATTCTGAAAATCATGATTGTGCCCCTACATTATTCCTGAGTCTGTCTATATTAATCGTTCTCAAATTCATCATTCTTTTAAATTTGACATAAGCTGCCTCAACATTTTAACAATTTCAAACAATGTTATAGATCAACACGCTTCGTTTTCTATCAATGATTTTATAACAGCTGGCCTACTGGTATGTACTGAGCTCATGGAACAATTCAGGCCACTTCAGTCATGAGAAATTTATATTTGTTGCGATGCAGCAGCAAATGGCAGAGCAACTCTCTCCTCCGCAACACTTGTAGGTATATTGTCTTCTCATACTGAAAACCTCTCCTTTCACAGGAATATATTTCTCTGTCAAAAGAATTCCATGGCTCAAAAGTCGATACCAAATGACTGGGGGAAAGTGGTATATATGTATTAGTTACTATTAATTTTTCCTAGCAAGTGGTAATGCATTATCCTGCGTTTTCTCTTTGGTTGTTTTGTACTTGTTCTTTGTATTAATTTCATATCATATTTCTTGAAGTTTATGAGAATGCATAAAATTATCATATGGGATAGAAAAAGAGGGTAGAAAAACTGAAGATATATATTATTATTACTTCTACTGCATATTACAATGGAGGCAAGAGCCTGAATTTATAGAAAATAAGAAACTCGGCGGCTACTCTTGCTACAGTAGCTAGTATATGAAGATATTATCTTAATGACATTATCTTGATGATGTCAATGTTAAAGCTGATATTTAACAATATTATATTGAATGGTTTGTAATAGTTTACATGGTATTTCATTAGTTGACGCAAGAAACCAAGTACATACTCTTTTTCCAAGCAAATGCATTTTTACAGGCACTTACCTAATACAATAAAACTATGTGTATTCATATGTTGACTACTAATTGTACCAGTATTGTTATCAAATAATTATACTATGTTCACATGTTAGCCATCATCAAGTTTTCAACTACTCCATCTGTCCCTCTCATTTCTTTACACTTTCTTTTTTGGGATATCCATCTCAAATCTTTACATTCCAAAATTACCCAAAATAGAAAAGTTTTATAATAAAAAAATAACTACCTCCCCTACTTTCCTCCATTAAACTCATTTTATTACATAAAATATTGATTAGTCCCACCACTTTACTCACTTTTCTTACTTTTCTCCACTATTTTACTTTTTTCTAACCTCCGTGCCCAACTCATTTGTAAACAAATGAGAGGGACGGAGGGAGTACATGTTAGCTACCATCAAGATTTCAACTACTCTAGTGAAGACACTGTAAAGGTTGTAGTTGACTAATGACCATAAATATTGCCTGAAGCTCTGTATGTGTGCATCACCAATACTTTCAATTTCATCACCTTCTTAATACTTCCGATTTCATAAAAAAACACACCCCATGACTTTGACGTCCTTCGATTCATCGCGCACTTAATTTTGGTATTAGCAACCATGAAATTTGCACATTCATTTTTAAACAATGTCACTGATAAACAAGATTTTTTTCAAGGCTTCAATAACAGATGACCCATTGGTGCGCTAGACTCGTGGAACAATTCCATCAACTTTTGTGAGGGGATTGGAGTTACATGTAGCCGTAGACATATGAGGGTAACAAAACTAAACTTTTACTTGCAATGTTTGGTGGGAATATTGCCTTCTCATGTTGGAAACCTCTCCTTTCTCAGGTCAATTCTCCTCCGTCAAAATGACTTTCATGGCTCAATCCAGAACGAAATTGGTTCACAATTCTTTTCAAGGTGGATTTCCTGCCAATCTGAGTCATTTTGTAGATATTGCACACACTGGAATGTCTGGCAATAATCTAAAAGGAAAATTACCTAAAAAATTTGCTTCTTGGTTTAAGCTTAATTCCTTTAGTCTTGAAAAGAGCATTTTCTTACTCCCTTAAAAACAAAGAACATTCTTCACCCCATATATATATTGTGAGAGATAGTCAGGTAAAAATACAAAATATCAATCCCATTTAAGCATCTATTTAAAATACCTATTCTATTTCTAATATATTAAGAATATATTTTTATTATTAGTATTTAGAATTCTATTGTTCTAAACAATTAGAAAAATAGATTGAGAACATTTAAACTCTCGGTATCCTCATTTACATATAATGTAACATATAATGTGGGTCAGGAATGAATTTTACAAATTATAAAAAGCTTTAATAAAAGGTAATCAACTAAAAAGAGTATTACAATAATATACTAACACTACTTTTATCTAATACAAGTTATCATAGGAATATATTAAATATATTTCTATGAGATCATAATATATCATAATATATTACTTGAATAAATATATCCTTTCTTTTCACCTACCATTATCCTGTCTTTATCACATTTTCTTCTAGAATATCTAGTTCTAATATAATTATATTGTTTCAAAAAGTTCTAGTCTATTCTAGAACCTTCTCACATTTTCTTCTATTCTAGGTCTAATATAATTATATTGTTTCAGAAAGTAACTAGTCTATTCTAGAACCTTCTATCTTATTGTATAAATTTATCCTTTCTCTTCACCAACCATTATCCCTCTCTTCCCCATATTTTTCATTCCCCTAAAACTTTCCATACAGCTTCTCTTCTCCGTATTTCTCATTTCTTATATCTTTTCCGGACATTTTCATTTCCCTAAAACTTCTCGTACAACTTCTTTTTCCCACATTTTTCATTGCCTGAAACTTTCTTTTCATAAAATTTCTATGTGTTAGTATGGATAAATGGTACTTTAAATTAATTAATTGTTTAATGTTTATATGCTTATCTACATATATTTTTTAAACCAAATTTAAAATATTTCTATGATTATACTTGATGGCTTGTACGTTCTTGTATTCCTTCTTTGTGATTCACTAAATCAACATCCAACAACACGTCAATAGTCACGTAATCTCTCAACATTCAACAACACCTCAATAGTCAGGTAATCTCTCAAGTTCCAACAATTGTATTATGTTTCTGTTTGAGCACTAGTTTTTTTTATTAATTTAGATATTCATCAGTTTAAAATTAATACAATTAAATCAAGATCTCAATTCTTAACTAATTATAATTTTTGTTTGTTTTTATAGATCTGGCTTGACCATGATTCCCAAACATAGTTTATATAGTTATGTCCTATTCTAATATAAAATATTGGAATTTGCTTGATGTGAACTTTTATCCATTTACAAAACAGTCATGGAGTTTTTTTTTAATATTAATGTTAAAAAATACTATTCCAAAATCCTCATGTCATAATTCTTTTATAATAGAATATTTGTAGAAAATACTCCCAATATTTTATTCCACATAAGGATGACAAATTTTGGACCACAAAATTTTTTATTATACTTTCATTTACTATTTATTTAACTTTTACAAATTTTGTGGTCCAAAAGATTAATTTTTTATGATACACCATTAGTGACTCTTCTAAGATTATTATTTAATAAATTATTGTATATATTTGAAGGTAGCTTAAAAATAATTAATATGAAATCTAACAATACAATTATTTTAATAGGTGATTTTTAATTTTATCCATTGGACATCCATGGATGTACTACTTGATACATGCAGGTACCTATGTGCGGTTTTATAAATCATGACCTCAAGACAGAAAATGCCATCAGGTACGTAATCCAAGAAAATCATGTAGAACCTCAAAGGTGAATAAATACAAAACTCTTTGTATCATATACTATCAAAATAATACAACATACAACTTAGTCATTTGATTTTAAGAACTAACTACAGAATATATGCTATTATTTACTACCATATATGAGTGTATGATTAATTTTTTTTTTTGCCGAATGATTGTATTTAGATAACATGAATTGCGAATGTTTGTGTGAACTACATGGTGTCATCACCATATTTAAACGTCTACTGCTCTTTGGTCTGGGTTTTGGAGCCAAGCTATGGATTTCAATTCTAAAGAGACAATGTCAACTTCTTAAGATTACAATGCCGGCCAATCTTCCATCAACTAGTGACTTCAACAATTTATGTAACTAAATATTTCAGAATTTTTAAGAAAATAATTAATAGCTAGTATAGGATTACCTTATGCAGAAATATTTCACTAGCTGTACCTAATTTATTTAATTGTTCTCTGATGAAATTCTGATCTTTCCACATTGATGTCAAGTCTAGAAGAGATAACAGGTATGCTGAAACTTACTGAGTGATTGGTGAACAACTTCCTTTTCAGGATTAATCGGTCCAAAGACTGGTAAATGGACTACATTTTGCACGGAAATTTCGGTGAAGACGTAAGGGTAATGGATTATCCTGGCCTAGCAAATGGAACTTTGACATGTGTTGCTATCTCCTTTTGGTTGTCTCTTGCACCAAGCACCGTGTTTCAATTTTTCTGTGATCACAAATCTAGAATGGAGGTATGCATTAATCAGCTAAATGCTAAATGCATACCTCCTTTCTATTTTTGTGATCACAGGAAAACTCAAACAACATGCTTGGTGCAATTGACAAATTAAGGAGGTAGCAACAGTACCCATCATAGTTCCATTTGGTAGGCGAGGATCATCCATAACCCTTCTACTCATCAATGTAACATCTTTACCGAAATTTTTGTGAAATATAGTACTCCATCTGCCGGTCTTTGGACTAAGAATCCCGAAAAGTAAGCTGTTCACGAATCTCTCAACAAGTTTTAGTATACCTGTTCTTATTTTGGACTTGACATCACTATGAAAATATCATGATTTAATTAGACACTTTGAGACATTATGTACGGCTAGTGGCATATTTCTGCATTAAGATACTTGAATACTAGCTAGTAATTATTTGCTTATATTAAATTTCAAAAATATTTACTTAAATAAATTTTTGAAGTTACAAGTTAATTGAACATTGGCCGACATTGTAGTCTTATGAAGTTGACAATGTCTCTCTAAAGTTGAAACCCATGACTTGGCTCCAAAACCCAACAAAAAGAGCAGTAGACGTTTGTACATGGTGTTGACACCATTTTAGTCCAAATAAACATGCTCGATCTATGATATCTAGATAATTATAGTAAAAATTGTGTACTTTTATAGTTGGTTGTTAAAATCAAATGACCAAGTTGCAATTAGCTAACTTGAGCTGTAAACTATTTTGATAATGCATAATACATGAGGCTTAAATTTGGAAAAAATTCTGAAAATCATGATTGTGCCCCTACATTATTCCTGAGTCTGTCTATATTAATCGTTCTCAAATTCATCATTCTTTTAAATTTGACATAAGCTGCCTCAACATTTTAACAATTTCAAACAATGTTATAGATCAACACGCTTCGTTTTCTATCAATGATTTTATAACAGCTGGCCTACTGGTATGTACTGAGCTCATGGAACAATTCAGGCCACTTCAGTCACGAGAAATTTATATTTGTTGCGATGCAGCAGCAAATGGCAGAGCAACTCTCTCCTCCGCAACACTTGTAGGTATATTGTGTTCTCATACTGAAAACCTCTCCTTTCACAGGAATATATTTCTCTGTCAAAAGAATTCCATGGCTCAAAAGTCGATCCCAAATGACTGGGGGAAAGTGGTATATATGTATTGGTTACTATTAATTTTTCCTAGCAAGTGGTAATGCATTATCCTGCGTTTTCTCTTTGGTTGTTTTGTACTTGTTCTTTGTATTAATTTCATATCATATTTCTTGAAGTTTATGAGAATGCATAAAATTATCATATGGGATAGAAAAAGAGGGTAGAAAAACTGAAGATATATATTATTATTACTTCTACTGCATATTACAACGGAGGCAAGAGCCTGAATTTATAGAAAATAAGAAACTCGGCGGCTACTCTTGCTACAGTAGCTAGTATATGATGATATTATCTTAATGACATTATCTTGATGATGTCAATGTTAAAGCTGATATTTAACAATATTATATTGAATGGTTTGTAATAGTTTACATGGTATTTCATTAGTTGACGCAAGAAACCAAGTACATACTCTTTTTCCAAGCAAATGCATTTTTACAGGCACTTACCTAATACAATAAAACTATGTGTATTCATATGTTGACTACTAATTGTATCAGTATTGTTATCAAATAATTATACTATGTTCACATGTTAGCCATCATCAAGTTTTCAACTACTCCATCTGTCCCTCTCATTTCTTTACACTTTCTTTTTTGGGATATCCATCTTAAATCTTTACATTCCAAAATTACCCAAAATAGAAAAGTTTTATAATAAAAAAATAACTACATCCCCTACTTTCCTCCATTAAACTCATTTTATTACATAAAATATTGATTGGTCCCACCACTTTACTCACTTTTCTTACTTTTCTCCACTATTTTACTTTTTTCTAACCTCCGTGCCCAACACATTTTTAAACAAATGAGAGGGACGGAGGGAGTACATGTTAGCTGCCATCAAGATTTCAACTACTCTAGTGAAGACACTGTAAAGGTTGTAGTTGACTAATGACCATAAATATTGCCTGAAGCTCTGTATGTGTGCATCACCAATACTTTCAATTTCATCACCTTCTTAATACTTCCGATTTCATAAAAAAACACACCCCATGACTTTGACCTCCTTCGATTCATCGCGCACTTAATTTTGGTATTAGCAACCATGAAATTTGCACATTCATTTTTAAACAATGTCACTGATAAACAAGATTTTTTTCAAGGCTACAATAACAGATGACCCATTGGTGCGCTAGACTCGTGGAACAATTCCATCAACTTTTGTGAGGGGAATGGAGTTACATGTAGCGGTAGACATATGAGGGTAACAAAAATAAGCTTTTACTTGCAAGATTTGGTGGGTATATCTCCTTTCTCAGGTCAATTCTCCTCCGTCAAAATGACTTTCAGGGCTCAATCCAGAACCAAATTGGTTCACAATTCTTTTCAAGGTGGATTTCTTGCCAATCTGAGTCATTGTGTAGATATTGCACACACTGGAATGTCTGGCAATAATCTAAAAGGAAAATTACCTAAACAATTTGCTTCTTGGTTTAAGCTTAATTCCTTTAGTCTTGAAAAGAGCATTTTCTTACTCCCTTAAAAACAAAGAACATTCTTCACCCCATATATATATATATATATATTGTGAGAGATAGTCAGGTAAAAATACAAAATATCAATCCCATTTAAGCATGTATTTAAAATACCTATTCTACTTCTAATATATTAAGAATATATTTTTATTATTAGTATTTAGAATTGTAAAGTTCTTAACAGTTAGAAAAATAGATTGAGAACATTTAAACTCTCCGTATCCTCATTTACATATAATGTGGGTCAGGAATGAATTTTACAAATTATAAAATCGTTAATAAAAGGTAATCAACTAAAAAGAGTATTACAATAATATACTAACACTACTTTTATCTAATACAAGTTATCATAGGAATAAAACAGCAAAAATACAATATTTTAATGCATAAGCATGCATTTTAAATTAAAACACAATATGTAATTATACAATTTACAACAAAAATATATTCTTCTAGAAGATCCTAGAAAGTTCAAGGATATATTCTACTAGCATATCAAAATCTAATATAAATATATTAAATATATTTCTATGAGATCATAATATATTACTTGAATAAATATATCCTTTCTTTTCACCTACCATTATCCTGTTTTTATCACATTTTCTTCTAGAATATCTAGTTCTAATATAATTATATTGTTTCAAAAAGTACTAGTCTATTCTAGAACCTTCTCACATTTTCTTCTAGAATATCTGGGTCTAATATAATTATATTGTTTCAGAAAGTAACTAGTCTATTCCAGAACCTTCTATCTTATTGTACAGCTTCTCTTCTCCGTATTTCTCATTTCTTATATCTTTTCCGGACATTTTTCATTTCCCTAAAACTTCTCATACAACTTCTTTTTCCCACATTTTTCATTGCCTGAAACTTTCTTTTCATACAATTTCAATGTGTTAGTATGGATAAATGGTAATCTAAATTAATTAATTGTTTAATGTCTATATGCTTACCTACATATATTTTTTAAACCAAATTTAAAATATTTTTATGATTATACTTGATGCCTTGTACGATGCTGGTTCTTGTGTTCCTTCTTTGTGATTCACTAAATCAACATCCAACAACACGTCAATAGTCAGGTAATCTCTCAACATTCAACAACACCTCAATAGTCAGGTAATCTCTCAAGTTCCAACAATTGTATTATGTTTCTGTTTGAGCACTAGTTTTTCATTAATTTAGATATTCATCAATTTAAAATTTAATACAATTAAATCAAGATCTCAATTCTTAACTAATTATAGTTTTTGTTTGTTTTTATAGATCTAGCTTGACCATGATTCCCAAACATAGTTTATACAGTTATGTCCTATTCTAATGTAAAATATTGGAATTTGCTTGATGTGAACTTTTATCCATTTGCAAAACAGTCATGGAGTTTTTTTTTTTTAATATTAATGTTAAAAAATACTATTCCAAAATCCTCATGTCATAATTCTTTTATAATAGAATATTTGTAGAAAATACTCCCAAAATTTTATTCCACATAAGGATGACAAATTTTGGACCACAAAATTTTTTATTATACTTTCATTTACTATTTATTTAACTTTTACAAATTTTGTGGTCCAAAAGATTAATTTTTTATGATATACCATTAGTGACTCTTCTAAGATTATTATTTAATAAATTATTGTATATATTTGAAGGTAGCTTAAAAATAATTAATATGAAATCTAACAATACAATTATTTTAATAGGTGATTTTTAAAGCTGATATTTAACAATATTATATTGAATGGTTTGTAATAGTTTACATGGTATTTCATTAGTTGACGCAAGAAACCAAGTACATACTCTTTTTCCAAGCAAATGCATTTTTACAGGCACTTACCTAATACAATAAAACTATGTGTATTCATATGTTGACTACTAATTGTATCAGTATTGTTATCAAATAATTATACTATGTTCACATGTTAGCCATCATCAAGTTTTCAACTACTCCATCTGTCCCTCTCATTTCTTTACACTTTCTTTTTTGGGATATCCATCTTAAATCTTTACATTCCAAAATTACCCAAAATAGAAAAGTTTTATAATAAAAAAATAACTACATCCCCTACTTTCCTCCAATAAACTCATTTTATTACATAAAATATTGATTGGTCCCACCACTTTACTCACTTTTCTTACTTTTCTCCACTATTTTACTTTTTTCTAACCTCCGTGCCCAACACATTTTTAAACAAATGAGAGGGACGGAGGGAGTACATGTTAGCTGCCATCAAGATTTCAACTACTCTAGTGAAGACACTGTAAAGGTTGTAGTTGACTAATGACCATAAATATTGCCTGAAGCTCTGTATGTGTGCATCACCAATACTTTCAATTTCATCACCTTCTTAATACTTCCGATTTCATAAAAAAACACACCCCATGACTTTGACCTCCTTCGATTCATCGCGCACTTAATTTTGGTATTAGCAACCATGAAATTTGCACATTCATTTTTAAACAATGTCACTGATAAACAAGATTTTTTTCAAGGCTACAATAACAGATGACCCATTGGTGCGCTAGACTCGTGGAACAATTCCATCAACTTTTGTGAGGGGAATGGAGTTACATGTAGCGGTAGACATATGAGGGTAACAAAAATAAGCTTTTACTTGCAAGATTTGGTGGGTATATCTCCTTTCTCAGGTCAATTCTCCTCCATCAAAATGACTTTCAGGGCTCAATCCAGAACCAAATTGGTTCACAATTCTTTTCAAGGTGGATTTCTTGCCAATCTGAGTCATTGTGTAGATATTGCACACACTGGAATGTCTGGCAATAATCTAAAAGGAAAATTACCTAAACAATTTGCTTCTTGGTTTAAGCTTAATTCCTTTAGTCTTGAAAAGAGCATTTTCTTACTCCCTTAAAAACAAAGAACATTCTTCACCCCATATATATATATATATATATTGTGAGAGATAGTCAGGTAAAAATACAAAATATCAATCCCATTTAAGCATGTATTTAAAATACCTATTCTACTTCTAATATATTAAGAATATATTTTTATTATTAGTATTTAGAATTGTAAAGTTCTTAACAGTTAGAAAAATAGATTGAGAACATTTAAACTCTCCGTATCCTCATTTACATATAATGTGGGTCAGGAATGAATTTTACAAATTATAAAATCGTTAATAAAAGGTAATCAACTAAAAAGAGTATTACAATAATATACTAACACTACTTTTATCTAATACAAGTTATCATAGGAATAAAACAGCAAAAATACAATATTTTAATGCATAAGCATGCATTTTAAATTAAAACACAATATGTAATTATACAATTTACAACAAAAATATATTCTTCTAGAAGATCCTAGAAAGTTCAAGGATATATTCTACTAGCATATCAAAATCTAATATAAATATATTAAATATATTTCTATGAGATCATAATATATTACTTGAATAAATATATCCTTTCTTTTCACCTACCATTATCCTGTTTTTATCACATTTTCTTCTAGAATATCTAGTTCTAATATAATTATATTGTTTCAAAAAGTACTAGTCTATTCTAGAACCTTCTCACATTTTCTTCTAGAATATCTGGGTCTAATATAATTATATTGTTTCAGAAAGTAACTAGTCTATTCCATAACCTTCTATCTTATTGTACAGCTTCTCTTCTCCGTATTTCTCATTTCTTATATCTTTTCCGGACATTTTTCATTTCCCTAAAACTTCTCATACAACTTCTTTTTCCCACATTTTTCATTGCCTGAAACTTTCTTTTCATACAATTTCAATGTGTTAGTATGGATAAATGGTAATCTAAATTAATTAATTGTTTAATGTCTATATGCTTACCTACATATATTTTTTAAACCAAATTTAAAATATTTTTATGATTATACTTGATGCCTTGTACGATGCTGGTTCTTGTGTTCCTTCTTTGTGATTCACTAAATCAACATCCAACAACACGTCAATAGTCAGGTAATCTCTCAACATTCAACAACACCTCAATAGTCAGGTAATCTCTCAAGTTCCAACAATTGTATTATGTTTCTGTTTGAGCACTAGTTTTTCATTAATTTAGATATTCATCAATTTAAAATTTAATACAATTAAATCAAGATCTCAATTCTTAACTAATTATAGTTTTTGTTTGTTTTTATAGATCTAGCTTGACCATGATTCCCAAACATAGTTTATACAGTTATGTCCTATTCTAATGTAAAATATTGGAATTTGCTTGATGTGAACTTTTATCCATTTGCAAAACAGTCATGGAGTTTTTTTTTTTTAATATTAATGTTAAAAAATACTATTCCAAAATCCTCATGTCATAATTCTTTTATAATAGAATATTTGTAGAAAATACTCCCAAAATTTTATTCCACATAAGGATGACAAATTTTGGACCACAAAATTTTTTATTATACTTTCATTTACTATTTATTTAACTTTTACAAATTTTGTGGTCCAAAAGATTAATTTTTTATGATATACCATTAGTGACTCTTCTAAGATTATTATTTAATAAATTATTGTATATATTTGAAGGTAGCTTAAAAATAATTAATATGAAATCTAACAATACAATTATTTTAATAGGTGATTTTTAATTTTATCCATTGGACATCCATGTATGTACTACTTGATACATGCAGGTACCTATGTGCGGTTTTAAAAATCATGACCTCAAGCCAGAAAATGCCATCAGGTACGTAATCCAAGAAAATCATGTAGAACCTCAAAGGTGAATAAATACAAAACTCTTTGTATCATATACTATCAAAATAATACAAAGTACAACTTAGTCATTTGATTTAAGAACTAACTACAGAATATATGCTATTATTTACTACCATATATGAGTGTATGATTAATTTTTTTTTTCTGTCCAATGATTGTATTTAGATAACAATGTTTGTGTGAACTACATGGTGTCATCACCATATTTAAACGTCTACTGCTCTTTGGTCTGGGTTTTGGAGCCAAGCTATGGATTTCAATTCTAAAGAGACAATGTCAACTTCTTAAGATTACAATGCCGGCCAATCTTCCATCAACTAGTGACTTCAACAATTTATGTAACTAAATATTTTAGAATTTTTAAGAAAATAATTACTAGCAAGTATAGGATTACCTTATGCAGAAATATTTCACTAGCTGTACCTAATGTATTTAATTGTCCTCTGATGAAATTCTGATCTTTCCACATTGATGTCAAGTCTAGAAGAGATAACAGGTATGCTGAAACTTACTGAGTGATTGGTGAACAACTTCCTTTTCAGGATTAATCGGTCCAAAGACTGGTAAATGGACTACATTTTGCACGAAAATTTCGGTGAAGACGTAAGGGTCATGGATTATCCTGGCCTAGCAAATGGAACTTTGACATGTGTTGCTATCTCCTTTCTATTTTTGTGATCACAGGAAAACTCAAACAACATGCTTGGTGCAATTGACAAATTAAGGAGGTAGCAACAGTACCCATCATAGTTCCATTTGGTAGGCGAGGATCATCCATAACCCTTCTACTCATCAATGTAACATCTTTACCGAAATTTTTGTGAAATAGAGTTCTCCATCGGCCGGACTTTGGACTAAGAATCCCGAAAAGTAAGTTGTTCACGAATCTCTCAACAAGTTTTAGTATACCTGTTCTTATTCTGGACTTGACATCACTATGAAAATATCATGATTTAATTAGACACTTTGAGACATTATGTACGGCTAGTGGCATATTTCTGCATTAAGATACTTGAATACTAGCTAGTAATTATTTGCTTATATTAAATTTCTAAAATATTTACTTAAATAAATTTTTGAAGTTACAAGTTAATTGAACATTGGCCAACACTGTAGTCTTATGAAGTTGACATTGTCTTTCTAAAGTTGAAACCCATGACTTGGCTCCAAAACCCAACAAAAAGAGCATTAGACGTTTGTACATGGTGTTGACACCATTTTCGTCCACATAAACATGCTCGATCTATGCTATCTAGATAATTATAGTAAAAATTGTGTACTTTTATAGTTGGTTGTTAAAATCAAATGACCAAGTTGGAATTAGCTAACTTGAGCTGTAAACTATTTTCACTACACCATAAAAGGCCTATGAACACATCTAGAGCCTATGTTGCCTTTGGATATGTTGCCTTTGCCATGCATGTTTTTTGCTAATACAACATTATCATTTTTATGTTGCCTTAGGTAGAAAAAATATGTTGGCATAGAATAAAAATGTTTTTGTGTTGCCGTAGGTCTGAAATTGTGTTGCCATGATTTTACAATGAACAAAATTTTATATTTTCTACTATGAATAAATTTTTAACCTTTTTTCACATGGAAATTACTTTTTTAATAAAATAATAAAATTATTTTTATAAAAATCTAGAATATTCCATAAGAGAGTGAATATTTCACTAAACATGTTAAAACTTTTTAAGACGTGTAATTTTATTTTTATATTTATTAAATATTATTAAACAAAATTTTTAAAATATTTTTTTTCTAAATATATTTTAATATATGAATAAATAAAAAAATATTTTCGTATATAATGTTTTTTGAATATATTAACAAATTATGTAAAAGAAATCATTTAGCAAAAAAAAAGGAATTAAATATTTAATAAAGAAATAAATTATTTAATAAAGAAATAAATTATTCAAATGAAAATTAATTTTTTTTTGGATAAAATAATCAAGAATTTTTTATAAAAAAACAAGAATATTTCAATGGAAGTGAATATTTCATTAAGAATGTTAAAGTATTTTAAGATGAATAATTTTATTTTTATGTTCATTAAATATTGTTAAATAAAATTTTTAAAATGAATATTTTTTCTAAATATATTTTAATATATCATTAAATTAAAATATTTTCATATATAATTAAAAATATTTGAATATATGATTTAAGATTATGTAAGAAGAATTGAATAATAATCTTCAAATTAATCTATTTTTTATTAAGATAATATAAGTACAAAGTACTTGGATAAAATAATTTTCACTGAAAAAAATCGAGCGGCAAAAAGACCGCCCTTCTAATTCACTGACCACAAAATGGCCGCGCTTCATTTCTAATTCACCTCAGACAAAACTCTCCGAAATAAAACTCTCTCTCACTGCTCTCTCAATCTCGTAGTCTCACCCTCGTCCTCTCGATTTCTCCGCAGATCGACTTCTTCTTCAATCTATTAGGTATTCTTGTTCCTCAATCGATTAGGGGTTTCTTTTAATAGATTTGTGCAAATCGATTAGGGGTTCAATCAATCAGGGATTTCTTCTTCAATTGTCTTCTTCTTGGGTTTGAAGGTTTTTTTTATTTAGTTTTCGAATTTGGCGGATTCTTTGATTTAGGGTTTCTTCAATTTGGGTTCAAATTGGTTTTTCTTGTTCGATTTAACTCTTCTTCTTTGATGTAATTGTTCAATGATCGTTCGCTGTCTCTTGTTTCATGGTCGATTTGGATTTATGTCATGGAATGTCGTGAAGGTGACAGAGAACTTTGTCTGGAGATGGAGATGCAGTGGAAACTCCTCTCTACCAGATGTGGATGCGCTTCAATTGGGAATTAGGGCTGGAAAAGGTAAAGTTTACAGTTCAAAATGTCACAAGAAAAGTTTTAGAGTCGAATACTTCATATAATTATAGAAAAGTAGCAAAACATGTGTTGTTAATGAAGGATAACAGTTGGCCCTTTTAAAACTTCAGATCACAAGACAAAATGGTGTAAACAAGCCGAGCAGGCTTCAACTTGCAGTGCTATAAAAATGCTTTTACTTGAAGTAAGTACGTTTCCTTTTCTAATAGCCTTACTGGTTGTAAACTTGTAATTGCTAGTATTTCCTGCCTTTTGTGGTTTGGAAATTTAAGCTTTTTTCATTAGAATACTTGGCATTTACTCCCTACTCTGTATTTTAGCTGCAAAAAGCTACCAGTTAAATTGCAAGTCAAACGATGTATAAGATAGTTGTATGGGTAATACTAATTAACTTCTGTTTTTTGTATTTTTACGGAATTGACCTTTTTTTGGTGTATAGTCAGGTTTGTTGTTCATGCAACAATGTAAGCTAAAGACAATGGTGTTGTGACACCTGATACAATCAATAGAGCTTGTCCTAAACTTGTTATCCGGTCACAAGGCAAAAAAGTCAAAAAAGAAGCAATGCATCAGCCATGTATTATTTTATGTAGTACCCATAGAAATGACATAAATAATTTTTCATGGCATTATTCACATTATGGAATTCAGGGTCAGTAATGATCTGAACTTGTTTCTGTCCTCTTGTGGGATCAATTTGTAGGTCACGTGGATTGTATATTTCCAGGCAGGTTAGAACCATTTTCTGTATAGCAGTAATCTTATTAAATATATTTGATTCTGGGTGCAGTAAGAAGGTAACAAATACAACAAGTACAGTGGTGAATGCAACACAAGCAAATGGCACAATCAAAATAAAATATTGGTATATTCTATAGCAATGATCTTATTAACTTTGAATGTTTGCTTACTAGTTATGTAATGAGTTATTGTTTTTGATCTTGGAATAATTATTGGTATGTGTACTTTGAATTATGATGGATGTATTTTTCTTGTTGAAATAGGCCATATTTCTTTGCTCATTGTAGGCTCAAGTTGTGGTTGGTTGAGGTGTATATTCTCAACTAGTCCAGGTTTGTGGTTGGTTGAGCTGTACATTCTCAACTAGTCCAGGTTTATATGTGTTGGAAATTGATGGTTTTATTAAATCATATGTGCGAAGAGAGGAAGAGTTTTAGTAAGCATTAACCGTACTATAGAAGTTATCGTATGACTTGATCAGGTAAGGAGAGTAATCTATTGATGATATAAGCATCCTATGTTTATAGGGGGCGAGTTCATTACAGGAGCAGTTGATCTTTTATTGTATCAATTGATTTCTTACATGCAATTCCATATTGTTATATGAACAGGTTGGTTTCAAAATGTTTTGAGGGGTCACTGCATCTATCACTAATTGGGACTCTGAGGGTACAACTTGTTGTATCATATTAGAAGATAATCTACTGGTAGAATTTGTTGAGCTTCCTGATACTTGTCAAGGTCTTTACTACTACAACATCTTAAGCAGAGTTGTTAGAGGAGCTCTAGAGATGGTGAGTCATTTTCCTGCAATTAGTTAGTATTATCAGCAGGACATCGACACTAGTACAGAAATGACTATAGTCAATGCATATGTTTCTTATTATATTTCTGATGAGATTAATAAATAACTTACAAATGCATCAACATGAGATTCATAAATAACTAATAAAACTGCTTCAGTTGGGGATTTTGCAAAGGGTGGCCAAAAGGAAAAGTGAACTTAACCTATATGCTGATGAGCTTGGGAAAGGCTTGGTTGGGGAGTTGGATTACACACTAGAGGCGACAAATGCCTCAGAGTTTAAGGTACTCCAACTCACTATTTTTGGAATCTGACATAGTGCTTAGTATATTGCTGATTGTTTGGTTGTAAACTAAAGTGAATTTCTCGTGTTATTGAGTGTGTTAGTCATGGGAAAGTTCTAATACATGCCTACATCATATTACAGATGTTATATGTATAGAATATTGAAGTTAGCAGTAGAATCAACATATTATTAATCTTTGGAACCACCTTCTAATGTTTTAGGCAAACCTTAATTTGGAAAGTTGAGATGACCTGGTTCATCGGTACACTTGAACAGGTCATCTCAATGACTACAGGTCATCTAACAGTTTTCAGTCTAACTTTCACCATGCATATGTTTCTTTGTAACACCCCAGTCCCACATCGAGGAGATTTGGGACTTTAGTTCAGTATATAAGAAAAAGTAATACTACTAAGTGCACCAACAAATCATGATCTTTTGGGGGCCTGTGGTGGGCTTGTGGATTACCCAAGTTGGTTGCATTTGGGCCAGTTTACTTTGGCTTATTTCGGATTCGATATCGGGGCTCGACCCGATTCTCGAAAAAGGCTCGGGATTTGACCCGGGTTGTCACATATGGTATCAGAGCTGACTCTCGAAAGCTTGATTCGTCAAGTTGCCGGAGGTGGGGACACGAAGGCTGGTGGTATTATCCCACAATGGACAGAGATCCGGAGGTGGGGACACGAAGCTAGCCGGTATTATCCCACAATGGCTAGAGATGAACGATCTTGGACCTATGGGATATCCGTTCAGGCCTGACGAGGACGTCAGGAGTTTAAGTGGGGGAGTTTGTAACACCCCAGTCCCACATCGAGGAGATTTGGGACTTTAGTTCAGTATATAAGAAAAAGTAATACTACTAAGTGCACCAACAAATCATGATCTTTTGGGGGCCTGTGGTGGGCTTGTGGATTACCCAAGTTGGTTGCATTTGGGCCAGTTTACTTTGGCTTATTTCGGATTCGATATCGGGGCTCGACCCGATTCTCGAAAAAGGCTCGGGATTTGACCCGGGTTGTCACATTCTTATTATATTTCTTTTATTTGTTAATTAAGCTGACTGTTAGTACTAAGTAGCTATTAGTTTAATTATACATGTTATCAACAAAAGTAGCGATGAAAAGTTTGCAAGTTTTAGTGCGTAATAAAGATTTTCAGTGTTGGGAGGATTTTGAAGTAGTTTGATAGAATTCTTGTAATGCTTTAAGCTATAAGTTACAAAGAACATTCAAACTCACTTCAATTACTATCTTTATATGACATATCAATGCAATTTGAGGAAAGGGAACATATCTGTATGTAATGTTATATATGCATTTAGCAGCTGATCCAAATGGCTGCTTCTGGTTAGTTTAATTTGTATAAATTATACAGGAAGGTACAATCTCAAGCCTACATGAGTGGCTGTCAGATCCTGCAATTGGAAATAACCCAATCCTTCGGACCATTGCTGGGACCATATATATGCACGAGTAATTAACTGCCATCTTTCTTTCTGAAAGTAGTTCAAAAAATTTATGTTGTTTATGTGAAATATGATCAGCTCCTGTTATGAAACCCCTTCAGCAGCTGCTTTTCATATTTGATCATATGAGACTCGATCCGCAATTTCACATGTGTAGTGAGCCTGATGCCGCACAAAAGAAGAATGGTTTATCTATATTTTTCTGAATAAGAAATATGATAGTATGGTATTACTAGTGAACCAAAGAGTACAATATTGAAAATAATCTGTTCAATTAAAATCAACATCTTTTGCAAATCTGTTTTCTGCAGCTCCCTGCATACATTTGCCCAGGGATCACTTTGGTCATTTCCCTTCTTTTTTCGCTTATTCAAGATCAAATAATGCATTTATCTCAGATATTCTCTCACTTAAATTAGAAATTTTAATTTGTCCGAATCTTTTTAACAATAGTTTAATGTGTATTTTGATTTGTTACTAAATCTCATATACTAGAATTTGTTGAGTATTCCATTACAGAATCATCATATTTAGTTTTGCAAATTAAAGTGTGTATCTGTAATTTTTATAGTGCAGCTTCACTTTCACATACAAACTTATTTTGCTATAAATTTCAGGTAAATGTACGTGAAGCGACAATGAAGATCATGGGAGCTTTGTGCGACTATCTAGAGTAACAATGAAGGTGGTACTCCAATGACTGGTGGCACCAGCTCTTAGTACCATATGTTATGTTTTACGTCTTTTGCTATTATGTTAGACTTCCGTACTTAGTAATTAAGCTTGTAGTTTTATGACTGGTGGCATTTATGCCTTTTGCTCTGAATGTTGTTGTTGGTTGACTGTAATATTGAATCTGTATGGATTATTATGATGGTAATGAATGTCTGTTGTGTTCATTTGGTTATGGGAATGAATATTTTCAAATTACCTATTTTTTGTTTAAAATAGAAAAGTGTTGCCATTGAGGCTATAAAATGTTGGCAAAAAGTGAAAATAATGTTAACAAATGTTGCTAGCAAAATGTTGCTGCAGCTAAAATTTGTGTTGCCATAAAAGTTGGCCCCACAGTGGTCCCTACAGTGGGTAGTCCCCGCAGTGGGCCCCATAGTAGGCCCCACATGGTCCCCACAGTTGGCCCCACTGGTGGGCCCCACTTTTTTGCAAAATATTTAAGCCAAAGGCAACATAATATAATGTTGGTAAAAACTGATATATTGTTGCCAAAGCTAGTCTACGCCAACAGAAAATTGATGTTGCCTTAGAAGAGTAGAATGTTGCCTTTGACCCCAAAGGCAACGGCAAAAATAGCAACACCAGCAAAATGTTGCCTTTGGGGTTTTTTGGGCCTACAGCAACATATTTCGGGCTTACGGCAACATTTTTTTGGTGTTGCTGTAGGCCTTTTATGGCGTAGTGTTTGATAATGCATAATACATGAGTCTTAAATTTGGAAAAAAATTTGAAAATCATGATTGTGCCCCTACATTATTCCTGAGTCTGTCTATATTAATCGTTCTCAAATTCATCATTCTCTTAAATTTGATATTAATCGTTCTCAAATTCATCATTCTCTTAAATTTGATATAATCTGCCTCAACATTTTAACAATTTCAAACAATGTTATAGATCAACACGC
Organism: Saposhnikovia divaricata; assembly: GCA_036435485.1. Classification (NCBI taxonomy): domain Eukaryota; kingdom Viridiplantae; phylum Streptophyta; class Magnoliopsida; order Apiales; family Apiaceae; genus Saposhnikovia; species Saposhnikovia divaricata. The sequence goes on along the minus strand of CM071594.1, from coordinate 50,293,980 downwards.
TTTGTCGTTCTCTTGAATTTGATATAAGCTGCCTCAACATTTTTATGTGCAATTTCAAACAATGTTACAGATCAACAAGCTTCGTTTTCTATCAATGATTTTATAACAGCTGGCCTATTGGTATGTACTGAGCTCATGGAACAATTCAGACCACTTCAATCACGAGAAATTTATATTTGTTGCGATGCAGAAGCAAATGGCAGAAGGTATCAGCAACTCTCTCCCCCGCAACACTTGTAGGTACATTGTCTTCTCATACTGAAAACCTCTCTTTTCACAGGAATATATTTCTCTGTCAAAAGAATTCCATGGCTCAAAAGTCGATCCCAAATGACGGGGGGAAAGTGGTATATATGTATTAGTTACTATTAATTTTTCCTAGCAAGTGGTAATGCATTATCTTTCGTTTTCTCTTTGGTTGTTTTGTACTTGTTCTTTGTATTAATTTCATATCATATTTCTTGAAGTTTATGAGAATGCATGAAATTATCATATGGGATAGAAAGAGAGGGCAGAAAAACTGAAGATATATTAATTATTACTTCTACTACATATTACAACGGAGGCAAGAACCTCAATATATAGAAAATAGGAAACTCGGCGGCTACTCTTGCTACAGTAGCTAGTATATGATGATATTATCTTAATGATATAAGCTTGATGATGTCAATGTTAAAGCTGATATTTAACAATATTATATTGAATGGTTTGTAAAAGTTTCATTGGTATTTCATTAGTTGACGCAAGAAACCAAGTACATACTCTTTTTCCAAGCAAATGCATTTTTACAGGCACTTACCTAATACAATAAAACTATGTGTAATCATATGTTGACTACTAATTGTACCAGTATTGTTATCAAATAATTATACTATGTTCACATGTTAGCCACCATCAAGTTTTCAAATACTCCATCTGTCCCTCTCATTTCTTTACACTTTCTTTTTTGGGATATCCATCTCAAATCTTTACATTCCAAAACTTACCCAAAATAGAAAAGTTTTATAATAAAAAAATAACTACATCCCCTACTTTTCTCAATTAAACTCATTTTATTACATAAAATATTGATTGGTCCACCACTTTACTCACTTTTCTTACTTTTCTCCACTATTTTACTTTTTCCTAACGTCGGTGCCCAACTCATTTGTAAACAAATGAGAGGGACGAGGGAGTACATGTTAGCTGCCATCAAGATTTCAACTACTCTAGTGAAGACACTATAAAGGCTCTAGTTGACTAATGACCATAAATATTGCCTGAAGCTCTGTATGTGTGCATCACCAATACTTTCAATTTCATCACCTTCTTAATACTTCTGATTTCATAAAAAACACCCCATGACTTTGACCTCCTTCGATTCATCGCGCACTTAATTTTGGTATTTGCAACCATGAAATTTGCACATTCATTTTTAAACAATGTCACTGATAAACAAGATTTTTTTCAAGGCTTCAATAACAGATGACCCATTGGGTGCGCTAGACTCGTGGAACAATTCCATCAACTTTTGTCAGGGGAATGGAGATACATGTAGCCGTAGACATATGAGGGTAACAAAACTATGCTTTTACTCGCAAGGTTTGGTGGGTATATTGCCTTCTCATGTTGGAAGCCTCTCCTTTCTCAGGTCAATTCTCCTCCGTCAAAATGACTTTCAGGGCTCAATCCCGAACGAAATTGGTTCACAATTCTTTTCAAGCATTGTGTAGATATTGCACACACTGGAATGTCTGGAAATAATCTAAAAGGAAAATTACCTAAAAAATTTGCTTCTTGGTCTAAGTTTAATTCCTTTAGTCTTGAAAAGATCATTTTCTTACTCCCTTAAAAACAAAGAACATTCTTCACCCCATGTATATATTGTGAGAGATAGTCAGGTAAAAATACAAAATATCAATCCCATTTAAGCATCTATTTAAAATACCTATTCTACTTCTAATATATTAAGAATATATTTTTATTATTAGTATTTAGAATTCTAAAGTTCTTAACAATTAGAAAAATAGATTGAGAACATTTAAACTCTCCGTATCCTCATTTACATATAATGTGCGTCAGGAATGAATTTTACAAATTTTAAAAAGCGTTAATAAAAGGAAATCAACTAAAAAGAGTATTAAAATAATATACTAACAATACTTTTATCTAATACAAGTTATCATAGAAATAAAATAGCAAAAATACAATTTTTTAATGCATAAGCATGCATTTTAAATTAAAACACAATATGTAATTATATAATTTACAACATAAATATATTCTTCTAGAAGATCCTAGCATATCATAATCTAATATAAATATATTAAATATATTTCTATGAGATCATAATATATCATAATATATTACTTGAATAAATATATCCTTTCTTTTCACCTACCATTATCCTGTCTTTCTCACATTTTCTTCTAGAATATCTAGTTCTAATATAATTATATTGTTTCAAAAAGTACTAGTCTATTCTAGAACCTTCTCACATTTTCTTCTAGAATATCCGGGTCTAATATAATTATATTGTTTCAGAAAGTAACTAGTCTATTCTAGAACCTTCCATCTTATTGTATAAATATATCCTTTCTCTTCACCTACCATTATCCCTCTATTCCCCATATTTTTCATTCCCCTAAAACTTTCCATACAGCTTCTCTTCTCCATATTTCTCATTTCTTATATCTTTTCCGGACATTAATTGTTTAAAGTCTATATGCTTATCTACATATATTTTTTAAACCAAATTTAAAATATTTTTACTATTATACTTGATGGCTTGTACGTTCTTGTGTTCCTTCTTTGTGATTCACTAAATCAACATTCAATAACACGTCAATAGTCAGGTAATCTCTCAACATTCAACAACACGTCAATAGTCAGGTAATCTCTCAAGTTCCAACAATTGTATTATGTTTTTGTTTGAGCACTAGTTTTTTATTAATTTAGATATTCATCAATTTAAAATTAAATACAATTAAATCAAGATCTCAATTCTTAACTAATTATAGTTTTTGTTTGTTTTTATAGATCTGGCTTGACCATGATTCCCAAACATAGTTTATATAGTTATGTCCTATTCTAATGTAAAATATTGGAATTTGCTTGATGTGAACTTTTATCCATTTACAAAACAGTCATGGAGTTTTTTTTTAATATTAATGTTAAAAAAAACTATTCCAAAATCCTCATGTCATAATTCTTTTATAATAGAATATTTGCAAGAAAATACTCCCAAAATTTTATCCCACATAAGGATGACAAATTTTGGACCACAAAATTTTTTATTATACTTTCATTTACTGTTTATTTAAATTTTACAAATTTTGTGGTCCAAAAGATTAATTTTTTATGATACACCATTAGTGACTCTTCTAATATTATTATTTAATAAATTATTGTATATATTTGAAGGTAGCTTAAAAATAATTAATATGAAATCTAACAATACAATTATTTTATTAATAGGTGATTTTTAATTTTATCCATTGGACATCCATGTATGTACTACTTGATACATGCAGGTACCTATGTGCGGTTTTATAAATCATGACCTCAAGCCAGAAAATGCCATCAGGTACGTAATCCAAGAATCCCGAACACTTGTAGGTACATTGTCTTCTCATACTGAAAACCTCTCCTTTCACAGGAATATATTTCTCTGTCAAAAGAATTCCATGGCTCAAAAGTCGATCCCAAATGACCAGGGGAAAGTGGTATATATGTATTAGTTACTATTAATTTTTCCTAGCAGGTGGTAATGCATTATCTTGCGTTTTCTCTTTGGTTGTTTTGTACTTGTTCTTTGTATTAATTTCATATCATATTTCTTGAAGTTTATGAGAATGCATAAAATTATCATATGGGATAGAAAGAGAGGGCAGAAAAACTGAAGATATATATTATTATTACTTCTACTGCATATTACAACGGAGGCAAGAGCGTGAATACATAGAAAATAGGAAACTCGGCGGCTACTCTTGCTACAGTAGCTAGTATATGATGATATTATCTTAATGACATAAGCTTGATGATGTCAATGTTAAAGCTGATATTTAACAATATTATATTGAATGGTTTGTAATAGTTTACATGGTATTTCATTAGTTGACGCAAGAAACCCAGTACATACTCTTTTTCCAAGCAAATGCATTTTTACAGGCACTTACCTAATACAATAAAACTATGTGTATTCATATGTTGACTACTAATTGTACAAGTATTGTTATCAAATAATTATACTATGTTCACATGTTAGCCACCATCAAGTTTTCAACTACTCCATCTGTCCCTCTCATTTCTTTACTCTTTCTTTTTTGGGATATCCATCTCAAATCTTCACATTCCAAAATTACCCAAAATAGAAAAGTTTTATAAAAAAAAATAACTACATCCCCTACGTTCCTCCATTAAACTCATTTTATTACATAAAATATTGATTGGTCCCACCACTTTACTCACTTTTCTTACTTTTCTCCACTGTTTTACTTTTTTCTAACCTCCGTGCCCAACTCATTTGTAAACAAATGAGAGGGACGGAGGGAGTACATGTTAGCTGCCATCAAGATTTCAACTACTCTAGTGAAGACACTATAAAGGTTGTAGTTGATTAATGACCATAAATATTGCCTGAAGCTCTGTATGTGTGCATCACCAATACTTTCAATTTCATCACCTTCTTAATACTTCCGATTTCATAAAAAAACACACCCCATGACTTTGACCTCCTTCGATTGATCGCGCACTTAATTTTGGTATTAGCAACCATGAAATTTGCACATTCATTTTTAAACAATGTCACTGATAAACAAGATTTTTTTCAAGGCTTCAATAACAGATGACCCATTGGTGCGCTAGATTCGTGGAACAATTCCATCAACTTTTGTGAGGGGAATGGAGTTACATGTAGCCGTAGACATATGAGGGTAACAAAACTAAGCTTTTACTTGCAAGGTTTGGTGGGTATATTGCCTTCTCATGTTGGAAACCTCTCCTTTCTCAGGTCAATTCTCCTCCGTCAAAATGACTTTCAGGGCTCAATCCAGAACGAAATTGGTTCACAATTCTTTTCAAGGTGGATTTCCTGCCAATCTTAGTCATTGTGTAGATATTGCACACAATGGAATGTCTGGCAATAATCTAAAAGGAAAATTACCTAAAAAAATTGCTTCTTGGTTTAAGCTTAATTCCTTTAGTCTTGAAAAGAGCATTTTCTTACTCCCTTAAAAACAAAGAACATTCTTCACCCCATATATATATTGTGAGATATAGTCATGTAAAAATACAAAATATCAATCCCATTTAAGCATCTATTTAAAATACCTATTCTACTTCTAATATATTAAGAATATATTTTTATTATTAGTATTTAGAATTCTAAAGTTCTTAACAATTAGAAAAATAGGTTGAGAACATTTAAACTCTCCGTATCCTCATTTACATATAATGTGGGTCAGGAATGAATTTTACAAATTATAAAAAGCGTTAATAAAAGGTAATCAACTAAAAAGAGTATTACAATAATATACTAACACTACTTTTATGTAATACAAGTTATCATAGGAATAAAACAGCAAAAATACAATGTTTTAATGCATAAGCATGCATTTTAAATTAAAACACAATATGTAATTATACAATTTACAACAAAAATATATTCTTCTAGAAGATCGTAGAAAGTTCAAGGATATATTCTACTAGCATATCAAAATCTAATATAAATATATTAAATATATTTCTATGAGATCGTAATATATCATAATATATTACTTGAATAAATATATCCTTTCTTTTCACCTACCATTATCCTGTCTTTATCACATTTTCTTCTAGAATATCTAGTTCTAATATAATTATATTGTTTCAAAAAGTACTAGTCTATTCTAGAACCTTCTCACATTTTCTTCTAGAATATCTGGGTCTAATATAATTATATTGTTTCAGAAAGTAACTAGTCTATTCCAGAACCTTCTATCTTATTGTATAAATATATCCTTTCTCTTCACCTACCAGTATCCTTCTCTTCCCCATATTTTTCATTCCCCTAAAACTTTCCGTACAGCTTCTCTTCTCCGTATTTCTCATTTCTTATATCTTTTCCGGACATCTTTCATTTCCCTAAAACTTCTCATACAACTTCTTTTTCCCACATTTTTCATTGCCGGAAACTTTCTTTTCATACAATTTCAATGTGTTAGTATGGATAAATGGTAATCTAAATTAATTAATTGTTTAATGTCTATATGCTTATCTACATATATTTTTTAAACCAAATTTAAAATATTTTTATGATTATACTTGATGGCTTGTACGATGCAGGTTCTTGTGTTCCTTCTTTGTGATTCACTAAATCAACATCCAACAACACGTCAATAGTCAGGTAAACTCTCAACATTCAAAACACCTCAATAGTCAGGTAATCTCTCAAGTTCCAACAATTGTATTATGTTTCTGTTTGAGCACTAGTTTTTTATTAATTTAGATATTCATCAATTTAAAATTTAATACAATTAAATCAAGATCTCAATTCTTAACTAATTATAGTTTTTGTTTATTTTTATAGATCTAGCTTGACCATGATTCCCAAACATAGTTTATATAGTTATGTCCTATTCTAATGTAAACTATTGGAATTTGCTTGATGTGAACTTTTATCCATTTACAAAACAGTCATGGAGTTTTTTTTTAATATTAATGTTAAAAAATACTATTCCAAAATCCTCATGTCATAATTCTTTTATAATAGAATATTTGTAGAAAATACTCCCAAAATTTTATTCCACATAAGGATGACAAATTTTGGACCACAAAATTTTTTATTATACTTTCATTTACTATTTATTTAACTTTTACAAATTTTGTGGTCCAAAAGATTAATTTTTTATGATACACCATTAGTGACTCTTCTAAGATTATTATTTAATAAATTATTGTATATATTTGAAGGTAGCTTAAAAATAATTAATATGAAATCTAACAATACAATTATTTTAATAGGGGATTTTTAATTTTTTCCATTGGACATCCATGTATGTACTACTTGATACATGCAGGTACCTATGTGCGGTTTTAAGAATCATGACCTCAAGCCAGAAAATGCCATCAGGTACGTAATCCAAGAAAATCATGTAGAACCTCAAAGGTGAATAAATACCAAACTCTTTGTATCATATACTATCAAAATAATACAACGTACAACTTATTCATTTGATTTTAAGAACTAACTATAGAATATTTGCTATTATTTACTACCATATATGAGTGTATGATTATTTTTTTTTTTTGCCGAATGATTGTATTTAGATAACATGAATTGCGAATGTTTGTGTGAACTACATGGTGTCATCACCGTATTTAAACGTCTACTGCTCTTTGGTCTGGGTTTTGGAGCCAAGCTATGGATTTCAATTCTAAAGAGACAATGTCAACTTCTTAAGATTACAAAGCCGGCCAATCTTCCATAAACTAGTGACTTCAACAATTTATTTAACTAAATATTTTAGAATTTTTAAGAAAATAATTACTAGCTAGTATAGGATTACCTTATGCAGAAATATTTCACTAGCTGTACCTAATGTATTAAATTGTCCTCTGATGAAATTCTGATCTTTCCACATTGATGTCAAGACAAGAAGAGATAACAGGTATGCTGAAACTTACTGAATGATTGGTGAACAACTTCCTTTTCAGGATTAATCAGTCCAAAGACTGGTAAATGGACTACATTTTGCACGGAAATTTCGGTGAAGACGTAAGGGTCATGGATTATCCTGGCCTAGCAAATGGAACTTTGACATGTGTTGCTTTCTCCTTTAGGTTGTCACTTGCACCAAGCACCGTGTTTCAATTTTTTTGTGATCACAAATCTAGAATGGAGGTATGCATTAATCAGCTAAATGCTAAATGCATAACTCCTTTCTATTTTTGTGATCACAGGAAACTCAAACAACATGCTTGGTGCAATTGACAAATTAAGAAGGTAGCAACAGTACCCATCATAGTTCCATTTGGTAGGCGAGTATCATCCATAACCCTTCTACTCATCAATGTAACATCTTTACCGAAATTTTTGTGAAATATAGTACTCCATCTGCCGGTCTTTGGACTAAGAATCCCGAAAAGTAAGCTGTTCACGAATCTCTCAACAAGTTTTAGTATACCTGTTCTTATTTTGGACTTGACATCACTATGAAAATATCATGATTTAATTAGACACTTTGAGACATTATGTACGGCTAGTGGCATATTTCTGCATTAAGATACTTGAATACTATCTACTAATTATTTGCTTATATTAAATTTCTAAAATATTTACTTAAATAAATTTTTGAAGTTAGAAGTTAATTGAACATTGGCTGACATTGTAGTCTTATGAAGTTGACATTGTCTCTCTAAAGTTGAAACCCATGACTTGGCTCCAAAACCCAACAAAAAGAGCAGTAGACAGTAGACGTTTGTACATGGTGTTGACACCATTTTCGTCCACATAAAATGCTCGATCTATGCTATCTAGATAATTATAGTAAAAATTGTGTACTTTTATAGTTGGTTGTTAAAATCAAATGACCAAGTTGCAATTAGCTAAGTTGAGCTGTAAACTATTTTGATAATGCATAATACATGAGTCTTAAATTTGGAAAAAATTCTGAAAATCATGATTGTGCCCCTACATTGTTCCTGAGTCTGTCTATATTAATCGTTCTCAAATTCATCGTTCTCTTAAATTTGATATAAGCTGCCTCAACATTTTAACAATTTCGAACAATGTTATAGATCAACAAGCTTTGTCGTTCTCTTGAATTTGATATAAGCTGCCTCAATATTTTTATGTGCAATTTCAAACAATGTTACAAATCAACAAGCTTCGTTTTCTATCAATGATTTTATAACAGCTGGCCTATTGGTATGTACTGAGCTCATGAAACAATTCAGACCACTTCAGTCACGAGAAATTTATATTTGTTGCGATGCAGCAACAAATGGCAGAAGGTATCAGCAACTCTCTCCTCCACAACACTTGTAGGTACATTGTCTTCTCATACTGAAAACCTCTCCTTTCACAGGAATATATTTCTCTGTCAAAAGAATTCCATGGCTCAAAAGTCGATCCTAAATGACCGGGGGAAAGTGGTATATATGTATTAGTTACTATTAATTTTTCCTAGCAAGTGGTATTGCATTATCCTGCGTTTTCTCATTGGTTGTTTTGTACTTGATCTTTGTATTAATTTCATATCATATTTCTTGAAGTTTATGAGAATGCATGAAATTATCATATGGGATAGAAAGAGAGGGCAGAAAAACTTAAGATATATATTATTATTACTTCTACTGCATATTACAACGGAGGCAAGAGCCTGAATATAGAGAAAATAGGAAACTCGGCGGCTACTCTTGCTATAGTAGCTAGTATATGATGATGTTATCTTAATGACATAAGCTTGATGATGTCAATGTTAAAGCTGATATTTAACAATATTATATTGAATGGTTTGTAATAGTTTACATGGTATTTCATTAGTTGACGCAAGAAACCAAGTACATACTCTTTTTCCAAGCAAATGCATTTTTACAGGCACTTACCTAATACAATAAAACTATGTGTATTCATATGTTGACTACTAATTGTACCAGTATTGTTATCAAATAATTATACTATGTTCACATGTTAGCCACCATCAAGTTTTCAACTACTCCATCTGTCCCTTTCATTTCTTTACACTTTTTTTTGGGATATCCATCTCAAATCTTTACATTCCAAAATTATCCAAAATAGAAAAGTTTTATAATAAAAAAATAACTACATCCCCTACTTTCCTCCATTAAACTCATTTTATTACATAAAATATTGATTGGTCCCACCACTTCACTCACTTTTCTTACTTTTCTCCACTATTTTACTTATTTCTAACCTCCGTGCCCAACTCATTTGTAAACAAATGAGAGGGACGGAGGGAGTACATGTTAGTTGCCATCAAGATTTCAACTACTCTAGTGAAGACACTATAAAGGTTGTAGTTGACTAATGACCATAAATATTGCCTGAAGCTCTGTATGTGTGCATCACCAATACTTTCAATTTCATCACCTTCTTAATACTTCCGATTTCATAAAAAAACACACCCCATGACTTTGACCTCGTTCGATTCATCGCGCACTTAATTTTGGTATTAGCAACCATGAAATTGGCACATTCATTTTTAAACAATGTCACTGATAAACAAGATTTTTTTCAAGGCTTCAATAACAGATGACCCATTGGGGCGCTAGACTCGTGGAACAATTCCATCAACTTTTGTGAGGGGAATGGAGTTACATGTAGCCGTAGACATATGAGGGTAACAAAACTAAGCTTTTACTTGCAAGGTTTGGTGGGTATATTGCCTTCTCATGTTGGAAACCTCTCCTTTTTCAGGTCAATTCTCCTCCGTCAAAATGACTTTCAAGGCTCAATCCAGAACGAAATTGGTTCACAATTCTTTTCAAGGTGGATTTCCTGCCAATTAGTCATTGTGTAGATATTGCACACAATGGAATGTCTGGCAATAATCTAAAAGGAAAATTAGCTAAAAAATTTGCTTCTTGGTTTAAGCTTCATTCCTTTAGTCTTGAAAAGTGCATTTTCTTACTTCCTTAAAAACAAAGAACATTCTTCACCCCATATATATATTGTGAGATATAGTCAGGTAAAAATACAAAATATCAATCCCATTTAAGCATCTATTTAAAATACCTATTCTACTTCTAATATATTAAGAATATATTTTTATTATTAGTATTTAGAATTCTAAAGTTCTTAACAATTAGAAAAATAGATTGAGAACATTTAAACTCTCCGTATCCTCATTTACATATAATGTGGGTCAGGAATGAATTTTACAAATTATAAAAAGCCTTAATAAAAGGTAATCAACTAAAAAGAGTATTAAAATAATATACTAACACTACTTTTATCTAATACAAGTTATCATAGGAATAAACCAGCAAAAATACAATATTTTAATGCATAAGCATGCATTTTAAATTAAAACACAATATGTAATTATACAATTTACATCAAAAATATATTCTTCTAGAAGATCGTAGAAAGTTCAAGGATATATTCTACTAGCATATCAAAATCTAATATAAATATATTAAATATATTTCTATGAGATCATAATATATCATAATATATTACTTGAATAAATATATCCTTTCTTTTCACCTACCATTATCCTGTCTTTATCACATTTTCTTCTTGAATATCTAGTTCTAATATAATTATATTGTTTCAAAAAGTACTAGTCTATTCTAGAACCTTCTCACATTTTCTTCTAGAATATCTGGGTCTAATATAATTATATTGTTTCAGAAAGTAACTAGTCTATTCCAGAACCTTCTATCTTATTGTATAAATATATCCTTTCTCTTCACCTACCATTATCCTTCTCTTCCCCATATTTTTCATTCCCCTAAAACTTTCCATACAGCTTCTCTTCTCCGTATTTCTCATTTCTTATATCTTTTCCGGACATTTTTCATTTCCCTAAAACTTCTCATACAACTTCTTTTTCCCACATTTTTCATTTCCTGGAACTTTCTTTTCATACAATTTCAATGTGTTAGTATGGATAAATGGTAATCTAAATTAATTAATTGTTTAATGTCTATATGCTTATCTACATATATTTTTTAAACCAAATTTAAAATATTTTTATGATTATACTTGATGGCTTGTTTGATGCAGGTTCTTGTGTTCCTTCTTTGTGATTCACTAAATCAACATTCAACAACACGTCAATAGTCAGGTAAACTCTCAACATTCAACAACACCTCAATAGTCAGGTAATCTCTCAAATTCCAACAATTGTATTATGTTTCTGTTTGAGCACTAGTTTTTTATTAATTTAGATATTCATCAATTTAAAATTTAATACAATTAAATCAAGATCTCAATTCTTAACTAATTATAGTTTTTGTTTGTTTTTATAGATCTAGCTTGACCATGATTCCCAAACATAGTTTATATAGTTATGTCCTATTCTAATGTAAAATATTGGAATTTGCTTGATGTGAACTTTTATCCATTTACAAAACAGTCATGGAGTTTTTTTTTTAATATTAATGTTAAAAAATACTATTCCAAAATCCTCATGTCATAATTCTTTTATAATAGAATATTTGTAGAAAATACACCCAAAACTTTATTCCACATAAGGATGACAAATTTTGGACCACAAAATTTTTTATTATACTTTCATTTACTATTTATTTAACTTTTACAAATTTTGTGGTCTAAAAGATTAATTTTTTATGATACACCATTAGTGACTCTTCTAAGATTATTATTTAATAAATTATTGTATATATTTGAAGGTAGCTTAAAAATAATTAATATGAAATCTAACAATACAATTATTTTAATAGGTGATTTTTAATTTTATCCATTGGACATTCATGTATGTACTACTTGATACATGCAGGTACCTATGTGCAGTTTTAAAAATCATGACCTCAAGCCCGAAAATGCCATCAGGTACGTAATCCAAGAAAATCATGTAGAACCTCAAAGGTGAATAAATACAAAACTCTTTGTATCCTATACTATCAAAATAATACAACGTACAACTTAGTCATTTGATTTTAAGAACTAACTACAGAATATATGCTATTATTTACTACCATATATGAGTGTATGATTAATTTTTTTTTTTTTGCCGAATGATTGTATTTAGATAACATGAATTGCGAATGTTTGTGTGAACTACATGGTGTCATCACCATATTTAAACGTCTACGGCTCTTTGGTCTGGGTTTTGGAGCCAAGCTATGGATTTCAATTCTAAAGAGACAATGTCAACTTCTTAAGATTACAAAGCCGCCCAATCTTCCATCAACTAGTGACTTCTAACAATTTATGTAACTAAATATTTTAGAATTTTTAAGAAAATAATTACTAGCTAGTATAGGATTACCTTATGCAGAAATATTTCACTAGCTGTACCTAATGTATTAAATTGTCCTCTGATGAAATTCTGATCTTCCCACATTGATGTCGAGTCTAGAAGAGATAACAGGTATGCTGAAACTTACTGAGTGATTGGTGAACAACTTCCTTTTCAGGATTAATCGGTCCAAAGACTGGTAAATGGACTACATTTTGCACGGAAATTTCGGTGAAGACGTAAGGGTCATGGATTATCCTGGCCTAGCAAATGGAACTTTGACATGTGTTGCTTTCTCCTTTAGGATGTCACTTGCACCAAGCACCGTTTTTCAATTTTTCTGTGATCACAAATCTAGAATGGAGGTATGCATTAATCAGCTAAATGCTAAATGCATAACTCCTTTCTATTTTTGTGATCACAGGAAAACTCTAACAACATGCTTGGTGCAATTGACAAATTAAGGAGGTAGCAACAGTACCCATCATAGTTCCATTTGGTAGGCGAGGATCATCCATAACCCTTCTACTCATCAATGTAACATCTTTACCGAAATTTTTGTGAAATATAGTACTCCATCTGCCGGTCTTTGGACTAAGAATCCCGAAAAGTAAGCTATTCACGAATATCTCAACAAGTTTTAGTATACCTGTTCTTATTTTGGACTTGACATCACTATGAAAATATCATGATTTAATTATACACTTTGAGACATTATGTACGGCTAGTGGCATATTTCTGCATTAAGATACTTGAATACAACTAGTAATTATTTGCTTATTTTAAATTTCTAAAATATTTACTTAAATAAATTTTTGAAGTTACAAGTTAATTGATCATTGGCCGACATTGCAGTCTTACGAAGTTGACATTGTCTCTCTAAAGTTGAAACCCATGACTTGGCTCCAAAACCCAACAAAAAGACCAGTAGACGTTTGTACATGGTGCTGACACCATTTTCGTCCACATAAACATGCTCGATCTATGCTGTCTATATAATTATAGTAAAAATTGTGTACTTTTATAGTTGGTTGTTAAAATCAAATGACCAAGTTGCAATTAGTTAACTTGAGCTGTAAACTATTTTGATAATGCATAATACATGAGTCTTAAATTTGGAAAAAATTCTAAAAATCATGATTGTGCCCCTACATTGTTCCTGAGTCTGTCTATATTAATCGTTCTCAAATTCATCGTTCTCTTAAATTTGATATAAGCTGCCTCAACATTTTAACAATTTCGAACAATGTTATAGATCAACAAGCTTTGTCGTTCTCTTGAATTTGATATAAGCTGCCTCAACATTTTTATGTGCAATTTCAAACAATGTTACAGATCAACAAGCTTCGTTTTCTATCAATGATTTTATAACAGCTGGCCTATTGGTATGTACTGAGCTCATGAAACAATTCAAACCACTTCAGTCACGAGAAATTTATATTTGTTGCGATGCAGCAGCAAGTGGCAGAAGGTATCAGCAACTCTCTCCTCCGCAACACTTGTAGGTACATTGTCTTCTCATACTGAAAACCTCTCCTTTCACAGGAATATATTTCTATGTCAAAAGAATTCCATGGCTTAAAAGTCGATCCCAAATGACCGGGGGAAAGTGGTATATATATACTAGTTACTATTAATTTTTCCTAGCAAGTGGTAATGCATTATCCTGCGTTTTCTCTTTGGTTGTTTTGTACATGTTCTTTGTATTAATTTCATATAATATTTCTTGAAGTTTATGAGAATGCATGAAATTATAATATGGGATAGAAAGAGAGGGCAGAAAAACTGAAGATATATATTATTATTACTTCTACTGCATTTTACAACGGAGGCAAAAGCCTCAATATATAGAAAATAGGAAACTCGGCGGCTACTCTTGCTACAGTAGCTAGTATATGATGATATTATCTTAATGGCATAAGCTTGATGATGTCAATGTTAAAGCTGATATTTAACAATATTATATTGAATGATTTGTAATAGTTTACATGGTATTTCATTAATTGACGCAAGAAACCAAGTACATACTCTTTTTCCAAGCAAATGCATTTTTACAGGCACTTACCTAATACAATAAAACTATGTGTATTCATATGTTGACTACTAATTGTACCAGGATTGTTATCAAATAATTATACTATGTTCACATGTTAGCCACCATCAAGTTTTCAACTACTCCATCTGTCCCTCTCATTTCTTTACACTTTCTTTTTTGGGATATCATCTCAAATCTTTACATTCCAAAATTACCCAAAATAGAAAAGTTTTATAATAAAAAAATAACTACATCCCCTACTTTCCTCCATTAAACTCATTTTATTACATAAAATATTGATTGGTCCCACCACTTTACTCACTTTTCTTACTTTTCTCCACTATTTTACTTTTTTCTAACCTTCGTGCCCAACTCATTTGTAAACAAATGAGAGGGACGGAGGGAGTACATGTTAGCTGCCATCAAGATTTCAACTACTCTAGTGAAGACACTGTAAAGGTTGTAGTTGACTAATGACCATAAATATTGCCTGAAGCTCTGTATGTGTGCATCACCAATACTTTCAATTTCATCACCTTCTTAATACGTACGATTTAATAAATAAACAGACCCCATGACTTTGACCTCCTTCGATTCATCGCGCACTTGATTTTGGTATTAGCAACCATGAAATTTGCACATTCATTTTTAAACAATGTCACTGATAAACAAGATTTTTTTCAAGGCTTCAATAACAGATGACCCATTGGTGCGCTAGACTCGTGGAACAATTCCATCAACTTTTGTGAGGGGAATGGAGTTACATGTAGCCGTAGACATATGAGGGTAACAAAACTAAGCTTTTACTTGCAAGGTTTGGTGGGTATATTGCCTTCTCATGTTTGAAACCTCTCCTTTCTCAGGTCAATTCTCCTCCGTCAAAATGACTTTCAGGGCTCAATCCAGAACGAAATTGGTTCACAATTCTTTTCAAGGTGGATTTCCTGCCAATGTGAGTCATTGTGTAGATGTGGCAATAATCTAAAAGGAAAATTACCTAAAAAATTTGCTTCTAGGTTTAAGCTTAATTCCTTTAGTCTTGAAAAGAGCATTTTCTTACTCCCTTAAAAACAAAGAACATTCTTCACCCTATATATATATTGTGAGAGATAGTCAGGTAAAAATACAAAATATCAATCCCATTTAAGCATGTATTTAAAATACCTATTCTACTTCTAATATATTAAGAATATATTTTTATTATTAGTATTTAGAATTCTAAAGTTATTAACAATTAGAAAAATAGATTGAGAACATTTAAACTCTCCGTATCCTCATTTACATATAATGTGGGTCAGGAATGAATTTTACAAATTATAAAAAGCGTTAATAAAAGGTAATCAACTAAAAAGAGTATTAAAATAATATACTAACACTACTTTTATCTAATACAAGTTATCATAGGAATAAAACAGCAAAAATACAATATTTTAATGCATAAGCATGCATTTTAAATTAAAACACAATATGTAATTATACAATTTACAACAAAAATATATTCTTCTAGAAGATCGTAGAAAGTTCAAGGATATATTCTACTAGCATATCAAAATCTAATATAAATATATTAAATATATTTCTATGAGATCATAATATATCATAATATATTACTTGAATAAATATATCCTTTCTTTTCACCTACCATTATCCTGTCTTTATCACATTTTCTTCTTGAATATCTAGTTCTAATATAATTATATTGTTTCAAAAAGTACTAGTCTATTCTAGAACCTTCTCACATTTTCTTCTAGAATATCTGGGTCTAATATAATTATATTGTTTCAGAAAGTAACTAGTCTATTCCAGAACCTTCTATCTTATTGTATAAATATATCCTTTCTCTTCACCTACCATTATCCTTCTCTTCCCCATATTTTTCATTCCCCTAAAACTTTCCATACAGCTTCTCTTCTCCGTATTTCTCATTTCTTATATCTTTTCCGGACATTTTTCATTTCCCTAAAACTTCTCATACAACTTCTTTTTCCCACATTTTTCATTGCCTGGAACTTTCTTTTCATACAATTTCAATGTGTTAGTATGGATAAATGGTAATCTAAATTAATTAATTGTTTAATGTCTATATGCTTATCTACATATATTTTTTAAACCAAATTGAAAATATTTTTATGATTATACTTGATGGCTTGTACGATGCAGGTTCTTGTGTTCCTTCTTTGTGATTCACTAAATCAACATTCAACAACACGTCAATAGTCAGGTAAACTCTCAACATTCAACAACTCCTCAATAGTCAGGTAATCTCTCAAATTCCAACAATTGTATTATGTTTCTGTTTGAGCACTAGTTTTTTATTAATTTAGATATTCATCAATTTAAAATTTAATACAATTAAATCAAGATCTCAATTCTTAACTAATTATAGTTTTTGTTTGTTTTTATAGATCTAGCTTGACCTTGATTCCCAAACATAGTTTATATAGTTATGTCCTATTCTAATGTAAAATATTGGAATTTGCTTGATGTGAACTTTTATCCATTTACAAAACAGTCATGGAGTTTTTTTTTTTAATATTAATGTTAAAAAATACTATTCCAAAATCCTCATGTCATAATTCTTTTATAATAGAATATTTGTAGAAAATACTCCCAAAACTTTATTCCACATAAGGATGACAAATTTTGGACCACAAAATTTTTTATTATACTTTCAATTACTATTTATTTAACTTTTACAAATTTTGTGGTCCAAAAGATTAATTTTTTATGATACACCATTAGTGACTCTTCTAAGATTATTATTTAATAAATTATTGTATATATTTGAAGGTAGCTTAAAAATAATTAATATGAAATCTAACAATACAATTATTTTAATAGGTGATTTTTAATTTTATCCATTGGACATCCATGTATGTACTACTTGATACATGCAGGTACCTATGTACAGTTTTAAAAATCATGACCTCAAGCCAGAAAATGCCATCAGGTACGTAATCCAAGAAAATCATGTAGAACCTCAAAGGTGAATAAATACAAAACTCTTTGTATCCTATACTATCAAAATAATACAACGTACAATTTAGTCATTTGATTTTAAGAACTAACTACAGAATATATGCTATTATTTACTACCATATATGAGTGTATGATTAATTTTTTTTTTTTGCCGAATGATTGTATTTAGATAACATGAATTGCGAATGTTTGTGTGAACTACATGGTGTCATCACCATATTTAAACGTCTACTGCTCTTTGGTCTGGGTTTTGGAGCCAAGCTATGGATTTCAATTCTAAAGAGACAATGTCAACTTCTTAAGATTACAAAGCCGCCCAATCTTCCATCAACTAGTGACTTCAACAATTTATGTAACTAAATATTTTAGAATTTTTAAGAAAATAATTACTAGCTAGTATAGGATTACCTTATGCAGAAATATTTCACTAGCTGTACCTAATGTATTAAATTGTCCTCTGATGAAATTCTGATCTTCCCACATTGATGTCAAGTCTAGAAGAGATAACAGGTATGCTGAAACTTACTGAGTGATTGGTGAACAACTTCCTTTTCAGGATTAATCGGTCCAAAGACTGGTAAATGGACTACATTTTGCACGGAAATTTCGGTGAAGACGTAAGGGTCATGGATTATCCTGACCTAGCAAATGGAACTTTGACATGTGTTGCTTTCTCCTTTAGGATGCCACTTGCACCAAGCACCGTTTTTCAATTTTTCTGTGATCACAAATCTAGAATGGAGGTATGCATTAATCAGCTAAATGCTAAATGCATAACTCCTTTCTATTTTTGTGATCACAGGAAAACTCTAACAACATGCTTGGTGCAATTGACAAATTAAGGAGGTAGCAACAGTACCCATCATAGTTCCATTTGGTAGGCGAGGATCATCCATAACCCTTCTACTCATCAATGTAACATTTTACCGAAATTTTTGTGAAATATAGTACTCCATCTGCCGGTCTTTGTACTAAGAATCCCGAAAAGTAAGCTGTTCACGAATCTCTCAACAAGTTTTAGTATACCTGTTCTTATTTTGGACTTGACATCACTATGAAAATATCATGATTTAATTAGACACTATGAGACATTATGTACGGCTAGTGGCATATTTCTGCATTAAGATACTTGAATACTAGCTAGTAATTATTTGCTTATTTTAAATTTCTAAAATATTTACTTAAATAAATTTTTGAAGTTACAAGTTAATTGATCATTGGCCGACATTGTAGTCTTACGAAGTTGACATTGTCTCTCTAAAGTTGAAACCCATGACTTGGCTCCAAAACCCAACAAAAAGACCAGTAGACGTTTGTACATGGTGCTGACACCATTTTCGTCCACATAAACATGCTCGATCTATGCTGTCTATATAATTATAGTAAAAATTGTGTACTTTTATAGTTGGTTGTTAAAATCAAATGACCAAGTTGCAATTAGCTAACTTGAGCTGTAAACTATTTTGATAATGCATAATACATGAGTCTTAAATTTGGAAAAAATTCTGAAAATCATGATTGTGCCCCTACATTGTTCCTGAGTCTGTCTATATTAATCGTTCTCAAATTCATCGTTCTCTTAAATTTGATATAAGCTGCCTCAACATTTTAACAATTTCGAACAATGTTATAGATCAACAAGCTTTGTCGTTCTCTTGAATTTGATATAAGCTGCCTCAACATTTTTATGTGCAATTTCAAACAATGTTACAGATCAACAAGCTTCGTTTTCTATCAATGATTTTATAACAGCTGGCCTATTGGTATGTACTAAGCTCATGAAACAATTCAAACCACTTCAGTCACGAGAAATTTATATTTGTTGCGATGCAGCAGCAAGTGGCAGAAGGTATCAGCAACTCTCTCCTCCGCAACACTTGTAGGTACATTGTCTTCTCATACTGAAAACCTCTCCTTTCACAGGAATATATTTCTCTGTCAAAAGAATTCCATGGCTTAAAAGTCGATCCCAAATGATCGGGGGAAAGTGGTATATATGTACTAGTTACTATTAATTTTTCCTAGCAAGTGGTAATGCATTATCCTGCGTTTTCTCTTTGGTTGTTTTGTACATGTTCTTTGTATTAATTTCATATAATATTTCTTGAAGTTTATGAGAATGCATGAAATTATAATATGGGATAGAAAGAGAGGGCAGAAAAACTGAAGATATATATTATTATTACTTCTACTGCATTTTACAACGGAGGCAAAAGCCTCAATATATAGAAAATAGGAAACTCGGCGGCTACTCTTGCTACAGTAGCTAGTATATGATGATATTATCTTAATGACATAAGCTTGATGATGTCAATGTTAAAGCTGATATTTAACAATATTATATTGAATGATTTGTAATAGTTTACATGGTATTTCATTAATTGACGCAAGAAACCAAGTACATACTCTTTTTCCAAGCAAATGCATTTTTACAGGCACTTACCTAATACAATAAAACTATGTGTATTCATATGTTGACTACTAATTGTACCAGTATTGTTATCAAATAATTATACTATGTTCACATGTTAGCCACCATCAAGTTTTCAACTACTCCATCTGTCCCTCTCATTTCTTTACACTTTCTTTTTTGGGATATCATCTCAAATTTTTACATTCCAAAATTACCCAAAATAGAAAAGTTTTATAATAAAAAAATAACTACATCCCCTACTTTCCTCCATTAAACTCATTTTATTACATAAAATATTGATTGGTCCCACCACTTGACTCACTTTTCTTACTTTTCTCCACTATTTTACTTTTTTCTAACCTCCGTGCCCAACTCATTTGTAAACAAATGAGAGGGACGGAGGGAGTACATGTTAGCTGCCATCAAGATTTCAACTACTCTAGTGAAGACACTGTAAAGGTTGTAGTTGACTAATGACCATAAATATTGCCTGAAGCTCTGTATGTGTGCATCACCAATACTTTCAATTTCATCACCTTCTTAATACGTCCGATTTCATAAATAAACAGACCCCATGACTTTGACCTCCTTCGATTCATCGCACACTTAATTTTGGTATTAGCAAATTTGCACATTCATTTTTAAACAATGTCACTAATAAACAAGATTTTTTTCAAGGCTTCAATAACAGATGACCCATTGGTGCGCTAGACTCGTGGAACAATTCCATCAACTTTTGTGAGGGGAATGGAGTTACATGTAGCCGTAGACATATGAGGGTAACAAAACTAAGCTTTTACTTGCAAGGTTTGGTGGGTATATTGCCTTCTCATGTTGGAAACCTCTCCTTTCTCAGGTCAATTCTCCTCCGTCAAAATGACTTTCAGGGCTCAATCCAGAACGAAATTGGTTCACAATTCTTTTCAAGGTGGATTTCCTGCCAATGTGAGTCATTGTGTAGATGTGGCAATAATCTAAAAGGAAAATTACCTAAAAAATTTGCTTCTTGGTTTAAGCGTAATTCCTTTAGTCTTGAAAAGAGCATTTTCTTACTCCCTTAAAAACAAAGAACATTCTTCACCCTATATATATATATTGTGAGAGATAGTCAGGTAAAAATACAAAATATCAATCCCATTTAAGCATGTATTTAAAATACCTATTCTACTTCTAATATATTAAGAATATATTTTTATTATTAGTATTTAGAATTCTAAAGTTCTTAACAATTAGAAAAATAGATTGAGAACATTTAAACTCTCCGTATCCTCATTTACATATAATGTGGGTCAGGAATGAATTTTACAAATTATAAAAAGCCTTAATAAAAGGTAATCAACTAGAAAGAGTATTACAATAATATACTAACACTACTTTTATCTAATACAAGTTATGATAGGAATAAAACAGCAAAAATACAATATTTTAATGCATAAGCTTGCATTTTAAATTAAAACACAATATGTAATTATACAATTTACAACAAAAATATATTCTTCTAGAAGATCCTAGAAAGTTCAAGGATATATTCTACTAGCATATCAAAATCTAATATAAATATATTAAATATATTTCTATGAGATCATAATATATCATAATATATTACTTGAATAAATATATCCTTTCTTTTCACCTACCATTATCCTGTCTTTATCACATTTTCTTCTAGAATATCTAGTTCTAATATAATTATATTGTTTCAAAAAGTACTAGTCTATTCTAGAACCTTCTCACATTTTCTTCTAGAATATCTGGGTCTAATATAATTATATTGTTTCAGAAAGTAACTAGTCTATTCCAGAACCTTCTATCTTATTGTATAAATATATCCTTTCTCTTCACCTACCATTATCCCTCTCTTCCCCATATTTTTCATTCCCCTAAAACTTTCCATACAGCTTCTCTTCTCTGTATTTCTCATTTCTTATATCTTTTCCGGACATTTTTCATTTCCCTAAAACTTCTCATACAACTTCTTTTTCCCACATTTTTCATTGCCTGAAACTTTCTTTTCATACAATTTCAATGTGTTAGTATGGATAAATGGTAATCTAAATTAATTAATTGTTTAATGTCTATTTGCTTATCTACATATATTTTTTAAACCAAATTTAAAATATTTTTATGATTATACTTGATGGCTTGTACGATGCAGGTTCTTGTGTTCTTTATTTGTGATTCACTAAATCAACATCCAACAACACGTCAATAGTCAGGTAATCTCTCAACATTCAACAACACCTCAATAGTCAGGTAATCTCTCAAGTTCTAACAATTGTATTATGTTTCTGTTTGAGCACTAGTTTTTCATTAATTTACATATTCATCAATTTAAAATTTAATACAATTAAATCAAGATCTCAATTCTTAGCTAATTATAGTTTTTGTTTGTTTTTATAGATCTAGCTTGACCATGATTCCCAAACATAGTTTATATAGTTATGTCCTATTCTAAAATAAATATTGGAATTTGCTTGATGTGAACTTTTATCCATTTACAAAACTCATGGAGTTTTTTTTTTAATATTAATGTTAAAAAATACTATTCCAAAATCCTCATGTCATAATTCTTTTATAATAGAATATTTGTAGAAAATACTCCCAAAATTTTATTCCACATAAGGATGACAAATTTTGGAGCACAAAATTTTTTTATTATACTTTCATTTACTATTTATTTAAGTTTTACAAATTTTTTGGTCCAAAAGATTAATTTTTTATGATACACCATTAGTGACTCTTCTAAGATTATTATTTAATAAATTATTGTATATATTTAAAGGTAGCTTAAAAATAATTAATATGAAATCTAACAATACAATTATTTTAATAGGTGATTTTTAATTTTATCCATTGGACATCCATGTATGTACTACTTGATACATGCAGGTACCTATGTGCGGTTTTAAAAATCATGACCTCAAGCCAGAAAATGCCATCAGGTACGTAATCCAAGAAAATCATGTAGAACCTCAAAGGTGAATAAATACAAAACTCTTTGTATCATATACTATCAAAATAATACAACGTACAACTTAGTCATTTGATTTTAAGAACTAACTACAGAATATATGCTATTATTTACTACCATATATGAGACAATGTCAACTTCTTAAGATTACAATGCCGGCCAATCTTCCATCAACTAGTGACTTCAACAATTTATGTAACTAAATATTTTAGAATTTTTAAGAAAATAATTACTAGCTAGTATAGGATTACCTTATGCAGAAATATTTCACTAGTTGTACCTAATGTATTAAATTGTCCTCGGATGAAATTCTGATCTTTCCACATTGACGTCAAGTCTAGAAGAGATAACAGATATGCTAAAACTTACTGAGTGACTAGTGAACAACTTCCTTTTCAGGATTAATCGGTCCAAAGACTGGTAAATGGACTACATTTTGCACGGAAATTTCGGTGAAGACGTAAGGGTCATGGATTATCCTGGCCTAGCAAATGGAACTTTGACATGTGTTGCTATCTCCTTTAGGTTGTCACCTGCACCAAGCACCGTGTTTCAATTTTTCTGTGATCACAAATCTAGAATGGAGGTATGCATTAATCAGCTAATGCTAAATGCATACCTCCTTTCTACTTTTGTGATCACAGGAAAACTCAAACAACATGCTTGGTGCAATTGACAAATTAAGGAGGTAGCAACAGTACCCATCATAGTTCCATTTGGTAGGCGAGGATCATCCATAACCCTTCTACTCATCAATGTAACATTTTACCGAAATTTTTGTGAAATATAGTACTCCATCTGCCGGTCTTTGTACTAAGAATCCCGAAAAGTAAGCTGTTCACGAATCTCTCAACAAGTTTTAGTATACCTGTTCTTATTTTGGACTTGACATCACTATGAAAATATCATGATTTAATTAGACACTATGAGACATTATGTACGGCTAGTGGCATATTTCTGCATTAAGATACTTGAATACTAGCTAGTAATTATTTGTTTATATTAAATTTCTAAAATATTTACTTAAATAAATTTTTGAAGTTACAAGTTAATTGAACATTGGCCGACATTGTAGTCTTTTGAAGTTGACATTGTCTCTCTAAAGTTGAAACCCATGACTTGGCTCCAAAACCCAACAAAAAGAGCAGTAGACAGTAGACGTTTGTACATGGTGTTGACACCATTTCCGTCCACATAAACATGCTTGATCTATGCTATCTAGATAATTATAGTAAAAATTGTGTACTTTTATAGTTGGTTGTTAAAATCAAATGACCAAGTTGCAATTAGCTAAGTTGAGCTGTAAACTATTTTGATAATGCATAATACATGAGTCTTAAATTTGGAAAAAATTCTGAAAATCATGATTGTGCCCCTACATTGTTCCTGAGTCTTTCTATATTAATCGTTCTGAAATTCATCGTTCTCTTAAATTTGATATAAGCTGCCTCAATATTTTAACAATTTCAAACAATGTTATAGATCAACAAGCTTTGTCGTTCTCTTGAATTTGATATAAGCTGCCTCAACATTTTTATGTGCAATTTCAAACAATGTTACAGATCAACAAGCTTCGTTTTCTATCAATGATTTTATAACAGCTGGCCTATTGGTATGTACTGAGCTCATGGAACAATTCAGACCACTTCAGTCACGAGAAATTTATATTTGTTGCGATGCAGCAGCAAATGGCAGAAGGTATCAGCAACTCTCTCCTCCGCAACACTTGTAGGTACATTGTCTTCTCAAACTGAAAACCTCTCCTTTCACAGGAATATATTTCTCTGTCAAAAGAATTCCATGGCTTAAAAGTCGATCCCAAATGACCGGGGGAAAGTGGTATATATGTACTAGTTACTATTAATTTTTCCTAGCAAGTGGTAATGCATTATCCTGCGTTTTCTCTTTGGTTGTTTTGTACTTGTTCTTTGTATTAATTTAATATAATATTTCTTGAAGTTTATGAGAATGCATGAAATTATAATATGGGATAGAAAGAGAGGGCAGAAAAACTGAAGATATATATTATTATTAATTCTACTGCATTTTACAACGGAGGCAAGAGCCTCAATATATAGAAAATAGGAAACTTTGCGGCTACTCTTGCTATAGTAGCTAGTATATGATGATATTATCTTAATGACATAAGCTTGATGATGTCAATGTCAAAGCTGATATTTAACAATATTATATTGAATGATTTGTAATAGTTTACATGGTATTTCATTAATTGACGCAAGAAACCAAGTACATACTCTTTTTCCAAGCAAATGTATTTTTACAGGCACTTACCTAATACAATAAAACTATGTGTATTCATATGTTGACTACTAATTGGACCAGTATTGTTATCAAATAATTATACTATTTTCACATGTTAGCCACCATCAAGTCATCTGTCCCTCTCATTTCTTTACACTTTCTTTTTTGGGATATCCATCTCAAATCTTTACATTCCAAAATTACCCAAAATAGAAAAGTTTTATAATAAAAAATAACTACATCCCCTACTTTCCTCCATTAAACTCATTTTATTACATAAAATATTTATTGGTCCCACCACTTTACTCACTTTTCTTACTTTTCTCCACTATTTTACTTTTTCTAACCTCTACTTTTCTTACATTTCTCCACTATTTTACTTTTTTCTAACCTCCGTGCCCAACTCATTTGTAAACAAATGAGAGGGACGGAGGGAGTACATGTTAGCTGCCATCAAGATTTCAACTACTCTAGTGAAGACACTGTAAAGGTTGTAGTTGACTAATGACCATAAATATTGCCTGAAGCTCTGTATGTGTGCATCACCAATACTTTCAATTTCATCACCTTCTTAATACTTCCGATTTCATAAAAAAAAACACACCCCATGACTTTGACCTCCTTCGATTCATCGCGCACTTAATTTTGGTATTAGCAACAGTGAAATTTGCACATTCATTTTTAAACAATGTCACTGATAAACAAGATTTTTTTCAAGGCTTCAATAACAGATGACCCATTGGTGCGCTAGACTCGTGGAAAAATTCCATCAACTTTTGTGAGGGGAATGGAGTTACATGTAGTCGTAGACATATGAGGGTAACAAAACTAAGCTTGTACTTGCAAGGTTTGGTGGGTATATTGCATTCTCATGTTGGAAACCTCTCCTTTCTCAGGTCAATTCTCCTCCGTCAAAATGACTTTCAGGGCTCAATCCAGAACGAAATTGGTTCACAATTCTTTTCAAGGTGGATTTCCAGCCAATCTGAGTCATTGTGTAGATATTGCACACACTGGAATGTCTGGCAATAATCTAAAAGGAAAATTACATATAAAAATTTGCTTCTTGGTTTAAGCTTAATTCCTTTAGTCTTGAAAAGAGCATTTTCTTACTCCCTTAAAAACAAAGAACATTCTTTACCCCATATATATATTGTGAGAGATAGTCAGGTAAAAATACAAAATATCAATCCCATTTAAGCATCTATTTAAAATACCTATTCTACTTCTAATATATTAAGAATATATTTTTATTATTAGTATTTAGAATTCTAAAGTTCTTAACAATTAGAAAAATAGATTGAGAACATTTAAACTCTCAGTATCCTCATTACATATAATGTGGGTCAGGAATGAATTTTACAAATTATAAAAAGCGTTAATAAAAGGTAATCAACTAAAAAGAGTATTACAATAATATACTAACACTACTTTTATCTAATACAAGTTATCATAGGAATAAAACAGCAAAAATACAATATTTTAATGCATAAGCATGCATTTTAAATTAAAACACAATATGTAATTATACAATTTACAACAAAAATATATTCTTCTAGAAGATCCTAGAAAGTTCAAGGATATATTCTACTAGCATATCAAAATCTAATATAAATAATATTAAATATATTTCTATGAGATCATAATATATCATAATATATTACTTGAATAAATATATCCTTTCTTTTCACCTACCATTATCCTGTCTTTATCACATTTTCTTCTAGAATATCTAGTTCTAATATAATTATATTGTTTCTATTCTAGAACCTTCTCACATTTTCTTCTAGAATATCTGGGTCTAACATAATTATATTGTTTCAGAAAGTAACTAGTCTATTCCAGAACCTTCTATCTTATTGTATAAATATATCCTTTCTCTTCACCTACCATTATCCCTATCTTCCCCATATTTTTCATTTAAATTATTTGCTTATATTAAATTTCTAAAATATTTACTTAAATAAATTTTTGAAGTTACAAGTTAATTGAACCTTGGCCGACATTGTAGTCTTATGAAGTTGACATTGTCTCTCTAGAGTTGAAGCCCATGACTTGGCTCCAAAACACAGCAAAAAGAGCAGTAGACATTTGTACATGCACTACAAGAAAATCGACCTTTTCCTACCGTCAAATCGGTAGGAATAGGCCCAAAATCGGTAGGAAATACCGAATTTCCTACCGGCCCCGTGCGGTAGGAAATGCTTAAGTGGGAAATGACTTTGGTAGGAAATGATATTGACCGGGTCAACGAAGGTCCCACATGATGACGTGGCATGCCACATGGCGGGGACCCACATGCCAACTTGGACGATGATGTGGCGACATGTCAGATGCCATGTCATATGACACGTGGGCGGCCCCTGCACACGTCATCAGCCACGTCAGCTGCTGACGTGGAAATTGTAGCAAGTGCAGAGTCATTTCCTACCGACCACTTTTGCACACTTCGGTAGGAATTGTTCCAGGCACCTTGTAAAATGGCATTTCCTACCGGCCATTTCCTACCGCTATTCATTATTTCATACCATTCTTATGAATGCAGTAGGAAATGTCTTGAAGACGGTAGGAAATACTAGGTTTCGAATTGTAATAACGGTGGGAAATGGCTTGAAGATAGTAGGAAATACTGGGCAAATTTTTTAAAAATAAATGTTCTTAATTGATTCAAAAGCATACACATTGCATAACAAAATCAATATCTAATTCACAAGCATACAATAAAAACCAAAAATCAAACATCTATCATAAATCGTAATCCGCCTTCATCACCATAAAATTAACAAATTAAAGTTACATCTACAAAATATTTGTACAAATTTACTAAAATACAACCATTACAACAAAGCTAAATAAAAATTTAAAAACCTAAACTAATCACTCTTGAAGTGGTCATCATAATTGTCTTTGTCATTGCCTTCAACATCGCCTTCATCCGTTCTCTTTAGCCTTCTTCCGAAAAGTTCTTTTAATTTGTATCAAGTCCTAACAATTTACATAAAAAATGGAACAAAAAATTATACATATATACATACACAATTGAAAGTTAATGAGCTCAAATAGCAAACAAAATGAAAGTTTGAACTAATCAAATTGAAGAATACTATATGTAATTCAAACATACAAATATTATTCAAATTAAACTAACACAAACACACACATATTATATGTAAATCAAATGGATATATAAAAGAGGGTAAAGATTTGTACCTAAATAATGGTGATGAAGAAGAAAATCGAGATGAAAAAAATGAAAAGAGTTGATAAAAATAGTAAAAGATGGAGAGGTGGAGAAGAGAGTTGAAGTGAAGGGGAATGAAGAAAGTTATTGTTCTATAAATCTGAATTACACATTTCCTACCGCACTTCTATATTTCCTACAAATTTGAGGTAGGAAATGACTTTGGGCGCCATTTTGAAATTTGATTTGGGCGCTCATTTCGAATTTTTGGTTGAGGCGGTCATTTTAAATTTTTCGTGAATTATCATTTCCTACCGCAAGTCGGTAGGAAATGACTCTGGGCGCCATTTTGAATTTTGATTTGGGCGCTCATTTCGAATTTTTGGTTTTGGCGCTCATTTTGATTTTTTAGTGAATTATCATTTCCTACCGCAGGATACCATTCTACCGTAAACCGGTAGGAAATGGAAAAAAAATGAAAAATGAGACAGCGGGGATTCGAACCCACATCTCCAGCGAAATTTGTACTACCTACAACCATTATGCTAAGGTGGTTCCTGTGTTTTATTGTTACTCTAAAATTATATAACCACAATACCTTGTTTATCACTTTTTCATTAAAAAGTCCTTACAAATGAACTTTAAAAATCACAATTTTTTGCAAATGTCACTAATTCATAGTGATCTTGAAATTCTCATGGTTGGATCGTTAAAAAATAGAACTAGAAAAATGGATTAGTACAAATTATTGTTAAAATAAGGGTTTTCCTTATAAAATCACGTCAAATGAATTTTAAAAATCACAATTTTTTTCACACATGACTAATTTGCAGTGATAATGAGATCCGTACGGTTAAATCGTTCAAAAAACTTTTTTTCAAAAAATAAAGTCCAACCCTAGTAACCCTAAATATAACCCCTAAACTACAACCATATGTTGTGGAAGCTAAGTTGTTAAAGATGGTGAATAATTTTTTTAAGAAAAACTAATTTGTAAGTGCATAATTTTGTTATGGAACTACGCGTACTAATATACAACGAGTTTAACAAAATACATAAAAAAGGTTGAAATTATTTTGTAATAAATAAAGGTTAAAGTCAAATTACTAGTTGACCGTTAAATTAATTAATCAAATAAATTTATTAAATTTTAAATATTTTGGAATAAGATTTAAAAATATTGATTTTGATTCCCATACGGTTCGATCGTCGAAATTCTATTTCAAAATTATAGAATCAAGAATCGGGAACGAAAACTAGTTTTGGGGTTAAAATCAAATTACTAGGTGACCTTTAAATTATTTAATCAAATAAATTTATTATTTTTCTTAAAATTTTGGAATAAAATTTAAAAAGATTGATCTTGACTCCCGTACAGTTTGATCATCGATATTCTATTTCAAAATAATCGAATCAAGAATCGGGAACGAAAACTAGTTTAGGGATTAAAGTCAAATTACTAGTTGACTGTTTAATTACATAATCAAATAAATTTTTAAAATTTTTAAAATTTTAGTATATGATTTAAAAAGATTGATCTTGACTCCCGTATGGTTCATCGTGGAAATTCAATTTCAAAATAATGGAATCAAGAATCGGGAACGAAAACTAGTTTAGAGGTTAAAGTCAAAGAACTAGTTGACCTTTAAATTAAGTAATCAAATAAATTTAATATTTTTTTCAAAATTTGGAATAACATTCAAAAAGATTGATCTTGACTTTCGTACGGTTTGATTATCGAAATTCTATTTCAAAATAATCGAATCAAGAATCGGGAACGAAAACTAGTTTAGTGGTTAAAGTCAAATTACTAGTTCACCGTTAAATTACCCAACCAAAAAAAATTATTATTTTTTAAAAATTTTGGAATAGCATTTAAAAAGATTGATATTGACTCCCGTACGGTTCGATTATCGAAATTCTATTTCAAAATAATCGAATCAAGAATCGGGAACGAAAAGTAGTTTAATGGTTAAAGTCAAATTACTTGTTGACTGTTAAATTAGCTAATCAAATAAATTTATTATTTTTTTAAATTTTGGAATAACATTTAAAAATATTGATCTTGACTCCAGTATGGTTCGATCATCGAAATTCTATTTCTAAATATTCGAATCAAGAATCGGGAACGAAAACTAGTTTAAGGATTAAAATCAAATTACTAGTTGACCGTTGAATTAACTAATCAACTAAATTTATTATTTTTTAAAATTTTGGAATAACATTAAAAAATATTGATCTTGACTCCCGTACGGTTCGATCGTCGAAATTCTATTTCAAAATAATCAAATCAAGAATCGAGAACGAAAACTAGTTTAGGGTTAAAGTCAAAGTACTAGTTGACCGTTAAATTACCTAATCAAATAAATTTATTATTTTTTTTAAAATTTTGGAATAACATTTAAAAATATTGATCTTGACTCCCGTACGGTTCGATCGTTGAAATTTTATTTCAAAATAATCGAATCAAGAATCCAAAACGAAAGCTAGTTTAGGGGTTAAAGTAAAAAATAAAATAAAATTAGTGAATCTTGTGTGACGTGCATCAAAAAAATAATGAGTATTAATATTTGCATTTTTATGTATTTTAATTCGAATTTTATATTTTTTCCTATTTTTTATTTAAATTTTTAATGTAATTCAAAAATTTTTATTTTTATTTAGTAGATAAGATTTTAATTTTTTGCACAGCTCATTTCCTAACGCTCATCGGTAGGAAATGTCCACCGACACGTCAACCAATCAGAAGCCGCCAAGTAGACATTTGCTGGTGAATAGGCGAGGCATTTCCTACCGCCTACACGCGGTAGGAAATGCTACACATAAAGCTGCACTGCCACATGGCACTTGGGGCACACAACACTCATTTCCTACCGATGTCGGTAGGAAATGTGTCACTCATTTCCAACCGTAGTGAGACGGTAGGAAATGGTATGAGTGAAACGATGTCGTTTCATTGCGGTCGGACATTGACGTGGCTTTGCGGGTCCCACTCAACTCATTTCCTACTAATTTCGGTAGGAAATGTGGAGGCATTTCCTACCGGTTATGAGTCCCGTAGGAAATAGTCGTTTGACTTGAAAAACGGTAGGAAATGGTCGGTAGGAAATGCGTCGGTAGGAAATAAACGGTAGGAAAAGGCCGTTTTTCTTGTAGTGATGGTGTTGACACCATTTTCGTCCACATAAACATGCTCGATCTATGCTATTTAAATAATTATAGTAAAAATTGTGTACTTTTATAGTTGGTTGTTAAAATCAAATGACCAAGTTGCAATTAGCTAACTTGAGCTGTAAACTATTTTGATAATGCATAATACATGAGTCTTAAATTTGGGAAAAATTCTGAAAATCATGATTGTGCCCCTACATTATTCCTCAGTCTGTCTATATTAATCGTTCTCAAATTCATCGTTCTCTTAAATTTGATATAAGCTGCCTCAACATTTTAACAATTTCAAACAATGTTATAGATCAACAAGCTTTGTCGTTCTCTTGAATTTGATATAAGCTGCCTCAACATTTTTATGTGCAATTTCAAACAATGTTACAGATCAACAAGCTTCGTTTTCTATCAATTATTTTATAACAGCTGGCCTATTGGTATGTACTGAGCTCATGGAACAATTCAGACCACTTCAATCACGAGAAATTTATATTTGTTGCGATGCAACAGCAAATGGCAGAAGGTATCAGCAACTCTCTCCTCCGCAACACTTGTAGGTACATTGTCTTCTCATACTGAAAACCTCTCCATTCACAGGAATATATTTCTCTGTCAAAAGAATTCCATGGCTCAAAAGTCGATCCCAAATGACCGGGGGAAAGTGGTATATATGTACTAGTTACTATCAATTTTTCCTAGCAATTGGTAATGCATTATCCTACGTTTTCTCTTTTGTTGTTTTGTACTTGTTCTTTGTATTAATTTCATATCATATTTCTTGAAGTTTATGAGAATGCATGAAATTATAAAATGGGATAGAAAGAGAGGGCAGAAAAACTGAAGTTATATATTATTATTACTTCTACTGCATATTACAACGGAGGCAAGAGCCTCAATATATAGAAAATAGGAAACTCGGCGGCTACTCATCCTATAGTAGCTAGTATATGATGATATTATCTTAATGACATAAGCTTGATGATGTCAATGTTAAAGCCGATATTTAACAATATTATATTGAATGATTTGTAATAGTTTACATGGTATTTCATTAATTGACGCAAGAAACCAAGTACATACTCTTTTTCCAAGCAAATGCATTTTTAGAGGCACTTACCTAATACAATAAAACTATGTGTATTCATATATTGACTACTAATTGTACCAGTATTGTTATCAAATAATTATACTATGTTCACATGTTAGCCACCATCAAGTTTTCAACTACTCCACCTGTCCCTCTCATTTCTTTACACTTTCTTTTTTGGGATATCCATCTCAAATCTTTACATTCCAAAATTACCCAAAGTAGAAAAGTTTTATAATAAAAAAATAACCACATCCCCTACTTTCCTCCATTAAACTCATTTTATTACATAAAATATTGATTGGTCCCACCACTTTACTCACTTTTCTTACTTTTCTCCACTATTTCACTTTTTTCTAACCTCCGTGCCGAACTCATCTGTAAACAAATGAGAGGGACGGAGGGAGTACATGTTAGCTGCCATCAAGATTTCAACTACTCTAGTGAAGACACTGTAAAGGTTGTAGTTGACTAATGACCATAAATATTGCTTGAAGCTCTGTATGTGTGCATCACCAATACTTTCAATTTCATCACCTTCTTAATACTTCCGATTTCATAAAAAAACACACCCCATGACTTTGATCTCCTTCGATTCATCGCGCACTTAATTTTGGTATTAGCAACCATGAAACTTGCACATTCATTTTTAAACAATGTCACTGATAAACAAGATTTTTTTCAAGGCTTCAATAACAGATGACCCATTGGTACGCTAGACTCGTGGAACAATTCCATCAACTTTTGTGAGGGGAATGGAGTTACATGTAGCCGTAGACATATGAGGGTAACAAAACTAAGCTTTTACTTGCAAGGTTTGGTGGGTATATTGCCTTCTCATGTTGGAAACCTCTCCTTTCTCAGGTCAATTCTCCTCCGTCAAAATGACTTTCAGGGCTCAATCCAGAACGAAATTGGTTCACAATTCTTTTCAAGGTGGATTTCCTGCCAATCTGAGTCATTGTGTAGATATTGCACACACTGGAATGTCTGGCAATAATCTAAAAGGAAAATTACCTAAAAAATTTGCTTCTTGGTTTAAGCTTAATTCCTTTTGTCTTGAAAAAAGCATTTTCTTACTCCCTTAAAAACAAAGAACATTCTTCACCCCATATATATATTGTGAGAGATAGTCAGGTAAAAATACAAAATATCAATCCCATTTAAGCATCTATTTAAAATACCTATTCTACATATATTTTTATTATTAGTATTTAGAATTCTAAAGTTCTTAACAATTAGAAAAATAGATTGAGAACATTTAAACTCTCCGTATCCTCATTTACATATAATGTGGGTCAAGAATGTATTTTACAAATTATAAAAAGCGTTAATAAAAGGTAATCAACTAAAAAGAGTATTACAATAATATACTAACAATACTTTTATCTAATACAGGTTATCATAGGAATAAAACAGCAAAAATACAATATTTTAATGCATAAGCATGCATTTTAAATTAAAACACAATATGTAATTATACAATTTACAACAAAAATATATTCTTCTAGAAGATCCTAGAAAGTTCAAGGATATATTCTACTAGCATATCAAAATCTAATATAAATATATTAAATATATTTCTATGAGATCATAATATATCATAATATATTAGTTGAATAAATATATCCTTTCTTTTCACCTACCATTATCCTGTCTTTATCACATTTTCTTCTAGAATATCTAGTTCTAATATAATTATATTGTTTCTATTCTAGAACCTTCTCACATTTTCTTCTAGAATATCTGGGTCTAACATAATTATATTGTTTCAGAAAGTAACTAGTCTATTCCAGAACCTTCTATCTTATTGTATAAATATATCCTTTCTCTTCACCTACCATTATCCCTATCTTCCCCATATTTTTCATTCCCCTAAAACTTTCCATACAGCTTCTCTTCTCCGTATTTCTCATTTCTTATATCTTTTCCGGACATTTTTCATTTCCCTAAAACTTCTCATACAACTTCTTTTTCCCACATTTTTCATTGCCTGAAACTTTCTTTTCATACAATTTCAATGTGTTAGTATGGATAAATGGTAATCTAAATTAATTGTTTAATGTCTATATGCTTATCTACATATATTTTTTAAACCAAATTTAAAATATTTTTATGATTATACTTGATGGCTTGTACGATGCAGGTTCTTGGTGTTCCTTCTTTGTGATTCACTAAATCAACATCCAACAACACGTCAATAGTCAGGTAATCTCTCAACATTCAACAACACCACAATCGTCAGGTAATCTCTCAAGTTCCAACAATTGTAGCACTAGTTTTTCATTAATTTAGATATTCATCAATTTAAAATTTAATACAATTAAATCAAGATCTCAATTCTTAACTAATTATAGTTTTTGTTTGTTTTTATAGATCTAGCTTGACCATGATTCCCAAACATAGTTTATATAGTTATGTCCTATTCTAATGTAAAATATTGGAATTTGCTTGATGTGAACTTTTATCCATTTACAAAACAGTCATGGAGTTTTTTTTTAATATTAATGTTAAAAAATACTATTCCAAAATCCTCATGTCATAATTCTTTTATAATAGAATATTTGTAGAAAATACTCCCAAAATTTTATTCCACATAAGGATGACAAATTTTGGACCACAAAATTTTTTATTATACTTTCATTTACTATTTATTTAACTTTTACAAATTTTGTGGTCCAAAAGATTAATTTTTTATGATACACCATTAGTGACTCTTCTAAGATTATTATTTAATAAATTATTGTATATATTTGAAGGTAGATTAAAAATAATTAATATGAAATCTAACAATACAATTATTTTAATAGGTGATTTTTAATTTTATCCATTGGACATCCATGTATGTACTACTTGATACATGCAGGTACCTATGTGCCGTTTTAAAAATCATGACCTCAAGTCAGAAAATGCCATCAGGTACGTAATCCAAGAAAATCATGTAGAACCTCAAAGGTGAATAAATACAAAACTCTTTGTATCATATACTATCAAAATAATACAAGGTACAACTTAGTCATTTGATTTTAAGAACTAACTACAGAATATATGCTATTATTTACTACCATATATGAGTGTATGATTAATTTATTTATTTTTTGCCGAATGATTGTATTTAGATAACATGAATTGCGAATGTTTGTGTGAACTACATGGTGTCATCACCATATTTAAACGTCTACTGCTCTTTGGTCTGGGTTTTGGAGCCAAGCTATGGATTTCAATTCTAAAGAGACAATGTCAACTTCTTAAGATTACAATGCCGGCCAATCTTCCATCAACTAGTGACTTCAACAATTTATGTAACTAAATATTTTAGAATTTTTAAGAAAATAATTACTAGCTAGTATAGGATTACCTTATGCAGAAATATTTCACTAGCTGTACCTAATGTATTTAATTGTGATCTGATGAAATTCTGATCTATCCACATTGATGTCAAGTCTAGAAGAGATAACAGGTATGCTGAAACTTACTGAGTGATTGGTGAACAACTTCCTTTTCAGGATTAATCGGTTCAAAGACTGGTAAATGGACTACATTTTTCACGGAAATTTCGGTGAAGACGTAAGGGTCATGGATTATCCTGGCCTAGCAAATGGAACTTTTACATGTGTTGCTATCTCCTTTAGGTTGTCACTTGCACCAAGCACCGTGTTTCAATTTTTCTGTGATCACAAATCTAGAATGGAGGTAAGCATTAATCAGCTAAATGCTAAATGCATACCTCCTTTCTATTTTTGTGATCACAGGAAAACTCAAACAACATGCTTGTGCAATTGACAAATTAAGGAGGTAGCAACAGTACCCATGATAGTTCCATTTGGTAGGCGAGGATCATACATAACCCTTCTACTCATCAATGTAACATCTTTACCGAAATTTTTGTGAAATATAGTACTCCATCTGCCGGTCTTTGGACTAAGAATCCCGAAAAGTAAGCTGTTCACGAATCTCTCAACAAGTTTTAGTATACCTGTTCTTATTTTGGACTTGACATCACTATGAAAATATCATGATTTAATTAGACACTTTGAGACATTATGTACGGCTAGTGGCATATTTCTGCATTAAGATACTTGAATACTAGCTAGTAATTATTTGCTTATATTAAATTTCTAAATTATTTACATAAATAAATTTTTGAAGTTACAAGTTAATTGAACATTGGCCAACATTGTAGTCTTATGAAGTTGACATTGTCTCTCTAAAGTTGAAACCCATGACTTGGCTCCAAAACCCAACAAAAAGAGCAGTAGATGTTTGTACATGGTGTTGACACCATTTTCGTCCACATAAACATGCTCGATCCATGCTATCTAGATAATTAAAGTAAAAATTGTTTACTTTTATAGTTGGTTGTTAAAATCAAATGACCAAGTTGCAATTAGCTTACTTGAGCTGTAAACTATTTTGATAATGCATAATACATGAGTCTTAAATTTGGAAAAAATTCTGAAAATCATGATTGTGCCCCTACATTATTCCTGAGTCTGTCTATATTAATCGTTCTCAAATTCATCATTCTCTTAAATTTGATATAAGCTGCCTCAACATTTTAGCAATTTCAAACAATGTTATAGATCAACACGCTTTGTCGTTCTCTTGAATTTGATATAAGCTGCCTCAACATTTTTATGTGCAATTTCAAACAATGTTACAGATCAACAAGCTTCGTTTTCTATCAATGATTTTATAACAGCTGGCCTATTGGTATGTACTGAGCTCATGGAACAATTCAGACCACTTCAGTCACGAGAAATTTATATTTGTTGCGATGCAGCAGCAAATGGCAGAGGGTATCAACAACTCTCTCCTCCGCAACACTTGTATGTACATAGTCTTCTCATACTGAAAACCTCTCCTTTCACAGGAATATATTTCTGTGTCAAAAGAATTCCATGGCTCAAAAGTCGATCCCAAATGACCGGGGGAAAGTGGTATATATGTATTAGTTACTATTAATTTTTCCTAGCAAGTGGTAATGCATTATCCTGCGTTTTCTCTTTGGTTGTTTTGTACTTGTTCTTTGTATTAATTTCATATAATATTTCTTGAAGTTTATGAGAATGCATGAAATTATAATATGGGATAGAAAGAGAGGGTAGAAAAACTGAAGATATATATTATTATTATTACTTCTACTGCATTTTACAACGGAGGCAAGAGCCTCAATATATAGAAAATGGGAAACTCGGCGGCTACTCTTGCTATAGTAGCTAGTATATGATGATATTATCTTAATGACATAAGCTTGATGATGTCAATGTTAAAGCTAATATTTAACAATATTATATTGAATGATTTGTAATAGTTTACATGGTATTTCATTACTTGACGCAAGAAACCAAGTACATACTCTTTTTCCAAGCAAATGTATTTTTACTGGCACTTACCTAATACAATAAAACTATGTGTATTCATATGTTGACTACTAATTGTACCAGTATTGTTATCAAATAATTATACTATGTTCACATGTTAGCCACCATCAAGTTTTCAACTACTCCATCTATCCCTCTCATAACTTTACACTTTCTTTTTTGGGATATCCATCTCAAATCTTTACATTCCAAAATTACCCAAAATAGAAAAGTTTTATAATAAAAAAATAACTACATCCCCTACTTTCCTCCATTAAACTCATTTTATTACATAAAATATTTATTGGTCCCACTACCTTACTCACTTTTCTTACTTTTCTCCACTATTTTACTTTTTTCTAACCTCGGGGCCCAACTCATTTGTAAACAAATGAGAGGGACGGAGGAAGTACATGTTAGCTGCCATCAAGATTTCAACTACTCTAGTGAAGACACTGTAAAGGTTGTAGTTGACTAATGACCATAAATATTGCCTGAAGCTTTGTATGTGTGCATCACCAATACTTTCAATTTCATCACCTTCTTAATACTTCCGATTTCATAAAAAAACACACCCCATGACTTTGACCTCCTCACGCACTTAATTTTGGTATTAGCAACCATGAAATTTTCACATTAATTTTTAAACAATGTCACTGATAAACACGATTTTTTTCAAGGCTTCAATAACAGATGACCCATTGGTGCGCTAGACTCGTGGAACAATTCCATCAACTTTTGTGAGGGGAATGGAGTTACATGTTGCCGTAGGCATATGAGGGTAACAAAACTAAGCTTTTACTTAGTTTGGTGGGTATATTGCCTCTCCGTATCCTCATTTACATATAATGTGGGTCAGGAATGAATTTTACAAATTATAAAAAGCATTAATAAAAGGTAATCAACTAAAAAGAGTATTACAATAATATACTAACACTACTTTTATCTAATACAAGTTATCATAGGAATAAAACAGCAAAAATACAATATTTTAATGCATAAGCATGCATTTTAAATGAAAAGAGAATATGTAATTATACAATTTACAACAAAAATATATTCTTCTAGAAGATCCTAGAAAGTTCAAGGATATATTCTACTAGCATATCAAAATCTAATATAAATATATTAAATATATTTCTATGAGATCATAATATATCATAATATATTATTTGAATAAATATATCCTTTCTTTTCACCTACCATTATCCTGTCTTTATCACGTTTTCTTCTAGAATATCTAGTTCTAATATAATTATATTGTTTCAAAAAGTACTAGTCTATTCTAGAACCTTCTCACATTTTCTTCTAGAATATCTAGGTCTAATATAATTATATTGTTTCAGAAAGTAACTAGTCTATTCCAGAACCTTCTATCTTATTGTATAAATATATCCTTTCTCTTCACCTACCATTATCCCTCTCTTCCCCATATTTTTCATTCCCCTAAAACTTTCCATACAGCTTCCCTTGTCCGTATTTCTCATTTCTTATATCTTTTCCGGACATTTTTCATTTCCCTAAAACTTCTCATACAACTTCTTTTTCCCACATTTTTCATTGCCTGAAACTTTCTTTTCATACAATTTCAATGTGTTAGTATGGATAAATGGTAATCTAAATTAATTAATTGTTTAATGTCTATATGCTTATCTACATATATTTTTTAAACCAAATTTAAAATATTTTTATGATTATACTTGATGGCTTGTACGATGCAGGTTCTTGTGTTCCTTCTTTGTGATTCACTAAATCAACATCCAACAACACGTCAATAGTCACCTAATCTCTCAACATTCAACAACACCTCAATAGTCAGGTAATCTCTCAAGTTCCAACAATTGTATTATGTTTCTGTTTGAGCACTAGTTTTTAATTAATTTAGATATTCATCAATTTAAAATTTAATACAATTAAATCAAGATCTCAATTCTTAACTAATTATAGTTTTTGTTTGTTTTTATAGATCTAGCTTGACCATGATTCCCAAACATAGTTTATATAGTTATGTCCTATTCTAATGTAAAATATTGGAATTTGCTTGATGTGAACTTTTATCCATTTACAAAACAGTCATGGAGTTTTTTTTAATATTAATGTTAAAAAATACTATTCCAAAATCCTCATGTCATAATTCTTTTATAATAGAATATTTGTAGAAAATACTCCCAAAATTTTATTCCACATAAGGATGACAAATTTTGGACCACAAAATTTTTTATTATACTTTCATTTACTATTTATTTAACTTTTACAAATTTTTTGGTCCAAAAGATTAATTTTTTATGATACACCATTAGTGACTCTTCTAAGATTATTATTTAATAAATTATTGTATATATTTGAAGGTAGCTTAAAAATAATTAATATGAAATCTAACAATACAATTATTTTATTAGGTGATTTTTAATTTTATCCATTGGACATCCATGTATGTACTACTTGATACATGCAGGTACCTATGTGCGGTTTTAAAAATCATGACCTCAAGCCAGAAAATGCCATCAGTAATCCAAGAAAATCATGTAGAACCTCAAAGGTGAATAAATACAAAACTCTTTGTATCATATACTATCAAAATAATACAACGTACAACTTAGTCATTTGATTTTAAGAACTAACTACAGAATATATGCTATTATTTACTACCATATATGAGTGTATGATTAATTTTTTTTTTTGTCGAATGATTGTATTTAGATAACATGAATTGCGAATGTTTGTGTGAACTACATGGTGTCATCACCATATTTAAACGCTCTTTGGTCTGGGTTTTGGAGCCAAGCTATGGATTTCAATTCTAAAGAGACAATGTCAACTTCTTAAGATTACAATGCCGGCCAATCTTCCATCAACTAGTGACTTCAACAATTTATGTAACTAAATATTTTAGAAATTTTAAGAAAATAATTACTAGCTAGTATAGGATTACCTTATGGAGAAATATTTCACTAGCTGTACCTAATGTATTTAATTGTCATCTGATGAAATTCTGATCTTTCCACATTGATGTCAAGTCTAGAAGAGATAACAGGTATGCTGAAACTTACTGAGTGATTGGTGAACAACTTCCTTTTCAGGATTAATCGGTCCAAAGACTGGTAAATGGACTACATTTTTCACGGACATTTCGGTGAAGACGTAAGGGTCATGGATTATCCTGGCCTAGCAAATGGAACTTTGACATGTGTTGCTATCTCCTTTAGGTTGTCACTTGCACCAAGCACCGTGTTTCAATTTTTCTGTGATCACAAATCTAGAATGGAGGTATGCATTAATCAGCTAAATGCTAAATGCATACCTCCTTTCTATTTTTGTGATCACCGGAAAACTCAAACAACATGCTTGGTGCAATTGACAAATTAAGGAGGTAGCAACAGTACCCATCATAGTTCCATTTGGTAGGCGAGGATCATCCATAACCCTTCTACTCATCAATGTAACATCGTTACCGAATTTTTTGTGAAATATAGTACTCCATCTGCCGGTCTTTGGACTAAGAATCCCGAAAAGTAAGCTGTTCACGAATCTCTCTACAACTTTTAGTATACCTGTTCTTATTTTGGACTTGACATCACTATGAAAATATCATGATTTAATTAGACACTTTGAGACATTATGTACAGCTAGTGGCATATTTCTGCATTAAGATACTTGAATACTAGCAAGTAATTATTTGTTTATATTAAATTTCTAAAATATTTACTTAAATAAATTTTTGATGTTACAAGTTAATTGAACATTGGCCAACATTGTAGTCTTATGAAGTTGACATTGTCTCTCTAAAGTTGAAACCCATGACTTGGCTCCAAAACCCAACAAAAAGAGCAGTAGACGTTTTGTACATGGTGTTGACACCATTTTCGTCCACATAAACATGCTCGATCTATGCTATCTATATGCTATCTAGATAATTATAGTAAAAATTGTGTACTTTTATAGTTGGTTGTTAAAATCAAATGACCAAGTTGCAATTAGCTAACTTGAGCTGTAAATTATTTTGATAATGCATAATACATGAGTCTCAAATTTGGAAAAAATTCTGAAAATCATGATTGTGCCCCTACATTATTCCTGAGTCTGTCTATATTAATCGTTCTCAAATTCATCATTCTCTTAAATTTGATATAAGCTGCCTCAACATTTTAACAATTTCAAACAATGTTATAGTTCAACACGATTTGTCGTTCTCTTGAATTTGATATAAGCTGCCTCAACATTTTTATGTGCAATTTCAAACAATGTTACAGATCAACAAGCTTCGTTTTCTATCAATGATTTTATAACAGCTGGCCTATTGGTATGTACTGAGCTCATGGAACAGTTCAGACCACTTAGAAATTTATATTTGTTGCGATGCAGCAGCAAATGGCAGAAGGTATTAGCAACCCTCTCCTCCGCAACTCTTGTAGGTACTTTGTCTTCTCATTCTGAAAACCTCTCCTTTCACAGGAATATATTTCTCTGTCAAAAGAATTCCATGGCTCAAAAGTCGATCCCAAATGACCGGGGGAAAGTGGTATATATGTATTAGTTACTATTAATTTTTCCTAGCAAGTGGTAATGCATTATCCTGCGTTTTCTCTTTGGTTGTTTTGTACTTGTTCTTTGTATTAATTTCATATCATATTTCTTGAAGTTTATGAGAATTCATCAAATTATCATATGGGATAGAAGGAGTGGGCAGAAAAAGTGAAGATATATATTATTATTACTTCTACTGCATTTTACAACGGAGGCAAGAGCCTCAATATATAGAAAATAGGAAACTCGGCGGCTACTCTTGCTATAGTAACTAGTATATGATGATATTATCTTAAAGACATAAGCTTGATGATGTCAATGTTAAAGCTGATATTTAACAATATTATATTGAATGATTTGTAATAGTTTACATGGTATTTCATTAATTGACGCAAGAAACCAAGTACATACTCTTTTTCCAAGCAAATGCATTTTTACAGGCACTTACCTAATACAATAAAACTATGTGTATTCATATGTTGACTACTAATTGTACCAGTATTGTTATCAAATAATTATACTATGTTCACATGTTAGCCACCATCAAGTTTTCAACTACTTCATCTGTCCCTCTCATTTCTTTACACTTTATTTTTTGGGATATCCATCTCAAATCTTTACATTCTAAAATTACCCAAAATAGAAAAGTTTTATAATAAAAAAATAACTATATCCCCTACTTTCCTCCATTAAACTCATTTTATTACATAAAATATTGATTGGTCCCACCACTTTACTCACTTTTCTTACTTTTCTCCACTATTTTACTTTTTTCTAACGTCCGTGCCCAACTCATTTGTAAACAAATGAGAGGGACGGAGGGAGTACATGTTAGCTGCCATCAAGATTTCAACTACTCTAGTGAAGACACTATAAAGGTTGTAGTTGACTAATGACCATAAATATTGCCTGAAGCTCTGTATGTGTGCATCACTAATACTTTCAATTTCATCACCTTCTTAATACTTCCGATTTCATAAAAAAAAACACCCCATGACTTTGACCTCCTTCGATTCATCGCGCACTTAATTTTGGTATTAGCAACCATGAAATTTGCACATTCATTTTTAAACAATGTCACTGATAAACAAGATTTTTTTCAAGGCTTCAATAACAGATGACCCATTGGTGCGCTAGACTCGTGGAACAATTCCATTAACTTTTGTGAGGGGAATGGAGTTACATGTAGCGGTAGACATATGAGGGTAACAAAACTAAGCTTTTACTTGCAAGGTTTGGTGGGTATATTGCCTTCTCATGTTGGAAACCTCTCCTTTCTCAGGTCAATTCTCCTCGGTCAAAATGACATTCAGGGCTCAATCCAGAACGAAATTGGTTCACAATTCTTTTCAAGGTGGATTTCCTGCCAAAGTCATTGTGTAGATATTGCACACACTGGAATGTCTGGCAATAATCTAAAAGGAAAATTACCTAAAAAATTTGCTTCTTGGTTTAAGCTTAATTCCTTTAGTCTTGAAAAGAGCATTTTCTTACTCCCTTAAAA
This sequence comes from Saposhnikovia divaricata, assembly GCA_036435485.1. Lineage (NCBI taxonomy): Eukaryota > Viridiplantae > Streptophyta > Magnoliopsida > Apiales > Apiaceae > Saposhnikovia > Saposhnikovia divaricata. The sequence goes on along the minus strand of CM071594.1, from coordinate 50,249,582 downwards.
ACAAAGAACATTCTTCACCCCATATATATATTGTGAGAGATAGTCAAGTAAAAATACAAACTACCAATCCCATTTAAGCATCTATTTAAAATACCTATTCTACTTCTAATATATTAAGAATATATTTTTATTATTAGTATTTAGAATTCTAAAGTTCTTAACAATTAGAAAAATAGGTTGAGAACATTTAAACTCTCTGTATCCTCATTTACATATAATGTGGGTCAGGAATGAATTTTGCAAATTATAAAAAGCGTTAATAAAAGGTAATCAACTAAAAAGAGTATTACAATAATATACTAACACTACTTTTATCTAATACAAGTTATCATAGGAATAAAACAGCAAAAATACAATATTTTAATGCATAAGCATGCATTTTAAATTAAAACACAATATGTAATTATACAATTTACAACAAAAATATATTCTTCTAGAAGATCCTAGAAAGTTCAAGGATATATTCTACTAGCATATCAAAATATAATATAAATATATTAAATATATTTCTATGAGATCATAATATATCATAATATATTACTTGAATAAATATATACTTTCTTTTCACCTACCATTATCCTGTCTTTATCACATTTTCTTCTAGAATATCTAGTTCTAATATAATTATATTGTTTCAAAAAGTACTAGTCTATTCTAGAACCTTCTCACATTTTCTTCTAGAATATCTGGGTCTAATATAATTATATTGTTTCAGAAAGTAACTAGTCTATTCCAGAACCTTCTATCTTATTGTATAAATATATCCCGTCTCTTCACCTACCATTATCCCTCTCTTCCCCATATTTTCCATTCCCCTAAAACTTTTCATACAGCTTCTCTTCTCCGTATTTCTCATTTCTTATATCTTTTCGGACATTTTTCATTTCCCTAAAACTTCTCATACAACTTCTTTTTCCCACATTTTTCATTGCCTGAAACTTTCTTTTCATACAATTTGAATGTGTTAGTATGGATAAATGGTAATCTAAATTAATTAATTGTTTAATGTCTATATGCTTATCTACATATATTTTTTAAACCAAATTTAAAATATTTTTATGATTATACTTGATGGCTTGTACGATGCAGGTTCTTGTGTTCCTTCTTTGTGATTCAATAAATCAACATCCAACAACACGTCAATAGTCAGGTAATCTCTCAACATTCAACAACACCTCAATAGTCAGGTAATCTCTCAAGTTCCAACAATTGTATTTTGTTTCAATTTGAGCACTAGTTTTATATTAATTTAGATATTCATCAATTTAAAATTTATTACAATTAAAACAAGATCTCAATTCTTAACTAATTATAGTTTTTGTTTGTTTTTATAGATCTATCTTGACCATGATTCCCAAACATAGTTTATATAGTTATGTCCTATTCTAATGTAAAATATTGGAATTTGCTTGATGTGAACTTTTATCCATTTACAAAACAGTCATGGAGTTTTTTTTTAATATTAATGTTAAAAAATACTATTCCAAAATCCTCATGTCATAATTGTTTTATAATAGAATATTTGTAGAAAATACTCCCAAAATTTTATTCCACATAAGGATGACAAATTTTGGACCACAAAATTTTTATTATACTTTCATTTACTATTTATTTAACTTTTATAAATTTTGTGGTCCAAAAGATTAATTTTTTATGATACACCATTAGTGACTCTTCTAAGCTTATTATTTAATAAATTATTGTATATATTTGAAGGTAGCTTAAAAATAATTAATATGAAATCTAACAATACAATTATTTTAATAGGTGATTTTTAATTTTATCCATTGGACATCCATGTATGTACTACTTGATACATGCAGGTACCTATGTGCGGTTTTAAAAATCATGAACTCAAGCAAGAAAATGCCATCAGGTACGTAATCCAAGAAAATCATGTAGAACCTCAGAGGTGAATAAATACAAAACTCTTTGTATCATATACTATCAAAATAATACAACGTACAACTTAGTCATTTGATTTTAAGAACTAACTACAGAATATATGCTATTATTTAATACCATATATGATTGTATGATAATTTTTTTTTTTTGCCGAATGATTGTATTTAGATAACATGAATTGCGAATGTTTGTGCGAACTACATGGTGTCATCACCATATTTAAACGTCTACTTCTCTTTGGTCTGGGTTTTGGAGCCAAGCTATGGATTTCAATTCTAAAGAGACAATGTCAACTTCTTAAGATTACAATGCCGGCCAATCTTCCATCAACTAGTGACTTCAACAATTTATGTAACTAAATATTTTAGAATTTTTAAGGAAATAATTACTAGCTAGTATAGAATTACCTGATGCAGAAATATTTCACTAGTTGTACCTAATGTATTTAATTGTCATCTGATGAAATTCTGATCTTTCCACATTGATGTCAAGTCTAGAAGAGATAACAGGTATTCTGAAACTTACTGAGTGATTGGTGAACAACTTCCTTTTCAGGATTAATCGGTCCAAAGACTGGTAAATGGACTACATTTTTCACGGAAATTTCGGTGAAGACGTAAGGGTCATGGATTATCCTGGCCTAGCAAATGGAACTTTGACATGTGTTGCTATCTCCTTTAGGTTGTCACTTGCACCAAGCACTCAAACAACATGCTTGGTGCAATTGACAAATTAAGGAGGTAGCAATAGTACCCATCATAGTTCAATTTGGTAGGCGAGGATCATCCATAACCCTTCTACTCATCAATGTAACATCTTTACCGAAATTTTTGTGAAATATAGTACTCCATCTGCCGGTCTTTGGACTAAGAATCCCGAAAAGTAAGTTGTTCACGAATCTCTCAACAAGTTTTAGTATACCTGTTCTTATTTTGGACTTGACATCACTATGAAAATATCATGATTTAATTAGACACTTTGAGATATTATGTACAGCTAGTGGCATATTTATGCACTAAGATACTTGAATACTAGCAAGTAATTATTTGCTTATATTAAATTTCTAAAATATTTACTTAAATTAATTTTTGAAGTTACAAGTAATTGAACATTGGCCAACATTGTAGTCTTATGAAGTTGACATTGTCTCTCTAAAGTTGAAACCCATGACTTGGCTCCAAAACCCAACAAAAAGAGCAGTAGACGTTTGTACATGGTGTTGACACCATTTTCGTCCACATAAACATGCTCGATCTATGGTATCTAGATAATTATAGTAAAAAATGTGTACTTTTATAGTTGGTTGTTAAAATCAAATGACCAAGTTGCAATTAGCTAACTTGAGCTGTAAACTATTTTGATAATGCATAATACATGAGTCTTAAATTTGGAAAAAATTCTGAAAATCATGATTGTGCCCCTACATTATTCCTGAGTCTGTCTATATTAATCGTTCTCAAATTCATCATTCTCTTAAATTTGATATAAGCTGCCTCAACATTTTAACAATTTCAAACAATGTTATAGATCAACACGCTTTGTCGTTCTCTTGAATTTGATATAAGCTGCCTCAACATTTTTATGTGCAATTTCAAACAATGTTACAGATCAACAAGCTTCGTTTTCTATCAATGATTTTATAACAGCTGGCCTATTGGTATGTACTGAGCTCATGGAACAATTCAGACCACTTCAGTCACGAGAAATTTATATTTGTTGCGATGCAGTAGCAAATGGCAGAAGGTATCAGCAACTCTCTCCTCCGCAACACTTGTAGGTACATTGTCTTCTCATACTGAAAACCTCTCCTTTCACAGGAATATATTTCTCTGTCAAAAGAATTCCATGGCTCAAAAGTCGATCCCAAATGACCGGGGGAAAGTGGTATATATGTATTAGTTACTATTAATTTTTCCTAGCAAGTGGTAATGCATTATCCTGCGTTTTCTCTTTGGTTGTTTTGTACTTGTTCTTTGTATTAATTTCATATCATATTTCTTGAAGTTTATGAGAATGCATCAAATTATCATATGGGATAGAAAGAGAGGGCAGAAAAACTGAAGATATATATTATTATTACTTCTACTGCATATTACAACGGAGGCAAGAGCCTGAATATATAGAAAATAGGAAACTCGGCGGCTACTCTTGCTAGAGTAGCTAGTATATGATGATATTATCTTAATGACATAAGCTTGATGATGTCAATGTTAAAGCTGATATTTAACAATATTATATTGAATGGTTTGTAATAGTTTACATGGTATTTCATTAGTTGCAAGAAACCAAGTACATACTCTTTTTCCAAGCAAATGCATTTTTACAGGCACTTACCTAATACAATAAAACTAGGTGTATTCATATGTTGACTACTAATTGTACCAGTATTGTTATCAAATAATTATACTATGTTCACATGTTAGCCACCATCAAGTTTTCAACTACTCCATCTGTCCCTCTCATTTCTTTACAATTTCTTTTTTGGGATATCCATCTCAAATCTTTACATTCCAAAATTACCCAAAATAGAAAAGTTTTATAATAAAAAAATAACTACATCCCCTACTTTCCTCCATTAAACTCATTTTATTACATAAAATATTTATTGGTCCCACCACTTTACTCACTTTTCTTTCTTTTCTCCACTATTTTACTTTTTTCTAACCTCGGTGCCCAACTCATTTGTAAACAAATGAGAGGGACCGAGGGAGTACATGTTAGCTGCCATCAAGATTTCAACTACTCTAGTGAAGACACTGTAAAGGTTGTAGTTGACTAATGACCATAAATATTGCCTGAAGCTCTGTATGTGTGCATCACCAATACTTCCAATTTCATCACCTTCTTAATACTTCCGATTTCATAAAAAAATACACCCCATGACTTTGACCTCCTTCGATTCATCGCGCACTTAATTTTGGTATTAGCAACCACGAAATTTACAAAACAGTCATGGAGTTTTTTTTTAATATTAATGTTAAAAAATACTATTCCAAAATCCTCATGTCATAATTGTTTTATAATAGAATATTTGTAGAAAATACTCCCAAAATTTTATTCCACATAAGGATGACAAATTTTGGACCACAAAATTTTTATTATACTTTCATTTACTATTTATTTAACTTTTATAAATTTTGTGGTCCAAAAGATTAATTTTTTATGATACACCATTAGTGACTCTTCTAAGCTTATTATTTAATAAATTATTGTATATATTTGAAGGTAGCTTAAAAATAATTAATATGAAATCTAACAATACAATTATTTTAATAGGTGATTTTTAATTTTATCCATTGGACATCCATGTATGTACTACTTGATACATGCAGGTACCTATGTGCGGTTTTAAAAATCATGAACTCAAGCAAGAAAATGCCATCAGGTACGTAATCCAAGAAAATCATGTAGAACCTCAGAGGTGAATAAATACAAAACTCTTTGTATCATATACTATCAAAATAATACAACGTACAACTTAGTCATTTGATTTTAAGAACTAACTACAGAATATATGCTATTATTTAATACCATATATGATTGTATGATAATTTTTTTTTTTTGCCGAATGATTGTATTTAGATAACATGAATTGCGAATGTTTGTGCGAACTACATGGTGTCATCACCATATTTAAACGTCTACTTCTCTTTGGTCTGGGTTTTGGAGCCAAGCTATGGATTTCAATTCTAAAGAGACAATGTCAACTTCTTAAGATTACAATGCCGGCCAATCTTCCATCAACTAGTGACTTCAACAATTTATGTAACTAAATATTTTAGAATTTTTAAGGAAATAATTACTAGCTAGTATAGAATTACCTGATGCAGAAATATTTCACTAGTTGTACCTAATGTATTTAATTGTCATCTGATGAAATTCTGATCTTTCCACATTGATGTCAAGTCTAGAAGAGATAACAGGTATTCTGAAACTTACTGAGTGATTGGTGAACAACTTCCTTTTCAGGATTAATCGGTCCAAAGACTGGTAAATGGACTACATTTTTCACGGAAATTTCGGTGAAGACGTAAGGGTCATGGATTATCCTGGCCTAGCAAATGGAACTTTGACATGTGTTGCTATCTCCTTTAGGTTGTCACTTGCACCAAGCACTCAAACAACATGCTTGGTGCAATTGACAAATTAAGGAGGTAGCAATAGTACCCATCATAGTTCAATTTGGTAGGCGAGGATCATCCATAACCCTTCTACTCATCAATGTAACATCTTTACCGAAATTTTTGTGAAATATAGTACTCCATCTGCCGGTCTTTGGACTAAGAATCCCGAAAAGTAAGTTGTTCACGAATCTCTCAACAAGTTTTAGTATACCTGTTCTTATTTTGGACTTGACATCACTATGAAAATATCATGATTTAATTAGACACTTTGAGATATTATGTACAGCTAGTGGCATATTTATGCACTAAGATACTTGAATACTAGCAAGTAATTATTTGCTTATATTAAATTTCTAAAATATTTACTTAAATTAATTTTTGAAGTTACAAGTAATTGAACATTGGCCAACATTGTAGTCTTATGAAGTTGACATTGTCTCTCTAAAGTTGAAACCCATGACTTGGCTCCAAAACCCAACAAAAAGAGCAGTAGACGTTTGTACATGGTGTTGACACCATTTTCGTCCACATAAACATGCTCGATCTATGGTATCTAGATAATTATAGTAAAAAATGTGTACTTTTATAGTTGGTTGTTAAAATCAAATGACCAAGTTGCAATTAGCTAACTTGAGCTGTAAACTATTTTGATAATGCATAATACATGAGTCTTAAATTTGGAAAAAATTCTGAAAATCATGATTGTGCCCCTACATTATTCCTGAGTCTGTCTATATTAATCGTTCTCAAATTCATCATTCTCTTAAATTTGATATAAGCTGCCTCAACATTTTAACAATTTCAAACAATGTTATAGATCAACACGCTTTGTCGTTCTCTTGAATTTGATATAAGCTGCCTCAACATTTTTATGTGCAATTTCAAACAATGTTACAGATCAACAAGCTTCGTTTTCTATCAATGATTTTATAACAGCTGGCCTATTGGTATGTACTGAGCTCATGGAACAATTCAGACCACTTCAGTCACGAGAAATTTATATTTGTTGCGATGCAGTAGCAAATGGCAGAAGGTATCAGCAACTCTCTCCTCCGCAACACTTGTAGGTACATTGTCTTCTCATACTGAAAACCTCTCCTTTCACAGGAATATATTTCTCTGTCAAAAGAATTCCATGGCTCAAAAGTCGATCCCAAATGACCGGGGGAAAGTGGTATATATGTATTAGTTACTATTAATTTTTCCTAGCAAGTGGTAATGCATTATCCTGCGTTTTCTCTTTGGTTGTTTTGTACTTGTTCTTTGTATTAATTTCATATCATATTTCTTGAAGTTTATGAGAATGCATCAAATTATCATATGGGATAGAAAGAGAGGGCAGAAAAACTGAAGATATATATTATTATTACTTCTACTGCATATTACAACGGAGGCAAGAGCCTGAATATATAGAAAATAGGAAACTCGGCGGCTACTCTTGCTAGAGTAGCTAGTATATGATGATATTATCTTAATGACATAAGCTTGATGATGTCAATGTTAAAGCTGATATTTAACAATATTATATTGAATGGTTTGTAATAGTTTACATGGTATTTCATTAGTTGCAAGAAACCAAGTACATACTCTTTTTCCAAGCAAATGCATTTTTACAGGCACTTACCTAATACAATAAAACTAGGTGTATTCATATGTTGACTACTAATTGTACCAGTATTGTTATCAAATAATTATACTATGTTCACATGTTAGCCACCATCAAGTTTTCAACTACTCCATCTGTCCCTCTCATTTCTTTACAATTTCTTTTTTGGGATATCCATCTCAAATCTTTACATTCCAAAATTACCCAAAATAGAAAAGTTTTATAATAAAAAAATAACTACATCCCCTACTTTCCTCCATTAAACTCATTTTATTACATAAAATATTTATTGGTCCCACCACTTTACTCACTTTTCTTTCTTTTCTCCACTATTTTACTTTTTTCTAACCTCGGTGCCCAACTCATTTGTAAACAAATGAGAGGGACCGAGGGAGTACATGTTAGCTGCCATCAAGATTTCAACTACTCTAGTGAAGACACTGTAAAGGTTGTAGTTGACTAATGACCATAAATATTGCCTGAAGCTCTGTATGTGTGCATCACCAATACTTCCAATTTCATCACCTTCTTAATACTTCCGATTTCATAAAAAAATACACCCCATGACTTTGACCTCCTTCGATTCATCGCGCACTTAATTTTGGTATTAGCAACCACGAAATTTGCACATTCATTTTTAAACAATGTCACTGATAAACAAGATTTTTTTCAAGGCTTCAATAACAGATGACCCATTGGTGCGCTAGAATCAACTTTTGTGAGGGGAATGGAGTTACATGTAGCCGTAGACATATTAGGGTAACAAAACTAAGCTTTTACTTGCAAGGTTTGGTGGGTATATTGCCTTCTCATGTTGGAAACCTCTCATTTCTCAGGTCAATTCTCCTCCGTCAAAATGACTTTTAGGGCTCAATCCAGAACGAAATTGGTTCACAATTCTTTTCAAGGTGGATTTCCTGCCAATCTGAGTCATTGTGTAGATATTGCACACACGGGAATGTCTGGCAATAATCTAAAAGGAAAATTACCTAAAAAATTTGCTTCTTGGTTTAAGCTTAATTCCTTTTGTCTTGAAAAGAGCATTTTCTTACTCCCATAAAAACAAAGAACATTTTTCACCCCATATATATATTGTGAGAGATAGTCAGGTAAAAATACAAAATATCAATCCCATTTAAGCATCTATTTAAAATACCTATTCTACTTCTAATATATTAAGAATATATTTTTATTATTAGTATTTAGAATTCTAAAGTTCTTAACAATTAGAAAAATAGATTGAGAACATTTAAACTCTCCGTATCCTCATTTACATATAATGTGGGTCAGGAATGAATTTTACAAATTATAAAAAGCTTTAATAAAAGGTAATCAACTAAAAAGAGTATTACAATAATATACTAACACTACTTTTATCTAATACAAGTTATCATAGGAATAAAACAGTAAGAATATAATATTTTAATGCATAAGCATGCATTTTAAATTAAAACACAATTTGTAATTATACAATTTACAACAAAAACATATTCTTCTAGAAGATCCTAGAAAGTTCAAGGATATATTCTACTAGCATATCAAAATCTAATATAAATATATTAAATATATTTCTATGAGATCATAATATATCATAATACATTAATTGAATAAATATATCATTTCTTTTCACCTACCATTATCCTGTCTTTATCACATTTTCTTCTAGAATATCTAGTTCTAATATAATTATATTGTTTCAAAAAGTACTAGTCTATTCTAGAACCTTCTCACATTTTCTTCTAGAATATCTTGGTCTAATATAATTATATTGTTTCACAAAGTAACTAGTCTGTTCCAGAACCTTCTATCTTATTGTATAAATATATCCTTTCTCTTCACCTACCATTATCCCTCTCTTCCCCATATTTTTCATTCCCCTAAAACTTTCCATACAGCTTCTCTTCTCCGTATTTCTCATTTCTTATATCTTTTCCGGACATTTTTCATTTCCCTAAAACTTCTCATACAACTTCTTTTTCCCACATTTTTCAATGCCTGAAACTTTCTTTTCATACAATTTCAATGTGTTAGTATGGATAAATGGTAATCTAAATTAATTAATTGTTTAATGTCTACTTATCTACATATATTTTTTAAACCAAATTTAAAATATTTTTATGATTATACTTGATGGCTTGTACGATGCAGGTTCTTGTGTTCCTTCTTTGTGATTCACTAAATCAACATCAATAGTCAGGTAATCTCTCAAGTTCCAACAATTGTATTATGTTTCTGTTTGAGAACTAGTTTTTCATTAATTTAGATATTCATCAATTTAAAATTTAATACAATTAAATCAAGATCTCAATTCTTAACTAATTATAGTTTTTGTTTGTTTTTATAGATCTAGCTTGATCATGATTCCCAAACATAGTTTATATAGTTATGTCCTATTCTAATGTAAAATATTGGAATTTGTTTGATGTGAACTTTTATCCATTTACAAAACAGTCATGGAGTTTTTTTTTAATATTAATGTTAAAAAATACTATTCCAAAATCCTCATGTCATAATTCTTTTATAATAGAATATTTGTAGAAAATACTCCCAAAATTTTATTCCACATAAGGATGACAAATTTTGGACCACAAAATTTTTTATTATACTTTCATTTACAATTTATTTAACTTTTACAAATTTTGTGGTCCAAAAGATTAATTTTTTATGATACACCATTAGTGACTCTTCTAAGATTATTATTTAATAAATTATTGTATATATTTGAAGGTAGCTTAAAAATAATTAATATGAAATCTAACAATACAATTATTTTAATAGGTGATTTTTAATTTTATCCATTGGACATCCATGTATGTACTACTTGATACATGCAGGTACCTATGTGCGGTTTTAAAAATCATGACCTCAAGCCAGAAAATGCCATCAGGTACGTAATCCAAGAAAATCATGTAGAACCTCAAAGTTGAATAAATACAAAACTCTTTGTATCATATACTATCAAAATAATACAACGTACAACTTAGTCATTTGATTTTAAGAACTAACTACAGAATATATGCTATTATTTACTACCATATATGAGTGTATGATTATTATTTTTTTTGTCGAATGATTGTATTTAGATAACATGAATTGCGAATGTTTGTGTGAACTACATGGTGTCATCACCATATTTAAACGTCTACTGCTCTATGGTCTGGGTTTTGGAGCCAAGCTATGGATTTCAATGTCAACTTCTTAAGATTACAATGTCGGCCAATCTTCCATCAACTAGTGACTTCAACAATTTATGTAACTAAATATTTTAGAATTTTTAAGAAAATAATTACTAGCTAGTATAGGATTACCTTATGCAGAAATATTTCACTAGCTGTACCTAATGTATTTAATTGTCCTCTGATGAAATTCTGATCTTTCCACATTGATGTCAAGTTTAGAAGAGATAACTGGTATGCTGAAACTTACTGAGTGATTGGTGAACAACTTCCTTTTCAGGATTAATCGGTCCAAAGACTGGTAAATGGACTACATTTTGCACGGAAATTTCGGTGAAGACGTAAGGGTCATGGATTATCCTGGCCTAGCAAATGGAACTTTGACATGTGTTGCTATCTCCTTTAGGTTGTCACTTTCACCAAGCACCGTGTTTCAATTTTTCTGTGATCACAAATCTAGAATGGAGGTATGCATTAATCAGCTAAATGCTAAATGCATACCTCCTTTCTATTTTTGTGATCACAGGAAAACTCAAACAACATGCTCGGTGCAATTGACAAATTAAGGAGGTAGCAACAGTACCCATCATAGTTCCATTTGGTTGGCGAGGATCATCCATAACCCTTCTACTCATCAATGTAACATCTTTACCGAAATTTTTGTGAAATATAGTACTCCATCTGCCGGTCTTTGGACTAAGAATCCCGAAAAGTAAGCTGTTCACGAATCTCTCAACAAGTTTTAGTATACCTGTTCTTATTTTGGACTTGACATCACTATGAAAATATCATGATTTAATTAGACACTTTGAGACATTATGTATGGCTAGTGGCATATTTCTGCATTAAGATACTTGAATACTAGCTAGTAATTATTTGCTTATATTAAATTTCTAAAATATTTACTTAAATAAATTGTTGAAGTTACAAGTTAATTGAACATTGGCCAACATTGTAGTCTTATGAAGTTGACATTGTCTCTCTAAAGTTGAAACCCATGACTTGGCTCCAAAACCCAACAAAAAGAGCAGTAGACAGTAGACGTTTGTACATGGTGTTGACACCATTTTCGTCCACATAAACATGCTCGATCTATGCTATCTAGATAATTATAGTAAAAAATGTGTACTTTTATAGTTGGTTGTTAAAATCAAATGACCAAGTTGGAATTAGCTAACTTGAGCTGTAAACTATTTTGATAATGCATAATAAATGAGTCTTAAATTTGGAAAAAATTATGAAAATCATGATTGTGCCCCTACACTATTCCTGAGTCTGTTTATATTAATCGTTCTCAAATTCATCATTCTCTTAAATTTGATAAAAGCTGCCTCAACATTTTAACAATTTCAAACAATGTTATAGATCAACACGCTTTGTCGTTCTCTTGAATTTGATATAAGCTGCCTCAACATTTTTATGTGCAATTTCAAACAATGTTACAGATCAACAAGCTTCGTTTTCTATCAACGATTTTATACCAGCTGGCCTATTGGTATGTACTGAGCTCATGGAACAATTCAGACCACTTCAATCACGAGAAATTTATATTTGTTGCGATGCAGCAGCAAATGGCAGAAGGTATCAGCAACTCTCTCCTCCTCAACAGTTGTAGGTACATTGTCTTCTCATACTGAAAACCTCTCCTTTCACTGGAATATATTTCTCTGTCAAAAGAACTCCATGGCTCAAAAGTCCATCCCAAATGACTGGGGGAAAGTGGTATATATGTATTAGTTACTATTAATTTTTCCTAGCAAGTGGTAATGCATTATCCTGCGTTTTCTCTTTGGTTGTTTTGTACTTGTTCTTTGTATTAATTGCATATCATATTTCTTGAAGTTTATGAGAATGCATGAAATTATCATATGGGATAGAAAGAGAGGGCAGAAAAACTGAAGATATATATTATTATTACTTCTACTGCATATTACAACGGAGGCAAGAGCCTCAATATATAGAAAATAGGAAACTCGGCGGCTACTCTTGCTACAGTAGCTAGTATATGATGATATTATCTTAATGACATAAGCTTGATGATGTCAATGTTAAAGCTGATATTTAACAATATTATATTGAATGGTTTGTAATAGTTTACATGGTATTTCATTAGTTGACGCAAGAAACCAAGTACATACTCTTTTTCCAAGCAAATGCATTTTTACAGGCACTTACCTAATACAATAAAACTATGTGTATTCATATGTTGACTACTAATTGTACCAGTGTTGTTATCAAATAATTATACTATGTTCACATGTTAGCCACCATCAAGTTTTCAAATACTCCATCTGTCCCTCTCGTTTCTTTACACTTTCTTTTTTGGGATATCCATCTCAAATCTTTACATTCCAAAACTTACCCAAAATAGAAAAGTTTTATAACAAAAAAATAACTACATCCCCTACTTTTCTCAATTAAACTCATTTTATTACATAAAATATTGATTGGTCCACCACTTTACTCACTTTTCTTACTTTTCTCCACTATTTTACTTTTTCCTAACCTCCGTGCCCAACTCATTTGTAAACAAATGAGAGGGACCGAGGGAGTACATGTTAGCTGCCATCAAGATTTCAACTACTCTAGTGAAGACACTGTAAAGGCTCTAGTTGACTAATGACCATAAATATTGCCGGAAGCTCTGTATGTGTGCATCACCAATACTTTCAATTTCATCACCTTCTTAATACTTCCGATTTCATAAAAAACACCCCATGACTTTGACCTCCTTCGATTCATCGCGCACTTAATTTTGGTATTAGCAACCATGAAATTTGCACATTCATTTTTAAACAATGTCACTGATAAACAAGATTTTTTTCAAGGCTTCAATAACAGATGACCCATTGGGTGCGCTAGACTCGTGGAACAATTCCATCAACTTCAACTTGTGTGAGGGGAATGGAGTTACATGTAGCCGTAGACATATGAGGGTAACAAAACTAAGCTTTTACTCGCAAGGTTTGGTGGGTATATTGCCTTCTCATGTTGGAAGCCTCTCCTTTCTCAGGTCAATTCTCCTCCGTCAATATGACTTTCGGGGCTCAATCCCGAACGAAATTGGTTCACAATTCTTTTCAAGCATTGTGTAGATATTTCACACACTGGAATGTCTGGAAATAATCTAAAAGAAAAATTACCTAAAAAATTTGTTTCTTGGTCTAAGCTTAATTCCTTTAGTCTTGAAAAGAGCATTTTCTTACTCCCTTAAAAACAAAGAACATTCTTCACCCCATATATATATTGTAAGAGATAGTCAGGTAAAAATAAAAAATATCAATCCCATTTAAGCATCTATTTAAAATACATATTCTACTTCTAATATATTAAGAATATATTTTTATTATTAGTATTTAGAATTCTAAAGTTCTTAACAATTAGAAAAATAGATTGAGAACATTTAAACTCTCCCTATCCTCATGTACATATAATGTGGGTGAGGAATAAATTTTACAAATTATAAAAAGCTTTAATAAAAGGTAATCAACTAAAAAGAGTATTACAATAATATACTAACACTACTTTTATCTAATACAAGTTATCATAGGAATAAAACAGCAAGAATATAATATTTTAATGCATAAGCATGCATTTTAAATTAAAACACAATATGTAATTATACAATTTACAACAAAAATATATTCTTCTAGAAGATCCTAGAAAGTTCAAGGATATATTCAACTAGCATATCAAAATCTAATATAAATATATTAAATATATTTCTATGAGATCATAATATATCATAATACATTAATTGAATAAATATATCATTTCTTTTCACCTACCATTATCCTGTCTTTATCACATTTTCTTCTAGAATATCTAGTTCTAATATAATTATATTGTTTCAAAAAGTACTAGTCTATTCTAGAACCTTCTCACATTTTCTTCTAGAATATCTTGGTCTAATATAATTATATTGTTTCAGAAAGTAACTAGTCTGTTCCAGAACCTTCTATCTTATTGTATAAGTATATCCTTTCTCTTCACCTACCATTATCCCTCTCTTCCCCATATTTTTCATTCCCCTAAAACTTTCCATACAGCTTCTCTTCTCCGTATTTCACATTTCTTATATCTTTTCCGGACATTTTTCATTTCCCTAAAACTTCTCATACAACTTCTTTTTCCCACATTTTTCAATGCCTGAAACTTTCTTTTCATACAATTTCAATGTGTTAGTATGGATAAATGGTAATCTAAATTAATTAATTGTTTAATGTCTACTTATCTACATATATTTTTTAAACCAAATTTAAAATATTTTTATGATTATACTTGATGGCTTGTACGATGCAGGTTCTTGTGTTCCTTCTTTGTGATTCACTAAATCAACATCAATAGTCAGGTAATCTCTCAAGTTCCAACAATTGTATTATGTTTCTGTTTGAGAACTAGTTTTTCATTAATTTAGATATTCATCAATTTAAAATTTAATACAATTAAATCAAGATCTCAATTCTTAACTAATTATAGTTTTTGTTTGTTTTTATAGATCTAGCTTGATCATGATTCCCAAACATAGTTTATATAGTTATGTCCTATTCTAATGTAAAATATTGGAATTTGCTTGATGTGAACTTTTATCCATTTACAAAACAGTCATGGAGTTTTTTTTAATATTAATGTTAAAAAATACTATTCCAAAATCCTCATGTCATAATTATTTTATAATAGAATATTTGTAGAAAATACTCCCAAAATTTTATTCCACATAAGGATGACAAATTTTGGACCACAAATTTTTTTATTATACTTTCATTTACTATTTATTTAACTTTTACAAATTTTGTGGTCCAAAAGATTAATTTTTTATGATACACCATTAGTGACTCTTCTAAGATTATTATTTAATAAATTATTGTATATATTTGAAGGTAGCTTAAAAATAATTAATATGAAATCTAACAATACAATTATTTTAATAGGTGATTTTTAATTTTATCCATTGGACATCCATGTATGTACTACTTGATACATGCAGGTACCTATGTGGGGTTTTAAAAATCATGACCTCAAGCCAAAAAATGCCATCAGGTACGTAATCCAAGAAAATCATGTAGAACCTCAAAGGTGAATAAATACAAAACTCTTTGTATCATATACTATCAAAATAATACAACGTACAACTTAGTCATTTGATTTTAAGAACTAACTACAGAATATATGCTATTATTTACTACCATATATGAGTGTATGATTTTTTTTTTTTGTCGAATGATTGTATTTAGATAACATGAATTGCGAATGTTTGTGTGAACTACATGGTGTCATCACCATATTTAAACGTCTACTGCTCTTTGGTCTGGGTTTTGGAGCCAAGCTATGGATTTCAATGTCAACTTCTTAAGATTACAATGCCGGCCAATCTTCCATCAACTAGTGACTTCAACAATTTATGTAACTAAATATTTTAGAATTTTTAAGTAAATAATTACTAACTAGTATAGGATTACCTTATGCAGAAATATTTCACTAGCTGTACCTAATGTATTTAATTGTCCTTTGATGAAATTCTGATCTTTCCACATTGATGTCAAGTCTAGAAGAGATAACTGGTATGCTGAA
The DNA here is from genome assembly GCA_036435485.1 of Saposhnikovia divaricata. Lineage (NCBI taxonomy): Eukaryota > Viridiplantae > Streptophyta > Magnoliopsida > Apiales > Apiaceae > Saposhnikovia > Saposhnikovia divaricata. Next base: position 50,233,200 of record CM071594.1, on the reverse strand, counting down.
ACTTACTGAGTGATTGGTGAACAACTTCCTTTTCAGGATTAATCGGTCCAAAGACTGGTAAATGGACTACATTTTGCACGGAAATTTCGGTGAAGACGTAAGGGTCATGGATTATCCTGGCCTAGCAAATGGAACTTTGACATGTGTTGCTATCTCCTTTAGGTTGTCACTTGCACCAAGCACCGTGTTTCAATTTTTCTGTGATCACAAATCTAGAATGGAGGTATGCATTAATCAGCTAAATGCTAAATGCATACCTCCTTTCTATTTTTGTGATCACAGGAAAACTCAAACAACATGCTTGGTGCAATTGACAAATTAAGGAGGTAGCAACAGTACCCATCATAGTTCCATTTGGTTGGCAAGGATCATCCATAACCCTTCTACTCATCAATGTAACATCTTTACCGAAATTTTTGTGAAATATAGTACTCCATCTGCCGGTCTTTGGACTAAGAATCCCGAAAAGTAAGCTGTTCACGAATCTCTCAACAAGTTTTAGTATACCTGTTCTTATTTTGGACTTGACATCACTATGAAAATATCATGATTTAATTAGACACTTTGAGACATTATGTATGGCTAGTGGCATATTTCTGCATTAAGATACTTGAATACTAGCTAGTAATTATTTGCTTATATTAAATTTCTAAAATATTTACTTAAATAAATTGTTGAAGTTACAAGTTAATTGAACATTGGCCAACATTGTAATCTTATGAAGTTGACATTGTCTCTCTAAAGTTGAAACCCATGACTTGGCTCCAAAACCCAACAAAAAGAGCAGTAGACAGTAGACATTTGTACATGGTGTTGACACCATTTTCGTCCACATAAACATGCTCGTCTATGCTATCTAGATAATTATAGTAAAAATTGTGTACTTTTATAGTTGGTTGTTAAAATCAAATGACCAAGTTGGAATTAGCTAACTTGAGCTGTAAACTATTTTGATAATGCATAATACATGAGTCTTAAATTTGGAAAAAATTATGAAAATCATGATTGTGCCCCTACACTATTCCTGAGTCTGTTTATATTAATCGTTCTCAAATTCATCATTCTCTTAAATTTGATATAAGCTGCCTCAACATTTTAACAATTTCAAACAATGTTATAGATCAACACGCTTTGTCGTTCTCTTGAATTTGATATAAGCTGCCTCAACATTTTTATGTGCAATTTCAAACAATGTTACAGATCAACAAGCTTCGTTTTCTATCAACGATTTTATACCAGCTGGCCTATTGGTATGTACTGAGCTCATGGAACAATTCAGACCACTTTAGTCACGAGAAATTTATATTTGTTGCGATGCAGCAGCAAATGGCAGAAGGTATCAGCAACTCTCTCCTCCTCAACACTTGTAGGTACATTGTCTTCTCATACTGAAAACCTCTCCTTTAAAAAAAAATATATTTCTCTGTCAAAAGAACTCCATGGCTCAAAAGTCCATCCCAAATGACTGGGGGAAAGTGGTATATATGTATTAGTTACTATTAATTTTTCCTAGCAAGTGGTAATGCATTATCCTGCGTTTTCTCTTTGGTTGTTTTGTACTTGTTCTTTGTATTAATTGCATATCATATTTCTTGAAGTTTATGAGAATGCATGAAATTATCATATGGGATAGAAAGAGAGGGCAGAAAAACTGAAGATATATATTATTATTACTTCTACTGCATATTACAACGGAGGCAAGAGCCTCAATATATAGAAAATAGGAAACTCGGCGGCTACTCTTGCTACAGTAGCTAGTATATGATGATATTATCTTAATGACATAAGCTTGATGATGTCAATGTTAAAGCTGATATTTAACAATATTATATTGAATGGTTTGTAATAGTTTACATGGTATTTCATTAGTTGACGCAAGAAACCAAGTACATACTCTTTTTCCAAGCAAATGCATTTTTACAGGCACTTACCTAATACAATAAAACTATGTGTATTCATATGTTGACTACTAATTGTACCAGTATTGTTATCAAATAATTATACTATGTTCACATGTTAGCCACCATCAAGTTTTCAAATACTCCATCTGTCCCTCTCGTTTCTTTACACTTTCTTTTTTGGGATATCCATCTCAAATCTTTACATTCCAAAACTTACCCAAAATAGAAAAGTTTTATAATAAAAAAATAACTACATCCCCTACTTTTCTCAATTAAACTCATTTTATTACATAAAATATTGATTGGTCCACCACTTTACTCACTTTTCTTACTTTTCTCCACTATTTTACTTTTTCCTAACCTCCGTGCCCAACTCATTTGTAAACAAATGAGAGGGACCAAGGGAGTACATGTTAGCTGCCATCAAGATTTCAACTACTCTAGTGAAGACACTGTAAAGGATCTAGTTGACTAATGACCATAAATATTGCCTGAAGCTCTGTATGTGTGCATCACCAATACTTTCAATTTCATCACCTTCTTAATACTTCCGATTTCATAAAAAACACCCCATGACTTTGACCTCCTTCGATTCATCGCGCACTTAATTTTGGTATTAGCAACCATGAAATTTGCACATTCATTTTTAAACAATGTCACTGATAAACAAGATTTTTTTCAAGGCTTCAATAACAGATGACCCATTGGGTGCGCTAGACTCGTGGAACAATTCCATCAACTTTTGTGAGGGGAATGGAGTTACATGTAGCCGTAGACATATGAGGGTAACAAAACTAAGCTTTTACTGGCAAGGTTTGGTGGGTATATTGCCTTCTCATGTTGGAAGCCTCTCCTTTCTCAGGTCAATTCTCCTCCGTCAATATGACTTTCGGGGCTCAATCCCGAACGAAATTGGTTCACAATTCTTTTCAAGCATTGTGTAGATATTGCACACACTGGAATGTCTGGAAATAATCTAAAAGGAAAATTACCTAAAAAATTTGTTTCTTGGTCTAAGCTTAATTCCTTTAGTCTTGAAAAGAGCATTTTCTTACTCCCTTAAAAACAAAGAACATTTTTCACCCCATATATATATTGTAAGAGATAGTCAGGTAAAAATAAAAAATATCAATCCCATTTAAGCATCTATTTAAAATACATATTCTACTTCTAATATATTAAGAATATATTTTTATTATTAGTATTTAGAATTCTAAAGTTCTTAACAATTAGAAAAATAGATTGAGAACATTTAAACTCTCAGTATCCTCATATTCATATAATGTGGGTCAGGAATGAATTTTACAAATTTTAAAAAGCGTTAATACAAGGAAATCAACTAAAAAGAGTATTAAAATAATATACTAACAATACTTTTATCTAATACAAGTTATCGTAGAAATAAAATAGCAAAAATACAATATTTTAATGCATAAGCATGCATTTTAAATTAAAACACAATATGTAATTATACAATTTACAACATAAATATATTCTTCTAGAAGATCCTAGAAAGTTCAAGGATATATTCTACTAGCATATCATAATCTAATATAAATAGTTTAAATATATTTCTATGAGATCATAATATATCATAATATATTAATTGAATAAATATATCCTTTCTTTTCACCAACCATTATCCTGTTTTTCTCACATTTTCTTCTAGAATATCTAGTTCTAATATAATTATATTGTTTCAAAAAGTACTAGTCTATTCTAGAACCTTCTCACATTTTCTTCTAGAATATCTGGGTCTAATATAATTATATTGTTTCAGAAAGTAACTAGTCTATTCTAGAACCTTCTATCTTATTGTATAAATATATCCTTTCTCTTCACCTACCATTATCCCTCTCTTCCCCATATTTTTCATTCCCCTAAAACTTTGCATACAGCTTCTCTTCTCCATATTTTGCATTTCTTATATCTTTTGCGGACATTTTTCATTTCCCTAAAACTTCTCATACAACTTCTTTTTCCCACATTTTTCAATGCCCGAAACTTTCTTTTCATACAATTTCTATGTGTTAGTATGGATAAATGGTAATCTAAATTAATTAATTGTTTAAAGTCTATATGCTTATCTACATATATTTTTTAAACCAAATTTAAAATATTTTTATGATTATACTTGATGGCTAGTACGTTCTTGTGTTCCTTCTTTGTGATTCACTAAATCAACATTCAACAACACGTCAATAGTCAGGTAATCTCTCAACATTCAACAACACGTCAATAGTCAGGTAATCTCTCAATTTCCAACAATTGTATTATGTTTCTGTTTGACCACTAGTTTTTTATTAATTTAGATATTCATCAATTTAAAATTAAATACAATTAAATCAAGATCTCAATTCTTAACTAATTATAGTTTTTGTTTGTTTTTATAGATCTTGCTTGACCATGATTCCCTAACATAGTTTATATAGTTATGTCCTATTCTAATGTAAAATATTGGAATTTGCTTGATGTGAACTTTTATCCTTTTACAAAACAGTCATGGAGTTTTTTTTAATATTAATGTTAAAAAAAACTATTCCAAAATCCTCATGTCATAATTCTTTTATATTAGAATATTTGCAGAAAATACTCCCAAAATTTTATTCCACATAAGGATGACAAATTTTGGACCACAAAATTTTTTATTATACTTTCATTTACTATTTATTTAAATTTTACAAATTTTGTGGTCCAAAAGATTAATTTTATTAATAGGTGATTTTTAATTTTATCCATTGGACATCCATGTATGTACTACTTGATACATGCAGGTACCTATGTGCGGTTTTATAAATCATGACCTCAAGCCAGAAAATGCCATCAGGTACGTAATCCAAGAAAATCCTGTAGAACCTTAAAGGTGAATAAATACAAAACTCTTTGTATCATATATTATCAAAATAATACAACTTACAACTTAGTCATTTGATTTTAAGAACGAACTACAGAATATATGCTATTATTTATTACCATATATGAGTGTATGATTAATTTTTTTTTTGCCGAATGAGTGTATTTAGATAACATGAATTGCGAATGTTTGTGTGAACTACATGGTGTCATCACCATATTTAAACGTCTACTGCTCTTTGGTCTGGGTTTTGGAGCCAAGCTATGGATTTCAATTCTAAAGAGACAATGTCAACTTCTTAAGATTACAATGCCGGCCAATCTTCCATCAACTAGTGACTTCAACAATTTATGTAACTAAATATTTTAGAATTTTTAAGAAAATAATTACTAGCTAGTATAGGATTACCTTATGCAGAAATATTTCACTAGCTGTACCTAATGTATTAAATTGTCCTCTGATGAAATTTTGATCTTTCCACATTGATGTCAAGTCTAGAAGAGATAATAGGTATGCTGAAACTTACTGAGTGATTGGTGAACAACTTCCTTTTCAAGATTAATCGGTCCAAAGACTAGTAAATGGACTACATTTTGCACGGAAATTTCGGTGAAGACGTAAGGGTCATGGATTATCCTGGCCTAGCAAATGGAACTTTGACATGTGTTGCTATCTCCTTTAGGTTGTCACTTGTACCAAGCACGGTGTTTCAATTTTTCTGTACCAGTATTGTTATCAAATAATTATACTATGTTCACATGTTAGCCACCATCAAGTTTTCAACTACTCCATCTGTCCCTCTCATTTCTTTACACTTTCTTTTTTGGGATATCCATCTCAAATCTTTACATTCCAAAATTACCCAAAATAGAAAAATTTTATAATAAAAAAATAACTACATCCCCTACTTTCCTCCATTAAACTCATTTTATTACGTAAAATATTAATTGGTCCCACCACTTCACTCACTTTTCTTACTTTTCTCCACTATTTTACTTTTTTCTAACCTTTGTGCCCAAGATTTCAACTACTCTAGTGAAGACACTGTAAGGTTGTAGTTGACTAATGACCATAAATATTGCCTGAAGCTCTGTATGTGTGCATCACCAATACTTTCAATTTCATCACCTTCTTTAATACTTCCGATTTCATAAAAAAACACACCCCGTGACTTTGACTTCCTTCGATTCATTGCGCACTTATTTTTGGTATTAGCAACCATGAAATTTGCACATTCATTTTTAAACAATGTCACTGATAAACAAGATTTTTTTAAGGCTTCAATAACAGATGACCCATTGGTGCCCTAGACTCGTGGAACAATTCCATCAACTTTTGTGAGGGGAATGGAGTTACATGTAGCCGTAGACATATGAGGGTAACAAAACTAAGCTTTTACTTGCAAGGTTTGGTGGGTATATTGCCTTCTCATGTTGGAAACCTCTCCTTTCTCAGGTCAATTCTCCTCCGTCAAAATGACTTTCAGGGCTCAATCCAGAACAAAATTGGTTCACAATTCTTTTCAAGGTCGATTTCCTGCCAATCTGAGTCATTGTGTAGATATTGCACACACTGGAATGTCTTGCAATAATCTAAAAGGAAAATTACCTAAAAAATTTGCTTCTTGGTATAAGCTTAATTCCTTTAGACTTGAAAAGAGCATTTTCTTACTCCCTTAAAAACAAAGAACATTCTTCACCCATATATATATTGTGAGAGATAGTCAGGTAAAAATACAAAATATCAATCCCATTTAAGCATCTATTTAAAATACCTATTCTACTTCTAATATATTAAGAATATATTTTTATTATTAGTATTTAAAATTCTAAAGTTCTTAACAATTAGAAAAATAGATTGAGAACATTTAAACTCTCCGTATCCTCATTTACATATAATGTGGATCAGGAATGAATTTTACAAATTATAAAAAGCGTTAATAAAAGGTAATCAACTAAAAAGAGTATTACAATAATATACTAACACTACTTTTATCTAATACAAGTTATCATAGGAATAAAACAGCAAAAATACAATATTTTAATGTATAAGCATGCATTTTAAATTAAAACACAATATGTAATTATACAATTTACAACAAAAATATATTCTTCTAGAAGATCCTAGAAAGTTCAAGGATATATTCTACTAGCATATCAAAATCTAATATAAATATATTAAATATATTTCAATGAGATAATAATATATCATAATACATTAATTGAATAAATATATCATTTCTTTTCACCTACCATTATCCTGTCTTTATCACATTTTCTTCTAGAATATCTAGTTCTAATATAATTATATTGTTTCAAAAAGTACTAGTCTATTCTAGAACCTTCTCACATTTTCTTCTAGAATATCTTGGTCTAATATAATTATATTGTTTCACAAAGTAACTAGTCTGTTCCAGAACCTTCTATCTTATTGTATAAATATATCCTTTCTCTTCACCTACCATTATCCCTCTCTTCCCCATATTTTTCATTCCCCTAAAACTTTCCATACAGCTTCTCTTCTACGTATTTCTCATTTCTTATATCTTTTCCGGACATTTTTCATTTCCCTAAAACTTCTCATACAACTTCTTTTTCCCACATTTTTCATTGCCTGAAACTTTCTTTTCATACAATTTCAATGTGTTAGTATGGATAAATGGTAATCTAAATTAATTAATTGTTTAATGTCTATATGCTTATCTACATATATTTTTTAAACCAAATTTAAAATATTTTTATGATTATACTTGATGGCTTGTACGATGCAGGTTCTTGTGTTCCTTCTTTGTGATTCACTAAATCAACATCCAACAACACGTCAATAGTCATGTAATCTCTCAACATTCAACGACACCTCAATAGTCAGGTAATCTCTAAGTTCAAACAATTGTATTATGTTTCTGTTTGAGCACTAGTTTTTGATTAATTTAGATATTCATCAATTTAAAATTTAATACAATTAAATCAAGATCTCAATTCTTAACTAATTATAGTTTTTCTTTTTTTTATAGATCTAGCTAGACCATGATTCCCAAACATAGTTTATATAGTTATGTCATATTCTAATGTAAAATATTGGAATTTGCTTGATGTGAACTTTTATCCATTTACAAAACAGTCATGGAGTTTTTTTTTAATATTAATGTTAAAAAATACTATTCCAAAATCCTCATGTCATAATTCTTTTATAATAGAATATTTGTAGAAAATACTCCCAAAAGATTAACCGAGCAATCTTTTTATATATAGATTTAACTTCCTGATTCAATGTATCTGTAAAATCGTAAAGATCTTATAAGACATACATATAGTTAGTTAATTTTCTATCATAATATGTCAGATGTCAACATGTTTGTTATGTCAATAATAGAGACTATAATAATATATTTTAATTAAATAAGAAAGTTGTAAATATTATTCAGTAATTTTCAAATTATTTCTAAGAAAAATTGCGCTTGACCATAAAGGTCAGAAAAATGTTCCAAATACTGTTAATGATACAGGTCAAACGACCATACTTATCATATATCTTCTTACTTTTTCAAATGCGAATGCGGCAACAAAAGTTTGTAGCCATACACCATAAAGTACTTTATTGAGAGTTCATATCCCATTAATAACATATCGTTGTTTGCCTTGTTTGCGTATGTTCTGGTGACCTTCCAATAAAGTAAAGTGAAAAATTTAGTTTCCAAAAAATTAAAAATAAAATTCACCTTATATTCTCGGATAGGCAATAACAATTATTAACTATGACATGAAATTCATTCATATTTAGGATTCACCAATAATTATATAAATTCATAAAATATAAGAAGAGACTAAAATTGAACATCTTTTAAGGGAGTAAGCAGTGGTAAAGTTTATTCTCTTAGCAGGTTATATAATTCGTGACTTGAGCTTGTAGAGTACCTACGTTAAAGTTGACTACCAAAGTACAGAAATGATTTTGAAGAATATAGACAGGTGCTTTTTATAACTACTCTGACCATAAAAAAAATTGTGGCATAATATGCATTCGACACACGAACAAATATATTAATATAAGTGTTATTAAGTTGAGAAAAGTTAAATACTTTAATTTGGAACATGCATGTGTGTGTGAATAAGTATGTAGGTATTTTTGTTAGTAAAAAAATCAAAAGTAGATACATAAAGTGATTAACTCTTACAGAAAAAATAGCATCATTCATAAACATTAATTTTTCTCAATCTAATAATTTAAATTGCCAAATAAAAATATTTCGTAGATATACAACTGCCTTGTAAAAGATTTAAGTGAAAAAGGTTTGAAGCGGAGAAAAATATCAGACATAAAAAATTTAAAAATTTTAAATAATAAATTAATTAAATATATTGTTGAAATTAATATTTTATTTACACATGTATCACATCAAATTTATATATATTTAAATAATTGTACATCTAATTTAATATTACATCTATTGCGAACTTACTAAGTAATTGTCTTTACATTCCTGAATTTCATTTAATTAATGGTAAACCACAAATTAAATTAAGGACAGATATTTAAAATGCTAATGATGAAAAAAATGGTTGGTTCTTATTTTGAAAGATAATAATAAAACGTTTATTTAACTATTAGTAAATCTAATTTAATATTAATTTTAATTTGGACTTACTAATTAATTGACTTTACACTCTTGAATTTTTTGACTAATAGGAAATCACAAAACAAATTTAAGGATAAATAATCAAAATAATAATTATACAAAAACAAATGAGTTTGATTTTATATGATAATTATATTAAAAAAATGGTTCAAAATAAATGACAATTAATGGTTTTAAGATTGTTTCCGTAACTTTTGTCATTGATTCATGTTGTAAATTCAAGATGCCTTCTAAATTGTTATGGTTATTCATGATATACCTTTGAATATTAAATTGGTGAAATAGAAATATATATAATATTAAAGTTATAAGCTATTAAGTTGATGAAGAAAAGAGATTTTTAATTGATGTATCGAAGAAAAAAACTATTGAATGCATTTTTATTGAATGTGACTTGTGTGTGTTTCTCAAGAATCGACTTCCAATGTCTAGAAAAATTCTGCTTCAGTGGAATCGATAAACTGATCTTATATGGGCGTTGACCCCTTCCAGAAAGGCCGTATAAGAAAAACTATATCGTACTTTTAAATGTATGGATAGTGATACAATATATATTTTAGTGATCATAAAGGTAAGTTATAAATGATAACATTGGCAACCCAACATTATAAAAAAAAACATTTATCTATATGCATGCCTAAAAATGTAAACAAATCGATGTAATATATGTGGTAAGGATTGATGGCTACAATTCAGTAAGTCTGACCACTAAATATTCTAATGGGAAGTAATCTTGGGATTAGAAACGGGGATGATAAAAACCTAAATCATTTTTAATTATTTTTTTGTCAGAATTGTTTTTCTGTTGATTTTATTGGACAACTAAAACACAAAACATATGATACATATAAATAATCGAAATAAAAAATAATATATATCCAAGTATAGTTTGTCATTTAATAAAAATATACAAGGTAGTACCTTAACCGAAATTGATATGATTTAAGCAGAGGAGAATTGATGCAGACACTTAGTTCATCAAAGTTGGCTAGGTCTGATGGAGAATAGGGAATAGGCGGTTTAGATTTCTTGTAATGATTAAATTGATATAATAATTCTATTTTTCAGTTTGTAAGAATTTTATTTGAGGTATTTTTATTTTATGTAAATTGATTATTAGTTAATCGTTAAAATAAAAATTAGTAGTTATTATGTTTAGTTTTTTTATATATAAACAGTTATTATATCTCGTTAATTGATATAAAAAACAAAAATCTATTGTTAATGAGTTTAACTTGAGTTAAGTTTTATTTTGGCTGAAATGTAGATTCTAGATACAATATAGAAACTTGTTACATTAAGTTTAATTGATCTAGACTTTGATTGATACTAAAATAATTCACAATCTTACGATTGGTTAGCTAATACGTGGTAGATTCGGGTATTATAATAAAGGATGTTAAAAAAAATTCATAACTAAAAGATATATAAAACATATGTAATTTACTGTTATGTAGATTTATAAAAAATATTATTCACGGTTAGTAGTAATTTTTTAAAATAAAAAACCATGTGATATATGAATTTATTAAATCAAGATATTATTATATTTAAATTTAATTGAACAGCAATTAATAAATTAAAATAAGCATGGTAAATAATAAAAATTTTGTATATGATTGCTTGATTGAAAATTTAGAAGTGAATTCTGATTGTCTCTAAAATAATTTTTATTTTTTGATTAGTAATTAATTCAGCAACCAATAACAATACTCTTCTACCATATATTTAATAATTTAAATATATGTAGCATTGGGTTATATGCATTTATTAATAAATTATGAATAAATAAAATTTTGATATTTTAAAAAAATCGAGTGTTAGAAGGTATAGAAATTATCCAAATTATTAAAAATCTGATATAATAGTATATATCGTGATTGATTTCAAATTAAAATAGTGATTTTTCAGTAATTTTTTTATTTAAAAAATATGTATTTATGGATATGTAAATATTAAAAAATATGTATTTATGGATATGTTTAGTAAATTCATTATTGTATTTAAATTAGCCATGGTTAATAAGGTAGGGTGAGATTGTAAATAAGGAAATCTTTTAATATAACATGATTGGTCTAAAATTTAGGAATTAGCTTTGATTGGTTCTAAAATAATTCATAGTTTTCTGATTGGTTAATTCAACATTGGTAGACTCACGTATTATAATAAAGGATATATAGTAGCACATATAGCTGCTGCTTTATATAAACCTAGTTCTAGACCTAATCTGAGCTTAATTGCAGGCTGAGGCGTAGCCAACTGTGAACCTGAGGGCGCCCATATGAACTGAATGATAGAGAACCACCCGACTAGAAAGGACTACATGTATTATAAACCTGTGTCATTAAATTTATTATATTGCTAGTGATTTTGTTTAGCGCTAGGTGGCTTCAATATTTTTTTTTTGAAAGGATAAATAATTCAATGATTAAGAGTCATACAACATCTACAAAGATAATTGAAATTTAACAAACACATGACAAAGATTAAATCTAAGTTTTCTTCATCGAAGCTACAATCGTTGAGAATATCTTCTGTCTGGTGCGGTCCATTGCTAACATCGCTAGAAAATACAGCCTTTTTGAAGGGACTATCTAACGATTTGACGTAGTGATGGACATGATGTATTCGAAAAACCAACCATAATTGCATGCACATATAAATCTTTTTCAAAGAACCAAAAAATCCAACACACCAAACATCCCGCAGATCTGCGATCCCGGACATTAAAACACAGTAAAAGAAAATTAAACTCTCACACGGAGAGACAAACCAAACTGACAAATAAACCCAAAAAATGGGTACACAAGCCAAACTCGCACAATCCTCACAGAAGGAAGATGATTATTGAAAATCAAAGACTAGAACTTGAAAGCAAGAAAGAAAGAGGGCCTCCGGCCGATGGATAAACCACCGCCGAAGGAGGAGATACTTACGAACAAGAAGAAGAAGAAGAAGAAAGGGGAGAGAGAGAAAAAGGGTTTTCGGTTTTTCGGTGGCTTCAATATAGTGTGACTACTTTTGGTGATAGAAGGCCTAGATCTGGTATGACTACCTTGTGTATATAGGAGTTTATCTACCATCTAATTTTGTTGATTGGGGTTGATCAATTGATTTTTTCTCAAAAATTTTTTATATTTTACAAAGTTTTAGATATATGGATCTAATATGTAATTATATCATAAATTTATGCTTATGTGTTAGTAATAGTTTAATAATTCATTTATATGTTCTTACTTTGCATTGCCTCCAAAACTAATTATCAATTAGAGAATTTTCAAAGAATATAATTACTATGTTTGTGCATATTCACGTTGATATCATGTAAAAGTTTATCTTAACATTATTTAGGCAACTCATCTAGTTGCTAATTGTATAATATAAGAAGTGGAGATGTCTTTAAAAGGTATTGGAGTTGTTACGCGTATTTCTCTAGCTACAAGTAGTTATAGTTTTGTAATTAGCTACTATTAGCTTAAATTATTTGCTTTTTGTCATAATGTAATATGATCGAGTATCCTAAATAGAATTTGATATTGTTGGACATCAAACAAAGCTACAGACTAATGCTTAAGAGAAACATGTTTTAGAAAACCGAAGATATGTTTTTATTGATAAATAAGGACTTATTTATACTGCATAGTGGAAACATCATTGTAGCATATCATGTTGAAGGTAATGCTTTGAAGATTTATAGAGTTTTCTAGCTATGAAATCGTAACTTCAAATCAGGAAGTTAATTAAATTCTAGAATCTGGAAAATGTATCGAGGAGTTTAAGTTTGTTACAAATTCCAAAAACATAGGTTTAATTACAAAGTGCAAACCTCTTCTTCTTGATTCAATCATCTTCTCCAAAGTAAGCTGCGATTCAATATCCTCTTCGATTTTGTAGTGATTCTATTCTCCAAAGTAAATGACGATTCCTAATTGCATGTTCAATATCCAAGCCTTGAAAGCATTTAATCTCTGAGCAGCCACTAGCGATTCTTCTCCGGCAATTTAGAAGTTTCAACGATTCACAATGATTGAGAAGCCCATCTAGTTCGATTGAGAAGCCCTAATTAGAATCCCATCTAGTTTGATTAGAAAGCTGCAAACGTTATCGGTAACATTACCTCTCTCTCTCTCCCTCCCTCCCTCTCTCTCTCTCTCTCTACATTTTAACCCTGTCTCTATCCCTCTCTCTCACACACTCTCTGTATCTTCCCTTTTCTAACCTACATCTCTCTCTCTCTCTCACTTCTCTCACACACATTCTTATATGGGTCTTCTTCATCCGCCCTTGGTTTGATAAAGTGGCATCTCTTTCTATCTTCACTACACCCCTTTTATATTTTATTATCCTGTAAACAAATGTGGAAATCTTACAAAGAAAAGATGTATTCCGGCATGGAATCTGCATTCTCAGGTTAGTTTAGATCTATTATTTATGTCTTTCTGGTTTATACAAGATGGGTTACAATTCTTTTGGTGTGTTCTTTCATGGCTTTATGTGTTTTTTACTTGTTTTTGTATGATCAATATCTGATTTTTAGATTATGTACTGTTTGATAATGCCAGTTTAGTTAGCACTATATGTTTTAGCATTAACTGTTTGGTTTATGGGGACTTTTAACATGTTCATGAGTTTTAAAGTATTGATTTTTTTGTCAAAATATATTGTTTTTGGTATTGTAACCTAGTGTAGTAGTGTGTATTCCTACACTCTTGGTAACAAGATTTGGAGAGTTCGAGTTTCGGTAGAGGCATGTGTGTGAGTTTTATGGTATGGCCCTATAAAAAAACCCTTCTTGCCTTTTAACATTAAAAAAATAAAGGCTTTTCATTGTTAATTTTTTATGCTTTTGGTACGAATATATGAGAAAGAAAAGTTGTTGATATTAAGTTCTACACTAGAGTGGAGGTCTTTTCTGATATTTTCGACTCTGAAACTTAGTTTAGGAAGTTGAAGAACACTTTTAGTGTAAGAACTAGTATGAGTGAGGAAAGGAGAAAAATAGAGTACCAACGTTTCGTCGTGCCAGAGCGCTGGTCATCTTTTCATACTCGGTGTTGTGGCTAAGTTATTCTCATGGGCGGTGTTGCTTACATTCTTGAAGAAGAAATTGGTTTGCGCCATTAAACCATTAGTGCTGCTGCATGAGATAATGTCGGTTCCAATTTGTGTGAGTTAAGCTTATGATATGGTCTTGCCCTCTATCATTTTTCGATGGCCAATTGTGCCTTTAATAAGCTGATGTGATGGTCAACAGCCAACCAAACTATATTAGGTTTGGTGATCTGTTTTGGTACCCGTCGTTTATGGAACATTTGACTCTGGCCATGACATAAGCTTGATGATGTCAATGTTAAAGCCGATATTTAACAATATTATATTGAATGATTTGTAATAGTTTACATGGTATTTCATTAATTGACGCAAGAAACCAAGTACATACTCTTTTTCCAAGCAAATGCATTTTTAGAGGCACTTACCTAATACAATAAAACTATGTGTATTCATATATTGACTACTAATTGTACCAGTATTGTTATCAAATAATTATACTATGTTCACATGTTAGCCACCATCAAGTTTTCAACTACTCCACCTGTCCCTCTCATTTCTTTACACTTTCTTTTTTGGGATATCCATCTCAAATCTTTACATTCCAAAATTACCCAAAGTAGAAAAGTTTTATAATAAAAAAATAACCACATCCCCTACTTTCCTCCATTAAACTCATTTTATTACATAAAATATTGATTGGTCCCACCACTTTACTCACTTTTCTTACTTTTCTCCACTATTTCACTTTTTTCTAACCTCCGTGCCGAACTCATCTGTAAACAAATGAGAGGGACGGAGGGAGTACATGTTAGCTGCCATCAAGATTTCAACTACTCTAGTGAAGACACTGTAAAGGTTGTAGTTGACTAATGACCATAAATATTGCTTGAAGCTCTGTATGTGTGCATCACCAATACTTTCAATTTCATCACCTTCTTAATACTTCCGATTTCATAAAAAAACACACCCCATGACTTTGATCTCCTTCGATTCATCGCGCACTTAATTTTGGTATTAGCAACCATGAAATTTGCACATTCATTTTTAAACAATGTCACTGATAAACAAGATTTTTTTCAAGGCTTCAATAACAGATGACCCATTGGTACGCTAGACTCGTGGAACAATTCCATCAACTTTTGTGAGGGGAATGGAGTTACATGTAGCCGTAGACATATGAGGGTAACAAAACTAAGCTTTTACTTGCAAGGTTTGGTGGGTATATTGCCTTCTCATGTTGGAAACCTCTCCTTTCTCAGGTCAATTCTCCTCCGTCAAAATGACTTTCAGGGCTCAATCCAGAACGAAATTGGTTCACAATTCTTTTCAAGGTGGATTTCCTGCCAATCTGAGTCATTGTGTAGATATTGCACACACTGGAATGTCTGGCAATAATCTAAAAGGAAAATTACCTAAAAAATTTGCTTCTTGGTTTAAGCTTAATTCCTTTTGTCTTGAAAAAAGCATTTTCTTACTCCCTTAAAAACAAAGAACATTCTTCACCCCATATATATATTGTGAGAGATAGTCAGGTAAAAATACAAAATATCAATCCCATTTAAGCATCTATTTAAAATACCTATTCTACATATATTTTTATTATTAGTATTTAGAATTCTAAAGTTCTTAACAATTAGAAAAATAGATTGAGAACATTTAAACTCTCCGTATCCTCATTTACATATAATGTGGGTCAAGAATGTATTTTACAAATTATAAAAAGCGTTAATAAAAGGTAATCAACTAAAAAGAGTATTACAATAATATACTAACAATACTTTTATCTAATACAGGTTATCATAGGAATAAAACAGCAAAAATACAATATTTTAATGCATAAGCATGCATTTTAAATTAAAACACAATATGTAATTATACAATTTACAACAAAAATATATTCTTCTAGAAGATCCTAGAAAGTTCAAGGATATATTCTACTAGCATATCAAAATCTAATATAAATATATTAAATATATTTCTATGAGATCATAATATATCATAATATATTAGTTGAATAAATATATCCTTTCTTTTCACCTACCATTATCCTGTCTTTATCACATTTTCTTCTAGAATATCTAGTTCTAATATAATTATATTGTTTCTATTCTAGAACCTTCTCACATTTTCTTCTAGAATATCTGGGTCTAACATAATTATATTGTTTCAGAAAGTAACTAGTCTATTCCAGAACCTTCTATCTTATTGTATAAATATATCCTTTCTCTTCACCTACCATTATCCCTATCTTCCCCATATTTTTCATTCCCCTAAAACTTTCCATACAGCTTCTCTTCTCCGTATTTCTCATTTCTTATATCTTTTCCGGACATTTTTCATTTCCCTAAAACTTCTCATACAACTTCTTTTTCCCACATTTTTCATTGCCTGAAACTTTCTTTTCATACAATTTCAATGTGTTAGTATGGATAAATGGTAATCTAAATTAATTGTTTAATGTCTATATGCTTATCTACATATATTTTTTAAACCAAATTTAAAATATTTTTATGATTATACTTGATGGCTTGTACGATGCAGGTTCTTGGTGTTCCTTCTTTGTGATTCACTAAATCAACATCCAACAACACGTCAATAGTCAGGTAATCTCTCAACATTCAACAACACCACAATCGTCAGGTAATCTCTCAAGTTCCAACAATTGTAGCACTAGTTTTTCATTAATTTAGATATTCATCAATTTAAAATTTAATACAATTAAATCAAGATCTCAATTCTTAACTAATTATAGTTTTTGTTTGTTTTTATAGATCTAGCTTGACCATGATTCCCAAACATAGTTTATATAGTTATGTCCTATTCTAATGTAAAATATTGGAATTTGCTTGATGTGAACTTTTATCCATTTACAAAACAGTCATGGAGTTTTTTTTTAATATTAATGTTAAAAAATACTATTCCAAAATCCTCATGTCATAATTCTTTTATAATAGAATATTTGTAGAAAATACTCCCAAAATTTTATTCCACATAAGGATGACAAATTTTGGACCACAAAATTTTTTATTATACTTTCATTTACTATTTATTTAACTTTTACAAATTTTGTGGTCCAAAAGATTAATTTTTATGATACACCATTAGTGACTCTTCTAAGATTATTATTTAATAAATTATTGTATATATTTGAAGGTAGATTAAAAATAATTAATATGAAATCTAACAATACAATTATTTTAATAGGTGATTTTTAATTTTATCCATTGGACATCCATGTATGTACTACTTGATACATGCAGGTACCTATGTGCCGTTTTAAAAATCATGACCTCAAGTCAGAAAATGCCATCAGGTACGTAATCCAAGAAAATCATGTAGAACCTCAAAGGTGAATAAATACAAAACTCTTTGTATCATATACTATCAAAATAATACAAGGTACAACTTAGTCATTTGATTTTAAGAACTAACTACAGAATATATGCTATTATTTACTACCATATATGAGTGTATGATTAATTTATTTATTTTTTGCCGAATGATTGTATTTAGATAACATGAATTGCGAATGTTTGTGTGAACTACATGGTGTCATCACCATATTTAAACGTCTACTGCTCTTTGGTCTGGGTTTTGGAGCCAAGCTATGGATTTCAATTCTAAAGAGACAATGTCAACTTCTTAAGATTACAATGCCGGCCAATCTTCCATCAACTAGTGACTTCAACAATTTATGTAACTAAATATTTTAGAATTTTTAAGAAAATAATTACTAGCTAGTATAGGATTACCTTATGCAGAAATATTTCACTAGCTGTACCTAATGTATTTAATTGTGATCTGATGAAATTCTGATCTATCCACATTGATGTCAAGTCTAGAAGAGATAACAGGTATGCTGAAACTTACTGAGTGATTGGTGAACAACTTCCTTTTCAGGATTAATCGGTTCAAAGACTGGTAAATGGACTACATTTTTCACGGAAATTTCGGTGAAGACGTAAGGGTCATGGATTATCCTGGCCTAGCAAATGGAACTTTTACATGTGTTGCTATCTCCTTTAGGTTGTCACTTGCACCAAGCACCGTGTTTCAATTTTTCTGTGATCACAAATCTAGAATGGAGGTAAGCATTAATCAGCTAAATGCTAAATGCATACCTCCTTTCTATTTTTGTGATCACAGGAAAACTCAAACAACATGCTTGTGCAATTGACAAATTAAGGAGGTAGCAACAGTACCCATGATAGTTCCATTTGGTAGGCGAGGATCATACATAACCCTTCTACTCATCAATGTAACATCTTTACCGAAATTTTTGTGAAATATAGTACTCCATCTGCCGGTCTTTGGACTAAGAATCCCGAAAAGTAAGCTGTTCACGAATCTCTCAACAAGTTTTAGTATACCTGTTCTTATTTTGGACTTGACATCACTATGAAAATATCATGATTTAATTAGACACTTTGAGACATTATGTACGGCTAGTGGCATATTTCTGCATTAAGATACTTGAATACTAGCTAGTAATTATTTGCTTATATTAAATTTCTAAATTATTTACATAAATAAATTTTTGAAGTTACAAGTTAATTGAACATTGGCCAACATTGTAGTCTTATGAAGTTGACATTGTCTCTCTAAAGTTGAAACCCATGACTTGGCTCCAAAACCCAACAAAAAGAGCAGTAGATGTTTGTACATGGTGTTGACACCATTTTCGTCCACATAAACATGCTCGATCCATGCTATCTAGATAATTAAAGTAAAAATTGTTTACTTTTATAGTTGGTTGTTAAAATCAAATGACCAAGTTGCAATTAGCTTACTTGAGCTGTAAACTATTTTGATAATGCATAATACATGAGTCTTAAATTTGGAAAAAATTCTGAAAATCATGATTGTGCCCCTACATTATTCCTGAGTCTGTCTATATTAATCGTTCTCAAATTCATCATTCTCTTAAATTTGATATAAGCTGCCTCAACATTTTAGCAATTTCAAACAATGTTATAGATCAACACGCTTTGTCGTTCTCTTGAATTTGATATAAGCTGCCTCAACATTTTTATGTGCAATTTCAAACAATGTTACAGATCAACAAGCTTCGTTTTCTATCAATGATTTTATAACAGCTGGCCTATTGGTATGTACTGAGCTCATGGAACAATTCAGACCACTTCAGTCACGAGAAATTTATATTTGTTGCGATGCAGCAGCAAATGGCAGAGGGTATCAACAACTCTCTCCTCCGCAACACTTGTATGTACATAGTCTTCTCATACTGAAAACCTCTCCTTTCACAGGAATATATTTCTGTGTCAAAAGAATTCCATGGCTCAAAAGTCGATCCCAAATGACCGGGGGAAAGTGGTATATATGTATTAGTTACTATTAATTTTTCCTAGCAAGTGGTAATGCATTATCCTGCGTTTTCTCTTTGGTTGTTTTGTACTTGTTCTTTGTATTAATTTCATATAATATTTCTTGAAGTTTATGAGAATGCATGAAATTATAATATGGGATAGAAAGAGAGGGTAGAAAAACTGAAGATATATATTATTATTATTACTTCTACTGCATTTTACAACGGAGGCAAGAGCCTCAATATATAGAAAATGGGAAACTCGGCGGCTACTCTTGCTATAGTAGCTAGTATATGATGATATTATCTTAATGACATAAGCTTGATGATGTCAATGTTAAAGCTAATATTTAACAATATTATATTGAATGATTTGTAATAGTTTACATGGTATTTCATTACTTGACGCAAGAAACCAAGTACATACTCTTTTTCCAAGCAAATGTATTTTTACTGGCACTTACCTAATACAATAAAACTATGTGTATTCATATGTTGACTACTAATTGTACCAGTATTGTTATCAAATAATTATACTATGTTCACATGTTAGCCACCATCAAGTTTTCAACTACTCCATCTATCCCTCTCATTTCTTTACACTTTCTTTTTTGGGATATCCATCTCAAATCTTTACATTCCAAAATTACCCAAAATAGAAAAGTTTTATAATAAAAAAATAACTACATCCCCTACTTTCCTCCATTAAACTCATTTTATTACATAAAATATTTATTGGTCCCACTACCTTACTCACTTTTCTTACTTTTCTCCACTATTTTACTTTTTTCTAACCTCGGGGCCCAACTCATTTGTAAACAAATGAGAGGGACGGAGGAAGTACATGTTAGCTGCCATCAAGATTTCAACTACTCTAGTGAAGACACTGTAAAGGTTGTAGTTGACTAATGACCATAAATATTGCCTGAAGCTTTGTATGTGTGCATCACCAATACTTTCAATTTCATCACCTTCTTAATACTTCCGATTTCATAAAAAAACACACCCCATGACTTTGACCTCCTCACGCACTTAATTTTGGTATTAGCAACCATGAAATTTTCACATTAATTTTTAAACAATGTCACTGATAAACACGATTTTTTTCAAGGCTTCAATAACAGATGACCCATTGGTGCGCTAGACTCGTGGAACAATTCCATCAACTTTTGTGAGGGGAATGGAGTTACATGTTGCCGTAGGCATATGAGGGTAACAAAACTAAGCTTTTACTTAGTTTGGTGGGTATATTGCCTCTCCGTATCCTCATTTACATATAATGTGGGTCAGGAATGAATTTTACAAATTATAAAAAGCATTAATAAAAGGTAATCAACTAAAAAGAGTATTACAATAATATACTAACACTACTTTTATCTAATACAAGTTATCATAGGAATAAAACAGCAAAAATACAATATTTTAATGCATAAGCATGCATTTTAAATGAAAAGAGAATATGTAATTATACAATTTACAACAAAAATATATTCTTCTAGAAGATCCTAGAAAGTTCAAGGATATATTCTACTAGCATATCAAAATCTAATATAAATATATTAAATATATTTCTATGAGATCATAATATATCATAATATATTATTTGAATAAATATATCCTTTCTTTTCACCTACCATTATCCTGTCTTTATCACGTTTTCTTCTAGAATATCTAGTTCTAATATAATTATATTGTTTCAAAAAGTACTAGTCTATTCTAGAACCTTCTCACATTTTCTTCTAGAATATCTAGGTCTAATATAATTATATTGTTTCAGAAAGTAACTAGTCTATTCCAGAACCTTCTATCTTATTGTATAAATATATCCTTTCTCTTCACCTACCATTATCCCTCTCTTCCCCATATTTTTCATTCCCCTAAAACTTTCCATACAGCTTCCCTTGTCCGTATTTCTCATTTCTTATATCTTTTCCGGACATTTTTCATTTCCCTAAAACTTCTCATACAACTTCTTTTTCCCACATTTTTCATTGCCTGAAACTTTCTTTTCATACAATTTCAATGTGTTAGTATGGATAAATGGTAATCTAAATTAATTAATTGTTTAATGTCTATATGCTTATCTACATATATTTTTTAAACCAAATTTAAAATATTTTTATGATTATACTTGATGGCTTGTACGATGCAGGTTCTTGTGTTCCTTCTTTGTGATTCACTAAATCAACATCCAACAACACGTCAATAGTCACCTAATCTCTCAACATTCAACAACACCTCAATAGTCAGGTAATCTCTCAAGTTCCAACAATTGTATTATGTTTCTGTTTGAGCACTAGTTTTTAATTAATTTAGATATTCATCAATTTAAAATTTAATACAATTAAATCAAGATCTCAATTCTTAACTAATTATAGTTTTTGTTTGTTTTTATAGATCTAGCTTGACCATGATTCCCAAACATAGTTTATATAGTTATGTCCTATTCTAATGTAAAATATTGGAATTTGCTTGATGTGAACTTTTATCCATTTACAAAACAGTCATGGAGTTTTTTTTAATATTAATGTTAAAAAATACTATTCCAAAATCCTCATGTCATAATTCTTTTATAATAGAATATTTGTAGAAAATACTCCCAAAATTTTATTCCACATAAGGATGACAAATTTTGGACCACAAAATTTTTTATTATACTTTCATTTACTATTTATTTAACTTTTACAAATTTTTTGGTCCAAAAGATTAATTTTTTATGATACACCATTAGTGACTCTTCTAAGATTATTATTTAATAAATTATTGTATATATTTGAAGGTAGCTTAAAAATAATTAATATGAAATCTAACAATACAATTATTTTATTAGGTGATTTTTAATTTTATCCATTGGACATCCATGTATGTACTACTTGATACATGCAGGTACCTATGTGCGGTTTTAAAAATCATGACCTCAAGCCAGAAAATGCCATCAGTAATCCAAGAAAATCATGTAGAACCTCAAAGGTGAATAAATACAAAACTCTTTGTATCATATACTATCAAAATAATACAACGTACAACTTAGTCATTTGATTTTAAGAACTAACTACAGAATATATGCTATTATTTACTACCATATATGAGTGTATGATTAATTTTTTTTTTTGTCGAATGATTGTATTTAGATAACATGAATTGCGAATGTTTGTGTGAACTACATGGTGTCATCACCATATTTAAACGCTCTTTGGTCTGGGTTTTGGAGCCAAGCTATGGATTTCAATTCTAAAGAGACAATGTCAACTTCTTAAGATTACAATGCCGGCCAATCTTCCATCAACTAGTGACTTCAACAATTTATGTAACTAAATATTTTAGAATTTTTAAGAAAATAATTACTAGCTAGTATAGGATTACCTTATGGAGAAATATTTCACTAGCTGTACCTAATGTATTTAATTGTCATCTGATGAAATTCTGATCTTTCCACATTGATGTCAAGTCTAGAAGAGATAACAGGTATGCTGAAACTTACTGAGTGATTGGTGAACAACTTCCTTTTCAGGATTAATCGGTCCAAAGACTGGTAAATGGACTACATTTTTCACGGACATTTCGGTGAAGACGTAAGGGTCATGGATTATCCTGGCCTAGAAAATGGAACTTTGACATGTGTTGCTATCTCCTTTAGGTTGTCACTTGCACCAAGCACCGTGTTTCAATTTTTCTGTGATCACAAATCTAGAATGGAGGTATGCATTAATCAGCTAAATGCTAAATGCATACCTCCTTTCTATTTTTGTGATCACCGGAAAACTCAAACAACATGCTTGGTGCAATTGACAAATTAAGGAGGTAGCAACAGTACCCATCATAGTTCCATTTGGTAGGCGAGGATCATCCATAACCCTTCTACTCATCAATGTAACATCGTTACCGAATTTTTTGTGAAATATAGTACTCCATCTGCCGGTCTTTGGACTAAGAATCCCGAAAAGTAAGCTGTTCACGAATCTCTCTACAACTTTTAGTATACCTGTTCTTATTTTGGACTTGACATCACTATGAAAATATCATGATTTAATTAGACACTTTGAGACATTATGTACAGCTAGTGGCATATTTCTGCATTAAGATACTTGAATACTAGCAAGTAATTATTTGCTTATATTAAATTTCTAAAATATTTACTTAAATAAATTTTTGATGTTACAAGTTAATTGAACATTGGCCAACATTGTAGTCTTATGAAGTTGACATTGTCTCTCTAAAGTTGAAACCCATGACTTGGCTCCAAAACCCAACAAAAAGAGCAGTAGACGTTTTGTACATGGTGTTGACACCATTTTCGTCCACATAAACATGCTCGATCTATGCTATCTATATGCTATCTAGATAATTATAGTAAAAATTGTGTACTTTTATAGTTGGTTGTTAAAATCAAATGACCAAGTTGCAATTAGCTAACTTGAGCTGTAAATTATTTTGATAATGCATAATACATGAGTCTCAAATTTGGAAAAAATTCTGAAAATCATGATTGTGCCCCTACATTATTCCCGAGTCTGTCTATATTAATCGTTCTCAAATTCATCATTCTCTTAAATTTGATATAAGCTGCCTCAACATTTTAACAATTTCAAACAATGTTATAGTTCAACACGATTTGTCGTTCTCTTGAATTTGATATAAGCTGCCTCAACATTTTTATGTGCAATTTCAAACAATGTTACAGATCAACAAGCTTCGTTTTCTATCAATGATTTTATAACAGCTGGCCTATTGGTATGTACTGAGCTCATGGAACAGTTCAGACCACTTAGAAATTTATATTTGTTGCGATGCAGCAGCAAATGGCAGAAGGTATTAGCAACCCTCTCCTCCGCAACTCTTGTAGGTACTTTGTCTTCTCATTCTGAAAACCTCTCCTTTCACAGGAATATATTTCTCTGTCAAAAGAATTCCATGGCTCAAAAGTCGATCCCAAATGACCGGGGGAAAGTGGTATATATGTATTAGTTACTATTAATTTTTCCTAGCAAGTGGTAATGCATTATCCTGCGTTTTCTCTTTGGTTGTTTTGTACTTGTTCTTTGTATTAATTTCATATCATATTTCTTGAAGTTTATGAGAATTCATCAAATTATCATATGGGATAGAAGGAGTGGGCAGAAAAAGTGAAGATATATATTATTATTACTTCTACTGCATTTTACAACGGAGGCAAGAGCCTCAATATATAGAAAATAGGAAACTCGGCGGCTACTCTTGCTATAGTAACTAGTATATGATGATATTATCTTAAAGACATAAGCTTGATGATGTCAATGTTAAAGCTGATATTTAACAATATTATATTGAATGATTTGTAATAGTTTACATGGTATTTCATTAATTGACGCAAGAAACCAAGTACATACTCTTTTTCCAAGCAAATGCATTTTTACAGGCACTTACCTAATACAATAAAACTATGTGTATTCATATGTTGACTACTAATTGTACCAGTATTGTTATCAAATAATTATACTATGTTCACATGTTAGCCACCATCAAGTTTTCAACTACTTCATCTGTCCCTCTCATTTCTTTACACTTTATTTTTTGGGATATCCATCTCAAATCTTTACATTCTAAAATTACCCAAAATAGAAAAGTTTTATAATAAAAAAATAACTATATCCCCTACTTTCCTCCATTAAACTCATTTTATTACATAAAATATTGATTGGTCCCACCACTTTACTCACTTTTCTTACTTTTCTCCACTATTTTACTTTTTTCTAACGTCCGTGCCCAACTCATTTGTAAACAAATGAGAGGGACGGAGGGAGTACATGTTAGCTGCCATCAAGATTTCAACTACTCTAGTGAAGACACTATAAAGGTTGTAGTTGACTAATGACCATAAATATTGCCTGAAGCTCTGTATGTGTGCATCACTAATACTTTCAATTTCATCACCTTCTTAATACTTCCGATTTCATAAAAAAAAACACCCCATGACTTTGACCTCCTTCGATTCATCGCGCACTTAATTTTTGTATTAGCAACCATGAAATTTGCACATTCATTTTTAAACAATGTCACTGATAAACAAGATTTTTTTCAAGGCTTCAATAACAGATGACCCATTGGTGCGCTAGACTCGTGGAACAATTCCATTAACTTTTGTGAGGGGAATGGAGTTACATGTAGCGGTAGACATATGAGGGTAACAAAACTAAGCTTTTACTTGCAAGGTTTGGTGGGTATATTGCCTTCTCATGTTGGAAACCTCTCCTTTCTCAGGTCAATTCTCCTCGGTCAAAATGACATTCAGGGCTCAATCCAGAACGAAATTGGTTCACAATTCTTTTCAAGGTGGATTTCCTGCCAAAGTCATTGTGTAGATATTGCACACACTGGAATGTCTGGCAATAATCTAAAAGGAAAATTACCTAAAAAATTTGCTTCTTGGTTTAAGCTTAATTCCTTTAGTCTTGAAAAGAGCATTTTCTTACTCCCTTAAAAACAAAGAACATTCTTCACCCCATATATATATTGTGAGAGATAGTCAAGTAAAAATACAAACTACCAATCCCATTTAAGCATCTATTTAAAATACCTATTCTACTTCTAATATATTAAGAATATATTTTTATTATTAGTATTTAGAATTCTAAAGTTCTTAACAATTAGAAAAATAGGTTGAGAACATTTAAACTCTCTGTATCCTCATTTACATATAATGTGGGTCAGGAATGAATTTTGCAAATTATAAAAAGCGTTAATAAAAGGTAATCAACTAAAAAGAGTATTACAATAATATACTAACACTACTTTTATCTAATACAAGTTATCATAGGAATAAAACAGCAAAAATACAATATTTTAATGCATAAGCATGCATTTTAAATTAAAACACAATATGTAATTATACAATTTACAACAAAAATATATTCTTCTAGAAGATCCTAGAAAGTTCAAGGATATATTCTACTAGCATATCAAAATATAATATAAATATATTAAATATATTTCTATGAGATCATAATATATCATAATATATTACTTGAATAAATATATACTTTCTTTTCACCTACCATTATCCTGTCTTTATCACATTTTCTTCTAGAATATCTAGTTCTAATATAATTATATTGTTTCAAAAAGTACTAGTCTATTCTAGAACCTTCTCACATTTTCTTCTAGAATATCTGGGTCTAATATAATTATATTGTTTCAGAAAGTAACTAGTCTATTCCAGAACCTTCTATCTTATTGTATAAATATATCCCGTCTCTTCACCTACCATTATCCCTCTCTTCCCCATATTTTCCATTCCCCTAAAACTTTTCATACAGCTTCTCTTCTCCGTATTTCTCATTTCTTATATCTTTTCGGACATTTTTCATTTCCCTAAAACTTCTCATACAACTTCTTTTTCCCACATTTTTCATTGCCTGAAACTTTCTTTTCATACAATTTGAATGTGTTAGTATGGATAAATGGTAATCTAAATTAATTAATTGTTTAATGTCTATATGCTTATCTACATATATTTTTTAAACCAAATTTAAAATATTTTTATGATTATACTTGATGGCTTGTACGATGCAGGTTCTTGTGT
Organism: Saposhnikovia divaricata; assembly: GCA_036435485.1. Taxonomy (NCBI): domain Eukaryota; kingdom Viridiplantae; phylum Streptophyta; class Magnoliopsida; order Apiales; family Apiaceae; genus Saposhnikovia; species Saposhnikovia divaricata. Next base: position 50,205,873 of record CM071594.1, on the reverse strand, counting down.
TCCTTCTTTGTGATTCAATAAATCAACATCCAACAACACGTCAATAGTCAGGTAATCTCTCAACATTCAACAACACCTCAATAGTCAGGTAATCTCTCAAGTTCCAACAATTGTATTTTGTTTCTATTTGAGCACTAGTTTTATATTAATTTAGATATTCATCAATTTAAAATTTATTACAATTAAAACAAGATCTCAATTCTTAACTAATTATAGTTTTTGTTTGTTTTTATAGATCTATCTTGACCATGATTCCCAAACATAGTTTATATAGTTATGTCCTATTCTAATGTAAAATATTGGAATTTGCTTGATGTGAACTTTTATCCATTTACAAAACAGTCATGGAGTTTTTTTTTAATATTAATGTTAAAAAATACTATTCCAAAATCCTCATGTCATAATTGTTTTATAATAGAATATTTGTAGAAAATACTCCCAAAATTTTATTCCACATAAGGATGACAAATTTTGGACCACAAAATTTTTATTATACTTTCATTTACTATTTATTTAACTTTTATAAATTTTGTGGTCCAAAAGATTAATTTTTTATGATACACCATTAGTGACTCTTCTAAGCTTATTATTTAATAAATTATTGTATATATTTGAAGGTAGCTTAAAAATAATTAATATGAAATCTAACAATACAATTATTTTAATAGGTGATTTTTAATTTTATCCATTGGACATCCATGTATGTACTACTTGATACATGCAGGTACCTATGTGCGGTTTTAAAAATCATGAACTCAAGCAAGAAAATGCCATCAGGTACGTAATCCAAGAAAATCATGTAGAACCTCAGAGGTGAATAAATACAAAACTCTTTGTATCATATACTATCAAAATAATACAACGTACAACTTAGTCATTTGATTTTAAGAACTAACTACAGAATATATGCTATTATTTAATACCATATATGATTGTATGATAATTTTTTTTTTTTGCCGAATGATTGTATTTAGATAACATGAATTGCGAATGTTTGTGCGAACTACATGGTGTCATCACCATATTTAAACGTCTACTTCTCTTTGGTCTGGGTTTTGGAGCCAAGCTATGGATTTCAATTCTAAAGAGACAATGTCAACTTCTTAAGATTACAATGCCGGCCAATCTTCCATCAACTAGTGACTTCAACAATTTATGTAACTAAATATTTTAGAATTTTTAAGGAAATAATTACTAGCTAGTATAGAATTACCTGATGCAGAAATATTTCACTAGTTGTACCTAATGTATTTAATTGTCATCTGATGAAATTCTGATCTTTCCACATTGATGTCAAGTCTAGAAGAGATAACAGGTATTCTGAAACTTACTGAGTGATTGGTGAACAACTTCCTTTTCAGGATTAATCGGTCCAAAGACTGGTAAATGGACTACATTTTTCACGGAAATTTCGGTGAAGACGTAAGGGTCATGGATTATCCTGGCCTAGCAAATGGAACTTTGACATGTGTTGCTATCTCCTTTAGGTTGTCACTTGCACCAAGCACTCAAACAACATGCTTGGTGCAATTGACAAATTAAGGAGGTAGCAATAGTACCCATCATAGTTCAATTTGGTAGGCGAGGATCATCCATAACCCTTCTACTCATCAATGTAACATCTTTACCGAAATTTTTGTGAAATATAGTACTCCATCTGCCGGTCTTTGGACTAAGAATCCCGAAAAGTAAGTTGTTCACGAATCTCTCAACAAGTTTTAGTATACCTGTTCTTATTTTGGACTTGACATCACTATGAAAATATCATGATTTAATTAGACACTTTGAGATATTATGTACAGCTAGTGGCATATTTATGCACTAAGATACTTGAATACTAGCAAGTAATTATTTGCTTATATTAAATTTCTAAAATATTTACTTAAATTAATTTTTGAAGTTACAAGTAATTGAACATTGGCCAACATTGTAGTCTTATGAAGTTGACATTGTCTCTCTAAAGTTGAAACCCATGACTTGGCTCCAAAACCCAACAAAAAGAGCAGTAGACGTTTGTACATGGTGTTGACACCATTTTCGTCCACATAAACATGCTCGATCTATGGTATCTAGATAATTATAGTAAAAAATGTGTACTTTTATAGTTGGTTGTTAAAATCAAATGACCAAGTTGCAATTAGCTAACTTGAGCTGTAAACTATTTTGATAATGCATAATACATGAGTCTTAAATTTGGAAAAAATTCTGAAAATCATGATTGTGCCCCTACATTATTCCTGAGTCTGTCTATATTAATCGTTCTCAAATTCATCATTCTCTTAAATTTGATATAAGCTGCCTCAACATTTTAACAATTTCAAACAATGTTATAGATCAACACGCTTTGTCGTTCTCTTGAATTTGATATAAGCTGCCTCAACATTTTTATGTGCAATTTCAAACAATGTTACAGATCAACAAGCTTCGTTTTCTATCAATGATTTTATAACAGCTGGCCTATTGGTATGTACTGAGCTCATGGAACAATTCAGACCACTTCAGTCACGAGAAATTTATATTTGTTGCGATGCAGTAGCAAATGGCAGAAGGTATCAGCAACTCTCTCCTCCGCAACACTTGTAGGTACATTGTCTTCTCATACTGAAAACCTCTCCTTTCACAGGAATATATTTCTCTGTCAAAAGAATTCCATGGCTCAAAAGTCGATCCCAAATGACCGGGGGAAAGTGGTATATATGTATTAGTTACTATTAATTTTTCCTAGCAAGTGGTAATGCATTATCCTGCGTTTTCTCTTTGGTTGTTTTGTACTTGTTCTTTGTATTAATTTCATATCATATTTCTTGAAGTTTATGAGAATGCATCAAATTATCATATGGGATAGAAAGAGAGGGCAGAAAAACTGAAGATATATATTATTATTACTTCTACTGCATATTACAACGGAGGCAAGAGCCTGAATATATAGAAAATAGGAAACTCGGCGGCTACTCTTGCTAGAGTAGCTAGTATATGATGATATTATCTTAATGACATAAGCTTGATGATGTCAATGTTAAAGCTGATATTTAACAATATTATATTGAATGGTTTGTAATAGTTTACATGGTATTTCATTAGTTGCAAGAAACCAAGTACATACTCTTTTTCCAAGCAAATGCATTTTTACAGGCACTTACCTAATACAATAAAACTAGGTGTATTCATATGTTGACTACTAATTGTACCAGTATTGTTATCAAATAATTATACTATGTTCACATGTTAGCCACCATCAAGTTTTCAACTACTCCATCTGTCCCTCTCATTTCTTTACAATTTCTTTTTTGGGATATCCATCTCAAATCTTTACATTCCAAAATTACCCAAAATAGAAAAGTTTTATAATAAAAAAATAACTACATCCCCTACTTTCCTCCATTAAACTCATTTTATTACATAAAATATTTATTGGTCCCACCACTTTACTCACTTTTCTTTCTTTTCTCCACTATTTTACTTTTTTCTAACCTCGGTGCCCAACTCATTTGTAAACAAATGAGAGGGACCGAGGGAGTACATGTTAGCTGCCATCAAGATTTCAACTACTCTAGTGAAGACACTGTAAAGGTTGTAGTTGACTAATGACCATAAATATTGCCTGAAGCTCTGTATGTGTGCATCACCAATACTTCCAATTTCATCACCTTCTTAATACTTCCGATTTCATAAAAAAATACACCCCATGACTTTGACCTCCTTCGATTCATCGCGCACTTAATTTTGGTATTAGCAACCACGAAATTTGCACATTCATTTTTAAACAATGTCACTGATAAACAAGATTTTTTTCAAGGCTTCAATAACAGATGACCCATTGGTGCGCTAGAATCAACTTTTGTGAGGGGAATGGAGTTACATGTAGCCGTAGACATATTAGGGTAACAAAACTAAGCTTTTAAGCAAGGTTTGGTGGGTATATTGCCTTCTCATGTTGGAAACCTCTCATTTCTCAGGTCAATTCTCCTCCGTCAAAATGACTTTTAGGGCTCAATCCAGAACGAAATTGGTTCACAATTCTTTTCAAGGTGGATTTCCTGCCAATCTGAGTCATTGTGTAGATATTGCACACACGGGAATGTCTGGCAATAATCTAAAAGGAAAATTACCTAAAAAATTTGCTTCTTGGTTTAAGCTTAATTCCTTTTGTCTTGAAAAGAGCATTTTCTTACTCCCATAAAAACAAAGAACATTTTTCACCCCATATATATATTGTGAGAGATAGTCAGGTAAAAATACAAAATATCAATCCCATTTAAGCATCTATTTAAAATACCTATTCTACTTCTAATATATTAAGAATATATTTTTATTATTAGTATTTAGAATTCTAAAGTTCTTAACAATTAGAAAAATAGATTGAGAACATTTAAACTCTCCGTATCCTCATTTACATATAATGTGGGTCAGGAATGAATTTTACAAATTATAAAAAGCTTTAATAAAAGGTAATCAACTAAAAAGAGTATTACAATAATATACTAACACTACTTTTATCTAATACAAGTTATCATAGGAATAAAACAGTAAGAATATAATATTTTAATGCATAAGCATGCATTTTAAATTAAAACACAATTTGTAATTATACAATTTACAACAAAAACATATTCTTCTAGAAGATCCTAGAAAGTTCAAGGATATATTCTACTAGCATATCAAAATCTAATATAAATATATTAAATATATTTCTATGAGATCATAATATATCATAATACATTAATTGAATAAATATATCATTTCTTTTCACCTACCATTATCCTGTCTTTATCACATTTTCTTCTAGAATATCTAGTTCTAATATAATTATATTGTTTCAAAAAGTACTAGTCTATTCTAGAACCTTCTCACATTTTCTTCTAGAATATCTTGGTCTAATATAATTATATTGTTTCACAAAGTAACTAGTCTGTTCCAGAACCTTCTATCTTATTGTATAAATATATCCTTTCTCTTCACCTACCATTATCCCTCTCTTCCCCATATTTTTCATTCCCCTAAAACTTTCCATACAGCTTCTCTTCTCCGTATTTCTCATTTCTTATATCTTTTCCGGACATTTTTCATTTCCCTAAAACTTCTCATACAACTTCTTTTTCCCACATTTTTCAATGCCTGAAACTTTCTTTTCATACAATTTCAATGTGTTAGTATGGATAAATGGTAATCTAAATTAATTAATTGTTTAATGTCTACTTATCTACATATATTTTTTAAACCAAATTTAAAATATTTTTATGATTATACTTGATGGCTTGTACGATGCATTGTGTTCCTTCTTTGTGATTCACTAAATCAACATCAATAGTCAGGTAATCTCTCAAGTTCCAACAATTGTATTATGTTTCTGTTTGAGAACTAGTTTTTCATTAATTTAGATATTCATCAATTTAAAATTTAATACAATTAAATCAAGATCTCAATTCTTAACTAATTATAGTTTTTGTTTGTTTTTATAGATCTAGCTTGATCATGATTCCCAAACATAGTTTATATAGTTATGTCCTATTCTAATGTAAAATATTGGAATTTGTTTGATGTGAACTTTTATCCATTTACAAAACAGTCATGGAGTTTTTTTTTAATATTAATGTTAAAAAATACTATTCCAAAATCCTCATGTCATAATTCTTTTATAATAGAATATTTGTAGAAAATACTCCCAAAATTTTATTCCACATAAGGATGACAAATTTTGGACCACAAAATTTTTTATTATACTTTCATTTACAATTTATTTAACTTTTACAAATTTTGTGGTCCAAAAGATTAATTTTTTATGATACACCATTAGTGACTCTTCTAAGATTATTATTTAATAAATTATTGTATATATTTGAAGGTAGCTTAAAAATAATTAATATGAAATCTAACAATACAATTATTTTAATAGGTGATTTTTAATTTTATCCATTGGACATCCATGTATGTACTACTTGATACATGCAGGTACCTATGTGCGGTTTTAAAAATCATGACCTCAAGCCAGAAAATGCCATCAGGTACGTAATCCAAGAAAATCATGTAGAACCTCAAAGTTGAATAAATACAAAACTCTTTGTATCATATACTATCAAAATAATACAACGTACAACTTAGTCATTTGATTTTAAGAACTAACTACAGAATATATGCTATTATTTACTACCATATATGAGTGTATGATTATTATTTTTTTTGTCGAATGATTGTATTTAGATAACATGAATTGCGAATGTTTGTGTGAACTACATGGTGTCATCACCATATTTAAACGTCTACTGCTCTATGGTCTGGGTTTTGGAGCCAAGCTATGGATTTCAATGTCAACTTCTTAAGATTACAATGTCGGCCAATCTTCCATCAACTAGTGACTTCAACAATTTATGTAACTAAATATTTTAGAATTTTTAAGAAAATAATTACTAGCTAGTATAGGATTACCTTATGCAGAAATATTTCACTAGCTGTACCTAATGTATTTAATTGTCCTCTGATGAAATTCTGATCTTTCCACATTGATGTCAAGTTTAGAAGAGATAACTGGTATGCTGAAACTTACTGAGTGATTGGTGAACAACTTCCTTTTCAGGATTAATCGGTCCAAAGACTGGTAAATGGACTACATTTTGCACGGAAATTTCGGTGAAGACGTAAGGGTCATGGATTATCCTGGCCTAGCAAATGGAACTTTGACATGTGTTGCTATCTCCTTTAGGTTGTCACTTGCACCAAGCACCGTGTTTCAATTTTTCTGTGATCACAAATCTAGAATGGAGGTATGCATTAATCAGCTAAATGCTAAATGCATACCTCCTTTCTATTTTTGTGATCACAGGAAAACTCAAACAACATGCTCGGTGCAATTGACAAATTAAGGAGGTAGCAACAGTACCCATCATAGTTCCATTTGGTTGGCGAGGATCATCCATAACCCTTCTACTCATCAATGTAACATCTTTACCGAAATTTTTGTGAAATATAGTACTCCATCTGCCGGTCTTTGGACTAAGAATCCCGAAAAGTAAGCTGTTCACGAATCTCTCAACAAGTTTTAGTATACCTGTTCTTATTTTGGACTTGACATCACTATGAAAATATCATGATTTAATTAGACACTTTGAGACATTATGTATGGCTAGTGGCATATTTCTGCATTAAGATACTTGAATACTAGCTAGTAATTATTTGCTTATATTAAATTTCTAAAATATTTACTTAAATAAATTGTTGAAGTTACAAGTTAATTGAACATTGGCCAACATTGTAGTCTTATGAAGTTGACATTGTCTCTCTAAAGTTGAAACCCATGACTTGGCTCCAAAACCCAACAAAAAGAGCAGTAGACAGTAGACGTTTGTACATGGTGTTGACACCATTTTCGTCCACATAAACATGCTCGATCTATGCTATCTAGATAATTATAGTAAAAAATGTGTACTTTTATAGTTGGTTGTTAAAATCAAATGACCAAGTTGGAATTAGCTAACTTGAGCTGTAAACTATTTTGATAATGCATAATAAATGAGTCTTAAATTTGGAAAAAATTATGAAAATCATGATTGTGCCCCTACACTATTCCTGAGTCTGTTTATATTAATCGTTCTCAAATTCATCATTCTCTTAAATTTGATAAAAGCTGCCTCAACATTTTAACAATTTCAAACAATGTTATAGATCAACACGCTTTGTCGTTCTCTTGAATTTGATATAAGCTGCCTCAACATTTTTATGTGCAATTTCAAACAATGTTACAGATCAACAAGCTTCGTTTTCTATCAACGATTTTATACCAGCTGGCCTATTGGTATGTACTGAGCTCATGGAACAATTCAGACCACTTCAATCACGAGAAATTTATATTTGTTGCGATGCAGCAGCAAATGGCAGAAGGTATCAGCAACTCTCTCCTCCTCAACAGTTGTAGGTACATTGTCTTCTCATACTGAAAACCTCTCCTTTCACTGGAATATATTTCTCTGTCAAAAGAACTCCATGGCTCAAAAGTCCATCCCAAATGACTGGGGGAAAGTGGTATATATGTATTAGTTACTATTAATTTTTCCTAGCAAGTGGTAATGCATTATCCTGCGTTTTCTCTTTGGTTGTTTTGTACTTGTTCTTTGTATTAATTGCATATCATATTTCTTGAAGTTTATGAGAATGCATGAAATTATCATATGGGATAGAAAGAGAGGGCAGAAAAACTGAAGATATATATTATTATTACTTCTACTGCATATTACAACGGAGGCAAGAGCCTCAATATATAGAAAATAGGAAACTCGGCGGCTACTCTTGCTACAGTAGCTAGTATATGATGATATTATCTTAATGACATAAGCTTGATGATGTCAATGTTAAAGTTGATATTTAACAATATTATATTGAATGGTTTGTAATAGTTTACATGGTATTTCATTAGTTGACGCAAGAAACCAAGTACATACTCTTTTTCCAAGCAAATGCATTTTTACAGGCACTTACCTAATACAATAAAACTATGTGTATTCATATGTTGACTACTAATTGTACCAGTGTTGTTATCAAATAATTATACTATGTTCACATGTTAGCCACCATCAAGTTTTCAAATACTCCATCTGTCCCTCTCGTTTCTTTACACTTTCTTTTTTGGGATATCCATCTCAAATCTTTACATTCCAAAACTTACCCAAAATAGAAAAGTTTTATAACAAAAAAATAACTACATCCCCTACTTTTCTCAATTAAACTCATTTTATTACATAAAATATTGATTGGTCCACCACTTTACTCACTTTTCTTACTTTTCTCCACTATTTTACTTTTTCCTAACCTCCGTGCCCAACTCATTTGTAAACAAATGAGAGGGACCGAGGGAGTACATGTTAGCTGCCATCAAGATTTCAACTACTCTAGTGAAGACACTGTAAAGGCTCTAGTTGACTAATGACCATAAATATTGCCGGAAGCTCTGTATGTGTGCATCACCAATACTTTCAATTTCATCACCTTCTTAATACTTCCGATTTCATAAAAAACACCCCATGACTTTGACCTCCTTCGATTCATCGCGCACTTAATTTTGGTATTAGCAACCATGAAATTTGCACATTCATTTTTAAACAATGTCACTGATAAACAAGATTTTTTTCAAGGCTTCAATAACAGATGACCCATTGGGTGCGCTAGACTCGTGGAACAATTCCATCAACTTCAACTTGTGTGAGGGGAATGGAGTTACATGTAGCCGTAGACATATAAGGGTAACAAAACTAAGCTTTTACTCGCAAGGTTTGGTGGGTATATTGCCTTCTCATGTTGGAAGCCTCTCCTTTCTCAGGTCAATTCTCCTCCGTCAATATGACTTTCGGGGCTCAATCCCGAACGAAATTGGTTCACAATTCTTTTCAAGCATTGTGTAGATATTTCACACACTGGAATGTCTGGAAATAATCTAAAAGAAAAATTACCTAAAAAATTTGTTTCTTGGTCTAAGCTTAATTCCTTTAGTCTTGAAAAGAGCATTTTCTTACTCCCTTAAAAACAAAGAACATTCTTCACCCCATATATATATTGTAAGAGATAGTCAGGTAAAAATAAAAAATATCAATCCCATTTAAGCATCTATTTAAAATACATATTCTACTTCTAATATATTAAGAATATATTTTTATTATTAGTATTTAGAATTCTAAAGTTCTTAACAATTAGAAAAATAGATTGAGAACATTTAAACTCTCCCTATCCTCATGTACATATAATGTGGGTGAGGAATAAATTTTACAAATTATAAAAAGCTTTAATAAAAGGTAATCAACTAAAAAGAGTATTACAATAATATACTAACACTACTTTTATCTAATACAAGTTATCATAGGAATAAAACAGCAAGAATATAATATTTTAATGCATAAGCATGCATTTTAAATTAAAACACAATATGTAATTATACAATTTACAACAAAAATATATTCTTCTACAAGATCCTAGAAAGTTCAAGGATATATTCAACTAGCATATCAAAATCTAATATAAATATATTAAATATATTTCTATGAGATCATAATATATCATAATACATTAATTGAATAAATATATCATTTCTTTTCACCTACCATTATCCTGTCTTTATCACATTTTCTTCTAGAATATCTAGTTCTAATATAATTATATTGTTTCAAAAAGTACTAGTCTATTCTAGAACCTTCTCACATTTTCTTCTAGAATATCTTGGTCTAATATAATTATATTGTTTCAGAAAGTAACTAGTCTGTTCCAGAACCTTCTATCTTATTGTATAAGTATATCCTTTCTCTTCACCTACCATTATCCCTCTCTTCCCCATATTTTTCATTCCCCTAAAACTTTCCATACAGCTTCTCTTCTCCGTATTTCACATTTCTTATATCTTTTCCGGACATTTTTCATTTCCCTAAAACTTCTCATACAACTTCTTTTTCCCACATTTTTCAATGCCTGAAACTTTCTTTTCATACAATTTCAATGTGTTAGTATGGATAAATGGTAATCTAAATTAATTAATTGTTTAATGTCTACTTATCTACATATATTTTTTAAACCAAATTTAAAATATTTTTATGATTATACTTGATGGCTTGTACGATGCAGGTTCTTGTGTTCCTTCTTTGTGATTCACTAAATCAACATCAATAGTCAGGTAATCTCTCAAGTTCCAACAATTGTATTATGTTTCTGTTTGAGAACTAGTTTTTCATTAATTTAGATATTCATCAATTTAAAATTTAATACAATTAAATCAAGATCTCAATTCTTAACTAATTATAGTTTTTGTTTGTTTTTATAGATCTAGCTTGATCATGATTCCCAAACATAGTTTATATAGTTATGTCCTATTCTAATGTAAAATATTGGAATTTGCTTGATGTGAACTTTTATCCATTTACAAAACAGTCATGGAGTTTTTTTTAATATTAATGTTAAAAAATACTATTCCAAAATCCTCATGTCATAATTATTTTATAATAGAATATTTGTAGAAAATACTCCCAAAATTTTATTCCACATAAGGATGACAAATTTTGGACCACAAATTTTTTTATTATACTTTCATTTACTATTTATTTAACTTTTACAAATTTTGTGGTCCAAAAGATTAATTTTTTATGATACACCATTAGTGACTCTTCTAAGATTATTATTTAATAAATTATTGTATATATTTGAAGGTAGCTTAAAAATAATTAATATGAAATCTAACAATACAATTATTTTAATAGGTGATTTTTAATTTTATCCATTGGACATCCATGTATGTACTACTTGATACATGCAGGTACCTATGTGGGGTTTTAAAAATCATGACCTCAAGCCAAAAAATGCCATCAGGTACGTAATCCAAGAAAATCATGTAGAACCTCAAAGGTGAATAAATACAAAACTCTTTGTATCATATACTATCAAAATAATACAACGTACAACTTAGTCATTTGATTTTAAGAACTAACTACAGAATATATGCTATTATTTACTACCATATATGAGTGTATGATTTTTTTTTTTGTCGAATGATTGTATTTAGATAACATGAATTGCGAATGTTTGTGTGAACTACATGGTGTCATCACCATATTTAAACGTCTACTGCTCTTTGGTCTGGGTTTTGGAGCCAAGCTATGGATTTCAATGTCAACTTCTTAAGATTACAATGCCGGCCAATCTTCCATCAACTAGTGACTTCAACAATTTATGTAACTAAATATTTTAGAATTTTTAAGTAAATAATTACTAACTAGTATAGGATTACCTTATGCAGAAATATTTCACTAGCTGTACCTAATGTATTTAATTGTCCTTTGATGAAATTCTGATCTTTCCACATTGATGTCAAGTCTAGAAGAGATAACTGGTATGCTGAAACTTACTGAGTGATTGGTGAACAACTTCCTTTTCAGGATTAATCGGTCCAAAGACTGGTAAATGGACTACATTTTGCACGGAAATTTCGGTGAAGACGTAAGGGTCATGGATTATCCTGGCCTAGCAAATGGAACTTTGACATGTGTTGCTATCTCCTTTAGGTTGTCACTTGCACCAAGCACCGTGTTTCAATTTTTCTGTGATCACAAATCTAGAATGGAGGTATGCATTAATCAGCTAAATGCTAAATGCATACCTCCTTTCTATTTTTGTGATCACAGGAAAACTCAAACAACATGCTTGGTGCAATTGACAAATTAAGGAGGTAGCAACAGTACCCATCATAGTTCCATTTGGTTGGCAAGGATCATCCATAACCCTTCTACTCATCAATGTAACATCTTTACCGAAATTTTTGTGAAATATAGTACTCCATCTGCCGGTCTTTGGACTAAGAATCCCGAAAAGTAAGCTGTTCACGAATCTCTCAACAAGTTTTAGTATACCTGTTCTTATTTTGGACTTGACATCACTATGAAAATATCATGATTTAATTAGACACTTTGAGACATTATGTATGGCTAGTGGCATATTTCTGCATTAAGATACTTGAATACTAGCTAGTAATTATTTGCTTATATTAAATTTCTAAAATATTTACTTAAATAAATTGTTGAAGTTACAAGTTAATTGAACATTGGCCAACATTGTAATCTTATGAAGTTGACATTGTCTCTCTAAAGTTGAAACCCATGACTTGGCTCCAAAACCCAACAAAAAGAGCAGTAGACAGTAGACATTTGTACATGGTGTTGACACCATTTTCGTCCACATAAACATGCTCGTCTATGCTATCTAGATAATTATAGTAAAAATTGTGTACTTTTATAGTTGGTTGTTAAAATCAAATGACCAAGTTGGAATTAGCTAACTTGAGCTGTAAACTATTTTGATAATGCATAATACATGAGTCTTAAATTTGGAAAAAATTATGAAAATCATGATTGTGCCCCTACACTATTCCTGAGTCTGTTTATATTAATCGTTCTCAAATTCATCATTCTCTTAAATTTGATATAAGCTGCCTCAACATTTTAACAATTTCAAACAATGTTATAGATCAACACGCTTTGTCGTTCTCTTGAATTTGATATAAGCTGCCTCAACATTTTTATGTGCAATTTCAAACAATGTTACAGATCAACAAGCTTCGTTTTCTATCAACGATTTTATACCAGCTGGCCTATTGGTATGTACTGAGCTCATGGAACAATTCAGACCACTTCAGTCACGAGAAATTTATATTTGTTGCGATGCAGCAGCAAATGGCAGAAGGTATCAGCAACTCTCTCCTCCTCAACACTTGTAGGTACATTGTCTTCTCATACTGAAAACCTCTCCTTTAAAAAAAAAATATATTTCTCTGTCAAAAGAACTCCATGGCTCAAAAGTCCATCCCAAATGACTGGGGGAAAGTGGTATATATGTATTAGTTACTATTAATTTTTCCTAGCAAGTGGTAATGCATTATCCTGCGTTTTCTCTTTGGTTGTTTTGTACTTGTTCTTTGTATTAATTGCATATCATATTTCTTGAAGTTTATGAGAATGCATGAAATTATCATATGGGATAGAAAGAGAGGGCAGAAAAACTGAAGATATATATTATTATTACTTCTACTGCATATTACAACGGAGGCAAGAGCCTCAATATATAGAAAATAGGAAACTCGGCGGCTACTCTTGCTACAGTAGCTAGTATATGATGATATTATCTTAATGACATAAGCTTGATGATGTCAATGTTAAAGCTGATATTTAACAATATTATATTGAATGGTTTGTAATAGTTTACATGGTATTTCATTAGTTGACGCAAGAAACCAAGTACATACTCTTTTTCCAAGCAAATGCATTTTTACAGGCACTTACCTAATACAATAAAACTATGTGTATTCATATGTTGACTACTAATTGTACCAGTATTGTTATCAAATAATTATACTATGTTCACATGTTAGCCACCATCAAGTTTTCAAATACTCCATCTGTCCCTCTCGTTTCTTTACACTTTCTTTTTTGGGATATCCATCTCAAATCTTTACATTCCAAAACTTACCCAAAATAGAAAAGTTTTATAATAAAAAAATAACTACATCCCCTACTTTTCTCAATTAAACTCATTTTATTACATAAAATATTGATTGGTCCACCACTTTACTCACTTTTCTTACTTTTCTCCACTATTTTACTTTTTCCTAACCTCCGTGCCCAACTCATTTGTAAACAAATGAGAGGGACCAAGGGAGTACATGTTAGCTGCCATCAAGATTTCAACTACTCTAGTGAAGACACTGTAAAGGATCTAGTTGACTAATGACCATAAATATTGCCTGAAGCTCTGTATGTGTGCATCACCAATACTTTCAATTTCATCACCTTCTTAATACTTCCGATTTCATAAAAAACACCCCATGACTTTGACCTCCTTCGATTCATCGCGCACTTAATTTTGGTATTAGCAACCATGAAATTTGCACATTCATTTTTAAACAATGTCACTGATAAACAAGATTTTTTTCAAGGCTTCAATAACAGATGACCCATTGGGTGCGCTAGACTCGTGGAACAATTCCATCAACTTTTGTGAGGGGAATGCAGTTACATGTAGCCGTAGACATATGAGGGTAAGAAAACTAAGCTTTTACTGGCAAGGTTTGGTGGGTATATTGCCTTCTCATGTTGGAAGCCTCTCCTTTCTCAGGTCAATTCTCCTCCGTCAATATGACTTTCGGGGCTCAATCCCGAACGAAATTGGTTCACAATTCTTTTCAAGCATTGTGTAGATATTGCACACACTGGAATGTCTGGAAATAATCTAAAAGGAAAATTACCTAAAAAATTTGTTTCTTGGTCTAAGCTTAATTCCTTTAGTCTTGAAAAGAGCATTTTCTTACTCCCTTAAAAACAAAGAACATTTTTCACCCCATATATATATTGTAAGAGATAGTCAGGTAAAAATAAAAAATATCAATCCCATTTAAGCATCTATTTAAAATACATATTCTACTTCTAATATATTAAGAATATATTTTTATTATTAGTATTTAGAATTCTAAAGTTCTTAACAATTAGAAAAATAGATTGAGAACATTTAAACTCTCAGTATCCTCATATTCATATAATGTGGGTCAGGAATGAATTTTACAAATTTTAAAAAGCGTTAATACAAGGAAATCAACTAAAAAGAGTATTAAAATAATATACTAACAATACTTTTATCTAATACAAGTTATCGTAGAAATAAAATAGCAAAAATACAATATTTTAATGCATAAGCATGCATTTTAAATTAAAACACAATATGTAATTATACAATTTACAACATAAATATATTCTTCTAGAAGATCCTAGAAAGTTCAAGGATATATTCTACTAGCATATCATAATCTAATATAAATAGTTTAAATATATTTCTATGAGATCATAATATATCATAATATATTAATTGAATAAATATATCCTTTCTTTTCACCAACCATTATCCTGTTTTTCTCACATTTTCTTCTAGAATATCTAGTTCTAATATAATTATATTGTTTCAAAAAGTACTAGTCTATTCTAGAACCTTCTCACATTTTCTTCTAGAATATCTGGGTCTAATATAATTATATTGTTTCAGAAAGTAACTAGTCTATTCTAGAACCTTCTATCTTATTGTATAAATATATCCTTTCTCTTCACCTACCATTATCCCTCTCTTCCCCATATTTTTCATTCCCCTAAAACTTTGCATACAGCTTCTCTTCTCCATATTTCGCATTTCTTATATCTTTTGCGGACATTTTTCATTTCCCTAAAACTTCTCATACAACTTCTTTTTCCCACATTTTTCAATGCCCGAAACATTCTTTTCATACAATTTCTATGTGTTAGTATGGATAAATGGTAATCTAAATTAATTAATTGTTTAAAGTCTATATGCTTATCTACATATATTTTTTAAACCAAATTTAAAATATTTTTATGATTATACTTGATGGCTAGTACGTTCTTGTGTTCCTTCTTTGTGATTCACTAAATCAACATTCAACAACACGTCAATAGTCAGGTAATCTCTCAACATTCAACAACACGTCAATAGTCAGGTAATCTCTCAATTTCCAACAATTGTATTATGTTTCTGTTTGACCACTAGTTTTTTATTAATTTAGATATTCATCAATTTAAAATTAAATACAATTAAATCAAGATCTCAATTCTTAACTAATTATAGTTTTTGTTTGTTTTTATAGATCTTGCTTGACCATGATTCCCTAACATAGTTTATATAGTTATGTCCTATTCTAATGTAAAATATTGGAATTTGCTTGATGTGAACTTTTATCCTTTTACAAAACAGTCATGGAGTTTTTTTTAATATTAATGTTAAAAAAAACTATTCCAAAATCCTCATGTCATAATTCTTTTATATTAGAATATTTGCAGAAAATACTCCCAAAATTTTATTCCACATAAGGATGACAAATTTTGGACCACAAAATTTTTTATTATACTTTCATTTACTATTTATTTAAATTTTACAAATTTTGTGGTCCAAAAGATTAATTTTATTAATAGGTGATTTTTAATTTTATCCATTGGACATCCATGTATGTACTACTTGATACATGCAGGTACCTATGTGCGGTTTTATAAATCATGACCTCAAGCCAGAAAATGCCATCAGGTACGTAATCCAAGAAAATCCTGTAGAACCTTAAAGGTGAATAAATACAAAACTCTTTGTATCATATATTATCAAAATAATACAACTTACAACTTAGTCATTTGATTTTAAGAACGAACTACAGAATATATGCTATTATTTATTACCATATATGAGTGTATGATTAATTTTTTTTTTGCCGAATGAGTGTATTTAGATAACATGAATTGCGAATGTTTGTGTGAACTACATGGTGTCATCACCATATTTAAACGTCTACTGCTCTTTGGTCTGGGTTTTGGAGCCAAGCTATGGATTTCAATTCTAAAGAGACAATGTCAACTTCTTAAGATTACAATGCCGGCCAATCTTCCATCAACTAGTGACTTCAACAATTTATGTAACTAAATATTTTAGAATTTTTAAGAAAATAATTACTAGCTAGTATAGGATTACCTTATGCAGAAATATTTCACTAGCTGTACCTAATGTATTAAATTGTCCTCTGATGAAATTTTGATCTTTCCACATTGATGTCAAGTCTAGAAGAGATAATAGGTATGCTGAAACTTACTGAGTGATTGGTGAACAACTTCCTTTTCAAGATTAATCGGTCCAAAGACTAGTAAATGGACTACATTTTGCACGGAAATTTCGGTGAAGACGTAAGGGTCATGGATTATCCTGGCCTAGCAAATGGAACTTTGACATGTGTTGCTATCTCCTTTAGGTTGTCACTTGTACCAAGCACGGTGTTTCAATTTTTCTGTACCAGTATTGTTATCAAATAATTATACTATGTTCACATGTTAGCCACCATCAAGTTTTCAACTACTCCATCTGTCCCTCTCATTTCTTTACACTTTCTTTTTTGGGATATCCATCTCAAATCTTTACATTCCAAAATTACCCAAAATAGAAAAATTTTATAATAAAAAAATAACTACATCCCCTACTTTCCTCCATTAAACTCATTTTATTACGTAAAATATTAATTGGTCCCACCACTTCACTCACTTTTCTTACTTTTCTCCACTATTTTACTTTTTTCTAACCTTTGTGCCCAAGATTTCAACTACTCTAGTGAAGACACTGTAAGGTTGTAGTTGACTAATGACCATAAATATTGCCTGAAGCTCTGTATGTGTGCATCACCAATACTTTCAATTTCATCACCTTCTTTAATACTTCCGATTTCATAAAAAAACACACCCCGTGACTTTGACTTCCTTCGATTCATTGCGCACTTATTTTTGGTATTAGCAACCATGAAATTTGCACATTCATTTTTAAACAATGTCACTGATAAACAAGATTTTTTTAAGGCTTCAATAACAGATGACCCATTGGTGCCCTAGACTCGTGGAACAATTCCATCAACTTTTGTGAGGGGAATGGAGTTACATGTAGCCGTAGACATATGAGGGTAACAAAACTAAGCTTTTACTTGCAAGGTTTGGTGGGTATATTGCCTTCTCATGTTGGAAACCTCTCCTTTCTCAGGTCAATTCTCCTCCGTCAAAATGACTTTCAGGGCTCAATCCAGAACAAAATTGGTTCACAATTCTTTTCAAGGTCGATTTCCTGCCAATCTGAGTCATTGTGTAGATATTGCACACACTGGAATGTCTTGCAATAATCTAAAAGGAAAATTACCTAAAAAATTTGCTTCTTGGTATAAGCTTAATTCCTTTAGACTTGAAAAGAGCATTTTCTTACTCCCTTAAAAACAAAGAACATTCTTCACCCATATATATATTGTGAGAGATAGTCAGGTAAAAATACAAAATATCAATCCCATTTAAGCATCTATTTAAAATACCTATTCTACTTCTAATATATTAAGAATATATTTTTATTATTAGTATTTAAAATTCTAAAGTTCTTAACAATTAGAAAAATAGATTGAGAACATTTAAACTCTCCGTATCCTCATTTACATATAATGTGGATCAGGAATGAATTTTACAAATTATAAAAAGCGTTAATAAAAGGTAATCAACTAAAAAGAGTATTACAATAATATACTAACACTACTTTTATCTAATACAAGTTATCATAGGAATAAAACAGCAAAAATACAATATTTTAATGTATAAGCATGCATTTTAAATTAAAACACAATATGTAATTATACAATTTACAACAAAAATATATTCTTCTAGAAGATCCTAGAAAGTTCAAGGATATATTCTACTAGCATATCAAAATCTAATATAAATATATTAAATATATTTCAATGAGATAATAATATATCATAATATATTACTTGAATAAATATATCCTTTCTTTTCACCGACCATTATCCTGTCTTTATCACATTTTCTTCTAGAATATCTAGTTCTAATATAATTATATTGTTTCAAAAAGTACTAGTCTATTCTAGAACCTTCTCACATTTTCTTCTAGAATATCTGGGTCTAATATAATTATATTGTTTCAGAAAGTAACTAGTCTATTTCAGAACCTTCTATCTTATTGTATAAATATATCCTTTCTCTTCACCTACCATTATCCCTCTCTTCCCCATATTTTTCATTCCCCTAAAACTTTCCATACAGCTTCTCTTCTACGTATTTCTCATTTCTTATATCTTTTCCGGACATTTTTCATTTCCCTAAAACTTCTCATACAACTTCTTTTTCCCACATTTTTCATTGCCTGAAACTTTCTTTTCATACAATTTCAATGTGTTAGTATGGATAAATGGTAATCTAAATTAATTAATTGTTTAATGTCTATATGCTTATCTACATATATTTTTTAAACCAAATTTAAAATATTTTTATGATTATACTTGATGGCTTGTACGATGCAGGTTCTTGTGTTCCTTCTTTGTGATTCACTAAATCAACATCCAACAACACGTCAATAGTCATGTAATCTCTCAACATTCAACGACACCTCAATAGTCAGGTAATCTCTAAGTTCAAACAATTGTATTATGTTTCTGTTTGAGCACTAGTTTTTGATTAATTTAGATATTCATCAATTTAAAATTTAATACAATTAAATCAAGATCTCAATTCTTAACTAATTATAGTTTTTCTTTTTTTTATAGATCTAGCTAGACCATGATTCCCAAACATAGTTTATATAGTTATGTCATATTCTAATGTAAAATATTGGAATTTGCTTGATGTGAACTTTTATCCATTTACAAAACAGTCATGGAGTTTTTTTTTAATATTAATGTTAAAAAATACTATTCCAAAATCCTCATGTCATAATTCTTTTATAATAGAATATTTGTAGAAAATACTCCCAAAAGATTAACCGAGCAATCTTTTTATATATAGATTTAACTTCCTGATTCAATGTATCTGTAAAATCGTAAAGATCTTATAAGACATACATATAGTTAGTTAATTTTCTATCATAATATGTCAGATGTCAACATGTTTGTTATGTCAATAATAGAGACTATAATAATATATTTTAATTAAATAAGAAAGTTGTAAATATTATTCAGTAATTTTCAAATTATTTCTAAGAAAAATTGCGCTTGACCATAAAGGTCAGAAAAATGTTCCAAATACTGTTAACGATACAGGTCAAACGACCATACTTATCATATATCTTCTTACTTTTTCAAATGCGAATGCGGCAACAAAAGTTTGTAGCCATACACCATAAAGTACTTTATTGAGAGTTCATATCCCATTAATAACATATCGTTGTTTGCCTTGTTTGCGTATGTTCTGGTGACCTTCCAATAAAGTAAAGTGAAAAATTTAGTTTCCAAAAAATTAAAAATAAAATTCACCTTATATTCTCAGATAGGCAATAACAATTATTAACTATGACATGAAATTCATTCATATTTAGGATTCACCAATAATTATATAAATTCATAAAATATAAGAAGAGACTAAAATTGAACATCTTTTAAGGGAGTAAGCAGTGGTAAAGTTTATTCTCTTAGCAGGTTATATAATTCGTGACTTGAGCTTGTAGAGTACCTACGTTAAAGTTGACTACCAAAGTACAGAAATGATTTTGAAGAATATAGACAGGTGCTTTTTATAACTACTCTGACCATAAAAAAAATTGTGGCATAATATGCATTCGACACACGAACAAATATATTAATATAAGTGTTATTAAGTTGAGAAAAGTTAAATACTTTAATTTGGAACATGCATGTGTGTGTGAATAAGTATGTAGGTATTTTTGTTAGTAAAAAAATCAAAAGTAGATACATAAAGTGATTAACTCTTACAGAAAAAATAGCATCATTCATAAACATTAATTTTTCTCAATCTAATAATTTAAATTGCCAAATAAAAATATTTCGTAGATATACAACTGCCTTGTAAAAGATTTAAGTGAAAAAGGTTTGAAGCGGAGAAAAATATCAGACATAAAAAATTTAAAAATTTTAAATAATAAATTAATTAAATATATTGTTGAAATTAATATTTTATTTACACATGTATCACATCAAATTTATATATATTTAAATAATTGTACATCTAATTTAATATTACATCTATTGCGAACTTACTAAGTAATTGTCTTTACATTCCTGAATTTCATTTAATTAATGGTAAACCACAAATTAAATTAAGGACAGATATTTAAAATGCTAATGATGAAAAAAATGGTTGGTTCTTATTTTGAAAGATAATAATAAAACGTTTATTTAACTATTAGTAAATCTAATTTAATATTAATTTTAATTTGGACTTACTAATTAATTGACTTTACACTCTTGAATTTTTTGACTAATAGGAAATCACAAAACAAATTTAAGGATAAATAATCAAAATAATAATTATACAAAAACAAATGAGTTTGATTTTATATGATAATTATATTAAAAAAATGGTTCAAAATAAATGACAATTAATGGTTTTAAGATTGTTTCCGTAACTTTTGTCATTGATTCATGTTGTAAATTCAAGATGCCTTCTAAATTGTTATGGTTATTCATGATATACCTTTGAATATTAAATTGGTGAAATAGAAATATATATAATATTAAAGTTATAAGCTATTAAGTTGATGAAGAAAAGAGATTTTTAATTGATGTATCGAAGAAAAAAACTATTGAATGCATTTTTATTGAATGTGACTTGTGTGTGTTTCTCAAGAATCGACTTCCAATGTCTAGAAAAATTCTGCTTCAGTGGAATCGATAAACTGATCTTATATGGGCGTTGACCCCTTCCAGAAAGGCCGTATAAGAAAAACTATATCTTACTTTTAAATGTATGGATAGTGATACAATATATATTTTAGTGATCATAAAGGTAAGTTATAAATGATAACATTGGCAACCCAACATTATAAAAAAAACATTTATCTATATGCATGCCTAAAAATGTAAACAAATCGATGTAATATATGTGGTAAGGATTGATGGCTACAATTCAGTAAGTCTGACCACTAAATATTCTAATGGGAAGTAATCTTGGCATTAGAAACGGGGATGATAAAAACCTAAATCATTTTTAATTATTTTTTTGTCAGAATTGTTTTTCTGTTGATTTTATTGGACAACTAAAACACAAAACATATGATACATATAAATAATCGAAATAAAAAATAATATATATCCAAGTATAGTTTGTCATTTAATAAAAATATACAAGGTAGTACCTTAACCGAAATTGATATGATTTAAGCAGAGGAGAATTGATGCAGACACTTAGTTCATCAAAGTTGGCTAGGTCTGATGGAGAATAGGGAATAGGCGGTTTAGATTTCTTGTAATGATTAAATTGATATAATAATTCTATTTTTCAGTTTGTAAGAATTTTATTTGAGGTATTTTTATTTTATGTAAATTGATTATTAGTTAATCGTTAAAATAAAAATTAGTAGTTATTATGTTTAGTTTTTTTATATATAAACAGTTATTATATCTCGTTAATTGATATAAAAAACAAAAATCTATTGTTAATGAGTTTAACTTGAGTTAAGTTTTATTTTGGCTGAAATGTAGATTCTAGATACAATATAGAAACTTGTTACATTAAGTTTAATTGATCTAGACTTTGATTGATACTAAAATAATTCACAATCTTACGATTGGTTAGCTAATACGTGGTAGATTCGGGTATTATAATAAAGGATGTTAAAAAAAAATTCATAACTAAAAGATATATAAAACATATGTAATTTACTGTTATGTAGATTTATAAAAAATATTATTCACGGTTAGTAGTAATTTTTTAAAATAAAAAACCATGTGATATATGAATTTATTAAATCAAGATATTATTATATTTAAATTTAATTGAACAGCAATTAATAAATTAAAATAAGCATGGTAAATAATAAAAATTTTGTATATGATTGCTTGATTGAAAATTTAGAAGTGAATTCTGATTGTCTCTAAAATAATTTTTATTTTTTGATTAGTAATTAATTCAGCAACCAATAATAATACTCTTCTACCATATATTTAATAATTTAAATATATGTAGCATTGGGTTATATGCATTTATTAATAAATTATGAATAAATAAAATTTTGATATTTTAAAAAAATCGAGTGTTAGAAGGTATAGAAATTATCCAAATTATTAAAAATCTGATATAATAGTATATATCGTGATTGATTTCAAATTAAAATAGTGATTTTTCAGTAATTTTTTTATTTAAAAAATATGTATTTATGGATATGTAAATATTAAAAAATATGTATTTATGGATATGTTTAGTAAATTCATTATTGTATTTAAATTAGCCATGGTTAATAAGGTAGGGTGAGATTGTAAATAAGGAAATCTTTTAATATAACATGATTGGTCTAAAATTTAGGAATTAGCTTTGATTGGTTCTAAAATAATTCATAGTTTTCTGATTGGTTAATTCAACATTGGTAGACTCACGTATTATAATAAAGGATATATAGTAGCACATATAGCTGCTGCTTTATATAAACCTAGTTCTAGACCTAATCTGAGCTTAATTGCAGGCTGAGGCGTAGCCAACT
This sequence comes from Saposhnikovia divaricata, assembly GCA_036435485.1. Taxonomy (NCBI): domain Eukaryota; kingdom Viridiplantae; phylum Streptophyta; class Magnoliopsida; order Apiales; family Apiaceae; genus Saposhnikovia; species Saposhnikovia divaricata. The sequence continues at coordinate 50,182,359 of CM071594.1, read as the reverse complement.
GTGAACCTGAGGGCGCCCATATGAACTGAATGATAGAGAACCACCCGACTAGAAAGGACTACATGTATTATAAACCTGTGTCATTAAATTTATTATATTGCTAGTGATTTTGTTTAGCGCTAGGTGGCTTCAATATTTTTTTTTTGAAAGGATAAATAATTCAATGATTAAGAGTCATACAACATCTACAAAGATAATTGAAATTTAACAAACACATGACAAAGATTAAATCTAAGTTTTCTTCATCGAAGCTACAATCGTTGAGAATATCTTCTGTCTGGTGCGGTCCATTGCTAACATCGCTAGAAAATACAGCCTTTTTGAAGGGACTATCTAACGATTTGACGTAGTGATGGACATGATGTATTCGAAAAACCAACCATAATTGCATGCACATATAAATCTTTTTCAAAGAACCAAAAAATCCAACACACCAAACATCCCGCAGATCTGCGATCCCGGACATTAAAACACAGTAAAAGAAAATTAAACTCTCACACGGAGAGACAAACCAAACTGACAAATAAACCCAAAAAATGGGTACACAAGCCAAACTCGCACAATCCTCACAGAAGGAAGATGATTATTGAAAATCAAAGACTAGAACTTGAAAGCAAGAAAGAAAGAGGGCCTCCGGCCGATGGATAAACCACCGCCGAAGGAGGAGATACTTACGAACAAGAAGAAGAAGAAGAAGAAAGGGGAGAGAGAGAAAAAGGGTTTTCGGTTTTTCGGTGGCTTCAATATAGTGTGACTACTTTTGGTGATAGAAGGCCTAGATCTGGTATGACTACCTTGTGTATATAGGAGTTTATCTACCATCTAATTTTGTTGATTGGGGTTGATCAATTGATTTTTTCTCAAAAATTTTTTATATTTTACAAAGTTTTAGATATATGGATCTAATATGTAATTATATCATAAATTTATGCTTATGTGTTAGTAATAGTTTAATAATTCATTTATATGTTCTTACTTTGCATTGCCTCCAAAACTAATTATCAATTAGAGAATTTTCAAAGAATATAATTACTATGTTTGTGCATATTCACGTTGATATCATGTAAAAGTTTATCTTAACATTATTTAGGCAACTCATCTAGTTGCTAATTGTATAATATAAGAAGTGGAGATGTCTTTAAAAGGTATTGGAGTTGTTACGCGTATTTCTCTAGCTACAAGTAGTTATAGTTTTGTAATTAGCTACTATTAGCTTAAATTATTTGCTTTTTGTCATAATGTAATATGATCGAGTATCCTAAATAGAATTTGATATTGTTGGACATCAAACAAAGCTACAGACTAATGCTTAAGAGAAACATGTTTTAGAAAACCGAAGATATGTTTTTATTGATAAATAAGGACTTATTTATACTGCATAGTGGAAACATCATTGTAGCATATCATGTTGAAGGTAATGCTTTGAAGATTTATAGAGTTTTCTAGCTATGAAATCGTAACTTCAAATCAGGAAGTTAATTAAATTCTAGAATCTGGAAAATGTATCGAGGAGTTTAAGTTTGTTACAAATTCCAAAAACATAGGTTTAATTACAAAGTGCAAACCTCTTCTTCTTGATTCAATCATCTTCTCCAAAGTAAGCTGCGATTCAATATCCTCTTCGATTTTGTAGTGATTCTATTCTCCAAAGTAAATGACGATTCCTAATTGCATGTTCAATATCCAAGCCTTGAAAGCATTTAATCTCTGAGCAGCCACTAGCGATTCTTCTCCGGCAATTTAGAAGTTTCAACGATTCACAATGATTGAGAAGCCCATCTAGTTCGATTGAGAAGCCCTAATTAGAATCCCATCTAGTTTGATTAGAAAGCTGCAAACGTTATCGGTAACATTACCTCTCTCTCTCTCCCTCCCTCCCTCTCTCTCTCTCTCTCTACATTTTAACCCTGTCTCTATCCCTCTCTCTCACACACTCTCTGTATCTTCCCTTTTCTAACCTACATCTCTCTCTCTCTCTCACTTCTCTCACACACATTCTTATATGGGTCTTCTTCATCCGCCCTTGGTTTGATAAAGTGGCATCTCTTTCTATCTTCACTACACCCCTTTTATATTTTATTATCCTGTAAACAAATGTGGAAATCTTACAAAGAAAAGATGTATTCCGGCATGGAATCTGCATTCTCAGGTTAGTTTAGATCTATTATTTATGTCTTTCTGGTTTATACAAGATGGGTTACAATTCTTTTGGTGTGTTCTTTCATGGCTTTATGTGTTTTTTACTTGTTTTTGTATGATCAATATCTGATTTTTAGATTATGTACTGTTTGATAATGCCAGTTTAGTTAGCACTATATGTTTTAGCATTAACTGTTTGGTTTATGGGGACTTTTAACATGTTCATGAGTTTTAAAGTATTGATTTTTTTGTCAAAATATATTGTTTTTGGTATTGTAACCTAGTGTAGTAGTGTGTATTCCTACACTCTTGGTAACAAGATTTGGAGAGTTCGAGTTTCGGTAGAGGCATGTGTGTGAGTTTTATGGTATGGCCCTATAAAAAAACCCTTCTTGCCTTTTAACATTAAAAAAATAAAGGCTTTTCATTGTTAATTTTTTATGCTTTTGGTACGAATATATGAGAAAGAAAAGTTGTTGATATTAAGTTCTACACTAGAGTGGAGGTCTTTTCTGATATTTTCGACTCTGAAACTTAGTTTAGGAAGTTGAAGAACACTTTTAGTGTAAGAACTAGTATGAGTGAGGAAAGGAGAAAAATAGAGTACCAACGTTTCGTCGTGCCAGAGCGCTGGTCATCTTTTCATACTCGGTGTTGTGGCTAAGTTATTCTCATGGGCGGTGTTGCTTACATTCTTGAAGAAGAAATTGGTTTGCGCCATTAAACCATTAGTGCTGCTGCATGAGATAATGTCGGTTCCAATTTGTGTGAGTTAAGCTTATGATATGGTCTTGCCCTCTATCATTTTTCGATGGCCAATTGTGCCTTTAATAAGCTGATGTGATGGTCAACAGCCAACCAAACTATATTAGGTTTGGTGATCTGTTTTGGTACCCGTCGTTTATGGAACATTTGACTCTGGCCATGATCGTGTTTAGTCTGATTATGTGAATTTTTTTTTGTAGGCTCTAGTTACATACCGTTGGTAAATTTAATCTAAAACAATAAAACTTTAGGGAACATATGAGATAAGAGACTAATTAAAGCTTGAAAGAAAGGACTAATGTAACATTCTTGAAAATAAAGAGTCAATAAATTATCATGCATTATACAATGCTATAGTGGAATGTGTGAAAAGTTTATAATCCTAGTAATGTCTAGCTAACCCGGGACTTCAATGTACAGGCATGCTTCGAGCAGAACTGTAAACATTATGGCTGGGTTGGAATTATTTATAACTTTATCTTGACTTGGTAGAGTTTTGTGGAACTCCAAATGGGCACTATATATTGTATCTAATGACTTGTTAACATATATCTGGATACTGTGATGACATCTAAATTTATGACCAATTTGTATTTTCATTTGCTTACAAATCCTATTATACTTGAAAATGATGTTCAAGCTTTTAAATTTGATCCATAATTGAGCTTGGCTGATAAAAGGCAACTAGTTCATGAAATTGCTCTATGGTTAGAAGATGCCCATATGGTTTTAAGTTCATTGACTCGGAAGGAGCTTCTGGAAATCATATGTGATGAGATGGGTCAAGAGAGAAAGTATAGTGGGTATTCCAAAAATCAAATGATAGAGCACCTTCGAAGTCAATTTCTAAGAATTATGAGAAGACTGATAAATCTACCCTCAAATCCACTGAAAATGGATGCAAAAGGCAGACGCAAGAGCAGCTATGTCATACACCAGTACAATCTGATTATGCTCCACAAGAAAACATGGAAGCAGAAATTAAAATCTTACTTTGTGAGAATTTAGCCTGCAGAGCTGCAATGGGCCAGGGAGACAAATTTTGCAAGAGATGCTCTTGCTGCATCTATCATAAGTATGACGATAATAAGGACCCTAGTCTCTGGTTGACCTGTGAGTCTGATGCTTTAGACAGTTGGGAATCTTATGGAGTGACATGTCATTTGGAATGTGGTTTGAAACATGAACAAACAGGCATATATAAAAATGAATGTCTTGCCAAGTTGGATGGAGGGTTCTACTGTATTACTTATGGAAAAATTAACAAGCTAATGAGGTACTATTTTTCCGTTTCATGCAAAAGTTCTGTATATATATGCTCCCCCCAAGCGAGAAGTTAAATGTAGTTCTTTATTTTTCTGATTTTTTTATAGCAGAGACATAAACTGCATGGGGTACTATCAAAATCTAGAAAATATGCATGTTTCACTTAATCCTTGAAATATATAGCTTATTAAAAATAGGAAAGATGACCCGACCAGTAAATAGTTCACACAAAGTGATATATGTAAATAGTAAAGAAGTTCATATGTTGAGAGACATAACAGACATTTAATTCTTGAAAAGAACGTAGCAAATTGTTTTTTTAGCAAAACTGATGACAATTTATTGCACATATAACAACAATCCTTTTGTGTACATGAAGAAAAAAAAGAGGTATACTGTGGCATGTAGAGTCTATGAATTTCTGTAGCACCAAAGACTTTGGGCAGTTAAGTAATTTATGATACATCAAAATCCACACCCAATAACTTGTTAATCTCGTGGAAACCAGTATTAGAGTACACCTATTATATACATTATTCTTCTATAAATAGTTAGATTACGTGGGTAGTAGTTTTAGTTACTTGCCTCAGTCAGTTACAAGCCTTCTACATCATGTATATATAAATGAGTTTATTATGTCAATACAACACAAGAATTCTCAGCAACTCTCATGGTATCAGAGCCTCTACATTAAATTTCTATCCTCTTTCAGCATACTGCAATTTTCTTTCTTTTTATTTTCTTTTTTTATCTCTTCCTTCCTCATCCTTCTATTATGGCAACTAACAGGACTTCTTCTTCCCAACCAGACTCTTCTCCTAAACTTCCAACCTCTTCTTTGGTCGTAGAAAGCACTTCTTCTCTCCTTGACACAGATTCTCCTCCTAACCCATTTCATCTAGCTCATGCCATTACCAACATTAAAACTCTAATTCCAGTTACTCTTGACATAAAAAATCCTAACTATCATAAATGGAGATATTTCTTTCTTATCACTGCTGGTCGCTTCCTCTTAGCTGACCCCCTTCTTGAAAAGCCCAAACCTGATATCATATCAGTAGAAAAATGGCAACGTGAAGATTTCCTTCTTCAATCCTGGATATACATCACTATCTCAAATGATCTTTCCACCATGATCATCTCTCCAACTGCTACTGCTTCAGAATTGTGGACGGCGCTTGCCTCTTTGTTTACAGACAAAAAAGACTACCACGATAATGTTCTTGAAGAACAATTCAAATCTCTTAAGAAAGGCTCTCTTTCCATTCATGATTACTGCCAAATTCTGAAGACCACGACTGATAATCTCGCTGATGTTGGCCATTCTGTCACTGACCTCCAACTTGTGCTCCAAACTCTCTACGGTCTCCCCAAATCTTACGGTACCGTAGCCAATCTTATATCCTTTCAGAACCCATTACCCACATTTCTCCAAACTCGCTCCTTACTCCAACTTAAAGAGCACCGTCTCAATGAACCTGATACCACCCAAACTATCTTCTATGCCAATCATCAACCCTCTCGTAGCATCCGTGGTGGTACTTGGTGTGGTCGTGGTCACAGAGGACGTGGCAGTCCTGGCTGCAGCCACTATAACAATCATCAAAATCAAGGTTTCAACACTTATTGGAATTCTTCTTCCATACTTGGCCCACCTCCAGCCCGCCCGCAACAACCACTACCTTTACAGAAGCCACCTACAGTCAGTTCTCAACCATGGGCACATCTTACGGCGCACTCTCCTACTTGGCTAACGGGACAAACAATGACCTCTGACGAACTGATAAATGCATTCAACACCATGTCATTCACTCCATCGTCTGAATCATCTTGGTACATGGATACAGGGGCTTCTTCTCACATGGCTTCTAATCCCGGTAACTTTTTAACACTATTTAATTTGAACAACTCAACTCCTAAACATGTTTTTGTTGGTGATGGTTCTCCCAATCCTGTTACTCATACTGCTACCTCTACAATTCCTTCTACACCATTTGTTTTGTCCAGTGTCCTCATTACTCCTCATCTTGTTAAAAATTTAATCTCCATTCGATAATTTATACGTGATAATTAGTGTTCCATAGAATTTGATCCTACTGGTTTTTCTATAAAGGATCTACAAACTCGGGCAGAGATCCTCAGGAGTGACTGCCAAGGTGATTTATACCCCCTCATAGCCGTCCGCCCACTTCCACGAAAGCCATATGCCTATGTTACCACTATTGCTGCCTCCTCCCACAATATTTGGCACCAACGACTAGGCCACCCAGGAAATTCTGTCTTAGCAAAGTTAATTTCTAGTAATTCTATTCATTGTAACTCCGGTAAAACGGGGAATCTTTGTCAAGCTTGTCAACTAGGAAAGCACTGTCGTTTACCATTTTCAATTTCTAATGCTCGGTGTCATGTTCCATTTGATATTATTCATGCTAATCTTTGGACATCTCCTGTCACTAGTCCTTCGAGATTTAAATATTATTTAATTTTACTTGATGATTTTTTGCAGTTTATATGGACTTTTCCCCTTCGCATGAAATCTGATGTTCATGACACTTTCAAAACATTCCACAAAATGATACAAACACAGTTCAGTCTTAACATCAAACACTTGCAATACGATAATGGTGAAGAATTTCGCAATCATGAATTTCACTCATACTTCCAGCAACATGGCATCCTAAATAGATATTCATGTCCACATACTTCTTCACAAAATGGACATGCTAAAAGGATGATTCGAACCATTAACAACATGATTCGCACTCTTCTTTTTCAAGCTTCCATGCCGCCTTACTTCTGGGTGGAAGCACTGACCACCGCAACACACCTCCTCAACATTTCCCCCACAAAGACACTCCCTCATAAAACTCCATATGAAGTTCTCATGCGGAGCCCACCTACATACAATCATCAACGTGTTTTTGGCTACCTTTGTTCCCCAAATACTTCAACTACCACATCATATAAATTAGCACCTCGTTCCACCCCATGTATCTTTCTTGGCTACCCAGATTCACATAGCGATTATCGATGTCTTGAATTATCAACTGGTCGCATTATTATTTCGAGACACGTAACATACTCCCCTCTACCTCACACCACTTCTCCCACTTTCCTTCCCCACCCACCAACCTTTTCCTTCCCCTTAACATATTCCACATCATCCCAGTCTCCCTCAACTAATTCTCACACGTCACATATTTCTCATCCATCAGATCTAGCCTCACACACACCCTCTTATCAAATTGATGGTTCTCTATTACCCATATTGGACCTCTCTCAATCTTCTAAGGCCCACTCTACAGGCCCATATCTTCACTCTTATCTAACCCAATCCTTAAGTCACCCACCATCATTATCTTCTCAACCACATCATGACTTAACTCCATTACCTCTCTCCCACTCTCCACGTGAATCTAATCCACCTTCATGCATCTCAACTCCAATTTTGACAAGTCCTTCTGTTAGTTCACATGTTTCACCTCCTAGCATAACGATCTCCAACCATAATTCCCCTCCACCTTCTCTACCAAATCAATCCATCCACCCCATGACCACTCAGAGTAAAACTGGCTCTTTAAAACCGAAAACACCTTCTTCCCTCAATACCACAAACACGATACCCTCCATATCTTCCATTCCAAAAACCTATCGTCAAGCCTTACAGGATCCTAACTAGTACTCTACTACGTTGGAAGAAAACAGTGCTTTAGTTCAAAATGATACTTGGAACGTCGTACCTTGTCCCTCTTCTAGTAATGTTATCAGTGGAAAATGGATTTTTAAGCATAAATTTAATGCCAATGGTTCACTAGATTGATACAAAGCTCGTTGGGTTGTTCGGGGTTTTAACCAGCGACCCGAAATTTATTTTGCCGAAACGTTCAGTCCAGTTATTAAACCGGCAACAATTCGAACAGTACTTAGTCTTGCGTTATCGCGCTCCTGGCCAATTCATCAACTCGATGTCAAAAATGCATCTCTCCATGGGCTACTTAATGAGACTGTGTATTGTGTACAACCTCCTGGATTTGTTGATCCATCTCTTCCTCATGGTGTTTGTCTTCTCAAAAAGGCATTATATGGCCTAAAACAGGCTCTACGTGCATGGTATCGATGGTTTGCCACTCACCTTACTACCATGGGATTTACGAGCGACCGTTCTAACACCTCTCTATTTGTGTACCGTCAGGGTTCTTCCCTTGCATATCTCCTCTTGTATGTTGATGATATTGTTCTCACTACTTCTTCTTCAGACCTTCTACAGCAGATTATTACACGTCTAAGTCAGGAATTTGCTATGAAAGATCTTGGTGATCTGCACTATTTTCTTGGGTTTTAGTTTCTCGATTTCATGGAGGTCTGTTCTTACATCAACGAAAATTCACCACTAAAATTTTGCAGCGGGCAAACACGACATCTTGTAAACCATGCACTACTCCTGCTGATACTCGATGTAAACTCTCTATCGCCTCTGGTCCCAAATCTCTGATCCTACATTTTATTGCAGCCTTGCTAGGGCCTTACAATATCTCACTTTCACTCGTCCTGACATCTCATATGCGGTTCAACAAATCTGTTTGCAATAGGTAAAAAGTTTAGAGCTACTACAACATTTTTCAAGGTAACACAAAAAAAAAAAAGCCAGCCCAAATATGTGGGGCAATGCTGACGAATAATTATTCTGAATATATTCTGAATCCGAGGGTCTTTGTTTTTTTTTTGTGTATGTGTGTTAGAGTTTGTTGGAGGTGTGTATTTAAAAGGTGTGTTTAAAAGGTTTTTGTTCAATCTCACAATTCCCTTAAGAAAAAAAAGTTGGAACACATATTTTACTATGAATAAAATTTTAAATTCTATGTTTATCTATAAATTTAAACTCTTATTTTTTATAAATTCGAATACCTATTCTAATTCTAATATATTAAGAATATATTTTTATTATTAGTATTTAGAATTCTAAAGTTCTTAACAATTAGAAAAATAGATTGAGAACATTTAAACTCTCCGTATCCTCATTTACATATAATGTGGGTCAGGAATGAATTTTACAAATTTTAAAAAGCTTTAATAAAAGGTAATCAACTAAAAAAAGTATTAAAATAATATACTAACACTACTTTTATCTAATATAAGTTATCATTTGAATAAAATAGCAAAAATACGATATTTTAATGCATAAGCATGCTTTTTAAATTAAAACACAATATGTAATTATACAATTTACAACATAAATATATTCTTCTAGAAGATCCTAGAAAGTTCAAGGATATATTCTACTAGCATATCATAATCTAATATAAATATATTAAATATATTTCTATTAGATCATAATATATCATAATATATTACTTTTTTTTTTTTGCTAATTAAATATTTATATTAAGGAAGAAAGCAGGGATTAACCCTTGATCTTAGCAATCGCTAAGAGAGAATCAAACTACAAGCAACAACAAAAACTACCCAAGAAAAAGATCGAAAGAATGCACCCTAAGAAGGTTAAACAAAAATCCACCTATATAAGTCTAAGTTTGCATGCCGGGTGAACCAATCCATGTTCGAAAGCTTTGCCTTGAGATCAACCATAATACCCTTAATCAGAATGTTTGGAGGCGAAACTCCTTTATCATGAACCCTGGCGTTCCTTTCTCTCCACAAGTGATATGAGAAAATCTGCGCAGTGAGGAGAGCTATGTGCCTATGGATGTTGTTTGAGATGTTGCCCAAAGAAAGAAGAAGCTCTATCCAGCTGGAGCCAACAATATTGAATCTAACCAGGCCCCATAGTTTATCAAGAATGAAACTGTTGTAGGGACAAGTGATAAACAAGTGCGAATCCGTTTCGATCCCTCCCACACAGAGGCTGCAATCCTGCTGAACATTTAACCCAAAAAGGCCTAGTCTGTGGGCAGTTGGAAGACGCCCATGACAAAGGATCCATTCTAGGTGAGCATATCTAAGGATTTTAAATTTGTGCCAGACGTGTTTGTACCAGGTAAGCACAGGAGAGGACGATCGAATTGAATTCTAAATAATCCGAGTTTTGACCTTATGAAGAGGCACTCCCTCCCATAAAATAACGTCCGAGGAACTGAGATTGAAGCTGGGATAATTGAAATGTTCGTTCCAATGTAGCAAACCAGGGTGAGGATTGCGTTGCCTGGTAGACGGACGAGGAATAACCCAAGAACCATTGACAAGCACGGAGTTCATAGTAGCTTCAAAGGAGACACCAGCTTGGTTAATAATGCGATCCTGATTATTAGTAGCCAGGCAAATATTGTGCCACCATGGATCAAACCACAGAGACGTTCCTCTGCAAATAGGTATTTTGATAATGCATAATACATGAGTCTTAAATTTGGAAAAAATTCTGAAAATCATGATTGTGCCCCTACATTATTTGTGAGTCTTAAATTTGATATAAGCTGCCTCAACATTTTAACAATTTCAAACAATGTTAAACATCAACAAGCTTTGTCGTTCTCTTGAATTTGATATAAGCTGCCTCAACATTTTTATGTGCAATTTCAAACAATGTTACAGATCAACAAGCTTCGTTTTCTATCATTGATTTTATAACAGCTGGCCTATTGGTATGTACTGAGCTCATGGAACAATTCAGACCACTTCAGTCAGGAGAAATTTATATTTGTTGCGATGCAGCAACAAATGGCAGAAGGTATCAGCAACTCTCTCCTCCGCAACACTTGTAAGTACATTGTCTTCTCATACTGAAAACCTCTCCTTTCACAGGAATATATTTCTCTGTCAAAAGAATTCCATGGCTCAAAAGTCGATCCCAAATGACCGGGGGAAAGTGGTATATATGTACTAGTTACTATTAATTTTTCCTAGCAAGTGGTAATGCATTATCCTGCGTTTTCTCTTTGGTTGTTTTGTACTTGTTCTTTGTATTAATTTCATATCATATTTCTTGAAGTTTATGAGAATGCATGAAATTATAATATGGGATAGAAAGAGAGGGCAGAAAAACTGAAGATATATATTATTATTACTTCTACTGCACGCATATTACAACGGAGGCAAGAGCCTCAATATATAGAAAATAGGAAACTCGGCGGCTACTCTTGTTATAGTAGCTAGTATATGATGATATTATCTTAATGACATAAGCTTGATGATGTCAATGTTAAAGCTGATATTTAACAATATTATATTGAATTATTTGTAATAGTTTACATGGTATTTCATTAATTGACGCAAGAAACCAAGTACATACTCTTTTTCCAAGCAAATGCATTTTTACAGGCACTTACCTAATACAATAAAACTATGTGTATTCATATGTTGACTACTAATTGTACTAGTATTGTTATCAAATAATTATACTATGTTCACATGTTAGCCACCATCAAGTTTTAACTACTCCATCTGTCCCTCTCATTTCTTTACACTTTCCTTTTTGGGATATCCATCTCAAATCTTTACATTCCAAAACTTACCGAAAATAGAAAAGTTTTATAATAAAAAAATAACTACATCCCCTACTTTCCTCCATTAAACTCATTTTATTACATAAAATATTATTTCGTCCCACCACTTTACTCACTTTTCTTACTTTTCTCCACTATTTTACTTTTTCCTAACATCCGTGCCCAACTCATTTGTAAACAAATGAGAGGGACGGAGGGAGTACATGTTAGCTGCCATCAAGATTTCAAGTACTCTAGTGAAGACACTGTAAAGGTTGTAGTTGACTAATGACCATAAATATTGCCTGAAGCTGTTCATCACCAATACTTTCAATTTCATTACCTTCTTAATGCTTCCGATTTCATAAAAAAACACCCCATGACTTTGACCTCCTTCGATTCATCGCGCACTTAATTTTGGTATTAGCAACCATGAAATTTGCACATTCATTTTTAAACAATGTCACTGATAAACAAGATTTTTTTCAAGGCTTCAATAACAGATGACCCATTGGTGCGCTAGACTCGTGGAACAATTCCATCAACTTTTGTCAGGGGAATGGAGTTACATGTAGCCGTAGACATATGAGGGTAACAAAACTAAGCTTTTACTTAGGTATATTGCCTTCTCTTGTTGGAAACCTCTCCTTTCTCAGGTAAATTCTCCTCCATCAAAATGACTTTCAAGGCTCAATCCCGAACGAAATTGGTTCACAATTCTTTTTTTCACAATTCTTTTCAAGGTGGATTTCCTGCCAATCTGAGTCATTGTGTAGATATTGCACACACTGGAATGTCTTGCTTCTTGGTCTAAGCTTAATTCCTTTAGTCTTGAGAAGAGCATTTTCTTACTCCCTTAAAAACAAAGAACATTCTTCACCCCATATATATATTGTGAGAGATAGTCAGGTAAAAATACAAAATATCAATCCCATTTAAGCATCTATTTAAAATACCTATTCTACTTCTAATATATTAAGAATATATTTTTATTATTAGTATTTAGAATTCTAAAGTTCTTAACAATTAGAAAAATAGATTGAGAACATTTAAACTCTCCGTATCCTCATTTACATATAATGTGGGTCAGGAATGAATTTTACAAATTATAAAAAGCGTTAATAAAAGGTAATCAACTAAAAAGAGTATTAAAATAATATACTAACACTACTTTTATCTAATACAAGTTATCATAGGAATAAAATAGCAAAAATACAATATTTTAATGCATAGGCATGCATTTTAAATTAAAACACAATATGTAATTATACAATTTACAACATAAATATATTCTTCTAGAAGATCTTATAAAGTTCAAGGATATATTCTACTAGCATATCATAATCTAATATAAATATATTAAATATATTTCTATGAGATCATAATATATCATAATATATTACTTGAATAAATATATCCTTTCTTTTCACCTACCATTATCCTGTCTTTCTCACATTTTCTTCTAGAATATCTAGTTCTAATATAATTATATTGTTTCAAAAAGTACTAGTCTATTCTAGAACCTTCTCACATTTTCTTCTAGAATATCTGGGTCTAATATAATTATATTGTTTCAGAAAGTAACTAGTCTATTCCAGAACCTTCTATCTTATTGTATAAATATATCCTTTCTCTTCACCTACCATTATCCCTCTCTTCCCCATATTTTTCATTCCCCTAAAACTTTCCATACAGCTTCTCTTCTCCGTATTTCTCATTTCTTATATCTTTTCCGGACATTTTTCATTTCCCTAAAACTTCTCATACAACTTCTTTTTCCCACATTTTTCATTGCCTGAAACTTTCTTTTTATACAATTTCTATGTGTTAGTATGGATAAATGGTAATCTAAATTAATTAATTGTTTAAAGCCTATATGCTTATCTACATATATTTTTTAAACCAAATTTAAAATATTTTTATGATTATACTTGATGGCTTGTACGTTCTTGTGTTCCTTCTTTGTGATTCACTAAATCAACATTCAACAACACGTCAATAGTCAGGTAATCTCTCAACATTCAACAACATGTCAATAGTCAGGTAATCTCTCAAGTTCCAACAATTGTATTATGTTTCTGTTTGAGCACTAGTTTTTTATTAATTTAGATATTCATCAATTTAAAATACAATTAAATCAAGATCTCAATTCTTAACTAATTATTGTTTTTGTTTGTTTTTAAAGATCTAGCTTGACCATGATTCCCAAACATAGTTTATACAGTTATGTCCTATTCTAATGTAAAATATTGGAATTTGATGTGAACTTTTATCCATTTACAAAACAGTCATGGAGTTTTTTTTTTTAATATTAATGTTAAAAAATACTATTCCAAAATCCTCATGTCATAATTCTTTTATAATAGAATATTTGCAGAAAATACTCCCAAAATTTTATTCCACGTAAGGATGACAAATTTTGGACCACAAATTTTTTTATTATACTTTCATTTACTATTTTTTAACTTTTACAAATTTTGTGGTCCAAAAGATTAATTTTTTATGATACACCATTAGTGACTCTTCTAAGATTATTATTTAATAAATTATTGTATATATTTGAAGGTAGCTTAAAAATAATTAATATAAAATCTAACAATACAATTATTTTAATAGGTGATTTTTAATTTTATCCATTGGACATCCATGTATGTACAACTTGATACATGCAGGTACCTATGTGCGGTTTTAAAAATCATGACCTCAAGCCAGAAAATGCCATTTGGTACGTAATCCAAGAAAATCCTGTAGAACCTCAAAGGTGAATAAATACAAAACTCTTTGTATCATATACTATCAAAATAATACAACGTACAACTTAGTCATTTGATTTTAAGAACTAACTACAGAATATATGCTATTATTTACTACCATATATGAGTGTATGATTAATTTTTTTTTTTTTTGCCGAATGAGTGTATTTAGATAACATGAATTGCGAATGTTTGTGTGAACTACATGGTGTCATCACCATATTTAAACGTCTACTACTCTTTGGTCTGGGATTTGGAGCCAAGCTATGGATTTCAATTCTAAAGAGACAATGTCAACTTCTTAAGATTACAATCCCGGCCAATCTTCCATCAACTAGTGACTTCAACAATTTATGTAACTAAATATTTTAGAAATTTTAAGAAAATAATTACTAGCTAGTATAGGATTACCTTATGTAGAAATATTTCACTAGCTGTACCTAATGTATTAAATTGTCCTCTAATGAAATTTTGATCTTTCCACATTGATGTCAAGTCTAGAAGAGATAACAGGTATGCTGAAACTTACTGAGTGATTGGTGAACAACTTCCTTTTCAGGATTAATCGGTCCAAAGACCGGTAAATGGACTACATTTTGCACGGAAATTTCGGTGAAGACGTAAGGGTCATGGATTATCCTGGCCTAGCAATTGGAACTTGACATGTGTTGCTATCTCCTTTAGGTTGTCACTTGCACCAAGCACCGTGTTTCAATTTTTCTGTGATCACAAATCCAGAATGGAGGTATGCATTAATCAGCTAAATGCTAAATGCATACCTCCTTTCTATTTTTGTGATCACAAGAAAACTCAAACAACATGCTTGGTGCAATTGACAAATTAAGGAGGTAGCAACAGTACCAATCATAGTTCCATTTGGTAGGCGAGGATCATCCATAACCCTTCTACTCATCAATGTAACATCTTTACCGAAATTTTTGTGAAATATAGTACTCCATCTGCCGGTCTTTGGACTAAGAATTCCGAAAAGTAAGCTGTTCACGAATCTCTCAAAAAGTTTTAGTATACCTGTTCTTATTTTGGAGTTGACATCACTATGAAAATATCATGATTTAATTAGACACTTTGAGACATTATGTACGGCTAGTGGCATATTTCTGCATTAAGATACTTGAATACTAGTTAGTAATTATTTGCTTATATTAAAATTCTAAAATATTTACTTAAATAAATTTTTGAAGTTACAAGTTAATTGAACATTGGCCGACATTGTAGTCTTATGAAGTTGACATTGTCTCTCTAAAGTTGAAACCCATGACTTGGCTCCAAAACCCAACAAAAAGAGCAGTAGACGTTTGTACATGGTGTTGACACCATTTTCGTCCACATACACATGCTCGATCTATGCGCACTACACCATAAGTGGCCTATTGTAACTCCCACGCGATGTTACAATAGGCCCTAAATCCGTTACAATAGGTCTATTATAACACTAGGGGGCGTTACATTTACGGGCGTTACAACAGGTGCTTATTGTAACGCATTTGCCCATCTACTGTAACACTAATAAAGCGATACATTATGTCGGTAATGTAACACTATCATCACCTACTGTAACGGATTTGTAATGTTACATTTGAACTTACTTTGAGGGACAGAAAGTGGGACCCACTGACACGTGGCAATTCTGGGGACCACCTGACACGTGGCAATTGTGGGGCCCACCTGACACGTGGCACATGAGGTCCAATGCCACGTGGCACTTGTGGGGCCCACCTGACACGTGACAATTTGGGCCCACCTGACACGTGACATGTGTGGGACCCACTGCCACGTAGCACCTGTGGGTCCCGCTTATCTATTGTAACACTATAACATGTCTAGTGTAACACTAAATAAAATTATAATGTAACACTACAATAGGCAAGTGTAACACCATATGGATATGCATATGCAACACTACAATAGGAAAATGTAACAGTTGAATACAAAAATTTAAAATAGCTGCTTTGTATATGTAACATTCCCATTAATAACTATTACATGTCCAACCATTACAATACAAGTTCTTTCACGCACTCCAATCTACTTCACAAACATTCAAACCAAATTTAACAACCAAATTTAACCATTACAAGTTCTCTTTCCTTCAACTAAGAAATAAATCATTTCCAATACAACATAATAACCCAAAGTAACCATAATACTCGTTCAGTGGAGCCCATCATATATCAACATGACTCTTTCCTGATAATTATTCCCCTGTTAAACAATACCCGTTAGGAAGGACATATAGAAAAATTCAACAATTTTCTTCAAACACATGAACATAATAGTACTATGGCTAACCTGTCAATACAAGTCACATCTACCAGTTTGGATATCATATGCTGCAATCTTACGTCCATAATATTATGCTAATATCAAAAGCGTTGCAATCTCACGTCCATAATTTTCTGCTAATATCGAAAGCTCTATGGCACCTTCATATAATTATATAGTTAGACTCTGGAAGGATACCAGAAAAAACCAAACCAAGTTTGAAAATAAATTTTGTATCCTATTTTATAATTTTATGTAATGTGCTATATCAACTATTAAAAAAAATTTCAGATCGACCTTCTATAAGGATTAAAAAAATTGTGAGATTTACCTCAAAACGAAAAATGGTGATTGGCCTATGGAAATGTGACTGAGCAGAACTTGTAAACATATATAATATCTACCTTCTATATTAACCAAGTGCTAGGTGGAAAACAATACTGGATAACCTATGAAGCTGGTCCATTACTAAACGAACTTTGATTTTTACCAACAGTCGTGGGAAATTAGCAAATAAGCTCATATTCTGGTTAGTGACCAACGCAAAACACTCCTGTAAATAATGTTAGTTTGGCTGCAGAAGGATACTTGATCTCACTCCATTTGCTAATTAAATGATTGACATGATGTACCATAAAAAAAAGGTATTAAATGATAAATACTGGTATAAATAACATAAATGAATGCAACACTCTACTGTGCAGGATTAGTTACCTTACGATACAATTTCTTCAATCAAAGTTGTCAATCTTTATGGAAGTGATATCATCTGCCACCTTGGAGTGACCCACCAAACGTGTAAAAAACAACATTTGTTGTTTGATTGTGAACTTGATGTTTTCAGCCTGTGAATTATATTAATCTAATTAGACCTGAAGTACTCTTGGAAGAATCACCAAGGTGGTTCAGGGGAGTGGGAGCGTGTTCAATTATCGAAAAAAGAATCAAGAAAGCATGAAATGAAATAGGGATGTAAAGAAGAGAAAAAAACCAGGCGGGCAACTCCAAAACATCGAAGACCATCAGGCTTTCCCTGAACATCCTTAACAAGCGACAGTGCCGATCTCTCATTGCCTTTATTTAACTATTTATGTCTGGTAATTTTTACATAAATTAAATTCACAGTTTATTCGTTCAAGTGGATTTCATGTTATATTATTTGCTTTTGTTTGGCCAACTCTAGTAGATAATTGAGTTAATTGTAATACTGAGAGGGTTATGATTAACTGACACAAAACTTGAATGGTGCATGATTATATCTGTTGATATTAATTTTGTGACAGTATAGACATATATTGTTACCATGCATTGCCGTGTGAAATTGGTTCTTAATTATATTCTTGATATTGAATTGGAATAGACATATGTTAGTTTAATTTACAGAATCTATATCATAGTGATTTCGAGAGAAACCTATGACCTTTGAATTTCTGGTTAGTAGACTGTGATTTTGTTATGGTATTACACTACTTTATTGCTGACATGATCATATTAGGGGAAAGTAATTATCTTGACTTAACGTCTCGTATCTAAAACTCTCGTAACTCTTTTTGATAGTATATTAGTTAGTTAATTTAGTTTATAATTAATTAGTTTAATTAGAAAAACAAAACTCAATTCTTGTGTTCTATAACTGAATTGTTCGATATTAATTGTGATTTATACAAATAAGCAGTCCTTGAGGAACGATATCTGTTATTAACTACTATATTACTTGCTTGCGATTGTGTACACTTGCACATCTGTATTTTACGCAACAGTTAATTTGGACATTATTGTTACTTTGACCAACTTATAGCAAAAAGAACCGGCCTGTACTTTTACCATATTAGAGTATTTAAGTATACATAAATCACTGGAAGAAATTAATAGCATGGCAGTAACTATTTAGAAAAAAAAATAACATGGTAGTAAAGTAAATTAAACTACAAACAGTACATCACAAAAGGGGGAGGGGTGACCTAGAAAAGTATTCCCCATTCCCCTATACTTTGGAATATATCAACCTTTAAAAAATTTGCGAGAGGCACTGTTGTTCGAAAAAAATGCCAAATTGTCAAGATTCAAGATTACTCAATCAGAGAAACTGCTACTTCAAGAATACCAAACTATGAAAACATTGTTAATCATGAGCTAAATTACACTTACGATCTGCACTTTTCTCACCTAAAGAAATTAGTACCACAGAACTCTAATGTACAAACATCCAAAGTTTTGGTCCAAATTTCAATATTGTATATAGCTACAGGTTTTCATTCCTTATTACATTGACGAAAACAGAACAAAATTCCTCCAAATCCTTATGACATCGACCAAAAGAAGAGGATCACCTAAATCGCCCCTCTCAACAAAAAAAAAATCCTTAATCCTATTATATTCTCTAATCCTATTCTCAATATCCCAGTCCACTCTACACGCACTCGCCCCGCAATCTCTTAAGAAACACAAAGACTCCAACAGCGTAGGACTCGAACTAAAGCTGGTTTTGGGCACAACACACAAACCAACGCCGTGAATAAACACGCGATTAAGACACGTACTTGGAAGCTATGCTTAATATCCCCTTCTTT
Source organism: Saposhnikovia divaricata (assembly GCA_036435485.1). Classification (NCBI taxonomy): domain Eukaryota; kingdom Viridiplantae; phylum Streptophyta; class Magnoliopsida; order Apiales; family Apiaceae; genus Saposhnikovia; species Saposhnikovia divaricata. Next base: position 50,163,147 of record CM071594.1, on the reverse strand, counting down.
TTCATACCTATATTGTCCTGCATCTGCTTGTTCCCACAAACATAAAACAATAAATTAAGTACTTAGCACTCAAGTGTTAAGAATAAGATTTAAACTCGGATGTTGAAAACAAGTACTCGAAAAATTTGACAACGAGAGTAAGATTCAAACCAAAAAATAAAATATATTGAAAAAAGGGGACTAACCACCATAAATATATAAATATTTATAAAGAAGGGGACTACCCAGAATTAAAATCGGTGACTTTATCTTTGGTTTGTTTTAGCAGCGTCATCTTCACCTTTCCAAACCACTCGTCGTCGAGATTATGGTCGTGGAGGTGAGGGATGGGGTGGGTTGTGTTTAGAGAGAGAGAGAGTGAAGGGCTGGTGTTGATAGATGCAATTGGAGGTGCACAGAGAGATGAGTGATAGATGTAATTGGAGGCTGGTGATATACATCACATGTTTTAACGGTTAGGATTTAATCCCTAATTGCATGAACGACTCAGATTGCCTCGGTGTTGCATGTCATCAATCCAAACTATCTCCTTTCAGCAAATTGGAGTACGCCATTTGTCACTGAAACTGAATTATAAATCAGCAAAATGTACAAATATGTGTATTACTTATCAAATATCTATTTCTTGTAAATTAAAAATAAAATGATTAATTTATTAAATAAAAAATTAAATAAATTTATAATATGTATTCGATTTAATACAAATAAATACCAATAAAAATTGAAACAAATAATAATTATTTAATAGTGGTATTCTGATATTTCATAATAATCACATATTTATTAGTGGTATTATAGTGTTTCAACAGTCAACTAGTACTTTGACCGGAACCCCTAAAGAGGGTTTCGTAAGGGTTTAAGGATTCGATTTTTTAAAAAATATTTCTCGACTACCCAACCATACGGGAATCAAGATCCATCTTATTTAATGTTATTCCCAAAATTTTAGAAAAAAAAAATTATTTGATCGGGTAATTCAACGGTCAACTAGTACTTTGACCGGAACCCCTAAACAGGGTTTCGTCAGGGTTTAAGGATTCGATTTTTTAAAAAATATTTCTCGACCACCCAACCATATGGGAATCAAGATACATCATATTTAATGTTATTCCTAAAATTTTAGAAAAAAAAATTTATTTGATCGGGTAAGTCAACAGTCAACAAGTACTTTGACCGGAACCCCTAAAGAGGGTTTCGTCAGGGTTAAAGGATTCGATTTTTAAAAAACTATTTCTCGACCACCCAACATACGAGAATCAAGATCCATCATATCTAATGTTATTCCCAAAATTTTAGAAAAAAAAAGTTATTTGATCGGGTAATTCAACGGTCAACTAGTACTTTGACCGGAACCCCTAAACAGGATTTCGTCAGGGTTTATGGATTCGATTTTTTAAAAACTATTTCTCGACTACCCAACCATACAGGAATTTAGATCCATCATATTTAATGTTATTCCCAAAATTTTAGAAAAAAAAAATTTATTTGATCGGGTAATTCAGCGGTCAACTAGTACTTTGACCGGAACCCCTAAATAGGGTTTCGTCAGGGTTTAAGGATTCAATTTTTTAAAAAATATTTCTCGACCACCCAACCATACGGGAATCAAGATCCTTCATATTTAATGTTATTCCCAAAATTTTAGAAAAAAAAAATTATTTGATCGGGTAATTCAACGGTCAACTAGTACTTTGACCGGAACCCCTAAATAGGGTTTCGTCAGGGTTTAAGGATTTGATTTTTTAAAAAATATTTCTCGACCACCCAACCATATGGGAATCAAGATTCATCATATTTAATGTTATTCCCAAAATTTTAGAAAAGGAAAATTTATTTGATCGGGTAATTCAACAGTCAACTAGTACTTTGACCGGAACCCCTAAACAGGGTTTCGTCAAGGTTTAAGGATTCAATTTTTTAAAAAATATTTCTCGTCCACCCAACCATACGGGAATCAAGATCCATCATATTTAATGTTATTCCCAAAATTTTTGAAAAAAAAAATTATTTGATCGGGTAATTCAACGGTCAACTAGTACTTTGACCGGAACCCCTAAACAGGGTTTCGTCAGGGTTTAAGGATTCAATTTTTTAAAAAATATTTCTCGGCCACCCAACCATACGGGAATCAAGATCCATCATATTTAATGTTATTCCCAAAATTTTAGAAAAAAAAAATTTATTTGATCGGGTAATTCAACACTCAACTAGTACTTTGACCGGAACCCCTAAATAGGGTTTCGTCAGGGTTTAAGGATTCGATTTTTTAAAAAATATTTCTCGACCACCCAACCATACAGGAATCAAAATCCATCATATTTAATGTTATTCCCAAAATTTTAGGAAAAAAAATTTATTTGATCGGGTAATTCAACGGTTAACTATTACTTTGACCGGAACCCCTAAATAGGGTTTCGTCAAGTTTTAAGGATTCAATTTTTTAAAAAATATTTCTCGACCACCCAACCATACGGGAATCAAGATCCATCATATTTAATGTTATTCCCTAAATTTTAGAAAAAAAAAAAATTATTTGATCGGGTAACTCAACGGTCAACTAGTGCTTTGACCGGAACCCCTAAATAGGGTTTCGTCAGGGTTTAAGGATTCGATTTTTTAAAAAAAAATCTCGACCACCCAACCATACGGGAATCAAGATCCATCATATTTAATGTTATTCCCAAAATTTTAGAAAAAATAAAATTTATTTGATCGGGTAATTCAACGGTCAACTAGTACTTTGACCGGAATACCTAAACAGGGTTTCGTCAGGGTTTAAGGATTTGATTTTTAAAAAATATTTCTCGACCACCCAACCATACGGGAATCAAGATCCACAATATTTAATGTTATTCCCAAAATTTTAGAAAAAAAAAATTTGATTTGATCGGGTAATTCAACAGTCAACTAGTACTTTGACCAGAACCCCTAAACAGGGTTTCGTCAGGGTTTAAGGATTCGATTTTTTAAAAAATATTTCTCGACCACCCAACCATACGAGAATCAAGATCCATCATATTTAATGTTATTCCCAAAATTTTAGAAAAAAAAAATTTATTTGATCGGGTGATTCAACGGTCAACTAGTACTTTGACCGGAACCCCTAAACAAGGTTTCGTCACGGTTTAAGGATTCGATTTTTTAAAAAAAATTTCTCGGCACCCAACCATACGGGAATCAAGATCCATCATATTTAATGTTATTCCCAAAATTTTAGGAAAAAAAAAATTTATTTGATCGGGTAATTCAACACTCAACTAGTACTTTGACCGGAACCCCTAAACAGGGTTTCGTCAGGGTTTAAGGATTCGATTTTTTAAAAAATATTTCTCGACCACCCAACCATACGGGAATCAAAATCCATCATATTTAATGTTATTCCCAAAATTTTAGAAAAAAAATTTTATTTGATCGGGTAATTCAACGGTCAACTATTACTTTGACCGGAACCCCTAAACAGGGTTTCGTCAGGGTTTAAGGATTCGATTTTTTAAAAAATATTTCTCGACCACCCAACCATACCGGAATCAAGATCCATCATATTTAATGTTATTCCCTAAACTTTAGAAAAAAAAAATTATTTGATCGGGTAATTCAACGGTCAACTAGTGCTTTGACCGGAACCCCTAAATAGGGTTTCGTGAGGGTTTAAGGATTCGATTTTTTAAAAATAAATCTCGACCACCCAACCATACGGGAATCAAGATCCATCATATTTAATGTTATTCCCAAAATTTTAGAAAAAATAAAATTTATTTGATCGTGCAATTCAACGGTCAACTAGTACTTTGACCGGAATCCCTAAAAAGGGTTTCGTCAGGGTTTAAGGATTCGATTTTTAAAAAATATTTCTCGACCACCCAACCATACGGGAATCAAGATCTACAATATTTAATGTTATTCCCAAAATTTTAGAAAAAAAAAAATTTATTTGATCGGGTAATTCAGCGGTCAACTAGTACTTTGACCGGAACCCCTAAATAGGGTTTCGTCAGGGTTTAAGGATTCAATTTTTTAAAAAATATTTCTCGACCACCCAACCATACGGGAATCAAGATCCTTCATATTTAATGTTATTCCCAAAATTTTAGAAAAAAAAAATTATTTGATCGGGTAATTCAACGGTCAACTAGTACTTTGACCAGAACCCCTAAATAGGGTTTCGTCGGGGTTTAAGGATTTGATTTTTTAAAAAATATTTCTCGACCACCCAACCATATGGGAATCAAGATTCATCATATTTAATGTTATTCCCAAAATTTTAGAAAAGGAAAATTTATTTGATCGGGTAATTTAACAGTCAACTAGTACTTTGACCGGAACCCCTAAACAGGGTTTCGTCAAGGTTTAAGGATTCGATTTTTTAAAAAATATTTCTCGTCCACCCAACCATACGGGAATCAAGATCCATCATATTTAATGTTATTCCCAAAATTTTTGAAAAAAAAAATTATTTGATCGGGTAATTCAACGGTCAACTAGTACTTTGACCGGAACCCCTAAACAGGGTTTCGTCAGGGTTTAAGGATTCAATTTTTTAAAAAATATTTCTCGGCCACCCAACCATACGGGAATCAAGATCCATCATATTTAATGTTATTCCCAAAATTTTAGAAAAAAAAAATTTATTTGATCGGGTAATTCAACACTCAACTAGTACTTTGACCGGAACCCCTAAATAGAGTTTCGTCAGGGTTTAAGGATTCGATTTTTTAAAAAATATTTCTCGACCACCCAACCATACAGGAATCAAAATCCATCATATTTAATGTTATTCCCAAAATTTTAGGAAAAAAAATTTATTTGATCGGGTTATTCAACGGTTAACTATTACTTTGACCGGAACCCCTAAATAGGGTTTCGTCAAGGTTTAAGGATTCAATTTTTTAAAAAATATTTCTCGACCACCCAACCATACGGGAATCAAGATCCATCATATTTAATGTTATTCCCTAAATTTTAGAAAAAAAAAATTATTTGATCGGGTAACTCAATGGTCAACTAGTGCTTTGACCGGAACACCTAAATAGGGTTTCGTCAGGGTTTAAGGATTCGATTTTTTAAAAAAAAATCTCGACCACCCAACCATACGGGATTCAAGATCCATCATATTTAATGTTATTCCCAAAATTTTAGAAAAAATAAAATTTATTTGATCGGGTAATTCAACGGTCAACTAGTACTTTGACCGGAATACCTAAACAGGGTTTCTTCAGGGTTTAAGGATTTGATTTTTAAAAAATATTTCTCGACCACCCAACCATACGGGAATCAAGATCCACAATATTTAATGTTATTCCCAAAATTTTAGAAAAAAAAAAATTTGATTTGATCGGGTAATTCAACAGTCAACTAGTACTTTGACCGGAACCCCTAAACAGGGTTTCGTCAGGGTTTAAGGATTCGATTTTTTAAAAAATATTTCTCGACCACCCAACCATACGAGAATCAAGATCCATCATATTTAATGTTATTCCCAAAATTTTAGAAAAAAAAATTTATTTGATCGGGTGATTCAACGGTCAACTAGTACTTTGACCGGAACCCCTAAACAAGGTTTCGTCACGGTTTAAGGATTCGATTTTTTAAAAAAAATTTCTCGGCACCCAACCATACGGGAATCAAGATCCATCATATTTAATGTTATTCCCAAAATTTTAGAAAAAAAAAATTTATTTGATCGGGTAATTCAACACTCAACTAGTACTTTGACCGGAACCCCTAAACAGGGTTTCGTCAGGGTTTAAGGATTCGATTTTTTAAAAAATATTTCTCGACCACCCAACCATACGGGAATCAAAATCCATCATATTTAATGTTATTCCCAAAATTTTAGAAAAAAAAATTTATTTGATCGGGTAATTCAACGGTCAACTATTACTTTGACCGGAACCCCTAAATAGGGTTTCGTCAGGGTTTAAGGATTCAATTTTTTAAAAAATATTTCTCGACCACCCAACCATACCGGAATCAAGATCCATCATATTTAATGTTATTCCCTAAATTTTAGAAAAAAAAAATTATTTGATCGGGTAATTCAACGGTCAACTAGTGCTTTGACTGGAACCCCTAAATAGGGTTTCGTCAGGGTTTAAGGATTCGATTTTTTAAAAATAAATCTCGACCACCCAACCATACGGGAATCAAGATCCATCATATTTAATGTTATTCCCAAAATTTTAGAAAAAATAAAATTTATTTGATCGTGTAATTCAACGGTCAACTAGTACTTTGACCGGAATCCCTAAACAGGGTTTCGTCAGGGTTTAAGGATTCGATTTTTAAAAAATATTTCTCGACCACCCAACCATACGGGAATCAAGATCTACAATATTTAATGTTATTCCCAAAATTTTAGAAAAAAAAAATTTATTTGATCGGGTAATTCAACGGTCAACTAGTACTTTGACCGGAACCCCTAAATAGGGTTTCGTCAGGGTTTAAGGATTCAATTTTTTAAAAAATATTTCTCGACCACCCAACCATACAGGAATCAAGATCCTTCATATTTAATGTTATTCCCAAAATTTTAGAAAAAAAAAATTATTTGATCGGGTAATTCAACGGTCAACTAGTACTTTGACCGGAACCCCTAAATAGGGTTTCGTCAGGGTTTAAGGATTTGATTTTTTAAAAAATATTTCTCGACCACCCAACCATATGGGAATCAAGATTCATCATATTTAATGTTATTCCCAAAATTTTAGAAAAGGAAAATTTATTTGATCGGGTAATTCAACAGTCAACTAGTACTTTGACCGGAACCCCTAAACAGGGTTTGGTCAAGGTTTAAGGATTCGATTTTTTTAAAAATATTTCTCATCCACCCAACCATACGGGAATCAAGATCCATCATATTTAATGTTATTCCCAAAATTTTTGAAAAAAAAAATTATTTGATCGGGTAATTCAACGGTCAACTAGTACTTTGACCGGAAACCCTAAACAGGGTTTCGTCAAGGTTTAAGGATTCGATTTTTTAAAAAATATTTCTCGGCCACCCAACCATACGGGAATCAAGATCCATCATATTTAATGTTATTCCCAAAATTTTAGAAAAAAAAAATTTATTTGATCGGGTAATTCAACACTCAACTAGTACTTTGACCGGAACCCCTAAATAGGGTTTCGTCAGGGTTTAAGGATTCGATTTTTTAAAAAATATTTCTCGACCACCCAACCATACAGGAATCAAAATCCATCATATTTAATGTTATTCCCTAAATTAAAAAAAAAAAAAAAATTATTTGATCGGGTAATTCAACGGTCAACTATTGCTTTGACCGGAACCCCTAAATAGGGTTTCGTCAGGGTTTAAGGATTCGATTTTTTAAAAACAAATCTCGACCACCCAACCATACGGGAATCAAGATCCATCATATTTAATGTTATTCCCAAAATTTTAGAAAAAATAAAATTTATTTGATCGGGTAATTCAACGGTCAACTAGTACTTTGACCGGAATACATAAACAGTGTTTCGTCAGGGTTTAAGGATTTGATTTTTCAAAAATATTTCTCGACCACCCAACCATACGAGAATCAAGATCCATCATATTTAATGTTATTCCCAAAATTTTAGAAAAAATAAAATTTATTTGATCGTGTAATTCAACGGTCAACTAGTACTTTGACCGGAATCCCTAAACAGGGTTTCGTCAGAGTTTAAGGATTCGATTTTAAAAAAATATTTCTCGACCACCCAACCATACGGGAATCAAGATCTACAATATTTAATGTTATTCCCAAAATTTTAGAAAAAAAAATTTATTTGATCGGGTAATTCAGCGGTCAACTAGTACTTTGACCGGAACCCCTAAATAGGGTTTCGTCAGGGTTTAAGGATTCCAGTGTGTGCAAAGAACAAATAATTTTATTGTTTTTGTGTTGCCGTAGGTCTGAAATTGTGTTGCCATGATTTTACAATGAACAAAATTTTATATTTTCTACTATGAATAAATTTTTAACCTTTTTTCACATGGAAATTACTTTTTTAATAAAATAATAAAATTATTTTTATAAAAATCTAGAATATTCCATAAGAGAGTGAATATTTCACTAAACATGTTAAAACTTTTTAAGACGTGTAATTTTATTTTTATATTTATTAAATATTATTAAACAAAATTTTTAAAATATATTTTTTCGAAATATATTTTAATATATGAATAAATAAAAAAATATTTTCGTATATAATGTTTTTTGAATATATTAACAAATTATGTAAAAGAAATCATTTAGCAAAAAAAAAAGGAATTAAATATTTAATAAAGAAATAAATTATTTAATAAAGAAATAAATTATTCAAATGAAAATTAATTTTTTTTGGATAAAATAATCAAGAATTTTTTATAAAAAAACAAGAATATTTCAATGGAAGTGAATATTTCATTAAGAATGTTAAAGTATTTTAAGATGAATAATTTTATTTTTATGTTCATTAAATATTGTTAAATAAAATTTTTAAAATGAATATTTTTTCTAAATATATTTTAATATATCATTAAATTAAAATATTTTCATATATAATTAAAAATATTTGAATATATGATTTAAGATTATGTAAGAAGAATTGAATAATAATCTTCAAATTAATCTATTTTTTATTAAGATAATATAAGTACAAAGTACTTGGATAAAATAATTTTCACTGAAAAAAATCGAGCGGCAAAAAGACCGCCCTTCTAATTCACTGACCACAAAATGGTCGCGCTTCATTTCTAATTCACCTCAGACAAAACTCTCCGAAATAAAACTCTCTCTCACTGCTCTCTCAATCTCGTAGTCTCACCCTCACCCTCGTCCTCTCGATTTCTCCGCAGATCGACTTCTTCTTCAATCTATTAGGTATTCTTGTTCCTCAATCGATTAGGGGTTTCTTTTAATAGATTTGTGCAAATCGATTAGGGGTTCAATCAATCAGGGATTTCTTCTTCAATTGTCTTCTTCTTGGGTTTGAAGGTTTTTTTTTATTTAGTTTTCGAATTTGGCGGATTCTTTGATTTAGGGTTTCTTCAATTTGGGTTCAAATTGGTTTTTCTTGTTCGATTTAACTCTTCTTCTTTGATGTAATTGTTCAATGATCGTTCGCTGTCTCTTGTTTCAGGGTCGATTTGGATTTATGTCATGGAATGTCGTGAAGGTGACAGAGAACTTTGTCTGGAGATGGAGATGCAGTGGAAACTCCTCTCTACCAGATGTGGATGCGCTTCAATTAGGAATTAGGGCTGGAAAAGGTAAAGTTTACAGTTCAAAATGTCACAAGAAAAGTTTTAGAGTCGAATACTTCATATAATTATAGAAAAGTAGCAAAACATGTGTTGTTAATGAAGGATAACAGTTGGCCCTTTTAAAACTTCAGATCACAAGACAAAATGGTGTAAACAAGCCGAGCAGGCTTCAACTTGCAGTGCTATAAAAATGCTTTTACTTGAAGTAAGTACGTTTCCTTTTCTAGTAGCCTTACTGGTTGTAAACTTGTAATTGCTAGTATTTCCTGCCTTTTGTGGTTTGGAAATTTAAGCTTTTTTCATTAGAATACTTGGCATTTACTCCCTACTCTGTATTTTAGCTGCAAAAAGCTACCAGTTAAATTGCAAGTCAAACGATGTATAAGATAGTTGTATGGGTAATACTAATTAACTTCTGTTTTTTGTATTTTTACGGAATTGACCTTTTTTTGGTGTATAGTCAGGTTTGGTGTTCATGCAACAATGTAAGCTAAAGACAATGGTGTTGTGACACCTGATACAATCAATAGGGCTTGTCCTAAACTTGTTATCCGGTCACAAGGCAAAAAAGTCAAAAAAGAAGCAATGCATCAGCCATGTATTATTTTATGTAGTACCCATAGAAATGACATAAATAATTTTTCATGGCATTATTCACATTATGGAATTCAGGGTCAGTAATGATCTGAACTTGTTTCTGTCCTCTTGTGGGATCAATTTGTAGGTCACGTGGATTGTATATTTCCAGGCAGGTTAGAACCATTTTCTGTATAGCAGTAATCTTATTAAATATATTTGATTCTGGGTGCAGTAAGAAGGTAACAAATACAACAAGTACAGTGGTGAATGCAACACAAGCAAATGGCACAATCAAAATAAAATATTGGTATATTCTATAGCAATGATCTTATTAACTTTGAATGTTTGCTTACTAGTTATGTAATGAGTTATTGTTTTTGATCTTGGAATAATTATTGGTATGTGTACTTTGAATTATGATGGATGTATTTTTCTTGTTGAAATAGGCCATATTTCTTTGCTCATTATAGGCTCAAGTTGTGGTTGGTTGAGGTGTATATTCTCAACTAGTCCAGGTTTGTGGTTGGTTGAGCTGTACATTCTCAACTAGTCCAGGTTTATATGTGTTGGAAATTGATGGTTTTATTAAATCATATGTGCGAAGAGAGGAAGAGTTTTAGTAAGCATTAACCGTACTATAGAAGTTATCGTATGACTTGATCAGGTAAGGAGAGTAATCTATTGATGATATAAGCATCCTATGTTTATAGGGGGGCTAGTTCATTACAGGAGCAGTTGATCTTTTATTGTATCAATTGATTTCTTACATGCAATTCCATATTGTTATATGAACAGGTTGGTTTCAAAATGTTTTGAGGGGTCACTGCATCTATCACTAATTGGGACTCTGAGGGTACAACTTGTTGTATCATATTAGAAGATAATCTACTGGTAGAATTTGTTGAGCTTCCTGATACTTGTCAAGGTCTTTACTACTACAACATCTTAAGCAGAGTTGTTAGAGGAGCTCTAGAGATGGTGAGTCATTTTCCTGCAATTAGTTAGTATTATCAGCAGGACATCGACACTAGTACAGAAATGACTATAGTCAATGCATATGTTTCTTATTATATTTCTGATGAGATTCATAAATAACTTACAAATGCATCAACATGAGATTCATAAATAACTAATAAAACTGCTTCAGTTGGGGATTTTGCAAAGGGTGGCCAAAAGGAAAAGTGAACTTAGCCTATATGCTGATGAGCTTGGGAAAGGCTTGGTTGGGGAGTTGGATTACACACTAGAGGCGACAAATGCCTCAGAGTTTAAGGTACTCCAACTCACTATTTTTGGAATCTGACATAGTGCTTAGTATATTGCTGATTGTTTGGTTGTAAACTAAAGTGAATTTCTCGTGTTATTGAGTGTGTTAGTCATGGGAAAGTTCTAATACATGCCTACATCATATTATAGATGTTATATGTATAGAATATTGAAGTTAGCAGTAGAATCAACATATTATTAATCTTTGGAACCACCTTCTAATGTTTTAGGCAAACCTTAATTTGGAAAGTTGAGATGACCTGGTTCATCGGTACACTTGAACAGGTCATCTCAATGACTACAGGTCATCTAACAGTTTTCAGTCTAACTTTCACCATGCATATGTTTCTTATTATATTTCTTTTATTTGTTATTTAAGCTGACTGTTAGTACTAAGTAGCTATTAGTTTAATTATACATGTTATCAACAAAAGTAGCGATGAAAAGTTTGCAAGTTTTAGTGCGTAATAAAGATTTTCAGTGTTGGGAGGATTTTGAAGTAGTTTGATAGAATTCTTGTAATGCTTTAAGCTATAAGTTACAAAGAACATTCAAACTCACTTCAATTACTATCTTTATATGACATATCAATGCAATTTGAGGAAAGGGAACATATCTGTATGTAATGTTATATATGCATTTAGCAGCTGATCCAAATGGCTGCTTCTGGTTAGTTTAATTTGTATAAATTATACAGGAAGGTACAATCTCAAGCCTACATGAGTGGCTGTCAGATCCTGCAATTGGAAATAACCCAATCCTTCGGACCATTGCTGGGACCATATATATGCACGAGTAATTAACTGCCATCTTTCTTTCTGAAAGTAGTTCAAAAAATTTATGTTGTTTATGTGAAATATGATCAGCTCCTGTTATGAAACCCCTTCAGCAGCTGCTTTTCATATTTGATCATATGAGACTCGATACGCAATTTCACATGTGTAGTGAGCCTGATGCCGCACAAAAGAAGAATGGTTTATCTATATTTTTCTGAATAAGAAATATGATAGTATGTTATTACTAGTGAACCAAAGAGTACAATATTGAAAATAATCTGTTCAATTAAAATCAACATCTTTTGCAAATCTGTTTTCTGCAGCTCCCTGCATACATTTGCCCAGGGATCACTTTGGTCATTTCCCTTCTTTTTTCGCTTATTCAAGATCAAATAATGCATTTATCTCAGATATTCTCTCACTTAAATTAGAAATTTTAATTTGTCCGAATCTTTTTAACAATAGTTTAATGTGTATTTTGATTTGTTACTAAATCTCATATACTAGAATTTGTTGAGTATTCCATTACAGAATCATCGTATTTAGTTTTGCAAATTAAAGTGTGTATCTGTAATTTTTATAGTGCAGCTTCACTTTCACATACAAACTTATTTTGCTATAAATTTCAGGTAAATGTACGTGAAGCGACAATGAAGATCATGGGAGCTTTGTGCGACTATCTAGAGTAACAATGAAGGTGGTACTCCAATGACTGGTGGCACCAGCTCTTAGTACCATATGTTATGTTTTACGTCTTTTGCTATTATGTTAGACTTCCGTACTTAGTAATTAAGCTTGTAGTTTTATGACTGGTGGCACTTATGCCTTTTGCTCTGAATGTTGTTGTTGGTTGACTGTAATATTGAATCTGTATGGATTATTATGATGGTAATGAATGTCTGTTGTGTTCATTTGGTTATGGGAATGAATATTTTCAAATTACCTATTTTTTGTTTAAAATAGAAAAGTGTTGCCATTGAGGCTATAAAATGTTGGCAAAAAGTGAAAATAATGTTAACAAATGTTGCTAGCAAAATGTTGCTGCAGCTAAAATTTGTGTTGCCATAAAAGTGGGCCCCACAGTGGTCCCTACAGTGGGTAGTCCCCGCAGTGGGCCCCATAGTAGGCCCCACATGGTCCCCACAGTTGGCCCCACTGGTGGGCCCCACTTTTTTGCAAAATATTTAAGCCAAAGGCAACATAATATAATGTTGGTAAAAACTGATATATTGTTGCCAAAGCTAGTCTACGCCAACAGAAAATTGATGTTGCCTTAGAAGAGTAGAATGTTGCCTTTGACCCCAAAGGCAACGGCAAAAATAGCAACACCAGCAAAATGTTGCCTTTGGGGTTTTTTGGGCCTACAGCAACATATTTCGGGCTTACGGCAACATTTTTTTGGTGTTGCTGTAGGCCTTTTATGGCGTAGTGGTTGACCGTTGAATTACCCGATCAAATAAAATTTTTTTTCTAAAATTTTGGGAATAACATTAAATATGATGGATTTTGATTCCCGTATGGTTGGGTGGTCGAGAAATATTTTTTAAAAAATCGAATCCTTAAACCCTGACGAAACCCTGTTTAGGGGTTCCGGTGAAAGTACTAGTTGAGTGTTGAATTACCCGATCAAATAAATTTTTTTTTTCTATAATTTTGGGAATAACATTAAATATGATGGATCTTGATTCCCGTATGGTTGGGTGCCGAGAAATTTTTTTTAAAAAATCGAATCCTTAAACCGTGACGAAACCTTGTTTAGGGGTTCCGGTCAAAGTACTAGTTGACCGTTGAATCACCCGATCAAATAAATTTTTTTTTCTAAAATTTTGGGAATAATATTAAATATGATGGATCTTGATTCTCGTATGGTTGGGTGGTCGAGAAATATTTTTTAAAAAATCGAATCCTTAAACCCTGACGAAACCCTATTTAGGGGTTCCGGTCAAAGCACTAGTTGACCGTTGAATTACCCGATCAACTAATTTTTTTTTTCTAAAATTTAGGGAATAACATTAAATATGATGGATCTTGATTCCCGTATGGTTGGGTGGTCGAGAAATATTTTTTAAAAAATTGAATCCTTAAACCTTGACGAAACCCTATTTAGGGGTTCCGGTCAAAGTAATAGTTAACCGTTGAATTACCCGATCAAATAAATTTTTTTTCCTAAAATTCTGGGAATAATATTAAATATGATGGATTTTGATTCCTGTATGGTTGGGTGGTCGAGAAATATTTTTTAAAAAATCGAATCCTTAAACCCTGACGAAACCCTATTTAGGGGTTCCGGTCAAAGTACTAGTTGAGTGTTGAATTACCCGATCAAATAAATTTTTTTTTTCTAAAATTTTGGGAATAACATTAAATATGATGGATCTTGATTCCCGTATGGTTGGGTGGCCGAGAAATATTTTTTAAAAAATTGAATCCTTAAACCCTGACGAAACCCTGTTTAGGGGTTCCGGTCAAAGTACTAGTTGACCGTTGAATTACCCGATCAAATAATTTTTTTTTTTCAAAAATTTTGGGAATAACATTAAATATGATGGATCTTGATTCCCGTATGGTTGGTCGAGAAATAAAATTATTTGTTCTTTGCACACACTGGAATGTCTTGCTTCTTGGTCTAAGCTTAATTCCTTTAGTCTTGAGAAGAGCATTTTCTTACTCCCTTAAAAACAAAGAACATTCTTCACCCCATATATATATTGTGAGAGATAGTCAGGTAAAAATACAAAATATCAATCCCATTTAAGCATCTATTTAAAATACCTATTCTACTTCTAATATATTAAGAATATATTTTTATTATTAGTATTTAGAATTCTAAAGTTCTTAACAATTAGAAAAATAGATTGAGAACATTTAAACTCTCCGTATCCTCATTTACATATAATGTGGGTCAGGAATGAATTTTACAAATTATAAAAAGCGTTAATAAAAGGTAATCAACTAAAAAGAGTATTAAAATAATATACTAACACTACTTTTATCTAATACAAGTTATCATAGGAATAAAATAGCAAAAATACAATATTTTAATGCATAGGCATGCATTTTAAATTAAAACACAATATGTAATTATACAATTTACAACATAAATATATTCTTCTAGAAGATCTTATAAAGTTCAAGGATATATTCTACTAGCATATCATAATCTAATATAAATATATTAAATATATTTCTATGAGATCATAATATATCATAATATATTACTTGAATAAATATATCCTTTCTTTTCACCTACCATTATCCTGTCTTTCTCACATTTTCTTCTAGAATATCTAGTTCTAATATAATTATATTGTTTCAAAAAGTACTAGTCTATTCTAGAACCTTCTCACATTTTCTTCTAGAATATCTGGGTCTAATATAATTATATTGTTTCAGAAAGTAACTAGTCTATTCCAGAACCTTCTATCTTATTGTATAAATATATCCTTTCTCTTCACCTACCATTATCCCTCTCTTCCCCATATTTTTCATTCCCCTAAAACTTTCCATACAGCTTCTCTTCTCCGTATTTCTCATTTCTTATATCTTTTCCGGACATTTTTCATTTCCCTAAAACTTCTCATACAACTTCTTTTTCCCACATTTTTCATTGCCTGAAACTTTCTTTTTATACAATTTCTATGTGTTAGTATGGATAAATGGTAATCTAAATTAATTAATTGTTTAAAGCCTATATGCTTATCTACATATATTTTTTAAACCAAATTTAAAATATTTTTATGATTATACTTGATGGCTTGTACGTTCTTGTGTTCCTTCTTTGTGATTCACTAAATCAACATTCAACAACACGTCAATAGTCAGGTAATCTCTCAACATTCAACAACATGTCAATAGTCAGGTAATCTCTCAAGTTCCAACAATTGTATTATGTTTCTGTTTGAGCACTAGTTTTTTATTAATTTAGATATTCATCAATTTAAAATACAATTAAATCAAGATCTCAATTCTTAACTAATTATTGTTTTTGTTTGTTTTTAAAGATCTAGCTTGACCATGATTCCCAAACATAGTTTATACAGTTATGTCCTATTCTAATGTAAAATATTGGAATTTGATGTGAACTTTTATCCATTTACAAAACAGTCATGGAGTTTTTTTTTTTAATATTAATGTTAAAAAATACTATTCCAAAATCCTCATGTCATAATTCTTTTATAATAGAATATTTGCAGAAAATACTCCCAAAATTTTATTCCACGTAAGGATGACAAATTTTGGACCACAAATTTTTTTATTATACTTTCATTTACTATTTTTTAACTTTTACAAATTTTGTGGTCCAAAAGATTAATTTTTTATGATACACCATTAGTGACTCTTCTAAGATTATTATTTAATAAATTATTGTATATATTTGAAGGTAGCTTAAAAATAATTAATATAAAATCTAACAATACAATTATTTTAATAGGTGATTTTTAATTTTATCCATTGGACATCCATGTATGTACAACTTGATACATGCAGGTACCTATGTGCGGTTTTAAAAATCATGACCTCAAGCCAGAAAATGCCATTTGGTACGTAATCCAAGAAAATCCTGTAGAACCTCAAAGGTGAATAAATACAAAACTCTTTGTATCATATACTATCAAAATAATACAACGTACAACTTAGTCATTTGATTTTAAGAACTAACTACAGAATATATGCTATTATTTACTACCATATATGAGTGTATGATTAATTTTTTTTTTTTTTGCCGAATGAGTGTATTTAGATAACATGAATTGCGAATGTTTGTGTGAACTACATGGTGTCATCACCATATTTAAACGTCTACTACTCTTTGGTCTGGGTTTTGGAGCCAAGCTATGGATTTCAATTCTAAAGAGACAATGTCAACTTCTTAAGATTACAATCCCGGCCAATCTTCCATCAACTAGTGACTTCAACAATTTATGTAACTAAATATTTTAGAAATTTTAAGAAAATAATTACTAGCTAGTATAGGATTACCTTATGTAGAAATATTTCACTAGCTGTACCTAATGTATTAAATTGTCCTCTAATGAAATTTTGATCTTTCCACATTGATGTCAAGTCTAGAAGAGATAACAGGTATGCTGAAACTTACTGAGTGATTGGTGAACAACTTCCTTTTCAGGATTAATCGGTCCAAAGACCGGTAAATGGACTACATTTTGCACGGAAATTTCGGTGAAGACGTAAGGGTCATGGATTATCCTGGCCTAGCAATTGGAACTTGACATGTGTTGCTATCTCCTTTAGGTTGTCACTTGCACCAAGCACCGTGTTTCAATTTTTCTGTGATCACAAATCCAGAATGGAGGTATGCATTAATCAGCTAAATGCTAAATGCATACCTCCTTTCTATTTTTGTGATCACAAGAAAACTCAAACAACATGCTTGGTGCAATTGACAAATTAAGGAGGTAGCAACAGTACCAATCATAGTTCCATTTGGTAGGCGAGGATCATCCATAACCCTTCTACTCATCAATGTAACATCTTTACCGAAATTTTTGTGAAATATAGTACTCCATCTGCCGGTCTTTGGACTAAGAATTCCGAAAAGTAAGCTGTTCACGAATCTCTCAAAAAGTTTTAGTATACCTGTTCTTATTTTGGAGTTGACATCACTATGAAAATATCATGATTTAATTAGACACTTTGAGACATTATGTACGGCTAGTGGCATATTTCTGCATTAAGATACTTGAATACTAGTTAGTAATTATTTGCTTATATTAAAATTCTAAAATATTTACTTAAATAAATTTTTGAAGTTACAAGTTAATTGAACATTGGCCGACATTGTAGTCTTATGAAGTTGACATTGTCTCTCTAAAGTTGAAACCCATGACTTGGCTCCAAAACCCAACAAAAAGAGCAGTAGACGTTTGTACATGGTGTTGACACCATTTTCGTCCACATACACATGCTCGATCTATGCGCACTACACCATAAGTGGCCTATTGTAACTCCCACGCGATGTTACAATAGGCCCTAAATCCGTTACAATAGGTCTATTATAACACTAGGGGGCGTTACATTTACGGGCGTTACAACAGGTGCTTATTGTAACGCATTTGCCCATCTACTGTAACACTAATAAAGCGATACATTATGTCGGTAATGTAACACTATCATCACCTACTGTAACGGATTTGTAATGTTACATTTGAACTTACTTTGAGGGACAGAAAGTGGGACCCACTGACACGTGGCAATTCTGGGGACCACCTGACACGTGGCAATTGTGGGGCCCACCTGACACGTGGCACATGAGGTCCAATGCCACGTGGCACTTGTGGGGCCCACCTGACACGTGACAATTTGGGCCCACCTGACACGTGACATGTGTGGGACCCACTGCCACGTAGCACCTGTGGGTCCCGCTTATCTATTGTAACACTATAACATGTCTAGTGTAACACTAAATAAAATTATAATGTAACACTACAATAGGCAAGTGTAACACCATATGGATATGCATATGCAACACTACAATAGGAAAATGTAACAGTTGAATACAAAAATTTAAAATAGCTGCTTTGTATATGTAACATTCCCATTAATAACTATTACATGTCCAACCATTACAATACAAGTTCTTTCACGCACTCCAATCTACTTCACAAACATTCAAACCAAATTTAACAACCAAATTTAACCATTACAAGTTCTCTTTCCTTCAACTAAGAAATAAATCATTTCCAATACAACATAATAACCCAAAGTAACCATAATACTCGTTCAGTGGAGCCCATCATATATCAACATGACTCTTTCCTGATAATTCTTCCCCTGTTAAACAATACCCGTTAGGAAGGACATATAGAAAAATTCAACAATTTTCTTCAAACACATGAACATAATAGTACTATGGCTAACCTGTCAATACAAGTCACATCTACCAGTTTGGATATCATATGCTGCAATCTTACGTCCATAATATTATGCTAATATCAAAAGCGTTGCAATCTCACGTCCATAATTTTCTGCTAATATCGAAAGCTCTATGGCACCTTCATATAATTATATAGTTAGACTCTGGAAGGATACCAGAAAAAACCAAACCAAGTTTGAAAATAAATTTTGTATCCTATTTTATAATTTTATGTAATGTGCTATATCAACTATTAAAAAAAATTTCAGATCGACCTTCTATAAGGATTAAAAAAATTGTGAGATTTACCTCAAAACGAAAAATGGTGATTGGCCTATGGAAATGTGACTGAGCAGAACTTGTAAACATATATAATATCTACCTTCTATATTAACCAAGTGCTAGGTGGAAAACAATACTGGATAACCTATGAAGCTGGTCCATTACTAAACGAACTTTGATTTTTACCAACAGTCGTGGGAAATTAGCAAATAAGCTCATATTCTGGTTAGTGACCAACGCAAAACACTCCTGTAAATAATGTTAGTTTGGCTGCAGAAGGATACTTGATCTCACTCCATTTGCTAATTAAATGATTGACATGATGTACCATAAAAAAAAGGTATTAAATGATAAATACTGGTATAAATAACATAAATGAATGCAACACTCTACTGTGCAGGATTAGTTACCTTACGATACAATTTCTTCAATCAAAGTTGTCAATCTTTATGGAAGTGATATCATCTGCCACCTTGGAGTGACCCACCAAACGTGTAAAAAACAACATTTGTTGTTTGATTGTGAACTTGATGTTTTCAGCCTGTGAATTATATTAATCTAATTAGACCTGAAGTACTCTTGGAAGAATCACCAAGGTGGTTCAGGGGAGTGGGAGCGTGTTCAATTATCGAAAAAAGAATCAAGAAAGCATGAAATGAAATAGGGATGTAAAGAAGAGAAAAAAACCAGGCGGGCAACTCCAAAACATCGAAGACCATCAGGCTTTCCCTGAACATCCTTAACAAGCGACAGTGCCGATCTCTCATTGCCTTTATTTAACTATTTATGTCTGGTAATTTTTACATAAATTAAATTCACAGTTTATTCGTTCAAGTGGATTTCATGTTATATTATTTGCTTTTGTTTGGCCAACTCTAGTAGATAATTGAGTTAATTGTAATACTGAGAGGGTTATGATTAACTGACACAAAACTTGAATGGTGCATGATTATATCTGTTGATATTAATTTTGTGACAGTATAGACATATATTGTTACCATGCATTGCCGTGTGAAATTGGTTCTTAATTATATTCTTGATATTGAATTGGAATAGACATATGTTAGTTTAATTTACAGAATCTATATCATAGTGATTTCGAGAGAAACCTATGACCTTTGAATTTCTGGTTAGTAGACTGTGATTTTGTTATGGTATTACACTACTTTATTGCTGACATGATCATATTAGGGGAAAGTAATTATCTTGACTTAACGTCTCGTATCTAAAACTCTCGTAACTCTTTTTGATAGTATATTAGTTAGTTAATTTAGTTTATAATTAATTAGTTTAATTAGAAAAACAAAACTCAATTCTTGTGTTCTATAACTGAATTGTTCGATATTAATTGTGATTTATACAAATAAGCAGTCCTTGAGGAACGATATCTGTTATTAACTACTATATTACTTGCTTGCGATTGTGTACACTTGCACATCTGTATTTTACGCAACAGTTAATTTGGACATTATTGTTACTTTGACCAACTTATAGCAAAAAGAACCGGCCTGTACTTTTACCATATTAGAGTATTTAAGTATACATAAATCACTGGAAGAAATTAATAGCATGGCAGTAACTATTTAGAAAAAAAAATAACATGGTAGTAAAGTAAATTAAACTACAAACAGTACATCACAAAAGGGGGAGGGGTGACCTAGAAAAGTATTCCCCATTCCCCTATACTTTGGAATATATCAACCTTTAAAAAATTTGCGAGAGGCACTGTTGTTCGAAAAAAATGCCAAATTGTCAAGATTCAAGATTACTCAATCAGAGAAACTGCTACTTCAAGAATACCAAACTATGAAAACATTGTTAATCATGAGCTAAATTACACTTACGATCTGCACTTTTCTCACCTAAAGAAATTAGTACCACAGAACTCTAATGTACAAACATCCAAAGTTTTGGTCCAAATTTCAATATTGTATATAGCTACAGGTTTTCATTCCTTATTACATTGACGAAAACAGAACAAAATTCCTCCAAATCCTTATGACATCGACCAAAAGAAGAGGATCACCTAAATCGCCCCTCTCAACAAAAAAAAAATCCTTAATCCTATTATATTCTCTAATCCTATTCTCAATATCCCAGTCCACTCTACACGCACTCGCCCCGCAATCTCTTAAGAAACACAAAGACTCCAACAGCGTAGGACTCGAACTAAAGCTGGTTTTGGGCACAACACACAAACCAACGCCGTGAATAAACACGCGATTAAGACACGTACTTGGAAGCTATGCTTAATATCCCCTTCTTTTTCATACCTATATTGTCCTGCATCTGCTTGTTCCCACAAACATAAAACAATAAATTAAGTACTTAGCACTCAAGTGTTAAGAATAAGATTTAAACTCGGATGTTGAAAACAAGTACTCGAAAAATTTGACAACGAGAGTAAGATTCAAACCAAAAAATAAAATATATTGAAAAAAGGGGACTAACCACCATAAATATATAAATATTTATAAAGAAGGGGACTACCCAGAATTAAAATCGGTGACTTTATCTTTGGTTTGTTTTAGCAGCGTCATCTTCACCTTTCCAAACCACTCGTCGTCGAGATTATGGTCGTGGAGGTGAGGGATGGGGTGGGTTGTGTTTAGAGAGAGAGAGAGTGAAGGGCTGGTGTTGATAGATGCAATTGGAGGTGCACAGAGAGATGAGTGATAGATGTAATTGGAGGCTGGTGATATACATCACATGTTTTAACGGTTAGGATTTAATCCCTAATTGCATGAACGACTCAGATTGCCTCGGTGTTGCATGTCATCAATCCAAACTATCTCCTTTCAGCAAATTGGAGTACGCCATGTGTCACTGAAACTGAATTATAAATCAGCAAAATGTACAAATATGTGTATTACTTATCAAATATCTATTTCTTGTAAATTAAAAATAAAATGATTAATTTATTCAATAAAAAATTAAATAAATTTATAATATGTATTCGATTTAATACAAATAAATACCAATAAAAATTGAAACAAATAATAATTATTTAATAGTGGTATTCTGATATTTCATAATAATCACATATTTATTAGTGGTATTATAGTGTTTCAACAGTCAACTAGTACTTTGACCGGAACCCCTAAAGAGGGTTTCGTAAGGGTTTAAGGATTCGATTTTTTAAAAAATATTTCTCGACTACCCAACCATACGGGAATCAAGATCCATCTTATTTAATGTTATTCCCAAAATTTTAGAAAAAAAAAATTATTTGATCGGGTAATTCAACGGTCAACTAGTACTTTGACCGGAACCCCTAAACAGGGTTTCGTCAGGGTTTAAGGATTCGATTTTTTAAAAAATATTTCTCGACCACCCAACCATACCGGAATCAAGATCCATCATATTTAATGTTATTCCCTAAACTTTAGAAAAAAAAAATTATTTGATCGGGTAATTCAACGGTCAACTAGTGCTTTGACCGGAACCCCTAAATAGGGTTTCGTGAGGGTTTAAGGATTCGATTTTTTAAAAATAAATCTCGACCACCCAACCATACGGGAATCAAGATCCATCATATTTAATGTTATTCCCAAAATTTTAGAAAAAATAAAATTTATTTGATCGTGCAATTCAACGGTCAACTAGTACTTTGACCGGAACCCCTAAACAGGGTTTCGTCAGGGTTTAAGGATTCGATTTTTTAAAAAATATTTCTCGACCACCCAACCATATGGGAATCAAGATACATCATATTTAATGTTATTCCTAAAATTTTAGAAAAAAAAATTTATTTGATCGGGTAAGTCAACAGTCAACAAGTACTTTGACCGGAACCCCTAAAGAGGGTTTCGTCAGGGTTAAAGGATTCGATTTTTAAAAAACTATTTCTCGACCACCCAACATACGAGAATCAAGATCCATCATATCTAATGTTATTCCCAAAATTTTAGAAAAAAAAAGTTATTTGATCGGGTAATTCAACGGTCAACTAGTACTTTGACCGGAACCCCTAAACAGGATTTCGTCAGGGTTTATGGATTCGATTTTTTAAAAACTATTTCTCGACTACCCAACCATACAGGAATTTAGATCCATCATATTTAATGTTATTCCCAAAATTTTAGAAAAAAAAAATTTATTTGATCGGGTAATTCAGCGGTCAACTAGTACTTTGACCGGAACCCCTAAATAGGGTTTCGTCAGGGTTTAAGGATTCAATTTTTTAAAAAATATTTCTCGACCACCCAACCATACGGGAATCAAGATCCTTCATATTTAATGTTATTCCCAAAATTTTAGAAAAAAAAAATTATTTGATCGGGTAATTCAACGGTCAACTAGTACTTTGACCGGAACCCCTAAATAGGGTTTCGTCAGGGTTTAAGGATTTGATTTTTTAAAAAATATTTCTCGACCACCCAACCATATGGGAATCAAGATTCATCATATTTAATGTTATTCCCAAAATTTTAGAAAAGGAAAATTTATTTGATCGGGTAATTCAACAGTCAACTAGTACTTTGACCGGAACCCCTAAACAGGGTTTCGTCAAGGTTTAAGGATTCAATTTTTTAAAAAATATTTCTCGTCCACCCAACCATACGGGAATCAAGATCCATCATATTTAATGTTATTCCCAAAATTTTTGAAAAAAAAAATTATTTGATCGGGTAATTCAACGGTCAACTAGTACTTTGACCGGAACCCCTAAACAGGGTTTCGTCAGGGTTTAAGGATTCAATTTTTTAAAAAATATTTCTCGGCCACCCAACCATACGGGAATCAAGATCCATCATATTTAATGTTATTCCCAAAATTTTAGAAAAAAAAAATTTATTTGATCGGGTAATTCAACACTCAACTAGTACTTTGACCGGAACCCCTAAATAGGGTTTCGTCAGGGTTTAAGGATTCGATTTTTTAAAAAATATTTCTCGACCACCCAACCATACAGGAATCAAAATCCATCATATTTAATGTTATTCCCAAAATTTTAGGAAAAAAAATTTATTTGATCGGGTAATTCAACGGTTAACTATTACTTTGACCGGAACCCCTAAATAGGGTTTCGTCAAGTTTTAAGGATTCAATTTTTTAAAAAATATTTCTCGACCACCCAACCATACGGGAATCAAGATCCATCATATTTAATGTTATTCCCTAAATTTTAGAAAAAAAAAAATTATTTGATCGGGTAACTCAACGGTCAACTAGTGCTTTGACCGGAACCCCTAAATAGGGTTTCGTCAGGGTTTAAGGATTCGATTTTTTAAAAAAAAATCTCGACCACCCAACCATACGGGAATCAAGATCCATCATATTTAATGTTATTCCCAAAATTTTAGAAAAAATAAAATTTATTTGATCGGGTAATTCAACGGTCAACTAGTACTTTGACCGGAATACCTAAACAGGGTTTCGTCAGGGTTTAAGGATTTGATTTTTAAAAAATATTTCTCGACCACCCAACCATACGGGAATCAAGATCCACAATATTTAATGTTATTCCCAAAATTTTAGAAAAAAAAAAATTTGATTTGATCGGGTAATTCAACAGTCAACTAGTACTTTGACCAGAACCCCTAAACAGGGTTTCGTCAGGGTTTAAGGATTCGATTTTTTAAAAAATATTTCTCGACCACCCAACCATACGAGAATCAAGATCCATCATATTTAATGTTATTCCCAAAATTTTAGAAAAAAAAAATTTATTTGATCGGGTGATTCAACGGTCAACTAGTACTTTGACCGGAACCCCTAAACAAGGTTTCGTCACGGTTTAAGGATTCGATTTTTTAAAAAAAATTTCTCGGCACCCAACCATACGGGAATCAAGATCCATCATATTTAATGTTATTCCCAAAATTTTAGGAAAAAAAAAATTTATTTGATCGGGTAATTCAACACTCAACTAGTACTTTGACCGGAACCCCTAAACAGGGTTTCGTCAGGGTTTAAGGATTCGATTTTTTAAAAAATATTTCTCGACCACCCAACCATACGGGAATCAAAATCCATCATATTTAATGTTATTCCCAAAATTTTAGAAAAAACATTTTATTTGATCGGGTAATTCAACGGTCAACTATTACTTTGACCGGAACCCCTAAACAGGGTTTCGTCAGGGTTTAAGGATTCGATTTTTTAAAAAATATTTCTCGACCACCCAACCATACCGGAATCAAGATCCATCATATTTAATGTTATTCCCTAAACTTTAGAAAAAAAAAATTATTTGATCGGGTAATTCAACGGTCAACTAGTGCTTTGACCGGAACCCCTAAATAGGGTTTCGTGAGGGTTTAAGGATTCGATTTTTTAAAAATAAATCTCGACCACCCAACCATACGGGAATCAAGATCCATCATATTTAATGTTATTCCCAAAATTTTAGAAAAAATAAAATTTATTTGATCGTGCAATTCAACGGTCAACTAGTACTTTGACCGGAATCCCTAAAAAGGGTTTCGTCAGGGTTTAAGGATTCGATTTTTAAAAAATATTTCTCGACCACCCAACCATACGGGAATCAAGATCTACAATATTTAATGTTATTCCCAAAATTTTAGAAAAAAAAAAATTTATTTGATCGGGTAATTCAGCGGTCAACTAGTACTTTGACCGGAACCCCTAAATAGGGTTTCGTCAGGGTTTAAGGATTCAATTTTTTAAAAAATATTTCTCGACCACCCAACCATACGGGAATCAAGATCCTTCATATTTAATGTTATTCCCAAAATTTTAGAAAAAAAAAATTATTTGATCGGGTAATTCAACGGTCAACTAGTACTTTGACCGGAACCCCTAAATAGGGTTTCGTCGGGGTTTAAGGATTTGATTTTTTAAAAAATATTTCTCGACCACCCAACCATATGGGAATCAAGATTCATCATATTTAATGTTATTCCCAAAATTTTAGAAAAGGAAAATTTATTTGATCGGGTAATTTAACAGTCAACTAGTACTTTGACCGGAACCCCTAAACAGGGTTTCGTCAAGGTTTAAGGATTCGATTTTTTAAAAAATATTTCTCGTCCACCCAACCATACGGGAATCAAGATCCATCATATTTAATGTTATTCCCAAAATTTTTGAAAAAAAAATTATTTGATCGGGTAATTCAACGGTCAACTAGTACTTTGACCGGAACCCCTAAACAGGGTTTCGTCAGGGTTTAAGGATTCAATTTTTTAAAAAATATTTCTCGGCCACCCAACCATACGGGAATCAAGATCCATCATATTTAATGTTATTCCCAAAATTTTAGAAAAAAAAAAATTATTTGATCGGGTAATTCAACACTCAACTAGTACTTTGACCGGAACCCCTAAATAGGGTTTCGTCAGGGTTTAAGGATTCGATTTTTTAAAAAATATTTCTCGACCACCCAACCATACAGGAATCAAAATCCATCATATTTAATGTTATTCCCAAAATTTTAGGAAAAAAAATTTATTTGATCGGGTTATTCAACGGTTAACTATTACTTTGACCGGAACCCCTAAATAGGGTTTCGTCAAGGTTTAAGGATTCAATTTTTTAAAAAATATTTCTCGACCACCCAACCATACGGGAATCAAGATCCATCATATTTAATGTTATTCCCTAAATTTTAGAAAAAAAAAAATTATTTGATCGGGTAACTCAACGGTCAACTAGTGCTTTGACCGGAACACCTAAATAGGGTTTCGTCAGGGTTTAAGGATTCGATTTTTTAAAAAAAAATCTCGACCACCCAACCATACGGGAATCAAGATCCATCATATTTAATGTTATTCCCAAAATTTTAGAAAAAATAAAATTTATTTGATCGGGTAATTCAACGGTCAACTAGTACTTTGACCAGAATACCTAAACAGGGTTTCTTCAGGGTTTAAGGATTTGATTTTTAAAAAATATTTCTCGACCACCCAACCATACGGGAATCAAGATCCACAATATTTAATGTTATCCCAAAAATTTTAGAAAAAAAAAAATTTGATTTGATCGGGTAATTCAACAGTCAACTAGTACTTTGACCGGAACCCCTAAACAGGGTTTCGTCAGGGTTTAAGGATTCGATTTTTAAAAAAATATTTCTCGACCACCCAACCATACGAGAATCAAGATCCATCATATTTAATGTTATTCCCAAAATTTTAGAAAAAAAAATTTATTTGATCGGGTGATTCAACGGTCAACTAGTACTTTGACCGGAACCCCTAAACAAGGTTTCGTCACGGTTTAAGGATTCGATTTTTTAAAAAAAAATTCTCGGCACCCAACCATACGGGAATCAAGATCCATCATATTTAATGTTATTCCCAAAATTTTAGAAAAAAAAAATTTATTTGATCGGGTAATTCAACACTCAACTAGTACTTTGACCGGAACCCCTAAACAGGGTTTCGTCAGGGTTTAAGGATTCGATTTTTTAAAAAATATTTCTCGACCACCCAACCATACGGGAATCAAAATCCATCATATTTAATGTTATTCCCAAAATTTTAGAAAAAAAATTTTATTTGATCGGGTAATTCAACGGTCAACTATTACTTTGACCGGAACCCCTAAATAGGGTTTCGTCAGGGTTTAAGGATTCAATTTTTTAAAAAATATTTCTCGACCACCCAACCATACCGGAATCAAGATCCATCATATTTAATGTTATTCCCTAAATTTTAGAAAAAAAAAAAATTATTTGATCGGGTAATTCAACGGTCAACTAGTGCTTTGACCGGAACCCCTAAATAGGGTTTCGTCAGGGTTTAAGGATTCGATTTTTTAAAAATAAATCTCGACCACCCAACCATACGGGAATCAAGATCCATCATATTTAATGTTATTCCCAAAATTTTAGAAAAAATTAAATTTATTTGATCGTGTAATTCAACGGTCAACTAGTACTTTGACCGGAATCCCTAAACAGGGTTTCGTCAGGGTTTAAGGATTCGATTTTTAAAAAATATTTCTCGACCACCCAACCATACGGGAATCAAGATCTACAATATTTAATGTTATTCCCAAAATTTTAGAAAAAAAAAATTTATTTGATCGGGTAATTCAACGGTCAACTAGTACTTTGACCGGAACCCCTAAATAGGGTTTCGTCAGGGTTTAAGGATTCAATTTTTTAAAAAATATTTCTCGACCACCCAACCATACGGGAATCAAGATCCTTCATATTTAATGTTATTCCCAAAATTTTAGAAAAAAAAAATTATTTGATCGGGTAATTCAACGGTCAACTAGTACTTTGACCGGAACCCCTAAATAGGGTTTCGTCAGGGTTTAAGGATTTGATTTTTTAAAAATAATTTCTCGACCACCCAACCATATGGGAATCAAGATTCATCATATTTAATGTTATTCCCAAAATTTTAGAAAAGGAAAATTTATTTGATCGGGTAATTCAACAGTCAACTAGTACTTTGACCGGAACCCCTAAACAGGGTTTCGTCAAGGTTTAAGGATTCGATTTTTTTAAAAATATTTCTCATCCACCCAACCATACGGGAATCAAGATCCATCATATTTAATGTTATTCCCAAAATTTTTGAAAAAAAAAATTATTTGATCGGGTAATTCAACGGTCAACTAGTACTTTGACCGGAAACCCTAAACACGGTTTCGTCAGGGTTTAAGGATTCGATTTTTTAAAAAATATTTCTCGGCCACCCAACCATACGGGAATCAAGATCCATCATATTTAATGTTATTCCCAAAATTTTAGAAAAAAAAAATTTATTTGATCGGGTAATTCAACACTCAACTAGTACTTTGACCGGAACCCCTAAATAGGGTTTCGTCAGGGTTTAAGGATTCGATTTTTTAAAAAAAAATCTCGACCACCCAACCATACGGGAATCAAGATCCATCATATTTAATGTTATTCCCAAAATTTTAGAAAAATTAAAATTTATTTGATCGGGTAATTCAACGGTCAACTAGTACTTTGACCGGAATACCTAAACAGGGTTTCGTCAGGGTTTAAGGATTTGATTTTTAAAAAATATTTCTCGACCACCCAACCATACGGGAATCAAGATCCACAATATTTAATGTTATTCCCAAAATTTTAGAAAAAAAAAATTTGATTTGATCGGGTAATTCAACAGTCAACTAGTACTTTGACCGGAACCCCTAAATAGGGTTTCGTCAGGGTTTAAGGATTCGATTTTTTAAAAAATATTTCTCGACCACCCAACCATACAGGAATCAAAATCCATCATATTTAATGTTATTCCCAAAATTTTAGGAAAAAAAATTTATTTGATCGGGTTATTCAACGGTTAACTATTACTTTGACCGGAACCCCTAAATAGGGTTTCGTCAAGGTTTAAGGATTCAATTTTTTAAAAAATATTTCTCGACCACCCAACCATACGGGAATCAAGATCCATCATATTTAATGTTATTCCCTAAATTTTAGAAAAAAAAAAATTATTTGATCGGGTAACTCAACGGTCAACTAGTGCTTTGACCGGAACACCTAAATAGGGTTTCGTCAGGGTTTAAGGATTCGATTTTTTAAAAAAAAATCTCGACCACCCAACCATACGGGAATCAAGATCCATCATATTTAATGTTATTCCCAAAATTTTAGAAAAAATAAAATTTATTTGATCGGGTAATTCAACGGTCAACTAGTACTTTGACCAGAATACCTAAACAGGGTTTCTTCAGGGTTTAAGGATTTGATTTTTAAAAAATATTTCTCGACCACCCAACCATACGGGAATCAAGATCCACAATATTTAATGTTATCCCAAAAATTTTAGAAAAAAAAAAATTTGATTTGATCGGGTAATTCAACAGTCAACTAGTACTTTGACCGGAACCCCTAAACAGGGTTTCGTCAGGGTTTAAGGATTCGATTTTTTAAAAAATATTTCTCGACCACCCAACCATACGAGAATCAAGATCCATCATATTTAATGTTATTCCCAAAATTTTAGAAAAAAAAATTTATTTGATCGGGTGATTCAACGGTCAACTAGTACTTTGACCGGAACCCCTAAACAAGGTTTCGTCACGGTTTAAGGATTCGATTTTTTAAAAAAAAATTCTCGGCACCCAACCATACGGGAATCAAGATCCATCATATTTAATGTTATTCCCAAAATTTTAGAAAAAAAAAATTTATTTGATCGGGTAATTCAACACTCAACTAGTACTTTGACCGGAACCCCTAAACAGGGTTTCGTCAGGGTTTAAGGATTCGATTTTTTAAAAAATATTTCTCGACCACCCAACCATACGGGAATCAAAATCCATCATATTTAATGTTATTCCCAAAATTTTAGAAAAAAAATTTTATTTGATCGGGTAATTCAACGGTCAACTATTACTTTGACCGGAACCCCTAAATAGGGTTTCGTCAGGGTTTAAGGATTCAATTTTTTAAAAAATATTTCTCGACCACCCAACCATACCGGAATCAAGATCCATCATATTTAATGTTATTCCCTAAATTTTAGAAAAAAAAAAATTATTTGATCGGGTAATTCAACGGTCAACTAGTGCTTTGACCGGAACCCCTAAATAGGGTTTCGTCAGGGTTTAAGGATTCGATTTTTTAAAAATAAATCTCGACCACCCAACCATACGGGAATCAAGATCCATCATATTTAATGTTATTCCCAAAATTTTAGAAAAAATTAAATTTATTTGATCGTGTAATTCAACGGTCAACTAGTACTTTGACCGGAATCCCTAAACAGGGTTTCGTCAGGGTTTAAGGATTCGATTTTTAAAAAATATTTCTCGACCACCCAACCATACGGGAATCAAGATCTACAATATTTAATGTTATTCCCAAAATTTTAGAAAAAAAAAATTTATTTGATCGGGTAATTCAACGGTCAACTAGTACTTTGACCGGAACCCCTAAATAGGGTTTCGTCAGGGTTTAAGGATTCAATTTTTTAAAAAATATTTCTCGACCACCCAACCATACGGGAATCAAGATCCTTCATATTTAATGTTATTCCCAAAATTTTAGAAAAAAAAAATTATTTGATCGGGTAATTCAACGGTCAACTAGTACTTTGACCGGAACCCCTAAATAGGGTTTCGTCAGGGTTTAAGGATTTGATTTTTTAAAAATAATTTCTCGACCACCCAACCATATGGGAATCAAGATTCATCATATTTAATGTTATTCCCAAAATTTTAGAAAAGGAAAATTTATTTGATCGGGTAATTCAACAGTCAACTAGTACTTTGACCGGAACCCCTAAACAGGGTTTCGTCAAGGTTTAAGGATTCGATCTTTTTAAAAATATTTCTCATCCACCCAACCATACGGGAATCAAGATCCATCATATTTAATGTTATTCCCAAAATTTTTGAAAAAAAAAATTATTTGATCGGGTAATTCAACGGTCAACTAGTACTTTGACCGGAAACCCTAAACACGGTTTCGTCAGGGTTTAAGGATTCGATTTTTTAAAAAATATTTCTCGGCCACCCAACCATACGGGAATCAAGATCCATCATATTTAATGTTATTCCCAAAATTTTAGAAAAAAAAAATTTATTTGATCGGGTAATTCAACACTCAACTAGTACTTTGACCGGAACCCCTAAATAGGGTTTCGTCAGGGTTTAAGGATTCGATTTTTTAAAAAAAAATCTCGACCACCCAACCATACGGGAATCAAGATCCATCATATTTAATGTTATTCCCAAAATTTTAGAAAAATTAAAATTTATTTGATCGGGTAATTCAACGGTCAACTAGTACTTTGACCGGAATACCTAAACAGGGTTTCGTCAGGGTTTAAGGATTTGATTTTTAAAAAATATTTCTCGACCACCCAACCATACGGGAATCAAGATCCACAATATTTAATGTTATTCCCAAAATTTTAGAAAAAAAAAATTTGATTTGATCGGGTAATTCAACAGTCAACTAGTACTTTGACCAGAACCCCTAAACAGGGTTTCGTCAGGGTTTAAGGATTCGATTTTTTAAAAAATATTTCTCGACCACCCAACCATACGAGAATCAAGATCCATCATATTTAATGTTATTCCCAAAATTTTAGAAAAAAAAAATTTATTTGATCGGGTGATTCAACGGTCAACTAGTACTTTGACCGGAACCCCTAAACAAGGTTTCGTCACGGTTTAAGGATTCGATTTTTTAAAAAAAATTTCTCGGCACCCAACCATACGGGAATCAAGATCCATCATATTTAATGTTATTCCCAAAATTTTAGGAAAAAAAAAATTTATTTGATCGGGTAATTCAACACTCAACTAGTACTTTGACCGGAACCCCTAAACAGGGTTTCGTCAGGGTTTAAGGATTCGATTTTTTAAAAAATATTTCTCGACCACCCAACCATACGGGAATCAAAATCCATCATATTTAATGTTATTCCCAAAATTTTAGAAAAAACATTTTATTTGATCGGGTAATTCAACGGTCAACTATTACTTTGACCGGAACCCCTAAACAGGGTTTCGTCAGGGTTTAAGGATTCGATTTTTTAAAAAATATTTCTCGACCACCCAACCATACCGGAATCAAGATCCATCATATTTAATGTTATTCCCTAAACTTTAGAAAAAAAAAATTATTTGATCGGGTAATTCAACGGTCAACTAGTGCTTTGACCGGAACCCCTAAATAGGGTTTCGTGAGGGTTTAAGGATTCGATTTTTTAAAAATAAATCTCGACCACCCAACCATACGGGAATCAAGATCCATCATATTTAATGTTATTCCCAAAATTTTAGAAAAAATAAAATTTATTTGATCGTGCAATTCAACGGTCAACTAGTACTTTGACCGGAATCCCTAAAAAGGGTTTCGTCAGGGTTTAAGGATTCGATTTTTAAAAAATATTTCTCGACCACCCAACCATACGGGAATCAAGATCTACAATATTTAATGTTATTCCCAAAATTTTAGAAAAAAAAAAATTTATTTGATCGGGTAATTCAGCGGTCAACTAGTACTTTGACCGGAACCCCTAAATAGGGTTTCGTCAGGGTTTAAGGATTCAATTTTTTAAAAAATATTTCTCGACCACCCAACCATACGGGAATCAAGATCCTTCATATTTAATGTTATTCCCAAAATTTTAGAAAAAAAAAATTATTTGATCGGGTAATTCAACGGTCAACTAGTACTTTGACCGGAACCCCTAAATAGGGTTTCGTCGGGGTTTAAGGATTTGATTTTTTAAAAAATATTTCTCGACCACTCAACCATATGGGAATCAAGATTCATCATATTTAATGTTATTCCCAAAATTTTAGAAAAGGAAAATTTATTTGATCGGGTAATTTAACAGTCAACTAGTACTTTGACCGGAACCCCTAAACAGGGTTTCGTCAAGGTTTAAGGATTCGATTTTTTAAAAAATATTTCTCGTCCACCCAACCATACGGGAATCAAGATCCATCATATTTAATGTTATTCCCAAAATTTTTGAAAAAAAAATTATTTGATCGGGTAATTCAACGGTCAACTAGTACTTTGACCGGAACCCCTAAACAGGGTTTCGTCAGGGTTTAAGGATTCAATTTTTTAAAAAATATTTCTCGGCCACCCAACCATACGGGAATCAAGATCCATCATATTTAATGTTATTCCCAAAATTTTAGAAAAAAAAAAATTATTTGATCGGGTAATTCAACACTCAACTAGTACTTTGACCGGAACCCCTAAATAGGGTTTCGTCAGGGTTTAAGGATTCGATTTTTTAAAAAATATTTCTCGACCACCCAACCATACAGGAATCAAAATCCATCATATTTAATGTTATTCCCAAAATTTTAGGAAAAAAAATTTATTTGATCGGGTTATTCAACGGTTAACTATTACTTTGACCGGAACCCCTAAATAGGGTTTCGTCAAGGTTTAAGGATTCAATTTTTTAAAAAATATTTCTCGACCACCCAACCATACGGGAATCAAGATCCATCATATTTAATGTTATTCCCTAAATTTTAGAAAAAAAAAAATTATTTGATCGGGTAACTCAACGGTCAACTAGTGCTTTGACCGGAACACCTAAATAGGGTTTCGTCAGGGTTTAAGGATTCGATTTTTTAAAAAAAAATCTCGACCACCCAACCATACGGGAATCAAGATCCATCATATTTAATGTTATTCCCAAAATTTTAGAAAAAATAAAATTTATTTGATCGGGTAATTCAACGGTCAACTAGTACTTTGACCAGAATACCTAAACAGGGTTTCTTCAGGGTTTAAGGATTTGATTTTTAAAAAATATTTCTCGACCACCCAACCATACGGGAATCAAGATCCACAATATTTAATGTTATCCCAAAAATTTTAGAAAAAAAAAAATTTGATTTGATCGGGTAATTCAACAGTCAACTAGTACTTTGACCGGAACCCCTAAACAGGGTTTCGTCAGGGTTTAAGGATTCGATTTTTTAAAAAATATTTCTCGACCACCCAACCATACGAGAATCAAGATCCATCATATTTAATGTTATTCCCAAAATTTTAGAAAAAAAAATTTATTTGATCGGGTGATTCAACGGTCAACTAGTACTTTGACCGGAACCCCTAAACAAGGTTTCGTCACGGTTTAAGGATTCGATTTTTTAAAAAAAAATTCTCGGCACCCAACCATACGGGAATCAAGATCCATCATATTTAATGTTATTCCCAAAATTTTAGAAAAAAAAAATTTATTTGATCGGGTAATTCAACACTCAACTAGTACTTTGACCGGAACCCCTAAACAGGGTTTCGTCAGGGTTTAAGGATTCGATTTTTTAAAAAATATTTCTCGACCACCCAACCATACGGGAATCAAAATCCATCATATTTAATGTTATTCCCAAAATTTTAGAAAAAAAATTTTATTTGATCGGGTAATTCAACGGTCAACTATTACTTTGACCGGAACCCCTAAATAGGGTTTCGTCAGGGTTTAAGGATTCAATTTTTTAAAAAATATTTCTCGACCACCCAACCATACCAGAATCAAGATCCATCATATTTAATGTTATTCCCTAAATTTTAGAAAAAAAAAAAATTATTTGATCGGGTAATTCAACGGTCAACTAGTGCTTTGACCGGAACCCCTAAATAGGGTTTCGTCAGGGTTTAAGGATTCGATTTTTTAAAAATAAATCTCGACCACCCAACCATACGGGAATCAAGATCCATCATATTTAATGTTATTCCCAAAATTTTAGAAAAAATTAAATTTATTTGATCGTGTAATTCAACGGTCAACTAGTACTTTGACCGGAATCCCTAAACAGGGTTTCGTCAGGGTTTAAGGATTCGATTTTTAAAAAATATTTCTCGACCACCCAACCATACGGGAATCAAGATCTACAATATTTAATGTTATTCCCAAAATTTTAGAAAAAAAAAATTTATTTGATCGGGTAATTCAACGGTCAACTAGTACTTTGACCGGAACCCCTAAATAGGGTTTCGTCAGGGTTTAAGGATTCAATTTTTTAAAAAATATTTCTCGACCACCCAACCATACGGGAATCAAGATCCTTCATATTTAATGTTATTCCCAAAATTTTAGAAAAAAAAAATTATTTGATCGGGTAATTCAACGGTCAACTAGTACTTTGACCGGAACCCCTAAATAGGGTTTCGTCAGGGTTTAAGGATTTGATTTTTTAAAAATAATTTCTCGACCACCCAACCATATGGGAATCAAGATTCATCATATTTAATGTTATTCCCAAAATTTTAGAAAAGGAAAATTTATTTGATCGGGTAATTCAACAGTCAACTAGTACTTTGACCGGAACCCCTAAACAGGGTTTCGTCAAGGTTTAAGGATTCGATTTTTTTAAAAATATTTCTCATCCACCCAACCATACGGGAATCAAGATCCATCATATTTAATGTTATTCCCAAAATTTTTGAAAAAAAAAATTATTTGATCGGGTAATTCAACGGTCAACTAGTACTTTGACCGGAAACCCTAAACACGGTTTCGTCAGGGTTTAAGGATTCGATTTTTTAAAAAATATTTCTCGGCCACCCAACCATACGGGAATCAAGATCCATCATATTTAATGTTATTCCCAAAATTTTAGAAAAAAAAAATTTATTTGATCGGGTAATTCAACACTCAACTAGTACTTTGACCGGAACCCCTAAATAGGGTTTCGTCAGGGTTTAAGGATTCGATTTTTTAAAAAATATTTCTCGACCACCCAACCATACAGGAATCAAAATCAATCATATTTAATGTTATTCCCTAAATTTAAAAAAAAAAAAAATTATTTGATCGGGTAATTCAACGGTCAACTAGTGCTTTGACCGGAACCCCTAAATAGGGTTTCGTCAGGGTTTAAGGATTCGATTTTTTAAAAACAAATCTCGACCACCCAACCATACGGGAATCAAGATCCATCATATTTAATGTTATTCCCAAAATTTTAGAAAAAATAAAATTTATTTGATCGGGTAATTCAACGGTCAACTAGTACTTTGACCGGAATACATAAACAGTGTTTCGTCAGGGTTTAAGGATTTGATTTTTAAAAAATATTTCTCGACCACCCAACCATACGGGAATCAAGATCCACAATATTTAATGTTATTCCCAAAATTTTAGAAAAAAAAAAATTATTTGATCGGGTAATTCAACAGTCAACAAGTACTTTGACCGGAACCCCTAAACAGGGTTTCGTCAGGGTTTAAGGATTCGATTTTTTAAAAAATATTTCTCGACCACCCAGCCATACGAGAATCAAGATCCATCATATTTAATGTTATTCCCAAAATTTTAGAAAAAATAAAATTTATTTGATCGTGTAATTCAACGGTCAACTAGTACTTTGACCGGAATCCCTAAACAGGGTTTCGTCAGGGTTTAAGGGTTCGATTTTTAAAAAATATTTCTCGACCACCCAACCATACGGGAATCAAGATCTACAATATTTAATGTTATTCCCAAAATTTTAGAAAAAAAAAATTTATTTGATCGGGTAATTCAACGGTCAACTATTACTTTGACCGGAACCCCTAAATAGGGTTTCGTCAGGGTTTAAGGATTCAATTTTTTAAAAAATATTTCTCGACCACCCAACCATACGGGAATCAAGATCCTTCATATTTAATGTTATTCCCAAAATTTTAGAAAAAAAAAATTATTTGATCGGGTAATTCAACGGTCAACTAGTACTTTGACCGGAACCCCTAAATAGGGTTTCGTCAGGGTTTAAGGATTTGAATTTTAAAAAAATATTTCTCGACCACCCAACCATATGGGAATCAAGATTCATCATATTTAATGTTATTCCCAAAATTTTAGAAAAGGAAAATTTATTTGATCGGGTAATTAAACGGTCAACTAGTACTTTGACCGGAACCCCTAAACAGGGTTTCGTCAGGGTTTAAGGATTCGATTTTTTAAAAAATATTTCTCGGCCACCCAACCATACGGGAATCAAGATCCATCATATTTAATGTTATTCCCAAAATTTTAGAAAAAAAAATTTATTTGATCGGGTAATTCAACGGTCAACTAGTACTTTGACCGGAACCCCTAAACAGGGTTTCGTCAGGGTTTAAGGATTCAATTTTTTAAAAAATATTTCTCGGCCACCCAACCATACGGGAATCAAGATCCATCATATTTAATGTTATTCCCAAAATTTTAGAAAAAAAAAAATTATTTGATCGGGTAATTCAACACTCAACTAGTACTTTGACCGGAACCCCTAAATAGGGTTTCGTCAGGGTTTAAGGATTCAATTTTTTAAAAAATATTTCTCGACCACCCAACCATACGGGAATCAAGATCCATCATATTTAATGTTATTCCCAAAATTTTAGGAAAAAAAATTTATTTGATCGGGTTATTCAACGGTTAACTATTACTTTGACCGGAACCCCTAAATAGGGTTTCGTCAAGGTTTAAGGATTCAATTTTTTAAAAAATATTTCTCGACCACCCAACCATACGGGAATCAAGATCCATCATATTTAATGTTATTCCCTAAATTTTAGAAAAAAAAAAATTATTTGATCGGGTAACTCAACGGTCAACTAGTGCTTTGACCGGAACACCTAAATAGGGTTTCGTCAGGGTTTAAGGATTCGATTTTTTAAAAAAAAATCTCGACCACCCAACCATACGGGAATCAAGATCCATCATATTTAATGTTATTCCCAAAATTTTAGAAAAAATAAAATTTATTTGATCGGGTAATTCAACGGTCAACTAGTACTTTGACCAGAATACCTAAACAGGGTTTCTTCAGGGTTTAAGGATTTGATTTTTAAAAAATATTTCTCGACCACCCAACCATACGGGAATCAAGATCCACAATATTTAATGTTATCCCAAAAATTTTAGAAAAAAAAAAATTTGATTTGATCGGGTAATTCAACAGTCAACTAGTACTTTGACCGGAACCCCTAAACAGGGTTTCGTCAGGGTTTAAGGATTCGATTTTTTAAAAAATATTTCTCGACCACCCAACCATACGAGAATCAAGATCCATCATATTTAATGTTATTCCCAAAATTTTAGAAAAAAAAATTTATTTGATCGGGTGATTCAACGGTCAACTAGTACTTTGACCGGAACCCCTAAACAAGGTTTCGTCACGGTTTAAGGATTCGATTTTTTAAAAAAAAATTCTCGGCACCCAACCATACGGGAATCAAGATCCATCATATTTAATGTTATTCCCAAAATTTTAGAAAAAAAAAATTTATTTGATCGGGTAATTCAACACTCAACTAGTACTTTGACCGGAACCCCTAAACAGGGTTTCGTCAGGGTTTAAGGATTCGATTTTTTAAAAAATATTTCTCGACCACCCAACCATACGGGAATCAAAATCAATCATATTTAATGTTATTCCCAAAATTTTAGAAAAAAAATTTTATTTGATCGGGTAATTCAACGGTCAACTATTACTTTGACCGGAACCCCTAAATAGGGTTTCGTCAGGGTTTAAGGATTCAATTTTTTAAAAAATATTTCTCGACCACCCAACCATACCGGAATCAAGATCCATCATATTTAATGTTATTCCCTAAATTTTAGAAAAAAAAAAAATTATTTGATCGGGTAATTCAACGGTCAACTAGTGCTTTGACCGGAACCCCTAAATAGGGTTTCGTCAGGGTTTAAGGATTCGATTTTTTAAAAATAAATCTCGACCACCCAACCATACGGGAATCAAGATCCATCATATTTAATGTTATTCCCAAAATTTTAGAAAAAATTAAATTTATTTGATCGTGTAATTCAACGGTCAACTAGTACTTTGACCGGAATCCCTAAACAGGGTTTCGTCAGGGTTTAAGGATTCGATTTTTAAAAAATATTTCTCGACCACCCAACCATACGGGAATCAAGATCTACAATATTTAATGTTATTCCCAAAATTTTAGAAAAAAAAAATTTATTTGATCGGGTAATTCAACGGTCAACTAGTACTTTGACCGGAACCCCTAAATAGGGTTTCGTCAGGGTTTAAGGATTCAATTTTTTAAAAAATATTTCTCGACCACCCAACCATACGGGAATCAAGATCCTTCATATTTAATGTTATTCCCAAAATTTTAGAAAAAAAAAATTATTTGATCGGGTAATTCAACGGTCAACTAGTACTTTGACCGGAACCCCTAAATAGGGTTTCGTCAGGGTTTAAGGATTTGATTTTTTAAAAATAATTTCTCGACCACCCAACCATATGGGAATCAAGATTCATCATATTTAATGTTATTCCCAAAATTTTAGAAAAGGAAAATTTATTTGATCGGGTAATTCAACAGTCAACTAGTACTTTGACCGGAACCCCTAAACAGGGTTTCGTCAAGGTTTAAGGATTCGATTTTTTTAAAAATATTTCTCATCCACCCAACCATACGGGAATCAAGATCCATCATATTTAATGTTATTCCCAAAATTTTTGAAAAAAAAAATTATTTGATCGGGTAATTCAACGGTCAACTAGTACTTTGACCGGAAACCCTAAACACGGTTTCGTCAGGGTTTAAGGATTCGATTTTTTAAAAAATATTTCTCGGCCACCCAACCATACGGGAATCAAGATCCATCATATTTAATGTTATTCCCAAAATTTTAGAAAAAAAAAATTTATTTGATCGGGTAATTCAACACTCAACTAGTACTTTGACCGGAACCCCTAAATAGGGTTTCGTCAGGGTTTAAGGATTCGATTTTTTAAAAAATATTTCTCGACCACCCAACCATACAGGAATCAAAATCAATCATATTTAATGTTATTCCCTAAATTTAAAAAAAAAAAAATTATTTGATCGGGTAATTCAACGGTCAACTAGTGCTTTGACCGGAACCCCTAAATAGGGTTTCGTCAGGGTTTAAGGATTCGATTTTTTAAAAACAAATCTCGACCACCCAACCATACGGGAATCAAGATCCATCATATTTAATGTTATTCCCAAAATTTTAGAAAAAATAAAATTTATTTGATCGGGTAATTCAACGGTCAACTAGTACTTTGACCGGAATACATAAACAGTGTTTCGTCAGGGTTTAAGGATTTGATTTTTAAAAAATATTTCTCGACCACCCAACCATACGGGAATCAAGATCCACAATATTTAATGTTATTCCCAAAATTTTAGAAAAAAAAAAATTATTTGATCGGGTAATTCAACAGTCAACTAGTACTTTGACCGGAACCCCTAAACAGGGTTTCGTCAGGGTTTAAGGATTCGATTTTTTAAAAAATATTTCTCGACCACCCAGCCATACGAGAATCAAGATCCATCATATTTAATGTTATTCCCAAAATTTTAGAAAAAATAAAATTTATTTGATCGTGTAATTCAACGGTCAACTAGTACTTTGACCGGAATCCCTAAACAGGGTTTCGTCAGGGTTTAAGGGTTCGATTTTTAAAAAATATTTCTCGACCACCCAACCATACGGGAATCAAGATCTACAATATTTAATGTTATTCCCAAAATTTTAGAAAAAAAAAATTTATTTGATCGGGTAATTCAACGGTCAACTATTACTTTGACCGGAACCCCTAAATAGGGTTTCGTCAGGGTTTAAGGATTCAATTTTTTAAAAAATATTTCTCGACCACCCAACCATACGGGAATCAAGATCCTTCATATTTAATGTTATTCCCAAAATTTTAGAAAAAAAAAATTATTTGATCGGGTAATTCAACGGTCAACTAGTACTTTGACCGGAACCCCTAAATAGGGTTTCGTCAGGGTTTAAGGATTTGAATTTTAAAAAAATATTTCTCGACCACCCAACCATATGGGAATCAAGATTCATCATATTTAATGTTATTCCCAAAATTTTAGAAAAGGAAAATTTATTTGATCGGGTAATTAAACGGTCAACTAGTACTTTGACCGGAACCCCTAAACAGGGTTTCGTCAGGGTTTAAGGATTCGATTTTTTAAAAAATATTTCTCGGCCACCCAACCATACGGGAATCAAGATCCATCATATTTAATGTTATTCCCAAAATTTTAGAAAAAAAAATTTATTTGATCGGGTAATTCAACACTCAACTAGTACTTTGACCGGAACCCCTAAATAGGGTTTCGTCAGGGTTTAAGGATTCGATTTTTTAAAAAATATTTCTCGACCACCCAACCATACAGGAATCAAAATCCATCATATTTAATGTTATTCCCAAAATTTTAGAAAAAAAAAATTATTTGATCGGGTAATTCAACGGTTAACTATTACTTTGACCGGAACCCCTAAATAGGGTTTCGTCAGGGTTTAAGGATTCAATTTTTTAAAAAATATTTCTCGACCACCCAACCATACGGGAATCAAGATCCATCATATTTAATGTTATTCCCTAAATTTAAAAAAAAAAAAAATTATTTGATCGGGTAATTCAACGGTAAACTAGTGCTTTGACCGGAACCCTAAATAGGGTTTCGTCAGGGTTTAAGGATTCGATTTTTTAAAAACAAATCTCGACCACCCAACCATACGGGAATCAAGATCCATCATATTTAATGTTATTCCCAAAATTTTAGAAAAAATAAAATTTATTTGATCGGGTAATTCAACGGTCAACTAGTACTTTGACCGGAATACCTAAACAGGGTTTCGTCAGGGTTTAAGGATTTGATTTTTAAAAAATATTTCTCGACCACACAACCATACGGGAATCAAGATCCACAATATTTAATGTTATTCCCAAAATTTTAGAAAAAAAAATTTATTTGATCGGGTAATTCAACAGTCAACTAGTACTTTGACCGGAACCCCTAAACAGGGTTTCGTCAGGGTTAAAGGATTCGATTTTTAAAAAACTATTTCTCGACCACCCAACATACGAGAATCAAGATCCATCATATTTAATGTTATTCCCAAAATTTTAGAAAAAAAAAAGTTATTTGATCGGGTAATTCAACGGTCAACTAGTACTTTGACCGGAACCCCTAAACAGGATTTCGTCAGGGTTTATGGATTCGATTTTTTAAAAACTATTTCTCGACTACCCAACCATACAGGAATTTAGATCCATCATATTTAATGTTATTCCCAAAATTTTAGAAAAAAAAATTTATTTGATCGGGTAATTCAGCGGTCAACTAGTACTTTGACCGGAACCCCTAAATAGGGTTTCGTCAGGGTTTAAGGATTCAATTTTTTAAAAAATATTTCTCGACCACCCAACCATACGGGAATCAAGATCCTTCATATTTAATGTTATTCCCAAAATTTTAGAAAAAAAAAATTATTTGATCGTTAAATTCAACGGTCAACTAGTACTTTGACCGGAACCCCTAAATAGGGTTTCGTCAGGGTTTAAGGATTTGATTTTTTAAAAAATATTTCTCGACCACCCAACCATATGGGAATCAAGATTCATCATATTTAATGTTATTCCCAAAATTTTAGAAAAGGAAAATTTATTTGATCGGGTAATTCAACAGTCAACTAGTACTTTGACCGGAACCCCTAAACAGGGTTTCGTCAAGGTTTAAGGATTCGATTTTTTAAAAAATATTTCTCGTCCACCCAACCATACGGGAATCAAGATCCATCATATTTAATGTTATTCCCAAAATTTTTGAAAAAAAAAATTATTTGATCGGGTAATTCAACGGTCAACTAGTACTTTGACCGGAACCCCTAAACAGGGTTTCGTCAGGGTTTAAGGATTCAATTTTTTAAAAAATATTTCTCGGCCACCCAACCATACGGGAATCAAGATCCATCATATTTAATGTTATTCCCAAAATTTTAGAAAAAAAAAATTTATTTGATCGGGTAATTCAACACTCAACTAGTACTTTGACCGGAACCCCTAAATAGGGTTTCGTCAGGGTTTAAGGATTCGATTTTTTAAAAAATATTTCTCGACCACCCAACCATACAGGAATCAAAATCCATCATATTTAATATTATTCCCAGAATTTTAGGAAAAAAAATTTATTTGATCGGGTAATTCAACGGTTAACTATTACTTTGACCGGAACCCCTAAATAGGGTTTCGTCAAGGTTTAAGGATTCAATTTTTTAAAAAATATTTCTCGACCACCCAACCATACGGGAATCAAGATCCATCATATTTAATGTTATTCCCTAAATTTTAGAAAAAAAAAATTAGTTGATCGGGTAATTCAACGGTCAACTAGTGCTTTGACCGGAACCCCTAAATAGGGTTTCGTCAGGGTTTAAGGATTCGATTTTTTAAAAAATATTTCTCGACCACCCAACCATACGAGAATCAAGATCCATCATATTTAATATTATTCCCAAAATTTTAGAAAAAAAAATTTATTTGATCGGGTGATTCAACGGTCAACTAGTACTTTGACCGGAACCCCTAAACAAGGTTTCGTCACGGTTTAAGGATTCGATTTTTTAAAAAAAATTTCTCGGCACCCAACCATACGGGAATCAAGATCCATCATATTTAATGTTATTCC
The DNA here is from genome assembly GCA_036435485.1 of Saposhnikovia divaricata. Lineage (NCBI taxonomy): Eukaryota > Viridiplantae > Streptophyta > Magnoliopsida > Apiales > Apiaceae > Saposhnikovia > Saposhnikovia divaricata. The sequence continues at coordinate 50,119,294 of CM071594.1, read as the reverse complement.
CAAAATTATAGAAAAAAAAAATTTATTTGATCGGGTAATTCAACACTCAACTAGTACTTTCACCGGAACCCCTAAACAGGGTTTCGTCAGGGTTTAAGGATTCGATTTTTTAAAAAATATTTCTCGACCACCCAACCATACGGGAATCAAAATCCATCATATTTAATGTTATTCCCAAAATTTTAGAAAAAAAATTTTATTTGATCGGGTAATTCAACGGTCAACCACTACGCCATAAAAGGCCTACAGCAACACCAAAAAAATGTTGCCGTAAGCCCGAAATATGTTGCTGTAGGCCCAAAAAACCCCAAAGGCAACATTTTGCTGGTGTTGCTATTTTTGCCGTTGCCTTTGGGGTCAAAGGCAACATTCTACTCTTCTAAGGCAACATCAATTTTCTGTTGGCGTAGACTAGCTTTGGCAACAATATATCAGTTTTTACCAACATTATATTATGTTGCCTTTGGCTTAAATATTTTGCAAAAAAGTGGGGCCCACCAGTGGGGCCAACTGTGGGGACCATGTGGGGCCTACTATGGGGCCCACTGCGGGGACTACCCACTGTAGGGACCACTGTGGGGCCCACTTTTATGGCAACACAAATTTTAGCTGCAGCAACATTTTGCTAGCAACATTTGTTAACATTATTTTCACTTTTTGCCAACATTTTATAGCCTCAATGGCAACACTTTTCTATTTTAAACAAAAAATAGGTAATTTGAAAATATTCATTCCCATAACCAAATGAACACAACAGACATTCATTACCATCATAATAATCCATACAGATTCAATATTACAGTCAACCAACAACAACATTCAGAGCAAAAGGCATAAGTGCCACCAGTCATAAAACTACAAGCTTAATTACTAAGTACGGAAGTCTAACATAATAGCAAAAGACGTAAAACATAACATATGGTACTAAGAGCTGGTGCCACCAGTCATTGGAGTACCACCTTCATTGTTACTCTAGATAGTCGCACAAAGCTCCCATGATCTTCATTGTCGCTTCACGTACATTTACCTGAAATTTATAGCAAAATAAGTTTGTATGTGAAAGTGAAGCTGCACTATAAAAATTACAGATACACACTTTAATTTGCAAAACTAAATACGATGATTCTGTAATGGAATACTCAACAAATTCTAGTATATGAGATTTAGTAACAAATCAAAATACACATTAAACTATTGTTAAAAAGATTCGGACAAATTAAAATTTCTAATTTAAGTGAGAGAATATCTGAGATAAATGCATTATTTGATCTTGAATAAGCGAAAAAAGAAGGGAAATGACCAAAGTGATCCCTGGGCAAATGTATGCAGGGAGCTGCAGAAAACAGATTTGCAAAAGATGTTGATTTTAATTGAACAGATTATTTTCAATATTGTACTCTTTGGTTCACTAGTAATACCATACTATCATATTTCTTATTCAGAAAAATATAGATAAACCATTCTTCTTTTGTGCGGCATCAGGCTCACTACACATGTGAAATTGCGTATCGAGTCTCATATGATCAAATATGAAAAGCAGCTGCTGAAGGGGTTTCATAACAGGAGCTGATCATATTTCACATAAACAACATAAATTTTTTGAACTACTTTCAGAAAGAAAGATGGCAGTTAATTACTCGTGCATATATATGGTCCCAGCAATGGTCCGAAGGATTGGGTTATTTCCAATTGCAGGATCTGACAGCCACTCATGTAGGCTTGAGATTGTACCTTCCTGTATAATTTATACAAATTAAACTAACCAGAAGCAGCCATTTGGATCAGCTGCTAAATGCATATATAACATTACATACAGATATGTTCCCTTTCCTCAAATTGCATTGATATGTCATATAAAGATAGTAATTGAAGTGAGTTTGAATGTTCTTTGTAACTTATAGCTTAAAGCATTACAAGAATTCTATCAAACTACTTCAAAATCCTCCCAACACTGAAAATCTTTATTACGCACTAAAACTTGCAAACTTTTCATCGCTACTTTTGTTGATAACATGTATAATTAAACTAATAGCTACTTAGTACTAACAGTCAGCTTAAATAACAAATAAAAGAAATATAATAAGAAACATATGCATGGTGAAAGTTAGACTGAAAACTGTTAGATGACCTGTAGTCATTGAGATGACCTGTTCAAGTGTACCGATGAACCAGGTCATCTCAACTTTCCAAATTAAGGTTTGCCTAAAACATTAGAAGGTGGTTCCAAAGATTAATAATATGTTGATTCTACTGCTAACTTCAATATTCTATACATATAACATCTATAATATGATGTAGGCATGTATTAGAACTTTCCCATGACTAACACACTCAATAACACGAGAAATTCACTTTAGTTTACAACCAAACAATCAGCAATATACTAAGCACTATGTCAGATTCCAAAAATAGTGAGTTGGAGTACCTTAAACTCTGAGGCATTTGTCGCCTCTAGTGTGTAATCCAACTCCCCAACCAAGCCTTTCCCAAGCTCATCAGCATATAGGCTAAGTTCACTTTTCCTTTTGGCCACCCTTTGCAAAATCCCCAACTGAAGCAGTTTTATTAGTTATTTATGAATCTCATGTTGATGCATTTGTAAGTTATTTATGAATCTCATCAGAAATATAATAAGAAACATATGCATTGACTATAGTCATTTCTGTACTAGTGTCGATGTCCTGCTGATAATACTAACTAATTGCAGGAAAATGACTCACCATCTCTAGAGCTCCTCTAACAACTCTGCTTAAGATGTTGTAGTAGTAAAGACCTTGACAAGTATCAGGAAGCTCAACAAATTCTACCAGTAGATTATCTTCTAATATGATACAACAAGTTGTACCCTCAGAGTCCCAATTAGTGATAGATGCAGTGACCCCTCAAAACATTTTGAAACCAACCTGTTCATATAACAATATGGAATTGCATGTAAGAAATCAATTGATACAATAAAAGATCAACTGCTCCTGTAATGAACTAGCCCCCCTATAAACATAGGATGCTTATATCATCAATAGATTACTCTCCTTACCTGATCAAGTCATACGATAACTTCTATAGTACGGTTAATGCTTACTAAAACTCTTCCTCTCTTCGCACATATGATTTAATAAAACCATCAATTTCCAACACATATAAACCTGGACTAGTTGAGAATGTACAGCTCAACCAACCACAAACCTGGACTAGTTGAGAATATACACCTCAACCAACCACAACTTGAGCCTATAATGAGCAAAGAAATATGGCCTATTTCAACAAGAAAAATACATCCATCATAATTCAAAGTACACATACCAATAATTATTCCAAGATCAAAAACAATAACTCATTACATAACTAGTAAGCAAACATTCAAAGTTAATAAGATCATTGCTATAGAATATACCAATATTTTATTTTGATTGTGCCATTTGCTTGTGTTGCATTCACCACTGTACTTGTTGTATTTGTTACCTTCTTACTGCACCCAGAATCAAATATATTTAATAAGATTACTGCTATACAGAAAATGGTTCTAACCTGCCTGGAAATATACAATCCACGTGACCTACAAATTGATCCCACAAGAGGACAGAAACAAGTTCAGATCATTACTGACCCTGAATTCCATAATGTGAATAATGCCATGAAAAATTATTTATGTCATTTCTATGGGTACTACATAAAATAATACATGGCTGATGCATTGCTTCTTTTTTGACTTTTTTGCCTTGTGACCGGATAACAAGTTTAGGACAAGCCCTATTGATTGTATCAGGTGTCACAACACCATTGTCTTTAGCTTACATTGTTGCATGAACACCAAACCTGACTATACACCAAAAAAGGTCAATTCCGTAAAAATACAAAAAACAGAAGTTAATTAGTATTACCCATACAACTATCTTATACATCGTTTGACTTGCAATTTAACTGGTAGCTTTTTGCAGCTAAAATACAGAGTAGGGAGTAAATGCCAAGTATTCTAATGAAAAAAGCTTAAATTTCCAAACCACAAAAGGCAGGAAATACTAGCAATTACAAGTTTACAACCAGTAAGGCTACTAGAAAAGGAAACGTACTTACTTCAAGTAAAAGCATTTTTATAGCACTGCAAGTTGAAGCCTGCTCGGCTTGTTTACACCATTTTGTCTTGTGATCTGAAGTTTTAAAAGGGCCAACTGTTATCCTTCATTAACAACACATGTTTTGCTACTTTTCTATAATTATATGAAGTATTCGACTCTAAAACTTTTCTTGTGACATTTTGAACTGTAAACTTTACCTTTTCCAGCCCTAATTCCCAATTGAAGCGCATCCACATCTGGTAGAGAGGAGTTTCCACTGCATCTCCATCTCCAGACAAAGTTCTCTGTCACCTTCACGACATTCCATGACATAAATCCAAATCGACCCTGAAACAAGAGACAGCGAACGATCATTGAACAATTACATCAAAGAAGAAGAGTTAAATCGAACAAGAAAAACCAATTTGAACCCAAATTGAAGAAACCCTAAATCAAAGAATCCGCCAAATTCGAAAACTAAATAAAAAAAAACCTTCAAACCCAAGAAGAAGACAATTGAAGAAGAAATCCCTGATTGATTGAACCCCTAATCGATTTGCACAAATCTATTAAAAGAAACCCCTAATCGATTGAGGAACAAGAATACCTAATAGATTGAAGAAGAAGTCGATCTGCGGAGAAATCGAGAGGACGAGGGTGAGGGTGAGACTACGAGATTGAGAGAGCAGTGAGAGAGAGTTTTATTTCGGAGAGTTTTGTCTGAGGTGAATTAGAAATGAAGCGCGGCCATTTTGTGGTCAGTGAATTAGAAGGGCGGTCTTTTTGCCGCTCGATTTTTTTCAGTGAAAATTATTTTATCCAAGTACTTTGTACTTATATTATCTTAATAAAAAATAGATTAATTTGAAGATTATTATTCAATTCTTCTTACATAATCTTAAATCATATATTCAAATATTTTTAATTATATATGAAAATATTTTAATTTAATGATATATTAAAATATATTTAGAAAAAATATTCATTTTAAAAATTTTATTTAACAATATTTAATGAACATAAAAATAAAATTATTCATCTTAAAATACTTTAACATTCTTAATGAAATATTCACTTCCATTGAAATATTCTTGTTTTTTTATAAAAAATTCTTGATTATTTTATCCAAAAAAAATTAATTTTCATTTGAATAATTTATTTCTTTATTAAATAATTTATTTCTTTATTAAATATTTAATTCCTTTTTTTTTTGCTAAATGATTTCTTTTACATAATTTGTTAATATATTCAAAAAACATTATATACGAAAATATTTTTTTATTTATTCATATATTAAAATATATTTCGAAAAAATATATTTTAAAAATTTTGTTTAATAATATTTAATAAATATAAAAATAAAATTACACGTCTTAAAAAGTTTTAACATGTTTAGTGAAATATTCACTCTCTTATGGAATATTCTAGATTTTTATAAAAATAATTTTATTATTTTATTAAAAAAGTAATTTCCATGTGAAAAAAGGTTAAAAATTTATTCATAGTAGAAAATATAAAATTTTGTTCATTGTAAAATCATGGCAACACAATTTCAGACCTACGGCAACACAAAAACATTTTTATTCTATGCCAACATATTTTTTCTACCTAAGGCAACATAAAAATGATAATGTTGTATTAGCAAAAAACATGCATGGCAAAGGCAACATATCCAAAGGCAACATAGGCTCTAGATGTGTTCATAGGCCTTTTATGGTGTAGTGAACTATTACTTTGACCGGAACCCCTAAACAGGGTTTCGTCAGGGTTTAAGGATTCGATTTTTTAAAAAATATTTCTCGACCACCCAACCATACCGGAATCAAGATCCATCATAGTTAATGTTATTCCCTAAATTTTAGAAAAAAAAAAAAAAAATTATTTGATCGGGTAATTCAACGGTCAACTAGTGCTTTGACCGGAACCCCTAAATAGGGTTTCGTCAGGGTTTAAGGATTCGATTTTTTAAAAATAAATCTCGACCACCCAACCATACGGGAATCAAGATCCATCATATTTAATGTTATTCCCAAAATTTTAGAAAAAATAAAATTTATTTGATCGTGTAATTCAACGGTCAACTAGTACTTTGACCGGAATCCCTAAACAGGGTTTCGTCAGGGTTTAAGGATTCGATTTTTAAAAAATATTTCTCGACCACCCAACCATACGGGAATCAAGATCTACAATATTTAATGTTATTCCCAAAATTTTAGAAAAAAAATTTTATTTTATCGGGTAATTCAACGGTCAACTAGTACTTTGACCGGAACCCCTAAATAGGGTTTCGTCAGGGTTTAAGGATTCAATTTTTTAAAAAATAGTTCTCGACCACCCAACCATACGGGAATCAAGATCCTTCATATTTAATGTTATTCCCAAAATTTTAGAAAAAAAAAATTATTTGATCGGGTAATTCAACGGTCAACTAGTACTTTGACCGGAACCCCTAAATAGGGTTTCGTCGGGGTTTAAGGATTTGATTTTTTAAAAAATATTTCTCGACCACCCAACCATATGGGAATCAAGATTCATCATATTTAATGTTATTCCCAAAATTTTAGAAAAGGAAAATTTATTTGATCGGGTAATTCAACAGTCAACTAGTACTTTGACCGGAACCCCTAAACAGGGTTTCGTCAAGGTTTAAGGATTCGATTTTTTAAAAAATATTTCTCGTCCACCCAACCATACGGGAATCAAGATCCATCATATTTAATGTTATTCCCAAAATTTTTGAAAAAAAAATTATTTGATCGGGTAATTCAACGGTCAACTAGTACTTTGACCGGAACCCCTAAACAGGGTTTCGTCAGGGTTTAAGGATTCAATTTTTTAAAAAATATTTCTCGGCCACCCAACCATACGGGAATCAAGATCCATCATATTTAATGTTATTCCCAAAATTTTAGAAAAAAAAAATTTATTTGATCGGGTAATTCAACACTCAACTAGTACTTTGACCGGAACCCCTAAATAGGGTTTCGTCAGGGTTTAAGGATTCGATTTTTTAAAAAATATTTCTCGACCACCCAACCATACAGGAATCAAAATCCATCATATTTAATGTTATTCCCAAAATTTTAGGAAAAAAAATTTATTTGATCGGGTTATTCAACGGTTAACTATTACTTTGACCGGAACCCCTAAATAGGGTTTCGTCAGGGTTTAAGGATTCAATTTTTTAAAAAATATTTCTCGACCACCCAACCATACGGGAATCAAGATCCTTCATATTTAATGTTATTCCCAAAATTTTAGAAAAAAAAAATTAGTTGATCGGGTAATTCAACGGTCAACTAGTACTTTGACCGGAACACCTAAATAGGGTTTCGTCAGGGATTAAGGATTCGATTTTTTAAAAAAAAATCTCGACCACCCAACCATACGGGAATCAAGATCCATCATATTTAATGTTATTCCCAAAATTTTAGAAAAAATAAAATTTATTTGATCGGGTAATTCAACGGTCAACTAGTACTTTGACCGGAATACCTAAACAGGGTTTCTTCAGGGTTTAAGGATTTGATTTTTAAAAAATATTTCTCGACCACCCAACCATACGGGAATCAAGATCCACAATATTTAATGTTATTCCCAAAATTTTAGAAAAAAAAAATTTGATTTGATCGGGTAATTCAATAGTCAACTAGTACTTTGACCGGAACCCCTAAACAGGGTTTCGTCAGGGTTTAAGGATTCGATTTTTTAAAAAATATTTCTTGACCACCCAACCATACGAGAATCAAGATCCATCATATTTAATGTTATTCCCAAAATTTTAGAAAAAAAAATTTATTTGATCGGGTGATTCAACGGTCAACTAGTACTTTGACCGGAACCCCTAAACAAGGTTTCGTCACGGTTTAAGGATTCGATTTTTTAAAAAAAATTTCTCGGCACCCAACCATACGGGAATCAAGATCCATCATATTTAATGTTATTCCCAAAATTTTAGAAAAAAAAAATTTATTTGATCGGGTAATTCAACACTCAACTAGTACTTTGACCGGAACCCCTAAACAGGGTTTCGTCAGGGTTTAAGGATTCGATTTTTTAAAAAATATTTCTCGACCACCCAACCATACGGGAATCAAAATCCATCATATTTAATGTTATTCCCAAAATTTTAGAAATTTTTTTTTATTTGATCGGGTAATTCAACGGTCAACTAGTACTTTGACCGGAATCCCTAAACAGGGTTTCGTCAGGGTTTAAGGGTTCGATTTTTATAAAATATTTCTTGACCACCCAACCATACGGGAATCAAGATCTACAATATTTAATGTTATTCCCAAAATTTTAGAAAAAAAAAATTATTTGATCGGGTAATTCAACGGTCAACTATTACTTTGACCGGAACCCCTAAATAGGGTTTCGTCAGGGTTTAAGGATTCAATTTTTTAAAAAATATTTCTCGACCACCCAACCATACGGGAATCAAGATCCTTCATATTTAATGTTATTCCCAAAATTTTAGAAAAAAAAAATTAGTTGATCGGGTAATTCAACGGTCAACTAGTACTTTGACCGGAACCCCTAAATAGGGTTTCGTCAGGGTTTAAGGATTTGAATTTTAAAAAAATATTTCTCGACCACCCAACCATATGGGAATCAAGATTCATCATATTTAATGTTATTCCCAAAATTTTAGAAAAGGAAAATTTATTTGATCGGGTAATTCAACAGTCAACTAGTACTTTGACCGGAACCCCTAAACAGGGTTTCGTCAAGGTTTAAGGATTCGATTTTTTAAAAAATATTTCTCGTCCACCCAACCATACGGGAATCAAGATCCATCATATTTAATGTTATTCCCAAAATTTTTGAAAAAAAAAAATTATTTGATCGGGTAATTAAACGGTCAACTAGTACTTTGACCGGAACCCCTAAACAGGGTTTCGTCAGGGTTTAAGGATTCGATTTTTTAAAAAATATTTCTCGGCCACCCAACCATACGGGAATCAAGATCCATCATATTTAATGTTATTCCCAAAATTTTAGAAAAAAAAATTTATTTGATCGGGTAATTCAACACTCAACTAGTACTTTGACCGGAACCCCTAAACAAGGTTTCGTCACGGTTTAAGGATTCGATTTTTTAAAAAAAATTTCTCGGCACCCAACCATACGGGAATCAAGATCCATCATATTTAATGTTATTCCCAAAATTTTAGAAAAAAAAAATTTATTTGATCGGGTAATTCAACACTCAACTAGTACTTTGACCGGAACCCCTAAACAGGGTTTCGTCAGGGTTTAAGGATTCAATTTTTTAAAAAATATTTCTCGACCACCCAACCATACGGGAATCAAGATCCTTCATATTTAATGTTATTCCCAAAATTTTAGAAAAAAAAATTAGTTGATCGGGTAATTCAACGGTCAACTAGTGCTTTGACCGGAACACCTAAATAGGGTTTCGTCAGGGATTAAGGATTCGATTTTTTAAAAAAAAATCTCGACCACCCAACCATACGGGAATCAAGATCCATCATATTTAATGTTATTCCCAAAATTTTAGAAAAAATAAAATTTATTTGATCGGGTAATTCAACGGTCAACTAGTACTTTGACCGGAATACCTAAACAGGGTTTCTTCAGGGTTTAAGGATTTGATTTTTAAAAAATATTTCTCGACCACCCAACCATACGGGAATCAAGATCCACAATATTTAATGTTATTCCCAAAATTTTAGAAAAAAAAAATTTGATTTGATCGGGTAATTCAATAGTCAACTAGTACTTTGACCGGAACCCCTAAACAGGGTTTCGTCAGGGTTTAAGGATTCGATTTTTTAAAAAATATTTCTTGACCACCCAACCATACGAGAATCAAGATCCATCATATTTAATGTTATTCCCAAAATTTTAGAAAAAAAAATTTATTTGATCGGGTGATTCAACGGTCAACTAGTACTTTGACCGGAACCCCTAAACAAGGTTTCGTCACGGTTTAAGGATTCGATTTTTTAAAAAAAATTTCTCGGCACCCAACCATACGGGAATCAAGATCCATCATATTTAATGTTATTCCCAAAATTTTAGAAAAAAAAAATTTATTTGATCGGGTAATTCAACACTCAACTAGTACTTTGACCGGAACCCCTAAACAGGGTTTCGTCAGGGTTTAAGGATTCGATTTTTTAAAAAATATTTCTCGACCACCCAACCATACGGGAATCAAAATCCATCATATTTAATGTTATTCCCAAAATTTTAGAAATTTTTTTTTATTTGATCGGGTAATTCAACGGTCAACTATTACTTTGACCGGAACCCCTAAATAGGGTTTCGTCAGGGTTTAAGGATTCAATTTTTTAAAAAATATTTCTCGACCACCCAACCATACCGGAATCAAGATCCATCATATTTAATGTTATTCCCTAAATTTTAGAAAAAAAAAATTATTTGATCGGGTAATTCAACGGTCAACTAGTGCTTTGACCGGAACCCCTAAATAGGGTTTCGTCAGGGTTTAAGGATTCAATTTTTTAAAAATAAATCTCGACCACCCAACCATACGGGAATCAAGATCCATCATATTTAATGTTATTCCCAAAATTTTAGAAAAAATAAAATTTATTTGATCATGTAATTCAACGGTCAACTAGTACTTTGACCGGAATCCCTAAACAGGGTTTCGTCAGGGTTTAAGGATTCGATTTTTAAAAAATATTTCTCGACCACCCAACCATACGGGAATCAAGATCTACAATATTTAATGTTATTCCCAAAATTTTAGAAAAAAAAAATTTATTTGATCGGGTAATTCAACGGTCAACTAGTACTTTGACCGGAACCCCTAAATAGGGTTTCGTCAGGGTTTAAGGATTCAATTTTTAAAAAAATATTTCTCGACCACCCAACCATACGGGAATCAAGATCCTTCATATTTAATGTTATTCCCAAAATTTTAGAAAAAAAAAATTGTTTGATCGGGTAATTCAACGGTAAACTAGTACTTTGACCGGAACCCCTAAATAGGGTTTCGTCAGGGTTTAAGGATTTGATTTTTTAAAAAATATTTCTCGACCACCCAACCATATGGGAATCAAGATTCATCATATTTAATGTTATTCCCAAAATTTTAGAAAAGGAAAATTTATTTGATCGGGTAATTCAACAGTCAACTAGTACTTTGACCGGAACCCCTAAACAGGGTTTCGTCAAGGTTTAAGGATTCGATTTTTTTAAAAATATTTCTCATCCACCCAACCATACGGGAATCAAGATCCATCATATTTAATGTTATTCCCAAAATTTTTGAAAAAAAAAATTATTTGATCGGGTAATTCAACGGTCAACTAGTACTTTGACCGGAACCCCTAAACAGGGTTTCGTCAGGGTTTAAGGATTCGATTTTTTAAAAAATATTTCTCGGCCACCCAACCATACGGGAATCAAGATCCATCATATTTAATGTTATTCCCAAAATTTTAGAAAAAAAAAATTTATTTGATCGGGTAATTCAACACTCAACTAGTACTTTGACCGGAACCCCTAAATAGGGTTTCGTCAGGGTTTAAGGATTCGATTTTTTAAAAAATATTTCTCGACCACCCAACCATACAGGAATCAAAATCCATCATATTTAATGTTATTCCAAAATTTTAGAAAAAAAAATTTATTTGATCGGGTAATTCAACGGTTAACTATTACTTTGACCGGAACCCCTAAATAGGGTTTCGTCAGGGTTTAAGGATTCAATTTTTTAAAAAATATTTCTCGACCACCCAACCATACGGGAATCAAGATCCATCATATTTAATGTTATTCCCTAAATTTTAAAAAAAAAATTATTTGATCGGGTAATTCAACGGTCAACTAGTGCTTTGACCGGAACCCCTAAATAGGGTTTCGTCAGGGTTTAAGGATTCGATTTTTTAAAAACAAATCTCGACCACCCAACCATACGGGAATCAAGATCCATCATATTTAATGTTATTCCCAAAATTTTAGAAAAATAAAATTTATTTGATCGGGTAATTCAACGGTCAACTAGTACTTTGACCGGAATACATAAACAGTGTTTCGTCAGGGTTTAAGGATTTGATTTTTAAAAAATATTTCTCGACCACCCAACCATACGGGAATCAAGATCCACAATATTTAATGTTATTCCCAAAATTTTAGAAAAAAAAAAATTATTTGATCGGGTAATTCAACAGTCAACTAGTACTTTGACCGGAACCCCTAAACAGGGTTTCGTCAGGGTTTAGGGATTCGATTTTTTAAAAAATATTTCTCGACCACCCAACCATACGAGAATCAAGATCCATCATATTTAATGTTATTCCCAAAATTTTAGAAAAAATAAAATTTATTTGATCGTGTAATTCAACGGTCAACTAGTACTTTGACCGGAATCCCTAAACAGGGTTTCGTCAGGGTTTAAGGGTTCGATTTTTATAAAATATTTCTTGACCACCCAACCATACGGGAATCAAGATCTACAATATTTAAAGTTATTCCCAAAATTTTAGAAAAAAAAAATTATTTGATCGGGTAATTCAACGGTCAACTATTACTTTGACCGGAACCCCTAAATAGGGTTTCGTCAGGGTTTAAGGATTCAATTTTTTAAAAAATATTTCTCGACCACCCAACCATACGGGAATCAAGATCCTTCATATTTAATGTTATTCCCAAAATTTTAGAAAAAAAAAATTAGTTGATCGGGTAATTCAACGGTCAACTAGTACTTTGACCGGAACCCCTAAATAGGGTTTCGTCAGGGTTTAAGGATTTGAATTTTAAAAAAATATTTCTCGACCACCCAACCATATGGGAATCAAGATTCATCATATTTAATGTTATTCCCAAAATTTTAGAAAAGGAAAATTTATTTGATCGGGTAATTCAACAGTCAACTAGTACTTTGACCGGAACCCCTAAACAGGGTTTCGTCAAGGTTTAAGGATTCGATTTTTTAAAAAATATTTCTCGTCCACCCAACCATACGGGAATCAAGATCCATCATATTTAATGTTATTCCCAAAATTTTTGAAAAAAAAAAATTATTTGATCGGGTAATTAAACGGTCAACTAGTACTTTGACCGGAACCCCTAAACAGGGTTTCGTCAGGGTTTAAGGATTCGATTTTTTAAAAAATATTTCTCGGCCACCCAACCATACGGGAATCAAGATCCATCATATTTAATGTTATTCCCAAAATTTTAGAAAAAAAAATTTATTTGATCGGGTAATTCAACACTCAACTAGTACTTTGACCGGAACCCCTAAATAGGGTTTCGTCAGGGTTTAAGGATTCGATTTTTTAAAAAATATTTCTCGACCACCCAACCATACAGGAATCAAAATCCATCATATTTAATGTTATTCCCAAAATTTTAGAAAAAAAAATTTATTTGATCGGGTAATTCAACGGTTAACTATTACTTTGACCGGAACCCCTAAATAGGGTTTCGTCAGGGTTTAAGGATTCAATTTTTTAAAAAATATTTCTCGACCACCCAACCATACGGGAATCAAGATCCATCATATTTAATGTTATTCCCAAAATTTTAGAAAAAAAAAATTAGTTGATCGGGTAATTCAACGGTCAACTAGTACTTTGACCGGAACACCTAAATAGGGTTTCGTCAGGGATTAAGGATTCGATTTTTTAAAAAAAAATCTCGACCACCCAACCATACGGGAATCAAGATCCATCATATTTAATGTTATTCCCAAAATTTTAGAAAAAATAAAATTTATTTGATCGGGTAATTCAACGGTCAACTAGTACTTTGACCGGAATACCTAAACAGGGTTTCTTCAGGGTTTAAGGATTTGATTTTTAAAAAATATTTCTCGACCACCCAACCATACGGGAATCAAGATCCACAATATTTAATGTTATTCCCAAAATTTTAGAAAAAAAAAATTTGATTTGATCGGGTAATTCAATAGTCAACTAGTACTTTGACCGGAACCCCTAAACAGGGTTTCGTCAGGGTTTAAGGATTCGATTTTTTAAAAAATATTTCTTGACCACCCAACCATACGAGAATCAAGATCCATCATATTTAATGTTATTCCCAAAATTTTAGAAAAAAAAATTTATTTGATCGGGTGATTCAACGGTCAACTAGTACTTTGACCGGAACCCCTAAACAAGGTTTCGTCACGGTTTAAGGATTCGATTTTTTAAAAAAAATTTCTCGGCACCCAACCATACGGGAATCAAGATCCATCATATTTAATGTTATTCCCAAAATTTTAGAAAAAAAAAATTTATTTGATCGGGTAATTCAACACTCAACTAGTACTTTGACCGGAACCCCTAAACAGGGTTTCGTCAGGGTTTAAGGATTCGATTTTTTAAAAAATATTTCTCGACCACCCAACCATACGGGAATCAAAATCCATCATATTTAATGTTATTCCCAAAATTTTAGAAATTTTTTTTTATTTGATCGGGTAATTCAACGGTCAACTAGTACTTTGACCGGAATCCCTAAACAGGTTTTCGTCAGGGTTTAAGGGTTCGATTTTTATAAAATATTTCTTGACCACCCAACCATACGGGAATCAAGATCTACAATATTTAATGTTATTCCCAAAATTTTAGAAAAAAAAAATTATTTGATCGGGTAATTCAACGGTCAACTATTACTTTGACCGGAACCCCTAAATAGGGTTTCGTCAGGGTTTAAGGATTCAATTTTTTAAAAAATATTTCTCGACCACCCAACCATACGGGAATCAAGATCCTTCATATTTAATGTTATTCCCAAAATTTTAGAAAAAAAAAATTAGTTGATCGGGTAATTCAACGGTCAACTAGTACTTTGACCGGAACCCCTAAATAGGGTTTCGTCAGGGTTTAAGGATTTGAATTTTAAAAAAATATTTCTCGACCACCCAACCATATGGGAATCAAGATTCATCATATTTAATGTTATTCCCAAAATTTTAGAAAAGGAAAATTTATTTGATCGGGTAATTCAACAGTCAACTAGTACTTTGACCGGAACCCCTAAACAGGGTTTCGTCAAGGTTTAAGGATTCGATTTTTTAAAAAATATTTCTCGTCCACCCAACCATACGGGAATCAAGATCCATCATATTTAATGTTATTCCCAAAATTTTTGAAAAAAAAAAATTATTTGATCGGGTAATTAAACGGTCAACTAGTACTTTGACCGGAACCCCTAAACAGGGTTTCGTCAGGGTTTAAGGATTCGATTTTTTAAAAAATATTTCTCGGCCACCCAACCATACGGGAATCAAGATCCATCATATTTAATGTTATTCCCAAAATTTTAGAAAAAAAAATTTATTTGATCGGGTAATTCAACACTCAACTAGTACTTTGACCGGAACCCCTAAACAAGGTTTCGTCACGGTTTAAGGATTCGATTTTTTAAAAAAAATTTCTCGGCACCCAACCATACGGGAATCAAGATCCATCATATTTAATGTTATTCCCAAAATTTTAGAAAAAAAAAATTTATTTGATCGGGTAATTCAACACTCAACTAGTACTTTGACCGGAACCCCTAAACAGGGTTTCGTCAGGGTTTAAGGATTCAATTTTTTAAAAAATATTTCTCGACCACCCAACCATACGGGAATCAAGATCCTTCATATTTAATGTTATTCCCAAAATTTTAGAAAAAAAAAATTAGTTGATCGGGTAATTCAACGGTCAACTAGTGCTTTGACCGGAACACCTAAATAGGGTTTCGTCAGGGATTAAGGATTCGATTTTTTAAAAAAAAATCTCGACCACCCAACCATACGGGAATCAAGATCCATCATATTTAATGTTATTCCCAAAATTTTAGAAAAAATAAAATTTATTTGATCGGGTAATTCAACGGTCAACTAGTACTTTGACCGGAATACCTAAACAGGGTTTCTTCAGGGTTTAAGGATTTGATTTTTAAAAAATATTTCTCGACCACCCAACCATACGGGAATCAAGATCCACAATATTTAATGTTATTCCCAAAATTTTAGAAAAAAAAAATTTGATTTGATCGGGTAATTCAATAGTCAACTAGTACTTTGACCGGAACCCCTAAACAGGGTTTCGTCAGGGTTTAAGGATTCGATTTTTTAAAAAATATTTCTTGACCACCCAACCATACGAGAATCAAGATCCATCATATTTAATGTTATTCCCAAAATTTTAGAAAAAAAAATTTATTTGATCGGGTGATTCAACGGTCAACTAGTACTTTGACCGGAACCCCTAAACAAGGTTTCGTCACGGTTTAAGGATTCGATTTTTTAAAAAAAATTTCTCGGCACCCAACCATACGGGAATCAAGATCCATCATATTTAATGTTATTCCCAAAATTTTAGAAAAAAAAAATTTATTTGATCGGGTAATTCAACACTCAACTAGTACTTTGACCGGAACCCCTAAACAGGGTTTCGTCAGGGTTTAAGGATTCGATTTTTTAAAAAATATTTCTCGACCACCCAACCATACGGGAATCAAAATCCATCATATTTAATGTTATTCCCAAAATTTTAGAAATTTTTTTTTATTTGATCGGGTAATTCAACGGTCAACTATTACTTTGACCGGAACCCCTAAATAGGGTTTCGTCAGGGTTTAAGGATTCAATTTTTTAAAAAATATTTCTCGACCACCCAACCATACCGGAATCAAGATCCATCATATTTAATGTTATTCCCTAAATTTTAGAAAAAAAAAATTATTTGATCGGGTAATTCAACGGTCAACTAGTGCTTTGACCGGAACCCCTAAATAGGGTTTCGTCAGGGTTTAAGGATTCAATTTTTTAAAAATAAATCTCGACCACCCAACCATACGGGAATCAAGATCCATCATATTTAATGTTATTCCCAAAATTTTAGAAAAAATAAAATTTATTTGATCATGTAATTCAACGGTCAACTAGTACTTTGACCGGAATCCCTAAACAGGGTTTCGTCAGGGTTTAAGGATTCGATTTTTAAAAAATATTTCTCGACCACCCAACCATACGGGAATCAAGATTTACAATATTTAATGTTATTCCCAAAATTTTAGAAAAAAAAAATTTATTTGATCGGGTAATTCAACGGTCAACTAGTACTTTGACCGGAACCCCTAAATAGGGTTTCGTCAGGGTTTAAGGATTCAATTTTTAAAAAAATATTTCTCGACCACCCAACCATACGGGAATCAAGATCCTTCATATTTAATGTTATTCCCAAAATTTTAGAAAAAAAAAATTGTTTGATCGGGTAATTCAACGGTAAACTAGTACTTTGACCGGAACCCCTAAATAGGGTTTCGTCAGGGTTTAAGGATTTGATTTTTTAAAAAATATTTCTCGACCACCCAACCATATGGGAATCAAGATTCATCATATTTAATGTTATTCCCAAAATTTTAGAAAAGGAAAATTTATTTGATCGGGTAATTCAACAGTCAACTAGTACTTTGACCGGAACCCCTAAACAGGGTTTCGTCAAGGTTTAAGGATTCGATTTTTTTAAAAATATTTCTCATCCACCCAACCATACGGGAATCAAGATCCATCATATTTAATGTTATTCCCAAAATTTTTGAAAAAAAAAATTATTTGATCGGGTAATTCAACGGTCAACTAGTACTTTGACCGGAACCCCTAAACAGGGTTTCGTCAGGGTTTAAGGATTCGATTTTTTAAAAAATATTTCTCGGCCACCCAACCATACGGGAATCAAGATCCATCATATTTAATGTTATTCCCAAAATTTTAGAAAAAAAAAATTTATTTGATCGGGTAATTCAACACTCAACTAGTACTTTGACCGGAACCCCTAAATAGGGTTTCGTCAGGGTTTAAGGATTCGATTTTTTAAAAAATATTTCTCGACCACCCAACCATACAGGAATCAAAATCCATCATATTTAATGTTATTCCAAAATTTTAGAAAAAAAAATTTATTTGATCGGGTAATTCAACGGTTAACTATTACTTTGACCGGAACCCCTAAATAGGGTTTCGTCAGGGTTTAAGGATTCAATTTTTTAAAAAATATTTCTCGACCACCCAACCATACGGGAATCAAGATCCATCATATTTAATGTTATTCCCTAAATTTTAAAAAAAAAATTATTTGATCGGGTAATTCAACGGTCAACTAGTGCTTTGACCGGAACCCCTAAATAGGGTTTCGTCAGGGTTTAAGGATTCGATTTTTTAAAAACAAATCTCGACCACCCAACCATACGGGAATCAAGATCCATCATATTTAATGTTATTCCCAAAATTTTAGAAAAATAAAATTTATTTGATCGGGTAATTCAACGGTCAACTAGTACTTTGACCGGAATACATAAACAGTGTTTCGTCAGGGTTTAAGGATTTGATTTTTAAAAAATATTTCTCGACCACCCAACCATACGGGAATCAAGATCCACAATATTTAATGTTATTCCCAAAATTTTAGAAAAAAAAAAATTATTTGATCGGGTAATTCAACAGTCAACTAGTACTTTGACCGGAACCCCTAAACAGGGTTTCGTCAGGGTTTAGGGATTCGATTTTTTAAAAAATATTTCTCGACCACCCAACCATACGAGAATCAAGATCCATCATATTTAATGTTATTCCCAAAATTTTAGAAAAAATAAAATTTATTTGATCGTGTAATTCAACGGTCAACTAGTACTTTGACCGGAATCCCTAAACAGGGTTTCGTCAGGGTTTAAGGGTTCGATTTTTATAAAATATTTCTTGACCACCCAACCATACGGGAATCAAGATCTACAATATTTAATGTTATTCCCAAAATTTTAGAAAAAAAAAATTATTTGATCGGGTAATTCAACGGTCAACTATTACTTTGACCGGAACCCCTAAATAGGGTTTCGTCAGGGTTTAAGGATTCAATTTTTTAAAAAATATTTCTCGACCACCCAACCATACGGGAATCAAGATCCTTCATATTTAATGTTATTCCCAAAATTTTAGAAAAAAAAAATTAGTTGATCGGGTAATTCAACGGTCAACTAGTACTTTGACCGGAACCCCTAAATAGGGTTTCGTCAGGGTTTAAGGATTTGAATTTTAAAAAAATATTTCTCGACCACCCAACCATATGGGAATCAAGATTCATCATATTTAATGTTATTCCCAAAATTTTAGAAAAGGAAAATTTATTTGATCGGGTAATTCAACAGTCAACTAGTACTTTGACCGGAACCCCTAAACAGGGTTTCGTCAAGGTTTAAGGATTCGATTTTTTAAAAAATATTTCTCGTCCACCCAACCATACGGGAATCAAGATCCATCATATTTAATGTTATTCCCAAAATTTTTGAAAAAAAAAAATTATTTGATCGGGTAATTAAACGGTCAACTAGTACTTTGACCGGAACCCCTAAACAGGGTTTCGTCAGGGTTTAAGGATTCGATTTTTTAAAAAATATTTCTCGGCCACCCAACCATACGGGAATCAAGATCCATCATATTTAATGTTATTCCCAAAATTTTAGAAAAAAAAATTTATTTGATCGGGTAATTCAACACTCAACTAGTACTTTGACCGGAACCCCTAAATAGGGTTTCGTCAGGGTTTAAGGATTCGATTTTTTAAAAAATATTTCTCGACCACCCAACCATACAGGAATCAAAATCCATCATATTTAATGTTATTCCCAAAATTTTAGAAAAAAAAATTTATTTGATCGGGTAATTCAACGGTTAACTATTACTTTGACCGGAACCCCTAAATAGGGTTTCGTCAGGGTTTAAGGATTCAATTTTTTAAAAAATATTTCTCGACCACCCAACCATACGGGAATCAAGATCCATCATATTTAATGTTATTCCCTAAATTAAAAAAAATTAAAAAATTATTTGATCGGGTAATTCAACGGTCAACTAGTGCTTTGACCGGAACCCCTAAATAGGGTTTCGTCAGGGTTTAAGGATTCGATTTTTTAAAAACAAATCTCGACCACCCAACCATACGGGAATCAAGATCCATCATATTTAATGTTATTCCCAAAATTTTGGAAAAAATAAAATTTATTTGATCGGGTAATTCAACGGTCAACTAGTACTTTGACCGGAATACCTAAACAGGGTTTCGTCAGGGTTTAAGGATTTGATTTTTAAAAAATATTTCTCGACCACACAACCATACGGGAATCAAGATCCACAATATTTAATGTTATTCCCAAAATTTTAGAAAAAAAAAAAATTTTATTTGATCGGGTAATTCAACAGTCAACTAGTACTTTGACCGGAACCCCTAAACAGGGTTTCGTCAGGGTTTAAGGATTCGATTTTTTAAAAAATATTTCTCGACCACCCAACCATACGAGAATCGAGATCCATCATATTTAATGTTATTCCCAAAATTTGAGAAAAAAAAAAAGTTATTTGATCGGGTAATTCAACGGTCAACTAGTACTTTGACCGGAACCCCTAAACAAGGTTTCGTCAGGGTTTAAGGATTCGATTTTTTAAAAAATATTTCTCGACCACCCAACCATACGGGAATCAAAATCCATCATATTTAATGTTATTCCCAAAATTTTAGAAAAAAAAATTTATTTGATCGGGTAATTCAACGGTCAACTAGTGCTTTGACCGGAACCCCTAAATAGGGTTTCATCAGGGTTTAAGGATTCGATTTTTTAAAAATAAATCTCGACCACCCAACCATACGGGAATCAAGATCCGTCATATTTAATGTTATTCCCAAAATTTTAGAAAAAATAAAATTTATTTGATCGGGTAATTCAACGGTCAAGTAGTACTTTGACCGGAATCCCTAAACATGGTTTCGTCAGGGTTTAAGGATTCGATTTTTAAAAAATATTTCTCGACCACCCAACCATACGGGAATCAAGATCCACAATATTTAATGTTATTCCCAAAATTTTAGAAAAAAAAAATTTATTTGATCGGGTAATTCAACAGTCAACTAGTACTTTGACCGGAACCCCTAAACAGGGTTTCGTCAGGGTTTAAGGATTCGATTTTTAAAAAAATATTTCTCGACCACCCAACCAAACGAGAATCAAGATCCATCATATTTAATGTTATTCCCAAAATTTTAGAAAAAAAAAAGTTATTTGATCGGGTAATTCAACGGTCAACCAGTACTTTGACCTGAACCCCTAAATAGGGTTTCGTCAAGGTTTATGGATTCGATTTTTTAAAAACTATTTCTCGACTACCCAACCATACGGGAATTTAGATCCATCATATTTAATGTTATTCCCAAAATTTTAGAAAAAAAAAAATTTATTTGATCGGGTAATTCAACGGTCAACTAGTACTTTGACCGGAACCCCTAAATAGGGTTTCGTCAGGGTTTAAGGATTCAATTTTTTAAAAAATATTTCTCGACCACCAAACCATACGGGAATCAAGATCCTTCATATTTAATGTTATTCCCAAAATTTTAGAAAAAAAAATTATTTGATCGGGTAATTCAACGATCAACTAGTACTTTGACCGGAACCCCTAAACAGGGTTTCGTCAGGGTTTAAGGATTTGATTTTTTAAAAAATATTTCTCGACCACCCAACCATATGGGAATCAAGATTCATCATATTTAATGTTATTCCCAAAATTTTAGAAAAGGAAAATTTATTTGATCGGGTAATTCAACAGTCAACTAGTACTTTGACCAGAACCCCTAAACAGGGTTTCGTCAAGGTTTAAGGATTCGATTTTTTAAAAAATATTTCTCGTCCACCCAACCATACGGGAATCAAGATCCATCATATTAAATGTTATTCCCAAAATTTTTGAAAAAAAAAATTTATTTGATCGGGTAATTCAACGGTCAACTAGTACTTTGACCGGAACCCCTAAACAGGGTTTCGTCAGGGTTTAAGGATTCGATTTTTTAAAAAATATTTCTCGGTCACCCAACCATACGGGAATCAAGATCTTTCATATTTAATGTTATTCCCAAAATTTTAGAAAAAAAAATTATTTGATCGGGTAATTCAACACTCAACTAGTACTTTGACCGGAACCCCTAAACAGGGTTTCGTCAGGGTTTAAGGATTCGATTTTTTAAAAAATATTTCTCGACCACCCAACCATACGGGAATCAAAAATCCATCATATTTAATGTTATTCCCAAAATTTTAGAAAAAAAAAATTTATTTGATCGGGTAATTCAACGGTCAACTATTACTTTGACCGGAACCCCTAAATAGGGTTTCGTCAGGGTTTAAGGATTCAATTTTTTAAAAAATATTTCTCGACCACCCAACCATACGGGAATCAAGATCCATCATATTTAATGTTATTCCCTAAATTTTAGAAGAAAAAAAAATATTTGATCGGGTAATTCAACGGTCAACTAGTGCTTTGACCGGAACCCCTAAATAGGGTTTCGTCAGGGTTTAAGGATTCGATTTTTTAAAAAAAATCTCGACCACCCAACCATACGGGAATCAAGATCCATCATATTTAATGTTATTCCCAAAATTTTAGAAAAAAAAATTTATTTGATCGGGTAATTCAACGGTCAACTAGTACTTTGACCGGAATCCCTAAACAGGGTTTCGTCAGGGTTTAAGGATTCGATTTTTAAAAAATATTTCTCGACCACCCAACCATACGGGAATCAAGATCCACAATATTTAATGTTATTCCTAAAATTTTAGAAAAAAAAAAATTATTTGATCGGGTAATTCAACGGTCAACTAGTATTTTGACATGAACCTAATACATAAATTTTTTTCAATGAATAATATAATATAATTAACATATGTAAAGAATTAAAATTATTCTAATAATTTAGTAATAATAATAATAATGAATAAAACCTAAGGTGTGAGGGTTATATATTAGTGATTGAGAAATTAACCAAATGTATGTGTAGATGGAGCGGTTGTTGTGGTGAAATAGGAGTCATGTGACCTGGAGGTCAGGGGTTGGAATCCCTCCAACACCAATTTCTTTTTTAGTAAGAGCAAAAGTAGATATTTTCACTCACCATGTGGGGGCCACAAATGACACGTGGCAGTGTGGGGCCCATTCTGACACGTGGAAGTGTGGGGCCCATTCTGACACGTAGAAGTGTGGGGCCCACCTGACACGTGGAAGTGTGGGGCCCACATTAAAATTTGCATTAGCAAATGTAACACTTTTTTGTGTGGGCCCACTTTTTCGTGGGATCCACCTATTGGTCCTGCTGGTGGGGACCACAATAGTTGAAAATTGAAAAAATAAAAAAATTAACTAATGTAACACTTTATTGTAGTGTTACATGTATGCAACACCGTGACCTTTACTGTAACACTAGTTCTCGACTAATGTAACACTAGTTGAGTGGTGTTACAATAGGTCAAAATTTACTACCTATTGTAACACTACACTACTACAAAAAAGCCTAAAGAGACCACCTGAAAACCATCTTAGAGACCACCTCAAGAGGGGGTCTCTAGGTCAGTGGTCTCTTAGGATAAGAGACCTCTTCTTTGAGGGGGTTTCTTAAATAGAAATACCAGACCAGCTATTTCAGAAAAGTGGTCTCTTAGATGGAAGGAAAAGAAACCACTTATTTAGATTAGATGGTCTATCTGGTTCTAGTAAAGAAACCACATAGGCCAATAAGTGGTCTATTTGATTTCTCTAAAAAAATCGGTTGTCTCTAAAAGGTGATCTCTTTGCTCTGAATAGGATTAAATTTCTCAAATTAATAATTATTTTTATATTATTAATTGTCATTGAGATTATTATTAATAATTATTATAATAATATTCTTATATTTACAGAATATTAAGAAAAAATAACTAACTAATGAATACACTAATATTATAAATGTGCACAGATATACAACTACAAAAACAAAATGTGTACATATACAGAATTGTAACTTGGCTAATTACGAAAATACAATTACCATTCACCAAATACAATTACTTGAGATTCTGGGCTAGCTGGACTTGCAAACCTAGCAAAAGAGAACATGAAACATGTACATACTACACATTTACACTACAGTTATGCCCTTCACCAGTTAAAACTAAAAAGCAAAAACATCCAATTGAAAGCATATATACACTGACGACGCGGAGCCACATCGTTCACTCTGGTCATCTGAAGATGCGGAGCCACATCATTCTGTGCCGTAACAGGAGCATAATGTCCAGGCTTAAAAACAACACCCCTTAAAGTGATATTTGAATTTCCAATTTTAACAGCAATCAGATAACCAGAGCATCGAATACCGACTCTACAACACCTGTAACTGCCTGGCCTACCTTACTACTTGCATCCTCAACTGGATTAACATGCACTCCTTTGAGCAATGGAAGTCCAGGTGGCACGCTAGCATTTTCGATGCGAAGTAGGTTCTCATGCTCTCTTGGGCGAACACTTAGTCCACGATATAAGCTTTTATCTTTTCGTGGGCGACCTTGTTTTCGCTTCAAAGGGAAACCTGCTGAGTCATAAGAGTTGTTCCCTTGGACAGCTTCACTCATTGTAACTCCGAAATTCTCTGGTCCCTTTCCTCTGCAGACAGATAAGCTTTCATCACTAAACAGATAATAAAAGCTAAACAGATGTAACACAAGGGATTAACCTGATATGTTATTCTTCAGCTAATCTTGTCATCTAGAGATACGGTCTACACAAACAGAATATAATAGAAAGGCATATCATATGCAACAGAAAAAAAAACAATTACTCACCTAAAAGTAGATGGCAGGATAACAATTCTATTAACAGGCTTCTTTAAGGAAGTTATTTGAAACTGAGTTCTGAACTCAAGTTCCACGAAAGAATAGCTAACTGATACATTCATGAGTCATGACCTAAGAAACCAATAGCTAAGACTTCCTCCCACATATTTGAAAAGCAAAAACATCCAATTGAAATTCATTTACAAAAGAGTATTCCACTAACAATCCGGGAAACAGATACTACCTATAATATATCCACATATAATATTGTATAGCACCTGTCAATATCAGACAAGCACTGCCAACTCACCTACAAGTTAAATTAACTTAATTTTACTTAAAAAACTCCCACGCGTGTGACAATGTTATCAATAATAATACTATTACTCTATCAAGAGCAACGCCAAGCTAAGCAGTGAGCAGATGCACATACCAATATTACTACCTAACTACAATAGCAACTAATCAAATGTCAAACTGAACATGAACACACATCGAGAAGCCTTATTCATTCTTCTGAAACAACTACATTATATTTATATTTATATACATTGTAAAGCAACTGTCAATATAAAAAAAATCACAAGCAATGCCTAAAGCCTAGGAAGCATATTTTTAACTTAAAATTACATTCAATCATACGTGTCAATGTTTTCGATACTAATAACAATCAATCATAACCAACCAAGCATTCAATCTAATCAAAAAAGCAAACACAATTACAATTACACAACACCTACCTACAACTAATTAAACTTCCATTTAAACACCTAATTTTCAAAAACAATTACAATAACATCAAATATATAAAAAATGATGATATATAAATAATTAGCATTAAATAAAAAATACCGATAATTAGGATTTTGTTCAGCAGGTAGTGACATGGACTTGAAACAGAGTTGACACGGCGGATCGGACGGTTGTAACAAACACATAGCATTGGGAACGGCGCGTGAACAACCGGTGCCGAGAAATATTAGAGCGGAGCGTGGCTCAACGACGCCGTTTTCACCGAATATACAAATGATAAAAAAACAAGGGAGAAACAGAGAGAGATTGAGAGAGAGAGAGAGAGAGATTTCTGTAAAACTTACACGGAACTTACACGGAAAATCCCCAAATCTTGAACTAATCAAGCATCAAAATCCTTTGACCTGAAAAATCCCCAAATCGTAGAAACTAGGGCTTGAATGGATTTGAGATTTGTGAATTAAATCGGAGACAAAACTGTATGGAAATTGAAGTATAGGACAAGAGAAGCACGGGTATATGATTTGATTAAGAGACGGTGGAGTAGCCCCCGGAAAACCGAAATCGCCAGTTTGCAATCGGAGATTGAAACGAGAACGAAAAGAAGCAAAATCTATATGGATCTTGATGTACATAGCAAGAGGTACAAGAATATGTATATCGATTTGTCGGAGAAGGGCGAATTTTGAAAGTCGCCGTTAAGATTTTTTTGAGTTGCAATGAGAGAGATGATACATGAAGAATATGATAAGAAGATTTTCTTGAACGATATGCGTAAAAGATGAGATGTCTACTATTAACGGAAGCCATAGAAAATAAATAATATTAAAAAATGATAAGAAACCATCTTTTTAATTAAAGAGGTCTCTTTTCATGTATTATAAAGATCTTTTTTTATAAAAAGTGAGGTTTCTTTTATTAAATAACCACTTATTTAAATAAGAGGTCTCTTTACTTATATTATTAAAGATCGTTTTTGAAAAAGTGTGGTTTCTTTTCTTGAGTAATCAATTATTTGAATAAGGTGATCTCTTATTAGCGGTTCCTTTGCCTATATTCGTAGTAGTGCTATTTCACGTAACGCTTTCAAAAACCATTACGTTATCCCACTTATGGCGTAGTGGTATCTAGATAATTATAGTAAAAATTGTGTACTTTTATAGTTGGTTGTTAAAATCAAATGACCAAGTTGCAATTAGCTAACTTGAGCTGTAAACTATTTTGATAATGCATAATACATGAGTCTTAAATTTGGAAAAAATTCAGAAAATCATGATTGTGCCCCTACATTATTCCTCAGCCTGCCTATATTAATCGTTCTCAAATTCATCGTTCTCTTAAATTTGATATAAGCTGCCTCAACATTTTAACAATTTCAAACAATGTTATAGATCAACAAGCTTTGTCGTTCTCTTGAATTTGATATAAGCTGCCTCAACATTTTTATGTGCAATTTCAAACAATGTTACAGATCAACAAGCTTCGTTTTCTACTGCATATTACAACGGAGGCAAGAGCCTCAATATATAGAAAATAGGAAACTCGACGGCTACTCTTGCTATAGTAGCTAGTATATGATGATATTATCTTAATGACATAAGCTTGATGATGTCAATGTTAAAGCTGATATTTAACAATATTATATTGAATGGTTTGTAATAGTTTACAGGGTATTTCATTAATTGACGCAAGAAACCAAGTACATTCTCTTTTTCCAAGAAAATGCATTTTTACAGGTACTTACCTAATACAATAAAACTATGTGTATTCATATGTTGACTACTAATTGTACCAGTATTGTTATCAAATAATATACTTTGTTCACATGTTAGCCACCATCAAGTTTTCAACTACTCCATCTGTCCCTCTCATTTCTTTAAACTTTCTTTTTTGGGATATTCATCTCAAATCTTTACGTTCCAAAACTTACCCAAAATAGAAAAGTTTTATAATAAAAAAATAACTACATCCCCTACTTTCCTCCATTAAACTCATTTTATTACATAAAATATTGATTGGTCCCACCACTTTACTCACTTTTCTTACTTTTCTCCACTATTTTACTTTTTCCTAACCTCCGTGCCCAACTCATTTGTAAACAAATGAGAAGGACGGAGGGAGTACATGTTAGCTGCCATCAAGATTTCAACTACTCTAGTGAAGACACTGTAAAGGCTGTAGTTGACTAATGACCATAAATATTGCCTGAAGCTCTGTATGTGTGCATCACCAATACTTTCAATTTCATCACCTTCTTAATACATCCGATTTCATAAAAAACACCCCATGACTTTGACCTCCTTCGATTCATCGCGCACTTAATTTTGGTATTAGCAACCATGAAATTTGAACATTCATTTTTAAACAATGTCACTGATAAACAAGATTTTTTTCAAGGCTTCAATAACAAATGACCCATTGGGTGCGCTAGACTCGTGGAACAATTCCATCAACTTTTGTCAGGGGAATGGAGTTACATGTAGCCGTAGACATATGAGGGTAACAAAACTAAGCTTTTACTCGCAAGGTTTGGTGGGTATATTGCCTTCTCATGTTGGAAACCTCTCCATTCTCAGGTCAATTCTCCTCCGTCAAAATGACTTTCAGGGCTCAATTCCGAACGAAATTGGTTCACAATTCTTTTCAAGGTGGATTTCCTGCCAATCTGAGTCATTGTGTAGATATTGCACACACTGGAATGTACCAATAATCTAAAAGGAAAATTACCTAAAACATTTGCTTCATGGTCTAAGCTTAATTCCTTTAGTCTTGAAAAGAGCATTTTCTTACTCCCTTAAAAACAAAGAACATTCTTCCCCCAATATATATATTGTGAGAGATAGTCAGGTAAAAATACAAAATATCAATCCCATTTAAGCATCTATTTAAAATACCTATTCTACTTCTAATATATTAAGAATATATTTTTATTATTAGTATTTAAAATTCTAAAGTTCTTAACAATTAGAAAAATAGATTGAGAACGTTTAAACTCTCCGTATCCTCATTTACATATAATGTGGGTCAGGAATGAATTTTACAAATTTTAAAAAGCGTTAATAAAAGGTAATAAACTAAAAAGAGTATTAAAATACTATACTAGCACTACTTTTATCTAATACAAGTTATCATAGGAATAAAATAGCAAAAATACAATATTTTAATGCATAAGCATGCATTTTAAATTAAAACACAATATGTAATTATACAATTTACAACATAATTATATTCTTCTAGAAGATCCTAGAAAGTTCAAGGATATATTCTACTAGCATATCATAATCTAATATAAATATATTAAATATATTTCTATGAGATCATAATATATCATAATATATTACTTGAATAAATATATCCTTTCTTTTCACCTACCATTATCCTGTCTTTCTCACATTTTCTTCTAGAATATCTAGTTCTAATACAATTATATTGTTTCAAAAAGTACTAGTCTATTCTAGAACCTTCTCACATTTTCTTCTAGAATATCTGGGTCTAATATAATTATATTGTTTCAAAAGTAACTAGTCTATTCTAGAACCTTCTATCTTATTGTATAAATATATCCTTTCTCTTCACCTACCATTATCCCTCTCTTCCCCATATTTTTCATTCCCCTAAAACTGTCCATACAGCTTCTCTTCTCCATATTTCTCATTTCTTATATCTTTTCCGGACATTTTTCATTTCCCTAAAACTTCTCATACAACTTCTTTTTCCCACATTTTTCATTGCCTGAAACTTTCTTTTCATACAATTTCTATGTGTTAGTATGGATAAATGGTAATCTAAATTAATTAATTGTTTAAAGTCTATATGCTTATCTACATATATTTTTTAAACCAAATTTAAAATATTTTTATGATTATACTTGATGGCTTGTACGATGCAGGTTCTTGTGTTCCTTCTTTGTGATTCACTAAATCAACATTCAACAACTCGTCAATAGTCAGGTAATCTCTCAACATTCAACAACACATCAATAGTCAGGTAATCTCTCAAGTTCCAATAATTGTATTATGTTTCCGTTTGAGCACTAGTTTTTTATCAATTTAAAATTAAATACAATTAAATCAAGATCTCAATTCTTAACTAATTATAGTTTTTGTTTGTTTTTATAGATCTAGCTTGACCATGCTTCCCAAACATAGTTTTTTTTTGCTAAAAGATTTAAATATAAAGGAAAGAAAAAATAGGGATTCACCCTTGCTCCTCAGCATAGGCAAGGATAGGACTAACTAGAAAACATCCAGCCTAGCAGCTAAAAAGAAATTAATGAAAATCCATTTCCCTCAGACAGCCAGAACAATCAAATGAAAATCAACCTATAGAGAGCTAAGTTCGCATGTTTTTGGAACCACGTAGAATTTCTGAGCTTGGTCTTCAAGTCCACCATTATTGTAGCAATTAGCTGTCTCGGTTTAAGGCTGCCTTTATTGTGCAAACGAGCATTACGCTCCCTCCATAAGTGATGAGCAAATATCTGCGCTGCTAGCAAAAGAACTGCTCTATGAACAAAGTCAATGTGCAACCCCCAAGCAGAAATAAGTTCTGGCCAGCTCTCCCCGTCATAACACCTAAAACACCAGCAATCTTGCTGAGGATAAAGTTCCCATATGCACACTTGACAAAAAGATGAGAGTCGTTCTCAAGACCGCCCACACATATCAAGCAGTGTGGCTGGACATCCAAACCAAATGAGAGAAGTCTATGAGAAGTTGGAAGACGGCCCAAACAGAGAAGCCATTCAAGGTGAGCGAACCGTTGGATTTTAAGTTTGTGCCAAACCAGATCAGACCAAGATACTTGAGCAGAAATTCTTCTTATAGATTTCCAAATATCCCCCGTTTTTAATTTCTTTAGAGGAATACAACCCCAACAAATCACATCATTGTTCTAAATATTGAAAATTGGAAAAGAAAAGTTTTGAAGGCAGGAAGCTAATCCAGGATCAATATGGTGTATTCTTATTGAAGGCTGAGGCAATATCCAAGAACCTGTTTGAATTATGCATTTTACAGAAGCTTCATGGGATATTCCAGATTGAGCAATGATATTGGCCGTAGTAGACAATGCCAAACAGTTTGAATTCCACCATGGTTCAAACCAAATAGCCGTACCTTGACCATTCCCCAGCTTATAAGAAAGAAATTGTCTAGCAACTGTTCAAATTTTAAGCACATTCCTGAAAATCCAAGAACAGTCTGATGGCATTCGCAGCGTCCAGAAATACTTCCTTTTTAACGCGGTAGTGTTAACCCAGTTAGACCACAAAGAAGGCTTTTTTGAAACAATCTTACACAGGTGGTGCAGTATTTGAGATTTATTCCAATCCTCAGTTTTTTTAAGACCTAAACCTCCTTCCTAGGGCTACACACTTTCTCCCAATTGACTTTTGCTCCGCCTTTCGAGTTTACATCCCCCTTCCATAGAAACCTACTGAGTAACGACTGGATTCAATTGTGAACAGAAACAGGGAGGATAAAATGGTTTGTCCAGAAAGATTGGATTGCAAATAAGACTGAACGTATCAGTTGAACACGACCCGCTAAAGAGAGAAGCAAAGTCGTCCAGCATGATATCCTAGCAGAGATTCTCTCCAGAAGAGGAATGCAATCATTATGACTGAGCCTTGAAAATATTAATGGAACGCCCAAGAATTTGACAGGGAGGTCACCATGAGTAATTCCAAACATAGAATCAAACCAGTGAATTAGACTAGCAGTACAGTTGCCGAAAAAGACAGTGCTTTTGGCCATGTTTGGATAAAGACCACTCACCTCTGAGAATTTAGTCATGTAATGCATTAGATGAGAGACCGATGCCTGATCACCTCTTGAGAAAAGTAAAACGTCATCCGCATAGAAGAGATGTGTAAGTTTGAGGTCCTTACATTTCCAGTGGTAATTGAAAGCACCTGGCACTTAAGCTAGCATAGTTGACAGAACGTTCATAGCTATGGAGAACAAATAGGGAGAGATAGGATCCCCTTGACGAATACCCTTCTTTCCATCAAAAGAGCCATACAGAGACCCATTAATCTTGACAGAGTAGGTTGGGGTTGAGATGCACATATAAATCCATTTTATGAAACTATCCGGAAAATTAGGTTTTTTCAGAGCTCCTATGACAAAATCCCATGCTAACGAGTCGAAAGCTTTATGAAGATCCAATTTCAAAGCACATTTAGGAGCACCACTATCCCGTTGATAACCTCTAAACAGTTCTTGGGCCATCAAAATATTGTCAGATATTGTACGGCCAGGAACAAAGGCAGACTGTGATGCATTTATGATATTAGGCATGACCATCTTGATACGACTTGCAAGAATCTTCGCAATACATTTGTATGGAATAATGCAGAGAGAGATTGGTCTGAAGTCTTTCATTGAAGAAGGGTTTTTCACCTTTGGAATTAAAGCGATGGTAGTGGCATTCATTGATTTATGTATGGAAGCTGTAGCAAAGAAATGCTTGACAGCCTTACAGAAATCTGATCCAACAATGTTCCATGTAGCCAAGAAGAATTCTACGGTAAAACCGTCCGGACCCGAAGCCTTGTTCTTCCCCATAGCTTTTAGAGTTCTCAAAATAAGATCATCTGTCACTGGCGCCTCCAACAAAGAAGCTTGAGTCGAAGAAATATTTGGACAGGGCATTTCATCAAAATTGCAGGTCTGAAACTGTGGTGAAGCACCTAAAGTGGTTGTAAAATAATCTATAGCCACTTCTGAAATGTTTTTGTGGCCTGAGACAAGAACCCCAGCACTGTTCTCAAGAGCCATTATCTTATTTGTGTTCCAATTTGACTTTGTTTGATTGAAGAAAAACCTGTTATTACCGTCTCCCACTGTTAACCATTTTATTCTTGATTTTTTATGTAGAAGCTGTTCCTCTTCGATGAGAGCATTTTGAAGTTTATGAGAAGCCTGGCTTTCCAGTTGTAAAAGGCCCACGTTATCACAGTCGCAGATAAGCGTATCCTGTACCTCTATGAGAGCAACGCGAGCTAGAGAGACATTAGTATGCACGTTTCCATGTGACTTGTTCAGGCTAAGAATAGCTCGCTGAACATCCTTCAATTTCTGATTTAAGATTGCCATATGGTCACCATACCACTGAGTATTCCAGGCCCTGAGAACCGTGTCAGCAAAACCCTCAACCCCTGTCAAGTAGTTATGAAATTGAAAAGCTTTCTTTATTTTCTCCATTTGTAAAGGTAGAGAACAAAGTAATGGACAATGATCCATAAGGCCCTTGTTTTTTACCATGACAAAAGCTTCAGAATGCAGGGTAAACCAGTCCTTATTCCCTAGCATATGATCCAGACGCTTGTGAATTAAAGAAGATTGCTTATTGTTCCAAGTGTAGAGTGAACCCACTGTTCTGATGTTCCCCAGGCCTGAATTGGAAACACAGTCGGAGAAAGCTTGCATATCCGTAGTCCAGTATTCACGGCCCCCTCTAACCTCATTTAGCGATAAAATGCAATTAAAATCTCCATTGACACACCAAGGCATCGTAATAGTCTGACTTATGTTTTCAATTTCCCTCCACAGCGAAACACGCTGATGAGGCGTATCAAAGCGTAAACAAAAGTAACACAGAAGGTCATATGTGTTTCCAAGAAGGTGACGAAACAGGTAATTTGCTGAGCTGATTTAACATGAGCTTGAACTGTCCAAATTTTAGGATCCCACCCTACCCAAACACGACCATAGTCATGAGCCTCATAATTGTAAATCCATTTCCAATTCTTGTTTATGCATCTTGATATAGAAAGAGAATTTTTCATTCAAACTTTAGTTTCAACCAAACCCATTAAAGAAACATTATTGACGGAAATAAAGTTTGTAACCTCCCTCTGATGAGGGCCTTTATTGAGACCTCTTACATTCCAAACTGAGAACTTTATTATAAGTGTTTAGGTGTTGTTGGTAAGCCTGCCAACCTAGAACTTTTCCTGTACGAGACCTGAGTGAAACCAGCTGCATCCACATTATTTGGTTCATGAGAAAGCGGTGGTTTAGGAATGTTAAGGACAACCTCCAAGAGATTAGTTGTAACAGGAGATTTCCCATTTTTTCTCTTCCTTCCTGGAGATTTCTTAAAGTCAGTAAGATGATCCTCTGAGATATTCGACAAAGCTGCGAACCCATTATCCATAGCAATTGGTATGGCATCAGTGACCAAAAGATTCTCGTTGAACTGCATATTGTTATGTTCCTCACATTGGATTGATGAACCTATTGGAAGTGTGTCAAATTCCTCCAAGTCATTCACATTTTTGATTTCTTTTAAGATCTCATCATCATCCATAACGACTTTACAGCCACAGAATTCACCTACCACATAAGGCACCATTTCCATATTCTTTAGATGCTCCGCCTTGAGGATAGGGGTTTGAAATGCTGTTGTGTTCGATGTTGAGGTAGGGGAACCACCACTAGTAGGCTGATTCGGTCTAGGATTTTTGTGCACTCTTTCTGGGTTATTAACACAACGAGCAAGAGAGTGACCAAAACACTTGCAAAGGCTACATGAATAAGGAAGTTGAGGATATTGAATTTCAATCTTTTCTTTCACTTCTACACCTTCCACATTCAAAACATTAACCCAAACAAAATCCGGTTTAGGGGATGAATAAGCCAATTCTACTCGAACATTAGCATATTTGAGAGGCTCGAACTTTGACGTGGCAGTGTCAAACTTGAGAGGCCTTCCCACAGCCTTTGCAATCGCTGACAAACTATCTTTTGACCATAGTGAGTATGGGACATCGACCAGACGTATCCAACATGGAACTTTGTCAACTACATTTCTTTTGAATTTAGAGCCCTCCATCCATGGCAACAAGTACAAAGTCTTACCACCCATTTGAACCGTGTTCAAATTTAAAGCAGCATTTCTTTCGACTAAACTGTCAAAAGTGAAAGTATAGTATCTGAAAGTATAGTATCCTTTGGAACTATAATACACACCAGTTAAACCCTTGTTTTGCCACAATTTGTGTGCCTGTTCACGAACAAATTTGAATGCAAAGTTTCCCCCAAACATAGTTTATATAGTTATGTCCTATTCTAATGTAAAATATTGGAATTTGCTTGATGTGAACTTTTATCCATTTACAAAACAGTCATGGAGTTTTTTTTTAATATTAATGTTAAAAATTACTATTCCAAAATCCTCATGTCATAATTCTTTTATAATAGAATATTTGCAGAAAATACTCCCAAAATTTTATTCCACATAAGGATGACAAATTTTGGACCACAAATTTTTTTATTATACTTTCATTTACTATTTATTTAGCTTTTACAAATTTTGTAGTCCAAAAGATTAATTTTTTATGATACACCATTAGTGACTCTTCTAAGATTATTAATTAATAAATTATTGTATATATTTGAAGGTAGCTTAAAAATAATTAATATGAAATCTAACAATACAATTATTTTAATAGGTGATTTTTAATTTTATCCATTGGACATCCATGTATGTACTACTTGATACATGCAGGTACCTATGTGCGGTTTTAAAAATCATGACCTCAAGCCAGAAAATGACATCAGGTACGTAATCCAAGAAAATCCTGTAGAACCTCAAAGGTGAATAAATACAAAACTCTTTGTATCATATACTATCAAAATAATACAATGTACAACTTAGTCATTTGATTTTAGTCATTTGATTTTAAGAACTAACTACAGAATATATGCTATTATTTACTACCATATATGAGTGTATGATTAATTTTTTTTGCCGAAAGAGTGTATTTAGATAACATGAATTGCGAATGTTTGTGTGAACTACATGGTGTCATCACCATATTTAAACGTCTACTGCTCTTTGGTCTGGGTTTTGGAGCCAAACTATGGATTTCAATTCTAAAGAGACAATGTCAACTTCTTAAGAATACAATGCCGGCCAATCTTCCATCAACTAGTGACTTCAACAATTTATGTAACAAAATATTTTAGAAATTTTAAGAAAATAATTACTAGCTAGTATAGGATTACCTTATGCAGAAATATTTCACTAGCTGTACCTAATGTATTAAATTGTCCTCTGATGAAATTTTGATCTTTCCACATTGATGTCAAGTCTAGAAGAGATATCAGGTATGTTGAAACTTACTGAGTGATTGGTGAACAACTTCCTTTTCAGGATTAATCGGTCCAAAGACTAGTAAATGGACTACATTTTGCACGGAAATTTCGGTGAAGACGTAAGGGTCATGGATTATCCTGGCCTAGCAAATGGAACTTTGACATGTGTTGCTATCTCCTTTAGGTTGTCACTTGCACCAAGCACCGTGTTTCAATTTTTCTGTGATCCACTAGTAGAAAACTGGTCTTTTACGTCGCCTAATATACGTCGGTTATGCCTAAAGGCGATGTATATTCGACCTTTATACGTCGGTTCCGCATAAAGGCGACGTATATTTTGTTTTCCGGATACCATTATACCTCGGTTCCGCCCAAAGGCGACGTATAAAATACTTATATACGTCGCCTTAATCTAAGGCGACATATAAGATGCACCTTTTACGTCGGCTTTGTTCAGGCGACGTATAGATCTATACTTTTTACGTCGGTTCAGTAGAAGGCAACGTATAAGATCTATACTTTTTACGTCGGTTTCTTTATTGCCGATGTATAAAATTCTAATTTACATCACCTTTTTTTACCCGCCTTATAATGTAACAATTTTACGTCGCCTATTATATTACCCGACGTATAAGACTGTTATAAGTTAAAATAAGAAATCAAAAAAAATTGTACTTAATTTAAATATAATTACTTAGTCGATCTCTCTGATTGTTTCCCCAAATTAAACTCACCCTAAATTAAACTCACAGACCACCACCGGCGCAACAACACCACCTAACCACCGGCTTCAATCAACACCATCGCTTCTTCACAACACCACCGTTGTTTACTTCAGCACTTTACTTCGATTTGGGGACTTCTAATTAGCACGTTGTTTTCGAATTTGCAGCTGTGAAGGTCATCTAATTGCTCCGCCGCTTCAGAACACGACCCGCTTCGAAGGTTTCTCTCTCTCCCTCTCTCCCTCTCTCCCTCTCTCTCCCTCCTCTCTCCCTCTTCCTCTCTCACTTAATCTCTCTCTCTCTCTCCCCATGTACCCCCGCTCACGTCCCTCTCATTTTCTTTCTTTTTAATAAAAATATGTGCTTTAGTATTGTTTAAACACTTTGATACTTGTTCTTGAGTTTGATGACTGTGTTTGGAATGTTGGGATTTAATTGTTTAAATGGGTGGTCTGTGTTTCCAGCAACATATTTTCCCATACTTATGTGACACCTGACATTTTGCATACATATTGGTTCCTCGGTTCCCTTTCAACTTATGTGACTATATATATGTCAACAATCACAAATGTGTGCAGAAAAGATAAAAACTCTTTGTACTTGAGGAGTTTGGTATCAAAATGCCTAGTTCTAATTTATAAATGTTTAATAGTTTTTCTTTTGCCTGTTTAGAAGTGTTTACTGCAATTTAAAGCCATGGCAAAGCAACAGCTTTAGTTATAATAATGAAAGCCAAAAAATATCAATACCATTGAATTCTATTTGTTGATGAAACTGTCCTAATGGCTGCTTCATTTGACTGTTTTTGTAAACAAGGGAATAAAATATTTAAATTGCAACATAAAAAGTGTGGTTTAAAGTTCTATAAATTATTTGACAGAGGTTGAATTTTGAGCACCAAAACCTTGTAAATGTCACAGACGGTTCTTAGGCTGGCTTCTCTTATTTTCTGTTAGAACTAAAAACTTATGAACCAACCATTAGCAAATGTTATAGGCCAAAATATACTCTAAACCTCAGAACTATAAACATTAGACGCCCATTTTTTTAAAAGGAAGGCACTGAACTTTGATGTAATGTAGTCAAACCCCCAATCATATGAGTCAGCTATGAAACTAGGGATACTTTTTTTTAGTCTTGATTATCATCGTCACACTTTAAGCAAAACTTCATAAGTGTGGCTTGTATTATTGGTTTACAATTAGCATTAGAATTCAGCATTCGCTTGTTTTAAACATTGAGAATTCGAGGTTTACAACTTATTAGACTTAGCACGTATACCAATCTATCTATTTGCTTGTATTATTGTGTTCATTGGTTATTGTCTTTTTGCTGTTTTGCTTAGGCAGATTGTTTTTTCTTGTTAACATTGACCGTTAATCTATAAATTAAGATGAACAATCTGTCAATCTGATGCTACACTTTCTTGGTTGGCGATATGTTTATGCAAATATGGCGCTGCACTTTCTTGGTTGGCTATATGCCTATATGTTTATGCTAGTGTGCTCATTGGTGTCTTTTAGGTAACAGTGATATAGCAGGTGTGTCTTATTCATCATTGTCACGAGTCTGCTCCTTGTAGTTATTAGGATTCATGTTGCTTTGACTGCCTCTGTACATTATGTGGTAGAGAAGTTGTGACTTAATTATGTTAGTATTTCATATTTTTTTTCTGCAGTAATATAGTGCAACAGTTGGAAATCTCAAACATTGGAGCTACTGAGTTGATTTTATCAAATGGTATGCGGGTTTGCTATAATTGTACAGACTTCTTTGATGACTAGGTATGATTATGCCTCCAGAACAACAGATTCAAACATGTTCTGGCAGCAATTCACTCCCTATATTCCCTAACATAAATGGTAGTCATCTTTTTTTACCTGCTCACTGACTTTTCAATATTTTTTGGTACTTCTTTCTTATGTATATGATATCTGGGGAAATGTTGTATGTCATGGTAAAGATAGTGATATAAGAGAAGGACATAAGAGTTTTCCGAGTGGTCATACTTTATGTAAGCTCTTCCGGTCTTATTTACTGTGATTTCAGTTTAAAGCATTGAGTTATGAGGTTGGCTAACCAAGGATTCCTTGGCGGAATCGATGCTCTGCTTGGATTTCCTTTACACCTTCCCTCCTCTAAGGTACAACTAAGTGCTTTTATTAATTTTTATCAGCTTCCACTAGCTAGCTGAAGTATCATCTTCACTGCACTAATCTGTAAATTGTAGCGCATATGTTCTGTTATGATGAGAGATAAATGGCAAACCTTATATAGTAAAAGTCCCTGTGAAGATTACGTTGAAGCTGCAGTGAAGCAGGCCATGATCAGTGCTCCAGGTGACATACTCATTTTTATGATGGGTCAAGATGAGATTGAGGCAGCCTGTTATGCCCTTTCAGAACAGATGGAACAGCTTACCTCTACTACAAAGCAAGCAGTCTCCAAGTAGCTTAGTTTTAAATTTCATCATTGAATTATCATTCAATCTCAGTGTAACTTGTACAATATTGTACAAGATGCAAAATATATTTGTCAATATGTTGTTAAATTGTTATTGTTGTAGCTGGACGGATGTGTAAAAATATGTTGGGAATTATGGTTTTTAAATAATTTTCTGGATGTTGTTCGGTTGTAAAATTATTGGTTAATTTCAGGAATTATGGTTTTTAATTAATTTTCTACGTTGTATAGAAAAACAAAATATTTTTTTTTAATATTTTGGACCTTATACGTCGTCGGTTGTTATGAAGAACCGACGTAAAAGGATAACAATATACGTCGGTTGTTTAGAAGAACCGACGTAAAAGGATAACAATATACGTCGGTTGTTTAGAAGAACAGACGTAAAAGGATACAATATACGTCGCCTTTTTAACCGACGTAAAAGACTCTGACCTTATACGTCGCCTGCCCATACGTCGCCATTTAACCGACGTATAAGACCTATTTAACCGACGTAAAAGGCCATTTTTCTACTAGTGATCACAAATCTAGAATGGAGGTATGCATTAATCAGCTAAATGCTAAATGCATACCTCCTTTCTATTTTTGTGATCACGGGAAAACTCAAACAACATGCTTGGTGCAATTGACAAATTAAGGAGGTAGCAACAGTACCCATCATAGTTCCATTTGGTAGGCGAGGATCATCCATAACCCTTCTACTCATCAATGTAACATTTTTACCGAAATTTTTGTGAAATATAGTACTCCATCTGCCGGTCTTTGGACTAAGAATCCCGAAAAGTAAGTTGTTCACGAATCTCTCAACAAGTTTTAGTATACCTGTTCTTATTTTGGACTTGACATCACTATGAAAATATCATGATTTAATTAGACACTTTGAGACATTATGTACGGCTAGTGGCATATTTCTGCATTAAGATACTTGGATACTAGCTAGTAATTATTTGCTTATATTAAATTTCTAAAATATTTACTTAAATAAATTTTTGAAGTTACAGGTTAATTGAACATTGGCCGACAATGTAGTCTTATGAAGTTGACTTTGTCTCTCTAAAGTTGAAACCCATGACTTGGCTCCAAAACCCAACAAAAAGAGCAGTAGACGTTTGTACATGGTGTTGACACCATTTTCGTCCACATAAACATGCTCGATCTATGCTATCTAGATAATTATAGTAAAAATTGTGTACTTTTATAGTTGGTTGTTAAAATCAAATGACCAAGTTGCAATTAGCTAACTTGAGCTGTAAACTATTTTGATAATGCATAATACATGAGTCTTAAATTTGGAAAAAATTCTGAAAATCATGATTGTGCCCCTACATTATTCCTGAGTCTGTCTATATTAATCGTTCTCAAATTCATCGTTTTCTTAAATTTGATATAAGCTGCCTCAACATTTTAATAATTTCAAACAATGTTATAGATCAACAAGTTTTCTCGTTCTCTTGAATTTGATATAAGCTGCCTCAACATTTTTATGTGCAATTTCAAACAATGTTACAGATCAACAAGCTTCATTTTCAATCAATGATTTTATAACAGCTGGCCTATTGGTATGTACTGAGCTCATGGAACAATTCAGACCACTTCAGTCACGAGAAATTTATATTTGTTGCGATGCAGCAGCAAATGGCAGAAGGTACCAGCAACTCTCTCCTCCGCAACACTTGTAGGTACATTGTCTTCTCATACTGAAAACCTC
Organism: Saposhnikovia divaricata; assembly: GCA_036435485.1. Classification (NCBI taxonomy): domain Eukaryota; kingdom Viridiplantae; phylum Streptophyta; class Magnoliopsida; order Apiales; family Apiaceae; genus Saposhnikovia; species Saposhnikovia divaricata. Next base: position 50,078,859 of record CM071594.1, on the reverse strand, counting down.
TCCTTTCACAGGAATATATTTCTTTGTCAAAAGAATTCCATGGCTCAAAAATCGATCCCAAATGACCGGGGGAAAGTGGTATATATGTACTAGTTACTATTAATTTTTCCTAGAAAGTGGTAATGCATTATCCTGCGTTTTCTCTTTGGTTGTTTTGTACTTGTTCATTGTATTAATTTCATATCATATTTCTTGAAGTTTATGAGAATGCATGAAATTATAATATGGGATAGAAAGAGAGGGCAGAAAAATTGAAGATATATATTATTATTACTTCTACTGCATATTACAACGGAGGCAAGAGCCTCAGTATATAGAAAATAGGAAACTCGGCGGATACTCTTGCTATAGTAGCTAGTATATGATGATATTATCTTAATGACATAAGCTTGATGATGTCAATGTTAAAGCTGATATTTAACAATATTATATTGAATGGTTTGTAATAATTTACATGGTATTTCATTAATTGACGCAAGAAACCAAGGACATACTCTTTTTCCAAGCAAATGCATTTTTACAGGCACTTACCTAATACAATAAAACTATGTGTATTCATATGTTGACTACTAATTGTACCAGTATTGTTATCAAATAATTATACTATGTTCACATGTTAGCCACCATCAAGTTTTCAACTACTCCATCTGTCCCTCTCATTTCTTTACACTTTCTTTTTTGGGATATCCATCTCAAATCTTTACATTCCAAAACTTACCCAAAATAGAAAAGTTTTATAATAAAAAAATAACTACATCCCCTACTTTCCTCCATGAAACACATTTTATTACATAAAATATTGATTGGTCCCACCACTTTACTCATTTTTCTTACTTTTCTCCACTATTTTACTTTTTCCTAACCTCCGTGCCCAACTCATTTGTAAACAAATGAGAGGGACGGAAGGAGTACATGTTAGCTGCCATCAAGATTTCAAGTACTCTAGTGAAGACACTGTAAAGGTTGTAGTTGACTAATGACCATAAATATTGCTTGAAGCTCTGTATGTGTGCATCACCAATACTTTCAATTTCATCACCTTCTTAATACTTTGGATTTCATAAAAAACACCCCATGACTTTGACCTCCTTCGATTCATCGCGCACTTAATTTTCGTATTAGCAACCATGAAATTTGTACATTCATTTTTAAACAATATCACTAATAAACAAGATTTTTTTCAAGGCAACAGATGACCCATTGGGTGCGCTAGACACGTGGAACAATTCCATCAACTTTTGTCAGGGGAATGGAGTTACATGTAGCCGTAGACATATGAGGGTAACAAAACTAAGCTTTTACTCAGCAAGGTTTGGTGGGTATATTGCCTTCTCATGTTGGAAACCTCTCCTTTCTCAGGTCAATTCTCCTCAGTCAAAATGACTTTCAGGGCTCAATCCAGAACGAAATTGGTTCACAATTCTTTTCAAGGTGGATTTCCTGCCAATCTGAGTCATTGTGTAGATATTGCACACTGGAATGTCTGGCAATAATCTAAAAGGAAAATTACCTAAAAAAATTTCTTCTTGGTCTAAGCTTAATTCCTTTAGTCTTGAAAAGAGCATTTTCTTACTCCCTTAAAAACAAAGAACATTCTTCACCCCAAATATATATTGTGAGAGATAGTCAGGTAAAAATACAAAATATCAATCCCATTTAAGCTTATTAAGAATATATTTTTATTATTAGTATTTAGAATTCTAAAGTTCTTAACAATTAGAAAAATAGATTGAGAACATTTAAACTCTCCGTATCCTCATTTACATATAATGTGGGTTAGGAATGAATTTTACAAATTTTAAAAAGCGTTAATAAAAGGTAATCAACTAAAAAGAGTATTACAATAATATACTAACACTACTTTTATCTAATACAAGTTATCAGAGGAATAAAACAGCAAAAATACAATACTTTAATGCATAAGCATGCATTTTAAATTAAAACACAATATGTATTTATACAATTTACAACATAAATATATTCTTCTAGAAGATCCTAGAAAGTTCAAGGATATATTCTACTAGCATATCATAATCTAATAAAAATATATTAAATATATTTCTATGAGATCATAATATATCGTAATATATTACTTGAATAAATATATCCTTTCTTTTCACCTACCATTATCCTGTCTTTCTCACATTTTCTTCTAGAATATCTAGTTCTAATATAATTATATTGTTTCAAAAAGTACTAGTCTATTCTAGAACCTTCTCACATTTTTTTCTAGAATATCTGGGTCTAATATAATTATATTGTTTTAGAAAGTAACTAGTCTATTCTAGAACCTTCTATCTTATTGTATAAATATATCCATTCTCTTCACCTACCATTATTCCTCTTTTCCCCATATTTTTCATTCCCCTAAAACTTTCCATACAGCTTCTCTTCTCCATATTTCTCATTTCTAAAATCTTTTCCGGACATTTTTCATTTCCCTAAAACTTCTCATACAACTTCTTTTTCCCACATTTTTCATTGCCTAAAACTTTCTTTTAATACAATTTCTATGTGTTAGTATGGATAAATGGTAATCTAAATTAATTAATTGTTTAAGTCTATATGCTTATCTACATATATTTTTTAAAACAAATTTAAAATATTTTTATGATTATACTTGATGGCTTGTACGATGCAGGTTCTTGTGTTCCTTCTTTGTGATTCACTAAATCAACATTCAACAACACGTCAATAGTCAGGTAATCTCTCAACATTCAACAACACGTCAATAGTCAGGTAATCTCTCAAGTTCCAACAATTGTATTATGTTTCTGTTTGAGCACTAGTTTTTTTTATCAATTTAGATATTCATCAATTTAAAATTAAATACAAATAAATCAAGATCTAAATTCTTAACTAATTATAGTTTTTGTTTGTTTTTAAAGATCTAGCTTGACCATGATTCCCAAACATAGTTTATATAGTTATGTCCTATTCTAATGTAAAATATTTGAATTTGCTTGATGTGAACTTTTATCCATTTACAAAACCGTCCTGGAGTTTTTTTTAATATTAATGTTAAAAAATACTATTCCAAAATCCTCATGTCAAAATTTTTTTATAATAGAATATTTGCAGAAAATACTCCCAAAATTTTATTCCACATAAGGATGACAAATTTTGGACCACAAAATTTTTTATTATACTTTCATTTACTATTTATTTAACTTTTACAAATTTTGTGGTCCAAAAGATTAATTTTTTATGATACACCATTAGTGACTCTTCTAAGATTATTATTTAATAAATTATTGTATATATTTGAAGGAAGCTTAAAAATAATTAATATGAAATCTAACAATACAATTATTTTAATAGGTGATTTTTAATTTTATCCATTGGACATCCATGTATGTACTACTTGATACATGCAGGTACCTATATATGTGCGGTTTTAAAAATCATGACCTCAAGCCAGAAAATGCCACCAGGTACGTAATCCAAGAAAATCCTGTAGAACCTCAAAGGTGAATAAATACAAAACTCTTTGTATGATATACTATCAAAATAATACAACGTACAACTTAGTCATTTGATTTTAAGAACTAACTACAGGATATATGCTATTATTTACTACCATATGTGAGTGTATGATTAATTTTTTTTTTTTTTTTTTGCAGAATGAGTGTATTTAGATAACATGAATTGCGAATGTTTGTGTGAACTACATGGTGTCATCACCATATTTAAACGTCTACTGCTCTTTGGTCTGGGTTTTGGAGCCAAGCTATGGATTTCAATTCTAAAGAGACAATGTCAACTTCTTAAGATTACAATGCCGGCCAATCTTCCATCAACTAGTGACTTGAACAATTTATGTAACTAAATATTTTAGAAATTTTAAGAAAATAATTACTAGCTAGTATAGGATTACCTTATGCAGAAATATTTCACTAGCTGTACCTAATTTATTTAATTGTTCTCTGATGAAATTCTGATCTTTCCACATTGATGTCAAGTCTAGAAGAGATAACAGGTATGCTGAAACTTACTGAGTGATTGGTGAACAACTTCCTTTTCAGGATTAATCGGTCCAAAGACTGGTAAATGGACTACATTTCGCACGGAAATTTTGGTGAAGAGGTAAGGGTCATGGATTATCCTGGCCTAGCAAATGGAACTTTGACATGTGTTGCTACCTCCTTTAGGTTGTCACTGGCACCAAGCACCGTGTTTCAATTTTTCTATGATCACAAATCTAGAATGAAGGTATGCATTAATCAGCTAAATGCTAAATGCTAAATGCATACCTCCTTTCTATTTTTGTGATCACAGGAAAACTGAAACAACATGCTTGGTGCAATTGACAAATTAAGGAGGTTTGCAACAGTACCAATCATAGTTCCATTTGGTAGGCGAGGATCATCCATAACCCTTGTACTCATCAATATAACATCTTTACCGAAATTTTTTTGAAATATAGTACTCCATCTGCTGGTCTTTGGACTAAGAATCCCGAAAAGTATGATGTTCACGAATCTCTCAACAAGTTTTAGTATACCTGTTCTTATTTTGGACTTGACATCACTATGAAAATATCATGATTTAATTAGAAACTTTGAGACATTATGTACCGCTAGTGGCATATTTCTGCATTAAGATACTTGAATACTAGCTAGTAATTATTTACTTATATTAAATTTCTAAAATATTTACTTAAATAAATTTTTGAAGTTACAAGTTAATTGAACAATGGCCGACATTGTAGTCTTATGAAGTTGACATTGTCTCTCTAAAGTTGAAACCCATGACTTGGCTCCAAAACCCAACAAAAAGAGCAGTAGACGTTTGTACATGGTGTTGACACCATTTTCGTCCACATAAACATGCTCGATCTATGCTATCTAGATAATTATAGTAAAAATGGTGTACTTTTATAGTTGTTTGTTAAAATCAAATGACCAAGTTGCAATTAGCTAACTTGAGCTGTAAACTATTTTGATAATGCATAATACATGAGTCTTAAATTTGAAAAAATTCTGAAATTCATGATTGTGCCCCTACATTATTCCTGAGTCTGTCTATATTAATCGTTCTCAAATTCATCGTTCTCTTAAATTTGATATAAGTTGCCTCAACATTTTAACAATTTCAAACAATGTTATAGATCAACAAGCTTTGTCGTTCTCTTGAATTTGATATAAGTTGCCTCAACATTTTTATGTGCAATTTTAAACAATGTTACAGATCCACAAGCTTCATTTTCTATCAATGATTTTATAACAGCTGGCATATTGGTATGTACTGAGCTCATGGAACAATTCAGACCAGTTCAGTCATGAGAAATTTATATTTGTTGCGATGCAACAGCAAATGGCAGAAGGTATCAGCAACTCTCTCCTCCGCAACACTTGTAGGTACATTGTCTTCTCATACTGAAAACCTCTCCTTTCACAAGAATATATTTCTCTGTCAAAAGGATTCCATGGTTTAAAAGTCTATCCCAAATGACCGGGGGAAAGTGGTATATATGTACTAGTTACTATTAATTTTTCCTAGCAAGTGGTAATGCATTATCCTGCGTTTTCTCTTTGGTTGTTTTGTACTTGTTCTTTGTATTAATTTCATATCATATTTCTTGAAGTTTATGAGAATGCATGAAATTATAATATGGAATGGAAAGAGAGGGCAGAAAAATGGAAGATATATATTATTATTACTTCTACTGCATATTACAACGGTGGCAAGAGCCTCAATATATAGAAAATAGGAAACTTGGTGGCTACTCTTGCTATAGTAGCTAGTATATGATGATATTATCTTAATGACATAAGCTTGATGATGTCAATGTTAAAGCTGATATTTAACAATATTATATTGAATTGTTTGTAATAGTTTACATGGTATTTCATTAATTGACGCAAGAAACCAAGTACATACTCTTTTTCCAAGCAAATGCATTTATACACGCACTTACCTAATACAATAAAACTATGTGTATTCATATGTTGACTACTAATTGTACCAGTATTGTTATCAAATAATTATACTATGTTCACATGTTAGCCACCTTCAAGTTTTCAACTACTCCGTCCGTCCCACTCATTTCTTTACACTTTCTTTTTTGGGATATCCATCTCAAATCTTTGCATTCCAAAACTTACCCAAAATAGAAAAGTTCTATAATGAAAAAATAACTACATCCCCTACTTTCCTCCATTAAACTCATTTTATTACATAAAATATTGATTGGTCCCATCACTTTACTCACTTTTCTTACTTTTCTCCACTATTTTACTTTTTCCTAACCTCCGTGCCCAACTCATTTGTCAACAAATGAGAGGGACGGAGGGAGTACATGTTAGCTGCAATCAAGATTTCAACTACTCTAGTGAAGACACTGTAAAGGTTGTAGTTGACTAATGACCATAAATATTGCCTGAAGCTCTGTATGTGTGCATCACCAATACTTTCAATTTCATCAACTTCTTAATACTTCGGATTTCATAAAAAACACCCCATGACTTTGACCTCCTTCGATTCATCGCGCACTTAATTTTGGTATTAGCATCCATGAAATTTACACATACATTTTTAAACAATGTCACTGATAAACAAGATTTTTTTCAAGGCTTCAATAACAGATGACCCATTGGGTGCGCTAGACTCGTGGAACAATTCTATCAACTTTTGTCAGGGGAATGGAGTTACATGTAGGCAAGGTTTTGTGGGTATATTGCCTTCTCATGTTGGAAACCTCTCCTTTCTCAGGTCAATTCTCCTCCGTCAAAATGACTTTCAGGGCTCAATCCCGAACGAAATTGGTTCACAATTCTTTTCAAGGTGGATTTCCTGCCAATGTGAGTCATTGTGTAGATATTGCACACACTGGAATGTCTGGCAATAATCTAAAAGGAAAATTACCTAAAAAAATTGCTTCTTGGTCTAAGCTTAATTCCTTTAGTCTTGAAAAGAGCATTTTCTTACTCCCTTAAAAACAAAGAACATTCTTCACCCCATATATATATTGTGAGAGATAGTCAGGTAAAAATACAAAATATCAATCCCATTTAAGCATCTATTTAAAATACCTATTCTACTCCTAATATATTAAGAATATATTTTTATTATTAGTATTTAGAATTCTAAAGTTCTTAACAATTAGAAAAATAGATTGAGAACATTTAAACTCTCCGTATCCTCATTTACATAATGTGGGTCAGGAATGAATTTTACAAATTTTAAAAAGCGTTAATAAAAGGTAATCAACAAAAAAGAGTATTAAAATAATATACTAACACTATTTTTATCTAATACAAGTTATCATAGGAATAAAATAGCAAAAATACAGTATTTTAATGCATAAGCATGCATTTTAAATTAAAACACAATATGTAATTATACAATTTACAACATAAATATATTCTTCTAGAAGATCCTAGAAAGTTCAAGGATATATTCTACTAGCATATCATAATCTAATATTAATATATTAAATATATTTCTATGAGATCATAATATATTACTTGAATAAATATATCCTTTCTTTTCACCACCATTATCCTGTCTTTCTCACATTTTCTTCTAGAATATCTAGTTCTAATATAATTATATTGTTTCAAAAAGTACTCGTCTATTCTAGAACCTTCTCACATTTTCTTCTAGAATATCTGGGTCTAATATAATTATATTGTTTCAAAAGTAACTAGTCTATTCTAGAACCTTCTATCTTATTGTATAAATATATCCTTTCTCTTCACCTACCATTATCCCTCTCTTCCCCATATTTTTCATTCCCCTAAAACTTTCCATACAGCTTCTCTTCTCAATATTTCTTATTTCTTATATGTTTTCCGGACATTTTTCATTTCCGTAAAACTTCTCACACAACTTCTATTTCCCACATTTTTCATTGCCTGAAACTTTCTTTTCAAACAATTTCTATGTGTTAGTATGGATAAATGGTAATCTAAATTAATTAATTGTTTAAAGTCTATATGCTTATCTACATATATTTTTTAAACCAAATTTAAAATATTTTTATGATTATACTTGATGGCTTGTACGATGCAGGTTCTTGTGTTCCTTCTTTGTGATTCACTAAATCAACATTCAACAACACGTCAATAGTCAGATAATCTCTTAACATTCAACAACACGTCAATAGTCAGGTAATCTCTCAAGTTCCAACAATTGTATTATGTTTCTGTTTGAGCACTAGTTTTTTATCAATTTAGATATTCATCAATTTAAAATTAAATACAATTAAATCAAGATCTCAATTCTTAACTAAATATAGTTTTTGTTTGTTATTATAGATCTAGCTTGACCATGATTCCCAAACATAGTTTATATAGTTATGTCCTATTCTAATGTAAAATATTGGAATTTGCTTGATGTGAACTTTTATCCATTTACAAAACAGTCATGGAGTTTTTTTTTAATATTAATGTTAAAAAATACTATTGCAAAATCCTCATGTCATAATTCTTTTATAATAGAATATTTGCAGAAAATACTCCCAAAATTTTATTCCACATAAGGATGACAAATTTTGGACCACAAAATTTTTTATTATACTTTCATTTACTGTTTATTTAACTTTTACAATTTTGTGGTCCAAAAGATTAATTTTTTATGATACACCATTAGTGTTAATACTACTGAATATATATGTATAGACAATGTTTAAAACTGAGTAAGAGACACAAGTATTTTTCTAAGACGTTGGATATGTTTTATTCACTAGATCAAACTGCATACAAATAGAGATTTCAACGGCAACTAAAAGAGCTAAAAACTAGGACAAAGCAACAACTCTCCTAAACAAACTCCACTACTAACTTATTTGAAAACAACTAAAAACACTCCTTATTAGCAGCTAGCCTCCACGACTGATTCCTGCAACGACCAGTTCAAAGCCCACGAGCAGATTACCAAGTCATTTTCAGACACGAACCAACCCAACTGATCCAACTGCAACTCTACTGAAAACTAAATAAAAAAAAAAACAGCTTTGTTTGAGATTAAAACATGCAAAAAATCCCCCCTTAATCTCAAACACTTCACTTCACTTCAGCTTCTTAACACCTAGCAGCTCACGCATTCGGTCAAATTTGACAGTTGCCAAAGCCTTTGTCAGACAGTCAGCTCGTTGCTCATTGCTACAGACATGCTTCACAACTATTTCACCTCGATCAACACATTCACGGATGAAATGATATCGCACATCGATATGTTTACTTCTTCCATGAAATACCGGATTCTTAGCCAAGTCGATTGCAGATTTGTTATCGATAAACAATGTAACCGGACCAATATCTCTAGAAGTGATCTGATTCAACACATTACGCAGCCAAATACCTTGACAAGCCGCTGCTGTTGCCGCCATGAATTCTGCTTCACACGTAGACAATGCCACACACCTTTGCTTTTGGGATACCCATGAAATCAGACTCTCATTTAGATAGTATGCCATGCCACCTGTACTCTTTTTGTCATCTGCACATCCTCCCATATCACTGTCCGAAAAACCGGTAATAAAATTTTTGCCACTGCTGTTCGTATATACCAGACCAAACTGTATAGTTCCCTTGACGTATCGCATAATCCTCTTAGCAGCGCTCAAATGAAGTGTAGTTGGTCGTTCCATATAGCGACTTATGATTCCCACGGGATAAGCAATATTAGGCCGAGTATTCAAAGATAACGCAGCCCCCCTACCAGACTTTTGAACATAGTCGTGTCAATAGCTTTTCCCAGTTCATCTTTGTACATGTTCTCCTTAGGATCCATAGGAAATTTAGTAGGGTTACAACCTCCCATGCCAGCTTTTTCTAGAATCTTAGTGGCATACCCAGACTGCTTTAGCTTGATGTAGTTCTCGCCTTGCTCTACCTCTATTCCAAGATAGTAACTCAATTTGCCAAGATCAGTCATTTCGAATCTTTCCCCCATCTGTTGCTTGAATTCACCAATTCATTCAACTCTAGCTCCTGTGATCAGTATGTCGTCCACATAGACGGCAACTATCAAACACTGATCTTCCTTTCCTTTAGTATATACCGCGTTCTCATAAGGACATCTCTCAAAACCAAGATTCAACAGACACTGATTCAGTTTGGCGTACCATGCCCGGGGAGCCTGTCGCAAACCATACAACGCTTTCTTCAACTTGTAAACAAAACGTTCACTTCCTTCCTTCTCATATCCACGAGGTTGAGCTACATACACATTTTCTTTCACCTCACCATTCAGAAACGCTGTCTTAACATCCATGTGATGTACTTGCCACTTGTTCTTTGCTGCTAAAGCCAACAACAATCTCACAGTCTCAAGGCGAGTAACAGGAGCATACCCCTCATCAAAGTCTATTCCATGCTCTTGTGCGTATCCCTTCGTAACCAGACGTGCCTTATACTTGATAATTCTTCCCTCTGCATCTCTTTTTAACTTAAATATCCACGTCAACCCAATAACTTTCTCACCTGGTGGTAATTCAGTGAGATCCCAAGTGTCGTTTCTTTCGATGGATTCCAACTCTACCATCATAGCCTTCCTCCAATTTTTATCCTTCGAAGCTTCAATATAACTAGCTGGTTCTTCCACTCCCATTAAATATAACTCCTCTCCAGTAATCATTTCTTCCGTATCATTATAAATGTCGCGTATGACTCTGGTTTTCTTAGGTTCTCCGCTGTCATCGTAATTTTCTGGGCTCAAACTTGACTCCGTGGTGGCTGTCAAAGGAGTCTCAGGTGCTTGTTCTTCTTCCCCAGCACTTACAGACTCTTCACGAGTTGTTTCACCATCTTCATGATCCATGGACGAGTTTGTGACATCAAAGAACAAATCACCACCATCATGACTTTCACTCAAGTTTTCCCAAGGCCATGTTTTATCTTCTTCGAACACAACATCCTTACTAACACATACTTGTTTGTCAACCGGGTTGTACAGTCGATACGCCTTGGAACCCGGCTCCTTCCCCAAGTTAACAACACAAATACTCCTATCATCCAGTTTGTTGGTTCTCTGGGCTGGTATCTTCATGTGGGCTTTGCAACCAAAAACTCTAATGTGACTTATATTAGGCTTACTCCCCGACCAAGCTTCATATGGTGTCAAGCCTGTCAAGGCTCTAGTTAGAATTCTATTCAGTACGTAAATTGTGTGTCTCACTGCCTCTCCCCATAGCATTGCAGGCAAGCTCATTTCTTTCAAGTAACTCCTGGCCATCTCCATCATCGTTCGATTCTTTCGCTCCACTACCCCGTTTTGCTGCGGAGTGTATGGTGCAGTAAACTGGCGAGGAATTCCAGCTAGCTCACAATATTCTATGAATTCTTTTGACATAAATTCACCACCCCTATCAGTTCTGAACATCTTGATTCTCCTTTCGTTTCCCTCTTCCACCAAGACCCAAAATTTTTTGAAAGCACCGAACGCCTCTCCCTTCGATTTCAACAAATATGCCCACATAACTCGACTATAGTCATCCACCAGTAAAAACACATACTTGTTTCCAGCGGCAGTTTCAGGGTTGATAGGACCACAAAGATCTCCGTGTACCAGCTCCAGTCGTTTGCTCGCACTAAAGTTTGCACGAGCTGGAATAGATTTGCGGGCTTGCTTAGACATGAGACACCCTGTGCACACATCCCTTGGTTGAACCACTCGAGGCAACCCCACAACCATATTCTCCTTATACATTGACGTCAAAGCCTGATAGTTAACATGACCTAAACGTGCATGCCACAGTTTCGAAATCAAATCCAGTCTTGACAGTAAACATTCAGAATGCCTAACTTCCAATAATATTTTATACAAACGATTCTGAGACTTCTTAATCTTCATTAGCAATTTACCTTCTTTTTCATATACCCACATATAGTCTCCTTTAATGACTACCTCATTACCATCCTCACTAAGTTGTCCAACACTAATAATGTTACTACGAAGATTAGGAATAAAGTATACCTCTTTCAGTACACGTTCCTTTCCGTCTCTACACTTCAGAGTCACCGAGCCTCTTCCCTTGATCTCAACAGTTGACCCATCCCCGAATCTGACACGACCAGTGACTCGTTCATCAAGCATACTGAATTTCGATTTCTGTCCCGTCATGTGGTTGCTAGCACCATTGTCGAGATACCAAACGTTAGAATCTGATTGCACACCTTCTTTGTCCAACAGCAGATGAGGTGTCACATCCTTCTCATCCAGGAGCATCAGCTTCTTGCTGTCTATGTCAACTTTGGCCATCAACAAGGCTGGTTCTTCATCTACCATTTCCGCAATGTTGGCCTCATGTCTCCTATCTCGATTACGTTTGGGTTTACGACATTCTGCCGCGTAGTGTCCATACAGGTAACAGTTAAAACACTTGACCTTGGTTTTGTCGAAAGGAGCTCGATTCCTGACAGTCGTGGAATTACCTTCTCCATTCCCCTGGCTTCGTTTCAACCATTCTTCTCGCGTAAGCAACAGCTTCTCATCCTTGACATTTCTTTTTCGCCATTCTTCCTCAGTTAACATGAGTTGACTCTCATGCACCTCACTTTTGGCCTTAATCCTTTCGTCATGAGCTTTCAAAGCACCCATGGCTTCCTCCACTGTCATGGTTTCCAGATCGCTAAACTGCTCTATAGTCGACGTGATCTACAGAAACCTCCTAGGTACTGCTCTTAACATCTTCTTCACCACGTAGGATTCTTGCATCGTCTCTCCTAAGGCTCGTAGTTACGAGTCCATTCAATTTCATGTAGAAATCATCCAGAGGCTCCGATTCCCTCATACTCAAAGCTTCGAACTCAGCTTTCAAGGTCTGAATTCGTGCCTTCTTCACCTTTTCTGCTCCTTGGCACAGTGTTCTTATCGCCTCCCAAGCTTCTCTGGCTGTCCTTTTATCAGCAACTGAAAGCAACATATCTTCAGCTATACCCTGATAAATCATGGCGATTGCCACCTTGTCTAGCTTCTCATCAACCGTAGCCTTATCACTCGGTGGTTCGACAGCAGTCCATACTCCATGAGCTTGCATGACCGCCTTCATCTTCAACGACCATGCCGTATAATTGCTCTTAATCAACATTGGGTAACTCAGCCCATACGATCCACCTTTCCCCTTACTGTTATCCATAACTGACATCTATTGAAAACACCACGATTGCTTCCATGATCAAACCTGTGTAGCTCTGATACCACAATGTTAATACTACTGAATATATATGTATAGACAATGTTTAAAACTGAGTAAGAGACACAAGTATTTTTCTAAGACGTTGGATATGTTTTATTCACTAGATCAAACTACATACAAATAGAGATTTCAACAGCAACTAAAAGAGCTAAAAACTAGGACAAAGCAACAACTCTCCTAAACAAACTCCACTACTAACTTATTTGAAAACAACTAAAAACACTCCTTATTAGCAGCTAGCCTCCACGACTGATTCCTGCAACGACCAGTTCAAAGCCCACGAGCAGATTACCAAGTCATCTTCAGACACGAACCAACCCAACTGATCCAACTGCAACTCTACTGAAAACTAAATAAAAAAACAGCTTTGTTTGAGATTAAAACATGCAACAATTAGTGACTCTTCTAAGATTATTATTTAATAAATTATTGTATATATTTGAAGGTAGCTTAAAAATAATTAATATGAAATCTAACAATACAATTATTTTAATAGGTGATTTTTAATTTTATCCATTGGACATCCATGTATGTACTACTTGATACATGCAGGTACCTATGTGTGGTTTTAAAAATAATGACCTCAACCAGAAAATGCCATCAGGTACGTAATCCAAGAAAATCCTCTAGAACCTCAAAGGTGAATAAATACAAAACTCGTTGTATCATATACTATCAAAATAATACAATGTACAACTTAGTCATTTGATTTTAAGAACTAACCACAGAATATATTCTATTATTTACTACCATATATGAGTGTATGATTAATTTATTTTTTTTGCCGAATGAGTGTATTTAGATAACATGAATTGCGAATGTTTGTGTGAACTACATGGTGTCATCACCATATTTAAACGTCTACTGCTCTTTGGTCTGGATTGTCAACTTCTTAAGATTACAATGCCGGCCAATCTTCCATCAACTAGTGACTTCAACAATTTATGTAACTTAATATTTTAGAAATTTTAAGAAAATAATTACTAGCTAGTATAGGATTACCTTATGCAGAAATATTTAACTAGCTTTACCTAATGTATTAAATTGTCCTCTGATGAAATTTTGATCTTTCCACATTGATGTCAAGTCTAGAAGAGATAACAGGTATGCTGAAACTTACTGAGTGATTGGTGGACAACTTCCTTTTCAGGATTAATCGGTCCAAAGACTGGTAAATGGACTACATTTTGCACGGAAATTTTGGTGAAGACGTAAGGGTCATGGATTATCCTAGCCTAGAAAATGGAACTTTGACATGTGTTGCTATCTCCTTTAGGTTGTCACTTGCACCAAGCACCGTGTTTCAATTTTTCTGTGATCACAAATCTAGAATGGAGGTATGCATTAATCAGCTAAATGCTAAATGCATACCTCCTTTCTATTTTTGTGATCACAGGAAAACTCAAACAACATGCTTGGTGCAATTGACAAATTAAGGAGGTAGCAACAGTACCAATCATAGCTCCATTTGGTAGGCGAGGATCATCCATAACCCTTCTACTCATCATTGTAACATCTTTACCGAAATTTTTTGGAAATATAGTACTCCATCTGCCGGTCTTTGGACTAAGAATCCCGAAAAGTAAGCTGTTCACGAATCTCTCAACAAGTTTTAGTATACCTGTTCTAATTTTGGACTTGACATCACTATGAAAATATCATGATTTAATTAGACACTTTGAGACATTATGTACCGCTAGTGGCATATTTATTGAATACTAGCTAGTAATTATTTGCTTATATTAAATTTCTAAAATATTTACTTAAATAAATTTTTGAAGTTACAAGTTAATTGAACATTGACCGACATTGTAGTCTAATGAAGTTGACATTGTCTCTCTAAAGTTGAAACCCATGACTTGGCTCCAAAACCCAACAAAAAGAGCAGTAGACGTTTGTACATGGTGTTGACACCATTTTCGTCCACATAAACATGCTCGATCTATGCTATCTAGATAATTATAGTAAAAATGGTGTACTTTTATAGTTGTTTGTTAAAATCAAATGACCAAGTTGCAATTAGCTAACTTGAGCTGTAAACTATTTTGATAATGCATAATACATGAGTCTTAAATTTGGAAAAAATTCTGAAATTCATGATTGTGCCCCTACATTATTCCTGAGTCTGTCTATATTAATCTTTCTCAAATTCATCGTTCTCTTAAATTTGATATTAGCTGCCTCAACATTTTAACAATTTCAAACAATGGTATAGATCAACAAGCTTTGTCGTTCTCTTGAATTTGATATAAGCTGCCTCAACATTTTTATGTGCAATTTCAAACAATGTTACAGATCAACAAGCTTCATTTTCTATCAATGATTTTATAACAGCTGGCCTATTGGTATGTACAGAGCTCATGGAACAATTCAGACCACTTCAGTCACGAGAAATTTATATTTGTTGCGATGCAACAACAAATGGCAGAAGGTATCAGCAACTCTCTCCTCCGCAACGCTTGTAGGTACATTGTCTTCTCATACTGAAAACCTATCATTTCACAGGAATATATTTCTCTGTCAAAAGAATTCCATGGCTTAAAAGTCGATCCCAAATGACCAGGGGAAAGGGGTATATATGTACTAGTTACTATTAATTTTTCCTAGCAAGTGGTAATGCATTATCCTGCGTTTACTCTTTGGTTGTTTTGTACTTGTTCTTTGTATTAATTTCATATCATATTTCTTGAAGTTTATGAGAATGCATGAAATTATAATATGGGATAGAAAGAGAGGGCAGAAAAATGGAAGATATATATTATTATTACTTCTACTGCATATTACAACGGAGGCAAGAGCCTCAATATATAGAAAATAGGAAACTTGGCGGCTACTCTTGCTATAGTAGCTAGTATATGATGATATTATCTTAATGACATAAGCTTGATGAAGTCAATGTTAAAGCTGATATTTAACAATATTATATTGAATGGTTTGTAATAGTTTACATGGTATTTCATTAATTGACGCAAGAAACCAAGTACATACTCTTTTTCCAAGCAAATGCATTTTTACAGGCACCTACCTAATACAATAAAACTATGTGTATTCATATGTTGACTACTAATTATACCAGTATTGTTATCAAATAATTATACTATGTTCACATGTTAGCCACCATCAAGTTTTCAACTACTCCATCTATCCCTATCATTTCTTTACACTTTCTTTTTTGTGATATCCATCTCAAATATTTGCATTCCAAAACTTACCCAAAATAGAAAAGTTTCATAATAAAAAAATAACTACATCCCCTACTTTCCTCCATTAAACTCATTTTATTACATAAAATATTGATTGGTCCCACCACTTTACTCACTTTTCTTACTTTTCTCCACTATTTTACTTTTTCCTAACCACCGTGCCCAACTCATTTGTAAACAAATGAGAGGGACGGAGGGAGTACATGTTAGCTGCCATCAAGATTTCAACTACTCTAGTGAAGACACTGTAAAGGTTGTAGTTGACTAATGACCATAAATATTGCCTGAAGCTCTATATGTGTGCATCACCAATACTTTCAATTTCATCACCTTCTTAATACTTACGATTTCATAAAAAACACCCCATGACTTTGACCTCCTTAGATTCATCGCGCACTTAATTTTGGTATTAGCAACCATGAAATTTGCACATTCATTTTTAAACAATGTCACTGATAAACAAGATTTTTTTCAAGGCTTCAATAACAGATGACCCATTGGGTGCGCTAGACTCGTGGAACAATTCCATCAACTTTTGTCAGGGGAATGGAGTTACATGTAGCTGTAGACATATGAGGGTAACAAAACTAAGCTTTTACTCACAAGGTTTGGTGGGTATATTGCCTTCTCATGTTGGAAAACTCTCCTTTCTCGGGTCAATTCTCCTCCGTCAAAATGACTTTCAGGGCTCAATCCCGAACGAAATTGGTTCACAATTCTTTTCAAGGTGGATTTCCTGCCAATCTGAGTCATTGTGTAGATATTGCACACACTGGAATGTCTGGCAATAATCTAAAAGGAAAATTACCTAAAAAATTTGCATCTTGGTCTAAGTTTAATTCCTTTAGTCTTGAAAAGAGCATTTTCTTACTCCCTTAAAAACAAAGAACATTCTTCAGCCCATATATATATTGTGAGAGATAGTCAGGTTAAAATACAAAATATCAATCCCATTTAAGCATCTATTTAAAATAAGAGCTTCTACATTACATATACGGGCACCAAGTTTAACTGATGAAACTTAAGAGTTTGTTTTGTTAATCTCTAACAATTTCCTCCTTTAAACTAAAGTAGCATCTTGCGATCCTCACTCCAACCATCATCATAAACTTGTCGAACAAAGCTTTTGGCAATGTTTTTGTAAACGTATCAGCTACCTGAACATGACTTAAAACAACTGATGTGCCGAAAACATGACAATTTAATTATCGCAAGCGCACGATCTCGTTTTAGTATTTAAGATATCGATCCACAGGGACTAACATTTTGGCAAATCCTTAATTCTAATTTAATCGAACTAGAACAATTGGGTTTTGAAAAATTCGATGTTATACTATTTAATTCCTAATTCTAAATTTTAAATTATTCTAAATCTAAATTATTTTAAAAATTCTAAATTAAAACAAAATTTTATTCTAAAACATTTTTCTTAGGCAAATTAGAACTAGTGATTTTTAAAAATTTGGATTTATACTATTTAATTCCTAAAGGAAATTTTAAACTAATAATTTTTTTTAAAGAAAATTAGTCTATTATTCTATTTTTATACTAAGTAATTAAAACTTAAAACTAAATTATTTAAAATTTCTAAATTTGAATTACAACTGGAAAAGAAAATTTAATTATTTACAAGAAAGTTTTTACGAAAATTTGACATGCTTTATTCGAAAATTTAACTAGCCATAGCCAAAATCAAACCAAACCAAAAATTTAAACAGCAACCAGGAATTATTTAGACCAACAAAACAGGGAAATTAATGAGTCAATTCAAACCAGAAAATCAGTGAAACAACAAGATCAAAGACACGCATCAAAAACACAAACAACTCCGAGTCTGATTCGGGGAAATTGCATTGGCACAACTCAGTAATTCACAAAAACTTAACAAACTAATTACAAAATTTAACAAAAACGAAACCGAGCGAAATTTAACAAACTATAACCATATCCACTATGAACTCAGTTGCAACTGATTTACTATAGAAACAAATACAACGCAGAGTTGGAACCACAACAATTTAAACACTTGAGACTTAGCCAGAAACAACTCGGTACCATAGTACTTAGTCGAACAAAACAGAAACTCGGTAACATCGCAACAACTCATTACTACACGGCTCGAAGAAAAACAGCAAACCAGAAAAAAATAGCTCAATAATTTAAAACAGCAATTTGAACAGCAATCTAGAACTTAAGATCCTGGAAACCAAACGAGCCAACTCGGCACAGCAACTCAACTAATCTCAAATGAAAACTCAACTCAGCATTCTACAAAACCCAGTAATTACATCAAAGAAATGGAACTCAACAATCAAAACACATTAACAGACTAAAACTCGGGAAACACATTAACAGACTCACGAACTAAAATGTATGAAATAACGATTTACAAACACAGAACCAGACTCATACAAACTCGGAAAATCAGCAAATTCGGACATCAAAACAAATAGTAGACAACAACAACTTGGTTGACAACTCAGAATCGAACTCACTGACTCAATAACGAACTCAAATTGAACAGACAAATAATGGAAATTCAAAATGGAGTTTGCAAAAACTCGAAACAATCACAAACTTAAATCAATTGCAGATGGAAGAAACACAAACACAGAACTCGGTCTATCTGTATATAGAAAAGGAGAAAATAAATGAAAAGTGTTGCGGGTTTGTTCAAAGAGAAAGAAGGAGAGAAGGGTGACGATTTTTAGCTTGGGAATCGCTCGAACAAGAAAGAAAAGGAGGCAGGGGATGGTTTTTGGCGAAGAAGATGAAGACAGAGGGGTTGAATGCCTTAATCGAAAAAAAAAGAGAAAAACGAGTGCTGGGTTTGATGGAAAGAGCAGGGGACTAAGAAGAATAAGGTAGAGGTGAAGAAGGAATTCTAGAATTGTGTTTGTGTGGGGTGCTGTGTTGAACTATGAAAAAATAAACAGGGAAAAACAAAGCTTCGAAATAAAAATTTAAATGCAGGAAAATTATGTAAAAAATATAATTGTATACAAGAATTACAAAGAAAATTTACAATAAATTTATGATTGTTCTAAAACTGAAACTAAAACTAAAAAATGGTCTCCTTACAAGTGAAGAAATGAAGCCTATTTATAGAAAAATTTTAGGATTTTAGGTAGGTGTGGGTGAATCTTGGCCCTTGATTTAATTTGGGTTGACTAAATCTTGGCCATCCATTTAGTTTTGGCAAAATGTGCACCACCCTCCATTCTCTTTCCTTTTTCTTCTATTTTGGTCCTTCTTTTTCTTCTTTTGTCATTTATTTCTTTATTTTGTCATTTCTTCATTTTTCTCGAAATTTCCTGAAATGCAACAAAATAATTTATTAAAATACGATTCCAAGCAATAAATAGGTAATAAAAATATACAAAATTATGCACTTATCAACAACATATGGCAGGAATTTTTTTTACCTTTACATGCTCACGAATAAAGTGATAACTAACATTTATATGTTTACTTCATACGTGATGTATATGATTTTTTGCCAGTTCGATTGCGGGTCTGTTATCAATTCTGCTTTCAGTTGCTTCACGTTGAGGAAGTTTAAGTTCTAGAACTAATTTCCTTAGCCATATCTTGCAAGACACACACACACCATGATGTTGCTACATACTCAGCTTCACACGTTGATAGTGTTACTATTGGTTGCTTCCTTGATTGTCATATAAAAGCTTTTTCACCCATAAAAAAGACATAAGCAGAAGTACTCTTCCGGTCATCCACACTTCCACACCAATCACTATCAGCATAGCCCATTAATTTTTAATCATTATTACTTGAGTAAAATAGTCCAATTGGCTTGGTTCCTTCTATATATCGAAGAATTTTTTTCATTACCTTCCAATATTAATACCTCCGTGAATCTACTAGCGATACCAACACTAATTGCAAATTTTGGCCTCGTACATGTAAGATAACGCAAGCTTCCAACCAAACTTCAATATACAAATTTCATCAACTTGATCCCCTTTATCAAATTTTGAGAGTTTTGTGCCAGGTTCCACTCGAGTTGCTACCGAGATACACCCTTCCATTCTGAATATATTCAAGATATTCCTCGCATATGCTTCTTGTGACACAAATATATCAGTTTCATTTTATAAAAACTTCAAAACCAAGAAAATATTTCATTAATCCCAAGTCAGTCATTTCAAATTCCTGAGTCATTTCCACTTTGTATTCTCTTATAATTTCTTCACTTTTTCCCATTAATATCAAATTATCAACATATAGAGCAACTAGCAGAATGCTGCTTCCTTTTGTCTTCATATACAATGCATGTTCATTGGAGCACTATATAAAACTTTTTTTCTTAAAATATTTGTTAATACGTGTAGTTCAAGTGCTCGGTGCCTGCTCTAAATCATACAAGGCCTTATTTAATTTGAGAAACTTTAGCCATTTTGATTGATACTTTTCCTGTTACAGATATGTTAGCCAACCAAAGCTCTGATACCAAATGATAATTCACACCTAGAGGAAGAGTAAATAGGTGTAAATGGCTAACTATGTTCAACTTTGTCCAATTTTAATATTAACCAAAAATAGCTTACTGAATTCAATTTGTGCAGAGACAAATGGTAAGCTGAATGTGACTAAATGCAAAAGACTAAGTAAGGTGCAGAAAAATTAAAGAACCCAAAGATCTTTTAGCCAGGTTCGACCCCTAATCCCCTATGGTATACATCTTGGCCCCTTACCAACCTCGTAAGAGAATATATCATTGATCAATAATGAAATGATTACAAGATACAATAATATATCACCCTACATCCCAGCTGTTGACAAATGACGTGCTGAATAGACCTATTTTAGAATTTGCTCTCTCAGCTATACTACCCTTGTATACATATCTAGCACAATTCACCAAACCCTACTATTCACAGCCAAGTACCTACCAACTAATTGCTTACAATCAGAACAATGCAATGCAATGAAAGTTACAACTCAAACTATGGAATCACTAAGTATATAATACGGATATGTTATATAACGACCTCAAAGAGAATTGAGTAAAAGATTTTTTAAAATAAAGCACTTAGTTGTTTTTTTCTTGTAGTATTTGGATATTAGCAACCAAAAAACTTACACAAGAACAAGTATTTAAAGTTGTACATTAAACGGTCAAATTACTTAGAATTGTTTATAACGTTAATTTAAATGTTTGACAGAAGAGAGATGAAGAATACAGAGGTAAAAGACCAGTTCTTCTGAAAATATGGAGGAGTAAAAACGTATAGAAAAGTTTGCAGGAGAAGAAGTTAAAAGCATATCTAAATCCTAAATTTGAGAAAAACGGTTTTTAAGATTTGGAAATGTTTAAAAAGAGTCCAGATATATATAATATAATTATGTTATAATATATGTAAAATATATGCATGATATATATAATATACGTATGGCATAAATACATCTTCCAAAATATACAATTTGTTGTCATATTCTCAACATCCACACCACATCCATGGAGTCTAAACTGTTTGTTGACTTGTAAATTTTATGTCATCCGTTGAGATTTATTACAAATTCATGGCTCGATTACAATTATAAGAAATTACTTAACTTGTTACCTATTCATAAACCCTAATTATCAAAATATTGAATTCGGACTCGGATTGGATTGATATTTGGCTTAAGTTAGTTACGGGGATATTTTTTAGATTTTGACTAGTTACAATATACAAAAATGAAATTCTAACAAAGTACTATTGTTATCATCAAATTTAACATGTGATTCGTAACATGTTGTTAGTGATTTTTCTTATCAAATTTTCAGTCGTAAAAATTAAACCATGTACTGACAAAAAAGAATTAAACTATGTACAACCTATTCTTTTAAAGTTTGTAATAAATTATAATTCGACAAAATAGAAATATTTTTCCAATTATATTCACTACATTTAAGAAAGTTGATAGTATAATAATTCTCTATATGCCAAACTATCACCAACCAGAAATCAATGTGTGGCCAAGAGAAATACATGTTACACAATGGTTGCAAAAAAATAGTTGTCCCAAAAATTTAAAAATCGTGAAATGTTAGTTAATTAAAAAACGTTGTGTGCCTTTGTTGTAGACAATGGTTATTCAACGTTTTTAAAAACATTGTCTGGTGCCCTTTGGTCAGATGAGATAATGGTTGTTTACGGAGGTAGTGTGTAACATTTCAATTCATAATAAACCATTGTACATAATGTGGCTTCAGACAATGGTTTGTGTTAATACTTTGAGACAACGGTTTTTATTGAAAAGTTGTCTGAACTATGGCCTTACTAGACAACGATTTTATGAAACCGTTATCTGAACTACTGAAATATTTCGATTGAATTTGGTGAGAAATAATGAAATATTTGGTGGGAAATAATTTGAATTGAATTTGGTGGGAAATAATGAAAAAAAATCAATATCCATATATAGAGGATGGTGGATGGTGGATAAATCAATATCCATTACTAGGGATGGACATTTTACCGGCCCGCTTGATCCCGATCCGACCACACACCGTTCGGGTCAGGGATTATGGGTGGGATGGGGTAATATTTTGTAAAAAAATCGGGGATTAGGTGATCTCCGCCCGATCCCCGATTTTAATATTTTTTAAAAATATATTTATATATGTATATAATTAAATTATTATAAGTAGATATATATATATATATATATATATATATATATATATTATTAGCGTTTAATATTTTTAATTCAATTCATTGATTAAAATTTAATTGAGTTATATCTTTTAGAATAAAAAAGTATTAATTCTAAGTGTTTTTTAGAATAGGTTATTCAATTTAAAATATATACTATGTTTATAATTTAACAAATTAATTTTATTATAAAATTTATTAGAAAATGTATAAATTTTAATATTATTTTTTTAAAAAAATCCGTTGCAAGATCCACTTCCCCATTAGTGGCGGGGATTGGGCAACAAACAATTCCCTATTGGGACAGGTTCGGGGATCAGGTCGGGAATGTGTGCTGGGGATAGCACTCTCCTATCCGAAGTGACCTGACACTCATCCTTATTGATTACTAATTAGATACATTGGTAAGACAGAAATGTTTTATTTTGTATATTGTATCTCTTATTAATGTTAATTTCACTGAGGTAAATGTGTTGGTAGCCCCGACCTAAATCCCTGGATTTTTGTATGCCATTCCCTCTGATACATAATCGTATTATATATAGTAGCACATATAGCTGCTGCTTTATATAAACCTAGTCCTAGACCTAATCTGAGCTTAATTGCAGAGGCCGAGGCGTAGCCAATGACTGTGAACCTGAGGGTGCCCATATGAACTGATTGATAGAGAACCACCGGACTAGAAAGTACTACATGTATTATAAACCTATGTCATTTAATTTATTATATTGCTAGTGATTTTGTTTAGCGCTAGGTGGCTTCAATATAGTGTGACTACTTTTGGTGCTAGAAGGCCTAGATCTGGTATGACTACCTAGTGTATATAGGAGTTTATCTGCCATCTAATTTTGTTGATTGGGGTTGATCAATTGCTTTTTTCTCAAAAAATTTTTATATTTTACAAAGTTTTAGATATGGACTAGTTTAATAATTCATTTATATGTTCTTACTTTGCATTACCTCAAAAACTCAAAAACTAATTATCAATTAGAGAATTTTCAAAGAATATAATTACTATGTTGTGCATATTCACGTTGATATCATATAAAAGTATCTAAACATTATTTAGGAAACTCATCTAGTTGTTAATTGTATAATATAAGAAGTGGAGATGTCTTTAAAAGGTATTGGAGTTGTTACGCGTATTTCTCTAGCTACAAGTAGCTATAGTTTTGTAATTATCCACTATTAGCATTATATTATCATAATATAATATGATAGAGTATCCTAAATAGAATTTGATATTGTTGGACATCAAACAAATCTATAGACTAATGCTTAAAAGAAACATGTTTTAGAAAACTGGAGATATGTTTTTATTGATAAATAAGGACTTATTTATACTGCATAGTGGAAACATCATAGTAGCAGCAGATCATGCTGATGGTAATGCTTGGAAGATCTATAGAGTTTTCTTGCTATGAAATCGTAACTTCAAATTTTTCAGGAAGTTAAATTCTAGAATCTGAAAAATGTATCAAGGAGTTTAAGTTTGTTACCAATTACAAAAACATAGGTTGATTGTTTCAGTCTCTTTCATTCTTTTTATCTTAAATTCCCTGACCAGATTCAACACTTGCATTCCTTTGATTCTTTCATCTCTTTCATTCTTTGTATCTTAATTCCCCGACCAGATTCAACACTTGCATTCCTTTGATTCTTTCATCTCTAAATCTTTTAGGAAGTGTGACTATTATCTTTTGAACAATTATAAGATCCGGAAAATCAGTACCAAGGAGTTTAACTTTCTTAGCAATTGCAAGTATCAGAGTATACCTTGATTGTTTCAGTCTCTTTTATTCTTTGCATCTCAAATTCCCTGACCACATTCACCACTTGCATTCATTTAATTCTTCATCTCCTTCATTTTCGCTTTTGAGAAAATTCTAGATTTCAAATGCCATCTTCATTGTCATAATCCTTGTGAATATATCTGATGAGACAGCAACAAACCAAGTGGCTTTTACCTTCGACTTTTTTTCTTCCTTTCTTTATGATGCCTAATCTCTGAGCCATGGTTGGATTATTAGCCAAACAAGGAAGTTCATAATCCTTTTCAACAGGTTCTCATAGATCACTTGCCTTCAGGGATCACTACGCCATAGATGGCCTGCAGCAACCTTTTCAAAATGTTGCAGCAAGCCAAAAAAATGTTGCTCTAGCACCAAAAAAAGAAGCGGCAACACTTTTTCAGCGTTGCATTTTGCACAGCTGCCGTAGGGGTCTACGGCAACGCTTTTGTTCACTACAGCAACACCAATACTTTTGTTACCAGAACGTTTTGTGGCATCATTAAACATAGTATACTGCAACACTAAACTATTGTTGTAATAGCTATTAACATTTAACAAAATTGGGACCCACATGTGGGTCCCACATGTGGATCCCACCTGTGGGCATGTCGGTCCCACCTGTACATATATATCTCACATACATATACATCACTTATAAAACAACATAAATTAGCTTAGATATTTAAAACTGATAGAAGAAATCATTTTGATTAGCGTCTCCAATTAAAACAGAAGTCAATTGTGCATCATTAGTGCTATGTATATAATATACAAGAGCAAGCAATTAAAACAATGATACAATAATTTTATTCAGCTCCAAAATTCCCTGTTGCTGATCAGGTATCTACCACTAACATTCTTGGATCTATTACTTTGGTCTTCAAGTTTCCATTTTCCAAATGTACAGTTGACAAAATCATAGTATTCGCCATGTAGAGAAAACACCCCTTTAGACACCCTCTCTCCTATCCGTGGATAAGTGAGCAAATTTGACAGGGAATGTTGATTGATACCTAAACGAACCAAAAATGGCATAAAAAACCCTTTATTAACTAGAAAAACGTCATGCAAGTGCCCTGTGCTTTGTGAGTATGTAATACATTCAACACCAAGATTGAGGAGATGATAATTTGTCGGGTACTTAAATAAAAGATCAGTAAATCCAAGTGCACAATGGACATCAATAATAGATAGCATGTATTAGCACTAGAAAGTATAAATGTCCACAATTATTTATAGTGAAATTGAGAAACCTGAGTTGTTTGATATATTAGACCAATTTGTGAAGCATCATCAATTGTGTTAGAAATGTAAAGTAATAGCCAAGAGGGCCTGGTCCGATTCAAGGCAGATGAACTTTTTTCATTTTGTTATGATTTTGGCAACTCTGCTACCAAAACTTTAGCTGCTTGAAATGTTTTTTTATTTTACCCCATATATTGGCCCTCCCTAAATTTTAACTCTCAATCCGCCACTGGAATAGTACCTACATATCTAAACCATATTTGGAATGTGCTAATTATTCGCTTGGAGCTGGTTACTTTAATAATAATAATATATATATAAATAAAAACTAGCCTAAGGATATTTCAGATGCAGGTGCAAATAACTTGATTCGTTACTTGTGCCCCTTGTAAATAAAGAGTAGGCCTACTCTCCCCTTAAACTTTATGCATTAGATTATTTAAACAGAATGTCTATCAAACTAGTAACAGCACGATTAGTTACCTTTTCACAATGTTTGCACTGCAGGTCGAAGCTGAGATCTGAAGCAGCAGCCTTAGTGCTTAACTTCGCATCCTTCCCAGTTATTACCCAGCTACTAGTGAAGCTACTAGAATAGATAAAACATAAAATAAATTAAAAACTTTATCAAAGAGTATTATCTTCCTTACAGATATAGAGGTAGGAACACAAAACCAACTAGCAATTTACAATGCAGTCGCCAAACCTTGAATCTGCTTGATCTGGCATGCTCATTAGGGCATTTATGCCTGCACAGCAGCTGTGCCCAACTACTAGTATATTTTCAACCTATTAAAAGTTACATGGCATAGGTCAATGTCTCAAAAATAATGGAGCATGTTAGGAAATCTCGGAGGCAAAGGTTTCATAAAAACAATGTTAAGCTTACTTCTAAAGTATTTATTGAAAACTCAAGACAGGCTTTGTTTCTGAAGGTCCATTCTGCACATGATAAAAAAATATACATGCTCAATTTACAATATAGAAATATATGCTTCATTTATATGTTAATAAACCATACACAATCTCAAACGAAGGATAATTAAAGTGTTACTCATATGACACCTCGAACGGAGGTACCAAATTGGCCACATTGCGAACCACAAAGGCTTCTCCAGGTTGAAATCCTAATATGTTGGAGGGGCAAACCCTTGAATCTGCAAAAGCAATCACAAGGAACTGTTCGTGATATATTAGGCTATTTGTGTATTCCACTGAAAGTTGAAACAACCATGGTTTCAACTACCAATTGTTCACTGCAATCACTCGGAGGTGTTATGAAAATACCAAAACTAAAACAGACTTACTAAAAAATTGAAAGAATGAAATTAACACTTCAAATAAGAAATGGAATCCCAACATCTTAGACCATATTCATGCACTCAAACTACTAAAACCAATCATAAGCTGTTTTACACTTACGGTCCATATGATTTCAAGTAATAAATTTAGTAAAGGGAATGAAATGAAATTCTAACTATTATGTTGGTAATAATTCATAAAATTCATTTCTTCCTCCATTGCATTCATACAAATTAACAATGGAGGCCAATCTCCGCAATTATGCTAATTCTTACATCCTACTCAGTTTCCTTACAAACCTCACCCTTGAAAATTTTGCAGTCTCTTGTTTTCTTCAAAAAATTTCTTTTCATTCCTTCCAACCGAATGAAGAGTTAAAGTTTCCTTACGATTAAAGCTAACCTATGAACATTCCTCTCATAAAATTCAAAACTTGCTTAATACAAGAAAACAAGAACAGTAATCATTACCATTGGATTTTATTAGACAAAACACATGTATACATTCAAACAAAAACCTGATCGAAACTTATTGGATACAAGATATAATATACTGATCAAAAGTAAAATTTAAAGGAAAACCCACTTGGTATAATTGGGCAATCTCAAATGGGTGTGCTCCGTTTCCAAGAATTTCACCCGGGGCTTTACAATTTGCTAAGAAAAACATACCAGAATAAAGAAATCAAGCTCGTGAGCGGCGAACGGCGGGGGAGCGGCGGTAGAGAGTGAGCGGAGGTAGAAAGCGAGCGGCGGGAGAGGGTTAAGAGTGAGCGTTTTTTCTTTTTACTAACTAGACTGAGGGTTAAGTGTTTTCTAACAAGGCGGAAAAATTGCCGCGCTCTAACAAGTGCAACAATTTGGACAGCGCCAAAAGCAAAAGCCCAATAATTTGGACACGGCACAAGTACCGAACAACACAGCTCCATTTTTTATTTTTCTGTTTTATTAATTTTTTATTTGAAAATTTCTTCAATTTAATTAAATTTATAAGAAGATATGTTATTTTTATTTATAAAAATGTTATATTTTAGTTCAATAATGCATAAAAAAAATTTATATCAAACTTAACATTATTTCTCAAACTTTATTCATTTTTTGGAAAATTAATTTTTTTTTCAAAAAAAAAAAATTGTTACGTTTTTTTAATAATTTAGTCTATTTTCAAATTATAAAAATTCCAATATTGACTATAATTACAAACTTTGAAAATATAAATTATTTGTTTTTTAAATTAATTAATTTTAATTCACAATAATTATTTATTTCAATTTTTGTTAAAAAGGTTGTGTTTAAATCATATTAACGGCAAAACTTGACAACGGTTGCAACGGTTTCTTACAGCTACGCCATGTTTTGTATATAGCAACATCAAAAAAACAAGAGTTAATTCCATTTCGCATCCCTTTGGTTTCGGCCAACTGCATTTTTTACCCATACTTTGTATAATTGCACTATGCATCCCTTTACTAATTTTTGGCGGGACAATTTGCATCCCTTCGGTCTATTTTTGCCATTAACGTTAAAAATGGCAGGGGTAATTTTGGAATTAAAAATGTTGAATTGCATTTTGACCCTTGAAATATTACACATTTTACATATGAACCCTTAATCTAAAAAATCAAGCATTTTTGCTCTTGAACTATAAAAATTGAATAATTTAATCCTTTCACCAAAATTTATTCCTGTATTATTTTTGAATTTTCGAATGTTTAGAATATGTTCAAATAAAAAACGAAAAATATAGATTATTTTATAAAAATTTCAGCATAACATCCCAAACTTATCAAATAAAATTTTTCGTTCAAGAAATTTTACAAAAAAAAAATTCGAATAAATTTTAAAAAGTTAGTAATATTATAAATTCAATTCGAAAGTTTATGGAATTTCCTCATATTATTTTTTTAATATCTAATTATCTTAATCAAATTTTAATTCTTCATCATATTTTAATTTTTTCATCTATTTTCAATCTACTATTAATATTATTTCTAAAAAAATATGGATATACTGCAAAAAATTATAAAATCATTTATTTTGTTGTTTTTTATTTGAAGATACATTGAAAAGGGTTAAATTATACAATATTTATAGTTGAGGGGCAAAAATGCATATTTTTTTGTTTATGGAGGTTTATGTGTAAAATATGTCATACTTCAAAGAACAATATGTAATATTGCATTTATATTTCCGAAAGTACCTCTGTCCTTTTTAATGGAAACGGTCAAAATAGACGGAAGGGGTGCAAACTGTCGCGCCAAAACCAGTAAAGGGATACATAATGCAATTATGCAAAGTATAAGTAAAAAATGCAGTTGGCCGAAACCAAAGGGATGTAAAATGGAATTAACTCAAAAAACAATGTTGCAATAGGCAAAAAGTTTAGAGCTACTACAACATTACGCCATCTATGGCGTAGTAGATGCTTCCATTCTAGCGGGCAATGCAGATGAATAATTATGAATAATTATTTTGAATCTATTCCCAATCCGAGGGTTTTTGTTTTTTTTTTTTATGTGTGTTAGAGTTTGTTGGAGGTGTGTATTTAAAAGGCGTGTTTAAAAGGTTTTTGTTTAATCTCACAATTCCCTTAAGAAAATAAAAGTTCGAACACATATTTTACTATGAATAAAATTTTAAATTCTATGTTTATCTATAAATTTAAACTCTTATTTTTTATAAATTCGAATACCTATTCTACTTCTAATTTATTAAGAATATATTTTTATTATTAGTATTCAGAATTCTAAAGTTCTTAACAATTAGAAAAATAGATTGAGAACATTTAAACACTCCTTATCCTCATTTACATATAATGTGGGTGGAATGAATTTTACAAATTTTCAAAAGCGTTAATAAAAATTAAAATAATATACTAACACTACTTTTATCTAATACAAGTTATCATAGGAATAAAATAGCAAAAATACAATATTTTAATGCATATGCATGCATTTTAAATTAAAACACAATATGTAATTATACAATTTACAACATAAATATATTCTTCTAGAAGATCCTAGAAAGTTCAAGGATATATTCTACTAGCATATCATAATCAAATATAAATATATTAAATATATTTCTATGAGATCATAATATATCATAATATATTACTTGAATAAATATATCCTTTCTTTTCACCTACCATTATCCTGTCTTTCTCACATTTTCTTCTAGAATATCTAGTTCTAATATAATTATATTGTTTCAAAAAGTACTAGTCTATTCTAGAACCTTCTCACATTTTCTTCTAGAATATCTGGGTCTAATATAATTATATTGTTTCAAAGTAACTAGTCTATTCTAGAACCTTCTATCTTATTGTATAAATATATCTTTTCTCTTCACCTACCATTATCCCTCTCTTCCCCATATTTTTCATTCCCCTACAACTTTTCATACAGCTTCTCTTCTCCATATTTTTCATTTCTTATATCTTTTCCGAACATTTTTCATTTTCCTAAAAGTTCTCATACAACTTCTTTTTCCCACATTTTTCATTGCCTGAAACTTTCTTTTCATACAATTTCTATGTGTTAGTATGGATAAATGGTAATCTAAATTAATTATTTGTTTAAAGTCTATATGCTTATCTACATATTTTTTAAACCAAATTTAAAATATTTTTATGATTATACTTGATGGCTTGTACGAGTTCTTGTGTTCCTTCTTTGTGATTCACTAAATCAACATTCAACAACACGTAACAACACGTCAATAGTCAGGTAATCTCTCAAGTTCCAACAATTGTATTATGTTTCTGTTTAAGCACTAGTTTTTTTATTAATTTAGATATTCATCAATTTAAAATTAAATACAATTAAATCAAGATCTCAATTCTTAACTAATTATAGTTTTTGTTTGTTTTTATAGATCTAGCTTGACCATGATTCCCAAACATAGTTTATAGTTATGTCCTATTCTAATGTAAAATATTGGAATTTGCTTGATGTGAACTTTTATCCATTTACAAAACAGTCATGGGTTTTTTTTTTAATATTAATGTTAAAAAATACTATTCCAAAATCCTCATGTCATAATTCTTTTATAATAGAATATTTGCAGAAAATACTCCCAAAATTTTATTCCACATAAGGATGACAAATTTTGGACCACAAAATTTTTTATTATACTTTCATTTACTATTTATTTAACTTTTACAAATTTTGTGGTCCAAAAGATTAATTTGAAGGTAGCTAAAAAATATTTTATGATACACCATTATTGACTCTTCTAAGATTATTATTTAATAAATTATTGTATATATTTGAAGGTAGCTAAAAAATAATTAATATGAAATCTAACAATACAATTATTTTAATAGGTGATTTTTAATTTTATCCATTGGACATCCATGTATGTACTACTTGATACATGCAGGTACCTATGTGCGGTTTTAAAAATCATGACGTCCAGCCAGAAAATGCCATCAGGTACTTAATCCAAGAAAATCCTATAGAACCTCAAAGGTGAATAAATACAAAACTCTTTGTATCATATACTATCAAAATAATACAACGTACAACTTAGTAATTTGATTTTAAGAACTAACTACAGAATATATGCTATTATTTACAACCATATATGAGTGTATGATTAATTTTTTTTTTTCCGAATGAGTGTATGATTATTTAGATAACATGAATTGCGAATGTTTGTTTGAACTACATGGTGTCATCACCATATTTAAATGTCTACTGCTCTTTGGTCTGGGTTTTGGAGCCAAGCTATGGATTTCAATTCTAAAGAGACAATGTCAACTTCTTAAGATTACAATGCCGGCCAATCTTCCATCAACTAGTGACTTCAACAATTTATGTAACTAAATATTTTAGAAATTTTAAGAAAATAATTACTAGCTAGTATAGGATTACCTTATGCAGAAATATTTCACTAGCTGTACCTAATGTATTAAATTGTCCTCTGATGAAATTTTGATCTTTCCACATTGATGTCAAGTCTAGAAGAGATAACAGGTATGCTGAAACTTACTGAGTGATTGGTGAACAACTTCCTTTTCAGGATTAATCGGTCCAAAGACTGGTAAATGGACTACATTTTGCACGGGAATTTCGGTGAAGACGTAAGGGTCATGGATTATCCTGGCCTAGCAAATGGAACTTTGACATGTGTTGCTATCTCCCTTAGGTTGTCACTTGCACCAAGCACCGTGTTTCAATTTTTCTGTGATCACAAATCTAGAATGGAGGTATGCATTAATCAACTAAATGCTAAATGCTAAATGCATACCTCCTTTCTATTTTTGTGATCACAGGAAAACTCAAACAACATGCTTGGTGCAATTGATAAATTAAGGAGGTAGCAACAGTACCAATCATAGTTCAATTTGGTAGGCGAGGATAATCCATAAACCTTCTACTCATCAATGTAACATCTTTACCGAAATTTTTGTGAAATATAGTACTCCATCTGCCGGTCTTTGGACTAAGAATCCCGAAAAGTAAGCTGTTCACGAATCTCTCAACAAGTTTTAGTATACCTGTTCTTATTTTGGACTTGACATCACTATGAAAATATCATGATTTAATTAGACACTTTGAGACATTATGTATGGCTAGTGGCATATTTCTGCATTAAGATACTTGAATACTAGCTAGTAATTATTTGCTTATATTAAATTTCTAAAATATATACTTAAATAAATTTTTGAAGTTACAAGTTAATTGAACATTGGCCGACATTGTAGTCTTATGAAGTTGACATTGTCTCTCTAAGAAACCCATGACTTGGCTCCAAAACCCAACAAAAAGAGCAGTAGACGTTTGTACATGGTGTTTGACACCATTTTCGTCCACATAAACATGCTCGATCTATGCTATCTAGATAATTATAATAAAAATGGTGTACTTTTATAGTTGTTTGTTAAAATCAAATGACCAAGTTGCAATTAGCTAACTTGAGCTGTAAACTATTTTGATAATGCATAATACATGAGTCTTAAATTTGGAAAAAAATCTGAAATTCATGATTGTGCCCCTACATTATACCTGAGTCTGTCTATATTAATCGTTCTCTTAAATTTGATATAAGCTGCCTCAACATTTTAACAATTTCAAACAATGTTATAGATCAACAAGCTTTGTCATTCTCTTGAATTTGATGTAAGCTGCCTCAACATTCTCATGTGCAATTTCAAACAATGTTATAGATCAACAAGCTTCGTTTTCTATCAATGATTTTATAACAGCTGGCCTATTGGTATGTACTGAGCTCATTGAACAATTCAGACCACTTCAGTTACGAGAAATTTATATTTGTTGCGATGCAGCAGCAAATGGCAGAAGGTATCAACAACTCTCTCCTCCGCAACACTTGTATGTACATTGTCTTCTCATACTGAAAACCTCTCTTTTCACAAGAATATATTTCTCTGTCAAAAGAATTCCATGGCTCAAAAGTCGATCCCAAATGACTGGGGGAAAGTGGTATGTACTAGTTACTATTAATTTTTCCTAGCAAGTGGTAATGCATTATCCTGCGTTTTCTCTTTGGTTGTTTTGTACTTGTTCTTTGTATTAATTTCATATCATATTTCTTGAAGTTTATGAGAATGCATGAAATTATAACATGGGATAGAAAGAGAGGGCAGAAAAACTGAAGATATATATTATTATTACTTCTACTGCATATTACAACGGAGGCAAGAGCCTCAATATATAGAAAATAGGAAACTTGGCGGCTACTCTTGCTATAGTAGCTAGTATATGATGATATTATCTTAATGACATAAGCTTGATGATGTCAATATTAAAGCTGATATTTAACAATATTATATTGAATGGTTTGTAATAGTTTACATGGTATTTCATTAATTGACGCAAGAAACCAAGTACATACTCTTTTTCCAAGGTAATGCATTTTTACAGGCACTTACCTAATACAATAAAACTATGTGTATTCATATGTTGACTACTAATTGTACCAGTATTGTTATCAAATAATTATACTATGTTCACATGTTAGCCACCATCAAGTTTTCAACTACTCCATCTGTC
Organism: Saposhnikovia divaricata; assembly: GCA_036435485.1. NCBI lineage: Eukaryota > Viridiplantae > Streptophyta > Magnoliopsida > Apiales > Apiaceae > Saposhnikovia > Saposhnikovia divaricata. The sequence goes on along the minus strand of CM071594.1, from coordinate 50,044,492 downwards.
CCTCTCATTTCTTTACACTTTCCTTTTTGGGATATCCATCTCAAATCTTTACATTCCAAAACTTACCCAAAATAGAAAAGTTTTATAATAAAAAAATAATTACATCCCCTACTTTCGTCCATTAAACTCATTTTATTACATAAAATACTGATTGGTCCCACCACTTTACTCACTTTTCTTACTTTTCTCCACTATTTTACTTTTTCCTAACCTCCGTGCCCAACTCATTTGTAAATAAATGAGAGGGACGTAGGGAGTACATGTTAGCTGCCATCAAAATTTCAACTACTCTAGTGAAGACACTATAAAGGTTGTAGTTGACTAATGACCAAAAATATTGCCTGAAGCTCTGTATGTGTGCATCACCAATACTTTCAATTTCATCAATTTCTTAATACTTCCGATTTCATAAAAAAACACCCCATGACTTTGACCTCCTTGGATTCATCGTGCACTTAATTTTGGTATTAGCAACCTTGAAATTTGCAAATTCATTTTTAAACAATGTCACTGATAAACAAGATTTTTTCAAGGCTTCAATAACAGATGACCCATTGGGTGCGCTAGACTCCTGGAACAATTCCATCAACTTTTGTCAGGGGAATGGAGTTACATGCAGCCGTAGACATATGAGGGTAACAAAACTAAGCTTTTACTCGCAAGGTTTGGTGGGTACATTGCCTTCTCATGTTGGAAACCTCTCCTTTCTCAGGTCAATTCTCCTCCGTCAAAATGACCTTCGGGGCTCAATCCCGAATGAAATTGGTCCACAATTCTTTTCAAAGTGGATTTCCTGCCAATCTGAGTCATTGTGTAGATATTGCACACACTGGAATGTCTGGCAATAATCTAAAAGGAAAATTACTTTAAAAATTTGCTTCTTGGTCTAAGCTTAATTCATTTAGTCTTGAAAAGAGCATTTTCTTACTCCCTTCAAAACAAAGAACATTCTTCACCCTATATATATATATTGTGAGAGATAGTCAGGTAAAAATACAAAATATCAATCCCATTTAAGCATCTATTTAAAATAAGAGCCTCTACATTACATATACGGGCACCAAGTTTAACTGATGAAACTCAAGAGTCTGTTTTGCTTATCTCTAACAATTTCCTCCTTTAAACTAAAATAGCATCTTGCGATCCTCACTCCAACCATCATCATAAACTTGTCGAACAAAGCTTTTGGCAATGCTTTTGTAAACATATCAGCTACCAGAACACGACTTAAAACAAACATATGGCAAGAAATTTTTTTACGTTTACATGCTCACGAATAAAGTGATAACGAACATATATATTTTTACTTCATACGTGATGTACATGATTCTTTGCCAGTTCGATTGCGGGTTTGTTATCAATTCTGCTTTCAGTTGCTTCACGTTGAGGAAGTTTAAGTTCTAGTACTAATTTCCTTAGCCATATCTTGCATGACACACACACGCCATGATGTTGCTACATACTCAGCTTCACACGTTGATAGTGTTACTATTGGTTGCTTCTTTGATTGTCATGTAAAAGCTATTTCACCCATAAAAAAGACATAAGCAGAAGTACTCTTCCGGTCATCCACACTTCCACACCAATCACTATCAGCATAGCCCACTAATTTTTAATCATTAGTACTTGAGTAAAATAGTCTAATTGGCTTGGTTCCTTCAATATATCGAAGAATTTTTTTCATTTCCTTCCAATATGAATACCTCCGTGAATCTACTAGCGATACCAACACTAAGTGCAAATTTTGGCCTCATACATGTAAGATAACGCAAGCTTCCAACCAAAGTTCAATATACAAATTTCATCAACTTGATCCCCTTTATCAAATTTTGAAAGTTTTGTGCCAGGTTCCACTCGAGCTGCTATCGAGCTACACCCTTCCATTCTGAATATATTCAAGATATTCCTCGCAGATGCTTCTTGTGACAAAAATATATCAATTTCATTTTATAAAAACTTCAAAACCAAGAAAATATTTCATTAATCCCAAGTCAGTCATTTCAAATTCCTGAGTCATTTCCACTTTGTATTCTTATATAATTTCTTCACTTTTTCCCATTAATATCAAATTATCAACATATAGAGCAACTAGCAGAATGCTGCTTCATTTTGTCTTCATATACAATGCATGTTCATTGGAGCACTATATAAAACTTTTTTTCTTAAAATATTTGTTAATAATTGTATTTCAAGTGCGGGGTGCCTGCTCTAAATTATACAAGGCCTTACTTAATTTGAGAAACTTTAGCCATTTTGATTAATACTTTTCCTATTACAGATATGTTAGCCTGCTAAAGCTCTGATACCAAATGATAATGCATACCTAGAGGAAGAGTAAATAGGTGTAAATGGCTAACTACCACTACAAGAAACAGAGTCATTTCCGACCGAGACAACGGTCGGATTTCGTATAGAAACGGTTGGTTTTAATACCTACGGTCGGTTTAGAATGGTCGGTTTAAACCTATTCGGTTTTACACCGTAACGGTCGGTTTTAGCGTTGACTGTCATTGACCAACAAAAGGCTCTCAGAGCCACGTGTCATGGGGCCCATATGACGTGGCGGGCCCACGGGGCTGACATGTCAGTGACACGTAGATGGGCCCCAACTGACCTGGCGACCCCACTTCAGTGCCACGTCACTGCCCACGTAGTTAGATTTATCTCGGTCGGTTTTAATGGTCGGTTAATTAACCGACTCAAATGGTCGGATTTGTTCTGGAGAAAACCGACCAAAGTTTTTATATTGGTCGGTTTAGGTACCGACCACAGTGGTCGGATTTATTCCAGAAACTTTTTGGTGCCCAGCCAACCGACCAAACTTAACCGACCAAAGTAATTATTAATTTGGTTGGTTTAATATGAATACGGTCGGGTTTATTTATTATTTGGTCAGTTTTCTAGCCACCGAATGGTCAAAAATGGTCGGTTTTGGGTTTGTAGTCGGATTAAATCGTCGGTTTAAGTCTGCAATTTTTTTTTCTGCAGTTCTGGTTCCCCTGTACCATAATACCTATAACAAATGTTCAACCAAAACTGCATTACCAATTACACAGTACCAACAAAACAAGTACATAATAACCATCAATTTTACATTAACAACCATCAAAACCATACATTAACATTAAAACAGTCGAGTTTTCCAAAATATAGCAAACTTAATTTACATGCAATTTTTTAAAAACCTAACAACCGGCTATTCTTGGTCATTATCAGACCCTCTTCCTCTCCTCCATAGACCCTCATCTTCAAAAGCATCGTGTCCTCGATCTTCTTATTCATTATCATGTTCTTCTCCTCCATTTTTTTTTCCTCCATCGTCCTCTCCTCCATCGCCCTCTCCTCCATTGTCCTCTCCTCCATTGTCCTCTCCTCCATTGTCCGCCCCCCATCATCGGCACCACCTTCAACCCTCCTTATCGCCTACATATAAGAGTAGACGAGACTTAATATATATTCAAAACTACACTAACATTTATAATAATAACTAAACTAAAATGTGACTTGAAAAATTCTTATATTTATTTACCTCCGCATTTGCATTTTCATATTTGTTATAAATCGATTGGAGGATTTCTCCAACCAATCGAGTTACCTCACCAACAATAGCATTAGAAAATGATTGTGACCCCATTTTCGGGTTCCTTTGCATTTCTAGAGCGGCATTGGCGATATTTGTCACTTGTTCGAAGGTTGGTGGAGTATGGTAGGCGCCCGGATTTGCTTGTGCTTCATGTAAGACATTCCTCACTACATTGATGAATATGGGATACGGAATAACCGATTCACTGCCTTGATTAGCTTGGCTTGAAGAACCTGCACCACCAACACGTTGGGCCCGATAATTTGCAGCAAGATCCGGGATGAGAGTGGACGCGGGGATCCGTGGATAACCAATAAGCTGATTTCTCGGGGGTCTTGCACACCCCGGGGCAGTTGCTTCAACCCACCATTGTATAGGATGAGTAGCTTCTTCCTCTCCGCCGGGTTGACTCGCAAACCAATCCCGGTTTCGCTCGACTATGTCCGCGTATCGAGCCTATATATACAAAATAAAATTAAAAGTATTATAAATAGCATACATATACTATATTAGGAAGGAAAAGATTTAAATTTATACCGCAATCAATCGGCTTTCATCGGTCATGAAATCCGAATCACATGGAAGCTCATCTATCTCCACTTGTTTACCATTTTTCTTCAAATGAGTCTTCTTATACCACCAAGCTTGGGGGGTTTTTTCCAACCTTTTCAACATATTCCTACAAATCACAACAAGTATTCAAAATTACAACAAAACATCAAAAAGTTAGTAAACATAACCAAGAAATGACAATACATACATCTTCCATCTCCGTAAATGACTTTGCACCCGCACTATGCAAAGTCTTCATCTTTTTTCTGTTGTTGGCACCAACTTCGGAGCGATGAGCATGGGGTCCGCTATTCCAATACTCCACAAGCTCCTTCCAAAAGTCATCATCAAAATAACCCGGGTTAACATCAAGAAGGGTTTTGTTTAACCTCTTCGCATCTTCCATGGCCTTTTTTTTCGTCTCATTTAAGGTGTGCTTAAGTTTGCTTTGAACATTCTTATAAATACTCTCATAAGCACCCTCGTCAGTTTGTACATCCTCCTTGTGTGTGTAATATTGCTACAAAAAAAAAGATAAGCATCATCATAATCACACACACACACACACACACATATATATATATAGTATTTGACTTACATTGAATTCGGCTATCACATCCGTAATCCATTTTGGGTTCTTCTCCACAATATCCCTATAGGTAAACAAACGACGTGGCCACGTTGATCGCATGATTTGTAAGATCGTTTTTTTAGCCACCGGATGCTTGATACTACAATAAATAATAACAATGACAATTCAATAATAACAATGACAACAACTTGATAATATATATATATATAGCAGTGTCTTTTAATACCAATCAAGGGCATTCAAATTGTCTATTGTTTTGGTTGTACTTCATTACAAACATTAAAATATCCATTCCCTAAGATATTCATGCTCGGTACCTCCATACTTCATACTGTCCTTTCACTTTTGCCATCTCGTCTCCTCTCCCCCACGGCCCCTCATGGTGTCCATCAAAACTATAGGTAACTAATTAATTAATTATCATTATCATCTTTCATTCTTATTTTTAATCCACCTCCATTCAATAAAATCTGACCAATGATGATAAATCTATTACATAATGATCATGTATGTTGATGTATTTACGTTTCTACGTTCTATTAAATTTCAGGCTGACTTGGTCTACCAGACAATCCGTTTTCTGATTTAACTTGTGTGGGATCAAAATTCTAACCGTGGTTATTTTGAATTTTAAGGTAGCAGCTACAAAGTTCATCTTGTACAATTCAAACAAATTTCGTATGGTTGCCATTTGAATTTCGAGGATAAGAATAAGCATATTACATCCTTATCTTTCCCCCCCCTAATTAACTTGATCTACAAATCCTATATATTGCAATGACATGATATGCTTAGTTTGATAAAATTGTAAGCGTGCAACACTTTTTAACAGTCTGATATAAGCAACTATTTACACAGAGCATAGGTAGCTTTCAAAATTAAGCTCAAAACCAATTGGATGGACATCACTTACAGCTTTAGTCCATTAATATGCCTACTCAACAAATTACAACGAGAGAGGAAACTTACTGTCCATCCGATATATTTATGGCATAAGGGTGTGGCGGTGGAGTTCCCCAAATTGCGATTGAATGTGTACGCCGAATTGGTTTATTCGAGCTCGCCGTGCCGCTTCTTGCTGCACAACCAACATCCTCCGCTCTTCCTCTTCATTAACATCAGATTGCTGCTCATCTTCGCCATCCTCCTCTTCGGGTTCGTCCCTCAAACGACCGCTAGTTCTTCCTCTACCCCGACTCGTACGCCGACTTGTATTTGCAGTAGTACGCGCCTTCTTCTTTCCCTTGCCTTTAGCACCTACTCTAGCCATTAGTGCCGAGATAGTGATAACAAGCATACACACCAACAAAAAACACCAAACAACCTACAAATTAAGAGTAATCAAAATCAAAATCATGTAAACGTATAAAGTATATATATCCGACCAATTACACAATCTCATGCATGCACGTATATATACGTACACACAGTACTTATAATTACCAATTCATATAACATTTACCAATTCACAACAATTAATATAAGCATAATTCACATCTCAACAAAATTATATCATCATCTCAACAAATTATATTCCCACAGCCCAAAGAATTACCTAAACAAAACAAAACAAAGTCATTACCCCATTTCGAAAACAAAACCCATTTCGAAAATTATCTAAAAACAAAGTCATTCGGAAACAAATTTCATATATAAAAGCAAAAAAAATACAAAAATAGAAGTAAACAAGTAAGAATTAGACAAATAAAACCCATGGAAACAAGTAGATATATATATATATATATATATATTTATATATATATAAATGCAAGTAATTAAACCATGAAAACAAGTAAAATTGGAACAAGTAGATACAAACAAGTTGTAAAATCGAGACAACCATGCTTGAAAACAAGTAGATACCTCCATGGAACCCCATTTTCGAAACCCAATTGCAAACCCAGTTGGAGCTCGAAGATTCCTCATTTTTCTGGGATTTTCGGCAGTGGATGAGTAGTTAAGCAGCAACACAAGTGCAATCAGTAGAATCAAAGCGTTAATACCCATGTTCTTCAGTTTTGACGGAGAGAAAAGAGCGAAAATGGAGAAAATACAGAGTTCTTAACGTTTAATTAGAGAATAATGAGAAAGGGGGAAACTGGCGTTATTTTTACCCTAACCTTGAATAAAACTGACCGTTCACTTGTTTACGGGTCGGTTTTGAATGGTCGGTTTTAATATTGGCGCATATTGAAATTTTACTGAAAATTAGAATTTTTCGTTTTCCCTCCATTTAAAACCGACCACATTAGTCGGTTATATGTATAATAATTTTCAAATTTATGAAAAATACTACACAAAAATTTAAAACACTTAATTATTAAAAATATAAAAATTGTTAATAGTCATTTTAAAGTGATATTTAAATCCGTAAGGTTTGTTTGTAACATATTTTTTTACAAAAATATTAACAAAGGATAATTTTGGACATTTTGATAAATGTCTATGAATTGTATTACTTTATAATCTTGATACTCCCGTTTCTAAATAAACCGAATCTTAAATTTTGTCAAATAATTTTTCTGAAGACTTTACTTGACTTTATATACAATACAACATAAATAGTTCGAGAATTGGTCAAAATTATAGTATTACACTATTTTACAAATATTATTTAAAAATGACACTTAATTATGCATTAATTACACAATATTAGAATTTTTTTAAAACAATAAAAAACATTTTTTAATGTTGTTTCTTATGAAGAAAGTGAACACTATGAAATTAAATTTCTTTAATATTTTTCAAGTTGGTAAATTTAATTGTTTGTTATTTTTATTGTTTTTTATTGCCTAAAATAATATATAATTATTGAAAATTATGTAACTTTATAAAAAAAAATTGATTTTTGTTTAATTAAATCATAAAACTTAGTACTAATCATATTTAGAAAAATTAATAATAAAAAAGTGGCTGAAAATCAATGAAATGAGAATTTTTCGTTTTCCCTCCATTTAAAACCGACCACATTAGTCGGTTATATGTATAATAATTTTCAAATTTATGAAAAATACTACACAAAAATTTAAAACACTTAATTATTAAAAATTGTTAATAGTCATTTTAAAGTGATATTTAAATCCGTAAGGTTTGTTTGTAACATATTTTTTACAAAAATATTAACAAAGGATAATTTTGGACATTTTGATAAATGTCTATGAATTGTATTACTTTATAATCATGATACTCCCGTTTCTACATAAACCGAATCTTAAATTTTGTCAAATAATTTTTGTGAAGACTTTACTTGACTTTATATACAATACAACATAAATAGTTCGAGAATTGGTCAAAATTATAGTATTACACTATTTTACAAATATTATTTAAAAATGACAATTAATTATGCATTAATTACACAATATTAGAATTTTTTTAAAACAATAAGAAAACATTTTTTAATGTTGTTTCTTATGAAGAAAGTGAACACTATGAAATTAATTTTTTTTAATATTTTTCAAGTTGGTAAATTTAATTGTTTGTTATTTTTATTGTTTTTTATTGCCTAAAATAATATATAATTATTGAAAATTATGTAACTTTATAAAAAAAATTGATTTTTGTTTAATTTAATCATAAAACTTAGTACTAATCATATTTAGAAAAATTAATAATAAAAAAGTGGCTGAAAATCATTGAAATGAGAATGGTTGTTTTGCTATTTATGACATCAGCAATAAACCGACCATTACCGTCGGTTTTAATATGGGTTAGGGTTTCTTACAGACCGACCGTTAGGGTTTCTTAGGGTCGGTTTTATTGGTCGGTTTATGTACCGACCATATTGGTCGGATTCATTCCAGAAACTTTTTGGTTTCCATAAAACCAACCAAATTTAACCGACCAAAGCAACTATTAATTTGTTTTTATTACTTTACCAGTAAAACCGACCACATAATTATAAATATGAATACGGTCGGTTTTAATGGGAACGAAATGGTCAATAATGGTCGGTTTTGTCCTGTCCGTCGGATTAAACGGTCGGGTTTGTACTGTGTTTTTTTATTTTTTTAGGCTGCATTTCTGGTTCCTAGAACCAGAAATGTAGCCTAAAAAAACCATAATTAAAATACAACAATCAAAACCAATAAAAGTCCAATCAAAACCAGTAAAACAAAGTCCGAATGAATCATAAAAAGTTTTTAAAATACATAATCAAAATAAAAATCAAATTACATAATCAAGGAAACTGGTGATTATACAATTTCGCTAAATGTGAAATCTCCATTTTTGCCTCCTGCAAAGAATCCTGGAGTTCCTCCACTTGTACCGTCAGTTCGTCAACTTTGTCTTGGAACAACTTGTTCTCCATCCTTGCTTCTTTCAACTCCTCTTGCAACTTCTTCTTCGACGACTCGGTCTTGCTCAAACCCTTGATCGAATCCATGACTGCAAAATACAGATTATATTAAAATACCAATGTAATATTTGCAAAGTAATTGAAAATATACAAACATATATAAATATATTACCAATGTAATGAGAAGATTCACAATATGTTATGACTTATGAAACTACATGATATATATAGGCATATGGACGCGCCCCTTCACTGACTGGTTTCACTTTTTCATTTCCCATAACCGCACGGAATACCAGATGCATTGAACAAAGAATTTTTTTCAAACTTAAAACCGACCCCGTTTTTGAATAATCGGTCGATTTTGATGGTCGTTTCTCAACAGTCAAAACTCTTAAATAACCGCACAGATTACCATAAGTCTATAGTCAAAACTCTTAAATAACCGCACAGATTACCATAAGTAACCGACTACTGTGGTCGGATTAATGAAGACGGTCAGTTTTCCTTGAACGAAATGGTCAAAAACGGTCGGTTTAATCCAACGGTCGGTTTTGATCCTGAACTTTTTTTTACCAATAATTATATTACCTATTCCCCTCTAACAATATTACCAATAACAAAGATTCAATCCAACCCTGAACAAGTACAATCACCTATTCATACATAAAATCAATCGAACGGAATATTTAAAATCCAATCTAATGAATTGCATTAAGTTATAATTGCAAACATCGTCTCATACTTGATTAAAATACAATTATTTTACACTTAATCATAATCGGAATCATCATCACCATCTTCTTCTTCTTCTTCTTCTTCTTCTTCTTCTTCTTCTTCTTCTTCTTCTTCTTCTTCTTCTTCTCCTTCTCCTTCTTCTCCTTCTTCATTATTCTCTTCTTCTTCTTCCTCCTCCTCTTCCTCTTCCTCGTCTTCTTCTTGTTGGTGATTTTGTGTCATAGGCGCATATTGAGCGAAATCAACAAATAAAGAAAACGAAGGTCTCGGTTGATTTTCTTGAAAGGCTTCTTCTTCTCTACATGAATTTATCGATTCATCAAATGGACGACTTTTACTTGTAATAACCGTATATATGTTACCTTGTAGATACAACACACTAGGAGCATAATACACTTGAGTAGCTTGACTAGCCAAGATAAATTTCTCATTTGATTGTAATCGTGAACTTACATCAACTGTAATAACACGATTTCGATCAATCCGTACACCGGATCCGGCACTATCGAACCAATCACATTTGAACAAGTAAACTTGTTTTCCACCTTGATAAATAAGCTTGATGATTTCTTGCAATTGACCATAATAATCATTTAAGACATTATTATGTGAACTACATTTGACCATCACTCCGGAACTAGCACTTGAAGAAGATTTAGTATGAAATTTGTAGCCATTAACGGTACAAATTTCATACAACATTGCCAATTTTGCTGGTCCCAAAAGTAAGGATCTAAAACGCGGACCATTCACATCATCGTTTTCAACCTTTTTGCAAAACCATGATCTAAATTCGGTTTTTAACAATCTCTCCAATTCTTCCGGTATTGTGTTTGGTTGTTCTTCTTTCACGTGAGCTTCATACTCTAGTATGTAAGGTTGAACTTCGGGTGAGTTCATGAAAACATATTCGTCCGCAAGTAATCATTCTTCATCCGTCAAGTAATCTTCTACCACATATATTTGATGAAGAATTCGAACAAATGTCGCTTAAAACGTACAATTCTCTTTACATATTCGGGTGAGTTCATATTCGATCAAATATAGGCCGTTGTTGTAAATATAGGCCGTTGTTGTAAATATAGGCCGTACAATTCTCTTTACAACAACGGCCTATATTTGATGCATAACCATCCGGAAGTGACAATGAACGAAACCAATCACACATGAGTTTTCGTTGTTTTTTTGTGAGTGTAAAAGGTGCTTTTGGCTTTTTTTCACCTTCGATCCACAATTCGGGCAAAACATTCATCAACTTGCAATCGATCCTTGCCTTCTTGTGATCCTTCGTCTTGTTTGTATCATTGATGATAGTATAAAAAATATTGTCAAACACATTTTTTTCGGTGTGCATGACATCGATACAATGACGCATCGAAAGTGATGACCAATATGGCAACTCAAAAAATATTGAAAAGTGCGTCCAATTGTGATCAACTCCGAAACCGAGGCTTTTCTTATTTTTGTTTTCTCTTCCCGGTGGTGGAAATTCTAAATTTTCATAAATATTCTTCAAAGTCTCACCACTTGAGCGACCAACAAACACCCTTTTTTCTTTACTTGGAAACTTAGTACTTGGAAGACGGGGAGGATCATCTTCGGGTAAGAAACAACTATTTGTACCAAAAAAACTACACTTTCCACATGTTTTCAATTGAATTCCTTGAATTTTTCCACCACAAACCGGACATGAGAGTTTTCCATGTGTTGACCATCCGCTAACCCAGGAAAATCGGTTATTGTCCACATAATCGCCGCCCTCAAGGTAAAATTTTGCTTTAATGATTGATCAAATGTTTCCACCCCTACATCCTACAACTCCTTTAATTCGTTTATGAGAGGTCTAAGGTACACGTTTAGATTCTTGGCCGGACTCTTTTCACCGGGAATTAAAAGAGGCATAAAAGTGTACGGTTTTTTCATTCCCATAGAGGGAGGAAGATTGTAGACCACCACTATCACCAGCCACACCGAGTACACCTTTTTCCCGGAATTGCTAAAAGGGCAAAAGCCATCGGTTGCAAGTCCAAGACGGATATTCCTACTCTTCCTTGCAAATCTTGGATAACGACGATCAAATTCTTTCCACTCATCTCCGTCTGTAGGGTGACTAAGTTCTCCTGGCTTTTTTTCCCTTTTTTTGTACCATGTCATGTGTTTAGCGGTATGCTCTGACATATACAATCTCTGTAGACGAAGTAAGTGGAAAATATCTCAGGACCTTGTTCGGTATCCCTCTTCCGTTTTTCTTTTTTTTACCTTTGTAACGACTTTTACCACAAATGTCACAAACAATCTTGTTCTCATCATCACCGTAGTACAACATACAATCATTCTCACATACATCAATTTTCTCATATTCCAAAGTTAACTTCTTCATCATTGTTTTCATAATGTAATAAGAATTCAGTAAAGTATGGTCTTTAGGAAGAACTTCACCAAGCAATGCAAGTAAAGAATCAAAGACCTTTTCAGAGCATTGCGCCATATTTTTAAAATGTAACAATCGAGTGGTCAATGACATTCTTGTAAAAGTTGTGTTGCCCGGATAAATTGGAGCTCCCGAATCTTTAACATCCTTGTAAAATTGAGAAGCATATGCATTTGGTGGTTCTTCAACATTACTATTACTCGCATCACCATGATTTTCACCACTAATATCTCGTAATAATGCGTTTAAATCAAAGGGTTCTTCAACAATCTCTTCCTCAACAATCTCTTCCGAGGTACGCTTATGTTTTTTCTTTTTGATAACTTCTCTTTTTTCACCATGCAAAGTCCATACTTTATAATGTTCCATAATACCATTTTTATATAAGTGAAGTTCAACACTATCAAGTTTCGCCCACAACGCATTTTTACATTTTTTACACGGACATAATATTTTTTCGCCCTTCATACCATTTTTACGCGCGAACTCCAAAAATTCTTTCACACCATCCCAATATTCATTACTCGATGAAAGTACATTATTTTCCACACGTCGGTTCATCCAATCACGTTTCGACATCTACATATATATATATATATATATATATATATATATATATATATATATATATATATATATATATATATATATATATATCAATTTCATAATACATTTTTCACATAACTATAAATCAACAAAAAAACATATTCACATTTCACACAATTAATGCACAAATATAATGTACATATATATTTGACAAATTTAATATGTACACAAAATTAAAGAATATGTACAAACATGTATATTTGTTCACTATTAATGTACATATTCACAAATATAATATGTACAAAACATGTATGTATATTCATAAATGAAAAAAAAAATTAAAACAAAAGTGGGCATAATTTATAACATACCATTAATGAGCTTTCAATGTTCTCCAAGATTTTTCACCATAATGAGCTTTTAATGTTCTCCAAGATTTCTCTAGATTCAAGACTCCAACCACTTAATGTCTCAAGAAAACAATAAATGAAGAGTGAAAGAAAAAGGGGTGTATAACAATAAATTAGGGTCAGTTCTAATCCGACCATAACGGTCGGTTTAAAGTACGAATTATCAACTTTTTACACCATCGGTGCAGAGGTAGTTGGGAGCATTTAATGCAGTTTTAATCCGATTAAAACGGTCGGAATAAGTGGTCGGGTTTGGAACCGACCATTACGGTCGGATTCATTCCAGAGAGCAAAAACACCGACTAATTTAAACCGACCACTATATTAAGAATACGGTCGGTTTTACTGGGGGAGCAATGGTAAAAAAATGGTCGGTTTAAGACTTTCAGTCGGATTACTCGGTCGGTTTAAAGCCAGCAATTTTTTTTTTCCTGCAGTTCTGGTTCCCAGCTGTACCAATAACACAATCAACGCAATAAAATCAATCCATCCACCAAATCAATCCATCAAATCTATCTATCCATCCAGTATCCAGTATATTAAGAATCATTAAAACATTAAAATTTACGTAAGATCTTTAAATATATGAAACCATAGTTTACAAATCCAAACCATAGTTTTTAAGGTACACAGTCATCCAATCGGACCAAAAGTAATCATACATCAATGTCCATCAAATCCGGACCATTTTTCTTGTAGCAAATTACATTAAATTTCCTAGGATTAATAGGCCCCCCGGTAAAGACTAGAACATCTCCAACTTCTAGCCCTAATGATTTGGCAAAACCTACCCAAGCTCGATCCTGAATTCTTATTCGTTGACCGGTCGCCTTAACTTGTAAGTGCCACGTTTTATTGTTAAGCTCATCCTTAATTTCCAAGACATCACCGTCATTCCACTTCTCCGCCACTGATTTGAACTTTGCTGCTAGCTCCTACACATTAATCACAGGTTAAACAATTGCAAAATCATAAATCTTTTTTTTCTAAATAATTAAATCATACAAATTTTAATATAAAACAAACAAAAACTTACAATTCCATAGCAATAATTCAGGAGATGTGATTGTACAATTCCTACTTTGAATTCATTAACAGAATATGATTTCTCCACGAGGCTTGGACCAAATAAAATTGCTTCAAATCGCCCATCACCAAGATAAGTAAGCAGTATAATGTCTCCCTCCTCAAAAAACCTCAAGCCAGAAATCTTGCTTTCCGGTGAGTAAGATCCAATGAAGGTTTGGCCATTTGGTAAAGTAACGGTAATTTCAGAAGGTAGAAGATTAGCAAATCACTTAAAAAAAGCCGGGGAGAGGGCCTGCATTTGTACATATGTATATGATCAACCAAAATTATATCAAAAAAGATGAAAATTGTATTGCGTATAATGCATTAGAAGTAAGATAATGTGAACTTACTACGAGACCCCTTTCTGCGTGGGATTTAGTCTTACATAATGAAAAAGCCTTACATCCAACCATGGTAAGTTTATCTAAAAATAAAAACACAATTACTTAAGTTAATTACTAATTGATAGCTATATATATATATATATGTATATATATAACAAAGGATAAATGATAGAAAATTTACCATAGGTCGGGGGATCATACTCAACCTCTGTCAGATATTCATTCAAAACATTTACCATAAAGATCCCGTTGCCCTTGTAGGTAAACACGGCGCATATACCATACTTGCTCCGAAATTTCTTAAAAAATCCCAATACGTTTTTAAAAATCCCATCCTCCCGATCGAATCTCACATGGGTCTTTTCAGCGTTAGGAAGCTCGAATATAACTGTTTCTGGCATCTCAGCTCCAAAATGTGTTAAAATCGGCGGTGGTATTCTCTGCGGAAAAAAGAGGTGTCATACATATCTACATATTCAAATGCATACATTAATTGACCATTACTCATACCATTTTATTTTACGGTTTATATTCGCTGGGATGGACAAGGCGCATAAAACGTGGAAAGAGGTAATTTTGACCATCCATATCTATATATTCAAAAAAAGAGAACGAATTGAACAATAAAATTACATAAAATCGAACATAAAATCGAACATAAATTCGAATGTGTCAAATCGAACCAACAAATCCAACATACAAAATCCTATAATCGAAAATAAATTTAAATCCATCAATTCGAACCAACAAATCCAACATACTAATTCATATAATCGAACATAATTCGAACCAAGAAATCCGACATACAACATCATATAATCGAACATAATTCAAACCAAGAAATGCAACATACCTAATCATATAATAGAGAATCAATTTATTAGCCCTAAATTCATAAACTTAAAAGCCCAAATCGAATATATAGATATAGTGTGTGTGTGTGTGTGTGTGTGTTTGTGTTCATATATAATAGAGAGAGAGAGAGAGATGAGTTACTAGAGAGAGAGAGATGAGTTACCAGAGAGAGAGAGAGATGTCGGAGAGAGGAGAGAGTTAATTGGAGAGAGGAGAGAGTTAATTGGAGAGAAAATAAAACGGGAACAACAAATATAAGTGGGCTCCACAAGTGGGCTCCACAAGACCTCTTGGTCGGTTTAAGTGGTCGGTTTTATACTTTAGTATTCGTGTGGGATCCACTAAGAGAATTGGTCGGTTTTATTGGTCGGATTAGACTGACGTGGTCCGTCAATCAACAAAAGTGGGCTCCACAAGTCATATTGGTCGGTTTAAGTGGTCGGGTTTAAATTAAATCCGACCGTCGTACCTAACAGTCGGGTTTAGCTCCAGTAAAAAGTTGGTCGGATTTATGACGGTCGGAAAAGACTCTGTTTCTTGTAGTGTATGTTCAACTTTGTCCAATTTTAATATTAACCAAAAATAGCTTACAGAATTCAATTTGTGCAGAGACAAATGGTAAGCTGAATGTGACTAAATGCAAAACACTAAGTAAGGTGCAGAAAAATTAAAGAACCCAAAGATCTTTTAGCCAGGTTCGACCCCTAATCCCCTATGGTCTACGTCCTGGCCCCTTACCAACCTCGTAAGAGAATATATCATTGATCAATAATGAAATGATTACAAGATACAATAATATATCACCCTACTTCCCAGCTGTTGACAAATGACGTGCTGAATAGACCTATTTTAGAATTTGCTCTCTGAGCTATACTACCCTTGTATACATATCTAGCACAATTCACCAAACCCTACTATTCACAGCCAAGTACCTACCAACTAATTGCTTACAATCAGAACAATGCAATTAATGAAAGTTACAACTCAAACTATGGATTCACTAAGTATATAATACGGATATGTTATATAACGAGCTCAAAGAGAATCGAGTAAAAGATTTTTTAAAATAAGCACTTGGTTGTTTTTTTCTTGTAGTATTTGGATATTAGCAACCAAAAAACTTACACAAGAACAAGTATTTAAAGTTGTACAATAAACGGTCATAAACAAAGCTAACAACTTGCAACGGTTGAATCCAATTCAACGTTCAAATTACTTAGAACTGTTTATAACGTTAATTTAAATGTTTGACAGAAGAGAGATGAAGAATACAGAGGTAAAAGACCAGTTCTTCTGAAAATATGGAGGAGTGAAAACGTATAGAAAAGCTTGCAGGAGAAGAAGTTAAAAGCATAACTAAATCCTAAGTTTAAGAAAAATAGTTTTTAAGATTTGGAAATGTTTAAAAAGAGTCCAGATATATATAATATAAGTATGTTATAATATATGTAAAATATTAGCATGATATATATAATATACGTATGGCATAAATACATCTTCCAAAATATACAATTTGATGTCATATTCTCAACATCCACACCACATTGATCCATGGAGTCTAAACTGTTTGTTGACTTGTAAATTTTATGTCACCCGTTGAGATTTTTTACAAATTCATGGCTCGATTTCAATTATAAGAAATTACTTAACTTGTTACCTATTCATAAACCCTAATTTTCAAAATATTGAATTCGGACTCGGATTGGATTGATATTTGGCTTAAGTTTGTTACAGGGATATTTTTTAGATTTTGACTAGTTACAAAATACAAAAATGAAATTCTAACAAAGTACTATTGTTATCATTAAATTTAACATGTGATTCGTAACATGTTGTTAGTGATGTTTCTTATCAAAATTTTCGTCTTTAAAATTAAACCATGTACTGATAAAAAAAATTAAAGTATGTACAACCTATTCTTTTAAAGTTTGTAAAAAATTAAAATTCGACATAATAGAAATATTCACTACGCCATAAATGCTCATATGCAATACTTTTGGAAAGTGTTTCACTGAAAGTGTTTTGTTAGGTATGAAATTTTGGCTCTAATGAAACAAAACTTGAACTGGTGTTGCATTACACATAATTAGTGTTGCATTTGATCCACGGTGTTTCACATAATGCAACACTAACAGCTGGCGTTGCATTAGATATTTTTTAATTTTAAAAAATGCTGATGTGGCAGCAGTGGGGCCCACATTTGCTGACGTGGCAGAAGCGTTGCATTAGGCGAAAAAGGCGTTGCATTAGTTATTTTTTAATTTTAATAAATGCTGACGTGGCAGTTGTGGGGCCCACCAGGATGATGTGGCAGTGTGGGGCCCACAAAGATGACGTGGCAGGAGGCCACAGATGCTAACGTGGCAA
The DNA here is from genome assembly GCA_036435485.1 of Saposhnikovia divaricata. Lineage (NCBI taxonomy): Eukaryota > Viridiplantae > Streptophyta > Magnoliopsida > Apiales > Apiaceae > Saposhnikovia > Saposhnikovia divaricata. Next base: position 50,026,703 of record CM071594.1, on the reverse strand, counting down.
GTGTGGGGCCCACAATTGCTGACGTGGCAGATGTGGGGCCCACATTTGCTGACGTGGCATTCACTAACGTGGCAGAAGCGTTGCATTAGGAGAAAAAAGTGTTGCGTTTGCTGTTTAAAAGCGTTGCATTAGCTATTTTTTAATATTAATAAAGGCTGACGTGGCAGTTGTGGGACCCACTAGGGTGACGTGGCAGTGTGGGCCCACAAGGGTGACGTGGCAGGAGGTCCACAGATGCTGACGTGGCAAGTGTGGGGTCCACAATTGCTGACGTGGTAGATGTGGGGCCCACATTTACTGACGTGGCATTCGCTGACGTGGCAGAAGCGTTGCATTAGGTGAAAAAAGCGTTGCAATTGCTGTTTTGAAGTGTTGCGTTATCTACTGCTCTTACCGGAATGATGAAACTATTTTTTAAAATTTTTTTTTCGACGTTCCAATCATACAAATGTCAAGATATAACGATTTTAGTGAAGTGGTAAATTTTTAAAAAATTTGCTCGATGTATTTGGTTTGGTTTTATAACGGTCAAACCGGTTAATGTAGACTTCCCTTTTAAATAATCTTGTCCCGAATGATGAATCTATTTTTTTAAATTATTTATTCGACATTCCAATCGTACGGATGTCAAGATATAACGGTTTTAGTGAAGTGGTAAATTTTTAAAAAATTTGCTAGATGTATTTGGTTTGGTTATATAACGGTCAAACCGGTCAATGTAGACTTCCCATTTAAATAGTCTTGTCCCGAACGATGAAACTATTTTTTAAATTTTTTTTTCAACATTCCAATCATACGAATGTCAAGATATAACGATTTTAGTGAAATGGTAAATATTTAAAAAATTTGGTAGATGTATTTGGTTTTGTTTTATAACGGTCAAACCGGTCAATGTAGACTTCCCTTTTAAATAGTCTTGTCCCGTATGATGAATCTATTTTTTAAAATTATTTTTTCGATGTTCCAATCGTACGGATGTCAAGATATAATGATTTTAGTGAAGTGGTAAATTTTTAAAAAATTTGATAGATGTATTTGGTTTGGTTTTATAACGATCAAACCGGTCAATGTAGACTTTCCTTTTAAATAGTCTTGTCCCGAATGATGAAACTATTTTTTTTAAAAAAAATTCGGCGTTCCAATCGTACGGATGTCAAGATATAACGATTTTAGTGAAGTGGTAAATTTTTAAAAAATTTGCTAGATGTATTTGGTTTAGTTTAAAACGGTCAAACCGGTCAATGTAGACTTCCCTTTTAAATAGTCTTGTCACGAATGATGAAACTATTTTTTTAAATTTTTTTTTCGACGTTCCAATCGTACGGATGTCAAGATATAACGATTTTAGTGAAGTGGTAAGTTTTTAAAAAATTTGCTCGATGTATTTGGTTTGGATTTATAACGGTCAAACCGGTTAATGTAGACTTCCCTTTTAAATAGTCTTGTCCCGAATGATGAATCTATTTTTTTAATTATTTATTCGACGTTCCAATCGTACGGATGTCAAGATATAACGGTTTTAATGAAGTGGTAAATTTTTAAAAAAATTTCTAGATGTATTTGGTTTGACTTTATAACGGTTAAACTGGTCAAAGTAGACGATTTTATATGTAAAATGATTTCTTCGACGATTTTATATTTTTACATATAAAATTATATGTAAAAATGATTTCTTTGACGATTTTATATTTTTTTACATGAACATGATATTTATGTATGTTTAAGTGATAAATTTTTTAATTTATACTATATATTAATACATGTGATATATTTTTATTTTTATTTTTATATTATAATAAATTTAATAATTCAATTAAATTATAAAAGATATAAGTAGTAGTAAAGTGTGTTCCCCGAGGTGAAAAATGGGGCGGGATTTTTCCCCCCAAATGAAAACTAAACATTTTCATTTCCCCCTGAAACAAAAGTATACACATATCTAAACAAAACATTCCTCTATTCTAGCTCTTTCTCTCTCTCGGCTCTCTCGGCCGGAAAAAGCCCCCCAAGAAATGGTTTCTGTGGTAACAAATTTTCTAATCCATATCTCGATCTCTCCCATCTGTAAATTTGCATCTAATTTTGTTACTCACAATTTGAAACCCTAGATTATGAATCACTTTCACATATACGAAGCAATTGGCCATGGAAAGTACTTGGTATCGCTTTCGATTTCAACTTATTGCTTTTAATTTGTGGTTATTGCAATCAATTTAGTCTATATTTTCGTATTAATGTGTTTTGTGTGTTTTTAATTGTAGACTGTGTATAAGGGGAGGCTAATGGTATTTCATATTTGGATTATTGTGTATCTTGATTAGAGGCAGGACAGGATGAATATGAGAATGATGGTTTTATAGTGGATGATGAAGAAGAAGACAATGGCGGAGACAGTGATGAGGAGAAGGAAAAGAAGAAAAAGCGAAAGAAAAGGTTATTGATTTCTTTTGAGCCCTCACATAAATTTGCATTTCTATTAAGCTAATTATTTTTTGTCTTTGAAATCACAGGGATTCCCAGAAGAACTACGTTCTTGATGAAGATGACTATGAGCTGCTCGAGGATAATAATATCACGGGTTTTCGACGTCCAGAGGTTGGTTCAGACAATCATATTCTTGGATGGTTTTCTCCCGACACTTAATTAGTTGCCTTCATCCTTGAAATGGTCATGTTTTGATTGAACAGGAAAGCAAAAAGTTTAAGCGTTTGAAAAAAGCTCAGAGGGATCATCATTCTGGACTTTCTGATGGTGATGAGTTTGATAGATCTGGAAGGGGTGTGCGAACGGCCGAGGAGATGCTCCAGAACAGCATATTTGGCGATGGTGAGGATAAAGCTTTGTGAGCACACATTTTGAATGGGTGATTGTACATAACTGTCCATTTGGCTAATGTATATGTTTAAATTTCAGGAACGCAACTTGAAGACATTGTAGAGAAGGAGAAACTAGAAGAAGATGATGAAATTGGAGATGAGGATGATATGTCTGGCTTTATTGTTGAGCAACTTGAACGCAATGGTTATAATTTACTTATATGTGCATGTAGATAACAATTTTTGTTATATGAATTCAATGAAAAAGCAGAGTTCAGAATATATTTGAACTCGATATTAGTTTATACTTAATTATCTGTTAACATAGAGTGAGCAAGTACTGAAAGTAGTTAGTAACCTGTTTTCTTCAGGAAAGACGCTTATATGGCATTACTAGCTTGTCACAAGATTTAAATGGGGTGTTTCTTTCTTCCTCATGCATGGATAACAAGTACGTTTACTCTTTGAGTAGTATTTGTTAACACCAGATATTATCAATCCACCCACAACAGAAGTTCTTAATGAGTAATGGTGAAGCTCATTGTACATTTGTATGAATTGAATAATATTGCAGAATATATCTCTATAATATCCTCCAGCATGAAAAGGGGCCCTTGAAATCTTTCTCTGGATGCCGAATTGGATCATTCTTTGTTAAGGTAAGTACGTTTTTTATGCAAGTTGTAGTCTGGTAGACTGGCACTCCCTTGCTCCCACTTATTATATTGTTTCTAACTAATTGCAGTCAGCGATGAGCCCTGATGCAGCTACATCTACTACCGGTACTAAAAATGCAATTGGTGTCTAGGCATATTCTAGCCTCGCTGTTCCTGGTTCGTGTTACTTGCGAATTTATTGATTCCTATCAATAAATTTATCAGCTAAAAATAATGACCCTAATAGATTCCCTTAGTCCCTTAGACCTGCTGCAAACATCGATCATGTAAGATAAAAACCAAGGTACCAAGCATCATAATGAAACCACAGACATTTTTGATGAAATTACAGAGACAAGGCAGTAATAAAAAAGTAGTGCATTGTCAATATTACTCATTTACTCTGAACAAAATCGATGAGATAGGAAGGGAGTAGAAAAAGTCTTCAGAAAGTCTGGGTGATTATTATGTATTTGGTTTTTTATTCCTCAAACTCGGCCTTAATGGATGATTTGTATTTGAACACAAACCAGAAGACATATTTGCTTACACCAGAGGCATAGAAAGGCACCCAAGTTCTTGCTTTCCAGTACAAAACATTTATTGTTATGTAAACTTGCATATCTGATATTGAATTCGAATTTTTATACTCTATGCATTTTAAAATAACAGGTCTTCTCCTATCCTGAATACTTTTTCAAGTTGCTACCTCACATCAATAGCTGCGCAAGGTGCTTGCTTCAAATTTATATTACTTGCATGCCTAGTCTTTGGCTATTATAAACTTATGAGCTACGAGAGCAAAAGCATCAGAGGTTGAGATATCTTATATACATTATAATAATTCAATAAGACTTCAATTACAATTCTCAGTTTCATTACTTGGTAGATGGTTGTGCTCCATTAAGCCTAATGACTGGTTAATCATTTAAGTCAACAAATGTATTTAAGGTTCATATATCATATCATCAAAATAACTTAATACACAACAGTTGTTACTATATGGAACTTTCTCTATATAGATGTTTGTTTTGTAAGTTGTTTCTTACATAGTACTCATCATTCAGAAGGAAGGTAACCAAAAAACAGCCCAGGCCAAGAGTCACTTCATCTGCATTACAGGAAGCTCATGATATTTTTGGAAATGTGGAGGATCTGTTAAAGCGTCGCTAGCAAGGATTAGCAGAGATGAGTGAATATTATGATGCATCTGGTAGAAGAAAGGAAAGGAAATTTTGCAGGTAAATATTGATTTGGGTATCTGGTTGTACTTTGGCATTTCTGCAGGCCTTTTTTTTTGTAATAATTGTTCCTTGTACTATAGATATTCTATGATAATTTTTAGTATATTCTTGAACTTTATGTTCACTAACAAGTCTGTTACGTAATCTTGTTATAGGTCCCTTTTATTGCTATGTACAGAAAGGATGAATGCCCAAGTCTGTTTAGGGATCCAGAGCAGCTGGAAGCTGATGCTTTTCAGAATAGTTCTGACATAAAACCAGTATTAATGTGGCACAAGGTTCACAGATTTGGTTTTAAATTACATGTCGTACTTCATATGATGAAATTGGCTAATTGTTTCCTGTTTCTTTTACAGGTACTTTAGACCATTTTGGATTTGGATAAGAAATGGCTGCTTCTCCAGAAAAGAAAGAGTGCCTTACATTCATACTTCAAGAAGAGATAACTTTTTGGAGGTAGCTTTTTCGTTGTTTCGGATTTTAGTTTGCGTAATTATCGTGTTTTAGTATTGTCTGTTCATGTGGCGGTTTTGATTGTTAATTTACGAATTAAGGATCAGTGACGCTTTGCATTGATTTTTTAAAAGTTACATAGCTTGCTTTTATGCCATCAAACAGCATGGAAATGAAATATTTGATACAAAAGTAACGATACTTGCACTCTGCCAGTTGAATTAAAAATATTGGTTGAACCAAGGTACTAACACTTATTAGTCATGATGCATCATAGCTTCATATTTCACATAAATATTTGATTAGATAAGTGCATAAATCTCACACAGCATTGCAAAGTAGTCTTAATTCTTGATTCATTCATTTCACATTTCATTCATTCGATTTAACTATTATTTTTTATCCAGGAGCTTTCAACTATGATGATGACAACGGTACTCCTATGACTTAAGGCGGAACCGAATAGCAATATGATTACGTAACTGTGTAATGGTTTCGTACTTTTAAAATTTAGACTTAATCGTATATGCTTGTTGGTTTAGAATTATGTTGGATTCCTTTTGGAAGTATTTGTAATGGTTTTATTAGGTATTAGTATGATGTTGCTATGGATGATTGTAACCATTTGGTGACTGGTTGAATGTTTTGGATGGCTTTGCATGCCTTTGAATGTATTTTGATGGGTTTCTTTATATAAGAAATAGAATATTGTAGAAATTTTAATTAAAGCGTTGCATTTGATATTTTCAGTGTTACATTAGATATTTTAGTGTTGCATTTGGTAAATATAGTGTTGCATTTGATAAGATTCTAGTGTTTTAAAAAGTAAATAATAGGGTTGCATTACATGGCTGTGGGCCCCAGGGCTGACGTGGCACACGTGACCCAATGCTGACGTGGCACGTGGGACCCACTACTGACGTGGCATGTGGGACCCACTACTGACGTGGCATGGTAGGCCCCATTGCTGACATGGAAAGTGGTCCCCACATGCTGACATGGCATGTGGGCCCCACATGCTGACATGGCATGCCAGCTGTATTGTTGCTGACGTGGCATGCCAGCTGGACTGTTGCTTACGTGGCATGCTAGCTGGACCCATTGCTGATGTGGCATGCTTGTGGGGCCCACATTCGTGACGTGGAATTGGAACTATGTCTAATGTCAATTGCAACGCCTCTTTGGTGTTGCATTACATGTCAGATGCAACGATTATTGCTGTTACTTTAGATGCCAAAAAGCGTTGGATTATGGGGTCTAACGAGACGGTCTCGAATGCAACGCCCCCTGGTGTTGCATTTGGTCTAATGCAACGCTTTTTTGGCCTAAAGCAACATTAAACATGGCGTTGCATTTGAGCGTTTTTGGCATAGTGATTTTTCCAATTATTTTCACTACATTTAAGAAAGTTGATAGTATAAAAATTCTCTATATGCCAAACTATCAGCAACCAGAAATCACTGTGTGGCCAAGAGAAATACATGTTACACAATGGGTTGCAAAAATATAGTTGTCCCAAAAAATTTAAAAATCAGGAAATGTTAGTTAATTAAAAAAGGTTGTGTGCCTTTGCTGTAGACAATGGTTATTCAACGTTTTTAAAAACATTTTCTGGTGCCCCTTTGGTCAGATGAGATAATGGTTGTTTACGGAGGTAGTGTGTAGGTCAGATCGACATTTTACGCGCCCGCTTGACCCAGATCCGACCACGCCCCATTCGGGTCAGGGATTATGGTTGGGATGGGGTAATATTTTGTAAAAAAATCGGGGATCAGGTGATCTCCGCCCGATCCCCGATTTTAATATTTTTTAAAAATATATTTATATATGTATATAATTAAATTATTATAATTAAATATATATGTATATATTAGCGTTTAACATTTTTAAATCAATTCATTGATTAAAATTTAATTGAGTTATATCTTTTAGAATCAAAAATTATTAATTCTAAATGTTTTTTAGAATAGGTTATTCAATTTAAAATATATATTATGTTTATAATTTAACAAATTAATTTTATTATAAAATTTATTAGAAAATGTATAAATTTTAATATTATTTTTTTTTTAAAAATCCGTTGGGAAGGTCCACTTCCCCATTAGTGGCGGGGATTGGACACCAAAAAATTCCCTATTGGGACGGGTTCGGGGATCAGGTCGGGAATGTGTGCTGGGGATAGCACTCTCTGATCCGAAGTGACCTGACAATCATCCTTATTCATTACTAATTAGGTACATTTGTAAGACAAAAATGTTTTATTTTGTATATTGTACCTCTTATTAATGTTAATTTCACTGAGGTAAATGTGTTGGTAGCCCCGACCTAAATCCCAGGATTTTTGTATGCCATTCCCTCTGATACATAATCGTAGTATATATAGTAGCACATATAGCTGCTGCTTTATATAAACCTAGTCCTAGACCTAATCTGAGCTTAATTGCAGCCTGAGGCGTAGCCAATGACTGTGAACCTGAGGGCGCCTATATGAACTGAATGATAGAGAACCACCGGACTAGAAAGGACTACATGTATTACAGGCCTTCTACATCATGTATATATAAATGAGTTTATTATGTCAATACAACACAAGAAATCTCAGCAACTCTCATGGTATCAGAGCCTCAACATTAAATTTCTATCCTCTTTCAGCATACTGCAATTTTCTTTATTTTTATTTTCTTTTTTTATCTCTTCCTTCCTCATCATTCTATTATTGCAACTAACAGGACTTCTTCTTCCCAACGAGACTCTTCTCCTAAACTTTCAACCTCCTCTTTGGTCGTAGAGAGCACTTCTTCTCTCCTTGACACAGATTCTCCTCCTAACCCATTTCATCTAGCTCATGCCATTACCAACATTAAAACTCTAATTCCAGTTACTCTTGACATAAAAAATCCTAACTATCATAAATGGTGCTATTTCTTTCTTATCACTGCTGGTCGCTTCCTCTTAGCTGACCTCCTTCTTGGAAAGCCCAAACCTGATATCATATCAGTAGAAAAATGGCAACGTGCAGATTTCCTTCTTCAATCCTGGATATACATCACTATCTCAAATGATCTTTCCACCATGATCATCTCTCCAACTGCTACTGCTTCAGAATTGTGGACGGCGCTTGCCTCTTTGTTTACAGACAATAAAGACTACCACGATAATGTTCTTGAAGAACAATCCAAATCTCTTAAGAAAGGCTCTTTTCCATTCATGATTACTGCCAAATTCTGAAGACCACGACTGATAATCTCGCTGATGTTGGCCATTCTGTCACTAACCGCCAACTTGTGCTCAAAACTCTCTGCGGTCTCCCAAATCTTACGGTACCGTAGCCAATCTTATATCCTTTCAGAACCCATTACCCACATTTCTCCAAACTCGCTCCTTACTCCAACTTAAAGAGCACCGTCTCAATGAACCTGATACCACCCAAACTATCTTCTATGCCAATCATCAACCCTCTCGTAGCATCCGTGGTGGCACTTGGTGTGGTGGTGGTCGCAGAGGACGTGGCAGTCCTGGCCGCAGCCACTATAACAATCATCAAAATCAAGGTTTCAACACTTATTGGAATTCTTCTTCCATACTTGGCCCACCTCCAGCCCGCCCGCAACAACCACTACCTTTACAGAAGCCACCTACAGTCAGTTCTCAACCAACGGGCCAACGGGACAAACAATGACCTCTGACGAACTGACAAATGCATTCAACACCATGTCACTCACTCCACCGTCTGAATCATCTTGGTACATGGATACAGGGGCTTCTTCTCACATGGCTTCTAATCCCAGTAACTTTTCAACACTATATGATTTGAACAACTCAACTCCTAAACATAGTTTTGTTGGTGATGGTTCTCCCCATCCTGTTACTCATACTGCTACCTCTATAATTCCTTCTACACCATTTGTTTTGTCCAATGTCCTCATTACTCCTCATCTTGTTAAAAATTTAATCTCCATTCGATAATTTACACGTGATAATCAGTGTTCCATAGAATTTGATCCTACTGGTTTTTCTATGAAGGATCTACAAACTCGGGTAGAGATCCTCAGGAGTGACTGCCAAGGTGATTTATACCCCCTCATAGTCGTCCGCCCACTTCCACGCAAGCCATATGCCTATGTTACCACTGTTGCTGCCTCCTCCCACAATATTTGGCACCAACGACTAGGCCACCCAGGAAATTCTGTCTTAGCAAAGTTAATTTTTATTAATTCTATTCATTGTAACTCCGGTAAAACGGGGAATCTTTGTCAAGCTTGTCAACTAGGAAGCACTGTCGTTTACCATTTTCAATTTCTAATTCTCTGTGTCATGTTCCATTTGATATTATTCATGCTAATCTTTGGACATCTCCTGTCATTAGTCCTTCGAGATTTAAATATTATTTAATTTTACTTGATGATTTTTTGCACTTAATATGGACTTTTCCCCTTCGCATGAAATCTGATGTTTATGACACTTTCAAAACATTCCACAAAATGATACAAACACAGTTCAGTCTTAACATCAAACACTTGCAATGCGATAATGGTGAAGAATTTCGCAATCATGAATTTCACTCATACTTCCAGAAACATGGCATCCTAAATAGATATTCATGTCCACATACTTCTTCACAAAATGGACATGCTAAAAGGATGATTCGAACCATTAACAACATGATTCGCACTCTTCTTTTTCATGCTTCCATGCCGCCTTGCTTCTGGGTGGAAGCACTGACCACTGCAACACACCTCCTCAACATTTCCCCACAAAGACACTCCCTCATAAAACTCCATATGAAGTTCTCATGCGGAGTCCACCTACATACAATCATCAACGTGTTTTTGGCTACCTTTGTTCCCCAAATACTTCAACTACCACATCACATAAATTAGCACCTCGTTCCACCCCATGTATCTTTCTTGGCTACCCAGATTCACATAGCGATTATCGATGTCTTGAATTATCAACTGGTCGCATTATTATTTCGAGACACGTAACTGCTCCAGCATACTCCCCTCTACCTCACACCACTTCTCCCACTTTCCTTCCCCACCCACCAACCTTTTCCTTCCCCTTAACATATTCCACATCATCCCAGTCTCCCTTAACTAATTCTCACACGTCACATATTTCTCATCCATCAGATCTAGCCTCACACACACCCTCTTATCAAATTGATGGTTCTCTATTACCCATATTGGACCTCTCTCAATCTTCTAAGGCCCACTCTACAGGCCCATATCTTCACTCTTATCTAACCCAATCCTTAAGTCACCCACCATCATTATCTTCTCAACCACATCATGACTTAACTCCATTACCTCTCTCCCACTCTCCACGTGAATCTAATCCACCTTCATGCATCTCAACTCCAATTTTGACAAGTCCTTCTGTTGGTTCACATGTTTCACCTCCTAGCATAACCATCTCCAACCATAATTCCCCTCCACCTTCTCTACCAAATCAATCCATCCACCCCATGACCACTCAGAGTAAAACTGGCTCTTTAAAACCGAAAACACCTTCTTCCCTCAATACCACAAACACGATAACCTCCATATCTTCCATTCCAAAAACCTATCGTCAAGCCTTACAGGATCCTAACTAGTACTCTACTACGTTGGAAGAATACAGTGCTTTAGTTCAAAATGATACTTGGAACGTCGTACCTTGTCCCTCTTCTAGTAATGTTATCAGTGGAAAATGGATTTTTAAGCATAAATTTAAAGCCAATGGTTCACTAGATTGATACAAAGCTCGTTGGGTTGTTCGGGGTTTTAACCAGCGACCCGGAATTTATTTTGCAGAAATGTTCAGTCCAGTTATTAAACCGGCAACAATTCAAACAGTACTTAGTCTTACGTTATCGCGCTCCTGGCCAATTCATCAACTCGATGTCAAAAATGCATTTCTCCATGGGCTACTTAATGAGACTGTGTATTGTGTACAACCTCCTGGATTTGTTGATCCATCTCTTCCTCATGGTGTTTGTCTTCTCAAAAAGGCATTATATTGCCTAAAACAGGCTCTACATGCTTGGTATCGATGGTTTGCCACTCACCTTACTACCAGGGATTTACGAGAGACCGTTCTAACACCTCTCTATTTGTGTACCGTTAGGGTTCTTCCCTTGCATATCTCCTCTTGTATGTTGATGATATTGTTCTCACTGCTTCTTCTTCAGACCTTCTACAACAGATTATTACACGTCTAAGTCAGGAATTTGCTATGAAAGATCTTGGTGATCTGCACTATTTTCTTGGGTTTTAGTTTCTCGGTTTCATGGAGGTCTGTTCTAACATCAACGAAAATTCACCACTAAAATTTTGCAGCGGGCAAACATGACATCTTGTAAACCATGCACTACTCCTGCTGATACTCGATGTAAACTCTCTATCGCCTCTGGTCCCAGATCTCTGATCCTACATTTTATTGCAGCCTTGCTAGGGCCTTACAATATCTCACTTTCACTCGTCTTGACATCTCATATGCGGTTCAACAAATCTGTTTGCAATAGGTAAAAAGTTTAGAGCTACTACAACATTTTTCAAGACAACACAAAAAAAAAAAAGCCAGGCCATCTATGGCGTAGTAGATGCTTCCATTCTAGCCGCCCAAATATGTGGGGCAATGCTGATGAATAATTATTCTGAATCAATTCTGAATTCGAGGGTTTTTGTTTTTTTTTGTGTATGTGTGTTAGAGTTTGTTGGAGGTGTGTATTTAAAAGGTGTGTTTAAAAGGTTTTTGTTTAATCTCACAATTCCCTTAAGAAAATAAAAGTTCGAACACATATTTTACTTTGAATAAAATTTTAAATTCTATGTTTATCTATAAATTTAAACTCTTATTTTTTATAAATTCGAATACCTATTCTAATTCTAATATATTAAGAATATATTTTTATTATTAGTGTTTAGAATTCTAAAGTTCTTAACAATTAGAAAAATAGATTGAGAACATTTAAACTCTCCGTATCCTCATTTACATATAATGTGGGTCAGGAATGAATTTTACAAATTTTAAAAAGCGTTAATAAAAGGTAACCAACTACAAAAAGTATTAAAATAATATACTAACACTACTTTTATCTAATACAAGTTGTCATAGGAATAAAATAGCAAAAATACAATATTTTAATGCATAAGCATGCTTTTTAAATTAAAACACAATATGTAATTATACAATTTACAACATAAATATATTCTTCTAGAAGATCCTAGAAAGTTCAAGGATATATTCTACTAGCATATCATAATCTAATATAAATATATTAAATATATTTCTATTAGATCATAATATATCATAATATATTACTTGAATAAATATATCCTTTCTTTTCACCTACCATTATCCTGTCTTTCTCACATTTTCTTCTAGAATATCTAGTTCTAATATAATTATATTGTTTCAAAAAGTACTAGTCTATTCTAGAACCTTCTCACATTTTCTTCTAGAATATCTGGGTCTAATATAATTATATTGTTAAAGAAAGTAACTAGTCAATTCTAGAACCTTCTATCTTATTGTATAAATATATCCTTCCTCTTCACCTACCATTATCCCTCTCTTCCCCATATTTTTCATTCCCCTAAAACTTTCCATACAGCTTCTCTTCTCCATATTTCTCATTTCTTATATCTTTTCGGGACATTTTTCATTTCCCTAAAACTTCTCATACAACTTCTTTTTCCCACATTTTTCATTGCCTGAATACTTGATGGCTTGTACGATGCAGGTTCTTGTGTTCTTTGTGATTCACTAAATCAACATTCAACAACAGGTCAATAGTCAGGTAATCTCTCAACATTCAACAACACGTCAATAGTCAGGTAATCTCTCAAGTTCCAACAATTGTATTATGTTTCTGTTTGAGCACTAGTTTTTTATTAATTAGATATTCATCAATTTAAAATTAAATACAATTAAATCAAGATCTCAATTCTTAACTAATTATAGTTTTTGTTTGTTTTTATAGATCTGGCTTGACCATGATTCCCAAACATAGTTTATATAGTTATGTCCTATTCTAATGTAAAATATTGGAATTTGCTTGATGTGAACTTTTATCCTTTTACAAAACAGTCATGGAGTTTTTTTTAATATTAATGTTAAAAAATACTATTCCAAAATCCTCATGTCACAATTCTTTTATAATAGAATATTTGCAGAAAATACTCCCAAAATTTTATTCCACATAAGGATGACAAATTTTGGACCACAAAATTTTTTATTATACTTTCATTTACTATTTATTTAACTTTTACAAATTTTGTGGTCCAAAAGATTAATTTTTTATGATACACCATTAGTGACTCTTCTAAGATTATTATTTAATAAATTATTGTATATATTTAAAGGTAGCTTAAAAATAATTAATATGAAATCTAACAATACAATTATTTTAATATGCGATTTTTTATTTTATCCATTGGACATCCATGTACGTACTACTTGATACATGCAGGTACCTATGTGCGGTTTTAAAAATCATGACCTCCAGCCAGAAAATGCCATCAGGTACGTAATCCAAGAAAATCCTATAGAACCTCAAAGGTGAATAAATACAAAACTCTTTGTATCATATACTATCAAAATAATACAACGTACAACTTAGTCATTTGACTTTAAGAACTAACTTGAGAATATATGCCATATTTTACTACCATATATGAGTGTATGATTAAATTTTTTTTTTGCCGAATGAGTGTATTTAGATAACATGAATTGCGAATGTTTGTGTGAACTACATGGTGTCATCACCATATTTAAACGACTACTACTCTTTGGTCTGGGTTTTGGAGCCAAGCTATGGATTTCAATTCTAAAGAGACAATGTCAACTTCTTAAGATTACAATGCCGGCCAATCTTCCATCAACTGGTGACTTCAACAATTTATGTAACTAAATATTTTAGAAATTTTAAGAAAATAATTACTAGCTAGTATAGGATTACCTTATGCAGAAATATTTCACTAGCTGTACCTAATGTATTAAATTGTCCTCTGATGAAATTTTGATCTTTCCACATTGATGTCAAGTCTAGAAGAGATAACAGGTATGCTGAAACTTACTGAGTGATTGGTGAACAACTTCCTTTTCAGGATTAATCGATCCAAAGACTGGTAAATGGACTACCTTTTGCACGGAAATTTCGGTGAAGACGTAAGGGTCATGGATTATCCTGGCCTAGCAAATGGAACTTTGACATGTGTTGCTATCTCCTTTAGGTTGTCACTTGCACCAAGCACCGTGTTTCAATTTTTCTGTGATCACAAATCTAGAATGGAGGTATGCATTAATCAGCTAAATGCTAAATGCATACCTCCTTTCTATTTTTGTGATCACAGGAAAACTCAAACAATATGCTTGGTGCAATTGACAAATTAAGGAGGTAGCAACCACTACAAGGATTTTTGCTTAGACAACAGGCAAAACGTGTTGTCTGAATATACCAAAAACTGTTGACTATTGAGAACTCGTCTGATACACACCTCAGACAACACACAGCAAGCTGTTGTGTGAAAGTTGAAAGACAAGTAAAAGCCATCTGAAAAGTGTTGTCTGATACCCAGAAACAACAACACTTTTTTGGAAACCTCTTGTCAAAGCTCCAATAACGCAACACTTTTTAACGAATATATTGTTGTTATTAAGCAGTAAAGACAATGGGTTTTAAAAGAAAGCCTATTGTTTAAGTGCAAAAGATACAATCTTTTACTTGATCAGGGCTGTTGATGTATGTCACTACAGACAATGGTTTCTTAGCAAAAACCATTTGTTAGAACTCCAACACACAACGGTTTATTCCTTCCAAATGCTTGTGTTTATTGTAGTCATACAATGATTTTCCTTTTTATGTATTGTATGTGTTCTTTTTGAACAATAGTTTTTTTGTTTTTCTTGTCGTCAGACAATGGTTTTTTCTTTTTATGTGTTGTATGTGCATAGAATAGACAATGGTTTCTTGAAAGATGTCAATTGTCAGATGATATTTTCCATAAGTGTTTCTAAAAGATGATAATATTGGATAATGATAAGTGAAACAACACTTTTATTTACAACAAAAATTAGAGTTTATACAGTACTAGCAACTAACCAATATTCATAACAAAAACTACCCTACCCTGGCCACTTGGTTGTAGTCATTTGTAGTTGTACTACATATCACATGCTCTTAAAGTTGGTATTACCCTACTTTGGCATCCAATGTATAATCAAACTTGCTTTTCGAATCCAAAGTTGTCCCACTGGGTAAACTCGATCCTGCAAACAAAACGTAACCGCGAGTTAGGCACATTTAAGCTAAGATTATTTCTTTCTTCACATGTTCACATACAAAAAATAACTGAACTTCTTTTGATTCACAATCTCATGGTCTGAGTTTGCTATCCTGCATATAGTACTTCTAATTTTAAATACCTAATAGTAGATGTGAACTGATATCAATTTAGCACCTTGTGTGTTCTTGCACTCCGTAAAAGCATAATGTAAGTTTCCAGATTCCTCCTCATTTCTGAACTGAATGCGGATCCCCCTAGAATAGATTGTCATATGATAAATGTTAACTCATAGCTAGACAATCAATACTGTAACAAGGGTACAAAATAATGCCAGTAAAGTGGAAGCCACAAATGCCCAGAAAGTGCAAGAAATCAATTTGAATCCAAAACTCACGAAACAAGACAAAATGCGCATCTTCTGCACTAACAGCAGGAACAAGAGGCTGCCATTTTGCAACATATCTTAATTATGAAAATGTACAAATATACGAGCCCTTTGGTTGCTACTTCAGCACGATCGACTGGCAGACCATTCTCCCTAAATATACGAGTTACATCAGATAGAAGACTTGCCCTGTCTTCATAACATAGTCATAAACTTATACCCTGCAAGTATAAACATGACATAACTTCATAAATAGAAAACAATATGACAGCAATGAGACATAATACTTTGCAATTCATGAATACAGCACCCGACTTTCCCTGATTATAATTTTCTTTTTCATTTGTCAACTTTTGAATATTGAAATGCAAATTAGAGGAGTAATATAAGTATATGCTTTGATTATATTGGCACTGCCACTGAAGAAACCTGCCCAAATATTATGTCCTAATCCCAAAACAAGAAGCACAAGAGCCGCAAGGAGAATTGACAGCTTCAATGTTACAACCATTGCATTCTTCGCTTTATTAATTTTCCCAGCTCCCAGCTCATTTGAGACTCTTGTTCTATCATCAGAAAGCTATAACTTTAAGGATTGTGATCAGATCAGAATTAAAGTACTCAAAAATGGAGTTTGTAGGTAACATTAATACCTTGTTGCAGCACTCCAGCCGTAGGTAACCATATAAGCAATTGTTTCTGGATTAACACTGTTAAAAGCAAGATGTAATATTAACAGATAGATCAAATTAAAAGACATCATTTATAAGAGCATAGAATTACAATTAACAGAAACAGATCAGAAACAAAATTTTCCTACCATATTGCAATGAGAGAGGTAGTTGCTTCAGAATTTGACATGAGACCAGCCATAAGCACCAAAATTTCAAATGCCCAGTACTCCAAACTGAGAAAATCATGTTAAAAATAGAATGAAATAAGAATAAATCACATTAATGAATCTACGAGCAAGTCAAAATACTAAAAAAAAGGAGAAATGCACTTACCAAACCATAGCAGAAGAAGGTAATGCTTATTTTAAGTTGGGGAAGACATAGTAAAATGATTCCTTCGATAACCCTTTCCAAGTAAGCTTGAAATTTTTGGAGTAACTAATATAAACAGTCAAACTTAGAGCTGATAACCAAAATGTCACGGACATGGTCAATGCTGCTCCCTTGTACCCAAGGGTTGTGAAATGTACCAACAAGTAGGTAAGGCCACAGTGTAAGACCAATGGCACAAGAGAGAATATGACTAAGGGAAAAACTATAGATTGTGTCTGGATAAATCACAACACGTTTTGTAGAATGCCATATGCAATAGATCAAGAAGACATATATATATACCTAATTACTCAAAATAGAGCAAGAAGTAAGCTCACAAATGTTTCAGATAAAAGAGATACTTGTAGAAAAAGGTGTTGCAAAAGAAGACACTCCAGCAGCAGGGGTTGAGCCAAATAATGGAGCTGTATTAGAAAAGGAAGGTGTTGACATAGACAAGGAGCTAAAAAGTGATGTTTGAGGGGAAGCAGATGATGCAAACAAGGAGGACATTGGAGCAGATGTGGTAGGAGTTGCGAACAGAGATGATGATGGTGTGGAGGTAGCTGGAGTATTAAAAAGCGAGGACCCACTCCCCGATGGTGCTGAAGAAAAGCAAGCAGATGTTTGAAGTGCAGCAGATGTTCCAGGAGCTGCTGTGCTTGCAAACAAACCAGCAACCTGAACCGATGGTTGTGAATTTGCTGGCAAATGCTGCGTTGGGTGAACCCTGCGAGCAGCAGCTTCTTGTTTGGCAGTCTCCCTTCTATCAGCCTCAAGAAAAGGATCATTTATATGGCCCCGGCGCCGCTGGTCAGCAAGATATGCAGTTTTCATAGACTCCATGTATTGATGTATGCTTTCAACCTACATGACATACTTTAAGTAAGACATTTGTAATGCACAAGCTAAGAAAGATTATTTCAGAAAAGAACAGTACACAAATTGCTCAGAAGAATAATTCAGTAAAGAAGAAAGCAAGAAAGTAAAGAAATGGTCTGAACCATTATATAAACTTGGTTCATTCATACAGGTCTTGAATTTGCACCTCATTCTGTGATATGTTGAGCTCACAGTACACACCATATGTACATGTAAATGATACTAATGAGTTGTGCATTCTCTCATATCCGCGAGGCTTAATTAGTGTACACCTTACTATTCTGATATTCTGTTAACTAAGGTAATGCTAACCTAATTAAATGCTGGTCGAAATTATGTCTCTTCTTCAACAGATGATCCATATCTTCGTTTTGATTTGCTTCAGACTAGGAAGACAAATGATCCATATCTTCGTTGTGATTTGCTTCAGAATAGGAAGAGACTTAAAAGTTCCATTGATTTTCATGTGTTTGCTGCCAGTTGTAAAATTCTTCTGTTCACATTCTTCTGTTGTGCCTGACGAAAAAAGAATAGAATTTGATTAATGCCAACCAACAAAGCAAGTAAAACAAAGGAAAAGTTGTGTATATCAAACCTTTGTCATACCCTACTATAGTGGGAGCCTTTTGTAATAGAAACAAAATTAGAACTGAATGAATATATGCTATACCTGCAATCTCTTACTTTAGTCTGAACCCTCTAAATTCGTGCTTCAACCAACTTGGGTTCATGTAGTTTTCATTTTTCTGCCCGCGACCTTAATATGTTGTCCTTTGGTTCTTTGGTTGCAGCAGTTTCTATCTTTTCTGTATCCTCTAAGCTTAAGCATTCGTCCTCAGACAGTGATAGATAAGAATCAAGTAAAACAAGATTCAGCCCCGTAAGGAAAGGAAAGAGAGAGTTGAGAGATTAGAGAGGTTTTAAGAAACAGATAAACAAATCTAAGAATTAGAAGGAGATGTTTTGTCTTTATTTACTCATTAACGTCATAGAGAGAGAGAGGGAGAATGAGAGATATGTAGAGAGAGATTGAGGGAGAGACAGAGAGATAGAGAGATTGAAGGATTGAAGGATAAGAGTAAGGTTTAGAATATATGGACGAGCAAAGTTTGGGGATAAGGGGGAGAAGGGGGAAATAAAATGCTGGAAATTTTCGGTTGGGGGGAATTTGTGCGCCTCAACATTTTAAGTTTTTCAATGTGTTATTTCATTTCATTTTTTAATTTTTTAATTATTTTGGTTCAAATTTTAATTTTATTTTAATTTTATTAGATTTCAATTTTAAAATTTTAAATTTTACATATATGTATGTACTCAATTTAGTGTTCGGAAAAATAATCAAAAAATAAAAAGGTCGGTTAGTACGGGATTTTAACAAAAACGTAGTAAAAGTGTTGCTTCCTATAACGGGACCTGATCCAGATTCACTGGATAATTTTTTTGAGTGATTTTTTCGACGATCCAACCATACGGATGTTAATAAACACTCGTTTTAGTTTTGGGAAAAAATAATCAAAAAAATAAAAAGGTCGGGTTGTACGGGAATTTAATAAAAACGTAGTAAAACTGTTGCTTCCTATAACGGGGCACGATCCAGATTTACTGAATATTTTTTTTGAATAATTTCTTCGATGATCGAATCGTACGGATGTTAATAAACACTCACTCTAGTGTTGAGAAAAAATAATTAAAAAATAAAAAGGTCAAGTTGTACGAGATTTTAACAAAAACGTAGTAAAAGTGTTGCTTTCTATAACGGGACACGATCCATATTCAATGAATAATTTTTTTGAATGATTTCTTTGACGATCCAACTGTGCGGATGTAAATAAACACTCATTTTAGTTTTTGAAAAAAATAATTGAAAATAAAAAGGTCGGGTCGTACGAGATTTTAACAAAAAAGGTAGTAAAAGTGCTGGTTCCTATAATGAGGCACGATCCTGATTAACTGAATATTTTTTTTTGAATAATTTCTTCGACAATCGAACCGTACGAAAGTTAATAAACAATCATTTTAGTGTTGGGAAAAAATAATCTAAAAATAAAAAGGTAGGGTTGTACGAGATTTTAACAAAAACGTAGTAAAAGTGGTGCTTCTAACGAGACACGATCTAGATTAACTGAATAATTTTTTTTGAACGATTTCTTCGATGATCGAATCGTACGAAAGTTAATAAACACTCATTTTAGTGTTCGGAAAAAATAATCGAAAAATAAAAAGGTGTGGTTGTATGAGATTTTAACAAAAATGCAGTAAAAGTGTCGCTTCCTATAACGGGCACGATCCAGATTCAATGAATAATTCTTTTGAATGATTTCTTCGATGATCCAACCGTACGGATGTTAATAAACACTCATTTTAGTTTTGGCAAAAAATAATCGAAAAATAAAAAGGCCAGGTTGTACGAGATTTGAGTAAAAACGAAAACGTTGTAATGATATAGATTCCGGTAAATATTATTCTTGAAGATCAAAGTCTAATTCGAAGATGTTACTGAATTTGGATTTTGACGCTCCGATAGTTGAATCGAAGCTCTCAACGAACCCTACGTGTTTTTGACAACAGATGAGGTGCTGGTGATTTCAATTATTTTCTAAAATTCAATTTATTTTCGAAATTTTTATGATTAAAAATTAAAAAAAATTTGCAAAAAGTGTTTGCTGTGAAATCTGAAGATGCCATGTTGTAGATCTTGTTTTTCTGGTCAATTTCATATATCATATGTTGGATTTTGAGTTCCATAACATATAGAAATTGGAGATTGATTATAGTGTTCTTCGTGTTGGAATGAAAGCTTGAAGATGGTGATGAATAGTATTGTTTTAATCATGTTTTGGTAAAAAGGTAAAAAATGAAATGTTTTTAACCTTTTCACCTTTTAACTTATTTACTTCTAATTACTAAATTACCTTTTATTTAAAAAGGTAAATTATTTATTTACTTTTCATAATTGTTTTTATTTTGATTACTTATTTTAAATCCAAAATTTAGTTATAAAAATGCAGAAAAGTTATTTTCTAAAATTGTCATTCTAACAATACTTTTTATGAAGTATTGTCTATGATTCATTCACATAATATTTCTAAAAAATGTTGTGTGTTGGTTCACTGTCACACAACACTATGGATAACATATTGTATGACTGCTACTTAGACAACAGACCCAAAAGCAACGGTTTTCCGGGATATTGTGTTGCAGGCATTCACACAACACTTATTTGCTAACGCTTGTCTAATCTTAAAAATACTTATGCATTTACACAACACCACTGGTCAAGAAATGCTTGCCTGGTAAGATTTATCACACAACGGTTTTGGCCCATTGTGTGAATGGTGGATTACACAATACTTTCTCGAGTAGGAAAATAACAGTTGTCTGATCATTTCGGGCAACACTTTTTTCCATGGGTGTTGTCTGATACGTGTCATCTATTGTCAGATTTCTTGTAGTGAACAGTACCAATCATAGTTCCATTTGGTAGGCGAGGATCATCCATAACCCTTCTACTCATCAGTGTAACATCTTTAATTACCGAATTTTTTTGTGAAATGTAGTACTCCATCTGCCGGTCTTTGGACTAAGAATCCCAAAAAGTAAGCTGTTCACGAATCTCTCAACAAGTTTTAGTATACCTGTTCTTATTTTGGACTTGACATCACTATGAAAATATCATGATTTAATTACACTTTGAGACATTATGTATGGCTAGTGGCATATTTCTGCATTAAGATACTTGAATACGAGCTAGTAATTATTTGCTTATATTAAATTTCTAAAATATTTACTTAAATAAATTTTTGAAGTTACAAAGTTAATTGAACATTGGCCGACATTGTAGTCTTATGAAGTTGACATTGTCTCTCTAAAGTTGAAACCCATGACTTGGCTCCAAAATCCAACAAAAAGAGCAGTAGACGTTTGTACATCACTACGCCAAAAACTCTCAAATGCAACGCCATGTTTAATGTTGCTTTAGGGCAAAAAAGCGTTGCATTAGACCAAATGCAACACCATGGGGCGTTGCATTCGAGACCGTCTCGTTAGACCCCATAATCCAACGCTTTTTGGCATCTAAAGTAACAGCAATAAGCGTTGCATCTGACATGTAATGCAACACCACAGCAAGCAAATGCAACACCAAAGAGGCGTTGCAATTGACATTAGACATAGTTCCAATTCCACGTCACGAATGTGGGCCCCACAAGCATGCCACATCAGCAATGGGTCCAGCTAGCATGCCACGTAAGCAACAGTCCAGCTGGCATGCCACGTCAGCAACAGTACAGCTGGCATGCCATGTTAGCATGTGGGGCCCACGTGCCATGTCAGCATGTGGGGACCACTTTCCATGTCAGCAATAGGGCCTACCATGCCACGTCAGCAGTGGGTCCCACATGCCACGTCAGTAGTGGGTCCCACGTGCCACGTCAGCATTGGGTCCCCTGTGCCACGTCAGCCCTGGGGCCCACAGTCATGTAATGCAACGCTATTATTTACTTTTTAAAACACTAGAATCTTATCAAATGCAACACTATATTTACCAAATGTAACACTAAAATATCTAATGTAACACTGAAAATATCAAATGCAACGCTTTAATTAAAGAAACCCATCAAAATACATTCAAAGGCATTCAAAGCCATCCAAAACATTCAACCAGCCACCAAATAGTTACAATCATCCACACCAACATCATACTAATACCTAATAAAACCATTACAAATACTTCCAAAAGGAATCCAACATAATTCTAAACCAACAAGCACATACGATTAAATCTAAATTTTAAAAGTACAAAACCATTACACAGTTACGTAATCATATTGCTATTCGGTTCCGCCTTGAGTCATAGGAGTACCGTTGTCATCATCATAGTTGAAAGCTCGTGGATAAAAAACAATAGTTAAATCGAATGAATCAAATGTGAAATGAATGAATCAAGAATTAAGACTACTTTGCGATGCTGTGTGAGATTTACGCACTTATCTAATCAAATATTTATGTGAATATATGAAGCTATGATGCATCATGACTAATAAGTGTTAGTACCTTGGTTCAACCAATATTAATGCTGCCACATCGGCATTTTTTAAAATTAAAAAATATCTAATGCAACGCCAGCTGTTAATGTTGCATTATGTGAAACACCATGGATCAAATGCAACACTAATTATGTGTAATGCAACACCAGTTCAAGTTCTGTTTCATTAGAGCCAAAATTTCATACCTAACAAAACACTTTCAGTGAAACACTTTCTAAAAGCATTGCATATGAGCATTTATGGCGTAGTGCATGGTGTTGACACCATTTTCGTCCACATAAACATGCTCGATCTATGCTATCTAGATAATTATAGTAAAAATTGTGTACTTTTATAGTTGGTTGTTAAAATCAAATGACCAAGTTGCAATTAGCTAACTTGAGCTGTAAACAATTTTGATAATGCATAATACATGAGTCTTAAATTTGGAAAAAATTCTGAAAATCATGATTGTGCCCCTACATTATTTCTGAGTCTTAAATTTGTTATAAGCTGCCTCAACATTTTAACAATTTTAAACAATGTTAAACATCAACAAGCTTTGTCGTTCTCTTGAATTTGATATAAGCTGCCTCAACATTTTTATGTGCAATTTCAATCAATGTTACAGATCAACAAGCTTCGTTTTCTATCAATGATTTTATAACAGCTAGCCTACTGGTATGTACTGAGCTCATGGAACAATTCAGACCAGTTCAGTCACGATAAATTTATATTTGTTGCGATGCAGCAAAAAATGGCAGAAGGTATCAGCAACTCTCTCCTCCGCAACACTTGTAGGTACATTGTCTTCTCATACTGAAAACCTCTCCTTTCACAGGAATATATTTCTCTGTCAAAAGAATTCCATGGCTCAAAAGTCGATCCCAAATGACCGGGGGAAAGTGGTATATATGTACTAGTTACTATTAATTTTTCCTAGCAAGTGGTAATGCATTATCCTGCGTTTTCTCTTTGGTTGTTTTGTACTTGTTCTTTGTATTAATTTCATATCATATTTCTTGAAGTTTATGAGAATGCATGAAATTATAATATGGGATAGAAAGAGAGGGCAGAAAAACTGAAGATATATATTATTATTGCTTCTACTGCGCGCATATTACAACGGAGGCAAGAGCCTCAATATATAGAAAATAGGAAACTCGGCGGCTACTCTTGCTATAGTAGCTAGTATATGATGATATTATCTTAATGACATAAGCTTGATGATGTCAATGTTAAAGCTGATATTTAACAATATTATATTGAATGGTTTGTAATAGTTTACATGGTATTTCATTAATTGACGCGAGAAACCAAGTACATACTCTTTTTCCAAGCAAATGCATTTTTACAGGCACTTACCTAATACAATAAAACTATGTGTATTCATATGTTGACTACTAATTGTACCAATATTGTTATCAAATAATTATACCGTGTTCACATGTTAGCCACCATCAAGTTTTCAACTACTCCATCTGTTCCTCTCATTTCTTTACACTTTCTTTTTTGGGATATCCATCTCAAATCTTTACATTCCAAAACTTACCCAAAATAGAAAAGTTTTATAATAAAAAAATAACTACATCCCCTACTTTCCTCCATTAAACTCATTTTATTACATAAAATATTGATTGGTCCCACCATCAAGATTTCAACTACTCTAGTGAAGACACTGTAAAGGCTGTAGTTGACTAATGACCATAAATATTGCCTGAAGCTCTGTATGTGTGCATCACCAATACTTTCAATTTCATCACCTTCTTAATACATCCGATTTCATAAAAAACACCCCATGACTTTGACCTCCTTCGATTCATCGCGGACTTAATTTTGGTATTAGCAACCATGAAATTTGCACATTCATTTTTAAACAATGTCACTGATAAACAAGATTTTTTTCAAGGCTTCAATAACAGATGACCCATTGGTGCGCTAGACTCGTGGAACAATTCCATCAACTTTTGTCAGGGGAATGGAGTTACATGTAGCCGTAGACATATGAGGGTAACAAAACTAAGCTTTTACTCGCAAGGTTTGGTGGGTATATTGCCTTCTCATGTTGGAAACCTATCCTTTCTCAGGTCAATTCTCCTCCGTCAAAATGACTTTCAGGGCTCAATCCCCAACGAAATTGGTTCACAATTCTTTTCAAGGTGGATTTCCTGCCAATCTGAGTCATTGTGTAGATATTGCACACACTGGAATGTCTGGCAATAATCTAAAAGGAAAATTACCTAAAAAGTTTGCTTCATGGTCTAAGCTTAATTCCTTTAGTCTTAAAAAGTGCATTTTCTTACTCCCTTAAAAACAAAGAACATTCTTCACCCAATATATATATTGTGAGAGATAGTCAGGTAAAAATACAAAATATCATTCCCATTTAAGCATCTATTTAAAATACCTATTCTACTTCTAATATATTAAGAATATATTTTTATTATTAGTATTTAGAATTCTAAAGTTCTTAACAATTAGAAAAATAGATTGAGAACATTTAAACTCTCCGTATCCTCATTTACATATAATGTGGGTCAGGAATGAATTTTACAAATTTTAAAAAGCGTTAATAAAAGGTAATCAACTAAAAAGAGTATTAAAATACTATACTAAAACTACTTTTATCTAATACAAGTTATCATAGGAATAAAATAGAAAAAATACAATATTTTAATGCATAAGCATGCATTTTAAATTAAAACACAATATGTAATTATACAATTTACAACATAAATATTTTCTTCTAGAAGATCCTAGAAAGTTCAAGGATATATTATACTAGCATATCATAATCTAATATAAATATATTAAATATATTTCTTTGAGATCAGAATATATCATAATATATTACTTGAATAAATATATCCTTTCTTTTCACCTACCATTATCCTGTCTTTCTCACATTTTCTTCTAGAATATCTAGTTCTAATATAATTATATTGTTTCAAAAAGTACTAGTCTATTCTAGAACCTTCTCACATTTTCTTCTAGAATATCTGGGTCTAATATAATTATATTGTTTCAAAAGTAACTAGTCTATTCTAGAACCATCTATCTTATTGTATAAATATATCCTTTCTCTTCACCTACCATTATCCCTCTTTTCCCCATATTTTTCATTCCCCTAAAACTTTCCATACAGCTTCTCTTCTCCATATTTCTCATTTCTTATATCTTTTCCGGACATTTTTCATTTCCCAAAAACTTCTCATACAACTTCTCTTTCCCACATTTTTCATTGCCTGAAACTTTCTTTTCATACAATTTATATTAGTATGGATAAATGGTAATCTAAATTAATTACTTGTTTAAAGTCTATATGCTTATCTACATATATTTTTTAAACCAAATTTAAAATATTTTTATGATTATACTTGATGGCTTGTACGGTGCAGGTTCTTGGTGTTCCTTCTTTGTGATTCACTAAATCAACATTCAATAACACGTCAATAGTCAGGTAATCTCTCAACATTCAACAACACGTCAATAGTCAGGTAATCTCTCAAGTTCCAACAATTGTATTATGTTTCTGTTTGAGCACTAGTTTTTTATCAATTTAGATATTCATCAATTTAAAATTAAATACAATTAAATCAAGATCTCAATTCTTAACTAATTATAGTTTTTGTTTGTTTTTATAGATCTAGCTTGACCATGATTCCCAAACATAGTTTTTTTTTGCTAAAAGATTTAAATATAAAGGA
This sequence comes from Saposhnikovia divaricata, assembly GCA_036435485.1. Lineage (NCBI taxonomy): Eukaryota > Viridiplantae > Streptophyta > Magnoliopsida > Apiales > Apiaceae > Saposhnikovia > Saposhnikovia divaricata. Next base: position 50,000,219 of record CM071594.1, on the reverse strand, counting down.
AAGAAAAAACAGGGATTCACCCTTGCTCCTCAGCATAGGCAAGGATAGGACTAACTAGAAAACATCTAGCCTAACAGCTAAAAAGAAATTAATGAAAAGCCATTTCCCTAAGACAGCCAGAACAATCAAATGAAAATCCACCTATAGAGAGCTAAGTTCGCATGTTTTTGGAACCACGTTGAATTTTTGAGCTTGGTCTTCAAGTCCACCATGATTGTAGCAATTAGCTGTCTCGGTTTAAGGCTGCCTTTATTGTGCAAACGAGGATTACGCTCCCTCCATAAGTGATGAGCAAATATCTGCGCTGCTAGCAAAAGAACTGCTCTATGAACAAAGTCGATGTGCAACCCCCAAGCAGAAATAAGTTCTGGCCAGCTCTCCCCGTCAATAATAACATCTAAAACACCAGCAGTCTTGCTGAGGATAAAGTTCCCATATGCACACTTGACGAAAAGATGAGAGTCGTTCTCAAGACCGCCCACACATAACAAGCAGTGTGGCTGGACATCCAAACCAAATGAGAGAAGTCTATGAGAAGTTGGAAGACGACCCAAACAGAGAAGCCATTCAAGGTGAGCGAACCGTTGGATTTTAAGTTTGTGCCAAACCAGATCAGACCAAGATACCTGAGCAGAAATTCTTCTTATAGATTTCCAAATATCCCCCGTTTTCAATTTCTTTAGAGGAATACAGCCCCAACAAATCACATCATTGTTCTGAAGATTGAAATTTGGAAAAGAAAAGTTTTGAAGCCAAGAAGCTAATCCAGGATCAATATGGTGTATTCTTATTGAAGGCTGAGGCAATATCCAAGAACCTGTTTGAATTATGCAATTTATAGAAGCTTCATGGGATATTCCAGATTAAGCAATGATATTGGCCGTAGTAGACAATGCCAAACAGTTTGAATTCCACCAAGGTTCAAACCAAAGAGACGTACCTTGACCATTCCCAGCTTATAAGAAAGAAATTGTCTAGCAACTGTTCGAAGTTTAAGCACATTCCTGAAAATCCAAGAACAGTCTGATGGCATTCGCAGCGTCCAGAAATACTTCTTTTTAACGCGGTAGTGTTAACCCAGTTAGACCACAAAGAAGGCTTTTTTTGAAACAATCTTACACAGGTGGTGCAGTATTTGAGATTTATTCCAATCCTCAGTTTTTTTAAGACCTAAACCTCCTTCTTACACAGGGCTACACACTTTCTCCCAACTGACTTTTGCTCCGCCTTTCGAGTTTACATCCCCCTTTCATAGAAACCTAGTGAGTAACGACTGGATTCTATTGTGAACCGAAACAGGGAGGATAAAATGGTTTGTCCAGAAAGCTTGGATTGCAAATAAGACTGAACGTATCAGTTGAACATGACCCGCTAAAGAGAGAAGCAAAGTCGTCCAGCATGATATCCTAGCAGAGATTCTCTCCAGAAGAGGAATGCAATCATTATGACTGAGCCTTGAAGATATTAATGGAACGCCCAAGAATTTGACAGGGAGGTCACCATGAGTAATTCCAAACATAGAATCAAACCAGTGAATTAGACTAGCAGTACAGTTGCCGAAGAAGACAGTGCTTTTGGCCATGTTTGGACAAAGACCACTCACCTCTGAGAATTTAGTCATGCAATGCATTAGATGAGAGACCGATGCCTGATCACCTCTTGAGAAAAATAAAACATCATCCGCATAGAAGAGATGTGTAAGTTTGAGGTCCTTACATTTCCAGTGGTAATTGAAAGCACCTGGCACTTGAGCTAGCATAGTTGACAGAACGTTCATAGCTATGGAGAACAAAAAAGGAGAGATATGATCCCCTTGACGAATACCCTTCTTTCCATCAAAAGAGCCACACAGAGACCCATTAATCTTGACAGAGTAGGTTGGGGTTGAGATGCACATATAAATCCATTTTATGAAAATATCCGGAAAATTATGTTTTTTCAGAGCTCCTATGACAAAATCCCATGCTAACGAGTCGAAAGCTTTATGAAGATCCAATTTCAAAGCACATTTAGGAGCACCACTATCCCGTTGATAACCTCTAAACAGTTCTTGGGCCATCAAAATATTGTCAGATATTGTACGGCCAGGAACAAAGGCAGACTGCGATGCATTTATGATATTAGGCATGACCATCTTGATACGACTTGCAAGAATCTTCGCAATACATTTGTATGGAATAGTGCAGAGAGAGATTGGTATGAATTCTTTCATTGAAGAAGGGTTTTTCACCTTTGGAATTAAAGCGATGGTAGTGGCATTCATTGATTTATGTATGGAAGCTGTAGCAAAGAAATGCTTGACAGCCTTACAGAAATCTGATCCAACAATGTTCCATGTAGCCAAGAAGAATTCTACGGTAAAACCGTCCGGACCCGGAGCCTTGTTCTTCCCCATAGCTTTTAGAGTTCTAAAAATAAGATCATCTGTCACTAGCGCCTCCAACAAAGAAGCTTGAGTCGAAGAAATATTTGGACAGGGCAGTTCATCAAAATTGCAGGTCTGAAGCTGTGGTGAAGCACCTAAAGTGGTTGTAAAATAATCTATAGCCAATTCTGAAATGTTTTTGTGGCCTGAGACAAGAACCCCAGCACTGTTCTCAAAAGCCATTATCTTATTTGTGTTCCAATTCGACTTTGTTTGATTGAAGAAAAACCTGTTATTACCGTCTCCCATTGTTAACCATTTTATTCTTAATTTTTGATGTAGAAGCTGTTCCTCTTCGATGAGAGCATTTTGAAGTTTATGAGAAGCCTGGCTTTCCAGTTGTAAAAGGCCCACGTTATCACAGTCGCAGATAAGCGTCTCCTGTACCTCTATGAGAGCAACGCGAGCTAGAGAGACATTAGTATGCACGTTTCCATGTGAATTGTTCAGGGTAAGAATAGCTCGTTGAACATCCTTCAATTTCTGATTTAAGATTGCCATAGGGTCACCATACCACTGAGTATTCCAGGCCCTGAGAACCGTGTCAGCAAAACCCTCAACCCCTGTCAAGTAGTTATGAAATTGAAAAGCTTTCTTTATTTTCTCCATTTGTAAAGGTAGAGAACAAAGTAATGGACAATGATCCATAAGGCCATTGTTTTTTACCATGACAAAAGCTTCAGAATGCAGGGTAAACCAGTCCTTATTCCCTAGCATACGATCCAGACGCTTGTGAATTAAAGAAGATTGCTTATTGTTCCAAGTGTAGAGTGAGCCCACTATTCTGATGTTCCCCAGGCCTGAATTGGAAACACAGTCGGAGAAAGCTTGCATATCCGTAGTCCAGTATTCACGGCCCCCTCTAACCTCATTTAGCGATAAAATGCAATTAAAATCTCCATTGACACACCAAGGCATCGTAATAGTCTGACTTATGTTTTCAATTTCCCTCCACAGCGAAACACGCTGATGAGGCGTATTCAAAGCATAAACAAAAGTAACACAGAAGGTCATATGTGTTTCCAAGAAGGAAACCTGTCAAGTAGTTATGAAATTGAAAAGCTTTCTTTATTTTATCCATTTGTAAAGGTAGAGAACAAAGTAATGGACAATGATCCATAAGGCCCTTGTTTTTTACCATGACAAAAGCTTCAGAATGCAGGGTAAACCAGTCCTTATTCCCTAGCATACGATCCAGACGCTTGTGAATTAAAGAAGATTGCTTATTGTTCCAAGTGTAGAGTGAGCCCACTATTCTGATGTTCCCCAGGCCTGAATTGGAAACACAGTCGGAGAAAGCTTGCATATCCGTAGTCCAGTATTCACGGCCCCCTCTAACCTCATTTAGCGATAAAATGCAATTAAAATCTCCATTGACACACCAAGGCATCGTAATAGTCTGACTTATGTTTTCAATTTCCCTCCACAGCGAAACACGCTGATGAGGCGTATTCCAAGCATAAACAAAAGTAACACAGAAGGTCCTATGTGTTTCCAAGAAGGTGACGAAACAGGTAATTTGTTGAGCTGATTTAACATGAGCTTGAACTGTCCAAATTTTAGGATCCCACCCTACCCAAACACGACCATAGTCATGAGCCTCATAATTGTAAATCCATTTCCAATTCTTGTTTATGCATCTTGATATAGAAAGCGAATTTTCCATTCGAACTTTAGTTTCAACTAAACCCATTAAAGAAACATTATTGACGGAAATAAAGGTTGTAACCTCCCTCTGATGAAGGCCTTTATTGAGACCTCTTACATTCCAAACTGAGAACTTCATTATAAGTGTTTAGGTGTTGTTGGCAAGCCTGCCAACCTAGAACTTTTCCTGTATGAGACCTGAGTGAAACCAGCTGCATCCACATTATTTGGTTCATGAGAAAGCGGTGGTTTTGGAATGTTAAGGACAACCTCCAGGAGATTAGTTTTAACAGGAGATTTCCCATTTTTTCTCTTCCTTCCTGGAGATTTCTTAAAGTCAGTAAGATGATCCTCCGAGATATTCGACAAAGCTGCGAACCCATTATCCATAGCAATTGGTATGGCGTCAGTGACCAAAAGATTCTCATTGAACTGCATATTGTTGTGTTCATCACATTGGATTGATGAACCTATTGGAAGTGTGTCAAATTCCTCCAAGTCATTCACATTTTCAATTTCTTTTAAGATCTCATCATCATCCATAACGACTTTACAGCCACAGAATTCACCTACCACATAAGGCACCATTTCCATATTCTTTAGATGCTTCGCCTTGAGGATAGGGGTTTGAAATGCTGTTGTGTTCTATGTTGAGGCAGGGGGACCACCACTAGTAGGCTGATTCGTTCTAGGTTTTTTGTGCACTCTTTCTGGGTTATTAACACAACGAGCAAGAGAGTGACCAAAACACTTGCAAAGGCTACATGAATAAGGAAGTTGAGGATATTGAATTTCAATCTTTTCTTTCTCTTCTACACCTTCCACATTCAAAACATTAACCCAAACAAAATCCGGTTTAGGGGATGAATAAGCCAATTCTACTTGAACATTAGCATATTTGAGAGGCTCGAACTTTGACGTGGCAGTGTCAAACTTGAGAGGCCTTCCCACAGCCTTTGCAATCGCTGACAAACTATCTTTTGACCACAGTGAGTATGGGACATCGACCAGACGTATCCAACATGGAACTTTGTCAACTACATTTCTTTTGAATTTAGAGCCCTCCATCCATGGCAACAAGTACAAAGTCTTACCACCCATTTGAACCGTGTTCAAATTTAAAGCAGCATTTCTTTCGACTAAACTGTCAAAACGGAAAGTATAGTCCTTTGCAACTATAATACACACCAGTTAAACCATTGTTTTGCCACAATTTGTGCGCCTGTTCACGAATAAATTTGAATGCAAAGTTTCCCCCAAACATAGTTTATATAGTTATGTCCTATTCTAATGTAAAATATTGGAATTTGCTTGATGTGAACTTTTATCCATTTACAAAACAATCATGGAGTTTTTTTTAATATTAATGTTAAAAAATACTATTCCAAAATCCTCATGTCATAATTCTTTTATAATAGAATATTTGCAGAAAATACTCCCAAAATTTTATTCCACATAAGGACGACAAATTTTGGACCACAAATTTTTTTATTATACTTTCATTTACTATTTATTTAAGTTTTACAAATTTTGTGGTCCAAAAGATTAATTTTTTATGATACACCATTAGTGATTCTTGTAAGATTATTATTTAATAAATTATTGTATATATTTGAAAGTAGCTTAAAAATAATTAATATGAAATCTAACAATACAATTATTTTAATAGGTGATTTTTAATTTTATCCATTGGACATCGATGTATGTACTACTTGATACATGCTGGTACCCATGTGCGGTTTTAAAAATCATGACCTCAAGCCAGAAAATGCCATCAGGAACGTAATCCAATAAAATCCTGTAGAACCTCAAAGGTGAATAAATACAAAACTCTTTGTATCATATATTATCAAAATAATACAACGTACAACTTAGTCATTTGATTTTAAGAACTAACTACAGAATATATGCTATTGTTTACTACCATATATGAGTGTATGATTAATTTTTTTTTTTGCCGAATGAGTGTATTTAGATAACATGAATTGAATTGTGAATGTTTGTGTGAACTACATGGTGTCATCACCATATTTAAACGTCTACTGGTCTGGGTTTTGGAGCCAAACTATGGATTTCAATTCTAAAGAGACAATGTCAACTTCTTAAGATTACAATGCCGGCCAATCTTCCATCAACTAGTGACTTCAACAATTTATGTAACTAAATATTTTAGAAATTTTAAGAAAATAATTACTAGCTAGTATAGGATTACCTTATGCAGAAATATTTCACTAGCTGTACCTAATGTATTAAATTGTCCTCTGATGAAATTTTGATCTTTCCACATTGATGTCAAGTCTAGAAGAGATAACAGGTATGCTGAAACTTACTGAGTGATTGGTGAACAACTTCCTTTTCAGGATTAATCGGTCCAAAGACTGGTAAATGGACTACATTTTGCACGGAAATTTCGGTGAAGATGTAAGGGTCATGGATTATCCTGGCCTAGAAAATGGAACTTTGACATGTGTTGCTATCTCCTTTAGGTTGTCACTTGTACCAAGCACCGTGTTTCAATTTTTCCGTGATCACAAATCTAGAATGGAGGTATGCATTAATCAGCTAAATGCTAAATGCATACCTCCTTTCTATTTTTGTGATCACAGGAAAACTCAAACAACATGCTTGGTGCAATTGACAAATTAAGGAGGTAGCAACAGTACCCATCATAGTTCCATTTGGTAGGCGAGGATCATCCATAACCCTTCTACTCATCAATGTAACATCTTTACCGAAATTTTTGTGAAATATAGTACTCCATCTGCCGGTCTTTGGACTAAGAATCCCGAAAAGTAAGCTGTTCTTGTTAGGCCGAATACACACTAATAATCAATATTAGATGAGAGAATAACAATTAAGATGATTATGCACTTTAAATCTTCTGGTATTAAAAACTCTCTTCATGATGTAAACTATCACAAAGAGCTACTAGGTTACAATAAAGATAGTTCGATGCAATACCCTTCTAGGGTTAACCTAACTGTATTTATAAAACATACAGCTTCGATACAATCTCTAATTGATATTCCTAATAATCAGCTATAGAATGATATCAATTACAGATTGTCACACGTCTCCTAAGTCAACTCGATCTCTTTGATAGCTATCCAATCTCCAAAGATCTCGCTTCCATATCAATCTTCAATTGATCTCTAATATCTTATGTTGACTTCGTACGTGCTGCTTCTAGACAGACTTTACTAAACTCTGTCCAGCTTCTGTAGTCAGTGTTTAACTAAACTCTGACTGCTTCCAGCTAAACTCTGATTTGTCGCTGTAGCTCCTAAACACTGTTTTCATCAATCAATTCTACCAATCTCCCCCAACTTGTTCATTAGCAAGAATGTACACGTTTAAAGTAAATGATGATGTCAAAACAAATACAAAATTACAGTGATTAATATACAAACAGAGTTTAAGCTTCTACTTAACAAAAATCTACAGAAATAAGAAAACTCTTACAGAATTTAACCTCTAATCTCTTCGAGATCTGGTGTAGCTCTGAGATAGTCTATAAGCAATCTTCTTTCAGCATTTTCAAGTTCATTCTCCATAGCTTCCTTGATCTCTCTCAACTGAGGATCATTCTCATCAGTCTGATAGATAGCAGCTCTGAGATCGTAGATTTTGTTTCTTCTCATTTCATTTCCCAATCTGATATAGTTCACCTCTTCAGACTTCAAATTAAAATCAAGAACAGTGATTCCAAGATCAGTCTTTAACTTTGTAGTTCCCTTTTCCATCTCTATCAGCTTTCCATTCCAGTCTCTGTACTTAGGAACATATTTACTGTTATACTTCATACCTCTTCTTGCCAGATTCTGAAGCATCTTCTGTCTAAGCACATTGGCAAAAGATTGAGTCCTTTGATTTGTTACCTTGAAAAGATATAGAACATGTTCTAGTTCTTCCCAATATTTCAAACCAATATCATTCTCCCCAATTTTAAAAACTGTTCCATCTGTCATGAAGTATAATAGAAAATCTTTCTTTAGGCTCTTCTGATAGACCAACTGTACTGATTCCAGTCTGTCTAAACTCTCTTGAGTGACAACACATTGACCTGGAACAGCCAGTGAAGATGGATCTCTAGGATTAACATTCTGCCTTTTATCCTTGTGTGATCCTATACCACCCTTGTTGTTTCCAATTTTCCCAGAAAATGCTCTTCCATCAGTGAAATCCATAGAACCTTTAAGTGCTTGATTTGGATCATGAAGAGTTCCCTTTCCAAAAGTTGATTTCAACTGAGAAAATTGTAAAGGTGTGGTCACAACTTGTGTAGCAACAGAGGTTGTGTTTTCATTCTTCTTTACAACTTGTGTAGAAACAGAGGTTGTATTTTCTCCAGCAATGCCTTTCAGCTTTTGCTTAAAGTCTGCATCTGTTGGTTTTCTGGATACTTGCATCCTTTGTTCAGTACCAACTTTTTCTTTGATTTGAATGCCTTTAAGAACAGGCTTTGCAGCTTTCACATTCTTCTTAGAATTGCCAGATTTCACAGCTTTCTTATGTTCTGCTAGAAATATCTTCTCTTGAGCTTGAACATCTGCAATTGTAACTCCCTCTTCATTTTCTTCTAAGAATAACTTAGCAGCCAATTCCTCATCAGTCTGAGGATCAGAGGATAGTAACAAACTCTTAGTCTTTGAAGAACCTCGAGTATCAGTGTTTAACCCAGCAGACTGTGATTTTAGAGACTTGCTGCTAGTTTTCAGAGTTTGAGTTTCTACAGCCTTGCCCTTGCTTTTATTATTTGCTCCTCCATCTCCAGCATTATCCTTCTGAGTCAGAGTTTGAAATTGCTTGCATTTTGACTTTGCAACTCTCTCCTCCTTTTTGACATCATCAGGCATGAGTATAGATGTGATCAACTCCAAAGAGGTAGCAATAGAATCAGTTTTAACAGACAAGGCAGACTGATTCTCTTCAACTTTACCCAGCTTGGCAAAGAGATTGTCTTGAGCTTTAGAAAATTTTGTAGTCATGAGTTTAGACTCTCTTTCCATGTTCATTTCTCTAGTTTGAATCGCAGTCCTCAAGTTAGTGATTGCCTTCTTAGTTTCATCACATCTACCATCCAGAGTCTTGACTTGAACTACATTTGCTTTTAAGCAAGAAAGAATCTCTGGATTGGAGATAGTGTTGGCAGTTTGCTTAACAAAATTAGCTGCTCTCCCTCTTGGAAAAAAATGCAATCCTCTTTGTACCAGTCAGTAGCAAATTTTGCAAGTTGTGCTTTTTCAATTTCATGAGACTTACAAGGTTGATCGAAAGAGGTATGTTTATTGTCTGTTTGCACTGGTGCACTCAGAAAAGAATCAGAGTTTGCACTGCTTTCACCTTCAAGTTCAACACTTGCAGCTTTAGCATGTTTATTGTCAGCCATAGTTTCTGTAATTTCTTCTGCAGCCTTGTCAAGATTTTCTTCATGTTGCTCAGGCTCAGCAAAAGAGTTTGCATTTGTGTCATCAACAGACATAGGCTGAGAAGTAGCCTTGGTTGCTTGATCAATCTCATCACCTCCTTCAACAGTCTGGTGAGCATCTGAGAGTAACTCTGTATGTGATACTACAGTTTCAGAAATGACAACTGTAGGTTGATCAGCTTCACCAGTTGCTTCAGATTGAGCAAAAATAGATGAGATATGATCAGAGAATGGCATGAATAAATCAAGAGTATCATCCATTGGAGAAAAGCCATCTCTATTATCCTCTTCTGCAGGCATTTTATCCTCTGCAGGCATTTCAACCTCTGCAGGCATATCAACCTCTGCATGTATATCTTTTGCAGCCTCAACAGTAGGTGTTTGTGGCGAAACCACCTCTAGAGCTTCAACATTTTCACCATCAGAATCAGAGATTACTAGTTTTCTTTTCTTAGCTAGATGCACTTCATCTGAATCCTCTTTACTAGATTCTGCCACCATAGAGGGTGATTTAGGTCGTTTTGCTCTTTGAATCTTTCTTCTAGCATAAACAGCTCCAGGAGATGTCTGTTTTGCTTTGGTGTGTTTCTCTATTGTCTTCTTAACTCTTGCATGTCTTAACCACCATCAAGTTTTCAACTACTCCATCTGTCCCCCTCATTTCTTTACACTTTCTTTTTTGGGATATCCATCTCAAATCTTTACATTCCAAAACTTACCCAAAATAGAAAAGTTTTATAATAAAAAAATAACTACATCCCCTACTTTCCTCCATTAAACTCATTTTATTACATAAAATATTGATTGGTCCCACCACTTTACTCACTTTTCTTACTTTTCTCCACTATTTCACTTTTTCCTAACCTCCGTGCCCAACTCATTTGTAAACAAATGAGAGGGACGGAGGGAGTACATGTTAGCTGCCATCAAGATTTCAACTACTCTAGTGAAGACACTGTAAAGGCTGTAGTTAACTAATGACCATAAATATTGCCTGAAGCTCTGTATGTGTGCAACACCAATACTTTCAATTTCATCACCTTCTTAATACTTCCGATTTCATAAAAAACACCCCATGACTTTGACCTCCTTCGATTCATCGCGCACTGAATTTTGGTATTAGCAACCATGAAATTTGCACATTCATTTTTAAACAATGTCACTGATAAACGAGATTTTTTTCAAGGCTTCAATAACAAATGACCCATTGGATGGGCTAGACTCGTGGAACAATTCCATCAACTTTTGTCAGGGGAATGGAGTTAGATGTAGTCGTAGATATATGAGGGTAACAAAACTAAGCTTTTACTCACAAGGTTTGGTGGGTATATTTCCTTCTCATGTTAGAAACCTCTCCTTTCTCAGGTCAATTCTCCTCCGTCAAAATGACTTTCAGGGCTCAATACCGAACGAAATTGGTTCACGATTCTTTTCAAGGTGGATTTCCAGCCAATATGAGTCATTGTGTAGATATTGCACACACTGGAATGTCTGGCAATAATCTAAAAGGAAAATTACCCAAAAAATTTGCTTCATGGTCTAAGCTTAATTCCTTTAGTCTTGAAAAGAGCATTTTCTTACTCCCTTAAAACAACGAACATTCTTCACCCCATATATATATTGTGAGAGATAGTGAGGTAAAAATACAAAATATCAATCCCATTTAAGCATCTATTTAAAATACATATTCTACTTCTAATATATTAAGAATATATTTTTATTATTAGTATTTAGAATTCTAAAGTTCTTAACAATTAGAAAAATAGATGGAGAACATTTAAACTCTCCGTATCCTCATTTACATATAATGTGGGTCAGGAATGAATTTTACAAATTTTAAAAAGCGTTAATAAAAGGTAATCAACTAAAAAGAGTATTAAAATAATATACTAACACTACTTTTATCTAATACAAGTTATCAAAGGAATAAAATAGCAAAAATACAATATTTTAATGCATAAGCATGCATTTTAAATTAAAACACAAGATGTAATTATACAATTTACAACATAAATATATTCTTCTAGAAGATCCTAGAAAGTTCAAGGATATATTCTACTAGCATATCATAATCTAATATAAATATATTAAATATATTTCTATGTGATCATAATATATCATAATATATTACTTGGATAAATATATCCTTTCTTTTCACCTACCATTATCCTCTCTTTCTCACATTTTCTTCTAGAATATCTAGTTCTAATATAATTATATTGTTTCAAAAAGTACTAGTCTATTCTAGAACCTTCTCACATTTTCTTCTAGAATATCTGGGTCTAATATAATTATATTGTTTCAAAAGTAACTAGTCTATTCTAGAACCTTAAATATATCCTTCCTCTTCACCTACCATTATCCCTTTCTTCCCCATATTTTTCATTCCCCTAAAACTTTCCATACAGCTTCTCTTCTCCATATTTCTCAATTGTTATATCTTTTCCGGACATTTTTCATTTTCCTAAAACTTACCATACAACTTCTTTTTCCCACATTTTTCATTGCACTACTACAAAAAGTAGAATAGACATCGCCCCTTTAACATCGGTTCATGATGTCCCCGTTGTAAAAAATGTCAATGACATCGGTCGAAAAAAAACTGATGTCTTAAATATATTATGAAATCATATTACCAACCAACCGATGTCATTGACATATAATTGAAATATCAATGACATCGGTTAGTAACACAACTGATGTCTTTGATATATTATAACATCAGTCAAAAAACAACTGATGTCTAAAGACATAATAAAAAAAATTGTATACCGCGCCCACCCAAATTTCTCCCGCTTACCCAAAACATTTTCCCCCTTAACCAATTTTTTAATTCCCCTTTTTTAGCCCCTCTTTCTCTTTTATACAAAATCAAATTACATACTCTACTTCCTCAGTTTCTCTCCTTCTCTCTTCTAGCGACGCTCTCTCTCTCTCTCTCTCCGGCCTCATCCTCTCTCTCTCTCTCTCTCTCACTCTCGTAACCCTAATTTCTGCCTCAAGTTAAATATTGGTCAAATCAATTTGACCAATTGAGTAAAGTTTAATTCACTGCACAAATCCATTTGTTATTTGTTAATTTCTCCAACAAGTTATTATTTACTCTAATTTCAACTGCCTAGGGTTTTGTTAGTAGTTATTTTGTAGCTCATTTTGATTTTGTGCTTTTTTTTTTGATTTTGTTATATAATTAATTGCTGATTGAATGTATTTGTTGCTTTCAATTGCAGATGTTGCTGAGTTTTACCAGCTTTGCGATCCCGGTTAGTTGCGATTCGTCTCTTTCTGTTTCTATATGTACTATACTTGTAATATTTGTTGAATCGTGTGTATGTGTGTATGTGTGGATTTTACCTGGAGTCTACAGATGCTAGTCTAATTATGCTCATGTTTTGTATAGAAGTGTGATTTAGTAATTTTTGGTGTTTGATTTCATTTTCCGTAATCATTTGGTCTGGATGTGAAGTTTTCGTGTTTGTTCACATTATTTTGAGTTCTATTGATGTCTACTGTGTACAATTTGGATTTGATATTTCAGGTGTTCGTTGTTTGTGTTCTTATTTTTATGTTGGGGTTACGATAATTGAATCTTTGCTTGTATTGTTTATCTTATGCAGTTTTGGATCTTATGAACCAAGTGGAAATGAAAAGAGTACAGTTATTCTTTGTGAGATTTGGTGGATATAGCTGACCGTTAGTTCGAGTTATGATGTATGCTAGCATAAGATTTTTTGAAGAATTACAGAACATTTTTTGAAGAATTACTCATTTTTCCATACCGTTATTTGTAAGCATTTAAACACAGTAGAGGTTTAAACTTGATAATTGTATGTTCAGTTGTATTTTTATTTGTTTAATCCACTCTTTGCTTCACCATTCTGGCAATTCCCAGTTATGTCGATAGCAGTAGCACACCTGCAGACTTTATTTAGCTGATAAGTTTTTAAAACTATTTAAGGTGTCTGCTTAAGCATCCAAATTTAAGGAGATAAGCACTAGTAGGACAATTTTACTGCATAGCTCTATAGCAAGTGTCCTTACACCTTAATGTTTGTTATCTTATGGTGACTGAGTTTTATCTTTTAAATAGGAAAATGATGAAACAATTTGACATATATTTGCTTGTATAATGCAGAATATTGGATGGCAATTATACCTTGTAGAAGTACATGGGTAGCCCGGTGTGGAGTTCAACCTCAAATAAATAGTTATAAGAGGTTCTGCCACAAACAAGTTCTCAGCACATTCTCTTCGGTGAGCTTGTGAACTGTAAACTGTTGATTTCATTTGAATTAGTTTAGCCAATGTGGACTACTTTAGCTTATGGGACCCATACCTTACCTAGTTATTTTACTATGGCATGCTTTCAATTTTGTGTTCAATTTGCTTGTTTTTTTTTTTTTTTATTTCCTATCATTATAAATGCTGTTCAACCTACTTAGTGGTAGATCATACTTGTTATAATTAGATGAAGATAAACAGTACAAAATTTCATAGTCTTCAAAGCCTGCCTTTTTAATTTTACTCTATAATCTCATGCAGGCTGTAATGCCGATATTCATGTGATAGTAAAAATTGAGAGTGCAGACTCTATACCAAATCTTCCTTCTATAATTTCTGCATGTGATGGGGTGAGATTTTTTAAAATACTTGGACAGTTTTCTTTTTTTCTATATGTGTATAATTAAGTGTCTTGCTTAGATTGATATCTCGCTGACCAGTAATATTCTACTTTGTTGATTCATTCTCTATATCTATATTTGTACAGGTACTTACAGACCCTAATGTTCCAGGCCCTTGTGATCCTTACCTGAGGGAACACCTCCACTGCCACGTATTCTCTGAAAACCAACTTTAAACTCAAGCTGAAATGTTTTAGTGTTTTCTCCCTTATAAAATTATCTTGTTAGCTAGCTAATTAGCCATTCCACAGATTTGAAAATATGCAATGTAAAATATGCCACGTATATCTCTTTGATGCTTAATGTTTTTGGCTTGTCCCTAGAAGTTGATTTATATATTAAACACTTACAGGGGTTTTCATATTGCATGAATTTTAAGTTATTATAAATCATCCACTATAACTACTAATGTTCTTTATATTTTAACACCCAATTTAGTTTGATATATATAATAGAATTTGGTCGGGTAGCCTCTAAATGTTTACAGTAAATGGTTTTAGCCTAGAATCCTGTTTTCCGTTACTAATTAATTAATTTAATTTTAGACATTTACATAGGAATCCTCTATATGTTTACATAGGTATATCTTTATTTACATAGGCATTTGATGGGGGAGGGCTTGGCCTCTTTAAATGCCAAGGAACTATAATATGTATAAATAATGCAAGGTTTGTAGATGATCAGTGTGCCTGAATATATATGGAGTCTTTATTTTAAGTTAACTAAATAATTAGTCAGGTTTGTATTATTCTGTAATCTAATAAATAACTAAATATTTAGTCAGGTTTGTATTATTCTGTAATCTATTAAACGTGTCTAAATTTTGTCCTGTACAATGGCCGTGAGCTGTTCCTTTCTGATTCTAGCTTGTTGTTGCTGAGGCCTATGACATTTTCTAAAGAGAAGATGAATCTAATGCTACTGAAGAGAAGGTAATTACATTTCCCTATATGGATGTGGCTTTAACTGCTTGGCATTTGTTCTGCACTGCATATGGTTTTAATAGTACTATTAAATTACTTATACTTTAGTGGTATAAGGATGACTTATAAAGTTACAATGGAGTTCCTTTTTAGTTAAGCAAACAGGTAAATAGATGGAGTAGTTCTTTCTGTAGCCTGTCATATAATCATATTCTTACTATTTGTAGTCCTGATGACTGGGAGTGTTTCCAGAACTACTTAAGTTGTTTGATCGGAGATGGCAGTAACTGGAGCAAGGGAGATCAGAACAATTCGAATCATCTTCCAATTTCTGGTGATTGCAAGAATTTGCATGTAACCGATGAAATGGTGCATTCTTCACTTCATAGATATTTTCATTTTCAACTAGAAGAATTTGCATGTGACCGATGAAGTGGAGGCCAAGATATAAGTTGTTTTAATTAGGTTGTTTTAACTATGGTAGTTAGAGCGGTATAGTTTGTTTTTACATGGAGTAGTATGTCAATTATGTTTTTGGTTTGGAAGAGGCATTTTGACTTGAAATGTAGCTAGTTTGTTGGTTTTGCGGATAGTCATTGATGTATATACTGAATTTTTTTGTTAATGATAATGAAATTTTTGTTATTTTTATAAGTGTTTGAGTTTTGGATTGACAGCATTCTTTTTAGTATGATACAGTAACATCATTAACACCAAACAAACTGATGTAATTTAAGCACAATGGTGTCACATTGTTGATGCTTTTCACATCGGTGTCTAACTGATGTTAATATGTATGATACACATCGGTTATATTACAGTAAACGATGTCTAAAGTACTCTTTGACATCGGTTAGTTGCTTGTAACCGATGTTGCAGATAGTATCTAACATCAGTAAGTTTCCAATGAACGATGTGATTGATACTCTTTGACATCGGTTAAAAACCAATGTGAAAAGGCAGTGAACGATGTGATAGATACTCTTTGACATCGGTTTAAAACCGATGTGAAAGGGGTTGGACCTTTCTCTACACCCAGATAGACATCGGTTGAAAAATGGCCAGACATCGGTTTTTAGCCGATGTCTATTGACCTGTTTGTAGTAGTGTTGCCTGAAACTTTGTTTTCATACAATTTCTATGTGTTAGTATGGATAAATGGTAATCTGAATTAATTAATTGTTTAAAGTGTATATGCTTATCTACATATATTTTTTAAACCAAATTTAAAATATTTTTATGATTATACTTGATGGCTTGTATGATGCAGGTTTTTGTATTCCTTCTTTGTGATTCACTAAATCAATATTCAACAACACGTCAGGTAATCTCTCAACATTCAACAACACGTCAATAGTTAGGTAATCTCTCAAGTTCCAACAATTGTATTATGTTTCTGTTTGAGCACTAGTTTCTTATTAATTTAGATATTCATCAATTTAAAATTAAATACAATTAAATCTGGATCTCAATTCTTAACTAATTATAGTTTTTGTTTGTTTTTATAGATCTAGTTTGACCATGATTCCCAAACATAGTTTATATAGTTATGTCCTATTCTAATGTAAAATATTGGAATTTGCTTGATGTGAACTTTTATCTATTTACAAAACAGTCATGGAGTTTTTTTTTAATATTAATGTTAAAAAATACTATTCCAAAATCCTCATTTCATAATTCTTTTATAATAGAATATTTGCAGAAAATACTCCCAAAATTTTATTACACACAAGGATGACAAATTTTGGACCACAAAATTTTTTATTATAGTTTCATTTACTATTTATTTAACTTTTACAAATTTTGTGGTCCAAAAGATTAATTTTTTATGATACACCATTAGTGACTCTTCTAAGATTATTTTTTAATAAATTATTGTATATATTTGAAGGTAGCTTAAAAATAATTAATATGAAATCTGACAATACAATTATTTTAATAGGTGATTTTTAATTTTATCCATTATACATCCATGTATGTACTACTTGATACATGCAGGTACCTATGTGCAGTTTTAAAAATCATGACCTCAAGCCAGAAAATGCCATCAGGTACGTAATCCAAGAAAATCCTGTAGAACCTCAAAGGTGAATAAATACAAAACTCTTTGTATCATATACTATCAAAATAATACAACGTACAACTTAGTCATTTGATTTTAAGAACTAACTACAGAATATATGATATTATTTACTACCATATATGAGTGTATGATTAATTTTTTATTTTTTTTTGCCGAATGAGTGTATTTAGATAACATGAATTACGAATGTTTGTGTGAACTACATGGTGTCATCACCATATTTAAACGTCTACTGCTCTTTGGTCTCGGTTTTGGAGCCAAGCTATGGATTCAATTCTAAAGAGACAATGTCAACTTCTTAAGATTACAATGCCGGCCAATCTTCCATCAACTAGTGACTTCTACAATTTATGTAACTAAATATTTTAGAAATTTTAAGAAAATAATTACTAGCTAGCATAGGATTACCTTATGCAGAAAATGTTTCAGTAGCTGTACCTAATGTATTAAATTGACCTCTGATGAAATTTTGATGTTTCCACATTGATGTCAAGTCTAGAAGAGATAACAGGTATGCTGAAACTTACTGAGTGATTGGTGAACAACTTCCTTTTCAGGATTAATCGGTCCAAAGACTGGTAAATGAACTACATTTTGCACGGAAATTTCGGTGAAGACGTAAAGGTCATGGATTATCCTGGCCTAGCAAATGAAACTTTGACATGTGTTGCTATCTCCTTTAGGTTGTCAATTGCACCAAGCACAGTGTTTGAATTTTTATGTGATCACAAATCTAGAATGGAGGTATGCATTAATCAGCTAAATGCTAAATGCATACCTCCTTTCTATTTTTGTGATCACAGGAAAACTCAACAACATGCTTGGTGCAATTGACAAACTAAAGGAGGTAGCAACAGTACCAATCATAGTTCCATTTGGTAGGCGAGGATCATCCATAACCCTTCTACTCATCAATGTAACATCTTTACCGAAATTTTTGTGAAATATAGTACTCCATCAACCTGTCTTTGGACTAAGAATCGCGAAAAGTAAGCTGTTCACGAATCTCTCAACAAGTTTTAGTATACCTGTTCTTATTTTGGACTTGACATCACTATGAAAATATCATGATTTAATTAGACACTTTGAGGCATTATGTACGGCTAGTGGCATATTTCTGCATTAAGATACTTGAATACTAGCTAGTAATTATTTGCTTATATTAAATTTCTAAAATCTTTACTTAAATAAATTTTTGAAGTTACAAGTTAATTGAACATTGGCCGACATTGTAGTCTTATGAAGTTGACATTGTCTCTCTAAAGTTGAAACCCATGACTTGGCTCCAAAACCCAACAAAAAGAGCAGTAGACGTTTGTACATGGTGTTGACACCATTTTCTTCCACATAAACATGCTCGATCTATGCTATCTAGATAATTATAGAAAAAATTGTGTACTTTTATAGTTGGTTGTTAAAATCAAATGACCAAGTTGCAATTAGCTAACTTGAGCTGTAAACTATTTTGATAATGCATAATACATGAGTCTTAAATTTGGAAAAAATTCTGAAAATCATGATTGTGCCCCTACATTATTCCTGAGTCTGTCTATATTAATGGTTCTCAAATTCATCGTTCTCTTAAATTTGATATAAGGTGCCTCAACATTTTAACAATTTCAAACAATGTTATAGATCAACAAGCTTTGTCGTTCTCTTGAATTTGATATAAGCTGCCTCAACATTTTTATGTGCAATTTCAAACAATGTTACAGATCAACAAGCTTCGTTTTCTATCAATGATTTTGTAACAGCTGGCCTATGTTGATCTTCGTTTTCTATCAATGATTTTATAACAGCTGGCCTATTGGTATGTACTGAGCTCATGGAACAATTCAGACTACTTCAGTCACGAGAAATTTATATTTGTTGCGATACAGCAGCAAATGGCAGAAGGTATCAGCGACTCTCTCCTCCGCAACACTTGCAGGTACATTGTCTTCTCATACTGAAAACCTCTCCTTTCACAGGAATATATTTCTCTGTCAAAAGAATTCCATGGCTCAAAAGTCGATCCCAAATGACCGGGGGAAAGTGGTATATATGTACTAGTTACTATTAATTTTTCTTAGCAAGCGGTAATGCATTATCCTGCGTTTTCTCTTTGGTTGTTTTGTACTTGTTCTTTGTATTAATTTCATATCATATTTCTTGAAGTTTATGAGAATGCATGAAATTATAATATGGGATAGAAAGAGAGGGCAGAAAAACTGAAGATATATATTATTATTACTTCTACTGCATATTACAACGGAGGCAAGAGCCTCAATATATAGAAAATAGGAAACTTGGCGGCTACTCTTGCTATAGTAGCTAGTATATGATGATATTATCTTAATGACATAAGCTTGATGCTATCAATATTAAAGCTGATATTTAACAATATTATATTGAATGGTTTGTAATAGTTTACATTGTATTTCATTAATTGACGCAAGAAACCAAGTACATACTCTTTTACCAAGCAAATGCATTTTTACATGCACTTACCTAATACAATAAAACTATGTGTATTCATATGTTGACTACTAATTTTACCACTATTGTTATCAAATAATTATACTATGTTCACATGTTAGCCACAATCAAGTTTTCAACTACTCCATCTCTCCCTCTCATTTCTGTACACTTTCCTTTTTGGGATATCCATCTCAAATCTTTACATTCTAAAACTTATCCAAAATAGAAAATTTTTATAATAAAAAAATAACTACATCCCCTACTTTCCTCCATTAAACTCACTTTATTACATAAAATATTGATTGGTCCCACCACTTTACTCACTTTTCTTACTTTTCTCCACTATTTTACTTTTTCCTAACCTCCGTGCCCAACTCATTTGTAAACAAATGAGAGGGACGGAGGGAGTACATGTTAGCTGCCATCAAAATTTCAACTACCCTAGTGAAGACACTGTAAAGGCTGTAGTTGACTAATGATCATAAATATTGCCTGAAGCTCTGTATGTGTGCATCACCAATACTTTCAATTTCATCACCTTCTTAATACTTCCGATTTCATAAAAAACACCCCATGACTTTGACCTCCTTCGATTCATCGCGCACTGAATTTTGGTATTAGCAACCATGAAATTTACACATTCATTTTTAAACAATGTCACTGATAAACAAGATTTTTTTCAAGGCTTCAATAACAGATGACCCATTGGATGGGCTAGACTCGTGGAACAATTCCATCAACTTTTGTCATGGGAATGGAGTTACATGTAGCCGTAGACATATGAGGGTAACAAAACTAAGCTTTTACTCGCAAGGTTTGGTGGGTATATTTCCTTCTCATGTTGGAAACCTCTCCTTTCTCAGGTCAATTCTCCTCGGTCAAAATGACTTTCAGGGATCAATCCCAAACGAAATTGGTTCACAATTCTTTTCAAGGTGGATTTCCCGCCAATGTGAGTCATTGTGTAGATATTGCACACACTGGAATGTTGGCAATAATCTAAAAGGAAAATTACCTAATAAATTTTTTTCTTGGTCTAAGCTTAATTCCTTTAGTCTTGAAAAGAGCATTTTCTTATTCCCTTAAAAATAGAGAACATTCTTCACCCCATATATATATTGTGAGAGATAGTCAGGTAAAAATACAAAATATCAATCCCATTTAAGCATCTATTTAAAATACCTATTCTACTTCGAATATATTAAGAATATATTTTTATTATTAGTATTTAGGATTCTAAAGTTCTTAATAATTAGAAAAGTAGATTGAGAACATTTAAACTCTCCGTATCCTCATTAACATATAATGTGGGTCAGGAATGAATTTTACAAATTTTAAAAAGCGTTAATGAAAGGTAATCAACTAAAAAGAGTATTAAAATAATATACTAACACTACTTTTATCTAATACAAGTTATCATAAGAATAAAATAGCAAAAATACAATATTTTAATGCATAAGCATGCATTTTAAATTAAAACACAATATGTAATTATACAATTTACAACATAAATATATTCTTCTAAAAGATCCTAGAAAGTTCAAGGATATATTCTACTAGCATATCATAATCTAATATAAATATATTAAAAATATCTCTACGAGATCATAATATATCATAATATATTACTTGAATAAATATATCCTTTCTTTTCACCTACCATTATCCTGTCTTTCTCACATTTTCTTCTAGAATATCTAGTTCTAATATAATAATATTGTTTCAAAAAGTACTAGTCTATTCTAGAAACTTCTCACATTTTCTTCTAGAATATCTGGGTCTAATATAATTATATTGTTTCAGAAAGTAACTAGTCTATTCTAGAACCTTCTATCTTATTGTATAAATATATCCTTTCTCTTCCCCTACCATTATCCCTCTCTTCCCCATATTTTTCATTCCCCTAAAACTTTCCATACAGCTTCTCTTCTCCATATTTCTCATTTTTTATATCTTTTCCTGACATTTTTCATTTCCCTAAAACTTCTCATACAACTTCTTTTTCCCACATTTTTCATTGCCTGAAACTTTCTTTTCATACAATTTCTATGTGTTAGTATGGATAAATGGTAATCTAAATTAATTAATTGTTTAAAGTGTATATGCTTATCTATATATATTTTTTAAACCAAATTTAAAATATTTTTATGATTATACTTGATGGCTTGTACGATCTCTGCAAGTTCCAACAATTGTATTACGTTTCTGTTTGAGCACTAGTTTTTTATTAATTTAGATATTCATCAATTTAAAATTAAATACCATTAAATCAAGATCTCAATTCTTAACTAATTATAGTTTTTGTTTGTTTTTATAGATCTAGCTTGTACATGATTCCCAAACATAGTTTATATAGTTATGTCCTATTCTAATGTAAAATATTGGAATTTGCTTGATGTGAACTTTTATACATTTACAAAACAGTCATGGAGTTTTTTTTTAATATTAATGTTAAAAAATACTATTCCTAAATCCTCATGTCATAATTCTTTTATAATAGAATATTTGCAGAAAATACTCCCAAAATTTTATTCCACATAAGGATGACAAATTTTGGACCACAAAATATTTTATTATACTTTCATTTAGTATTTATTTAACTTTTACAAATTTTGTGGTCCAAAAGATTAATTTTTTATGATACACCATTAGTGACTCTTCTAAGATTATTATTTAATAAATTATTGTATATATTTGAAGGTAGCTTTAAAATAATTAATATGAAATCTAACAATACAAATATTTTAATAGGTGATTTTTAATTTTATCCATTGGACATCCATGTATGTACTACTTGATACATGCAGGTACCTATGTGCGGTTTTAAAAATCATGACCTCATGCCAGAAAATGCCATCAGGTACGTAATCAAAGAAAATCCTGTAGAACCTCAAAGGTGAATAAATACAAAACTCTTTTGTATCATGTACTATCAAAATAATACAACGTACAACTTAGTCATTTGATTTTAAGAACTAACTACAGAATATATGCTATTATTTACTACCATATATGAGTGTATGATTAATTTTTTTTTGTCGAATGAGTGTATTTAGATAACATGAATTGCAAATGTTTGTGTGAACTACATGGTGTCATCACCATATTTAAACGTCTATTGCTCTTTGGTCTGGGTTTTGGAGCCAAGCTATGGATTTCAATTCTAAAGAGACAATGTCAACTTCTTAAGATTACAATGCCGGCCAATCTTTCATCAACTAGTGACTTCAACAATTTATGTAACTAAATATTTTAGAAATTTTAAGAAAATAATTACGAGCTAGTATAGGATTACCTTATGCAGAAATATTTCACTAGCTGTACCAAATGTATTAAATTGTCCTCTGATGAAATTTTGATCTTTCCACGTTGATGTCAAGTCTAGAAGAGATAACAGGTATGCTGAAACTTACTGAGTGATTGGTGAACAACTTCCTTTTCAGGATTAATCAGTCCAAAGACTGGTAAATGGACTACATTTTGCACGGAAATTTCGGTGAAGACGTAAAGGTCATGGATTATCATGGCCTAGCAAATGGAACTTTGACATGTGTTGCTATCTCCTTTAGGTTGTCACTTGCACCAAGCTCCGTGTTTCAATTTTTCTGTGATCACAAATCTAGAATGGTGGTATGCATTAATCAGCTAAATGCTAAATGCATACCTCCTTTCTATTTTTGTGATCACAGGAAAACTCAAACAACATGCTTGGTGCAATTGACAAATTAAGGAGGTAGCAACAGTACCAAACATAGTTCCATTTGGTAGGCGAGGATCATCCATAACCCTTCTACTCATCAATGTAACATCTTTACCGAAATTTTAGTGAAATATAGTACTCCATCTGCCGGTCTTTGGACTAAGAATCCCGAAAAGTAAGCTGTTCACGAATCTCTCAACAAGTTTTAGTATACCTGTTCTTATTTTGGACTTGACATCACTATGAAAATATCATGATTTAATTAGACACTTTGAGACATTATGTACGGCTAGTAATTATTTGCTTATATTAAATTTCTAAAATATTTACTTAAATAAATTTTTGAAGTTACAAGTTAATTGAACATTGGCCGACATTGTAGTCTTATGAAGTTGACATTGTCTCTCTAAAGTTGAAACCCATGACTTGGCTCCAAAACCCAAAAAAAAGAGCAGTAGACGTTTGTACATGGTGTTGACACCATTTTCGTCCACATAAACATGCTCGATCTATGCTATCTAGATAATTACAGTAAAAATTATGTACTTTTATAGTTGGTTGTTAAAATCAAATGACCAAGTTGCAATTAGCTAACTTGAGCTGTAAACTATTTTGATAATGCATAATAAATGAGTCTTAAATTTGGAAAAAATTCTGAAAATCATGATTGTGCCCCTACATTATTCCTGAGTCTATCTATATTAATCGTTCTCAAATTCATCGTTCTCTTAAATTTGATATAAGCTGCCTCAACATTTTAACAATTTCAAACAATGTTATAGATCAACAAGCTTTGTCGTTCTCTTGAATT
Organism: Saposhnikovia divaricata; assembly: GCA_036435485.1. Classification (NCBI taxonomy): domain Eukaryota; kingdom Viridiplantae; phylum Streptophyta; class Magnoliopsida; order Apiales; family Apiaceae; genus Saposhnikovia; species Saposhnikovia divaricata. The sequence continues at coordinate 49,976,060 of CM071594.1, read as the reverse complement.
TGATATAAGCTGCCTCAACATTTTTATGTGCAATTTCAAACAATGTTACAGATCAACAAGCTTCGTTTTCTATCAATGATTTTATAACAGCTGGCCTATTGGTATGTACTGAGCTCATGAAACAATTTAGACCACTTCAGTCATGAGAAATTTATATTTGTTGCGATGCAGCAGCAAATGGCAAAAGGTATCAGCAACTCTCTCCTCCGTAACACTTGTAGGTACATTGTCTTCTCATACTGAAAACCTCTCCTTTCACAGGAATATATTTCTCTGTCAAAAGAATTCAATGGCTTAAAAGTCGATCCCAAATGACCGGGGGAAAGTGGTATATATGTACTAGTTACTATTAATTTTTCCTAGCAAGTGGTAATGCATTATCCAGCGTTTATTTCTTGAAGTTTATGAGAATGCATGAAATTATAATATGGGATAGAAAGAGAGGGCAGAAAAACTGAAGATATATATTATTATTACTTCTACTGCATTTTACAACGGAGGCAAGAGCCTAAATATATAGAAAATAGGAAACTCGGCGGCTACTCTTGCTATAGTAGCTAGTATATGATGATATTATCTTAATGACGTAAGCTTGACGATGTCAATGTTAAAGCTGATATTTAACAATATTATATTGAATGATTTGTAACAGTTTACATGGTATTTCATTAATTGACACAAGAAACCATGTACATACTCTTTTTCCAAGCAAATGCATTTTTACAAGCACTTACCTAATACAATAAAACTATGTGTATTCATATGTTGACTACTAATTGTACCAGTATTGTTATCAAATAATTATACTATGTTCACATGTTAGCCACGATCAAGTTTTCAACTACTCCATCTGTCCCTCTCATTTCTTTACACTTTCTTTTTTGGGATATCCATCTCAAATCTTTACATTCCAAAACTTACCCAAAATAGAAAAGTTTTATAATAAAAAAATAACTACATCCCCTACTTTCCTCCATTAAACTCATTTTATTACATAAAATATTGAATGGTAACCACTTTACTCACTTTTCTTACTTTTCTCCTAACCTCCGTGCCCAACTCATTTGTAAACAAATGAGAGGGACGGAGGGAGTACATGTTAGCTGCCATCAAGATTTCAACTACTCTAGTGAAGACATTGTAAAGGTTGTAGTTGAATAATGACCATAAATATTGCCTGAAGCTCTGTATGTGTGCATCACCAATACTTTCAATTTCATCACCTTCTTAATACTTCCGATTTCATAAAAAAACACACCCCATGACTTTGACCTCCTTCGATTCATCGCGCACTTTATTTTGGTGTTAGCAACCATGACATTTGCACATTCATTTTTAAACAATGTCACTAATAAACAAGATTTTTTTCAAGGCTTCAATAACAGATGACCCATTGGTGCGCTAGGCTCGTGGAACAATTCCATCAACTTTTGTGAGGGGAATGGAGTTACATGTAGCCGTAGACATATGAGGGTAACAAAACTAAGCTTTTTGTTGCAAGGTTTGGTGGGTATATTGTCTTCTCATGTTGGAAACCTCTCCTTTCTCAGGTCAATTCTCCTCCGTCAAAATGACTTTCAGGGCTCAATCCCGAACGAAATTGGTTCATAATTCTTTTCAAGGTGGATTTCCGGCCAATCTGAGTCATTGTGTAGATACTGCACACACTGGAATGTAAAAGGAAAATTACCTAAAAAATTTGCTTCTTGGTCTAAGCTTAATTCCTTTAGTCTTGAAAAGTGCATTTTCTTACTCCCTTAAAAACAAAGAACATTCTTCACCCATATATATATATTGTGAGAGATAGTCAGGTAAAAATACAAAATATCAATCCCATTTAAGCATCTATTTAAAATACCTATTCTACTTCTAATATATTAAGAATATATTTTTATTATTAGTATTTAGAATTCTAAAGTTTTTAGAAAAATAGATTGAGAACATTTAAACTCTCCGTATCCTCATTTACATATAATGTGGGTCAGGAATGAATTTTACAAATTTTAAAAAGCCTTAATAAAAGGTAATCAACTAAAAAGAGTATTAAAATAATATACTAACACTACTTTTATCTAATACAAGTTATCATAGGAATAAAATAGCAAAAATACAATATTTTAATGCATAAGCATGCATTTCAAATTAAAACACAATATGTAATTATACAATTTACAACATAAATATATTCTTCTAGAAGATCCTAGAAAGTTCAAGGATATATTCTACTAGCATATCATAATCTAATATAAATATATTAAATATATTTCTATGAGAACATAATATATCATAATATATTACTTGAATAAATATATCCTTTCTTTTCACCTACCATTATCCTGTCTTTCTCACATTTTCTTCTAGAATATCTAGTTCTAATATAATTATATTGTTTCAAAAAGTACTAGTCTATTCTAGAACCTTATCTGGGTCTAATATAATTATATTTTTTCAGAAAGTAACTAGTCTATTCTAGAACCTTCTATCTTATTGTATAAATATATACTTTCTCTTCACATACCATTATCCCTCTCTTCCCCATATTTTTCATTCCCCTAAAACTTTCCATACACTTCTCTTCTCCATATTTCTCATTTCTTATATCTTTTAACTTTCTTTTCATACAATTTCTATGTGTTAGTATGGATAAATGGTAATCTAAATTAATTAATTGTTTAAAGTCTATATGCTTATCTACATATATTTTTTAAACCAAATTTAAAATATTTTTATGATTATACTTGATGGCTTGTACGTTCTTGTGTTCCTTCTTTGTGATTCACTAAATCAACATTCAACAACACTCAGGTAATCTCTCAACATTCAACAACACGTCAATACTCAGGTAATCTCTCAAGTTCCAACAATTGTATTATGTTTCTGTTTGAGCACTAGTTTTTTATTAATTTAGATATTCATCAATTTAAAATTAATTACAATTAAATCAAGATCTCAATTCTTAACTAATTATAGTTTTTGTTTGTTTTTATAGATCGGGCTTGACCATGATTCCCAAACATAGTTTATATAGTTATGTCCTATTCTAATGTAAAATATTGGAATTTGCTTGATGTGAACTTTTATCCATTTACAAAATAGTCATGGAGTTTTTTTTTTAAATATTAATGTTAAAAAAATACTATTCCAAAATCCTCATGTCATAATTCTTTTATAATAGAATATTTGCAGAAAATACTCCCAAAATTTTATTCCACATAAGGATGACAAATTTTGGACCACAAAATTTTTTATTATACTTTCATTTACTATTTATTTAACTTTTACAAATTTTGTGGTCCAAAAGATTAATTTTTTATGATACACCATTAGTGACTCTTCTAAGATTACTATTTAGTGCGGTTTTAAAAATCATGACCTCAAGCCAGAAAATGCCATCAGGTACGTAATCCAAGAAAATCCTGTAGAACCTCAAAGGTGAATAAATACAAAACTCTTTGTATCATATACTATCAAAATAATACAACGTACAACTTAGTCATTTGATTTTAAGAACTAACTACAGAATATATGCTATTATTTACTACCATATATGAGTCTATGATTAATTTTTTTTTTTGCCGAATGATTGTATTTAGATAACATGAATTGCGAATGTTTGTGTGAACTAATGGTGTCATCACCATATTTAAACGTCTACTGCTCTTTGGTCTCGGTTTTGGAGCCAAGCTATGGATTTCAATTCTAAAGAGACAATGTCAACTTCTTAAGATTACAATGCCGGCCAATCTTCCATCAACTAGTGACTTCAACAATTTATGTAACGAAATATTTTAGCAATTTTAAGAAAATAATCACTAGATAGTATGGGATTACCTTATGCAGAAATATTTCACTAGCTGTACCTAATGTATTAAATTGTCCTCTGATGAAATTTTGATCTTTCCACATTGATGTCAAGTCTAGAAGAGATAACAGGTATGCTGAAACTTACTGAGTGATTGGTGAACAACTTCCTTTTCAGGATTAATCGGTCCAAAGACTGGTAAATGGACTACATTTTGCACGGAAATTTCGGTGAAGACGTAAGGGTCATGGATTATCATGGCCTAGCAAATGGAACTTTGACATGTGTTGCTATCTCCTTTAGGTTGTCACTTGCACCAAGCACAGTGTTTGAATTTTTATGTGATCACAAATCTTGAATGGAGGTATGCATTAATCAGCTAAATGCTAAATGCATACCTCCTTTCTATGTTTGTGATCACAGGAAAACTCAACAACATGCTTGGTGCAATTGACAACTAAAGGAGGTAGCAACAGTACCAATCATAGTTCCATTTGGTAGGCGAGGATCATCCATAACCCTTCTACTCATCAATGTAACATCTTTACCGAAATTTTTGTGAAATATAGTACTCCATCAACCGGTCTTTGGACTAAGATTCCCGAAAAGTAAGCTGTTCACGAATCTCTCAACAAGTTTTAGTATACCTGTTCTTATTTTGGACTTGACATCACTATGAAAATATCATGATTTAATTAGACACTTTGAGGCATTATGTACGGCTAGTGGCATATTTCTGCATTAAGATACTTGAATACTAGCTAGTAATTATTTGCCTATATTAAATTTCTAAAATATTTAATTAAATAAAATTTTGAAGTTACAAGTTAATCGAACATTGGCCGACATTGCAGTCTTATGAAGTTGACATTGTCTCTCTAAAGTTGAAGCCCGTGACTTGGCTCCAAAACCCAACAAAAAGAGCAGTAGACGTTTGTACATGGTGTTGACACCATTTTCGTCTACATAAACATGCTGGATCTATGCTATCTAGATAATTATAGTAAAAATTGTGTACTTTTATACTTGGTTGTTAAAATCAAATGACCAAGTTGCAATTAGCTAACTTGAGCTATAAACTATTTTGATGATGCATAATACATGAGTCTTAAATTTGGTAAAAATTCGGAAAATCATGATTGTGCCCCTACATTATTCCTGAGTCTGTCTATATTATTCGTTCTCAAATTCATCGTTCTCTTAAATTTGATATAAGCTGCCTCAACATTATAACAATTTCAAACAATGTTATAGATCAACAAGCTTTGTCGTTCTCTTGAATTTGATATAAGTTGCCTCAACATTTTTATGTGCAATTTCAAACAATGTTACAGATCAACAAGCTTCGTTTTCTATCAATGATTTTATAACAGCTGCCGTATTGGTATGTACTGAGCTCATGGAACAATTCAGACCATTTCAATCACGAGAAATTTATATTTGTTGCGATGCAGCAGCAAATGGCAGAAGGTATCAGCGACTCTCTCCTCCGCAACACTTGTAGGTACATTGTCTTCTCATACTGAAAACCTCTCATTTCACAGGAATATATTTCTCTGTCAAAAGAATTCCATGGCTCAAAAGTCGATCCCAAATGACCGGGGGAAAGTGGTATATATGTACTAGTTACTATTTCTTAGCAAGCGGTAATGCATTATCCTGCGTTTTCCCTTTGGTTGTTTTGTACTTGTTCTTTGTATTAATTTCATATCATATTTCTTGAAGTTTATGAGAATGCATGAAATTATAATATGGGATAGAAAGAGAGGGCAGAAAAACTGAAGATATATATTATTATTACTTCTACTGCATATTACAACGGAGGCAAGAGGCTCAATATATAGAAAATAGGAAACTTGGCGGCTACTCTTGCTATAGTAGCTAGTATATGATGATATTATCTTAATGACATAAGCTTGATGATGTCAATATTAAAGCTGATATTTGACAATATTATATTGAATGGTTTGTAATAGTTTACATGGTATTTCATTAATTGACGCAAGAAACCAAGTACATACTCTTTTACCAAGCAAATGCATTTTTACAGGCACTTACCTAATACAATAAAACTATGTGTACTCATATGTTGACTACTAATTTTACCAGTATTGTTATCAAATAATTATACTATGTTCACATGTTAGCCACAATCAAGTTTTCAACTACTCCATCTCTCCCTCTCATTTCTTTACACTTTCCTTTTTGGGATATTCATCTCAAATCTTTACATTCCAAAACTTACCCAAAATAGAAAAATTTTATAATAAAAAAATAACTACATCCCCTACTTTCCTCCATTAAACTCATTTTATTACATAAAATATTGATTGGTCCCACCACTTTACTCACTTTTCTTACTTTTCTCCACTATTTTACTTTTTCCTAACCTCCGTGCCCAACTCATTTGTAAACAAATGAGACTAATGATCATAAATATTGCCTGAAGCTCTGTATGTGTGCATCACCAATACTTTCAATTTCATCACCTTCTTAATACTTCCGATTTCATAAAAAACACCCCATGACTTTGACCTCCTTCGATTCATCGCGCACTTAATTTTGGTATTAGCAACCATGAAATTTGCACATTCATTTTTAAACAATGTCACTGATAAACAAGATTTTTTTCAAGGCTTCAATAACAGATGACCCATTGGATGGGCTAGATTCGTGGAACAATTCCATCAACTTTTGTCATGGGAATGGAGTTACATGTAGCCGTAGACATATGAGGGTAACAAAACTAAGCTTTTACTCGCAAGGTTTGGTTGGTATATTTCCTTCTCATGTTGGAAACCTCTCCTTTCTCAGGTCAATTCTCCTTGGTCAAAATGACTTTCAGGGCTCAATCCGGAACGAAATTGGTTCACAATTCTTTTCAAGGTGGATTTCCAGCCAATCTGAGTCATTGTGTAGATATTGCACACACTGGAATGTTGGCAATAATCTAAAAGTAAAATTACCTAATAAATTTGCTTCTTGGTCTAAGCTTAATTCCTTTAGTCTTGAAAAGAGCATTTTCTTATTCCCTTAAAAACAAAGAACATTCTTCACCCCATATATATATTGTGAGAGATAGTCAGGTAAAAATACAAAATATCAATCCCATTTAATCATCTATTTAAAATACCTATTCTACTTCTAATATATTAAGAATATATTTTTATTATTAGTATTTAGAATTCTAAAGTTCTTAATAATTAGAAAAGTAGATTGAGAACATTTAAACTCTTCGTATCCTCATTTACGTATAATGTGGGTCAGGAATGAATTTTACAAATTTTAAAAAGCGTTAATGAAAGGTAATCAACTAAAAAGAGTATTAAAATAATATACTAACACTACTTTTATCTAATACAAGTTATCATAAGAATAAAATAGCAAAAATACAATATTTTAATGCATAAGCATGCATTTTAAATTAAAACACAATATGTAATTATACAATTTACAACATAAATATATTCTTCTAGAAGATCCTAGAAAGTTCAAGGATATATTCTACTAGCATATCATAATCTAATATAAATATATTAAATATATTTCTATGAGATCATAATATATCATAATATATTACTTGAATAAATATATCCTTTCTTTTCACCTACCATTATCCGGTCTTTCTCACATTTTCTTCTAGAATATCTAGTTCTAATATAATTATATTGTTTCAAAAAGTACTAGTCTATTCTAGAACCTTCTCACATTTTCTTCTAGAATATCTGGGTCTAATATAATTATATTGTTTTAGAAAGTAACTAGTCTATTCTAGAACCTTCTATCTTATTGTATAAATATTTCCTTTCTCTTCACCTACCATTATCCCTCTCTTCCCCATATTTTTCATTCCCCTCAAACTTTCCATACAGCTTCTCTTCTCCATATTTCTCATTTCTTATATCTTTTCAGCACATTTTTCATTTCCCTAAAACTTCTCATACAACTTCTTTTTCCCACATTTTTCATTGCCTGAAACTTTCTTATCATACAATTTCTATGTGTTAGTATGGATAAATGGTAATCTAAATTAATTAATTGTTTAAAGTCTATATGTCTACATATATTTTTTAAACCAAATTTACAATATTTTTATGATTATACTTGATGGCTTATACCATGCAGGTTCTTGTGTTCCTTCTTTGTCATTCACTAAATCAACATTCAACAACACGTCAATAGTCAGGTAATCTCTCAACATTCAACAACACGTCAATAGTCAGGTAATCTCTCAAGTTCCAACAATTGTATTATGTTTCTGTTTGAGCACTAGTTTTTTATTAATTTAGATATTCATCAATTTAAAATTAAATACAATTAAATCAAGATCTCAATTCTTAACTAATTATAGTTTTTGTTTGTTTTTATAGATCTAGCTTGACCATGATTCCCAAACATAGTTTATATAGTTATGTCCTATTCTAATTTAAAATATTGGAATTTGCTTGATGTGAACTTTTATCCATTTACAAAACAGTCATGGAGTTTTTTTTAATATTAATGTTAAAAAATACTATTCCAAAATCCTCATGTCATAATTTTTTTATAATAGAATATTTGAAGAAAATACTCCCAAAATTTTATTCCACATAAGGATGACAAATTTTGGACCACAAATTTTTTTATTATACTTTCATTTACTGTTTATTTAACTTTTACAAATTTTGTGGTCTAGAAGATTAGTTTTTTATGATACACCATTAGTGACTCTTCTAAGATTATTATTTAATAAATTATTGTATATATTTGAAGGTAGCTTAAAAATAATTAATATGAAATCTAACAATACAATTATTTACTAGGTGATTTTTAATTTTATCCATTGGACATCCATGTATGTACTACTTGATACATGCAGGTACCTATGTGCGGTTTTAAAAATCATGACCTCCACCCAGAAAATGCCATCAGGTACGTAATCCAAGAAAATCCTATAGAACCTCAAAGGTGAATAAATACAAAACTCTTTGTATCATATACTATCAAAATAATACAACGTACAACTTAGTCATTTGATTTTAATAACTAACTGTTAGTCACAAAGGCATGCCTGAATACATCTAATAACAAGCCTAAGTATGTGTAATGCTATGCATTACCTACATGACCTCTTAACTGAGGGAACCTCTAGTTGTAGAGTTTCTATTTGTTCTGTACTTGTAATAGGCATCAAATTCTAGTTGTGTTACTGTAATTATAAAGTCAAGAATAATGCTTGAAAGAAGTTCCAAGGTTCATGCCTCAAGCAAGGAGATAAAGACTGCCAAATAATCACAGTTGGGATTTGAAGAAATGAAGAATTTGCCTAAGTACCAATTCGAGAAGTACATTTGTCTATTCGAGAAGTCTAGCATTCGAGAAGTCTGGAGTTCGATATCTCAGAAGACACTATTCGATATCTCTCAATATGCTATTCGATATCTCAGGGATTCGATATGTCAAAATGTTCTATTCGATATCTCAGGGATTCGATATGTCAAAATGCTCTATTCGATATCTCAGGGATTCGATATGTCAAAATGCTCTATTCGATATCTCAAGGAGTCCCAGAGAAAAGAGCGATTCGAGAAGTGATTCGATATGTCAAGATAACACTATTCGAGAACTCAGAGTTATCGATCAAGTCAACTCCAGTTCTCGAATCACTCACTTAGTCACTTCTCGAATACATTCTTGAGGACAAAATACTGAAGAATTGTACAAGTCAGAAACCTGCAACAAGCCAGGATACTTTATTTGACTCTGTCCTATAAAGCATGCTGGAAAGCCTACAAAGAAGCTTGGAGAGATAAGACAAGGGACAAGGAGCTGAAGAAGTGGATCTAAACAGGCTTTTCAAAGTCAAATCTGTAGCCGTTTGGACTCTTACTAAAATGAGATAGACAGACTGGAAAGTGCTTTTGTTTTACCTACCTCATTTGTAGCAAGTGGGTGTATCCATGTCTATAAGGATACAGCCTCACTTCCTTAGCTGTTAAGGTTTTGAAGTTTCTCAAAAATATCCAGAAAATATCTCTCTGAGAAAAACGAAGCTGAGAATACTATCATTTGTATTCACAGATTGTAGCAAAATCTTTATCTAATAAAATATTAGATTAAAGTGATATTGTGTTGTGTTTGTCTTTAATTATCCGCATCTTCATATCTCACACACTCATCACTTATCTTGTTACAAAGATTCAAGAACGAAGAAAAATTCAAGAATCCATTCACCCCCCCCTCTGTATTCTTTTTCTGTATTCAATACTCAACAAGTGGTATCAGAGCAGGCTGTTTAATCTAAACAGAAAACGATCATGAGTTCGAATACACCAAAGACTACAGGTACGGTAAAGGTCCCTAAGTTCGACAAAGAGAATTACAACCTCTGGAAAATAAAAATGCTGTTGTTCATCAAAGCTGCCAATCCTCTCTACCCTGACATTCTCAAGAATGGTCCATTCATACCACAACAAGAAGTTGCTGAATCCACAGTGGGCGCAGTAGTCATTCCTAGATCATACGTTCCAAAAGAGCCATCCAAATGGACGGACTCAGAGAAGGAAAAGATTGCCCTAGACAGCCACCTCATGTTGTTAATCATAGACTCCTTGGATATGTCGATGTTTGCCAACGTAGCATCATGCAGATCAGCCAAGGACATGTGGAATCACATCGAGGTGTTATGTGAAGGGACAGAGGAGGTAAGAGAAAATAAGAAACAGATACTGGTCACACAGTATGAGGCGTTCATGGCACAGCCCAAGGAAAGTATCACTGATATGGTTGAAAGATTTCACAAGCTGGTGACTGAGCTCCAAATGAATGGGAAGGTTTACAGCACTAAGGAATTAAATATGAAGTTTCTACTATCGTCACCAAACCATCTAGAGCAAAGGGTCATATCCCTAAGAGAAAGAGATTTGAACAAAGTCACGTATGATGTGCTCTATGGGGTCTTAAAGACACACGAGCTTGAGTTGCTTCAAAAGAGGGCTATCCAAGCTAACCAAGGCAGAATGATAAACACATCCTGTGCCTTGATTGTCAACAAATCTATTCAAGACCTGGAAGCATCTGCAAGTCAGCTGAGAATAGAAGAGATAGTAGATGATGAAGAAACTGAGGAAGTAGTGACTGAACCTGCTGATGACAAGGAAGAAGATGAGTTCTACACTCTTGAAGAGCTGGATGGCATGGAAAATACATCATATGCTTTTATGGCTAGAAAATTCCCAAACATCAGATTCAAGAGGAATCAGCCCTTCAAGCCTAGACCTCAAAATCATTCATTCAACAAGAGCAAGGCACCTATGAAAACAAACAAGAACAGATTCAAAACCAGCTATGTGGATAGGTCATCTGTAAGATGTTATAGATGCAATGACCTAGGGCATTTTGCCAGTGAATGCAAGAAGCCTAAAAAGAAGGATAAGGAGTTTCTTGAGCTTGAAGCTAAGTATGAGGCCCTTCTAAAGAAGCAGACACCAGGTAAGGCTTACATAGCTGAAGGGAAGTGTTGGGATGATTCTGACAGTGATGGGGAAGAACAAGAATTCTGCAACTATGCCTTGATGGCCAATTCCAAGGAAGAACCATCTGCATCAGACTCACAGGTACCATCTCTCACTACCATAGACATGTCTGTTTCTGAATATAAATCTTTGGTTGAACAACTATCCGTTGAGATGTTTAACATTCATACTAGTATGACTGCTGCTAATGAAGAGATTGCTAAACTGTCTACTAGGAATGAACTGTTAAATAAGAGAAATGAGGAACTAGAGCTAACTACTGTGCAAATAGAAAATCTTAAACAAGAGATTGAGTATCTAAAGAACAAAGTTCTATGTGCTAGTCAAGTTGAGAAAGCTCTTAGGGATGAATTAGCTGAAAATGAATTTAAGTTGAAAACATTTAAGAATTCCTCTAGTCTATTGCAGTCTTATCATGAGAAAAATCTAGCTAGACCTAAGGCTGCCATTGGACTTGATTATGACACTCTTAAACAGAGGAAAGGCTATGCAGTCATTGAAGATGACATTGTTGTTCAAGAGGAGGTGCCTCAGGTTTTGAAAAAGACTGAGAATCCAATATTTAAAACACCAACACTTGAGATTGATGAGGATGCCTTACTCATCAAGCAAATGTTGGAGGATGAAGATGAGGCACAATCAAATGAACAACAAGCATCCTCTGAGAGTAAGAATGTCAAAACCAAAGCCAAGGAGCCAGTAGGAGGTAGACCTAGACTTGAGAAATCTGTAAATTTTGTTTCAGCTGGAAATTATGAGACTAAGAAGAAAGTGACTAATAAGAGACCAAACAGGAATGGCAAATTAGGGATTAACAAAGATAACAACTAAGCTTATGTGCCAAATGCCCCTAGGAAAGTTTGTCAAAACTGTTTTAGCTCTAATCATTTGACTCATGCTTGCAAGAAACCATCTGGTAGTGTTGCTAAACCATTCTATGATTGCTCTGTGCCTTTAAGACATAGAGACTCTCCTTTCTGTGATAAACCTGACTGTATGCCATGTAACATGAATGTGATAACTAGTTGTTTTAATTTGAGAAGACAATTCATGGAGGGCTGTATCAATCATAATGTTCACACACACTACACAAGGACAAAGTCTTCAAGTCCTCCTAAAGTTAGGAAGGTACCTCTGTCACCTAAGTCTAAGAACCCTGATTCTAAGACTCCCAACAGTGACAAGAAGACCAACATCAAGAAAACTGATAAGCATGCTGATTTTGATAAAACTGTCACTAAGTCACATGGACCCAAACTCGTTTGGGTACCAAAGGAGAAGTAATACTTTTGTGTTTGCAGGGCAAAGAAAGTAAAAAGAAGGTCATGTGGATTTTGGACAGTGGATGCTCAAATCATATGACTGGTGATATGGCCCTGCTATCACAGTATGAGGAAAAGGCTGGCCCAATGGTTGCTTTTGGAGATGACAGCATTGGCAACACACTGGGATATGGCAAGTTGGAAATTGGAAATGTCATCATTGAGAATGTAGCACTGGTCAATGGGCTCAAGCATAATCTACTGAGTGTTGGTCAATTCACTGACAGAGGCTTCAAAGTGAACTTTGACAAAGATGAATGTTTGATCACCCACAAGAAGACTGGTGATTTTGCTCTGTCTGGAGTAAGGAAGGGAAGCCTGTTTGTAGCCAATATGGACTCTGCAAGCAAGGACACAATTTGTTGCTTCTACTCAAAAGCATCAAATGAAGACAGTTGGCTGTGGCACAAGAAGCTATCACACCTGAACTTCAAAACCATTAATTCCCTAGTCAAAAGGGAGTTAGTGAGAGGCATGCCCACACTTGAATTCTGTCAAGAAGGAGTGTGTGAGGCGTGTCAAAAGGAAAAAATGAAAAGATCAAGCCACAAGTCAAAAACAGTGACATCTATAACCAAGCCCCTGCAACTGATTCATATGGATTTGTTTGGGCCTGTCAATATTATGTCACTAGGAAGGAAGAAGTATGCTCTAGTGATGGTTGATGATTTTACAAGGTATACATGGGTAGAATTTCTGGCATCAAAGGATGAGGCTCCACAAGTAATCATTGAGCACATAAAGAAAGTTGACAAAGAAGCAAAGGCCATAAATGCAAGTGTGATTGCATTAAGAAGTGATAATGGGACAGAATTCAGAAATGCCATGCTTGGAGCATTCTGCAAAGAAAATGGTATTTCTCAACAATTCTCAGCTCCAAGGACTCCACAACAAAATGGAGTTGTTGAGAGAAAGAATAGGACTCTGATAGAGGCTGCTAGAACAATGCTACTTGATGCAAGAATGCCTACATGTTTTTGGGCTGAGGCTGTGAGCACTGCATGCTACATCCAAAACAGAACCCTCATCAACAAAAACACTGGAAAGACACCTTACAACTTGATGACTGGAAAGAAGCCTACTCTAAAGTATGTTCATACTTTTGGAAGCAAGTGCTTTGTGCTAAAAGATAATTCAGAATATGTTGGAAAGTTTGATGCAAAGGCATTTGAAGGAATCTTTCTTGGCTATTCTATGGAAAGAATTGCATACAAAGTTTATGTCATTTGTCAAAAGAAAGTAATGGAGAGCACAGATGTAACATTTGATGACAGCAAACTACCTGGATTAGAAGAAGCCAATGATGAAGATAAAGATCCCTTGAAGTTTGACAATCTAGATGATTCTGATGAGGAGATTGAAAGTGAATCTGAACTCATAATCCAACAAACTCAAGTGAATGAAGAACCTGTGTCAACCAACAATGAAGAAACAAGCATCCAAGATACACCTGTGAGGAGTGACAACTTCACAGGGGGAGGAAATGTAGATGATCATGATCTAAATGATGAAGCAACATCAAGGATGAGAAATCAATCTGAACATACAAGGAAGTGGGATAGATCACACACTGCAGATCAGATAATTGGAAATCCAAATGCAGGAGTAAGGACAAGAAGAGCAACTATAAATGAATGTCTCTATGGCTGCTTTCTATCCCAAGTTGAACCTAAGAAACTTGATGATGCATTGTTGGATCCTGACTGGATAATTGCTATGCAAGAGGAGCTAAATCAATTTGAAAGGAGCAAAGTATGGGAACTAGTGCCTGCACCAAAGGATAGAACCGTTGTTGGAACTAAATGGGTTCTAAGGAATAAAATGGATGTCAAGAGTGCATTCCTGAATGGGGAGTTGGAAGAAGAAGTATATGTGCAACAACCACCTGGCTTTGAGGATCCACAGTTTCCCCACTTTGTCTACAGATTACTTAAAGCATTGTATGGACTCAAGCAAGCTCCTAGGGCATGGTATGACACACTATCACAATTTCTACTGGAGAATCAATTCACTAGAGGCACACTGGACAAGACACTGTTCTACAAGAAACATGATGATGATATTATCCTAGTTCAAATCTATGTGGATGATATCATATTTGGCTCTACAAATGAGAAGCTGTGTGAGAAATTCTCTAAGCTCATGCAAAGCAGATATGAGATGAGTATGATGGGAGAATTAACATTCTTTCTTGGACTGCAAGTTAGTCAAAGGAAGGATGGCATTTTTATAAGTCAAACCAAATACATTAAAGATTTACTGAAGAAATTTGATTTGGAAGAATGTTCACCTGCGAAGACACCCATGGCCACTGCCACCAAGTTAGATGATGACACTAAGGGCAAAAAGGTAGATATCTCAATCTACAGAGGCATGGTTGGTTCTCTACTCTACCTCACTGCTAGTAGGCCAGATATCATGTTTGCTACATGCTTATGTGCAAGGTTTCAATCAAACCCAAAGGAATCACACATGATAGCAATAAAAAGGATCTTCAAATATCTGAAAGGCACACCAAACTTGGGGTTATGGTATCCTAAGGACACAGGGTTCAATCTGGTTGGTTATTCTGATGCTGATTATGCTGGATGCAGAGTGGATAGGAAAAGCACATCAGGTAGCTGCCAGTTTCTTGGACAAAGGTTAGTCTCTTGGTACAGCAAGAAACAACAATCTGTGTCAACTTCCACAGCTGAAGCTGAATACATAGCTGCTGGAAGTTGCTGTGCTCAAGTGCTTTGGATTAGAAACCAACTTGGAGATTATGGACTTGTGTTGGAAAGAATTCCTATCATGTGTGACAACACAAGTGCAATCTCTATAGTTGCCAATCCTGTCAATCATTCTAGGACAAAGCACATTGACATCAGATATCACTTCATAAGGGAGCATGCAACTAATGGAACCATTGAGTTACATTATGTTCCCACAGAAAAACAACTAGCTGACATATTCACTAAGCCACTAGATGAAGCCACCTTCACAAGGTTGGTTAGTGAGATTGGAATGCTGAATTCTTCAAATTCTGGCTAAGTGAATATATCAACTAGATTGTTGCAGCAGTAAATACTTACTTTATCAAATGCCTAATATTTCTGAAGTATTGGCTGGAGTATGATGTATAAATATTCCACAATGCTGCATATGTTGAAAATCATACATCTTTAGCTTGAAATTTCTGTGAAATTTTGAGAAAATCACTATTTAATTTAGTAGAATATTCTTCAGTGAATATTTCTGGTAAATTTTAAAAGATAGTGAAAATTGAATTTTATGAGTGAAAAGTATAGTTCGATAAGTCAGACTTCTCGAATGGTTCATTGTTATGTCTTGGCTCGAGTTCTCGAATAGGCCTATCTAGAACCCTCTTGAGTTCTCGAATAGTGTCTTTTAGAGAAATCGAATAGCACACTTTGAGTTCTCGAATAGAGTATTTTAGTTCTCTAATGATAGAGTTCTCGAATACTGCATTTGAGTTATCGAATCATTTGAAAAGGCTGATTTTTCGCTGACACTTAATCGCTTTTTGGATTTATATTCAAACCTTCATTTCACTCATAAAAATATATTCTTAACTTTGAATTATTTTCTGAGTTAAATCACTGCCAGCTGTGAGTTAAAAACTGCCTGAGATATCGAATAAGCCTTTCTTGACTTCTCGAATAGTTGTTTCATACTTCTCGAATGACTTGTCGCTACAGAACACTTATCTATCGACAACTCAAGACATTCATATATACATATACAACTTCACAACTATTCAATTCATTTCGTTCGATTTCTCAAGCATCTCAACTCCTGAAACCTCTGAAAAACCCTAACTGCGAATTTCTTCTTCAATCCTAATTCTCTTTTCTTCTCTACCCAAATGGCAAACACTCAACTCACCATACCATCCCAAACTAATTTCATCGCAATCTCCAGTGATGTGGAGGCACCGAATGCCAATTTCAAGTGCTTTGTTCGGTGGTTGTCTGAATCATACATCAAGAGTGCGCTCTCAGCCAACCCAACTCTGTACATAGATCTATTGGAACAATTCTGGAGGACTGCTACTGTGGAGGTCATCGCTCTTGAGAATGCTATCACTTCTTATATTGTTCACTGCAAGATTCAAGGAGAGGATATCACTATCACCACTGCAGACATGAATCAAGCCTTGGATATGCAGCAAGAGACGTATGATGCTCTGGCCTCCAATGATGAGTTGGAAGAATTCTTTGACTTCATCAACTACTCTGATACTATCAAGCTGGGAAAGTTGAATAGGAAGTTCTTAAGGAAAGAATGGAGCTTTGTATTTGCCACACTCCTTCATGTATTCACTGCACGGAAATCAAGCTTTGATCAGATTAGTACACCCGTGCAGCAGCTTGCCTATGCCTTGGCTCATGGGAGAAAGATAGATGTTGGACTTCTCATCCTACAGGAACTCTATGGGAGACTTGGTCAGACCACAGCCAAGAGAGGTAATGAAATTTTCTTTCCTCGCTTTATTCAATCAGCACTTAACTTTAAAAATGCTTCATTGATTGAATTGCCTGGAGTAGATAAGAGTAAAATAGGCTATCCTAGGTCCATGACCAAACTCATTTTTGGTAATTTGGAGACTAGGAATGATGTGGATGTAAGACTTAGCATAACTCCCCACATGGAGGGTTTGTTTAGGTCTTACCCCCACAACATGCCAATATTTGATTCAAAATCACAGTTAGCACAGCCTAAGCAAGGAGAACAAAGTGCTAACCCAAGGCCTGCTAACCAACCCCCTCAGCCAAACACTCTATCCAGCAAAGAGCCAACTGCATCATTCTCTCAAAAGGGTGATGTTAGTAAAAAGAAGAGAAAACAGGTTGCTTCTGAACCCTTAGAAATCTTAACTGAAGCAGCCTTGGCTGTAGAACTAGGGTTAGAAAGTGAGAAACCTGAGTTACCTATCATAAGCCTAAAGAAGAAGAAGAAGTCTAAAACCACCTCTTCAGTCACTCAAATGGCTGAAGTTGTAAAATCAGGGGCACACAGCTCACTAGATGTATCCTCTCAACAGGATGCATCTATAGAATCAAGCATCCTCCCCAATGCACCTATCTGTAAAGAGTCAGCACAAGGGAGTGATAATGCTGGCACAACACTGAGTGGAGAGCACATCATAACTGAAACTCCCTCTATTTCTCAGGGGGAGTTGCCAAAATCTTGTCTACAACACACTTCTCTTTCAGAATCTACCACTCATATTTCTTTGAAGCCTGCAACTCAAGCAATTGAGGAGCAAGGTATTGATCATCAAGAATTCGTTTCCTTTGATGAGCCAATGAATTCAAGTGACTTGGTGCATGACACCTTGCTCACCACCCAGGTACCACATTTGGATGGTCAGGGAATGCATGCTGGGGCATATCCTAATGACACCATCACAAACACAGAGGATTCACTAGTTCTTACTAGAGACTCTATGCCTGTGTCAACTACTGTTGTAACTCATCCCACTTCTGTGGAGACAACAGTAGTAGAGTCTGTTCATCCGGTTGCAGAAGTTGCATCTGTAACTGAGGAGCCTAGCAAGCCTAGCTCTAGCTCTAACTTTTTGTCTCAATGGCTGAAGCCTGTGCAACATGACAGTGCTTCAGGATCAGGGTCTGTTCCACCACAATTGACGGTTGAAGCACTTCAAAGCTTAGTTGTGGATCAGATCCCTGAGTTCACAAAAATTGCTCAGCACCTTCTCACTGCAAACATGCCCAATCCAGACTATGAAGCTATTCTCCTATGTCACAAAGAGGATGTAGAGCTACAGAAGGAGAAGATCATAGATGAAACTGAGAGAGATGGGAATATCGATGCTTGGCTGCAAGGAACCAATTCAATCCCTCTCTCAGAAGGTCTCCAGTATCTCAGAGAAGAGTACATCACTTCACTAGGGTCCAATGCCAAATCTCTCAACCCTACTGATGTGTTTGAAGCAGTGAATGACAACTATAAAGGCATTCTCAAGGCTACACACTATCTTGGTAAAGGCTTAAAGACAGAAATCAATGAAGTGTGTTCAGCTACAACCAAGGAGGTGCATGAGATCAAGAGGACTTTTGATGCTAAATTCCCTCAATTGGAGACTGTTCTCAAGGACATTCGAACCTGCAATGCTACTTGCACCAGGATGGACAATGGTTTGGCTATTCTCAAGGATGCTGTCACAAGTCTGGGGCACAAATTTCAATCCTTATCAGATCAGACAACTGATGCCAATGCCATGCTCAGGACCCTCTTTGCAAATCAATATGGAGACAAGCTGGTCACTGAGGTTCCTGTGCATGAGATGTCAAGGTTCGAAGTGCAGAGACTGAAGGATCAATCCCTATCTGGTTTTAAGGCCAATGAACTCTTCACTAAAGTGGATACTCTTGAAAAGGAGGTAGTCTCTCTCCACAAGTCCAATGCTCATCTTACAGACACTGTGACAACTCTGACTGAGCAGTTGAACACTCAAGCCACCACCACAGCTGATGTTCTTCTGCATCAACAATCAATGTTGTCTGCAATGATGAAGCACATGGGTCTCCCTCTACCTGATGAATCTTCAACTCCAAAGGTGCCTCCTACAGTCCCTGTGTCTGTCAACAAGCCTAAGGGGGAGAAGAGGATATCAAAGAACTCAAATCCAAAGGGGGAGAGACCACTAGAAAAGGGCATCAAGATCACTGAAGGTGGCCATCAGAGAACTTTGAAATCTACTACTCATGTGCCTGGAAAAGGAAAGGACAAAGTTGATGAGCCTCCCACTTCTCTGCCAGTTGTCACTCTACCAACTGTGCACATCACTACTCCTGATGGTCAAAGGCAGTCTATCACAACCACAGTGGTTGCAGGGAGTATGCCATCTGACAAGCCTCGAATCTCAATATCTAAGAGTGCCAAGCCAGTAGAAGTGAAGGTGGTCACTGAGGCCAAACTACAAGAGATTGCAAACTCAAATGTCTATCATGATGATGCATTCTTGGAGTTTCTGAAAGTCTCTAGAGAACAGGCTGGTGATGCTCTGCTATATCATGAGAGTTTGAAGAGTCAGATTGACTGTCTCACTGTAGTACCAAGGAGGCTTAATGATCTATGGCTCAAGGAGATATTGATGGTAGGAAGGAACAAGATATGGCACTTAACCATCAATACTCTACAGAGTCTAAAGCACTCAGAAGTGAATGTGCTCCTTGGACTAATTGAGAAGGGAAATGAGAACAACAAGAGTCTTCATGATGAATTGAGGAATGGTCAACCTTCAAGGCTACCTGAAGTTTTCACAGATCCTAGAACTATTATCTACCAGGCTGGAACAAGAATTGAAGATATCAAGCAGCTGGTCATTCCTAAGCATCTAACTCCTCAAAATAAAAATCTCATCATAGCCATCATTGAGAAACTGATCAAGAAGAAGGGATCAAGAACAGCAGAAGAATTAGAAGCTATATCTTATCTCAGGTCATATATTGCAACTGGCATTGTATCTGAGACTGCTAAGTTCAACCCAAGCAAAGATCAAGACAAGGATGAAGATAAAAGTGATGGAAGGAGAAGACATCACAGGAGTAATAAGGGTGATGAAGACAAGAAGAAGAAGAAGGATGATGAGAAGAGGAAGAATGATGATGATCAAGGTAAAGGCTCTGAGAGGAAAAGTGGAAGACAGCAAGCCTCAGGCATTGCTGACAGTAACCTCACCACAACACAAGACTCTAAGTCTAGGGTGAATGCTGCCAGTAGTGACCTTTCAAAATTTGCATCTATGGCTTCTGCAACTGTCTTGCCACCTCAAGAAGAGAAGAAGATTCAAGTCAAGAAACCATCTGTATGTTTCAGAAAGCAAACTGCTAATGGAATACTACAATGGTCTACAAACAAAGGTCACATACTGCTGCCAAGTAATCATGTAAAAAGAATCAAGTTCAAGCAAGCTGCAAGGAAATCAAAGCCAACCACATCAAAAACCCTGACAATCTATCCAGGCCTAAAACTCCAACCACTAGATGAAGATTATGATGTAGACCAACTGCAATTTTTGCAAGCTCAAAGAATCTATCATGTTGCCATTGTTGATAATTGCCTTGAGATTAAATATTCTGATGGAAGGGAGGAGAAATTCAAACAAGGAGGATGTCAACACTGGGGCAAGCTATATGACATAGAGAGAATCATTGCACTGTTGAGCTCAGAAGATAAAGTGGAGAGAGTATGGAAACTGGAGCTAATTGATTTTGTGAAAATGAAGAGAGATCATGAAGAAAAAGTCAGAAAAGAGTGTTTTGAGAAATGGCTGGCAAGGGAGAAAGAAATTGAGAGACTGGAAAGTGAAGCAGAAAAGCTGAGGAAAAAGGGTTTGTGTAGAGTTCAGTTCAACCCCTACATGGTAAAGTATAGGAGGAGGAATGGAAATCAAGTCAACATCAGAATGAATCTACTCAACCACTATCCTGCAAATATTCTGGAACCAGTACTTGAAGATTTCAAAGACTCAATTTTGCTTGAAGAATTGGATGCTATGGCAGAAATAATAAAAGCTATGGATGAGAATACAAGGAAGGAGAAAGAAAGAAGAGAGGAAGAATATGATGAATTTCAAGCCAAAGCTATGGAAAGGGAATCAAAAGACAATGGCTAGTTCTTCATCATAGGCTGTAAGATTACTCACTCTGTAGTTCTATCCAAATTGCTAATGGAAATTCATACCTGTACTGTCAAGTTTTATCTTTATGTATGATAGGCTTGTTATCAGACATGAAATTGTGACTAAGGGTCTTACTCAAAATTTGGGGGAGATTGTTAGTCACAGAGGCATGCCTGAATACATCTAATAACAAGCCTAAGTATGTGTAATGCTATGCATTACCTACATGACCTCTTAACTGAGGGAACCTCTAGTTGTAGAGTTTCTATTTGTTCTGTACTTGTAATAGGCATCAAATTCTAGTTGTGTTACTGTAATTATAAAGTCAAGAATAATGCTTGAAAGAAGTTCCAAGGTTCATGCCTCAAGCAAGGAGATAAAGACTGCCAAATAATCACAGTTGGGATTTGAAGAAATGAAGAATTTGCCTAAGTACCAATTCGAGAAGTACATTTGTCTATTCGAGAAGTCTAGCATTCGAGAAGTCTGGAGTTCGATATCTCAGAAGACACTATTCGATATCTCTCAATATGCTATTCGATATCTCAGGGATTCGATATGTCAAAATGTTCTATTCGATATCTCAGGGATTCGATATGTCAAAATGCTCTATTCGATATCTCAGGGATTCGATATGTCAAAATGCTCTATTCGATATCTCAAGGAGTCCCAGAGAAAAGAGCGATTCGAGAAGTGATTCGATATGTGAAGATAACACTATTCGAGAACTCAGAGTTATCGATCAAGTCAACTCCAGTTCTCGAATCACTCACTTAGTCACTTCTCGAATACATTCTTGAGGACAAAATACTGAAGAATTGTACAAGTCAGAAACCTGCAACAAGCCAGGATACTTTATTTGACTCTGTCCTATAAAGCATGCTGGAAAGCCTACAAAGAAGCTTGGAGAGATAAGACAAGGGACAAGGAGCTGAAGAAGTGGATCTAAACAGGCTTTTCAAAGTCAAAATCTGTAGCCGTTTGGACTCTTACTAAAATGAGATAGACAGACTGGAAAGTGCTTTTGTTTTACCTACCTCATTTGTAGCAAGTGGGTGTATCCATGTCTATAAGGATACAGCCTCACTTCCTTAGCTGTTAAGGTTTTGAAGTTTCTCAAAAATATCCAGAAAATATCTCTCTGAGAAAAACGAAGCTGAGAATACTATCATTTGTATTCACAGATTGTAGCAAAATCTTTATCTAATAAAATATTAGATTAAAGTGATATTGTGTTGTGTTTATCTTTAATTATCCGCATCTTCATATCTCACACACTCATCACTTATCTTGTTACAAAGATTCAAGAACGAAGAAAAATTCAAGAATCCATTCACCCCCCCCCCCTCTGTATTCTTTTTCTGTATTCAATACTCAACACTAACTACAGAATATATGCTATTATTTACCATATATAAGTGTATGATTTTTTTTTTTTTTTGCCGAATGAGTGTATTTAGATAACATGAATTGCGAATGTTTGTGTGAACTACATGGTGTCATCACCATATTTAAACGTCTACTGCTCTTTGGTCTGGGTTTTGGAGCCAAGCTATGGATTTCAATTCTAAAGAGACAATGTCAACTTCTTAATATTACAATGCCGGCCAATCTTCCATCAACTAGTGACTTCAACAATTTATGTAAATAAATATTTAGAAATTTTAAGAAAATAATTACTACCTAGTATAGGATTACCTTATGCAGAAATATTTCACTAGCTGTACCTAATGCATTAAATTGTCCTATGATGAAATTTTGATCTTTCCACATTGATGTCAAGTCTAGAAGAGATAACAGGTGTGTTGAAACTTACTGAGTGATTGGTGAACAACTTCCTTTTCAGGATTAATCGGTCCAAAGACTGGTAAATGGACTACATTTTGCAGGGAAATTTCGGTGAAGACGTAAGGGTCATGGATTATCCTGGCCTAGCAAATGGAACTTTGACATGTGTTGCTATCTCCTTTAGGTTGTCACTTGCACCAAGCACTGTGTTTCAATTTTTCTGTGATCACAAATCTAGAATGGAGGTATGCATTAATCAGCTAAATGCTAAATGCTTACCTCCTTTCTATTTTTGTGATCACAGGAAAACTCAAACAACATGCTTGGTGCAATTGACAAATTAAGGAGGTAGAAACAGTACCAATCATAGTTCCATTTGGTAGGCGAGGATCATCCATAACCCTTCTACTCATCAATGCAACATCTTTACCGAAATTTTTGTGAAATATTGTACTCCATCTGCCGGTCTTTGGACTAAGAATCCCGGAAAGTAAGCTGTTCACGGATCTCTCAAAAAGTTTTAGTATACCTGTTCTTATTTTGGACTTGACATCACTATGAAAATATCATGATTTAATTAGACACTTTGAGACATTATGTACGGCTAGTGGCATATTTCTGCATTAAGATACTTGAATACTAGCTAGTAATTATTTGCTTATATTAAATTTCTAAAATATTTACTTAAATAAAATTTTGAAGTTACAAGTTAATTGAACATTGGCCGACATTGTATTCTTATGAAGTTGACATTGTCTCTCTAAAGTTGAAACCCATGACTTGGCTCCAAAACCCAACAAAAAGAGCAGTAGACGTTTGTACATGGTGTTGACACCATTTTCGTCCACATAAACATGCTCGATCTATGCTATCTAGATAATTATAGTAAAAATTGTGTACTTTTATAGTTGGTTGCTAAAATCAAATGACCAAGTTGCAATTAGCTAACTTGAGCTGTAAACTATTTTGATAATGCATAATACATGAGTCTTAAATTTGGAAAAAATTCTGAAAATCATGATTGTGCCCCTACATTATTCGTGAGTCTGTCTATATTAATCGTTCTCAAATTCATCGTTCTCTTAAATTTGATATAAGCTGCCTCAACATTTTAACAATTTCAAACAATGTTATAGATCAACAAGCTTTGTCGTTTTCTTGAATTTGATATAAGCTGCCTCAACATTTTTATGTGCAATTTCAAACAATGTTACAGATCAACAAGCTTCGTTTTCTATCAATGATTTTATAACAGCTGGCCTATTGGTATGTACTGAGCTCATGGAACAATTCACACCACTTCAGTCACGAGAAATTTATATTTGTTGCGATGCAGTAGCAAATGGCAGAAGGTATCAGCAACTCTCTCCTCCGCAACACTTGTAGGTACATTGTCTTCTCATACTGAAAACCTCTCCTTTCACAGGAATATATTTCTCTGTCAAAAGAATTCCATGGCTCAAAAGTCGATCCAAAATGACCGGGGGAAAGTGGTATATATGTACTAGTTACTATTAATTTTTCCTAGCAAGTGGTAATGCATTATCCTGCGCTTTCTCTTTGGTTGTTTTGTACTTGTTCTTTGTATTAATTTCATATCATATTTCTTGCATTTTATGAGAATGCATGAAATTATAATATGGGATAGAAAGAGAGGGCAGAAAAACTGAAGATATATAATATTATTACTTCTACTGCATATTACAACGGAGGGAAGAGCCTCAATGTAACACCCTACTATAATAACAATTAAGGCTACATCTTAAACAATTCTGAATCATATAAAACCGCAATAAACCAATGTCAATAATCCGAATAAAAGTACGTGGTCTAAATATCCAAAGTAACGATACTAGAAATGTTCGAAACTAATAAAATGAGTTCTCATAATCAATACATCACTAAGACAAAGCTCTGGGTGGCACTCATCACTCTTCCCGCTTTACCCCTATTTACCTGCGGAAAGGAAACAAATAAGAGTGAGCCAAATGCTCTGTACGAATATAATCTGAGTAAAATATGAAATTTAAATATGAGAGGATTGTGTCTTACCAACACAAGGATACAACAAAAGATGATATAGAGATCAACAAAATATTTCCGAAACAATTATCAGTATCAAACAAATCAATAGGATAACAATTAGGTTAATAACGAAACTGAGAATAAGACCGAATGACAAGTAAGGTGGGTACAATATAGGTCTCTTACACAAAACTATACTCGCTAACTCCAATCACCAGCGAAGTACAGGACAATGGTTCCTTCTTCGGTAATCCAGAAGAAGAAATAAGGAATGTATAAAACATCCCAACAATACAATAGCGATCATGATCTAGTCACATCTCATACCCCAGAGACGCGCTCGTATACTCACCCACCGATACGAGTAGGTGCCTAGTTCACCTTTACTCCGAACTCCATGTGAACATTGTCTGTGATTAACCCACACAGATCGGTCTAAGAGCCCAACAAATTGGTTACAAAGGTTGCTTGACTCGTTGCACGAAACGAAGCAAAATAAACAATGTCGCAAGAAAATGCGAAATAAAACAATATATACGAGTCAAGGCAACAATAAATTCAAAAATAAGGAATTCGAAATGAAACTGAGAATGTGTACAATTAGGTACACACGGAGAACAATAGGATCACAATTTTAGAAAACGAATCCACAATAAATTTAATGAATATTTATAAATTAAAAATAGAGAACCAAGAATTCGTACCTTATCTTGTATAACAGAAAATCAAACAATCTCGAAAGCACGCTACAGCTCACTATCCAAATCTATAATTAAATGAATTATATAAGTTGCACGTACAAATCTAGGAAATATTTAATAAAATATACCCACGTTTAGCTTTATAGTTAGACATATATACAAACAAATAATATAGTAAATAAATCACATTGCTGGTGGTCTCTATTGACCTCGGTAAAACGGAATGCTCAAACAGATAAAAAAAAAAAAAAACAAATGCACGACATGAGTTGTAATGACTAGTGGGTGTTCAAATATAAAGAAATTAGTTTCAATATAAAAATCATTTTAATTCATATATTATTTAAAATATACAATTTTAATGCGCACATCTATTAATGCCACAATATTTTATACATAAATAGGTTGTACAAATACACCAGACTAGCATGCTTAATAATTAAATGCAAGATATTAACACATATAATTAACAAAAGTATTTATTTTACAGAAAAATTCAAGAATGATTCTTCAGAACTCATATTTTTGTAAAACCTTGTTCATGCAAATGTGACACGTACAGATTGGTTAGCACGTTTATAAACATACTGAAAGAACTGAACATTAATTATGATATTGATTAATTATATATTCTTTTAATATAATTAATGGTATTAACACAAATTAACACAATTAAAATAATACATTTAATTTCTTAACCAGGCCACTTGCACAACCGCACAGGTATACATATAACTTCCATTTAATGTCCTGTTTATTACTAATCAACAATTGATACAAAAAGTAATTATTCCATACAAACATTTCGAGAAATTAATTATATAATTAAATGCAATTAATAAAGCAATTCTAAATTGTTTACATGATTACACATAATATATAATATTCAAGTACATGGAATCATAATTTTAAAATCTATAATAAGTTCTTGATTGAAGACAAACTAAATATTAATAAATGTCATTTGATTCAAACATAAAAGAAAACATGAATAACCATACGATAACAATTAATTACAAGAGGAGTTTTGTACCTGAGGCTAAGTAGGTGAGATCACAGGTAGGACAAAACAGAGCAGAACAGAACGAGTAGCACATGACACATAAAGAAATTCAATAAGATTCAAATACAATCTAGATATAATTTAATAACATTAGTAAGAAGCAATACACATGTAAGTGGTACCTTAGTTAGAAACCGGTTCTCAACCCTTTTTCTTCTACTCATACAAGACATAACTACGATACTTATATAGGATTATTAAGATAAGACGTACCTTAACTTTAAAAATAATAACTGATCTAAAAATACGGTCATCATGCTAATCACCGAGTCACGTATTTAACTTAAACACAACAATATAAATCCACTTAAACAAACACATACAATTATAATAAAATAAATAAATAGAATACAATTTTATTATCTTAAAAAAAATTAAGTAGAATAAGTTAGTCTATAAAATTACGGGATATTATATTATATCAAAACAAATAGTCTGACGAATTTAACAATAATTAGGTATATAAACAATATTAATAATACCTACTAATAACACTTGAAATTAAGAGAGATATTAAAGTTAAATAAATATATTAGGATAATTATAACTTGAATAGAAATAGGTTATACTGATTTATCCAAAAACTAAGCTGAGCATTATCACTAATCTTCCTAGAATTCGGTCAAGACACGAAAACAATTTCTAGATATTTCTAGAAGTTTCTAAAATAAAATTATATATAATTATAATTTAACATATAACTTATATAATATAAATTCAGTTAACTAAATAATTTAATAAAAATATTGGGGGTGTTATACTCAATATATAGAAAATAGGAAGCTTGGCGGCTACAATTGCTATAGTAGCTAGTATATGATGACATTATCCTAATGACATAAGCTTGATGATGTCAATATTAAAGCTGATATTTAAAAATATTATATTGAATGGTTTGTAATAGTTTACATGGTATTTCATTAATTGACGCAAGAAATCAAGTACTACTCTTTTTCCAAGCAAATGCATTTTTACAGGCACTTACCTAATACAATAAAACTATGTGTACTCATATTTTGACTACTAATTGTACCACTATTGTTATCAAATAATTATACTATGTTCACATGTTAACCACCATCAAGTTTTCAAATACTTCATCTGTCCCTCTCATTTCTTTACACTTTCTTTTTTGGGATATCCATCTCAAATCTTTACATTCCAAAACTTACCCAAAATAGAAAAGTTTTATAATAAAAAAATAACTACATCCCCTACTTTCCTCCGTTAAACTCATTTTATTACATAAAATATTGATTGTTCCCACCACTTTACTCATTTTTTTTACATTTCTCCACTATAGGGACGGAGGGAGTACATGTTAGCTACCATCAAGATTTCAACTACTCTAGTGAAGACACTGTAAAGGTTGTAGTTGACTAATGACCATAAATATTGCCTGAAGCTTTGTATGTGTGCATCACCAATACTTTCAATTTCATCACCTTCTTAATACTTCCGATTTCATAAAAAACACCCCATGACTTTGACCTCCTTCGATTCATCGCGAACTTAATTTTGGTATTAGCAACCATGAAATTTGCACATTCATTTTTAAACAATGTCACTGATAAACAAGATTTTTTTCAAGGCTTCAATAACAGATGACCCATTAGTGCGCTAGACTCGTGGAACAATTCCATCAACTTTTGTCAGGGGAATGGAGTTACATGTAGCCGCAGACATATGAGGGTAATAAAACTAAGCTTTTACTCGCAAGGTTTGGTGGGTATATTGCCTTCTCATGTTGGAAACCTCTCCTTTCTCAGGTCAATTCTCCTCGTCAAAATGACTTTCAGGGCTCAATCCCCAACGAAATTGGTTCACAATTCTTTTCAAGGTGGATTTCCTGCCAATCTGAGTCATTGTGTAGATATTGCACACACCGGAATGTCTGGCAATAATCTAAAAGGAAAATTACCTAAAAAATTTGCATCTTGGTCTAAGCTTAATTCCTTTAGTCTTGAAAAGAGCATTTTCTTACTCCCTTCAAAACAAAGAACATTCTTCACCCATATATATATTGTGAGAGATAGTCAGGTAAAAATACAAAATATCAATCCTATTTAAGCATCTATTTAAAATACCTATTCTACTTCTAATATATTAAGAATATATTTTTATTATTAGTATTTAGAATTCTAAAGTTCTTAACAATTAGAAAAATAGATTGAGAACATTTAAACTCTCCGTATCCTCATTTACATATAATGTGGGTCAGGAATGAATTTTACAAATTTTAAAAAGCATTAATAAATGGTAATCAACTAAAAAGAGTATTACAATAATATACTAGCACTACTTTTATCTAATACAAGTTATCATAGGAATAAAACAGCAAAAATACAATATTTTAATGCATAAGCATGCATTTTAAATTAAAACACAATATGTAATTATACAATTTACAACATAAGTATATTCGTCTAGAAGATCCTAGAAAGTTCAAGGATATATTCTACTAGCATATCATAATCTAGTATAAATATATTAAATATATTTCTATGAGATCATAATATATCATAATATATTACTTGAATAAATATATCCTTTCTTTTCACCTACCATTATCCTATCTTTCTCACATTTTCTTCTAGAATATCTAGTTCTAATATAATTATATTGTTTCAAAAAGTACTAGTCTATTCTAGAACCTTCTCACATTTTCTTCTAGAATATCTGGGTCTAATATAATTATATTGTTTCAGAAAGTAACTAGTCTATTCTAGAACCTTCTATCTTATTGTATAAATATATCCTTTCTCTTCACCTACCATTATCCCTCTCTTCCCCATATTTTTCATTCCCCTAAAACTTTCCATACAGCTTCTCTTCTCGATATTTCTCATTTCTAATATCTTTTCCGGACATTTTTCATTTCCCTAAAACTTCTCATACAACTTCTTTTTCCCACATTTTTCATTGCTAACTTTCTTTTCATATAATTTCTATGTGTTAGTACGGATAAATGGTAATCTAAATTAATTAATTGTTTAAAGTCTATATGCTTACATACATATATTTTTTAAACCAAATTTAAAATATTTTTATGATTATACTTGATGGCTTGTACGATGTAGGTTCTTGTGTTCCTTCTTTGTGATTCACTAAATCAACATCCAACAACACGTCAATAGTGTAATCTCTCAACATTCAACAACACGTCAATAGTCAGGTAATCTCTCAAGTTCCAACAATTGTATTATGTTTCTGTTTGAGCACTAGTTTTTTATTAATTTAGATATTCATCAATTTAAAATTAAATACAATTAAATCAAGATCTCAATTCTTAACTAATTATAGTTTTTGTTTGTTTTTATAGATCTAGTTTGACCATGATTCCCAAACATAGTTTATATAGTTATGTCCTATTCTAATTTAAAATATTGGAATTTGCTTGATGTGAACTTTTATCCATTTACAAAACAGTCATGGAGTTTTTTTTCTAATATTAAAGTTAAAAAATACTATTCCAAAATCCTCATGTCATAATTCTTTTATAATAGAATATTTGAAGAAAATACTCCCAAAATTTTATTCCACATAAGGATGACAAATTTTGGACCACAAATTTTTTTATTATACTTTCATTTACTGTTTATTTAACTTTTACAAATTTTGTGGTCCAAAAGATTAGTTTTTTATGATACACCATTAGTGACTCTTCTAAGAGTATTATTTAATAAATTATTGTATATATTTGAAGGTAGATTAAAAATAATTAATATGAAATCTAACAATACAAATATTTTAATAGGTGATTCTTAATTTTATCCATTGGACATCCATGTATGTACTACTTGATACATGCAGGTACCTATGTGCGGTTTTAAAAATCATGACCTCCAGCCAGAAAATGCCATCAGGTATGTAATCCAAGAAAATCCTATAGAACCTCAAAGGTGAATAAATACAAAACTCTTTGTATCATATACTATCAAAATAATACAACGTACAACTTAGTCATTTGATTTTAAGAACTAACTACAGAATATATGCTATTATTTACCATATATGAGTGTATGATTAATTTTTTTTTTTGCCGAATGAGTGTATTTAGATAACATGAATTGTGAATGTTTGTGTGAACTACATGGTGTCATCACCATATTTAAACGTCTACTGCTCTTTGGTCTGGGTTTTGGAGCCAAGCTATGGATTTCAATTCTAAAGAGACAATGTCAACTTCTTAAGATTACAATGCCGGCCAATCTTTCATCAACTAGTGACTTCAACAATTTATGTAACTAAATATTTTAGAAATTTTAAGAAAATAATTACTACCTAGTATAGGATTACCTTATGCAGAAAAATTTCACTAGCTGTACCTAATGCATTAAATTGTCCTATGATGAAATTTTGATCTTTCCACATTGATGTCAAGTCTAGAAGAGATAACAGGTATGCTGAAACTTACTGAGTGATTGGTGAACAACTTCCTTTTTAGGATTAATCGGTCCAAAGACTGGTAAATGGACTGCATTTTGCACGGAAATTTCGGTGAAGACGTAAGGGTCAAGGATTATCCTGGCTAGAAAATGGAACTTTGACATGTGTTGCTATCTCCTTTAGGTTGTCACTTGCACCAAGCACCGTGTTTCAATTTTTCTGTGATCACAAATCTAGAATGGAGGTATGCATTAATCAGCTAAATGCTAAATGCATACCTCCTTTCTATTTTTGTGATCACAGGAAAACTCAAACAACATGCTTGGTGCAATTGACAAATTAAGGAGGTAGAAACAGTACCAATCATAGTTCCATTTGGTAGGCGAGGATCATCCATAACCCTTCTACTCATCAATGTAACATCTTTACCGAAATTTTTGTGAAATATGGTACTCCATTTGCCGGTCTTTGGACCAAGAATCCCGAAAAGTAAGCTGTTCACGAATCTCTCAACAAGTTTTAGTATACGTGTTCTTATTTTCGACTTGACATCACTATTAAATATCATGATTTAATTAGACACTTTGAGAGATTATGTACGGCTAGTGGCATATTTCTGCATTAAGATACTTGAATACTAGCTGTTAATTATTTGCTTATATTAAATTTCTAAAATATTTACTTAAATAAATTTTTGAAGTTACAAGTTAATTGAACATTGGCCGACATTGTAGTCTTATGAAGTTGACATTGTCTCTCTAAAGTTGAAACCCATGACTTGGCTCCAAAATCCAACAAAAAGAGCAGTAGACGTTTGTACATGGTGTTGACACCATTTCGTCCACATAAACATGCTCGATCTATGCTATCTAGATAATTATAGTAAAAATCGTGTACTTTTATAGTTGGTTGTTAAAATCAAATGACATAGTTGCAATAAGCTATCTTGAGCTGTAAACTATTTTGATAATGCATAATACATGAGTCTTAAATTTGGAAAAAATTCTGAAAATCATGACTGTGCCTCAACATTATTCGTGAGTCTGTCTATATTAATCGTTCTCAAATTCATCGTTCTCTTAAATTTGATATAAGCTGCCTCAACATTTTAACAATTTCAAACAATGTTATAGATCAACAAGCTTTGTCGTTCTCTTGAATTTGATATAACTTGCCTCAACATTTTTATGTGCAATTTCAAACAATGTTACAGATCAACAAGCTTCATTTTCTATCAATGATTTTATAACAGCTGGCCTATTGGTATGTACTGAGCTCATGGAACAAGTCAGACCACTTCAGTCACGAGAAATTTATATTTGTTGCGATGCAGTAGCAAATGGCAGAAGGTATCAGCAACTCTCTCCTCCGCCACACTTGTATGTACATTGTCTTCTCATACTGAAAACCTCTCCTTTCACAGGAATATATTTCTCTGTCAAAAGAATTCCATGGCTTAAAAGTCGATCCCAAATGACCGGGGGAAAGTGGTATATATGTACTAGTTACTATTAATTTTTCCTAGCAAGTGGTAATGCATTATCCTGCGCTTTCTCTTTGGTTGTTTTGTACTTGTTCTTTGTATTAATTTCATATCTTATTTCTTGAAGTTTATGAGAATGCATGAAATTATAATATGGGATAGAAAGAGAGGGCAGAAAAACTGAAGATATATATTATTATTACTTCTACTGCATATTACAACGGAGGGAAGAGCCTCAATATATAGAAAATAGGAGCTACTCTTGCTATAGTAGCTAGTATATGATGATATTATCTTAATGACATAAGCTTGATGATGTAAATATTAAAGCTGATATTTAACAATATTATATTGAATGGTTTGTAATAGTTTACATGGTATTTAATTAATTGACGCAAGAAACCAAGTACATACTCTTTTTCCAAGCAAATGCATTTTTACAGGCACTTACCTAATACAATAAAACTATGTTTATTCATATGTTGACTACTAATTGTACCAGTATTGTTATCAAATAATTATACTATGTTCACATGTTAGCCACCATCAAGTTTTCAGCTACTCCATCTGTCCCTCTCATTTCTTTACACTTTCTTTTTTGGGATATCCATCTCAAATCTTTACATTCCAAAACCTACCCAAAATAGAAAAGTTTTATAATAAAAAAATAACTACATCCCATACTTTCCTCCATTAAACTCATTTTATTACTTAAAATACTGATTGGTTCCACCACTTTACTCACTTTTCTTACTTTTCTCCACTATTTTACTTTTTCCTAACCTCCGTGCCCAACTCATTTGTAAACAAATGAGAGGGACGGAGGGAGTACATGTGAGCTGCCATCAAGATTTCAACTACTCTAGTGAAGACACTGTAAAGGCTGTAGTTGACTAATGACCATAAATATTGCCCGAAGCTCTGTATGTGCGCATCACCAATACTTTCAATTTCATCACCTTCTTAATACTTCCGATTTCAAAAAAAAACTCCATGACTTTGACCTCCTTCGATTCATCGCGCACTTAATTTTGGTATTAGCAACCATGAAATTTGCACATTCATTTTTAAACAACGTCACTGATAAACAAGATTTTTTTCAAGGCTTCAATAACAGATGACCCATTGGGTGCGCTAGACTCGTGGAACAATTCCATCAACTTTTGTCACGGGAATGGAGTTACACGTAGCCGTAGACATATGAGGGTAACAAAACTAAGCTTTTACTGGCAAGGTTTGGTGGGTATATTGCCTTCTCATGTTGGAAACCTCTCCTTTCTCAGGTCAATTCTCCTCCGTCAAAATGACTTTCCGGGCTCAATCCCGAACGAAATTGGTTCACAATTCTTTTCAAGGTGGATTTCCTGCCAATAGTCATTGTGTAGATATTGCACACACTGGAATGTCTGGCAATAATCTAAAAGGAAAATTACCTAAAAAATTTGCATCTTGGTCTAAGCTTAATTCCTTTAGTCTTGAAAAGAGCGTTTTCTTACTCCCTTAAAAACAAAGAACATTCTTCACCCCATATATATATTGTGAGAGATAGTCAGGTAAAAATAAAAAATATCAATCCCATTTAGGCATCTATTTAAAATACCTATTCTACTTCTAATATATTAAGAATATATTTTTATTATTAGTATTTAGAATTCTAAAGTTCTTAACAATTAGAAAAATAGATTGAGAACAATTAAACTCTCCGTATCCTCATTTACATATAATGTGGGTCTGGAATGAATTTTATAAATTTTAAAAAGCGTTAATAAAAGGTAATCAACTAAAAAATATATTAAAATAATATACTAACACTACTTTTATCTAATACAAGTTATCATAGGAATAAAATAGCAAAAATACAATATTTTAATGCATAAGCATGCATTTTAAATTAAAACACAATATGTAATTATACAATTTACAACATAAATATATTCTTCTAGAAGATCCTAGAAAGTTCAAGGATATATTCTACTAGCATATCATAATATAATATAAATATATTAAATATATTTCTATGAGATCATAATATATCATAATATATTACTTGAATAAATATATCCTTTCCTTTCACCTACCATTATCCTGTCTTTCTCACATTTTCTTCTAGAATATCTGGGTCTAATATAATTATATTGTTTCATAAAGTAACTAGTCTATTCTAGAACCTTCTATCTTATTGTATAAATATATCCTTTCTCTTCACCTACCATTATCCCTCTGTTCCCCATATTTTTCATTCCCCTAAAACTTTCCATACAGATTCTCTTCTCCATATTTCTCATTTCTTATATCTTTTCCGGACATTTTTCATTTCCCTAAAACTTCTCATACAACTTCTTTTTTCCCACATTTTTCATTGCCTGAAACATTCTTTTCATACAATTTCTATGTGTTAGTATGGATAAATAGTAATCTAAATTAATTAATTGTTTAAAGTCTATATGTCTACATATATTTTTTAAACCAAAATTAAAATATTTTTATGATTATACTTGATGGCTTATACCATGCAGGTTCTTGTGTTCCTTCTTTGTGATTCACTAAATCAACATTCAACAACACGTCAATAGTCAGGTAATCTCTCAACATTCACTGGAATAGTACCTACATATCTAAACCATATTTGGAATGTGATAATTATTCGCTTGGAGCTGGTTACTTTAATAATAATAATATATATATAAATAAAAACTAGCCTAAGGATATTTCAGATGGAGGTGCAAATAACTTGATTCGTTACTTGTGCCCCTTGTAAATAAAGAGTAGGCCTACTCTCCCCTTAAACTCTATGCATTAGATTATTTAAACAGAATGTCTATCAAACTAGTAACAGCACGATTAGTTACCTTTTCACAGTGTTTGCACTGCAGGTCGAAGCTGAGATCTGAAGCAGCAGCCTTAGTGCTTAACTTCGCATCCTTCCTAGTTATTACCCAGCTACTAGTGAAGCTACTAGAATAGATAAAACATAAAATAAATTAAAAACTTTATCAAAGAGTATTATCTTCCTTACAGATGTAGAGGTAGGAACACAAAACCAACTAGCAATTTACAATGCATTCGCCAAACCTTGAATCTGCTTGATCTGGCATGCTCATTAGGGCATTTATGCCTGCACACCAGCTGTGCCCAACTACTAGTATATTTTCAACCTATTAAAAGTTGCATGGCATAGGTCAATGTCTCAAAAATAATGGAGCATGTTAGGAAATCTCGGAGGCAAAGGTTTCATAAAAACAATGTTAAGCTTACTTCTAAAATATTTATTGAAAACTCAAGAGCAGGCTTTGTTTCTGAAGGTCCATTTTGCACATGATAAAAAAATATACATGCTCAATTTACAATATAGAAATATATGCTTCATTTATATGTTAATAAACCATACACAATCTCAAACGAAGGATAATTAAAGTGTTACTCATATGACACCTCGAACGGAGGTACCAAATTGGCCACATTGCGAACCACAAAGGCTTCTCCAGGTTGAAATCCTAATATGTTGGAGGGGCAAACCCTTGAATCTGCAAAAGCAATCACAAGGAACTGTTCTTGATATATTAGGCTATTTGTGTATTCCACTGAAAGTTGAAACAACCATGGTTTCAACTACCAATTGTTCACTGCAATCACTCGGAGGTGTTATGAAAACACCAAAACTAAAACAGACTTACTAAAAAATTGAAAGAATGAAATTAACACTTCAAATAAGAAATGGAATCCCAACATCTTAGACCATATTCATGCACTCAAACTACTAAAACCAATCATAAGCTGTTTTACACTTACGGTCCATATGATTTCAAGTAATAAATTTAGTAAAGGGAATGAAATGAAATTCTAACTATTATGTTGGTAATAATTCATAAAATTCATTTCTTCCTCCATCGCATTCATACAAATTAAGAATGGAGGCCAATCTCCGCAATTATGCTAATTCTTACATCCTACTCAGTTTCCTTACAAACCGCACCCTTGAAAATTTTGCAGTCTCTTGTTTTCTTCAAAAAATTTCTATTCATTCCTTCCAACCGAATGAAGAGTTAAAGTTTCCTTACGATTAAAGCTAACCTATGAACATTCCTCTCATAAAATTCAAAACTTTCTTAATACAAGAAAACAAGAACAGTAATCATTACCATTGGATTTTATTAGACAAAACACATGTATACATTCAAACAAAAACCTGATCGAAACTTATTGGATACAAGATATAATATACTGATCAAAAGTAAAATTTAAAGGAAAACCCACTTGGTATAATTGGGCAATCTCAAATGGGTGTGCTCCGTTTCGAAGAATTTCACCCGAGGCTTAACAATTTGCTAAGAAAAACATACCAGAATAAAGAAATCAAGCTCAATCCACAAGAAAGAGAGAGGGGGGGAGAGTGGGGGAGAGAAGAGGGAGAGAGGCATAGAAAGAGAGGGAGAGGGATAGAGATAAAGAGATAGCGTGAGAGGGAAAAGCATGAAATCAAATCATATATACAACATACATACATTAATACAACAAATAAATTGAAATCCTAAATCAAATCTGAGAAAATCCCCAATTCAATTTGTATTCAAGCAAAGAATAACATTTCAAAAGTCCTAATTCAATTTGAGTTAATAGCTAAAACTAATAAATTCGAATAACATTTGATGCATGCAAAACAAATTAACTAAAACTTCAAAAACGAGCTCAAATTAAGAATAATACCGGATGATGTTAAAAGCCCTAATTCAATTCGATCCCCAATTCAAACCCTAAGTGAATCAGCCAACAAGCTTGAAGAAATCCCAAATCGAAACCCTATTCTTAGTGAGTGAGCGGCGAACGGCGGGTGAGCGGCGGTAGAGAGTGAGCGGAGGTAGAAAGCGAGCGGCGGGAGAGGGTTAAGAGTGAGCGTGTTTTCTTTTTACTAACTAGACTGAGGGTTATGTGCTTTCTAACAAGGCGGCAAAATTGCAGCGCTCTAACAAGTCCAACAATTTGGACAGCGCCAAAAGCAAAAGCCCAATAATTTGGACACGGCACAAGTACTGAACAACACAGCTCCATTTTTTATTTTTCTGTTTTATTAATTTTTATTTGAAATTTTCTTCAATTTAATTAAATTTATAAGAAGATATGTTATTTTTATTTATAAAAATGTTATATTTTAGTTCAATAATGCATAAAAAAATTTTATATCAAACTTAACATTATTTCTCAAACTTTTTTCATTTTTTGGAAAATTAATTTTTTTTCAAAAAAAAAAATTTGTTACGTTTTTTTTAATAATTTGGTCTATTTTCAAATTATAAAAATTCCAATATTGACTCTAATTACAAACTTTGAAAATATAAATTATTTGTTTTTTAAATTAATTAATTTTAATTCACAATAATTATTTATTTCAATTTTTGTTAAAAAGGTTGTGTTTAAATCATATTAACGGCAACACTTCACAACGGTTGCAACTTGCTAGGTTTCTTACAGCTACATCAAAAAAACAATGTTGCAATAGGCAAAAAGTTTAGAGCTACTGCAACATTTTTCAAGGCAACACCAAAAAACTACTACAACATTTTTCAAGACAACACCAAAAAAAAAAGCGTTGCTGCACGCGCCTAGTAGATGCTTCCATTCTAGCCGCCCAAATATCTGGGGCAATGCAGATGAATAATTATTTTGAATCTATTCTGAATCCGAGGGTTTTTGTTTTTTTTGTGTATGTGTGTTAGAGTTTGTTGGAGGTGTGTGTTTAAAAGGGGTGTTTAAAAGGTGTTTGTTTAATCTCACAATTCCCTTAAGAAAATAAAAGTTCGAACACATATTTTACTATGAATAAAATTTTAAATTCTATGTTTACCTATAAATTTAAACTCTTATTTTTTATAAATTCGAATACCTATTCTATTTCTAATTTGTTAAAAATATATTTTTATTATTAGTATTCAGAATTCTAAAGTTATTAACAATTAGAAAAATAGATTGAGAACATTTAAACTCTCCTTATCCTCATTTACATATAATGTGGGTCAGGAAAGAATTTTACAAATTTTAAAAAGCGTTAATAAAAGGTAATCAACTAAAAAGAGTATTAAAATAAGATACTAACACTACTTTTATCTAATACAAGTTATCATAGGAATAAAATAGCAAAAATACAATATTTTAATGCATATGCATGCATTTTAAATTAAAACACAATATGTAATTATACAATTTACAACATAAATATATTCTTCTAGAAGATCCTAGAAAGTTCAAGGATATATTCTACTGGCATATCATAATCTAATATAAATATATTAAATATATTTCTATGAGATCATAATATATCATAATATATTACTTGAATAAATATATCCTTTCTTTTCACCTACCATTATCCTGTCTTTCTCACATTTTCTTCTAGAATATGTAGTTCTAATATAATTATATTGTTTCAAAAAGTACTAGTCTATTCTAGAACCTTCTCACATTTTTTTCTAGAATATCTGGGTCTAATATAATTATATTGTTTTGTATAAATATATCTTTTCTCTTCACCTACCATTATCCCTCTCTTTCCCATATTTTTCATTCCCCTAAAACTTTTCATATAGCTTCTCTTCTCCATATTTTTCATTTCTTATATCTTTTCCGGACATTTTTCATTTTCCTAAAACTTGTCATACAACTTCTTTTTCCCACATTTTTCATTGCCTGAAACTTTCTTTTCATACAATTTCTATGTGTTAGTATGGATAAATGGTAATCTAAATTAATTATTTGTTTAAAGTCTATATGCTTATCTACATATTTTTTAAACCAAATTTAAAATATTTTTATGATTATACTTGATGGCTTGTACGATGCAGGTTTTTGTGTTCCTTCTTTGTGATTCACTAAATCAACATTCAACAACACGTAACAACACGTCAATAGTCAGGTGATCTCTCAAATTCCAACAATTGTATTATGTTTCTGTTTGAGCACTAGTTTTTTTTATTAATTTAGATATTCATCAATTTAAAATTAAATACAATTAAATCAAGATCTCAATTCTTAACTAATTATAGTTTTTGTTTGTTTTCATATATCTAGCTTGACCATGATTCCCAAACATAGTTTATAGTTATGTCCTATTCTAATGTAAAATATTGGAATTTGCTTGATGTTAACTTTTATCCATTTACAAAACAGTCATGCGTTTTTTTTAATATTAATGTTAAAATATACTATTCCAAAATCCTCATGTCATAATTCTTTTATAATAGAATATTTGCAGAAAATACTCCCAAAATTTTATTCCACATAAGGATGACAAATTTTGGACCACAAAATTTTTTATTATACTTTCATTTACTATTTATTTAACTTTTACAAATTTTGTGGTCCAAAAGATTAATTTTTTATGATATACCATTATTGACTCTTCTAAAATTATTATTTAATAAATTATTGTATATATTTGAAGGTAGCTTAAAAATAATTAATATGAAATCTAACAATACCATTATTTTAATAGGTGATTTTTAATTTTATCCATTGGACATCCATGTATGTACTACTTGATACATGCAGGTACCTATGTGCGGTTTTAAAAATCATGACGTCCAGCCAGAAAATGCCATCAGGTACGTAATCCAAGAAAATCCTATAGAACCTCAAAGGTGAATAAATACAAAACTCTTTGTATCATATACTATCAAATAATACAACGTACAACTTAGTCATTTGATTTTAAGAACTAACTACATAATATATGCTATTATTTACAACCATATATGAGTGTATGATTAATTTTTTTTTTTTTTTGCCGAATGATTGTATGATTATTTAGATAACATGAATTGTGAATGTTTGTGTGAACTACATGGTGTCATCTCCAAATTTAAACGTCTACTGCTCTTTGGTCTGTGTTTTGGAGACAAGCTATGGATTTCAATTCTAAAGAGACAATGTCAACTTCTTAAGATTACAATGCCGGCCAATCTTCCATCAACTAGTGACTTCAACAATTATGTAACTAAATATTTTAGAAATTTTAAGAAAATAATTACAAGCTAGTATAGGATTACCTTATGCAGAAATATTTCACTAGCTGTACCTAATGTATTAAATTGTCCTCTGATGAAATTTTGATCTTTCCACATTGACGTCAAGTCTAGAAGAGATAACAGGTATGCTGAAACTTACTCAGTGATTGGTGAAAACCTTCCTTTTCAGGATTAATCGGTCCAAAGACTGGTAAATGGACTACATTTTGCACGGAAATTTCGGTGAAGACGTAAGGGTCATAGATTATCCTGCCCTAGCAAATGGAACTTTGACATGTGTTGCTATCTCCTTTAGGTTGTCACTTGCACCAAGCACCGTGTTTCAATTTTTTCGTGATCACAAATCTAGAATGGAGGTATGCATTAATCAGCTAAATGCTAAATGCTAAATGCATACCTCCTTTCTATTTTTGTGATCACAGGAAAATTCAAACAACATGCTTGGTGCAATTGATAAATTAAGGAGGTAGCAACAGTACCAATCATAGTTCCATTTGGTAGGCGAGGATCATCCATAACCCTTCTACTCATCAATGTAACATCTTTACCGAAATTTTTTTGAAATATAGTACCCCATCTGCCGGTCTTTGG
Organism: Saposhnikovia divaricata; assembly: GCA_036435485.1. Lineage (NCBI taxonomy): Eukaryota > Viridiplantae > Streptophyta > Magnoliopsida > Apiales > Apiaceae > Saposhnikovia > Saposhnikovia divaricata. The sequence goes on along the minus strand of CM071594.1, from coordinate 49,934,714 downwards.
ACTAAGAATCCCAAAAAGTAAGCTGTTCACGAATCTCTCAACAAGTTTTAGTATACCTATTCTTATTTTGTACTTGACATCACTATGAAAATATCATGATTTAATTAGATACTTTGAGACATTATGTACGGCTAGTGCCATATTTCTGCATTAAGATACTTGAATACTAGCTAGTAATTATTTGCTTATATTAAATTTTTAAAATATTTACTTAAATAAATTTTTGAAGTTACAAGTTAATTGAACATTGGCCGACATTGTAGTCTTATGAAGTTGACGTTGTCTCTCTAGAGTTGAAACCCATGACTTGGCTCCAAAACCCAACAAAAAGAGCAGGAGACGTTTGTACATGGTGTTGACACCATTTTCGTCCACATAAACATGCTCGATCTATGCTATCTAGATAATTATAGTAAAAATGGTGTACTTTTATAGTTTTTTGTTAAAATCAAATGACCAAGTTGCAATTAGCTAACTTGAGCTGTAAACTATTTTGATAATGCATAATACATGAGTCTTAAATTTGGAAAAAATTCTGAAATTCATGATTGTGCCCCTACATTATTCCTGAGTCTGTCTATATTAATCGTTCTCTTAAATTTGATATAAGCTGCCTCAACATTTTAACAATTTCAAACAATGTTATAGATCAACAAGCTTTGTCATTCTCTTGAATTTGATATAAGCTGCCTCAACATTTTCATGTGCAATTTCAAACAATGTTATAGATCAACAAGCTTCGTTTTCTATCAATGATTTTATAACAGCTGGCCTATTGGTATGTACTGAGCTCATGGAACAATTCAGACCACTTCAGTCACGAGAAATTTATATTTGTTGCGATGCAGCAGCAAATGGCAGAAGGTATCAGCAACTCTCTCCTCCGCAACACTTGTATGTACATTGTCTTCTCATAGTGAAAACCTCTCTTTTCACAGGAATATATTTCTTTGTCAAAAGAATTCCATGGCTCAAAAGTCGATCCCAAATGACTGGGGGAAAGTGGTATGTACTAGTTATAATTAATTTTTCCTAGCAAGTGGTAATGCATTATCCTGCGTTTTCGCTTTGGTTGTTTTGTACTTATTCTTTGTATTAATTTCATATCATATTTCTTGAAGTTTATGAGAATGCATGAAATTATAACATGGGATAGAAAGAGAGGGCAGAAAAACTGAAGATATATATTATTATTACTTCTACTGCATATTACAACGGAGGCAAGAACCTCAATATATAGAAAATAGGAAACTTGGCGGCTACTCTTGCTACAGTAGCTAGTATATGATGATATTATTTTAATGTCATAAGCTTGATGATGTCAATATTAAAGCTGATATTTAACAATATTATATTGAATGGTTTGTAATAGTTTACATGGTATTTCATTAATTGACGCAAGAAACCAAGTACATACTCTTTTTCCAAGCAAATGCATTTTTACAGGCACTTACCTAATACAATAAAACTATGTGTATTCATATGTTGACTACTAATTGTACCACTATTGTTATCAAATAATTATACTATGTTCACATGTTAGCCACCATCAAGTTTTCAACTACTCCATCTGTCCCTCTCATTTCTTTACACTTTCCTTTTTGGGATATCCATCTCAAATATTTACATTCCAAAACTTACCCAAAATAGAAAAGTTTTATAATAAAAAAATAACTACATCCCCTACTTTCCTCCATTAAACTCATTTTATTACATAAAATATTGATTGGTCCCACCACTTTACTCACTTTTCTTACTTTTCTCCACTATTTTACTTTTTCCTAACCTCCGTGCCCAACTCATTTGTAAACAAATGAGAGCGACGTAGGGAGTACATGTTAGCTGCCATCAAGATTTCAACTACTCTAGTGAAGACACTGTAAAGGTTGTAGTTGACTAATGACCATAAATATTGCCTGAAGCTCTGTATGTGTGCATCACCAATACTTTCAATTTCATCAATTTCTTAATACTTCCGATTTCATAAAAAACACCCCATAACTTTGACCTCCTTGGATTCATCGCGCACTTAATTTTGGTATTAGCAACCTTGAAATTTGAAAATTCATTTTTAAACAATGTCACTGATAAACAAGATTTTTTCAAGGCTTCAATAACAGATGACCCATTGGGTGCGCTAGACTCGTGGAACAATTCCATCAACTTTTGTCACGGGAATGGAGTTACACGTAGCCGTAGACATATGAGGGTAACAAAACTAAGCTTTTACTGGCAAGGTTTGGTGGGTACATTGCCTTCTCATGTTGGAAACCTCTCCTTTCTCAGGTCAATTATCCTCCGTCAAAATGACCTTCAGGGCTCAATCCCGAATGAAATTGGTGGATTTCCTTCCAATCTGAGTCATTGTGTAGATATTGCACACACTGGAATGTCTGGCAATAATCTAAAAGGAAAATTACCTTAAAAATTTGCTTCTTGGTCTAAGCTTAATTCCTTTAGTCTTGAAAAGAGCATTTTCTTACTCCCTTAAAAACAAAGAACATTCTTCACCCTATATATATATTGTGAGAGATAGTCAGGTAAAAATACAAAATATCAATCCCATTTAAGCATCTATTTAAAATAAGAGCCTCTACATTACATATACGGGCACCAAGTTTAATTGATGAAACTCAAGAGTTTGTTTTGTTTATCTCTAACAATTTCCTCCTTTAAACTAAAATAGCATCTTGCGATCCTCACTCCAACCATCATCATAAACTTGTCGAACAAAGCTTTTGGAAATGTTTTTGTAAACATATCAGCTACCAGAACATGACTTAAAACAAACATATGGCAAGAAATTTTTTTACCTTTACATGCTCACGAATAAAGTGATAACGAACATTTATATTTTTACTTCATACGTGATGTACATGATTCTTTGCCAGTTCGATTGCGGGTTTGTTATCAATTCTGCTTTCAGTTGCTTCACGTTGAGGAAGTTTAAGTTCTAGTACTAATTTCCTTAGCCATATCTTGCATGACACACACACACCATGATGTTGCTACATACTCAGCTTTACACGTTGATAGTGTTACTATTGGTTGCTCCCTTGATTGTCATGTAAAAGCTATTTCACCCATAAAAAAGACATAAGCAGAAGTACTCTTCCGGTCATCCACACTTCCACACCAATCACTATCAGCATAGCCCACTAATTTTTAATCATTAGTACTTGAGTAAAATAGTCCAATTGGCTTGGTTCCTTCAATATATTGAAGAATTTTTTTCATTTCCTTCCAATATGAATACCTCCGTGAATCTACTAGCGATACCAACACTAAGTACAAATTTTGGCCTCATACATGTAAGATAACGCAAGCTTCCAACCAAACTTCAATATACAAATTTCATCAACTTGATCCCCTTTATCAAATTTTGAGAGTTTTGTGCCAGGTTCCACTCGAGTTGCTACCGAGCTACACCCTTCCATTCTGAATATATTCAAGATATTCCTCGCAGATGCTTCTTGTGACACAAATATATCAGTTTCATTATATAAAAACTTCAAAACCAAGAAAATATTTCATTAATCCCAAGTCAGTCATTTCAAATTCCTGAGTCATTTCCACTTTGTATTCTCTTATAATTTCTTCACTATTTCCCATTAATATCAAATTATCAACATATAGAGCAACTAGCAGAATGCTGCTTCCTTTTGTCTTCATATACAATGCATGTTCATTGGAGCACTATATAAAACTTTTTTTCTTAAAATATTTGTTAATAAGTGTATTTCAAGTGTGGGGTGCCTGCTCTAAATCATACAAGGCCTTACTTAATTTGAGAAACTTTAGCCATTTTGATTAATACTTTTCCTATCTATTACAGATATGTTAGCCTACTAAAGCTCTGATACCAAATGATAATGCACACCTAGAGGAAGAGTAAATAGGTGTAAATGGCTAATTATGTTCAACTTTGTCCAATTTTAATATTAACCAAAAATAGCTTACTGAATTCAATTTGTGCAGAGACAAATGGTAAGCTGAATGTGACTAAATGTAAAACACTAAGTAAGGTGTAGAAAAATTAAAGAACCCAAAGATCTTTTAGCCAGGTTCGACCCCCAATCCCCTATGGTCTACGTCCTGGCCCCTTACCAACCTCGTAAGAGAATATATCACTGATCAATAATGAAATGATTACAAGATACAATAATATATCACCCTACTTCCCAGCTGTTGAGAAATGACGTGCTGAATAGACCTATTTTAGAATTTGCTCTATCAGCTATACTACCCTTGTATACATATCTAGCACAATTCACCAAACCCTACTATTCACAGCCAAGTACCTACCAACTAATTGCTTACAATCAGAACAATGCAATTAATGAAAGTTACAACTCAAACTATGGATTTACTAAGTATATAATACGGATATGTTATATAACGAGGTCAAAGAGAATCGCGTAAAAGATTTTCTAAAATAAGCACTTGGTTGTTTTTTTCTTGTAGTATTTGGATATTAGCAACCAAAAAACTTACACAAGAACAAGTATTTAAAGTTGTACAATAAACGGTCGTAAACAAAGCTAACAACTTGCAACGGTTGAATCCAATTCAACGTTCAAATTACTTAGAATTGTTTATAACGTTAATTTAAATGTTTGACAGAAGAGAGATGAAGAATACAGAGGTAAAAGACCAGTTCTTCTGAAAATATGGAGGAGTGAAAACGTATGGAAAAGTTTGCAGGAGAAGAAGTTAAAAGCATAACTAAATCCTAAATTTAAGAAAAATAGTTTTTAAGATTTGGAAATGTTTAAAAAGAGTCCAGATATATATAATATAAGTATGTTATAATATATGTAAAATATATGCATGATATATATAATATACGTATGGCATAAATACATCTTCCAAAATATACAATTTGATGTCATATTCTCAACATCCACACCACATTGATCCATGGAGTCTAAACTTTTTGTTGACTTGTAAATTTTATGTCACCCGTTGAGATTTATTACAAATTCATGGCTCGATTACAATTATAAGAAATTACTTAACTTGTTACCTATTCATAAACCCTAATTATCTAAATATTGAATTCGGACTCGGATTGGATTGATATTTGGCTTAAGTTAGTTACGGGGATATTTTTTAGATTTTGACTAGTTACAAAATACAAAAATGAAATTCTAACAAAGTACTATTGTTATCATTAAATTTAACATGTGATTCGTAACATGTTGTTAGTGATTTTTCTTATCAAATTTTCCGTCTTTAAAATTAAACCTTGTTCTAATAAAAAAAATTAAACTATGTACAACCTATTCTTTTAAAGTTTGTAAAAAATTAAAATTCGACATAATAGAAATATTCACTACCCCATAAATGCTCATATGCAATGCTTTTAGAAAGTGTTTCACTGAAAGTGTTTTGTTAGGTATGAAATTTTGGCTCTAATGAAAAAGAACTTGAACTGGTGTTGCATTACACATAAGTAGTGTTGCATTTGATCCACGGTGTTTCACATAATGCAACACTAACAGCTGGCGTTGCATTAGATATTTTTTAATTTTAAAAAATGCTGATGTGGCAGCAGTGGGGCCCACATTTGCTGATGTGGCATTTACTGACGTGGCAGAAGCGTTGCATTAGGTGAAAAATGCGTTGCATTTGCTGTTTAAAAGCGTTGCATTAGTTATTTTTTAATTTTAATAAATGCTGACGTGGTAGTTGTGGGACCCACCTGGATGATGTGGTAGTGTGGAGCCCACAAGGATGACATGGCAGGAGGCCACGGATGCTGACGTGGCAAGTGTGGGGCCCACAATTGCTGACGTGGCAGATGTGGGGCCCACATTTGCTGACGCGACATTCGCTGACGTGGCTGAAGCGTTGCATTAGGAGAAAAAAGTGTTGCATTTGCTGTTTAATAGCGTTGCATTATCTATTTTTTAATATTAATAAAGGCTGACGTGGCAGTTGTGGGACCCATTAGGGTGACGTGGCAGTGCGGGGCCCACAATGGTGACGTGGTAGGAGGCCCACAGATGCTGACGTGGCAAGTATGGGGTCCACAATTGCTGACGTGGCAGATGTGGGGCCCACATTTACTGACGTGGCAGAAGCGTTGCATTAGGTGAAAAAAGCGTTGCATTTGTTGTTTTGAAGTATTGCGTTAACTACTGCTCTTACCGGAATGATGAAACAATTTTTTAAAATTTTTTTTTCGACGTTCCAATCGTACGGATGTCAAGATATAACGATTTTAGTGAAGTGGTAAATTTTTAAAAAATTTGCTCGATGTATTTGGCTTGGTTTTATAACGGTCAAACCGGTTAATGTAGACTTTCCTTTTAAATAGTCTTGTCCCGAATGATGAATCTATTTTTTTAAATTATTTATTCGACGTTCCAATCATACGGATGTCAAGATATAACGGTTTTAGTGATGTGGTAAATTTTTAAAAATTTTGATAGATGTATTTGGTTTGTTTTTATAACGGTCAAACCGGTCAATGTAGACTTCCCTTAGAAATAGTCTTGTCCCGAATGATGAAACTATTTTTTTTAAAAAAAAATTCGGCATTCCAATCGTACGGATGTCAAGATATAAGGATTTTAGTGAAGTGGTAAATTTTTAAAAAATTTGCAAGATGTATTTGGTTTGGTTTTATAACGGTCAATCCGGTCAATGTAGACTTCCCTTTTAAATAGTCTTGTCCCGAATAATGAATCTATTTTTTAAAATTATTTTTTCGACGTTCCAATCATAAGGATGTCAAGATATAATGATTTTAGTGAAGTGGTAAATTTTTAAAAAATTTGATAGATGTATTTGGTTTAGTTTTATAACGGTCAAACCGGTCAATGTAGACTTCCCTTTTAAATAGTCTTGTCCCGAATGATGAAACTATTTTTTTAAAAAAAAAATTCTGCGTTCCAATCATACGGATGTCAAGATATAACGATTTTAGTGAAGTGGTAAATTTTTAAAAAAATTTGCTAAATGTATTTGGTTTGGTTTTATAACGGTCAAACCGGTCAATGTAGACTTCCCTTTTAAATAGTCTTGTCCCGAATGATGAAACTATTTTTTAAAATTTTTTTTTCGACGTTCCAATCGTACGGATGTCAAGATATAACGATTTTAGTGAAGTTGTAAATTTTTAAAAAATTTGCTCGATGTATTTGGTTTGGTTTTATAACTGTCAAACCGGTCAATGTAGACTTCCCTTTTAAATAGTCTTGTCCCGAATGATGAATCTATTTTTTAAAATTATTTATTCGACGTTCCAATCATACGGATGTCAAGATATAACGGTTTTAGTGAAGTGGTAAATTTTTAAAAAAATTTCTAGATGTATTTGGTTTTAATTTATACTATATATTAATACATGTGATATATTTTTATTTTTATTTTTATAATATAATAAATTTAATATTTCAATTAAATTATAAAAGATATAAGTAGTAGTAAAGTGTGTTGCCCGAGGTGAAAAATGGGGTGGGCTTTTTCCCCCAAATGAAAACTAAACATTTTCATTTCCCCCTGAAATAAAAGTATACACATATCTAAACAAAACATTCCTCTCTTCTAGTTCTTTCTCTCTCTCGACTCTCTCGGCCGGAAGAAGCCCCCCAAGAAATGGTTTCTGTGGTAACAAATTTTCTAATCCATATCTCAATCTCTCCCATCTGTAAATTTGCATCTAATTTTGTTACTCACAATTTGAAACCCTAGATTATGAATCACTTTCACATATACGAAGCAATTGGCCATGGAAAATACTTGGTATCGCTTTCGATTTCAACTTATTGCTTTTAATTTGTGGTTATTGTAATCAATTTAGTATATATTTTCGTATTAATGTGTTTTGTGTGTTTTTAATTGTAGACTGTGTAGAAGGGGTGGCTAATGGTATTTCATATTTGGATTATTATGTATCTTGATTATAGGCAGGACAGGTTGAATATGAGAATAATGGTTTTATAGTGGATGATGAAGAAGAAGACGACGGCGGAGAAAGTGATGAGGAGAAGGAAAAGAAGATAAAGCGAAAGAAAAGGTTATTGATTTCTTTTGAGCCCTCACATAAATTTGCATTTCTATTAAACTAATTATTTTTTGTCTTTGAAATCACAGGGATTCCCAGAAGAACTACGTTCTTGATTGTTAACACAAAATTACGCAAGCGCACGTAGTCACAAGTAATATAATTAAAGTTCGTTCCACAGAGATCTGGTTAAGTTTAATCAGTAAATATGCCTATGCAACAAGGTTTGGTTTTAATTCACTGCTAAGACAAATAACAATTTTGATATTGATTATCTAAATTACTAAGATGCAAATATTAAACTAAGAATTAAATTAACTAATGAGATTGAAATCGAATTACTAATATGAGAATAAACATGGGATCCCAACTTCATTAAATACTTCCCTTAGATACGACGCCTTTAATCTCTATTTGCAATGGTTTTGATATCTGATCGGATAACACAGAACAAGTATACGCTACCTGTCAGCATACGCATACCAAACTAAACATACATCCACAAAAGAGATAGAAGATGAATAGACACCAATTATGCTTAGACCCTATATGTCTATAGAATTTGGAAACATAACGGTTGAAGAACAGGTTATCCATTAAGATCACATAGGGTAGTATAAGTATTTTCATCTCACACCACGAATCATATTGATAAACAATTATGAACCTATGCTAGCATGGCAAGTTCTAAATCTCAAGATCCACTTTCACTTCACAAGAGATTAACAATTCAATTTAGATGTTAGCTACGCATCTAAAAGCATTAAGATTAACCATCCGAGGATATCAATTTCACATCACACACAGATCTTTACAGCATCAAGATACTAAGTTCCATAAGTAAATCCGTTAGAATCCCATGACAACGATTAGCCCATAATTGAACTATTCATCGTCATGGGATTTGATGAAAACATGATAATTAACAAGATATGAAAGAAGGAACAATAATATTAATAAAAACAAGAGTTGAGAGAACAAATCTATAATCCAAAGTATACAAAAGATGAAGTAGATCTAGATCTTTGCTTGTCACCGAGCTTGAATCCTTCTCCACTTTTCTCTCTTGCCGTTCTACATTACAATAATAAAAATCTGATACAAATTACATGGTAGGATGTGTTTAAATAGACTCTAGAAGTCTTACCCAATAAGAAATTACCTTCTATTACAATTAGAATTCGATTAAGGTACCAAAAGCTGCCCAAAATACAATTAGAATTAGAAAAAGGGCAAAACTGGAATTTTCTGCATGGCTTATCATAGAATACGTGCACGATTTAATTCAGCACGTCCCCTACACCTTCTATCTATCCCAGGTTGTAGAAAATCTCTCAAGATTCGCGTGAGCTGTAAGATCGCTGAAAACGGACTTCTAGAACTCCAGATATGGCCAAAATAGTGTAGACTGCGCAACCTTCCCGGAAAATCCGAATTTAAATCAATTAATCCTCCAAACAACACCCATAATCGACATTCTTGTAAATCTGCACAACTAAGCAAAACACATCAAAACTACAATAAACTCGAGGCCAAGTCAATCAATTTAAGCCGAATTTAAGCGATCCAAGTGGATATAAAATCCACTTATCATTGATAAAGATGACTATGAGCTGCTCGAGGATAATAATATCACGGGTTTTCGACGTCCAGAGGTTGGTTCAGACAATCATATTCTTTGATGGTTTTCTCCCGACACTTAATTAGTTGACTTCATCCTTGAAATGGTCATGTTTTGATTGAACAGGAAAGCAAAAAGTTTAAGCATTTGAAAAAAGCTCAAAGGGATCATCATTCTGGACTTTCTGATGGTGATGAGTTTGATAGATCTGGAAGGGGTGTGCGAACGGCCGAGGAGATGCTCCAGAATAGCCTATTTGGCAATGGTGAGGGTAAAGCTTTGTGAGCACACATTTTGAATGGGTGATTGTACATATCTGTCCATTTGGCTAATGTATATGTTTAAATTTCAGGAACGCAACTTGAAGACATTGCAGAGGAGGAGCAACTAGAGGAAGATGATGAAATTGGAGATGAGGATGATATGTCTGGCTTTATTGTTGAGCAACTTGAACGCAATGGTTATAATTTACTTATATGTGCATGTAGATAACAATTTTTGTTATATGAATTCAATGAAATAGCAGAGTTCAGAATATATTTGAACTCGATATTAGTTTATACTTAATTATCTGTTAACATAGAATGAGCAAGTACTGAAAGTAGTTAGTAAGTTTTCCCTGTTTTCTTCAGGAAAGACGCTTATATTGCATTACTAGCTTGTCACAAGATTTAAATGGGGTGTTTCTTTCTGCCTCATGCATGGATAACAAGTACGTTTACTCTTTGAGTACTATTTGTTAACACCAGATATTATCAATCCACCCACAACAGAAGTTCTTAATGAGTAATGGTGAAGCTAATTGTACATTTGTATGAATTGAATTAAATTGCAGAATATATCTCTATAATATCCTCCAGCATGAAAAGGGGCCCTTGAAATCTTTCTCTGGATGCCGAATTGGATCATTCTTTGTTAAGGTAAGTACATTTTTTATGCAAGTTGTAGTCTGGTAGACTGGCACTCCCTTGCTCCCACTTATTATATTGTTTCCAACTAATTGCAGTCAGCGATGAGCCCTGATGCAGCTACATCTACTACTGGTACTAAAAATGCAATTGGTGTCTAGGCATATTCTAGCCTCGCTGTTCCTGGTTCGTGTTACTTGCGAATTTACTGATTCCTGTCAATAAATTTATCAGCTGAAAATAATGACCCTAATAGATTCCCTTAGTCCCTTAGACCTGCTGCAAACATCGATCATGTAAGATAAAAACCAAGGTACCAAGCATCATAATGAAACCACAGACATTTTTTATGAAATTAAAGAGACAAGGTAGTAATAAAAAAGTAGTACCTTGTCAATATTACTCAATTACTCTGAACAAAATCGATGAGACAGGAAGGGAGTAGAAAAAGTCTTCAGAAAATCTGGGTGATTATTATGTATTTGGTTTTTTATTCCTCAAACTCGGCCTTAATGGATGATTTGTATTTGAACACAAACCAGAAGACATATTTGCTTACACCAGAGGCATAGAAAGGCACCCAAGTTCTTGCTTTCCAGTACAAAACATTTATTGTTATGTAAACTTGCATATCTGATATTGAATTCGAATTTTTATACTCTATGCATTTTAAAATAACAGGTCTTCTCCTATCCTGAATACTTTTTCAAGTTGCTACCTCACATCAATAACTGCGCAAGGTGCTTGCTTCAAATTTATATTACTTGCATGCCTAGTCTTTGGCTATTATAAACTTAAGAGCAACGAGAGCAAAAGCAGCAGAGGCTGAGATATCTTATATACATTATAATTGTTCAATAAGACTTCAATTGCAATTCTCAGTTTCATTACTTGGTAGATGGTTGAGATATCTTAAGCCTAATGACTGGTTAATCATTTAAGTCAACAAATGTATTTAAGGTTCATATATCATATCATCAAAATTTAAGGAAAGGTAATTTTGCAGGTAAATATTGATTTGGGTATCTGGTTGTACTTTGGCATTTCTGCAGGCCTTTTTTTTTTGGTAATAACTATTCCTTGTACTATAGATATTCTATGATAATTTTGAGTATATTCTTGAACTTTATGTTCACTAACAAGTCTGTTACGTATCTTGTTATAGGTCCCTTTTATTGCTATGTACAGAAAGGATGAATGCCCAAGTCTATTTAGGGATCCAGAGCAGCTGGAAGCTGATGCTTTTCAGAATAGCTCTGACATAAAACCAGCATTAATGTGGCACAAGGTTCACATATTTGGTTTTAAATTACATGTCGTACTTCATATGATGAAATTGGCTAATTGTTTCCTGTTTCTTTTACAGGTACTTTGGACCATTTTGGATTTGGATAAGAAATGGCTGCTTCTCTAGAAAAGAAAGAGTGCCTTACATTCATACTTCAAGAAGAGATAGCTTTTTGGAGGTAGCTTTTTCATTGTTTCGGATTTTAGTTTGCGTAATTATCGTGTTTTAGTATTGTCTCTTCATGTGGCGGTTTTGATTGTTAATTTACGAATTAAGGATCAGTGATGCTTTACATTGATTTTGTAAAAGTTACATAGCTTGCTTTTATGCTATCAAACAGCATGGAAATGAAATATTTGATACAAAAGTAACGATACTTGCACTCTGCCTGTTGAATTAAAAATATTGGTTGAACCAAGGTACTAACACTTATTAGTCATGATGCATCATAGCTTCATATATTCACATAAATATTTGATTAGATAAGTGCATAAATCTCACATAGCATTTCAAAGTAGTCTTAATTCTTGATTCATTCATTTCACATTTCATTCATTCGATTTAACTATTGTTTTTTATCCAGGAGCTTTCAACTATGATAATGACAACGATACTCCTATGACTCAAGGCGGAACCGAATAGCAATATGATTACGTAACTGTGTAATGGTTTCGTACTTTTAAAATTTAGACTTAATCGTATGTGCTTGTTGGTTTAGAATTATGTTGGATTCCTTTTGGAAGTATTTGTAATGGTTTTATTAAGTATTAGTATGATGTTGGTGTGGAATATTGTAACTATTTGGTGGCTGGTTGAATGTTTTAGATGGCTTTGAATGCCTTTGAATGTATTTTGATGGGTTTCTTTATGTAAGAAACAGAATATTGTAGAAATTTCAATTAAAGAGTTGCATTTGATATTTTCAATGTTAAATTAGATATTTTAGTGTTGCATTTGGTAAATATAGTGTTGCATTTGATAAGATTCTAGTGTTTTAAAAAGTAAATAATAGCGTTGCATTACATGGCTGTGGGCCCCAGGGCTGACGTGGCACACGGGACCCAATGCTGACGTGGCACGTGGGACCCACTACTGACGTGGTATGTCGGACCCACTGCTGACGTGGCATGGTAGGCCCCATTGCTGACATGGAAAATGGTCCCCACATGCTGACATGGCACGTGGGCCCCACATGCTAACATGGCATGCCAGCTGTACTGTTGCTGACGTGGCATGCCAGCTGGACTGTTGCTTACGTGGCATGCTAGCTGGACCCATTGCTGATGTGGCATGCTTGTGGGGCCCACATTCGTGACGTGGAATTGGAACTATGTCTAATCTCAATTGCAACACCTCTTTGGTGTTGCATTTGCTTGCTGTGGTGTTGCATTACATGTCAGATGCAACGATTATTGGTGTTACTTTAGATGCCAAAAAGCGTTGGATTATGGGGTCTAACGAGACGGTCTCGAATGCAACGCCCCCTGGTGTTGCATTTGGTCTAATGCAACGCTTTTTTGGCCTAAAGGAACATTAAACATGGCGTTGCATTTGAGCGTTTTTGGCGTAGTGATTTTTCCAATTATTTTCACTACATTTAAGAAAGTTGATAGTATAAAAATTCTCTATATGCCAAACTATCACCAACCAGAAATCACTGTGTGGCCAAGAGAAATACATGTTACACAATGGGTTGCAAAAAAATAGTTGTCCCAAAAAAATTAAAAATCAGGAAATGTTAGTTAATTAAAAAAGGTTGTGTGCCTTTGTTGTAGACAATGGTTATTCAACGTTTTTAAAAACATTGTCTGGTGCCCCTTTGGTCAGATGAGATAATGGTTGTTTACGGAGGTAGTGTGTAGGTCAGATGGACATTTTACGCGCCCGCTTGACCCCGATCCGACCACGCCCCGTTCGGGTCAGGGATTATGGGTGGGATGGGGTAATATTTTTTAAAAAAATCGGGGATCAGGTGATCTCCGCCCGATCCCCGATTTTAATATTTTTTAAAAATATATGTATATAATTAAATTATTATAATTAAATATATATATATATATATACATATATTAGCGTTTAACATTTTTAAATCAATTCATTGATTAATATTTAATCGAGTTATATCTTTTAGAATCAAAAATTATTAATTCTAAATGTTTTTTAGAATAGGTTATTCAATTTAAAATATATATTATGTTTATAATTTAACAAATTAATTTTCTTATAAAATTTATTAGAAAATGTATAAATTTTAACATTTTTTTTTTAAAAATCCGTTGGGAAGGTCCACTTCCCCATTAGTGGCGGGGATTGGGCAGCAAACAATTCCCTATTGGGACGGGTTCGGGGATCAGGTCGGGAATGTGTGCTGGGGATAACACTCTCCGATCCGAAGTGACCTGACAATCATCCTTATTCATTACTAATTAGGTACATTTGTAAGACAGAAATGTTTTATTTTGTATATTGTATCTCTTATTAATGTTAATTTCACTGAGGTAAATGTGTTGGTAGCCCCGACCTAAATCCCAGGATTTTTGTATGCCATTCCCTTTGATACATAATCGTAGTATATATAGTAGCACATATAGTTGCTGCTTTATATAAACCTAGTCCTAGACCTAATCTGAGCTTAATTGCAGGCTGAGGCGTAGCCAATGACTGTGAACCTGAGGGCGCCCATATGAACTGAATGATAGAGAACCACCGGACTAGAAAGGACTACATGTATAATAAACCTGTGTCATTAAATTTATTATATTGCTAGTGATTTTGTTTAGCGCTAGGTGGCTTCAATATTTTTTTTTTTTGAAAGGATAAATAATTCAATGATTAAGAGTCGTACGACATCTACAAAGATAATTGAAATTTAACAAACACATGACAAAGATTAAATCTAAGTTTTCTTCATCGAAGCTACAATCGTTGAGAATATCTTCTCTCTGGTGCGGCCCATTGCTAACATCGCTGGAAAATACAGCCTTTTTGAAGGGACTATCTAACGATTTGACGTAGTGATGAACATGATGTATTCGAAAAACCAACCATAATTGCATGCACATATAAATCTTTTTCAAAGAACCAAAAGATCCAACACACCAAACATCCCGCAGATCTGCGATCCCGGACATTAAAACACACTAAAACAAAATTAAACTCTCACACGGAGAGACGAACCAAACTCTCACAAGGAGAGACAAATAAACCAAAAAATGGGTACACAAGCCAAACTCGTACAATCCTCACAGAAGGAGGATGATTATTGAAAATCAAAGACTAGAACTTGAAAGCAAGAAAGAAAGAAGGCCTCCGGCCGGTGGATAAACCACCGCCAGAGGAGGAGATACTTACGAACAAGAAGAAGAAGAAGAGAGGGGGGAGAGAGAAAAAGGCTTTTCGGTTTTTCGATGGCTTCAATATAGTGTGACTACTTTTGGTGCTAGAAGGCCTAGATCTGGTATGACTACCTTGTGTATATAGGAGTTTATCTGCCATCTAATTTTGTTGATTGGGGTTGATCAATTGATTTTTTCTCAAAATTTTTTTATATTTTACAAAGTTTTAGATATATGGATCTAATATGTAATTATATCATAAATTTATGCTTATGTGTTAGTAATAGTTTAATAATTCATTTATATGTTCTTACTTTGCATTGCCTCAATAACTAATTATAAATTAGAGAATTTTCAAAGAATATAATTACTATGTTGTGCATATTCACGTTAATATCATATAAAAGTCTATCTTAACATTATTTAGGCAACTCATCTAGTTGCTAATTGTGTAATATAAGAAGTGGAGATGTCTTTAAAAGGTATTGGAGTTGTTACGCGTATTTCTCTAGCTACAAGTAGTTATAGTTTTGTAATTAGCTACTATTAGCTTAATTTATTTGCTTTTTGTCATAATGTAATATGATCGAGTATCCTAAATAGAATTTGATATTGTTGGACATCAAACAAAGCTACAGACTAATGCTTAAGAGAAACATGTTTTAGAAAACCGAAGATATGTTTTTATTGATAAATAAGGACTTATTTATACTGCATAGTGGAAACATCATTGTAGCATATCATGTTGAAGGTAATGCTTGGAAGATTTATAGAGTTTTCTAGCTATGAAATCGTAACTTCAAATCAGGAAGTTAATTAAATTCTAGAATCTGGAAAATGTATCGAGGAGTTTAAGTTTGTTACAAATTCCAAAAACATAGGTTTAATTACAAAGTGCAAACCTTTTCTTCTCCAAACTAAGCTGTGATTCAATCATCTTCTCCAAAGTAAGCTGCGATTCAATATCCTCTTCGGTTTTGTAGTGATTCTATTCTCCAAAGTAAATGACGATTCCTAATTGCATCTTCAATATCCAAGCCTTGAAAGCATTTAATCTCCGAGCAGCCACTAGCGATTCTTCTCCGGCAATTTAGAAGTTTCAACGATTCACTATGATTGAGAAGCCCATCTAGTTCGATTGAGAAGCCCTAATTAGAATCCCATCTAGTTTGATTAGAAAGCTGCAAACATTATCGGTAACATTACCTCTCTCTCTCCCCCTCGTTCTCCCTCCCTCCTTCTCTCTCTCTACATTTTAACCCTGTCTTTATCCCTGTCTCTCACACACTCTCTGTATCTTCCCTTTTCTAACCTAAATCTCTCTCTCTCTCTCTCTCTCACTCTCACTTCTCACACACACATTCTTATATGGGTCTTCTTCATCCGCCCTTGGTTTGATAAAGTGGCTTCTCTTTCTATCTTCACTACACCCCTTTTATATTTTATAATCCTGTAAACAAATGTGGAAATCTTACAAAGAAAAGATGTATTCCGGCATGGAATCTGCATTCACAGGTTAGTTTAGATCTATTATTTATGTCTTTCTGGTTTATACAAGATGGGTTACAATTCTTTTGGTGTGTTCTTTCATGGCTTTATGTGTTTTTTACTTGTTTTTGTATAATCAATATCTGATTTTTAGATTATGTACTGTTTGATAATGCCAGTTTAGTTAGCACTATATGTTTTAGCATTAACTGTTTGGTTTATGGGGACTTTTAACATGTTCATGAGTTTTAAAGTATTGATTTTTTTGTCAAAATATATTGTTTTTGGTAATATGTAATGAACTCAAATGGACAGGCCCAAGTACAAGGTGAACAGGCCCAAGGGAAGGAAGGGCTAATAACTTATAAGAGGGAAAAGTATAGAAACAAGAAGTAATGGGCTGACCCAACTGGAGGAAGGGCAAATTGGGAAAAAGGTAGCAAAGTCAATAAGAGGATTGGGGGGAACGTGACTAGGGTTTTTATCGTAGAGTTGTTCTTTCTCATTATTTTCTTTGTAATTGGAGACGCTGGGCATCTCGAAACCAGTACCTATCCTTGTGTTTAAGTTGTAATCGTGATAATTAAACCTTGCAATATTCAGTGAGTTCATTTTAAATATCAAGTTCATTTCAAGTGGTATCAGAGCCTAGATCTATGGGGCCTCCAACGGTGGCTCAACGAATCGAGCAGTTGGAAGAGAAGGCGACGGCCGTCGAAGAGAACATGGCCGAACTGGTGGCCAAAACAGTAGAGAGAGCCATGGAAACGGTGGCTGGGCAGTTTGAGGGACGAATCGCACGGAGTAGAGAGTATCAGGAGACGATGTTGAACGCGATGAGAAGTGAACAGTTGAAGTTTCAAGCGGAACTGAAGGCTACTCTCACTGGGCTTCATCTCTCTCAGGTAACAATGGTGGACAAAGCATCGGGCAGTGTGAATCAACCTGGATCTGTCACCCCAGGTGCGGCCCCACAGGTTTTTGGAGGTGATGAAAGGGTGCTAGGTGCAGGACTAGGGTTTGTGGGGAGTGAGTCAGGTGGAGTTCCGGGTAACTGGCGATATAAGAAGTTGGAGATGCCTATTTTCGACGGTATAGATCCTGATGGGTGGGTGTTACGAATGGATCGTTATTTTGCTTTTTATAAGATGATAGAGACAGAGATAATGGAAGCAGTGGTAGTGGCGATGGAAGGGGATGCCCTACGATGGTATCAATGGGAAAACAAGAGGAGACCAATTAAGGCTTGGGGAGAGTTGAAGGATTGTGTGTTGCGGAGGTTCCACTCACAGACAGGTGGGTCCTTATATGAACAGTGGTTAGTGACGACACAGACCACTTCGGTGCAGGAGTACCAACGTCGTTTTATTGAAACTGCATCGCCTCTCGAACGAATTTCAGAAAATATTCTATTGGGCCAGTTTCTGAATGGCCTCAAGGAGGAGATTCGGGTGGAAGTAAGGTTGTTGGGCCCGGTAACATTGGAACAAGCCATGGAATTTGCAGTTAGGGTGGAGGATCGAAACAGGGCAGCGGGAATACGGAAGTTTGGGAGCTTTGTGGCCAAGCCAGGACCGGTGGTTACGAGTCCCAGAAGTGCTACCGGCAGTCAGTTATTTTAAACTGGAGCAGGGGGTAGTAGTTATTCTGCTCGTAGTTGGACATCTGGGGGGAGTGATTCGCAATCTACAGTTCAGTCTCCAAAATCCATGGTTGGATCAGTGTTGACAAAGAACGGAGGGGAAGTGCGGAGGTTGTCTGACCGAGAGTTGCAGGAGAAAAGGGCCAAGGGCCTTTGTTTTCGTTGTGATGCTAAGTGGAATATCGGTCATCGTTGTAAAAGACGGGAGTTGAGTGTTTTGTTGTTAGATGAAGATGAGGACACTGAGTCTGAAGGAGGAAACAGTGATGCCCCGACATCACCGATAGAGGAAATGCCTGCAGAAGTGTCTTTGAATTCGGTAATTGGGCTGACGAATCCGAAGACTATGAAGCTAAAATGGTTGATTGGTCATGAAGAGGTTGTAGTCTTGATCGATCCAGGGGCCACTCATAATTTCTTGTCATTAGGGGCTGTTAACAAATTGGGGCTGGAAGTCACGCCATCTGGACCGTTTGGTGTATCGTTAGGAAATGGTGAATCTGTGCGGGGCGCGGGGGTTTGTAAGGATGTAACTCTGCAGCTAGATGGTGGGGTGGAGGTTTGTGAGGATTTTCTTCCATTAGAATTGGGCAGTTTGGATGCAATATTAGGTGTGCAATGGTTGGAAAAATTAGGAACGGTGATGACCAATTGGAAAACACAAGAGATGATTTTTGAGCTGAGGGGTAGACGTTTAAAATCAAGGGTGATCCTGCATTGGTGAAGGCACAGATTTCCTTAAAGGCTATGATGAAGACTTTACGCAAGGAGAAAAAGGGATTCGTGATTGAATGCAACCACCTGGACTTAGCACTGGCAGAAGTGGGTATGAAGCCACAAGAGGAGGGGGAAATTCCAGAGTTTTTGGTGGCAGCAGTAGAGAATCATGAGAAGGTGTTTCAGGAACCGAAGGGACTGCCTCCTTCGAGAGGCCGAGAGCATTCCATAGTACTTAAAGCTGGAAGTAACCCGGTCAGTGTTAGACCGTACCGATACCCGCAATGCCAAAAGGACGAAATCGAGAGACTCATCCGGGAGATGCTCATGGCAGGTATTATCAAACCTTCTCGAAGTTCGTTTTCTAGTCCCGTTTTGCTGGTTAAAAAAAAGATGGATCATGGCGCTTTTGTGTTGATTATCGTGCACTTAATAAGGATACCATACCGGATAAGTATCCCATTCCGGTCATTGAAGAATTATTAGACGAATTACATGGGGCTAGATGGCTTTCGAAATTAG
This sequence comes from Saposhnikovia divaricata, assembly GCA_036435485.1. Classification (NCBI taxonomy): domain Eukaryota; kingdom Viridiplantae; phylum Streptophyta; class Magnoliopsida; order Apiales; family Apiaceae; genus Saposhnikovia; species Saposhnikovia divaricata. The sequence goes on along the minus strand of CM071594.1, from coordinate 49,915,179 downwards.
ACCTTAAAGCCGGATATCATCAGATTTTGATCAAACCCGAGGACACCCACAAGACTGCGTTTCGCACACACGATGGCCACTACGAGTTTTTGGTTATGCCTTTCGGCTTAACCAACGCTCCGGCTAATTTTCAGTCATTAATGAATGACGTGTTCAGGCCTTTTCTGAGAAAGTTCATGTTGGTGTTCTTCGACGACATCTTGGTATATAGTCGAAGTGAAGAGGAACATGTGGGGCATTTGAACACGGTTTTGGAGACGTTAGAACTGCACAGCCTATATGCAAACCGAAAGAAATGTGAGTTTGGGAAGGTTCATGTTGCCTACCTTGGACATGTGATATCTAGTGAGGGAGTAGCAGTTGATGGTGACAAAGTGCAGGCTGTCAAGGATTGGCCTCAACCTAGAAACATCAGAGAGCTCCGTGGCTTCCTAGGTCTGACTGGGTATTACCGGAAGTTCATCCGACAATACGCCCAAATAGCTCAACCACTAACCGAGCAGCTAAAAAGAGATAACTTTGGTTGGACAGAAGCAGCAACAGAGGCTTTTAATTCATTAAAGGCTGCCTTGATGAACCCATCTGTTTTGGCAATGCCGGATTTCAATCGGGTCTTTGTGGTGGAAAGTGACGCATCGGGATACGGCCTTGGGGCGGTATTGATGCAAGATCAGAGGCCTATTGCCTACTTCAGTAAACTCTTGGGTGTACAAGCTCAGCACAAGGCCATTTATGAGAAGGAACTTATGGCAGTGTGTCTCGCGGTACAGAAATGGAAGCATTTTTTGTTGGGAAGGTACTTCATCATCCGCACAGACCAACAGAGTATTAAGTACATCACTCAACAACGGGAGATTGTAACCGATTACCAAAAATGGGTGCGAAAGCTGATTGGGTTCAACTTTGACATTCAATTCCAACCAGGGGCAGCAAACAAAGCCGCAGATGCGTTATCAAGAAAGGTAGAGACAGAAATATCTCTACAAAACATGCTATTATCCCACACAATCGACTGGTCTCAAATAGATAAAGAGGTTAAGCAGGACCCATTCTTGCAGCAGTTGTGGTGTGAGGTGAGAGATCAGACTAAGGACCACAAAGGGTTCACGGTGGTGAATGAAAAATTACTCTACAAATCCAGGTATGTGCTATCACGAAATTCAAAGCTGATTCCAATATTGTTGCGACACTATCATGACTCGGCAATAGGGGGCACTTTGGTGAGGTCAAGACTTATTTGAGGGTCGCAGCTGAGTGGTTTTGGGCCGGCATGAGGAAGGATATATCTATGTATGTGCAGCAGTGTATGATATGCCAGAAGCACAAGTAGTCCCAACAGGCCCCAGCTGGGCTCTTGCAGCCATTGCCCATACCTGAGAAAATATTTGAGGACTTGTCGATGGACTTCGTGGAGGGGCTGCCGACGTCCAAGGGTAAGAATGTAATACTGGTAGTAGTGGACCGTCTGTCCAAATATGCCCATTTCTTAGCCTTAAAACACCATTTCACAGCGGCAAGCGTGGCAGAACTGTTCGTTAAAGAAATAGTCAGATTACATGGGTTTCCCTCGTCAATTGTTTCCGACCGAGATAAAGTGTTCCTCAGCCACTTCTGGACGGAATTGTTCCATTTTCATGGGACAGAGTTGAAAAGAAGCACCGCATACCATCCTCAGACGGACAGGCAAACGGAAATTGTAAACAAGGTGGTGGAGTCTTACCTTCGCTATTTTGCGAGTGACAAACCGAACTCCTGGGTACGGTGGTTGCCATGGGCGGAATACTCGTATAACACCTACCCTCACTTAGCCTCCAAATTCAGCCCCTTTCAAGTGGTATATGGAAGGGAACCACCCAAACTTATTCGAGTCAGACATGGACAGACTTTAGTGGAGGACATTGATGTAATGTTGCAAGAACGAGACTTCATTTTGGATGAGTTACGACTCAACTTATTGCGAGCTCAGAATGTCATGAAGCTGACAGCAGATCGAAAATGGAGGGATGTGGAGTTTCAAACTGGAGAACTCGTATTCCTCCATCTGCAACCTTATAGGCAACATTCGTTGGCCAGGAAACCCTTTGAGAAGCTAGCTGCCCGGTTCTACGGGCCATTCAAGGTGTTGCACCGCATTGGTAGGGTGGCTTACAAGTTGGACCTACCCGACACGAGTAGGATTCACCCTGTTTTTCACGTGTCGCAACTCAAACGGTGTATCGGTAACACACAGGCTTCTCCAACCATTCCAGTGCAACTAAGCCCGGATATGGAACTTACCATGGAACCGGAACACTTAATTGCTGTGCGCCCCCTACAAGCAGGTCCACCAGGAAAGACAGAGGTGTTGATTCATTGGCAAGGGTTACCCAGTTGTGAGGACACTTGGGAGGAGACAGATTTAATTCAACAACGGTTTCCGGCTTTCCACCTTGAGGACAAGGTGCGTCTATGGCAGGCGGGTAATGTAATGAACTCAAATGGACAGGCCCAAGTACAAGGTGAACAGACCCAAGGGAAGGAAGGGCTAATAACTTATAAGAGGGAAAAGTATAGAAACAAGAAGTAATGGGCTGACCCAACTGGAGGAAGGGCAAATTGGGAAAAAGGCAGCAAAGTCAATAAGAGGATTGGGGGGAACGTGACTAGGGTTTTTATCGTAGAGTTGTTCTTTCTCATTATTTTCTTTGTAATTGGAGACGCTGGGCATCTCGAAACCAGTACCTATCCTTGTGTTTAAGTTGTAATCGTGATAATTAAACCTTGCAATATTCAGTGAGTTCATTTTAAATATCAAGTTCATTTCATAATATTGTAACCTAGTGTAGTAGTGTGTATTCCTACACTCTTGGTAACAAGATTTGGAGAGTTCGAGTTTCGGTAGAGGCATGTGTGTGAGTTTTATGGTATGGCCCTATAAAAAAACCCTTCTGCCTTTTAACATTAAAAAAAATAAAGGCTTTTCATTGTTAATTTTTTTATGCTTTTGGTACGAATATATGAGAAAGAAAAGTTGTTGATATTAAGTTCTACACTAGAGTGGAGGTCTTTTCTGATATCTTCGGGTGTGAAACTTAGTTTAGAAAGTTGAAGAACACTTTTAGTGTAAGAACTAGTATGAGTGAGGAAAGGCAAAAAATAGAGTACCAACGTTTCGTCGTGCCAGAGCGCTGGTCATCTTTTCATACTCGGTGTTGTGGCTAAGTTATTCTCTTGGGCGGTGTTGCTTACATTCTTGAAGAAGAAATTGGTTTGCGCCATTAAACCATTAGTGCTGCTGCACGAGACAATGTCGGTTCCAATTTGTGTGAGTTAAGCTTATGATATGGTCTTGCCCTCTGTCATTTTTCGATGGCCAATTGTGCCTTTAATAAGCTGATGTGATGGTCAACAGCCAACCAAACTATATTAGGTTTGGTGATCTGTTTTGGTACCCGTCATTTATGGAACATTTGACTCTGGCCATGATCGTGTTTAGTCTGATTATGTGAATTTTTTTTTTTGTAGGCTCTAGTTACATACTGTAGGTAAATTTAAACTAAAACAATAAAACTTTAGGGAACATATGAGATAAGAGAATAATTAAAGCTTGAAAGAAAGGACTAATGTCACATTCTTGAAAATAAAGAGTCAATAAATTATCGTGCATTATACAATGCTATAGTGGAATGTGTGAAATGTTTATAATCCTAGTAATGTGTTGCTAACCCGGGACTTCAATGTACAAGCATGCTTGGAGCAGAACTGTGAACATTATGGCTGGGTTGGAATTATTTATAACTTTATCTTGACTTGGTAGAGTTTTGTGGAACTCCAAATGGGCACTATATATTGTATCTAATGACTTGTTAACATATATCTGGATACTGTGATGACATCTAAATTTATGACCAATTTGTATTTTCATTTGCTTACAAATGCTATTATACTTGAAAATGATGTTCAAGCTTTTAAATTTGATCCCTAATTGAGCTTGGTTGATAAAAGGCAACTAGTTCATGAAATTGCTCTATGGTTAGAAGATGCCCATATGGTTTTAAGTTCATTGACTCGAAAGGAGCTTCTGGAAATCATATGTGATGAGATGGGTCAAGAGAGAAAGTATAGTGGGTATTCCAAAAATCAAATGATAGAGCACCTTCGAAGTCAATTTCTAAGAATTATGAGAAGACTGATAAATCTACCCTCAAATCCACTGAAAATGGATGCAAAAGGCAGAGGACGCAAGAGCAGCTATGTCATACACCAGTACAATCTGATTATGCTCCACAAGAAAACATGGAAGCAGAAACTAAAATCTTACTTTGTGAGAATTTAGCCTGCAGAGCTGCAATGGGCCAGGGAGACAAATTTTGCAAGAGATGCTCTTGCTGCATCTGTCATAAGTATGACGATAATAAGGACCCTAGTCTCTGGTTGACCTGTGAGTCTGATGCTTTAGATAGTTGGGAATCTTGTGGAGTGACATGTCATTTGGAATGTGGTTTGAAACATGAACAAACAGGCATATATAAAAATGAATGTCTTGCCAAGTTGGATGGAGGGTTCTACTATGTTACTTATGGAAAAATTAACGAGCTAATGAGGTACTATTTTTCCGTTTCATGCAAAAGTTCTGTATATATATGCTCCCCCCAAACCAGAAGTTAAATGTAGTTCTTTGTTTTTCTGATTTTTTTATAGCAGAGACATAAACTGCATGGGGTACTATCAAAATCTAGAAAATATGCATGTTTCACTTAATCCTTCAAATATATAGCTTATTAAAAATAAAAAAATGACCCGACCAGTAAATAGTTCACACAAAGTGATATATGTAAATAGTAAAGAAGTTCATATTTTGACAGACATAACAGACATTTAATTCTTGAAAAGAATGTAGCAGATAGTTTTTTTAGCAAAACTGATTACAATTGATTGCACATATAACAACAATCCTTTTGTGTACATGAAGAAAAAAAATAGGTATACTGTGGCCTGTAGAGTCTATGAATTTCTGTAGCACCAAAGACTTTGGGCAGTTAAGTAATTTATGATACATCAAAATCCACACCCAATAACTTGTTAATCTCATGGAAACCAGTATTACACCTATTATATACATTATTCTTCTGTAAATAGTTAGATTACGTGGGTAGTAGTTTTAGTTACTGGCCTCAGTCAGTTACAGGCCTTCTACATCATGTATATATAAATTAGTTTATTCTGTCAATACAACACAAGAATTCTCAGCAACTCTCATGGTATAAGAGCCTCAATATTAAATTTCTATCCTCTTTCAGCATACTGCAATTTTCTTTATTTTTATTTTCTTTTTTTATCTCTTCCTTCCTCATCATTCTATTATGGCAACTAACAAGACTTCTTCTTCCCAACCAGACTCTTCTACTAAACTTTCAACCTCCTCTTTGGTCGTAGAAAGCACTTCTTCTCTCCTTGACATAGATTCTCCTCCTAACCCATTTCATCTAGCTCATGCCATTACCAACATTAAAACTATAATTCCAGTTACTCTTGACATAAAAAATCCTAACTATCATAAATGGTGCTATTTCTTTCTTATCACTGATGGTCGCTTCCTCTTAGTTGACCTTCTTCTTGGAAAGCCCAAACCTGATATCATATCAGTAGAAAAATGGCAACGTGCAGATTTCCTTCTTCAATCCTGGATATACATCACTATCTCAAATGATCTTTCCACCATGATCATCTCTCCAACTGCTACTGCTTCAGAATTGTGGACGGCGCTTGCCTCTTTGTTTACAGACAATAAAGACTACCACGATAATGTTCTTGAAGAACAATTGAAATCTCTTAAGAAAGGCTCTTTTCCATACATGATTACTGCCAAATTCTGAAGACCACGACTGATAATCTCGCTGATGTTGGCCATTCTGTCACTGACCGCCAACTTGTGCTCAAAACTCTCTACTGTCTCCCCAAATCTTACGGTACCATAGCAAATCTTATATCCTTTCAGAACCCATTACCCATATTTCTCCAAACTCGCTCCTTACTCCAACTTAAAGAGCACCGTCTCAATGAACCTGATACCACCCAAACTGTCTTCTATGCCAATCATCAACCCTCTCGTAGCATCCGTGGTGGCACTTGGTGTGGTGGTGGTCGCAGAGGACGTGGCAGTCCTGGCCGCAGCCACTATAACAATCATCAAAATCAAGGTTTCAACACTTATTGGAATTCTTCTTCCATACTTGGCCCACCTCCAGCCCGCCCGCAACAACCACTACCTTTACAGAAGCCACCTACAGTCAGTTCTCAACCATGGGCACATCTTACGGCGCACTCTCCTACTTGGCCAACGGGACAAACAATGACCTCTGACGAACTGACAAATGCATTCAACACCATGTCACTCACTCCACCGTCTGAATCATCTTGGTACATGGATACAGGGGCTTCTTCTCACATGGCTTCTAATCCCAGTAACTTTTCAACACTATTTGATTTGACCAACTCAACTCCTAAACATATTTTTTGTAAGAACCCCAAATTTTGGATATAATTAAAAACTTTTTATTATGTACTGAGGTAATGGTGAATAGTGAATACGACTACGATGTAACGATTGAGATAATGAATGGAAGGAATGGAATTCGATTTAAATATTTATATGTCTTGAAGAATACTATTGGTTGACACTTTAGATAAGAATTATTTATCTCCTAGGGAGTTGAGATTTGAATATTCTAAAGGAGAAGATTATTCCTATGTCATCCAAATCGATATCTGTTATTGGTCCAGTAGGTCCGTAAAAAGGTTAAGGAACGATTGAAAGAGATTAGGGACAATTGTACAACCCTAAGAGGATGAGTAAAGAAAAATGGATGAATAGTGATTTTGATGGATTTCCGAGTTCGTATTAGTGATCCAGGGGGAAAATAAGTGTATGTAAAAGCTGTCGGATTCTGAAAAATAGTACTTTTATTTTCCCCGAGAATTTCCTGGACACATAAAGACTTAAGGGTTTATTGAAGAGATTTAAGGAATTTGGATTCAAGAATTATTAAAGAGAATTGAGAATGATAGTATAAATAGTAAGATGGTTTCCGGTAAAACCCTAATTAGAAATCTTCGAGATATTCCTTCGAACGATCAATGAATTGAGTAATAACCGGACAAAGAAGCAAGCAGAGAACCAAGAGACAAACATGTGCAAGTGGATGGAGTAAGGGTAAGCAAAGTGACTTTCATGTAAGTCAACTACAAGTGTAGTGATGAAGTTGCATTTGTGCCAAAAAGGGTATGCTTAATGTGGTTCCAACAAGTGGACCAATAGAAGGGCAACACTTGGACCACTAGCAAGCTAACAACACAAAAGTAAAGGATGCATCCAAGATATATGCCAAGTATTACAATTATTTAGGCATAAAGCAAAACAAAGGAAGCAAAGCCAAGAACTCCATGAAGAGCAAAAAAAAAATCTTCTCCTTTTTAGCAAAATCAAAGTCCAACCTCTTGACCTTCAATGGCCATGAAATAAATCATGTAAGTTCCTTACTATATCAACATGATCTCCTAGAAATTTGAGCTTCAAATTCCATCTCTAGCATAGTTTTCAAAAATCATCAAAGTGATGATGAATAGTGTTTTCAAGATCTAATCTTTGATTTCTTGTTTTGTTTGGATGATCCAAGCTTTGTTAAGGTGTTCTAAGGACTGATCAAGGTTTATTAAGGTCTTACATATTCCAAGGAAGGTATAAACTTCAAGAACCCTAGTCTTTTATTTTAGTTTTAATGGAGTTTTAGATGAGATTTGATAATGTTTATGGCTTGTATTCATGATTTAGAACATGTATGTTGTGTGGGTGTTATAAAAAGGTTAATATATGTTTTTTGGCTCCAAGACCTGTTGATACAGTGAGGGAGATGATAAATAGTGCCCATGATTGTTGGTGGTGGATTGAATGATTATTTGGAGGGTTTTGATTTTGGAAATATCCGAGTTATAGCCGTCGTAATGCTGAAATTTCATAAACTCTTAACATTTGAGCATAACAATTAGGATAGATGCCTGACCTTAGTGATATTATGGACTGACCTTATAGTTCTCGAGTCATAGATCGTTGTGACGCAAGAATCGAAACATTCCGACTTACGGTTTAGGAGTTATGGTCAAATTACGAAAAGTAGTTCGAAACCGTAAACGAGAATTCGTAACTGAAATTGAACCCTCGTAAAATACGTAAGTCAGTGGCGAATCTTGGTAATTAAATACTATAGGTAAAAAGGAAGGTGTGAGAGAAAACCTCATATGAAACGGATCGTTTTCCGATTTTATAAAAATGTTGGAATCAAAGTTAAACGCGAACGAACCCCTAAAAACCCGCTTGATTATAACTTCGGTAAAACACTTAGAAAATGGGCGATAAAACTCGGAGTATAATATTGATTCGTAACGATCGACTTTAGAACTTGTATGACTTAAGTATGTCCTAAGTGTAAGTACAGTGACATGTCGTATTAACGAACGAATGTCGGGTCGGATCGATGATAAAAAGGAATCCACTAAAAGGGGTATAACGAGATAACTCGAGAACGTGTTTCGATTTAAGTATAACTTAACTTTTAAGATGTTAAGTGATTAATCCTGAATGCCTTGCCTATTTATAGATCACCAAGCTGACCCGGGACCCGCTACCACTACCCCTTACCATACTCGACTACCAGGCAAGTTTCAATTCCCTTCTTTTAGGCTGTTGTTGTGATTGAATATATATATATATATATATATATATATATATATATATATATATATATATATATATATATATATATATATATATATATATATATATGTTTTCTGTTGTACATATGCCATAGCATGCATGCCTACTTTCCAGTTATATCGTTATGCTTGTTCCCTGATTGTTTATTGGCATATAAATTAGATTGCTAACGTATCAATTATAAGCCGGTTATTGTAAGACCCTCATAGAAGGGCGTATACATCTTATTCATCAAATATAGACCGGGAGTCAATATTTCTTGACATATCGAGATTACCTCAGAGGAAAATATTTAAGTAAATATTTTCCATTATTTGGGCGACGAATATTATTTGAATATTCGTTCGAGATTATTTATTTAACGATCCTTACTTCAAATAATTATTTGAACGTAACCATTCGACGAATAATATTTTTCAATATTCATTCAGAGTCGAATAGATTAGCGATTATTATTCCGAATATTCTTCTAAAGATTGGACCACTAAATGAATATTATTTGAATATCCATTTAGAATATTATTTTATTAAATGAATATTACTTTTGAATAATCATTTAAGATATTAATTACTTGATGAATATTATTCTAATATTCATCTGAAGCTTGATTTATTTATCGAATATTATCTCGAATATTCCTTTAAAGCTTGGATTACTAAATGAATATTACTTGATATTCATTTAGAATATTATTCATTAAATGAATATTACTTTTTGAATATTCATTTAAATTCTTAATTAATGATGAATATTATCTTAAATATTCCTTTCAGGTCTTATTAATTAATGAATATTATTTTGAATATTCATTTAAATATTTATTTATTCAATAAATATTCTCCTGATATTTCTTCAAGGATTATTTTGAGAAATACTCTGATTAAAGATATACTTTCATATTCCTAAATATTCTTTAAATATGTTTAATTCAATAAATATTCTCTGAATATTTATTCCCTACTTAGAATAACCTCAATAAGGTTTATCTTCTTCGATTATTAAGGAAAATATTTCGGAGTCATATTATTATTAATCTTATATCAAGAAAGATTCTCAGACATCATTCTTCTTTGAGTCTATCTCCCTAATAATAAGGGAACCTTACTTGGAAAATGATATTTATCTTGTCGACTTCCCGGTCATAAAGTATTCTCTTTACTCACAACTCGGGTGCTATTGACTTATTAAGTCGTTGTTTACCTTCTCATCTTTCGAGGGGTAAGATGGTTGGAACAAGTTGATATTCGTTACCAAGCAATAGCTTGGAAGTTATTGGTGAATTTTCCTTTCCAACTAGATACGACTACTTTGTGGAGTCTTATCAACAAGTATTATACTTGGGGAAAGGGTGACGAACGTTACATTCAGAATCATGAATTCTTTTTGAACTAGGAGTCGTGTAAGAGGCCGAGTAGCGCCGGTCCATCCCCTTTGGCCCAACCGTTGGCCGGGGAGAGCTAGTAAGGCGGTAGACAAGTAAAGCTGTCAGTTCTTCCTTCTACCGGTAGTAAATCTAATTTGAGCTGTACGATCTCGACTGATCATCAAGATTGGAACAGCGGGCGCGGTGAATACTCCATCATTGGTTCATCATCCAAACTTATTTATTTCCTGCAACATGTGCTGTTGGCAAAGCTGGAAAAGTATTCATAACTGGAATTGCAATCTTTTCATGCAAGTCCTCTTTTAATGGCAATGAGAATATCTCGCTTACTTTTGATGTAGCAGATATTTCTACAAACAAATACTTTGAGTTACCTCGTAACTTCATCGTTCATATTATACTGGTATCATTTCCGTAAATGCATGGCATATGTTTTGAAAGATACTTTTGAACTGTTATATATTATCGTTCAGTTATATATTATTGTTGGTGGGCTATTGCTCACCCTTGCTTTATTATTATATCACAACAACAGCTAGACCAGATGACTCGCACAAGGCGCACTCGACGCTGGCGAGGACGATGAGTCTACCAGAGCTAAAGAGACAGCTATTGGTAGGATAGATTTATTCTTTCAGTACCAAGTATATGGTCTAGTATGACTTATATAAATGGATGGCAAAGAGTATGTATTCATATTGTTGTGTTGGGTCATAAAGATGTATATTATTTTATGTTAAGGTAAGTTCAAGTATTGTGGACAGAATTGGAGACCGTAACGACCGGATCCCGGACCCCGGATCTGGGGGTGTTACAGAAGTGGTTTCAGAGCGTACGTTATAAACCTAGAGATGAGGTGACGTTAAAACAGTAAATTCACTAAGATAATAAGAACTCTTGCCAAGTTCATAGTCGGACTACTTAAGGTAGTGATGACATATAAAACCCTTATGGGAACTCTTAAGTATCTTGATAGTAACTTAGCTCGATATCGTATCGACGAATAAGGCGACAGACCTTGTGGCATAATAGCAGCAGCGCGATGATGCTTTATGTGCTGAAGATCAGTGGGTAAATTCGATGGAGTACCCTACTGGATACCCGGAAGAGGTTCCAGCAGATAAGGAAAATCCTGTTAGGATAAGGAGCTTACCCTCGAGGAATGAGGGCTGTAGCTAGAAAGACTGAGATGATTAAGGTATAGTACTCAGAAAAGTGGGCATAAAGAACTAAGCTATTAGCAAGAGAACTGAAGATTCATGTTGGATTCGTGGCCGGACTACTGGAGGTAGTACCAGCAAGTAAGACGGATGGGAAGAATTACTTGAGATCTTATACGGGAATAGATGAGAATCATTAGAGTGCTAGAAGGATGTATGATTATCAAAGGCATTGATATAAGACGAGGAGCAGAGTCCCTAGGAATAGTTGAGAAGAGGCAGTAATTGCCATATCATTTGATAAATGAATAAGTATGAATATTGTCAATAATAATTCGCCATGAGAAGGCAGATGTCATAGGTTGTAATTTATGGAACCAAATTGAGGTTGATGAAGTGGTTTTATTTAGGGAAATGTTCATTTTATGAATGAATCAGTTAGAAAGTAAAGACATTGGGAAGTGATAGCATGATTGGATAAAGTCATATAAGGAAGTAGTAAGCAAGACAATGATCTCAGAACCTACTGGAAGATAAGACTAGTGGGTCAAGATGAACTCGTAATGAGACTACTAACAGAGACTGAGTATAGGGTTAATTTCAACTCAGTAAAATGATGAACCAGAAATGTTAGATGCATGTGATTCAGAGGAATATTAAATTCTTTCTTTTCTTTGAATGAATTATAGTAGTTACCTTTAGTTTACTCCGATGCGGAATTATATTGGATCAAGTAATATGATCAGTAGTTAAAGAAAAAAGTGAGAAAATCTTCCTGGAGCTAAAAAAATGAAATTGGTAATGACCAAGAGTTGGCATTGCTTAATGGAAAAAAGAAGACTTTGTGCTTCCAACGACGCTTCGCATAAAGGATTATGATGTGTGCTTGCGCAGCACGACAAAGTACTTGCGAATGCATTCGAACAGCGCGGTCCACCAGATCGGATGGCCTTAGTAGTGCCAATTTTGTGGGACAACCAACTCCGACGGTAATGTTCCTTCTGAGACTAGTAGTCAGGTAGACTGACATTTGGTAATATTGAATATCAGGACGTATAGGTATCAGGACGCATAGGCATCAGGACGTTGCGACAAGTTTCAGTTTAAAACTGTTGATTCCCTTCTAAGGGATATATATAATTGGTTCCTCTCCAGGGGTTAAACTTCCAACCTGATGATGATTATTTTGTTAATTATGACTGCCTAGGGTTCTACCTGCTTGGAGGTTCATTAAATTATTCTTCAGGTTTCGAAATCGGTCTCCTTAATGTTACCAGTAGATGGATAGATTGACCAAAATTTCCCTAATTCTGGGAAGAATTTCAACAAATTTTGGCAAACCTTGTCTTTCTGATTATCAGAGAACATCATGGAAGAGAGTAGAAACTGGGGCGAACCCCGTGAATTGGGTAAAGTAACCGCTATATGGGTTGGTGGACAGACCCTGGTTATCGCGATTGATTGTAGAAATACAATGATGAAGTGAGATTGGACGAAAACAGGAAATGTAAGTAAGAAACCAGCCGGACTGAGAAACTCCGGGATTGACTTAAGTGAAAAGGCTGTTATGCCAGGAATGGTAAGTTTGTGGGGCACGTGGGAGTGATAAGAATAGTTGAAAAGATAAAAATAGAGGAAAGGTGACCGGAGACGGCGCTGAGTAGCCGATTAAGACTTATATGAAGTAAAGTTTTGGAAAGGTAGAAAGGTATCAAAGAAGAAGGCACTATGCCAGCAATTGCTAGAAAAGTAATGCTATTAGCCAACCCCTAAAATCATATATTTTTATTTTAGTGTGGCTAGTTGAGGCCAAGTCACAAAGGACTATCAAGGGACTAGACCAGCAATAAAAGGACAAAGCAGGGTTGCTTCTAAGTAAGCACCGACTGCAAGGGCTTCTGATATTACGAAAATATTAATGAGATTGTAGGAATCTTCTACTAAACCCTTTGCAACCCATGTTTGGATTGGGAATTTACTAGACTTTTGGAATGGGGTCACCCGTACTAAAGTGATTCATGTGTATATGATCGTCCAAGATTACGAAAAAAAAATGGAAGTATAATGACTTGAGATGTATGATGTTAGGGTATCATGAATACCATGAATATATTATGACTAAGGAAAGTAAACAACGAAGGTTTATGAAGAGAGTATAGAAATGGTCAGAGATGGATCAGTATGTTGTAGAAATTTTGTCTAAGGCAAGTACCTTTGAGAAGAACGATGAGTACTAAAAGATTCACGTTGAACTCGACCAATATCTTCCAAAACATCCTTGCTACCATTATCAAGTTCTGTAAGAGAGCAGATAGGCATACATTGCCTTTTGGAAGGCCAAATAGGCTGATAACTATCTGAAAGAAGAGGGTGGCATTAAGTTACCAATCGATTATCAAATGAGAATGATTAAAAAGACACCCTTATTAGGGATACATGATCTGATTGCCAAATAAAGGATGCAAGAATTCTTTGGCAGTTGAATTAAGGATAGGATATCCATAAATTAGGACAAACCCTGGGGAATGCATAAGGGATGTCATTAACCCTAATAAAGACATTATGAATTCAGATGATATGAGTTGGACTTGCTAAGGCAAGAATGACCGGTAAGGATTATTAAAAAGAGTTCTGGAAAGGACATAGATAGAATTATTAGAGTATTGATCAATGACGTTTTGATATACCCTGTACCTAGAAAATACAGGAGGAATGATGAGGACGACCTAGGAAACCTTACAAGGAAAAGTTAATATTCTGAGTTTCCAACTAGAAGTTTGGAAGAGAATGTAAGACACAATAACAATAATTCCAGATGAGGCATGTATGAAACCATGATGAGGTATGGATGGCACCAAAGAAGGTTGAGATTATCCTAGGACAAGAAAGAACAAAGAAAACAAATATCCTAGGCATGATTGAGGGTAACTTTGATAAAATTCCCACGGGAAGGTGGAAGCAATGACTTATGGAAAAAGACTGATAGTTATATTTTTCTCCTTCAGCAGAGCATTAAGGGAGAATGCTTTCACCCAACAGTGATGAGAATGAGGTAGAAAAATTTGAATTGAAATATATCCAGAGAACAAGGATTACCAGAAATTAGTATTATCAGGAAAGGCCAATGAGGTGGCCGACAGTCTAAGTATAGAGGAATAATTACAAATGTTCATACCGAAGAAACAGAATGATATTTGGAAGGACCTTGAAGGTCATATCAGAGTGGAGGAATTTACATTCCTTCTGATGATTGTGCAAGAATCGATGGTAATAGTAGTTTAAGTAAAGATTCGATTCCTGATGGGTCTTAAGCATATTACGTACCTTAGAAGGTCCCGTTTTGAGGCAAACTGGGACCATGATACAAAATTGACAAAGTAAACCGTTAAGTTTCCAGTCTTTTATGGAAGCTGCATGAGTGGTAGTTTCATCAACCTGACATAGCTGCGATGCTTGAAACTCTTCTGCAATTTTATCTACTTCATGTAATATCTACATCAAGTTCAGGAAGTGTTCCTTATGGATAAGGAATAGTGATTACTTTGTCTCCCTAAAGGATTGAAACCCGTATGGTTAGCTATTAACGCACTACGTAAATAACAAGCAATGGCGATTCTTCTAAGAAAGTAGATGATAACGTAAAGATAAATAAAGTGCTGCTATTGATAAGCTAAATGGCACGTTGGTGAATGACAAGCAAGTTTGTGTTACTGTACTTCTGCACAAACAAGATAGAGAATATGAGGTTGATGATTCATGATGCTAAATGTATTCTCGTAAAAAGAATTAAGGGCAGTTAAGCCCGAGATTTGTTGGGCCATCTGAGAGTTTAAAAGTGTTCGAAAGGTGGCATTCGAGCTAGCTCTACCCCCAAAACTTATAGCACGGTCATAACGGGTTTTCATGTGGCAAGGCTACGCCAGTAAAATGCAGATACTCCATATATGATAAGAGTACGAGCAAGTAGATATACGACCTGGTCTGACTTACGAAGAACAACCTGTGGAAAACCACGGGTAGAAAAGAACAAGTGATGAGAAACAAGGTTGGCAGAAGTAGATTATATTTAAGGGATCGGGCCAGATTCATTTCGGAAAGTTTAAATTGGAATAACGTGATGATTATAGAGTAAATGTCACGGAATACCGATAAGGAGGTACCAAGTGCAAAAGGTGTCTCAATAAAGAGAAGAAGGTGAAAGTAAATAACAGAAGTAAATAAGAATCAGATAATGAGAAGGATGGGATTGATAAAGAAAAGACGGGGAAAGCAACTACGGAATATGAAGCAAGGAATGTTATGAATGGATTAATACATGGGTTTTCTGATGAATTCTCGAGATGACAACCTGATAGTGTTAATATTATAGACATGAAAAAGCTAGTAGCGTGACATGGAATGTTAGTAACAATGGTGTCAAGCGAGAAACTAAGATTTAACCTGAGAGGTTCAAAGATTTTCCAAAAGTAAGTGTTGCTAAGGTTGAACCAGAGTACAGGTCCAGAGAATAGTGGACAAAGCAGCAAGATATGTTGACACGTGAGGTTACGATCAAATAGTATTGGATATAATTATGATTAATTTCTTCCTTAATGAACCTCTATAGTTCAGAGGTAAATTCTGAGTATGATATTTTACAATCATGAAAACTTTCTATAATCCTTTCGAATTTTTTTCTTTTCTTCTCTTTTATTCATCTTCTTTATGAATTGAGAAGAACAACCCTTTAAGGAGGGGAGGTACTGCTACGTGACTATCTGTCTATGTGATAGAAGTCTAAGTGGAATACCATAACTTGTTTAATTTCTTGTCAAGTACTAAAGGCTGGCCCCCTTCTGTACTAACTATGCAATATAACAAATGTTCAATTGATCATAGTGATCTCTCAATAAATCTTTCCACTTCTCTATATTGATCGAGATTGCGAAGATTAAAGCGATCAGGAAATGCACAGTACGAGCGAGGTTACCTCCGAATTCGCAGGTTGATAGTGATACCAATGTTACTGCAGGTATCAATAAGGATAAGACTGAGTAAGATCATAACCCGGATAGTGTGTTGTACGAAAAGTAGCAAAGTTGATGGAAAAAGAATAAAGTATGGATTGTAGCACTAGAAGATGTGCTGAGAAAGGGTAGAACGACTAAGAATTGACCGGGAAGTTAAAAAGTAAACGATAGACAAACGACTCTTTGCTTCCTACCTGATTCCGGGACAGAATCCTTTTAAGGATGGGAGACTGTAAGAACCCCAAATTTTGGATATAATTAAAAACTTTTTATTATGTACTGAGGTAATGGTGAATAGTGATTACGACTACGATGTAACGATTGAGATAATGAATGGAATGAATGGAATTCGATTTAAATATTTATATGTCTCGAAGAATACTATTGGTTGACACTTTAGATAAAAATTATCTATCTCCTAGGGAGTTGAGATTTGATCATTCTAAAGGAAAAGATTATTCCTATGTCATCCAAATCGATATCTGTTATTGGTCCAGTAGGTCCGTAAAAAGGTTAAGGAACGATTGAAAGAGATTAGGGACAATTGTACAACCCTAAGAGGATGAGTAAAGAAAAATGGATGAATAGTGATTTTGATGGATTTAGGAATATTATGAGACGACACTATATAGAAGTATTCGGAACGGATTTCCGAGTTCGTATTAGTGATCCAGGGGGAAAATAAGTGTATGTAAAAGCTGTCGGATTCTGAAAAATAGTACTTTTATTTTCCCCGAGAATTTCCTGGACACATAAAGACTTAAGGGTTTATTGAAGAGATTTAAGGAATTTGGATTCAAGAATTATTAAAGAGAATTGAGAATGATAGTATAAATAGTAAGATGGTTTCCGGTAAAACCCTAATTAGAAATCTTCGAGGTATTCCTTCGAACGATCAATGAATTGAGTAATAACCGAACAAAGAAGCAAGCAGAGAACCAAGAGACAAACATGTGCAAGTGGATGGAGTAAGGGTAAGCAAAGTGACTTTCATGTAAGTCAACTACAAGTGTAGTGATGAAGTTGCATTTGTGCCAAAAAGGGTATGCTTAATGTGGTGCCAACAAGTGGACCAATAGAAGGGCAACAATTGGACCACTAGCAAGATAACAACACAAAAGTAAAGGATGCATCCAAGATATATGCCAAGTATTACAATTATTTAGGCATAAAGCAAAACAAAGGAAGCAAAGCCAAGAACTCCATGAAGAGCAAAAAACAAATCTGCTCCTTTTTAGCAAAATCAAAGTCCAACCTCTTGACCTTCAATGGCCATGAAATAAATCATGTAAGTTCCTTACTATATCAACATGATCTCCTAGAAATTTGAGCTTCAAATTCCATCTCTAGCATAGTTTTCAAAAATCATCAAAGTGATGATGAATAGTGTTTTCAAGATCTAATCTTTGATTTCTTGTTTTGTTTTGATGATCCAAGCTTTGTTAAGGTGTTCTAAGGATTGATCAAGGTTTATTAAGGTCTTACATACTCCAAGGAAGGTATAAACTTCAAGAACCCTAGTCTTTTATTTGAGTTTTAATGGAGTTTTAGATGAGATTTGATAATGTTTATGGCTTGTATTCATGATTTAGAACATGTATGTTGTGTGGGTGTTATAAAAAGGTTAATATATGTTTTGTGGCTCCAAGACCTGTTGAGACAGTGAGGGAGATGATAAATAGTGCCCATGATTGTTGGTGGTGGATTGAATGATTATTTGGAGGGTTTTGATTTTGGAAATATCCGAGTTATAGCCGTCGTAATGCTGAAATTTCATAAACTCTTAAAATTTGAGCATAACAATTAGGATAGATGCCTGACCTTAGTGATATTATGGACTGACCTTATAGTTCTCGAGTCATAGATCGTTGTGGCGCAAGAATCGAAACATTCCGACTTACGGTTTAGGAGTTATGGTCAAATTACGAAAAATAGTTCGAAACCGTAAACGAGAATTCGTAACTGAAATTGAACCCTCATAAAATACGTAAGTCAGTGGAGAATCTTTGTAATTAAATACTATAGGTAAAAAGGAAGGTGTGAGAGAAAACCTCATGTGAAACGGATCGTTTTCCGATTTTATAAAAATGTTGGAATCAAAGTTAAACGCGAACGAACCCCTAAAAACCCGCTTGATTATAACTTCAGTAAAACACTTAGAAAACGGGCGATAAAACTCGGAGTATAATATTGATTCGTAAGGATCGACTTTAGAACTTGTATGACTTAAGTATGTCCCAAGTGTAAGTACAGTGACATGTCGTATTAACGAACGAATGTCGGGTCGGATCGATGATAAAAAGGAATCCACTAAAAGGGGTATAACGAGATAACTCGTGTTTCGATTTAAGTATAACTTAACTTTTAAGATGTTAAGTGATTAATCCTGAATGCCTTGGCTATTTATAGATCACCAAGCTGACCCGGGACCCGCTACCACTACCCCTTACCATACTCGACTACCAGGCAAGTTTCAATTCCCTTCTTTTAGGCTGTTGTTGTGATTGAATATATATATATATATATGTTTTCTGTTGTACATATGCCATAGCATGCATGCCTACTTTCCAGTTATATCGTTATGCTTGTTCCCTGATTGTTTATTGGCATATAAATTAGATTGCTAACGTATCAATTATAAGCCGGTTATTGTAAGACCCTCATAGAAGGGCGTATACATCTTATTCATCAAATATAGACCGGAAGTCAATATTTCTTGACATATCGAGATTACCTCAGAGGAAAATATTTAAGTAAATATTTTCCATTATTTGGGCGACGAATATTATTTGAATATTCGTTCGAGATTATTTATTTAACGATCCTTACTTCAAATAATTATTTGAACGTAACCATTCGACGAATAATATTTTTCAATATTCATTCAGAGTCGAATAGATTAGCGATTATTATTCCGAATATTCTTCTAAAGATTGGACTACTAAATGAATATTATTTGAATATCCATTTAGAATATTATTTTATTAAATGAATATTACTTTTGAATAATCATTTAAGATATTAATTACTTGATGAATATTATTCTATTATTCATCTGAAGCTTGATTTATTTATCGAATATTATCTCGAATATTCCTTTAAAGCTTGGATTACTAAATGAATATTACTTGATATTCATTTAGAATATTATTCATTAAATGAATATTACTATTTGAATATTCATTTAAATTCCTAATTAATGATGAATATTATCTTAAATATTCCTTTCAGGTCTTATTAATTAATGAATATTATTTTGAATATTCAGTTAAATATTTATTTATTCAATAAATATTCTCCTGATATTTCTTCAAGGATTATTTTGAGAAATACTCTGATTAAAGATATTCTTTCATATTCCTAAATATTCTTTAAATATGTTTAATTCAATAAATATTCTCTGAATATTTATTCCCTACTTAGAATAACCTCAATAAGGTTTATCTTCTTCGATTATTACGGAAAATATTTCGGAGTCATATTATTATTAATCTTATATCAAGAAAGATTCTCAGACATCATTCTTCTTTGAGTCTATCTCCCTAAT
Source organism: Saposhnikovia divaricata (assembly GCA_036435485.1). Taxonomy (NCBI): domain Eukaryota; kingdom Viridiplantae; phylum Streptophyta; class Magnoliopsida; order Apiales; family Apiaceae; genus Saposhnikovia; species Saposhnikovia divaricata. Next base: position 49,895,329 of record CM071594.1, on the reverse strand, counting down.
AATAAGGGAACCTTACTTGGAAAATGATATTTATCTTGTCGACTTCCCGGTCATAAAGTATTCTCTTTACTCGCAACTCGGGTGCTATTGACTTATTAAGTCGTTGTTTACCTTCTCATCTTTCGAGGGGTAAGATGGTTGGAACAAGTTGATATTCGTTACCAAGCAATAGCTTGGAAGTTATTGGTGAATTTTCCTTTCCAACTAGATACAACTACTTTGTGGAGTCTTATCAACAAGTATTATACTTGGGGAGAGCTAGGAGTCGTGTAAGAGGCCGAGTAGCGCCGGTCCATCCCCTTTGGCCCAACCGTTGGCCGGGGAGAGCTAGTAAGGCGGTAGACAAGTAAAGCTGTCAGTTCTTCCTTTTACAGGTAGTAAATCTAATTTGAGCTGTACGATCTCGACTGATCATCAAGATTGGAACAGCGGGCACGGTGAATACTCCATCATTGGTTCATCATCCAAACTTATTTATTTCCTGCAACATGATTACTGTTGGCAGAGCTGGAAAAGTGTTCATAACTTGAATTGCAATCTTTTCATGCAAGTTCCTCTTTAAATGGCAATGAGAATATCTCGCTTACTTTTGATGTAGCAGATATTTCTACAAACAAATACTTTGAGTTACCTCGTAACTTCATCGCTCATATTATACTGGCATCATTTCCGTAAATGCATGGCATATGTTTTGAAAGATACTTTTGAACTGTTATATATTATCGTTCAGTTATATATTATTGTTGATGGGCTATTGCTCACCCTTGCTTTATTATTATATCACAACAACAGCTAGACCAGATGACTCGCACAAGGCGCACTCGATGCTAGCGAGGACGATGAGACTACCAGAGCCAAAGAGACAGCTATTGGTAGGATAGATTTATTCTTTCAGTACCAAGTATATGGTCTAGTATGACTTATATAAATGGATGGCAAAGAGTATGTATTTATATTGAAATTCTTTTGGATTGTAAAAACTCATAATGTGATTAATAAAATTTGATTGTTACTCTGATTTCATCTCTGGGACTATAACGGGTGTGTTTCATATTGTTGTGTTGGGTCATAAAGATGTATATTATTTTATGTTGAGGTAAGTTCAAGTATTGTGGACAGAATTGGAGACCGTAAGGACCGGATCCCGGACCCCGGATCTGGGGGTGTTACATTTTTGTTGGTGAAGGTTCTCCTCATCCTGTTACTCATACTGCTACCTCTATAATTCCTTCTACACCATTTGTTTTGTCCAATGTCCTCATTACTCTTCATCTTTTTAAAAATTTAATCTTCATTCGATAATTTACACGTGATAATCAGTGTTCCATAGAATTTGATCCTACTGGTTTTTCTATGAAGGATCTACAAACTCGGGTAGAGATCCTCAGGAGTGACTACCAAGGTGATTTTTACCCCCTCATAGCCGTCCACCCACTTCCACGCAAGCCATATGCCTATGTTACCATTGTTGCTGCCTCCTCCCACAATATTTGGCACCAACGACTAGGCCACCAAGGAAATTCTGTCTTAGCAAAGTTAATTTTTAGTAATTCTATTCATTGTAACTCCAGTAAAATGGGGAATCTTTGTCAAGCTTGTCAACTAGGAAAGCACTATCGTTTACCATTTTCAATTTCTAATTCTCGGTGTCATGTTCCATTTGATATTATTCATGCTAATCTTTGGACATCTCCTGTCATTAGTCCTTCGAGATTTAAATATTATTTAATTTTACTTGATGATTTTTTGCACTTTATATGGACTTTTCCCCTTCGCATAAAATCTGATGTTTATGAAACTTTCAAAACATTCCACAAAATGATACAAACACAGTTCAGTCTTAACATAAAACACTTGCAATGCGATAATGGTGAAGAATTTTGCAATCATGAATTTCACTCATACTTCCAGCAACATGGCATCCTAAATAGATATTCATGTCCACATACTTCTTCACAAAATGGACATGCTAAAAGGATGATTCGAACCATTAACAACATGATTCGCACTCTTCTTTTTCAAGCTTCCATGCCGCCTTACTTCTGGGTGGAAGCACTGACCACCGCAACACACCTCCACAACATTTCCCCCACAAAGACACTCCCTCATAAAACTCCATATGAAGTTCTCATGCGGAGCCCACCTACATACAATCATCAACGTGTTTTTGGCTACCTTTGTTACCCAAATACTTCCACTACCACATCACATAAATTAGCACCTCGTTCCACCCCATGTATCTTTCTTGGCTACCCAGATTCACATAGCGATTATCAATGTCTTGAATTATCAACTGGTCGCATTATTATTTCGAGACACGTAACTGCTCCAGCATACTCCCCTCTACCTCACACCACTTCTCCCACTTTCCTTCCCCACCCGCCAACCTTTTCCTTCCCCTTAACATATTCCACATCATCCCAGTCTCCCTCAACTAATTCTCACACGTCACATATTTCTCATCCATCAGATCTAGCCTCACACACACCCTCTTAATCAAATTGATGGTTCTCTATTACCCATATTGGACCTCTCTCAATCTTTTAAGGCCCACTCTACAGGCCCATATCTTCACTCTTATCTAACCCAATCCTTAAGTCACCCACCATCATTATCTTCTCAACCACATCATGACTTAACTCCATCACCTCTCTCCCACTCTCCACGTGAATCTAATCCACCTTCATGCATCTCAACTCCAATTTTGACAAGTCCTTCTGTTGGTTCACATGTTTCACCTCCTAGCACAACCATCTCCAACCATAATTCCCCTCCACCTTCTCTACCAAATCAATCCATCCACCCCATGACCACTCAGAGTAAAACTGGCTCTTTAAAACCGAAAACACCTTCTTCCCTCAATACCACAAACACGAAACCCTCCATATCTTCCATTCCAAAAACCTATCGTCAAGCCTTGCAGTATCCTAACTGGTACTCTGCTACGTTAGAAGAATACAGTGCTTTAGTTCAAAATGATACTTGGAACGTCGTACCTTGTCCCTCTTCTAGTAATGTTATCAGTGGAAAATGGATTTTTAAGCATAAATTTAATGCCAATGGTTCGCTAGATTGATACAAAGCTCGTTGGGTTGTTCGGGGTTTTAACCAGCGACCCAGAATTTATTTTGCCGAAACGTTCATTCCAGTTATTAAACCTGCAACAAGTCGAACAGTACTTAGTCTTACGTTATCGCGCTCCTGGCCAATTCATCAACTCGATGTCAAAAATGCATTTCTCCATGGGCTACTTAATGAGATTGTGTATTGTGTACAACCTCCTGGATTTGTTGATCCATCTCTTCCTCATGGTGTTTGTCTTCTCAAAAAGGCATTATATGGCCTAAAACAGGCTCTACGTGCTTGGTATCGATGGTTTGCCACTCACCTTACTACCATGGGATTTATGAGCGATCGTTCTAACACCTCTTTATTTGTGTACCGTCAGGGTTCTTCCCTTGCATATCTCCTCTTGTATGTTGATGATATTGTTCTCACTGCTTCTTCTTCAGACCTTCTACAGCAGATTATTACACGTCTAAGTCAGGAATTTGATATGAAAGATCTTGGCGATCTGCACTATTTTCTTGGGTTTTAGTTTCTCGCTTTCCTGGAGGTCTGTTCTTAATTACATCAACGAAAATTCGCCACTAAAATTTTGTAGCGGGCAAACATGACATCTTGTAAACCATGCACTACTCCTGCTGATACTCGATGTAAACTCTTTATCGCCTCTGGTCCCAGATCTCTGATCCTACATTTTTATTGTAGCCTTGCTAGGGCCTTACAATATTTCACTTTCACTCGTCCTGACATCTCATATGCGGTTCAACAAATCTGTTTGTTCATGCATGACCCAAGAGAGTGCCACATGGCCTCCCTCAAACGCATTTTACGCTACCTCCAAGGCACCCTTGATCATGGTATTTTTCTCTATGCATCCCCGGACACATCATTGTTGGCATATTCTGATGCCGATTGGGGAGGCTACCCTGACACACGCCGATCAACCTCTGGTTATTGTGTTTTCATGGGTCCCAACCTTCTTTCATGGTCCTCAAAATGTCAAGATACTGTGTCTCATTCCAGTGCTGAGGCGGAATACCGTGCTATTGCCAATGCAGTCACTGAAACAACATGGCTTCGCTCCTTATTATCTAAACTACATTGTTCCCCCCTTCAGGCTACTCTCGTTTATTATGAAAATGTCAGCGCAGTGTATCTTACTAGTAATCCCGTTCAACATCAACGAACAAAACATGTTGAAATTGATATTCACTTTGTTCGTGACAAGGTACAACTTGGTCATGTTCGTGTCCTACACGTCCCTTCCTCACAACAATTTTCTGACATCTTTAATAAAGATCTTCCAGCACCCCTTTTTAAAGAATTTGTCTCCAGTCTCAACGTTCGATCATCTCCCGTATCGACTGAGGGGCCGTATTAGAGTACACCTATTATATACATTATTCTTCTGTAAATAGTTTGATAATGTGGGTAGTAGTTTTAGTTACTGGCCTCAGTCAGTTACAGGCCTTCTACATCATGTATATATAAATGAGTTTATTATGTTAATACAACACAAGAATTCTCAGCAACTCTCATCCAGAACCTGGAAGAAACAACTGTTGATTGCGGAAGAGGCACGCAGAGTTGATGTACCTTGTCAACGAGTCTCCCTTGGCCGCAAGATCCTTAGAGAAACTGAAAAGTACTAGGAATTACTTAACATTATTGAGTCATGTGTGAAAGCACTTGAGAATGAAGTGGGTGCACTTGAGGAAGCTGCGAAAAAGATGGATCGCCATATTGTCAACAGGCTCACTTGCGGTAATGAAGTTCGGAAGCTAAGCACTACTTATGCAGTGGAAGTCTTTGATTCCATGTCACCGGACCCATGGTTTTATCGTATTGATCAAAAAGGGCCACCAAGTAAGTTTCATGCATGATAAAGACATGATTTCTGAATGTTTAACTTTAAGTGCCAAAATTGAATAGATTATTACTTTCTCGTATCCTGTTTAAATGTGCCAATTTCTTGTTTTTCTGTCCAAAATAAATATCATTTTAGTTCTTTCTAATTAATCTATGTTTCATCATACTTTTGATTTGATCAAAGATTTTCTATGTCATCTTTGTTGATTCAGGCTGCTGCAATTGAAGGGCAAGAGGCCAGCGTGGTCGCATATTATGTTCTAAAGGTAGTAAATATTTTATAAAAGATGTTAGTGCCTTTGCTTTTTAACTAGTTGGTTGTGACTGAAAACAAAATATGTATAGGATTGGTAATGGTAGGTATGATGGAGTTGTTAATTTAATTTGTGAAAATATCTGAGGTTAAGGTTTTTTAATTGTCGTGAAACATTGTACTTTGGTGAAAGAAGTTGAAATTAAAGATTATTGTTGGTTTTTGTTAATCGACTACTGTTCCATTCTGTTAAATTAGTAATTTTAATATTTTGTTAGACATGAATATGGTATTTTGTGGTCAAGGAGAAATATGTATGCATGCAAATTATTGGCATGGACAGGTGCTCAGTGAAAATATAGGGTAATACATTCAAATTATCGGTATGGACATGTATAGCAAAAAATACATAATAAATATAAAAAAAGACTTTTTGCGTCTATTCACGTATACCATACGCAAAAAAATAAAAAAAAAAAGACTTTTCGCGTCAGTTCTAGTATAAAAGACACAAAAAAAAGACTTTTTTACATCTGTTCTAGTATAACAGACGCAAAAAAAAAGAATTTTATGTCTGTTGAAGGACTTTATACGTCGGCTAGTGAAAGATGCAAAAAAATTTATGTGTCGGTTAACAAGAAGCAGACGCAAAAGATAAAACTTTTTGCGTCAGTTACCCTATTTTATGCGTAAGTTAATAACAGATGCAGTAGACTATATGCGTCTGTTTTCTAATAGACACAAATACTCTCTAGATGATGTGACTCCTCCATACGCGTATGTTGAAAACAGACGCAAATGACCTTTTTAACAGACGCATATGGTAGTTTTTGTACTAGTGTTGATTGTTTCAGTCTCTTTCATTCTTTGTATCTTAAATTCCCTGACCAGATTCAACACTTGAATTCCTTTAATTCTTTCATCTCTAAATCTTTTAGGAATTGTGACTATTATCTTTTGAACAATTATAGGATCTGGAAAATCAGTACCAAGGAGTTTAACTTTGTTAGCAATTCCAAGTCTATCAGAGTATACCTTGATTGTTTCAGTCTCTTTTATTCTTTGCATCTCAAATTTCCTTACCATATTCAACACTTGCGTTCATTTAATTCTTCATCTCCTTCATTTTCGTTTTTGAGAAAATTCTAGATTTCAAATGCCATCTTCATGGTCATAATCCTTGTGAATATATCTGATGAGACAGCAACAAACCAAGTGGCTTTTGCCATCGACTTAACCAAGTGGCTTTTGCCATCGACTTTTTTTTCTTCCTTTCTTTATGATGCCTAATCTGAGCCATGGTTGGATTATTAGCCAAACAAGGAAGTTCATAATCCTTTTCAACAGATTCTCATAAATCACTTGCCTTCAGGATGGTTCCATTCTAGCCGCCCAAATATGAAAGTTATCACCATCAAACAGTGGGGCAATGCTGGTGAATAATTATTCTGAATCTATTAGGGTTTTTGTTTTTTGTGTATGTGTGTTAGAGTTTGTTGGAGGTGTGTATTTAAAAGGTGTGTTTGAAAGGTTTTTGTTTAATCTCACAATTCCCTTAAGAAAATAAAATGTCGAACACATATTTTACTTTCAATAAAATTTTAAATTATATGTTTATCTATACATTTAAACTCTTACTTTTTATAAATTTGACTACCTATTATGTTAACAATATATTTTTATTATTACTAATTAAAATTCTAAAGTTCTTAACAATTAGAAAAATATATTGAGAACATCTAAAGTCCCCGTATCCTCATTTAGATATAATGTGGGTCAGGAATGAATTTTACAAATTTTAAAAAGCGTTAATAAAATGTAATCAACTAAAAAGAGTATTAAAATAATATTATACTAACACTACTTTTATCTAATACAAGTTATCATAGGAATAAAATAGCAAAAATACAATATTTTTATGCATAAGCATGCATTTTAAATTAGAACACAATAAGTAATTATATAATTTAAAACATAAATATATTCTTCTAGAAGATCCTAGAAAGTTCAAGGATATATTCTACTAGCATATCTTAATCAAATATAAATATATTAAATATATTCCTATGAGATCATAGTCTATTCTAGAATCTTCCATATTACTTGAATAAATATATCCTTTCTTTTCACCTACCATTATCCTATCTTTCTCACATTTTCTTCTACAATATCTAGGTCTAATATAATTATATTGTTTCAGAAAGTACTAGTCTATTCTGGAACCTTCTATGCTTACTGTATAAATATACCCTTTCTCTTCACCTACCATTATCCCTCTCTTCCCCATATTTTTCATTCCCCTAAAACTTTCCATACAGCTTATCTTCTCCATATTTCTCATTTCATATCTCTCTTTTCCAGACATTTTTCATTTCCCTAAAACTTCTCATACACCTTCTTTTTCCCACATTTCTCATTGCCCTGAAACTTTCTTTTCATACAACTTCTATGTTTTAGTATGGATAAATGGTAATTTAAATTAATTAATTGTTTAAATTCTATATGTTTATCTACATTTATTTTTTAAACCAAATTCAAAATATTTTTATGATTATACTTGATGGCTTGTAGGATGGGGTTCCTTCTTTGTGATTCACTAATCAACATTCAACAACACGTCAATAGTCAGGTAATAAGTTCCAACAATTGTATTATGTTTTTGTTTGAGCACTAGTTTTTTATTAATTTAGATATTCATCAATTTAAAATTAAATACAATTAAATCAAGATCTCAATATAGTTTTTGTTTATTCTTATAGATCTAGCTTGACCATGATTCCAAAAGTTTATAGTTATGTCCTATTCTAATGTAAAATACTGGAATTTGCTTGATGTGAACTTTTATCCATTTACAAAATAGTCATGGAGTTTTTTTTTAATATTTTCAGTTTAATGTTAAAAAATATTATTCCAAAATTCTCATGTCATAATTCTTTAATAATAGAATATTTGCAAAAAATACACCCAAAATTTTATTCCACATAAGGATGACAAATTTTGGACCACGCTAATTTTTATTATACTTTTATTTACTATTTATTTAACTTTTACAAATTTTGTCGTCCAAAAGAGTAAACATGCTAGAGTCAGAGACTAGTACGTACATATAAATTTCTGATGGCATCTTTCAGAGATGCCCGCTGAGATGGTACTAACAAACTGAGCTAGATATACATGCAAGCATGTTTTCAAGTATCCTAGCCTTCCTCTAAACACCCCCACCCTGCTGAAATCGAACCCAAGTCCGGCACCACCACTCGATTATACACACACCCACTGCGAAGGACATACCAACGGCCACTATCCACCCCCACGAATGCACACACACATGCGTTTTCTTTTGAAGAACAGAGGAGGGGAGTTCATGAGAGGAGAGTGAGTAGGAATAGAGCCAGAGCTCGAGAGAGAGATTAGAGGGACCGATTAGAGAGACGAGAGAGAGATTGTGGAGTTTAGAGAGGGAAAGATGTTGGGAGAGAAGTCTAGAGACTTCCCGAGAGACCCATAAGAACAGAGCACATGAAATAGGGAAAATAAGCTGCAGTTTTGTATTGAAAAGGAATTAAGCATTTTTAGGGGTATGTCGAGAGAGAGTAAAGTAAGAAAAAGATCTGGTTTATTTTAATTTGATTGTATGTATGTGTTTTAGGGGGAAAAGTAGAACCTAAAATTTCATTTTGGGGGGAAGTATCCCGCCTCTTATTTTGACCTTGTACAATGTGTATTTTTTTTCAAATTTCTTTATTAAAGTTTTTTTAAGTTAAAATTAATATTTATCTATAATAAAAATAAAAATTTATACTATAAAATAGATTATATGTATATTGTTATAAAAAAATTTATCCTCTACAATTTTGATTAGTACTTTGACTAGTATTCCAGAACAGGTTTCGTCACGGTTTAAAATTTCGATTTTTTTAAAAATATTTTCCGAATACCTAACTGTATGGGCATCAAGATACATCATTTTTAATGTTATTCCCAAAATTTTAGGAAAAAAAAATTATTTGATTGGGTAATTCAACGGTCAACTACTACTTTGACCGGAACCCCTAAATTTAGTTGACCAATTTGACCGTTATAAAACAAAACCAAATAAATATAGAAATTTTTTTAAAAATTTAGCGCATCACTAGAATCGTTATATCTTGACATCCGTGCGATTGGAACGTCGAAAAAATAATTTAAAAAATGGATTCATCATTCGGGACAAGACTAGTTTAAAAGGAAGGTCGATTTGACCAGTTTGACCGTTACCAAACAAAACCAAGTACATGTAGGGAATTTTTTTAAAAATTACCACATCGCTAAAATCGTTATATCTTAACATCCATGCGATTGGAATGTCGAAAAAATAATTTGAAAAAATGGATTCATCATTCGGGACAAGACTAGTTAAAAGAAAGGTCGACTTTGACCGGTTTGACTGTTACCAAACCAAACCAAATACATGTAGGGAATTTTTTAAAAATTTACCACATCACTAAAATCGTTATAACTTGACATCCGTGCGATTGGAAAGTAAAAAAAATAATTTAAAAAAATGGATTCATCATTCGGGACAAGACTAGTTAAAATGAAGGTCGACTTTGACCGGTTTGACATTTATAAAACCAAACCAAATAAATTTAGGAAATTTTTCGAAAAATTACCACATCACTAAAATCATTATAACTTGACATCCGTGCGATTGGAGCGTCGAAAAAATAATTTAAAAAAATGGATTCATCATTCGGGACAAGACTAGTTAAGAGGAAGGTCAACTTTGACCGGTTTAACCATTATAAAACAAAACCAAATAAATATAGGAAATTTTTTGAAAACATAACACATCACTAAAATCGTTATATCTTGACATCCGTGCGATTGGAACGTCGAAAAAATAATTTAAAAAAATATATTCATCATTTGGGACAAGACTAGTTAAAACGAAGTCCACTTTGACCGGTTTGACCGTAATAAAACCAAACCAAATACATATAGGAATTTTTTTGAAAAATTACAGTATCACTAAAATCGTTATATCTTGACATCCGTGCAATTGGAACGTCGAAAAAATAATTTAAAAAAATAGATTCATCATTCGGGACAAGACTAGTTAAAAGGAAGTCCAATTTGACCGGTTTGACCGTAATAAAATCAAACCAAATACATATAGGAATTTTTTTGAAAAATTATCGTATCACTAAAATCGTTATATCTTGACATCCGTGCGATTGGAACGTCGAAAAATAAATTTAAAAAAATAGATTCATCATTCGGGACAAGACTAGTTAAAAGGAAGTCCACTTTGACCGGTTTGACCGTTATAAAACCAAACCAAATACATATAGGAATTTTTTTGAAAAATTAAAGTATCACTAAAATCGTTATATCTTGACATCCGTGCGATTGGAACGTCGAAAAAATAACTTAAAAAAATAGATTCATCATTCGGGACAAGACTAGTTAAAAGGAAGTCAACTTTGACCGGTTTGACCATAATAAAACCAAACCAAATACATATAGGAATTTTTTTGAAAAATTACCGTATCACTAAAATCGTTATATCTTGACATTCGTGCGATTGGAACGTCGAAAAAATAATTTAAAAAATTAGATTCATCATTCGGGACAAGACTAGTTAAAAAAATATCTAATGCAACACTTCATACACCAAATGCAACACTACTGTTATCTAATGCAACACTTATGCCACATCATCATATGACACGTCAGCAGAGGTGGGTCCCTGTCCTGCCACCTCAGCAATTATGGGTCCCACAACTGCCACGTCAGCATTGATGGGCCTCCTGCCACGTCACCAATGTGGGCCCCACACTGCCACATCAGCAGTGGTGGGTCCCGCACCTGCCACATCAGAATTTAAATAAAAAAAATATATCTAATGCAACACTTCAAATAGAAAATGCAACACTACTGTTATCTAATGCAACACTTATGCCACGTCATCATATGACACGTCAGCAGAGATGGGTCCCACTCCAGCCACCTCAGCAATTGTGGGCCCCACAACTGCCACATCAGCATTTGGTGGGCCTCCTGCCACGTCACCATTCTGGGGCCCACACTGCCACGTTAGCAGTAGTGGGTCCCGCACCTGCCACGTCAGAATTCAAATTAAAAAAAAATATCTAATGTAACACTTCAAACAGCAAATGCAACACTACTGTTATCTAATGCAACACTTATGCCACGTCATCAAATGCCACGTCAGCACAGGTGGGTCCTACTTCTGCCACGTCAGCAATTGTGGGCCCCATAAAGGCCACGCCAGCAAATGCTACGTCAGCACATGTGGGTCCCACTTCTGCCACGTCATCATTTATTAATTTAAAAAAATATCTAACGCAACACCAGCAGTTAGTGTTGCATGATGTGAAACACTGTGGGTAATACGCAACACTAAATTATATCTAACGCAACACCAGTTCAGCTCAGTTGCAAAAGACCCAAAATTTCTATCTAACGAAACGCTTTCTGTGCAACGCTTTGTAAAAAGGGTTGCGTATGTGCGTTTATGGTGTAGTGCAACAAACTAAGTAGGGGATAAATTTTACCTAATAACCAAGATGTGAAAAATGAAAGAGATTATGTATGTGGTTGCTAATGATATATATTAGAGATTGAAACTAAAAATTTTCAGTGGTATAAGATGAAGAGGTGGAGAAGAGAGTTGGAATGAAGGGGAATGAAGAAAGGTATTGTTTTATAAATCTGAATTACACATTTCCTATCGCACTTTTATATTTCCTACTAATTTGCGGTAGGAAATGACTTTGGGCGCCATTTTAAAATTTTGATTTGGGCGGTCATTTCGAATTACTGGTTTAGGCGCTCATTTTGAATTTTTCGTGAATTATCATTTCCTACCGACTAGCGGTAGGAAATGACTTTGGACGCCATTTTTGAATTTTAATTTGGACGCTCATTTCAAATTTTTGGTTCAGGCGCTCATTTTGAAATTTTCATGAATTATCATTTCCTACCGCATGATACCATTTCCTACCGTAAACCGGTAGGAAATGGAAAAAAATGAAAAATGACATAGTGGGGATTCGAACACCCATTTCCAACAAAATTTTTACTACCTCCAACCACTATGCCAAGGTGTTTTTTGTGTTTTAATGTTACTCTATGTAAAGCATAATGTAATGTAATATGTAATAGAGGACATATATAACTCAACTAGGATAAAAGATAAATAATATTAACTCTATACAGGGATCGTGAAATTTGAAGAACAAGCACCGACAAGGATCAAGTCACTGAAAGAAGTTCATTAACATGATCAAGCCTCAGTGACAGAATAAGATGTACAGATGATTCAGTTGAAGGGCCAAAAGATTCCATGTATTTATATTATTTGAAGATATTGCTGCAGGCTAATCAATTGGAATGTAACGAAGGTGTGAAGATCAAGATCAGTGCTAGTCACTTGTGAACCAGACCAGTCACTAAGTGTCAGCACATAAGAGAAGGATCAACACATTAATTCACAGAAAGAATTACCAAAGCCTATTGACGATCAAGGACATACATAATATTTCAAGGTATTGTCAAAAATTAATTTACTCTGAAAATCAAATAAGTAACAGATTAATTAATTATTTATAATAAATAATTAAATTAATCTGGTACTTGAACTATTTTCTGAGAAGAATTAAAACAACAAAATAAACAGAAGAGAATATGAATAGTAACCGAAATCACTAGTAACCGCGGTTGTTGGAATAGTAACTGTGGTTGTTGTAATAGTAGCTGGGGTTGTTGGAATAGTGCTCGGTTACTATTTGGGGGTTGTTGGAATAGTGCCAAATAGTGACTTTCTAAAATCTATAAATAGGCATGTTGTATTTCATTTCAAAACACTCCTCAACACACAACTCTCTCTTCTCTCTCTTATATCTTCTCTGTGTAAGCTGCTAGACAGTCCATCTAGTAGGAAAGTCGGCTTAGCCCACTTTCAGGAAGTGTCGGGTAGAAGGTCCTCGTGCCTAAACTATCCTTAGGAGTGTTTGATTTTGTAGCTAATCTATAGGATTAAATTGTGTAGCAAACCTCCGGGTTTAATCCATGATGGTCGACATAAGCCTACCAAATTTTTTTTTGTCGTTGTTGGGGAGGAACAGAAAACGATTCCAAAGGAGAAGAAAGACTACACTCCTGAAGATATCTCCTCTATTAGCAAAGATGCCAAGGTAAGGCATTTATTACATAGCACTCTTGACAATGTTATGTCTAACAGAGTCATTGGATGCAAAACTGCTAAAGAGATTTGGGATGCTTTGGAAGTCAGATGTCAAGGAACCAAAGCCATCAACAAAAATAGGAGAACAATACTCACACAGGAGTACGAGCACTTTGACTCAAAGTCTGATGAGTCATTAACAGATCTATATGGCAGATTCTTGAAATTGCTGAATGATTTGTCACTGGTAGATAAGGAGTATGATCTTGAAGACTCCAATCTGAAATTCTTGTTGGCTCTTCCTAAGAAGTGGGGTTTAAAGGCCACCACCATCAGAGACAATTATGATCTGGAAGACATGTCTCTTGATGAAATCTATGGAATGATCAAAACTCATGAGCTTGAGATGGAACAAAGAAGCAAGAGGCATGGAGGCAAGTCCAAATCAATCGCTCTTAAAGCTGAGGAGAAAGCTTCTAAAGAAGTTGTTGTGAAAAAGAGTCAATCTAATGGAAAGGCTCTTATTACAAAGTCTGATACTGAGTCATCAAACTCTGATGATGACTCAAACTCTGACAATCTCACGGACCCTGATGATGATGGCAGTGATGCGGAGATGATACAGCTTGCAGCCCTGATGGTAAAAAGCTTCAAGAAGATGGTTTACAAGAACTTCAGAAAGGGAAGGAAGTTCACACGAAGAGATTCAAACTTCGAAAAGAAGAATTTCAGAAAAGCTGAGGAAAAGGAAGGCAGGTCTGGGAAAGTGGACAAGTCCAAAATTAGATGCTATAATTGTGGTGAGAAAGGACATTTTGCACCTGAGTGCAAGAAAGCCAAAGCTGATAAAGGTCAAGCTTACATCATAAAGAAGAAGGACTGGGCTGACACTTCAGACTCTGAAGATGAGGTGAACTATGCCTTGATGGCAAATGCTGATAATATCTCTGAAGCTACTGAGACCAAGGTACCTCACTCTACTTTAGCTTTTGATACTACTGATATATCTGAGTTAAGACTCCTTCTTAAAAACTTGCATGTTAGCTACAGAGATCAGACTTTAGAAAATGAAAGAATAAAATCTGAAAATCTAGACCTTAGAAAGAGAAATGATTATCTAGAATTAGAATTAGTCCAAATGTTAACAATTCAGAAAGAGAGAGATGATGCTATTATTATTAAAACTGAATTATTGAAAAAGCATGCTTATCTTGAATCTGAACTTGTTAAAGAAAGAAACATTATTAAAACTTGGACTAACTCTGGTAAAACTACTCAGATTATCATAGAGAATGATTGTTGGAAAGAAGGTCTAGGTTACACTGATAAAAAGAAAACTATCAACATAGAATCTGAGACCTCTAAACCTGTATTTACAGAAAAGGCTGCAAAACCCAAACTTAATCATATGAGGTTTGTACCAAAATCTGACAAACCAAAACAAGATGAAGTCAAATCAGTAAATATTAGTTTAATGTCTCAGAAACAGCTTAAACACAAGCCGAAGGATATAAAAGATGTGAACAATGTAAAATAACCTAGGAAAAATAGAAATGGAAAGGTAGGCATCAATAAAAGCAATAACTATATGCCTATTCCCAATGCTCCTAGGAAGAAATGTCACAACTGTGGAAATCCTAACCATCTTTCTACTTTTTGCAGGAAGAATAAAAATGTAAACTCTATACCTCCTAGGTTAGGAGTTAAGAGTGGTTCGGTTAGGTTTAAGCCACAAAATCCTTGTTTTCACTGTGGCAATATTTGGCATTCTATTTATACATGCAAAGAGTATCATAATTTGTATCATGATTATTATGAACTTAAACCCTCTTTGAATAAATTCAAGATTGATTCTACATGTATAAATTCTGATAAAAAGAATGTTAGCACAAACTCTGATAAGACTGCTGCTGCAAAAGCTAACAAACTTAATAAGGCCAAAGGATCCAAGCAAGTCTGGGTCTTTAAAACTAATCATTAGTGGTTTTTGTGATTGCAGGGTAACAGGAAAAATATCCTTGTTCTGGGCAGTGGATGCTCAGGACACATGACTGGAAATAAAGCCCTGCTATCAGAATTTGTGGAGAAAGCTGGCCCAAGTGTTTTTTATGGAGATGGCAACATAGGAAGGACTCTGGGATATGGAAATATCAATCTTGGAAATGTCATCATTGAAACTGTAGCTCTAGTCTCAGGACTCAAACACAATCTACTAAGTGTGAGTCAAATCTGTGACACAGGTTATCATGTGGATTTCTTTGAAGAACACGGTGAAGTTGTAAGCAAATCTACAGGAAAGGTTGTTCTGAAGGGATACAGGCATGGTAACATTTATGAAGCCAAGCTTTCAACAAACTCTGATGGCTCTGCAATCTGTCTACTGAGTAGAGCATCAATTGAAGAAAGCTGGGATTGGCACAAGAGACTTTCTCATCTGAATTTCAACAGCATTAATGAGCTAGTGAAGAAAGATCTTGTAATAGGATTGCCCAAATCAGTTTTTACTCCAGATGGCCTATGTGACTCATGTCAAAAGGCAAAACAAAGGAAAACTTCATTCAAAAGTAAGACTGAATCCTCAATTCTTGAGCCATATCACTTATTGCATGTTGATTTATTCGGTCGAGTAAATATAATGTCTATTGGAAAGAAAAGATATGCTTTGGTTATTGTTGATGAATACACCAGATATACATGGGTATATTTCATGCACAAGAAAATCATAAGGAGTGATAATGGCACTATGTTCAAGAATGCAGTCATGGAAGAGTTTTGTAAAGAAAATGGAATAAAGCAAGAATTCTCTACACCTGGAACTCCACAACAAAATGGAGTAGTAGAGAGGAAGAACAGGACTATCATAGAAGCTGCAAGGACCATGCTTGATGAAGAAAAGCTGCCAACTTACTTCTGGGCTGAAGCTGTGCAAGCTGCTTGTTTCACACAGAATGCTACACTCATAAACAAGCATGGTAAAACACCATATGAGATGGTGAAAAATAAGAAGCCGAACCGGAAGTACTTTCATCTATTTTGATGTAAGTGTTTTATTCTTAAGACTCATCTAGAACAGCTTTCCAAATTTGATTTAATAGCTGATGAAGGAATCTTTGTTGGATACCCACTATCCACAAAAGCATTCAGAGTCTACAATCTAAGAACAAAAGTGGTCATGGAATCTATCCATGTGTCTTTTGATGATAAGAAGATAACAGGACTTGAAGATTTTGATGAACATGACCAGCTGAGATTTGAGAATGAAGAAATAAATGCTGATCTACAAAATTCTGATACTCTTTCAGACTCTATTGTTCAATCTATACCAGTAGATCAGACAGCAGCACATGTTGAGGGGGAGAAAGTGAACGATGAACCCCAATCAAGTGAAGAAACATCTGCTACTAATGATTCTTTAAACTCTGAAAGCAACAGCTCAGGGGGAGCAAATAATGATTTTGGATCTACTAGTCACCACACTCAACACAGTCATGAACTTGGGGAGTCATCAAGATCAGATCTGCCAAGACAAAGGATATGGAGTAGAGCACATCCCTTTGAACAGATCATTGGTGAACCGGACACGGGTGTACAGACTAGAAGAGCAACACAGAATGAGTGCAATTTCGTAGGATTTTTATCTCAAATTGAACCTAAAAAGATTGATGAAGCTCTTGATGATCCAGATTGGGTAACTGCAATGCAGGAAGAACTCAATCAGTTCGAAAGGCAGAAAGTATGGAAGCTGGTGCCAAGACCAAAAGATAAATCTGTAATTGGCACTAGATGGGTGTTTAGGAATAAACTGGATGAAAATGGTATTGTTACGAGGAACAAGGCTCGATTGGTTGCAAAGGGTTACTCTCAAGAAGAGGGAATTGATTATGATGAAACTTATGCTCCAGTTGCAAGGCTTGAAGCAATCAGGATGTTCTTAGCATTTGCTGCACACTCCAACTTTAAGGTTTTTCAGATGGATGTGAAGAGTGCATTTTTGAACGGAGATCTAGAAGAAGAAGAATATGTTGAACAACCCCCTGGGTTCGAAGACAAGGACTTTGAAGGTTTTGTGTACTTTCTCTTTAAAGCTCTCTATGGTCTCAAGCAAGCCCCTAGAACATGGTATGATACTCTCTCCAAGTTCTTACTTGAAAATAGTTTTACAAGAGGTATCATCGATAAAACTCTCTTTCATAAAAAGCATAAAAATGATATAATTCTGGTGCAAGTATATGTGGATGATATAATATTTGGTTCTACTAATGATTTGCTATGCAAGAGATTTGCTAAGTTAATGCAGAGTAAGTACGAGATGAGCATGATGGGTGAGTTGTCCTTCTTCCTTGGACTTCAAGTTGTTCAGAAGCCTGATGGTATTTTCATCTGCCAATCAAAATACATAAAGGATCTTCTGAAGAAGTATGGGATGGAAGAAGCAACTACTGCCAAGACCCCAATGCCAACTGCTGTCAAGCTTGATCAAAACAAATCTGGTAAGTCAGTTGACATCACAAAGTATCGAGGTATGATCGGCTCTCTCTTATACTTAACTGCTAGTCGACCAGGTATTATGTTCGCAACTTGTTTATGTGCTAGATTCCAGGCTGACCCTAAAGAGTCACATCTTATAGCTGTTAAACGTATTTTCAGATACCTTAAGGGAACCCCCAATCTTGGGATTTGGTACCCTAAAGGAACAGGTTTTGACCTAGTTGGATATACAGATTCTGACTTCGCAGGCTGTAAGATTGATCGGAAAAGTACTTCTGGAAGCTGTCAGTTTCTAGGAAGAAGGTTGGTATCTTGGTACAGCAAGAAGCAACACTCAGTGTCTACCTCGACAGCCGAAGCAGAATACATTGCGGCAGGTAGTTGTTGTGCTCAGATCCTGTGGATGAGGAATCAACTTCAGGATTATGGACTCATGTTGGACAAAATTCCAATTCTATGCGACAACACGAGTGCCGTTGCCATTGCCAACAATCCAGTTCAACATACCAGGACTAAGCACATTGATATCAGGTATCATTTCTTACGAGAGCATGTCATGAATGGAACTGTGGTATTATATTTTGTTCCCACAGATCAACAAATTGCAGACATCTTTACTAAACCATTTGATGAATCCACTTTCTCCATGTTAGTTGGTGAACTTGGGATGTTTAATCTGTCTAATTAATTTTGGATAATCAATAACTGCAATTTGTTATAAGTTCACATGTATTTTAAATGTCCATATGTTTAGGACTTGTGAATTTATTTCCATCCAGTCATCATCTTACAGTTATCTCTATATTAATTGTCATGCTTATAAATGCTATCTTTTATGGTAATTAGTTAGTGAATAATTGTGTTAATTGTAACATAATTAAATAAATATTTTATTGACATATATTAACTAATGATATTTTGTTAATTTTATGTCTATTTAATTGTGAGTTTATCTGATTATTGTGGATTAATTCTTGATTTACTGCGTGATTATTTTTAAATCCATAATAATTAGAAGTATTGTATGTGTGTGTATATAGGCTGATAGATTTCGGTGATAAGATGTTTTTCGGCTGATAGGTTTCGGTGATAAGATGTTTTTCGGCTAATTGATTGATTAGGTGAGAAATTATTGGTTGATTAGGTGAGAAATTATTAAGCGGTGTTATTCAACATATCCTGTCAATATCTCACCTAACCCACTAGTCCTTGAAACCTTATAAATGATGAGTTTTTGTTTGTGTTTAACATCATCATTTTTCAGATATACAGAGCATATACACACAATTGCTGAATATTTCGAGCTTTGATCGGAAAGATCTCTCAATCTAGCTGGTGGTTTTTAGATCGGATTTTATATTCTTGTTTTATACATCATCCTTTATAAAAACTAACCCTTGTTTTTGAATTTCCTCGAAGTTTTGGAAATGGCATTGCAGGGAAGCTTTTTAATTGATAAAGTTAATCCTATTTCCATTCAGCAAATCGAAACCATTCAGGATGAGCAATTTCGGGCTTGGACACAATTTTTGAATGAACATTCATTAATTCGCTATGCTTTAGTTACACCAGTGCAGCTTAACCATGATGCATTGCGTGAACTATATTGCAGTGCGGTTAACACATCTGGACAGGACGGGTGTGCATTCACATATCGACTATTTGGTAGGTCGATTAGGGTCACTGAACGAGATGTTAATCGAATTCTTCATTTTCCTATGGAAAATCTCGTTTCTGATCCTACACCTGAACAGATTGAAATGTTCTTTTTTTTATATGGTACCAAGATGGCAATTTCAATACTGGTAATCTTTATAGAACGTTTCTAACCCAGTATTGGAATTTCTTCTTTCACACTCTTAACCATGTTTTTTCCTCAGATAGAACAAATCAAGATCGAATACCTGAATATATTCAGAAAATAGGGTATGCGGTCGCCAATAATTTGAGGATTAATTTTGGAAAAATATTGCTTGGTTAAATCATTTTAAAGATGAAACACTTAGGAACAAGAGATGTTCGGACCTAAAATGTCAAATGTCTATATCCAAGGTTTCTACAGTTAATATTAAATGATTTTTTGAATGATGAAGACAGGGTACGCTTGGAAAATGGTCAAAAGGTGGAATGTTCTTCCATAAAGACGAATGTAATTAATTACATAAGCAAAAAGAAATATACGGATGTGCCTACAGTCCTAACTGAATATCTAAAGACTGTCCCACTTCCGTTGTTACCAAGACCATTGAGAGCAGGTATACGACAAGGTAATATTTCAATCCCTGCTATTCCAACCTCTATATTCCCTGTTGTGTCACAGGAAATACAATTTCTACAGCCCCCAGTGGCCATCTTACCCGACCAAGAGAAGGAAATCCCACCGACTCTAACACAGGTCGAAGAGCCCATTCTACAAATTCAAACACAGACACAACAAACTCCTACACCTCAATTGTCACTTAAACGAACAACCATCAACACTTTTGAGGGAGATAGTGCCTCAGCAGCACCACATAAGGAGTTAGTTACATCAGCAGCTCTACCTCATTCTAAAAGAAGTAAACCAAATGAACCTGAGGTAACTGTAACTGTTAGTGAAACAATTCTTCCTTTTCAAATAAGTGAAAATGTAAATGAGGATGAATTTACGGGAGCAACTATCTTGAGTTCCATTTCACGGAACATAAGAGTGGTTGATGATCTTTCTAAAGATCAAATGCCTTCACAGGCATCCGAGGTGGAATTGCCTACCTCAATAACTGCTGGTGAATCTTCCATTTTACGGAAAGATCCATCGGTAGGTGGTTCTTTTATGAACCAAGTGTCTTCACAGACATACGAGGGAAACTTTGGTTTTGTGCCATTTAATCGATTCAAGTTTAACCTCCCAGAGGAAAAATCTCTGGATCTCTTTCGAGATTTACCATTATTTACCAGTGGTCGGTAACTCGCTTCACGCGAGGATGGAAGCTCACGAACTTTCATTGCACCATCTGTGACCTCTGAAAAAGGGGCTAGGATGATTTCATTTGCAGGTACACATATCGGTGGAAGCTCTGGAGGAAAGTTGAGGGAAACACGAACAGAACATGTAAGTGTCACCTAAACCACTAAACCGAGTGAATATAGAGTGTTAAGTGAAACACCTGCAGAACGTATGAGTGAGCAACCTACTCAACCACATGCACCTGTAACCAGAAAGGAATACAACAGACTCCTTACACGGGTCCAAACAATGGAGAAAGAGTTGTCAAATATCTGTAAGTCCATTGCAGAAATCAAAAATTTGCAACTTATTCAACATGATGCATTCCCGGTTCAATTAAGTTCCATGACAACCCAGTTTAGTCATGCAATCAACTCCTTGGTAAAGCCATCTTCGTCTAATTTACCAACTCCACATCCTACTACTCTGGAGGATAATCCAACTGAGGGGGAGAATGTGGATGATCAAGAAAAATCTACTAGGCGTAAGGGCAAGGAAAAGGTTGTTGACACGGAATTAACTTTATTTTGGGAAAGGAAAATCTAATGGAGTATTAGTGCTATACGGGAAAGAAAGCAAGACAAACTTGAAGATATGTTCAGTCTAGAGGAACAATTGTCTTGCACTTGTTCAAATTTTAGAAATCTGGAAAATGTATATATGATCCAGAATGCGCTTTATTATTATTTATCTTAGTATTTTATTTGTATCAGTTGAGTTATCCTCTAGGAATTTGCTTGTCAAACCCTAACAATCAAATAGGGGGAGATTGTAAAGCATAATGTAATGTAATATGTAATAGAGGACATATATAACTCAACTAGGATAAAAGATAAATAATATTAACTTTATACAGGGATCGTGAAATTTGAAGAACTAGCACCGACAAGGATCAAGTCACTGAAAGAAGTTCATTAACATGATCAAGCCTCAGTGACAGAATAAGATGTACAGATGATTCAGTTGAAGGGCCAAAAGATTCCATGTATTTATATTATTTGAAGATATTGCTGCAGGCTAATCAATTGGAATGTAACGAAGGTGTGAAGATCAAGATCAGTGCTAGTCACTTGTGAACCAGACCAGTGCACTAAGTGTCAGCACATAAGAGAAGGATCAACACATTAATTCACAGAAAGAATTGCCAAAGCCTATATATTGACGATCAAGGACATACATAATATTTCAAGGTATTGTCAAAAATTAATTTACTCTGAAAATCAAATAAGTAACAGATTAATTAATTATTTATAATAAATAATTAAATTAATCTGGTACTTGAACTATATTCTGAGAAGAATTAAAACAACAAAATAAACAGAAGAGAATATGAATAGTAACCGAAATCACTATTTATATGAATAGTAACCGAAATCACTATTCATATGAATAGTACTATTCATATGAATAGTAACCGCGGTTGTTGGAATAGTAACTGTGGTTGTTGGAATAGTAGCTGGGGTTGTTGGAATAGTGCTCGGTTACTATTTGGGGGTTGTTGGAATAGTGCCAAATAGTGACTTTCTAAAATCTATAAATAGGCATGTTGTATTTCATTTCAAAACACACCTCAATACACAACTCTCTCTTCTCTCTCTTATATCTTCTCTGTGTAAGCTGCTAGACAGTCCATCTAGTAGGAAAGTCGGCTTAGCCCACTTTCAGGAAGTATCGGGTAGAAGGTTCTCGTGCCTAAACTATCCTTAGGAGTGTTTGATTTTGTAGTTAATCCATAGGATTAAATTGTGTAGCAAACCTCCGGGTTTTATCTATTAAAAGATATTTCCCAAACAGTTGTGTTATTTCGATTCAGTATTTTTGGTCTCATATCCACATCAAAAAATCGAAATATTTTTTGAATAACGTATTCAACCCCCCTTCTACGTTATTCCGGACCTAACAATTGGCATCAGAGCCACTCTGTTATTATAAAACAGTTAAGATCCAAAAATCTATACAATCATGACAGAGAAAACACAAACTCCAACAACAAGCAGATATGAATCAATCAGAGTTCCAATACTCAGGGCATCAGAATATCCCACATGGAAGGTGAAGATGGAAATGTTTCTGGAGGCTACAGATCCAGAGTACTTAGACAGAATCCATGATGGTCGACATAAGAAAACGATTCCAAAGGAGAAGAAAGACTACACTCCTGAAGATATCTCCTCTATTAGCAAAGATGCCAAGGTAAGGCATTTATTACATAGCACTCTTGACAATGTTATGTCTAACAGAGTCATTGGATGCAAAACTGCTAAAGAGTTTGGGATGCTTTGGAAGTCAGATGTCAAGGAACCAAAGCCATCAAGAAAAATAGGAGAACAATACTCACACAGGAGTACGAGCACTTTGACTCAAAGTCTGATGATTCATTAACAGATCTATATGACAGATTCTTGAAATTGCTGAATGATTTGTCATTGGTAGATAAGGAGTATGATCTTGAAGACTCCAATCTAAAATTCTTGTTGGCTCTTCCTGAGAAGTGGGATTTAAAGGCCACTACCATCAGAGACAATTATGATCTGGAAGACATGTCTCTTGATGAAATCTATGGAATGCTCAAAACTCATGAGCTTAAGATGGAACAAAGAAGCCAGAGGCATGGAGGCAAGTCCAAATCAATTGCTCTTAAAGCTGAGGAGAAAGCTTCTAAAGAAGTTGCTGTGAAAAAAAGTCAATCTAATGGAAAGGCTCTTATTACAAAGTCTGATACTGAGTCATCAAACTCTGATGATGACTCAAACTCTCACAATCTCACGGACCCTGATGATGATGGCAGTGATGCGGAGATGATACAACTTGCAGCCCTGATGGTAAAAAGCTTCAAGAAGATGGCTTACAAGAACTTCAGAAAGGGAAGGAAGTTCACACGAAGAGATTCAAACTTCGAAAAGAAGAATTTCAGAAAAGCTGAGGAAAAGGAAGGCAGGTCTGGGAAAGTGGACAAGTCCAAAATCAGATGCTATAATTGTGGTGAGAAAGGACATTTTGCACCTGAGTGCAAGAAAGCCAAAGCTGATAAAGGTCAAGCTTACATCACAAAGAAGAAGGACTGGGCTGACACTTCAGACTCTGAAGATGAGGTGAACTATGCCTTGATGGCAAATGCTGATAGTATCTCTGAAGCTACTGAGACTAAGGTACCTCACTCTACTTTAGCTTTTGATACTACTGATATATCTGAGTTAAGACTCTTTCTTAAAAACTTGCATGTTAGCTACAGAGATCAGACTTTAGAAAATGAAAGAATAAAATCTGAAAATCTTGACCTTAGAAAAGAAATGATTATCTAGAATTAGAATTAGTCCAAATGCTAACAATTCAGAAAGAGAGAGAGATGATGCTATTATTATTAAAACTGAATTATTGAAAAAGCATGCTTATTGAATCTGAACTTGTTAAAGAAAGAAACATTATAAAAACTTGGACTGTTGGTAGTATTTTTATGAAGTTCGTTCGCAGGGAAGGACTGTTAATACAAGTTCAGGTTTTAATTTCTTATAATCTAGAAGTGTGAGGAATAATTTGGTGTTTTGTTTCTAACTAAATTTAACTATAATAAGCAATTAAAATTGAGTTTTATGGATAGAGAAAATTAACCCGAGAACTAGGATTCTTCAATTGATTCAATAATGTTGTTTTAATGTGATATATATTTTTCTCATATTTTGCTAAAAACAATTCTTCTAACCTTTATAATGTTCTCTCCCAAGATACAAAATATTGTCTATAATCATATCTCAAAAGTCACTCTCATGATCAATCGAAATACAATTTTAGATTATTAAGACCCAAGAATTATAAGTTTCATAGTCCTTTTATTAATCTCCCGATTCAATAATTGAACTATGTCTATCAAATCATGAACAAGAATTATGACTCATTTCCCAATTTATCATAATCCCTATGAATACAATTAAAGGTTAGCTACTCCCTTAATTGGGTTTAAGCCCTCAATGATTGATTAGCAAAAATAGAGAATGATTATCACAATTAAACAAGCATATATCACCAATGAATACTACCTAATTCTCGGATTATAAAATTAGTTACTCATGCTAGATAAATAAAATAAACAGATAATAAATGGTAAAATCATAAGTAAAAGAGTTTAGAGTAAAGAAAGTACAACTTGAAGAATTTATCCTCCCGAAATAGTTGCCACTAAAATGAAAGAGCCCTCCAAGTAATTTCCTTAAAATCTTCAACCGAAATAGAATTTTGCCGAAAATTAAACTGTATGAATTAAAACTAAATTTTACAAAGAAAAAGAGAGAGAGAATACAAGAGAGGAATTGCTCTCTAAGAATTGGTGTGTGGAAATAAGCTCAAGAACTAGGCCTATTTATAGCACAAATTTAGCACACCACAAAATTAAAAAAATAAAAAGAAAAGAAAAAGAAAATAAAAAGAAAAGAAAAGAAAATAAAAAAAATACAAAGTAGCCGAAAGGCAACTGCACTACATCCATTTCTAAACCAACCCACCTGCTCTACTTTCAATCAAATCGGCCACCTTTTGTTTGTTTAATATACTGGGTTCC
This sequence comes from Saposhnikovia divaricata, assembly GCA_036435485.1. Lineage (NCBI taxonomy): Eukaryota > Viridiplantae > Streptophyta > Magnoliopsida > Apiales > Apiaceae > Saposhnikovia > Saposhnikovia divaricata. Next base: position 49,869,924 of record CM071594.1, on the reverse strand, counting down.
GTAGAAATGCTTTTTATCCCGCACAGCTTATAATCTTTAATTAATAAATAATTAATTAAATCCAGAAATTATAAAAATAAATATCTAATATTATTAGATATTTATAAATATAATTTTCTAAATAAATTAACTATTTATTAATTTAAATAAATTTTTTAGTCCTAAGCTGCGGTCTTTTGAGGATCTGAAACCGGATTCCTTTTGCTTAACAAAAATTATATTAATTCCAACCGGGATTCCTGCTTTAAGAATATATCACTTTCAATGTTTTTGTGACAATTCTAATTTCCTCATTGCTCGTCCAGGCTTAATCTACGATCTCTTGATGATCTGAAATCGGGCTCCTTTTGCTTCCAAAATTATCCTATAAACATAAAAAAAATATCTTAGCATCAAATTCAAATTAAAATGCTACTAACAATGCTAACAAGGACAAAATTAAGGATAAATGAGAGATAACATGCTATAAAATGTACATAAAATTAGCATGTATCAAATACCCCCCAACTTAACTTTTGCTCGTCCTCGAGTAAACCAAACTAACTACTTATTAATACCACTTCCGTAGGTGATCACAGTTGCATTTGGCATATGCAACAAGCCCTTTAAACCCCTAGGCAGCCCTAGTGGACGAGTGAGGTCTCGTGAGGGCCTATAGTGAATGTACCCACAAAATCCATCTAGCTCCTGTAAAAAATCGAATGCCAATACAACAACACACATACAAGTCCTTTCATGCCATATCAACTTAAGAATCAAAGTGAATAATGCAATGTCTACTCAATGAATTTGCATAAGTTCTCAAAAGTTCATGTCAAATGTAAGAATAAATTGGTAATCATGCTAAGCCCACAAGAGTACATTTTTGAGTTAAAACTTGGGATCTCAAATGCAAAATACAAGTAATAACTCACCTTTCGCTCACAAAAGAATATTCACTCAAGAACAAGGGTAATTGTATCACTCAATTTCAACAAAATCATAAGCATGCTTGACATTTGGTATCAATCTAACTTTAACACAACATACACTACTGATGATAATCAAAAGGTCTTTATTCGGGTTGTAATGGGGCTAGGGACAAGGTATGTCAAGTAAAGCCAAAGAAGGTGAAATGTCAAAAGCTAGTACCCAACGTAAATAATTCAACTCCCCATTTATTATCCCCACATATGAACTCTTTTTCCAACAATTACTTGATTAGTCGAACAAAGAAGGATCACATCAACATAAGTAAACTCTCATATTTATTCAATTTTTTTTTTTTTCGAGAGCTAAATATAAACAAGCGCAATGATCCACTGATATTTTTACAAACTTTGACTATCAAGAAATCAATCAAACTCAATATTTCCCAAAAGATAATGATCATCAATAAAACCCACTTTGCACACCTTATCACTCCCTCAAGCACTGTACTAGCCTTTGACAATTTGGGTTCAAGTTAAAGTAAGGCCAATACAAGAAAAAGGTCTAGGCAAGTAATGTGGTGTGTTATCGAAAAAATAGGATTAAGCTCAAGAGGGTAACTAATTGATCATATTTAAAATGGTATGGTAATGTAGGAAATATGAAGTTATCCCTAAATGCCTTTATCATGTTATCGTCAAATAATGTCATGCGTTTCAAGAAAGGTATCAAACAAGTGCTAGCAATGCAAATAATATGTGGACACTCAAGCAAACGAATATAAGATGCAAAAGATCTGCATATAGGCTCAAAAGCTCACTTGGTGGTAAAACATAATCAATCCCAAGTAAATAATCTCTCTAATGCACCTATTTGTACTCAAAGCATGCAAACCAAATCATTTTTTACATATTCATGTCCTTTTCATTACTTACAACATTCAAAGAGTCTACCAGTTTCAACTTGCTAGTGTATGTGTGTGTGCAAGAACAAAGCATATTACTTCTCAATCAAAAGTGTAAATAACACAAAATTCCTATAGCATGCATGGGTGTCTTGTAACAAGTGATTCTTTTACAAGGCCAGAATTATTTTTTTTGATTTTTTTTTTTTTATTATTATTTTTTTTTATTTTTTTCTTTTTTTTTTATAACACCACACAACGAACAATTTTTATATAATACCACAATGAACACCCCCCAACTTATCACGTTTCTTGTCCACAAGAAACAACCACCACTACAAGAAAATATGGATTAGACATCGGGCCTTTAACAACGCTTCGAAAAGCCACCGATGTTAAAAGCGTTTTTAACATCAGTTATTTAAAAAGCGATGTTAAACAGATTTCTGGACATCGGTTGCTTAAATAAACGATGTCTAAACCTTTTTTCTCGGAACAGAAAAAAACGTGCTGAGTCATTTTCCCCCCATTTTCTCATAAAACATTTGCCTTAGAAAATTTTATAATCCCGCCTAAGTAACATTACCCTAATTTAGTATCCCGCCTTAGCCATACTTTCCCCTAATTTCTCTCTACACAGCTCTCATTCATCTCTCTCTCTCTCTCTCTCTCTCACACGTCTCTCTCTCTCTCACTCATCTCTCTCACTCATCTCTCTGTCTCTCACACACACACACACACTCATCTCTCTCTCTCTCACTCATCTCTCTCTATCTCTATCTCTCTCTCTCACGACCCTCTCTCTGTCAATCTCTAAATCGAAATAGAGAAGAGGAAGCTCGAATTTAAGAGAAGAAGAAGCTCGAATCGTAAGTCATTTTCCGATTAGTAGTTCGAATTAAGCTCGATTTTTTTTAATTGAACAATTTTTTTTTGCAGATTTGTTGCTCTTGTTGCTTGGGTCATCTTCAATTAGTAAGTTTTTTGTGTTAATTACTTGTTTTCTTTTTGCATGTATCTTTTTCTTACTTTTCTTGTTTTGGGTCTCGGCAAGTTCTTGTTTTTCTTTCTTGTTTTGATTTTTCTCTCTGTTTCTTGTTTTTGGGTGAATATATATGTTTCCAGTTTCTTGTTTTTAGTTTGTATTACTTGTAATTCTTGTTAATTCTTGTTTTTGGGTGTATATAAATTGAAAATTGAAAAACTCTAAATTTTTTTGTTTCATTTTTGTGCATTAATTGGTGAGTCAGTGTATTTATTTGTGAGTCCTGTATTGTACTTGTGAAATTGATTGTTCCAGTACTTTAATATTATGAACTGTGTTTTAAGCATGCAGCACTGTAGTTTTCATGTTTTCGAGATTGCGTAGTTTTGAGCTTGCAGATTATTGTACTTGTAGTTGTTAGATAGTAAGATATTGAGTAGTTGATACTTGATAGTGAGTAGTTGTGAGATCTGTTTCTTTGCACTCTTGGATTATTGGTTAATTTGAGCATTCTAATAGACTAGACTTCTGAATTTGAACATGACTTTGCAGGAGCATTTTGCTTGTGTGTGTGCGGTTAACATTTTCTGTTTTTGAGCTATTCTTCAGGTTAGTAATTGCTAAACTATAAGTTCTATTCTTCAGTGTCCTGATTTCTAATTAGATGCATGTGCTTGTTTATATGATTTCGATAATGTGTTCTTGTAATAACTTGTGATGATTATTTGTTTAGATATAAGTTTATACCTATTATGTCCTTACTTATATATTAGTTTCTTGTTGTCTATATTATTTGTTTAGATATAAGTTTATACCTATTACGTTCTTGTTAATATGTTTAATTCTTTCTATTATTAGAATAGTAATTGTAATTTAATGACTTGTATAATTTTGGATAAGTCTATCATTAATTTTTGAATAACAATACCAGGTAGGTTTCTTTACGAACAAATGGATAAATCGTGGATTTCGAAAGATAGGGATTCTTTAGAGTATGTAATTGGGGTTGAACGGTTCTTGATATATGCTGAAGAAAATGCTAAAAATCCTAAAGAAATTCCATGCCCATGTGCACGCTGTGGTAATTTCAAAAAATTGTCAGTGAAAATAATTAGGGGTCATCTTTATCAAAATGGTTTTAGTTTGGGGTATGTCGATTGGATTTGGCATGGAGAAAAGTGCCCAAGTAGTACGCCAGTGACTTCAGGGCACAATCCTTTAGCAGAAATTCCGACTTCACAAACAATTGATGTTTGTGAAGCAGCTTATAATAGGGGTGATTACGATGACGATTCACATGAGTTTAGGAGGTTTGTGTCCGATGCAGAGCAACCTTTGTTTAAGGGCAGTGAGTGTACTAAGTTAGAGTCGATGTTGAAATTGCACAACTGGAAGTCTAGATTTGGTATTAGCGATAATGCCTTTACTGAGCTCCTTTCTTCTGTTGGATCTTTACTTCCTAAAGATCATGTGTTGCCGGTTAATGCATATGAAGCAAAGAAAACCTTAACTGATCTAGGTCTCGAGTATATAAAGTTTCATGCCTGTCTGAATGATTGTGTACTATATAGGGCTGTAAATGTCGATGCGTCCAAGTGTCCTAAGTGCGATCTATCTCGCTGGAAGGTGGGGAAAGATGGTAAACCTAGGATTAACATTCCAGCCAAAGTTATGTGGTACTTTCCGATAATTCCTAGATTTAGACGGTTGTTTAAATCTGCTTCCACAGCTGAACTAATGAGTTGGCATGCGAAGAAGCGAACTCAAGATGGCCAAATGCGTCATCCAGCTGACTCTCCTTCTTGGAGGAATATTGATTATAGGTGGCCTGAATTTGGTAATGAACCGAGACATATTCGCTTAGCATTGGCGGCAGATGGTATAAACCCGCATAATAATGGTCAAACCAATCGGTATAGTTGTTGGCCTGTAGTACTAGTAACTTATAATCTTCCTCCATGGTTATGCATGAAGAGGAAGTTTATGATGTTAACGGTGTTAGTTTCTGGTCCACATGAGCCAGGTAATAACATCGACGTGTACTTACAACCGATGATAGATGATTTGAAGAAGCTTTGGGAAGAAGGTGAACCAAATGTATATGATGCGTATACAAAGTCTTACTTCACTCTAAAAGCAGTTTTAATGTGGACGATAAATGACTTTCCTGCGTACGGAAATTTGTCGGGTTGTGTCAATAAGGGTTATATGGCTTGTCCAATATGTGGTGATGATACCGTTGGTAAACATTTGACTCATAGCCGAAAAATATGTTACCAAGGTCATCGTCGGTATTTGGCTCCGTATCATCCTTATAGGAGGCATAAGGCAGGTTTTAATGAAGAACAAGAATTTAGACACCCCCGTCAAATCCTATCTGGAGAAGAAGTATTAGCGCAGCAGCAACGGATAAAATTTACTTTTGGGAAGGAGAGGAAGGCAAAAAAAGTGGACTGTCCATGGAAGAAAAAATCAATTTTTTTTGATTTGGAATATTGGAAGTTTCACCATGTTCGCCACTGTCTCGACGTTATGCACGTTGAGAAAAATGTGTGCGATAGTCTAATTGGGACATTATTAAATCTGCCATTCAAGACTAAAGATAGTGAGGAATCTCGTCGTGATATGATTGAAATGGGTGTCAGGCCCGATTTAGCTCCAGAAGTAGGAGAAAAGAGAACATATTTGCCCCCTGCCCCTTATACTTTGTCAAGGGCAGAAAAGAAAAAAATGTTGTCCTCATTGTCAAATATTAAACTTCCCTCTTGTGGACCTCACTAGACAAGGTCACAAGAACGATAAATATGTGTCCGTCGACCAAGTGAAACAAGTTTTTTATGTTCAAGATCCGGTCGATGCTAACTGGTCCGTTGTACTAAACTCCACACCTCGAGACTACCAGGAGTTGTATTATGACGATGAATTAGGAGACACAACTTTAGAAAATCCCCCTTTCTGCTCTAATATTCCAACGTGTGACACAACTGATGAAATAGAGGGTACTGTTAGCAATAAAAGACAAAATGTTGAGGGAATTTGGATTAAAAAATGATCCATATTTTCTAGTTTTATGTCATGTACCGTCTGTGGTGCATAATTTTAATTGAATATTCAGTTTTATTTGTCTTTGTGTTTAGTCCAAATGTTTATTTGAATTTGTAATTTTATTTGAATTTTATGATTAGTTTGCAATTTGATTTGAATTTGTAATTTTATTTGCATTTGTTTTTAGTCTGAAATTGTATTAGAATTTTTATTCGCCTTAATGTTAAACCTGCAATTTTAGTTGAATTTATTTGTTTAGTTTGCATTTTGTAATTGTACGTATACCCCGACTAATATGTGTCTTACAGATTGAAGTACCAGATCTCAGAATGGCACCTAAAAAGCGACTCACCAAGGCAGGCAGTAAGAAAAAGGAAGTGGAGGAGAAGCAGTTGCCTTCGAAAGCTATGTCGGGGCCTCAATCAGAAGGATCTAAGAGGCAAAACACCAAGGTAATTAGTAAGGAAAATGAAGTGGAGGAGCAGTTGCCTTCGAAAGCTATGTCGGTACCTCAATCGAAAGGATCTATCAAGAAGCGAAAGACCAAGGCAAGTAGTAAGAAAAATGAAGTGGAGGAGCAGTTGCCTTCGAAAGCTATGTCGGGACCTCAATCAGAAGGATCTAATAAGAAGCGAAAGACCAAGGCAAGTAGCAATAAAATTGAAGCTATGTCGGAACCTGAAAGGGAAGTAAACACAGAAGGCAATCATCCTGAATCAGAAAGCTCTGCACATCAAGAAACTCAGCCTACGACGGAAGAATTTATTGCTAGTACTGAAACATCAAAAAGGAAGTTAGGAGCAAAGCGTAGTGTTTGTGCTATGCACAAAGTTGTGGTGAAGAAGGCTCAAGGAAAGAAGTTTAAAGTCAGGTATGATGCGCGTGGAAATCCTATCGGAAAGACTAGGCACACCTTGAGTTCTTATGTTGGCATGCTCGCTAGGACTATGGTTCCGATCAGCATTAGAAGCTGGCCAAATGTGGAACCTGAATTAAAAGAGAAGTTATGGAATGATGTTCAGGTAATATTTGTCTATATGTAAATTAGTTACTTTTTATGTGGTCATTCTTAGTGGTTAATTAGTTACTTGCATATTTCAGGCTGGATTTAAAGTTGCTCCAGAAAGTCGAGCAAGCATTCTACAGTCTGCAGGCTGGAAGTGGAGACAGTTCAAGTCAAAATTAACCTCTAATTTTGTGATGCCATTTGTTGGGGAAAAGAAGAAACTAAGGAAGCCTCCAGATAATTATGCATTTGTTGGTAGGGATGCTTGGAGAGAATTTGTTGCTCAAAGGACCAACGTTGATTGGATGGTATGCACAATTTGTAGTACATTCTTTTATTTACGCATATTGGCTTTTTTTTTTGTAATATCTTTCAATATTGAAGTCAGTTATGTATTTTATGTTTGGATGCAGCCACTTCGTAATACACAGGTGGCGAGAGTCAAAGAGCGAAAATATCCACACCGCACATCAAGGAAGGGCTACATCGGACTGCTAGAAGAAGACGTAATATTTTATCATTATGTGCAGTAGTTCTAAATTATAATTACAATTTAGACTTTCTGAATATCTTTCAAATTAATGTTTCATTCATTTTAAACAGGTCAAAGAAGGGAAAATTCAGCCTGGAGAAGAACCTGATCGGGCAATTATGTGGAAGAAAGCTCGAAAGGGAAAGGACGGTCAAGTTGATGAAGAACAAGAAAAGATCAACCAAGTTATTGTAAGAAATCTTTCAATTACCTCCTGTTTTCTACAATTATACCATATATGTTAAGTGGCCATTTTATGTGAAAAGTAATTATATGTATTGATCGTAAATATGTAATGTATTGTTGACAGGATGATTTGCTGGAAAAGAAGGAAAAGGGTGAACTGCAGTTGTCCGAATTTGAGGATGTGTTGACTCTTGCATTAGGAAATCCTGAGCATTCAGGAAGGGTTCGAGGAGTCGGAGGCATAGCAGTTATGTAAGCTATGGACAGTACTACGAATAATACAAACTTGTAATTTCACCTTGCATGTCTTGTAAATGTAGGATCCGCAACCATGTGAGCTGGCTGTAGGCAGTGTGCACAACATAGTTGCATTTGGAATGGCGATGACTGATGGGGTCATGAACGAAAAGATACATGGAATGCCTATGCCGCATGGATGCATTCGTGTGTTGGTGGATGGAAGCATCAACGACAATGCTTTGGTTCCAGTGCCAGTACCGGGTGAAATTGAGAAGGTCCACGAAGCTGTTGGTTCTCACGTCGCGTGGCCTAAGGAGTTGATTATTTTTCCAACTGTTGTGGTTTGTATTTCTTTTTCTTTCTCCATACCTTGCGCGCATGATGTGCTAAACTGTGTTTATATTTATGCATGATAAAATGAATTTTTGTAGAAAAAGAAGAGGCAAGTGTCACAGAAGGCTGATGATCCGTTAAAGAATTTGGCGAACATGTTTAAAAATGCCGAGCCAACAAACAAAAATGTGCCAAACCGCTTTAGGTTGTTGTATAAACATGCAACAACAACTATGGCAGTGTCAGGTGTCTCAATTGAAATTCCATGTGATATTGAAGTTTTCGGGTTTGAGAAAAGAATATTTATCTTGCATGAGAATTTAATTTCCTTATTAGAGTTCAACCAGATTGGACAGGCTGTAATATCAACTTACATGTCGTAAGTATTGTTCTTTTTAAATCTTGTCTAATTCTGCATATTGCATAGGAATATATATGTACTTATTGCATTAAATTATTTGTAGGTACCTGCATAATGTTATGCGTAAAAAGAATTTACTGGACTATTTTGGGTTTTTTGATCCATCAGCCACATATAACCTGAATGCTGACTTTGAAGCTTTAGTTGTTCAAAGGCTGAAAGAAGGTAGCCCAGATCGCGTTTTCTTCATGCCACATAATGAAAAGTAGGTGATTTTGTGGATTTTTACTAGAATAATTGTAGCACTACGATTTATACTAATTCTTGCTTCGTGGTATTCTTTTTAATACAGTTTCCACTGGATTTTGATTATAATTTGGGAAAGTGACATTTACACTCTCAATCCACTGTCTCATCTACCACGGAATCAAGCCTTAGAAAAAGCTTTAATAAGGTATTGACAAATAAATAAATAATTATATATATATATATGTATATATATATATATTATGCTTTCTTTGGTACGTATCACATTATCGTTCCATGCCCTTAATTGCAGTGCAGTGAGAACTTTCAATGCTCAAACAGGAAGGGTAAATAAAACCCCCGAAATACATAATCTTGCGGTAATTATTTAAGCACTTTACTTGGTTTGTTGAATGTATGTATGTACTTCATTTTCTTGGTTGGTCAATCTATATTTTCTCATTTTTATTGGAACAGGGATCGCCAAAACAACCTGGCGCTGTTGAATGTGGTTATGTTGTCATGCGGTATATGCGGGATATTATTTTGGATAAGGACATGTACTCATTTTCTACCAAGGTATACTTTAATTGGTGTTTTTGATATATGGAATATAATTGTGTAATTAGTGAATATTAAATTTATGCATTTGAAAAATAGTATATTTATCCTATTTTTTGCTTTGGGTTTTAATTGTTTGCAGTGGCTTTGTAAGACTCGGGCATCTTACAAGATGGTAGAGCTTGAAGAGGTGCGGTACAAGACTTTAAAGCACATTGAAAAACTCATGAAATAGTGACTTGGTTTATGGAACAGTTGGTATAGATCTCTGCCTATGTACATCTAGCTTTTGGTACTAATTATTAAATGAAACTGTCAGGAACTGGTTTGCACTACTTGTGGAACAAGGGGTCTGTTTATGGAAGTACATGTAGTTAGTTTGTGTACTTTGGTTATGCTTTTGTCGAAGTACGTACATGTACTTGGTTATATATGCTTTTGGTCGACAAGTACAATTTTGGTACTAATTATGTCTATTGTAAACATTTGGATGTTTTTTGTAAATGAATGGCAAGTACTTGGTTTTTGTACATTAATTTGTTTTGTTTGATTTCAATTTTGGCAATTTTGGGCTGCATATATGATCAGTACAGGATTAAACCTTGATACATCAGTTATTAAAACAAATGATGTAAAAAAAGGTCTATTGCATCAAATTTTTTAAAAGAACTGATGTCTACTATTACACAGACATCGGTGTTATCATATAAAACTGATGTCTTTACCAATAATTAACATCACTTTTTCTAAAAAAAACGATGTATAATTGGAACATATAACATCGGAGCACGGCTAAAAATCGATGTATGTTAGGACCTATAACATCGGTTTTGTTACTGAAAATGATGTCTAACAGAACATATCACATCGATTTTTTTAATTAAAACGATGTCTAATACAGCATATAACATCAGTCTTACCAAACAACCGATGTCTATGTCTCATTATATTAGGCACTGTAACACTATATAACATCGGTTTTCACATACCACCTGATGTCTAATACAGCATATAACATCAGTCTTACCAAGAAATCGATGTCTATGTCATTATTTAGCTTGTCCGTGTTATGTTTATGTTAATCTAATGCACATAATATATCATAATTTAAAAAGAACTACTGCATATAATGAAAGAATGACATCAGAAATTTTTAAGAAACTGATGTGTAAGACGATAATAGACAACGCCTAAAAACCGATGTCTAAAGTTTTGACCTTTCTCTACACTCGCATAGACATCGGTCAGATTTTTTTTAACAACGGCCAGAAACCGATGTTTATTGACATATTTCTAGTAGTGCACTAACCACATAGAAACGAAACAAACAAACTATGTATATAAAAATGACAACATAGTGGACTAATCTGCGAGGAAGAAAGAAAGAACTCCCCTGAATCATGGTCCAGCAGGTAGATGCTACCAAGAAGTGCCATTGTGGGATCCGTCTTGAACTGAAGATCTTCCTGCATAGTCCAAACACACAAGAGTATTATACAAATCTTTACAACAAATGTCCTTGGGTTGCCTCCCAAGCAGCGCTTTGTTTAACATCATTAGCTCGACGCCTCTCGTGATGAACTTAAGCTTGAGGATTGGATAGAAGCCAATTGACTCCTCTTGGAATGTCATCACCAATTAAATATGGCTTGAGTCTCTGCCCATTCACTTTAAACACCTCGGACCCATCTCGAGTGATGTCCACAGCACCATACGGATATACTTTGACAACTTTAAAAGGTCCAGACCATCTTGACTTCAATTTTTCGGGAAAGAGTTTCAGCCTTGAGTTGAACAATAGCACCTGTTGGTCAACTTCATACTCTTTTGGTCTAATGTGTCTGTCATGCCACTTCTTTGTCTTCTCCTTATAAATTGCAGCACTTTCATAGGACTTAAGTCTTAACTCATCAAGTTCACTTAGTTGCATCAGCCTGTTAAGTCCCGCGGCTTGTAATTCCATGTTCAAGAATCTTGTCGCCCAAAGTGCTTTGTGCTCCACTTCAACCGGTAAATGACATGATTTTCCAAACACCAACCTATAAGGAGACATACCGATAGGTGTCTTGAATGCCGTCCTATAAGCCCATAAAGCATCATCAAGCTTCCTTGCCCAATCTTTTCTGGAGCTAGCCACTGTTTTCTCAAGAATTTGTTTCAGCTCTCGATTTGAGATCTCCACTTGCCCGCTAGTTTGAGGGTGATAAGGTGCAGCAACTTTCTGAGTCACTCCATACTTTCGCAAAAGATCTTCAATTAATTTATTGCAAAAGTGAGACCCTCCATCATTGATGATGGCCCTAGGCACTCCAAAACGTGTAAAGATATGCTTCTGTAAGAACTTCTTAGCCATTCTACCATCATTTGTAGGACTAGCAATCGCCTCCACCCACTTGGAGACGTAATCAACTCCCACCAAGATAAATTTATTCCCATAAGAAGATGGAAATGGACCCATGAAGTCTATCCCCCAAACATCAAAAAGCTCAACCTCAAGAATAGGTTGCAACGACATCTCATTCCGTCCTGAAATATTTCCCGTCCTTTGGCACCGATCATATGTTGCAACAAAGTTTCTTGCATCTTGATACATAGTCGGCCAGTAGAAACCCGACTGCCAAATTTTTGCAACTGTCTTCATGTTACTGTTATGACCTCCACACTCTAGAGAATGACAATGTCTGAGGATGTCAGGAATCTCCTCATGTGGTGTACATCTCCGCATTATTCCATCAGCGCATTCCTTGTAAAGTAACGGTTCTTCCCAGAAGTAGTGCTTCACGTCAAATAAGAATTTCTTCCTCTGTTGATAAGTAAGTTCACTTGGCACAATTCCTCCCACGATATAATTGACGAAGTCCGCATACCATGGTGTAGACAAAGATACTGCAAGAAGTGTTTCTTCCGGAAATGCATCATTGATAGGTATATTAACTCCTACCACTTTATCTCCCTGGTCCAACCTGGATAAATGATCAGCTACCAAGTTTTCATAACCTTTTTTGTCTCGAATTTCAAGATCAAACTCCTGGAGTAAAAGAATCCAACGGATTAGACGAGGCCTGGCATCTTTCTTTTTCATTAAGTAGCGAATTGCAGAATGATCTGTATAAACAATCACCCTAGACCCAACAAGATAGGATCTAAATTTGTCAAAGGCAAAAACCACAGCAAGGAGCTCTTTTTCAGTGGTGGCATAATTGATTTGTGCATCATCAAGTGTCTTGCTTGCATAGTATATCACATGCATGCATTTTTCCTTCTTTTGGCCCAGTACAGCACCCACAGCATAGTCACTAGCATCACACATGAGCTCAAAAGGTAAGCTCCAATCAGGGGCTGACATGATAGGTGCAGAAGTAAGCTCCTTCTTCAACCTATTAAAAGCAACAAGACAACTCTCGTTAAAATCAAAGACACTGTCTTTTTCAAGTAGATTACAAAGAGGACGAGAAATTTTAGAAAAATCCTTGATAAAACGTCGGTAAAAACCGGCGTGTCCAAGGAAACTTCTAATCCCCTTCACAGATGAGGGTGGTGGTAATTTCTCGATCACTTCGATTTTTGCCCTGTCCACCTCGATGCCTTTACTAGAAATCTTGTGCCCAAGCACAATACCATCCTTTACCATAAAATGACACTTCTCCCAATTAAGAACAAGATTAGTGTCTTCACATCTCTGCAACACTTGAGACAAACTGGTTAAGCAAGAATCAAAGGAAGAACCATATACAGTAAAGTCATCCATGAAGACTTCCATGGTTTTTCCTAGAAAATCTGAGAATATAGCTGTCATAAGTCGTTGAAATGTAGATGGGCCATTACACAAACCAAAGGGTAGTCTACGATATGCAAAAGTACCATAAGGACAAGTAAAGGTTGTCTTTTCTTGATCCTCGGGAGCAATGGGAATCTGAAAGTATCCCGAGAATCCATCTAGAAAAATACTCATTACCCGCAAGTCTTTCGAGCATTTGATCAATAAATGGGAGAGGAAAGTGATCTTTGCGAGTAGCATTGTTTAATTTTCTATAATCAATACAAACTCTCCAACCTGTTACAGTCCTAGTGGGAATTAATTCATTATTTTCATTATGCACGACAGTCATCCCACCCTTCTTAGGTACAACATGAATTGGACATGTTGTACAGAGTATATAATGCCAGCATCTAACAACTTAGTTATCTCTTCTTTAACCACATCTTGCAAATTAGGATTCAATCTTCTTTGTCCCTCAATCACAGGTTTATGATTATCTTCTAAAGAAATCCTATGCATGCAAAGAGCAGGGCTAATTCCCTTGATATCTTTAATTGTCCAACCAATTGATGATTTAAATTGCCTAAGCACATTTAACAATTTATCAAGTTCATCATCTTGGAGCAAAGCAGACACTATCACAGGATATGTATCATTAGGACCAAGAAAAGCATACCTTAGATTAGAAGGAAGAGGTTTGAGTTCTACCTGAGGTGCCTCTGAAATTTAAAGTGCCACATCAATTTTCGGCGTACCTTTTTCTTGCATATCAAGTGCAAATGCTTCTTCAACTTCTTTATCATCTAAGGTTTGTTCCACATTTGTGAAGTCTGCATCTTCAAGACTTAGGATCTCATCCACTATATCAACATTGAAACATGTAGCATCAAATGAAGGCATCTTCATAGCTTTATTGAGATCAAACTCAACCTTTTCATCACCAACATTTAATGCCAATTTCCCACCTTTGACATCAATTGTGGTTCCAGCAGTAGCCAAAAATGGCCTTCCCAAGATTATGGGCATCTCAACATCTTCATCCATCTCCAACACCACAAAATCACAAGGAATGAAGAATTTATCCACTTTGACAAGTACATCCTCAATGATGCCCAAAGGATACTTGATAGTACGATCAGCCAACTGAAGTGAAATTCTTGTCTTCTTGAGCTCTCCAAGACCAAGTCTTCCACAAATGGAGTGTGGCATCAAACTTACACTAGCCCCTAAATCACACAAGGCTTTAATATTCTCCATTGTTCCAATAGTGCATGGTAAAGAGAAGCTTCCAGGATCTTTTAATTTCTGCGGAATTGATTTTTGTATGACTACACTACACTCCGCATTTAGAGTAATAGTTTCCATATCCTCAAGTTTCCGCTTTCTAGACAACATCTCCTTCAGAAATTTGGCATAGAGTGGCATTTGGGCCAAAGCATCAGCAAAAGGAATATTTATGTGCAATTTCCTAAACATTTTCAAGAACTTCTCGTACTGTTTCTCCAATTGCCTGTTATGAATCCTTTGTGGGAAAGGGATTGGAGGCACATATTCTTTCACTGGTACTGTTGGTGTGACCTCTTCTTCTTTTTGCTCAACATTCGCCTTCTCCGAGATTTCTGCTTCAGCTTCAACTGACTCTTTTGCACGGGCCTTCTCTCTAGGCTTGATAGCTTCAATTTCTGGCAATTCTTTTCCGTTCCTCAAAGTGATGGCCTTACATTGTTCCTTCCCATTGGAGTCAGATTGACTAGGAAGTGATCCTTGCTCACGAACACCAATCTTACTCGCAATTTGCCCAATTTGTGTTTCCATCATCTTTTGAGATGCAGCCATCTGATCGAGCCTTGACTCAACTTTCTCAAATTTAGTCTCAATATTGGCAAAAGCCCCAGTAGTTCCTTGTATCATTTTGTTTAGTGCAACCTCCCAATCAGCAAGTTCTTTCTTTGGTGGTGGTTGATATTGTTGTTGTGTCTGATACTGCTGACGTGGCTGAAAACCAGGAGGTTGATTTTGCTTAGGAAATGCATATGATGGGTTAGCCGCATGATTGCTACTGTAAGAAAGATTGTTATTGGGCCTCTGATTTGGATTGTAGTAGGAGTTATTCTGAACAGGCCATGATTGTCTTCCCTGAATAAAAGATGCTTCCTCTGGAAATTGTGGTGGATAAGAATTCTAATTGGCCCCATGGTCATTGTACCCTTCCATAGGAGAAGAAATAGCATTGACATTCGCCCTTTGACCTCGCACTTCTTGTATAAGAGTATCCAATTTAAGAGTCAGCAAGTTAATCATCTCAGCGTCTTGTACTGATTTAGCGGAGCTCGTCCCACTAGGTGCCCAAGAATAATTATTTGATGCCAATTGCTCAAGAAGTGCCTTTGCCTGTATGGTTGGTGTCTTCTTGAAATCTCCACCAGCTGCCACATCCAGACTCAAACGAACATCCGCATTCAAAGATCCATAGAAAGTACTCAGGATCATCCATTCCTTACAACCATGATGTGGACATTTTCTCAATAATGCCTTGTATCTCTCCCATGCCTGATACAAGCCTTCTCCTGGCTGTGTTTTGAAGCTCAGAATTATAGTCCTCAACTGTTGCGTTTTGTCAGAAGGATAATATTTGGATAAGAATGCAGTAGAGAGGCTCTCCCATGTAGCAACTACACTTTCTGGGAGCTGTTGAAACCATTCCATAGCTCTTCCTTTTATAGAGTAGGGAAACATGTGAAGACGAATTTGATCACTTGTAACTCCATTGATCCTGAATGAACCACACATTTGCACGAAGCGCTCTAAATGACGGTGCGGATCCTCTCGCTCAATGACCCCTTCAAAAGCTGAATTGCTCACCATCTGAATTAAGCTCGGATTGATGTTGTACTGAGCTGCGCTAATCTGAGGAGTCTTGTACATGCAATTCGCAGGATTGGGAGTCTCATGATCCCATATAGATGGGGTTTTATATCAAACGGGCCACTGATCTCATTAAAAAGTATCAAGTAGCTCCCCAGTCTCCACGGGGACTCATTTAAGCCACTAAACTAAGAAATATATCACTTGCCCCCCTGCATTCAAAAAAATAATACAATTTATGGTGGCCTAAGTGAGAATAATACAATCTATCCAAGATTGAACTTTTTTTGGCCACCATAAATTTTATCCAAGACACTTAGGTCACCATAAATTGTATTATTTTTGTGAATGCAGGGGGAAAATGATATATTTTTTAGTTTAGTGGCTTAAATGAGTCCCCGTGGAGATTGGGGAGCTACTTGATACTTTTTAATGAGATCAGTGGCCCGTTTGATATAAAACCCCATATAGATGTCTCATCAATAATAGCAACTCCACGATCTTCGTTAGCCATATTAGATCTTTCTTTCCTTTGCTTTGCCTCTCGCCTTAAGAGGATCAAATTTTAAATCTCCCGCACTTATAGAATGTCGAATATAACGAAGGTAACACTTGACAAATAAGTGTGAAAATTTAAACAAACAAAAGAAAGAGAGAAAAAAATCAAAAGAAAAATCCTATATTTAGGTTCCTTAAATAAAATAAACTAGACTTTGCTCCTAACTTAAGGACCACCAAAAATTCGGTAAATCAATAATTATTCGAACCGATTTGGCCAGGTAGGTGCAAGCATTGCCAAGAGGCTAAACACCAGCCTAGACACCAAATCCTAATTAGCCAGGTAAGCGTTTGCTTGCCTAGACACCAAAAAGTAGGAATAATTAAAAATTACGTCGTTTTTTAGGTACCCTCCTAATTGAGCACGAAAATCCCAGGGCCAAGTCTAATTAAAAAAAATTAAAAATAAATAAATAAATAAATAAATAAAAAGGCAAAAAGAGTGAAATACGGGTTACCGAAGCACGCTTCCAAGAATTCCAATTTGTTCCACACTCCGAAAGAAGATTCCCGTAATTTCTGATTTTCCTAAAAAAAAAAAATTAAAGTGCACAATTACAATATTTTTGTTATTTTATTTTTATTTTATTTTTATATATATATATATATATTTTTGAAAAATCTAAATTATAAGAAATAATTAACCTAAACTTAATATTGATGCCTTCCCCGGCAGCGGCGCCAATTTGTTGGTAGTATTTTTCTGAAGTTCGTTCGCAGGGAAGGACTGTTAATACAAGTTCAGGTTTTAATTTCTTATAATCTAGAAGTGTGAGGAATAATTTGGTGTTTTGTTTCTAACTAAATTTAACTATAATAAGCAATTAAAATTGAGTTTTATCGATAGAGAAAATTAACCCGAGAACTAGGATTCTTCAATTGATTCAATAATGTTGTTTTAATGTGATATATATTTTTCTCATATTTTGCTAAAAACAATTCTTCTAACCTTTATAATGTTCTCTCCCAAGATACAAAATATTCTCTATAATCATATCTCAAAAGTCACTCTCATGATCAATCGAAATACAATTTTAGATTATTAAGACCCAAGAATTATAAGTTTCATAGTCCTTTTATTAATCTCCCGATTCAATAATTGAACTATGTCTATCAAATCATGAACAAGAATTATGACTCATTTCCCAATTTATCATAATCCCTATGAATACAATTAAAGGTTAGCTACTCCCTTAATTGGGTTTAAGCCCTCAATGATAGATTAGCAAAAATAGAGAATGATTATCACAATTAAACAAGCATATATCACCAATGAATACTACCTAATTCTCGGATTATAAAATTAGTTACTCATGCTAGATAAATAAAATAAACAGATAATAAATGGTAAAATCATAAGTAAAAGAGTTTAGAGTAAAGAAAGTACAACTTGAAGAATTTATCCTCCCGAAATAGTTGCCACTAAAATGAAAGAGCCCTCCAAGTAATTTCCTTAAAATCTTCAACCGAAATAGAATTTTGCCGAAAATTAAACTGTATGAATTAAAACTAAATTTTACAAAGAAAAAGAGAGAGAGAATACAAGAGAGGAATTGCTCTCTAAGAATTGGTGTGTGGAAATAAGCTCAAGAACTAGGCCTATTTATAGCACAAATTTAGCACACCACAAAATTAAAAAAATAAAAAGAAAAGAAAAAGAAAATAAAAAGAAAAGAAAAGAAAATAAAAAAAATACAAAGTAGCCGAAAGGCAACTGCACTACATCCATTTCTAAACCAACCCACCTGCTCTACTTTCAATCAAATCGGCCACCTTTTGTTTGTTTAATATACTGGGTTCCGTAGAAATGCTTTTTATCCCGCACAGCTTATAATCTTTAATTAATAAATAATTAATTAAATCCAGAAATTATAAAAATAAATATCTAATATTATTAGATATTTATAAATATAATTTTCTAAATAAATTAACTATTTATTAATTTAAATAAATTTTTTAGTCCTAAGCTGCGGTCTTTTGAGGATCTGAAACCGGATTCCTTTTGCTTAACAAAAATTATATTAATTCCAACCGGGATTCCTGCTTTAAGAATATATCACTTTCAATGTTTTTGTGACAATTATAATTTCCTCATTGCTCGTCCAGGCTTAATCTACGATCTCTTGAGGATCTGAAATCGGGCTCCTTTTGCTTCCAAAATTATCCTATAAACATAAAAAAAATATCTTAGCATCAAATTCAAATTAAAATGCTACTAACAATGCTAACAAGCACAAAATTAAGGATAAATGAGAGATAACATGCTATAAAATGTACATAAAATTAGTGCCAAATAGTGACTTTCTAAAATCTATAAATATGCATGTTGTATTTCATTTCAAAACACACCTCAACACACAACTCTCTCTTCTCTCTCTTATATCTTCTCTGTGTAAGCTGCTAGACAGTCCATCTAGTAGGAAAGTCGGCTTAGCCCACTTTCAGGAAGTGTCGGGTAGAAGGTCCTCGTGCCTAAACTATCCTTAGGAGTGTTTGATGTTGTAGCTAATCCATAGGATTAAATTGTGTAGCAAACCTCCGGGTTTTATCTATTAAAAGATATTTCCCAAATAGTTGTGTTATTTCGATTCAGTATTTTTGATCTCATATCCACATCAAAAAATCGAAATATTTTTTGAATAACGTATTCAACCCCCTTCTACTTTATTCCGGACCTAACACTCTAAAATTATATAACCAAAATACCTTGTTTATCACTTTTTCATTAAAAAGTCCTTACAAATGAACTTTAAAAATCACAATTTTTTGCAAATGTCACTAATTCATAGTGATCTTGAAATTCTAACGGTTGGATATGTAAAAAATATAACGAGAAAAATGAATTAGTACAAATTATTCTTAAAATAAGGGTTTTTCCTTATAAAATCACGTCAAATGAATTTTAAAAATCACAAAAAAAAAATTTACACATGACTAATTTGCAGGGATAATGAGATCCGTACGGTTTAATCGTTCAAAAAATGTTTTAAAAAAAAATAAAGTCCAACCCTAGTAACCCTAAATCTAACCTCTAAACTACAACCCCTAAACTAGTTGACTGTTAAATTACATAATCAAATAAATTTTTTATTTTTTAGAATTTTGGAATAACATTTAAAAAGATTTATCTTGACTCCCGTACGGTTTGATTGTCGAAATTCTATTTCAAAATAATCGAATCAAGAATCGGGAACGAAAACTAGTTTAAGGGTTAAAGTCAAATTACTAGTTGACCGTTAAATTACTTAATCAAATAAATTTATTAGTTTTTTTAAATTTTGGAATAACATTTAAAAAGATTGATCTTGACTCCCGTACGGTCGATCGTCAAAATTATATTCCAAAATAATCGAAGCAAGAATCGGGAACGAAAACTAGTTTAATGGTTGAAGTCAAATTACTAGTTGACCGTTAAATTACTTAAACAAATAAATTTATTAGTTTTTTAAAATTTTGAAATAACATTTTAAAAGATTGATCTTGACTCCCGGACGGTTCGATCGTCGAAATTCTATTTCATAAAAATCGAATCAAGAATCGGGAACGAAAAATAGTTTAGGGGTTAAAGTCAAATTACTATTTGACCGTTAAATTACCTAATCAAATAAATTTATTATTTTTTAAAAATTTTGGAATAACAATTAAAAAGATTTATATTGACTCCCGTATGGTTCAATCGTCGAAATTAT
Organism: Saposhnikovia divaricata; assembly: GCA_036435485.1. Lineage (NCBI taxonomy): Eukaryota > Viridiplantae > Streptophyta > Magnoliopsida > Apiales > Apiaceae > Saposhnikovia > Saposhnikovia divaricata. The sequence goes on along the minus strand of CM071594.1, from coordinate 49,849,744 downwards.
ATTTCAAAATAATCGAATCAAGATCGGGAACAAAAACTAGTTTAGGGGTTAAAGTCAAATTACTAGTTGACCGTTAAATTACCTAATCAAATAAATTTATTCTTTTTTAAAAAATTTGGAATAACATTTAAAAAGATTGATCTTGACTCCCGTATGATTCAATCGTCGAAATTCTATTTCAAAATAATCGAATCAAGAATCGGGAACGAAAACTAGTTTAAGGGTTAAAGTCAAATTAGTAGTTGGCCATTAAATTATCTAATCAGATGAATTTATTATTTTTTTTAAAATTTTGGAATAACATTTAAGAAGAATGATCTTTACTCCCGTACGGTTCGATCATCGAAATTATATTTCAAAATAATCGAATAAAGAATCGGGAACGAAAACTAGTTTAATGGTTAAAGTCAAATTACTAGTTGACCGTTAAATTACTTAAACAAATAAATTTATTAGTTTTTTAAAATTTTGAAATAACATTTAAAAAGATTGATCTTGACTCCCAGACGGTTCGATCGTCGAAATTCTATTTCATAGTAATCGAATCAAGAATCGGGAACGAAAACTAGTTTAATGGTTAAAGTCAAATTACTAGTTGACCGTTAAATTACTTAAACAAATAAATTTGTTAGTTTTTAAAAATTTTGAAATCACATTTAAAAAGATTTATATTGACTCCCGGACGGTTCTATCGTCGAAATTCTATTTAATAATAATCGAATCAAGAATCGGGAAAGAAAACTAGTTTAGGGTTAAAGTCAAATTAGTAGTTGACCGTTAAATTACCTAATCAAATAAATTTATTATTTTTTTAAAATTTTGGAATAACATTTAAAAAGATTTATATTGACTCCCGTATGGTTCAATCGTCGAAATTATATTTCAAAATAAACGAATCAAGATCGGGAACGAAAACTAGTTTAGGGGATAAAGTCAAATTACTAGTTGATCGTTAAATTACCTAATCAACTAAATTTATTCTTTTTTAAAAAATTTGGAATAACATTTAAAAAGATTGATCTTGATTCCCGTACGGTTCAATCGTCGAAATTCTATTTCAAAATAATCGAATCAAGAATCGGGAACGAAAACTAGTTTAGGGGTTAAAGTCAAATTAGATGTTGGCCATTAAATTATCTAATCAAATGAATTTATTATTTTTTTAAAATTTTGGAATAACATTGAAGAAGAATGATCTTTACTCCCGTACGGTTCGATCGTCGAAATTATATTTCAAAATAATCGAATCAAGAATCGGGAACGAAAACTAGTTTAATGGTTAAAGTCAAATTACTAGTTGACCGTTAAATTACTTAAACAAATAAATTTATTAGTTTTTTAAAATTTTGAAATAACATTTAAAGAGATTGATCTTGACTCCCGAACGGTTCGATCGTCGAAGTTCTATATCATAATAATCGAATCAAGAATCGGGAACGAAAACTAGTTTAGGGGTTAAAGTCAAATTACTAGTTGACCGTTAAATTACCTAATCAAATAAATTTATTATTTTTTTTAAATTTTGGAATAACATTTAAAAAGATTTATATTGACTCGCGTATGGTTCAATCGTCAAAATTATATTTCAAAATAATCGAATCAAGATCGAAAAACTAGTTTTGGAGTTAAAGTCAAATTACTAGTTGACCGTTAAATTACCTAATCAAATAAATTTATTCTTTTTTAAAAAATTTGGAATAACATTTGAAAAGATTGATCTTGACTCCCGTACGGTTCAATCGTCGAAATTCTATTTCAAAATAATCGAATCAAGAATCGGGAACGAAAACTAGTTTAGGGGTTAAAGTCAAATTAGTTGTTGGCCATTAAATTATCTAATCAAATGAATTTATTATTTTTTTAAAATTTTGGAATAACATTGAAGAAGAATGATCTTTACTCCCGTACGATTCGATCGTCGAAATTATATTTCAAAATAATCGAATCAAGAATCAGGAACGAAAACTAGTTTAATGGTTAAAGTCAAATTACTAGTTGACCGTTAAATTACTTAAAAAATAAATTTATTAGTTTTTTAAAATTTTGAAATAACATTTAAAAAGATTGATCTTGATTCCCGGACGGTTCGATCGTCAAAATTCTATTTCATTATAATCGAATCAAGAATCGGGAACGAAAACTAGTTTAGGGGTTAAAGTCAAATTAGTTGTTGGCCATTAAATTATCTAATTAAATGAATTTATTATTTTTTTAAAATTTTGGAATAACATTGAAGAAGAATGATCTTTACTCCCGTACGGTTCGATCATCAAAATTATATTTCAAAATAATCGAATCAAGAATCGGGAACGAAAACTAGTTTAATGGTTAAAGTAAAATTACTAGTTGACCATTAAATTATCTAATCAAATGAATTTATTATTTTTTTAAAATTTTGGAATAACATTGAAGAAGAATGATCTTGACTCCCGGACGGTTCGATCGTCGAAATTCTATTTAATAATAATCGAATCAAGAAAGAGGAACGAAAACTAGTTTAGGGGTTAAAGTCAAATTAGTAGTTGACCGTTAAATTACCTAATCAAATAAATTTATTCTTTTTTAAAAAATTTGGAATAACATTTAAAAAGATTGATCTTGACTCCCGTACGGTTCAATCGTCCAAATTAGAATTCAAAATAATCGAATCAAGAATCGGGAACGAAAACTAGTTTAGGGGTTAAAGTCAAATTAGTTGTTGGCCATTAAATTATCTAATCAAATGAATTTATTATTTTTTTAAAATTTTGGAATAACATTGAAGAAGAATGATCTTTACTCCCGTACGGTTCGATCGTCGAAATTATATTTCAAAATAATCGAATCAAGAATCGGGAACGAAAACTTGTTTAGGGGTTAAAGTCAAATTACTAGTTGACCGTTAAATTACCTAATCAAATAAATTTACAATTTTTTAAAAATTTTGGATAACATTTAAAAAGAGTTTTATTGACTCCCGTATGGTTCAATCGTCAAAAATATATTTCAAAATAATCGAATCAAGATCGGGAACCAAAACTAGTTTAGGGATTAAAGTCAAATTACTAGTTGACCGTTATATTACCTAATCAAATAAATTTATTCTTTTTTAAAAAATTTGGAATAACATTTAAAAAGATTGATCTTGACTCCCGTACGGTTCAATCGTCGAAATTAGATTTCAAAATAATCGAATCAAGAATCGGGAACGAAAACTAGTTTAGGGGTTAAAATCAAATTAGTTGTTGGCCATTAAATTATCTAATCAAATGAATTTATTATTTTTTTAAAATTTTGGAATAACATTGAAGAAGAATGATCTTTACTCCCGTACGGTTCGATTGTCGAAATTATATTTCAAAATAATCGAATCGAGAATCGGGAACGAAAACTAGTTTAATGGTTAAAGTCAAATTACTAGTTGCCCGTTAAATTACTTAAAAAATAAATTTATTAGTTTTTTAAAATTTTGAAATAACATTTAAAAAGATTGATCTTGGCTCCCGGACGGTTCGATCGTCGAAGTTCTATATCATAATAATCGAATCAAGAATCGGGAACGAAAACTAGTTCAGGGGTTAAAGTCAAATTACTAGTTGACCGTTAAATTACCTAATCAAATAAATTTATTATTTTTTAAAAATTTTGGAATAACATTTAAAAAGATTTATATTGACTCCCGTATGGTTCAATCGTCGAAATTATATTTCAAAATAAACGAATCAAGATCGGGAACGAAAACTAGTTTAGGGGTTAAAGTCAAATTACTAGTTGACCGTTAAATTACCTAATCAACTAAATTTATTCTTTTTTAAAAAATTTGGAATAACATTTAAAAAGATTGATCTTGACTCCCGTACGGTTCAATCGTCGAAATTCTATTTCAAAATAATCGAATCAAGAATCGGGAACGAAAACTAGTTTAGGGGTTAAAGTCAAATTAGTTGTTGGCCATTAAATTATCTAATCAAATGAATTTATTATTTTTTTAAAATTTGGGAATAACATTGAAGAAGAATGATCTTTACTCCCGTACGGTTCGATCGTCGAAATTATATTTCAAAATAATCGAATCAAGAATCGGGAACGAAAACTAGTTTAATGGTTAAAGTCAAATTACTAGTTGACCGTTAAATTACTTAAACAAATAAATTTATTAGTTTTTTAAAATTTTGAAATAACATTTAAAAAGATTGATCTTGATTCCCGGACGGTTCGATCGTCAAAATTCTGTTTCATTATAATCGAATCAAGAATCGGGAACGAAAACTAGTTTAGGGGTTAAAGTCAAATTAGTTGTTGGCCATTAAATTATCTAATCAAATGAATTTATTATTTTTTTAAAATTTTGGAATAACATTGAAGAAGAATGATCTTTACTCCCGTACGGTTCGATCGTCGAAATTATATTTCAAAATAATCGAATCAAGAATCGGGAACGAAAACTAGTTTAATGGTTAAAGTCAAATTACTAGTTGACAGTTAAATTACTTAAACAAATAAATTTATTAGTTTTTTAAAATTTTGAAATAACATTTAAAAAGATTGATCTTGATTCCCGGACGGTTCGATCGTCAAAATTCTATTTCATTATAATCGAATCAAGAAACGGGAACGAAAACTAGTTTAGCGGTTAAAGTCAAATTACTAGTTGACCGTTAAATTACCTAATCAAATAAATTTAATCTTTTTTTAAAATTTTGGAATAACATTTAAAAAGATTTATATTGACTCCCGTATGGTTCAATCGTCGAAATTATATTTCAAAATAATCGAATCAAGAATCGGGAACGAAAACTAGTTTAGGGGTTAAAGTCAAATTAGTTGTTGGCCATTAAATTATCTAATCAAATGAATTTATTATTTTTTTAAAATTTTGGAATAACATTGAAGAAGAATGATCTTTACTCCCGTACGGTTCGATCGTCGAAATTATATTTCAAAATAATCGAATCAAGAATCGGGAACGAAAAATAGTTTAATGGTTAAAGTCAAATTACTAGTTTACCGTTAAATTACATAAACAAATAAATTTATTAGTTTTTTAAAATTTTGAAATAACATTTAAAAATATTGATCTTGATTACAGGACGGTTCGATCGTTAAAATTCTATTTCATTATAATCGAATCAAGAATCGGGAACGAAAACTAGTTTAGGGGTTAAAGTCAAATTACTAGTTGACCGTTAAATTACCTAATCAAATAAATTTATTATTTTTTTAAAATTTTGGAATAACATTTAAAAAGATTTATATTGACTCCCGTATGGTTCAATCGTCGAAATTATATTTCAAAATAATCGAATCAAGATCGGGAACCAAAACTAGTTTAGGGGTTAAAGTCAAATTACTAGTTGACCGTTATATTACCTAATCAAATAAATTTATTCTTTTTTAAAAAATTTGGAATAACATTTAAAAAGATTGATCTTGACTCCCGTACGGTTCAATCGTCGAAATTAGATTTCAAAATAATCGAATCATGAATCGGGAACGAAAACTAGTTTAGGGGTTAAAGTCAAATTAGTTGTTGGCCATTAAATTATCTAATCAAATGAATTTATTTTTTTTTAAAAATTCTGGAATAACATTGAAGAAGAATGATCTTTACTCCTGTACGGTTCGATTGTCGAAATTATATTTCAAAATAATCGAATCAAGAATCGGGAACGAAAACTAGTTTAATGGTTAAAGTCAAATTACTAGTTGACCGTTAAATTACTTAAACAAATAAATTTATTAGTTTTTTAAAATTTTGAAATAACGTATAAAAAGATTGATCTTGACTCCCGGACGGTTCGATCGTCGAAGTTCTATATCATAATAATCGAATCAAGAATCGGGAACGAAAACTAGTTTAGGGGTTAAATCAAATTACTAGTTAACCGTTAAATTACCTAATCAAATAAATTTATTATTTTTTTAAAATTTTGGAATAACATTTAAAAAGATTTATATTGACTCCCGTATGGTTCAGTCGTCGAAATTATATTTCAAAATAATCGAATCAAGATATGGAACGAAAACTAGTTTAGGGGTTAAAGTCAAATTACTAGTTGACCGTTAAATTACCTAATCCAATAAATTTATTCTTTTTTAAAAAATTTGGAATAACACTTAAAAGATTGATCTTGACTCCCGTATGGTTCAATCGTCGAAATTCTATTTCAAAATAATCGAATCAAGAATCGGGAACGAAAACTAGTTTAGGGGTTAAAGTCAAATTAGTAGTTGGCCATTAAATTATCTAATCAAATGAATTTATTATTATTTTAAAATTTTGGAATAACATTGAAGAAGAATGATCTTTACTCCCGTAAGGTTCGATCGTCGAAATTATATTTCAGAATAATCGAATCAAGAATCGGGAACGAAAACTAGTTTAATGGTTAAAGTCAAATTTCTAGTTGACCGTTAAATTACTTAAACAAATAAATTTATTAGTTTTTTAAAATTTTGAAATAACATTTAAAAAGATTGATCTTGATTCCCAGACGATTCGATCATCAAAATTCTATTTCATTATAATCGAATCAAGAATCGGGAACGAAAACTAGTTTAGGGGTTAAAGTCAAATTACTAGTTGACCGTTAAATTACCTAATCAAATAAATTTATTCTTTTTTTAAAATTTTGGAATAACATTTAAAAAGATTTATATTGACTCCCGTATGGTTCAATCGTCGAAATTATATTTCAAAATAATCGAATCAAGATCGGGAACCAAAACTAGTTTAGGGGTTAAAGTCAAATTACTAGTTGACCGTTATATTACCTAATCAAATAAATTTATTCTTTTTAAAAAAATTTGGAATAACATTTAAAAAGGTTGATCTTGACTCCCGTACGGGTCAATCGTCAAAATTAGATTTCAAAATAATCGAATCAAGAATCGGGAACGAAAACTAGTTTAGGGGTTAAAGTCAAATTAGTTGTTGGCCATTAAATTATCTAATCAAATGAATTTATTATTTTTTTAAAATTTTGGAATAACATTGAAGAAGAATGATCTTTACTCCCGTACGGTTCGATTGTCGAAATTATATTTCAAAATATTCGAATCAAGAATCGGGAACGAAAACTAGTTTAATGGTTAAAGTCAAATTACTAGTTGCCCGTTAAATTACTTAAACAAATAAATTTTTAGTTTTTTAAAATTTTGAAATAACATTTAAAAAGATTGATCTTGACTCCCGGACGGTTCGATCGTCGAAGTTCTATATCATAATAATCGAATCAAGAATCGGGAACGAAAACTAGTTTAGGGGTTAAAGTCAAATTACTAGTTGACCGTTAAATTACTTAATCAAATAAATTTATTATTTTTTTTAAATTTTGGAATAACATTTAAAAAGATTTATATTGACTCCCGTATGGTTCAATCGTCGAAATTATATTTCAAAATAATCGAATCAAGATATGGAACAAAAACTAGTTTAGGGGTTAAAGTCAAATTACTAGTTGACCGTTAAATTACCTAATAAAATAAATTTATTCTATTTTAAAAAATTTGGAATAACATTTAAAAAGATTGATCTTGACTCTCGTACGGTTCAATCGTCGAAATTCTATTTCAAAATAATCGAATCAAGAATCGGGAACGAAAACTAGTTTAGGGGTTAAAGTCAAATTACTAGTTGACCGTTAAATTACTTAAACAAATAAATTTATTAGTTTTTTAAAATTTTGAAATAACATTTAAAAATATTGATCTTGATTACCGGACGGTTCGATCGTCAAAATTCTATTTCATTATAATCGAATCAAGAATCGGGAACGAAAACTAGTTTAGGGGTTAAAGTCAAATTACTAGTTGACCGTTAAATTACCTAATCAAATAAATTTATTATTTTTTTAAAATTTTGGAATAACATTTAAAAAGATTTATATTGACTCCCGTATGGTTCAATCGTCGAAATTAAATTTCAAAATAATCGAATCAAGAATCGGGAACGAAAACTAGTTTAGGGGTTAAAGTCAAATTAGTTGTTGGCCATTAAATTATCTATTCAAATGAATTTATTATTTTTTTAAAATTTTGGAATAACATTGAAGAAGAATGATCTTTACTCCCGTACGGTTCGATCGTCGAAATTATATTTCAAAATAATCGAATCAAGAATCGGGAACGAAAACTAGTTTAAAGCTTAAAGTCAAATTACTAGTTGACCGTTAAATTACTTAAACAAATAAATTTATTAGTTTTTTTAAAATTTTGAAATAACATTTAAAAAGATTGATCTTGACTCCCGGACGGTTCGATCGTCGAAATTCTATTTCATAATAATCGAATCAAGAATTGGGAACGAAAACTAGTTTAGGGCTTAAAGTCAAATTACTAGTTGACCATTAAATTACCTAATCAAATAAATTTATTATTTTTTTAAAATTTTGGAATAACATTTAAAATATTTATATTGACTCCCGTATGGTTCAATCGTCAAAATTATATTTCAAAATAATCGAATCAAGATCGGGAACGAAAACTAGTTTAGGGGTTAAAGTCAAATTACTAGTTGACCGTTAAATTACCTAATCAAATAAATTTATTCTTTTTTAGAAAATATGGAATAACATTTAAAAAGATTGATCTTGACTCCCGTACGGTTCAATCGTCGAAATTATATTTCAAAATAATCGAATCAAGAATCGGGAACGAAAACTAGTTTAGGGGTTAAAGTTAAATTAGTAGTTGGCCATTAAATTATCTAATCAAATGAAATTATTATTTTTTTAAAATTTTGGAATAACATTTAAGAAGAATGATCTTTATTCCCGTATGGTTCGATCGTCGAAATTATATTTCAAAATAATCGAATCAAAAATCGGGAACGAAAACTAGTTTAAAGGTTAATGTCAAATTACTAGTTGACCATTAAATTACTTAAACAAATAAATTTATTAGTTTTTTAAAATTTTGAAATAACATTTAAAAAGATTGATCTTGACTCCCGGACGGTTCGATCGTCGAAATTCTATTTCAAAATAATCGAATCAAGAATCGGGAACGAAAACTAGTTTAGGGGTTAAAGTCAAATTACTAGTTGACTGTTAAATTACCTAATCAAATAAATTTATTATTTTTTTAAAATTTTGGAATAACATTTAAAAAGATTTATATTGACTCCCGTATGGTTCAATCGTCGAAATTATATTTCAAAATAATCGAATCAAAAATTGGGAACGAAAACTAGTTTAAAGGTTAAAGTCAAATTACTAGTTGACCGTTAAATTACTTAAACAAATAAATTTATTTGTTTTTTAAAGTTTTGAAATAACATTTAAAAGATTGATCTTGATTCCCGGACGGTTCGATCGTCAAAATTCTATTTCATTATAATCGAATCAAGAATCGGGAACGAAAACTAGTTTAGGGGTTAAAGTCAAATTACTAGTTGACCGTTAAATTACCTAATCAAATAAATTTATTATTTTTTTAAAATTTTGGAATAACAATTAAAAAGATTTATATTGACTCCCGTATGGTTCAATCGTCGAAATTATATTTCAAAATAATCGAATCAAGATCGGGAACGAAAACTAGTTTAGGGGTTAAATTCAAATTAGTAGTTGGCCATTAAATTATCTAATCAAATGAATTTATTATTTTTTTAAAATTTTGGAATAACATTTAAGAAGAATGATCTTTACTCTCGTTCGGTTCGATCGTCGAAATTATATTTCAAAATAATCGAATCAAGAATCGGGAACGAAAACTAGTTTAATGGTTAAAGTCAAATTACTAGTTGACCGTTAAATTACTTAAACAAATAAATTTATTTGTTTTTTAAAATTTTGAAATAACATTTAAAAAGATTGATCTTGACTTTCGGATGGTTCGATCGTCGAAATTCTATTTCATAATAATCGAATCAAGAATCGGGAACAAAAACTAGTTTAGGGGTTGAAGTCAAATTACTAGTTGACCGTTAAATTACCTAATCAAATAAATTTATTATTTTTTTAAAATTTTGGAAGAACATTTAAAAAGATTTATATTGACTCCCGTATGGTTCAATCGTCGAAATTATATTTCAAAATAATCGAATCAAGATCGGGAACGAAAACTAGTTTAGGGGTTGAAGTCCAATTACTAGTTGACCGTTGAATTACCTAATCAAATAAATTTATTCTTTTTTAAAAAATTTGGAATAACATTTTAAAAGATTGATCTTGACTCCCGTACGGTTCAATCGTCGAAATTCTATTTCAAAATAATCGAATCAAGAATCGGGAACGAAAACTAGTTTAGGGGTTAAAGTAAAATTAGTAGTTGGCCATTAAATTATCTAATAAAATGAATTTATTATTGTTTTAAAATTTTGGAATAACATTTAAGAAGAATGATCTTTACTCCCGTACGGTTCGATCGTCGAAATTCTAATTCAAAATAATCGAATCAAGAATCGGGAACAGAAACTAGTTTAGGTTAAAGTCAAATTACTAGTTGACCGTTTAATTACATAATCAAATAAATTTATTATTTTTTTTAAACTTTTGCAATAACATTTAAAAAGATTGATCTTGACTTCCGTATGGTTCGATCGTCAAAATTCTAATTCAAAATAATCGAATCAAGGATCGGAAACGAAAACTAGTTTAGGGGTTAAATTCAAAGTACAAGTTGACGGTTAAATTACATAATCAAATAAATTTATTAAATGTTTTAAAATTTTGGAATAAAATTTAAAAAGATTTATCTTGACTCTCATATGGTTCGATCGTCGAAATTCTAATTCAAAATAATCGAATCAAGAATCGAAAACAAAAACTAGTTTAGGGGTTAAAGTCAAATTACTAGTTGACCGTTAAATTACCTAATCAAATAAATTTATTATTTTTTTAAAATTTTGGAATAACATTTAAAAAGATTGATCTTGACTCCCGTACGGTTCGATCGTCGAAATTCTATTTCCAAATAATCGAATCAAGAATCGGAAATGAAAACTAGTTTAGGGGTTAAAGTCAAAGTACTAGTTGACCGTTAAATTACCTAATCAATAAATTTATTATATTTTTAAAATTTTGGAATCACATTTAAAATGATTGATCTTGACTCCCGTACGATTCGATCATCAAAATTCTAATTCAAAATAATCGAATCAGGAATCGAAAACGAAAATTAGTTTAGAGGTTAAAGTCAAAGCACTAGTTGACCATTAAATTACCGAATCAAATAAATTTATTATTATTTTTAAAATTTTGGAATAACATTTAAAAAGATTGATCTGGACTCCCGTACAGTTCGATCGTCGAAATTCTAATTTTTATTTTTATTTTTTTATGTAATTCACAAACTAGTTAAAAATAGGGTGAAAAATCACAAAAATAGAAATTAGTGAACCTAATGTAACCTGAATCACAGAATTAATGAGTATTAATATTTGAATTTTTATGAATTTTAATTCGAATTTTATCTTATTGTTTCTCTTTTTAATTAATTTAGTAAACATATGACCGTAATAATACATGGCGGTTCATTTCCTACACAAACATTTCAGGCATAAACATATCTATTATCTTACATAAACATATCTATTATCTAACATATATAATCATTTTAAGCATAAATAATAATTCTGTTATCCAACATTTCAAATATATATATATATATATATATATATATAAATATATATATATAAACATTGAATATTAACAAATAAAATAAAAAACTCGACACAGCTCATTTCCTACTGTTAGGTCCAATATGTTTGTAGAAGGCGGGGTTGAATACAAACAGTACTGTTTTATCGAAATTTGTCCGGATAATTTAATTTATATTTTGACAAATTTGAGCGGAATTAAATGAAACAAAATTCAAGTTGAATATAAAATTATATTAACTTGAGGGGTTTGTTACAAATACAGTACAGAATTTATATCAAGTTAATAAAAACAAATTAGAAAATTCGACATGAATTTTTCTAGATTTTTTAATAAAAATCAAGATATAGATTAGGAGTAAAAACTCGCTAATAGTACAAGAGTATCAAGTAAACCAGTTCTATCGGATCAGATATTAAAAATAAGATGAACTTGATTTTCTATAAATTTTTCTGCTTCTTGTGCTGTGTTCTTGATGAGAGAGAAGAGAGAAATCTGCTTTGAATGTTATATTTTGATCTGTGTAGTTGTCTTCTGTCGTCTGTCTTCATTTATATCATTTACTGCCTCTTTGTCGTCAAATATAACTGTCAAGACAATCGGCAATACAATTTATTCTTCCAAGACAACCAATTTTGTACTGCCAAGACAATAGGCAATACAATCGTCAAGATAATCAGGTTCTTCCAAGACAATCGGCAAGACAATCAAATTCTGATATCTTTGTCTTGCTTTATCAAAAATTATCATTCTGTCTGAAACTTTTTCTTTTTGATCATTATTAAGACAATCTAATTTGAACTGTCAAGACAATCCTCAAGACAATCAAATCAGATTTTTATTCTACTTTTTAAAAGCTTTTCAGAAATTATCATTACCAAGACAGTCGGCAAGACAATCAGAGATTGTCTTGCTTTACTGATTTCTTCTTCAAGACAATCGGCAAGACAATCTCTTATTGTCTTGCTATTCTGATTTAAGCCTTCAAGACAATCGGCAAGACAATCAGGGATGGTCTTGCTAGTTCATTTTTCAGAATTAAATTAAAATTGATTAACAAATAATCATTTTAATTTATTCTTACTTAAATAATTAATCAGATTTAATTAATCTAATAATTAATTTAATTAAAGAATTAATTCAAGATGAATTAATTAATTAATTAAATTTACTACTTGATTTAAATTAATTAAATAAGAATAATTATATATCCTTGGATTGTCTTAATTCTTTTCTGAATCACTGAAAGTAATAAAGGAATACCACTGAATATTTTGTTGACGTTCCATGCACGGTCTGGTTCATGAACGACTAACTTCAATGACTGTCCTTTATTTTTCACATTAGAAATGTGATTCATTTCTCTTCTCATTTCTTTCTCCTTCTTGTACTTCACTGTATACTGTCTGAACCTGTCACTCTAGAAATCTCTGTCTTAGAAATAAATCCACTTCTTTGATGCTATACTGAGGCTTGATCAGCAATCTGAACTTCTTCCAGTGTAAAACATCAAAACTATAGATTGACTTTAGGGTTTTTCTTCTGACATATAGTACCTCCTGAGATTCCTGTGACAGTTAAAGTTATTTACTTATTACAAACTAAGCTTAAGTTGAGTTGAGTCCTCGAACTACAAATAGGCTGTGTCATATGCCTTTCACCTGCCGCTTGTCGGTAGGAAATGTCAACCTGACAAGTCAACCAATTAGAAGCCGCCAAGCTGTCATTTACTGGTGAAAAGGCGAGCCATTTCCTACCGCCTTAACGCGGTAGGAAATGCTGAGCATAAAGCGACATTGCCCCATGGCACTTGGGACCCACAAGATTCATTTCCTACCGTAGTCGGTAGGAAATAAATGTCTCATTTCCTACCGAGTTCATTCGGTAGGAAATGGTGTCAATGAAACGACGTCGTACCATCGTGGCCGGCCATTGACGTGGAGTTGTGGGTCCCGTTCGACTCATTTCCTACCGATTTCGATAGGAAATGTCTACACATTTCCTACCGACTAGTGGTCCGGTAGGAAATAGCCGTTTCACTTGAAAATTGGTAGGAATTGGTTGGTAGGAAATGCGTCGGTAGGAAAAAACGGTAGGAAAAGCCCATTTTTCTTGTAGTGTTATTACCATATACCAGTGTATGATTATTTAGATAACATGAATTGCGAATATTTGTGTGGACTACATGGTGTCATCACCACATTTTAACGTCTACTGCTCTCTGGTCTGGGTTTCAATTCTATGGATTTCAATTCTAAAGAGACAATGTCAACTTCTTAAGATTACAATGCCGGCCAATCTTCCATAAACAAGTGACTTCAACAATTTATGTAACTAAATATTTTAGAAATTTTAAGAAAATAATTACTAGCTAGTATAGGATTACCTTATGTAGAAATATCTCACTAGCTGTACCTAACGTATTAAATTGTCCTCGGATGAAATTTTGATCTTTCCACATTGATGTCAAGTCAAGAAGAGAGAACAGGTATGCTGAAACTTGCTGAGAGATTGGTGAACAACTTCCTTTTCAGGATAAATTGGTCCAAAGACTGGTAGATGGACTACATTTTGCACGGAAATTTCTGTGAAGACGTTACACTGATGAGTAGAAGGGTCATGGATTATCCTGGCCTAGCAAATGGAACTTTGACCTGTGTTGCTATCTCCTTTAGGTTGTCACTTGCACCAAGCACCGTGTTTGAATTTTTCTGCGATCACAAATCTAGAATGGAGGTATGCATTAATCAGCTAAATGTTAAATGCATACCTCCTTTCTATTTTTGTGATCACAGAAAACTCAAACAACATGCTTGGTGCAATTGATAAACTAAAGCAGGTAGCAACAGTACCAATCAAAGTTTCATTTGGTAGGCGAGGATCATCCATAACCCTTCTACTCATCAATGTAACATCTTTACCGAAATTTTTGTGAGATATAGTACTCCATCTACCGGTCTTTGGACTAAGAATCCGGAAAAGGAAGCTGTTCACGAATCTCTCAACAAGTTTTAGTATACCTGTTCTTATTTTGGACTTGACATCAATATAAAAATATCATGATTTAATTAGACACTTTGAGACATTATGTACGGCTAGTGGGATATTTCTGCATTAAGATACATGAATACTAGCTAGTAATTATTTGCTTATATTAAATTTCTAAAATATTTACTTAAATAAATTTTTGAAGTTACAAGTTAATTGAACATTGGCCGATATTGTAGTCTTATGAAGTTGACGTTGTCTCTCTAGATTTGAAACCCATGACTTGGCCCCAAAACCTAACCTAAAGAGCAGTAGACGTTTGTACATGGTGTTGACACCATTGTCGTCCACATAAACATGCTCGATCTATGGTACCTAGATAATTATAGTAAAAATTATGTACTTCTATAGTTGGTTGTTAAAATCAAATGACCAAGTTGCAATTAGCTAACTTGAGCTGTAAATTGTTTTGATAATGCATAATACATGAGTCTTAAATTTGGGGAAAATTCTGAAAATCATGAGTGCGCCCCTACATTATTCATGAGTCTGTCTATATTAATCGTTCTCTTAAATTTGATATAAGCTGCCTCAACATTTTAACAATTTCAAACAATGTTATAGATCAACAAGCTTTGTCGTTCTCTTGAATTTGATATAAGCTGCCTCAACATTTTTATGTGCAATTTCAAACAATGTTATAGATCTACAAGCTTCGTTTTCTGTCAATGATTTTGTAACAGCTGGCCTATTGGTATGTACTGAGCTCATGGAACAATTCAGACCACTTCAGTCACGGGAAATTTATATTTGTTTCTATGCAGCAGCAAATGGCAGAAGGTATCAGCAACGCTCTCCTCCGCAACACTTATAGGTACATTGTCTCCTCATACTAAAAACCTCTCCTATAAAGCCCTAGAAAATATCGTTATTATTATTATTATTTAATTATTTAATGTTAAATGTGGATTATATGGTGTGAATTTTGTTTAAGGTTAAATATATGTGAGATCGTGTTTACATGTTTATATTTATATGGTGATTTATGTGTGCAGGATAAGTCTGTGTATTTCTATTTGTATTTTTGGTGATAAAAATTTATTTAAATTATGCATTATTGATATTCTGAAAATTCTATAAAATCATTGGAGTATTTAAAAATTCCGAAATCTTTTGTGTTATCCTCTTTATAATATTATTTAGTTTTTAAAATTTTTAGGTGAATTTAATTGGGTGTTTTAGTATTTTAAAATGTTTTTAAAAGTTTTGTTGTATTTAAAGGATCAAAAATTGTAAAATTCATATTTAATTCATTTTTGACCCTAAAAATATTTTAAAAATATGGGGAGGTATCTAATTTCAATCCTTATATTTTAAAAATGATTTTTTGATTTTTCTTAAACATTACCCATTTATTTTCTATTTTACAAAATGAATATGAATCGTTTTTAATCAGAATTTCCAAAAATATTCTTTATCCTTTTTAAAAACCAGCCCAAATAAACCTCAGCATCTCTTGATTGTTCTACATTTTTCTAAATCTCTCTCCAATCTCTCACCACTCTCTCTAATCTCTATCTCTCTCTCGAGCTCCCGATCTCTCTCAATCTTTCTTCCTAATCTCTGTCCCAAGGTTACCTCTCCATCTCCCTATCGTGGTTTTCCAATTAATCCCCCGTGACTTTGTGCTATTCGGTTCTTGCGGGTAAAAACCCACCATTTCTCTTCCTCTATCTTCCCTGCGAACTACTTGTTGATGTACTTGTGTGTACTGTGTGTCTATAATGTCTGTATCGCGTGATTGTGTTTGTTGTGGGGTTCGAGTTGTGTGTGTATCGTGTTTAGCTGTGTGTGCGTTGAGTGTACAAGAACTGGGCTGTGTGATTGTGTCGATGCTTGTTTGCATATGCGGGTTCCCGTGTTTGATTTTATTGTATGGTCGTGATTGTTGTTCAGTGGGGATGGTTCCAGTGTCGAGTCATCCGAAAGGGGGCTCCATCGTGAGCCTCTTCTTGGATAAAGGTGACCTGTTTGGTCTGGTTAATTGATTCTGTGAAATTGCTAATTCTAGTGATTTGAATTACATGATTACACTACGCCATAAGTGGGCTACTGTAATGCTTTTTTGTAAGCGTTACACAAATAGTGTTACAATAGCTAGTAAAGTTCATACCTATTGTAACACCACTCGATTGGTGTTACATTAGCCATATATCTAATGTTACTCTGAAATTACGGTGTTACGTGAAATGTAACACCACACCGTGGTGTTACAATAGGTAATACTAGTTTTTGAATTTTACTATTTTTTTTAAAATTTTTAATACTAATATTTATTTTTTTAAATACAATAGGTAATACTAGTGTTTGCATGTTGCCGTAGGTATCAAATTGTGTTGCCATAATTTTGTAATGAACAAAATTTTACATTTTCTACTAAAAATAAAAGTTTAACATTTTTTCACATGAAAAATAATTTATTTGGATAAAAATAATCGAGAAGTTTTTATAAAATCAAGAATATTTCAGTAAAAGTGAATATTTCAATTAAAATGTTAAAACTTTTCAAGATGAATAATTTTATTTTAATGTTCATTAAATATTATTAAACAAAGTTTTTAAAATGAACTTTTTTTCTAAATATATTTTAATATATGATTAAAATAAAAATATTGTCATATATGATTAAAAATATTTGAACATATTATTCCAAATTATGTAAATAATTCATTAAAAAGATCAAAACAAATTTTTGAGATGATTAATTATATTTTTATAATTATAATATAAATGATTTTTTTCTAAAAAGTTTTTACAGCACACGCTGTAGTGAAAGTTGGATGAGCGGCAAAAATACCGCCCAATCCAAAATTTTCAGACGACATCAAAATAGAGCTCTCCTTTTCGTTTTTCATTTATCACTCTCTCACTCTCTCACTCTCGTAGCTCTCCGCCGCTCTGCCTCTCCTCGTCTTTCTCTCTTTCTCACCCATACACTCTTTGATTTCCTTCTATATCCATACATACATATAATATACACACTCTTCGATTTCCTTCTATTTGTATACTTCTTTAATTTAGGACTTTTTCGATTTAAGACTATTATCTATACATATATACATATTATCTATACATACATATGTTTCTTTAATTTTGAACTGATTTCAATTTGAATTTTTGATGTCTCAGGGTTATATTGAAATTTGGACTTCAATCGGGTTCAATCGGGTTTAGTTTGTGTATTCAAAATTAGGGTTTCAATCTGGTTCAATTTGGGACTTTGAGGTTAAGGTATTTTTATCTTTTGTGTTATATATATTGAATGTATTATTTGTTTCGTGAGTTTGATTTTATTTTGTAGCTTCAATATTATGGCTTAAATCTGAGCTTATCGATTAGAATCCAGCTTCTCCCTTAAGGGGCACATCGTTTTCTCTGGTCTTCAACTACTTCAAAGCTCATTACATAGGTAACGCTGTTAACCGCATAAATTTCTTAGCAGGAGTAACACAGGTCTGGACACTTTATTTCTCTAATCTTGTCATGCAATTATAGCAGATACTATGTGTTCTGTTGCGCAATTTCTAGTTTGACCGATAGATTCCTGAGTATAATTATCTTCTTATTTTTTATTAATTGTTTTGTTTGCAATTGAAGTTATACTTATATGTGTAAAGTAGGTAACTGGAATAAACCAGTTATGCCTATATATACTTGTTACTGTGGATAAAACATAATTTGTTATATATGAGTTGATGCATGAAAATTGCAGTTACAATAGTGGCAATTCAAATGAACGTAGTATACGAGTCAGTGTAAGGTTGTGTAAGGCTCAATGTAGTAATTTTAGTTGGATGCAGCTAGAATTTGCCAAGGACATGCTCCCCACAATTTATCAAGGGCTACAGTTTTATGGTGCTGAGTAGTGATTGTTTTTATAGTGGATACCCTGTGTAGATTCAATAAATATGGTCTTGCTGGAAGTCAATGTTTCTTCGACATGCCACTAAATTCATGAGTAGTCATTCTTAAACTTCAACAAAATAGAAACAATCATAATGAGTAGACAAAAGGTTTAAGATCTCTGTGTATGATTCGTAATCTTGAGTCCTGATGAAGATAAAGAAGCCCTCTAGCAATTCCATTTATAATGTTCTGACGCATTGGCCAATCCAATGTCTTGCTTAGTTCTGGGTCTGTTAAATTTGTCCACACCGGTTATTGTGATAATTTAAGATCATGAATTAAACTGAAAACTAAAATAGTACACTAACCCAGGATTTAATAGTAAAAAATGAATCTGAAGAAAAATGACTCAACCACTTTGAGAAAGGCATACCAAAGAGAATTGTATCTAAACTTTTGTTGGGCATGTACTCATAGATCAACAACATTTCACCATCCTCAATGAAACATCCTAGAAGCCTCACAAGGTTTCGATGCTGAAGTTTGGCTATAACTGAAACTTCATTCTTGAACTCATCGAGCCCTTGTCTTGATTGTTTTGACAGCCTTTTCACAGCGATTTCTTGACCATCCTCCAACGTACCCTGCAACAATTGTTTGATAATGTCAGGTTTAAGTTCTCTGGTTAAATGAACTTTATTGAACACAATATATATTCGATGCAACAAATAAATAATACTACTACTATGTGAGATATCCTGATCAATCAATGTTTTGGTAACATGACATTTGCTGTATACAAGTAGTGCATTTATAAAATCTTACCTTGTACACAGGTCCAAAGCCTCCCTCACCAAGCTTATTGTTTAAAGAGAAGTTCCTGGTGGCTTTGGCTACGATATCAAAGTCAACTAATGGCAAATCTAACTCCTCCCTCTTATTTTCACGTACAGAGCCGTTGACTGCTATTATTCCTGCAGAATGAAGGTAATTGTTACTTCCTTACCATATTAACTATTAGATAAGTATGTCAGAGAGCATACCTTTTAACATAATGAAACAATTAGCAGTGTTGGTGATTAGTTGCCAACAATGAGTTGGTCACTATATCTACTTGGCAGTAAAATGTAGGTACAAACTTCAAAAATGAAACAATTTACCTGAATCAGCAGTTTTAACTTAAAATTGAAGTCCAGGTCCATTGTAATCTCTGATATC
The DNA here is from genome assembly GCA_036435485.1 of Saposhnikovia divaricata. Lineage (NCBI taxonomy): Eukaryota > Viridiplantae > Streptophyta > Magnoliopsida > Apiales > Apiaceae > Saposhnikovia > Saposhnikovia divaricata. The sequence goes on along the minus strand of CM071594.1, from coordinate 49,830,050 downwards.
ATTGAAGGCCAGTTTTATTTTGATGCTAAAAAAAAGATTATGGTGTGAATCAGGAGATGTTTGGGTCGGAAACCCCCAAATTCTCGGGGCACCCCTCGAACATTTCCGCCACTGGCAATGAGCTTCTCACTACAAGGATTTTTGCTTTAGACGACACTCAAAACGTGTTGTCTGAATGTACCAAAAACTGTTGACTATTGAGAAGTCGTCTGATACACACCTCAGACAACACACAGCAAACTGTTGTGTGAGAGTTGAAAGACAAGTAAAAGCCACCTGAAAAGAGTTGTCTGATACCCAGAAACAACAAAACTTCTTTGGAAACCTGTTGTCAAAGCTCCAATAATGCAACACGTTTTAACGAATATATTGTTGTTTTAAGCAGTAAAGACAATGGTTTTTAAAAGAAAGCCTATTGTTGAAGTGCAAAAGATACAATCCTTTACTTGATCAGGGCTGTTGTTGTAAGTCACTACAGACAACGGTTTCTTAGCAAAAACGATTTGTTTTATCCATTGTCTGATGACATTTTAACTAGTTTTTATCAAAGATAATAACATTGGCTAATGATAAATGAAGCAATACTTTTATTTACAATAAAAATAAAAGTTTATACAATACTAGCAACTAACCATTTTAATCAAAACCAATATTCATCTAAACAGAAACTACCATCAATATTAATCACAACAAAGCTACTACCGATACAAAATTCTTTAGACCACTTGGTGGGTTGCCTCCAGCCTCATTTCTAGGCTTTCGAAACTTTTTATTTTCTTCTATGCTAACTAATGTGAGTATGACCATCAAATACTCACTTCTGTGTCAAAAGGCTCCAGCTTGTTCAGTTTGGCAAACATATTTCAATAGAATTGAGCATCCTTCTAGTTGATTTCTTTTACCTTCTCCTTCAGAACCTTGTACTCGAGGCATGAATAAGACCATAGAGCATCTTTGCTGCTGATTCAACTACTTGAATGGTTTGCATCTTTTCTATTTGGCTCCCCTAGAGACCGGATACGAAGATATCGAATCAACTTCGCTGACAATCCAGATTTTAACACATCTTCAACAATTTGACCACCACTGCAGACATTATTTACAACTTTAAATTACTGCTATGTATAATAACGTTTAAGAACCAGGTTAAAGAGCATACCCGACCAAACATATAGCAAGAAGTCCAGTAGAATAGGTCCTTAACATTTCAGCCTCAGAGGATTTTCGCAGTCCATGATCACTGTTTGATTCATGATCCTTACCAGAAGACCTAGAAGCATCATTTACCACCCAACCATTTATGTTAAATGGCGCAAATTACCTCTTGGCGCAAATTTTTATTCTCCAGCATGACTTCCTTTTCCTGATATGAATGTGAGATTAAAAAAAATTAATAAAAAAAAAACATGAATCTGATGCAGCAGTGTTGACACATTTAACACTGATATTCTAGTTCTCTTTACGTAATCTAATATTACGTTATACAGCACCAATCTTTCTACATATTGACACTATACTTGCAGAATACTAGGTTATTCTCAGTATTGCACGAATTGAAATTTCCAGAAAAACAAAATGTAAGTTGAGATTTCATCTTGATATCCAACTAAGCCTAAGTTGAAATATATATTTTTGTTAATTACTTGAAAGCTAGTAGTATCAATACAAATGATCAACAATGTAAATTCGTACCTTTTCTCTTGACTGGTCTAGTTGCTCCTTTAGTAATTGCTCCTGAAATAATTCAACAAAGTTAAGTGTAGATACTAGATAATACAATTTAAACTGGCTCTAGGTTAGAAAGCTAAAAGGCATGATTTGTTAACCTATAATGTGTGCTAAATCTATTTCTTGACAGATTTTATATGTTGTTATCAGGTACAAACAAGGTCCGAGTTCTCAGAAGATGAGCTGCTGTCTGTTGTTATAATGAAGGTATGTAGTCCTTATGCTTTGAAGTTGATCTCTTAAAATACCTCTGATGTTGTGACTTGTGCCTACGGTTGTAGAAAGGTTTCTTTTCAACAACACAACAACGATAAAATTGTTGAGTAAAAATTACAACGATGCCAGCAGTTGTACAATAGAATAATACAAGTGCAAATCAAACAAACAGAAAACCATACCCCTTGCCCTTCTCTCAGCATTTGCCACCTGGGCACGAAAATTCTCCCGTTCTCTTGACATACCAATCAAATCATGTTCCATCACTTTCAATTTCGTTCTACCCTCAAACTTAGAAATTACTGAACCACAATGACCTCAAAAGAAATACGAACTCAAAAACATAAATTCCGGTACCTTGTCTTGGCTGTACATCCTGATGTCCTTGAGAATAAATATTAAATCAAATCTTGAAAGAATTGTTGTCTGTAGGTCAATGTTATCCTGAGCAGTCTGGAAGTTGAAATTGTTAATATAAGCATAGCAAACAAGAAAAAGGATTAAGGTTTTGGAACCATAATAATCATACAGACCTTTAGATCATCATAACGTCCCGATGGAGGGTTTGCTGCTGCAAGTACCGATGTCCTAGAATTCAGGACTGTTGTTATACCAGCTTTGGCAATGGAAATGGTTTGCTGTTCCATGGCTTCATGAATGGCAACTCTGAGACACATGTACAAATTATTAAATAAAACATAAAAAAGAAAAAGGTCCATCAAAGTAGAACTCAATAATAGAGTACCTGTCTTCTGCCCTCATTTTGTCAAATTCATCGATGCAGACTACCCCACCATCCGCCAAAACCATGGCCCCTCCTTCCAAATAAAATTCGCGCTGAATTCAATAATTTTAAAAGAACCACAAGTCCATCAAAGAAATAGATAAAAGTAAAATGATACAATGACCTAAACATAAGCAAGTAAACAAACTTACAGAACTGCTATCTTGAATTACAGAGGCTGTAAGACCAGCTGCCGACGAACCTTTTCCAGATGTATATACAGCTACAGGAGCCGTTTTCTCAACGAACTTGAGAAACTTCATTCCAAAATAACAGGAAAAAACTAAAGAACTAAGTTTGAGGGTAGTAATCAAATCATGCCAGCAGTTTGGTGTTCGTTCTTCATACTTTCTAGTTCCAGTCTGCATTTCTGGGAGCCTTGTAATATCAGCACGAGCTATTTCCAATTCTTGGTTGGCTTGCTGAATTTGAATGCTCAACTCTTGATTAGTTTTTAGCAGGCCCCTATGCCTCAATATGAGCCTGCTGCAGGTCTTCCTCGATACTTTTACCAGCAGATCTCTCTATTAATCGATTAACCCCATTAATCGATTAGAGATTAAAGAGATGGTTTGATGATGTGTAGTAACTAATTTGAGCACACGAAAGTGATGAACCCGCCGGAAGAGAAAAGAACTCGGGAGAGAATCGAGAGAGAGACTTGAGAGAGAGGAGAGATGGAAGAGAGAATTGGGGATCGATGTTTTTTTTTGTGTTTTGGTGAGAGAGAATTGGGGATCTGAGGGGTGAAAATGAATGAATGAAGGGGAAATGAAATTTGGTTAAGTGGGAAAAGAATTTGGTAAAGGGGGGAAATGAAATTTGTTTAAGTGGAAATAGAATTTGTTAAAGGGGGCAAATGAAATTTGTTTAAGTAGGAATAGAATTCCGTAAGGGGGGAAATAAATTAATTATTAAAAGATTGAACTGTACGAGAGTCAAGATCAATTTTATTAAATGTTATTCCAAAAATTTCAAAAAATAATAAATTATTTTGATTAGGTAAATTAACGGTCAACTAGTAATTTGACTTTAACCCCTAAACTAGTTCTCGTTCCCGATTCTTGATTCGATTTTTTTAAAATAGAATTTCAAAGATCGAACTGTACGGGAGTCAAGATCAATCTTATTAAATGTTATTCCAAAAATTTCAAAAAATAATAAATTATTTTGATTAGGTAAATTAGCGGTCAACTAGTAATTTGACTTTAACCCCTAAACTAGTTCTCGTTCCCGATTCTTGATTCGATTTTTTTGAAATAGAATTTCAAAGATCGAACTGTACGAGAGTCAAGATCAATCTTATTAAATGTTATTCCAAAAATTTCAAAAAATAATAAATTATTTTGATTAGGTAAATTAGCGGTCAACTAGTAATTTGACTTTAATCCCTAAACTAGTTCTCGTTCCCGATTCTTGATTCGATTTTTTTGAAATAGAATTTCAAAGATCGAACTGTACGGGAGTCAAGATCAATCTTATTAAATGTTATTCCAAAAATTTCAAAAAATAATAAATTATTTTGATTAGGTAAATTAGCGGTCAACTAGTAATTTGACTTTAATCCCTAAACTAGTTCTCGTTCCCGATTCTTCATTTTTCAAAAGATGTGATATAATCGCGTCTTTTTATTTTTTAATTATTTTTTCCTCACACTAAAATAAGTATTGATTAACATCCGTATGGTTGGATCATCAAAAAATATACTAAATATTATTTAGGGGTTACGGTTTTTGGTTTAGGGTTTAGGGTTTTTGATTAATGAGTTGTGTTCTTTGTGTTCTTCGTATTAAACGAAAATTTGAATGTGTTACTGAAATCCGATTGAGACGTACAAATAGTTTAATCGAAGCTCTCGACCAATACTTCATTCCTGTACAATCAAATCAAGTGTAGATATCATCGATTATTTGTTATTAATTCGAATTTAATTATGGTTAAAACATGAATTTTTGCGATTGAAGTTGTTTGAGTGATTTGATACCTCCATGTTGTAGATTATTTTCTCCTGATCAATTTCATATATCATATGATGAATTTGGAGTTAAATAACATGATCAAAAAGCTGTTTGATTTTTGAATTGAGTTCTTGAATGTTCTTCGCGTTCTTCAAAATCAAACTGAAATTTGGAGACGTTATCGGGCTCCGTTTAAAACGCTCTTGTAACCAAATTGAAGCTCTCATCACCCCCTTTCCAACCCCATAAACAGATTTGGTGCAGAAATAAGTTCGAATTTCTGATTTTTTATTAAATTCGAATTAGTTCTTTAATTTTCGTAAATGTCCAAAACTTCATAATTTGTGTGTTTTGATGGTACCATGTTATAGTTAATATTCTCCTGATCGATTTGGTATATTGTGTGTTGAATTTGGAGTTCAATAACACGATCAAAAAGCTGTTTGATTTTTGAATTGAGTTCTTGAATGTTCTTCGCGTTCTTCAAAATCAAACTGGAATTTGGAGACGTTATCGGGCTCCGTTTAAAACGCTCTTATAACCAAATTGAAGCTCTCATCACCCCCTTTCCAACCCCATAAACAGATTTGGTGCAGAAATAACTTCGAATTTCTGATTTTTTTTATTAAATTCGAATTTAGTTCTTTGATTTCCGTAAAAGTCCAAAACTTCATAATTTGTGTGTTTTGATGGTACCATGTTATAGTTAATATTCTCCTGATCGATTTGGTATATTGTGTGTTGAATTTGGAGTTCAATAACACGATCAAAAAGCTGTTTGATTTTTGAATTGAGTTCTTGAATGTTCTTCGCGTTCTTCAAAATCAAACTGGAATTTGGAGACGTTATCGGGCTCCGTTTAAAACGCTCTTATAACCAAATTGAAGCTCTCATCACCCCCTTTCCAACCCCATAAACAGATTTGGTGCAGAAATAACTTCGAATTTCTGATTTTTTTTATTAAATTCGAATTTAGTTCTTTGATTTCCGTAAAAGTCCAAAACTTCATAATTTGTGTGTTTTGATGGTACCATGTTATAGTTAATATTCTCCTGATCGATTTGGTATATTGTGGGTTGAATTTGGAGTTCAATAACACGATCAAAAATCTGTTTGATTTTTGAATTGAGTTCTTGAATGTTCTTCGCGTTCTTCAAAATCAAACTGGAATTTGGTGACGTTATCGGGCTCCGTTTGAAACGCTCTTATAACCAAATCGAAGCTCTCATCATCACCTTTCCAAACCCATAATCATATTTGGTGCATAAATAACTTCGAAATTCAGATTTTTTATTAAATTCGAATTAATTTCTTTAATTTCCGGATAATAATAAATTATCACAAATTAGTTTTCTGACAAAAACAGTTGTGTGAAACAGAATATTATAACTGTTTTGGTCCGAAAAAACTGTTGCAATTTAATTTCTCTCCATTTAAATTCCCCCCTTTTCAACTCTACCCAAAATTTCAAATTTCCCTCATTTCAACTTTTTCTAAAATTTGATTCCCCCCATTTTGATTTTCCCACCTTTTTTTATCATACAACACTATTTAAAGCACTTGTGTTAAATATCATTACATAATACCACATTGGAAACCACTTGTCTCATTCTAACAATACTTTTTACGAAGTATTGTCTATGCTTCATTCACATAATATTTCGAAAAAATGTTGTGTGTTGGTTCACTTTCACACAACACTATGGATAACATATTGTATGACTTCTAATTAGACAACAGCCCTAAAAACACTTGTCTGAATGCAACAACGGTTTTCCTGTATATTGTGTTGCAGGCATTCACACAACACTTATTTGCTAAGGCTTGTCTAATCTTAAAAATACTTATGCATTTACACAACACCCCTGGTCAAGAAATGCTTGTCTGGTAAGATTTATCACACAACGGTTTTGGCCCATTGTGTGAATGTAGGATTACACAATACTTTTTCGAGTTGGAAAATAACAGTTGTCTGATCATTTCGGGCAACACTTTTATCCATGGGTGTTGTCTGATACGTGTCGTCTATAGCCAGATTTGTTGTAGTGTCTATGAGCCGACGGGGACGATGATGGTACCCTGAGTCCGAAAATAATTATTTTATCAATTATGAGAGATTTTGAAATCGTGTATTTAATTTTTGTATTATGTATTTGATTTATTGTAAATTAGTAAGATTGGTGTATATAAATTGTTAAGTTGTAATTATGGGTCGAATGTGATAATTGTTGGTTATTGGTGTCGGTTATGTTCCGACTGGTAGTGTACCCGTACAATGGAAATGCTCCCCAATTTTTCAAAAAATTATAGATATTCTAAAATATTAATTACCTATTATTCGAGTAAAATACTACTATTTTGAATAGTATTCGAGTTATATGGGTTGTTGAATGTTGATTTAAAATGTTTTGTTAATTATCGGCTAATAACTATTTAGTAATGACCTGCATATGATAATAGTTGATTTTGTGATAATTAAGTAGGGGATTGATATAAATTGAGCGGTATAATTCATGGATTGTAAATGTGATTAGATGGAATATGTGGCGTGATAATATGAAGAAGGAGCTGTTCAAGTTTTGTGATAATTGTATATGGTCCTTAAAGTATTTTAATAAGAACAATCTGTATTTATATTTTTATGTATGCATTATAAATTATAATTGATAGATGACAATATGTGCTATGTGAATTATTTGGTTTAGCTGGTTATACTAAGAATATTTTATAAGTATAGTCTTATATAAAATACGTGTTATTTGGTTTGCACGAAGTAGGAAGCGTATGGGTAGACTAGAACAACATTGAGGTTTTGGTTGGTTCTGTACTGAAGTTGTACTTTATCTGTATATAGGTACGAATACGAGGCCAGCTATGAGCCAGTGCAAGCATAAATAGAATCCTGAAGAATGGAATAATTATTGAAATTGACGAGGGTACTCGGGGAGCGGCTGACAAGTTTTAGAAGAAGACGGATGTACTATCGAGTAGAGGCCAAAGTATATAGAAGTAGAGTGAATGTAAAGTGAATGACGAGTCAGTGTGATGGAAATGGAAACTGCATGTAATGAGGCAAGTGTACTATCCCTCACTTATCGTTCAAGTGATGTGAAACTGTTTTCTGTTATTTATCTGATATTTCTTTCAAATCCTTTTGCTTGTATGTATACCCCATTCTTTTGTTGCCAGTGACTCGAACCTTGTATTTAAGTTCAGATTCCTTGAACTGCTTATGAATTGTTGTTTAAATTCTTATACCTTAATGTCATTCCTTTTTAACTATTGTTGAACCCCTTTATACCTTATTGTTTATTCCTTATAAAGTTCTATTGAAACACATGTACCTTATTCTTTACCCTATTTTTCGTCGCTATAACCCTTGACTTACAATTTATGTCTTGCTTTATCTTAGCCTTTTTCCTTATGATTATTCATTTAAACCATATTGGCGAAACCAAATTTTATAACCCTTGTATTAAATTTCAGAACCTTAACCCTTGTTTTGTTCTCTGATTCTTCAACTGTTTATGACCAATGTAGTAACTTAAATCCTCCTTGAACTTCAGATTTCTCTATTCCATGTATATTCTATAAATGGTTGTTAAATTCTTGAATCTTTTTTTTAAGTAAAATTCTTGAATCTTAACAGTTGCTTCGTTCTTTATTTGATTTATGTCTCCTTTGTTATATATGATTCTGTTTTGCTGCACCACGCTATGTTAATTCAATCTTATTGCTTTGTTGTTTATGATTCATTATATCGAATGTTTCCCTGATCCTCAGTCTTTTATAATTGCAAATGAAAATGGATTAATTATTTAAAGATGTTTTAAAAATTCCTTATACTAGGCTGATCTGTTATCAGTAAGTATAAAGGTCTTAAAAGTGAAATGTTTTAATTAATTAATAATAAATTTGTTTATAAATTGGGAAAGCGTAAGAGGTTAGGGTGGTCCTAGTCCAGCACTTTTATTTAGCGTAAGAGGCTAGGGTGGTCTTAGTCCAGCATTAAAGGCCAATGTGTTGCATAATTGGGAACCCAATTTCAAAGGAATGGGGATTTTACGTGGCTGATCACCCATATTGTCCGTAATCACGAGAATAATAAAATCATCTTAAATGTTTTTGAAAAGGTTTTATGAAAAGTATGTTTTAATGATCAAAGGGTTTTAGAGAAAGGAATGTTTTGATAAAATATATATGTTTCAAGGTAAATGGTCATTAGTTTCGAAATTGTGGATATTAGAGTTAGTTGTTTTCTATATCTTGATTAAAATTTGAAATTCAGTAAAACAATGAGATTAAGGATGGATAGAAGATTCCCAATTATTCCCTTCGCGAGTAACATTGTACGTTGAAAGTGGAGTAAGAATGATTGGAGGAATTCTTGATATTCTTTTTCTCAAAGTTTTATCTGTGGTAGTGATGGTTTGTAGTAATTGGAAAATTTTTACTCTATGATGGAAATTGATTGATCTTTTGAAATAAAATATTCATTGATATTGTTCATCGATGAATTATCGTAATATCGTTGTTTGACTATATTATTAACTTGCTGAGCGTTCTTTGGCTCACTCTAGCTTTGTTTTACCTAACCCTTTGCAGTTAGGTTAAAGGATGATCTACTACATTTATCCCTGCGAATAAGAGTGATGAGGCATTCTATACAGGATAGATTTCGGAGCTAGAGCGGGTAAGCATAGATTGGGATGGAGCTACAGATTAGATGGTATAGTAAATTGTATTCAGAGCAGTGATAGAAGTTGGAAATAATTTGTATTAATTAGATTCTTGTTTCATACCATAACCTGGAATCGATCCTCGGTGAGGAATCGTTGGTGTATTAAGTTTTAATTGTATTTGTTAAATTGGAATTTGGTTTGGGTTGAATTACAGGTGGTTAGTCCGTTTTACGAATACTTCATGCCGAAATTTTCTAAAATTTCCATGTATCAAAGTCTATTTTATTATAAAAAGTATATTTTCAGTATTGAGAAGTCGGGGCATTACAGGTTGGTATCAGAGCGACAGGTTATGGTCACTGAAATAAGTTTAGATAATTAGGTGTAAGATCTTAGGTGAGATCTTAGGTGGAACGATTTGGGATAAGATTCGCCTTAGGATATTAGGACGACTGCTGCGACGTTATTTGGTATTTCGACATATCGCGCGAGCAGAAATTTGATTCATCCGGAGACTCAATTCTGGACGAGGCAGATAGTTCAGAACAGTATACGCTAATTAGACGATCGGAGCAATTAGCTTGGAAAATGCTACGTGTAGACCTTCGTGTACCTTCTAGAGTTTCTTTTGCGACTTTAGTTACCCCATGAACGATATAGAAAATGCGAAAGGATTGTAAGCAAGATGTGAAATGCGATTACTGGCATGGGTTGGAGGAATGGCGTAATTATTCATTACTAGCAGTTGAGTTCATTTAATATATTGATTAAGGAGATTTAACCTTTATTTCTGTTTCTTCTTATTTTGATAATACCCCATCACTTTTGATAATTAACTATACTTCAATTGATGACGAATTTTTCAGATTCATTTAAACACATTCTTAATTTTTCAGAGATACCTCTATTTTTCAGGGGATCACTCGATTCAACATGATGCATAAAAATTATTGAGACCCTTGAATTCTTTCTATTTTCCTCGAACATTTGCTATTCTTTATTCAACATCATATATAAACTTTTGAATTCTTTTTGTTTCCCTCTGAATACTTAACCTTCTTTATTCTAACTGGGATGAACAACCCTATGTATGTAGGGGATTCAAGGACATCTTATCTATGTGATAGGAGTCTTGTGGGACGCCACTGATTGTGTTTTTCATGAAAGTACTGAAGGCTGGCCAGCTTTTTGTACTACGGCGATGGACCTAAGTGACAAATGCAACATGAAAATAGTTCAATGATCATTTTGATCTCTCGGTAAATTCTTTTATAAAATTCATATCAAAGAAAAACTTAACTTATTCATACATGCTAACACCTGTCAATTGTATTGATTTCTTTTGCTATAAACCATTATGATTCGTAAAACTATCAGTAATTGAATGCAGTAATTGGAGACGTTGAGAACTAAGTGGTACAAGATACATTTATGTCGACAGAGAGTTGGATGATCAGGTTTGAGAATTGACGTTAAAGCAGGGATTGAATATCAAGTTAGATCATTCTTTGGATTGACAATACACGTGCAAGATTCGATAATATGGAGAACTGAGTATGGTTAAGGAGCAGATGACAAGGACACGAAATAATAATTTGGTTAAAGTCAAAAGTAAAGTGGAAATGGATATAGCTAGTATGTGATAGTTATGTTAAAGAAAGATTGTAGAAGAACATTTGTTTATTACATATTTCACTCTGGACATGGAAACAAGAATATTATGAGATTTTAAATGATTCAAGACCAATTGTTGGGTGTGAATTTTAGAACTGGTATAGGATAATTTGAGCGAAGCAGAGTAGAGCTGGGCAGTTGTTTCTGGGAGATGTCAATAGGAATTGAAGCTTTGGATAAAGGAGTAAAGAGATTGTGTTAGGATTAGCAACTTATAGGCGCTTAACTCAAAGGATCACGAATATCGAGAATAAATGAGATTTGATCAAGACAAAATAAAATGGTTAGAAAAGGACGATAGGGAACCAAGAAATTTACAGGAATTGTATTAACGGGTAATGTGAGATTTGGCTATAAAAGAATGTAGGATCTAGAAGATTTTAAAACCAGGATAACAAGACAAGGTAACTATTTACAGGATATGAAGTATTGAGACCAACAAGAGCTCCATAGTGAGAAGGGAAGATTTCAAGATGAAGCACTGCAATTGTATGAAAATAAGAATGGAAGGATATAATGGTAATCGAAATAAACAGTATGGTGAGAAGTGATAGGATTAGGAACTAGAAGTTCAATATGACTATGAATGACGATATTAGGATCTGGATGGGATGGCAGTTAAAAGAACTAATTGTGAGTTAGGACTGGATTGTATAGTTAACTACTAAGTACAGATAAGGTGTGAGGATAAGAAGATGAAATTATGATTTTCAAGAGATATGTAAGTTGGGTTTCGAGGCAGGAAGCGGATAAAGGAGTTTTAACGATCATGTGGGCTAAGAGGTTATTATGACAAGATTTTAAGGTTATTTCATATATGTGGGATATATCGATAACGAGATAATTAAAGTGAAGAAGATTTCAATGGTCAAGATTTCTCGGATATGTGACTTGAGGAATTACCAAGATTATAACTAGACAGAGATATAAAGTTGATTAATTAATTACAACCAGGAATGTAACCAGGATATAAAAAGGACATGCATATGATTACTAAGTACGAGCTTTGTAATTGGAAGAACTATAATTTTTAGGATATGACGAAAGGATCGAAATGAATGTCGTGATGACGAAGTAGTAATGAATCGGGAAAGGACTAAGACGCTAGTGGAGATCGAAAACTTTGACGGACCGGCTAAGAATTATCAAAAGTTGTCAAAGATATTACCAAGATAGCTACAATAGTAGACAAGCCTACCAATTAGGAAACGAAGGGATAAAAGTGGACAAAGCTTTCAGGAGTCAAGGAAGAGATTGAAAACCGTCCCAGTGTTAGTGCAACCGGACGAATAAGGAATGATTGAAAATACCCCGGGAATAGTTTGAATTGCTAATAGGATATATATGTTTTAAAGTAAATGGTGCCTCAGTAAAACAATGGGATTAAAGATAGATAGAAGTTTCCTAATTATTCCCTCATCGAGTAACATTGTACATTGAAAGGGGAGTAAGAATGATTAGGGGATTTCTTGATATTCTTTTTCTCAGAGTTTTATCTGGGTCAATCTGAATTATAAGTAGGAGTGTAGAAGTGGTATCAATTGACATTTGTTTTAAAGATTTATTTATTTACCTGTTTACTGCGAGGCAAGGCAGATTTCTTTGTTTTTATGTTTGCTGCAAATCAAGGTGGGTTTTGTTTTGGTATTGTATATGAATGAATTGTTTACGATGATGGGGTTAGTACTTAAGGCATTGTGTATAGAGCATAGTTTATTATACGAATAGGTCATGTCCGATTTTCGGTAGAAAAGGATCGTCGCGTGCGAGTGATAAGTATCTAGAAGTAACGAGACATGCAAATCAAAGGTTTAAGTTATGTTGGAATCTGCGCTTACAGGATGAGCCTAGCGAGATATGAAACGATATAAAGGAATTCTTAAAAGAAATAAGTGACTTGGAAATTGAAAGAGAAATGTTTGAGAATATCGTCATATGTATTTTCTTACGGTTGATTCTGAGGACAAAATCCTATTAAGGGGGGAAAGATATAACGCCCTAGAAAATATCGTTATTATTAATATTATTATTATTACTATTATTATTATTATTATTATTATTATTATTATTATTATTATTATTATTATTATTATTATTTAATTGTTTAATGTTAAATGTGGATTATATGGTGCGAATTTTTTTTTAAGGTTAAATATATGTGACATCGTGTTTACATGTTTATATGGTGATTTATGTGTGCCGGATAAGTCCGTGTTTTTGTATTTATATTTTTGGTGATTAAAATTTATTTAAATTATGCATTATTGATATTCTGAAAATTCTATAAAATCATTGGAGTATTAAAAAATTCCGAAATCTTTTGTGTTATCCTCTTTATAATATTATTTAGTTTTTAAAATTTTTAGGTGAATTTAATTGGGTGTTTTAGTATTTTAAAATGATTTTAAAACTTTTGTTGTATTTAAAGGATAAAAAATTGTAAAATTCATATTTAATTCATTTTTTACCCTAAAAATATTTTAGAAATATGGGGAGGTATCTAATTTCAATCCTTATATCTTAAAAATGATTTTGTGATTTTTCTTAAACATTACCCATTTATTTTCTATTTTGCAAAATGAATATGAATCGTTTTTAATCAGAATTTGCAAAAATATTCTTTATCCTTTTTAAACCCCCCCAAACCCAGTTGCCCAAATAAACCTCAGCATCTTTCGATTGTTCTACATTTTTCTAAATCTCTCTCCAATCTCTCATCACTCTCTCTAATCTCTATCTCGCTCCCGAGCTCCCGATCTCTCTCTCTCTCTCAAAATCTCTCTCAATCTTTCTACCTAATCTCTCTCCCATGGTTACCTCTCCATCTCCCTATCGTGGTTTTTCGATTAATCCCCAATGGCTTTGTGCTATTCGGTTCTTGTGGGTAAAAACCCACCCTTTCTCTTCCTCTTTCTTCCCTGCGAACTGCTTGTTGATGTACATGTGTGTACTGCATGTCTATAATGTCTGTATTTCGTGATTTTGTGTGTTGTGGGGTTCTAGTTGTGTGTGTATCGTGTTTAGCTGTTTGTGCGTTGAGTGTACAAGAAGTGGGCTGTGTGATTGTGTCGATGCTTGTATGCATTTGCGGGTTCCCATGTTTGATTTTATTGTATGGTCATGATTGTTGTTTAGTGGGGATGGTTCCGGTGGAGGCATTCGAAAGGGGGCTCCACCGCGAGCCTCTTCTTGGACAAAGGTGACCTGTTTGGTCTGGTTAATTGATTATGTGAAATTGCTAATTCTATTGATTTGAATTACATGATTATGCAGTGATTTTGATGCTAAAGAAAGATTATGGTGCGAATCAGGAGATGTTTGGGTTGGAAACCACCAAATTCTTGGGGCACCCTCGAACATTTCCATCGTCAGCAATGAGCTTCGGTGAGCCGACGGGGACGATGATGGTACCCTGAGTCCGAAAATAATTATTTTATCAATTATGAGACATTTTGAAATCATGTATTTAATTTTTGTATTATGTATTCGAATTATTGTAAATTAAGTGAGATTGGTGTATATAAATTGTTAAGTTGTAAGTATGGGTCGAATGTGATAATTGTTGGTTATTGGTATCAGTTTTGTTCCGACTGGTAGTGTACCCGTACAAAGGGAATGCTGCCCAATTTTTCTAAAAATTATAGATATTCTAAAATATTAATTACCTATTCCTCGAGTATAATACTACTATTTTGAATAGTATTCGAGTTATATAGGTTGTTGAATGTTGATTTAAAATGTTTTGTTAATTATTGGCTAATGATCCTATAGTTAACTATAGGTAATTACCTATAGTTAAGACATATTGTAATACAATTTGAAGGCTATTTTTGTAAATACATGGGGGTGGATTTCATTACTACAAAAATGCCATCCACATTTCGAGTTATATAGGTTGTTGAATGTTGATTTAAAATGTTTTGTTAATTATTGGCTAATGATCCACATTTTTCTCATTTAGTAATGACCTGCATATGATAATAGTTGATTTTGTGATAATTAAGTAGGGGATTGATATAAATTGAGCGGTATAATTCATGGAATGTAAATGTGATTAGACGGAATATGTGGCGTGATAATACGAAGGTGCTGTTCAAGTTTTGTGATAATTGTATATGGTCCTTAAAGTATTTTAATAAGAACAATCTGTATATATATTTTTATGTATGCATTATAAATTATAATTGATAGATGACAATACGTGCTATGTGAATTATTTGTTTTAGCTAGTTATACTAAGAATATTTTATAAGTATAGTCTTATATATCATACGTGTTATTTGGTTTGCACGAATTAGGAAGCATATGGGTAGACTAGAACAACATTGAGGTTTTAGTTGGTTCTGTACTGAAGTAGTACTTTATCTGTATATAGGTATGAATAGGAGGCCAGCTATGAGCCAGTGCAAGCATAAATAGAATCCTGAAGAATGGAATAATTATTGAAATTGATGAGGGTACTCGTGGAGCGGCTGACAAAGTTTTAGAAGAAGACGGATGTACTATCGAGTAGAGGCCAAAGTATATAGAAGTAGAGTGGATGTAAAGTGAATGACGAGTTAGTGTGATGGAAATGGAAACTGCATGTAATGAGGCAAGTGTACTATCCCTCACTTATCGTTCAAGTGATGTGAAACTGTTTTCTGTTATTTATCTGATATTTCTTTCAAATCCTTTTGCTTGTATGTATACCCCATTCTTTTGTTGCCAGTGACTCGAACCTTGTATTTAAGTTCAGATTCCTTGAACTGCTTATGAATTGTTGTTTAAATTCTTATACCTTAATGTCATTCCTTTTTAACCAAAGAAAATTACCTCTCGGAAGGTGAAACCATCAGCTTCAAGCATATGTATAACATTTCCCATCTTCGGTCTCTTCTGCGCATTTGGATCCACACAGCGTAAAGCTACTAAGAGGGCACGCTTCAATGCCCTTGAAGATGGCTTCTCAGGTAATTTAGGATCTAGAACTCCCTCTGCATTCCGGTTTGTAACCATTGATTTCAGCCAATCAACAAGGTTTACCTGACAGTGAGTTGTTGCTGAATAAACAGAGAACTAATGATAAAAGATGATAAAGCATTTCCAAGAATACTGATATGAAGAATTAAGAACAAACCTCCCCTTCCGGACGGCTATAATCCACAGGGTTTCGAGTTGCTGAACATATGCCTAGAGGGAAACAAATATAGACGGTGACTAAGTGGTCTTTTAGTACATCTCGACATACCTTTACTTGTTACAAGTGTCACTTCTATGGTCATCGGGTGTATGGAGAGCACACTAACATAGAAATATGCAGAACTTTACACTAGTTAAAATGGAGGTTTTAAGCTGGTAAAAAAAATGAAATCAGGAAGACACACATGTAAAATGAAAAATGTAAAAAGAAAACTTATCATTTATCATAAACACACCGCTATAAATAACACTATAACTACACACGATATCAAGCGGACTTTACAGTCAATAACAAAAAAAATACATTAACAACATACAACAGATTGTAATTAGTAACTTTAACACAACAAAATACAATAACTAATAGTAATCGTAACATCGAAAAGTATAAACATACTCCGTAAAATAGAGTTAGTGAACACATAAACAAGATCAAATATCAGTAATTAATAGGACACCAGTAAGCGTACCACTATTAGTAAGCTCAACTGTTAAGCTTACATCTATACCAACCACTTTCTTCATGTCATACATCTTGTACGAACCACAAACTATCTCTCTAATCACTGTGTTGAGACCAGCACACAAGCCTCCACATGTCACTAAGTATGGAAACGACAAAATTAGATCATGAGTAACCACATACAATGATGAAAATGGCCTGAAACACGGCACAAGTTTTGTATCTTCCCCAGTAGGAATCACTGAGGAAAGCAATGACAAGAGAGAAAATGTAGACCATTCCAGTCCATTTGCTAACGTTGTTGGCAGCCTCATAGTTGTCCTGCTGCAGGACCCTTGTCAAAAACAACACTAGGTTGACTCCAACACCAAAGAATGCCAGAGTAGCCAATCCTTGATTCACTGTCAATCCAAATATAATGCCATTCATGTTAAGCAGTACAACAATCAATCTTGATGGCCTTCTTACTTCATAAGTTGAAATACTAATTTTAGGCATTGAACTTTCAAAGTAGTTTCATAATTAATTCTCATTTGAAAACCATGTACAAAATTAGTTGATAATTAGATTAATTTGAGATACAAAAAAAATAAATCAATTAATGAAACAAAGATACAAACCAACAGTAGATATAAACCAAATCAGTTGCCAAACACATATACAAACTAATTTAAAATTAACCTAATCAAAGCGATTATTACTGATACAAACCAGTTCATAAATATATGTATAAACCCATTTAAAATTAACCTAATTAAATCAAATAATATAGACAACAACCCAAACAAAATATATACAAACAAACCAAATTATAATTAACCTAATTAAAGCTTAAAAATCGAATAAATGGAGCAATTACCTGAATTAGGTAGATACTACTTACTAACTGAAGAGCAAATCAAGCAAAGAGAATAGAAAATCGAACAAGTCGCGGACCAAATTTAGCTATTCTTGGCGAGTTAGGGCTTTGAGCTTTTCTTCGTGAACTAAGTATTGAGGAACAAATCGAGCTAGGGTTCTTCGTCAGTTGTTCTTGATGTGTTGTTCTTGTTCAATTAGGGTTCTGATTGTAAGAGTGTGTGGGTTTATTTTTGTGAATTGTGTTTGTCGAACAAATCGATTGTGGTGGTGGAGGTGAGTTTGTGGTGGTGAGAGATGAGCCAGAGAGATTCAGTCGAGAGAGAGAATCGAGAGAGAGAATGAGTCGAGAGTGAGTGAGTGTCTGAGAGAGAGGTGAGAATATTTTGTTTAATTAGTTTTTGGTTTAGTTTAATTTGTCTGAAGAGTACAATAATTGTGTATGGGCGGGGAGAATATTTGGTTAGGGGGGAATTTTGATTTATTTGGTTAAGGGGGCTGGGAATTTTGATTTAGGGGATGAAATTTTCACTAAGGGGGAAAACAAAATCAAAGGCGCGTTTTTTCATTTTTTAATGAGTGACTTTAGACATCAGTTTTAAAAACAGTGATGTCGAAGAATAACAAAGACCTCAGTTTAATACGGGATGATGTTATTACATCTTTTAACATCAGTGGCATTTACGACCGATGTCTAAAGTGTGATGTCTATTGAACTTTTTCTTGTAGTGTGGAAATGGAAACTGCATGTAATGAGGCAAGTGTATTATCCCTCACTTATCATTCAAGTGATGTGAAACTGTTTTCTGTTATATATTTATCTGATATTTCTTTCAAATCCTTTTGCTTGTATGTATACCCATTCTTTTGTTGCCAGTGATTCGAACCTTGTATTTAAGTTCAGATTCCTTGAACTACTTATGAATTGTTGTTTAAATTCTTATACCTTAATGTCATTCCTTTTTAATTATTGTTGAACCCTTTATACCTTATTGTTTATTCCTTATAAAGTTCTATTGAAACACATGTACCTTATTCTGTACCCTATTTTTCGTCGAACTATAACCCTTGACTTACAATTTATGTCTTGCTTTATCTTAGCCTTTTTCCTTATGATTATTCATTTAAACCATATCGGCGAAACCAAATTTTATAACCCTTGAATTAAATTCTAGAACCCTAACCCTTGTTTTGTTGTAACATAAATCCTCCTTGAACTTCAGATTTCTCTATTCCATGTATATTCAATAAATGATTGTTAAATTCTTGAATCTTAATAGTTGCTTCGTTCATTAATTGATTTATGTCTCCTTGTTTATATATGATTCTGTGTTGCTGCACCACGCAATGTTAATTCAATCTATTGCTTTGATGTTTATGATTCTCTATATCGAATGCTTCCCTGATCCTCAGTCTTTTATATTTTCAAATGAAAATGGATTAATTATTTAAAGATGTTTTAAAAGTTCCTTATACTAGGCTGATCTGTTATCCATAAGTATAAAGGACTTAAAAGTGAAATGTTTTAATTTATTAATAATAAATTTGTTTATAAATTGAAAAAGCATAAGAGGTTCGGGTGGTCCTAGTTCAGCACTTTTATTTAGCGTAAGAGGCTAGGGTGGTCCTAGTCCAGTATTAAAGGCCACTGTGTTGCCTAATTGGGAACCCAATTCCAAAGGAATGGGGACTTTACGTGGCTGATCACCCGTATTGTCCGTAATCACAATAATAATAAAATCTTTTTAAATGTTTTTAAAAAGGTTTATGAAAAGTATGTTTTAAAGATGAAAGGGTTTTAAAGAAAGGAATTTTTGATAAAATATATATGTTTCATGGTAAATGGTCATTAGTTTCGAAATTGTGGATATTAGAGTTAGTTGTTTTCTATATCTTGATTAAAAATTTGAAATTCAGTAAAACAATGAGATTAAGGATGGATAGAAGTTTCCCAATTATTCCCTTCGCGAGTACCATTGTACGTTGAAAGTGGAGTAAGAATGATTGGGGGAATTCTTGATATTCTTTTTCTCAAAGTTTTATCTGAGGCAGTGATGGTTTGTAGTAAATGGAAAATTTTTACTCTATGATGGAAATTTATTGATCTTTTGAAATAAAATATTCATTGATTTCATCAATGAATTATCGTAATATCGTTGTTTCACTATTTTATTAACTTGCTGAGCGTTCTTTGGATCACTCTTGCTTTGTTTTACCTTATTAGATATTGATTCAAGTGATGATCAGGATCTGGACTACTGATCAGATACTGATGCTGGCATCATCAGTAATGCACCGTCAGGATTGGGTTATCATCAGGATTGGAAGCTGATCAGGATTTCATGAGGATATACATCAGTCCAGGAATCTAGGAAGATTGACATGTCGGTTCCTGATTTATAGGAATGCAACTATCATTCAAGATATGTACTAAGAAACGTATGTAATTGATTTGATATATCTTGTAATTGATAGTGTATCTGTGTACTATTTATAAACACAATTTAGGTTTTACTTAATTGTAATCGCTTACACGAATTATCTTGTAACCTAGCAGCTCTCAAGAACATAAGAATTTCTTGAGAGAGTTTGTAACAGTTTTATATCAGAGTTAATAAAGCTGTTATTTATTCATACTTGTGTTATTATTTCTGTTTAAGTCGAAAATCTTATACAATTGTATTCAACCCCCCTTCTATAATTGTTAATTACTGGGCAACAATTGGTATTAGAGCAAACTGATTAACTACAATCAGAAACGATCTTAATATGTCGACAAGCAAGTATGAAAGTATTAAAATCCCTGTTCTCAAAAAGGCTGAATACCCCACATGGAAGGTAAAGATGTTGATGTATCTGGAGGTAACTGATCCTAACTATCTCGATCGAATATATGATGGACCATATATCCCTAAGAGACTGGTTGCTAGAACAGATACTATACCTGAGCACTATGTTCAGAAGACAAAGGCTGAATGGACTCCTGAGGAAAAGGCTGAAGTACTCAGAGATGCAAAGGTGAAGAACATTCTTCATAATAGCCTTGATGCTGTCATGTCAAATAGAGTGATAGCATGTAAAACTGCTACGGAGATCTGGGAAACTTTGGAGACTCAATGCCAAGGTACTGAATCTATCAAAAGGAACAGAAGGGCTCTGTTAATTCAACAGTACGAGCAGTTTGATGCAAAATCTGATGAGAGCCTCACTGATCTGTATGATAGATTTCTAACATTATTGAATAATATATCTCTAGTGGGTAAAGAGTATGAACCAGAAGACTCGAATACCAAGTTTCTTAGAGCTTTGCCTGAGGAGTGGGATACTCAAACCTCTATCATTAGGCATCAGTATGATCTTAATGCTCTATCTCTTGATGAAGTCTATGGGATGCTAAGAACCCATGATCTTGAGGTTCAACAAAGGAAGAATAAGAAGACCAACATAGCAAAGGCTGTTGCTTTGAATGCTGAATCAAAATCAAAAGGAAAAAGCGTAGAGGTTTCAAGAAGGAGAAGTAGAGTCGTTGAGTCCAATACTGATGACTCATCATCAGATCCTGATGCAAATCCCGATACTGATACTGATGATTACTCTACTGATTCTGATATAATGGAAATGGTTGCTATGATAGTCAAGGGTTTCAAGAAGATGAAGTTCAGAAAGGCTAGAAGACAAGGCAACTTTCAGAAAAAACCTGTCAATACTTACAAGAACAGGTACTAGAAGAATGAAAGCAAAGGCAGCAAGTTTGACAAGTCAAAAGTCAAATGCTACAACTGTGATGGAATGGGTCACTTTGTAACTGAATGCAGAAAAGCCAAAACCAAAGCTCTTATCTCATCTAGCAAGGATTGGATGGACTCTTCCTCAGACTCTGAAGAGGAAAAAGTGAACTATGCATTAATGGCAAATGTGGATGAGATTGCTGCTCTTGAAAATAAGGTACTTGAAGTTGTTTTTGATTTTGATACTGATAATATCTCTGAGTTAAGATCTTTCTTAAAGTCTCTGCATATTAGCTTTAAAGTCAATCTCTTGAAAATGCTAGAATAATACCTGAGATGTCAGAATTGACTAAAAGAAATGATCATCTAGAAGCTGAGTTACTCTTCATGGAAGAAGTACAAAATGAATGTGATAAGGCTAAGCACATGAAGCTAGAAATGGAGTTTAAATGTACTGCACTTGAAAAGGAACTTAATGAAGCTAATGAGAAACTCAGAACCTGGACACACTCTGGAAAGAAAACACACGATCTTATCACAGATAAGAACTGGAAAGAAGGTCTAGGTTATAAACCAGAGGACAAAAAGAAGAATCAAGGTAAAGTTGTTACTGCTGAAACAACTAAATCAGGAAGAGTTATTGTGAATGAGTCAATAAATCCAAAAACCTATAGACATGTAATGGACAGAACAAAGGCCAAATTAAAACCTGTCAAGTATGTGTATCCAGAGAATCTGAACTCTACTTTAGAAAAGGGATCTACTTCTACACAAAATTCTAAGTCTAAATCTGTCAAAAATATAGGTCTTTTGTCTAAGAAACAACTCAGAGACAGAATCTGTGAAGCGATAGATAGAGAGAAAACTACTACTGCTAAGAGGAACAGAAATGGTAAAATTGGAATAAACAAAGAGAATAATTATAAGTATATTCCAAATGCACCAAGGAAAACATGCTTTAATTGTGGTAACTCTAATCATCTTGCTATTGATTGCAGGAGGAGTAAAAAGAAGGCTACTGTAGTTCCTAAGTCTGACATTAGGAATAGATCAGTATTTTATAAACCACAGAATCCTTGTTTTCACTGTGGCAGTAAATGGCATTCTATCTATACATGTGAAGAATACCATAGTTTGTACTACAATTATTATGATCCCTTGCCAAAATTTAATAAAAGTGCAAATTCTGGTAGAACAAAGAGTCTGAATACTAAGCATGCATCTGTTAATTCTGATAATGACAAAGCAATTCTGATGGATTTAAATCTGAAAGAACTGTTTTTGTTAAAAAGACTTCTGCTGCTAATAGTGTTAAATTGCATGCAAAAAGAACCCAACAAGTGTGGGTTCTTAAAAATTCTAACTGAGCTCTTTGTGTTTCTGATTGCAGGGTAAAAAGAAAGATGTGTTAGTCATGGATAGTGGATGCTCTGTGCACATGAATGGAGATAAAACCTTGCTATCAGAATTTGAGGAGAAAGCTGGCCCAACAGTGTCTTATGGAGATGGCAACAATGGACACACTTTGGGATATGGCAATATAATAATTGGAAATGTCATCATTGAAAAAGTAGCTCTGGTGAAAGGACTCAAACACAATTTGCTTAGTGTTAGTCAGATCACAGACAGAGGTTATCATGTCGACTTCAATGATACTCACATTGAAGTGATCAGTAAAACATCTGGAAGGATTGTCTTAACTGGTCAAAGACGTGGTAACATTTATGAAGCCAATGTCTACACCAATACTGATGGTCTCTCAACATGTCTCATCAGTAAAGCAACAGTAGATGAAAGTTGGAATTGGCACAAGAAGCTTTCTCATCTCAACTTCAAGAACATCAATGAGTTGGTTAAGAAAGATTTGGTGAGAGGATTACCAAAGGCATTATATACTCCTTATGGACTCTGTGATGCTTGTCAGAAGGCTAAACAGAGAAGGACATCATTCAAGAGTAAATCTGAATCCTCGATTGATGAACCATATCATATGCTACATCTTGACTTGTTTGGACCAGTCAACATTATGTCCATCAGTAAGAAAAGGTATAATCTAGTCATTGTTGATGAATATACTAGATTTACCTGGGTGTATTTTCTGCACAGAAAAGATGAAACTGCAGAGATACTATTGGACCATGTGAGACTCATTGAAACTGGCACAAAGTACAAAGTCAAGATTCTAAGAAGTGATAATGGAACTGAATTCAAGAATTCAGTAATGGAAGAGTTCTACAAATACAAAGGAATAGTTCAACAATTCTCTGCTCCTGGCACACCCCAACAAAATGGAGTAGTTGAAAGGAAGAACAGAACTCTTATTGAAGCTGGAAGAACAATGTTTGGGGAAGCTAAACTACCTACATATTTCTGGGCAGAAGCAGTCAACACAGCATGCTACACAAAGAACATTACTCTAATCAACAGACATGGTGTCACTCCTTATCAAATGATTAAAGAGAAGAAGCCGAGTCTGAAACATTTGCATGTGTTTGGTTTCAAGTGCTTTGTTCTTAGACCTCATCCTGAACAGCTAGGAAAATTTGAAACTAAAGCTGATGAGGGCATTTTTATTGGTTATCCAACTTCAAGAGCCTTTAAAGTATATAACCTTAGAACAAGGACAGTCATGAAGTCTATCAATGTTTCTTTTAATGATATGAAGATAACAGGAATTGCTGAAGACTCACATGACAGTTTGATCTTTGCAAATGAAGCTACCAAGAATTCTGATGAAGTAATGTCAGATACTGATACTCTATCAGATCCTGATGATCGACCAATACCTGATGAAACACCAGTTACTGATGATGATTCAAATAATGCAAATGTTGAGGGGGAGCAACAGCAAACTACCATCAGTACTGATACAACTCAAACATCAGGAGGAGAATCATCAGAAACAAATTCAAGTGATAATCCTGACAGCACTTCAGGAGGAGATAGCACTATCTCAGGGGGAGCTTCTAATAATTCTAGTTCTTTTGAAGATAACACAAATCAAGGGGGAGCATCCAACTCAAGAAATGATTTACCATCAGCAAGGAAATGGACCAAAAGCCATACTCCTGATTTAATTATTGGGAATCCTGATGCAGGTGTTAAAACCAGAAGTGCAACACAAAATGAATGCCTCTATAATAATTTTCTTTCAAAGGAGGAGCCTAAGAAAGTTTAAGATGCACTCAAGGATGCTGATTGGGTTACAACAATGCAAGAAGAACTGAATGAATTTGAAAAAAATGAAGTCTGGAAACTAGTACCAAGACTAAAAGGTAGATCAATTGTTGGTACAAAGTGGGTGTTCTGAAACAAGACAGATTCAGATGGCACTATTGTGAGGAATAAAGCAAGACTAGTTGCAAAGGGGTACTCTCAACAGGAAGGAATAGACTATGATGAGACTTTTACTCCTGTTGCAAGGCTAGAAGCCATCAGAATTTTTCTGGCATATGCAGCTCATAAGCAATTCAAAGTTTTCCAGATGGATGTTAAAAGTGCTTTTCTGAATGGAGAATTGGAAGAGGAGGTATATGTTGAACAACCTCCTGGTTTTATTGATCCTAAATATCCAGATCATGTCTATAGATTAGATAAAGCACTTTATGGACTAAAGCAAGCTCCAAGAGCCTGGTATGAAACTCTAGCTCAATTCTTACTGGAAAGTGGTTTCAAAAGAGGTACAATTGATAAAACCTTGTTTTATTTGAATCATGGGAAGGACTTGCTGTTAGTTCATATTTATGTTGATGATATCATTTTTGGGTCAACTAACCCCAAATTTTGTGAGAAGTTTTCAAAGCTAATGCAGTCTAGATATCAAATGAGCATGATGGGAGAAATGAGCTATTTCTTAGGTCTGCAAGTTAAACAGACTGATGATGGAATTTTTATCAATCAGTCAAAGTACACAAAGAATCTATTGAAGAAGTTTAATATGCAAGACAGTGCTACTGCTACAACTCCCATAGCTACAGCTACAAAGCTTGATCCTGATCAAGGTATTGAGGTAGATGTAACTAACTACAGAGGTATGATAGGCTCACTTTTGTATCTAACAGCTAGCAGACCAGATATCATGTATGCAACCTGTCTATGTGTAAGATTTCAGGCAAACCCCAAAGAACCACATCTCATTGCTGTTAAAAGGATTTTCAGATACTTGAAAGGCACTCCATCACTTGGCCTTTGGTATGCTAGAGAGTCTGACTTTAATCTATGTGGTTACTCAGATGCTAATTTTGCAGGATGCAAAATAGACAGGAAAAGTACTTCAGGCAGTTGTCAGTTTCTTGGAGGAAGACTAGTTTCTTGGTTTAGTAAAAAGCAAAAGTCTATATCCACATCAACTACTGAAGCTGAGTACATAGCTGCAGGAAGCTGTTGTGCTCAGATCATGTGGATGAGGAATCAGCTAATGGAATATGGTTTGTCATATTCAAAAATACCTATTTATTGTGATAATCAAAGTGCTATTGCTATGACAGGAAATCCAGTTCAGCATTCTCTTACTAAGCATATCAGTATCAGATATCATTTCATAAGAGAACAAGTACTGGAAGGGACAATCGAACTCCACTTTGTTCCTACTGATTGACAGCTAGCTGATATATTCCCCAAGCCACTACCTGAAGCTACTTTTACAAAATTGGTGAATGAATTGGGAATGGTAAACTATGAAAGTTTCTGAGAACAAGGGGAGACCAAATACTGATGAGTGTCAGATCCTGATGCATGTCGAATACTGACGAAGAGTCAATCCTGACGTTAGTCAAACATCAGATCCTGATGCAATGGTTTGGTTATCAGTACAATATGTATACTACAAGTAATCCCTAATTGTTCTGTTCCTGATTTAACTGTGGTTATTGTTGATGAATTTGTTACTTACATGATTACTTTAATTAGTTTTCATTTTCTTTGATTTAATTCTTTGAAGAACAATTCGTAAACATAAAAAAAATTGCAGAACACATTGAATATGATTAGAGAAATAGGATTCTTTATTAATAATAAGAAAGAGATTACATGCAAGTATTACATCTTTTTTGTTCTCTCTATCTACTAATCTATTCAACAGGAAAATGAAAAGTGAAGTCCAAACCACTCCATTGTTAGCAGCCATCCCAGATCCCATCTTTGCCATTTTGTTTGGGTGGAAGTTGAAGGGATAAGTTTATTTTTGCTGACATATTCATTAACAATGGTTGGTGGTATTGGATGAGGATGCCTTAACGGAAAGCCATGTTAATGTTGCTTGAAGAACAGCATCGATGTCGATCACTCTTGCAGGCCTTTCTCTCCCGATTT
The DNA here is from genome assembly GCA_036435485.1 of Saposhnikovia divaricata. Lineage (NCBI taxonomy): Eukaryota > Viridiplantae > Streptophyta > Magnoliopsida > Apiales > Apiaceae > Saposhnikovia > Saposhnikovia divaricata. The sequence goes on along the minus strand of CM071594.1, from coordinate 49,803,468 downwards.
CTTCAAGACTGGCATCCATCTGCAGCCACAAAGTTTCAAGCTGCCTTTTCCAGTCAGAGGCATCAAACTCTTCACGAGTATAACTGAAGATATCTCTGTTCTCTACGAGATGGAGATTCTTTTCCTTGATGGTAAGTTTTGACATTGTTTAACGGTGTATTGTGTGAAGGGTTTTTGATTTTCAGGAGAGAATGAAGGATTAAAGGGATAGTGGACAAGTCTCTAGGTGTTAAATAGAGATGGGTGAGTAACGAAGTACTAAAACGCTTCGTATTCTGGTTTTTAATGGTTCTAGGTATTTTAAGAGAGTGTTATTTGATATTTTTAATCAAATATTTTATTGTTATATTCATAAATGCACTTCTTAAAAATACGAGCGCGTGTATTTTACTCACTGATACATATAGATACACAACGTGTCATATACGGTTAACACCACTCTCTCACGTCGCACAAATCGATTACTAACACCTGTTTTTGAAAAATTATTAGTTGTCTAAAATCAATTTAGTTCACTAAACTGATTCATTATTCTCAAAACTATCAGTATTGTCCTTTTCTCTACGCGAACATAAACCCTAATTGCTCAAAATTTCAATCTCTCTTTGTCACACCAAAAATGGAGAATTCATCATTTGTAAACAATAAGGTTGTTATCAATGGTGTCACTTTTGCTCTCAACTATTATGTTGCTGTTCTTGACCATCAGGAACTATCGAATGACTTTCACATCATTCAGGATTTCTTGGCGTATAGTCCGATTCATTATGCTTTAACGGCAGCCGCCAAAGTCTCTTTCAAGTGTGTGATGCAGGTTTGGAAGACCGCTGTCTTTGGTGTACTTGAATCTTCAGGAAGTCCTAACCTGACCTTTACACACAATGGAGTTACACATCATGTTACTCCAGAAGTAGTTGTTGAAGCTCTGCACTTACCTTCTCTAAATGGTAAGACTCCTACAACAATTTCTGATGCTTTTTTGCTGGAATTTGCTACGAGTCTTGGTTACAATGGAGAACCAAGAAAGTTTGGAGAGTTATACATAACTAAGCTAAAGAAGGAATGGAATTTTTCTTTGATACCGTCAGTAGGTGCTTCTTGAACAAAGTCTCTAACTTTGATGCACTACCGACTGCTTCAGTTCACATTGGGTACTCTCTAATCCATGATACTGTATTTGATTATGGGTCTTTCATTCTGAGAGCATTAAATGCTAGGAAAACAGATAAATGTGGTTATGTCTGTTTTATTAGATTTTTTCAATTAATATTCTCTCACTTATGTCCCAATGTTGATTTTGAAAATGATACAGTATTGCCTATCTTTAAAATTTCAGAAAACAATATCAAATCTTTGGTTAAATCAGATAAGGCTAATGGTTTTGAGGGAAATCCATATATTCCTAAGGGGGTCTGGCTTCTCTTGAAAAAGAGATTGCCTGAACTTTATGGCCCAGCCACAAGTGCTATGGGATAGGACCAAACACATCCTATTCCTGACACAAGCACACATCATAAACAGTTTCCTAAACAGTCAACCACCTCTGGTGTCTCTCAAAAGACATCAGTTGTAAAAGAAAAGAAGTCAGCTAGATCTGATGTGTCTGGCAGACAATCAGGATCAAAGGATTTCTCCACTTCTACCCTCACTAAAACGAAGTCACAAGGAGGTAAACAAGAAGTTCAGATTGATGAATCTTTGATTAAGGTTGGAGCATCTAAAGAAACAGGTGAAAAGAGGAAGTTTTTGCAACAGGTCTCTGATTCTGATAGTGATGATGACAAGACCATCTCTATAATCATGAAGAAAAAAGAAATTGCTGCTCCTGTTATTGCTGAATTGGTTAAGCCAATAAAGCAAAAGAAAAGAAGAAGAATAATCAACAAGAGTCAGTATTATATTCCTGAAGATATGCAGAATCTTAATGATGATATTGATCTTGATGAATCATCAGTTCCTGATACAACTGTGCTTCCAGATATCTCTACTCCTGATACATCACCTGTAAAGACTGTTGAGATTATTGATTCTCCAGCACCTACATCTCCTAAGAGAAGAATAATTAAAATTTCTGTGGATGAAGTAAATGTTATTGCTGCTCAGCTTGGTCATAAACCAACACCTCTTCAGATAAAGAGACAAGCTGAAGCAAAGGTTTTTAGTAGACTGAAGAAACAGAGGATCACTTCACCTCTAAAAGGATCAAGCACACAAGAACCTGAACTTCAAATGAGTTCAGAAGCTATTGAAGATCCAGTCCCACAAGAACCACCCACTCAAAGTGTGGGTGCAGACATTTATGAAGGAATGGTCCCACAAGAACCACTTTCTCAAAGGGAAGGTGAAGACAAGAACATTCATGCCCCACAAGAACCATCTTCTCAAAGTGAAGATACAGGCAAGTTTACATCAGCCTAGGAGATTTCTAACACTGCATTTGAGGGAAGTGCACAAGAACCTTTGACTCAAAGTGTTAAAGCAGCTTCACAACCTCAGACTACACAAGAACCATTGGTAACAATTACTGATGCAAGTCATTCTCCAGTTGCAGATGTCAATCCTGATGAAAGTATTTCTGATCCAAGTATTCCACTGCTCATTGAACTACTTTCTTCAAGACCAATGGAATCTATCTCAACTTCATCAAGTAACACTTCTATCTCTGCTTCTCTTACTGATAGTATGATTATAGATAGACCTGAGACAAGGGATACCTCTATTTGTATGACTTCAGTCCACTCTTCTCAGCCACCTCTTATTTCTTTGAATTTGTTGAGCCAGAACCTTTCTTGTGAGAAAGAGAGTGAACATTTAGAGAAAAAGAAGAGTGTAGAGAGGCAGTTTCCTGAACTGGCAAAAGGAGAGGTAGAACAGAGTGGGAAGTTTCAAACTTCTAGTGAGGTAGCAGTTACTATTGAAAGTAACTTAGGTAATGTTGTAAGAAGTGATGAGATCACTTTAGAAAAACAGAGAGATTTCGGAATTGTTTCTACTCTGAATGCAGGTTTTCAGGATACAACAGTACCGTCTGCTATTGATTTAAAAATGAAAGGAGTTATGAATCCTGAAGACAATGTGGATGATAAAATTCCTGAGGATAATGATAGCTCAGATGATGATGATGATGATGATGATGATGATGATGCTGATAATGATCATGAAGCGGCTCAGCTTAATGCTGTCATGAAAGCAAGTCTAGGATCTACTTATGGATCATCCAGTCAGTTTATGGAGTCTATGGGTAAATCTATAGCTGCTCAAGTTGAGATCATAGAAGATTACAGCAATCTTCTTCCTGAACATATTCAAGCTGCCAGAAGATCTGAATGGTATACTGAGTGGAATCAGTCTTCTGCTGATATAAATTTCAATAATGCACTTTTTCACTCCGATCATATCGCTACTAAGATTTCTGATCCTAATCTCAAAGCTCATCAGAAGACAACAACTATTCTGGCAAAAGGTCTGAAGGATGAAATTAATTCTGTCAAGCGTGATAATGAAAAATTTCATGATTATTCTGAAATTGCCACTGCTAAACAACTTCAACATTTAAGCACTGCCTTCACCACAAGGATGGATACCTTGGAAGACAAGTTTGTCACTATATCCTCAAGAATGACAAATATTGAAGATTCTCTACAACTTATCTTATCCTTATTGACTGATCCTGATGATGCTACTTATGTCAAAAAGGGGGAGAAGGTAGTCAAAACAAAATGCACACCTGATCTAGTTGTAAGAAAGGATGATGATACTTCTGGAAATGATGGTGGTGCTCAGTCATATGAACCAGGAACCTCTGATGCTGCTTTGGTAACAAGGAGAATTCAGTCACAAACTCAAACCAAGCGGTCAACTCATATTTCTGAATCTGGGAAGAAAACAGTAAGAACAATGGTGCAATCTCAAATCCTGACAGAAGAACAATTTTTGTCACCTGGTCAAAGTCAAAAGCAAACACTTCCCACAATTCTTGAAGGTGATGAAGATTTGCTAATTACTGATGTAGAAGATGCTCCACATCTATTTAAGAAGATTACTACTAGGACAGGTGATAGTGAAATTGTATATCACACTAGTGCTAAGGTTCATCAGTATCATGCTGAGAAGGCACTTGCTTTAACTTCTGAAGAAAATCCAAATATGACTACTGATGAGATCTTAGAAGAACAAAACCGGATTCTTGAGGAGATTGCTAAACAAAAAGAAGCTCCTGCTGCAGGAAGAGGAAGAGGCAGAGGAGATAAAAGAATAGGAAGAGGAAGAAAGCCTATTCAAACAAGTTCAAGACAGACAAGGTCTAGTGGAATAACGATTGAGAAGATACTTAAAGATTCTCAAAAAGTAAAGAAGAAGAAATCTCCGTTACTTCTTACATTGAATCCAGATAACAAATTTAATGTACCTGAAGAAGCTGCTGATGAAAGACCACAGTTAGCTAGAAGAGGTAAAGTTACTGTGAGGACTACTCAATCTGCTGTTCCTGATTCTGATGAAGCTGAAATCTTGAAAGAACTTGAGGTTATGATTCTTGCTGATGTGGTTGAAATTCACAATCTGAAAGTTGATGAACAAGAAAAGGAGGCCAGAAAAAGAGCAAAAGATACTGAGGTTGAAGAAACAAGAAAGTACTTGGAAGATCTGGCTGGTTCAAACAGATTATTGTGGTATGATCGAAATAGACTTGTTACACAACATCAACAGAATGATACACCAGTAATAGGAAAGAAAAGCAAGAAATGGAAGAACAGAGTAAGCAACTATAGAGAACTAGTTGTTTTCAAATCTGTTGGATTAATTACTGGACCTTCACTGATTGAGTCTGATGAATCTTCATTGATTGCTAATGCTGAATCTCTTGAATCTGCTGAATCTCTGCCACTGTGGACGAGTATGCAATCTGGTTTGAAGGGTTTAGAACCTGGAACAAGAGGAGGTATTGGATTTTATAATGCAGAAGTTGTTTTTATATCTCAAACAGATCAACATTTTTTGTTAAAAGGATTGGTGATGAACTAACTGTTGATGATCTTTGGGAACTAGAATATGTTGCTATTGTTCCTTGCAATGTGGACTCAAAGAAGATAGAGAAATTGTTGTATTTCATGAAAGACAAAAGTGTCAAGAAGCTGTCTATTCATGAGGTGTTGTGCAAATCAACAAAAGAGCTAAAATATATTCTCTATTTGCTTGAAAATAGACAAATTCCTGATAAAGAAGCAAGTGTTTACAATAACTGGTGTACCATGATTTTCAGAACAATCAAGTCCAGATATTTAAAAGGAGGATCAAGGTATGATGGTAATTACACTCCCATGTACTTGAATACAGAAGGACAAGAAGTTGAAATGCAAAGGAGTTCAGCTGTTAAAGAAGTGATATTTTATCAAGAACAATTATCTCTGAATCCTGGTGGAAGAGATCTTGCATATTTACTATTGGGAGAGTTAGATTTACCAAGAAGTTCAATTCAGAATCTCAGAGCTGGAATCTATCAGATTGGTAAAGGAGATGAAGAACTTAGAAATCTGAAGAAAAGACTAATTCAAATTCTCGGTGATAAAGAAGAAGAGTTATTATCAAGTTTCTTGTAGTTGAGTAATTTCTTTGAGAGAATTTCTGAGACTAAGCCTGAGGATTTCTTGTAATATTTTGTTTTGAGTTTTTGACATCACTGAATCAAGGAATTTGTGCTTTATTTCACAAAGTACAAATTGGGGGAGATTGTTAGATATTGATTCAAGTGATGATCAGGATCTGGACTACTGATCAGATACTGATGCTGATGTCATCAGTAATGCACCGTCAGGATTGGGTTATCATCAGGATTGGAAGCTGATCAGGATTTCATGAGGATATACATCAGTCCAGGAATCTAGGAAGATTGACATGTCGATTCCTGATTTATAGGAATGCAGTTATCATTCAAGATATGTACTAAGAAACGTATGTAATTGATTTGATATATCTTGTAATTGATTGTGTATCTGTGTACTGTATATAAACACAGTTTAGGTTTTACTTAATTGAAATCGCTTACACGAATTATCTTGTAACCTAGCAGCTCTTAAGAACATAAGAATTTCTTGAGAGAGTTTGTAACAGTTTTATATCAGAGTTAATAAAGCTGTTATTTATTCATACTTGTGTTATTATTTCTGTTTAAGTCAAAAATCTTATACAATTGTATTCAACCCCCCTTCTACAATTGTTAATTATTGGGCAACATACCTAACCCTTTGCAGTTAGCTTAAAGGATGATCTAATATATTTATCCCTACGAATAAGAGTGATGAGGCATTCTATACAGAATAGATTTTGAAGCTAGAGCGGGTAAGCAAAGATTGGGATGGAGCTACATATTAGATGGTATAGTAAATTTTATTCAGAGCAGTGATAGAAGTTGGAAATAATTTGTATTAATTAGATTCTTGTTTCATACCATAACCTGGAATCGATCCAGGGTGAGGAATCGTTGGTGTATTAAGTTTTAATTGTATTTGTTAAATTGGATTTTGGTTTGGGTTGAATTACTGGTGGATAGTCCGTTTTACGAATACTTCATACCGAAATTTTCTAAAATTTCCCTGTATCAAAGTCTATTTTATTATAAAAAGTGTTAAGTATTGAACACACAAGTGAATACAGGGGGGTGAATGGATTCTCAAACTTTTCTTCTGATAAGTGTTTTAGGTGAAGGTTGTTTTAAGGGTTTGAATCTGATTATGTAACAGAGTGTGTGTTTGTGTTTAACAGATTATGTAAGTGCGGAATATAAACACAAGAACATGATATCACTTTAACCTAATATTGTATTAGATAAAGATTTGCTACAATCTGTGAATACAAATGATAGTATTCTCAGCTTCTTTCTCAGAGAGATATTACTTGTAAAAACTATAGATCACTCTGTTTGATACTTGCTAAAGAAGTAGGGTTGTTCACTTATATCACGTGAACAACTTGCTTACGACAAATAAGGTAGCAAAACAAATTTGCTTTCTAATGTGTCTACCCTATTTGAGTAAACATCCAAACTGCTACAGATTTGACTTCTTAGAACTCTGTTCAGATCCACTTCTTTAGCTTTTTGTCTCTTGTACTATTTCTCCAAGCTTCTTTGTAGCCTTTCCAACGTGCTTTATCGTATGTGGTCCATAAAGTGTCTTGGCTTGTTGCAGGTTTCTGACTTGTACAATTCTTCAGTATTTTGTCTCCAAGATTGTATTCGAGAAGTAACTCTGTTGGTGATTCGAGAACTAGAATTGGCTTAATCGATAACTCCGTGTTCTCGAATACTGTTCAGCTGACATATCGAATCACTTCTCGAATAAGTCTTTTCTCCAGGAATCCTTGAGATATCGAATAGAGCATTTTACTTATCGAATCCGAGAGATATCGAATAGCTTCTTTAGTCCTTTAGATATCGAATGTAGCTTTGACTTGTTGACTCTTAGAGAACTCGAATGATGCTTTGACTTGTTGACTTCTTGAGTTCTCGAATAGAGTATTAAACATGTCGAATCTCTGAGTTCTCGAATGAGGCTTTGACTAGTTGACCTCCAGAGACATGGGGATATCGAATTCCTGACTTCTAGAATGCTAGACTTCTCGAATATAACAAACTTACTTCTCGAATTGGTACTTAGTCAAATCTTCATTCTCCAAATTCCAACTGTGTTTATTTTGACAGTCTTGGTCTTCAAGCTTGAGGCATGATCCTTGGAACTTCTTTCAAGCATTATTCTCTGACTTTAATTACAGTTACACAAGTAGAATTTGATGCCTATTATAAGTACTACAACAAGTAGAAACTCTACAACTAGAGGTACCCTCAGTTAAGAGGTCATGTAGGCAATGCAAAGCATTACAGACAATTAGGCTTGTTATTAGATGTATACAGGCATGCCTCTGTGACTAACAAAAAGTATATTTTCAGTATTGGGAAGTCGGGGCATTACATCTCCTTTCACGGGAATATATTTCTCTATCAAAAGAATTCCATGGCTCAAAAGTAGATCCCAAATGACCGGGGGAAAGTGGTAGGTACTAGTTACAATTAATTTTGCTTGGCAAGTGGTAATGCATTATCCTGCTTTTTCTCTTTGGTTGTTTTGTACTTGTTCTTTGTATTAATTTCATATCATATTTCTCGAAGTTTATGAGAATGCATGAAATTATAATATGGGATCAGTAGAATAAGATAGAAAGAGAGGGCAGAAAAGCTGAAGATATATATTATTATTATTTCTACTGCATATTACACGGAGGCAAGAGCCTCAATATATAGAAAATAGGAAACTTGGCGTCTACTCTTGCTATAGTAGCTAGTATACACTACAAGAAAAATGACCATTTATGACGGAAATTTAACACTGAAATCGTCGCAATTGATACCAATTATGACGGAAAAAAATCGTCATTTTTGCTCGAGTCTTAAGTTCGGATTTTCGTCACAAGTTCAAATTTCGTCACAAGTTTAAATTTTCGTCATAAGTTCCAAAATGGGGCCCACTTTCTACAATAAAATAATATAGGAACTTCCGACGAAAATAACCGTCATAAATAAACTTTATTTTTATTTCATTTAAATGAAAATTAATAGATTTATTTACCAACAAAAATGCAAGAAATGACGACTCAAATTCCGTCGTAAGTTAAGTCCACACATTTTTAAAAAAAAAAGCACTGGAATCTGGAAATTCCAGAAACCAGTACCAAAACCTGCATCGATGTACACTAGATTGCATCGATGCAACTGGTACAATACATGAAGGACCATACGAGATGCTCAACAAAGAATTCTCCAAATCGAATCCGATTTCGTGGTACTGCTGAGCCATCAAGCCTATAATAGTGAGCTTCTTATAATAATCACTCTTGAAGGAGCTCTTGATTATTGTGATGCAAAACATTCCCCACGACTTGTCATAAAATAAGCTTTCCTTGTCTAATCGAATGTTTAAATCCTGGTACTGATTAAACACAAAAAAAATTGGTGGAAAATCCGAGAGCTCTTCCATTTGTCCATCGTAGCACAATTAGGTATCCTTATATAACGGCTCATCGTAGCCTCTTAAACTCATTAATGCTACCACCTTGTCTGCGACCACATCATATGGCTCATCGGCTAGATAGCTAAGAATTGCTCCCGTATCAAATGTTACTCTGGTATAAGGATCATTTTCGTGGTAAGTCAGTACGTATGGATTGATGCTAAGACACGTATCTTGTACATTTATACACTCCATATCAGCTTTGTAAAAATAAGTACCATTCCACCAGCCAACACCATCCTTCCCATTCCCTTTTCCGCCTTCGCTCACAACCGTTCACCCCGTTCGCGAAACCACTGCTGTGCATACAGTAGGCCACCTGCAATTCCCATTTCCCACCATTTCACCTCTGTATCCCCTCCCATCTCTACACCACCAATCGCAACACCTACCCGCCTCCATCCTCTTCACAGACTACACCACAACGCCCCTTCTCCAATTCGCGTCACCATTCCTCGCCTCCGTGCACCACCACGCCCCTTCTCCAATTTGTGTCACCATTCCTCGCCTCCGTCCTCTGTTCTTCTCCTGTGCACCCACCTCGTTCCACCGGTTAGCAGCCATCTCCACTTTTACCGCCCCTCTACCATCTATTCCTTCACCTCGCACAACCACTGCTATTCAAGGTCAAACCCGTCACTCTCACCTCCGTCTTCTTTCTCTACCTCGCACCATCCCCTTCAATTCGAATAACATCCTCCCACCTCTGTTCTTCTACAGTTGTTCCTCTACATCACAGCCTACAACCAATCCTCTTCCACCCATCCCTTTTGCCTCAAGCACCGCTGCGCCGTCCTCCCCATCCCTTTTGCTTCTCCCCTTCAATTCGCGCAGCCACCAACGCCACCATCCCCTCAACCCACCTCCGTTTACCATCTACTCCACCTGCGTTCACCACCGAACTCCCTTAACCCCATCTCCTCTACTCTACAGCCGCCTTCATATAATTTTAGAAGATTATATGTATATGTATATTTGTGTAATGAGAGAGAGAGACTAGAGAGAGAGAGCTGCTAGATGAAAGAGATAAGGGGGATATGGGGTGGGGGGCGGCCGAGTGGTTAGGATAAGGAGTCGGTAGAAAAAGGGTTAGAGATATTTAACGGTTAGGATTTAATCCTAGTTGCATGAACGGCTCAGATCGGTTATGTTTTACATGCCATCAATCCAAACCATCTCCTCTCAGCAAATTGCAGCACGCCAAGTGTCCTTGAATTACAAATAAGCAAAAATATATACAAATATGTGCATTATTTATCAAATATTTATATCTTGTAAATTAAAAATAAAATGCTTAAAGTATTCAATAAATATTCAAATAAATTTTTAATATGTATTCGATATAATGCAAATAAATAACAATAAAAATTGAAACAAATAATAATTATTTAATAGTGGCATTCTAATATTTTATAATAAGCACGTATTTAAAATAAAAATATAATTAATTGTAACATTCAAAAATAATATTTAAAAAAAATATAATAGAAATTTATTAAAATATAGTAGACCACTACTATAAATTTTTAATATAAGTTTAAAAATATCATTTAAATCTAAGTTGAACATTACTAAAATACACACGTAGTATATTAGAAAATTTAAGAAAATTATATCATTAAAAAGTACATCTAATCTATTTTAAAATAATAGATAATATATATATAATTTAGTAATTTTTGCAAAATTTGAAAAACTAAAAAATTAATTTGGATGTGAAATTAGTAGTCAACTTTTGATTTGACTAGTTCTACTAACTAGTACTTTGTCCCAAATTGTTATTTCTATTTTTTGAATAATATTTATCGACGATCTAAAGATGTCAATACATATCTAATTCAGTGATATTTCCAAAATTTAAAAATAAAATTCACTTTGGATACTGAAATTAGTGGTCAACTATTGATTTGACTATTACTACTAACTAGTACTTTGTCCCAGTCTGTTGTTTCAATTTTCTTAAAAATACATATTGGCGATCAAACCATACGGATGTCAATATATATCTAAATAAGTGATATTCCCAAAATTTTACGAAATTAAAAATTAATTTGGATAGTGAAATTACTAGTCAACTATTGATTTGACTAGTACTACTAACCAGTACTTTATCCCAGATTGTCGTTTCTATTTTTTTAAAAATATTTATCGACGATCCAACAGTACAGACGTCAATATATATCTAAATAAGTGATATTCTCAAAATTTTAAAAAATAAAAATTAATTTGGATAGTGAAATTAGTAGTCAACTATTGATTTGACTAGTACTACTACCTAGTACTTCGTCCCATATTATTTTTTCTATTTTTTTAAAAAATATTTATCGACGATCCAACCATACGGATGTCAAAACATATCTAATTAAATGATATTCCCAAAGTTTCAAAAAATAAAAAATTAATTTGGTTGGAGTTATTAGTAAATCACTACTAGTCCGACTAGTACTAGTAACTAGTGCTTCGTCCCATATTATTGTTTCCATTTAAAAAAAAATATTTCTCGATGATCCAACCGTACGGATGTCAAGACATATCTAATTAAATGATATTTCCAAATTTTCAAAAAATAAAAAATTAATCTATGTGGTTGATGTATACATAATAAGAAAAAATGTTGAAGAACTTTACGACGGATTAAGAAAATCGTCGTAATTCTAGGGAACTTATGACGGAAATTTCGTCATAATTAACCCAGAATTACGACACATTTTTCCGTCGTAAGTTTACATTAGAAAAAGTAATTCATTTTACAATTAAATTTAGTTACAATAAATTAATTTACGACAGAATTTTCATCGTTTGTTCATTACTAAAAGTAATCAAACTTACGACGTATTTCCGTCGTAAGTTAATGTTTGGATGAATTTTTAATTGCAAAACCACACGTCATTTTTTGCATCAAAAAAATTAATTTACTTTTATTTCCAGAAATCGAACTTGCGACGGATTTTCCGTCACAATGTCATTTACGACGGAATTTCCGTCGTAAAGTCATCTTTACCATGTCCCCACTTTCCCGAGTTGACTTAGTCAGCAAAATTTTATTAATAAAATAATTAACTTGTGACGGAATTTATTTTCGTCGTAAATTTGGCGCAAAATTTACGACAAATTGATATTCCGTCGTAAGTTAGGCGGGAAAATGCAATCCGTCAAAAGTTTGCCGTCATAATTGGCCAAATTTTTTGTAGTGATATGATGATATTATCTTAATGACATAAGCTTGATGATGTCAATATTAAAGCTGATATTTAACAATATTATAGTGCATGGTTTGTAATTTTTTATATGGTATTTCATTAATTGACGCAAGAAACCAAGTACATCCTCTTTTTCCAAACAAATGCATTTTTACAGGCACTTACCTAATACAATAAAACTTTGTGTATTCATATGTTGACTACTAATTGTACCAGTATTGTTATGAAATAATTATACTATGTTCACATGTTAGCCACCATCAATTTTCAATACTCCATTTGTCTCTCTCATTTCTTTACCCTTTTCTTTTTGGAATATCCATCTCAAATCTTTACATTTCAAAATTACCCACAATAGTAAAGTTTTATAATAAAAAAATAACTACATTCATTACTTTCCTCCACTAAACTCACTTTATTACATAAAATATTGATTGCTCCCACAACTTTACTCATTTTTTTTACTATTTTATACTTTTTCTAAACCTCCGTATATTTGTAAACAAATGAGAGGGACGGACAGTGTACATGTTAGGTGCCATCAAGATTTCAACTACTCTAGTGAAGACACTGTAAAGATTGTACTTGACTACTGACCATAAATATTGCCTGAAGCTCTGTATGTGTGCATCACCAATACTTTCGATGTCATCACTTTCTTAATACTTCCAATTTCATAAAAAACATCCCATGACTTTGATCTCCTTCGATGTGCGCTAGACTTTAACAATTCCATCAACTCCTGTCAGGGGAATGGAGTTACATGCAACCGTAGACATATGAGGGTAACAAAATTAAGCTTTTACTCCGTCAAAAGAATTTATTTGGTCGAGAAAGACCCCATTGTAGTGGTTTATAACTTGAACTACACAGTTATTGTCAGATTCAACCGAAAGAATCAAAGTATCCTAACGTGAGAGCAACATGCCATTGTAAATCGCCAAAGCATTGGCCACGTGAGGTGGCAAAACATAACGGCATCTAAATCGTAGAAGATGCTAAGCAATTTTCCTCTTGATCTTGTTTAAAATTTTGTTTTTTGAATAAATATATAATGTAATTCATGCTATAATTTAATGAAAGAGAAGTTAAAATATGATAATTAGAAAACAAATCTCACTTTGAAATACGTGTAGAAAAATTAAACAATGAATAAAAAATAAACATATACCAAACAATGTAATCTTTCTATAATATTACTCACTACATCATAAACATAAAGAAGATTAAGGTATGCATTAACATGTATAAAATTATTCATAGTCTTTAGGTAACATTACTCATATCATGGCGTGTATCCAATGTAGATAAAATATTATTAATATCTAGCATTATTATCTCCTATTTATGTATATTTCAACTTTATACACTTATATTGTCCCCTATTTATGAATATTTCAACTTTATATATTTATTTCTAATTTGGCTTTAACAGGATGAAATTAAGATCTTATTTCTTCTTATCGTTCCAATCTGTGTTCTCGCTCACCCCAATATTTTTTGACATTTTTCAGAATAGATATTCAATTGTAAGCATATAACTCAAGTTATTCAAAAAAAATAAAAATTCTAGTTTGACTTTAGCTCTTCTTAATTTTTAAATTTTTGTATGTTATTTACTTTCTATGGATGATTACTACAAAATTTGTTGTTTTCTTATTTAAAATTATATCCGGGAGTAAGGGAGATAATTGAGTTTGTCAGGGCCAAATATGTCAATTTAGAAAAGTTGTTAGTAATGATATTTTCTAAATTGTATTAATTAAAAAATAAAAATATTGTAAAATTTTAAATCTTATTACAAAAATTGTCAATGTAGTTTGAAGATATTTTTTTACAATTTTTCAAAAAAGAATCATAAATTATTTTCTTGTACAACAAATTATTGAGTTAATAAATATAGAAAAATAAAGTTTAATGATATTAAAATTAGAAAAACGTGAAATTTCATGAAAAAAATACAATAACAACTAAAATAATAAATGTTTATGTTAACAAAATAAGTATCACCGATCTGAGGGAGTTTGCATATATTATTTTAAATTTTTTACATAAAAAAAGTTAAAATGAGAATTCCATCTAATATAAAAAAAACACATAAGTAATGTTGTGTGCATTGCATGCCTATATAATTAAATACATTGATATTACATTTTTTTCTAAAATATACTATTATGTTTTTTAAGATATATAATAGGAGAACAAATTATTGTTTTTAAATTTTTTTATGAATGATTACTAAATATTTCATTATGAAAAAAATCCTAAGATTGACCTGAGGGGAGTGGATGAGTTTAACTAAATTTATAGTTTAAATTAGTTGTGTCATTTTCATAAATATAAGTAACTTTGTAAATTTTTTTGTAATTACAATTATGTCCTGAGGAGTCATCCTCATGAGCAAGAAACTCTTTCACTATTTCTTGTTTTCAAATTTTAATAATTTTAATTTTTAAATTACTTAATTAAATTTAGAATTACAAAACAAGTTATGTATATAGTATATTTTCCTAAGATGTAATATTATTTAGCTTTACTTGATATAATCTACATAGGTTTTGTTTGGTATTTATGTTAAAAATTGTTATGCCAATCAAAAAAATGTTGGTAAAATAAAGTTTTTGCGAAAATCACATAAGTTTGATAATATTTTTGATATGTTCATGTTTTTGGATATTATTTATTAACAGTAATATTTTTGTATAGAAATTTGAATACGTAATAGAGTTTTTAAGAAAAACAAACTCCTATAAATTAGGAAAAGTATTTTTTAGATAAGGAATGATTTAAAATCAGCTCATATATATACATATACTATACGTAAGATATATTTAAAGAGTCCTATATAATATCCTCAATTTCGATGTTTCCGGGCAGGGTAAACTGTATAAAACTTTGACTAAACTGTATAAGACTTTGACTTTGGACTAAACTATATAAGACTTTGACTTTGGCTTGCAGAGTTGAGATACTTATTTATCAAAAACTGGCATGGCTTGGTGAACTGTATAAGACTTTGACTTTGGCTTGTATAAGACTTTGACTTTGGCTTGCATAATAAGCTAAAGTATCCTGCAGAAATAAGTTAATACGTATATAAATAGTGTGTTGTCTTATATTTAATAACAGGCCTTTTGACTTGCTATTTGTGATCTGGAGTATCTCCTTTTTTCACCATCATCTAAAATTCTCGACAATCAATTCAAATTTTTTATATATTTCATGGATTTTTATTTTAGAGATTTTAGGTGCATACCTCAAAATTGTAAGACGTATCAATCTATATTTCTAATTTTCTCGAAAATTTGATTTATAAACATAAAAATATAGAAAAAAATTCAATTACCTTATATTTTTCCAAACTTTCTCTTCAAATACAGGTACCATCTTAATTTTTTCCAAAACTTTTCATTCAATTCATAATTGCCATCTTAATAATCTCCTCAACTTTCTTTTTAGTTTCCCTTCAAATCGAATTACTATTTTAATATTTCCCTAAACTTTATTTTCAAGTTAAATTTTAATAATAAAATTAAATGTTAATTATGATTTTCTAAATTACAATTTAAGGACCCATCTTAATATTTTACTAGATTTTCTTTGTAAGATAAATTTTTAAAACAAATCTTTGTTATCTTCTAAATTACTATATTAATATTTTCCTAAGTTAATATATTACTATAAAATTTAAGAATGGAAAAATAATAAAAATTAAATCAATTTTGGAATATATTTAAATTAAAATTTTATAATAGGAGAAGTGACGGTTCGTAGAAAAAGTGTGTTATCGGCTTAAATCTAATTTTGATGTTATAGTTTTTATACAAATATTACAAATATAAGTTCATTTAAATTATGAGGAAAATGAAATAATGAAAATAAAATATAATAATGTTGGAGATAATATTATGAAGCAAGACTACTCATACTATTTATATAGAATTTTAATTACTTGTTCCTTTAATTAATTTAAATAATATAAATAATTATATACATTTATATCTATACTATTATATAAAAGCCGAAACATTAAAAGTTTGGTTGGTTGGTCGGTACGGAAACTGTTGATTTTACTTATTTACCCTTACATAATTACAGATAAAATACATCCAATTAACTAATCAATTTCCTTTTTCACGTTAAATATACTATATTTTCTATTTTTCAATAACTAATAATTTCCTTTTTCAGATAAAATATAATATCTTTTATATTTTATCTAACTAAAATTTCTTCTTTATTAATCAATTTCCTTTTTCAGGTTAAACATATGACCTTTTCTATTTTTTAATAACTAAATAAATTTTTTAGGTAAAATACAATATCTTTTATATTTTATCTAACTAAAATTTTTACTTTTTTAAAAATACTATGAGCAATTTGTTTAATAAAATAACATAATTTTATTATTATTACTATTAACTAATCAATTACCTTTTAGAGTCAAAACACGTTACCTTTTTTCTTTTCTTTAACTAAAATCTCTCCATTTCCAATTATATCACGGGCAGTTATCTTTTTCAGTCAAACTATGTTACCATTTCTCTTTTCTATAACTAAAATATATCTTTTTTCAATTATTTATTTTTATTTAATAAAAATAAAAATAATATTATAATACTAATAATTAACCGATTACCTTTTCGGCTAAAACGTATCATTTTTTCTAATTAAATTCTCTCTTTCAATAAATATCACGGGCAACATTAATTTCTCATTTTCTAAAATTACTATGAGCAATTTTATTGAGTAAAATAACATAATTAGATAATAATTACTAAAAACTAATCAATTACCTTTTTCACATAAAATATGTCACCTTTTTAATTTTCACATTACCTTTTTATTTTCTCCAAGTAAAATTTCTTCCAATTATATCACGGGCAATTCTATTTAATAAAATAAAATAATAATATTGTAATGCTAATAATTATCCAATTACCTTTTTTTAGCTAAAATATATCATCTTTTCTATATTTTCTAACTAAAATCCCTATTTTTCTAGGAATATCACGTGCAATATTAATTTCTCATTTTCTAAAAATATTACAAGCAATTTTATTTAGTAAAATAACATAATTAAATTATAATTACTATAAATTAATCAATTACCATTTTCAGCTAGAACATTTTACCTTTTTAGTTTTCTCCAACTAAAATATCTCTTTTTCCAATTATATCATGGGCATTCTATTTGATAAAATGAAATAATAATTTTATAATTACTTATAATTAACCGATTACCTTTTTCAACTAAAGCCTATCATTTTTTTTATATTTTGTAACTAAAATCCCTAATTTTCTAAAAATATCAAATAACATTTATATAATTATTATCAAATCATCTCATTCAAAAATTTAAGACTCCAAAATTCCTGTTTTAAAAAAATTAATTCAAATTAATGAAAAAAATTCATATATTATTAAAAAAAATCTATGCATCGCATGGATTTTAAGCTAGTATCTTTAAATTATAAAAACGTTTATATAATTTTAAAAGCTGCGGCAAAGCGTTTATAAAGAGGTTGAAATTTGTTGAAGGGAAACGTTTATAAAAAGGTTGTAATTTGGAAACGGGGAATTCTGTCTTATGATAACCCGCACGGTTGTAAACTGTTTAATTATATTTGGTTAAAATTTTAAGTAGTATATATGTTTTTAGGGATAGTTTCAAAACTACCCATGTCAACTATTAGATTTTTAAATATATACTACCAACCTTTCTAAAATTCTAAAAATACCGACCTTGTTTTCAAAATTCCAAAAATACTATCTTCCTCAATTGCAATTGTTGCAACCTCATTTGCAACTTCGATGCTACAAATTTCTGATTGCAAGTTCCGCGTTTCAGATGTCATTTTGGACCACTTTTTTGGAATCGAATATATATATTTGATTCCAAAAAAGTGGTCCAAAATGCTAAAAAATGCATATTTTCGAAAACTGGAAAAATTTGAAACTGTAAGTTGCAACTTCCAATTTTCAGTTGCAACCTTTGCAACCTCATTTGCAACCGTTGCGACCTCATTTGCAACCTAGGGCGGCGCCAGCCGCGTGCCTTTCAACTGAGGTTGCAAAGGTTGCAAAGGAGGTTGCAAAGGAGGTTGCAAAGAAGGTTGCAAAAGAGGTTGCAAATGAGGTTGCAAAAGAGGTTGCAAAGGAGGTTGCAGAGGTTGCAAAAGAGGTTGCAAAGGAGGTTGCAAAAGAGGTTGCAAAGGTTGCAAAAGAGGTTGCAAAGGAGGTTGCAAAGGTTGCAATCTCTTTTGCAACCTTTGCAACCTTTGCAACCTCACAGTTGAAAGGCACGCGCCTGTGTTGCAGCTGAAAACTGGAAGTTGCAACTTACAGTTTCCAATTTTTCTAGTTTTCGAAATATATATATATAAGGTTGCATATAAGGTTATATTAGGAAAGGTAGTATTTTTGGAATATTGAAAACATAAAATTATAATGAGGTAGTATTTTTGAAAAAATGATTTTATAGAAGTGAAATGATAGTTGGGTGGTAGTAAAATTGGATAGAATTCTTAAAATCTAATGTATTTCTGTAAATATCCCATGTTTTTATTATTAAAATATTTTTTGAATTTTATAAATTTCATGAATATAAATATTATTCTAATTATATATTTTAATTATTACTTTCAAATACATATGTATATATAAAAATATTACATAATAGTAGTTTTTTTAAACTTTTATTTAGTAGAAAGAGTGAAATTTATCTAATCATGTAGACCTTTTTTTTCATTTTTATATAAAATTTTTTATATTATAAGTGTTTTCCAGATTTTATGTAATTTTTAACTATATAATTTATAACTGGTGTGACGCACAGATGTTTTTTTTAATAATTTTTATCTTATTACTCATATTTTCATATATATATATATATATATATATATATATATATTAATTAGTAGGAAAAAAAATTATTTACATTAATAAAATATTATAATACATTTTTGATAGTATTTTAAACGACAATGTTTTAATTTTTAATTATAATATGTTATTGACGGGAATTTTTGGAAGTAGCTTATAAGATTATGTAAATGTATAATAATACTTTATTAAAAAATAATAATTTTTTTTGTTTATAATATGATATTGACGGGAATAGAACCTCAAACTCTTAAAAATAGTTTATAAAATAATATATATGTTTAATAAAGATATGTTGTTGGTGGGATTTGAACTTAACCCATGAGAATATTTTAAATATTAGAAAAAGAATATTCTTCTAGTATTAGATCCAACAGTTTTCACTAATCTATCTCAAAATCCAACGGTTGTTATTGAGTGTATCAAAAAAATGTACATTTTAAATATTTTAATCTTAATATTTTTATTTGATTATTTATAATTTTAATATTTGCTAATTAATAATAATAATAATAATAATAATTATAAAAATTAATAAATTATGATTATACGTTTTTGACACATTTTATATAATTGTCATGATAACACATAGATGAAAGTTATTGTTTGCTTTTGAAGTTACCAATACTTATGGTGTGGCCCCATAATCTCTTTCTACGCTATTTTTCCCTGATCTTGGTCATCAGGTGTAGTGTGTTGATATTCTTGAAAAACAGTTTTCCATCTTTTTAATAGTCTTTGTGTTTGTAAGTGACAATTTTATGATTTATTGGAGTAGTTTATAATATAATATAAATGTATAAAAAGAGGTTTTTTTATTATTATATCCAACGGTTCTCATTAATCTATATTAAAATCCAATGGTTGACATTGAGTGTACCAATTAAGTTACCCACCAACCAAATAGAGATTGTTTTGCTTATAATAGTATAGTATATATAGTATAGACTAACTTAAAACCCATGCGATTTACAGATTTTCTTTTAATATTATATAGTATGAATTTTGGAGGCTTAAATTTTTAAATGAGATTATTTGATAATAATTATATAAATGTTATCAATTTAGCAAAAAAAAAATTATATAAATGTAATCCGTGATATTTCTAGAAAATGAGGAATTTTAGATAGAAAATATAGAAAAGATGATAGATTTTAGTTGTAAAAGGTAATCAGTTAATTATTAGTAAATATAAAATTATTATTTTACTTTATTAAATAGATTGCTCGTTTAATTAGAAAAAGAGAGGACATATTTAGAGAAAATTAAAAAGGTAATATGTTTTAGTTGAAAAAGGTAATAGATTAGTTTATAGTAATTATAATTTAATTATGTTATTTTACTAAATAAAATTCCTTGTAATGTTTTTAGAAAAGGAGATATTAATGTAGTCCGTGATATTTATAGAAAATGAGAGATTTTAGTTAGAAAATAAAAAAAAGATGATACATTTTAGCTGAAAAAGAAAATCGGTTAATTATTAGTATTATAATATTATTATTTAATTGTATTAAATAGAACCGTCCGTGATATAATTGGAAAATGAAAGATTTTAGTTAGAGAAAATAGAAAAGGTAACCTGAAAATTAAAAATGGTGACATGCTTTAGGTGAAAAAGGTAATTGATTAGTTTATAGTAATTATAATTTAATTATGTTATTTTACTATATAAAATTGCTCGTAGTGTTTTTAGAAAATGAGAAATTATTGTTGCCCGTGACATTTCTAGAAAAAGAGGGAATTTAATTAGAAAAAATAAAAAAGATTATACGTTTTAGCTGAAAAGTTAATCGGTTAATTATTAGTATTATAATATTATTATTTTATTTTTATTAAATAGAATCGCGCTTGATATAATTGAAAAAAATAGAGATTTTAGTTAGAGAAAAAAAAGGTAACGTGTTTTGGCTGAAAAAGTTAACCACCCGTGATATAATTGAAAAATGAGAGATTTTAGTTAGAGAAAAGGTAATGTATTTTGGCTGAAAAAGGTAATTGATTAGTTAATTATAATTATAATATAATTATGTTATTTTATTAAACAAAACTGTTTGTAGTGTTTTTAAAAAATGAGAAAGTTTAGTTAGATAAAATATAAAAGATATTGTGTTTTACCTAAAAAGGAAAATTATTTAGTTATTGAAAGATAGAAATGGTAATATGTTTAACCTGAAAAAGAAAATTGATTAGTAAATGAGAAATTTTAGTTAGATAAAATATAGGGCTTTTTTCATAAATATATATAAAAAAGTAAATTTTTGCAATTTTACTTTTGTTAAGAAAAGCTATTTGCAATTTTACTAACCTAAGTTTCAAAATTGCAAAAATACTACCTTTTAGGGCAGCCCTGCCCAGCCGTGCAACCACATTCAACTTTTTTTTTAAGGTCGGTGCTATTTGGGTTCCAAGGCCCCGCAGGGGCATATTCAACTAAATGCAACCACATTCAACTGAATGCAACCACATGCAACTAAATTTCTGATTTCAAGTTCCATTTTTCAGTTGTCATTTTCAACCTCTTTTTTGGAATATATATATATATATATATATATATATATATATATATACATACGCTTTAGTAGCTACCGTTTCATTGGCTCTAGTATTCACGGGCTTTCAAGGAATGGAATATTATCAATAGTCCAAAAAAGAGGTCGAAAATGACAACTGAAAAATGGAACTTGAAATCAGTAATTGAATGCAACCACATTCAACTTAATGCAACCACATGCAACTTTTTTTTAAGGTGGGTTGATTTTGGGTTCCAAGGCCCCGCAGGGGCATCACTAGTACAGAACTGGTCTTTTACGTCGGTTAAATAGACCTTATACGTCGGTTAAATAGGCGACGTAAAAAATAGAATATACGTCGCCTAATAACCGACGTAAAAAACCAAAATGCCGATGTATATGAGTCAATATAAGCGACGTATAAAGACAAAAAAACCGACGTATATATATAGATTATGTTTTATATGTCGCCCATACAAGAACCGACGTATATTGTCAAAAAAAAAATTTTAAAAAATATTTTTTTTTATTATTATTTTTTTTGTTAAATGAAGACGGCACCTCGTAAAAATTTTATATCAACAGAAAAATAATATACAACCTAGAGCAAAAACTTTATATCAACGGAAAAATAATATATAACCTAGAGCAGAAAAGCTCAGGTCCAAGAAACTTCTTAAGGACATACCCAAGAGAAGAAATACCAAAACCAAACAGAACAAAGAGAACAAAAAAAACCTGACATTATTATATTAATCTAATTCTCCCACTAATTCTCCCACTGATTCCATGATCATGATCCTAGATCTTCATCTGCAAACTCCTCAGCCTCACGAACCATGCGCTCAATCTCGTCTTGACACAAACGACCCTTGTCATTTTTGATTGTAATCTTTTCAGATATACCTGAGGCTTTGTCTTCGGCCTTAACATTCAGAATACCATTGGCATCAACCTCAAACATGACTTCAATTTGAGGAGTTCCCCTGCACTCAAAGAGTGTTAAATATAAAAAAAATAAACTGTGAATCTGTACAAAGCTAATTGTACAAGAATAAATAACATTCAGTGACAAGACGCATACCTTGGTGCAGGGGCTATTCCACTTAAATCAAACTTCCGAGAAGTCTGCAATCTTCTGTCAGACTCCTTTTACCTTCAAAGACCAATTAGAAGATTGAACATAGTATCAGAAAAATTCAAGCAAATACAAAACACTTATAGGTCGCAATCAGTAATACGTGATGTTATGAAATGTGAATCAGTGTAACAAGGCGCCTGTCTAAGGTGGTAATACTAAAAAAAGATAGTGTACCTGAATAGAAACAACTGTCTATTAATCTTGGTGAGTTGTAAAAGTTTGGGACTTCTTTGAGGACTTCTTTGCCTCATATATTTATAAATATATTGTCGTTTCAAGATAATCTCTAAATTCAGAAGATGAAAAATTTAAATCAAATATTAATTGCAATGATTCCTGACTAACCTCATTATCTCTAAAAAAAGCTTTCTCCAGGTAATTGAAAAATGTCAGAAACAGGGGTTCCTCCAACGGACTGTTCTATTAATCTATCACTGAAGCATCAACAAAGTACAAGATCACCTGGAAGTAACGACCACCTGGCAGTTGTGAAAAAAAATTTGGACAAAATCTTAATTAAATACTTAAAGTACAAGATGATGTGATTATTAGTTGCAAGTGTAAGAAAGCAAAGGTAAGTAAGCATGAATATCTGAAATAAGAAGAATCTATCAAGTTGAACAATTGAGAATGACTGAATGAGGTAGCAGCACTAGTACAGAATAGGCTTTTAGCGTCGGTCAAAATAGGCTTTAGGCGTCGGTTATTGGGCGTAGTATATGAAGGCGACGCTATAGGTATGGACCTATGGCGTCGGTTAATTGTGCGACGCATATAATGTACTAACAACGTCGGTTATATAAACAACTGATGCCTAAAAGTTGCTAATACCATCGGTTACCTAAAGAACCGACACATATAATCATACTATTGGCGTCGGTCAATTACATAACTGACACATAAAGACAGGTTATAGGCGTCAAGTTTTTAACAACCGACGCCTATTGTATAACTATTGGCGTCGGTCAGTGAAAAGACCGACGCATAAAAGCAGGTCATAAGTGTCGGATTTTGAAGAACCGACGATTAAAGTAAATTTTTTTTAAAAAAAAAATTTAAATTACAATTTCAGTAATCTTGCCTCACACCAACAAATACCAGATTATACAATTATCCAATACTAACAAATATCAAATTTATTATCTAAAAAACTAGTCTAAACCTACAAATGAGAATTCAAAAAAGAAATACTAGAAAATATTACAAAGAATTTCAAAATCCTTCAAACGAAGACAAGGAATTCTGAAGCTCTATGCGTCTCACTTCCAAATCCTTCAATGCCTCTTTCATCTTCACTTCATGGTTCTTCTTTTCTTCTAGTGTACTTACTAGTCGATCAAGAAATCTAAAACCATAAAGCCAATTTAGTCAAAATCGTACAAGTTAACAAGAAGCATCATCAAGGCTTGCTTTAGCAGTTACAGAATCAAGAAGTTCAGATCCTATATAAACATTGAGAAATGGTGGATTTTCACGAATATTTAATCAGATTAGTTAACAATGCTGTTGAAGTTTTCTGCAACCAGTGCAATATGACAAAATTTGGATGAACAAATGAATCATAATAACTCAAATTTAATGTATATCTTAAAAAACATGTTTAATACGTAACTAAAATTGTGAGATGGAGTAGTTATCAAACTTACATCTTTATCTGTATGAGCATCTCTAACAAAGTTGGAGTAATACTCAACAGACTTTGAGACAGAGTCACTATTTAGAAGTTCCAGTATCCGGATAAATGTGTTTGGAAGTGATTCTTTTGCAGTTTCTATATGTTCCAATCTTACGTTTGTTCCCTGTTAAATAGAAAAAGGAAACACTTAAAACTCGTAATACACAAAAGGATAGATTGTGGAACAATATTATCTAGGCTCTCAACAAAGTTACGAAAATAACAAGCTTCTGCATATTTAGCTGCAGAAAGTGCTGCACTTCTCTTAATATCAGCTTCCCTGCGCTCTAGTTCAGCTAGTTGCTGCTGAATCTTTTTAACCTGTTTCTTTTTATAAGGTCTTCAAATATGAAAGTATGAGTCAACATAAATATCGAAAAAGATAAAATCATAAAAATGTAGATGATTGTTTAGAAATCAACATCAAAAAGGTGAAGATTGACGTACATTTCATAATTAACATTAGACCATGATTTGAGCAGCTTCACCAAGATAGACATATTCCTTCTCATAAGCACGAACAATTGCCTCCCAAGTTTCCTGGGAAAAAAAGAGAGTTGACATCAACATTGATATATGATATGAAGCAAGGAAAAGTAAGCAAAAAAAGGATGGTGTTTGTGGGGGTGCTTACAGTGTGACCTGAAAGGCAGCCAAAGAAATTACGAGTTTCTGGAGTGGTGTTGAGGAGAATATCATAAATTTTCTTGGCTTCCAGATAACCAATCCCTGAAAAAGAAGCAAAACAAAGGTGAACGGTGAATAATGGTGTTATTATAAAATAATAGCAAATTATATAATGGTGGCTATAATTTACACCGTGGCAAAATGGTTGAACTTCCAAAAATCTCGAAACTTCCCAGAAGTCCAATTTTCCCAATTTAAAAAACCCCTGATTTAATCCCAACTTAAAAAGCCCTAATTGTTTATGATCCAGTACCTAGAAAAAGAATTGTTCTAGGCTTGGTTGTGTTATTTTCTTTCCAATTATTAAACTATTTTGGGAATTTTTAATAAAGTCTTCCAGATTGAGTTATCCTTGAATCCGAATGCCATTTGAATTTTATTAAAGAGAAAACACCCCATGCCTGCTCAATGCTCTGCACCACATGATTACTATATGATTTTATAAAGATTAAGTGTGAAAAATAATTGAGACCATAGAGAAACAAACCTCATGTAACCAGACCACGTTATGATGTCTGAGTAGCTTCAATGTGCCAATTTCCCTTGTTAGGAATATGTTGTACTTGATGATAACTTCACAATCAATCAAATTGTATAAGGTTTTGTAGCTGTCAACGGATGAGGATTTATAACTCTATCCGTTGACAGGTAGCTCATCAACGGATGAGGTTTTGTAGCATACTGCAGTATCTCTATGTTATCAGTTGATAGTGTTTTTATCCACAGTCATGTTGACCATCAACGGATAGGCAGAATAGGGTAGCCAATTGTAAATAAGCTATGCTATGTAATTCTGTCTAAGTGAAAGTGTATCAACAGATGAAGATAAAACTCTATCAACGGATACAACTCAAATCCACTCTATCAACGGATACAGCTCAAGTCTCAATATCAACGGATACCGCTCAATACATCATCAACGGATGTCAGTGTACAATATCAACGAATAATCATTGACACTGTCTTCTATGATTAGCTGGGGATTAGCAGTTTATAAGGACATGTTTGACTGACAGATCACATGGGTTGATAGTAGATACAAAAAGCAGTATGGCAGCCATACTTTGGAAACACAGAAGAAAGAAGCATTCCGTTTACACTATGAATACAAGAAAGGTGCAATAGACATGTCTGAACACAAGGACAACCTTTCGGCTACATGTGTATTTGGAGTGTAGTAGCAAGTCAACTAGAATTAGATTAATATTATCTTATTCCAGTAGTACTTGTAAAACTTGGGATTTATAACCAAGTGTAGCAACTCTTTGTAGGTTAAGAAAACAGATACATTTTGCTTAGGGTTTCTATTGAATATTCTTAGAAAGCAAAGAGTTGTAAAACAGAAGCTGTGTACTTTTGTATCACAGAGTTTTCTTCGAATAAAAGCTTCAGGTGGTGCATTTAACCACCTGATTTTTTATGTGTTTGTGCATTAATCTTTTTACAAGCAATTATCTAAGTATAGATTTCTGGAGTTCTTATCAGAAAGTTATAAATATCAAGAATTGTATTCAACCCCCCCTTCTACAATTATACAAGTGTGTAATCTGGGAATAACTATTGGTATCAGAGCAAGCTTCTAACATATTTGAAGTGTAAAGATCAACACACTTCCAACATGTCTAAGAAGGATTATGGAGTAAAGATTCCAGTTCTTGATAGAGAAAATTACTTTCACTGGAAAGTAAAAATGCGTCTACATCTCTCGTCTATTGATGAGGGCTTTGTGGATTGCATTGACAAGGGTCCTCACGTTCCAATGAAGACAGCAACAAGAGTTGGCCTGGCTGATGATGTGCCTGACACTCTCATTCCCAAACCTGTCTCTGAGTGGAGTCTTGAAGATATTGCAGAAGTCCACAAAGACAAAAAGACCATGAATATTCTGTTCAATGGTCTAGAAACAGACATGGTTGACAATGTTATTAACGTACTACCGCCAAGGAAGTATAGGACACTGTTCAAACCCTGTGTGAAGGAACAGAACAGGTAAGGGAAAACAAGATGCAACTACTAATCCAACAGTATGAACATTTTCACTTTAAGAGTGGAGAAACATTGAATGATACATTTAGTAGATTTCAAAAACTACTAAATGGATTGAAACTGTATGGAAGAATCTATCAAGTTAAAGATTCTAATCTCAAATTTCTGAGATCACTGCCTAA
This sequence comes from Saposhnikovia divaricata, assembly GCA_036435485.1. Taxonomy (NCBI): domain Eukaryota; kingdom Viridiplantae; phylum Streptophyta; class Magnoliopsida; order Apiales; family Apiaceae; genus Saposhnikovia; species Saposhnikovia divaricata. Next base: position 49,776,143 of record CM071594.1, on the reverse strand, counting down.
GGAATGGAAGCCAATGACTGTTTCTCTAAGAAACACTCAAGAGTACAAGACATTTACTCTTGAAAGGCTCTATGGAACTTTAAAGACCTATGAGCTGGCAATGGAGCAGGATGAAGAGATTGAGAAGTCTCAAAAGAAAAGTGGGTCAGTTGCACTTGTTGCCAACTTGGAGCAAAAGGAGGAAAGGACAGAAACTGCTAGTTCTACACCAAACAGGGAGGTTTGTAAAGGTAGAGCAGAATCAAGCAGGAGCAAGGAAAAGGTGTCTGAGGAATTGAATGCTCTTCAGCAGGATGAATTGGATGAGATAGATGAGCACTTAGCTTTTCTATCTAGGAGATTCTCTAAGCTGAAATTCAAGAGAAACTCTGGGGTGGCCAAGCCATTTAACAAGGATTTTTCCACAAGCAACTATGTGGATAAATCCAAAATTAAATGCTACAATTGTGGAATTGTTGGTGACATGATAAGTGAATGCAGGAAACCTAGATCTGAGAATAAGGGAAAGTCAACTGAGGCTATTGACTATAAGAAGAAATATTTTGATCTTCTCAGGCAGAAAGGAAAGGCATTCTTGACCCAAGAGTATGACTGGGCTGTTGATGACAATCATTCTGATGATGATGTTGAGTTAGTCAACCTTGCTTTAATGGCTGATTCTGGAGAGCAGGAAGCAAGTTCAGCTAGCAATCAGGTATTTTCTACTAATCTCTCTGAGCTCACCAAAGAGGAATGCAATAGTTTTATAGATGAAATGTCTACTGAACTATATCACTTAAGTGTTACTCTTAAATCACTTACTAAAGAGAACAATAGGAAACCTCAAGCGTCTCTCAAAAGACACCTGTTGTAAAATTTACCAAACTCTTGAGGGGAGTGTGAAGGTGGTAGTGAGTGGTGAGGGACAGGGTGAACATCAAAGAAGCCCTAAGGATAAGGAAGGAGAGATGAGTGCAACCACCATTTCAGTCTCTCAAAAGACTGCTAATGAAACTACAAGCCAAATTCTAGTTACACTCTCTCAACAGAGTGTGACTACTGAATCAAGTTCCCCACAAGGAACACTGCACAAGAGGGTTAGAGACACACATAGCCCACTCTCCAAAACTTATGGAAGAATAGTGAAATCTAAAACCACAAGGGAATCACAGGGTGCACACACAGTACAAGAAACTGTACCTTCTCAAACTCAGTTTGATGTGGCTTCAATAAATGTGGAGTCACAGCCCCTTGATCTTAATCTTCAAATCGATACACATTACAATCCACCATCACCAACTCCATCTCTGGATGTGGATATGATATCTACATCAATTCCTGATTCTCCATCTTTAAGATTCTTGGAGAAGCCCCACTCTGCAATTGGTGGTCATCATCTTTTAGATGATTTGTTGGACCATCAATCTTCCCTTCCAGAATTCTCAACACACACTGTGGCCTCGAACTTAAAATCAATCTCCACAGATTCAGTGTTGGTTTTCTCTTCAACGGATAAAATTATTCCTTCCTCAACGGATATCCTTCATCCATTGACAAGTGTTTCTCCATCAACGGATGCGCCTCTGTCTAGCCATCCGTTGATAGCTATAACTGCTCCATCAACGGATATTCCTTATCCGTTGATAACTCACTCTACCACAGCTATATCTCACATTCCTGTGTCAAGTATGGAGGAGTTCTCAGTAGTTGAAACACTTTTAGGATTGAGGGAAGGGAGTGAGAGGCTGCCTTGTGAGCAGGCAAAAGGAGAGCTAAATAATGAGAGGCTGGCCATTTCTTCCGGTCAGGCAAAAGGAGAGACTGAGAGTTCCACCTTAGTAGGTGAAGGTGAGGGTGTGAGCCAAGGGGAGCCCTTGATGCAAGAAAAGAGAGATGAGAGGAGAGAAGGGACTACAGGAGAAATAAGGATGGAAGAAGCAGCCATTGCTAGTGAGTCAATGGAGGTTGAGGATGCAGCCAAGGAAATGGAATTTCAAAGAGAATATCAGTCCATGATTGACTCCATTTCTTTGGATGCTGAAACCTTTACTCACCCTGTTACTGCCTATCAAATTCTGGCACAACAGGGCAATGTGGAAGCAGAGGAGGCAATGCACCTAGTGCACACCTCACAGTCTCTACTTAGAGCTAAGGAATCTATAGAAGCTCTGCCAACCACTGCTGAGAGTGAAGAATTTGAATATTCTGAAGATGAAGACAGCCAGAGCCCTGAAGATGAAGGTGGTAGCAGTATTCATGATTTTAAATTTGCTCACAACTATACCTATCATCAACTTGATGTGGAAATCATAAGGCAATATAAATCTACCCTGGCTGAGCACCCAGAAGCAGATCCACAGAGAAAGGTTGTTCTTCAACAGGTAATTGACTCCCTTAAGTTACAAAAGATGCAAATGGTGATTCAGAGATCCAACTTAGAGGAGGTCAAACAAGAAATCAAGGATGTGAAGATCTCTGTGGATTCCAAGTTAGAGCAACTAGCTCCTACAGCCACTCAGAGGGTGTTGCAACAAAGGTTCATCAAAGAAGACAACCTGGTTAGTTGCAGCCCCAACTTCTAGTCAAACCCTTGATGCTAACAAAAAGGGGGAGAAAGTGGAAGAGGCTGTGGCAACTACAAGTCAAATTTAATTTCTGAAAGAAGGGAAGCAGCAAGTGAGGGGGAGCAGCAGCCTACCATAGTGGTCAATCCACAGGACTTCATTGTCACAGCTTCCCCCAGCAAATCCAAACCTGTACAAGTAGCTCTATCTGAAGAGTTTGATTTCTCAAACTTGACAGAAGAGGAAAAGCTAGCCAAAATTGAAGCTCTACAAAAGATGAAAGAGGAAAACTATGAAAGGATAATGAGGTCAGAAAGATTGATCAATCAATCTATTGCATCAACTCTGTTCTCTAGCCAAACCTCAGCTCCAACAATATCTACCACAATTCTGAAGGTGCTCACTCCAACAATTGTGGCTCCTACATTCTATGATGCTGAGCCTTCTCATGTTAAAGAATTTGAACCTTACATCAAAACAAGACCCTACTCACCACCAAAAGCAAATGGGAAGAACAAGTTACAATTGGACTTTCCATTTCCCAAGGATGATGAAGAGAAGCTGATGGGTAAGCAAATTAAGGAATTCAAGGAGAAGACTAACAGTTGTGTAAGAGAATGGATGGCTGTAATCATAAGGAATGGAAAAGTTCTAAACATATCCAACAGCCATCCTAGATTTGTTGAAGCCAAGAGAGAAGAGACTTCAAGGCTGCTAAGAGAATCTCAACCAAGCACTGAAAATCAATATGAAAACTCAGATGAGAAGCAAGAAAGGCTGGCTCAAGAGTTAATGGATGAGGTAGAGGATGAAATGAGGGAACCTGAGGAAGTCCCCAAATCCAAAAGGAAAGGGAAATCAGTCCCCAAATCCAAATCTAAGAGAATGAAATCAAAGGCAAGGAGGCCTGTCTCTCCAGAAATTGAAAGCAAGGAGACAGTTGGCTCATCACAACCTACTTCTGTAAAAGTATTCAACCCAGCTGTGAATTCCCATGGTGATCCTATAGTACCTAAAGAGGAACCAATGAATCTTGACTCCATTGAGGTTCCTTCATTCTTGCTGAAGCCTCAACAGAAGCCTATACAGAAGAAAAGGATACCAAGGAAGCAACCTTCAAAGGAACCAATTCAAGTTGCTAGGGTACCTGCTATTGTCAGGCAGCCAATCTTGGAAAACAAGGATGATTTTATCTATCAGGCAGATATTGAAGAATACTCTGGCATGAATCTTTATCTGGATGAATTGTCAGAAGTAAGAGGGATTGACAAATATAAACATTTGCCTGAGAGATTGGTCTTTGTATACAAGGGAGGAAAGGAAAGGACATGGCCTCTACAAAGGGTTCTTGGAGAAAATTATCAGACCTTAACCAAAGTGTTCTCTGCAATCAAGAGATACACAGGGTTCTCCAAGATAGCAAAAGGGGAGATACTGGACAGAATAGAACAAATAAGGAGGGAATGGAACTCACCATCAAGTCTACCAAGGAAAATGAAGATCCCATACAATGGACAGAAAATCCACCTTCAACCCTTCTGGATGATGGAGTTCAGGGATGAAGATGGTAACAGGAGATTCTTCAGGTTAGAAGACCAACTACCAAAGGCTAGTTCTCAATACCTGAGATGGTTACAACAAAAGCTAAATCCAAAGGTTGATGAAGAAGATGTCTTCTATAGGCAACTCCAAATACAGATTGAGTCCAACTCTGCCAAAGAAGGAAAATCAAGGGTGATACCAACAAGAGAAAAGAAACAGTCTTAATCTGCTCAGTCTAGAGGAGCACTTCTCTATAAATTTCTCAAACTATCAGTTTTTAATTTTTGTAGCTTAATACAATTTTTTCATTGTTCTATATATATCTTTAGGAATGTTTTGTTATCATCAAGGTCCTGAATTTATGCTTTATTGCCATCAAGTATAAATTGGGGGAGATTGTTAGGAATATGTTGTACTTGATGATAACTTCACAATCAATCAAATTGTATAAGGTTTTGTAGCTGTCAACGGATGAGGATTTATAACTCTATCCGTTGACAGGTAGCTCATCAACGGATGAGGTTTTGTAGCATACTGCAGTATCTCTATGTTATCAGTTGATAGTGTTTTTATCCACAGTCATGTTGACCATCAACGGATAGGCAGAATAGGGTAGCCAATTGTAAATAAGCTATGCTATGTAATTATGTCTAAGTGAAAGTGTATCAACAGATGAAGACAAAACTCTATCAACGGATACAACTCAAATCCACTCTATCAACGGATACAACTCAAGTCTCAATATCAACGGATACCGCTCAATACATCATCAACGGATGTCAGTGTACAATATCAACGGATAATAATTGACATTGTCTTCTATGATTAGCTGGGGATTAGCAGTTGATAAGGACATGTTTGACTGACAGATCACATGGGTTGATAGTAGATACAAAAAGCAGTATGGCAGCCATACTTTGGAAACACAGAAGAAAGAAGCATTCCGTTTACACTATGAATACAAGAAAGGTGCAGTAGACATGTCTGAACACAAGGACAACCTTTCGGCTACATGTGTATTTGGAGTGTAGTAGCAAGTCAACTAGAATTAGATTAATATTATCTTATTCCAGTAGTACTTGTAAAACTTGGGATTTATAACCAAGTGTAGCAACTCTTTGTAGGTTAAGAAAACAGATACATTTTGCTTAGGGTTTCTATTGAATATTCTTAGAAAGCAAAGTGTTGTAAAACAGAAGCTGTGTACTTTTGTATCACAGAGTTTTCTTCGAATAAAAGCTTCAGGTGGTGCATTTAACCACCTGATTTTTTATGTGTTTGTGCATTAATCTTTTTACAAGCAATTATCTAAGTATAGATTTCTGGAGTTCTTATCAGAAAGTTATAAATATCAAGAATTGTATTCAACCCCCCCTTCTACAATTATACAAGTGTGTAATCTGGGAATAACATCCCTCTATCTGCATATTCTAAACTAAGTAAATAAATTACTTTGTCCAATTTTTTCAAGAAAACAAAGGTAATAGCATCTCTACTCTAATTCTGGGGCATGTCGATGTACATCTACCTCTCATATTTGGATTTAGAGTAATTATGAGTGAAAGAATGCGTTATATGGCTTGAAAACAATGTTGCACAAACAGAAGGAACATGATTACTATATGATTTTATAAAGATTAAGTGTGAAAAATAATTGAGACTATAGAGAAACAAACCTCATGTAACTAGACCACGTTATGATGTCTGAGTAGCTTCAATGTGCCAATTTCCCTCTATCTGCATATTCTAAACTAAGTAAATAAATTACTTTGTCCAATTTTTTCAAGAAAACAAAGGTAACAGCATCTCTACTCTAATTCTGGGGCATGTCGATGTACATCTACCTCTCATATTTGGATTCGGAGTAATTATGAGTGAAAGAATGCGTTATATGGCTTGAAAACAATGTTGCACAAACAGAAGGAACATAAGATAAAGATATAAGAACCAAAAGGCAATTAGACAACATTAAAGGGTTTTTGAATTGTGAGAAGAGCACAAAAAAAGATAGAAACTTCACTAAAACATTGTTTCCAGCACCCCCAATGCCCTTACCAGAGGCATAAACATAATGGTACACATCAGATGGACATATAAATTACTCACCTATGAGAAAGAGAAGTTAGATTCAGTGTAGCGGGCACCGAGCTTAGCATAAGAAGCGAGCTTGGCGTCGATATCGCCTTCGATTTTGCAAGCTTCTTTATAGAGCTCCTCCCAACCCGATTTGGCAACAAAATAAGAAGAAACGATTAAAGCTCCTTTAAATAATCAGGGTTCAAAACAATTAAAGCTTACCTAATTACAGAATCGAAACAATTATAGGGTAAATCGAAACAATTAAAGCTTACCCAATTACTAAATTTAAATAATTAGAGTTCGAGCTTTTCTTAGCTTTGAGATACGACCTACCTTGCTTCGAGAGTGATTAGCTAGCTTTCGAGATACATCCTTGCTACAATTGATTGCTTCCTTCGATTGAAAAGGGGCTAAGGCTCTTAGTCGAGAGGGGGGAGGTCGAGTATGTGTATGTGTTTGTGTCGAGCTATCGAAGCCCTAATCAAAAATTACCTCTAATCGAAGACCAAATCGAAGCCCTAATTGGATCTTTGGTCAAATCAATTTTGGGATTTTGAGGTTTAACTCTAATCTTTGCTCTAATCAGTTTTAGGGGGAGAGAGGAGTGTGACATAGATGAGCGTGAGAGAGAAATGGATGAACGAAAGAGAGGTGAGCGAGAGAGAAGGGAATGAGGTATCCGATTGTGTTTTTGTGTAATAATATTTTGTTTTTGTATAATAATAATAATATTTTTGGTTCCAGAATTTCAGATGCCAACCAAGGAAAAATCGAAAGGCCCTTAAAAATTTTGATCAAATTAACCAAAACCAATAATTATATTGTAACATTTTTATTTTAAAATGTCACAATTGTTCATATATTGTATAGTGCATTCAAATAATGGGTAAGAATAAAAAAATATATTTTCATGTATTGTCCCTAATTATTATATTATATAAAGAGATTAATTTTAAAGCCAAACATTAAAATTAGGAATAGAGGGTATATATGGATAAATTGGTACAAAAATGTACTCAAATAAGAGTAGGACAACTATTTTGAAATATAATTTCGTTAAATTTAATTTATTAATATAAATATAATTTTTAAATTACCTAAAAAAATTAAATTCCTAAAAAATAATAAGAACAATTTAAAGCTTAAGATTGATCATTAAAATAATCTAAATATTTTTAAAAGAATGGTATAATATAAGAATAACATATTATTTGTATAAAAAAATTATTTGTATATAATTTACCTTTTTTTTAAAAATTATATTGCTTTAGCGTCGGTCAAATGTAAGGCGACACCTAAAGTACAAACACTAAAGCGTCGGTTCTATAAGACCGACATTAAAGGTTAAGTTTTAGGCGTCGGCTAAGTAAAGACCGACGCTAAAGGGTCAGTTTTAGGCGTCGGTTGTTAATGACCGACGATAAAGGTTCGGTTTTAGGCGTCGGTTGATTATAAATCGACGCTATAGATTCAGTTTTAGGCGTCGGTTATTTCATGACCGACGCATATAATGGTTTTAGGCGTCGGTTAAATTAGTAAACCGACATAAAATGTCCAAAACCACTAGTACAGAATACACCTATAGCGTCGCCACCTATAGCGTCGGTTGTTGACCTATTGCGTCGGTTGTTTGCATTAACCGACGCCTTAGGTCATCTGCCAGAAGCTATTGCGTCGGTTGTTTGCATTAACTGACGCTATAGGTATAGCCTATAGCTATAGGCTATACCCAGAAGCTATTGCGTCGGTTGTTTGCATTAACCGACGCCTTTGGTCATCTGCCAGAAGCTATTGCGTCGGTTGTTTGCATTAACCGACGCTATAGGTATAGCTATACCCAGAAGCTATTGCGTCGGTTGTTTGCATTAACCGACGCTATAGGTATAGCCTATAGCGTCGCCCTTTTAAGGGGCGACGCTATAGGCTCTACCTATAGCGTCGCCCCCTAAAATGCCGACGCTATAGGTTAATGTTTTTTTTAAAAAGAGCCTATAGCGTCGCCCATTCAAATGACCGACGCTATAGGTCAATTTTTTTTAAAAAAATAATTATTTCAAAAGTGGAATTTCACCATTACAAAATATAATCCAAGAACACCAAACAAGTCTAAACACAATTTTAATCCCATTACAAAATTAACCATTCAATACAACCAAAATATTAACTAGTTTTACTCATTAATGTTACCCTACTTTCAATAATTTTCTATTTTTTTATATTTTCCCCCATTTTTAAACTAGTTTGTCAAAGAAATCAAAAAATTAAATAAAAATAGGAAAAATGCCAATTTTTGAAAATAAATTCATACACAACAAATTAGTGATACTGACAATTTGTATGATTAATTTTACCCTACTTTCCCTAATTTTCCATTTTTTTATTTTTTCCCTATTTTTAAATAGTTTGTAAAAGAAATAAAAAAATTAAATAAAAATAAGAAAAATGCCACTTTTGAAAATGAATTCATACACACCGAAGTAGTCATACTCACTATTTGTGTGTTGAATGTTACCCAACTTTCACTAATTTTTCATTTTTTTTATTTTTCCACCATTTTTAACTAGTTTGTCAAATAAATCAAAAAATTAAATAAATATTGGAAAAATGACAATTTTTGAAAAAAATTCATACACACCGAAGTAGTCATACTCAATATTTGTCTGATGAATGTTACCCAACTTTCACTAATTTTTCTTTTTTATTTATTGTGATTAATCAATTCAATTATGCAAAAATCGAATTTTCTTCACATTTTTTTAATTATAAAAATAATAAATAATAATTTTTTATAATAAAATTTTAAAACACACGCGTGTCAAAATAAAAAAATGGGCGGTCAATGAAAATATTGTATTTATAAGATCAAAACTTGTAAAATTTTATTTAATCATTTTAAAATCATTTTGATATGTGTGTGATAAAAAGAATTATAAAAATTATAATTTATAATTTTGCTATGAAAATTATAAAAAAAATATAATATTTATTTATATGTGTGTGTGAATGTGTGTGGGAAGTGCACAGAGTGATTGCTGAGCGGCAGATGAAAAATCAAAAGGGCCGCTAAAATTTTTAACCCGCACAAAATCCCTCTCGGTCTCTTTATCTCTCCCTTTCTCTCTATCTCTCCCTCTTTCTCTCTCTCTCTCTCTCTCAAAATCCCTAATTTTCCCGATTTTAGTCGGTTGTGGTCTGTCTCTCAATTATATATCTCGAGCTCTCTCTCTACTCCCTCACACAAATTCGAGTCTCTCTCGAATTCTTCTCTCCCTATCTCGTTTCTCTCGTTAATCTCGAAGGCGTGGTGGAGAGTTGTTGGCGAGGGGAGGGGAATGGGGAGAAGGGAGGAGGAGGTCGAAGGTGATGTGGAGGTGGTGGATGAAGAGGAGGAAGTGAGGCAGTGGTGGGGTTGTTGGTGGAAAGGGTCATTCAATGGAAATTAATTATATCGAAGGCACCTGTCTGGGCTCTCATTATATCTCACTTCTGTCATAATTGGGGAACTTTTATTCTTTTGACATGGATGCCGACGTACTATAACTAGGTATGCGAACTAAAATCCAAAAGTTGGTTGAGGTGTATAGTTTCTTTAGTGGTGAACGCATAAGCAAGAAATTGTGTTTACTTTCTCAGGTCTTGAAGTTTAACTTGACTGAATCTGGGCTACTTTGTGTACTTCCACGGTTAACTATGGCCATATTTGCAAACATAGGAGGTTGGATTGCAGACACACTTGTCAGTAGAGGTCTCTCGATTACAGCAGTTCGCAAGGCAAGAATTATTTTAGCTTGTTAATTCGTGTGTATAGATGAATATGTGATTTCTATGGCTGATGATTGAATTGAAAATGTTTTTAAAGATGAGAATATTACTTTTCGGTTTACATTTTTCAACAGGCTCAGAGATCCGACGAGATACTTTTAAATGATACAATGGACTATGGTCTGGGATCTGCTTATTAAACTGTGTAAAATGGAAGCGTCATGTAAGTTTCCAGTTTTATAATATATATCTGTTCATTTTATTTCAGTTTTATAATATATATGTGTATCAAATTTTTTTATAGTAAATTTTTTGCATTTTTCTACGGCAAATTTTGTACTTTTCTGTAGCAAATTTTTGCATTTTTTATGCAGTATTTTCCTCCAGATTTTAGCAGATTCATCTGCAAATTTATTCAACAAATTCCTCACTTTTCTACTGCAAATATCTGCACTTTTCTACTGCATTTTTCTGCACCAAATTTCTGCACTTTTCTGGTATTTCAAGTTGTGGAGCAGTGATGAACTTGCATAAAAGTAATATATGTTTAGGATCAAGTGTGCATATGAATCTATAATGTGTGATCAATTTTCATTGTGCGGCATTTGGGCTAGTGTCCTGTAATGGAAATTCATGAGGATAAACTCTGCAGCTCATCTATTCTATTCCAGAATTATATCAAAGGTTCATTAGAAATTGCCTTATATGCATATGCGAAGTTAATAAAAAGATTTGGGCTTATTTCTGTGAAAAGTCTATATACTTTGATCATGTGCTGCTGGATTATTGGCATAAGCTCCCCTCTCCCTACTCTAATTAGATCCAATTGATTATGTTTAAGCACTTCTTGATTATTATATAGGCTTAAGTCCCCACTCAAAGGCTACAAAAAATTTCCATTACACAGATTGGTTTTTTAAGTGTCTGCCAATAAGAAAACAATCAGCTGTTTAATTTATTTTTTTAAAACAATTGGTTAGTTTTGTTTATTCTTATTGATATTGCCTTAGATCTTGTTAATTTATATGGATCAATATTTCCAGGTCAGGGACATATGTGATTAAAATTGGAGCTGACGAGAAAACATATCCTTTTTTGATGCAATTTCCACGGCCTGGCACAGACTTGTTAATGGCGGATTTAATAACAGAGCACCAATCAAAAAATCCCATTGATACCAAATGAATAAAAAAAGACTACATTGACAACGAAAAGGAGGGTCCAGTAATTCATCAGTGAAGTCATAGGGAGCATCTGCTGATTCTTTTGAATGAAGTCAAGAGTGCTGCCGATGATGATAAAAGAACAACAATAACAATCATACTGATGAGATGTTGGTATGTAATGGATGAGTTTTACTTATCTCAAGAGCTTCAGGTTATTACTATGGCTGCATAAGATGCAACTTTTTTCTCCAGACCTTTTGTGCTGATCTGCATAAGTTGATGTTGTATATAATGGGTTAAATGGTATATAGACTAGTTTGATTGTATTTTGGTTGTATTGAATAGTTTGTTTTGTAATATTTTTGTTGTATTGAATGATTTGTTTTGTAATGGGATTAAAATTGTGTTACTTGTTTGGTGCCCTAGCTTGGATTATATTTTATAATGGTGAAATTGCAATTTTGAAATTTTTATTTTTTTTAAAAAAATTGACTTTAGGCGTCGGTTATTTGAAATGGCGACGCTATAAACTACACCTATAGCGTCGAAATTTTAAAGGGCGACGCTATAAGCTATACCTATAGCGTCGCCATTTTATTGGGCGACGCTATAAGCTATACCTATAGCGTCGGAAATTTAAGGGGCGATGCTATAAGCTATACCGAGAGCGTCGGCATTTTAAAGGGGCGACGCTATAAGATATACCGATAGCGTCGGCATTTTAAGGGGCGACGCTGTAAGCTATATCTATTGCGTCGGTCATTTAAATGACCGACGCCTAAAGTAGACTTTAGCGTCGCCATTTTAACCGACGCTATAGGCCTATACCTATAGCGTCCCTTGCATATACTACGCCAAACAACCGACGCTATAGGCCTATATAGGCGACGCAATAGGTCCAGTTTGTACTAGTGAACCAATGACTTTAAGTGTCGGATAAGCTAGCAACCGACGCCTAAAGTATGTATGGGCCACGGCTCTTCATATAACCGACGCCAAAAGTGCGATGCCAAAAGACCTTTTTGTACTAGTGCAGACTCCATACTTACAAGAAAGCCTGTTGATATATATTTCTTGTCCTTGTTTGCAGAATGCAAAGTACTTGAGGCTTCATCTAGCATTTGCACAATGCCATAATGCAGCTTGTTACACAACTAGAGTTAGCTGTTACCAAGAAACAGAAAACAAAATACCGTATAAAGCGGGATAAAAAGGTAAACCTTCTAGTTGACCAGCACAGCATTGGGAACAATAATGAGATGTGGGAAATAGTTTCCTTTAAACTCCATCAAATAAGCAATGAATGCCATAACCTGTATGTCATAAACCAACCCGAGATAACAAGTTAAACATCAAGTTTTATTATTAATTCCAAAAAAAACCCTTCAGAGCAGGTAAAGCTACACGGCACAGAACTTAGATTCTAAAAGGCACAGAACAAGTCTAACAAGGAGTTAAAATTAGATCTCTTTAAGACATCAATCTAATAAAAGTTAGTTGTTTTGTGGTGTTCTCGGCTAATGTAGGTCTTAGGCAAATATAAAGGAGAATTAAAGTACTAATAAGCATGAATCTAAAGCTATATTAGCACCACCCAAGAGAAAATATTATTCACCTAAACTTGCATCAAACAAACATACCTAACTAAGACAAAACTACTACAACCTCCTTAAATCTACTTCGTATGAATAATCTAAAAACATAATCGGCAAAACATTAAACAAACACTACACATTGTATCAATTCCTCCATAGCAATACCTAACTAAAACATCTTTAAATCACTACGCCATAGATGACTTTCTACAACACTTTTGCAAGGTGTTGCCGTTTGAAAAAGTGATGTCGTAGCTATTTTCATACTTACCTACTACAACACCAAGTATTTGTGTTAGCGTAGACTTGAAAAGTATTGCCGTAGATGTTTTATAATGTATTACACTATCATGTATTTATTTTTCTTTTTTATTTTATATTATAATAATGACTGGGCAATGCTGACTGTGCGTCAACGTGGCAGTGGACCCACACTACTGACTGGGCTTTGCTGAGGTGGTAGTGGGCCCTTGCTGACATGGCAGTGGGACCCACCTCTGTTGACGTGGCATGCAGACGTGGCAGTGGATCCCACCCCTTGCTGACGTGGCAGCTGATGTGGCAGTGGGGCCTGCATGACTAATTTTTTAATTTTTTTTAAAAAATTAAAAATAATTCACATAAAACATTTTACATAAAAATATTAATATTTTAAATTAAAAATAAGTAAATTTTACATAAAACATTAAAAAAATTCTGAAATGAATTTATTTATTATATTAAAAATATTAATAGGAATAAAAATGATTTTTTTTTGAATAATTTAAAATTGAAATATTTTGTTTAAAAAAAGTTTTAAAAAATTCGTACAAAAGAAAAGAAAAAAAAACAGTATGAGCTGAGCGGCAATTATACCGCCTAAAATTTGGACAATAATTGTCTAAAGGGAAAGAATAGTGCATACACTCAATCTCGCAAAAGGCGGCCGCACTCTCAAACCTCAGAAAGAAAGGGCGATTTAGGGTTTCAGTCAGGGATCCAAATCGTCAAAAAGGTAGCAAAAATGACCGGATCTACCACACAAATCCCTCTACACGATCCACCGCATCTCAGTTATCTCTATCACACTCCCAAAATTGTCCTCAAAAAAGCCCAATCCAGACCTCTTCATCAACAAAGATTCGGGTATGAGCTGTTAATCGAAGTTTGATTCGAAGGTATTTGGTTAATCGAAGGTATAGATCTCTCTTTATAGGCTTCCATTTGTGTATACTTTATGTATTTTCTGCTTAGTTTGACCTCTTTTTCCCCCTCTCTCTGTCTCTCAGCCTCGCTCTCCCCCTCCCTCTATATCTCTCTGTATCTCCCCCTCTCTCTCTGCACCTCTCCCTCTGTATCTCTCTCCCCCTGTCTATGTCTCTCTATGTATCTCTCTGTATTTGTTCATGTGTACTTATGCATATTCTCGAAACTCACTTTAGTCGTGCTAATTCTGAAAATTGAGTTTGCTGTTTTTTATTCTGCTGGAATTAAGAATGAGTCCTATTTTTTATCTTGATTTTTCACCCAAAGCCCTAAATTTACTACTACTTGTTGATTGCTGCTTATTTACCTCTGTTTTGAACAAATTGGTTAGTAATTCCCTTGAAATCAACCATTTCGGTAACTTAGAATTTAGAAGCGTAACTGATTGAATAGCATCGTGTTGTTTTGTTTTTATACAATTGTAATTCATAGTTTCTTCTCCTGGATATTTCTTGATAGCGTTACTTGGGTAATTGATTGATTCGATATTATTGTGTTCTGAATTTAGTAGCTTATAAATTATTCATTGCTTCAATCTTCTTTCTAAGTGATAAATTATTACTCATACTAAATCCCATACTAATTAGTATTATGTTCTGTGCGTATACTACCTGGTGAATGAGTTTTATACTCTTTATTTGTTGTATGTGCTTTGTATTCAAGAGTCCCATCCTTTAAAATATCCCAAATAGTTTATTCTTCATATGAACATAATTAGTAGTGTATGTATATCTGTTGAGAAGAAATTAGTTAAGCTGGAGATTCATTAAGAGAAAATGCAAGAGGCTGTCTCTCTATCTTTTCCCGATTTATACTTACCATGTCAGTGTCTAAGGAAGTTCTACACCAAAAAGAAAACGAAGAATAGACTTGAAGGGGAAGTGGCTATTGTGACGACTTCAGCTCAGGGCATTGGCTTTGGCATCATGGGGCGTCTCGCTTTAGAAGCCGCATCTGTTGTAATCTCCCTTTGGAAATAGGTAAACTATCTTTATTCTTTCATTTGCAGTTCTAGTAAATATTCAGTTATTTTTAAGTGTCCTAGCATACTGTTTGCAGAAATATGGAAATAAATACATATACGGGTATCCAATACCGCTAAAGCAGCATTCTGGACACTGGAGAATCAGAAACTTTGAGAATATGTGAAAAGTGGTATACTTCTAAAGGTAAAAGTTCTCTCTGAGTATAAATTGATTTACAAATAAATGTGCACTGGTGACTTCGTGACTGGTGATCTTTAATACGTGATCACAAAAACAGTTTCATTTTCCAAATCGTAAAACTTATGTTTATGAATATCAGACGGTGAAGGTTTCAAAAATCTTTCCTCTGATGCTCTAGCAGTTACTAAAGTTGTTACTTCTGCTTTCTCTTTCTAGTTTACTCAGCGCTCTTTTTTGTTCTTCCTAAGGATGCAGCTCCGTTCTGAAGTACAGTTCCAAAACGACCCTCCTTGGACAAACGAAGGTAGTAGAGCAAGCACCTATTTAAGCACCTGTTTAAGTTATCAAGCACCTGTTTAAGTCTATCACAGGCACAGCAGATGGAAATTTAACAAAGCCATTCTTTCCTGCCAACAAGTAGACGCAACACAAATTTTAAGTTGCAGTAGGCTGTTTATGGTGTAGTGTGTCGTAGTTATAACCAATGCATAAGTTTCAACCAATGCTCCGACAAGCACATACGTACAGGAGTTGAAAGCCCAAATAAAGCAAAATCTTGTTCATGAAATTGAAGTCAAGGTGAACAAAAAGCTCCAGAAAGAAGTAGATTCAAAGGTGAATCGAAAGGTACAAGAGAATTTGACATGCCTGTTGAAGAAGGTGCTAGCTCTTAGGTTGATATTTATGTAGTAGATTATGCCATCTTTTGGTTTCCGATGTTTGTGAAATACTTTATAACATTTGCAATGTGGTTGCTTCACTAGGAAGTTGATGTTTATTTCATTTTGGACAGATGTAATGTAACTCTGAATCTGGTATCTTATTTTGGAGTTGATTGTGAAATGGAAACAGGTTTTAAGTACATATCAGTTGTGTATTTTAAGCTGGTATCTTATTAGCTGTGTATTTTAATTTCCCATTACAAAAGTGTTGCAATAGCTATGATAAAATGTTACCCATGTTCAAAAAATGTTGTATTAGATTAATTTAGTGTTGGCATATGTTCATAAAATGTTGCAATAGCTAAGAAAAAGTGTTGCAATAGCTATAACAAGCCACGTGTCAGTGGGCCCCACCTATCAGTTGGTCCAGCCACGTGGCAGTGGGTCCAGCCACGTGTTAGTGGGGTCTAGCCACGTGTCCTGCCACGTATCATGGGTCTTGCCACGTGTCAGTGCCAATTTGCTATCCTATGGCAACACATTTTAGCATGTTGCTGTAGGGGTAAAAGTGTTGCAGTTCACCCTACGCCAACATCGAAAAAGCTAACACCCGAAAAGTGTTGCCGTAGAGATTTTTTAGGCTACGGCAACAGTTTTTGGGCCTTTGGCAACATTTTTGAGGTGTTGCCGAAGGCCTTCTATGGCGTAGTGAATCTACTTCGAATAATGACCTAAATAATTATAATCAACAATCATAACAATATCATGATATCCAAATGCAGGATCAAGACAAGTATACAATTATGAAACGTAGCAATTACCTCAGGAATAAGCTCGGTATCGTAAGCGTGCAGATCTAAAAGCCCCGTACTAAACTCATTCGCATCATCACCTCCGTTTCATCTCTGACATCTCGTACTTCCAGGCGGAGTCAACAGCTCCGCGAACAAATCGCTGTTTCCACTAAACGTCCTCTGCGGATTCTTATACATTCTCGATCCCTAACCTCCGTAAAATCCAAAATCCTAAACAAATACACACACGGTACACACAAATTTATAATTAAATACTCAGATCTGTAAATAGATACAACAAATATATAAGTATAGATAGGATCGGAACCTGTGGAGTCAGATTAGTGGACTGGAGGTGTTGAAGACCGGTCGATTGAAGCAATGTTCGTTGGATGACGACGACGTATTGACGCTGGTGATGTGCCACCGACGTACCGGATCTTTTCCCCTTGGCGTTCATTTCTCAGAGAGCGAGAGCGAGAGAGAGATGAGAGAGGAAGAATAGAGTTTAATTGGGGAAGAAGTGTAATAATATAGGGCAATAATTGAAGACTACGATTTCAATTAAATTAAAGATTTTATACGTCAGTTGTATAGAGCGTAAAAAATGGAACTTTATATGTCGATTTTTTTATCCCGATGTAAAAGAGAATTTATACGTCGTCTTTTCCTTAAGCGACGTATATAATAGCATTATATATGTCGCCCTTTTCTCAAACGACGCATATAGTAGCATTATATACTTCGCATTTTCCTCAACCGACGTATAATATAACTTTATACGTCGGCGTTTTCTTGAACTGACGTAAAAACTGTTTAAAAATGTACATATACGTCGCCTTTAGGCGCAACCGACGTATATAAGTACTTTATACGTTGCCTTTGGCCAGAACCGACGTATATGAGGCGACGTAAAAGATCAATTTTGTGTTAGTGCATATTCAACTGAATGCAACCACATTCAACTGAATGCAACCACATGCAACTAAATTTCTGATTTCAAGTTCCATTTTTCAGTTGTCATTTTTGACCTCTTTTTTGGACTATATATATATATATATTTCAACCACATGAAATCAGTTGAATGTGATTGCGTTCAGTTGAATGTTGCCCCTGGCGGGGCCTTGCAACCCAAATCCACCAAAATCTCCCCACCTTAAAAAAAAAGTTCTCCACTTTAAAAAAAAAGAGTTGAATGTGGTTGAATGTGGTTGCATTCAGTTGCAATGAAAATATCACCCCACCTTAAAAAAAAAAAGTTGAATGTGGTTGCATTCGGTTGCAACCAAAATATCACCCCACCTTAAAAAAAAAGTTGAATGTGGTTGAATGTGGTTGCATTCGGTTGCAACCAAAATATCACCCCACCTTAAAATAAAAATAAATAAAAAGTGTTGAAGTTATTGAAGTCGGCTGGGTCAAAGGGGGGAGGGGTTGACTTAATTGGTAGTATTTTTGCAATTTTGAAACTTAATGTAGTAAAATTGAAATTAATTAAAGAAGATGGTATTTTTGCAAATAGAAACTTCAAATGTAGTATTTTTGGTAAATTCCCTAAAATATAAAAGATATTGTATTTTACCTAGAAAATGAAATCATTTAGTTATTGAAAAATAGAAAATGTAATATGTTTAACCTGAAAAAGAAAATTGAATAGTAAATGAGAAATTTTAGTTAGATAAAATATAAAAGATATTGTATGTTACTTGAAAAAAAAATTTATTTAGTTATTGAAATATAGAAAGTTAATATATTTAATCTGAAAAAGGAAATTGATATTTTTAATAGGAGGATTTTATCTGTAATTAAGTAAGGGTAATTATTTAGTTATTGAAAAATAAAAAGTTAATATATTTAACCTGAAAAAGGAAATTGAATTTTTAATAGGATGGATTTTATCTGTAATTAAGGGGTCATTTGTTTTCATCTTAATAGAGCTTAATGGGCTGAATAGGAAGCATTCAGCAGTTAAGATTGTTTGGATGCAATGTTAATGAATCTTAATGAATCAAAATTGTCTTAATCACTTGCTCAACGATTAAGAAATCTTTAACCCCTTTGTTGCTAGTTTCACATGCTATTACATTTTATATTAACAATATTTCTTTTAAAATATTAGATTCGTTAAAATTATAATTTTAGACTTCTGAGCATTATATATATATATATATATATATATATATATATATATATATATGTTAAAGTTAATAGTTGTATAATTAATAACTATAAAATGAAAAAAGAATGAGAAAAATAAAAATAAATATAAAATCATAATCACGGATGGAAATAATTTCAATATAAAATTATAAAAGTTAAATTGAACATAATTTTTTTTTCAAATTTATATAAACACATATTATGAGTAATATTATTTGTTTGACAAAATTTTTAAATAATAGCCGCATACAGATAATTAGAGAATAAATCTACCAAACATTATTATTCATACAGCCTTCAGATTTCTTACTGATTCAGATCATTAAGAAAAATTAATCATTAAGAAATTTTTATTCAGATTTATCAAATGACCCCTAAGTAAGGGTAAAGGTAAATAAGTAAAATCAAAGTATCGTATTAACTAACCAAATTTTTGGCTTTTATATAATAGTATAGATCTTTCTCACAATGCCGATGGTGAGTGGCGACTGGTGACAACTGTCAGACACGTGGATAAGCATCCTGATCAGTCGCAGTTACCCGAAAATATTGGGAGTATCCAGCCCAGTTCGCAAACCCTAAAGCCCATTTGTTTGTTTTTTTTTTTTTCTTTTCATGTTTATATATATAGATATGTAAATTAAAAGTAATCCCGAAAACACTGAACAAACAAACACGTTCTGCTTCAGCTTTCTCAACCAAGGTACTTTTAATCCAAACCCTCAAGTCCTTTTATATGTATACTGTTTTATTGTTTGCTTGACCAATAGATATGGTTCAATATATATACAGGGTAAACATCTGTATAGATCTAGAACGATTTGCATGTGCTTATAATCTGTGTTATCACTACTCATGCACGTATCTATCTATGACTTAATTTTCGTCTGGATTTGCGTATATCTGTGTTTTCTTTAATATTTTACATTGTACTGTATAATTTTCTGTTAATTGTACTGTTCAGTATGCTGAACCAATGGGAAAAGAAAGAATAGGTTGGATCCGTTCCCAATAACGTAGTACAAAAAATCATATTTTGGATACAAATATAAAACCTAATTTATAATAGACAAAGAAAACTTAGAAAACAATCCCTAAATTTTAATTTTATAATTAAAAAATTTATAAATATTATTATGCTGCATATGTACACAATGCTTCCTAAAAATCAATTACAATTATTAATTTGTTTGCAAATATGTTAAAAAAATTGAGAATTTTTTTTGAATATCACTATCTTTAAGAATCTCTCATTCAATCTGATAAATTTTAAAACTCTGTTTATAAATCTCAATTGACTTTTAAAAAACTTACAATAATTTTTTTCAATACATGCCAATTTTAATTACTATATATATATAGGAACGGTTTTCCATGAGTAACTATGTTAATTGGACAATTATGTAACTAAGATTAGAGGTGGCCAACCGTGCGGTTTGGCTCGGACCGCACGGGACCGGACCGGGAAAATAACCAATTTTATTCGGCCCGTAACGAATCGGGCTTTAACCGGCACGAACCGTTAAAAAAATCGGTCCGAATACGGGTTCAGAAATGCAAAACCGAGACCGGAACCGGCACGGCCCGTAACCGCCCGAACCGGTTACGGGCATGCATGGCACACGGCCCACACGGCCACACCGTATCTTTTAGTTTATGAATACCGCACGTGTTTTTAGAGTACACCTACATATAACACATAGTGAATAAAAAAATTCAAGACTATTAAGGTTCAGTTTATTGTGCTTTATATTTTAGTTATCTGTTCATTAAAAATTTTATGTGCTTTTTACTTCTTTTCTTGTGTTCTTTAATTATTTTTAAATTATTTTTTCAATTCTTTTGTGTTATGTACTGTAAAAAATTTTAAATACTTAGAATCTCGTTTTAAATTATATTTTTTAATTTCTAGAGATTATTTTTACCAGGCTTTTCTCTTTTGAACACTACATGTTATAGTAGCAATTTTTTGGTCAATTTATGAATGCCAAATCATCTAATAGCTATTCTAGAGAACTTCCCCGAAAACTCTAATCTTTTGTCGATTACTAAACGTTAGTCTATTGTCATTACAGGAATTTTTATCTTAACTGTGAGAAGAAGATAGAAAGCACCTGTTATAAAAAATATAATGACTGTTTTAAGTGAAGTTGAAATTCCCCTGAAAGTGGTAATCGATAAACAGAAGGAAAGAGTGGTCTTTGCTGAAGCAAACAGTGATTTTGTTGATATTCTGTTTAGCTTCTTGACAATGCCAATGGGAACAATTGTCAGACTCTTAACGAAGCATTTTGAATATTCAAAGCTACCAGCAATTGGGAACTTTAACAATTTGTATGAAACTGTTGTAAATTTTGATGCCAAGTATTTTGTGACATCCCAAAATAAAGATTGGCTGGTCAATACAAGTAATGAAGCAGGACCTGAGTGTCAAAGCCTGAAGATTAACGTTGATGATACTTATCTCACAAAGTACTTCATTTGTCCAAACTCGAGCTGTACTATACAGGGCGATTTCCCATCTATATCCTTATACAATACTGTAAAATGTAGACATTGCGGGGAATATTTGAGCAGGTTAATAAACTATAGAGTTGACACAAGTGAGGCCAACGAAGGAGTTTTTCTTTCCCAAACAGCATCTTTTGTTATCAGTGATGATCTACGTGTAACTCCTAATACTATGGGTTCAACTCTGGGAATATTAGAAAGTACAGGTATAACAGAGTTTGGGCTTCTTGAAGAGAAGATGCTTCAAATTGGTTCCAGAGAGGTAACTAAATATTGTTGTTCATATATGTCAAAATGAACCTTATACAAAACTCATCATCTTTTTTGTTTGTTACAGGTTCTTGATCTTCTGATGTACTCCATGTCTTCCAAGACCCCTTTAACAGATTTGGTTTTTGGCAAGAAGGAATTCACCTCGGACATAGCTATGCCATCCATTCAGTCTCAGATAAGTACAGAGTGCGTAGCCAATTTCAAGAACATGTCAGTGAAAGTATTGGTTCAAAAGTCGAACAAGAGAATATTGCTGGCTCAAACTGCAGAAGATTTTGTTGAATTTCTGTTCTGTTTCCTCGTCATGCCAATCGGTAGAATCATCAGGTTTCTGGGTGATAGTTTTTTATCAAAAGGAGTAGCTGATAATTTATATCGAAGCCTGTCTAATTTAGATGTTGGCAAACACTTAAAATCAGATTATCTAAGAGACATGCTACATACCCCTGCAATCAGTATCGGGTCCATCCATGCATTTTATACAAATGATGAAGAGGATGAGGTTTATTATTGCGATAGCGACTATGACTCTTTATCTGAACACACTACTTTCTATTTGACTTACGGGGAAGGACGTGAAATGACATATCAAGATCTTCTAAAGGACGATGAAACCTTTGTAAGGGGGCCAAAAATGTTTATGGTGTTAGACGACTTGTCTGTGACTCCATTATCGTCGGTGTCTTGTATCACATATTTGCGCAGTTTAAAAGTTCCATTGAGTGATGTGAAGGAACACGAGATCAACATAGGCGCAGAAGAGGTAAATACATTCTTGCGTAAGATAAATTATTGCCGGAAACAAGGCATTACTGTTAAGTTTTGACTTTCATATGACCAAATTGACACTTAAGCATTATACTTGTGCAGGCATTAAACTTACTGAGGGCATGTCTGATGTCTACTTCAGTTTTAACCAATGGCCTGCAGAACATTTTGCCCAACGAGACACTGCAAGAGAACAAAAGATGGTTGGGTCCTTTGGAGAGACTATTTTCTAAATGTTTTTTGCAGCAGTAATCATAATAACTCAAGACTCATGGTTTTTAACACCAACAGCTGCAAAGCCTGCAATGCTTTTAGCATTATTACTTGGTTTAAAGAGTGGTTTTAAGAGTACAGTACTTGTTTATTTTGGGTTTTGTCTTTCAGTTTGTTGGTTTTGTAGGAAGCCGAAGGCCCCGTGCAAATGGCTATAGGATTTGCATTCAAAGATGGTTGAACATTCAAAACGAAAACATACATGAAGTGACTTAAATTCCAGATCAATTTGTATGCGAAATTAACTTGCCAAACAGGGGTGGAATTAATGCTTGGAACTTTAAGACAGTTTCCCATTTTTTACTTATAAACTAAAATAAAATTCCAGAATGATTTAGAGCATGTTTTAAAACACAACTAGAATTCTTGATTTTAATAACGAAAATTGCTAACGGAAATATGTCCGTTAGTGATTACTAACGGATTTACAATAGAAAACAAAGTTGTTGAATAGCTAACCCCCTAACAACGGATTTCCAATGAATTACTAACAAATATCAATTCCGTTGGGATTAAATACGCGCTAAAACTCCCGCCCAGTTAAATGTGGAAAAGATGGGCGAAAATTGGGCGTTAAAAATGTTGAAAAAATGCCGCCCATTTCTAGCAAAGGAATACCAATGGACTGCCAACGGAATGGTCAAATTCTTTTTCCGTTACTAATTTGTTGGTAGTATTAGATCGGTCATTTATATTCCGTTACTAATCTGTTACAATTTAAATTATTTTCGTTACTAGTCCGTTGTAGTTTAACTGTGCAATTTTAAATTAAATTTTGGTTTTTTTTTCTATTTTTATTTAATTTTTTAATTTATTTTCCAAACTAGTTAAAAAGGGTGAAAAAAATAAAATAAAAACAGAAAATTAGGGAAATTAGGGTAACATTTATCACAAAAATAGTGAGTATGACTATTTGGGTATGTACGAATTTTAAATTCAAATTTTGGCTTTTTTCTATTTTTATTTTATTTTTTAATTTATTTTCCAAACTAGTTTAAAATGGTGGAAAAAATAAAAAAAAATAGAAAATTGGTGAAAGTAGGGTAACGTTCATCACAAAAATAGTGAGTAAGACCATTTGGGTGTGTATGAATTTTAAATTCAAATTTTAGCTTTTTTCTATTTTTATTTAATTTTTAAATTTATTTTACAGACTAGTTAAAAATGTGGAAAAAACAAAAAAAATGAAAATCAGTGAAAGTTGGGTAACATTCATCACACAAATAGTGAGTATGACTACTTTGGTTTGTATGAATTTATATTCAAAACTTGGCATTTTTCTATTTTTATTTAATTTTTTAATTTATTTTACAAAGTAGTTGAAAATGGGAAAAAAATCAAATAAATTAATTTTTTTCTTAAATTTTGGCAATAACATTAAGAAGGATGAATCTTGACCTCCGTACAGTTTGGCCGTCGAGAAATATTTTTAAAAAAATCGAAACACTAAATCTTGACGAAACCCTACTTAGGTGTTCTAGTCAAAGTGCTAGTTGACCGTTAAATTACCAAACCATATAAATTTATTTTTTTTCTGAAATTTTGGTAATAACATTAAAAAGGATGGATCTCGACCTCCATACGATTGGGTCATCGAGAAATAGTTTTAAAAAATTGAAACACTAAACCCTGAGGAAACCCTGTCTAGGGGTTCTAGTCAAAGTACTAGTTGACCGTTAAATTACCAAACGAAATAAATTTATTTTTTTCTGAACTTTTGGCAATAACATTAAAAAGGATGGATCTTGACCTCCGTATGGTTGGGTCATCGAGAAATATTTTTTAAAAAAATCGAAACACTAAACCCCGACGAAACCCTGTTCAGGGGTTCTAGTCAAAATACTAGTTGACCGTTAAATTACCAAAGCAAATAAATTTATTTTTTTTCTGAAACTTTAGCAATGACATTGAAAAGGATGGATCTTGACATCCGTATGATTGGGTCATCAAAAAATATTTTTTTTAAATTAAACACTAAACCCTGACGAAACCCTGTTTAGGGGTTCTGGTCAAAGTACTAGTTGACCGTTAAATTACCAAACCAAATAAATTTATTTTTTTTCTGAAATTTTGGAAATAACATTAGAAAGGATGGATCTTGACCTCCGTACGGTTGGGTCATCGAGAAATATTTTTAAAAATATCGAAACAATAAACCCTGACGAAACACTGTTTAGGGGTTCTAGTCAAAGTACTAGTTGACCGTTAAATTACCAAACCAAATAAATTTATTTTTTTCCGAAATTTTGGCAATAACATTAAAAAGGATGGATCCTAACCTCCGTACGGTTGGGTCATCGAGAAATATTTTTTAAAAAATAATTAATTTTAACAAAACAGTTGAAGTAATCATTTTCAAACGTAATATTCCATCAAATAATTAAATTATTGATTTTCATAAATATTAAATTTTATTTATAAATTTCAAATAAAAAGGTTTTAAAATAAAGTAATATCCAAAAATTATTAAATTTTAACTAATTTCATTTAAAAATTTAATATAGAAAATAATAATTTGCAATAAGTATGAATTATTTCAAAAGAATGAAAATAATAAATTGAAAAATTATAATTTAGTACCAACAAATTAAGAAAAAATTTAAAATACTTTTAAAAAAATAAAAATGAAAAGTACATTGCATAATCGAGCTGGGCTGCAAACAAAAAGAGTGATGGGCTGAGCGGTAAACAAAAAAGAGAGCGGTAAAATGAAAAATTAGAATCAGGTTAGTCAAACACAAGTAGGGGAAAAAACACAAGTCCAGTCTCACTTCTCTCTGTTTCTATTAATGTTTGAACTGGGTTAATCGAAGCTTGGATCAAGAATTCAATTAGGATTCCAGCTGAGTTAATCCATCTTTGGTTGAAGGATCCAGTTAGGGTTAATAAACGTTTGGTGTTTAATTCACTTTTCTCTTTGTCTCTCCTTGTTCTCTGTATCTCTTCCACTCTCCTCTCTCTCTCTCTCTCCCACCCCTCTCTCGCTCTCTCTATCTCTTTGTCTCCCTCTCTCTTTGTCCCTCTCTCTGTCTCTCTCCCCTTCCCTTTAATTAATTTTATTTATCTACTAACGTCTAATTTGATTTTTTTTTGGGATTGAGGAAGTACTATTTTACTCACGTTTCTTGACCTGTATATAGGTATGCTTTGGGGGAGACAAATAGTTAAAACTTTTGAAACAGCACATATAAAATCTGAGGCTCCTTTTTGTTTATAAATTGTTAAGAATCTAAATTATTTATTCCTTATGCTTTAGGCTATGCACTTGGCTAGGACATGACTGCAAGGGAAATCCAGGCTTCTACAAAGGTTAGCTTATTTGAAGTTGATTTACGAGCACTGTAGTTAATAACTTAATATTATAGCTAGGATAGTTTCTTTATTAATTGGAAAAGTATATAGACTATTTGGATTCCAACCATAGTCAGCCTGAGATGTGATGGAAATTGATAATGATATTATATAATTGAAGTTTCATGCCAGGGACTATTGAAACATTCTCTATAATCAGTTAATCATGTGGTATTCTATTTCAGTTGACTTTTAAAACATTTCCTATATTGCATCCCAGTGCTCAATGTTAGTTGATACAAAATTAGCCATTAGGGATATCTGATTGAACCCTAATACATGCTGCGTTCTGACTCCACGAATTAGACTTATGAAAATATGTAATTCTTGGATTCATGGTATAGTTTCTGTTGTATCCTAGCTTAGTTGACTCAGTTTTTAGTTACAATTTATCTAAATTCCTCATATACTATGGCATATCAGTCTGCAGGTCTTCCATGGACTGTGGCTAAAGGGCAGGACACCTTAACCCCAATTAGCTCTGTTGTAAAAATTATCTTTTATTTTTCTGTAAAAAATTGCTTTTGTTAGAGTTGAAATGCATTACATGTTAATTCATTATTTCTGGAACAAATCTGAAGAGCAGACATAGTGAAGTGCCTTTGAACATTACTAATTTCAGATAGATATAATAAACTCTTGATACCAACAAATATTGTGTGCAATTGGATTTTCAATTTCGTTTTCCTATACATTAGACTGTAAACATGTGCAGAGATAATTATACCTGTTTTTTCACTGTCATTCATCGAAGATGTTTTAAAGTACTTCCTCTTTTACCATTTCTTCATTGTAGTACTTTCTTGGTAGCATAAAGATGTCAAAGACAACACTAGTCTAGTAGTCGGCTATTCAGGGCATACTACAGGCATAGGATGTTTATGGGTTACTGTTGTGTGAGGTGAGATTCTGTTTAGATAATCTTACTATATGTAAATTATTATGTAGAAAGGTTACGTCGCATAAGGTTATGCATAAAGATTCTGTTTAATTCTCTACAGGTTCTCTACATATCATTTTTCTTCTCGCAAACAACCAGACTAAAAATATGACCAACATAAGGTTTATATCAATGAGCTTTTCAATGTACTCTAGAATAATATTAGACCGGGTTATGAATGTTATCTGTTATCCATTTTCAGTTGTGAACAAACCTTCTTTTTGTTAGGAGAGGCTCTATAGTGATATTCTGTTCAAACAACTATTAACTAAGTATTTACTCTGCTTCAAAACAGTTCTGGCTTGTAATATTTTGTATCGAGTTGTAGCGTATGGTGCAGTATTACAAATATATTCTCAGCAAATTAATATGTGATACATAATAGAGAATAATTTGTGAGACTAAGTTGTAATCATGGTACAAGATCTTTATGTTAACTTGTATGTTATTCTTTCCCAGATGTTGCGTCAATCCCCAAGACTAATGAGAACTTCCCTCTCCTCTACGACACCAAAGGTCGATTTCGCTTACACTCTGTTAGAGATAAGGAGTCAAAGGTATATCCATTTACCCGATCTCATGTTTTGTATTTTTCATTCTTATAAAGAGTATGAGTTAGTTTCCAGATCCATTCACCTGATCTCATGTTCTGAATTTTACATTCTTTTTAAGAGTATGAGTAGTTATGAGATTATCTTTATCTGATTGAACAAGAACTGTGTATGGCTGATGATTTCAGAGATTTTTCCGTTACGATTAAGAGGGAGAGGATTTAGTATTGCAGTTCTTGTTAATTTTGGTGCAAATGCAGTGGTGACATTTGCCTTTTCTCCTTTGAAGGTGCTAAGCTTTTCTGTTCCCTTTTAATCCTATCAAATTCTTTATTAAATTTTAAATTATACACTTTTATATACACTGGCCTTCTTTTTATATAGCATTATTAGACTATATGCGTCATTGTACACTTATATGCATTGGCCTTCAGCTGCACATTCCTACACAACCATCCGAACACTACTCAGCATTCTCCGCATTTCAGCTGCACTAGAACGACTCCGATTTTCTGAGACTGTTGCTCAGAGTGACGTGGATGAAGCACTTAGAGTGACGTGAATGAAGCACATGGTGGATCTGAGCTCATTATTACCCGAAAGACATGATAAAACATCAACAAAAGCACTAGAAAATTGTAATAATGTGATGATTGGACATGGTGTACTCTTATCCCATTTTGAATTGTAATAATGCGATGATTGTTTATATATATAAAAAATTTGTAACTTTTTTTTTTCTTTGCAATTTTATATATTTAGAAAATTTTGCAGGTCTAGAAAATTGAAAATGCAGATTTGGTGATTCCACAACCATATCATTCCAAGATATGGTCTTTGTTACTAATTTACCAACGAATAATCTGTTAGCAAATTGTTGCTAGAATTACCAACGGAAAATTCCATTCGCAGGGTGTTTTTTTTTTACTTTGAGATCTGTTATTAGTTTATTGGTATTCCGTTGGTAAAATTAGTAACGGAAATAATTTGGTTGGCAAGGTCCTTCCCAACGAGGTTTGTACCAACCCTTTTTTCGGTTACATTCCGTTGGCAAACTGTTGGCTAAATTTACCAACGGAAAATTCTGTTGGCGGAGTGCTATTTTTGGTAACTTTGAGATCTGTTACTAGTTTATTGCTATTCCGTTGGTAAAGTTAGTAACGAAAATAATTCGGTTGGCAAGCCCCTTCCCAACAACGTTTCTACCAACCCTTCGCTTCGGTTGGCATTCCGTTGGCAAACTGTTTTCCCAACGGATTTCCTTGCTTTGCCAACGGAATTTTCTGTTATTAAAACTGAAAATTCTTGTAGTGAAAATTGTCCTCTTCAAACACTAGTAGTATATCAGTTGAAACATAAGGAAACACAAAATTTTACGGTAAAATTAATATTGTGTAGCGGTGAAAGCGAGTCAAATAAGTACGATAAAAGCAAGTTTATGGAGATCCATCTTTGATTCAGTTCCACTCGATTGAGTATCAAATAAGTACGATGAAAGCAAGTTTATGGAGATTCACCTTTGATTCAGTTTGACTCGATTGAGTATCAAATTACTTGTTTTTGTACATTGAATTCGAATTCAGATATAGTATTCTTAAACAATCAAGAACACTTGAATAATTATTTAAGAAAACTAAATGTGTTCATATAATACATTATTATATATATATATATATATATATATATATATATATATATATATACTAGTTTAAAATTTGTGTGATGCACAGATTTTTTTTAATATTACATAATTTTTTTTCATTAATTAGAATTAATATTTTCAAAATATGAATTTTGGAGACTTAAATTTTAAATGAGATGTTTGGTAATAATTATATTAATGTTATCTGTGATATTTCTAGAAAATAAAGGATTTTTTGTTAGAAAATATAGAAAAGATGATAGGTTTTAGTTGAAAAAGGTAATCGGTTAATTATTAATAATTATAAAATTATTATTTTATTTTATTAAATAAAATATCCGCGATATAATTGGAAAAAGAGAGAACTTAGTTAGAGAAAATAAAAAGGTAACATGTTTCTGGTGAAAAAGTTAATTGATTAGTTTATAGTAATTATAATTTAATTACGTTATTTTACTAATTAAAATTGCTCGTAATGTTTTTATAAAAATGAGAAATTAGTGATTGTTCCTGATATTTCTGTAAAAAGAGGGATATTAGTTAGAAAATATAAATAAGATGATACGTTTTATCTGGAAAAATTAATGTTAATTATTAGTGTTATAATATTATTATTTTATTGTATTAATATAACCGCTCGTGATATAATCAAAAAAAGAGAGATGAGTTAGAGAAAATGGAAAAGGTAACATAAAAATTAAAAAGGCGATATGCTTTATGTGAAAAAAGTAATTGATTAGTTTTTAGCAATTATAGTTTTATTATGTTATTTCACTAAAAAAATTGCTAATGGTGTTTTTAGAAAATGAGAAATTAATGTTGCCCGTGATATAACTACAAAAAAGGATATTTAATTAAAAAAATAGAAAACATGATACGTTTTAGCTAAAAAGGTAATCGGTTAATTATTAGTATTTTAATATTATTATTTTATTTTTATTGAATAGAAATGCCCATGATATAATTGGAAAAAGAGAGGGTTTAGTTAGAAAGAAGAAAAAAGTTAATGTGTGTTGGCTGAAAAAGGTAATGCCCGTGATATAATTGGATAAAAGAGATATTTTAGTTGGAGAAAAGAGAAAAGATAACGTGATTTGGCTGAAAAATGTAATTGATTAGTTAATAGTAATTATAATATAATTATGTTATCACTACAAGCGGAAGGGCCAATTGTGACAAAATTTTAGTAACATTCAGTCGCAAGTTTAACTTATGACGGAACAAATCGTTTCTGTCACAATATTAATATTTTATTAATATATTTACCGCCCAAGTAATAATTTAACAATTTCATTTCCCGCTATTATTTTTTGCGTTTTTTTAATTTCCCGCTAAGACACCTTGCGACAGAAGGACTAATCAATTTGTCGCAAAATAGAACTTGCGACTGAAACAAAGCTGCCTATTCTGTCGGAAAGTACTTTGTGACGGATAGTCATAGTTTCTGTCGTAAGGTAGAATTTTCAACAGATCCTGTCGCAAGCTTACCTAAACTCATTTAATTCCCAATGGCCAAAAATTAATAATCTGACTTCAAAAATATTATTTAATATAACTTGCGACGGAATGCAAAATTTCTGTCGCAAGCTAAGTCAGTTTTTTCTAAAAAGAGGCAGTAGCTTCCATTTACATATTTCAACTCCATCCTCACATTCTCTCCACCGTTTTTAACATCTTGGACCTCAAAAAAGACCTCAAATGCATTAATCTACTCCATTTCATGCATTAAGGTAAGTAATTACATTAATTACATATTTGTTTAGTTTAGTTTTATTTATATTGCACCTTTTATTTCAACTTTCTCAATCATATATTTGTATGTATATGTAATTGATGCCATGTTATATGTGTTTTTAGATGTCTTCTAATCGTAGTTGGATTCACCGTCGTAATCAAAGAGGTGAATATGGTCTTAGTCAAGATTTTTTAAATGGAATTGAAGAATTTATTAGTTTTGCCGAGCGTAATTGCAAAGAAACGGATAAAAGGATTAGATGCCCATGTTTTAGTTGTCGTAATTATGCTTTAAAAAGTCTTGATGAAGTTAGATTTGATATTGTGACGAATGGATTTCTTCAAAGTTATACATATTGGAATTTTCATGGGGAAGGTGATGAAGAATTGTGTTCTAGCGAAAGTGATGAAGATTCGCATTCTAGTGGCTCAAGAGATGAGAATAATGACCATGTTGATGTATTTGATACCTATGAGATGTTGAGGGATGCGGGCGGATTTGGTGGATGGGACAACATATATTCGAACCATGAATCACCTAGATTTCATGGTTTGGAAAATGATTTAGAGATTCCATTATATCCCGGGAACAACAAGCATACAAAGTTGTCATTTGTGAGCAAATTGTTACATTTTAAAAGCTCTCATGGATGTAGTGAGAGGGGATTTAATGAGTTAATAGGTCTTATCGGGGATGCATTGCCAGAAAATCACACATTACCCTCGAGTTACCGGGAGATCAAGAAGATGGTAAAGGACATGGATTTGGGATATGAAAAAATTCATGCATGTGCAAATGATTGCATGTTATTTTGTGGTGATAACAGTGACAAACAGGAGTGCAATATTTGTGGCACGAGTCGCTATAAACCAGCGAAATAAGGTAGAAGACAATGCATTCCTAGAAAGATTTTGAGATATTTTCCGCTTACATCGCGGTTGCAGCGGTTGTACAAGTCATCTCGCACTGCTGAGAGTATGAGGTGGCACAAGACTAGAGAGGTGACAGAGGGGATTATGACACACCCAGCGGACGGGGAAGAGTGGAAACAGTTTGACAATAATTTTCCAGATTTTTCGCAACATGTCTGCCAAGACTTATTCAGTATGGCCCGTTATTATGGTTGTGTACAATCTCCCACCTTCTATGTGCATGAAGGATCCATACATTTTCATGTCATTACTCATACCTGGGGATAAAAGCCCAACGAGAGACATCAATGTATACTTGAGACCACTTATTGATGAGATGAGACAGTTGTGGAGTGTTGGTGTACAAACATATGATGCTTTTACAAAGGCTAATTTCATTTTGAGAGCAGCTCTATTGTGGACAATCAATGACTTTCTCGCCTTAGCAATGTTGAGTGGTTGGTCAACCAAAGGCAAGCTAGCTTGTCCAGTTTGCATGGGAAGTGTCAGGGCTTCACAACTTCCTCATAGTCGAAAGTGCAGTTTCTGGGGGACAGTAAAAAAGTTTAGAAGACTGGGACATAATTAGAGGCGACAAATAGGGTGGCAAGTTCGTAACAAATGTGTAAAAATAGCTTTTCCACCACATGGGAAAGAATCTGCAAAGTCTAGGGCTCATGGATTTGGCGTGACTCATAATTTTACACATTTCTCCATTTTCTTTGAGCTTCCATATTGGGACACACTACGTCTACGCCATTGCATTGATGTCATGCATACTGAGAAGAATGTATTTGATAATTTCTTTCACACAGTGATGGATAGTAAAAAATCTAAGGATACTAATAGTGCAAGAGCATATTTCAAAGCATTTGGCATTAGAGAAGAGTTATGGATGCGAGGCAATTCAAAACCCCAAGCATCATACACACTTTCTCGAGAGCAGCAGCTTCAGGTTTATACATGGATTAGTAGTCTGAGGATGCCAGATGGTTGTGCTTCAAATATTGCGAGATGTAGCAAGTTAGAGAAGAAGGAGTTAAGTGGGATGAAGACACATGATTGTCATGTTTTTATGCAAAAGTTGTTGCCTTCTGCTTTTCGTGCCCTTTTACCTGATGATGTGCATGACGCCCTTTGCCAACTCTCCAGTTACTTTAGAGCAATATGCTCTACAACATTGGTTTTAGATGATTTGGTGATCATGGAGAGAAATATAATCAATACCATGGGTCGTTTGGAAAATATTTTTCCAGGAGCCACTTTTGATCCAATGGAACACGTTATCCTTCATCTTGCAGAAGAGTGCAGACTTGGTGGTCTTGTACAATATCGATGGATGTATTGGGTTGAAAGGCAGATGCATCGGATGAAAGTAAAAGTGAGAAACAAGGCACAAGTTGAAGGTTCTATTGCAGAACGTTATGCTGAGGAGGAACTTGTAAATTTTTGTTCCTTGTACTATGAGTCCTCTGTTCAGACAGTGCACAACAGGGTAGGCCGTTATCAGGTAGATGGTAGTATGCGTGATTCAAGAAAACTTGAGGCATTTACATATCCAACGAGGCTCTTTGGTGCATCCAAGGGCTACTTCTTAGATGAAAATTTGCTTCAAATTGCAGCAAATTATCTGTTCTTTAACATGCCAAAAGTAGCACCATATCGATTGTAAGAATTCATACACTTGATATATTGATATGCATTGATGTTAACACTTTATTGAATATTGTTCTCAAACATTCTTTTACATTTTCAGAGATTTTGAAGCGGAAATGAGAGCACAATATCCGCTTATCACTCTTGATCATATGAATACACTACTTGATACACAATTCAAAAAATGGATGCTTAACAAGGTATAATGATTTCTTACAAAATGCCTCGACAGTTTGACATATGTGGTGAGATATGTATTTGATAAATTATTGCATTTTAGGTACATGGAGATCGTGACAATTATAAGCGCTTCAAGTACTTGATAAGAGGTCCATCGCCTTTTGTCATCTCTCATAGAGGATGTGATGTGAATGGTTATAGATTCAAATCCACAAAGTCACATATGGGAGTACTTGTAAAAGGAAGCTGTTATGATGACACTGTTAATGACTACTATGGACGTTTGGAAGAGATTCTTGAACTTAATTACAACGAGGTGAACAAAGTGGTGTTATTCAAATGTCATTGGTTTGATAATAGAAAGGGCATAAAAGTTGACAAAAATAAAATTGTCACAATAGACATGACATCTAAGCTAAGAGGAAACGATGTTTTTGTCTTATCTAGTCAAGCAACACAAGTCTATTATGCACCCATTGTGAAGAATTTGAAGAGCAAAATGCACACGGTTGTTATAACAAGAAGCCGTCCGCTAGATGAGACTACTAAAGCCTACAACGAGGATGTCTTTGAAGAAGAACCACTAGAGGATAGGCCGGTGGAACTCCCCCCTATTAACCTATTTATTGATTTTACTCGATATGAAAATGCTATAAGAGATGAGCCATTGGAAGAACCCGAAGACCATGACAATGATGAAAGTGAAGATAATGAAAGTGATGAGGATGGAAACGAAGATGATGGTTATGATGACGTCTAAGTAGTTTTGTTAGTTTTATTACATGTACTATTTTAATTGTGAACTAAGTGCAATGTTTGATTAATTTATGGATTTATTATGTGTTGTAATATCTAGTAAACTAAATCTTGTTGTTAGTTGTTAAGTTTTAAGTTGAAAAAATTCGTGCTATATTACTTGTTGCATGTTAGATGAATGGGTACAGGTTTATTATTATTGAATGGATGTGAAAAGAACAAACTGTGCATTTTGGAAGTCAGTCGAATTTATGACAGAAATAAACTATTCTCTGTCGCAAGATAAATTTTGCGACCGACAGTCGTCGCAAGCTACATCTTTACGACCGAAATCCGTCGCAAGTAACTATCTTGTGACGAATATCTGTCATTCTTCTGGTAATTTTTATGTAAAAATATAAAACAAAAAATCATGATAAATCAATGGAAATGTGTTTTTTCAGTAATGCAGTTGAACTTTCTTAAACTCGTACAATAGATTATTTAATTAAGTATAAGTATAATCCTTTTTGTTTTACTAAATAATTAAATAAATGTTTTTGAGTAAAATATATTTAAAAAATTGTTCCTGAATAATTTATTAATAAATTATGTTTTTTTTGAAAAATAATAAATTATGGTTTTTGAATATAAAATATTGAAAATTGGTTAATCTAAAAGAACAAAATTTATCCCGACAAAAAAAAAGGAACAAAATTTATCAAAAAATTAGAAAAATGTTTTTTAATTATCTAAAGTTAAACGATGTCGTTCCTCCTCATTCTACAGCTAAAACCCTACTTTTCACTTCATTTCTCACTTGTGCCTCTCTTCGGTTTCTTTTCTTTCATGCGGCGATTACGATTAATCCTCAATTCCTCAATTCCTTCTGTTCTTTCTTCCAATTAATCCTCAATTCCTTTCTTAATTTTTCAGGTATAATCCTTAATTATTCCTTTCTTTTCCTTTCTTGTATTTTTGTGCTTCTATAATGTATATGTGTCTAAAAATGGGTGTAGTATGTAAATGTGTGTGTTTGTTTTTATAGCACTTGTGTGTGTGCGCACATATATATTCGTCTGAATTGTGCAATATATATGTGTGTTTTGCACACATATATATATATATATATATATATATATATATATATATATATATATATGTGTGTGTGTGTGTGTGTGTGTGTGTGTGTGTGTGTGCGTGTTTTGAATATGGGCATTCTTTGATGTTTTTTTCTAATTTATTACTTCTTGATGAATTCTGGGATCTGCTTCAGTTTGTATTATTGAATAATACTCACTTTATTATTAATTTCATATGGTAGAGTTTATCAAGACTCATCAAGACTCTTTGTTATTAATTTCAGCAAGATCTTTCATATGTTGTAGTTTTGTTATTAATTGTATAGTTAAGACTCTTATGTTTTTGTGTATTACAGCATGTTGGGGGAGGAGGCCAGTTGGTGGTGGTAGGAGAGGTGGTGGTAGAAGAGAAGATGGTATTAATAGGAGAGTTGCTGGGAATAGGAGAAATGGTGGTGCTGGTGGTAGTAGGAGAAATGGTGGTGGAGGCAGTGACATGAGAGGTGAGGGTAGGAGACACGTAAATGCTGGTGATGGTAGGAGACACGTAAATGTTGGTGATGGTGGTAGTAGGAGAAATGATGGTAGTGGTAATAGTAGTGGTGGTGGAAGCAACAACATGAGAGGTGGTAGGAGTCTTGTTGGTAGTGGTGTCGGTGGTGGCCATGGCAACGGCGGTACGAGTCTTGATGCCGGTGGTGCTAGTGGTAGCCGTCCTAGAGGTGGTAAGAAAGCTACTGGTGGCCCTGGAAGGGTTGTTAGGAGTTTTGATGCTAGTGGTGCTAGTGGTAGCTATTGGAGAGGTGGTAAGAGTGCTAATGGTGGTCATGGCAGGGGCGGTATAAGTCTTGATGGTGGTCAAGTGTATGGATACCGCTTGAGTGATAACATTTATGATGCTAGCTCCGACTCGGGGGATTCTGATTATGAAGCTGATTATGATGATGAGTACGATGATGACGAGTTTGATGATGATTTTGGGGGTAGTAACGATGATGAGGATGATGAGGTTGAGGGCAGTGAGCATGATGATGATGAGGATGATGAGGCTGAGGGCGGTAATGATGATGAGGATGATGAGGTTGAGGGCGGTAATGATGATGAGGCTGAAGGCGGTAATAATGATGAGGCTGAGGGCAGTGGGCATGATGAAGAGGTCAGTATTGAGCATAGGAGGAGGGGCTATTCACTTGGTCTCTTTGGACAGCCCCCTCCAGAGCCCATTCGTATTCGCATGGTTGGACGGGTGTAAGTCCTTTTTCATTTTCTGTATTTCATTCAGTTAGTTTGTTCTAGTAACATTTATGAAATATTGTATGTATGTATGTATGCATAATTATTTATTTATGTTGTAGAAAGTATATCTTAATTAAATATGCTCACTTTTCAGTATCGATTCACCCACTGGATGTCGTACCTTACTGGCCCTTATGCGTGTGTACTGGCCAGCGGGATGTATCGGTGCCATGGATGTTGATCGGAGATTCCCAAGGTGGTGGAGTCGCATTAGAAAAATGTTCTTTGTAAGTGGTTAAGTATTTAATATATTCACTTGGTTAAGTATTTATGCTTGAAGTCTGTTGAGTAGATAAGTTGGATCTGTCCACCATTAAGTTAGTGCTACGGTGGAGATTTATCACATGTTATAGTTCTGTATTCGGTAAAAGAAATGTGCATGCTTGACAGATTTAAGCACTTTTCTTTTACCGAATACAGAACTATAACACGTGATAAATCTCCATCGTAGCACTAACTTAGTGGTGGGTTATTATTCTCAATTCTTTAGTAATTGTTACTCTGTTTTATAGGTTGTACCTTTCCCTATAACATAATAAACCTCACAGAATACATAACTAATCCCATCTACATGTGATTTTTCTTTTTGTATTCAAATTTACTGCACAACATTTTTAAGATACAATTTCTCGTTGACTTGTATATGTCAAGTGCTTAATTGGTTACACTTGGTGGTGGTGGTGCGTAGGGGGTCTGTTTTGTATACCAAGTATATGCAATATACCTGCTAGTTGCTTGCATTAACCCCTTTTTTATCACTTTTATTGCAGGGGTACTATGACTTTGACCCGAAATATGGGACGAAAAATGATGCTCGTGAGGCTCTTAATAGGCATATGCGTAGAAACATGCACAAGACTTTGTGCAACGAACGTAAACGTATCAAGAAGATCATTGATAAGGAGGGGGGCTCTTTCTTTGTTCACAGACCACGTTATTTCTCGGAAGCTGTTTGGAAACCTATTTGTGACCACTGGGATACTCCTAAATTCCAGAAAAAATCAGATGCTGCTAAGGACGCGAGAGGACATCGAAAAATTCCCCATACCTCTGGTGCCATTTCCTTTCATCGTCGTGCTTGGGTATGATAATTGATATTTAAAAATAATAATCAGCAGCGAGGTCATTTTGCATATGCTTTTATCTTATATTTGCACTTTACAAGATATACGAGACAAGACTGGTAAGGAGCCGACGTTGTATGACCTCTTCATCCGCTTGCACGAACAAGGAAAATAAAGAATTCACATCGGAGGCTGTTCATATAATAGTGGTACCTTTTTTACATATTATATGCTACTTAATATTATATGTATGATCTTTTTACACAGCCTATGCTACTAAATGGACCATATAGTATTTGCAAAGGAAAAAAACTTAATTAGCAAGTTACTAAGACAATCAAACTAAATTATAGGGAAGAACAACATTTTAATATTTGCATGATTAGCCTGGGCACGCAAAAAGTAAAATTTATACTAATTTTTAATGTTGAAATGGGAGTTTAGATAAGAAGATTTCATGATAAAATCAAGAAACCAGCTTCTGTAAGCAATACCAGTGGAGTTGTTTTTAAAATCAGAGCCTATGAAGTACATCTTTATTTGTTTTAAGTGCAAGGGGATTGGGAATAGGGAATGTGGATTTGATATAGCTATGCATTGGACTTGCTCTTAGCTAGATATTAATTATAGTTAAGAACAAATACCATGATAACATGTTCTGGTAAACACAATTATATTGTCTGGTTGGGTTGCTGGTGGTTCCTTTTTTTTGGCATTAGAAATTTATCTATTCAAACCAATTAAAACATGGTCGCTTCATATTTAAATTATTTCTTAACAAACAAACCAATTAAAGTAAAAGTAAAACTGTGAGGACTATCATCTTAGAAGATAAACTGTTTTAAAGGCAATCCTTTCTTGAGCTTTAGTTGATTGAAATCTGAAATACATGCATGTTGTTATTCAAACTGCTCTGTTATGTGCTCTCTAGAAATTATTTGTCAAATGCTCTGTTTACATATTGATCCTCAGTATTTTAACTAACCTATTTGTATGTGTGTGTGTAGCTTGTTCATTATGCTGTATATATATGTTGCCCTACTTTGTAAAGTATATGTCTTTTGCTGATATCCTACAGTTTTTTTTGTTCAGGGTACTACTTATAGCACATTTCAGTTATTTTTCGATCATAGGTTCATCAAGAAATGGAATTATGTTATTTTATATATTTCTTTGGTCCCCTTTAATGTTTCTTCAGGAGGGAGATTAGAACATGTACAGTATAAAAAAAATTTAGTCTGCAAGTGGTTTTAACAACTAAAGTTTTACTGAAACAAAATGGATTCCAGTAGTAATTTGTCCATAAGCTGCTCATCAAATGCACACCTATAATATTTGGTATTTTGCTAGAAAAAATAACATGCTTATTCCTTTGTAATCTTATTTTTATTCAGCACTCTCAACTCTTTTGTGATGGTTTTCTTGTTTTATTTTAAGTATATGTATGTGAATAATCGTGATATACTAAATTATACCAAGACAGTAGTAATTTGTCCATAAGCTGCTCATCAAATGCACACCTATAATATTTGGTATTTTGCTAGAAAAAAAAACATGCTTATTCCTTTGTAATCTTATTTTTATTCAGCACTCTCAACTCTTTTGTGATGGTTTTCTTGTTTTATTTTAAGTATATGTATGTAGATTATAAAATACATATAGTTTTTAATGATTTTTTTTAATTTGAACATTTAACTGTAATTTTTGTTACACATGCATCTAGGAACAATATCTCGCTAAGTGTGGGGAACGCAACGAGGATCCCATGGAAGCGCCAATTGATACATGGGTTGAGGTAGTGGGTGTTCGAAAGAATGCCATTATCGGTATTCCACGCACGAGTGCTTCTGAAATTATATGTATGTTTATATATATTATTTATTATGTACTGCATTAGTATTCATATCATTCATTACATGTCGTTTTTTCTGGTCTAATGATATTTGTGTGTACATTTGTGCATAGCTCTTCCTCCTGCATCTGGTAAAAGGCGTCGTCGACGATCCATTGAAGATGAGTTAGGTGCTTCCACTAGCAGATCCCCTACTGAGCACATCGCTGACCATCTTGTCATTCAGGCTGTGGATCGGACTGTTGCTTTTGCTCGTGCACATCCGGATCAGTTTGACCTCGCACCGGATCAGGTCAACATGTTGGCACAGTCTGTTGTGACGGATGGAGTGAATGACCTGCCATCAGACCATCCTCTTACCATGTCAACTATGAGGGAACTTGTGCAGGCGATGGTGTCTGTGTTAGGCGACGTCAATGAAAGTAATCGCCCTCCTAGCTACTGTAATAAGGTATATTCAGGTCCAACTTTTTAGCATGTATCTTTCTTTTAAATGCATCATCACCTTCTCTATGCTTTAGTTAAAATTTAATAACTCGAATTTGATCATGCATTCCATTAATGAAGGTGTAAGTTTAAAATATATATACAATTAGGCTATACATTTAGGCTTCACACTATAGACATGGCAATAATGCCCTGGCTAAAGGCAAATTTATGATGCTCGTTAAGACCTTTTGATTTTCGCTCTTATCTGTTATTATATATTATGTAATCATATAATTAGTTGCTTCCTTGATCTGGGACTCTTGCCACGCTATCAGTACTGAGGAAACATTGTGGTGAAACACTACATAATATTATGGTGGTTGCTTTCTTCCGAATTTTTATATTGTTCAAAACTGTCACCTGTTTTCCGTATTCTACCTTTCATTATGTATATATTAGAGTAATTTTAGTTGAGTTTTTGACATAATTATGGATTACGATCCATTTTATTTAATCATAGAAAATTCTGAATCATTTTCTTACTTAGGGACTGTCATTGTAGCTTGTAGTCTGTATAACTCAATTAGGTTTGTAAAGTCTCAACCCACATTTAAAATTTTGTTAAGGGTCTATGGTTTGTTTCATTACTATGAACAAAATCTGCGTACTACAAAGTACCAACAAACACATTACACATGCTGACATGCACTAAGCAGTGCCATCATCAAGTAAGTATGCTGATCAAAGAAGGATATCTAGCCATTTCGACGAGACTATCCTTCTTAAACTAGTCAAATACTACAGCGGAAAACACGTGAACAAAGATGTTTACTTGCAAGCAAAAGATTGATCACTTGTAGCATGCCATAAAGTGAAAAAAACAAACACGCAGTCACACTTGAATTAAAAAAAAATAGCACACACGTATAAACATCTTAGGATTAAGGATCATTTCCACTATGAACCATTTTAGGATACAAACTCTAAATATCTGCTAAAAATCACTAGTATGGCGGTCTAAGTAGTACATTTCCCCCACGACATTACTAATTGTCTAAATCACGTCTTGCTACTACAAAACACGAGTCACATGGGTTTGGGAAGATTAAAAACAAATTAAAGTTAGAATTATTTGTTAGAATCACATTTAGAAACCATAATATTTAGAGTGATTTTTTTTTTAGAAAAATAGTGACTATAATACTCACATTCATTATACTTTCTTGTGCCATTCACAATAACAAATTAAAATAAAAAACAATTACTGTGCTAAAATTTTATTTGCAAGGTTTGAGAATATTAAAAACAAATTAAATTTGAATTATTTATTAGAATCACATTTAGCAACTATAATATTTAGGGTGGATTTTTTTTAGAAAAATAGTTGAACATGTGTACAGAATTTCAGTAAATAAACAAAACATTTCACTATTATTTAAGTTCACGATTCATTGATTTGATATTATATGGTTTTAAGATAATGACGATATGCAGAATATTTTTTAATAATGTTGGGTAAGTCCAAAGCTCGTGTACTTCTGATGACAATGATGATGGGGTCAGTCAGCACCTCCAAGCCGAACTCGAAATGGTAAACGGGATGGCAGCCTTTGGATTGGGGGAGATTAGGGCAGTTGGATGTAGTACCAGCTAGGTTGTAGTTATAAGGCTGGTTTATGAGTACTTTTGGATATATTAGCTTAGTGGCTAACTTTTGATGATATTAGCTTAGTGGCCAATTTTTGTTGATATTAGCTTAGTGGCTAACTTTTGCATAATTCAGCTGGGTGGTTGATTTATGTTTACCTTCGGATATTAACTGGCCAATGGATATTTAGGTTGCATTAGTATTATTTTGCTAATGTAACTTTGGTATGGATGTTTATCTAACTCTTGAAAGAGATTTTATGATGTTATTTTCCTTATGCTCTACGTAGTTCATATTTTTCAGTGTGTTGTAATATTTGTCGGGATTAGTTTGTATGTATGTTGGCATTAGTTTGTATGTATGTTATGGATTGTATGGATGAATCTGATTTTTAATAGGTTGGAAGTGATAAAAATAGGCAAAACCATGCTCGGGGTCTAGAAATTGTGATAGATTCTGTCGTAAGTATTAGCAATTTATGACAGATTCTGTCCCAATTCTGTCACAATACTGGGCGTATTTATGACAAATTCTGTCCGAATTCTGGGCATATTTACAATAAATAATCACTAGTAGAAAACTGGTCTTTTACGTCGGTCAAATTGGTCTTTTACGTCGGTTAATTGGCGACGTATGGAGGGGCGACGTATAAAGTCACCTGTTTTTTACGTCGGTTAAAAAGCCGACGTATAAAGTCATAATATACGTCGCCAAAAAGCCGACGTATAATGGCAAAAAAAGCCGACGTATAAAAAAGATAAAAGCCGACGTATAATCCAAAGAATACCGATGTATAATGCTGAAAAAGTCCAGTCGTATATTGTCTGAAAACCGACGTATATTGTCTGAAATACCGACGTATAATGTCAAAAAATGCCGACGTATAATGTCGAAAAAGGGCCGACGTATAATGTCAAAAAAGAACCGACGTATAATGTACAAAATTCACCGACGTATAATGTTATAAAGACCGACGTATAAAGTCTAAAAAGAACCGTCGTATATGGCCTAAAAAGAACCGACGTATAATGTCTAAAAAGAACCGACGTATAAAGTCGAAATACA
The DNA here is from genome assembly GCA_036435485.1 of Saposhnikovia divaricata. Taxonomy (NCBI): domain Eukaryota; kingdom Viridiplantae; phylum Streptophyta; class Magnoliopsida; order Apiales; family Apiaceae; genus Saposhnikovia; species Saposhnikovia divaricata. The sequence continues at coordinate 49,733,467 of CM071594.1, read as the reverse complement.
ACCGACGTATAAAGTGTTAATACAGCCGACGTATATAGTCGAAATACAACCGACGTATAAAGTCGAAATACAACCGACGTATAAAGTCTAAATACAACCGACGTATAAAGTCGAAGAACCGACGTATAAAGTGTAAGAATAACCGACGTTTAAGTCTAAAAATCGACGTATAAAGTCTTAAAATGCCGACGTATAATGTTAACTAAATATCCATTTTTACCCTGTATATATGCACCAAAATTCCTATTATTCAAACCAAAATAATAAATAGAAATTGCAACCCAAATTTCTCAAAAAAGTGCTTAATTAAATTAAAACAAATATTATTACATAATTGATCCATAATATTTACAAATTCTTAATCCGAGTAACCATGTCATACATCTAATTCAACACAAGTGCTAATAACTATCATAAATCCAAAACATATAATATCCATTTTCCGATTGCTACAAGATTCATATCATACTCCGTCTTTCCAGCACCTGCAAAAATTATGTGTTCGAACTTGTTAGCACAAAGTACATATAATATAAAATACATGTAAAAAATTCTTGAAAACGAATAGATTTTTTTAACTTAAAGAGTCGTGCATGTACCCGTTCACATATATTCACGAGTAATATAATCTGCCCAAATATCTCGAATTTCTTCAATTTGCTGGTTTGTGTATCTTTTTCCAAGACCCTACATGTCAATTCAAAGAATTGTTAACTTTATATGCAAGTAATATTTTTTCTAATATCTACATAATTCCATTTCAGATAGTTCGTACCTCTGTCCACTTAACTTTAGGATCTTTACGAGATAACATAACTATGTCATACATATATCTCATCACAAAATAACCACATTCTGTGCCTCCTTTTTGTTGAGGACACTACAAAACAAACTCAACATATTTAAAGTTGAGATAAAACAGAAAAAAAACTTTCAAGATCAAGCTATGTATTGAAATATACCTGAACAGCCTCATGGTACCAAAGTAGGTTATTTTGATTATTTTTCCTACCACCATATCTGGTATATACTTTATATGCCCTGCATGTTATAGAGTTAAAAATGTCAAAATATAAAAAAGGTTTTGAACTCTTTGAAAAGTAAATATATTTATTGTACTTTTCAAAATTTTAATTTTTTCATAGCTTACGTATTCCAAGGAGCCTTCACGTAAAGGTCTCGTTTTTGATTTAGTGGATCAAACACGTATACAGCACTTTCATGAACACAAAATAAAAGCAAGATCCAGTGGTCACTGCAATTTAAACATACTTAAAATAAAAAGTGTAGTTGTGTGTTTTGGATTCAATCATAGAACTTAACAAAAGCTTATGTTCTTACCTCTGAATGTATGGTGCTAGGATAAAACGTTTCTCCTTGGCATCTCTCATTACCTCAGACATGTATCTAGATGTATCATCTTGATGCTTAGATGCCAATGTTAATACAGATGGACACATGAATGCAAATGAATTATCTTCCAAATCCTTGCACAATTTATGAATGTACCTTTAATGTAATATGGATTCTGCACTGTTAGTTGTTATGAACAATCAATATAAAATTATGTCTTATAAAAAAATGAGGAAGAAATTGATGTCTTCCACCAAGCGACACAACTGTTTTATCCCCGGATAACAATAAGGTAACAATAAGGTAATCGATTATAAGCAAAAATTGAATCCAAGCATGTATGCACACAGAGACAGAGCAAACTCATGAAACAATATATAAATATATGCACATTAAGTCAATAATAATTGCATACCACTTTCAAGAGAAGGCGTCTGTATCCCAGTAAGCTGAAGCTATATCTTATAAAATAGTTTAATGTAGCACTAGCACCTGTACACCAAGAATTTGTGCATTAATTTTAGACCTACTAAATCTTTATTCGAATAAAATACACTCATTTTAACTAAAACTTTTGACCTAAACTTGAGAACTTATTACAACACATCGAAGATTAAACCAAATTCGAGAGTTATATATGCTTGTGTACAGTGTTTGAACAGTGTGTGTGTATTAACAAAACAATTTAACAAGCAATTATATACGAAACTGAATAAAGAAAATAGAATAGCAATTAATATGAATTAAATTAAATTGGTGAAATTAAAAAAAAATGCCTCGGTTGGGAACTCAGCACAGAGACGTTCGCACATGAAGATAGCGTTGTGGTAGAGAAAGTGGCGGAGACTGTTGTTTACGCAGCCGATTAGTATCGTCTCCATTTTATGTATAGAATGTATGGAGAGAGAGAGAGAGAGAGAGAGAGAGAGAGAGAGAGAGAGAGAGAGAGAGAGAGAGAGAGAGAGAGAGAGAGAAAGAGAGAGAGAGAGAGAGAGAGAGAGAGAGAGAGAGAGAGAGAGAGAAGGAGAGGGAGAGAGAGATTAAGCAAGAGAGAGACTACCTTCGAAGCAATAGTAAACCCCCAATTTAATTTGAAGCAGTAATTCAGGAGAGGGTGGAGTTGTTAACGGTGTTGTTTCAGTGGTGGTGTTGTTTCAATTAGCTCTGAGTTTAATTTGGGGAAACGTATATTAGAGAGTTTAATTTGGGGACGCTATCTTGTTTAATTTTTTATTTTAACATAAAAGTCTTATACGTCGGCATTTTGTTAACCGACGTATAAGATGAACTTTATACGTCGCCTGCTATCAAACCGACGTAAAAAATGTATATCTTATATGTCGCCTAATAAAGCCGACGTAAAAAGTGAATCTTATACGTCGCCTTAAACTAAGCCGACGTATATAAGTATTTTATACGTCGCCTTTATGCAGAACCGACGTATAAGATATCTAGAAAAACAAATATACGTCGCCTTTTTGCGGAACCGACGTATAAAGGTAGAATATACGTCGCCTTTATGCGGAACCGACGTATATTAGGCGACGTAAAAGACCAGTTTTCTACTAGTGAATGCCTCGTAATTTGGTATTTATTAGGACAGATTCTGTCGCAATTATGGAAATATTTAGGACGGATTCTGTCGCAATTATGGAAATATTTACGATGGATTCTGTCGTAATTATGGAAATATTTGTGACGGATTTTGTCGCAATTCTGGACATATTTACGACAAACCATCCGTCGTACTTTGTTGTTTTTCCTTTTTTTTATAATTGTTTTTGTGTTAGGATGGGACCCACTAATAACTTGCGACATAATAAGGAATTGCGACAGAATAAGAACTTACGACTTGGGCATTTGCGACAGATTATTTCCGTCGCAAAGTGGGGCAATTGCGACAGATTCTTTATATTTTTTCTATTGCAATTACCCTGTTCCTTGTAGTGTATTTTATCAAACAAAATTGAGTATTTTTAAAACAGGAGAAATTTTAGTTAGATCAAATGTAAAAGATATTGTATTTTACCTAAAAAAGAAAATTATTTATTTATTAAAAAATAGAAAAGGTAATATGTTTAACCTGAAAAAGGAAATCCATTGCCAACAAGGTTTTTCATGGCTATTTAGTAATTTACATATTTACCCTTTTATTATAATAATGTAAAAAAAATGTTGGTAATTGGAATTGAACCCATAACCTTCATGTTAATGATGAATTAAGTTCACATCATTAACCACTACACCAAAGATATTTTTTGTAGCTTTTTAAAAATCATCAACTACATTATTAATACCTCATTTATTATATTCTATTTAACATTCATTTTAAATTATAATCAAGATAAAATTATCAGCATATCCGTCCCTTGCTAATAATGAAAAGTATTGTAAGAACCCATATTTTTGGTAGGAATTAAAACTTTTTTTATGAATTGGAGTATGAATGAATAGTGGTTGTGAATACAATGTATCAGTGGTTTAATGAATGAATATGAATGGATTTTGATTCAAATGTTTATATGCCATGAGCAATGCTATTGGTTGACAACCTAGATAAGAATAATCTATCTCCTGGATAAGTAAGATATGGTAATTCCAAATAGGAGAGTTATTCTCATGTCATCCAAATCGATATCTGTTATAAGTCTAGTGGTTCTGTAAAAAGGGTTAAGGAACGCTCGAAAGAGAACAAGGACATTTTTCTAAATATAAGGAATAAAGAAAGACTAAGTGGTGAATAGTGTTTTTGGTGGAAATGAGAATATTATCAGACGACGCTATATAGAATTATTCAGAACGGATTTCTGAGTTCGTATTCATGATCCAGGGACGAGATAAGTGTATGTAAACGATGTCGGATTCAGAAAAATAGTAATTTTATTTTCTTCGAGATTTCCCTGGACACTGAATGACTTAAGGATTTATTAATAATATTTATGGGATTTAAGTACAGGAATTTTTAAGGAGGATTAAAGAGGTTAGTATTAATATTAAGTAGGTTTTCGGTAAAACCCTAACAAGTAATTCTTGAGATATTCCTCTAAACGATCAATCAAATTAAGCAATAACCGGATAAAGGAGCAAGCAGAGATCAAGATACATGCATGTGCAAGTGGATAATATCAGGTAACCAAGCTAGTTACAATGCTAACTGGTAACATTAGAATCAAACTAAGTACTTAGCAAGATAACCTCATTCAACCACAAAAATTAGACATATGGCCACTTGATTTACATCATGCATGACCACACCACTTTATTAAAGCTACTTTATGTAGATATTATTCATACAAACACAATAATGCAAAGTAGATGAGATTAGATCAAGAAACAAAGCAAGGAAACTCCATTCTCTCCCTTTCTATTAAACTGCCCAGCAGAGCACTCTTATAGAAGAAAATTCATATATCCATTTCTATCCATGATAAAATCACCAAATTTTAACCCAAGCCTCTCCACTCTATGGGCAATAATCGCTCAAAATTTCAAGGCATTCTAATGAGTGTAGCCTAGTCAAAACTCCTCCCCAAGATGGATAAACGAGCTGCCCAGAATCCTTGATAAGTTCTGTGACAATTTTCAAACGGACGTATCTCCTTCGTTTCTCAATGGAATTTAGTGTTCTTTAGCTTGTTGGAAAGCTGTTAAGATTCTTTACAACTCTCCTTTAGAAACCTCATCCAGAAAACCTCGGTAAGGTCCTCGTTTTTCATGATCTTTCAACTGGGTTATAGAAGCTCCGAAAATCTCTAAGTATATTCTTGACGTTTCTTGTTAGATTAGGCTCGGTTAAGGTTGTACAAGGATTATTCAAAGCTTAGTAAGGTCTTACATACATCAAGGAAGGTATGTATGGAACTCATGAAACCCTAGCTCTTAGTTTAAGTTTTGATGATTATTGGATGAATTTGAGATTTGTTATGAAATTGTGTATTATAAGCATGATTAATTAGTGGTTTAGTTGATCTAAGTAAAATGGTGCATATGATGGTGAAATCAGTTTCTTATGGACTGATTATAGTGTATGTATGCCCGGTGTGGCTTGGTTGATGTTTGATCGTGATTTAAAAATTTGGAACGTTCGATTTATAGCCGTCGTAATGCCCGATTTTCGTTAGACCTTAAGAACCGTGCATAACTGTGGGTATAATTTTCTGGACTTGATAAGTATATGACATACCCTTGTAGATATCGAGTCATAGATCGTTTTGGCATGAAAATCGAAGTATTTGGACTTACGGTTTAGGAGATATGATTAAATTACTAAAAGCGGTTCGGAAACGTAAGTGCGAGTTCGTAACCGAAATTGAAACCCCTTAACTTGATTAATTCAGTAGCGAATCTTGATAATTAAATATTAGAGATAATAAGGAAGGTGTAAGAAAAGACCTCATTTCAAAAGAATCGTTTCTGATTTTATAAAAATGTTCGAATCGAGGTTAAGTGCGAATGAACCCCTTAAAAGAACGCTTGGTTATAACTTTGGAAAACCACTTAGATAACGATCAATAAATCTCGAGGTATAATCTTTCGACCTTGGAACTTATATGGCTTAAGTACCTACCAAGTGTAAGTGTAATGACATAATTTGATAGCAAGCAAGTGTCGGGTCATAACAGTGTTAATGAGCGATAACTTGAAAACGTGCTTTAGCTTAAGTAAAGTATTTACTTATCATTTCAAAGTGATAGGTGATTAACCCAGGATAATTTTGGTTGTTTATAGATTGCCGGACCACCCCGAGTCATACCACTAGCATAGCGGGAGTACCAGGCAAGTCTTCAATCAATTTGACGCTGTTGTTGTGATAATACATATATGATTTGATGTTGTTATACATATGCCATTGCATGCATGCCTACTTTTAAAATTGATGTTGTGATACTTGTTCTCTGAATTGATATTGGCTTATAAGTTATGTACAAGATATACTAATTATAAGATGGATATTGCTAAGACCCTTAGTGAAGGGCATATGATCTCATTCTTTTAATAAAGACAGGGAGTCCATACTTTGTAATATAGAGATAGTCATGGAAACCCGGAGGGATTCCAGTAACAGATTACTTGAGGGATGTTATTTATGAACATTATTTAAATTTCCATAAGTATTAAGGACATGGAAATTATTCGAGGAATGTTATTTGAATACTCATTCGAGATTATTTATTTAATGAATATTATTTTGAATATTCACTTGAGGCTATTGATTTAGAAGAATACTCTTTCAGAATATTCATTCGAAGTTATTTATTTAGTGAATATTATTTTTAATATTCATTCGAGCTTTAATTATTCAATTAATATTATTTTGAATATTCATTTGAGTTTAATTGTTTATTTTATTTTATTTTCGAATATTCATTTGAATGTATGTACTTAATGAATATTATCTTGGATATTCATTTAAGGTTTTAATTATTTTCTTGAATATTATTTTGAATATTTATTCGAGGAATTATTTATTTAATGAATATTTTATATATACCTATTCGAGGGTTAATCATGAGCAATATTTATATTAAGAATATTATTGAACTATTTCTGGTTTAATAAATATTCTTTGAATATTTATTTAATTCTTTCAACTAGTTCTAAAATGAGATATTTTATTCAAAAATTTCCTTGATATTCAAATACCATGTAAATTATCTCTAAGTCGTATTATTATTATTTTATCACGGAAGGTTCTCAAAACTCCATTCTTCATTCGAGTCTATCTTCTAAAATATAAGAGAACCTTGCTTGAGAGCTGTTATTTCGTTGACTACCCGGTCATATACTTGTTAAACTATTCGTTTCACTCGCAACTTGGTTGCTAACCATCAAATTGAGTTTGTTTGTTACTTCCTCATCGTTCGAGGGGTAAGATTATTGGAACAAGTCAATATCCATTAACAAGCATCAGCTTGGGAAATATTGGTGAATTGTCCTTTCCAACTAGATACGACTACTTTGTGGAGTCTTATCAACAAGTATTATACTTGGGGAAAGGGGGACAAGCTTTACATTTCAGAGTCATGGATTTATTCGAACTTGGAGTAGTATTGAATAAGGGAACAATAATCTTTAAGGAGTTACTGAAAGGAGCTTCGGAAAGTACATAGACAGAATTGTTATAGAATCGATTAAGGATATTTTGATATACCCTGTACCTAGAAAATATAGGAGGAACGACGAGGATGACCTAAGAAACCTTACAGGAAAAAGGGGTAATATTCTGAGTTTCAAAATAGAAGTTTGGTAGGGAATGTATGACCCAATAATAATAATGCCAAGCAAGGCATGTGTGAGACCATGAGGAAGTATGGATTGAACCAAATAAAGGTTGAGATTATCCTAAAACAAGAAAGGATTAAGAAAAAAATATCATAGGTATGATTGGGAGTAACCGTGATAAAGTTCACACGTAAAGGTGGAAACAAGGACTTATGGAAAAAGACTGATAGATACTTTCTCCTTCAGCAGAGCTTAAGGGAGAATGCATTCACCCAATATTGATGGGAATGAGGTAGAAAAGTTTGAGTTGGAATAGATTCAGAAAACATTGATTGTGAGAAGTTATTATTATCAGGAAAGGCCAATGAGGTGGCCGACAGTTTAAGTATAGAGGAGTAATTATAAATGCTCATACCAAAGAAAACAGAACGATATTTGGAATGACCTTGAAGGTCATATTGTGGTGGAGGATTTACATTCCTTCTAATGATTGTGCAAGAAGCAACCATAAGAATAGTTTAAGTAAAGATTCGATTCCTGATATCGTCATAAGCAAATTACACACCTTAGGAGGTCGTATTTTGAGGTAAACCAGGACCATGATACGAAATTGATTAAGTAAACCGCTAAGTTTCCAGTCTTCTACTAAAGATATCTGATTAACAATTTCATCAACCTATCAAAGCTGCGGTGATTGAAGCTCTTCTGCAATTTTATCTGCTTCATTAATATCTACATCAAGTTCAGGAAGTATTCCTTATGAATAAGAAATAGTGATTATTTCGTCTTCCTATAGAATTTTGGATATGATAACTATGAAACCCGTCCGATTAACCATTAAAGCACTACGTAAACAGCAAACGATGGTGATTCAACAATGGACTACAATAATATAGTGGTGATTCTTCTAAAAAAGTAGATGACAACGCAAAAAAAAAAGATAGTGCTGCTATTGATAAGCCAAATGGCATGTTGATGAATGACAAGCAAGTTTGTGTTAGTGTATTGGGCCATCTGAGAGTTTAAAAAAAATGTTCGGAAGGTGGCATTCGAGCCAGCTTTACCCCCAAAACATATAGCATGGCCGTAACGTGTTTCATATGGCAAGGCTACACCAGTAAAACGCAGATGCTCGACAGATGATAAGACTATGAGTAGGTAGATATACGACCTGGTCTGACTTACGAAGAACAATCTGTGGAAAATCACGGATGGAAAAGAACAAGTGATGAGAAACAAGTTTGGCAGAAATAGATTATATTGGATCTAAGTTAGAGAAATCGGCAAGATTTATTTCGGAGGGTTTAAATTGGAATGATGTGATGTTTGAAATAAATGATGATGCTATGAAGGCTCATAAAGTGATTATAGTTGAAATTGAAAGCATAAGAGACATACAGATTAACTCCCTTTAAGTTGGGAGGATTTGAGGAAATAGATGGAGTGAGTAATAAAAAGCCTCGTGGATCAAAAAAGTGAGAATTTAGATGGTTGAACAGAGGAAAGTTTAACCACAAGAATGTGATGATTATTGAGTAAATGTGACGGGATACCAATAAGAAGGTGCCAAGTACAAAGGACATCTTGATAATGAGATAACAGTGGAGGTAAATAATAGAGGTGAATAAGAATCAGACAATAAGATGGAGGTGATTGATAAAGAAAAGATTGGAAAGTAATTATGGAACGTGAAGCAAGGAATGCTACGAATGGACTGATGAATGGGTTCTCTGACGAACTCCGGAGATGACAACCTGATAATGTTAGAATTATGATTATGAAAGAGCTAGTAGCGTGGCGTGGAATATCAGTAATAATGATGTCAAGCGAGAAATCTAAGAGTTGACCTGAGAGGTTGAAAGATTCCCAAAAGTAAGTGTTACTAAGGTTGAACCAGAGTATAGGTCCATTGAATAATGGATCAAGCAGTAAGACATGTTGACATGTGAGATTACGATCAAATAGTATTGGATATAATTACGATTATTTTCTTCTCTGATGAACCTCTATCGTTCAGAGGTAAATTCTAAGTATGAGATTTTGCAATCATGAAAATTTTCTATAATTCTTTGAAATTCTTTCTTTCTTCTCTCTTATTCATCTTCTTTATGAATTGAGAAGAAAAACCCTTTAAGTAGGGGAGGTACTACTACGTGACTATCTGTCTGTGTGATAGAAGTCTAAGTAGAATATCATAACTTGTTTAATTGCTTGTCAAGTACTAAAGGCTGGACACCTTCTGTACTAACTATGCAATATAACAAATATTTATTGGTCATAGTGATCTCTCAATAAATCTTTCCACTTCTCTATATTGATCAAGATTGCGAAGATTAAAGCGATCAAAAGAATGCATAGTACGAGTAAGGTTATCTCCGAATTCGCAGCGTATTAGTGATACCGAAGTCACTACCGATACCAATAAAGGTAATAGTATATGACTACATAAGAGCATAACTCGGATAGTGTGCTTGTACGAAAAATAACCAAGTTTATGAAAAAGAATGAAGGGAGGATTGTAGCACTAGTGAGATGTGCTGTAAAAGGATTGGAATGATTAAAGACTGACCGAGGAACCGGAAAGTAAAGTGATAGACAAGTAACCCTTTGATTCTACCTGATTCCCGGACGGAATCCTTTTAAGGAGGGGAGACTGTAAGAACCCAGATTTTTGGTAGGAATTAAAACTTTTTTTATGAATTGGAGTATGAATGAATAGTGGTTGCGAATACAATGTATCAGTGTTTTAATGAATGAATATGAATGGATTTTGATTCAAATGTTTATATGCCACGAGCAATGCTATTGGTTGACAACCTAGATAAGAATAATCTATCTCCTGGATAAGTAAGATATGGTAATTCCAAATAGGAGAGTTATTCTCATGTCATCCAAATCGATATATGTTATAAGTCCAGCGGTTCCGTAAAAAGGGTTAAGGAACGCTCGAAAGAGGACAAGGACATTTTCCTAAATATAAGGAATAAAGAAAGACTAAGTGGTGAATAGTGTTTTTGGTGGAAATGAGAATATTATCAGATGACGTTATATAGAAGTATTCAGAACAGATTTCTGAGTTCGTATTCATGATCCAGGGACGAGATAAATGTATGTAAACGATGTCGGATTCAAAAAAATAGCAATTTTATTTTCTCCGAGATTTCCCTGGACACTGAATGACTTATGGATTTATTAATAATATTTATGGGATTTAAGTACAGGAATTATTAAGGAGGATTAAAGAGGTTAGTATTAATATTAAGTAGGTTTCCGGTAAAACCCTAACTAGTAATCCTTGAGATATTCCTCCAAACGATCAATCAAATTAAGTAATAACCGGACAAAGGAGCAAGCAGAGATCAAGATACATGCATGTGCAAGTGGATAATATCAGGTAACCAAGCTAGTTACAATGCTAACTAGTAACATTAGAATCAAACTAAGTACTTAGCAAGATAACCTCATTCAACCACAAAAATTAGACACATGGCCACTTGATTTACATCATGCATGACCAAACCACTTTATTAAAGCTACTTTATGTAGATATTATCCATACAAACACAATAATGCAAAGTAGATGAGATTAGATCAAGAAACAAAGCAAAGAAACTCCATTCTCTCCCTTTCTATCAGACTGCCCAGCAGAGCACTCTTATAGAAGAAAATTCATATCTCCATTTCTATCCATGATAAAATCACCAAATTTTAACCTAAGCCACTCCACTCCATGGGTAATAATCGCACAAAATGTCATGGCATTCTAATGAGTGTAGCCTAGTCAAAACTCCTCCCCCAGATGGATAACCGAGCTGCCCAGAATCCTAGACAGCTTCTGTGACGATTTTCAAACGGACGTATCTCCTTCGTTTCTCAATGGAATTTAGTGTTCTTTAGCTTGTTGGAAAGATGTTAAGATTCTCTACAACTCTCCTTTAGAAACCTCATCCAGAAAGCCTCGGTAAGGTCCTTGTTTTTCATGATCTTTCAACTGGGTTATAGAAGCTCCGAAAATCTCTAAGTATATTTTTGACGTTTCTTGTTAGATTAGGCTCGGTTAAGGTTGTACAAGGATTATTCAAAGCTTAGTAAGGTCTTACATACATCAAGGAAGGTATGTATGGAACTCATCAAACCCTAGCTCTTAGTTTAAGTTTTGATGATTATTGGATGAATTTGAGATTTGTTATGAAATTTTGTATTATAAGCATGATTAATTAGTGGTTTAGTTGATCTAAGTAAAATGGTGCATATGATGGTGAAATCAGTTTCTTATGGACTGATTATAGTGTATGTATGCCCGGTATGGCTTGGTTGATGTTTGATCGTGATTTAAAAATTTGGAACGTCCGATTTATAGCCGTCGTAATGCCCGATTTTCGTTAGACCTTAAGAACCGTGCATAACAGTTTGTATAATTTTCTGGACTTGATAAGTATATGACATAACCTTGTAGATATCGAGTCATAGATCGTTTTGGCATGAAAATCGAAGTATTTGGACTTACGGTTTAGGAGATATGATTAAATTACTAAAAGCGGTTCGGAAACGTAAGTGCGAGTTCGTAACCGAAATTGAAACACCTTAACTTGATTAATTCAGTAGCAAATCTTGATAATTAAATATTAGAGATAATAAGGAAGGTGTAAGAGAAGACCTCATGTCAAAAGAATCGTTTTCCGATTTTATAAAAATGTTCGAATCGAGGTTAAGTGCGAATGAACCCCTTAAAAGAACGCTTGGTTATAACTTTGGAAAACCACTTAGATAACGATCAATAAATCTCGAGGTATAAACTTTCGACCTTGGAACTTATATGGCTTAAGTACCTACCAAGTGTAAGTGTAATGACATACCTTGATAGCAAGCAAGTGTCGGGTCATAACGGTGTTAATGAGCGATAATTTGAAAACGTGCTTTAGCTTAAGTAAAGTATTTACTTGGCGTTTCAAAGTGATAGGTGATTAACCCGGGATAATTTTGGTTATTTATAGATTGGCGGACCACCCCGAGTCATACCACTACCATAGCTGGAGTACCAGTCAAGTCTTCAATCAATTTGAAGCTGTTGTTGTGATAATACATATATGATTTGATGTTGTTATACATATGCCATTGCATGCATGCCTACTTTCAAAATTGATATTGTGATACTTGTTCCCTGAATTGATATTGGCTTATAAGTTAGGTACAAGATATACTAATTATAAGATGGATATTGCTAAGACCCTTAGTGAAGGGCATATGTTCTCATTCTTTTAATAAAGATCGGGAGTCCGTACTTTGTAATATAGAGATAGTGATGGAAACCCGGAGGGATTCCAGTGACAGATTACTTGAGGGATGTTATTTATGAACATTATTTAAATTTCCATAAGTATTAAGGACTTGGAAATTATTCGAGGAATGTTATTTGAATACTCATTCGAGATTATTTATTTAGTGAATATTATTTTGAATATTCACTTGAGGCTATTGATTTAGAGGAATACTCTTTCGGAATATTCATTCGAAGTTATTTATTTAGTGAATATTATTTTTAATATTCATTCGAGCTTTATTTATTCAATGAATATTATTGTGAATATTCATTTGAGTTTATTGTTTATTTTATATTATTTTCGAATATTCATTTGAACGTATGTACTTAATGAATATTATCTTGGATATTCATTTAAGGTTTTATTTATTTTCTTGAATATTATATTGAATATTTATTCGAGGAATTATTTATTTAATGAATATTTTATATATACCTATTCGAGGGTTAATAATGAGCAATATTTATATTAAGAATATTATTGAACTATTTCTGGTTTAATAAATATTCTTAGAATATTTATTTAATTCTTTCAACTAGTTCTAAAATGAAATATTTTATTCAAAAATTTCCTTGATATTCAAATACCATGTAAATTATCTCTAAGTCGTATTATTATTATTTTATCAAAGAAGGTTCTCAAAACTCCATTCTTCATTCGAGTCTATCTTCTAAAATATAAGAGAACCTTGCTTGAGAGCTGTTATTTCATTGAATACCCGGTCATATACTTGTTAAACTATTCGTTTCACTCGTGACTTGGTTGCTAACCATCAAATTGAGTTTGTTTGTTACTTCTTCATCATTCGAGGGGTAAGATTACTGGCACAAGTCAATATCCATTAACAAGCATCAGCTTGGGAGATATTGGTGAATTTTCCTTTCCAATTACATACGACTACTTTGTGGAGTCTTATCAACAAGTATTATACTTGGGGAAAGGGGGACGAGCTTTACGTTTCAGAGTCATGGATTTATTCGAACTAGGAGTATTTGTGTAAGAGGCTGTGGGACAGTCCATCATTAAAAATCTGTGTAAGGGGGTGTGAGACAGTCCATCAGTAAAACTGGTATAAGAGGCTGTGGGACAGTCCATCCTGGAAATAGGGTCTGAGTGGCGCCGGTCCCAACTATGCCCAACCGTTGGCTAGGGAGATCCGGCGTACGTTCTTCCTTCTACATGTGGAGAAACAAATCTTGAGATGCACAACCTATGACTGATCATCGTAAGGTGGTGTCACCCTCATAATCCAAATCTATTTATTTTCTGCAACATTCTCAATGTTGGCAGGGTTGAAAAGTATTCAAAACGGGAATTGCAGTATTTTTCCTGCATGTTCCTCTTTTATTGTAAATGATAATATCTTGCTCATCTTTTGCTTAGCAGATATTTTCGCAGCATATAGATTTTGAGCTACCTTGTAACTTCATCGTTTACATTATACTGGCGCTATCTTCGTAAATGCATGGCATATGGTTACAAAGATATTATGAACTGTTGTATATTATCATTGTTCATTATATTATTTTTGGTGGGCTATTGCTCACCCTTGCTTTAATTATTATATCACAACAACAGCTAGATCTGATGGCCAGCACAAGTCAAACTCGGTGCAAGCAAGGACAGCAGTCATAGGGTTGCCCACTGATGTCATGGTCGGCATTGCTGAGGTAGGAGCAACCAGTAGGCTAGACTGCCAGCTTTTGATTCATCAGACTTATTATATGTATGACCTATGTAAATGGATGGCAAAGAGTATGTAACAGTTAAACTGTAATTCTTTTGGGTTATAACAACACAAAACTTGTGATTAATAATATTTGTTGATTACTCTAATTTCATCTCTGGGACTATAACGAGTGTGTTTTGTGTTGTTGTTTTTGGGGCACAAGGTTGTAAGTTAATTTATGTTGATGTTGTGGATGGAAATTGAGACCGTGACGACCGGATCCCCGATCCCAGATCCGGGACTGTTACAAGTATTATGTTTGCACAATATCACATAAGTATACGTGGTCACAAGTAATATAATTCAAGTTCATTCCACAGAGATCTGGTTAAGTTTCTATTCAGTTAATGCACCTGTTCAACAATGAATGGTTTTAATTCACTGCTAAGATAAATAACAAATTGAAGTTTTAATTATCTAAATTAAACTAAGATGCAAATTATCAAACTAAGAATTAATTAACTACTGAGATTTAAAACGGAACTTCTTATATGAGAATAAACATGGGACTCTAACTTCATTAACTACTTCGCTTAGAGTTGATGCCTTTAATCAATGCATGTGATGATTTTGATAACTGATCGAATAACACGAAACAAGTACACGCTACCTGTCAGCATACGTATACCAAACTACTCATACATCCACAAAAGAGATAGAAGATGAATAGACACCAATTATGCTTAGACCATATATGTCTATAGAATTTGAAAACATAAAGGTTGAAGAACAAGTTACTCATATTGATCACATAGGGCAATATAAGTATTTCATCTTATACTACGAATCATATTGATAACCAATTATGAATCTATGCTAGCATGGCAAGTTCTAAATCTCAAGATCCACTTTCACTTCACAAGAGATTAACAATTCAATTTAGATGTTAGCTACACATCTAAAAGCATTAAGATTGACCATACAAGGATATCAAGAATTCATCACACACAGATCTTTAAAGCATTCACACTACTAAGCTACATAGATAAATCCGTTAGAATCCCATGACAATGATTATTTCATAATTGAACCGTTCATCACCATGGGATTTGATGAAAACATGGTATGAAACAAAATATGAATGAGAATGAGAATAAGAATATTATTAAAACAAAGAGTTGAGAAAACAAATCTAGAATCCAGAATAACGCCTAAGAAAAGAACACAAAAGATGAAGTAGATCGAGATCCGTTGCTTGTCACGAGCGTTGATCTTTCTCCCCTTTTCTCCCTTGCAATTCTATGCTATATT
Organism: Saposhnikovia divaricata; assembly: GCA_036435485.1. NCBI lineage: Eukaryota > Viridiplantae > Streptophyta > Magnoliopsida > Apiales > Apiaceae > Saposhnikovia > Saposhnikovia divaricata. Next base: position 49,717,591 of record CM071594.1, on the reverse strand, counting down.
GATAACTATCCAAATTACAATGCTAAGATGTGTTTTTATAGCCCTAGAAGTCTTGCACAGCAAGAAAATATCCTAAAATACAATTAGAATTTGATTCTGGTGCAAGAACATGCCTAAAAATACGATTACAACTCAAATTAGGGTGAAATAGTAAATTTTAGCAATTTCTGGCCGACCAGGGCGCACCCTGCACACCTAGGGCGCAGCCTACGCACTTCACTCCTGCCCTAGGGCGCAGTCTGCCCCCTTATTGAGCAGTCTGCCCACTCTGCTGTGCACTTTTTGGCAATTTAGGGCGCAGTCTGCGCTGTTAGGTCGCAGTCTGCGCAGGAAGTTCCTGTCCAGATTTTTATTTTGCTTCAGACTTCAAGAAATTTTCCCAAGCTTCGCGTGGACTACTTACGGGCCTCAAACGGACTTGTAGAACTCCAGATATGATCAAAACAGTGGAGACTGCGCAACCTACCCGGAAATCCGAATTTTCCACAATTTGTTTATTTCTCATCCGTTTTCTCTTCCGATTCTTTTGCCACTTCCCGTTCTTCAATTACCTTGGCTTATAATCAACATGGTAGCATAAGTAAAGCTTCCATTCTTCATTCCAAGCTCAAATTACAATTCCAAAATCAATGGAAATCTTTAACCCTAACCGATGGAAACAATCCTGCACAACTACACAAAACACATCAAAACTACCACAAACTTGAGACCAAGTCAATCAGTTTAAGCCGATATGGAACGCTCCAAGTGGATATAAAATCTACTTATCACACCCCCAAACTTAAACCGATGATTGTCCTCAAGCATAAACAACTAAACACTACCTAATTAGTACCACTTCCGTAGGTGATCACGGTTGCATTTGGCATATGCAACAAGCCCTTTAAACCCCTAGGCAGCCCTAGTGGACGAGTAACATCTCGTGAGGGCCTATAGCGAATGTACCCACAAAATCCATCTAACTAACAATGCAAAAACAATCTAACGCATGGATGCAACTAATATGAAAATGCAATGATCCCCTTTAGATTCACCAAAACCAACCAACAAGCAAATATCTCAAAGAATGCAATACATCCAAATAGAGCTCGACTAAGTCCCCATATACTAACAATACATGAACAGAAACGTGCGTCTGTGCAATACTCATCAGAAATACTCTCAAAACTAGATCAAAACCATACTCATTCTTCGCCAATATATCACAAGTTTATAAATAGAATAGACTGTGAACACTTCATAACCTAGGAACACCTCCATCCTTATCTAAGTTAGCCAGAAATTCATGCTTTATTACTAACAACTACAACACATAATACTATATACAATAACGCATGCTTATTTAACCGTGCAATGGATGAGACCCCAAAAGGCTTATACAATAATACCCATGTAGCGAGCGTTAGGTTAGTGGATTTCAGACTATAAAAGCCTTAGGTCACTAGGCACAAAGTCCCCGCGAACTTAATTGCTCGAGTATTAAAGAGCTCACCCTGGTTAATTTTGCATATAACAAATTAAACAACTATTTTTTTCTTGTTTTTCTTGTTTTTTTCTTTTTTTCGTATACATGCAATCTGGAATGAGAATTCTCAATTCCAACCCTAGACTACTCGTATAAATATGAGCCGACTACTAGCCATTTGACACCTAGCCATTATTGACAACTAGCATGAAATCCCTGGTTTCCCCCAAACTTAGACTTAAGTGCTTCAATGTCATCAAGGGAATAACGAGCATTCTAAATATAATCAAGTGATTAAATCTAAAACAACCAAACAAGCATAACCTCAACCTAGCTCAGAAGCAAACAAATGAGACTGTGTAAATATTTTGTTTCCGAAGCATGCAAGTCAATTTCATAGAAACTATAAATCAACCCTCTACTCATCATTACCATACTCAATAAGAAATCTACCTACCAATCAGAATTAGCTCATCCTAAGGGATCATGAACTATGCATGCATGAAAATGCAACTAAAATGGACTCACATGGTATAAAAATAAAATAACAGAATGTCCCATATGAAACAAACATAAATAATACACACATACATGCATGAATTACCACTACGTACAAAGCATGATATCTATATGAACACAATAACACATAATCACAAATAACTACAAATACACAACTTATCCCCCAAACCACCCCCAAACATGAAAGATTCAATGTCCACATTGAATGGAAGTAAATACGAGGAATAGTAAAACATACCTACTCATCGGAACCACATGGGTTGCCTCCCATGAAGCGCTGTCGTTAACGTCATTTAGCCGGACAAATATGATTCAAATCATGGTGGCTCGAAGATCGCATTCGACTTGTCCTTATCAGAAGGACCATTCACCCATTGGTTGACAACCTTCTTGCTATCTTCCCACATTTTTTCTAAATAAAACTTCACCTTGACTCTTCCTCCAATCGATTTTTTCTTTTTCTTCTTCACACCTCTAAGGTGTTTATGCATCACAGTTGATTGATAAGAACCCTCTTCTACCTCATCATCCATGATCCACCTTCTTAACACATTATCTTGACACACTTTAAAAATCACCAACTCATCATTCAGAAGGACATACTTCAAATGGGATGGAAGTTTTCCGAGCTTGACATTCGAGAGATCTCGAATTGAAGAACTGTCAATGGAATCACTGATGTGATGTTTTAGCATGTGCGTGTCTGAATTTTTGCTCAACAACTGATCAAACTCCTCTGCCTGACCCGTATCACCCATTTCCACACTGAAACACTCTTCATCTTCTGTCAGAAATTTCATGGCCTTGAACACATTAAAGGTGACATTCTGATCTTGCACCCTCATTGTAAGCTCTCCTTTTTGCACATCGATCAAAGTACGGCCCGTAGCTAGAAAAGGCCTTCCCAAGATTATGGGAATCTTCTTGTCTTCTTCGAAATCTAAAATCACAAAATTGGCAGGAAATATGAGCTTATCAACCTTCACTAGGACATCCTCTACTATACCCCTCGGATAAGTGATCGTCCTATCAGCCAACTGCAAAGAGATGTTGGTTGGCTTCGGATTAGGTAGACCAAGTTGCTTGAAAACAGACAAGGAATTGTAAAGACAAAAGACAACTTCCCAATGGTGCATGGAATTGTAAAGCTTCCTGGATCCTTAAGTTTAGGAGGAAATTTCTGTTGCAACACCGCACTACACTCCACTGTCAATGCCACTGTTTCAAATTCTTCCAACCTTCTCTTTCATGACAAAATATCCTTCATGAACTTTGCATATCTCGGTATCTGCTCCAATGCTTCAACAAAAGGAATGTCAATGGATAGTTTCTTGAAAACATCCATAAACTTCTGAAACTGTTTTTCTTGATCTTGTTTTTGCAAGCGTTGAGGATATGGAGGAGGAGGATAGATCTGATTCACCAACTTCTGCTTCGGAGGAGAGTTTTCAGCAGAATTTTGCTTTTGAAGTCTTTTTGGGAATGGAGGAGGTGGATAGATATGATTGCTCTCTGTAGACTGCTTTGGAATAGATGTTTCAACAAAGGTTTTACCTTTTTCCGCTTCGCCATCCAACTGATCAGCTGCCAATTCAGAATTTACCTTTTCTTTATCGGTAGAAGCCTCCACCTGCTGTTTCTTGATTTCTTCGTCTTCCTCAGCTGCTGATTTTTGATCCCTCATGACTTTTCCAGATTTTAAAGTAACTGCATTGACCTGTTCCTTGACTTCTCTCTTGCCTGGATTAGGCTCTATATCACTTGGAAGAGTTCCTTGCTGCCTATACAATAAAGCACTTGCAAGCTGCCCCATCTGGTTCTCCAAGGTCTTGAGAGAAACTGCCTGGCTTTTAACCATCAACCTCAACTCATCCAATTCTGATTTTTCACTAGAAGATTGCCCTGCATTAGCCTGAGGCTGTTGCTGAAAACTTGGAGGTTGGAATGGTTGCCTTGGAGCATACTGCTGCTGATAGCCCTGAATGAATGGCCTAGCTCCAAATTGTTGATAAGGCTGCTGTTGTTGTTGAGCACCTTGAGCACCTTGCGTATTGCTCCAGCTGAAATTGGGATGATTCCGATTATTTGGATGATAAGTGGATGGAACTGGTGGAGCAGGTCTCTGGAAATTACTCACAAACTGTGTTGATTCAGAAGAGATAGCACACTGATTCGTGTCATGTGCCCCCGCACATAGCTCACAAACACTAGCAACCTGCTGAACTCCATAATTAGTAAGAGAATCCACCTTCATCGTAAGTGCCTTCAACTGAGCTGCTATAGGCTATAGCTATTGCTGCATCAACTTTAAGAATTCCTGCTACCTTGCCTTGAGAAAGTCTCTGAGTTGGATTTTGATATTCATTAGCAGCCATCGTCTCAATAGATCATATGCCTCCGCATAGCTCTTAGCCCATAAAGCTCCACCTGATGGTGCATCTAGCAAAGGTCTAGAATGTGCTCCCAACCCATTATAGAAACCATTGATAACCATCCAATCAGGCATACCATGATGAGGACACTTACGAAGCATCTCCTTGTATCGTTCCCAAGCCTCACACAAAGATTCTCCAGATTGTTGCTGAAATTGAGTAAGAGCATTCCTTATTGCTGCAGTTTTCGCCATGGGAAAGAATTTAGTAAGAAACTTCTGAGCAAGATCCTCCCAAGTAGTAATGGAACAAGCTGGTAAAGAGTGCAACCAGCCCTTAGCCTTATCCCTAAGAGAGAATGGGAAAAGCCTCAATTTGATAGCATCATTCGACACACCATTGAACTTGAAAGTGTCACAAATCTCGATGAAATCCCTGATGTGCATATTAGGATCCTCCGTAGAAGATTCCCCAAACTGAACTGAATTCTGCACCATCTGAATCGCGCCAGGCTTGATTTCGAAGTTGTTATCTGCAATAGTTGGCCTGACAATGCTAGATTGGATATCATTGATCTTAGGCTGAGAATAATCCTTCAAAGCCTTAGCTGCTACTGCTGCTCCTACTAGTTCTTCCATATCTTTTACTGCTGCAAGTTCGTCTTCTGCCAGTTTACGAGTTTGCAAACGTGTTCGCATACACGTTCAAGTACCTGAAACACCAAGAAACAATAAACTAAGTAAGAAAATCCGAGTAAGTGAACGCTAACGACCACTGATTACAAGCACATAAACTAAAAACAAAACACAGATGATCCCCGGCAGCGGCGCCAAAAATATTATCACAAATTTCTTCAAAAAATTATTATTACAAATGAATTATGTTATCTATCTATTTTATATAATGTAGGCCAATATGATATTTTGACCAATTTTGAAAAGACTAACATATGCCTTTGATTTATAATCGTTATTCTCATTTAAGAGCGTAAATGAATCAAAATGTTCGTGAGTTGCTCGAACTCGGCTCATAAAATATTTGAATTTCGCTTAATAGTTTTCGAGTCGAACTCGAGCTTAAATATTTTACCGAGTCGAGTTCGAACTTCGAATTACTCGGCTCGTAAGGTTCACGAGCCTAATCGAGATTTTATCATTTTGAATTTTTATATATTTTTTATATATATTTCAACACAAATATTTAATATTTTTATTTGAGCCGAACCCAAATCGAACCATTCATATCATTCTTTTGCCGAAAAGGGTAAAATTAGTAAGAGTTTTAGAACCGAGTTCAGACGTATCAAACTTTTTTTGAACCAATCTTCAAGCTTAAAATGTAAAGCTCGATCGAACTCGACTGAACAATTTAGTCGAGGTCAAACTCGAGTCTTACACTGTTTGACTCGGCTCGACTTGATTACACCCCTACTCTCATTTCTTTCGGTTAAAATATTTTAATAGAATAAAAAATATAATTTTTTGAATAAAACAAAATCTGTTGCACATGAGATTTAACTTAATATAGGTTAACTGATAGATATTTAGATAATAGTTAAGCTAGAAATATTATAAAATAGATTATAGATTAAATAAAAAAAATAGAGATTTAAACTGTCTAGCTATATTATTGAAATATGATACTTACTAGAGAAAATATATCATACTGTATAAAATTGCATACCAAAATTTTAGTAAATTTTAATATTACATTTTATATAAGTACACTTGCATTAAAATCGATTATTATGACTTTTAAGGATAATCTATGTTTAGCATAAGAAAAAATGGATTAATTTATATATGAGATGTAGACATCGTATTGATTCAATTATATAATTGAAAAGAAACATAGTTTGGTTAGAGTACAACATGTTAAATGAGATTATAGATGCAATACAAACAATTATAAGATTAAAAAGTATAAATATGTTGATGAAATATAGGTATTTAATAAAAATAATATTGCATTATATATAATGCACAAGTTATAATAATCAATTAGTTGAATTTAGGGAATGTAAAAATGGTTGGATTTAAGAAAATAGATTCTATAAATAACATTACATTGTATATATATTTTAGATTAATGTAAGTGAGTTTTTAAAATAAAACTACATGTAATATTCATAGACACATATGTATAGTTGTTGGATTGCTTGTAGAGCTTCTTTCAAGAAATAAAATATAGGATCATGAATGGTATATAAATCCATTTACATTTATAAAAGTACACTTGTATTAAAATCTGTTATTATGATTGTTAAGGATAATCTATTTTTAGCATAAGAAAAAATGGAATAATTTATATATGAGATGTAGACATCATATTGATTCAATTATATAATTGAAAAGATACATAGCTTGGTCAGAGTACAACATGTTAAATGAGATTATAGATGCAATACAAACAATTATAAGATTAAAAAGTATAACTATGTTGATGAAAGGTAGATATTTAATAAAAATAATATTGCATTATATAGTGCACAAGTTATAATAATCGATTAGTTAAATTTAGGGAATGTAAAAATGGTTAGATTTAAGAAAATAGATTCTAGAAATAACATTACATTGTATATATATTTTAGATTAATATAAGTGAGTTTTTAAAATAAAACTACATGTAATATTCATATACGCATATGTATAGTTGTTGGATTGCCTGTAGAGCTTATTTCAAGAAATAAAATATAGGATCATGAATGGTATATAAATCCATCATTTTGTAGTAAAATATATCATTATCACTATCAGCACTGCCACGAACAACACATCGGCAACATCACCATCATTACCACCACTGACATATCACCGCTAGCACACCATCACGATCATGCACCACAACCAAAGTTACCAAAATATTGATTGCAACCACATCAACACCACCAGAATCACCAAAACCAAAACAAAATGAATAAAAATTCAACTCATGTTACCCAAATTTGAATCCAAATCATTAAAAATTTTGAACACAAATTACTAGAATATTCCAGATTTGAAAATTTGTTCAAGTTCGAAGGTGTTGGTAGTGGTTTTGACGATGATAGAGTGGGTGAAAATGACTCGATGGGCGCTACAAACTCATATCTATTACGAGATGACAAAGTAGGAGATGATTGAGTTAGAGGAGGCGTGATTAGAAATATGGCTGGAATTCGATGATAAACATATTCGTAAGTCAATTTGATTACAAGAAGAAATAGCAAAATGATGATGGTTTATACACACACTTCAAATATCTCTTTTTCACAAACATACATATTATATATACAGGGTCTTAATCTAATAGAAACCACTCTTAGAGTAGAAACTATAAACAAAAAAAAAATCATAAATCGCATCGAAATATAGCACATATGGCATGCAAACTGATCATTGGGAGATGGAGAAAAATATATACAATGAAGTTAAATTTCAAAAAAAAAAAACCACCGATTGACCTAGGGGCTTAAATTTCATTGATATGAAAACTGATCATTGAGAAGGTATATTTAATTGTGTGTGGTGCTTCTATGGGCCATTAGATTATATTGATCTAAGGGCCTATGTGTGTGTGATCATGAATGCCGATGATAAGTGGAATATATAAGCAGAGAAAAGGTGGTGATAATAGTTGGGTATTACAAGTAATAGTATAATAGGAGGGGGCATGAGGGTGGAGGTGGAGAAGTAAATTATTTTTGAATGTGTGGCTGAAATTAAATATAGATATAAAATATAAAAGTCTCAAATTATTTTTCAGTGTTCATTTCAGTATACACTTGCCTAAATATATAACACATGTGAATTTACTAACTCATGGTTAGATTTTAGAAACTATGAATTGTTCAGTATTTCACTCTTTTGAAGTTTTTGTTTTTAAATTATTAGGTGTAATTATATTGTCATGATCATAAATGAAATTTACGTAAGAAGTTAAGCTAATATCACTTTTCATAAAAAAAAAAATTTTGCAAATAAATCACATTATCAGTATATAGTGTTTCAAAATTACGATTCATGTATTTGAAAATTAGAAAAAATCAAATTATATGAATTAAAATGGTGCGCGTGCTTTGCACGGGCTTTCATGCTAGTTGATTAGTAAAGGTGAAATTTTAGTTAGATAAAATATAAAAGATATTGTATTTTACCCGAAAAAGGAAATTATTTGGTTATTGAAAAAAAGAAAAGATAATATATTTAACCCGAAAAAAGAAATTGATTAGCTAGTAAGATGGATTTTATATGTAATTGGATAAGGGTAAATAAGTAATTTTAAAAAAGGAGAAATTTTAGTTAGATTAAATGTAAAAGATATGGTATTTTACATGAAAAATGAAATTATTTAGCTATTAAAAAATACAAAAGGTAATATGTTTAACCTGAAAAAATAAATTGATTAGTAAATGAGAAATTTTAGTTATATAAAATATAAAAGATATTGTATTTTACCTGAAAAAGAAAATTATTTGGTTATTAAAAATAGAAAAGATAATTTAGCTTAAAAAGGAAATTGATTAGTTAGTAGGATGAATTTTATATGTAATTGAGTAAGGATAAATATGTAAAATCAACAGGTACCGGACCGACCGACCGATTGATTGACCAAACTTTTAGTGTTTCGACTATTATATAATAGTATAGATAATATATACATAGGGTCGTATTCTAATAGAAACTAACTTAGAATAGAAACTAGAAATTAAACCTAAATTAAATATTTCAAGCTAATCTAATGACCAAATTAGGGGTACTCCAATACAAAAAACGTTTAAAATTATTGTCTCTATTCAACAAAAATATAAAAAAATAAAAAAAAAAATTTTAAAAAAAATTACTGTTCACGTGATGACGTGGCACGTGAACAGTAACTTTTTTTAAAATTTTTTTTTTTTATATTTTTGTTGAATAGAGCCAAGAATTTTAAACGTTTTTTGTGAAGGTGCCCCTAGCGGGGCCATTAAAATAAATGAAATATAATTTATTTAGTGTAGGTTTCTAGTTTCTATTTCTATTTGAACGCTAGCCAATATACATATAGTATATAATTGATACATAATTTTTGAAATTGGATAATTATATTAATTATATACTAGAATATTCTAAAATTATTCGAATTATTTTATATAAATATATATGATCGAATATCATAATGATAAGACCCGACTCAATGTTCATTTAAATTTTTACTTATTTTTTAAACGAATATGATTTATATCCGTTATTAACGAATCAAATCCAAATTTGAACCCAAATTCATCGGATTCATTATCTACACTAATATTATGTAAAAAATATCAATTGTTTATAATTATTGTTATGTGAACAAATATATAATCCTATACTTTTGACATTGATATATTACAGAAATGTAAAACTATAAATATGTAAGAAAATTATATTACATCCCAAACTATTATATGATGTTAGAAAAGGCAAAAAGTTACGTGCAAATCATTATTATTGTAAAAAATCTTTGATATTACATTGTTTCACTTGATATGATTTTTTTTAATATTAGCTTATAACCCGTGTAACGCACGGTTTCACTTTTAATATCTTTAATTATATTAATTTTATATGTTATTAATTTACGTATTCAATAATTACTAAAAAATTGATATTTATAAGATTTTACATATTCGATTTAATATTTGTACTCGATCTTGAATTTTAAAATTTGATTTGGGTAATTATATAGCTCACGTGAAATTAACAAAATAATATTTAATTTAGTGATAATTTAACAATTATATCCTTTTCCAATACAACATTTTTTAATTATACCCTTTTTAGATTACAATTTTCTTTTTAATATTCAATTCTAATACAACCTTTTTAATTATATCCTTCTTAGATTATAATTTTCTTTTTAAAATTCACTTCTAATGCAATCTTTTCTATTTATTTTCTTTTTAGATTATAATTTTCTCTTTTAATATGATATAATCTTGATCGTCTATTTTTAAAAATATTAGATTCGACGGTTGAGATTATTTTGGTAGTACAGTGACGAAAGTTATGGATAAGATCACTCTTACGCTTATTATATATACTAGCTTATAGCCCGTGCAAAACACGGGTTACTTTTAAATACTTTTAAAATTATATGATTAAATAAAATAGAGTATAATAATTTATTATGGATATAATTTAACTTTGTAATTAATTAATAAAATTATTAGTAATAATAATAGTTATTTAATAAATGATATCTATTGATTAGAACTAATAATATGAAATCTTAATGTAAATTTGTTGTTGACGGGATTCGAACTTTGGATCTTTAGAAGAAGAATTTAAATATAGAATATTCCTTATTATTAGATCTAACGGCTATCATCTATTTACTAAATATCTAACGATCATTATTATTTAGATGGTTGAACCAAGTTGAACCAAACAACCAAATTATACCCCAGTTTGCTTATTATATAATAGTATAGAAGAATATAATTTATATAATTTGTCATTAATTTTTATAATTTGATTAAATATTATAAGTCATATTACGACAATAAATTTTGAAGGTTTAAAATTCAAAGTTAAATTAAATATTGCAGCTACAATTTCAGTTTTCAAAATCATTCTAAAGATAAATTAATGTTGCAGAACCATGATATAATTTTTGATTAAGAACATAATTTATTTGCATAACCAAATATAATTTTGTAATGTGCTTGCAAAATTTATGTAATTTGTATGTAGAATCTACAAAAAATTGAAATAAAGATAAAAAATTATATAAATTGTGTAAATAAATTATAATTATAGTTATGTATTGCAAAAAGAAATCATATATATATATATATATATATATATATATATATATATATATATATATTAATATGATACTGCACTAATTAGTTTCCTCTATAGAATATAATAATTGCGTATACCTAAATTCGACGGGCTGCATAAAATCATAAAATTTCAAATATTTAAATACAAACTAGTTGATAAAGCCGCGCTTCGTGGCGGCGTTACAATATTTTTAAAAAAATTCAATACATTTACGTTATATTATAATATTAATATTAAATTTTAATAATTAAATAATCTTTTCTAATGAATCAATTTCTTGTTAAATACGATTCTTTCGATTGAGCCGCTCTCTCGTTTAAACCGAAATCCCAACTTTTTAACATATATTATAAAGACTGCATGAGATTGTTCTTTTACTCATTATTCTTTTATTATGTTAACACGTCAATATTTTTCTTTTTAAATACGGTTACTTTTTTCATGACAATAGTATTTGATTTATTAATAATTTTTCCTAATATAAGTATAATTAACTTATATAAAAAATATATATTTTAAGAAGATCGTACTTTCTATAAAATATTTAATTATATGTCTGCTCTATATATTCAAACACCTATTCTAGTTCTAGTAGAACTTTTATTTATATATTTTTTCTATAAATTCAAACTCTTATTCTCTATAAATTTGAACTCCTATTCTGCTTCTAATAGAACTTTTAATCGTATGCCTTATAAATATTTATTATACTTTCAATAGAACTTCTAATCATATATTTTTCCTATAAATTCGAACTCTTCTCCTTTATAAATTCGAACACCTATTTTACTTCTAATATGCTAATTGATATTTTCATATTTATTAGTGTTTTCTAGAAAATTAGAAAAATCGATTGAGACGATATTAGAGCGCCACCTAAACTCCCGCTATCCTCCTTTATTTATATACTAGTCGACTAAGCCGCGCTTCGCGGCGGCCTTATAATATTTTTTAAAAAAATTCAAAATATAAATTTAAGAAAGAAATCGAAAAGAAGATATTTATAAATAAATTAATAAACACAATACTGTACAAATTTTAGTATACATAGACAACTAAATAAATTATATATTTATTTTTTATGTTGATTTTGTATCATGTTTTTTTAGACCGACACCCGTTGTAATAAATACATATAAGACACGTTTCTCTCGGGGCCTTGTAATATTTTTAAATTTTTTCAAAATATAGACTATTCAAGAAAGAAATAAAAGATAAAAATATCTATAAATAATTTAATGAACACAATATTGTACAAATTTTTTTGTATATATATATATATATATATAGACAACAAAATAAACCATATACTTATTTTTTACATCGATTTTGTATCACGTTTTCTTAGGCCGTTACCCGTTATAATAAATACATATAGATAAAAAAGAAGATTTGATTGAATTAATTAAAAGAAGACGTTGTAATATTATGATCAAGAACAATGAGAAGATTATAATGACAAATTACAATTAACAATAAATAATTAAAGTGGGAATGGTAAAAGTTGAAACCTTTTGTGTCAAGTATCTCAAGTGCTTCTACTTCTCAAACAGAGAAAGATCTCCTAATTCTTGTTCACACAATAGGTGTATCGCTAACAAAAAAAATACAAAATCCAAAATCCAAAGCAAAGAACAACCAATGGTTACTAATAATTCATAATTATAACTAAAATCATAGCAAATCATAAATTAAAAAATAATACGAAGAAAGCAAATTTTAAATTAATAAAATTCAAACCTTAAAAACCAACAAAAAAAAAACGACCTAAAAATCGCAAAAAATCAATGGATACACACATAGCCATAGCCATGTACATTGAAAATTAAACAAAATAAGAGTGAATAAAAAAACATAAAAAAAAATAAACGAAGACAACATCAAACAGAAGCAAGAAAAAATATTACAAACATGGTGATAAAATTTGATCATTACTCATTAGAAGCGATGATTGTATATATATAAGAATATAAAATTTCTTTTCTATTTCGAACATGTAAATTTGAATTCTTCTTAATTACAAATTCAAAAACCTTTTCTATTTCGAAGATGTTAGTGTTAAAAAAAGGAAGTTCTGAAATATCAAATTTCCTTTCTATTTCGAATCTATATATTTTACTTTTTTTTCCTACAAATTCGAAAAGCTTTTTTCTTTCCTAGAAATTCGAAAACCTTTTCTATTTCGAAGATGTTAATGTTAATGTTAAAAAGGAAGTTTTGATTTTTTTTTTAAACAATATATAGGATCTAAAGAAGGAAGTTTTGATTTTAATTATATAAAATAGAGGAGCTCTAAAAAATAGATAAATATGATTCGAGCGATCTGAGAGCTCTATACTATTATATAATAGCCGGAACATTAAAAGTTTTGGTACATGTTTTTTGGTACTTCATGAATTTACTTATTTACCCTTCATTATAAAGAAAAATATATATGATATCTATACTATTAAAACTCCTAAAATAAATAATAACATAATATAATTAATGGTAATTAGTCGATTGTCTTTTTCACATTTACTTTTAATTAAAGATTCTATACTATTATAATAGCCGGAACATTAAAAGTTTTGGTAGCCGTTATTTGGTACCTATTTTTTGGTACTTCGTAAATTTACTTATTTACCCTTCATTATAAAGAAAAATATATACGATATATATACTATATGATTCTTGTATATCCATAATATCTAACCCGATTCACCTATCACCTTTAAAATATTAAAACAACTGAAAAAAAATTATCACATGGATAACCATCACGTAGTGGATCAAACCCAACCTCATTGTTCGTGGAAGGACATATGTTTAAGGGAATGATTTACAATCAAGACCTCAAAAGTAAAAACAAAATATACATGGACGTAAAAAATAAAAGAAATAGAACATTCATATAATAATACCTTATCACATCATCTACTGCTGGTTAGAGATCAGAGCTCTTCTAATGGTGGAAGCTATAGTGTTTAACACAAACTTTTGAGCCATGAAGCGTTAGAAGTCGCCAAATTTGAAGTGATGGTCTATTTCACGTACAATTATGAGTTTTTCTCATAACTTTTGACCGTGTAAACTATTGATTAATGATCCTTGGCCATGGAGAAACAGTATTTACAAAACACTTATAACTAAGTATACTTAAAAAAGGTTCCAATTTTTTGATAAATTGAATACTGTGCACATAAATACTATAAGAACTTGCACATGCATTACACACACATAATTACATGCATGATGCACATACATATATAAATACACATGTAAATTTGGACAAACCTCCATTAATATTTTGATGAGGAATTTCGATCAGATACTATAAAATATTGGACGTTGAAGTTTTCTGCAGTCAAGCCATAAAAAAATGTTAGGAATAATAAACCCTAAAAAGAAATATCAAAACACAAAAGGTAAACCAAAAAATAATGGAATTGACGGATTGTAAATATCAACTTTGATATATATATAAAAAGATTTGTCCTGAAAAGGTAATACACAATTCTATCATGAAAAAAAAAAAGATTTTGATTTTATTTTCTGAAAAATAGGTTCTAAGGAAGTTTGATTTTAATTTTCGAAAAAATTTTCTATTTCAAATATGTTTATGTTAATGTTAAAAAAGGAGGTTTTAATTTCTTTTTTAAAAATTCTAAAAAATAGGGCCTGAAAAAGGAAATTTTGATTTTAATTATTTAAAATAGAAGAGTTTTAGAAAAATAGATAAATAGGATTCGAGCGATTCTAGAGCTCATAGGGGGTTTCCAAAAAATCCAATAACACGTGCAAATCAGTTAAATCAAATACGATATGGCCATGTTTGTAGTTTGTGCTTCCAGCTTGAAGTAAGAAATTATATAAAAACATATTAGAAACAAATTTGAATTAATAAAGAAATATTAAATAAACTAAATAAAAAATCTACATGTAGATTTCTAAAGTATGCCAATTTTCTTAGCGAATCTGATGATTCATAAGATATCATGTTCTTCTTGATATGATGTTCTTCTTCGGAGCTTCATAAAATAAAATTATACCTGGTATCTGATTCTTCCATTGTTCATAAATTGATTTTATGTTCCTGTAAAATTCAAAAAGAAAAGATTAGAATTATATTAAAAAAAGCACATATACATGAAAATATAAAACCTTAGCTATACAATCCATCCAAGCAAAAAGACACAAAACACGTTAGAACTCCATATACTTAATACAATAATCAACATCTATTACCAATCAACTTATACTATAAACTTAGCAAAAAAAAAAATAATGATAATCATTGAAGAGATGCATGGATATTGTTTCTTGTGTCGTCTGATAATGAGCACGCAAACATATTGCTAAATCATGAATTGCAAAAATTTCCACGTCCTTAAACATGTTTAGAGATTTCCTTCTAAAAGTAAACATGTTAAAGAGGTTGATAATGCATTATGCAACTTAGAAAGAGGTAGAGATAACATTGATACCTGATATGGAGGAATTGTATAAGAGCACACTGATTTCGTCATCACTGCAAAATAAAATAAAATAAAAAGATTATGAATCCATTAAAGTAGAAACATAAATATATACAATAACAAAACTCAGAAATCTAAACGATAACATGCATCATCTACTACCACCCCATGAATCAAAATATAAACGAACGATACCGTATATATAGATTTTATAAAACTAATCCAGTTTAGAATTTATTTTTATTATTTCGTTATTTAGTTTTAAAAAGGTTTCGATTTCTATTCTAAAAAATAGGAACTAAAAAAGGAAGTTTCGATTTCTTTTCTAAAAAATAGGACTTAAAAAAGGAAGTTTAATTTTAAGTATTTAAAATTGAGGAGCTCTAGAAAATTAGAAAAATATGATTCGAGCGATTCTAGAGCTCCTGGGGGTTTTCCTTTATATATATAATAGATATTGATGATGATTGATATATTGATATCTAACATTACTTTTGAACGAAAATATCTAACTTTACTTAAATATAAGTACAAAATTATGGAAATTATCTGTCTAAGCTAAGCATGATTGGCACTCCTTGTTTTTTTGTTGGGTTAACAGACAGCCCAGTTTCGCATCTCTAGTGGGTAAACATACGGCCCAGTTACGAATTGAATATATACTCCATCGAAAGTTGTCGTTACAACCCTAAGGCCCATGTGGTCAAATTTTGTCTATAAATACACAAGGCAGTCATTCGTTTAGCATCAAAACACCGCAAGACATTGTCTAGACCAAGGTGCGAATTTTCCCCGCCTTGAGCAGTCTTAAGTCCTGTCTTTCGATTAGCGATTTCTATGTTAATCGATCTTTGATTTTAATTATTTGCCGGGGACAACCCTTATAAATTTTAATTTTTTAATCCGAAATTTAATGGTGAAGAATTGACAAATTTTCTAATGGGATAACCCTACTTAGATCGGTCCTTGCACACAGTCACATATATGAATAATAAAAAGATATGATTGAATTAAAAAGACCAGTTCTTGAATTATGCATGCTCAAAAAAAAAAATTACCACGAAGAGCTGCGTCTGTGTTTAGATTTGGATGTTATTGTATCATATATGCAACTGTGAATATAATTCTTGTATAATGTATTGCATGCTCATAATGTCTTTAGTGGATATATATATATATATTTTTTATTTAAGTTTTCATTAACTTATACGTGCCTAAACGATTAATTGCAGGATATTTGCTACATTGTAAAAAGAAGAATCGATCACCATGGAAATTGTAGCAAGTTCAAAGGTTGCCTCAAAAGAAATTGTAGTAAGTTCAAAGGCTGCCTCAAAAGAAGTCCATATTCCGGTGAAAGTCCTTATAGATAAGGAGAAGGAAAGAGTAGTTTTTGCTGAAGCAGATGGCGATTTTGCTGATATTCTGTTCAGCTTCCTCACATTGCCAATGGGGACAATTGTCAGACTCTTGGCTAACCAATCTGATGATCAATCAAAGCAATTGAATATTGGGAACTTCAACACTTTAAGTAGGAGTGTGCAGGATCTTGATGCCAAGTATTTTGTGACGGATGTAAGCAAGGATCTGCTGGCTAATACTAAAAATTTTGCTGAATACCAATGCCAACGTCTTAAGATCAACATTGATGATACTAAGCCTGCTGAGTACTTTATTTGTCGAAATTTGGGCTGTACTGTAGACCAAGATTTTCCCTCTGTGAGCACTTGCAATATTGCAAAATGCAGACAGTGCAGGGAGTATTTGAATATGCCAATAGGGTATAAAGATGACACAAGGGAGAGTGACGATGGAGTTTTCTTTGCTCCAACCGCGTCTTTTATTATCAGTGATGATCTAAATGTATTTCCTAATACGGTGGGTTCAACCTTTGAAATACTGAAGACCGCTGGAATCACAGATTTTGGAGTTCTTAAAGAGACAACCCTACATTTTGGTTCGCATGAGGTAACTAATTTGTAATTGAATTTTATTACATTTATTTCTCAAAATCAACCTTCTTACCTATGCAGCTATGCCTCATAACCTTTTACTTGCTTGTAGATTCTTGAGCTGCTGAAGTACTCTATATTATCCAAGACCCCTTTGACAGATATGCTTTTCGGTAAGAGATATCGTCAAGGACATAGTACTTGCACCATCTTTTAAGAGTCAGATTAGTACACAGCACATAAACGATTTCAGAAACAAGACAGTGAAAGTAGTTGTCCAAAAGTCGACTACAAAAATTTTGTTGGCTCAAGCTGCAGAAGATTTTGTAGAATTTTTGTTCGGTTTCCTCGCGATGCCCTTAGGAAGAATCATTACTTTTCTGGGTGAAAGTTTTTCATCGAACGGGACTGTTGAAAATTTACATAATAGCCTGTCAAATCTGGATGTTGGCAGACACATCAAAATCGATGCACTAAGAAATTTTCTAAAATACCCTGAAATGGATTTTGGCTCCTATCATTCATTATATTTTAGGGTAGAATGGAGTCGAGACTTCTATTATGGTAGTGAAAGTGACTCTTCTTCTACGGAGGAGACCTTCTATTTGACTAGAAAGCCTGGTCCTCATGTAATGAAAATCGAACATCCAAAGGAATACGTAAGAGGGCCAACAATGTTTTTGGTGACAGACAACTTGGTTGTGATTCCTTATTCATCCATTTCTTGTATCAGTTATCTTTACAGTTTGAAAGTTTCTCCAAGTGATGTTGAGGAACACGAGATCAACATAGGTCCGGAAGAGGTAAAACACAAACACAAAAAACAAAAATATGATACAATATCTTAGTTCTAATTTGAGATGCTTACATTGAAATTTTACTTTCTTGCAGGCCTTGAACTTATTGAGGGCATGCCTGATTTCTACTTCAGTTTTAAACAACGGCCTCAAATCCTTTATGCCGAAAGGAAGTGACCCAAGACTTTCAAGAAATCCGGCAGCAGAGAAATACTTATTGCCTTAGCAGTAGGCAAATTTTTTAACTAAGCGTCGATGATTGTTTTTCATTGTTTCCTTTTAAGATTTAACTATTTTGTGAACAGATTTAATGTTACATGTTGGTTTTCTATATGAATTTTTTGTTATTTTAGAATGAATATCTACTGGTGATTTGATATCGCATCATAACATATGAGAAACAAGTGAGAAACAAAGATGCACAACAAGTTCTTTAGGTTCCAACTTTGGTCTTTGAGGGCCTGGTTAGGACTCATTAGAATATGTTGGCCGTGGCTTTTCGACTGCGTCACATTTATTCAGATTGTTTTTTCATTTTAATAATATTAATATTTAGGTTTTGTTCAAATTTAGCACTTTTTACAAAATTTCTTCGAATTTTTAATCGGTATGCACTTACTTTTCTCTTATAACCAAACCCGCTTAAAAGTCTGTTTTGCAAAACAGTCTTTCTGGTTCTAAAATATTTGGATTGGATGTATAGAAGAAAAGAAGGGTGTCTTCTGAACAATACCAAATAGTTGCAGACGAATCTATAAACGAAGCAGAGGACTGAGTTGTACTAACTGTTGAGTTGATTATTTAGAAGATAATAATTAATTTTAATCGAAACAGATTTGATGATTATTCATACCTTATAACTTACATACACGACTTTGGATATGGATTTAGATTTTCAACTTTATCAACATCAAGAATCCCACTCATACAACTTAAAGATTGTGGGATGATCACATTTTCATTATCTGTTAATTTTTTCATATGTGTATCTTCAACCTGAACAATATTTCTTTCAATTTCATCTCTCTTGACAACTTTATCTATAAATGTCGTTTTTAAATGCCAATTGTTGCCTTGTTGGGTTGAAGAAATTAGTATCAAGTAGTAGGCCTTTGTGTTTTAAGATTCCAAAGGTGTATACATTTTTAATTTGATAACCAAACTGTGAACTTCTTGATTATGTTTTGTTTATAGAAACTGACTGCAGAGCTGGCCTTGAAGTTTACAGACATTATATATTATATGTATGTAATGGTGCTAGGGGTGTAAATGAGCCGAGCTGAGCCGAAGAATGTTCATGTATCGTTTGTTAAGAAATTATCGAATTCGAACTCGAGCTCGAACTTAAATCGAGCCAAAAAATGTGTTTGGACTCGGTTCGTTAAGAAAAAATGTTGTTCGCGAACGGTTCACGAACTACTCATGAACATGTCTCACGAGCTTACTCACGAACTTTTACTTTGAACAACCCATTAACCTTGTTCACGAGGTTGTTCACGAAATTGTACTAACGAACAAGTCTTAAATATTGGAGAAACATATTCTTATTAATATTTCACGAAAAACTTGTAATATATTTAAAAGTTAAATAATTTTTTTGTAAATCGTAAAAAAATATCGATTTTTTACAAAATAATGTAAATTAAATTAAATATTTATATTGTAAACTTAAAATATTATTGATCGTTACCGTCATCATAATCATACAAAAATACTAGTTTTTTTACATAAAATCTATAAAATATCATATTTATACAAAAATATTAGTGTTTTACATAAAAACTATAATCTTATATGTAAATTTTGACATAGATTATACATTTATTATATTATCTCTTGATATTCCATAAATCCGAAATACAATTCTATAAACAAAACAATTAATAATGTAATTAACAATTATTATTATTATTATTATTATTATTGTTGTTGTTGTTGTTGTTGTTGTTGTTGTTGTTATTATTATTAAAATTAATCAAAATTATAAAATACAATTATAATATCTAACATAACATATAAGATATTCTAATTAATGGTGTACAATTAATAAGAGTTTCTAAAGTATTTATTCTAATAATCAGACATATACTATATGTACGAGATTATTTATCGAATTTGTTTATGAACCGCTAATGAACTCATATACCGAGCATGTTAACGAGCTCAATTATCGAACTTATTCACGAACAAGTTCATGAGCTATGTTCACGAGCCTGTTCACGAACTATGTTCATGAGCACGTTAATCGATCTTGTTCGCGAGCTATCGAGTCGAACTTTACTGTGATCAAGTTCAGCTCATTTATAAATCAATCCTTAAAATCATGTTCAAGATCGACTCATTTATGAATCGAACCGAACCCGAACTGAGCTTTTTTCGAACCGAACGCCGAGCCGTTCGCGAGTGTATCGGTTCATTTACAGCCCTAAATGGTGCTAAACTTTCGGGGCTCTTAATATCTGGGGTCATGCCTAGGCATAGTTTTTGCACGCCTGTGAACTGGGCCGGCCCTGACTGACTAATGAAATGATGATAATTGTGAAGTAGTAAAGTAGGAAGTCATTGTTGGAGTTATATTTAACTTCTTGTATGCATAGTTTAGCTAATAATTGTTTTATTCATTTTTTAACAACTTCAATTGATGACAGAAAGTGACAGTGTTGGGCTTGCTAGCACGCCTCACTCGACAATAGTATGATATTGTCCGCTTTGGGTTGAGCCCGCACGGATTTGTTTTTGAGTAACTCCCAAAAGACCTCATACTAATGGAGTTAACTAACTGCTTATTAACTAGCAATCTGCCCCTCCCACAACCGATGTGGGACAACTCCCAATAATTTCCCCCTTCACACATCGGGCTCGACACCTGTCAAATCTGCCATCATTCTGTGTGATCTACTCCCCTTGACCCATACTGGAAGTTCCTGGCCATCTGGACTGGAAGGCTCACCTGCTCCTCCTTAAGCCCATCCTGGGATAGCCCATTCGCCACTTCCTTGGATCCATTCTGGAAGCCCCTACGAGATTATTATGGACCGTTATAACCTGAAGCTCTGATACCACTTGTTGGGCTTGCTAGCACACCTTACTCTACAATAATATGATATTGTCGGCTTTGGGCCGAGCCCGCACGGATTTGTTTTTAACTCCCACAAGGCCTCATACTAATGGAGTTAACTAGATGCTTATTAACTAGCAATCTGCCCCTCCCACAACCGATGCGAGTACGTGAGATGGGTGCATCAGATAGTGAAGTTCTGTTGAAAGTGTTGATCCATAAAAATGAGAAAAGGGTAGTTTTGGCTGAAGCAAATAGTGCATTTGTTGATATACTCTTTAGCGTCCTGACATTGCCAATGGGAACTATAGTCAGAATCTTGGCTAAGAACTCCGAACCATCATTACCAATGGCAATTGGGAGCGTCAACACTCTATACCAAAGCGTAGAATATCTGGATAATAAGTATTTCGCAACAGAAGCGTGTAAAGATATGCTACTTAATGCAAGGAACTCCGCAGAAGAGGACTTTCAAAAGGTTAAGGTCAATATTAATTGATGATATGAAACCTTCATTTGTGAGGGGCTTTGCTTTTCCCTAGATCGCAAATATGCTTCTTTCTGCACTTCCAGTACTACAAAATGCCAATGTTGCGGGAAGTTCATGATTGTGCCACTTTATATCTGTGCTAGTACAAATGAGAGCAGTAAGGGAGTCTTTGTTACTAACACTACATCTTTTGTTATCCAAGATGATCTAAAACTGATTCCTTGTAATCTGGATAAAACACTTGGTATGCTAAAAAGTAGTGGAATCACAGATTTTGGAGTGCTTCAAGACAAGACTTTGAAACTTGGTTCCAGTGAGGTATATTTAATATTGTTTAAAAATGTTATTTTTAAATACAATTCATCAGTCTCATCACCTATGTCAAAATCTTATTTCTCTATTTGTTTACAGATTCACAATCTTGTCGAGAATGCATTATTGTCGAAGACTTGTTTAACAGATTTGGTTTTCGGTAAGAAATGTATACCAGCACTCATCTAAGAGTAGTGTCGATATTGTTGATGGTTTTAGAAAGATAACAGTCAATGTGTTGGTGCAGAAGTCAAATAACAAGATATTGCTGGCTCATAGTTCGGAAGATTTTATAAATATGTTATTCAGCTTCCTCTCTGTTCCTTTGGGAAGAGTTATTGGTTTGTTGAGTAAAAATGACGGACCTGCATTATCTGTTGAAAATATATTTCAAAGTGTATCTGAATTGAGTACTGGGAATACTTAATATCATAACAAGTGAAAGATAAGCTTCTTAACCCACACTTGGCTATGATTTATCGAAGTTCCAACCGACTATTCCCTCTCAATGTAAAATTGATGCCAAAATTCTATTGTGCTACAAAGCTTTCGTCTCCTGGACGTAAAAGCTACTATCTGAGTACGGTTGGTTCTGGTGTGAATCGTGAATTGAAATTAGCGAGTCCAATGTCTGAAGGACGATTTTTGAAGGGGTCAACAATGTTCATGTTGACAGATGACTTGGTAGTGACTCCTTTACCGTCAATGTCTTGTGTCAGTTATCTCCAGAGGTGGCATGTTTTTCATGTGATATTGAGGAACAGGTGATTGACATCGGCAGTGAGGAGGTATTAAAACAATGACATGATGATAATCTTAGTACTGTTAAACTTAGTTTGGAACTGACAAGTATCATGTTCGATTGTTTCTGCAGGCATTAAACGTAATGCGTGAGTCGTTGATATCAACCTCTGTTTTGACCAATGGGCTCAAGCATTTGATACGAAACAAGACGAATGCTGAGAGATCACTAAAGAAGCCGAAGGTTGACAATGAAGTACCAGAAGAGTTAAATTGCAAGGTTGAATGGACACTAATTACTCAGTCTTATTAAAAGTTGCACGCCATAAAGCATCCATATATAGATTTTGAATGCATGTCGCACCGCACACTTCAGAAAAATCTTTGTTTTGTTGCTCATAAAGCTGTTGGAGCCTAGTTATTGCTTTCTTGAACATGGTTTAAGGTTGGAGAACCTGGTTTGTAGCATTTTGATAGTGCACGACATTTGTAATTTATGAAGTGTGAAGTATCCACATTATTAAGCCCTTTAGCCTATTCGTATGGGTGTGTTTTGTGGTATCCACATTTATGTCGTCCATGTATAGACTTTGGGTTGTGAAGACTAATGAAGCAAATATGCAAATCTGGAAACCAACTACAGATATGAAACTTTATTTATTCATTCATAATCAAATCAGTATAGACTTCTTATATATATAGGCATGAGAGAGTAAGCAGCAAACACACAAAGCACACAAACACAATAACTGAAAAAGGATGAAACAGATAGAATAAAATGAGGTGGATGCAAGGTGGTAGTAGTGAGTGAATGAGGTGGTAGAAGGTGACTGAGCATGTGAACGTGTGAATGAGCATGAGCATGTGAGTGAACATGCTTTCCATTAACATGAGTGAACATGCTTTCCATTACTCCCCTTCAAGCTGAGCTGGAGGTGCAGTGGAAGCTCCAAGCTTGTCAAGAAGTTGGTAGTGTTGCTTTACAGTAGGAGGTTTGGTCAGAATGTCTGCTAGCTGTGATCCAGAGGGAACATGAGACGTTTTGATTTCACCAGCCTTCACTTTATCGCGAATGAAGTGACAATCTACTTCGATGTGTTTTGTTCTAGCATGCATCACTGGGTTTGCTGCAATGGAGAGGGCTGCCATATTGTGACAATTCAAGACATCAGGAGGTAGGGAGGAAAGACCCATGTCTTTAAGGAGAGCTGATAACCAAGTAATTTCGCATGCTGTCAATGCCATGGAACGATATTCCACTTCAGCAGTTGAACGGGTAACCACCTATTGCTTCTTCGTTTTCCAGCTCACAGGAGAATCACCCAGAAGTGGACAGAATCCAGAGGTAGATCGACGAGTCACTGGGCAGTTTGCCCAATCACTATCTGAGTAGGCCTGTATGCGAGGACTTGAGTTAGCAGCTAGAAGAACACCTTGAGATGGATTGCCTATCAGAAATCGAAGCAATTTCTTTGCTGCTTGGAAGTGAGCATCTGTAGGATGGTGCATGAACTGACTCAAAGTGTGCACAACAAACACAATGTCTGGGCGTGTCACTATCAAATAAATAAGTCTCCCAACCAGTCTTTGATAAGGGTGAGGGTCTACAAGTGGTGTACCAGTCGTTGGTGTCAGCTTCAAATGAGAATCCATTGGCAATTTAAGTGATGAGGAGTTTGTCACACCAAATTTTTGAAGCAAGTCTAGAGCATATTTTTTTTTGAGAGATGAAGAACCCAGCTGATGAACGAGTGATTTCCAAACCCAAGAAGTAACTAACTGGTCCAAGGTCTTTCATGTGAAATAGATTGGCCAGCATTGCTTTGAGATACTTAATTTTAGCCTCTCTATTTCCAGATATAAGCGACTGTTCATACCCAAGAGTTAGCAGAGTTTCAGACAGTTTACTGAACCATTGACGTGGTGCTTGTTTAAGCCCGTACAATGACTTCAAAAGTTGACACACCCGTTCATTCTAGCAGCTCACAGCATAGATTGATTCAACAGTTATTCGTGATCCCATTCCACTATATCCTTGAGGGAATTTCATATACATAACCTCATCGAGGTCTCCATTGAGAAATGCGTTGGAAACATCCATATGCACTGTTGTCCAATCTTGTATTGCTGCCACATCCAAGAGAGTATGCACTGTGGTTAATTTTTCTACTGGGGTAAACGTTTCTGCATAGTCAATGCCATACACCTATTTGCAGCCCAGAATAACAAGCCTCGATTTATACCTTTCTTTCGATCCATCAGGATTGTACTTCGTCTTAAAGAGCCATTTACACGCAATAGCTTTCTTTCCTGGTGGCATTTTAGTGATCTTCCATGTATTATTTTCTTCCAAGGCAGTCAATTCTCTATTCATTGCTTCTCTCCATTTCTTATGTTGTACAGCTTGTTTGAATGTAGTTTGATTAGTATTGAGTGTTACATTGACAGAAAAGCAGTGAAACTGATCTTCTAGAGGCAGATCAATGACACTAACTACATTTGTAGATGAGTGAACATTATTCACGTATTCTCCCAACCATGCAGGTTTGTTTGAGATTCGAGATGATCTTCTAACTTCAGGTTGTGGAGAAGGAGTGTTGGAGTCTTCAGTTGTATCATTTGAGTCATCAGTTGCATCATTTGAGTCTTCAGTCGTATCACTTTGTTGAGTTTCATCAATCACATTGTCACATGACAATAGGAATTGGTTTGGGGCATAGCCACAGGCGTTGGTTGTACGTAGGAATATGGACTTGCACCATTAAGAGGAAATACTGCTTCGTGAAAGATTACATCGCGAGAAACGAAGGTTTTCTTGGTTGTCAAATCCAGCAGAGTATAACCCTTTTGAGTTAATGGATATCCAACAAATACACACGCACCCCTCTTGGCCCAAATTTGTCACCTGTGTGAGATGGGTTTGCAGCAAACACCAGGCATCTATAGGCCTTTATACTATCATAATCTGGTGGTTCTTTGAATAGAGCTTCATATGGTGTTTTGTTTCCCAAAACTGAAGTTGGAAGACGATTGATTAGGTGGACTGCTGTAAGTACACACTCCCCCCAATGTTCCAATGCCAGGCCATCCTGAAAACGAAGACATCTAGCCACTTCAAGTACATATATGTGTCTTCGTTCCACACGAGCATTTTGCTGTGGACGATTTACACATGATGTTTGGTGTAAAATACCATTGTCAGCATAGTATTTCTTGCAGTGAACATCACCAAATTCTGCTGCATTTTCAGACCGTATAGTTTGTACTTTCTTTTTGAAGTGTACACCAACATAGTTGCAAAAGGACATTATAGTTGATAGATAATCTGATTTTTGAGAGAGAAGATATACCCAAGTGACTCTGGATTGATCATCCACTATAGTCAGAAAATGTTTGTATTTCCCTCTTGTAGCTATTTTGTATGGTCCCCATGTGTCAACATGGATTAGTTCAAATATTTCAGAGGCATATGAATCACTTAAGTCAAACGACAGTTTAGAAAACTTAGACATTGGGCATGTAACACAAACTTTATCAACTGGCAAAACATGATCTTTCAGGGAAGGTATGTACCTTAGTTTAGTGATTGGTGCATGTCCCAAGCGTTTGTGCCACATGACATAGTCTTACATCGAGTGCTTTGAGATAGGGTTAACAGGGATCAAATCAGGTTCATCCTTGAGATAGTATAAGCCATTTTGAAGTACACCAGCAGCTCTTGTTTGCTTTGTGTTAGCATTAATAATAGCGCATCCTTCTGGATGGAAGTTGACAACACAGTTGTTGTCTTGTGACAACTTGTGAATAGACAGAAGATTGTGCTGAAATTGGGTCACATAAAGCACCTTTTTCAGGATGAGACCATTCTTCATAATGAAGTTGCCAATATGAGTTATTTTTGTGCTTGCTCCTGTTGGCAACTTAATTATCAAGTTAGAGGCAGCTGGTTGAACGTTGCAAATTTTGTCAAGACTAAATGTCATGTGATCACTTGCACCAGAGTCAGCAATCCAGGTTGTGTTATCAACAGTAGACATGTGGCACAACACCATTCCAGAAAAGCAATTCTCAAGTTCATCATCAGTTATAGATGAGGAAGTGCCAGTGGAAGCATTTTGCCGAGGCAATATCTTCAAAATTTGTTGTAGTTGTTGAGCTGTCAAACTCACATTTGCAGGAATACTTGTTTGAACTGCATTATTAGCTTGCCTAGGCTGCCTTGATGCATTGGACTGAAGCCTCGAACTGGGTGGTTTATACTTGCAATGCCAGCGTGGGTAGCCAATGACGGTCCAACATCTATCCCCACTATGATTTTTCTGACCACAAGCATGACAAGCTGGCCTTTTGTACTCAGTTTGAGACTTTCCAAACATGGCAGCAACATCCGTAGTATCTAAAGTGAATAAATCCTTTTGAGATTCTTCTTGTTGAAGAGTAGAAAAAGCAACTTCAACACTAGGAAGGGGATTTTGCATCAAGAGTTGAGAGCGAAGAGCAGCATACACATCGTCAAGACCATTTAAGAATTGAAACAGACGAGAATTAGCCTTATGCTTATCTATAGCAGAGTTGAAATTCGTAACATCTGCAGCTACAGTAGTGATCACTGGTAATGTGTTCATGGACTTAATCTCTTCCCAGAGACTACTCAAGGTGGTAAAGTAATCATTCAGTTTCATATTATTTTGTTTAAGAGCGAACAGGTCTCGAGTGAGTTTATATTTTCTGGAACCATTGCTTAACAAGAAACGTTTTTCCAGTTGAGACCATACTTCAGATGCAGAATTTATAAAGAGAATGGATTGTTTGATACCTTCAGAGACATTGCTGTGTAACCAAGAGATGACAAGGTCATTGCAGGTGTCCCATTGAGCTGCTTGGACTGCATCAGCTGTATCTTTAGTGACAGATTTATTCAAGAATCCGAGTTTTCATTTAGCGGAAAGCTGAATCTCAAACGACCATTTCCAAGTTCTGTAGTCTGAAGCTCCTTGAAGTTTGGAGACGCTCACAGATAAAGGGCCATCTGAGGGATATATAAACAACAGATTTTGCATATCCGTAAATGTGAATTTTGTACCATTCGCCATTTGTAGTAAACAGAGGCGCAAGTTTTTCTCAAATCTGATAAGTAAAAAACAAATTGAGTAAGGATGAATGAGATAGATGACAAATTTCTATGTTGATTCTAAACAACAGATAAGCATGTGTCTTGCTCTGATACCATAAAGACTAATGGAGCAAATATGAAAATCTGGAAACCAGCTACAGATATGAAACTTTATTCATTCATTCATAATCAAATCAGTAATACTTTTCATATATATAGGCATGAGAGAGTAAGTAGCAAACACACAAAGCACACAAACACAATAACTGAAAAAGGATGAAACAGCTAGAATAAAATGAGGTGGATGCATGTGGATGCAAGGTGGTAGTAGTGAGTGAACAAGGTGGTAGAACATGAGTGAGCATGTGAACGTGTGAGTGAGCATGTGAACGTGTGAGTGAATGAGGTGGTAGAAAGTGAGTGAGCATGTAAACGTGTGAGTGAGCATGAGCATGTGAGTGAACATGCTTTCCATTAACATGAGTGAACATGCTTTCCATTAGGTTGTACCAAGTCTGAAACCACTCATAGAACAGGGTCATGTCATTTAAAAAGGATAATTGACTACTTCATGCTTCTCCATTCTTCAAGAGAGACTTGAAAACACGACAATAAGCTTTCTTTTTCCTTCTGTTTTTGAAGAGACACCGACATTAAGCTATCTTATATTTCTACTTTTTTTTTGTGCTAGGCCAGTTTACACATTTTTTCTTAACCTTAAGAAGTATTTATGCAATGTACTCTCTTGACATTTTAATTAAGATAATTTGTATCGCAAAAATTGTAGAAAAGGCTGTAAAAATAAAAATATATTTACGCAACATTAAACACATGCAACAACCATCACTACAAGAAATTTTCGATGAGACAAGGGTTTTGCACTGTCGTCTGAAGCTCTTCAAAACCGATGTCTATCTCGATGCCGTCTGTTATGCATATCAGACAACACCAGCATAACTGTTGTCTGAGTTGCAGACAGATAACAGACGTGGTTTCAAAACTGTTGTATGAAAGCTAGTATAGACAATAGTTTCACAAAAAACTATTGTCTCATTTCATGTAGCTCAAGCGTTTCATGGATTCGAACTGTTGTTTAATTTCATACAACACCATGGTTTAAAAAATATAATCTATTGTTTCTTTATGGTTATACAACGTTTTAGTTTCATTAGTATGTTGTATGTGTTATAACTACACCACACTTTCTTTGTTTACTACATGTTGTCTGAGTGTATAAGACACTACGTTTCATTTTTGCAAAAGTATTGTGTAAATGTGTAACTTACAACGTTTTGATTTCGTTATTTTGTTGTATATGTTTTAAGTACACCACACTTTTTGTGCTTACTACATGTTGTCTGAATGTATAAGACACAACGTTTTTACTTTTGCAAAAGCATTGTGTAAATGTTTAACTTACAACGTTTTCATTTCGTTATTATGTTGTATGTGTTTTAAGCACACCACACTTTTATGCTTACTACATGTTGTCTGAATATATAAGACATTACGTTTTCATTTTCTTAAAAACATTGTTATGTTTACTTATAGACAATGGATGCATTTTTTTTGCTGTTGTGTGACTTTTCTGTACACAACGGTCTAGTTGTTAAAAGCATGGCCTGGTTATAAACCACATGATGGTTTTTTCATGAATCTTGGGTATTAAAAAGCATTGTCTGTTACATATAATAACAAGTATTCCAGACAATGTCCTAATTGCCTAAAAGGAAACTAGACAATAGTTTTTATATATGCAATCAAAAGGAGGATACTGTAAAATAAACATGCCAAAAATAAAAACCATTACGCAACCAATTCATCATTCCATTACAACCAATATTGTCTAAAAGACCAACAACTACAAGCAATATCCAAACGACCAACCATTACAACTTAAATATTTACCATAAACTAAAATATTCACTTAAAGCTTTAAAGCTATATTTACCATAAACTACACAGTGAAGCTTGTTCAACCCAAAATACCCAGTTATACGATTAAGTTTAAGAGGCATGGTTCTTCATGAAATACTTCGCGAAATCAGTCCTTACTTCATTGAGCTCAGGCAGGCCATAACAGTTGTGGTTGTTTCTGCGTAGCCACTATAAAATGGAACAATAGACCAAGTCACAAACAGGCTTCACCATGAAGTAGTAGGATTAAGAAAAAAATTCAGAAATTTGGAATCATACCTTTATAGAAAATTGGAGTTCCTTGTCTAGACATATTTCTTTCATATAGCGCATCACAAATAGACCACAATCTTTACTCCCCATTTGGAGAGGAACTCCCTGAAGAAACATTAAATAAAATTATATATACGGCCAAACTATGTTTTGTAAAAGAGAAACATATAAGATTATGCACTAAGAAAAGATATTACCGCAAGATTCTCCCACATTATTTTCTTCTTCGAAAACTTCTTTGCTTTGTCCTTGTATAGTTTGATGGCACTATGGCAATAAAATATAAATCAAGTTTAAGACACTTTTCTTAATAATTGTTGATGTGATTCCAAATGAAATATATTTCTGATATGGTACTAACTTGTCAGCAACTTCTGTCCATTCTTCACTTGCAATTCTCCGTTTTAAAGGATCCATATGGTAAACTACTTGTGTATCCGGATTTACAGCCGTCGACGCCCAATGATTGCGATTATTTCATGAACATCACAAATGAGAACATGTATCTTTATTAGAGAATAAGGATTTTATTTATAAGGGCCAGATTGATTTTATTTACAAGGCCTAGATTCACAAACTATAAATTCATATACAGGCTCCTTAAACTATATCATGACATTACATGCAACAGAGATGACATTAAGCACATATATATAGGCATAAAAAGAAGTACTAACGCATGATTATATGGGAGCAGAAATAATTGGTTTGGCTTAGAGTTCTTGAATCTGTATGATAGGGCTTGTGACCTCTGTCCTGCAGTTCCACAACCGAGGGCGCCTATGATCGCAGGATCAACAAATGCTACCATGTCAGACATCTTCTATTTTTTAAAGTAATCCTGGAGTGAACTGCATAAAAAGTATACAGTCATTACCACAAACTAAAAGTTTTATTCAAGTATTTGTAAAGCCAAAAAGGATGGATTCAAGGATGGACAGGTCTTGGTTAAAAGCTGATAGAAGAACACATGAGTTCAAAAGAGGATTCGAAGAATTATTGTTGTTTGCATTTGAGAACGGATGTGATGAAAATAAAATCAGCTGTCCATATATAAAATGCGTACATAGTAAATCTTGGAAAGCTCGAACTGTGAGGGACCATCTTTTCAGCAATGGTATCGATCAGACCTACATGCGTTGGATTTGGCACGGAGAGTGTAATACAGAAGAAAGTGAGCCTATCACCGAGGACACCGACAGTTCACAATCCGTAGATCAAATCCCGATGAAAACAGAGAATGGTGGCAGTGATGATGATGTTTCCCTAGATTCCTCAGATTTATTTAACCATATTCAATCTGAACATGAACCCCTTTTTCCGGGATGTGAAGGATTTACAAAGATGAAGGCTTTAGTAAAGTTATACAACTTGAAAGCACAATATCAAATATCTGATTGTGGCTTTTCTGAAATTCTACTTTTGGTTGGGTCTATGCTTCCAAACGGCAACAGTTTTCCTTCTTCGTTCAGTGAAGCTAAAAAAACCTTGTGTGCTTTAGGAATGGAATATGAAAAAAATACACGTATGTCCGAATGATTGTCTAATATATCGTGGAGAGAGAGATGAAGATGAGACGAGGTGCCGTATTTATGGTGCCTCTAGATGGAAGTTAAACAAAAAAAAGGGATGAATTGGAAGGGATTCCTGCCAAGGTATTATGGTATTTTCCATTACTACCACGTTTGAGGACTTTGTTCAACTCACCTCAAACAACCAAGGATTTGACTTGGCATGACACAGAGAGAGTGAAGGATGATAAAATGAGACATCCGGCAGATGCACAAACTTGGAAAGAAGTCGACACCAAGTGGCCAGATTTTTCTTCAGATCCTAAAAACCTTTGTCTAGCTCTATCCTCGGATGGATTTAATCCATTTCATAGCACAAATATTGATTACTCTTGTTGGCCAGTTTTGATGTCAATATACAATCTTCCACCATGGCTTTGTATGAAGCGGAAGTATATAATTCTATGTTTGTTGATATCCGAACCAACTCAACCCGGTAATGATATTGATGTGTTCCTTCAACCACTTGTGGAAGATTTATAAAAGTTGTGGCAAGGGAAATGAGTGTATGACACTTACAAGAAGGAGTATTTTTTATTAAGAGGCATTTTATTATGGAATATTAGTGATTATCCAGCCAATGGAAACTTATCGAGCAATATTATTAAAGGGTATAACGGGTGTCCTATTTGTGTTGATGAAACAAAAGCTACGAGGCTGGTTAATTATTGAAAGTGTGTGGTCATGAGGCATCGAAGATGGTTTCCCCGTCATCACCCATATCGTCGGCAGAAACAAGATTTTGATGGCACCGTGGAAAAAGAATTGGCTCCAGTTCCATTAACCGAGAGCAGGTGCTTGAAAGAGTACAACATTTAAAGGGTCATGTCTACGGTAAGACACAAAGCCAACCTCGATTGAAGAAAGTTGATGCTCGACCAGTTTGGAAGAAGGTTTCTATATTCTTTGAGCTTGAGTATTGGAAGTTTTTGCCGGTTAGGCATGTTCTCGATGTGATGCATACCGAGAAAAACATATGCGAAGCTTTACTTGGTACCATGCTTAATATACCAAAGAAGACAAAAGACAAGGAATCAGTCCGTCTTGACATGGCCGAAATGGGAATAAGAACAGAACTAAGGCCAAAAACTCCTGGGAAAAAAGAGAAGTTACCATTGGCATCTTGGAATTTAACTCATTCTGAAAAAAAGATGTTTGCTCATCCTTTCTTGGCATGAAGTTTCCTGATGGTTTTTGTTCAAATATTCGAAGTCTAGTTTCAATGGAAAATCTTCGACTTGCAGGAATGAAATCTCATGACTGTCATATGATTCTGCATCATTTGCTCCCAATTGCGGTTCGATCGTCACTGCAAAAATAGGTCAGGAACACTATTATCAGGTTCTGCCTCTTCTTTAAGGCAATTTGCAGTAAACTCATTGAGGTTGATAAGTTGGAGAAAATGCAGACGCAACTGGTACAAACTTTGTGCCAGCTTGAAAAATACTTCCCCGCTTCCTTGTTTGATTTAATGTTTCATATCTCGGTTCATCTTGTAAGAGAAGTTGAGCTTTGTGGACCAATTTTCCTTAGGTGGATGTATCCTTTTGAGAGATACATGAAGACATTTAAGGGATATATAAGGAATCGGGCTCGTGCAGAAGGTTGCATTGCTGAGTCCTATATTGCGGAAGAGGCGGTTGAATGTTTGGTGGACCATGAAGAAGCAACTATTGGGTACCTAAAAATGGTAGACATACCAAGGATGACATTTGCAGGCCATTATCCGGTGCAACTGTGATAACCCCGAGCAGCACTGATTTGCACGTAGCACATTTATGTGTTCTACAAAATACTACTGCTGTTAGGCCATATTTTGAGTAAGTAAAATTACTTTCACTACATTTACCATTTTCTGCACTCTTTTAACTAGAAAAATCCAGTCCATAATTTATGTCATTATTTCATTATTTATGTAGTCTCTTTTACTTAAATGCAGTGAACACATGGCATTTTTAATGACCAAATATCCGGAACATGAAAATGATGAAATGTGGCTGAAGAACAAACAAAATGAGAAATTCCAAAATGGTTTAAAGAAAAGGTATTATGTGTGTTTAGTAATAGTTTTCTGCATGTTTTACAAACTACTGCTCATATTAACCATTTTGTAACTTGTTTTTTTTAAGATTGCTTCAGATTTGGTTGATGAAAAAGAGATATCGCAGGAGATAAGATGGATCGCAGATGAGCCTAAAAAGGCCGTGCCTACGTTCAGCGGCTACAAAATGGACGGAATTACCTTTGCTACCAAGGATCATGATGATACGCGTTAAGTTCAATGTAGTGGTGTGTGCGTTGAAGCTGATACAATGATAGTGCAGGGTAAGGATCAAAATATTGAGCACACATCACATACATATTATGGAGTTATAACAAGTATATGGGAGTTGGACTATAACTACATTAGGGTCCCTATTTTTCGGTGCAAGTGGGTAGATGTAAACAAAGGGGTCAAGGAAGATGACTTGGGTTATATATTGGTTAATTTGAATAGGCTGGGGTTTTCAAACGATCCATTTGTGTTAGCAAAACATGTTAAGCAAGTTTGTTTCATCGACGATCCTCTTGATAAATTATGGTCCATGGTGTTGAAACTACCCGAGAAAAAGTACTATGAAGATAATGATGATGAAAATGAGGGATCCGTGGAAGTAGAACTTGAGAATGATTGTTTTGTGCCCAATTTACCCGATGCTGATTTACTTGAGGAAGAGGAACATAGCTACATGCGAGATGACGTAGATGAAACAATTCAACTTTTTTGATGTAATTTAATTTGTGTACTTTTAATTACATAAACTTTGTAATATGATAATTGTGTTTGATACTTTGAACATAACAGTTCTTGATTGATGTTTTATTGCCTGATATTTGTTTGGTATGGCATTGTATTGCCTTTGATGTTTGGTATGTTTTGGCAGGGGTGCCCAATTCCAGTTAAATTTTTTTTCCTACTGTAAAATCAGACAACGATTTTAAACTACCAAATGCTTGTGTGAGATGTAAAGAACTTATAGTTCAAAACCATTGTCTGTTGCATGCAATTCAGACAACAATATTCACAAACCATTATTTGATTACATTTTATACAACGTCTATCAAAACACTTATCTGATTTTAACAACATTTTTTTAAAGCATTGT
The DNA here is from genome assembly GCA_036435485.1 of Saposhnikovia divaricata. Lineage (NCBI taxonomy): Eukaryota > Viridiplantae > Streptophyta > Magnoliopsida > Apiales > Apiaceae > Saposhnikovia > Saposhnikovia divaricata. The sequence continues at coordinate 49,682,620 of CM071594.1, read as the reverse complement.
TGAAGGCATTGTCTGAAGTTTCTTCAGACAATGCTTTGAAAAAGCGTTGTTAAAATCAGACAATAGTATTTAGTCATCGTTGTGTGAATACTTTTGAAGCAACATGTGAAAAAAACAGTTGTCTAAGTTTTACAACGCTTTTGAGAAACATTGTAAGACAACATGTTAAACAACAGCACTTTCAAAAACCGTTGTAAAACGGATGTCTATTTTGATCTTCTAGACAACACTATTGAAAACTGTCGTTAAGTTCATGATCAGACAATACACCAAAAAGCTTGAAAAAAAAACCGTTGTGCAAAAATTTCAGCCAACGCTTTTTCGTCGAAGTGTTGTCTGATGAGTGTCGTCTGATTCAAAAATTCTTGTAGTGCATAATTAACAAAATTGAGCACAATTATTATAGAATTAAATAAAGAGAAAAAGGAACTGAGATATATCTCACGTAACTTTCCTGAGATATGAATAAAATTCTTTAATATTTATTGGGCCCGTATGGCTAATTAGAAAAATTTTAAACAAATCTTGATTTTACAAAATTGCTCATCCCATATATCTCATGAATTTACCTAAGATGTATCTTAGGTTCCATACTCTCTTAAACAAAATCTTTTATATTTAAACCAGATTTCCTTACCAGCCCCATACAATCTTTTTTTTTTTTACAAGAGATTAAGAAAAAGTGTTCTTAACGGTCCCACACAAACGTTTTTTTTTCAAAAACGTTTCTTGGCTATAATGTACAATTCTTGGCATGCCATTCTACACCATTGTCACATTGTGAGAAGGGCTCGGTCACCTCGGTGCAGCAAAATTATTTGTGGCTGTATTGTTCAAAAGCTTTAATAGTCTTTCTTCTCGCTGCATTCCAAGGTACTTTATATTTACGCATCTACCATTTTTTAAGCTTGACTTGTACTTTCGATTATTTGTTGCTTCGTTTTGTATTTAATTATTTGCCCCTTTTGCAACTCGCCTGACAGGTGCCACAAACCAAAACCGAAAATCGTATCTTAAATGTTTAACTTAGAGAAAATCTTTTAATTTTTTTGATTGTAAAGCAATCCCCATTTTTGATTCACTTGATATATATATGTTTTCTAAAATCATCTTGTAAATCATTTCTCTTTGCCTTATGGTGATAATTTTCCGCTACTCCTTCAGTAAGTTACGATTTTGTGTGATGTATAGACCTTTAATTTTGTCTAGTTTAAAGTATATAATTTTTTTACATAAGCTTTCTGGGGTCCTAGGAGCAGATCCACTCGCCTTATAAGGCCAACCTCGACCGAGTAATGAATTAATGATAACTGTTAGTACTATGGTGGGATCTTTATTGGGGACTTTTAATTATTTATAAGCATAATTTAGCTGTTGGAATATATGCACATGTTGTGACCATGCTATGGTGTCCATACTGTGATACCCATGTGATGCCCATGCTGTCAAGATTCTGTCAAGCACTGTCAACATTGTCAAGTTATGTGAGCTGTGTTTCACATGTCCAGCTCATATGTTCTATGTTAATTGTTCTATATATAGTGTAGTGTTATTAGTAATCTGCACCAAACTCATCTACAATGTAGTTCGTTAATGTAGTGTTCTATTATATCAATATAAATACAGTTCCTCTTCTTCTTCATTACAGCATATTACAAAATCTTACATGGTATCAAAGCCATCTAGGTTTAACAACCTTTAGATCCTCCAATCATGCTTCTGTCTTCTATCAACATGGTTCTTCAAATTCTCTCCATTTCCTTTTTCATCTCTTTCTCTTCCGCCATTCCGCTTCTTGATTAATCTTCTATAGGAGGTCACTCTTTTTTCCCAAAGAGGTTTTTAATGAGGACCTCATCCATTAAGTGCTCCAGTTTTTCCAGTTTTATGAGCTCTTCTATCATCAATTAATATTTAATTTTATGCAGGCTTTTCATCATTTTCTGCAAATTTGTGTTTTCTTGGCATCATCTTACAGCTTCAGTACACCACCAACAACACCATATATCTATCATTTGCAGCCGCATAAATCCTTGTTCGTTAATCCTTGTTCGTTCTTCAGCAGCCCCGGCACAAACAATTTTTTTTTTTTTTCATTATGTTTCGATTTTTATTTTCTTTTGCAGATTCTTCAAGCAAGTCTATAGCTATTTTTGGCAAGTAGATAGCTTCACGTCCGGCAAGTCTATAGCTATTTTTACGGCAAGTAGATAGCTAGTGTGTTTTGGAAAACTTCCCTCTCATCTCTTTCTAAGCTTTACCATTAGAAGACTGCAACTCTCGCATTTCCAGGGTGATGGTGAGTAAAAACCAGCCCTTATCAAAGCCTCTTTGTAAGGCTGCTCCATAGAGAGCCATTATGCCCATGTTGGCCGAGCTTGTAATGCTCCGTTTGTTGCCCGAATTCATGTTCCTGTTGCTGCCTGTTGCTCCTCCATTTGCTGCTATCTCTTGTTCATTGTCGTTTCTTCAAGTTGGTTGGTTGCCGCTGTTGTTCAAGATCAATGTTTCGTTTCACTCCCACATTCATCTTGAGGGGGGATGTTGGAATATATGCACATGTTGTGACCATGCTATGGTGTCCATACTGTGATACCCATGTGATGCCCATGCTGTCAAGATTCTGTCAAGCACTGTCAACATTGTCAAGTTATGTGAGCTGTGTTTCACATGTCCAGCTCATATGTTCTATGTTAATTGTTCTATATATAGTGTAGTGTTATTAGTAATCTGCACCAAACTCATCTACAATGTAGTTCGTTAATGCAGTGTTATGTTATATCAATATAAATACAGTTCCTCTTCTTCTTCATTACTGCATATTACAAAATCTTACACTTTTAATTGTTTTTCATTTGAACAAATTAACTTTAATTGATGACAGAAAATGTCAACACATGAGATTCTTGCCTCGGATAGTCCAGTGCAGTCGAAAGTGTTGATCAATAAAAATGAAGAAAGGGTAGTGTTTGCTGAAGCAAATGGTGATTTTGTTGACATCCTCTTTAGCTTCCTGACAATGCCAATGGGGACAATAGTCAGAGTCTTGGCTGGGCGCTCGGAATCTTCGTTACCAATGGCAATCGGGAGCCTCAGTACACTACATGGAAGCCTTGAAAATCTTGAAACAAGGTATTTCACAACAGAAGCATGCAAAGATATGCTACTTAATACAAGAAACTCAGCGGAAGCTGAATGTCAAATGCTTAAGATCAACATCGGTGATATTCAACCTTACTTCATTTGTGAGGGTTTGTGCCCTTATCAACAATATGGCATGTATGCTTTTTTCAGCACTTCCAGGACTAAAAGATGTCAACAGTGCGGGAAGTTCATGAATGTGCCTATGTATTTCGGTGCTAGTACAAATGAGGGTTTTAAAGGAATCTTTGTTAATGAGACTGCAACTTTTGTTGTCCACGATGATCTAAAAGTGATTCCTAGTACTCCGGGTGTCACACTTGACATATTAAAAAGTAGCGGAATCACAGACCTTGGGGTGCTTGAGGAAACGACTTTGCAACTTGGTTCCATTCAGGTATATCTATTTTTGTTAACAGATATTTAATGAGGAAATTTTTTTTTTCACTCATATTTGGTAACCTATTTCCATATCTTTTTCACTCGATTCATTCACAGATTCTTGATCTTCTTGAAAAAGCATTGTTTTCAAAGACTTGTTTAACTGATATGGTTTTTGGTAAGAAATGCATCATCTCACCAGTTCCATCTGCTCAATATCGGACTAGTACATATTCTGTCGATAGTTTTAAGAAGATGACAGTGAATGTGATGGTACAGAAGTCAAAAAACACTATACTGTTGGCTCATGCTTCTGAAGATTTTGTAGAATTTTTATTCAACTTTCTCACCATTCCTTTAGGAAGAGCAATTAGTGTGTTGAGTAAAAACGACATACCTGCTGCATGCGTTGAAAATTTACATATTAGTGTATCTGAATTAAGTGTTGGTGAATACTTAATATCACAACAAATGAAAGATCTGCTTCTTGACCCTCATATAGCTACGATTTATCAAGGTTTCAGCCAATTATTCCCTCCGAAAGAAGAAAGGAAGCTCCATTTAAATTTTAGAATACTATCACCTGCGCATCAAACCATCTATAATTTTTATCCAAGTACGGTTCATTCTGTTGGGGGTCCTGAACTGCCATTTGCAAGTCCAAAGGGTGAAGGCGGATTGTTAAAGGAGTCAACAAAGTTTGTGGTGACAGATGACCTGGTGGTGACTCCATTATCGTCAATGTCTTATATCAGACATCTCCAGACTTGGAATGTACCTCTGTCCGATATTGAGGAACAGGTGATCGACATAGGCATGGAGGAGGTATGTAAAAATAACGTCATGCTAATCACGAGTACTGTTAAACTGGTTTGAACTGACAACTTGCATTTTTAAAAAATAAAATTAAAATCTGCAGGCATTAAGCTTACTGAGGGAGTCACTGACATCAAACTCTGTTTTAACAAATGGACTTAAAACCTTGATACAGAACAAGCCAAATGCAGAGAGATTATTGAAGAGGCCGAAGGTAGAGTAATGAAGTTGGGGATGTGCTAGAAGAGAAATGGAATTGCACTGAGACATTTATTATTCAGTCAAGACTTTTCAAAATTAACATATGGTGAGAATCTATATAGATGTGTAAGATCTTGTATCTAATGCATGTCTCTCTGACTCTCCGTACAATTTGGAAAAATCAAAGCTTACTAAGGTTGGAGTTCCTGGATTGTAGGTACTAATGTCGTATGTAGTATCTAAATCTTCGATTTTGGTTAGTAGAGCTGTTGAACCCTAGTTATATGTTTTCATACACATGTTTAAGGTTGGAATTCTTGGATTGTAGCACCTTAACTGTGGAAGAGGTGTGTAGTTTACAAACTGTTTAATTTCCCCATCAATAAGCCCTTCGGCCTATGTGTATGTTTTTAGAGCGTGTGTGCGTGTGTGTGAAGGTCACACCCAGGAGTAAGGCTAACAAAAAAACAGTATGCATTAGTGAAATGTTATAGATCATGAAGTGCAAGCACTTGTAGGATTAAAATTTGTTTAAAATTATCTTTATTGTCTAAATTAAACGATTACTCGATGCTTAATTCTTTGACAGACTTTGGAACACGACAATGAGCTTATGTACTAAGAAACTTACTGGAAAATGAACTTTTCTCTTGGCAAATCAAAAACTTAGGAGCGCCAAACAAGGGACAATTACAGTTTACACACTCTTTCCTGTATTTATCCTTTTCTGTCTCTTCCTCATACAATATTCTTTTCTCTCGGTTTCTTTATTATTAATCTTAATCCAAGAACATAATGCAATGTCCTCTCACAAAAAAAATTCCATGAACAATATCTTTGTGGATGTTCGTTTTCAAGGATAGAAAATTACTGTATAATATAACTTTGTTTTGATTTTAATCAAAACTGAAAAATGATCGTCTAATTATTTATCTGTCTGTATCACAACGAGTTAAGCTGCATTGATATTTTCACTGTTGAGCTCTCTTCTGCATTAGATTTTCTTTGTTGTAGTCCTCTAAATTTAACCTATATTCTGAATATCTGTTAAACAGGGGATTTAGGTATATTATAAATCTATTTCATATATTTTTCTGGTGTTGTCTTTAGATTGTCAAATAGGATTGGTTGTGTGCACACATGCGCAGCACGTGTGTTGATTCTAGGGTTTTCCATCTTTGTTAAAATAGTGAAATTTTCATAAATTTACGAAGCTTTTCGAACTTGTAGTGGATGCCACATGGATGAGTTCTCACGGCATATCAATTTATAGCCCAAAAATTTTATATTCCCTAATCAGGAGTACAAAATGTGGCGGCCACATGGATGAATTTTCAGAGTGTTAGTTTAGAGACTAAAGACTTCATATTTCCTAAGATATCATATTTCCTCTATAGAAGGGTTACAAATCAAATACTTATATGATCCAAATAGGGATGACTTGTAATATTAGACTTTCTAGGAGCTTTACATTTATAGAGTATGCATCTTATATTGGACAGATGTAAGGGAATATGCTTCTGGACATTTCTGTAATGAATATTTATCTTTTGTCTCATAATGTCGTATACTTGGTCCCAGAAGGTTACAGTGAAATGAATGACAACAAAGAAGGCGATGGTAGAAACCACAACGACCCCAATCTCTTCCCGCATCCTGCCTTCCTTTACTTTTTTAGCTTCGTTTTTTAGAACAAGAAACATATACAGTAAAGATCGTAAGAACATTCATGATCATGTTGGGTGGTCTAAGACATTTTAATTTATGTAATACATTTGTTTTGTAGGACATGTTTGACTGATGTGATTCTGGGTATAAAATTTTTAGGTAACAATTCTTCGAAAGTCGCCCAAGGTGTTAAAAGGAGCCCTTAATCGGATCTGATAAGTCAACATCCTTTCACTCTTCGAAAAAGCAGAAAATAGTTTACCCCCTTTTTTCTCCTTTCTCTCTCTTCCCTACCCAAAACCCTAGCCACCTAATTCACAAATCTCATTCTTTCTCATTGTCTCTCATCCTTGTGTTGATTACGCATCTCTGGATGAAGCCTTTGCTTCGTGTCTCACTTTGTTTTTCTCAGGACCTTTCTCCTCAAGAACTCTTCACAATTGAATGTACTGATGATGTTATTCTCTCTTCTTTGTCTCATGAACGGCTTTGTAAGGGAACTTTTGAATCTTCCTTTGATTTAAAAATATTTTCCTTGTTCAAGCTGCTTTCTTATACTCCCTCCGTGTCTCTCTCAATTGTTTATAATTTTTTCATTTAAGGTATAAAGTATATAGTTCTATAACTTTCTTTTTAAATTTTCTTTTTTTGAATAAAATTTTAAACATTAAATTTTTATTCAGAAGAAAAAATAATAATTTATGGAACTATACTTTATATAAGTCTTAAAATGCGTATCAAACCCTCTTTTCCAAATTATATTCTATCAATATATATATATAAAGGAGGATAGCGGGAGTTTAGGTGGCGCTCTAAGATCGTCTCAATCTATTTTTCTAATTTTCTAGAATTTTAGAATATTAAATATTAATAAATATAAAAATATCAATTAAAATATTAAAAGTAGAATAGGTGTTCGAATTTATAAAGGAGAAGAGTTCGAATTTTTAGGGAAGACATATGATTAGAAGTTCTATTGAAAGTATAATAAGTATTTATAAGGCATACGATTAAAAGTTCTATTGGAAGTAGAATAGGAGTTCGAATTTATAGAGAATAAGAGTTCGAATTTATAGAAAAAATATATAAATAAACGTTCTACAAGAAGTAGAATATGTGTTTGAATATATAGAGCAGACTAATTAAATATTTTATAGAAAGTACGATCTTCTTAAATTATATATTTTTTTATATAAGTTAATTATACTTATATTAGGAAAATTTATTCATAAATCCAATACTATTGTCATTAAAAAAGTCACCGTATTTAAAAAGAAAAGAATTGATGTGTTAACATGATAAAAGAACAATGTCATGCAAGAATCCTAAATAAATACAGGAGTATCTATAATATAAAGAGAAAATAAGATGTGTTTTCATTTTCTAAAACTCCAAAATTTTTAGAAAGTCTAGAGAAAGTATAAATTGGAATTCACTCTATTTTTTAGGTTTTGATTTTAACGAAAAAAAATTGTTGTGTAAGATAAGTATCATCAATAATATGTAATGAAGTTGGAATTTCGATCCCAAACGAGAGCGGCACGAAACATGTTTAACGGGAAGACGGCTCACTATAAAAGATTGTACTAGCTATTAAAATACCATATTGATGTTATAAATTTATTTTATTTTTAAGATTTGATTTTTATGGATAAACATTATCATACAAGTAATTTATGTAAAAGTTAGGTTTTTGGTCTTAACGAGAGAGCGGATCAATAGTAATAACCGTGTTTAACAAGAAAGCGGTTCATTAAATAAGACCGTATAAAAAGTGTTTAAATTTAAATATATAATACATAAAATAAAATATTTTATTGGAAGTAGAATACAAGGATGGTGGACACGTCATATACGATTTTTTTAAAACTATACATCTTTTTTCCTAAAAATCCTTTATTTTAACTTTTTTATACAAGTTTATCTATAATATACAGAAAATATAAGATGTATTTTCATCTTTTAAAACTCCATAAATATTAGAGAGGTTAAAGAATATAAAAATTGGAATTTACTCTTTTTATATAGTGAAGTTAGAATTTCGGTTTCAAAGAAGAGCGGCTCGAAACGTATTTAACGGGAGGACGGCTAGCTAGAAAAGATTGTATTAGCTATTAGAATTTGATACTGTAGTCATAAATTTTTTTTATTTTTACGGTTTGATTTTATGGATAAAAATATTATATAAGTCTTTATAATATATGTTAAAAAGTTGGGATTTCGGTTTTAACGAGAAAGCGGCTCAATCGAAAAAATCGTATTTAACAAGAAATTGATTCATTAGAGAAGATTATTTAATTATTAAAATTTAATATTAATATTATAATATAACGTAAATGTATTGAATTTTTTTAAAAATAAAAATTGTAACGCTGCCGCGAAGCGCGGCTTTATCAACTAGTTATATAATAAGAGTAAAAGGGATAAGAAGCGAGTACTATCATAGGTCAATGGTTCGACCTTCACTAACAACATAATTAAATTTAACATTTATAACTCTAAACATACTAATAAAACATACGATAAAATTCACTTTTCAACATAATTAAATTTAATATTTATAACTCTAAATATACTAATAAAGCATATGATAAAATTCACTTTTCAAAACTCATTAATCATTTATTAAATTTAATATTAGAAACTCATTAATCATTTATTATTAATATTAGAACATCATTAATCATCTATTACACGCCAAAAATTTATTTTATAAGATCGCATTGAAAAATTGCGAGTACATAAGCACAAAGCAACCCTCATCTCTTCTATAGAAAACTACTACGCCCTACCTTTCGGGAAACAACCCAAAATAAAATATATGATAAAATTTACTTTTCAAAACTCATTAATCATCTATTAAATTTAATATTAGAACATCATTAATCATCTATTAATTTTGATATTAGTACATGCCAAAAATTTAATTTACAAAATAGTAATGAAAAATTGCGAGTATATAAGCACGAAGCAGCCTTCATCTCTTTTATAGAAGACTATTATGCACTGGCTTTCGGGAAACAATCCAAATCAAACATGACTTTAACTACTAAATAGTTTCGTTTCAAAACAAAAATTCATGTTTGTCTTCCGTACTTCATATGTGCATATAATTTACGTTAATATTGACAAAAAATAGGTAATAATAAGATGTAACAAAAAAGTCAAAAAATAACTTATAACTAGTTACATATATAATTTTTTTTACAAAATCTATACTATCTATATTATTATAATATAATAAGCACAATATGATATATTTTGTAGTTTGGTTTTGGTTATCACTTTCATTCACAACTGTTAGATCAGTAGCTGAGATAGATGATAATCGTTGGATGCAATACTAAAATTTGTTATAAAAGTTGTTGTATACAGAGGTCTAAGGTTTGAATCTCGTCAACAACATTTTAATTTAAAATTAATATTAAAAGATGTTACATAGAAAGGTTGAAGATTCGATTGCCGCCAACAACATATTAATTTAGATTTAATACTAAAAATTATTATGTATGAAGGTGAAATATTTATAATATTATGTAACTACAATATAAGTAAATTAAATAAAAATTAAAAGTAACCCGTGTTTTGCACGGGCTATAAGCTAGTATAAAGAATTAAGAGGATAAAGGGAGATATTTTGGAAAGAATGCTCAAAATACCCACTTACCAAAATGCCCATTTCTGAAAACACCGACTTTTTTACCCACGGGATACGCCACTCCCATGGGCATATCCGATTTTACTGTAGCAGGTCAAAAAATGCAATTTTCTATATTCTCTCCTTCGTTTTCTCCACGCCGGCGACTGGCCTCTCCCCTTCTCGCTCTCCAGGAAATTTTCGAATGACTACAGCAGGCCAAAATGATCGCAAGCTCATGTACTTCATCTTACCCGTCTTCGTTTATCTCATTCGGCCCAGCAGGGGCACAACGAAGCTCATCGGAGATGTTCGAGTCGACGAAATTGATGTTTTAGGCGTTTTTAATCCTACAATTTAACTATTATGAAATTATTATGGGAGTGTAGAGAATCGAACCCCAATTCTAATGGTATATGATAGGTGAATGGAAAGTCAGGGATGTGGACGGACGAACAGATCGAAAAAAAACGTCGGAATCGTCATTGTTGTCGCGATTAGAGGAGCTCTGAGCTGATGTATGATACGCATCTTGAAGATGCGTATCTGCAATTGCGCTGATTGCATTGGCGCATCCACACGAGCTTGCACCTTTCATATGAACGTATCCAATTGCTTGCTGCTATGGGGTGAGTGTATCCAGTTGCTTACTCCTATGGAGTGGGCGTGATAGAAGATACGCCTCTGCAAGATGCGTATGAAGGGTTTCGAGGCAACAAACGCAGCGGAAAGCAATAATTAAAAACAATAAAATCGAAACCCTACCGCAGGATCCATGCAAATTCATAATATTTAATTCGGAATTAGATGATTACCTTAAAGAAGCTTTACAAATTGATGACAGATGGAGGTCCAAAGCAATCACCACGCAGCCCTCTTCGAGATCTACGTTGCCAAAGTAGTCCACACGAACGCTTGATCGTCCAACGATCACCGGAGACGGTACTAGCCGAAGAACATGCCTATCTCTCTCTCTCTCTAGCCTCTCAGACGTTTTTCTCTAAAAACGAATTGCAAAAGTGTAACCCTAAACAATACATCATAATGTATTTATAGGGAAGAGAGATTGGGCAAAACCCTAAATCGAATTGGGCTTCTCCAAACCCATTCTTATTTGGTTTTAATATTAAATTCGAATTATATTTAATTATAATTAAGACTAGCTCAATTAATTAAATATCCAATTTCGAATTTAATAATTTAATTTAAATTCTTAATTTAAATTAAAACTCCTTTTAAACGTTCTTATTGTGTAACCCTTTAGGTTATTATTACGTTGGCAATAATTTTAATATCCAGTAATAAAATTATAAACAATGAGCGGCATCTAGTAATACATCATTGCTACCCAAGTAATAATAATAATTGGTGATCCAATTAAACCTTTCGTGATTAATGTTTCCATGTAATATAATCCCTTTAACCATATATTATAGATTAAACTCGAGGCATGTCATTAGTCATCCTCTTCAACGTTTAATCCGGATTTCCTTGATCAATGAGTAGACTTTTAAAACAAATCAATATTTGAGCATGGCCATGCATTTTCATAGTCTCACTCAATCAAGAGGCCAATAATATATCTCCTAATAATAGGAGGGTTAAATCCTAAATCTATCATTCATATTTCTCATACGACTCATAATATACCCGATCTCCACTTTTATCATCACCCGGTCAAAGGTAACTTTTAATGTAGTCAAAGTATATTAATCCTCATATAGAAATATAATGATGTCAAGTCTAAGGATCATTACACAATTATCACTGTGAGTCTTTTTAATGACCTTATTAACATGTAGAATCTCACAACGGGTTAATCCGGTGCCATGTATAATATTACATGCACCTATGTTATTGACTTTAGTATCACTATACCTATGACCAATGAGATGTGGTCATCTATCAATAAATATACTAATCTTTATGCATTATAATTGTCCCTTAATAATAATGCTCGATTAGGGATATTTAGGAATATAAACACTATTCATATAATCTCATTTTTAAGTCACATACTTAAAGATATAGAATACATGTTCTATATTCCAAGGACATTTATTACTCTAACATTTATATCGCACTAAATTAAGACATAATAAATTAATGTAGAATAGTCCATAGAACATAATCATCAAATAACAAAATAGTCTTTCCTAGAAGCACAACTACATTGTCTCTAGGGCACTAACACTATCAATCTCCCACTTGCACTAGAGCCAATCACCCATGTATCAAATACCCATGGAACTAGTGTGACCTTCGTGCTTCTGCTGCGACAAAGCCTTAGTCAGTGGGTCCGCAACATTATCGTTAGTATGCACTTTACATATATGCATATCTCCTCTCTCGTTTATCTCTCGAAGAAGGTGATATCTCCTAAGTATATGATTTGCCTTGGAATGAGACCTTGGTTCCTTAGCCTGCGCAATGGCTCCATTGTTATCGCAATACAGATCAACTAGATCTGCGATCGATGGAACCACACCAAGTCCTCTAATAAACTTCCAAGTCCAAACAGCCTCTTTGGCTGCTTCACTGGCAGCAATATACTGAACTTCCATTGTAGAATCAGCTACTGCCTTCTGCTTTGAACTTTTCAAGCTTACAGCACCTCCATCTAGAAAAAACACGAATCCAGGCTGGGACATAGAATCGTCCCTATCTTTCTGGAAACTAGCATTATTGTAACCTCTTACAACCAGCTTCTCATCTTCTCCATATATCAAGAACGAATTTTTAGTCCGTTTAAGGTACTTAAGAATATTAGTGGACTGGAGGTGTTGAAGACCGGTCGATTGAAGCAATGTCCGTTGGATGACGACGACGTATTGACGCTGGTGATGTGCCACCGACGCACCGGATCTTTTCCCCTTGGCGTTCATTTCTCAGAGAGAGAGAGCGAGAGAGAGATGAGAGAGGAAGAATAGAGTTTAATTGGGGAAGAAGTGTAATAATATAGGGCAATAATTGAAGACTACGATTTCAATTAAATTAAAGATTTTATACGTCAGTTGTATAGAGCGTAAAAAATGGAACTTTATACGTCGATTTTTCCTATCCCGATGTAAAAGATAATTTATACGTCGTCTTTTCCTTAAGCGACGTATATAATAGCATTATATATGTCGCCCTTTTCTCAACCGACGCATATAGTAGCATTATATACGTCGCATTTTCCTCAACCGACGTATAATATAACTTTATACGTCGGCGTTTTCTTGAACCGACATAAAAAATGTTTAAAAATGTACATATACGTCGCCTTTAGACGGAACCGACATATATAAGTACTTTATACGTCGCCTTTGGCCAGAACCGATGTATATGAGGCGACGTAAAAGATCAATTTTGTACTAGTGCATATTCAACTGAATGCAACCACATTCAACTGAATGCAACCACATGCAACTAAATTTCTAATTTCAAGTTCCATTTTTCAGTTGTCATTTTCTACCTCTTTTTTGGACTATATATATATGTATATATATATATATATATATATATATATATATATATATAGTCTTGCTCAAATGAGAACCAATCTTTAGAGTGAGATATGAGATCTAATCACAACCCTCCATTTTCATATCTAAATTTAATCTTAACCACACACACATTAAACACACCCAACACACATACTGACATACACCACACACAGACGATGCACACACGCACTGCAACCCTACCTCCACCCCAATCACCGTTGCCGCCCGACCACCAACCTCCGCCGACGAATATATACACACAGCCGCCGGTGAATATATACATACACAGCACAGCAACCAAATTAGTGAATTAACTTCTCAATTTCATCAATTTCAATCATTACCAAACCCTAGTTCCCCAAATCAAACCTATACACACACAATACAAGCGATGATGTGGTGGTGCTGCACGAGAATCGACGTAATCTCCGTTCCTCTTCTGCAAACAGCCTCCTGTAACACCGACAATTACGAAGCGAAGTGAGTAGCGATCAATTACGTGTGAAAGAGAAGAGTTTGTGGAGATGATGATTAAAATCTATATTTTTCCGGTGAACTCACCAGAAAAGATGAAGTTGGTGGTGATTAGTGTCGGTTTGATGGTGATTTTTTTTTGACAGTGATATTCTTTTGTGATTTTCGGGTTTTGGTGGTGATTTGTTGGTGATGGCCGGAGGTTGTGGTGGCGATCGGTGGTTTGTGGTGGTTTTATTCGTGGTGATTTTTGTTTACCATTGGTGATTTTTATTGGTGGTGGCGGCAATGTGGTGGCCGGAGGTGGCGAAGTGTGGTGATTTTTTGTTTAAAGGTGGTGATTTTTGGTGGTGGTGGTGGCCGGAGGTGCGGCAGTGCGGTAATTTTTTGTTTACCGGTGGTGATTTTCTGGGTTGGTCAGAATTGGTCGCCGGAGATGGTGACCGGAATTGGTGATCGGAATAAGGAAGAAGACGATGGTGGAAGATTATGTTGAATTAAATAAATAATAAAAAACTAAAATTTTAAATAATAATTGTGGGGTTAGGATTTAATTTAGATATAAAAATGTATGGCTAAGATTAGATCTCATATCTCACCATAAGTGAGGGTTCTCATTTGAACAAGACCCTATATATATATATATATATATATATATATATATATATATATATTTCAACCACATGAAATCAGTTGAATGTGATTGCATTCAGTTTAATGTTGCCCCTGGCGGGCCCTTGCAACCCAAATCCACCAAAATCTCCCCACCTTAAAAAAAAGTTGCCCCTACGGGACCCTGCAACCCAAATCCACCAAAATCTCCCCACTTTAAAAAAAAAGAGTTGAATGTGGTTGAATGTGGTTGCATTCAGTTGCAATGAAAATATCACCCCACCTTAAAAAAAAGTTGAATGTGGTTGAATGTAGTTGTATGTGGTTGAATGTGGTTGCATTCGGTTGCAACCAAAATATCACCCCACCTTAAAAAAAGGTTGAATGTGGTTGAATGTGGTTGCATGTGGTTGCATTCGGTTGCAACCAAAATATCACCCCACCTTAAAATAAAAAAATAAAAAGTGTTGAAGTTATTGAAGTCGGGTGGTTCAAAGGGGGGAGGGGTTGACCTAATTGGTAGTATTTTTGCAATTTTTAAACTTAATGTAGTAAAATTGAAATTAATTAAAGAAGATGGTATTTTTGCAAATAGAAACTTCAAATTTAGTATTTTTGGTAAATTCCCTAAAATATAAAAGATATTGTATTTTACCTAAAAAAGGAAATCATTTAGTTATTGAAAAATAGAAAATGTAATATGTTTAACCTGAAAAAGGAAATTGAATAGTAAATGAGAAATTTTAGTTAGATAAAATATAAAAGATATTGTATGTTACTTGAAAAAAAAAATTATTTAGTTATTGAAATATAGAAAGTTAATATATTTAACCTGAAAAAGGAAATTGATATTTTTAATAGGAGGATTTTATCTGTAATTAAGTAAGGGTAATTATTTAGTTATTGAAAAATAAAAAGTTAATATATTTAACCTGAAAAAGGAAATTGATTTTTTAATAGGATGGATTTTATCTGTAATTAAGGGGTCATTTGTTTTCATCTTAATAGAGCTTAATGGGCTGAATAGGAAGCACTCAGCAGTTAAGATTGTTTGGATGCAATGTTTATGAATCTTAATGATTCAAAATTGTCTTAATCACTTGCTCAACGATTAAGAAATCTTTAACCCCTTTGTTGCTAGTTGCTAGTTTCACATGCTATTACATTTTATATTAACAATATTTCTTTTAAAATATTAAATTCGTTAAAATTATAATTTTAGACTTTTGAGCATTTTATATATATATATATATATATATATATGTTAAAGTTAATATTTGTATAATTAATAACTATAAAATGAAAAAAGAATGAAAAAAATAAAAATAAATATAAAATCATAATCACGGATGGAAATAATTTCAATATAAAATTATAAAAGTTAAATTGAACATAATTTTTTTTCAAATTTATATAAACACATATTATGAGTAATAATATTTGTTTTCATCATCAGTTGTTCAACCAATGGCCTGCAGAACATTTTGCCCAACGAGACACTGCAAGAGAACAACAGATGGTTGGGTCCTTTGGAGAGACTATTTTCTAAATGTTTTTTGCAGCAGTAATCATAATAACTCAAGACTCATGGTTTTTAACACCAACAGCTGCAAAGCCTGCAATGCTTTTAGCATTATTACTTGGTTTAAAGAGTGGTTTTTGTTGGAAACATGTATGTATATATAAGAAGAAATTACAATTTCTTTTCTTTCTCTCAAGCTTCAGCTCTTTCTTTCTCCCTTACACTTCAGTGTATTTTTCTTGGTGTGTTGTATATTGCATGCACAGCATGAAGCCTTATTTATAGGCTTCAAATTACACTCTAACGTCATGCCTTACATAAGATATTAATTATAAGCCTACTATATTGACTAATCACCATTTTGATATTACAAACCGTGTACAGCTATATTAACTTTAGGAGATAAAGCAGTATGTTATTATTGACTGAGTTGCTGCTATGTTTCCATTTGAACAGCCACCTTTTACTTTATTGCTAGCAGTCGAGTTTGACTTCTAACACTCCCCCTCAAACTCGACTTTCCATCCCGAGCTTTTTCTTCATTTTATGAAACATATCCGGCTTCAACGGCGCTAAATTTTCTTCAGTCCTGCAGTGTATCAATTCCACAATTTTGTCATTCACGTGTTTTCGTATGAAATGATATTTTATGTTGATGTGCTTGCTTCGACTATGTGACACCGGATTCTTTGCAAGTGAGATAGCAGATTTGTTATCCACGTATATAGTAACCGGATCCTCCTTGGCAAGATTTAACTCGCCCAATATGTAACCTAGCCACATAGCTTGACATGTGCACGCTGCTGCTGCCATGTATTCTGCCTCACATGTTGAGAGAGCAATTGTCTGTTGCTTCTTTGATGACCATGAAAATATCGCTGAACCGATATGAAAAGCATATCCTGAAGTGTTTTTCCCGTCATCCAAATCTCCACCATAATCACTGTCTGAGTAGCCAACTAATTTTGAATTTTGAGAATGCGTGTAGAACAGACCATGATTAAGTGTACCTTTTATGTACCTCAAATTCTTTTGGCTGCCATGAAGTGATCTTGCTTCGGCTTCTCCATGCACCTACTAACCAGACCAACTTCATACATGATATCTGGATGAGTGAAAGTTAGGTACTTCAGACTTCCGACCAAACTTTTGAACAATGTCGGATTTACCGACTCTCTCGTTGAATCAATTCTCAACTTTATGCTTCCTTCTGCTGGCGTGCTCACTGGCTTGCAATCATTCATTCTGAACTTGCTTAAAATCTGCTCGGCTTATTTTTTCTGAGACATAAAAATCCCATCTTTGCTTTGCTTCACCTCGACTCCAAGAAAGTATGACATTTGACCAATATCTGTCATCTCAAATTCATTAGTCATAACCTTCTTAAAATCATCAAACATACCAGGGTTGTTTCCGGTAAAGATCATGTCATCCACGTACAATCACACGATCATAATATCTCCCCCTTGATTTGTTTTTGTGTAGAGTGCATGTTCGTACGGACTCTTCATAAAACCATTTTTCTGAAAGTATTCATCAACCCTTGTGTTCCATGCTCGCGGGGCTTGTTTAAACCCGTACAGTGCTTTCTTTAGCCTATAGACTTTATTTTCCTCGCCTTTCTGAACATATCCAGGTGGTTGCTCGATGTAGACTTCTTCTTCAAGATAACCATTCAGGAATGCTGACTTCACATCCATCTAATAAATCTTCCACTGGTTCTGAGCTGCAATTGCTGTAAGAAGTCTGATGGTATCAACTCTTGCAACTGGAGCGAATACCTCATCATAATCAATGCCATGTCTCTGCTTGTAGCCTTTAGCCACTAGCCTCGCCTTGTATTTTTCCACTTCACCATCCTGATTTGTCTTTGTCTTGTAGACCCATTTGACACCAATTACTTTGTGTCCTTCTGGAAGACTTGTAAGCTCCCAAGTATCATTCTTCTTGATTGCACCAATTTCTTCATCCATGGCTTTGTTCCATTTGCCTTCTTCAGAAGCTTCCTCAAACGTCACTGGATCACATTCAGCCATTAAACAGAATAAAGAATAATCAAAGGTTGTTTGTACCTGACTTGTTGCCTCATAAATACTATCCCGACTCCGCATTTTTCTCGGTGCTCCCCCTGAACTGCTGCCACTGCTGGTTCCTGAACTCGATGGTGTCGAGGCAGGAGTTTACTGATTTGGACTTTGGAGCTGTTATTTTAATTGGGGAAGAAGTGTAATAATATAGGGCAATAATTGATGACTACGATTTCAATTAAATTAAAGATTTTATACGTCAGTTGTATAGAGCGTAAAAAATGGAACTTTATACGTCAGATTTTCCTATCCCGATGTAAAAGATAATTTTATACGTCGTCTTTTCCTTAAGCGACGTATATAATAGCATTATATATGTCGCCCTTTTCTCAACCGACGCATATAGTAGCATTATATACGTCGCATTTTCCTCAACCGACGTATAATATAACTTTATACGTCGGCGTTTTCTTGAACCGACGTAAAAAATGTTTAAAAATGTACATATACGTCGCCTTTAGGCGGAACCGACGTATATAAGTACTTTATACGTCGCCTTTGGCCAGAACCGACGTATATCACGTAAAAGATCAATTTTGTACTAGTGCATATTCAATTGAATACAACCACATGCAACTAAATTTCTGATTTCAAGTTCCATTTTTCAGTTGTCATTTTCGACCTCTTTTTTGGACTATATATATATATATATATATATATATATATATATATATATATATATATATATATATATATATTCAACCACATGAAATCAGTTGAATGTGATTGCATTCAGTTGAATGTTGCCCCTGGCGGGGCCTTGCAACCCAAATCCACCAAAATCTCCCCACCTTAAAAAAAAAGTTGCCCCTGCGGGACCTTTCAACCCAAATCCACCAAAATCTCCCCACTTAAAAAAAAAATAGTTGAATGTGGTTGTATGTGGTTGAATGTGGTTGCATTCAGTTGCAATGAAAGTATCACCCCACCTGAAAAAAAAAAAAAAGAAAAGTTGAATGTGGTTGTATGTGGTTGCATTTGGTTGCAACCAAAATATCACCCCACCTTAAAAAAAAAAAAGTTGAATGTGGTTGAATGTGGTTGCATGTGGTTGAATGTGGTTGCATTCGGTTGCAACCAAAATATCACCCCACCTTAAAATAAAAAAAAATAAAAAGTGTTGAAGTTATTGAAGTCGGATGGGTCAAAGTGGGGAGGGGTTGACCTAATTGGTAGTATTTTTGCAATTTTGAAACTTAATGTAGTAAAATTGAAATTAATTAAAGAAGATGGTATTTTTGCAAATGGAAACTTCAAATGTAGTATTTTTGGTAAATTCCCTAAAATATAAAAGATATTGTATTTTACCTAAAAAAGGAAGTCATTTAGTTATTGAAAAATAGAAAATGTAATATGTTTAACTTGAAAAAGAAAATTGAATAGTAAATGAGAAATTTTAGTTAAATAAAATATAAAAGATATTGTATGTTACTTGAAAAAAAAATTATTTAGTTATTGAAATATAGAAAGTTAATATATTTAACCTGAAAAAGGAAATTGATATTTTTAATAGGAGGATTTTATCTGTAATTAAGTAAGGGTAATTATTTAGTTATTGAAAAATAAAAAGTTAATATATTTAACCTGAAAAAGGAAATTTATTTTTTAATAGGATGGATTTTATCTGTAATTTAGGGGTCATTTGTTTTCATCTTAATAGAGCTTAATGGGCTGAATAGGAAGCATTCAGCATTTAAGATTGTTTGGATGCAATGTTTATGAATCTTAATGATTCAAAATTGTCTTAATCACTTGCTCAACGATTAAGAAATCTTTAACCCCTTTGTTGCTAGTTGCTAGTTTCACGTGCTATTACATTTTATATTAACAATATTTCTTTTAAAATATTAGATTCGTTAAAATTATAATTTTAGACTTTTGAGCATTTTATATATATATATATATATATATATATATATATATTTGTTAAAGTTAATATTTGTATAATTAATAACTATAAAATGAAAAAAGAATGAGAAAAATAAAAATAAATATAAAATCATAATCACGGATGGAAATAATTTCAATTTAAAATTATAAAAGTTAAATTGAACATAATTTTTTTTCAAATTTATATAAACACATATTATGAGTAATATTATTTGTTTGACAAAATTTTTAAATAATAGCCGCATACAGATAATTAGAGAATAAATCTACCAAACAGTATTATTCATACAGCCTGCAGATTTCTTACTGATTCAGATCATTAAGAAAAATTAATCATTAAGAAATTTTTATTCAGATTTGTCAAATGACCCCTAAGTAAAGATAAAGGTAAATAAGTAAAATCAAAGTATACTAACCAAATTTCGGCTTTTATATGATAGTATAGATCTTTCTCACCATGCCGATGGTGAGTGGCGACTGGTGACAACTGTCAGACTCGTGGATAAGCATCCTGATCAGTCGCAGTTACCCGAAAATATTGGGAGTATCCAGCCCAGTTCGC
This sequence comes from Saposhnikovia divaricata, assembly GCA_036435485.1. NCBI lineage: Eukaryota > Viridiplantae > Streptophyta > Magnoliopsida > Apiales > Apiaceae > Saposhnikovia > Saposhnikovia divaricata. The sequence continues at coordinate 49,662,141 of CM071594.1, read as the reverse complement.
TAACCCTAAAGCCCATTTGTTTGTTTTTTTTTTTTTTTTTTTCATGTTTATATATATAGATATGTAAATTAAAAGTAATCCCGAGAACACTAAACAAACAAACACGTTCTGCTTCAGCTTTCTCAACCAAGGTACTTTTAATCCAAACCCTCAAGTCCTTTTATATGTATACTGTTTTATTGTTTGCTTGACCAATAGATATGGTTCAATATATATACAGGGTAAACATCTGTATAGATCTAGAACGATTTGCATGTGCTTATAATCTGTGTTATCTCTACTCATGCACGTATCTATCTATGACTTAATTTTCGTCTGGATTTGCGTATATCTGTGTTTTCTTTAATATTTTACATTGTACTGTATAATTTTCTGTTAATTGTACTGTTCAGTATGCTGAACCAATGGGAAAAGAAAGAATAGGTTGGATCCGTTCCCAATAACGTAGTACAAAAAATCATATTTTGGATACAAATATAAAACCTAATTTATAATAGACAAAGAAAACTTAGAAAACAATCCCTAAATTTTAATTTTATAATTAAAAAATTTATAAATATTATTATGCTGCATATGTACACAATGCTTCCTAAAAATCAATTACAATTATTAATTTGTTTGCAAATATGTTAAAAAAATTGAGAATTTTTTTTGAATATCACTATCTTTAAGAATCTCTCATTCAATCTGATAAATTTTAAAACTCTGTTTATAAATCTCAATTGACTTTTAAAAAACTTACAATAATTTTTTTCAATACATGCCAATTTTAATTACTATATATATAGGAACGGTTTTCCATGAGTAACTATGTTAATTGGACAATTATGTAACTAAGATTAGAGGTGGCCAACCGTGCGGTTTGGCTCGGACCGCACGGGACCGGACCGGGAAAATAACCGATTTTATTCGACCCGTAACGAACCGGGCTTTAATCGGCACGAACCGTTAAAAAAATCTGTCGGAATACGGGTTCAGAAATGCAAACCAAGACCGGAACCGGCCCGGCCCGTAACCGCCCGAACCGGTTACGGGCATGCATGGCACACGGCCCACACGGCCACACCGTATCTTTTAGTTTATGAATACCGCACGTGTTTTTAGAGTACACCTACATATAACACATAGTGAATAAAAAAATTCAAGACTACTAAGGTTCAGTTTATTGTGCTTTTTATTTTAGTTATCTGTTCATTAAAAATTTTATGTGCTTTTTACTTCTTTTCTTGTGTTCTTTAATTATTTTTAAATTATTTTTTCAATTCTTTTGTGTTATGTACTGTAAAAAATTTTAAATACTTAGAATCTCGTTTTAAATTATATTTTTTAATTTCTAGAGATTATTTTTACCAGGCTTTTCTCTTTTGAACACTACATGTTATAGTAGCAATTTTTTGGTCAATTTATGAATGTCAAATCATCTAATAGCTATTCTAGAGAACTTCCCCGAAAACTCTAATCTTTTGTCGATTACTAAACGTTAGTCTATTGTCATTACAGGAATTTTTATCTTAACTGTGAGAAGAAGATAGAAAGCACCTGTTATAAAAAATATAATGACTGTTTTAAGTGAAGTTGAAATTCCCCTGAAAGTGGTAATCGATAAACAGAAGGAAAGAGTGGTCTTTGCTGAAGCAAACAGTGATTTTGTTGATATTCTGTTTAGCTTCTTGACAATGCCAATGGGAACAATTGTCAGACTCTTAACGAAGCATTTTGAATATTCAAAGCTACCAGCAATTGGGAACTTTAACAATTTGTATGAAACTGTTGTAAATTTTGATGCCAAGTATTTTGTGACATCCCAAAATAAAGATTGGCTGGTCAATACAAGTAATGAAGCAGGACCTGAGTGTCAAAGCCTGAAGATTAACGTTGATGATACTTATCTCACAAAGTACTTCATTTGTCCAAACTCGAGCTGTACTATACAGGGCGATTTCCCATCTATATCCTTATACAATACTGTAAAATGTAGACATTGCGGGGAATATTTGAGCAGGTTAATAAACTATAGAGTTGACACAAGTGAGGCCAACGAAGGAGTTTTTCTTTCCCAAACAGCATCTTTTGTTATCAGTGATGATCTACGTGTAACTCCTAATACTATGGGTTCAACTCTGGGAATATTAGAAAGTACAGGTATAACAGAGTTTGGGCTTCTTGAAGAGAAGATGCTTCAAATTGGTTCCAGAGAGGTAACTAAATATTGTTGTTCATATATGTCAAAATGAACCTTATACAAAACTCATCATCTTTTTTGTTTGTTACAGGTTCTTGATCTTCTGATGTACTCCATGTCTTCCAAGACCCCTTTAACAGATTTGGTTTTTGGCAAGAAGGAATTCACCTCCGACATAGCTATGCCATCCATTCAGTCTCAGATAAGTACAGAGTGCGTAGCCAATTTCAAGAACATGTCAGTGAAAGTATTGGTTCAAAAGTCGAACAAGAGAATATTGCTGGCTCAAACTGCAGAAGATTTTGTTGAATTTCTGTTCTGTTTCCTCGTCATGCCAATCGGTAGAATCATCAGGTTTCTGGGTGATAGTTTTTTATCAAAAGGAGTAGCTGATAATTTATATCGAAGCCTGTCTAATTTAGATGTTGGCAAACACTTAAAATCAGATTATCTAAGAGACATGCTACATACCCCTGCAATCAGTATCTGGTCCATCCATGCATTTTATACAAATGATGAAGAGGATGAGGTTTATTATTGCGATAGCGACTATGACTCTTTATCTGAACACACTACTTTCTATTTGACTTACGGGGAAGGACGTGAAATGACATATCAAGATCTTCTAAAGGACGATGAAACCTTTGTAAGGGGGCCAAAAATGTTTATAGTGTTAGACGACTTGTCTGTGACTCCATTATCGTCGGTGTCTTGTATCACATATTTGCGCAGTTTAAAAGTTCCATTGAGTGATGTGGAGGAACACGAGATCAACATAGGCGCAGAAGAGGTAAATACATTCTTGCGTAAGATAAATTATTGCCGGAAACAAGGCATTACTGTTAAGTTTTGACTTTCATATGACCAAATTGACACTTAAGCATTATACTTGTGCAGGCATTAAACTTACTGAGGGCATGTCTGATGTCTACTTCAGTTTTAACCAATGGCCTGCAGAACATTTTGCCCAACGAGACACTGCAAGAGAACAAAAGATGGTTGGGTCCTTTGGAGAGACTATTTTCTAAATGTTTTTTGCAGCAGTAATCATAATAACTCAAGACTCATGGTTTTTAACACCAACAGCTGCAAAGCCTGCAATGCTTTTAGCATTATTACTTGGTTTAAAGAGTGGTTTTAAGAGTACAGTACTTGTTTATTTTGGGTTTTGTCTTTCAGTTTGTTGGTTTTGTAGGAAGCCGAAGGCCCCGTGCAAATGGCTATAGGATTTGCATTCAAAGATGGTTGAACATTCAAAACGAAAACATACATGAAGTGACTTAAATTCCAGATCAATTTGTATGCGAAATTAACTTGCCAAACAGGGGTGGAATTAATGCTTGGAACTTTAAGACAGTTTCCCATTTTTTACTTATAAACTAAAATAAAATTCCAGAATGATTTAGAGCATGTTTTAAAACACAACTAGAATTCTTGATTTTAATAACGAAAATTGCTAACGGAAATATGTCCGTTAGTGATTACTAACGGATTTACAATAGAAAACAAAGTTGTTGAATAGCTAACCCCCTAACAACGGATTTCCAATGAATTACTAACAAATATCAATTCCGTTGGGATTAAATACGCGCTAAAACTCCCGCCCAGTTAAATGTGGAAAAGATGGGCGAAAATTGGGCGTTAAAAATGTTGAAAAAATGCCGCCCATTTCTAGCAAAGGAATACCAATGGACTGCCAACGGAATGGTCATATTCTTTTTCCGTTACTAATTTGTTGGTAGTATTAGATCGGTCATTTATATTCCGTTACTAATCTGTTACAATTTAAATTATTTCCGTTACTAGTCCGTTGTAGTTTAACTGTGCAATTTTAAATTAAATTTTGGTTTTTTTTTCTATTTTTATTTAATTTTTTAATTTATTTTCCAAACTAGTTAAAAAGGGTGGAAAAAATAAAAAATAAACAGAAAATTAGGGAAATTAGGGTAACATTTATCACAAAAATAGTGAGTATGACTATTTGGGTATGTACGAATTTTAAATTCAAATTTTGGCTTTTTTCTATTTTTATTTAATTTTTTAATTTATTTTCCAAACTAGTTTAAAATGGTGGTAAAAATAAAAAAAAATAGAAAATTAGTGAAAGTAGGGTAACGTTCATCACAAAAATAGTGAGTAAGACCATTTGGGTGTGTATGAATTTTAAATTCAAATTTTAGCTTTTTTCTATTTTTATTTAATTTTTAAATTTATTTTACAGACTAGTTAAAAATGTGGAAAAAACAAAAAAAAATGAAAATCAGTGAAAGTTGGGTAACATTCATCACACAAATAGTGAGTATGACTACTTTGGTTTGTATGAATTTATATTCAAAACTTGGCATTTTTCTATTTTTATTTAATTTTTTAATTTATTTTACAAAGTAGTTGAAAATGGGGAAAAAATCAAATAAATTAATTTTTTTCTTAAATTTTGGCAATAACATTAAGAAGGATGAATCTTGACCTCCGTACAGTTTGGCCGTCGAGAAATATTTTTTAAAAAATCGAAACACTAAATCTTGACGAAACCCTACTTAGGTGTTCTAGTCAAAGTGCTAGTTGACCGTTAAATTACCAAACCATATAAATTTATTTTTTTTCTGAAATTTTGGTAATAACATTAAAAAGGATGGATCTCGACCTCCATACGATTGGGTCATCGAGAAATAGTTTTAAAAAAATTGAAACACTAAACCCTGAGGAAACCCTGTCTAGGGGTTCTAGTCAAAGTACTAGTTCACCGTTAAATTACCAAACGAAATAAATTTATTTTTTTATGAACTTTTGGCAATAACATTAAAAAGGATGGATCTTGACCTCCGTATGGTTGGGTCATCGAGAAATATTTTTTAAAAAAATCGAAACACTAAACCCCGACGAAACCCTGTTCAGGGGTTCTAGTCAAAATACTAGTTGACCGTTAAATTAACAAAGCAAATAAATTTATTTTTTTCTGAAACTTTAGCAATGACATTGAAAAGGATGAATCTTGACATCCGTATGATTGGGTCATCAAAAAATATTTTTTTTAAATTAAACACTAAACCCTGACGAAACCCTGTTTAGGGGTTCTGGTCAAAGTACTAGTTGACCGTTAAATTACCAAACCAAATAAATTTATTTTTTTTCTGAAATTTTGGCAATAACATTAGAAATGATGGATCTTGACCTCCGTACGGTTGGGTCATCGAGAAATATTTTTAAAAATATCGAAACAATAAACCCTGACGAAACACTGTTTAGGGGTTCTAGTCAAAGTACTAGTTGACCGTTAAATTACCAAACCAAATAAATTTATTTTTTTCCGAAATTTTGGCAATAACATTAAAAAGGATGGATCCTGACCTCCGTACGGTTGGGTCATCGAGAAATATTTTTTAAAAAATTATTAATTTTAACAAAACAGTTGAAGTAATCATTTTCAAACGTAATATTCCATCAAATAATTAAATTATTGATTTTCATAAATATTAAATTTTATTTATAAATTTCAAATAAAAAGATTTTAAAATAAAGTAATATCCAAAAATTATTAAATTTTAACTAATTTCATTTAAAAATTTAATATAGAAAATAATAATTTGCAGTAAGTATGAATTATTTTAAAAGAATGAAAATAATAAATTGAAAAATTATAATTTAGTACCAACAAATTAAGAAAAAATTTAAAATACTTTTAAAAAAATAAAAATGAAAAGTACATTGCATAATCGAGCTGGGCTGCAAACAAAAAGAGTGATGGGCTGAGCGGTAAACAAAAAAGAGAGCGGTAAAATGAAAAATTAGAATCAGGTTAGTCAAACACAAGTAGGGGGAAAAATTGGGGAAAAAACACAAGTCCAGTCTCACTTCTCTCTGTTTCTATTAATGTTTGAACTGGGTTAATCGAAGCTTGGATCAAGAATTCAATTAGGATTCCAGCTGAGTTAATCCATCTTTGGTTGAAGGATCCAGTTAGGGTTAATAAACGTTTGGTGTTTAATTCGCTTTTCTCTTTGTCTCTCCTTGTTCTCTGTATCTCTTCCTCTCTCCTCTCTCTCTCTCCCCCCTCTCTCGCTCTCTCTATCTCTTTGTCTCCCTCTCTCTTTGTCCCTCTCTCTGTCTCTCTCCCCTTCCCTTTAATTAATTTTATTTATCTACTAACGTCTAATTTGATTTTTTTTTTGGGATTGAGGAAGTACTATTTTACTCACGTTTCTTGACCTGTATATAGGTATGCTTTGGGGGAGACAAATAGTTAAAACTTTTGAAACAGCACATATAAAATCTGAGGCTCCTTTTTGTTTATAAATTGTTAAGAATCTAAATTATTTATTCCTTATGCTTTACGCTATGCACTTGGCTAGGACATGACTGCAAGGGAAATCCAGGCTTCTACAAAGGTTAGCTTATTTGAAGTTGATTTACGAGCAGTGTAGTTAATAACTTAATATTATAGCTAGGATAGTTTCTTTATTAATTGGAAAAGTATATAGACTATTTGGATTCCAACCATAGTCAGCCTGAGATGTGATGGAAATTGATAATGATATTATATAATTGAAGTTTCATGCCAGGGACTATTGAAACATTCTCTATAATCAGTTAATCATGTGGTATTCTATTTCAGTTGACTTTTAAAACATTTCCTATATTGCATCCCAGTGCTCAATGTTAGTTGATACAAAATTAGCCATTAGGGATATCTGATTGAACCCTAATACATGCTGCGTTCTGACTCCACGAATTAGACTTATGAAAATATGTAATTCTTGGATTCATGGTATAGTTTCTGTTGTATCCTAGCTTAGTTGACTCAGTTTTTAGTTACAATTTATCTAAATTCCTCATATACTATGGCATATCAGTCTGCAGGTCTTCCATGGACTGTGGCTAAAGGGCAGGACACCTTAACCCCAATTAGCTCTGTTGTAAAAATTATCTTTTATTTTTCTGTAAAAAATTGCTTTTGTTAGAGTTGAAATGCATTACATGTTAATTCATTATTTCTGGAACAAATCTGAAGAGCAGACATAGTGAAGTGCCTTTGAACATTACTAATTTCAGATAGATATAATAAACTCTTGATACCAACAAATATTGTGTGCAATTGGATTTTCAATTTCGTTTTCCTATACATTAGACTGTAAACATGTGCAGAGATAATTATACCTGTATTTTCACTGTCATTCATCGAAGATGTTTTAAAGTACTTCCTCTTTTACCATTTCTTCATTGTAGTACTTTCTTGGTAGCATAAAGATGTCAAAGACAACACTAGTCTAGTAGTCGGCTATTCAGGGCATACTACAGGCATAGGATGTTTATGGGTTACTGTTGTGTGAGGTGAGATTCTGTTTAGATAATCTTACTATATGTAAATTATTATGTAGAAAGGTTACGTCGCATAAGGTTATGCATAAAGATTCTGTTTAATTCTCTACAGGTTCTCTACATATCATTTTTCTTCTCGCAAACAACCAGACTAAAAATATGACCAACATAAGGTTTATATCAATGAGCTTTTCAATGTACTCTAGAATAATATTAGATCGGGTTATGAATGTTATCTGTTATCCATTTTCAGTTGTGAACAAACCTTCTTTTTGTTAGGAGAGGCTCTATAGTGATATTCTGTTCAAACAACTATTAACTAAGTATTTACTCTGCTTCAAAACAGTTCTGGCTTGTAATATTTTGTATCGAGTTGTAGCGTATGGTGCAGTATTACAAATATATTCTCAGCAAATTAATATGTGATACATAATAGAGAATAATTTGTGAAACTAAGTTGTAATCATGGTACAAGATCTTTATGTTAACTTGTATGTTATTCTTTCCCAGATGTTGCGTCAATCCCCAAGACTAATGAGAACTTCCGTCTCCTCTACGACACCAAAGGTCGATTTCGCTTACACTCTGTTAGAGATAAGGAGTCAAAGGTATATCCATTTACCCGATCTCATGTTTTGTATTTTTCATTCTCATAAAGAGTATGAGTTAGTTTCCAGATCCATTCACCTGATCTCATGTTCTGAATTTTACATTCTTTTTAAGAGTATGAGTAGTTATGAGATTATCTTTATCTGATTGAACAAGAACTGTGTATGGCTGATGATTTCAGAGATTTTTCCGTTACGATTAAGAGGGAGAGGATTGAGTATTGCAGTTCTTGTTAATTTTGGTGCAAATGCAGTGGTGACATTTGCCTTTTCTCCTTTGAAGGTGCTAAGCTTTTCTGTTCCCTTTTAATCCTATCAAATTCTTTATTAAATTTTAAATTATACACTTTTATATACACTGGCCTTCTTTTTATATAGCATTATTAGACTATATGCGTCATTGTACACTTATATGCATTGGCCTTCAGCTGCACATTCCTACACAACCATCCGAACACTACTCAGCATTCTCCGCATTTCAGCTGCACTAGAACGACTCTGATTTTCTGAGACTGTTGCTCAGAGTGACGTGGATGAAGCACTTAGAGTGACGTGAATGAAGCACATGGTGGATCTGAGCTCATTATTACCCGAAAGACATGATAAAACATCAACAAAAGCACTAGAAAATTGTAATAATGTGATGATTGGACATGGTGTACTCTTATCCCATTTTGAATTGTAATAATGCGATGATTGTTTATATATATAAAAAATTTGTAACTTTTTTTTTTCTTTGCAATTTTATATATTTAGAAAATTTTGCAGGTCTAGAAAATTGAAAATGCAGATTTGGTGATTCCACAACCATATCATTCCAAGATTATTCCGTTGGGACAATGTTGTTTTTAGGTCTTTGTTACTAATTTACCAACGAATAATCTGTTAGCAAATTGTTGCTAGAATTACCAACGGAAAATTCCATTCACAGGGTGTTTTTTTTTTGACTTTGAGATCTGTTATTAGTTTATTGGTATTCCGTTGGTAAAATTAGTAACGGAAATAATTTGGTTGGCAAGGTCCTTCCCAACGAGGTTTGTACCAACCCTTTTTTCGGTTACATTCCGTTGGTAAACTGTTGGCTAAATTTACCAACGGAAAATTCTGTTGGCGGAGTGCTATTTTTGGTAACTTTGAGATCTGTTACTAGTTTATTGCTATTCCGTTGGTAAAGTTAGTAACGAAAATTATTCGGTTGGCAAGCCCCTTCCCAACAACGTTTCTACCAACCCTTCGCTTCGGTTGGCATTCCGTTGGCAAACTGTTTTCCCAACGGATTTCCTTGCTTTGCCAACGGAATTTTCTGTTATTAAAACTAAAAATTCTTGTAGTGAAAATTGTCCTCTTCAAACACTAGTAGTATATCAGTTGAAACATAAGGAAACACAAAATTTTACGGTAAAATTAATATTGTGTAGCGGTGAAAGCGAGTCAAATAAGTACGATAAAAGCAAGTTTATGGAGATCCATCTTTGATTCAGTTCCACTCGATTGAGTATCAAATAAGTACGATGAAAGCAAGTTTATGGAGATTCACCTTTGATTCAGTTTGACTCGATTGAGTATCAAATTACTTGTTTTTGTACATTGAATTCGAATTCAGATATAGTATTCTTAAACAATCAAGAACACTTGAATAATTATTTAAGAAAACTAAATGTGTTCATATAATACATTATTATATATATATATATATATATATATATATATATATATATACTAGTTTAAAATTTGTGTGATGCACAGATTTTTTTTAATATTACATAATTTTTTTTCATTAATTTGAATTAATATTTTCAAAATATGAATTTTGGAGACTTAAATTTTAAATGAGATGTTTGGTAATAATTATATTAATGTTATCTGTGATATTTCTAGAAAATATAGAAAAGATGATAGGTTTTAGTTGAAAAAGGTAATCGGTTAATTATTAATAATTATAAAATTATTATTTTATTTTATTAAATAAAATATCCGCGATATAATTGGAAAAAGAGATGACTTAGTTAGAGAAAATAAAAAGGTAACATGTTTCTGGTGAAAAAGTTAATTGATTAGTTTTTAGTAATTATAATTTAATTACGTTATTTTACTAATTAAAATTGCTCGTAATGTTTTTATAAAAATGAGAAATTAGTGATTGTTCCTGATATTTCTGTAAAAAGAGGGATATTAGTTAGAAAATATAAATAAGATGATACGTTTTATCTGGAAAAATTAATCGGTTAATTATTAGTGTTATAATATTATTATTTTATTGTATTAATATAACCGCTCGTGATATAATCAAAAAAAGAGAGATTAGTTAGAGAAAATGGAAAAGGTAACATAAAAATTAAAAAGGCGATATGCTTTATGTGAAAAAAGTATTTGATTAGTTTTTAGCAATTATAGTTTTATTATGTTATTTCACTAAAAAAAATTGCTAGTAGTGTTTTTAGAAAATGAGAAATTAATGTTGCCCGTGATATAACTACAAAAAAAGGATATTTAATTAAAAAAATAGAAAACATGATACGTTTTAGCTAAAAAGGTAATCGGTTAATTATTAGTATTTTAATATTATTATTTTATTTTTATTGAATAGAAATGCCCATGATATAATTGGAAAAAGAGAGGGTTTAGTTAGAGAGAAGAAAAAAGTTAATGTGTGTTGGCTGAAAAAGGTAATGCCCGTGATATAATTGGATAAAAGAGATATTTTAGTTGGAGAAAAGAGAAAAGATAACGTGATTTGGCTGAAAAATGTAATTGATTAGTTAATAGTAATTACAATATAATTATGTTATCACTACAAGCGGAAGGGGCAATTGTGACAAAATTTTAGTAACATTCAGTCGCAAGTTTAACTTATGACGGAACAAATCGTTTCTGTCACAATATTAATATTTTATTAATATATTTACCGCCCAAGTAATAATTTAACAATTTCATTTCCCGCTATTATTTTTTGCGTTTTTTTAATTTCCCGCTAAGACACCTTGCGACAGAAGGACTAATCAATTTGTCGCAAAATAGAACTTGCGACTAAAACAAAGCTGCCTATTCTGTCGGAAAGTACTTTGTGACGGATAGTCATAGTTTCTGTCGTAAGGTAGAATTTTCAACAGATCCTGTCGCAAGCTTACCTAAACTCATTTAATTCCCAATGGCCAAAAATTAATAATCTGACTTCAAAAATATTATTTAATATAACTTGCGACGGAATGCAAAATTTCTGTCGCAAGCTAAGTCAGTTTTTTCTAAAAAGAGGCAGTAGCTTCCATTTACATATTTCAACTCCATCCTCACATTCTCTCCACCGTTTTTAACATCTTGGACCTCAAAAAAGACCTCAAATGCATTAATCTTACTCCATTTCATGCATTAAGGTAAGTAATTACATTAATTACATGTTTGTTTAGTTTAGTTTTATTTATATTGCACCTTTTATTTCAACTTTCTCAATCATATATTTGTATGTATATGTAATTGATGCCATGTTATATGTATTTTTAGATGTCTTCTAATCGTAGTTGGATTCACCGTCGTAATCAAAGAGGTGAATATGGTTTTAGTCAAGATTTTTTAAATGGAATTGAAGAATTTATTAGTTTTGCCGAGCGTAATTGCAAAGAAACGGATAAAAGGATTAGATGCCCATGTTTTAGTTGTCGTAATTATGCTTTAAAAAGTCTTGATGAAGTTAGATTTGATATTGTGACGAATGGATTTCTTCAAAGTTACACATATTGGAATTTTCATGGGGAAGGTGATGAAGAATTGTGTTCTAGCGAAAGTGATGAAGATTCGCATTCTAGTGGCTCAAGAGATGAGAATAATGACCATGTTGATGTATTTGATACCTATGAGATGTTGAGGGATGCGGGCGGATTTGGTGGATGGGACAACATATATTCGAACCATGAATCACCTAGATTTCATGGTTTGGAAAATGATTTAGAGATTCCATTATATCCCGGGAACAACAAGCATACAAAGTTGTCATTTGTGAGCAAATTGTTACATTTTAAAAGCTCTCATGGATGTAGTGAGAGGGGATTTAATGAGTTAATAGGTCTTATCGGGGATGCATTGCCAGAAAATCACACATTACCCTCGATTTACCGGGAGATCAAGAAGATGGTAAAGGACATGGATTTGGGATATGAAAAAATTCATGCATGTGCAAATGATTGCATGTTATTTTGTGGTGATAACAGTGACAAACAGGAGTGCAATATTTGTGGCACGAGTCGCTATAAACCAGCGAAATAAGGTAGAAGACAATGCATTCCTAGAAAGATTTTGAGATATTTTCCGCTTACATCGCGGTTGCAGCGGTTGTACAAGTCATCTCGCACTGCTGAGAGTATGAGGTGGCACAAGACTAGAGAGGTGACAGAGGGGATTATGACACACCCAGCGGACGGGGAAGAGTGGAAACAGTTTGACAATAATTTTCCAGATTTTTCGCATGACATTCAAAATATTATACTTGGACTTTCTATTGATGGATTTGCACCTTATAGCAACATGTCTGCCAAGATTTATTCAGTATGGCCCGTTATTATGGTTGTGTACAATCTCCCACCTTCTATGTGCATGAAGGATCCATACATTTTCATGTCATTACTCATACCTGGGGATAAAAGCCCAACGAGAGACATCAATGTATACTTGAGACCACTTATTGATGAGATGAGACAGTTGTGGAGTGTTGGTGTACAAACATATGATGCTTTTACAAAGGCTAATTTCATTTTGAGAGCAGCTCTATTGTGGACAATCAATGACTTTCTCGCCTTAGCAATGTTGAGTGGTTGGTCAACCAAAGGCAAGCTAGCTTGTCCAGTTTGCATGGGAAGTGTCAGGGCTTCACAACTTCCTCATAGTCGAAAGTGCAGTTTCTGGGGGACAGTAAAAAAGTTTAGAAGACTGGGACATAATTAGAGGCGACAAATAGGGTGGCAAGTTCGTAACAAATGTGTAAAAATAGCTTTTCCACCACATGGGAAAGAATCTGCAAAGTCTAGGGCTCATGGATTTGGCGTGACTCATAATTTTACACATTTCTCCATTTTCTTTGAGCTTCCATATTGGGACACACTACGTCTACGCCATTGCATTGATGTCATGCATACTGAGAAGAATGTATTTGATAATTTCTTTCACACAGTGATGGATAGTAAAAAATCTAAGGATACTAATAGTGCAAGAGCATATTTCAAAGCATTTGGCATTAGAGAAGAGTTATGGATGCGAGGCAATTCAAAACCCCAAGCATCATACACACTTTCTCGAGAGCAGCAGCTTCAGGTTTATACATGGATTAGTAGTCTGAGGATGCCAGATGGTTGTGCTTCAAATATTGCGAGATGTAGCAAGTTAGAGAAGAAGGAGTTAAGTGGGATGAAGACACATGATTGTCATGTTTTTATGCAAAAGTTGTTGCCTTCTGCTTTTCGTGCCCTTTTACCTGATGATGTGCATGACGCCCTTTGCCAACTCTCCAGTTACTTTAGAGCAATATGCTCTACAACATTGGTTTTAGATGATTTGGTGATCATGGAGAGAAATATAATCAATACCATGGGTCGTTTGGAAAATATTTTTCCAGGAGCCACTTTTGATCCAATGGAACACGTTATCCTTCATCTTGCAGAAGAGTGCAGACTTGGTGGTCTTGTACAATATCGATGGATGTATTGGGTAGAAAGGCAGATGCATCGGATGAAAGTAAAAGTGAGAAATAAGGCACAAGTTGAAGGTTCTATTGCAGAACGTTATGCTGAGGAGGAACTTGTAAATTTTTGTTCCTTGTACTATGAGTCCTCTGTTCAGACAGTGCACAACAGGGTAGGCCGTTATCAGGTAGATGGTAGTATGCGTGATTCAAGAAAACTTGAGGCATTTACATATCCAACGAGGCTCTTTGGTGCATCCAAGGGCTACTTCTTAAATGAAAATTTGCTTCAAATTGCAGCAAATTATCTGTTCTTTAACATGCCAAAAGTAGCACCATATCGATTGTAAGAATTCATACACTTGATATATTGATATGCATTGATGTTAACACTTTATTGAATATTGTTCTCAAACATTCTTTTACATTTTCAGAGATTTTGAAGCGGAAATGAGAGCACAATATCCGCTTATCACTCTTGATCATATGAATACACTACTTGATACACAATTCAAAAAATGGATGCTTAACAAGGTATAATGATTTCTTACAAAATGCCTCGACAGTTTGACATATGTGGTGAGATATGTATTTGATAAATTATTGCATTTTAGGTACATGGAGATCGTGACAATTATAAGCGCTTCAAGTACTTGATAAGAGGTCCATCGCCTTTTGTCATCTCTCATAGAGGATGTGATGTGAATGGTTATAGATTCAAATCCACAAAGTCACATATGGGAGTACTTGTAAAAGGAAGCTGTTATGATGACACTGTTAATGACTACTATGGACGTTTGGAAGAGATTCTTGAACTTAATTACAACGAGGTGAACAAAGTGGTGTTATTCAAATGTCATTGGTTTGATAATAGAAAGGGCATAAAAGTTGACAAAAATAAAATTGTCACAATAGACATGACATCTAAGCTAAGAGGAAACGATGTTTTTGTCTTATCTAGTCAAGCAACACAAGTCTATTATGCACCCATTGTGAAGAATTTGAAGAGCAAAATGCACACGGTTGTTATAACAAGAAGCCGTCCGCTAGATGAGACTACTAAAGCCTACAACGAGGATGTCTTTGAAGAAGAACCACTAGAGGATAGGCCGGTGGAACTCCCCCCTATTAACCTATTTATTGATTTTACTCGATATGAAAATGCTATAAGAGATGAGCCATTGGAAGAACCCGAAGACAATGACAATGATGAAAGTGAAGATAATGAAAGTGATGAGGATGGAAACGAAGATGATGGTTATGATGACGTCTAAGTAGTTTTGTTAGTTTTATTACATGTACTATTTTAATTGTGAACTAAGTGCAATGTTTGATTAATTTATGGATTTATTATGTGTTGTAATATCTAGTAAACTAAATCTTGTTGTTAGTTGTTAAGTTTTAAGTTGAAAAAATTCGTGCTATATTACTTGTTGAATGTTAGATGAATGGGTACAGGTTTATTATTATTGAATGGATGTAAAAAGAACAAACTGTGCATTTTGGAAGTCAGTTGAATTTATGACAGAAATAAACTATTCTCTGTCGCAAGATAAATTTTGCGACCGACAGTCGTCGCAAGCTACATCTTTACGACCGAAATCCGTCGCAAGTAACTATCTTGTGACGAATATCTGTCACTCTTCTGGTAATTTTTATGTAAAAATATAAAACAAAAAATCATGATAAATCAATGGAAATGTGTTTTTTCAGTAATGCAGTTGAACTTTCTTAAACTCGTACAATAGATTATTTAATTAAGTATAAGTATAATCCTTTTTGTTTTACTAAATAATTAAATAAATGTTTTTGAGTAAAATATATTTTAAAAATTGTTCCTGAATAATTTATTAATAAATTATGTTTTTTTTGAAAAATAATAAATTATGGTTTTTGAATATAAAATATTGAAAATTGGTTAATCTAAAAGAACAAAATTTATCCCGACAAAAAAAAAGGAACAAAATTTATCAAAAAAATTAGAAAAATGTTTTTTAATTATCTAAAGTTAAACGATGTCGTTCCTCCTCATTCTACAGCTAAAACCCTACTTTTCACTTCATTTCTCACTTGTGCCTCTCTTCGGTTTCTTTTCTTTCATGCGGCGATTACGATTAATCCTCAATTCCTCAATTCCTTCTGTTCTTTCTTCCAGTTAATCCTCAATTCCTTTCTTATTTCTTCAGGTATAATCCTTAATTATTCCTTTCTTTTCCTTTCTTGTATTTTTGTACTTCTATAATGTATGTGTCTAAAAATGGGTGTAGTATGTAAATGTGTGTGTTTGTTTTTATAGCACTTGTGTGTGTGCGCACATATATATTCGTCTGAATTGTGCAATATATATGTGTGTTTTGCACACACACACACACACACACACACACATATATATATATATATATATATATGTGTGTGTGTGTGTGTGTGTGTGTGTGTGTGTGTGTTTTGAATATGGGCATTCTTTGATGTTTTTTTTCTAATTTATTACTTCTTGATGAATTCTGGGATCTGCTTCAGTTTGTATTATTAATTTCATATGGTAGAGTTTATCAAGACTCATCAAGACTCTTTGTTATTAATTTCAGCAAGATCTTTCATATGTTGTAGTTTTGTTATTAATTGTATAGTTAAGACTCTTATGTTTTTGTGTATTACAGCATGTTGGGGAGGAGGCCAGTTGGTGGTGGTAGGAGAGGTGGTGGTAGAAGAGAAGATGGTATTAATAGGAGAGTTGCTGGGAATAGGAGAAATGGTGGTGCTGGTGGTTGTAGGAGAAATGGTGGTGGAGGCAGTGACATGAGAGGTGAGGGTAGGAGACACGTAAATGCTGGTGATGGTAGGAGACACGTAAATGTTGGTGATGGTGGTAGTAGGAGAAATGATGGTAGTGGTAATAGTAGTGGTGGTGGAAGCAACAACATGAGAGGTGGTAGGAGTCTTGTTGGTAGTGGTGTCGGTGGTGGCCATGGCAACGGCGGTACGAGTCTTGATGCCGGTGGTGCTAGTGGTAGCCGTCCTAGAGGTGGTAAGAAAGCTACTGGTGGCCCTGGAAGGGTTGTTAGGAGTTTTGATGCTGGTGGTGCTAGTGGTAGCTATTGGAAAGGTGGTAAGAGTGCTAATGGTGGTCATGGCAGGGGCGGTATAAGTCTTGATGGTGGTCAAGTGTATGGATACCGCTTGAGTGATAACATTTATGATGCTAGCTCCGACTCGGGGGATTCTGATTATGAAGCTGATTATGATGATGAGTACGATGATGACGAGTTTGATGATGATTTTGGGGGTAGTAACGATGATGAGGATGATGAGGTTGAGGGCAGTGAGCATGATGATGATGAGGATGATGAGGCTGAGGGCGGTAATGATGATGAGGATGATGAGGTTGAGGGCGGTAATGATGATGAGGCTGAAGGCGGTAATAATGATGAGGCTGAGGGCAGTGGGCATGATGAAGAGGTCAGTATTGAGCATAGGAGGAGGGGCTATTCACTTGGTCTCTTTGGACAGCCCCCTCCAGAGCCCATTCGTATTCGCATGGTTGGACGGGTGTAAGTCCTTTTTCATTTTCTGTATTTCATTCAGTTAGTTTGTTCTAGTAACATTTATGAAATATTGTATGTATGTATGTATGCATAATTATTTATTTATGTTGTAGAAAGTATATCTTAATTAAATATGCTCACTTTTCAGTATCGATTCACCCACTGGATGCCGTACCTTACTGGCCCTTATGCGTGTGTACTGGCCAGCGGGATGTATCGGTGCCATGGATGTTGATCGGAGATTCCCAAGGTGGTGGAGTCGCATTAGAAAAATGTTCTTTGTAAGTGGTTAAGTATTTAATATATTCACTTGGTTAAGTATTTATGCTTGAAGTCTGTTGAGTAGATAAGTTGGATCTGTCCACCATTAAGTTAGTGCTACGGTGGAGATTTATCACATGTTATAGTTCTGTATTCGGTAAAAGAAATGTGCATGCTTGACAGATTTAAGCACTTTTCTTTTACCGAATACAGAACTATAACACGTGATAAATCTCCATCGTAGCACTAACTTAATGGTGGGTTATTATTCTCAATTCTTTAGTAATTGTTACTCTGTTTTATAGGTTGTACCTTTCCCTATAACATAATAAACCTCACAGAATACATAACTAATCCCATCTACATGTGATTTTTCTTTTTGTATTCAAATTTACTGCACAACATTTTTAAGATACAATTTCTTGTTGACTTGTATATGTCAAGTGCTTAATTGGTTACACTTGGTGGTGGTGGTGCGTAGGGGGTCTGTTTTGTATACCAAGTATATGCAATATACCTGCTAGTTGCTTGCATTAACCCCTTTTTTATCACTTTTATTGCAGGGGTACTATGACTTTGACCCGAAATATGGGACGAAAAATGATGCTCGTGAGGCTCTTAATAGGCATATGCGTAGAAACATGCACAAGACTTTGTGCAACGAACGTAAACGTATCAAGAAGATCATTGATAAGGAGGGGGGCTCTTTCTTTGTTCACAGACCACGTTATTTCTCGGAAGCTGTTTGGAAACCTATTTGTGACCACTGGGATACTCCTAAATTCCAGAAAAAATCAGATGCTGCTAAGGACGCGAGAGGACATCAAAAAATTCCCCATACCTCTGGTGCCATTTCCTTTCATCGTCGTGCTTGGGTATGATAATTGATATTTAAAAATAATAATCAGCAGCGAGGTCATTTTGCATATGCTTTTATCTTATATTTGCACTTTACAAGATATACGAGACAAGACTGGTAAGGAGCCGACGTTGTATGACCTCTTCATCCGCTTGCACGAACAAGGAAAATAAAGAATTCACATCGGAGGCTGTTCATATAATAGTGGTACCTTTTTTACATATTATATGCTACTAAATATTATATGTATGATCTTTTTACACAGCCTATGCTACTAAATGGACCATATAGTATTTGCAAAGGAAAAAAACTTAATTAGCAAGTTACTAAGACAATCAAACTAAATTATAGGGAAGAACAACATTTTAATATTTGCATGATTAGCCTGGGCACACAAAAAGTAAAATTTATACTAATTTTCAATGTTGAAATGGGAGTTTAGATAAGAAGATTTCATGATAAAATCAAGAAACCAGCTTCTGTAAGCAATACCAGTGGAGTTGTTTTTAAAATCAGAGCCTATGAAGTACATCTTTATTTGTTTTAAGTGCAAGGGGATTGGGAATAGGGAATGTGGATTTGATATAGCTATGCATTGGACTTGCTCTTAGCTAGATATTAATTATAGTTAAGAACAAATACCATGATAACATGTTCTGGTAAACACAATTATATTTTCTGGTTGGGTTGCTGGTGGTTCCTTTTTTTTTGGCATTAGAAATTTATCTATTCAAACCAATTAAAACATGGTCGCTTCATATTTAAATTATTTCTTAACAAACAAACCAATTAAAGTAAAAGTAAAACTGTGAGGACTATCATCTTAGAAGATAAACTGTTTTAAAGGCAATCCTTTCTTGAGCTTTAGTTGATTGAAATCTGAAATACATGCATGTTGTTATTCAAACTGCTCTGTTATGTGCTCTCTAGAAATTATTTGTCAAATGCTCTGTTTACATATTGATCCTCAGTATTTTAACTAACCTATTTGTATGTGTGTGTGTAGCTTGTTCATTATGCTGTATATATATGTTGCCCTACTTTGTAAAGTATATGTCTTTTGCTGATATCCTACAGTTTTTTTTGTTCAGGGTACTACTTATAGCACATTTCAGTTATTTTTCGATCATAGGTTCATCAAGAAATGGAATTATGTTATTTTATATATTTCTTTGGTCCCCTTTAATGTTTCTTCAGGAGAGAGATTAGAACATGTTCAGTATGAATAAAATTTAGTCTGCAAGTGGTTTTAACAACTAAAGTTTTACTGAAACAAAATGGATTCCAGTAGTAATTTGTCCATAAGCTGCTCATCAAATGCACACCTATAATATTTGGTATTTTGCTAGAAAAAATAACATGCTTATTCCTTTGTAATCTTATTTTTATTCAGCACTCTCAACTCTTTTGTGATGGTTTTCTTGTTTTATTTTAAGTATATGTATGTGAATAATCATGATATACTAAATTATACCAAGACAGTAGTAATTTGTCCATAAGCTGCTCATCAAATGCACACCTATAATATTTGGTATTTTGCTAGAAAAAAAAAACATGCTTATTCCTTTGTAATCTTATTTTTATTCAGCACTCTCAACTCTTTTGTGATGGTTTTCTTGTTTTATTTTAAGTATATGTATGTAGATTATAAAATACATATAGTTTTTAGTGATTTTTTTTAATTTGAACATTTAACTGTAATTTTTGTTACACATGCATCTAGGAACAATATCTCGCTAAGTGTGGGGAACGCAACGAGGATCCCATGGAAGCGCCAATTGATACATGGGTTGAGGTAGTGGGTGTTCGAAAGAATGCCATTATCGGTATTCCACGCACGAGTGCTTCTGAAATTATATGTATGTTTATATATATTATTTATTATGTACTGCATTAGTATTCATATCATTCATTACATGTCATTTTTTCTGGTCTAATGATATTTGTGTGTACATTTGTGCATAGCTCTTCCTCCTGCATCTGGTAAAAGGCGTCGTCGACGATCCATTGAAGATGAGTTAGGTGCTTCCACTAGCAGATCCCCTATTGAGCACATCGCTGACCATCTTGTCATTCAGGCTGTGGATCGAACTGTTGCTTTTGCTCGTGCACATCCGGATCAGTTTGACCTCGCACCGGATCAGGTCAACATGTTGGCACAATCTGTTGTGACGGATGGAGTGAATGACCTGCCATCAGACCATCCTCTTACCATGTCAACTATGAGGGAACTTGTGCAGGCGATGGTGTCTGTGTTAGGCGACGTCAATGAAAGTAATCGCCCTCCTAGCTACTGTAATAAGGTATATTCAGGTCCAACTTTTTAGCATGTATCTTTCTTTTAAATGCATCATCACCTTCTCTATGCTTTAGTTAAAATTTAATAACTCGAATTTGATCATGCATTCCATTAATGAAGGTGTAAGTTTAAAATATATATACAATTAGGCTATACATTTAGGCTTCACACTATAGACATGGCAATAATGCCCTGGGTAAAGGCAAATTTATGATGCTCGTTAAGACCTTTTGATTTTTGCTCTTATCTGTTATTATATATTATGTAATCATATAATTAGTTGCTTCCTTGATCTGGGACTCTTGCCACGCTATCAGTACTGAGGAAACATTGTGGTGAAACACTACATAATATTATGGTGGTTGCTTTCTTCCGAATTTTTATATTGTTCAAAACTGTCACCTGTTTTCCGTATTCTACCTTTCATTATGTATATATTAGAGTAATTTTAGTTGAGTTTCTGACATAATTATGGATTACGATCCATTTTATTTAATCATAGAAAATTCTGAATCATTTTCTTACTTAGGGACTGTCATTGTAGCTTGTAGTCTGTATAACTCAATTAGGTTTGTAAAGTCTCAACCCACATTTAAAATTTTGTTAAGGGTCTATGGTTTGTTTCATTACTATGAACAAAATCTGCGTACTACAAAGTACCAACAAACACATTACACATGCTGACATGCACTAAGCAGTGCCATCATCAAGTAAGTATGCTGATCAAAGAAGGATATCTAGCCATTTCGACGAGACTATCCTTCTTAAACTAGTCAAATACTACAGCGGAAAACACGTGAACAAAGATGTTTACTTGCAAGTAAAAGATTGATCACTTGTAGCATGCCATAAAGTGAAAAAAACAAACACGCAGTCACACTTGAATTAAAAAAAAATAGCACACACGTATAAACATCTTAGGATTAAGGATCATTTCCACTATGAACCATTTTAGGATACAAACTCTAAATATCTGCTAAAAATCACTAGTATGGCGGTCTAAGTAGTACATTTCCCCCACGACATTACTAATTGTCTAAATCACGTCTTGCTACTACAAAACACGAGTCACATGGGTTTGGGAAGATTAAAAACAAATTAAAGTTAGAATTATTTGTTAGAATCACATTTAGAAACCATAATATTTAGAGTGATTTTTTTTTTAGAAAAATAGTGACTATAATACTCAGATGCATTATACTTTCTTGTGCCATTCACAATAACAAATTAAAATAAAAAACAATTACTGTGCTAAAATTTTATTTGCAAGGTTTGAGAATATTAAAAACAAATTAAATTTGAATTATTTATTAGAATCACATTTAGCAACCATAATATTTAGAGTGAATTTTTTTTAGAAAAATAGTTGAACATGTGTACAGAATTTCAGTAAATAAACAAAACATTTCACTATTATTTAAGTTCACGATTCATTGATTTGATATTATATGGTTTTAAGATAATGACGATATGCAGAATATTTTTTAATAATGTAGGGTAAGTCCAAAGCTCGTGTACTTCTGATGACAATGATGATGGGGTCAGTCAGCACCTCCAAGCCGAACTCGAAATGGTAAACGGGATGGCAGCCTTTGGATTGGGGGAGATTAGGGCAGTTGGATGTAGTACCAGCTAGGTTGTAGTTATAAGGCTGGTTTATGAGTACTTTTGGATATATTAGCTTAGTGGCTAACTTTTGATGATATTAGCTTAGTGGCCAATTTTTGTTGATATTAGCTTAGTGGCTAACTTTTGCATAATTCAGCTGGGTGGTTGATTTATGTTTACCTTCGGATATTAACTGGCCAATGGATATTTAGGTTGCATTAGTATTATTTTGCTAATGTAACTTTGGTATGGATGTTTATCTAACTCTTGAAAGAGATTTTATTATGTTATTTTCCTTATGCTCTACGTAGTTCATATTTTTCAGTGTGTTGTAATATTTGTCGGGATTAGTTTGTATGTATGTTGGCATTAGTTTGTATGTATGTTATGGATTGTATGGATGAATCTG
Source organism: Saposhnikovia divaricata (assembly GCA_036435485.1). Taxonomy (NCBI): domain Eukaryota; kingdom Viridiplantae; phylum Streptophyta; class Magnoliopsida; order Apiales; family Apiaceae; genus Saposhnikovia; species Saposhnikovia divaricata. Next base: position 49,639,392 of record CM071594.1, on the reverse strand, counting down.
ATTTTTAATAGGTTGGAAGTGATAAAAATAGGCAAAACCATGCTCGGGGTCTAGAAATTGTGACAGATTCTGTCGTAAGTATTAGCAATTTATGACAGATTCTGTCCCAATTCTGTCACAATACTGGGCGTATTTATGACAAATTCTGTCCGAATTCTGGGCATATTTACAATAAATAATCACTAGTAGAAAACTGGTCTTTTACGTCGGTCAAATTGGTCTTTTACGTCGGTTAATTGGCGACGTATGGAGGGGCGATGTATAAAGTCACCTGTTTTTTACGTCGGTTAAAAAGCCGACGTATAAAGTCATAATATACGTCGCCAAAAAGCTGACGTATAATGGCAAAAAAAGCCGACGTATAAAAAAGATAAAAGCCGACGTATAATCCAAAGAATACCGATGTATAATGCTGAAAAAGTCCAGTCATATATTGTCTGAAAACCGACGTATATTGTCTGAAATACCGACGTATAATGTCAAAAAATGCCGACGTATAATGTCGAAAAAGGGCCGACGTATAATGTCAAAAAAGAACCGACGTATAATGTACAAAATTGACCGACGTATAATGTTATAAAGACTGACGTATAAAGTCTAAAAAGAACCGTCGTATATGGCCTAAAAAGTACCGACGTATAATGTCTAAAAAGAACCGACGTATAAAGTCGAAATACAACCGACGTATAAAGTGTTAATACAACCGACGTATATAGTCGAAATACAACCAACGTATAAAGTCGAAATACAACCGACGTATAAAGTCTAAATACAACCGACGTATAAAGTCGAAGAACCGACGTATAAAGTGTAAGAATAACCGACGTTTAAGTCTAAAAATCGACGTATAAAGTCTTAAAATGCCGACGTATAATGTTAACTAAATATCCATTTTTACCCTGTATATATGCACCAAAATTCCTATTATTCAAACCAAAATAATAAATAGAAATTGCAACCCAAATTTCTCAAAAAAGTGCTTAATTAAATTAAAACAAATATTATTACATAATTGATCCATAATATTTACAAATTCTTAATCCGAGTAACCATGTCATACATCTAATTCAACACAAGTGCTAATAACTATCATAAATCCAAAACATATAATATCCATTTTCCGATTGCTACAAGATTCATATCATACTCCGTCTTTCCAGCACCTGCAAAAATTATGTGTTCGAACTTGTTAGCACAAAGTACATATAATATAAAATACATGTAAAAAATTCTTGAAAACGAATAGATTTTTTTAACTTAAAGAGTCGTGCATGTACCCGTTCACATATATTCACGAGTAATATAATCTGCCCAAATATCTCGAATTTCTTCAATTTGCTGGTTTGTGTATCTTTTTCCAAGACCCTACATGTCAATTCAAAGAATTGTTAACTTTATATGCAAGTAATATTTTTTCTAATATCTACATAATTCCATTTCAGATAGTTCGTACCTCTGTCCACTTAACTTTAGGATCTTTACGAGATAACATAACTATGTCATACATATATCTCATCACAAAATAACCACATTCTGTGCCTCCTTTTTGTTGAGGACACTACAAAACAAACTCAACATATTTAAAGTTGAGATAAAACAGAAAAAAAAAACTTTCAAGATCAAGCTATGTATTGAAATATACCTGAACAGCCTCATGGTACCAAAGTAGGTTATTTTGATTATTTTTCCTACCACCATATCTGGTATATACTTTATATGCCCTGCATGTTATAGAGTTAAAAATGTCAAAATATAAAAAAGGTTTTGAACTCTTTGAAAAGTAAATATATTTATTGTACTTTTCAAAATTTTAATTTTTTCATAGCTTACGTATTCCAAGGAGCCTTCACGTAAAGGTCTCGTTTTTGATTTAGTGGATCAAACACGTATACAGCACTTTCATGAACACAAAATAAAAGCAAGATCCAGTGGTCACTGCAATTTAAACATACTTAAAATAAAAAGTGTAGTTGTGTGTTTTGGATTCAATCATAGAACTTAACAAAAGCTTATGTTCTTACCTCTGAATGTATGGTGCTAGGATAAAACGTTTCTCCTTGGCATCTCTCATTACCTCAGACATGTATCTAGATGTATCATCTTGATGCTTAGATGCCAATGTTAATACAGATGGACACATGAATGCAAATGAATTATCTTCCAAATCCTTGCACAATTTATGAATGTACCTTTAATGTAATATGGATTCTGCACTGTTAGTTGTTATGAACAATCAATATAAAATTATGTCTTATAAAAAAATGAGGAAGAAATTGATGTCTTCCACCAAGCGACACAACTGTTTTATCCCCGGATAACAATAAGGTAACAATAAGGTAATCGATTATAAGCAAAAATTGAATCCAAGCATGTATGCACACAGAGACAGAGCAAACTCATGAAACAATATATAAATATATGCACATTAAGTCAATAATAATTGCATACCACTTTCAAGAGAAGGCGTCTGTATCCCAGTAAGCTGAAGCTATATCTTATAAAATAGTTTAATGTAGCACTAGCACCCGTACACCAAGAATTTGTGCATTAATTTTAGACCTACTAAATCTTTATTCGAATAAAATACACTCATTTTAACTAAAACTTTTGACCTAAACTTGAGAACTTATTACAACACATCGAAGATTAAACCAAATTCGAGAGTTATATATGCTTGTGTACAGTGTTTGAACAGTGTGTGTGTATTAACAAAACAATTTAACAAGCAATTATATACGAAACTGAATAAAGAAAATAGAATAGCAATTAATATGAATTAAATTAAATTGGTGAAATTAAAAAAAAATACCTCGGTTGGGAACTCAGCACAGAGACGTTCGCACATGAAGATAGCGTTGTGGTAGAGAAAGTGGCGGAGACTGTTGTTTACGCAGCCGATTAGTATCGTCTCCATTTTATGTATAGAATGTATGGAGAGAGAGAGAGAGAGAGAGAGAGAGAGAGAGAGAGAGAGAGAGAGAGAAAGAGAGAGAGAGAGAGAGAGAGAGAGAGAGAGAGAGATTAAGCAAGAGAGAGACTACCTTCGAAGCAATAGTAAACCCCCAATTTAATTTGAAGCAGTAATTCAGGAGAGGGTGGAGTTGTTAACGGTGTTGTTTCAGTGGTGGTGTTGTTGAAGCCGGCGGTGGTGTTGTTTCAATTAGCTCTGAGTTTAATTTGGGGAAACGTATATTAGAGAGTTTAATTTGGGGACGCTATCTTGTTTAATTTTTTATTTTAACATAAAAGTCTTATACGTCGGCATTTTGTTAACCGACGTATAAGATGAACTTTATACGTCGCCTGCTATCAAACCGACGTAAAAAATGTATATCTTATATGTCGCCTAATAAAGCCGACGTAAAAAGTGAATCTTATACGTCGCCTTAAACTAAGCCGACGTATATAAGTATTTTATACGTCGCCTTTATGCGGAACCGACGTATAAGATATCTAGAAAAACAAATATACGTCGCCTTTTTGCGGAACCGACGTATAAAGGTAGAATATACGTCACCTTTATGCGGAACCGACGTATATTAGGCGACGTAAAAGACCAGTTTTCTACTAGTGAATGCCTCGTAATTTGGTATTTATTAGGACAGATTCTGTCGCAATTATGGAAATATTTAGGACGGATTCTGTCGCAATTATGGAAATATATACGACGGATTCTGTCGTAATTATGGAAATATTTGTGACGGATTTTGTCGCAATTCTGGACATATTTACGACAAACCATCCGTCGTACTTTGTTGTTTTTCCTTTTTTTTATAATTGTTTTTGTGTTAGGATGGGACCCACTAATAACTTGCGACAGAATAAGAAATTGCGACAGAATAAGAACTTACGACTTGGGCATTTGCGATAGATTATTTCCGTCGCAAAGTGGGGCAATTGCGACAGATTCTTTATATTTTTTCTATCGCAATTACCCTATTCCTTGTAGTGTATTTTATCAAACAAAATTGAGTATTTTTAAAACAGGAGAAATTTTAGTTAGATCAAATGTAAAAGATATTGTATTTTACCTAAAAAAGAAAATTATTTATTTATTAAAAAATAGAAAAGGTAATATGTTTAACCTGAAAAAGGAAATCCATTGCCAACAAGGTTTTTCATGGCTATTTAGTAATTTACATATTTACCCTTTTATTATAATAATGTAAAAAAAATGTTGGTAATTGGAATTGAACCCATAACCTTCATGTTAATGATGAATTAAGTTCACATCATTAACCACTACACCAAAGATATTTTTTGTAGCTTTTTAAAAATCATCAACTACATTATTAATACCTCATTTATTATATTCTATTTAACATTCATTTTAAATTATAATCAAGATAAAATTATCAGCATATCCGTCCCTTGCTAATAATGAAAAGTATTGTAAGAACCCAGATTTCTGGTAGGAATTAAAACTTTTTTTTATGAATTGGAGTATGAATGAATAGTGGTTGTGAATACAATGTATCAGTGGTTTAATGAATGAATATGAATGGATTTTGATTCAAATGTTTATATGTCATGAGCAATGCTATTGGTTGACAACCTAGATAAGAATAATCTATCTCCTGGATAAGTAAGATATGGTAATTCCAAATAGGAGAGTTATTCTCATGTCATCCAAATCGATATCTGTTATAAGTCTAGTGGTTCTGTAAAAAGGGTTAAGGAACGCTCGAAAGAGGACAAGGACATTTTTCTAAATATAAGGAATAAAGAAAGACTAAGTGGTGAATAGTGTTTTTGGTGGAAATGAGAATATTATCAGACGACGCTATATAGAATTATTCAGAACGGATTTCTGAGTTCGTATTCATGATCCAGGGACGAGATAAGTGTATGTAAACGATGTCGGATTCAGAAAAAAAGTAATTTTATTTTCTTCGAGATTTCCCTGGACACTGAATGACTTAAGGATTTATTAATAATATTTATGGGATTTAAGTACAGGAATTTTTAAGGAGGATTAAAGAGGTTAGTATTAATATTAAGTAGGTTTTCGGTAAAACCCTAACAAGTAATTCTTGAGATATTCCTCTAAACGATCAATCAAATTAAGAAATAACCGGATAAAGGAGCAAGCAGAGATCAAGATACATGCATGTGCAAGTGGATAATATCAGGTAACCAAGCTAGTTACAATGCTAACTGGTAACATTAGAATCAAACTAAGTACTTAGCAAGATAACCTCATTCAACCACAAAAATTAGACATATGGCCACTTGATTTATATCATGCATGACCACACCACTTTATTAAAGCTACTTTATGTAGATATTATTCATACAAACACAATAATGCAAAGTAGATGAGATTAGATCAAGAAACAAAGCAAGGAAACTCCATTCTCTCCCTTTCTATTAAACTGCCCAGCAGAGAACTCTTATAGAAGAAAATTCATATCTCCATTTCTATCCATGATAAAATCACCAAATTTTAACCCAAGCCTCTCCACTCTATGGGCAATAATAGCTCAAAATTTCAAGGCATTCTAATGAGTGTAGCCTAGTCAAAACTCCTCCCCAAGATGGATAAACGAGCTGCCCAGAATCCTTGATAGCTTCTGTGACAATTTTCAAACGGACGTATCTCCTTCGTTTCTCAATGGAATTTAGTGTTCTTTAGCTTGTTGGAAAGCTGTTAAGATTCTTTACAACTCTCCTTTAGAAACCTCATCCAGAAAACCTCGGTAAGGTCCTCGTTTTTCATGATCTTTCAACTGGGTTATAGAAGCTCCGAAAATCTCTAAGTATATTCTTGACGTTTCTTGTTAGATTAGGCTCGGTTAAGGTTGTACAAGGATTATTCAAAGCTTAGTAAGGTCTTACATACATCAAGGAAGGTATGTATGGAACTCATGAAACCCTAGCTCTTAGTTTAAGTTTTGATGATTATTGGATGAATTTGAGATTTGTTATGAAATTGTGTATTATAAGCATGATTAATTAGTGGTTTAGTTGATCTAATTAAAATGGTGCATATGATGGTGAAATCAGTTTCTTATGGACTAATTATAGTGTATGTATGCCCGGTGTGGCTTGGTTGATGTTTGATCGTGATTTAAAAATTTGGAACGTTCGATTTATAGCCGTCGTAATGCCCGATTTTCGTTAGACCTTAAGAACCGTGCATAACAGTTGGTATAATTTTCTGGACTTGATAAGTATATGACATACCCTTGTAGATATCGAGTCATAGATCGCTTTGGCATGAAAATCGAAGTATTTGGACTTACGGTTTAGGAGATATGATTAAATTACTAAAAGCGGTTCGGAAACGTAAGTGCGAGTTCGTAACCGAAATTGAAACCCCTTAACTTGATTAATTCAGTAGCGAATCTTGATAATTAAATATTAGAGATAATAAGGAAGGTGTAAGAAAAGACCTCATTTCAAAAGAATCGTTTTCCGATTTTATAAAAATGTTCGAATCGAGGTTAAGTGCGAATGAACCCCTTAAAAGAACGCTTGGTTATAACTTTGGAAAACCACTTAGATAACGATCAATAAATCTCGAGGTATAATCTTTCGACCTTGGAACTTATATGGCTTAAGTACCTACCAAGTGTAAGTGTAATGACATACTTTGATAGCAAGCAAGTGTCGGGTCATAACAGTGTTAATGAGCGATAACTTGAAAACGTGCTTTAGCTTAAGTAAAGTATTTACTTATCATTTCAAAGTGATAGGTGATTAACCCAGGATAATTTTGGTTGTTTATAGATTGCCGGACCACCCCGAGTCATACCACTAGCATAGCGGGAGTACCAGGCAAGTCTTCAATCAATTTGAAGCTGTTGTTGTGATAATACATATATGATTTGATGTTGTTATACATATGCCATTGCATGCATGCCTACTTTTAAAATTGATGTTGTGATACTTGTTCTCTGAATTGATATTGGCTTATAAGTTATGTTGTTAGGTCGAATACACAATATATAATCAAGTACTGTATGAATAAGTAACAAGAACACACGTTTTAACTCTTAAAACTGTTTGGAATAGATAATTCCTCTCTCGGTGATGTAAAGTATCACAGAGAGCTGCTTAGGTTACAAGAATGTTATTCGTTCACGATGGATACCCTTCTAGGGTTAACCTAACTGTATTTATAAGATATACAGCTACGTACAATCGTAAATTGATTCTCCTAAAATTAAGCTATACAATTGATATCAATTACGATTGCTACACGTCTTCTAAGTCAACTCAATCTCTTTGATAGCTATCCAATCTTCAAAGATATCGCTTCCATATTAATATTAAATTAATCTTCAAACTCTGTTGACTTGTAGACGCTCCCAGTAGACAGACTTTAGCAAACTCTGTTCTCTCCATGCTAACAGTGTTTGCGCTTCCATGTATTCAGCTATCAGTGTTTACGCTTTCCTCTGTCAGCGTTTGCGCTTCCAGCAATCAGCGTATACTCAAACTCTGTTACAACTGCTTTCAATAACAAGTTAAACTCTCTTTACCTGTAACACTTAAACACTGACATTAAATCACATCAATTATATCTAACAATCTCCCCCAACTTGTTCATTAGAAAAATGTACAAGTTCATAATAATTGATGATGTCAAAACTAACAAATAAAAACACAGTGTTTAACATATAATCAGAGTTTAAACTTGACTTAGCAAAATTTACAGAAAATTTGAATTACTTACAGATTCTGTCTACCTAACCTCCTCAAGATCTGGAGTTGTTCTGAGATAATCAATCAACAACCTCCTCTCAGCATTCTCAAGTTCAATCTCCATAGCTACCTTGATCTCTCTTAAATCTGGATCATTCTCATCAGTTTGAAAAATAGCAGCTCTGAGATCATAGATCTTGTTTCTTCTCATTTCATTTCCCAATCTGATAAACTTCACTTCTTCAGACTTTACATTAAAATCTAGAACAGTAATCCCAAGATCAGTCTTCAGCTTTGTAGTTCCCTTCTGCATTTCAATCAAATTCCCATTCCAGTCTCTGTACTTTGGAACATACTTGCTGTATTTCATATGTCTATTTGCAAGATTCTGTATCATCTTTTGTCTGAGCACATTTGCAACTGATTGAGCTCTTTGATTTCTTACTCTGAAAATGTACAGAACATACTCTAGTTCTTCCCAGAATTTTAAATCAATATCATTCTCAGCAATCTTGAACACCGTTCCATCAGTCATGAAGTATAACAAGAAATCCTTCCCTAAACTTTTCTGATGAACAAGCTGTACTGACTCCAGTCTGTCTAAACTCTCTTGAGTGACACCACGACCTGGAACAGACAATGAAGAAGGATCTCTGGGAGCAACATTCTGTCTTTTATCTCTATGTGAGCCAATGCCTCCTTTGTTATATGCAATTTTACCAGATAAAGCTCTACCATCATTAAAATCCATTGAAGCTGTAGCTGGAGCTGTAGCTGCAAGACTCGAATCATGAAGAGCACCTTTTCGAAATCTTGATTTCAACTGAGAAGACAGTATCGGTGTAGTTACAACTTGTGTAGCAACAGAGGTTGTGTCTTTATTCTTCTGTACAACATGTGTACCAACAGAGGTTGTAATTATCATTTTATTCTTGCTCTCTTCACCCATCACTCCTTTTAACTTCAGCTTGGCATCAATAGAAGACTTTCTAATCAGCTTTCCTTTATCCTCTTCTTCTTCTTCTTCTTCTTGAATATCAGATAATCTCTCTTTGATCTCAATTCCTTTCATTTCATGCCTTGAAGACTTTGAAGCTTTAACAACTTTATTCACTTTCTTGGACTTTTGAGCTTTTAAATGCTCTTTCTGCAACAGCTTTTCTTCAGCTTGAATATCCTCAAGTGTAGCTTCAGCATTCTCTTCACGAAATAGTTTCACAGCCAATTCTTCATCTGTTTGTGGATTGTCAGAGAATGACAAATCCTTTGGCTTTGAACCAGAAGTACTCTGAGCATTTGTATCTATCACCAAATTAGGCTTTGACCTTGTAGACCTCCCATGTCCTTGTCTAGAATTTGCATTTCTTAAGCCCTTCTCAGCATTGGTACCTTCATCATCAAGATGATCTTTCTTTGGCAGAGTTTGAGTTTGCTTACACTTGATTTTAGCAATTCTCTCCCCCTTTTTGACATCATCATCATCATCTTGAATCAGAATTGAGGTGATTAATTCAAGAGAGTTTGCAATTGAATCAACCTTCTCATTTAGTAAAATCTGATTCTTTTCAACTGTGCTCAGTCTGTCATTTATATTTGCTTGAGCTTTGGCAAATTGTTGAAAGAGCTTAGCATTAGCTAGTTGAGCTGTCTCTTCATGAGTAGCAACTTCTGTTCGAAGATCAACAATAGATTTCTGAGTATCATCAAATCTATTATTCAAAGTTTTGATTTGAATCACTGTGCCTTGCAAACAAGTGAAAAATTCTGGATTTTTAATCTTCTTAGAATTGACTTCAAGAAACTTTTCTGCCCTTCCAGAAGGAAAAATACACTCTGACTTGTACCAATCAGCAGTTTGCTTGGCCAAATAACCAGCATCAATTTCATTATTAGAAGGGCCAGCAAAATCTGGTTTTTCTCCTGTTTTCTGACCATCAGTCTGATTTTGTGGTTGTGCAACTCCTGTACTCTTAGCTTCAACTGAATCACTGATTGACTCACTAGTAGAGGCAACAGAAGCAATAGGTTCTTGAGCAGAAATAGGTTCTTGAGCAACCTGTTTTCCTTTATCAACTGGAGTTTGCTCTGAAGAAAGAACCTTTTCTGGTTTATCAACCTCCTCATTATGAGCAGAACCATGATTAGCATCAGAGTTCAACTCAGTATGTGATGCAACCACAGTGTCTTCAAGAACAACAGTAGGCCCATCAGCAACACCAGTATCGATAGAAAGTGTAACCTCCATGAGTGGTGGAGTAGATGCTTCATGATTAAAAGAAAGTGGAGTTTCAGCAAACTCTTCCATTGGAGACAAAACATCTCTAACAGCTTCATTTTCTTGAACCTTAACAACTTCTGGTTCAGAAATCTTGATAACCTCTGGCTCACCAGTAGGAATATCAAAAGAGATTTTCTCTTGAGCCTCTTCAACATGCTCATCATCAGAATCAGTTAAAATAAGCCTTCTCCTCTTAGCTTGAGGTACTACAACAAATTCTTCTTCTGCACTAGAAGGTCTATTTGCCCTTTGTTTGAATCTTCTAGCATGTTTGGTGTTGATTGCAGTATGTATCTTCCTTTTTGGCTTTTGTGATGATTGTTGATGAGTGGTAGTGACAGGGTTTGTTGGTTCAGTAGTCATGTGGTAAGATTGTTTTTGAGGTTCTGTTTGTGTTTGAGGTGATATAGGTTGATCAGTGGTTGTTGGTATCGGCTCAGGTGATTGAGTAGGTTGAGATGGGATGTTTTCTGTACGATCAGTGGCTAAAGGTTCAGGCATAGATTGTGGTTCTGGTTGATGTGGTTCATGTGAGTCATGGTTTGATGATGAAGAATCTTGTGGTTGATTGACAAAGTTCTGTAAAGCAAGTGGCAATACTAAAGGAGGTATGTCTTTTCCAACATCTTTGTTAGTCATATCAGAGAATATTCTCTTAGTGACTCGAAAAGGTTGAATTTTATCAGCTTCTTCAATAGTTAACCCAGAAACACATGCATTGAACAGAAGTTGACAAAATCTAGCAAAGTAAACTGTAGTAGACTCTGACAACTTATCACCCAAATTCATTAAAACATATCTACCAAAATCAAAATTACTGCCATAGAGTAGAGAATACCCAATTTGCAGACTGTCCATTGGAATAGCATCCCAGTTGGTGATCTTCTTTTGGAATGTCCTGGTGATACAATCAAAGAAAAAATTCCACTCTTTTCTCAAGTTTGGCCTCTTCACACTGCCCAGCTTGGCAAGTGATTCCATGTACCCAATCTCTGTTAGCATTTCCCTCAGATTTTCCTCAGAGACAACTTCATATGATGTATGTGTGTCGAAATCCATGACATCACGAACAGTTTGTGGAGTAATCACAAACTCTTGGTCTTCATGAGAGAAGATGATAGACGAAGTTTCACTCTCTCCTCCTTCTATATATCTTGAATTTTGCCAGAAACTAACAACTTGGGAAGCAGATAGAGTAGCCGGTTCAACCAGTGCTTGCCCAATCTCAGAATTTCGAAGAAAATTTTGCATTAGATGGAACGCCTCTGGAGCCCGGCCGTTCTCAAGTAAAGCTGCATAATTGTTAGGCACAAAACGTAGACCAAAGACAGTGAAAGGTTTAGTTGCCATTGAATCAAGAAATAAGCAAGAAGCAACTGTGAAAATGTTTTGCAAGAAAGGTGTTTGTGAGAATGCCAAAGTGAAGAACACGGATGTTTTCTGTTTTGGTAAAGTGAATACGAGTGGGTAAAAGTGATTGTGAGAAAAAGTAATTTGAGTTTTAATTAAAAACTAAACTCAAAAGATTTTAGTTGAAAACACACAACTGTTCCCTTGAAAAGTGTTTGAGTGGGACACGTGTCACACATGCAACGGTTCACTTAATACATGCGCAGTAAAAGCCATTATTACCGCTGTCGTTCCGTTTATCAAGACACGTTACCACTAATTACACCAATTAACAGTTGTCACTTACTCCATTTACTCCAAAATTTTCAATTTATCTTAATGAAAATTTACCTTAGAGTACATAACACAATCAATCAGTGTTTGTCCAATACTCATTCTTTATCAAAAAAACCCTTTCAAAAATGCACAGTCGTGATTTTCGTGTGTGAGTAGCAGAGTTTACCAAATCAATTTTTATAGCATCTAATATTTCATAAAATCCATAAATCAAAACAATAAACACTGAATGCACAAACTCTCATATTAAACACAGAGTATATGATGAATGCTAAACTCTGTAGTTCCTTAATTACAGAAATCTGAATATCCCTGTTCCAGTTTATGTTCATGATTATCCAAGTAAGCACACAGTCACTATAGACAAAAATAACAAGAGATAAACATCAAAGCATCATTCAGTGAGTTACATGTCAAGGATTGTCTCACAAACTCTCACATCACACAAGTGTTTAGGTGAAGTGTTTACTCTCAGATTCATTCAGTAAAGGCAGATGCTACCATAAGCTTGAATGTCCACCATATCTACACCACTTCGATTATATTTATGCACAAATCAAAAGGACTTTGTTCAGGGTTATAATTGAGTGAAATCAAACAGATGAGAAGAGATGAGAATTTCTAACTGAACAATTTATTTGATCAAAATATTCAGTCAAATGATTAGTACATATTTGTACAAGATGATCAGTATATATACCCCTTTTTTTTTTTTTATATATACACTGAGTAAGATATCTTTTCTTAAGAAATACTCACCTGCTTGAATTTGATTTAACAAACGAATATAACTGCTCTTAATACTTTAGTATTCAAGAAAAATGAGCAGTTAATTTGGCTCAAAGGGGTTTACTAAGGGTTGTGTTTTATGAACAGTGTTTATGATCAGTGTTCAAAGATGTTTTGAACAGTGTTTGAAGAAAGATGGTTAATCCTAATGCCTTTATCATCTTCATGCACACATATATCATGTAGTCCCAAAATGGTTTAATGCAAGTTCTAGAGCAACATACTTACTGATGAACATCACACAACAATAAAGTCTGATTGATATAAAATGTATCAATCACTTATTCAGCTCAAATTCTCACAGGGTTTAGACATGAACTGTTTCTCACCAAAATAAACAATGACACATCTCAAGTTTTAAAATTTTCACAAGTGCAAACACAGAATCATCAAGAATTAAGTATGACTTGAAAACAGAGTGTCACTAATCAGAGTTTAGAGTTCATCAATATCAGAGTTATTCATGAGAGGCAATGCATGCAGTATTCATAGATTCAGAGTTTAGGATCAAATAAACTAAGAGATGCTCTAAATATGAAACATTATCATGCTGTGTTAACTTACTGTGCAGTTTCTGATTAGATTACAGTGACTCAAAAAGAATCTTGATTCACTGAAAATCATGCTCTATACATTTTTCTTCATCGGTATTTTCATTCAGACAAAAATCAACTCAGAATTCACAGAGTTTAACAAACGTATTAACAGTGTATGACCAACAATCATGCTGACAGAATTTAATTAATAAGGTTCACATAGCACTTTAGCAATTTACAGAAATATGAGCAACACATTTTATTTGAAAGAGTTTGAGTCTAACCAACATGTTTAGTCAAAACCAGATACCATCCCTAGTTCATTGACCAATCTTGTAAATGTTGCTTCACTTAGAGGCTTTGTGAAAACATCTGCAAGTTGTTGATCTGTAGGCACAAAGTGAAGCTCAATATTGCCTTCCTCTACATGCTCTCTGATAAAGTGATACCTTATGCTGATGTGCTTGGTCATTGAGTGTTGTACTGGATTACCTGTCATTGCAATAGCACTTTGATTATCACAGAAAATAGGTATTTTACTATACCTCAACCCATAATCCAGTAGTTGATTCTTCATCCATAAAATCTGTGCACAACAGCTACCAGCAGCAATATACTCTGCTTCAGCTGTAGATGTAGATATTGACTTCTGTTTCTTGCTGTACCAAGACACTAGTCTGTCACCAAGAAATTGACAACTTCCACTTGTGCTTTTTCTGTCAATCTTACAGCCAGCAAAATCTGCTTCAGAGTAACCAAGTAGCTTAAAATCTGATTCTCTTGGGTACCACAGTCCTAAGGTTACAGTTCCCTTGAGATATTTGAAAATCCTCTTCACAGCTGTTAAATGTGGTTCCCTTGGATCTGCCTGAAACCTTGCACACAGACAGGTGGCATACATGATATCAGGTCTACTAGCTGTTAAATAGAGTAGAGAACCAATCATCCCTCTGTAACTTGTCATATCCACTGATGAACCTGTATCTTTGTCCAGTTTTGTTGCAGTTGCCATGGGAGTTGTTGCAGATGAACAGTCAAGCATACCAAATTTCTTGAGAAGATTTCTGGTATATTTTGCTTGATTAATGAAAATTCCATCATCTGTTTGCTTCACCTGTAAGCCTAGAAAATAGCTTAACTCTCCCATCATACTCATTTGATATCTAGACTGCATGAGCTTGGCAAATTTCTTACAGAGTTTATCATTAGTAGATCCCAAAATGATATCATCTACATATATCTGAACTAAGAGCAGGTCATTACCAGATTGAAAGTAAAACAGAGTTTTGTCAATAGTACCTCTGTGAAACCCACTTTCTAGTAGAAATTTAGCAAGTGTTTCGTACCATGCCCTAGGTGCCTGTTTGAGTCCATAGAGTGCTTTGTCTAACCTGTAGACATGATCTGGATATTTTGGATCTACAAAACCAGGTGGTTGTTCAACAAATACTTCTTCTTCAAGTTTTCCATTCAGAAAAGCACTTTTCACATCCATTTGAAAAACCTTGAATTTCTTGTGAGAAGCATAGGCAAGAAACATCCTTATTGCCTCCAACCTGGCAACTGGTGCAAAAGTCTCATCATAATCTATTCCTTCCTGCTGTGAATAGCCTTTAGCTACCAGTCTTGCTTTGTTCCTTGTGATCACACCATCACTGTCAGTTTTATTTCTGAAAACCCATTTAGTACCAACAATAGATCTGTTCTTTGGCCTTGGTACAAGGGTCCACACCTCATTTCTCTCAAATTCATTTAGCTCTTCTTGCATTGCTGTTATCCAGTCAGCATCTTTCAGAGCTTCTTCTACTTTCTTTGGCTCAGTTTGTGACAAGAATGCATGAAACAGACATTCATTTGTTGTTGCACTTCTTGTCCTTACTCTTGCATCTGGATCACCAATAATTAAATCAGGTGTATGTGACTTAGTCCATTTTCTTGCAGAAGGCAGATTGCTTCTATCATCATGTGATCCTCCCCCTTGATCCATGCTCTCCTGATTTTCTTGGTGCCTTTCTTCACTTTCTGATGCTCCCCCTGAATGTGACTGCTCAGAATTTGAATGTTCAGAGTTTGAATCAACAGTGTTTGATTCAGAGTTATCAATTGAGTCACTATCAGTGTTTGAATTATCAATTTGATGTGATTCTTCATGCTCCCCCTCAACTGGTTCTTCCCTTGTTTCTGATTGAAAAGTTTCTTCAGTTTTTACCAGTAGAGGTTCAGAATTGACCTCAACAGTGTTTGTCAGATCTATATCATCCGAGTTTAATAAATCTTCATTTTCAAAGTGCAGTTGATCATGCTCATTAACATCTTCAAGTCCAGTTATTTTCTTGTCATCAAATGACACATGAATAGACTCCATGATCACTCTGGTTCTCAGATTATAAACTCTGAATGCCTTTGTTGACAGTGGATAGCCAACAAAAATTCCTTCATCTGCCTTTAGGTCAAATTTGGTCAACTGTTCAGGATGAGTCTTCAACACAAAGCACTTGCATCCAAAAATATGAAAATATTTTAGATTTGGCTTCTTCTTCTTCACCATTTCATATGGTGTTTTACCATGCTTGTTGATCAGTGTTGCATTTTGAGTAAAACAAGCAGTTTGAACTGCTTCTGCCCAGAAATAAGTTGGCAACTTTGCTTCATCTAGCATGGTTCTAGCAGCTTCTATCAAAGTTCTGTTCTTCCTCTCCACTACACCATTTTGTTGTGGAGTGCCAGGTGCAGAAAACTCTTGTTTGATCCCTTTACTTTTGCAAAATTCTTCCATAGATGAATTTCTGAACTCAGTTCCATTGTCACTTCTGATTATCTTCACTTGATGCTCTGACCCTTTGTCCAGTTGGATTATATGTTCTGTCAGTGTTAATGATGTTTCATCCTTCTTTGCAAGAAAATATACCCATGTGAATCTGGTATATTCATCAACAATGACTAATGCATATTTCTTCTTTCCAAGAGACATCACATTCACTGGACCAAAAAGATCAACATGTAGTAGATGATAAGGATCAACAATTGAAGACTCAGATTTGCTTTTGAAGGAGACTTTTCTCTGTTTAGCCTTTTGACGAGAATCACACAGTCCTTCTACATTCAACAAGGACTTTGGTAGACCTCTTACAAGATCATTCTTGATTAGCTCATTGATGTTGTTCAGGTTCAAATGAGAGAGTTTCTTGTGCCATTTCCAACTCTCTTCACTGGACATTCTTGTAGACAGACACACTGCTTTTCCATCTGAGTTGGTTGACAATTTTATTTCATAGATGTTGTTGTGTCTGTTTCCAACTAGAGCAACTTTCCCTGTAGATTTACTGATCACTTGGCAATATTCAGGCTGAAAATCTACATGATATCCTCTGTCACAGATTTGACTCACAGATAGCAAATCATGCTTGAGTCCTGGAACCAGAGCTACATTTGTGATGATGACATTTCCAAGATTAATATTGCCATATCCCAGTGTATGTCCTATGTTGCCATCTCCATAGGAAACTTCTGGGCCAGCCTTCTCCTCATACTCTGATAGCAGGGCTTTATTTCCAGTCATGTGTCCTGAACATCCACTGTCCACGACTAGGGTACTGACCCTGGTGCCCTGCAATCACAAACAATCACTGATTATTAGTTTTAAGGATCCAGACTTGCTTGGATCCTTTGGCTTTCTTAATTCTGTTAGCTTTTGCAGCGGAATTCACATTAATAGAGTTTAAGCTAACTTTTTCAGAGTTTACATTTGCAGAGTTTACTTTAACCCATTTCAAATTTGGTTTGGGTTCATAGTAATTATAGTAAATAGCATGATAATCTCTGCAAGTGTAAATAGAGTGCCAAGTACTTCCACAGTGTTTGCATAAAGTCTGTGGTCTTGTTCTCACATAATCACTCTTTACTGCAGTTTTAGAGGGCAAAGAATTAATGTTTTTATTCTTACTGCAGAAATTAGCAAGATGATTAGTGCTACCACAGTTAAAGCATGTTTTCCTAGGAGCTAATGAAGCAAGCATTGGCTTTATTCCTGATGTTATGCCTACCTTACCATTTCTGTTTTTCTTAGGCATTCTCTGTTTGTTGACAGATTTTATCTCCTTAAGCTTATGCTTGAGTTGTTTATCTGTCATTAAACCAATGTTAGCCTCTTTAACAAAAGTTTTAGCATATGACTCTTTAACAGCCTTTTTCTGTGCTTCAGTCTTAGGTCCACCTGTTCCCATGACATTACCCTCAGATGAACAATGTGGTCTAACCTTTACCTGATTTTCAAATCTAAGTTCATCTCCTACAGAGTAACCTAGACCTACTGTATCTGACTGAAACACTTCTTGAGTGTCTTTACCAGAGTGTGTCCATGTTTTAATGATGTGTTTAGTATCCTCCAATTCAGATTCTAGTTGCTTATACTTACCTAGCAACTCCTGTTCAATAAACACTGCATCATCTCTCTCTTTTTGAATTTTATTCATGTTCTCTAGCTGTTCCTCAACAAGTTTATTTCTTTCTTTGAGTTGAGAACACTCAGACTTTATCCTCTCATTTTCTAAAGTCTGATCCCTATAACTGATATGCAATGCTTTAAGATAAATTCTCAATTCAGTTATATCATCAGTGTTATAAGCATAGGTAGTTGGAGGTACCTTGAGATCATCATTTTCAGTCTTAGTAGTAGCCATGAGAGCATAGTTGACTTCCTCATCTGAATCTGAAGTGTCTGCCCAATCTCTGCCTTTGGTGTAGAGTGCCTTTTCAGTTTTACCCTTCTTGCACTCAGGAGCATAGTGACCCATCTCCTTACACTTGTAGCATTGAATCTCAGACTTATCTTTCTTACCAGATTTGAAGTCCTTTCCCTTAGATTTCTTGAAATTCTTCTTGTCAAACTTTGAGTAGTCCTTGGAGAATCTCTTTCCCTTCTTGAAGTTCTTGTATCCCATCTTCTTGAAGGTCTTTACCATCAATGCAGCCATTTGCATCATCTCCTCATCATCTTCAGAATCAGATGATTCATCTGTGTTTGAGTCAACATCAGTGTTTGATGACTCATTCTCTGAATGAATGACTAAAGCTTTTCCTTTTGTCTTTCTTCTTGATGCTTCCTTCTTTGATGGTTTCTCCTCAGCCTTAAGAGCAACAGACTTTGACTTTCTACTAGATCTTTTGTTTCTTTGCTCCAATTCCAATTCATGGGTTTTGAGTAGTCCATAAATTTCATCAATTTCTGTTTCACCAAGTTCATAATTATCTCTTATAGTGGTTGTTTTCACATCCCACTTTTCAGGTAAAGAGAGAAGAAACTTGAGATTTGAATCTTCTAAATCATACTCTTTGTCCACCAATGACAAATCATTGAGCAGTTTACAGAATCTGTCAAATGTTTCTGTCATGGTTTCATCAGATTTTGCCTCAAAATGCTCATACTCCTGAGTGAGTATGTTCCTTCTGTTCTTCTTAATTGCAGGAGTTCCTTGACATCTAACCTCAAGTGCATCCCATATCTCCTTTGCAGTTGTGCAGTTTATCACTTTATTAGACATAACATTGTCTAACGCACTGTGAAGTAAATGCCTTACCTTCGCATCCTTTGCAATAGATGAAAGATCCTCAGCAGTTAGATCTTTCTTCTCTTTTGGAATAACTTTTGATTCCTCACCGGCAGCAGCAGTAGATAACTTTGTAGGTTTGTGAGGACCTTCATAAATTCTGTCCAGATATTCTGGATCTGTAGCCTCCAGAAACATGGTCATCTTCACCTTCCAAATTGCATACTCTAATGGCCTTAGTATAGGAACCCTAATTGTTTCATACCTACTAACAGTAGTAGGAGCTTTCTCAGATGGTGGAGGTATCTCTGCCATTGATTACTATTGCGTTTGGATCTTTAACTGTAATAAAGTAACAGATTTTGCTCTGATACCACTTGTTAGGTCGAATACACAATATATAATCAAGTACTGTATGAATAAGTAACAAGAACACACGTTTTAACTCTTAAAACTGTTTGGAATAGATAATTCCTCTCTCGGTGATGTAAAGTATCACAGAGAGCTGCTTAGGTTACAAGAATGTTATTCGTTCACGATGGATACCCTTCTAGGGTTAACCTAACTGTATTTATAAGATATACAGCTACGTACAATCGTAAATTGATTCTCCTAAAATTAAGCTATACAATTGATATCAATTACGATTGCTACACGTCTTCTAAGTCAACTCAATCTCTTTGATAGCTATCCAATCTTCAAAGATATCGCTTCCATATTAATATTAAATTAATCTTCAAACTCTGTTGACTTGTAGACGCTCCCAGTAGACAGACTTTAGCAAACTCTGTTCTCTCCATGCTAACAGTGTTTGCGCTTCCATGTATTCAGCTATCAGTGTTTACGCTTTCCTCTGTCAGCGTTTGCGCTTCCAGCAATCAGCGTATACTCAAACTCTGTTACAACTGCTTTCAATAACAAGTTAAACTCTCTTTACCTGTAACACTTAAACACTGACATTAAATCACATCAATTATATCTAACATATGTACAAGATATACTAATTATAAGATGGATATTGCTAAGACCCTTAGTGAAGGGCATATGATCTCATTCTTTTAATAAAGACAGGGAGTCCATACTTTGTAATATAGAGATAGTCATGGAAACCCGGAGGGATTCCAGTGACAGATTACTTGAGGGATGTTATTTATGAACATTATTTAAATTTCCATAAGTATTAAGGACATGGAAATTATTCGAGGAATGTTATTTGAATACTCATTCGAGATTATTTATTTAATGAATATTATTTTGAATATTCACTTGAGGCTATTGATTTAGAAGAATACTCTTTCAGAATATTCATTCGAAGTTATTTATTTAGTGAATATTATTTTTAATATTCATTCGAGCTTTAATTATTCAATTAATATTATTTTGAATATTCATTTGAGTTTAATTGTTTATTTTATATTATTTTCGAATATTCATTTGAACGTATGTACTTAATGAATATTATCTTGGATATTCATTTAAGGTTTTAATTATTTTCTTGAATATTATTTTGAATATTTATTCGAGGAATTATTTATTTAATGAATATTTTATATATACCTATTCGAGGGTTAATCATGAGCAATATTTATATTAAGAATATTATTGAACTATTTCTGGTTTAATAAATATTCTTTGAATATTTATTTAATTCTTTCAACTAGTTCTAAAATGAGATATTTTATTCAAAAATTTCCTTGATATTCAAATACCATGTAAATTATCTCTAAGTCGTATTATTATTATTTTATCACGGAAGGTTCTCAAAACTCCATTCTTCATTCGAGTCTATCTTCTAAAATATAAGAGAACCTTGCTTGAGAGCTGTTATTTCGTTGACTACCCGGTCATATACTTGTTAAACTATTCGTTTCACTCGCAACTTGGTTGCTAACCATCAAATTGAGTTTGTTTGTTACTTCCTCATCGTTCGAGGGGTAAGATTATTGGAACAAGTCAATATCCATTAACAAGCATCAGCTTGGGAAATATTGGTGAATTGTCCTTTCCAACTAGATACGACTACTTTGTGGAGTCTTATCAACAAGTATTATACTTGGGGAAAGGGGGACAAGCTTTACATTTCAGAGTCATGGATTTATTCGAACTTGGAGTAGTATTGAATAAGGGAACAATAATCTTTAAGGAGTTACTGAAAGGAGCTTCGGAAAGTACATAGACAGAATTGTTATAGAATCGATTAAGGATATTTTGATATACCCTGTACCTAGAAAATATAGGAGGAACGACGAGGATGACCTAAGAAACCTTACAGGAAAAAGGGGTAATATTCTGAGTTTCAAAATAGAAGTTTGGTAGGGAATGTATGACCCAATAATAATAATGCCAAGCAAGGCATGTGTGAGACCATGAGGAAGTATGGATTGAACCAAATAAAGGTTGAGATTATCCTAAAACAAGAAAGGATTAAAAAAAAATATCATAGGTATGATTGGGAGTAACCGTGATAAAGTTCACACGTAAAGGTGGAAATAAGGACTTATGGAAAAAGACTGATAGATACTTTCTCCTTCAGCAGAGCTTAAGGGAGAATGCATTCACCCAATATTGATGGGAATGAGGTAGAAAAGTTTGAGTTGGAATAGATTCAGAAAACATTGATTGTGAGAAGTTATTATTATCAGGAAAGGCCAATGAGGTGGCCGACAGTTTAAGTATAGAGGAGTAATTATAAATGCTCATACCAAAGAAAACAGAACGATATTTGGAATGACCTTGAAGGTCATATTGTGGTGGAGGATTTACATTCCTTCTAATGATTGTGCAAGAAGCAACCATAAGAATAGTTTAAGTAAAGATTCGATTCCTGATATCGTCATAAGCAAATTACACACCTTAGGAGGTCGTATTTTGAGGTAAACCAGGACCATGATACGAAATTGATTAAGTAAACCGCTAAGTTTCCAGTCTTCTACTAAAGATATCTGATTAACAATTTCATCAACCTATCAAAGCTGCGGTGATTGAAGCTCTTCTGCAATTTTATCTGCTTCATTAATATCTACATCAAGTTCAGGAAGTATTCCTTATGAATAAGAAATAGTGATTATTTCGTCTTCCTATAGAATTTTGGATATGATAACTATGAAACCCGTCCGATTAACCATTAAAGCACTACGTAAACAGCAAACGATGGTGATTCAACAATGGACTACAATAATATAGTGGTGATTCTTCTAAAAAAGTAGATGACAACGCAAAAACAAAGATAGTGCTGCTATTGATAAGCCAAATGGCATGTTGATGAATGACAAGCAAGTTTGTGTTAGTGTATTTCTGCGTAAACAAGATAGAGAGTATGAGGTTGATGATTTATGATGCTAAAGGTAGTCCCATGGAAAGGATTAATGAGACTTGGAGAGAAGGGCAGTTGAGCCCGAGATTTATTGGGCCATCTGAGAGTTTAAAAAAAATGTTCGGAAGGCGGCATTCGAGCCAGCCTTACCCCCAAAACATATAGCATGGCCGTAACGTGTTTCATATGGCAAGGCTACACCAGTAAAACGCAGATGCTCGACAGATGATAAGACTATGAGTAGGTAGATATACGACCTGGTCTGACTTACGAAGAACAATCTGTGGAAAATCACGGATGGAAAAGAACAAGTGATGAGAAACAAGTTTGGCAGAAATACATTATATTGGATCTAAGTTAGAGAAATCGGCAAGATTTATTTCGGAGGGTTTAAATTGAAATGATGTGATGTTTGAAATAAATGATGATGCTATGAAGGCTCATAAAGTGATTATAGTTGAAATTGAAAGCATAAGAGACATACAGATTAACTCCCTTTAAGTTGGGAGGATTTGAGGAAATAGATGGAGTGAGTAATAAAGAGCCTCGTGGATCAAAAAAGTGAGAATTTAGATGGTTGAACAGAGGAAAGTTTAACCACAAGAATGTGATGATTATTGAGTAAATGTGACGGGATACCAATAAGAAGGTGCCAAGTACAAAGGACATCTTGATAATGAGATAACAGTGGAGGTAAATAATAGAGGTGAATAAGAATCAGACAATAAGATGGAGGTGATTGATAAAGAAAAGATTGGAAAGTAATTATGGAACGTGAAGCAAGGAATGCTACGAATGGACTGATGAATGGGTTCTCTGACGAACTCCGGAGATGACAACCTGATAATGTTAGAATTATGATTATGAAAGAGCTAGTAGCGTGGCGTGGAATATCAGTAATAATGATGTCAAGCGAGAAATCTAAGAGTTGACCTGAGAGGTTGAAAGATTCCCAAAAGTAAGTGTTACTAAGGTTGAACCAGAGTATAGGTCCATTGAATTATGGACCAAGCAGTAAGACATGTTGACATGTGAGATTACGATCAAATAGTATTGGATATAATTACGATTATTTTCTTCTCTGATGAACCTCTATCGTTCAGAGGTAAATTCTAAGTATGAGATTTTGCAATCATGAAAATTTTCTATAATTCTTTGAAATTCTTTCTTTCTTCTCTCTTATTCATCTTCTTTATGAATTGAGAAGAAAAACCTTTTAAGTAGGGGAGGTACTACTACGTGACTATCTGTCTGTGTGATAGAAGTCTAAGTAGAATATCATAACTTGTTTAATTGCTTGTCAAGTACTAAAGGCTGGACACCTTCTGTACTAACTATGCAATATAACAAATATTTATTGGTCATAGTGATCTCTCAATAAATCTTTCCACTTCTCTATATTGATCAAGATTGCGAAGATTAAAGCGATCAAAAGAATGCATAGTACGAGTAAGGTTATCTCCGAATTCGCAGCGTATTAGTGATACCGAAGTCACTACCGATACCAATAAAGGTAATAGTATATGACTACATAAGAGCATAACTCGGATAGTGTGCTTGTACGAAAAATAACCAAGTTTATGAAAAAGAATGAAGGGAGGATTGTAGCACTAGTGAGATGTGCTGTAAAAGGATTGGAATGATTAAAGACTGACCGAGGAACCGGAAAGTAAAGTGATAGACAAGTAACCCTTTGATTCTACCTGATTCCCGGACGGAATCCTTTTAAGGAGGGGAGACTGTAAGAACCCAGATTTTTGGTAGGAATTAAAACTTTTTTTATGAATTGGAGTATGAATGAATAGTGGTTGCGAATACAATGTATCAGTGTTTTAATGAATGAATATGAATGGATTTTGATTCAAATGTTTATATGCCACGAGCAATGCTATTGGTTGACAACCTAGATAAGAATAATCTATCTCCTGGATAAGTAAGATATGGTAATTCCAAATAGGAGAGTTATTCTCATGTCATCCAAATCGATATATGTTATAAGTCCAGCGGTTCCGTAAAAAGGGTTAAGGAACGCTCGAAAGAGGACAAGGACATTTTCCTAAATATAAGGAATAAAGAAAGACTAAGTGGTGAATAGTGTTTTTGGTGGAAATGAGAATATTATCAGATGACGTTATATAGAAGTATTCAGAACAGATTTCTGAGTTCGTATTCATGATCCAGGGACGAGATAAATGTATGTAAACGATGTCGGATTCAAAAAAATAGCAATTTTATTTTCTCCGAGATTTCCCTGGACACTGAATGACTTAAGGATTTATTAATAATATTTATGGGATTTAAGTACAGGAATTATTAAGGAGGATTAAAGAGGTTAGTATTAATATTAAGTAGGTTTCCGGTAAAACCCTAACTAGTAATCTTTGAGATATTCCTCCAAACGATCAATCAAATTAAGTAATAACCGGACAAAGGAGCAAGCAGAGATCAAGATACATGCATGTGCAAGTGGATAATATCAGGTAACCAAGCTAGTTACAATGCTAACTAGTAACATTAGAATCAAACTAAGTACTTAGCAAGATAACCTCATTCAACCACAAAAACTAGACACATGGCCACTTGATTTACATCATGCATGACCAAACCACTTTATTAAAGCTACTTTATGTAGATATTATCCATACAAACACAATAATGCAAAGTAGATGAGATTAGATCAAGAAACAAAGCAAAGAAACTCCATTCTCTCCCTTTCTATCAGACTGCCCAGCAGAGCACTCTTATAGAAGAAAATTCATATCTCCATTTCTATCCATGATAAAATCACCAAATTTTAACCTAAGCCACTCCACTCCATGGGTAATAATCGCACAAAATTTCATGACATTCTAATGAGTGTAGCCTAGTCAAAACTCCTCCCCCAGATGGATAACTAAGCTGCCCAGAATCCTAGACAGCTTCTGTGACGATTTTCAAACGGACGTATCTCCTTCGTTTCTCAATGGAATTTAGTGTTCTTTAGCTTTTTGGAAAGATGTTAAGATTCTCTACAACTCTCCTTTAGAAACCTCATCCAGAAAGCCTCGGTAAGGTCCTTGTTTTTCAAGATCTTTCAACTGGGTTATAGAAGCTCCGAAAATCTCTAAGTATATTCTTGACGTTTCTTGTTAGATTAGGCTCGGTTAAGGTTGTACAAGGATTATTCAAAGCTTAGTAAGGTCTTACATACATCAAGGAAGGTATGTATGGAACTCATCAAACCCTAGCTCTTAGTTTAAGTTTTGATGATTATTGGATGAATTTGAGATTTGTTATGAAATTGTGTATTATAAGCATGATTAATTAGTGGTTTAGTTGATCTAAGTAAAATGGTGCATATGATGGTGAAATCAGTTTCTTATGGACTGATTATAGTGTATGTATGCCCGGTGTGGCTTGGTTGATGTTTGATCGTGATTTAAAAATTTGGAACGTCCGATTTATAGCCGTCGTAATGCCCGATTTTCGTTAGACCTTAAGAACCGTGCATAACAGTTGGTATAATTTTCTAGACTTGATAAGTATATGACATACCCTTGTAGATATCGAGTCATAGATCGTTTTGGCATGAAAATCGAAGTATTTGGACTTACGATTTAGGAGATATGATTAAATTACTAAAAGCGGTTCGGAAACGTAAGTGCGAGTTCGTAACCGAAATTGAAACCCCTTAACTTGATTAATTCAGTAGCGAATCTTGATAATTAAATATTAGAGATAATAAGGAAGGTGTAAGAGAAGACCTCATGTCAAAAGAATCGTTTTCCGATTTTATAAAAATGTTCGAATCGAGGTTAAGTGCGAATGAACCCCTTAAAAGAACGCTTGGTTATAACTTTGGAAAACCACTTAGATAACGATCAATAAATCTCGAGGTATAAACTTTCGACCTTGGAACTTATATGGCTTAAGTACCTACCAAGTGTAAGTGTAATGACATACCTTGATAGCAAGCAAGTGTCGGGTCATAACGGTGTTAATGAGCGATAATTTGAAAACGTGCTTTAGCTTAAGTAAAGTATTTACTTGGCGTTTCAAAGTGATAGGTGATTAACCCGGGATAATTTTGGTTATTTATAGATTGGCGGACCACCCCGAGTCATACCACTACCATAGCTGGAGTACCAGTCAAGTCTTCAATCAATTTGAAGCTGTTGTTGTGATAATACATATATGATTTGATGTTGTTATACATATGTCATTGCATGCATGCCTACTTTCAAAATTGATATTGTGATACTTGTTCCCTGAATTGATATTGGCTTATAAGTTAGGTACAAGATATACTAATTATAAGATGGATATTGCTAAGACCCTTAGTGAAGGGCATATGATCTCATTCTTTTAATAAAGACCGGGAGTCCGTACTTTGTAATATAGAGATAGTGATGGAAACCCGGAGGGATTCCAGTGACAGATTACTTGAGGGATGTTATTTATGAACATTATTTAAATTTCCATAAGTATTAAGGACTTGGAAATTATTCGAGGAATGTTATTTGAATACTCATTCGAGATTATTTATTTAGTGAATATTATTTTGAATATTCACTTGAGGCTATTGATTTAGAGGAATACTCTTTCGGAATATTCATTCGAAGTTATTTATTTAGTGAATATTATTTTTAATATTCATTCGAGCTTTATTTATTCAATGAATATTATTGTGAATATTCATTTGAGTTTATTGTTTAATTTATATTATTTTCGAATATTCATTTGAACGTATGTACTTAATGAATATTATCTTGGATATTCATTTAAGGTTTTATTTATTTTCTTGAATATTATATTGAATATTTATTCGAGGAATTATTTATTTAATGAATATTTTATATATACCTATTCGAGGGTTAATCATGAGCAATATTTATATTAAGAATATTATTGAACTATTTCTGGTTTAATAAATATTCTTAGAATATTTATTTAATTCTTTCAACTAGTTCTAAAATGAAATATTTTATTCAAAAATTTCCTTGATATTCAAATACCATGTAAATTATCTCTAAGTCGTATTATTATTATTTTATCAAAGAAGGTTCTCAAAACTCCATTCTTCATTCGAGTCTATCTTCTAAAATATAAGAGAACCTTGCTTGAGAGCTGTTATTTCATTGAATACCCGGTCATATACTTGTTAAACTATTCGTTTCACCCGTGACTTGGTTGCTAACCATCAAATTGAGTTTGTTTGTTACTTCTTCATCATTCGAGGGGTAAGATTACTGGCACAAGTCAATATCCATTAACAAGCATCAGCTTGGGAGATATTGGTGAATTTTCCTTTCCAATTACATACGACTACTTTGTGGAGTCTTATCAACAAGTATTATACTTGGGGAAAGGGGGACGAGCTTTACGTTTCAGAGTCATGGATTTATTCGAACTAGGAGTATTTGTGTAAGAGGCTGTGGGACAGTCCATCATTAAAAATCTGTGTAAGGGGGTGTGAGACAGTCCATCAGTAAAACTGGTATAAGAGGCTGTGGGACAGTCCATCCTGGAAATAGGGTCTGAGTGGCGCCGGTCCCAACTATGCCCAACCGTTGGCTAGGGAGATCCGGCGTACGTTCTTCCTTCTACATGTGGAGAAACAAATCTTGAGATGCACAACCTATGACTGATCATCGTAAGGTGGTGACACCCTCATAATCCAAATCTATTTATTTTCTGCAACATTCTCAATGTTGGCAGGGTTGAAAAGTATTCAAAACGGGAATTGCAGTATTTTTCCTGCATGTTCCTCTTTTATTGTAAATGATAATATCTTGCTCATCTTTTGCTTAGCAGATATTTTCGCAGCATATAGATTTTGAGCTACCTTGTAACTTCATCGTTTACATTATACTGGCGCTATCTTCGTAAATGCATGGCATATGGTTACAAAGATATTATGAACTGTTGTATATTATCATTGTTCATTATATTATTTTTGGTGGGCTATTGCTCACCCTTGCTTTAATTATTATATCACAACAACAGCTAGATCTGATGGCCAGCACAAGTCACACTCGGTGCAAGCAAGGACAGCAGTCATAGGGTTGCCCACTGATGTCATGGTCGGCATTGCTGAGGTAGGAGCAACCAGTAGGCTAGACTGCCAGCTTTTGATTCATCAGACTTATTATATGTATGACCTATGTAAATGGATGGCAAAGAGTATGTAACAGTTAAACTGTAATTCTTTTGGGTTATAACAACACAAAACTTGTGATTAATAATATTTGTTGATTACTCTAATTTCATCTCTGGGACTATAACGGGTGTGTTTTGTGTTGTTGTTTTTGGGGCACAAGGTTGTAATTTAATTTATGTTGATGTTGTGGATGGAAATTGAGACCGTAACGACCGGATCCCCGATCCCAGATCCAGGACTGTTACAAGTATTATGTTTGCACAATATCACATAAGTATACGTGGTCACAAGTAATATAATTCAAGTTCGTTCCACAGAGATCTGGTTAAGTTTCTATTCAGTTAATGCACCTGTTCAACAATGAATGGTTTTAATTCACTGCTAAGATAAATAACAAATTGAAGTTTTAATTATCTAAATTAAACTAAGATGCAAATTATCAAACTAAGAATTAATTAACTGCTGAGATTTAAAACTGAACTTCTTATATGAGAATAAACATGGGACTCTAACTTCATTAACTACTTCGCTTAGAGTTGATGCCTTTAATCAATGCATGTGATGATTTTGATAACTGATCGAATAACACGAAACAAGTACACGCTACCTGTCAGCATACGTATACCAAACTACTCATACATCCACAAAAGAGATAGAAGATGAATAGACACCAATTATGCTTAGACCATATATGTCTATAGAATTTGAAAACATAAAGGTTGAAGAACAAGTTACTCATATTGATCACATAGGGCAATATTAGTATTTCATCTTATACTACGAATCATATTGATAACCAATTATGAATCTATGCTAGCATGGCAAGTTCTAAATCTCAAGATCCACTTTCACTTCACAAGAGATTAACAATTCAATTTAGATGTTAGATACACATCTAAAAGCATTAAGATTGACCATACAAGGATATCAAGAATTCATCACACACAGATCTTTAAAGCATTCACACTACTAAGCTACATAGATAAATCCGTTAGAATCCCATGACAACGATTATTTCATAATTGAACCGTTCATCACCATGGGATTTGATGAAAACATGGTATGAAACAAAATATGAATGAGAATAAGAATATTATTAAAACAAAGAGTTGAGAAAACAAATCTAGAATCCAGAATAACGCCTAAGAAAAGAACACAAAAGATGAAGTAGATCGAGATCCGTTGCTTGTCACGAGCGTTGATCTTTCTCCCCTTTTATCCCTTGCAATTCTATGCTATATTGATAACTATCCAAATTACAATGCTAAGATGTGTTTTTATAGCCCTAGAAGTCTTGCACAGCAAGAAAATATCCTAAAATACAATTAGAATTTGATTCTGGTGCAAGAACATGCCTAAAAATACGATTACAACTCAAATTAGGGCGAAATAGTAATTTTTAGCAATTTCTGGCCGACCAGGGCGCACCTTGCACACCTAGGGAGCAGCCTACGCACTTCACTCCTGCCCTAGGGCGCAGTCTGCCCCCTTACTGAGCAGTCTGCCCACTCTGCTGTGCACTTTTTGGCAATTTAGGGCGCAGTCTGCGCTGTTAGGTCGCAGTCTGCGCAGGAAGTTCCTGTCCAGATTTTTATTTTGCTTCAGGCTTCAAGAAAATTTCCCAAGCTTCGCGTGGACTACTTACGGGCCTCAAACGGACTTGTAGAAGTCCAGATATGATCAAAACAGTGGAGACTGCGCAACCTACCCGGAAATCCGAATTTTCCACAATTTGTTTATTTCTCATCCGTTTTCTCTTCCGATTCTTTTGCCACTTCCCGTTCTTCAATTACCTTAGCTTATAATCAACATGGTAGCATAAGTAAAGCTTCCATTCTTCATTCCAAGCTCAAATTACAATTCCAAAATCAATGGAAATCTTCAACCCTAACCGATGGAAACAATCCTGCACAACTACACAAAACACATCAAAACTACCACAAACTTGAGACCAAGTCAATCAGTTTAAGCCGATATGGAACGCTCCAAGTGGATATAAAATCTACTTATCACACCCCCAAACTTAAACCGATGATTGTCCTCAAGCATAAACAACTAAACACTACCTAATTAGTACCACTTCCGTAGGTGATCACGGTTGCATTTGGCATATGCAACAAGCCCTTTAAACCCCTAGGCAGCCCTAGTGGACGAGTAACATCTCGTGAGGGCCTATAACGAATGTACCCACAAAATCCATCTAACTAACAATGCAAAAACAATCTAACGCATGGATGCAACTAATATGAAAATGCAATGATCCCCTTTAGATTCACCAAAACCAACCAACAAGCAAATATCTCAAAGAATGCAATACATCCAAATAGAGCTCGACTAAGTCCCCATATACTAACAATACATGAACAGAAACGTGCGTGTGTGCAATACTCATCAGAAATACTCTCAAAACTAGATCAAAACCATACTCATTCTTCGCCAATATATCACAAGTTTATAAATAGAATTGTTGTAACCAATTTCTGTCGGTGTATCCGTTCGGTCGGACCTGCAATTGAAGAAGAATGCGAGTTTGATTCGGAGTCCCCTGACTCATCTTCATCCATTCTGGTTCTTGGTCTTTTGTCTCTTCGGTCGTCCAACTCCGGGTCTTCGGCTTCTAGAGCCTCGCGGAGTACCTTTTCCTGTAACTCGATCTCCTCCCTTTGGATCTTTAGGGCTTCTAACCTCAAACGGTCGGCCTCCCTTTTTTTGGCCAGACGTTCGGCCTCCCTGCTGCTTTTCTCTTTCTCTATCTCTTTCCGTTTCCCCTTGGCTTTTTGTTCTTCTCGCCACTTCATCAGAATTTCCCGTTGCTCTTCGGGAGACGGTACGTCCCCCTCTTCGTCGAAAATCAAATGTCTTGGGGTGATGGGAGGAGTGGTGCGAGTGTTTACAGCCATAGTGCCATCATCAGCCGTTGGTATTTCGGTTTCGTTCGCCATTACTAACAATATAATCTAACACAAACGTAACTCTGTGTTCCCACAGACGGCGCCAAATGTTGTAACCAATTTCTGTCGGTGTATCCGTTCGGTCGGACCTGCAATTGAAGAAGAATGCGAGGGTGTGGCCCCCCGATTCACCTCCGGTGTGAGAATAAGTTAACTGGTTCTTTTTTGAGTAAAGGTAAACGCAGAGTGTTTGTGTTATGTGTAAGTAATTGAATGAATCCAAACATTTGTTCACCTCTTTATCCTCGATGTTGGCAGTTACCGGAGAGTAAAGGAAGTGGTGAACGTGTTCCACGTTCCCACGTTCCCAGGGATATACAACCGAACGAACCGTTGTAAATGAAGGGACCGGATGACATGGGCCTTCGCCAAACCGGTACTCATTCCTTGACTGGGCCTTCGGTCCAGCCCAGTAAGAAGTTAGGCCTCTAACATGTCCCTAGGCTTCGTTCGGAGTTATCTTCAGGACGAAGGCTAAAGCCCAAGCCCATCTTCGGAATTCTGTATTCGTACGTTCCTTTCGGATAAGAACGGCGATGGACAATACTGAGACGCCTCCTAGGGAGCCGTGTCCCTTTATGGCTGACAGCTGTCTGTCCTCGAGATTTGCGCTTCAATCCCCGCCGTTGAATATGAAACGGCTCTGTCCAAACGTCACATCTTTTCTATTTAAACTCCACAGTTTCTTTCTTTCTTTCTTTTACGCACATATCATTTCTTTAACATTCAAAGGAAAAACTCCCTCCAGAGAGATCTCAAATAGCAATTGGGAGCGTTGTTTCATCACCGGAGGCCTCCAAATCGCCGATTCCAGTCGACATTCACGTCCAAGAAGCCTACCCCCACGAACTCGATCTTATCAGAGATCTCAAACAAATCAGTAAGTTCTCATTACTTCCCTTCTTTTTTCGATTCATCGCACACTTGAATTACTTTCTTTCCTGCTTTTGTGTTCATATCTGCTTTCCGTACTCATACACACATGTATGCATCTATATGTGCACATATGTAAAGTTACCCGTGCAGTTTATTCTTGTCGTTTTGAGTAGAACATGCGCGTGTCCTTTCCTTTTAGTTTCCGTTGTGTTGCTCTGATACAACCCCTTGAACCTTGAGATTTGCTTGGAAGTTGTTAGGGTTGAGATGTCCTTCGGGACTTCCAAACCCTGAGAACTCCCTTCGGTCTGTCCCGATCTTTATAACTTTTAGACGACCCGTAATTTGCCAAACCTTAGATTTTAGGATTCTCCGACCGATCCTGGCTCACTGTACTCGGCCTCTCCCCTTTTTGTTTTCGTCTTCTTTGTCCGAGTACAAAGCTAATGTCTCTTCATTTCCGAATGCAGGGACATGGATCGGTCAACCGAAGGTGCTGGTCCTTCGGAGGTATCACCGTTCAGTGACGTCGGGGAGTATCCTGCGGCGAACTTTCGGTCGCACCTGACTGAGGAAAAAATAGAAGAATTCCATTCCAAATACCTAGTAGAGAGGAATGTCTGGTACTTATTCACTCCCAGGAAGAGAGACCGTATTTGGCACAACCCTGAGGTTCCACCTCTCTTCGGCGGAAGTGTGGCCACCGGCATATCCGAAATGGCCTTCAAGTGTGGCTTTCGGCTGCCGATGCTGCCAATACTGAAAAAATTGCTGAGGCAAGTTGGGATCGCCATAGGACAGCTGGATCCGAACAGCTTTTTTCATATAAATGCTTTCCAAGCCCGATGCTTAGCTAAAAAGATGACTCCGAGGACAACCCTGTTCTGGCATCATTATGAGCTTCGGAGGAATTCCAAAAGCAGCGGTTTCTACACTATCGCTCGTCGGACCGGCAGGGCCGATTGGGCTCAGACAAACTCCAACAATAGGGGGGCCCATGAGAAGTGGGTTTTCATCTCGGGCCCGAAAATGGAGAAGTACGGCCGCTGGCAGGATCTGGACCCGTCGAGGTTGCAGTATCCCGAGATGTTGGAGGCGGACAAACACGATTATCGTCTTCTTTGTGAACTCGATATGGGTAGGGTTCCCCTATCGGACAGCCGGGATAACGCCTGGTTGGTCTCCCTCTGGGGTAGTGGTAACATTTATCCTTACTCCTTTCCATCCGAGTGTTTCCTTTACTGTATTTTTATTTCTTGTTGCCAATGTTTAACACTCTCGTTTTTGTGCAGTGTCTTCTCTTGGTCATATTATTGAGCGCAAACGCAAGAAGGCAGCTCAACTCTCGATAGCTGCTACGGCCGAAGCCGATGCTGCCGATCAATCGGCCGGCAAGGAGCTGGAATCTGTTCCCGACACCGGTGGGGGAAGCGAAACTCCAGTGGCTTCTCCTCCGCGAGATCAGGGGGATGGTATCGTCCAGGCCCTCTCAACCGATTCCCGAAAGAGGGGTCGGTCGGGAGATGCCGGACTGAAAGTATACCATCCTCCCTGGGGAGTCCTTGAGACAGATCAAATCATTGTCCCTGCCCCCCAGCTGTCTACCATAGTAGGTCCCGATCTTTGCCGGGGTCTCATTCTGCCAGCCGACAGGCCCACGTTTGCTAAGGCAAACGACCTTGAGGCTTGTACTGAAATGCTGGCTCTGCTCTCCATGGTAAGCTTTGCTTTTTCTCGGTGTTATTTCTTTCACTTGTATTCAGTGTTTAATTCTTTTCCCTTGTTTGTTTCCAGGGGGTCTCTTGGTCGGCCGTAGTGACTGAACGGATGGAGGGTATACAGAAAAAGCTGGAGGCAGCCAACCTGACTGAAGTTCGGGCAGTCAAGGCTGAAGAGGACCTCCGGAATGCAACTTCTGACTTGGAGAGGGTCACCGGCCAATCTAACTCCTTGAAGGCCGAAAATGATGCCTTGAAGGCAAAGTTGCAGGAGATGGACGCCTTGAGGGCTAGGGTCGAGTGGAGAAACAAGCAGCTCAAGCTTTCAAGGAAAAAGGTTCGGAAGCTGTAGAAGACCCTGGAGCTGACCGAAGAAAGATGCTACCAACTGGGGTATGACGGCGCTGTGCTGAAGGCACATTCTTTGGGCTTCGATCATACTCAGCTGGTAGATCCTTCGCTCGGGATGACGGATCCGGTTGGTCGGGAGGAGTCTGATCAACCCTTGGAGGTTTCTTCGGGCGAAGATGAATCTCTTTCCGACGATCCTTCAGCTGGTGACGCCTTGTAATTTTGTAGATTTTAATATTTTCGAACTTGTAATGTTTAACTTTGCCTTCGGGCTCTTTATTCGTGCCTTCGGGCTTGTAATACTTTACTTTGCCTTCGGGCTTGTTTTAATTAAGTTTGCCTTAGCATAATATTCTTCTTTTATGCGTCTTCGGCTTCGGCCTTAATTTGGCTTCTGTTTCTGTTCATGCGTCTTTGGCTATGTTTTGCCTTAGCATGATTTTTCTTTTTTATGCCTCTTCGGCTTCATTTTGCCTTAGCATATTTATTTTATTTTTATTTTTATGCGTCTTCGGCATTATATTGCCTTGGCATAATTACTTATATTTTTATGCATCTTCGGCCATTTTCGCCTTAGCATAATTACTTGTATTTTTGTGCTTCTTCGGCCATTCTTGCCTTTTTGTGCATCTTTGGTCGTAACCTAGCTGCCCCCAAGTATTTAAGGGGTTTTGTAAATGATTAAGGTCTCATTCGGTCGGCTGAAAAATATTTTCTCCAGGCCTTAATGTCAAAGCAACTTGAATACTAAGACAATTTTGTAAGAGGCCAAATTTTATTCGGTCGGCCCCAAATTTGGATTCGTCAAGTATTTGTAGCTTAAAACACAATGTACTTGAACACTACCAATAAGTTAAGGGGCGCATGTTTTATACGGTCGGCCCCAAACATGGGTCTATTAAGCTTAATATTGCGTACTTAGCTTTTTGGCTATAAATGTACTTAGCTTAACAATAACGGATAAAAAATGGAGCAAAACAATCTTTTCAATAACCATGCAACTCTTACATAGATTTGATTACAGATTGATGCTAGCTTATAGAATTCAGAATAAAGTTGCATAAGACAAAATACTGAAGTAAAAAGCAATAAAAGTTGGACCAGTATGCTTACTGGTAGAAACGGCGAAGGCGAGCGGCGTGCCAGGTGTTTTTGATTGGGCTGCCGTCTGGATGAGCCAATTTGTAGGTGCCTGGTCGGACCACTTCAATCACCACATATGGACCTTCCCAGTTGGGCATAAGCTTGCCTTTTTTTGCTGGCATGGAGGTGGCTAACTCCCGAAGCACTAAGTCCCCGGCTCGAAAAGATCTCTTCTTCACCCCCGAATCATAGTACTGGGCTGCCTGCAGTTGGTACCTTAAGTTTCTTTGGTGGGCAGCCTCTCTTTCTTCTTCTAGTAAGTCCACATTTGCTCGAAGTCCGAACTCATTTGTCTCCACGTTAAACGTTTCTGTTCGGTACGACTCTAAACCAACTTCGACAGGTAGAAGGGCATCAGTTCCGAAGGCCAGTTTGAAAGGTGTTTCCCCGGTTGAAGATCTTGTAGTGGTTCGGTAAGCCCATAGGACCCATGGTAGTTCTTCAGCCCAAAGTCCCTTAGCTTCCCCTAGCCTTTTCTTGATTCCATCAAAAATGATTTTGTTGGCCGCCTCGATCGCCCCGTTTCCTTGGGGATGCCCTACTGAACTGAACTTCTGTTTTATCCCGAATTGAGCCAGGAATTTTCTGAACTTGCTCCCAATGAATTGAGTACCGTTATCGGACACACAAACCATAGGTATGCCAAACCTCAAGATCACCTGTTCCAGCATGAATTTCTTCGCGGCCTCTTCGGTAATGGCCGAAAGGGGTTTTGCTTCTATCCACTTTGTCATATAGTCGATTGCCACAATACAGTATTTCGCTTGCTTAGTGCTGGTGGGTAGGATCCCCACAATATCGACCGCCCACATAGCAAATGGGATCGGGCTAAGGACTGAAGACATCTCTTCGGGAGGTTGCTTCGGGATTGTGCTGAATATCTGGCATTGCTTGCATTTCTTTGCATATTCTGTGGCGTCTTCTTTCATTTTTGGCCAGAAGAATCCCTGCCTAAGGATCTTGAAGGCTAAGGATCGTCCTGCCAAATGTTCTCCACAAATCCCTTCATGAACCGTCTCCAAAGCAAGCTGTTGTTCATCTTTGTCCAAACATCTGAGTAGCGGCTGGCTTACCGATCGTCTGAACAAACGGCCCCCGACCAGAGTGTAATTTCCCGACCGATACTTAACCTTCTGTGCTTCCCTTCGGTCAAGTGGTAGGATGCCTTTTTCCAAGAAGGCCCTGATGGGAGTCATCCAATTGACCCCTTGATGAATTTCCATGCACTGCTTCTTTTCTATCGAAGGTGTCTTTACTTCGGTCAGATAGATGGACCCACTTAGGTTTTGGGTTTCTGCCGAAGCTAACCTCGAGAGGGCGTCTGCCCGACTGTTGTTTTCTCTAGCTACTTGAGTTAACTCGAAAGTTTTAAACAGCAAAGATTGTTCACGTACCTTAAGGGCGTATGCCTTGGTTCGGGGATCTTTTTGCCCATACTCTCCTGAGAACTGTTTTACCACCAACATTGAATCACTGAACGCCCTTATGTGCTTAACTTCCAAATTTCTTGCCAAATCTAGCCCGGCCAAGAGTGCTTCATATTCGGCTTCGTTGTTCGTCAACGGGAAAGTGAACCTGATAGCTTGACAAATCTCGAATCCTTCTGGGCTTGTAAGAATTAGCCCTGCCCCGCACTTTTCCTTGGCGACCGAACCATCGACAAACAACTTCCATTTTCCCGGTGTCTGAATCATTTGTTCTTCAGGAGCTAAGTCATTCGGCCCCGAAAAAGAGCATTCTACTATGAAATCCGCCAATGCTTGGGCTTTGATCGAAGTCCTTGGTGTATACTCCAAATCAAGCTCCCCCAATTCGATCGCCCAAGCAACCACTCTGCCCGATGCCTCTGGCCTTTGCAATATTTTCTTTAACGGCTGATCGGTTACAACTTTGATCGTCCTTCCCTGGAAATAGTGCCTTAGCTTTCTTGCGGCCACTACCAGTCCATAAGCGAACTTCTCTGCATTCGGATATCTTGTTTCTGCGTCCTTGAGAATATGAGAGACATAGAATACCGGATGCTGGTTTCCTTCGTGTTCTTTGACCAACACGGCTCCAAGTGTTCGGTCGTTCACAGCCAAGTACAGCTGCAATGTCTCCTTCGGGTCGGGTCTCATTAAGAGTGGGGCTTTCACTAAGTACTCTTTAACATCCTCGAATGCTTTCTGGCAATTTGGCCCCCACTCGAAATTCTTGGACCCCCGAAGCACTTCAAAGAATGGTAAGGCCTTTTCGGCCGATCAGGAGATGAACCTCCTCAGGGCTGCTAGCCGTCCGGTCAGCTTTTGAATGTCCCTGATTGTCTTCGGTGCCTCCATTTCAATGACTGCTTTAATCTTCTCCGGATTGGCTTCAATTCCTTTGGCGCTAACCATGTATCCCAGAAATTTCCCACTATTCACTCCAAACGTACATTTGTTCGGATTGATCCTCATGTTGTTTCTTCTGAGCGTTTCAAAACATTCCCTCAGATCTTCTGCATGATCCCTGAAAAGGGACTTAACAATCATATCGTCCACGTAGCATTCCATGTTCCGGCCGATCTGGGCTTTGAACACTTTGTTGATCATCTTTTGGAATGTTGCCCCGGCATTCTTCAAGCCGAAAGGCATCTTGATGTAGGCATAAGTGCCATTCGGTGTGATGAATGCTGTCTTGGGAACGTCCTCGGCATTCATGGCAATTTGGTGGTATCCTGAGAATTCATCCAGGAAACTGAGTATTTGATGCCCCGAAGTAGCATCTATCAGTTGGTCAATGTTTGGCAAGGGATAGTGGTCTTTTGGGCAATGCTTATTCAGGTCGGTGTAGTCGACACACATCCTCCACTTGCCATTAGATTTCTTCACCACCACTACGTTTGCCAACCAGTTGGGATAGTCTATCTCTTCAATGAACTTTGCTTCCAGCAATTTTTCGACTTCAACTTGGATTACTTTCTGCCTTTCCATGGCGAAATTCCTCTTCTTTTGTCTTACGGGCTTGGCTTCGGGAGCTACATTTAAACAGTGTTTGGCAACCGCAGGGTCCAAACCTGGCATATCTTCGGGATTCCATGCGAATACGTCGTGGAATTCCCTAATGACCTTGATGACTTTCTCTTTTAATTTCGGCTCCATGTTCTTTCCAATTTGGATCATCTTTCCCGACTGACCCACGTATAGTTCTACCTCTTCGGTCTCTGCAGCCGGCTCAGCAATCGGGCTTGACAGGTCGGCCCCAAACTTTTCCAACTCAATGTTCAGCAGTTGGTGGCTGCCCCCAGCTTCGGTCTCATTTCTTTTCCTTTTTCCGGCTTCGGTCATCTCTATGTCTTTGTCTCTTTCCAAATCCTCCAACATGATTATTCTGGCGGCTTTCTGATCGCCTCTCATTTCTCCAACTCCATGTTCTGTTGGGAACTTCAACTTTAGATGAGGGACAGAGGACACGGCCTGGAACAAAGATAAGGCCGGCCTTCCCAAAATTCCGTTGTACGGACTATCGACCCGGACGACATAGAACTTTGCTTCCTTCACCACAGTGTACGGCGCTTTTCCCATCATGACAGACAAAGTGATGGTCCCTTCTATCGGTACAGGCTGATTACCGAAACCATACAAGGGCGCCTCGTGGCATGGCTCCAACTGTTCACCTCCCAAATTCATCTTGCAATATGTCCGGTGATATAGAATGTTGACTGAGCTCCCTTCGTCCACCAGCACTCTCCATATCTTGTTTTCCCCGATTACTGGGTTTATAACAAGTGGGTCTTCGTGCGGCCATATCACGTCTTCGTAGTCATCTTCTGTGAAGGAGATGGGCAATGGTTGCTTAGCTGAACTTGATTGGTACAGGTTGTAGATCTGTCTGGCGTACTTTTTCCTTGCTGTCTTACTATCCCGATCAAGCACTGTTCCTCCGGAAATTGTCCTGACCTCCCCTCTGTACTTCTCCGAACTCTCAGCTTCCTTCCTTTTCTCCTTGGACTCGAGTTTGTCCCTCAAGTCGCCCACAAATTGGGTCAGTTCCCCATCTTTGATCATTCTTTCAATTAACTTCTTCAAATGATAGCACTCCTCGGTGTTGTGACCTTTGTCCCGATGGTAGTCACAATACTTGCTGTCGCTTCTTCTGTTCTCAGGGGTCTTCAACTTGGGTGGTCTGACAAACCCAGGTTTACCCTTTATCTCATGGAGAATCTTCGAGATAGGTGTGTTTAATGGTGTGAACACAGTGCTATCTCTATCTCTTCTTCGTTCGGCCCCTTTGTCGGGCCATGTATCATTCAACCTGCTCTTGATATCTCCTCGACCCCTTCGGTCGTCTCTTCTGTCATCCCTTCGGTCATCCCTCCTGTCATACCTATCATTTTTCTTCTCCTTGTACCCCCCGATTGATTCCAATTTTCTTCTAATGGCCTCTCCTCTCACATATATATCATTTAAAGATTTGGGAGGCATATCATAAAGAGAGGACCGAAGCTTCTTACCTTTGACAGGGTCGAGGCCTGCTGCGAGGAATCCAGCCGCCTTGACTTTGTCCAAGTTGGTTACCATGCCAGCTTCTTCTTTGAACCTTGCTAAGTAATCACCCAAATCTTCGTTCGGCCCCTGCCTGCAGTGGATCAGTGCTTCAGTATCCTTCTCTCTTCGGCACAAATGTGAGTAGTGCCTCAAGAATTTTTTCTTCACTTGCTCATACGAGCCTATCGACCTAGGTCTCAGCGACCTGTACCACATGGATGCATTCCCCTTCAGGTAGGTCTTGAACATCTTACACAGCATCACATCGCAGTGCCCCATCCCAGTCATGAGCGATTCATATTTCTCACAATGATCTTCGGGGTCACCCTTTCCGTTAAATTCATTCATCTTCGGGAACTGCCTTCCGGGAGGCGGTCGAAAGTGTTCGACGTCTTCGGTCACCACTGGCTCGTGGCTAACCTTTCTCTCTCCAAACATGGCCTTCTCAATTCTCCGGATGCGATCGTCCGTATGCGGACCCTCCTCTTCCGAATCGGAGGAATAAACCACCTTTGACCGGGTTCTCCTCGAGTTTGATTCGGAGTCCCCTGACTCATCTTCATCCATTCTGGTTCTTGGTCTTTTGTCTCTTCGGTCGTCCAACTCCGGGTCTTCGGCTTCTAGAGCCTCGCGGAGTACCTTTTCCTGTAACTCGATCTCCTCCCTTTGGATCTTTAGGGCTTCTAACCTCAAACGGTCGGCCTCCCTTTTTTTGGCCAGACGTTCGGCCTCCCTGCTGCTTTTCTCTTTCTCTATCTCTTTCCGTTTCCCCTTGGCTTTTTGTTCTTCTCGCCACTTCATCAGAATTTCCCGTTGCTCTTCGGGAGACGGTACGTCCCCCTCTTCGTCGAAAATCAAATGTCTTGGGGTGATGGGAGGAGTGGTGCGAGTGTTTACAGCCATAGTGCCATCATCAGCCGTTGGTATTTCGGTTTCGTTCGCCATTACTAACAATATAATCTAACACAAACGTAACTCTGTGTTCCCACAGACGGCGCCAAATGTTGTAACCAATTTCTGTCGGTGTATCCGTTCGGTCGGACCTGCAATTGAAGAAGAATGCGAGGGTGTGGCCCCCCGATTCACCTCCGGTGTGAGAATAAGTTAACTGGTTCTTTTTTGAGTAAAGGTAAACGCAGAGTGTTTGTGTTATGTGTAAGTAATTGAATGAATCCAAACCTTTGTTCACCTCTTTATCCTCGATGTTGGCAGTTACCGGAGAGTAAAGGAAGTGGTGAACGTGTTCCACGTTCCCACGTTCCCAGGGATATACAACCGAACGAACCGTTGTAAATGAAGGGACCGGATGACATGGGCCTTCGCCAAACCGGTACTCATTCCTTGACTGGGCCTTCGGTCCAGCCCAGTAAGAAGTTAGGCCTCTAACAAGAATAGACTGTGAACACTTCATAACCTAGGAACACCTCCATCCTTATCTAAGTTAGCCAGAAATTCATGCTTTATTACTAACAACTACAACACATAATACTATATACAATAACGCATGCTTATTTAACCGTGCAATGGATGAGACCCCAAAAGGCTTATACAATAATACCCATGTAGCGAGCGTTAGGTTAGTGGATTTCAGACTATAAAAGCCTTAGGTCACTAGGCACAAAGTCCCCGCGAACTTAATTGCTCGAGTATTAAAGAGCTCACCCTGGTTAATTTTGCATATAACAAATTAAACACCTATTTTTTTTCTTGTTTTTCTTGTTTTTTTCTTTTTTTTCATATACATGCAATCTGGAATGAGAATTCTCAATTCCAACCCTAGACTACTCGTATAAATATGAGCCGACTACTAGCCATTTGACACCTAGCCATTATTGACAACTAGCATGAAATCCCTGGTTTCCCCCAAACTTAGACTTAAGTGCTTCAATGTCATCAAGGGAATAACGAGCATTCTAAATATAATCAAGTGATTAAATCTAAAACAACCAAACAAGCATAACCTCAACCTAGCTCAGAAGCAAACAAATGAGACTGTGTAAATATTTTGTTTCCGAAGCATGCAAGTCAATTTCATAGAAACTATAAATCAACCCTCTACTCATCATTACCATACTCAATAAGAAATCTACCTACCAATCAGAATTAACTCATCCTAAGGGATCATGAACTATGCATGCATGAAAATGCAACTAAAATGGACTCACATGGTATAAAAATAAAATAACAGAATGTCCCATATGAAACAAACATAAATAATACACACATACATGCATGAATTACCACTACGTACAAAGCATGATATCTATATGAACACAATAACACATAATCACAAATAACTACAAATACACAACTTATCCCCCAAACCACCCCCAAACATGAAAGATTCAATGTCCACATTGAATGGAAGTAAATACGAGGAATAGTAAAACATACCTACTCATCGGAACCACATGGGTTGCCTCCCATGAAGCGCTGTCGTTAACGTCATTTAGCCGGACAAATATGATTCAAATCATGGTGGCTCGAAGATCGCATTCGACTTGTCCTTATCAGAAGGACCATTCACCCATTGATTGACAACCTTCTTGCTATCTTCCCACATTTTTTCTAAATAAAACTTCACCTTGACTCCTCCTCCAATCGATTTTTTCTTTTTCTTCTTCACACCTCTAAGGTGTTTATGCATCACAGTTGATTGATAAGAACCCTCTTCTACCTCATCATCCATGATCCACCTTCTTAACACATTATCTTGACACACTTTAAAAATCACCAACTCATCATTCAGAAGGACATACTTCAAATGGGATGGAAGTTTTCCGAGCTTGACATTCGAGAGATCTCGAATTGAAGAACTGTCAATGGAATCACTGATGTGATGTTTTAGCATGTGCGTGTCTGAATTTTTGCTCAACAACTGATCAAACTCCTCTGCCTGACCCGTATCACCCATTTCCACACTGAAACACTCTTCATCTTCTGTCAGAAATTTCATGGCCTTGAACACATTAAAGGTGACATTCTGATCTTGCACCCTCATTGTAAGCTCTCCTTTTTGCACATCGATCAAAGTACGGCCCGTAGCTAGAAAAGGCCTTCCCAAGATTATGGGAATCTTCTTGTCTTCTTCGAAATCTAAAATCACAAAATTGGCAGGAAATATGAGCTTATCAACCTTCACTAGGACATCCTCTACTATACCCCTCGGATAAGTGATCGTCCTATCAGCC
The DNA here is from genome assembly GCA_036435485.1 of Saposhnikovia divaricata. Taxonomy (NCBI): domain Eukaryota; kingdom Viridiplantae; phylum Streptophyta; class Magnoliopsida; order Apiales; family Apiaceae; genus Saposhnikovia; species Saposhnikovia divaricata. The sequence continues at coordinate 49,596,720 of CM071594.1, read as the reverse complement.
AACTGCAAAGAGATGTTGGTTGGCTTCGGATCAGGTAGACCAAGTTGCTTGAAAACAGACAAGGACATGAGATTAATGCTAGCTCCCAAATCACATAAGCATTTGTCAAAAGACAACTTCCCAATGGTGCATGGAATTGTAAAGCTTCCTGGATCCTTAAGTTTAGGAGGAAATTTCTGTTGCAACACCGCACTACACTCCACTGTCAATGCCACTGTTTCAAATTCTTCCAACCTTCTCTTTCATGACAAAATATCCTTCATGAACTTTTCATATCTCGGCATCTGCTCCAATGCTTCAACAAAAGGAATGTCAATGGATAGTTTCTTGAAAACATCCATAAACTTCTGAAACTGTTTTTCTTGATCTTGTTTTTGCAAGCGTTGAGGATATGGAGGAGGAGGATAGATCTGATTCACCAACTACTGTTTCGGAGGAGAGTTTTCAGTAGAATTTTGCTTTTGAAGTCTTTTTGGGAATGGAGGAGGTGGATAGATATGATTGCTCTCTGTAGACTGCTTTGGAATAGATGTTTCAACAAAGGTTTTACCTTTTTCCGCTTCGCCATCCAACTGATCAGCTGCCAATTCAGAATTTACCTTTTCTTTATCTGTAAAAGCCTCCACCTGCTGTTTCTTGATTTCTTCGTCTTCCTCAGCTGCTGATTTTTGATCCCTCATGACTTTTCCAGATTTTAAAGTAACTGCATTGACCTGTTCCTTGACTTCTCTCTTGCCTGGATTAGGCTCTATATCACTTGGAAGAGTTCCTTGCTGCCTATACAATAAAGCACTTGCAAGTTGCCCCATCTGGTTCTCCAAGGTCTTGAGAGAAACTGCCTGGCTTTTAACCATCAACCTCAACTCATCCAATTCTGATTTTTCACTAGAAGATTGCCCTGCATTAGCCTGAGGCTGTTGCTGAAAACTTGGAGGTTGGAATGGTTGCCTTGGAGCATACTGCTGCTGATAGCCCTGAATGAATGGCCTAGCTCCAAATTGTTGATAAGGCTGCTGTTGTTGTTGAGCACCTTGAGCACCTTGCGTATTGCTCCAGCTGAAATTGGGATGATTCCGATTATTTGGATGATAAGTGGATGGAACTAGTGGAGCAGGTCTTTGGAAATTACTCACAAACTGTGTTGATTCAGAAGAGATAGCACACTGATTCGTGTCATGTGCCCCCGCACATAGCTCACAAACACTAGCAACCTGCTGAACTCCATAATTAGTAAGAGAATCCACCTTCATCGTAAGTGCCTTCAACTGAGCTGCTATAGGCTATAGCTATTGCTGCATCAACTTTAAGAATTCCTGCTACCTTGCCTTGAGAAAGTCTCTGAGTTGGATTTTGATATTCATTAGCAGCCATCGTCTCAATAGATCATATGCCTCCGCATAGCTCTTAGCCCATAAAGCTCCACCTGATGGTGCATCTAGCAAAGGTCTAGAATGTGCTCCCAACCCATTATAGAAACCATTGATAACCATCCAATCAGGCATACCATGATGAGGACACTTACGAAGCATCTCCTTGTATCGTTCCCAAGCCTCACACAAAGATTCTCCAGATTGTTGCTGAAATTGAGTAAGAGCATTCCTTATTGCTGCAGTTTTCGCCATGGGAAAGAATTTAGTAAGAAACTTCTGAGCAAGATCCTCCCAAGTAGTAATGGAACCAGCTGGTAAAGAGTGCAACCAGCCCTTAGCCTCCCTAAGAGAGAATGGGAAAAGCCTCAATTTGATAGCATCATTCGACACACCATTGAACTTGAAAGTGTCACAAATCTTGATGAAATCCCTGATGTGCATATTAGGATCCTCCGTAGAAGATTCCCCAAACTGAACTGAATTCTGCACCATCTGAATCGCGCCAGGCTTGATTTCGAAGTTGTTATCTGCAATAGTTGGCCTGATAATGCTAGATTGGATATCATTGATCTTAGGCTGAGAATAATCCTTCAAAGCCTTAGCTGCTACTGCTGCTCCTACTACTTCTTCCATATCTTTTACTGCTGCAAGTTCTTCTTCTGCCAGTTTACGAGTTTGCAAACGTGTTCGCATACACGTTCAAGTACCTGAAACACCAAGAAACAATAAACTAAGTAAGAAAATCCGAGTAAGTGAACGCTAACGACCACTGATTACAAGCACATAAACTAAAAACAAAACACAGATGATCCCCGGCAGCGGCGCCAAAAATATTATCACAAATTTCTTCAAAAAATTATTATTACAAATGAATTATGTTATCTATCTATTTTATATAATGTAGGCCAATATGATATTTTGACCAATTTTGAAAATACTAACATATGCCTTTGATTTATAATCGTTATTCTCATTTAAGAGCGTAAATGAATCAAAATGTTCGTGAGTTGCTCGAACTCGGCTCATAAAATATTTGAATTTCGCTTAATAGTTTTCGAGTCGAACTCGAGCTTAAATATTTTACCGAGTCGAGTTCGAACTTCGAATTACTCGGCTCGTAAGGTTCACGAGCCTAATCGAGATTTTATCATTTTGAATTTTTATATATTTTTTATATATATTTCAACACAAATATTTAATATTTTTATTTGAGCCGAACCCAAATCGAACCATTCATATCATTCTTTTGCCGAAAAGGGTAAAATTAGTTCGAGTTTTAGAACCGAGTTCAGACGTATCAAACTTTTTTTGAACCAATCTTCAAGCTTAAAATGTAAAGCTCGATCGAACTCGACTGAACAATTTAGTCGAGGTCAAACTCGAGTCTTACACTGTTTGACTCGGCTCGACTTGATTACACCCCTACTCTCATTTCTTTCGGTTAAAATATTTTAATAGAATAAAAAATATAATTTTTCGAATAAAACAAAATCTGTTGCACATGAGATTTAAATTAATATAGGTTAACTGATAGATATTTAGATAATAGTTAAGCTAGAAATATTATAAAATAGATTATAGATTAAATAAAAAAAATAGAGATTTAAACTGTCTAGCTATATTATTGAAATATGATACTTACTAGAGAAAATATATCATACTGTATAAAATTGCATACCAAAATTTTAGTAAATTTTAATATTACATTTTATATAAGTACACTTGCATTAAAATCGATTATTATGACTTTTAAGGATAATCTATGTTTAGCATAAGAAAAAATGGATTAATTTATATATGAGATGTAGACATCGTATTGATTCAATTATATAATTGAAAAGAAACATAGTTTGGTTAGAGTACAACATGTTAAATGAGATTATAGATGCAATACAAACAATTATAAGATTAAAAAGTATAAATATGTTGATGAAATATAGGTATTTAATAAAAATAATATTGCATTATATATAATGCACAAGTTATAATAATCAATTAGTTGAATTTAGGGAATGTAAAAATGGTTGGATTTAAGAAAATAGATTCTATAAATAACATTACATTGTATATATATTTTAGATTAATGTAAGTGAGTTTTTAAAATAAAACTACATGTAATATTCATATACACATATGTATAGTTGTTGGATTGCTTGTAGAGCTTCTTTCAAGAAATAAAATATAGGATCATGAATGGTATATAAATCCATTTACATTTATAAAAGTACACTTGTATTAAAATCTGTTATTATGATTGTTAAGGATAAACTATTTTTAGCATAAGAAAAAATGGAATAATTTATATATGAGATGTAGACATCATATTGATTCAATTATATAATTGAAAAGATACATAGTTTGGTCAGAGTACAACATGTTAAATGAGATTATAGATGCAATACAAACAATTATAAGATTAAAAAGTATAACTATGTTGATGAAAGGTAGATATTTAATAAAAATAATATTGCATTATATATAATGCACAAGTTATAATAATCGATTAGTTAAATTTAGGGAATGTAAAAATGGTTAGATTTAAGAAAATAGATTCTAGAAATAACATTACATTGTATATATATTTTAGATTAATATAAGTGAGTTTTTAAAATAAAACTACATGTAATATTCATATACGCATATGTATAGTTGTTGGATTGCCTGTAGAGCTTATTTCAAGAAATAAAATATAGGATCATGAATGGTATATAAATCCATCATTTTGTAGTAAAATATATCATTATCACTATCAGCACTACCACGAACAACACATCGGCAACATCACCATCATTACCACCACTGACATATCACCGCTAGCACACCATCACGATCATGCACCACAACCAAAGTTACCAAAATATTGATTGCAACCACATCAACACCACCAGAATCACCAAAACAAAACAAAATGAATAAAAATTCAACTCATGTTACCCAAATTTGAATCCAAATCATTAAAAATTTTGAACACAAATTACTAGAATATTCCAGATTTGAAAATTTGTTCAAGTTCGAAGGTGTTGGTAATGGTTTTGACGATGATAGAGTGGGTGAAAATGACTCGATGGGCGCTACAAACTCATATCTATTACGAGATGACAAAGTAGGAGATGATTGAGTTAGAGGAGGCGTGATTAGAAATATGGATGGAATTCGATGATAAACATATTCGTAAGTCAATTTGATTACAAGAAGAAATAGCAAAATGATGATGGTTTATACACACACTTCAAATATCTCTTTTTCACAAACATACATATTATATATACATGGTCTTACTCTAATTGAAACCACTCTTAGAGTAGAAACTATAAACAAAAAAAAATCATAAATCGCATCGAAATATAGCACATATGGCATGCAAACTGATCATTGGGAGATGGAGAAAAATATATACAATGAAGTTAAATTTCAAAAAAAAAACCCACCGATTGACCTAGGGGCTTAAATTTCATTGATATGAAAACTGATCATTGAGAAGGTATATTTAATTGTGTGTGGTGCTTCTAGGGGCCATTAGATTATATTGATCTAAGGGCCTATGTGTGTGTGATCATGAATGCCGATGATAAGTGGAATATATAAGCAGAGAAAAGGTGGTGATAATAGTTGGGTATTACAAGTAATAGTATAATAGGAGGGGGCATGAGGGTGGAGGTGGATAAGTAAATTATTTTTGAATGTGTGGCTGAAATTAAATATAGATATAAAATATAAAAGTCTCAAATTATTTTTCAGTGTTCATTTCAGTATACACTTGCCTAAATATATAACACATGTGAATTTACTAACTCATGGTTAGATTTTAGAAACTATGAATTGTTTAGTATTTCACTCTTTTGAAGTTATTGTTTTTAAATTATTAGGTGTAATTATATTGTCATGATCATAAATGAAATTTACGTAAGAAGTTAAGCTAATATCACTTTTCATAAAAAAAAATTTTTGCAAATAAATCACATTATCAGTATATAGTGTTTCAAAATTACGATTCATGTATTTGAAAATTAGAAAAAATCAAATTATATGAATTAAAATGGTGCGCGTGCTTTGCACGGGCTTTCATGCTAGTTGATTAGTAAAGGTGAAATTTTAGTTAGATAAAATATAAAAGATATTGTATTTTACCCGAAAAAGGAAATTATTTGGTTATTGAAAAAAAAGAAAAGATAATATATTTAACCCGAAAAAAGAAATTGATTAGCTAGTAAGATGGATTTTATATGTAATTGGATAAGGGTAAATAAGTAATTTTAAAAAAGGAGAAATTTTAGTTAGATTAAATGTAAAAGATATGGTATTTTACATGAAAAATGAAATTATTTAGCTATTAAAAAATACAAAAGGTAATATGTTTAACCTGAAAAAATAAATTGATTAGTAAATGAGAAATTTTAGTTATATAAAATATAAAAGATATTGTATTTTACCTGAAAAAGAAAATTATTTGGTTATTGAAAAATAGAAAAGATAATTTAGCTTAAAAAGGAAATTGATTAGTTAGTAGGATGAATTTTATATGTAATTGAGTAAGGATAAATATGTAAAATCAACAGGTACCGGACCGACCGATTGATTGACCAAACTTTTAGTGTTTCGACTATTATATAATAGTATAGATAATATATACATAGGGTCTTATTCTAATAGAAACTAACTTAGAATAGAAACTAGAAATTAAACCTAAATTAAATATTTCAAGTTAATATAATGACCAAATTAGGGGTACTCCAATACAAAAAACGTTTAAAATTATTGTCTCTATTCAACAAAAAAATAAAAATTTTTTTAAAAAAAGTTACTGTTCACGTGATGACGTGGCACGTGAACAGTAACTTTTTTTAAAATTTTTTTTATATTTTTGTTGAATAGAGCCAAGAATTTTAAACGTTTTTTGTGAAGGTGCCCCTAGCGGGCCCATTAAAATAAATGAAATATAATTTATTTAGTGTAGGTTTCTAGTTTCTATTCTAAGGTTGATTTCTATTTGAACGCTAGCCAATATACATATAGTATATAATTGATACATAATTTTTGAAATTGGATAATTATATTAATTATATACTAGAATATTCTAAAATTATTCAAATTATTTTATATAAATATATATGATCGAATATCATAATGATAAGACCCGACTCAATGTTCATTTAAATTTTTACTTATTTTTTAAACGAATATGATTTATATCCGTTATTAACGAATCAAATCCAAATTTGAACCCAAATTCATCGGATTCATTATCTACACTAATATTATGTAAAAATATCAACTGTTTATAATTATTGTTATGTGAACAAATATATAATCCTATACTTTTGACATTGATATATTACAGAAATGTAAAACTATAAATATGTAAGAAAATTATATTACATCCCAAACTATTATATGATGTTAGAAAAGGCAAAAAGTTACGTGCAAATCATTATTATTGTAAAAAATCTTTGATATTACATTGTTTCACTTGATATGATTTTTTTTAATACTAGCTTATAACCCGTGTAACGCACGGTTTCTCTTTTAATATCTTTAATTATATTAATTTTATATGTTATTAATTTACGTATTCAATAATTACTAAAAAATTGATATTTATAAGATTTTACATATTCGATTTAATATTTGTACTCGATCTTGAATTTTTAAAATTTGATTTGGGTAATTATATAGCTCACGTGAAATTAACAAAATAATATTTAATTTAGTGATAATTTAACAATTATATCCTTTTCCAATACAACATTTTTTAATTATACCCTTTTTAGATTACAATTTTCTTTTTAATATTCAATTCTAATACAACCTTTTTAATTATATCCTTCTTAGATTATAATTTTCTTTTTAAAATTCACTTCTAATGCAATCTTTTCTATTTATTTTCTTTTTAGATTATAATTTTCTCTTTTAATATGATATAATCTTGATCGTCTATTTTTAAAAATATTAGATTCGACGGTTGAGATTATTTTGGTAGTACAGTGACGAAAGTTATGGATAAGATCACTCTTACGCTTATTATATATACTAGCTTATAGCCCGTGCAAAACACGGGTTACTTTTAAATACTTTTAAAATTATATGATTAAATAAAATAGAGTATAATAATTTATTATGGATATAATTTAACTTTGTAATTAATTAATAAAATTATTAGTAATAATAATAGTTATTTAATAAATGATATCTATTGATTAGAACTAATAATATGAAATCTTAATTTAAATTTGTTGTTGACGGGATTCGAACTTTGGATCTTTAGAAGAGGAATTTAAATATAGAATATTCCTTATTATTAGATCTAACGGCTATCATCTATTTACTAAATATCTAACGATCATTATTATTTAGATGGTTGAACCAAGTTGAACCAAACAACCAAATTATACCCCAGTTTGCTTATTATATAATAGTATAGAAGAATATAATTTATATAATTTGTCATTAATTTTTATAATTTGATTAAATATTATAAGTCATATTACGACAATAAATTTTGAAGGTTTAGAATTCAAAGTTAAATTAAATATTGCAGCTACAATTTCAGTTTTCAAAATCATTCTAAACATAAATTAATGTTGCAGAACCATGATATAATTTTTGATTAAGAACATAATTTATTTGCATAACCAAATATAATTTTGTAATGTGCTTGCAAAATTTATGTAATTTGTATGTAGAATCTACAAAAATTGAAATAAAGATAAAAAATTATATAAATTGTGTAAATAAATTATAATTATAGTTATGTATTGCAAAAAGAAATCATATATATATATATATATATATATATATATATATATATATATATATATATATATATATTAATATGATACTGCACTAATTAGTTTCCTCTATAGAATATAATAATTGCGTATACCTAAATTCGACGGGCTGCATAAAATCATAAAATTTCAAATATTTAAATACAAACTAGTTGATAAAGCCGCGCTTCGCGGCGGCGTTACAATATTTTTAAAAAAATTCAATACATTTACGTTATATTATAATATTAATATTAAATTTTAATAATTAAATAATCTTTTCTAATGAATCAATTTCTTGTTAAATACGATTCTTTCGATTGAGCCGCTCTCTCGTTAAAACCGAAATCCCAACTTTTTAACATATATTATAAAGACTGCATGAGATTGTTCTTTTACTCATTATTCTTTTATTATGTTAACACGTCAATTCTTTTCTTTTTAAATACGGTTACTTTTTTCATGACAATAGTATTTGATTTATTAATAAATTTTCCTAATATAAGTATAATTAACTTTTATAAAAAATATATATTTTAAGAAGATCGTACTTTCTATAAAATATTTAATTATATGTCTGCTCTATATATTCAAACACCTATTCTAGTTCTAGTAGAACTTTTATTTATATATTTTTTCTATAAATTCAAACTCTTATTCTCTATAAATTTGAACTCCTATTCTGCTTCCAATAGAACTTTTAATCGTATGCCTTATAAATATTTATTATACTTTCAATAAAACTTCTAATCATATATTTTTCCTATAAATTCGAACTCTTCTCCTTTATAAATTCGAACACCTATTCTACTTCTAATATGCTAATTGATATTTTCATATTTATTAGTGTTTTCTAGAAAATTAGAAAAATCGATTGAGACGATATTAGAGCGCCACCTAAACTCCCGCTATCCTCCTTTATATATATACTAGTTGATAAAGCCGCGCTTCGCGGCGGCGTTACAATATTTTTAAAAAAATTCAATACATTTACGTTATATTATAATATTAATATTAAATTTTTATAATTAAATAATCTTCTCTAATGAATCAATTTCTTGTTAAATACGATTCTTTCGATTGAGCCGCTCTTTCGTTAAAACGGAAATCCCAACTTTTTAACATATATTATAAAGACTTATATAATATTTTTTATCTCAAACCGTAAAAATAAAAAAAATTATGACTTCAGTATCAAATTCTTAAAGCTAATACAATCATTTCTAGTGAGCCGTCTTCCCGTTAAATACGTTTCGAGCCGCTCTTATTTGAAACCGAAATTCTAACTTCATTATATAAAGAGAGTAAATTCCAATTTTTATATTCTTTAAACTTTCTAATATTTATGGAGTTTTAAAAGATGAAAATACATCTTATATTTTCTGTATATTATAGATATTCTTGTATTTATTTACAGTTTTCGCATGGGAATGTCTTTCTGTTATGTTAACATACTAAGACTTTTCGTTACGGGAATAATACTATATTTATGGATATATTTTTGTAATGCAAGTATAATTAAATTGTATAAAAAAGTTAAAATAAAGGATTTCTAGGAAAAAAGATGTATAGTTTTAAAAAAATCGTATAAGACGTCTCCACCGTCCTCGTATTCTACTTCCAATAAAACATTTTATTTTTTGTATTAATTATATATTTAAACATCTTTTATAAGGTCTTATCTAATGAACCGTTTTCTTGTTAAACACAGTTATTACTATTGATTCGCTCTCTCGTTAAGACCAAAAACCTAACTTTTACACATATTACTTTTATGATAATGTTTATCCATAAAAATCAAATCCTAAAAATAAAATATAATTTATAACATCATATGATATTTTAATAGCTAGTACAATTTTTAATAGTGAGCCGTCTTCCCGTTAAACACGTTTCGAGCCGCTCTCGTTTGGGATCTAAATTCTAACTTCATTACATATTATTGATGATACTTATCTTATACAACAATTTTTTTCCTTGAAATCAAAACCTAAAAAATAGAGTGAATTCCAATTTATACTTTCTCTAGAGTTTCTAAAATTTTTGGAGTTTTAGAAAATGAAAACACATTTTATTTTCTCTTTATTTTATAGATACTCATGTATTTATTTAGGATTGCTTGCATGAGATTGTTCTTTTATTATGTTAACACATCAATTCTTTTCTTTTTAAATACGGTGACTTTTTTCATGACAATAGTATTGGATTTATGAATAAATATTGATTTTCCTAATATAAATATAATTAACTTATATAAAAAATATATTTTAAGAAGATCGTACTTTCTATAAAATATTTAATTATATGTCTGCTCTATATATTCAAACACCTATTCTAGTTCTAGTAGAACTTTTATTTATATATTTTTTCTATAAATTCGAACTCTTATTCTCTATAAATTCGAACTCCTATTCTACTTCCAATAGAACTTTTAATCGTATGCCTTATAAATACTTATTATACTTCCAATAGAACTCCTAATCATATGTCTTTCCTATAAATTCGAACTCTTCTCCTTTATAAATTAGAACACCTATTAGTTCTAGTAGAACTTTTATTTATATATCTTTTCTATAAATTTGAACTCTTATTCTCTATAAATTCGAACTCCTATTTTACTTCCAATAGAATTTTTAATAGTATGCCTTATAAATACTTATTATACTTCCGATAAAACTTCTAATCATATGTCTTACCTATAAATTCGAACTCTTCTCCTTTATAAATTCGAACACCTATTCTACTTCTAATATGCTAATTGATATTTTTATATTTATTAGTGTTTAAAATTCTAGAAAATTAAAAAAATCGATTGAGACGATATTAGAGCGCCACCTAAACTCCCGCTATCCTCCTTTATATATATATACTAGTCGACTAAGCCGCGCTTCGCGGCGGCCTTATGATATATTTTCTAAATTTAAAAATGTCAATTTTTTAGTAAATAAATTTGATAAAGAAATATCTATAACATTATATAAATTAATGAGTACAATATGCATTGTATAGAATATAAAAAAATTTACATTTCATTTTCATTTAAACCGATTTGTGTCACATTTTTTAGACCGACACCCGTTGTAATAAATAATAAAATTTACATATTTTTTTCATTTATGCCGACTTGTGTTATGTTTTCTTGGGCCGACACCCGGTGTAACACATTTCTATATTTTTTAATTAATCTAACCCGAAATTTTGGATTCGAATTTATATTTGAATTTTAAAATTTTCTAATCCGAAAAAGTGTTTTAAATATTCTACATACTACCCAACCCGAAATTCCGAACCCGAATTTAGATTTGGATTTAGACTTTTTAAATCTGAAACAATGTTTTTATATTTTATATTTTACCGAATCCGAAATTTTGGATACAAATTTGGATTTTAATTGAAATTTCTTAAAATTTGAAAAACCATGGATTTGGATTTGAATACAAATTTGAATATCTTTAACATATTCGGATTTAGATACTTAATTAGGAAATTTAGAAAGGAAATTTGGTTTCATAAATTTGGAATATCTTTCTATATAGATTCGAACTTTTATAAAATACAAAGATTATTTTCTACTCCAGGTATGTTAATTTATTTTTGATTATATTTTTTTTATTAATTCAAAAAATTTCCTTAAATTCGAATGTATTTTCTATATTAAATGTGTTTCCTGAGGTTCGACTTTATATAAAAAATTAAGAAGAAAGAGATATAGTAGATTGATATTTTGAAGTCAAATTTAAATATATTAGTAAATATCCTTAATAATAAGGTCAACCAAATTCACCAATCATAAGAAAAAAGCCGTGAAATTAACCACATTGTAATTCATACAATACAAAAAATAAATAAATTTAAATATATTGTAAGAATTCTCAATATGTAAGAACCAGCTAGCACTTGGCAGTTTATGAATGCATCCATTTTTCTTGTTTTTTAAATCAAAATCTGTTGATCAAATTGCACTTCTACATCCATTTTTCTTGTTTTTTAAATCAAAATCTGTTGATCAAATTGCACTTCTCATGAATTGTGATATATTTACGTATAGAGTGAAAAAAAAAAAGAGCAACTTTTAGATCTGGGAATTTATTTACATACTTAAATTTTGGATTTGTGACTCTCTGTTAATTAACTGAAGAAGCTAGTCTAATATTACATGAAAAAATTTGAATTTGTGCCATCATGGTTCATATTGCAACATTGTCCCTTCCCCAAAATTACATGATAAATTTTCAAGACATAAGAGAGTACCAACAAAACAATAAAAAAAGTAAATCTAACATCTATTACATGATATTAAAACTTGATCAAATAAAAGACTTGTCATGAAAAAAGACAAAAACTCAAGGATTAGTACAAAAGAACATGCAAAAGTAAGCATCCCAATTTGATCATCACACCACCAGAGCCACCAAACATTTGAAACGCCCTCACCAACACCAGTCTTTCTTGCAGCCCACAGACCGCATCAGCTTAAGCTGTGCAAAGCGCCCTAGTAGGTTCTATTATAGATCATCAAGTAATATATCTTTGAGAGAAGAGTAGTTTTTAACCACTTGATTGAGGAGATTTCCAACATTGATGGATAGTGCTTGCTAGTGTCGTACTTTTTGCTTCTTTTAGTTTTGAATAGAGTTTAGACTTTGCTGCTCGTTGGCGAAGATACATATCAGCATCTGCGCTTGTTTTCTGTGCTTCCACTTTCTTTTGTGCCTCAAATAGAACTGCTTCAACTGCTTTATGTTTCCCATGTTAAATTAGGTTAAAACTCAATCAAAAAATAACTAATTCTAAATAATTATGAGAAAATATAACATATAAAGGAATCGTTCACGAAATAGATCTAGTAAATTACATGTATGTCATAGTATAGATGTCAACCTTAATTCCTGAGATTGAGCCCTAAGTTTCTCGGTCATTGTCAGATAATTCTGCTTCTCCACCTCCATCTGTAGAGTTGCTTCCCTCGTGGACACCGTCATATAGTTGTGCCTCTACTTAGGCCATCATTGCAAATAGAGACCAGATTGCCTTCTTCTTTGCCAACTTCGCATTGGCTTGCTCAAAAACACTAATGAAATAAATAAGAATTCGGTGAAACCCAATCTTTTTGTCATGAGTATCTCTAATTACTCTATTTATTACCTTTGCTTCGGATAGATTTCAGATAGATTTCAGAAGGCTTGTATCTCTTCTTTTCCCGGCTGCAACTTGTTCTTGTTAAAGTAATGGTCCTAGCAAGGTCGTCACTGCAAATAACACAAACACAAAAAGCTACAATTTTCTTAGTTTTATAAATCATACTACATAATAACAATATTCAATTAGAATAATAACAATAATAAGGAAATTAAGAAGAGACAGTGCGATATGCAATATCACAAAGAAATTTTGGAGAGGCAGGAGAGTTTAGAAAAAGTTGGATTTTAAGGTTGAACAATAGATTAGATAAATATGATTCGAGTGATTCTAGAGCTCATGCGGGTTCTGCTTTATATAATAGATAGATAAAAATAAAAGATAGATAGTTGACTAAGCCGTGCTTCGCGGCAGCCTTGTAATATTTTTAAAAAAAATTCAAATTATAAAGTTAAGAGAGAAATCGAAAAGAAAATATCTACAAATAAATTAATGAACACAATATTGAATTTTAATATATATAGACAACTAAATAAGCTGTATATTTATTTTTTTATGTCGATTTTGTATCACGTTTTCTTAGGCTGACACCCGTTGTAATAAATACATATAACCCGCGTTTCGCGGCGGTCTTGTGATTTTTTTAAGAAATCAAAAAGAAAATATCTACAAATAAATTAGTGAACACAATATTGTAGAAATTTTAATATAAATATAGACAACAAAATAAACTATGTACTTATTTTTTACGTCGATTTTGTATCACGTTTTCTTAGGCCGACACCCGTTGTAATAAATACATATAGATAAAAAAGCAGATTTGATTGAATTAATTAAAAGAAGACGTTGAAATATTATGATCAAGAACAATGAGAAGATAATAATGAAAAATTAACAATTAACAATAAATAAATAAAATGGGAATGGTAAAAGTTCAAGTGAAGTTTCTCAAGTGCTTCTACTAAGATCTCCTAATTATTGTCCATATCACTAACAAAAAATACAAAAGCTAAAGTAAAGAGCTAATAATCCATAATTATAACTAAAATAGTAACAAATTATAAATTTAAAAATAAAACGAAGAAAATAATTATTAAATCAGAAAATTCAAACCTTAAAAATAATAATAAAAAAAAAAAGCAACCTTAAAATCACAAAAAACAGTGGTGCAAACAAAAAGGAAAAAAAAAGAAGAATAAATAAAAAAAATTAAAAAAAAAGAACAAACGAAGATAAAAACAAACGAAGCAAGAAAAAAGTTACAAACCAAAAGAATAGAATGATAGGAGTACTGGTTAAAGTATGCAAAGACATCCATGCTATGCACTGTGCTTTTCGTACTCATCTTTCTCATCTTTTCGAATATATAATTTTTCCTTCCCAACAAATCTTGAAAAGTATAGAAAAATCTAAATAATAAGCAGAAGAGTTGGTGGCTTGAGAACCGGTGAACCTTATATATAAGTTTCGATTTCGAAACATGATTATGTTTAGAATTATTCATTATAAAAATTTCTTATTCAATTTAAAAAAGTTTTTGATTTTCTTCTCTAAAAAATATGAGTTCTAGAAGGAAAAATAGATAAATTTGACTTCTTCTTGAATAAAAATTCGAAAACCTTTTCTATTTCGAAGATGTTAATGTTAATGTTAAAAAGGAAGTTTTGACTTTCTTTTCTAAAAAATAGGACTTAAAGAAGAAAGTTTAATTTTAAGTATTTAAAATTGAGGAGCTCTAGAAAATTAGAAAAATAGGAATCGAGCGATTCTAGAGCTCCTGCGGGTTCTCCTTTATATATATAAAAGATATATATTGATATATATTGATGATATCTAACATTACTTTTGACCGAAAATATCTAACTTTACTTAAATATAAGTACAAAATTA
The DNA here is from genome assembly GCA_036435485.1 of Saposhnikovia divaricata. Taxonomy (NCBI): domain Eukaryota; kingdom Viridiplantae; phylum Streptophyta; class Magnoliopsida; order Apiales; family Apiaceae; genus Saposhnikovia; species Saposhnikovia divaricata. Next base: position 49,581,557 of record CM071594.1, on the reverse strand, counting down.
TGGAAATTATTTGTCTAAGCTAAGCATGATTGGCACTCCTTGTTTTTTTTGTTGGGTTAACAGACAGCCCAGTTTCGTATCTCTAGTGGGTAAACATACGGCCCAGTTACGAATTGAATATATACTCCATCGAAAGTTGTCGTTACAACCCTAAGGCCCATGTGGTCAAATTTTGTCTATAAATACACAAGGCAGTCATTCGTTTAGCATCAAAACACCGCAAGACATTGTCTAGACCAAGGTGCGAATTTTCCCCGCCTTGAGCAGTTTAAGTCCTGTCTTTCGATTAGCGATTTCTATGTTAATCGATCTTTGATTTTAATTATTTGCCGGGGACAACCCTTATAAATTTTAATTTTTTAATCCGAAATTTAATGGTGAAGAATTGACAAATTTTCTAATGGGATAACCCTACTTAGATCGGTCCTTGCACACAGTCACATATATGAATAATAAAAAGATATGATTGAATTAAAAAGACCAGTTCTTGAATTATGCATGCTCAAAAAAAAAAATTACCACGAAGAGCTGCGTCTGTGTTTAGATTTGGATGTTATTGTATCATATATGTAACTGTGAATATAATTCTTGTATAATGTATTGCATGCTCATAATGTCTTTAGTGGATATATATATATATATTTTTTATTTAAGTTTTCATTATCTTATACGTGCCTAAACGATTAATTGCAGGATATTTGCTACATTGTAAAAAGAAGAATCGATCACCATGGAAATTGTAGCAAGTTCTAAGGTTGCCTCAAAAGAAATTGTAGTAAGTTCAAAGGCTGCCTCAAAAGAAGTCCATATTCCGGTGAAAGTCCTTATAGATAAGGAGAAGGAAAGAGTAGTTTTTGCTGAAGCAGATGGCGATTTTGCTGATATTCTGTTCAGCTTCCTCACATTGCCAATGGGGACAATTGTCAGACTCTTGGCTAACCAATCTGATGATCAATCAAAGCAATTGAATATTGGGAACTTCAACACTTTAAGTAGGAGTGTGCAGGATCTTGATGCCAAGTATTTTGTGACGGATGTAAGCAAGGATCTGCTGGCTAATACTAAAAATTTTGCTGAATACCAATGCCAACGTCTTAAGATCAACATTGATGATACTAAGCCTGCTGAGTACTTTATTTGTCGAAATTTGGGCTGTACTGTAGACCAAGATTTTCCCTCTGTGAGCACTTGCAATATTGCAAAATGCAGACAGTGCAGGGAGTATTTGAATATGCCAATAGGGTATAAAGATGACACAAGGGAGAGTGACGATGGAGTTTTCTTTGCTCCAACCGCGTCTTTTATTATCAGTGATGATCTAAATGTATTTCCTAATACGGTGGGTTCAACCTTTGAAATACTGAAGACCGCTGGAATCACAGATTTTGGAGTTCTTAAAGAGACAACCCTACATTTTGGTTCGCATGAGGTAACTAATTTGTAATTGAATTTTATTACACTTATTTCTCAAAATCAACCTTCTTACCTATGCAGCTATGCCTCATAACCTTTTACTTGCTTGTAGATTCTTGAGCTGCTGAAGTACTCTATATTATCCAAGACCCCTTTGACAGATATGCTTTTCGGTAAGAAAGATATCGTCAAGGACATAGTACTTGCACCATCTTTTAAGAGTCAGATTAGTACAGAGCACATAAACGATTTCAGAAACAAGACAGTGAAAGTAGTTGTCCAAAAGTCGACTACAAAAATTTTGTTGGCTCAAGCTGCAGAAGATTTTGTAGAATTTTTGTTCGGTTTCCTCGCGATGCCCTTAGGAAGAATCATTACTTTTCTGGGTAAAAGTTTTTCATCGAACGGGACTGTTGAAAATTTACATAATAGCCTGTCAAATCTGGATGTTGGCAGACACTTCAAAATCGATGCACTAAGAAATTTTCTAAAATACCCTGAAATGGATTTTGGCTCCTATCATTCATTATATTTTAGGGTAGAATGGAGTCGAGACTTCTATTATGGTAGTGAAAGTGACTCTTCTTCTACGGAGGAGACCTTCTATTTGACTAGAAAGCCTGGTCCTCATGTAATGAAAATCGAACATCCAAAGGAATACGTAAGAGGGCCAACAATGTTTTTGGTGACAGACAACTTGGTTGTGATTCCTTATTCATCCATTTCTTGTATCAGTTATCTTTACAGTTTGAAAGTTTCTCCAAGTGATGTTGAGGAACACGAGATCAACATAGGTCCGGAAGAGGTAAAACACAAACACAAAAAACAAAAATATGATACAATATCTTAGTTCTAATTTGAGATGCTTACATTGAAACTTTACTTTCTTGCAGGCCTTGAACTTATTGAGGGCATGCCTGATTTCTACTTCAGTTTTAAACAACGGCCTCAAATCCTTTATGCCGAAAGGAAGTGACCCAAGACTTTCAAGAAATCCGGCAGCAGAGAAATACTTATTGCCTTAGCAGTAGGCAAATTTTTTAACTAAGCGTCGATGATTGTTTTTCATTGTTTCCTTTTAAGATTTAACTATTTTGTGAACAGATTTAATGTTACATGTTGGTTTTCTATATGAATTTTTTGTTATTTTAGAATGAATATCTACTGGTGATTTGATATCGCATCATAACATATGAGAAACAAGTGAGAAACAAAGATGCACAACAAGTTCTTTAGGTTCCAACTTTGGTCTTTGAGGGCCTGGTTAGGACTCATTAGAATATGTTGGCCGTGGCTTTTCGACTGCGTCACATTTATTCAGATTGTTTTTTCATTTTAATAATATTAATATTTAGGTTTTGTTCAAATTTAGCACTTTTTACAAAATTTCTTCGAATTTTTAATCGGTATGCACTTACTTTTCTCTTATAACCAAACCCGCTTAAAAGTCTGTTTTGCAAAACAGTCTTTCTGGTTCTAAAATATTTGGATTGGATGTATAGAAGAAAAGAAGGGTGTCTTCTGAACAATACCAAATAGTTGCAGACGAATCTATAAACGAAGCAGAGGACTGAGTTGTACTAACTGTTGAGTTGATTATTTAGAAGATAATAATTAATTTTAATCGAAACAGATTTGATGATTATTCATACCTTATAACTTACATACACGACTTTGGATATGGATTTAGATTTTCAACTTTATCAACATCAAGAACCCCACTCATACAACTTAAAGATTGTGGGATGATCACATTTTCATTATCTGTTAATTTTTTCATATGTGTATCTTCAACCTGAACAATATTTCTTTCAATTTCATCTCTCTTGACTACTTTATCTATAAATGTCGTTTTTAAATGCCAATTGTTGCCTTGTTGGGTTGAAGAAATTAGTATCAAGTAGTAGGCCTTTGTGTTTTAAGATTCCAAAGGTGTATACATTTTTAATTTGATAACCAAACTGTGAACTTCTTGATTATGTTTTGTTTATAGAAACTGACTGCAGAGCTGGCCTTGAAGTTTACAGACATTATATATTATATGTATGTAATGGTGCTAGGGGTGTAAATGAGCCGAGCTGAGCCGAAGAATGTTCATGTATCGTTTGTTAAGAAATTATCGAACTCGAACTCGAGCTCGAACTTAAATCGAGCCAAAAAATGTGTTTGGGCTCGGTTCGTTAAGAAAAAATGTTGTTCGCGAACGGTTCACGAACTACTCATGAACATGTCTCACGAGCTTACTCACGAACTTTTACTTTGAACAACCCATTAACCTTGTTCACGAGGTTGTTCACGAAATTGTACTAACGAACAAGTCTTAAATATTGGAGAAACATATTCTTATTAATATTTCACGAAAAACTTGTAATATATTTAAAAGTTAAATAATTTTTTTGTAAATCGTAAAAAAATATCGATTTTTTACAAAATAATGTAAATTAAATTAAATATTTATATTGTAAACTTAAAATATTATTGATCGTTACCGTCATCATAATCATACAAAAATACTAGTTTTTTTACATAAAATCTATAAAATATCATATTTATACAAAAATATTAGTGTTTTACATAAAAACTATAATCTTATATGTAAATTTTGACATAGATTATACATTTATTATATAATCTCTTGATATTCCATAAATCCGAAATACAATTCTATAAACAAAACAATTAATAATGTAATTAACAATTATTATTATTATTATTATTATGATTGTTGTTGTTGTTGTTGTTGTTGTTGTTGTTGTTGTTGTTGTTGTTGTTGTTGTTGTTGTTGTTGTTGTTGTTGTTGTTGTTGTTGTTGTTATTATTATTAAAATTAATCAAAATTATAAAATACAATTATAATATCTAACATAACATATAAGATATTCTAATTAATGGTGTACAATTAATAAGAGTTTCTAAAGTATTTATTCTAATAATCAGACATATACTATATGTACGAGATTATTTATCGAATTTGTTTATGAACCGCTAATGAACTCATATACCGAGCATGTTAACGAGCTCAATTATCGAACTTATTCACGAACAAGTTCATGAGCTATGTTCACGAGCCTGTTCACGAACTATGTTCATGAGCACGTTAATCGATCTTGTTCGCGAGCTATCGAGTCGAACTTTACTGTGATCAAGTTCAGCTCATTTATAAATCAATCCTTAAAATCATGTTCAAGATCGACTCATTTATGAATCGAACCGAACCCGAACTGAGCTTTTTTCGAACCGAACGCCGAGCCGTTCGCGAGTGTATCGGTTCATTTACAGCCCTAAATGGTGCTAAACTTTCGGGGCTCTTAATATCTGGGGTCATGCCTAGGCATAGTTTTTGCACGCCTGTGAACTGGGCCGGCCCTGACTGACTAATGAAATGATGATAATTGTGAAGTAGTAAAGTAGGAAGTCTTTGTTGGAGTTATATTTAACTTCTTGTATGCATAGTTTAGCTAATAATTGTTTTATTCATTTTTTAACAACTTCAATTGATGACAGAAAGTGACAGTGTTGGGCTTGCTAGCACGCCTCACTCGACAATAGTATGATATTGTCCGCTTTGGGTTGAGCCCGCACGGATTTGTTTTTGAGTAACTCCCAAAAGACCTCATACTAATGGAGTTAACTAACTGCTTATTAACTAGCAATCTGCCCCTCCCACAACCGATGTGGGACAACTCCCAATAATTTCCCCCTTCACACATCGGGCTCGACACCTGTCAAATCTGCCATCATTCTGTGTGATCTACTCCCCTTGACCCATACTGGAAGTTCCTGGCCATCTGGACTGGAAGGCTCACCTGCTCCTCCATAAGCCCATCCTGGGATAGCCCATTCGCCACTTCCTTGGATCCATTCTGGAAGCCCCTACGAGATTATTATGGACCGTTATAACCTGAAGCTCTGATACCACTTGTTGGGCTTGCTAGCACACCTTACTCTACAATAATATGATATTGTCGGCTTTGGGCCGAGCCCGCACGGATTTGTTTTTAACTCCCACAAGGCCTCATACTAATGGAGTTAACTAGCTGCTTATTAACTAGCAATCTGCCCCTCCCACAACCGATGCGAGTACGTGAGATGGGTGCATCAGATAGTGAAGTTCTGTTGAAAGTGTTGATCCATAAAAATGAGAAAAGGGTAGTTTTGGCTGAAGCAAATAGTGCATTTGTTGATATACTCTTTAGCGTCCTGACATTGCCAATGGGAACTATAGTCAGAATCTTGGCTAAGAACTCCGAACCATCATTACCAATGGCAATTGGGAGCGTCAACACTCTATACCAAAGCGTAGAATATCTGGATAATAAGTATTTCGCAACAGAAGCATGTAAAGATATGCTACTTAATGCAAGGAACTCCGCAGAAGAGGACTTTCAAAAGGTTAAGGTCAATATTAATTGATGATATGAAACCTTCATTTGTGAGGGGCTTTGCTTTTCCCTAGATCGCAAATATGCTTCTTTCTGCACTTCCAGTACTACAAAATGCCAATGTTGCGGGAAGTTCATGATTGTGCCACTTTATATCTGTGCTAGTACAAATGAGAGCAGTAAGGGAGTCTTTGTTACTAACACTACATCTTTTGTTATCCAAGATGATCTAAAACTGATTCCTTGTAATCTGGATAAAACACTTGGTATGCTAAAAAGTAGTGGAATCACAGATTTTGGAGTGCTTCAAGACAAGACTTTGAAACTTGGTTCCAGTGAGGTATATTTAATATTGTTTAAAAATGTTATTTTTAAATACAATTCATCAATCTCATCACCTATGTCAAAATCTTATTTCTCTATTTGTTTACAGATTCACAATCTTGTCGAGAATGCATTATTGTCGAAGACTTGTTTAACAGATTTGGTTTTCGGTAAGAAATGTATACCAGCACTCATCTAAGAGTAGTGTCGATATTGTTGATGGTTTTAGAAAGATAACAGTCAATGTGTTGGTGCAGAAGTCAAATAACAAGATATTGCTGGCTCATAGTTCGGAAGATTTTATAAATATGTTATTCAGCTTCCTCTCTGTTCCTTTGGGAAGAGTTATTGGTTTGTTGAGTAAAAATGACGGACCTGCATTATCTGTTGAAAATATATTTCAAAGTGTATCTGAATTGAGTACTGGGAATACTTAATATCATAACAAGTGAAAGATAAGCTTCTTAACCCACACTTGGCTATGATTTATCGAAGTTCCAACCGACTATTCCCTCTCAATGTAAAATTGATGCCAAAATTCTATTGTGCTACAAAGCTTTCGTCTCCTGGACGTAAAAGCTACTATCTGAGTACGGTTGGTTCTGGTGTGAATCGTGAATTGAAATTAGCGAGTCCAATGTCTGAAGGACGATTTTTGAAGGGGTCAACAATGTTCATGTTGACAGATGACTTGGTAGTGACTCCTTTACCGTCAATGTCTTGTGTCAGTTATCTCCAGAGGTGGCATGTTTTTCATGTGATATTGAGGAACAGGTGATTGACATCGGCAGTGAGGAGGTATTAAAACAATGACATGATGATAATCTTAGTACTGTTAAACTTAGTTTGGAACTGACAAGTATCATGTTCGATTGTTTTTGCAGGCATTAAACGTAATGCGTGAGTCGTTGATATCAACCTCTGTTTTGACCAATGGGCTCAAGCATTTGATACGAAACAAGACGAATGCTGAGAGATCACTAAAGAAGCCGAAGGTTGACAATGAAGTACCAGAAGAGTTAAATTGCAAGGTTGAATGGACACTAATTACTCAGTCTTATTAAAAGTTGCACGCCATAAAGCATCCATATATAGATTTTGAATGCATGTCGCACCGCACACTTCAGAAAAATCTTTGTTTTGTTGCTCATAAAGCTGTTGGAGCCTAGTTATTGCTTTCTTGAACATGGTTTAAGGTTGGAGAACCTGGTTTGTAGCATTTTGATAGTGCACGACATTTGTAGTTTATGAAGTGTGAAGTATCCACATTATTAAGCCCTTTAGCCTATTCGTATGGGTGTGTTTTGTGGTATCCACATTTATGTCGTCCATGTATAGACTTTGGGTTGTGAAGACTAATGAAGCAAATATGCAAATCTGGAAACCAACTACAGATATGAAACTTTATTTATTCATTCATAATCAAATTAGTATAGACTTCTCATATATATAGGCATGAGAGAGTAAGCAGCAAACACACAAAGCACACAAACACAATAACTGAAAAAGGATGAAACAGATAGAATAAAATGAGGTGGATGCAAGGTGGTAGTAGTGAGTGAATGAGGTGGTAGAAGGTGACTGAGCATGTGAACGTGTGAATGAGCATGAGCATGTGAGTGAACATGCTTTCCATTAACATGAGTGAACATGCTTTCCATTACTCCCCTTCAAGCTGAGCTGGAGGTGCAGTGGAAGCTCCAAGCTTGTCAAGAAGTTGGTAGTGTTGCTTTACAGTGAGAGGTTTGGTCAGAATGTCTGCTAGCTGTGATCCAGAGGGAACATGAGACGTTTTGATTTCACCAGCCTTCACTTTATCGCGAATGAAGTGACAATCTACTTCGATGTGTTTTGTTCTAGCATGCATCACTGGGTTTGCTGCAATGGAGAGGGCTGCCATATTGTCACAATTCAAGACATCAGGAGGTAGGGAGGAAAGACCCATGTCTTTAAGGAGAGCTGATAACCAAGTAATTTCGCATGCTGTCAATGCCATGGAACGATATTCCACTTCAGCAGTTGAACGGGTAACCACCTATTGCTTCTTCGTTTTCCAGCTCACAGGAGAATCACCCAGAAGTGGACAGAATCCAGAGGTAGATCGACGAGTCACTGGGCAGTTTGCCCAATCACTATCTGAGTAGGCCTGTATGCGAGGACTTGAGTTAGCAGCTAGAAGAACACCTTGAGATGGATTGCCTATCAGAAATCGAAGCAATTTCTTTGCTGCTTGGAAGTGAGCATCTGTAGGATGGTGCATGAACTGACTCAAAGTGTGCACAGCAAACACAATGTCTGGGCGTGTCACTATCAAATAAATAAGTCTCCCAACCAGTCTTTGATAAGGGTGAGGGTCTACAAGTGGTGTACCAGTCGTTGGTGTCAGCTTCAAATGAGAATCCATTGGCAATTTAAGTGATGAGGAGTTTGTCACACCAAATTTTTGAAGCAAGTCTAGAGCATATTTTTTTTTGAGAGATGAAGAACCCAGCTGATGAACGAGTGATTTCCAAACCCAAGAAGTAACTAACTGGTCCAAGGTCTTTCATGTGAAATAGATTGGCCAGCATTGCTTTGAGATACTTAATTTCAGCCTCTCTATTTCCAGATATAAGCGACTGTTCATACCCAAGAGTTAGCAGAGTTTCAGACAGTTTACTGAACCATTGACGTGGTGCTTGTTTAAGCCCGTACAATGACTTCAAAAGTTGACACACCCGTTCATTCTAGCAGCTCACAGCATAGATTGATTCAACAGTTATTCGTGATCCCATTCCACTATATCCTTGAGGGAATTTCATATACATAACCTCATCGAGGTCTCCATTGAGAAATGCGTTGGAAACATCCATCTGCACTGTTGTCCAATCTTGTATTGCTGCCACATCCAAGAGAGTATGCACTGTGGTTAATTTTTCTACTGGGGTAAATGTTTCTGCATAGTCAATGCCATACACCTATTTGCAGCCCAGAATAACAAGCCTCGATTTATACCTTTCTTTCGATCCATCAGGATTGTACTTCGTCTTAAAGAGCCATTTACACGCAATAGCTTTCTTTCCTGGTGGCATTTTAGTGATCTTCCATGTATTATTTTCTTCCAAGGTAGTCAATTCTCTATTCATTGCTTCTCTCCATTTCTTATGTTGTACAGCTTGTGTGAATGTAGTTTGATTAGTATTGAGTGTTACATTGACAGAAAAGCAGTGAAACTGATCTTCTAGAGGCAGATCAATGACACTAACTACATATGTAGATGAGTGAACATTATTCACGTATTCTCCCAACCATGCAGGTTTGTTTGAGATTCGAGATGATCTTCTAACTTCAGGTTGTGGAGAAGGAGTGTTGGAGTCTTCAGTTGTATCATTTGAGTCATCAGTTGCATCATTTGAGTCTTCAGTCGTATCACTTTGTTGAGTTTCATCAATCACATTGTCACATGACAATAGGAATTGGTTTGGGGCATAGCCACAGGCGTTGGTTGTACGTAGGAATATGGACTTGCACCATTAAGAGGAAATACTGCTTCGTGAAAGATTACATCGCGAGAAACGAAGGTTTTCTTGGTTGTCAAATCCAGCAGAGTATAACCCTTTTGAGTGAATGGATATCCAACAAATACACACGCACCCCTCTTGGCCCAAATTTGTCACCTGTGTGAGATGGGTTTGCAGCAAACACCAGGCATCTATAGGCCTTTATACTATCATAATCTGGTGGTTCTTTGAATAGAGCTTCATATGGTGTTTTGTTTCCCAAAACTGAAGTTGGAAGACGATTGATTAGGTGGACTGCTGTAAGTACACACTCCCCCCAATGTTCCAATGCCAGGCCATCCTGAAAACGAAGACATCTAGCCACTTCAAGTACATATATGTGTCTTCGTTCCACACGAGCATTTTGCTGTGGACGATTTACACATGATGTTTGGTGTAAAATACCATTGTCAGCATAGTATTTCTTGCAGTGAACATCACCAAATTCTGCTGCATTTTCAGACCGTATGGTTTGTACTTTCTTTTTGAAGTGTACACCAACATAGTTGCAAAAGGACATTATAGTTGATAGATAATCTGATTTTTGAGAGAGAAGATATACCTAAGTGACTCTGGATTGATCATCCACTATAGTCAGAAAATGTTTGTATTTCCCTCTTGTAGCTATTTTGTATGGTCCCCATGTGTCAACATGGATTAGTTCAAATATTTCAGAGGCATATGAATCATTTAAGTCAAACGACAGTTTAGAAAACTTAGACATTGGGCATGTAACACAAACTTTATCAACTGGCAAAACATGATCTTTCAGGGAAGGTATGTACCTTAGTTTAGTGATTGGTGCATGTCCCAAGCGTTTGTGCCACATGACATAGTCTTACATCGAGTGCTTTGAGATAGGGTTAACAGGGATCAAATCAGGTTCATCCTTGAGATAGTATAAGCCATTTTGAAGTACACCAGCAGCTCTTGTTTGCTTTGTGTTAGCATTAATAATAGCGCATCCTTCTGGATGGAAGTTGACAACACAGTTGTTGTCTTGTGACAACTTGTGAATAGACAGAAGATTGTGCTGAAATTGGGTCACATAAAGCACCTTTTTCAGGATGAGACCATTCTTCATAATCAAGTTGCCAATATGAGTTATTTTTGTGCTTGCTCCTGTTGGCAACTTAATTATCAAGTCAGAGGCAGCTGGTTGAACGTTGCAGATTTTGTCAAGACTAAATGTCATGTGATCACTTGCACCAGAGTCAGCAATCCAGGTTGTGTTATCAACAGTAGACATGTGGCACAACACCATTCCAGAAAAGCAATTCTCAAGTTCATCATCAGTTATAGATGAGGAAGTGCCAGTGGAAGCATTTTGCCGAGGCAATATCTTCAAAATTTGTTGTAGTTGTTGAGCTGTCAAACTCACATTTGCAGGAATACTTGTTTGAACTGCATTATTAGCTTGCCTAGGCTGCCTTGATGCATTGGACTGAAGCCTCGAACTGGGTGGTTTATACTTGCGATGCCAGCGTGGGTAGCCAATGTCGGTCCAACATCTATCCCCACTATGATTTTTCTGACCACAAGCATGACAAGCTGGCCTTTTGTACTCAGTTTGAGACTTTCCAAACATGGCAGCAACATCCGTAGTATCTAAAGTGAATAAATCCTTTTGAGATTCTTCTTGTTGAAGAGTAGAAAAAGCAACTTCAACACTAGGAAGGGGATTTTGCATCAAGAGTTGAGAGCGAAGAGCAGCATACACATCGTCAAGACCATTTAAGAATTGAAACAGACGAGAATTAGCCTTATGCTTATCTATAGCAGAGTTGAAATTCGTAACATCTGCAGCTACAGTAGTGATCACTGGTAATGTGTTCATGGACTTAATCTCTTCCCAGAGACTACTCAAGGTGGTAAAGTAATCATTCAGTTTCATATTATTTTGTTTAAGAGCGAACAGGTCTCGAGTGAGTTTATATTTTCTGGAACCATTGCTTAACAAGAAACGTTTTTCCAGTTGAGACCATACTTCAGATGCAGAATTTATAAAGAGAATGGATTGTTTTATACCTTCAGAGACATTGCTGTGTAACCAAGAGATGACAAGGTCATTGCAGGTGTCCCATTGAGCTGCTTGGACTACATCAGCTGTATCTTTAGTGACAGATTTATTCAAGAATCCGAGTTTTCATTTAGCGGAAAGCTGAATCTCAAACGACCATTTCCAAGTTCTGTAGTCTGAAGCTCCTTGAAGTTTGGAGACGCTCACAGATAAAGGGCCATCTGAGGGATATATAAACAACAGATTTTGCATATCCGTAAATGTGAATTTTGTACCATTCGCCATTTGTAGTAAACAGAGGCGCAAGTTTTTCTCAAATCTGATAAGTAAAAAACAGATTGAGTAAGGATGAATGAGATAGATGACAAATTTCTATGTTGATTCTAAACAACAGATAAGCATGTGTCTTGCTCTGATACCATAAAGACTAATGGAGCAAATATGAAAATCTGGAAACCAGCTACAGATATGAAACTTTATTCATTCATTCATAATCAAATCAGTAATACTTTTCATATATATAGGCATGAGAGAGTAAGTAGCAAACACACAAAGCACACAAACACACAATAACTGAAAAAGGATGAAACAGCTAGAATAAAATGAGGTGGATGCAGGTGGATGCAAGGTGGTAGTAGTGGGTGAACAAGGTGGTAGAACATGAGTGAGCATGTGAACGTGTGAGTGAGCATGTGAACGTGTGAGTGAATGAGGTGGTAGAAAGTGAGTGAGCATGTAAACGTGTGAGTGAGCATGAACATGTGAGTGAACATGCTTTCCATTAACATGAGTGAACATGCTTTCCATTAGGTTGTACCAAGTCTGAAACCACTCATAGAACAGGGTCATGTCATTTAAAAAGGATAATTGACTACTTCCTGCTTCTCCATTCTTCAAGAGAGACTTGAAAACACGACAATAAGCTTTCTTTTTCCTTCTGTTTTTGAAGAGACACCGACATTAAGCTATCTTATATTTCTACTTTTTTTTTTGTGCTAGGCCAGTTTACACATTTTTTCTTAACCTTAAGAAGTATTTATGCAATGTACTCTCTTGACATTTTAATTAAGATAATTTGTATCGCAAAAATTGTAGAAAAGGCTGTAAAAATAAAAATATATTTACGCAACATTAAACACATGCAACAACCATCACTACAAGAAATTTTCGATGAGACAAGGGTTTTGCACTGTCGTCTGAAGCTCTTCAAAACCGATGTCTATCTCGATGCCGTCTGTTATGCATATCAGACAACACCAGCATAACTGTTGTCTGAGTTGCAGACAGATAACAGACGTGGTTTCAAAACTGTTGTATGAAAGCTAGTATAGACAATAGTTTCACAAAAAACTATTGTCTCATTTCACGTAGCTCAAGCGTTTCATGGATTCGAACTGTTGTCTAATTTCATACAACACCATGGTTTAAAAAATATAATCTATTGTTTCTTTATGGTTATACAACGTTTTAGTTTCATTAGTATGTTGTATGTGTTATAACTACACCACACTTTCTTTGTTTACTACATGTTGTCTGAGTGTATAAGACACTACGTTTCATTTTTGCAAAAGTATTGTGTAAATGTGTAACTTACAACGTTTTGATTTCGTTATTTTGTTGTATATGTTTTAAGTACACCACACTTTTTGTGCTTACTACATGTTGTCTGAATGTATAAGACACAACGTTTTTACTTTTGCAAAAGCATTGTGTAAATGTTTAACTTACAACGTTTTCATTTCGTTATTATGTTGTATGTGTTTTTAACACACCACACTTTTATGCTTACTACATGTTGTCTGAATATATAAGACATTACGTTTTCATTTTCTTAAAAACATTGTTATGTTTACTTATAGACAATGGATGCATTTTTTTTGCTGTTGTGTGACTTTTCTGTACACAACGGTCTAGTTGTTAAAAGCATGGCCTGGTTATAAACCACATGATGGTTTTTTCATGAATCTTGGGTATTAAAAAGCATTGTCTGTTACATATAATAACAAGTATTCCAGACAATGTCCTAATTGCCTAAAAGGAAACTAGACAATAGTTTTTATATATGGAATCAAAAGGAGGATACTGTAAAATAAACATGCCAAAAATAAAAACCATTACGCAACCAATTCATCATTCCATTACAACCAATATTGTCTAAAAGACCAACAACTACAAGCAATATCCAAACGACCAACCATTACAACTTAAATATTTACCATAAACTAAAATATTCACTTAAAGCTTTAAAGCTATATTTACCATAAACTACATAGTGAAGCTTGTTCAACCCAAAATACCCAGTTATACGATTAAGTTTAAGAGGCATGGTTCTTCATGAAATACTTCGCGAAATCAGTCCTTACTTCATTGAGCTCAGGCAGGCCATAACAGTTGTGGTTGTTTCTGCGTAGCCACTATAAAATGGAACAATAGACCAAGTCACAAACAGGCTTCACCATGAAGTAGTAGGATTAAAAAAAAAATTCAGAAATTTGGAATCATACCTTTATAGAAAATTGGAGTTCCTTGTCTAGACATATTTCTTTCATATAGCGCATCACAAATAGACCACAATCTTTACTCCCCATTTGGAGAGGAACTCCCTGAAGAAACATTAAATAAAATTATATATACGGCCAAACTATGTTTTGTAAAAGAGAAACATATAAGATTATGCACTAAGAAAAGATATTACCGCAAGATTCTCCCACATTATTTTCTTCTTCGGAAACTTCTTTGCTTTGTCCTTGTATAGTTTGATGGCACTATGGAAATAAAATATAAATCAAGTTTAAGACACTTTTCTTAATAATTGTTAATGTGATTCCAAATGAAATATATTTCTGATATGGTACTAACTTGTCAGCAACTTCTGTCCATTCTTCACTTGCAATTCTCCGTTTTAAAGGATCCATATGGTAAACTACTTGTGTATCCGGATTTACAGCCGTCAACGCCCAATGATTGCGATTATTTCATGAACATCACAAATGAGAACATGTATCTTTATTAGAGAATAAGGATTTTATTTATAAGGGCCATATTGATTTTATTTACAAGGCCTAGATTCACAAACTATAAATTCATATACAGGCTCCTTAAACTATATCATGACATTACATGCAACAGAGATGACGTTAAGCACATATATATAGGCATAAAAAGAAGTACTAACGCATGATTATATGGGAGCAGAAATAATTGGTTTGGCTTAGAGTTCTTGAATATGTATGATAGGGCTTGTGACCTCTGTCCTGCAGTTCCACAACCGAGGGCGCCTATGATCGCAGGATCAACAAATGCTACCATGTCAGACATCTTCTATTTTTTCAAGTAATCCTGGAGTGAACTGCATAAAAAGTATACAGTCATTACCACAAACTAAAAGTTTTATTCAAGTATTTGTAAAGCCAAAGAGGATGGATTCAAGGATGGACAGGTCTTGGTTAAAAGCTGATAGAAGAACACATGAGTTCAAAAGAGGATTCGAAGAATTATTGTTGTTTGCATTTGAGAACGGATGTGATGAAAATAAAATCAGCTGTCCATATATAAAATGCGTACATAGTAAATCTTGGAAAGCTCGAACTGTGAGGGACCATCTTTTCAGCAATGGTATCGATCAGACCTACATGCGTTGGATTTGGCACGGAGAGTGTAATACAGAAGAAAGTGAGCCTATCACCGAGGACACCGACAGTTCACAATCCGTAGATCAAATCCCGATGAAAACAGAGAATGGTGGCAGTGATGATGATGTTTCCCTAGATTCCTCAGATTTATTTAACCATATTCAATCTGAACATGAACCCCTTTTTCCGGGATGTGAAGGATTTACAAAGATGAAGGCTTTAGTAAAGTTATACAACTTGAAAGCACAATATCAAATATCTGATTGTGGCTTTTCTGAAATTCTACTTTTGGTTGGGTCTATGCTTCCAAACGGCAACAGTTTTCCTTCTTCGTTCAGTGAAGCTAAAAAAACCTTGTGTGCTTTAGGAATGGAATATGAAAAAAATACACGTATGTCCGAATGATTGTCTAATATATCGTGGAGAGAGAGATGAAGATGAGACGAGGTGCCGTATTTATGGTGCCTCTAGATGGAAGTTAAACAAAAAAAAGGGATGAATTGGAAGGGATTCCTGCCAAGGTATTATGGTATTTTCCATTACTACCACGTTTGAGGACTTTGTTCAACTCACCTCAAACAACCAAGGATTTGACTTGGCATGACACAGAGAGAGTGAAGGATGATAAAATGAGACATCCGGCAGATGCACAAACTTGGAAAGAAGTCGACACCAAGTGGCCAGATTTTTCTTCAGATCCTAAAAACCTTCGGCTAGCTCTATCCTCGGATGGATTTAATCCATTTCATAGCACAAATATTGATTACTCTTGTTGGCCAGTTTTGATGTCAATATACAATCTTCCACCATGGCTTTGTATGAAGCGGAAGTATATAATTCTATGTTTGTTGATATCCGAACCAACTCAACCCGGTAATGATATTGATGTGTTCCTTCAACCACTTGTGGAAGATTTATAAAAGTTGTGGCAAGGGAAATGAGTGTATGACACTTACAAGAAGGAGTATTTTTTATTAAGAGGCATTTTATTATGGAATATTAGTGATTATCCAGCCAATGGAAACTTATCGAGCAATATTATTAAAGGGTATAACGGGTGTCCTATTTGTGTTGATGAAACAAAAGCTACGAGGCTGGTTAATTATTGAAAGTGTGTGGTCATGAGGCATCGAAGATGGTTTCCCCGTCATCACCCATATCGTCGGCAGAAACAAGATTTTGATGGCACCGTGGAAAAAGAATTGGCTCCAGTTCCATTAACCGAGAGCAGGTGCTTGAAAGAGTACAACATTTAAGGGTTAAATATCTTGTTGGTCACTGAAGTCAGCCTAATGTATCAAGTTGATCACTGAACTCAAAACGGTATCAATCAGGTCACTGAAGTCAACCAGGATTATCAAGTTGATCATTTTTTTGACGGAAATTACTGTCCGCAAAATTTTGTCCGAAAAATCTCCACCAAATTTTGTGAAATTAAAGTGTGTTAATCTAGATGCTATGGGTCTCATAAAACTTGTTTAGATTTTCATTATGAGCTCTAGATTTATATGAATCGAAAAAGAAAATTCAAGAACTAGAATTGTTCTTCTTCAAAAACTGAAATAAAACTTATCAATATTGTATCTATTTTGAAGAGAATAATCTGGGTAACACAAATATGGTCTCGGATTTTTTAAATGTTAAGTGAATTTGCAGTTATAAACGTTTATGTCAATCTGCAGTCTGTTTCCGTCAAAAAAACAAAGATTTAGGCTGACTTGATACATTAGGCTGACTTCAGTGACCTGTTTGAGTCGAATTTCAGTTCAGTGACCATCTTGATACATTAGGCCGACTTCAGTGACCAACAAGATATTTAACCCCAACATTTAAAGGGCCATGTCTACGGTAAGACACAAAGCCAACCTCGATTGAAGAAAGTTGATGCTCGACCAGTTTGGAAGAAGGTTTCTATATTCTTTGAGCTTGAGTATTGGAAGTTTTTGCCGGTTAGGCATGTTCTCGATGTGATGCATATCGAGAAAAACATATGCGAAGCTTTACTTGGTACCATGCTTAATATACCAAAGAAGACAAAAGACAAGGAATCAGTCCGTCTTGACATGGCCGAAATGGGAATAAGAACAGAACTAAGGCCAAAAACTCTTGGGAAAAAAGAGAAGTTACCATTGGCATCTTGGAATTTAACTCATTCTGAAAAAAAGATGTTTGCTCATCCTTTCTTGGCATGAAGTTTCCTGATGGTTTTTGTTCAAATATTCGAAGTCTAGTTTCAATGGAAAATCTTCGACTTACAGGAATGAAATCTCATGACTGTCATATGATTCTGCATCATTTGCTCCCAATTGCGGTTCGATCGTCACTGCAAAAATAGGTCAGGAACACTATTATCAGGTTCTGCCTCTTCTTTAAGGCAATTTGCAGTAAACTCATTGAGGTTGATAAGTTGGAGAAAATGCAGACGCAACTGGTACAAACTTTGTGCCAGCTTGAAAAATACTTCCCCGCTTCCTTGTTTGATTTAATGTTTCATATCTCGGTTCATCTTGTAAGAGAAGTTGAGCTTTGTGGACCAATTTTCCTTAGGTGGATGTATCCTTTTGAGAGATACATGAAGACATTTAAGGGATATATAAGGAATCGGGCTCGTGCAGAAGGTTGCATTGCTGAGTCCTATATTGCGGAAGAGGCGGTTGAATGTTTGGTGGACCATGAAGAAGCAACTATTGGGTACCTAAAAATGGTAGACATACCAAGGATGACATTTGCAGGCCATTATCCGGTGCAACTGTGATAACCCCGAGCAGCACTGATTTGCACGTAGCACATTTATGTGTTCTACAAAATACTACTGCTGTTAGGCCATATTTTGAGTAAGTAAAATTACTTTCACTACATTTACCATTTTCTACACTCTTTTAACTAGAAAAATCCAGTCCATAATTTATGTCATTATTTCATTATTTATGTAGTCTCTTTTACTTAAATGCAGTGAACACATGGCATTTTTAATGACCAAATATCCGGAACATGAAAATGATGAAATGTGGCTGAAGAACAAACAAAATGAGAAATTCCAAAATGGTTTAAAGAAAAGGTATTATGTGTGTTTAGTAATAGTTTTCTGCATGTTTTACAAACTACTGCTCATATTAACCATTTTGTAACTTGTTTTTTTTTAAGATTGCTTCAGATTTGGTTGATGAAAAAGAGATATCGCAGGAGATAAGATGGATCGCAGATGAGCCTAAAAAGGCCGTGCCTACGTTCAGCGGCTACAAAATGGACGGAATTACCTTTGCTACCAAGGATCATGATGATACGCGTTAAGTTCAATGTAGTGGTGTGTGCGTTGAAGCTGATACAATGATAGTGCAGGGTAAGGATCAAAATATTGAGCACACATCACATACATGTTATGGAGTTATAACAAGTATATGGGAGTTGGACTATAACTACATTAGGGTCCCTATTTTTCGGTGCAAGTGGGTAGATGTAAACAAAGGGGTCAAGGAAGATGACTTGGGTTATATATTGGTTAATTTGAATAGGCTGGGGTTTTCAAACGATCCATTTGTGTTAGCAAAACATGTTAAGCAAGTTTGTTTCATCGACGATCCTCTTGATAAATTATGGTCCGTGGTGTTGAAACTACCCGAGAAAAAGTACTATGAAGATAATGATGATGAAAATGAGGGATCCGTGGAAGTAGAACTTGAGAATGATTGTTTTGTGCCCAATTTACCCGATGCTGATTTACTTGAGGAAGAGGAACATAGCTACATGCGAGATGACGTAGATGAAACAATTCAACTTTTTTGATGTAATTTAATTTGTGTACTTTTAATTACATAAACTTTGTAATATGATAATTGTGTTTGCTACTTTGAACATAACAGTTCTTGATTGATGTTTTATTGCCTGATATTTGTTTGGTATGGCATTGTATTGCCTTTGATGTTTGGTATGTTTTGGCAGGGGTGCCCAATTCCAGTTAAATTTTTTTTCCTACTGTAAAATCAGACAACGATTTTAAACTACCAAATGCTTGTGTGAGAGGTAAAGAACTTATAGTTCAAAACCATTGTCTGTTGCATGCAATTCAGACAACAGTATTCACAAACCATTATTTGATTACATTTTATACAACGTCTATCAAAACACTTGTCTGATTTTAACAACATTTTTTTAAAGCATTGTTGAAGGCATTGTCTGAAGTTTCTTCAGACAATGCTTTGAAAAAGCGTTGTTAAAATCAGACAATAGTATTTAGTCATCGTTGTGTGAATACTTTTGAAGCAACATGTGAAAAAAACAGTTGTCTAAGTTTTACAACGCTTTTGAGAAACATTGTAAGACAACATGTTAAACAACAGCACTTTCAAAAACCGTTGTAAAACGGATGTCTATTTTGATCTTCTAGACAACACTATTGAAAACTGTCGTTAAGTTCATGATCAGACAATACACCAAAAAGCTTGAAAAAAAAACCGTTGTGCAAAAATTTCAGCCAACGCTTTTTCGTCGAAGTGTTGTCTGATGAGTGTCGTCTGATTCAAAAATTCTTGTAGTGCATAATTAACAAAATTGAGCACAATTATTATAAAATTAAATAAAGAGAAAAAGGAACTGAGATATATCTCACGTAACTTTCCTGAGATATGAATAAAATTCTTTAATATTTATTGGGCCCGTATGGCTAATTAGAAAAATTTTAAACAAATCTTGATTTTACAAAATTGCTCATCCCATATATCTCATGAATTTACCTAAGATGTATCTTAGGTTCCATACTCTCTTAAACAAAATCTTTTATATTTAAACCAGATTTCCTTACCCGCCCCATACAATCTTTTTTTTTACAAGAGATTAAGAAAAAGTGTTCTTAACGGTCCCACACAAACGTTTTTTTTTCAAAAACGTTTCTTGGCTATAATGTACAATTCTTGGCATGCCATTCTACACCATTGTCACATTGTGAGAAGGGCTCGGTCACCTCGGTGCAGCAAAATTATTTGTGGCTGTATTGTTCAAAAGCTTTAATAGTCTTTCTTCTCGCTGCATTCCAAGGTACTTTATATTTACGCATCTACCATTTTTTAAGCTTGACTTGTACTTTCGATTATTTGTTGCTTCGTTTTGTATTTAATTATTTGCCCCTTTTGCAACTCGCCTGACAGGTGCCACAAACCAAAACCGAAAATCGTATCTTAAATGTTTAACTTAGAGCAAATCTTTTAATTTTTTTGATTGTAAAGCAATCCCCATTTTTGATTCACTTGATATATATATGTTTTCTAAAATCATCTTGTAAATCATTTCTCTTTACCTTATGGTGATAATTTTCCGCTACTCCTTCAGTAAGTTACGATTTTGTGTGATGTATAGACCTTTAATTTTGTCTAGTTTAAAGTATATAATTTTTTTACATAAGCTTTCTGGGGTCCTAGGAGCAGATCCACTCGCCTTATAAGGCCAACCTCGACCGAGTAATGAATTAATGATAACTGTTAGTACTATGGTGGGATCTTTATTGGGGACTTTTAATTATTTATAAGCATAATTTAGCTGTTGGAATATATGCACATGTTGTGACCATGCTATGGTGTCCATACTGTGATACCCATGTGATGCCCATGCTGTCAAGATTCTGTCAAGCACTGTCAACATTGTCAAGTTATGTGAGCTGTGTTTCACATGTCCAGCTCATATGTTCTATGTTAATTGTTCTATATATAGTGTAGTGTTATTAGTAATCTGCACCAAACTCATCTACAATGTAGTTCGTTAATGCAGTGTTCTGTTATATCAATATAAATACAGTTCCTCTTCTTCTTCATTACTGCATATTACAAAATCTTACATGGTATCAAATCCATCTAGGTTTAACAACCTTTAGATCCTCCAATCATGCTTCTGTCTTCTATCAACATGGTTCTTCAAATTCTCTCCATTTCCTTTTTCATCTCTTTCTCTTCCGCCATTCCGCTTCTTGATTAATCTTCTATAGGAGGTCACTCTTTTTTCCCAAAGAGGTTTTTAATGAGGACCTCATCCATTAAGTGCTCTAGTTTTTCCAGTTTTATGAGCTCTTCTATCATCAATTAATATTTAATTTTATGCAGGCTTTTCATCATTTTCTGCAAATTTGTGTTTTCTTGGCATCATCTTACAGCTTCAGTACACCACCAACAACACCATATATCTATCATTTGCAGCCGCATAAATCCTTGTTCGTTCTTCAGCAGCCCCGGCACAAACAATTTTTTTTTTTTTCATTATGTTTCGATTTTTATTTTCTTTTGCAGATTCTTCAAGCAAGTCTATAGCTATTTTTGGCAAGTAGATAGCTTCACGTCCGGCAAGTCTATAGCTATTTTTACGGCAAGTAGATAGCTAGTGTGTTTTGGAAAACTTCCCTCTCATCTCTTTCTAAGCTTTACCATTAGAAGACTGCAACTCTCGCATTTCCAGGGTGATGGTGAGTAAAAACCAGCCCTTATCAAAGCCTCTTTGTAAGGCTGCTCCATAGAGAGCCGTTATGCCCATGTTGGCCGAGCTTGTAATGCTCCGTTTGTTGCCCGAATTCATGTTCCTGTTGCTGCCTGTTGCTCCTCCATTTGCTGCTATCTCTTGTTCATTGTCGTTTCTTCAAGTTGGTTGGTTGCCGCTGTTGTTCAAGATCAATGTTTCGTTTCACTTCCACATTCATCTTGAGGGGGGATGTTGGAATATATGCACATGTTGTGACCATGCTATGGTGTCCATACTGTGATACCCATGTGATGCCCATGCTGTCAAGATTCTGTCAAGCACTGTCAACATTGTCAAGTTATGTGAGATGTGTTTCACATGTCCAGCTCATATGTTCTATGTTAATTGTTCTATATATAGTGTAGTGTTATTAGTAATCTGCACCAAACTCATCTACAATGTAGTTCGTTAATGCAGTGTTCTGTTATATCAATATAAATACAGTTCCTCTTCTTCTTCATTACTGCATATTACAAAATCTTACACTTTTAATTGTTTTTCATTTGAACAAATTAACTTTAATTGATGACAGAAAATGTCAACACATGAGATTCTTGCCTCGGATAGTGCAGTGCAGTCGAAAGTGTTGATCAATAAAAATGAAGAAAGGGTAGTGTTTGCTGAAGCAAATGGTGATTTTGTTGACATCCTCTTTAGCTTCCTGACAATGCCAATGGGGACAATAGTCAGAGTCTTGGCTGGGCGCTCGGAATCTTCGTTACCAATGGCAATCGGGAGCCTCAGTACACTACATGGAAGCCTTGAAAATCTTGAAACAAGGTATTTCACAACAGAAGCATGCAAAGATATGCTACTTAATACAAGAAACTCAGCGGAAGCTGAATGTCAAATGCTTAAGATCAACATCGGTGATATTCAACCTTACTTCATTTGTGAGGGTTTGTGCCCTTATCAACAATATGGCATGTATGCTTTTTTCAGCACTTCCAGGACTAAAAGATGTCAACAGTGCGGGAAGTTCATGAATGTGCCTATGTATTTCGGTGCTAGTACAAATGAGGGTTTTAAAGGAATCTTTGTTAATGAGACTGCAACTTTTGTTGTCCACGATGATCTAAAAGTGATTCCTAGTACTCCGGGTGTCACACTTGACATATTAAAAAGTAGCGGAATCACAGACCTTGGGGTGCTTGAGGAAACGACTTTGCAACTTGGTTCCATTCAGGTATATCTATTTTTGTTAACAGATATTTAATGAGGAAATTTTTTTTTTCACTCATATTTGGTAACCTATTTCCATATCTTTTTCACTCGATTCATTCACAGATTCTTGATCATCTTGAGAAAGCATTGTTTTCAAAGACTTGTTTAACTGATATGGTTTTTGGTAAGAAATGCATCATCTCACCAGTTCCATCTGCTCAATATCGGACTAGTACATATTCTGTTGATAGTTTTAAGAAGATGACAGTGAGTGTGATGGTACAGAAGTCAAAAAACACTATACTGTTGGCTCATGCTTCTGAAGATTTTGTAGAATTTTTATTCAACTTTCTCACCATTCCTTTAGGAAGAGCAATTAGTGTGTTGAGTAAAAACGACATACCTGCTGCATGCGTTGAAAATTTACATATTAGTGTATCTGAATTAAGTGTTGGTGAATACTTAATATCACAACAAATGAAAGATCTGCTTCTTGACCCTCATATAGCTACGATTTATCAAGGTTCCAGCCAATTATTCCCTCCGAAAGAAGAAAGGAAGCTCTATTTAAATTTTAGAATACTATCACCTGCGCATCAAACCATCTATAATTTTTATCCAAGTACGGTTCATTCTGTTGGGGGTCCTGAACTGCCATTTGCAAGTCCAAAGGGTGAAGGCGGATTGTTAAAGGAGTCAACAAAGTTTGTGGTGACAGATGACCTGGTGGTGACTCCATTATCGTCAATGTCTTATATCAGATATCTCCAGACTTGGAATGTACCTCTGTCCGATATTGAGGAACAGGTGATCGACATAGGCATGGAGGAGGTATGTAAAAATAACGTCATGCTAATCACGAGTACTGTTAAACTGGTTTGAACTGACAACTTGCATTTTTAAAAAATAAAATTAAAATCTGCAGGCATTAAGCTTACTGAGGGAGTCACTGACATCAAACTCTGTTTTAACAAATGGACTTAAAACCTTGATACAGAACAAGCCAAATGCAGAGAGATTATTGAAGAGGCCGAAGGTAGAGTAATGAAGTTGGGGATGTGCTAGAAGAGAAATGGAATTGCACTGAGACATTTATTATTCAGTCAAGACTTTTCAAAATTAACATATGGTGAGAATCTATATAGATGTGTAAGATCTTGTATCTAATGCATGTCTCTCTGACTCTCCGTACAATTTGGAAAAATCAAAGCTTACTAAGGTTGGAGTTCCTGGATTGTAGGTACTAATGTCGTATGTAGTATCTAAATCTTCGATTTTGGTTAGTAGAGCTGTTGAACCCTAGTTATATGTTTTCATACACATGTTTAAGGTTGGAATTCTTGGATTGTAGCACCTTAACTGTGGAAGAGGTGTGTAGTTTACAAACTGTTTAATTTCCCCATCAATAAGCCCTTCGGCCTATGTGTATGTTTTTAGAGCGTGTGTGCGTGTGTGTGAAGGTCACACCCAGGAGTAAGGCTAACAAAAAAACAGTATGCATTAGTGAAATGTTATAGATCATGAAGTGCAAGCACTTGTAGGATTAAAATTTGTTTAAAATTATCTTTATTGTCTAAATTAAACGATTACTCGATGCTTAATTCTTTGACAGACTTTGGAACACGACAATGAGCTTATGTACTAAGAAACTTACTGGAAAATGAACTTTTCTCTTGGCAAATCAAAAACTTAGGAGCGCCAAACAAGGGACAATTACAGTTTACACACTCTTTCCTGTATTTATCCTTTTCTGTCTCTTCCTCATACAATATTCTTTTCTCTCGGTTTCTTTATTATTAATCTTAATCCAAGAACATAATGCAATGTCCTCTCACAAAAAAAATTCCATGAACAATATCTTTGTGGATGTTCGTTTTCAAGGATAGAAAATTACTGTATAATATAACTTTGTTTTGATTTTAATCAAAACTGAAAAATGATCGTCTAATTATTTATCTGTCTGTATCACAACGAGTTAAGCTGCATTGATATTTTCACTGTTGAGCTCTCTTCTGCATTAGATTTTCTTTGTTGTAGTCCTCTAAATTTAACCTATATTCTGAATATCTGTTAAACAGGGGATTTAGGTATATTATAAATCTATTTCATATATTTTTCTGGTGTTGTCTTTAGATTGTCAAATAGGATTGGTTGTGTGCACACATGCGCAGCACGTGTGTTGATTCTAGGGTTTTCCATCTTTGTTAAAATAGTGAAATTTTCATAAATTTACGAAGCTTTTCGAACTTGTAGTGGATGCCACATGGATGAGTTCTCACGGCATATCAATTTATAGCCCAAAAATTTTATATTCCCTAATCAGGAGTACAAAATGTGGCGGCCACATGGATGAATTTTCAGAGTGTTAGTTTAGAGACTAAAGACTTCATATTTCCTAAGATATCATATTTCCTCTATAGAAGGGTTACAAATCAAATACTTATATGATCCAAATAGGGATGACTTGTAATATTAGACTTTCTAGGAGCTTTACATTTATAGAGTATGCATCTTATATTGGACAGATGTAAGGGAATATGCTTCTGGACATTTCTGTAATGAATATTTATCTTTTGTCTCATAATGTCGTATACTTGGTCCCAGAAGGTTACAGTGAAATGAATAACAACAAAGAAGGAGATGGTAGAAACCACAACGACCCCAATCTCTTCCCGCATCCTGCCTTCCTTTACTTTTTTAGCTTCGTTTTTTAGAACAAGAAACATATATAGTAAAGATCGTAAGATCATTCATGATCATGTTGGGTGGTCTAAGACATTTTAATTTATGTAATACTTTTGTTTTGTAGGACATGTTTGACTGATGCTAGGAAGCATGAGTGCGGGTGCGGGGGTGCGGGTGCGTGGTACGGGGATACGGGAGTTCGGAAAATTCAAAAATATGGGGATTCGGGTGCGGGGGGATACGGCAAATATTAAAAATATATATTATATATATATTTTATATCATATATATAATTTAAGAGTTGCATTTTAATTAAACAAAGTAATCAAATAAATAAGTTCAATTTCCTAAATAGCCAAATACATGCAATTTTAGTAACATGTTTCCATAAAGTAATCAATCAATTAAATTAAATTGATTATTACCACAATCCAATTAATCAATTAAATAATTACTTGCCTTATTACAATTATAAATCAAACGACCAAGATATATACAAACACTAGCAGACAATATTTATACAAATATACACACATATATACACACAAAGCAGAGAAGCTGATAGACACATATACACATAACTCATCGATTTGTTTTTATTTTTTTTGCTATTCTGACGTATCCCCGCACCCCCATTTACGTATCCCCGCGTATCCCCGTCTCTGACGTCACCGATACGCCACGTGACGTATCCCGTACGTATCCCCGCGTATCCCCGCGTATCCCCGCACTACAACGCAC
Source organism: Saposhnikovia divaricata (assembly GCA_036435485.1). NCBI lineage: Eukaryota > Viridiplantae > Streptophyta > Magnoliopsida > Apiales > Apiaceae > Saposhnikovia > Saposhnikovia divaricata. The sequence continues at coordinate 49,555,162 of CM071594.1, read as the reverse complement.
GGGATACGCAGTTCTTCCACCTGATGAAGTATCCCTGCTTTCTAGGACTGATGTGATTCTGGGTATAAAATTTTAAATAGTCATGAAAAGGCTTGTTAGCCTATAATAGATATAATGATGGATGAGAACCAAAATAAAAAAGGTGGTTGTTGAAATGGGAGGGACCTTTCGGTTGGGCCATTACTTCTGTGGTCTGATTGTAACTATCCCATGAGGAGAGGAATTCAGCTGTGCACCTTAAAATCCCTTCTTGTTAAAATATAGAGTAAATTATATAGTGGTGGCTGTATTTTACACCAATTTTCAAAATAGTGGCCAAGTTTTCAGATTCTCAAAAGAGTGGCCAAGTTTTCTTTCCGCCTTTCAAAAAAGTGGCTGCCGTCAACTTCCGTTAAATTTTCACCGTTAACTAATATATTTAAAGAATAAATTACAGAATGGTGGCAATACTTTACAATGATTTTCAAAATAGTGGCTATTTAATGATCAACACTCCAAAAAATACACTAAGTAAGGCACAACAATAGAAATCAACTAAAAATATAATCAACACTCCAAAAAAGAGTGTTGATCTAATCTTCAGTTGTCTCAAAACCGCCTGTTCACCAGTTTTCCTTAATCACAGTTTGTCACCAGCTTTGCTTCAAAGAAACTATCACTCCATGAACGGGTAACGGGGATCCCCGCGGGGAATCGGGGAATATCATTTTAAACAAAAAATAACATTGTAAACAATTTTAAACAATAACTAGTGAGTTTGAAACAATTTTTTAAGCACTAAATTAAGATCAAAAATATTACTTAAATAAACAATTCTAAATAACATGGAAATGAAGTTATTTAACTACTAGAAAGAAAAACATATAAGATTAAAATACTATTTTATTTCTAATATAAAGTATTGGAAATTCGTATATATTAATATATGATTATATATATATATATATATATATATATATATATATATTAATGTGGTGAAATCGAGTCGGGGACGAATCGGGGCGGGGGTCGGGGATCGGGCCGGGGAGAAATAAAATCCCGGCCCCGGCCCGCTCCCCGATTTTTTTTGAAAATTGTCCCCGCTCCCCGGCCCGTGCCCGAAAAAATCCCCGATTCCCCGCCCCAAGCGGGGCGGGGATCGGATCGGGATCGGGCGGGCCGGGGTGAATGCCCATCCCTACTCTTCACAATTGAATGTACTGATGATGTTATTCTCTCTTCTTTGTCTCATGAACGGCTTTGTAAGGGAACTTTTGAATCTTCCTTTGATTTAAAAATATTTTCCTTGTTCAAGCTGCTTTCTTATACTCCCTCCGTGTCTCTCTCAATTGTTTATAATTTTTTCATTTAAGGTATAAAGTATATAGTTCTATAACTTTCTTTTTAAATTTTTTTTTTTTGAATAAAATTTTAAACATTAAATTTTTATTCAGAAGAAAAAAATAATAATTTATGGAACTATACTTTATATAAGTCTTAAAATGCGTATCAAACCCTCTTTTCCAAATTATATTCTATTATATAATAAGAGTAAAAGGGATAATAAGCGAGTACTATCATAGGTCAATGGTTCGACCTTCACTAACAATATAATTAAATTTAACATTTATAACTCTAAACATACTAATAAAACATACGATAAAATTCACTTTTCAACATAATTAAATTTAATATTTATAACTCTAAATATACTAATAAAGCATATGATAAAATTCACTTTTCAAAACTCATTAATCATTTTTTAAATTTAATATTAGAAACTCATTAATCATCTATTAAATTTAACATTAGAACATCATTAATCATCTATTACACGCCAAAAATTTATTTTACAAGATCGCATTGAAAAATTGCGAGTACATAAACACAAAGCAACCCTCATCTCTTCTATAGAAAACTACTACGCCCTACCTTTCGGGAAACAACCCAAAATAAAATATATGATAAAATTTACTTTTCAAAACTAATTAATCATCTATTAAATTTAATATTAGAACATCATTAATCATCTATTAATTTTGATATTAGTACACGCCAAAAATTTAATTTACAAAATACTAATGAAAAATTGCGAGTATATAAGCACGAAGCAGCCTTCATCTCTTTTATAGAAGACTATTATGCACTGGCTTTCGGGAAACAATCCAAATCAAACATGACTTTAACTACTAAATAGTTTCGTTTCAAAACAAAAATTCATGTTTGTCTTCCGTACTTCATATGTGCATATAATTTACGTTAATATTGAGAAAAGAATAGGTAATAATAAGATGTAACAAAAAAGTCAAAAAATAACTTATAACTAGTTACATATATAATTTTTTTTACAAAATCTATACTATCTATATTATTATAATATAATAAGCAAAATATGATATATTTTGTAGTTTGGTTTTGGTTATCACTTTCATTCACAACTGTTAGATCAGTAGCTGAGATAGATGATAATCGTTGGATGCAATACTAAAATTTGTTATAAAAGTTGTTGTATACAGGGGTCTAAGGTTTGAATCTCGTCAACAACATTTTAATTTAAAATTAATATTAAAAGATGTTACATAGAAAGGTTGAAGATTCGATTGCCGCCAACAACATATTAATTTAGATTTAATACTAAAAATTATTATGTATGAAGGTGAAATATTTATAATATTATGTAACTACAATATAAGCAAATTAAATAAAAATTAAAAGTAACCCGTGCTTTGCACGGGCTATAAGCTAGTATAAAGAATTAAGAGGATAAAGGGAGATATTTTGGAAAGAATGCTCAAAATACCCACTTACCAAAATGCCCGTTTCTGAAAACACCGACTTTTTTACCCACGGGATGCGCCACTCCCATGGGCATATCTGATTTTACTGTAGCAGGTCAAAAAATGCAATTTTCTATATTCTCTCCTTCGTTTTCTCCTCGCCGGCGACTGGCCTCTCCCCTTCTCGCTCTCCAGGAACTTTTCGAACGACTAAAGCTGGCCAAAATGATCGCAAGCTCATGTACTTCATCTTCCTCATCTTCGTTTATCTCATTCGGCCTCGCAGGGGCACAACGAAGCTCGTCGGAGATGTTCGAGTCGACGAAATTGATGTTTTAGGCATTTTTAATCCTTCAATTTAACTATTATGAAATTATTATGGGAGTGTAGAGAATCGAACCCCAATTCTAATGGTATATGATAGGTGAATGGAAAGTCAGGGATGTGGACGGACAAACAGATTGAAAAAAAACGGCGGAATCGTCATTGTTGTCGCGATTAGAGGAGCTCTGAGCTGATGTATGATACGCATCTTGAAGATGCGTATCTTCAGTTGCGCTGATTGCATTGGCGCATCCACACGAGCTTGCACCTTTCCTATGAACGTATCCAGTTGCTTGCTCCTATGGGGTGAGTGTATCCAGTTTCTTACTCCTATGGAGTGGGCGTGATAGAAGATATGCCTCTGCAAGATGCGTATGTGCTGGGCATTTTGGGCAGCCCTTCCGCGCGGTGGGTATTTTGATTAGAGAAGATTAAAAAGTGGGTAGAAAGGGCAATCACTTGATATTTTGAAAGCACCATGTGTGCCAGCTAATCTTCTCACAGTACCCTCTTGATGAAAAGGACTCTTGATTTTCTTAATTTTCTTGATGTTATGGGAAAGAGTTTTTCCCATTTTTACCTATTTCCAAGTTTTATTAGTTATATAGGTCGTGCAAAGCACGGTTTATTTTATTTTTATTTTTAATTTAATTATAGTTTGGTATATATAATATTATAAACATTACTTTTGATATGTTGGGAGAATTCAAATTTTAGACGTTTGTATATAAATAATTTTTAGTATGAAATCTAAATTAATATGCTGTTGGTGGGAATCGAACCTTCAACCTTTCTATTTAACATAATCTAGTATTAATTTTATATTAAAATGTTGTTGGCGGGATTCGAACATTAGACCTCCAACTTTTAGTATTGTTGTATCTAACGGTCATGATCCGTTTGAGTTAAAGATCTAACGGTTGTGAATGGGGGATAACAAAAAATGAGGAACCAAAATAGGGGGTAACCAAACTACAAATTATATCCCCTTACGCTTATTATATTATACTAGCTTATGGCCCGTGCAAAACATGAAATACTTTTAATTATTTTAAAAATTATATGATTAAACAAAATAAAATATAATAATTTATTATGGATATAATTTAACTTTGTAATATTAATCAATAAAATTAATAGTAATAATAATAGTTATTTAATAAATGACATGTATTGTTTAAAACTAATAATATAAAATCTTAATGTAAATTTGTTGTTGACTGGATTCGAACCTTGAATCTTTAGAAGAGTGATGTAAATATAGAATATTACTTATTATTAGATCTAACGGTTATCATCTATTTACTAAATATCTAAAAGTCACTATTCTTTGGTTGAGCCACACAACCAAATAGCAATTATCCCCTAGTTTGCTTATTATAACCCATGCGATGCACAGTTTCTTTTAAATTGTTTAATTATATTTCGTTAAAATTTTAAGTTTTATATATGTTTTTATTAATAAAATATTTTTTGAATTTTATAAATTTCATGAATATAAATATTATTCTAATTATGTATTTTAATTATTACTTTCAAATACATATGTACATATAAAAATCGTCTCTTCAAAAGATTACAAGATGAGTGTATATATAGGATAAATAAATAACATTATATTGGTCATATTCCAAAACGGAATTCAAGTTCAAATAAAAATTTTAGCTATCTGAACCCAACTAGAAAACCATCAAAATCCCGGTTTAAATTGAGAATAAAACCTTGAGTGCTTAAAATAAGAAATACTCTTTAAAGTAAAAGGTAAAAACTTACTAAAGTAAAAGTAAAAGGTCCATAAACAGCTGGACTTATTAATAATAAACTTAATAATTAGAACTCGTTTAACTAAAATCTATAATATGTTTTTTGAATACTAAATATGAATAAACTATATAAAACTTTATTTTACTTCCACTTCTATTTCTCATCATTCTCCCCTTGTTGGAAAAAACTCGCCCACGAGTTTCGTAGAATGCAATGATCACCATGCACGACTTAGATGGATAAAAAAAAAATCACACATCTTCAAAAACGACAGAGGTACAAATAACTCTGAAAATATGCTTCTAGGTGAAGATGGCTCAATCAAGGATTCCGGAATTATAAAGTCAATATGTTCGATCCATTCTAAGAAATCCTCGGAATCTTCAGCCCCACTAAATTCTGGTACATACCACTTCAAACTTGTATCATTATAATCATTATTAGTGGGTGCAGGATCTCTTATAAAGCTACCGCGAAGTGGTGTAGTTCCACCGTAGTAACAACCCTCTCAATCCTCTCGTTCATAGCTCGTAAATCCTCAATCTTATCATTTGTAGCTTGTAAACATCCCTTGATCTCTACTTGTCTTTGAGTGTGTTTTGCTAATTATTTTGCAATATATACATATTTTTCTTAACCTTGGAAGTATTTATGCAATGTACTTTCTTGACATCTTAAATTTTTTTTTTTTGACAGAAAAAATAAAAATAAAATTGAGCACAATTATTATAGAATTTAATAAAATCTTTTATATCTAGATTGGATTTCCTTACCGGTCCCATACAATTTTTTTTTACAAAAGATTAAGAAAAAATGTTCTTAATGGTCCCATTTTTTTGGCTATAATGTACAATTCTTGTCATGCCATCTTACACCATTGTCACATTGTGAGAAGGGCTCGGTCACCTCTGTGCAGCAAAATTATTGTGGGCTGTATTGTTCAAAAGCATTAATAGTTTTTCTTCTCGCTGCATTCCAAGGTACTTTATATTTACGCATCTACCATTTTTTAAGCTTGACTTGCACTTTCGATTATTTGTTGCTTCGTTTTGTATTTAAATATTTGCCCCTTTTGCAATCCCCATTTTTGATTCACTTGATATATATGTTTCTAAAATCATCTTGTAAATCATTTCTCTTTGCCTTATCGTGATAATTTTCTGCTACTCCTTCAGTAAGTTACGATTTTGTGTGATGTATATACCTTTAATTTTGTTTAGTTTAAAGTATATAATTGTTTTACATAAACTTTCCGGGGTCCTAGGAGCACATCCACTCGCCTTATAAGGCCAAGCTCGACCGAGTAATGAATTAATGATAAATGTTAGTACTACGGTGGGATCTTTATTGGGGACTTTTAATTATTTAGAGAAAAAGGCAATTTGACTAGCTATCTTTTTTATTTTTGGCACTTGGATGGCTGACAATAATTTTTGACATTTTGTCTGACTGTAATAAAATTTTTAAGCACTTGAGGGACTTCCGTCAAAACGCTAGTAACGCCGCCTAAATGTCAGGGGTAAATGTGACACGTTATATAATTACCCTCTCAATCTATATCTGCTAATCCCTAATTTTCCCCCCAAAAGCCCTAAATACTTAAATCCCTAATTTCAATTGGCGATGGTGGAGGTTGTTGGTGTGAAGGGGGAGGGTGGGAGAGGTGGGTAGTTGCAGGTGGGAGAGGCGCGTTGGTTTGAATGAACGGAGCCGCGAATTGGGTTGGTGAACGGAGGAGGTTGCAAGTGTGGCAGTGTGGTGTTGTTGTTGGTGAAGTTCGAAGCGGACATGGGTGCTGGGAGAGGAGGAGGTGGGAGAAGGGAGACATAGGTGGAAGGTGACTGTTGGGTGGCGCTAGTTGTTGGTTGAGAGGAATTAAGGTTGAGATGAACAGAGGAGGGAGGAGATGCAGTGGTGGTGTGTGCAGGTGTGGTGGAAAGAGAAAGGTGGAGACGTGGGGGGGAGTCTTTCTCGACACGTCAAGTTGACCTTTTTGAACCAGGCCTTGTGCCACCGGTCACTGAATGGGTGATCAGTATCAATGAAAAACTTGAACAAGCCCGGGAAGAAGATATTAGGCCTTCAGTTGGATTATCCTGATCAGAAAGGGCTGGTGATAAGAAGGCACTGGCGATTATATACCAGGGAGTCCCTGAACACATACTGTTGTCTATCGCTGAGAAAAAGACATCAAGGGAGGCCTAGAACGTGGTCAAAACAATGTCATTGGGAGCAGACAAGGTGAAAAAGGCTAAGGCACAAACCATCAAGTGCGAGTTCGAAGCCATGTGCATGAAGGAGAATGAACAGCTGGATGATTTTTGTCTGAAACTGAATGGTTTGGTCACTAATCTTAGAGCGCTGGGAGAAAAAGTGGAGGATGCCTACATCGTCAAGAAACTGCTTAGAGCAGTTCCATCAAAATTCTTACAAATTGCATCCACAATCGAGCAATTTGGGAATGTGGAGATGTCAATAGATGAGGTGATTGGCTCGTTGAAGGCTCACGAGGAGAGGTTGAGAAGTGTCTCAGAAACCAACCAAGGACAGCTCTTGTTGATAGCAGAGGAATGGAGGAAGAAAGACAACTGTGAAGGACATTTACTCTTAACTCGCGAGGAATGGTTAAAGAAGAGAAGCGATGGAGATACCATCGCGAGAGAGGAGAACCGTGGCAGAAGGGATCGAAGCAGAGCTAGATGTTACAATTGTCAAGGATACGGGCATTTTGCTAGGGACTGTCACAAACCACGAAGGGAGAGAGAGATACAAAAGGAGGTGAATCTTTCTCAAGTACAAGAAGACGAACCTGCATTATTGATAGCCGAAGTGGGAGAAACAGAGATCAATTCACTTCTGTTGAAAGAAGACTCACTAGTACCAAAGCTGTGATCTAGTGTTGCAAATCAGAAGGAATCACAAGTCTGGTTCCTAGATAACGGGGCTAGCAACCACATGACCGGACAGCGTGGGAAATTTAAGGAGCTAAATGAAGTTTTAACCGGGAAAGTAAAATTCAGAGATGGTTCTACTGTAGATATTAAGGGAAAGGGGACAGTCGCTTTTCAATGTAAAAACAAGGAGGAAAGAACACTCAGGGACGTATACTATATCCCAAGTCTATGTAATAATATCATAAGTTTGGGACAATTGTCTGAAACGGGGAACAAGGTAATTCTCGAAGGGGATATTTGTGGGTGTATGAAGGAAGTGGAAAACTACTTATGAAAGTTAAAAGGATAGAGAATCGGTTATACAATATCAGTTTGGAGGAGAGTAGGCCCTCATGTTTACTCACAAAGGCTGAAGAGGATACCTGGCATGCCCGTCTCGGACACGTAAACTTTCAAGCCTTGGAACTCATGTCAAGGGAAAAAATTGCTCACGGGTTGCCTAAGTTAATTCAACCCTTGAAGAAATGTGAAGGTTGTCTAATGGCCAAGCAGACCAGAAAACCTTTTCCGACTCAATCCAGTTTCGATTCAAGGAAGGTGCTGGAAATTGTACATGCTGACATCTGCGGACTAATCGCACCAACGACACCAGGAGGTAATCGTTATTTCCTATTGTTCGTTGATGATTACAGTAGGAAAATGTGGGTATATTTGCTGAAGGAAAAGAGTAGTGCACTTGAAATGTTTAAGAGATTCAAGGCCTTAGTTGAAAACGGAAACGAAAGAAGTATAAAAACGCTGAGGACAGACTGGGGCGGAGAGTTTTGTTCAAAAGAGTTTGAGGTGTATTGTGAAAGAGCTGGTATCCAGAGGCATTACACGGCACCATATACCCCGCAACAAAACAGGGTGGTGGAACGAAGAAACCATACTGTTACAGCCATGGCAAGAAGTTTTCTGAAAGAAGCAGGACTACCAGCATACATGTGGGGAGAGGTGGTACGCCACTCGATTTACATATTAAACCGTCTACCAACTCGAATTCTAAAGGGTAGAACTCCATATGAAGCTTGGAATGACAAGAAGCCGGACTTAACACATGTGAGGGTGTTCGGATGTACAGCTTACACTAGTACAGAAATGACCTATAGCATCGCACCTATAGCGTCGGTTGTTTGCATTAACCGACGCTATAGGTGTCCATTGAACCTATTGCGTCGGTAATGGGTAACAACCGACGCTATAGGTATTCTGCCAGACCCTTTTGCGTCGGTTTTTTCACCAACTGATGCTATAGGTTCTACTTATTGCGTCGCCCGCTAAAATGCCGACGCTAAAAAGACATTTTGCGTCGTTCTGCGTAAAACCGATGCTATAAGTATACCCTATAGCGTCGGTCCGTATTTGAACCGACGCTATAGGTGTAGCCTATAGCGTCACTGTTTGTAAAGCCGACGCTATAGCTATTTATTATTTTTTTTTTTGCCAAAATCTTAAGAATATAAAATTTTAATAGTATCACATTTTATATCATATAATAACCTTTGTTCCAAAAATTAGTATGATTATCGATTCAATTAAGCAAAAGAAAGAATAAATAATTTTTATAAAAATTTTCTTCACATTTTTAATTATGAATTTAAGAATAATAAATAATAATTTTTTTATAATAATTAAAATTTTGAAAATAAATTTAATAATAATTTAATAATTATAATAATAATTTTATAACATATTATTATATATTAATATATAATAATTATTATTTTACAAAACTATTTTTCAGAAAATAAAATAAATACTTTTTTTTAGTTGTAGTGTCGGTGTTTATATTGCCGATGCAATAGATTAACTTTTTGAAAAATATATTATTACACGAACCATTCATATTTGGGGATCTTGACTCAGCAAACCTAGCTCGATTATTACTCTCTCTCGACGGCTCTATCTCTCCACTACTCTCTACTCTCTACGGCTCTATCTCTCAAATTACTTCGACTGCTTCTCCACTCTCTATCTCTCTCTCTCCACTACTCTATCTCTCCACTCTCTATCTCTATCTCTCGACTACTCTATATCTCTCCACTACTCTCTCTCTCGACTACTCTCTATCTCTCAAATTACTTCGACTGCTTCTCCACTCTCTACTCTCTAATCAGCTCACCAAATTAGGGATTTGGAATTAGGGAATGGGGAATTAGGGTTCGTTAGCGATTGGCTGCTGAATTAAGGAATTGGGAATTAGGGCTGGGTTCATTACAAATTGGTTTACAGGTATGTACAATCGATTAGATACAAATAATGTTGTATGCTAAGCTGTAATGTAGGGTTCGATTGATACAAATAAGTTGTTAGAACAATCGATAGGTATTTGTGTTAAATTTTATGGCTAAGCTGCATCATACTAGTGTTGTATATGTTGGATTTTGATATAATTACAGTTCATCTTAATTAAAGTTCCTATAATTTAGGATTATTTGAGTTGGTAACATATTACATCTTGTTATAGAAATGATTTTCCCTTTTTTTTGTTTGTCTGTTACAAAGTTTTCTTAAATTATTTGTTTCTTTTTCCATTGTTCGGTTTTGTAATTATTTCAGAATTAGCAGTACCGTGTGATAATAATTTATGTTTCACTATGAGCTGTGAATAAATTTTGTTCTTCTATAATCTGGTTTTCATTCCTTGATAAATGGCCTGATATTACATTTCAAATGAGTGGTCACTGGTCAGCCAACTGATCCGAGAAAACAAAAGCGCATAAATCTTTTAACGAGATAATCAAAATATCGGTAATCAACACCGACAGGTCTAATAAGAACTGATAGAAGCTAATTTCATAGCACTATCAGTCCCTCACCATTACAGAAACCATATAACTTTCGAAGGGCTATTGAACAAAGAAATGAGCTTGCTTTAGAACGTGGGCAGTGAGACAAGAGATCCGAGACAGATATGTGTCGGTGCCATTCTTTTTTAATGTACATCTGTTCTGGGGGTCTACAGACAACCAGTGCTTCTCTGGCTGTAAATTTGTGTTAAAAATATCTGCAAACAATTGAACGCACGTTGTGCTGAAACTGCAGAAACTTGACAACATGATTCAACTATTATTGCCACAATTTCATTAATGTTTTACGGGTCCTAGCGAATCTCTATAGTATTTAATTAGTCATTTTGCTGGTGTTATTTAATTTTACTGACAAATTGGAACCGACTAGATTGCAGCAAGTAGCTAATAATGTACAAGTAAAACAATAACAAACTTTTCTAGCCTTTCTTGTTGTTGCATCAGTAATTATTAAGTTTGTATAGTTTAACTGTATGTGCTGCAGAATTGTTTAATGTACTTAGCGCTGCTTTACAGTGTTTATTTACTGTGATCACAAATGAAGATGTAATATGTTTTAAGCTTTCTGCATCACATTGGTGAATGCCTAAAATTACTAGTGTTCTTTGTTTTTTCGCTAATTTATTTCTACTTTTCTTTCATATGGCAGTTGATCTTGGGTCTGTTGTACAGTATCATCCCAACTTCATTCCAACAGGTGCATATCTCTAGAAACAGCTTAATTGTTTGTATACCTCACTACTGATATAGTTATATGCACGTTGTAACTATGATAACCAGGTTTTAGCCTTCAATCTTGTACAAAATTCCCACTGTAACCTGGAATAATGGCGCTAGAGGAAAATCAGTTTTATCGTGTAGTACTCTTACATTTGCATTTTACATATTAATATCTTTCCTTATATATGTATTTGTATTTTTAAATGCACATCAAAACATTATGCACTTTCATTTAAGCTATATATAGTAATAACAATTAGGCACGTGTTTATGGTTAATTAACATTGCTGGTCGAGCAATTATTCTTGCACTTGAATAGTTGTTAGTGAATATATAAGCTTTTGTTGATAAACAATGAGATTAATTAGAAAAGGACACAAATAGAAGGGTGAATGGGAAACATATAATATTACATACAAGATGGAAGTTGAACTACTTTTTGGCAGGGTGGCTGTTTAATTTCTATATTAGCAACATTTACCGTTTATTCGTCATTGGATATCGAGATACACTGTGGCTAAATTTCTTTGATTGGTTAGCTTTTTCTGCAGTTAGATAAGAGGGAAGTAGAGTTGGTTGTTGCTTAAAGTCTTTACAGTAGCACTGCTGAACAAAAAATATTTATAATCTTATGTACTGCCAATTATCAAAAAGACTGACTGGGTTGTAAAGTAATCAGCCTCATTCTTGTGTAGTCTCGCTGCATTGTACAGCTTTTACTTCATTGCACCATATTTCAGTTTACTTTATTTAAATTCTTCTACACTGTTGAAATATCAGGGTTCTTTAAGCTGATCTGCCTTCTTGTATATTTTCAGGGTGCAGTGATTGTAGACAGTCCAATAAGGGTCTGTTTTATAACCTGTGTAGCAACTCTAAACCACTCAGAAGTCAGCGACAGTGAGTGAAGTAAGTATCCTCGTATAACATCGTTGTATAGACTGCTTTGTTTTTATACTTTCTGTTTCACTTGCCTTTATATTTCTGCTCTGTTCCTTTGTAATTGCTCTCATCATAATCATGTAAAATTCTATCTAGGCAGCATATATTTCATATTTCTGCATGGTCTCTAATAACATAATAGCTACTGACTTTCTTTCTATAAAATATTCTATAGATATATAACATGGACCGCCTTACGTGGATGTATAAAATATCACGAACATCCCATGAGTATATTAGCCGTGTTAATGACTTCATTGAATTTGCGGAGAAAAATCTTAAGAAGACCGAACATGGAAAAGAAAGGATGACATGTCCATGTCGCGATTGTTATAATTTAGAAAAGTATTCTAATATCGATACAGTGCGCGAACATTTATTTCGACGTGGTTTCATGGATAATTATACCAAGTGGATCTGGCATGGTGAGGGAATAAATTCTCGAAAGGCAGAATCATTTAGTGGTAATTCTGAAAGCTGTGGAGATGGTAATCCTACCAATAAAGAAGATAATGAGGAAAATGACAGATTTGATGAGATGATCCAAGATGTCGAAGAAATTTTGATGCACCAACCGAAAATTCTTGAGAGCTTGGTCAATGATTCTAAAAAAATTCTTTATCCTGGGTGCAACGATCAGTTAACTAGGTTATCAACAACCTTGAAGTTGTGTAAGCTCAAAGTAAAGAGCGGGTGGAGTGACAAGAGTTTCACAGAATTGCTGAAACTTGTATCAGACATACTTCCTTCGAATAATGAGCTTCCAACTTCCACCTATGAGGCGAAGAAGATATTATGTCCAATGGGTTTGAATGTAAAGAAGATACACGCTTGTCCATATGACTGTGTGTTGTTTCGTAATGAGTATGAACATCTACACACATGTCCAAAGTGCGGAGCCTCTAGGTATAAGCGAGATGGAAATGACTCTTCGAGTGATGACAAGAAAGGCCTCCGCGCAAGGTGTTGCGGTATCTACCCATAGTGGAACGATTCAAACGTCCCTTTGCAAATATCAATGATGCAAAGCTTATAAGGTGGCATATGGAAGGGAGAAAATCAGATGGGATGCTCAGACACCCTGCTGACTCTCCACGGTGGAGAACCATTGAAAGAAAGTTCCCGGATTTTGGTGGAGAAGCAAGAAGCCTGCGGCTTGGACTTTGCACGGATGGCATGAATCTGTATCGCACTCTCAGCTCTTCACATAGCACTTGGCCGGTTCTTTTGACAATTTATAACTTGCCTCCTTGGTTATGCATGAAGCGCAAGTATATCATATTGACATTGTTAATTCCCGATCCCAAAGAACCCAGAAATAACATAGATGTTTATCTTCAACCACTTATTGAAGATCTGTTGTTATTATGGAATCAAGGTGAGAGGATATACGATGTATATTGTGAAACGAATTTCACTTTGCGTGCCATGATTTTTTGCACTATAAACGATTTTCCTGGCTATGGAAACCTTTCAGGGTACACTATCAAAGGAGCTAAAGCTTGTCCGATTTGTGAAGATGCTACGATTGACCTTCGTTTAAACAATTGCAAAAAAAAATGTATATATGGGTCATCGTACATTTCTTCACCATAATCACCCTTATCGTAAGAGGAAAAGGTCTTTCGATGTGATTATCGAGACTCGAGTGGCTCGTTTGCCTTTGACCGGGAAGGAGATTTTTGAACGAGTTAAACATATCAATGTTGTACTTGGAAAGTTGTATAAAAAGCCAACTCCAAACAGTCTTTGGAAGAAGAGATCTATATTTTGGGATCTTCCATACTGGGAACACTTGCAAGTTAGACATTGTCTTGACTTTACGCATATCGAAAAAAATGTCTGTGAAAGCATTGTTGGGACACTTTTGAATATGCCAGGTAAGACAAAAGATGGGATGAATGCAAGATTAGACATCCAAGAGAGGGGTATACGGGCAGAGTTAGCGCCTCAACAATCCGGTAAACGTGCATACCTACCTCCATCTTGTTTTACTCTGTCCAGAAAAGAGAAAATCAGCTTCTGTGAGTGTTTATCTAGTGTGAAAGTTCCAACTGGATATTCCTCAAACCCAAAAAACATTGTTTCAATGAAGGATTTGAAGCTGGTAGGGATGAAGTCACATGATTGTCACGTGTTAATGCAACATCTTCTGCCGGTTGCCATTCGAGGCATATTGCCGAAGCATGTGAGATTGGTTATCACCAAACTGTGTTTCTTCTTTAATGCTATATGTAGTAAGGTGATTGATCCAATGACACTGGACAAATTACAAGCTGATATTATTGTGACACTTTGTGAATATGAAATGTATTTTCTTGAGTCATTCTTTGACATTATGGTGCATTTAGTGATTCACCTAGTTAGAGAGATTAAAATTTGTGGTCATTTATATTTGCGGCAAATTTATCCTTTTGAGAGATTTCTATGCATCTTAAAAGCATATGTGAGAAATCGACGTCTACCTGAAGCTAGCATAGTTGAAGGGTATTTGATTGAAGAGACTATTGAATTTTGCACAGACTATTTAGCATCTGCTGATCCAGTTGGAATTCCAAGATCTCGTCATGAAGGTAGACTTGAAGGTCAAGGGACATTGGGACGTAAAATGATCTCTCCTAGTGTTGGATTATGTGAAAGGGCCCATCTGTTTGTATTGCAACACATGACGGAAGTTAATCCTTACTTGCAAGAACACATAGACCAGATTCAACAATTGCATCCCTCTAAGAGTGGCAAGTGGGTTACAAATAAACACAATCGCTCGTTTGTTAAATGGTTTAAAGATCGAGTAATGTCTCAATATTCGAAAAGTCCTACCACCGTTTCTAATGCACTAAAATGGTTGGCATATGGCCCCGACATGCCAGTGACATCTTACAAAGGTTATGATGTTAATGGGTATACTTTTTATACCAAATCTCAAGATAACAAAAGCACTGTGCAAAATAGCGGAGTTTGTGTAGAAGCTTCTTCAACAGAATTTGATAGAGGCAACTCCATCTTATCACGGGATATTAAAAAGTCATATTATGGGGTGATTGAAGAAATTTGGGAGCTCGACTACAAAGATTTTAAAGTTGCTCTATTCAGATGTAAATGGTTCGATGTCGGGCGTGGTGTTCGAGTGGATGAGCTAGGCTTCACTTTGGTTGACTTTGGACGGTTTGTTCACGAAGATGACCCATTTATTTTTGCTACACAAGTAAGCAAGTTTTCTATAATCGAGACCCCGCTGATTCTAGGTGGTCCATCGTTCTTCAAAGTAAGCGACGGATCCTTGAAATTGATAATGTTGAAGACGAGGAAGAGTATAATCAATTTGAGGAGAATCCCCCTTTCTCAATTGGTCTACCTACCACAATGAGGGATGACAACATAGTAAATTATGCACGTATTGACCATCAAGAAGGGCAATGGGTTAATAACTAGAGATGCTTAATGATTCCTATAGAAAGCTGCAGTTTGTTGTACTATCTTTATGACTAGAGATGCTTAATGATTCGTACAGAAATCTGAAATACTTTGTTTGGTTTACCTTTATCTTCTATGTGCACCATCTACTAATGAATTGAATATTCTTACTTTAGTTGAACATTTTTTTGAACAAACTTTAAATTATATACTGAAAAAAGTGAAGCAAGAGTAAATCTTCTCTCCGAGGTGAATATCTTGTTTGAAGTGCCTTGATTATCTCTATATGTAAGGACTGTGGTTTTGCTTTTCAATCACTGGAGAAGTGCAGTCCTGGATATGGAATTTGAACCCGACCACTCTTAACTCTGTAGTGGAGTCAGGTTATGTAGAATATGTTTAGATTCTTTATGTCATGAGATTGACATGACTTGACATATACAAGTTATTATGACTTTGGCATTATTTGTGTCTGAAGCTATTATTTGTGTCTGGAGGATAATATGGATTATATGTTTAGATTCTTTGGCATTATTATAATTCAAACACATAGAAAGTACATGGAAAACAGTGTTCCCTTCAGAATGTCTACAATTGGAAAATAGTGTTCCATTTTGGTTGCATCTGACTGTAGAACTCATATAACTTGGATACTCTGGAACTTGCTCCAGCTACATCCTTGTATTGTCTACATATACGTTATCGCTATCACTCCCTTGTTTTATCGACCAATCCCACCTTGTATTTCGTAAAGGCCTAAAGTTGAACACATTATACTTATGTTTTATGGTAGAATATAACCAACAGGCAGCATATATGTGGTTTTCGTAGACTTGTGATTTGCTTTTATATGTACATCTGATGCCTATGTGCTGTTCTCCTTAAAAGTTGGCTCACATTCAAACTTGAAATTGGTTTTCTACAATTGGAAAACAATAGACGAAATGACATAACAAATTAAAATACATGAAATTAAATAAAGCTTTTGGTAATTTTAAAACTGAAAGAAACGAATTTACATTCTAAACATGAATTTTCTAGTCAAATTGAAAAATTTTATAATTCAAAGTCTGACGTATACTTGTTTCACAGTGCATTTAAAATATACACACTAAACGGTGGATTGAAGAATAATAGAAAAGAATTTCTCATGATTCACGACGAGGTTCAGGTATAACCTACTTGAAATATACATTTATATTCGTCCATTGATTTATTTTTTGTATTTAATATTATTTGTTGGTTTTTTCGTAGTGCCCTCAACAAGAAGGAGGTACGGAGTGTGGCTTTTTTGTTATGAGGTACATGCATGATATAATCATGCATTCTCAGAAAAAAATGGATGTGAATTGGAAAGTGGTAAGAGACGAAACTAGTTTGCATTGTTTTACAAATATTGGACTACCTGATTTTTTAAAAATATGTAATCTTAATATATTTTGAAGGTTCTTGGTTCAAGAAGGTATACGAAAATGGAAATCACTGACATACGAGAGCTCTGGGCAAAATATTTTATCCGAGAATGTCTATAATCAGGTACTAAAATATTTTATAATATTTAACTTGTTCTATAGTGCAATTCTATAATAGTCATAGTAATAGGGTCGGATTACTATTACTGTTATTACAGTCACCACATAAAACATTCAGAAATGGAAATTTAAGTTCATAAGAACATGCTTCAGGCCGGATTACTATTACTGTTAGTATAGACTTGGTGACAACAAACAATTTATCATTCAAGTACTCAATACATACTGTTAAGCAGGCCATTAATTTTAATATTGTTTCTACTTGTAATAAAGTTATACACGACAGCGACAATTTTCTTGATTTTGCTAGACAGTGTAATGTTAACTAGAGAAAGATTCTAATCAACAAATGGCTTCGTACAGTCGTTCTCGATTATCTAGACAGTGTAGTGTTCCTAGTGAGTAAGGTGGAATTAGCGATATTTTGACATTTGGGCTTGGCTCTAACAGGTGATACCTTACCGGTTACCAGTAAACATGCTTTGTTAGATATTTCATCTATTCCTTACAATTCATTCTTATAGTTGGTAATACGGTTTTTCGGTTTTGCATTGCCTAAACTAGAAAATTTGATTGTGGAGCTATATTCGTATCTATATAGTTCTCTACGACTTATAAGTGATCTAATATATTGATCACTTTTTTTTGGGGTACATGTTACTGCTGAGGTGAGTACTCGTATGCAAAGGATTAAGATATTGGTCAAGAAGTTGTTTACAATCTCAAACCTTAAATAAAGTTTTGTTCTTCATCTTGGTGACATATAAGAGCAAAAATCTATTCTCTTCTGCACCAGGATTAAGTTTCACTATACGAATTTTAAATTGTTTGTGATAGCCTAACATTTTCCAAGTGCATAGTTTATGTTATTTTTTTAATTTTTGTACTTGGTAATAATTGCAAATGTTTTGGCATCTTTATTTTGGTATTGGTTGAAATATATTTATTGTTTGTTAGACTCATATCTGGAACTAATATATGTTGTGTATGGCATTGTTTTAATGTCTATTACCATCAGTTACTAAGACAGTATATGCATGATGTTTATTTATTTTTGTACCTTGTTACAGTGTAGGTGTGAAATTTCCATATTTGCTTCCAAAAAAACTGAAACCTGGCCAAGAAGTAAGGCGTGTGGCACAACTTGACTGGAAGATAACTGGAAGATAATGTTAATAACGACAATTATCCTGGTTCCCATTTATCACGGAATTCCGAACATGGTTGCTTTTAATCAAGCTTTTAGCATCGGTCTCCAAATTTCTATGGTTCTGGGAGGAAAGGAAGACTAAATAAAGCATCCAGTTGAACTTTGTAGTTAAGTTATGATATGTAAACTTGCATTATGAACTTTTTAGTATTTTGAACATTAATGTACTATTTAATTCCAATTGTATACTTTTAATTTAAATTTTATCTTAATCAAAATTCTGTTATAATTTATATTTTCTATTAGTAAGGTTAAATTTGTGTTATAGTTGATTTGTGTTCAGGTTAAAAGTAAAGCAGGTTTAAAAAAATAGATTAAAATAAAATATTAAAAAATCAGTTTTTTTACTACATATAGCGTTGGTTGTTTGTCCAGGCGACGCTATAGAAACAAATAAAAAGCGTCGGTTGTTTATCCGGGCGACGCTATAGATACCAATAAATCAATTTTTTTAGTACTTATAGCGTCGGTTGTTTACTGATACGACGCTATAAATTCCAATCAAAAGCGTCGATTGTCAAGAACACCGACGCAACAAGTACCACAAAAGCGTCACCCCCTAATAACCGACGCTACAGACGTAGACTTAAAGCGTCGGTTATCTGTTTTTTTGCGATGGCTTTTAAACCGACGCTATAGGTTTTTAGCAACGGCAATTTGACCGACGCTATAGGTATAGACCTATTGCCACGCTTACATGTACTACGCCATTTTTCCGACGCAACAGGTCAATTTGACCGACGCAACAGGTCCAGTCTGTACTAGTGTTATATGAAAAACCCAGTAGTAAAAGTGAAGAAATTAGACGATCGGAGTAAATTGACTGTGTATCTCGGTAAAGAACCAGGGACAAAGGGAAGCAGGTTGTACGACCCTGAAACAGGCGCTGTGCACGTAAGCAGGGACGTTGTGTTCCAAGAAAACGTTTTTTGGCCATGGACGCAAACTAATGAAGTCAAAGTATTGTTCTCAGGCCACTATATCGAGGTGAACAGCCCATTGAATGAGGAAGGCAATACAGAGATGGAGCATGACCCAGAAACTGTGACACCTCTGCAAACACCCTTACAAACACCTTTGCAATCACCCGCCACCACCGTTAACTCTTCTGCAGAAGCAACAGATGTGTCCTCCACTGACAGTAGTGCACCCAAGAGATACAGACTATTATCTAACATTTACGACGAAACTGAGGTTGTCGAGTTGATTGATGAATTAATGTTGCTAAAAATCGAAGGACTAATGTCCTATGATGAAGCATCAGGAGACAAGGAGTGGGTAGAGGCAATGAAAACGGAGTTTGAAACAATTGAGAAGAACCAAACTTGGACACTTACAGACCTTCCGCTTGGACACAAGGCAATCAGTTTAAAATGGGTTTATAAGGTAAAGAAAGATCCAGAATGGAATGTGGTAAAGCATAAGGCGCGTCTTGTTACGAAGGGTTATGTACAAAGAAGAGGGAACAATTACAACGAAGTCTTTACACCAATGGCTCACCTCGATACAGTGCGATTATTGTTGGCATTATCTGCAAAGGAAGGATGGCAAGTCCATCATCTTGATGTAAAATCAGCATTCTTAAATGGAGAACTTCGTGAAGAAGTTTACGTTTTACAGCCTGAGGGTTTTGTGAAGAGAGGGCAAGAACAAAAAGTGTATAAATTATTCAAGGCGCTGTATAGACTACGCCAAACTCCTAGGGCTTGGAATGCACGACTGGACAAGTGCCTAAGGGAGCTAAGTTTTCAGAAGTGCAACCACGAGCAGGCTGTGTACACAAAGATCAATGATTTGGGTGTAACAATAGTAGGTGTCTACGTCGATGATCTACTAGTGACTGGGTCCAGTGAACATGAGGTCGAGAGGTTTAAATCACAGATGAATGAGCAGTTCGAAATGAGCAACTTGGTGCTTTTATCGTTTTATCTGGGAATAGAAGTAAATCAGGGGAGACTGTTTACTACATTAAAGCAATCTGCTTATGCGAGGAAACTACTGGACAGAGCTGGAATGTTGAACTGCAACCCATCTAAATTTCCGATGGAGCATAAATTGCAGCTAGACAGAGATGAAGGAGGTAAATTGGTGGACACCACTGAGTAAAGATGCATTATAGGAAGCCTACGGTACTTGACACATACACGGCCGGATATATCTTCTGCTGTTGGAGTAGTGAGCAGGTTTATGAGTAAACCAACAATAAAACACCAACAGGCAGTGAAGCACATTTTAAGGTATATAAGGGGAACGATCGATCATGATTTAATCTATGAAAATGAGAGTAACGGGAGAATTCTGTCCGGCTATACAGATAGTGATTTGGCTGGAGACGTTGTAGACAGGAAGAGTACAGGTGGAATGTGCTTTTACTTGAATAAGAGCCTAATCTCGTGGACTTCACAAAAACAGCGAATAGTTGCCCTGTCTTCATGTGAGGCTGAGTATATGGCGGCTGCAACGGCTGCTTATCAAAGTATCTGGCTACGAGGATTGCTAGAAGAAATCACGGGGAAGCTAGTTGGACCAGTGGTGCTCCATGTCGACAACAGGTCCGCTATTGAGTTGATGAAAAATCCAGTGTTGCACGGAAGGAGCAAGCATATTGATGTTAGGTTCCACTTCATCCGAGAGTGCATCGAGCAAGGGAAACTAGTGATCAAGCATGTATCTTCATAGGAGCAGCGGGCAGACATTCTCACCAAGGCATTAGGAAGAACTAAGTTCGAAGAGATGAAAAGAATGATAGGAGTTGAAGCTCTCAGTACAGCGTAACAACATGTTTAGCTTAAGAGGGGATGTGTTGGATATTTGATAATCTATACATGTTCCTAAAATAAAATGTAGTCGTTGGGCTTTAGAGAAGTACTTGGGCCCTGGACTAAAGCATGGAGTATCAGCTTTGAGTTAGGATCGTAATAAACGGATAGGAGTCTATCTTGGAGAGTGATTATTGTTTGTAGTAATCACGTTGTTGAGTGGTTCCTAATTTGTAGCAACCATATCTTTTTTTTCCTTCTATTTATTTCCTTGTATGCAGTCATTCTAAATCAATGAAATCAGAGTTTTCATTCCAGTTTTATAGACATACAAGAGTGTGCGTGTGTTTATATCTGTACACTGTTAAGTATGCGTGCGTGTTTATATTCCTACAGGATTTAGGTATATTGTAAATCCGTTTCATATATTTTTCTGGTGTTGTCTTTAGATTGTGAAATAGGATTGGTTGTGTGTACACATGCGCAGCACATGTGTAGATTCTAGGGTTTTCCTTCTTTGTTAAAATACTGAAATTTTCATAAATTTTCGAAGCTTTTTGAACTTGTGGTGGAGACCACATTGATGAGTTCTCACGGCATATCATTTATAGCCCAAATATTTTATATTCCTTAATCAGGAGTACAAAATGTGGCGGCCATATAGATGAATTTTCAGAGTGTTAGTTTACAGGCTAAAGATTTCATATTTCCTAAGATATCATATTTCCTATATAGAAGGGTTACAAATCAAATACTTACATGATCCAAATAGTGATGACTTGTAATATTAGACTTTCTAGGAGCTTTACATTTATATTTATGCATCTTATATTGGACAGATGTAAGGACATATTCTTCTGGACTTTTCAGTAATGAATATTTATCTTTTGTCTCATAATGTCGTATACTTGGTCCCAGAACGTTCCAGTGAAATGAATGACAACAAAGAGTTGTCGAAACCACAACGACCCCAATCTCTTCTAGCATCCTGCCTTCCTTTCCTTTTTTAGTTTAGTTTTTAATTTAGATCAAGAAACATATACAGTAAAGACCGTAAGATCATTCATGATCATGTTGGGTGGTTAAGACATTTTAATCTATGTAACACATTTTTTTTGGAGGACTTGTTTGACTGATGTGATTCTGGGTATAAAATTTTTGAGTAACAATTCTTCGAAAACCCCAAGGTGTTTAATGGGAGCCCTTCATTAGATTGATAAGTCTACATCCTCTATTCGAAAAAGCTAAAAATAGTTGACCCCCTTTTTTCTCCCTTCTCTCTCTTCCCTACCCAAAACCCTAGCCCCCTAATTAACAAATCTCATTCTTTTCTCAATGTCTCTCATCCTTGTGTTGACTATGCATCTCTGGATGAAGCCTTTGCTTCGTGTCTCACTTTGTTTTTCTCAGGACCTTCCTCCTCAAGAACTCTTCACAACTGAATGTACTGATAATGTTATTCTCTCTTTAACATTATTTTCTTTGACTCTTTGTCTCATGAACGGCTTTGTAAGGGAACTTTTGAATCTTCCTTTGGTTCAAAAATATTTTCCTTGTTCAAGCTGCTTCCTTAAGCTCCCTCCGTCAGCTCTCAATTCCTTACAAGGGTTATCACGCATTTTAAGTTGTATATAAAGTATAGTTTCATACTTTTTTTAAATGTTTTTTATGAATAAAATTTCAAACATTAAATTTTTATTCAAAAGAAAAAAAATAAAATAATTTATGGAACTATACTTTATATGAGTCTTAAAATACGTGTCAAACCCTCTTTCTCAAATGTAAAGAATTGAGAGGGACAGAGTGAATAAGAAATTGTCGATGTTGCTGATAACTGATCTAAGTATGAATGATTGGCAAGCTCTTTCCAAGATTTGGTTTGCTCATATTTTGAAAGCACCTTGTGTGCCCGCTAATCTTCTCACATGTACCCTCTTGATGAAAAGGACCCTTGATTTTCTTAATTTTCTTGATATTATGGGAAAGAGTTTTTTCCCCTTTTTACCTATTTCCAAGTTTATTAGTTATATGATGGGGGTAAAAGCGTTTATAATAATGTCTTGATTCTAAAAATTGGTGTCTTTAAGATTGCTTCTGAAGAGATATACTCCCTCTGTCCCCCTCAGTTGTTTAAATTAGAGGGGGACACGGAGACCAAGACAATGCATAAAAAATAAGTTATGTTAGTGGGTAAAATTATGGGACCTATCGATATTTAATAATAGATATGAGATAGTGGAGGAAAGTACTGGGTGTAATCGTGTTTTTTATTATTAAATATGAGATAGTGGGGGAAGGTAGTGGGTGTAATACTGGGGGAAACTTACACTATTTATGGTAATGTAAAGAAATGAGAGGGACATCCCAAAATAGTAACTGTAAAGAAATGAGGTGGACAGAGGGAGTATAAGTTGGTTGTAGTTGGAATTGTTGAATAATATTATAGTATAGGAGTATCAGATCTTGTTGGGGCCTTCCTCTGACACCTTAAGGTTTTAGATGGACTGGTTACTTAACATGGTATCGAGCTCAATTTAGGAGGGGTCTCAGGTTTAAGTCCCTCCACCCCCATTTATTTAATTCATTATTTGTTGTCCGTCTTCTTCATGTCTTCATTATCTGTTTGTCGTCTGGTCAATCGTGACGAAAGGTATCGTACGATTGAGGGGGAGTGTTGAATAATATTATAGTATAAAAGTATAAGATCCTGTTGGGGCCTTCCTATAATACCATAAGGTTATAGATGAGTTGATTACTTACAGAAATGTCTACTTTTTGTAAAGTTTCTTTAATCTTTGTCATCAAAATTGTTGGGTTCAATTTTGTTAATTGTATTTGTTATTCCCAGATTACACACTTGTATAATTGTAGAAGGGGGGGTTGAATACAATTCTTGATATTTATAAATTTCTGATAAGAACTCCAGAAATCTATACTAAGATAATTGCTTGTAAAAAGATTAATGCACAAACACATAAAAATCAGGTGGTTAAATGCACCACCTAAAGCTTTTATTCGAAGAAAACTCTGTGATACAAAAGTACACAGCTTCTGTTTTACAACTCTTTGCTTTCTAAGAATATTCAATAGAAACCCTAAGCAAAATGTATCTGTTTTCTTAACCTACAAAGAGTTGCTACACTTGGTTATAAATCCCAAGTTTTACAAGTACTACTGGAATAAGATAATATTAATCTAATTCTAGTTGACTTGCTACTACACTCCAAATACACATGTAGCCGAAAGGTTGTCCTTGTGTTCAGATGTGTCTCCTGCACCTTTCTTGTATTCATAGTGTAAATAGAATGCTTCTTTCTTCTGTGTTTCCAAAGTATGGCTGCCATACTGCTTTTTGTATCTACTATCAACCCATGTGATCTGTTAGTAAAACATGTCCTTATCAACTGCTAATCCTCAGCTAATCATAGAAGACAGTGTCAATGATTATCCGTTGATATTGTACACTGACATCCGTTGATGATGTATTGAGCGGTATCCGTTGATATTGAGACTTGAGCTGTATCCGTTGATATAGTGGATTTGAGTTGTATCCATTGATAGAGTTTTGTCTTCATCTGTTGATACACTTTCATTTAGACAGAATTACATAGCATAGCTTATTTACAATTGGCTACCCTATTCTGCCTATCCGTTGATGGTCAACATGACTGTGGATAAAAACACTATCAACTGATAACATAGAGATACTGCAGTATGCTACAAAACCTCATCCGTTGATGAGCTACCTGTCAACGGATAGAGTTATAAATCCTCATCCGTTGACAGCTACAAAACCTTATACAATTTGATTGATTGTGAAGTTATCATCAAGTACAACATATTCCTAACAATCTCCCCCAATTTATACTTGATGGCAATAAAGCATAAATTCAGGACCTTGATGATAACAAAACATTCCTAAAGATATATATAGAACAATGCAAAAATTGTATTAAGCTACAAAAATTAAAAACTGAAAGTTTGAGAAATTTACAGAGAAGTGCTCCTCTAGACTGAGCAGATTAAGACTGTTTCTTTTCTCTTGTTGGCATTACCCTTGATTTTCCTTCTTTGGCAGAGTTGGACTCAATCTGTATTTGGAGTTGCCTATAGAAGGCATCTTCTTCATCAATATTTGGATTTAGCTTTTGTTGTAACCATCTCAGGTATTGAGAACTAGCCTTTGGTAGTTGGTCTTCTAACTTGAAGAATCTCCTGTTACCATCTTCATCCCTGAACTCCATCATCCAGAAGGGTTGAAGGTGGATTTTCTGTCCATTGTATGGGATCTTCATCTTCCTTGGTAGACTTGATGGTGAGTTCCATTCCCTCCTTATTTGTTCTATTCTGTCCAGTATCTCCCCTTTTGCTATCTTGGAGAACCCTGTGTATCTCTTGATTGCAGAGAACACTTTGGTTAAGGTCTGATAATTTTCTCCAAGAACCCTTTGTAGTGGCCATGTCCTTTCCTTTCATCCCTTGTATACAAAGACCAATCTTTCAGGCAAATGTTTATATTTGTCAATCCCTCTTACTTCTGACAATTCATCCAGATAAAGATTCATGCCAGAGTATTCTTCAATATCTGCCTGATAGATAAAATCATCCTTGTTTTCCAAGATTGGCTGCCTGACAATAGCAGGTACCCTAGCAACTTGAATTGGTTCCTCTGAAGGTTGCTTCCTTGGTTTCCTTTTCTTCTGTATAGGCTTCTGTTGAGGTTTCAGCAAAAATGAAGGAACCTCAATGGAGTCAAGATTCATTGGTTCCTCTTTAGGTACTATAGGATCACCATGGAAATTCACAGCTGGGTTGAATACTTTTAAAGAAGTAGGTTGTGATGAGCCAACTGTCTCTTTGCTTTCAATTTCTGGAGAGACAGGCCTCCTTGCCTTTGATTTCATTCTCTTAGATTTGGATTTGGGGACTGATTTCCCTTTCCTTTTGAATTTGGGGACTTCCTCAGGTTACCTCATTTCATCCTCTACCTCATCCATTAACTCTTGAGCCAGCCTTGCTTGCTTCTCATCTGATTTTTCATATTGATTTTCAGTGCTTGGTTGAGATTCTCTTAGCAGCCTTGAAGTCTCTTCTCTCTTGGCTTCAACAAATCTAGGATGGCTGTTGGATATGTTTAGAACTTTTCCATTCCTTATGATTACAGCCATCCATTCTCTTACACAACTGTTAGTCTTCTCCTTGAATTCCTTAATTTGCTTACCCATCAGCTTCTCTTCATCATCCTTGGGAAATGGAAAGTCCAGTTGTAACTTGTTCTTCCCATTTGCTTTTGGTGGTGAGAAGGGTCTTGCTTTGATGTAGGGTTCAAATTCTTTAACATGAGAAGGCTCAGCATCATAGAATGTAGGAGCCACAATTGCTGGAGTGAGCACCTTCAGAATTGTGGTAGATATTGTTGGAGCTGAGGTTTGGCTAGAGAACATATTTGATACAATAGATGCATTGATCAATCTTTCTGTCCTCATTATTCTTTCATAGTTCTCCTCTTTCTTCCTTTGCAGGGCTTCAATCTTGGCTAGCTTTTCCTCTTCTGTCAAGTTTGAGAAATCAAACTCTTTAGATAGAGCTACTTGTACAGGTTTGGATTTGATGGGGGAAGCTGTGACAATGAAGTCCTGTGGATTGACCACTATGGTAGGCTGCTGCTCCCCCTCACTTGCTGCTTCCCTTCTTTCAGAAATTAAGATTTGACTTGTAGTTGCCACAGCCTCTTCCACTTTCTCCCCCTTTTTGTTAGCATCAAGGGTTTGACTAGAAGTTGGGGCTGCAACTAACTTTTCTAGCAGTTGGGTTTGCAGTTTTTGATGTTGAAGAAATTGCTCCATCTGGGATTCCATCTTTTCCACTCTTGAGTTGAGTAGTTGCACAGACTTAGCCAGGTTGTCTTCTTTAATGAACCTTTGTTGAAACACCCTCTGAGTGGCTGTAGGAGCTAGTTGCTCTAACTTGGAATCCACAGAGATCTTCACATCCTTGATTTCTTGTTTGACCTCCTCTAAGTTGGATCTCTGAATCACCATTTGCATCTTTTGTAACTTAAAGGAGTCAATTGCCTGTTGAAGAACAACCTTTCTCTGTGGATCTGCTTCTGGGTGCTCAGCCAGGGCAGATTTATATTGCCTTATGATTTCCACATCAAGTTAATGGTAGGTGTAGTTGTGAGCAAATTTAAAATCATGAATACTGCTACCACCTTCATCTTCAGAGCTTTGGCTGTCTTCATCTTCAGAATCTTCAAATTCTTCACTCTCAGCAGTGGTTGGCAGAGCTTCTAAAGTTTCCTTAGCTCTAAGTAGAGACTGTGAGGTGTGCACTAGGTGCATTGCCTCCTCTGCTTCCACATTGCCCTGTTGTGCCAGAATTTGATAGGCAGGAACAGGGTGAGTAAAGGTTTCAGCATCCAAAGAAATGGAGTCAATCATGGACTGATATTCTCTTTGAAATTCCATTTCCTTGGCTGCATCCTCAACCTCCATTGACTCACTAGCAATGGCTGCTTCTTCCATCCTTATTTCTCCTGTAGTCCCTTCTCTCCTCTCATCTCTCTTTTCTTGCATCAAGGGCTCCCCTTGGCTCACACCTCTCACACCCTCACCTTCACCTACTAAGGTGGAACTCTCAGTCTTTCCTTTTGCCTGACCGGAAGAAATGGCCAGCCTCTCATTATTTAGCTCTCCTTTTGCCTGCTCACAAGGCAGCCTCTCACTCCCTTCCCTCAATCCTAAAAGTGTTTCAACTACTGAGAACTCCTCCACACTTGACACAGGAATGTCAGATGTAGCAGTGGTAGAGTGAGTTATCAACGGATAAGGAATATCCGTTGATGGAGTAGTTATAGCTGTCAACGGATGGCTAGACAGAGGCGCATCCGTTGATGGAGAAACACTTGTCAACGGATGAAGGATATCCGTTGAAGAAGGAATAATTTTATCCGTTGAAGAGAAAACCAACACTGAATCTGTGGAGATTGATTTTAAGTTCGAGGCCACAGTCTGTGTTGAGAATTCTGGAAGGGAAGATTGATGGTCCAACAAATCATCTAAAAGATGATGACCACCAATTGCAGAGTGGGGCTTCTCCAAGAATTTTAAAGATGGAGAATCAGGAATTGATGTAGATATCATATCCACATCCAGAGATGGAGTTGGTGATGGTGGATTGTAATGTGTATCAATTTGAAGATTAAGATCAAGGGGCTGTGACTCCACATTTATTGAAGCCACATCAAACTGAGTTTGAGAAGGTACAGTTTCCTGTACTGTGTGTGCACCCTGTGATTCCCCTGTGGTTTTAGATTTCACTCTTCTTCCATAGGTTTTTGAGAGTGGGCTATATGTGTCTCTAACCCTCTTGTGCAGTGTTCCTTGTAGGGAACTTGATTCAGTAGTCACACTCTGTTGAGAGAGTGTAACTAGAATTTGGCTTGTAGTTACATTAGCAGTCTTTTGAGAGACTGAAATGGTGGTTGCACTCATCTCTCCTTCCTTATCCTTAGGGCTTCTTTGATGTTCACCCTGTCCCTCACCACTCACTACCACCTTCACACTCCCCTCAAGAGTTTTGGTAGATTTTACAACAGGTGTCTTTTGAGAGACACTTGAGGTTTGCTTACTAGAATGTGATTTTGGAACTCTGGATTTGGTCACTTTGGTAGGAGCCTGTTTGGTCACAACTACAGATTCCATTGTGACACTAGAAGGCAAAGAAATTTGGGGGTTGGAGATAGGGGTTTCAGAGTTAGAAATAGTTACCTGAACAATTGGTAGATATACCAATTGTACTCCTACATTGAGGTTCATTCGAATTAGGTCACTTAAAACTCTCTTCTCCTGAACAAAACATTGGAACTTGCTATCCGGGTTAGCAATGGATAGTTTATTCTCAGATACATGCAGTGCTAAGAGCATTAAAAATCTAGCAAAGTAGATATTCTTGCTCCTAGTTTCCTTTTTACCTAACTTTGCAGCTATCTCATACATAACTAATGTGCCAAAATTATAGAATTTATCATTTAAGAGCATACACATCATAGATAGCATGGACTGGGTAACAACATCAAAATTACTAATTTTGCCTGAAAAAGTTTTAATGAAGGCATCACAGAAATAGCTCCATTCTTTAACCATTCCTTTCCTAAGAATTTTCCCTAAGTTTTCAGTACTAAGGGCATAATTAATAGAATTAAGCATGGCAACAATTTCAGCATCAGTGGGTACTTTCAGACAGTTATTCTCAGGCAATTTTAAACAAGCAGTTATTACATCAGAATTAACCACATAGTTTTTACCCTTTAAAGAAAAAGCAATTGTACCGTCTCTGCCATTGTACTCAGCAGATGTCCACATTTCTTCAATTACCTCGTGGATTAAGGGAGTGGTGGCAGTCATAGCATATGACAGTTTGCATTTCTTCACGAAACTCATCAAAGTGTGGTAAGCTTCTGGAGCATTCACTGTGTCAACAAAGGCCGCGAAATTGTTCTTCTCATAGGTAAACCCAGTGGAGGACATCATCTTAACAATGGGCGCCATTGAAGTGTTTGAACTTTGGTTACAGAGAGTTTTAGAGAAGAAGATGCAGTTAACTTTTGATATGCTTGAAAATGAATAAAAGTGAGATGTGAGAGTACAAGTCAGCCTTTTATATTTTTCAAGAATTAAAAATGAAATAATTAAAAGTAATTACTCCATTGGTCAAAAGTAACTGTCAGATAATAAATGAAAAGAAAATAAGTACAGCCATGATTAGATATACACGGTTACCAACGGTTATATAAAAAAATGTATATCAACGGATATAGAATGAACGGTTGAGATACAGTTTATCCGTTGATGACGTGGATAGCCTGTTACCCGTTGACATGCGAAAATCTAGTAATGTGTTTATACTATCAACGGATAAAAGGATATCCGTTGATAAGCTAATTTTGCCTTAGACAAAATTTCTGCAGAAAATTTTTCTGAAATTTTTAACTTTAAAGTAAATCAAAACACATTTCTAGCTCCAAAGCAGTGAAATCAAATATCACTAGGAATTATGACAAGTTAAGCATACCTAGCTCACCTACCAATCTTGTGAATGTGGATTCATCAAGAGGCTTGGTGAAGATATCTGCAAGCTGCATTTCACTTGGCACAAAGTGCATTTCTACTGTACCATTCATCACATGTTCTCTAATGAAGTGGTATTTGATGTCAATGTGCTTGGTTGTCGAATGTTGCACTGGATTCCCTGTGATGGCAAAAGCACTTGTGTTGTCACAGAAAATTGGAATCTTCTCAACATTTAGACCATAGTCAATGAGTTGGTTTCTCATCCATAGAATCTGTGCACAACAGCTTCCAGCAGCAATGTACTCAGCTTCAGCTGTAGAAGTGGAGACTGAGTTTTGTTTCTTACTGAACCATGAAACAAGCCTGTTTCCTAGAAATTGACAGGAACCTGTAGTACTTTTCCTATCAACTCTGCAACCTGCATAATCTGCATCTGAATAGCCAGTTAGATCAAAACCAGATTCTCTCGGGTACCAAATGCCAAGGTTTGGTGTTCCCTTGAGATACCTGAAAATTCTTTTAATAGCTATTAAGTGAGACTCTCTAGGGTCAGCTTGAAATCTAGCACAAAGACAAGTAGAAAACATTATATCAGGTCTACTAGCTGTTAGGTATAGAAGTGAACCTACCATGCCTCTATAGCTTGAGATGTCCACAGACTTTTCCTTAGTATTCAACTCAAGCTTAGTTGCAGTGGCCATAGGTGTTTTAGCAGATGTACAATCCATTAAGTCAAATTTCTTTAAGAGATCATAAATATATTTTGTTTGACTTATGAAAATGCCCTCATTAACTTGCTTTACTTGTAGGCCAAGAAAGTAAGTTAATTCACCCATCATGCTCATTTCATACCTACTTTGCATAAGTTTGGCAAACTTTTTGCAAAGCTTCTCATCTGTAGACCCAAAAATAATATCATCTACATAGATTTGAACAAGTATTGAAGAGCCATTAATATTCCTATGAAATAAGGTTTTATCTACTGTACCTCTAGTGAAGTGGTTCTCCAAAAGAAATTGAGATAAAGTGTCATACCAGGCTCTTGGTGCTTGCTTCAAAACATAAAGTGCTTTCATGAGAAGATATACATATCCTGGAAATTCTGGATCCTCAAAGCCAGGAGGTTGATGGACATAGACCTCTTCTTCCAGTTCCCCATTTAGAAAGGCACTTTTGACATCCATCTGATAGACTTTGAAATTGGCATGTGCTGCATAGGCTAGAAAGATTCTTATTGCCTCAAGTCTTGCCACTGGAGCAAAAGTTTCATCAAAATCTATTCCTTCTTCTTGAGAGTAGCCCTTTGCCACTAATCTAGCTTTATTCCTCACAATTATGCCATTTTCATCTGTCTTATTCTTGAGAACCCATTTAGTACCTATGACACTTCTATCATCAGGTTTGGGCACAAGTTTCCATACTTTATTTCTTTCAAATTGGTTTAGCTCTTCTTGCATTGCTAACACCCAATCTGGATCTGGAAGGGCATCTTCCACTTTCTTAGGTTCCTCTTGAGACAGGAAGCTACTGTATAGACATTCTGCTTGAGTGGCCCTTCTAGTTTGGACTCTTGAATTTGATTCACCAATGATTAACTCAAATGGATGATTTCTAGTCCATTTTCTTGTAGGTGGAAGGTTTGATCTTGATGAGGTTGCTTCATTTCCATGAGCATGATCATGTTGATTTAGCATTGAATTTTGACCTTGAGAAACTCCCCCTGCGTTTGTTGTCCTTGCTGAATTATGAAGTTGACTGTCAATGGATGCATCATTTTGCCTGTCGACGGATGCTTGAGAATATCTGTCAACGGATGCATCTCTAATAGTGTCAACGGATGTTGCAGAATGACTGTCAACGGATGTTGCAGAATGACTGTCAACGGATGCTTCATTTTCAGTGTAAGCATCACTTCTAGTTGGTATAACAGCTCTAGGTGGATCTCTGTGGTCATGATCTTCATTTTCCTCATCATCATCATAGTACATTCTTCCTTCACCTTCATTCTCAAATTCCAACTTTTCATGGTAACCTTCATCATTTAGGCCTAGAATCTTTTGATCATCAAACACAACATGTACAGATTCCATAACAGTGTTGGTTCTTAGATTGTAGACCTTGTAGGCTTTCCCTGCTGCATATCCAACGAAAATAGCTTCATCTGCCTTTGCTTCAAATTTGCCCAAGTTATCTCCATGATTTCTTAGCACAAAACACTTACATCCAAAGACATGTAGGAAAGCTAAAGTTGGTTTCTTGTTGGTTAATAACTGATAAGGAGTCATTCCTCTAGCTTGATTGACCAAGGAAATATTCTGAGTAAAGCATGCAGTGTTGACAGCTTCAGCCCAGAAATATGTTGGTAACCTTGATTCACTTAACATTGTTCTAGCTGCTTCAATGAGAGTTCTGTTTTTCCTTTCAACAACCCCATTTTGTTGAGGTGTTCTGGCAGCAGAAAACTCATGGACAATTCCATTCTCTTCACAGAAAATCTTCATTATGGAATTCTTGAATTCAGTACCATTGTCACTCCTGATTCTTTGTACTCTGTCTTCAGAACCATTGTTTAGTATTCTGAGGTGATTGATGATGATTTCATTTGCACAATCCTTGGAGTGCAGGAAGAAGGTCCATGTGAACTTAGAAAAATCATCTACAATCACCAGACGGTTTTTCTTCTTTGAAATAGACATGACATTTACTGGACCAAATAAGTCCATATGCAGCAATTGAAGAGGCTTAACAATGGATGACTGTGTCTTGCTTTTGAAGGATGATTTCTTTTGTTTCCCTAATTGGCAGGCATCACACAGCCCATCTCTGACAAACTCCAATTGAGGGATTCCTCTAGCAAGATCCTTTCCTACCAAATCATTCATAACTTTAAAATTCAAATGTGACAGCTTCTTATGCCATAGCCAACTCTCATCCTTACTTGCTTTGCTGAAGAGACAAGTAATGGATTCTGAGCATGCTGAATTGAAGTCAGCTATGTAAACATTTCCTTTTCTAAAGCCTGTCAATACCACATTGTTGTCTTCCTTGGCAGAAACAACACAGTCTTCTTTTGTGAACTTTACTTCATAGTCTTTGTCACAAATCTGACTGACACTCAGCAAATTGTGCTTCAAACCTTCAACTAAAGCCACTTCTTCAATGATGACATTGTCTTTTGAAATCAGGCCATATCCCTTAGTATATCCTTTGCTGTCATCTCCAAAGGTAATTCTAGGGCCAGCTCCTTCCTTGAACTCTGTGATCAGGGTTGAATCTCCTGTCATGTGCCTAGAGCATCCACTGTCTAGGTACCATAGATTCCTTCTGTTTCCCTGCACACATTTCAAAAACAAATCAAGTTGATTTTGGTACCCAAGCTTCCTTGGGTCCTTTCTTGTTAGCCTTTGACTTTGCGCTCTTAGCATTCTTCAACTTAGGTGTAGATGCTTGAGTGATGGGGTTTGACAAATGCTCATTTGCATGAATATTGGATGCATGCATGTGTGGAAAATTGGCATACATATTATTCATGTTAGGTATGTTCCATGACATTTGTGGCACATTCATAGATTGAAAGTAAGGATTAGACACATATGCCATGTTCACATATGGATTTGAAAAACTAGCATTTTGATACAAACCAGGCATACATGGCATTGGTTGAGGTACATGAACAGGAGCCTTGTTGACAATCTTGAAATTAGAAGATAGATGATTGACACTATTACAATTACTACAAGTTTTCCTAGGAGCAAACTTAATTGTCAGGAGAGTAATTTTTTTTCTTGTTGATGCCTATCTTACCATTTCTGTTCTTTTTCTTTTTATCCTCAATTTCTACCTTTTCATTATCTGATTTACCAACAGCCTTTTTGTTGTGTAAATCACCTATCTTAGCCTTCCCACTGGATTTGGTTTTGCTGCACTCACCACTAACAAAATTCTTGTTGACTGGACCATACTTGATATCCAGTTTCCTAAGTTCCTTCTTACTAACAGACTTTTTGTTAGTCGACGGATACCTCTCATCCGTTGACGGTTCATCTGTCAACGGATGATCACTATCCGTTGATTCACAAATAGTCTCTAGATCCTCAAGGCCAGGTTCTAGCTCCTTTTTCTTTTGAGTCCAGGTATCCTTCACAAACGATTCTATTCCCTGAATTTCTATTATGTTTTGAGAAATATTCCTACAACTTTGAAATTTAGCAATTATCCCTTGTTCTTTTTCAAGCTGGTCTTTTAAAATCAGTTCTCTTTTTAACACAGCTTCAAGTTCACTTTTAGCATTATTGCAATCAACTCTCATTTTCTCAAATTCTAGAAATTGAGTTTCTAGAGTAGCATTTCTATCACTTAAAAACAGATTAGACTCTTTAATCCAATTGTTCTCTTTAGTAAGTGATTTAAGAGTAACACTTAAGTGATATAGTTCAGTAGACATTTCATCTATAACACTATTGCATTCCTCTTTGGTGAGCTCAGAGAGATTAGTAGAAAATACCTGATTGCTAGCTGAACTTGCTTCCTGCTCTCCAGAATCAGCCATTAATGCAAGGTTGACTAACTCAACATCATCATCAGAATGATTGTCATCAACAGCCCAGTCATACTCTTGGGTCAAGAATGCCTTTCCTTTCTGCCTGAGAAGATCAAAATATTTCTTCTTATAGTCAACAGCCTCAGTTGACTTTCCCTTGTTCTCAGATCTAGGTTTCCTGCATTCACTTATCATGTGACCAGCAATTCCACAATTGTAGCATTTAATTTTGGATTTATCCACATAGTTGCTTGTGGAAAAATCCTTGTTAAATGGCTTGGCCACCCCAGAGTTTCTCTTGAATTTCAGCTTAGAGAATCTCCTAGATAGAAAAGCTAAGTGCTCATCTATCTCATCCAATTCATCCTGCTGAAGAGCATTCAGTTCCTCAGACACCTTTTCCTTGCTCCTGCTTGATTCTGCTCTACCTTTACAAACCTCCCTGTTTGGTGTAGAACTAGTAGTTTCTGTCCTTTCCTCCTTTTGCTCCAAGTTGGCAACAAGTGCAACTGACCCACTTTTCTTTTGAGACTTCTCAATCTCTTCACCCTGCTCCATTTCCAGCTCATAGGTCTTTAAAGTTCCATAGAGCCTTTCAAGAGTAAATGTCTTGTACTCTTGAGTGTTTCTTAGAGAAACAGTCATTGGCTTCCATTCCTTGGGCAGTGATCTCAGAAATTTGAGATTAGAATCTTTAACTTGATAGATTCTTCCATACAGTTTCAAACCATTTAGTAGCTTTTGAAATCTACTAAATGTATCATTCAATGTTTCTCCACTCTTAAAGTGAAAATGTTCATACTGTTGGATTAGTAGTTGCATCTTGTTTTCCCTTACCTGTTCTGTTCCTTCACACAGGGTTTGAACAATGTCCCATACTTCCTTGGCGGTAGTACAGTTAATAACATGTCAACCATGTCTGTTTCTAGACCATTGAACAGAATATTCATGGTCTTTTTGTCTTTGTGGACTTCTGCAATATCTTCAAGACTCCACTAAGAGACAGGTTTGGGAATGAGAGTGTCAGGCACATCATCAGCCAGGCCAACTCTTGTTGCTGTCTTCATTGGAACGTGAGGACCCTTGTCAATGCAATCCACAAAGCCCTCATCAATAGACGAGAGATGTAGACGCATTTTTACTTTCCAGTGAAAGTAATTTTCTCTATCAAGAACTGGAATCTTTACTCCATAATCCTTCTTAGACATGTTGGAAGTGTGTTGATCTTTAAACTTCAAATATGTTAGAAGCTCGCTCTGATACCAATTGTTATTCCCAGATTACACACTTGTATAATTGTAGAAGGGGGGGTTGAATACAATTCTTGGTATTTATAAATTTCTGATAAGAACTCCAGAAATCTATACTAAGATAATTGCTTGTAAAAAGATTAATGCACAAACACATAAAAATCAGGTGGTTAAATGCACCACCTGAAGCTTTTATTTGAAGAAAACTCTGTGATACAAAAGTACACAGCTTCTGTTTTACAACTCTTTGCTTTCTAAGAATATTCAATAGAAACCATAAGAAAAATGTATCTGTTTTCTTAACCTACAAAGAGTTGCTACACTTGGTTATAAATCCCAAGTTTTACAAGCACTACTGGAATAAGATAATATTAATCTAATTCTAGTTGACTTGCTACTACACTCCAAATACACATGTAGCCGAAAGGTTGTCCTTGTGTTCAGACATGTCTCCTGCACCTTTCTTGTATTCATAGTGTAAATAGAATGCTTCTTTCTTCTGTGTTTCCAAAGTATGGCTGCCATACTGCTTTTTGTATCTACTATCAACCCATGTGATCTGTCAGTCAAACATGTCCTTATCCACTGCTAATCCCCAGCTAATCATAGAAGACAGTGTCAATGATTATCCGTTGATATTGTACACTGACATCCGTTGATGATGTATTGAGAGGTATCCGTTGATATTGAGACTTGAGCTATATCCGTTGATAGAGTGGATTTGAGTTGTATCCGTTGATAGAGTTTTGTCTTCATCTGTAGATACACTTTCACTTAGACAGAATTACATAGCATAGCTTATTTACAATTGGCTACCCTATTCTGCCTATCCGTTGATGGTCAACATGACTGTGGATAAAAACACTATCAACTGATAACATAGAGATACTGCAGTATGCTACAAAACCTCATCCGTTGATGAGCTACCTGTCAACGGATAGAGTTATAAATCCTCATCCGTTGACAGCTACAAAACCTTATACAATTTGATTGATTGTGAAGTTATCATCAAGTACAACATATTCCTAACAGTATTCATAAGGTTGTTGCACATGTAAGGTGGATGAGATTTGTGTACTTTGTTGTGGTGTTTTTTGGTGACTTTTCTTGGTTCCACTACCCCGATTTGAGTAGGTTGATTACAAACTTGATTTCTCAAAGATATGAGTTGATTGGTGTCTATAGCTTTTATGTCTCAAGTGAATTCCTTTCCAAAATCTGGTACAACTTGAGTTTATGGGTTTTACATTAAATATATCTTTAAATGAAATATATCTTTAATTTAGGATATTGAGGACTGGTTAAGTCAAGGAAAACATAGGTTTCTTTGTTGGTTTCTTATGGGTTTATTAAGCAATCTAATCTCAGTTGCCCTAACGACACCCCCAATATTGCATTGGGTATATTGAAGGATGATCAGCTGCATTCGAATGTGAAGTAGGGGAGCTCCCCTGGTGACGAAGTTGTTATTGTAGGGGCTAATAATGAAGATGTCATTGCAAATTTGAACAATGGCATGGTGTTCTGCTGTAACAATACACAGACCATTAAACAAGTATCCTTGTTTCTGCTCCTTTCTTGAATTGGGTTACTTTCTTTGGCATCTATGGATGTCTAGAAAATTATCGATGCTTGACCATGTACTGGACTTTGGTTGTTTTTTCTTTTGGATGGTTGCGTGGATTTGAAATTGATACGAAATGTAATATTTTTATAATAATATGTTGTAAGGATAAATATAAAGTGACATCTAAATCTCTAAAAATGAAAAACAAATCTCAAACTCTGATTTTTCGAAGATGGAGAAACAAAACTCAAACTCTGAATTAACTCCTGAATTTGATTCTCAAAACTATCGAATAGCCAAATTTAATATCTAAAATGTCTCTTCAAAAGATTACAAGATGAGTGTATATATACGCTAAATAAATAACATTATACTGGTCATAATTCAAAATGGAATTGAAGATCATATAAAAAATTTAGTTAATATCTGAACCCAAATAGAAAACCATCAAGATCCCAGGCTAACTTGAGAAATAAAACCCTAAGTGCTTAAAACAAGGAAAACTCTTTCAAGTAAAGGGTAAAAACTTGGAAGCCAAATATTTATTTTCTCAATAAGTTCCATCAATAGTTGGACTTATTAATAATAAACTAAATAATTAGAACCCGTTTAACTAAAATCTATGATTTATTTTCAGAGTACTAGATATGAATAAACTATATAAAAGCTCTATTTTACTTCCATTTCTATTCCTCATCATTCTCCCCTTGTTGGAAAAAACTCGCCCACGAGTTTCGTAGAATGCAATGATCACCATGCACGACTTAGATGGATCATAAAAAAAAATTACACATCTTCAAAAACGATGGAGGTACAAAGAACTCTGAAAATATGCTTCCAAGTGAAGATGGCTTAATCAAGTATTTCGGAATTATAAAGTCAATATGTTCGATCGCAATGATATCATCAATATGCTTTTCTCAAACAAGGAAAACTTTATTTGTATCATTTCAATTATGCAGGGAAAACACTGATCGAGATGTTGTAACAAAGCAAGAAATGTTCAAAGCTCATCTCAGCAGGTGCTCATACAAAGCAATATATATTATATTTGGCTTCAACAGAAATGTGCTGATACAAAGCAATATATATTATATTTGGCTTCTGCAGAAATATTAGTCAAGAATTAGATTCATGTTAAGAAAAGTGTTTAGCGTCTGTAGGAATTTCATTTCTAGGAATACTCTTTGTCATGATGGTGTTTAAATGCCAGTAGTCATTAAATTGTTATACTAAATTGATGTATAATATTTTATATTAATAAGATTGAAAAGAGTCTCTTCAATTGTAAACAAGATCGCATCAAGTCTTGTAAATTATTTTAATTAAATTCCTGATCGAATTTGTGGTATGATTTTATTTTTAGTTGTATTGATTGATGTTTGTTGATGTCTATACTGGTATACATGTAAAGCAGGTTAATTAGGAAAAGAAAAAAAATCAAAAATGAATTTAGGCATTGATTGTCAGAGAGGTTACGCAAAAAACAACATACGATATGTGTCGGCATTTCCAGAAAATCGACGCTACAAAAAAGACTGACTATATGCGTCGGCATTTTTAAAAAACCTACGCTAAATTGAAAACTATATGCGTCGGCACTTTGGAAGACTGACTCTAAAAATGGACATTAATGCGTCAGTTGGTAGGCCAACTGTGTCGATTGTTTAACCGACATAGATTAACTTTTAGTGTCGCCCACTTGACTAAGCCATAGGCCAATACCTATAGCGTCTCCTACATGTACCATGTACTATGCATGTTAACCGACGCCTTAGACCTTTTTGACCGACACTAAAAGTCTAGTTTGTACTAGTTCTTATCCTGGTTTAAAAGTCTAGTTTGTACTAGTGCTTATCCTGGTTGGAATCAAAAATGAATTCAAGATCAGCTAGAAATTTAGCTAGTATATGAACCCAAATACGAAACCATCAAAATCCTCGTCTAAGTTGATAAGTGAAACTCAAAGTGCTTAAAACAAGAATAATCCATTCAAGTGAAAGGTAAAAACCAATTATATTTGAGTTATTATTAACAAATTAAATAATTATTTAGCAAAAAAAAAACAAATTAAATAATCATAACCCGTTTAGTTAATCTTTTATTATAAAACCTGACTTTACCCACTTATTGTTAAAATATAGTTAGCCAATTAGAAAATTATGAATTATACAATTAAAAATTTTCCTTATTTAACATTCTCCTATTACTATACAAAACATGGTTAGCTAATAATTCTAATTTATAAAATATTAGTTTTTTGATTTAACATATCTATATATTACACATTCTTTTTAATGTAAAAATATATTTAAAATAAAGTATTATAAATTAAAGTGAATCAGGATTATACAAATATATAATATTAATGGATTAGCGTGTTGAAAGTATTCCAGAGAATAACCGAATTCTTATACAATGTCAATTAATCAGCTCGCCACGATAAGAACATATATATTCCACAAATAAAAAGTATTTAAGCAATGTACTACTCTTCACATAATTGAGAGAAAACGTATATTGTAAAATTGTAGAAAAAATTGTAAAAATACTAATATATTCAACGTTAGAATGTCAGTAAACAAATAAAATTAACAAAATTTAGCACAATTATTATAAAATTTAATAAAATCTTTTATATTTAAGACTGGATTTTGGTCCCACAGAATTTTTTCCACCAAAGATTATAAGAAAAATGTTGATAGGGATGTTTTTAACGGTCCCGCACAAACGTTTTTTTTTTTCAAAAACGTTTTTTGGGTATATATGTATTATTCTTGTCATGCCATCTTACAACACAGCTGTGAGAGAAAAAGGCTTGGTCACCTCTGTGCAGCAAAACTATTGTGGCTATATTCACAAGCTTCATAGTCTTTCTTCTCACTGCATTCCAAGGTAATCATTTTAATTTACGCATCTATAATTCTTAAAGCTTGATTTGGATTTTCGATTATCTGTTGCTTCGTTTTGTATTAATTATTTGCCCCTTTTGCAACTTCCCTGATTGGTGCCACAAACCAAAATCGAAAATCTTATCTAAAATGTTTAATTTAGAGCAATTCTTTTAATTTTTTGATTGTAAAGCAAACCCCTTTTTCGATATGTTTTTAGATCATTTTTCTTTGCTTTATCGTGATATTTTACTGTTACTCCTTTAGGAAGTTTCGATTGTGTGTGATATATAAACCTTTAATTTTTATACTTTAAAAGTATTTAATTTTTTAGATAAATTGTTTAGGGTCCTAGGTGCATATCTTCTAGCCAAAGGCCAACCTTGACCGATCGAGTAGTGAATTAATGATAAATGTTAGTACCACAGTAGGATCTTTATTGGAGGCTTTTAAATATTGATAAGCATAGTTTAGCTTTTAAATGTCTATCCGTTTAAACAAACTTAAATTGATGACAGAAAATGTCAGCACATGAGATGGATGCCTCGGATAGTGCAGTACAGTTGAAAGTGTTGATAAATAAAAATGAAGAAAGGGTAGTTTTTGCTGAAGGAAAAGGTGATTTTGTTGACATTCTTTTTAGCTTCCTAACAATGCCAATGGGGACAATAGTCAGAGCCTTGGCTAGGGACTCGGAATCTTCGTTACCAATGGCAATTGGGAGCCTCAGTACACTACACGGAAGCCTTGCAAATCTGGAAACCAGGTATTTCGCAACAGAAGCATGCAAAGATATGCTACTTAATACAAGGAACTCAGCGGAAGCAGAATGTCAAAAGCTTAAGATCAACATCGGTGATATTCAACCTTACTTCATTTGTGAGGATGTGTGCCCCTATCAACAAGGCATGTATGCTTTTTTCAGCACTTCCAGTACTAAAAGATGTCAAGAGTGTGGGCATTTCTTGGATTTGCCAGCATATTTTGGTTATACAAAAGAAGGTTTTAAAGGAATCTTTGTCAATGAGACTGCATCTTTTGTTATCTGCGATGATCTAAAAGTGATTCCCAGTACTCCGGGTGTCACACTTGACATACTAAAAAGTAGTGGAATCACAGATCTTGGGGTGCTTGAGGAAAAGACTTTGCAACTTGGTTCCGTTCAGGTATATCTCTAATATTAATTGTTAACAG
Organism: Saposhnikovia divaricata; assembly: GCA_036435485.1. Lineage (NCBI taxonomy): Eukaryota > Viridiplantae > Streptophyta > Magnoliopsida > Apiales > Apiaceae > Saposhnikovia > Saposhnikovia divaricata. Next base: position 49,513,479 of record CM071594.1, on the reverse strand, counting down.
ATATTTACTGAAAATACTTTTTCACTCATATTCTGTAACCTATTTCCGCATCCTTTTCGCTCTGTTCGTTCACAGATTCTTGATCTTCTTGAGAAAGCATTGTTTTCAAAGACTTGTTTAACTGATATGGTTTTTGGTAAGAAATGCATCATCTCACCAGTTCCATCTGCTCAACATCGGAGCAGTACATATTCTGTTGATAGTTTTAAGAAGATGACAGTGAATGTGATGGTACACAAGTCAAAAAACACTATATTGTTCGCTCATACTTCTGAAGACTTTGTAGAATTTTTGTTCAACTTTCTCACCATTCCTTTAGGAAGAGCAATTAGTGTGTTGAGTAAAAACGACATACCTGCAGTATGCGTTGAAAATTTACATCTTAGTGTATCTGAATTAAGTGTTGGTGAATACTTAATATCACAACAAATGAAAGATGTGCTTCTTGACCCTCAAATAGCTGCGATTTATCAAGGTTCCAGCCAACTATTCCCTCCAAAAGAAGAAATGAAGCTCTATTTAAATTTTAAGATATTATCTCCTGTGCATCCAATCTTCTATAATTTCTATCTAAGCACGGTTCATTCTGTTATGGGTCGTGAATTAAGATTTGCAAGTCCAAAGGGTGAAGGCGGATTATTCAAGGGGTCAACAAAGTTTATGGTGACAGATGACTTGGTAGTGACTCCATTATCGTCAATCTCTTGTATCAGATATCTCCAGACTTGGAATGTACCTCTGTACGATATTGAAGAACAGGTGATCGACATAGGCATGGAGGAGGTATGTAATAATAACGTCAATCTAATCACAGTACTGTTATACTTGGTTTGGAACTGACAAGTAGCATTTTCAAAAAACAAATCTGCAGGCATTAAGCTTACTGAGGGAATCGCTGATTTCAAGCTCAGTTTTAACAAATGGACTTAAGCACTTGATACGGAACAAGCCAAATGCAGATAGATTATTATGAGGCCGAAGGTAGAGAAGTTAAGATGGGGGACGTGCCAGAAGAGACATGAACTTGCACTGGGCCATCAATTATTCAGTAATTAAAACTTTAAAAAATTAGAACATAGAGAGAATCTATACAGATGTGTAAGATCTTGTATGTAATGCTTGTCTCTCTGACTATCCGTACAATTTGGAAAAATCAAAGCTTGTTAAGGTTGGAGTTCCTGGATTGTAGGTACTAATGAATATGTAGTGTCTAGTGCTTTGAGTTTGGTTATTAGGGCTGTTGAACCCTAGTTATATGGTTTCCTACATACGTTTATGGTTGGAGTTCCTGGATTGTAGCACCTTAACGGTGGAAGAGGTGTTTAGTTTACAAACTGTTTAATTTCCGCATCAATAAGGCCTTTGGCCTACGTGTAAGTTTCTAAGAGCGTGTGCGTGTGTATGAAGGTCACATCCAGGAGTAAGGGTTAAAAAAAAAAAAAAAAAAAAAACCTAAACTAGTATGCATAAGTGGAATGTTAAAGATCATGAAGTGCAAGCCCTTGGAAGGATTAAAATTTGTCAAGAATTATATTTATTCTCTAAATTGAACGATTATTCGCTGCTTCTATGACAAACTTTAAAATATGACAATGAGCTTCTGTACAAGGAAACTTACTGGAAAATGAACTTCTCTCTTGGCAAATCAAAAACTTAGGAGTGCCAAACAAGGTACAGTTACAGTTTACACAGTCTTTCCTTTACTTTTCTCTAGTTTTATTTATTGTGAATGTTGATCCGAGAACATAATGCAATGTCTTCTCACAAAAGTTTTCCATGGATAGTATCTTTGTGGATGTTTCTTTTTTAAGGATAGAGAATTGCTGAGTATATTATAACCGTGTTTTGATTTTAATCAAAACTGATAAATGATCGTCCAGTTATTTTTTCTGTCTGTATCACAATGAATTAAGCGGCATTGACATTTTCACTGTTGATCTCTCTTCTGCATTAATTTTCTTTGTTGCAGTTCTCTAAATTTAACCTATACTCTGAATATCTGTTCAACAGGGGATTTACGTATATTTTAAATCTGATGTTTACTTAATATATATCTTCAAAATTTTTATTTCAGGTTCTAATCCATTTCATTTAATTTTATGGTGTTGTCTTTAGATTGTCAAAAAGGATTGGTGGTGTGCACGCATGCGCATCACCTGTGTTGAGTCTAGATTTTGCCTTTTTTTTAAAAAAAAAGTGAAATTTCCATAAATTAACGATGCTTTTCGAACATGTAGTGGAGGCCACATAGATATATGAGTTTTCACGGCATATCAATTTATAGCCTAAACTTTTCATATTCCCTAATCAGGAGTACAAAATGTGGCGGCCACATGGATGAATTTTTAGAGCGTTTTAGTTCACCTATTAAAGATTTCATATTCCCTAAATAGAAGGGCTACGGATCAAATACTTATATGTTCCATATAGAGATGACCTGGAATCTCAGACTTCGTAGGAGCTTTAAATTTGTAAAGTTTGCATTTTATATTGGACAGATATAAGAATGTCATATGTTTCTGGACATTTCTGTAGTGAATATTAATCTTTCATTCTTTTGTCTCACGCTTAAATTGCATCGACGCATAGTACTTCGCTCTGCAGGAATATAATGGATGCCACCTCTTATTGGCATCTTGGTGCTTGGAGCGATTTGCTTCTCGGCCGGCTGCCTCCTTATGTGGAAATGTTTTTCATGATCATACCTGGTCCGAGAAGGTTCCAGTAAAATGAATGACAAAAAAGAAGGCGATTGATAAGTGGATTTAATATCCATTTGGAGCGCTTCGTTTCGGCTTAAATTGATGTCTTGGACTCAAGTATGTTCTGTTTTTAATGTGTTTTTGTCTAGTTGTGCAGGTTTGCTAAATGTCGATTAGGGTTGGTGTTTTTTGTCAATCTTGGAGTTAAATTTGAGTTTTGGATTGAAGGTAGAAGTCTTTCTCTAGGTTACCGTGAGGGTTCATGAGTCAAAGAAATGAAGACGGTGGCTAATGCAAAAGAAACGAAGGAAAAATGAGTTAAAACGAAGAAAATTAGTCAAAATCAGCTCCAGGCAGGAACCATAAGCGCACTCAGCGCTACATCAGCGCACTCAGCGCTACAATATTTTCGTGGATGTTTCGTTTTCAAGGATAGAAAATTACTGTATAATATAACCTTATTTTGATTTTAATCAAAACTGAAAAATGATCGTCTAATTATTTATCTTTCTGTATCACAATAAGTTAACCTGCATTGATATTTTCACTGTTGAGCTCTTCTGCATTAGATTTTCTTTGTTGTAGTTCTCTAAATTTAACCTATATTCTGAATATCTGTTAAACAAGGGATTTAGGTATATTGTAAATCCGTTTCATATATTTTTCTGGTGTTGTCTTTAGATTGTCAAATAGGATTGGTTGTGTGCACACATGCGCAACACGTGTGTTGATTCTAGGGTTTTCCTTCTTTGTTAAAATAGTGAAATTTTCATAAATTTTCGAAGCTTTTTGAACTTGTGGTGGAGACCACATTGATGAGTTCTCATGGCATATCAATTTATAGCCCAAATATTTTATATTCCCTAATCAGGAGTACAAAATGTGGCGGCCACATAGATGAATTTTCAGAGTGTTAGTTTACAGGCTAAAGATTTCATATTTCCTAAGATATCATATTTCCTATATAGAAGGGTTACAAATCAAATACTTATATGATCCAAATAGAGATGACTTGTAATATTTGACTTTCTAGGAGCTTTACATTTATATGTATGCATCTTATATTGGACAGATGTAAGGACATATGCTTGTGGACTTTTCTGTAATGAATATTTATCTTTTGTCTCATAATGTCGTATACTTGATCCCAGAACGTTCTAGTGAAATGAATGACAACAAAGAATTGTAGAAACCACAACGACCACAATCTCTTCCAGCATCCTGCCTTCCTTTCCTTTTTTAGTTTAGTTTTTAATTTAGATCAAGAAACATATACAGTAAAGACCGTAAGATCATTCATGATCATGTTGGGTGGTCAAGACATTTTAATCTATGTAATACATTTTTTTGGAGGACTTGTTTGACTTATGTGATTCTGGGTATAAAATTTTTGAGTAACAATTCTTCGAAAACCCCAAGGTGTTAATGGGAGCCCTTCATTAGATTGATAAGTCTACATCCTCTCTTCGAAAAAGCAAAAAATAGTTGACCCCCTTTTTTCTCCTTTCTCTCTCTTCCCTACCCAAAACCCTAGCCCTAATTAACAAATCTCATTCTTTTCTCAATGTCTCTCATCCTTGTGTTGACTATGCATCTCTGGATGAAGCCTTTGCTTCGTGTCTCACTTTGTTTTTCTCAGGACCTTTCTCCTCAAGAACTCTTCACAATTGAATGTACTGATAATGTTATTCTCTCTTTAACATTATTTTCTTTGACTCTTTGTCTCATGAACGGCTTTGTAAGCGAACTTTTGAATCTTCCTTTGGTTCAAAAATATTTTCCTTGTTCAAGCTGCATCCTTAAGCTCCCTCCGTCAGCTCTCAATTCCTTACATGGGTTATCACGCATTTTAAGTTGTATATAAAGTATAGTTTCATAATTTTTTTAAATGTTTTTTATGAATAAAATTTCAAACATTAAATTTTTATTCAAAAGAAAAAAAATAAAATAAATTATGGAACTATACTTTATATGAGTCTTAAAATACGTGTCAAACCCTCTTTCTCAAATGTAAAGAATTGAGAGGGACAAAGTGAATAAGAAATTATCGATGTTGCTGATAACTAATCTAAGTATGAATGATTGGCAAGCTCTTTCCCAGATTTGGTTTGCTCATATTTTGAAAGCACCTTGTGTGCCCGCTAATCTTCTCACATGTACCCTCTTGATGAAAAGGACCCTTGATTTTCTTAATTTTCTTGATATTATGGGAAAGAGTTTTTTCCCCTTTTTACCTATTTCCAAGTTTATTAGTTATACGATGTGGGTAAAAGCGTTTATAATAATGTCTTGATTCTAAAAATTGGTGTCTTTAAGATTGCTTCTGAAGAGATATACTCCCTCTGTCCCCCTCAGTTGTTTAAATTAGAGGGGGACACGGAGACCAAGACAATGCATAAAAAATAAGTTATGTTAGAGCATCTCCAACGGTAATAGCTAAAATCATTAGCTATATAATGATTATCTAAAAATTTACTGAACTGTAAGATGTTTTACTCCAATGGTATTAGCTATAATGAATAGCTATATTTTAAAAATATTATTTTATTATTATTATTTTAATAATAATATATATATAAGTAAATAAGATCGATGATGTGTCACGATATAAGTGGAGATAATGATCTATAGATATTATCTATATATTATAGATGTCCTCCAAATATAGAGGATGTCAAGATGATTATCTAAAAATTTAACTAACAGGAAGCATGGTTGGAGAAGAAAAATTATGCACATTATCTAAAAATTATGCCATATCATCAAGTTTAGCTAATAGGTGTGTAGGGTTGGAGATGCTCTTAGTGGGTAAAATTATGGGACCTATCGATATTTAATAATAGATATGAGATAGTGGAGGAAAGTACTGGGTGTAATCGTGTTTTTTATTATTAAATATGAGATAGTGGGGGAAGGTAGTGGGTGTAATATTGGGGGAAACTTACACTATTTATGTAATGTAAAGAAATGAGAGGGACATCCCAAAATAGTAACTGTAAAGAAATGAGGGGGATGGAGGGAGTATAAGTTGGTTGTAGTTGGAATTGTTGAATAATATTATAGTATAAGAGTATAAGATCTTGTTGGGGCCTTCCTCTGACACCTTAAGGTTTTAGATGGACTGGTTACTTAACATGGTATCAGAGCTCAGTTTAGGAGGGGTCTCAGGTTTGAGCCCCTCCACCCCCAATTATTTAATTCATTATTTGTTGTCCATCTCCTTCATGTCTTCATTATCTGTTTGTCGTCTGGTCAATCGTGACGAAAGGTATCGTACGATTGAGGGGGAGTGTTGAATAATATTATAGTATAAAAGTATAAGATCCTGTTGGGGCCTTCCTATGATACCATAAGGTTTTAGATGAGTTGATTACTTACAGGAATGTCTACTTTTTGTAAAGTTTATTTAATCTTTGTCATCAAAATTGTTTGGTTCAATTTTGTTAAATGTATTCATAACGTTGTTGCACATGTAAGGTGGATGAGATTTGCGTACTTTGTTGTGGTGTTTTTTGGTGACTTTTCTTGGTTCCACTACCCCGATTTGAGTAGGTTGATTACAAACTTGATTTCTCAAAGATATGAGTTGATTGGTGTCTATAGCTTTTATGTGTCAAGTGAATTCCTTTCCAAAATCTGGTACAACTTGAGTGTATGGGTTTTACATGAAATATATCTTTAAATGAAATATATCTTTAATGGGATATTGAGGTTTACTCTGGTTAAGTCAAGGAAAACATAGGTTTCTTTGTTGGTTTCTTATGGGTTTATTAAGCAATCTAATCTTAGTTGCCCTAATGACACCCCCAATGTTGCATTGGGTATATTGAAGGATGATCAGCTGCATTCGAATGTGAAGTAGGGGAGCTCCCCTGGTGACGAAGTTGTTATTGTGGGGGCTAATAATGAAGATGTCCTTGCAAATTTGAACAATGGCATGGTGTTCTACTGTAACCATACACAGACCTTTTAACAAGTATCCTTGTTTCTGCTCCTTTCTTGAATTGGGTTACTTTCTTTGGCATCTGTGGATGTGTAGAAAATGATCGATGGTTGACCATGTACTAAACTTTGGTTGTTTTTTCTTTTGGATGGTTGCGTGGTATAACGTCCTAGAAAATATCGTATTTGTTATTATTATTATTTAATTATTCAATAAAATGTGGATTATAGGGTATGAATTTTTTTTTTAGATAAAATATATGTGGCATCATGTTTACATGTTTATAAGGTGATGTATGTGTGATGTGCTAGTCCGTGTAATTTTTATTTGAATTTTTATGTTTAAAATCTATTTAAATAATGTCTTATTGATCTTTTGGAAAATTTTATAAAATCATCAGAGTTATTAAAAATCACGAAATTTTTTTTATATCATCTTAATATATTTATTTAGTTTTTCAAATTATATGGTGGATTATTTTGGGTGTTTATGTATTTTAAATGATTTTAAGAGTTTATTGTATTTAAGGGATCAAAACTTGTAAAATTCATATTTAATCCGTTTTTGATCCTAAAAATATTTTAAAACTATAGGGAGATAGATAATTTCATTTTCTGCATTTTTAAAAATAAAATTGAGATTTTCTTCAATTTTATTTATTATTTCTCAATTTACAAAGTTGGGTTTAATTGTGTTTTTACAAATGTTTGTGAAAATTTCCTAAACTATCTTTATTTCCTTTTAACATTTAAAATCCTTAATTCCCAAAATGGAAAACCCAGCAGCTCTATTTTTTTTTTCTTTTGTTAATCTCTCGAACTCTCTCAAGACATCTCTCCCTCTTTTAAACTCAATCTCTCTCTTTTCTCTCTCAATCTCTCCCCCTTCTCCCCTGTAAATTCGTTGTGTATGTGTAATTTGTTGAAACTGTGTGTGCGTGTATACATATATAGTGTGTGCGTGTATACAATCAGTAGTGAGTGTGTGATGAAATCTAAGTCTCGCTGCCTTGGTCTCGGTTCTTGCTGTTGGAAGTGTGTGTGTGTGTATATCGAACATAAGTGTGTGTATATATGGGGCTTCTTGGCGATTTTACCACTGCAAGATTCTGTTCTTCTTTGGGTATGCTCGGTTTAGAGCATTGTGTTATGGTTGCAACTACTTGGGGTTGGTGGGTGTCTGTCGAGGTGGGTCTGCCAGTCCGTTGATACACCACTGAGACTCTCCTGTTGTTGTGAGAGTTCGAATTCGGACTCATTGATGCAGCTGTAGTATTAATCCTCCTGGTATGTGTTCGATTTCGAGCTCGGTGTTGATTTGGATGGGTTTATGGCTGTGTGACTTCTGCTTGTACAGTGAAAATAAAATGGGTCTTTTAATTTTCTTTAAACCTTTGAGCTGACAAAAGTCATTTTGATGAGGTAAATTGATGGGAAATTGAAGATGGAGGATACGTAGGTGATTTAACAGTATGATGTGAAGTGGGTGTGGGTCATTTTTATGTCTTGGCCGTTTGTGCAGTGGTATGGGGTCGAATATATGTTCTGTTTAGTCGAATTTTAAGCGGAGAAGTTTGATGGTGAGAAAGTTGCGGAGGAGGTTAAGAATTTGGGTATTGCGAAAGTTGTGGAGTCGTTGAGTATAGGCATGAAGGGAGTGTGAGATTGGGGGTCTGGTGCGTCTTTGAGGGTGTGTTAGCACAAGGGTCTGTGCGTGTGGCTATGTGCTAGTGTGTGTATGCACGATTGAGTGTGCAAATTTGGCATGGGTGAGTTATATAGGTTTGTTAGGGAATGTATGTTTGTTTAAGGGCGTGAAGGCAGAAAGGGAAGAAGGAATGTATTGTGAGTAAGTATAAGCATGTTCGGGTGTGTATGTTTTCTTAGGAGTGTGTTTGTATGGATTGGACTATTGGAGCATTGGGTTTTGGAATGAGAATAAAAGTGAGGATGTGCATGTGTCGTATGACCGTGTGTGGTGTGAAATTGTTCGTGGATGGATGAATGTTACTATAGTACATTACATAAGAATGTTTGGGGTGATTGTATATGGTAAGTTGGATTTAGTGGGTTGATTTTTGGTAATTAAATTATTAAATCTTTAGTTGATAAAAATTGTAATTTGGGAAGCTGTGAAGTATTGTTGAGATTGTGAATTGGTTAGCAATTGGATTGTTAAAGTTATAAAGCTTATGTTAATTAGTAGATTATGAATTTTTAAGGGTAATTAGCTTGATTTGATGATTATTAGTAGGTGATTAGTAAAGGTTTTGTGTTGATTATGTGAAGTATACGAGTTTTGTAAATAAAGTATGTTAGTATAATTTGTCATATCAGTAAGGTGTATTGGGTTAATTTTAAAGCAAACATTGTTTGATTGGTTGATTGGATCGGTTGTGTTTCGACAGGTTAGGTCATATTTTAAAGGAGGTTCTGCCCCATTTTTATTAGAATTACCTTATGATTCTTATAGTATTTTGATAAAGGTTATTGATATGCAAGTGTTATACGGGTGATAAAAGATATAAGTATAAGTCGATAATACGTGTTGCGCGCTTATGTGGGTCATATGATCTGACTGAACTATTTTACGAGTATAACAAATATTTGCTATGTTGTAAAGTATAATAAGACACGATTGGGTAGAATAGAGTTAGACGGATAAGGTTATACGTGTACTGAAGTAGTACCTTACCTGTATATAGGTACCAGTGGGAGGCCGATAAGAGCCAAAGCGTAAGGATGGAATCTCGAAGAAGGAGACAAGTATTGAATTGACGAGTATGATTGAGTAAAGGCTAATGTATAAAGAAGTGGAGACTGATGTAGAGTGAGTAATGAATTGAGTTATTGGAATTGGAAACTTCGTGTATTGAGGCAAGTTTACTATCCCTCACTTATTGTTCAAGTGACGTGAAACCTTTTGTATTATTTATTGTTCTTTCGAAATCCCTTCCTGCATGCGATTATATTCTTCATTTTTACTCTAAATAACGTGAAACTGTCCTGTTAATTATACGATTATCCTTTCAAATCATTTTGCTAGTGCCTATATTTTTCATTTTTATTCCCCGTGACATTTTCTTCTATTAAATTACAAACATTTATTCTCAAATTATTCTGTCATTGTTTATTTTCCCCACATATCGTTCAGGTGTTGATTTATTTTAAAAATTAAATTATTTCAATATTCCTCGTCTATGCTGATATACTTCAAAGTATATTTTCTTTCAAATTTATCTAAACTAATTCGAGGCTTATACTGTTGGTGAGGCATGTGTTTCTCAGTGACGGATAAAGCCAAGAATGAATTGAGATCTTCTTAATTATTTAAACTCATTATTGTCATGCCGGTTCTGGCAGCTGAAGCCTATGAGTGCTTAGCAGACAAGAGTGAGAACTTAAATAATTGAGAATTTCTTAAATCTTCTTTTTAAGATATTTGAATCTCTCATGATAGTTCAAACTTGGTAATGGATTTTCACCAATGGACCCCTTTAGGAGAGGCTTTCTTCAAACTGTCCTACAATTTAATTGTCGTGGAGTTATTTTACAGATGATCATTTTTAAACTACTTAATTCACTTATGTTAATTCAACTTGACAATGTCTTGGTAAATTTTATTAAATGCTTAGCACTTGACAATATCCTTGCTTTATCTTACAATTACAGTTGTTGTTACTCATGTTGCAAATAAATCATTTTACTTATCTTTCAAGTGAACCATGCTTTTCGTCACTTGATCATTATATTAATTCGATTTGTCGTTGATATTATTGCTCTTTAATTTTCAATAAATATGAATAGCTGTTTATCATATCCCAATCAATAGTGCTGAATTTGTTGTCCCTGTTCCATTGATATATTATGAAATAATACCCTTCTCTATATCGAAATTGTCGATGTCTAGGTCAGAATTTTACTAGACCTCATTTCTTCTTGAGATTTGAGTTGTTAACCTGGAACGCGAGTTACCAGGGTGCTTGGCTGGTCGAGGTGGTCGATTGTTCCGACACCTGACGTTCAGATTATAGGATTGGACTGTTGTTTTTTTTAAAAATGTGGACGGTAAAGGGTCGGACCAGATTCGTGGTCAGAAGTTATTAAGGCCAGTGTGTGTCGTGGATCCATTAAAGGACTGATCAGCAGCCTAACCTTATTGTTTTCATTAATAAAATGCAAAATAGTCCAATTCTATTCCATTTCCTTAGTTAAACAAAATGTTAAATCTTTAAAGTTCTTGAGCTTCTGTAATTGTGAATTATTCCTTTGAGATAAGTTGGTCACTGACATGTTCGTCAATGAATCATTGTAGTATTATTGTTTCACTATACTGTTCACTTGCTGAGCATTCTTTGGCTCACTCTTGCTTTATTTTCCTAATCTTTCAGTTAGGAATAAGGGTGGATGTCTACATCGTACGAGTCATATGAGAGCAATGAGACAGCCTTTACAGGATAGATCTCGAAGCTAGAGCGGTAAGCACAGTTTGGAGTTAAGCTACAGATCAGACGGTATAGTTATTGAAATCAAAATAGTAGAGGAAATTGTAATAATTTGTATAGCTAGATTCTTGTTTCATACCATAACCTGGTATCGATCCTCGATGAGGAATCAAGGGTGTAATAAGATTTTATTATATTTGTTAAATGGGAATTTGGTTAGGGTTGAATAACAGGTGGATAATCCGATTTATGAATACATCATGTCAAAATTTTCTAAAATTTCCCTGTATTAAAGTCTAGTTTATCTACATAAATTCCAATACTGAATATTTCATTTCAAAAAGGTATATTTTAGTGGTGGGTGTTACACGTGGATTTGAAATTGATACGGAACGTAATATTTTTATAATAATATATAGTAAGGATAAATATAAAGTGACATCTGTATCTCTAAAAATGAAGAAACAAATCTCAAACTCTGATTTTTCGAAGATGGAGAAACAAAACTGAAACTCTGAATTAACTCCTGAATTTGATTCTCAAAACTATCGAATAGCCAAATTTAATATCTAAAATGTCTCTTCAAAAGATTACAAGATGAGAGTATATATACGCTAAATAAATAACATTATACTGGTCATAATTCAAAATGGAATTCAAGATCATATAAAAAATTTAGTTAATATCTGAACCCAAATAGAAAACCATCAAGATCCCGGGCTAACTTGAGAAATAAAACCCTAAGTGATTAAAACAAGAAAAACTCTTTCAAGTAAAGGGTAAAAACTTGCAAGCCAAATATTTATTTTCTCAATAAGTTCCATCAATAGTTGGATTTATTAATAATAAACTAAATAATTAGAACCCGTTTAACTAAAATCTATAATTTATTTTCAGAGTACTAGATATGAATAAACTATATAAAAGCTCTATTTTACTTCCATTTCTATTCCTCATCATTCTCCCCTTGTTGGAAAAAACTCGCCCACGAGTTTCGTAGAATGCAATGATCACCATGCACGACTTAGATGGATCATAAAAAAAATTTACACATCTTCAAAAACGATGGAGGTACAAAGAACTCTGAAAATATGCTTCTAGGTGAAGATGGCTTAATCAAGTATTTCGGAATTATAAAGTCAATATGTTCGATTGCAATGATATCATCAGTATGCTTTTCTCAAACAAGGAAAACTTTTTTTGTATCATTTCAAATATGCAGGGAAAACACTGATCGAGATGTTGTAACAAAGCAAGAAATGTTCAAAGCTCATCTCAGCAGGTGCTGATACAAAGCAATATATATTATATTTGGCTTCAACAGAAATGTGCTGATACAAAGCAATATATATTATATTTGGCTTCTGCAGAAATATTAGTCGAGAATTAGATTCATGTTAAGAAAAGTGTTTAGCGTGTGTAGGAATTTCATTTCTAGGAATACTCTTTGTCATGATGGTGTTTAAATGCTAGTGGTCATTAAATTGTTATACTAAATTGATGTATAATATTTTATATTAATAAGATTGAAGAGAGTCTCTTCAATTGTAAACAAGATAGCATTAAATCTTGTAAATTATTTTAATTAAATTCCTAATCGAATTTGTGGTATGATTTTATTTTTAGTTGTATTGATTGATGTTTGTTGATGTCTATACTGGTATACATGTAAAGCAGGTTAATTAGGAAAAGAAAAAAAAATCAAAAATTAATTTAGGCATTGATTTTCAGAGAGGTGACGCAAAAAACTACATACGATATGTGTCGGCATTTCCAAAAAATCGACGCTACAAAAAAGGCTGACTATATGCGTCGGCATTTTTAAAAAACCTACGCTAAATTGAAGACTATATGCGTCGGCACTTTGGAAGATTGACTCTAAAAATGGACATTAATGCGTCAGTTGGTAGGCCTACTATGTCAATTGTTAAACCGACATAGATTAACTTTTAGTGTCGCCCACTTGACTAAGCCAAAGGCCTATACCTATAGCGTCTTATGCATGTTAATGGACGCCTTAGACCTTTTTGACCGACACTAAAAGTCTAGTTTGTACTAGTGCTTATCCTGGTTTAAAAGTCTAGTTTGTACTAGTGCTTATCCTGGTTGGAATCAAAAATGAATTCAAGATCAGCTAGAAATTTAGCTAGTATATGAACCCAAATACGAAACCATCAAAATCCTGGTCTAAGTTGATAAGTGAAACCCAAAGTGCTTAAAACAAGAATAATCCATTCAAGTGAAAGGTAAAAACCAATTATATTTGACTTATTATTAATAAATTAAATAATCATAACCCGTTTAGTTATTCTTTTTTAATAAAACCCGACTTTACCCATGTATTGTTAAAATATAGTTACACTACAAGGAAAACTGAAATATACAATGGTTATTGCCCGTTGTCTGATGCCCTGGAATAGCGTTGTCTATCGAGCAGGTGTCTCTTACCAACATCACACAACGGTACACAAATCGTTGTTTGATATCCGGAAAAACACCACACCAGGCTCCAAAAGCATTGTAGCACACCCAGAAACCACAACGGTTATGGTATAAAGCGTTGTTCTTATGGTGATATTACAACTGTTTGGTTAATTTTGAGTGTTGTTAGATTTTAATGTGCACAACTGTTTTGGTGAATCAGAGGCATGCAAAGCCAACATTCACACAACGTTCACATGTGATAGAATTCGTTGTCTTTCATGCTTTTTGTACAATGTTTTGTAGCTTTAAAAGTGTTGTTACAAACAAAATGCACAAGTGTTTTTTGAACACCAGATGCTTGTTTTGGTTATTTTCACACAATAGTTTAGTTTTACTAGGATTGTATATTTTACTTATAGACAATGGTTTTACAATGGTCAACTCTTTTTGGTACAATGGTTTCTTGAAACATGTCCCGAAGCATTCCATTGTCTGATGATATTTTCCACAAGTGTTTCTAAAAGATGATAGCATTGGCTAATGAGAAATGAAACAACACTTTATTTACAACAAAAATTTGAGTTTATACAATACTAGCAATTAACCAATATTCATTACAAAAACTACCAATCAATATGCATCGCTACAAAGCTACTAACGGTACCAATTCCCAACAAAGTACCACTACCATCGTCTAAATTACAATGTTAAGAAGCTTTCCTAAATACCATTCAAGGAAGAATTCCCCGTATTTGATGTTCCATGTTCCATCTGTCCTAAAGAAGTCGGTATCTTCAAGAAATTGGTTGTAGTGCCCAGCATCATGAGGTCCAACTTTTCCCCATTCTTTATTCCTGCTGACTCTGCTAATGCTTCCAGTGAAGCCCACGTGTACTGTTTGAACATAAAATCACATCTTCAGAATTTGAATAGGTGATACAAACTTTGATTGAAATATTATGTTCAAATATTGACAAGAACCACATACATGCATACTTCTGGAGTTCAACTAAAGCCTGTTTAGTTCTCTGCATCCCTAATAAAAGGATGAAACTTGTGTCTCCTATGCATTCACTCTTGACTTGTTAGTCTTCTTTAAATGAAGGCAATTAATGTATGTCTGCAATGGTTTAACGAGGGATTAATTTCTGAAGCAAATAAACATCAAACCAGTTGATGACCAATCAACCTACAACAAAGGCTCACACTGGCTCTAAGAATATTTATTTACTTACCAAAACGTTTCTCTACTATATGAGATATGAACACGACATTCAAACTAAAACTAAGGATAAGAATAATGTTAGCAAATAAAGTTGGTAATAGCTTTTGAAGTTGTAAGCTATCTATGCCTAATTGCCTCTACACATCAACTAAAGAACAAAGCAAAGTGGAAAGGTGCTCAAATACCTGAACAGGAAGCTCAAGCTTTGACCACAACGTGAATTGATCCTTGCCTTCCTCCCCCTCTTCCGGTAGCTATCATAAAATAAAAATTACCTAAATAACTCAGAGTATGAAAACAAAAATCTGGAAAGCATTTGTGATTTCAGGAATTGATAACTGTTCATGGTATACTTTCTCAGCAGAGATCACAGGAGCATACGAGGAAAGCATAAAATGAATTCGAGAATATGGTACAAGATTCGAGGAAAGCATACCAGGTTCACATAACCAAGCTAATGACTTTGGCAGTTTCCAAACATGTTAATTATCAAAGTATGGGTTAAGCCTATTAGTTTGCTAGACATATGGTTAACTGAAACACTATATGTTGTACATAAGGTTAACTGAAACTCTTTGAGATTGTGCAGACACCAGAAACAAGTCATTAATATTAATTAAAATGCATCTAACTATCCAAGTACTTTAAATATTTGGTACCTGCGAAATTGGTTACAAGGATCTCATATTCTTCGCCAATTTTGACTTCACTCATACCCACCGGCTTCGGCTCTAACATGATGAAGGTGGAATCAGATCCTTCGTCAGCAAGATTATCGAGATTTTGTCTCAGAGGTATGAATTCAAAATATCCAATATTTGGAAGCACGGCAAAAGTTGCCAACTCAGGTGGCAAATTTGAGTTAACAGTTGCCACTTCCCAATGTAGTGGTCCTCGCCAACTTTGTGCCCTGCTACTTCCTGTGCAGCAAGAGTGATTTCATCCCAAAATGCCACATAGCAAACCTGCATTATCTCTGTAGTTTAGCAAATTAACAAGTATAGTGAGCTTTAGCATGAAAGGGCCACTGCAACAATAATAATACCCTCTGAAGTGATGACTCAGACATTCCAATATGTTGATAGAGATCATCTCCAACACCAAAAGTACAAGTAGATACAACAACTTTGCAAGTTTGCATGTAACTTTTGTCGACATCAGAGACTATGAACCCACCATCCTTACTATAAAAACCACAATGAACCCTGGACATTTCATTAACCTGTGATAATTATGTAATAAGAAACAACAATATATAACAATTTTTCTATGAATGTAGAAATAAGTAGCACATATTGAAGGAGTACAAAAGACATGGAAAATTGTAAGCTGGGACTAATATAACTGGTGATGTAAAGAAAGATCAAATTGCAGCAAGATCCAGAAGTAAATTCATTATAAGTATCAATTTCAAGAGAAATTCCAACTTTGTTAAAAAAAGAAAAATAAAAGGACCAAGAAGCTAAACATACAATCTTAAAAGAATGCTCTCTTTGCTCAAAAGATTGGTTTCCAGTAAACAGATTAAATCTTGTGGTATTTATCCACTGACGAGATTGGATCCCATCAGGTGCATCATTCTCCGATATGTATGTCAATTTTCTGATAGGATCGATAAACTCCTTTTTAATTGGGATATCCAACTGCTGAAGTTCTTCCTCAAGAAGGAGCTTCAAACAACCTGATATGGCCCATTAACGTCTTTTATAAGTAAAACGAATTCGAAGTCATAACAAATCATATATGGAAACATTTTACAAAAGAGACTAACTGACCTCATCAATGACCGTAGGTTCAAGATCAACAAATATAGCTCTCGGGACATGCTTTCCTTACAAAGATGTAAGGAAGTTGAACATAATAAACTGACCTCAGAAATAAAGTACCACAGTCGGAGAATTATAGTTGAGACATTCATCAAACAGATTGTGCCCAACTGAAACTTACTAATTGAATCAAACTACGAATTGAAACAGATTTCATCAAATAGATTGAAACTTACTAATTGAATCGAAAAATGGATTGCTTCAAGTAGAGGGGGGTTTCGTATGACTTGGAACCGCGAAACTGATTCTCAACCTATGAATGGATGGTTGTATGAACTGGGTCTCGAGTTATTACTTAGAGCTATGGGTGCGTGTTTCATAATGGTGAGATAAAGAACTAGGGTTTCAATTTGTGTTTGTATGTTTATACGAGTGTTTAAATTTCTGTGTGTTTGTATGTTTATGCGAGTGTTCAAACAGATGGGTGAGTGTTTATGTGTTTATGCGGCTGAGAAGATAAGAGGGGAGGATGAGAAGATAGAGGGGGAAATGAAATTTTGGCGAGGAGGGAAATGAAATTTGGGGAAAGTGAAATTTTAGTAAAAGGGAAAATCAAATATTAACAAGCGGTAATATGATTTAAATGAAGGGAGGGAAGTGAAATTTGAGATTATAGATTATGAAATTCTAAAAAAAATCAGAAATTTGATTTGAAACAAAAAAATTCAAAATTTTGAAATATTAATATAATAGACACTTTTTTATTGTTGGGAAAAAATAAACACAAAATAAAAAGGTCGAGTTGTACGAGATTTTAACAAAAACGTAGTAAAAGTGCTGCTTCCTGTAACGAGGCACGATCCAGATTCATTCGTACGATTGGATCATCGAAAAAAAATTAAAAAAATAGATCATGTTCAATCGGTACGACACTAGTTAGAGGGAGTTAGGGGTGTAAATGAGCCGAGCCGAACTCTAAAATGTTCATGTATCGTTTGTTAAGAAATTATCGAACTCGAACTCGAGCTCGAACTTGAATCGAGCCAAAAAATATGTATTAAAGCTTAATCATTTTAAAATCTGAAGGCTGCACCATCTTTATAATAATCAAACATATATTATATATAGGAGATTATTTATCGAATTCGTTTAAGAATCGCTAATGAACTCGTATACCGAGCATGTTAACAAGCTCAATTATCGAACTTATTCACGAACATGTTCATGAGCTATGTTCACGAGCCTGTTCACGAACTATGTTCATGAACTATGTTCACGAGCACGTTAATCGAACTTGTTCGTGAGCTATCGAGTTGAACTTTACCGTGATCAAGTTCAGCTCGTTTATAAATCGATCCTTAAAATCATGTTCAAGATCGACTCCTTTGTGAATCGAACTGAACTCGAACCGAACTTTTTTCGAACCGAACACCGAGTCGTTCGCGAGTATATCGGTTCATTTACAGCCCTAGAGGGAGTACTACGTTTGGCGGATTTATATTATAAACACGTACAAGAATGATTTTCTTTTTCTAACTTTTTGTACACATCAATAAAATTAGTATATAACATCATCTGTGTGATTGGATAGTCCAAAAAAAATATAAAAAAAATTATTCAAAAATTATACTAGTTTGACCAAGGAGTACTTTGATAGTTGACCATTAAAATATCATACAAGAATGATCTATTTTTTTCTAATTTTTTGTGCACATAACTAAAATTAGTATATAACATCATTCGTACGGTTGGATCGTTGAATTTGTTTTTTGAAAAAATAGATAATGTTCAATCGGTACGACAATAGTTAAAGGGAGTAGTACTTTTGGCAGATTTATATTATAAACACGTACAATAATGTTTTTTTTTCTAACTTTTTGCACACATCACTAAAATTAATATATAACATCATCTATACGGTTGGATTGTCCAAAAAAATTTAAAAAAATATTATTCGAAAATTATACTAGTTTGACCGAGGAGTACTTTGATAGTTGACCATTAAAATAACATACGAGAATGATTCATTTTTTTCTAATTTTTTGTGCACATCACTAAAATCAGTATATAACATCATTCGTACAGTTGGATCGTTGAGAAAAATTTTAAAAAATAGATCATGTTCAATCTGTACGACAATAGTTAGAGGGAGTAGTACTTTTGGCGGATTTATATTATAAACACGCACAAGAATGATTTTCTTTTTCTAACTTTTTGTACACATCAATAAAATTAGTATATAACATCATCCGTGTGATTGGATAGTCCAAAAAAAACTATAAAAAAAATTATTCAAAAATTATACTAGTTTGACCAAAGAGTACTTTGATAGTTGACCATTAAAATATCATACAAGAATGATTTATTTTTTTCTAATTTTTTGTGCACATAACTAAAATTAGTATATAACATCATTCGTACGGTTGGATCGTCGAATTTGTTTTTTGAAAAAATAGATCATGTTCAATCGGTACGACAATAGTTAGAGGGAGTAGTACTTTTGGCAGATTTATATTATAAACACGTACAATAATGTTTTTTTTCTAACTTTTTGTACACATCACTAAAATTAGTATATAACATCATCCGTACAGTTGGATTGTCCAAATTTGTTTTAAAAAATATATCATTTAAAAATTATACTAGTTTGACCAATGAGTACTTTGATAGTTGACCATTAAAATAACATGCAAGAATGACTCTTTTTTTTTTTACTTTTTTATGCACATCACTAAAATCAGTATATAACATCATTCGTACGGTTGAATCGTCAGAAAAAAAAATAAAAAAATAGATCATGTTCAATCGATACGACAATAGTGAGAGGGAGTAGTACTTTTGGTGGATTTATATTATAAACACGTACAAGAATGATTTCTTTTTCTAACTTTTTGTACACATCAGTAAAATTAGATATGACATCACCTATATGATTGGATCGTCCAAAAAAATTATAAAAAAATATTATTCGAAAATTATATTGGTTTGACCAAGTAGTACTTTCGTAGTTGACCACTAAAATATCATACAAGAATATTAAACAACGGTTTTTTTATGAAAAACCGTTGTTGTGCTCAATATAACACAACATTTTTTATAAGAAAACCGTTGTCTGATTATTTTCATTATTTCCCGCCAAATTCAATTCAAATTATTTTATTATTCCCACCAAGTATTTCATTATTTCCCACCAATTCTATTCAAAATTTTTGTAGTTCAGACAACGGTTTCATAAAAACCGTTGTCTCATCAAAACACGATTTAAACAACGGTTAATTATTCCGTTGTGTGAATTGTAATAACACAATGGTATATGAAAACAGTTGTGTGAATCATAAAACGGTTTATAAACGTTGTCTCAAAACTGATTAGACAATGTTCGTAAAAACAGTTGTGCAAACTTACTCGTCTTTACAACACCACATTGCAAAATCCATTGTCTGAATCAATTTACTAGACAACGTTTTTAACCCGTTGTAGGGTACCTGGATTAGACAATACTTTTCTGAAGTTACAAAAAAAGCGTTGTCTCTTAATTCCAAACAATGCTTTTTCGTCCGAGCGTTGTCTGATGAGTGTTGTCTGATTGCGATTTTCTTGTAGTGTTAGCCAATTAGAAAATTATGAATTATACAATTAAAATTTTTCCTTATTTAACATTCACCTATTACTATACAAAACATGGTTAGCTAATAATTCTAATTTATAAAATATTAGTTTTTTGATTTAACATATCTATATATTACACATTCTTTTTAATGTAAAAAAATATTTAAAATAAAGTATTATAAATTAAAGTGAATCAGGATTATACAAATATATAATATTAATGGATTAGCGTGTTGAAAGTATTCCAGAGAATAACCGAATTCTTATACAATGTTAATTAATCAGCTCGCCATGATAAGAACATATATATTCCATAAATAAAAAGTATTTAAGCAATGTACTACTCTTCACAGAATTGAGAGAAAACGTATATTGCAAAATTGTAGAAAAAATTGTAAAAATACTAATATATTCAACGTTAGAATGTCAGTAAACAAATAAAATTAATAAAATTTAGCACAATTATTATAGAATTTAATAAAATCTTTTATATTTAAGACTGGATTTTGGTCCCAAAAAATTTTTTCCACGGGTTAAATGGCTTAAACATCACTGAACTGCCCCCTAAGTTGCAGTTGGGTAACTAAACTCAAAAAGGTTGCAGTCAACTCATTAAACTGATAAAAAGTTGCATTTAGGTCACTACCGTTAAAATACATAACGGAATAAACGAAAATCAGGTTAATATGATAAAAAGTTGCAATTGGGTACCTGAACTGCTCCTTAAGTTGCAGTTGGGTAACTGAACTTAATTTTTTTTCATAAAATCTATAATTTATAAATTTACAAAATTAATAAAATCTATAATTTGGTAAAATTTATAAATTTGGTAAAAAATAAGTCCTTATTTTGGTTAAAAAACAACTTTTCCAAATAGCCCCTAAGAGTGAAAATGAAAATGGTGCAAAAATGCGTAATTATGTATTTTTTTCTGAAAATAAGTACATATTTTTACAAAAAAAGGATGCCAAAAAAAATAATGGATTTATTTAGTAAATAAAAACTAACAGATTTATTTAGCAAAAAAATAACGGATTTATTTAGTAAATAAAAAATAACGGATTTATTTAGCAAAAAATTAACGGATTTATTTAGTACATAAAAACTAACGGATTTATTTAGCAAAAAAATAACGGATTTATTTAGTAAATAAAAACTAACGGATTTATTTAGCAAAAAAAATAACGGATTTATTTAGTAAATAACAACTAACGGATTTATTTAGCAAAAAAAAATAACGGATTTATTTAGTAAATAAAAACTAACGGATTTATTTAGCAAAAAAAATAACGGATTTATTTAGTAAATAAAACTAACTGATTTATTTAGTAAAAAAATAAAAAAATTAACTAATTTATTTAGAAAAAACAAAAAAAATTGATTAATTGTTAATAGCAATGACATTTATGCAACTATTTTTGAGTTGAGTTATCCAATTGCAACTTCGGGGCAGTTCAGTGATGTTTTAGCAAAGATGAGTTAACGGAATCCGTTAAAGTCAAACCTGAGTTAACGGTTGTGCAATTTTATTTCAGTGTAATGACCTGATTGCAACTTTTATTTAGTGTAATTAGTCGATTGCGAACTTTTTGAGTACAATGACCCAGTTGCAGCTTGAGGGTGAGTTCAGTGATGTTTAAGCCATTTTACCCTTTTTTTTCCACCAAAGATTATAAGAAAAATGTTGATAGGGATGTTTTAACGGTCCCGCACAAACGTTTTTTTTTCAAAAACGTTTTTTGGCTATATATGTATTATTCTTGTCATGCCATCTTACAACACAGCTGTGAGAGAAAAAGGCTTGGTCACCTCTGTGCAGCAAAACTATTGTGGCTATATTCACAAGCTTCAGAGTCTTTCTTCTCACTGCATTCCAAGGTAGTCATTTTAATTTACGCATCTATAATTCTTAAAGCTTGATTTGGATTTTCGATTATTTGTTGCTTCGTTTTGTATTAATTATTTGCCCCTTTTGCAACTTCCCTGATTGGTGCCACAAACCAAAATCGAAAATCTTATCTAAAATGTTTAATTTAGAGCAATTCTTTTAATTTTTTGATTGTAAAGCAAACCCCCTTTTCGATATGTTTTTAGATCATTTTTCTTTGCTTTATCGTGATATTTTACTGTTACTCCTTTAGGAAGTTTCGATTGTGTGTGATATATAAACCTTTAATTTTTATACTTTAAAAGTATTTAATTTTTTAGATAAATTGTTTAGGGTCCTAGGTGCATATCTTCTAGCCAAAGGCCAACCTTGACCGATCGAGTAGTGAATTAATGATAAATGTTAGTACCACAGTAGGATCTTTTATTGGAGGCTTTTAAATATTGATAGGCATAGTTTAGCTTTTAAATGTTTATCCGTTTAAACAAACTTAAATTGATGACAGAAAATGTCAGCACATGAGATGGATGCCTCGGATAGTGCAGTACAGTTGAAAGTGTTGATAAATAAAAATGAAGAAAGGGTAGTTTTTGCTGAAGGAAAAGGTGATTTTGTTGACATTCTTTTTAGCTTCCTAACAATGCCAATGGGGACAATAGTCAGAGCCTTGGCTAGGCACTCGGAATCTTCGTTACCAATGGCAATTGGGAGCCTCAGTACACTACACGGAAGCCTTGCAAATCTGGAAACCAGGTATTTCGCAACAGAAGCATGCAAAGATATGCTACTTAATACAAGGAACTCAGCGGAAGCAGAATGTCAAAAGCTTAAGATCAACATCGGTGATATTCAACCTTACTTCATTTGTGAGGATGTGTGCCCTTATCAACAAGGCATGTATGCTTTTTTCAGCACTTCCAGTACTAAAAGATGTCAAGAGTGTGGGCATTTCTTGGATTTGCCAGCATATTTTGGTTATACAAAAGAAGGTTTTAAAGGAATCTTTGTCAATGAGACTGCATCTTTTGTTATCTGCGATGATCTAAAAGTGATTCCCAGTACTCCGGGTGTCACACTTGACATACTAAAAAGTAGTGGAATCACAGATCATGGGGTGCTTGAGGAAAAGACTTTGCAACTTGGTTCCGTTCAGGTATATCTCTAATATTAATTGTTAACAGATATTTACTGAAAATACTTTTTCACTCATATTCTGTAACCTATTTCCGCATCCTTTTCGCTCTGTTCGTTCACAGATTCTTGATCTTCTTGAGAAAGCATTGTTTTCAAAGACTTGTTTAACTGATATGGTTTTTGGTAAGAAATGCATCATCTCACCAGTTCCATCTGCTCAACATCGGAGCAGTACATATTCTGTTGATAGTTTTAAGAAGATGACAGTGAATGTGATGGTACACAAGTCAAAAAACACTATATTGTTCGCTCATACTTCTGAAGACTTTGTAGAATTTTTGTTCAACTTTCTCACCATTCCTTTAGGAAGAGCAATTAGTGTGTTGAGTAAAAACGACATACCTGCAGTATGCGTTGAAAATTTACATCTTAGTGTATCTGAATTAAGTGTTGGTGAATACTTAATATCACAACAAATGAAAGATGTGCTTCTTGACCCTCAAATAGCTGCGATTTATCAAGGTTCCAGCCAACTATTCCCTCCAAAAGAAGAAATGAAGCTCTATTTAAATTTTAAGATATTATCTCCTGTGCATCCAATCTTCTATAATTTCTATCTAAGCACGGTTCATTCTGTTATGGGTCGTGAATTAAGATTTGCAAGTCCAAAGGGTGAAGGCGGATTATTCAAGGGATCAACAAAGTTTATGGTGACAGATGACTTGGTAGTGACTCCATTATCGTCAATCTCTTGTATCAGATATCTCCAGACTTGGAATGTACCTCTGTACGATATTGAAGAACAGGTGATCGACATAGGCATGGAGGAGGTATGTAATAATAACGTCAATCTAATCACAGTACTGTTATACTTGGTTTGGAACTGACAAGTAGCATTTTCAAAAAACAAAACTGCAGGCATTAAGCTTACTGAGGGAATCGCTGATTTCAAGCTCAGTTTTAACAAATGGACTTAAGCACTTGATACGGAACAAGCCAAATGCAGATAGATTATTATGAGGCCGAAGGTAGAGAAGTTAAGATGGGGGACGTGCCAGAAGAGACATGAAATTGCACTGGGCCATCAATTATTCAGTAATTAAAACTTTAAAAAATTAGAAAATAGAGAGAATCTATACAGATGTGTAAGATCTTGTATCTAATGCTTGTCTCTCTGACTATCCGTACAATTTGGAAAAATCAAAGCTTGTTAAGGTTGGAGTTCCTGGATTGTAGTAGCTAATGAATATGTAGTACTGTCTAGTGCTTTGAGTTTGGTTAGTAGGGCAGTTGAACCCTAGTTATATGGTTTCCTACATATGTTTATGGTTGGAGTTCCTGGATTGTAGCACCTTAACGGTGGAACAGGTGTTTAGTTTACAAACTGTTTAATTTCCGCATCAATAAGCACTTTGGCCTACGTGTAAGTTTCTAAGAGCGTGTGCGTGTGTATGAAGGTCACATCCAGGAGTAAGGGTTAAAAAAAAAAAAAAAAAAAAAACTAAACTAGTATGCATCAGTGGAATGTTAAAGATCATGGAGTGCAAGCCCTTGGAAGGATTAAAATTTGTCAAGAATTATATTTATTCTCTAAATTGAACGATTATTCGCTGCTTCTATGACAGATTTTAAAATACGACAATGAGCTTCTGTACAAGGAAACTTACTGGAAAATGAACTTCTCTCTTGGCAAATCAAAAACTTAGGAGCGCCAAACAAGGTACAGTTATAGTTTATGATAACTCCAAGACCCGATCTAGTGCCTCCTACGCTATTTCCACGCCCGGTAAGAGGTGAAGCTTGTGGTTGGGCGTCTGCAAAACAACACCGGAGGGGGGTTTGAACCCCGCGGCGCCTCCGGCGTGAGAATAAGTGACGGCTTTGGAGAGTAAAGATAAGGACTAGAGTATCTAATTATGGAGAGTGTGTGTATATGAGTGTGTGTAAAAGAGAATGTAACCCCCACACCTTTTTCTTCTCGTCTATTTATAGCCAAGGATTAGGGTTTAGGGGTTGGTACCTGCAATCATGAGCGTCGGATCCGAGGTAGGTGGGACACTTGTCTGTCGCTGATAATTCCCACATGTCCAGGTGATGTCTGTGGTGGCGTGTGTCCAGGGCGTGTCAGCACGTGGTTTGATGGGGACATGATTCTGCCAATACTATGATTCCCTTATCTGTCGCTATCATGTAGGACCCTAATCATGACTCGTGTCTCCCATTCTCCCACGCTCCTTGGGCCTGGGTTGAAAGTTGAGTTGGCTTGGGCCCAATCTGGACTGGATGTGGGCTTGTCTCAGGGGACCTTGGGCCGAGTCCAATCGGGATTGGTTGTAGCCTATCATTTTACATAGTCTTTCCTTTACTTATCCTTTTCTTTCTCTTTCTTGTACAATCTTCTTTTCTCTTGTTTTCTTTATTGTGAATGTTGATCCGAGAACATAATGCAATGTCTTCTCAGATAGTTTTCCACTACCCCGATTTGAGTAGGTTGATTACAAACTTGATTTTTCAAAGATATGAGTTGATTGGTGTTTATAGCTTTCATATCTCATGTGAATTCATTTCTAAAATATGGTACAACTTGAGTGTATGGGTTTTACATGAAATATATCTTGAATTGGGGATATTGAGGTTTACTCTGGTCAAGTCAAGGAGAATATAGGTTTCTTTGTTGGTTTCTTATATATGGGTTTATCAAGCAATCGAATCTCAGTTGCCCTAATGACACCCACAATGTTGCATTGGGTATATTGAAGGATGATTAGCTGCATTCGAATGTCAAGCAGGGGAGCTCCCTTTGTGACGAAGTTGTTATTGTGTGGGCTAATAATGAAGATGTCCATGCAAATTTGGACAATGGCATGATGTTTTGCTGCAACCATACACAGACCTTTAAACAAGCTCCTTGTTTCTGCTCCTTTCTTGTATTGGGTTACTTTCTTTGAGCATCTATGGATGTCCAGAAAATTGTCGATGGAGAAACAAATCTCAAATTCTGAATTTTTGAAGATGGAGAAACAAAACTCAAACCCTGAATTCACTTTTGAATTCGATTCTCAAAATTATGGAATAACCAAATTTAATATCAAAAGCGTCTCTTCAAAAGATTACAAGATGAGTGTATATATAGGCTAAATAAATAACATTGTATTGGTCATATTCCAAAACGGAATTCAAGTTCAAATAAAAATTTTAGCTACTATCTGAACCCAACTAGAAAACCATCAAAATCCCGGTCTAACTTGAGAATAAAACCCTAAGTGCTTAAAATAAGAAAAACTCTTTCAAGTAACAGGTAAAAACTTGCAAGCCTAATATTTACTTTCTCAATAAGGTCCATAAATAGTTGGACTTATTAATAATAACAAATAATTAGAACTCGTTTAACTAAAATCTATAATATGTTTTTTGAATACTAGATATGAATAAACTATATAAATCTTTATTTTACTTCCACTTCTGTTCCTCATCATTCTCCCCTTGTTGGAAAAAAGTTGCCCACAAGTTTCGGAGAATGCAATGATCACCATGCACGACTTAGATGGATCAAAAAAAATCACACATCTTCAAAAACGACAGAGGTACAAAGAACTCTGAAAATATGGTTCTAGGTGAAGATGGCTCAATCAAGGATTTCGGAATTATAAAGTCAATATGTTCGATCTCAATGATATCACCAATACTTTTTTCTCAAACAAGAAAAGCTTTCTTTACATGATAATTTTCAACTTTATTAACATCAAGAACCCCTCTAGTCTCGTAATGTATACAACTTAAATATTGTGGGATGATAACATTATCATTTTCTTTTTGATTTTTCATATGTGTATCTTCAACCTGAACAATATCCCTTTCAAATTCATCTCTCTTGACTACTTTATCTCGTGTGTACTCCTTTGGACCAAAACGATTATTCAATTGCCTTTTCATCTCAGTTCAAGTTGTGATCCTAGGAGTCTCTTCCCTCATGAGCTTTATCTTCAAATTGTCAAACCATAAAAATGAATATCTTGTTAGCTTCATGTTTGCAATTTTGTAAGACTTTGGATCATCGAAGCCTTTGTAATCAAAAAAAATTTTCAAATGATCCATCCATTCTAAGAAATCCTTGGAATCATCAGCCCCACTAAATTCTGGTACATACCACTTCAAACTAGTATCATTATAATCATTATTAGTGGGTGTAGGGTCTCCTATAAAGTTACCGCGAAGAGGTGTATTTTCCACCGTAGTAACAACCCTCTCAATCCTCTCGTTCATAGGTCGTAAATCCTCAATCTTATCATTTGTAGCTCGTAAACATGCCTTGATCTCTACTTGTCGTTGAGTGTGTTTTGCTAATTATTTTGCAATATTTACATATTTTTCTTAACCTTGAGAAATATTTACGCAATGTACTTTATTGACATCTTAATTTTTTTTTTTTGACAGAAAAAAATAAAATTGAGCACAATTATTATAGAATGTAATAAAATCTTTTATATGTAGACTGGATTTCCTTATCGGTCCCATACAATTTTTTTTACAAAAGATTAAGAAAAAATGTTCTTCACGGTCCCACACAAACGTTTTTTTTCAAAAATGTTTCTTGGCTATATTGTACAATTCTTGGCATGCCATCTTACACCATTGAAATCCACTGCCACATCATCACGTGAACAGTGATTTTTTTTTGTTGGATAGAGCCAAGTATTTTAAACGTTTTTTGTATTGGGGTACCCCTAGTTTGGTCATTAGATTAGATTGAAATATTATATTATGCTTGGTTTGTAGGTTTGTATTTTAAGGAGGTTTGTATTGGAGTAGCCCCCTATATATATATATATATATATATATATATATATATATATATATATGTTTCTAAAATCATCTTCTAAATCATTTCTTTTTGCCTTATCGTGATAATTTTCTGCTACTCCTTCAGTAAGTTACGATTTTGTGTGATGTATAGACCTTTAATTTTGTCTAGTTTATAGTATATAATTTTTTTACATAAACTTTCTGGGATCCTGTGGAGCAGATCCACTCGCCTTATAAGGCCAACCTCGACCGAGTAATGAATTAATGATAACTGTTAGTACTACGGTGGGATCTTTATTGGGGACTTTTAATTATTTATAAGCATAATTTAGCTTTTAATTGTTTTTTATTTGAACAAATTAGCTTTAATTGATGACAGAAAATGTTAGCACATGAGATGCTTGCCTCGGATAGTGCAGTGCAGTTGAAAGTGTTGATTAATAAAAATGAAGAAAGGGTAGTGTTTGCTGAAGCAAATGGTGATTTTGTTGACATCCTCTTTAGCTTCCTGACAATGCCAATTGGGACAATAGTCAGAGTCTTGGCTGGGCGCTCGGAATCTTCGTTACCAATGGCAATCGGGAGCCTCAGTACACTACATGGAAGCGTTAAACATCTTGAAACAAGGTATTTCACAACAGAAGCATGCAAAGATATGCTACTTAATACAAGAAACTCAGCGGAAGCTGAATGTCAAATGCTTAAGATCAACATCGGTGATATTCAACCTTACTTCATTTGTGAGGGTTTGTGCCCTTATCAACAATATGGCATGTATGCTTTTTTCAGCACTTCCTAGACTAAAAGATGTCAACAGTGCGGGAAGTGTTGGAGTTTTATCTAAACATTGCAAGAGTGTTAGTGTGCAACATGTGTGTGAGTGTGCTAATAAACCGCAGCACATGGTTTGGAAGTGCAGTTCATGACTGCCATCATTGTGTTTCAGAGAATTTGCAGGAGGCATGTGGCTGTGATCTAGCAACACGTTGCTGAGATTCAAGAACAGCCTAGCATAGTTTCTTTTCCAGTTTTGTGTTAGTTGTTTAAGCAATTTGTGTGTCATTGTATCCTCTATTTAAAGAGTGTAATGTTAGTGTTTTTAATCAATTAAAACAGCAACTTCTTCTTCCACATTACACATTGCAGTTGCTTTGTTTTGTTTCCATCAATCTGGTATCAATGCCCCAGGTCGTTGTAAGCCCAAACACATGCCTAGAAACACAGTAAATCCACCAGTCACCACACCTGCAAGTACAACAATGGAAGCACCAAAACCAAAAGAAGGTTCAGTTGGTCTCAGTTATCCTATGTTGTGCAGAAGCAACTACACAGTATGGTCTTTAAAAATGAAGGTTTTTATGAAGGTACAAGGGGTGTGGCAGGCTGTAGAACAAAGCGATCCCAAAGTCACAGTCGAAGACAAGACAGACCAGGTGGCTTTAGATGCGATTTACCAGGGTATATCTGAAGAAATACTGATGTCAATTGCTGAGAAAGAGACAGCCAAGGAAGCTTGAGATTCGTTGAAAGTAATGTGTATGGGGGAAGAAAGAGTAAAGACTGCAAAAGTGCAGACTTTGAGAACAGAGTTTGAGTCCATAACAATGAAGGAAACAGACCAACTCGATGATTTCTGTATGAAGTTAACAGGAATCGTGACAAATATAAGAATCCTGGAAGAGAAAATGGATGAGACAATCGTGGTAAAGAAACTCCTACATGCAGTGCCAGCAAAATTTCTTCAAATTGCATCAACTATAGAACAGTTTGGAGATTTGAAAACTATGACAGTGGAAGAAGTAATGGGTCGAATTAAAACCCATGAAGAACGAATGAAAGGCCAGCAAACTGAAAGTTCAAATAGTCAATTGCTCCTCACAAAGGAAGAATGGATAAAACGGAGCAAGTCAAACTCAAATCATAGAACCAGAGGAGGCAGATCATATCGTGGCAGAGGCAGGAGAAATAATGAAGCAACTAGTACAAGGGAGAATCACCAACAAGGACATTCACATGAAACAAATCGTGGAGGTTCTAACAGTGGTGGTCGTTTTGATAAAAGTCGAGTAAGGTGCTACAATTGCAGTGGGCTCGGGCATTATGCCACAGAGTGCAAGAAGCCAAAGAAAGAAAAGACACGTGACAAAGACAATTCTCATGAGTCTAACTTAACACAGTTGCAAGATGATGATGAAGATGAACCTACCTTGTTACTATCAGAATGTAAAGGCAAAGAAATCAACTTCGTTCTGTTAAACGAAGAGAGTCTGACACCAACACTGAAAAACACCATCCACGATACAAGGTTGTGGTACCTAGACAATGGTGCCAACAATCATATGACAGGAAAGGTGAAGTTTGGTGATGGTTCGACTGTAGATATTGAAGGCAAAGGATCAATAACCTTCAAGTGTAAAAATGGTGAAGAAAGACAGCTACACGAGGTATACTTCATTCCCACCTTGCATAATAATATAATCAGTCTTGGACAGTTATCTGAGAGTGGGAATAAAGGGATACCTGAGGGTGAGCATCTCTGGATATATGAGGATACTGGTAGATTGTTAATGAAAGTAAAGAAGTCACCTAACAGGCTATACAAGATCTTACTCAAAGATAGTAGTTCTGTCTGTCTACTGTCAAAAATGGAAGAAGAAACCTGGACCTGGCATTCACGTTTAGGTCATGCAAATTTTCAAGCAATGGATCTCATGTCAAACAAAGAGATGGTGTATGGACTTCCAAAAACTGATGAGGCCAAAAGAGTTGTGCAGTGGATGTCTACTGTCAAAGCAAACTCAACGTTCATTTCCCTAAAAATCAGATTTTGTTGCAAAAGAAAAGCTAGAGTTGATACATGGTGATCTGTGTGGACCTATCTCACCTCCTACACCAGCTGGTAACAGGTACTTTCTATTGCTCTTTGATGATCTTAGTAGAGCAATGTGGATTTACTTGTTACAAAAAAAAAAGATGAGGCATTAAGTGCTTTCAAGAAATTTAAAGTGTTAGTTGAAAAAGAAGTAAAGACTGAGATAAAAGTTTTTAGAACTGATAGAGGTGGAGAATTCACCTCCAAAGAATTCGAAGATTTTTGTGCTAGTGCAGGAATTCAGAGGCATCTCACAGCTCCCTATTGCCCTCAGCAAAATGGGGTGGTAGAAAGGCAAAATCGAACCATTGTTGCCATGACAAGGAGCTTGCTTAAAGAAAAGGAGATGCCACAAATTTATTGGGGAGAGGCAGTCAGACATGCTGTCTACATTTTAAACAGAGTACCAACAAAAGCATTGGTTGGTGAAACCCCATACGAAGCATGGTCTGGGAAAAAATCACACCTGGAATACATACGCATCTTTGGATGCCTAACAGATATGAAGATTCCAAAGGTGCACACCAGTAAACTAGATGATCTTAGCAAACAGGTGGTGTATCTTGGTAAAGAACCTGGAACTAATGCACATCGCTTGTTTGATCCTAAAACTGGATGTTTGCACGTGAGCAAGGATGTGTACTTTGAAGAAAAAAAAGGATGGAACTGGCAAAAGTCAGATGGAGGAAATGTTGTCCCAGATGCCTTTATCATTGTTGAGGCACAAGGTGGAGAGCAATATGAAGAAAACTCAGAGTTTGTGACCCCTGTACATTCGAATGCTAGAGGTGCTGCTGAAAGTCTGAGTTCGTTTGCAAGTTCAAACTCTAGTAGTGGAAGCATGGAGCCAGTAAAATCTCGAAGGCTCAATGACATATACAATGTGACGGAGGCAATTGAACTAGCAGAAGAATTGTTGTTTGCTGGTGTTGATGAGCCAGCAACGTACAGCCAAGCAACAAAAGAAGATGCTTGGAAGAAGGCAATGCAAGTTGAAATCGATGCAATTGAGAAAAACAAAACGTGGGTGTTAACAGACCTACCAGAAGGAAGAAAATCCATAAATTTGAAATGGGTTCATAAGCTAAAGAAAGACTCAACTGGCAATATAGTGAAGTACAAAGCGCGACTCGTAGCAAAAGGCTATGTATAGAAAAAGGGCATAGACTTCGATGAAGTATTTGTACCAGTCACAAGGTTGGAGACAGTGAGGTTTTTATTGGCATTATCAGCCAAGCATGGATGGGAGGTGCATCATCTTGATGTAAAGTCTGCATTTTTAAATGGTGAGTTGCTCGAAGAAGTGTACGTATCACAACCAGAGGGATATGTGAAGAAAAATGAAGAAAGGAAGGTATACAAAATGTTAAAAGCTTTGTATGGGCTACGACAGGCTCCACGAGCCTGGTACACTCGCCTTAACAAATGCTTAAGAGAACTCAATTTCATAAAATGCCCATATGAACATGCAGTTTACACCAAACGTGAAGGTGATGAAAGTTTGGTGGTTGGAGTGTACGTGGATGATCTAATTGTAACAGGATCAAATGTTGAAAGTGTCAAGATGTTTAAGAACCAGATGGCAAGTGAATTCGAGATGACAGACTTAGGAAAGTTGTCATACTACCTTGGTTTGGAGGTATGTCAAGAAAAGAACTACATTGAATTGAAACAAACTGCGTATGCCAAGAAAGTGTTGGATAAAGATGGTGGTGGTAAACTGCGTATGAGAGATTGCAATCCAATAAAATATCCAATGGAAGTTAAGATTCAGTTGCATAAAGATGGTGGTGGTAAACCAGTAGATGAAACTCAGTTCAGAAGCATAATTGGTGGATTGAGGTATCTTGTACACACCAGACTAGACATTGCTTATTCTGTAGGCATTGTCAGTCGTTACATGGAGAAACCCACTGTCTTGCATCTTGAAGCTGTGAAAAGAATACTCAGGTATGTAAAGGGCACGCTTGAGTATGGTTTGATATACTCACGTGGAGTGGGGAATTATATTTTGTCTGGGTATGCAGACAGTGATCTAGCTGGAAGTGTGGATGACAGAAAAAGCACAGGTGGCATGGCATTTTATTTGAATGACAACCTTATAACCTGGGTATCACAGAAACAGAGGTGTGTCGCATTGTCATCTTGTGAAGCTGAATTTATGGCAGCAACAGCTGCAGAATGTCAAGCAATTTGGTTGAAAAATTTGCTAAGACAAGTGACTGATATGAGTCCAGAACCTGTGGTCATTTTTGTGGATAACAAGTCTGCAATTGACCTAACAAAAAATCAAGTCTTTCACGGGAGAAGCAAGCATATTGAAGTGCGTTATCACTTTATCAGAGACTGCATAGAGAGAGGAGAAATAGTCGTGAAGTATGTGCGTACAAATGATCAGAAAGCAGACATTCTAACTAAAGCTTTGTCTACTGCAAAATTTGAGGAAATGCGCAAGCTACTTGGAGTGAAAGACCTGGTGAAGCACGTTTAGATAAAAGGAGAGATTGTTGGAGTTTTATCTAAACATTGCAAGAGTGTTAGTGTGCAACATGTGTGTGAGTGTGCTAATAAACTGTAGCACATGGTTTGGAAGTGCAGTTCATGACTGCCATCACTGTGTTTCAGAGAATTTGCAGGAGGCATGTGGCTGTGATCTAGAAACACGTTGCTGAGAATCAAGAACAGCCTAGCATAGTTTTTTTTCCAGTTTTGTGTTAGTTGTTTAAGCAATTTGTGTGTCATTGTATCCTCTATTTAAAGAGTGTAATTTTAGTGTTTTTAATCAATCAAAACAGCAACTTCTTCTTCCACATTACACATTGCAGTTGCTTTGTTTTGTTTCCATCAGGAAGTTCATGAATTTGCCTATGTATTTCGGTGCTAGTACAAATGAGGGTTTTAAAGGAATCTTTGTTAATGAGACTGCAACTTTTGTTGTCCACGATAATCTAAAAGTGATTCCTAGTACTCCGGGTGTCACAGTTGACATACTAAAAAGTAGCGGAATCACAGACCTTGGGGTGCTTGAGGAAACGACTTTGCAACTTGGTTCCATTCAGGTATATCTATTTTTGTTAACAGATATTTAATAAGGAATTTTTTTTTTCACTCATATTTGGTAACCTATTTCCATATCTTTTTCGCTCGATTCATTCACAGATTCTTGATCTTCTTGAGAAAGCATTGTTTTCAAAGACTTGTTTAACTAATATGGTTTTTGGTAAGAAATGCATATTCAATTGATAGTTTTAAGAAGATGACAGTGAATGTGATGGTACAGAAGTCAAAAAACAATATACTGTTGGCCCATGCTTCTGAAGATTTTGTAGAATTTTTATTCAACTTTCTCACCATTCCTTTAGGAACAGCAATTAGTGTGTTGAGTAAAAACGACATACCTGCTGCATGCGTTGAAAATTTACATATTAGTGTATCTGAATTAAGTGTTGGTGAATACTTAATATCATAACAAATGAAAGATCTGCTTCTTGACCCTCATATAGCTACGATTTATCAAGGTTCCAGCCAATTATTCCCTCCGAAAGAAGAAAGGAAGCTCCATTTAAATTTTAGAATACTATCTCCTGCACATCAAACCATCTATAATTTTTATCCAAAGTACGGTTCATTCTGTTGGGGGTCCTGAACTGCGATTTGCAAGTCCAAAGGGTGAAGGCGGATTATTAAAGGAGTCAACAAAGTTTATGGTGATAGATGACCTGGTACTGACTCCATTATCGTCAATGTCTTATATCAGATATCTCCAGACTTGGAATGTACCTCTGTCCGATATTGAGGAACAGGTGATCGACATAGGCATGGAGGAGGTATGTAAAAATAACGTCATGCTAATCACCAGTACTGTTAAACTTGGTTTGGAACTGACAACTATCATTTTAAAAAAATAAAATTAAAATCTGCAGGCATTAAGCTTACTAAGGGAGTCGCTGACATCAAACTCTGTTTTAACAAATGGACTAAAGAACGTGATACAGAACAAGCCAAATGCAGAGAGATTATTGAAGAGGCCAAAGGTAGAGTAATGAAGTTGGGGATGTGCCAGAAGAGAAATGGAATTGCATTGAGACATTTATTATTCAGTCAAGACTTTTCGAAATTAACATATGGAGAGAATCTATATAGATGTGTAAGATCTTGTATCTAATGCATGTCTCTCTGACTCTCCGTACAATTTGGAAAAATCAAAGCTTACTAAGGTTGGAGTTCCTGGATTGTAGGTACTAATGCCGTATGTAGTATCTAATGCTTCGATTTTGGTTAGTAGAGCTGTTGAACCCTAGTTATATGTTTTCATACACATGTTTAAGGTTGGAGTTCATTGTAGCACCTTAACTGTGGAAGAGGTGTTTAGTTTACAAACTGTTTAATTTCCCCATCAATAAGCCCTTTGGCCTATGTGTATGTTTTTAAAGCATGTGTGCGTGTGTGTGAAGGTCACACCCAGGAGTAAGGCTAACAAAAAAATAGTATTCATTAGGGAAAGGGTGAAGTGCAAAAATAGCACAATTTTCGGAAAAAATGCCCAAAATGGCACTTTCTAGGAGGTGTACCCCGCACTGGCACATACATAACGCAAGTATTGTTTGCGTTAGGGGGTAACGCATGTCATACATGCGTTACTCGTGTATTTTTCTCCCATCCACTGTCTTTTCAGAGCGCATAACGCAAACAACACTTGCTTTTTGGCAGTAACGCATGTGCGTGATGCGTTATGGGTGTAACGCATCACGTACTTGCGTTACACCCTTAACGCATGATGTTGTTGCGTTTTGTATGTCTGAATCAGCTTGGGCTGTCACAAAAACACGAGTAACGCATGTTGAACATGCGTTACCCCCTAACGCATACAACAGTTGCGTGATGTATGTGCCAGGCGGGGGCATGCTTTTCCAGGAGTGCTATTTTGGACATCCAACCCCCATTTTTGTGCCATTTTGGGAATTTTCTCTTAGGGAAATGTTATAGATCATGAAGTGCAAGCACTTGTAGGATTAAAATTTGTCTAAAATTATCTTTATTGTCTAAATTAAACGATTACTCGATGCTTCTTTGACAGACTTTGGAACACGACAATGAGCTTCTGTACTAAGAAACTTACTGGAAAATGAACTTTTCTCTTGGCAAATCAAAAACTTAGGAGCGCCAAACAAGGGACAATTACAGTTTACACACTCTTTCCTCTATTTATCCTTTTCTGTCTCTTCCTTATACAATTTTCTTTTCTCTCGGTTTCTTTATTATGAAACTTAATCCATGAACATAGTGCAATGTCCTCTCACAAAAAAATTCCATGAACAATATCTTCGTGGATGTTTCGTTTTCAAGGATAGAAAATTAATGTATAATATAACCTTGTTTTGATTTTAATCAAAACTGAAAAATGATCATCTAATTATTTATCTGTCTGTATCACAATAAGTTAAGCTGCATTGATATTTTCACTGTTGAGCTCTCTTCTGCATTAGTTTTTCTTTGTTGTAGTTCTCTAAATTTAACCTATATTCTGAATATCTGTTAAACAAGGGATTTAGGTATATTATAAATCCGTTTCTTATATTTTTCTGGTGTTGTCTTTAGATTGTCAAATAGGATTGGTTTTGTGTGCACATGCGCAACAAGTGTGTTGATTCTACGGTTTTCCTTCTTTGTTAAAATAGTGAAATTTTCATAAATTTACGAAGCTTTTTGAACTTGTGGTAGAGACCACATTTATGAGTTCTCACGGCATATCAATTTATAACCCAAATATTTTATATTCCCTAATCAGGAGTACCAAATGTGGCGGCCACATAAATTAATTTTCAGAGTGTTAGTTTACAGGCTAAAGATTTCATATTTTCTAAGATATCATATTTCCTATATAGAAGTGTTACAAATCAAATACTTATATGATCCAAATAGAGATGATTTGTAATATTAGACTTTCTAGGAGCTTTACATTTATATGTATGCATCTTATATTGGACAGATGTAAGGACATATGCTTCTGGACTTTTCTGTAATGAATATTTATCTTTTGTCTCATAATGTCGTATACTTGGTCCCATAACGTTCCAGTGAAATGGATGACAACAAAGAATTGTAGAAACCACAACGACCCCAATCTCTTCCAGCATCCTGCCTTCCTTTCCTTTTTTAGCTTAGTTTATAATTTAAATCAAGAAACATATACAGTAAAGACCGTAAGATCATTCTTGATCATGTTGGGTGGTCAAGACATTTTAATCTATGTAATACATTTTTTTGGAGGACTTGTTTGACTGATATGATTCTGGGTATAAAATTTTTGAGTAACAATTCTTCGAAAATCCCAAGGTGTTAATGGGAGCCCTTCATTGGATTGATAAGTCTACATCCTTTCACTCTTCGAAAAAGCAAAAAATAGTTGACCCCCTTTTTTCTCCTTTCTCTCTCTTCCCTACCCAAAACCCTAGCCGCCTAATTAACAAATCTCATTCTTTTCTCAATGTCTCTCATCCTTGTGTTGGGTTCAACCCAATATGGTATGGGTTTTGGTGATCCAAAACATATATGGATTGGGTAATAATTATATGTTTAGATAATTATTATAGATGGTATATTTAGATACCAAGTATGATAAGGATTGTAATTGGAAACCAAGTATGAAAAGGATATCTTGGTGGCTAAGTTTGTGATGGCTATATATACATAGTCATATTGTATTTGTTTGGGGAGGTGAAAGAATAAGAGATGTAGTCTTAAGTATTGTTTGGGAGGTGCTTGAGCCTTGTTGGCTCAAGTATCAGGTTGGAACACCGTTAAGGTGTTATTGTTTTGATGTATTATTGATATTGTTAAGATTAATAATACAAGTTTGGGACGTGGGTGTTTCCACGTCAAGTATTTGTGTATTCTTGTTTTGCGCTTTGGTAGATCTTGTCAACTAATCGATTGGTTATGTGTGTGCTCTGTTTTGGTGATTGTGAATCTCGGATTGTGTAAGTCCCCTAACCTAACAAGTGGTATCAAGAGCCAAGGTTCGGGTTCGTGATGGATGAGGTTGAGGGAAAGTTCGAGGTTCAATTGATCTGGCAGAGTACAATGAAGGATTTGCTGACAAGGAGATTGCCGCTAAAGCGGGAAGAGACAAAGTTACGTGCGGTTTGACGGTTGGCTTGCACCGTGGATCAATCCTGTGCGGACTCAAGATGGAAGAAGATAGAAGAGGTCATCGCAACTATTTCAATGGCTTGATCAACCAGGTGAACTATTTGGATGATACTAGTGATTTTCTTCAAGAGACCGAAGGATTGTGAAAGCAAGGATCGGGTGACTCAACATGTGGAAGAGCACTCGTGGTGGTTGATGCACGTGATTTTGTAGATGGATACATCGTTATGGTGAAGAACGATGGTTTGGATGGTTTGGTTTGGAGGGTCACTATACGGGTTTTAGCGACACTCAATGATTAAGAACAAGAGGAGGTTCTTGTTCGAGGGGAGGCATTGGCGAATGGATGTCAATGGCTTGATGGGTACTGTTCAATCCAATATGGATATTGGGTTGAAGGGGAGGATTGTTGGGTTCAACCCAATATGGTATGGGTTTTGGTGATCCAAAACATATATGGATTGGGTAATAATTATATGTTTAGATAATTATTATAGATGGTATATTTAGATACCAAGTATGATAAGGATTGTAATTGGAAACCAAGTATGAAAAGGATATCTTGGTGGCTAAGTTTGTGATGGCTATATATACATAGTCATATTGTATTTGTTTGGGGAGGTGAAAGAATAAGAGATGTAGTCTTAAGTATTGTTTGGGAGGTGCTTGAGCCTTGTTGGCTCAAGTATCAGGTTGGAACACCGTTAAGGTGTTATTGTTTTGATGTATTATTGATATTGTTAAGATTAATAATACAAGTTTGGGACGTGGGTGTTTCCACGTCAAGTATTTGTGTATTCTTGTTTTGCGCTTTGGTAGATCTTGTCAACTAATCGATTGGTTATGTGTGTGCTCTGTTTTGGTGATTGTGAATCTCGGATTGTGTAAGTCCCTTAACCTAACACCTTGTGTTGACTATGCATCTCTGCATGAAGCCTTTGCTTCGTGTCTCACTTTGTTTTTCTCGGGACCTTTCTCCTCAAGAACTCTTCACAACTGAATGTACTGATAATGTTATTCTCTCTTTAACATTATTTTCTTTGACTCTTTGTCAAAGAAAATAATGTTAAAGCTTTGTAAGGGAACTTTTGAATCTTCCTTTGGTTCAAAAATATTTTCCTTGTTCAAGCTGCTTTCTTAAGCTCCCTCCGTCCCAGCTGCTCTCAATTCCTTACATTGGTTATCACACATTTTAAGTTGTATATAAAGTATAGTTTCTTAATTTTTTTAAATGTCTTTTTATGAATAAAATTTCAAACAATAAATTTTTAATTAAAAGGAAAAAAAAATAAAATAATTTATGAAACTATACTTTATATGAGTCTTAAAATACGTGTCATACGCTCTTTCTCAAATGTAAAAAATTGAGAGGGACAGAGTGAATCAGAAATTGTCGATGTTGCTGATAACTGATCTAAGTATGAATGATTGGCAAGCTCTTTCCCAGATTTGGTTTGCTCATATTTTGAAAGCACCTTGTGTGCCCGCTAATCTTCTCACATGTACCCTCTTGATGAAAAGGACCCTTGATTTTCTTAATTTATTGATATTATGGGAAAGAGTTTTTTACCCTTTTTACCTATTTCCAAGTTTAATAGTTGTATGATGGGGGTAAAAGCATCTATAATAATGTCTGGATTCTAAAAATTGGTGTCTTTAAGATTGCTTCTGAAGAGATATACTCCCTCTGTCCCCCTCAGTTTTTTACATTGGAGAGGGACACGGAGACCAAGACAATGCATAAAAAATAAGTAAAGTTAGATGAAAAGTGGGTAAAGTTGTGGGACCTATCGATATTTAATAATAGATATGAGATAGTGGAGGAAAGTACTGGGTGTAATCGTATTTTTTATTATTAAATATGAGATAGTGGGGGAAGGTAGTGGGTGCAATACTGGGGGAAACTAACTATTTATGGTAACGTAAAGAAATGAGAAGGACATTCTAAAATAGTAACTGTAAAGAAATAAGGGGGACGGAGGGAGTATAAGTTGGTTGTAGTTGGAATTGTTGAATAATATTATAGTATAAGAGTATAAGATCTTGTTGGGGCCTTCCTCTGACACCTTAAGGTTTTAGATGGACTATTTACTTAACATGGTATCAGAGCTCGGTTTAGGAGGGATTTCAGGTTCGCGTCCCTCCACCCCCATTTATTTACTTTATTATTTATTGTCCAACTCCTTCATGTCTTCATTATCTGTTTGTCGTCTGGTCAATCGTGACGAAAGGTATCGTACGATTGAGGGAGAGTGTTGAATAATATTATAGTATAAGAGTATAAGATCCTGTTGGGGCCTTCCTATGATACCATAAGGTTTTAGATGAGTAGTATAAGAGTATAAGATCCTGTTGGGGCCTTCCTATGATACTATAAGGTTTTAGATGAGTAGTATAAGAGTATAAGATCATGTTGAAAGGTATCTTTGTTGTGGTGTTTTTTGGTGACTTTTCTTGGTTCCACTACCCCGATTTGAGTAGGTAGATTACAAACTTGATTTCTTAAAGATATGAGTTGATTGGTGTCTATAGCTTTCATGTCTCAAGTGAATTCCATTCCAAAATCTGGTACAACTTGAGTGTATGGGTTTTACATGAAATATATCTTTAAATGAAATATATCTTTAATTGAGGATATTGAGGTTTACTCTGGTTAAGTCAAGGAAAACATAGGTTTCTTTGTTGGTTTATTATGGGTTTATTAAGCAATCGAATCTCAGTTGCCCTAATGACACCCCCAATGTTGCATTAGGTATATTGAAGGATGATCAGCTGCATTCGAATGTGAAGTAGGGGAGCTCCCCTGGTGACGAAGTTGTTATTGTGGGGACTAATAATGAAGATGTCCTTGCAAATTTGAACAATGGCATGATGTTCTGCTGTAACCATACACAGACCTTTAAACAAGCTCCTTGTTTCTGCTCCTTTCTTGAATTGGGTTACTTTCTTCGCCATCTATGGATGTCTAGAAAATGATCGATGGTTGACCATGAACTAAACTTTGGTTGTTTTTTCTTTTGGATGGTTGTGTGGATTTGAAATTGATACGGAACGTAATATTTTTATAATAATTTGTAGTAAGGATAAATATAAAGTGACATCTGAATCTCCAAAAATGAAGAAACAAATCTCAAACTCTGAATCTTCGAAGATGGAGAAACAAAACTCAAACTCTGAATTAACTACTGAATTTGATTCTCAAA
This sequence comes from Saposhnikovia divaricata, assembly GCA_036435485.1. Classification (NCBI taxonomy): domain Eukaryota; kingdom Viridiplantae; phylum Streptophyta; class Magnoliopsida; order Apiales; family Apiaceae; genus Saposhnikovia; species Saposhnikovia divaricata. Next base: position 49,472,314 of record CM071594.1, on the reverse strand, counting down.
ACTATCGAATAGCCAAATTTAATATCTAAAATGTCTCTTCAAAAGATTACAAGATGAGAGTATATATACGCTAAATAAATAACATTATACTGGTCATAATTCAAAATGGAATTCAAGATCAGATAAAAAATTTAGTTAATATCTGAACACAAATAGAAAACCATCAAAATCCCGGTCTAACTTGAGAAATAAAACCTTAAGTGCTTAAAACAAGAAAAACTCTCAAGTTAAGGGTAAAAACTTGCAAGCCAAATATTTATTTTCTCAATAAGTTCCATCAATAGTTGGACTTATTAATAATAAACTAAATAATTAGAACCCGTTTAACTAAAATCTATAATTTATTTTCAGAGTACTAGATATTAACAAACTATATAAAAGCTCTATTTTACTTCCATTTCTATTCCTCATCATTCTCCCCTAGTTGGAAAAAACTCGCCCACGAGTTTCATAGAATGCAATGATCACCATGCACGACTTAGATGGATCATAAAAAATAATTCATACATCTTCAAAAATGATGGAGGTACAAAGAACTCTGAAAATATGCTTCTAGGTGAAGATGGCTTAATCAAGTATTTCGGAATTATAAATTCAATATGTTCGATCACAATGATATCATCAATATGCTTTTCTCAAACAAGGAAAACTTTTTTTAGTATCATTTCAAATATGCAGGGAAAACACTGATCGAGATGTTGTAACAAAGAAATAAATGTTCGAAACTCATCTCAGCAGGTGCTGATACAAAGCAATATATACTATATTTGGCTTCTGCAGAAATGTGCTGATACAAAGCAATATATATTATATTTGGCTTCTGCAGAAATATTAGTCGAGAATTAAATTCATGTTAAGAAAAGTGTTTAGCATATGTAGGAATTTCATTTGTAGGAATACTCTTTGTCATGATGGTGTTTAAATACCAGTAGTCATTAAATTGTTATACTAAATTGATGTATAATATTTTATATTAATAAGAGTGAAGAGAATCTCTTCAATTGTAAACAAGATAGCATTAAATCTTGTAAATTATTTTAAATAAATTCCTGATCGAATTTGTGGTATGATTTTATTTTTAGTTGTATTGATTGATGTTTGTTGATGTCTATACTAGTATACATGTAAAGCAGGTTAATTAGGAAAAGAAAAAAAATCAAAAATGAATTTAGGCATCGATTGTCAGAGAGGTGATGCAAAAAACAACATACGATATGTGTCGGCATTTCCAGAAAACCGACGCTACAAAAAAGACTGACTATATGCGTCGGCATTTTTAAAAAACCTACGCTAAATTGAAGACTATATGCGTCGGCACTTTAAAAGACTGACTCTAAAAATGGACATTAATGCGTCAATTGGTAGGCATATTATGTCGATTTTTTATCCGACATAGATTAACTTTTAGTGTCGCCCACTTGACTAAGCCACAGGCCTATACCTATAGCGTCTCCTACATGTACTATGCATGTTAACCGACGCCTTACACCTTTTTGATCGACACTAAAAGTCTAGTCTATACTAGTGCTTATCCTGGTTGGAAATCCAAAAATGAATTCAAGATCAGCTAGAAATTTATCTAGTATGAACCGGAAATCATCAAAATCCTGGTCTAAGTTGATAAGTGAAACCCAAAGTGCTTAAAACAAGAATAATACTTTCAAGTCAAAGGTAAAAACCAATTATATTGACTTATTATTAATAAATTAAATAATTATAACCCGTTTAGTTAATCTTTTATTATAAAACCTGACTTTACCCATGTATTGTTAAAATATAGTTAGCCAACTAGAAAATTATGCATTATACAATTAAAAATTTTCCTTATTTAACATTCTCCTATTACTATAATAAACATGGTTAGCTAATTTCTTGATTTATAAAATATTAATGTCTTGATTTAGCATATCTATATATTACACATTCTTTTTAATTTAAAAAAATATTTAAAATAAAGTATTATAAATTAAAATGAATCAGGATTATACAAATATATAATATTAATGGATTAGCGTGTTGAAAGTATTCCAGAGAATAACCGAATTCTTATACAATGTTAATTAATCAGCTCGCCACGATAAGAACATATATATTCCAGAAATAAAAAGTATTTAAGCAATGTACTACTTTTCACATCATAATTGAGAGAAAACGTATATTGAAAAATTGTAGAAAAAATTGTAAAAATACTAATATATTCAACGTTAGAATGTCAGTAAACAAATAAAATTAACAAAGTTTAGCACAATTATTATAGAATTTAATAAAATCTTTTATATTTAAGACTGGATTTTGGTCCCACAGAATTTCTTCCACCAAAGATTATAAGACAAATGTTGATACGGATGTTTTAACCACTACAAGAAGAACGGGCATTTACGACGATTTTTTTGAACTGAAACCGTCGTAAATAGGGTCAATTACGACGGAATATTTCCGTCGCTTTTGCTCGAGTAGGAAGTTCATATTTCCGTCACAAAATAAAATTTTCGTCGCAAATTCAGTTTTTCGTCGCAAATTCGGTTTTTCGTCGTAAGTTTGAGAAAAGGGTCCTACAATCTGTAATTTTTTATTAATACAACCTACGACGGAATATTCCGTCATAAGTTCAATCATGGGCCCATTTTCATTAAAAAATAAAAGAAAATAAAATTATTTTTCAGTAATAAGTCAATAATTTACGACGGAAATATCCGTCGTAAGTTAGCCGCATTTTCTAAACTTACGACGGAATTCGAATGATGAACAACCATCGTAAATTCTTTCTAGAAAAATTTCTACCCAGATTTCGATGACTTCTCAAGATTCCAACGACTCAAAAATTTGTCCAGAAAAATCCCAATAAAATATATGCACTACTTAACATCCTTATGTACACATAAACTAATCCAGAATTTATAAAGATAACTTAGACCACCGATTCCGGTCAAAAATCCGGAATCCGGTGAACCAAAAACCATTTTTAATAAATCTAAAAAAACATACAATCATCTACACATCATAACTTAAACATTCGCCAATATACAATCTCGAAAATAATTGGTTCCCACAAAATTCGATCATCGGGAAAAACTCCGACGAACACTAACCACCTCAAAAGTCCTGGAATCATCCCAAACTCACCCATCGATAATATAATAAGCTCATAATCGTCAAAAACACCTTGAATCATCAAAGTCGAATTAAAATCAAAATATTACCTCAAAAAGCATTTCTTCGGAATTGGTTATTATAAATATCAAAATGAAGATTTTGATTTTAGAAGCCCAAGTATATATGCATAAATCGCAGGTGGTAAAGAGAAGTGAAGTTATGAATTTTTGAAGATATAATTTATGGTAAAAGAGCCCTTTGTGTGTATGGTTTTATGTATATCCACTACGCCATAGATGGGCATATGTAACGCCTCTCTAATGTTACAATAGGCCCGAAAAACGTTACATTAGATCTATTGTAACACCAGGAGGCGTTACGTTTACGAGCATTACAATAGATACCCTAATGTAACGCTTTTCTTCTCTATTGTAACAGTAGCAAAAGTATTACAATAGGCACCTATTGTAACACCAGGGGCCCAATTGTACCACATTTTGAGTGTTACAATAGCTCAGTTCAATTTTTTCAGACGTGGCACCATGTGCATATGTGGCATTACGTGGCACCACGTGGCCACGTGGCAACACATGTGGCGCCACGTGGCACACTGTGTACAAGTCACCAGCCTCTATTGTAACACTATACTGGGAAATTGTAACACATATTAAGTGTTACATTTGACTTGGTAAATATTTTATAGGGGGCCCACATACCCTATTGTAACACCATTTTTATCTGTTGTAACATTATTTTCTATTTATTGTAACACTATATATTAACAAATGTAACACTACAATAAGCAAAGTAACGGTAAATTTTTGAAATTTTGAAATGTAGGCTCTGCATTAATAATATTCCCAGCCAACACAACAAGATCCACTACATTAATTCCAAACTACATAATAAACCAAAAGCCATCTCCATACTACTCCAACCAAACCTCCAAACTACGCCAACAAACTCCAAAACAATTCAATCCCAAATTCGATAGTAAAAGTAGATAACATAACCAAATAACATAAGCGCATAAGCGCACAAAAGTAATAATGTATGATAAACCACAAATTTGATAACAGAACTAAGAAGTGGCGCACCTGGAGTTTGTGTGATTGGAGTGCCAGTCTCGTCTTGATCACTTGAGAAGGTTGCACAAAAGTCTCCAATATCAAACTTGAGATTAGGATTCGCCTCTCCTAATTTCTTCAAGTACCAAGTCATGTTCTCCTGGACCTTTCTGTTCACTTTGGCCTCCATTTGGCTCTCCAATTCTCGAGTTATCTTTGCAGTCAACTCATCAACGGAAGGTTGAGTAATAGCAGGAGCATTTTCTAAGGCAAGCACTGAGCCTTTCCTTCCCACCAACAAGTCTGGTCCATGTTTGCCACCGGGAAGCACCGCATCTGCATCACCTCCTTCTTTCAGCACCTTATCAATGGTTTCCTATAAGTGAAATTTACATAATTGAGTTAACGTGTAATTGTATATCACTGACGAAAGATAACTTGAATATATAAGATAAAGTTGGCTAATTTGAACCACGCATCGTCTGAAGCAAAGATAACTTGAAACTGGAATGTAATCAGTAAAAACATTGAGATGTAGCAGATAATCAGAGATGCTGGGTCGTAATCAGAGGCACTAGTTATTAATTTCAAAAAAAAAACATATGCAAACCATATTGACTAGCATACGATCAAAAGGATTGCAGGCATCAAATCATACAAGAAATTTAGTTACTGAAAAAATCACAAAGTGATCCGATGCTTGTTATGTGCAAGCAGCAAATAACATTGCATTCAATAGTCTTTCAATAACATTGCACGTGTATCAATGCACAAGCATCATGAAAAAATTATGCTGAGCTAGGGACATTTACAACAACTCTAGCACATAGAAATTATATAATTACTTGAGCACAACCGGGTTAAATCAAACATGTGCATGTACAAGCGATTATTCGACATAAACTTAAGATAAGTATTACTTTTGTACCATCACATATTATATGCCATGCATAATTATTAGATGATATTTTGTGTGGTTTATGGTGACTACTTTAACTTTCTCATGAGTTGATAAGGTATTTGGAGGGAAAACATTTGATTCGACCTCGAGAAGTGAGTTGTGGCATCATCATCATCCATACAAATGCAACAATAACTACGGAGTGAGGATAATGCCAATGGACCCAAAAAATGCCTTTGTGCTATGATTGTTCATAAAGTCAGGGGACTAGAAACTGAAAGATAACAACTGGTACGCAAAGTCTTTTAACAAAATCTGTGGCTTATGGACAACTTCTCATCCATGCTCGATAAAATTTAGCTACTTTATATTTTTGGCTCGGAAACACGGGTTTTTCTAGTCAAGCCATAAGACGGTTTAAGTCCAGCTTGAAAACATTTAGCCCAATAACATGGTACATGGGGATTGACTGATTCAACTTTACTCAAGTTAAAGATAATCCTTAAATTAGTACTTTTATTACCCGATCAACATAAAAAAAACCAATCACTCGAATATGGGATAAACCAAAGCCGTTTGCATAAAATAAATAATAACGCCTAAACTGATACAAACTAAGTAATAACAAAATAACGTAAAAAAATAATTAGGAATAAGCAACAGATTCAGGTTTATTATTTATGACTAAAAGCACTTACAATTGTTTTGTTGATTGCAGCCCTATTAGTCTTGTACTTGCGCCCTTTTTTGTGTTTACGACTTTTGAAGTAGACTCTAGCTCGTGACGGGGAGGCCAGATTGGGGTCTTTTGTTTCTAGCAATACAAGATTGTCAAGAGAATCAACATGGTCTAGCACAACTAAAATGAAATTGAACAAATAATTATGCACAATTAAAATGATGTCATACCAGTTTCTCCTTAACTTCAGCAATAGTTTCTTACGAATGTCAAGATATATCTAATTTAGTCATTTATCGACTATGTCTAATTTGGTATTTATTGATAATACCAAATTTTCAAAAAATGAAAAAATAATTTGATTGGATATCTTAGTAGATCACTACTATATTGACTAGTACTCGTAACTAGTGCTCTGTCCCATATTATTGTTTCTATTTTTTTAAATATATTACTCGACGATCGTACCATACGAATGTCAAGATATATCTAATTTAATGATATTTCCAAATTTTCAAAAAATTAATTTGGTTGGAGATCGTAATAGATCACTACAATATTGACTAGTACTCAGAACTAGTGCTCTATCCCATATTATTATTTCTATTTTTAAAATATATTCCTCGATGATCCAACCATACGAATGTCAAGATATATCTAATTTAATGATAATACCAAATTTTCAAAAAATGAAAAAATAATTTGATTGGAGATCTTAGTAGATCACTACTATACTTACTAGTACTCGTAACTAGTGTTCTGTCCCATATTATTGTTTCTATTTTTTAAAATATATTACTAGACGATCGAACCGTACGAATGTCAAGATATATCTAATTTAATGATATTTCAAATTTTCAAAAAATAAAAAATTAACTTGGTTGGAGATCGTAGTAGATCACTACAATATTGACTAGTACTCGCACTACAAGAAAAAATCGACCACACAACGGTTTTTATCCGTCGTCTGAAGCCCTGGTTTTCCGTTGTCTATCTCGATGCCGTCTGTTACCAACATCAGACAACACCAGCATAACCGTTGTCTGTTTTACAGACAGATAACAGACGTGGTTTCAAAACTATTGTATGAAGCTTGGGTCATGCAACGATTAAGTTTTTGGAAATGTTGTCTGTGTTGCAGAAAGACAACGATAGCGTTTCTTAAAAATGTTGTGTAATACTTGGATCATACAACGGTGTTTTAAATTTGGTCTATTGTCTGATTATGTTTTTAACAAGGGTTTTTTTAGACATGTCTATTGTGTAATACCTAGATCATACAATGGTTATTTAAATTTGGTCTATTGTCTCATTATGATTTCAACAAGGGTTTCTTGAGACATGTCTATTGTGTACTACCTGAATCATACAACGTTTTTTAAAATTTGGTTTATTGTCTATTATTTTTGCCATCTACAGACAATGGTTTGTTTAATTTGAACTGTTATTTCTGCCATATACAGACAATGGTTCCCGAAAAATAAAGCATTGTCCCTTTGTTATGTTCACAACGATTTCTTGAAAGATAACCATTGTTATAGACCTTATCACACAATGGTATTAATCATCCAAAGCATCATTTTTATTTGATTTACACTATGGTTTAATATAAACTATTTTCCCATTTTTATTCATAAAAAATGATTTACCAAAACAAAAATACAAAATAAGAATACAACAACAAGAGAAATCTGAATCATCAATTAATTCTAGTTCCATACACTGGTTTGCCTCTTTCATTGCCAATATAACCATAAGTTTTCATTCCCTACAACAAGAACTCCAATTACCTCTACTTTTAACCACTATAAATTGGTTGTGGGACAGTGACTTCACTTGCCTCATTGTCCTCTGAACCATCTTCAGACATTGCATCATCACCGCTCTCAGAACTCGCATCATTTTTAGGTTCTGCAATCTTCGACTTCTGTTTCCCAGTAGCAGCATCCTTCTTGGCACTAACCTTCAGGTCATCCTCACTTAAAGTTGCATCATCATAACTTGAGACATCACTATCCTCTGAACTAGCATATTTTTTAGATTCTACAGTCGCCACCTTTTGTTTCCCTGCAGCAGAATTCTTGCCAGCATTAACCTTTATGTCTTCTTGCTTAACAGTCCTCCTACAAAGTTTTGTTCAAAACAATTATTACATATGACCAATATCTGGCACAAGGGATATCACAAACTGAATGGCTCTTACTATTTGGGTTTGAAGGGATATCACAAGTTGTCGTATGGGCTTGAAGAGGGTAGCCTGAATGACCGGGAATTCTGCTGGTACTCTGTCCCAAAGCATAGGAACAGTGCCCAGGATGGTTCTCTACAAGCAGCTTCATTCTGATCGGTGAAAGGGTTACCAACCTGAGGCCAGAGATAGAAATTCAATTATGATTTATAAACTCGTCAGATATATAAAACTAATAGAAAATTGTGGTCAACTTTATCAAGATGTTAACAGATAATTACACAGAGCTATAGTCAAGTTTAATTAAATGGAACAAGCGGAAAGATTATACTTCTTAATCTTTAATGCATGACAGAACATGCTTTTTCCATAATCACAAGTTCTCAAGTAAAAAACTGACACCAAATTTTAACATGCGACTTGCGGAAGCTATATGTTTTCCCAAGGCTTCATGTATTAGTAAATACACTGAAACTTGGATCTAATGACTGCAAATTGTATGCTAAAGGGAAACTTGATACCATTTGATAGCCCATGTCACTTTGGAAATATGAAGCAACTGGTTTATCTTCTTTATAGCCATTTTGTGAAGTAGTGCTTGCATATTTTGCTCTTCTCTTTGGATGTCTATCAAGTGGGACATCTTCTCCTGCTTCCCATTTGATAGTTCCTCGCACTGATTAGCCATTCCATGTAAGGAACATCAAAACCAGGGCTCCCAGATAACACTAGCTCAGTTAAATTTAATAATACTAAGCTTCACTTCATTAAATGAAAATTGAGAACCAATACAAGCCTGCAAAAAAACAAGAATCATTCTTGCAGATATAATCAAACTCATATATTCAAATCATAGAGCATAAGGTTCTAGAATCCCATAATATTGTGATAGATGCAAAGCCCTTTTCTTATGAAGTTCCACCGTAAAAGGTTCTCCACCTTTAACCTAAACAGCTAAAGAGTTCAGAAAAAAAAAGTTAATGAATCCAAATTATTAGGTACTGAATAGAGTAACATAGGCTCAATTGTCAAGAAGAGTATGGACACACTTAAGATTAGATCTACTGAAAAGGATAACTATTATTTATTAGACAACAACAATGAACTTTCATATCACCTAATCCAAGTTATCATCAAATCCAACTGTTATCATAAAATGCCATTCGAACAGTACTATATTATAATTAAATAGTATCATAAAATACTTAGTAATCAGCTAAGCTTATGTATTTATATTTTATGTTAGTTTGTTAGCTGCTCTTTATTCTAGAAAATGCAAAAATGTCACTACATTGTAATTCTATCAAACTTATATATCAATGCTAACAATCGATCAAAAATTCACAATACAATGTCTCAAGATATGATACACTTAAACTGGTGTCAACTTAAGAGTCAGTGCAATATAGTATAATTCTGATATACAGTCCATGTATCATTGATAATTTATAACAAAGTGACAGCCGATATTAAGAATCGAAATAGGAAATCCTACCACACTGACCTAAGAAACAATGAAGAGAGAGCCCAGCGGACATCAGTATTGTCAAATGATCGGTGAAAATAGAGATTTAAATTTTAAATGCATCTCAAAAGTTTATGCTCATTTACTTTATTAACAAACAATACAATACCAGAAAAGATTTTAGAAAACAAAGGTCTCAATACCATTCTAGAGGGCAACCTCATCAAGAATTAATACCTTGCTTTTCTTGCCTCTGTCCGAGGCATACTAATTGCCTCTGTCCGATACTCCAGTTCTCCCCATTCTTTAAAACTGCAACATGAAGAGACACATTTGTAGTTCACTACACCGTTTTACAACTAGCATACCAGAAGTTCCTCCACCTGAAACTGCTTGTAATATATTTTGAGACATAGTATAATCCTCAATAACTTTACGGGGTCATAGCAAAGTAAATTAATGTTACGCTCGACTGCCAAAACATTGTACAATTACCTCAATTGGTGTGCCACAAGCAACTAGCCCTATTTGATTGTCACGGGATATAGAGGATACATCACTTCTAAGAACTTCGGCCACATAGATCATAAGAGTACGTATACAAATACAAATTGAAGAACATATATATATATATATATATATATATACAAGTACAAATCAAGAGAGCGCAGAGACATGCAGTAACTACAAATCGAGGAACATAGAGATATATATATATATACAAATACAAGTACAAAGAGAGAGAGAGAGAGAGAGAGAGTAAATACTTGAATCAAAATTGGAACACTCAATTAAACTCCAAATAGAACCCAATTAAACCCTAATTCCGTCAAATCCCATTTGAACCCGAATCTTAATTGTGCCGCTTGTAATGAGAGAGTCAGAGAGAGGGAGAAGGGCTGGGTGGGTGTTTTGCTGAGAGCGTGAATGGGTGGGGGAATGAGAATAGGGTAAAAATTATTAGAGAAAGGGGGGGGGGGAATGAGGGACAACAAAGAGCGGAAATGAAATTGAAATGAAATATGTTAGGCGGTAAAATGAAATTTGTTAGAGTGAGTAGTATTTTAAGAGATTTACATTTTAAATCATATAAGATAAATTTAATAAAATTTTAATTTTTTGTGCACATTATTAAAATAATTAGATATTAAGGTTGGATTGTCAAAAAAATTAATTTTAAAAAATATTATGTATAATCGGGACGAGACTATTTAGAGTGACTATTACTATTTGAGAGGTTTTATATTAAAAAATCATAAAAGATTAATATTAAATTTTCTAATTTTTTAAATGATTTATTCGATGATCGAACCGTAAGAATGTTAATAAATACTCATTTTAGTGTTTAGAAAAAATAATCAAAAAATTTAAAGGCTCGGTTGTACAAGATTTTAACAAAAACGTTGTAAAAGTGTTGCTTGATGTAATTGGGCACAATCGAAATTCACTGAATAATTTTTAATGATATATTCAGTCACATTTCTTGACGATCCAAATGTACTGATGTCAAGATATATCTAATATACTGATATTCCAAAATTTTCAACAGATTAAAAATTGATTTAGTTGGAGATCTTAGCAGACCACTAGTATATTTAGTAGTACCCGTAACTAGTGCTTTGTCACAGATTGTTGCTTCTATTTTTTTAAAAATATTTCTCAACAATCCAACCGTATGGATGTCAAGATATATCTAATATAATGATATTCACAAATTTTAAAAAAATTAATATGGTTTGTAAATTTTAATATTTATTAAACGAAGTGGTCTTACTAAACGAAGTGGTCATTTGTCAAATATCGTTGTCTCGAGTGGTACCAGACAACGATTTTGGACAAATAAACCATTGTCTGATAACAGACAATGCTATTTTAAAAAATACAGTTGTAATGTGAAGCTTCAGACAACGATACATTATAAAGATACCGTTGTCTGACACTAGTTATGTTTTTTTTGAACATAAATATAAATTAACATAATAAATTTGAAATTTTTTAATGATATATTCAGTCACATTTCTCGACGATCCAAACGTACGAATGTCAAGATATATCTACTATATTGATATTCCCAAATTTTTAAAAAATAAAAAAATGATTTGGTTGGAGATCATAGTAGATCACTAGTATATTGACTAGTACCCGTAACTAGTGTTTTGTCACGGATTATTGTTTCTATTTTTTTTAAAATATTTCTCGGCGATCCAACCTTAAGGATGTTAAGATATATCTAATATATTTATATTCCAAAATTCCAAAATTTGTAATGATATATTCAGTCACATTTCTCTACGATCCAAACGTACGAATATCAAGATATATCTAATATATTGATATTCCTAAATTTTTAAAAAATAAAAAATTGATTTTGTTGGAGATCTTAGTAGATCACTAGTATATTGACTAGTACCCGTAACTAGTGCTTTGTCATGGATTGTTGTTTATATTTTTTTAAAAATATTTCTCGACAATCCAACCTTAAGGATGTCAAGATATATTTAATATAATGATATTCACAAATTTTCAAAAAATAAAAAATTAATTTGTTTTCTAAAATTTAATATTTAATAAAAGAAGTGGTCTTGCTAAACGAAGTGATTATTTGTCAAATACCATTGTCTCGATTGATACCAGACAACGATTTTGGACAAATAAACCGTTGTCTCATAACATCTAATATTTTCTTAATCTAACGGCTAATATCTAATCTCGTTTCAATCAAGGGCTCTTATTTCGCCACCTCAGCAATCCAGGTGAAAGATTGTCCACCAATCACGTGTTGTCACATCAGACAACGATTTATTTGTAAAACGCTTGTACAAATAAGGTTATGACAACAGTTTAAATTTTTAAATGCTTGTCTGAAATTGTTGAAGACAACGATTTAATGTACAAAACCATTGTGTGTTGCATGCAATTCAGACAACAGTATTCACAAACCATTATCTGATTACATTTTATACAACGTTTATTAAAACACTTGTCTGATTTTAACAACGTTTTTTGAAAGCATTGTCTGAAGTTTCTTCAGACAATTCTTTTAAAAACCGTTGTTAAAATCATACAATAGTATTTAATCACCGTTGTGTGACTGCATCTGAAGCAATATCAGATAAAAACAGTTGTCTAAGTTTTACAACGGTTTTGAGAACCTTTGTAAGACAATCTGTTAGACAACACCACTTTAGAAAACCGTTGTAAAATGTATGTCTATTTTGAGCTTCTAGACGACAGTTTCTAAAACTGTTGTTAAGTTCATGATCAGATAATACAACGAAAAGCTTGAAAAAAAACCGTTGTGTGAAATTTTCAGCCAACGCTTTTTCGTCGAAGTGTCGTCTGATTCAAAAATTCTTGTAGTGTCGGAACAAGTGCTCTGTCCCACATTATTGTTTCTATTTTTTAAAATATATTTTCGATGATCCAACCATACGAATGTCAAGATATATCTAATTTAATGATAATACCAAATTTTCAAAAAATGAAAAAAATAATTTTATTGGAGATCTTAATAGATCACTACTATATTTACTAGTACTCGTAACTAGTGCTTTGTCTCATATTATTGTTTCTATTTTTTAAATATATTACTCGACGATCGAACCATACGAATGTCAAGATATATCTAATTTAATGATATTTCCAAATTTTCAAAAAATAAAAAATTAATTTGGTTGGAGATCGTAGTAGATCACTACAATATTGACTAGTACTCGAAACTAGTGCTATGTCCCATATTATTGTTTGTATGTTTTAAAATATATTTTTCGACGATCCAACCGTACGAATGTCAAGATATATCTAATTTAATGATATTTCAAAATTTTTGAAAAAATAAAAAATTAATTTGATTGGATTAATAAAAGATTAAAAAAAAATTATACGCTAACTTACGACGGAATCCGTCGTAAGTTATTTGCCGCCTATTTTTTTGATGAAAATTTGAATTTGCCGCCCGACAGCTTACGACGGATTCCGTCGTAAGTTGAATTTAAGTTAAAATATTCTTATAATATACACAATTTTTATTAAAAAAATAAAATAGTGAACTTTGCCGCTTATTTTTTAGCTGAAAATTCAAATTTGTCGCTTGATAACTTACGACGGATCCCGTCGTAAGTTTAATTTAAGTTAAAATATTCTTATAACATACATAATTTTTATTAAAAAAAACTAATATATTAAATTTACGACGGAAAATTCGTCGTAAGTTCACCCCTAGAAAAATAAATTAATTTTATAATTAAATTTAATTATAATAAACTAATTTACGACGAAATTTCCGTCGTAAGTTTTCTGCAAAAATGACGTCATTTCGTCACGAATTAATCAGCTCGCCACGATAAGCGTGTTGAAAGTATTCCAGAGAATAACCGAATTCTTATACAATTTTAATTAATCAGCTCGCCACGATAAGAACATATATATTCCACAAATAAAAAGTATTTAAGCAATGTACTACTTTTCACAACATAATTGAGAGAAAACGTATATTGCAAAATTGTAGAAAAAATTGTAAAAATACTAATATATTCAACGTTAGAATGTCAGTAAACAAATAAAATTAACAAAATTTAGCACAATTATTATAGAATTTAATAAAATCTTTTATATTTAAGACTGGATTTTGGTCCCACAGAATTTATTCCACCAAAGATTATAAGAAAAATGTTGATAGGGATGTTTTAACGGTCCCCACAAACGTTTTTTTTTCAAAAACGTTTTTTGGCTATATATGTATTATTCTTGTCATGCCATCTTACAACACAGCTGTGAGAGAAAAAGGCTTGGTCACCTCTGTGCAGCAAAACTATTGTGGCTATATTCACAAGCTTCAGAGTCTTTCTTCTCACTGCATTCCAAGGTAGTCATTTTAATTTACGCATCTATAATTCTTAAAGCTTGATTTGGATTTTCGATTATTTGTTGCTTCGTTTTGTATTAATTATTTGCCCCTTTTGCAACTTCCCTGATTGGTGCCACAAACCAAAATCGAAAATCTTATCTAAAATGTTTAATTTAGAGCAATTCTTTTAATTTTTTGATTGTAAAGCAAACCCCTTTTTCGATATGTTTTTAGATCATTTTTCTTTGCTTTATCGTGATATTTTACTGTTACTCCTTTAGGAAGTTTCGATTGTGTGTGATATATAAACCTTTAATTTTTATACTTTAAAAGTATTTAATTTTTTAGATAAATTGTTTAGGGTCCTAGGTGCATATCTTCTAGCCAAAGGCCAACCTTGACCGATCGAGTAGTGAATTAATGATAAATGTTAGTACCACAGTAGGATCTTTATTGGAGGCTTTTAAATATTGATAAGCATAGTTTAGCTTTTAAATGTTTATCCGTTTAAACAAACTTAAATTGATGACAGAAAATGTCAGCACATGAGATGGATGCCTCGGATAGTGCAGTACAGTTGAAAGTGTTGATAAATAAAAATGAAGAAAGGGTAGTTTTTGCTGAAGGAAAAGGTGATTTTGTTGACATTCTTTTTAGCTTCCTAACAATGCCAATGGGGACAATAGTCAGAGCCTTGGCTAGGCACTCGGAATCTTCGTTACCAATGGCAATTGGGAGCCTCAGTACACTACACGGAAGCCTTGCAAATCTGGAAACCAGGTATTTCGCAACAGAAGCATGCAAAGATATGCTACTTAATACAAGGAACTCAGCGGAAGCAGAATGTCAAAAGCTTAAGATCAACATCGGTGATATTCAACCTTACTTCATTTGTGAGGATGTGTGCCCCTATCAACAAGGCATGTATGCTTTTTTCAGCACTTCCAGTACTAAAAGATGTCAAGAGTGTGGGCATTTCTTGGATTTGCCAGCATATTTTGGTTATACAAAAGAAGGTTTTAAAGGAATCTTTGTCAATGAGACTGCATCTTTTGTTATCTGCGATGATCTAAAAGTGATTCCCAGTACTCCGGGTGTCACACTTGACATACTAAAAAGTAGTGGAATCACAGATCTTGGGGTGCTTGAGGAAAAGACTTTGCAACTTGGTTCCGTTCAGGTATATCTCTAATATTAATTGTTAACAGATATTTACTGAAAATACTTTTTCACTCATATTCTGTAACCTATTTCCGCATCCTTTTCGCTCTGTTCGTTCACAGATTCTTGATCTTCTTGAGAAAGCATTGTTTTCAAAGACTTGTTTAACTGATATGGTTTTTGGTAAGAAATGCATCATCTCACCAGTTCCATCTGCTCAACATCGGAGCAGTACATATTCTGTTGATAGTTTTAAGAAGATGACAGTGAATGTGATGGTACACAAGTCAAAAAACACTATATTGTTCGCTCATACTTCTGAAGACTTTGTAGAATTTTTGTTCAACTTTCTCACCATTCCTTTAGGAAGAGCAATTAGTGTGTTGAGTAAAAACGACATACCTGCAGTATGCGTTGAAAATTTACATCTTAGTGTATCGGAAATAAGTGTTGGTGAATACTTAATATCACAACAAATGAAAGATGTGCTTCTTGACCCTCAAATAGCTGCGATTTATCAAGGTTCCAGCCAACTATTCCCTCCAAAAGAAGAAATGAAGCTCTATTTAAATTTTAAGATATTATCTCCTGTGCATCCAATCTTCTATAATTTCTATCTAAGCACGGTTCATTCTGTTATGGGTCGTGAATTAAGATTTGCAAGTCCAAAGGGTGAAGGCGGATTATTCAAGGGGTCAACAAAGTTTATGGTGACAGATGACTTGGTAGTGACTCCATTATCGTCAATCTCTTGTATCAGATATCTCCAGACTTGGAATGTACCTCTGTACGATATTGAAGAACAGGTGATCGACATAGGCATGGAGGAGGTATGTAATAATAACGTCAATCTAATCACAGCACTGTTATACTTGGTTTGGAACTGACAAGTAGCATTTTCAAAAAACAAATCTGCAGGCATTAAGCTTACTGAGGGAATCGCTGATTTCAAGCTCAGTTTTAACAAATGGACTTAAGCACTTGATACGGAACAAGCCAAATGCAGATAGATTATTATGAGGCCGAAGGTAGAGAAGTTAAGATGGGGGACGTGCCAGAAGAGACATGAACTTGCACTGGGCCATCAATTATTCAGTAATTAAAACTTTAAAAAATTAGAACATAGAGAGAATCTATACAGATGTGTAAGATCTTGTATGTAATGCTTGTCTCTCTTGACTATCCGTACAATTTGGAAAAATCAAAGCTTGTTAAGGTTGGAGTTCCTGGATTGTAGGTACTAATGAATATGTAGTGTCTAGTGCTTTGAGTTTGGTTAGTAGGGCTGTTGAACCCTAGTTATATGGTTTCCTACATATGTTTATGGTTGGAGTTCCTGGATTGTAGCAACTTAACGGTGGAACAGGTGTTTAGTTTACGAACTGTTTAATTTCCGCATCAATAAGCCCTTTGGCCTATGTGTAAGTTTCTAAGAGCGTGTGCGTGTGTATGAAGGTCACCTCCAGGAGTAAGGGTTAAAAAAAAAAAAAAAAAAAAAAAAACTAGTATGCATCAGTGGAATGTTAAAGATCATGAAGTGCAAGCCCTTGGAAGGATTAAAATTTGTCAAGAATTATATTTATTCTCTAAATTGAACGATTATTCGCTGCTTCTATGACAGACTTTAAAATACGACAATGAGCTTTTGTACAAGGAAACTTACTGGAAAATGAACTTGTCTCTTGGCAAATCAAAAACTTAGGAGCGCCAAACAAGGGACAGTTACAGTTTACACAGTCTTTCCTTTACTTATCCTTTTCTTTCTCTTTCTTGTACAATCTTCTTTTCTCTCGTTTTCTTTGTTGTCACTACAAGAATTTTTGAATCAGACGACACTCATCAGATGACACTTCGACGAAAAAGCGTTGACTGAAAATTTCACACAACGGTTTTTTTTTCAAGCTTCTCGTTGTATTGTCTGATCATGAACTTAACAACAGTTTTAGAAACTGTCGTCTAGAAGCTCAAAATAGACATGCATTTTACAACGGTTTTCTAAAGTGGTGTTGTCTAACACATTGTCTTACAAAGGTTCTCAAAACCGTTGTAAAACTTAGACAACTGTTTTTATCTGATATTGCTTCAGATGCAGTCACACAACGGTGATTAAATACTATTGTCTGATTTTAACAACGGTTTTTAAAAGAATTGTCTGAAGAAACTTCAGACAATGCTTTGAACAATGCTTTCAAAAAACGTTGTTAAAATCAGACAAGTGTTTTAATAAACGTTGTATAAAATGTAATCAGATAATGGTTTGTGAATACTGTTGTCTGAATTGCATGCAACACACAATGGTTTTGTACATTAAATCGTTGTCTTCAACAATTTCAGACAAGCATTTAAAAATTTAAACTGTTGTCATAACCTTATTTGTACAAGCGTTTTACAAATAAACCGTTGTCTGATGTGACAGCACGTGATTGGTGGAAAATCTTTCACCTGGATTGCTGAGGTGGCGAAATAAGAGCCCTTGATTGAAACGAGATTAGATATTAGCCGTTAGATTAAGAAAATATTAGATGTTATGAGACAACGGTTTATTTGTCCAAAATCGTTGTCTGGTATCACTCGAGACAACGGTATTTGACAAATAATCACTTCGTTTAGCAAGACCACTTCTTTTATTAAATATTAAATTTTAGAAAACAAATTAATTTTTTATTTTTTGAAAATTTGTGAATATCATTATATTAAATCTATCTTGACATCCTTAAGGTTGGATTGTCGAGAAATATTTTTAAAAAAATATAAACAACAATCCATGACAAAGTACTAGTTACGGGTACTAGTCAATATACTAGTGATCTACTAAGATCTCCAACAAAATCAATTTTTTATTTTTTAAAAATTTAGGAATATCAATATATTAGATATATCTTGATATTCGTACGTTTGGATTGTAGAGAAATGTGACTGAATATATCATTACAAATTTTCAAATTTATTATGTTAAAAAAAACATAACTTGTGTCCGACAATGGTATCTTTATAATGTATTGTTGTCTAAAGCTTCACATTACAACTGTATTTGTTAAAATAGTGTTGTCTGTTATCAGACAACGGTTTATTTGTCCAAAATTGTTGTCTGGTATCACTCGAGACAACGGTATTTGACAAATAACCACTTCGATTAGCAAGACCACTTCGTTTATTAAATATTAAATTTTCCAAACCAAATTAATTTTTTATTTTTTGAAAATTTGTGAATATCATTATATTAGATGTATCTTGATATCCTTAAGGTTGAAATATTGAGAAATATTTTTAAAAAAATAGAAACAATAATCTGTGACAAAGCACTAGCTACATGTACTATTCAATATACTAGTGATCTACTAAGATCTCCAACCAAATTAATTTTTTATTTTTGAAAAATTTTGGAATATAAATATATTAGATATATCTTAACATCCTTAAGGTTGGATCATCGAGAAATATTTTAAAAAAAATAGAAACAATAATCCGTGACAAAACACTAGTTACGGGTACTAGTCAATATACTAGTGATCTACTAAGATCTCCAACCAAATCATTTTTTTATTTTTTAAAAATTTGGGAATATCAATATATTATATATATCTTGACATTCGTACGTTTGGATCGTCGAGAAATATGACTGAATATATGATTAAAAAATTTCAAATTTATTATGTTAATTTATATTTATGTTAAAAAAAACATAACTAGTGTCAGTCAACGGTATCTTTATAATGTATCGTTGTCTGAAGCTTCAAATTACAACTGTATTTTTTAAAATAGCATTGTCTGTTATGAGACAATGGTTTATTTGTCCAAAATCGTTGTCTGGTACCACTCGAGACAACGATATTTGACAAATGACCACTTCGTTTAGTAAGACCACTTCGTTTAATAAATATTAAAATTTACAAACCATATTAATTTTTTTTAAATTTGTGAATATCATTATATTAGATATATCTTGACATCCATACGGTTGGATTGTTGAGAAATATTTATAAAAAAATAGAAGCAACAATCTGTGACAAAGCACTAGTTACGGGTACTACTAAATATACTAGTGGTATGCTAAGATCTCCAACTAAATCAATTTTTAATCTTTTGAAAATTTTGGAATATCAATATATTAGATATATCTTGACATCAGTACATTTGGATCGTCAAGAAATGTGACTGAATATATCATTAAAAATTATTTAGTGAATTTCGATTGTGCCCAATTACATCAAGCAACACTTTTACAACGTTTTTGTTAAAATCTTGTACAACCGAGCCTTTAAATTTTTTGATTATTTTTTCTCAACACTAAAATGAGTATTTATTAACATTCTTACAGTTCGATCATCGAATAAATCATTTATAAAATTAGAAAATTTAATATTAATCTTTTATGATTTTTTAATATAAAACCTCTCAATAGTAATAGTCACTCTAAATAGTCTCGTCCCGATTATACATAATATTTTTTAAAATTAATTTTTTTGACAATCCAACCTTAATATCTAATTATTTTAATAATGTGCACAAAAAATTAAAATTTTATTAAATTTATCTTATATGATTTAAAATGTAAATCTCTTAAAATACTACTCACTCTAACAAATTTCATTTTACCGCCTAACATATTTCATTTCAATTTCATTTCCGCTCTTTGTTGTCCCTCATTCCCCCCCTTTTGCTAATAATTTGTTTCCCCCCTTAAGAAAACACCCACCCAGCCCTTCTCCCTCTCTCTGACTCTCTCATTACAAGCGGCACAATTAAGGTTCGGGTTCAAATGGGATTTGACGGAATTAGGGTTTAATTGGGTTCTATTTGGAGTTTAATTGAGTGTTCCAATTTTGATTCAAGTATTTACTCTCTCTCTCTCTCTCTCTCTCTCTCTCTCTCTCTCTCTCTCTCTCTTTGTACTTGTATTTGTATATATATATCTCTATGTTCCTCGATTTGTAGTTACTGCATGTCTCTGCGCTCTCTTGATTTGGCAGTCGAGCGTAACATTAATTTACTTTGCTATGACCCCGTAAAGTTATTGAGGATTATACTATGTCTCAAAATATATTATAAGCAGTTTCAGGTGGAGGAACTTCTGGTATGCTAGTTGTAAAACGGTGTAGTGAACTACAAATGTGTCTCTTCATGTTGCAGTTTTAAAGAATGGGGAGAACTGGAGTATCGGACAGAGGCAATTAGTATGCCTCGGACAGAGGCAAGAAAAGCAAGGTAATAATTCTTGATGAGGTTGCCCTCTAGAATGGTATTGAGACCTTGGTTTTCTAAAATCTTTTCTGGTATTGTATTGTTTGTTAATAAAGTAAATGAGCATAAACTTTTGAGATGCATTTAAAATTTAAATCCCTATTTTCACCGATCATTTGACAATACTGATGTCCGTTGGGCTCTCTCTTCATTGGTTCTTAGGTCAGTGTGGTAGGATTTCCTATTTCGATTCTTAATATCGGCTGTCACTTTGTTATAAATTATCAATGATACATGGACTGTATATCAGAATTATACTATAGAGCACTGACTATTAAGTTGACACTAGTTTAAGTGTATCATATCTTGAGACATTGTATTGTGAATTTGTGATCGATTGTTAGCATTGATATATAAGTTTGATAGAATTACAATGTAGTGACATTTTTGCATTTTCTAGAATAAAGAGCAGCTAACAAACTAACATAAAATATAAATACATAAGCTTAGCTGATTACTAAGTATTTTATATACTATTTAATTATAATATAGTACTGTTCGAATGGCATTTTATGATAACAGTTGGATCTGATGATAACTTGGATTAGGTGATATGAAAGTTCATTGTTGTTGTCTAATAAATAATAGTTATCCTTTTCAGTAGATCTAATCTTAAGTGTGTCCATACTCTTCTTGACAATTGAGCCTGTGTTACTCTATTCAGTATCTAATAATTTGGATTCATTAACTTTTTTTTCTGAACTCTTTAGCTGTTGAGGTTAAAGGTGGAGAACCTTTTAAGGTGGAACTTCATAAGAAAAGGGCTTTGCATCTATCACAATATTATGGGATTCTAGAACCATATGCTCTATGATTTGAATATATCAGTTTGATTATATCTGCATGAATGATTCTTGTTTTTTTGCAGGCTTGTATTGGTTCTCAATTTTCATTTAATGAAGTGAAGCTTAGTATTATTAAATTTAACTGAGCTAGTGTTATCTGGGAGCCCTGGTTTTGATGTTCCTTACATGGAATGGCTAATCAGTGCGAGGAACTATCAAATGGGAAGCAGGAGAAGATGTCCCACTTGATAGACATCCAAAGAGAAGAGCAAAATATGCAAGCACTACTTCACAAAATGGCTATAAAGAAGATAAACCAGTTGCTTCATATTTCCAAAGTGACATGGGCTATCAAATGGTATCAAGTTTCCCTTTAGCATACAATTTGCAGTCATTAGATCCAAGTTTCAGTGTATTTACTAATACATGAAGCCTTGGGAAAACATATAGCTTCCGCAAGTCGCATGTTAAAATTTGGTGTCAGTTTTTTACTTGAGAACTTGTGATTATGGCAAAAGCATGTTCTGTCATGCATTAAAGATTAAGAAGTATAATCTTGCCGCTTGTTCCATTTAATTAAACTTGACTATAGCTCTGTGTAATTATCTGTTAACATCTTGATAAAGTTGACCACAATTTTCTATTAGTTTTATATATCTGACGAGTTTATAAATCTTAATTGAATTTCTATCTCTGGCCTCAGGTTGGTAACCCTTTCACCGATCGGAATGAAGCTGCTTGTAGAGAACCATCCTGGGCACTGTTCCTATGCTTTGGGACAGAGTACCAGCAGAATTCCCGGTCATTCAGGCTACCCTCTTCAAGCCCATACGACAACTTGTGATATCCCTTCAAACCCAAATAGTAAGAGCCATTCAGTTTGTGATATCCCTTGTGCCAGATATTGGTCATATGTAATAATTGTTTTGAACAAAACTTTGTAGGAGGACTGTTAAGCAAGAAGACATAAAGGTTAATGCTGGCAAGAATTCTGTTGCAGGGAAACAAAAGGTGGCGACTGTAGAATCTAAAAAATATGCTAGTTCAGAGGATAGTGATGTCTCAAGTTATGATGATGCAACTTTAAGTGAGGATGACCTGAAGGTTAGTGCCAAGAAGGATGCTGCTACTGGGAAACAGAAGTCGAAGATTGCAGAACCTAAAAATGATGCGAGTTCTGAGAACGGTGATGATGCAATGTCTGAAGATGGTTCAGAGGACAATGAGGCAAGTGAAGTCACTGTCCCACAACCAATTTATAGTGGTTAAAAGTAGAGGTAATTGGAGTTCTTGTTGTAGGGAATGAAAACTTATGGTTATATTGGCAATGAAAGAGGCAAACCAGTGTATGGAACTAGAATTAATTGATGATTCAGATTTCTCTTGTTGTTGTATTCTTATTTTGTATTTTTGTTTTGGTAAATCATTTTTTATGAATAAAAATGGGAAAATAGTTTATATTAAACCATAGTGTGAATCAAATAAAAATGATGCTTTGGATGATTAATACCATTGTGTGATAAGGTCTATAACAATGGTTATCTTTCAAGAAATCGTTGTGAACATAACAAAGGGACAATGCTTTATTTTTCGGGAACCATTGTCTGTATATGGCAGAAATAATAGTTCAAATTAAACAAACCATTGTCTGTAGATGGCAAAAATAACAGACAATAAACCAAATTTTAAAAAACGTTGTATGATTCAGGTAGTACACAATAGACATGTCTCAAGAAACCCTTGTTGAAATCATAATGAGACAATAGACCAAATTTAAATAACCATTGTATGATCTAGGTATTACACAATAGACATGTCTAAAAAAACCCTTGTTAAAAACATAATCAGACAATAGACCAAATTTAAAACACCGTTGTATGATCCAAGTATTACACAACATTTTTAAGAAACGCTATCGTTGTCTTTCTGCAACATAGACAACATTTCCAAAAACTTAATTGTTGCATGACCCAAGCTTCATACAATAGTTTTGAAACCATGTCTGTTATCTATCTGTAAAACAGACAACGGTTATGCTGGTGTTGTCTGATGTTGGTAACAGACGGCATCGAGATAGACAACGGAAAACCAGGGCTTCAGACGACGGATAAAAACCGTTGTGTGGTCGATTTTTTCTTGTAGTGTGTGAATGTTGATCCGAGAACATAATGCAATGTCTTCTCATAAACGTTTTCCTTGAATAGTATCTTTGTGGAGGTTTCTTTTTTAATGATAGAAAATTGCTGAGTATTATAACCTTGTTTTGATTTTAATCAAAACTGTAAATGATCGTCCAGTTATTTTTTCTGTCTGTATCACAATGAATTAAGCCGCATTGATATTTTCACTGTTGATCTCTCTTCTGCATTAATTTTCTTTGTTGCAGTTCTCTAAATTTAACCTTTACTCTGAATATATGTTCAACAGGGGATTTAGGTATATTTTAAATCTGATGTTTACTTAATTTATATCTTCAAAATTTTTATTTCAGGTTCTAATCCATTTCATTTAATTTTATGGTGTTGTCTTTAGATTGTCAAAAAGGATTGGTAGTGTGCACGCATGCGCATCACGTGTGTTGAGTCTAGATTTTGCCTTTTTTAAAAAAAAGTGAAATTTCCATAAATTAACGATACTTTTCGAACATGTAGTGGAGGCCACATGGATATATGAGTTATCACGGCATATCAATTTATAGCCTAAACTTTTCATATTCCCTGATCAGGAGTACAAAATGTGGCGGCCACATTAGTGGCGGAGCCAGCCTCATTGGTGAGTGGGGGGAAAAAATAAAATTTACACACTGTCTATATAATATACAAATTTCATTTTAAATAATTGCATTAAAAATATGCTTATTAGGTCATAGGAAAATGATACTTCCTAATTCTTATCGGTGCATGAAATGTACACAACACAAGCCAAATTAATACCTCAGCTTCTAGGTCCATTTCTTTAGTTAATAATGGTACTTAAGTGGCTACACATATCAAATCCATAAAATGTAGTTTAACATGAATGCATACTGACAAGTTATGTATATTACATGAAGTTAATAAAAAAAATTAGAAATTCTAGTGGGGTCCGATGACCCCACCTGCCACCCCTGTATCCGCCCCTGGGCCACATGGATGAATTTTTAGAGCGTTTTAGTTCACCGATTAAAGATTTCATATTTCCTAAATAGAAGGGCTACGGATCAAATACTTTTATGATCCATATAGAGATGACCAGGAATCTAGATGACTTGGAATCTCAGACTTCGTAGGAGCTTTACATTTGTATAGTTTGCATCTTATATTGGACAGATATAAGAATTTCATATGTTTCTGGACATTTCTGTAGTGAATATTAATCTTTCATTCTTTTGTCTCACGCTTAAATTGCATTGACGCATAGTACTTCGCTCTGCAGGAATATAATGGATCCCACCTCTTATTGGCATCTTGGTGCTTGGAGCGATTTGCTTCTCGGCCGGCCGCCTCCTTATGTGGAAGTGTTTTTCATGATGTATACATCATGAAATTCTTATTGGCATTTTGGTCCGAGAAGGTTCCAGTAAAAATGAATGACAAAAAAGAAGGCGATGGTAGAAACCACAAAGACCACAATCTCTCCCCCCGCATCCTGCCTTTCTTTTTTATATAGTTTATTAGTTTGTATATACAGTAAAACTTCTGTAAATTAATGTTCGATAATTAATAACCTAATTTAATAAATTTTTCCGTTGTCCGTGATCAATTTCGATAAGATAATAGGATAATAATTTTTTTTAAAAAATCCTATATAAATGTATATGGTGCTAATAATACTATAAATTAATTCTTATATTGATAAAATGAAATCTATTACACTTTTATAAAATATAATTCTAATGTTGTTTGTTTTTTCTTAAAATTTAATTTTACATGAAATTCAACCCTTAAGCTTCCTTCTTGCATCCAAAAATTGAATATGGTATTTCTGTATTACATCAAAAAGTTATTAAGCATTTTTAATGTCTTGATATCAGTAAATTAATATCGAAAATTCTTTGTAAATTAATAATTATTAATTTATTATTAAATTAATACCTTTTTAAATTTATAAAAATTCCCAATCCCGACAATCTTAATTTATAGAGGTTCTACTATAGGTTGATTTCATATAGTTTGTAACATATAGAACTTCATATCATATATTAGTATAAATTTATTGTTTTAAATGTTTAATTAAATTAAAATTATTTATGATTGCTCCTCCAAAAATTTTAAGGTGTTAAGAGTGTTGATTACTTAACAAATAAAATTAGACTGGTAGTGGTCTCGAGTCAAATCTTACCCCAATGTTTATGAACAATATTTAATATGGAGATTGAGATTTTTATTTTTTCAAAGATGAACTCCTAGTACTTCTATTTTGTAGGGCTTTATTTTTTACCCTTGAGTTTTATTCCCATTGGATTTTACTTTTGTGGGGTTTTAACGAGATCTTCTTTTGTGGGTTATTTTTCAGACATTAAAGGTATTATTGTCTAAACATTCGGGAGTACTTGCCTTACTTTCACAATGATAAACTTTTTTGAATTTCCTTTGTTTGAATATTGTATTTCGATGTAATTCAGTAATGAAAATGTTGCTTTTGTCAAAAAAAAAAAAAGATGACCTCCTAGTAATCTACTCTTCAACTCATTAATTAGTAGGTTTGATTTTAATATGTAGGAGTTTTAAAGAATATCTGATCCACATATATTTAGGGTGTCAAGGAGAAAGAATGTAGCAATTTAACAATTTAACAATTTATCTTGCAATATATTATTTATATTTTACTTTAGAATTAGGTAGTGGCAAAATTGTTATTCATAGGTTGAAGATGATGTGGTAAAAGTTAATAAAATAGGGAAATGGAAGAAAAATATTGTTTCCTTTTAATAAGACATTGTAGATACTGTGTGGCAAAATTTTGTAATAAAATATTGCATGTCTTGTGGATTGGTCACTGTAAAGTTAATATAAGTGGGAATTGAAGAAATGTATTGTTTTTCTTCGATAATAGATTATCCTGAAGTATGGAATCAGATGATGCTTTAATAGCTAAGCTGGGATCTTGGATCAAGAAACATGTATGGTAGAGATCGCAAGAGCATCTCCAACGGGGTTGGGTAAAATGGTTGTCTAAAATAACTTAAAACATTGATTGACTAAATTTTATCGAATTTATGAGGTGTTGTGCTCCAACAAGACTGATTATATTGATCAAATTCATATGTACATACAGTTTTGTTACATCTCTTGAAAGGTTCGACAAATTTGGTCAACATGGGGAGGTTGGCCATAATTTTAGCCAAAGATTTTGCATGATTGGAGTTTCAAAGTTTATACGATTTATGTATAATATTTGCCACATAAAATATTTTTATTAAGGGTTTCTCACATTGGAGATGCTCTAAGATCACTCGTGAACATGTTGGGTAGTTAAAATATCTTAATTTAAGTAATGTGGGTTATTAAATGAGTATTGTTATAACTCAATGTTATCTCACCTATATCTTAATTTAAATAATGTTGAATATGAAAAATGAGAGAATTTTAGGCTATGAAGGTGTGAATGAGTATAGATTTTGTATACCTTTAAACTCAAAATCTTTGCCTATTTGTATGCACTGACCATTGTTTTAGGGTTAAGAGATTTTTACGAACAAAGTGTAGGGTGTAGATTAAGCCACATAAACTACTAGAAAAAGTAGAATAGACATCGACCCTATAACAACGGTTCAGGATGTAACCGATATAAAAACTATCAATAACATTGGTTGAAAAAAAAACCAATGTCTTTATATGTTATGACATCAGTTTACAAGGCAATCGATGTCTAATGTAGGCTTTAAAAAATTTGATGCACCGCGCGCCCATAGCTTTCCCCCCTTTCATGCCAAAATATTTTCCTCTTTAGCCAATTTTTAGTTTCCCCATTTTATTGAACTCCTATTTTAGACAAAAACAAATTAAAAGTAAATTAAAAAAAACACAAAACTCTCTCGCCTCACCTTATCTTTCTCTCTCGAAAGCTGATCACCCTCTCTCTCTCACCTCACCCCTCTCGACGGCCTCACCGGCTCTCTGTCTCTTTCTCTCTCTCTTTCTCCAGCCTCACCCTCTCTAAACTTGATGCCTACTGCAACATTGTTTTTTTGATGTTGCTGTATACATAACATGGTGTTGCCGGAGCTATAAGAAGCGTAGCAAGTTGCAACCCTTGTGTTGCCATTAATATACTTTAAACACAACTTTTGTAACAAAAATTGAAATAAATAATTATTATGAATTAAAATTAATTATTTTGTAAAACATAAAAATTAAGTAAAAATAATTTTTTTTTGAAAATATATTATTGTTGAAAAAATTGTAATTTTATTTCTCCAAATTAATGATTTGTTATTAGAGTCGATAATGTCATTTTTATGAAAATGAAATATTTTTTCATAATTTGAAAGAGTAAGCCATAATTAAAAAAGTAAGTGTTTGAATAAAAAAGTATTTTACATGAAATGAATAAAATTCTGGAAAAATGATTTAATTCTAAGTTTACGAAATTAAAAATTCTTTATTGAACTAAATTATAATATATATACAAAAATATGATTTTTGTACTAAATTTTAAATTTACCACATAATTAAATTAAAAAAATAATTGAAAATTATATATAGCTTATGCAGGTTGGAAAGTCCGGGCCTATTCTTTTGCTAAAGCGGGAAAGGAATTTTTTGGCCAAGTGAGGAGCGGCAAAATTGGAGCGTCTTCTATTTGGTGAAAAAATCAAACAAAACATCATCGGCCATATACTGTGTTCACAGAAACACATCACCCAAACACATCACCCATCACAACTCACTCGGTTCATACACTCTCAAACACATCACCCACGCTCACTCTCAAACGCATGGATTTGGGGTTTCTATTGTTCGTTTCAATTGGGTTTGATTCAATTAAGCTTTCAATTGGGTCTGATTCAATTGGGGATTTATACATTGAAGTTTGTTTGCTTTAATTTGTTGTTATTTTCATGTTTCTCTCCCTCTGTTTGTCCCTCTCACTCACCTCTCTCTCTTTCTATCTCTATCAATTTAATTTGTTATTTTGCTACTGTGGAAAGTCTTCTTTCCTCTAATTTGCACTGGATGTTATTGTTAGTCTTGTTATGTGTAGATTTTATCTTCTGGTCCTTCTGTGTTGTTGAAGATTCAGATTTTCAAGAGGTAAGATTTTTTAAAATTTTTATGCTGTATTGTAAAATGGAAAGCAGAGGCCATTGACTAACATGATTTGTTATGTTTTTTTTCAAACTGATCACCTCTAGTGAGTTATGGACAGTTTCATCTATTGAGTTGTATTCATTTGTTCTGTTTTGGTGTCTCAGATGATTTGAATTTAAAATTCGGGGATTTGTTTGTCTTCAGCACTTGGAGAAACATCTGATTGAATCTGACTTGCACCCATTTTATGGGGAGTACTTTATTTTTATTGAACTTCTTGGAAATCTAGAACTTCTCGTTGGTTTTTGGTAGGTAGTATGCTTACTGTGAAGTCTTTCGCTCATTCTTTTAAATTCTTGTTGCATTACCAGCTAAGCATGAAAATGAGAGGAGATATCACACTTGGAAACGGAAAATGTAAAGACATATGAGCTGTTTATTCGAGACTGAAACATACGGGATGTTAGGCTATGGGGTAAGGTTTTGTATGCAGAAGATACTTTTCTAATATAGTCACTATGACAAGTAGGTTATGAAATTTTCATGTACTAAGAGCTAGTATCATGCTTTGCTAGTAAACAGATGGAGTGACTGTATGTATGTTAATTATTAAATATTATATTGATTTCTAATGTTTATAACTTTAGTAAAGAGAACATGTTTATGGTGCTGACTCGAGTTTTGTAGGAAGCAATGTTATGGGGATGTTACCTACATTCTTTGGACCAGGGATTGGTTTGCTCTTCAAATTGTAATATAGAAAACCCTGAAGCATACTTCTTTTCAGTGCTATTATATGTTGTTACCTGCAGACATAGGAATGATGCATCTCAGGGTAATACTATATGTACCTCTAAGTCAGCTTTTACTTATAATCTACGACAAATTTCTTTAAAGATCTATCCAAACAAATTATGTAAGTGTTACTGTTAATATTCTTATTAATATATAAAATACAGTACATGATCATTATTATATGTGCACATTGTTTGTTTTTGAAATTATAATAATCTAGGAATATATTCTAAATATTCAGACCGCGCTTTGAATATTTTTAGCAGCAAAAGATATTGAAGACTCTGTACGAACCTCTTTGCTCAAGGTACTTTTTCCCTTTTTCCTTGTTTATTCCATAAGCATGTAAATCTACCTATTTCATTTATTCATTATATTTTTCAATACGAATATGATTGGCTCAAGCATCCTTCTAAAGGGTGGTAAATAAGTGTAGATATACATTTATATATTAAGCTAATTTCTGAAGCTACAGCAAGTACAATTGTTTACTATATCAAGGAAAACAAAATTATTCTAAAACCTAATGGAATGATGTGCAATTGTGTAAAGTAAGTCGGCAACAGGTTTAGTAGGTTGACTACTAGAACTTCAGGAGATAATTTTCCTGACAAAACATTAAACTTATTTGCTTGACTATCTACAAATAAAAGATGGAGCCTGATGTTTTAATATCTGAAATTGTCTCTTGCAGACAAAAAAAAAAGCGTTTTCATGTCCCTTAGCTGTTTACAAATGGAAACAAGAGATTACACTCCTGCCCTACATGAGAGGGACTTCCATTAAAAACTGAACGTCCTTGTAAAGGAAAGTCTGCCATTCGGGTAGATTTCGTCTCTTCTGACCTTTTGCTTTCAACATGAAAACAAGTGTATGATGCAAGACATTTTAAAAAGCAGGCAATTTAACGTAACTGGGAACTTACGTTTCTTTGTACAAAGACAAACATGTACTATGGTTTTCTGGATTCACTGAGGAAGCTGAATGTTTTATAGCTCATATGTCTGCATGAAAGTTAATTAATTTCGATGGTTTTATTAATTGTTTTAAGTTAATTTTTTTTAAATATCATCAGATTTGGGAAGGGGGGATTCGAATCATGATACGTGATCCCTTGAAATTTTTATAAGTTTGTTCTGAGTCATGTTGTTGTTTCCGATTATTGGGTTATCCTGGAACTACTTACTAATGTGATAGTATATTTAAAATTTTGTCATAAAGGTTAACATCTTTGTGCGATTTGGTTATACATATTATAAACTGCATAACCTTTTTGGGTTATGCTTATATTATTGATGTACATCCCTGCTCATTACCTAAAAGATTAAAAGAGACAAGCCATGCATCCATCTCTACCCTGACATAGTTCTCTAGAAGAGATTGTGTTTTCGGAGCAAGCTGCTTTGATACCACATATATTCTGGATGGATCTAAAGTGGATAAATCTGGTGCATCATGGTAAATTGTAATTCTCTTATCTTCTTCAGTTCTTCTCCTTTAAGATAAGCACATTAAGATTAGTTGGTGATATTAATTGACAAGCATAATGTGATGTTTGATAAACCTCTTAGCCATCCTATGATCTTTAAGGGCTATAGATTCTCTTTTAAAGATATTGATAAGTATCTAGAAGTCAGTATTGACTGAATCTAGTAATCTTTGCCAGATTCATGTATGTTTTAAGCATATTTTGCTTAACTTAGAAAGTATTCTTGGTTCATTTATATTTTCTTTCAGGCTGCATGGTGTATGCAACGAGAATCCTCTAGCACCACTATTATATGTTCCAACTTAATGTTACCATTGGTATTCTGTTTGCCAACCTTGTTAAATTATAGCACAGCAAAGTAAGCCTTATCACCCTATTTTTTTTTCTTTACATCACTTGTGCACAATATGTACTTTAATGTGTTTTTCCGTAGTGGCTTATGTATATGTAACTGAGCCTTCCTGTTAATATCTTGAAACAGAATCAAAGGTGGATGGGGTTGGAGGCTGTCATTGGGATTGGCTGGTATTTCAGCACTCTTACTAACAGTAGGTTCACTCTTAGTTTTGGATACCCCAAACAGTTTTGTTGATGGCTTTGCATCAATAATAGCACTACTTGAAGGTATAACCTTTGTGCTTTTGTCCCTTGAGTATATCCTCTTTATATAATAGTTTGCCAAATTGCATAGAATTTGTGATAAGTTTGTTATTATATGTTGGGCTTATTCTTGATTTGAAACTTTAGGTACTTGAAGCTTGAGGATTATATTTGGTTGATTTTGCTGCTGATCATAGAACATTGCTAGCAGGGCTGCAACCACGGGTTTGATATTGTGGGAGTTGGCACCATTACGTGTACCATGCATGAGAAGGATTTTATTTGTCTTGTAATATTGGATTATATTTAGTTGAAAGACCTCATGTTTGTATCATGTTGTGACAGCAACATCACTTTTGGTAGTAGTATTTAGGTGTTTTTAATTATGTACTTCAAGAATTTTAAAGTAGTCTAAGACCTTGGGTGTGCTTGGTTTGGAACTAGAGTCCAGATGGATGATATAGATATTATGGTGGTGTATTATTTTGGGTTGAATATTTGCTTTGTTTTGTTTGGTACAAATGCAATAAAAAGAACATGTTTTGTATTTTAGAAAATTGTCTATAAACAAATAGTTTTTGTTTAGAAATAGCTGGGCCCGCCACCTGTGGGACCAAATTTTACGAAATTTTAATAGCTACTGCAACACTAGTTTAGTGTTGCAGTATACTAAGTTTAACGTTGCCATAGAAGTTTCTGGTAACAAAAGTAGTAGTGTTGCCGTAGAACCATACGGCAGCTGTGCAAAATGCAACGCTGAAAAAGCGTTGCCGTTTCTTTTCTTTTTTTGCACTACAACAACGTTTTTTTGGCTTGCTCCAACATTTTGAAAACGTTGCTGCAAGCCATCTATGGCGTAGTGTAATATTAGGTCAAATCAATTTGACCAATTGAGTTAAATTCACTGCACAAATCCATTTGTTTACTAGTAAAAAGCTCGAATCGGTAAGTGAGTAAACTTGCATGTGTAAGTAAACTCAAATTACTTTCATTCAGTTCTTAATTTTCTGAATTCGAATTAATCGAATTGGGGTTTTGAACTCGAAATCTTAATTTTCTTAAATGCAACTGAGGTTTTGCTTAAATGTTTACATTTTCTCGAGTAGATTATCCTGTAATAGCCAAATTCGTTGAGATTGATATCATATCTATAACAGCCTTAAATGTCATAAATATTACACCTTGAGACTTATGTCAGAAATATCATTCTGATCTTTATTTGTTATTTTGTAAGGATCGAGTAGTACTTGGTATTGTCATTTCGAATGGAGAAATGACATTTTGACTTAATAATTAATATTTTGAGACTTATGTTTTTTGTTATTTATCTGCGCGCGATCATTTTTGCTTGTTTTTCATTTTTGAATTGTTTTGGTTGTATGCTACTGTTTTGGCAAGTATTATTATAACAATAATACATCAGTTAAAGTCTATGAAACTGATGTATATAATAAGTAGAAACATCATTAGTACAAATGAAAAGTTTAAAGAACTGATGTCTGTTAATATGTTTAACATCGTTTCTTTCCTTGAGCTAATGTTAATATATAAGATACACATCGCTTAGTTGCCAGCAAATGATGTGCCATATACTATTTGACATCGGTTAGTTGCCAGTAAATGATGTGTCAAATACTATTTAACATCAGTTAGTTGCCAGTAAACGATGTGCTAGATATTATTTGACATCGGTTAGTTGCCACTAAACGATGAACCAGATACTTTTTAACATCAGTTAGTTGCTAGTAAACGATGTCCCAGATACTCTTTGACATCAGTTAATAATCGATGTAAAAGGGTTGGACCTTTCTCTACACTCACCTAGTCATCGGTTCAAAAATGGCCAGACATCGGTTTTTAACCGATGTCTATTGATGTTTTTCTAATAGTGATAGTTGTACTTGTTAGCTTCTTAGCCAGATGTAGGTTCAGTTTATATGGATGTTTGGAACATAAGGACAAGCTAGCATGACAGATGCCACGATATACCTGTACTTAAACTTTCATGTTTAGGACTTGCTACCGTGATAAATTTTTGTGCACTTGAATTGTCTATACTAATTTAAACATTTATGTCAGATGATGGTTCAACGAGCTTATGTCGGGTGTTGATTGGTTATCCTAGGTTGCACCTAGTTGGGTCCACCCTTTTTAGTATAAACCATATATGCTTGGATCGTGTTGAGACCGCAACCTTTTATGAGTAGATGATCAGAAAGGAAAAAAACAACATAATTTTAAAAATTTTCTTTTCTCTTTACTTTATCATCTTGCAGTTTTTATGAAAGTAGGTGAGTCACAGTAATGTTGCCTATATTAGGTCATGTTCCGGTGAGAATCCCAATTGATGTGAGATATGAGATCTAATCCTAGCCACTCATTTACATATCTTATATTTATCTCCCTCCACTCAATAAATTTTATTAATATTTTGATATTTCATCATCATCTTCTTTAGACTTCAACCACCACCTCCGACTACCGTAAACTACCACCTCCGACCATCATCTCTAGCCACCACTTCCGACCATCACTAATAATCACCAATAGTATACAGAAATCACCACAGTTAACCAAAAATCACCAACATTGAACAAAAATTATCTAAATCAAATTAATAAATTTTCACATCCCCACAACAACCACCACCTCCGGCCACCATATTTAGCCACCACTTTTGACCACCACGCACAAGCACCCAATATCCTAACCGAAAGCACTCCCATTTAAGTGAAACTAACAAAAATCAAACAAAAATTTCTACAACCACCACCACTAATCACCATACTAAGCTTTGTCGCCACCATCGTCACTATCATCTTCACCATCTACGTACCACTCCTATTTACATAATCATTGAATACAACTCAAAATCACTATAAAATCAACACAAATCAGTAAAAAAATCAAAAAAATCACCAGAATTTTAAGGAAAATCACAACTTATGGGATTTTCAAATCTAAGTGTATAATCTTGTATTTTACAGATCTGATGATAGCCGGAGTGTGATTGTGATGTATCTTCATGTGTAATCAGATAAGAAAAAGATAAAGAGTGCGTGTGTGTATGTGTGTGTGTGAGAGAGAGAGAGTCCAATCGAGATGTTAAATGGTGGTGTGGTGGCGTTAAATTAAGTTGGTCGGAGGTTAGTGACAAAACATCATCGGAGGTGGTGGTCGGAAAAAATTTTGGGTGGGTGGAAAAGATGAGGAAGGTGATACACACATATGTTGTATGTATATATTTTAATTGGGTAGTTAGGATTAAAAGAAAATGAAGGGCTGAGATCATATCTCAATTTTAATTTTTATTTGGGGTTCTAATTTGAGCATGAGCCTATATTTATATCCATGATGATAAATAATTTATATAAACTTCACTGGTTACGATTGGTAAGTTTTCTATTTTTTTACAAAATCAGCTAAAAATTGTTGCTAGTGTTCTCTGCTGTAGGAAGTTTGTGTTGTTCAGTGATGTTTGGATTTTGATTGTTGCTTTTTGTTCATATAAAGATGGCGGCATATATAGTAACATGAAAAAAGTAAGTAGAAGAAACTAAGTTTTGTAAATCGAGTAGCACAATATATTTAACTGTCAAATGAATGAGACTGTCTCAAATGATAATGAGACTGTCTCTTTTGTGTGTGAGAGTGTCTCAATTAACTAACAGAGAGAATAATCAGCAATAAGTAAATGACAGAATATAAAGCAAGAACACCAGAAATTTTCACTTGGTTCGGCCCCTACCCAATCTATGGCCTACATCCAAGTCCCTATGCCAACTAGCACAAAGATTATATTATTAGAACAATAATATATAGCTTACAGATTCCCCGATTACATGTTTAAAGCCACTTGGAAGAACCCTTCCCTTGACACAAATGTCTCCTAGCAAACCTGCTACCTAGCCCACTGGCTACCTTGGCTTATGACTTGCAATCCTATCTAATTGCCACAACCCGGCACAAGTGTGTGAGAAATGAATAAACTTTTACAACTCGATGAATGGAACTTCTAAACAGAATGTATATAAACTTGAGTGTTTGTGTATAGAAGTTATATTACAGTAGAACTTCGAGTCGATTCTTCTTGTTGAAAGGTCGTGTTTATATAGCACAAGAGCATATAGCCGTTAGATATGAATCCTTGAGTTTATAGCTGTTGAAGACAACAATCAATCAAGCATAAATTAGTGATTACATAATAATCAATCAGTGATCATAGCAACGGCTCCTTTAGGATTTGAAATCAAATCGCATACTATCCCTGAAATATATCCCTGCCATAAATACAATATATATATATATATATATCCTGCAAAAGATATGGTAATAATATATGGAACCTCAGAATCAAATCTCAATGATTTAATTCGAAGACCACTCAAAAATCATCATCCTAAAAACCTGGGATTAACAATCTCCCCCTTTTTTATGAAGATGAACATTTTTGAATGTCGAACAAGATATTTCTATCTCCCCCTGTTAAAAATACTTATATAGACAATGCAATCGAATACATACAGAGTAATCTAGTAGTCTGAGATTAAATCAGTGCATATTATGAGCAAGTAGAATCAGACAGCAAATAAATTCCAAACACAAATAGCCACCAATATTCAAAATGACCACAAATATTCAAGGTTACCACAAATAAGTTCAAACACATAATCAAGCACAACTAAGTTCAAACACAGAGCAAGCAACTTAAAACAGTTCAAATTTCAAAAACAATTAAGTTCTCCCCCTTTCATCAACATAAAAACAGACTTAATCATCGTCAGGAATATCAACTGGATCTTTGCCCTTGCCCTTTTTCTTGTACTTAGGAGAGTCCCCATAGGTAGAAAAATTCTGTGCAAAGAAATCTGATGAAGGAGCTTTGCCATCTCTAGCATCCATCCACTGAAAGAGCTTCTCCATATATTCATCCTTTGTAAGTCCAAATGTAGCAGGAGGAGGGATTGCTGGGAGAGGGAGAGGTGAAGTAATTTCCTTGAGAGTACAATCTCCAATCCAGTCAGTCTTTTTATGCCAGGGTGTGACATGTTTGCCATGAATAGAAGTGAGCTGTTTGGACAAGAACTGTGTCTCGAAACCCAACTTAAAGAAAAGCTTAACAAATTCTTTTTCCCAGGCCTTGGCAGTATAAGTCATTCCTTCCTGAAGTGAGCTAAATTCGAAATCTATTCTCCTAGAGATGCTTCGATCATTGGCTTTCAATACATCCAATTTGGAATGTAGTAACTCCATAGACTTGGACATTGATGCAAGAGAGGACTCAACAGAAAGCATCTTAGTTTGAAGAGATTCGATGACTTTAGCATTTGCTCCAATTTGAGCAGAAACGCCATCAAGAAATGAATGCAACTTAGCATTGCCAAAAGAGGATGGAGCAGTGGGAGAGTGAGGCAAAGAAGTGTCTGACAGAGAATCAACATTCTCAAAAACAAGCTCATTTGACTTAGTAACCGAAAGATGGTTACGAGCTAAGGTATTCAAATCAAATGTTTCAGTCAAATTATCCACTTCTTCAGTGGCGTCAATCACTTTGAAATATTCAAAAACTTTAGTCAAAAGACATGGGTATGGCAAATGCATGGAATCATGAGAAGCACAATGAATCATGTTATGAATTAAGAAAGAAGCAACATTAAAAGGCATTTTCTTAACAAATAAAGACAGTAAAATTGAATCTTGATAGGTGACCCTATCTCGACCACTTTTGCGCGGTAAAAGGTTTGTATGAAAGAACTTGAATAACAAGAGACAAGTAGGAGTGAGAGATGATACCAAGGGTTAGGAGTCAGCCGAGATCGAAGAATCTCCAAGAATGGTTTGAAGCTGCTCTTTATATGGAAGGTCTTCAATCTCTGAGAATGGTTGATGAGAGGTGAAGGGGCAAGGTCCACTGGCAGCAACTCCAAGAATAGATCCAATCCAGTCAGCAGTGAGCACAATGGGAACACCCTTAACATTCGAATACACCATTTCGTTATGCCCTTTAGTCAAATTAGAGTAAAAATCTCGAACCAAAGAGGGGTAAAACTTCATCGGAGGCAATAAAAGAGGTGCACACTTGAGAGTCTCAAAGATCTGCACTATACCAATGCGTTGAAGTAGGTCACTATCCGCCCTTCTTTCTTTGAGAATTGGTTTTGTCTTGTTTTTAGAGGACCCCTCAGTAGTCATAAACTCCGCTTTCAAGCTTGGCTCCGGAATGGAAGACTCGGAGTTAGAATGGTCTTCAGAAATGCCTGCCTTCAGTCGTTTAGAGGATTCTGACTTTGATGGAGGCTTGTCGGAACGAGTTGCAACCGATCGGGTTTTTCGCGCCATTAGAAGAAAAAGGGAAAAATACAGAGAGAGAAGAGAAGAGAGAATAGAAGAGACACTTAGGAAGACGTGCCCGAGAAAAAGTAATTAAGGCATACAGGTGTAGACCATGCAAGAAAATAGCATAAACTGACTCACATTACTAACAAGTAAAACTACCACGTATTCACCGATCAATTAATTTAAATCACAATCAAATTAACATATTCACAGAAACAAGAATTAAGGTAATTAAATCAAAATACAGTGATACTATTTACCAGTCGATCAATTAAAGGGTGCACATACCAAGCTCCCTTCGAAGCATGCAGAACCTATCTTCAGATAAAGGCTTTGTAAAAATATTAGCTTTTTGATTTTCAGTAGGAATAAATATAAGCTCAATATTACCTTTAGCAACATGATCTCGAATAAAATGATGACGAACATCAATATGTTTGGTACGAGAATGCATGACAGGATTTTTGAAAATGTTAATAGCAGAAGTATTATCACAATAAATTGGGATATTTGAAAATTTTATACCAAAATCTTTCAGGGTTTGCTTCATCCAACGGATTTGTGCACAGCAGCTACCTGCAGCAATATATTCTCCTTCTGCAGTTGACATTGCAACCGATGTTTGTTTTTTACTATGCCAAGCTACTAGACAATCACCTAAAAATTCACATGCTCCGCTAGTGCTTTTACGATCAACTTGAGATCCTGCGTAATCAGCATCTGAAAAACCAATTAAATCAAAAGACGGGGAATTGGGATAGAATAGTCCCAAGTCGTCAGTTCCCTTCAAATATTTAAATATTCGCTTTACAGCATTAAGATGGGATTCCTTAGGCGCTGCTTGAAAGCGAGCACATAAGCAAACACTAAACATGATATCTGGACGAGAGGCAGTAAGATATAACAAAGAACCAATCATACCTCTATATTTGGTAATATCAACAGACTTACCATTTTCATCCTTAGTGAGTTTGGTGGTAACACTCATTGGAGTTGATTTAGGAGTAACATGCTCTAAATCAAACCTTTTGAGTAAATCCTTGATATACTTACTCTGATGAATAAAGATACCTGCATTTGTTTGGTTAATTTGAAGTCCTAGAAAGAATTGTAATTCTCCCATAAGACTCATGTCGAACTCCTTATGCATACAGTCTGAAAACCATTTGTATAAGGCCTCATCTGAAGCTCCAAACACAATATCATCAACGTATACTTGAACCAATAAAAATCATTTTTCTTATGAAATATAAAGAGTGTAGGATCGAGTGTACCACGAATAAAACCTGAGTCAACAAGGAATGCACTAAGTCGATCATAGACAGATTTCTTGAGTTTGTATACGAAGTGAGGATACTTCTCATGAATGAATCCTGGAGGCTGCTTTACATAAACTTCTTCCTGCAGATATCCATTTAAGAATGCAATTTTGACGTCTATCTGGTAAAGCTTAAAGTTCTTGTATGCTGAAAATGCCATAAGAATATGTATAGCTTCTAAACGAGCTACTGGAGCATAGGTCTTGTCGTAGTCGATACCCTCCTATTGATTATAACCTTGAGCCACGAGACGAGCTTTATTTCTGATAATGTTTCCGTCTTCATCCTTTTTATTCTTGAAAACCCAGCGAGTACCAATGACTGTGACATCTTTTGGAGGTGGTACAAGTTCCCACACATCCCAACGTTCAAATTGGTTAAGTTCCTCTTGCATTGCTATTGACCATTGTTCATTTCCCACTGCTTCTTGAGCATTTTTGGGCTCGAATTCAGCTACAAAAGCATAGAATGCACAAAAGTTTCTCACCCTGATTCGAGTAGTGATCCCTTGATTTAAATCTGAAAGAAGATTGTCTGGAGGATGATTCTTCACAGCTCTGGATGATTTAGGAAGATTTATTCGACTCATTTCTTCTTCATTTGAATCCTCTGATTGATTAGGAATTTCTGAAGAGTTTCTTTTAGTTCTAGAAGATGAGTTATCAGATGCTTCATAAAACTCTGGGGATGATTGAGAGAAAGTGGAATTCCTTTGAGGTGTCTCCTGTTCTGTTGAAGAATGAGGTAGTTCCTTTTCAAAGAGAGGCTGTCCCTTTTTGGATTGAGACTGACTCGTTCCAGATTGAGACTGACTCTTTCCAGATTGAGATTGACTCTTTTGAACATAAGAATCA
The DNA here is from genome assembly GCA_036435485.1 of Saposhnikovia divaricata. NCBI lineage: Eukaryota > Viridiplantae > Streptophyta > Magnoliopsida > Apiales > Apiaceae > Saposhnikovia > Saposhnikovia divaricata. The sequence continues at coordinate 49,432,263 of CM071594.1, read as the reverse complement.
TCATCTGCGAAAACTTCCCAACCTTTGGCTAGATCAAGATTAGACTCATTGAAGGTAATATTAATAGATTCCTCTACTTTATTCTTATCAGGATTATAAACACGATATGCCTTACTAGAAGTGGAGTAACCCAAGAATATACCTTCAATAGCACAGGGATCAAGTTTCCCACGATTTGGCTGAGTATCTAGAATAAAGCATTTGGATCCAAAAACTCGAAAGTAACTAATATTAGGAGTTCTATTTTTAAGCAATTCATATGGAGTTTTCAACAAGATAGGACGAATTAATACTCTATTAAGTACGTAACAAGAAGTATTTACCGCCTCTGCCCAGAACTTTCGAGGTAACTTACTCTCATGATCGCAAAGTCTTAGCAGTTTCTTGTAGTGTTCTATTTTTGCGTTCAACTATTCCGTTCTGTTGAGGAGTGCGTGGAGCAGAAAATTCATGTGATATGCCTCTGGCCTTGCAATAATTGACAAAGTCTTTCTCAAATTCTCCACCATGATCACTCCTGATCGTTCTCAGCTTCTTGGAATACTTAGTTTCAAGGTTAGCAATTAAATCTTGGAATTCACTAAAAGCTTCATCCTTAGTACGAAGAAACAGTACCCAAGTGAATCGATAAAAGTCATCAACTATAACAAAAGCATATTTCTTACCTCCAAGACTTACATATCTTTCAGGTCCAAAAAGGTCGAGATGCAGCAACTGCAATGAATCAGTAGTAGACACCTGATTTTTGGCTTTGAAAGATGTCTTGACTTGCTTTCCCAGTTGACAGGCTGAACAAGGTTCTGTCTTTTTATATTTGAGCTTAGGCAGGCCTTTGACTAGACCATGAGATGAGATTTTCTTCAAAAGATCCATATGAACATGGCCAAGTCTTCTGTGCCAAAGATGCTACTATTCTTGAATGGACGCTAGCTACAAACTTCTTCCTGTTGCTCATCAAAATCTAACACAAAGATATTTCCTTTTCGTTTGGCTACTAAAGGAGTCTCATTAGAATTAGTACCAATAAAGCACATATTTTTATCAAAGTTAACACTATGACCAGAATCTGTGAGTTGACTAACACTAATGAGATTGTATTTAAGACCTTCAACCAATCTTACATTATTAATATAGAGTTTTTCATTACCTATGGTGCCTTTTCCAACAATCCTTACCGTATTGGAATCGCCCAAGGTAACTAACCCTCCATCTTAAGCAATTAGAGATAGGAATTTCGACTTGTCTCCTGTCATATGACGGGAACAACCACTGTCTAAGATCCACTTATTCTTTGGAACGTGAACCTTTAAGCACACATGCAAGACATATATATATATATATTCATGTCTTAGGTACCCACCTTGATTTGGGTCCTGCATTGTTAGTATCTATGATATTATATAAATGTCTTTCTATTTTCTTAATCCAAATTTGAGCAGTATTAGAAGAATCAGACATATATGACTGATAAGGTTTAGCAGTTTGGCCCTTAATATGACAGAATTTGGATTCTGCCGAGATATATCCCCTTTTTCCGCAATCCTTGCATTTCTCATATGGCATACTGTACTTCATAGTAGTCCTCTTCTTTGTCTTTTGGAATGCACTCTTTTTGTTCGAGTTATATCCCAGTCCTTCTTTTCCCAAAGAGGATTTTTGGCTTGCCAACATCACGTCTAATGTGCCTTCACCATGCACGAACTTGGCCAGATTTTCTTTAAAGGATCGATCTTTTCCTGGAGTTCAGAGAATTTCTGTTCTGTGTCCATCTTTTTGCATTCAGTTTCCTTGAAATAATCTATTTCCTGCCTTAGTGTGGCTAAGCAAGCATCCTTTCTTTCAATCTCATTTTTCAGATGCGTATTTTCTTCGATAAGCTTGGTCATCTTTTCATATAGCAACTTGTTTTCTTGAGCAAATGATTCCTCTTTCATAAAATCATCCATTTCACTTAGCACTTCACTTAATGCTTGCTTTAAGTATGCGTTTTTATTTCGCAATTTTTTATTTTGTGCCTGCAAGGTTAGTAAATCTTCAGAAACAAATGATTTTAGAGGAGTAGAAAATACCTCTTCATTTTTACTGAAGTTTTCATCAAATCCAGCAAAACATAGTTGAGCAACTTCATCATCAGAGTCAATTTCTATATCAGATTCATCGTCACTCCATGTAAGAAATGCTTTACTCTTTTTCTTCTACTTTTCTTGATCCTTTGATCCAGAAGATTTCAATTTCGCCTTCAGTTGAAAAAAATTCTTTTTTATATGACCTTTCTTGCCGCATTCGAAACAGACTTCATCGTTAGTGTTGTTTTTGTATTCCTTTTTGAATCCATAAGGTTTTTGAGTAGGTCTGCTAGCAGCTTTCTTTTTGGAAAGAAACTTATGAAACTTTTTTGTTAGAAGAGCAATTTTTTCATCTGAGTCTTCACTAGAGCCTGCAATAGTTTTAAGGGCTAGAATCTTTTTCCTTGGTACTTCCTCTTCCTCATCATATCTTCTCAATTGGTTCTCAAACTCTTCTAATTAACTGAAAAGAGTGAGTGTATCCATTTTTGAGATCAAGGAAGAATCCTGCAGAGTTGTTACTTTAGGAGCAAACTTTTTGGGCAGTGATCGAAGAATCTTTCTGTTAATTTCTACCTGAGGAATGTGCCTTTCCAAGAGAGCGATAGAATTCATTAGTGTGAGAAATCGTCCCTGAGCTTCTTTTTTGCTTTCATCCTTTTCCAATCTGAAACTTTCATAGTCACTCAGGAGAAGATCAAGCTTGACTTCACGAACCTTTGAAATGCCTTCATGACTTACTACAATAGTATCCCAAACTTGTTTAGCCAAAGTACATGCTGAAACTTTTCGAAGTTCAGTAGCACACAGTCCATTGAGTAAAGAATTCATAGCTCGAACATTATAATTCAGAGAATTGACTTCATCAACAGTGAGATCTTTTACTGGTTTGGGTTTGCCATCCTTCATGGGGATAGTGATGCCATTTTCAACAGCATCCCATTTGTATGTATCCTTCTAGAGAAATATTCTCATTAGGAACTTCCTGTCATGATAGTTTTCCGTTCCAAGCAAGAGTGGTGGAACATTCACTAGTACAGAATTGACTTTTAGCGTCGGTCAAAATAGGCATTATGCGTCGGTTATTGGGCGTAGTACATGTAGGCGACACTATAGGTCTGTGCTATAGCGTCGGTCAAAATGCCGTTGCCAATACACGGTTTGTGTCGGCACTAGAACCGACGCATATTGATGTTAACCGTTGCTTTTGGTTCGCTATAAGCGTCAGTTGTGTGGAAAGCCGACGCATATAATATACACCTTTTGTGTCGGTTGTCAGGAGAACCGACGCATTTGGATGTCCAAAAGCGTCAGGTTTATAGAATGCCGACGCATATAATATACACCATTTGTGTCGGTTGTCAGGAGAACCGACGCATTTGGATGTCCAAAAGCGTCAGGTTTATAGAATGCCGACGCATATAATATACACCATTTGTGTCGGCTCTCACGATAACCGACGCATATAGCCATGGCCAAAAGCAACAGTTCTGTAAAGTACGATGCATATTGACTTGGTTATTGGCATCGGTCCCCTTATAACCGACGCCTAATGTTAATTTTTTTTAAAAAAATAATTTTTTTATTTAATTAATATCCAAATAACCTGCTTTTCACATACATTCAATATTAGCCATCAACAAACATCAGCACACACCCAAAACATAGAATCATAACACAAACTGATCAAAAACTAGATTCCAATAAATTCAAAAGATTTAGCATTTACACTTGGAAGAAAAAGTACATTAAATTCCACACTCCCAAAAATTCTTTCTAGTTGTTTCCCTTACAAAATCAAAAAAAATACATGAAATATCGTCCACGTGTAAAAAATTGTGCATTGAGATAATGTTGTACGAGGTAGGGTGAGCTGTCCAAGTCCAAATACCTGTATTAGAACAAAGCATATTTTAATTATTTTTACGTTCAGCAAATTAAAAAATTCACAAGAATAAAAGGAAATGCTTTGCAGACAACAAATACGTATTAAACGAACAATGAGGGATCGTTGACAAAGGACTTTGTAGCCAATTTTATGAAAACAATATCTTATAATAGAGCAACAAGGTGATACCTTCAAGCCTCCGGCTAAGCCAGGAGCACGGAAAGACTTAGATGATGTCCTATTAGCCTTGTAAAAACTGGAGTTGAAGATCAGTAGCAGCCCAAGCCTAGAAGTCAAAGGTATAATGTCAAAAAATCTGAACCAGTTTATAATAATATTAAAATTCAAAATATAATGTGATGCCTTAACTGTATTAAATTTGAAATTGAGCTCTGAAGATGATAGCCAGAATTTTCATTGTTGATATAACAATCCTTTTATGAATTGCCAACTAGTTGAGAATTTGATGCTAACTTAATTGAGGTTATGAGGAATGTCTTGTGCATTTATATGCAAAGTTTTATCTAATTCTTATGTGTAAATACATTGTGAACAAAAAAAGATACTAAAGTACGTGGGGATTTTATTCTTATTATACCTGGAACTAGAATAACTATGTCTGTAAAAACTTTATTTGATAATTGGTTATCGTAAATAGAATAACTATTTAAATACTTATGAAGTTCTTGGTATGTTTTTCCCCAGGCTATGCTATTTACTAATTAACCGAGATAGGCCATCCTCCTAAATTGGTTTGAGGCTCATGCCTTGTGGTAGACGAAAATAACATGTAAAATTGACTATGGTACCTGATTATAAACATTCCACAATAAAAAATTGTGCCCAAAGCTCTCGAACCTCTTTGATTTCCTTTTTGGTATAGCTTCTCGAACCTAGACCCTTCCAAACATAAAAGATAACATATTTAAAAACATTTACAAGTTCAATATTTGTAAAATAATATTTTAGTTGTTTCTCTTACCACTTTCCAATCAATGTCGGGATTTTTTTGAGAAAGCATGATAATGTCATGCATGTACTTCATAACAAAAAAACCACACTCCGTACCTCCTTCTTGTTGAGGACACTACACAAATAAACAAATGAGCCAAAAAAAAAATGTAAAAACAAAGTAAGTTATACCTGAACCTCAGTATGACACCAAAGAAATTCTTTTCTATTATTCCTCGATCCACCTTGAGGTACATACAATTTAAATGCCCTGTGAAATAAGTATATGTCATCACATCTCTTTTACTAAATTAGAATATGTCTATTACATGCGTGAAAATTGAATTCAACTTTAACTTACGTTCGTGCAGGTGTTGTCAAGCGTATTTTCCTTTCTTTTTTCAATGGATCAAACACGTAGATAACACTTTCATGGAGACAAAAAAGGAGCAACATCCAGTGATTGCTACAATGATACAGACATATATCATGTACATGTTGGATTATAAATGCAAGACAATTATTAAAAAAAATTTATTTTGTTCTTACTCTTGAATGTAAGGTGCTAGAATAAAACGCCTCTGTTTATTAGCAACCAAGAAATCTGTCATGTACTCAGTAGCTTCTTGTTGACGTTGATAGTCACGGATATTCGGTATTGCCAATCTAGATGGCAACATGAATGCAAACTTTTCATCCTTCAATTGATTACATAACGTGCCAACGTACCTATAAAAAAGACTCATTACAATAAAAATATGTGTTGATAGATTATAAAGTAAATTAAGGAGAAAAGACTTAGTCTTACTTCAAAAAAATTTCCAAAATGGGTATGTTTAAACAACTCATTTTCAAAAACTGACTGACATCTTCAAGCGCGACATATATCGGATCTTCTTCATTTCCTTGAAACTTAAAGACATCATCTTTTTTACTAGAGGGCCTTCTGTTAAGCAAGAAACGCAAAGATCGACAATGCTCACTTGAATTTATGTCATCATGTAGTACTATAGGGGTTTTCTTCATTGGAGTCACCGAACCTTTGCTTTCAACCTTTTTTGGCATCTGAACAATTCTTTTGGGGCTCATCTCATGGTCCTTTTCCTTCTCCGATAATATAGGATCCTAATCAAAGACATTTATAGCTATGACATATCGTAATTAAAATGATATATTAATTACTATTAACAAATGAACCTCACAAGATATACCTGCCCTAACATCACAAGGTCCTTCGGCCATTGAACAAAGCTACCTGCTGCATTTCCTACCGTCTCATGTTCCTCACATGTCACAGGAAGCGGAGTAAGTTGATATTCAGGTACAATGTCATCAACTGATACTCTGACATTATGAGACGCAATCGGATTATTATGAATCATATTATCCCCTTGACTAATTGATGGAAAAACTGTCCCCCTTGCCACAACAACTTTTCCTTTCTCCACATGTATCACACAAAGACGACAAAGTGTTGGATTCTGCATCATAAATTAAAAACATTCATATATTTGTTATATGTAAAGATAATATATACTTGTTGGGACAGAACAGTATCAATTGCCCACATGGTTTTTCTCTGTTTTGTAACATCTAAACAGAGAAATAAATAGAGCAGAAATATTCAAAATTTATATTACTTTTTCTCTGTTCAAAGATAACTTATTTCTGAATAGCACACTGCCCAAAGACAACTTATTATTTTTTTTAGGCTGATGAGTATCTTGCTTACTTTTTTATGCAGTCGCTATGGCGTCTTTATTTTACTGCTAGAGTCTTTCTTACTATGAGGAATTTACTTTTTCTGTTTTTTGCAGACAGCAAGGAATAACTACAGCACTATAGAAATCTTTCCTGAAAGTTTTTAGGATATCCTTTTGGACAAGGTATGCACCATCTCTTTCATGTATTAATGAGACGTTGTAGTTAATAATATACATATCAGATAGAAATGTCAACAAAAGAGAATTCATATCTTGTACATCTTTTTGATGTCTGATCTTCATTCTTTTGCAGATTGGTTTCAGGTTAGTGGAAGACATCAGCTGCCACTTGTCTGGTAGCAAATCTGGATTTAAAAGACCAATTTTGGCATTCTGGAAATAAACCTAAGTCATCTATGTTCTGTTAAATGCTCTGGTCCTGTCGGGTATTTTCTGTAGTATTGTGGATGTAAAGTTATTGTTTTACTATACATCAAAGCTAATCAGAGCTTCAAATTTCTTGATGCAATTCTGGCCTACCTTGATTATTGAATGCATAAGCTCTCAAAATTACTACACACGTCCTGTCTCCTATTGATGGCTGGCTAGCAAAACACTGAGTAAGCTAAACAAATAGTAGATGTTTAGCCGGACCTGTTAGCTATTTGAATCCCCTAGTTCTCCTTAATCTCTATCCAGACTTATCGAAACCCCACATTCATTTTCAGATATGCAATGATTCTTGATTCTTATACATACACAAAAATGCAGTAGCCCTTACGATATGGGTGAGCATGGGGAAGAAATGTACGATGACCCATATACACATTTTTTTGCAATTCTTTAAACGAATGTCAATCGTAGAATCTTCACAAATTGGACATGCTTTAGCTCCTTTTATAGTGTACCCTGAAAGGTTTCCATAGCCAGGAAAATCACTTATGGTGCAAAAAATCATGGCACGTAAAGTGAAATCTGTTTGGCTGTATGCATCGTGTATCCTCTCACGTTGATTCCACAATAACAATAGATCTTCAAGAAGTGGTTGAAGATAAACATCTATGTTATTGCCGGGTTCTTTAGGACCGGGGATGAGCAACGTTAACATGATATACTTGCGTTTCATGCATAACCAAGGAGGCAAGTTGTAAATTGTTAGAAGAACCGGCCAAGTGCTATGTTGAGAGCTTAGAGTGCGATATGGATTCATGCCATCTGCACAAAGTCCAAGTCGTAGATTTCTGACTTCTGCACCAAATTCTGGGAACTTTCCGTCAATGGTTCTCCACTGTGGAGAATCACCGGGGTGTCTGAGCATCCCATCTGATTTTCTCCCTTCCACATGCCACCTCATAAGCTTTGCATCATTGACATTTGCAAAGAGGCATTTGAATCGTTCCACTATGGGTAAATACCGTAACACCTTGACAGGAGGCCTCTTCTTGTCATCAGTAGAAGAATTATTTCCCTCCCGCTTGTACCTAGAGGCTCCGCACTTGGGACATGTGTGTAGATGTTCATGCTCATTACGAAATAGAACACAATCATTGGGACATGCATGTATTTTCTTTACGCTCATACCCATAGGACACAATATCTTCTTCGCCCCATAGGTGGAAGTGGGAAGCTCGTTATTCGGAGGAAGTATGTCTGCTAGAAGTTTTAGCATTTCCGTGAAACTCTTGTCACTCCACCCGTTCTTTACTTTAAGTTTACATAACATCAAGGTTGTTGATAACCTAGTAAACTGATTATTGCACCCTGGATAAAGAAGTTTTTTGGAATCGTCAACAAAGTTCTCAAGAAACTTTGGTTGGTGCATTAAAATATCTTCAACATCTTCAATCATCTCATCAAGCCTATCATTTTCTGCATCATCTTCTTCATTCGTAAGCATAGTATCTCCATTATTTCCATAATTCCCATCAGATGTCTTTGTATTTTCAGAATGTATACCTTCGCCATGCCAAATCCACTTAGTGTAATCAGCCATGAAACCACGACGAAACAGATGGTCACGCACTGTCGTATCACTAGGATACTTTTTTAAATTATAACAATCACGACATGGACATGTGATTCTTTCTTCTTTTCCCTCTTCCCTTCTTTTCTTATCTATATTTTTCTTCGCACATTCAATGAACTCGTCAACTCCATCAACATACTCTTGTGTTGCACGTGATATTTTGTACATCCATGTATAACGATCCATGTTATATTTCTACAAAATATATGAAAGAAAAGTTCTATAATGGTTAAGGCGATATACAATAGCTTATAATCATAATTCTTTTTAATTTTTTAATGTTTTATAACTCCTACTTGCAACTTCTCTATTTGAAAGATTCAAATATTTGTAAGTTAAAACTAAACAAGTACTTGTGAGTTGTGTCAAACGTCAATACATGTTCTCAAATGGATGTGTATAAGGGGCAATCATAATTGCAAAAGCCATGAGAAATATCCTGATCTATATAGCTGGTTAGTTCAAGAAATCACAAGCAAGAAGCACCTTGGTGTCACCATGGTTCCTATTGTTAGAAAGTACCTGGCTGGTAGCCTGGTACTGACATTTTCTAGACTTGATGACAATATTTTAATTTTATATGTCATCATTAAAATTTAGAGTTTAGAGTAACAAACAAAGATTCTAAGAAACAAGAACCAGGTAACAGAACATTTAAAAGAAAGAAATGATATCAAACAGCCAAGATGAAAACAGAGAAGTATAGTTTGTAATGAGCAGAGTGAGAGTAGCATACCTGAGACTCATGAACTTCTTAGCATTCGAACTTGTGTACACACTAAGATTTATAGCTCAGCATATGGACTAATACTGTCTTCTCTCTTCAGAGCCAGGCAAGGGCCGATGTAAAATATTACTATAATCCTTGATTTTCTAAATTTTCAGCCCTATCAACATTCTATATTTTCAGCCAGTGACAGGGTTATAGTTTTTTCTCTTTTTGCGTATCAACTGATTTATTTCTCTAAATTTTTTATTATAAGACATTCACGATTTCGCAGGCTTAGCACAAACAAGTTGACAAACTAAAGTTCATATTGTAGTACAGTATCACTTTCTCAACATTTTCATTGTTTTGCAATTTGCCCTGGCAGAACTACCTTGTTCCTTTACACTCTTAAACATTCTTCTGTCGAGTACTATTTTCTTATTATCTTGTTCAGCTCAAAAGACCTTAATTTATGATGGATCTGGTCTTAATGCTTTTAAAGTTCACATCACTCTTTCTAACCCTAGTAACATACATATATGGCAACCACCCAAATCAATTCAAGTGTGCGTGTTCAAGAGAGATAGAGAGATATCGATGCAACAGGAGAGAGGGATGAAAAAGGTCCAGCAAAGGGCGACAGAACTGAGGTGAATGAAACGTAAATATAAACACCCCGACCAGGGGTTGGAAATGTATTGTTTTTATTTTGGAACTAACCCCCTCCAACCCCCGGTAAACCCCCAAAACCCAACCCCTGTCTTAATTTTCAAATACATGAAAAAAAAATATAGATAATTTAGCCAGACTGATTCAGAATTCGTATCTAGTAATCTAAACACTCTTTACTAAATTCTGTTTCTTTTATTCAACACTTTTTTAATGCACATACACCATATGCAATGAATACTTATTGCATGAGCAAATGGCGAGCTGTAGATTTTCGGTACTGAACTGGATTATGGTTTAGTGTTTTGGGATGCTATTTTCATGAGTAGAAGAGACGTTCAGACTGCAAAAGGAGAAGGAGACTCACTCACAAGCATTAATTGATATACTGTTAATGGAACAGAAAGAGACTTCTTTATGTATACACTTGTTGCTAATCAAGCAGGTGTAGTAACAGCATTGCTGAAGGCAAAGCACACACATTACGGTGAATGCAACTTAATTACATAGTACAACATAACAACTAAAATAGAATGAGCACTTTTTAAACTAATAATAGAATGAGTATTGGTAGAGTCGATTACTTAGTACAACAACTAAAAAAAACAATGGTGGACAACGGACCGTCTATTTCGCATAAAGCATCAGAAAAACACGTACTCGCATACATAATATACCTAGTTTGACTATACAATTACACATACAAACACAAAATGACATAGAAACTGAAACTGTCGAAAAAAGAGAAATGGGGGCTAATTAAATCGAATGTTAGATACATACAAAAGAAAAGATTACATGAGCACAACATAACAATAATCAAGCATCATACAGAGAAACAATGTAAAAAAGAAAAGAGGTGCATACTATACATAAACACACACAAAAACAAATAAATTAGAACTGACCCAATTCAAGATTTGTAGTTTAAATGGGGGGTGAGAACCAACAGCTTCAGTTCTTCTTCAGTTTTGATAACACGAAGTTAGAGATTTTGGGTTGTAAGATTTTTAGGGCTTTGCATCTTTGTTGAGTTTTAATTGAGAGATGAGGAACAGTAACCCAATTAATAATCAAACGTCAAATATCAAATATAATCTATTTAAAAACACATACAGACATACCCAATTGCAATCACAATGAAATTTCATAATCAAAGAAGCCAAACACACATACTATAGACAAGTTACATTCCCTGCTTGCTACCAGTAGAGATACTTCGAGATCGTCATTAAAGGTTAGTGATTTAAGATACTTCGAGAAGGCTAGTGATTTAAGAACACTATCCAACAAAGAAAAAAACAAAACATACAAAAATATAGAGATTATAACACGGCCATACATACATACATACCAGCAATATCATGAATGGTAAATTGATACAGAGAACCCAGATAAAGGCAAACAATTACCTCAGATAATCAAACCAATAGATACCCAGAAAGTAAGAATAAAGCTTCGATTAGGGAGTTGTATCAATAAGCTGCGCGAGAGTAGCATCTAACAAGTGAGGAATTGGGGAAAGAGGGGGGAAGAGGAAGGGCGGGACATCTGTTTTCTAGACCCGGTAATAAAAAGCTATAACCTGAAATATTATAACCTGAAATATTAAGAATTAAAATTAATTTTATTATAAAATGATTTATATTTATTAATTGATATTATATAAAATTTCAAATTATTTAAAATTTACATAGATAAAAGTGTAATTTTTTTAGTAATATAATTTACATAATGAAGCATTATCCGGATATAATTTTATCATGAATTATGGCTCAAGATATACTGCATAGTAATGAATGCATATTAGTTATTTGTGTAATAAAAATATTTAAATTTATTTTTTTATTAAATATTGTTTGATTTGTATAAATCTTATTGGAATATTATTATGGGTTTTTTCATAAATACCCAAGTCCGGATTTTTTTTTTTTTGCAAAAACACTTTGAAAGAAAAAATTTGTGAAAATACCAACTTATTTGCAAAAATACGATCTATAAACCAAATCAACCAAATACAATTCTTTGCAATCACATGCAACCTGCTGCGCAACCATATATGTAACCAGATGCAATTAGTTGCTTAACCAGATGCAATTGGCTGTATTTTACTGATTTGGTTGCAGATCGTATTTTACTTATATCATTTTTTGATTAAAAATTGCATTATATACAAAATCAATTTCTATGTAATTTTGTGTAACCACTAATTTTTGCGTAATCTTTTAATCTGTAAGGTTGAATTTTCGTAAAAACTATTGAAAATATGAATTTGAAACCGCATAAGTAAAGAATTTATCTACCGTGCGTGTCAAGTAGATTCTCTTTATCCTTTACAATAAAAAATTGTAAAAAAAGGATCAAAATTTTAAATGTACGAAAAAAAAATTGTTAAAAAAGGGCAAAAATGTATTTTTAAAAAAGTACACTTAGAAAAATGGTATTCTTGAAAAAATATCTAATATAATATAAATAACAAATTATTTATATAAAAATATTATTTATATATATATTTTTTAAATTATAAATTTGAATTTGTTATTACCTCACAAGATGGTTTACCATAACGGTGCCTAAACAGAGCATCACCGCACATTTTGGTTATTTATCTATGCAGATAGTCTATTACACATGATTGTTTTATATTTATAAAAAAATTGAGGATTGCTTTCAATAAATTTGATTATATATTGCAGTGGAAGTGTTGTTGGCCCGTACCCCATTTGTCCCGGGATCGAGACCTTGGTCTGATAGTTTGTGTAGGGTGTACTGCTTATGGATAAGTACCTATGGAAGAGAAGAAACTGTGACTTTCTATGTCGTGTTTAGAATGTGATCAACTCTCTCATTTCTCATTCTTCTATTATAGTTCTTCAGGGGATGATGAGTTTTACTCATTTTTACAAATTTGATTATAGGCGTCGAATTCGAATTTCATGAGTTTAGAATTTAATAGACTGCATAAAGTAACATATAATTTATGTAAAAATATTATTTGTATATATAATTTAGTTTTTTTTAAATTATAATACTTTAAGTGTCGGTCCAATGTAAGGCGTTGCATAAAATACAAACAAACAGCGTCGGTTGTAAGAAGACCGACACTAAAGGGAGCTTTAGGCGTCGGTTGTATAATTGCCGACACTAAAAAGTACAACCTAATGCATCGGTTGTTTAATGACCGACGCTTTAAGTACTTTTAGTCGTCGGTTGACTAAATGCCGACACTAATAAGCACAACCTTATGCGTCGGTTTTCTAATGACCGACGCTTTAAATGTTTTTAGGCGTCGGCATTCAGAAGACCGACGCATATAAAGGTTATAAGTGTCGGTTAATTCAGTCAACCGACGCTTAAGGTCCTGCAGAAATGACAATAAGCGTCGGTTAAGCTAGCAACCGACGCCTAAAGTATGTATAAGCCACGGCTCTCTATACAACCGACGCTAAAAGTGCGACGCTGTAGGACCTTTCTGTACTAGTGATTGATTGAATGACGTTCTTGCCAACCTAATTGTGCCATGGATCTAACAAAATAAACACTTAAACAAGGGTTAACTGCACCTGCTCTGATACCAAATGTAAATCGAGTAGCATAATATATTTAACTGTCAAATGAATGAGACTGTCTCAAATGATAATGAGACTGTCTCTTTTGTGTGTGAGAGTGTCTCAATTAACTAACAGAGAGAATAATCAGCAATAAGTAAATGACAGAATGTAATCATTAGAACAATAATATAAAGCTTACAGATTCCCCGATTACAAATTTAAAACCACTTGGAAGAACCCTTCCCTTGACACAACTGTCTCCTAGCAAACCTGCTACCTAGCCCACTGGCTACCTTGGCTTATGACTTGCAATCCTATCTAATTGCCACAACCCGGCAAAAGTGTGTGAGAAATGAATAAACTTTTACAACTCGATGAATGGAACTTCTAAACAGAATGTATATAAACTTGAGTGTCTGTGTATAGAAGTTATATTGCAGTAGAACTTCGAGTCGATTCTTCTTGCTGAAAGGTCGTCTTCATATAGCACAAGAGCATATAGCCGTTAGATATGAATCCTTGAGTTTATATTTGTTGAAGACAAGAATCAATCAAGCATAAATTAGTGATTACATAATAATCAATCAGTGATCATAGCAACGGCTCCTTTAGGATTTGAAATCAAATCGCATACTATCCCTGAAATATATCCCTGCCATAAATACAATATATATATATCCTGCAAAAGATATAGCAATAATATATGGAACCTTAGAATCAAATCTCAATGATTTAATTCGAAGATCATCATCCTAAAAACCTGGGATTAACAAGTTTTACTCCATTCAAACTAGAAATTTATGTTTTCTTTCTGGAAAATCTATATGTTCTTGATCATCTTCAATCTTAATATTTTCTCAGGCGTAACCTTTGTTATTTATGTGGAAATGATACTATATATAAATTTTATGAACTACAGAAAGCTAGCTTCATGCAACTCCATTGAAAAGATAAAGAGACAAGAGTCTCTTTGTTAAATACCGATTCTTATTTATGGATATACACAAAGGCTTGGTATGTTGAAATTGTTTTCTATACTATTTACACATGCACGATGATTAATATAATTTTTATACATTCGTTAGTTTTTTAAGCATATTTTATTGTTTGAAATTAATTAGTTTAACAAGTACTTTGTAAAGGTTAAGAAATTGGCTAATGACAAATGCTGATTTCATTTGAACTAAAAACAAAATGTATACAGTACGTATTAGCAACCAACCAATGTCACAAAGTACAAAATACACTGTTGAACTGATTTTCATCAAGGACAAAACTTCAAGATTAAATTTCGGATAGAGATAATAAGAATAAAGATGTAAATATAAGAATACAATTAGGGTTTTTGATATATTTGGGACTGCTATTGAGTGTTTGTAATCGGGTATGATTTTTGGATCTCTCTCAAGGTGCCTACGTACCCTTATTTATAGGGATCAAGTCCATGTAGTTCTATTCGATTTAAGATTGTATTTCTGGTAATATTAGGCCCAACCCACGTCTTTTATCTTTGCCGGCAGGTAAAGTCCATATTTGAAAGAATATTCCGAGCATCTGGATCCTTCTAGAATTATGTTTCCGATCATATAATTTTTTCCACCAAATGTTGAAGCCAATTTTCGTCAAGGACAAATTTTCAATATTAAATTTGTATTTGGTATTTGGATAGAGATAATAAGAATTAAGATGTAAGTATAAGAATACAATTAGGATTTTTGAGATATTTGGGATTACTCTTGAGAGTTTGTAATCAGGTGTGATTTTTTGGATCCCTCTCAAGGTGCCTACGTACCCTTATTTATAGGGATCAAGTCCACGTAATTTGTCTTTGAAGATTTTTTCCATATCTGAAAAAATATTCTGAGCATCTTTATCCTTCTAGAATTAGGTGTCTGATCATATAATTTCTTTCCATCTCCTTAAGCATTGGGCTCAGTTTTTGGGGTTGTTCTAGTGTATTGGGCTCAATATATTTTTGGTCGTTAAGCCTTTGGGTAGAATATTGATGTAGTCTTCGACCATAAATAATAATGGGATATTATTTGGTCCATATAAACCCATATAAAGATAACCATCCTATCCATCGGATAAAAAATATATTTCTTGTATCAACATACACATTTACAACAATTATGTCATCAGAATATAAAAGGAGACTATATTTATCTTGATCAATGAAGATACTTTGTATCAATGTCAATATGATTAAACTTGTAGCTAGAGAAGGATCGTAGAAACTTTCTGCAGTATTTAGAGAGATGATCCCCTATTTTCACACCAAAAACTCTACTGTACACGTATCGCAAAAAATTCTGCGGTACGATATGCTCCAACAACCGTTTGTCGATCAAAGCCGCTGTAGATAAAAGTGAACATATCTGGTTAAACTTGTAGAGAAAAGTGAACATATCCCGTGTCGCTTTTCTAGTCGGGATTAGAGAAGCCTAATCCTCAAAAATTCCTTCTCTTCATTAATTAAAAACAACATAATCACTTCTCATTTAAAATGGTACTCTATTCACTTTCATTACTCATACCATGAAGTGATGAACTAATACCTGAACTCGAATACTCATTCGCGCACACACATGTATACATGTATAGGGTCCGAATAAATATCAAGTTATCAACATATATGCTTCTAGCTAGAATCATGATCCAGTAAACAGATTTAGTTGTAAGAGATAATTTTTAAAAGATACACATGGGAACTCTGTGAACTCATTCAGCACTTTTGTAGAAATATTCGTGTCTCTACATTGGAGAGAGATTGCAAAATGCATGATACTTCCTTCAATGAAATTAGTCTAGTATAGCTAAATAGGGTTCGGTTCCTTTTGAAATTTGTTTGTTATGTTGTTTTGTTGCAATTAACATATATAATTAGAGAGTTAGAGAGTATTATGTACTTATACAGTTCACAATAGTTTGTTTTTTAAAATACATATATTTTTTAAAGAACAAATAATTTTTTAAGTAATTCAACTTGTATATTATTATAATATGTTTTAAAAAAATAATTATGACAAAAAGTAAAGGGAAATTCTCAATGGTACGCCTGTAGATTTGGCTTTTCTAAATGGTACACCAAATAAAATTGGCTTCTCGTTGGTACCCTTGTACTATTATACTTTTCTTGACTACACCCCTACCATCACTGAACGTTAAACAAACGTTACTGGACTTCATGTGACCCCAGAAACAGTATAAAAATAGAAAGAAAAATTATCTGGGGATCACATAACAACAAGAACATGATAACTAGAGAAAAAAAATGAAAAAAAGATAAGGACAACAGATTTCATTAACTAGCCAACCAAAATCATTCAAAATATCCAAAAGATCCAACCAACCAACCATAAATATCCAAAAGATCCAACCAACCAACCATAAATATCCAAAACAACCATAAACATGTAAACTTGGTTATCCAAAAGAAATAGTCTAAATAGGATTCAAAAGAAACAGTCTAAATAGGAGAGGAACCAAGTTGAGAAAGGTACATTTCAGTAGCTTGTGATGAACCCTTTTGTGAAGACTATCTAGTAGCTTTATTTGCTTCTTTTTCTGCTTCCTTAGCTGCCCTAGCTGCTGCCTTAGCTGCCTTAGCTGCATTGGATTGATCTTTCACTCTGGGATTCCTTATAATCACAGGTTCACCAATTGCCTTCTTTTCCTTCGCAGTTTGGCCTCCCTTGCAGGTCCTTGCGTTGTGTCCATAGTAGTCACATTTAGTACATTTAACAGTTTTTGCTCTCTTTCCTTTTTGGTCTTCTCCTTCCTCTTTTTTCTGTTCTTAAAGGGTCTGCCAACCACTCTATTCAGTGTAGGTGGTTTGATAGTAGGAAGGTCTTCATATGATGGCCATTGATCCTTGTCAAGAATAGGATTCATGCCAAAATTGTAGGCTTGCTTATAAGTCTTTACTGAATACTATGAACTAACTACTTTGTGTGGATCAAGTTTAGCATGCAACATTGCTCTAATTGCATGCCTACCACAAGCATTTGCTGAAGCATTATCATAGTTAATGTTTTGTTCAGGTGAAAATCTAGGACTTCTCCTAACTGCCAAATTTTTGAAGGCTGTAATGGGTGAGACAGGAGGCGGGGGTAGGCTAACATTGGTTTTGGGTTTAGCTTTAGTTTTAGGTTTAGGTACTGTTTTTGGTTTAGGTTTTGGTTTAGTTTTGGACTTAAGGGTAGGTTTAGTTATGGTAGGCTTCACTGAGGTGTCCTCAAGATCATTCAAAGAAGGCAAATCATCAAGTTCATTCTCTGAATGATGGCCATCTTCATATTCTGCAGTATCATCAGCCCTAACAGATTTTTTAACAGCCTCATTTTGTCTTCTCAAACCTAAAACCAACTTATACAGGGGACTAGGCTTCATAACTATCCCAACCCAGATAGGAATAAGATTTTTTGCTTGCAACCTCTGAAACATTGTCATCAAGTACGTATCTATCTCTAATTTCTTGTGGCTCATCTCATAAGCATAGCCAAAATTTGGATAAGCAAAGCTTAGTCTTATACCCCTTTTTCTAGCCTCATCTTCATATTCCACAACTAAATCCAACAATGTGCATCTCTCAATTTCCGCCTTAAGGTCTATACTTGTTTCTCTCCACTTAAACTCTAAAATCTATGATCCCCCATTCTACAATTAAATCAATACAACACATATATGCATACACATATCAGTACAGACATACATAATATGAGTAAAGAAAGTGAAATTAAAAGGAATATCAGTACATTCAAACATATGTGAAATCGAAAGGCATATATACATATATCAAAATACATATTTAAAAGTGAAAGTATATATAAAGACATACATGTATATACATATATATATATATATGTACATGACTGAGGAAAGTGAACAAGAAGATGGAGGAGAAACCGTAATTCCTAATTACCTTAGTTAGAGATGAATGAAAGATTGAGAAGATTCCTAATCACAGCTGTTAAACCCTAATTCCCAAATCGCTCGGTCGCTTTCACCAACGATCGCTTTCGCTCGACCAGCTGTTTATAATATTTTAGGTTTTTATTATAAGCTTAATTGAGGTTTTTAAACGTTTAATAGTATTTTTTTACTTTTATTTAAATGTTAATTAAGGATAACCAAACGTTTGTTTAACGTTAAGTGACGGAAGGGGTATGGTCAAGAGAAGTATAATAGTACAAGGATACCAACGAGAAGCCAAATTTATTTGGTGTACTATTTAGAAAAGCCAAATCTACAGGCGTACCATTGAGAATTTCCCAAAAGTAAATGATAATAAATAAAATACTATAAAATATGTAATGTTGTGTTGCATAATATATTAAGTAGTTTCATGTATTTTCCCTCAAAAAAAAAGTTGTTTCATATATTTTACTCATATTTACTTGATCTAGATAAATAAGTTTCATATTTTCCTTTCTTCACTGGTACGATTTTAATACAATGACGGTGGAAGCAATACATGACCAGGAGATTGAGATTATTGGGAGTACTAATATTTTCCAGTTTTTGCAAAACGAAGTACAAAATCTGCTAACATATCTGGCTTCTGCAACCAATAATATATTGCCAGTTGCTCCGGAACTAGATTCACATGTTCATAAGAAATTGATAATCCATTCTTAATCGCAAACATAAATTGAAATAAAGATATCCATGACATAGTTGGTTTACACACACAAATATATTATAGCTAAGTTGGATTGCCAAATTTATCGTGGAAGAGGATCCCGAAGCCCTAAGAAACCCATTGAGAACTATCAGAAAGAGATGAAATGTAGAAGATGAAGCTGAAAAACAAAGAGAGAAAAGATAACAGAAGATAACATTTCAGCTTGATCAGTTTGTTACAAAGATTCACATTATATACAGATGCAGAATCATCTACTAGCTTCTAGAATCACAACTATACATAAGAGTGTATCTCTCTATTTTGTAACTGAATCAGTTATGCTAAGCTGGCCTCTAGTGAGCTCAAATTTGTCTGATGTGGCAGCCACATGTACTGTTGTTGGCGCCAATTTGCTATCTTGAATATTTGTCTTTGTTTGTGATTCTTGAGTTGACTTTATATCTGTAACATCCCCCTCAAGTTAGGAGTTTGAAATAGATTACAAACACCTAACTTGGATAAAAGAAATGTCAACTGTCCAGAAGCCAACGACTTTGTGAACATATCTGCAGGCTGAATGTTTGAGGCAATATGTTTCGTTTGAATGACCCCAAGTTTCAATTTGTTCCGAACAATATGATAATCTATCTCTATGTGTTTCTTTTGCTCGTGAAACACAGGATTAGAGGCAATGTATAACACAGACTTATTGTCATATGCTAAAGTAACTGGAGTAAGATCAAAGTATCCAAAAGTTCGAAATAAGGCAAGCAGCCAAGAAATTTCACAACAAGTGTCAGCCATACATCTGTATTCTGCTTCTGCAGACGAACGAGAAACAGTATATTGTTTCTCACTCTTCCATGAAAAGAGTGAAGATCCAAAAAGCACACAGTACCAGTGAGAGAGGAACGAGTAGTCTTGCAACCACCCCAATCTGAGTCACAAAATGCAGTAAGAGAAGGAACAGTATTGGTAGACATCAAAAGACCTTGACCAGGAGATCCTTTCAAGTAACGAACAACCTTGTAAGCTGCTTGCAAGTGATCAAAACGAGGCCTTGAGATAAATTGAGAAAGAACCTGAACTGCATAAGCAAGATCAGGTCTAGTCACAGTGAGATATATGAGACGACCAACAAGTCGTCTAAACACAAACACTTCATTATTAGATAAGAAATCACTATTAGACTGATGTAAGTTCTGATTTTAATCCAATGGAACTTTGGAAGGACAAGCAGCAGTAAGACCAGTATCTGCAAGAATGTCAAGAGTGTATTTACGTTGGTGAAGAAATATACCATATGGAGAACGGGCTGCTTCAATGCCCAAAAAGTACTTCAAGGATCCCATATCTTTAACCTTGAAAGCAGATGCCATATGAGCAATGACATGCTGTATTAAATCCTTGCTAGTGCCAGTGATTAAGATATCGTCCACATAAACAAGGACAACAATGAATTGATCCCCAACATTTTATGTAAACAGGCTGTAGTTAACATGACGTTGAATAAACCCATATTGAATTAATGTATGATGAAATTTAGTAAACCAACACCTGGGGGCTTGTCGTAAACCATAAATTGATTTTATGAGCTTGCATACCTAGGCAGATGTATCAGTAATGTCATTCATTGCAGGAATAGAAGACAACTGAAAATACACTGGTGGAACTCTCATAAACACTTCCTCATGAAGCTCACCATGCAGAATTGCATTGGTGACATCTAATTGTGTAATAGGCCAGGCCTGTGAAGCAGCAACTGTAAATAATAATCTATCAGTTGTCATTTTGGCAACTGGAGCATAGGTTTCAAAGTAATCTAAGCTAAATGTTTGAGTAAATCCTTTGGCAACAAGACGGGCTTTATACCTGTCAATAGTTCCATCTGGCTTGTATTTGACTTGAAACAACCATTTACAGTCCACAATAGGTTGATTTTCAGGTTTAGGAACCAACTTTCATGTGTGTGTACTTTTCATAGCATGTATTTCTAGTTTCATAGCATTGAGCCAGTTGGAATCAGTGGAAGCTTGTTTAAAAGTAGATGGTGTGGAAATAGCAGTAGAATTGTAGGGAAATGTGGAATAAGGTTGAGTGAAAGCAGAGTAGGACATGTAATTTTGTAAAGGATAGAGACAATTAGTAGATGAAGACATACCTGATTGCAGCCCTGTAGTTGCAGATGATAAGTGAGAAGAGATTGGTAAACCTGTATAGTCTTTGAATTTCTTAGGTATCTGTTTAGTTCTAGCTGGTTTAGAAATGGCAATAGGTAAGATGGGTGGAACAGATGATGTTGGAGACTCAGATGAAGATGTATGAGGTGGTGAAGTGTGAGCATTCTCAGTGGAATTTAGAGAATGATTTGAAAGAACAATAGTTTGAGGAGGACTATCCTGAAACTCATGAAAAGGAGACACAAGAAACATAGAAGGAACCATCAGCTGATCAGAAGTAGAGGTGGTAATTTGTTGAAAAGGAAATTGATCCTCTATGAAAATAACATCTCTAGAGATATAACATTTCTTTTGTAAATCCATGACTCTGTATCCCTTTCTATTGAAGGGATAACCAAGAAATACACACTTAATATAATTAGAAGAAAATTTGTCAGGTGGAGAGTATATGTCTGACATGTAACACAAACAGCCAAATGCCCTTAAGTTGGAATAATCTGGTGATTTATTGAATAATATCTCATATGGAGACTTATATATATTTAGTAACAGGTGAAGGCAACATGTTAATTAGATGAGTTGATGTGAGAATACAATCTCCCCACAGTGATATAGGTAAATGTGATTCAAATCTAGCAACATTTAACAGATGTTGATGCTTTCTTTTAGCAGGTCCATTTTGCTGAGGTGTATGAGAACAACTGAATTGTTGTAAAATTCCTAATTTAGTGAGATGATTGTGTAAGTCAGAATTAGCAAACTCAGCACCATTGTCTGATCTTATTATCTTAACAGTTTTGCAGAATTGAGTATCAACATAGGCAATAAAATCTTTGATTAATTGAGGAACTTGAGTCTTAGATGACACAAGAAAAACCTAAGTACATTTATAGTAATCATCCACTTTGTAAGAAACTTTTTGAAAGTACCATGAGTTACAAACTTGTATAGACCCCAGACATCACAGTTGATGATATCAAAAGAACTAGTACTTCTAGACTCTCTAACAGGGAAAGGTAACGAGCTTGTTTTGATTTATGACAGATATCACAATCAGACATAGAAGATGATTGAGAAATAGACAAACTAGGAATATGGCTTAACACAGTAGTAGATGTATGACCAAGTCGCCAATGCCATGTGAGCAGAGATGAAGACCGAGAGTGAGATGAAGAAGCAACAATTAAACCAGTAGAAGTATTGGCAACAGCAGGTGATAAGTGAAGTTTGTAAAGACCATCAGTAAGACTACCAATCTCTGTCTCCATCATCGAGACAAGGTCCTGCAAAAGGCATTTAGTGGCAGAAAATACAGTATTGCAATTACTGTGTTTCTTAAGCTGAGATATAGACAACAAATTACACTGAAAAGTAGGCACAACAAGAACATCTTGTAGAACAATATGAGGTGTTAAAGTTACTGTGCCAATGTGTGTAACAGGAGAAGTGACTCCATTTGGTGAGTGAAAATCTGACTGATTAGATTTAGTGTTTGTAACCAGATAAAAGTGTGGTGTGATATGGTGAGTAGCACCTGAATCTAATATCCAAGTGGTATCAGATTGCAAGAACTGAACAGGTGAAGCAAACATTATGGAACTAGTAAAACAGATATTACCTGCAACATAATTGGTACTATTATTCAGCCAAGGAGCGGTTGAAGGAGTTTTGACTTTGGACTGTAACATCTGAATTAGTTTATGGCATTGAGCTTCAGGAATATCATTAGTAGGAGTAGACACATTGGATGTTGAAGAAATATTATTGACACCAGACTTAGTTGACTCAGTGTATACCACATTTGCAGCATTCTGTTTAGTTGCACTAGTGCGAGGTTTAGGTTTTGGTTTTCCAAACAGGCGATGCCACTCAGGATAACCATGAAGAGCAAAGCATTTGTCACGAGAATGACCAGTCAAGTGACAGAAATCACATTCCACAGAGTTATCAGACTTAGATTTATCATCCTCACGAAACTGAGACTGTTTGAACCTCTGAGAATTTCCAGAATTGAATCGAGCATTCATAGTAGTATGTTCAGGTATCATAGAGATATGATTAACATGATTTCTCTAATTTTCATCTTGCAATAACATTGCATAAGCTTGACTAAGATCAGGAAGCGGTGACATTAATAGTGTTTGACCACGTGTACCAGTAAATTGATCATTTAATTCCATCAAGAATTGACTCAATTTCATCTTATTTTCATATTGAACTATCTTCAAGTTGAGATTACAGGAGCAAGAATTCGTTGTACAAGAACAGCGAGGTATAGGTGACAAGTTCTCCAATTCATCCATTAATCCTCTAAAATCTGTAAAATAACCAACAACAGATTGTGTACCTTGAGTGAGAGATGCAAGATCTTTACATAAATTGAACAATCGTGGAACATTACTCTGTGAATATCGAACAACAAGATCCTCACAGATCTGTTCAGCAGTACTCATATAGACAATGCTTTTCCTAATTTATGGAGAAACTGAGTTTAAAATCCACGAAATGGCCATATCATTGCTTCGTTGCCACAGAGATAGTTGTGGAGACGTTGCTGCAGGTTGCAATTGAGAACCGTCTATGAAACCAAGTTTGAGTTTTGCAGAAAGAGCGATCTTAATTGATCGACTCCATTGTTGATAGATCAGATCTGTAAGAACTTCAGTAACCAGAGAAATTCCAGGATGATCAGATGTGCTCAAGTAATAGGGATGATTAATGTCGATTATAGGTGTAGACACCATGGAAGATGATGAATTTATAGCGGTGGATGATGAATGAAGCGCGGAAGCATAAGAACGCATTACACAGGTACAGATCAATGCTTTGATACCATATCAGAAAAAGATGAAATGTAGAAGATGAAGCTGAAAAACAAAGAGAGAAAAGATAACAAAAGATAACATTTCAGGTTGATTAATTTGTTACAAAGATTCAGATTATATACAGATGCAGAATCATCTACTAGCTTCTAGAATCACAACTATACATAAGAGTGTATGTCTCTATTTTGTAACTCAATCAGTTATGCTAAGCTGACCTCTAGTGAGCTCAAATTTGTCTGATGTGACAGCCACATGTACTGTTGTTGGCGCCATTTTGCTATCTTGAATATTTGTCTTTGTTTGTAATTCTTGAGTTGACTTTATATCTGTAACAAGAACTACATGAATAATTTAAGCAGTCCACAATCATGAAAATATGGATTTGAAATGTATCTGTTAGTTTATGCCAATTGATTGAGATTATTAATTATTAGATTGTCTTCACTTGGATTGAATGAATGCACTACTAGAAACAGGTCAATAGACATCGGCTAAAAACCGATGTCTGGCCATTTTCCAACCGATGTCTTTGTGGGTGTAGAGAAAGGTCCAACCCTTTTCTCATCGGTTTTTAACCGACGTCAAAGAGTGTCTATCACATCGTTCACTTACCTTTTACATCGGTTAGTAACTGATGTCTATATTGGTTTTTAACATCGGTTTGCTTATGCAACTGAGGTTTAAGGTGTATATTAGACATCGTTTCTTGCTTGAAACCGATGTTAAATATGATCTTAGACATCGGTTAAAAACCGATGTAAAAGAAGGGTACCTTTCTCTACACCCACAAAGACATCGGTTTAAAATTTTCCTTTACATCAGTTCTTAACCGATGTCTAGAGCCTTTAACATCAGTTGAAATTAAAAAGTGATGTGTTTGTTTACTATATTTATTACTCTATTCATATATATATATACACCAAAATAATAATAAAATGAATGTTTTATTGATGCAACTTATCAATCCAAAACTCAAACACTTATGAAAATTAAATAACAAAAACTTCATTATCATTATCAAAAAAATTAAGTATATACATCATTGACTATCCGCAAAACTAACAAACTAGCTACATTTGAAGTCAAAATGCCGTACATAAAGACCTTTGTCTCTTTAGTGAAGATGAAGCACGTTTCCTGGTGAGTGGCTGAATTTCCTCCTGCTTTAAAACTGCCTTTATTCTAGTGTTACGCTTTTGTCGATTATCATAATAGACACGAAGCACCTGAGAGGTTTACCCCAGAATTATTTCAGCGGAATGAAAGAGAAATATTAGATAATTATCTGAGCTTAGAATGCGAATGCACAAATTAATATGGAACTGTCAGGTAATCACAAACTGCAAATATTAATGAGAAGCAAAGTAAAATACTATAGTTTCTTCCCAGGTAAACACTAAAAATGGCAGTTAACCGGATGAATTAATGGATTATTGTTTCTTCCCAGGTAAGTAAAATATTGTGAGGTGTTAGTACAAGAAAGAACCATGTCGCATAAATTAGAAGCATACAGACCTGTTCCAGAGTCAGACAGAGATCTTTCTCGTATGCACTGAGTGATAACTTCTTATCAGGGCCATTCTTTATGATACACTTATTGAGCTCAGAACGATGATCAGCAGTCATAACACGTGCTGATGCCTAGGACCGGGCAAGATACACCTAAAAAAAGTATACTTTTATCTTAGACATAAAAAAGCAAGCATAAAAGACAAACATCGATATAACAACCTTTACATGACTTTTTCCTGGAAAACAAAAGTAAGATTCGATTTGAGCTAGAACATAATCACTACACTACATTAACAGTTACTTAAAAAAAATTTGAAAGAACTTTATAAGTTATAACCCTCCCCTCAGAACTGGATTCAACTGAACTGAATAATAAACATGGAAACTAATTAATTTTTTCGATGTAAGTCACAGTGCATGAAATCTTAATTAGTTATCTTGCTCAAGTAGTGTGATGGTTTACAAACCAGATAAACCGTGCAAGGATAGAACAAAAAAGTTTAATAAGTCAAAGCGAAATATATCAATATGTGATCCAAATGAATCTTTAATGTGGGATTGGGGATAAAGGGTTTACCCTCTATCTTTGCCAAAGTAAAAAGACTCACTGAGTGCTATAGACTAACGGAATCCAAGCAATTACAAATATGTAACCATTATTTTGTAAGGTATTGGCACAGATGATCACCGATTTCATAAAATGGTGCATATGATGAGTGATAAAACTAGTAAGTGCTCATTTCACCTCGTGAATGGCAGATCCTGGGAAAGCATGTAGAGCGGCTTTCCGATCAACAGGGGCATAGCAGTACTCCAAAGTATTCCAGTACTCATCAACAGATTTTCTGCTCGAAAGAACAAAATCTTGTCTATATTGAGGGCGAATATCAAACGAAACAAAAGCTGAAGACGATGGTGCCAGTGAGACAGGTTCCTCGATGTAGGGTTTGAGTTCTAGGGAATATGTCATTTAAGTGTTAGGAAATTAAAATAAGTCAATACAAACAGAAACAAACCATGTCTCATCAAGTCACACTCCAGAGAATCTTACTTGTATGAAGGAACATAAATATTATATCCTAAGCAATTGACATTTATCAATATAATAAACAGACTCTAATATAACTTGGCTAATTCAGCTTTGCTGAGTAGACCAATATATCACTGATGCAATCACTACTCTAGGGAAAGCATAAAGATCTATAACATTCTACAGCATAACGAGTAGCAGGTAAAGGAAAATTATAATCAAATAAATTTGATCCATCGTAATACCTTTAGACCCCGTAAAATCTGTACGAGATTTGACAGTTGTGCAGTTGCATGAGTACCCATCAGGTGCTTATACTCCTGCACTAGTGATAAATATTAGTGCATAAAGAAATTACTGGCCTGCTACGAAGGGAAGAACAAGAGAAGAATGGCTCTATTTGTTGGGATATAAGTCTAGCTTATTACCAAGGAAAGAGAAGAAAAGGAAATACATTTTACCTTGCAGGTACACCATTGTTATTTAAGCACTCATTTGTCTCTACATCTGAAAAAAGAGTGATCTGAAAAAATCTACTAGAGTACGATTCTTGAAACGAAACAAAGCCTAATTACTAAAACCAAGAACAGAGAGATTAAAAATAGGCATGTATTCCGAGATATGTCAAATTAAAACTTAAAATTATACGAGTAATTACGTAATTAGCATAATCCAAAACCTATTAATTAGGATACACAGGCAAATGGATAATCCGGTGTTAATTACACCACAATCTTGATGAATTTAGCAACAATTGCAATCAGGAAATTCAATAAAATCATCTCAGTTACAGTACATCCATATATAGAATCATATATATAACTCATATTAATTCAAGAAATTAGCAATGCAAAAAATTCTCAAAACCCTAATTATAGAATACTTTGAGTACAAATTCAGTAGAGCGAGAGAGAGGTAGAGAATGATTCTTGAAATGAAACAAACTCTAATTAACAAATCAGGGACAGTGAGATTAACTACACAAACATGTATAATACACACACACAAACATAAAACAAGTAAGGAAATGAGAATCACTCAACACATACAGATAGATAGTGAAACGGAGAAGAAAAGATTGTGCAAGAAACGTGTGTGTTGAGAGAGAGAGAGAGAGAGAGAGAGAGAGAGAGAGAGATTAACCACTAATAACCTGGAGGACCCGCCTGTGACCAGCTCCATCGTAGTAGCTGTAAGTGATTCGAAGAGGTTCATCTAGAAATCATGAGAAAACGAGTTAAGCAATTGAAGTCAAGATGAAAAAAATGTTACAAGGTTGGCAAATTACTTTTAAAGCATACAGATGCTCACTCTTGTTGAATCTTTTGAAGTTTCTCCTTTTCTTCTTCTTCAATTTTAGTACCGATATTGGGGATTTCAAATCGATTACAAATTAGGGTTACAAATTGGGGGTTTTCGGTTGAGAATGAAAGAGAGAGTGAAAGAGCGAGAGAAAGTGAAAGAGAAAGAGAAAAAGTGAAGGAGTGAATTAGGGTTCTTGAGAGATGTGAGGTGGAGAGAGCTGCTGGGTGAAGTGAAGAAAGAGAAAAGTCGAGGAGAGAATTCTGTTTACTTCAAATGTTTTGTTTTTTTGTTTTTTATGCTGGGTAAGGTGAGTATTGGCTAAAAAAAATGGGGGGAATTAAAAATTTGCTAAGGGGGGAATATTGTCTAAATGGGGGAAGGGAAATTTTCGGTATTAAGTGGGGAAAGTTGTGCGGGCGCGGACATCAAATTTTTTAAACCTATTTTAGACATCGGTTATTTTTTGACCGATATTATAACATGCCAAAGACATCAGTTGTGCTACTAACCGATGTCATTGATTTTTCAATGATATATCAATGACATCGGTTGGCTGGTAATGAGATTTCATAGTATGTTAAAGACATCAGTTATTTTTCGACCGATGTTATTGACAGTTTTTACATCGGGGACATCATGAACCGATGTTAAAGGGGTGATGTCTATTCTACTTTTTCTAGTAGTGATGAGACACATAAATGAAATCATTTTACTCTTACATGGAGGTAGGGAGTTTTGGGATTTTGTTTACAACTTTTACTCATTTTTTCATTACTTCCCAAAATAATTAAAATTAAAATTCTGTATAACATATTTGAGAAGAAATGCTCCCGTTTTTTTCATTACTTTTCTTATTATTTTCATCAGAGAAATTTTTTATTTCCACTCATATTCGTTCACTATTTTTACCTATATCCTTCTTCTTTCATAATTGTGTTTATAAATTGTCATTTAACTCTTTAATCCTTCCATGCAAAGAATCATGAAGTTAAAATGTCAGAATCTATCTATACGCACACTTTTTTCAAATATTTAATTAGAAAAAGAAAGTTAATAACCAATTCAAGTATATTTTCTACATCTACATCTTAAAAATTTTAAAGGGAATATTATATTAGGAAGGAGAGTATATTAAAATTTTAGATGTCTTTTTAGCAAATTTTAATTTTAATACTAGTAATCATCTTCGTGCAATATTTTCTAACCCGCAGCCTCTGTATTACGTATTGTCACGTGCATATGTTATAACTTATATATGTGGGTAGTCATGCAGTCCACTATACTATATAAATCTTATGAACTACAGAACTAGTAGCTAGCTAGCTCCCCCTCATCCTTCCATATCATCTTCATATACACACGGGTAAATAATGGTACGAAGGCCGTGCTGTGATAAAAGTGGACTGATTAAGGGGCCATGGACTGCTCAAGAGGACAGCAAGCTCTTCAACTTTGTTGTCAGCAATCACCCGTGCTGCTGGAGAGATGTTCCTAAACATGCAGGTAAATATACATATATATTGCTGTACGTGTTTGTGTCTCTATGTTTCCTATACACTGGCTCTCTCGGAATTCTGGTTCCTTCATTGACTCTTCGTACACACGTACACTGTGATCATCAGTGTTTAAGATATAACATGTTTAGTTAGATGTATACTTTATGACCAATATTCTTTATATGTTTATCTGAGTGAGATACAAAACTGAATCACAGGACTACTAAGGTGCGGTAAGAGCTGCAGGCTGAGATACGTAAATTATCTAAGACCAGATTTGAAGAGGGGTCTATTATCCGAATCTGAAGAGAAGCTTGTTATTGACCTTCATTCTCAACTTGGTAACAAGTATGTTTCTGTGTAATCATGATGTATTTACGCTTGTTATCTGAATATGAAGGAATTTTATTTTATTTTTGTGTACACTAAACTTTAATTTTTAATTATGATTTAATAATCGCTTTTCCATATTAAATAACTTGGGCAGATGGTCTAGGATTGCTTCTCATTTACCTGGAAGAACCGATAATGAGATCAAGAATCTTTGGCATACGTACATCAAAAAAAAGTTAATCAAGATGGGAATTGATCTTCTCACCCACAGACCAATTCATGCTGAACCTCCTACGGATAATCATCAAGATCACGATGGCCATTCCCAAGAACAAGCAGAACTACATAGCAGAGAAGAAATGCAAGAGCAAGCTACATGTCAAGAAAATGATGGAATTTCATTTATGTTAGAGGAGTCGATCATCACTAACAGTACTAATGATCATCTGGCTAAAGAAATAGTGTCAATGGCGGACACTAACAAAATCATTCCAGTACATGAAGTCCCGTTGATTGAACTCCTTGAACTTTTCCCTGATCCTGATCTACAGTCGTCTTGTTCTTCAACTACTTTTTCTGTTACAAGTGCATTAACCACAAGTTCTATGTCAACAACCAACTCAATATTTGAAGATTTAAACTTTTTACCATCTTTTGAGGATTGGCTGAGCGATGGTCACAGCGAAATTTACGCTGAAACCATGGGTTTTGCCTACGAGGATGATTCCATTGATTGGGATTACTTACTTAATGATTTTGATGTTGACAAGATTGATCATGAACTTATTCAGTCTCTTCCTCACCCTATCACTGCTCAAAAATGGAGGTGAATGACGAATATTGCAATTTGCAAGTGCTAGCTCTTGTAAACTAGTATAATAATAATTACAGAGCCAGTTGCTTTGATTTTATGCATGTGTAGCTCTTGTAAATTCCAAGTTATTATTATGTTGATCCCATAGCATGTTTTTTAGTTTTGTAATTCTGTTTCATTAAAAATTAATATCATTATTTACATATAAAATTTGTAATTTTTATTTTACTTTTTCATAAAATGTTACTTACACACTATAGTAAAATTATCTTAACAAATAATAATTTGTGGTGTAATTTGTAAATTCTGATATGGACTAAAAACAAGTCCTAAAGACATAATTAATGATGCATTAATTAGATTTAGCCTGATCCAAATACAAGGCCTATAAATGAGGTAAAAACCCTAATTAAATATTAATTCCGTAATTAATATTTAAGGATAATTAACAGCTTGGAAATAAGAGTCAAATAAGGATATAATTTCTACAAGAAGTAGCCTCCAAGGCACCAAATCGTACAAGCAAACAGACTCCTACAAGATAGGATCTAGAATCTTCTCCAATGAGGTGGCTTGTCCACCAAGTCTTCTAACTCCTATATAAAGGGTCCCTCATTCTAGAATTACGTTGACTTAATCGTACAAGCCACTACGTTTTTCGTGTGCCATCGCCGCCATAGCCGGGAGGGTGCAGAAACAACCATTAAAATTCCAAACTCACGAATCCTAACATTAAAAACGCGCGAACCGTAACCACAATCTCAAACCCTCATTTTTATTTCAGAACAAATTCTTTTCTTAAACAAGTTAAAGTTATAATTACTCATGCGTGTCAATTAATTGTAGCTTGTTTACTTTTTTGCGATCAAAGATCGATCTTTGACTCAAATTAAAAATAATTTCATAACAAATTACATACCTTTTAAAAATATGAACTTTAAAATTTTATTAATTTTATATTATATGTACATATTAGTCAAAATTATTCCATTCAAAGCGAAGAAATTAAATTAAACAGTACAATTTGCTGAGAAGTAATCTTTGTATTTTCTTACAGTAACAAGTAATCCTTATAAGATTACCCCAACTATAGTTACTGTCCTGCTAACTTGGCAGGCATTCGAACTCAATCCTTTTGTAGACTAAATCTAAAGAAAGACGTAAAAGAATTCGAAATTTGTTCCAAGATTAATGTTTCAAATACTAAAGGGATCACATGCGTAATTGAAAATTTTTCTAATAAAATAATATGCATGCATACTTGTACCTTCATAAGTTAAAATTATTATCATGTGTATGCACGTCACTTACTCACTTCAGACAAATTTGTAAAATATTTTTGAACTTCTAGCACTTCTAGCATTACTTTTCAAATTAAATTAAAGTATCATTTAATATAAGAAAAGTACATTCATTAACCAGTGATGTAAATATATATTAATTATTTTATTAATATCTATAGAGACATGTATTTGTGTCCACAATAATCATGAGGAATTTTTTTTTTTTTTTTTTTAACATGGGAACTCGCAGCCGCTACCCTTCGGGTGCGCTCTGGATAAACCCATGGACTCACGCAATAGCTTGCAAACCACGTGATCCAAGGCAAACCGCACAAGTGCGACAGACACTGCCCCAGGATGGCATAATCACAAATAGGGCTGTAAATGAATCGATACACTCACGAACGGTTCGACGTTCGGTTCGAAAAAAGCTCGGTTCGGGTTCGGTTCGATTCACAAACGAGTCGATCATGAACATGATTTTAAAGATCGATTTATAAACGAGCTGAACTTGATAACGGTAAAGTTCGACTCGCTAGCTCGCGAACAAGATCGATTAACGTGTTCGTAGACATAATTCATGAACAGGCTCGTGAACATAGCTCATGAACATGTTCGTGAATAAGTTCGATAATTGAGCTCATTAACATGTTCGGTATTCGAGTTCATTAGCGGTTCACAAATTAATTCGATAGATAATCTCCAATATATAATATATGTTTGATTATTAGAATGTACTCTTGAAACTCTTATTAATTATACACCATTAATTAGAATATCTTATATTTTATGCTAGATATTATAATTATTTATTTTATAATAATAATAATAATAATAATAATAATAATAATAATAATAATAACTAAATCTTACAATTAGTATATGTAGTATAATAGTATATATTTGTCAAAATATGTATCGAATTTTAATATTAAATATTACTGATGTATAAATATATTTATACTACTTAAATATATAAAAAGATATTAAAATATGTTTATGAGTGTGTAAAATTTGAAACTATAATAAATGAGATACTTGCAAATATGAAATATAAAGACCAAAATAGTTAATTAAACACTACAAATATAATAATATTTTTTTATTACTTTAAATTTATAAAATGTAATGAGATAATATTATAAACTTATAATCTATGCAAAAATTTACAAATAAGATTGTAAATTTATGTAAGGAGACCGATACTTTTGTATGACTGATATTTTATAAATTTTATGTAAGAAAATTAGAATTTTGTATGACTAGTGATATTTTATGTAAGGCGATGTGAGAATTTTATTGGTTGATGATTTATTATTGTTACTTTTAGTGCTGAAACTTGAATTTAATTATTTCATTTTGGACTTTTTAATTTTTTTAATGTTAGATTTTTGTATACAAAAATAAGAAAACAAGTTTATGAGTTGTTCGTAAGTGAGCTCTTAGCATTAGTTCGCGAGCAATATTTAAGATTTATTCGTGAACATAATTTCATTAACAAGCTTAATGAGTTATTCGAAAGCAAATGTTCGTGAGTAAGCTCATGAGACATGTTCGTGAGCTGTTCCTGAACGGTTCGCGAACAACATTTTATCTTAACGAACCGAGCTCAAACATATTTTTTGCTCGATTCAAGTTCGAGCTCGAGTTCGAATTTAATAATTTCTTAACAAACGATACATGAATATTTTAGAGTTCGGCTCGGCTCAGCTCATTTACACCCCTAATCACAAATCCGTCTCCCATGGGAGTCGAACCTGTGACCAAGAGGTGAGATGGCCTCTTTTTAACCAACTGAGAGATATACTCGCGGAATATCGGTTAAATATATCTTTAAAGAGATGTAATAAACATAAATGAAAACTTGTCCAATAATAAATTATTTTGAACATATTGCATTCTAATGTCCAACGCATTTAGAGTATTTTTAGGGATATATTCCTCGAACATCGTCGGATATTTTATACTTCATGATGAAATATCTGAACCCGGGATGATAATGAAGTATCACAAAAGTATCTCTTGTGAGTACTTTAATTGGGCATTACTTGTAGGGATGGCAAAAAAAAAATTGATCCGACGGATATTCGATTTGATTAGATCTTATCGAATCCGATTTGGATTTGGATTTGATTTTTAAACCCGAAAGAGTTTGGATTTGGATTTAGATATTAGTCAAATCCAACCCGATCCAAACCCGAAATCCAAAACCCGATCCAAACCCGATTCAAACCCGAAAAAAACCCGATATATATATATATATATATATATATATATATATATATATATATATATATATATATATATACATACATATATATATATATATTAATAATTTATTCCTTATTCCTTATAAATAAATACCCATTGGAATCTGAATATTTATTTGCAATTGTAATTTTTATGAAATTTAGCTTAAAAAAAATATTACTACTTATTTATAAGAATTCAAAAATCGGGTTTGGATTTTGAATTTTCAAATTCAATTGAATTTGGATCGGGTTTGGATTTGGATTAAAAATTCGGGTTTGGATTTGGATATCACAGATATCCAATCCGATCCAACCCTTGCCATCCCTAATTACTTGCTGTCAAAGGATATTTTAGTCCTCACATATTTTCCAGAAAAATGGTTATTTAGGATTTTCATTTAACATAAATTAATGATTATAATTGTACGAAATTCTAACAAATATAGAGAAAGCTAACAAAACGTACATTATATAAATTTAATAAATCGGGACGCTATTTTAAGCATAATTATGAAGGTTTCGGATGTGTTTAGAATTCATTTGTATTTTTTGTGAAAGTACATATGAATATTATAAGAGTAGTACTAGGTGCAGAGAAAATTTGCACGAAATATTTAGGCCATGTTTGTTTTAGGGGATTATAATCCTTGGAAAATTACACTATCTTTCTTAAATTTAAAGGATTATAATCTCATGGAAGTATATTGCTATCATCTTTTTGATTCATTTCTATGGGATTATAATACCTTCTTTCACAAGGTATTATAATCCCATGGGAGTGAGCTAAAACAATGACCAAAATGTGAATTCATAGGATTATAATCCCTTACGTTTGGGATTTATAAGATAATAATTTGGGGATTATAATCCCTTGAAACAAACGTGGCCTTAGAGAATGAGTTGGATTCCACTAATAAATATTTTTATTGGTTGATATTAATGTGAATGTAGGAGACCCATTTTGTTATAACGAATCAATCAAATTAAGACAATTATCATTTTATTAAAATTTTTATGAAATTTTATATAACTCTAACATTTTTCATATTATAAATTATATGCAGTTGTGTCGTCACGAGAGTGAAGTCATACGGGTCCAACTTAGCAAAAGAAAAAAAGTCATTCAAGTCCATCCTGGTCGATGGCTCTCTATATTAGACTTTTTTTCCCTTCTTCTTTTTTCTTCTTTCCAGTGCATGCCTACGACTTATAACGAGACTGCGTCTTAGGGCGCGTTTGCCAAATCTTAATTGTAACTTATAAGTTACTTATTTCGGAAAAAAATTCATAATGACGTACTTTTTTTTAGAAAAAATGTGTATGGAAAATTTAATATTTGTTATTTTTCGAAAATAAGTTATTTATTTAAGAAAAAAGTACATATTTACGTACTTTTATCCAAAATAAATAGCTTATTTATGAAAAATAAGATTTTCCAAACTGGGACCTTAATTATATCCTGGTCCTGGAGTCTGGAGATGTATTTCTATTGGAATGTAATTGTATCATACAGGCGGCTATATTAAATTAAATTAAAATGTGCATACAGTTCGTACACAAATAATTAATTAATAGCCGCCTTACAAAGAAAATTACAGTAGATTTTAATACATAATCCAAGTGAACAGAACGTACTTCCAGGTAGAATGAATCGGCACAACAAGTTTGTCTTCAGGTGTTCTCAATGTTATCAACCTCTCCTATATTTACTATGTACCCCAAAGTCCAAACGTGCGTTTTTAAGGATGGACTCTGCTCCCGGAGATGATATTTTACATATCTCTTCTTCATGGTGTATATTCTAATTTTCTTTAATATTATAATTTTTTCAATAATTTGAATAAATTTTTTATGATATGAATTTTGTAAATTAAATTTTTAAATGATATGATTTTGGCCGTTATATTTCTAATAAAGAAAAATTTTAATTATAAGATATAGATAAGATGATATGTTTTATTTGAAAATGGTAATCAGTCAATTATTAATTGATATGATATTATTTTATTAAATACAATTATTCATTGATACTATTAAAAAAAAGTTTAATTAAGAGAAAATATAAAAGGTAATCTGTTTTAAGTGAAAATATAATTTGTTAGTTCTTAGTAATCATAATAATATTATTTTATTTGGTTAAATATAATTGTCCGTGATATTTTTAAAATATAAAAGATAACGTGTTTTACCTAAAAATGAAATTAATTAGCTATTAAAAAAATAGAAAAGGTAACATATTTTTACCAATAATAAATATTTAAGTAAAGATAAGTAAGAGAAAAAAGTTTAAAAAGTGAGATATTTTAGTTATTAAATACAGAAAAGATATCACGTTTTAGTTCAAAAAGGTAATCAACTAGTTATACTTATTAGTAATTATAAGTTTTTTAGTTTATTTTATTAAATAGAATGGCCCATTACATTATTGGAAAGGAGAGGTTTTAGTCATAAAAGTTAGAAAAGATAATGTATTTTAGCTAAAAAAAGGTAAATGGTTAGGAACTATAATATCGTTATTTTATTTTATAAAATAGAACTACGTATTTTACTAATAATAAATATTTAAAAAAGAATAATTAAGTAAAAAAATCAAATTTGAAAATGAGATATTTTAATTAGAAAATATATAAAAGATATTACCTTTTAACTGAAAAAGTTAATCAGTTAGTTTATTAGTAATTATAATATTATTTGTTTATTTCATTAATTAGAACCACTATATTTTGAAAATAATATAATTACATGTTTTTACCAATAATAAATATTTTAGTAAAGATAATTAACTAAAAAAATCAAGTTTGAAACTGAGATATTTTAGTTAGAAAATATAGAAAAAATATTGCCTTTTAGCTGAAAAAGATAATCAGTTAGTTATTAGTAATTATAATATTATTAGTTTAATTCATTCACGACCATATTTTTGGGGGAAAAAAAATTCAGTTAGAAAAGTTAGAAAGTTTATAATTAAGTAAAATAATTAAGGATAATAAAGTAAAAATTAGTGTTGTGGAATAAAAAGTAGGGTGTAATTAATTCGTGTATTGATTGCAAGGGATTAAGAGCTTCGAGCTTTAATGGTGGCTGCTCTTGTTGTCGGGGACTAGCTCGGTCCTAACAAGATGCCTACGTACCTTGACGAATATCAAGAATCAAGCCAAAACGTAGTTCTAGAGTTGCCTAATTGGCTTGATGCGCCCTCGCGGCGTAATGACGTAGTGGCTTGTATATCCTTATTCGAGGATTAAGCCTAAAACGTGGTGGGTGACGTATGGATCTATGCCTAAAAATCGTTGTGTAGAGAATGAGGGGTCAGACCCTTTATATAGGCATTGGGTGCCTTGGAATTAGGGTAGGGTTTGGTGTTTTGGTGGACAAGTTACCCACTTTAGATAGAATTCTGGATCCTTCCACGAGGAAGGCTGATTCCTATTGGACTCGTATGTCTTAGGGGCTACTCTTTGAATGGATTGGTTCCCTTTTGGACTCAATAACGGAGTCTTTTATAGGCTAATTTATCAACTACGAATTTATTGTTATATTTAGGGTTTTGGGCCTCATAATTGGGGTTTGACCTTGGACCATCCCAGGTTCATTTAATGTATCATTAAATGTGTCTTTAGGGCTTACTTTCAGCCCATATCATTTGCCCCCCAACTTCTAAGAAAACTGATCAGGTTTTCATTGAAGTTATATTTTCTCCTTATCAAGACTCGGGGTCTATCTCTTAATTGAGAATCATTACCCACCCTAACTATAGGATTTTTAGTACACTAGTGTTTCACAAATATCGTCTTGAGTGTAAAGTGTGGAGCGACCTACACGTTTACGACGATTCGCCTTATTCGAGGCTAAATAACAATTTTATGTCTTACAGAATTATAAATAATTTTCTTGCACTTTTGGTATACCCACAGGTATTTTTCACTGCTTTTGAATTGCCTATCAAAAGCATTTTGGGCATACAACCTTAGGGAAGAATTTCGCAATTTTTCTATTCTCTTCTGGAATTTTTGGAATTTTTCCTCTATAACTTATCTAGAAAAAGCCTTTTTCATTGAAAATCAGCAAAAACTCTAAAAATTTTCGACCAGGATTCCCGATCGAAATTCGACTAGGATCACTTTCTATCATTCTGGTCGATGGTGCTTCGACCAGGATTCCTGATCGAATTTTCGACTAGGATCCTGGTCGACTTAAGTCCTTTTTTGCAGTCTCGTCGATGGTTCTTCGACCAGGATTCCAGATCGAATTTTTGACTAGGATCCTAATCGACTTAACTCATATTTTGCATCCTAGTCAAAGGCTTTCGACCAGGATTCCTGATCGAATTTTCGACGAGGATCCTAGTCGACTTCTTTATTCTCCTTGTATATTTATCCGGGCTTTTCCACTCTGGCCCTCTTATTTTTCCATGTTTTTCCTAATTTTTTAGGATTTTTTCGGTAACTCAAAGGTATTTTTCATAATTATTCCTAATATTTTAGGAATTTTATGGTACCCACGGGTATTTTTCTTAATTATTCCTAATATTTTAGGAATTTTATTGTACCCACGGGTATTTTTTTTAATTATTCCTAACATTTTAGGAATTTTATGGTACTCACGGGTATTTTTCTTAATTATTCCTAATATTTTAGGAATTTTCTTGTACCCACAGGTATTTTTCGAATCATTCTCGACAATTTAAAAAAGTCATTTACGAATTATATGGTCTTATACGAGACTTAAAATAATTTTTGGGAACTCAATTCTATGAAATTTGTAATTTTTTGGTGTCATCGGACAATTTCCTGAAAATATTTTCGAATATTTTAATCAAAAAATATTAAATTTGTGCAAACATGCATTTTATGGGGATCATTTTGTAATTTTACCCACCAGGATTCACTTTGTAATTATGCAGTGACTGATTTGTCAATACTTAAATCTTAGAAGTTTGTTTGTAATTTTACAAACAACAGGAATATTATTGTCAATTTGTAAACTATAGGGACCTTTCTGTCAGGTTGTAAAGTACAGGGGGCTTTGTGCTAACTCAGCATAGCTTGAGGTACTATATAGCACTTCTACCAAAACAATTTTCACCTGGTCTTGTGGTCGACATTTCGACCAGATTTGTGGTCGAATTAAGTGCTTTTCATTAGTCTGGTCGACAGTATTTCTAGCAGAATTCCTTCACCAATTTTCGAGCAGGATTGTGGTCGATGTCTTTTTTTTTTAATAATATTATTATTGAATAATAATATTTATTTTGTCCAAAGTATGGATAATTTCGGTGCCCAAATCGAAGGTGTCCCACTCGGATAAAATTTCTTTCGAATAAAATTCCGGCCCGGATTTTATTATTATTATTTTTTATAATAATAATTTTTCTAACTATTATAAATAATAATATTTTCGTAATTTTGGAGGGGCCATCAGCCCTAATATTTTCTTAATTTAAGATCGTATTTTTGGCCTTGTTGGCTTCGAAATTTGTCATGAATTGTGGTCATTCATGACTCCACGCACATATAAATTTTCATTATATACCCTTTTTTTTTCTTTTTGTGTACAACATGCATAAAAATAATTCATTTTAGAAAATATTTATTTCAAAAATGCTTCCTGACCCTTTAGACCAGGAATCCTGATCCCGTAGACCAGGATTTTGATCGAATTATGGATGTTTTGTGCTCCTAATCGACGGATTTTCGATCAGGAATCCTGACCCCTTAGATCAGGATTTTTGATTTGGGATTCTGACCCCTAAGATCAGGAATCTTGATCAAATTTTCGACCAGGATCCTGGTCGACTTAAGTCATTTTTTGCGTCCTCGTCGATGGCTCTTCGACCAGGATTCCCGATCGAATTTTCGACCAGGATCCTGGTCGACTTAAGTCATATTTTGCGTGCTCGTCGATGGCTCTTCGACCAGGATTCTTGATCGAATTTTTGATCAGGATTCTGGTCGAACTATGGGCCATTTTTACAATTTGATCGATGCAATTTTGATCAGGAATCCTGACCCCCTAGATTAGGATTTCTGACCCCTCAGAACAGGAATCCTGACCCCTTAGATCAAGAATCCTGACCCCTCAGTTCAGGAATTCTGATCCCTCATACCAGGAATCCTGACCTCTTAGATCAGGATTCTGGTCGAATTAATGTCATTTCTTCGTTCTGGTCGATGGCTTTTCGATCAGGAATCCTGACTCCTTAGATCAGGATCCTGGTCGAATTAAGGCCACTTTCTTCACTCTCGTCGAAGGCATTTCGATCAGGAATCCTGACCTCTTAGATCAAGATTTTTGACTTGGGATCCTGACCCTTTAGACCAGGATTTTTGACCCCTTAGATCAGGAATCCTGATTTCTTAGATCGTAGTTCACAACCCTCAAACCTGGATCCACAATCCTTAGATCTAGATTGAGATTGAAATATGGGTTCACTTGGTACCCAATTCAAAGGGTTTCAACCTGGGTTGAGGTCAATCATGACTAATGTTTAAATTGATCATTGGGCTAGCCCATAGCATAATGCATGAAAATATTCATAACATTTTACTCGCTGCTCCTATTTGATCTTGTAAGATATCGAATCAAATCTCATTCTGAGGTCTATCATCTTGTGATATATTGCTGCTCATTGGTCATATTTTTCGAGCCTTCAATTGGATGGTGCGTGGCCTTTTCGAGTTTTTGTTTGGATGAAACACGGCCTCTACGAGCCTTCATTTGGACAGAACGTGGCCTTCATGAACCTTCAATTGAATGAAGCGTGGCCTATTCGAGCCTTCAATTGCATGGAACGTGGCCTATTCGAGCCTTCAATTGCAAGGAATGTGGCATATTCGAGCCTTCATTTCTACTTAGTCTAATCAGGTGGTGTGTCCTAACCGGATGCTCAGTTACGATAAATCTTGAGGTTTGGGGTATGCCAAGTCTGGCACCACATTTCTTCCAAAAGTTTCCAGCTTGTAAGAGCCTCATTCTTGAATTGTTATCCATTTCTAGCATCAGGATTGGTGGAAGTCCATATCAATGTATCACACTTTCCTACAGGAATTGTGTCATTTATTTGGTGGCTATTTTGGCTTGGGGTTTGGCCTCAATCTGCTCTATAAAGGAATCAATTGCAACTATCAGGAACTTCCTCTAGGCAATTGCTACTGGGAAGGAACCAAGAACACATATCCCCCACATTGCCATTGGGAATGGGGGAACTGATCTTTGTCAACATTGCACGGGATTGATCCATAGTTGTGTATTTTTGGACATCGATCGCACATAACTCTTGGCTTCAACCACCATGCCTGGCCAGTAGAATCCCAATTGGGTTATCTTATGGGCAAGGGTCCTGCCCCCCGAGTGTTGCCCACAGTTTTTCTTTCATGGTTGAATTCGCGTTTTGAGGCCTTAGTGTTCTTACTGATAACTTCCGTGCCTCCAAGGAATTGTCGGGTAACCAACCGATTTCCTGGTGAGCCGTTGTAGGTTCTATCCAATAGCTTTCCACATCTATAGATGCTATCAACTTTGCAACAACGCTTTGGGTCTCCAAGACTTGGAAGTAAGAACGTCCAACATAGTTCTCTATCTCTGAGGAGGCAAACATGGATGGGACATCGGCCTTTACGTTTTCCTCCCTCGTAACACTCATTGAATTGAGTCAAGTTTCCAGTATTTTGTCAAGGTTTCCAACCCTGGCCTCAAACTCACCTTTCACTTTTGGTATTACCGATCTTGAGTCTCCACAGACTTTGTGGTTTTTGACCCTCGGGCCTCAAGCCAAGTCCGGCTATCAAGGCTTTGCATTCAGCCTCGTTGTTTGTCGTTGAGAAATCCAACTTCGGGGCATACTCAAGCATGAGCCCATCGGGGTATGTTCTGAATTAATTTTGTTTTTGATTCTCTATCAAAATCGAGCATCCAATACTTTTGAGTACCGCTCTTCAATCTTCCTTCTCTATTTTCTTGCCCTCCTAGGGTACTACCTCCTGCCCCCCGACTTCTTGGTTGTCAATGGTGTATTCAATCATGAAGTCAGATGGGGATTTATTGTGGTTATTCTGTCCCATGCAAGACCTTTCTCATGTAATAGATGGGTTTCTGAACCTTGTTTTCCTCTTTCACGAGGATGACGTTCAAAGTCGTATCAAATACATCCAAGTATAGATATAGTAACTTTCCGTTATTCAGTTATGCCAACATATGGAGGTTCCGTGTTAAGGACTATTCTACCCTTATCGGGGCCGGCCTTAATTTCCATGCTTGTAGACCATCAAATCCAAAAAATTTCTTGATCCTATGCTGAAGGCCCATTAAATCAGATTCAATATCATCTCGTGGTGCCTTAACACCTCAAACGCCTCATGAAAATGCTCAATGTGATGTGCCTTATCGAGGCTCTTGATTAACATGTCATTTACGTAGACTTCTACGGTCTTCCCAATAGGATGCTCAAAGATTTTATTCATCAATTTTCCATATGTCGCCCCTTTGGGATATCACTTTGATTTGGTTGTAACCACTGAATCCTAATATTTCATAACCAGCTGTTGATTGGTGAATGTATCGTTCCTTGGTAGGGGGAAGTAGTCACTGAGACATGCATCATTTATATCAATGAAGTTCATGCACATCCGTCATTCTCCATTGGCCTTCCTACCTCTTGGAATAAAACTTTCTTTTCTTCTGTTTCATCATCTCCCTATTCGGGTGGACGTCTAGTTTACGTAATTAATTGGGGATCGACCCCTTGCATATCAGCTACTCTCCAAGCAAATACAACAATGTTCTCTTGTAGGAACGCATCCAATTTGCCCTTCAAGGGCTTATTCATCAATGCCCTATGTGGTTACATTTTCAGGTTCTTCGGGAATTAGGGGAGTGAGGACTAAGTCCTAGGTAGGCTTTCCTCTTGTTTCTCATCTTTTCGGACATCCATGTCTTCAATCGGGAAGACCTGCCCCCCGACTTCATCAGGCCTCAAGGCGGCTGGATATCAATTCTTTGTTATTGTCTGATCTCTCTTTTCTTTATCAACTCCATTCCTTGTAGGATTCTTGATCATCAGGTCTTATCTTGAGGCAACCGCCTTAAGGGTATGCAAGCCTGTCCTTCCAAGGATAACATTGTAAGCGGAAGTTGCTTTAACCACCAAAAGGTTCAACATCTGAGTGGCCTCCCTAGGCTTCCGTCCTGTTATCATGGACAACCGAATAGTTCCTTCAACTCTCGACTCGACTCCATTGAACCCATAGACGGGCATGTTGGAGGGGGTCAATTGAAAATCGTTGTATCCCATCTTCGAGAATGCAAGATATCCACTGATATTCCATTATCTATCGAGACTCCTTTCACTTGCGAGTTGCCTATCACAGGTGTTATGACCAACGGGTCATCATAGAGGCACTTCACCCCTTCCAAGTTAGAATCATCAAAGACAATTGTTATTTCAGCATTTGCTCGCTATGGAGCTTCTCCTATGATGTGCATAACTTCTCGATCATAAGCTTTACAAGAGATCCTTGTATTCCTGACCACCGTCTGGCCTTCAAAAATAACGTTTATCATCGGCCCCATGGGGCTATGGATTGGGATCTCGATCAGCATCCTTCCTTCCATAATCTCTTCTTTAGGTTCCCCAACTGGCCATCCTTGATGAACTTATTCAACTTTTATCTTTGGATCAAAAACTTGATCTTGTGTTTCAGCTGTCTATAATCGTGAATGTTATTCCCCCATGGCTTATGGAACTGATTGTATTGATTCTTGTTTCTCTTCCCGGGATCAGCCCTTAATGGCTTCGGCCATCAGAGATTCTTGTTTCTCAATGTCCATCAGGACTTGGGTGTTTGGAGTATTCAAACATGCATAGCTGGTGAACCTCGGTCCTTGGTTTCTCTTCTTCCAGGTAGAGTCAGAGCCTTTACTTATTCGAGGATACCTATCCTTAACATCCCACTCGTGACCACCTTCGCTTTTCATTATTACCTCCATTACCTCCAGCAGTGGTTGAGGCTTCCCTTACACTTTCCTCTACCTTGATAGCTGCTTTATCATCCAAGTTCGGGACCTTCAAGGCTTCCTTGGTGATTCGGTCCATGTAATCCCTCAAGGATTCATTCTTTCCTTGTTCCACCTTAAGGGGGATGTAAAACGTTTCTCTTGAACTTTTCATCAATAAACAGGGCGAGCAATGCCCTTC
Organism: Saposhnikovia divaricata; assembly: GCA_036435485.1. Taxonomy (NCBI): domain Eukaryota; kingdom Viridiplantae; phylum Streptophyta; class Magnoliopsida; order Apiales; family Apiaceae; genus Saposhnikovia; species Saposhnikovia divaricata. The sequence continues at coordinate 49,387,852 of CM071594.1, read as the reverse complement.
CTAGTCCTTTAAAGGAGCCGATTGAGTTTGGGGGCAACCGACTATACCATCGTTGTGTCATGCCCCCCAAGGTTTTAGGGAACGTCCTATACTTGATTGTGTCAATCACGGGTTAAAATTAGTAGTGCATTGGAGTATGTCCTCACATGATTAATGGGATCTCCTGCCCCATCACATGCCTCGATGATGGGCATCTTGAATTTCCTTGATATATGAGCATTCATTATCTCATTGGTGAAGGACAGGATTGGATCATCATGACCTCCTATGGGCATCGAGTTATCGGGATCAGCCCTTTGTGTATCAACCCTTCTCCTCCTGGGAGTATCACTTGAATTAAAAACATTGGGGATCCAAGCCCTTGGGGGCATCGTAGCCTATTGTATTTCCAAGTTTTTCTTTAATTTTCAGATATGCGCTTCATGAGCGAGTATCCACCCTCCTAAAGTATTGGGAGCCAATTCTTTGGATCCTTGGGGCTTAGAAGGCCCTAACATTCCTTCGAGCTCCTTGCCTGGTCTTCTCCTATGATATCCCATTGGTGGGAACTTAAGTTCGTCGTGTAACGATGGAGTTGGACATATATAGTCCCAACGGTGTGCTAGAATGAAGACACCACTATCCGGAAGGGATTCATCCCTGAATTCATTGAACCCATAGTCGGCTGTTGTGGATGAGTAATTTGAGCCCCCATATCCTTTCTTCTATGGCCTGAAGAGCCGTTCCTTGATTCCCTCGAGGTTGAGAACGTCCTTCCCCTCTAGCGAGCTCCTTGCCTTGGCGTCTCTTGCTAGAATAGACGTCCTCTTCCTCCTCTTCAAATGAGGGGTCATTTTCGGTGTATGGTCCAATGAGATTCTGGTGTCCTCCAACAAGGGGACAAAGGCTTCAATGTATTGAGGCACATACTTCTCATGAGTGGATCGATGGTTTCCTTAGTAGTTGGGAATGGTGACAACCCATAAACGGGGTTTCGAGTTATTGGAATTGGCATGACGGTGGTGGCGATCCGTGATCCTTATGCTCCAGAGGTAAAACCTCCATATGCAATTGGGGATTCTCTCCTTGAGTTAGTGGATTTTGAATCGCCCCTTGGGGATCACCCCTTGGAGACGCGTCTTTGGGGGAGTCGTTCCTTGATTGGAAATCGAGGGGAGTGGATCATCAGTCCGATTGTTCTTTCATCATCATTAGTGCATGATCAAGATTTCTCCCTCCTGCTATATGCGGGGGTTCCAAGCCTCAAATATGGGGCGAATCGCCCCCTCGTTGGGGTAGGAGCCCATAACATGGGTTTTGAGTTGTTAGTGGTGAAAGCACCATGATAGAGATTTGTAATCATGCTAGCCTATTATGGGCATAGCCATGCCTAGGATTGGGGGATCCGCCCCTAGAGAGTTTAGACTCGTTCACTAGGCCAGTGAAGTAAACATCCTCCGAGGGGAGAGACAACTATCTGAAGGGGATTCGTCCCTTGGTTGAGGGGGTTCGTCACTAGGGGTAACGACCCTTGAGTTTGAGTTTCAGACCTCGAGGGATCGTTCCTTGAGGCTGAGTAATCTGGGGTTGGGAGCCCGCTCCTGGTGGTACCTATTCCTTCATTGAGGGTGCGGAAGTGCCGATGGGAGTTTCTGTAGTTTCGGCGTTTGATGTTCTTCGTGTGGAATCCATGGTAGATGTCTTTTTCCCACAGACGGTGCCAAATGTTGTGGAATAAAAAGTAGGGTGTAATTAATTCGTGTATTGATTGCAAGGGATTAAGAGCTTCGAGCTTTAATGGTGGCTGCTCTTGTTGTCGGGGACTAGCTCGGTCCTAACAAGATGCCTACGTACCTTGACGAATATCAAGAATCAAGCCAAAACGTAGTTCTAGAGTTGCCTAAGTGGCTTGATGCGCCCTCGCGGCGTAATGGCGTAGTGGCTTGTATGTCCTTATTCGAGGATTAAGCCTAAAACGTGGTGGGTGATGTATGGATCTATGCCTAAAAATCGTTGTGTAGAGAATGAGGGGTTAGACCCTTTATATAGGCATTGGGTGCCTTGGAATTAGGGTAGGGTTTGGTGTCTTGGTGGACAAGTTACCCACTTTAGATAGAATTCTGGATCCTTCCACGAGGAAGGCTGATTCCTATTGGACTCGTATGTCTTGGGGGCTACTCTTTGAATGGATTGGTTCCCTTTTGGACTCAATAACGGAGTCTTTTTATAGGCTAATTTATCCACTACGAATTTATTGTTATATTTAGGGTTTTGGGCCTCATAATTGGGTTTTGACCTTGAACCATCCCAGGTTCATTTAATATAGGCTTAATGATCTTTTAGCCCTCGAAGTTTTATACGAAATATCTATCAGCCCTCAATGTTTCAAAACGTTCCTTTTAGCCCCTGAAGTATCCGTAAAGGTCCAATTAACCCTTGTACCGGTACGAAAAATTGTAACGGTACGTATCGGACGGGAAAAATAGACATTACATGTGTCCGTTACAATTTTTTTTTTAATTTGTACCGGTATAAGGGTTAATAGGACCTTTCCGGATACTTCAGGGGCTAAAAGGTACAACGTATTAAACTTGAGGGTTTGATGGGTACAAAAGGTCATTACTATATCTACTAGTTTAATTCAGCCACCACTATCTCCATACCCCTCGAGTAAGACTTACACTCTTCTCTCTTTGCTTACCACTACCAAAATAAATATAGGGAATTCATAATGCTACATCCTATAAGCAGATCGAAGTAGAGGCCCTTGCAAGGGTGCTGAGCTTGAATTTAACTTAACTAGTCGACTAAGCCGTGCTTCGCGGCGGCCTTATAATTTTTTTTTTAAGAAAAAAAATGACAAAAATATTTTTATAATATCAATATAAATTGGTAAACACAATATTGTATAAACTAAATATACATATATAATAATATAAATTATTCATATATTTTCTTATACCGATTTTGTCTTACGATTTTTTAGGCCGACACCCGTTGTATATATTATAAAAATACTTAGCGTACACAATAATAAAAATTTAAATACTAAAATACTCTTTGACTTTGATTTACCGATTTTGCCTCACAATTGTTTTTAAAATTTTAAATATATCTAAAATATCAATATAAATTGGTGAACACAATATTGTATAAATTAAATATTTAATTTGAATTCATCTTCCCTACAAATTCAAGAACCTTTTCTATTTCAAAGATGTTTATGTTAACGTTTATATTAATGTTAAAAAAAGGAAGTTTTGATTTCTTCCGAACAAATTCGAAAACCTTTTCAATTTCGAATATGTAATTTGACTTCTTCTTTCCTACAAATTCGAAAACCTTTTCTATTTTGAAGATGTTAATGTTAATGTTAAAAAAGGAAGTTGTAATTTCTTTTCTAAAAAATATGGCCTAAAGAAGGAAGTTTTGAATATAAAACAAAAAATATTAAAAAATACATCCGTGCATCACACAAGTAATAAGCTATATAGTAAAAAACTACACAAAATCTGGAAAACACTTACAATATAGAAAATTTTGTATAAAAATCGAAAAAAGATCTACATTATTAGATAAATTTCACTTTTGCTATTAAATAAAAGTTAAAAAATAATTTTTATGTAATATTTATATGTATACGTATGTATGTTAAAGTAATAACAAATATTAAGTGAACAATTTTTATATAATATTTATATGTATACATATCTATTGACATGGGACCGACAACGTGGAGTTTATTCTATCAGATAATTATATATAATCATATTAAGTGACAAATTATGACCATATGTAAACAAATATTTATATTTTAAAGATTTTATAACATTTTCTAGAAAAGGATGTGAGATTGTTGCACAATTTAAAAATTTGTACACCATTTTCTTATCTCTTTTAATATAAACAATTCGACATGAAGATTATTTATATAATAAAACTTAATTTATTGTTTGAAAATGAAATAAAAGTTCATTATAAAATTAAATTAAATTTTATGAAGAGTATAAATTAAATCTACAAAGAGTCAACAAAATATTTAAATTAATTTTTTCGAAACCAAATTATATATTTTCAGTAGTTAACATTGGTTTACGAATAGACGACATTTGTATACAATATACATATGATTCAAACAAACACATTTTTTTTAAATTTAGTTATGATTAAAAATTTAAAAAGTATATTAACGTCATCATCTATATCTATATTTATATTGTGCAATGTGGATTTTTTTTTTCAATTTTACGCAATTGCAATTGTAATTTAAAATCAAACCCATAATTTACATATCCTCTCATCCATTTCAAAATTATTATATATAAATATATCTATGATTTGTGTGTGTATATTTTTATTATTAACCTATATTAAACTAGTAGATATAATAATGACCTTTTGTACCCAACAAACCCTCAAGTTTAATACGTTGTACCTTTTAGCCACTGAAGTATTCGGAAAGGTCCTATTAACCCTTATACCGGTACAAATTAAAAAAAAATTGTAACGGACACATGTAATGTCTATTTTGCCCATCCGATACGTACCGTTACAATTTTTCGTACCGGTACAAGGGTTAATTGGACCTTTACGGATACTTCAGGGGTTAAAAGGAACGTTTTGAAACATTGAGGGCTGATAGGTATTTCGTATAAAACTTCGAGGGCTAAAAGGTCATTAAGCCTTTAATATATCATTAAATGTGTTTTTAGGGCTTACTTTCAGCCCATATCAATAAGGTAATAAAATAATTAAGCTAGAAACTTTTAGTGTTACATGTTTTATAATACAGTATAGATGTATACCTATGAAAAGAAAAAAAAAGGATGGAATTTGCTTAAGAAATAATGTTAATTCTACAAAAACCTTATCGAATTATAAAATGATTTATTTATAGTCTATGACTTATTTATGAATTATAAAGTTAATATAGTATGATTTATTTATGAAATGAATTATATTATGAATTTATTTATTTTAGATACCTTCCTCTTGTGGACCTACATATTTGATGTACATGAAATCTTTGGACCAATGTGTCTCTTCACTCATCCATTATATTTTGGGCTTATTACTGCCCGTTTGGCAAAACTTATTTTAAGTCCTTATCGACTTATTTTTGGGTAAAAATTTCATATTTTGATAATTATATTTTATATAAGTATTTAATGTATGTTTAAGATTCTATAAGTTATAAAAAAAAGTTAACTTTTTTCAGAAAAAAGTTAGGAATCTCTAACTTTGTCTTAAAATAAGTTTACTTATTCTGAAAATAAATTCTCTCAAGCACCCGCTACTTATATTGGTGTTGGGCTTGTGTTTGAGTAGGGGTGGCAATTTCTAACCCCCGAAACATGACACGAACCCGACCCGAGAAAATAATAATTTGGGTCAACAAATATTTAACCCGAAATTACGAGGTACAATCAGATACGAACCCGAAACCCGAAAATGACCCGAAAATTAATGAAACCTCTTTTTATAATCCTGTTTTTGAAATATTTTATGTTTAAATTAACTAAATTTAAGTACAATAAAGTAACTTTCACGTGCAATCGTATTGACTCGGTAGTTGATTTATAATTATTTAATAGTAATAACAATATTTTCTATATGTCATGCCCTTTTTAACATCTCACAAAGTGGGTACAGTACATATTATATATTTGAATTGTAACTTTTACGTGCAAGGAAAGAGAAATGAACTATTTTTTCTTAAAATCTCTACAAAAGCAGTCGTTCCTATAAATCGGGATAGAGGGAGTATATATAATATAAGAGTATTTTCAATTGCTCTAAAAAAAATTGAGGTGGTGAAACCCGAAATGACCCGAAACCCTACACGAACCCTGTAGGTACGGGTTAGGGTTAGGAAAAAATCAACCTGAAACAATCAAGTACAATCTGACCCGACACGAAACCGACCCAAAACCCGAAATTGCCACCCCTGCGTTTGAGGTCCTTATCGTAACGTATTCTCAGTTTAGATCTCTGCAAATTATATTGGTGTTGGGTAGGTGAAGATTAATCGGACGGATTAATCGGAATATTAATTGGTTGTATATAAATATTATTTTTAATATTTTTATTTATTAAATATTTTTGTAAAATATTTTTGCCGATTTTTAAATTTTTCAAGGTTTTTGCCGATTTTTGATCGTCTTTCAACAGATTTTTCACCACTTAAATCGATTTTTGACCGCCTAAGTCGATTTCAACCGTTTTTTTGACAGATTTACACAAAAATCGTCTAAATCTCCGCATAATCCCACCTCGAGACGTTTTGGTGACGACTAGGCAACCGCCTGCGCCGATTTTTAGAACACTTAGTCGAAGTTTCCATAATATTCTATTCACATGAAAATTAAATCAAAGACAAGTTATATAAATATATTTTAATAATTTAATTGTATTTTTATTATTTACTACTATTTTGAAAATTTTGATTTGAAATTAAATGCAACCAAAATTATTATTTTATTTAAAATTGTGTTGTATTTGATTGATACAAGTTAGTTTGATGTTAAACTATATTGAAGTGTACATCTGTTTTAAAAAAAAAATCAAAAGAATTGAAAGTTTGCAATAAAATCAAATATGTACTTTCAGAAAATGATTTCTTGTATTTTTTTTTTGGAAAACCTGAAAAACCAGATAAAATTTGTCAAATACAATCTACTAAAACTTAAAATTAAATTCCCTTTCGTCCTAATATATTTTTAAATTTAAATTTGATTTGATACACAAATATATTTTTTATAACAATTATAATTTTATTTTAATTTTTTTTTATTTCAATTGTATATATTATTGCATATTTTATTTGAATACAATTTCCATTTTTTCTCTTTTATTTTGGCCTAAAAACAAATTATTCATATCATGTCTATTTACTTTTTGGATCATAAACCATAGGTTTATAATTTTAATTTAATTTTTTTTAGCTCGGTTCAAGAAATGAGAAGATAGAAAATAAAAGGAAATAATGCCCAAACTACACCACATTTCCATAGAAGCTGCCCAAAATACCCGTCTTCAATTCGTTCTGCCCTTTTTGACCACAGATTACGCATCCTTCAACTGCGTGGACTGGCATACGCATTCTGGAAATGCGCATCTGGGGTCACGCATTGCCCAGATGCGCAATGACGTCAGCATTCTTCATTTGTTGCGCAATGACGTCAGCATTCTTCATTTGTTGCAGACAGCCTCCAGCGTCTCTCTCCGCATCTCATTCGCCTCTCCGTTCACTTGCAATCGTGCACCACTTTCCGGCTGCCTCCAACAAAACTGAGGACATAGATATTATGCACATACCTCCCTCTCCCTTTCCCCCTTTATTTGTTGATTTTCGGCCCCGCAGGGGCGTACGTAGACCAATCGGAAATTAGATCGGAAAATAATATCGTTTTTGGGGCTTTTAAATCCGGCAAATAAAATGGAAAACGAATGCTATAGGGTTGTAGAGGGGGCCAAGGTGAGTATTTTGATGTATGGTATTGTAGTGAAAGATGCCGGGAAATAGTTGAACGGAATCGTCGAAAATATTACCAATAATCGCCTCCGGCGGTGTCCTGGAAGAGGTGATGAAAAGTGAAACATACGCATATTGTACATGCGTGTCCCCAACCATGCAAGTTCAACATGCGTATCTCCAGTCCCTGTTCACGAGTCCACCATCTCATTTTTACAAAGACCACGCATAGTAATCATGCGTATAGGCTAACCACGCATTTGAAAAATGCATACACCCTATGCGCATGACCAAAATGCGTGGTCCGTGTGTATTTTGGACGAAAATTTCCGCCCGTGAGTATTTTGGGTTATGGGAATTAATTAGTGGGTATTTTGGTTTTTCACCCAAATAAAAGTGAATTACTGGCTGTATTAATATTTCAGGGGGAAAAGTAAAAATAAGTCGGGAGAAGATAATACATTGGTTATTGGTACGATGGTATCATAAACTCTTGGTACAATGTACCATAGGAATTCGGATGGTCTACCAAATGCCTTCATTGACATACCTCTTCTTCTCAATTCTCAAGAAATTACTATATAGAGTGCCAGGAACAAAACCTTCCACAGTAAAAACAGAACGTATTCTCTGATAAACAGAATGGCTCCCTTAAAAAATCAAATTCCCCTCAAAGTGTTGATACATGAAGAGGAGAAAAGAGTGATATTTGCTGAGGCAAACAGTGATTTTGTTGATATTCTGTTTAGCTTCCTCACAATGCCAATGGGGACTATTGTTAGACTCTTGTCCAAGAATTCGAATTCTTCGCAACAACCGACCGTTGGTAGCTTCAATAATTTATATAAAAGCATTTCAAATCTTGAAACCGAGTATTTCAAATCAGAAGCATGCAAAGATATGTTTCTGAATACAAGAAACTCTGCGGAAAGGGAGTGTCAAATGCTTAAAATCAACATTGATGATACTAAGCCAGTCGATTATTTTACATGCGAGGATATGAACTGTACAGAAAACAATCCCCCTTCCTATTTGAGCAACTACAACAATGTACAATGCAAAAATTGCTACAGGTTTTTAAAAAGAAAAGCTCATTTTGTTTCGACAACAGTTGGAGGTCAACAAGAGGTCTTCGTTCCCCCGAATGCATCCTTCGTGATAACAGATGATTTACGAGTGATTCCTATTATTCCGTCATCAATTTTTGCATTATTTAAAAGTTCTGGACTTACAGATTTTGGAGTACTCAAAGAGAAAACTTTTAATATTGGATCCACTGCGGTAATTGTTTCCACACATTGCTCATCTATTCATTATTCCTGCTTTGTGACAGATACTAGATTTGCTTAAGTACTCAATCCTGTCGAGGACTCCTTTAACTAGAATGTTTTTGGGTAGTAATGAACTTATCATAAACAGATCAGTTAAACCTGTTAATTCTATGATGAGTACAGAGGGCATCATTAGCTTCTTTTGTTTTATTCTGCGAAAATGTTTCGTTAGCCTCAAGAAGATGAGAGTAAAAGTGCTGGTGCAGAAGTCGAGTAGCAAGATATTGTTGGCTCATTGTTCAGAAGATTTCATAGACTTTCTATTTAACTTGCTTACCCTTCCATTAGGAAGAGTTATTAGCCTGTTGAAAAGCGATCACAGTCCAGCACTTTGTGTAGGAAATATACATCAAAGTGTTGGAAAAAAAATTCACAAATAAGGCAGTTATATCAATATTATATATTTCAAATTAAGAACAAATAATTATTAACGAAACCGATAGCAAACAACAGAGATGGCAAAACAAACAAATAATCAATGACTGTAGTTAAAAAGAGCGAAAAGAAATACTTAGCTTTTCTGTAGCTTTCTAATTTGCTTTCCAAAATAACAGTAACATAACAGTAACAACAGCTGAGTTGTTAGATCCTAAGGACCTAACTGTTCTTGAAGAAATAATCGCCCCACTTACTGTGATGGTTCTTGCGATTTTCCTCCCAGGATAAAATAGCACCGCTTGAGCACAGCACAGACAGTGTACAAGCAACAGCGACGATTACCTCAGTTCGCCAAATAAATTCCCGGATATATATTTATAAAATATTATATATATATATATATATATATATATATATATATATATATATATATATATATATATATATATATATATATATATATTCTGTATATAAAAGTGAGAGAAGAGCAGAGAATTTATAACAGATATATATAAGTAGTACGTGAGAGGTGCAATTTTTATGCTAGCCGAATGCCTCTATTTATACTGCAATAAACTAGAGAGCTGGCACTAGACTAGTCATGACTAACAATTGAATAAATCATTTATTAGTGTATGGCCGACCTTTTCATTTGGAAATGAAACACCTGCCCACCAATTTATGCAAGCTACTTGACTATTTTAATACAAGTCATGCAACCTACTTGAATTAAATAGTACACCTCTTCAAACTAGCAATACAACTCTTCAAGCTGCTATTTTAATATCTTACCGACTAGTACATGCAAGCTTGAATAACCGGATGAAATTAATTAATTAATTATTTTATATTTAATAATATAAATTAACTTCAAATCAATTTTCATATCAATGTGAGATAACTCACATACCCGTTTCAAATAAGCAACTGGCCCTTAATTCTCTATGGATTCCACTAAAAAATAAATCTTAGATCCATATTATAAATTTCAATTCCTGATAAAAGAATGAAATTTCAATTTTTAGATTTCGGAAATACATTGAGGAGCCTACAAAATAAAGACCTCAATTTTCCATTTTCTAACAATCCCCCACAAATCCATATCAGAAATATATTACGGATTTTAAACATGACATGTTTTTCAGAGACAGTACCGATCAAGGTTTGAACCGCTCCTAATTCCCCTACTTGGATGATCACCGGATATAGATGGAGTATTTCACCTTGAATCTTTACCCGTTTGATGTAATCACACTCCATAGACGACGACATGTCAAAGGCTATGGTAATAATCTACGGCTTTGAGACGTTAATGGTCATGTTTCGATCCTGTTCGTCGAATGCGTCGAGGAATAACCCTTTCCTCTAATTGCGACCTCACAATTACATTCGCTTAGCTGGGCATCTCCAGAGATGAACTGCTACCATCTCGTCTTAAAGACTTGACCCCATTAAGAGTTTTTAAAACTTCAAGCTTTATTTGCAGTAACAGTACCTTAGAGGTTTTCAGGGGATAGACTTCAGATACGTAAGTATCAATCTATAGATAAAGGTACTACCAACTCACCCTTTCGACTTGTTAATACCACATTGAATACACTTCAAGGGATCTCCTCTCAGATGTATTGGGTTCCTGCCGAAGATGAATCATGTTGGGCTATCAGTCCCATCCTCAACCTCGACTTAAGAACTACCACATGTTCAAGTCCTTTAGTCAAAGGATCTGCTATGTTATCTTGAGTACCAATGAACTCAATAGCAATGACCCTGTCAGACACTAAACCCCTTATAGACTTAAGTCTAACTTGGATATGTCTCTTGGTTTTAGCGTTATACTTTTTACTGTTTATCTTGTCGATAGTTGTCCGGCTATCACAATAAATAACAAAAGCTGGAAGCGGTCTACTGACTATAGGTATCTTAGACATAAGTCTATGTAACCATTCAGCCTCCGTCCCCGTGGCATCTAGTGCACACAACTCAGCCTCAAAAGTAGACCGAGTTATAATCGTCTGTTTAGACGACTTCCAGGATATTGCTCCAGCAGCAAGAGTGAATACATAACCTGTCACACCATTGGTACCAGATTTCTTAGCTATCTAACTTGCATCATTGTATCCCTCAATCACATCAGGAAATCTCCTGTAATGCAAACCTAGGGATTGTGTGCCTTTCAGATATTTAAGAACTCTATCCAATGCTTCCCAATGGGACTTGTCAGGACAACTTGTATATCTAGCCAACTTAGACATAGAATATGAAATATCCAGTCTAGTACAGTTAGCAACATACTGCAAACTCCCAATAATCTGAGAATACCTTAACCGAGACACAGGTACTCTTGTCTTATTCTTGTTAAGTGCAACTTTGGAATCATATGGAGTGTTTGCGATTCTACAATTTGAATAACCATATTTCTCAAGTATAGATTTCTCTATATAATGAGATTGAGACATAGTTATTCCATCAGCTATCTCAGACAGCTTGATGCCAAGAATCACAAAAGCAACACCCATATCCTTCATTTCAAAATGCCTTTTCAAGAACCTCTTTGTCTCGTTAATAATCTCAATATTGGTTCCAAGTAATAAAATGTCATCAAAATATAGGCACAAGATAGTACATTCATTTCCTCTAACTTTATAATAGACACACTTGTCACTTTCATTGACGATAAATTCAAAAGCCACAATAGTTTCATCAAACTTTTTATGCCAATCTTTAGGAGCTTGTTTAAGGCCATATATAGATTTGATTAGTTTACAAACTTTCCTTTCATTACCAGAAGCAACAAATCCCTCAGGCTGATCCATATAAATCTCTTCTTCAAGTTCACCATGAAGAAAAGCTGTCTTTACATCCATCTGATGGATGACAAGACCATGTACGGAAGCCAATGCTACAAGCATTCTGATTGTTGTCATTCTAGCAACTGGAGAGTAGGTATCAAAATAATCAATTCCTTCTCTTTACCTAAACCCCTTGGCAACCAATTTGGCCTTATATTTATCGATTGATCCATCTGGTTTCAACTTCCTTTTGAAGATCCATTTACATCCTAATGTAGTAGACCCAGGAGGGAGATCAACTAATTCCCATGTCCCGTTAGAGACAATAGAATCAATTTCACTCTTCACTGCACCTTTCCAATGCCTTGATTCCGAAGAATCCATAACATTACGGAAAGTCAAAAGTTATCCTCGACATTACAAGTGACAAAATCACTTCCAAAGTCCTTGACAACCTTTGAGCGCTTGCCCCTTCTAGGTTCCACTATATGATTGTCTACCCCCACATTTGTCATCCGATCCACATGATCGGGAATGGAACTAGATGTGTGAGTAGGATCGTCATAAGAAATATTTTTAGGTATACCTTCCTTCATAGGAAATATTTCCTCAAAGAAAGTTGCATCACGAAGTTCAACTATAGTGTTTACCACAATACCATCTATGTCAGATTTTATTACTAAAAATCTCATAGCTGTTGTGTTTTCACCATAGCCCAGAAAGATAGCATCAATAGTTTTGGGTCCTAGTTTCTTCCTCTTGTGTTCAGGGACAAGTACCATTGCAAGGCACCCCCATACTCGAAGATATTGCAAACTAGTTTTCCTTCTTCTCCATAATTCATAAGGACTCGTTTCCATGTGTTTCAGAGGTACTCTATTCAGAATATGGCAAGCCGTATTCAGAGCCTCTCCCCACATGTATTTAGGTAGTCCATAATTAAGAAGCATACTGTTGATCATATCTGCAAAAGTTCTGTTCTTTCATTCAGCGACCCCATTAGATTCAGGTGTGTATGGTGGAGTTACCTCATGAATTATACCATTGCTTTTGCAAAATTCATCAAACGAGTTACTCGTATACTCACCACCTCTATCAGATCTTAATCGTTTAATTAACTTACCAGTTTGTTTTTCAGCTTCATTTTTATATTCAATAAATTTTTCAAGTGCTTCATCTTTATGTCTTAGAAAATAAACATAACAATATCTACTACTATCATCTATAAAGGTAATGAAATATCTTTTATTATCCTTAGTCATTATGCCATTAAACTCACAAATGTCAGTGTGTACTAAATCTAATACTTCAGAATCCCTTACAACGTTACTAAAAGGTTTCCGTATTTGTTTAGCAGACACACATACTTGACATTTAGTCTTTTTATCAATAGCAATTTTTGGAATCAACTCTAAATTCATCATATTATATAGAGTACCAAAATTTACGTGACCAAGACGAGCATGCCATAAGTTAGATGATTCAACACAATTAACAGAAGGCGAAAGATTACTATGAAACAAACCAGAAAGAAACGGTTCAACATTAATAACAAACAACCCTTCAGATAAATAACCCTTGCCAAAGAAAACCCCAGTGTGAGTAATCACAACTTTATTACACATGATGCACTTTTAACAGAGATAGAATACGCCCAGAAGTAAACTTCAAGTCTACGTTTCCTATTCCATGCACTTGTGCAGCACTCGCATTCCCCATCGTCACTGATCTCCCATGAGTCTGTTGATAAGATACAAATATAGTTTTATCAGCACAAACGTGCACATTAGCTCCAGTATCAACCAACCATTCATGAGTTAGATAACTAGATAGTATAACAGGCTTATAGGTAACATACCTGTCATTGGTTACAGAAGCAGATGCTTCACCAATCACCATGTTAGCCATAAGCTCATCAATGATTGCAGTACCAAGCACATTATTTGCTTGAACAACCATTTCAGACTTCTTTGCTTTCTTAACTGGACAGTCCTTACTCCAGTGACCAACCTGTCCACAAGACCAACATGGTTTGTTTGCCTTCGGTTTCTTAGCCTTGTTTTTATCAGTGGTTTTATTAACAGCCCTCTTGTTAAACTTTCTCTTTTGACCAATAGTCACTACATTCACCTTACTCGTACTCCCCTCAACAGGCATCACATGTCCCTGTTTTGACTTGTGTTGTTCGATCGTTTGCAGAAATATCCAACATCAAATTTGTCCAGGTGATCTCTCCTTTCTGTCTCTTCAGGGAAAGAGAAAACTCTTCCCAAGACTTCGGAAGCTTTTCAATCACAGACATTACTTGAAACTTTTCAGGCAGATCCATGCCGGATTCCTTCAAAGCATGGACTATGTTCTGAAACTCATGCACCTATTCTGTCATAGACTTACTCTTCATTAGTTTAAAGTCTATAAACTTTGCCACAGAAACTTCTCAAGCCCTTGAGAATCAGTATTATGCGTCTGATCAAGCTTTTCCCAAAGCAACTTAGCATTATAGGCGTCAGATGAATAAACATCAAATAGAGTGTTCGCCAAAGCTGCCAGAATAGCAGCTCTAGCCACTCCATCCTTTTCCGCCCACATTGCAAAAGCTTTAACAGATTCAGGTTTAGATTGATCAACAACTGGAGAATCATATTGTATCACCAGCCATAGACCCTTTACCGATAACCACAGTTTCATTTTCTTTTGCCAGTGCGTAAAACCGGCACCACCACCAAACCTCTCAGGCATACCCGATAGATCGATGGCCTGTGGGAATCGATACGTAGTCTAGTCAATGGTGGGTACAATAACAGTGGTATTAACAGTAGTAGCAACAGTTCTAGAGGGATTAACAGTTTCGTTCGACATCTTAATTTATATATAAATTTCACAGATATAACCGATTATTTCTTCAAGATTGTTGGGAAAAAAAATTCACAAATAAGGCAGTTATATCAATATTATATATTGCAAATTAAGAACAAATAATTATTAACGAAACCGATAGCAAACAACAGAGATGGAAAAAAAACAAATAATCAATGACTGTAGTTAAAAAGAGCGAAAAGAAATCCTTAGCTTTTCTATAGCTTTCTGATTTGCTTTCCAAAATAACAGTAACATAACAGTAACAACAGCTGAGTCGTTAGATCCTAAGGTCCTAAATGTTCTTGAAGAAATAATCGTCCCACTTACTGTGATGGTTCTTGCGGTTTCCCTCCCAGGATAAAACAGCACCGCTTGAGCACAGCACAGACAGTGTACAAGCAACAACGACGATTACCTCAGTTTGCCAAATAAAATCCCGGATATATATTTATAAAATATTATAAATATATATATATATATATATATATATATATATATATATATATATATTCTGTATATAAAAGTGAGAGAAGAGCAGAGAATTTATAACAGATATATATAAGTAGTACGAGAGAGTTGTATGAGAGAGGTGCAATTTTTATGCTAGCCGAATGCCTCTATTTATACTACAATAAACTAGAGAGCTGGCACTAGACTAGTCATGGCTAACAATTGAATAAATCATTTATTAGTGTATGGCCGACCTTTTCATTTGGAAATGAAACACCTGCCCACCAATTCATGCAAGCTACTTGACTATTTTAATACAAGTCATGCAACCTACTTGAATTAAATACTACGCCTCTTCAAGCTAGCAATACAACTCTTCAAGCTGCTATTTTAATATCTTACCGACTAGTACATGCAAGCTTGAATAACCGGATGAAATTAATTAAGTAATTATTTTATATTTAATAATATAAATTAACTTCAAATCAATTTTCATATCAATGTGAGATAACTCACATACCCGTTTCAAATAAGCAACTGGTCCTTAATTCTCTATGGATTCCACTAAAAAAAATCTTAGATCCATATTACAAATTTCAATTCCTGATAAAAGAATGAAATTTCAATTTTTAGATTTCGGAAATACATTGAGGAGCCTACAAAATAAAGACCTCAATTTTCCATTTTCTAACACAAAGTGTATCAAATTTGAATGTTGGTGAATACATCAAATCGTAAAAAGTGAAAGATATTTTGCTTTGCCCTCATTTGTCTATGTTTTATCCACTCTCCAACCAACATTTCCCTTTTAAAGAAGAGACCATTCGTAAATTTTACTGGTCCTCAAAAGTTTCATATGGACATTTTACTAGTCCTCAAAAGAAGAGAGCATTCGTAAATTTTACTGGTCAAGCAGTTGTTTTCCGAGATTTAGAATTTGATACGAGTTCATGTTGGTTCACGAGTGCAAGTTGTTGTGTCGATTGGGTTGGGTTTGAGTCCGAATTCTGAATAGTTTCACGATTTATGTAGTTTCGATTCACCGATCGTTGCTGAATTTTTGTTAGTTGTTGAAATTCTGAAGGTTGCGTGTTTTCGTTTTTGGCTGATAATTCGAAGTGCTTGTAATTTCGTTTTTATCTATTTTTTGTGTCCAAGTTGAGTAGTGTTGCTGTGTTTGTGCGAATATTACTGAGTTGCGGTGTTTTGGTTTTGTTTGTCCTGCGAGCTCCCTGAGTCGTGTAGTTGCGATTTTGCTGATTTTCGAATCCCCCTAGGCTGCAGAGTGGTTTTGTTGTGTTAACAAAAATGATTTGGAGTTGTTAAGTTGTATTCTTTATGTTTGAGTTTTAGTGATAAACTAGTGATCAACTAGTGATCAAGTTGATGTGTTCTGAGTTTGTTTGAGCCCCATTGGACATTTGCGTTTTTGTTCTAGTTAGATGTCTGTGAGTTTTTGACTGAGTTCGCTTCTGAACTCGTTGGTTTTTGTTGCTATGGTTTGGTTAGTTTAGCTATAATATGATTCGTTCATGTCGAATTTTGGCTAGTTAAATTTACAAACCCTTCATGTCAAATTTTTCCAAAATTTGTGTAAATAAATTTTAATCTCAAAATAAAAAAAAATTTAGAATAAAGTCTAATTTTATTTTCGAATTTAGGAATTTAGAATAATTTGTAGAATAATCTTAGAATATTATTTAGAATAATTTAGAATTTTAGAATAAATTAGAATGATTTAGTTTAAATTAGTTTAAAATAAACTTAAATTCCATTTAGTTTTTATTTTAATTTGTAAAATCCAAAAAAAAACCAAAAGCCCAAATTGCCTTAGTTCGAATAAATTAGAAATTAAGAGTGACTAATTTTTCTATTCATTTAAATTTTAAATTTTAAATTAAAATTAAAATTAGGTTAAATTAAATTTTTTTTTTGTAATAGCTTAAATTTTTCTTTAGGAATTAAACAGCATAAATCCGAATTTACAAAACCACTTGTTGTAATTCTCCTAAATTAATTATTAGGGATTGCGAAATAAATTTAGTCCATGTGGAACGAATCATATATACTAAAACAAGATCGTGCGCTTGCGATACTTAAATGTCATATTTTTAGCACATCAAGTTTTTGGCGCCGCTGCTGGGGAACTAATTATTTGTCGCGCCTTGATTTTCAATTATCTTGCAACCGGCGACATTCCCTCTCATTGGTCCATCTCTACTCCCCCTTGGTTCGCCGACATTGTCAACTATCTTGCAACCGGCGACATTCCCTCTCATTGGTCCTCCCAAGATAAATCCAAATTCTTTTCACAAGTTAAACATTTCTTTTGGGATGACTCGTATCTCTTTAAATATTGTCCCGATCAAATCATTCGGAGGTGCGTCCCAAATCACGAGTATAGAAGTATACTGTCCTTTTGTCATGACCAAGCTTGTGGAAGGCATTTTATTGCTAAGAAAACAGCCGCTAAAATCCTCCAAAGTGGTTTTTACTGACCACTAGTTTGAGGATGGTAAGGGGTGACTAGCCTATGAGTTATTGAGTACTTTTTCAAAAGAGACTCAAATTGACGATTCTTGAAGTGCTTGCCTTGGTCACTAATGATAGCCATAGGTGTACCGAAACGAGAAAAGATATTCTCTTTGAGGAATTTAAGGATGACCTTGTTATCATTGGACTTAGTAGCAATGGCTTCCACCCACTTAGACACGTAATCGACCGCTAACAGAATGTAGAGGTTGCCAAAGGAACTACGAAAGGGGCCCATAAAATCGATACCCCATACATCAAAATTCTCAATGATTAAGATGGGGCTCATTGGCATCATGTTTCTCCTAGTGATCTTTCCTAAGTGCTGACACTTATTACACGCGGCACAGTATTCGGCAGCATCCTTGAACAAACCCATTTCCCCTTCCTCTCTTTTCGCACAAATATCACCTCCCTCCCCTGTTTTGTTTTACAAGTCGAAGGAACCATAACCACTAAGTTTGGATTGATTTTCAGAATTGATTTCACGAGTTGATGATTTGAGTGTTCTTGATTAGTGCTTCATTTTTAATTCCGGTTCTTGTAATCGTTGAGTTGAGTTTTGTCGAGTTGATAATATTGCTGCGTTTTTAATTTGAGTTCTGTGTTGCCGAGTTTCGCGGCTTCTTGTTTTAGCAAGTTCGCAACCTAGTCTGTACTGAGTCGTGTTGAATTGTTTGGTTAGTGAGTCTACCGAGTTGTAGTTCTGAGTTTCGAATTGCTTAGTTTTAATTGTCGAGTTCTGCGTTTTGTTGTCAAATGTTGAGGAGTTTTCGTTCGAATTAGTTGAAGTTTCGAATCGTCAAATTAAGCAAATTTTAGAAAAGACTATCAACTTAAATAGGAAGGATTGGTCAACTAAGTTGATAGATGCCTTGTGGGCCTATCAGACCGCTTTTAAAACCATTTTAGGCATGTCCCCTTATCGGATTGTCTTTGGCAAGGCCTGTCACTTACCCGTTGAGCTTGAACATAGGGCCATGTGGGCCATTCATAAGTTGAATTTTGACTTAGCAACCGCCGGTAGTCATAGGAAGTTGCAATTGTCTGAACTCGAGGAGTTGAGAAATGAAGCCTACGAGAACGCTAAAATCTATAAACAAAGAACTAAGCTTTTTCATGATAAATCTATTTTGAGAAATTCTTTTTCTCCTGCTCAAAAGGTTCTTTTGTACAATTCTAGGCTTCATTTGTTTCCCGGGAAATTGAGATCTAGGTCGGAAGGTCCTTACGTTGTTAGGATTGTTTTTCCTCACGGTGCTGTCGAAATTGAAAATCCTAAAAATGGTGATATATTTAAAGTTAATGGACAAAGACTCAAACCATTTTTAGAGCTGCCAATTGATCCCGAGGAAGAGGTTATCCACCTCATCGATCCATGATTCAAGTAAGTTCTTTCAATTATTATAAAAATTCTCCGTCATCCTTTATCAGGTATATTCTCACTATTATCCTTTGCATATTTCTGTCTTTTGCATTCATTGAGGACAATGCATGATTTAGGTATGGGGGAGGGTTTTAGTGTAAATACATAAAATTGAAAAATCCAAAAAAAATTGAAAAATCCAAAAAATAGAGATATTTTAGCTTAGTTGTCCTTCCCGCTCTTTGAACTTTAGAACTAGTTGGTGTTAACTATTTTTAAAAATTATATGTATAATGCCTTTAGATAATTTGAACGTAGTCAAGTAAGGTTTTCCTCATGAAACTTGTGTCAAACAAATTTTTGCTTAAAAGTCCAAGACGACACATTTGCACAAGACTTTTGATGGAAAAATTGTATAGGAATGTTATTCGATACCTGAGAGAGAACCCACATGTTAGAACAATGTTTAATCAAACCTTTGCGAGATTTGTCCCTATAGTGTCTGTAAAAAAAAAGGAAAAAAAGTTAATAAATTTTTGTAATTGTAGAGTGCTAGTGTAATTTTGAAATAATGAATTCTTATTAGGGAAATCAGCTAGGTTGGGCTCATTGATAACCCGAGTAAGTAAGTCTGAGGGGACTTTGTGCCTAGCAACCTAAGGTCCTTTGTGATATGGGATTGTTGACCTAAAACTCGCTAAATGGGTATCGATGCAAAAGTCTTTTGGGACCTCAACCATTGCACAGTCGGTCTAACTGCTAAGAATGTGAAGTTTGGCTAGATACTTGTTTTGATAGAGATTGGGTCAGTTCAATATTGGTTGAAAAAGAGAAAATGTTCGTATGCACTTATCCATCAAAGGCCTTAAATTCACTACACACCTTGGGATTTTTTGTAAATTTTTAGAGTCTAATCATGTGGATTGTGGGAACCTATAACTTAGCTATTATTAGAATAATCTTTAAGGCATATATTTTCCTACAAAATTGTTTTGTTGACACCAATGAAATCTAGGTTGAAAGAGGAAAGTTGGATACTTGCTGACTTATCTCAAAGATTTTATGGGTATATCTTCTATAAACTCTTAGGAGACAAAACTCCTCTTGTAGAGATCGTCTATGAGTTTAACGGGTTGGTAAACCTAAAATTACCCGTGATTCCTACGATAGTGAGTATAGGTTTTTCATTCTGCATTTGTCATTGTGTTTTACTCGAGGACGAGCAAAAGATAGGTATGGGGGCATTTGATAAGTGCATATTTTTGCATATTTTTATTACCTATTTATTGTTTGAATTCGTATTTTAATAAATTATTTTGTTGCATTTCAGGAAATTCTAGAAAAAAATGAAGAAATGACAAAATAAAGAAATAAAGGTCAAGGAAGAGAAAAAGAAAAGAAGAAGGACCAAAATAGAAGAAAAGGAAATAGAAAGGGGTGTGGTGCAAAACCAATTTTAGAAAAATGGATGGCTAGGATTGAACCACACCAAACAAAATGTATGGTGGGGATTAATCCACACCAACCAAAATCCCAAATTTTTTCCTATAAATAGCATCATTTTTTCTCTTGTAAACACAACCCATTTTTTAGTATTAGTAATAGTACACTCCTAAATTGCAGTTGTAAATTTTCTTTAGCTCTTTTAAACATTTTAATTTTTAGTTCATATGTTCATATTTTTCCTGCATTTATTTTCTGCATTTATTTGTTAATTCCAAGCTTAGTAGCCGGGCTGTTTTATTCATATACACCTGTTTCCCCTATTTTCTATTAACCCAAACCTTCATCTCTCTCTCTCTCTCTCTCTCTCTCTCTCTCTCTCTCTCTCTCTCTCTTTTGTGGATCCCTCCTTCCCCTTTCCTCCTTCTTTTTCGAACAAAAACCCTTCTTCGACCTCCCCTTTCCTTTCTCTTCAAACAATTAACCAAACACCCCATGCCTTATGTTTTTGTTTAATTTTGAATCCAACCTTCCTATACTTTCCTGCGTCTCCTTCATCTTCAATCCCACACCGAACCACACCCCTCTTCTTTTTAATAAATTTTTTGTTCAAAATTAATGATTCAAGCAGTCTATTCCAGAGTTCGCGACTTGGTTTTCTGAATTTGCTTTGAAGACGGAGTTGTCCGAATTCCAACTGTCAAGCAGTTGTTTTCCGAGATTTAGAATTTGATACGAGTTCATGTTGGTTCACGAGTGCAAGTTGTTGTGTCGATTGGGTTGGGTTTGAGACCGAATTCTGAATAGTTTCGCGATTTCTGTAGTTTCGATTTACCGATCGTTGCTGAATTTTTATTAGTTGTTGAAATTCTGAAGGTTGCGTGTTTTCGTTTTTGGCTGATAATTCGAAGTGCTTGTAATTTCGTTTTTATCTGTTTTGTGTGTCCTAGTTGAGTAGTTTTGCTGTGTTTGTGCGAATATTACTGAGTTGTAGTGTTTTGGTTTTGTTTTTCCTGCGAGCTCCCTGAGTCGTGTAGTTACGATTTTGCTGATTTTCGAATCCCCCTAGGCTGCAGAGTGGTTTTGTTGTGTTAACAAAAATGATTTGGAGTTGTTAAGTTGTATTCTTTATGTTCGAGTTTTAGTGATAAACTAGTGATCAAGTTGCAGTGTTCTGAGTTTGTTTGAGCCCCATTGGACATTTTCGTTTTTGTTCTAGTTAGATGTCTGTGAGTTTTTGACTGAGTTCGCTTCTGAACTCGTTGGTTTTTGTTGCTATGGTTTGGTTAGTTTAGCTATAATATGATTCGTTCATGTCGAATTTTGGCTAGTTAAATTTACAAACCCTTCGTGTCAAATTTTTCCAAAATTTGTGTAAATAAATTTTAATCTTAAAATAAAAAAAAATAAAAAAAATTTAGAATAAAGTCTATTTTTTTTTTCGAATTTAGGAATTTAGAATAATTTGTAGAATAATCTTAGAATATTATTTAGAATAATTTAGAATTTTAGAATAAATTAGAATGATTTAGTTTAAATTAGTTTAAAATAAACTAAAATTCCATTTAGTTTTTATTTTAATTTGTAAAATCCAAAAAAAAAAAACCAAAAACCCAAATTGCCTTAGTTTGAATAAATTAGAAATTAAGAGTGACTAATTTTTCTATTCTTTTAAATTTTAGTTTGTTAAATTAAAATTAAATTAAATTAAATTCTTTTTTTTTTGTAATAGCTTAAATTTTCCTTTAGGAATTAAACAGCATAAATCCGAATTTACAAAACCAGTTGTTCTAATTCGCCTAAATTAATTATTAGGGATTGCGAAATAAATTTAGTCCCTGTGGAACGAATCATAAATACTAAAACGAGATCGTGCGCTTGCGATATTTAAATGTCATATTTTTAGCACATCATTAATCTTATGTGACAATCAAAGAATAAGAGAGAAAAGAATGGTGCATTTCAATTCGCCCTCTTGAGTTTTTTAAAGAAAGAAAGAGATGCACAATTTGCATGCATTTTTCCGAATATTTGCACTTCAAGAGATGGATGGTGAATTAAATGGTTATGACATGAACGGAGAATTTGGATAGTGTGAAGAATCATTAAATGCTGAGATCTCAATTCTGAAGGTACTTGAGTATAGAATTCCAGGAACAAAACCTCTCATCGTAAAAATGGAATGGCTCCCTTAATATTCTACTTAGCTTCCTCACATTGGCAATGGGGACAACGGATTGGGATTGGGAACAAAACCGAAGTGCATTTTCGATGCACTTCTGAAACACTTCTGAAATTAATATGGTTCCAAGACCAGACATATGTTTTGAAAAAAACAAACGGAACCTAAGTAAAAACTGAAAATAAACTGGCACTGATTTCAATATCTTCCGTTGGTTAAAATGCTCTTCATGGTATGCATATGTCCCCGGAAATTTCCTCAGTTTGCCGCTACAAACAAAGAACATAACAAGTTGAAAGCAAATTCTTCTAGTTACCAGACTACTTCAGTAACTAAGGGTAACTAGAGGGGTGAGCTAACGCTCAGCAACAGTTCAGATTATAGCTTGGATTGACCTTAGCAATCCAGTTTGACACTAGCGGTCAACTTTCCTTCGTGACTCTGTTTTTTTTTTTTTTTTGGAATCCTGTAATTGACAGTCAAAAGTTCAGAGTGTGTGAGTTGATGTTTAAACTGTTGTGGCTGGTTCAATGATACCTTTGGAAAGAGATGAGAATTTCTCCCTCAGAGTAGTTGTTGACCAGAAAAAAGACGGTGTTGGATGAATCAGAAATTAGAAAGTGATTTCATTGACACATTGCTCAGATAGAATTTTGTAACTTGGCTCTCCAGTGTACACCCAATCGGATGCTTCACACAATTGTATGTATACGTCCAATATCCCCTGACCAAGTAGTCTGCATTGCAAATCTTCAGCTATGTAGTTTGCATTTCAAATCTTCAAGCCAAGTATTTTACATTCTTTTTGAATCTGACACTGGGAATTACCACAAGCTATACCCAAACTTCTACCTTCATTATTCTGCTTTGTAGCAAATCAATTTTATAACCTTTACGTTTTTCCAGAAAGATGGAAAAGCTTTACCCTTTTCTTTTCTTCCTAATTTCTTGACACAACATTGAACATCATCTCACACATACAGCCATTAACAAACTGAAGTTCTCATAAGGAAGAAGAAGAAGAAGAATGTTTACATTAGTTGTATCTCTCAAACTTACAACAATTAAGCTCATCTCACAGTTTGCACATATGTGAGTATTTATATACTGAAATGAACTAGACTAGCTAACAAACAAATCCACCAGCCTGTCCTGTAACTAACTCTGCTACATCAGCTTGAGCAGTTGACTTTGACTCCCACCTCCTCAACTGTTGAATCCTTACATAGTGTAACATCCCCCCTCAAGTTAGGAGCTGCAAACATATTGGCAACATCTAACTTGGACTGAAGAAAAGCTAGTTGATGAGAAGGTAATGCCTTCGTGAACATGTCAGCTGGTTGGAATAAGGTGTTGATGTGCGTAGGAGTGATAACACCAGCTTTAAGCTTGTCACGAACAAAGTGACAGTCTATCTCGATATGTTTGGTACGTTCATGGAAAACAGGATTCGAAGCAATGTGAAGAGCCGAGTTATTATCACAAAATAAAGGTATAGGAAAAGGAGAAGGGATTGCAGAGTTTGTAAAAGATAAACCAACCACATAACTTCACAACTTGTATCAGCCATTGAACGATACTCTGATTCTGTAAAAGAACGAGAAACAATCGATTGTTTCTTACATTTCCAAGAGACCAATGAGGAGCCAAGAAGCACACAGAACCCTGTAAGAGATCTTCCAGTCTCAGCACAACCCCCCCCCCCAATCAGAGTCACTAAAGGCCTTTAACTGCAGAGTATAATTACTATCATAAAATAATCCTTGACCAACTGTCCCTTTAATGTACTTAACCATTTTATATGCAGCTGTTAAATGATCAATATGAGGGTTGGCAATGAACTGAGAAAGAACATGAACCCCATAAGATAGATCAGCGCGAGTAATTGTTAAGTACAGAAGACGTCCAACTAACCGTCTGTAAATTGTAATGTCATCAGACCCAAGTAGATCAGAGGTGTTATCTATCAATTTGTGATTTTGCTCAATGGGAACAAGAGAAGGTTTAATAGCTGTCATACCAGTATCTGGTAAAATATCAAGAGCATATTTTCTCTGGTTTAGATAGCCCAGTAGAAGAACGAGCAATCTCAAGTCCCAGAAAATACTTCATATGACCCAAATCCTTAATCTTGAATTGAGAATGAAGAAAGGACTTTAATTTAGCAATGAGAGCAGCAGAGTTCCCAATAATCAATATGACATTGACATAAACAATGACCACAACAAATTCTGAGTTATGCTTCAATGTCAGAAGACTATAATCACAGGCAGCCTGAGAGAAACCAAACTGTACTAGGGATGACACAAGCTTATCATTCCAGACCCTAGGAGCCTGTTTAAGACCGTATATAGATTTCCTCAATCTGCAAACCAGCTCAACACCAGGAGGAAACTTTGTAGAAGAAGTCAATTGATTGAAACCAGGAGGTAATTTCATGTAAATCTCCTCAGTCAAAGAGCCATGAAGAAATGCATTATTGACGTCCATTTGATGGATATGCCAATTATACATGGCAGCTAAAGCAAGAACCACACGAACAGTGGTAATTTTAGCAACAGGTGCATACGTCTCAAAATAATCCACACCCATAGTTTGAGTAAAGCCCTTGGCAACAAGACGGGCTTTATATTTGTCAACAGTGCCCTGAGGTGTGTATTTAACCTTAAACAGCCACTTACAATCAACAATATTTGTGTTTGGTGGTCGAGGAACAATATCCCACGTGTTATTCTCCTCAAGAGCAGTAATTTCAGCCACCATAGCATCAGACCATTCTTTATGAACAACTGCCTGTTTATAGGTATGTGGCACACGTATGGAATTCACATTGGCTAGAAATTTAACATGAGATGGACGAAATACATGATAAGACACATAGTGTTGTAAAGGATGAACACAAGAAGCACTTGGAGGAATAGAGTGCTTTGAAACTAAATCAGGTAATCCAGTGAAATCCCTAAATTTGGAGGGAATAAGCTTGTTTCAAACTGGTTGAACATTGTCACTTACAGGAACAATAGTAGAAGGAGGATTAGTATCCTCAGAAACAGCTTGGTTAGGAATAACAGAATCAGGAGTAATAACATTGTGAGGTGGAGATGAGGGTACACTACCAGGTGGTTGAGAAGAAATGGATAGAGTATCAAGAGGAGAATCCATATGAACAACAGGTTCAGAAGGGAACACATTTACATGGGGAACATCAGAGAGAACTTGAAATAGGAATGAGTTCTCCACAAACACCACATCATGGGAGGTATAACATCGTTTTGTGTCCAAATGCATAACACGATATCCTTTCTTGCCAAATGGATAACCCAGAAATACACATTTGAGACCTCTGGGGTTGAATTTATCAGGACTACTAGAGACATCAGCTATGTTGCATAGGCACCCAAAAACTCGCAAATGATGATAATCAGGTTGTTTATTGAAGAGTAACTCATAAGGTGATTTAAAGTTGAGATGTTGAATAGGTAGAAGATTGATTAAGTGAACTGCTGTAAGGACACAATCACCCCAGAAAGATTTAGGAAGATTAGCTTGAAGCAGCAAAGATCTAGCCACATTTAATATATGTTGGTGTTTTCTTTCCACCACCCCATTTTGTTGGGGTGTGTGAGGACAAGATGTCTGGTGTAAGATACCAGAAGATGAAAGGAAATTTTGTAATTCTTGATTCACAAACTCTGTGCCATTTTCTGACCTCACAGTTTTAATATTGATATTAAACTTAGTTTTGATTAGTTGCACAAACTTTATAAGAAGTGAGGGAACCTGAGTTTTATCAGAAATCAAATAGACCCAGTTACATTTAGAAAAATCCTCAACAATGGTGAGAAATCTGTTATATTCGCCATGAGTACAATGTTTATATGGACCCAATAGGTCACAATGAACAAGATCAAACAACTCAGACTTAGCACTAGTGAATTGAGGAAAAGGTAATCTTTGTTGTTTAGCTCTAAGACAAACATCACATGTAGTGAAGATAGAAGAATTTACAATAGGAAGAACATACAATTTATTTAGGATCACAGCTGCAGGATGGCCTAGTCTGGCATGCCAGATTTAAGCTTCAACAGAAGGTGAGGAATGAATTCTGGTGCATTGATTACTAAGCACTGATTGAGAACACGTATTGTGAATGTAAAGACCAGCATGAGCTCTACCAATCTCGACCGTCTGCTTCAAGGAAAGGTCCTGTAACATACAAGAAGTTTTGGAAAAGGTGACAAAAACAGAACTGTCTTTAGTTAGCTTGGAAATTGACACAAGGTTACAGTGAAAAGAAGGGACACAGAGAACCTCAAAAATTACTATAGATGGTGTAAAATACACATCACCAACATGAGTAATAGGGGCTGTAGTACCATTAGGCAGATATAAAGCAGCATTTAGAGGTTTTGAGTTATGTAGTAAAGTAAAATATGAGATTATATGATCTGTAGCACCTGAATCAATGATCCAGGTACTACCAGAAGAAATCTGAATAGAATAAGCTTGATGAGAAGATGATACACTATAGATTTTACCTGAGAAATGAGAATTTGTACTCCAGGTATTCATAATCTTCATGTTGTTTTTATCATCCTAGTTAGTTGCTCATATTGAGCAGCTGTGAAAGCATCAGTAGAACCTTTTGAGTCAGCATTAGAAGTGCCTGCAATCTCTGAAACTTGTGCAATGACTTGAGCTGCTTTCTTAACAGAGTTACTAGAGATTTTCAATTTTGGTTTAGGTTTGCATGTAAACGATGCCAGTCTGGGTATCCATGGAGAAAGAAACACTTGGTTTGGGTATGCCATGTGTTATGACATTAATCACAGACCTCCTCAAAGTTATTGCTTCTTTTGACAATAGTAGTTGAGGATGTTTTAGGCCTATGACCTGAGTACTTGACATTCATAGCAATGTTTTCTGTGACTGTAGCAACAGGTACAGACCTTTGACTTTCTTCCTGAAGGAGTAGAGAATAAGCTTGATTCAGAGTTGGGAGAGGCTTCATCATTAGCATCTGTCCTCTAATTCCAGTAAAAGTATCATTAAGTCCCATTAAGAACTGACTCAGATTGTTAATTTGCTCATAAATCTCTAGTTTAGATCTCACTCCACAGGTATAGGTGTTCTGAACACAAACACATTTAGGAATAGGAGATAGAGCATTATGTTCATCAGTAAGCGACCTCATTCTGGTGAAATAAGCAATAATTGATAGGAAGCCTTGACTAAGAGCTGTGAGGTCCTTTTTTAACTGGAAAATACGTGGTACATTGCTCTGAGAGAAACGAACAGATAAATATTCCCATATTTCTTTAGTAGTGCTAAAATAGACCACACTATCTCTAATTTCAGTTGAGATAGAGTTAAGAAGCCATGACAAGACCATATCGTTATAGCGATGCCAAAAAGCATAGAGAGAGGAAGATTCTACAAGTTGAACAATTGTTCCACCAATCATTCCTAATTTGTTCTTAGTAGACAGAGATAATTTCACAGAACGACTCCATTATTGATAGTTTTGAGCTGTTAGGGTTTGAGTAACTAAGGCTATGCCTGGATTATCTGAACTTTGAAGGAAGAATGGATGAAAAGCATCAATAACAGAGGAGTTAGCAGTCGCGTTTGGAGTACTAGTTAAAGCATTTGTATTAGGATTAGCCATGGATTGATGATTAGGTGAAGAAATAGCAGCGGAATATGATTGTCTAGGCATACGCAATTTACAGAACAATCACTCAATGATCAAGAACAAGAAATAAGTCAAAACAAGAGTATGAACAATCAGATCAAGCTATTAACAACAGATCGTACAAAGAACACTCATACAGATCACAAAAGAGAAATGAACTCAAGATTGTCCGTACAATTTTCTGTACAAAAATGAGATTATGATTACGATCATAAAGAAGATACAGAGATTCAACAGGAATAAGCAGAATTTGTCAAGATGATGAAGCGATGGTGATACAACAGGTTAAAACAGAGATGATGAAGCAGTGAAGAAAAGACGGTGAGATCTCGTCAAACAACGGTAAAACAACGAACAACAATCAAAACACAAATGACGATATGAAAGAGATCGAGATTCTGCTCTGATACCATGACACAACATTGAATATAGCAGTTAATGAACATCATCTCACACATACAACCATTAACAAACTGTGAAGTTCTCATAAGGAAGAAGAAGAATGTTTACATTTAGTTGTATCTCTCAAACTTACAACAATTAAGCTCATCTCACAGTTTACACAGATGTGAGTATCTATATACTGAAATGAACTAGACTAGCTAACAAACAAATCCACCAGCCTGTCCTGTAACTAACTCTGCTACATCAGCTTGAGCAGTTGACTTTGACTTCCACCTCCTCAGCTGTTGAATCCTCACATAGTGTAACATTTCTCATTCAGATAATACTTAAATGAGAGCTATGCTCAATATGAGAACTGGAAAACCAAATATTCTGCATTTTTTTCTATGCTGCTATGTAATGTTCTGCACGTTTTGTTTTCTGTAACATGTGGTCCACCCTTCTTAAAAATTCTGCATATGTTTTCTATTTTTTGATTTTCTTGCTTCGTGTCAAAAGCCCTTTACTCTTTTGATGATTTAAAGTTAATGTTATAGTCCGCGGATGTTACCTTGTTGATTTCAAGATCTTATAACCAGTAGATGTTTTGCTATAGGACTCTAATGGTATATACATTGATATGCATTGTTAATCTAAACTGACTGTAATGAATTGTTTTTAATTGTTCTGTAAAGTACGGAAGCAAGATTCATTGTTGAGAGTACTTCTATGGTAAGCATTGTTAACTTGTCCGATGGGTGTTCACTCCAAAGTGATCCTCGGATGGGTGTTCACCCCAAAGCGATCCTGGAGGTCCGCATGCATACTACATCCATAAGTAACTAAGTGAAACTGGCAAATTTAATTGATGTGAATCGGCACAGAAATAATTAGGGGCAGGAATTTTCAATTAATCTTGAAGATTTTATCTCACAGATAGGGATGGACATCGGGACATTTCGGGGCCGGGGAGTGCCCGATCCCCGTCGGGTATTATTTTTTATTCCCTGTCCTCGGCCCAAACGGGTAATGGGGATCCCCGCGGGAGAATCGGAGAATTTCATTTTAAACAAAAAATAATATTTTAAATAATTTTAAACACTAACTAGTGAGTTTGAAATAATTTTTTTGTGATATATAGCGAAATTAGCAACTATAGCTAGATTAGATATTAAGTTACAACGTCTTTTCATCACATTAATCTCGTAATAAGTATATCTTCAGATTCACATTCATCTACGTTACCTCTTAAAATTTCTTTTTGAAATCTAAACATTACAGAGCAGTAGCTCATATGCACTAAATTAAGATTTAAAAAAAATATTACTTAAATAAACAATTATAAATAACATGAAAATGAAGTTATTTAACTACTAGAAAGACAAACTTATAAGATTAAAATATCATTTTGTTTCCAATATAAAGTATTGGAAATTCGCATATATTAATATATGATTATTAATATATATATATATATATATATATATATATATATATTATAATGTGGTAGAATCGAGTCGGGGATTGAGAATCGGGTCGGGTGGAGAAAATCGGGGTAGGGGTCGGGGATCGGGCTGGAGAGACATAGAATCCCGGCCCCGGCCCGTTCCACGTTTTTTTTTGAAAATTGTCCCCCCTCCCTGGCCCGTACCCGAAAAAATTCCCGATTCCCCACCCCGTTCGGTATGGGGATCGGATCGGGATCGGACAGGCCGAGGTGAATGACCATCCCTACTCACAGAACATTGTTTTATTTCACCAGGAATTAAATCACGCTTTAAGCAAAATCACATTGGTAAAAATGAAATAAACCAATGTCGCAGCTCTACCCCTAAAGTCTAGAAATGTCGGAAAATAGAAATTATAGTCATCATATGTTTTTGCAAGTCCGATAAGAAACCTCCAAGCTGCATTGTTTTATTTCACCACGAAATAAATTAGGCTTTAAGCAAAATAAAACTGGTAATATGAAATATACCACTACCGCAGCTCTACCCCTAAAATCCAGAAATGTCTGAAAATAGAAATTATAGGCAGCATATGTAGGGCTATAAATTGATCCGGACTATTCAGTATCTCGACTTATATCCGGCTTGAAAATATGATACATGTCTCAGCTTCGTTTTATAAATGATCCAAACCTGGCGGAAAAATTGAACTCAGATAAAATATGATCTTGGATATGAGCACCCTTATACCCGCTCAGATCAAGTCACATATTTTTCCTATAAAAATTATCTTACCCGAATATGTTTAATGATCCATATTCGGTTCAAACCCGAATCTAAATTATATTTTTATTTCATTATATTTCTAACTGAATAGCACATTGTAATTTTCTTATAACATTTATAAATTTAAATTTTCAAAAAATACGAGTTATCCACCCGAATATTTATCATCAAATACTTAAGAGATCAATTATTTAAGTTTTCAACTCGTGATTTTTATGCTTTTATAATATTATATTTATTTTAGAATAAATGACTATTTATATAATTCAAATAAAAATGATACATAATGTTAGTGGATTATATTTGACTCGTATTCGATGGAACACAAACTATTCGGTTAGAAAAAAAATACAATACTGGTTCATATTCGGTTCAGATCCGAACCTCGGTATTCGGGTTCGGTTTAGATCTGAATAAAATGATCCCAGATCCACATCTGGACACGATAAAAGTAAAATGATCTGATAATTGAGCAAAGGGGTGTTCGGTTCTACCCGGATCATTTTCCAGCCCTAGTAATTTGCTTTTGCAAGTCCGACTTGAAACCTTCAAACTGCATTGTTGTGACAACCGGGTCAAATCCTGATTCCGAAATATGTCAAAGCAAACTGACTCAAATGCAACCAACTTGGATAGTTCACAAGCAGAGGCAGAGGCATGTGGGGGGCCTTTGGGTGCATGTGCCCCCACAAGTTTTAAAAAAAATTGTATGTGGGACCCACATAATGATAATATTTAAAAATAAATGCTACTCCCGTGCCCTCGGAGATGCTGCATTTCTCTTTTAATTTTTTTTTTTAGTATTGTTTGCCCCCACTAGCCTTGACGGCTAGCTCCATCACTATCCACAAGCCCACCCCAGCCCCCAAAAGATCATGATTTTTTGGTACACTTAGTAGTATTACTTTGCCTTATAAACTAAACTAAGGTCCCAAGTATACTCAATGTGGGATTGGGGTGTTACAATTGCTGTTTGAGGTTAGCTCTTTTGAATGTTGCTGTGGTTTTAACTTTTAACTTGAAGTGATGATAGACATGACGGTTAATGAGACTGGTGCCTCACAAGTATAACTTTTCACGCATGTCTAGTATTCCTTTTCCAATTCTTATCCGTTTCTAGATCTTCTTAAGGATACATTATATATTGTCCAAGACTTTCAAAACAGATAAGGATTTCTGTAAGAAATGCATCATATTCACCATTTCCAGCTACTCAGTCTCAGAGTAGATATTCTGCTATTGGTTTCAGAATAGATGACTGTAAATATATTATAGGCTCATAGTTTAGAAGATTATTTAATACACTTTCTATTCAGCTTTCTCTACCGCCTTTAAGGAAGAGTTATTTATGTGTTGAGTAAAGACGTCACCCCCTTCATTCTGTGTTCAGAATATACATGATAGTGTTCTGAAATCAGTGTTGGTGAAAATCTATTTAGAACCCAGAAATCCCCGAGATTGTCAAAAAAGCCACCCCTATACAACGAGTACGTCCCTGGCTCCCTGCGATCTCCATTAAATTGAAACTCACAAAAACTTGCAGAATACCGAAAAGTCAATACTATGGTTATATAATCACTTGCAAAGAGCTTAAAAAAGGTTTTCTTAATCAATACTATCCCACTATATGATCCCTTGCATGTTTTGAACTTATAAATCGCTCTTCTTTCTTTCTTTTTTTGCGCCATAAGAATACTTGAATTTTTTTAAAATCAAACTAGTAGTTTTGAGTTGAATAATAATGTTAGCACGAATTAAGAGTTTGGTAAAGTATTATTTTAACTTCAAAATTATACAGTTCAAAATGGGAAAAAAATGTTATACAATAAAATCAGATATTTTTTGTCACATTTCATATTTAGTACAGCCAAGACTATTTTGAATTTCTCCAATCACACACAGATCAGATCACAAAGAGATTCTGTGTTGTTCCCTAAATTAAAAATAAAACTAGAAATAATTAAATTCTGTGATTGGAACTTGTAGACTCAATAGGGGTCCGGATCCTCTGTCCCCTTCCTTCATGTCTCCTTTGTGACTCTTTTTAATATAAAAATAGTGCCCCTGGCAGAGCCCATTTTAATAAATAATAACCCACTCAATAGTTGCCCCTTATATAATGAATTAAATGCTGTTAACTAATTCAGGGAGTGTAAAGGGTCATCAAAACGCTTAGATCCAAATGACTCTTCATTTCATGACACTTGTATATATGCACCAGGGACGCTGCCTTGGTGCATCGGTGCAAAAATAGACCACTTTGATAAATAAAATGGCTCCCTCAAATATTCAAATTCCCATCAAAGTGTTGGTTCATAAACAGGAGGGAAGAGTATTATTTGCTGAAGCAAACAGTGATTTTGTTCATATTTTGTTTAGCTTCCTCACGATGCCAATGGGGACTATTGTTAGACTCCTGTCTAACCAATCTACTTCTTCACAGCAACCGGTCATTGGGAGCTTCACCAATCTATATGAAAGCATGGCAAGTCTTGAATCCAAGTTTTTTGTAACACAAGCATGTAAAGATATATTGCTGAAAACAAAAAAACCCGGTGGCAGCCGAGTGTCGAAAGCTTAAAATCAATATTGATGATACTAAACCCGAGTATTATATTTGTGAGGGTCTTAACTGTTCTGTTTATTTGGGCTTTTACAGGAATGTAAAATGTAAAAAGTGCTCTAAGTTCTTGAACACGAGAACTAATTACTCTGGGATGACTGGTAGGATTGTTGAAGGTCAAGAAGGAGTTTTTGTTTCCTCAACGGCATCATTTGTTATAACAGATGATTTACGCGTAACTCCTAATAGTCAGGCATCTACCTTTTCAATACTATACAATTCTGGATTTACAGATTTTGGAACACTTGAAGAAAAGACTTTTAATATTGGTTCCGCTGAGGTATATAAATTTCTTTCTCGATATTTTTCCTCAAAATTTTTAGATATCTACACATTCTTAAGTTATTGTTTAGTTTTCTGTCAGATACTTAATTTGCTGAAGTACTTATTTCTGTCCAGGACCCCATTAATAACTTTGTTTTTGGGTAAAAATTATACTGTGATAGACGATTCAGTACAAACTATTAATCGTCCGGTGGTTATAGATGGCATCTATTGGGTTTCAACCCAATGTGATTGTATGGTTTGGGTGGTCAAAGATATATATGGGTAAGATAATAATTCTATGTGTAGACAATTATTATATATGGTATGTCTTGATCACTAAGTTGGGTAATTAGGTGCCAAGAATTGAAAGACTTGTATAACAAGTATGGTAAGTCTTGGTGGCTAAGTTTTGCTATATATACATATTCATATTGTATTTATTGAGGTGTGAAAGCTTAAGAGATGTAGTCTTAAGTATTGTTTGGGAGATGCTTGAGCATTATTGGCTCAAGTATCAGGGTTGGGACACCATTAAGGTGTTATTGTTTTGATATTGATTATTGATTGGATTGATAATACAAGTTTGGGACGCGGGTGTTTCCACGTCAAATATTTTTTGGTGTTCTTGTTTTGCTTTTACTTATTATTGATAGAAGTAGAGGTAATACTTGAATAGTGTTTGACCGCGCTTTAGTGGATCTTGTCAACTAATCGATTGGTTATGTGTGTGCTCTGTATTTGTGGTTTGTGAATCTTGGATTGTGTAAGTCCCCTAATCTAACAAGTGGTATCAAGAGCCAAGGTTCGGGTCCAAGATGGATGAGGTTGAGGGAAAGTTCGAGGTTCAATTGGTATGGCAGAGCATGATGAAGGGTTTGCTGACAAGGAGATTGCTACTAAAGCGGGTAGAGACAAAGTTACGTGTAGTTTGGTGGTTGACTAGCACCATGGATCAATCCTATGTTCGGACTCGAGATGGAAGAAGATGAAAGAGGTCATCGCAATTGTTTCAATGGCTTGATCAACCAGGTGAAGTATTTGGATGATACTAGTGATTTTCTTCAGGAGACCGAATGATTGTGAAAGCAAGGATCGGGTGACTTAACAGATGGAAGAGCACTCGTGGTGATTGATGCTCATGATTTTGTAGATTGGATATACCGTTATGGTAAGGAACGGTGGTTTGGAGGGTCACTATACGAGTTTTAGCGACACTCAAGATTGGAAGAACAAGAGGAGGTTCTTGTTCGAGGGCAGGCATTGGCGAATGGACGTTGATGGCTTTGATGGTTACCGTTCAATCCTATGTGGGTATTGGGTTGAAGAGGAGGATTGTTGGGTTTCAACCCAATGTGAATGTATGGTTTAGGTGGTCCAAGATATATATGGGTAAGATAATAATTGTATGTGTAGATAATTATTATATATGGTATGTCTTAATCATTAAGTTGGGTAATTAGGTGCCAAGAATTGGAATACTTGTATAACAAGTATGGTAAGACTTGTAGAACAAGTATGGTAAGTCTTGGTGGCTAAGTTTTGGGTGGCTATATATACATAGTCATATTGTATTTGTTTGAGGTGTGAAAGCTTAAAAGATGTAGTCTTAAGTATTGTTTGGGAGATGCTTGAGCATTATTGGCTCAAGTATCAGGGTTGGGACACCGTTAAGGTGTTATTGTTTTGATGTATTATTGATTATTGATTGGATTAATAATACAAGTTTGGGACGTGGGTGTTTCCATGTCAAATATTGTTTGGTGTTCTTGTTTTGCTTTTACTTATTATTGATAGAAGTAGAGGTTTTTGAATAGTGTTTGACCATGCTTTAGTGGATCTTGTCAACTAATCGATTGGTTATGTGTGTGTTCTGTATTTATGGTTTGTGAATCTCGAATTGTGTAAGTCCCCTAACCTAACAGCATCGACAGTTTCAAGAAGATGACGGTAACTGTATTGGTGCAGAAGTCGAGTAACATGATATTGTTGGCTTTTAGCTCAAATGATGTTATAGACTTCCTTTTCAACCTCTTTAACGTTCCTCTGGGAAGAGTAATAAGTCTGTTGCATGAATACTACAATCCAGCACTTTATGTGGATAATATATATATATATATCAAAGTGTATCAAATTTGAATGTTGGCGAATTCTTCAAATCAGATGAATTAAAAGATATGCTACTTAGCCCTCAGTTGGCAACGCTCTGTCTGTGTTCCAACCAACTATTCCCTCTTAAGGAAGAAAGAATTCACAAATTTTTTCTTCGTAAACATGTCTCGCCTTCTGGGCAATTTATTAGTGGAAACTACCGCTACTTGACGACAGATTCTGGTTCTGCAAATTATGAATTGAAATTAGCAAGTCCATTATGTGATGGGGTATTGTTGACTGGATCAACAATGTTTATGGTGACAGATGATCTTGTTGTCACTCCATTGTCCTAAATGTCTTGTATCAAATATCTGCAAAGTAGGAACATTTCTCCAAGTGATACTGAGAAGCAGGTCATTGACATAGGCATGAAAGAGGTAATGAATTTATACACTAATACATAACCTCAGCATTGTGTAATTTCTAATTCAAATGATAAATGGCTTGTCTCTTCAAATTTTTAAATTTTTTATTTTGTTTGCAGGCTATAAGTTTGCTGAGGGCATCACTGATATCAACTTCTGTTTTAACCAATGGCCTGAAACATCTGATGCGGATCTATCCATGATATTGAGACTTCCAACGAAGCCATAGGAGTAATAAAATTATTGTATTATTACAGCTTATTGTTTGGAGTCCAATCTTTCAGAATTGAGTACAGATCATAACGTTTTTATTTAAAAATTGAAGGGTGTTTCCGTAGTACGAATGATTTATACTGGTTGTTTTGTTAAATAAAATTTATTTTGAATGCATATTATTTTCAAACTGTTTGGTTGATTTCAACATTTTATGAAGAAATACCTAGATGAGGTTTTAAACATCATATCATTATCCAGCAGTAGCGTATTTCTAAGCAAATGATTGGATTTAAAATGATTTTATTATGTTATAAAAAATTGGAATAGCTCCCAAGTAGGAGTAATTTACAAGGTAGTACTTGCATTATAAAAAAAATTATGCCTTTTAGTAAGATCTACTTGGATTAAAAATTCTATAATGATAGAAGAATCAGTTCAAACTATTAATTGTCTGGTGGTTATAGATGGCATCGACAGTTTCAACAAGATGACTATGAGTGTCCTGCTATAGAAGTCAAGTAACAGGATATTGGCTTTTGGCTTAAAAGATTTTATTCAACCTCTTTACCGTTCCTCTGGGAATAGTTATCAGTCTGTGTACATGCTACACTCCAGCACTTTCATATATGAAAGTGTATCAAATTTGAATGTTGGAAAATACTTCAAATCAAATAAATGAGAGATAAGAAACTTAGCCCTCAGTTGGCTATGCTTCACAAGTGTTCAAACCAACTGTTCCCTGTTAAGGAAGAAACAATTTAGAAATTCTATCTTAAATAGGAAATCCACTCCTCTAGGGCTAGGTTATTATCACATCCCCTACTTGACCACATATTCTTCTTCTGCAACTCATGAATTGAAATTAACAAGTCTATCATGTGATAGGGTATTGTTATCTGGCTCAACAATGTTTATGTTGACAGATGACTTGGTAGTCACTCCATTATCGTCAATGTCTTGTATCAAATATCTGCAGAGTAGGAACATTTCTCCAACTGACACTACAAGAAAAATGAGCAAATCCTACCAGAATATTTCCTACCACCCATTTCCTACTAATTTCAGGTCAAAAGACCATTTCCTCCCACAAACGAAGCTGGTAGGAAATATGTATCCATTTCCTACCACAACTGGTAGGAAATGACCGAGAAAGGACCCACTTGTCCATGTCAACAAATAAACGACATCGTTTTTGCCAAAGTATTGCCTACCACATGACATTGGTCGGTTTTGTACACCTTATTTCCTACCAAATCTGGTAAGAAATGAGTCTGTTGGGTCCCACATGCCACGTTGTTTTTGTCAACGTTTCTAGCAATCGTAAAATGACGTCGTTTTTGTCAAAGCAATTCCTACCACTCTATTCTGGTGGGAAATGAGTAGTCTATTTCCTACCAACTCTGGTAGGAAATGAGTCTGTTGGGTCCCATATGCCACGTTGTTTTTGTCAATGTGGCAAAACGACGTCGTTTTTGTCAAATCAATTCCTTCCACTCTATTTTGGTGGGAAATGAGTAGCTCATTTCCTACCAAAGCTGGTAGGAAATGAGTCCGGTATTCCCATTTCTGCCACGTGGCACGCTGACAGCACGAAAACGAAACATTTCCTACCACCTCGTTGTGGTAGGAAATGCTAACCATTTCCTACCAAAAGGCAGTAGAAAATGTGCTGTGTCAAAAAGTAAAACCTTATCCACCTTTTTACTTTTTATTTTGTTTGGTTAAGAAAAGAAGTTGAGAAAGAAGAAGAGCAAGAATAAGATATTCAATGTAAGTTTACATTTGCTTAATGTTAAATAATTTATGCTTCAAATGTTTATATATGCTTGAAATGTTCATATATTCTTGAAATGTTAAATAATAGAAAATGTTCATATATGCTTGAAATGTTAGATAAAATAGAAACATTTAAAATTCTTATGTTTGAAGTGTTGAATGGTAGAAACATTTAAGTTAGATAATAGAGATGTTTATATTTGAAATATTTTTGTTAAATTAGAGAATAATATTAAAGAGATTAAAAAAATGTAATGAAAATGTGTGTTTATAACATTGTAGATGTCGATCGGAAGTAATCATGATTGGATTAGGCGTCGTTTACAAAATGATCAAATTACATCAACAATGGAGTAAAAGAATGGTGTTGATGAGTTTTTAGATGTAGCAACAAAATTTGGGTTGATTTGAGGTAAAACCAAGTGTCCTTGTGTTAATTACAAAAATTCAAGGTGGCAAACTATAGACGATGTTACGTATCATTTGTATGCCAATGGATTTTTGCAAAATTATACCGTATGGATTTTTATGGTGAGAGAGAACCAAGAACGGAATCCCAACGACCACGTCGTCATCATCGAGCCGTACCAATTGATGTAGAGCCGCCGATTAATGTGGATGAGATGTTACGAGATGCCGCCGGGAAAGATTTTATAGTTTCAATGATATGGCAAGTACTAGTACTCAAAATGTCGAACAACCCCCAAATAGTGAAGCTTCTTTATTTTATACCGATGTTAATACTTGCGGAGCTCCCATTTATTCCGGAAACAAAGACTACACAAGACTCTCCTTTAGTACGAGATTGTTAAATTTCAAAGATCTATCCAAGTATAGTGAGAAAGCATTCAACTTGTTGCTTGAAATCATTGGTGATCTGCTTCCAAAAAAGCATACACTACCAAACAAATATTATGAAATAAAGAAGATGGTGACGAAATTGAAGTTGGGTTATGACAAGATTGATGTGTGTGAGAATGATTGTATGTTATTTTACGGTAACGACTCAAAGAAAATTGTGTGTGACATTTGTAATACGAGTCGTTATAAAGATGTAAGGGGAAAAAATGGGAATAGCGTACCTAGAAAGGTTTTAAGACACTTTCCACTTATTCCTCGTCTACAACGGTTATTCATGTCGGATCGTACGGCTAAATATATGACGTGGTACAAGAATAGGGAAGATATGCTTAGATAAATAGTAGATAAGATAATTCTCAAGAAACATCTTTGGTGCAATAGTTGGGGACTGTGTTGTTGTTTTGGTGATCAAAGGTTCGATTCCCAAGGAAATCAATAATTTTTTTTAACAAATGAGCGCCATTATTTTGGCGAAAAAATCGAATATGCCGCCCAAACAATTTCCTACCACATGCTGGTAGGAAATGATACAAATTCTGGTAGGAAAAGAGGTTTTAGATAAAATAAACCAATCATTTTTATTTTTACCCCTTTTTTTCTTTTCTCTCTCATTTCTCACTATCTTTTCATCACACACTCTCTCTCTTTTCATCAGCTAGCGGCGATTTAGGGTTCACTCTCTTTTCAATTTTTCATCTCGATTCACTCTTCGATCGTCTCGATTTAGGGTATATTCACTTGTCTAAACCCTCTTTCTTTTTCATGTATATTTTCGTGTATAAACCCTCTTTTATCCATGTTTGTATCCTTTTATTTTCACTTTTACATGTTTGTATGCTTTATAAATGTGTTTATGTGTGTGGGAGTTCGTATATGCTTTGTATAAACTCTCTTTTTCATGTTTTTTATACTTTTACAAACACACACATGTTTATAAACCATAATTTGTATGTGCGTGTGTTTGTATGTGTGCGGATTATGACCCCTCTTTTTTAATTTATAAACCTCTTTTATCTATGATTATAACCCCTCTTTTTTTGAATCTTTCTCTTTTTTTTAATTGTTTCTCTGTTTTTTTTATTTTCCTCTGTTTTTTGGTTAATTTTTCATCCCTTTTAGGCCTTTATGCATGTATTAATTGTATATGTATGCTTATATGTATTCCATACATATATATATATATATGTGTAAAACATACATATATTCTCACTTTCTCTGATTAAAAGATACTATGTGCTCATATTTATGCTCATAAATATGTTTAGAGTTTTACGTGTTAGACACGTAATCGATCGTAAGTATGTATAACTGCTATACGTATAATTTTTGGGTGTGTGTAATAATTTGTGTGTGAGTGTGTATATACTATAATGATATATAGATATAATTTGTGGGTGTGTGTACTAATCTGTGTGTGGGTGTGTATATAATTAAATGATATACTTAATTAACTTATCATTGTTTATAGCATCATGGCATGAACCAGGGGTAGTAGAGTGCTTTCGGGGAAAGATAAGGACAATCACTAGGGGTAGAAGAAAGTCATGACTAGGCGGGAAAGAATCAGGGTTTTCAAAGAAAAATATGGAAATCAGACAAGGGAGAAAGTTCTTGCATTGAGGACCCCTAAACCTAGAGCAATTCTCAAGGCTTGTTTGCTTCTGCTCCCCCTGCACATCCGATTCGCATAGACCTGTCAAAATAGTGAGTCATTTGTTATTCTATTTTCATTCGTACTTACATTTATGCTTTCAAATTACATAAATTAATCATGATATCATTATGTATTTATAATATAGTATTAGGAACAATTGTGTGAAAAAGACGATCTTGGGAGCAATACATGCATATTGGCCAATGGGGTCCTACACATGGACCGATTTACAGGATAAGCATCCTAATTTTGCGGTAAACGTGTTCAAGAGCTTTAAAGTATGTTTTTGCATTTGTTTTACCTGTTTAGCATTAATTTGATAATGTTTGTTCGTTAAATTTGAATTTAATTTCATGTTCATGTCCATGTATATATCTTATTGCAGTCATATTTTAGGCAAAAGAAGGGCCAAAGTCGGTCAATAGCTAAACTTATTGTGTTGGACTACATTAAGGTAGTGTGCAAGAGGACCTTGTACGAAGAGAAGAAAAGGGCTTACCAAAAATCAAAGAGAACAGAAAAACCGATTGAGGAATTGTGTCCGTCATATTTTGATGATGATTTCTGGAAAGGTTTGTGTGCTTACTAGAAATCCGAAGAACACCAACAAAAATCAGAGAAAGGGGCCAAGAATCAAGAGAAAGTAGTCAACTTGCACAACTCAGGTGCAAGGCCTTATGAGGAAGTTAAAGTTGTAATGCTTGTCTATAGTCCACTCTTGTATTTTTTTCGATTTTTTTATTTTATCAACCTCCAAATACTAATCTATGTTTGCTTGCATTGTGATTACTTTTCAGATTATGAAGGATGAGAAAGGTGGGAAGGCGCCAACACGCTTAGAGATGTGGAATCGAACGTACACCCGGCTAGGTTCTGAACTTGACGAGAATGGCAACTCAGTGAACTACACTACTCCAGCAGCTATGGAAATTGCTGTAAGTATTTAATTTGATATGGTGTTTAGTCTGATTGATTGATATCTTTTTTAGGTCATAAAATTTTTGCAAAACGATGAGTGAAGGCTTACAAATGAACAACTAATAAATTGGTAAAAGTTTGCATGCTATTAGTGTACATGACTTAATTAAGACCAAACCATAACTAATTTAGAAAATCAACTTCCTAATTCACTAGCTAATTTATTGCTCTTAATGGATCATGTCACTTGTTTGTTTTTCAGGACGATCCTTACGCTAGCTAATTAACTTGCTAATTACTACTATGTTTTTTGCCATGCTATACATATAAGTAACAAATTCACATTTTTTATTGTTAGCTTGGTATGCATCGATCTTGATTGAGAATGGGTTGGATCCGAAGGAAGTTGATAGTCAGTTGGAACAATTTGATTGGTGGTTGCAAGCTACGGCTCCTGGTCTAAGCAAGGTAAAGAAAAACAAGCTCATCGGTTATCCTCGTCTCCCGGCTCGTCAAGTCATGCAAGACTTGGCACAAAACTACAAGAAGAAAACCAAGGATAATGCAAGCTCTTCGTCCGGAGGCTCCTTAGCTAGACGTGATATCCCCATTGCAGTTTTCTCTAAAGTCATCTATGGAGTCCTCGAGATTCTAAAAAACAATCTGGACGCTTACCAAAGAGACCTCGATGCTGAGAAGATTGAGAGTATAGCCAATGCGGCTCTGAGTCCAAGTGATCCGGAAGGTAGAAGCTAGTTTTCGCAACTCATCTCCTAAGAGGTTGTCCTTCTTGTGTCCGATATAGTGACGGACATGTTTGAAAAATATAAAAAGGTAATATCATTCATACACATTACAACTTTGTTTTTCATCATG
Organism: Saposhnikovia divaricata; assembly: GCA_036435485.1. Classification (NCBI taxonomy): domain Eukaryota; kingdom Viridiplantae; phylum Streptophyta; class Magnoliopsida; order Apiales; family Apiaceae; genus Saposhnikovia; species Saposhnikovia divaricata. The sequence goes on along the minus strand of CM071594.1, from coordinate 49,345,049 downwards.
CATTTGGTAGATGTTAACAGTATTTTCACTTATTTTCTTGTAGGCACTTGATAATCATGAAAGTGATGCAACTTTGGATGAGTCGGACTTCACAGATCCGGATGAAAATACTGATGCTGAGGACAACCATGAAGGCGGGGATGCTGCTGTTGAGGGCCATGCAGGCGAGGATGCTGCTGTCGAGGGCCATGAAGGCGAGGATGCTGATGAAATTGATGAAGAAGATGTCAACGGCCAGGATGATGAATAAGAAGATTTCTATGACGAGGATAATGGAGAAGAAAATGAATGCTACAATGGCGATGATGACGTCGGTGGGAGTTAGTATGTTGATTTTAATTTAGATTTTGGTATTATGAAATTTTAGTACGTTATGCTCCTTTGTGAGTACTTTTGGTTGTGTTTGATGGTAACTAGTAAGTATTGTTTTATTGGTGTTATAAGGTTGTAACTTGTTGAATGTGGTTGCTGCGAAGGAGAATTTTTGTTGATTATGGTGTGATAAGGTGGGATTTTGACTTGTGTTTATGGTTGGGATGTTATTTTGGTGTGATAAGGTTGGATTTTAACATGTATGATTAATGATGGGATGTTGAATTATGTTTATGGATGTTTTGTTTAATGGTGGGATATTGTTTATGGATGATTAGATTTTCTTTTTACTGTTTTTTTATTTTGTATCGTTTGATTTGCCCTTTTAGATTTGTAATTTAGGTTTAAAAAAACAGGAAAAACCCAGTAATTCCTAATAATAATACCATAAAATTCCATCTTTTCCTACCACATTCAAAGCTTTTCCTACCAGTATTACCATTACAAACCCAGTAATTCCTACCACATTCAAGCCTTTTCCTACCGTATGCAACAAGCTGGTAGGATATAACTAGTAGGAATTAAAAAAAAGGTGGTAGGAAATGTCTGGTAGGAAATACTATTTACCAACTTGTCTGTCTTATTTCCTACCAAAAAAGGCATTTCCTACCGGAAATTCTGGTAGGAAATGCTCTGCCACATTTCCTACCAAAACAACGCATTTCCTACCAGAAATGCTGGTAGGAAATGCTCCAATTACGTCACCAGAATTTGTGATGTGGCGTTTGACGTGGCAGGTGACGTGGGCTGGACCCACGCCACGTGGCCAGCCATGTTGGAAGGTGGGTCCATGACAGGTGGCTGCCAAGTCACCAAATGGGGCCCACGTTGATCGTCGCACAAAATTTCCTACCAGGGGTTATTTCCGAGTCAAGAAATTCCTACCACACGGGTGTGGTAGGAAATGACCCATTTCCTACCAAAAAATGGCCTTTTCCTACCAATTTTGTGGTAGGAATTTCTCGATTTTCTTGTAGTGTGATACTGAAGAACATGTCATCGATGTAGGCTTGAAGGAGGTATTTATTTTTTTGATTATTTTTGTAGTATTGAACAGCGTACTTTTTTCAATGAAAAATGGCGTATTTCATTATTTTTGTAGACTGTGAATTTACAGAGGCCTGAGGGCATCTCTGACATCCACTTCAGTTTTAATATAATGGCCTAAAGCACTTGATACTGAGCAAGACAAAGACACGGAGATTAATTATTAATTAAGAAGCCAAAGGTAGAGAAATGAAGGGGCAGTGCTGAAAAGGGTGCAAATGGCGGAGCCAGCCTCATCGGTGAGTAGGGGCCAAAAAAGAAAAATTTACACACTGTCTATATAGTATACAAATTTCATTTTAAATAATTACATTAAAAATATGCTTACTAGGTCAAAGGAAAATGATAAACATTCAAATTATTATCGATGCACGGTGCATGAAATGTACACAACAGACGCCCAATTAATACCTCAGCATCTAGGTCCATTTCTTTAGTTAATAATGGTGGTTTAGTGGCTACACATATCAAATCCATAAAATCTAAGTATAACATGAATGCATACCGACAAGTTCATGTATATACATGAAGTTAATAAAAAAATTAGAAATTCTAGTTGGGTCCGATGACCCCACCTGCCACCCCTGTATCCTGCAATCATATTTAAAACATGAAGATTGTTATCACGAAGAGATAACTGAGGATGAAGTTGTTAATTTTATGTTAAACCAACTGGACGCATGTGGTTTCTTCTTAATTTTCTTACATTTAAATTATAAGTAACAGCTTCTTTAGGGTGCATCTTACTACCATTTTTGTGATCCAAATCCATTGATAAAGGATAATCTTTAGGATTTTTAATGAAGTTTACCAAGAAATAAGTGTTTACATATTTTGAAAAGATGTACTATTATTAAATTTACTAAATCTATTATATATCTAATACACCAACAGGGGGTTTTCTTGAGCAAATTAATTCAAAATGACAATTTTATCCTCATTTCTAATATATCTTTTCAGGGTCATTTTAGTCTTTCAACATCAATATGTTTAATACATATTATTAAATACTACAAAATTAATATGCATACTTATACATACATATATACATACATACATTAATATATATATACTACATATTATTAAATGCTACAAAATTAATATGCATATTTATACAAACATATATACATACATATATACACATACACACATCGATACATACATACATGCATTCATACATACATACATACATACATTTATGTGAATATACGATAATATTTCACTAAACGGTTTTAATTTTTTGATTGCATACTCATAAAGACATATTTACATACATACATACACATATACATAGATTTATATAAATGTATGATAATATATGATCATATACACTAACATATACCATATGTCATTATACAATTATTTAGATTTACTGTAAATTTTTATGAATTAAATGTAGTAAAAAAAGAATAGTAAAATTTATATATTAAGCATGTATGTGCATTATACCTTTAATAAATCAAACTATACATAATCTTTGACATATTTTAAGTATTATATTTGTATGTCACAAATACGTTCAAATGAATACAAGATAATAAATAAATAAATAAATAAATAAATAAAAAGAATTTTCATGCATATAAATGTAATACAAATTTGTACTAACTTTATTTGTTGCATAACTCATAAATTGTTATTCTACTCGCAAATGTATAAAAAATTCCCGAACAAACTAATAATTTAATTATATCTAGAATATGGCCGTGCATTGCACAGGCTAAAAAGCTTGTTTTGACTTAAGTTTAAAAGTTGCCAACATTCACACTCCTATTAGTGAACGAAGAGATGAAGTGACTACTTAATAGGATTACATTTTTATCATCAGTTAGAAAAAAAAAAAAAAAAAAAGATAAGTCTGGAAAAAAACTTGGAAGTGTATACTGAAATACTATTCATATTCTTTGGTTGGTTGAGACTTGAGAGACTGCCTTCCAGGTATAACATCCATACCCAGCCCGGGTAGCTCTAATGTGTTATCAATGGGAAGAGTCGTTCCATCTTCCCATTTCTAAGATGATCCCTCCAACTCTCGCTGACTAGTAACAGTACTAAAGTAAGTTTTATACGGTTAAAGAACTTGGAACAATTTTTGCATTTTGCACTATTAGAGATGCTCAAATAAGCAGTGCAGTAGATATTCTCACAAGAATAATAATCCATGGGTTTAGTATATTATCAAAAAAAAAATCATTAGCTCATCTAGCAAAAAAAAAAAGGAATGAAGAATCAGTAGCATTACTTTCCAAAAACAATTAGTAGTCTTTTGATCTTTAGCAACGAATTTTAAATGTGAGAGATATAGCAATCAATCAATAGAAATTCCTAAGCACAAAAGGCATCCTTAACACAATATTTTCTTCAAATCTTCGGCTAAGAAACCAAAAACAAACACTACGATGAGAATAACTCAGACATTTGTAGAAATGCGTACATTTTAGCACATCCCTCTCTTTCATTTCTCTACCTTCGGACTACCCTCTGACTCTCTCCGTGCTTGGATTGCCTGAGTCCAAGTTGTTTATGCTCTGGCACCACAAAAAATGAAATTTTAGGGACACATTTTTTTTGTCAGGTTAGGGGCACATTTTTTTATTTTACATTAAAGAATAAAAGAAAAAATTTATGATAATGTAGGGGCAAAAGAAAAAATTAGAACATAAATATATGTAAGACATGTGATGATTTTGCTAGCAAAGTTATTAAAAGAATTTTTTTTCTCAAATAACAAATTGCATATTTTTTATTTTGATATGGGCTAAAAATAAGCCCTGAAGACACATTTAGTGTTGCATTAATTAGACCCGGTATGGTCCGAACGTGGGGCCCACCAACAGGGTCCAAAATCCTATTTTAAATATTAATTTCGTAATTAATATTGGAGGTGAAAAACAGCTCAGTAATAAGAGTCAAACAACGATATTACTCCTGCCTGACTTAGCCTCCAAGGCACCCAATTCAACATGGAAACTAATTCCTACAAGGAAGGAGTCTAGAACCTTCCTCAAGGAGGTGGCTTGCCCACCAAGTCTCCGAATCCTACCATAATTCTAAGGCTCCCGCAGCCTATATAAAGGGCCTGACCCCTCATTTTCAGAACTACGTTGGCTTGATTCTCTAGTAATACAGAGATACGTAGGCATCTTGTGAGGACCGATCAGTCTCGAACGCAAGAACAACCATTAAAGCTCCAAGCTCACCATCCCTTGTATTTAATACATACAAACCCTAGCCGCAATTTACAAACCCTCGTTTTTATTCCACAACATTTGGCGCCGCCTGTGGGAAGACAACATCAACCATGGTTCAAACACAAAGAACAACACCAGTTGTAACTGAGGCCGTGCCACTCAGCTCTGCTCCACCCCTGATCCAACAGGCTCCCCCAGTATCAGGGGTGATCACCCAGTCTCAAGTTTCTCAACAATCAGGGGCGATTCCCCATGTTGAGAGTACGCTGCCTCAGATCGACCAAGCAGGACGAGGAACCAACCCTCTTCAGATGGTGGTCTCTCCTCTTTTTAATCCTGACAACCCGCCACCAGGGGTACAGATCCACACCACGGATCTCCCCTTGAATACTAACCCGAGGTATGGTCTGCCTAACCACCCTCCAGCTGCTCGGGGAGCAGGGCCAAGTGGACATGCCATGCAAATACAGGATCCATCCTATATTAGAGGATTGGGTCCTTATCAGGACGACTACTCTGGCCCCTATTCTGATGATTCTTCATCTGAGGATGATGATCGTGATGAACATCCAAGGAGGCGACGTGTTAGCAGAGAACCTCGAACGAGGACCCAAGGGATCCATGATGGACCTCCACCAACGGTTGAGGAGAGGATTAAGGCTCACGAGGCTAAGATCCAAAGGCTGAAGGATGACATAGCAATGGAGCAAGCAAGACAGAATCAAACTCGACCTCCTCCAACCTCAGGAACGATTCCCATCATTGATTTGGAGAGGTCTTCAAGGAGACAAAGAAGGGCTGATGCCTCATTCGGAAGAACAACCACAAGGATGGAAATTCCCAAGGGAAACCCCAAAGATCTGATGCCTCTCGGAGATCCTGATGATCCAACACCCCCGTTCACCGAGGAAGTGATGAATGCTCACATCTCTAGGAAGTTTAAGATGCCTACAATAAAGGCTTATGATGGAACGGGTGATCCCGTAAACCATGTGAGAACATTCTCGAACGCACTGCTGCTGCAGCCTGCAAGTGATGCCCTAAAGTGCAGAGCGTTCCCCCAAACCCTGTCGGGCATGGCTCAGAGATGGTATAGCTGATTGCCTGCGAACTCTATTGGCTCTTTTAAGGAGTTGAGTGCCGCCTTCGTTAGCCAATTCATTAGCGGAAGGGTGCATGAGAAGAGCTCCGCATCTCTTATGTATGTGGTGCAAGAAAAGAATGAAAATCTGAGGGATTACCTCAAGCGATTCACTAAGGAGACCCTGAATATCACTGATTTGGAAAATAAGGTGGCAATGGTAGCCCTGGAGCACGGAACCACTGACCTCTTCTTCAAGAGATCATTGGCGAAGCATCCCCCTGAGAACATGGCTGAGCTCCAACGAAGGGCTGATAAGTATATTAAAGCTGAGGATAGCTTGAAGAAAGAAACCACCGTAGGTGGAGGAGGAGGTAACAATGACTCCAAGAAGCGAAAGCAAGACCAGGACTATGATGATCAAGAGTATGATGCTAGGGACAAGTATCCCCGAACTAGCGAGGACTCCGACTCTGCCCCTAAGAAGAACCAAGGGTCAAGGTTCACTGAGTATGCAAGGTTGAATACTCCTAGGAGTCGAATCTTGTTGGACATTGAGAATGATAAGGATTTCAGATGGCCGAAGCCACTCAGGGGTGATCCCGCAAAGAGAAACCAGAATCAGTATTGCAGATTCCATAGAGACGTGGGGCATGACACTGACGATTGTAAGCAACTCAAAGATGAGATTGAGTTTTTGATCCGTAGAGGGAAGCTGAGGCACTTCACTAAGGGTGAAGACCGTGCTAATCAGAGAAGAGACTATAATTGAAGGGATGACGATCAAGATCGCAACCCACATCCCCGAGGGCCAGTAATCAACATGATCTCAGGAGGCCCAACTGCGGCCGGGACAACTAGGGACTCTGGAAAGGCTTATGCCCGAGAGGTGTTGCACATCGTAGGAGAGGCCCCGAAGCTTGCAAAAACTGAGGTAGCGATTAGTTTTGATGACTCAGACTTGGAAGGGGTGAAGTTCCCCCATGACGACCCGTTGGTCATAACTCCTGTGATTGGAAACTCGGAGGTGAAGTGAGTCTTGATAGACAATGGAGCTTCCGTTGACATTCTGTTTCATGATGCGTTTGTGAAGATGGGATACACTGATTCTCAGTTGACCCCCAATAACATGCCTATATACGGATTTAATAGAGTAAATCCAAAGTTGAAGGGACTATTCAGCTGCCTGTAACTATTGGGCAAGAGCCCAAGGAGGCCACTCAGATGTTGAACTTCCTGGTAATCAAGGTGGATTCAACGTACAACGCTATCCTTGGAAGGACTGGACTTCATGCATTCAAGGCTGTTGCCTCAACCTATCATGTGAAGATCAAGTTCCCTACCAGGAATGGTGTTGGAGAACATAAAGGTGATCAGAAGATGGCACGAAGCTATTATGTAGCCTCGTTAAGGCCTGATGGAGTCGGGGGGCAGGTCCTTCTGATTGAAGACATGGATATCCACAGTGGTAAGGAACACAAAGAAAGGTCAGTAGAAGACATCACACAGAAGCCTCGGACAACCATTGAGGCTAAGGCGTTAACTGACTTTGTGGTTGAGTGTACCATTGACAACCAAGAAGTTGGGGGGCAGGAAGTAGTACCCCGAGCAGGAAGTGAACTGCAGAATAAGAATGAGGAGACCAGAAGGAGTGATGGGTGCTCTATTTTGATGGAGCATCAAAAACAAAATCAAGTGGTGCAAGCCTAGTCTTGCAAAACCCCGATTTGGCTTAAGTTATCCTAGTAGGACTTAGCTTCATATTTATATAGTAGAAGTAGAAATAAGGTTTATTAAAACCATTGCAGAGCATGTTGCTCCGAGTAGGACAGTAGTACTCTATGTAAGGGTTGAACCCATTTCAAGTTATTAATGCAAGTTTGTTTTCCATTCATTGATTGTGATTTTATTTATGTGCCAAGCACCTGATGTGTGAGTCAAAGAAGACCAAGTACCGAAAATAAAAGAATACACGAATGAAAACAAACAAATGCATACCCCGAAGGGTAGAGTTAGGTTACAGTAGATAAAAGTTTAAGTCCTTGAAGGACCCTGGATAAAGACAAACGTTGAAGTCCTGATGGAACACCCGCTGAAGAAACATATTGCATAGCCCGAAAGCCAATGGAAGGCTCATCAAGTGCGCAATCAAACTAGGAAAATTTGGTGTTAAGTACAAGCATAGGACGACCATCAAAACCCAGGCTCTAGCTGACTTCGTGGTTGAATATACCATTGACAACCAAGAAGTCGGGGGGCAGGAGGTACTAGACCAGGAAGGTCAGCAAGGTGAGAAACCCCTGGAAGAGAAGAAGGAATATTGGAAGCTCTATTTTGATGGGGCATCAAAAACAAAAAGCTCTATTTTCATGGGGCATCAAAAACAAAAACCAGTGGTGCGGGTTAAGTTCTGCAAAGCCCCGATGGGTTCACACTCGAGTATGCCTTAAAGGTTGACTTCCAAACAACCTACAATGAGGCGGAGTATGAAGCTCTGATAGCCGACCTTGAAAGTTGGACTTCCAAACAACCTACAATGAGGCGGATTATGAAGCTCTGATAGCCGACCTTGGATTGGCGAGAGCCCTGAGGGTGAAGAACCTGAAAGTTTGTGGAGACTAAAATCTGATAGTCGCACAAGTCAATGGAGAGTTTGAGGCTAGAGAAAAGAATATGGCCAAATACTTGAGGATTGTGAAAGCCATGATAGCCCCGTTCGATAAATGCCATGTTGAGTATATCCCAAGAGAGAAAAGAACATTAAGGTTGAAGCCCAGTCTAAGTATGGCTCTTCTGAGATAAAGAATTATGCAGAGAGCTTTTGCTTCCAGGTCCTGAAGACCCCACCATCGAATCAAAATTGGTAGCACCAGTTGATGTAAGCTGAAGGATAGACCCTCTTCGAGCTCATCTTGAGACTAGTTGGCTCCTTGATAATGCCTTGAAGGCATATAAACAGTTAGTGAGAGTGTTGAGATGAGAGGTCCTTTGTCATTCCTTACTTAAAATCTTGAATCTCAAATCCCGACACAAAATTTTAGCCTTGATGGCCAAAAAGGCTGTCTGCCTCCAATCGAATTTGTCATTTGAAGTTTAAGGACTTGAATCAAGAGCCTTCAATCGAATATAAACCAAAGCAAGGTCCTGTGAGCATAAGAAGAAGGTTGGAAACCTAGAATCAAGAAAAGAAGGTTAACAACCAGCCAAGACACACCGGACTTGAAGTCAAACGCTGAGGAGCAAGTGAACTCCCCGAACGATCAACTGAAAAGTAAGACCTCCTCCATATGAAGCAAGGGGGGCAAGAACTAAGGGACTTCATCATTCCTACATCTTAGAATGAGAATCAAGGGTTGATAATAACCTTAAAACCAAGGTCTCAGCAAATAAGTTAAGGCCCGGAAGGTCACAAGTCAAGGTTCACGAAACCATTTAAGGCATAACAAACACCTCCTATTGACCTGAAACCTCGTGTTGGTGATCCAGAACACCAACATCAACCTTAGAATCCAGGCCTTGTGTTATAAATCAAGGGCTAAGGAACTAAGTTGAAGCCTTAGAAGGCCAACAAAGCTATCAGATCCAACCGTGGATCAAGAGATTCGTGAACAACTCAAGAATGAGTAACTGAATCAACATTCCAACAAGGTGGTTGAAAGGTTCAAAGTAATTCTATGTAAGATTAGGCAAGCATGAAACCTTTGAAAGGAGTTTGAAGCTTTCTCGTGGAAGGTTTGGAAACCCATTTACTATGTCACCAAGGTGCTTCATGAAGCTGACCTGAATCACTCCGCTATAGAGAAGTTTGCTTTAGGCACGGTCATGGCCTCAAGAAAATTAAGACCTTACTTTTTAGTCACGTAAAATCGAGGTCTTGACAGACCAAGCCATTAAGAGGCCATTAACTCGACAAGAACAGAATCCTGGTCGAAAAATTGTTCGACTGAGCCACGAAAACGGCCATTAATTCGACCAGAATCCTGGTCGAAATGACCAAGAATCCTGGTCGAAAAACTCTTCGACGAGGCCACGAATTTGGCCCTTAATTCGACCAGAATCCCGGTCGAATTGACTAGGAATTTTAATCGAAAATCCGTTCGACCAGGAGAAATTTTGGACCCTTAATTCGACCAGAATCCTGGTCGAAATGACTAGGAATTCTGATCAAAAATCCGTTCGACCAGGAGAAATTTTGGACCCTTAATTCGACCAGAATCCTGGTCGAAATGACTAGGAATTCTGATCGAAAATTCGTTCGACCAGGAGAAACCTTGGACCTTATTTCAACCAGAATCCTGGTCGAAACGACCAGGAATCTTGGTCGAAAATCCGTTCGACCAGGAGAAAAATCAGACCTTATTTCGACCAGAATCCTCGTCGAAATCCTGGTCGAAAAATGTGAAGTTTCCTGATCGAAATTTGTGATTAAAATTCAGAAATTTGAGTCGAAATGATAATTTATGAATAGTACTAGCCCTTGGAAATAAAAAATTTCCAAGCTGACCCCAGCCAGGGGCTCTGCCCCTTGGACCCCGCCAGGGGCTGCCGCCCCTTGGACCCCGCCCGGGGGCTGCTGCCCCCAGACCCCCGCTAGTGCCGTTTAGCACCGTTTAGCGCCGTTTAGAATCGCTTAACATTGTTTAAGTGTCGTTCAAGGCTTGTTAGTGCCGATAAGCACCGATTAAGTGCCGATTAGCACCGTTAGTACCGATAGCACCGTTAGTGCCGATAAGCACCGATTAAGTGCCGATTAACACCGTTAGTGCCGATAGCACCGTTAGTGCCGATAAGCACCGATTAAGTGCCGATTAACACCGTTAGTGCCGATAGCACCGTCAGTGCCGATAAGCACCGATTAAGTACCGATTAGCACCGTTAGTGCCGATTAGCACCGTTATTGCCGATAAGCACCGTTAGTGCCGATAGCACCAGTAATGTCGTTAGCACCGACAGTGTCTTCTAGCACCGTTCAGTGTCGTTTAATGCCGGTTGGCGTCACTTAAACGTTGTTTAAGTGTCGGGTAAGGTTAGTTAGTACCGTTTAGTGCCGTTTTATGCCGTTCAACGTCGTTTAAACATTGTTTAAATGTCGTTAAGGCTGATTAGTGCCGATTAGCATCGAATTAACATTGTCATAAACGCGTCGGTCGCTCCACGCTTTACATAAAGACAATACTCGTGAAACACTAGTGTATAAAGATGAACCCTGACCCGAGTCTTGGAAAGGACCGTTAAAACTTCAAGGAAAACCTGATCAGTTTTCCTAGAAGTTGGGGGGCAAATGATATGGGCTAAAAATAAGCCCTAAAGACACATTTAGTGTTGTATTAATTAGACCCGGTATGGTCCGAACGTGGGGCCCACCAACAAGGTCCAAAATCCTATTTTAAATATTAATTTCGTAATTAATATTGGAGGTGAAAAACAGCTCAGCAATAAGAGTCAAACAAGGATATTACTCCTGCCTGACTTAGCTTCCAAGGCACCCAATTCAACATGGAAACTGATTCCTACAAGGAAGGAGTCTAGAACCTTCCTCAAGGAGGTGGCTTGCCCACCAAGTCTCCGAATCCTACCATAATTCTAAGGCTCCCGCAGCCTATATAAAGGGCCTGACCCCTCATTCTCAGAACTACGTTGGCTTGATTCTCTAGTAATACAGAGATACGTAGGCATCTTGTGAGGACCGATCAGTCTCGAACGCAAGAACAACCATTAAAACTCGAAGCTCACCATCCCTTGTATTTAATACATACAAACCCTAGCCGCAATTTACAAACCCTCGTTTTTATTCCACAACAGATTTGTATAATTGTTGTGACACAAAAGTTTGAGTTTCTTGGTGATTGCAATTTCACTGGACGGCCTTGCACGCCGCCGCCACCACCCTCGTCGCCACTCTACCCGCCCTCTCCCTCATCTCTCTCTCCCCTCTACTTTTCACATCTGAAACAAGTACTTCGGTTTGATTTTTTTCGGATTTCGTTCATATTCTGATATTCTAAATTTATAAGTGATGTACACTAAAACCTCTATACAGTAATATCTTGGTACCGGCAAAAAATATTATTATAATAGAGAGGTTGTAATATAAATTTATAATTTTAAAATTTAATTAATAAATATTTATTATATATCCAGAGGATGATAGTTTAAAAATTGAAAAGGTTACATGTCAGAAGTTTCAAAGATGTTGGAAAAAATGGAAATATTTTGGATACAACAAGAAGGTGATCATGTTGAAGAGCTGTTATGGACGCACAAACTAAAGGATGTAGTCATTATCACAAACAACTATAGAAAAATATTTTAAGTCATCATAAAAGGTCATGTAACAAGATTATATATTATTGGATATATATATATATATATATATATATATATATATATATAAGGTCATGTAACAAGATTATATATTATTGGATATATGTATATAGGCTAGCGTTCAAATAGAAACCAACCTTAGAATAAAAACTAGAAACCTACACTAAATAAATTATATTTCATTTATTTTAATGGCCCCGCTAGGGGCACCTTCACAAAAAACGTTTAAAATTCTTGGCTCTATTCAACAAAAATATAAAAAAAATAAAAAAAAATTTAAAAAAAGTTACTGTTCACGTGCCACGTCATCACGTGAACAGTAACTTTTTTTAAAATTTTTTTATTTTTTTATATTTTTGTTGAATAGAGACAATAATTTTAAACGTTTTTTGTATTGGAGTACCCCTAATTTGGTCATTAGATTAGCTTGAAATATTTAATTTAGGTTTAGTTTCTAGTTTATATTCTAAGTTAGTTTCTATTAGAATAAGACCCTATGTATATATAGAGTTGCACTCCATAACAAACACCTTATATAACAAACAATAAAGAACACCTCATATCTAATCAAAGATAAGAGTTCCGTCATGGTACCCAATACAAAAGGTTGTTATTTTTTTACCCTCTATCCATCCAGCAAAAAAAAAGTAAAAAACAAAAAATAAAAAAAAATTTTGTTTCATGATGACGTCACTGACGTCAGCATGACGTCATCATGAACAGTAAATTTTTTTATTGTTTATTTTTTTTTTGCTTGATGGATAGAGGGTAAAAATGGCGGGGCCATTGTATCTATTAGATCTAATGTGTTATTTATTGTTTGTTATATAGGGTGTTCTGTATGGAGCAATGGCCTGTATATATATATATATATATATATATATATATATATATATATATATATATATATATATATATATATATATATATATATAGGCCTTTGCTCCATACAGAACACTCTTATATAACAAACAACAAAGAACACCTTAGATCTATTAGATCCTTTGGCCCCGCCAGGGGCACCCAATACAAAAAGTTGTTATTTTTTTACCCTCTATCAAGTCTTCAAAAAAAATTGAAAAATAGTGTTCACTGATGACGTCATCATGACGTCATCAATGAACAGTAAATTTTCAAAAAAAAAATTTTTTTGATGGTTTGATAGAGGGTAAAAAAATAATAACTTTTTGTATTGGGTGCTATAACGGAACTCTTAAATTATATTAGATATGAGGTGTTCTTTATTGTTTGTTATATAAGGTGTTTGCTATGGAGTGCAACTCTCTCTCTCTATATATATATATATATAAATTTTAAGCATATTTATTCTTATATAAAGGAAATTTTATAAAGGATGGACTTGAAAAATGTATTGAATATCATAGTGTAGAGTTTATTTTCTAAATATAACTGGCTCGAGTTGGGATCGTAAATTTTTATTACGATAGGGAGGTTAGTCTTATATGGAGTATTATTATATAGAGGTTCTACTGTATAATGCGAAAAAATATTACGTTTTCTAAATTTTTATCTTTTTTAGGCATATAATTTGAAAAGACTCGAAGTTATAATTGATCGATTCTAATATTCTGTGTACTTGAATGCTATGCAATATCATATATTCTAAAATATTGATCTTAATTAAATTGATTTTGGATTTTAATCCAATCACTTTTTTATGCAAGTTATTATCAACTTTTGAAAATTTATTATTCAACCCAAATTTTTGTGAGCATGTTATCTTACGTATTAACCAATCAAGATATGAATTATTCCTAATATTTGATATATAATTAATGATCCGACTTTTGAAGAAAGTTTTTTTTACTTGAATTTATTTTTTTATGTTATCTAATATTTTCTAAAATTTATCTTTTATTTATAAATGTATACTTTTGATAACTATAATAGATGTCATGTAAAAATGTTATTAATGCATGTTATATGATATTGCTTATTTTCTAATTTAAAAATAATTTAAACTTTAATTTTATTAATTTAAAAATATAAACTTAATAAATACATAAATAAATTACTTGTACTACGCGTTATTTAGGTTATATAAATTTATATATCATGTTTTATAGTTAATATTTAAGTACAATAGAATCTCTGTATAATAATACTCCATATATAACCGCCCTATTGTAAACTCGAGCTAGTAATATTTAGAAAATAAACTCAACATTGTGATATTTTATACATTTTTCAAGTTCATCCTTTATAAAATTTCTTCTATATAAAAATAAATAAATAAATATATATATAGGCAGATGCTCAAATGAGACCCCTCTTATAGTGACAACTGAGAATTAATCTCAGCCCTCTCTTCTTTTTTATCAACTTCTAATCTGGTCCGTTGATAATTATTAACATCAAAATTAAGAAAGATACACACAATATTAACATACGTATATTCTCTCATCTCTCACCTCTCTCATATTTCTCATCTCTCTCACTTCTCCGTTCTCCCTCTCTTCTCTCTCATCTCTCATCTCTTTAATCTTTAATCTCTCTATTCTTAATTCTCATCTATCACACACTTCGTTAATATTTGTTTATTTTTAATTTTGATTTACATCAATTTTGGAGGTGCTATCTCTTTCGATTTATATAAGTTTTTGTTCGACTCTTCTTTCACAAGTGTTTTCATAACGAATACAAATGATTTATTATGGATTAACAGTAATCAAGGTGCTTTTTTCAATTTTTGTTAGTATATTAATATTTATGAAGAATCGATTTTTGTTCATATAATTTGTTCCATTTTCAGTTGTAATCGCTATGTCTCATCCTTGCTCCACAATTTTTTTTTTGATCGATAAGGCCTAAAGAAAAACACATATCATGTATGAGTTGCTTCAGATTCATAATGTCGCAGATCTCGTGATTTTCGTAAAGGAGGTGGTTATGGTGGTGGTATAGGTGTGTGGAAGAAGGCTATGGCGGAGATGGTAGCAATGGTAATAGCAGTTATGACGGAATCGGTGTTTTTTGGTGATTTGCTTTTATAAAAAATTGGTGATTTGTATTGATATTCGGTGATTTGTGTTGAAATTAGGTGATTTGTGGCGAAATTTTGGTGATTAAACGTAATTTTAGTAATTTTGTGTATGGTGATGATAGTGACAATTAACGTGATGGTGATTCTACATATAACAAGAATGGTGATGATTGTAATTATTAGTAATTATATGTGGTGATTGTAATTATGGTAGTGGGGATGGATGGATGGTGGTGATGAATGAGTAAATAGTGATACGATGGAGCAGGTGGTGGTGGTGATGGAGGAGGACGCGGGTGGTGGTGGTGATGGAGGAGGACGCGGAGCAGTGATGGTGGTCGAAGGTATTTTATAAAATTATATATGTATATGTAAATAATGTTAGATTATAGTAATTTAGTGATGGGGTCTCAATTTTCATTATAAGCGGGGTCTCATTAGAATAGCCCTCTATATATATATATATATACATATATCCAATAATATATAATCTTACATGAGCATTTATGATGGCTTAAAATATTTTTCTATAGTTTGTGATAATTACCTGATGGTTTAGTTTAACAATACATTCTTTAGTTTGCGCGTCCATAACTGTTCTTCAACATGATCACTGTGTTGTTGTATCCAAAATATTTCCATTTTTTCAGCATTTCAGCATCTTTGAAACTTCCTGACTTGTAACCTTTTCAATTTTTATATTATCATATTCTGGATATATAATAAATATTTATTAATTATATTTTAAAATTATAAATTTATATGTCAACCTCTATTAAAGAATAATCTCCGTATAATAATATTTTTTGCAGGTTCCAAGGATATTACTGTATAGAGGTTTTACTGTAAATTCAATTCAAGTACAAGAAAGAAAATATTGTTATGTAAAAATATAAAATACATATTTTCGTTAACATTATACTCAAAAGTTAAATTAATAGCAAAAATAAAAAAAAGGATATACATTTTATAATTTAAACTCAAAAACTTACCTTATAAGGATCATTATATTTGAAGAGGATAGGAGTTCCATTTTCGACAAGAACTTGCTCAAATTTTTCCTTTGAATTTTGAATAAAAGAGCAAGTGCAACAAACACATAAATCATAAATAAACTTGGATTTTTTTCAAAAATACCAGTATAACCCAACCTCATTTGCAATCTCAAATTTTTCCTTTGAATTTTGAATAAAAAGAAAACACATAAATTATAAAGCAACAGATAAACTCTCTTCATGGTAACTTTTACAAACCGGAAGTTACTGATAAAGATATTTCTCTGGTTCCCATTCGTATGAACAGGACAGCTGAATATCTTGCTAACTATGTTATGATTCACGTGAGTTCTTTTGACAAGATTTCAGGCATGTTTGGATCCCTTCAAGATCTGTTGAGGAGCGATATGGGTCTTGGTAGACCTTTTCAAGACAGAGATATCCAGGAGAATTTTGGGTTGGGCGAAATCTCAGAACCTCCACAGGCACCAGGTTTTTAACCTATCTCGGCATCATCTTTGCATCTCAGGGAGTGGTTATCTCAATAGTCGTGTTAGTTTGGTTTGTCTTTAGCTCCTTTGGGATTCTTGTAGTAAGCTGCTTTCGAGGAGCACGATGTTTGGTGCTTTCTTGTATTTCACAGGCCTGCCCTGTTTCTATCTAATGAAATTTATGGTTTTCAAAAAAAATATAAATAAATAAATA
This sequence comes from Saposhnikovia divaricata, assembly GCA_036435485.1. Lineage (NCBI taxonomy): Eukaryota > Viridiplantae > Streptophyta > Magnoliopsida > Apiales > Apiaceae > Saposhnikovia > Saposhnikovia divaricata. The sequence continues at coordinate 49,328,330 of CM071594.1, read as the reverse complement.
AATAAACTTGGGTTTTTTTCAAAATTGCAAATTTTTTCTCAAAAATAAAGTATAACCCAACCTCGTTTGCAATCCCAAATGCAACTTTTGCAACCTTATCTGCAATGTTTCGCGTTACCGGGGACCTCGTTTCAAAAAAATACGCCGCCTGGGAGCTTTACCGGCTCGCATTTTTAAAAAAAAAAATCAAAAATGTTGGGTATTTTTGATAATTTCTCAATAAACTTTCAATTTTATAGCATCTCGTCATTTTAAATGCATATTAATTTATGAACCAAACAATCCCTAAAATATTTTAAAAAAAATATATTTACTTATTTTATTTGATATTCACATGTATCGATAAAAATACTAAAATAGGGTATATTTAAGATGTATTGATAAAAAAAAAATTAGAGTGATTTTTAGAATACCCTTTGAAAAAATGCACATTAATGAAGTCAATTGCTCAAATGCTTTTAATAACATTATTGCTACATTTGTTCCTTTTTGTATGTATTTAAAAGTGTATAAAAAAGATATATTCAATAATAATTTTCTTTTACTAACTAACGACATATATTAATTTAAAATTTTAATTCAAAAAATTAAATTTTTAAAAGTTTATTCCATGACCTTTAAATACGAATAAAAAATTAAAAGGACAAATAAGGTGACAAAAGGAGTAATACATTTTTGAGAATTTACTGAATATACGTTTTCTTATTCTTTTATTTGCACTTTTACGTTCTTCCAGATAACATTGCATTTATACGGTCTCTTAACATAAAAGAATTTGTTTTGCAAAAGTACGGGCCTTCTTCTCTGCCTCCAACTCATTTACTTCCACTGCCTTTCTTTTCCACCAACTCCACCGTCATCTCCGCCGTTCCAATGCCTCTCCTCCAAGCCTCCAACCCCATTCTTCTTCAACCCACCTTCTTCTCCACTCCACCCCACCGCCATAACCAACGCCACATCGCCGATCACTCCACCTCGATCATCTCCGATCACCTCCTTCTTCTCCATCTCCTTCGACGACCTCCCACCTCCACCTCCGGCGACCTCCAACGACCTCCAACCACCACCTTCTCCCGAACTTCGGGGCCACAGGCCTCCGATCAACGCCTTTCAACGGAAAAGTCGGCTTATTTGACTCATCTGAAAGTCTCTTATCAAGAATCATCTGTGATCCGTGAATCAGCTTCCACAAAGAAACCACCCCCATCATCCAATTCTCCGTTATTCCTCCATAACCAATAATTTACAACCCATAATATTTCAATTTCACACTTGCACGGTAGCAAAGGGGAGGGGATGGGGTTTACTATGGACAGCCATAGTTGAATTTAGAAGCATAAAGGGAGGGTTGAGGGGATTGCAGCGAATTTGAGAGAGAAATTGAGTGAGAGAGCCAAGAGAGGAGAGGAAGAGAGAACTCACGGGAAAGAGGAGAACAGAGCAGGGGTCTCGGGTTCGGGTAATGGGAAAAAACAGGGGGTGGGGTTTGGGGTTTACTAAATTAAGAAATGATGATAGTATTTTTGCAATTTTTTTAAAAAAATTGGTATAATTGTAATTAAGATGGTAAAATTGCAAATAATTTTTTTTAAAGAAAGTAAAATTGCAAAAAATTACTTTTAACAATTTTTTTATCAAAAAAGCTCAAATTTTTTTTTGACATAATCTAGATATATCTGGACTTGAACTCGAACTCTTAACCTATTTCATTAGATTCTTATTTATATTTTGTTCGCAAAAATATGATTAACTTAAATGACTATCGTTATAAATTACTCAATTCCTTTTATATATATTATGTTTACTTTTTTAAAAAAAATGTATAGCAAATTTAATAAAGTCTTTACGTAAATTAATCAAAATTCTTATGAACCGACAACCAAAATAAAATTCACAACAAAAAATTTTTCATCACTAATGCATATTATATATTGTTACTTATTCACAATTTATTTTTAATTTTTTTTAACAAAGGATTTATAATAAGAAACCTTATTCGTCCAAATTTCTCAATATTACAACCTCCTTCAGCTTCATGACAACAATCTTCATGTATTAAGAATGCTTTTGTCCCTTTCTGCACTGCCCCTTCATTTCTCTACCTTTGGTTTCTTCACTGATCTCTCTGTCTTTGGCTTCCTCCGTATCAAGTGAATTAGGCCATTTGTTAAAACTGAAGTTGATACCAGGGATGCTGTAAGTAATTTTACAGCCTGCAAAGGAAATTTAGATAAACTATTTGTCATCTCAAATTTAAGGTATACTAAACACATCTTAAGATATATTACTTCAAATTCATTACCTCTTTCTTGTCTAAGATGATCACCTGTTCCTCAATATCAGTTGAAGGAACTTTACAACTCTGGATATATTTCATACAAGACATTGACGTGAATGGAGTCACTACCAAGTCATCTGTCACCATGAACTTTGTTGACCCTTTTAAAAATCCCTTTTCACCCATTGAACTTGCTAATTTCAATTCAGGGTAACTACCACAGGAATCTGGAGTCAGGTCAAAAAACTTTTGCGCAGAGAGGATTTTGGTGTACGATAGAATTTTGGAACAGTTGGTTGGAGCATAGATAGAGCGTGGCCAATTGAGGGCAAAGTAACTCATCTTTTCTTTTTCGTGATACCAAGTATTCACCAACATTTAATTCTGATACACTCTGATGTATTTTTTCTACACAAGGTGCTGGTGCACAATCTTTACTAACGACACCAGTGATTCTTCCTATAGGAATGGTGAGCAAGAAAAATAGGAAGTCAATAAAGTCTTCTGAACAATGAGCCAACAATATCTTGTTATTTGACTTCTGCACCAACACTTTCACCGTAATCTTCTTGAAGCTGATGATGGCCTCTGTACTCATTTGACGATTATTACTTCGAACTGATTTGTCCATGATAATATATTTTTTTGTCAAAAACATACTTGTTAAAGGAGTCTTTGACAAAATTGAGTACTTGAGCAAATCGATAATCTGTCACAATAGAGGAGGAATGGGTAAAATGCTAGTTATATATCTTTACAAACAATTAATATTAATAAGCATAATAATGTACCTCACTATATCCAATCTGAAAAGTCTTCTCTTCGAGTACTCCAAAATCAGTAGATCCAGATTTTTCTAGTAGTGCAAGGGTTGATGCTGGAATATTAGGAATCACATGCAACTCATTGGTTATAATGAATGAATTATTCGGTTGAACAAAAACTCCTTCTTGATCATCTCCGTCCTTTGGATCATAAAAGATCGCATATCTGTTCAATAACTTGGAGCAGTTTTTGCATTTTACCCCGTTGTACATGGTGAAATAGGAAGTTATACAGTTTTCAGTACAACTCATATCCTCACAAGTAGAATACTTATCCGGTTTAAGATCAGCAATGTTGATTTTAAGATCTTGACACTCGACCTCTGCTGAGTTTCTCGTATTGAGAAGCACATCTTTGCATCCTTCTGTTGCAAAATACCCGATTTCAAGATTTGTAATGCTTCTGTATAAATTGTTCAAGCTCCCAATGACCGGTGGCTTTGAAGTGCCAGAATTTTTAGACAAGAGTTTAATAATAGTCCCCATTGGCAATGTGAGGAAGCTAAACAGAATATCTACAAATTCACTGTTTGCTTCAGCAAACAATACCCTTTCCTCCTGTTTATGAATAACCACTTTCAAGGGAATTTTAATATTTGAGGGAGACATTTTTTTTAATCAGAAAACAAATTTTTTGTTTACACTGTGAAAGCAGTGTTGCTGGTATTCCTCTATATATGATGAGTATAATGAGATGAAGAGTCATTGGGATCCAAGTAATCAACTGATGACCCTTCATGAACAAACAAATACTCTGTACCTTTGTTTCCAAAATATTATTTATGATGACAAAATGTACCGCTAGAATTAATGTACACTTTTTATAAGAGTTTAATGTGCTGTTCCTTCTCCTTGTTTTGAAAAACTGTTCGCTTGTGTGATTTCTGAACGTAGGAAATTAGGAACTAGGGTTATATTAGGTTTTAAAGAAAGTAAATATGGGTTTTGGACCATTTAATTATTAGTAATGCTAGGTACCCATCCCAAATTTTTTCCAAATTATAAGTGTAGGTAGACCTGGCAAAATGGAGCATGATCCGAAAAACCGAACCGAAAGATATGGAACCGAGATCGATTTTGTATCCGAATTATATAATCCAAAATTTAACCGAATTTGAAAAAATCCGATCCGAACCGAATTCGATTCAATTTAGTCAAATCCGATAGAGATCCGAAAACGGATTTCATCCGATCCGAAAATTATCTGATCCGAAAATTTATCCGAAAATAATCTGAAATATGATATCCGATTATGACCTAAAACCGATCAAATCCGAATAAAAATATATCCGAACTGAATATGATTTAAAAGACTGAACTCAATTTAAATCCGAAACCAAAAATAATCGAACAGAAAATTAAAAGATACAAAAATAATTTAATAAATTATCAATTATTAATTACACTTATTTATGGATAAATTATTTTCTCTATTTGTTTAGCATCGTCAATTTTTTTTATTTGCTATATTTTCCTTGTCTCTAAATAATGTTTAGTATTTGACTTTATTTAATTGTCTAGTCAAATTGTATACGTAATATTTATTTATAATAATTCTTTATCTAATTAATTTATCAAATATTTTAATCTGTTTAGCATATTACTTGCATAGTTGCATAGCATTTTTTTAGTGTTGTTGAAATTCGTAAAATTATATACAATATCTTTTGCATAACTCTTTCAAAAATATGTAAGTGATAATTTTTTTTTTAAAAAAAATCTGCTTTTTTTAACCATTACTATACCTTAAAATTTCATAGATAAAAAACAATCAAAAGCAAAAAAAAAATCTCACTTTGTATTTTGCAAAAGGAAAACAAAACCACAAATTTTGGTCACTGAATGCAAAAAAAAAAAAAAAAACTCACATTAGAAAATTTCAATCTAGTATTTACATCCATAAACAAAATACTAGTGTCAATTGTTTAATAAAAGTTTCAGAATACACATTGAAAGGCTGAAACAATTTACGGAGAATATTATTAGCTAGATGCCTGCATGTAGTCAGAAGAGTCAGACCCCTGTTTCATGTAGTAACTAAATATTCTAATTTAACACCAAAGCAAACATAAGAAAGCGAGTGAGTCATGCAACAATTTCTTCGCCAGTATTATTCACCAAATAGAAACACATTAATAGCGCCTAGTTTTGACTCTCTCTAGTGATCTCCGCGGGCATAAATACTAGTACTAATAAGACAGGCTTAACATTGTGGGATCAATTTAATTCATAAGTATGGTATAACTAAAATTCCATCCAAAATATACAATAACATTGCTCAATGACATTGTGTTGATGCAACTTGCAATGTTAGAATTGCATCTCTCCTAATTTCTCAATGACACAAGGGCTCCATAAGATCAGGAATATCAGGTTATCAACCAAAAAGCAATGCGCAAAGACAACAATGCTCAATGACATGAAAATCATACCAACCAATGAAGTTTTCAACTCATAACTACATAACCACATAGGCAGAAGTCGTAATTTGTAGAATATAAAGGAAGCTTAGGATCACTTCTCCCACCTAGATGGCATACATAGAGCTCTCCGCCTCTCCCTACGATCAGAAATAAAGAAAGGGAAACAAATTAACTATTTGACATTTGACTAAAGCTCTCCCTACGATCAGAAATAATAAAGGGAAACAAATTAACTATTTGAAATTTGACATAAGGAAACTTCAGCTAAATGTGATACCTAATAGGATTTTGGCAGCAGCTAAAGACACTAGCTAAACTTCCAACATTTATTGCAGTTTACACATGCTACAAATGTAGTCATAGATGCATAGGTCCATCTGCACTCCGAGTATGCAACTGGTAGTAAGTGCATTTCCTTTTTCCGCATCGGCCACACTTGAAACTAATAGTAGTTGCCTCTGCTTGTTTGCCACGCTCACACTCAAACAAAGCCTTATCTTTAATCTGTTTATTTTGACGTTGCCTTTCATGGCTTTCCATTTCTTCTGGTTTCACTTCAAGGACCTTTTCTGGCTTGACATGTCCTAAGAGTAATTTTCTACGAAAATTTGGATTGCTTGAATCCAAAAGTACAGCCAATTGGTACAAAAATCATACCGTGGTGAACCAACTGAGTAATTGCAGTCAGCCTGCAATATCAAGCAAATAAGAATCGTTTTAGTTGATGTTGTAAAATAAGATTTGTTACATTTCCCTTAAAATTTGTAAAGTATATAAAGACTCATGCTAAGATGGTGGGAAAAAAATAATTCAAGAAAAGGCTATCAAACTGCATAAAATATCATATATTTAGAAAAGGTCAGACATAATATTTAATAACAACTTACGCAGTAGTTTCTTGACCACCGCCTTGAGATCCAGCGCTGTAAAAGAGGCCTGCAGGTTTGCCTGCTAGTTTCTGAGTTCCCCACAAGCCATCAGTTGAGTCAAGAAATGCCTTCAATTCTGCAGCCATCACTCCGAATCCAGTTAGGAAACCAAAGATCAAACCATCTGCCTTAGTAAGTTCATCTGGAGTAATGATTGCAACATCACTTTTTGGTGCAGCACTCAACTTTCCAAGCACTTCCTCTGATAGGATTTCTGGCACCTATAAACAAACATAACAGTGGGACATATATATGGCAAAATACACTTGTCTTAAGCACATTATCAACACCCTTGCTCATTCTCCTGAACAAGAAACCACATTTAGTTACCAGCCTAGAGGCATTCACAGCGTAAGTGCAATACAACAGAGAAGGAGAAGCATATATGAAGTATAAAATACATTTAAAAATAGAGATTAACACTATCAAGTCATCTCCCAAATTGATTAATATCACTAGCAATAATAAAGTATAGTGATTACAATTCAACACAGTAAAAGCAATTAAAACATAACATAAAATGCAATACTTCAGTGAATACAACTGACTAGAAATAAAGTTTCTACAGAACAGAACAAAATAGTTTTGGAATGTAGTTGCTGGTCAATTTTTGGCAGTAGCAAATAGCAATGCAGCAGCCAACAGTTTCTGACTTTGCTACTCATCCCAAACTTCAGCTATTCATCCACATTCACCGAAAAGATTGCTCACACCAGACTGTTATTTATATAAGTAAAAGCAAGGAGTCATCAGCAAAGTTACAATATATATACATATTCATGACAAACTTTTAGACAAGTAGACTTAAACACAACTGTAGAAATTCATTTCAACTGACCTTATTGTAGCTAATCCACTAAACTCATCCCTTTGTAGCCCATTCCACTTCACAACCAATGCATTCCACTTCAGCCATTGCTTGAACTATACAAATACAAATGATATGATAGAAGATAAAAGAGCTAGTAGTTTATCAAAAAGATTAATAGAATCATTTATATTTTTAGATACACACCTTCATAACCATGTAGCCAACTACGAGTAGTGATGAGAACCTCTACATTTTCGGGGAGGTAAGAACTTCACCATTTGTTCAAAATCCTTCCCCCAATACTAAAAGTAGACTCTGAGGCAACTGTTGTCAATGGCACAGATAAAATATCCCTGGCCATATAAGAAAGCTCGCCATATTTTGATTCGTTTCTACCCCAAAACTCCAAAATGTTTAACTCCGCGTCTCGATTAAGTCTAGGCTCCTCTAAGTAAAGATCCAACTTGGACCTTATGGAAACATCTGATGAATCTTCGGTGTCTAAATCCTGAAAACAAAATAGAACTTAATGACGATAAAATTACATCAGCAAAAGCAAATGTGTAAAAAAATGAAAAAAACTTGAATTAACATAACATAAAAACTTACAGTAAGATTAAATTTAGGCCTCTTGGAAGGTCTTGAGTTTGATGTACTAGAAGATGCTTCTGTTGATTTTCCTGTTGAGTTGTTATGCCTCTTTGGCATGTACTCAACAAAAAGCTTCTTCAGCTTGAACATCACATTAGCAACCTCAACTATAGCATCTTGATCATTATATAATTTTTCATAACAAAGCTTAAAGGATTGTACCTTATATCGAGGATCAAGTATCAAAGCAAAGGCAAATAATGTGTTGTACTCTTGAACATCACAAACATCAGAATTTAACCAATATTTTTCAAACTTATCTTTCATGCTTAATCCCATAAGGCTCAAATCGGTATCTTCACTAGTTGACAATTCCCTTAAATGCATTGCTATCCTCCATACATTCTCAAAATACAAATTAGCAGTACGATAATCACTTCCAGAAAACAACTCGGTTATATCATAAAATGGTTCCAAAACATCTCGAATTTGTTGAAGTTTTTCCCATTCATCTAAATCAGGAAGATGTTTATATACACTATCTGCATGACTCAGTTCCACAAATGCTCTACGATATAAAAGAGCCCTATCAAGCATCATATAGGATGAGTTCCACCTATTTGGAACATCTAACCATAATCCCTTAGTCTCAGTTATCCTAACATTTTTAACTGCCGCCTCAAATGATTGTTTTCTAGTTTCTGACCACTTCACATACTTGACACTTTTTCTAATCTTTTCAACACTATGCTTAAGTAACTTGATACCATCTTTAACAATGAGATTGAGGACATGAGCAGCACAACGAATATGAAAAAATTGACCATCACATAACAATGACCCTTGACAATTAAGAGAGTCTCTCAAGTAATCCTGCATTTTATCATTACTTGAAGCATTATCCAATGTGATTGAAAAAATTTTATGTTCAATGCCCCAATCCCGAATTAATTTAGACACATTACTAAACATAGCATATCCAGTGTGTGGAGATTCGATATGAAGGAAATTCAAAACCTTACTATTTAATTTCCAATTAGCATCCACATAATGTGCAGTCAAGCATAAATAACCTTCAGTTTGACACGAAGTCCACATATCAGAAGTTAAGCATATCCTACCAGGCACAGACTGAAGAATCTTAAATAATTGACCTTTTAAAGTCTTATGTAATTTCAAGCAATCGGCTTTGGCTGTGTTCCTAGTAATGGATTGAACCTCGTGATTAAGATATGCATGAATATCTCTATTCCCCTCATGTTCCACCCATGAAAAAGCATATCCATGTCTTATAAGTGCCATAGACAACAATTCCCTATAGCGAATTTGAGTAAATTGTGGAATTGCTCCGGTTGTTTTCAAAAACTCAATATATGGTTTACATATTTTCATATGTTTATTCATGTTACTCGTACCATTACTTGATTTAGCAAGAAAAGTTGCTTTCTTACAGTACGTGCATCGCGCCCTCCTCAACATTGGATTAACATCAGTTCTGTCTATCATCTCAAACACAGTCCAGCAATTACTTCTGCTCCCATCAGGTTTTTTAGGGGTTGTGGATGAGCAGAAATCACAGGGGCAATGCTATCACCATCAGAACGAACCTCGTTCCCATCAACTTCAGTATTACAAAAGTCTACCATGACTCAAGTGCAATTGTCTCTACAATCAAGAAAAAAAACACAAAAAAATTAAGAACCCTCAAAACTAAAATTAGGGTTAAAATTACACTTAACAAATCTTACCTGTGTAAATGATGAATAGACTATAGACCAGTAAAAATGTGGTGATATTGAAATCATAATTCAGCGATAATCGTGAACGTGGGAGAGCACGACAGAGAAGGGGAGAGAGTGATGGAAGAGGATTGAGCGTGGGTTAGTGCTTAGTTTTTTTTTTAAACCAGTTTTAGTGCTTACTGCTTAGTTGCTTACTGGCTTATTGGAGTATTTTTTGTCGCTGATTAAAACAAAAATTTGTGAAGTTTATTAAAAAATATGCAGTGGTGTTAGTGAGGAAGTCAAAGATGAGTCAAGCCAATAATCCACCTCAGCACATTCCTTTCTGCAGTATAAATAGTCTAATTCCCATTACTTGTAAGGACACGTTATTTTGTTATAAAGAGAGAGAAAGTTAGTTAGCATATTCTCCTTCTTTCTTGTATAACAAACATTCCCAGATCTACATTTTCAATCAATGGATATTACATAAATTGTATTGCATTTATGAGTTTACATTAGAGTTGATTGTTAATATTTGACATGGTATCAGAGCGATGTGTTGATTTCATGTCTATCAACAGTGCTTCCGCCATCTTCGTTGGAATCGTTGCTTTTCATGTGTTTGCCTGACCGTACATCGTCGTCTTCTTCGAGATTTCTCTGGTATTCGATTTCCTTGTTCTATATCTCTGTTATCTCTTACTGATTACTTGTACGGTCATCTCTCTAAGTGTTTTTCTTCGAAACCATGACTTCATCTCCTTCGTATTCGTCTGTTGTTACTAATACAACTAGTTCCACTACTGGTTCTGTAGTAATCGATATTAATCATCCTTATTATATTCACCCATCGGATAATCCTGGCATGACACTCATTAATTTGATTCTAAATGAGTCTAACTATTCTCAGTGGAGTAGATCCATGGAGATTGCTTTGTCCTCAAAAATGAAACTAGGCTTTGTTGATGGTACTTATGCTAGACCAGTTGCTGATAATGGTCTTACCCAGTACTGGGTTCGTTGTAATCATATGGTTACCTCTTGGTTACTTAATTCTGTGTCTAGTGAGATTCGAAATAGCGTAGTCTATCTTCATTCTGCAAAGTCTATTTGGGATGATCTTGCAGTTCGTTATGCGCAGAGCAATATGCCTCGCATCTTTAATCTTCGTCAAGAGATGTCTCAATTGAGTCAAGGCAATTTGTCTATTGCCTCGTATTTTACTAAACACAGAACTTTGGTAGATGAACTGGATTGTCTTATTACCAAGCCTAAGTGCAGTTGCAACAAATGTGAGTGTCAAATTAATGCCAAGCTGGAGAGTCATGAACAAACTGCTCAACTTACACAGTTTCTTATGGGACTTGGAGACCAGTATACAGCTATAAGGGGTCAGATTCTGCTCATGAAACCTTTGCCAACTCTGAGTCAGTGTTACTCGATTTTAATGCAAGAAGAAACTCAACGTGATGTTCATCACTCTGTTGGAATGAATACCAATACTCTTGCTATGTCAGTTAAAAATACTGGAGTATCTAGGCCCTTCTTCAACAACAATGATAAAGTTCCTTTCACTACAGGACAGCAAAATAATATTTCTGCTAAGAAGACATCTCAGAATGCTTCAGTGGTTTGTGACTTCTGTCAGATGACAGGCCATTCGAGGGAAAAGTGTTTCTGCTTGGTTGGTTACCCTCCTTGGCATAGGCTGTATGGCAAGCCTAAACCTAAACCAAAATCTACTACTGCAAAAGTGAGTTCTGCAGCTCAGGTTACAAGTGTTGGTATACCTGCTACTTCTGCTTCTGATTCACCTTCAATGGATGCTTGTGGATTGTCTGAAACACAGTATTCTCAACTTGTTGAAAGAATTCAAAGGTCTATGCAGTTACAGTCAGATACTTCTCAACCAACTCCTCAAAGTTTCTGGCCTGGCACTTCTAGTGCTAATTCAGTTCACTTTGCAGGTACGTTCTGTCCTCAATCACACTCTATTACCTCTGTTACACCATCCTTGTCACAGTGGATTCTTGACTCTGGAGCTACTGACCATATAACTAATTCTCTATCCTTACTTAAGAACCCCATTCCTACTGATTCTATCTTGTGTTTGCCTAATGGTCATCAAGCATCTGTCACACACATTGGCAATGTCATGTTGAGTGATACCCTTACTTTATACAATGTCCTGTGTGTCCCAGATTTTGCTTACAATCTGCTTTCTATTCCCAAACTCGTACACAATACCAATGTGTCTGTTTTGTTTAATTCCTCTCATTGTTTTCTTCAGGACCCTTCCTGGAAGAAGACACTAGAGATTGGTAGCTTCCATGATGGTCTATATCTTCTCTCCTCTACACTCAACCTTTTCAAGTCCTCAAGTATTGCTACTCAGCAATCTCTTTCCTGTGCTACTGTTTCTTCAGATGTTTGGCATGCAAGACTTGGACATATTCCAAATGCCATTTTACAATCTTTACCTATTTCTTGTAAAATAAATACAAACTCTATGTGTGAGAGTTGTCATGTAGCTAAACAATCTCGACAATGTTTTCCTTCTAGTACATCTATCAGTACTTCATTGTTTGAATTAATTCATGTGGATTTATGGGGTCCCTATCATGTTAAGACTCACAATAATTGTTCTTATTTCTTGACTATTGTGGATGATATGTCTCGTACTACTTGGACATTTTTGCTTTCAAATAAGTCTTCTGTACCAACATTACTTCAACATTTTTTCATATATGTTCAAAATCACTTTAAAACATCTGTGAAAACTATCCATTCTGATAACGTTTCTGAGTTTATAAATCAGCAGTTGCACAATACTTTATCTTCACTTGGTATAGTCCATCAAACTAGCTGTGTTTACACTCCTCAACAAAATGGCAAAGTGGAGCGTAAACACAGGCATTTGCTCAATTCTGCTCGAGCATTACGTTTCCATGCCCATCTCCCTATTCACTTTTGGGGGGATTGTCTTTTAACAGCCACATATCTTATCAATCGTACTCCTACTCCCCTGTTAAATAACAAGTCACCTTATGAAATCCTGTTTAACAAACCTCCACCTTTAGATCACTTACGTGTCTTTGGCTCTCTCTGTTTTGCAACTGTCCTTCCCCATCCTATTGATAAATTTGCTCCACGAGCCATAAAGGGGTTTTCCTTGGTTATCCCTATGCTACCAAGGGCTATAAGATCTTAAATCTGTCTACACGAAAAGTGTTTATCTCTCGTGATGTTAAATTTTATGAACATATCTACCCTTTTGCTGAGTTATCTACATCTACACCAATGACTATGTTCCCTACTTCTCAGAATTCTTGGTTGGATGATCCTCTAACCACTGAGGTCCCTCCATCTCTTCCTACTGAATCACCCTCTATTCTATCCACTCAAGATATCTCTTTCATTCCTTCACCTGACACTTTTCCTCCTCCTGTTACTAACTCATCTAATGCTCCTGCCTCTCCTACAATTGTTTCCACTCGCCCTGTTCGAACTAAAATTGTTCCAGTTAAGTTTCAAGATTACACTGGATTACCCAGTTGTGTTACTAAGTCCAGTACTACCTCCTATCCTATGGCCAATTTTGTTACCTATGGTCATTTTACTCGATCATATCAACATTTTGTTGCTTCTGTCTCTAAAATTCCAGAACCATATGCCTTTAAACAGGCTGTTAAACATCAAGATTGGTGTCATGCTATGGTAGTCGAATTGGCTGCATTAGAAGCAAATCACACATGGGATGTTGTTCCTCTTCCACCTAATAAACACATTGTTGACTGCAAATGGGTTTACAAGGTGAAATATAACTCTGATGGATCTGTCGAACGATTTAAGGCACGATTGGTTGCCAAAGGCTATACCCAAACCTATGGTTTAGACTTCTTTGATAAGTTTGCACCTGTGGCAAAAATGACATCCTTCAGAGTGTTGTTAGCCCTCACTGCTAGTCAAGGCTGGTCTATCGGTCAATTGGATATCACAAACGCTTTTCTTCATGGTGATTTGCTAGAAGAGGTCTACATGTCCCTTCCCCCTGGGTATACACCTCCTTCTTCTGTTCTCCAAGCCTATCCAGGTCAACGACTTGTTTGTAAACTTATCAAGTCACTCTATGGCTTAAGACAGGCTCCTCGTAGGTGGTTTGTCAAGTTATCTACTGCTTTACTTTCCTTTGGCTTTAAACAAGCTCACAGTGACAACATGTGACGCCCCTGGATCCGGGGTCATGGATCCGGGCCGTCAAGGTCCAATTTCCATTCATTAACAACATTTCTTGGATTTTTTTTTTTATATAATTAATACAAATTAATACTTTCAAAAATGACCCCACACTAATATCATAACACACCAGTCATATGATCAGGGAACAACATCCACAATATTAAAAGTTTATAGTTAAACAGTTATTACAACCCAGAATCATATTTAAGTACATTGTTGAATAATACTTCGACATGAAGCATTTCAACGATCAAAAGTTTATTATACCAGCTTACACATTTAATATGCATAATCTACCAGGACCCGCTTTTTTACGCTACCTCTGGAATAGGTGCCATCGTTCTCTCAGAAGGTTGCCTTTCCCTTACCCTCTTGCGGGGTGTAGTGCGGAGTATCGGCATGCCTAGCTGTTGTATAAAATAAATAGCAAGAATGAGCTAAAATAGCTCAGCAAGATAAATTCTATCGACTACCATCAAAGGAAATAGACCATTACACACACACATATATATATATATGTGTGTGTGGAAATTCATCATACTTATTAAGAAAGAAAAATCTTTATTTATTAAATACACCATCTATTCATCTTGATAGGAAAAGAAATTTAGGATAATATAATATGAGTTTCTCTTCTAAAATATTATAATAATCCATACTTCATTTCCGTATAATATTTCAAAATAATATATACTATTTGAATCAGATTTCTTAATAAAATCTTTCCATTTCCTTGTATATGACACTTATATAAAAATAATATAAAATCAGTTTCTCTTCATTCCATATAAATAATTCCATCACCTTATCTCATTTTCTTGGTTTCAGCATATAAATCTGAAAACCATTATCAACTCTTTCTTTTCAAAAACATTGGGGATATCTGTTGTCGCCTGATACGCTAGGACGATGATCAGTCGCCTAATCGTACTTGCTCTCTTTTTACTACCGGTAGAAGGAATGAAGATCATCCCTGGAGGAAGGCCACTTGCTAACATCCTCCCTTGGCATCTTCGTGCCGTAATAAAAATAAGAAATACTGGACTGTGTCGCACACAGCCCTGACACAGCCACTTACGCAAGTCTGTTGCAATCCCCCTTTTTGTCAAATCATTTATCTACTCACATTTATCATTTCCATTTCCATTTCCATTCACATTTCCATTCACATTTATCATCACCTTTAAATCATATGTCATAATACTTTAATTATGACTCATACATCTTTTCTATAATTATTAAAGTCAAATATTCCGTTAGAACATAAAGTATATTCGCTCTATCCATATTCGTATCTATCTTTCTTTAATTCTCAAAATCAGGAAATAAATCCTTAGCAATATAGCATCGTAGAAAAACATATATATTCCAAGAAATCATTTTACTTTTAAAATAAATAAAATAGTTTTCTAAAGTAAGAGTAGAAGAAATCTTGCTCTCTTATATACATATATATATGTATATATGTTGTTCCATCTACTTTTAAAAATAGTAGATAATAATCAAATAATACTTATTAAATCACAATATTTAAAAAGAATATCTTTAGCAAAATATTATAAATCATATAACCCTAGATAACAACTGATACCATTCTTTTATTTACTTTAGATAACAACTGATACCATTCTCTCATATTCTCTTAATCATAAGGCATGTTCACTTCATGCATAATCATCTCTATACATATCCATCTCATACTCATATCCATATTCATATCCATCTCATACTCTTATCCATATTCATATACATCTTCGTATACCTTTCTTTTCCATATCAATACTCAAGGAAGACAATTTCTTCACAATATAGTAATAATAGCATCACATATATATTCCATGAAATCAAGTTTCTTTGAAGATAAATAGTTTTCCAAGTAGGGATAGAAAAGATCTTGCCTCGATCTCGATGTCCTGAAGGTATGGCTCGTGGCTCTCCCGGAGTTTCTATAAACACGAAAAGGACCGTCGTTAGAATACCACATCTCTTACTCACCTCACTCTTGCATAACAATACCCTTGACACTTTAATATATGTTTCACATGTTATTCATAACCCAAGTGTTCCAAAAACCTAACCATTTTAGGTTAAATCAAGGTTTCGGTGCTTATTCACCATTTCCCTTAACAACCATACCCGACTGTAAAAATTCTCAGAAAATCTCAATTTTGAATTTTAATGTAAGGTCAACTGGAAATGACTCTTTGACCACTCCACTACAATATCCCAAAATTTTATAATTTTTAAAAATGTTTAAGTATGGTATTCATAGCCTCCAATTTGATACAATTACATTTTCTCGGTTCTCGAACGTCTTTCACTAAAACTGACTTTTCTCCTAAATCGTTCATCAGATTTTAACGTACTTTATATCAAAACAACCTATGAACCAAGCTCTATCATTATATGGTCGAATGGTACCCTAGGACGTGTGTTACCAAACGGCATTGGTGTCCAAAAACAGGGCAGTTTTTAGTCTAACGAAAATCGGGCATTATAACGGCTATATTTTCATACTTTCCAAAACATTACTCCTCCAAATCCATCATCCACCTTATACACCATCACCTACACCATGTGGTCATCTTACCAGCCATGGTTACAAGCACATACTCCTTTCATATTCAATCAAAACACATATCCAAAACTATATAATCAAGATTTCATGGTTTATATAACTTAACTTCTAAACTAACCAAATATCAACCATAAACTCAAAATGGTGAGAACATTTATACCTTCCTTGAAGCTTTAAAACTCTTAAGAAGGGCTTGTAATCCTTGATTCACCTTGATACAACCTTAATATACCTTAATCTTTCAAAACAAAGCACAAGATTCATTTAAGTTACTATTCATCTATCACTTTGTAAAATTCATATAAAATCGAAAAATAGGAGTTTCGCTCTCAAATTTTTACCACATCTTGGCCTCTTCATAAGATTTTCTTTGAGTCCTAGTTCATCAGATTTGAAGCTTCCTAGCTAGGGTTTTGAGCCCCATCTTTCCATTGGACAGAAACTGGACAGATTTGTTTCCCCAACTTTGAGCATGGATTTGACTAGGCTATACTACTTTGTTGGCCATGAAATTTTGAACGAACCTTACACATGGAGTGGAGAAGTTATGGTTAAAATTTGGTGATTTTATCATGGGTAGAAATGGAGATATGAATTTTTCTTTGCCTTTGGTTTCTGCTGGACAGTTTGTGGAGAGGTTGTATTTTGCTTGCTTTTCTATCTTGGTTACTTTATGAAATGATATGTATCATGTATCTACATCTGATATTATCCTCTCATAAAGCTACTTTAGGTTGGCCAATGCAAGGTTGCCAAGTGCAAGCTTTATCACATGTTACTCCACTTGTAATTGCACACAAGTCCCTAGCTTTATGCATTTTGCTCTTTCATCCTTCCAGTTATAAAATCTTAAGCCAATTGGTTTCCCTCTTTAATCCACTAAATATCAGCCCCTTGCTTGGGTTGGGCCGAATTTGGGCTTCTCCCCATGTCCTTGGGCTTTTGTTTGGGCTTCGTTCAAAGTTCTCTCGTCATTTAATTCATCGAATGAATTCTGTGATCGTCTCAGTGGTTTCTCCTTTGTAAATTCCTTGGATATATAATATCCTCTCCCACATAATATATTAGTGTGTTAGGGTGATTCTAATCCTCAAGTAGATATTAGATCCAATATCCTTGGTATATTCTTTTTTTCTCAAGCATTCTCAAACTCGTTTAACAATCTAAATTCCCTTGGCATTTCCTTGACTTGATCACTCCTTGGTTTATCCTAATTTCACTATTTCCTCAAGATATAAACCATTTAACATTTCTATACTCCTTAATATCACATTCAATAGAGTCTCAATCGAAATTGAAAATCCTTAAAGTCCATATTCAGGAATTTCTGAAATTCATCGTCATTTCGATTCACTTATTTTCATTGTACAACACTAATATGGTTTCTGTTTACTCATTTTCTCTTTCAAGTATAGAGTTTCTTCATACCATTTCTTTAAATCCTCAAAATTTACTATTTATGGGGTCACTGTAGCTTTGCTAAAATTAGGGTTATTACAGTCTTCCCCCCTTAAAAGGATTCCGTCCCGGAATCACGTGGACAATTACTCTTCTCACAAGGTGTTTTCTAATTCTCAGGTCGTTTCCTAATACCACTAAAATTTCAATCTATATTAAAATATAAAACTACATATCTCTATCTTATTTGCGCAAAAGTACAACAACATAAACTTACTTATCATTCATCAACATGCCATTTAGCTTATCAATAGCAGCACTTTCACTGTCTTTTCCTTGCAAATCTTTTCCTGTATTCAGTCATTCTATATTATCTCATTTCTCCTTCCTCTTTCGACTAAGGGTATCGGCCACCACATTGGCCTCCCCTGAATGGTAGTGTATCTCACTATGGTTTGTCTATATTTTAATTTCTATCATGACATAAAATATTAATACTCAAATCTTAATATATCTTATCTCTGTAAAATCTTCCAGAAATTTGACTATAAGACTATTCCTTGAAACAATTGTAAGAAAATATTATCTATAATATATATATATTCCCTGTTCGTACTTAAACAAGAATGTGCTTTTCCTTTATCATTGAAAAATATATTCTCACACTTTCTCTCATACTCTTAATCTCCTTTCTATAGAGTTCTCTGACCCTTAACAGATATTGATTTTCCTTATCTACATTGTCAACCTATCTACACCATTTATTGACTTAGTCGATCCCTAACCAAACATTTACACTTAAGAGGTTAAATTAGAGCGTACCTGCAATTTCCTCTGGATACCTTATCCCATATGTCTATTGTTCACTATACGCTCTTTACATCTTGCTGATCCACCTTAGTTCCTTCATGATATACTATATATTCCACCTCTGTAATTTCCTTTTATTATTCTCATCAAAATCTTTACCTCAAGTTTTACTCATTCACACCTTTTTGGATTAATCCTTTGAATACTTAACATCTTTAATCTCTTTCTGCTACTTAGGGTATTAGTCACAATATTGGACTTCCCCCCCACTAATAGTTATTGCACCTCGAATCCTTCATTAATTATCCCCACTTCCTTTGTTTATCCTTATTCTGACTCTATCCTCAAAATACACCTTACTCTCCATAGTAAATCTCAATTATGCCTTAAAATTCCTCATATTCTTTTCTCTTACTAATCATCAAATATACCCATTTCTTCTCATTCCTTCCTCTCTTATATTGAAACGCTTCTAGCTCTAATTATCTCTTATTGAAATTTCCTTTGGAACCTCAAGTTTCCTTGTATAATCACATATACTCTAAACCTTGCTTCCATTATTCCATCCATTAAGAAAATCTTCTATATTCGAAACAAAAGAATATTTGAAAAATCAATATGATGGAAGAACCCGTATGTCACACAAGTGAGGGCGTCCCCTCCGACTTTCTATCACACCGACCGATCGTCCTTGTATATACATATATGGTTGTTCCTCTTAGTTGAAGTAAGAAATATAGAGGAAAATTTAAATCACGATGATAAATACTATCTTCCGAAAATAAATCTTAAAAGAATATTTTGACTAAGATAGATAAAATACAATTTTGAAACACATTTCAAGGGTACTAGAAAGTTTTGAAAAGATGCCGGCCCTTAATGAATAATTACCCACCAGTGGAGGAAAATTTGAAACTCAATAATATAATTTGGCAGGGCTTTAGGAAATTTTGAAAATAGGTACCGTTAATAGCCTCTGCCCAATTGCAAAACCCAATAATGGAAGGTTTTCCTCAAATACCATTTATTTCTCTTATCAATCCTGTATACTACATAAGCTTAACACTTTTGGCATAATAACCTTTTCATTTAAGTCAATCTCAGAATTTCTCAATTTGTCTTGGTCCTTAAGGTATATCTTGGCTTTACCGATAAATCTCAGTTTCACCATTTCATCTCAACAATCAATTGAAACAATCAGTGTCTGTTCACCAATCCACTTACAATATTTCTTCAAACTCCATTAAACCAAGAAGACTTTAAATCCCCTTAACTTTGGCTTACCAATCTCCTCTCCCTATACTAAAACATAAATGTTTATTAGTAATAATCTATAAAATTATAATCACTACTTAGAATGAACACTTCGTTCGATAAACCCCCCATGAACTCGATGTGAGTTCATATCTTATATCATTACATATATATCTATATGTGTATATTATTATCACTTTTGTTCCTGAGCAATATGACTCTAAGCTCTGATACCATCTGTGACGCCCCTGGATCCGGGGTCATGGATCCGGGCCGTCAAGGTCCAATTTCCATTCATTAACAACATTTCTTGGATTTTTTTTTATATAATTAATACAAATTAATACTTTCAAAAATGACCCCACACTAATATCATAACACACCAGTCATATGATCAGGGAACAACATCCACAATATTAAAAGTTTATAGTTAAACAGTTATTACAACCCAGAATCATATTTAAGTACATTGTTGAATAATACTTCGACATGAAGCATTTCAACGATCAAAAGTTTATTATACCAGCTTACACATTTAATATGCATAATCTACCAGGACCCGCTTGTTTACGCTACCTCTGGAATAGGTGCCAGCGTTCTCTCAGAAGGTTGCCTTTCCCTTACCCTCTTGCGGGGTGTAGTGCGGAGTATCGGCATGCCTAGCTGTTGTATAAAATAAATAGCAAGAATGAGCTAAAATAGCTCAGCAAGATAAATTCTATCGACTACCATCAAAGGAAATAGACCATTACACACACATATATATATATATATATGTGTGTGGAAATTCATCATACTTATTAAGAAAGAAAAATCTTTATTTATTAAATACACCATCTATTCATCTTGATAGGAAAAGAAATTTAGGATAATATAATATGAGTTTCTCTTCTAAAATATTATAATAATCCATACTTCATTTCCGTATAATATTTCAAAATAATATATACTATTTGAATCAGATTTCTTAATAAAATCTTTCCATTTCCTTGTATATGACACTTATATAAAAATAATATAAAATCAGTTTCTCTTCATTCCATATAAATAATTCCATCACCTTATCTCATTTTCTTGGTTTCAGCATATAAATCTGAAAACCATTATCAACTCTTTCTTTTCAAAAACATTGGGGATATCTGTTGTCGCCTGATACGCTAGGACGATGATCAGTCGCCTAATCGTACTTGCTCTCTTTTTACTACCGGTAGAAGGAATGAAGATCATCCCTGGAGGAAGGCCACCTGCTAACATCCTCCCTTGGCATCTTCGTGCCGTAATAAAAATAAGAAATACTGGACTGTGTCGCACACAACCCTGACACAGCCACTTACGCAAGTCTGTTGCAATCCCCCTTTTTGTCAAATCATTTATCTACTCACATTTATTATTTCCATTTCCATTTCCATTCACATTTCCATTCACATTTATCATCACCTTTAAATCATATGTCATAATACTTTAATTATGACTCATACATCTTTTCTATAATTATTAAAGTCAAATATTCCGTTAGAACATAAAGTATATTCGCTCTATCCATATTCGTATCTATCTTTCTTTAATTCTCAAAATCATGAAATAAATCCTTAGCAATATAGCATCGTAGAAAAACATATATATTCCAAGAAATCATTTTACTTTTAAAATAAATAAAATAGTTTTCTAAAGTAAGAGTAGAAGAAATCTTGCTCTCTTATATACATATATATATGTATATATGTTGTTCCATCTACTTTTAAAAATAGTAGATAATAATCAAATAATACTTATTAAATCACAATATTTAAAAAGAATATCTTTAGCAAAATATTATAAATCATATAACCCTAGATAACAACTGATACCATTCTTTTATTTACTTTAGATAACAACTGATACCATTCTCTCATATTCTCTTAATCGTAAGGCATGTTCACTTCATGCATAATCATCTCTATACATATCCATCTCATACTCATATCCATATTCATATCCATCTCATACTCTTATCCATATTCATATACATCTTCGTATACCTTTCTTTTCCATATCAATACTCAAGGAAGACAATTTCTTCACAATATAGTAATAATAGCATCACATATATATTCCATGAAATCAAGTTTCTTTGAAGATAAATAGTTTTCCAAGTAGGGATAGAAAAGATCTTGCCTCGATCTCGATGTCCTGAAGGTATGGTTCGTGGCTCTCCCGGAGTTTCTATAAACACGAAAAGGACCGTCGTTAGAATACCACATCTCTTACTCACCTCACTCTTGCATAACAATACCCTTGACACTTTAATATATGTTTCACATGTTATTCATAACCCAAGTGTTCCAAAAACCTAACCATTTTAGGTTAAATCAAGGTTTCGGTGCTTATTCACCATTTCCCTTAACAACCATACCCGACTGTAAAAATTCTCAGAAAATCTCAATTTTGAATTTTAATGTAAGGTCAACTGGAAATGACTCTTTGACCACTCCACTACAATATCCCAAAATTTTATAATTTTTAAAAATGTTTAAGTATGGTATTCATAGCCTCCAATTTGATACAATTACATTTTCTCGGTTCTCGAACGTCTTTCACTAAAACTGACTTTTCTCCTAAATCGTTCATCAGATTTTAACGTACTTTATATCAAAACAACCTATGAACCAAGCTCTATCATTATATGGTCGAATGGTACCCTAGGACGTGTGTTACCAAACGGCATTGGTGTCCAAAAACAGGGCAGTTTTTAGTCTAACGAAAATCGGGCATTATAACGGCTATATTTTCATACTTTCCAAAACATTACTCCTCCAAATCCATCATCCACCTTATACACCATCACCTACACCATGTGGTCATCTTACCAGCCATGGTTACAAGCACATACTCCTTTCATATTCAATCAAAACACATATCCAAAACTATATAATCAAGATTTCATGGTTTATATAACTTAACTTCTAAACTAACCAAATATCAACCATAAACTCAAAATGGTGAGAACATTTATACCTTCCTTGAAGCTTTAAAACTCTTAAGAAGGGCTTGTAATCCTTGATTCACCTTGATACAACCTTAATATACCTTAATCTTTCAAAACAAAGCACAAGATTCATTTAAGTTACTATTCATCTATCACTTTGTAAAATTCATATAAAATCGAAAAATAGGAGTTTCGCTCTCAAATTTTTACCACATCTTGGCCTCTTCATAAGATTTTCTTTGAGTCCTAGTTCATCAGATTTGAAGCTTCCTAGCTAGGGTTTTGAGCCCCATCTTTCCATTGGACAGAAACTGGACAGATTTGTTTCCCCAACTTTGAGCATGGATTTGACTAGGCTATACTACTTTGTTGGCCATGAAATTTTGAACGAACCTTACACATGGAGTGGAGAAGTTATGGTTAAAATTTGGTGATTTTATCATGGGTAGAAATGGAGATATGAATTTTTCTTTGCCTTTGGTTTCTGCTGGACAGTTTGTGGAGAGGTTGTATTTTGCTTGCTTTTCTATCTTGGTTACTTTATGAAATGATATGTATCATGTATCTACATCTGATATTATCCTCTCATAAAGCTACTTTAGGTTGGCCAATGCAAGGTTGCCAAGTGCAAGCTTTATCACATGTTACTCCACTTGTAATTGCACACAAGTCCCTAGCTTTATGCATTTTGCTCTTTCATCCTTCCAGTTATAAAATCTTAAGCCAATTGGTTTCCCTCTTTAATCCACTAAATATCAGCCCCTTGCTTGGGTTGGGCCGAATTTGGGCTTCTCCCCATGTCCTTGGGCTTTTGTTTGGGCTTCGTTCAAAGTTCTCTCGTCATTTAATTCATCGAATGAATTCTGTGATCGTCTCAGTGGTTTCTCCTTTGTAAATTCCTTGGATATATAATATCCTCTCCCACATAATATATTAGTGTGTTAGGGTGATTCTAATCCTCAAGTAGATATTAGATCCAATATCCTTGGTATATTCTTTTTTTCTCAAGCATTCTCAAACTCGTTTAACAATCTAAATTCCCTTGGCATTTCCTTGACTTGATCACTCCTTGGTTTATCCTAATTTCACTATTTCCTCAAGATATAAACCATTTAACATTTCTATACTCCTTAATATCACATTCAATAGAGTCTCAATCGAAATTGAAAATCCTTAAAGTCCATATTCAGGAATTTCTGAAATTCATCGTCATTTCGATTCACTTATTTTCATTGTACAACACTAATATGGTTTCTGTTTACTCATTTTCTCTTTCAAGTATAGAGTATCTTCATACCATTTCTTTAAATCCTCAAAATTTACTATTTATGGGGTCACTGTAGCTTTGCTAAAATTAGGGTTATTACACAACAGTATGTTTATTTTACATACTAACAATTCTATTTCAGTCCTTCTGGTTTACGTTGATGACATGATTCTAGCTGGCAATGATGTGAAACAATTGGCAGCAGTTAAAACTTTTTTGAATTCTCAGTTTAAAGTGAAAGACTTGGGTGCTCTAAAGTAGTTCTTAGGCATTGAAATTGCTCGTTCCTCTGATGGTATTTATTTGAATCAACGGAAATATACGTTGGATTTGCTAGCAGATACAGGGTGTTTAAACTGCAAGCCCAGTGCATTACCATTGGAACAAAATCATGCATTGCTTACTACTCAAGATGTGGATGATATTTCTGATGTTAGTCTCTATCGTCGTATAGTTGGCCGTTTGATTTATCTGACTATTTCAAGGCCTGATATTGCTTATACTGTGCATACATTATCTCAGTTCATGGCTCATCCAAAACCTATACATCTTCAAGCTACTTATCGTGTGTTAAGATACTTGAAAGGGACATGTGGCCAAGGTCTTTTCCTATCTGCAAAAAGTTCCTTCACATTGACAGCCTTCTGTGATGCTGATTGGGCATGTTGTCAACTTACTCGCCGCTCTGTGACTGGCTATGGTGTCATGTTAGGCTCATCTTTGATCAGCTGGCGTAGTAAGAAGCAATCAACCGTCTCCCGTTCATCTGCAGAGGCTGAATACCGCGCCATGGCTGATGTTACTTGTGAGATTTCATGGCTACTCTCTCTCTTCTCTGAACTTAAATTACCAAAGTTTGCTCCTGCTATTCTTTTCTGTGACAATCAGTCAGCAATTTACATTGCCTCTAACCCTGTGTTCCATGAACGTACCAAGCATATTGCACTGGATTGTCACCTAGTTCGTGAGAAGCTGCAGCAAGGTGTTATTCTTCCCCGTCACATTGAATCAAAACTTCAACCTGCTGATATATTTACGAAGGCCTTGTCTGCTGCACAGCTGCAATTTCTTAGCTCCAAGTTCGGAGTCTGCAACTACTTCTCCTCTCCTCACTTGCGGGGGGATGTTAGTGAGGAAGTCAAAGATGAGTCAAGCCAATAATCCACCTCAGCACATTCCTTTCTGCAGTATAAATAGTCTAATTCCCATTACTTGTAAGGACACGTTATTTTGTTATAAAGAGAGAGAAAGTTAGTTAGCATATTCTCCTTCTTTCTTGTAAAACAAACATTCCCAGATCTACATTTTCAATCAATGGATATTACATAAATTGTATTGCATTTATGAGTTTACATTAGAGTTGATTGTTAATATTTGACAAGTGGCAATCAAAATAATCAAACATATTTTTATGATAAATATTTATAAGAAGTAAAATTACTCTATATTAATATATATATATATATATATATATATATATATATATATATATGTGGAAAAAAGTCAAAATATTAAATAAAAATAGGAAAAAAAATCTTAAAATTTATTTAAAATTTAGACACATCCAAGTATTCATACTAAGTATTTTTGTGATGAATATTACCTTATTTTCTAATAATTTGATTTTTCCCATTTTTAAGTAGTTTATAGAATTACTTGATAAATTCAATAAAATTAGGGGAAAAAAGTCAAATTTTTATACCAAGTAGTGATGCTAACTAATTTTTTGATGATTTCGTCCATAATTCAACATTTTAATATTTCTAGTACCCTAAGGCCTAAACTGAGTTTCGTCCCTGATTCGTGTTTTTTCTTTTTTTAAAAAATATTTCTCAACAATCCAGCCATACTCCTAAATAAATATTTTTTTAAATGTTATTGCCAAAATTTAAGAAAAAAATAAATTTATTTGATTTGGTAATTTAACAGTCAACTTGTATTTGACTAGTACTCCTAAATAATGTTTCGTCCCTGATTCTTGTTACGATTTTTTAAAATATATTTCTCGACGATCAAACTATGTAGATGTCAAGATCCATATATTTTATGTTATTTCAAAAAATTTAGAAAAAATAAATAAATTAGATTTGGTAATTTAACAGTCAACTAGTACCTTGACTAGTACTCCAAAATAAGGTTTCGTCCCTGATTTTTGTTTCGATTTTTTAAAATATATTTCTCGATAATCCAACCATCAGGATGTCAAGATCCATCCTTTTTAATGTTATTGCCAAAATTTTAGAAATAATAAATTTATTTGATTTGGTAATTAAAAAGTCAACTTGTACTTTGACTAGTACTCCTAATTAACGTTTCATCCCTGATTTTTGTTTCGATTTTTTAAAATATATTTGTCGACGATCCAACCATACGGATGTCAAGATCCATCCTTTTTAATGTTATTGCCAAAATTTAAGAAAAAAATAAATTTATTTGATTCGGTAATTTAACAGTCAACTAGTACTTTGACTAGTACTCCTAAATAAGGTTTCCCCCCTAATTCGTGTTTCGTTTTATTCGGATATTAATAACAAACCGATCTCGGATATTGAGTTTCAGATAAAAACCAAATATAAGCCAGTACCATATTTTATTTTATTTTACCGAGTAGCTTGTCATCCATCGAATATTAATAATAAACCGATCTCGGATATTGAGTTTCAGATAGAAACCAAATATAAGCCAGTACCGTATTTTATTTTATTTTACCGAGTAGTTTCTCATCCATCGAATATTAATAATAAACCGATCTCGGACATTGAGTTTCAGATAGAAACCAAATATAAGCCAGTACCGTATTTTATTTTAATTTAACCAAATATAAGCCAGTACCGAGTAGTTTGTTATCCATCGAATACGAGTTCAATATTATCTACTAACATTAAATATTTATTTTAAAATATATGATTAGTTATTTATTCTAAAATAAATGTAATAAACCATAATAATCTCAAATTAAAAGCATAAATACATGATGTACTAAGTTTATATGATGATAATTGTTCAATTATGGAGGTGAAATAAATCGTATTTCTGAAATTTTAATTAATAAAAGATGTTAAAAAAAATTATAAAATGGTTAGTTACTTAGAAATGTAACGGGTTAAAATTATAATTTATATTCAGATTTGAATTGAATATGGATCATATTAAATAGGATTATTTTAGTAAAAAAATATAAGCTCAAATCTGAGCGGGTTTAAGTGTTCATATCCAGGATTATATTTTATATGGGTAAGATTTTTTCGCTAAATTTCGATCATTTATAAAACAGATATGAAACATGTATCGTATCTTTGAGCCGTATATAAGTCGAAATACTGGATAGTTCACATCAATTTATAGCCCTAATGTTTTTTTTTGTCAGGAGTATCTATTTCATAGATGAATTGCAATGAGTACAATATTCGTAAAAAGCTGTTTCTTTCATTCAAGAAAGTTTATCATCTAATCGAAGGGCACGCATGTTGAATATGTAGTAGAACATGTTGTAGCTAAAATGATTAAATGATTGGTTATTATCAAATTAAAATATTTTGGTTTGATATTTTAGTTTTAATAATATAAGAAGTATATATTGACTTAACACGATAGTGTATGTATTCTTAAAATAAATTTTTACAAAAATTTAATTTAATTAATGTTTTTTTTAAAAAATTTAATCATTATCTTCGAGGTGTATTGGCACATTAGTTTTTGAAAGACTTATAAAAAGTAAAATAAAATTGTTTATAAATAAATAAATATTCATTTATTATATATTTTATATTCTTGATTTTAAGTGTATTTATTTATCAAGGTTAAAACTGATCCGAACCGAATTTTGTAGACCCAAACAAGAATCGATCCGAATCAAAAATATCCGAACCGAATTTAATCTGATTTTATTCCAAAATTTATCCGATTTTTATCCGAATATGATCTGAACCAATATTCATCTGATCCAAACCGAAACCGATTTAGAGTATGCAAAACCGAAACTAAACCCGAATCGAATTAAATCCGGCCCGAACTGAACCTGATCTGAATATATCATAACCGAACATTGATCCGATCCGAACATTGATCCGATCCGAAACCGAACTGAATATCCGATTTGCCAGGTCTAAGTGTAGGTTATAACTATAATGGAATTAAAATCTGCATTACTCTTTAATTATATCCTATCTGGATTGGATGAGGGTTTTTGAAAATATAATTCATATTCCTTTTTTTGAAGTGAACATAATTCATATTTAATAATATATAAAATTTTATAAGAATACTCCCTAAGAATAACTTCGTCCCATGAAACGAGTTATAAATAGTAATAATTTCCACATAATATTTTATGTTTTCGGTAAAAATATCTTTAATAAATTTATCACCATATAACATTAAAATACCATAAATATTTTTTTTATATATAATATATAATAGTTATTATCAAATTTAATATAAATTTTAACTTGGTTGAAAATACAAAATTTGAAGCGATGACAAAATATATAAGTACTTCATTTATATATGACGTAAAAATATATATATAAAAGGAAGACTATTTCAAAGATAGAAATAAATTTATTAAATAAATCCTGACAAAAAAAAATTATTAAATAAATGAATATGTGCTTTTTCAAATTTCAATCTACATATATGGCGAAATATATACTACATCCATACATTATGTACATTTGCTTGTTTGAATTCATTTATGTTAATAAATGTTTAGATTCATTATTTTTATATATAAGAAATAAATAATTAAATTCATTCATATTTTTATATATTGTTAAGAACAACCTCCCGACAATATTATTGTAGAGAGCTTTTACTGTATATACTAATTCCTATCAAAAAATATATATATACTGATTAATTATTTTTTATTATTTTGTATGGAAAAGATAAATTAATATTTAATTGCCTAAATAAATCTTTAACCACCTGCATGCAGTTTTTACATTAATGTTATATCTATAAATTGTATAATAATTTAGTTTCTGATTATGTATTGTTTGTGTGTAATTTTTTATTAAGAAAAACTTAAAGTAAGAAATATTTATATTTCATTACCAAAAAAATACATTTTTTATAGAAGCAATTCTTATCAAACAAAATCTACAAATATAAACAACAATCCCATTATAATTTATACTAGCTCATAATTGGAATCATGTACATATATAACACTGGTTGTGTAATATGCTTACATTGTTTGTAACTCTAACATTGAAGTACACAACAACATCACATTAGAATGTTTTATGTACACTACAAGAAATTTGGCCAATTATGACGGCCAACTTACGACAGAAGCAATTTTCGCGCCCAATTTACGACGAAATCTCAAATCTGTCGTAAGTTTCGCACCAACCTATGACGAAAATGAAATTCGTCGCAAGATAATTATTTTATTAATAAAATTTAGCTCCAAACAATTAAAATTTAATTGAAAAATAATTGCAGTGAACTTACGACGAATTGTCCGTCATAAATTCATTTTAGCAGTGAACTTACGACGGAATTTCCGTCATAAATTTCGTTATTTTAATAAAATTTAATTGTAAAAAAATTACCTTTTCGGATGGCGAAAAGACATCGTTTTGTAGTGAATAAATAAACTTACGACGGAATTTCTGTCCGTCGCAAATTTGTTTGTTGTAATTAAATTTAATTTCAAAACGAATTAATTTTCCTTAACGTCGTTTAGTACTGAATTTACGACGAAAATTCCGTCGTAAATTAATTTATTGTAATTAAATTTAATTGTGAAATGAATTATTTTTTCTGATGTTAACTTGCAACGGAAAAATCTGTCGTAATTCTGGGCTACTTATGACGGATTAAAAAGATCGTCGTAATTATGGGAAAATTATAACGAAATTTCCGTCATAAGTTACCCAGAATTATGACGATATTTTTAATCCGTCGTAAAGTTCTTCAATTTTTTTTCTTATTATGTATACATCAACCACATAGATTAATTTTTTATTTTTTGAAACTTTGAGAATATCATTTAATTAGATATGTCTTGACATCCGTACGGTTGGATAATCGAGAAATATTTTTTTTTAAAATGGAAACAATAATATGGGACGAAGCACTAGTTACTAGTACTAGTCGGAATAGTAGTGATCTACTAAGAACTCTAACCAAATTAATTTTTTATTTTTTGAAACTTTGGTAATATCATTTAATTAGATATGTCTTGACATTCGTACGGTTGGATCATTAAAAAATATATTTTTTTAAAAAGGAAACAATTATCCGGGATGAAGCACTAGTTACGAGTACTAGTCGAAATATTAGAGATCTACTAAAATCTCGAACAAAATTAATTTTTGATATTTTTAAAATTTGAAAATATCTTTTAATTAGATATATTTTGACATCCGTACGGTTGGATTGTCATAAATTAGTTTTTTTGCTAGTACTTTAAAATATTTGAAAAGTTTTAAAATACGTAAAATATATTTTCCATATTCTAAATATATATTTTCTATATAATATATTTTTCTAGATAGTTTAGACTCAAAACGTAAGCCAAAAGATTGAACGATTTTGATCCAAAGGTGTATCATATTTAATTGGACAAGTATCATTATATAACTTCGGCAATTTCAAATAAATACTTCCACATGATAGAAAAACTTGAATTTCAAATAAATATTTAATTGGTCATTTAAATGATATTTCCTTTGCATGATAAAATTTTTATTATTTTTGAGAACTTTATTAAATAATCGAATTTAGAATCGAAAAAGTCGTAAGTTAAAAAATTAAACGATTGACCAAACTTCAACGAAATTTTACCAATTTTCGAGGGAATAATTATCTTAATATTTCAAAGTGTTCGTAAAAATTTCATAATTTATACAGCATTTTTTATTTTTGGGTATCTATTTTACTCTATATTTATTTTACTCTATATTAAGAATGGAAAACTAAAAATCTGTTTGAAGGAATGTGTCAATATGTTATTGCCTAACAACATTGCACACGGATTGTGCTTCTTCCATCAATTTATAGCCCTTGATTAAAACAAAACAATACACATCCAACTCACCATCTAACCGTTCATTTTATCTAACCCCGCTTTTCTCCACCCCTGTGACCCTGTCTCTTTTGTCTCTCGCCTCTCTCCCTTTTCTCCTATCTCTCTCCTCACTGCCATCTCCCTCTCCTTTCTCCAATTAGAAATCAAGCTTTAGCTCTCACTCGATCAAGCCTCAAAACAAAAAAAATTGGGTAACCTTAGATTCATTTCTAATTGGGTTTTCATTTCAGTCCGATTTTGACTAGCTGTGGTCTCGATTGAATGTTTAAACATTAGTTCTATGTCGTTCTATTCGTGATTAGTTTCGCTTGTGACCAAACCAATGTTTTTGAAGAAGGTTTTATTTGTTTGAAATAAAATATGTTATTTAGGCAATATTAACCAAATAAAATAAATTTATATACATTCGACTAATAGATTCAAGATCACTCTCTGGAAATCAACTTAAAATGATAATATTTTTGTATGTAAAATTTTAATATCAAATTTGTAAATTCAAATCTAAATTATATATTTTGTCAAAAAGTTGAAAGTATTGTTACTATTATATGTTAGCTGGGTCCCATTTTTTAATTTTCGACGATTTTTTTCGTCACAAAATATAAATTTATGACAGTTTATTCTGTCGTAAGTTTTTTTAATTATTTTATTGTAGAAAGTGGGTCCCGTGTTAGAACTTGTGACGAAAATTTATACTTGTGACGAAATTTTTACTTGTGACGAAAATCCGAACTTAAGACTCGAGCAAAAATGACGAAATTTTTCCGTCGTAATTGGACCAATTGCGACGCTTTCAATGTAAAATTTCCGTCGTAAATGGTCATTTTTCTTGTAACTTCCGACACAATTTCCGTTATAAGTTATAATATATGACGGATTTTTCCGTCATAATTTCATATATTATTTTATTGTAAAAAGTGGGCCCCTCATTGGAACTTATGACGGAAACTGGAACTTGTGACACAATTTTTACTTGTGACGCAATTCCGAACTTAAGACGCGAGCAAAAACGACGATTTTGTTCCGTCATAATTGGCACCAATTGCGACGATTTCAGTGTTAAATTTCCGTCATAAATGGCCATTTTTCTTGTAGTGGTAATTAAGAGCCTTAACGCTTAATAATATTTTTCAAAATTCCTGTTTTAATTTTTTTTTTCCTTATAATCGGTTCCTCTTCTTCCATGTTCAATATCTCATCAACTTCTACTCTGTCTGTAATCAAGTAGAATCAAAAGACATAGAACACACAACTCTTCATTTCATCACATGTTAAGAAAGCTTCAAGCTTCATCAATGGAGTACCGAACAGATAGAAACAAATTAGCTGCTCTATGAATATAGAATAATGTTCATGAGGTTAGCTCAGGAAACTTATCTAAGAGCAAGTCTAACAATTTCCTAAATATTGTCCTAAATCAATATTTAGGACATTTAGTCACTTTTTGTGCTCAGACACCCTTAAAACACTAGGACATCCATCTCATGCCCTACTTTTAAGGCACATCTATACTTGTCCTAAATCAGTTTTAACAATAAAAAATTAACTTCTCTCCTTTTCTAAACTTCTCTCTCCTCTCTTTTTTCCCTTCCCTCCAATTCTAATTCAAATATATTATTATTTTAATTTATAAGACACAAGTATAAGGCATATTGTTAGAATTGATACACAAAAATCATGATTAAATCACTAGGACACTATATTTTATTATGTTTATAGGGCACCAAATAGGACATTGTTGGACTTGCTCTAAGGTAATGCTAAGTTTTAATATTATTTTTTAATGACAATTTTGTAATAATTGAACATATCCCCTATATTTATAAAAATAGTCCTATATTTATATTATTTTTCTTATAACCTCAGGATTCTTAACCTCGGGAAAAGCAACCTATATGAATATATATACACAAGTTGTGAAGTAATGAGACGTAACAAACTATTGAAATGACTAAAAGACCCTCGGCCAGTAATTAACTTTGCTGGTGTTATGAACCTGTGGTCAGCAAGTGAGTTTGTATAACGTCTAGCATATTTTTTTGGAATGTTATTAGTCCAACTAAAAATATAATATAAAAATTTAATTTTATAAATCTTATTAAAAAATAATTACAATTCTATAATAATTTGAATCATATAACACATAAACACAGTTAGTCAAAATATGCACGATCTAAGAAAAATCCAACTACAAGTTCCTTGAAAATCCAATGAACCGAACTAAACTTGAAAAATCAAAATAGTGAGCTAAAAAATCCACAAACAAACTAGTTAGTCAAATTCAATAAACTAAAATGTAATATAAGAACAATAATTTTTAAAAATTCGTATCTTACAAAATGGTAACTTTTTAACCACCAATCTAACTAAATTCACTACAAACCGATGACACCACCGATGACACCATCAAGTCACTATAGACTGGTGACACAGTCCAGAATTTAGTATTGCGTCCCCACTAGGGATGGGTATTTCACCCATCCCGCCCGTCCCCGATCCGATCCCCGTCCCGTTCGGATCGGGGATTCGGGGAATTTTTCGGGTTCAGGGCGGGGGCGGGGGCGGGGAGCGGGGAACATTTTGTAAAAAATTTGGGAATCGGGACGGGGTCGGGGATTATGGGATCCCCGCCCTGATTCCCGATCCTCGATTTTAGTATTATTTAAATATTTATTATATATGTATATAATTAAATTATTATAAGTAAATATATTTATATACAGTATTACTCTTTAAAAATTTTAATTCATTTCATAGATTCAAAGTTTTAATAATAAAATTTAAATTTAATTATAATAATTTGATTATATCTTTATTAGAAAATTAATAAATATTAAGTCGAAATATTTTTTTATAATAAGTAATTTTATTTAAAATATATATTATATTATGATTTAGCAATTAATTTTATTAGATAATGTATAAAATTTATTTTGTTTACAATATTAAAAAATCCCCGATTCTCTACGGGGATCCCCGTTCCCCGTTCGGGGGAGGGATCGGGGAGCAAAATATTCCCCATCGGGGATTGGGGCGGGTTCGGAAAACTGGTATGGGTTCGGGGTCGGGGACGGGGATTGCACTCCCTGATCCCGAAGTGAGCCGACGCCCATCCCTAGTCCCCACATTGGTATGTCCTTGGAAATATCATAATTTAGTTATTGAACTATGCGCAGATACTAAGGAATTCAGATTATAGACTAAACTGTGGTCTCAAAACTCGTATTTTTTCTTATAAAATCTAAAATCATATACGTTCAAAATAATTACACTTGACCCAGATTTCGTATCAATACAATAGAACGGAAATATAATTAAATATAATTTTAAAATTTGAAACATAAAATTATAATTTTGAAATAACCAGAAATTCGAATAAAAAACTTACCACAATATCGACAAAAAATAATTGAATTCACCGATCTAACAAGTACCCACCACTCAAGATTTTAGATCCTGATCTTGAAAGTTTCATTAGAAAAGCTCGAAAATGTATGAACAGAACCAAGTGATTACAAGAATGGAAGAGAAAAGTTATTTACAAAGTAGTAAAGAGAGGCCTATATACAAGTTTTCAAAATAGAATTCTGGCGGGAAGTAACTAATTATTTCAACTAACTTTGACTTGCTATGTTGACTTCTATAAATAGCTTTTACAATGAAGAATTAACTAAACTATTATACTTATCAAATCAAACTCATTAAGTATGAGCAACACCCCCCCCCCCCCAAAGTTGGGAGGTGGATGATCCTTGGGAGAATGCAATCCCAACTTGAATAACAAATTCTGAAATGCAGTAGAGGGCAAGATCTTTATATATATATATATATATATATATATATATATATATATATATATATATATATATATATATATATGCAAGTTGATTCTGAGTAGGTAAGTATGTGAGTTGAAGGAGTCCCTCAAGAACCTTATCCCTTGTAAAATGACAGTCTATTTCTATGTGTTTTGTATGTTCATGAAACACGGGATTTTTAGCAATATAAATTGCTGACTGATTATCACAATGTAGCTTGACATGTTATAACTTTGTAACTCCAAGTTCTTCTAGCAGTCTTACAGTCCAGTCAACTTCTGAAGCAGCAAAAGCCATGGCCATGTACTCAGGCTGTGAAGATGATCTCGACACAGTTGATTGCTTCTTAGATTTCCATGTTATAGGAGAATTACCAAACAACAATGCATAACCTGTGATAGCACTTCTGGAATCTGGACAAGAAGCCCAATCCAATTCTGAAAAAGCCTGTAGAGTTAGAGTATCTGATGCTCAAAGAGGAATTCCTTGCCCTGCTGAATGATGAATGTATCTCAAAGTATGAAACAAATCTTGATAGTGAGAGGTTCTAGGAGCTTGCAAGAATTGCTAAAGAACTTGCACTGAGTAACTAAGATCATGTCTTGTATTAGTAAGAAAATTCAATTTACCAACCAAGGATCTATATAGCTCAGCATTATCAAAATAATCTCCTTCATGAGCAATAAATTTGGCATTTAAAGGCAATGGAGTAACAGCAGACCTAGAAAGATCCTCAGGAACCAAATCCAGTAATACCTTTGTGAACTTGTTTGGACTAAGAACAATACCCTCCTTGAGATAAGAAATTTCTATACCAAGGAAATAATGAAGGAATCCAAGGTCCTTAATGCTAAAAGTTGTTTGTAAATGTCTCTTTAAAGCTTCAATCACAGACAAGTTATTACCTGTGACAATAATGTCATCTACATACACTGCAATAATAGTAATATGATCCCTGGTTTTCTGAATGAAAAGACTATAGTCATTTTTAGATTGTCTGAATCCTTGACTGATTAATTCTGCTAGTAACTTGTCGAACCATTCCCTGGAGGCTTGTTTGAGCCCATATACAGATTTTATTAGCCTGCAAACCTGTCCAGGAGTATGGGTAATACCTTCTGGCACTTTCTTATACACCTCCTCATGTAAATCACCATGAAGGAAGGCATTATTAACATCTAGTTGATACAATGTCCAATTTTTATTAGCTGCCATAGTAATAATGCACCTCACAGTATTCATTTTGACAACTGGGGAGAAGGCTTCTTCATAGTCTATTCCATATTTATGAGTAAAACCCTTGGCCACTAATCTGGCTTTGCAGCTTTTTAAAGAACCATCAACATTCAATTTTACCCTATATACCCATCTACATCATATGGCTTTCTTTCCTTTTGGTAAATCAACCAATTCCCAAGTATTGTTATCAAGTAAAGCTTTTATTTCCTTATTCATTGCTTCTTGCCAAATTGGCTGACTAGCAGCCTCAATAGGGTTAAATATCTTGTTGGTCACTGAAGTCAACCTAATGTATCAAGATGGTCACTGAACTGAACTTTGACTCAAACAGGTCACTTACTCGTATCAATTGTACACTCCGTTAAGTTGTCTTAATTTTTTTGACGGATTTGATGACATGGCATCTACGTGGCTAACAGACGTTTGTGTAACTATAGTTACTTAACTTAAGTTAAACTAAACCTTGGTTTAAATCATTAAAAGCTGAATAATAAGAAAATAAGACATTCAGTATCGTATCATTACGCTGTAATTGAATTGGGGGAACTGGAACCCTAATTCTGAAATCCAAAAGTGGCGATTCATTTCGAAGCTATTCGACTGCATCTCTAAGTTATTAAGGTATGAATGAACACTTTAATTGATCGTATATGTATATATCGATTGTGTGTTATATATAACGATTGTAACCGAGTTTTTTTCGATTTTACAAGATGTCAACAAGGATAGATGTTTACGTACATCATCATGGTCTTTTGGATTGTTTGAAACCGAGTTATAGAGGTGGGAAGGTGGATATGATCAACCTTGACACGGATGTGTTCTCCTTTCGCAATTTGGATCATTTTGGTAAGGAGTTTGGATACGATTCTTCGTCTCTTGTTTATTTTAAAACAAATGGTCACACTTTTACTGATGGGATAACGATTATGTATGATGATGAGTCTGTTAGAGAGGTAGTTCATGTGTCAAAGCCCTATGGTAGGATAGATCTCTATGTAGACCATTATTTTGATTTTGCTTCTCAAATGATTGATCCTGAAAATGAAAAAAGTGATAAGGAGCAATTGGTTGATTACTGTGGTGATAGTGATAATGATCCTGATTACTGGACTGAAACTGAATCAAGTGAGGATGACTGCTCTAGTCTTGTTAATAGTGATGAAGAATTGAATGAATGTAGGCAGTCACGTAAGTTATTTAAGGAGCAATTGGCTAGTGAAAAGTTTAGGGATGTTAGTAGTCATGAGTCTAGCTTTGAGAGTGATTAACTAAGATCGGTTGATTCATCATCCGAAGATGAAATTAGGAGTAAAGGGTTTATTGGGGATAATTTGGTTAAGAATAAAAGAAGAAAAAGAGAAAAACTTTTTAAAGAAGGACATGTAGGTTTGAAATTTTTGTCTATGGATGAATTTCGGACCACTGTTAGACAATATGGTGTAAATGAAAGGAGGGCAGTCTACTTTGCAAAGAATGATTCTCAGAGGTGTCAAGTCATATGTGAGGAAGGGTGTCCATTCTATATATGGTGCACCAAAATTAAAAATTCTGAGAATGTCCAAATTAAGACCTTGGTAGATAATCACTGTTGCACCAACGAGGCCTGCAACAACAGATAAGCCAAAAAGGACATTAAAGCCAAAGAGAAAAGCTTGTACACCATGGAGACTAAGAATACATCATCTCAAGCATCTGAGTTGAAGATAGCTCCAAGTTAGAGGAAGTCTCCAGGAGAAGTACTAAGTATTATTAGCAGACTAATAGTATTATTAGCAGACTTATAGTATTAAAATCATGTTATGTTAATTATGTTAGCAGTTTTATGTTTTGTACACATTAGATGTTATGCTGCTATAACATGATCTTTTTGTTAAATTATCTTTCTGTTTAATTCCTGAACTTGTAAATTGTTCAGTATAAACATTTTTACCAAAGTACGTTTTACATATAAAATCAACAGTAAATACGTAATGAGTCTTCAATATTTTTTTTTCCACAATTTCCACGTCAGCATGATTTTGCACGTCACGTCACCAGTCAGCATGATTCCGTTATGTCAACTTAACAGAGTGTACAATTGATATGAGTAAGTGACCTGTTTGAGTCAAATTTCAGTTCAGTGACCATCTTGATACATTAGGC
The DNA here is from genome assembly GCA_036435485.1 of Saposhnikovia divaricata. Classification (NCBI taxonomy): domain Eukaryota; kingdom Viridiplantae; phylum Streptophyta; class Magnoliopsida; order Apiales; family Apiaceae; genus Saposhnikovia; species Saposhnikovia divaricata. The sequence goes on along the minus strand of CM071594.1, from coordinate 49,289,998 downwards.
TGACTTCAGTGACCAACAAGATATTTAACCCAGCCTCAATATAAGATTTTTGGTTCAGTAATGTGACTACTATTATAAAGGAATGCATGATGAGCAAAAGAGAGTTGATTGTGAGAAACTAAATTGCACAAATGAGGGGTTAAAGAAGAGGATGATGTAGATGTTTGTAGATTACAATGATAATCCTTGAGATATGATGGTGGATGAGCTATTCTAGTAGAATGTCTCACAGGTACAGATATATCTGTAATAATTGGACCACTTGATGAATCTGAGGATTCTGATAATGTAGGAGAATGAGAAACATTTGGAGATGAATTCACACTAGGTGAACTGTGATTTGATGAAGTATTTTGGTGATTGTTGAGACAGAGAGATATCTTGTTGAGTAAAAGATGAAGTATTCTGTTGTTCAACAGGGACAGAGAAATTTAAGTCTGAAAAATCAACAATAGGACTAGTTGTGGAAGGAAGAAATATGGTTATTTTGTATGGATTGCCATTTTTGGCTGATATAAGATGAAAAGGAAAATGTGATTCATGAAAAATGACATCTCTTGATGTAAAAACTCTATGATTATCGAAATACAGTACTTGAAAACCTTTTTGATGAGGAGGATATCCAAGAAAAACACAAGGTGAGGCCCTACAGTCAAATTTCAATCTATTGACCTTAGAAGTAGACACATAGCAGAGATATCCAAAAGTTCTAAACATACTGAGATCAGGTTTGGTTTGGTGAAGCCTTAAGTAAGGAGTATCAAAGTTAATGCTTTTCAGAGGCATTCTATTACCTAGATAGGTGGCACAAAGTATAGTATCACCCCAAAAATGAGCAGGAATCTTTGACTGTATATATAAGGATCTGGCTGTTTCTAAAAGATGCCTATGCTTTCTTTCCACGACTCCATTCTGTTGTGGAGAATAAGCATAAGTAGTTTGATTGATAATTCCTTTTTGTTGATAAAGAGCTTTAAGTTTACCCTCAGTCAACTCTAGAGCATTATCTGATCTAATGCACAAAATTTTTGTATTAAATTGAGTTTCAACATGATTGATAAAATGTTCCAGAACAATTGAAACATAAGATTTATACTTCAATTAATGCACCCAAGTATATCGACTGAAATCATCCACAATAGTCAGAAATTGGTTACAACCAGTTCTAGTTTTGACCTTATATGGTCCCCATACATCAATGTGTAAAAGTTGAAAAATAGCTATAGACTTTATAGTACTTGAAGGAAAGGAATTTCTAGTTTGCTTTGCAGCTGGACATGCATGACAAATATCAGTTTCAGTAATAGATTGCATATTATAATTTGGTAAAAGAAGCTTCAGTTGCTGAAAAGGCAAGTGTCCAAGTCTAACATGCCAGAGTTTTGCATGATTAGTAGCAGATAGAAACCAGGATGAATGGGTGGAAGAATGAGTAGAATGATTCTTCAGTAGGATAGAATCTTCCACACTGTACAAGCCATTCTTAAGTCTACCAAGAAGAGTGGAAGGACCTTTCTGAAAATGGTCTTGAACAAAACATGCATCAAAATTGATTATCAAATGACAATCAAGATCTTTGCATGTTTATGAGCAGAAATGAGTTTGAATTGAAAACTAGGGACATGAAGTACATTATGCAATGTGATTTTATCAGTTAAAACTACATTACCAATATGTAGAACTTGAATTTTTCTACCATCAGGAATAATGATAGAGTTATCAATGTCAGAAATAGATATGTAATAAAATCTGTCAGATTTGGACTAATGTGGCTAGTAGTCCCACTATCTAGCAACCATTCAGAATTTGAACAAGAGAGTAAACAGGTTTTTCCTGTTAAGAGGGCAGCATGATCAGTAGTAAAGTTATCAGCTCCAGATGAATCATTAGAAGTTTCATTCAATCTCTGTTTGTTGAAAATCTCTAAGAAAGCATTGTATTGTTCCATAGACAAATTGTTGTTTGAATCAGAAGCAGGATCATCACTTTGAACTTGAGTAGAAATGTCTTCAGTTGAATTATGAGCAAAAGCCAGAAGTCTAGTATTATCCTTATTTCTTTTGAATCCTGGTGGATAGCCATTGATTTTGTAACACCTGTCTATGCTGTGTCCTGGCACCTTGCAATGAGTGCAGTAATAATAAGAACCTGGCTTTCCTCCAGGCCTTTTTGTTCCAGAATTTTCAGAAGTGAAACCCTGATTTTGTTGTTTGTAGGCACATGTACCAGCATTGCTTGTTCCATAATTTAAACCCTGATTTTGAAAGTTTCTGTATCCTTGAACATTCTTCCTTCTATCCACCATAAAATCCATGGAATCACTATGTCCACCAGATTGAGCAACTTCTCTATGCCTTTCTTCTTGAGCAAAATAGCCTATAAGCCTGAGACACATTAGGCAGTGGAGTCATCATCAAAATTTTACCCCTTACAATAACATAGGTTTCATTCAGTTTCATCATAAATTCTAGCAATCTTTGTTCCTGTTGTCTCTGTTGAATTCTTTGTGTAAGATTGTAGGTACATTTATTACACGTGCAATGTGGTAATGGATTTGCATCACTTATTCCATCCCAAACAGTTTTGATAGCTGTGAAAAATTCTGAAATATTTTGAGTGCCCTATTTTATCTCAGCAAGCTATTGTTCCAAGGAATAAACTTGAGTCATGGACGCATAACCAAACCTTTCTTCAAGATCAGACCAAATATCTTGTGCAGTTGGAAAGAACAATACACTATTTGCTATTGTCTCATCCAGATTAAAAATCAACCAAGAAATAATAAGATCATTGCATCTTGACCATTGCTTATATTCAGGTGAAGTAATTTCTGGAAGTATGACTGTTCCATTGACAAAACCTAATTTGTTCTTGGCAGAAAGTGTCAACATCATCGATCGTTTCCAGTTTTTGTAACTGGTGCCATTAAATTTTACAGAAACCAGTTGATTCGAAGACGCATTAGAAGGATGAATGTAAAATACATTCGAAGGATCTAAACTACCTTGTGTAGTTGTAGTTGTAGTCATGATTGATCAATTTGAAATATGATTTCGAAGAGGAATTTATCAAACAGGTTTCGAGCAAAGAAGTAATGAGTAGATTTAATATGTATTTCAGAGAGAACAACTCCAGATATCAAAACTCAATAATAACGATCAAGAACAAGCATTCAAAATTAGATATTGCTTATTCTTATCTCGCCCACACATGGTGTTGGCTAATTGGCTCACTTGAACCTCTAACTTAGATATGGCTTGAGTACTAGCATTCAAAATTTTCCTATCTTGAGTCATGGTTTGCATGAAGGTTTGTTGAGATTGAGCCAAATTAGTTGTTGATTTTAAAAGCGCATCAAGACTCTTTTCTAAGGAATTAAGTCTATTATCCGACTCATGAAAGCCGGGAGGGTGGGCGGGAGCTTGAGTTGGATAGGGACCTTGATTTTGAGTCGGGTAAGAGTTTGGCTTTTGAAAAGAAGGTGGCGGAGATTGGTAGTTTTGGCCTTGGTTCCACGAGAAATTCGGGTGATTCCTCCAATCAGGATTATATGTAGGTGCAAAAGGATCATTCCTAGGGGTTGGTTGAAACACCGCATTGACTTGTTGAAAATCTTAAAGATTTTGCATCACTTGATTCGGGTACATAGAAATGTGTGAGGGCCCACTATGTGTTTCTAAAGCTTCGAGTCTCCTAGTAAGGGTGGCGAGCTTGGCATCGGTTGTAATATTGTTTCCAATTGAATGCAAACCCCTAGATGAGCTAGACGACTCGTTCGATTTATTAGGTTCCCTAGTAGACTCCCACTACATAGTCTTCTCGGCTAATTCTTCAAAAAATGCCCACCCTTTGTCCTCATCTTTCTCCATGAATTTACTTTAGCACATAGACTCTAAGAAAGCAGTTGTTGGACTATCTAAGGCCTCGTAAACAATCTTACAAAGTCTCCATTTTTCTATTCCATGGTGGGGGCATTGTGATAAAAGACTTTTAAAACGATCAAAATATTTCCAAAAAGACTCATTTTCCTTTTGATGAAATTGATTTATTTCGTTTGTAATTCTCGTAGACTTATGGTTTGGAAAATATTTCTTAAGAAAAATTATCACAAATCCCTCCCACGTGGAAATAGAATTAACCGGTAGGCTATACAACCATTTTTTAGCATTTTCTTTAAGCGCAAAATTAATGAGTCTAAGCCTAATCGAGTTCTCGATTAATTGTTGGAGTTTTTATAAGGCACAAACCTCCTCCAATTCATGGATGAAAAGATACGGGTCCTCACCTTCACTCCCGGTGAATTTGGGTAACATGCTAATGTGTTGAGCTTTGATGTAATTGATTTATCTCATTTGTTATCCTTGTAGTCTTGTGATTAGGAAAATATTTTTTTTGAAAAATTACCACAAATCCCTCCCACGTGGAAATAGAATTAACGGGTAGACTATACAACCATTTTTTAGAATTTTCTTTTAAGGCGAAGTTGATAAGTCTAAGCCTAATGGAGTCCTCGGAAAGATGTTGGAGTTTTTTCAATGCGCAAACCTCCTCGAACTCATGAAGAAAAGGATAGGGTCCTCACCATCACTCCCGGTAAACTTAGGTAACATACTAATGTGATGGGCTTTGATCTCGAAATTATTACCATTAACCAGGGGAAGAGTGATACACGAGGGTTGGGCAGAATGGGTGGGGTAACAACGATCCTTAATAGACATGGCCATGGTCAATAATGGTTCGGAATTTTCTAAAAACTCGGAATCAGAAGAGGAAGAAATCTAGAATGATCTCACTAGTCTAGCAGAATTATTGTGGCATCCCATAATTCGGGGTATAGATTTGGGGCCATTATCTACAATCAATAACATACAACCCTGGATATAAACATAATATAACAATAGAAACCCCTTAACCAAGATAGCATATAGGTTATGGTATGAAACAAACTATCAAATTACATTATTACACTCCATCCTCAGACTAAAGCTGTTATACAGTTTTATAACTAAACAAGTCCACTGTCGAACTAGATATCCAACCTTGACAAAATCCAATACCACTATCCGATGAGATCAGCAACTCGAACGACGCCTCTCGCTGCCTGAAGAGTATTACCAACTGACCACAAGGTCCACTAATCATCCCTATTAAATGGAAAAATAAACAACAAAGCAAGAGTGAGCCAAAAATGCTCAGCAAGCGTAAATAGTGAAAATCGTATCAATAACAATTTATAAGTTCTAAAAACAAGAAGAATCATCATATGCTGCGAAAAGAAGCAGCTAAAGAAATTAAATATCACATCATCAAGATGAGCCAACATTGCTCTACTAGAATAAGGTGCTTCAGTAATGAGAACTGATTAATGTTCTGTTAACAAAATATAATTGAAATAGGCTTTCAAGGAATCAGGTATCAAAACAATTCAATCTCAATGTCTAGATTAAAATTGGATTTTTTTTATTTATTTAAAAATAATAATAATAATAATAATAATAAGGTTAGGCTGCTGGTCAGTCACACACTAACCCCGGACAAACGCACACAGCAATGTCCTTTAATGGATCCATGGCACACATTGGCCTTAACTTCTGACCACGAATCTGGTCTCCCCGAAGGGACTCTCCCCGAAGGGACTTCTTTTAAAAACATTCCAATTCTATCTCAAAAGCATTAGGTGTCTGGACAATTGACAACCCTTGTTAACCAAACAACTAGAAAGCTCACTTTCCAGAATAACAGCTAAAAGTAAATGAGGAAGTAACAATATCTTCTAGTATCGATGAGTTCGATACAATACAGGGTGACAAATGAATAATCAAAATCTTCAATAGATATCGACGAGTTCGATAATAAATGGGGTGGAGAATATAAAGAACAATATTTTGAATAAGTATCGACAAGATAGATATGAGTAATTGGGGTCATAACATCATTAAATTGATAAAGAGAGAATCTACTTGAGCAAAAATAAAAGATATTGACGGTAACATGATTATCAACAGTTAAGATTCTAAATTAAAGCAAGGATATGGTCAAGTACTAAACATTTAATTAAATTTCCAACAAATTGTAAGGTTTGAATCAATATAAGCGAATGAAGTTGTTTAAAACAAGTATTTGTAAAATAATTCCAAAATAGTTAATTGCAGGTCAGTTTGAAGAAAACATTTCTTAAAGAGGGTCCATTGGTGAAAATATGCTAAAAATCAGGAATTGCGTTAACAGGTATTTATAAAGATTTAAAAACTTGGATTTTCTCTATTTAGAGAGTTCTTTAAACGTTTTTGAAGAAAATAAAAGAAATTTCCTTCCACTGAGGAATCCAATAACATACAATGAGTAAAATATTATGAAGAAAAGGTTATTTGTAAGATCCTTTAAAAATTGGTATTTGAACTATAGGTGGGGAAAAGTAAACATTTGTACGCTAATTGAAGAAGTACATCATTTTCTAAAAATACTTGACCAAATCATTTTATACGAAAAAGGAACTGAACTTCATCATTGAACAATAAGTGAGGAGCAACAACACTTGCCTCGATACACGAAGTTTTTGATCCTAACATTAATCCATGACTCAACTTTACGTCAGTCTCTACTTCTTTGCATGTTGGCCTCTTACTCGGCTCTACCTCCATCTTTCCTTCACAATTCACCAATCTTCACGTCAATACATTCGTCTACTTCGATAATTATCCTTTTTTTTTCGAATTCCCGTTTACCCGTGCACTGCTCTTGGCCAGGTCTCCTACTCGTACCTTTACAAGGTAAAGTACTATTTCAGTATCAACCAAGCAAAACCTTATTATTTCCTCTGTTCTACCCATACGCGTCCTATAACGCTTACACACATAGAAATATAGACATATCCAATTATATTCATAGAATAGTTTTAGTATAACCAGCTAAGTCACATAAACACGTCACATAAATACTTAACATAGATTGCCATTTAATACTTGAAAACTTTCCAGTGCCAAACACTTCAAAACAATTACAACCACTTACTTCTCAAAACAACAATCTATCCTCGAAACAATCAAGTAATACATATACCTAGACCCTTAGCAGTCATAGCATACTTTCAGATCATTAAAATCAAATAAGTTAAATAGATTTACAAGGGAATTTTAGAAAATTTCGGCATGAAGTATTCGTAAATAGGACTATCCACCTGTTTTTCAATTCAACAATTTAACCTTATAAACCATACGAAAATAAAGCTGCCTCAACTTGCAGCAACATAAAAGTAAACAAGTAAGAAAAGTACCCGCCCAGACTTGCGGCACCTAAACAATTAAGGAAAGTACCCGCCCAAACTTGCGGCATCTAAACACGTAAGGAAAGTAAACAATCAAGAAAATAAATTAACAGTTTAACCTTGCTATAGACCACATTTGAAAACTATACAACCAGTAAATGAATTCATAATATTATATAAAAATTTCGAAATAACCTTTTTGTAAATTGAACTATCCCGGGGCCACAGCCCCTCAATTTCAATCAAAACCTAATCAAAGCAAACATACAGCCTCTAAGGCCAGTGGTACGTTTCAAAAATCACCACTTAACATTTACACAAAGTATACAGTTTAGTCAACTATACAATACTTAATCGAAACCATCTTAACCAGACATATAACTCACCACCAAGTATCTGACAAATACAACATTCAACAATTAATATGACTCGACTACGATATTTAACCCATATAAGCCATTTACAATTAGTAAGGTCATATAAACTCCAACATTATACGACATATAATAGTTAATAACTAACAATCATTTAACCACTTACAAACCAATACCAAGTTATCGACAATTATGACATTCAACAAATACTCTAACTCAACTTAAAAACATTTTGCACATATATATTACCAGAACCATTTTCAACAAGTAAGACCATATGAACTCCAATTATTACACAAGAATAATAATTAACGATAACAATCACTAAACTCGAACATATATCGGATTCACAACTAATCTCAACAATTATAATTAACAACTATAAATTTTCCAAATTAAACTACGAATATTAAAAAAAATATCGCAATTTAAATCTAATTTAGATACAACAATATTATCACAATTTAATCTAAAATGAAAATTAAATAATTACATAAAAAAATAAAGGAGAATACCATTTCGATTTCAATCTCCCTAAATATCTCTCTTCCTCTCTCTCTCTCTCTCTCTCTCTCTCTCTCTCTCTCTCTCTCTCTCTCTCTCTCTCTATTTCTCTCTTGCCCAGCCACAACACTGCCTCCTTCTTCCTCTGTTGTCTCTCCACGCCACACCACTGCGTGACAGCCACCATCGGCCGCCAACGCGGCGGCGCCGCCCCTTCCCTCTCTCTCTCTCTCTCTCTCTCTCTCTCTCCCTCTCTCTCTCTCTCTCTCTCTCTCTCTCTCTCTCTCTCTCTCTCTCTCTCTCTCTCTCTCTCTCTCTCTATTTCTCTCTTGCCCAGCCACAACACTGCCTCCTTCTTCCTCTGTTGTCTCTCCACGCTACACCACTGCGTGACAGCCACCATCGGCCGCCAACGCGGCGGCGCCGCCCCTTCCCGCCTCCCCTGCTCTCGGCCGCTGCACCCCCATCCCCCTTTCACTACACAACACGATCCCCCCATGCTGCACACACATATATACACGCACCTATATAAATATCCCTAGCCAATTGATTCAATAATCAACCCCCAATTCAATTTTTTACAAACCCTAATTCTCCCCTTTCTCCCCCAATTCCTCTTTCTCTCTCCCCGACTGTTTTATTTTTTTTATGCTGTGTTTTGTGCTTAATGGGCTTGGCCCAAATCTTATATGCTAACTACTAACAATTTATTCTGGGCCCAAATAAAATACTACTTATTCGCTTTTAATACTAATAAACAACTTTTACAAATCGAAACTAAATAAAAAATTTGGAAAATTAAACTTTTCATTTTTAAAATAAAGATTATAAAATTACGAGCACACACATATTTTTAAAATATTTTTTGGATCAAAAATGAATTAAATATGGATTTTCCAAGTTTTGATCCTTTAAATACAATAAAACTCTTAAAATCATTTTAAAATACCAAAACACCAAATTAATTCATGCAATAGTTTTAAAAACTAAATAATATTATAAAGATAACAACGCAAAATATTTCATGATTTTTAATAGCTCCAATAATTTTATAAAATTGTCAGAGGATAAAAAATGCATGATTTAAACATATTTAAATCCTCGAAAATACAAATAAAAATACACAGACTTACACGGCACACACAAATTACAATGTGAACACATAAACACAATATCACATATATTGACCTTCTAAAAAAATATTTGCACCATATAATCCACATTAATATTAAATAAAAAATTCTAAATTCGCGATTTTCTAGGTCGTTATAATTATTCCTAAGCCAAGTAGTTTGCATAAACCACGAAAGGAAACACGTAGCAAATAATTGCAATAAATAAATTAAACAAACAAAAGAAAGAAAGGGTGAAAAATCAAAAGAAAAGTCCTATATCTAGGGTTCCTTAAGAAAAAAACTAGACCTTGCTCCTTACTTTAAGGACAACCAAAAATTCGGTAAATCAAGAATTATTCGAACCGATTTGGCCAGGTAGGTGCAAGAATTTCCAAGAGGCTAAACACCAGCCTAGATACCAAATCCTAATTGGCCAAGTAAGCTTTCGCTTGCCTAGACACCAAAAAGTTGGCATAATTAAAGATTACGTCCTTTTTTAGGTACCTTCTTAATTGAGCGTGAAAATCCTAGGGGCCATGTCTAATTTAATTTTATTAAGGCTTGGGTATGCAAAAATGAAGAATTAATTGTTTTTGGGCCAAGGAAAGAGTGATGAAATCCCTTCCCTTATCTCATGAGTGATTTTGCCGTTAAGATTTATTTACAAATGAATGCAACAAACAATGAGATATATAAAACTATAAACATTTATGGATGCTTTAAACTACGTGCTCTAATCTAAACAAAAGAAAGAATTTAACGCACCTTTAGGTCCTCCAGCAATCACCAAAATTTATAAGGTACGAAAAATTGAAAACAAGAAAATAAAAATCTAGATGATGTGCCCTAATTGATTAAATGCATGATGCAATAATTATGTAATTTCTAACTAATTTTTTAGGATTTTAAATATTTGTTGAGTCATATATGTTTTAGATGATGATAACAAATACCACAAGGCAGAAAATGAATCAAGGAATCGAAGCTGACAAATAAATCAGGAAGCTAACTTAAATGCAGATCAACTAAAGCAATATCTTGAGATTGGAACTCTGCATGTAGTTAGGAATTATTTCTGTAACAAGCTTTGGGATGCTAAATTCAGATATCAGTAGTCAAAAGAGAGTTTGTTGTAACCATGCAAGTAAGTTCGAGAAATCAAGAAAAGAAGAGTTCGAGAAGTCATTTGAGAACTCTACAAAAAGGGTCTATTCGAGAAGTCCTAGTTCGAGAAGTTAGATTGCTCTGTTCGAGAAGTCTGCAACATGCACTAATCGAGAAGTCCTCTCAAAAGACTATTCGAGAAGTCATTCGAGAACTCACTTAAAGGAACTGTTCGAGAAGTTATTCGAGAACTTACTTAAAGGAACTACTCGAGAAGTCATCATTCGAGAACTCAAGATTCATCTATTCGAGAACTCAACCGGTTTTCATAATAATACCAAAGTTTTCTAAAGGAACACATCGAATGGAGATTAGACCCAGAATTACTTTGCAACCCGTGACTTATAGACAGTGGCCAATTACACAGAGGATGTTACGAGTAGGGAGTCAAATTGTAGATTTTTGAAGGCTCAAACTCTTCCAAGTGAAAGGTGAAATCAGTCACTGTTTATCCGACTTCAAGGGCAACAATAAGAATGGAAACAACCTCCAACATGATTACACTTCTACTGAAAGATTCAAAGGATATCTTGATAAATGCATAAGGATTAACCGTTATATCTGGGAAGTTCAAGCACAGCCCAATAAGCAGAAAATCTTATTGACTTTCAAAAAAATTATCTTTTTTATTAAAGCTACTTTCAGAGACAATGATCCAAAGCAAAAAGATCTTTTGCATAAAGCATCATGTGGGCTTGGAAGCTAAGTCATCTCAAGAACTTAGTAACTTTTGAAGAAAGAAACATACACTGACTTGAAGCATGCTGTGATTGTCCAAATCAAGAAAAGAAGACTTTCAAGATAATTCTAGAAATGGCTACCACTTCGAGTATGTGTGTGTGACAAGTTATACCAGAAATGTATCATCACATTTCATGTAACTTTTACTTGTCTTCATATAGTTTTAATAAGTTGTATGAGCAGCAATAGTTTTTAGTAGAGAAGAAAACACTGATCACAAGGCTGATAGCTTAGGTTTTCTTGTAAACACTAAACATTGTAACCCGCAGCTGTGTATTCGTACGCAGAGAATTATCTTCAAATACAACCATCAGGTGGACTAAGCAATCAAGCTAACCCACCTGAGATTTTTTATATCTCATGTTGTATGTGTGTTAGATAATTTGTTTATTTTATTTTTTTCTATTCTTATAACAATTTGTTTTAAACCTCATCAGTTCGAAAGAATTTAGTTGAGATTGTATTTAACCCCCCTTCTACAATCTGGTGGTGCATAACTGGGAAATAACAATATTCAATTTTTAGTGATTTTTATTATTTTTTTGTGATTTTCTAAAATAATAAAAAAATGCGAAAAGAGAGAAATACGGGTTATCGAAGCACGCTTTCAAAAATTCCCATTTTTTACAAGCTTCGAGAGGAGATTCCCGAAATTTCCAACTTCCCTAAAAAAACGAGACAAAAATAAGACAAGTAAAACTAATCTGAAAAATTAAAAATCAAGGCGCGAAAAATAATAAGTCCCCGGCAGCGACGCCAAAAACTTGATGTGCTAAAAATTAAACATTTATATCGCGAGCGCACGATCTCATTTTAGTATTTTAAGATTCGTTCCACAGAGACTAAAATTTTTCGCACAACCTTAATTTCTAATTTAGGCGGACTAGAACCAAAAATTTGGATTTTAGGAAAATTTGGATTTTTACTCTAAAAGAAAATTTTAACTATTTTTAAAGAAAAATTAAATTATTATTCTATTTCTATACTAATTAATTAAAAGTGAAAAGATCAAAAACTAAATTATTCTAAGAATTCTAAATTCGAATTAAAAATAGATTTTATTCTAAAAAATTATTTACAGAAAAATTAGAAAAATTTCAACATGATCCCTTCGTAAAAATGACTAGCCATTATTACCCAATGCAAGACAAACCATTGAAAACAAGGACAGTAAAGTTTAATAATCAGTTACATCTCAATAAAATTCAATAAGACTGTAAAACAATCGATCAAAACAAAACTAACAAAGACAATGAATCGTAGAGAAATTGTAACAACGAAAAACAAGACATCAACCAGCTTTTGACTCGGCAGAACTCGTTAGACTCGATAACCAGTTCACTCAGAAACACAGAAACCAGCCATTGCAGACACAAGAACCAGAAACGCAGCTAACTCGACTCACTAAAACTCAGTACAAGATTGGTTCAACTCAGCAGCAAACCGAACAACAAGCAACATACGCAGCAGTAAATCAACAAAACAAAACAAGAAAAACGACTAGGCAACAAAACAGAACAGCACATTAACACAACCCAGCGACTCAGAAACGAACTACACATAGTCGACTCGACAGCAATTCGGAAATTCAGCAAAACAAGCAACAATTTAGAACAAAAACACGACCCATAACTCAAACATAATCAGCGCGAGAAAACAAACAAAACAACAACAGAACTCGATTCTTGGAAACCCATTTGACAACCAATATCAACTCGACTTATTCTACCGCAACTAATCCGAGAACAGAATTTGCAGAAACTCAAAAACACTCAGAATAACAACAAGCAATGAAAACAACGATTTAACAATCAACCAGCGAATTTCAAATAGAATAATGACTAAAAAGGAAAAGGGGTTTTGTGTGTACAGTTGTTCGGTTTGTGTTTGTGGGAAGGAGGAGGCTGTAAATGTTGAAATCGAAGGAGAGGGGGATGGGTAGTGTTTGGTGTTTGTAGAGAAGAAAAGAAGAGGGGAGAGTTTGAATTAAAAAGAATAGGGGAGGAAGGTTGTGAGAAAAAAAACAGAGTAAAAGAATTCTGGCTTCGAATTATCAAATGAAAATAAGTAAAAACGTACTGGTAATTAATAAAATTAATTTTTTTTTGTTCTTTTTTTTATTATTCTAACACATAAAAATGAGATCCAAAATTAAAAATTATGAAACCCACAATAAAATGGAGATTTAACGGGGCTCAACTACGATTTAAAAAGAAATTATAACTAAGAACAAGAAAATAAAAATCGTTACTTTCAACCCCAAGTGGTTAGCATTTCGCTACTTTGTCCACTAATCGGATTTACGGGGTATTTATAGGATTAGAATTAGGGTTTAGGGGTGTGTTGGGTGAATCTTCACCATACACCTTCTAATGTGGTGGAGAAATCCTAGCCATCCAATTGTTTCCTTCCTCCTTAAGCTTTGTTGAGTGGATCTTGGCCATACACTTATTTAGTGTGTTGGGATGATCTCCACCTTCCATGTGTCTTCAAAGATTCTTTTTCCTCCAAACTCCTAATTCTTTATCCTTTTTTCATTTAAGTCCTTTTCCTTCCTTTTTTTCCCTTCCTTACTCTTTATTTCTTTATTTTTCCATTTCTTTATTTATTCACGAATTTCCTGAAATGCAACAAAATAAATTATTAAAATACGAGTTCAAGCAATAAGTAGGTAATAAAAATATGCAAAAATATGCAATTATGATATAGATATCAAAGAACAAGTATGATTCAGATAAAATTTCAGGTAAAGATCTCACTGTTACCCTAGTGTGTTTTGATGTTATATACAGCAAGCTGATCGCTTATCTTGAACTAGTTTCACCATATCTAGCTTACAATTATATGATTGAATCACTTGATATATCATTTGCATATATATGTGTTTGCTATGTATAAGTATAATCTCAGGTAACTTGGTTGGTGATATGGAAATGCAAAAGTATAAAGCCATCTATCTCTTCAGCTCATCAGAACCAAAACAGCACGCTGACATGAACACGCAAGAACCAAAACAACAAGCTGATACAGACTTGGCAGAACCAAACAACAAGCTGACATGAACTTGCTATGTTATTTCGGTACTGTACTAACTTGGTTTTGTAGGGAAAATTAGCTTACTGATTGTATAATTAGTTTGTCACAAACAACAATCCAAAGTTGGAATAAAGTGACAGTTTGGCAAGCCAGTTGCACACAGTCAATACGCAAATAGCAAGCTGATTGTGTCTGACAAAAATAAAGAACCGTTCGATTCTCAAGGAGCATTTAGTGGAAACATTGCTAGGAATATTGTAAGGACCCTCTAAATTATTTTGAACATGTCAGCACTCATATATCAAACATATTGGGAGACAATATATTCCTTTTGCCTAAAATAAGGAAAGTAATATTCTACTGTACCTTATTTAATTAACCTCCACTCGAAACAAATCACATGGGCTTGTCTTCCTCATCATATCAAATATTCTCTATACACGGTCCATGCTTTCTTTCTCTCAACTGAAACATTCAAGCTTCTTCATTTTTTGTATAAACTAAAACTCATCTCTAACGGCTTCAAATTATTCATACCGTTGGAGCCTTTATAGCTTGGTTTCAAAATGTTCTTTTTTATCTATTTAAGGGTTGTTCTTGCTCAGTTCTAAATCAAACAATCAGGGTACAAAAACACAAGAACCTATACATAACTTCGAGCTTACATTGCCAAGTCTTTCTAAACCTCCCAAACCCTTATATACATTCGCATATATACTGAGAGGGTTCATTAGGTTGAGTTGTATTTATTGTATTGTTCAATTTGCATTGAATAGTTGCTGTACAAGTTTGGCTTAAGGTTTTGGGTGGGTTGAACTAGACTAGAGAAGGATACTTTGGAAGTATTGCTTAGAGAGTTAGTTCAGCACTGCAAACAGCAAGCCATTTGTAAGCAGGTGGGTGTAAATGTGTTCAAGTTGTACTGATTAGTTGCTGAATTAGTGGCAAATGGATCTTGGTGATCAGGGAGTTTAAGTTCTAGGGAACTCATTGTTCTAGAGAACAGGTTGTTCAAAGAACTAAGGAATTCAAGGAGTGGGACTCAAGGAATTCGGTGTTCAAGGGAGCAATCTTGTTAGAGAGACTTTGGAGTTCAAGTGAGCTATTACTTAAGGGGGGCATAGTGTTCCAGCAAGCCGTTTTCAGTAAATGGGTTAAAAGGGAGATATATTATTGTATCTTGTAATTGGATTATCGTTGATCAATAATATATTCTCTTACCGTCTTGGTAAGGGACCAGGACGTAGACAATAGGGGATTAGTGGTCGAACCTGGCTAAAA
Source organism: Saposhnikovia divaricata (assembly GCA_036435485.1). Lineage (NCBI taxonomy): Eukaryota > Viridiplantae > Streptophyta > Magnoliopsida > Apiales > Apiaceae > Saposhnikovia > Saposhnikovia divaricata. Next base: position 49,274,519 of record CM071594.1, on the reverse strand, counting down.
GTTTCTTGTGTTCTTTATTTTTCTGCACCTTACTGTTTCTGCATTTAGCTTACCATTTGGAGTCAGCTTACCGTTTGCATTCAGCGTACCATTTGTGTCTGCATAAATTGAAATCAGTAAGTTGTTTCTGATAATTATTAAAATTGGACTTAGTTAGCCATAAACACCTATTCACCCCCCTCTAGGTGTGGTTTTTCATTTGGTATCAGAGCATTGGTATACTAATATTTCTGTGACAGGAAAAGTATTCGATCAAAATGGCTAACAATCTAAAAATGAAGAATATGGTTGTTCATTCTGGAAACAGCAAGCCAACGGAATCTGGTGATGAAGAACTTGCACTCATCTCAAGGTTTATCAAGAAACTGATTGAGAAGAAGAACATAATGAAAAGAGAGAAAGGTGGACTTTATAACAGCAAGAAAGTATCTAAAGACTAAAAGGATCAAACTTGCTTTGAGTGTGGCAAACCAGGTCATTACAAGAGAAATTGCTACAAGCTGAATTCAAAACAGCTTGCTGCTTACATGGACAAGACGAGATCAAAAGCTCAATAGACTTGGAGTGATAATTACTCAGATTCTAATGATGATTCAAGTGAAGATATGGTAAACTTAGTACTTGTTGGAATTGAAGATGAATCTGTTCAAGGAAATTCGGAAGGAGTTTATGAAACTGATTCTGAAGAGGATCAAAGTGAGATATATCTTGCCGCCAAAGTAAAGTCAAAACGATGGATTTTGGATAGCGGATGCACTAGACATATGTGTGGAGACAAGTCACAGTTCATAAATCTCCAAATGAAGAAGGGTGGAAGAGTTACAATTGGAAATAACAAGACTCTTCGAATCATTGGTACCGGTTCGATTGGAAACAGCATGTTGTTTGGCTGCAATGGACAACGACCCATATTTGGCATAAAAGATTAGGACATGCACATATGGACTTGCTTCACAAATTATCAAGCAAGAAATTGGTCAGAGGGTTGCCCAAGCTAAAGTAAGTCAAAACAGAGGTGAAAGTGAAAGCATGCAACCTCAAGTTACTGGCAATCAGCAAGCTGGAAGTTCAAATCAGCAAGCTGAAAGCACTGTTGAAACTGGAAGTCAGCAAGCCAAAGAATGATGCAGACACTGATAATCAGCAAGCTGGAAACACGGAAGAAGTATTGCTTGAAAGTGATGTTTCAAATTCGGAATCGGATGCTAGTGAGAGGGTTGTTTCAATGGATGAGTTTTGGGCACTTCAAGCTGAAATTTCTCAACTAAAACACATCAACAAGCTCACACAAAATATGCACAATATGCTGGTCAGTGAACTCAGCAAGCTAAAATCAGATATTAAGGCTGAAGATATATGCCTTGAGGCGTTCAAACTTGATGAATCCTCATCAAATGGTCAAGTTGCAAGTGAAGCCTCGGATGATGAATCTAGGGAGGTAAAATCTTGCCACTATGATTTATCCACTGAAATTATATTCTTGGAATCATTAACTATGCAGAAATACGTTCCAATGGAAGAGTATTTGTCATTGGAAAAAGAAAATAACAAGCAGAAAGCAGAATTGGAAGCCAAAAATGCAGTTCTTGAGGCATTTAAACTAGGGGAATCAAGTCCCACCGAAGCATTGCAAGATGAAAAGATCAAATCCCTGGAGAAAGAAATCAAGGATCTAAAAGAAGGAGAAGATGTGCATCAAACAAAGTTAAAAACAAAAGATGCATTCCATGAGATGTTCAATGGTAGAGAATCTACGTCAAGGGCATACTCTCAACATGGAGAAAATATCAAAGTCCTAGAAGAACAAATCGAATCATTGAAAAAGGATTTAGCTCAATTTGTTCAAGGAGGAGACACACTCAAAGCGTTGATGGGCAAACAAAGATTTAATCTTGACATGCAAGGACTTGGATATCATCAAGCCAACCGAAATAAAGCTCCACACAAGTACAAAGGCAAGAATGACAAGCCTTATCAATATGCTATGCCTTATTCAACATGCAAGAAATGTGGAGGCAAAGGTCATTTGGAAAGACATTGCCAATTCAAACTCCCTCAACATGTAAATGGGAGAGTTCAAGCTGATATCAACAAGTTTTCTGGGAAATAGCTTACCAGAATAAAAACAGATGCAAAACAGCTTGCCAGTACAGAAGCAGAAGCCAAACAGCTTACCAGTATGGAACCTGGAAGAAAACAGCTTACCATAATGATTTTGGCAGCACACAAAGAACAAAGATTTTAGCACCAAAAGTGGTACAAAAATGGGTAAAGAAATCTTATTTAAATTCTATCTATGTGCTAGTAACTAACCATGCAGGAATCAAGCAAGTATGGGTGCCAAAACGTTGAGTTTTTGTGCAACAAAAGGTCCCTAGAAACAGCAAGCTAAGTGCAAAAGTTTGGTACTTTAGCTTACTTTTTTAGTATTATTTGCATGCTAAATTAATTTGATATTCCTCTATAGGTACCAATAATGAATTTTAAGTGTAATTCACTTGCATGCAAGTTATTATTTATGTATGCATGCATACATATTATTAATTCTTTTTCATGCAATTTATTGAGTAAATGTGTACTCGTGCATTATGTGATACATCATAATCCATGCTTATATTGAATATGCTACGTGATTACCCTTTTTAATGATTTAGGGGGAGAGATTTTAGGAAGTTAACTCTTAAGAAGGTTATGTGTTTGGGATTTTATTTCATATAAATCCTTATGTGCTTAATTGAATATCATAATGTTAAATCAAGGATGCGTATGTTGAGGGGGAGTATGTACTCCTAAAAATATATGTTGGTAATCATCAAAAAGGGGGAGCAACATAGTCTCTCCGATGTATTCAAGTATGTCATCATCAAAAAGGGGGAGATTGTTGGCGTGATGCATTGATGATGAATACAAATGGTGCATTGTAATACTTCATGTGTATTTATCTAATCTTGTTTTGCAGGAAGTATTGATCAATGATTAAGGGGGAGCTTTTAGCTCAATCACATATTGGTATATAATCATCAAAAAGGGGGAGATTGTTACCCTAGTGTGTTTTGATGTTATATACAGCAAGCTGATCACTTATCTTGTACTAGGTTCACTATATCTATATTACAATTATATGATTGAATCACTTGATATATCATTTGCATATATATGTGTTTGCTATGTATAAGTATACTCTCAGGTAACTTGGTTGGTGATATGGAAATGCAAAAGTATAAAGCCATCTATTTTTTCAGGTCACAAGAACCAAAACAGCAAGCTGACATGAACTCGCCAGAACCAAAATAGCAAGCTGATACGGACTTGGCAGAACCAAACAGCAAGCTGACATGAACTTGCTATGTTATTTCGGTAATGTACTAACTTGGTTTTGCAAGGAAAATTAGCTTACTGATTGCATAATCGGTTTATCACAAACAGCAAGCCAAAGTTGAGATACAGTGATAGTTTGGCAAGCCAGTGCACAAAGTCAATACGCAAACAGCAAGCTGTTGCTTGTAGTTTGATATAAAACATCATGTTATTTCTGTATTGTGCTAACTTGGTTGTGCAGTGTATTGTGCTAGCTTGGTTTTGCAGGGAAAAATATCCTACTAATTGTTTAATCAGAATATCCAAACAGCAAGCCATTTGGTGCTTCAACTGTGACAGTTTGGCAAGCCAATTGCATACATTCAGTAACGTGGTTGATGATATTGAAGGGCAAAGGTTTAAAGTCATCTATATGTTCATCCTATTGGAACTAAAAAAGCATCCTGATATGAGCGTGCCAGAACAAAGAGCAAGCTGATTCTGTCTACAAACAGCAAGCTGATTGTGTCTGACAGAATTAAAGAACCTTTCAGTTCTTCAAGGAGCATTCATGGGAAACATTGCTAAGAATATTGTAAGGGCCCTCTAAATTATTTTGAACATGCCAGCACGCATATATCAAACATATTGGGAGACAATATATTCCTTTTGCTTAAAATAAGGAAAGTAATATTCTACTTTACCTTATTTAATTAACCTCCACTCAAAACAAATCACATGGGCTTGTCTTCCTCATCATATCAAATATTCTCTATGCACGCTCCATGCTCTCTTTCTCTCAACTGAAACATTCAAGCTTCTTCATTTTTTGTATAAACTAAAACTCATCTCTAACGGCTTCAAATTATTCATACCGTTGGAGCCTTTATAGCTTGGTTTCAAAATGTTCTTGTTTATCTATTTAAGGGTTGTTCTTGCTCAATTCTAAATCGAACAATCAGAGTGCAAAAACACTAGAACCTATACACAACTTTGAGCTTACATTGATAAATCTTTCTAAACCTCTCAAACCCTTATATACATTCGCATATATATTCAGAGGGTTCATTAGGTTGAGTTGTATTTATTGTATTGTTCAATTTGCATTGAATAGTTGCTGTACAAGTTTGGCTTAAGGTTTTGGGTGGGTTGAACTAGACTAGAGAAGGATACTTTGGAAGTATTGCTTAGAGAGTTAGTTCAGCACTGCAAATGGTGCATTGTAATACTTCATGTGTATTTATCTAATCTTGTTTTGCAGGAAGTATTGATCAATGATTAAGGGGGAGCTTTTATCTCAATCACATATTAGTCTATAATCATGAAAAAGGGGGAGATTGTTACCCTAGTGTGTTTTGATGTTATATACAACAAGCTGATCGCTTATCTTGTACTAGTTTCACCATATCTAGCTTACAATTATATGATTGAATCACTTGATATATCATTTGCATATATATGTGTTTGCTATGTATAAGTATAATCTCAGGTAACTTGGTTGGTGATATGGAAATGCAAAAGTATAAAGCCATCTATCTATTCAGCTCACCAGAACCAAAACAGCACGCTGACATGAACACGCAATAACCAAAACAGCAAGCTGATATGGACTTGGCAGAACCAAACAACAAGCTGGCATGAACTTGCTATGTTATTTCGGTACTGTACTAACTTGGTTTTGCAGGGAAAATTAGCTTATTGATTGTATAATCAGTTTGTCACAAACAGCAAGCCAAAGTTGGAATACAGTGACAGTTTGGCAAGCCAGTTGCACACAGTCAATACGCAAACAGCAAGCTGATTGTGTCTTACAGATAGAACCGTTCGGCTCTCAAGGAGCATTTAGTGGAAACATTGCTAGGAATATTGTAAGGGCCCTCTGAATTATTTTGAACATGCCAGCTGTAACAGCCCGACTTTTCGAACTATTAATTCTAAATCGAAACTAAAAGGAAATACAATTTTATTAATCAAAAAGTCAATTACAAAGGTACTTATTACAAAAGCGCAGCTAACATCTATCGAAAAGTTAATCTAGCCCAATTCTATGGTCTTCGAACTCCAACGCTACCAAACTCGATTGTACACCGAACCTGAAAATAGTAAGTAATGAGCTATACAGCCCAGCAAGTAACCAATCGATCCACTAGTAAGTCCAAGTAAAACGTATACATATAATGATAGTATAATATTCAATACAATACAATAATGATATACGAAACAATCACTTACGATGCACTTATTCTTATTCGATATAATTCGATAGCACATAACAACAATAACAATAAATTGAAACCCACAATTCATACCACGACCACTACAACCCGGTGATAACGGTCCTAAATTTTTAGAAAACTGCCACTACAACCCGGTGACTCGGTCCTTGTTCTTATTCTTATTTTCGCAAACCATGGCATAAATCAGAGTACCAAGACTATTGTTTACACATAACACATATATACAATAATATATATTAATTCAAAATATAATCACTTAGCCCATGTTTTGATAACAAATATTTACACATAATACATAATTTAGAAAACACTAGACATATCAATCGGAAACTTACCTCGACACGGGAAAACAAGAATCCAAATATGTAACCACTCCTGACCAGATCTGTAATTAACCTTTTTGGCCCTCTAAACAATATTTTCTTGAAAAACTCAAAGAATAAAAGTTGTAGAACACGAAAAGATCTTTCCGAAAAGTCCAGAATCAATGAATTCCGACTTACGATGAATTTTCTACGAATTTTACAAGACTGCTGAATTGTGTTTGAAAAAGCCCTACGAATTTTGATAACTAAGACTAGAAAAAAGCAAAGATGTATTTATAATGTCTTATAACCCTAATTCAAGACCTACTAGTAACCCGTATTCAAGTCTGATCCATGTTTTAATCCCATTATTCTAATCCAATTTTAAATCCTATTTATAATCTAATTTTATTCCTTTTTATTCTATTATTCTTTATTATTATTATTCTAAAAATTACGGGATATTACATACTACCCTCCTTAAAAAGAATTTGGCCCCCAAATTCTAAACTCATACACTCCAAAAGTTCATGACACATCTATTCCAAAATTCTAGTCCTAACGACAGTCTAAAGGATTACATCCTAGAGAATGTACTAGTCCCATACCTAATACATTCCGAAGGACAGCCCGCTCTTGATAGCACTCATATATCAAACATAGTGGGAGACAATATATTCCTTTTGCGTAAAATAAGGAAAGTAATATTCTACTTTACCTTATTTAATTAACCTCCACTCAAAACAAATCACATGGGCTTGTCTTCCTCATCATATCAAATATTCTCTATACACGCTCCATTCTCTCTTTCTCTCAACTGAAACATTCAAGCTTCTTCATTTTTTGTATAAACTAAAACTCATCTCTAACGGCTTCAAATTATTCATACCGTTGGAGCCTTTATAGCTTGGTTTCAAAATGTTCTTGATTATCTATTTAAGGGTTGTTCTTGCTTAGTTCTAAATCGAACAATTAGAGTGCAAAAACACAAGAACCTATACACAACTTCGAGCTTACATTGCTAAATCTTTCTAAACAGCAAGCCATTTGTAAGCAGCTAGGTGTAAAGGTGTTCAAGTTGTACTGATTAGTTGCTGAATTAGTGAAAGGCATATGACTCAGCCTATTTGTAGTTAGAGGATTCTAATCAACTTAAACCAAATTGTAATAAGTAAATATACATATGAACTGTCACAGGAATCTCAAGAAGTATTATCTGTCAGAAGAAAGAAGAAAAGTCAATCTATAGTTTTGATGTCATACACTGGAAGACGATTCAGTTATCTGATCAAGCCCCAGTATAGCATTGAAGTGAATGGATTCATTTGAACAGTGACAGAGATTTTTCGAGTGATAGTTTGAAGGTCAGTTACAGTACAAGAGAATTGAGAGAAGAAACAAACCACAACCTAAAGTCAAAAGTGAAGAAGCATCGTTGAAGTTAGTCGTTCATGAACCAGACAGTACATCGAACGTCAACACAAATCAGTGGTAATTCTTTACTACCTTCAGTGGTTTGTAAGAATTAAATTAATTATTTATTGATTTAATTAAATTCATTTATAATTGATATAATTAATTTAGTTGATTTAATTAAATGAATTAATTCTGGAAGAATTAATTAATTTATTAAATTAATTATTGTATCAATTAAATATGAATTAGTTAATCATTAATTAATTAAATGGATCAATATGACTTAAAGAAAGAAGATTGGATTATGTCTTGGAGAAGAAAAATTCGGTATGACCTAATTTTAAGTCATACCGACAGGAGCTTTTCAGGATTATGTCTTACCGACCTGATTAAGTCATACCGACCTCTTCCAGCTGTTGTAAGTCTTACCGAACTTCTGATTAAGTCATACCGACAAGTTTTATGTCTTAATGGAGGTTTGTGTAAGTCTTAATGAAGGAAAACTAAGTCTTGGAAGTAGTTTAAGTCATGCTGGAGCATTTAAATATCCTACAGAAAGCCAGCAAGACCTGTTACTGATATAAAAGAACAGAACAGAGCAGATTATGTCATAACGGAACAACACAGCAGAAAACATCATATCCAGAACAGAATTCTCTCTCAAGAATATCAAGAACACCAAAGCTTAAACAATTCCTAGAAATTCAAGTTCTTCATCTTTGTTATATTCTATCTGCTAGAACTTGTTTATTTGTGATTCTTGTACTACTAGCGAATTAAGTTTCCTAGTTCTTATCTTGATTATTATTATTAACTAAATTAGAAAAGTTCATGTCGAATTTTCTAATTAGTTATTAACATCTTGATAAGTTGTTATACTGATTTTGTAACACCACATCAAGTTAATATACAGTTATATTCAACTTGAAAAATTGTGTTAAATAATTCCGCACATAAATTTGTCTTTATCAAATTTTATTTAAAGGACAAATTTCGATAAAAAGGTTAAGATTGTATTCAACCCCCCCTTCTACAATCTTATCGGACCTAACAATTGGTATCAAAGCAGATTGATTGATACACAAATCAAAGATCCCATTTTACTCGATTAAAAATCATCCCTGAATTTTTTAACTCTCTTAAAAAATTCATCATGTCGTCTAAAGTTGGAACTGTGAAAATTCCCATATATGACAAAAACAGTTATAATATATGGAAGAACAAAATGTTCATGTTCCTCGAGGTTGCAAATCCTAAATACATGAAAGTCTTATCAGAAGGACCAATAATACCTTTTGGATTAATTCCTGAAGTTGTTACTGATGGAAAAGTTATTTCCCCTGCAAAGTTTGTACACAAAGATTCTTCTGAGTACACTCTTGTTGAAAGAGAAGAAGCTGGACTTGACATTAATTTAAGACCGATCTTAATAGATTCTCTAGACTCTGTAATGTACAGTCATGTGATTAACTGCAAGACTGCAAAGCAAATGTGGGAAACCATTGAAACTGTGAATGAAGGAACAGAGGAAGTTAGGGAGAATCGACTAGAAATTCTGACATCTGAGTATGAACACTTTCGATCAGCATACAATGAAAGTATTCAAGATGTGTTTGAAAGATATAACAAACTTGTCAACAATTTACAGATGCATGGCAAGTACTACACTCAGAAAGAGATCAACAGAAAATTTCTACTGTCAATGCCTGTTCATCTAGAACATAGAATTACAGCTATTAGAGAGTCGAGGAATCTAAGTGAAATTACTGTAGAAAGACTCTTTGGTGTTTTAAAAACCTATGAACTGGAACAATCTCAACAAAAGGAGATTTATGGAAAAGGAAGAGTTGCTAATACTTCTACAGCTCTTATTGTTGGGAACAAACAGGAAGTGGAAGATAAGGTTATTCAACCTTGTAATGTTGACAGTGGTAAGCTTGAAGTTGAAGTTGGTCAAACGAATGCTAGTCCAGATGAAGGAGACTTCTATTCGTTAGAAGAGCTAGATCAGTTGGAAGATGAGTCCATGGCTTTGTTGGTAAGGAAATTCAGTAACTTCAGATTCAGGAAGAATCCCAAGTTCAGGTACAAATCTAACTATAACAGGTTCCAGAGAGGAGGTTCTTCATCCTCAAGTAACAGAGGAGGTTACAAAACTGGAATAGTTGAAAGAAGTAAAATTAGATGCTACAACTGTAATGAACTTGGACATTTCGCTACTGAATGTCAGAAGCCAAAACAAAACCAAAGAAAAGACTTTGGATCTGAGAAGAAGAAGACAGGTAAAGCCTATGTGGCTGCTGGAAAGAGTTGGGATGATACAGACTCTGAAGATGAAGAGTATGGCAATCTTGCCCTGATGGCAAAATCTGATAACTCCAGTGGTACTTCATCTGAGGTATCATGTACTGAAAGTCAATATATTTATCAACTTAGTGATACACTAGGTAATGCTAATAGAGAGATTGAAAGGATCAATTTGTTAAATATAGATCTTAGTAATCAATTATTAGAATTACACGATGTACAAAATTGCCATGATAAACAAAAATCAGAAATAAGAATTCTAAAAGAACTTGAGAGGTCTCTAGCGTTGATAGTGGTTCAACAACGTGAAACAATAGCTGAGCTAGAAATAAGGGTTAGTGCTACTTCTAATTCATGTAAAGTGGCTAAAGAGTTGTTTAACCAACAAGCTATTAATCAAACCGTAGGAATTGGGTTTGATTATATTGAAGCTATTGGACGAAAAAGCATTATTACCCCTAATCGTGTCAGTGCTGTAGATAGGGGTATACCATTAGTGCTTAAGGGTGTTAGTAACCCACTCTTTAAGACATCCATAGCAGAACCTTTGGATACAACATCTTTAATCATTAAGGAAGAGATGCGCATTGAGGATTTAGCTAATGGCGTAGTCTTAGAAAGTAATCAAGTTGTTAAAAATGATGAAGATAGAAAGTCTGTGTTTAAGAAAACAGAAAGAGTTGGTGAGTCTACTAGTTCCTTGAAAACTAGTAGTAGAAGTAACAACATGAATAAATGCAACAACATATCTACCATGAATGCTATTCCTGTTATTGATACTGCTCATAAGAAATGCAATGCTGTTAATTGCATGTCTTGTGCTTTTAATATAATGTCTGCTTACTTTAACGGTAATCATGCATGTGTTGATAAGAATGTTCCTAGACAGCATATGAGCAGAAATAAACATGTTAGATCCAGGACTGTAACATCACCTAATTCTAAGATTAGGACTCCAAGTCCTTCTCAGGATATGGTAAAGACATGGTTACCCAAGCTGAAACCAAAACAAGTTAAAGCTGTTTACAGGGTTAAATGTCCAGTACCTGAAGTAAATGTTGTTAAAATAAAAAGTGTCGCTTTACCTGATAAAGGTCAATTCTTTAAGTACTCCGGACCCAATCAAATTTGGGTTCCGAAGAAAGTCTACCCAATTTGTCATTGCAGGGTTTGAAACAGGTTGAACGAGTCATGTGGATTCTGGATAGTGGATGTTCAAGGCATATGACCGGAGATAGAGCCCTGCTGACAAATGTGGTGGAGAAGGCTGGCCCAGTCGTTACCTTTGGAGATAACAGCAAAGGTAAAACTGATGGATATGGCAGATTATAAGCTGGAAATGTTATCGTTGAAGATGTCTCTTTTGTGAACGGCCTTGAGCACAATTTGCTCAGTATTAGTCAATTCTGTGACAAAGGTTATGAAGTTCATTTCAACAAGAAGAATTGTCTAATATCACACAAGAGAAATGAAAGGCCACAGTTGACTGGAGTAAGAAAAGGAAACTTGTACATAGCCAATATGAACTCTGGAAGCACAGAAGAAATTAGATATTTTTATTCAAAGGCATCTACTGATGAAAGTTGGTTATGGCACAAGAAACTTTCTCACCTAAACTTCAAAACAATGAATTCTCTAGTGAAAAGAGAGTTGGTGAGAGGTTTACCTTCGATTGAATTTACTCAGGAAGGTCTATGTGATGCTTGTCAAAAAGGGAAGTTAAAAAGGGCAACTCACAGGATCACTAACATATCATCAATAACTGAACCATTACAACTTCACCATATGGATTTGTTTGGTCCAGTTAGTGTGATGTCTATGTCAAGAAAAAGATATGCTCTAGTGATTGTTGATGATTTCTCAAAATTCACATGGGTACTATTTCTGAACTCGAAAGATGAAACTCCACAACTGGTAGTTGATCACATTAAGTTAATTGAGCTAGATTCTAATCGTCCAGTAAGAGCTATAAGGTCAGACAACGGAACTGAATTCAAGAATGCAGTTCTGAATGACTTTTGCACTGAAAAGGGTATAACTAGACAGTACTCAGCTCCCAGAACTCCTCAACAAAATGGGGTAGTTGAAAGAAAGAATAGAACCTTGATTGAAGCTGCACGTACTATGCTAAGTCAATCAAGGCTTCCATTAAGCTTTTGGGCTGAAGCTGTCAACACTGCATGCTATACCCAGAATCGAACACTTATCAATAAATACTTAATGAAGACACCATATGAAGCTCTACATGACAAGAAACCAACTCTCAAGTACTTCCATGTATTTGGGACAAAATGCTTTTTGCTGAAAGAAGGAGATGAACAAGGTGGTAAATTTGAAGAAAAAGCACATGAAACAATATTTATTGGTTATACTAGAAGAGCCTACAAGGTGTATCTTACTGATCAACAGAAAACCTTGGAAAGTGTCAATGTTACATTTGATGACACAAAACTCCAAAGTATCCAAAATGAAGATCCATTTGAAAAACTTAAGTTTGATGATATGTCAGACTCAGATTCAGATGATGACAATCAACCTGACGTTGTTGCTGATAATAATAATCCAAATGTTGGTGGTAATGATCAAGGTGATGCTGGTGAAAACAATGATAATTTTCAAGACACCACTGATACTCTTGAACCATCAACAAGTCAAACTAGCAACAACTCAGGGGGAGATAATGAAGGGTCAACAAGTCATACCCAACATCATACAGAAGATCAAGGCGAATCGTCAAGATCAATTCTTCCCAGACAAACTATTTGGAATAGAGCTCATCCTTTTGAGCTGATTCTTGGTGATCCAGATGTTGGTGTGAAAACAAGAAGAGCTTATCAGAATCAATGTAACTATTCTGGGTTCTTGTCTGTTATGGAACCTAAGAAAGTAGAAGAAGCTCTATCTGATCCTGATTGGGTGATTGCTATGCAAGATGAACTCAATCAATTTAAACAACTAGAAGTATGGAAGCTGGTACCCAGACCTAAAGATAGAAAAGTGGTGGACACAAGATGGGTATTCAGAAACAAACTAGATGAAGATGGCACTGTGATAAGAAACAAAGAAAGACTGGTAGCTAAAGGTTATTCTCAAGCTGAAGGCATTGATTATGACGAGACCTATGCTCCAGTGGCAAGACTTGAGGCCATCAGAATATTCTTGGCATTTGCATCCTATTCAAGATTCAAAGTTTATCAAATGGATGTCAAGAGTGCCTTTCTGAATGGTAAGCTAGATGAAGAAGTGTATGTAGAACAGCCCCCTGGTTTTGAAGATCAAGATCATTTGGACTATGTCTACTTTCTTTACAAAGCTATCTATGGTCTTAAGCAAGCCCCAAGAAAATGGTATGACACTCTCTCTGAATTTCTATTAGAAAATGGTTTTATAAGAGGTGTCATAGACAAAACGCTCTTCACTAAAAGACATAAGAATGATATAATACTAGTCCAAGTCTATGTGGACGATATTATATTTGGGTCTACTAATGAGCTTCTATGCAAGAAGTTTTCTAAGTTAATGCAGGGTAGGTTTGAAATGAGCATGATGGGAGAACTGAAATTCTTTCTTGGATTACAAATAAGTCAGAAACAAGATGGAATATTTATTTGTCAATCCAAGTACATTAAGGAGCTCCTCAAGAAATATCACATGGAGGAGTGCTCATCAGCAAAGACACCATCAACTATAGCTGTCAAAATTGGTTTATGTGAAAGTTCTGCCAAGGTAGATATCACAGGCTATAGAGGTATGATTGGCTCATTGCTTTACCTAACTGCTAGTAGACCAGATATAATGTTTGCCACATGCTTCTGTGCAAGGTTCCAAGCAAACCCTAAAGAAATCCATCTCACTGCTGTCAAAAGAATCTTAAGATATCTAAAGGGTACGCCTAATTTAGGCATCTGGTACCCTAATGAAACTGGTTTTACTTTAATTGGATATACAGATTCTGACTATGCAGGAAGTGTTGTAGACAGGAAGAGTACATCTGGGAGTTGTCAATACCTAGGTGGAAGATTGGTATCGTGGTTCAATAAGAAACAACAAACAGTTTCCAACTCTACAGCTGAAGCTGAATATATAGCTGCTGGAAGCTGTTGTGCTCAGATCTTATGGATAAGGAATCAATTAATGGACTATGGCATTGTATTGGAAAATATTCCTATTTTATGTGATAATACAAGTGCATAGCAATCGCCAGCAATCCTGTGCAGCACTCAAGGACAAAGCACATTGACATAAGGTATCATTTTATAAGAGAGCATGTAATGAATGGTACAATACAACTACTATTTGTAGGCTCTGGAGATCAAACTGCAGATATTTTTACTAAGTCGCTTAATGAATCCTCATTCACTAAAATTGTTAGTGAATTGAGTATGTTAAACAGTCCTAGTAATTAATACTGTTAATATCTGAAATTTGATCTTTAATAATTTTGCAAGTGATTATTCTGTGAATATTTGTTGTTTGAAATCACTTGTATTATTATTTTACCATCTGATTTTCTTGCTTGTTTAGTTATTTTTCACTTTGTTTATTCATATTATTTAATACTTCATACTTCTATATTTTTAGAATATTTGTAGATATTTATTTCTATTTTATTAATTAATTTATCATATGTTTTGTAATGTTTGTCCTGTTAATATTGCTTTGTTTTCGTTAATAGGTTAGCATATGGTATTTATAATTATTTTTTATTATTTGTTTAATTTTCTATAATATTTTTATTATTTTTATAAGTTAATTGTATATTTTTTTTTGTTTTTTAATGTTTGTTTAAAGTAAATATGACTTAAAATTAGAAAAAAAACAATCAATATGACTTAACTTAAAATCGGTATGACTTAAACAGGTTAAGTCTTACCGAGTTTTTAAATTTAAGTCATATTCGCTAGTCTGTTAATATTAAGTCTTAATCAATTATAATTTATGTATATAATTTTTAAGTCTTACCTGTATATAAGTTAAGTCTTATTTACCTGTATTAATTAAGTCTTATTCGAGTTTTTAAGTCTTAGTTTTAATTAAGTCATAATAGAATCTTGTCTATTTAATTAAGTCATATTCGAGTATAGTATATATATATTTCAGTTATGTCTTAATGTATTTTTAAGTCTTATTCGACCAGTTTGTATATATATATATAGCAAATAGAAGTGTTAAGTCTTATTAGCATTTTAAGTCATCTCACATGTTAAGTCATTGAGAACCATAGATACACACATATACACACATATACACGACAGTTCATGCCCGATTTTCATCTCGAATCTTGCTGATAATCACGAACTAATCACATAACTCGACTCCTTGTTCGATTACCTTCAGATTGATTGCTTAAAAACGAGATTTGGTTCAGTTTTTGAAGGTTTTTAGTTTCGAAAATCGTTTTTCAAGATCTGTTTTTCTGAAAAACTGAGTTCGATTCTTGCAAATCTAAAAATATACTTGTGTTCGTGTGTGTAAGAGGATCATTGTGTGAATTTTTCAGAATTTTTCAACAACTTTTAATTTTTTCGAATTTTTAATTAATTATTAATTCGAAAAATTAATTTATAAATTATAATTTTGTAAAATCTGAAATTTCAAGGAAATTAAATCTTGATTAAAATGGCTGATCGATTTGAAATTATTAAACATAATTTAATCGGTTATTTTGATCCAGAAAAATGTTCAGTTGAACGTTTTCGTCCGTGGATTCGGTTTTTAAATGAAAATTCACTGGTTCGCACTGCTTTGAGCTTGGATGCTCCTTTGAAAATTGAACCTTTGCGAATCATGAGTACTACTGCTGTCATTTCTAATGATAACAGATCATTTGTCTTCTCTGTAGGAGACAATCAGTACACAGTGAATGAAAATACAATAAATACGGTCTTAAATTTTCCAACTGAAAATTTCGAAGAATTACCATCAGATCAAGAATTGATAAATTTTTTGAATGGTGTATTCTATCAAGACAGTCCTGATCAAACTGTCTGGAATAAAAAGAACTTTGTTCAGGAATGGGATTATTTGTTTGACACATTAGGTAGAGTCTTTGCCAATTCTACTAAAGGGAATTCGGGGTATTACCATCCTTCTTGCAGCATATTGGATATGCAGTTGCACATAACCGAAGAATTAATATTGGTAGACTACTGTGTGTTCCGATGGTTAGAAGAATCATTAATGCAAAGAGGAATTTTGATAATGGACAAAAAGTATCATGTTATTATCCAAGATTCATGTCATTGATTTTTAATCATCTTGTGGAACTAGAAAACCAAGCCCAATTCCTGAATGGAGAATCACTAGCGTCAGGTAAACCTACTACCAGATTGTTCACTGAGTACAACAACAAGCCTAAATTCACAAACATACCTGTAGTTGTCACCCAATACATGTCAAACTATATACAACTACCTGTCATTGAACCTGTACCAGAACCTGAACAACCTGAACAAAACCCTGAACCACCAGTGGAAAACATACTTGTTGATAATGAAGAACAAGGCAATCAACGAGTTGAACCTGCTCACCAAATTGTTCCTCAGCCAGCTGCACTTGCTGTTGAACATCCAGTGCAAGAAACTGCATCTGTCCCTGAACCTGAATCAGATCAACAAATCTTATTAGAGACTGTTGCGGAATCAGCTGACCAGGTATTGCCTTCTGTTCCTCAAACTACTACTTCTCAATCTATTTCTGGAACCCAAGTGGTTGGTAGGTCTGACCAAGGGGTTGTAGTACCACAACCTCTAACCAAGGTCGTAGAGCCAAATACTCAACCAACAAAACTCATATCTTTTCACTCCAGAAAGAAATTGCAAGTTAAAAGAAGTCGAATCAGTAGTGGTAGTATGAGTGAACCCACAGCTCTGCCTCTAGAAAAGAAAAGTAGAACTCAAATTGAGACAACTATAAGCCCGTCTATATCCTCTCAACAGGATATGGAAGTTGATATGGCCGTTACACAGTTACTAGAATCATCTTCTCAACAGGATGATTCTATTGAAATTCGCCATAGGGTCGTGGCACCTTGTAGTGAGTCAAGCACACCACCCCTATTACTCACAATGGGGAAAGACATACCTTTAGATGAGTCTCAGGACACACTGCAAGGAGAGCACGTAGAAAATGTGACAGTGCCTACCATAGTTACGGTAGAAGAGTCTTCACAGGCTTTAGAGGGAAATCTTGGTTCTCAGCCAACTTTAATAGAACCATCATCTCCCCTCCCAGGACAAACACTCCTGGCTCCCTCAAGGGATTTTCCACTCGCAGTTTTGACTGGAGAAGGTGGAAGGCAACTTGATCAATCTACTACTGAAGCAATTCAGTCAACAATTTCAAATGTTCAAGTAGATTGATTAAGGACAGGGATTTGCGAACTCCCATTGCACCACCACTGACCTTCCCAGAGGAGGCTAGGGTGATTTTACATGCAGGTACAAATCTGGAAGCAGCTAAGGAATCTGAGAGGAGTGATGTGAGGAATACCATAAAATTGAGTGAAACACATGCACTTCAGGTGAGTGGATCTCAAAGTGAACGTCAGGTGAGCGCACACACTGACACATACACTCTCTCACTATTAGAAAAGATAGCTGCTTTAGAGAAAGAACTTGAAGTCAGCAAGGCTGAAACAGAAATCCTTAGAGCACAAGTGGGCGAGCGATCTTCTTCATCCACCTCTGTCAACAGTCAGCTTGCTGGAATCAAGAAGGAGATAAACTACTTAAAGACATCTTTCACCAAGAAGATAGATTCTCTCGAACTCTCTCATGAAAAGGCACTTGATGACTCTGGAGATATTACTGTTGCTCAAGACATGTTAATTTCTGAAATTTCCATCAAAGTTGACACTCTACAGTCAGAGGTACAGCACAATCAGGAATCTACTGATTCTCGTCTGGACCAGATCGAAACGCAAAATGCACACCAGGCTAAAGGGTTAAGACATCTGTTTAATCTTGTAAGTCAAAGTCGCAAACCTACAAATGAAGAAATTGAATTCTTTACTAGTAAGGGTGGTGATGATGATGAACAAGATCCTGAAGCTGGGGGAACTGATAAATCTGTAGAGGATTCCTCAACTAAGGGGGAGAAATCAAAGGGGTCACAAGATAAAACTAAAGAAAGAGAGGGATGAGAGGGAAAATCTGGAAAATCTGACCAAAGTGAAGATAGGAGAGATAAGAGGAAGAAAGTAGTTGAAGAAACTGAAGAAGAAATTCAAGACAAGAACACAGGTTATTATTACACGGGTGAACCGGATAACTTCGATGTTTTTGCTGATCTTGAATTCCCTGATCAAGGTGAAGAACTTCCTGAACCTGATCTTAGTCACTGGAAAGATGAAGGACCAGTGATATCTGAATCTGAAGCTGAACAAGCTGAGAAAGAATCTGAAGAATTATTTGCTCAGAGGGAAGCTAATTTACTGATGAGAGAAGAAAAGCTTCAAAAGTCATTAGAGCAAATTGCACGAAATGAAGAACTTCAGAAAGCTGAACAGCAAGCATTACAACGATTACATGCTATAAATGTTGAGAAGAGAAAAACATATATCAGACTAAAGAGCGGTGACAAATGGGAACGTGCTCAAAGAGCAATTGATTCACCTCAGAGTTCTGATTATGATGATCGTCGTCTTGGACAAATTCTCGAGGAATTCAAACTGGCAAATCCAATTCATGATATGTATATAAAGGCCTTACAGGTAGAAGTCATCAGAATAACTACTGCATTTGAACCCAAATCTGATGAGCTGGTAATATTTGTGGATTGTCATAAAGTTGGAAATTTCAGAGTATCTATTCAGTTCTTTTATGACAGATCGCTGACAGAGATTTGGGTACTTAGGCCTAAGGTAAGAACATCTTCTGAGCTAGGTGTGTTGTTACATGAGAAGTTCAAAGAATTTGCTGAAAGAGCTGGACCAGAAGTGATTAAGGATCCTCCACAAGTAAAATTTCTTAAGGGAGAGGTACTTCACTCAATCAATCTTCAGACAGATGAGTTATATGAACATCATGCAAAACACTTGGTATATGCTGAATATGCTCTCAGAAATCATCGATTCTTGACTGAAGAAAAGGTAATAGCTGCAGATCACATTCGTTCCTATGCACAAACGAACATAAAAGATTACAAAAAATTTCAAGGTGAACTGAGAAAGAAGCTTGGAATTCCTTTAGTCTTACCTCAAGGATAGTCATCAAGAAGAGAACGTCTTGTTGATTCTGATTTACACATGAAACTTCAAGTCACAGATGAGCCAGAAGAAGGAGAATTCAGAAGGGACGACAACTGAAGAAAAAGAATTGCTCTACATGTTACATCTTTAGAGCTTAGATAAATCTTGATAGGAATTTGTATCATATGATCAGTCTAGAGGATCATTTATCTTGTATTTATCTTTCATGTTTGAATCTGACAAATGTTAAATATAAACCAGAACTTTTTTTCATATTTACTTAGTATTTAAAGTTTTATCTTTCATTTGGTTAAGTTGGATTAGTTGAGGTATCCTCTAGGAATTTGCTTGTTATTGTCTAACAAACAAATAGGGGGAGATTGAAAGGCATATGACTCAGCCTATTTGTAGTTAGAGGATTCTAATCAACTTAAACCAAATTGTAATAAGTAAATATACATATGAACTGTCACAGGAATCTCAAGAAGTATTATCTGTCAGAAGAAAGAAGAAAAGTCAATCTATAGTTTTGATGTCATACACTGGAAGACGATTCAGTTATCTGATCAAGCCCCAGTATAGCATTGAAGTGAACGGATTCATTTGAACAGTGACAGAGATTTTTCGAGTGATAGTTTGAAGGTCAGTTACAGTACAAGAGAATTGAGAGAAGAAACAAACCACAACCTAAAGTCAAAAGTTAAGAAGCATCGTTGAAGTTAGTCGTTCATGAACCAGAAAGTACATCGAACGTCAACACAAATCAGTGGTAATTCTTTACTACCTTCAGTGGTTTGTAAGAATTAAATTAATTATTTATTGATTTAATTAAATTCATTTATAATTGATATAATTAATTTAGTTGATTTAATTAAATGAATTAATTCTGGAAGAATTAATTTATTTATTAAATTAATTATTGTATCAATTAAATATGAATTAGTTAATCATTAATTAATTAAATGGATCAATATGACTTAAAGAAAGAAGATTGGATTATGTCTTGGAGAATAAAAATTCGGTATGACCTAATTTTAAGTCATACCGACAGGAGCTTTTCAGGATTATGTCTTACCGACCTGATTAAGTCATACCGACCTCTGCCAGCTATTGTAAGTCTTACCGAACTTCTGATTAAGTCATACCGACAAGTTTTATGTCTTAATGGAAGTTTGTGTAAGTCTTAATGAAGGAAAACTAAGTCTTGGAAGCAGTTTAAGTCATGCTGGAGCATTTAAATATCCTACAGAAAGCCAGCAAGACCTGTTACTGATATAAAAGAACAGAACAGAGCAGATTATGTCATAACGGAACAACACAGCAGAAAACATCCTATCCAAAACAGAATTCTCTCTCAAGAATATCAAGAACACCAAAGCTTAAACAATTCCCAGAAATTCAAGTTCTTCATCTTTGTTATATTCTATCCGCTAGAACTTGTTTATTTGTGATTCTTGTACTACTAGCGAATTAAGTTTCCTAGTTCTTATCTTGATTATTATTAACTAAATTAGAAAAGTTCATGTCGAATTTTCTAATTAGTTATTAACATCTTGATAAGTTGTTATACTGATTTTGTAACACCACATCAAGTTAATATACAGTTATATTCAACTTGAAAAATTGTGCTAAATAATTCCGCACATAAATTTGTCTTTATCAAATTTTATTTAAAGGACAAATTTCGATAAAAAGGTTAAGATTGTATTCAACCCCCCTTCTACAATCTTATCAGACCTAACAATTAGTGGCAAAGGGACCTTGGTGATCAGGGAGTTTATGCTCTAGGGAACTCATTGTTCTAGAGAACACGTTGTTCAAGGAACTAAGGAATTCAAGGAGTGGGACTGAAGGAATTCGGTGTTCAAGGGAGCAATCTTGTTAGAGAGACTTTGGAGTTCAAGTGAGCTGTTACTTAAGGGGGGCATAGTGTTCCAGCAAGCCGTTTTCAGCAAATGGTTTAAAAGGGAGATATATTATTGTATCTTGTAATTGGATTATCTTTGATCAATAATATATTCTCTTACCGGGTTGGTAAGGGACCAGGACGTAGGCCATAGGGGATTAGGGATCGAACCTGGCTAAAAGTTTCTTGTGTTATTTATTTTTCTGCACCTTACTGTTTCTGCATTTAGCTTACCGTTTGCATTCAGCGTACCATTTGTGTCTGCATAAATTGAAATCAGTAAGCTGTTTCTGGTAATTATTAAAATTGGAGTTAGTTAGCCATAAACACCTATTAACCCCCCTCTAGGTGTTGTTTTTCACTCAAGATTATGTAAAATCTCAAGAACAAAACAAGAACAATAGTAAAAAAGTAACAAGAATGATAACAATGAAAAAAATATTAATTGATCGGAAAAATAGAACGAACAATCAACAAGCTTTGATCCGAAAATCAGAACGATCAACAGATAAAGAATCTCACAGAGATGCACGGAAGATGACGATGAGAACGAAATGACGATGAGAACGAACTCTAGTAAGCTCTGATACCATGAAAGTTTCGGTAAAAAACTCGAAAATGTATTAACAAAACCAAGTGATTACAAGAATAGAAGAGAAAAGTTATTTACAAAGTAGTAAAGAGCGATCTATATACAAGTTTTCATAATAGAATTCTGGCAGGAAGTAACTAACTATTTCAACTAACTTTGACTTGCTATGTTGACTTCTATAAATAGCTCATACAATGAAGAATTAACTAAACTATTCTACTTATCAAATCAAGCTCATTAAGTATGAGCAACAGATCTCATGTTTGGGTTGAATTTAAAACCACTTTCTTCCTTTACTCACTAAACATTAAATCTAAATTCATTTAAAAATTGATACCACGAATCAAGAACTAATTCATGCATCGAACTATGTCATAAAAAAATTTAGCTCAATAAATTATATATTAAGTGTCATGGGTTTGAGCAAATCCCAAATACCAATTCTTACTAATTACTAAACGCTTGATTTGATCAAATCCATGAATTGAAATGAAATTCATATATCTAAACAGGCTGTAAAGTAATTCTCAATCCTTCATACCTCCTGTGATTTTGCTAGGAAAAACTTATTCGCAACGCAATTCTAGCATTCACTGATCCCTTGCTTCCCTGACTCTGATCTTGCTTAAAATTGTATTTACAAATAAGTCTATGAACATTTAATTTATATGATTAAATATTTGGTAAACTATCCAAGATATTTTCCCTATTTTTGAATATCTCGTAGACATAAAAATGTAGCTGATAAACCAGCATCGCAGGTCACAAATGCCAAGCTGGTAATATTAAGCTGGTCACTATTGCATCTGTTAGTCAGCACTCATCAAAGACCAATATAATATAAGAAATTTTTTAAGTAACTAGTTCGTATTATATCCTTATATATAATAAGCGTAAGACGATCTTATCTGATATGGGCTAAAAATATGCCCTAAAGACACATTTAGTGTTGCATTAATTAGACCCGGTATGGTCCGAACGTGGGGCCCACCAACAGGGTCCAAAATCCTATTTTAAATATTAATTTCGTAATTAATATTGGAGGTGAAAAACAGTTCAGCAATAAGAGTCAAACAAGGATATTACTCCTGCCTGACTTAGCCTCCAAGGCACCCAATTCAACATGGAAACTTATTCCTACAAGGAAGGAGTCTAGAACCTTCCTCAAGGAGGTGGCTTGCCCACCAAGTCTCCGAATCCTACCATAATTCTAAGGCTCCCGCAGCCTATATAAAGGGCCTGACCCCTCATTCTCAGAACTACGTTGGCTTGATTCTCTAGCAATACAGAGATACGTAGGCATCTTGTGAGGATCGATCAGTCTCGAACGCAAGAACAGCCATTAAAGCTCGAAGCTCACCATCCCTTGTATTTAATACATACAAACCCTAGCCGCAATTTACAAACCCTCGTTTTTATTCCACAACATTTGGCGCCGTATGTGGGAAGACAACATCAACCATGGTTCAAACACGAAGAACAACACCAGTTGCAACTGGTGTTATACCTCTCAGATCTGTTCCACCCATCACCGAACAGGTTCCCCCAGCATCAGGGGCGATTGCCCAACAAGCTCCGCCAGCATCAGGGGCGATCACCCAATCTCAAGTTTCTCAACAATCAGGGGCGATCCCCCACGTTGAGAGTACATTACCTCCGATTACCCGTACAAGACGAGAAACCAATCCTCTTTAGATGGTGGTCTCTCCTCTGATTGATCCGAACAACCCATCGCATGGGGTCCAGATCCACACTACAGATCTCCCCGTGAGTACTAACCCGACATACGGGCTGCCTAATTATCCTCCTATCCAAGGGACAGGCCCAAGTGGTCACGCTTTGCAGATCCGAGATCGAGAGTATCACGATTATTCGGGTCCTTATACTGATGAAACCTCCTCCGATGATGAGGATGATGACCGTGATGAAGCCCCGAGGAGGCGACGTGCTAGTAGAGAACATCGAAGGAGGACTCAAGACATCCGTGATGGACAATCTTTGACAACTACTGAAAGGATCAAGGATTATGAGGCCGAGATCTTAAAATTGAAGGAAGATATGGCAAGGGAACAGGCAAGACAGAGTCTAATTCGACCCCCTCCAATCTCAGGAAGGATTCCCGTTATAGATTTGGAGAGGTCCTCAAGAAGACAGAAGAGGGCTGATGTCCCAACAAGAGAAGCTATGAGGGTGGAAACCCCCAGGAGTAACCCCAAGGATCTCATGCCACTTGGAGATCCTGATGATCCCACACCCCCGTTTACTGAGGAGGTGATGAATGCTCATATTTCTAGGAAGTTTAAGATGCCGACAATTAAGGCTTATGATGGAACGGGTGATCCCGCAAATCACGCCAGGACGTTTTCAAACGCACTGCTACTGCAGCCTGCAAGTGATGCCCTAAAGTGAAGAGCGTTCCCCCAAACCCTGTCGGGCATGGCTCAGAGATGGTATAGCCGATTGCCTGCGAACTCTATTGGCTCTTTTAAGGAGTTGAGTGCCGCTTTCGTTAGCCAATTCATTAGCGGAAGGGTGCATGAGAAGAGCTCCGCATCTCTTATGTATGTAGTGCAAGGAAAGAATGAAAATTTGAGGGATTACCTCAAGCGATTCACTAAGGAGACCCTGAATATCACTGATTTGGAAAATAAGGTGGCAATGGTAGCCCTGGAACACGGAACCACTGACCTCTTCTTCAAGAGATCATTGGCGAAGCATCCCCCTGAGAACATGGCTGAGCTCCAACGAAGGGCTGATAAGTATATTAAACCTGAGGATAGCTTGAAGAAAGAAACCACCGTAGGTGGAGGAGGAGGTAACAATGACTCCAAGAAGCGAAAGCAAGACCAGGACTATGATGATCAAGAGTATGATGCTAGGGACAAGTATCCCCGAACTAGCGAGGATTCCGACTCTGCCCCTAAGAAGAACCAAGGGTCAAGGTTCACTGAGTATGCAAGGTTGAATACTCCTAGGAGTCGAATCTTGTTGGACATTGAGAATGATAAGGATTTCAGATGGCCGAAGCCACTCAGGGGTGATCCCGCAAAGAGAAACCAGAATCAGTATTGCAGATTCCATAGAGACGTGGGGCATGACACTGACGATTGCAAGCAACTCAAAGATGAGATCGAGTTTTTGATCCGTAGAGGGAAGCTGAGGCACTTCACTAAGGGTGAAGACCGTGGTAACCAGAGAAGAGACTATAATAGAAGGGATGACGATCAAGATCGCAACCCACAGCCCCGAGGGCCAGTAATCAACATGATCTCAGGAGGCCCGACTGCGGCCGGGACAACTAGGAACTCTCAAAAGGCTTATGCTCGAGAGGTGTTGCACATCGTGGGAGAGGCCCCGAAGCGTGCAAAAACTGAGGTAGCGATTAGCTTTGATGACTCAGACTTGGAAGGGGTGAAGTTCCCCCATGATGACCCGTTGGTCATAACTCCTGTGATTGGAAACTCGGAGGTGAAGCGAGTCTTGATAGACAATGGAGCTTCCGTTGACATTCTGTTTCATGATGCGTTTGTGAAGATGGGATACACTGATTCTCAGTAGACCCCCAATAACATGCCTATATACGGATTTAATGAAATAAAATCCAAAGTTGAAGGGACTATTCAGCTGCCTGTAACTATTGGGCAAGAGCCCAAGGAGGCCACTCGGATGTTGAACTTCCTGGTAATCAAGGCGTATTCAACGTACAACGCTATCCTTGGAAGGACTGGACTTCATGCATTCAAGGCTGTTGCCTCAACCTATCATGTGAAGATCAAGTTCCCTACCAGGAATGGTGTTGGAGAACATAAAGGTGATCAGAAGATGGCACGAAGCTGTTATGTAGCCTCGTTAAGGCCTGATGGAGTCGGGGGGCAGGTCCTTCCGATTGAAGACATGGAAGTCCACAGTGGTAAGGAACACAAAGAAAGGTTAGCAGAGGACATCACACAAAAGCCTCAGACAGCCATTAAGGCTAAGGCGTTAACTGACTTTTTGGTTGAGTGTACCATTGGCAACCAAGAAGTTGGGGGGCAGGAGGTAGTACCCCGAGCAGGAAGTTAACTGCAGAATAAGAATGAGGAGACCAGAAGGAGTGGCGGGTGCTCTATTTTGATGGAGCATCAAAAACAAAATCAAGTGGTGCAGGCCTAGTCTTGCAAAACCCCGATTGAGCTTAAGTTATCCTAGTAGGACTTAGCTTCATATTTATATAGTAGAAGTAGAAATAAGGTTCATTAAAACCATTGCAGAGCATGTTGCTCCGAGTAGGACAGTAGTACTCTATGTAAGGGTTGAACCCATTTCAAGTTATTAATGCAAGTTTGTTTTCCATTCATTGATTGTGATTTTATTTATGTGCCAAGCACCTGATGTGTGAGTCAAAGAAGACCAAGTACCGAAAATAAAAGAATACATGAATGAAAACAATGCATACCCCGAATGGTAGAGTTAGGTTACAGCAGATAGGAGTTTAAGTCCTTGAAGGACCCTGGATAAAGACAAACGTTGAAGCCCTGATGGAACACCCGCTGAAGAAACATATTTCATAGCCCGAAAGATAATGGAAGGCTCACCAAGTGGATTGAGGCTAAACCTTCAGCCAAGATAACCACCAAACAAGTAATGCACTTCTGGAAAAGTGTAATATGCAGATGTGAAATTCCACGAATCCTGGTTACGGACAATGGAACTCAGTTTAACAATGATGAGTTCAAGAAGTATTGTGAAGAGAATGATATCCAATCGCGTTTCACTTCTGTTACCCATCCTCAAGCAGATGGGCAAGCTGAGGTTGCAAATTGAATTATCCGAAACGGACTAAAGGGTTGAAACCCCATGAACCTAAGACATTCAGTCCAAACCCCATCATTCGATATGCTCAATGTAAGGCTTGAAGCCGAAATAAGATCCCAAGTCTCGAAAAAGACCAGTATAATTTCTATGAAATCTTAGTGCATTATCATGGATGTTGGGAAGCATGATCAGCCATTTTAATCCCAGAAGTTCTTCAAGTCTTCAAGAAATCATCAAGGGATGAAGATCGAACCCAGAAAATCTTCAATAATTGAAGATTGGGCCCAAAAAACTCTAAACTCAAAGCGAGGCAATGAATTTAGGCCAGGTTAGGCCTAGTTCAATCAAGGCCCATGCTGGCTAGGCCCAAACCCCAAACGGGTCATGTCCAACAGAATAAACTCCCGAAAGGAGCACTCAAAATTTTAAAGTGGAATTAGTGCTAATTCCAAGTCGCAGAGGTAAAGTCGAAATTATACCACAAAAGAGGTTTGAATGCTTCGACCTCACGGCGAAATGAGATCGTGAAAGGCCTTGGAATGAGGTAGAAAAATAAAGGTTTGAGCTCGCAAGTTTGAGCTCGAAAATACATGCAGAGGTAAGGTAAAACACGACGATCTACATCCCTGTGCGGACGAAACCTTGAGGTCGTTAATAACCTACGGATGAGGTCGAAAAACAGTTGAAATGTGAGGCCCACGTCGAACAAAAGGCCAGAAATTAATTAGGTTTAGTCTTAAAGGCTAAACACCATGACGCAATCAAGGCCTAACATGGCCCAATCAAATTTCTGTAGAAATCCCAAAAGGCTGAAATGATTAAAAGTGGCCTAAAGACTCTACAAAGCCCAAGTCAAGCAAATGACTCAAGAATGAAGGAACAAGTGATAGTAGGCTTAATAAATTATGTAGGCCCATCTTGGATCAAGCCCAAACTAAAGGCCTGATAAGGTCCAGACAAAAATGAATGGCGAAAGTTGATAACAAAGGCATGAAAGCCTAACAAACTTTTAGTTGGACTTGAGTAACAAGGCCTGTTAAGGCCCAAGTCAAAATCAATTAGGACTTCAAGATGAAGAGCCCAAATATACGATTGGGTTCACGAGGAAAGGCCCCAAACTCTGATGAGTCTAAGGCCCGAAACAGAGGAAAGGCCCAAAAAAAAAACCAAAGGTCCCAAACGAAGTTTTCTGAGGTCGAGACCAACGACCTCGTTTTGCAGCATGTTTTCGAACTCGTTCAAACGACCAAGAAGTCGATTAAAACTCTGGGTTGAGGTCGTAAATGTGATAAGATAAGCTCGTGCGAATCTGCTCGAAAAAGAACTAGCAATCTCAAGTCATGTGAGCGACCTCACTCCCATTTGAGGTCGTAAACGACCTAAGAGATGAGGTCGTGGTTATATCGATTCCAAGTCGAAGCATCGAGCTCGTACTTGAACTAAAAGTGAATACGAAAATGTGCGACCTAGGTGTAAACTAAAGCCCAGAATGAAGTCGAGATAACCTTGGGTCGAAGTCGTACAATCCTGGTCGAATATCGACAGTGAAATGAAGTCGTCGAGCACGACCAATGTCTCATTTGAGGTCGTTAGATCATGAAGTGAGGTCGTACGTTTGAAATCGTAGTTGAACTACGAATAGGGCTCGTAACGTGCGACCTGGACATAGAAAAAGCTTACGTTGAGCTCGTTGCATCCTAGTCGAAAATGAACTAGAAAAATGGAGAAAACCATGCGACCAGGACATGAAATGAGGTCGTGTGTACCCCAATTTGAGGTCGTTGAACCCAGGTCGTTTTTGAACAAAAAATTGTGACCAAAAGCTGCGACCTGGCCCTAGTTTGAGCTCGAAAAATCAGACCTTATTTCGACCAGAATCCTGGTCGAAATCCTGGTCGAAAAATGTGAAGTTTCCTGATCGAAATTTGTGATTAAAACTTAGAAATTTGAGTCGAAATGATAATTTCTGAATAGTACTAGCTCGACCCCAACCAGGGGCTCTGCCCCTTGGACCCCGCCAGGGGCTGCCGCCTCTTGGACCCCGCCCGGGGGCTGCTGCCCCCGGACCCCCGCTAGTGCCGTTTAGCACCGTTTAGTGCCGTTTAGAATCGCTTAAACGTTGTTTAAGTGTCGTTTAAGGCTAGTTAGTACCGTTTAGTGCCGTTTTATGCCGTTCAACGTCGTTTAAACATTGTTTAAATGTCGTTAAGGCTGATTAGTGCCGATTAGCATCGAATTAACATTGTCGTAAACGCATCGGTCGCTCCACGCTTTACATAAAGACAATACTCGTGAAACACTAGTGTATAAAGATGAACCCTGACCCGAGTCTTGGAAAGGACCGTTAAAACTTCAAGGAAAACCTGATCAGTTTTCCTAGAAGTTGGGGGGCAAATGATATGGGCTAAAAATAAGCCCTAAAGACACATTTAGTGTTGCATTAATTAGACCCGGTATGGTCCGAACGTGGGGCCCACCAACAGGGTCCAAAATCCTATTTTAAATATT
The DNA here is from genome assembly GCA_036435485.1 of Saposhnikovia divaricata. Taxonomy (NCBI): domain Eukaryota; kingdom Viridiplantae; phylum Streptophyta; class Magnoliopsida; order Apiales; family Apiaceae; genus Saposhnikovia; species Saposhnikovia divaricata. Next base: position 49,245,967 of record CM071594.1, on the reverse strand, counting down.
AATTTCGTAATTAATATTGGAGGTGAAAAACAGCTCAGCTATAAGAGTCAAACAAGGATATTACTCCTGCCTGACTTAGCCTCCAAGGCACCTAATTCAACATGGAAACTGATTCCTACAAGGAAGGAGTCTAGAACCTTCCTCAAGGAGGTGGCTTACCCACCAAGTCTCCGAATCATACCATTATTCTAAGGCTCCCGCAGCCTATATAAAGGGCCTGACCCCTCATTCTCAGAACTACGTTGGCTTGATTCTCTAGCAATACAGAGATACGTAGGCATCTTGTGAAGACCGATCAGTCTCGAACGCAAGAACAGCCATTAAAGCTCGAAGCTCACCATCCCTTGTATTTAATACATACAAACCCTAGCCGCAATTTACAAACCTTCGTTTTTATTCCACAACATTTTCCATAATTTGGGTCACTGTACCGCCAAAATAATCTCAACCGTCGAATATAATATTTTTAAAAATAGACGATCAAGATTATATCATATTAAAAAGAAAATTATAATCTAAAAAGGATATAATTAAAAAGGTTGTATTAGAATTGAATTTTAAAAAGAAGTTATAATCTTAAAAGGATATAAAAGATTGTATTAGAACTGAATTTTATTTATTTATATTTAAAAAGGTTCATGTTTACTATTTAGGCTCTATCTCGAGATATAGAATTATATTTGGATGATTTTACAGTTCACGCGAAACTCATAAAATTATCTTTAATTTAGTGATGATTTAACAATTAATCTCCAAATGAAAACACTCAGAATTTCAAGAGAAAATATAATTAAGAATTTTTACATTAATCATATTTAGTGTAAAATACCTACATTAATAATCCTATTCAATATAGAAAACCTAATTATATATGATTTAAATCGTTGGCAAGCACTTTTTTGTATTTCAATATAAATACACTTTTTAGTTTACATGTTAAAATATTAAATATTTTTTAAGCTAGATCCAACGTTTTTTATCTATTTATTTTAAGATATAACAGTTCTTATTTATTTTATCGTACTGAAGACCAAACTACCAACTACCAAAGTTTTGGACAAAATCCCTCCTACACTTATTATTAAAAACTGTATTTGGAAGAAGGTTATTCTGATAATTAAAACCAAATATAAGTAGATTTCCTAAGTAGAATAGAATTTTCAATATAAAAAATCGTCAATTTCATCTTTATTTTGTTTCTTGGTAGTTTTAATTAGAGAAAATTGTTAAATCATCACTAAATTAAAGATTATTTTGTTAATTTCACGTTGGTTGTAAAATCATCCAAATCAAGTTCTAAGAATTCAAGATAAAACACATAATAATTAAATTTAACGTGTAAAATCCTATATATATATATATATATATATATATATATATATATATATATATATATATATATATGAGAAAAGTTCTATGGAGTACTCTTTTAATTGGAGTACTTGGAGTACATATACGTCTTGCATTCAAAATATTTTAAAATTTATTATTTTGCAAACCTTGTTATATGAATATCATAATTTCATTGATAATCTTGAAAATAATGTATGTTTTGCAATATGTTCATCTTGAAAATCCTTTATGTTTTGAAATCAGAACATTTATGCTTTGCAACCCAAATGTGTTTCGCAGAACAATTCGTTTTGCAATATTTTGTTAGCAAAATATACAAAATTTTCAAAATTTTCGATGAAATAGTGATATTTATGTAATAAGCTTTGCAAAATAATAAAGTTTGCAAGATTTTGAATGCAAAATGTATATGATATGGGCTAAAAATAAGCCCTGAAGACACATTTAGTGTTGCATTAATTAGACCCGGTATGGTCCAAACGTGGGGCCCACCAACAAGGTCCAAAGTCCTATTTTTAATATTAATTTCATAATTAATATTAGGGGTAATAAACAGCTCAGCAATAAGTGTCAGATAAGGACATTATCTCTACAAGACTTAGCCTCCAAGGCATCCAATTCGATATGGCAACAGACTCCTACAAGGAAGGAGTCTAGAACTTTCCTCAAGGAGGTGACTTATCTATTAAGTCTCCAACTCCTACCTTAATTCTAAGGCTTCTCAGCCTATATAAAGGGCCTGACCCCTCATTCTCAGAACTACGTTGGCTTGATTCTCTAGCAATACAGAGATACGTAGGCATCTTGTGAGGACCGATCAGTCTCGAACGCAAGAACAACCATTAAAGCTCGAAGCTCCCACAAACCCTAGTAGTTAATACGCAATAAATATACCCTACTTTTTTTTCCACAACATTTGGCGCCGTCTGTGGGAAGACAACATCAACCATGGTTCAAACACGAAGAACAACACCAGTTGCAACTGAGGCCATACCTCTCAGATCTGTTCCACCCATCACCGAACAGGTTCCCCCAGCATCAGGGGCGATTGCCCAACAAGCTCCGCCAGCATCAGGGGCGATCACCCAATCTCAAGTTTCTCAACAATCAGGGGCGATCCCCCACGTTGAGAGTACATTACCTCCGATTACCCGTACAAGACGAGAAACCAATCCTCTTCAGATGGTGGTCTCTCCTCTGATTGATCTGAACAACCCATCGCATGGGGTCCAGATCCACACTACAGATCTCCCCGTGAGTACTAACCCGACATACGGGCTGCCTAATTATCCTCCTATCCAAGGGACAGGCCCAAGTGGTCACGCTTTGCAGATACGAGATCGAGAGTATCACGATTATTCGGGTCCTTATACTGATGAAACCTCGTCCGACGATGAGGATGATGACTGTGATGAAGCCCCGAGGAGGCGACGTGCTAGTAGAGAACATCGAAGGAGGACTCAAGACATCCGTGACGGACAATCTTTGACAACTGCTGAAAGGATCAAGGATTATGAGGCTGAGATCTTAAAATTGAAGGAAGATATGGCAAGGGAACAGGCAAGACAGAGTCTAATTCGACCCCCTCCAATCTCAGGAAGGATTCCCGTTATAGATTTGGAGAGGTCCTCAAGAAGACAGAAGAGGGCTGATGTCCCAACAAGAGAAGCTATGAGGGTGGAAACCCCCAGGAGTAACCCCAAGGATCTCATGCCACTTGGAGATCCTGATGATCCCACACCCCCGTTTACTGAGGAGGTGATGAATGCTCATATTTCTAGGAAGTTTAAGATGCCGACAATTAAGGCTTATGATGGAACGGGTGATCCCGCAAATCACGTCAGGACGTTCTCAAATGCACTGCTACTGCAGCCTGCAAGTGATGCCCTAAAGTGCAGAGCGTTCCCCCAAACCCTGTCGGGCATGGCTCAGAGATGGTATAGCCGATTGCCTGCAAACTCTATTGGCTCTTTTAAGGAGTTGAGTGCCGCTTTCGTTAGCCAATTCATTAGCGGAAGGGTGCATGAGAAGAGCTCTGCATCTCTTATGTATGTAGTGCAAGGAAAGAATGAAAATCTGAGGGATTACCTCAAGCGATTCACTAAGGAGACCCTGAATATCACTGATTTGGAAAATAAGGTGGCAATGGTAGCCATGGAACACGGAACCACTGACCTCTTCTTCAAGAGATCATTGGCAAAGCATCCCCCTGAGAACATGGCTGAGCTCCAACGAAAGGCTGATAAGTATATTAAAGCTGAGGATAGCTTGAAGAAAGAAACCACCGTAGGTGGAGGAGGAGGTAACAATGACTCCAAGAAGCGAAAGCAAGACCAGGACTATGATGATCAAGAGTATGATGCTAGGGACAAGTATCCCCGAACTAACGAGGATTCCGACTCTGCCCCTAAGAAGAACCAAGGGTCAAGGTTCACTGAGTATGCAAGGTTGAATACTCCTAGGAGTCGAATCTTGTTGGACATTGAGAATGATAAGGATTTCAGATGGCCGAAGCCACTCAGGGGTGATCCCGCAAAGAGAAACCAGAATCAGTATTGCAGATTCCATAGAGACGTGGGGCATGACATGACGATTGCAAGCAACTCAAAGATGAGATCGAGTTTTTAATCCGTAGAGGGAAGCTGAGGCACTTCACTAAGGGTGAAGACCGTGGTAACCAGAGAAGAGACTATAATAGAAGGGATGACGATCAAGATCGCAACCTACAGCCCCGAGGGCCAGTAATCAACATGATCTCAGGAGGTCCGACTGCGGCCGGGACAACTAGGAACTCTCGAAAGGCTTATGCTCGAGAGGTGTTGCACATCGTGGGAGAGGCCCCGAAGCGTGCAAAAACTGAGGTAGCGATTAGCTTTGATGACTCAGACTTGGAAGGGGTGAAGTTCCCCCATGATGACCCGTTGGTCATAACTCCTGTGATTGGAAACTCGGAGGTGAAGCGAGTCTTGATAGACAATGGAGCTTCCGTTGACATTCTGTTTCATGATGCGTTTGTGAAGATGGGATACACTGATTCTCAGTTGACCCCCAATAACATGCCTATATACGGATTTAATGGAATAAAATCCAAAGTTGAAGGGACTATTCAGCTGCCTCTAACTATTGGGCAAGAGCCCAAGGAGGCCACTCGGATGTTGAACTTCCTGGTAATCAAGGCGTCTTCAACGTACAACGCTATCCTTGGAAGGACTGGACTTCATGCATTCAAGGCTGTTGCCTCAACCAATCATGTGAAGATCAAGTTCCCTACCAGGAATGGTGTTGGAGAACATAAAGGTGATCAGAAGATGGCACGAAGCTGTTATGTAGCCTCGTTAAGGCCTGATGGAGTCGGGGGGCAGGTCCTTCCGATTGAAGACATGGAAGTCCACAGTGGTTAGGAACACAAAGAAAGGTTAGCAGAGGACATCACACAGAAGCCTCAGACAGCAATTAAGGCTAAGGCGTTAACTGACTTCGTGGTTGAATATACCATTGACAACCAAGAAGTCGGGGGGCAGGAGGTAATAGACCAGGAAGGTCAGCAAGGTGAGAAACCCCTGGAAGAGAAGAAGGAATATTGGTTGCTCTATTTTGATGGGGCATCAAAAACAAAAAGCTCTATTTTCATGGGGCATCAAAAACAAAAACCAGTGGTGCAGGTTTAGTTCTGCAAAGCCATGATGGGTTCACACTTGAGTATGCCTTAAAGTTGGACTTCCAAACAACCTATAATAAGGCGGAGTATGAAGCTCTGATGGCCAGTCTTGGATTGACGAGAGCCCGGAGGGTGAAGAACCTGAGAGTTTGTGGAGACTCAAATCTGCTAGTCTCACAAGTCAATGGAGAGTTTGAGGCTAGAGAAAAGAGTATGGCCAAATACTTGAGGATTGTGAAAGCCGTGATAGCCCCGCTCGATAAATGCCATGTTGAGTATATCCTAAGAGAGAAAAGAACATTAAGGCTTGAAGCCGAAATAAGATCCCAAGTCTCGAAAAAGACCAGTATAATTTCTATGAAATCTTAGTGCATTATCATGGATGTTGGGAAGCATGATCAGCCATTTTAGTCCTAGAAGTTCTTCAAGTCTTCAAGAAATCATCAAGGGATGAAGATCGAACCCAGAAAATCTTCAATAAATGAAGATTGGGCCCAGAAAACTCTAAGCTCAAAGCGAGGCAATGAATTTAGGCCAGGTTAGGCCTAGTTCAATCAAGGCCCATGCTGGCTAGGCCCAAACCCCAAACGGGTCATGTCCAACAAAATAAACTCCCGAAAGGAGCACTAAAAATTTTAAAGTCGAATTAGTGCTAATTCCAAGTCGCAGAGGTAAAGTCGAAATTATACCACAAAAGAGGTTTGAATGCTCGATCTCACGGCGAAATGAGATCGTGAAAGGCCTTGGAATGAGGTCGAAAAATAAAGGTTTGAGCTCGCAAGTTTGAGCTCGAAAATACATGCAGAGGTAAGGTAAAACACGACGATCTACATCCCTGTGCGGACGAAACCTTGAGGTCGTTAATAACCTACGGATGAGGTCGAAAAACAGTTGAAATGTGAGGCCCACGTCGAACAAAAGGCCGGAAATTAATTAGGTTTAGTCTTAAAGGCTAAACACCATGACGTAATCAAGGCCTAACATGGCCCAATCAAATTTCTGTAGAAATCCCAAAAGGCTGAAATGATTAAAAGTGGCCTAAAGGCTCTACAAAGCCCAAGTCAAGCAAATGACTCAAGAATGAAGGAACAAGTGATAGTAGGCTTAATAAATTATGTAGGCCCATCTTGGATCAATCCCAAACTAAAGGCCTGATAAGGTCCAGACAAAAATGAATGGCGAAAGTTGATAACAAAGGCACGAAAGCCTAACAAACTTTTAGTTGGACATGAGTAACAAGGCCTGTTAAGGCCCAAGTCAAAATATATTAGGACTTCAAGATGAAGAGCCCAAATATACGATTGGGTTCACGAGGAAAGGCCCCAAACTCTGATGAGTCTAAGGCCCGAAACAGAGGAAAGGCCCAAAAAAAAAAAAAAAAAAAACCAAAGGTCCCAAACGAAGTTGTCTAAGGTCGAGACCAACGACCTCGTTTTGCAGCATGTTTTCGAACTCGTTCAAATGACCAAGAAGTCGATTAAAACCCTGGGTTGAGGTCGTAAATGTGATAAGATAAGCTCGTGCGAATCTGCTCCAAAAAGAACTAGCAATCTCAAGTCATGTGAGCGACCTCACTCCCATTTGAGGTCGTAAACGACCTAAGAGATGAGGTCGTGGTTATATCGATTCCAAGTCGAAGCATCGAGCTCGTACTTGAACTAAAAGTGAATACGAAAATGTGCGACCTAGGTGTAAACTAAAGCCCAGAATGAAGTCGAGATAACCTTGGGTCGAAGTTGTGCAATCCTGGTCGAATATCGATAGTGAAATGAAGTCGTCGAGCATGACCAATGTCTCATTTGAGGTCGTTAGATCATGAAGTAAGGTCGTACGTTTGAAATCGTAGTTGAACTACGAATAGGGCTCGTAACGTGCGACCTGGACATAGAAAAAGCTTACGTTGAGCTCGTTGCATCCTAGTCGAAAATGAACTAGAAAAATGGAGAAAACCATGCGACCAGGACATGAAATGAGGTCGTGTGTACCCCAATTTGAGGTCGTTGAACCCAGGTCGTTTTTGAACATAAAACTGTGACCAAAAGCTGCGACCTGGCCCTAGTTTGAGCTCGAAAATACACTGATTTCTCCTCGAAATTTCCAGGTCGAAAATGACTTAGGAAACAAGAAAAATGGCTGCGATCTGGAGGCAGTTTAAGCTCGAAATTGAGCTCGAATTTTGTGAGTAAAATTCAAAAATTTGAGTCGAAATGATAATTTCTGAATAGTACTAGCCCTTGGAAATAAAAAATTTCGAGCCAGGGGCTCTGCCCCTTGGACCCCGCCAGGGGCTGCCGCCCCTTGGACCCCGCCCGGGGACTGCTTCCCCCGGACCCCCGCTAGTGCCGTTTAGCACCGTTTAGCGCCGTTTAGAATCGCTTAACATTGTTTAAGTGCCCGATTAGCACCGTTAGTGCCGATAGCACCGATTAAGTGCCGATAGCACCGTCAGTGCCGATTAGCACCGTTAGTGCCGATAGCACCGATTAAGTGCCGATAGCACCGTCAGTGCCGATAAGCACCGATTAAGTGCCGATTAGCACCGTTAGTGCCGATAAGCACCGTTCATTGTCGTTTAATGCCGGTTGGCGTCACTTAAACGTTGTTTAAGTGTCGTTTAAGGCTAGTTAGTACCGTTTAGTGCCGTTTTATGTCGTTCAACGTCGTTTAAACATTGTTTAAATGTCGTTAAGGCTGATTAGTGCCGATTAGCATCGAATTAACATTGTCGTAAACGCGTCGGTCGCTCCACGCTTTACATAAAGACAATACTCGTGAAACACTAGTGTATAAAGATGAACCCTGACCCGAGTCTTGGAAAGGACCGTTAAAACTTCAAGGAAAACCTGATCAGTTTTCCTAGAAGTTGGGGGACAAATGATATGGGCTAAAAATAAGCCCTAAAGACACATTTAGTGTTGCATTAATTAGACCCGGTATGGTCCAAACGTGGGGCCCACCAACAGGGTCTAAAGTCCTATTTTTAATATTAATTTCGTAATTAATATTAGGGGTAATAAACAGCTCAGCAATAAGTGTCAGATAAGGACATTATCTCTACAAGACTTAGCCTCCAAGGCATCCAATTCGATATGGCAACAGACTCCTACAAGGAAGGAGTCTAGAACTTTCCTCAAGGAGGTGACTTATCTATTAAGTCTCCAACTCCTACCTTAATTCTAAGGCTTCTCAGCCTATATAAAGGGCCTGACCCCTCATTCTCAGAACTACGTTGGCTTGATTCTCTAGCAATACAGAGATACGTAGGCATCTTGTGAGGACCGATCAGTCTCGAACGCAAGAACAGCCATTAAAGCTCGAAGCTCCCACAAATCCTAGTAGTTAATACGCAATAAATATCCCCTTCTTTTTATTCCACAACAGTATATGTACTCCAAGTACTCCAATTAAATAAGTACTCCATAGAAATTTACTATATATATATATATATATATATATATATATATATATATATATATATATCAATTTCATAACAACAATTTGATATGTAAACTAATAACAAATAAATAATAAAAAAAATAATATAATAAATATTAGAAAAAGAGATGTGCGTTGCGCGGATTATAAGCTAGTATAATGTAAATAAGCTAATGAGATAACTCAGGTGCTGAAACTTATCTACATGTAGAACCTCGATAAATGAATATTCGATAAATGAATAATCGAATAAGTTTTTTCGGTCCCGAAATAATAGAGACGGTGTATTTTTAATCTCGATAAATGAATAATCTCGATTAATGAATAAATTTTTCAGTACCGAACATATTCATTTATCGAGGTTTAATTGTATATTTTTTGATCCCGCCTTGCTAGAGCTCTTGTGAATAGATACTAATTTATTAGGTAATTTAAATAAATATTCAGAAGAAAATGAATAATGTAAATATTCAACTATAACATGTCGTTAAAGTAATTCAAACGTTACGTAGTAATTTAAATAATCAAACAAATAATCTATACTATTATATAATAGCCGAAACATTAAAAGTTTGATCGGTCAATACGATACGTGTTGATTTTATTTATTTACCTTTAATTAATTACAGATAAAATTCATCCTACTAATTAATCATTTTACTTTTTCAAATTAAACATATTACCTTTCTATTTTTCAATAACTAATTAATTTACCTTTTCATGTAAAACACAATATCTTTTATATTTTATCAAACTAAAATTTCTCCAATTTTGTTTAATAAAATAATATAATTATATTATAATTATTATTAACTAATCAATTATCTTTTTTCAACCAAAACACGTTACATTTTCTTTTTTCTATAAAAAAAATCTCTCATTTTCCAACTATATCACGTGCAGTGTTATTAAAATAATAATATTAAAATACTAATAATTAACCCATTACATTTTTCACCCAAAACGTATCATCTTTTCTATATTTTTTTTATTTAAAATCCCTTTTTTCTAAAAATATCACAGGCAACATTAATTTCCCGATTTCTAAAACCATATGAGCAATTTTATTTAGTAAAATAACATAAATAAATTATAATAACTACAAAATAATCAGTTACTCCTAAGCCTTGTCCCTCTCATTTGTTTACAAATGAGTTGGGCATCGGGTTAAAAAAAGGTGTAAAGTATAGGAGAAAAATAAGAAAATGAGTAAAGTGGTGTGGCCAATCAATATTTTATGTAATAACGTGAGTATAGTGGAGTAAAGTAGTGGGTGTAATTACTTTTTATATTATAAAACTTTACTATTTTGTGTAAATTTTGAAATGTATAGAATTGAGAGGGATATTCCAAAAATATAAAGAAATGAGAGGGACAGATAGAGTACCTTTTTCACCTAAAACATGTCACCTTTTTATTTTTACGTTACTTTTTCTATTTTTTCTAACTAAAATCTTTCTTTTTCCAAATATATCGCGGATGGTTCTAATTAATAAAATAATAAAATTATAATATTAATAATTAATCGATTACCTTTTTCAACTAAAACTGATCATCTTTTTTATATTTTATAACTAAAATCCTTCTTTTCTAGAAATGTCACGGGCAAAATTAATTTTTCCTTTTCTAAAAACATAACGAGCAATTTTATTTAATAAAATAACATAATTAAATTATGTTACCTTTTTAATTTTCTCTAACCATAAGACCTCACTTTTTCCAATTATATCACCGGCATTCTGTTTAATAAAATAATAATTTTATAATTACTAAAATTAACCGTTTACCTTTTTCAACTAAAACCTATCATTTCTATATTTTCTAACTAAAATTCCTCTCTTTCTAGAAATATCATGGATAATATTTATATAATTATTATCAAATCATCTCATTTAAAAATTTAAGTCTCCAAATTCATGTTTTAAAAAAATTAATTCAAATTAATAAAAAAAAATTCATATAATATTAAACAAAATTCGTGCATCGCAAACTAGTATTTTAAAATTATACTTAAAGAAAAAATATTTTGTTGACCAACCATACTATAACAGCAACCACTACAACACAAATAGGACTTTTTCGACTGTTCATTTTCGACTACGGCTAATTTCAACCACATCCGGTCGAATTTAGTAGGCACGGCTAATTTCGACTAAATATGGTCGAAATTAGCAGTAGTCGAAAATAAACGGTCGAAATTACCAGTATTTTCGACCAAATTTCGTTGTTGGTCGAATTTAGCACCCACCAGCACATGGAGGGAACGTTCCCGCCAATTGAAAATTTCAATTCGACCATATTTGGTCGAATTTAGCAATTGGGGTGTGCGGGAAAATTGCCGCTCCTTTTTTCAATCTTATTGCAAGCGGGAAAAATGCCGCCAAAGAACAATGTTCGACTAACATTGGTCGAATTTAGTAGATGGTCGAAAATATATTAATTCGACAGCATGTGGTTGAATGTGCTAATTTTAATTCGACTAAATATGGTCGAAAATAGATTAATTCGACCGAATGTCGTCGAATGTATTATTACTAAATTCGACTGAATATGGTCGAAATAAGTCGTGTGCACTTTGAAACCCTATTGTCTCTTTTCCACCGGCCGCTTTTGTCACTTTTCATTCTTCTTTGTCACACTTTCCCCCATTTCACCAGCACCATTTTGGCATTTTGTCTTCATGTGAGCTTTCCAAATCATCAAGTAAATTTTGATAATGTAAATTTGAATGTTTTTATTTTGATTAATGTAATTGTGATAATGTTATATGTATAGGAATGAATTTAAATAGTTTTATTTAATTGGTATAAATTGTGTGATAAAATTAGAGATAATGTAAGTAATTAAACAATTTGTAAATTGCATCTACCATATTTGAATATGTGCACATTTTGTAGATGGCATCCGATCGTAGTTGGATTGGTCATAATCAGTATAATGAGGCAAAATACTTAACGGAAGAATACAAAATTGGTGTGGATAATTTCATTAGATTTGCTATAGAACATATGCAAGAAAAAGACAATGGCTTGATAAGATGTCCGTGCAAAGAATATGGAAATTCAACCTATAAAAATCCTAGTATCGTGAGAGTTGATTTGTATCGACATGGTATCATGCAATGGTATACTAGATGGGATTGTCATGGAGAGGAAGATATGTCACGGGATGAAGTTGGAACGAGTTCTGCTTATGCTAGCTATAGAGATGATGATATGTATGATGCACGTGATGATGATTTCGAGGATTGTGAGGATTTTAAGGAGGAACCGAACGAAACAGCACAAAATTTTTACAACGTAGTGAAGACTGCTTCTGAACCAATTTATCCAAATAATGACAATTTCACTACATTGGAGTACGTGATGGAGTTGCTTGAGTGGAAAAACAAGCACAATAGCAGTAATAATGGTTTTGCTGAGTTGTTTCACATCATTGGATTAGTATTGCCCGACGATCATAAATTGCCTGAGAAGTACTACACTGCGCGGAAAATGATCAAAGGATTGAATATGGAGTACGAAAAGATTGATGCTTGCGAGAATGATTGCATGTTATTTTACAATGAAAATAACTTGAAGACACATTGTGATATATGCAAAGTAGACAGATACAAAGTACAAAAAGATCCAAAAAACATAAGGTCCCACGAAAGATCTTGCATTACTTTCCTATTACCATGAGATTGTAGCGTTTATTTATGGCTGAGAAGACTGCAAAATGTATGAGATGGCACCATGATAGAGTTGTGGTTGAAGGTCAGTTAAGTCACCCAGCAGATGGAGATGAATGGAAACAATTTGATTGTAGATTTCCAAGATTTTCAAAGGAGGTTCGGAATGTTAGACTGGGACTCTCTACCGATGGATTTGACCCCTTTCATGATGCACATGCTAGGGAGTATACTGTATGGCCTGTTGTGATTTTTGTGTACAATCTTCCCCCATCTATGTGTACTAAGGCTCCGTACATGTCCATGCCTCTTCTTATTCCCGGATCGACCGATCCGACAAAAGACTTGCATGTTTATCTTAGGCCGATAATTGATGAATTGAAAACATTGTGGCATACTGGGGTGGAAACATATGACATATTCTCATGCACAGATTTTATGATGAAGGCAGCTCTTTTGTGGACAGTTAGTGACTTTCTTGCACTTGCTATGCTTAGTGGGTGGTCTACTAAAGGTAAGTTGTCATGTCCAATTTGCATGGGAGAGGTGAAAGCTAAGCAACTTAAACATGGTGGTAAAGCTACTTTTTATGGCACGGCTCGGTATTTTTTAGAACCGGATGATCCTCTAAGAAGGAGCAGACGGTTTGGAAGCATTGAGACACAATCAGTTTGTGCTCGACATTCAGGATCACGTGCAAAGACTATGTGTGAGCAGATACAGTTTCCCCCTTCAGGAAAGTCATCGAAAAGAAAACCGAAGGATTATGGCGTGACACATAATTGGACTCACAGCTCTCCATTTTTTGAGCTTCCATATTGGGAGACACTCAGCCTTCGTCATAATATTGACAGTAGCACACTGAAAAGAATATCTTTGAAAAAATATTTTTCATAATTCTTGGTGATGTGAACAAGTCCAAAGATAACACAAAAGCAAGAAAGGATTGTAAAGAATTAGGTGTACACCGTGAGTTGTGGATTCAAGGTGATGACACGGAACCACATGCACCATTTGTGCTCTTGAGGGAACAAATTCATCAGTTGTTCAAGTGGATTGAGGCATTGAAATTGCCAGATGGGTATGCCTCAAACATATCTAGGTGCGTGAATTGGAAGAAAAATTGCATTCGCAGGATGAAATCGCACGACTCCCATGTTTTTATGCAAAAGTTGTTGCCTATTGTTTGTCGTGACTTACTTCCAAAGCATGTAGTTGATCCTATTATTGAGTTGTGCAACTTCTTTCAAGATTTATGCTCGTTGAGTCTCAAATACACAGATTTGCAGAAAATGGAGAAAGATATAGTGAGGATAATGTCCAAGCTTGAAACCGTCTTCATTTCAGGTTTTTTTAATCCGATGGAGCATTTGCCACTACATTTAGCTACCAAGGTAAAGTTGGGTGGTCCGGCAAATTGGCGTTGGATGTATTTTGTTGAGAGATACTTGCACAACTTGAAATTGAAAGTTGGAAACAAAGCTCAAGCCGAAGGTTCGATGGCACAACGCTACACTAAAGAGGAATGTGTACACTTTTGCTAAATGTTTTTTGATTCCAAAAAGGAAAGATTGTGTGATCGATTACGTCAAAACGAGTCACCTCGAAAGGTTCATGATGTCGGTTTGTTAGAAGTTTACACGTATCCGACACATCCTAGTCTACGAACTAGAGATAGAATTTTGAGTAATGATGAACATGGACTTGTGACATACTATGCTCTTATTAATTCGCCGAAAGTTGGAAAGTACTTACGGTAAGATTTTTTTAACCATCTTTACTTCAATAATTAAGAATTTAGTTTACAAATTAATTTTTTTTTGTTCAATATAAATATGTAGTGGATTCCAAAAGTTGGTGCAACAATATTACCCCCACCTCAAGATGCTGAAAAAGAACAATATCAAAAAGAACATTTTCGAGATTGGTTTGAAAGAAGGGTATGTGTTTTCTTTTATACATACACACACATATGCTTATATTTTTTGTATATTTAACTTTATTCACATATGTTTTTCACGTGTATTTTAGGTACAAGATGATGAAGAGCTCAAAAAGATATTTTTAGACCTTATAAGAGGTCCGATGTATCAAGTGGAGTCTTATAAAGCGTGCAAATGGAATGGCTACAAATATAGTTGTGTAAATGCTAAAGACCTCACTTCACCAAACTCTGGTGTAGTTATCATTGGTGAGGAATTTAATATACTCTTGATATCCAAATTATATATTTGCTTTATTATTTATATTCAAATTTTATACTTTTTTAATTATAGGAACTTCTAACAAAGAAAGTTTTGGAAACTATTACGAAAGATTAGAAGAAGTTTTAAAACTAGTATATCACAATGGGCATCAAGTAATCGTCTTCAAATGTCATTGGTTTGATCACACGAAACATGTCAAAGTCGATAAACACTGGATGACCATCGTGGATGTCAAATCAAAGTTAAATGTCGACGACGTGTTTATTTTGGCTAGCCAAGCCCATCAAGTATACTATGCACCAAATATTTCAAATGCAAAATCATCATGGTATACGGTTCTAACAACAAAAAGTCGACAAGTTGATGAAAGCGTGTCAACCAAAGAAAATATTAGAATCAATGATGATGTTCTACAAAATGAGGTGTCAAATGCTTCATCATCACACGTCGAAAGAGTTATTGTTCACAATCCCTCAAATTTTTTTGTTGACTTGAGGATGTTTGAAAATGACTATTCGGTATACCATGATGATGTAGAAGAAAGTCAAAAATCTAAAGAAGACGAAGACAAAGATGAGAATGAAGCCGAAAATGATGAATTAAGTGATAATGATGATTTAGTATAAGTTATCATTTTTAATCTAATTTGTATCAAAAAAATTATTTATTGAACTATTAAATTTATTAAGTTCGAAGTTTACTCAAATGTTTATAAATTAAGTTGAATGGATTGTATTATTGTGTGGATTGTAATTGTTGTGTGTATTGTAATTGTTGTGTTATATCTATTACAGGAGGTTTATGCAGAAGCTGCTGGGAAGGGAAATATGGTCAATTAAATTCGACCAGTAAACGTCGATAATTATGGTCGGCTAAATTCGACCAGTAAAAGTTGACTAAATATGGTCGGCCAAATTCGACCAGGAATAGTCGAATAAACTAAATTCGATAAGAAAAAGTCGACCATAGTATGACTAAATTCGACCATTTTCAATTGAATATCTTTTAATATATATAGATATTTTCCCCCAATTTTTCATTTTCAGCATTTTTTTCTTTCCAAAATTAGGGTTCGGCACCCATTTTCTTTCTTTTCTCCGTCAATTGCTGAAGAAGGCGAAAGCTCAAGGCGAAAATTAGGGTTTAATTTCTTGAGGCATTCACAAGTATTTCTTTCCTCTCTCTCTCTACACAAAGTTCTTTAATATTTAGGCGTAAATATACATACGCACCTATATTTATATGCAAGTTCTTGATTTAATCAAAAGCTTCTTTTAATTAGTTTGTATTTATGCTTATTTATCTGTTTGTAGCTTAGGGTTTGTCTTCTTATACTGTGTTATAGTGTGATATTTAGGATCAACAACTCAAATTATGATATTTGAATCCATTTAGTTTAAATTTGTGATATATGGGGTTAACACCCCCGAACTTGAGTTGCTCAAATTTGAATCGGACCAGCAGATTCAAATTATGTAAGATATGGAATAATTTTAATATTTTAAATCTTTGTGTTTGCATGTTTTTTTAATATTTACAACTTTGCTCTTTCAATAAAATTATTTACGTTTATTTGATATAATGTGTGGATAATATATTGTTATATTTCAAATTATAATATTTGGGTACTTATATTTATATTAAAATAAATGCATATTATAAAAATATTAAAAATAATAATATAGAGTGTTTTCTATGTAGTTTTATTTTTATTAATATCAAAATAGATAATTTTTTTAGTATTAAAATTACTATGTAATTTTACTTTTATTTGTTAATACCTCTTTATTTTTATTTTTATTTTGCAACAAGTCAACAACCCATCTTAATTCCCATCAGTATTTGAATTTTCATGAAATAATATTAGCAAAACGGAAAGAGGAAAAAAGGGGGAAAAAAACCCAACTCGAGTTGGAATTTAGACAGAGACCGGCGGTTATCTTTGAGACAATTAATCAAACAAGTGTGTTGGCTCATAAATCAATTATATACAAACAAAAACACCTTGCTATAATTTAATTTTCCAACTTTCTCACAAATCAAAAGCCCCTGATTTATACACTAGTCACATTAATAGACCTAATTTGAAACAAAAATTAGAAAAAATTAATCAGAGAAGAACCATACCTGCGCTTGCAAAACTGGCGGGAGTGAAGAAGGTAACAAATGGATCAGCGGGAGCGGGAGGAGAAGAGTGGGAGATGAGGTGTCCACTACTACAGGTCTGTACGGGCTTCAACATATATAGCCAAGCAAATGGCGTTGGCTATATTTTTACATAACAGCTTTTGTGGGTTGGAGAGGTGTTAAATAGAGAGATTGGCTATATGGGTTACCAGCTAGACTGTTTTAGACAAGGGGTCTCTCAGTTGGAGATGCTCTGAACACTTGGTTATAGAGTTTTAATTTACTAGCTAGCATCCTTATTATTAATAATAAACAGCTAGCGACTGAACGATCGCATGGACAATCTTCCTGGAGATATTTTGGTTGAAATTCTTTTACTTGTACCTGTAATAACCCTAACTTTAGCAAAACTACAATGATCACATGAATAGTAATTTTGAGGATTTAGAGAAATGGTATGTAGGTACTCTGCAATGGAAACAGAAAATGAATAAACAGAAACCATACTAGTAATGTACACTGAAATTAAGTGACTCGAAATGATGATGGATTTCAGAAATTCCTAAATATGGATTTTTGAGGATTTTGACTTCCAAAGAGCTTCTATTGGATCTTAAGGGGCATGGAAATATTATAAGAATTATATATTAAGGGATTAGAGAATTTAGATTAAACCAGGGGATTATTAAGTTAAGAGAATACCAAAAGAATTTGGAATGTTAAATGATTTCAGAACCACTGAGATAATGAGGTATATTCGAGACGAACCACAATTAGACGAGTATGGAAACCAAGCAACCAAGATTAATAAAATAACAAGGATTATATCACATTAGTAATTACCAAGATTATTAGCATTTTACCTAGGAAAAATCAAGAAAGGAATAAAAGGATGCATCCAATGACATCATCCTTTGCATCATCTTCCACTAACACAAATTAAGGGCAAATTAGTCTTTAAACCATGGGATTTTTCTACTAAACTCTAGAACTCTAAAGATTAGATGACAAGATGAGATAGGATCAAAACAAACAAAAAGAAACTCTCCCCCATTTCCAAAAGCTCCATTCGAATTTTACAAAAAAAAAAGAGAAAACAAAAATCAAAACCCTAGCTCTCTTCAATATTAAATCAAGGGATAAATCATGGGTGTTCTTGGAGGTTAGGAAGGATCATATACAAAGTTTCAAAGCCAATCATCATCATCTTCATAGGTAATAAAATCATTCAAGTTACTTGATGAATAGTAGTGAATAGTAGAATCTTAGAACTAACTTTGTTTTTATGGATCTTTTAGTTGATTCAAGCTAAGATAAGGTTGTTTAAGGATATACCAAGGTTTATTAAGGATCTTTGAAGCTTCAAGAAGGTATAAACACTCTTGCCCCTTTTTATATTATGATGGATATTGTTGGTTTAGTGATTAAGTGATGTAAAGATCAAGATTATGATGTTATATGTGTTTGTAAATGGTTTGAGTTAAATATGGAAGTGTTTGGAATTGTAACCATGGCTGGTGAAGAAGACCACATGGTGTAGGTGATGATTGTTGTGGTTGATAATTGATTTGGAGGAGTTGGATTTATGGAAAGTACGAAAATATAGCCGTTATAATGTCCGTTTTTCGTTAGAACTACAAACTGCCCTGTTTTGTGACCCCTGTATTCGTACGGTACCTCACTGCCTAGGTTACCAATTGACCATGAAATGATAGAGCTTAGTTCATAGATCGTTTTGATATAAGGTGCATTAAAATCTGATGAACGGTTTAGGAGAAAAGTCAGTTTTAGTGAAAGACGTTCGAAAACCGAGAAACCGTAAATGTATCAAACTTGAGGTTACAATTACCATACTTTAACATTGTTAAAAGTCACGAAATTTTGGGATATGGTAGTAGTGTGGTAAAAGAACTATTTCCAGTTGACTTTACATTAAAATTCGAAATTTAAAAATTATAAGAAATTCTGCAGTCGAGTGTGGTCGTTAAGGGAAATGGTGAAAACCCCTGAAACTTCGATTTAGGTTATAAATGGTTAAGTTCTTGAACCTTTGGGGTAATAGGAATACGTTAAACATATATTAAAGTTTCAAAGGTAATGTTATACAAGAGTGTAGTGAGTAAGAGATGTGGTTCTAACGACAGTCCTTTTGTGTTTATAGAAACTCCGGAAGAGGGACGAGCAATACTGTTAGGATACCGAAACCGAGGCAAGATTTCTTCTATCCTTACTTTGTAAAACTACTTATCTTCACAAAGAAACTTGATTTCATGGAATATATATGTGATGCTATTATTACTATATTGTGAAGAAATTGTCTTCCTTGAGTATTGATATTGAAAAGAAAGGTATACGAAGATGTATATGAATATGAATATGAGTACGAAGATGTATATGAATATGGATATGAGTATGAGATGGATATTTATAGAGATGATTATGCATGAAGTGAACATGCCTTATGATTAAGAGAATATGAGAGAATGGTATCAGTTGTTATCTAAAGAAAAGAATGGTATCAGTTGTTATCTAGGGTTATATGATTTATAATATTTTGCTAAAGATATTCTTTTTCAATATCAGTGGTTTAACAAATATTATTTGGTTATTATTTACTACTCTTTAAATAGACGGAATTTTTCGGAATATAAAAGTATATTTGATTTCTTGATTATGAAAGAGATGTCTGGATCATGATCAAAGCATTATGTTATATATATATATATATATATATATATATATGTGTTATAGAAGTAATGTGCGAGAATGGAAATGATATGAGCGAATGATATGTGGGAATGAAAGCGAGAAAATGGAAATGTGGAATGATATTTTGAAAAGGGAATAATGATGTGATAAAAAGGGGGATTGCAACAGACTTGCGTAAGTGGCTGTGTTAGGGCTGTGTGCGACACAGTCCAGTATTTTTTTTTTTATTACGGCACGAAGATGCCAAGGGAGGATGTTAGCAGGTGGCCTTCCTCCAGGGATGATCTTCATTCCTTCTACCGGTAGTAAAAAGAGAGCAGGTACGATTAGGCGACTGATCATCGTCCTAACGTATCAGGCGACAGCAGATTTCCCCAATGTTTTTGAATAGAAAGTGTATACAATGGTTTTCAGATTTCTATACTGAAAACAGAATAATGATACGAGATGATGGAATTATGGTTACAGATGAAGAAAAACTGATATTATATTATTTCAGATTTCTATACTGAAAACAGAATAATGATATGAGATGATGGAATTATGGTTGCAGATGAAGAAAAACTGATATTATATTATTCCAGATTTCTATACTGAAAACAGAATAATGATATGAGATGATGGAATTATGGTTATAGATGAAGAAAAACTGATATTATATTATTTTAGATTTCTTTCTTATAATAGTAAGTGGATGATGTATTATTAAATAAGAGCTTTATTCTTCCTTAAGGCTTTTAATTGTTTTCTGCTATTATATATGCATATACATATATGTATACCTGTTCACATTCTAAATTCTAGATTACAATATTATCTTGCTGAGCTATTATAGCTCATTCTTGCTACTTATGTATATAGCAGCTAGGTCCCATGCCGATACTACGCACTACACCCCGCAAGAGGGTAAGGGAAAGGCGACCTTTTGAGCTAGTGTTGGCGACCATCCCCGAGGTAGTGACAAGCGAAGGGGCTTAGTAGATTTATGTAAATTAAGTGTGTAAGTTGTAATAAACTTTTGGTTGTTGAAATGCTTCCTGTAGAAGTATTATTCAACAATGTACTTAGTAGAATTCTGGGTTTGTAATAACTGTTAACTTTAAACTTTTAATATTGTGAATGTTGTTCTATGAGCATATGACTGGTGTGTGTGTGTGTGTGTGTATTAGTGTGGGGTCAATTGCTTAATTAGTAAAAAAAAAAGACTAAAGAGATATTGATATTGATCGGAAATTGGACCGTGATGACCTGGATCCTTGACCCCGGATCTAGGGGCGTCACAGATGGTATCAGAGCTAAGAGTCATATTGCTCAGGAACAAGAGTGATAGTAATATACGCATATAGATATATAGGTAATGATATAAAATATGAACTCATATCGAGTTCAAGGGGGGTTTGTCAAACGAAGCGTTTATTCTGAGTCGCGATTATAATTTTATAGATTATTGCTAATAAAGGTTATTATGCCAAAAGTGTTAAGTTTATGTAGCACATGAGATCGATATGAGAAAGGGAATACTTGATGTATCGGGAAGTGTACGTTAGATAACCTAGTGAGTAATCCCAGGGTGATCTATCATCTCTTATTCGAAAAAAAAAAGAAAAAAGAAGGGCCTGTATCTTTTCAAAACTTTTTGGTACCTTTGGAATGTGTTTCAAAATTGTATTTTATCTATTTTAGTCAAAATATTTCTCTAAGATTATTTTTGGAAGAGGGTATTTATCATCGTGATTAAATGTTTTCTTTATACTTCTTATTCCAACTAAGAGGAACAATCCTATATGTATACACAAGGACGATCTGTCTGATTGAAAGTCGGAGGGGACGCCCTCACTTGTGTTACGTACGGGTTCTTCCATCATATTGATTTCCCAAAATATTCTTTTGTTTCGAATAAGAGCTATTTAAAACTCTTAATCTTATAAATTGTTGCGGGACCCTTGCTTGTTTCTGGATCCGTTTCAAATCAAAGTTTCTTAAATTTTATAAATTGTTTCGAATATAGAAGATTTCAGTAATGGATGGGATAATGGAAGCAAGGTTTAGAGTATACGTTATTATACGAGGAAACTTGAGATTTCAAGGGAAATTTCAATAAGAGATAATTAGAGCTAGAAGAGTTTCGATATAAAAGAGAAAGGAATTTCGTGAGAAGAAATGGGCATATTTGAGGACTAGTGAGATAAAAGAATATGAGGAATTTTAAGGTATAATTGAGATTTACTATTGAAAGTAAAGTGTATTTTGAGGAAAAGTCAGAATAAGGATAAACAAAGGAAGTGGGGATAATTAATGAAGTTTGTGTATTCTGTCTAAATTCTATCGTATTTTGATATTAAATGTTGAGATTCTAAAATATTGATGTATATAAGGTGATTGACTTAAATGAAAAGGTTATTGTGCTAAAGGTGATACGCTTATTTGCTAAAGTTGAGTTGAGAATATTAGGGTATATAAATGAGTTAACTAGTGATATAATTGTTGATGTGCTGGAAATGATACAATTAAAATCGCAAGCGCACGATCTTCGTTTTAGTATTTAAGATTCGATCCACAGGGAATAATATTTATTTCGCGGTCCTTAATTTCTAATTTAGGCGAATTAGAACAAGAATGATTTTTGGAAATTTGATTTTATACTATTTAATTCCTAAAGTAAATTTAAGCTAAAAAAATTAAAATTAGAAAAATTAACCACTCTTAATTTATTCGAACTAAGGTAATTTGAAATATTTTTATTTTATTTTTTTTTTTTTTACTATTAATTCCTAAAACTATTTTTCTTTCTTTTTTTTTTTTTTTTTTTTTTTTTTAAAACAAATTTACCTTATTCTATTTTAATCTAATTAAATAAAAGTGAAAACAAGATTATTTTACAAACTAGGATTTTAAATTTAAATAACTTTCATTTACATGAGAAGCAGCAACCAGAACTTTAAATTTGATTCTAAGATTAGTAACAAACAGCAACAAGTCACGAAAAATGACAACTCGGCTCAGACTTTGCAAAACCTTATAACTCAGAAAAGCAACTCGCAGCAGCCAAGCTTCCTATTTCGATTTAATGACAAAATGACATAAACGACAAACAATTATTCTCAACAAACAATAACTAAACTCGACTCTTGACAGAACAGCGCACAACTCTTTCAAAACAAAGTAAATCACAACGATCAAAACATAATTTTTTTATCGATCAAAACTACCACTGGCAACTCAGGAACCACGAAGCAACGAAAACTCACGAACTCATCTCAGACTTTAATTTATCAGCAGCGACCAAATCAAATAACCAACTCAACAGCAGGATAAAATACAAACACAATCGACTCCATTAAAACTTAACATACACTCAGATTATAGCAAAATTACACACAACAAAGACACGGACTAGTCAAAATCAAAGAACTCGGCAAACAAGGAAAACTCGAAACTTAGTTAGAACTCGAACGATACAACCCACAGCAACGACTCGGAACAAAACAAACGCAGGAACTTCGAACAGGAAACCACGAAATACGAACAGAAATGACTCAGTTATTCAGTACATACACTACAACTACAAACAACTCGAAAACACAAAAGGCGGAAAACGAAACTTAACAAGGAAACTCGACCAAACAATCAAGAACAGCGAACAAATAGAATTCTCAACAACAAAACCAAGACCAAACTCAGCACTATAAAATCAAACCACAAAAACTCAAGCACAATCCACAAATTTCGAACTATCAATTCAGAAGTTTACAAACACAAACTCAGTAATATTACAAACAAAACTTCAGAAATTCTCAACCAAATACTCAGTTGACTACACAGACTACAAAAAACGAACATCAAACCCTCGGTAATAAAAACTCAAACTAATACTAACCGAAACAAGCAAAAGAGAACTTAGATTAACTATCACAACCGAGCACGGGTAAATTGAATCAAAACAACGACAAATAGAATCCAAAGGTCTAAATACGGACTTCTCTATTATGGCGGAAAATCAATCTACGAAAACTAATTTGGGGACAGGGGGTTTAAGGGGTTGGTGGGGTGAAGAAAACAACGAAAATGCAAGAAGAAGAAGAGGCTGTCGGGTTTTAGTGATTTAATCCAAGTGAAAGAAAATGGAAGGGGAGGTTGGGCTTGCAATTCGAAGAGAGAGAGAAGGGGAAACGTGGGGAGAGAGATATATAGAGATTAGACCGGAGAGGAGAGATTGGAGAGATTAATGGGAGAGATTTTGAGCGAGATTTGTTTTGCAGGGGATGAAAGGAAACAAACTGGGTTTGTTTTGATTTACGGAAAGAAGAAACATGGAGACTAAAACTGGGTTTCTCTCGAATATAATTAAAAATAGGGGAAGGCTCTCATGCTGCTTCGAATTAATACAGAAAGAAAATATGAACTGCAAATTAATAAAATTACTATTTTTTTGTTATATATATATTTTTTTATATTAACACATCAAATATTAAAATTTAGATCTGCAAGTAATAATAATAAAACCCACGAAGAAATAGAGATTTAAAGGGGCATAACTTACAATTAAAACGAGAAATAAAATTACGAAACAAATCCTTAAATCGATACTTTCAATCCCGTGTGGTTAGCGTTGCTACTTTGTCCACCCGAGAATTTACGAAAATAAAGAAATAAAGAACAAGGAGAGAAATGAGAGAGAAGTACAAGAAATTAAATGAAACTTGAAATTTGCATAAAAAATAAGAGTGTTTATAAGAAAAATAGAAAATTATCACTACAATTTTTTGGAGATGAACTAATACAACATATTTCTAGTATGTAGGCTAAAAATTGGTTTTTACAAGTGAAGAGATTAAGGCTATTTATAGGAAAATTTTAGGGTTTTTGGTTGGTAAGGTTGAATCTTGACCATTGATTTAGTTTAGTGTTGGCTAAATCTTGGCCATCCAATTTCTTTGATAACAAAATGCACCACCACCCCTAGCTTTTTATTTTCTTTTTGTTTTGGTCCTTCTTCTTCTTCTTTTTCTCTTCCTTGACCTTTATTTTCTTTATTTTGCAATTTCTTCAGTTTTCTCGAATTTTCCTGAAATGCAACAAATTAATTTATTAAAATACGAACACAAGCAATAAAAAGGCAATAAAAATATGCAAAATTATGCACTAATCAAATGCCCCCATACCTATCTTTTGCTCGTCCTCGAGTAAAACACAAAGAAAAATGCAGAATGAAAAACCTATACTCACTGTCGTAGGAATCACGGGTAATTTTAGGTTTACCAACCCGTTAAACCTATAGACGATCTCTACAGGAGGAGTGTTGTCTCCTAAGGGTTTACAGAAGATATACCCATAAAATCTTTGAGATAAGTCAACAAGTATCCAACTTTCCTCTTTTACTCTAGCTTTCATTGGTGTCAACAAAACAATTTTGTAGGAAAATACATGCCTTAAAGATTATTCTAATAATAACAAAGTTATAGGTTCCCACAATCCACATGATTAGACTAAAAATTTACAAAAAATCCCAAGGTGTGTAGTGAATTTAAGGCCTATGATGGATTAACTGTATACGAACATTTTCTCTTTTTCAACCAATATTGAACTGACCCAATCTCTATCAGAACAAGTATCTAGCCAAACTTCACGTTCTTAGTAGTTAGACCGACTGTGCAATGGTTGAGGTCCCAAAAGACTTTTGCATCAATACCCATTTAGCGAGTTTTAGGTCAACAATCCCAGATCACAAAGGACCTTAGGTTGCTAGGCACAAAGTCCCCTCGGACTTACTTACTCGGGTTATTAATGAGCCCAACCTAGCCGATTTCCCTACTAAGAATTTATTATTACACTAGCACTCAACAATTTCAAACATTTATTGACTTTTTTTTCTTTTTTCTTTTCTCTTTTTTTTTTTTTTTTTTTTTTTTTTATATATATATATATATGACACTATACGAACCAAATTTCGCAAAGGTTTGATTCGACATTGTTCTAACATGTGGGTTCTCTCTCAGGTATCGAATAACATTCCTATACAATTTTTCCATCAAAAGTCTTGTGCAAATGTGCCGTCTTGGTCTTTTAAGCAAAAATTTGTTCGACACAAGTTTCATGAGGAAAACCTTACCTGACTACGTTCAAATTATCTAAAGGCATTATACATATAATTTTCGAAAAATAGTCAACACCAACTAGTTCTAGAATTCAAAGAGTGGGAAGGACAACTAAGCTAAAATAACTCTATTTTTGGATTTTTAAAATTTTTCAATTTTTTTGGATTTTTGAATTTTATGTATTTACACTAAAACCCTCCCCCATACCTAAATCATGCATTGTCCTCAATGTATGCAAAATGCAGGATAAATGACAAGGGAGAATGGTGAAAAAATACCTGATAAGGATGAAAGAGAGTTTACAATTACCTACTGAAGAAACTTACTTGATTCATGGATCGATGAGGTAGATAACCTCTTCCTCGGGATCAATTGGCAGCTCTAAAAATGGTTTGAGTCTTTGTCCATTAACTTTAAATATATCACCATTTTTAGGATTTTCAATTTCAACAGCACCGTGAGGAAAAACGACCCTAACAACATAAGGACCTTCCCACCGGGATCTCAATTTCCCGGGAAACAAATGAAGCCTAGAATTGTACAAAAGAACTTTTTGACCAGGAGAAAAAGATTTTCTCAAAATAGATTTATCATGAAAAAGCTTAGTTCTTTGCTTATAGATTTTAGCGTTCTCGTAGGCTTCATTTCTCAACTCCTCGAGTTCAGACAATTGCAACTTCCGATGACTACCAGCGGTTGGTAAGTCAAAATTCAGCTCTCGAATGGCCCACATGGCCCTATGTTCGAGCTCAACGGGCAAGTGACAGGCTTTACCAAAGACAATCCGATAAGGGGACATGCCTAAAATGGTTTTGAAAGCGGTCCGATAGGCCCACAAGGCATCTATCAACTTAGTTGACCAATCCTTCCTATTCGAGTTGACAGTCTTTTCTAAAATCTGCTTAATTTGACGATTCGAGACTTCAACTTGCCCACTAGTTTGAGGATGGTAAGGGGTGGCTAGCCGATGAGTTATTGAGTACTTTTTCAAAAGAGACTCAAATTGACGATTCTTGAAGTGCTTGCCTTGGTCACTAATGATAGCCCTAGGTGTACCGAAACGAGAAAAGATATTCTCTTTGAGGAATTTAAGAACGACCTTGTTATCATTGGACTTAGTAGCAATGGCTTCCACCCACTTAGACACGTAATCGACCGCTAACAGAATGTAAAGGTTGCCAAAGGAACTGGGAAAGGGGCCCATAAAATCGATACCCCATACATCGAAAATCTCAATGATTAAGATGGGGTTCATTGGCATCATATTTCTCCTAGTGATCTTTCCTAAGTGTTGACACCTATTACACGTGGCACAGTATTCAGCAGCATCCTTGAACAAAGTGGGCCAATAAAAACCGCTTTGGAGGATTTTAGCGGTTGTTTTCTTAGCACTAAAATGCCCTCCGCAGGCTTGGTCATGGCAGAAAGAAAGGATATTTCTGAATTCATGATTTGGGACGCACCTCCGAATGATTTGATCGGGACAGTATTTAAAGAGATACGGGTCATCCCAAAAGAAGTGTTTGACCTGTGAGAAAAATTTCGATCTATCTTGAGAGGACCAATGAGAGGGAATGTCACCGGTTGCAAGATAGTTGACAATATCGGCGAACCAAGGGGGAGTGGAAATGGACAGAAGTTGCTCGTCCGGAAAAGATTCGTTTACGGGAGAGTCGATGGTGGACTCCACTATCAAGCGGGAAAGATGATCGGCGACAACATTCTCAGAACCCTTCTTATCCCTAATTTCTAGGTCAAACTCTTGGAGCAAGAGAATCCACCTAATCAATCGGGCTTTAGAGTCTTTCTTAGAGAATAGATAACGAAGAGCGGCATGATCGGTGTAGACAATGATTTTCGAACCGATAAGATAGGACCGAAACTTGTCGAGAGCAAAGACTACGGCTAGAAGTTCTTTTTCGGTGGTAGAATAGTTAAGTTGGGAATCATTCAAAGTCTTGCTAGCGTAGTAAATGACATGGGGCATCTTATCGATTCGTTGCCCTAAAACGGCTCCTACCGCATAATCAGAAGCGTCACACATCAACTCGAAGGGGAGATTCCAATCGGGGGATCGAATGATTGGGGCAGAAGTCAATTCTTTCTTAAGATGCTCAAAAGATTGTAAACAATCGCTATTGAAATCGAATTTGACATCCTTCCCGAGAAGATTGGTTAAGGGTCTAGCCTTCTTGCTAAAATCCTTAATGAAACGCCTATAAAAACCCGCATGGCCTAGGAATGAACGAATGGCTTTGACCGTCTTGGGTGGGGGTAGATTTGCAATGAGGTCAACTTTGGCTTTATCGACTTCTATCCCCTTTTCAGAAATTTTATGACCAAGAACGATCCCTTCCTTAACCATGAAATGACATTTCTCCCAGTTGAGAACGAGGTTGGTTTCTTTACACCGTTTTAAAACTAACTCAAGATGGTTTAGGCACTGGTGAAAAGACGAACCAAAGATGGAAAAGTCATCGATAAAGATCTCGAGAAAATCCCCTACCATGTCAGAAAAGATGCTCATCATACACCTTTGGAAAGTGGCTGGAGCAGTGGTTAGACCAAAGGCTAAACGTCGATAGGCAAAGGTTCCAAAGGGACATGTGAAAGTGGTCTTTTCTTGGTCTTCGGGAGCAATGGGAATTTGAAAATAGCCAGAATAACCATCTAGAAAACAATAGAACGAATGACCGGCTAACCTTTCCAACATTTGATCGATAAAAGGCAAGGGAAAGTGGTCTTTTCTAGTGGCAGAATTGAGTTTCCTATAGTCTATGCATACCCTCCACCCATTCTGAACACGGGTGGGCACTTGTTCATCATTCTCGTTGGTGACAACGGTAATGCCAGACTTCTTCGGAACTACTTGAATGGGGCTGACCCAAGAGCTATCAGAAATGGGATAAATGATCCCATTATCGAGACACTTAAGAATTTCTTTTCGAACAACTTCCATCAGGGTGGGGTTCAAACGCCGTTGAGGGTCTCGAACGGGTTTCGCATCATCAACTAGGTGAATTCGATGTTGGACAATGGCCGGGCTAATTCCTTTAATATCAGAGATACTCCAACCTATGGCCTCCTTATGTTCTCTAAGTACCCTAACAAGCTCATCCTCTTGTGACTCGGTCAAATCAGAGGCGATAATAACGGGAAGAGACTCGTTAGGACCTAAAAAGGCGTACTTAAGAGTGTCGGGAAGAGGTTTAAGTTCTAAATCGGGCGGCTTCGACTCAACAGGTTCACTGGTTTCGAAAAGAGACAGGGGAGATGGTGCAACATCATGATTATTTGTAGGAATGGTGGATTCTAACATTTGGTTGACCTCATTTGTATATTCGGAAACATCCCAGTTTTGACCAAAGTGGTTTAAACAAAAATCAAGAGCATCATTAGGGGTCATGAAATTTTGATCAACTATTTCATCAATTAAATTAACATCCATAGGTTGATCATGAAAATCATCGGGTTGTTTCCCAACATGAAAGATATTGAGGTCAATGGTCATGTTCCCAAATGTTAGTTTCATCAATCCATTCCTACAATTAATCAAAGCATTCGAAGTGGCTAGAAACGGACGTCCTAGAATGACGGGAATTTGATATGTCGGATTCCTAACCGGTTCGGTTTCTAGCACCACAAAATCAACAGGAAAGACGAAATCTCCAACTTTAATTAGCACGTCCTCGATGATCCCCTTAGGAATTTTGATTGATCTATCTGCTAATTGGAGGGTAACGTTCGTCTTTTGAAGTTCTCCTAACCCTAGGGTTTGGTAGACAGAATATGGAAGCAAGTTCACACTGGCGCCTAAATCGAGTAACGCCTTGTCCACAAAAGAATTACCTATGACACATGAAATTGTGGGACAACCGGGGTCCTTATATTTCACGGGAATCTGGTTAGAAAGAATTGAGCTCACTTGAGAGGTCAAAAAGGCCTTCTTAGGGACGTGAGTAGTTCGCTTATGTGTGCACAAATCTTTTAGACATTTCGCATACGAAGGAATTTGTTGAATCGCGTCTAAAAGAGGAATATTGACTTTAACTTGCTTGAACACCTCTAAGATCTTGTCTAATTGAGCAGTTTGCTTATTAGAGACGAGGCGTTGTGGGTAAGGAGCCTTTGGTTTATAGACTTGTTCTTCGGGAACGGGCTCCGATGTTGTTCCACTCGAAGAAGATGGCTGACTAGAAAGAGGTGAAGAGACAGGAATTGGAGTTTGATCCGAATGATCGAGAATAGGTGTCGGTGCAACGTTTGATTCTTCTTTTTCCTCTTCGGGGGACTCGACTCCTACTCGATTATCAACATGTTTCCCGGATCTCAGGGAAATGACAGCATGCACATTGTCAGGAGGTCTTTGATTAATAGGAAACTTAGGGTTGACCTCAGCCTGACTTGGAAACTTATTCTTCTCACGCTCGTGGATGGCGCTAGCTAATTGGCTCACTTGTACCTCTAACTTAGATATGGCTTGGGTGCTAGCATTTAGGATCTGCCTATCTTGAGTCATGGTTTGCATGAAGGTTTGTTGCGATTGAGCCAAATTAGTGGTGGTCTTGAGAAGCGCATCGAGACTTTTCTCCAACGATGTAAGTCGCTTATCCGACTCAGAAAAACCGGGAGGGTGGGAAGGAGCTTGAGTCGGATAAGGAGCATGATTTTGAGGGGAGAAAGAATTCGCGTGAGGTTTATGAAAAACAGGTGGTTGAGAATGGAAGTTTTGGAACGAAGGAGGTTGATTTTGGAATTGTGCGGGGTGAGATTGTTGACCTTGATTCCAAGAAAAGTTCGGGTGATTTTTCCAACCGGGGTTATAAGTAGGAGCATAAGGATCATTTCGAGGACCCGATTGGAACATCGCATTGACTTGTTGAAAGTCTTGAGGATTTTGTATCCCTTGACTGGTCGAGTTAAAATTTGAGCACATGGATACTTGGGAATGGGACCCGTTGGTTTCTAAGGCTTCTAAACGCCGAGTAAGAGTGGCTAATTTAGCCTCGGTCGCGATAGAGTTACCAACTTGATGTAGCCCTCTTTGATGCATGGTAGCTATTGAATCGTTTGATTTCTCGGGCTCTCGAGTGGGCTCCCTAGTTGATTCCCACAGCATAGTCTTTTCCGCGAACTCTTCGAAGAATTCCCATCCCTCGTCCTCGTCTTTTTCCATGAATTTCCCCTGGCACATAGATTCCAACAATGCGGTTGTTGAACCATATAAGGCCTCGTACACAATCTTACAGAGCCTCCATTTTTCGATTCCGTGGTGGGGACATTGGGACAAAAGATTTTTAAAGCGGTCAAAACACGTCCAAAATGGTTCGTTGAGTTTTTGACGGAATTGATTAATCTCATTAGTGAGTTTCGTAGTCTTATGGCTTGGAAAGAATTTTTTTAGAAAAATGACTACGAAACCCTCCCACGTGGAAATCGAATTGACAGGTAGACTATACAACCATTTTTTTGCATTATCTTTTAGAGCGAAGTTGATTAGTCTAAGTCGTATGGAGTCCTCGGAAAGTTGTTGGAGTTTTTGTAAAGCGCAAACTTCCTCGAATTCATGTAGAAAAAGATAAGGATCCTCACCGTCACTCCCGCGAAAAGTAGGTAACATGCTAATTTGATGACCTTTGATTTCGAAATTGTTAGCACTTACGGGAGGTAGGGTGATGCAAGAGGGTTGGGCTGATCTGGTGGGGTAACAACGATCCTTTAACGAAACTGCCATGGTTACTACGGGGTCAAGAATTTCTACGGGTTCGGATTCCGAAGAGGATGAACACTCAATTGGTCTTACTAACCTAGAAGAATTATCTCTAACCCAAGTAGTGCGCATGAACCACGAAAGGAAACACGTAGCAAGTAAGTACGAAAGATTAAAACTCACAAAAAAAAAAAATAAGGGTGTAAAATCAAAAGAAAAATTCTAAACCTAGGTTCCCTAATAAAATAACTAGACCTTGCTCCTAACTGTAAGGACCACCAAAAACTCGGTAAATCAGAATTTATTCGGACCGATTTGGCCAGATTAGAGCAGGCATTGCCAAGAGGCCAAACTCGTCACTTAGACACCAAATCTTAATTGGCCAGGTAAGCTTTCGCTTGCCTCGACACCAAAGAGTCGGAATAATTAATGATTACTTCGTTTCTTAGGTACCTTCCTAATTGAGCGCGAAATTTCTAGGGGCCAACGTCTAATTAATTTTATTAAAGGCTTGGTATGCAAAATGATGGATTAAATTGTTTTTGGGCCAAGGAAAGAGTGATGAAATCTCTTCCCTTATCTTTTGATGGGTTTTGCCCTTAAAATTTATTAGAATGAATGCAACAAACAATGAGATATATACGAAAGCGGTAAACAATTACGGATGCTTACACAACGTGTTTAAACTAAAAGAAAGAAGAAATTTAACGTACCTTTGGTTCCTCCAGCAATCACCACAATTTATAAGGTACGAAAAATTAAAAACAAGAAAATAAAAATCTAGATAATGTGCCCTAAGTGATTAGATGCATGATGCAACAATTATGTATTTACAACTAATTTTTTTTTTGGATTTTTTTCAATTTTCAAATTTTTGTGATTTTCAATTTTTTTTTTTGATTTTTTTGTGATTTTCTAAAAATAAAAATGCGAAAAGAGTGAGATACGGGTTACCGAAGCACGCTTTCCAAAAATTCCGATTAATTCCAAGCTCTGTGAAAAGATTCCCGTAATTCCAAACTTTCCTAAAAAAATGAGATAAAAAATTAGACAAGTAAAACTAATTCGAAAAATTAAAAATTATGGCACGAAAAATAATTATAATTCCCCGGCAGCGGCGCCAAAACTTGATGTGCTGGAAATGATACAATTAAAATCGCAAGCGCACGATCATCGTTTTAGTATTTAAGATTCGATCCACAGGGAATAATATTTATTTCGCGGTCCTTAATTTCTAATTTAGGCGAATTAGAACAAGAATGATTTTTGGAAATTTGATTTTATACTATTTAATTCCTAAAGTAAATTTAAGCTAAAAAAATTAAAATTAGAAAAATTAACCACTCTTAATTTATTCGAACTAAGGTAATTTGAAATTTTTTTTTTTTTTTTTTTTTTTTACTATTAATTCCTAAAACTATTTTTCTTTCTTTTTTTTTTTTTTTTTTTTTTTTTTTAAACAAATTTACCTTATTCTATTTTAATCTAATTAAATAAAAGTGAAAACAAGATTATTTTACAAACTAGGATTTTAAATTTAAATAACTTTCATTTACATGAGAAGCAGCAACCAGAACTTTAAATTTGATTCTAAGATTAGTAACAAACAGCAACAAGTCACGAAAAATGACAACTCGGCTCAGACTTTGCAAAACCTTATAACTCAGAAAAGCAACTCGCAGCAGCCAAGCTTCCTATTTCGATTTAATGACAAAATGACATAAACGACAAACAATTATTCTCAACAAACAATAACTAAACTCGACTCTTGACAGAACAGCGCACAACTCTTTCAAAACAAAGTAAATCACAACGATCAAAACATAATTTTTTTATCGATCAAAACTACCACTGGCAACTCAGGAACCACGAAGCAACGAAAACTCACGAACTCATCTCAGACTTTAATTTATCAGCAGCGACCAAATCAAATAACCAACTCAACAGCAGGATAAAATACAAACACAATCGACTCCATTAAAACTTAACATACACTCAGATTATAGCAAAATTACACACAACAAAGACACGGACTAGTCAAAATCAAAGAACTCGGCAAACAAGGAAAACTCGAAACTTAGTTAGAACTCGAACGATACAACCCACAGCAACGACTCGGAACAAAACAAACGCAGGAACTTCGAACAGGAAACCACGAAATACGAACAGAAATGACTCAGTTATTCAGTACATACACTACAACTACAAACAACTCGAAAACACAAAAGGCGGAAAACGAAACTTAACAAGGAAACTCGACCAAACAATCAAGAACAGCGAACAAATAGAATTCTCAACAACAAAACCAAGACCAAACTCAGCACTATAAAATCAAACCACAAAAACTCAAGCACAATCCACAAATTTCGAACTATCAATTCAGAAGTTTACAAACACAAACTCAGTAATATTACAAACAAAACTTCAGAAATTCTCAACCAAATACTCAGTTGACTACACAGACTACAAAAAACGAACATCAAACCCTCGGTAATAAAAACTCAAACTAATACTAACCGAAACAAGCAAAAGAGAACTTAGATTAACTATCACAACCGAGCACGGGTAAATTGAATCAAAACAACGACAAATAGAATCCAAAGGTCTAAATACGGACTTCTCTATTATGGCGGAAAATCAATCTACGAAAACTAATTTGGGGACAGGGGGTTTAAGGGGTTGGTGGGGTGAAGAAAACAACGAAAATGCAAGAAGAAGAAGAGGCTGTCGGGTTTTAGTGATTTAATCCAAGTGAAAGAAAATGGAAGGGGAGGTTGGGCTTGCAATTCGAAGAGAGAGAGAAGGGGAAACGTGGGGAGAGAGATATATAGAGATTAGACCGGAGAGGAGAGATTGGAGAGATTAATGGGAGAGATTTTGAGCGAGATTTGTTTTGCAGGGGATGAAAGGAAACAAACTGGGTTTGTTTTGATTTACGGAAAGAAGAAACATGGAGACTAAAACTGGGTTTCTCTCGAATATAATTAAAAATAGGGGAAGGCTCTCATGCTGCTTCGAATTAATACAGAAAGAAAATATGAACTGCAAATTAATAAAATTACTATTTTTTTGTTATATATATATTTTTTTATATTAACACATCAAATATTAAAATTTAGATCTGCAAGTAATAATAATAAAACCCACGAAGAAATAGAGATTTAAAGGGGCATAACTTACAATTAAAACGAGAAATAAAATTACGAAACAAATCCTTAAATCGATACTTTCAATCCCGTGTGGTTAGCGTTGCTACTTTGTCCACCCGAGAATTTACGAAAATAAAGAAATAAAGAACAAGGAGAGAAATGAGAGAGAAGTACAAGAAATTAAATGAAACTTGAAATTTGCATAAAAAATAAGAGTGTTTATAAGAAAAATAGAAAATTATCACTACAATTTTTTGGAGATGAACTAATACAACATATTTCTAGTATGTAGGCTAAAAATTGGTTTTTACAAGTGAAGAGATTAAGGCTATTTATAGGAAAATTTTAGGGTTTTTGGTTGGTAAGGTTGAATCTTGACCATTGATTTAGTTTAGTGTTGGCTAAATCTTGGCCATCCAATTTCTTTGATAACAAAATGCACCACCACCCCTAGCTTTTTATTTTCTTTTTGTTTTGGTCCTTCTTCTTCTTCTTTTTCTCTTCCTTGACCTTTATTTTCTTTATTTTGCAATTTCTTCAGTTTTCTCGAATTTTCCTGAAATGCAACAAATTAATTTATTAAAATACGAACACAAGCAATAAAAAGGCAATAAAAATATGCAAAATTATGCACTAATCAATTGTGTATATGAGAATGATGTATATGGGAATGATGTATGTTGTACCCTAAATTTGGGTGATTAATGAAGAATATTGTTATATACAGAATCATGCCGCCTAAGCGTGATAATAGAGCGAATGCAAGAGAAAATGAGAGAGAGGAAGGAAGTCATAATATGCAGGGTGAAAACGCTCATAATGAACAAAATCATGAAGAAGAAGAAGATGAATCAACTGGCCAACAAGGAAATCAGGGTGGTGACCATTTTGACCAATTTATGGACCTATTAAGGCAGAATTTAGTTAATCCACAGAATCCTCAACAACCACCTGTTCTTCCCAATCAGGAAGCTAACTCATTTCGTGCTTTTAAGTCATTAAAACCCCCAGAGTTTGAGGGAACTGCTAACCCAGTAGTAGCCCGAGCCTGGTTAAAAGAGATGGAAAAAGCTTTTGAGATATTGAGGATAGAAGAGGATCAGAAAACAATCTTTGCAGCCTATCTCTTAAAGGGAGAGGCAAATTATTGGTGGGAAGCTAAGAAGAATCTAGAAGGAGCGGGAGTGATAACCTGGGAGCATTTTACTAGGGTGTTCTTAGAAAAGTACTCCCCTAGGTATTTGGAAAACCAAATGGAGATGAAATTTCTCGAATTAAAGCAGGATAATCTATCAGTGGCTGAGTATGAAACTAAATTTACTGAACTGTCTAGGTTTGTTCCTGAATTTGTGCGTACTGAAGAACAAAGAGCAAAAAGGTTCCAACAAGGATTGAAACCATGGCTACGAACGCGAGTGGCACCATTTGAGTTGACTGATTTTGCTGCAGTGGTCCAGAAGGCATCTATTATAGAAGCCGAGAGTGAACAAACCCAAATAGGCCGAGAGAACAAGAAAAGGAAACTTGAGGGTCCAAAGGGAGGTTCAAGTGAGGGAAGCTACTTTAACAGAGTTGGTAGAGGACAAAAACCCCAGTTTGGAGGAAAGTCAGGGAATAATAAGGCTACCAGTGAGACTGTGAATCAGGGTGGTAGATCCACAGGAACCTTTCAGTCAAATCAATCACGACCGCCATTACCGGATTGTGAGATGTGTGGTAGGAAGCATGCAGGAACGTGTAGAGTGTTTGGTGTGACCTGTTTTAAGTGTGGACAGAAAGGGCATTATTAGGACAGGTGTCCATCAGCTGATACGAACCCTCGAGGTGAGATCAAGTGTTACCAGTGTGGGAAACTAGGACACTTTGCTACGGATTGCCGTTCCGGTGGGTCATCTGCACCGGGACAAAGTACGACTGCTTCAAATAAACCCACTGCCAGAGTGTACAATATGACCTTAGGGGAAGCATTGAAAAAGCCGGATACAGATGCAGGTGAACATTTTCTTTTAGTATTTAAATTTTTAGTGTAAATGTTTGGTTAAGAATCAATGTGGTCAATGAATGGTGTAAATAAGTTAATAAAATAGATAAGAATGATCTATCTGAGTTGGAAGTAAGATATGCTGAACCAGAGAGAGAAAGTAATAGTATTTTGGGGGTAAACCACAGACTTGTTTGGATACGAACAGGAAATATATATTATAGGTAGTATTTCCTTACAATTGTTTCAAGGGATTTTATTCTAGTCGGATTTCTGGAAGATTTTACGGAGACAAGATATAATAAGATCGAAGTGTGTATATTTTATGTCATGATAGAGATTCAAAATAGGGATAAACCATAAGTGAGATACACTACCATTCAGGGGAGGCCAATGTGGTGGCCGATACCCTTAGCTAAAAGAGGAATGAGAGATAAACCAATATAAAATGACTAAAACAGGAGGAAATTGCAAGATAAAGATAGTGAAAGCACTGCTACTGATAAGTTAAATGGCATGTTGATGAATGACAAGCAAGTTTAGGTTGGTGTATTCTGTGCAAACAAGATAGAGATATTATGAAGGAAAAAGGATGGAGAAAGTGGTATAGAAGTTATATGGTGTAGATGAAAAAGGTATTTATGGACATTTTCAACGTGATTCCGGGACGGAATCCTTTTAAGGGGGGAAGGATGTAATAACCCTAACTTTAGCAAAACTACAATGATCACATGAATAGTAATTTTGAGGATTTAGAGAAATGGTATGTAGGTACTCTGCAATGGAAACAGAAAATGAATAAACAGAAACCATACTAGTAATGTACACTGAAATTAAGTGACTCGAAATGACGATAGATTTCAGAAATTCCTAAATATGGATTTTTGAGGATTTTGACTTCCAAAGAGCTTCTATTGGATCTTAAGGGGCATGGAAATATTATAAGAATTATATATTGAGGGATTAGAGAATTTAGATTAAACCAGGGGATTATTAAGTTAAGAGAATACCAAAGGAATTTGGAATGTTAAATGATTTCAGAACCACTGAGATAATGAGGTATATTCGAGACGAACCACAATTAGACGAGTATGAAAACCAAGCAACCAAGATTAATAAAATAACAAGGATTATATCACATTAGTAATTACCAAGATTATTAGCATTTTACCTAGGAAAAATGAAGAAAGGAATAAAAGGATGCATCCAATGACATCATCCTTTGCATCATCTTCCACTAACACAAATTAAGGGCAAATTAGTCTTTAAACCATGGGATTTTTCTACTAAACTCTAGAACTCTAAAGATTAGATGACAAGATGAGATAGGATCAAAGCAAACAAAAAGAAACTCTCCCCCATTTCCAAAAGCTCCATTCGAATTTTACAAAAAAAAAAAGAGAAAACAAAAATCAAAACCCTAGCTCTCTTCAATATTAAATCAAGGGATAAATCATGGGTGTTCTTGGAGGTTAGGAAGGATCATATACAAAGTTTCAAAGCCAATCATCATCATCTTCATAGGTAATAAAATCATTCAAGTTACTTGATGAATAGTAGTGAATAGTAGAATCTTAGAACTAACTTTGTTTTTATGGATCTTTTAGTTGATTCAAGCTAAGATAAGGTTGTTTAAGGATATACCAAGGTTTATTAAGGATCTTTGAAGCTTCAAGAAGGTATAAACACTCTTGCCCCTTTTTATATTATGATGGATATTGTTGGTTTAGTGATTAAGTGATGTAAAGATCAAGATTATGATGTTATATGTGTTTGTAAATGGTTTGAGTTAAATATGGAAGTGTTTGGAATTGTAACCATGGCTGGTGAAGAAGACCACATGGTGTAGGTGATGATTGTTGTGGTTGATAATTGATTTGGAGGAGTTGGATTTATGGAAAGTACGAAAATATAGCCGTTATAATGTCCGTTTTTCGTTAGAACTACAAACTGCCCTGTTTTGTGACCCCTGTATTCGTACTGTACCTCACTGCCTAGGTTACCAATTGACCATGAAATGATAGAGCTTAGTTCATAGATCGTTTTGATATAAGGTGCGTTAAAATCTGATGAACGGTTTAGGAGAAAAGTCAGTTTTAGTGAAAGACGTTCGAAAACCGAGAAACCGTAAATGTATCAAACTTGAGGTTACAATTACCATACTTTAACATTGTTAAAAGTCACGAAATTTTGGGATATGGTAGTAGTGTGGTCAAAGAACTATTTCCAGTTGACCTTACATTAAAATTCGAAATTTAAAAATTATAAGAAATTCTGCAGTCGAGTGTGGTCGTTAAGGGAAATGGAGAAAACCCCTGAAACTTCGATTTAGGTTATAAATGGTTAAGTTCTTGAACCTTTGGGGTAATAGGAATACGTTAAACATATATTAAAGTTTCAAAGGTAATGTTATACAACAGTGTAGTGAGTAAGAGATGTGGTTCTAACGACAGTCCTTTTGTGTTTATAGAAACTCCGGAAGAGGGACGAGCCATACTGTCAGGATACCGAAACCGAGGCAAGATTTCTTCTATCCTTACTTTGTAAAACTACTTATCTTCACAAAGAAACTTGATTTCATGGAATATATATGTGATGCTATTATTACTATATTGTGAAGAAATTGTCTTCCTTGAGTATTGATATTGAAAAGAAAGGTATACGAAGATGTATATGAATATGAATATGAGTACGAAGATGTATATGAATATGGATATGAGTATGAGATGGATATGTATAGAGATGATTATGCATGAAGTGAACATGCCTTATGATTAAGAGAATATGAGAGAATGGTATCAGTTGTTATCTAAAGAAAAGAATGGTATCAGTTGTTATCTAGGGTTATATGATTTATAATATTTTGCTAAAGATATTCTTTTTCAATATCAGTGGTTTAATAAATATTATTTGGTTATTATTTACTACTCTTTAAATAGACGGAATATTTTCGGAATATAAAAGTATATTTGATTTCTTGATTATGAAAGAGATGTCTGGATCATGATCAAAGCATTATGTTATATATATATATATATATATATATATATATATATATATATATATATATATATATATATATGTTATAGAAGTAATGTGCGAGAATGGAAATGATATGAGCGAATGATATGTGGGAATGAAAGCGAGAAAATGGAAATGTGGAATGATATTTTGAAAAGGGAATAATGATGTGATAAAAAGGGGGATTGCAACAGACTTGCGTAAGTGGCTGTGTCAGGGCTGTGTGCGACACAGTCCAGCATTTATTATTTTATTACGGCACGAAGATGCCAAGGGAGGATGTTAGCAGGTGGCCTTCCTCCAGGGATGATCTTCATTCCTTCTACCGGTAGTAAAAAGAGAGCAGGTACGATTAGGCGACTGATCATCGTCCTAACGTATCAGGCGACAGCAGATTTCCCCAATGTTTTTGAATAGAAAGTGTATACAATGGTTTTCAGATTTCTATACTGAAAACAGAATAATGATACGAGATGATGGAATTATGGTTACAGATGAAGAAAAACTGATATTATATTATTTCAGATTTCTATACTGAAAACAGAATAATGATATGAGATGATGGAATTATGGTTGCAGATGAAGAAAAACTGATATTATATTATTCCAGATTTCTATACTGAAAACAGAATAATGATATGAGATGATGGAATTATGGTTACAGATGAAGAAAAACTGATATTATATTATTTTAGATTTCTTTCTTATAATAGTAAGTGGATGATGTATTATTAAATAAGAGCTTTATTCTTCCTTAAGGCTTTTAATTGTTTTCTGCTATTATATATGCATATACATATATGTATACCTGTTCACATTCTAAATTCTAGATTACAATATTATCTTGTTGAGCTATTATAGCTCATTCTTGCTACTTATGTATATAGCAGCTAGGTCCCATGCCGATACTACGCACTACACCCCGTAAGAGGGTAAGGGAAAGGCGACCTTTTGAGCTAGTGTTGGCGACCATCCCCGAGGTAGTGACAAGCGAAGGGGCTTAGTAGATTTATGTAAATTGAGTGTGTAAGTTGTAATAAACTTTTGGTTGTTGCAATGCTTCCTGTAGAAGTATTATTCAACAATGTACTTAGTAGAATTCTGGGTTTGTAATAACTGTTAACTTTAAACTTTTAATATTGTGAATGTTGTTCTATGAGCATATGACTGGTGTGTGTGTGTGTGTGTGTATTAGTGTGGCTAACTTTCTGTTATTAATGTTAATGTAAATTTTCTCGATAGGGCGGCTATAAGTTTGAACATCCCCATACATGATTCTAATGACATTGCTGATTTCGATTATGTTGTTGGATCATGTAACGGCTTGCTTTGCCTTGCTTACAAAAGCAATCGATCAAAAATATATTGGCCACATAAACTATATCTTTGGAATCCTGCTACCAAACAAGTCAAGGACATAAGTAGGTACACCATTGAAGAAAGGCCACAAGTAGATTTAGTTTCTTTTGGGTTTGATTTTGATCATGCCACCAGTGACTACAAGGTTATGAGGGCTGTACACGTACAAACACATCTTGCGAAAAATCGAGTTGAGGCGTATTCGCTTAAATGCGAATTCTTGGAAAGAAATTGAGGTGGAATATTCAGACTTTGGATGTATCGAGGAGTTCTGTATTCCAGCGACTGTGGATGGATCAATTTACTGGCCATTAGAAAGAAGATTTGAAGACTCTGGGGTTTATGTTCTTTCCTTTGATGTGCAAAGTCAAAAAATTTCCAAAGTTTTAGTGCCTGATAGTCTCGAGAATCTGTTGGACCCAATGGGGGAACCGTGCCATGTTGTCGTTTTTGAGTTTAAGGAATCTGTTGCCATTACCTTGGCAAAAAAAGAATCTGTTGCCATTAGATATACAAACTATCGCGAAGGAACCTACATATATACACTGGATAATGACAATTGTTGGATTAAGAAGTTGAACGTCAAAAGTTTAGGTTTAGTTGGATGTCTGAAGACGGGTGAATTCATTGGATGGAATTCATGTGATGATAATATAGTCTTATATGACTCTGTGAATGAAGTGGAAACACCCATTCCACAATTGGCCAATGAGTTAATTTACAAAATTAATTACAATTACACCGAGAGTCTATTTAATCTAAATTAAGCAGCAGTTTGCCGGTAACCTTGTGAGTTTTTTGCGTAACCTTTTAAATTTTTTTTTGAATCATTCAATTCCTCAGTTATCAATGTAAACAATTTAGTGGTTGATTAGTAATACAGGTACTGTACGTTGTGGCTTTTTCATATACTTCTTTTTATTTATTGTCTTTCAAAAGCAAAGATTTTGATATATTGTTTCATTATGCTTTATATTATATCCTATATATAATTGACGTAAAGAGGTTTAGATGGTATCGTTAGATGTTAAAAGTTAAGTTTATTAGAATTTAGAATTAACCAAACAAAAACACCCATTTGGTTTATAATATACAAATGTATATGAATATTACAGATGTACTGTGCTATGTGAAATTTGATTTACAGAGCTTATCCTGGTGACAGGTTAAGATTTTTAAAAGAAAGTTAGATTTGGTTCCATTCTAGATGACAGTGTTATAATGTACATTGAAGATAGGACTGGAAATCGATACTCAATTTATCTCATATAAAATTTACTGGTACTGTAGTTTCATTTTAAAATTATTTGCAGGTTTAATGTCTCCTGACGCAAACTAAACTAATTCCAATATTTAAGATATTTGAGAGTTCAGCAATAAACAAGAGTTCAGGCAAAACAAATCGTTCTTTCAATATATAGTAGTCTTCAGAGTAAAACACAAACTTATTCTCTAGAAACAAAAATGGCTCCCCCAAATACTCAGATTCCCTTGGAAGTACTGATTCATAAAGAGAAAAACAGAGTTGTATTTGCCGAGGCAAGCGCTGATTTTGTTAATATTGTGTTTAGTTTCCTCACAATGCCAATGGGAACAATTGTTAGGCTGTTGTCTAACCATTCAAAGCAACCCGTCATTGGGAGCTTTAACAATTTATATAGAAGCGTTGTGAATCTTGAAGCCAAGTATTTTGCATCAAAAGCATGCAAAGATATGCTTCTGTATCTCCAGAGCTGGAAAGTTCCTACAAGTGATATCGAGGAACAGGTGATTGAAGTTGGCGTGGAAGAGGTAATGAATTCAAAGAAAATAAATGAAACTTATTCTTAATACTAGTAGTATATACCATTCGAAATGACATATTTCCTATTCCAAAAACTTGTGCAGGCTAAAAACTTACTGAAGGCATCACTCATATCTACTTCCGTTTTAACCAATGGCCTTGAGCATTTGATCCGTGCCTATCCAGACACAAAGAGATTGGTGAAGAAGCTAAAGGAAGAAAAATAAAGGAGTGGATGCAAAAGGGCTAATGCATTCCTAATGAATGTAAGATAGTTGCAAACAGAGAGGAATGAAGATGAAGGTTGTTAATTTGCATGTTAATGTTGCACCAACTGGACGAAAGTGTTTTATATAATTTGCTTTACTAGGCAACTGGTTTGGGGTGTATCTTTCTGATTTGAGTTTCTAGTTGATAACTCATTTGATTTATTTTTTTTAAGTGAAATGATATTGATCAAATTTTTGACACAATATTTGATTCAATTATTTAATATTTACCAGAAAACTTTAAAAGTATGTAGAATATTACTCATTTGAAAAATAATTATAAATATAATATCAAAGAAAAGCTGTTTTATTGAAAAATATTATTATCACACATATAAAAGCATTGTTGTAAAATAAATATAAATAACAAAATCAAATAAGGAAATTGAAAATAATAAATATTAACAAGTAACTGGATACAAAATTTATTATTTTTTTTTTCTGAAAGCGGATACTAATTGAAAATAAAGAGACAAAGGCAATCATATCCGGATTGTATTTAAGATGTCCAAATATCTCCTTGTTGCTTTATGAGCCCATATCAAATTCAAGGCTTAGAAACAGGTACTCATAGATAAGCATAGAACGAATGCGTTTGAACATATTTGGCCTTTTATTTTTATTTTTTGACAAGCAATAGAAAATTCTCATTAAAATGAAGCATCAAACAATACAGCCTCCACCAAATGTGTAGCGGGAGCCGTGAAAACATTACAGCAGATAATGCTACAAGGCATTTTAGCTAAATCATGAGCCACCTTATTAGCCTGCCGACGAGTATGATTGACACTACTTCCTGGCAGTGAATGGAGTAAAATTTTACATTGATCGATTATATGACCCACTTCTAAGACGTAGTCATGACCACCTAAAATCGCATCAATAGTTAATTTCGAGTCCGACTCCACCACTACATCTCTCTCCTCTCGATTCTTCATCCACGAAAGAGCTTCCCTCACACCAATGCATTCAGCTTCAAAGATGTTTGCTGCTTTACTCATTACTACTGTCCTTTCTCCTAAGAATAAGCCTGAATGATCTCTTAAGACCATACCTATCGTAAAAGACTCAGCCTCTGGATACCAGGAAGCATCGACATTCACCTTAAGCGAACCAAAAGGAGGAGGTACCCATATCGTATCTCTAAGATCACCACCTGAATGCTGAACTACATTTCCCTTCTGCTTTAATTCTCTAGCAGCTTTCCAGTCCTGTACATTCTTGAAAGCCAAATTCATTGCTGATATACCTGTCAATTCTAAATTCTCCAATACCTTTCTATTCATTACTGGAAAATTGTTTCGACAGAAACGCCACAAGAAAATTTTTATCTTATGAGGGATACTCAGACGCCAAACTCTGCTCCAACCTGATGATTGAGAAGAAACACCAGGAACCACATTGTTATCATGCCATAATCTATAGCCCATTTTCACATCATATTGACCATCTTTAGCATTGGACCAAGCTATCTGATCACTCGTAACGTGACTTGGCACCCTAGTTGCCAGAATAGCTGAGGCATCAACAGTACTAAACAGATTCTGCACCTTCTGCACATCCCAAGATTTAGTACCTGGCATAAACAAAGTAGACACTTTATCACTTCTGCCCTCATACATCAACAGATCTTCAACTCTAAAATTATTCTTATCTCTCAACCATTGATCCTTCGTGGCCACTATCTCAGTCCCATCTCCAACCACCCACCTAAAACCATTCTTCAAACATTCTTTTGCTTGCCATACACCTCTCCAGATAAAACTCGGATTTCGACCTTTGTTAGCATTCAGAATATTTGTGTTCGGGAAGTACCGAGCCTTCAGAGTTCTTGAGACCAATAAATGAGGACTTGTAACACACTTCCAAATATATTTTCCCAATAAAGCAATTTTAAAACCATAAAAGCTTCTAAACCCTAACCCCCCTTTAGCCTTAGACATGTTCATAGCTTGCCAAGAATGCCAGTTTATACCTTGACGTTGATTCGTACCAGATTTCCACCAATAATTATTAAACATTCTCTCAATCTCCTGACACAACACTTTAGGTAATAAGAAACATGACATACAAAAGGAAGGAATAGATTGAGCTACATTCTTCAGAAGAATAGTCTTACCAGCCCTTGAGATTGGCTTAGCACCCCATGCTTGTATCCTTTTCCTGATTCTATCTTTCAAAAAACCAAAAACCCTCTTCTTTGACCGGCCAATCAAGGAAGGTAACCCCAAATAGTTGCTGGTACTAATATCATTATGAACTCCCAGCAAATTCGAAAACTCCAATTGTTTATCCTTCCTTACATTCGAGCTAAAGAAGATACCTGACTTCTGAAAATTGATCGCCTGTCCTGACTGATCTTCATTATCCTCCACTCGAACTCCCTCATCCGACTCCA
Organism: Saposhnikovia divaricata; assembly: GCA_036435485.1. Taxonomy (NCBI): domain Eukaryota; kingdom Viridiplantae; phylum Streptophyta; class Magnoliopsida; order Apiales; family Apiaceae; genus Saposhnikovia; species Saposhnikovia divaricata. The sequence goes on along the minus strand of CM071594.1, from coordinate 49,201,040 downwards.
AAAAACTAATATGGTTTGCTTTCTTCCTTGCTGATGCCGTTGCACGAAAGAAATGTGTATTCTCATCCCCTTCCTGTAACCAGAATAACTTTGCTCTCTGCTTCCAATATAGCTTCTCCTGCAAAAGAATTTCATTCAACTTCTCTTTTTCTTCCAGAAATTTTCTCACACTAATATCATCTGTCCTATCTTTCAACGAATCAAGCACTTCTTTCTTACTCCTCAATTTCTCCTTGAACTTATTAAAAAAACTTCGTCCCCACTTCTCCATAAACATAGACATTAACTGAAGTTTTGGAATCAAATGAGAAAAAGAAATACTCTTCCAGAACTCAGACGACTCTTTCACAAAAGACGGCTCCCTAAGCCACATATTCTCGAATCTGAACTTCTTTCTAGATATTTCAGTATCAAAAAACACCAATTGAATAGCACTATGATCAGATACTGGAGTTTCAATTATCTTAAACTTGCATAACGGGAATTTAGCCCACCAAGTCAAATTAGCAAAAACACGATCCAGCCTTTCTTGGACCCAATCAGTCTTCCCTCTACTATTTTCCCAGGTAAAAGAGCCACCAGTTAAATCCAACTCGTAGAGATCACTATCCTCCATAGCTTTTCTAAAACCTTCCATAAGAGCAATAGGATGAGGATGCACACCTCTCTTATCTGAGCTATACAACAAATCGTTAAAATCACCCAAAATGCACAAAGGGAGAGACGATAACTTAGATAAAGCTCGCAACAAATCCACGACTCCCTCCTTCTATCACGTTCAGGGAAGCCATAGAAGCATGACATACGCCATACCTCAATATTATTTTCAACAAAAACAAGATCAATATGATTACGAGAATAACCAGAAACAGAACAATTCATCGAATTCTTCCAAAAGACCCCTAGCCCTCCACTTCTTCCTACCTTATCTACAGAAAAACAATTATCATAACCCAACTTAACACGAAGCTCTTCTATCTTCCTACCTACAAAGATTGTCTCACTTAAAAATAAAATATCCGGTCTACGATCTTGAACAAGATCGCTCAAAGCATGAACTGTACGAGGTTGACCAAGACCTCGACAGTTCTAACTTACACAATTCATTGGCCCTTGCTCGCTTGCCACGCAAGCTGAGCCAAAATAGTTTTGTTGGTCTCTATACAATCAAAACTAGAAAGCACAGAGTCCATAGGGACAGTAACACTCGAACTACCAGTCTCTTTCAGCTCTTCTGGGCCTAATCTTCTTCTTTTCCTCTCCTCCAGTTCAAGCCCAATTAATTCTGTATCCTCTGGCCCATTAATTAAATTTAAACTTGAATTTCCCGCTTTTGTAATGACAGCAACACTTTCCTTATTTTTAGCTTTCGCGATAACAGCCAACTTATCCAATCCCTCCCTAGTGCTTCGACTCACACTACTATCATGCTGCTGATTTGAATTTTGAAAGGCTTGATTATGATCCCTTCCGTATTTCACGCCCCAATTATCGTCGTTTCCCTCGCGAAGCCATTTGCTTCACTGTTGGTTTGCACCTCTCCTCGGCGGTGTTCGGAGCCACCCTCCCCACTCCCTTACCACTGACTCTGCATCCCCTTCCAGTTTCTTTTTGCAAAATCTCTCCGTATGAGATAACATCCCACAAAGAAAGCAAAAATCACTCAATTTTTCATACTTAACATTAACAACAAAATCCATTTTATTCTTCCTACTAACCTTCTTCTTCCTCTTCAAAGGCAATCTAACATCCACCTTGATACGAACACGCATGTACTCCCTCCAAATACTAGAATATTACTGGGGTCATAAGCAATAAACTTACCAAAGAAATTGCCCAGTTGCCTTCCTACCAATGCTGACATAAAGCCACTGGGAAGGTCATAAATCTGAATCCAAAATTCTACTTCATTCAATGACACATTCAGAGGTCTTCTCCCAAACGAATAGAATTAACCACTAACAGAGCAACATCAAACGATCAAGGGCCATTACTAAGCATCCACTTCATATCATCTTTATGGAAGAACTGTAAAAGAAAAATGCCCGACCTCAATGGTTTTATGCTTATCCCCATCACTGGTCTCCACAGATCTGCCAATTTTGATTTCATCGCCCTAACGTTGATGTTTTTCTCCGTTAAAAACCTACCCATAACACACAACTCAAACCTGTTGTTGTTCTCCTCTAGATCATCTCAGAAACAAGCTCTTCATTTTACTCATTTGAAATGTCAAGCTCGGTCATCAAGACATCTAGACTCTCCATACCAGCCATTCGCAAAACTCACACAATTCTAATAGAATAGAAAAGGAGAGAAAAAATCAAAACTCTCACTTCATGGAGAGAAGTAGTTGACCAACAGATTGTATCAAAACTCTCACTTCATGGAGATGATTGATCACTTTATGTTTTCAATGTTTTACGCAAATGTTCGCATACATACAAGATCGACAAGAGAAATACAAACTAAAGAAAGACCGGTCAGTTTTTGTTGAACATATTTGGCCTTTTATTATACTACTCGATAATTTGTAGGCTTTTATCAATCTTATTTTTTTTGTAGCTTAATATGTCTCATCAAAATTTAAATGAAAAATTATTAATTATATCTTTTTGTAGCTTAATATCTTTTTGATAACCTAATTCAATTATGTTAGAATAAAAAATTTTAAATATAAAGCTAAGTATGTTCAGTAGTGTGGTGGCGCAAGAGTGCTTGACTTACAAATAGTGCTGGTCCATTGAACTTGTTAGTGGGTAGGCTAATTGTCTAATGTCAATACAAACACTGCACATTAATCAAAACATCCTCCAATTAAGATTTCTGAGCTCCAAACATGTCATGTATAACAATGATTTAATTTTGTTGACAAAAAAGTTGATCTAGGTATTATTATTTGAATTTGTAAAATATACTCAAGATGCTATATTTCAGTAAAAAAATTTTGTTGTGTTTATTTTGCGATTTAAAAAAAAAAAAAAAAGACTACACTACCTACCTATCAATGTGTTTAAATTAGAAACACGTGGACCATGACTTAAAGCCACTTAGTTTCTAAATTATCCGCATTTGTGCAGTACATTACATTGCATTTTGTTTCTCATCATTCTTGCCTCCTAAACCCCACCTTTGAAACTCACCAGAAATATGTAAAAAAAATAAAATAAAATTAAGAATTCAATATTTTTATTACGTTAAGATTGAAAAGTTACTCCGTTTGTTTCAAATTAGTTGTTCATTTCAAAAAATTATGCATATTAAGAAATTTAAATATTGATGATTTAATTGCATATGTATTCATATTTATTGCAATGTTTAGAAAAAATACATACCTAAATAGATTTTGGAAATTAAAATTCAAGGGCAATATGGTAAGTTTAAGTAAAAATAATTCTAAAAATAAAATTGAAATAAGAGAATAAAGTTACTGAGATTACCTCAGGGAAATTTATCTGATGCACTTATCTTATTTTATATATTTATGCATATATTTTCAATTGAAAAGTTATTCACTTTCCTTGTATATTATAAATGCACAGATCTAATACTATTTACAATCTAGATATATATAACAGGTATATTCTTGTTTTTGGATCTTTCATTGTCTCAGATAAGTTTATGAGGTAATTTCAGGAACTTTATTCTCTCCAAATAATTATTTTGAAACAAGGTTTTTTTTAAAATGTACTATTAATTTGAAAGAGGAGGAATGTCTATTACTCCATCCCTCTTGCTAATATTGGGCACCATCTAAAATCATGTATTTAGCGATCAAGTCAAAATTACCATATTTAATCATAATTATTAAAATATTTATAAAAAAACTTAACGAATTTGTCAAAATTACCATATTTAATCATAATTATTAACATATTTATAAAAAAACTTAACGAATTTGACACATAATTTGATTTGTTAAAGAAATATGGATAATAATTTTGGAACAAATAAATAAGAAATTGTGGCCAATATAAACGGACGGAGGGAGTAATTAGTGCTACGTACCCCAAAGGGAGTAATTAGTTCCTATTTACTATTTGGGCTCTATCTCCAGATCAAGAAATCAGATTTGGATGATTTTACAGCCCACGTAAAGCTCATAAAATTATCTTTAATTTAACGATTCAACAATTATTATCGAAATGGATCCACTTAGAATCTCAAGAGAAAATATAATTACGAATTTTTACATTAATTTTATTCAGTGTATAAGACGTACATTGATAATCTTATTTAATGTATAAAACCAAATTATATATGATTTAAATCATTGAAATATATATGCTTATACGTCGAAACTATATTAGATTGGATCGATTTAAATTGAAATATTGATTTTTTTTTAATTTCATGAATTGAGAGCCGGATCTATTATATTCTACCTTGATATAAATTTCATCAATTTGTTATTTACTAATTTAAATTGACAGAATATGATAAATGTAAATATTTAATTTACATATTGAATAACTTAAAAAGTAAATTAATATAAAATTAATTATATATATTAAATTTGGTCCGATTGTTTTTTCAGGATATGAATACGACCAGATCAAATCAGAGTGATCAAAATCATACATTTTGTCTTCCAAAAATAACTTTATATAATAAATCATTAACTACATTTTAAAAAATGTAAAATAATTTAAAAATCATTACATATTCTAATCATTATAGATGTTTATTTTTTAATAAACATTTTAAAATTTATAAATCATTTTAATAGATGTTTATTTTGTAAATTAATCTTTGAGTTGATAATATTTTAAAATCATTAACTACATGCTTGAATAACTCCTAACTACATTCTATGCAAAATTTATTTATTATCACTATTACAACCACTTTTCGTCAAAAAAAAAAATCACATATACAACCACTAAACCAAATCGCATTTTCAACACATTTTAAAATCATTGACTACATGCTCGAATAACCCACTTACCGCTATCTATGTAATATTTATTTTATAACTTATTCATTGACTACAATTATAATTTTGATTTTGAGGGGAATTAAACCCATGACACTCACATACTCAAAAAAATTATATTCATGTTTATTTTATACTTTACTAGGGATATCATTGGAATATTTTTCACTTATAATGTAAAAAATGTTTGTCAGCGAGAGAAAATATAAATGGATAGATATAAAATTGTCTTCGAATGCATAATTTTGACCAATATATCCTTATATATAGTAAATTTAAAAAATAAATATGTTTAACTTTATAGAGGAGCCCATAACTTTTAAATAACCATAAATCCATTTGCTTATATTTTGAAAATCTTTAATTAAATTAATAACTATTATGTTGTATATATTCTCTTAACAAATTATAACAATATTTCTCTCTTTAATTATTAAGTTTTTATTATTAGTCGAATGACCAAAATATGTTTATTTTTAAATTAATATAAAAAAGATAAATGAAGTGTATAATATATTTTTAATTCATATAAGTATAATATTCTGTATTAAGTATATTTGCCCTCCACCTGTCTCATTGTATTGGAGTATTGGAGTACATTTTGTTAGTTCCAACAGTTACATCTGGTCTTCCGCGGCCACCTATAATATTACTGGTGGCCGGTCGCGCCGCCCCGGGAGTACTGGCCGCGCAGCGGATATTCCGGCCCCCTGTGAAACCGAGGATGTTTTGGATTTAACCCGCCTCTGTAAATTAGGGGAATAGTGAACTGAGACTATTCCTATAACTTTAAATTGTCGTTTTACAATTTAAAGTTGCACAGTATGAAACTTGTTGACCACGTCATTACCCTCTATAAATATATAATTTTAGAAGTTCTACAATTATATTTTTATTATCAGTAATGGGTTATCGTTTGAGACCTTACATGAGATACATTCGAGGAAGCCCATATTCCTCTTTCCATGGCGTCAAGGGCCCAATCGTAGGAACTGGGCCCGTAAATTATACCGTGGTTGTGATCCACGGTATATAATGTGTGTCCCATAATATACTTTAATCCAACGGTCTCAGTGTATTGGAGTACATCCAATCGGACGATCCAGATTATATACTATTAGAGTGCATAGTGCGTGCACATGTATCAAATAGTTCCATCTTTTGTGTGAAATGACCTCTATACCCCTTGGTTTTTTAATTGTACACGAAAAGCCAGGGGCATTTTCGTCTTTATGGGGTGTACTCCAATTGAGAGCCCTCCACCTGTCTCATTGTATTGGAGTACATTTTTTCTTCTAGTTCCAACAGTTACATCTGGTCTTCCGCGGCCACCTATAATATTACTGGTGGCCGCGCCGCCCCGGGAGTACTGGCCGCGCAGCGGATATTCTGGCCCCCTGTGAAACCGAGGATGTTTTGGATTTAACCCGCCTTTGTAAATTAGGGGAACAGTGAACTGAGACTATTCCTATAACTTTAAATTATCGTTTTACAATTTAAAGTTGCACAGTATGAAACTTGTTGACCACGTCATTACCCTCTATAAATATATAATTTTAGAAGTTCTACAATTATATATTTATTATCAGTAATGGGTTATCGTTTGACACCTTACATGAGAAACTATTCGAGGAAGCCCATATTTCGCTTTCCAAGGCGTCAAGGGCCTAATTGTAAGGTTTGGCCCAATAGGTTAACTGGGCCCGTAAATTATACCGTGGTTGTGATCCACGGTATATAGTGTGTGTCCCATAATATACTTTAATCCATTGGTCTCAGTGTATTGGAGTACATCCAATCGGACGATCCAGATTATATACTGTTAGGTCCGATAAGATTGTAGAAGGGGGGTTGAATACAATCTATATCATTTTCTCAAAATTTATTCTTTAAATAAAATTTATTTTAAACAAATTTGTGTGGAATAATATAACACAAATTTCAAGTTGAATATAACAATATATTAACTTGATGGGTGTTACAAAACCAGTCCAAATGATTATCAAGTAATTAATAACTAATTAGAAAATTCAACATGAACTTTGCTAATTTAGTTAATAAAAATCAAGATATCAATTTGTGAACTAGGAAACTTAATTCGCTAGTAGTACAAGAATCACAAGTAAAGAAGTTCCAATGGATAGAATATGTAACACCCCTAGATCCGGGGTCAGGGATCTGGTCGTTACCGTCTCAATTCCCATCCACAGTTCAACATAAATATTAAATTACAACCTTGTGACCCAAAACAATAACATAAAACACACCCGTTATAGTCCCAGAGATGAAATCAGAGTAACAACCAAATTTTATTAAACACATTATGAGTTCTTACAACCCAAAAGAATTTTAATATAAATACATACTCTTTGCCATCCATTTACATGAGTCATACTAGACCATATACTTGGTAGTGAAAGAATAAATCCATCCTACCAATAGCTTTCTCTTCGGCTCTGGTAGTCTCATCGTCCTCGCCAGCATCGAGTGCGCCTTGTGCGAGTCATCTGGTCTAGCTGTTGTTGTGATATAATAATAAAGCAAGGGTGAGCAATAGCCCACCAACAATAATATTTAACTGAACGATAATATATAACAGTTCAAAAGTATCTTCAAACCATATGCCATGCATTTACGGAAATGATGCCAGTATAATATGAACGATGAAGTTACAAGGTAACTCAAAATGTAAATATATGAGGGAATATCTGCTATGTCAAAAATAAGCAAGATATTATAAAGAGGAACTTGCAAGGAAAATATTGCAATTCCAGTTACGAACACTTTTCCAGCTCTGCCAACAGTAATCATGTTGCAGGAAATAAATAAGTTTGGATGATGAACCAATGATGGAGTATTCACCGCGCCCGCTGTTCCAATCTTGATGATCAGTCAAGATCGTACAGCTCAAATTATATTTACTACCGGTAGAAGGAAGAACTGACGGCTTTACTTGTCTACCGCCTTACTAGCTCTCCCAGGCCAACGGTGGGGCCAAAGGGGATGGACCGGCGCTACTCGGCCTCTTACACGACTCCTAGTTCCAATAGAATTCATGATTCTGAATGTAACGTTCGTCCCCCTTTCCCCAAGTATAATACTTGTTGATAAGACTCTACAAAGTAGTCGTATCTAGTTGGAAAGGAAAATTCACCAATAACTTCCAAGCTATTGCTTGGTAACGAACATCAACTTGTTCCAACAATCTTACCCCTCGAAAGATGAGAAGGTAAACACAAACTTAATGAGTCCATAGCAACCAAGTTGCGAGTGAAGAGGATAAATTATGACCGGGAAGTCAACAAGATAAATAACATTGCTCAAGTAGGTTCCCCTATAATATGGAAGTTTGAGCGAGCATTTAAATCCTTTTAAGATAGATTTAAATGAAAAAGAAAGAGTTGGGAACCTTTCCTTGATAAAATAGTCGTAAAAAGACTCCGAAATATTTTACATAATATCTGGAGGTGGAAGGTAATCTCCGAATAATATAAATTATTTTAAAAAGAATTTTAAAAGGATTAAATAAATATTCCAAGAATATTTATTTACTCAATAATAATTATGGAATATTATTAACTCATAATATTGCTCGTAAGTAATCCTCGAATGAATATATGGAATTATTTAATAAATAAATCCCTCCTTAAATGAATATTCGAAATAATATTCATTAAATAATTAAACTCCAATAAATATTTAAAATAGTATTCAATAAATAAGTCGAACCTTAAATGAATATTCGAAAATAATGTTCATTTAATATTTACTCTTTTAAATGAAAATCCAAATAGCATTCATTTAATAAATAATCTTCTAAATGAATATCCAAATAATATTCATTTAGTAATCAAAACTTTAAAGGAATAATCGAAATAATATTCCTTAAGTAAATAGAACTTCCAATGAATATTTTAAAATAATATTCATTAAGTACATAAAACCTTAAATGAATATTCGAAAGTAATATTCATTTAATAAATAACATTCTAAAGAATATCAAAATAATATTCATTAAATATCAACTCTAAATGAATATTCAAAATTAACATTCATTTATTATCTCTCGACTAAGATAATACTCGACTAACATTCCTCGAAATATTTCCAAGTAATTGATACTTTATGGAATATAATAACGTTTAACAATAACCTTCCTCAGATAAATAATAATCTGTCGTTGGAATCCCTCCGGGTTTCCACGACTATTTATAACTCAAAATACCGACTCCCGGTCTACATTTAGAATGAATATCATATGCCCTTCGCTAAGGGTCTTACCAAAATAATCCGGCTTATTACTGATAAATCGTATCTAGTTTATAAGCCAATATCAATTCAGGGAACAAGTATCACAAAAAAAACCAGAGTCACAATATAATTGGAAACAGGCATGCATGCGATGGAATATGTAAAACAGAAATCATATACATATATTATCACAGCAACAGGTTCAAAGGTTTGAACACTTGCCTGGTAGTCGGGTGTGGGTAGAGGTAGCGTGTCCCGGTTCAGCTCGGTGATCTATAAACAATCAGAATATTCGAGATTAATCACCTAACACTTCTTTAGAAGGTTACGTATAACTTTACTTAAGTCGAAACACGCTTTCAAGTTATCTCGTTATGCACCCTTTTGTATAACTCTTTTTATTACCGATACGATCCGACTTTTGTTCGTTATTAAGACATGTCATTGTACTTACACTTGACATATACTTAAGCTGGGTAAGTCCTAAGGTCGGTCGTTTACGAACCAAGATTATACCTCGAGTTTTATCGCCCATTTTCTAAGTGTTTTACCAAAGTTATAACCAAGTATCCATTTTAGGGGTTCGTTTATATTTAACCTCGACTTGAACATTTTTATAAAATCGAAAAACGATCCAAATGACATGTGGTTTTCTTTCAAATCTTCCTCATGACCTCTAATATTTAATTACCATGATTCGTCACAAACTTTCATATTTTACCGAGGTTCAATTTTAATAACGAACTTGTAGTTACGGTTTCGAACAACTTTTACTAAGTCGGCCATAACTCCTAAACCGTAAGTCGGAATGCTTCGATTCTTTCGCCAAAGCGATCTATGACTCGAGATCTACAAGGTTAGGTCATGTATCCATTAAGGTCAGAAATTTAACCTAACTGTTATGCACGAATTACTAAGGTCTAATGAAAATCGGGCATTACGACGACTATAAATCGAACGTTTCAAAATTGTTTTCAACACAACCAAGCCACACCGGGCATCCATACATCTTATACACATGTTATACATCTCAACAAGTCCAGGAACATTACTCTTCACCATCATAATCATCATATGGTCAAACCAACTACAAGATCATGCTCATGATAACACTAATGTCATAACTATGCTAAAATCCACCAAAAACATACATAATCTTAAAATAAGATCTAGGGTTCTTAAGGATTATACCTTCCTTGGAGAGTGTCCTAGCCTTACTAAGCTTGTTATAGTCCTTGTATAGCCTCAACAAAGCTTAGATCATCCAAACAAAACAAGAAATCAAAGTTAGTTTCTAAGGGTTACTATTCATCATCACTTTTGTAAAAATCATAGAAAATCGAAAAATAAGAGTTTGGCTCTCAAATTTTTACCACATCTTGGCCTCTTCATAAGCTTTGTTTTGAGTCCTATATCATCTAATTTGAAGCTTCGTAGCTATGGTTTTGAACCCGTTTTTCCCACTGGACAGAAACTGGTCAGATTTGTTGCCCCAACTTTGAGCATGGATTTGACTAGGCTATACTACTTTGTTGGCCATGAAATTTTGAACGAACCTTACACAAGGTGTGGAGAGGCTATGGTCAAAATTTGGTGATTTTAGAAGCTCTAGATTTTGAGATATGAATTTTTCTTTCACAGCTATTCTTGCTGGGCAGTTTTGAAGAAATGGAGAGAATGGAGTTTGCTTGGCTTGTCTTTGATCTCATCTAGTCTAAATGAATTATTGTTGATAACATCTTGCATAAAGCCACTTTAATAAAGTGCTTTGGTCATGGATGAGCTAATCAAGTGGACAAGTGTTGCATTCTTGTGGCAAGGTGTGTGTTGTAAGCTAAGTGCTTGGTTGGTTTTCTAATGATGCTAGTTAACTTGTAACTAGCTTGGTTACTTGATGTTATCCACTAGCACATGCATGTATCTTGATTCCTTGCTTGTTTCTTGTCCGTTTATTACTCAATTCATTGATCGTTCGGAGGAATAACTCATTCGTTTCTAGTTAGGGTTTTACTGACAACCTTCTTAACATTTATAATACCATTCTCCATCTTTCTTGGTAACTCTCGAATTTAAATTCCTTAAATCCTCTCATTAAATCCTTAAGTCTATCAGTGTCCAGGGAATTCTCGGAGAAAAAAAAATGTTGTTTTTCAGAATCCGACAGCTTTTACATACACTTATTTTCCCCTCGAATCACTAATACGAATTCAAAAATCCATTCCGGGTACTTCTATATAGTGTCGTCTCATAATATTCTCATTCCCACCAAAACACTATTCATCCATTTTTCTTTACTTACTCTCTCGGTTTATACAAATGTCCCGATTCTCTTTCGAACATTCCTTAACCCTTTTACAGAACCACCGGACTAATAACAGATATCGATTTGGATGACATAAGAATAATCTTCTTCATTGGAATTGCCACCTCTTAATTTCCTAGGAGATAGATAATTCTTATATAAGTTGTCAACCAATACCATTCTTCATGGCATATCATAATTGAATCCGAATCCATTCAATATCCATCTATTAACCCATTGATACATTCATACTCCAATACATAATAAAAAGTTTTAATTAGTACCAAAAATCTGGGTTCTTACAAATTATATCCAAAATTTGGGGTTCTTACAGTCTCCCCTCCTTAAAAGGATTCCGTCCCGGAATCAGGTAGGAAACAATCGGGTTCTTGTTTGTCATCTAGCTTTCCAGTCCTCGGTTGATCCTTAATCATTTCAACCCGTTTACAGCACATCTCCGTAGTGCTACAGTACTCTCTTTTTCCTTTTTATCAACTTTTCTACTTTTGCACATCACACTATCCTGGTTCTGCTCTTACTCATTCATATAATATCACCCTTATTGGTATCTACAGTGACATCGGTATCACTATCGCATTGCGAATTCGGAGATAACCTCACTCGCACTATGCATTTCCTGATCGCCTTAATCTTCGTAATCTCGATCAATATAGAGAAGTGGAAATATTTATTGAGAGATCACTATGATCAATTGAACATTTGTTATATTGCATAGTTAGTACAGAAGGGGGCCAGCCTTTAGTACTTGACAAGCAATTAAACAAGTTATGGTATTCCACTTAGACTTCTATCACATAGACAGATAGTCACGTAGCAGTACCTCCCCTCCTTAAAGGGTTGTTCTTCTCAATTTATAAAGAAGATGAATAAGAGAGAAGAAAAGAAAAGAATTCTAAAAATTATAGAATTTTTTTTTTTGTAAAATATCATACTCAGAATTTACCTCGGAACTATAGAGGTTCATCAAAGAAGAAAATAATCATGATTATATCCAATACCATTTGATCGCAATTTCACGTGTCAACATATCTTGCTGTTTTGTCCATTATTCTATGGACCTATACTCTGGTTCAATCTTAGCAAACACTTTTGGAAAAATCTTTCAACCTCTCAGGTTAAATCTTAGGTTTCTCGCTGGACATCATTGTTACTGACATTCCATGTCACGCTACTAGCTTTTCATATCTATTATATTAACACTATCAGGTTGTCATCCCGATAATTCATCAGAAACCCATTTATTAATCCATTCATAACATTCCTTACTTCACATTCCATAGATGCTTTCCCAGTCTTTTCTTTATCAATCACATCCTTCTTATTATCTAATATTTATTTACCTCTGTTATTTACTTCCACCTTCATCTCTTTATTGAGGCATCTTTTGCACTTGGCACCTCCTTATTGGTATCCCGTCACATTTACTCTATAATCATCACATTATTTCAAATTTAAAACCTCTGAAATGAATCTGGCCGATTTCTTTAGCTAGATCCAATATAATCTACTTCTGTCAACTTGTTTCTCATAACTTATTCTTTTCTACCCGCGGTTTTTCACAGGTTGTCTTTCGTAAGTCAGACCAGGTCATACACCTACCTGCTCGCACTCTTATCATCTGTTGAGCATCTGTATTTTACTGGTGTAGCTTTCCCACAAGAAACACGTTACTACCATGCTATAAGCTTTGGGGGTAAAACTGGCTCGAATGCCACCTTCCGAACACTTTAAACCCTCAGGTGGCCTAATAAGTCTCGGGCTCAACTGCCCTTCTCTCTAAGTCTCATTAATTTTTTCCACGGGAATACATTTAGCATCATGAATCATCAACCTCATATTCTCTATCTTGTTTGCGCAGAAGTACACTAACACAAACTTGCTTGTCATTCATCAACATGCCATTTAGCTTATCAATAGCAGCACTTTCTTTATCTTTACGTTGTCATCTACTTTCTTAGAAGAATCACCATCGCTTGTTGCTTACGTAGTGCCTTAATAGCTAACCGTACGGGTTTCAATCCTTTAGGGAGACAAAGTAATCACTATTCCTTATCCATAAGGAACACTTCCTGAACTTGATGTAGATATTACATGAAGTAGATAAAATTGCAGAAGAGTTTCAAGCATCGCAGCTAAGTCAGGTTGATGAAACTATCACTCATGCATCTTCCATAAAAGACTGGAAACTTAATGGTTTACTTCGTCAATTTTTTTTTTGTAACATGGTCCTGGTTTGCCTCAAAACGGGACCTTCTAAGGTATGTAATATGCTTAAGACCCATCAGGAATCGAATCTTTAATTAAACTACTATTACCGTCGATTCTTGCACAATCATCAGAAGGAATGTAAATTCCTCCATTCCGATATGACCTTCAAGGTCCTTCCAAATATTATTCTGTTTCTTCGGTATGAACATTTGTAATTATTCCTTTATACTTAGACTGTCAGCCACCTCATTGGCCGTTTCTAATAATAGTAATTTCTGGTAATCCTTGTTCTCCGGATACATTTCAATTCAAATTTTTTTTTACCTCATTCTCATCACTGTTGGGTGAAAGCATTCTCCCTTAAGCTCTGCTGAAGGAGAAAAATATATCTATCAGTCTTTTTCCATAAGTCATTCCTTCCAACTACCCGTGGGAACTTTATCACGTTTATTCCCAATCCTACTTAGGATACTTCTTTTCTTAGTTCTTTCCTTATCTTAGGATAATCTCAACCTTTATAGGTTCAATCCATACTCCCTCAGGGTTTCATACATGCATCATCTGGTATATTGTTATTGTGTCTTACATTCTCTTCCAAACTTCTAGTTGGAAACTCAGAATATTAGCTTTTCCTTGTAAGGTTTCTTAGGTCGTCCTCATCATTCCTCCTGTATTTTCTAGGTACAGGGTACATCAAAACGTCTTTGATCAATAACCTAATAATTCTATCTCTGTTCTTTCCAGAACTCTTTTTAATAATCTGTACAGGTCATTGTTGCCTTAGCAAATCCAACTCATATCATCTGAATTCACAATGTCTTTATTAGGGTTAGTGCCATCCCTTGTACATTCCCCAGGGTTTGCCTTACTTTATGGATATCTTAACCTTAATTCAACTGCCAAGGAATTCCTGCATCCTATAATTGGCAATCAAATCATGTATCCTTAATAAGGGTCTCTTTTCAATCATTCTTATTTGATAATCGATCGGTAGCTTACTGCTAATTTCTTCTTTCAGATAGTGGTCAACCTATTTGACCTTCCAAAAGACAACGTAGGTCTATCTGCTCTTTTAAAGAACTTGTTAATGGTAGCAAGGATGTTCTGAAAGATATTGGTCGAGTTCAACGTGAATTTCCTAGTGCTTATCGTTCTTCGCAAAGGTACTTGCCTCAGAGAAAGTTCCTACAGCATACTGTTCAATTTCTTACCATTTCTATACTCTCTTCATATACCTTCATTGTTTACTTTCCTCCGTCATAATATATTCATGGTATTCACGATACCCTAACATCATACATCTCAAGTCACTATACTTCCATTTTACTCGTAATCTTGGACAACCATATACACATGAGTTACTTTAGTACGGGTGACCCCATCCCAAAAAGGTCTAGTGAATTCCCAATCAAAACATGGGCTGTTCAGCAGAAGATTCCTACGATCTCATTAATGTTTCCTTTATATCAGAAGGCCTTTCAGTCGGTGCTTTCTTAGAAGCAACCCTGCTTTGTTCTTTCATTGCTGGTCTAGTCACTTGATAATCCTTTGTGACTTGCCCTCAACTGGCCACACTAAAATTATATATGATTTTAGGGGTTGGCTAATTTAGCATTACTTTTCTAGCAATTGCTGGCATAGTGCCTTCTACTTTGATACCTTTCTACCTTTCCAAAACTTTACTCCATATAAGTCTTAATCGACTTCTCGGCACCGTCTCTGGTCACCTTTCCTCTATTTTTATCTTTTCAACTATTCTTATCACTACCACGTGCCACGCAAGCTTACCATTCCTGGCATAACAGCCTTTTCACTTAAGTCAATCTCGGAGTTTCTCAGTCCGGCTGGTTTCTTACTTACATTTCCTATTTTCGTCCAATCTCACTTCATCATTGTATTTCTACAATCAATCGCGATAACCGGGGTCTGTCCACCAACCCATGTAGCGGCTACCTTACCCAATTCACGGGGTTTTCCCCAGTTTCTGCTCTCTTCCATGATGTTCTCTGATAATCAGAAAGACAAGGTTTGCCAAAATTCGTTGAAGTTCTTCCCAGAATTAGGGAAATTTTGGTCAATCTATCCATCGACTGGTAACACTAAGGAGGCCAGTTTCGAAACCTGAAGAATAGTTCTATGAACCTCCTAGTAGGTAGAACCGTAAGCAGTCATAATTAACGAAATAATCGTCATCGGGTTGGAAATTTAACCCCTGGAGAGGAACCAATTATATACATCCCTTAGAAGGGAATTAACAGTTTTAAACTGAAACTTGTCACAACGTCCTGATACCTATACGTCCTGATATTCAATATTACCAAATGTCAGTCTACCTGACTACCAGTCTCAGAAGGAACATTACCGTCGGAGTTGGTTGTTCCACAAAAATTGGCACTACTAAGGCCATCCGAACCTGGTGAACCATGCTGTCCGAATGCATCCGTAAGTACTTTGTCGTGCTGCGCAAGCACACATCCTAATCTTTTATGCGAAGCGTCGTTGGAAGCACAAAGTCTCCCTTTTTCCATTAAACAATGCCAACTCTTGATCATTACCAATTTCATCTTTTAGCTCCAGGAAGATTTTCTCACATTTTTCTCTTTAACTGCTGATCGTATTACTTGATCCGTTATAATTCCGCGTCGGAGTAAACTTAAGGTAACTACTGTTAGGCCGAATACACAAATAATAATCAACTTTGTATGAGAGATTAACAAGTAAAAGCGTTTATGCACTTAAAAAACTTCTTGTATTTCAAACCCTCTTCGTGATGTAAAATATCACAAAGAGCTGCTAGGTTACAATAATGATAATTCGTTATCGATACCCTTCTAGGGTTAACCTATCTGTATTTATATAACATACAGCTACGATACAATCTCTAATTGATATTCCTAATAATCAGCTATACAATGATATCAATTACAGATTGTCACACGTCTCCTATGTCAACTCGATCTCTTTGATAGCTATCCAATCTTCAAAGATATCGCTTCCATAATTAATCTTTAATCACTGTTGAACAGTAGACGCGCTTCCTCCAGACAGAGTTTAACAAACTCTGTCGAGCTTCCAACTGTCAGAGTTTACGCAAACTCTGATAACTCCCTGTAACACTTAAACACTGATTAAAACACATCAATTATATTTAACAATCTCCCCCAACTTGTTCATTAGCAAAAATGTACAAGTTAATGACAGTAATTGATGATGTCAAAACAAATAGATAAATACAGTGTTTATACAGATTCAGAGTTTAAGCTTAAAAACTATAGAGAATAAGAAAATTCTTATAGAACTTAATCTCTAATCATTTCAAGATCTGGCATGGTTCTGAGATAATCAATCAGCAATCTTCTTTCTGCATTTTCAAGTTCAATCTTCATTGCTTCTTTGATTTCTCTGAGATGAGGATCACTTTCATCTGTTTGGTAAATAGCAGCCCTAAGATCATAAATCTTGTTTCTTCTCATTTCATTACCCAGTCTGATAAATCTGACTTTTTCTGCCTGAGTATTGAAGTCAAGTACTGTGATTCCCAAATCAGTTTTTAACTTTGCAGTACCTTTCTTCATTTCAATGAGATTGCCTTGGTAATCCCTGTACTTAGGAATATATCTGCTGTTGTATTTATGTCCTCTAATTGCCAGATTCTGAGTCATTTTCTGTCTGAGTACATTGGCAACTGATTGAGTCCTTCGACTATTCACCTTGAGAAGATATAGAACATACTCTAGTTCTTCCCAACATTTCAAGCCAATATCATCCTCACCAACTTTGAATACTGTCCCATCAGCCATGAAGTATAAAAGAAAATCTTTGTCTAAACTCTTCTGATGAACCAACTGCACTGATTCCAGTCTATCCAAACTCTCTTGAGGAACACCACGACCTGGAACAGCTAGTGAAGAAGGATCTCTAGGACCAGTATATTGCCTTCTGTCTCTATGAGAACCTAGTCCAGCCTTATTATTTCCAATCTTGCCAGATAAAGCTTTTCCATCAGAAATATTCACTGAGACTCCAGATAACACATTTGGATCAGAAATTGTTCCTTTTCCAAAAACAGATTTCAACTGTGAAGAGTGTAAAGGTGTGATCATTGCTTGAGATGCAACAGAAGTTGTAACTTTCTTCTGTGAACTTTCACCTTCAATGCCTTTTAGCTTGAGTTTAGCCTCTGCTGCAATTGCTTCCTTTGAGAACCGAGAACTTTGACTAACATCAGTCCTCTCTCTGATCACAACACCTTTAACAACAGGTCTAGGAGCTTTTCCTCTTTGTACCTTATCAGACTTTAAAGCTTTAAGATGTTCTTCTTGTAAACTCTTTTCCTCAGCTTCAATGTCCTCAATCGTTACTCCTTCCTCATTCTCTTCAATGAACAGCCTAGCAGCCAATTCTTCATCAGTTTGTGGATTTGAAGATAACAGTAAACTCTTGGTCCTTGAAGTTCCTTGAGTATCAGTATTTCTCCCAACAGACTGTGATTTGGATGACTTACTAGTTCTCAGAGTTTGAACCTCTTCAGCCTTTTTCTTTCCTTTGTTACTTGCCCCTCCATCTCCAGCACTATCCCTTCTGACAACTCTCTCCCCCTTTTTGACATCATCAGGCATAAGGATAGAAGTAATTAACTCCAGGGAGGTAGCAATAGAATCAATTTTAGCAGATAAATCAGACTGATTCTCTTCAATTTTACTCAGCCTGGCAAAAATATTGTCTTGAGCTTTAGAGAATTTTGTAGTCACTAGCTTTGAATGTGTTTCCATTTTCATCTCTCTAGCTACAACCTCATTTCTCAAAGAAGTGATTGCCAAATTAGTATCATCAAATCGTCTATCCAGAGTTTTAACTTGAACTATAGTTGCTTTCAAGCAAGAAAGAATCTCTGGATTAGAGATAGTATCAGCACTTTGCTTAACAAACTTAGCTGCTCTTCCTGGTGGAAAAATACAATCTTCTTTGTACCATTCAGCAACATTCTTGACAAATTGTGCTCTCTCAACTTCATGAGAAGTACAAGGTTGAGTAAAAGGTGTATGTTTATCATCAGTTTGTACTGGTGCACTCAGAGAAGTATCAGAGTTTGCACTACTGTCACCTTCAGCTTCAACACTTGTAGCTTTAACTGGTTCATCTTCAGCCATAGGTTTAGCAATTTCTTCTTTAGGCTTTTCAGGATTTTCTTCATGTTGCTCAGGCTTAGCAACAGGCATTGAATGAGAAGTGACTTTGGTTGCCTGATCAATTTCTTCACCTTCTTCAACAGTGTGGTGAGCATCAGATATTATCTCAGTATGAGATGCCACAGCTTCAGAAAGAACAGCCGTAGGTTGATCAACTACACCAACATCAGAGATAGGATCAGAGAATGGCATAAATGAATCAGGAACATCATTTATTGGAGAAACACCATCTCTTACATCCTCTTCTGCAGGCATTTTATCCTCTGCAGGCTCTGCAGGTATTACATCCTCTGCAGGTATTGCATCCTCTGCAGGTATTGCATCTTTCTCAACCTCAACAGGAGGTGTTTGCTGTGAAACAACCTCTGGAGCTTCAATATCTTCATCCACAGAATCAGAGAATATCACTTTTCTTCGTTTTGCTAGAGGTACATTATCTGAATCCTCTTCACTAGTTGGTGGAGTTTGTTCTACCACTGAGAGTGACTTAGATATGTTTGCCCGAGCTTTCATTCTTTTCCCCCGTCTAGTGTAAACAGCTTCAGGAGATTTCCGTTTTGATTTGCTTTGTGTCTCTTCTGCCTGCTTTAGACTTGCACGTCGTTTAGTAACTGCCTTCTTAACTCTTTGCATTCTAGACTGTGATGCTGGTGGAGATTGTGACGAATCAGAGTTTGTGTTTGAAATGGGTGAAGGTTGCTTTGCAGGTGATTCAGTGTTTGGTTCTGATTGAGGTTCAGGGTGTGGTTCAGGTTGTTGTGATTCTTGTTCAGGTTCATCTTGTTGTGGTGCATCGTGTTGTGGTTCCTGTTGGTCTTGTTGTGGTTCTTGTGGTTGATTTAGAAAATTTCGTAGAGCAAGAGGCATGACAAACTCAGGAAGATTTTCTTTACCAACATCCTTGTTAGTCATATCAGAGAATATGCGCTTATTGACTCTAAACGAATCAATTTCATCAGTTTCATCAATTTCAAGACCAGGTACACATGCATTGAACAACATTTGACAGAAACGAGCATAATAAACAGTGGTAGACTCTGACAATTTATCACCTAAGCTCATCAAAACATGTCGACCAAAATAAAAATTAGAACCATAGAGCAGAGAATACCCGATTTGAAGACTGTCTATTGGAATGGCATCCCAGTTTGTGACTTTCTTCTGGAACGTCCTCGTTATGGAATCAAAGAAGAAATTCCATTCTTTTCTGAGATTTGGCCTTTTTATACTGCCAAGCTTGTCAAGAGATTCCATGTAACCTATCTCTTGTAGCATCTCTCTCAGATAAGTTTCATTAACGAGAGTATAGGAAGTATGTGTATCAAACCCCATTGTATCTCGTACAGTCTGTGGAGTAATCACATGATCTTGGTCTTCGTAAGTGAAGATAATTGTAGGAGTTCCACTTTCTCCTCCATCCACATAAACTGAGTTCTGCCAGAATGAAGCAATTTGAGACGCAGAAAGAGCAGCAGGTCCAGTCAGAGCTTGTCCAATCTCTGAATCCCTCAAAAAGTCCTGCATGAGATGAAACGATTCTGGAACGCGTTGATGATAGAGTGGAGCTTCATAGTTATTAGGAACAAACGGTTAGCCAAGAGCAGTGAATGCTTTAGATGCCATTGAGTTATGAATTTCCAAGAATTTCCAAAAGATATGAATGTAGAAAAGGTGTTTGCGTGAGTGCCCAAGAGAAAAATAAGAAAACTGTGAGAGTAAGAGTAAAGCAAACTCGTTTGGACACAAAAGTGATTAAATTAATGAAAAACTCAATCTCTTATGTAACAAACACTCAATCAGTTCCTTGATTAATGTGTAGTGGGACACGATAATAGGTAAGTGGGACACATTAAGGGCGAGTGGGTCATGTGCGCCTATTTTTAAAAAGAGTATATTAAAATTAAAACATTAAAATATTTGATTTTAACAAAAATCAAATAATACTCTTTTAAAAATATCTGAACCCAAGTAAAATCACAATTTGAATCGTTTACCTGTTGCCTTTAATAACCAGAATACGAAGCGATTAAGGACTTCGTTCTTACCCATCTCTATTTAAGGCCTAGAGACTTGCTCAGATTATTCATTAAACCTTTAACCTTTCAGTCTCCCCTGTAAAATCACAAACCCTTCTAACCAAATACTCTTGAAAAACAATGGCCAACCTTACCATCAAAGAGAAAAACCTTCATCTTGTCGAGAATAGGGACATCTTCAGCTATACGCGTGAAGAATTTGAAGCGTTTGAGTGGGAAAGGCAGCTTGAGACGCTGTGGCTGCAAATGGATGCTGGTCTGGAAGAGCTCGAGAGAGAGAAACCTGCAAGGGTGATCGACATCGATGCTGCCCTCCAAGCAACATTGGCATGGCTCTCCTCGAAGGCATCCTCATCCACCACCACCAACCATTGTTAATGAATATGTCAGCAAAAATAACCTTACCCCTTCAACTTCCACCCAAACAAAGTGGCAAAGATGGGATCTGGGAATTTTTGCTAACAATGGAGTGGTGTGGACGGACCTTTTACTTTCCTGTTGAATAGATTAGCAGATAGAGAAAACAAAAAGATGTAATATTTGCTTGTAATCTCTTTCTTATTATCAATGAAAATTTTGTTTCTCTAATCATATTCATTGTGTTCTGCAACTGTTATTTGTGTTATATGAACTGTTCTTCAAGAAAATGCATCAAGAAGAGAATATGAAAACTAAATAAAGTAATCATATAAAGAACACATTCATCAACTATCCACTGATTAACAGTTGTCAAAAACCCTACTTACTCCAATACTTTCAAATTGTCCAAGTGAAAATTTACCTTAGAGTACAAATCATGAATCAACAGCGTTTGTCAATTCTCCAACTTTATCACCGAAACCCTTTCATAAATTGCACAGTTGTGAGTATTTGTGTGTGTGAAGCAGAGTTTACTAAGTCAATTTTTAGAGCATCTAATTTTTCATAAAATCCATAAAGTAAATCAATAAACACTGGATGCACAAACTGTCATAGTAAACACTGACTGTATGATGAAAGCTAAACTCTGAAGTAATCGAACTTTATACAGTAATTTTTATTTTATACCCCCTTTATATACACATTTTTTTTATTCCTTTTTTTTATTCCTTTTTTTTTATTATTTATTTTTTTTATTTTTCATTCCAGTAATCAGAGGTTGGAACCAGTCACCAAAAATTCAAAAAATTTAGCCCTTATCATTTTGATAAGTTCCTGGGTCATCCTAGTATTTAACTAGTCACCAAAAATCAGAGAATTTTAGCACATATTATATACCAATAGGTTCCTGGGTCATCCTAGTATCCAACATAATCTCAAAGGAGTATAACAACCTATATACATTTTCTTTGGGGTATTGCAGTAAACATTTTATTTTATCAGAGTATAACTAACAGAGTTTAGAGTTCATCGACATCAGTAGTTCTTCATGAAAGGTAATGCACACAATATTTATAGACTCAGAGTTTAGGACAAAATAAACTAAGAGATGCTATAAATATGAGCCAGTATCATGCTGTGTTAACTTTCTGCACAATCTAAGATTAGATCTCAATAACTCAGAAAGATTCATGATTAATTGCTGAGAATCATGCTTCATACATATTTCTTCATTGGTGTTTTCATTCAGACAAAAATCAACTCAAAGTTCATAGAGTTTATCAAACTTATTAACAGTGTATGACATATAGACATGCTGACAGAGTTTAGCAGAGTATGCATAACAGAGTTTAATCAACAGAGCTCACTCAACATTTAACCAATCAGGAAATATGATTAATACATCACATAAGTAAAGTTTGAATCTAACCAACATTTCTAGTCAGAACCAGAGATCATTCCTAGTTCATTAACCAGCCTTGTAAATGTAGCTTCACTCAATGGTTTAGTGAAGATATCTGCAAGCTGTTGTTCTGTAGAGACAAAATGTAGTTCAATATTTCCTTCTTCCACATGTTCTCTGATGAAGTGGTACCTTATGCTGATGTGCTTGGTCATTGAATGCTGTACTGGATTACCTGTCATAGCAATAGCACTTTGGTTATCACAGTAAATAGGTATATTACTGTACCTCAATCCATAATCCAGCAATTGATTCTTCATCCATAAGATCTGTGCACAACAGCTACCAGCTGCAATATACTCTGCTTCAGCTGTAGATGTGGAGATTGATTTCTGTTTCTTGCTGTACCAGGAAACAAGTCTGTCACCAAGAAATTGACAACTTCCACTAGTGCTCTTTCTGTCTACCTTACAGCCTGCAAAGTCTGCATCAGAATACCCAAGTAGCTTAAAATCTGATTCTCTGGGGTACCACAGACCTAATGATATGGTGCCCTTGAGATACTTGAAGATTCTTTTCACAGCTGTCAGATGTGGCTCTCTAGGATCTGCCTGAAACCTTGCACAAAGACAGGTTGCATACATGATGTCAGGCCTACTAGCTGTCAAGTATAGAACAGATCCTATCATGCCCCTGTAGTTTGTCATATCCACTGAAACTCCTGTGTCTTTGTCCAGTTTAGTTGCTGTTGCCATGGGAGTTGATGCAGATGAACAGTCAACCATACCAAATTTCTTGAGAAGATTTCTGGTGTATTTTTCTTGATTAATGAAAATTCCATCTTCTGTTTGTTTCACCTGTAGGCCTAGAAAGTAACTAAGCTCTCCCATCATGCTCATTTGATATCTGGACTGCATGAGCTTGGCAAACTTCTTACAGAGTTTATCATTAGTAGACCCAAAGATGATGTCATCAACATAAATTTGAACTAAAAGAAGGTCACTTCCTTGATTGAAATAAAACAGAGTTTTGTCAATTGTTCCTCTGTTGAATCCACTTTCTAGAAGAAACTGAGCAAGTGTCTTATACCATGCTCTTGGTGCCTGCTTAAGTCCATATAGTGCCTTATCTAGCCTGTAGACATAATCTGGATATTTGGGGTCCACAAATCCTGGTGGTTGTTCAACAAACACTTCTTCTTCAAGCTTTCCATTCAGAAAAGCACTTTTCACATCCATCTGGAACACTTTGAATTTCTTGTGAGAGGCATATGCTAGAAAAATTCTGATTGCCTCCAATCTTGCTACTGGAGCAAATGTTTCATCATAATCAATTCCTTCCTGCTGTGAATAACCTTTTGCTACCAGTCTAGCCTTGTTCCTTGTGATAACACCTTCACTATCAGTCTTGTTTCTGAAAACCCATTTAGTACCCACAATAGATCTGTTCTTTGGTCTTGGTACAAGGGTCCAAACTTCATTCCTTTCAAATTCATTTAACTCTTCCTGCATTGCTGTTATGCAGTCTGCATCTTGAAGAGCTTCTTCCACTTTCTTTGGTTCATTTTTAGACAAGAATGCATGAAACAGACATTCACTTGCAGTAGCACTTCTTGTCTTTACTTTTGCATCTGGATCACCAATTATCAAATCAGGTGTATGTGATTTAGTCCATTTCCTAGCAGAAGGCAAATGACTTCTATCAGCATGTGATCCTCCCCCTTGATCCATGCTCTCCTGATTTTGTTGTGATCTATCTTCGTTTTCTGAGACTCCCCCTGAACTTGACTGTCCAGAGTCAGAATTTGAATTTTCAGAGTTTGAAGCATCAGAGTTTGATCCAGATTTTTCAGTTGACTCAGTATCAGTGTTTGAGTCTTCATCTTGATCATGCTCCCCCTCAACTGGTTCTCCTCTTTGTTGTGACTGAGAAGTTTCTCCAGAATTTACCAGTAGAGGTTCAGAGTTTGTTTCAACAGAGTCTGTCAGAATTGCTTCATCAGAGTTTCCTTCATCAGAGTTTAAAAATTCATTTTCAAAGTTCAGTTGATCATATTCGTCTTTGTCTTCAAGTCCAGTTATCTTTTTATCATCAAAAGAAACATGTATAGATTCCATGATCACTTTAGTTCTCAGATTGTAAACTCTGAATGCCTTTGTTGACAGTGGATACCCAACAAAAATTCCTTCATCTGCCTTTAACTCAAACTTGGTCAACTGTTCTGGATGAGTCTTCAAAACAAAACATTTGCACCCGAAAATATGAAAGTATTTCAGGTTAGGCTTCTTTTTCTTCACCATCTCATATGGTGTCTTTCCATGCTTATTGATCAGTGTTGCATTTTGAGTAAAACAAGCAGTTTGAACAGCTTCTGCCCAGAAATAAGTTGGCAATTTTGCTTCATCAAGCATAGTTCTGGCAGCTTCAATTAAGGTTCTATTTTTCCTTTCAACTACACCATTTTGTTGTGGTGTACCAGGTGCTGAAAATTCTTGTTTCACTCCATTGTCCTTGCAGAATTCTTCCATTGTTGCATTTCTGAACTCAGTTCCATTATCACTTCTGATGATTCTGACTTTGTTGCTTGATCCTTTGTCCAGAAGCTTCACATGCTCTATCAGAGTTGATGCAGTTTCATCCTTCTTTGCTAGAAAATACACCCAAGTGAATCTAGTGTATTCATCAACAATGACTAAAGCATATTTCTTCCTTGCAATACACATAACATTTACTGGACCAAAGAGATCAACATGCAGAAGATGATAGGGATCAGTGATAGAAAATTCTGTCTTGCTCTTGAAAGATGACTTCCTTTGTTTAGCCTTCTGACATGAGTCACATAGGCCATCAACATTTAACAGGGTCTTTGGGAGTCCTCTTACAAGATCCTTTCTGATCAATTCATTGATGTTGTTCAAGTTCAAATGTGAGAGTTTCTTGTGCCATTTCCAACTCTCTTCACTAGACATTCTTGTAGACAGGCAAACAGCTTTTCCAACAGAGTCTATCAAAAGCTTGATTTCATAAATGTTGTTTTGCCTGTGACCAACTAGAACAACCTTTCCTGTAGATTTGCAGATAACTTCACAATATTCAGGTTGGAAATCTACATGATATCCCTTGTCACAGATTTGACTCACAGATAGCAAGTCATGCTTAAGTCCTGGGACATGAGCTAAATTGTTGATGATGACATTTCCAAGATTGATATTGCCATATCCCAATGTTCTTCCTATATTACCATCACCATAGGAAACTTTTGGGCCAGCCTTCTCCTCATATTCTGATAGCAGGGCTTTATTTCCAGTCATCTGTCCTGAACATCCACTGTCCACGACTAGGGTTGCCTCCCTGTTACCCTGCAATCACAAACAATTACTGAGGATTAGTTTTAAGGATCCAGACTTGCTTGGATCCTTTGGCATTCTTAACTTTGTTAGCTTTTGCAGCGGAATTAACATTATCAGAGTTTAAGCTAACAGTATCAGTGTTTACACTTGCAGTATCAACTTTAACCCATTTTAGATTGGGTTTCAGTTCATAATAATTATGATAGATAGCATGATTTGGGTTTCAGTTCATAATAATTATGATAGATAGCATGATATTTTCTGCAAGTATAGATGGAATGCCAAGTGCTTCCACAGTGTGTGCATAGAGTCTGTGGCTTAGTTCTAGCAAAATCCTTCTTTACCTCAGACTTTGTAGGTAAAGAATTTATATTTTTATTTTTCTTGCAAAAATTTGCAAGATGCTTAGTACTACCACAGTTATGACATATCTTTCTTGGAGCATAACTAGCAAGCATTGGTTTGTTTCCTGAAGTGATGCCTACTTTTCCATTTCTGTTCTTGTTTGACACTTTCTTTTTCTCAACAGATTTAACTCCTTCAGTTTATGTTTGAGTTGTTTATCTGTCATTGAACCAATATTAACCTGTTTAACACTAGTTTTTACTGGTTTTCTTTGGACAGCTTCTTTTTCATTCTCAGACAAAAATTTACTGGTTCCATGAACAAATTTAGTTCTGACTTTAACTTGATTTTGAAATCTAAGTTCATCTCCCTCATTATAACCTAGACCAACAGTGTCTGTTTGAAAAATCTGTTGAGTGTCCTTTCCAGAATTAGTCCAAGTCCTAATTTTCTTATTTGCTTCCTCCAACTCAGATTCTAGTTGTTTATATTTCTGAAGCAAATCCTGTTCTATAGAAACAGCATCATCTCTCTCTTTCTGAACTTGTTGCATGTTTTCAAGTTTCTCTTCAACAAGTTTATTTCTCTCTTTAAGTTCAGAATTTTCAGCTTTTATCCTCTCATTTTCTAAAGTCTGATCCCTATAACTTATATGCAATGACTTAAGAAAAATTCTTAATTGAGCAATGTCATCAATATTATAAGCATAGGTAGTTGGAGGTACCTGATTTTCAGAGGATTCTGATTCAGTAGTAGCCATGAGAGCATAGTTCACTTCTTCATCAGAATCTGAAGTATCTGCCCAATCTCTGCCTTTAGTGTAGAGTACCTTTCCAGTTTTACCCTTCTTGCACTCAGGAGCATAGTGACCCATCTCCTTACACTTGTAGCATTGAATTTCAGACTTATCCTTCTTCCCTTTAGAATCTCTCTTATCAGACTTCCTGTAGCTTTTCCTGTCTTCATTTGAATCCCTAGAAAACCTTTTTCCTTTCTTGAAATTCTTGAAGCCCATTTTCTTGAAAGTCTTCACCATCAGCACAGCCATTTTTCTCATTTCTTCTTCATCATCCTCAGAGTCAGATGATTCAGAAGAGTTTGAATCATAATCAGAGTTTGGTGAATCACTTTCTGAATGTATGACCAAAGCTTTTCCCTTCATTTTCCTTCTTGTTGCCTCTTTCTTCTGAGGCTTCTCTTCAACATTAAGAGCAACAGACTTTCCTTTCCTGCTTGATCTCCTGTTTCTCTGCTCCATTTCCAATTCATAAGTTTTGAGCAGTCCATAAATTTCATCAATCTCTGTTTCAGCAAGATCATAGTTGTCTCTAATAGTGGTTGTTTTCACATCCCACTTTTCAGGTAGAGAAAGAAGAAACTTGAGATTCGAGTCTTCTAGATCATACTCTTTGTTGACCAATGACAGATCATTAATCAGTTTACAGAATCTATCAAATGTTTCTGTCATGGTCTCTTCAGGTTTAGCCTCAAAATGCTCATACTCTTGTGTGAGTATGTTTCTCCTATTCTTCTTAATAGCTGCAGTTCCTTGACACCTGACTTCAAGTGCATCCCATATCTCTTTTGCAGTGGTGCAGTTAATGACTTTGTTAGACATAACATTGTCTAAGGCACTATGCAGTAAATGCCTAACTTTTGCATCCTAAGCAATTGATGATAGATCTTCAGGAGTCATGTCCTTCTTTTCCTTTGGAACCATTTTTGCTGCTTCACCAGCAACTGCAACAGATAGCTTTGTAGGATTGTGAGGGCCTTCATAAATCCTGTCAAGATATTCTGGATCTGTAGCCTCCAGAAACATAGTCATCTTGACCTTCCACATAGCATACTCTAATGGCCTCAGAATAGGAACCCTGATTGGTTCATAACGACTCACAGTAGTAGGAGCCTTTTCAGAAACAGTTGGTGTTGGTGGAGGAATTTCTGACATGATTATTGTTGTGTTTGGATCTTAACCTGTAATAAAGTAACAGATTGGCTCTGATACCACTTGTTAGGCCGAATACACAAATAATAATCAACTTTGTATGAGAGATTAACAAGTAAAAGCGTTTATGCACTTAAAAAACTTCTTGTATTTCAAACCCTCTTCGTGATGTAAAATATCACAAAGAGCTGCTAGGTTACAATAATGATAATTCGTTATCGATACCCTTCTAGGGTTAACCTATCTGTATTTATATAACATACAGCTACGATACAATCTCTAATTGATATTCCTAATAATCAGCTATACAATGATATCAATTACAGATTGTCACACGTCTCCTATGTCAACTCGATCTCTTTGATAGCTATCCAATCTTCAAAGATATCGCTTCCATAATTAATCTTTAATCACTGTTGAACAGTAGACGCGCTTCCTCCAGACAGAGTTTAACAAACTCTGTCGAGCTTCCAACTGTCAGAGTTTACGCAAACTCTGACTGCTTCCAGCTAAACTCTGATAACTCCCTGTAACACTTAAACACTGATTAAAACACATCAATTATATTTAACAACTACTATAATCCATTCAAAGAAAAGAAATAATTTAATATTCCTCTGAGTCACATGCATCTAACGTTTCTGGTTCATCATTTCACTGAGTTAAATTAACCCTATACTTAGTCTCTGACAATAGTCTCATTACGAGTTCGTCTTGACTCACTGGTCTTATCTTCCGGTAGGTTCTGAGATCATTGTCTTGCTTACTACTTCCTTATATAACTTTATCCAATCATGCTGTCACTTCCCAATGTTTTCACTTTCTAACTGATTCATTCATAAAATGGACATTTTCTTGAATAAAACAACTTCATCAACCTCAATTTGGTTCCATAAATTACAACCTATGACATCTGCCTTCTCATGGCGAATTATTACTGACAATATTCATACTTATTCATTTATCAAATGATATGGCACTTACTGCCTCTTCTCAACTATTCCTAGGGACTCTGCTCCTCGCCTTATATCGATGCCTTTGATAATCATACATCCTTCTAGCACTCTTTTCGTTAATATGAAAGTCTCTAATGATTCTCATCTATTCCCGTATAAGATCTCAAGTAATTCTTCCAATCCGTCTTACTTGCTGGTACTACCTCCAGTAGTCCAGCCACGAATCCAACATGAACCTTCAGTTCTCTTGCTAATAGCTTAGTTCTTTATGCCCACTTTTCTGAGCTCTATACCTTAATCATCTCAGTCTTTCTGGCTACAGCCCTCATTCTTCGAGGGTAAGCTCCTTATCCTAACAAGATTTTCCTTATCTGCTGGAACCTCTTCCGGGTCTCCAGTAGGGTACTCTATTGAATTTACCCGCTGATCTTCAACATATAATAAAGCATCATCGCGCTGCTGCTCGTATGCCTCAAGGTCTGTTGCCTTACTTGTCGATGGGATATCGAGCTAAGTTACTATCATGATACTTAATAGTTCCCATAAGAGTTTTATAGGTCATCACTACATTAAGTAGTCCGACTATGAACTTGGCAAGAGTTCTTGTTATCTTAGTGAATTTATTGTTTTAACGTCGCCTCATCTCTGGGGTTTATAACGTACGCTCTGATACCACTTCTGTAACACCCCTAGATCCGGGGTCAGGGATCTGGTCGTTACCGTCTCAATTCCCATCCACAGTTCAACATAAATATTAAATTACAACCTTGTGACCCAAAACAATAACATAAAACACACCCGTTATAGTCCCAGAGATGAAATCAGAGTAACAACCAAATTTTATTAAACACATTATGAGTTCTTACAACCCAAAAGAATTTTAATATAAATACATACTCTTTGCCATCCATTTACATGAGTCATACTAGACCATATACTTGGTACTGAAAGAATAAATCTATCCTACCAATAGCTTTCTCTTCGGCTCTGGTAGTCTCATCGTCCTCGCCCGCATCGAGTGCGCCTTGTGCGAGTCATCTGGTCTAGCTGTTGTTGTGATATAATAATAAAGCAAGGGTGAGCAATAGCCCACCAACAATAATATTTAACTGAACGATAATATATAACAGTTCAAAAGTATCTTCAAACCATATGCCATGCATTTACGGAAATGATGCCAGTATAATATGAACGATGAAGTTACAAGGTAACTCAAAATGTAAATATATGAGGGAATATCTGCTATGTCAAAAATAAGCAAGATATTATAAAGAGGAACTTGCAAGGAAAATATTGCAATTCCAGTTACGAACACTTTTCCAGCTCTGCCAACAGTAATCATGTTGCAGGAAATAAATAAGTTTGGATGATGAACCAATGATGGAGTATTCACCGCGCCCGCTGTTCCAATCTTGATGATCAGTCAAGATCGTACAACTCAAATTAGATTTACTACCGGTAGAAGGAAGAACTGACGGCTTTACTTGTCTACCGCCTTACTAGCTCTCCCAGGCCAACGGTTGGGCCAAAGGGGATGGACCGGCGCTACTCGGCCTCTTACACGACTCCTAGTTCCAATAGAATTCATGATTCTGAATGTAACGTTCGTCCCCCTTTCCCCAAGTATAATACTTGTTGATAAGACTCTACAAAGTAGTCGTATCTAGTTGGAAAGGAAAATTCACCAATAACTTCCAAGCTATTGCTTGGTAACGAACATCAACTTGTTCCAACAATCTTACCCCTCGAAAGATGAGAAGGTAAACACAGACTTAATGAGTCCATAGCAACCAAGTTGCGAGTGAAGAGGATAAATTCTGACCGGGAAGTCAACAAGATAAATAACATTGCTCAAGTAGGTTCTCCTATAATATGGAAGTTTGAGCGAGCATTTAAATCCTTTTAAGATAGATTTAAATGAAAAAGAAAGAGTTGGGAACCTTTCCTTGATAAAATAGTCGTAAAAAGACTCCGAAATATTTTACATAATATCTGGAGGTGGAAGGTAATCTCCGAATAATATAAATTATTTTAAAAAGAATTTTAAAAGGATTAAATAAATATTCCAAGAATATTTATTTACTCAATAATAATTATGGAATATTATTAACTCATAATATTGCTCGTAAGTAATCCTCGAATGAATATATGGAATTATTTAATAAATAAATCCCTCCTTAAATGAATATTCGAAATAATATTCATTAAATAATTAAACTCCAATAAATATTTAAAATAGTATTCAATAAATAAGTCGAACCTTAAATGAATATTCGAAAATAATGTTCATTTAATATTTACTCTTTTAAATGAAAATCCAAATAGCATTCATTTAATAAATAATCTTCTAAATGAATATCCAAATAATATTCATTTAGTAATCAAAACTTTAAAGGAATAATCGAAATAATATTCCTTAAGTAAATAGAACTTCCAATGAATATTTTAAATAATATTCATTAAGTACATAAAACCTTAAATGAATATTCGAAAGTAATATTCATTTAATAAATAACATTCTAAAGAATATCAAAATAATATTCATTAAATATCAACTCTAAATGAATATTCAAAATTAACATTCATTTATTATCTCTCGACTAAGATAATACTCGAATAACATTCCTCGAAATATTTCCAAGTAATTGATACTTTATGGAATATAATAACGTTTAACAATAACCTTCCTCAGATAAATAATAATCTGTCGTTGGAATCCCTCCGGGTTTCCACGACTATCTATAACTCAAAATACCGACTCCCGGTCTACATTTAGAATGAATATCATATGCCCTTCGCTAAGGGTTTTACCAAAATAATCCGGCTTATTACTGATAAATCGTATCTAGTCTATAAGCTAATATCAATTCAGGGAACAAGTATCACAAAAAAAACCAGAGTCACAATATAATTGGAAACAGGCATGCATGCGATGGAATATGTAAAACAGAAATCATATACATATATTATCACAACAACAGGTTCAAAGGTTTGAACACTTGCCTGGTAGTCGGGTGTGGGTAGTGGTAGCATGTCCCGGTTCAGCTCGGTGATCTATAAACAATCAGAATATTCGATATTAATCACCTAACACTTCTTTAGAAGGTTACGTATAACTTTACTTAAGTCGAAACACGCTTTCAAGTTATCTCGTTATGCACCCTTTTGTATAACTCTTTTTATTACCGATACGATCCGACTTTTGTTCGTTATTAAGACATGTCATTGTACTTACACTTGACATATACTTAAGCCGGGTAAGTCCTAAGGTCGGTCGTTTATGAACCAAGATTATACCTCGAGTTTTATCGCCCATTTTCTAAGTGTTTTACCAAAGTTATAACCAAGTATCCATTTTAGGGGTTCGTTTATATTTAACCTCGACTTGAACATTTTTATAAAATCGAAAAACGATCCAAATGACATGTGGTTTTCTTTCAAATCTTCCTCATGACCTCTAATATTTAATTACCATGATTCGTCAAAAACTTTCATATTTTACCGAGGTTCAATTTTAATAACGAACTTGTAGTTACGGTTTCGAACAACTTTTACTAAGTCGGCCATAACTCCTAAACCGTAAGTCGGAATGCTTCGATTCTTTCGCCAAAGCGATCTATGACTCGAGATCTACAAGGTTAGGTCATGTATCCATTAAGGTCAGAAATTTAACCTAACTGTTATGCACGAATTACTAAGGTCTAATGAAAATCGGGCATTACGACGACTATAAATCGAACGTTTCAAAATTGTTTTCAACACAACCAAGCCACACCGGGCATCCATACATCTTATACACATGTTATACATCTCAACAAGTCCAGGAACATTACTCTTCACCATCATAATCATCATATGGTCAAACCAACTACAAGATCATGCTCATGATAACACTAATGTCATAACTATGCTAAAATCCACCAAAAACATACATAATCTTAAAATAAGATCTAGGGTTCTTAAGGATTATACCTTCCTTGGAGAGTGTCCTAGCCTTACTAAGCTTGTTATAGTCCTTGTATAGCCTCAACAAAGCTTAGATCATCCAAACAAAACAAGAAATCAAAGTTAGTTTCTAAGGGTTACTATTCATCAGCACTTTTGTAAAAATCATAGAAAATCGAAAAATAAGAGTTTAGCTCTCAAATTTTTACCACATCTTGGCCTCTTCATAAGCTTTGTTTTGAGTCCTATATCATCTAATTTGAAGCTTCGTAGCTATGGTTTTGAACCCGTTTTTCCCACTGGACAGAAACTGGTCAGATTTGTTGCCCCAACTTTGAGCATGGATTTGACTAGGCTATACTACTTTGTTGGCCATGAAATTTTGAACGAACCTTACACAAGGTGTGGAGAGGCTATGGTCAAAATTTGGTGATTTTAGAAGCTCTAGATTTTGAGATATGAATTTTTCTTTCACAGCTATTCTTGCTGGGCAGTTTTGAAGAAATGGAGAGAATGGAGTTTGCTTGGCTTGTCTTTGATCTCATCTAGTCTAAATGAATTATTGTTGATAACATCTTGCATAAAGCCACTTTAATAAAGTGGTTTGGTCATGGATGAGCTAATCAAGTGGACAAGTGTTGCATTCTTGTGGCAAGGTGTGTGTTGTAAGCTAAGTGCTTGGTTGGTTTTCTAATGATGCTAGTTAACTTGTAACTAGCTTGGTTACTTGATGTTATCCACTAGCACATGCATGTATCTTGATTCCTTGCTTGTTTCCTTGTCCGTTTATTACTTAATTCATTGATCGTTCGGAGGAATAACTCATTCGTTTCTAGTTAGGGTTTTACTGACAACCTTCATAACATTTATAATACCATTCTCCATCTTTCTTGGTAACTCTCGAATTTAAATTCCTTAAATCCTCTCATTAAATCCTTAAGTCTATCAGTGTCCAGGGAATTCTCGGAGAAAATAAAAATGTTGTTTTTCAGAATCCGACAGCTTTTACATACACTTATTTTCCCCTCGAATCACTAATACGAATTCAAAAATCCATTCCGGGTACTTCTATATAGTGTCGTCTCATAATATTCTCATTCCCACCAAAAACACTATTCATCCATTTTTCTTTACTTACTCTCTCGGTTTATACAAATGTCCCGATTCTCTTTCGAACATTCCTTAACCCTTTTACGGAACCACCGGACTAATAACAGATATCGATTTGGATGACATAAGAATAATCTTCTTCATTGGAATTGCCACCTCTTAATTTCCTAGGAGATAGATAATTCTTATATAAGTTGTCAACCAATACCATTCTTCATGGAATATCATAATTGAATCCGAATCCATTCAATATCCATCTATTAACCCATTGATACATTCATACTCCAATACATAATAAAAAGTTTTAATTAGTACCAAAAATCTGGGTTCTTACAAATTATATCCAAAATTTGGGGTTCTTACAGAATATTACAACTGAGATGAACTTGAATTTACAGAATTTAATTTATAAGTGTTCTTGAGCTTGAGAGAGAGATATATAGGCTGCTGTGTATATTTTTCTGTTATGTTCGACTGATTTCTGTCCTTCTGCATTCTGCTGCCTTATATAACACAGCCATAGTCATATTGCTTTGTTTCAACTGATATAACAATCAGTTAACACTAATATGACATTCGGTATGACTATCAAATGAAAGTAATATAACTGTCTCTTTAAATATAACTTTCGGTATGATTATCCCCTTGAATGAAATATGACTATCCAGTTTGAATATAACATTCGGTATAACTGTCCAATTCAATATAACATTCGGTATGACTGTCTCCTTGAATGAAATATGACTATCCAGTTTGAACTGAATATGACTGTCTCCTTTTGAACTGAATATGACTGTCTCCTTTTGAACTGAATATGACTGTCGGTATAACTATCATTTGATAGTTATATTATCATATTTTTCAGCTTATAATTAATCAAATGATTTATAAAAATCATTTAAATAACTATTTCTTTTTCATATTAATTCTAATTTAATTAAATTAATAATTACTTTAACAAATATATTAATTCTGATAGAATTAATTTATTTATTTAAATTAATTATTTGATTTAATCAATTAAAGTAGAATTAATATAAATCCTTTAATAGTCAGTACTTCACTGTGAACCACATAATTAAAATAAGGAACATACACTGGATCGATGTTGACGCTCGATGTACTGTCTGGTTCATGAACGACTAACTCCAATCTCTGTTCTTCATCTTGACTTTAAGACTGTGGTCTTTTTCTATTCTTCACTCTCATCAATCATTCGGTACTGAAATTGTTTCTTATCACTTATAGAAATCTCTGTCCTTTAAATGAATCCATGTGTTTCAATGCTACCTTGAGGCTTGATCAAATAACTGAATCTTCTTCCAGTGTAAAACATCAAAACTATAGATTGACTTGTTGATTTTTCTTCTGACAGCTATCATCTTTTAAGATTCCTGTGACAGTTGATATTATTCACTTATTACAATCTAGTTTAATTGGATTAGGATCCTCAAACTACAAATAGGCTGAGTCATATGGCTTTCAATCTCCCCCTATTTGTTTGTTATACAATAACAAGCAAATACCTAGAGGATTCTTCAACTAATCCCAATTAAACAAGTAAAGGAAAAAACTTTAAATGCTAAGTAAATAACGTAAAAGTTCTGGTTCATATTTAACATTATTCAGATTCAAACAGAAAAGATAAATACAAGATAGATGATCCTTTAGACTGATCATATAAGACAATTATCCTATCTTGTTCTATCAAAGCTCTAATGATATAACTTGTAGAGCTAATCTTCATTTACCACCTTCTTCCTCGTTGATTTCTCCTTCTTCTTGTTCATCCATATTAGGTAGATTCTTGATCAATTCAGAGTCAACAAGTAACTCTCTTATGCATGACACATCTGTAGGATAAACTAGTGGTATTCCAAGTTTCTTTCTCAACTCACCTTGATACTGCTTATACTTGTTCATGTTGGTCTGAGCATAAGATCGTATATGATCTGTAGCTTCAATTTTTTCTTGAGATGCAAAACCATGATTTCGAAGAGCATATTCAACATACACCAAATGTCTGGCAAGATGTGTATATAATTCTTCTGTCTGAAGATTAACAGTGTGAATAACTTCTCCCTTAAGAATTTTAACTTGTGGAGGGTTATCTATAACTTCAGGACCAGCTCTTTCAGTAAATTCTTGAAATTTTTCATGAAGTAGTATACCTAGCTCAGAAGATGTTCTGACTTTTGGTCTCAGCACCTAAAGCTCTGACAGAGATCTATCATAGAAGAACTGAAGAGATACTTTGTGAGATCCAAGCTTATGACATTCAACAAAGATTAGTAACTCACCATTCTTCGGATCAGATGCAGTAGTTATTCTCACAATTTCTGTCTTCAAAGCTTTTAAGTACATGTCATGTATAGGGTTCTTCTTTTTAAAGCTTTCAAAAATAGCAATCACCCGACGATCATCATAGTCAGAAGTTTGTGGTGAGTCTATTACCTTTTGAGCACGTTCCCATTTATCACCACTCTTGTACTTGATGTACATCTTCCTTGCCTCCAGCTTTTGAGCATGTTGCTTTTGAAGTGCTTCCTGTTCAGCCTTTTGAAACCTTTCATTATGAGCTAACTGTTCGAGTGTCTTCTTGAGTCTTTCTTCTCTCATAGACAGAGTAGCATCATCCTGTTCAAGTTCTTTATTCGCTTCAAAATTCATTCTTTGTGTTTCAACAGAATCAGGAATTACTGGATCTTCATCATCCTAAAAACTAAGATCCGGTTCATCAAATTCTTCACCAACATCAGGAAACTGCAAGTCAGCAAACAGATCAAGGTTATCAGGTTCACCTGTATAGTAATAACATTCTACATCATCATCATCCTGTTCTGCTGCTTGAGATATCTTCTTCTTCCCCTCACTCCTATCTTCAACTTTTTCTTTACTCACACTTCCTCCCCCTCTAGATTTCTCCCCCTTAGTTGAGGAATCCTCTACAGCTTTATGGCTTGTACCAGCTCCAGGGCCACTTTCATCACTACTTCCAAAGAATTTCTTCTCTTCTGCTGTAAGTGAGTGAGTTCTGCTAATGATATTATATAAGTGTCTCAACCCCTATGAAACCGAGGATGTTTTGGATTTAACCCGCCTTTGTAAATTAGGGGAATAGTGAACTGAGACTATTCCTATAACTTTAAATTGTCGTTTTACAATTTAAAGTTGCACAGTATGAAACTTGTTGACCACGTCATTACCCTCTATAAATATATAATTTTCGAAGTTCTACAATTATATATTTATTATCAGTAATGGGTTATCGTTTGAGACCTTACATGAGATACTATTCGAGGAAGCCCATATTCCGCTTTCCATGGCGTCAAGGGCCCAATCGTAGGGTTTGGCCCAATAGGTTAACTGGGCCCGTAAATTTTACCGTGGTTGTGATCCACGGTATATAGTGTGTGTCCCATAATATACTTTAAGCCAACGGTCTCAGTGTGTTGGAGTACATCCAATCGGATGATCCAGATTATATACTATTAGAGTGCATAGTGCGTGCACATGTATCAAATAGTTCCATCTTTTGTGTGAAAAGACCTCTATACCCCTTGGTTTTTTAACTGTACACGAAAAGCCAAGGGCATTTTCATCTTTATGGGGTGTACTCCAATTGAGAGCCCTCCACCTGTCTCATTGTATTCGAGTATTGGAGTACATTTTGTCTTCTAGTTCCAACAGTTACATCTGGCCTTCTGCGACCACCTATAATATTATTAGTGGCCGCGCCGCCCCAGGAGTACTGGCCGCGCAGCGGATATTCCGGCCCCCCTATGAAACCGAGGATGTTTTGGATTTAACCCGCCTTTGTAAATTAGGGGAATAGTGAACTGAGACTATTTCTATAACTTTAAATTATCGTTTTACAATTTAAAGTTGCACAGTATGAAACTTGTTGACCACGTCATTACCCTCTATAAATATATAATTTTAGAAGTTCTACAATTATATATTTATTATCAATAATGGGTTATCGTTTTAGACCTTACATGAGATAATATTCGAGGAAGCCCATATTCCGCTTTCCATTGCGTCAAGGGCCCAATCGTAGGGTTTGGCCCAATAGGTTAACTGGGCCCGTAAATTATACCATGGTTGTGATCCACGGTATATATTGTGTGTCCCACAATATACTTTAATCCAACGGTCTCAGTGTATTGGAGTACATCCAATCGGACGATCCAGATTATATACTATTAGAGTGCATAGTGCGTGCACATATATCAAATAGTTCCATCTTTTGTGTGAACAGACCTCTATACCCCTTGGTTTTTTAACTGTACACGAAAAGCCAGGGGCATTTTCGTCTTTATGGGGTGTACTCCAATTGAGAGCCCTCCACCTGTCTCATTGTATTGGAGTATTGGAGTACATTTTGTCTTCTAGTTCCAACAGTTACATCTAGTCTTCCGCGGCCACCTATAATATTACTAGTGGTCGTACCGCCTCGGGAGTACTGGCCGCGCAGCGGATATTCCGACCCCCTATGAAACCGAGGATGTTTTGGATTTAACCCGCCTTTGTAAATTAGGGGAATAGTGAACTGAGACTATTCCTATAACTTTAAATTGTCGTTTTACAATTTAAAGTTGCACAGTATGAAACTTGTTGACCACGTCATTACCCTCTATAAATATATAATTTTTGAAGTTCTAGAATTATATATTTATTATCAGTAATGGGTTATCGTTTGAGACCTTACATGAGATACTATTCGTGGAAGCCCATATTCCGCTTTCCATGGCGTCAAGGGCCCAATCGTAGGGTTTGGCCCAATAGGTTAACTGGGCCCGTAAATTATACCGTGGTTGTGATCCACGGTATATAGTGTGTGTCCCATAATATACTTTAATCCAACAGTCTCAGTGTATTGGAGTACAACCAATCGGACGATCCAGATTATATACTATTAGAGTGCATAGTACATGCACATGTATCAAATAGTTCCATCTTTTATGTGAAAAGACCTCTATACCCCTTTGTTTTTTAACTGTACACGAAAAGCCAGAGGCATTTTCGTCTTTATGGGGTATACTCCAATTGAGAGCCCTCCACCTGTCTCATTGTATTGGAGTATTGGAGTACATTTTGTCTTCTAGTTCCAACAGTTACATCTGGTCTTCCGCGGCCACCTATAATATTACTGGTGGCCGCGCCGCCCCGGGAGTACTGGCCGCGCAGCGGATATTCCAGCCCCCTGTGAAACTGAGGATGTTTTGGATTTAACCCGCCTTTGTAAATTAGGGGAATAGTGAACTGAGACTATTGCTATAACTTTAAATTATCATTTTACAATTTAAAGTTGCACAGTATGAAACTTGTTGACCACGTCATTACCCTCTATAAATATATAATTTTAGAAGTTCTACAATTATATATTTTTTATCAGTTATGGGTTATCGTTTGAGACCTTACATGAGATACTATTCGAGGAAGCCCATATTCCGCTTTCCATGGCGTCAAGGGCCCAATCGTAGGGTTTGGCCCAATAGGTTAACTGGGCCCGTAAATTATACCATGGTTGTGATCCACGGTATATAGGGTGTGTCCCATAATATACTTTAATCCAACGGTCTCAGTGTATTGGAGTACATCAAATCAGACATTCCAGATTATATACTATTAGAGTGCATAGTGCATGCACATGTATCAAATAGTTCCATCTTTTTTGTGAAAAGACCTCTATAACCCTTGGTTTTTAACTTTACACGAAAAGCCAGGGGCATTTTCGTCTTTATGGGGTGTACTCCAATTGAGAGCCCTCCACCTGTCTCATTGTATTGGAGTATTGGAGTACAATTTGTCTTCTAGTTCCAACAGTTACATATGGTCTTCGGCGGCCACCTATAATATTACTGGTGGCCGCCCCGCCCCGGGGGTACTGGCCGCGCAGCGGATATTCCGGCCCCCTATGAAACCGAGGATGTTTTGGATTTAACCCGCCTTTGTAAATTAGGGGAATAGTGAAATGAGACTATTCCTATAACTTTAAATTATCATTTTACAATTTAAAGTGGCACAGTATGAAACTTGTTGACCACGTCATTACCCTCTATAAATATATAATTTTCGAAGTTCTACAATTATATATTTATTATCAGTAATGGGTTATCGTTTGAGACCTTACATGAGATACTATTCGAGGAAGCCCGTATTCCGCTTTCCATGGCGTCAAGGGCCCACTCGTAGGGTTTGGCCCAATAGGTTAACTGGGCCCGTAAATTATACTGTGGTTGTGATCCACGGTATATAGTGTGTGTCCCATAATATACTTTAATCCAACAGTCTCAGTGTATTGGAGTACATCCAATCGGACGATCCAGATTATATACTATTAGAGTGCATAGTGCGTGCACATGTATCAAATAGTTCCATCTTTTATGTGAAAAGACCTCTATACCCCTTTGTTTTTAACTGTACACGAAAAGCCAGAGGCATTTTCGTCTTTATGGGGTATACTCCAATTGAGAGCCCTCCACCTGTCTCATTGTATTGGAGTATTGGAGTACATTTTGTCTTCTAGTTCCAACAGTTACATCTGGTCATCCGCGGCCACCTATAATATTACTGGTGGCCGCGCCGCCCTGGGAGTACTGGCCGCGCAGCGGATATTCCAGCCCCCTATGAAACTGAGGATGTTTTGGATTTAACCCGCCTTTGTAAATTAGGGGAATAGTGAACTGAGACTATTCCTATAACTTTAAATTATCATTTTACAATTTAAAGTGGCACAGTATGAAACTTGTTGACCACGTCATTACCCTCTATAAATATATAATTTTCGAAGTTCTACAATTATATATTTATTATCAGTAATGGGTTATCGTTTGAGACCTTACATGAGATACTATTCGAGGAAGCCCGTATTCCGCTTTCCATGGCGTCAAGGGCCCAATCGTAGGGTTAGGCCCAATAGGTTAACTGGGCCCGTAAATTATACCGTGGTTGTGATCCACGGTATATAGTGTGTGTCCCATAATATACTTTAATCCAACAGTCTCAGTGTATTGGAGTACATCCAATCGGACGATCCAGATTATATACTATTAGAGTGCATAGTGCGTGCACATGTATCAAATAGTTCCATCTTTTATGTGAAAAGACCTCTATACCCCTTTGTTTTTTAACTGTACACGAAAAGCCAGAGGCATTTTCGTCTTTATGGGGTATACTCCAATTGAGAGCCCTCCACCTGTCTCATTGTATTGGAGTATTGGAGTACATTTTGTCTTCTAGTTCCAACAGTTACATCTGGTCTTCCGCGGCCACCTATAATATTACTGGTGGCCGCGCCGCCCTGGGAGTACTGGCCGCGCAGCGGATATTCCAGCCCCCTATGAAACTGAGGATGTTTTGGATTTAACCCGCCTTTGTAAATTAGGGGAATAGTGAACTGAGACTATTCCTATAACTTTAAATTATCATTTTACAATTTAAAGTTGCACAGTATGAAACTTGTTGACCACGTCATTACCCTCTATAAATATATAATTTTAGAAGTTCTACAATTATATATTTGTTATCAGTTATGGGTTATCGTTTGAGACCTTACATGAGATACTATTCGAGGAAGCCCATATTCCGCTTTCCATGGCGTCAAGGGCCCAATCGTAGGGTTTGGCCCAATAGGTTAACTGGGCCCGTAAATTATACCGTGGTTGTGATCCACGGTATATAGTGTGTGTCCCATAATATACTTTAATCCAACAGTCTCAGTGTATTGGAGTACATCCAATCGGACGATCCAGATTATATACTATTAGAGTGCATAGTACATGCACATGTATCAAATAGTTCCATCTTTTTTGTGAAAAGACCTCTATAACCCTTGGTTTTTAACTTTACACGAAAAGCCAGGGGCATTTTCGTCTTTATGGGGTGTACTCCAATTGAGAGCCCTCCACCTGTCTCATTGTATTGGAGTATTGGAGTACAATTTGTCTTCTAGTTCCAACAGTTACATATGGTCTTCGGCGGCCACCTATAATATTACTGGTGGCCGCCCCGCCCCGGGGGTACTGGCCGCGCAGCGGATATTCCGGCCCCCTATGAAACCGAGGATGTTTTGGATTTAACCCGCCTTTGTAAATTAGGGGAATAGTGAACTGAGACTATTCCTATAACTTTAAATTGTCGTTTTACAATTTAAAGTTGCACAGTATGAAACTTGTTGACCACGTCATTACC
The DNA here is from genome assembly GCA_036435485.1 of Saposhnikovia divaricata. Classification (NCBI taxonomy): domain Eukaryota; kingdom Viridiplantae; phylum Streptophyta; class Magnoliopsida; order Apiales; family Apiaceae; genus Saposhnikovia; species Saposhnikovia divaricata. The sequence continues at coordinate 49,158,485 of CM071594.1, read as the reverse complement.
CTCTATAAATATATAATTTTTGAAGTTCTAGAATTATATATTTATTATCAGTAATGGGTTATCGTTTGAGACCTTACATGAGATACTATTCGTGGAAGCCCATATTCCGCTTTCCATGGCGTCAAGGGCCCAATCGTAGGGTTTGGCCCAATAGGTTAACTGGGCCCGTAAATTATACCGTGGTTGTGATCCACGGTATATAGTGTGTGTCCCATAATATACTTTAATCCAACAGTCTCAGTGTATTGGAGTACATCCAATCGGACGATCCAGATTATATACTATTAGAGTGCATAGTACATGCACATGTATCAAATAGTTCCATCTTTTATGTGAAAAGACCTCTATACCCCTTTGTTTTTTAACTGTACACGAAAAGCCAGAGGCATTTTCGTCTTTATGGGGTATACTCCAATTGAGAGCCCTCCACCTGTCTCATTGTATTGGAGTATTGGAGTACATTTTGTCTTCTAGTTCCAACAGTTACATCTGGTCTTCCGCGGCCACCTATAATATTACTGGTGGCCGCGCCGCCCCGGGAGTACTGGCCGCGCAGCGGATATTCCAGCCCCCTGTGAAACTGAGGATGTTTTGGATTTAACCCGCCTTTGTAAATTAGGGGAATAATGAACTGAGACTATTGCTATAACTTTAAATTATCATTTTACAATTTAAAGTTGCACAGTATGAAACTTGTTGACCACGTCATTACCCTCTATAAATATATAATTTTAGAAGTTCTACAATTATATATTTTTTATCAGTTATGGGTTATCGTTTGAGACCTTACATGAGATACTATTCGAGGAAGCCCATATTCCGCTTTCCATGGCGTCAAGGGCCCAATCGTAGGGTTTGGCCCAATAGGTTAACTGGGCCCGTAAATTATACCATGGTTGTGATCCACGGTATATAGGGTGTGTCCCATAATATACTTTAATCCAACGGTCTCAGTGTATTGGAGTACATCAAATCAGACGTTCCAGATTATATACTATTAGAGTGCATAGTGCATGCACATGTATCAAATAGTTCCATCTTTTTTGTGAAAAGACCTCTATAACCCTTGGTTTTTAACTTTACACGAAAAGCCAGGGGCATTTTCGTCTTTATGGGGTGTACTCCAATTGAGAGCCCTCCACCTGTCTCATTGTATTGGAGTATTGGAGTACAATTTGTCTTCTAGTTCCAACAGTTACATATGGTCTTCGGCGGCCACCTATAATATTACTGTTGGCCGCCCCGCCCCGGGGGTACTGGCCGCGCAGCGGATATTCCGGCCCCCTATGAAACCGAGGATGTTTTGGATTTAACCCGCCTTTGTAAATTAGGGGAATAGTGAACTGAGACTATTCCTATAACTTTAAATTATCATTTTACAATTTAAAGTGGCACAGTATGAAACTTGTTGACCACGTCATTACCCTCTATAAATATATAATTTTCGAAGTTCTACAATTATAAATTTATTATCAGTAATGGGTTATCGTTTGAGACCTTACATGAGATACTATTCGAGGAAGCCCGTATTCCGCTTTCCATGGCGTCAAGGGCCCACTCGTAGGGTTTGGCCCAATAGGTTAACTGGGCCCGTAAATTATACCGTGGTTGTGATCCACGGTATATAGTGTGTGTCCCATAATATACTTTAATCCAACAGTCTCAGTGTATTGGAGTACATCCAATTGGACGATCCAGATTATATACTATTAGAGTGCATAGTGCGTGCACATGTATCAAATAGTTCCATCTTTTATGTGAAAAGACCTCTATACCCCTTTGTTTTTTAACTGTACACGAAAAGCCAGAGGCATTTTCGTCTTTATGGGGTATACTCCAATTGAGAGCCCTCCACCTGTCTCATTGTATTGGAGTATTGGAGTACATTTTGTCTTCTAGTTCCAACAGTTACATCTGGTCATCCGCGGCCACCTATAATATTACTGGTGGCCGCGCCGCCCTGGGAGTACTGGCCGCGCAGCGGATATTCCAGCCCCCTATGAAACTGAGGATGTTTTGGATTTAACCCGCCTTTGTAAATTAGGGGAATAGTGAACTGAGACTATTCCTATAACTTTAAATTATCATTTTACAATTTAAAGTGGCACAGTATGAAACTTGTTGACCACGTCATTACCCTCTATAAATATATAATTTTCGAAGTTCTACAATTATATATTTATTATCAGTAATGGGTTATCGTTTGAGACCTTACATGAGATACTATTCGAGGAAGCCCGTATTCCGCTTTCCATGGCGTCAAGGGCCCAATCGTAGGGTTAGGCCCAATAGGTTAACTGGGCCCGTAAATTATACCGTGGTTGTGATCCACGGTATATAGTGTGTGTCCCATAATATACTTTAATCCAACAGTCTCAGTGTATTGGAGTACATCCAATCGGACGATCCAGATTATATACTATTAGAGTGCATAGTGCGTGCACATGTATCAAATAGTTCCATCTTTTATGTGAAAAGACCTCTATACCCCTTTGTTTTTTAACTGTACACGAAAAGCCAGAGGCATTTTCGTCTTTATGGGGTATACTCCAATTGAGAGCCCTCCACTTGTCTCATTGTATTGGAGTATTGGAGTACATTTTGTCTTCTAGTTCCAACAGTTACATCTGGTCTTCCGCGGCCACCTATAATATTACTGGTGGCCGCGCCGCCCTGGGAGTACTGGCCGCGCAGCGGATATTCCAGCCCCCTATGAAACTGAGGATGTTTTGGATTTAACCCGCCTTTGTAAATTAGGGGAATAGTGAACTGAGACTATTCCTATAACTTTAAATTATCATTTTACAATTTAAAGTTGCACAGTATGAAACTTGTTGACCACGTCATTACCCTCTATAAATATATAATTTTAGAAGTTCTACAATTATATATTTGTTATCAGTTATGGGTTATCGTTTGAGACCTTACATGAGATACTATTCGAGGAAGCCCATATTCCGCTTTCCATGGCGTCAAGGGCCCAATCGTAGGGTTAGGCCCAATAGGTTAACTGGGCCCGTAAATTATACCGTGGTTGTGATCCACGGTATATAGTGTGTGTCCCATAATATACTTTAATCCAACAGTCTCAGTGTATTGGAGTACATCCAATCGGACGATCCAGATTATATACTATTAGAGTGCATAGTGCGTGCACATGTATCAAATAGTTCCATCTTTTATGTGAAAAGACCTCTATACCCCTTTGTTTTTTAACTGTACACGAAAAGCCAGAGGCATTTTCGTCTTTATGGGGTATACTCCAATTGAGAGCCCTCCACCTGTCTCATTGTATTGGAGTATTGGAGTACATTTTGTCTTCTAGTTCCAACAGTTACATCTGGTCTTCCGCGGCCACCTATAATATTACTGGTGGCCGCGCCGCCCTGGGAGTACTGGCCGCGCAGTGGATATTCCAGCCCCCTATGAAACTGAGGATGTTTTGGATTTAACCCGCCTTTGTAAATTAGGGGAATAGTGAACTGAGACTATTCCTATAACTTTAAATTATCATTTTACAATTTAAAGTTGCACAGTATGAAACTTGTTGACCACGTCATTACCCTCTATAAATATATAATTTTAGAAGTTCTACAATTATATATTTGTTATCAGTTATGGGTTATCGTTTGAGACCTTACATGAGATACTATTCGAGGAAGCCCATATTCTGCTTTCCATGGCGTCAAGGGCCCAATCGTAGGGTTTGGCCCAATAGGTTAACTAGGCCCGTAAATTATACCATGGTTGTGATCCACGGTATATAGTGTGTGTCCCATAATATACTTTAATCCAACGGTCTCAGTGTATTGGAGTACATCAAATCGGACGATCTAGATTATATACTATTAGAGTGCATAGTGCATGCACATGTATCAAATAGTTCCATCTTTTTTGTGAAAAGACCTCTATAACCCTTGGTTTTTAACTTTACACGAAAAGCAAGGGGCATTTTCGTCTTTATGGGGTGTACTCCAATTGAGAGCCCTCCACCTGTCTCATTGTATTGGAGTATTGAAGTACATTTTGTCTTCTAGTTCCAACAGTTACATCTGGTCTTCTGCAACCACCTATAATATTACTAGTGGCCGTACCGCCTCGGGAGTACTAGCCGCGCAGTTAATATTCCGGCCCCCTATGAAACCGAGGATGTTTTGGATTTAACCCGCCTTTGTAAATTAGTGGAATAGTGAACTGAGACTATTCCTATAACTTTAAATTGTCGTTTTACAATTTAAAGTTGCACAGTATGAAACTTGTTGACCACGTCATTACCCTCTATAAATATATAATTTTTGAAGTTCTAGAATTATATATTTATTATCAGTAATGGGTTATCGTTTGAGACCTTACATGAGATACTATTCGTGGAAGCCCGTATTCCGCTTTCCATGGCGTCAAGGGCCCAATCGTAGGGATTGGCCCAATAGGTTAACTGGGCCCGTAAATTATACCGTGGTTGTGATCCACGGTATATAGTGTGTGTCCCATAATATACTTTAATCCAACAGTCTCAGTGTATTGGAGTACATCCAATCGGACGATCCAGATTATATACTATTAGAGTGCATAGTGCGTGCACATGTATCAAATAGTTCCATCTTTTGTGTGAAAAAGACCTCTATACCCCTTTGTTTTTTAACTGTACACGAAAATCCAGAGGCATTTTCGTCTTTATGGGGTATACTCCAATTGAGAGCCCTCCACCTATCTCATTGTATTGGAGTATTGGAGTACATTTTGTCTTCTAGTTCCAACAGTTACATCTGGTCTTCCGCGGCCACCTATAATATTACTGGTGGCCGCGCCGCCCAGGGAGTACTGGCCGCGCAGCGGATATTCCAGCCCCCTGTGAAACTGAGGATGTTTTGGATTTAACCCGCCTTTGAAAATTAGGGGAATAGTGAACTGAGACTATTCCTATAACTTTAAATTATCATTTTACAATTTAAAGTTGCACAGTATGAAACATGTTGACCACATCATTACCCTCTATAAATATATAATTTTAGAAGTTCTACAATTATATATTTGTTATCAGTTATGGGTTATCGTTTGAGACCTTACATGAGATACTATTCGAGGAAGCCCATATTCCGCTTTCCATGGCGTCAAGGGAGCAATCGTAGGGTTTGGCCCAATAGGTTAACTGGGCCCGTAAATTATACCATGGTTGTGATCCACGGTATATAGTGTGTGTCCCACAATATACTTTAATCCAACGGTCTCAGTGTATTGGAGTACATCAAATCGGACGATCTAGATTATATACTATTAGAGTGCATAGTGCATGCACATGTATCAAATAGTTCCATATTTTTTGTGAAAGGACCTCTATAACCCTTGGTTTTTTAACTTTACACGAAAAGCCAGGGGCATTTTCGTCTTTATGGGGTGTACTCCAATTGAGAGCCCTCCACCTGTCTCATTGTATTGGAGTATTGGAGTACATTTTGTCTTCTAGTTCCAACAGTTACATCTGGTCTTCCGCGGCCACCTATAATATTACTAGTGGCCGTACCGCCTCGGGAGTACTGGCCGCGCAGCGGATATTCCGGCCCCCTATGAAACCGATGATGTTTTGGATTTAACCCGCCTTTTGTAAATTAGGGGAATAGTGAACTGAGACTATTCCTATAACTTTAAATTGTCGTTTTAAAATTTAAAGTTGCACAGTATGAAACTTGTTGACCACGTCATTACCCTCTATAAATATATAATTTTTGAAGTTCTAGAATTATATATTTATTATCAGTAATGGGTTATCGTTTGAGACCTTACATGAGATACTATTCGTGGAAGCCCATATTCCGCTTTCCATGGCGTCAAGGGCCCAATCGTAGGGTTTGGCCCAATAGGTTAACTGGGCCCGTAAATTATACCGTGGTTGTGATCCACGGTATATAGTGTGTGTCCCATAATATACTTTAATCCAACAGTCTCAGTGTATTGGAGTACATCCAATCGGACGATCCAGATTATATACTATTAGAGTGCATAGTGCGTGCACATGTATCAAATAGTTCCATCTTTTGTGTGAAAAGACCTCTATACCCCTTTGTTTTTTAACTGTACACGAAAAGCCAGAGGCATTTTCGTCTTTATGGGGTATACTCCAATTGAGAGCCCTCCACCTGTCTCATTGTATTGGAGTAATGGAGTAATTTTGTCTTCTAGTTCCAACAGTTACATCTGGTCTTCCGCGGCCACCAATAATATTACTGGTGGCCGCGCCGCCCCGGGAGTACTGGCCGCGCAGCGGATATTCCAGCCCCCTGTGAAACTGAGGATGTTTTGGATTTAACCCGCCTTTGTAAATTAGGGGAATAGTGAACTGAGACTATTCCTATAACTTTTAATTATCATTTTACAATTTAAAGTTGCACAGTATGAAACTTGTTGACCACGTCATTACCCTCTATAAATATATAATTTTAGAAGTTCTACCATTATATATTTGTTATCAGTTATGGGTTATCGTTTGAGACCTTACATGAGATACTATTCGAGGAAGCCCATATTCCGCTTTCCATGGCGTCAAGGGCCCAATCGTAGGGTTTGGCCCAATAGGTTAACTGGGCCCGTAAATTATACCATGGTTGTGATCCACGGAATATAGTGTGTGTTCCATAATATACTTTAATCCAACGGTCTCAGTGTATTGGAGTACATCAAATCAGACGATCCAGATTATATACTATTAGAGTGCATAGTGCATGCACATGTATCAAATAGTTCCATCTTTTTTGTCAAAAGACCTCTATAACCCTTGGTTTTTTAACTGTACACCAAAAGCCAGGGGCGTTTTCGTCTTTATGGGGTATACTCCAATTGAGAGCCCTCCACCTGTCTCATTGTATTGGAGTATTGGAGTACATTTTGTCTTCTAGTTCCAATAGTTACATATGGTCTTCGGCGGCCACCTATAATATTACTGGTGGCCGCGCCGCCCCGGGAGTACTAGCCGCGCAGCGGATATTCCGGCCCCCTATGAAACCGAGGATGTTTTGGATTTAACCCGCCTTTGTAAATTAGGGGAATAGTGAACTGAGACTATTCCTATAACTTTAAATTACCATTTTACAATTTAAAGTTGCACAGTATGAAACTTGTTGACCACGTCATTACCCTCTATAAATATATAATTTTCGAAGTTCTACAATTATATATTTATTATCAGTAATGGGTTATCGTTTGAGACCTTACATGAGATACTATTCGAGGAAGCCCGTATTCCGCTTTCCATGGCGTCAAGGGCCCAATCGTAGGGTTTGGCCCAATAGGTTAACTGGGCCCGTAAATTATACCGTGGTTGTGATCCACGGTATATAGTGTGTGTCCCATAATATACTTTAATCCAACGGTCTCAGTGTATTTTAGTACATCCAATCGGACGATCCAGATTATATACTATTAGAGTGCATAGTGCGTGCACATGTATCAAATAGTTCCATTTTTTGTGTGAAAAGACCTATATACCCCTAGGTTTTTTAACTGTACACGAAAAGCCAGGGGCATTTTCATCTTTATGGGGTGTACTCCAATTGAGAGCCCTCCACCTGTCTCATTGTATTGGAGTATTGGAGTACATTTTGTCTTCTAGTTCCAACAGTTACAGCTGGTCTTCGGCGGCCACCTATAATATTACTGGTGGTCACGCCGCCCCGAGAGTACTGGCCACGCAGCGGATATTCCAGCCCCCTATGAAACCGAGGATGTTTTGGATTTAACCCGCCTTTGTAAATTAGGGGAATAGTGAACTAAGACTATTCCTATAACTTTAAATTGTCGTTTTACCATTTAAAGTTGCACAGTATGAAACTTGTTGACCAAGTCATTACCCTCTATAAATATATAATTTTCGAAGTTCTACAATTATATATTTATTATCAGTGATGGGTTATCGTTTGAGACCTTACATGAGATACTATTCGAGGAAGCCCATATTCCGCTTTCCATGTCGTCAAGGGCCCAATCGTAGGGTTTGGCCCAATAGGTTAACTGGGCCCGTAAATTATACCGTGGTTGCGATCCACGGTATATAGTGTGTGTCCAATAATATACTTTAATCCAACGGTCTCAGTGTATTGGAGTACATCAAATCGGACGATCCAGATTATATACTATTAGAGTGCATAGTGCATGCACATGTATCAAATAGTTCCATCTTTTTGTGAAAAGACCTCTATACCCCTTGGTTTTTTAACTGTACACGAAAAGCCAGGGGCATTTTCGTCTTTATGGGGTATACTCCAATTGAGAGCCCTCCACCTGTCTCATTGTATTGGAGTATTGGAGTACATTTTGTCTTCTAGTTCCAACAGTTACATCTGGTCTTCTGCGGCCACCTATAATATTACTGGTGGCCGCGCCGCCCCGGGAGTACTGGTCGCGCAGCGGATATTTTGGCCCCCTATGAAACTGAGGATGTTTTGGATTTAACCCGCCTTTGTAAATTAGGGGAATAGTGAACTGAGACTATTCCTATAACTTTAAATTGTCGTTTTACAATTTAAAGTTGCACAGTATGAAACTTGTTGACCACGTCATTACCCTCTGTAAATATATAATTTTTGAAGTTCTACAATTATATATTTATTATCAGTAATGGGTTGTCGTTTGAGACCTTACATGAGATAATATTCGAGGAAGCCCATATTCCGCTTTCCATGGCGTCAAGGGCCCAATCGTAGGGTTTGGCCCAATAGGTTAACTGGGCCCGTCAATTATACCATGGTTGTGATCCACGGTATATAGTGTGTGTCCCACAATATACTTTAATCCAACGGTCTCAGTGTATTGGAGTACATCCAATCTGACGATCCAGATTATATACTATTAGAGTGCATAGTGCGTGCACATGTATCAAATAGTTCCATCTTTTGTGTGAAAAGACCTCTATACCCCTTGGTTTTTTAACTGTACACGAAAAGCCAGGGGCATTTTCGTCTTTATGGGGCATACTCCAATTGAGAGCCCTCCACCTGTCTCATTGTATTGGAGTATTGGAGTACATTTTGTCTTCTAGTTCCAACAGTTACATCTGGTCTTCCGCGGCCACCTATAATATTACTAGTGGCCGCACCGCCTCGGGAGTACTGGCCGCGCAGCGGATATTCCGGCCCCCTATGAAACCGAGGATGTTTTGGATTTAACCCGCCTTTGTAAATTAGGGGAATAGTGAACTGAGACTATTCCTATAACTTTAAATTGTCGTTTTACAATTTAAAGTTGCACAGTATGAAACTTGTTGACCACGTCATTACCCTCTATAAATATATAATTTTTGAAGTTCTAGAATTATATATTTATTATCAGTAATGGGTTATCGTTTGAGACATTACATGAGATACTATTCGAGGAAACCCATATTCCGCTTTCCATGGCGTCAAGGGCCCAATCGTAGGGTTTGGCTCAATAGGTTAACTGGGCCCGTAAATTATACCGTGGTTGCGATCCACGGTATATATAGTGTGTCCCATAATATACTTTAATCCAACGGTCTCAGTGTATTGGAGTACATCAAATCGGACGATCCAGATTATATACTATTAGAGTGCATAGTGCATGCACATGTATCAAATAGTTCCATCTTTTTTGTGAAAAGACCTCTATACCCCTTGGTTTTTTAACTGTACACGAAAAGCCAGGGGCATTTTCGTCTTTATGGGGTATTCTCCAATTGAGAGCCCTCCACCTGTCTCATTGTATTGGAGTATAGGAGTACATTTTGTCTTCTAGTTCCAACAGTTACATCTGGTCTTCGGCGGCCACCTATAACATTACTGGTGGCCGCGCCGCCCCGGGAGTACTAGCCGCGCAGCGGATATTCCGGCCCCCTATGAAACCGAGGATGTTTTGGATTTAACCCGCCTTTGTAAATTAGGGGAATAGTGAACTGAGACTATTCCTATAACTTTAAATTGTCGTTTTACAATTTGAAGTTGCATGGTATGAAACTTGTTGACCACATCATTACCCTCTATAAATATATAATTTTCGAAGTTCTACAATTATATATTTATTATCAGTAATGGGTTATCGTTTGAGACCTTACATGAGATACTATTCGAGGAAGCCCATATTCCGTTTTCCATGGCATCAAGGGCCCAATCGTAGGGTTTGGCCCAATAGGTTAACTAGGCCCGTAAATTATACCGTGGTTGTGATCCACGGTATATAGTGTGTGTCCCATAATATACTTTAATCCAACGGTCTCAGTGTATTGGAGTACATCCAATCGGATGATCCAGATTATATACTATTAGAGTGCATAGTGCGTGCACATGTATCAAATAGTTCCATCTTTTGTGTGAAAAGACCTCTATACCCCTTGGTTTTTTAACTGTACACGAAAAGCCAGGGGCATTTTCGTCTTTATGGGTTGTACTCCAATTGAGAGCCCTCCACCTGCCTCATCGTATTGGAGTATAGGATTACATTTTGACTTCTAGTTCCAACAGTTACATCTGGTCTTCCGCGGCCACCTATAATATTACTAGAGGCCGCGCCGCCCCGGGAGTACTGGCCGCGCAGCGGATATTCCGGCCCCCTATGAAACCGAGGATGTTTTGGATTTAACCCGCCTTTGTAAATTAGGGGAATAGTGAACTGAGACTATTCCTATAACTTTAAATTGTCGTTTTACAATTTAAAGTTGCACAGTATGAAACTTGTTGACCAAGTCATTACCCTCTATAAATATATAATTTTTGAAGTTCTACAATTATATATTTATTATCAGTAATGGGTTATCGTTTGAGACCTTACATGAGATACTATTCGAGGAAGCCCATATTCCGCTTTCCATGGCGTCAAGGGCCCAATCGTAGGGTTTGGCCCAATAGGTTAACTGGGCCCGAAAATTATACCGTGGTTGTGATCCACGGTATATAGTGTGTGTCCCATAATATACTTTAATCCAACGGTCTCAGTGTATTGGAGTACATCCAATCGGACGATCCAGATTATATACCATTAGAGTGCATAGTGCGTGCACATGTATCAAATAGTTCCATTTTTTTCTGAAAAGCCCTCTATACCCCTTGGTTTTTTAACTGTACACGAAAAGCCAGGGGCATTTTCGTCTTTATGGGGTATACTCCAATTGAGAGCCCTCCACCTGTCTCATTGTATTGGAGTATTGCAGTACATTTTGTCTTCTAGTTCCAACAGTTACATCTGGTCTTCGGCGGCCACCTATAATATTACTGGTGGCCGCGCCGGCCCGGGAGTAATGGCCGCGCAACGGATATTCCGGCCCCCTATGAAACCGAGGATGTTTTGGATTTAACCCGCCTTTGTAAATTAGGGGAATAGTGAACTGAGACTATTCCTATAACTTTAAATTGTCCTTTTACAATTTAAAGTTGCACAGTATGAAGATTGTTGACCACGTCATTACCCTCTATAAATATAAAATTTTCGAAGTTCTACAATTATATATTTATTATCAGTAATGGGTTATCGTTTGAGACCTTACATGAGATACTATTCGAGGAAGCCCATATTCCGCTTTCCATGGCGTCAAGGGCCCAATCGTAGGGTTTGGCCCAATAGGTTAACTGGGCCCGTAAATTATACCATGGTTGTGATCCACGGTATATAGTGGGTTTCCCATAATATACTTTAATCCAACGGTCTCAGTGTATTGGAGTACATCAAATCGGACGATCCAGATTATATACTATTAGAGTGCATAGTGCGGGCACATGTATCAAATAGTTCCATCTTTTTTGTGAAAAGACCTCTATACCCCTTGGTTTTTTAACTTTACACGAAAAGCCAGGGGCATTTTCGTCTTTATGGGGTGTACTCCAATGAGAGCCCTCCACCTATCTCACTGTATTGGAGTATTGGAGTACATTTTGTCTTCTAGTTCCAACAGTTACATCTGGTCTTCGGCGGCCACCTAAAATATTACTGGTGGCCACGCCGCCCCGGGAGTACTGGCCGCGCAGCGGATATTCCGGCCCCCTATGAAACCGAGGATGTTTTGGATTTAACCCGCCTTTGTAAATTAGGGGAATAGTGAACTGAGACTATTCCTTTAACTTTAAATTGTCGTTTTACAATTTAAAGTTGCAATGTATGAAACTTGTTAACCACGTCATTACCCTCTGTAAATATATAATTTTAGAAGTTCTAAAATTATATATTTATTATCAGTAATGGGTTGTCGTTTGAGACCTTACATGAGATAATATTCGAGGAAGCCCATATTCCGCTTTCCATGGCGTCAAGGGCCCAATCGTAGGGTTTGGCCCAATAGGTTAACTGGGCCCATAAATTATACCATGGTTGTGATCCACGGTATATAGTGTGTGTCCCATAATATACTTTAATCAAACGGTCATAGTGTATTGGAGTACATCCAATCCGATGATCCAGATTATATACTATTAGAGTGCATAGTGTGTGCACATGTATCAAATAGTTCCATCTTTTGTGTGAAAAGACCACTATACCCCTTGGTTTTTTAACTGTACACGAAATGCCAGGGGCATTTTAGTCTTTATGGGGTGTACTCCAATTGAGAGCCATCCACCTATCTCATTGTATTGGAGTATTGGTGTACATTTTGTCTTCTAGTTCCAACAGTTACATCTGGTCTTCTGCGGCCACCTATAATATTACTAGTGGCCGCGCCGCCCCGGGAGTACTGGCCGCGCATCGGATATTCCGGCCCCCTATGAAACCGAGGATGTTTTGGATTTAACCCGCCTTTATAAATTAGGGGAATAGTGAACTGAGACTAATCGTATAACTTTAAATTGTCGTTTTACAATTTAAAGTTGCACAGTATGAAACTTGTTGACCACGTCATTACCCTCTGTAAATATATAATTTTAGAACTTCTCCAATTATATATTTATTATCAGTAATGGGTTATCGTTTGAGACCTTACATGAGATAATATTCGAGGAAGCCCATATTCCGCTTTCCATGGCGTCAAGGGCCCAATCGTAGGGTTTGGCCCAATAGGTTAACTTGGCCCGTAAATTATGCCACGGTTGTGATCCACGGTATATAGTGTGTGTCCCACAATATACTTTAATCCAACGGTCTCAGTGTATTGGAGTACATCCAATCGGACGATCTAGATTATATACTATTAGAGTGCATAGTGCGTGCACATGTATCAAATAGTTCCATCTTTTGTGTGAAAAGGCCTCTATACCACTTGGTTTTTAACTGTGCACGAAAAGCCAGGGCATTTTCGTCTTTATGGGGTGTACTCCAATTGAGAGCCCTTCACCTGTGTAACACCCTCACTATCCAACAATAATGTCCATACATTTTATAATAATATAAATATATTTTATAGGATAATTTTAGAAAATTTTGGCATGATATGTTCATAAATATGACTATCTACCTGTCCAAACCAACCAACTAATACTAAAACAGTTCACTTGCACGATAGTAACACAACCATAGAGAAATATAACTACACCAACCAAGATCGCTCACAGGCCACAGTATGAAACAACTACTAATTAACTATTATAACCCAATACTGAATAAAATAATATACAACTCCATAAGATAAATAATCTGTCTACTAATACAGAAATGACATGAAATAGGGTTATAAGCTCACTACCCATCCCACCACCTCGCCTCTCTGGCTGCCCCAACCAGACGGTCCACTCCTTCTAGACATCTTCGTGCTTAGCTGAGGAAACAGAATTAGCAAGCAAGTGAGCTAAAATGCTCAGCAAGTATATATATAATTAAAAGCATAAACAAACTGAAATGTTTGCAAGTCTGTCAAGAACTAACAATCAACAATATAAAATCTCAACTGAAAGATACGTCTTTTGTCTGAATCATAAAATGGAAGAGGATTGGACTATCATGCATTTTATAGATAAAAACAATCATAAGGTTAGGCTGCTGATCAGTCACGCGCTAACCCCGGACAAACGCACACAGCAATGTCCTTAATGGATCCACGGCACACATTGGCCTTAATAATTTCTGACCACGAATCTGGTCCGACCCTTACGGTCCACATTTTAAAAAAACTAACAGTCCAATCCTAACTAAACATCAGGTGTCGGAACAATCGACCACCTCAACTGCCAAACACCCTGGACACTTTCGTTCCAGGTCAACATCTCAAATCTCGCAAAATGAAATAAGGTCGGGTAAATTTCTGATCTAGATATCGACAAGTTTGATATATATATATATATATATATATATATATATATATATATATATATATATATATATACAAGGGGTATGGATGTAAGTCAAGCCACTAAAAGAATCAACGAAATCAATATAATCGATTTGGGATATAACAATTTAATATTCGAAATTAAGGGAAATTAACGGAACAATTATAACAAGGATAATTCGAACGAGCATATGAATCAAGTTATAATAATCATAATTCACTTGAAAGATAAGTGAAGTAATTTACTTGCCTTAACCAGGAAATCACAGGATTCGAAGAGTCTTTACGTCCTCAGCTTTAGCTTTCCCTTTATCCGCGGGATCTACACACAATATAACACTATTTTAGAACTCTTATTTAATATCGTTGATCTCTAGCGACAATCAACTTAATCTACCCTTGTGAATAATCTCCTAATTTACATTTATTTAATTATATACTAACATTATATAAGCCACTGATAAAATATTTAATCATAATTGACACATTATCACATAATCAATCAGTTTTAAAATATGAAATCCGACGCATAATTTATGCAAGTTGTATAGTTATACAAACATATTTTCAAGAAATAGATTTAGATTTTTAGAAAAATTTTGACGGCATTCCCTTTATACGGGTGACAGCCAGTCGGGATACAGCCGACACAACCAACATAATCATCCTTACTAATCAAATCCATATCTCAACTCACATTTCCAATTCACTGAAATCTCAATCCAATACAGTTTAAATAATTAATAATAAATCAATAATAAGTTACAATTTATTACGTAAATATTAAATTTAAATTCTTGGCTCACAAAATCATCATCATCGCCAATTACCATCGACTCAATTTATTTTTAATATTATTGTCGATGGGGCAAAATTTCGAGGGTGCCCGTATCGGGTTTCCAACTCGAAACTCTACACCAAATATTATACAAATAAATCGCAATTTATTTCTCAGAATTTATCATTCAAAACATCATCAGCTGGTAGCCAAAATCACAGAATATTCGAACACCAATTCACAATATTTCGAACCACAATTACAGCACCTCACACATATTCGTATAGTACACACATACACACAATACCCCGACACACGCACGCGACTGCCCAGCACAGGTTAACACTGAACACATCTCGACATTACAAACATCACAGGGAGAAGGAATTTGGTAATACAACCGGCTTCAAACCCACACACGGACTGAATTACAAGCACGCCTCACCCAAAACTCACACACCCATGTCACAACAGCCTCAATTACAACAACAACTTGTATACCAGACCCACCACCACAGAATCGAGCTCAAAATAAAACCCATACCAAGATGAACAAGGAATTCGCAGTCGTTGCCTGCTAGAATTGCAAGGACAGAACACCCACAACCTGTAATTCATAGGGGAAAAGAGGGGAGAGAGAGAGAGGGAGTGTCGTGAGAGATTGATGAGGAGAGGAATTGAGAGAGATGTTGAGAGGTACAGGGGTTTGGTTTTTGAGAGAGAGATCGAGAGATTTCTCGAGAGAAGTCGAGAGACTCAAGAGATTGCAGCGTGAAATGAAAAAAAAACAGGGCTGGGCAATTCCATTTTTAGGGATTTAGGGATTTAAAAGGGGTAAAAGTTATGTAGAAAGTTTATAAGAATTTTCTGTTTAAACAATAAAAATATCCATCTCGTAAAATAGCAATTAAATTGGCAACAATTGGGAAAAATAAAAATTTAATAGTTAAAACGTAGAGAATCAAATTATCTATCTCCCCATATTTTTAAAATATTTTTAAGATTAAAAACGAATTAAATATGGATTTTACAAGATTAAATCTATAGAATGGAAAAATAATTTGTAAAATCATTTTAAAATTCCCAAAACCAAAAATAATTCATCCAATATTTTTAAGTCATATAAACTAATAAAGTTAGTAATGAAAGAGATTTCAGGATTTCTGCTAATCCCGAGGATTTTATAAAATTCACAGAAGTTAAATATAACACTATTAAATAGGAATAAATTCCCAAAAATATAATTAAAAATCCCCAGGCTTACACATCACATATAAATCATCCATTAAGCCCACAAATATTAATCAACACACTCACTTCCACTTCCTCCACAATTATATGCCACATAATCCACATTTAATATAAAATAAATAATTAACAATAATTAAAAATTCTGAATATTTCTAGGGCGTTATAACATGTCTCATTGTATTGGAGTATTGGAGTACATTTTATCTTCTAGTTCCAACAGTTACATCTGGTCTTCCGCGGCCACCTATAATATTACTAGTGGCCGCGCCGCCTCGGGAGTACTGGTCGCGCAGCAGATATTCCGGCCCCTGTGAAACCGAGGATGTTTTGGATTTAACCCGCCTTTGTAAATTAGGGGAATAGTGAACTGAGACTATTCCTATAACTTTAAATTGTCGTTTTGCAATTTAAAGTTGCACAGTATGAAACTTGTTGACCACGTCATTACCCTCTATAAATCTATAATTTTAGAAGTTCGATAATTATATATTTATTATCATTAATGGGTTATCATTTGAGACCTTACATAAGATGCAATTCGAAGAAGCCCATATTCCGCTTTCCATGGCGTCAAGGGCCCAATCGTAGGGTTTTGCCCAATAGGTTAACTTGGCCCGTAAATTATACCGTGCTTGTGATCCACGGTATATAGTGTGTGTCCCATAATATACTTTAATCCAACGGTCTCAGTGTATTGGAGTACATCCAATCGGACGATCCAGATTATATACTATTAGCGTGCATAGTGCGTGCACATGTATCAAATAGTTCCCTCTTTTATGTTAAAAGACCTCTATACCCCTTGGTTTTTTAATTGTACACGAAAAGCCAGGGGCATTTTCGTCTTTATGGGGTGTACTCCAATTGAGAGCCCTCCACCTGTCTCATTGTATTGGAGTATTGGAGTACATTTTGTCCTCTAGTTCCAACAGTTACATCTGGTCTTCTGCGGCCACCTAAAATATTACTGGTGGCCGCGCCGCCCCGGGAGTACTGGCCGCGCAGCAGATATTCCGGCCCCCTATGAAACCGAGGATGTTTTGGATTTAACCCGCCTTTGTAAATTAGGGGAATAGTGAACTGAGACTATTCCAATAACTTTAAATTGTCGTTTTACAATTTAAAGTTGCACAGTATGAAACTTGTTGACCACGTCATTACCCTCTGTAAATATATAATTTTAGAAATTCTACAATTATATATTTATTATCAGTAATGGGTTATCGTTTGAGACCTTACATGAGATAATATTCGAGGAAGCCCATATTCCGTTTTCCATGGCGTCAAGGGCCCAATCGTAGGGTTTGGCCCAATAGGTTAACTGGGCCCGTAAATTATACCATGGTTGTGATCCACGATATATAGTGTGTGTCCCACAATATACTTTAATCCAACGGTCTCAGTGTATTGTAGTACATCCAATCGGACGATCCAGATTATATACTATTAGGGTGCATAGTGCGTGCACATGTATCAAATATTTCCATCTTTTGTGTGAAAAGACCTCTATACCCCTTGGTTTTTTAACTGTACACGAAAAGCAATTAGCATTTTCATCTTTATGGGGTGTACTCCAATTGAGAGCCCTCCACCTGTCTCATTGTATTGGAGTACATTTTGTCTTCTAGTTCCAATAGTTACATCTGGTCTTCTGCGGCCACCTATAATATTACTGGTGGCCGCGCCGCCCCGGGAGTACTGGCCGCGCAGCGGATATTCCGGCCCCCTATGAAACCGAGGATGTTTTGGATTCAAACAGCCTTCATAAATTAAGGGAATAGTGAACTGAGACTATTCCTATAACTTTAAATTGTTGTTTTACAATTTAAAGTTGCACAGTATGAAACTTGTTGACCACGTCATTACCCTCTGTAAATATATAACTTTAGAAGTTCTACAATTATATATTTATTATCAGTAATGGGTTGTCGTTTGAGACCTTACATGAGATAATATTCGAGGAAGCCCATATTCCGCTTTCCATGGCGTCAAGGGCCCAATCGTAGGGTTTGGCCCAATAGGTTAACTGGGCCCGTAAATTATACCATGGTTGTGATCCACGATATATAGTGTGTGTCCCACAATATACTTTAATCCAACGGTCTCAGTGTATTGGAGTACATCCAATCGGACGATCCAGATTATATACTATTAGGGTGCATAGTGCGTGCACATGTATCAAATAGTTCCATCTTTTGTGTGAAAAGACCTCTATACCCCTTGGTTTTTTTAACTGTACACGAAAATCCAGGGGCATTTTCGTCTTTATAGGGTGTACTCCAATTGAGAGCCCTCCACCTGTCTCATTGTATTGGGGTATTGGAGTACATTTTCTCTTCTAGTTCCAACAGTTACATCTGGTCTTCTACGGCCACCTATAATATTAATGGTGGCTGCGCCGCCCCGGGAGTACTGGCCGCGCAGCGGATATTCCGGCCCCCTATGAAACCAAGGATGTTTTGGATTTAACCCGCCTTTGTAAATTAGGGGAATAGTGAACTGAGACTATTCCTATAACTTTAAATTGTTGTTTTACAATTTAAAGTTGCACAGTATGAAACTTGTTGACCACGTCATTACCCTCTGTAAATATATAACTTTAGAAGTTCTACAATTATATATTTATTATCAGTAATGGGTTGTCGTTTGAGACCTTACATGAGATAATATTCGAGGAAGCCCATATTCCGCTTTCCATGGCGTCAAGGGCCCAATCGTAGGGTTTGGCCCAATAGGTTAACTGGGCCCGTAAATTATACCATGGTTGTGATCCACGATATATAGTGTGTGTCCCACAATATACTTTAATCCAACGGTCTCAGTGTATTGGAGTACATCCAATCGGACGATCCAGATTATATACTATTAGGGTGCATAGTGCGTGCACATGAATCAAATAGTTCCATCTTTTGTGTGAAAAGACCTCTATACCCCTTGGTTTTTTGACTGTACACAAAAAGCCAGGGGCATTTTCGACTTTATTGGGTGTACTCCAATTGAGAGCCCTCCACCTGTCTCATTGTATTGGGGTATTGGAGTACATTTTCTCTTCTAGTTCCAACAGTTACATCTGGTCTTCTACGGCCACCTATAATATTACTGGTGGCCGCGCCGCCCCGGGAGTACTGGCCGCGCAGCGGATATTCCGGCCCCCTATGAAACCAAGGATGTTTTGGATTTAACCCGCCTTTGTAAATTAGGGGAATAGTGAACTGAGACTATTCCTATAACTTTAAATTGTTGTTTTACAATTTAAAGTTGCACAGTATGAAACTTGTTGACCACGTCATTACCCTCTGTAAATATATAACTTTAGAAGTTCTACAATTATGTATTTATTATCAGTAATGGGTTGTCGTTTGAGACCTTACATGAGATAATATTCGAGGAAGCCCATATTCCGCTTTCCATGGCGTCAAGGGCCCAATCGTAGGGTTTGGCCCAATAGGTTAACTGGGCCCGTAAATTATACCATGGTTGTGATCCACGATATATAGTGTGTGTCCCACAATATACTTTAATCCAACGGTCTCAGTGTATTGGAGTACATCCAATCGGACGATCCAGATTATATACTATTAGGGTGCATAGTGCGTGCACATGAATCAAATAGTTCCATCTTTTGTGTGAAAAGACCTCTATACCCCTTGGTTTTCTGATTGTACACGAAAAGCCAGGGGCATTTTCGACTTTATTGGGTGTACTCCAATTGAGAGCACTCCACCTGTCTCATTGTATTGGAGTACATTTTGTCTTCTAGTTCCAACAGTTACATCAGGTCTTCTGCGGCCACCTATAATATTACTGGTGGCCGCGCCGCCCCGGAAGTACTGGCCGCGCAGCGGATATTCCGGCCCCCTATGAAACCAAGGATGTTTTGGATTTAACCAGCCTTTGTAAATTAGGGGAATAGTGAACTGAGACTATTCCTATAACTTTAAATTGTCGTTTTACAATTTAAAGTTGCACAGTATGAAACTTGTTGACCACGTCATTACCCTCTGTAAATATATAATTTTAGAAGTTCTACAATTATTTATTTATTATCAATAATGGGTTGTCGTTTGAGACCTTACATGAGATAATATTCGAGGAAGCCCATATTCCGCTTTCCATGGCGTCAAGGGCCCAATCGTAGGGTTTGGCCCAATAGGTTAACTGGGCCCATAAATTATACCATGGTTGTGATCCACGGTATATAGTGTGTGTCCCATAATATACTTTAATCAAACGGTCTCAGTGTATTGGAGTACATCCAATCCGACGATCCAGATTATATACTATTAGAGTGCATAGTGCGTGCACATGTATCAAATAGTTCCATCTTTTGTGTGAAAAGACCACTATACCCCTTGGTTTTTTAACTGTACACGAAATGCCAGGGGCATTTTAGTCTTTATGGGGTGTACTCCAATTGAGAGCCATCCACCTATCTCATTGTATTGGAGTATTAGAGTACATTTTGTCTTCTAGTTCCAACAGTTACATCTGGTCTTCTGCGGCCACCTATAATATTACTAGTGGCCGCGCCGCCCCGGGAGTACTGGCCGCGCATCGGATATTCCGGCCCCCTATGAAACCGAGGATGTTTTGGATTTAACCCGCCTTTATAAATTAGGGGAATAGTGAACTGAGACTAATCGTATAACTTTAAATTGTCGTTTTACAATTTAAAGTTGCACAGTATGAAACTTGTTGACCACGTCATTACCCTCTGTAAATATATAATTTTAGAACTTCTCCAATTATATATTTATTATCAGTAATGGGTTATCGTTTGAGACCTTACATGAGATAATATTCGAGGAAGCCCATATTCCGCTTTCCATGGCGTCAAGGGCCCAATCGTAGGGTTTGGCCCAATAGGTTAACTTGGCCCGTAAATTATGCCACGGTTGTGATCCACGGTATATAGTGTGTGTCCCACAATATACTTTAATCCAACGGTCTCAGTGTATTGGAGTACATCCAATCGGACGATCCAGATTATATACTATTAGAGTGCATAGTGCGTGCACATGTATCAAATAGTTCCATCTTTTGTGTGAAAAGACCTCTATACCCCTTGGTTTTTTGACTGTGCACGAAAAGCCAGGGGCATTTTCGACTTTATTGGGTGTACTCCAATTGAGAGCACTCCACCTGTCTCATTGTATTGGAGTACATTTTGTCTTCTAGTTCCAACAGTTACATCAGGTCTTCTGCGGCCACCTATAATATTACTGGTGGCCGCGCCGCCCCGGAAGTACTGGCCGCGCAGCGGATATTCCGGCCCCCTATGAAACCAAGGATGTTTTGGATTTAACCAGCCTTTGTAAATTAGGGGAATATTGAACTGAGACTATTCCTATAACTTTAAATTGTCGTTTTACAATTTAAAGTTGCACAGTATGAAACTTGTTGACCACGTCATTACCCTCTGTAAATATATAATTTTAGAAGTTCTACAATTATTTATTTATTATCAATAATGGGTTGTCGTTTGAGACCTTACATGAGATAATATTCGAGGAAGCCCATATTCCGCTTTCCATGGCGTCAAGGGCCCAATCGTAGGGTTTGGCCCAATAGGTTAACTGGGCCCATAAATTATACCATGGTTGTGATCCACGGTATATAGTGTGTGTCCCATAATATACTTTAATCAAACGGTCTCACTGTATTGGAGTACATCCAATCCGACGATCCAGATTATATACTATTAGAGTGCATAGTGCGTGCACATGTATCAAATAGTTCCATCTTTTGTGTGAAAAGACCACTATACCCCTTGGTTTTTTAACTGTACACGAAATGCCAGGGGCATTTTAGTCTTTATGGGGTGTACTCCAATTGAGAGCCATCCACATATCTCATTGTATTGGAGTATTGGAGTACATTTTGTCTTCTAGTTCCAACAGTTACATCTGGTCTTCTGCGGCCACCTATAATATTACTAGTGGCCGCGCCGCCCCGGGAGTACTGGCCGCGCATCGGATATTCCGGCCCCCTATGAAACCGAGGATGTTTTGGATTTAACCCGCCTTTATAAATTAGGGGAATAGTGAACTGAGACTAATCGTATAACTTTAAATTGTCGTTTTACAATTTAAAGTTGCACAGTATGAAACTTGTTGACCACGTCATTACCCTCTGTAAATATATAATTTTAGAACTTCTCCAATTATATATTTATTATCAGTAATGGGTTATCGTTTGAGACCTTACATGAGATAATATTCGAGGAAGCCCATATTCCGCTTTCCATGGCGTCAAGGGCCCAATCGTAGGGTTTGGCCCAATAGGTTAACTTGGCCCGTAAATTATGCCACGGTTGTGATCCACGGTATATAGTGTGTGTCCCACAATATACTTTAATCCAACGGTCTCAGTGTATTGGAGTACATCCAATCGGACGATCCAGATTATATACTATTAGAGTGCATAGTGCGTGCACATGTATCAAATAGTTCCATCTTTTGTGTGAAAAGACCTCTATACCCCTTGGTTTTTAACTGTGCACGAAAAGCCAGGGCATTTTCGTCTTTATGGGGTGTACTCCAATTGAGAGCCCTTCACCTGTGTAACACCCTCACTATCCAACAATAATGTCCATACATTTTATAATAATATAAATATATTTTATAGGATAATTTTAGAAAATTTTGGCATGATATGTTCATAAATATGACTATCCACCTGTCCAAACCAACCAACTAATACTAAAACAGTTCACTTGCACGATAGTAACACAACCATAGAGAAATATAACTACACCAACCAAGATCGCTCACAGGCCACAGTATGAAACAACTACTAATTAACTATTACAACCCAATACTGAATAAAATAATATACAACTCCATAAGATAAATAATCTGTCTACTAATACAGAAATGACATGAAATAGGGTTATAAGCTCACTACCCATCCCACCACCTCGCCTCTCTGGCTGCCCCAACCAGACGGTCCACTCCTTCTAGACATCTTCGTGCTTAGCTGAGGAAACAGAATTAGCAAGCAAGTGAGCTAAAATGCTCAGCAAGTATATATATAATTAAAAGCATAAACAAACTGAAATGTTTGCAAGTCTGTCAAGAACTAACAATCAACAATATAAAATCTCAACTGAAAGATACGTCTTTTGTCTGAATCATAAAATGGAAGAGGATTGGACTATCATGCATTTTATAGATAAAAACAATCATAAGGTTAGGCTGCTGATCAGTCACGCGCTAACCCCGGACAAACGCACACAGCAATGTCCTTAATGGATCCACGGCACACATTGGCCTTAATAATTTCTGACCACGAATCTGGTCCGACCCTTACGGTCCACATTTTAAAAAAACTAACAGTCCAATCCTAACTAAACATCAGGTGTCGGAACAATCGACCACCTCAACTGCCAAACACCCTGGACACTTTCGTTCCAGGTCAACATCTCAAATCTCGCAAAATGAAATAAGGTCGGGTAAATTTCTGATCTAGATATCGACAAGTTTGATATATATATATATATATATATATATACAAGGGGTATGGATGTAAGTCAAGCCAC
Organism: Saposhnikovia divaricata; assembly: GCA_036435485.1. Lineage (NCBI taxonomy): Eukaryota > Viridiplantae > Streptophyta > Magnoliopsida > Apiales > Apiaceae > Saposhnikovia > Saposhnikovia divaricata. The sequence goes on along the minus strand of CM071594.1, from coordinate 49,134,728 downwards.
TAAAAGAATCAACGAAATCAATATAATCGATTTGGGATATAACAATTTAATATTCGAAATTAAGGGAAATTAACGGAACAATTATAACAAGGATAATTCGAACGAGCATATGAATCAAGTTATAATAATCATAATTCACTTGAAAGATAAGTGAAGTAATTTACTTGCCTTAACCAGGAAATCACAGGATTCGAAGAGTCTTTACGTCCTCAGCTTTAGCTTTCCCTTTATCCGCGGGATCTACACACAATATAACACTATTTTAGAACTCTTATTTAATATCGTTGATCTCTAGCGACAATCAACTTAATCTACCCTTGTGAATAATCTCCTAATTTACATTTATTTAATTATATACTAACATTATATAAGCCACTGATAAAATATTTAATCATAATTGACACATTATCACATAATCAATCAGTTTTAAAATATGAAATCCGACGCATAATTTATGCAAGTTGTATAGTTATACAAACATATTTTCAAGAAATAGATTTAGATTTTTAGAAAAATTTTGACGGCATTCCCTTTATACGGGTGACAGCCAGTCGGGATACAGCCGACACAACCAACATAATCATCCTTACTAATCAAATCCATATCTCAACTCACATTTCCAATTCACTGAAATCTCAATCCAATACAGTTTAAATAATTAATAATAAATCAATAATAAGTTACAATTTATTACGTAAATATTAAATTTAAATTCTTGGCTCACAAAATCATCATCATCGCCAATTACCATCGACTCAATTTATTTTTAATATTATTGTCGATGGAGCAAAATTTCGAGGGTGCCCGTATCGGGTTTCCAACTCGAAACTCTACACCAAATATTATACAAATAAATCGCAATTTATTTCTCAGAATTTATCATTCAAAACATCATCAGCTGGTAGCCAAAATCACAGAATATTCGAACACCAATTCACAATATTTCGAACCACAATTACAGCACCTCACACATATTCGTATAGTACACACATACACACAATACCCCGACACACGCACGCGACTGCCCAGCACAGGTTAACACTGAACACATCTCGACATTACAAACATCACAGGGAGAAGGAATTTGGTAATACAACCGGCTTCAAACCCACACACGGACTGAATTACAAGCACGCCTCACCCAAAACTCACACACCCATGTCACAACAGCCTCAATTACAACAACAACTTGTATACCAGACCCACCACCACAGAATCGAGCTCAAAATAAAACCCATACCAAGATGAACAAGGAATTCGCAGTCGTTGCCTGCTAGAATTGCAAGGACAGAACACCCACAACCTGTAATTCATAGGGGAAAAGAGGGGAGAGAGAGAGAGGGAGTGTCGTGAGAGATTGATGAGGAGAGGAATTGAGAGAGATGTTGAGAGGTACAGGGGTTTGGTTTTTGAGAGAGAGATCGAGAGATTTCTCGAGAGAAGTCGAGAGACTCAAGAGATTGCAGCGTGAAATGAAAAAAAAACAGGGCTGGGCAATTCCATTTTTAGGGATTTAGGGATTTAAAAGGGGTAAAAGTTATGTAGAAAGTTTATAAGAATTTTCTGTTTAAACAATAAAAATATCCATCTCGTAAAATAGCAATTAAATTGGCAACAATTGGGAAAAATAAAAATTTAATAGTTAAAACGTAGAGAATCAAATTATCTATCTCCCCATATTTTTAAAATATTTTTAAGATTAAAAACGAATTAAATATGGATTTTACAAGATTAAATCTATAGAATGGAAAAATAATTTGTAAAATCATTTTAAAATTCCCAAAACCAAAAATAATTCATCCAATATTTTTAAGTCATATAAACTAATAAAGTTAGTAATGAAAAAGATTTCAGGATTTCTGCTAATCCCGAGGATTTTATAAAATTCACAGAAGTTAAATATAACACTATTAAATAGGAATAAATTCCCAAAAATATAATTAAAAATCCCCAGGCTTACACATCACATATAAATCATCCATTAAGCCCACAAATATTAATCAACACACTCACTTCCACTTCCTCCACAATTATATGCCACATAATCCACATTTAATATAAAATAAATAATTAACAATAATTAAAAATTCTGAATATTTCTAGGGCGTTATAACATGTCTCATTGTATTGGAGTATTGGAGTACATTTTATCTTCTAGTTCCAACAGTTACATCTGGTCTTCCGCGGCCACCTATAATATTACTAGTGGCCGCGCCGCCTCGGGAGTACTGGTCGCGCAGCAGATATTCCGGCCCCTGTGAAACCGAGGATGTTTTGGATTTAACCCGCCTTTGTAAATTAGGGGAATAGTGAACTGAGACTATTCCTATAACTTTAAATTGTCGTTTTGCAATTTAAAGTTGCACAGTATGAAACTTGTTGACCACGTCATTACCCTCTATAAATATATAATTTTAGAAGTTCGATAATTATATATTTATTATCATTAATGGGTTATCATTTGAGACCTTACATGAGATACAATTCGAAGAAGCCCATATTCCGCTTTCCATGGCGTCAAGGGCCCAATCGTAGGGTTTTGCCCAATAGGTTAACTTGGCCCGTAAATTATACCGTGCTTGTGATCCACGGTATATAGTGTGTGTCCCATAATATACTTTAATCCAACGGTCTCAGTGTATTGGAGTACATCCAATCGGACGATCCAGATTATATACTATTAGAGTGCATAGTGCGTGCACATGTATCAAATAGTTCCCTCTTTTATGTTAAAAGACCTCTATACCCCTTGGTTTTTTAATTGTACACGAAAAGCAATTGGCATTTTCATCTTTATGGGGTGTACTCCAATTGAGAGCCCTCCACCTATCTCATTGTATTGGAGTACATTTTGTCTTCTAGTTCCAATAGTTACATCTGGTCTTCTGCGGCCACCTATAATATTACTGGTGGCCGCGCCGCCCCGGGAGTACTGGCCGCGCAGCGGATATTCCGGCCCCCTATGAAACCGAGGATGTTTTGGATTCAAACAGCCTTTGTAAATTAAGGGAATAGTGAACTGAGACTATTCCAATAACTTTAGATTGTCGTTTTACAATTTAAAGTTGCACAGTATGAAACTTGTTGACCACGTCATTACCCTCTGTAAATATATAATTTTAGAAATTTTACAATTATATATTTATTATCAGTAATGGGTTATCGTTTGAGACCTTACATGAGATAATATTCGAGGAAGCCCATATTCCGCTTTCCATGGCGTCAGGGGCCCAATTGTAGGGTTTGGCCCAATAGGTTAACTGGGCCCATAAATTATACCATGGTTGTGATCCACGATATATAGTGTGTGTCCCACAATATACTTTAATCCAACGGTCTCAGTGTGTTGGAGTACATCCAATCGGACGAACCAGATTATATACTATTAGGGTGCATAGTGCGTGCACATGTATCAAATAGTTCCATCTTTTGTGTGAAAAGACCTCTATACCCCTTGGTTTTTTAACTATACACGAAAAGCCAGGGGCATTTTCGTCTTTATAGGGTGTACTCCAATTGAGAGCCCTCCACCTGTCTCATTGTATTGGAGTATTGGAGTACATTTTCTCTTCTAGTTCCAACAGTTACATCTGGTCTTCTACGGCCACCTATAATATTACTGGTGGCCGCGCCGCCCCGGGAGTACTGGCCGCGCAGCGGATATTCCGGCCCCCTATGAAACCAAGGATGTTTTGGATTTAACCAGCCTTTGTAAATTAGGGGAATAGTGAACTGAGACTATTCCTATAACTTTAAATTGTTGTTTTACAATTTAAAGTTGCACAGTATGAAACTTGTTGACCACGTCATTACCCTCTGTAAATATATAACTTTAGAAGTTCTACAATTATATATTTATTATCAGTAATGGGTTGTCGTTTGAGACCTTACATGAGATAATATTCGAGGAAGCCCATATTCCGCTTTCCATGGCGTCAAGGGCCCAATCGTAGGGTTTGGCCCAATAGGTTAACTGGGCCCGTAAATTATACCATGGTTGTGATCCACGATATATAGTGTGTGTCCCACAATATACTTTAATCCAACGGTCTCAGTGTATTGGAGTACATCCAATCGGACGATCTTGATTATATACTATTAGGGTGCATAGTGCGTGCACATGTATCAAATAGTTCCATCTTTTGTGTGAAAAGACCTCTATACCCCTTGGTTTTTTGACTGTACACGAAAAGCCAGGGGCATTTTCGACTTTATTGGGTGTACTCCAATTGAGAGCCCTCCACCTGTCTCATTGTATTGGAGTACATTTTGTCTTCTAGTTCCAACAGTTACATCAGGTCTTCTGCGGCCACCTATAATATTACTGGTGGCCGCGCCGCCCCGGAAGTACTGGCCGCGCAGCGGATATTCCGGCCCCCTATGAAACCAAGGATGTTTTGGATTTAACCAGCCTTTGTAAATTAGGGGAATAGTGAACTGAGACTATTCCTATAACTTTAAATTATCGTTTTACAATTTAAAGTTGCACAGTATGAAACTTGTTGACCACGTCATTACCCTCTGTAAATATATAATTTTAGAAGTTCTACAATTATTTATTTATTATCAATAATGGGTTGTCGTTTGAGACCTTACATGAGATAATATTCGAGGAAGCCCATATTCCGCATTCCATGGCATCAAGGGCCCAATCGTAGGGTTTGGCCTAATAGGTTAACTGGGCCCGTAAATTATACCATGGTTGTGATCCACGGTATATAGTGTGTGTCCCATAATATACTTTAATCCAACGGTCTCAGTGTATTGGAGTACATCCTATCGGACGATCCAGATGATATACTATTAGAGTGCATAATGCGTGCACATGTATCAAATAGTTCCATCTTTTGTGTGAAAAGACCTCTATACCCCTTGGTTTTTTAACTGTACACGAAAAACCAGGGGCATTTTCGTCATTATAGGGTGTACTCCAATTGAGAGCCCTCCACCTGTCTCATTGTATTGGAGTATTGGAGTACATTTTGTCTTCTAGTTCCAACAGTTACATCTGGTCTTCTGTGGCCACCTATAATATTACTGGTGGCCGCGCCGCCCCGGGAGTACTGGCCGCGCAGCGGATATTCCGGCCCACTATGAAACCAAGGATGTTTTGGATTTAACCCGCCTTTGTAAATTAGGGGAATAGTGAACTGAGACTATTCCTATAACTTTAAATTATCGTTTTACAATTTAAAGTTTCACAGTATGAAACTTGTTGACCACGTCATTACCCTCTGTAAATATATAATTTTAGAAGTTCTACAATTATATATTTATTATCAGTAATGGGTTGTCGTTTGAGACCTTACATGAGATAATATTCGAGGAAGCCCATATTCCGCTTTCCACGGCGTCAAGGGCCCAATCGTAGGGTTTGGCCCAATAGGTTAACTGGGCCCGTAAATTTTACCATTGTTGTGATCGACGGTATATAGTGTGTGTCCCATAATATACTTTAATCCAACGGTCTCAGTGTATTGGAGTACATCCAATCGGACGATCCAGATTATATACTATTAGAGTGCATAGTGCGTGCACATGTATCAAATAGTTCCATCTTTTGCGTGAAAAGACCTCTATACCCCTTGGTTTTTTGACTGTACACGAAAAGCCAGGGGCATTTTCGACTTTATGGGGTGTACTCCAATTGAGAGCCCTCCACCTATCTCATTGTATTGGAGTACATTTTGTCTTCTAGTTCCAACAGTTACATCAGGTCTTCTGCGGCCACCTATAATATTACTGGTGGCCGCGCCGCCCCCGAAGTACTGGCCGCGCAGCGGATATTCCGGCCCCCTATGAAACCAAGGATGTTTTGGATTTAACCCGCCTTTGTAAATTAGGGGAATAGTGAACTGAGACTATTCCTATAACTTTAAATTGTCGTTTTACAATTTAAAGTTGCACAGTATGAAACTTGTTGACCACGTCATTACCCTCTGTAAATATATAATTTTAGAAGTTCTACAATTATATATTTATTATCAATAATGGGTTGTCGTTTGAGACCTTACATGAGATAATATTCGAGGAAGTCCATATTCCGCTTTCCATGGCGTCAAGGGCCCAATCGTAGGGTTTGCCCCAATAGGTTAACTGGGCCCGTAAATTATACCATGGTTGTGATCCACGGTATATAGTGTGTGTCCCATAATATACTTTAATCCAACGGTCTCAGTGTATTGGAGTACATCCAATCGGACGATCCAGATTATATACTATTAGAGTGCATAGTGCGTGCACATGTATCAAATAGTTCCATCTTTTGTGCGAAAAGACCTCTATACCCCTTGGTTTTTTAACTGTACACGAAAATCCAGGGGCATTTTCATCTTTATGGGGTGTACTCCAATTGAGAGCCCTCCACCTGTCTCATTGTATTGGAGTATTGGAGTACATTTTGTCTTCTAGTTCCAACAGTTACATCTGGTCCTCTGCGGCCACCTATAATATTACTGGTGGCCGCGCCGCCCCGGGAGTACTGGCCGCGCAGCGGATATTCCGTCCCCCTATGAAACCGAGGATGTTTTGGATTCAAATCGCCTTTGTAAATTAGGGGAATAGTGAACTGAGACTATTCCAATAACTTTAAATTGTCGTTTTACAATTTAAAGTTGCACAATATGAAACTTGTTGACCACGTCATTACCCTCTGTAAATATATAATTTTAGAAGTTCTACAATTATATATTTATTATCAGTAATGGGTTGTCGTTTGAGACCTTACATGAGATAATATTCGAGGAAGCCCATATTCCGCTTTCCACGGCGTCAAGGGCCCAATCGTAGGGTTTGGCCCAATAGGTTAACTGGGCCCGTAAATTATACCATTGTTGTGATCGACGGTATATAGTGTGTGTCCCATAATATACTTTAATCCAACGGTCTCAGTGTATTGGAGTACATCCAATCGGACGATCCAGATTATATACTATTAGAGTGCATAGTGCGTGCACATGTATCAAATAGTTCCATCTTTTGCGTGAAAAGACCTCTATACCCCTTGGTTTTTTGACTGTACACGAAAAGCCAGGGGCATTTTTGACTTTATGGGGTGTACTCCAATTGAGAGCCCTCCACCTGTCTCATTGTATTGGAGTACATTTTGTCTTCTAGTTCCAACAGTTACATCAGGTCTTCTGCGGCCACCTATAATATTACTGGTGGCCGCGCCGCCCCCGAAGTACTGGCCGCGCAGCGGGTATTCCGGCCCCCTATGAAACCAAGGATGTTTTGGATTTAACCCGCCTTTGTAAATTAGGGGAATAGTGAACTGAGACTATTCCTATTACTTTAAATTGTCGTTTTACAATTTAAAGTTGCACAGTATGAAACTTGTTGACCACGTCATTACCCTCTGTAAATATATAATTTTAGAAGTTCTACAATTATATATTTATTATCAATAATGGGTTGTCGTTTGAGACCTTACATGAGATAATATTCGAGGAAGTCCATATTCCGCTTTCCATGGCGTCAAGGGCCCAATCGTAGGGTTTGCCCCAATAGGTTAACTGGGCCCGTAAATTATACCATGGTTGTGATCCACGGTATATAGTGTGTGTCCCATAATATACTTTAATCCAACGGTCTCAGTGTATTGGAGTACATCCAATCGGACGATCCAGATTATATACTATTAGAGTGCATAGTGCGTGCACATGTATCAAATAGTTCCATCTTTTGTGCGAAAAGACCTCTATACCCCTTGGTTTTTTAACTGTACCCGAAAATCCAGGGGCATTTTCATCTTTATGGGGTGTACTCCAATTGAGAGCCCTCCACCTGTCTCATTGTATTGGAGTACATTTTGTCTTCTAGTTCCAACAGTTACATCTGGTCTTCTGCGGCCACCTATAATATTACTGGTGGCCGCGCCGCCCCGGGAGTACTGGCCGCGCAGCGGATATTCCGTCCCCCTATGAAACCGAGGATGTTTTGGATTCAAATCGCCTTTGTAAATTAGGGGAATAGTGAACTGAGACTATTCCAATAACTTTAAATTGTCGTTTTACAATTTAAAGTTGCACAATATGAAACTTGTTGACCACGTCATTACCCTCTGTAAATATATAATTTTAGAAGTTCTACAATTATATATTTATTATCAGTAATGGGTTGTCGTTTGAGACCTTACATGAGATAATATTCGAGGAAGCCCATATTCCGCTTTCCATGGCGTCAAGGGCCGAATCGTAGGGTTTGGCCCAATAGGTTAACTGGGCCCGTAAATTATACCATTGTTGTGATCGACGGTATATAGTGTGTGTCCCACAATATACTTTAATCCAACGGTCTCAGTGTATTGGAGTACATCCAATCGGACGATCCAGATTATATACTATTAGGGTGCATAGTGCGTGCACATGTATCAAATAGTTCCATCTTTTGTGTGAAAAGACCTCTATACCCCTTGGTTTTTTGACTGTACACGAAAAGCCAGGGGCATTTTCGACTTTATGGGGTGTACTCCAATTGAGAGCCCTCCACCTGTCTCATTGTATTGGAGTACATTTTGTCTTCTAGTTCCAACAGTTACATCAGGTCTTCTGCGGCCACCTATAATATTACTGGTGGCCGCGCCGCCCCGGAAGTACTGGCCGCGCAGCGGATATTCCGGCCCCCTATGAAACCAAGGATGTTTTCGATTTAACCCGCCTTTGTAAATTAGGGGAATAGTGAACTGAGACTATTCCTATAACTTTAAATTGTCATTTTACAATTTAAAGTTGCACAGTATGAAACTTGTTGACCACGTCATTACCCTCTGTAAATATATAATTTTAGAAGTTCTACAATTATATATTTATTAACAATAATGGGTTGTCGTTTGAGACCTTACATGAGATAATATTCGAGGAAGTCCATATTCCGCTTTCCATGGCGTCAAGGGCCCAATCGTAGGGTTTGGCCCAATACGTTAACTGGGCCCGTAAATTATACCATGGTTGTGATCCACGGTATATAGTGTGTGTCCCATAATATACTTTAATCCAACAGTCTCAGTGTATTGGAGTACATCCAATCGGACGATCCAGATTATATACTATTAGAGTGCATAGTGCGTGCACATGTATCAAATAGTTCCATCTTTTATGCGAAAAGACCTCTATACCCCTTGGTTCTTTAACTGTACACGAAAATCCAGGGGCATTTTTGTCTTTATGGGGTGTATTCCAATTTAGAACCCTCCACCTGTCTCATTGTATTGGAGTATTGGAGTACATTTTGGCTTCTACTTCCAACAGTTACATCTGGTCTTCTGCGGCCACCTATAATATTACTGGTGGCCGCGCCGCCCCGGGAGTACTAGCCGTGCAGCGGATATTCCGTCCCCCTATGAAACCGAGGATTTTTTGGATTCAAACCGCCTTTGTAAATTAGGGGGATAGTGAACTAAGACTATTCCAATAACTTTAAATTGTCGTTTTACAATTTAAAGTTGCACAGTATGAAACTTGTTGACCACGTCATTACCCTCTGTAAATATATAATTTTAGAACTTCTCCAATTATATATTTATTATCAGTAATGGGTTATCGTTTGAGACCTTACATGAGATAATATTCGAGGAAGCCCATATTCCGCTTTCCATGGCGTCAAGGGCCCAATCGTAGGGTTTGGCCCAATAGGTTAACTTGGCCCGTAAATTATACCACGGTTGTGATCCACGATATATAGTGTGTGTCCCACAATATACTTTAATCCAACGGTCTCAGTGTATTGGAGTACATCCAATCGGACGATCCATATTATATACTATTAGGGTGCATAGTGCGTGCACATGTATCAAATAGTTCCATCTTTTGTGTGAAAAGACCTCTATACCCCTTGGTTTTTTAACTGTACACGAAAAGCCAGGGGCATTTTGGTCTTTATAGGGTGTACTCCAATTGAGAGCCCTCCACCTGTGTAACACCCTCACTATCCAACAATAATGTCCATACATTTTATAATAATATAAATATATTTTATAGGATAATTTTAGAAAATTTTGGCATGATATGTTCATAAATATGACTATCCACCTGTCCAAACCAACCAACTAATACTAAAACAGTTCACTTGCACGATAGTAACACAACCATAGAGAAATATAACTACACCAACCAAGATCGCTCACAGGCCACAGTATGAAACAACTACTAATTAACTATTACAACCCAATACTGAATAAAATAATATACAACTCCATAAGATAAATAATCTGTCTACTAATACAGAAATGACATGAAATAGGGTTATAAGCTCACTACCCATCCCACCACCTCGCCTCTCTGGCTGCCCCAACCAGACGGTCCACTCCTTCTAGACATCTTCGTGCTTAGCTGAGGAAACAGAATTAGCAAGCAAGTGAGCTAAAATGCTCAGCAAGTATATATATAATTAAAAGCATAAACAAACTGAAATGTTTGCAAGTCTGTCAAGAACTAACAATCAACAATATAAAATCTCAACTGAAAGATACGTCTTTTGTCTGAATCATAAAATGGAAGAGGATTGGACTATCATGCATTTTATAGATAAAAACAATCATAAGGTTAGGCTGCTGATCAGTCACGCGCTAACCCCGGACAAACGCACACAGCAATGTCCTTAATGGATCCACGGCACACATTGGCCTTAATAATTTCTGACCACGAATCTGGTCCGACCCTTACGGTCCACATTTTAAAAAAACTAACAGTCCAATCCTAACTAAACATCAGGTGTCGGAACAATCGACCACCTCAACTGCCAAACACCCTGGACACTTTCGTTCCAGGTCAACATCTCAAATCTCGCAAAATGAAATAAGGTCGGGTAAATTTCTGATCTAGATATCGACAAGTTTGATATATATATATATATATATATATACAAGGGGTATGGATGTAAGTCAAGCCACTAAAAGAATCAACGAAATCAATATAATCGATTTGGGATATAACAATTTAATATTCGAAATTAAGGGAAATTAACGGAACAATTATAACAAGGATAATTCGAACGAGCATATGAATCAAGTTATAATAATCATAATTCACTTGAAAGATAAGTGAAGTAATTTACTTGCCTTAACCAGGAAATCACAGGATTCGAAGAGTCTTTACGTCCTCAGCTTTAGCTTTCCCTTTATCCGCGGGATCTACACACAATATAACACTATTTTAGAACTCTTATTTAATATCGTTGATCTCTAGCGACAATCAACTTAATCTACCCTTGTGAATAATCTCCTAATTTACATTTATTTAATTATATACTAACATTATATAAGCCACTGATAAAATATTTAATCATAATTGACACATTATCACATAATCAATCAGTTTTAAAATATGAAATCCGACGCATAATTTATGCAAGTTGTATAGTTATACAAACATATTTTCAAGAAATAGATTTAGATTTTTAGAAAAATTTTGACGGCATTCCCTTTATACGGGTGACAGCCAGTCGGGATACAGCCGACACAACCAACATAATCATCCTTACTAATCAAATCCATATCTCAACTCACATTTCCAATTCACTGAAATCTCAATCCAATACAGTTTAAATAATTAATAATAAATCAATAATAAGTTACAATTTATTACGTAAATATTAAATTTAAATTCTTGGCTCACAAAATCATCATCATCGCCAATTACCATCGACTCAATTTATTTTTAATATTATTGTCGATGGAGCAAAATTTCGAGGGTGCCCGTATCGGGTTTCCAACTCGAAACTCTACACCAAATATTATACAAATAAATCGCAATTTATTTCTCAGAATTTATCATTCAAAACATCATCAGCTGGTAGCCAAAATCACAGAATATTCGAACACCAATTCACAATATTTCGAACCACAATTACAGCACCTCACACATATTCGTATAGTACACACATACACACAATACCCCGACACACGCACGCGACTGCCCAGCACAGGTTAACACTGAACACATCTCGACATTACAAACATCACAGGGAGAAGGAATTTGGTAATACAACCGGCTTCAAACCCACACACGGACTGAATTACAAGCACGCCTCACCCAAAACTCACACACCCATGTCACAACAGCCTCAATTACAACAACAACTTGTATACCAGACCCACCACCACAGAATCGAGCTCAAAATAAAACCCATACCAAGATGAACAAGGAATTCGCAGTCGTTGCCTGCTAGAATTGCAAGGACAGAACACCCACAACCTGTAATTCATAGGGGAAAAGAGGGGAGAGAGAGAGAGGGAGTGTCGTGAGAGATTGATGAGGAGAGGAATTGAGAGAGATGTTGAGAGGTACAGGGGTTTGGTTTTTGAGAGAGAGATCGAGAGATTTCTCGAGAGAAGTCGAGAGACTCAAGAGATTGCAGCGTGAAATGAAAAAAAAACAGGGCTGGGCAATTCCATTTTTAGGGATTTAGGGATTTAAAAGGGGTAAAAGTTATGTAGAAAGTTTATAAGAATTTTCTGTTTAAACAATAAAAATATCCATCTCGTAAAATAGCAATTAAATTGGCAACAATTGGGAAAAATAAAAATTTAATAGTTAAAACGTAGAGAATCAAATTATCTATCTCCCCATATTTTTAAAATATTTTTAAGATTAAAAACGAATTAAATATGGATTTTACAAGATTAAATCTATAGAATGGAAAAATAATTTGTAAAATCATTTTAAAATTCCCAAAACCAAAAATAATTCATCCAATATTTTTAAGTCATATAAACTAATAAAGTTAGTAATGAAAAAGATTTCAGGATTTCTGCTAATCCCGAGGATTTTATAAAATTCACAGAAGTTAAATATAACACTATTAAATAGGAATAAATTCCCAAAAATATAATTAAAAATCCCCAGGCTTACACATCACATATAAATCATCCATTAAGCCCACAAATATTAATCAACACACTCACTTCCACTTCCTCCACAATTATATGCCACATAATCCACATTTAATATAAAATAAATAATTAACAATAATTAAAAATTCTGAATATTTCTAGGGCGTTATAACATGTCTCATTGTATTGGAGTATTGGAGTACATTTTATCTTCTAGTTCCAACAGTTACATCTGGTCTTCCGCGGCCACCTATAATATTACTAGTGGCCGCGCCGCCTCGGGAGTACTGGTCGCGCAGCAGATATTCCGGCCCCTGTGAAACCGAGGATGTTTTGGATTTAACCCGCCTTTGTAAATTAGGGGAATAGTGAACTGAGACTATTCCTATAACTTTAAATTGTCGTTTTGCAATTTAAAGTTGCACAGTATGAAACTTGTTGACCACGTCATTACCCTCTATAAATATATAATTTTAGAAGTTCGATAATTATATATTTATTATCATTAATGGGTTATCATTTGAGACCTTACATGAGATACAATTCGAAGAAGCCCATATTCCGCTTTCCATGGCGTCAAGGGCCCAATCGTAGGGTTTTGCCCAATAGGTTAACTTGGCCCGTAAATTATACCGTGCTTGTGATCCACGGTATATAGTGTGTGTCCCATAATATACTTTAATCCAACGGTCTCAGTGTATTGGAGTACATCCAATCGGACGATCCAGATTATATACTATTAGAGTGCATAGTGCGTGCACATGTATCAAATAGTTCCCTCTTTTATGTTAAAAGACCTCTATACCCCTTGGTTTTTTAATTGTACACGAAAAGCAATTGGCATTTTCATCTTTATGGGGTGTACTCCAATTGAGAGCCCTCCACCTATCTCATTGTATTGGAGTACATTTTGTCTTCTAGTTCCAATAGTTACATCTGGTCTTCTGCGGCCACCTATAATATTACTGGTGGCCGCGCCGCCCCGGGAGTACTGGCCGCGCAGCGGATATTCCGGCCCCCTATGAAACCGAGGATGTTTTGGATTCAAACAGCCTTTGTAAATTAAGGGAATAGTGAACTGAGACTATTCCAATAACTTTAAATTGTCGTTTTACAATTTAAAGTTGCACAGTATGAAACTTGTTGACCACGTCATTACCCTCTGTAAATATATAATTTTAGAAATTTTACAATTATATATTTATTATCAGTAATGGGTTATCGTTTGAGACCTTACATGAGATAATATTCGAGGAAGCCCATATTCCGCTTTCCATGGCGTCAGGGGCCCAATTGTAGGGTTTGGCCCAATAGGTTAACTGGGCCCATAAATTATACCATGGTTGTGATCCACGATATATAGTGTGTGTCCCACAATATACTTTAATCCAACGGTCTCAGTGTGTTGGAGTACATCCAATCGGACGAACCAGATTATATACTATTAGGGTGCATAGTGCGTGCACATGTATCAAATAGTTCCATCTTTTGTGTGAAAAGACCTCTATACCCCTTGGTTTTTTAACTATACACGAAAAGCCAGGGGCATTTTCGTCTTTATAGGGTGTACTCCAATTGAGAGCCCTCCACCTGTCTCATTGTATTGGAGTATTGGAGTACATTTTCTCTTCTAGTTCCAACAGTTACATCTGGTCTTCTACGGCCACCTATAATATTACTGGTGGCCGCGCCGCCCCGGGAGTACTGGCCGCGCAGCGGATATTCCGGCCCCCTATGAAACCAAGGATGTTTTGGATTTAACCAGCCTTTGTAAATTAGGGGAATAGTGAACTGAGACTATTCCTATAACTTTAAATTGTTGTTTTACAATTTAAAGTTGCACAGTATGAAACTTGTTGACCACGTCATTACCCTCTGTAAATATATAACTTTAGAAGTTCTACAATTATATATTTATTATCAGTAATGGGTTGTCGTTTGAGACCTTACATGAGATAATATTCGAGGAAGCCCATATTCCGCTTTCCATGGCGTCAAGGGCCCAATCGTAGGGTTTGGCCCAATAGGTTAACTGGGCCCGTAAATTATACCATGGTTGTGATCCACGATATATAGTGTGTGTCCCACAATATACTTTAATCCAACGGTCTCAGTGTATTGGAGTACATCCAATCGGACGATCTTGATTATATACTATTAGGGTGCATAGTGCGTGCACATGTATCAAATAGTTCCATCTTTTGTGTGAAAAGACCTCTATACCCCTTGGTTTTTTGACTGTACACGAAAAGCCAGGGGCATTTTCGACTTTATTGGGTGTACTCCAATTGAGAGCCCTCCACCTGTCTCATTGTATTGGAGTACATTTTGTCTTCTAGTTCCAACAGTTACATCAGGTCTTCTGCGGCCACCTATAATATTACTGGTGGCCGCGCCGCCCCGGAAGTACTGGCCGCGCAGCGGATATTCCGGCCCCCTATGAAACCAAGGATGTTTTGGATTTAACCAGCCTTTGTAAATTAGGGGAATAGTGAACTGAGACTATTCCTATAACTTTAAATTATCGTTTTACAATTTAAAGTTGCACAGTATGAAACTTGTTGACCACGTCATTACCCTCTGTAAATATATAATTTTAGAAGTTCTACAATTATTTATTTATTATCAATAATGGGTTGTCGTTTGAGACCTTACATGAGATAATATTCGAGGAAGCCCATATTCCGCATTCCATGGCATCAAGGGCCCAATCGTAGGGTTTGGCCTAATAGGTTAACTGGGCCCGTAAATTATACCATGGTTGTGATCCACGGTATATAGTGTGTGTCCCATAATATACTTTAATCCAACGGTCTCAGTGTATTGGAGTACATCCTATCGGACGATCCAGATGATATACTATTAGAGTGCATAATGCGTGCACATGTATCAAATAGTTCCATCTTTTGTGTGAAAAGACCTCTATACCCCTTGGTTTTTTAACTGTACACGAAAAACCAGGGGCATTTTCGTCATTATAGGGTGTACTCCAATTGAGAGCCCTCCACCTGTCTCATTGTATTGGAGTATTGGAGTACATTTTGTCTTCTAGTTCCAACAGTTACATCTGGTCTTCTGTGGCCACCTATAATATTACTGGTGGCCGCGCCGCCCCGGGAGTACTGGCCGCGCAGCGGATATTCCGGCCCACTATGAAACCAAGGATGTTTTGGATTTAACCCGCCTTTGTAAATTAGGGGAATAGTGAACTGAGACTATTCCTATAACTTTAAATTATCGTTTTACAATTTAAAGTTTCACAGTATGAAACTTGTTGACCACGTCATTACCCTCTGTAAATATATAATTTTAGAAGTTCTACAATTATATATTTATTATCAGTAATGGGTTGTCGTTTGAGACCTTACATGAGATAATATTCGAGGAAGCCCATATTCCGCTTTCCACGGCGTCAAGGGCCCAATCGTAGGGTTTGGCCCAATAGGTTAACTGGGCCCGTAAATTTTACCATTGTTGTGATCGACGGTATATAGTGTGTGTCCCATAATATACTTTAATCCAACGGTCTCAGTGTATTGGAGTACATCCAATCGGACGATCCAGATTATATACTATTAGAGTGCATAGTGCGTGCACATGTATCAAATAGTTCCATCTTTTGCGTGAAAAGACCTCTATACCCCTTGGTTTTTTGACTGTACACGAAAAGCCAGGGGCATTTTCGACTTTATGGGGTGTACTCCAATTGAGAGCCCTCCACCTATCTCATTGTATTGGAGTACATTTTGTCTTCTAGTTCCAACAGTTACATCAGGTCTTCTGCGGCCACCTATAATATTACTGGTGGCCGCGCCGCCCCCGAAGTACTGGCCGCGCAGCGGATATTCCGGCCCCCTATGAAACCAAGGATGTTTTGGATTTAACCCGCCTTTGTAAATTAGGGGAATAGTGAACTGAGACTATTCCTATAACTTTAAATTGTCGTTTTACAATTTAAAGTTGCACAGTATGAAACTTGTTGACCACGTCATTACCCTCTGTAAATATATAATTTTAGAAGTTCTACAATTATATATTTATTATCAATAATGGGTTGTCGTTTGAGACCTTACATGAGATAATATTCGAGGAAGTCCATATTCCGCTTTCCATGGCGTCAAGGGCCCAATCGTAGGGTTTGCCCCAATAGGTTAACTGGGCCCGTAAATTATACCATGGTTGTGATCCACGGTATATAGTGTGTGTCCCATAATATACTTTAATCCAACGGTCTCAGTGTATTGGAGTACATCCAATCGGACGATCCAGATTATATACTATTAGAGTGCATAGTGCGTGCACATGTATCAAATAGTTCCATCTTTTGTGCGAAAAGACCTCTATACCCCTTGGTTTTTTAACTGTACACGAAAATCCAGGGGCATTTTCATCTTTATGGGGTGTACTCCAATTGAGAGCCCTCCACCTGTCTCATTGTATTGGAGTATTGGAGTACATTTTGTCTTCTAGTTCCAACAGTTACATCTGGTCCTCTGCGGCCACCTATAATATTACTGGTGGCCGCGCCGCCCCGGGAGTACTGGCCGCGCAGCGGATATTCCGTCCCCCTATGAAACCGAGGATGTTTTGGATTCAAATCGCCTTTGTAAATTATGGGAATAGTGAACTGAGACTATTCCAATAACTTTAAATTGTCGTTTTACAATTTAAAGTTGCACAATATGAAACTTGTTGACCACGTCATTACCCTCTGTAAATATATAATTTTAGAAGTTCTACAATTATATATTTATTATCAGTAATGGGTTGTCGTTTGAGACCTTACATGAGATAATATTCGAGGAAGCCCATATTCCGCTTTCCACGGCGTCAAGGGCCCAATCGTAGGGTTTGGCCCAATAGGTTAACTGGGCCCGTAAATTATACCATTGTTGTGATCGACGGTATATAGTGTGTGTCCCATAATATACTTTAATCCAACGGTCTCAGTGTATTGGAGTACATCCAATCGGACGATCCAGATTATATACTATTAGAGTGCATAGTGCGTGCACATGTATCAAATAGTTCCATCTTTTGCGTGAAAAGACCTCTATACCCCTTGGTTTTTTGACTGTACACGAAAAGCCAGGGGCATTTTTGACTTTATGGGGTGTACTCCAATTGAGAGCCCTCCACCTGTCTCATTGTATTGGAGTACATTTTGTCTTCTAGTTCCAACAGTTACATCAGGTCTTCTGCGGCCACCTATAATATTACTGGTGGCCGCGCCGCCCCCGAAGTACTGGCCGCGCAGCGGGTATTCCGGCCCCCTATGAAACCAAGGATGTTTTGGATTTAACCCGCCTTTGTAAATTAGGGGAATAGTGAACTGAGACTATTCCTATAACTTTAAATTGTCGTTTTACAATTTAAAGTTGCACAGTATGAAACTTGTTGACCACGTCATTACCCTCTGTAAATATATAATTTTAGAAGTTCTACAATTATATATTTATTATCAATAATGGGTTGTCGTTTGAGACCTTACATGAGATAATATTCGAGGAAGTCCATATTCCGCTTTCCATGGCGTCAAGGGCCCAATCGTAGGGTTTGCCCCAATAGGTTAACTGGGCCCGTAAATTATACCATGGTTGTGATCCACGGTATATAGTGTGTGTCCCATAATATACTTTAATCCAACGGTCTCAGTGTATTGGAGTACATCCAATCGGACGATCCAGATTATATACTATTAGAGTGCATAGTGCGTGCACATGTATCAAATAGTTCCATCTTTTGTGCGAAAAGACCTCTATACCCCTTGGTTTTTTAACTGTACCCGAAAATCCAGGGGCATTTTCATCTTTATGGGGTGTACTCCAATTGAGAGCCCTCCACCTGTCTCATTGTATTGGAGTACATTTTGTCTTCTAGTTCCAACAGTTACATCTGGTCTTCTGCGGCCACCTATAATATTACTGGTGGCCGCGCCGCCCCGGGAGTACTGGCCGCGCAGCGGATATTCCGTCCCCCTATGAAACCGAGGATGTTTTGGATTCAAATCGCCTTTGTAAATTAGGGGAATAGTGAACTGAGACTATTCCAATAACTTTAAATTGTCGTTTTACAATTTAAAGTTGCACAATATGAAACTTGTTGACCACGTCATTACCCTCTGTAAATATATAATTTTAGAAGTTCTACAATTATATATTTATTATCAGTAATGGGTTGTCGTTTGAGACCTTACATGAGATAATATTCGAGGAAGCCCATATTCCGCTTTCCATGGCGTCAAGGGCCGAATCGTAGGGTTTGGCCCAATAGGTTAACTGGGCCCGTAAATTATACCATTGTTGTGATCGACGGTATATAGTGTGTGTCCCACAATATACTTTAATCCAACGGTCTCAGTGTATTGGAGTACATCCAATCGGACGATCCAGATTATATACTATTAGGGTGCATAGTGCGTGCACATGTATCAAATAGTTCCATCTTTTGTGTGAAAAGACCTCTATACCCCTTGGTTTTTTGACTGTACACGAAAAGCCAGGGGCATTTTCGACTTTATGGGGTGTACTCCAATTGAGAGCCCTCCACCTGTCTCATTGTATTGGAGTACATTTTGTCTTCTAGTTCCAACAGTTACATCAGGTCTTCTGCGGCCACCTATAATATTACTGGTGGCCGCGCCGCCCCGGAAGTACTGGCCGCGCAGCGGATATTCCGGCCCCCTATGAAACCAAGGATGTTTTCGATTTAACCCGCCTTTGTAAATTAGGGGAATAGTGAACTGAGACTATTCCTATAACTTTAAATTGTCATTTTACAATTTAAAGTTGCACAGTATGAAACTTGTTGACCACGTCATTACCCTCTGTAAATATATAATTTTAGAAGTTCTACAATTATATATTTATTAACAATAATGGGTTGTCGTTTGAGACCTTACATGAGATAATATTCGAGGAAGTCCATATTGCGCTTTCCATGGCGTCAAGGGCCCAATCGTAGGGTTTGGCCCAATACGTTAACTGGGCCCGTAAATTATACCATGGTTGTGATCCACGGTATATAGTGTGTGTCCCATAATATACTTTAATCCAACAGTCTCAGTGTATTGGAGTACATCCAATCGGACGATCCAGATTATATACTATTAGAGTGCATAGTGCGTGCACATGTATCAAATAGTTCCATCTTTTATGCGAAAAGACCTCTATACCCCTTGGTTTTTTAACTGTACACGAAAATCCAGGGGCATTTTTGTCTTTATGGGGTGTATTCCAATTTAGAACCCTCCACCTGTCTCATTGTATTGGAGTATTGGAGTACATTTTGGCTTCTACTTCCAACAGTTACATCTGGTCTTCTGCGGCCACCTATAATATTACTGGTGGCCGCGCCGCCCCGGGAGTACTAGCCGTGCAGCGGATATTCCGTCCCCCTATGAAACCGAGGATTTTTTGGATTCAAACCGCCTTTGTAAATTAGGGGGATAGTGAACTAAGACTATTCCAATAACTTTAAATTGTCGTTTTACAATTTAAAGTTGCACAGTATGAAACTTGTTGACCACGTCATTACCCTCTGTAAATATATAATTTTAGAAGTTCTACAATTATATATTTATTATCAGTAATGGGTTATCGTTTGAGACCATACATGAGATAATATTCGAGGAAGCCCATATTCCGCTTTCCATGGCGTCAAGGGCCCAATCGTAGGGTTTGCCCCAATAGGTTAACTGGGCCCGTAAATTATACCATGGTTGTGATCCACGATATATAGTGTGTGTCCCACAATATACTTTAATCCAACGGTCTCAGTGTATTGGAGTACATCCAATCGGACGATCCAGATTATATACTATTAGGGTGCATAGTGCGTGCACATGTATCAAATAGTTCCATCTTTTGTGTGAAAAGACCTCTATACCCCTTGGTTTTTTAACTGTACACGAAAAGCCAGGGGCATTTTGGTCTTTATAGGGTGTACTCCAATTGAGAGCCCTCCACCTGTCTCATTGTATTGGAGTATTGGAGTACATTTTGTCTTCTAGTTCCAACAGTTACATCTGGTCTTCTGCGGCCACCTATAATATTACTGGTGGCCGCGCCGCCCCGGGAGTACTGGCCGCGCAGCGGATATTCCGGCCCCCTATGAAACCAAGGATGTTTTGGATTTAACCCGCCTTTGTAAATTAGGGGAATAGTCAACTGAGACTATTCCTATAACTTTAAATTATCGTTTTACAATTTAAAGTTGCACAGTATGAAACTTGTTGACCACGTCATTACCCTCTGTAAATATATAATTTTAGAAGTTCTACAATTATATATATTTATTATCAGTAATGGGTTGTCGTTTGAGACCTTACATGAGATAATATTCGAGGAAGCCCATATTCCGCTTTCCATGGCGTCAAGGGCCCAATCGTAGGGTTTGGCCCAATAGGTTAACTGGGCCCGTAAATTATACCATTGTTGTGATCGACGGTATATAGTGTGTGTCCCATAATATACTTTAATCCAACGGTCTCAGTGTATTGGAGTACATCCAATCGGACGATCCAGATTATATACTATTAGAGTGCATAGTGCGTGCACATGTATCAAATAGTTCCATCTTTTGTGTGAAAAGAGCTCTATACCCCTTGGTTTTTTAACTGTACACGAAAAGCCAGGGGCATTTTCGTCTTTATGGGGTGTACTCCAATTGAGAGCCCTCCACCTGTCTCATTGTATTGGAGTATTGGAGTACATTTTGTCTTCGAGTTCCACCAGTTACATCTGGTCTTCTGCGGCCACCTATAACATTACTGGTGGCCACGCCGCCCCGGGAGTACTGGCCGCGCAGCGGATATTCCTGTCCCCTGTGAAACCGAGGATGTTTTGGATTTAACCCGCCTTTGTAAATTAGGGGAATAGTGAACTGAGACTATTCCTATAACTTTAAATTGTCGTTTTACAATTTAAAGTTGCACCGTATGAAACTTGTTGACCACGTCATTACCCTCTTTAAATATATAATTCTAGAAGTTCTACAATTATATATTTATTATCAGTAATGGGTTATCGTTTGAGACCTTACACGAAATACTATTCGAGGAAGCCCATATTCCGCTTTCCATGGCGTCAAGGGCCCAATCGTAGGGTTTGGCCCAATAGGTTAACTGGGACCGTAAATTATACCATGGTTGTGATCCACGGTATATAGTGTGTGTCCCATAATATACTTTAATCCAACGGTCTCAGTGTATTGGAGTACATCCAATCGGACGATCCAGATTATATACTATTAGAGTGCATAGTACGTGCACATGTATCAAATAGTTCCATCTTTTGTGTGAAAAGACCTCTATACCCCTTGGTTTTTTAACTGTACACGAAAAGCCAGGGGCATTTTCATCTTTATGGGGTGTACTCCAATTGATAGCCCTCCACCCGTCTCATTGTATTGGAGTGTTGGAGTACATTTTGTCTTCTAGTTCCAACAGTTACATCTGGTCTTCTGCGGCCACCTATAATATTACTGGTGGCCGCGTCGCCCCGGGAGTACTGGCCGCGCAGCGAATATTCCGTCCCCCTATGAAACCGAGGATGTTTTGGATTCAAATCGCCTTTGTAAATTAGGGGAATAGTGAACTGAGACTATTCCAATAACTTTAAATTGTCGTTTTACAATTTAAAGTTGCACAGTATGAAACTTGTTGACCACGTCATTACCCTCTGTAAATATATAATTTTAGAAGTTCTACAATTATATATTTATTAACAATAATGGGTTGTCGTTTGAGACCTTACATGAGATAATATTCGAGGAAGTCCATATTCCGCTTTCCATGGCGTCAAGGGCCTAATCGTAGGGTTTGGCCCAATACGTTAACTGGGCCCGTAAATTATACCATGGTTGTGATCCACGGTATATAGTGTGTGTCCCATAATATACTTTAATCCAACGGTCTCAGTGTATTGGAGTACATCCAATCGGACGATCCAGATTATATACTATTAGAGTGCATAGTGCGTGCACATGTATCAAATAGTTCCATCTTTTATGCGAAAAGACCTCTATACCCCTTGGTTTTTTAACTATACACGAAAATCCAGGGGCATTTTTGTCTTTATGGGGTGTATTCCAATTTAGAGCCCTCCACCTGTCTCATTGTATTGGAGTATTGGAGTACATTTTGGCTTCTACTTCCAACAGTTACATCTGGTCTTCTGCGGCCACCTATAATATTACTGGTGGCCGCGCCGCCCCGGGAGTACTGGCCGTGCAGCGGATATTCCGTCCCCCTATGAAACCGAGGATTTTTTGGATTCAAACCGCCTTTGTAAATTAGGGGGATAGTGAACTAAGACTATTCCAATAACTTTAAATTGTCGTTTTACAATTTAAAGTTGCACAGTATGAAACTTGTTGACCACGTCATTACCCTCTGTAAATATATAATTTTAGAAGTTCTACAATTATATATTTATTATCAGTAATGGGTTATCGTTTGAGACCATACATGAGATAATATTCGAGGAAGCCCATATTCCGCTTTCCATGGCGTCAAGGGCCCAATCGTAGGGTTTGCCCCAATAGGTTAACTGGGCCCGTAAATTATACCATGGTTGTGATCCACGATATATAGTGTGTGTCCCACAATATACTTTAATCCAACGGTCTCAGTGTATTGGAGTACATCCAAATGGACGATCCAGATTATATACTATTAGGGTGCATAGTGCGTGCACATGTATCAAATAGTTCCATCTTTTGTGTGAAAAGACCTCTATACCCCTTGGTTTTTTAACTGTACACGAAAAGCCAGGGGCATTTTGGTCTTTATAGGGTGTACTCCAATTGAGAGCCCTCCACCTGTCTCATTGTATTGGAGTATTGGAGTACATTTTGTCTTCTAGTTCCAACAGTTACATCTGGTCTTCTGCGGCCACCTATAATATTACTGGTGGCCGCGCCGCCCCGGGAGTACTGGCCGCGCAGCGGATATTCCGGCCCCCTATGAAACCAAGGATGTTTTGGATTTAACCCGCCTTTGTAAATTAGGGGAATAGTCAACTAAGACTATTCCTATAACTTTAAATTATCGTTTTACAATTTAAAGTTGCACAGTATGAAACTTGTTGACCACGTCATTACCCTCTGTAAATATATAATTTTAGAAGTTCTACAATTATATATATTTATTATCAGTAATGGGTTGTCGTTTGAGACCTTACATGAGATAATATTCGAGGAAGCCCATATTCCGCTTTCCATGGCGTCAAGGGCCCAATCGTAGGGTTTGGCCCAATAGGTTAACTGGGCCCGTAAATTATACCATTGTTGTGATCGACGGTATATAGTGTGTGTCCCATAATATACTTTAATCCAACGGTCTCAGTGTATTGGAGTACATCCAATCGGACGATCCAGATTATATACTATTAGAGTGCATAGTGCGTGCACATGTATCAAATAGTTCCATCTTTTGTGTGAAAAGAGCTCTATACCCCTTGGTTTTTTAACTGTACACGAAAAGCCAGGGGCATTTTCGTCTTTATGGGGTGTACTCCAATTGAGAGCCCTCCACCTGTCTCATTGTATTGGAGTATTGGAGTACATTTTGTCTTCTAGTTCCACCAGTTACATCTGGTCTTCTGCGGCCACCTATAACATAACTGGTGGCCACGCCGCCCCGGGAGTACTGGCCGCGCAGCGGATATTCCTGTCCCCTGTGAAACCGAGGATGTTTTGGATTTAACCCGCCTTTGTAAATTAGGGGAATAGTGAACTGAGACTATTCCTATAACTTTAAATTGTCGTTTTACAATTTAAAGTTGCACCGTATGAAACTTGTTGACCACGTCATTACCCTCTTTAAATATATAATTCTAGAAGTTCTATAATTACATATTTATTATCAGTAATGGGTTATCGTTTGAGACCTTACACGAAATACTATTCGAGGAAGCCCATATTCCGCTTTCCATGGCGTCAAGGGCCCAATCGTAGGGTTTGGCCCAATAGGTTAACTGGGACCGTAAATTATACCATGGTTGTGATCCATGGTATATAGTGTGTGTCCCATAATATACTTTAATCCAACGGTCTCAGTGTATTGGAGTACATCCAATCGGACGATCCAGATTATATACTATTAGAGTGCATAGTACGTGCACATGTATCAAATAGTTCCATCTTTTGTGTGAAAAGACCTCTATACCCCTTGGTTTTTTAACTGTACACGAAAAGCCAGGGGCATTTTCATCTTTATGGGGTGTACTCCAATTGATAGCCCTCCACCTGTCTCATTGTATTGGAGTGTTGGAGTACATTTTGTCTTCTAGTTCCAACAGTTACATCTGGTCTTCCACGGCCACCTATAATATTACTAATAGCCGCGCCGCCTCGGGAGTACTGGCCGCGCAGCGGATATTCCGGCCCCCTGTGAAACCGAGGATGTTTTGGATTTAACCCGCCTTTGTAAATTAGGGGAATAGTGAACTGAGACTATTCCTATAACTTTAAATTGTCGTTTTACAATTTAAACTTGCACAGTATGAAACTTGTTGACCACGTCATTACCCTCTGTAAATATATAATTTTAGAAGTTCTACAATTATATATTTATTATCAGTAATGGGTTGTCGTTTGAGACCTTACATGAGATAATATTCGAGGAAGCCCATATTCCGCTTTCCATGGCGTCAAGGGCCCAATCGTAGGGTTTGGCCCAATAGGTTAACTGGGCCCGTAAATTATACCATGGCTGTGATCCACGGTATATAGTGTGTGTCCCATAATATACTTTAATCCAACGGTCTCAGTGTATTGGAGTACATCCAATCGGACGATCCAGATTATATACTATTAGAGTGCATAGTACGTGCACATGTATCAAATAGTTCCATCTTTTGTGTGAAAAGACCTCTATACCCCTTGGTTTTTTAACTGTACACGAAAAGCCAGGGGCATTTTCTTCTTTATGGGGTGTACTCCAATTGAGAGCCCTCCACCTGTCTCATTGTATTGGAGTATTGGAGTACATTTTGTCTTCTAGTTCCAACAGTTACATCTGGTCTTCTGCGGCCACCTATAATATTACTGGTGGCCGCGCCGCCCCTGGAGTACTGGCCGCGCAGCGGATATTCCGACCCCCTTTGAAACCGAGGATGTTTTGGATTTAACCCGCCTTTGTAAATTAGGGGAATAGTGAACTGAGACTATTCCAACAACTTTAAATTGTCTTTTTACAATTTAAAGTTGCACAGTATGAAACTTGTTGACCGCGTCATTACCCTCTGTAAATATATAATTTTAGAAGTTCTACAATTATATATTTATTATCAGTAATGGGTTGTCGTTTGAGACCTTACATGAGATAATATTCGAGGAAGCCCATATTCCACTTTCCATGGCGTCAAGGGCCCAATCGTAGGGTTTGGCCCAATAGGTTAACTGGGCCCGTAAATTATACCATTGTTGTGATCGATGGTATATAGTGTGTGTCCCATAATATACTTTAATCCAACGGTCTCAGTGTATTGGAGTACATCCAATCGGACGATCCAGATTATATACTATTAGAGTGCATAGTGCGTGCACATGTATCAAATAGTTCCATCTTTTGTGTGAAAAGACCTCTATACCCCTTGGTTTTTTAACTGTACACGAAAAGCCAGGGGCATTTTCGTCTTTATGGGGTGTACTCCAATTGAGAGCCCTCCACCTGTCTCATTGTATTGGAGTATTGGAGTACATTTTGTCTTCTAGTTCCACCAGTTACATCTGGTCTTCTGCGGCCACCTATAACATTACTGGTGGCCACGCCGCCCCGGGAGTACTGGCCGCGCAACGGATATTCCTACCCCCTGTGAAACCGAGGATGTTTTGGATTTAACCCGCCTTTGTAAATTAGGGGAATAGTGAACTGAGACTATTCCTATAACTTTAAATTGTCGTTTTACAATTTAAAGTTGCACCGTATGAAACTTGTTGACCACGTCATTACCCTCTTTAAATATATAATTCTAGAAGTTCTACAATTATATATTTATTATCAGTAATGGGTTATCGTTTGAGACCTTACACGAAATACTATTCGAGGAAGCCCATATTCCGCTTTCCATGGCGTCAAGGGCCCAATCGTAGGGTTTGGCCCAATAGGTTAACTGGGCCCGTAAATTATACCATGGTTGTGATCCACGGTATATAGTGTGTGTCCCATAATATACTTTAATCCAACGGTCTCAGTGTATTGGATTACATCCAATCGGACGATCCAGATTATATACTATTAGAGTGCATAGTACGTGCACATGTATCAAATAGTTCCATCTTTTGTGTGAAAAGACCTCTATACCCCTTGGTTTTTTAACTGTACACGAAAAGCCAGGGGCATTTTCTTCTTTATGGGGTGTACTCCAATTGAGAGCCCTCCACCTGTCTCATTGTATTGGAGTATTGGAGTACATTTTGTCTTCTAGTTCCAACAGTTACATCTGGTCTTCTGCGGCCACCTATAATATTACTGGTGGCCGCGCCGCCCCTGGAGTACTGGCCGCGCAGCGGATATTCCGACCCCCTTTGAAACCGAGGATGTTTTGGATTTAACCCGCCTTTGTAAATTAGGGGAATAGTGAACTGAGACTATTCCAATAACTTTAAATTGTCTTTTTACAATTTAAAGTTGCACAGTATGAAACTTGTTGACCGCGTCATTACCCTCTGTAAATATATAATTTTAGAAGTTCTACAATTATATATTTATTATCAGTAATGGGTTGTCGTTTGAGACCTTACATGAGATAATATTCGAGGAAGCCCATATTCCGCTTTCCATGGCGTCAAGGGCCCAATCGTAGGGTTTGGCCCAATAGGTTAACTGGGCCCGTAAATTATACCATTGTTGTGATCGACGGTATATAGTGTGTGTCCCATAATATACTTTAATCCAACGGTCTCAGTGTATTGGAGTACATCCAATCGGACGATCCAGATTATATACTATTAGAGTGCATAGTGCGTGCACATGTATCAAATAGTTCCATCTTTTGTGTGAAAAGAGCTCTATACCCCTTGGTTTTTTAACTGTACACGAAAAGCCAGGGGCATTTTCGTCTTTATGGGGTGTACTCCAATTGAGAGCCCTCCACCTGTCTCATTGTATTGGAGTATTGGAGTACATTTTGTCTTCTAGTTCCACCAGTTACATCTGGTCTTCTGCGGCCACCTATAACATTACTGGTGGCCACACCGCCCCGGGAGTACTGGCCGCGCAGCGGATATTCCTGTCCCCTGTGAAACCGAGGATGTTTTGGATTTAACCCGCCTTTGTAAATTAGGGGAATAGTGAACTGAGACTATTCCTATAACTTTAAATTGTCGTTTTACAATTTAAAGTTGCACCGTATGAAACTTGTTGACCACGTCATTACCCTCTTTAAATATATAATTCTAGAAGTTCTACAATTATATATTTATTATCAGTAATGGGTTATCGTTTGAGACCTTACACGAAATACTATTCGAGGAAGCCCATATTCCGCTTTCCATGGCGTCAAGGGCCCAATCGTAGGGTTTGGCCCAATAGGTTAACTGGGACCGTAAATTATACCATGGTTGTGATCCACGGTATATAGTGTGTGTCCCATAATATACTTTAATCCAACGGTCTCAGTGTATTGGAGTACATCCAATCGGACGATCCAGATTATATACTATTAGAGTGCATAGTACGTGCACATGTATCAAATAGTTCCATCTTTTGTGTGAAAAGACCTCTATACCCCTTGGTTTTTTAACTGTACACGAAAAGCCAGGGGCATTTTCATCTTTATGGGGTGTACTCCAATTGATAGCCCTCCACTTGTCTCATTGTATTGGAGTGTTGGAGTACATTTTGTCTTCTAGTTCCAACAGTTACATCTGGTCTTCCACGGCCACCTATAATATTACTAATAGCCGCGCCGCCTCGGGAGTACTGGCCGCGCAGCGGATATTCCGGCCCCCTGTGAAACCGAGGATGTTTTGGATTTAACCCGCCTTTGTAAATTAGGGGAATAGTGAACTGAGACTATTCCTATAACTTTAAATTGTCGTTTTACAATTTAAACTTGCACAGTATGAAACTTGTTGACCACGTCATTACCCTCTGTAAATATATAATTTTAGAAGTTCTACAATTATATATTTATTATCAGTAATGGGTTGTCGTTTGAGACCTTACATGAGATAATATTCGAGGAAGCCCATATTCCGCTTTCCATGGCGTCAAGGGCCCAATCGTAGGGTTTGGCCCAATAGGTTAACTGGGCCCGTAAATTATACCATGGCTGTGATCCACGGTATATAGTGTGTGTCCCATAATATACTTTAATCCAACGGTCTCAGTGTATTGGAGTACATCCAATCGGACGATCCAGATTATATACTATTAGAGTGCATAGTACGTGCACATGTATCAAATAGTTCCATCTTTTGTGTGAAAAGACCTCTATACCCCTTGGTTTTTTAACTGTACACGAAAAGCCAGGGGCATTTTCTTCTTTATGGGGTGTACTCCAATTGAGAGCCCTCCATCTGTCTCATTGTATTGGAGTATTGGAGTACATTTTGTCTTCTAGTTCCAACAGTTACATCTGGTCTTCTGCGGCCACCTATAATATTACTGGTGGCCGCGCCGCCCCTGGAGTACTGGCCGCGCAGCGGATATTCCGACCCCCTTTGAAACCGAGGATGTTTTGGATTTAACCCGCCTTTGTAAATTAGGGGAATAGTGAACTGAGACTATTCCAACAACTTTAAATTGTCTTTTTACAATTTAAAGTTGCACAGTATGAAACTTGTTGACCGCGTCATTACCCTCTGTAAATATATAATTTTAGAAGTTCTACAATTATATATTTATTATCAGTAATGGGTTGTCGTTTGAGACCTTACATGAGATAATATTCGAGGAAGCCCATATTCCACTTTCCATTGCGTCAAGGGCCCAATCGTAGGGTTTGGCCCAATAGGTTAACTGGGCCCGTAAATTATACCATTGTTGTGATCGATGGTATATAGTGTGTGTCCCATAATATACTTTAATCCAACGGTCTCAGTGTATTGGAGTACATCCAATCGGACGATCCAGATTATATACTATTAGAGTGCATAGTGCGTGCACATGTATCAAATAGTTCCATCTTTTGTGTGAAAAGACCTCTATACCCCTTGGTTTTTTAACTGAACACGAAAAGCCAGGGGCATTTTCGTCTTTATGGGGTGTACTCCAATTGAGAGCCCTCCACCTGTCTCATTGTATTGGAGTATTGGAGTACATTTTGTCTTCTAGTTCCACCAGTTACATCTGGTCTTCTGCGGCCACCTATAACATTACTGGTGGCCACGCCGCCCCGGGAGTACTGGCCGCGCAGCGGATATTCCTACCCCCTGTGAAACCGAGGATGTTTTGGATTTAACCCGCCTTTGTAAATTAGGGGAATAGTGAACTGAGACTATTCCTATAACTTTAAATTGTCGTTTTACAATTTAAAGTTGCACCGTATGAAACTTGTTGACCACGTCATTACCCTCTTTAAATATATAATTCTAGAAGTTCTACAATTATATATTTATTATCAGTAATGGGTTATCGTTTGAGACCTTACACGAAATACTATTCGAGGAAGCCCATATTCCGCTTTCCATGGCGTCAAGGGCCCAATCGTAGGGTTTGGCCCAATAGCTTAACTGGGCCCGTAAATTATACCATGGTTGTGATCCACGGTATATAGTGTGTGTCCCATAATATACTTTAATCCAACGGTCTCAGTGTATTGGATTACATCCAATCGGACGATCCAGATTATATACTATTAGAGTGCATAGTACGTGCACATGTATCAAATAGTTCCATCTTTTGTGTGAAAAGACCTCTATACCCCTTGGTTTTTTAACTGTACACGAAAAGCCAGGGGCATTTTCATCTTTATGGGGTGTACTCCAATTGATAGCCCTCCACCTGTCTCATTGTATTGGAGTATTGGAGTACATTTTGTCTTCTAGTTCCAACAGTTACATCTGGTCTTCCACGGCCACCTATAATATTACTAATAGCCGCGCCGCCTCGGGAGTACTGGCCGCGCAGCGGATATTCCGGCCCCCTGTGAAACCGAGGATGTTTTGGATTTAACCCGCCTTTGTAAATTAGGGGAATAGTGAACTGAGACTATTCCTATAACTTTAAATTGTCGTTTTACAATTTAAACTTGCACAGTATGAAACTTGTTGACCACGTCATTACCCTATGTAAATATATAATTTTAGAAGTTCTACAATTATATATTTATTATCAGTAATGGGTTGTCGTTTGAGACCTTACATGAGATAATATTCGAGGAAGCCCATATTCCGCTTTCCATGGCGTCAAGGGCCCAATCGTAGGGTTTGGCCCAATAGGTTAACTGGGCCCGTAAATTATACCATGGCTGTGATCCACGGTATATAGTGTGTGTCCCATAATATACTTTAATCCAACGGTCTCAGTGTATTGGAGTACATCCAATCGGACGATCCAGATTATATACTATTAGAGTGCATAGTACGTGCACATGTATCAAATAGTTCCATCTTTTGTGTGAAAAGACCTCTATACCCCTTGGTTTTTTAACTGTACACGAAAAGCCAGGGGCATTTTCTTCTTTATGGGGTGTACTCCAATTGAGAGCCCTCCACCTGTCTCATTGTATTGGAGTATTGGAGTACATTTTGTCTTCTAGTTCCAACAGTTACATCTGGTCTTCTGCGGCCACCTATAATATTACTGGTGGCTGCGCCGCCCCTGGAGTACTGGCCGCGCAGCGGATATTCCGACCCCCTTTGAAACCGAGGATGTTTTGGATTTAACCCGCCTTTGTAAATTAGGGGAATAGTGAACTAAGACTATTCCAATAACTTTAAATTGTCGTTTTACAATTTAAAGTTGCACAACATGAAACTTGTTGACCGCGTCATTACCCTCTGTAAATATATAATTTTAGAAGTTCTACAATTATATATTTATTATCAGTAATGGGTTGTCGTTTGAGACCTTACATGAGATAATATTCGAGGAAGCCCATATTCCGCTTTCCATGGCGTCAAGGGCCCAATCGTAGGGTTTGGCCCAATAGGTTAACTGGGCCCGTAAATTATACCATTGTTGTGATCGACGGTATATAGTGTGTGTCCCATAATATACTTTAATCCAACGGTCTCAGTGTATTGGAGTACATCCAATCGGACGATCCAGATTATATACTATTAGAGTGCATAGTGCGTGCACATGTATCAAATAGTTCCATCTTTTGTGTGAAAAGACCTCTATACCCCTTGGTTTTTTAACTGTACACGAAAAGCCAGGGGCATTTTCGTCTTTATGGGGTGTACTCCAATTGAGAGCCCTCCACCTGTCTCATTGTATTGGAGTATTGGAGTACATTTTGTCTTCTAGTTCCACCAGTTACATCTGGTCTTCTGCGGCCACCTATAACATTACTGGTGGCCACGCCGCCCCGGGAGTACTGGCCGCGCAGCGGATATTCCTGCCCCCTGTGAAACCAAGGATGTTTTGGATTTAACCCGCCTTTGTAAATTAGGGGAATAGTGAACTGAGACTATTCCTATAACTTTAAATTGTCGTTTTACAATTTAAAGTTGCACCGTATGAAACTTGTTGACCACGTCATTACCCTCTTTAAATATATAATTCTAGAAGTTCTACAATTATATATTTATTATCAGTAATGGGTTATCGTTTGAGACCTTACACGAAATACTATTCGAGGAAGCCCATATTCCGCTTTCCATGGCGTCAAGGGCCCAATCGTAGGGTTTGGCCCAATAGGTTAACTGGGCCCGTAAATTATACCATGGTTGTGATCCACGGTATATAGTGTGTGTCCCATAATATACTTTAATCCAACGGTCTCAGTGTATTGGAGTACATCCAATCGGATGATCCAGATTATATACTATTAGAGTGCATAGTACGTGCACATGTATCAAATAGTTCCATCTTTTGTGTGAAAAGACCTCTATACCCCTTGGTTTTTTAACTGTACACGAAAAGCCAGGGGCATTTTCATCTTTATGGGGTGTACTCCAATTGATAGCCCTCCACCTGTCTCATTGTATTGGAGTATTGGAGTACATTTTGTCTTCTAGTTCCAACAGTTACATCTGGTCTTCCACGGCCACCTATAATATTACTAATAGCCGCGCCGCCTCGGGAGTACTGGCCGCGCAGCGGATATTCCGGCCCCCTGTGAAACCGAGGATGTTTTGGATTTAACCCGCATTTGTAAATTAGGGGAATAGTGAACTGAGACTATTCCTATAACTTTAAATTGTCGTTTTACAATTTAAACTTGCACAATATGAAACTTGTTGACCACGTCATTACCCTCTGTAAATATATAATTTAAGAAGTTCTACAATTATATATTTATTATCAGTAATGGGTTGTCGTTTGAGACCTTACATGAGATAATATTCGAGGAAGCCCATATTCCGCTTTCCATGGCGTCAAGGGCCCAATCGTAGGGTTTGGCCCAATATGTTAACTGGGCCCGTAAATTATACCATGGCTGTGATCCACGGTATATAGTGTGTGTCCCATAATATACTTTAATCCAACGGTCTCAGTGTATTGGAGTACATCCAATCGGACGATCCAGATTATATACTATTAGAGTGCATAGTACGTGCACATGTATCAAATAGTTCCATCTTTTGTGTGAAAAGACCTCTATACCCCTTGGTTTTTTAACTGTACACGAAAAGCCAGGGGCATTTTCTTCTTTATGGGGTGTACTCCAATTGAGAGCCCTCCACCTGTCTCATTGTATTGGAGTATTGGAGTACATTTTGTCTTCTAGTTCCAACAGTCACATCTGGTCTTCTGCGGCCACCTATAATATTACTGGTGGCCGCGCCGCCCCTGGAGTACTGGCCGCGTAGCGGATATTCCGGCCCCCTGTGAAACCGAGGATGTTTTGGATTTAACCCGCCTTTGTAAATTAGGGGAATAGTGAAGTGAGACTATTCCTATAACTTTAAATTGTCGTTTTACAATTTAAAGTTGCACAGTATGAAACTTGTTGACCGCATCATTACCCTCTGTAAATATATAATTTTAGAAGTTCTACAATTATATATTTATTATCAGTAATGGGTTGTCGTTTGAGACCTTACATGAGATAATATTCGAGGAAGCCCATATTCCGCTTTCCATGGCGTCAAGGGCCCAATCGTAGGGTTTGGCCCAATAGGTTAACTGGGCCCGTAAATTATACCATTGTTGTGATCGACGGTATATAGTGTGTGTCCCATAATATACTTTAATCCAACGGTCTCAGTGTATTGGAGTACATCCAATCGGACGATCCAGATTATATACTATTAGAGTGCATAGTGCGTGCACATGTATCAAATAGTTCCATCTTTTGTGTGAAAAGACCTCTATACCCCTTGGTTTTTTAACTGCACACGAAAAGCCAGGGGCATTTTCGTCTTTATGGGGTGTACTCCAATTGAGAGCCCTCCACCTGTCTCATTGTATTGGAGTATTGGAGTACATTTTTTCTTCTAGTTCCACCAGTTACATCTGGTCTTCTGCGGCCACCTATAACATTACTGGTGGCCACACCGCCCCGGGAGTACTGGCCGCGCAGCGGATATTCCTGCCCCCTGTGAAACCGAGGATGTTTTGGATTTAACCCGCCTTTGTAAATTAGGGGAATAGTGAACTGAGACTATTCCTATAACTTTAAATTGTCCTTTTACAATTTAAAGTTACACCGTATGAAACTTGTTGACCACGTAATTACCCTCTTTAAATATATAATTCTAGAAGTTCTACAATTATATATTTATTATCAGTAATGGGTTATCGTTTGAGACCTTACACGAAATACTATTCGAGGAAGCCCATATTCCACTTTCCATGGCGTCAAGGGCCCAATCGTAGGGTTTGGCCCAATAGGTTAACTGGGCCCGTAAATTATACCATGGTTGTGATCCACGGTATATAGTGTGTGTCCCATAATATACTTTAATCCAACGGTCTCAGTGTATTGGAGTACATCCAATCGGACGATCCAGATTATATACTATTAGAGTGCATAGTACGTGCACATGTATCAAATAGTTCCATCTTTTGTGTGAAAAGACCTCTATACCCCTAGGTTTTTTAACTGTACACGAAAAGCCAGGGGCATTTTCATCTTTATGGGGTGTACTCCAATTGATAGCCCTCCACCTGTCTCATTGTATTGGAGTATTGGAGTACATTTTGTCTTCTAGTTCCAACAGTTACATCTGGTCTTCCACGGCCACCTATAATATTACTAATAGCCGCGCCGCCTCGGGAGTACTGGCCGCGCAGCGGATATTCCGGCCCCCTGTGAAACCGAGGATGTTTTGGATTTAACCCGCCTTTGTAAATTAGGGGAATAGTGAACTGAGACTATTCCTATAACTTTAAATTGTCGTTTTACAATTTAAACTTGCACAGTATGAAACTTGTTGACCACGTCATTACCCTCTGTAAATATATAATTTTAGAAGTTCTACAATTATATATTTATTATCAGTAATGGGTTGTCGTTTGAGACCTTACATGAGATAATATTCGAGGAAGCCCATATTCCGCTTTCCATGGCGTCAAGGGCCCAATCGTAGGGTTTGGCCCAATAGGTTAACTGGGCTCGTAAATTATACCATGGCTGTGATCCACGGTATATAGTGTGTGTCCCATAATATACTTTAATCCAACGGTCTCAGTGTATTGGAGTACATCCAATCGGACGATCCAGATTATATACTATTAGAGTGCATAGTACGTGCACATGTATAAAATAGTTCCATCTTTTGTGTGAAAAGACCTCTATACCCCTTGGTTTTTTAACTGTACACGAAAAGCCAGGGGCATTTTCTTCTTTATGGGGTGTATTCCAATTGAGAGCCCTCCACCTGTCTCATTGTATTGGAGTATTGGAGTACATTTTGTCTTCTAGTTCCAACAGTTACATCTGGTCTTCTGCGGCCACATATAATATTACTGGTGGCCGCGCCGCCCCTGGAGTACTGGCCGCGCAGCGGATATTCCGACCCCCTTTGAAACCGAGGATGTTTTGGATTTAACCCGCCTTTGTAAATTAGGGGAATAGTGAACTGAGATTATTCCAATAACTTTAAATTGTCGTTTTACAATTTAAAGTTGCACAGTATGAAACTTGTTGACCGCGTCATTACCCTCTGTAAATATATAATTTTAGAAGTTCTACAATTATATATTTATTATCAGTAATGGGTTGTCGTTTGAGACCTTACATGAGATAATATTCGAGGAAGCCCATATTCCGCTTTCCATGGCGTCAAGGGCCCAATCGTAGGGTTTGGCCCAATAGGTTAACTGGGCCCATAAATTATACCATGGCTGTGATCCAAGGTATATAGTGTGTGTCCCATAATATACTTTAATCCAACGGTCTCAGTGTATTGGAGTACATCCAATCGGACGATCCAGATTATATACTATTAGGGTGCATAGTGCGTACACATGTATCAAATAGTTCCATCTTTTGTGTGAAAAGACCTCTATACCACTTGGTTTTTTAACTGTACACGAAAAGCTAGGGGCATTTTCGTCTTTATGGGGTGTACTCCAATTGAGAGCCCTCCACCTGTCTCATTGTATTGGAGTATTGGAGTACATTTTGTCTTCTAGTTCCAACAGTTACATCTGGTCTTCTGCGGCCACCTATAATATTACTGGTGGCCGCGCCGCCCCTGGAGTACTGGCCGCGCAGCGGATATTCCGACCCCCTTTGAAACCGAGGATGTTTTGGATTTAACCCGCCTTTGTAAATTAGGGGAATGGTGAACTGAGACTATTCCAATAACTTTAAATTGTCGTTTTACAATTTAAAGTTGCACAGTATGAAACTTGTTGACCGCGTCATTACCCTCTGTAAATATATAATTTTAGAAGTTCTACAATTATATATTTATTATCAGTAATGGGTTATCGTTTGAGACCTTACATGAGATAATATTCGAGGAAGCCCATATTCCGCTTTCCATGGCGCAAGGGCCCAATCGTAGGGTTTGGCCCAATAGGTTAACTGGGCCCGTAAATTATACCATGGTTGTGATCCTCGATATATAGTATGTGTCCCACAATATACTTTAATCCAACGGTCTCAGTGTATTGGAGTACATCCAATCGGACGATCCAGATTATATACTATTTGGGTGCATAGTGCGTGCACATGTATCAAATAGTTCCATCTTTTGTGTGAAAAGACCTCTATACCCCATGGTTTTTTAACTGTACACGAAAATCCAGGGGCATTTTCGTCTTTATGGGGTGTACTCCAATTGAGAGCCCTCCACCTGTCTCATTGTATTGGAGTATTGGAGTACATTTTGTCTTCTAGTTCCAACAGTTACATCTGGACTTCTGCGGCCACCTATAATATTACTGGTGGTCGCACCGCCCCGGGAGTACTGGCCGCGCAGCGGATATTCCGACCCCCTATGAAACCGAGGATGTTTTGCATTTAACCCGCCTTTGTAAATTAGGGGAATAGTGAACTGAGACTATTCAAATAACTTTAAATTGTCGTTTTACAATTTAAAGTTGCACAGTATGAAACTTGTTGACCACGTCATTACCCTCTGTAAATATATAATTTTAGAAGTTCTACAATTATATATTTATTATCAGTAATGGGTTATCGTTTGAGACCTTACATGAGATAATATTCGAGGAAGCCCATATTCCGCTTTCCATGGCGCAAGGGCCCAATCGTAGGGTTTGGCCCAATAGGTTAACTGGGCCCGTAAATTATACCATGGTTGTGATCCTCGATATATAGTATGTGTCCCACAATATACTTTAATCCAACGGTCTCAGTGTATTGGAGTACATCCAATCGGACGATCCAGATTATATACTATTAGGGTGCATAGTGCGTGCACATGTATCAAATAGTTCCATCTTTTGTGTGAAAAGACCTCTATACCCCTTGGTTTTTTAACTGTACACGAAAAGCCAGAAGCATTTTCGTCTTTATAGGGTGTACTCCAATTGAGAGCCCTCCACCTGTCTCATTGTATTGGAGTATTGGAGTACATTTTGTCTTCTAGTTCCAACAGTTACATCTGGTCTTCTGCGGCCACATATAATATTACTGGTGGCCGCGCCGCCCCTGGAGTACTGGCCGCGCAGCGGATATTCCGACCCCCTTTGAAACCGAGGATGTTTTGGATTTAACCCGCCTTTGTAAATTAGGGGAATAGTGAACTGAGATTATTCCAATAACTTTAAATTGTCGTTTTACAATTTAAAGTTGCACAGTATGAAACTTGTTGACCGCGTCATTACCCTCTGTAAATATATAATTTTAGAAGTTCTACAATTATATATTTATTATCAGTAATGGGTTGTCGTTTGAGACCTTACATGAGATAATATTCGAGGAAGCCCATATTCCGCTTTCCATGGCGTCAAGGGCCCAATCGTAGGGTTTGGCCCAATAGGTTAACTGGGCCCATAAATTATACCATGGCTGTGATCCAAGGTATATAGTGTGTGTCCCATAATATACATTAATCCAACGGTCTCAGTGTATTGGAGTACATCCAATCGGACGATCCAGATTATATACTATTAGGGTGCATAGTGCGTACACATGTATCAAATAGTTCCATCTTTTGTGTGAAAAGACCTCTATACCCCTTGGTTTTTTAACTGTACACGAAAAGCTAGGGGCATTTTTGTCTTTATGGGGTGTACTCCAATTGAGAGCCCTCCACCTGTCTCATTGTATTGGAGTATTGGAGTACATTTTGTCTTCTAGTTCCAACAGTTACATCTGGTCTTCTGCGGCCACCTATAATATTACTGGTGGCCGCGCCGCCCCTGGAGTACTGGCCGCGCAGCGGATATTCCGACCCCCTTTGAAACCGAGGATGTTTTGGATTTAACCCGCCTTTGTAAATTAGGGGAATGGTGAACTGAGACTATTCCAATAACTTTAAATTGTCGTTTTACAATTTAAAGTTGCACAGTATGAAACTTGTTGACCGCGTCATTACCCTCTGTAAATATATAATTTTAGAAGTTCTACAATTATATATTTATTATCAGTAATGGGTTATCGTTTGAGACCTTACATGAGATAATATTCGAGGAAGCCCATATTCCGCTTTCCATGGCGCAAGGGCCCAATCGTAGGGTTTGGCCCAATAGGTTAACTGGGCCCGTAAATTATACCATGGTTGTGATCCTCGATATATAGTATGTGTCCCACAATATACTTTAATCCAACGGTCTCAGTGTATTGGAGTACATCCAATCGGACGATCCAGATTATATACTATTTGGGTGCATAGTACGTGCACATGTATCAAATAGTTCCATCTTTTGTGTGAAAAGACCTCTATACCCCATGGTTTTTTAACTGTACACGAAAATCCAGGGGCATTTTCGTCTTTATGGGGTGTACTCCAATTGAGAGCCCTCCACCTATCTCATTGTATTGGAGTATTGGAGTACATTTTGTCTTCTAGTTCCAACAGTTACATCTGGACTTCTGCGGCCACCTATAATATTACTGGTGGTCGCGCCGCCCCGGGAGTACTGGCCGCGCAGCGGATATTCCGACCCCCTATGAAACCGAGGATGTTTTGCATTTAACCCGCCTTTGTAAATTAGGGGAATAGTGAACTGAGACTATTCAAATAACTTTAAATTGTCGTTTTACAATTTAAAGTTGCACAGTATGAAACTTGTTGACCACGTCATTACCCTCTGTAAATATATAATTTTAGAAGTTCTACAATTATATATTTATTATCAGTAATGGGTTATCGTTTGAGACCTTACATGAGATAATATTCGAGGAAGCCCATATTCCGCTTTCCATGGCGCAAGGGCCCAATTGTAGGGTTTGGCCCAATAGGTTAACTGGGCCCGTAAATTATACCATGGTTGTGATCCTCGATATATAGTATGTGTCCCACAATATACTTTAATCCAACGGTCTCAGTGTATTGGAGTACATCCAATCGGACGATCCAGATTATATACTATTAGGGTGCATAGTGCGTGCACATGTATCAAATAGTTCCATCTTTTGTGTGAAAAGACCTCTATACCCCTTGGTTTTTTAACTGTACACGAAAAGCCAGGAGCATTTTCGTCTTTATAGGGTGTACTCCAATTGAGAGCCCTCCACCTGTCTCATTGTATTGGAGTATTGGAGTACATTTTGTCTTCTAGTTCCAACAGTTACATCTGGTCTTCCGCGGCCACCTATAATATTACTGGTGGCCGCGCCGCCCCGGGAGTACTGGCCGCGCAGCGGATATCCGGCCCTCTATGAAACCGAGGATGTTTTGGATTTAACCCACCTTTGTAAATTAGGGGAATAGTGAACTGAGACTATTCTTATAACTTTAAATTGTCGTTTTACAATATAAAGTTGCACAGTATGAAACTTGTTGACCACGTCATTACCCTCTGTAAATATAAAATTTTAGAAGTTCTACAATTATATATTTATTATCGGTAATGGGTTGTCATTTGAGACCTTACATGAGATAATACTCGAGGAAGCCCATATTCCGCTTTCCATGGCGTCAAGGGCCCAATCGTAGGGTTTGGCCCAATAGGTTAAATGGGCCCGTAAATTATACCATGGTTGTGATCCACGGTGTATAGTGTGTGTCCCAAAATATACTTTAATCCAACGGTCTCAGTGTATTGGAGTACATCCAATCGGACGATCCAGATTATATACTATTAGAGTGCATATTGCGTGCACATGTATCAAATAGTTCCATCTTTTGTGTGAAAAGACCTCTATACCCCTTGGTTTTTTAACTGTACACGAAAAGCCAGGAGCATTTTCGTCTTTATGGGGTGTACTCCAATTGAGAGCCCTCCACCTGTCTCATTGTATTGGAGTATTGGAGTACATTTTGTCTTCTAGTTCCAACAGTTACATCTGGTCTTCCGCGGCCACCTATAATATTACTGGTGGCCGCGCCGCCCCGGGAGTACTGGCCGCGCAGCGGATATTCCGGCCCTCTATGAAACCGAGGATGTTTTGGATTTAACCCGCCTTTGTAAATTAGGGGAATAGTGAACTGAGACTATTCCAACAACTTTAAATTGTCGTTTTACAATTTAAAGTTGCACAGTATGAAACTTGTTGACCGCGTCATTACCCTCTGTAAATATATAATTTTAGAAGTTCTACAATTATATATTTATTATCAGTAATGGGTTATCGTTTGAGACCTTACATGAGATAATATTCGAGGAAGCCCATATTCCGCTTTCCATGGCGCAAGGGCCCAATCGTAGGGTTTGGCCCAATAGGTTAACTGGGCCCGTAAATTATACCATGGTTGTGATCCTCGATATATAGTATGTGTCCCACAATATACTTTAATCCAACGGTCTCAGTGTATTGGAGTACATCCAATCGGACGATCCAGATTATATACTATTTGGGTGCATAGTGCGTGCACATGTATCAAATAGTTCCATCTTTTGTGTGAAAAGACCTCTATACCCCATGGTTTTTTAACTGTACACGAAAATCCAGGGGCATTTTCGTCTTTATGGGGTGTACTCCAATTGAGAGCCCTCCACCTGTCTCATTGTATTGGAGTATTGGAGTACATTTTGTCTTCTAGTTCCAACAGTTATCTGGACTTCTGCGGCCACCTATAATATTACTGGTGGTCGCGCCGCCCCGGGAGTACTGGCCGCGCAGCGGATATTCCGACCCCCTATGAAACCGAGGATGTTTTGCATTTAACCCGCCTTTGTAAATTAGGGGAATAGTGAACTGAGACTATTCAAATAACTTTAAATTGTCGTTTTACAATTTAAAGTTGCACAGTATGAAACTTGTTGACCACGTCATTACCCTCTGTAAATATATAATTTTAGAAGTTCTACAATTATATATTTATTATCAGTAATGGGTTATCGTTTGAGACCTTACATGAGATAATATTCGAGGAAGCCCATATTCCGCTTTCCATGGCGCAAGGGCCCAATCGTAGGGTTTGGCCCAATAGGTTAACTGGGCCCGTAAATTATACCATGGTTGTGATCCTCGATATATAGTATGTGTCCCACAATATACTTTAATCCAACGGTCTCAGTGTATTGGAGTACATCCAATCGGACGATCCAGATTATATACTATTAGGGTGCATAGTGCGTGCACATGTATCAAATAGTTCCATCTTTTGTGTGAAAAGACCTCTATACCCCTTGGTTTTTTAACTGTACACGAAAAGCCAGAAGCATTTTCGTCTTTATAGGGTGTACTCCAATTGAGAGCCCTCCACCTGTCTCATTGTATTGGAGTATTGGAGTACATTTTGTCTTCTAGTTCCAACAGTTACATCTGGTCTTCTGCGGCCACATATAATATTACTGGTGGCCGCGCCGCCCCTGGAGTACTGGCCGCGCAGCGGATATTCCGACCCCCTTTGAAACCGAGGATGTTTTGGATTTAACCCGCCTTTGTAAATTAGGGAAATAGTGAACTGAGATTATTCCAATAACTTTAAATTGTCGTTTTACAATTTAAAGTTGCACAGTATGAAACTTGTTGACCGCGTCATTACCCTCTGTAAATATATAATTTTAGAAGTTCTACAATTATATATTTATTATCAGTAATGGGTTGTCGTTTGAGACCTTACATGAGATAATATTCGAGGAAGCCCATATTCCGCTTTCCATGGCGTCAAGGGCCCAATCGTAGGGTTTGGCCCAATAGGTTAACTGGGCCCATAAATTATACCATGGCTGTGATCCAAGGTATATAGTGTGTGTCCCATAATATACATTAATCCAATGGTCTCAGTGTATTGGAGTACATCCAATCGGACGATCCAGATTATATACTATTAGGGTGCATAGTGCGTACACATGTATCAAATAGTTCCATCTTTTGTGTGAAAAGACCTCTATACCCCTTGGTTTTTTAACTGTACACGAAAAGCTAGGGGCATTTTTGTCTTTATGGGGTGTACTCCAATTGAGAGCCCTCCACCTGTCTCATTGTATTGGAGTATTGGAGTACATTTTGTCTTCTAGTTCCAACAGTTACATCTGGTCTTCTGCGGCCACCTATAATATTACTGGTGGCCGCGCCGCCCCTGGAGTACTGGCCGCGCAGCGGATATTCCGACCCCCTTTGAAACCGAGGATGTTTTGGATTTAACCCGCCTTTGTAAATTAGGGGAATGGTGAACTGAGACTATTCCAATAACTTTAAATTGTCGTTTTACAATTTAAAGTTGCACAGTATGAAACTTGTTGACCGCGTCATTACCCTCTGTAAATATATAATTTTAGAAGTTCTACAATTATATATTTATTATCAGTAATGGGTTATCGTTTGAGACCTTACATGAGATAATATTCGAGGAAGCCCATATTCCGCTTTCCATGGCGCAAGGGCCCAATCGTAGGGTTTGGCCCAATAGGTTAACTGGGCCCGTAAATTATACCATGGTTGTGATCCTCGATATATAGTATGTGTCCCACAATATACTTTAATCCAACGGTCTCAGTGTATTGGAGTACATCCAATCGGACGATCCAGATTATATACTATTTGGGTGCATAGTGCGTGCACATGT
Source organism: Saposhnikovia divaricata (assembly GCA_036435485.1). Lineage (NCBI taxonomy): Eukaryota > Viridiplantae > Streptophyta > Magnoliopsida > Apiales > Apiaceae > Saposhnikovia > Saposhnikovia divaricata. Next base: position 49,091,242 of record CM071594.1, on the reverse strand, counting down.
ATCAAATAGTTCCATCTTTTGTGTGAAAAGACCTCTATACCCCATGGTTTTTTAACTGTACACGAAAATCCAGGGGCATTTTCGTCTTTATGGGGTGTACTCCAATTGAGAGCCCTCCACCTATCTCATTGTATTGGAGTATTGGAGTACATTTTGTCTTCTAGTTCCAACAGTTACATCTGGACTTCTGCGGCCACCTATAATATTACTGGTGGTCGCGCCGCCCCGGGAGTACTGGCCGCGCAGCGGATATTCCGACCCCCTATGAAACCGAGGATGTTTTGCATTTAACCCGCCTTTGTAAATTAGGGGAATAGTGAACTCAGACTATTCAAATAACTTTAAATTGTCGTTTTACAATTTAAAGTTGCACAGTATGAAACTTGTTGACCACGTCATTACCCTCTGTAAATATATAATTTTAGAAGTTCTACAATTATATATTTATTATCAGTAATGGGTTATCGTTTGAGACCTTACATGAGATAATATTCGAGGAAGCCCATATTCCGCTTTCCATGGCGCAAGGGCCCAATCGTAGGGTTTGGCCCAATAGGTTAACTGGGCCCGTAAATTATACCATGGTTGTGATCCTCGATATATAGTATGTGTCCCACAATATACTTTAATCCAACGGTCTCAGTGTATTGGAGTACATCCAATCGGACGATCCAGATTATATACTATTAGGGTGCATAGTGCGTGCACATGTATCAAATAGTTCCATCTTTTGTGTGAAAAGACCTCTATACCCCTTGGTTTTTTAACTGTACACGAAAAGCCAGGAGCATTTTCGTCTTTATAGGGTGTACTCCAATTGAGAGCCCTCCACCTGTCTCATTGTATTGGAGTATTGGAGTACATTTTGTCTTCTAGTTCCAACAGTTACATCTGGTCTTCCGCGGCCACCTATAATATTACTGGTGGCCGCGCCGCCCCGGGAGTACTGGCCGCGCAGCGGATATCCGGCCCTCTATGAAACCGAGGATGTTTTGGATTTAACCCACCTTTGTAAATTAGGGGAATAGTGAACTGAGACTATTCTTATAACTTTAAATTGTCGTTTTACAATATAAAGTTGCACAGTATGAAACTTGTTGACCACGTCATTACCCTCTGTAAATATAAAATTTTAGAAGTTCTACAATTATATATTTATTATCGGTAATGGGTTGTCATTTGAGACCTTACATGAGATAATACTCGAGGAAGCCCATATTCCGCTTTCCATGGCGTCAAGGGCCCAATCGTAGGGTTTGGCCCAATAGGTTAAATGGGCCCGTAAATTATACCATGGTTGTGATCCACGGTGTATAGTGTGTGTCCCAAAATATACTTTAATCCAACGGTCTCAGTGTATTGGAGTACATCCAATCGGACGATCCAGATTATATACTATTAGAGTGCATATTGCGTGCACATGTATCAAATAGTTCCATCTTTTGTGTGAAAAGACCTCTATACCCCTTGGTTTTTTAACTGTACACGAAAAGCCAGGAGCATTTTCGTCTTTATGGGGTGTACTCCAATTGAGAGCCCTCCACCTGTCTCATTGTATTGGAGTATTGGAGTACATTTTGTCTTCTAGTTCCAACAGTTACATCTGGTCTTCCGCGGCCACCTATAATATTACTGGTGGCCGCGCCGCCCCGGGAGTACTGGCCGCGCAGCGGATATTCCGGCCCTCTATGAAACCGAGGATGTTTTGGATTTAACCCGCCTTTGTAAATTAGGGGAATAGTGAACTGAGACTATTCCAACAACTTTAAATTGTCGTTTTACAATTTAAAGTTGCACAGTATGAAACTTGTTGACCACGTCATTACCCTCTGTAAATATATAATTTTAGAAGTTCTACAATTATATATTTATTATCAGTAAAGAGTTATCGTTTGAGACCTTACATGAGATAATATTCGAGGAAACCCATATTCCGCTTTCCATGGCGCAAGGGCCCAATCGTAGGGTTTGGCCCAATAGGTTAACTGGGCTCGTAAATTATACCATGGTTGTGATCCTCGATATATAGTATGTTTCCCACAATATACTTTAATCCAACGGTCTCAGTGTATTGGAGTACATCCAATCGGACGATCCAGATTATATACTATTAGGGTGCATAGTGCGTGCACATGTATCAAATAGTTCCATCTTTTGTGTGAAAAGACCTCTATACCCCTTGGTTTTTTAACTGTACACGAAAATCCAGGGGCAATTTCGTCTTTATGGGGTGTACTCCAATTGAGAGCCCTCCACCTGTCTCATTGTATTGGAGTATTGGAGTACATTTTGTCTTCTAGTTCTAACAGTTACATCTGGTCTTCTGCGGCCACCTATAATATTACTGGTGGCCGCGCCGCCCCGGGAGTACTGGCCGCGCAGCGGATATTCCGACCCCCTATGAAACCAAGGATGTTTTGGATTTAACCCGCCTTTGTAAATTAGGGGAATAGTGAACTGAGACTATTCCTATAACTTTAATTTTTCATTTTACAATTTAAAGTTGCACAGTATGAAACTTGTTGACCACGTCATTACCCTCTGTAAATATATAATTTTAGAAGTTCTACAATTATATATTTATTATCAGTAATGGGTTGTCGTTTGAGACCTTACATGAGATAATATTCGAGGAAGCCCATATTCCGCTTTCCATGGCGTCAAGGGCCCAATCGTAGGGTTTGGCCCAATAGGTTAACTGGGCCCGTAAATTATACCATGGTTGTGATCCACGGTATATAGTGTGTGTCCCATAATATACTTTAATCCAACGGTCTTAGTGTATTGGAGTACATCCAATCGGACGATCCAGATTATATACAATTAGAGTGCATATTGCGTGCACATGTATCAAATAGTTCCATCTTTTGTATGAAAAGACCTCTATACCCCTTGGTTTTTTAACTGTACACGAAAAGCCAGGAGCATTTTCGTCTTTATGGGGTGTACTCCAATTGAGAGCCCTCCACCTATCTCATTGTATTGGAGTATTGGAGTACATTTTGTCTTCTAGTTCCAACAGTTACATCTGGTCTTCCGCGGCCACCTATAATATTAATGGTGGTCGCGCCGCCCCGGGAGTACTGGCCGCGCAGCGGATATCCGGCCCTCTATGAAACCGAGGATGTTTTGGATTTAACCCACCTTTGTAAATTAGGGGAATAGTGAACTGAGACTATTCTTATAACTTTAAATTGTCGTTTTACAATTTAAAGTTGCACAGTATGAAACTTGTTGACCACGTCATTACCCTCTGTAAATATAAAATTTTAGAAGTTCTACAATTATATATTTATTATCAGTAATGGGTTGTCGTTTGAGACCATACATGAGATAATATTCTAGGAAGCCCATATTCCGCTTTTCATGGCATCAAGGGCCCAATCGTAGGGTTTGGCCCAATAGGTTAACTGGGCCCGTAAATTATACCATGGTTGTGATCCACGGTATATAGTGTGTGTCCCATAATATACTTTAATCCAACGGTCTTAGTGTATTGGAGTACATCCAATCGGACGATCCAGATTATATACTATTAGAGTGCATAGTGCGTGCACATGTATCAAATAGTTCCATCTTTTGTGTGAAAAGACCTCTATACCCCTTGGTTTTTAAACTGTACACGAAAAGCCAGGGGCATTTTCGTCTTTAAAGGGTGTACTCCAATTGAGAGCCCTCCACCTGTCTCATTTTATTGGAGTATTGGAGTACATTTTGTCTTCTAGTTCCAACAGTTACATCTGGTCTTCTGCGGCCATCTATAATATTACTAGTGGCCGCGCCGCCCCGGGAGTACTGGCCGCGCAGCGGATATTCCGGCCCCCTATGAAACCGAGGATGTTTTGGATTTAACACGCCTTTGTAAATTAGGGGAATAGTGAACTGAGACTATTCCAATAACTTTAAATTGTCGTTTTACAATTTAAAGTTGCACAATATGAAACTTGTTGACCACGTCATTACCCTCTGTAAATCCAATATTCCGCTTTCCATGGCGTCAAGGGCCCAATCGTAGGGTTTGGCCCAATAGGTTAACTGCGCCCGTAAATTATACCATGGTTGTGATCCACGATATATAGTGTGTGTCCCACAATATACTTTAATCCAACGGTCTCAGTGTATTGGAGTACATCCAATCGGACGATCCAAATTATATACTATTAGAGTGCATAGTGCGTGCACATGTATCAAATAGTTCCATATTTTGTGTGAAAAGACCTCTATACCCCTTGGTTTTTTAACTGTACACGAAAAGCCATGGGCATTTTCGTCTTTATGGGGTGTACTCCAATTGAGAGCCCTCCACCTGTCTCATTGTATTGGAGTATTGGAGTACATTTTGTCTTCTAGTTCCAACAGTTACATCTGGTCTTCCACGGCCACCTATAATATTACTAGTGGCTGCGCCGCCTCGGGAGTACTGGCCGCGTAGCGGATATTCCGGCCCCCTGTGAAACCGAGGATGTTTTGGATTTAACCCGCCTTTGTAAATTAGGGGAATAGTGAACTGAGACTATTCCTATAACTTTAAATTGTCGTTTTACAATTTAAAGGTGCACAGTATGAAACTTGTTGACCACGTCATTACCCTCTGTAAATATATAATTTTAGAAGTTCTACAATTATATATTTATTATCGGTAATGGGTTGTCGTTTGAGACCTTACATGAGATAATATTCGAGGAAGCCCATATTCTGCTTTCCATGGCGTCAAGGGCCCAATCGTAGGGTTTGGCCCAATAGGTTAACTGGGCCCATAAATTATACCATGGTTGTGATCCACGGTGTATAGTGTGTGTCCCATAATATACTTTAATCCAACGGTCTCAGTGTATTGGAGTACATCCAATCGGACGATCCAGATTATATACTATTAGAGTGCATATTGCGTGCACATGTATCAAATAGTTCCATCTTTTGTGTGAAAAGACCTATATACCCCTTGGTTTTTAACTGTACACGAAAAGCCAGGGGCTTTTTCTTCTTTATGGGGTGTACTCCAATTGAGAGCCCTCCACCTGTCTCATTGTATTGGAGTATTGGAGTACATTTTGTCTTCTAGTTCCAATAGTTACATCTGGTCTTCTGCGGCCACCTATAATATTACTGGTGGCCGCGCCGCCCCGGGAGTACTGGCCGCGCAGCGGATATTCCGGCCCTCTATGAAACCGAGGATGTTTTGGATTTAACCCGCCTTTGTAAATTAGGGGAATAGTGAACTGAGACTATTCCAATAACTTTAAATTGTCGTTTTACAATTTAAAGTTGCACAGTATGAAACTTGTTGACCACGTCATTACCCTTTGTAAATATATAATTTTAGATGTTCTACAATTATATATTTATTATCAGTAATGGGTTATCGTTTGAGACCTTACATGAGATAATATTCGAGGAAGCCCATATTCCGCTTTCCATGGCATCAAGGGCACAATCGTAGGGTTTGGCCCAATAGGTTAACTGGGCCCGTAAGTTATACCATGGTTGTGATCCACGATATATAATGTGTGTCCCACAATATACTTTAATCCAACGGTCTCCGTGTATTGGAATACATCCAATCGGACGATCCAGATTATATACTATTAGAGTGCACAGTGCGTGCACATGAATCAAATAGTTCCATTTTTTGTGTGAAAAGACCTCTACACCCCTTGGTTTTTTAACTGTACACGAAAAGCCAGGGGCATTTTCGTCTTTATGGGGTGTACTCCAATTGTGAGCCCTCCACCTGTCTCATTGTATTGGAGTATTGGAGTACATTTTGTCTTCTAGTTCCAACAGTAACATCTGGTCTTCTGCGGCCACCTATAATATTACTAGTGGCCGCGCCGCCCCGGGAGTACTGGTCGCGCAGCGGATATTCCGGCCCCCTATGAAACCGAGGATGTTTTGGATTTAACCCGCCTTTGTAAATTAGGGGAATAGTGAACTGAGACTATTCAAATAATTAAAATTTTCGTTTTACAATTTAAAGTTGCACAGTATGAAACTTGTTGACCACGTCATTACCCTCTGTAAATCCAATATTCCGCTTTCCATGGCGTCAAGGGCCCAATCGTAGGGTTTGGCCCAATAGGTTAACTGGGCCCGTAAATTATACCATGGTTGTGATCCATGATATATAGTGTGTGTCCCACAATATACTTTAATCCAACGGTCTTAGTGTATTGGAGTACATCCAATCGGACGATCCAGATTATATACTATTAGAGTGCAAAGTGCGTGCACATGTATCAAATAGTTCCATCTTTTGTGTGAAAACACCTCTATACCCCTTGGTTTTTTAACTGTACACGAAAAAGCCTGGGGCATTTTCGTCTTTATGGGGTGTACTCCAATTGAGAACCCTCCACCTGTCTCATTGTATTGGAGTTTTGGAGTACATTTTATCTTCTAGTTCCAACAGTTGCATCTGGTCTTCTACAACCACCTATAATATTACTAGTGGCCGCGCCGCCCCAGGAATACTGGCCGCGCATCGGATATTCCGGCCCCCTATGAAACCGAGGATGTTTTGGATTTAACCCGCCTTTGTAAATTAGGGGAATAGTGAACTGAGACTATTCCTATAACTTTAAATTGTCGTTTTACAATTTAAAGTTGCACAGTATGAAACTTGTTGACGACGTCATTACCCTCTATAAATATATAATTTTAGAAGTTCTACAATTATATATTTATTATCAATAATGGGTTATCGTTTGAGACATTACATGAGATACTATTCGAGGAAGCCCATATTCCGCTTTCCATGGCGTCAATGGCCCAATCGTAGGGTTTGGCCCAATAGGTTAACTGGGCCCATAAATTATACCGTGGTTGTGATCCACGGTATATAGTGTGTGTCCCATAATATACCTTAATCCAACGGTCTCAGTGTATTGGAGTAAATCCAATCGGACGATCCAGATTATATACTATTAGAGTGCGTAGTGCGTGCACATGTATCAAATAGTTCCATATTTTGTGTGAAAAGACCTCTATACCCCTTGGTTTTTTAACTGTACATGAAAAGCCAGGGGCATTTTCGTCTTAATGGGGTGTACTCCAATTGAGAGCCCTCCACCTGTCTCATTGTATTGGAGTATTGGAGTACATTTTGTCTTCTAGTTCCAACAGTTACATCTGGTCTTCCACGGCCACCTATAATATTACTAGTGGCCGCGCCGCCGCGGGAGTACTGGCCGTGCAGCGGATATTCCGGCCCCCTGTGAAACCGAGGATGTTATGGATTTAACCCGACTTTGTAAATTAGGGGAATAGTGAACTGAGACTATTCCTATAACTTTAAATTGTCATTTTACAATTTAAAGTTGCACAGTATGAAACTTGTTGACAACGTCATTACCCTCTGTAAATATATAATTTTAGAAGTTCTACAATTATATATTTATTATCGGTAATGGGTTGTCGTTTGAGACCTTACATGAGATAATATTCGAGGAAGCCCATATTCCACTTTCCATGGCGTCAAGGGCCCAATCGTAGGGTTTGGCCCAATAGTTTAACTGGGCCCGTAAATTATACCATGGTTGTGATCCACGGTATATAGTGTGTGTCCCAGAATATACTTTAATCCAACGGTCTCAGTGTATTGGAGTACATCCAATCGGACGATCCAGATTATATACTATTAGAGTGCATATTGCGTGCACATGTATCAAATAGTTCCATCTTTTGTGTGAAAAGACCTCTATACCCCTTGGTTTTTTAACTGTACACGAAAAGCCAGGAGCATTTTCGTCATTATTGGGTGTACTCCAATTGAGAGCCCTCCACCTGTCTCATTGTATTGGAGTATTGGAGTACATTTTGTTTTCTAGTTCCACCACTTACATCTGGTCTTCCGCGGCCACCTATAATATTACTAGTGGCCGCGCCGCCTCGGGAGTACTGGCCGCGCAGCGGATATTCCGGCCCCCTGTGAAACCGAGGATGTTTTGGATTTAACACGCCTTTGTAAATTAGGGGAATAGTGAACTGAGACTATTCCTATAACTTTAAATTATCGTTTTACAATTTAAAGTTACACAGTATGAAACTTGTTGACCACGTCATTACCCTCTGTAAATATATAATTTTATAAGTTCTACAATTATATATTTATTATCGGTAATGGGTTGTCGTTTGAGACCTTACATGAGATAATATTCGAGGAAGCCCATATTCCGCTTTCCATGGCGTTAAGGGCCCAATCGTAGGGTTTGGCCCAACAGGTTAACTGGGCCTGTAAATTATACCATGGTTGTGATCCACGGTATATAGTGTGTGTCCCATAATATACATTAATCCAACGGTCTCAGTGTATTGGAGTACATCCAATCGGACGATCCAGATTATATACTATTAGAGTGAATAGTGCGTGCACATGTATCAAATAGTTCCATCTTTTGTGTGAAAAGACCTTTATACCCCTTGGTTTTTTAACTGTACACGAAAAGCCAGGGGCTTTTTCTTCTTTATGGGGTGTACTCCAATTGAGAGCCCTCCACCTGTCTCATTGTATTGGAGTATTGGAGTACATTTTGTCTTTTAGTTCCAATAGTTACATCTTCTGCGGCCACCTATGATATTACTGGTGGCCGCGCCGCCCAGGGAGTACTGGCCGCGCAGCGGATATTCCGACCCCCTATGAAACCGAGGATGTTTTGGATTTAACCCGCCTTTGTAAATTAAGGGAATAGTGAACTGAGACTATTCCAATAACTTTAAATTGTCGTTTTACAATTTAAAGTTGCACAGTATGAAACTTGTTGACCACGTCATTACCCTCTGTAAATATATAATTTTAGAAGTTCTACAATTATATATTTATTATCAGTAATGGGTTATCGTTTGAGACATTACATGAGATAATATTCGAGGAAGCCCATATTCCGCTTTCCATGGCGTTAAGGGCCCAATCGTAGGGTTTGGCCCAAAAGGTTAACTGGGCTCGTAAATTATACCATGGTTGTGATCCTCGATATATAGTGTGTGTCCCACAATATACTTTAATCCAACGGTCTCAGTGTATTGGAGTACATCCAATCGGACGATCCAGATTATATACTATTAGGGTGCATAGTGCGTGCACATGTATCAAATAGTTCCATCTTTTGTGTAAAAAGACCTATATACCCCTTGGTTTTTGAACTGTACACGAAAATCCAGGGGCATTTTCGTCTTTATGGGGTGTACTCCAATTGAGAGCCCTCCACCTGTCTCATTGTATTGGAGTATTGGAGTACATTTTGTCTTCTAGTTCCAACAGTTACATCTGGTCTTCTGCGGTCACCTATAATATTACTGTGGCCGCGCCGCCCCGGGAGTACTGGCCGCGCTGCGGATATTCCGGCCCCCTATGAAACCAAGGATGTTTTGGATTTAACCCGCCTTTGTAAATTAGGGGAATAATGAACTGAGACTATTCCTATAACTTTAAATTGTCGTTTTACAATTTAAAGTTGCACAGTATGAAACTTGTTGACCACGTCATTACCCTCTGTAAATATATAATTTTAGAAGTTCTACAATTATATATTTATTATCAGTAATGGGTTGTCGTTTGAAACCTTACATGAGATAATATTCGAGGAAGCCCATATTCCGTTTTCCATGGCGTCAAGGGCCCAATCGTAGGGTTTGGCCCAATAGGTTAATTGGGCCCGTAAATTATACCATGGTTGTGATCCACGGTATATAGTGTGTGTCCCATAATATACTTTAATCCAACGGTCTCAGTGTATTGGAGTACATCCAATCAAACGATCCAGATTATATACTATTAGAGTGCATAGTGTGTGCACATGTATCAAATAGTTCCATCTTTTGTGTGAAAAGACCTCTATACCCCTTGGTTTTTTAACTGTACACGAAAAACCAGGGGAATTTTCGTCTTTATGGGGTGTACTCCAATTGAGAGCCCTCCACCTGTCTCATTGTATTGGAGTATTGGAGTACATTTTGTCTTCTAGTTCCAACAGTTACATCTGGTCTTCTGCGGCCACCTATAATATTACTAGTGGCCGCGCCGCCTCGGGAGTACTGGCCGCACAACGGATATTCCGGCCCCCTATGAAACCGAGGATGTTTTGGATTTAACCCGCCTTTGTAAATTAAGGGAATAGTGAACTGAGACTATTCCAATAACTTTAAATTGTCGTTTTACAATTTAAAGTTGCACAGTATGAAACTTGTTGACCACGTCATTACCCTCTGTAAATATATAATTTTAGAAGTTCTACAATTATATATTTATTATCAGTAATGGGTTATCGTTTGAGACATTACATGAGATAATATTCGAGGAAGCCCATATTCCGCTTTCCATGGCGTTAAGGGCCCAATCGTAGGGTTTGGCCCAAAAGGTTAACTGGGCTCGTAAATTATACCATGGTTGTGATCCTCGATATATAGTGTGTGTCCCACAATATACTTTAATCCAACGGTCTCAGTGTATTGGAGTACATCCAATCGGACGATCCAGATTATATACTATTAGGGTGCATAGTGCGTGCACATGTATCAAATAGTTCCATCTTTTGTGTAAAAAGACCTATATACCCCTTGGTTTTTGAACTGTACACGAAAATCCAGGGGCATTTTCGTCTTTATGGGGTGTACTCCAATTGAGAGCCCTCCACCTGTCTCATTGTATTGGAGTATTGGAGTACATTTTGTCTTCTAGTTCCAACAGTTACATCTGGTCTTCTGCGGTCACCTATAATATTACTGTGGCCGCGCCGCCCCGGGAGTACTGGCCGCGCAGCGGATATTCCGGCCCCCTATGAAACCAAGGATGTTTTGGATTTAACCCGCCTTTGTAAATTAGGGGAATAATGAACTGAGACTATTCCTATAACTTTAAATTGTCGTTTTACAATTTAAAGTTGCACAGTATGAAACTTGTTGACCACGTCATTACCCTCTGTAAATATATAATTTTAGAAGTTCTACAATTATATATTTATTATCAGTAATGGGTTGTCGTTTGAAACCTTACATGAGATAATATTCGAGGAAGCCCATATTCCGTTTTCCATGGCGTCAAGGGCCCAATCGTAGGGTTTGGCCCAATAGGTTAATTGGGCCCGTAAATTATACCATGGTTGTGATCCACGGTATATAGTGTGTGTCCCATAATATACTTTAATCCAACGGTCTCAGTGTATTGGAGTACATCCAATCAAACGATCCAGATTATATACTATTAGAGTGCATAGTGTGTGCACATGTATCAAATAGTTCCATCTTTTGTGTGAAAAGACCTCTATACCCCTTGGTTTTTTAACTGTACACGAAAAACCAGGGGAATTTTCGTCTTTATGGGGTGTACTCCAATTGAGAGCCCTCCACCTGTCTCATTGTATTGGAGTATTGGAGTACATTTTGTCTTCTAGTTCCAACAGTTACATCTGGTCTTCTGCGGCCACCTATAATATTACTAGTGGCCGCGCCGCCTCGGGAGTACTGGCCGCACAACGGATATTCCGGCCCCCTATGAAACCGAGGATGTTTTGGATTTAACCCGCCTTTGTAAATTAAGGGAATAGTGAACTGAGACTATTCCAATAACTTTAAATTGTCGTTTTACAATTTAAAGTTGCACAGTATGAAACTTGTTGACCACGTCATTACCCTCTGTAAATATATAATTTTAGAAGTTCTACAATTATATATTTATTATCAGTAATGGGTTATCGTTTGAGACATTACATGAGATAATATTCGAGGAAGCCCATATTCCGCTTTCCATGGCGTTAAGGGCCCAATCGTAGGGTTTGGCCCAAAAGGTTAACTGGGCTCGTAAATTATACCATGGTTGTGATCCTCGATATATAGTGTGTGTCCCACAATATACTTTAATCCAACGGTCTCAGTGTATTGGAGTACATCCAATCGGACGATCCAGATTATATACTATTAGGGTGCATAGTGCGTGCACATGTATCAAATAGTTCCATCTTTTGTGTAAAAAGACCTATATACCCCTTGGTTTTTGAACTGTACACGAAAATCCAGGGGCATTTTCGTCTTTATGGGGTGTACTCCAATTGAGAGCCCTCCACCTGTCTCATTGTATTGGAGTATTGGAGTACATTTTGTCTTCTAGTTCCAACAGTTACATCTGGTCTTCTGCGGTCACCTATAATATTACTGTGGCCGCGCCGCCCCGGGAGTACTGGCCGCGCAGCGGATATTCCGGCCCCCTATGAAACCAAGGATGTTTTGGATTTAACCCGCCTTTGTAAATTAGGGGAATAATGAACTGAGACTATTCCTATAACTTTAAATTGTCGTTTTACAATTTAAAGTTGCACAGTATGAAACTTGTTGACCACGTCATTACCCTCTGTAAATATATAATTTTAGAAGTTCTACAATTATATATTTATTATCAGTAATGGGTTGTCGTTTGAAACCTTACATGAGATAATATTCGAGGAAGCCCATATTCCGTTTTCCATGGCGTCAAGGGCCCAATCGTAGGGTTTGGCCCAATAGGTTAATTGGGCCCGTAAATTATACCATGGTTGTGATCCACGGTATATAGTGTGTGTCCCATAATATACTTTAATCCAACGGTCTCAGTGTATTGGAGTACATCCAATCAAACGATCCAGATTATATACTATTAGAGTGCATAGTGTGTGCACATGTATCAAATAGTTCCATCTTTTGTGTGAAAAGACCTCTATACCCCTTGGTTTTTTAACTGTACACGAAAAACCAGGGGAATTTTCGTCTTTATGGGGTGTACTCCAATTGAGAGCCCTCCACCTGTCTCATTGTATTGGAGTATTGGAGTACATTTTGTCTTCTAGTTCCAACAGTTACATCTGGTCTTCTGCGGCCACCTATAATATTACTAGTGGCCGCGCCGCCTCGGGAGTACTGGCCGCACAACGGATATTCCGGCCCCCTATGAAACCGAGGATGTTTTGGATTTAACCCGCCTTTGTAAATTAGGGGAATAGTGAACTGAGTCTATTCCTATAACTTTAAATTGTCGTTTTACAATTTAAAGTTGCACAGTATGAAACTTGTTGACCACGTCATTACCCTCTGTAAATATATAATTTTAGAAGTTCTACAATTATATATTTATTATCAGTAATGGGTTATAGTTTGAGACCTTACACGAGATACTATTCGAGGAAGCCCATATTCCGCTTTCCATGGCGTCAAGGGCCCAATCGTAGGGTTTGGCCCAATAGGTTAATTGGGCCCGTAAATTATACCATGGTTGTGATCCACGGTATATAGTGTGTGTCCCATAATATACTTTAATCCAACGGTCTCAGTGTATTGGAGTACATCCAATCAAACGATCCAGATTATATACTATTAGAGTGCATAGTGTGTGCACATGTATCAAATAGTTCCATCTTTTGTGTGAAAAGACCTGTATACCCCTTGGTTTTTTAACTGTACACGAAAAACCAGGGGAATTTTCGTCTTTATGGGGTGTACTCCAATTGAGAGCCCTCCACCTGTCTCATTGTATTGGAGTATTGGAGTACATTTTGTCTTCTAGTTCCAACAGTTACATCTGGTCTTCCGCGGCCACCTATAATATTACTAGTGGCCGCGCCGCCTCGGGAGTACTGGCCGCGCAGCGGATATTCCGGCCCCCTGTGAAACCGAGGATGTTTTGGATTTAACACGCCTTTGTAAATTAGGGGAATAGTGAACTGAGACTATTCCTATAACTTTAAATTATCGTTTTACAATTTAAAGTTACACAGTATGAAACTTGTTGACCACGTCATTACCCTCTGTAAATATATAATTTTATAAGTTCTACAATTATATATTTATTATCGGTAATGGGTTGTCGTTTGAGACCTTACATGAGATAATATTCGAGGAAGCCCATATTCCGCTTTCCATGGCGTTAAGGGCCCAATCGTAGGGTTTGGCCCAACAGGTTAACTGGGCCTGTAAATTATACCATGGTTGTGATCCACGGTATATAGTGTGTGTCCCATAATATACATTAATCCAACGGTCTCAGTGTATTGGAGTACATCCAATCGGACGATCCAGATTATATACTATTAGAGTGAATAGTGCGTGCACATGTATCAAATAGTTCCATCTTTTGTGTGAAAAGACCTTTATACCCCTTGGTTTTTTAACTGTACACGAAAAGCCAGGGGCTTTTTCTTCTTTATGGGGTGTACTCCAATTGAGAGCCCTCCACCTGTCTCATTGTATTGGAGTATTGGAGTACATTTTGTCTTTTAGTTCCAATAGTTACATCTTCTGCGGCCACCTATGATATTACTGGTGGCCGCGCCGCCCAGGGAGTACTGGCCGCGCAGCGGATATTCCGACCCCCTATGAAACCGAGGATGTTTTGGATTTAACCCGCCTTTGTAAATTAAGGGAATAGTGAACTGAGACTATTCCAATAACTTTAAATTGTCGTTTTACAATTTAAAGTTGCACAGTATGAAACTTGTTGACCACGTCATTACCCTCTGTAAATATATAATTTTAGAAGTTCTACAATTATATATTTATTATCAGTAATGGGTTATCGTTTGAGACATTACATGAGATAATATTCGAGGAAGCCCATATTCCGCTTTCCATGGCGTTAAGGGCCCAATCGTAGGGTTTGGCCCAAAAGGTTAACTGGGCTCGTAAATTATACCATGGTTGTGATCCTCGATATATAGTGTGTGTCCCACAATATACTTTAATCCAACGGTCTCAGTGTATTGGAGTACATCCAATCGGACGATCCAGATTATATACTATTAGGGTGCATAGTGCGTGCACATGTATCAAATAGTTCCATCTTTTGTGTAAAAAGACCTATATACCCCTTGGTTTTTGAACTGTACACGAAAATCCAGGGGCATTTTCGTCTTTATGGGGTGTACTCCAATTGAGAGCCCTCCACCTGTCTCATTGTATTGGAGTATTGGAGTACATTTTGTCTTCTAGTTCCAACAGTTACATCTGGTCTTCTGCGGTCACCTATAATATTACTGTGGCCGCGCCGCCCCGGGAGTACTGGCCGCGCAGCGGATATTCCGGCCCCCTATGAAACCAAGGATGTTTTGGATTTAACCCGCCTTTGTAAATTAGGGGAATAATGAACTGAGACTATTCCTATAACTTTAAATTGTCGTTTTACAATTTAAAGTTGCACAGTATGAAACTTGTTGACCACGTCATTACCCTCTGTAAATATATAATTTTAGAAGTTCTACAATTATATATTTATTATCAGTAATGGGTTGTCGTTTGAAACCTTACATGAGATAATATTCGAGGAAGCCCATATTCCGTTTTCCATGGCGTCAAGGGCCCAATCGTAGGGTTTGGCCCAATAGGTTAATTGGGCCCGTAAATTATACCATGGTTGTGATCCACGGTATATAGTGTGTGTCCCATAATATACTTTAATCCAACGGTCTCAGTGTATTGGAGTACATCCAATCAAACGATCCAGATTATATACTATTAGAGTGCATAGTGTGTGCACATGTATCAAATAGTTCCATCTTTTGTGTGAAAAGACCTCTATACCCCTTGGTTTTTTAACTGTACACGAAAAACCAGGGGAATTTTCGTCTTTATGGGGTGTACTCCAATTGAGAGCCCTCCACCTGTCTCATTGTATTGGAGTATTGGAGTACATTTTGTCTTCTAGTTCCAACAGTTACATCTGGTCTTCTGCGGCCACCTATAATATTACTAGTGGCCGCGCCGCCTCGGGAGTACTGGCCGCACAACGGATATTCCGGCCCCCTATGAAACCGAGGATGTTTTGGATTTAACCCGCCTTTGTAAATTAGGGGAATAGTGAACTGAGTCTATTCCTATAACTTTAAATTGTCGTTTTACAATTTAAAGTTGCACAGTATGAAACTTGTTGACCACGTCATTACCCTCTGTAAATATATAATTTTAGAAGTTCTACAATTATATATTTATTATCAGTAATGGGTTATAGTTTGAGACCTTACACGAGATACTATTCGAGGAAGCCCATATTCCGCTTTCCATGGCGTCAAGGGCCCAATCGTAGGGTTTGGCCCAATAGGTTAATTGGGCCCGTAAATTATACCATGGTTGTGATCCACGGTATATAGTGTGTGTCCCATAATATACTTTAATCCAACGGTCTCAGTGTATTGGAGTACATCCAATCAAACGATCCAGATTATATACTATTAGAGTGCATAGTGTGTGCACATGTATCAAATAGTTCCATCTTTTGTGTGAAAAGACCTGTATACCCCTTGGTTTTTTAACTGTACACGAAAAACCAGGGGAATTTTCGTCTTTATGGGGTGTACTCCAATTGAGAGCCCTCCACCTGTCTCATTGTATTGGAGTATTGGAGTACATTTTGTCTTCTAGTTCCAACAGTTACATCTGGTCTTCCGCGGCCACCTATAATATTACTAGTGGCCGCACCGCCTCGGGAGTACTGGCCGCACAACGGATATTCCGGCCCCCTGTGAAACCGAGGATGTTTTGGATTTAACCCGCCTTTGTAAATTAGGGGAATAGTGAACTGAGTCTATTCCTATAACTTTAAATTGTCGTTTTACAATTTAAAGTTGCACAGTATGAAACTTGTTGACCATGTCATTACCCTCTGTAAATATATAATTTTAAAAGTTCTACAATTATATATTTATTATCAGTAATGGGTTATAGTTTGAGACCTTACACGAGATACTATTCGAGGAAGCCCATATTCCGCTTTCCATGGCGTCAAGGGCCCAATCGTAGGGTTTGGCCCAATAGGTTAACTGGGCTCGTAAATTATACCGTGGTTGTGATCCACGGTATATAGTGTGTGTCCCATAATATACTTTAATCCAACGGTCTCAGTGTATTGGAGTACATCCAATCGGACGATCCAGATTATATACTATTAGAGTGCATAGTGCGTGCACATCTATCAAATAGTTCCATCTTTTGTGTGAAAAGACCTCTATACCCCTTGGTTTTTTAACTGTACACGAAAAGCCAGGGGCATTTTCGTCTTTATGGGGTGTACTCCAATTGAAAGCCCTCCACCTATCTCATTGTGTTGGAGTATTGGAGTACATTTTGTCTTCTAGTTCCAATAGTTACATCTGGTCTTCCACGGCCACCTATAATGTTACTAGTGGCTGCGTCGCCTCGGGAGTACTGGCCGCGCAGTGGATATTCCGGCCCCTTGTGAAACCGAGGATGTTTTGGATTTAACCCGCCTTTGTAAATTAGGGGAATAGTGAATTGAGACTATTCCTATAACTTTAAATTGTTGTTTTACAATTTAAAGTTGCACAGTATGAAACTTGTTGACCACGTCATTACCCTCTGTAAATATATAATTTTAGAAGTTCTACAATTATATATTTATTATCAATAATGGGTTATCTTTTGAGACCTTACATGAGATAATATTCGAGGAAGCCCATATTCCGCTTTCCATGGCGTCATGGGCCCAATCGTAGGGTTTGGCCCAATAGGTTAATTGGGCCCGTAAATTATACCATGGTTGTGATCCACGATATATAGTGTGTGTCCCACAATATACTTTAATCCAACGGTCTCAGTGTAATGGAGTACATCCAATCGGACGATCCAGATTATATACTATTAGAGTGCATATTTCGTGCACATGTATCAAATAGTTCCATCTTTTGTGTGAAAAGACCTCTATACCCCTTGGTTTTTTAACTGTACACGAAAAGCCAGGAGCATTTTCGTCTTTATGGGGTATACTCCAATTGAGAGCCCTCCACATGTCTCATTGTATTGGAGTATTGGAGTACATTTTGTCTTCTAGTTCCAACAGTTAAATCTGGTCTTCCGCGGCCACCTATAATATTACTGGTGGCCGCGCTGCCCCGGGAGTACTGGCCGCGCAGCGGATATTTCGGCCCTCTATGAAACCGAGGATGTTTTGGATTTAATCCGCCTTTTTAAATTAAGGGAATAGTGAACTGAGCCTATTCCAATAACTTTAAATTGTCGTTTTACAATTTAAAGTTGCACAGTATGAAACTTGTTGACCACGTCATTACCCTCTGTAAATATATAATTTTAGAAGTTCTACAATTATATATTTATTATAAATAATGGGTTATCCTTTGAGACCTTACATGAGATAATATTCGAGGAAGCCCATATTCCGCTTTCCATGGCGTCAAGGGCCAAATCGTAGGGTTTGGCCCAATTGGTTAACTGGGCCCGTAAGTTATACCATGGTTGTGATCCACGGTATATAGTGTGTGTCCCATAATATACTTTAATCCAACGGTCTCAGTGTATTGGAGTACATCCAATCGGACGATCCAGATTATATACTATTTGAGTGCATAGTGCGTGCACATGTATCAAATAGTTCCATCTTTTGTGTGAAAAGACCTCTATACCCCTTGGTTTTTTAACTGTACACGAAAAGCCAAGGGCATTTTCGTCTTTATGGGGTGTACTCCAATTGAGAGCCCTCCACCTGTCTCATTGTATTGGAGTATTGGAGTACATTTTGTCTTCTAGTTCCAACAGTTACATCTGGTCTTCCGCGGCCACCTATAATATTACTAGTGGCCGCGCCGCCTCGAGAGTACTGGCCGCACAGCGGATATTCCGGCCCCCTGTGAAACCGAGGATGTTTTGGATTTAACCCGACTTTGTAAATTAGGGGAATAGTGAACTGAGACTATTCCTATAACTTTAAATTGTCGTTTTACAATTTAAAGTTGCACAGTATGAAACTTGTTGACCACGTCATTACCCTCTGTAAATATATAATTTTAGAAGTTCTACAATTATATATTTATTATCAATAATGGGTTATCTTTTGAGACCTTACATGAGATAATATTCGAGGAAGCCCATATTCCGCTTTCCATGGCGTCAAGGGCCTAATCGTAGGGTTTGGCCCAATAGGTTAACTGGGCCCGTAAATTATACCATGGTTGTGATCCACGATATATAGTGTGTGTGTGTCCCACAATATACTTTTATCCAACGGTCTCAGTGTATTGGAGTACATCCAATCGGACGATCCAGATTATATATTAGAGTGCATAGTGCGTGCACATGTATCAAATAGTTCCATATTTTGTGTGAAAAGACCTCTATACCCCTTGGTTTTTTAACTGTACACGGAAAGCCAGGGGCATTTTCGTCTTTATGGGGTGTACTCCAATTGAGAGCCCTCCACCTGTCTCATTGTATTGGAGTATTGGAGTACATTTTGTCTTCTAGTTCCAACAGTTACATCTGGTCTTCCACGGCCACCTATAATATTACTAGTGGCCGCGCCGCCTCGGGAGTACTGGCCGCGTAGCGGATATTCCGGCCCCCTGTGAAACCGAGGATGTTTTGGATTTAACCCGCCTTTGTAAATTAGGGGAATAGTGAAGTGAGACTATTCCTATAACTTTAAACTGTTGTTTTACAATTTAAAGTTGCACAGTATGAAACTTGTTGACCACGTCATTACCCTCTGTAAATATATAATTTTAGAAGTTCTACAATTATATATTTATTATCAGTAATGGGTTATCTTTTGAGACCTTACATGAGATAATATTCGAGGAAGCCCATAATCCGCTTTCCATGGCATTAAGGGCCCAATCGCAGGGTTTGGCCCAATAGGTTAACTGGGCCCGTAAATTATACCATGGTTGTGATCCACGATATATAGTGTGTCCCACAATATACTTTAATCCAACGGTCTCAGTGTATTGGAGTACATCCAATCGGACGATCCAGATTATATACTATTAGAGTGCATAGTGCGTGCACATGTATCAAATAGTTCCATATTTTGTGTGAAAAGACCTCTATACCCCTTGGTTTTTTAACTGTACACGAAAAGCCAGGAGCATTTTCGTCTTTATGGGGTATACTCCAATTGAGAGCCCTCCACCTGTCTCATTGTATTGGAGTATTAGAGTACATTTTGTCTTCTAGTTCCAACAGTTACATCTGGTCTTCCGCGGCCACCTATAATATTACTGGTGGCCGCGCCGCCCCGGGAGTACTGGCCGCGCAACGGATACTCCGGCCCTCTATGAAACCGAGGATGTTTTGAATTTAACCCCCCTTTGTAAATTAGGGGAATAGTGAACTGAGACTATTCCAATAACTTTAAATTGTCGTTTTACAATTTAAAGTTGCACAGTATGAAACTTGTTGACCACGTCATTACCCTCTGTAAATATATAATTTTAGAAGTTCCACAAATATATATTTATTATCAGTAATGGGTTATAGTTTGAGACCTTACATGAGATAATATTCGAGGAAGCCCATATTCCGCTTTCCATGGCATCAAGGGCACAATCGTAGGGTTTGGCCCAATAGGTTAACTGGGCCCGTAAATTATACCATGGTTGTGATCCACGATATATAGTGTGTGTCCCACAATATACTTTAATCCAACGGTCTCTGTGTATTGGAGTACATCCAATCGGACGATCCAGATTATATAGTATTAGAGTGCATAGTGCGTGCACATGTATCAAATAGTTCCATTTTTTGTGTGAAAAGACCTCTATACCCCTTGGTTTTTTAACTGTACACGAAAAGCCAGGGGCATTTTCGTCTTTATAGGGTGTACTCCAATTGAGAGCCCTCCACCTGTCTCATTGTATTGGAGTATTGGAGTACATTTTGTCTTCTAGTTCCAACAGTTACATCTGGTCTTCTGCGGCCACCTATAATATTACTATTGGCCGCGCCGCCCCGTGAGTACTGGCCGCGCAGCGGATATTCCGGCCCCCTTTGAAACAGAGGATGTTTTGGATTTAACCCGCCTTTGTAAATTAGGGGAATAGTGAAGTGAGACTATTCCTATAACTTTAAATTGTTGTTTTACAATTTAAAGTTGCACAGTCTGAAACTTGTTGACCACGTCATTACCCTCTGTAAATATATAATTTTAGAAGTTCTACAATTATATATTTATTATCAGTAATGGGTTATCTTTTGAGACCTTACATGAGATAATATTCGAGGAAGCCCATATTCCGCTTTCCATGGCATTAAGGGCCCAATCGTAGGGTTTGGCCCAATAGGTTAACTGGGCCCGTAAATTATACCATGGTTGTGATCCACGATATATAGTGTGTCCCACAATATACTTTAATCCAACGGTCTCAGTGTATTGGAGTACATCCAATCGGACGATCCAGATTATATACTTTTAGAGTGCATAGTGCGTGCACATGTATCAAATAGTTCCATATTTTGTGTGAAAAGACCTCTATACCCCTTGGTTTTTTAACTGTACACGAAAAGACAGGAGCATTTTCGTCTTTATGGGGTATACTCCAATTGAGAGCCCTCCACCTGTCTCATTGTATTGGAGTATTAGAGTACATTTTGTCTTCTAGTTCCAACAGTTACATCTGGTCTTCCGCGGCCACCTATAATATTACTGGTGGCCGCGCCGCCCCGGGAGTACTGGCCGCGCAACGGATACTCCGGCCCTCTATGAAACCGAGGATGTTTTGAATTTAACCCCCCTTTGTAAATTAGGGGAATAGTGAACTGAGACTATTCCAATAACTTTAAATTGTCGTTTTACAATTTAAAGTTGCACAGTATGAAACTTGTTGACCACGTCATTACCCTCTGTAAATATATAATTTTAGAAGTTCCACAAATATATATTTATTATCAGTAATGGGTTATAGTTTGAGACCTTACATGAGATAATATTCGAGGAAGCCCATATTCCGCTTTCCATGGCATCAAGGGCACAATCGTAGGGTTTGGCCCAATAGGTTAACTGGGCCCGTAAATTATACCATGGTTGTGATCCACGATATATAGTGTGTGTCCCACAATATACTTTAATCCAACGGTCTCTGTGTATTGGAGTACATCCAATCGGACGATCCAGATTATATAGTATTAGAGTGCATAGTGCGTGCACATGTATCAAATAGTTCCATTTTTTGTGTGAAAAGACCTCTATACCCCTTGGTTTTTTAACTGTACACGAAAAGCCAGGGGCATTTTCGTCTTTATAGGGTGTACTCCAATTGAGAGCCCTCCACCTGTCTCATTGTATTGGAGTATTGGAGTACATTTTGTCTTCTAGTTCCAACAGTTACATCTGGTCTTCTGCGGCCACCTATAATATTACTATTGGCCGCGCCGCCCCGTGAGTACTGGCCGCGCAGCGGATATTCCGGCCCCCTTTGAAACAGAGGATGTTTTGGATTTAACCTGCCTTTGTAAATTAGGGGAATAGTGAACTGAGACTATTCCAATAACTTTAAATTGTCGTTTTACAATTTAAAGTTGCACAGTATGAAACTTGTTGACCACGTCATTACCCTCTGTAAATCCCATATTCCGCTTTCCATGGCGTCAAGGGCCCAATCGTAGGGTTTGGCCAAATAGGTTAACTGGCTCGTAAATTATACCATGGTTGTGATCCACGATATATAGTGTGTGTCCCACAATATACTTTAATCCAACGGTCTTAGTGTATTGGAGTACATCCATTCGGACGTTCCAGATTATATACTATTAGAGTGCATAGTGCGTGCACATGTATCAAATAGTTCCATTTTTTGAGTGAAAAGACCTCTATACCCCTTGGTTTTTTAACTATACACGAAAAGCCAGGGGCATTTTCGTCTTTATGGGGTGTACTCCAATTGAGAGCCCTCCACCTGTCTCATTGTATTGGAGTATTGGAGTACATTTTGTCTTCTAGTTCCAACAGTTACATCTGGTCTTCCGCGGCCACCTATAATATTACAAGTGGCCGCGCCGCCTCGGGAGTACTGGCCGCACAGCGGATATTCCGGCCCCCAGTGAAACCGAGGATGTTTTGGATTTAACCCGCCTTTGTAAATTAGGGGAATAGTGAACTGAGACTATTCCTATAACTTTAAATTGTCGTTTTACAATTTAAAGTTGCACAGTATGAAACTTGTTGACCACGTCATTACCCTCTGTAAATATATAATTTTAGAAGTTCTACAATTATATATTTATTATCAGTAATGGGTTATCGCTTGAGACCTTACACGAGATACTATTCGAGGAAGCCCATATTCCACTTTCCATGGCGTCAAGGGCCCAATCGTAGGGTTTGGACCAATAGCTTAACTGGGCCCGTAAATTGTACCGTGGTTGTGATCCACGGTATATAGTGTGTGTCCCATAATATACTTTAATCCAACGGTCAAAGTGTATTGGAGTACATCCAATCGGACGATCCAGATTATATACTATTGGAGTGCATAGTGCGTGCACATGTATCAAATAGTTCCATCTTTTGTGTGAAAAGACCTCTATACCCCTTGGTTTTTTAACTGTACACGAAAAGCCAGGGGCATTTTCGTCTTTATGGGGTGTACTCCAATTGAGAGCCCTCCACCTGTCTCATTGTATTGGAGTATTGGAGACATTTTGTCTTCTAGTTCCAACAGTTACATCTGGTCTTCCGGGGCCACCTATAATATTACAAGTGGCCGCGCCGCCTCGGGAGTACTGGCCGCACAGCGGATATTCCAGCCCCCAGTGAAACCGAGGATGTTTTGGATTTAACCCGCCTTTGTAAATTAGGGGAATAGTGAACTGAGACTATTCCTATAACTTTAAATTGTCGTTTTACAATTTAAAGTTGCACAGTATGAAACTTGTTGACCACGTCATTACCCTCTGTAAATATATAATTTTAGAAGTTCTACAATTATATATTTATTATCAGTAATGGGTTATAGTTTGAGACCTTACACGAGATACTATTCGAGGAAGCCCATATTCCGCTTTCCATGGCGTCAAGGGCCCAATCGTAGGGTTTGGCCCAATAGGTTAACTGGGCTCGTAAATTATACCGTGGTTGTGATCCACGGTATATAGTGTGTGTCCCATAATATACTTTAATCCAACGGTCTCAGTGTATTGGAGTACATCCAATCGGACGATCCAGATTATATACTATTAGAGTGCATAGTGCGTGCACATCTATCAAATAGTTCCATCTTTTGTGTGAAAAGACCTCTATACCCCTTGGTTTTTTAACTGTACACGAAAAGCCAGGGGCATTTTCGTCTTTATGGGGTGTACTCCAATTGAAAGCCCTCCACCTATCTCATTGTATTGGAGTATTGGAGTACATTTTGTCTTCTAGTTCCAATAGTTACATCTGGTCTTCCACGGTCACCTATAATGTTACTAGTGGCTGCGTCGCCTCGGGAGTACTGGCCGCGCAGTGGATATTCCGGCCCCTTGTGAAACCGAGGATGTTTTGGATTTAACCCGCCTTTGTAAATTAGGGGAATAGTGAATTGAGACTATTCCTATAACTTTAAATTGTTGTTTTACAATTTAAAGTTGCACAGTATGAAACTTGTTGACCACGTCATTACCCTCTGTAAATATATAATTTTAGAAGTTCTACAATTATATATTTATTATCAATAATGGGTTATCTTTTGAGACCTTACATGAGATAATATTCGAGGAAGCCCATATTCCGCTTTCCATGGCGTCATGGGCCCAATCGTAGGGTTTGGCCCAATAGGTTAACTGGGCCCGTAAATTATACCATGGTTGTGATCCACGATATATAGTGTGTGTCCCACAATATACTTTAATCCAACGGTCTCAGTGTATTGGAGTACATCCAATCGGACGATCCAGATTATATACTATTAGAGTGCATATTTCGTGCACATGTATCAAATAGTTCCATCTTTTGTGTGAAAAGACCTCTATACCCCTTGGTTTTTTAACTGTACACGAAAAGCCAGGGGCATTTTCGTCTTTATGGGGTGTACTCCAATTGAAAGCCCTCCACCTATCTCATTGTATTGGAGTATTGGAGTACATTTTGTCTTCTAGTTCCAATAGTTACATCTGGTCTTCCACGGTCACCTATAATGTTACTAGTGGCTGCGTCGCCTCGGGAGTACTGGCCGCGCAGTGGATATTCCGGCCCCTTGTGAAACCGAGGATGTTTTGGATTTAACCCGCCTTTGTAAATTAGGGGAATAGTGAATTGAGACTATTCCTATAACTTTAAATTGTTGTTTTACAATTTAAAGTTGCACAGTATGAAACTTGTTGACCACGTCATTACCCTCTGTAAATATATAATTTTAGAAGTTCTACAATTATATATTTATTATCAATAATGGGTTATCTTTTGAGACCTTACATGAGATAATATTCGAGGAAGCCCATATTCCGCTTTCCATGGCGTCATGGGCCCAATCGTAGGGTTTGGCCCAATAGGTTAACTGGGCCCGTAAATTATACCATGGTTGTGATCCACGATATATAGTGTTTGTCCCACAATATACTTTAATCCAACGGTCTCAGTGTATTGGAGTACATCCAATCGGACGATCCAGATTATATACTATTAGAGTGCATATTTCGTGCACATGTATCAAATAGTTCCATCTTTTGTGTGAAAAGACCTCTATACCCCTTGGTTTTTTAACTGTACACGAAAAGCCAGGAGCATTTTCGTCTTTATGGGGTATACTCCAATTGAGAGCCCTCCACATGTCTCATTGTATTGGAGTATTAGAGTACATTTTGTCTTCTAGTTCCAACAGTTAAATCTGGTCTTCCGCGGCCACCTATAATATTACTGGTGGCCGCGCCGCCCCGGGAGTACTGGCCGCGCAACGGATATTCCGGCCCTCTATGAAGCCGAGGATGTTTTGAATTTAACCCACCTTTGTAAATTAGGGGAATAGTGAACTGAGACTATTCCAATAACTTTAAATTGTCGTTTTACAATTTAAAGTTGCACAGTATGAAACTTGTTGACCACGTCATTACCCTCTGTAAATATATAATTTTAGAAGTTCCACAAATATATATTTATTATCAGTAATGGGTTATAGTTTGAGACCTTACATGAGATAATATTCGAGGAAGCCCATATTCCGCTTTCCATGGCATCAAGGGCCAAATCGTAGGGTTTGGCCCAATAGGTTAACTGGGCCCGTAAATTATACCATGGTTGTGATCCACGATATATAGTGTGTGTCCCACAATATACTTTAATCCAACGGTCTCTGTGTATTGGAGTACATCCAATCGGACGATCCAGATTATATAGTATTAGAGTGCATAGTGCGTGCACATGTATCAAATAGTTCCATTTTTTGTGTGAAAAGACCTCTATACCCCTTGGTTTTTTAACTGTACACGAAAAGCCAGGGGCATTTTCGTCTTTATAGGGTGTACTCCAATTGAGAGCCCTCCACCTGTCTCATTGTATTGGAGTATTGGAGTACATTTTGTCTTCTAGTTCCAACAGTTACATCTGGTCTTCTGCGGCCACCTATAATATTACTATTGGCCGCGCCGCCCCGTGAGTACTGGCCGCGCAGCGGATATTCCGGCCCCCTTTGAAACCGAGGAAGTTTTGGATTTAACCTGCCTTTGTAAATTAGGGGAATAGTGAACTGAGACTATTCCAATAACTTTAAATTGTCGTTTTACAATTTAAAGTTGCACAGTATGAAACTTGTTGACCACGTCATTACCCTCTGTAAATCCCATATTCCGCTTTCCATGGCGTCAAGGGCCCAATCGTAGGGTTTGGCCAAATAGGTTAACTGGCTCGTAAATTATACCATGGTTGTGATCCACGATATATAGTGTGTGTCCCACAATATACTTTAATCCAACGGTCTTAGTGTATTGGAGTACATCCATTCGGACGTTCCAGATTATATACTATTAGAGTGCATAGTGCGTGCACATGTATCAAATAGTTCCATTTTTTGAGTGAAAAGACCTCTATAACCCTTGGTTTTTTAACTGTACACGAAAAGCCAGGGGAATTTTCGTCTTTATGGGGTGTACTCCAATTGAGAGCCCTCCACCTGTCTCATTGTATTGGAGTATTGGAGTACATTTTGTCTTCTAGTTCCAACAGTTACATCTGGTCTTCCGCGGCCACCTATAATATTACAAGTGGCCGCGCCGCCTCGGGAGTACTGGCCGCACAGCGGATATTCCGGCCCCCAGTGAAACCGAGGATGTTTTGGATTTAACCCGCCTTTGTAAATTAGGGGAATAGTGAACTGAGACTATTCCTATAACTTTAAATTGTCGTTTTACAATTTAAAGTTGCACAGTATGAAACTTGTTGACCACGTCATTACCCTCTGTAAATATATAATTTTAGAAGTTCTACAATTATATATTTATTATCAGTAATGGGTTATCGCTTGAGACCTTACACGAGATACTATTCGAGGAAGCCCATATTCCGCTTTCCATGGCGTCAAGGGCCCAATCGTAGGGTTTGGACCAATAGCTTAACTGGGCCCGTAAATTGTACCGTGGTTGTGATCCACGGTATATAGTGTGTGTCCCATAATATACTTTAATCCAACGGTCACAGTGTATTGGAGTACATCCAATCGGACGATCCAGATTATATACTATTGGAGTGCATAGTGCGTGCACATGTATCAAATAGTTCCATCTTTTATGTGAAAAGACCTCTATACCCCTTGGTTTTTTAACTGTACACGAAAAGCCAGGGGCATTTTCGTCTTTATGGGGTGTACTCCAATTGAGAGCCCTCCACCTGTCTCATTGTATTGGAGTATTGGAGACATTTTGTCTTCTAGTTCCAACAGTTACATCTGGTCTTCCGCGGCCACCTATAATATTACAAGTGGCCGCGCCGCCTCGGGAGTACTGGCCGCACAGCGGATATTCCGGCCCCCAGTGAAACCGAGGATGTTTTGGATTTAACCCGCCTTTGTAAATTAGGGGAATAGTGAACTGAGACTATTCCTATAACTTTAAATTGTCGTTTTACAATTTAAAGTTGCACAGTATGAAACTTGTTGACCACGTCATTACCCTCTGTAAATATATAATTTTAGAAGTTCTACAATTATATATTTATTATCAGTAATGGGTTATCGCTTGAGACCTTACACGAGATACTATTCGAGGAAGCCCATATTCCGCTTTCCATGGCGTCAAGGGCCCAATCGTAGGGTTTGGACCAATAGCTTAACTGGGCCCGTAAATTGTACCGTGGTTGTGATCCACGGTATATAGTGTGTGTCCCATAATATACTTTAATCCAACGGTCACAGTGTATTGGAGTACATCCAATCGGACGATCCAGATTATATACTATTGGAGTGCATAGTGCGTGCACATGTATCAAATAGTTCCATCTTTTGTGTGAAAAGACCTCTATACCCCTTGGTTTTTTAACTGTACACGAAAAGCCAGGGGCATTTTCGTCTTTATGGGGTGTACACCAATTGAGAGCCCTCCACCTGTCTCATTGTATTGGTGTATTGGAGATATTTTGTCTTCTAATTCCAACAGTTACATCTGGTCTTCCACGGCCACCTATAATATTACTAGTGGCCGCACCGCCTCGGGAGTACTGGCCGCACAGCGGATATTCCGGCCCCCTATGAAACCAAGGATGTTTTGGATTTAACCCGACTTTGTAAATTAGGGGAATAGTGAACTGAGACTATTCCTATAACTTTAAATTGTCATTTTACAATTTAAAGTTGCACAGTATGAAACTTGTTAACCACGTCATTACCCTCTGTAAATATATAATTTTAGAAGTTCTACAATTATATATTTATTATCAGTAATGGGTTATCGTTTGAGACCTTACACGAGATACTATTTGAGGAAGCCCATATTCCGCTTTCCATGGCGTCAAGGGCCCAATCGTAGGGTTTGGCCCAATAGGTTAACTGGGCCCGTAAATTATACCGTGGTTGTGATCCACGGTATATAGTGTGTGTCCCATAATATACTTTAATCCAACGGTCTCAGTGTATTGGAGTACATCCAATCGGACGATCCAGATTATATACTATTAGAGTGCATAGTACGTGCACATGTATCAAATAGTTCCATCTTTTGTGTGAAAAGACCTCTATACCCCTTGGTTTTTTAACTGTACACGAAAAGCCAGGGGCAGTTTCGTCTTTATGGGGTGTACTCCAATTGAGAGCCCTCCACCTGTCTCATTGTATTGGAGTATTGGAGTACATTTTGTCTTCTAGTTCCAATAGTTACATCTGGTCTTCCACGGCCACCTATAATATTACTAGTGGTCGCGCCGCCTCGGGAGTACTGGCCGCGCAGCGGATATTCCGGCCCCCTGTGAAACCGAGGATGTTTTGGATTTAACCCGCCTTTGTAAATTAGGGGAATAGTGAACTGAGACTATTCCTATAACTTTAAATTGTCGTTTTACAATTTAAAGTTACACAGTATGAAACTTGTTGACCACGTCATTACCCTCTGTAAATATATAATTTTAGAAGTTCTACAATTATATATTTATTATCAATAATGGGTTATCTTTTGAGACCTTACATGAGATAATATTCGAGGAAGCCCATATTCCGCTTTCCATGGCGTCAAGGGCCTAATCGTAGGGTTTGGCCCAATAGGTTAACTGGGCCCGTAAATTATACCATGGTTGTGATCCACGATATATAGTGTGTGTGTGTCCCACAATATACTTTAATCCAACGGTCTCAGTGTATTGGAGTACATCCAATCGGACGATCCAGATTATATACTATTAGAGTGCATAGTGCGTGCACATGTATCAAATAGTTCCATATTTTGTGTGAAAAGACCTCTATACCCCTTGGTTTTTTAACTGTACAAGAAAAGCCAGGGGCATTTTCGTCTTTATGGGGTGTACTCCAATTGAGAGCCCTCCACCTGTCTCATTGTATTGGAGTATTGGAGTACATTTTGTCTTCTAGTTCCAACAGTCACATCTGGTCTTCCACGGCCACCTATAATATTACTAGTGGCTGCGCCGCCTCGGGAGTACTGGCCGCGTAGCGGATATTCCGGCCCCCTGTGAAACCGAGGATGTTTTGGATTTAACCCGCCTTTGTAAATTAGGGGAATAGTGAAGTGAGACTATTCCTATAACTTTAAATTGTTGTTTTACAATTTAAAGTTGCACAGTATGAAACTTGTTGACCACGTCATTACCCTCTGTAAATATATAATTTTAGAAGTTCTACAATTATATATTTATTATCAGTAATGGGTTATCTTTTGAGACCTTACATGAGATAATATTCGAGGAAGCCCATATTCCGCTTTCCATGGCGTCAAGGGCCCAATCGTAGGGTTTGGCCCAATAGGTTAACTGGGCCCGTAAATTATACCATGGTTGTGATCCACGATATATAGTGTGTGTCCCACAATATACTTTAATCCAACGGTCTCAGTGTATTGGAGTACATCCAATCGGACGATCCAGATTATATACTATTAGAGTGCATAGTGCGTGCACATGTATCAAATAGTTCCATATTTTGTGTGAAAAGACCTCTATACCCCTTGGTTTTTAACTGTACACGAAAAGCCAGGAGCATTTTCGTCTTTATGGGGTATACTCCAATTGAGAGCCCTCCACCTGTCTCATTGTATTGGAGTATTAGAGTACATTGTGTGTTCTAGTTCAACAGTTACATCTGGTCTTCCGCGGCCACCTATAATATTACTGGTGGCCGCGCCGCCCCGGGAGTACTGGCCGCGCAGCGGATATTCCGGCCCTCTATGAAACCGAGGATGTTTTGGATTTAACCCGCCTTTGTAAATTAGGGGAATAGTGAACTGAGACTATTCCAATAACTTTAAATTGTCGTTTTACAATTTAAAGTTGCACAGTATGAAACTTGTTGACCACGTCATTACCCTCTGTAAATATATAATTTTAGAAGTTCCACAATTATATATTTATTATCAGTAATGGGTTATAGTTTGAGACCTTACATGAGATAATATTCGAGGAAGCCCATATTCCGCTTTCCATGGCATCAAGGGCACAATCGTAGGGTTTGGCCCAATAGGTTAACTGGGCTGGTAAATTATACCATGGTTGTGATCCACGATATATAGTGTGTGTCCCACAATATACTTTAATCCAACGGTCTCTGTGTATTGGAGTACATCCAATCGGACGATCCAGATTATATAGTATTAGAGTGCATAGTGCGTGCACATGTATCAAATAGTTCCATTTTTGTGTGAAAAGACCTCTATACCCCTTGGTTTTTTAACTGTACACGAAAAGCCAGGGGCATTTTCGTCTTTATGGGGTGTACTCCAATTGAGAGCCCTCCACCTGTCTCATTGTATTGGAGTATTGGAGTACATTTTGTCTTCTAGTTCCAACAGTTACATCTGGTCTTCTGCGGCCACATATAATATTACTAGTGGCCGCGCCGCCCCGGGAGTACTGGCCGCGCAGCGGATATTCCGGCCCCCTTTGAAACCGAGGATGTTTTGGATTTAACCTGCCTTTGTAAATTAGGGGAATAGTGAACTGAGACTATTCCTATAACTTTAAATTGTCGTTTTACAATTTAAAGTTGCACAGTATGAAACTTGTTGACCACGTCATTACCCTCTGTAAATCCCATATTCCGCTTTCCATGGCATGAAGGGCCCAATCGTAGGGTTTGGCCAAATAGGTTAACTGGCTCGCAAATTATACCATGGTTGTGATCCACGATATATAGTGTGTGTCCCACAATATACTTTAATCCAACGGTCTTAGTGTATTGGAGTACATCCAATCGGACGTTCCAGATTATATACTATTAGAGTGCATAGTGCGTGCACATGTATCAAATATTTCCATTTTTTGTGTGAAAAGACCTCTATACCCCTTGGTTTTTTAACTGTACACGAAAAGCCAGGGGCATTTTCGTCTTTATGGGGTGTACTTCAATTGAGAGCCCTCCACCTGTCTCATTGTATTGGAGTATTGGAGTACATTTTGTCTTCTAGTTCCAACAGTTACATCTGGTCTTCCGCGGCCACCTATAATATTACAAGTGGCCGCGCCGCCTCGGGAGTACTGGCCGCACAGCGGATATTCCGGCCCCCAGTGAAACCGAGGATGTTTTGGATTTAACCCGCCTTTGTAAATTAGGCGAATAGTGAACTGAGACTATTCCTATAACTTTAAATTGTCGTTTTACAATTTAAAGTTGCACAGTATGAAACTTGTTGACCACGTCATTACCCTCTGTAAATATATAATTTTAGAAGTTCTACAATTATATATTTATTATCAGTAATGGGTTATCGCTTGAGACCTTACACGAGATACTATTCGAGGAAGCCCATATTCCGCTTTCCATGGCGTCAAGGGCCCAATCGTAGGGTTTGGACCAATAGCTTAACTGGGCCCGTAAATTGTACCGTGGTTGTGATCCACGGTATATAGTGTGTGTCCCATAATATACTTTAATCCAACGGTCTCAGTGTATTGGAGTACATCCAATCGGACGATCCAGATTATATACTATTAGGGTGCATAGTGCGTGCACATGTATCAAATAGTTCCATCTTTTGTTTGAAAAGACCTCTATACCCCTTGGTTTTTTAACTGTACACGAAAAGCCAGGGGCATTTTCGTCTTTATGGGGTGTACTCCAATTGAGAGCCCTCCACCTGTCTCATTGTATTGGAGTATTGGAGTACATTTTGTCTTCTAGTTCCAATAGTTGCATCTGGTCTTCCACGACCACCTATAATATTACTAGTGGCCGCGCCGCCTCGGGAGTACTGGCCGCGCAGCGGATATTCCGGCCCCCTGTGAAACCGAGGATGTTTTGGATTTAACCCGCCTTTGTAAATTAGGGGAATAGTGAACTGAGACTATTCCTATAACTTTAAATTGTCGTTTTACAATTTAAAGTTGCACAGTATGAAACTTGTTGACCACGCCATTACCCTCTGTAAATATATACTTTTAGAAGTTCTACAATTATATATTTATTATCAGTAATGGGTTATCTTTTGAAACCTTACATGAGATAATATTCGAGGAAGCCCATATTCCGCTTTCCATGGCGACAAGGGCCCAATCGTAGGGTTTGGCCCAATAGGTTAACTGGGCCCATAAATTATAATACGGTTGTGATCCACGATATATAGTGTGTGTCCCACAATATACTTTAATCCAACGGTCACAGTGTATTGGAGTACATCCAATCGGACGATCCAGATTATATACTATTAGAGTGCATAGTGCGTGCACATGTATCAAATAGTGCCATATTTTGTGTGAAAAGACCTCTATACCCCTTGGTTTTTTAACTGTACACGAAAAGCCAGGGGCATTTTCGTCTTTATGGGGTGTACTCCAATTGAGAGCCCTCCACCTATCTCATTGTACTGGAGTATTGGAGTACATTTTGTCTTCTAGTTCCAACAGTCACATCTGGTCTTCCACGGCCACCTATAATATTACTAGTGGCTGCGCCGCCTCGGGAGTACTGGCCGCGTAGCGGATATTCCGGCCCCCTGTGAAACCGAGGATGTTTTGGATTTAACCCGCCTTTGTAAATTAGGGGAATAGTGAAGTGAGACTATTCCTATAACTTTAAATTGTTGTTTTACAATTTAAAGTTGCACAGTATGAAACTTGTTGACCACGTCATTACCCTCTGTAAATATATAATTTTAGAAGTTCTACAATTATATATTTATTATCAGTAATGGGTTATCTTTTGAGACCTTACATGAGATAATATTCGAGGAAGCCCATATTCCGCTTTCCATGGCGTCAAGGGCCCAATCGTAGGGTTTGGCCCAATAGGTTAACTGGGCCCGTAAATTATACCATGGTTGTGATCCACGATATATAGTGTATGTCCCACAATATACTTTAATCCAACGGTCTCAGTGTATTGGAGTACATCCAATCGGACGATCCAGATTATATACTATTAGAGTGCATAGTGCGTGCACATGTATCAAATAGTTCCATATTTTGTGTGAAAAGACCTCTATACCCCTTGGTTTTTAACTGTACACGAAAAGCCAGGAGCATTTTCGTCTTTATGGGGTATACTCCAATTGAGAGCCCTCCACCTGTCTCATTGTATTGGAGTATTAGAGTACATTGTGTGTTCTAGTTCAACAGTTACATCTGGTCTTCCGCGGCCACCTATAACATTACTGGTGGCCGCGCCGCCCCGGGAGTACTGGCCGCGCAGCGGATATTCCGGCCCTCTATGAAACCGAGGATGTTTTGGATTTAACCCGCCTTTGTAAATTAGGGGAATAGTGAACTGAGACTATTCCAATAACTTTAAATTGTCGTTTTACAATTTAAAGTTGCACAGTATGAAACTTGTTGACCACGTCATTACCCTCTGTAAATATATAATTTTAGAAGTTCCACAATTATATATTTATTATCAGTAATGG
This sequence comes from Saposhnikovia divaricata, assembly GCA_036435485.1. Lineage (NCBI taxonomy): Eukaryota > Viridiplantae > Streptophyta > Magnoliopsida > Apiales > Apiaceae > Saposhnikovia > Saposhnikovia divaricata. The sequence continues at coordinate 49,057,027 of CM071594.1, read as the reverse complement.
GTTATAGTTTGAGACCTTACATGAGATAATATTCGAGGAAGCCCATATTCCGCTTTCCATGGCATCAAGGGCACAATCGTAGGGTTTGGCCCAATAGGTTAACTGGGCTGGTAAATTATACCATGGTTGTGATCCACGATATATAGTGTGTGTCCCACAATATACTTTAATCCAACGGTCTCTGTGTATTGGAGTACATCCAATCGGACGATCCAGATTATATAGTATTAGAGTGCATAGTGCGTGCACATGTATCAAATAGTTCCATTTTTGTGTGAAAAGACCTCTATACCCCTTGGTTTTTTAACTGTACACGAAAAGCCAGGGGCATTTTCGTCTTTATGGGGTGTACTCCAATTGAGAGCCCTCCACCTGTCTCATTGTATTGGAGTATTGGAGTACATTTTGTCTTCTAGTTCCAACAGTTACATCTGGTCTTCTGCGGCCACATATAATATTACTAGTGGCCGCGCCGCCCCGGGAGTACTAGCCGCGCAGCGGATATTCCGGCCCCCTTTGAAACCGAGGATGTTTTGGATTTAACCTGCCTTTGTAAATTAGGGGAATAGTGAACTGAGACTATTCCAATAACTTTAAATTGTCATTTTACAATTTAAAGTTGCACAGTATGAAACTTGTTGACCACGTCATTACCCTCTGTAAATCCCATATTCCGCTTTCCATGGCATGAAGGGCCCAATCGTAGGGTTTGGCCAAATAGGTTAACTGGCTCGTAAATTATACCATGGTTGTGATCCACGATATATAGTGTGTGTCCCACAATATACTTTAATCCAACGGTCTTAGTGTATTGGAGTACATCCAATCGGACGTTCCAGATTATATACTATTAGAGTGCATAGTGCGTGCACATGTATCAAATATTTCCATTTTTTGTGTGAAAAGACCTCTATACCCCTTGGTTTTTTAACTGTACACGAAAAGCCAGGGGCATTTTCGTCTTTATGGGGTGTACTTCAATTGAGAGCCCTCCACCTGTCTCATTGTATTGGAGTATTGGAGTACATTTTGTCTTCTAGTTCCAACAGTTACATCTGGTCTTCCGCGGCCACCTATAATATTACAAGTGGCCGCGCCGCCTCGGGAGTACTGGCCGCACAGCGGATATTCCGGCCCCCAGTGAAACCGAGGATGTTTTGGATTTAACCCGCCTTTGTAAATTAGGCGAATAGTGAACTGAGACTATTCCTATAACTTTAAATTGTCGTTTTACAATTTAAAGTTGCACAGTATGAAACTTGTTGACCACGTCATTACCCTCTGTAAATATATAATTTTAGAAGTTCTACAATTATATATTTATTATCAGTAATGGGTTATCGCTTGAGACCTTACACGAGATACTATTCGAGGAAGCCCATATTCCGCTTTCCATGGCGTCAAGGGCCCAATCGTAGGGTTTGGACCAATAGCTTAACTGGGCCCGTAAATTGTACCGTGGTTGTGATCCACGGTATATAGTGTGTGTCCCATAATATACTTTAATCCAACGGTCTCAGTGTATTGGAGTACATCCAATCGGACGATCCAGATTATATACTATTAGGGTGCATAGTGCGTGCACATGTATCAAATAGTTCCATCTTTTGTTTGAAAAGACCTCTATACCCCTTGGTTTTTTAACTGTACACGAAAAGCCAGGGGCATTTTCGTCTTTATGGGGTGTACTCCAATTGAGAGCCCTCCACCTGTCTCATTGTATTGGAGTATTGGAGTACATTTTGTCTTCTAGTTCCAATAGTTGCATCTGGTCTTCCACGACCACCTATAATATTACTAGTGGCCGCGCCGCCTCGGGAGTACTGGCCGCGCAGCGGATATTCCGGCCCCCTGTGAAACCGAGGATGTTTTGGATTTAACCCGCCTTTGTAAATTAGGGGAATAGTGAACTGAGACTATTCCTATAACTTTAAATTGTCGTTTTACAATTTAAAGTTGCACAGTATGAAACTTGTTGACCACGCCATTACCCTCTGTAAATATATACTTTTAGAAGTTCTACAATTATATATTTATTATCAGTAATGGGTTATCTTTTGAAACCTTACATGAGATAATATTCGAGGAAGCCCATATTCCGCTTTCCATGGCGACAAGGGCCCAATCGTAGGGTTTGGCCCAATAGGTTAACTGGGCCCATAAATTATAATACGGTTGTGATCCACGATATATAGTGTGTGTCCCACAATATACTTTAATCCAACGGTCACAGTGTATTGGAGTACATCCAATCGGACGATCCTGATTATATACTATTAGAGTGCATAGTGCGTGCACATGTATCAAATAGTGCCATATTTTGTGTGAAAAGACCTCTATACCCCTTGGTTTTTTAACTGTACACGAAAAGCCAGGGGCATTTTCGTCTTTATGGGGTGTACTCCAATTGAGAGCCCTCCACCTATCTCATTGTACTGGAGTATTGGAGTACATTTTGTCTTCTAGTTCCAACAGGTACATCTGGTCTTCCACGGCCACCTATAATATTACTAGTGGCCGCGCCGCCTCGGGAGTACTGGCCGCGCAGCGGATATTCCGGCCCCCTGTGAAACCGAGGATGTTTTGGATTTAACCCGCCTTTGTAAATTAGGGGAATAGTGAACTGAGACTATTCCTATAACTTTAAATTGTCGTTTTATAATTTAAAGGTGCACAGTATGAAACTTGTTGACCACGCCATTACCCTCTGTGAATATATAATTTTAGAAATTCAACAATTATATATTTATTATCGGTAATGGGTTGTCGTTTGAGACCTTACATGAGATAATATTCGAGGAAGCCCATATTCCGCTTTCCATGGCGTCAAGGGCCCAATCGTAGGGTTTGGCCCAGTAGGTTAACTGGGCCCGTAAATTATACCATGGTTGTGATCCACGGTGTATAGTGTGTGTCCCATAATATACTTTAATCCAACGGTCTCAGTGTATTGGAGTACATCCAATCGGACGATCCAGATTATATACTATTAGAGTGCATAGTACGTGCACATGTATCAAATAGTTCCATCTTTTGTGTGAAAAGACCTCTATACCCCTTGGTTTTTTAACTGTACACGAAAAGCCAGGGGCAGTTTCGTCTTTATGGGGTGTACTCCAATTGAGAGCCCTCCACCTGTCTCATTGTATTGGAGTATTGGAGTACATTTTGTCTTCTAGTTCCAATAGTTACATCTGGTCTTCCACGGCCACCTATAATATTACTAGTGGTCGCGCCGCCTCGGGAGTACTGGCCGCGCAGCGGATATTCCGGCCCCCTGTGAAACCGAGGATGTTTTGGATTTAACCCGCCTTTGTAAATTAGGGGAATAGTGAACTGAGACTATTCCTATAACTTTAAATTGTCGTTTTACAATTTAAAGTTACACAGTATGAAACTTGTTGACCACGTCATTACCCTCTGTAAATATATAATTTTAGAAGTTCTACAATTATATATTTATTATCAATAATGGGTTATCTTTTGACACCTTACATGAGATAATATTCGAGGAAGCCCATATTCCGCTTTCCATGGCGTCAAGGGCCTAATCGTAGGGTTTGGCCCAATAGGTTAACTGGGCCCGTAAATTATACCATGGTTGTGATCCACGATATATAGTGTGTGTGTGTCCCACAATATACTTTAATCCAACGGTCTCAGTGTATTGGAGTACATCCAATCGGACGATCCAGATTATATACTATTAGAGTGCATAGTGCGTGCACATGTATCAAATAGTTCCATATTTTGTGTGAAAAGACCTCTATACCCCTTGGTTTTTTAACTGTACAAGAAAAGCCAGGGGCATTTTCGTCTTTATGGGGTGTACTCCAATTGAGAGCCCTCCACCTGTCTCATTGTATTGGAGTATTGGAGTACATTTTGTCTTCTAGTTCCAACAGTCAAATCTGGTCTTCCACGGCCACCTATAATATTACTAGTGGCCGCGCCGCCTCGGGAGTATTGGCCGCGTAGCGGATATTCCGGCCCCCTGTGAAACCGAGGATGTTTTGGATTTAACCCGCCTTTGTAAATTAGGGGAATAGTGAAGTGAGACTATTCCTATAACTTTAAATTGTTGTTTTACAATTTAAAGTTGCACAGTATGAAACTTGTTGACCACGTCATTACCCTCTGTAAATATATAATTTTAGAAGTTCTACAATTATATATTTATTATCAGTAATGGGTTATCTTTTGAGACCTTACATGAGATAATATTCGAGGAAGCCCATATTCCGCTTTCCATGCGTCAAGGGCCCAATCGTAGGGTTTGGCCCAATAGGTTAACTGGGCCCGTAAATTATACCATGGTTGTGATCCACGATATATAGTGTGTGTCCCACAATATACTTTAATCCAACGGTCTCAGTGTATTGGAGTACATCCAATCGGACGATCCAGATTATATACTATTAGAGTGCATAGTGCGTGCACATGTATCAAATAGTTCCATATTTTGTGTGAAAAGACCTCTATAGCCCTTGGTTTTTAACTGTACACGAAAAGCCAGGAGCATTTTCGTCTTTATGGGGTATACTCCAATTGAGAGCCCTCCACCTGTCTCATTGTATTGGAGTATTAGAGTACATTGTGTCTTCTAGTTCAACAGTTACATCTGGTCTTCCGCGGCCACCTATAATATTACTGGTGGCCGCGCCGCCCCGGGAGTACTGGCCGCGCAGCGGATATTCCGGCCCTCTATGAAACCGAGGATGTTTTGGATTTAACCCGCCTTTGTAAATTAGGGGAATAGTGAACTGAGACTATTCCAATAACTTTAAATTGTCGTTTTACAATTTAAAGTTGCACAGTATGAAACTTGTTGACCACGTCATTACCCTCTGTAAATATATAATTTTAGAAGTTCCACAATTATATATTTATTATCAGTAATGGGTTATAGTTTGAGACCTTACATGAGATAATATTCGAGGAAGCCCATATTCCGCTTTCCATGGCATCAAGGGCACAATCGTAGGGTTTGGCCCAATAGGTTAACTGGGCTGGTAAATTATACCATGGTTGTGATCCACGATATATAGTGTGTGTCCCACAATATACTTTAATCCAACGGTCTCTGTGTATTGGAGTACATCCAATCGGACGATCCAGATTATATAGTATTAGAGTGCATAGTGCGTGCACATGTATCAAATAGTTCCATTTTTGTGTGAAAAGACCTCTATACCCCTTGGTTTTTTAACTGTACACGAAAAGCCAGGGGCATTTTCGTCTTTATGGGGTGTACTCCAATTGAGAGCCCTCCACCTGTCTCATTGTATTGGAGTATTGGAGTACATTTTGTCTTCTAGTTCCAACAGTTACATCTGGTCTTCTGCGGCCACATATAATATTACTAGTGGCCGCGCCGCCCCGGGAGTACTGGCCGCGCAGCGGATATTCCGGCCCCCTTTGAAACCGAGGATGTTTTGGATTTAACCTGCCTTTGTAAATTAGGGGAATAGTGAACTGAGACTATTCCAATAACTTTAAATTGTCATTTTACAATTTAAAGTTGCACAGTATGAAACTTGTTGACCACGTCATTACCCTCTGTAAATCCCATATTCCGTTTTCCATGGCGTGAAGGGCCCAATCGTAGGGTTTGGCCAAATAGGTTAACTGGCTCGTAAATTATACCATGGTTGTGATCCACGATATATAGTGTGTGTCCCACAATATACTTTAATCTAACGGTCTTAGTGTATTGGAGTACATCCAATCGGACGTTCCAGATTATATACTATTAGAGTGCATAGTGCGTGCACATGTATCAAATATTTCCATTTTTTGTGTGAAAAGACCTCTATACCCCTTGGTTTTTTAACTGTACACGAAAATCCAGGGGCATTTTCGTCTTTATGGGGTGTACTTCAATTGAGAGCCCTCCACCTGTCTCATTGTATTGGAGTATTGGAGTACATTTTGTCTTCTAGTTCCAACAGTTACATCTGGTCTTCCGCGGCCACCTATAATATTACAAGTGGCCGCGCCGCCTCGGGAGTACTGGCCGCACAGCGGATATTCCGGCCCCCAGTGAAACCGAGGATGTTTTGGATTTAACCCGCCTTTGTAAATTAGGCGAATAGTGAACTGAGACTATTCCTATAACTTTAAATTGTCGTTTTACAATTTAAAGTTGCACAGTATGAAACTTGTTGACCACGTCATTACCCTCTGTAAATATATAATTTTAGAAGTTCTACAATTATATATTTATTATCAGTAATGGGTTATCGCTTGAGACCTTACACGAGATACTATTCAAGGAAGCCCATATTCCGCTTTCCATGGCGTCAAGGGCCCAATCGTAGGGTTTGGACCAGTAGCTTAACTGGGCCCGTAAATTGTACGGTGGTTGTGATCCACGGTATATAGTGTGTGTCCCATAATATACTTTAATCCAACGGTCTCAGTGTATTGGAGTACATCCAATCGGACGATCCAGATTATATACTATTAGGGTGCATAGTGCGTGCACATGTATCAAATAGTTCCATCTTTTGTTTGAAAAGACCTCTATACCCCTTGGTTTTTTAACTGTACACGAAAAGCCAGGGGCATTTTCGTCTTTATGGGGTGTACTCCAATTGAGAGCCCTCCACCTGTCTCATTGTATTGGAGTATTGGAGTACATTTTGTCTTCTAGTTCCAATAGTTGCATCTGGTCTTCCACGACCACCTATAATATTACTAGTGGCCGCGCCGCCTCGGGAGTACTGGCCGCGCAGCGGATATTCCGGCCCCCTGTGAAACCGAGGATGTTTTGGATTTAACCCGCCTTTGTAAATTAGGGGAATAGTGAACTGAGACTATTCCTATAACTTTAAATTGTCGTTTTACAATTTAAAGTTGCACAGTATGAAACTTGTTGACCACGCCATTACCCTCTGTAAATATATACTTTTAGAAGTTCTACAATTATATATTTATTATCAGTAATGGGTTATCTTTTGAAACCTTACATGAGATAATATTCGAGGAAGCCCATATTCCGCTTTCCATGGCGACAAGGGCCCAATCGTAGGGTTTGGCCCAATAGGTTAACTGGGCCCATAAATTATAATACGGTTGTGATCCACGATATATAGTGTGTGTCCCACAATATACTTTAGTCCAACGGTCACAGTGTATTGGAGTACATCCAATCGGACGATCCAGATTATATACTATTAGAGTGCATAGTGCGTGCACATGTATCAAATAGTGCCATATTTTGTGTGAAAAGACCTCTATACCCCTTGGTTTTTTAACTGTACACGAAAAGCCAGGGGCATTTTCGTCTTTATGGGGTGTACTCCAATTGAGAGCCCTCCACCTATCTCATTGTACTGGAGTATTGGAGTACATTTTGTCTTCTAGTTCCAACTGGTACATCTGGTCTTCCACGGCCACCTATAATATTACTAGTGGCCGCGCCGCCTCGGGAGTACTGGCCGCGCAGCGGATATTCCTGCCCCCTGTGAAACCGAGGATGTTTTGGATTTAACCCGCCTTTGTAAATTAGGGGAATAGTGAACTGAGACTATTCCTATAACTTTAAATTGTCGTTTTACAATTTAAAGGTGCACAGTATGAAACTTGTTGACCACGCCATTACCCTCTGTGAATATATAATTTTAGAAATTCAACAATTATATATTTATTATCGGTAATGGGTTGTCGTTTGAGACCTTACATGAGATAATATTCGAGGAAGCCCATATTCCGCTTTCCATGGCGTCAAGGGCCCAATCGTAGGGTTTGGCCCAGTAGGTTAACTGGGCCCGTAAATTATACCATGGTTGTGATCCACGGTGTATAGTGTGTGTCCCATAATATACTTTAATCCAACGGTCTCAGTGTATTGGAGTACATCCAATCGGACGATCCAGATTATATACTATTAGAGTGCATAGTGCGTGCACATGTATCAAATAGTTCCATTTTTTGTGTGAAAAGACCTCTATACCCCTTGGTTTTTTAACTGTACACAAAAAGCCAGGGGTATTTTCGTCTTTATGGGGTGTACTCCAATTGAGAGCCCTCCACCTGTCTCATTGTATTGGAGTATTGGAGTACATTTTGTCTTCTAGTTCCAACAGTTACATCTGGTCTTCTGCGGCCACCTATAATATTACTAGTGGCCGCGCCGCCCAGGGAGTACTGGCTGCGCAGCGGATATTCCGGCCCCCTATGAAACCGAGGATGTTTTGGATTTAACCCGCCTTTGTAAATTAGGGGAATAGTGAACTGAGACTATTCCAATAACTTTAAGTTGTCGTTTTACAATTTAAAGTTGCACAGTATGAAACTTGTTGACCACGTCATTACCCTCTGTAAATCCCATATTCCGCTTTCCATGGGGTCAAGGGCCCAATCGTAGGGTTTGGCCAAATAGGTTATCTGGGCTCGTAAATTATACCATGGTTGTGATCCACGATATATAGTGTGTGTCCCACAATATACTTTAATCCAACGGTCTTAGTGTATTGGAGTACATCTAATCGGACGTTCCAGATTATATACTATTAGAGTGCATAGTACGTGCACATGTTTCAAATAGTTCCATCTTTTGTGTGAAAAGACCTCTATACCCCTTGGTTTTTAAACTGTACACGAAAAGGCAGGGGCAATTTCGTCTTTATGGGGTGTACTCTAATTGAGAGCCCTCCACCTGTCTCTTTGTATTGGAGTATTGGAGTACATTTTTCTTCTAGTTCCAACAGTTACATCTGGTCTTCTGCGGCCACCTATAATATTACTAGTGGCCGCGCCGCCCCGGGAGTACTGGCCGCGCACCAGATATTCCGGCCCCCTATGAAACCGAAGATGTTTTGGATTTAACCCGCCTTTGTAAATTAGGGGAATAGTGAACTGAGACTATTCCAATAACTTTAAATTGTCGTTTTACAATTTAAAGTTGCACAGTATGAAACTTGTTGGCCACGTCATTACCCTCTCTAAATCCCATATTCCGCTTTCCATAGCGTCAAGGGCCCAATCGTAGGGTTTGGCCAAATAGGTTAACTGGGCTCGTAAATTATACCATGGTTGTGATCCACGAAATATAGTGTGTGTCCCACAATATACTTTAATCCAACGGTCTTAGTGTATTGGAGTACATGCAATCGGACGATCCAGATTATATACTATTAGAGTGCATAGTACGTGCACATGTTTCAAATAGTTCCATCTTTTGTGTGAAAAGACCTCTATACCCCTTGGTTTTTTAACTATATACGAAAAGCCAGGGGCATTTTCTTCTTTATGGGGTGTACTCCAATTGAGAGCCCTCCACCTGTCTCATTGTATTGGAGTATTGGAGTACATTTTGTCTTCTAGTTCCAACAGTTACATCTGGTCTTCCACGGCCACCTATAATATTACTAGTGGCCGCGCCGCCTCGGGAGTACTGGCCGCGCAGCGGAAATTCCGGCCCCCTGTGAAACCGAGGATGTTTTGGATTTAACCCGCCTTTGTAAATTAGGGGAATAGTGAACTGAGACTATTCCTATAACTTTAAATTGTCGTTTTACAATTTAAAGTTGCACAGTATGAAACTTGTTGACCACGCCATTACCCTCTGTAAATATATACTTTTAGAAGTTCTACAATTATATATTTATTATCAGTAATGGGTTATCTTTTGAAACCTTACATGAGATAATATTCGAGGAAGCCCATATTCCGCTTTCCATGGCGTCAAGGGCCCAATCGTAGGGTTTGGCCCAGTAGGTTAACTGGGCCCGTAAATTATACCATGGTTGTGATCCACGGTGTATAGTGTGTGTCCCATAATATACTTTAATCCAACGGTCTCAGTGTATTGGAGTACATCCAATCGGACGATCCAGATTATATACTATTAGAGTGCATAGTGCGTGCACATGTATCAAATAGTTCCATTTTTTGTGTGAAAAGACCTCTATACCCCTTGGTTTTTTAACTGTACACGAATAGCCAGGGGTATTTTCGCCTTTATGGGGTGTACTCCAATTGAGAGCCCTCCACCTGTCTCATTGTATTGGAGTATTGGAGTACATTTTGTCTTCTAGTTCCAACAGTTACATCTGGTCTTCTGCGGCCACCTATAATATTACTAGTGGCCGCGCCGCCCAGGGAGTACTGGCTGCGCAGCGGATATTCCGGCCCCCTATGAAACCGAGGATGTTTTGGATTTAACCCGCCTTTGTAAATTAGGGGAATAGTGAACTGAGACTATTCCAATAACTTTAAGTTGTCGTTTTACAATTTAAAGTTGCACAGTATGAAACTTGTTGACCACGTCATTACCCTCTGTAAATCCCATATTCCGCTTTCCATGGGGTCAAGGGCCCAATCGTAGGGTTTGGCCAAATAGGTTATCTGGGCTCGTAAATTATACCATGGTTGTGATCCACGATATATAGTGTGTGTCCCACAATATACTTTAATCCAACGGTCTTAGTGTATTGGAGTACATCTAATCGGACGTTCCAGATTATATACTATTAGAGTGCATAGTACGTGCACATGTTTCAAATAGTTCCATCTTTTGTGTGAAAAGACCTCTATACCCCTTTGTTTTTAAACTGTACACGAAAAGCCAGGGGCAATTTCGTCTTTATGGGGTGTACTCCAATTGAGAGCCCTCCACCTGTCTCTTTGTATTGGAGTATTGGAGTACATTTTGTCTTCTAGTTCCAACAGTTACATCTGGTCTTCCACGGCCACCTATAATATTACTAGTGGCCGCGCCGCCTCGGGAGTACTGGCCGCGCAGCGGAAATTCCGGCCCCCTGTGAAACCGAGGATGTTTTGGATTTAACCCGCCTTTGTAAATTAGGGGAATAGTGAACTGAGACTATTCCTATAACTTTAAATTGTCGTTTTACAATTTAAAGTTGCACAGTATGAAACTTGTTGACCACGTCATTACCCTCTGTAAATATATAATTTTAGAAGTTCTACTATTATATATTTATTATCAGTAATGGGTTATCGTTTGAGACCTTACATGAGATAATATTCGAGGAAGCCCATATTCCGCTTTCCATGGCATCAAGGGCCCAATCGTAGGGTTTGGCCCAATAGGTTAACTGGGCCCGTAAATTATACCATGGTTGTGATCCACGGTATATAGTATGTGTCCCACAATATACTTTAATCCAACGGTCACAGTGTATTGGAGTACATCCAATCGGACGATCCAGATTATATACTATTGGAGTACACAGTGCGTGCACATGTATCAAATAGTTCCATTTTTTGTGTGAAAAGACGTCTATACCCCTTTGTTTTTTACCTGTACACGAAAAGCTAGGGGCATTTTCGTCTTTATGGGGTGTACTCCAGTTGAAAGCCCTCCGCCTGTCTCATTGTATTGGAGTATTGGATACATTTTGTCTTCTAGTTCCAACAGTTACATCTGGTCTTATGCGGCCACCTATAATATTACTAGTGGCCGCGCCGCCCCGGGAGTACTGGCCGCGCAGCGGATATTCCGGCCCCCTATGAAACCGAGGATGTTTTGGATTTAACCCGCCTTTGTAAATTAGGGGAATAGTGAACTGAGACTATTCCAATAACTTTAAATTGTCATTTTACAATTTAAAGTTGCACAGTATGAAACTTGTTGACTACGTCATTACCCTCTGTAAATCCCATATTCCGCTTTCTGTGGCGTCAAGGGTCCAATCGTAGGGTTTGGCCCGATAGGTTAACTGGGCCCGTAAATTACACCGTGGTTGTGATCCACGGTATATAGTGTGTGTCCCATAATATACTTTAATCCAACGGTCTCAGTGTATTGGAGTACATCCAATCGGACAATCCAGATTATATACTATTAGAGTGCATAGTGCGTGCACATGTATCAAATATTTCCATCTTTTGTGTGAAAAGACCTCTATACCCCTTGGTTTTTTAACCGTACACGAAAAGCCAGGGGCATTTTCGTCTTCATGGGGTGTACTCCAATTGAGAGCCCTCCACATGTCTCATTGTATTGGAGTATTGGAGTACATTTTGTCTTCTAGTTCCAACAGTTACATCTGGTCTTCCGCAGCCACCTATAATATTACTAGTGGTCGCGCCGCCCCGGCAGTACTGGCCGCGCTGCGAATATTCCGGCCCCCTGTGAAACTGAGGATGTTTTGGATTTAACCCGCCTTTGTACATTAGGGGAATAGTGAACTGAGACTATTTCTATAACTTTAAATTGTCCTTTTACAATTTAAAGTTGCACAGTATGAAACTTGTTGACCACGTCATTACCCTCTATAATATATAATTTTAGAAGTTCTATAATTATATATTTATTATCAGTAATGGGTTATCGTTTGAGACCTTACAGGAGATACTATGAGAGGAAGCCCATATTCCGCTTTCCCTGGCGTCAATGGCCCAATCGTAGGGTTGGGCCCAATAGGTTAACTGGGCCCGTAAATTATACCATGGTTGTGATCCACGGTATATAGTGTGTGTCCTACAATATACTTTAATCCAACGGTCTCAGTGTATTGGAGTACATCCAATTGGACGATCCAGATTATATACTATTAGAGTGCATAGTGCGTGCACATATATCAAATAGTTCCATCTTTTGTGTGAAAAGACCTCCATACCCCTTGGCTTTTTAACTATACACGAAAAGCCAGGGGCATTTTCGTCTTTATGGGGTGTACTCCAATTGAGAGCCCTCCACATGTCTCATTGTATTAGAGTATTGGAGTACATTTTGTCTTCTAGTTCCAACAGTTACATCTGGTCTTCTGCGGTCACCTATAATATTACTAGTGGCCGCGCCGCCCCGGGAGTACTGGCCGCGCAGTGGATATTCCGGCCCCCTATGAAACCGAGGATGTTTTGGATTTAACCCGCCTTTGTAAATTAGGGGAATAGTGAACTGAGACTATTCCTATAACTTTAAATTGTCCTTTTACAATTTAAAGTTGCACAGTATGAAACTTGTTGACCACGTCATTACCCTCTATAATATATAATTTTAGAAGTTCTATAATTACATATTTATTATCAGTAATGGGTTATCGTTTGACACCTTACAGGAGATACTATTCGAGGAAGCCCATATTCCGCTTTCCCTGGCATCAAGGGCCCAATCGTAGGGTTTGGCCCAATAGGTTAACTGGGCCCGTAAATTATACCATGGTTGTGATCCACGGTATATAGTGTGTGTCCCACAATATACTTTAATCCAACGGTCTCAATGTATTGGAGTACATCCAATCGGACGATCCAGATTATATACTATTGGAGTGCATAGTGCGTGCACATGTATCAAATAGTTCCATCTTTTGTGTGAAAAGACCTCTATACCCCTTGGTTTTTTAACTGTACACGAAAAGCCAGGGCATTTTCGTCTTTATGGGGTGTACTCCAATTGAGAGCCCTCCACATGTCTCATTGTATTAGAGTATTGGAGTACATTTTGTCTTCTAGTTCCAACAGTTACATCTGGTCTTCTGCGGTCACCTATAATATTACTAGTGGCCGCGCCGCCCCGGGAGTACTGGCCGCGTAGTGGATATTACGGCCCCCTATGATACCGAGGATGTTTTGGATTTAACCCGCCCTTGTAAATTAGGGGAATAGTGAACTGAGACTATTCCTATAACTTTAAATTGTCCTTTTAGAATTTAAAGTTGCACAGTATGAAACTTGTTGACCACGTCATTACCCTCTATAAATATATAATTTTAGAAGTTCTACAATTATATATTTATTATCAGTAATGGGTTATCGTTTGAGACCTTACATGAGATAATATTCGAGGAAGCCCATATTCCGCTTTCCATGGCATCAAGGGCCCAATCGTAGGGTTTGGCCCAATAGGTTAACTGGGCCCGTAAATTATACCATGGTTGTGATCCACGGTATATAGTATGTGTCCCACAATATACTTTAATCCAACGGTCACAGTGTATTGGAGTACATCCAATCAGACGATCAAGATTATATACTATTGGAGTACATAGTGCGTGCACATGTATCAAATAGTTCCATCTTTTGTGTGAAAAGACCTCTATACCCCTTGGTTTTTTAACTGTACACGAAAAGCCAGGGGCATTTTCATCTTTATGGGGTGTACTCCAATTGAGAGCCCTCCACCTGTCTCATTGTATTGGAGTATTGGAGTACATTTTGTCTTCTAGTTCCAACAGTTACATCTGGTCTTCCGCGGCCACCTATAATATTACTAGTGGCCGCGCCGCCTCGGGAGTACTGGCCGCGCAGCAGATATTCCGGCCCCCTGTGAAACCGAGGATGTTTTGGATTTAACCTGCCTTTGTAAATTAGGGGAATAGTGAACAGAGACTATTCCAATAACTTTAAATTGTCGTTTTACAATTTGAAGTTGCACAATATGAAACTTGTTGACCACGTCATTACCCTCTGTAAATATATAATTTTAGAAGTTCTACAATTATATATTTATTATCAGTAATGAGTTATCATTTGAGACCTTACATGAGATACTATTCGAGGAAGCCCATATTCCGCTTTCCATGGCGTTAAGGGCCCAATCGTAGGCTTTGGCCAAATAGGTTAACTTGGCCTGTAAATTATACTGTGGTTGTGATCCACGGTATATAGTGTGTGTCCCATAATATACTTTAATCCAAAGGACTCAGTGTATTGGAGTACATCCAATCAGACGATCCAGATTATATACTATTAGAGTGCATAGTGCATGCACATGTATCAAATAGTTCCATCTTTTGTGTGAAAAGACCTCTATACCCCTTGGTTTTTTAACTGTACACGAAAAGCCAGGGGCATTTTCGTCTTTATGGGGTGTATTCCAATTGAGAGCCCTCCACCTGTCTCAATGTATTGGAGTATTGGAGTACATTTTGTCTTCTAGTTCCAACAGTTACATCTGGTCTTCTGCGGCCACCTATAATATTACTGGTGGGCGCGCCGCCCCGGGAGTACTGGCCGCGCAGCGGATATTCTGGCCCACTATGAAACCGGGGATGTTTTGGATTTAACCCGCCTTTGTAAATTAGGGGAATAATGAACTGAGACTATTCCAATAACTTTAAATTGTCGTTTTACAATTTAAAGTTGCACAGTATGAAACTTGTTGACCACGTCATTACCCTCTGTAAATATATAATTTTAGAAGTTCTACTATTATATATTTATTATCAGTAATGGGTTATCGTTTGAGACCTTACATGAGATAATATTCGAGGAAGCCCATATTCCGCTTTCCATGGCATCAAGGGCACAATCGTAGGGTTTGGCCCAATAGGTTAACAGGGCCCGTAAATTATACCATGGTTGTGATCCACGATATATAGAGTTTGTCCCACAATATACTTTAATCCAACGGTCTTAGTGTATTGGAGTACATCCAATCGGACGATCCAGATTATATACTTTTAGAGTGCATAGTGCGTGCACATGTATCAAATAGTTCCATTTTTTGTGTGAAAAGACGTCTATACCCCTTTGTTTTTTAACTGTACACGAAAAGCTAGGGGCATTTTCGTTTTTATGGGGTGTACTCCAGTTGAGAGCCCTCCGCCTGTCTCATTGTATTGGAGTATTGGAGTACATTTTGTCTTCTAGTTCCAACAGTTACATCTGGTCTTCTGCGGCCACCTATAATATTACTAGTGGCCGCGCCGCCCCGGGAGTACTGGCCGCGCAGCGGATATTCCGGCCCCCTATGAAACCGAGGATGTTTTGGATTTAACCCGCCTTTGTAAATTAGGGGAATAGTGAACTGAGACTATTCCAATAACTTTAAATTGTCGTTTTACAATTTAAAGTTGCACAGTATGAAACTTGTTGACCACGTCATTACCCTCTGTAAATCCCATATTCCGCTTTCCATGGCGTCAAGGGTCCAATCGTAGGGTTTGGCCCAATAAGTTAACTGGGCCCGTAAATTACACCGTGCTTGTGATCCACGGTATATAGTGTGTGTCCCATAATATACTTTAATCCAACGGTCTCAGTGTATTGGAGTACATCCAATCGGACAATCCAGATTATATACTATTAGAGTGCATAGTGCGTGCACATGTATCAAATATTTCCATCTTTTGTGTGAAAAGACCTCTATACCCCTTGGTTTTTTAACCGTACACGAAAAGCCAGGGGCATTTTCGTCTTCATGGGGTGTACTCCAATTGAGAGCCCTCCACATGTCTCATTGTATTGGAGTATTGGAGTACATTTTGTCTTCTAGTTCCAACAGTTACATCTGGTCTTCCGCAGCCACCTATAATATTACTAGTGGTCGCGCCGCCCCGGCAGTACTGGCCGCGCTGCGAATATTCCGGCCCCCTGTGAAACTGAGGATGTTTTGGATTTAACCCGCCTTTGTACATTAGGGGAATAGTGAACTGAGACTATTTCTATAACTTTAAATTGTCCTTTTACAATTTAAAGTTGCACAGTATGAAACTTGTTGACCACGTCATTACCCTCTATAATATATAATTTTAGAAGTTCTATAATTATATATTTATTATCAGTAATGGGTTATCGTTTGAGACCTTACAGGAGATACTATGAGAGGAAGCCCATATTCCGCTTTCCCCGGCGTCAATGGCCAAATCGTAGGGTTTGGCCTAATAGGTTAACTGGGCCCGTAAATTATACCATGGTTGTGATCCACGGTATATAGTGTGTGTCCCACAATATACTTTAATCCAACAGTTTCAGTGTATTGGAGTACATCCAATCGGACGATCCAGATTATATACTATTAGAGTGCATAGTACGTGCACATATATCAAATAGTTCCATCTTTTGTGTGAAAAGACCTCCATACCCCTTGGCTTTTTAACTGTACACGAAAAGCCAGGGGCATTTTCGTCTTTATGGGGTGTACTCCAATTGAGAGCCCTCCACATGTCTCATTGTATTAGAGTATTGGAGTACATTTTGTCTTCTAGTTCCAACAGTTACATCTGGTCTTCTGCGGTCACCTATAATATTACTAGTGGCCGCGCCGCCCCGGGAGTACTGGCCGCGCAGTGGATATTCCGGCCCCCTATGAAACCGAGGATGTTTTGGATTTAACCCACCTTTGTAAATTAGGGGAATAGTGAACTGAGACTATTCCTATAACTTTGAATTGTCCTTTTACAATTTAAAGTTGCACAGTATGAAACTTGTTGACCACGTCATTACCCTCTATAATATATAATTTTAGAAGTTCTATAATTACATATTTATTATCAGTAATGGGTTATCGTTTGACACCTTACAGGAGATACTATTCGAGGAAGCCTATATTCCGCTTTCCCTGTCATCAAGGGCCCAATCGTAGGGTTTGGCCCAATAGGTTAACTGGGCCCGTAAATTATACCATGGTTGTGATCCACGGTATATAGTGTGTGTCCCACAATATAATCTAATCCAACGGTCTCAGTGTATTGGAGTACATCCAATCGGACGATCCAGATTATATACTATTGGAGTGCATAGTGCGTGCAAATGTATCAAATAGTTCCATCTTTTGTGTGAAAAGACCTCTATACCCCTTGGTTTTTTAACTGTACACGAAAAGCCAGGGAATTTTCGACTTTATGGGGTGTACTCCAATTGAGAGCCCTCCACATGTCTCATTGTATTAGAGTATTAGAGTACATTTTGTCTTCTAGTTCCAACAGTTACATCTGGTCTTCTGCGGTCACCTATAATATTACTAGTGGCCGCGCCGCCCCGGGAGTACTGGCCGCGTAGTGGATATTACGGCCCCCTATGAAACCGAGGATGTTTTGGATTTAACCCGCCCTTGTAAATTAGGGGAATAGTGAACTGAGACTATTCCTATAACTTTAAATTGTCCTTTTAGAATTTAAAGTTGCACAGTATGAAACTTGTTGACCACGTCATTACCCTCTATAAATATATAATTTTAGAAGTTCTACAATTATATATTTATTATCAGTAATGGGTTATCGTTTGAGACCTTACATGAGATAATATTCGAGGAAGCCCATATTCCGCTTTCCATGGCATCAAGGGCCCGATCGTAGGGTTTGGCCCAATAGGTTAACTGGGCCCGTAAATTATACCATGGTTGTGATCCACGGTATATAGTATGTGTCCCACAATATACTTTAATCCAACGGTCACAGTGTATTGGAGTACATCCAATCGGACGATCCAGATTATATACTATTGGAGTGCATAGTGCGTGCACATGTATCAAATAGTTCCATCTTTTGTGTGAAAAGACCTCTATACCCCTTGGTTTTTTAACTGTACACGAAAAGCCAGGGGCATTTTCGTCTTTATGGGGTGTACTCCAATTGAGAGCCCTCCACCTGTCTCATTGTATTGGAGTATTGGAGTACATTTTGTCTTCTTGTTCCAACAGTTACATCTGTTCTTCCGCGGCCACCTATAATATTACTAGTGGCCGCGCCGCCTTGGGAGTACTGGCCGCGCAGCAGATATTCCGGCCCCCTGTGAAACGGAGGATGTTTTCGATTTAACCTGCCTTTGTAAATTAGGGGAATAGTGAACTGAGACTATTCCAATAACTTTAAATTGTCGTTTTACAATTTGAAGTTGCACAATATGAAACTTGTTGACCACGTCATTACCCTCTGTAAATATATAATTTTAGAAGTTCTACAATTATATATTTATTATCAGTAATGGGTTATCATTTGAGACCTTACATGAGATACTATTCGAGGAAGCCCATATTCCGCTTTCCATGGCGTCAAGGGCCCAATCGTAGGGTTTGGCCAAATAGGTTAACTTGGCCCGTAAATTATACTGTGGTTGTGATCCACGGTATATAGTGTGTGTCCCATAATATACTTTAATCCAAAGGTCTCAGTGTATTGGAGTACATCCAATCAGACGATCCAGATTATATACTATTAGAGTGCATAGTGCATGCACATGTATCAAATAGTTCCATCTTTTGTGTGAAAAGACCTCTATACCCCTTGGTTTTTTAACAGTACACGAAAAGCCATGGGCATTTTCGTCTTTATGGGGTGTATTCCAATTGAGAGCCCTCCACCTGTCTCAATGTATTGGAGTATTGGAGTACATTTTGTCTTCTAGTTCCAACAGTTACATCTGGTCTTCTGCGGCCACCTATAATATTACTGGTGGCCGCGCCGCCCCGGGAGTACTGGCCGCGCAGCGGATATTCCGGCCCACTATGAAACCGAGGATGTTTTGGATTTAACCCGCCTTTGTAAATTAGGGGAATAATGCACTGAGACTATTCCAATAACTTTAAATTGTCGTTTTACAATTTAAAGTTGCACAGTATGAAACTTGTTGACCACGTCATTACCCTCTGTAAATATATAATTTTAGAAGTTCTACAATTATATATTTATTATCAGTAATGGGTTATCGTTTGAGACCTTACATGAGATAATATTCGAGGAAGCCCATATTCCGCTTTCCATGGCATCAATGGCACAATCGTAGGGTTTGGCCCAATAGGTTAACTGGGCCCGTAAATTCTACCATGGTTGTGATCCACGATATATAGTGTGTGTCCCACAATATACTTTAATCCAACGGTCTTAGTGTATTGGAGTACATCCAATCGGACGATCCAGATTATATACTATTAGAGTGCATAGTGCGTGCACATGTATCAAATAGTTCCATTTTTTATGTGAAAAGACGTCTATACCCCTTGGTTTTTTAACTGTACACGAAAAGCCAGGGGCATTTTCGTCTTTATGGGGTGTACTCCAATTGAGAGCCCTCCGCCTGTCTCATTGTATTGGAGTACATTTTGTCTTCTAGTTCCAACAGTTACATCTGGTCTTCTGCGGCCACCTATAATATTACTAGTGGCCGCGCCGCCCCGGGAGTACTGGCCGCGCAGCGGATATTCCGGCCCCCTATGAAACCGAGGATGTTTTGGATTTAACCCGCCTTTGTAAATTAGGGTAATAGTGAACTGAGACTATTCCAATAACTTTAAATTGTCGTTTTACAATTTAAAGTTGCACAGTATGAAACTTGTTGACCACGTCATTACCCTCTGTAAATCCCATATTCCGCTTTCCATGGCGTCAAGGGTCCAATCGTAGGGTTTGGCCCAATAGGTTAACTGGGCCCGTAAATTACACCGTGGTTGTGATCCACGGTATATAGTGTGTGTCCCATAATATACTTTAATCCAACGGTCTCACTGTATTGGAGTACATCCAATCGGACAATCCAGATTATATACTATTTGAGTGCATAGTGCGTGCACATGTATCAAATATTTCCATCTTTTGTGTGAAAAGACCTCTATACCCCTTGGTTTTTTAACCGTACACGAAAAGCCAGGGGCATTTTCATCTTCATGGGGTGTACTCCAATTGAGAGCCCTCCACATGTCTCATTGTATTGGAGTATTGGAGTACATTTTGTCTTCAAGTTCCAACAGTTACATCTGGTCTTCCGCAGGCACCTATAATATTACTAGTGGCCGCGCCGCCCCGGCAGTACTGGCCGCGCTGCGAATATTCCGGCCCCCTGTGAAACTGAGGATGTTTTGGATTTAACCCGCCTTTGTACATTAGGGGAATAGTGAACTGAGACTATTTCTATAACTTTAAATTGTCATTTTACAATTTAAAGTTGCACAGTATGAAACTTGTTGACCACGTCATTACCCTCTATAATATATAATTTTAGAAGTTCTATAATTATATATTTATTATCAGTAATGGGTTATCGTTTGAGACCTTACAGGAGATACTATGAGAGGAAGCCCATATTCCGCTTTCCCTGGCGTCAATGGCCCAATCGTAGGGTTTAGCCCAGTAGGTTAACTGGGCCCGTAAATTATACCATGGTTGTGATCCACGGTATATAGTGTGTGTCCCACAATATACTTTAATCCAACGGTCTCAGTGTATTGGAGTACATCCAATCGGACGATCCAGATTATATACTATTAGAGTGCATAGTGCGTGCACATATATCAAATAGTTCCATCTTTTTTGTGAAAAGACCTCCATACCCCTTGGCTTTTTAACTATACACGAAAAGCCATGGGCATTTTCGTCTTTATGTGGTGTACTCCAATTGAGAGCCCTCCACATGTCTCATTGTCTTAGAGTATTGGAGTACATTTTGTCTTCTAGTTCCAACAGTTACATCTGGTCTTTTGCGGTCACCTATAATATTACTAGTGGCCGCGCCGCCCCAGGGAGTACTGGCCGCGTAGTGGATATTCCGGCCCCCTATGAAACCGAGGATGTTTTGGATTTAACCCGCCTTTGTAAATTAGGGGAATAGTGAACTGAGACTATTCCTATAACTTTTAATTGTCCTTTTACAATTTAAAGTTGCACAGTATGAAACTTGTTGACCACGTCATTACCCTCTATAATATATAATTTTAGAAGTTCTATAATTATATATTTATTATCAGTAATGGGTTATCGTTTGACACCTTACAGGAGATACTATTCGAGGAAGCCCATATTCCGCTTTCCCTGGCATCAAGGGCCCAATAGGTTAACTGGGCCCGTAAATTATACCATGGTTGTGATCCACGGTATATAGTGTGTGTCCCACAATATACTTTAATCCAACGGTCTCGGTGTATTGGAGTACATCCAATCGGACGATCCAGATTATATACTATTGGAGTGCATAGTGCGTGCACATGTATCAAATAGTTCCATCTTTTGTATGAAAAGACCTCTATACCCCTTGGTTTTTTAACTGTACACGAAAAGCCAGGGCATTTTCGTCTTTATGGGGTGTACTCCAATTGAGAGCCCTCCACATGTCTCATTGTATTAGAGTATTGGAGTATATTTTGTCTTCTAGTTCCAACAGTTACATCTGGTCTTCTGCGGTCACCTATAATATTACTAGTGGCCGCGCCGCCCCGGGAGTACTGGCCGCGTAGTGGATATTACGGCCCCCTATGAAACCGAGGATGTTTTGGATTTAACCCGCCCTTGTAAATTAGGGGAATAGTGAACTGAGACTATTCCTATAACTTTAAATTGTCCTTTTAGAATTTAAAGTTGCACAGTTTGAAACTTGTTGACCACGTCATTACCCTCTATAAATATATAATTTTAGAAGTTTTACAATTATATATTTATTATCAGTAATGGGTTATCGTTTGAGACCTTACATGAGATAATATTCGAGGAAGCCCATATTCCGCTTTCCATGGCATCAAGGGCCCAATCGTAGGGTTTGGCCCAATAGGTTAACTGGGCCCGTAAATTATACCATGGTTGTGATCCACGGTATATAGTATGTGTCCCACAATATACTTTAATCCAACGGTCACAGTGTATTGGAGTACATCCAATCGGACGATCCAGATTATATACTATTGGAGTGCATAGTGCGTGCACATGTATCAAATAGTTCCATCTTTTGTGTGAAAAGACCTCTATACCCCTTGGTTTTTTAACTGTACACGAAAAGCCAGGGGCATTTTCGTCTTTATGGGGTGTACTCCAATTGAGAGCCCTCCACATGTCTCATTGTATTGGAGTATTGGAGTACATTTTGTCTTCTAGTTCCAACATTTACATCTGGTCTTCTGCGGCCACCTATAATATTACTAGTGGCCGCGCCGCCCCGGGAGTACTGGCCGCGCAGCGGATATTCCGGCCCCCTATGAAACCGAGGATGTTTTGGATTTAACCCGCCTTTGTAAATTAGGGGAATAGTGAACTGAGACTATTCCTATAACTTTAAATTGTCGTTTTATAATTTAAAGTTGCACAGTATGAAACTTGTTGACCACGTCATTACCCTCTATAAATATATAATTATAGAAGTTCTACAATTATATATTTATTATCAATAATGGGTTATCGTTTGAGACATTACATGAGATACTATTCGAGGAAGCCCATATTCCGCTTTCCATGGCGTCAAGGGCCCAATCGTAGGGTTTGGCCCAATCTTAGGGTTTGGCCCAATAGTTTAACTGGGCCCGTAAATTATACCGTGGTTGTGATCCACGGTATATAGTGTGTGTCCCATAATATACTTTAATCCAAGGGTCTCAATGTATTGGAGTACATCTAATCGGACGATCCAGATTATATACTATTAGAGTGCATAGTGCGTGCACATGTATCAAATAGTTCCATGTTTTGTGTGAAAAGACCTCTATACCCCTTGGTTTTTTAACCGTACACGAAAAGCCAGGGGCATTTTCGTCTTTATGGGGTGTACTCCAATTGAGAGCCCTTCACCTTTCTCATTGTATTGGAGTATTGGAGTACATTTTATCTTCTAGTTCCAACAGTTACATCTGGTCTTCCGCGGCCACCTATAATATTACTAGTGGCCGCGCCGCCCCAGGAGTACTTGCCGCGCTGCGGATATTCCGGCCCCCTTTGAAACTGAGGATGTTTTGGATTTAACCCGCCTTTGTAAATTAGGGGAATAGTGAACTGAGACCATTTCTATAACTTTTAATTGTCGTTTTACAATTTAAAGTTGCACAGTATGAAACTTATTGACCACGTCATTACCATCTATAATATATAATTTTAGAAGTTCTATAATTATATATTTATTATCGGTAATGGGTTATCGTTTGAGACCTTACAGGAGATACTATGAGAGGAAGCCCATATTCCGCTTTCCCTGGCGTCAAGGGCCCAATCGTAGGGTTTGGCCCAATAGGTTAACTGGGCCCGTAAATTATACCATGGTTGTGATCCACGGTATATAGTGTGTGTCCCACAATATACTTTAATCCAACGGTCTCAGTGTATTGGAGTACATCCAATCGGACGATCCAGATTATATACTATTGGAGTGCATAGTGCGTGCACATGTATCAAATAGTTCCATCTTTTGTGTGAAAAGACCTCTATACCCCTTGGTTTTTTAACTGTACACGAAAAGCCAGGGGCATTTTCGTCTTTATGGGGTGTACTCCAATTGAGAGCCCTCCACATGTCTAATTGTATTGGAGTATTGGAGTACATTTTGTCTTCTAGTTCCAACATTTACATCTGGTCTTCTGCGGCCACCTATAATATTACTAGTGGCCGCGCCGCCCCGGGAGTACTGGCCGCGCAGCGGATATTCCGGCCCCCTATGAAACCGAGGATGTTTTGGATTTAACCCGCCTTTGTAAATTAGGGGAATAGTGAACTGAGACTATTCCTATAACTTTAAATTGTCGTTTTATAATTTAAAGTTGCACAGTATGAAACTTGTTGACCACGTCATTACCCTCTATAAATATATAATTATAGAAGTTCTACAATTATATATTTATTATCAATAATGGGTTATCGTTTGAGACATTACATGAGATACTATTCGAGGAAGCCCATATTCCGCTTTCCATGGCGTCAAGGGCCCAATCGTAGGGTTTGGCCCAATCTTAGGGTTTGGCCCAATAGTTTAACTGGGCCCGTAAATTATACCGTGGTTGTTATCCACGGTATATAGTGTGTGTCCCATAATATACTTTAATCCAAGGGTCTCAATGTATTGGAGTACATCCAATCGGACGATCCAGATTATATACTATTAGAGTGCATAGTGCGTGCACATGTATCAAATAGTTCCATGTTTTGTGTGAAAAGACCTCTATACCCCTTGGTTTTTTAACCGTACACGAAAAGCCAGGGGCATTTTCGTCTTTATGGGGTGTACTCCAATTGAGAGCCCTTCACCTTTCTCATTGTATTGGAGTATTGGAGTACATTTTATCTTCTAGTTCCAACAGTTACATCTGGTCTTCCGCGGCCACCTATAATATTACTAGTGGCCGCGCCGCCCCAGGAGTACTTGCCGCGCTGCGGATATTCCGGCCCCCTTTGAAACTGAGGATGTTTTGGATTTAACCCGCCTTTGTAAATTAGGGGAATAGTGAACTGAGACCATTTCTATAACTTTTAATTGTCGTTTTACAATTTAAAGTTGCACAGTATGAAACTTGTTGACCACGTCATTACCATCTATAATATATAATTTTAGAAGTTCTATAATTATATATTTATTATCGGTAATGGGTTATCGTTTGAGACCTTACAGGAGATACTATGAGAGGAAGCCCATATTCCGCTTTCCCTGGCGTCAAGGGCCCAATCGTAGGGTTTGGCCCAATAGGTTAACTGGGCCCGTAAATTATACCATGGTTGTGATCCACGGTATATAGTCTGTGTCCCACAATATACTTTAATCCAACGGTCTCAGTGTATTGGAGTACATCCAATCGGACGATCCAGATTATATACTATTAGAATGCATAGTGCGTGCACATATATAAAATATTTCCATCTTTTGTGTGAAAAGACCTCCATACCCCTTGGTTTTTTAACTGTACATGAAAAGCCAGGGGCGTTTTCGTCTTTACGGGGTATACTCCAATTGAGAGCCCTCCACCTGTCTCATTGTATTGGAGTATTGGAGTACATTTTGTCTTCTAGTTCCAACAGTTACATCTGGTCTTCCGCGGCCACCTATAATATTACTGGTGGCCGCGCCGCCCCGGGAGTACTGGCCGCACAGAGGATATTCCGGCCCCCTGTGAAACTGAGGATGTTTTGGATTTAACCCGTTTTTGTAAACTAGGGGAATTGTGAACTGAGACTATTCCTATAACTTTAAATTGTCATTTTACAATTTAAAGTTGCACAGTATGAAACTTGTTGACCACGTCATTACCCTCTATAAAAATATAATTTTAGAAGTTCTACAATTATATATTTATTATCAGTAATGGGTTATCGTTTGAGACCTTACAAGAGATAATATTTGAGGAAGCCCATATTCCGCTTTCCATGGCATCAAGGGCCCAATCGTAGGGTTTGGCCCAATAGGTTAACTGGGCCCATAGATTATACCGTGGTTGTGATCCACGGTATATAGTGTGTGTTCTATAATATACTTTAATCCAACGATCTCAGTGTATTGGAGTACATCCAATCGGACGATCCAGATTATATACTATTAGAGTGCATAGTGCGTGCACATGTATCAAATAGTTCCATCTTTTGTGTGAAAAGACCTCTATGCCCCTTGCTTTTTTAACTGTACACGAAAAGCAAGGGGCATTTTCATCTTTATGGGGTGTACTCCAATTGAGAGCCCTCCACCTATCTCATTGTATTGGAGTATTGGAGTACATTCTGTCTTCTAGTTCCAACAGTTACATCTGGTCTTCCGCGGCCACCTATAATATTACTGGTGGCCGCGCCGCCCCGGGAGTACTGTCCGCGCTGCGGATATTCCGGCCCCCTGTGAAACCGAGAATGTTTTGGATTTAACCCGCATTTGTAAATTACGGGAATAGTGAACTGAGACTATTCCTATAACTTTAAATTGCCATTTTACAATTTAAAGTTGCACAGTATGAAACTTGTTGACCACGTCATTACCCTCTATAAATATATAATTTTAGTAGTTCTACAATTATATATTTATTATCAGTAATGGGTTATCGTTTGAGACCTTACATTAGATACTATTCGAGGAAGCCCATATTCCGCTTTCCATGGCGTCAAGGGCCCAAGCGTAGGGTTTGGCCCAATAGGTTCACTGGGCCCGTAAATTATACCGTGCTTGTGTTCCACGGTAAAGTTAGGGTTATTACATACGGGTCCAGTTAACCTATTGAGCCAAACCTTACGATTGGGCCCTTGACACTATGGAAAGCGAAATATGGGCTTCCTCGAATAGTATCTCATGTAAGGTCTCAAACGATAACCCATTATTGATAATAAATATATAATTGTAGAACTTCTAAAATTATATATTTATAGAGGGTAATGACGTGGTCAACAAATTTCATACTGTGCAACTTTAAATTGTAAAACGACAATTTAAAGTTATCGGAATAGTCTCAGTTCACTATTCCCCTAATTTACAAAGGCGGGTTAAATCCAAAACATCCTCGGTTTCACAGGGGGCCGGAATATCCGCTGCGCGGCCAGTACTCCCCGGGAGGCGTGGCAACCAGTAATATTATAGGTGGTCGCGGAAGACCAGATGTAACTGTTGAAACTAGAAGATAAAATGTACTCCAATACTCCAATACAATGAGACAGGTGGAGGGCTCTCAATTGGAGTACACCCTATAAAGACGAAAATGCCCCAGGCTTTTCGTTTACAGTTAAAAAACTAAGGGGTATAAAGGTCTTTTCACACAAAAGATGGTACTATTTGATATATGTGCACGCACTATGCACTCTAATAGTATATAATCTGGATCGTCCGATTGGATGTACTCCAATACACTGAGACCGTTGGATTAAAGTATATTATGGGACACACACTATATACCGTGGATCACAACCACGATATACTTTACGGGCCCCGTTAACCTATTGGGCCAAACCCTACGATTGGGCCCTTGACGCCATGGAAAGCGGAATATGGGCTTCCTCGAATAGTATCTCATGTAAGGTCTCAAACGATAACCCATTACTGAAAATAAATATATAATTGTAGAACTTCTAAAATTATATACTTATAGAGGGTAATGACGTGGTCAACAAGTTTCATACTGTGCAACTTTAAATTGTAAAACGATAATTTAAAGTTATAGGAATAGTCTTAGTTCACTATTCCCCTAATTTACAAAGGCGGGTTAAATCCAAAATTTCCTCGGTTTCAAAGGGGGCCGGAATATCCGCTACGCGGCCAGTACTCCCGGGGCGGCGCGGCCACCAGTAATATTATAGGTGGCCGCGGAAAACCAGATGTAACTGTTGGAACTAGAAGAAAAAATGTACTCCAATACTCCAATACAATGAGACAGGTGGAGGGCTCTCAATTGGAGTACACCCCATAAAGATGAAAATGCCCCTAGCTTTTCATGTACAGTTAAAAAACCAAGGGGTGTACAGGTCTTTTCACACAAAAGATGGAACTATTTGATACATGTGCACGCATTATGCACTCTAATAGTATATAATCTGGATCGTCCGATTGGATGTACTCCAATACACTGAGACCGTTGGATTAAAGTATATTATGGGACACACACTATATACCGTGGATCACAACAACGGTATAATTTACGGGCCCAGTTAACCTATTGGGCCAAACCCTACGATTGGGCTCTTGACACCATGGAAAGCGGAATATCGGCTTCCTGGAATAGTATCTCATGTAAGGTCTCAAACGATAACCCATTATTGATAATAAACATATAATTGTAGAACTTCTAAAATTATATATTTATAGAGGGTAATGACGTGGTCAACAAGTTTCATACTGTGCAACTTTAAATTGTAAAACGACAATTTAAAGTTATAGGAATAGTCTCAATTCACTATTCCCCTAATTTACAAAGGCGGGTTAAATCCAAAACATCCTCGGTTTCACAAGGGGCCGGAATATCCGCTGCGCGGCCAGTACTCCCCGGGCGGCGCGGCCACCAGTAATATTATAGGTGGCCGCGGAAGACCAGATGTAACTGTTGGAACTATAAGATAAAATGTACTCCAATACTCCAATACAATGAGACAGGTGGAGGGCTCTCAATTGGAGTACACCCCATAAAGACGAAAATGCCCCAGGCTTTTCATTTACAGTTAAAAAACCAAGGGGTATAGAGGTCTTTTCACACAAAAGATGGAACTATTTGATACATGTGCACGCACTATCCACTCTAATAGTATATAATCTGGATCGTCCAATTGGATGTACTCCAATACACTTAGACCGTTGGATTAAAGTATATTATGGGACAGACACTATATACCGTGGATCACAACCACGATTTACTTTACGGGCCCCGTTAACCTATTGGGCCAAACCCTACGATTGGGCCCTTGACGCCATGGAAAGCGGAATATGGGCTTCCTCGAATAGTATCTCATGTAAGGTCTCAAACGATTACCCATTACTGATAATAAATATATAATTGTAGAACTTCTAAAATTATATATTTATAGAGGGTAATGACGTGGTCAACAAGTTTCATACTGTGCAACTTTAAATTGTAAAACGATAATTTAAAGTTATAGGAATAGTCTCAGTTCACTATTCCCCTAATTTACAAAGGCGGGTTAAATCCAAAACATCCTCGGTTTCACAGGGGGCCGGAATATCCGCTACGCGACCAGTACTCCAGGGGCGGCGCGGCCACCAGTAATATTATAGGTGGCCGCGGAAGACCAGATGTAACTGTTGGAACTAGAAGACAAAATGTACTCCAATACTCCAATACAATAAGACAGGTGCAGGGCTCTCAATTGGAGTACACCCCACAAAGACGAAAATGCCCCTGGCTTTTCATGTACAGTTAAAAAACCATGGGGTGTAGAGGTCTTTTCACATAAAAGATGGAACTATTTGATACATGTGCATGCACTGTGCACTCTAATAGTATATAATCTGGATCGTCCGATTGGATGTACTCCAATACACTGTAATCGTTGGATTAAAGTATATTATGGGACACACACTATATACCGTGGATCACAACCACGGTATAATTTACGGGCCCAGTTAACCTATTGGGCGAAACCCTACGATTGGGCCCTTGACGCCGTGGAAAGCGAAATATGGGCTTCCTCGAATAGTATCTCATGTAAGGTTTCAAATGATAACCCATTACTAATAATAAATATATAATTGTAGAACTTCTAAAATTATATATTTATAGAGGGTAATGACGTGGTCAACAAATTTCATACTGTGTAACTTTAAATTGTAAAACGATAATTTAAAGTTAAAGGAATAGTCTCAGTTCACTATTCCCCTAATTTACAAAGGCGGGTTAAATCCAAAAAATCCTCGGTTTCACAGGGGGGCGGAATATCTGCTGCGCGGCCAGTACTCCCGGGGCGGCGCGGCCACCAGTAATATTATAGGTGGCCGCGGAAGACCAGATGTAACTGTTGGAACTAGAAGACAAAATGTACTCCAATACTCCAATACAATGAGACAGGTGGAGGGCTCTCAATTGGAACACACCCCACAAAGACGAAAATGCCCCTAGCTTTTCATGTAGAGTTAAAAAAACAAGGGGTGTAGAGGTCTTTTCACACAAAAGATGGAACTATTTGATACATGTGCACGCATTATACACTCTAATAGTATATAATCTGGATCGTCCGATTGTGTAAGAACCCAGATTTTGGGTGGAATTAAAACTTTTATGTATTTAATGATGTAAGAATGAATAGTGGATACGGCTACAATGTAATAATTGATATTTGGGAAAGAATGAATGGAATTCGACTTTATTATGTTTATGTCTTGAAGAATGCTAAAGGGTGACAACATAGGTAAGAATAATCTATCTTCTAAGGGAATAAGATATGGCAACTTCAAGCAAGAGAATACTCTCATGTCATCCAGATCGATAATGATTAATCCAGTAGTTCCGTAAAAAGGTTAAGGAACGATCGAAAGAGAATACGGACAATTATACAACCCTAAGAGATCAAGTAAAGAATACAGAATGAATAGTGTTTTGGTGGGAGTATTTAATAATATGAGACGACACTATATAGAAGTATTCGGAACGGATTTCCGAATTCGTATTAGTGATACAGGGGGAAAATAAGAGTATGTAAAAGCTGTCGGATTCTGAAAAACCGCACTTTTATTTTCTCCGAGAGTTCCCTGGACACTGATAGCCTTAAGTATTTAACGAATGGATTAAAGGAATATAAAATGGAAAGTTAGAATGGAAGATGGAGAATGAAAATATTAATATTAAAGAGGATTCCCGGTAAACCCTAATTAGAAATCCGTGAAATATTCTCACGAACGATCAATCGAAACGGGTAATAATCGGACACAGAAATAAGCAGAGGAAGCAAGAGTCTTGTGCAAGCTACTAGTATAAATATCTAGTAACTAAATTAGAAGCAAGGAACTAGCACCTTAGAGGAAGAACTAAGTATTTAGCAAGTAACTACCTAGTTAAGCTTTAACCACCATAAAACCAACACATGTCTTGCCATTTGATCATCCAACACCTCATCACTTTAATAAAGTGACTTTTACAAGATATTATGTTGTAAGTGGATGAGAGTGAATGAGATTAAAACACAAAAAAATCAAAAGAACCAAGCAACTCTCCCCCCCCCCCATTTCAAGAAACCATTCGGCCTCACAATTAATTCAAAATCCAAACTCCACCTTCCCACCATTGTTTGTTCTTGAAATAATTAAGGTGAGTCTTACATTTCATAAAACTTTTCTCCTCAAAATCTTAGCTTCAAACTCATCCTTTTTCATTTTCAAAAAAATCAAACAAGAGGAGGGTGAATAGTGTTCATCAAGTACTAACTTTGTTTTCTTGATTTTTCATGGTTGATCTAGCAAGCATAATCACTCCTAAGGACCATACAAGGCTTAGTAAGGCTATATCACTATCTAAGGAAGGTATAAAGCTCTTGAAACCCTAACCCTTGTTTGAGATTTAAGCATGTTTATGATAGTTATAACTTAGTTATGGTTATGTTAAGATTATAAGAATGATTATGTATGGATTTTTGGATTAATGATGTAAATAGCTAGATGAACGAAAAGGGATTGCTTGGCCTCAGTTCATGTATATGTTGTTTGGGTTGGATACTATGTTTATGGGAAGATTCGAAATTGATAGATATTCGATTTACAGCCGTTATAATGCCCAATTTTACAATACCATGTTTTGTATGCCATTTTCCATGTCGAACCCCTACTGTCCAGAGACCTTATCTGCCATGATAGGATAGGTAATGTTCTAAGCTTCGTTTTGATATAAAGATCACGTGAAACGGACTTACGGTTTAGGATTTATGACCAAATTACTAAAAGTAGTTCGAATCCGTAAACGAAAGTTCGTAACTGAAATTGAACCCTCGTAAACTATGTAACGTCATGGCGAATCTTGGTAAATAAATACTAGGGGTAAGAAGGAAGGTGTGAAAGAAAACCGTATGTCAAAAAGAGCATTTTTCGATTTATTAAAAATGTTCGAGTCAAGGTTAAACGCGAACGAACCCCTAAAAGACGACTCTTTTATAACTTCGGTAAAACACTTAGAAAACGAGCGATAGAACTCGGAGTATAATATTGGTTCGTAACGATCAACCTTAGAACTCATATGAATTAAGTATGTCCCAAGTATAAGTGCAGTGACATGTCGTATTAACGAACGAATGTCGAGTCGGATCAGTGATAATAAGTAATCCACTAAAAGGGGTATAACGAGATAACTCGAGAACGTGTTTCGATTTAAGTATAACTTAACTTTTAATATGTTAAGTGATTAATCCCGAATGCCTTGGCTATTTATAGATCACCAAGCTGAACCGGGACCCGCTACCACTACCCCTTACCGTACTCGACTACCAGGCAAGTTTCAATTCCCTTCTTTTAGGCTGTTGTTGTGATTGAATAAATATATATATATGATTGCTGATATACATATGCCATTGCATGCATGCCTACTTTCAAGTTGAATTGATATACTTGTTCCCTAAATGTTATTGTTGGCTTATAAGCTAGATAGTTATATATCAGTTATAAGCCGGGTGTTGTAAGACCCTCATAGAAGGGCATATACATCTTATTAATCAAGTATAGA
Source organism: Saposhnikovia divaricata (assembly GCA_036435485.1). Taxonomy (NCBI): domain Eukaryota; kingdom Viridiplantae; phylum Streptophyta; class Magnoliopsida; order Apiales; family Apiaceae; genus Saposhnikovia; species Saposhnikovia divaricata. The sequence continues at coordinate 49,024,542 of CM071594.1, read as the reverse complement.
CCGGGAGTCAATATTCCTTGATATATCGAGATTACCTCGGAGGAAAATATTTAAGTAAATATTTTCTATTATTTGGGCGACGAATATTATTTGAATATTCGTTCGAGACTAATTATTTTAACGATCCTTACTTCAAATAATTATTTGAACGTAACCATTCGACGAATAATATTTTTCAATATTCATTCAAAGTCGAATAGATTATCGATTATTATTCCGAATATTCTTCTAAAGATTGGACTACTAAATGAATATTATTTGAATATCCATTTAGAATATTACTTTATTAAATGAATATTACTTTTGAATATTCATTTAAGATATTACTTACTTGATGAATATTATTCTAATATTCATCTGAAGCTTGATTTATTTATCGACTCTTATCTCGAATATTCCTTTAAAGCTTGGATTACTAAATGAATATTACTTGATATTCATTTAGAATATTATTCATTAAACGAATATTACTTTTTCAATAAACATTTAAATTCCTAATTAATTATGAATATTATTTTGAATATACATCCAGGGTTCTATTTAATCATCGAATATTATTTTAAATATTTTAAATATTCCTTTCGGGACTTATTAAGTAATGAATATTATTTTGAATATTCATTTGATTATTTAATTATGAAATAAATATTCTCTCGATATTTCTTCAAGAATTATTTGGGAAATACTCTGATTAAAGATATTCTTTCATATTCCTAAATAATCTGTAAAATATTTTAATTCAATAAATATTCTCTGAATATTTATTCCATACTTAGAATAACCCCGATAAGGTTTATCTTCTTCGATTATTACCGAAAATATCTCGGAGTCATATTATTATTAATCTTATATCAAGAAAGGTTCTCAGACATCATTCTTCTTTGAGTCTATTTCCTTAATAATAAGGGAACCTTACTTGGAAAATGTTATTTATCTTGTCGACTTCCCGGTCATAAAGTATTCCCTTCACCCGCAACTCGGGTGCTGTTGACTTATTAAGTCGTTGCTTACCTTCTCATCTTTCGAGGGGTAAGATTACTGGAACAAGTTGATATCCGTTACCAAGTAATAGCTTGGGAGTTATTGGTAAATTTTCCTTTCCAACTAGATACGACTACTTTGTGGAGTCTTATCAACAAGTATTATACTTGGGGAAAGGGGGACGAACGTTACATTCAGAATCATGAATTCTATTTGAACTAGGAGTCGTGTAAGAGGCCGAGTAGCGCCGGTCCATCCCCTTTGGCCCAACCGTTGGCCGGGGAGAGCTAGTAAGGCGGTATACAAGTAAAGCCGTCAGTTCTTCCTTCTACCGGTAGTAAATCTAAATTGAGCTGTACGATCTCGACTGATCATCAAGATTGGAACAGCGGGCACGGTGAATACTCCATCATTGGTTCATCATCCAAATTTATTTATTTCCTGCAACATGATTACTGTTGGCAGAGTTGGAAAAGTGTCATAACTGGAATTGCAACCTTTTCTTGCAAGTTCCTCTTCTTAATAACAATAAGAATATCTCGCTTACTTTGATGTAGCAGATATTTCTTCAAACAAATACTTTCAGTTACCTTGTAACTTCATCGTTCATATTTTACTGGCATCATTTCTGTAAATGCATGGCATATGGTTTGAAAGATAGCTTTGAACTGTTTTAAATTATCATTCAGTTATATATTTGTTGGTGGGCTTTCGCTCACCCTTGCTTTGTTTATATTTTGTCACAACAACAGCTAAGACAGATGGCTCGCGTCAGGCGCACTCGGCGCAAGCAGGTTACCCGACCCACCGGACTACCCGCTGAGATGCTAGCCGCCATTGCTGAGGTAGCATAGTTAGACAGCTTTTGTTTCCTGTTTAACTATATGTATAATTAATGTAATCAACGGCAAAACTTTTAAACCTATGATGTTATCCTTTTGGGATTGTAATAACTTTTATTCGTAACCCCTTTTAATGTAAGACTTATTTCAATTTTATCTCTGGGACTATAACTGTTGTGTGTGTGAGTGGTAATTATTGTGGGGTCACAGCATGTGATTTATTTATTGTGGACTCAAGTCAAGTATTATGAATGGATGTAAGACCGTAACCACCAGATCCCTGACCCCGGATCTGGGGGTGTTACAGAGATGGTATCAGAGCGAGAGTTATATATCCCAAGTGATGATACGACGTTATATAATAATAAATTCAATAATATAATAAGAACCCTTGCCAGGTTCACCTAAAACCCTTACGGGAACTTTTTAAGTATTATGATAGTAACATAGTTCGTCTTGTGTAGGCGAGCGACTTGTCGGCCCAGGAGGCAGCTGCGAGACAGCATGATGAGGACATGTTCCGGACTAGGGACCCATACTATGAGCACTTGCCTGAGGAGGATACTGAGCTTGAGGAGGAGGACGCTGAGGAGGTCCAGGTTGATGCTGATACTGATGTGATCGAGTCTGAGGAGGAGGACCCTGAGGAGGTCCAGGATGATGCTGACACAGATGTTGTTGAGACTGAGGGGGAGGAGGACCCGGAGGGGATCCAGACAGGACAGGATGCTGAGTTAGCGGTTGAGGATGATGATTATTGGGTTGTGACTGAGATCAGGACTTTGGGAGATGACACTGACATGACCACGGATCAGGTGGTGCCGGTAGATGAGGGTGTTGAGGGAGATATAGATGAGCCAGTAGTTGGTGCTGTAGGGAGTTCTGGACATTCTGTGCCACTCCTCCCTGTTGAGAGAGCCCCTACCCCACCACCACTACCTGTGAGCCCGTACCCCAACGAGTTTGAGGAGCTTACCCCAGAGCCCCAGCAAACAGAGACTGCCGCTCCAGCTGAGCTATCCACCCCACCTCATGCCCCGATAGGAGGAGTCCCAGTATGTGTTCACAACTTGATTGTGAACGGGCTTTATAGAGAGTTGTCTGTGGCAGATGCCAGGTTGGCAGAGTCAAGGAGTGAGTTAGCAGCAGAGAGAGCCGCCCGGATGAGGGTGCAGGGCAGGAGGACTATCAGTGACAGAGTTGGGTATAGGGCTGTGACCCGCTTCGAGCTGAGGGCTCGGGTGAGGGTGCGACAATTGCCTACTGATGGGCATGGTAGGGTAGACAGAGCAGAGGCTGAGGAGGTTTTTCGCATCGCCATGGGGAGGTTCGGAGGATGTTTCGTCGTGGCGGCTGATTTCAGATGTAGTGATGCAGTGGTCTAGTTGTCTAGTCATGTACGGACATAGTAGTGCCGGCTTTTGTAGGGATGGTTTCTTGTACTTGTTTTCCCTTTTTGCAGACTAGACAGATAGACAGCGTATTTCACTTTTGACTTGTTGTTGTTGTTAGGATGGCTGTACTTTAAACTATCGTTGTAACTCGGATGTTGTACCTTTTCGGTACCTGGTATATATTTGTTTCCATTTCAGTCATTACAATTTTGTTGGGATGTGATCACGAGTTTATTAGCATATGTATTACTTTTCGATTAAGTTGCCATGAGTTATTAAACTGTGGGATTTTAAACCCAATCATGTAAAGAATTATGCAAGGAAAAAATCCTTTAAAACAGGTAAGTGAACCTAATGTATAATTTTCCAAATTTTCAGTAAAATGCCTCCAAGACGAATGGGCACTAGGGCTAACCCCCGAGAATCTACTGACCAAGAGAGTCACAACCAACGCGAGGAAAACCATGAAAGTAGTGAGGAACAAGATCAGGACTATAATGAGCAAGAAGATTCCCAGTATGGAGCAGAGGATGAACCCCTGTACTCTGAAGAATTTGAAAGGGAAATAGAGGGTGGAGAAACTGAAGTAGAACAGGAAGGGGAGAACCAGGGCGGAAACCCCATGGGCCAATTTATGGATCTACTTAGGCAGAATTTGAACCAATACCCCCAACCACCACCAGGCAACAACACTTCAGTGGCAAATTCCTTTAGGGCCTTTAAGTCCCTTAAGCCCCCAGAGTTCCACGGATCGGTTGATCCCGTTGAGGCGAGGGCCTGGATCAAGGAAATGGAAAAGTCTTTTGAGATTCTGAGTATCAATGAGGCTCAGAAGACAGTTTTTTCTACTTACCTACTAAAGGGAGAGGCCAATTATTGGTGGGAAGCCAAGAAAAACATGGAGACTGATGCTGTCATAGCCTGGGAAAGGTTCAAACAATTATTCCTGGAGAAGTACTTCCCGAAGTTCATGAAAACCCAGATGGAACTTAAGTTCTTGGAACTGAAACAGAACAATATGTCAGTGGCGGACTATGAGGCCAAATTTACTGAGCTATCGAGATTTGTGCCAGAGTTTGTAGACACAGAAGAAAAGAAAGCTAACAGGTTTCAACAAGGGCTGAAGCAGTGGATCCAGAATAGGGTGGCTGTTTTAGAGATTACAGATTATGCCACCTTGGTGCAGAAGGCAACCATTGTGGAGGCTGGTAGTGATCAGATGCAGAGAGAGAGAGAGAGAAAGGGGGGATAAAGATAAAGCATGTTAGTATGGGCGGAAGATCCGCTGGAGGAAAACCCCCAACCAAGTTTAATCGAGGAGCGGTTTCCCTACCAGGGAGGAATGTAGGGTTTAAACCATCTGCGAGTGTAAGTGTGAGCCAGGGCGGCCATCAATCAGGAATGTCCCGTTCCAGCCCTTCTCGACCTCCATTGCCATTGTGTGCTACTTGTGGGAAGAGGCACTCCGGGGTGTGCAACCTGAAGCAGATAAACTGTTATAAGTGTGGGCGAGCTGGGCATTATGCTACCGCTTGCACCACGGTCATCCCTAACAGCACAACCTGTTTCCAGTGTGGACAGCGAGGGCACATGAGGAAGGATTGCCCAAAGAGCAAACCAGCAGCATCAGGAGCAAGCAAGGTTTCCTCAAATAGGCCACCAACTGCTAGGACTTTTAATATGTCAGTACAAGATGCCGTGAGGGACACAGATGTGATAGCAGGTACTTTTTCTCTCAATTCAGTCAGTGCAAATGTCTTATTTGATTCAGGAGCAACTAAGTCTTTTATATCTAGAGATTTTGCGCATAAGTTGAAACTTAAAACCCAGCCACTAAGAGATTCCTTACAAGTAGAAATAGCTAATCAGGAAATCGTACCGGTTAATCAAATTCACCCTGATTGTAAGCTAGAAATAGGAGGACGATCCTTCTATGTCGATTTAATTCCTTTTAAGCTAGGGGAATTCGATGTCATTTTGGGTATGGATTGGTTGTCTCGCAATGATGCGCGGATAGATTGTAAAGGGAAAAAGGTTAAGTTGAAAACCCCAGGGAAGAAAGAAATAGTGTTTAAGAGGATGCGACAGACCCAGAAAATTTTGACCATGGCGCAAACCAAGAGATTGTTACGAAAGGGGAAACGAGGCTTATTTAGCCTACGTTATAGATACTCAGAAGGAAGTGCCAAGATTGCAAGACATTCTGGTAGTTAATGAGTTGGAGGACGTGTTCCCACAAGATTTTCCCGGACTACCACCTGATAGGGTAATTGAGTTTGCCATCGAATTAGCCCCGGGGACGGTGCCAGTTTCGAAGGCCCCGTACCGACTAGCCCCAGTAGAAATGAAGGAGCTAGCTAAACAATTACAGGAATTGTTGGATAAGGGCATGATAAGGCCCAGTGTGTCGCCTTGGGGCGCACCAGTGTTGTTTGTTAAGAAAAAGGATGGAAGTATGAGGTTATGCATCGACTACAGAGAATTGAACAAGCTAACCATAAAGAATAAGTATCCATTGCCCAGGATAGACGATTTGTTTGACCAGCTAAGAGGAGCTGAATACTTCTCTAAGATTGATTTGAGAACGGGATATCACCAACTGAAGATCAAACCTGAAGATATCCCGAAGACTGCATTCCGCACCAGATATGGACATTATGAGTTCTTAGTTATGTCATTTGGATTGACCAACGCCCCAGCAGCCTTCATGGACCTAATGAATAGAGTGTTCAAGGAATATTTGGACAAATTCGTGATAGTTTTCATTGATGATATTCTCATCTATTCAAAGACAGAGGCAGAACACGCTGAACATTTAAGGATAACCTTAGAAATACTCAGGAAAGAGCAGTTATATGCCAAGTTCTCCAAGTGTGACTTTTGGAAAAATGAGGTACAATTCTTAGGGCACGTGATCAATAGAGAAGGAGTGTTGGTTGACCCCTCCAAGATAGAAGCAGTTTCAAACTGGGAACGGCCAACTACTCCAACCGAGGTGAGGAGTTTCATTGGACTGGCCGGATATTACAGGAGATTTGTCCAAGACTTTGCGAAAATCGCAGCTCCATTAACTCGACTTACCCGTAAAACCGAGAAATTTGAATGGACTGAGAAATGCGAGAAGAGTTTCCAAGAGTTAAAGAAGAGGCTGGTGACAGCCCCAGTGCTGGCATTACCTGATGGAAAAGGAGATTTCGTGATTTACAGTGATGCTTCGCATAAAGGACTGGGATGCGTGCTTATGCAGCACGGCAAGGTAATAGCGTATGCGTCTAGGCAATTGAAGGATTATGAAGTCAGATATCCCACGCATGATCTAGAACTAGCAGCCATAGTCTTCGCTTTAAAGATTTGGAGACACTACCTGTATGGGGAAAAATGCGAGATTTACACAGACCATAAGAGCCTCAAATACATTTTCACTCAGAAAGAGCTTAACATGCTCTAGAGGAGATGGTTAGAGTTAATCAAGGATTATGACTGTGAAATTCGCTATCACCCGGGCAAAGCCAATGTGGTGGCTGACGCCCTTAGTCGGAAAGAGAAGCTCAAGATGATAACTTCAGAGAAAGAGCTAGTGAAGGATTTTGAGAAGTTGGAAATCGAGGTTAAGTTACCTGGAGAGTGCCAAGAAAAGTTGATGGAAATTAGAATCCAACCTCCATTGCTAGAAAAGATTAGACTGTGCTAGGAACGGATGATGGAGGAAGAAAAGAACTCCACAGAAGAGCTAATGACCGGGGAGGAAATTAAGTGCGAAAGAGACAAGGAAGGGATCATGAGGTACACATACAGGATATGGATCCCAAACGTTCAGGAACTCAAGAATGAGATTTTAAATGAGGCACACAACTCAAGATACTCAGTGCACCCCGATAGCACCAAAATGTATAGGGATTTGAAGGAGTATTACTGGTGGCCCAATATGAAAAATGACGTAGCAGAGTGGGTAAGCAGATGCTTGACCTGCCAACGAGTGAAGGCAGAGCACCAGAAACCCAGCGGACTTCTACATCCCTTAGAGATTCCAGAATGGAAATGGGAACATATAGCCATGGATTTCGTAGTAGGTTTACCAAGGACCAAGGCTAATCATGACGCCATATGGGTAATTGTAGATCGACTGACGAAATCGGCTCACTTTCTCCCGATCAACGAAAGGTACACGGTCGACAGACTAGTGGACATCTACTTAAAAGAGATAGTGGCGCGACATGGAGTCCCAGTCGCAATAGTATCCGATCGAGATCCTAGATTTAACTCCAGGTTTTGGAGAAGTTTTTAAGAATGTGTAGGGACCCGGCTGAACATGAGCACAGCCTACCACCCCCAGACAGATGGGCAAAGTGAAAGGACCATCCAAACGCTAGAGGATATGTTGAGAGTCTGCGTGATAGACTTCAAGGGGAGTTGGGATGATCACTTGCCATTGGTTGAGTTCTCCTATAATAACAGTTATCATTCAAGCATTGGGATGCCACCTTATGAGGCCCTTTATGGAAGAAAATGTCGATCTCCCTTGTATTGGGATGAATTTGGAGAGCGAAAGATGCTCGGGCCCGAAGTGGTCCAACGAACTAAAGATGCAGTAGATCTAATCAGAGGACGGTTGGTAGCAGCCCAGGATCGACAAAAGAAATATGCCGACTTAGCTCGGAAAGGCAAGGAATACGAAGTGGGGGACCTAGTGTTCTTGAAAGTGTCACCTTGGAAAGGTTTAATGAGATTTGGGAAGAAAGGAAAGCTGAGTCCCAGATACATTGGACCATTTGAGATCTTGAGACGGATTGGGGAACTAGCTTATGAGCTCGCATTGCCCCCGAATCTATAGCAGGTGCACAATGTGTTCCATGTTTCGATGCTGAGGAAGTATAATCCGGATGCTAAGCATATTGTAGAGTATGAGCAAGTGGACATGCAACCAGACCTGACCTATGTGGAGCAACCTATGGAAATCATAGACCGGAAAGAACAAGTGCTCCGAAACAAGGTCATTCAGCTAGTCAGAGTTTTGTGGCAGAACCACAATGTAGAAGAATCCACCTGGGAACTTGAAAGCGCAATGTAAGAGAAGTACCCCCACTTGTTTTCAAACTGATTCCGGGACGGAATCCTTTTAAGGAGGGGAGACTGTAAGAACCCAGATTTTAGGTGGAATTAAAACTTTTATGTATTTAATAATGTAAGAATGAATAGTGGATACGGCTACAATGTAATAATTGATATTTGGGAAAGAATGAATGGAATTCGACTTTATTATGTTTATGTCTTGAAGAATGCTAAAGGGTGACAACATAGGTAAGAATAATCTATCTTCTAAGGGAATAAGATATGGCAACTTCAAGCAAGAGAATACTCTCATGTCATCCAGATCGATAACGATTAATCCAGTAGTTCCGTAAAAAGGTTAAGGAACGATCGAAAGAGAATACGGACAATTATACAACCCTAAGAGATCAAGTAAAGAATACAGAATGAATAGTGTTTTGGTGGGAGTATATAATAATATGAGACGACACTATATAGAAGTATTCGGAACGGATTTCCGAGTTCGTATTAGTGATCCAGGGGGAAAATAAGTGTATGTAAAAGCTGTCGGATTCTGAAAAACCGCACTTTTATTTTCTCCGAGAGTTCCCTGGACACTGATAGCCTTAAGTATTTAACGAATGGATTAAAGGAATATAAAATGGAAAGTTAGAATGAAAGATTGAGAATGAAAGTATTAATATTAAAGAGGATTCCCGGTAAACCCTAATTAGAAATCCGTGAAATATTCTCACGAACGATCAATCGAAACGGGTAATAACCGGACACAGAAACAAGCAGAGGAAGCAAGAGTCTTGTGCAAGCTACTAGTATAAATATCTAGTAATTAAACTAGAAGCAAGGAACTAGCACCTTAGAGGAAGAACTAAGTACTTAGCAAGTAACTACCTAGTTAAGCTTTAACCACCATAAAACCAACACATGTCTTGCCATTTGATCATCCAACACCTCATCACTTTAATAAAGTGACTTTTACAAGATATTATGTTGTAAGTGGATGAGAGTGAATGAGATTAAAACACAAAAAAATCAAAAGAACCAAGCAACTCTCCCCCCCCCCCATTTCAAGAAACCATTCGGCCTCACCATTAATTCAAAATCCAAACTCCACCTTCCCACCATTGTTTGTTCTTGAAATAATTAATGTGAGTCTTAAATTTCATAAAACTTATCTCCTCAAAATCTTAGCTTCAAACTCATCCTTTTCCATTTTCAAAAAAATAAAACAAGAGGAGGGTGAATAGTGTTCATCAAGTACTAACTTTGTTTTCTTGATTTTTCATGGTTGATCTAGCAAGCATAATCACTCCTAAGGACCATACAAGGCTTAGTAAGGCTATATCACTATCTAAGGAAGGTATAAAGCTCTTGAAACCCTAACCCTTGTTTGAGATTTAAGCATGTTTATGATAGTTATAACTTAGTTATGGTTATGTTAAGATTATAAGCATGATTATGTATGGATTTTTGGATTAATGATGTAAATAGCTAGATGAACGGAAAGGCATTGCTTGGCCTCAGTTCATGTATATAAGTCATGTATATGTTGTTTGGGTTGGATACTATGTTTATGGGAAGATTCGAAATTGATAGATATTCGATTTACAGCCGTTATAATGCCCGATTTTACAATACCATGTTTTGTATGCCATTTTCCATGTCGAACCCCTACTGTCCAGAGACCTTATCTGCCATGATAGGATAGGTAATGTTCTAAGCTTCGTTTTGATATAAAGATCACGTGAAACGGACTTACGGTTTAGGATTTATGACCAAATTACTAAAAGTAGTTCGAATCCGTAAACGAAAGTTCGTAACTGAAATTGAACCCTCGTAAACTATGTAACGTCATGGAGAATCTTGGTAAATAAATACTAGGGGTAAGAAGGAAGGTGTGAAAGAAAACCGTATGTCAAAAAGAGCATTTTTTGATTTATTAAAAATGTTCGAGTCAAGATTAAACGCGAACGAACCCCTAAAAGACGACTCTTTTATAACTTCGGTAAAACACTTAGAAAACGGGCGATAAAACTCGGAGTATAATATTGGTTCGTAACGATCAACCTTAGAACTCATATGACTTAAGTATGTCCCAAGTATAAGTGCAGTGACATGTCGTATTAACGAACGAATGTCGGGTCGGATCAGTGATAATAAGTAATCCACTAAAAGGGGTATAACGAGATAACTCGAGAACGTGTTTCGATTTAAGTATAACTTAACTTTTAATATGTTAAGTGATTAATCCCGAATGCCTTGGCTATTTATAGATCACCAAGCTGAACCGGGACCCGCTACCACTACCCCTTACCGTACTCGACTACCAGGCAAGTTTCAATTCCCTTCTTTTAGGCTGTTGTTGTGATTGAATAAATATATATATATATATATATATATATATATATATATATATATATATATATATATATATATATATATGATTGCTGATATACATATGTCATTGCATGCATGCCTACTTTCAAGTTGAATTGATATACTTGTTCCCTGAATGTTATTGTTGGCTTATAAGCTAGATAGTTATATATCAGTTATAAGCCGGGTGTTGTAAGACCCTCATAGAAGGGCATATACATCTTATTAATCAAGTATAGACCGGGAGTCAATATTCCTTGATATATCGAGATAACCTCGGAGGAAAATATTTAAGTAATTATTTTCTATTATTTGGGCGACTAATATTATTTGAATATTCGTTCGAGACTAATTATTTTAACGATCCTTACTTCAAATAATTATTTGAACGTAACCATTCGACGAATAATATTTTTCAATATTCAATTAAAGTCGAATAGATTATCGATTATTATTCCGAATATTCTTCTAAAGATTGGACTACTAAATGAATATTATTTGAATATCCATTTAGAATATTACTTTATTAAATGAATATTACTTTTGAATATTCATTTAAGATATTACTTACTTGATGAATATTATTATAATATTCATCTGAAGCTTGATTTATTTATCGACTCTTATCTCGAATATTCCTTTAAAGCTTGGATTACTAAATGAATATTACTTGATATTCATTTAGAATATTATTCATTAAACGAATATTACTTTTTCAATAAACATTTAAACTCCTAATTAATTATGAATATTATTTTGAATATACATCCAGGGTTCTATTTAATCATCGAATATTATTTTAAATATTTTAAATATTCCTTTCAGGACTTATTAAGTAATGAATATTATTTTGAATATTCATTTGATTATTTAATTATGCAATAAATATTCTCTCGATATTTCTTCAAGAATTATTTGGGAAATACTCTGATTAAAGATATTCTTTCATATTCCTAAATAATCTGTAAAATATTTTAATTCAATAAATATTCTCTGAATATTTATTCCATACTTAGAATAACCCCGATAAGGTTTATCTTCTTCGATTATTACCGAAAATATCTCGGAGTCATATTATTATTAATCTTATATCAAGAAAGGTTCTCAGACATCATTCTTCTTTGAGTCTATTTCCTTAATATTAAGGGAACCTTACTTGGAAAATGTTATTTATCTTGTCGACTTCCCGGTCATAAAGTATTCCCTTCACCCGCAACTCGGGTGCTGTTGACTTATTAAGTCGTTGCTTACCTTCTCATCTTTCGAGGGGTATGATTACTGGAACAAGTTGATATCCGTTACCAAGTAATAGCTTGGGAGTTATTGGTAAATTTTCCTTTCCAACTAGATACGACTACTTTGTGGAGTCTTATCAACAAGTATTATACTTGGGGAAAGGGGGACGAACGTTACATTCAGAATCATGAATTCTATTTGAACTAGGAGCCGTGTAAGAGGCCGAGTAGCGCCGGTTCATCCCCTTTGGCCCAACCGTTGGCCGAGAAGAGCTAGTAAGGCGGTATACAAGTAAAGCCGTCAGTTCTTCCTTCTACCGGTAGTAAATCTAAATTGAGCTGTACGATCTCGACTGATCATCAAGATTGGAACAGCGGGCGCGGTGAATACTCCATCATTGGTTCATCATCCAAATTTATTTATTTCCTGCAACATGATTACTGTTGGCAGAGTTGGAAAAGTATCATAACTGGAATTGCAACCTTTTCTTGCAAGTTCCTCTTCTTAATAACAATAAGAATATCTCGCTTACTTTGATGTAGCAGATATTTCTTCAAACAAATACTTTCAGTTACCTTGTAACTTCATCGTTCATATTTTACTGGCATCATTTCTGTAAATGCATGGCATATGGTTTGAAAGATAGCTTTGAACTGTTTTAAATTATCGTTCAGTTATATATTTGTTGGTGGGCTTTCGCTCACCCTTGCTTTGTTTATATTATGTCACAACAACAGCTAGGACAGATGGCTCGCGTCAGGCGCACTCGGCGCAAGCAGGTTACCCGACCCACCGGACTACCCGCTGAGATGCTAGCCGCCATTGCTGAGGTAGCATAGTTAGACAGCTTTTGTTTCCTGTTTAACTATATGTATAATTAATGTAATCAACGGCAAAACTTTTAAACCTATGATGTTATCCTTTTGGGATTGTAATAACTTTTATTCGTAACCCCTTTAATGTAAGACTTATTTCAATTTCATCTCTGGGACTATAACTGTTGTGTGTGTGAGTGGTAATTATTGTGGGGTCACAGCATGTGATTTATTTATTGTGGACTCAAGTCAAGTATTATGAATGGATGTAAGACCGTAACCACCAGATCCCTGACCCCGGATCTGGGGGTGTTACAGATTGGATGTACTCCAATACACTAAGATCGTTGGATTAAAGTATATTATGGGACACACATTATATACCGTGGATCACAACCACGGTATAATTTACCGCCCCAGTTAACCTATTGGGCCAAACCCTACGATTGGGCCCTTGACACCATGGAAAGCGGTATATGGGCTTCCTGGAATAGTATCTCATGTAAGGTCTCAAACGATAACCCATTACTGATAATAAATATATAATTTTAGAACTTCTAAAATTATATATTTATAGAGGGTAATGACGTGGTCAACAAGTTTCATACTGTGCAACTTTAAATTGTAAAACGACAATTTAAAGTTATAGGAATAGTCTAAGTTCACTATTCCCCTAATTTACAAAGGCGGGTTAAATCCAAAACATCCTCGGTTTCACAGGGGGCCGGAATATCCGCTGCGCGACCAGTACTCCCGGGGCGGCGCGGCCACCAATAATATTATAGGTGGCCGGGGAAGACCAGATGTAACTGTTGGAACTAGAAGACAAAATGTACTCCAATACTCCAATACAATAAGACAGGTGGAGGGCTCTCAATTGGAGTACACCCCACAAAGACGAAAATGCCCCTGGCTTTTCATGTACAGTTAAAAAACCATGGGGTGTAGAGGTCTTTTCACATAAAAGATGGAACTATTTGATACATGTGCATGTACTGTGCACTCTAATAGTATATAATCTGGATCGTCCGATTGGACGTACTCCAATACACTGAGACCGTTGGATTAAAGTATATTATGGGACACACACTATATACCGTGGATCACAACCACGGTATAATTTACGTGCCCAGTTAACCTATAGGGCGAAACCCTACGATTGGGCCATTGACGCCATGGTAAGCGAAATATGGGCTTCCTCGAATAGTATCTCATGTAAGGTCTCAAATGATAACCCATTACTGATAATAAATATATAATTATAGAACTTCTAAAATTATATATTTATAAAGGGTAATGACGTGGTCAACAAATTTCATACTGTGTAACTTTAAATTGTAAAACGATAATTTAAAGTTATAGGAATAGTCTCAGTTCACTATTCCCCTAATTTACAAAGGCGGGTTAAATCCAAAACATCCTCGGTTTCACAGGGGGCCGGAATATCCGCTGCGCGGCCAGTACTCCCGGGGCGGGGCGGCCACCAGTAATATTATAGGTGCCCGCAGAAGACCAGATGTAACTGTTGGAACTAGAAGACAAAATGTACTCCAATACAATGAGACAGGTGGAGGGCTCTCAATTGGAGTACACCCCACAAAGACGAAAATGCCCCTGGCTTTTCATGTACAGTTAAAAAACCAAGGGGTGTAGAGGACTTTTCACACAAAAGATGGAACTATTTGATACATGTGCATGCATTATGCACTCTAATAGTATATAATCTGGATCGTCCGATTGGATGTACTCCAATACACTAAGACCGTTGGATTAAAGTATATTATCGGACACACACTATATACCGTGGATCACAACCACGGTATAATTTACGGGCCCAGTTAACCTATTGGGCGAAACCCTACGAATGGGCCCTTGACACCATGGAAAGCGGAATATGGGCTTCCTGGAATAGTATCTCATGTAAGGTCTCAAACGATAACCCATTACTGATAATAAATATATAATTGTAGAACTTCTAAAATTATATATTTATAGAGGGTAATGACGTGGTCAACAAGTTTCATACTTTGCAACTTTAAATTGTAAAACGACAATTTAAAGTTATAGGAATAGTCTTAGTTCACTATTCCCCTAATTTACAAAGGCAGGTTAAATCCAAAACATCCTCGGTTTCACAGGGGGCCGGAATATCCGCTGCGCGGCAAGTACTCCCGGGGCGGCGCGGCCACCAGTAATATTATAGGTGGCCGCGGAAGACCAGATGTAACTGTTGGAACTAGAAGACAAAATGTACTCCAATACTCCAATACAATGAGACAGGTGGAGGGCTCTCAATTGGAGTACACCGAAAATGCCCCTGGCTTTCCATGTACAGTTAAAAAACCAAGGGGTGTAGAGGTCTTTTCACACAAAAGATGGAACTATTTGATACATGTGCACGCATTATGCACTCTAATAGTATATAATCTGGATCGTCCGATTGGATGTACTCCAATACACTGAGACCGTTGGATTAAAGTATATTATGGGACACACACTATATACCGTGGATCACAACCACGGTATAATTTACGGGCCCAGTTAACCTATTGGGACAAACCCTACGATTGGGCCCTTGACACCATGGAAAGCGGAATATGGGCTTCCTGGAATAGTATCTCATGTAAGGTCTCAAACGATAACCCATTACTGATAATAAATATATAATTGTAGAACTTCTAAAATTATATATTTATAAAGGGTAATGACGTGGCCAACAAGTTTCATACTGTGCAACTTTAAATTGTAAAACGACAATTTAAAGTTATAGGAATAGTCTCAGTTCACTATTCCCCTAATTTACAAAGGCGGGTTAAATCCAAAACATCCTCGGTTTCATAGGGGGCCGGAATATCCGCTGCGCGGCCAGTACTCCCGGGGCGGAGCGGCCACCAGTAATATTATAGGTGGCCGCGGAAGACCAGATGTAACTGTTGGAACTAGAAGACAAAATGTACTCCAATACAGTGAGACAGGTGAAGGGCTCTCAATTGGAGTACACCCCATAAAGATGAAAATGCCCCTGGCTTTTCGTGTACAGTTAAAAATCCATGGGGTATTGAGGTCTTTTCACACAAAAGATGGAACTATTTGATACATGTGCACGTACTATACACTCTAATAGTATATAATCTGGATCGTCCGACTGGATGTACTCCAATACACTGAGACCGTTGGATTAAATTATATTATGAGACACACACTATATACCGTGGATCACAACCACAGTATAATTTAAGGGCCCAGTTAACCTATTGGGCAAAACCCTACGATTGGGCCCTTGACGCCATGGATTGCGAAATATGGGCTTCCTCGAATAGTATATCATGTAAGGTCTCAAATGATAACCCATTACTGATAATAAATATATAATTGTAGAACTTCTAAAATTATATATTTATAGAGGGTAATGACGTGGTCAACAAATTTCATACTGTGTAACTTTAAATTGTAAAACGATAATTTAAAGTTATAGGAATAGTCTCAGTTCACTATACCCCTAATTTACAAAGGCGGGTTAAATCCAAAACATCCTCGGTTTCACAGGGGGCCGGAATATCCGCTGCGCGGCCAGTACTCCCGGGGCGGTGCGGCAACCAGTAATATTATAGGTGGCCGCGGAAGACCAGATGTAACTGTTGGAACTAGAAGACAAAATGTACTCCAATACTCCAATACAATGAGACAGGTGGAGGGCTCTCAATTGGAGTACACCCCACAAAGATGAAAATCCCCCTGGCTTTTCATGTACAGTTAAAAACCCAAGGGGTGTAGAGGTCTTTTCACACAAAAGATGGAACTATTAGATACATGTGCACGCATTATGCACTCTAATAGTATATAATCTGGATCGTCCGATTGGATGTACTCCAATACACTAAGACCGTTGGATTAAAGTATATTATGGGACACACACTATATACCGTGGATCACAACCACGGTATAATTTACGGGCCCAGTTAACCTATTGGGCCAAACCCTACGATTGGGCCCTTGACACCATGGAAAGCGGAATATGGGCTTCCTGGAATAGTATCTCATGTAAGGTCTCAAACGATAACCCATTACTGATAATAAATATATAATTGTTGAACTTCTAAAATTATATATTTATAGAGGGTAATGACGTGGTCAACAAGTTTCATACTGTGCAACTTTAAATTGTAAAACGACAATTTAAAGTTATAGGAATAGTCTCAGTTCACTATTCCCCTAATTTACAAAGGCGGGTTAAATCCAAAACATCCTCGGTTTCACAGGGGGCCGGAATATCCGCTGCGTGGCCAGTACTCCCGGGGCGGCACGGCCACCAGTAATATTATAGGTGGCCGCGGAAGACCAGATGTAACTGTTGGAACTAGAAGACAAAATGTACTCCAATACTCCAATACAATGAGACAGGTGGAGGGCTCTCAATTGGAGTACACCGAAAATTCCCCTGGCTTTCCATGTACAGTTAAAAAACCAAGGGGTGTAGAGGTCTTTTCACACAAAAGATGGAACTATTTGATACATGTGCACGCATTATGCACTCTAATAGTATATAATCTGGATCGTCCGATTGGATGTACTCCAATACACTGAGACCGTTGGATTAAAGTATATTATGGGACACACACTATATACCGTGGATCACAACCACGGTATAATTTACGGGCCCAGTTAACCTATTGGGACAAACCCTACGATTGGGCCCTTGACACCATGGAAAGCGGAATATGGGCTTCCTGGAATAGTATCTCATGTAAGGTCTCAAACGATAACCCATTACTGATAATAAATATATAATTGTAGAACTTCTAAAATTATATATTTATAAAGGGTAATGACGTGGCCAACAAGTTTCATACTGTGCAACTTTAAATTGTAAAACGACAATTTAAAGTTATAGGAATAGTCTCAGTTCACTATTCCCCTAATTTACAAAGGCGTGTTAAATCCATAACATCCTCGGTTTCATAGGGGGCCGGAATATCGGCTGCGCGGCCAGTACTCCCGGGGCGGCGCGGCCACCAGTAATATTATAGGTGGCCGCGGAAGACCAGATGTAACTGTTGGAACTAGAAGACAAAATGTACTCCAATACTCCAATACAGTGAGACAGGTGAAGGGCTCTCAATTGGAGTACACCCCATAAAGATGAAAATGCCCCTGGCTTTTCGTGTACAGTTAAAAATCCATGGGGTATTGAGGTCTTTTTACACAAAAGATGAAACTATTTGATACATGTGCACGTACTATGCACTCTAATAGTATATAATCTGGATCGTCCGATTGGATGTACTCCAACACACTGAGACCGTTGGATTAAATTATATTATGAGACACACACTATATACCGTGGATCACAACCACGGTATAATTTAAGGGTCCAGTTAACCTATTGGGCAAAACCCTACGATTGGGCCCTTGACGCCATGGATTGCGAAATATGGGCTTCCTCGAATAGTATATCATGTAAGGTCTCAAATGATAACCCATTACTGATAATAAATATATAATTGTAGAACTTCTAAAATTATATATTTATAGAGGGTAATGACGTGGTCAACAAATTTCATACTGTGTAACTTTAAATTGTAAAACGATAATTTAAAGTTATAGGAATAGTCTCAGTTCACTATTCCCCTAATTTACAAAGGCGGGTTAAATCCAAAACATCCTCGGTTTCACAGGGGGCCGGAATATCCGCTGCGCGGCCAGTACTCCCGGGGCGGTGCGGCAACCAGTAATATTATAGGTGGCCGCGGAAGACCAGATGTAACTGTTGGAACTAGAAGACAAAATGTACTCCAATACTCCAATACAATGAGACAAGTGGAGGGCTCTCAATTGGAGTACACCCCACAAAGATGAAAATCCCCCTGGCTTTTCATGTACAGTTAAAAAACCAAGGGGTGTAGAGGTCTTTTCACACAAAAGATGGAACTATTTGATACATGTGCACGCATTATGCACTCTAATAGTATATAATCTGGATCGTCCGATTGGATGTACTCCAATACACTAAGACCGTTGGATTAAAGTATATTATGGGACACACACTATATACCGTGGATCACAACCACGGTATAATTTACGGGCCCAGTTAACCTATTGGGCCAAACCCTACGATTGGGCCCTTGACACCATGGAAAGCGGAATATGGGCTTCCTGGAATAGTATCTCATGTAAGGTCTCAAACGATAACCCATTACTGATAATAAATATATAATTGTTGAACTTCTAAAATTATATATTTATTGAGGGTAATGACGTGGTCAACAAGTTTCATACTGTGCAACTTTAAATTGTAAAACGACAATTTAAAGTTATAGGAATAGTCTCAGTTCACTATTCCCCTAATTTACAAAGGCGGGTTAAATCCAAAACATCCTCGGTTTCACAGGGGGCCGGAATATCCGCTGCGCGGCCAGTACTCCCGGGGCGGCACGGCCACCAGTAATATTATAGGTGGCCGCGGAAGACCAGATGTAACTGTTGGAACTAGAAGACGAAATGTACTCCAATACTCCAATACAATGAGACAGGTGGAGGGCTCTTAATTGGAGTACACCCCATAAAGACGAAAATGCCCCTGACTTTTCGTGTACAGTTAAAAAACGAAGGGGTATAGAGGTCTTTTCACATAAAAGATGGAACTATTTGATACATGTGCATGCACTGTGCACTCTAATAGTATATAATCTGGATCGTCCGATTGGATGTACTCCCATACACTGAAATCGTTGGATTAAAGTATATGATGGGACACACACTATATACCGTGGATCACAACCACGGTATAATTTACGGGCCCAGTTAACCTATTGGGCGAAACCCTACGATTGGGCCCTGGACGCCATGGAAAGCGAAATATGGGCTTCCTCGAATAGTATCTCATGTAAGGTCTCAAATGATAACCCATTACTGATAATAAATATATAATTGTAGAACTTCTAAAATTATATATTTATAGAGGGTAATGACGTGGTCAACAAGTTTCATACTGTGCAACTTTAAATTGTATAACGACAATTTAAAGTTATAGGAATAGTCTCAGTTCCCTATTCCCCTAATTTACAAAGGCGGGTTAAATCCAAAACATCCTCGGTTTCACAGGGGGCCGGAATATCCGCTGCGCGGCCAGTACTCCCGGGGCGGCACGGCCACCAGTAATATTATAGGTGGCCGCGGAAGACCAGATGTAACTGTTGGAACTAGAAGACAAAATGTACTCCAATACTCCAATACAATGAGACAGGTGGAGGGCTCTTAATTGGAGTACACCCCATAAAGACGAAAATGCCCCTGACTTTTCGTGTACAGTTAAAAAACCAAGGGGTATAGAGGTCTTTTCACATAAAAGATGGAACTATTTGATACATGTGCATGCACTGTGCACTCTAATAGTATATAATCTGGATCGTCCGATTGGATGTACTCCAATACACTGAAATCGTTGGATTAAAGTATATGATGGGACACACACTATATACCGTGGATCACAACCACGGTATAATTTACGGGCCCAGTTAACCTGTTGGGCGAAACCCTACGATTGGGCCATTGACGCCATGGAAAGCGGAATATGGGCTTCCTCGAATAGTATCTCATGTAAGGTCTCAAACGATAACCCATTACTGATAATAAATATATAATTATAGAACTTCTAAAATTATATATTTATTGAGGGTAATGACGTGGTCAACAAGTTTCATACTGTGTAACTTTAAATTGTAAAACGATAATATAAAGTTATAGGAATAGTCTCAGTTCACTATTCCCCTAATTTACAAAGGCGGGTTAAATCCAAAACATCCTCGGTTTCACAGGGGGCCGGAATATCCGCTGCGCGGCCAGTACTCCCGGGGCGGCGCGGCCACCAGTAATATTATAGGTGGCCACGGAAGACCAGATGTAACTGTTGGAACTAGAAGATAAAATGTACTCCAATACAATGAGACAGGTGGAGGGCTCTCAATTGGAGTACACCCCATAAAGACGAAAATGCCCCTGACTTTTCGTGTACAATTAAAAAACCAAGGGGTATAGTGGTCTTTTCACATAAAAGATGGAACTATTTGATACATGTGCATGCACTGTGCACTCTAATAGTATATAATCTGGATCGTCCGATTGGATGTACTCCAATACACTGAAATCGTTGGATTATATTATATGATGGGACACACAATATATACCGTGGATCACAACCACGATATAATTTACGGGCTCAGTTAACCTATTGGGCGAAACCCTACGATTGGGCCCTTGACGCCATGGAAAGCGAAATATGGGCTTCCTCGAATAGTATCTCATGTAAGGTCTCAAATAATAACCCATTACTGATAATAAATATATAATTGTAGAACTTCTAAAATTATATATTTATAGAGGGTAATGACGTGGTCAACAAATTTCATACTGTGTAACTTTAAATTGTAAAACGATAATTTAAAGTTATAGGAATAGTCTCAGTTCACTATTTGTAACACCCCCAAATTCCCTACCGGAATCTAGGTTGTCACACCTCTTGCGGAATATACAATCACCTGCTCATAATATAATCTACAACAATATTCTTAATAGACTCCACAATTACTCCACGGGTTATAGTCTTAGAACAAGCATTCCATAAATCAAAGGTTAATACAACACGAGTTCATCTACTAGAGTTTCTGAATGTTATTACAATTCCAAAATACTAGATAACAAAATACTAAACCACTACTCTTCAGCTTCCACCTTACTTAGATACTACAAGGCCACCGCGCTGAATCAGTAGTTCGTCGCTTTCCCCTTGCCTCGATTGGCCATACTTGAGTTAGCCCTGGATGCCGCTGCTTAACAATATATAAAATAACAAGAATGAGCCAAAGAATGCCCAGCAAGGTTATAACTATCCCCTATTCCCAACAATTCACACAAAATATTACTAAACCGCTCTACAAGAACTTTTCCCCTCATACGGATATATATTTATTTTGAAAAGAGATTTATTTCGAAATTTTAATACCCAAATGATGGAATAAATACATCTCAATAACTTCTCCATATTACTCAACGGTAACATGATAATTGCTCAAACTCCTCAATATAATAATATAATATAATAATTTCTCAGATCGATACCCTAGTTAATCCGAACCACAAAGGCATCGGTTAATAGCTAGAGAATCAATGATTGGACTTTTCCTCGAACGCTGCATCAAGTAATGGATGATCAATCCATTGTCACATCTCAATTTTTTCTATCGATAGAAAGGACAGTCGACGTCTCGAACCATCCAATAATATTCCTCATAAGGATGAGTCGACAGACTCGGACCCTCACCCTTAGTTGGGCCGGTGCGTTACTCCGGTCACTTTCATCAATTTATGTGCCGAGCCGGCCCTGTCCCGGTCTCGTACGCACTTTCATCGATTTATGTGCTGAGCCGGCCCTGTCCCGGTCTCTTACGCACTTTCAGTCCAGGATATTAGGTGTCGGAATCTTCGATCACCTTTAACAACAAATAGCTTAGGCGTCACGGTGAAATAACACGTGCACCTTTATTTATTTTGAAACGAATTAATACTCCAATATCGTTCAGAAACAATGAACGATATACACCTCCAATAATTTGGTTCTCCTTCCGAATGAGTGGAGGAAAATATTTATGAAAGATTGTTCTGACTATGAATCCAGAATGAAGGACCCATGTCAGTACATATAAATATATACATAACTCCACCCTTAAATAACAGTAAATATATAGTATGAAGATATTATTAATACGCCTTTATTATCTCCTCTTCGAGTACGAATGAAGTAACTCGATAAATGTCCCACAATACGGACCATCTCATGAACTAAAATAGAACATCTAGCATAATAATATTATTCAAGTAACAGCTCAAAAATAATATATATATATATATATATATATATATATATATATATTGCAAGAAGAAAACATCTCTAAAAGTAATCACCTCGATAGAATAATTTGTAAATCAACATTGATATTTCTCCGGACAAAGTTGTTTTAAGAAAACATTTTTTTGAAAATAATATTCTTCTAATTAAATAAATCTAATTAGACGAATAAGGTTCATTTAATCAGTAAATGCTACCCAAGTATCTACTTGATTAATAAACGCTAGATTATTGGTGATGTTTCCTTTAGGTTCATTATTGCGAAATTCTTTAAAATCTTTGTCCGGGTTTTTGAAGAAAATCCAACTCCTCACTACTTCGTATTCACTATTTACTCCTCATGTTACATCATCTAAAGGGAAACGTAAGTTACTCCTAACCATACTTCCCTTATCTCCTCAATATAATAATTCACATATAACTACCATTACGAACATTTTATAACACAAAACATCTCTACTCTGAATGATAGAGTAAGAGTTAGTATACTTGCCTGGTACTCCTGATGCAGTAACGGCTGGTAGCGGGGTCCGACAATCTAAATAAAGTCAAGAAAACATGCTATTAATCCCCTATACAATCCAATAATAGTCCAACACTTAGACACTTAAGTCAATCAAAACAAAGCACTAAGGGGTCCCTCTAGACTCGTCTAAGTCCATGTTATACTTAACCATTTTTAACCTCGTTCTTTACACCAATATGTTTCCTTGATAATTCTTAACAAGTTTCATGTTTTAGTCGACTCGAAATTCCTCTTTTAACTCAGCCAAAGCGGATGGTCAAGTAGCACCTCTAGAGTTGACTTTCCTGAGATTCACTATTCCGTGACTCGCACTCCAACACTTTTAATAAATCACCGGGAATGTATTTAAATACGAAACCACCTCTAAAATCACCTTTGGTATTTGTAATATTTATCATAAAAGTTTCGATTCAAATCTACGGGTCTAGGCAGGGGAATTGTATTTTTGAAGTTCAGTCAACTACGGGTTTTACTATTTGCACCTCTTTCACTAAAATGTTCATAACTCGATAACCGTTAACCCAAATGACGCACCGTTTTCGCGTACACGATCTAGGGAATGTCTAGAAGGTAACTAACTCAAAACTTGGCTCTGGTCAGAAGGCTCATTTTTCGGAATTTTCAAAACAGGGCAGTGGCTATGCAGTGAGTCTTATGGTCTTTCTAAGGGGTTTTCCACTTGCGCAATCTCGGCTTACGCCCTTTTTATAAAATCGAAAAATAATCTTTTTAACTCGAAACCTTCGTACAAACCTTTCTAACTGACCTTAGTATTTATCCTCAAAATATCATACTCTAATTCAATTTTTTAAGGGTCTCAAACTTAACCTCAAAGTTGATACATTTCTGCGACATGGTTTCTCGAATCGCTTTCACTAAAACGGTCATTACTCACAAACCGTAAACTCTTTTGACACGATTCTTGCGGCCACATAAACTAGAATCCAAAACCTACCCAATATGGTCAGTGGTTGCAATTTAAACATGTTTAAGGACTCGGGTAGCTACTGTCAACATTGTTCAAGAAATTTAGGCATTATAACGGCTCTAAATCGAACATTACCATTTTTGTAACTCCTCAATCAAGCCATACAAGGCAACCCATACTCTAATATTACACACCAACACTCATACTAGGCCTCTAAGGGCAGTGGTAAGGTCCAATGACCACCACTCAACATATACACCTCAAGACAAAGCTAAACAATCATATAAATTCTTAACATGAACTAATCTTTACACTAGCATCAAAACTTCACCAAAACTCATATATATAAAAGGTAAAGTTGAGGTTTATACCTTTCTTGATACTCTCACAACACTAACAAAGCTCTGTACACCTTATAATAGCCTTGGGTAGTCTTAAGCTTGCTAAATCAACCAAAGAAATCAAAGAAATCAAGATTAGTTTATGAAGGTTACTATTCACCCTCCACTTTGAGGATTTATTTGAAAATGGAAACAAAGGAGTTTGAAGCTAAAACTCTTAGGAGATCATTTATATGAAATATAGGACTTACCATAAAAGTTTCAAGATCAAATGATGGTTGGAAGTTGGATTTTGAAATCTCAAAACTTCAAAAATTCGAAGTGGGTTCTTCAAGGGGAAAAACAGAGCGATTTTCTCGAATTTATTTGACCACTCAAACGATCTTCAAAAATTATGAAATTAAATCCACAACTTCATCTTGATGTGCAGAAGCTTCGTGAATTTTTTCATAATTTTTAAATGAGTAGAACTGGGTGAAAAAAAATCGGAAAGATCCCTGCTCTGAAAAATCTGATCTGCTGGAAAATGGGGAAGGAAAGAGAGAAAAGTGTTTGGCTTGCTTGGTTGATATTTTTTGGTGTTAGAAATGAATTATTAGGCTTGTAAGTAATGTATATCAGCTGTGCTACTCTTCATATTCTCCTTCCACACAAGTGTCAAGTAATGGGAGAGTTTAGGTGTTTTATTTGCATGGTTTTAACAAGAACACCTCACCTTGTACTATTCTTAATCCACTTGCATCTTGTTTGGTTTCACACTACTTCTATTGATTTGTTGCACTTAATAATCTTGCATGGTATTTAATCTTGTCATGTGTTCAATCTATAATCCAATATTAAATCCAACATTCCTTGTTTATTCTCTTTTTATCTCTGGAAACGTCCTCCCGATTTTCTCAAGTATTCTCTATTCCTCACCTCTAGGGTTTCATCCTCAATCCCATTTTCCTCTCATAATATATATCCCTCCTTGGACTTCTCATATCCAATATCCTCAATTAATAATCCAATTATTATATCCCTGACTCCTCTGTCAAAATTGGAATAAAATAAAGTTTGGATTCTCTGAATTCCGATCGTCTTTACATACACTTATTTACTCCATGGGTCACTAGTACGACTTCGGAATATCCATTCTACGTCTCGTACATAGGTGACATGAAAACTTTTCCTAATCCTCAAAATTATTATTCATCCACCAAATTACTATTCACGTATGACAACACTATTCACGTATATACCTATTCTTAATAATAAAAGTTTTAATTCTACCGAAAATTTGGGTTCTTACACTATTCCCCTGATTTACAAAGGTGGGTTAAATCCAAAACATCCTCGGTTTCACAGGGGGCCGGAATATCCGCTGCGCGGCCAGTACTCCCGGGGCGGCGCGGCCACCAGTAATATTATAGGTGGCCGCGGAAGACCAGATGTAACTGTAACACCCCCAGATCCGGGGTCCGGGATCCGGTGGTTACGGTTCCCAATTCTGTCCACAACAGTTGAACTTTCCTTAACATAAAATAAATTACGTCTCTATGACCCAACACAACAGTATAAAACACACCCGTTATAGTCCCAGAGATGAAATCAGAGTAACAATCAAATTTTTATTAATCACATTATGAGTTCTTACAATCCAAAAGAATTTCAATATAAATACATACTCTTTGCCATCCATTTACATAAGTCATACTAGACCATATTCTTGGTACTGAAAGAATAAATATATCCTACCAATTGCTTCTTCTTCAGCTCTGGTAGTCTCATCGTCCTCGCCCGCGTCGAGTGCGCCTTGTGCGAGTCATCTGGTCTAGCTGTTGTTGTGATATAATAATAAAGCAAGGGTGATCAATAGCCCACCAACAATAATATATAACTGAACGATAATATAAAACAGTTCAAAAGTATCTTTCAAACTATATGCCATGCATTTACGGAAATGATGCCAGTATAATATGAACGATGAAGTTACAAGGTAACTTAAAGTATTTGTTTGTAGAAATATCTGCTACATCAAAAGTAAGCGAGATATTCTCATTGTTATTAAGAAGAGGAACTTGCATGAAAAGGTTGCAATTCCAGTTACGAACACTTTTCCAGCTCTGCCAACAGTAATCATGTTGCAGGAAATAAATAAGTTTGGATGATGAACCAATGATGGAGTATTCACCGCGCCCGCTGTTCCAATCTTGATGATCAGTCGAGATCGTACAGCTCAATTTAGATTTACTACCGGTAGAAGGAAGAACTGACGGCTTTACTTGTCTACCGCCTTACTAGCTCTCCCCGACCAACGGTTGGGCCAAAGGGGATGGACCGGCGCTACTCGGCCTCTTACACGACTCCTAGTTCAAATAGAATTCATGATTCTGAATGTAACGTTCGTCCCCCTTTCCCCAAGTATAATACTTGTTGATAAGACTCTACAAGGTAGTCGTATCTAGTTGGAAAGGAAAATTCACCAATAACTTCCAAGCTGTGGCTTGGTATCGAATATCAACTTGTTCCAACAATCTTACCCCTCGAAAGATGAGAAGGTAAACAACGACTTAATAAGTCAACAGCACCCGAGTTGCGAGTGAAGAGAATACTTTATGACCGGGAAGTCGACAAGATAAATAACATCTTCCAAGTAGGGTTCCCTTATTATTAGAGAGGTAGACTCAAAGATGAATGATGTCTGAGAACCTTTCTTGATATAAGATTAATAATAATATGACTCCGAAATATTTTCTGTAATAATCGAAGAAGATAAACCTTATCGAGGTTATTCTAAGTATGGAATAAATATTCAGAGAATATTTACTGAATTAAAATATTTTACAGAATATTTAGGAATATGAAAGAATATCTTTAATCAGAGTATTTCTCAAATAATCCTTGAAGAAATATCTAGAGAATATTTATTGCATAATTAAATATTCAAATGAATATTCAGAATAATATTCATTAATTAATAAGACCTGAAAGGAATATTTAATATATTTAAAATAATATTCGATGATTAAATAGAACCCTCGATGAATATTCAAAATAATATTCATAATTAATTAGGAATTTAAATGTTTATTGAAAAAGTAATATTCGTTTAATGAATAATATTCTAAATGAATATCAAGTAATATTCGTTTAGTAATCCAAGCTTTAAAGGAATATTCGAGATAAGAGTCGATAAATAAATCAAGCTTCAGATGAATATTAGAATAATATTCATCAAGTAAGTAATATCTTAAATGTATATTCAAAAGTAATTTTCATTTAATAAAGTAATATTCTAAATGGATATTCAAATAATATTCATTTAGTAGTCCAATCTTTAGAAGAATATTCGGAATAATAATCGATAATCTATTCGACTTTGAATGAATATTGAAAAATATTATTCGTCGAATGGTTACGTTCAAATAATTATTTGAAGTAAGGATCGTTAAATAAATAATCTCGAACGAATATTCAAATAGTATTCGTCGCCCAAATAATAGAAAATATTTACTTAGATATTTTCTTTCGAGGTAATCTCGATATGTCAAGAAATATTGACTCCCAGTCTATATTTGATGAATAAGATGTATACACCCTCCTCTGAGGGTCTCACAATAACCGGCTTATAATTGATACGATAGCTATCTAATTTATAAGCCAATAACAATCAGGGAACAAGCATAATAATATAACTTGAAAGTAGGCATGCATGCTATGGCATATGTATAACAGAAAACCTATATATGTATATTCAATCACAACAACAGCCTAAAAGAAGGGAATTGAAACTTGCCTGGTAGTCGAGTACGGTAAGGGGTAGTGGTAGCGGGTCCCGGTTCAGCTTGGTGATCTATAAATAGCCAAGGCATTCGGGATTAATCACTTAACATATTAAAAGTTAAGTTATACTTAATTCGAAACACGTTCTTGAGTTATCTCGTTATACCCCTTTTAGTGGATTCCTTTTTATCACTGATCCGACCCGACATTCGTTCGTTAATACGACATGTCACTGTACTTATACTTGGGACATACTTAAGTCATATGAGTTCTAAGGTCGATCGTTACGAACCAATATTATACTCCAAGTTTTATCGCCCGTTTTCTAAGTGTTTTACCGAAGTTATAAAAGAGTCGTCTTTTAGGGGTTCGTTCGCGTTTAACCTCGACTCGAACATTTTTAATAAATCGAAAAATGATCCTTTTGACATACGGTTTTCTTTCACACCTTCCTTTTTACCTCTAGTATTTATTTACCAAGATTCGCCATGACGTTACATAGTTTACGAGGGTTCAATTTCAGTTACGAACTTTCGTTTACGGAT
Source organism: Saposhnikovia divaricata (assembly GCA_036435485.1). Classification (NCBI taxonomy): domain Eukaryota; kingdom Viridiplantae; phylum Streptophyta; class Magnoliopsida; order Apiales; family Apiaceae; genus Saposhnikovia; species Saposhnikovia divaricata. The sequence goes on along the minus strand of CM071594.1, from coordinate 48,995,846 downwards.
TCGAACTACTTTTAGTAATTTGGTCATAATTCCTAAACCGTAAATCGAAATGCTTCGATTCTTTCGCCAAAGTGATCTATGTTCAAAAATCTATCAGTAGGGTTCATTAACTTGCCAAGAACAGAGAGTTATGGCTACTGACCAGTTCGGTTTCTTAGTGTTAATGAAAATCGGGCATTACGACGGCTACGAATCGAGCGTTCTAAAATTCATTACGCAACAACCAAGCCACACCGGGCATCTAATCAATTACTACAGTTAATAATCATCTCTTAAAAGCTCAAGAATATCATGCTTCATCAATATATTATCATAAATCTAATCCAACCACAAAATCATGCTAACATGGTGGTAAAATACTACTAATATCACTTAATCCAAAATCACCATGAATCATGCATAAACTCAAAGTAAAGCTTAGGGTTTGAAATGATTTATACCTTCCTTAGAGAGTAGTATAACCTTCCTAAGCCTTGATCTATCCTTGGATGATCCTAAGCTAGCTAAATCCACCATGAAAAACAAGAAAAAACAAGATTAGTTCATAAAACCACTATTCATCCTCCTCTTTGATGAATTATTTGAAAATGGAAACAAGAGAGTTTGGCTTTGAAATTTTTAGGGGATCACTTTTAGGAAATGTAAGACTCACCATAATTTTTACAAGATCAAGAGATGGTGGGAAGAGGGGTTTTGATTTTGGAATTAAGGTGTTGGCCGAATGGAAATTTTCAAGGGGGGGAGAGTTGCTTGGTTTCTTTTGTTTTAATCTCATCCACTCTCATCTATTATCAAGATAATATCTTGTATAAAGTCACTTTATTAAAGTGATGAGGTGTTGGATGATGAAATGGCAAGACAAGTGTTGAAAATGTGGTGGTTTTAGCCTAACTACATGGTTGCCTTGCTAAGTACTTAGTTGCATTATCTAGGGTGCTAGTTCCTTGATTCTAGTTCGGTTACTAGATATTTTATACTAGTAGCTTGCACAAGACTCTTGCTTCCTCTGCTTGTTTCTGTGTCCGGTTATTGCCCGTTTCGATTGATCGTTCGTAGGAATATTTCACGGATTTCTAATTAGGGTTTACCGGGAATCCTTTTTAATATTAATACTTTCATTCTCCATCTTTTATTCTAACTTTCCAATTTATATTCCTTAAATCTATTCGTTAAATATTTAAGGCTATCAGCGTCCAGGGAACTCTCGGAGAAAATAAAAGTGCGGTTTTTCAGAATCCGACAGCTTTTACATACACTTATTTTCCCCCTGGATCACTAATACGAACTCGGAAATCCGTTCCGAATGCTTTCTGTATAGTGTCGTCTCATATTATTATATACTCCCACCAAACACTATTCATTCTGTATTCTTTACTTGTTCTCTTAGGGTGGTACAATTGTCCGTATTCTCTTTCGATCGTTCCTTAACCTTTTTACGGAACTACTGGATTAATCGTTATCGATCTGGATGACATGAGAGTATTCTCTTGCTTGAAGTTGCCATATCTTATTCCCTTAGAAGATAGATTATTCTTACCTATGTTGTCACCCTTTAGCATTCTTCAAGACATAAACATAATAAGGTCGAATTCCATTCATTCTTTCCAAATATCAATAATTACATTGTAGCCATAACCACTCCTCAGTGGTTTCCTACCTTCATTCTTTAATCAAATATAATAACATCCCAAAATATCAAATCCTCAAAGTTAATATCTCAATTCTTGGATTATAATAATATTTAATCCACTGTCCGGTCAAATATTATACCGAAAAGAATTTGGAATTTCTGAATTCCGATCGTCTCTGCAATCACTTATTTCCTCCGCGTATTACTAATATGACTTCGAAACATCCATATCACGTCCCGTACATAGGGTGGCGTGAAAAGTTTTCCAACTTACAAAATCACTATTCATCCACCAAATTACTATGCACGTACAGGAAACACTATGCACGTACGGGAAATACTATGCACGTACGGGAAATACTATGCATGTATGGGAAACACTATGCACGTACTCATTTCCCTTCAAGGATCCATTAGCTCCTTCCTGGATGGTAGATTATACTTATCTAGGTCCTCAACCATCGAATTACTCTATTCTGACAATATACCAATGCATCAGGATCATTGTCCAAAGCAATATTCATTCATTACAATCATTGTTCTTTGAAACCACCATTCACTAGAGCTGGTGACCTTGTTGTCGGAATCATTGTTCCTCATTTTATCATTACTTAATAAAAAGTTTTAATTATATCCAAAATTTGGGGTTCTTACAGTAACTGTTGGAAGTAGAAGACAAAATGTACTCCAATACTCCAATACAATGAGACAGGTGAAGGGCTCTCAATTGGAGTACACCCCATAAAGATGAAAATGCCCCTGGCTTTTCGTGTACAGTTAAAAAACCAAGGGGTATAGAGGTCTTTTCACACAAAAGATGGAACTATTTGATACATGTGCACGTACTATGCACTCTAATGGTATATAATCTGGATCGTCCGATTGGATGTACTCCAATACACTGAGACCGTTGGATTAAAGTATATTATGAGACACACACTATATATCGTGGATCACAACCACGGTATAATTTACGGGCCCAGTTAACCTATTGGGCCAAACCCTACGATTGGGCCCTTGACGCCAAGGAAAGCGGAATATGGGCTTCCTCGAATAGTATCTCATGTAAGGTCTCAAACGATAACCCATTACTGATAATAAATATATAATTATAGAACTTCTAAAATTATATATTTATTGAGGGTAATGACGTGGTCAACAAGTTTCATACTGTGCAACTTTAAATTGTAAAACGACAATTTAAAGTTATAGGAATAGTCTCAGTTCACTATTCCCCTAATTTACAAAAGCGGGTTAAATCCAAAACATCCTAGGTTTCACAGGGGCCGGAATATCAGCTGCGCGGCCAGTACTCCCGGGGCGGCGCGACCACCAGTATATTATAGTTGGCCGCGGAAGACCAGATGTAACTGTTGGAACTAGAAGACAAAATGTACTCCAATGCTCCAATACAATGAGACAGGTGGAGGGCTCTCAATTGGAGTACACCCCATAAAGACGAAAATGCCCCTATCTTTTCGTGTACAGTTAAAAAACCAAGGGGTATAGAGGTCTTTTCACATAAAAGATGGAACTATTTGATACATGTGCATGCACTGTGCACTCTAATAGTATATAATCTGGATCGTCCGATTGGATGTACTCCAATACACTGAAATCGTTGGATTATAGTATATGATGGGACACACACTATATACCGTGGATCACAACCACGGTATAATTTACGGGCTCAGTTAACCGATTGGGCGAAACCCTACGATTGGGCCCTTGACGCCATGGAAAGCGAAATATGGGCTTCCTCGAATAGTATCTCATGTAAGGTCTCAAATGATAACCCATTACTGATAATAAATATATAATTGTAGAACTTCTAAAATTATATATTTTTAGAGGGTAATGACGTGGTCAACAAATTTCATACTGTGTAACTTTAAATTGTAAAACGATAATTTAAAGTTATAGGAATAGTCTCAGTTCACTATTCCCCTAATTTACAAAGGCGGGTTAAATCCAAAACATCCTCGGTTTCACAGGGGGCCGGAATATCCGCTGCGCGGCCAGTACTCCCGGGGCGGCGCGGCCACCAGTAATATTATAGGTGGCCGCGGAAGACCAGATGTAACTGTTGGAACTAGAAGACAAAATGTACTCCAATACTCCAATACAATGAGACAGGTGAAGGGCTCTCAATTGGAGTACACCCCATAAAGATGAAAATGCCCCTGGCTTTTCGTGTACAGTTAAAAAACCAAGGGGTATAGAGGTCTTTTTACACAAAAGATGGAACTATTTTATACATTTGCACGTACTATGCACTCTAATAGTATATAATCTGGATCTTCCGATTGGATGTACTCCAATACACTGAGACCGTTGGATTAAAGTATATTATGAGACACACACTATATATCGTGGATCACAACCACGGTATAATTTACGGGCCCAGTTAAACTATTGGGCCAAACCCTACGATTGGGCCCTTGACGCCATAGAAAGCGGAATATGGGCTTCCTCGAATAGTATCTCATGTAAGGTCTAAAACGATAACCCATTACTGATAATAAATATATAATTATAGAACTTCTAAAATTATATATTTATTGAGGGTAATGACGTGGTCAACAAGTTTCATACTGTGCAACTTTAAATTGTAAAACGACAATTTAAAGTTATAGGAATAGTCTCAGTTCACTATTCCCCTAATTTACAAAAGCGGGTTAAATCCAAAACATCCTAGGTTTCACAGGGGCCGGAATATCAGCTGCGCGGCCAGTACTCCCGGGGTGGCGCGACCACCAGTAATATTATAGGTGGCCGCGGAAGACCAGATGTAACTGTTGGAACTAGAAGACAAAATGTACTCCAATGCTCCAATACAATGACACAGGTGGAGGGCTCTCAATTGGAGTACACCCCATAAAGACGAAAATGCCCCTATCTTTTCGTGTACAGTTAAAAAACCAAGAGGTATTGAGGTCTTTTCACACAAAAGATGGAACTATTTGATACATGTGCACGCACTATCCACTCTAATAGTATATAATCTGGATCGTCCGATTGGATGTACTCCAATACACTGAGACCGTTGGATTAAAGTATATTATGGGACACACACTATATACCGTGGATCACAACCACAGTATAATTTATGGGCCCAGTTAACATATTGGGCCAAACCCTACGATTGGGCCCTTGACGCCGTGGAAAGTGGAATATGGGCTTCCTCGAATAGTATCTCATGTAAGGTCTCAAACGATAACCCATTACTGATAATAAATATATAATTCTAGAACTTCTAAAATTATATATTTATAGAGGGTAATGACGTGGTCAACAAGTTTCATACTGTGCAACTTTAAATTGTAAAATGACAATTTAAAGTTATATATAGGAATAGTCTCAGTTCACAATTCCCCTAATTTACAAAGGCGGGTTAAATCAAAAACATCCTCGGTTTCACAAGGGGCCGGAATATCCGCTGCGCGGCTAATACTCCCGGGGCGGCACGGCCACCAGTAATATTATAGGTGGTCGCGGAAGACCAGATGTAACTGTTGGAACTAGAAGACAAAATGTACTCCAATACTCCAATACAATGAGACAGGTGGAGGGCTCTCAATTGGAGTACACCCCATAAAGACGAAAATGCCCCTGACTTTTCGTGTACAGTTAAAAAACCAAGGGGTATAGAGGTCTTTTCACATAAAAGATGGAACTATTTGATACATGTGCATGCACTGTGTACTTTAATAGTATATAATCTGGATCGTCCGATTGGATGTACTCCAATACACTCACACCGTTGGATTAAAGTATATTATGGGACACACACTATATACCGTGGATCACAACCACGGTATAATTTACGGGCCCAGTTAACCTATTGGGCGAAACCCTACGATTGGGCCCTTGACGCCATGGAAAGCGAAATATGGGCTTCCTCGAATAGTATCTCATGTAAGGTCTCAAATGATAACCCATTACTGATAATAAATATATAATTGTAGAACTTTTAAAATTATATATTTATAGAGGGTAATGACGTGGTCAACAAATTTCATACTGTGTAACTTTAAATTGTAAAACGATAATTTAAAGTTATAGGAATAGTCTCAGTTCACTATTCCCCTGATTTACAAAGGCGGGTTAAATCCAAAACATCCTCGGTTTCAGAGGGGGCCGGAATATCCGCTGCGCGGCCAGTACTCCCGGGGCGGCGCGGCCACCAGTAATATTATAGGTGGCCGCGGAAGACCAGATGTAACTATTGGAAGTAGAAGACAAAATGTATTCCAATACTCCAATACAATGAGACAGGTGAAGGGCTCTCAATTGGAGTACATCCCATAAAGATGAAAATGCCCCTGGCTTTTCGTGTACAGTTAAAAAACCAAGGGGTATAGAGGTCTTTTCACACAAAAGATGGAACTATTTGATACATGTGCATGTACTATGCACTCTAATGGTATATAATCTGGATCGTCCGATTGGATGTACTCCAATACACTGAGACCGTTGGATTAAAGTATATTATGAGACACACGCTATATATCGTGGATCACAACCACGGTATAATTTACGGGCCCAGTTAACCTATTGGGCCAAACCCTACGATTGGGCCCTTGACGCCATGGAAAGCGGAATATGGGCTTCCTCGAATAGTATCTCATGTAAGGTCTCAAACGATAACCCATTACTGATAATAAATATATAATTATTGAACTTCTAAAATTATATATTTATTGAGGGTAATGACGTGGTCAACAAGTTTCATACTGTGCAACTTTAAATTGTAAAACGACAATTTAAAGTTATATATAGGAATAGTCTCAGTTCACAATTCCCCTAATTTACAAAGGCGGGTTAAATCCAAAACATCCTCGGTTTCACAAGGGGCCGGAATATCCGCTGCGCGGCTAGTACTCCCGGGGCGGCGCGGCCACCAGTAATATTATAGGTGGCCGCGGAAGACCAGATGTAATTGTTGGAACTAGAAGACAAAATGTACTCCAATACTCCAATACAATGAGACAGGTGGAGGGCTCTCAATTGGAGTACACCCCATAAAGACGAAAATGCCCCTGACTTTTCGTGTACAGTTAAAAAACCAAGGGGTATAGAGGTCTTTTCACATAAAAGATGGAACTATTTGATACATGTGCATGCACTGTGTACTCTAATAGTATATAATCTGGATCGTCCGATTGGATGTACTCCAATACGCTGACACCGTTGGATTAAAGTATATTATGGGACACACACTATATACCGTGCATCACAACCACGGTATAATTTACGGGCCCAGTTAACCTATTGGGCGAAACCCTACGATTGGGCCCTTGATGCCATGGAAAGCGAAATATGGGCTTCCTCGAATAGTATCTCATGTAAGGTCTCAAATGATAACCCATTACTGATAATAAATATATAATTGTAGAACTTCTAAAATTATATATTTATAGAGGGTAATGACGTGGTCAACAAATTTCATACTGTGTAACTTTAAATTGTAAAACGATAATTTAAAGTTATAGGAATAGTTTCAGTTCACTATTCCCCTGATTTACAAAGGCGGGTTAAATCCAAAATATCCTCGGTTTCACAGGGGGCCGGAATATCCGCTGCGCGGCCAGTACTCCCGGGGCGGCGCGGCCACCAGTAATATTATAGGTGGCCGCGGAAGACCAGATGTAACTGTTGGAAGTAGAAGACAAAATGTACTCCAATACTCCAATATAATGAGACAGGTGAAGGGCTCTCAATTGGAGTACATCCCATAAAGATGAAAATGCCCCTGGCTTTTCGTGTACAGTTAAAAAACCAAGGGGTATAGAGGTCTTTTCACACAAAAGATGGAACTATTTGATACATGTGCACGTACTATGCACTCTAATGGTATATAATCTGGATCGTCCGATTGGATGTACTCCAATACACTGAGACCGTTGGATTAAAGTTTATTATGAGACACACACTATATATCGTGGATCACAACCACGGTATAATTTCCGGGCCCAGTTAACCTATTGGGCCAAACCCTACGATTGGGCCCTTGACGCCATGGAAAGCGGAATATGGGCTTCCTCGAATTGTATCTCATGTAAGGTCTCAAACGATAACCCATTACTGATAATAAATATATAATTATAGAACTTCTAAAATTATATATTTATTGAGGGTAATGACGTGGTCAACAAGTTTCATACTGTGCAACTTTAAATTGTAAAACGACAATTTAAAGTTATAGGAATAGTCTCAGTTCACTATTCCCCTAATTTACAAAAGCGGGTTAAATCCAAAACATCCTAGGTTTCACAGGGGCCGGAATATCAGCTGCGCGGCCAGTACTCCCGGGGCGGCGCAACCACCAGTAATATTATAGGTGGCCGCGGAAGACCAGATGTAACTGTTGGAACTAGAAGACAAAATGTACTCCAATGCTCCAATACAATGAGACAGGTGGAGGGCTCTCAATTGGAGTACACCCCATAAAGACGAAAATGCCCCTATCTTTTCGTGTACAGTTAAAAAACCAAGGGGTATAGAGGTCTTTTCACATAAAAGATGGAACTATTTGATACATGTGCATGCACTGTGCACTCTAATAGTATATAATCTGGATCGTCCGATTGGATGTACTCCAATACACTGAAATCGTTGGATTATAGTATATGATGGGACACACACTATATACCGTGGATCACAACCACGGTATAATTTACGGGCTCAGTTAACCTATTGGGCGAAACCCTACGATTGGGCCCTTGACGCCATGGAAAGCGAAATATGGGCTTCCTCGAATAGTATCTCATGTAAGGTCTCAAATGATAACCCATTACTGATAATAAATATATAATTGTAGAACTTCTAAAATTATATATTTATAGAGGGTAATGACGTGGTCAACAAATTTCATACTGTGTAACTTTAAATTGTAAAACGATAATTTAAAGTTATAGGAATAGTCTCAGTTCACTATTCCCCTAATTTACAAAGGCGGGTTAAATCCAAAACATCCTCGGTTGCACAGGGGGCCGGAATATCCGCTGCGCGGCCAGTACTCCCGGGGCGGCGCGGCCACCAGTAATATTATAGGTGGCCGCGGAGGACCAGATGTAACTGTTGGAACTAGAAGACAAAATGTACTCCAATACTCCAATACAATGAGACAGGTGAAGGGCTCTCAATTGGAGTACACCCCATAAAGATGAAAATGCCCCTGGCTTTTCGTGTACAGTTAAAAAACCAAGGGCTATAGAGGTCTTTTCACACAAAAGATGGAACTATTTGATACATTTGCACGTACTATGCACTCTAATAGTATATAATCTGGATCTTCCGATTGGATGTACTCCAATACACTGAGACCGTTGGATTAAAGTATATTATGAGACACACACTATATATCGTGGATCACAACCACGGTATAATTTACGGGCCCAGTTAACCTATTGAGCCAAACCCTACGATTGGGCCCTTGACGCCATGGAAAGCGGAATATGGGCTTCCTCGAATAGTATCTCATGTAAGGTCTCAAACGATAACCCATTACTGATAATAAATATATAATTATAGAACTTCTAAAATTATATATTTATTGAGGGTAATGACGTGGTCAACAAGTTTCATACTGTGCAACTTTAAATTGTAAAACGACAATTTAAAGTTATAGGAATAGTCTCAGTTCACTATTCCCCTAATTTACAAAAGCGGGTTAAATCCAAAACATCCTAGGTTTCACAGGGGCCGGAATATCAGCTGCGCGGCCAGTACTCCCGGGGCGGCGCGACCACCAGTAATATTATAGGTGGCCGCGGAAGACCAGATGTAACTGTTGGAACTAGAAGACAAAATGTACTCCAATGCTCCAATACAATGAGACAGGTGGAGGGCTCTCAATTGGAGTACACCCCATAAAGACGAAAATGCCCCTATCTTTTCGTGTACAGTTAAAAAACCAAGGGGTATAGAGGTCTTTTCACACAAAAGATGGAACTATTTGATACATGTGCACGCACTATCCACTCTAATAGTATATAATCTGGATCGTCCGATTGGATGTACTACAATACACTGAGACCGTTGGATTAAAGTATATTATGGGACACACACTATATACCGTGGATCACAACCACAGTATAATTTATGGGCCCAGTTAACATATTGGGCCAAACCCTACGATTGGGCCCTTGACGCCATGGAAAGTGGAATATGGGCTTCCTCGAATAGTATCTCATGTAAGGTCTCAAACGATAACCCATTACTGATAATAAATATATAATTCTAGAACTTCTAAAATTATATATTTATAGAGGGTAATGACGTGGTCAACAAGTTTCATACTGTGCAACTTTAAATTGTAAAACGACAATTTAAAGTTATATATAGGAATAGTCTCAGTTCACTATTCCCCTAATTTACAAAGGCGGGTTAAATCAAAAACATCCTCGGTTTCACAAGGGGCCTGAATATCGGCTGCGCGGCAAGTACTCCCGGGGCGGCGCGGCCACCAGTAATATTATAGGTGGTCGCGGAAGACCAGATGTAACTGTTGGAACTAGAAGACAAAATGTACTCCAATACTCCAATACAATGAGACAGGTGGAGGGCTCTCAATTGGAGTACACCCCATAAAGACGAAAATGCCCCTGACTTTTCATGTACAGTTAAAAAACCAAGGGGTATAGAGGTCTTTTCACATAAAAGATGGAACTATTTGATACATGTGCACGCACTATCCACTCTAATTGTATATAATCTGGATCGTCCGATTGGATGTACTCCAATACACTGACACCGTTGGATTAAAGTATATTATGGGACACACACTATATACCGTGGATCACAACCACGGTATAATTTATGGGCCCAGTTAACCTATTGGGCGAAACCCTACGATTGGGCCCTTGACGCCATGGAAAGCGAAATATGGGCTTCCTCGAATAGTATCTCATGTAAGGTCTCAAATGATAACCCATTACTGATAATAAATATATAATTGTAGAACTTCTAAAATTATATATTTATAGAGGGTAATGACGTGGTCAACAAATTTCATACTGTGTAACTTTAAATTGTAAAATGATAATTTAAAGTTATAGGAATAGTCTCACTTCACTATTCCCCTAATTTACAAAGGCGGGTTAAATCCAAAACATCCACGGTTTCACAAGGGGCCGGAATATTCGGTGCGCGGCCAGTACTCCCGGGGTGGCGCGGCCACCAGTAATATTATAGGTGGCCGCGGAAGACCCGATGTAACTGTTGGAACTAGAAGACACAATGTACTCCAATACTCCAATACAATGAGACAGGTGAAGGGCTCTCAATTGGAGTACACCCCATAAAGATAAAAATGCCCCTGGCTTTTCGTGTACAGTTAAAAAACCAAGGGGTATAGAGGTCTTTTCACACAAAAGATGGAACTATTTGATACATGTGCACGTACTATGCACTCTAATAGTATATAATCTGGATCGTCTGATTGGATGTACTCCAATACATTGAGACCGTTGGATTAAAGTATATTATGAGACACACACTATATACCGTGGATCACAACCACGGTATAATTTACGGGCCCAGTTAACCTATTGAGCCAAACACTACGATTGGGCTCTTGACGCCATGGAAAGCGAAATATGGGCTTCCTCGAATAGTATCTCATGTAAGGTCTCAAACGATAACCCATTACTGATAATACATATATAATTATAGAACTTCTAAAATTATATATTTATTGAGGGTAATGACGTGGTCAACAAGTTTCATACTGTGCAACTTTAAATTGTAAAACGACAATTTAAAGTTATAGGAATAGTCTCAGTTCACTATTCCCCTAATTTACAAAAGCGGGTTAAATCCAAAACATCCTCGGTTTCACAGGGGCCGGAATATCCGCTGCGCGGCCAGTACTCCCGGGGCGGCGCGACCACCAGTAATATTATAGGTGGCCGCGGAAGACCAGATGTAACTGTTGGAACTAGAAGACAAAATGTACTCCAATGCTCCAATACAATGAGACAGGTGGAGGGCTCTCAATTGGAGTACACCCCATAAAGACGAAAATGCCCCTATCTTTTCGTGTACAGTTAAAAAACCAAGGGGTATAGAGGTCTTTTCACACAAAAGATGGAACTATTTGATACATGTGCACGCACTATCCACTCTAATAGTATATAATCTGGATCGTCCGATTGGATGTACTACAATACACTGAGACCGTTGGATTAAAGTATATTATGGGACACACACTATATACCGTGGATCACAACCACAGTATAATTTATGGGCCCAGTTAACATATTGGGCCAAACCCTACGATTGGGCCCTTGACGCCATGGAAAGTGGAATATGGGCTTCCTCGAATAGTATCTCATGTAAGGTCTCAAACGATAACCCATTACTGATAATAAATATATAATTCTAGAACTTCTAAAATTATATATTTATAGAGGGTAATGACGTGGTCAACAAGTTTCATACTGTGCAACTTTAAATTGTAAAACGACAATTTAAAGTTATATATAGGAATAGTCTCAGTTCACTATTCCCCTAATTTACAAAGGCGGGTTAAATCAAAAACATCCTCGGTTTCACAAGGGGCCTGAATATCGGCTGCGCGGCAAGTACTCCCGGGGCGGCGCGGCCACCAGTAATATTATAGGTGGTCGCGGAAGACCAGATGTAACTGTTGGAACTAGAAGACAAAATGTACTCCAATACTCCAATACAATGAGACAGGTGGAGGGCTCTCAATTGGAGTACACCCCATAAAGACGAAAATGCCCCTGACTTTTCATGTACAGTTAAAAAACCAAGGGGTATAGAGGTCTTTTCACATAAAAGATGGAACTATTTGATACATGTGCACGCACTATCCACTCTAATTGTATATAATCTGGATCGTCCGATTGGATGTACTCCAATACACTGACACCGTTGGATTAAAGTATATTATGGGACACACACTATATACCGTGGATCACAACCACGGTATAATTTATGGGCCCAGTTAACCTATTGGGCGAAACCCTACGATTGGGCCCTTGACGCCATGGAAAGCGAAATATGGGCTTCCTCGAATAGTATCTCATGTAAGGTCTCAAATGATAACCCATTACTGATAATAAATATATAATTGTAGAACTTCTAAAATTATATATTTATAGAGGGTAATGACGTGGTCAACAAATTTCATACTGTGTAACTTTAAATTGTAAAATGATAATTTAAAGTTATAGGAATAGTCTCACTTCACTATTCCCCTAATTTACAAAGGCGGGTTAAATCCAAAACATCCACGGTTTCACAAGGGGCCGGAATATTCGGTGCGCGGCCAGTACTCCCGGGGTGGCGCGGCCACCAGTAATATTATAGGTGGCCGCGGAAGACCCGATGTAACTGTTGGAACTAGAAGACACAATGTACTCCAATACTCCAATACAATGAGACAGGTGAAGGGCTCTCAATTGGAGTACACCCCATAAAGATAAAAATGCCCCTGGCTTTTCGTGTACAGTTAAAAAACCAAGGGGTATAGAGGTCTTTTCACACAAAAGATGGAACTATTTGATACATGTGCACGTACTATGCACTCTAATAGTATATAATCTGGATCGTCTGATTGGATGTACTCCAATACATTGAGACCGTTGGATTAAAGTATATTATGAGACACACACTATATACCGTGGATCACAACCACGGTATAATTTACGGGCCCAGTTAACCTATTGAGCCAAACACTACGATTGGGCTCTTGACGCCATGGAAAGCGAAATATGGGCTTCCTCGAATAGTATCTCATGTAAGGTCTCAAACGATAACCCATTACTGATAATACATATATAATTATAGAACTTCTAAAATTATATATTTATTGAGGGTAATGACGTGGTCAACAAGTTTCATACTGTGCAACTTTAAATTGTAAAACGACAATTTAAAGTTATAGGAATAGTCTCAGTTCACTATTCCCCTAATTTACAAAAGCGGGTTAAATCCAAAACATCCTCGGTTTCACAGGGGCCGGAATATCCGCTGCGCGGCCAGTACTCCCGGGGCGGCGCGACCACCAGTAATATTATAGGTGGCCGCGGAAGACCAGATGTAACTGTTGGAACTAGAAGACAAAATGTACTCCAATGCTCCAATACAATGAGACAGGTGGAGGGCTCTCAATTGGAGTACACCCCATAAAGACGAAAATGCCCCTATCTTTTCGTGTACAGTTAAAAAACCAAGGGGTATAGAGGTCTTTTCACACAAAAGATGGAACTATTTGATACATGTGCACGCACTATCCACTCTAATAGTATATAATCTGGATCGTCCGATTGGATGTACTCCAATACACTGAGACCGTTGGATTAAAGTATATTATGGGACACACACTATATACCGTGGATCACAACCACAGTATAATTTATGGGCCCAGTTAACATATTGGGCCAAAACCTACGATTGGGCCCTTGACGCCATGGAAAGTGGAATATGGGCTTCCTCGAATAGTATCTCATGTAAGGTCTCAAACGATAACCCATTACTGATAATAAATATATAATTCTAGAACTTCTAAAATTATATATTTATAGAGGGTAATGACGTGGTCAACAAGTTTCATACTGTGCAACTTTAAATTGTAAAACGACAATTTAAAGTTATAGGAATAGTCTCAGTTCACTATTCCCCTAATTTACAAAGGCGGGTTAAATCCAAAACATCCTCGGTTTCACGAGGGGCCGGAATATCCGCTGCGCGGCTAGTACTCCCGGGGCGGCGCGGCCACCAGTAATATTCTAGGTGGCCGCGGAAGACCAGATGTAACTGTTGGAACTAGAAGACAAAATGTACACCAATACTCCAATACAATGAGACAGGTGGAGGGCTCTCAATTGGAGTACACCCCATAAAGACGAAAATTCCCCTGACTTTTCGTGTACAGTTAAAAAACCAAGGGGTATAGAGGTCTTTTCACATAAAAGATGGAACTATTTGATACATGTGCATGCACTGTGCACTCTAAAAGTATATAATCTGGATCGTCCGATTGGATGTACTCCAATACACTGACACCGTTGGATTAAAGTATATTATGGGACACACGCTATATATCGTGGATCACAACCACGGTATAATTTACGGGCCCAGTCAACCTATTGGGCGAAACACTACGATTGGGCCCTTGACGCCATGGAAAGCGAAATATGGGCTTCCTCGAATAGTATCTCATGTAAGGTCTCAAATGATAACCCATTACTGATAATAAATATATAATTGTAGAACTTCTAAAATTATATATTTATAGAGGGTAATGACGTGGTCAACAAATTTCATACTGTGTAACTTTAAATTGTAAAACGATAATTTAAAGTTATAGGAATAGTCTCAGTTCACTATTCCCCTAATTTACAAAGGCGGGTTAAATCCAAAACATCCTCGGTTTCACAAGGGGCCGGAATATCCGCTGCGCGGCCAGTACTCCCGGGGTGGCGCGGCCACCAGTAATATTATAGGTGGCCGCGGAAGACCCGATGTAACTGTTGGAACTAGAAGACAAAAATGTACTCCAATACTCCAATACAATGAGACAGGTGAAGGGCTCTCAATTGGATTACACCCCATAAAGACGAAAATGCCCCTATCTTTTCGTGTACAGTTAAAAAAACCAAGGGGTATAGAGGTCTTTTCACACAAAAGATGGAACTATTTGATACATGTGCACGCACTATCCACTCTAATAGTATATAATCTGGATCGTCCGATTGGATGTACTCCAATACACTGAGACCGTTGGATTAAAGTATATTATGGGACACACACTATATACCGTGGATCACAACCACAGTATAATTTATGGGCCCAGTTAACATATTGGGCCAAACCCTACGATTGTGCCCTTGACGCCATGGAAAGTGGAATATGGGCTTCCTCGAATAGTATCTCAAGTAAGGTCTCAAACGATAACCCATTACTGATAATACATATATAATTATAGAACTTCTAAAATTATATATTTATTGAGGGTAATGACGTGGTCAACAAGTTTCATACTGTGCAACTTTAAATTGTAAAACGACAATTTAAAGTTATAGGAATAGTCTCAGTTCACTATTCCCCTAATTTACAAAAGCGGGTTAAATCCAAAACATCCTCGGTTTCACAGGGGCCGGAATATCCGCTGCGCGGCCAGTACTCCCGGGGCGGCGCGACCACCAGTAATATTATAGGTAGCTGCGGAAGACCAGATGTAACTGTTGGAACTAGAAGACAAAATGTACTCCAATACTCCAATACAATGAGACAGGTGGAGGGCTCTCAATTAGAGTACAACCCATAAAGACGAAAATGCCCCTATCTTTTCATGTACAGTTAAAAAATCAAGGGGTATAGAGGTCTTTTCACACAAAAGATGGAACTATTTGATACATGTGCACGCACTATCCACTCTAATAGTATATAATCTGGATCGTCCGATTGGATGTACTCCAATACACTGAGACCGTTGGATTAAAGTATATTATGGGACACACACTATATACCGTGGATCACAACCACAGTATAATTTATGGGCCAAGTTAACATATTGCGCCAAACCCTACGATTTGGCCCTTGACGCCATGGAAAGTGGAATTTGGGCTTCCTCGAATAGTATCTCATGTAAGGTCTCAAACGATAACCCATTACTGATAATAAATATGTAATTGTAGAACTTCTAAAATTATATATTCATAGAGGGTAATGACGTGATCAACAAGTTTCATACTGTGCAACTTTAAATTGTAAAACGACAATTTAATGTTATAGGAATAGTCTCAGTTCACTATTCCCCTAATTTACAAAGGCGGGTTAAATCCAAAACATCCTCTGTTTCACAGGGGGCCGGAATATCCGCTGCGCGGCCAGTACTCCCGGGGCGGTGCGGCAACCAGTAATATTATATGTGGCCGCGGAAGACCAGATGTAACTGTTGGAACTAGAAGACAAAATGTACTCCAATACTCCAATACAATGAGACAGGTGGAGGGCTCTTAATTGGAGTACACCCCATAAAGACGAAAATGCCCTTGACTTTTCGTGTACAGTTAAAAAACCAAGGGGTATAGAGGTCTTTTCACACCAAAGATGGAACTATTTGATAGATGTGCATGCACTATGCACTCTAATAGTATATAATCTGGATCGTCCGATTGGATGTACTCCAATACACTGAGACCGTTGGATTAAAGTATATTATAGGACACACACTATATACCGTGGATCACAACCACGGTATAATTTACGGGCCCAGTTAACCTATTGGGCGAAACCCTACGATTGGGCCCTTGATGCCATGGAAAGCGAAATATGGGCTTCCTCGAATAGTATCTCATGTAAGGTCTCAAATGATAACCCATTACTGATAATAAATATATAATTGTAGAACTTCTAAAATTATATATTTATAAAGGGTAATGACGTGGTCAACAAATTTCATACTGTGTAACTTTAAATTGTAAAACGATAATTTAAAGTTATAGGAATAGTCTCAGTTCACTATTCCCCTAATTTACAAAGGCGGGTTAAATCCAAAACATCCTCGGTTTCACAAGGGGCCGGAATATCCGATGCGCGGCCAGTACTCCCGGGGTGGCGCGGCCACCAGTAATATTATAGGTGGTCGCGGAAGACCCGATGTAACTGTTGGAACTAGAAGACAAAATGTACTCCAATACTCCAATACAATGAGACAGGTGAAGGGCTCTCAATTGGAGTACACCCCATAAAGACGAAAATGCCCCTATCTTTTCATGTACAGTTAAAAAACCAAGGGGTATAGAGGTCTTTTCACACAAAAGATGGAACTATTTGATACATGTGCACGCACTATCCACTCTAATAGTATATAATCTGGATCGTCCGATTGGATGTACTCCAATACACTGAGACCGTTGGATTAAAGTATATTATGGGACACACACTATATACCGTGGATCACAACCACAGTATAATTTATGGGCCCAGTTAACATATTGGGCCAAACCCTACGATTGTGCCCTTGACGCCATGGAAAGTGGAATATGGGCTTCCTCGAATAGTATCTCAAGTAAGGTCTCAAACGATAACCCATTACTGATAATACATATATAATTATAGAACTTCTAAAATTATATATTTATTGAGGGTAATGACGTGGTCAACAAGTTTCATACTGTGCAACTTTAAATTGTAAAACGACAATTTAAAGTTATAGGAATAGTCTCAGTTCACTATTCCCCTAATTTACAAAAGCGGGTTAAATCCAAAACATTCTCGGTTTCACAGGGGCCGGAATATCCGCTGCGCGACCAGTACTCCCGGGGCGGCGCGACCACCAGTAATATTATAGGTGGCCGCGGAAGACCAGATGTAACTGTTGGAACTAGAAGACAAAATGTACTCCAATACTCCAATACAATGAGATAGGTGGAGGGCTCTCAATTGGAGTACAACCCATAAAGACGAAAATGCCCCTATCTTTTCGTGTACAGTTAAAAAATCAAGGGGTATAGAGGCCTTTTCACACAAAAGATGGAACTATTTGATACATGTGCACGCACTATCCACTCTAATAGTATATAATCTGGATCGTCCGATTGGATGTACTCCAATACACTGAGACCGTTGGATTAAAGTATACTATGGGACACACACTATATACCGTGGATCACAACCACAGTATAATTTATGGGCCAAGTTAACATATTGGGCCAAACCCTACGATTGGGCCCTTGACGCCATGGAGAGCGAAATATGGGCTTCCTCGAATAGTATCTCATGTAAGGTCTCAAATGATAACCCATTACTGATAATACATATATAATTGTAGAAGTTCTAAAATTATATATTTATAGAGGGTAATGACATGGTCAACAAGTTTCTTACTGTGTAACTTTAAATTGTTAAACGATAATTTAAAGTCATAGGAATAGTCTCAGTTCACTATTCCCCTAATTTATAGAGGCGGGTTAAATCCAAAACATCCTCGGTTTCACAGGGGGCCGGAATATCCGCTGCGCGGCCAGTACTCCCGGGACGACGCGGCCACCAGTAATATTATAGGTGGCCGCGGAAGGCCATATGTAACTGTTGGAACTAGAAGACAAAATGTACTCCAATACAATGAGACAGGTGGAGGGCTCTCAATTGGAGTACACCCCAAAAAGACGAAAATACCCCTGGCTTTTCATGTACAGTTAAAAAACCAATGGGTATAGAGGTCTTTTCACACAAAAGATGGAAGTATTTAATACATGTGCACGCACTATGCACTCTAATAGTATATAATCTGGATCGTCCGATTGGATGTACTCCATTACACTGAGACCGTTGGATTAAAGTATTTTATGAGACACACAATATATACCGTGGATCACAACCACGGTATAATTTACGGGCCCAGTTAACGTATTGGGCCAAACCCTATGATTTGGCCCTTGACGCCATGGAAAGCGGAATATGGGATTCCTCGAATAGTATCTCATGTAAGGTCTCAAACGATAACCCATTACTGATAATAAATATATAATTATAGAACTTCTAAAATTATATATTTATAGAGGGTAATGACGTGGTCAACAAGTTTCATACTGTGCAACTTTAAATTGTAAAACGACAATTTAAAGTTATAGGAATAGTCTCAATTCACTATTCCCCTAATTTACAAAGGCGGGTTAAATCCAAAACATCCTCGGTTTCACAGGGGGCCGGAATATCCGCTGCGCGGCCAGTACTCCCGGGGTGGCGCGGCCACCAGTAGTATTATAGGTGGCCACGGAAGACCAGATGTAACTGTTGGAACTAGAAGACAAAATGTACTCCAATACTCCAATACAATGAGAGAGGTGGAGGGCTCTCAATTGGAGTACACCCCATAAAGATGAAAATGCCCCAGGCTTTTCATGTACAGTTAAAAAACCAAGGGGTATACAGGTCTTTTCACATAAAAGATGGAACTATTTGATACATGTGCACGCACTATGCGCTCTAATAGTATATAATCTGGATCGTCCGATTGGATGTACTCCAATACACTGAGACCGTTGGATTAAAGTATATTATGGGACACACACTATATACCGTGGATCACAACCACGGTATAATTTACGGGCCCAGTTAACCTATTGGGCCAAACCCTACGATTGGGCCCTTGACGCCATGGAAAGCGGAATATGGGCTTCCTCGTATAGTATCTCATGTAAGGTCTCAAACGATAACCCATTACTGATAATAAATATATACTTGTAGAACTTCTAAAATTATATATTTATAGAGGGTAATGACGTGGTCAACAAGTTTCATACTATGCAACTTTAAATTGTAAAACGACAATTTAAAGTTATAGGAATTGTCTCAGTTCACTATTCCCCTAATTTACAAAAACGGGTTAAATCCAAAACATCCTCGGTTTCACAGGGGGCCGGAATATCCGCTGCGCGGCCAGTACTCCCGGGGCGGCGCGGCCACCAGTAATATTATAGGTGGCCGGG
Source organism: Saposhnikovia divaricata (assembly GCA_036435485.1). NCBI lineage: Eukaryota > Viridiplantae > Streptophyta > Magnoliopsida > Apiales > Apiaceae > Saposhnikovia > Saposhnikovia divaricata. The sequence continues at coordinate 48,975,746 of CM071594.1, read as the reverse complement.
GAAGACCAGATGTAACTATTGGAACTAGAAGACAAAATGTACTCCAATACTCCAATACAATGAGACAGGTGGAGGGCTCTCAATTGGAGTACACCCCATAAAGATGAAAATGCCCCTGGCTTTTCGTGTATAGTTAAAAAACCAAGGGGTATAGAGGTCTTTTCACACAAAAGATGGAACTATTTGATACATGTGCACGTACTCTGCACTCTAATAGTATATAATTTGGATTGTCCGATTGGATGTACTCCCATACACTGAGACCGTTGGATTAAAGTATGTTATGGGACACACACTATATAACGTCGATCACAACCATAGTATAATTTATGGGCCCAGTTAACCTATTGGGCCAAACCCTACGATTGGGCCCTTAACGCCATGGAAAGCGGAAATGGGCTTCCTCGAATAGTATCTCATGTAAGGTCTCAAACGATAACCCATTACTGATAATAAATATATAATTGTAGAACTCCTAAAATTATATATTTATATAGGGTAATGACGTGGTCAACAAGTTTCATACTGTGCAACTTTAAATTGTAAAATGACAATTTAAAGTTATAGGAATAGTCTCAGTTCACTATTCCCCTAATTTACAAAGGCGGGTTAAATCCAAAACATCCTCGGTTTCACAGGGGGCCGGAATATCCGTTGCGCGGCCAGTACTCCCGGGGCGGCGTGGCCACCAGTCATTGAGGGGGATAGTCGTACAGGGAAAACGTTGTGGGCTCGCTCTCTTGGGCCACACAATTATTTATGTGGCCATCTAGACCTCAACCCACGAATATTCTCAAATGAGTCCTGGTTCAATGTCATTGATGATGTGGAGCCCCACTGTCTGAAACATTTCAAAGAATTCATGGGGGCCCAAAGAAAGTGGCAGTCCAATACCAAATATGGCAAGCCCATGATAATAACGGGTGGGATCCCCACAATCTTCCACTGCAATCCTGGTCCCAAATCCAGCTATAAAGCATTCTTGGAAGAAGAAAAAAATAATGAACTGAAAAGGTGGGCATTCCATAATGCAAAGTTCCACTCCCTCACAATTCCATTATTCGGACAAAGTTCTTCGCACCCCACCGGACGTCAAGAAGAGGCACAGGCACGCCAAGAGGCCGAAGAACAGGAGGAGGCGACTTAACATCAGTTGTGGCTGTTCGGTGTACGTGAACCTCAACTGCCGCAATAATGGATTCACGCACCGGGGCGTCCATCACTTCGTCTCAAGCGCAGAGTGGCGCATACGTATGGGAGCTCAAGAACCCCCTCTACTTCAAGATCGTCAAGCACCTCAAGCGCCCTTGCTTGACGAACCACGATATAATCCACTTCCAGCTCCGGTTCAACCACAACCTCAGGAGAGTGCTGGGGATTCACAAGTGTTTTCTGAGCTTCACCCTCTGGATGAACTTACGTCTTCAGACTGGGAGTTTCTTGAGGGTTTGTAATTATCAAATTTCCAAGTACTTAGATCAGCTTGGAATTATTTCAATTAATAATGTACTTTTAGTAGTTAAGAATTTTCTTTACGTTGTATTAGATGGGACGATCGATTTAATCGAAGAACATGATATAAAATCCTCGTTTATTGATTGCATAATTTGTACATAGAATTACAATAAAATTACGACTAGATTAAGTATTTCCGAACTCCTCGTTCACAGGTTTCAGTGCACATTCCTTTTCGGGACAGATCGCGGCGTGTGACATAATGTGTCCGAAAATTCCGTCGGTTGTCGCTGTAAGGGCTCGGAGGAATTTGATGAATTCCTCCGACCCAGAATCAATGCAATCAGCTGTAAGGTGAAACATGAAATGTGCATAATCACCCTCATAATATTTTTTAACCAGAGTCACAAAATTCATCCTTGACGCCATCGGATGAATTGTTAAATTGCTTAAATGTATATAGCCGGGTATGTAAATACCCGGATGTGACTGTAATTATGAGGGAACGATATGATTGGTTAGAATAAAGTAAAGTAAAGTGTAATGATGAAAGGTAACGTGGGTGAATTGCTTTTACCCTGGGTAAAAGCAAGAGTTGACATAAAGTAGACTTGATGTTTTACCCAAGGTTAAATGTTTTTAACCTGGGTTAAAGTAAATATGCTTTAACCTTCGTTAAATGTTTTCTACACACGATAAAAAATTTTTAACATTAATTTGGAAATCACATAATCACCTTCCGCAATTAAATATTCCAGGTTTCAGTTTAGGGTTTTGGGTTGAAAAAAAAAATTTAGAAAAATATGAAATGGGTACTTTTTCTGAATGTAAAAACGTTAATAAAAATTATAGGATAATTTTTAAAATTTAATTTCGAATATTTCGGAATAAGAAGGGTGGGGGGGAAATTTCCGCTGCGCGGCCCCCCACCTGTCGGTCGGCCGGGTCGGCCCTCAGTCTGGTAGCCACGCCGCCCCGGGAGTACTGGCCGCGCAGCGGATATTCCGGCCCCCTGTGAAACCGAGGATGTTTTGGATTTAACCCGCCTTTGTAAATTAGGGGAATAGTGAACTGAGACTATTCCTATAACTTTAAATTCAGTATGAAACTTGTTGACCACGTCATTACCCTCTATAAATATATAATTTTAGAAGTTCTACAATTATATATTTATTATCAGTAATAGGTTATCGTTTGAGACCTTACATGAGATACTATTCGAGGAAGCCCATATTCCGCTTTCCATGGCATCAAGGGCCCAATCGTAGGGTTTGGCCCAATAGGTTAACTGGGCCCGTAAATTATACCGTGGTTTTGATCCACGGTATATAGTGTGTTTCCTATAATATACTTTAATCCAACGGTCTCAGTGTATTGGAGTACATCCAATCGGACGATCCAGATTATATACTATTAGAGTGCATAGTGCGTGCACATGTATCAAATAGTTCCATCTTTTATGTGAAAAGACCTCTATACCCCTTGGTTTTTTAAATTTACACAAAAAACCAGGGGCATTTTCATCTTTATGGGGTGTACTCCAATTGAGAGCCCTCCACCTGTCTCATTGTATTGGAGTATTGGAGTACGTTTTGTCTTCTAGTTCCAACAGTTACATCTGGTCTTCCGCGGCCACCTATAATATTACTGGTGGCCGCGCCACCCCGGGAGTACTGGCCGCGCAGCGGATATTCCGGCCCCCTGTGAAACCGAGGATGTTTTGGATTTAACCCGCCTTTGTAAATTAGGGGAATAGTGAACTAAGATTATTCCTATAACTTCAAATTGTCGTTTTACAATTTAAAGTTGCACAGTATGAAACTTGTTGACCACGTCATTACCCTCTATAAATATATAATTTTAGAATTTCTACAATTATATATTTATTATCAGTAACGGGTTATCATTTGAGACCTTACGTGAGATACTATTCGAGGAAGCCCATATTCCGCTTTTCATGGCGTCAAGGGCCCAATCATAGTTTGGCCCAATAGGTTAACTAGGCCCGTAAATTATACCGTGGTTGTGATCCACGGTATATAGTGTGTGTCCCATAATATACTTTAATCCAACGGTCTCAGTGTATTGTAGTACATCCAATCGGACGATCCAGGTTATATACTATTAGAGTGCATAGTGCGTGCACATGTATCAAATAGTTCCATCTTTTGTGTGAAAACACCTCTATACCCCTTGGTTTTTTAACTGTACATGAAAAGCCAGGGGAATTTTCATTTTTATGGGGTGTACTCCAATTGAGAGCCCTCCACCTGTCTCATTGTATTGGAGTATTGGAGTACATTTTTTCTTCTAGTTCCAACAGTTACATCTGGTCTTCCGCGGCCACCTATAATATTACTGGTGGCCGCGCCGCCACGGGAGTCCTTGCCGCGCAGCGGATATTTCGGCCCCTTGTGAAACCGAGGATGTTTTGGATTTAACCTGCTTTTGTAAATTAGGGGAATAGTGAACTGAGACAATTCCTATAACTTTAAATTGTCGTTTTACAATTTAAAGTTGCACAATATGAAACTTGTTGACCACGTCATTATCCTCTATAAATATATAATTTTAGAAGTTCTACAATTATATATTTATTATTAGTAATGGGTTATCGTTTGAGACCTTACATGAGATACTATTCGAGGAAGCCCATAATCCGCTTTGCATGGCGTCAAGGGCCCAATCGTAGGGTTTGGCCCAATAGGTTAACTGGGCCCGTAAATTATACCGTAATTGTGATCCACGGTATTTAGTGTGTGTCCCATAATATACTTTAATCCAACGGTCTCAGTGTATTGGAGTACATCCAATCGGACGATCTAGATTATATACTATTAGAGTGCATAGTATGTGCACATGTATCAAATAGTTCCATCTTTTGTGTGAAAAGACCTCTATACCCCTTGGTTTTTTAACTGTACACGAAAAGCCAGGGGCATTTTCGTCTTTATGGGGTGTACTCCAATTGAGAGCCCTCCACCTGTCTCATTGTATTGGAGTATTGGAGTACATTTTGTCTTCTAGTTCCAACAGTTACATCTGGTCTTCCGCGGCCACCTATAATATTTCTGGTGGCCGCGCCGCCCCGGGAGTACTGGCCGCGCAGCGGATATTCCGGCCCCCTTTGAAACCGAGAATGTTTTGGATTTAACCCGCCTTTGTAAATTGGGGGAATAGTGAACTGAGACTATTCGTATAACTTTAAATTGCCGTTTTACAATTTAAAGTTGCACAGTATGAAACTTGTTGACCACGTCATTACCCTCTATAAAAACGTACTTGAAAATAGTATTGGAATTATACGGAATTCTTTAACCGGGGAATAGTGGATGTATCGGGGAGTTCTGTATTCCAGCGATTGTGGATGGATCAATTTGCTAGCCATTAGAAAGAAGATTTGAAGACTCTGGAGTTTATGTTCTTTCCTTTAATGTGCAAAGTCAAAAAATTTCCAAAGTTTTAGTGCCTGATAGTCTCGAGAATCTGTTGGACCCTATGGGGGAACCGTGCCATGTTATTGTTTTTGAGTTTAAGGAATCTGTTGCCATTAGATATACAAACTATCGCGAAGGAAACTACATATATGTTTGAAACGTGTATAGGCTTATACCAAATAATGTATATATATATATATATATATATATATATATATATAAGAAGAAATTACAATTTCTTTTCTTTCTCTCACACAAGAGCTTCAGCTCTTTCCTTCTGGCTCTCTGCTCTCTTACACTTCGGTGTGTAATTTCTCTTGGTGTTTTGTAAACAAACATGCTGGGGTGTTGTATTTATAGTCCCTTAATTCCTTATCTCACTGCTTATGTAATCCTCCAGCTGATCTAATTGCTTACATATTAACTCAAGCCTACTAACTTTGACTATCTATAACCTGCCTCTTTATTCAAACATAGTAGCTGCATGATTTTCATTCTTTCACATACTAGCCTACCTTTATTTTACTTTATTGTTAGCTGATGTTCAGATGAGGGTTTGAATTCTAACACTCCCCCTCAAACCCGAATTTGTATTTCGGGCTTATCTTTCATTTGTGAAACACGCCCCACTTCAATGACTTCATAAATATATCATCTGAAATTTCTTTAGTCTTGTAGTGCACCCGTTCCCCAATTTTATGTTACACTGGTTCTCGACTTTTGTTGCTTTCTTTGCTTGTCTTTAAACAAAACAATGAATAATCATTGGTTGTTTGTACCGAACTTGCCTCTCCATAGATAATATCCAGACTCTGCCATTTCCTAGATGCTTCCCCTGAACCGTTGATGCTACCATCGGAATTGTCATTAATGGACACTTTACTTTTCAACACTTTTTCTAAATGGCTCATATCATCATCATATTTATTTATCTGCTGCTCGTGCGCTTGGAGCGAACCTACAAGCTCGTCAATTGAAATTGTTGACAAATCATTCAACTTCTCGATAGAAGTAATAACATGATCAAATTTTCTTGTCAGGGAGCGGAGGAGCTTTTCCATGACCTGAACCTCATCATGCCTTTCACAATTCCTTTTCATCTCATTTGTCACCGTTTTCAAACGCGTAACATATTCACTAATTTTTTCTGAACTCTCCGTTTTGATATTTTCGAACTCTCCACAGAGAACTTGGAGCTGCACCTCTTTTACTTTTTCAACACCTTGGAATGATTTTTATAAAATCTTCCATGCATCTTTTGTGTTTTTTGCTTCTACAATTTTATCAAAGGTCGATTCGTCGACACCTTGAAAAATCATGAAAAATGCCTTTATATTTTTCCTCCGGGACTCTATTAACGCCATCTTCTCGGTATTTGTGAGGACTGCTTCGACAGTTGCATTGACGGGCTCATTATACCCGTTCTTGACTATGTCCCTGATTTCGTAAGAACTGAGTATCTCTTTCATTTCGATACTTCATCTTTCATAATTTGTATCCGTTAATATCTGAATTTGTGGCTGCACCATATTTGCCATGTTTTTTTTCTTTTAAAAAAATCATTGCACAGTATAAGTGAACAGTACCGTATGTATGAACAGTACTTCATATGAACAGTGCCGTTTGTATGAACAGTGCCGTATGAACGGTACTTCGTCTTTTACGGCGTGAACAGTGCCTTCTTCTCCGGTGATGAATGGTATTTTCTGACAGAAATAGTGATCGGAAAAAAAAATTCCAGAAATTTGCCAATTTCTTTTCCGAACGAAACCTTAGCTCTGATACCACTTGTTGGAAACGTGTATGGGTTTATATCAAATAATGTATGTATATATATATATATATATATATATATATATATATATAAGAAGAAGAAATTACAATTTCTTTTCTTTCTCTTACACAAGAGCTTCAGCTCTTTCTTTCTGGCTCTCTGCTCTCTTACACTTCGGTGTGTAGTTTCTCTTGGTGTTTTGTAAACAAACTTGTTGGGGTGTTGTATTTATAGGCCCTTAATTCCTTATCTCACTGCTTATGTAATCCTCCAGCTGATCTAATTGATTACATATTAACTCAAGCCTACTAATTTTGACTATCTATAACCTGTCTCTTTATTCAAACATAATTGCTGCATGATTTTCATTCTTTCACATACTAGCCTACCTTTATTTTACTTTATTGTTAGCTGATGTTCGGATGAGGGTTTGAATTCTAACAATATATACGCTGGATAATGACAATTGTTGGATTAAGAAGTTGAACGTCAAAAGTTTAGATTTAGTTGGATGTCTGAAGACGGGTGAATTCATTGGATGAAATTCATGTGATGATAATATAGTCTTATATGACTCTGTGAATGAAGTGGAAACACCCATTTCACAATTGGCCAACGAGTTAATTTACAAAACTAATTACAATTACACCGAGAGTCTATTTAATCTAAATTAAGCAGCAGTTTGCTGGTAACCTTGTGAGTTTTTTGCGTAACATTTTAGATATTTTTTTGAATCATTCAATTCCTCAGTTATCAATGTAAACAATTTAGTGGTTGATTAGTAATACAGGTACTGTACGTTGTGGCTTTTTCATATACTTCTTTTTATTTATTGTCTTTCAAAAGCAAGATTTTGATATATTGTTTCATTAGGCTTTATATTATATCCTATATATAATTGGCGTAAGGAGGTTTAGATGGTATCGTTAGATGTTAAAAGTTTATGTTCATTAGAATTTAGAATTAACCAAACAAAAACACCCATTTGGTTTATAATATCCAAATGTATATGAATATTACAGATGTACTGTGCTATGTGAAATTTGATTTACAGAGCTTATCCTGGTGACAGGTTAAGATTTTTAAAAGAAAGTTAGATTTGGTTCCATTCTAGATGACAGTGTTAGAATGTACATTGAAGATAGGACTGGAAATCGATACTCAATTTATCTCATGTAAAATTTACTGGTACTGTAGTTTCATTTTAAAATTATTTGCAGGGTTTTTTTTTTTTTTGATAAAATCGTACTTCCAATATTTAAGATATTTGAGAGTTCAGCAATAAACAAGAGTTCAGGCAAAACAAATCGTTCTTTCAATATATAGTAGTCTTCAGAGTAAAACACAAACTTATTCTCTAGAAACAAAAATGGCTCCCCCAAATACTCAAATTCCTTTGGAAGTACTGATTCATAAAGAGAAAAACAGGGTAGTATTTACCAAGGCAAGCGCTGATTTTGTTAATATTGTGTTTAGTTTCCTCACGATGCCAATGGGAACAATTGTTAGGCTGTTGTCTAACCATTCAAAGCAACCCGTCATTGGGAGCTTTAACAATTTATATAGAAGCGTTGTGAATCTTGAAGCCAAGTATTTTGCATCAAAAGCATGCAAAGATATGCTTCTGTATCTCCAGAGCTGGAAAGTTCCTACAAGTGATATCGAGGAACAGGTGATTGAAGTTGGCGTGGAAGAGGTAATGAATTCAAAGAAAATAAATGAAACTTATTCTTAATACTAGTAGTATATACCATTCGAAATGACATATTTCCTATTCCAAAAACTTGTGCAGGCTAAAAACTTACTGAAGGCATCACTGATATCTACTTACGTTTTAACCAATGGCCTTAAGCATTTGATCCGTGCCTATCCAGACACAAAGAGATTGGTGAAAAAGCTAAAGGAAGAAAAATAAAGAAGGCGCGGAGGCAAAAGTGCTAGTGCATTCCTAATGAATGTAAGATTGTTGCAAACAGAGAGGAATAAAGATGAAGGTTGTTAATTTGCATGTTATGTTGCACTAGGACTGTATACGAGCCGAGCCGAGCCGAACACTGACCAGGCTCGGCTCGAACTCGATTAAATAGTCCGGGCTCGAGCTCGACCGAGCTATAAAATTCAAACTCGAAGCTCGACACATATGTGATATGTTTGAGCTCGGCTCGAAAGCTCGAATCAATTTCACTAATTATCGACAAAAGCTCGAATACCTTAAGTTCGGCTCGAGCTCGACTCGATTAATATATAAAAATATTAAATATTTATATAACAATATATAAATAACATAAAAATAATATATAAATAATAAAAATATATATATAAATAATAAAATATATATAAGCTCGATTAGGCTCGCGAGCCATACGAATCGAGTAATATGAAGCTTGAGCTCGGCTCGGTCAACTATTCGAATAGCTCGAGCTCGAGCTCGGCTCGATTATTATCGAACCGAATTTGAATATTTTACGAGCCGAGCTCGAGTAGCTCACGAATAGTTTGACTCATTTACACCCCTGCACCAACTGGACGAAAGTGTTTTTTATAATTTGCTTTTCTAGGCAACTGGTTTGGGGTGTATCTTTCTGATTTGAGTTTCTAGTTGATAACTCATTTGATTTATTTTTATTCAAGTGAAATGATATTGATCAAATTTTTGACACAATATTTGATTCAATTATTCAATATTTACCAGAAAAGTTTAAAAGTATGTAGAATATTACTCCTCATTTAAAAAATAATCTATAAATATAATATCAAAGAAAACCTGTTTTATTGAAAAATATTATTATCACACATATAAAAGCATTGTTGTAAAAATAAATATAAATAACAAAATCAAATAAGGAAATTGAAAATAATAAATATTAACAAGTAGCTAAATACAAAATTTTTTATTTTTTTTTTCTGAAAGCGGATACTAATTGAAAATAAAGAGACAAGGCAATCATATCCCGATTGTATTAAAGATGTCCAAATATTGCTTAGCAAAAAAAAAAAAAAAGATGTCCAAATATCTCCTTGTCGCTTTATGAGCCCATATCAAATTCAAGGCTTAGAAACAGGTACTGATATAGATAACCATAGAACGAATGCGTTTGAACATATTTGGGTTTTTTTTTTTTTTGAAATAAATGTGTTAATTCAATAATAAAAAATCATACGGCATCTACACCAATGATCGAGTCGAACAAACTGTAATTTGCAATCGCCTGTTCTCATGAAGAGACTGTTCTCATGAAGAGACAGTTAAGCGATATTTTGAAGATAAAGTAAGTACCCATTTCGTGGGTCCTCGTTGGATTACTAGTACCCCTTCATCATGCCCCGATGGAGCTATCGTCTGAGCTATCGACTAAGGCTGCAATCCCGTACAACACTTCATCACTAAATCAAAATCCCCGCTCACAATTAAAAAACGAATAATAAAATCAAAACCATAAAAATCCATCAAAACCAAAGAAATCTTGCAGATCTGAAATCCCGGATATTAAAACAGATCAAACACACAAAGAACACACCAAACTCTCACAAGGAGAGATAAACTAGACCCAAATAAATTGGGAAAACTATCACCAAGAAGGGAGATTATTGAAATTTAGAACAAAAACAAAGGAAATTAAGCCAATGGAAGCCCCGACAATTAGGCAAGAAAAAAGAGGGGAAAAATGAGGCGCCTAAGAGCATCTCCAATGCTACACATCTGTTAGCTAAACTTGATGACATGGCACAATTTTTAGATGATATCTATATTTTTTCTTCTCCAACCATACTTCCTGTTAGGTAAAATTTTAGATAATCATCTTGACATCCTCTATATTTGGAGGACATCTATAATATATACATAATATCTATAATTCATTATCTCCACTTATATCGTGACACATCATCGATCTTATTTACTTACATATATTTATATTATTAAAATAATAATAAAATGCTATTTTTAAAATATAGCTAATCATTATAGCTAATACCTTTGGAGTAAAACATCTTACAGTTCAGTAAATTTTTAGATAATCATTATATAGCTAATAATTTTAACTATTACCATTGGAGATGCTCTAAGGAGAGAAAAAACTGTGTTATAAATTAATTAATGAATTCCTCTACATATTTGGGCTTTTATTATACTATACTCGATAATTTGTAGGCCTTTATCAATCTTATTTTTTTTGTAGCTTTATATGTCTCATCAAAATTTAAATGAAAAATTATTAAATCTTTTTGTAGCTTAATATCATTTTGATAACCGAATTCAATTATGTTACAATAAAATTTTTAAATATAAAGCTAAGTATGTTTAGTAGTGGTGGCGCAAGAGCGCTTGACTTACAAAATAGTGCTGGTCCATTAAACTTGGTAGTGGGTAGGCTAATTGTCTAATGTCAATACAAGCACTGCACATTAATTAAAACAGCCTCCAATTAAGATTTCTGAGCTCCAAACTTGTCATGTTTGACTCACCTTATATTAAGGATTTATGAACTTATTTTCGGGTAAAAATTTTATATTTTGATAATTTTTTTTTATACAAATATTTAATGTATGTTTGATATTCAATAAATTGTAAAAATAAGTTGAAAAATAAATTTGAAAGTTAAGAATCTTAACTTTCAACTTAAAATAAGTTAACTTATTCTGAAAATTAAGTTCCGCAAACACCCCCTTAATTTTGTTGATAAAAAGTTGATCTAGGTATTATTATTTGAATTTATAAAATATACTCAAGATGTTATATTTCAGTAAAAATTTGTTGTTGTGTTTATTTTGCGATTTAAAAAAAAAAAAAAAAAAAAGACTACACTACCTACCTATCAATGTGTTTAAATTAGAAACACGTGGACCATGAGTTAAATCCACTTAGTTTCTAATAATTATCCGCATTTGTGCAGCACATTACATTGCATTTTGTTTCTCATCATTCTTGCCTCCTCACCCCCCACCAACGTTTGGAACTCGCCAAAAAAATGTAAAAAAAATAATTAAGAATTCAGTATTTTTATTGCATTAAGATTGAAAAGTTATTCCGTTTGTTTCAAATTAGTTCATTTTAAAAACTTATACATGTTAAGAAACTTTAAACATTGATGATCTAATTGCATATGTATTCATATTTATTGCAATATTTAGAAAAATAAGTACATAAAATCAATTTTGGAAATTAAAATTTAAGGGCAATATACTAAATTTAAGTAAAAAAATTTCTAAAAACAGAATTGAAATAAGAGAATAAAGTTCCTGATATGAGGTACTTACCTTATTTTATATATTCATGCATATATTTTCAATTAAAAAGTTATTCATTTTCCTTGTGTATTATAAATGCAAAAATCTAATATTTACAATCGAGATATATATAACAGGTTATTATTGGATCTAATTTCATTACCTTATATAAGTTTCCTGAGATAATCTCAGGAACTTTATCCTCTTGAAATAATTATTTGAAACAAGGTTTTTTTTTAAAAAAAAAATGTACTACTAATTTGAAACAGAAGGAATATATATTACTTCCTCCGTCCCGCTAATATTGGCCACCATCTAAAATCTATGTATTTAGCGATCAAGTTAAAATTACCATATTTAATCATAATTATTAACATATAGGAGTATATAAAACTTAACAAATTTGACACATAATTTGATTTGTTAAGGAAATGTGAATAATAGTTTTGGACAAATAAATATGAAAGTGTGGCCAATATAAATGGACGGAAGGAGTAAGCAGTGCTACGTATCCCAAAAAATTCCCAAACATCTCATTAATAAAAAAAATAACCAATCAAAAAATAATAACACAACATTCGAAAACATTTTTAAAAATTCTAGCATTTCTCAATTTTTTATCTAGGTTTAGGTTCCGCCGCCCGTAACTATGTTTAAAACAATTGAGATTCGAAAGTAACATTAAGACGGTGATAATTAATGAGAATTAAGTGACGGTTTGATCTGAAGACACGTGACACGCGGCAGCATAAGGATGCAATATCAGAATCTTCGTTCGTCACCGACGTGGAAGAGTGACAACCAATAGAATAAATTGGACACGCTTCAATGATTGACTTTCATCATTCCTGTCAGATACCAGGATCTCATATCCACCCTACTCTGTTTCCTTCAACAACCTAGTCGATTTTGACCACCGATTTGCTACATAAAAACAATTGAAACTTTAAGTCGATCATTCGTGGGGAAGTGCTTGATCAATGTGGGATACTTCTTAATGAGTTAGTTGCTGCTTTCATTATGTTACAGGGAGAATATTGTATAACAATATTTTGGAGGTTTGCTGGATTATCGGAGCAAAATACGGATGTTTTGCTAACAAGAGAAGAACAAAGGGTGAGGGTTTGTGTGTATGAATGTGGCTGAGCTTGATAGGTGTTTGCAGGTAAACTGTTTCTCTTCCGTATCAAGGTGCCTACGTACCCTATTTATAGGGATCAAGCCTGACGTAGTTCTTGGGCCACAAGTTACCTAGGCGGGCTAGGGTTTTAAGAGATAAGTCAAAGTCCAAGCCCATGTAGCTAGGGCTGACGTGGCAATGAGTCATCAATCCTATCCTTGATCCAGCTGTAGAAGCCCATGATCTCGAACGGATAGGTTTGGAATGAAAGATCCATCAGGGCCCTTGCATGCGACCTAGAGAGGCCTGGCCACGCGAAGCGATCCCTTGACGGGAGCCAAACGAAGCGATCCCCGGGTAGCGACCCCGGTAGATGCGACCCCGAGGCTGAGCAGCATGAGAGGCGCATAGGCCTAGCGTGAGAGGATAGACAAGGTGCCCCTGTAACGAGGTGGCCTTATGGCGAGGCACTACAATGCGAAGTGGAATCATGTAGCGAGCGAGGTGCTCCTATAATGGTGATATTATGTCCAAGGTATGCTGGGCTGATTCCAATAATGGGCTTTGGTGACCCAATGCTCATCTTCTAGGCCCATCATAGATCATGAAGCATCAATTTAGCTAATCAAATCAATTCAGCCATTATGCCAGATTTGGGCATAACAACTACCCCCGAGTCCATATTGCCATTGGAGATGCGATGTGGACTCAGAGAATACGAGTTGTCACCGCGAAGCGAACCCAGGAATAGATATAACCGTTGAAGTAGTCGCGACCCCAAGAATTTGAAAGGTTTTGACAGCTGTTGTGTCTCGAGATGGGTGTCCAACGAACGAGATTTCAACACGTGTCCCATGTCTTTCTCTCTCCTGATGACTATATATACTCCTGTCACTATCATTTCCTTTTTTATTCTCACGAACACATTATTGAAGTGCTGTCAGTTTGCTCCCGGATCAAACGCAAAGAATTCTCAGGCTCTTTCACCAGCGACCCCAAGTTTCTTCCAATTTCTTCAACCTTCTTCTTCAAAAAGTAAGTCTTTTTTCTCTTCTTGCATTTAAATTACTGTTCTTCATTATAATTGCACGATTAGATAGCGTAAATTGCATGCGATGCGAACCCAAATAACTGCGATCCCAAAATGTCAATTTTATGATGCGACCCGTCCTCGCTATTGTAGGAGTGCGATCCGTGATTACTTAGACAGAAACATAGGTTAAGAACGTTAGCCTTTCCCTTAGGATTGCGACCCCCCAGATTCTCTGTGAACGACGCGAGAACACATAGAGCCTTTCTGTCCGCTTGTTTCTTTCCTCCTTCATTTGTTTTCTGTAAGGACACACACTTAATCATTTCACCCTTTTCAGATGTCTCAAGACGATAGCTCAAGGACACCTTCTCCTATGCCTGATATACAAATCAGCGATGCTGCAGCAGCCAACATCGCAAAAGCTACGAGCACTAGTGAGAGCTCGTTCAAACTATACTTCGACCCTCTATGGTCTAACGAGGAATATACCCGCGAAGTGCCTCTGATTTCGTGGAGAACAAAGCACCCTTCCAGCTCGCGGGATCAATCCCTGGATGTACTCCCAGCCGGGGACGAACCTCACACTATGACTGACATCGAGCATGACATCGCAACTTTGACAAAGAAAGGGGATGAACTCAGCGCTAGGGCAGCGGAAATTCTCTCCAAAGCGCCTCCACAACGAACCATGCCTCCATCACAAACTGTGTCACCCATTCACATAAGTGACTCTCCAACAGATTCATTAGGCGATGCCTATTACGACATCGAGGGAGGTGCTGATAACGAGGCCAACTCTGATGATTCTGACTACGAAGAGCCTTCCTCTGATGATGGCGGCCTCGATGAAGTAGCCAAAGTCGTTAATTTCACTGATTACAATTATGTTCCAGAAGCTTCCCCTGAACCTTACGAACCAACTCCTCAACCTGAGTTAGAAGGAACCATTTATGTTGGTGGTCCTCGTCCTGAAGACATCGAGCCAGGCTCGAAAGTGAAACCCGGCCAACCTCGTGTTTTAGGCTGCAGAGATTTGTCAACGACCCTAGATACAGAATCTTTATCTAAGGCGGTCGACATTTTCAGGCCAGAAGGCAAAATTATTCTTCCCAAATCTGCGATGCGATGCTACCGCTTCGATCATCGAGAGAATGGTGGCAGGGTGCCTCGTATGGTTCTGACCTCGGCCATGATAAAAATAGGCGTATCCTCTCCCCTTCACCCTTTTATTAGGGATGTTTGTGAAACGTACCATCTTGCCCCAATCCAAATAAATCCCAATGGCTACAGAGCCATGATTGCTCTTTACATCCTTTACCACAAGCTCGGCTACCCTGAGTTGGATGCGAGGACCATGGGATATTTCTTGCAATTGAAGCGATGCGGGGCATCAGACTTTGGCTACGTTTATTTCTCCATGTGGCCAGAGTTCAACAAGAAGGAACTATACCACAGTGCCCCAAGTAATGCCGGGTCGTGGAAAGGCCCTTATTTTTATGTCCACGACGTGCCCAGAGTCAAGACCTCTTTTAACTATCTTCCAGGTATGGAACTTAACCTTTTAATTTCATCCCCCTTTCATTCAATCCATGAATTAACTCGTCCTTCCTGAGATCGCAGTTGGTCAAGTGCGAACCGTCCTAAAGGGCGAAGAGAAGCAACGTGCCGATGACGTGCTGAAGACCCCACGGGAGGCTCGCAACATTAGGACTCTTCTTTCGCTTGAGAACCTAATCGAGTGCGGTTTTCTGAAAGAAGGGGTCGGTCTTCCTTCTAAAACGAGGCCCTCAGGAGCGAGGAAGACCTCCTTAAAGAGAAAGGCTCGCGAGGAGGCCTCGTCCTCTCGAGTTGTTGTTACCACTGACGAGGGTATTCTCCTCGTTATAATATGACCATTATTCTGTCCTCACTAACTTTAACACTGCATTCATCCTTACTGTTCTCGCATTTGCATAACTTGTATTATTATCATGCTTCTAATATCATTTTACTTCTATTTTTCAGGCATGTCGGGTAAGAGTGGTCGCAGACCTCCTTTTCTCCAGGAGAGCGGGGCCATACCCGTTCCGAAGACTGCTCCAGTCCCTCCAAAACCGAAATCTGTTGAACTGCCACCTCCTCCACCCCTATCTCTGAATACTGAGATCGTTCAGCGAGCCCAGGGTACCCCTGAGGACCACATCTCCAAGAAAGCCAGAAAGGATGAATCTCTGCTCCCTGCTCCTAAGCATCCAGCCACCGCTACCCCCGTTCATCACCTTTTCGTGAAGCATGGGTATAACCATGCTACCGAAGAGGAGTGCACGAGCTGGGTGGGGGCTGAGCTGATTGATAATGCCGAGTCTCTGTCCAAGTGCTTGTCTGAAGCGTTCATCCGTCAAACTTCTCATCTAAAGGAACTGAAGACCCTTGCCTCCGCTAAAACCAAACTGGAGAAGGAGGTCGCAGTCCTTAGATTCCAGAAGGAAGAGGACAAGAGATCGCTGATGAAGACCCACAGGCTCGCCCTCGAAACAGAAACTGCTTCTCTGCGATCCGAGCTCAAGAAAATCACGGATGAGAGGAATATGTTCAGTAAGTCCCTAAAGGAGGCAGAGGAGCTTGAGGAGACTCTTCGGAGAGAGCATGGGGAAGAGGTCGGCAAGCTGAAGAAGGAGCTCGAGGCTGCCAAGCTCGACCATGATGCTGTTGTGGAGGCCGCCCAAGTTGAATTCATGAAGACCTTCATCCGAAGGGTTCCTGACTTTGACTGGGAGAAGCTCGGGCCTGGAAATGCCGAGTTCGCTGAATCTCTTCGTAAGGAAATAGAAGAAGAGGATGCGAAGGAGGCGGCCAGGCTCGCCAGCGAAGCCACCCAAGCCAACGCAGCTGAAGCCTCCAAGACTTAAACTATTTCTTTGTTTCTGAATATTGAACTGGGGATGCGGACACCCCTTGAATGTCTCGCAATCATGTAATATTGTTTCATTTAACTTTGATAACCTCTAACTGAACTGGGATCGCATGGCGACCCTTTCTTTATGAATATTGCATTTTAACTTTTCCATCCAATATTGCCTCGTTATTTTTGCACATAACATATTTGCACAAGTAATTTAGCTTCGCTTCTTTAGTACTTTGACTTCGAGATTATATCTTTATTTCATCTTTGTTGAATTGTCTTGAATAGTGCTAGATTTGCATGCCTTTGCTTAGATTCCTTAGATTGTTGTAGCAGTAACTTCAAATGCGATCCTTGCATCGTTGAGATGGCTTGGACCTTAGTATGTTAATGTTAACAAACAGGCAAGTAAAATGTACAATAAAAAGTAATTCATGAATAAATTGAACTTTTATATTGATAGACGGGGCGAAGCCCAAACAAGTTGACTAGCGGGGCGAGGCCCAATAATTGATAAGTGGGGCGAGGCCCAATAATTGATAAGTGGGGCGAGGCCCAAACAAGTGGTAAGTGGGGCGAGGCCCAAACAAGTGGTAAGTGGGGCGAGGCCCAAACAAGTGGTAAGTGGGGCGAAGCCCAATGCCATTACATCATAAAGGGAAGGTGTCTATACGACCACTACCCCCCAATATTGGATTTATTCATGCGAAATAGATAGAAACTACCAGAAGCGATGCCTTCACTGATAGTATTTGCGCAAATGTTCCGCATTCCAAGCTCGCGGAATGACCTTATCCTTCATGTCAGTGAGGTAATAAGTTCCCTCTGAGAGAGTAGCATAGATTTTGTAAGGCCCTTCCCAATTAGCACCAAAGACACCATGGCCTGGGACCTTAGTGTTAGGCATGACTCTCCTAAGCACGAGGTCACCTGTCTTTAAAGAACTTGCTTTGACCTTTCCATTATAGTACCTCGCTGTCCTCTGTTGGTAAGCTGCGAGGCGAAGCTGAGCCTCGCTTCTTGTTTCTTCTATCATGTCTAGGTACAATCTATGATTCACCTCGTTTGCATCGGGATCGTAATGTTCCCTTCTAAACGACCTGGAGCCCACTTCAACGGGGACCATAGCCTCGCAGCCATATGTTAAGGAAAAGGGAGTCTCCCCAGTTGTGGTCCTTGGGGTAGTGTTGTACGACCACAAGACCCTTGGTAGTTCTTCAGGCCAATTGCCTTTGCTCTCCTCTAACTTGGCCTTCAAAGTATGTTTGATGATTTTGTTGATGGCCTCAGTTTGACCATTTGTCTGGGGGTGACTCACAGCTGAAAAGCTCTTCTTAATCCCCAAGTTCTCACAGAATTCTTTCATGTCTTTGCTATCAAATTGCTTTCCGTTATCTGATATGAGCTGATAAGGAATCCCATAGCGACACACTATTGCCCTGTACACAAAGTCCTTGAGTTTCTTTGCAGTAATAGTGGCAAGTGGCTCGGCCTCGGCCCACTTGGTGAAATAATCAACGGCCACAACTGCATACTTGACACCTCCCTTGGCCTTAGGTAGCTCCCCAATTAAGTCGATGCCCCACATAGCAAAGGGCCATGGGCTCGTTAGCGAGGTGAGGTGGGAGACAGGAGCGTTGCTGTAGTTAGCGATCCTTTGGCAATTATCACACTTCCTTGCGAACTCAAAAGCATCTCTCTTCAAAGTAGGCCAGTAGTACCCTTGGCGAAGAATCTTTTGGGCTAGAGAATTACCCCCCGAGTGATTGCCACATATTCCTTCATGAACTTCTCTGAGGATGTAATTGCATTCTTCTCCATCCACACATCTTAGGAGCGGGGTGTTGAACCCTCTTCGATATAGGACCTCGTCATAGATGACATAGCGAGCCGCCTGATATTTGATTTTTCTTGCCTCTTTTTTGTCTTGAGGCAGGGCTCCACTTTTCACATACTCCCATATGGGGGTCATCCAGGTCGACCTTGGGGTCGCTATCTCCATAACAAACTCCTCTGGCACACTGGGCTTTGTCTGAATTTCCAGTGGAATGATTCCAAGTAGGGTGGCCTCGCGACGCGACCCCAACTTTGCTAATGCATCAGCCCCTTGATTCTTTTCTCTTCTAATATGAACCACTTTGATATTGTTGAACTTTTTCATCAGTTTCTGTGCACATCGCAGATATAGTTCAATCTGCTCACCTCTAGCTTGCCACCCACTCCAGAGTTGATATGTTACTAGCATGGAATCGCTGTAAGCTGTGAGATTTTCCACCTTCATTTCAAGTGCCAGTCTGAGGCCAATAATAAGGGCCTCGTATTCTGCTGCATTGTTGGTGGCCTCGAAGGCGAAGTGCACTGCACTTTGTATCTTGCGACCTTCTGGAGTTACTAACTCGATGCCGGCCCCAGCTCCTTCCTTATTAGATGCTCCATCAACATATAGTTCCCACCACGAGGCAGAATTTTCTTTCTTAGCCTCGCTAGATGCGGTTTCCGGGATCGGTATGATAGCCATTTTATCTTCCTCAGATTGAGGAGGGAATTCCAGAATAAAGTCTGCAAGTGCCTGACCTTTAATGGGACCACGAGGCTTGAACTCAATATCAAATTGGCTAAGTTCCACTGTCCACTTCAACAATCTCCCTGAGGATTCTGGCTTATGCATTACCTGCCTCAATGGATAGGCTGTGCGAGCCTCAATGCTATGGGCCTGAAAGTAGGGCCTCAATTTCCGCGAGGCCAGCACCAGGGCATAGGCTAGCTTTTCCATGTTGGTGTAGCGAGTCTCAGCATCTAACATCCTTTTGCTAACATAGTACACAGGATACTGAACTTTCCCCTCCTCGCGAACTAACACTGCACTGACCGCATGTTCTGACACCGCGAGGTAGACAATGAGCGTCTCCCCGTCCTTGGGCTTAGATAATACTGGCGGCGAGCCAAGTTGCTCCTTGATGTTCTGAAAAGCCTCCTCGCATTGAG
Source organism: Saposhnikovia divaricata (assembly GCA_036435485.1). NCBI lineage: Eukaryota > Viridiplantae > Streptophyta > Magnoliopsida > Apiales > Apiaceae > Saposhnikovia > Saposhnikovia divaricata. The sequence continues at coordinate 48,955,835 of CM071594.1, read as the reverse complement.
GGGTCCATTCAAAGTTTTTTCCAACTTTTTTAATTGCCTTGAAGAACTCGTGGCATTTATCTGATGATTTAGAGACGAACCGGTTAAGGGCTGCGATCCGTCCCGTTAGACTTTGAACTTCCTTCACACTTCTTGGGGATCGCATGTCCAACAAGGCCTTTATTTTTGCTGGGTTCGCTTCAATTCCCCTGTGATTAACAATGAACCCCAAGAACTTTCCAGACTCAACTCCAAAGACACACTTCTGTGGATTGAGCTTCATTCTGTACTTCCTCAGTATATCAAACATTTTAGCGAGGTGGGCGATGTGATTCCCAGCCTCTTTGGATTTTACCAGCATGTCATCTACATAAACTTCCATTGTCTTCCCAATCTGCTTCTCAAACATCATATTAACGAGCCGTTGATAGGTGGCCCCAACATTAAGGAGACCGAAGGGCATCCCTATGTAGCAATAGAGGCCTCTATCCGTGATAAACGAGGTGTGCTCTTGATCGGGACCGTACATGGGTATCTGATTGTACCCAGAATAAGCATCCATAAAAGAGAGGAGTGCATGCCCTGCTGTTGCATTCACTAACTGATCAATCCTTGGCAATGGGAAACTATCCTTTGGGCAATGCTTGTTGAGATCAGTGAAATCCACACAGGTTCTCCATTTTCCGTTTGGTTTCTTCACGAGGACAGGATTCGCGAGCCAGTCAGGGTAGAATGATTCCCTAACGAGCCCAACCTTGAGTAATCTATCCACTTCTTCTTTGAGAGCCTCGGCTCGCTCTCCACTTATTGGTCGCCTTTTCTGTCTAACACCTTTTTTGCTTGGGTCCAAGTTGAGCCTATGGCACATCACATTAGGATCGATCCCAATCATGTCTTCATGCGACCAGGCGAACACATCAAGGTTGGCCTTCAGAAAAGTGACCAATCTCTCTCTCAGATCAGGGTTGAGTTGCGACCCTATTTTCAACACCTTTGAAGGGTCCTGCACATCAACAAGAATAGGGATCGTGTCTTCAGCTGCCCCAGCACGCTCCACATGCTCTGGGATGCGAGGATCCAGGTCTAGATCATATTCACGAGACTGACTAGATTCCGCCTCGCAGGGGTTGACCCCTGCGTGCCCAAACTCCTTAACAACAGTTGTTGTCTGAGTGATACCATTTGGCAGTTCTGTCAGTGTAGATGTTTCTTTGCGAACCCATTTCCCCTTTCGGGCTCGCACAGCGGCCTGCTCTGGGCTCTCCTCGCTATCACTATCTATAGCCTCTTCAACAATCCCTTCCTGGAGAACCATTACTGGCTGCGAGGTTTCCATCATCAAAGCACCTGGTACTGGTTCTACCTGAATTCCCAAATTATCAAAATAACCAGCTGGGAGTTCCTCGATTGATATGATGTTGCATTCATTTGAGGGTCGCGAGGCCGATTTGCGAGCCCTATCTTCCTCCTCGCTCTCCATCCTGTCTACCATAGATATGCTACCCTTTTCAGCGGACTTAAGGGCCTTGTTGTAACATTCTCGTGATTCATGCTGCGCCCCCTTGACACATCCCACTCCATTTGGGGTAGGAAACTTCATGGAAAGATGATAGATAGAAGTGACTACCCTCATTTCCTTAAGTATAGGCCTCCCTACAATAGCATTGTATGCTGAAGGTTGTTCCACCACCATGAAGTCTGCGATCTGGGTAGTGATGCAGGGCTCGTCTCCTAAAGTCACAAGAAGTCGTATGAGACCTTTGACACTCACTGAGGCTCCAGTAAAACCATACAAGTGTCCCACAGTTGGGATGAGATCTTTATCCACGTAGCCCATCTTTTGATAGACTTCGTATGTCAGGAGATTCACAGCACTCCCATTATCAACCAGAACTCTGTATACATTCTGCAATCCAATGCGAATTCGAACAACGAGGGCATCAGAATGAGGGTGATGAACCCACTTCGCATCCTCCTCAGTGAACATGATGTTTGTATCTTCCCCCTTGAAGAGCTTTGGGGGTCGTTCTTGCAAGTGATGTACATTGGTGAGAGGTCGCTCCCTGGCCTCGCGAGCATACCTCTCTCTGGCTTTGTTGCTGTCTCCCCCGATGTGGGGTCCCCCAATTATCACATGAATACTTCCACCTCGTGCTTCCCTTTCTTTAATGACTGGGTTCTGTTCAGGTGGGGGGGCTTGATTATACCCAAGGCCAGACTTGGGATTATGTTTCTTCACCTCGCGAACGGCCCACTCAGTTAACTTTCCTTCACGAATTAACTGATCCACTTGCTGCTTCAGCTCTCGGCAGGTTGATGTATCATGCCCTGTTTGTTCATGAAAGGCACAATACCTGCTCGTGTTTGCAGTCCCTTTCAGACCCATCGGTGTAGGTTTCCTGAATATCCCCTTGCTTTCATTGACTGCATAAATGTGATCAATTGGGGCGACCAGAGGGATATACTTGTCTCCATCTCTCGCGGGGCGAGATCTCGGTGGGGATCGCCTCAAAGGATCGCGATCTCTCCTTTTTGGGCTGGGGCTACGACTTCGATCCCGTCCTCGCCTCGGACTCCTAGAATCCTTTCTTTTTACCCCCCGATTCCTATTCCAACTGCCACTCCTTTCATTGTTCTTCTTCAAATCTGCGAGTGACTTCTCAACACGCTTGAAAGGCTCAGCGATCTTGTGCAATTCAGAGAGAGTGCTAGGGGTCTGCTCTTGTAACTTCTTCCAAAATTCTGTACCTTCCCTTACTCCAGCGATGAGAAAATTTTTCACAGCTTCGTCATTTACACCTCGCACGCGAGGCACCTCAGCATTGAACCTTTTGAAGTAATCATGAAGGGTTTCGCCTTCCTTCTGTTTTATGTTTGCTAAGGTGGACACAGGGGGTGCATAGAGCATCGAGGACTGGAACTGTTTGATAAAGATGTCCACGAGTTGCTCCCAAGAATCGATGACAATCAATGCCCCTAGCTTCGAAAACCACTGCTGAGCACTTCCCCTCAGCGAGGCCGCAAATAGTCTACACCTCGCTAGTAACGAAACCTGATAAACATCCATCTCATTGTTGAATCGAATCACGAACTCCGCTGGATCAGTATCGCCATTATAGGTCATATCATGTTGATGGCCTCGAAACACTGCAGGAAGCGGAGCGGTTCGAATTTCGTGAGTAAAGGGCGATGACGAGCCCATAGTGCTAAAGATCCCTTTCTCACTGTTCATCGCGTCCAGGGCCTTCTTCAACTCCTCCAGCTTATAGTCTCCTACCTTAACCTCCTTTTCGGCCTCCTTTTTACCTCCAGTACTTCCATGATGAGACTGGGTCTTTTTCAGGACACTGGACTCCTCCTGGTCATTCCCGCGATCCTTCTTTTTACGATCTTCTTCAAGATATTGAGATCGTGCCTGGTCTCGATGAGATGGGGGTCTGTCATCGCGACGATGGGACCGCTCACGCTCTCTACGGAGAGAGGGGGTCTGTCATCGTGACGATATGACCGCTCGCGATCTCGAGGAGACAATTGTCGATGCGTGCCCTGACTTCTGTTCTTAGGTCCTTCATGACGAGGCGCATTAGCCTTTTCCAACTTTAGACGAAGGTCGTGCTCAGTCAACTTCTTCCCGAGACGATCAAAAACACTGACCGATCTCCCTTCAGATGAGGCGACCTTGTCATGCGATCCCCCTTTCTGTCCGAGCGAGTCCTCCCCCTCATTCCAGTCAGGGTTGGTTTGATCTGTTAGGACATCATCGAAGTCATCAACAAGTTTCTTAGGGGGGAGTTTGCTTCCTTCCCCAGGTGCTCTACCGCCTGTCCTTGCATTCCTCTTCGATCCTCTAGAACTATAGCGCCTCTCTACCTTTGCGACCCTTTCATGCACAGCGGTCACCTGCTCACCGAGGCCTTTTAGGAAAGACATGACCTCGCTGTTCAATGTCACCCTCTGTGCTGGGGGAGTGTGTTCCTCCCTGTTCCCAGTCTGAGAGTTGTCCTTGGACGCTTCGTCCTCTGGGGGGCCTCTTGTCAGCGGATCGTCCTTGTTCACCTTATGCGACCCCGGGGTCTCACCATCGTTCCTCTTTTTGTGTGATTTAGTCATCGTTCTCCCAAATCAATGACTGCCCCTCCTTCTAGCGCCAAATGTTATAGGGAGAATTTTGTATAACAATATTTTGGAGGTTTGCTGGATTATCGGAGCAAAATACGGATGTTTTGCTAACAAGAGAAGAACAAAGGGTGAGGGTTTGTGTGTATGAATGTGGCTGAGCTTGATAGGTGTTTGCAGGTAAACTGTTTCTCTTCCGTATCAAGGTGCCTACGTACCCTATTTATAGGGATCAAGCCTGACGTAGTTCTTGGGCCACAAGTTACCTAGGCGGGCTAGGGTTTTAAGAGATAAGTCAAAGTCCAAGCCCATGTAGCTAGGGCTGACGTGGCAATGAGTCATCAATCCTATCCTTGATCCAGCTGTAGAAGCCCATGATCTCGAACGGATAGGTTTGGAATGAAAGATCCATCAGGGCCCTTGCATGCGACCTAGAGAGGCCTGGCCACGCGAAGCGATCCCTTGACGGGAGCCAAACGAAGCGATCCCCGGGTAGCGACCCCGGTAGATGCGACCCCGAGGCTGAGCAGCATGAGAGGCGCATAGGCCTAGCGTGAGAGGATAGACAAGGTGCCCCTGTAACGAGGTGGCCTTATGGCGAGGCACTACAATGCGAAGTGGAATCATGTAGCGAGCGAGGTGCTCCTATAATGGTGATATTATGTCCAAGGTATGCTGGGCTGATTCCAATAATGGGCTTTGGTGACCCAATGCTCATCTTCTAGGCCCATCATAGATCATGAAGCATCAATTTAGCTAATCAAATCAATTCAGCCATTATGCCAGATTTGGGCATAACACATTCAATTTGTTAGGAATCAAGCTAATAGGGTAGCATATGAAGTTGTTAAAATACCCTGTTTAGTTAATTGTCAAATTGCTTTTACGTTTCCCTTATGTGTTTGGTGGAGACTGTTTTGAGTGATTCTATTTTTTAATAAAATTTGCATTTTTTTCAAAAAAAAAAAAGTCGATCATTGTTTCTAATTGAAATTGAAAAAATGTATTTAAAATGAAACAAAAAATTATATTTGATAAATTCATTGAATTCAATTCAGTTAACTCGAATAGGTAAGATTAATACAAAGTCGGAATTGTAAGGTAAATACTACTTGACTAATGTACCTAGATGCGTCGAAATTCAATAATAGTTGGAGTTTCCAGATTCACTACTCGACTTGATAGGAACCTGGATTCTAGTCACAAAAAAATATTTCATTTGATAAATAATTTTGTTAAATAAGAAAACAATTTAGATTCTAAGTTTGACATATCATTTTTATAAAACCCTCATCTTTCTACTTTTTCTTCCAGCCGCCTCCTCCTTTATCAAATCAACGGGGTTTTCACTGGTTTTTCCGATGGAAAATCTCAAATCTTTTAATTTATTTGTTTTGCTTCTGTTTTCTTCAATAATCTCCTATATTGGGTTAAGGTTTTACACCCATTTAGGATGTTTGGTTTTGTTTTTTTAGATCTATATCATCGAAACTTCGGATTTTCGTTCTTCTTCGATTCAATCGGGTTTTGGATTTGTGTGTGGAGCGATTATTTCTTGTTATGGTTTCGTTTTTGCAGATCTAAGTTTTATTTGAAATTTCAGTTTGGAATTTTAGGTTGTAGTTTCAGTTTGATTTCTCTCGTTGGTGAGAGTGTGTGGATTTCTCTCCTTATTCTTTTTTGAGAGTTGGTTCGGATTCAACGATAAAAGCTTGTTAGGGATTGCATTTGTGGTCGATAGCTCAAACGGATTTTGGCGAAGATATTGAGTATATCTATAAATATATAATTTTTTGCACACTACTTATGTCTCATTTTAATTATGAAGACAAGCGTGTCAACATATTCTATGTTTGTTCGATTCGATCATTCTTGTAGATGTTGTATGACTATTATGTTGAATTATCTCATTTCCTTAAAAAAAGTTTGATTATCAATTATATGATATTCTAATCAATCCAGAGGTCCTGGGTTCGATACTCGCTTACCACGAGATTTGTCAATGAACAAATACTTATTGTAAAAGACAATAAGCCAAAATACTAAAAAAAAAAAAAAAGGTATAAGATGAATGCGATAAAATAGTTCAAATACTAAGAACTAATCTATAACAGTATCATCTTCGATGTTCGTTGCCAAATTTATTAGAACAAATGTTTAACAAAACAAAAAAGGTTATTAAAATAAATATTTATTTATAGGATATATAAGATTATTTATTATATCATTATCTATACTATACTATTATAAGCAAACTATGTATATTTGGTTGGAATTTATAGTTTGGTCACTTTATTTGGTATATTTCATAGTCATCGTTAGATTTTGAGACAGATTAATAAGAACCGTTGGATGTATTGCTAAAAGAATATTCTTTTTATAATATATAACATACTCTTACAGGTTCAAGGTTCCAATCCCAGCAAAAATAAATTATTATTAAACATTTATTTCATCTTATAAACTATTCCTAAAAGTTCAAGGACAACATATTTTAGTTAAAAATTCATATTATATATTTTTACCATATTATTATTAAACATTTACATTATATTATAAAGTACTCCAATAATTTCAAGGTTCAATTCCCGTCAACATATTAAATTTAAAAAGTTATTATCTATTTTCAGTGTATAAGCAAAAAACTATCATTTAGAATACTATCAAATACGTATTATTATATTTTATTATTTTTATAAATCTTCCGTGCATCGCACGGGTTATAAGCTAGTATATAATAAGCGGGATCGTATCCATAATTTTGGTTTGGTCAATGTATTACTTGCTTTGGTCATTGTACTACCAAAATAATTTCAACCGTCGAATCTAATATTTTTAAAAATAGACGATCAAGATTATATCATATTAAAAAGAAAATTATAATCTATAAATGATATAATTAAAAAAGGTTGTATTAGAATTGAATTTTAAAAAAAAATTAATATAAAAATGATATAATTGAAAAAAGTACAATTGAATTTTATCTATTTTTTTATTAATATTAAAAAAGTTCATATATTTGAGCTCTATCTTGAGATCAAGAAATCAGATTTGGATGATTTTACAGCCCCCGCGAAGCTCATAAAATTATCTTTAATTTAGTGATTCAACAATTATTATCGGAATGGTTCCACTTAGAATCTCAAGAGAAAATATAATTACGAATTTTTACATTAATCATATTCAGTGTAGAAGACGTACATTGATAATCTTATTCAATGTATAAAATCATATAAAATCAAATTAGATATGATTTAAATCATTGAAATATATCTGCTTATACGTCCAAACTAGATTAGATTGGATCGATTTAAATTGAAATATTGATTTTTTTTTAATTTCATGAATTGTGAGCCGGATCTATTATATTCGATCTTGATATAAAGTTCATCAATTTATTATTTATTAATTTAAATTGGCATAATATGATAAATGTAAATATTTAATTTACATATTGAATAACTTAAAACATAAAGTAATATAAAATTAATTATCCATACTATTATATAAAAGCCGAAATATTAAAAGGTCGGTCGGTACGGTACCTGTTGATTTTACTTATTTACCCTTACTCAATTACAAATAAAATTCATCCCACTAACTAATCAATTTCCTTTTTCAGGTTAAACATATTATCTTTTCTATTTTTTAATTACTAAATATTTTCCTTTTTCAGGTAAAATACAACATCTTTTATATTTTATCTAACTAAAATTTCTCCTTTATTAATCAACTTCATTTTTCAGGTTAAACATATTACCTTTTCTATTTTTCAAAAACTAAATAATTTATTTTTCAGGTAAAATACAACATATTTTACATTTTATCTAACTAAAATTTCTCACTTTTTAAAAACACTACGAGCAATTTTGTTTAATAGAATAACATAATTAAATTATAATTACTATTAACTAATCAATTATCTTTTTTAGGCAAAACACGTTAGAATATTTTCTCATTTCTCTAACTAAAATCTCTCTTTTTCCAATTATACAAGGACGATTACCTTTTTCAGCCAAAACACGTTACCTTTTTTCTTTTCTCTTACTAAAACCTCTTTTTTCCAATTATATCACGGGCATTTCTATTTAATAAAAATAATATAATAATATTATAATACTAATAATTAACCGATTATCTTTACAGCCAAAATGTATCATCTTTTCTATTTTTTTCTAATTAAATTCCCTTTTTTTTAGAAATATCACGGGCAACATTAATTTATCATTTTCTAAAAACACTATGAGCAATTTTATTTAGTAAAATAACATGATTAAATTGTAATTATTATAAACTAATCAATTACCTTTTTCACATAAATCATGTCACCTTTTTAATTTTCTCTAACTAAAATCTCTCTTTTTCCAATTATATCACTGGCATAATTATTTAATACAATAAACTAATAATATTATAATATTAATAATTAACCTATTATCTTTTCAGCTAAAACGTATAATCTTTTGTATATTTTCTAACTAAAATCTCTCTTTTAATAGAAATATCACAGACAATATTAATTTCTTCTTTTCTAAAAACATTACGAGCAATTGTATTTAGTAAAATAATGTAATTAAATTATAATTACTATAAACTAATCAATTTCCTTTTTCACACGGAACATGTTACCTTTATAATTTTCTTTAACCAAATCCTCTCTTTTTCCAATCATATCATAGGCATTCTATTTAAAAAAATAAAATAATAATTTTATAATTACTAACAATTAACCGATTACCTTTTTAAATAAACAAATCATTTTTTAATATTTTCAAACTAAAATCCCTCATTTTCTAGAAATATCGCGGATAACATTTATATAATTATTATCATCTCATATAATAATTCAAACCTGCAAAATTCATGTTTTAAAAAAATTAATTTAAATTAATCGAAAAAATTCATATAATATTAAAAAAAAAACCGTGCATTGCACGGGTTTTAAGCTAGTATATATTAAAGAGTAAATTGCACTGTAGTGGCCAGATAAATTAATTTTTTGCAGGTTGATGGCCAAAGTTGCAAATCTTGCATTGTGATGGCTCAAAAAAAAATTTCTAGACATTTAAATGACTTCCGTCATCTTTCCGTTAAAAATAAAGGCATCGGTATTGACTATTAAATAAACAGAAGGGTATAATAGTCTTTTGTGATAGAGTCTTTTAAATAAACTGACTATTATATATATATATATAATATGTCGTGTGTATGTGATAGAGTGTGTATGTGTGAGCTGTTATCTCCCTCCCCTCTGCTGCCTGCGTATGTGGGGGTGTGCGTAATTCCTCTGTTTTGAGTTCTGTTCAAGCTGGGTAACTACGTTGTGGTACCGTGTGTGTGTGCATTTTGCGCTCAGTGTGCGTGTGTCTGCGATTACAGTGAGTGTGTGTTTGGGTAAATTACCATTGATTTTATGTATATGAATTGTAAATATGTTTGGAGTTGAGTGAAGGAGAGGTAGGAGTACAGGAGGGCGTTTAATGATGTGGTAATAGTGAATGAGTAGAGAAAGGGTAGACATGGGCATGTGCAGGGAGAAGAAGGCGGAGGTTGTTGAACGAAGGAGAAGAAGGCGTAGGTGTTGATGCGGCGGAGTGAATGGCGCCGGAGTTGGAAAAGGAAATAGGTGTTGATCCGTTTTTGTTTTATGGTTCAAGGGTAATCAATGGCAGTGGAAGACAGGATATGTTTCTTGAGCGGTGTACCAGTACTTGTAGAACTCTATGGAGGGGCCGTTAGACCAGACAAAACCAAACCACTTTTGAGGCTATGAAGGAAAAGATCGACAACAGAGTTTGGTGCTGCCCGTGCTTCATTCAATGTCGTTATAATTACACTTTTGTTGGGCGTAGCAACAGCCTCCAATATCAGCTATAGAGAAAGCTATCCAACTTTTGATTCTTCGTATGCCTCATAAGTTTTATCACGGCCGTACCGGTCAGGTCTGGAATGTCACTAAACGAGCTATCGGCGTTGAAATCAACAAGTAGGTAGGTAATAGAATCATTAGAAAGAGGATCCATGTGCGAATTGAGCATGTCATGCCTTCACGCTGCACAGAAGAAGTGAAATTAAGGAAAAAGAAGAATGATCAGTTGAAGGCTGAGGCCAAGGCCAGAGGTGAAGTCATCAGTACCAAGAGGCAGCCTGAAGGGCCAAAACCCGGTTTCATGGTGGAAGGTGCAACTTTGGAGACTGTTACTCCTATTCCATATGATGTGGTTAATGATCTCAAAGGAGGGTATTGAGATAACTTGTTTTTTACAGTGGCAACAATTAACCTGCTTAAAATGTATGCTACGATAAACTGGATTTTTGTTTCTGTAAGCGGAGTAGTTTTGTTTCAGAATGCCATTGAAGGCATGTTTTTGGGTTCCATCTGTAGTGTCAGTTTTGGATTTGTTATTCCCCGGTGTTCTAGCCTGGAACATATTATTTGAATTTAAATATTTCAGTTGTAAGATTCATTTTCGAACTTGCTAGTTTACTACGGAGGGAGAGGAAGTAACCCAAGTTGCTTGTCATGGGATTAGTAACCGGGAAAAGGACATGAAACTCTAATACATTTTGTATTGTAATCTCATCCCAATTCTCATTAAAATGGTTCAAATATCATGATCTAAACACCAAATGCAGGGAGAGTGCAAAGTTGCCTTGTCTCTTCTTAAAATTTTCCAAATGCTGTAATGTTACAATTAATTGGCCTGAACAGAATAAGAAAATGTAAAAGTGAAAGAAATGATAAAAATTGTAAATAAAAGAAGCATCACAAGAAGGGATCAGGTGGAAGCTTTGGGTTAAGGACAATAATACCCCTGCAATTTTAACTCCGGTAATGTCAGGATAACGGCAGTCATTTAAGTGGTTAAAAAAGAATTTCGAGCCATCATAGTGTAAGATTTGCAACTTTGGCCATCAAAGTGCAAAAAATTAATTTACAGTGCAATTTACTCTATATTAAATTTGGTCCAATTTGTTTTTTCAGGATTTGAATACGACCAGATTGATCAAAATTTTTTTAATATTGAAAATTGGAAATCGAATCGATTATATTTGATTCCGTCCAAGTCTTGATTAATACATCCAATCTGATCTAATTTACAAGTTCGAATTATGCACCCTTATTGTTCGAAAAAAAGCGAATTACTTTAATTCCTTTCAGTTGAACGGGAATGTTGGTTTCTATTAACTGCACAGATCGATAAGTAGCTGAAGTAAAAAAGAATTCTTGAAGTGTTATGTGTGTGTTAAAGTAGATTTTTGGAGTACAATTGGGGTGACTTTAATTCACTTTTCTTGCACAGTTTTTTCGTGAAGCTTTACGCAACGAAAAGTTATCAAATTTTTCTTCTTTTTTTTATCGAATTTCATCCTTTTTTTGGTAATACAAGTAACGAATTTGCATCTTCAGAATTATTATCTCAAGTTAATTGCACCTGTTTCAGGAACCTTGTCACTGTGTAGGTAAACTTGTTTGTTAATCTTGCCGAATAATATATACGAGCATATTATATTTTCGTTATATCGAGTTACCAAAGTAGAAACTATTTATGTTATAAATTTTCATATAAAGTTGAACCTCAATAATTGAATTTTTGAATTAAGATTTTATTTTTTATTGAGACTGGACATTTATCTATGTAATAAATGCGCTAATTATTATATTAGTACCGGATAAATTTATTTACTAGAGACAATTATTTACTTCAAATATTATTTATCGAGATTCAAATGTATGTAATAAACTAACTTAAAATTTGATAAATTTTGTTTAAATTGACCAGTAGAAAGATAATTTATACTTCCTCCGTTCCTTTTTAATATTCGCTTTGACTTTTGCACGTATTTTAATGTGCAAAAAAATCGTATTTCTATGTGTTATTTTTGAAAATTTCTTTTTTTAATAAAAGTTTAACATTTAAATTTTATTCAAAAAAAGAAAATTTTAAAAATAACATATAAAAATACTATTTTTTTGCATCTTAAAATACGTGCAAAAAGTCAAAACAACTATTAAAAATGAACAGAAAAAATATAAAATAAGATTGGATGATTAAATTTATATACTTGTTAGATGATGAAAGTGTAAAGCTTCACAATTATCTATAAACAAAAACTAGGTAGGTCATAGGAGTATATTGTAAGACTGAGCCATGGACTATTATTAGGTACGACTACATGCATTGAGGTAAAGCAAGGATAGTAAGTTGTGTTAGATCTAAATAAATAACCAGAATCATCTTATGCGATATTATCAAGGTTACACGATAAAACTGTAGTGCGAAAGCGTACCTGATTCCATGACGGTAGATATGAATACGGATTATGGGACTTGATCTTCCACAGACTTTATTCGCCTCTAGCCGTATCTCTCTCTGACTGATGGGAATAGAGGAGTAGAGGTTGTGAATAGCCTTTGGGGACCAAGACCCTATTATGTTCTTTATATAGTACTCTAATTAGACCCCATTAACCCTAATTAGATTACTATTGGGTATTACACAAAGCCCATACCGAATAAGATGTTATTGGACTCTTTATTTAAGACCACTTAATTAGTCCAAATATAGAATAAACATTAAATATAATTGTCTTTAACTTGTAAGCCCATAATTATTATTAGATTATAAAATATAATCTAACAATCTCCCACTTGGGCTACAAATTGTTCCAAACAACAATTACATTCAATAACCATAAGTGCGCACAAAATTGTTTATTCTTTAGAAAATATCTTCCTTAGTCAATCTGGTCCATCTCATATATAAACATGGAACCAAAGCGACCTTCGTCACATTGTCGTAACTCGATCCTCAATGATCACCATATTAATACATTCAATGACATAGATCAAGTATGGATGTGTAACTGGAAATTACATGCAATGTGATCTCAATCATGCCTATTTCCAATTGGTCCTTAATACCTTATTGAGATCAATCTTTATTCTTTCAAACTTTATGTCAAAACCACAATTGAAAGAGATAGCTCATATAGAACAATAGAGAGAATAAAATAAAAGAAAAATAACTTTATTCTGCAGAAACTCAAATATACATAATGTATCACCATAGTGTCAATATCAAAAACTGAGTACCTAAGACAGGAACAAAACAAAAAAAAACTCCCACTAAAACTGAATATCCTCCAATAAGACAACACCCATATGAGCAGTATGCCCAAGAAAGACCTTAAGTGTCAAAGCTTTAGTAAGTGGGTCTGCTAGCATAAAATTTGTTCCTATATGCTCAATAGACACTATCTGATTTTGCACTCTCTCTATGACAACTAGATATTTAATATCAATATGTCTAGAAGCTGCGGAGCTTCCATTATTATTTGAAAACTCAGTTGCTGAACGATTGTCACAGTAAACTTTTAATGGTCTTTCAATTCCATCTACAACCCGCAATCCTGTAACAAAATTCCGTAACCATATAGCATGATTTGTTGCCTCATAACATGCTATAAACTCTGCTTCCATGGTAGATTGAGCTATAAGTGTCTGTTTAGCACTTCTCCAAGATATAGCTCCTCCAGCTAACATGAAAACATAACCAGAAGTAGATTTTCTTGTATCTATGCAACCAGCAAGATCAGAATCGGAATACCCAATGATCTCCAAATTTTCCGATTTCCGATAAACAAGCATGTAATCTTTTGTTCTTTGCAAGTACTTCATAACCCGTTTAATTGCAATCCAATGATCCATTCCAGGGTTACTCGAATATCTGCTTAACATACCCACAATGAATGCCAAATCCGGCAAGGTACTAAACTTGACCATACATAAAACTCCCATTGAACTTATGACATAGCCACAAGTGCCATTATTGTCTTTACTGGATCTACTAAGTGGCACTTTCTCTTGAGTTTGTTGAGTTTGCTCTTCTTGAGCATCATCTTGATTTTGAGTAGGAAACTTTATAGGTATATCCACATTGTTATCTTGAACTACACGAGGCAAAGAAACTAATTCTTCCTCAAAGACAACATTCCTGACTTTATATCTTCCCCCTCAAACTCAACATCCTCAAGAAATCTAGAGCAATAAGCGATTAGAACGCTCCCACTTCTCAAAGTTCAATTTCTCAGTATTAGAACTTTCATCCGTAAGAGAAGGAGGTTGTTCTTTCCTTATAGCATAGTCTAAATCCATGCAGCCGAGAACTAACAGAACGTTCTCTTTCCAGCTCTTAAAGTTTGTGCCGTTAAGCACATGAATGGAGTTCATGTTGGAAGTTATATTAGCAGCAGATGTATTAACTAATAATTTAGAAAAAAAAAAATATAAGCTCGAATAATAGAAAAATTCATGTCATATGCATACATAATAGCACAAAAAAAAACATGAATTTAATTACTATAGTGTGTGTGGGCCCATTCAAACAAGATACCTAGCACAACATTAATATTTAGTCTTTGGACAGAAATATTAACTTGCAAGTGGTACTCTCCACGCAGAAATCAAACATTAATAATAAATTCGGTCAAGTAATAACCTTCCTTTGGGCCGGTTTATTACTCACATGAAAAATTTATAATTATTACATATTTATCCCCGCACGTACATTTATTATTTGGCCATTAAATAATCTTCCTTTGGGCCGATTATTTTAACGCATAAATAATAAACATACACATCCTATTATTTCAAAATAAATAAATCTACACATAAATATCACTTTGGCAATATTTTTGCTTCAACTCACTTATTCGCGAAATAAAAGGACGAAAAAAAATAAATAATCATTATTTTTCAAAAAAAAATGTGCCCAAATCCGTATTGTTATAAAAATATTAAAATAATCACATAATATTTTAATATTATTTACAACCACCAAAAATTGTCTCAACTAAAACAATTTTATAAATCTTCAACTGATTTATCAAGATAGCAAATTCACCATGATTATACAGTGAAACGAAAAATAACATACGTTCTATATAGAACAGAGTTGGGAAAAACTTTCATGACAGTAAAAAAAATATGTCTAATTGACCAAGTTCGTATATGTAGCCACAATCGAAAAACTGACTACAGGACTTCATGGAGTGGGTACATGTTACAGTACATGTTAATACCTAAATTAGTTACACACGCCACTCACGCCAGCATGGTGGTACATGGATATCATGAACAGCAATCATGCAAAACTAACCATTATAATTTATACATCAAGCTAATGTTAACAGGATAGCGCACAGAATAGATATTAAAAAAAAAAATTCATGCTTCCTATAGTAACAAAACAGTATCCTAAAGATTGATAATCGTAGAATATAATAAGGCCATAAACATCACAGCCATAAACATCATGCACGTGATTTATGATTAAACATTAATTAACTGTATCAAAAAATATGACCAACAGATTGTATTAAAAACTAATACTTATACACAATTCAAGTCATATAAAAATGACATGATACAATTATTCATATTTAATCGACATACACGAAAAACAATCATATAATAGATTTGACCAACCCTAATAAACATTAAATATAATTGTCTTTAACTTGTAAGCCCATAATTATTATTAGATTATAAAATATAATCTAACAAGTTGTTCCCAAAATGTAACATTTTAGCTAAATGGATGAAGAAGAGTACGAGGGACTTCAAATGGAAACATGTAATCCACACCATAAGCAACAAGCTTAATCAATTAAGTTACTAATACGGCTAGGAATATGACCGCACACTCAATCACTCAAACTTGCCTGTGCACAACTATGTTATTAATTAAAATATTAGAATTGTAAGTTAATTTATAACTATGTTGAAGATAATTATTTGTAAATATACAAAATAAACGAACAGTTATAAGATTTATAGATTATTCGTGCATTGTATGTTCTACAAATATAACTTGTATTTAATATTACTAGCTATACATGATTTGGTACTAAAAAATTTAACAAAAAATATTTTCAAATAGAACAATTTCATGCTTAGCATAAAAGGTAATTACTGTTAGATTATATTTTATAATCTAATAATAATTATGGGCTTACAAATTAAAGACAATTATATTTAATGCTTATTCTATATTTGGACTAATTAAGTGGTCTTAAATAAAGAGTCCAATAACATCTTATTCGGTATGGGCTTTGTAATGTGTAATACCCAATAGTAATCTGATTAGGGTTAATGGGGTCTAATTAGAGTACTATATAAAGAACACAATAGGGTCTTGGTCCCCAAGGCTAATTCACAACCTCTACTCCTCTATTCCCATCAGTCAGAGAGAGATACGGCTAGAGGCGAATCAAGTCTGTGGAAGATCAAGTCCCATAATCCGTATTCATATCTACTGTCATGGAATCAGGTACGCTTTTGTACTACAGTTTTATCATGTAACCTTAATAATATCGCATAAGATGATCCGTGGTTATTTATTTAGATTTAAACAATTGGTATCCGAGCTTATCTTATATCGAATTATTAGGGTTGATCATGTTTTATGATTGTTTTGGTACAAAAGCATGTATATTGTCTGGTCAATTTAATATCACGCGCATGTACTCCAATTATCATGTAATCATGCCTTGGCCGGATTATTCCGCATTTAATTGTTTATCAAACATGAATTTTTGTATCATTGGCATAATTTTTTTTAAAAATTTTCTGAGATTTCGATATTGTGTATATTATGTATACAAACTACTGATCATGATATGATATGATACGTGTTTTCGGAAAAATACTGTGCGATTTCTTAATTGCTATGAGTGTTTTGTATTTCACAAATTATTGTCATGATCTAGTACATTATTCTGATTACATGGTTAGTAATTTAGTATACAGAATGATGAAAATTAAAGGTTTTTGTTGTTGTTTTTTACTTGGCCGTTTATGACTAATGAAGACCACATGTATGTTAACGTGGTGATGACGTTTAATGTCCTCTGCAATTTGGCCACTTAATTATGAATATTATTCAACACAAATACATATATATGAAATCGTCAGAATGATCGGATAATTTTTTTTTGCACCGCTGCTATGACATCTAGTTTTATTTACGATGCAAAATAAGTCTTCTGTATTCATGAGTGTCCGATGATTTGAAGTTCATATTTTTTTTTTTAATCAATATGATGTAATTGTGAATAAAATCAGTTCCCCATAATATTTAAGTTTTTTTTTGGATAAATTTTAGATTTTATTTACAGTTATACGGATTTGGGCAAATTTTTTTTTAAGAAAGAAATTTTTTTTCTTGTCCTTTTATTTCGTGAATAAGTGAGTTGAAGCAAAATATTGTCAAAGTGATATTTATGTGTAGATTTATTTATTTTGAAATATTAGGATGTGTATGTTTATTATTTATGCGTTATAATAATCGGCCCAAAGGAAGATTATTTAATGGCCAAATAATGGATGTACGTGCGGGGATAAATATGTAATAATTATAAATTTTTCATGTGAGTAATAAACCGGCCCAAAGGAAGGTTATTACTTGACCGAATTTATTATTAATATTTGATTTCTGCGTGGAGAGTACCACTTGCAAGTTAATATTTCTGTCCAAAGACTAAATATTAATGTTGTGCTAGGTATCTTGTTTGAATGGGCCCACACACACTATAGTATTTAAATTCATGTTTTTTTTTGTGTGCTATTATGTATGCATATGACATGATTTTTCCATTATTCGAGCTTATATTTATTTTTTGTTCTAAATTGCTAGTTAATACATCTGCTGCTAGTATAACTGCCAACATGAACTCCATTCCTGTGCTTAACGGCACAAACTTTAAGAGCTGGAAAGAGAACGTTCTGTTAGTTCTCGGCTGCATGGATTTAGACTATGCTAGAAGGAAAGAACAACCTCCTTCTCTTACGGATAAAAGTTCTGATACTGAGAAATTGAACTTTGAGAAGTGGGAGCGTTCGAATCACTTAAGTCTAATGATGATTAAGCGCAGCATTCCTGAAGCATTCAGGGGCGGTATGTCTAATGACTCCGATGAGGTATCTGTTAAGGATTTCCTTGATGAGCTTGAAAAGCGTTTTGCCATCCATCTGGTGTAGCTCTAAATCAAAATGAGCCACAAGTGCCATTATTGTCCTAAAAGAATCTTTCGATGATACTGGAGAGAAAGTTTCTTTGTAATCAATGCCTTCTCTCTGAGTTACGAGTTGAACATAGAATGTATAAATGAAATGATTTTTTATTATTTTAATGAAAAGTCATAGTCTGTGTTCAAGTATCTGAAGACATGGAAATTTCATCTTCCATGTGTAAACTGATTCTTGGTAGTTTATGAATTCCGGCAGACAATGACGTTGTACTATCCATGTACGCACACAAAACGAAGAACCGCAAAAATTTCCGGCAGCAAGTTTTCATCGGGAGGCCGTCCGGTGAATGTTAAATGAGAAGCACGTTTCTCTACTCTTTTTTTTTTTTTTTTCCAATTGTTTCGAATACTACTACTAGATATCGTAATACTGAGATATAAATATTAAATTATTGGGATAGTTTCTTTATATCGAACACAATTTTATTTTATTTTATTTTTGAGGTACGGTAGCCAAATAATATTGTTAAAATATTTAATCTCGCCGGAGAAATTGTGTTCATGTGCGGGTTTCACATGCCAAGAATCTTGTTAACTACTATTTATATTCCACGATGTTAAGTTTCCACTAACGATTATAGTTGTGAATAATAATTATAGATTCCATTAAATCTACTGTTGATCTGTTCAATCAAAGCGAGTCATTGTTACGTAAATACTGAAATCACATCAGTTGTCAAATTTATCATAAGAGAATTAATGTAAATGATAAAAAAAATCGACCAGAAGTAGTAAAAATATAATAGTCAAAATTAGTTAGCAGTTTTTCGTCGAATTTAAGGATGATATTTAGGTTAAATGTTCTTAGACGTTCACGCATAGTCAAGATAACTAACTATCAATAATTGCTTAATTAGTATGCAAAACATTTTCAGCAATCGTAATCGAATGAAACATCTCAAAAGGTTTGTAAAATTCCGATTGTTATCCGTTTATATTGTATATTTATAATTTAAAATTTAAATTAACAAAAAAATATCAGAAAAAACATTCGAAATGCAAGTAAAACCAAAAATATCAAAGCTATTAATGTTTTTTTTAATTGTTTCGCAATTAGGCATCTATTTTCAGACAAAATAAGACACCAAATATGCATTGTTAACAACCAAAATCCAGTCTAACCTAAGAATTTTCAAAGTTGGCTAAAATTCTGACCTTAGAGCATCTCCAACCATTACCATCTATTAGCTAAAAAGTCTAGGTATCACTTTAATATACATATTAGCTAAAAAATATAGTCCTCCAACCATCAGAGCTGTTAGCAATAATTATAGATATCCTCCATCTCGTCTTCTATATTTGTTGAGTTCTAGTCATTAGCTAAAACATCCATATCAGCTTTATGCCATATTTAAACTAGACCTACACATTAATATATACCATTTAAATCAATTCCTACCCATCCATTACACAATATATACTGTTTTTGAATTATAGCTAACTATTATAGCTAATATCATTGGAACACAACCCCTTACAGATTCAACAAATTTTAGCTAACTACTCCCTCTGTCCCAATTTATCTGTCTTGGTTACTATATTAGTTTGTCCCAAAAACTTGTCTTCGTTCCTTTAATGTAGATTTAAGTTCCATATATACCCCTATTAATCATGCATTGGTAATCTATTATTTGTATTATTTAATGTAAGAGCTCTTTCTTTCCACCTAAGAGCATCTCCAAGAGCCTCTTTATTTTGGCTCTTAAGTGAGATTTGAGGAGAGAGAAGAAAAAAATGAGCTCCAAGAGACTCTTAGTCACTCCTAAATTCACTAAAAATGTAATCTCTCTCCTCAATTGTAAGAGCTCCTATCCACTCCTAACTAATATTTTATAATAAATTTATAAGATACATTCTCTCTCTTCCCCACTTTTCTTTTGTCTTTTCATGAATTCCACTTACTTTTAATAATATAAAATTAAATAAGGAGTGAATATAAAGAGTATTGTTGGAGATGAATGTCCATTAAGTTACTAAGAGCCAATATTTTATATTATATTTAAGAGTGAGTTAAGAGACTCTTGGAGATGCTCTAATACATTAATGCAATTACAATGGTATTATAGTTAAAGTAAAGATAAAATTTATTTTTCCTTAATATGTGTACAAAAGTCAAATAAGCCAATTAAAATAGGACGGAGGGAGTATTATTTTAGCTAATCATTATACCTACTACCCTTGAAGATGCTCTTAGCAGAAAATTTAGGAGAATTTTCGTTTGAAATATGACGTGCTAAATACGTGACAAGCGGGATTTAACTGTAATTTAAATTTTCAGATTGACTTAATCAAACCAATTAGATAAAATAACTGCAAAAATCATGTCTATAACAATCACATCTACACCTACAATTCCATTATACAGAACAAGGAAGTTACACTTCCATTGCATTTGACTTGTACATTAGTGACAGCACATTCCTGCATAGTATATATAAAATAAATCACAACATTGTTTACTTGCGCATCCAACTAAGAAAAATAAAATCTAACTTCATTCTCTCATATTTTTCTTCTTCTTCCTCCTCTTTCCATCATAAAAAAATATTTTTTTTGTACAACATTTTGTTTGGAGATGCCATCTAGCAACTCCACCTGTGTGAGTCCACGCAGCAGTGGACCCGCCACGCATCGCCGCCGTGCGAACGATTTTTCTTCGGCCTCGGAAGATGAAGTTGACGGGGGTTCCGGAGTTTTACATCATCGTAAAACTCCGGCGGGGGAATGTTTATTTATGCCGGGGAGTTGGGGTTGGAGAATGGAAGATTATGTGTTGGGGTTGACAAAGTTTGTGAATTCTTGGAAGTCAAGGAAGAATACGGGCCGTAGGATTATGGGAGTTTTGATGGTGATGATGATGGTGTTTATGATGTTTTTGAAGATTTTTTATAATGATGTGGAAATGATTAATGTTGGGAAAAATAATAGGAGGAGATTAGATGGGTTGTTTACTATGCAAACATGGGCTAATCATCATCAAAGTGTTGTTTTGTCGGAGGAGATTAAGAGTTCATCCATGCCCACAAGAGTTCTGGAGAAATACCCTGTAAGTGTTGCCTATGAACATATACATGTTTGTGTGTGCTTCTTACTTTGTTCATTCTTAGCTTTTGGTTCAGTTGATGGCAGCAATGGCAATGTTGTTTTTGTGTTTCTTTCTATATTTTCTGGGTAACTTTTTTTGATTAGTTAGCTCATGTTTACTAGAGTATTTCCGTGTTGAATCCAACTTTAAGGCTTCAAGAAAACGCCGCTCAAGTTTAACAATAACAGTACACGTTTATAGCCTAACACGTTCAGTAAAAAGATATTTGTTGTGAGATTAGTAAGTGGAAGCTAGCTTTACGGAAACACGTTTTGCAGTTATATTATCGTGCTAGTCAACTTGTTATTGTTTTCTATATTTGTGGCTTTTCTGTTATTTATTTTCATTATATTTATTTTTTTTAAATATTTGGGCTAGGCCGTGCCTTAGTTTTTTTCATTAACCTATGAAAAAGAAGTTAGTGGGTGGCAACCCAATGAATTCCCGTTTTATTTTGTCTTTTGAAGAAATCACTTTGGGGCTACTTGCCTACCCCTTTTACTAGTTGACCGTTGAGTTTTCTCAGTCTCTGACGGCTTTTCTCAGAATTCACATTATTTATATCTCTCTTTTTTTAGGTGGAGGTGTAAATACAATTTGTACTCTATTAAATACATCCCGTGCTAGTTGCTACTGAATGACAAAATCCTAACGTTTTGAAAAACGCTATTGAATGTTGTAGCACTTTGTATGTTCCTAAAACTCTAAAAGGTTTATCGATTAATTACCAAAATTTAAATACTCCCTCCGTCCCTATTTAGTTGGCACATTTCCAAAAAACACACATATTAAGGAAAAATTAATTATTTAATTTGTTTCCATGTTTGCCCATAATATTAGCATTAAATGATGAGTTATGAGTGTGTACATTAAATATAAAGTCAAACATTTGGTATTAGAAATAAAGGGTATATGTGGAAAAATTGGTAAAACTATGTATTGGAACAAGGAATATGACAACTATTTAGGGACAAATTTTTTTTGCAAATGTGACAACTAAAGAGGGACGGAGGGAGTACTGTTTATTGTTACATCGAGGTATGGATCCAATGTCAACATTGTGTCATATATGCTCTTTTAAGTTAAAATTAAGAGATATTTTGTGAATGTATCCAAACGTGTTGAGTTTACAACTGTCTATGTATTTTTAACAAATACATAGACAGTTATTATGTTAAAATTAACATAATAACTACTATGTTATTAGTTATTAAGTTATTATGTTAATTTTTAAGTTAAAATTAAGAGATATTATGTGTTAATTTTAAGTTAAAATTAACGAAGGAATTGTATTTTTAATTGTAGGTACCAGAAATATGGATGAAACCAAATAATGATGACTACTATCAATGCATTGATCGGAAGAATGATCGAACAAGTACATTCATCTAATCTTATTATGTTTTCCTTAATTCAGTGTACAAACATTAAGTAAAAATGGAGTTTCTAATTATCATGACCTTTTCCCCGGAATTTTATAGGGAACAGAACGGCAACAAATGGTTATATATTAGTTCATGCCAATGGTGGCCTTAATCAAATGAGAACAGGAGTAAGTCTTCAACTTCATTATCGTAATTTAATTTGTTTTTCCTACCATAGACTTTGTACTTTCATCTGGTGAGAGATGCGAGTCTTCATAGTACTTACTCATCCATGCGATGCAGATATGTGATATGGTTGCAATTGCCAAAATCATGAATGCAACTCTTGTTCTTCCTTCACTTGATCATGAATCCTTTTGGACGGATCCGAGGTATCATTTTCTCGACTGCTGGACATAATTTGTTTTTTTCCTGTTGGGTTTCAGAATTTTAAAACTGAAGCATTTGTTGCATTTTGCATTGTAGTGATTTTAAAGATATTTTTTATTGGAAGCATTTCATTGAAGTATTGAAAGATGATATTGAGATTGTAGAGACGCTGCCACCACGTTTTGCAGCAAAGAAGCCCTATCTAAAAGCTCCTGTTTCCTGGTCTAAGGTGTGAAACAATACTATCTCTTAAACTCTTCTTTTTAAGTGTCTCATCTGAGTGACCATGATGTAACTGGAAGTATGAAACTATTTACAGGCAAGTTACTACAGAAGGGAGATGGTTGCGGCGTTAAAAAAACACAAGGTGATCAAGTTTACACATACTGATTCCCGACTTGCCAACAACGGCATTGCAGGCTCTATCCAGAGACTTAGGTGTCGTTCCAATTATGAGGCTCTTCGTTACACTGATGAGATAGAAGAGCTCGGAAAGATATTGGTAAATCGACTTAGGAATGAAGACACACCGTATATTGCTCTACATTTAAGGTAATACAAGGACAAAACAGTTATATAAGAACATGGTCACTATTGGTATCTTAAGAACTTAAGTACTAAACACAGAATGGTCTTTGTTTGCAGATATGAGAAAGACATGCTTGCATTTACAGGATGCAGCCACAATCTTACTGCAGATGAAACTGAGGAACTCCGTGCTATGAGGTACAGTGTCAAGCACTGGAAAGAGAAAGAAATAGACAGTTACGAGAAAAGATTACAAGGTGGCTGCCCAATGTCGCCACGAGAGGCAGCTATTTTCCTCAAAGCTATGGGTTATCCTTCCTCAACGAAGATATACATTGTTGCTGGGGAAATTTTTGGTAGTAACAGCATGAATGCACTCAAATCAGAGTATCCGAATGTTTTCACTCACTCTACTCTAGCCACAGAGGAAGAGTTAGAGCCCTTTTGGCAATATCAGAATCGCCTTGCTGCTTTAGACTATATTGTGGCATTAGAAAGTGATGCATTTGTTTATACTTATGACGGTAACATGGCAAAATCAGTGCAGGGGCATAGAAGGTTTGAAGGATTCCGAAAGACTATCAACCCTGATAGGTTTGTACCATTCACACAGTTTCCTTGATTATAGTAGTTCAATTATGAGTTAAATTTAGGATTTTTTACTTAGTTTTTTAACAATGCAGAGTAGGGTTTGTAAAACTGATAGATCAGTTCGATGATGGAACTTTAACTTGGGAACAGTTTTCCTCCGAGGTGAAGAGCTTACACTTGTACAGGCTTGGGACACCTTATCTTAGACAGAGAGGTGAAACACCAAGATCAGAGGAAAATTTTTATGCAAATCCTTTACCTGGTTGTGTTTGTAATAGATCGGAGAAGAAAATTAGTAGCAGACAACAATACAGGAGTCCAAGTCTAAATGCTGCTACAAGGAGATAGAATTGTATTTGGTTAAAGATACATGAGAACTTTTTGATTGTGCGGCTTTTGTGAGAATGACTTTGAGCTGGGGCCAGTGTAGTCACGGGTATAGGTCTCTGGTTAGTGAGAATAGTTTGTACACAGACGCATATTTACTTGTTTGAGGCTTACTTTTATTGTACATAGAGAAAGCGGACAATACAAGCAATGTTCAGAAAGAGGCAGAAGAGGTTGTATGGCACAGCAAAGCCTTCTCTGCATTCTGCAGCAATGATAGTAGTAGATCTTTTTCTTCTTTTTTTTGCAAAGTATAGATAGGTTATTCTTTATTCTTTGAAAGATTTGAGTTGCGCTGTTTGCCAATTTTGCAAATCCTCACTATTGCTTTCATATACATATTTGTGTTCTGGTGTTTTCTCTCTGTTTCTTTATCTTTAGATCTATTTTGGTGAGGAAGAAGAGACCTCAGGAATTAAACAGATGGTACACATGGTAAATTTTAATTGGGCACAGCCAATCACAAGAAACTGAAAAATACTCACGCACACAATTGCCTCCACTACCTTTGGTAACTATGGACAAGGGTTTATCTACTAGGCTAAGCCTTGCTGATGATACACATATGGTTGTACTAGTTCTCAGATAATCTTTGAAGTTATTACTCCATAATGCATTTAAAAAGTAGAAAAGATGCATCATGAATATTTTGAAATCCAAAAATATCATGCAACTTACTTTTTTTCCCCAAGAAATCGAAAAAATCAGGCCAATGGCTAACCACCTGCTTTACTTGGTGGGATGAGCAGCAGCATGACTTATAGACACAGTTTGCACTTCAGTTTGTGGTAGCTATACTCAAAAAGCAGAATAAACAGATGATGTTAAGCCTCGACTGACTTAATAGTTCATAAATACTTGTGTAAAAAGTGAAACTAATAGCAATTATTTATTTTGCATAGTAACATTTAATATCTTACAAGTATCTGTGTTACCTTGAAGGTGCTATACAAAGATGACCCAATCCAACATGTTTTGATAAACTGGTTTCTTACTGTAGCCTGCAAGCTTCTATTATACTCAAGAATTGATATCGAAGTAACATATCGGAATATTACCTAGCATGAAACTAGACTGAGGCAGTTGAACTTCTCAAAATAGAGGATAGTCAAGCATGTGGGCAACTAATCGACCAGATTGAAAGAGTAATACTGTGCTATTCATTGCCACAAAAATGCATAAATTTTATCAGGGTTTCTATTAACTGTTGATTACTAAAACACGGAATGAACAACCTTATCAGGTTAATATTTTTATCAACTACAGTTCTAATCTACAACATTTGCTGTGAATATGCTGTTTTACAAATATCCGCTTCACCACATTGAAGGCACATAAACCTGTTCTTTCAGATTTTGAACAGCACTTTCTGTTGGAAAACCTCTCACTGCACCTATTGTCCATTGTGAAATTATTCCTGCTGCAATTGCAAAACGGATTTGCCTCTCCAAAACATCTTGATCTTGGAACATCTCAGGTTGTGTGGTCAGCTTTCTCATTATAGCAGCCACAACAGCATCCCCGGAACCAGTTCTATCACAAGTAAAAGGGGTAATGAGTACATCTTCCGTTCCAACCACAACACCGTCAAAAGTAGGAGAATAATAATGGATCCGAAGTGTTCCATCTGTTACAAACAAAAACTTTAAACCAAGGTGCCACAATGGAGAGACTTCCTCGCGTGTATAGTGATAATAGTCTCGCCTATTCTTGGTTTGCTCATAATTATCAGCATAATATTGAGGACGATAATTTCTCCTTCTCACATAGTGATCTTCATCTAGCAGAAACTCAAGCTCTTGTTTAGTAATCTCAATGACATCGGCTAGTTCCCAGGCTTTCTTGATCAATTTCTTCGTCTCATCACGCGATTTCCATAACGGCAATGGTAGATTCAAGTCGAAAAAAATAAGGCTACCAGACTTTTTAGACAACGATATTGCCTTAAACAGAGTTGCGTGCATAGCAGGAGATGTAAGGACTTCTGAGTTGAAATGAAACATTTTAGCCTGCAAGTCGACATGATCACTAGCTCATTACGAATTAATTCCAAAGAGTACTCTAATCTATTCTCACTAACCTCAACAAATATTTATGGCCTGGCACAATAACAATAATACAAAATCATATTATGAACAATAATAAGCCTTGTATAATAACACCATCTGATTTTATAGGTAACAGGATTGTAGCCAATACTCTAAAATCAAAATTTTAGGTCAAAAATACAGATGTTCTTGGCCGGTACAAGCTCCACTTGCCTCGTGAAAGAAAGGCATTATGGGCATTCTTTATTTTCAGAACAGAACATTAAATTACACATACAAAAACCTAAAGTCAAACTAAAAGCTTCAAAGACCCCAGTTTTTGACGCATTCCGATAAAATAGTCTCTATTTTCTTCTCATTCAATGGTGGAGGCACAAGCCTCAAGTTTATTACAATATTACAATTTTTTACATAGCCAATCCCTAATTAATAATAACGGAAACTAATGTAATATATGGGAACTCACACAATTTCGCTAATCATAATAGTAACGGATATTTTTCTATAATAATATAATATATATAATAATATATATTACCATACACGTTAACACATTCACAAGAACAACATCTAACAGTAATAAAACACATTGATAAGAACAACTTATAAAAATAATTCAAAATTTAACGGCATTTGCATACCTCTTTCAGCACATGAAGATTTAACTCAGAGCTAAGCAAAGAATCTTCAGCAGAATCCTTAACCATCTCCGCCCTCATCTTCCCATCATCACCAAACTTCAGCTTCATATAAGCACACCCCGTTTTCGCCTTCTCATCAAACTTAACACCCCTAGTCTGCACATGTTCCTTATTCATCATCAAAACCAACTCTTGCCCAAAATCATCATCCCCAACTTTCCCAATAAACGCAGCCCTTCCACCCAACCTCACTAACGAAATCGCCACATTCGAAGGCGGCCCACCTGGCGCCCTCACAAACTCAGGTGGATCCCACTGCAACATTTTCCAATCAGCATAAATATCCGGGTGCATTTGGTCATCCGAAACACGAACAGTAGGCACAAATTCCTTCTGTGCAGCTCCAAAACAACAAACCAAAGGTACATCATCTTCGAACATTGAAACATCATAATCATCATCATCATCAAGACTCTCACTTTCTTGATCAAATTGTGTCATTTCATCTTCTTGATTCAGCTCAATTGTGGTGGTCTTCTGGGGCTGTGTTTTCTTGGGTCTTCCTGGTTTCTTGGGTGTTGAAGATGTTGACTTTTTCCGGCCACGGCGTTTTGGGGGCTCAGGTGAAGTGTCTGAGGTGGGATTAGTGGAATTTAGGGGTTTTAATCTATGGGTTTTGGGGAGAAAGAAGGGTGTTGAAATGTTCAAGTGGGGGTTAAGAGAGTGGGATTGTTGAGAAAATGAGTGAGGGAGAAGAAGAAGATGAGATGCTGCCATGGCCAAAATCTTGGTACTAGGGTTTATCCATTTGTCTAAAATTTGTTCATTTTTATGATGCTCCTGACTGGGATTTTTTACACTAGACATTGCTCTCATTTAAACTTAGAAATTTTTACCTGTTTTAACTTTTACACTCCAAGAGCATCTTCGATGGGGTTGGCTAAAAATGCTAAAATAATATTTGTTGAATCGGTAGGGTATTTGCTGAATTTGTAAGGTTTTGTACTCCAACGGTGTTGGCTATAATTTAAAAATAGTATTTTATTATTATTTCAAGTTGTTATAAATAGAATGTATTCTTTTAATATGGTAATAGATAACGTGTAATTTTGCTACAGGTCTTTATGGTTCGACAAATATAGCCAATATCACGGGGTTGGCTAAAATTATACACAAAGGGTTTGCACCGTTGGAATGCAAATTTTTTTACACAATTTTTATAATTTTTATTTAAGATATTCCACCTAGACTTTTAGCTAAGGATTTACAGTTTAAACTAGTGTTAAGGATAAAAAAAAACCCTTTTATTTTAGAGTTAAGAGCAAATAAGTCATTATAGTTTAAAAAATGATCAAAAAAATCCTTATATTATATTGGTTCAAATAAGTACTTGAGATATATTTGATAAATCATGGTTAGAATTTATGTTAAAATATATTAAAATATATCCTATCTCCTTTTACATATTAACTGTATACCAATTATGATTATAATTTGCAAACTAACAATTCATATAATTAATATTTTGTATATAAATATTCTTGTAAAAATAATAAACATATATTTAAATTTGCACATATTAACTGTATACCAATTATGATTATAATTTGCAAACTAACAATTCATATAATTAATATTTTGTATATAAATATTCTTGTAAAAATAATAAATATATATTTAAATTTGCACATCAACATTTGAATAGATGTTACAGTATATGATATAAAATTTTCTTACTATATTCGCATATTAATTTATAAAAATATTTTCATTTAAGCATTATTTTGTAATTTAATTTTTTATAAATTTAGTTTTGTCAATAGATATAAAACATTTTAAATATTACCTGAATATATTAAATGTTGTTTTTTACAAAAAGAAAATGAAAATTTGAGTGTACAAAATATTTGTAAATTTATTATTTATCATCACATTATTATAATATTATATATAATATGTATTTTAGATGTATAAATTAAGGATAATGTATACACAAATATCAAAAAGTTTATAGTTACAACTTTACTATTTTTAAATGTTGTTGTATATTTTTATTTGAATATTTAACATTGACATTAATGTTAAATTTTATAATTTTTAAATTATTTTTTATAACCATGATTAACCAAATCTAATGTTTAAATGAACCAATATCTTAAGCTGAGAAGGGTTTATTTGAGCCTTTTCATATCATAATTCATAAGGGCTTATTTGCTTTAATGCTTAAATTATACTTTCTTTGATCCTCTCGTTTCTTTACACTTTTTTATGGGACGTATCACCAATTCTTTACATTACTAAAAATATTAATTTTTAATAATAAAATACATTATTACATCCACTACTTTACTTCACTTTTTCAACAGTTTAGACTATTACACCCACTACTTAACTTATTTTAACAATAAAAATATTATTACACCCCGTACTTCATTTATTTTAACAAGATTACATTCACTATGGTCTCCGTACCCAAACAAAATGTAAAGATTTTGCCGAAACAAAAGGAGTATGTTTTTGTTACAACACCATGTAAACTATATTAAATTTCCTTTAGATACATACATGATATACATGTAAATTTTGATAAATAAATATTTTGGAATCGAAAAATTATTCATTTATCGAAATTAAAAAATATATCATCATTGTCATGCAGAGATCGATGGAGATTGGAAAAATTGTTAATTTGATTAAATTATTCATTAATCAAGATTTTATGATATATGTAATTTCACATGTTGGCTAAATTCTTTTTTTTTTTAAATTATATAACAAAATAAATTACTAATACAATAATAATTTATATTTATTTGAAGGAAGATATATCATATCAAATATTATTGTATAATTAATAGTAATTACGTATAAGTGATTTAATCTGAATATGGATTATAATTATAGACAAAATCTAATATGGTGATGACAATTTTAACAATATAGAGAATTTTATATATTATAAATTATTGTAACCTAGTTTTAAAACTTGATTATTTATCTTCACAAAATATTATAACCTACTGAGATATGAGATATGTGCCAAATTAAAATCTAATAAAATTACTTGATTAAGATTTTATACAACTTTGATTTTTACTGTTTGTTAAAAAACAAGCCAACAAGTGTTGGAGCATATTTTGTATGATTCCAGGATGATCTAATGGAATTTTTCCCTTAAAAAAAAAAAAGATTTTATACAACTTTGCATTGTCATAAATTCACTGTTCATTTACTGTCATTCCTCACGGCTGCCCATCAATTCAGTTATTTTATGCACTTCGGAGAAATGTAGAATGCAAAGAACAATTATCTTAGACAAACAATATCAAATATGATTTGGCGCAAAAAGTATTTTAACCAGATTTAAGTTTTAAGATATGGTAACAGAAAAATAACTATGCAAACAAGACATATCATATGAATGGCATAATAAAGGAAGCATTAACTTAGTAAAAGAAGGCAACTGATAGTGCAAAGATATTACAATCCATAACAAATTTCTTGCCCTGCAGTCTTTAAAACAGAAAATTTAATGTATCATGGCAAGAACACAATAGCATGTCTGTAATGACGGTGAAGCATACAAGTTAAGAGGTCTCAGCAGCGGGCTGAGTAACACCATACTTGACCAACAGCTTACTCAGGGTCTCAGGTGAGCAAACTTGGTACTTCACTTTTCCCGAAGACATAAATACTTCTGCCAGTTCAAGCTTTTCAGAAGTTAGACTTGTGCTGTCCATTGTCTTGCTGAGAACCTTCAGCGCAAGCTGTACTGCCTCCTCCCTTGTGATATCATCCTTGTAATCCTGCTTCAGCATCGATTGCGCTGCCTGGTTGTTTGCCCCAACAGCTGCTGCCTTCCAACCACCATAATTTCCACTAGGGTCACTCATGTAAAGTTGAAAGCCATAATTTTTATCCCAACCTGCAAAAAGAAATGAAACTCCAAATGGACGAAGCCCACCATACTGTGTGTAGCCTTGCTTGGTGTCACAAAGTGACTGAACTAGCTGCTCGACAGGCATTGGCTCTTGGTATGAAAACGTGTATCTCTGAGCTTGGACTCTAGCAGTGTTGATGAGAATGTTGGCATCAGACATAATTCCAGCCACAGCACATGCAACATGATCATCAATCTTGTACATCTTTTCAGTTGATGTTGAAGTCTGGAGTAGTTTAGAAGTGACCTTCTTTTCACCAACTAACACAACCCCATCCTTTGACAAAATGCCTATAGCAGAACCTGCATTTCCTATGGCCTCCATAGCATATTCAACCTGGTAGAGACGGCCCTCAGGGGAGAAGATTGTTGTACGGCTATCATACCTTCGCGACATCTAATATGTAAAAAACAAAAAATATATTAGACCCAACCTGATACACTGATAGAAGCCAGCAGACATTAGTACTCGCCTACTCGAGAACATCATTACAGGAATAAAGAAAGAAGTCCTTGTATCTTATACAAACATCAATAAGTTTTTTAAAAAAATTATTTTCAGTTTGGCACAAGTCTCGCTTGCTAAGCAACGAGTTAAATAGAGTCCTATGCTGGACTGATATGAAAGCTCATTTTATCTATGTCCCAAATTCTACACCTCTTGTAAACAAGCATTGTGATTGAATTTGATTAATACATCAGAAACTACCAAAAGACTAGATTGTCACCAAAAGAACTCCTACAAATACGCTATTAAGTCAAATATTGTGGATGGAACATTATAAGGACGCCAATACAAATTATCACAGAGTAATAACATTTTCTAGTAATTAATATTTAACTTTATAGAAAGTTAGACACTACCAAGAATCAAATGTTCCTTCGCATAATAAGATACGAAAAGCTTGTCCAGCATTGTTATGACATGAGTGTGTATATCCAGAACAGAAAATGGGAGGGTAAAGGTTTGTTTCCTTAACTTGTGTGCATAATAACAAGTCCTGCCCTTTTGAACACAGAAGGATTATCGTATAAGCTAAACCATCCTTGTGAGGATGAAAAGGACTGATATAATATGTCATGAAACTTGAAAGTACAATAAAAAGAATAACTAATTCTTATAGAGAAAAAGGAACCTGAGGTTAACCTCAGAAAATTTCCTATGGCAACCTAACAATGCAAATTCCTGAACAGCTGTTAGGGTGTACAGCTATTAGGGTGGAACAAAATTAAGTGAAAAGTAAAATAGGGGTTAAAAATTAAATCAAGAAAAGTGGATGGGAAGTCTAACAACAGCATTTTATTAAAGTGTCTCAGAAATATTCCTGAGGTATACCTCAGGCTCCCTACTCTCATAATTAAGTATAAAATAAAAGATTATATCAATCTCTACTGTAGTTAAATATTTAATTTTCAAAATTATCATGCTAAAAAAGCTAGGTATCTGATTGCCAAACTTTTCAGTTTCATGAAATCACTGGCTAATCAATCAGGTCCCAGCATAGGGTTGAAGTGCAGTTCACACGCAGGCTTTTCGTTCTCTAGTGCTTGCCCCCTACGCTTAGGTTCTTAGGCTACGTTCACTCGAAAGAAATGAAGTGATGGGACTGGGAGAATAAAATGAAGTTTTAAGAAGTAAATAAGGAGGTGTAAAAGGAGGATGCGGGGAACTAGGAATAGATATAAAAGAGTGCATTACATATTCGAAACCAACGCTCCTTTCAGTTGAGAAAAATGTAATGCAGGAGAGAATTTAATGAAAATTTAAAAAATAAGGGTCGTACGAGAAATATGACAAAGAAGAATGAAAAATATGAGAGAATGCATATTCCCAATGAGTTGTGAAGGAGATGGAAAGGAGGAAGGAATTAGCATTCTGGTCCAAATATGTGAGAATATATTGGAGGTAATATTGAAATTATTTGATTTCCCCTTTTTTATACCTTACGGTCAAAACGGAACGTCAGCTTAAACTACATTCCCCTGCAAAATAAGTTCATTCCTTCCAAGTGGCACAAGCTAAGGGCAACACTGTTTTTATTCAAGCTTCTACTCAGTGGCCTTAGTTAAGCATTTAGAAGCACAATAAAGAGCCAAAATATCACAAAATTACCAAATATTAAGAGTGTCTAGACACTAGCAAAGCAGTTTCTGAGCCCAGAATTTAAATCACCTCTACATGTTTCGATTCCTAGTTGCCTATATCTTCTTTCTGAACTAACCCACATAATAAATCCAAATATGAAATCATAACCGAGAAAACTCTACACTCAATTTAACAACACTAAATTTATCTATACATAAATCTCACGACCTTAACAATTAGAAGTACACGGGTTTTATATATCCATCAAAAGGAAATTGGTACAAGATATCAAGCCCAACTGCACCACGCCTCCGCGAATTTAAAACTTGTGATTTATGTGTAAAGATACATAAAGTAGTTAATTTGTAATTAGCTATGCAAAGCAAATGCCCTGGATGAAACTTTTATACATTTGTCATCATCATTATCAAAGCGAGATGAAACAATCATCCCCTAATTTGATATCCAACACCATTATGATTTCAACAACACAAGCAAATAAAACCTAGAAATTATCTTCTTCTCATTCAGGCCAATTTCTAGGTTTCGAAAATTCGACAAGCTCACATACAAAAATACAGAATCACAAGCTTATTCATTTACGTCACGCGAGATACAAAGAAATTTATCCATATAGGTTAAATATTGAAATTCGAATTACAAACATCAACGATCTGAGTAAACAATTCTAGCAAAATTACAACGGCGAAATGAATTAAGAAACACGCAGTTGAACAGAAAAAGCTAGAGGACGAGGCATACCGTTAATAGTAGTAGAAGAAGAAGCAGATTCAAATGCGATCTGTAAATTTAAGTAAGCAAGGGGAATGTATAAATAAATCGTTAGTAGTTGTCTTGAAGGGGAAGAAATTATTAATACCCGACCCGGACTATCTGGGTTAGCTTTTTTAATGAACCTGTTTATTATTTTAAAAAGCATAAATAGAAAAAAGTTCACATTTACATTTTAGATATGTGCTGTTCGGCTCATCTTTAAATAAGTTTTTATGAACTTATTTTTTGATAAAATATCATATTTTGATATTTTTTTAGTACAAATATTTAATGTATATTTGAGATTTTATAAGTTGCAAAAAAAAGTACTTTTTTTCAGAAAATACTAACAAACAAAATCCATTTTCTAAATGAGAGTCGACCTCTTTCATCTCCTTAGCCGCCGCCCCCTCCTTTTCTTCCGGTCTGCCTCCTTCTTCTCCTTTTAAAGTCTCCTTCCTTCTTTCTAATTCTTCTTCGGCCCTCCATACATTATTCTAAACTTTTTTTCCGATTTCAATAAAATCGAGCTGTATGTTAGGCATTTGTTTATTTTAAATCAATACTTTGTTGAGTTTGTTCCCAATTTATTTGGGGTTTGTTTATTCTCTCCTTGTGAGAGTTTTTTGTGCTTTTGGTGTGTTTTGCTGTTGCTGGAATTTCAAAGTTTTGCTTTAGTGATAAAGACCTCCTTGGGATTGCATTTATGGTCGATAACTCAAATAAGATGTGGCAAAGCGAGTACGTGTACATATATCAATTTCAACAAATCGCTTGATGGTATATCCAAGAGGTCTAAGAATACTAGATTATTCTGCGATTGTATCGTTTTACGATTTGTTCAACTTGATTGTTTTTGTAGATGCCGTATGGCTTTTTTTTTTTTAACAAATTAAATCCTTTGTTAAAAACAAAAGAATCTTAGCTTATCAATATATTCTTAATGATGCTTAGTGAAGGATTTAATCAGATTACACCCATTACCCTTTGAAACCAATATTATCCAAATTTTTTACATATGCTTTTTAGTCCTTTTACTTTTAAATTTCATCAATTACCCTTTTAAATCAATATTATCCAATTTTTTACCTAGGCTTTTTAGTCCTTTTACTTTTTTATCGTTAATGGGTTAATGAATATCCATATTTTAATCGATATACATAGTCGTTTCTTTATTTTGTTGAATTTTGGTCATCAGCTCTTAGCACCCCAGGTTTGTTTTCTTGATGAAAACCCAATCTTTATAGATTATGAACATGTATGTATGTATATATTGTGTGTTGTTGATGTAATTTGAAAAGTGGGTTTTGTTTTTTTTATTAAATTTCAATCCCAAGAAGAAGATTAAGGTTGCAGACATCGATTCGTATATGGGTTTAATGGTTCAAAGATATCTTCACATATTCAGATGTAATTTTGAATTTTACTCAATTGACTTCAGTTTGATTTGAGCGGGATGGACGCTCATCTCATGTTGACATACTAATTGCGTTCATCGGATTAAATGATTATTTGACTAATTGCAGATTTGCAATATTCAACATCTCATTTTTTTGGAATTCAAATGGAGAGCAATTTCTTCAGTTTCCTTTACTTTTCAATCAGTTCACCACGTAAGTTTCCCAAATTCCTGTGAATTCTAATTTGTAGATGTCATAAAAGTATCCAGAAGTACTCTCATCTCTGCAAATTATATATACATACATACATTATATCTAATCAATTCCTCATTCTTTTCTCTCTGTATAATGTATTGACAATATATCAAACTCCATGCCTCTTAATTGTTCAACTGTTAATGTATACCATCATCTATAAAGGGTTCAAGCTATTTCGGTTTAATCTTCATTTGGGTTCAATGAAGTCTGTTTAATCTTTAATCTCAGTTTCGATTTTTAGGTATAACCCTCTCTTACTTCACTTTAGGGTTTCAATTTAACTGTACATGTTCAATTTGAATTGTACTATTTATGCATTTGTGTATTATTTGTCCAAATGTATTATTTGATTTAAGGGTTTGAGCTTATTTACATGTTTGCATGCTTCAGTGTTCTCTCTCTCTATGTGTGTGTGTGTCTCTCTCTCTCATCATTTTAGTCATGCAACATGTAAGCTGATTGCTCACTTTCATGGTTTCTATTTTCCTCTGCTAATATATACTTGAGATTGTAAATAAGCTGTGGGTTTGTATGTATTTTAGTGCATGTATTTTGTGGTTCTCTTCTATTGAGGAAATGTTATATTTTCGGAATATGTTGAATACCAGACTTGCTGCGGCAGAAAGCATGGCACACGACATCATTCGGGATTTACTTGGTGTCAAATTTGACAAGACTAAATATACAGTCAGATTCAGACTCATATAGTAGAAATACTTGACCATGAACTCTATCATTCAGAATGGTCTGGTTTTCCGTCAGAACTTCTCTATTAGATCTTATGAAATAGGGGCTGATCGGACTGCGTCTGTGGAATCTTTGATGAATCATTTGCAGGCATGCTTTTCTCATCATCTTTTAGTTGCTTTTTTTTTTGTTATGTATTGTATTTCAGACTAAGTTAAGTGGCAGATAGATAGTAACCAAGATGTGTAAAAAAAACCTCATATGGGTGGTCACCAAAATGCAGGTCATGGTAGATCGCTATCATACTTGGTAAGCTACATCTCCATGTTTGTACCCTTTGTACTAGCATGCTACATTTTAAGTGTGTGCCTTTCATGATCGCAATGCGCCTCTAGGATTTGGTGACAGAGTTCTGTGCTCTTTTAAGTGCTGGTTAATAGTTTCGCTGCTAAACTCTCCTACTGCATTTGTTTGGAGTTATCTCCAAAACAGCAACTTTAATGTTTTAGTTAGATATCATATTACATGATAAGTACGATGCTAAGTTGCTTATTGTAACTATGATAAACCAAAATGATTATGTCTTCTCACTTCAGCTAATGGTTACTGCCTGGGCATATTAATTTTTTTTAAAAGTATTCTTCCTATTTTACTCGGATCCTTTCGGATGTAAGTGTGATTCATTGACTGATTCTTAGTATGAAAAGACAGTTGTACGCCTCCAAAAGATTTACCAATAGCGATTTGACTGTGCTGTTGTATATAAATTTTTTATAAGAGAAGAAATTTAAAAAAAAAACCACTTCTAGGCTTTTGGTTGACAGAGAACTCTTTAAGATTAGTTATCTGTTGTCTATGGAGTATGGATACTCGAGATATAAAAAAGAAGAACCTGCTGTTACTTCTCCGTTACTTATGTTGTCTTTTTACAGATAGTAATCACGAGGGGGCTTATATGATTTTAAGTTTTTGGTTTCTAATTGAAACTTGGTTAGTTAAAGGTTTATCTCTGTGTATACTGCAGGGGAGATGTTGTTCAAGTAGGTACTTGGGTGGCTCCTTCTGGGAAGAATGGCATGCGGCGTGATTGGCTTCTTCGTGACTACAATACTAGCGAAATATTAACTAGAGCTTCAAGGTTAAAACTTATGCTTTGCATGCTGGGCAATGGCCACCATCTTTTTATGTGTACGGCTGTACGCTAATATCTGATAATAGATCTAAATGAATTATGCTTATGGAAAGTGCTCTCTTTACAATGACTAATTAAGTTCTGTGCCTGAAATGGGGTAGATATAGCTCTGGTTGAATTATCGATTTGTGAAATTAATCTGCATTTCTCTGTTGCTGTTACTTAATGTTTTAGTTAAGATTTGGTTTGACTGAATTATGGAATATCGAATCAAAGTGATCAACTTAATTGCTAGATCTATTGCTGATTCAGTTGGCTTGGGGTTATATTTGTGAATTTCTATGGTGTTTTTGTTTGGATGGGGAAATTTCACAAAATGTAGGTATGTGTGTATAAGTTTCGGTGGTTGGATCGGGATTAATGGCGGTTTAACAATGTGTTTACTCTGCTAATTCTTTTTTGTATTAGTAATACAGTAAGATGCTTTGTTACTCGCAAAGTTGAGGCTTAGATGCTGACAACTGACAGAACAAAAATATCTGGTGATGATTTTGACTTTTGACATAGATGGTATTCTGTTAGCATAATCTGTCACAATGTTGCAGTGAGTTTAGAATAAGGAGTTGCTATAAAGACTATCAGGATCACTGGAAGAGGATTCTGTCAGGTTGAGAATTCAGTTCCTGAAAGGGTATTAAATAACTTGATTTTTCTCATGTGCTGGTATAAACCATACACTTGGTACATATGTTTTACAATTTTTGAATGGATAAGAAGTTCTTCAAGTTTATAACTACATTTCTAAATCACTTCTCGATTCCGTGTTTTCATCTTTCTTCTATACTTTTTATAGTCTTTGAAACTTTGAAAGCTTTCTTGACTCTGTTTGGGGAGTGACATTTTATTCTGATGTCTTCTCACTAAAACCGATATTTACACATTTTTCAGAGATGTACACCAAAAGTGGATGGACGGAGGGAATTACGACATGTATGGAATGAAATATGGATATGTGATGTGAAACCAGGTGACACTATAAGAATCACATTAGATTATTTATCTTGCAAACATGATGGTACCAGATATCACCTTTTTAGCTCAATTTCACCATATATCTCATAATCTTGCTAACAGAGGTCATTTTGTTGATGACACTAAATTTAAGAAGTGGTCGAAGTGTATAGTAGCATATGTAGAGAGAAATGGGGTCTAATACAGCTGTTAACGTTAATTATATATTTGTCGAGTTCTGCCTTTTGGTATGTATAAAATATAGATTAGTGCATGATTCAAGAAGTGAAATGGAACCAGATAGTGAATCTACTTCTGACTAAATATGTTCGTGGTTAGCTTGGCACTTAGCGTTCATTTAAATTACATCGTGACTCAATAATTAACTATTTGGTAAAAAAATCAAGGTGACCAGTACACACACATTTTAATATTGATAAAATTTTAGTGTAGGCCTATCTATAGATATTGATGATCGTATTTAAGAAATTATGGATTACAACAATCAAATAATGAGGTGCTGGTAAAAGCCATCTGTCTAGGCTATTTCCCTCTCACCGGCAAGTTTAATATATGTGTTACCTAAATTATAAGAAATATGTGTTATAAATACTGACAAACTTTTTTCATTAGTAGGTGATTATATACGGCAATGAATAAATTTGTTAAAGAGTTAAGTATCACTTTGATATAGATAGAACAACAAGTATTAACAAATTTTGTTTTATTGGTAGGCGATTACAATGTATGGATTTGGACAACATAAAGGTATTGGTACCTGATGGAAATAGGAATGACGATTCAAGAGGCATATGAATCTTTGATGAGATTGATGTTAGGTGTGTTTCCCTAACCAGATTCCTATAACAAATGATTTGCGGGCTCTAAAGCAGGAGACTTGCTTCATTTGTGTGGAGAATATGAAGAATTGCACATAAACCAAACAAGATGCAAGATTTTTAATCTCAAAATGAACCCAGAGGCTGGAGTTCTTTCTAGACACGTTTTTAATAAGAAATTTTGTTAATTTTAGCAAAAAGTTTTTGTTTACTGCTAATTTCTGTATGTCATGATCATATTTAAACATAAAGTATAAATAATTTCATCCTATTTTAAGAGGCATCATCCTATTTATAGCTCCCAAATTTATCCATCAAGGTGTTCCAAATGATGCAGTTGATATCTTTCGGCAGATCTTAACTCGCAAAGTTAATAAGAGGTGGAAGTGCAAAATCATGTATGTATAGACAGGAAGAGTAAACTTGGCAACTTATATGACTGGCATTGGTGGTGAATATTAGAACACAGTAGTAGCTATTCTGGATGAACTGATAAGAAGGATGAGAAGGATGGTGGAGATCTTGGACCTTGCAAGAGCAATACGAACTGCATTTGCTTCAAATGGTCAAAAATGGCGAGGAAGTTTTTGCAGGTGGGTAACTGGACGAAGCAGGTCAGGGTAAGGTAGATGCCTCGCTTGGTCAGGTGGTTAGGGGGAGAATTCTAATTGCATGTTCCGGGGGTTTTAGTATCATGTAATCTTTAGCTGTATTGGAGTGTGGTGTTATCTCCACATATTAGTTGTTTTGGGGTTTTTTAGGTTCTATAGGTGTGTGTTTCAGTGCTAGGCTTCTGTCATGTATCTTACTTTGCAGTGTTTAATGTTAAATGAATTGTTTTGCCTATAAAAAATAGGATTAAATTCTAAGATGATTTAATTTCATAATCAAAGTACTTACTACATATAGAGAGATGCAAAATAGAATGGGTTAACGGACTAGGGCCAAAATTTAAAATATCATGATATTTTATTCAACTTTATCTACTAATGAAGCCTACTTTTTTGTGAAAAGGAATTTTATTTATGTTTAAAAAAATATTTTTCCTTTATTTTCTTAATAAAGATTATTGTTTATTTGTTTTATATATTTTAATAACAAATACGGTCTTCTTTATTTCTTTAAAAATTTCCCATTATTCTTTTATTCTCTTACTTTTAATAATTTTTCACTTGCATAATTTTGAAAAATGATCTAAATTAAAATTTTACTCACTTATTATTAAACATATACTTCCTCTATCCCCTTGGTTCTTTACGTTGGGGGACGTAATTCTGCACGGATTTTAAGGTGCATTTTGCGGATAGTTTCATAACTTATTTTTAAAATTTTCTTTTTTTGTATAAAAATAAAATTGTTCTATTTTTATACAAAAAAGAATATTTTAAAAATAAGTTATGGAACTATACTTTTAGAAGCCTTAAAATGCGTGTCAAGTAGTGAAAAAAAAATGTAAAGAAATGAGAGGGACAGAGGGAGTACTGATTACAATTTTGTAAATTTTAATAAATAAACAAGTTTTACTTATAAAAATGTAAAAATGATTATTGATTTTGATATCAATGTTTAAAATTTGAGCCGTCAAACTTTATCACACACAAAAAAAATAATTATTCGTAAGTCTCTTTCTCTCTCTTCTATCTTTTCATATCTATATATATACCCAAAAATAAAAATAAACAGCAATTTTTAGACTAATTTAACCGTAATGCAACCATAAAAAAAATGAACCCGAATATATCTCTGTCATTACACAGCAAATCTCTATCATTACACAGCAAATCGAGATAAACCTCAATATACAAATTTGTATTCGTAAGTCTTTTCCCTCTCTTCTATCTTTTCATATCTATATATATACCAAAATTAAAAAATAAACAGCAATTTTTAGACTAATTTAAACGTAATGCAACAATAAAAAAAAATCAGATCATACACAATTAAGTAACTTGTAATTTATTTAAATTTTTAAAAAACCTACATGAATACATCCATTTACCGGTGTGGTATATAAATTACGTAACACACGACTTTCAATGCAACAATTGCAATTCACTTGCCTCAAAATAATTTTTGAAAACGAAAAATACAGTTTCATTTGATATAAATATAATGCCAAAAATATTATGATGCAATGTAATTAATTGCCAAATACCATATTTATTATCTATAAAGTTTTTTCTATTTTTAAAAAATAAAAAAGAGTTTTTTAATTATGGAGCCAAAACATGAACAAAATAACTAAAAAATATCTATATGTATAATTTTCAATATACACGGCATCATCTATAATCAATATTTTGAAAATTTTGGATTTAATCGACGAAAGCATCGTCTGTTACTAATAAAAAAATTAATCGATATAATAATGGAAGATAACTTAATATTATTAATTATTTAAATTTAACACATGTTTATATATATATGGAGGTGTTCAAATGAGAACTTTCTTAAAATGAGAATTTAGTCCACATTAAAATATATATATATTTCTTTATTTATATTTCATTTGTTTTCAGTTAGAGAACAAAATTTCTAAAATATTTATTACTTAATTTGCAAATTTTGATTGATAGAATAAATTTTTAGTTCCGTGAAAATAGAATTGTATACTACTCCTCATATAATTTTTTTTCATGACAATATTTCATTAAATAATTATATAATTGTATAATTGAATGGAACATGTTTGTAGGTAATCAATCAAACTTCTAAAATTATTTAAAATGATATTTTAAATTAAATAAATGTCGTGTACGAAATACGGGCAAAATGCTAGTTTCTTAAAATAAGTTTCATTTTTCTGGAAAATAACATTACCTAAACACCCTCATATATGAATTATATTTGATCTTTTTTTGTTTTGTTTAATTCTTTTATTAAACTTGTTTTTATCAGAACATACCATGTGAATTAACTTATTTTTTGTATTAAAGTAAGGAAAAAGAGCGAAATGTAAAATATATATATATATCACATATACATGATTTCTTAAAATATTTGATTGCAGTTATTTGTAGGTTGTATTTCCACAAACATCATATAAACTTTAAATTAAGTTGTTAAATTCTATTATTATACTATATCTTAAACATCAACACAAGGGCAAAAAATATCATTTTATTGATTGCGAAATTACTATTTTATCCCTATTTGTTGAAATTAACAAAAATGCCACTCTTTTAATATTTAAGTAAAAGTTAGTTAAGATTTTGTCGAT
The DNA here is from genome assembly GCA_036435485.1 of Saposhnikovia divaricata. Classification (NCBI taxonomy): domain Eukaryota; kingdom Viridiplantae; phylum Streptophyta; class Magnoliopsida; order Apiales; family Apiaceae; genus Saposhnikovia; species Saposhnikovia divaricata. The sequence continues at coordinate 48,913,265 of CM071594.1, read as the reverse complement.
GTTGGGAATTGAACCCTTGACTTTCCCCTCTCAAACTCTTGTCATAACCACTATGCTATACTCAATTTTTAGTATGTTTTAAAAATCTTATTAGATAAACCACATCATCTTCTTTTGTTCAATTTTTTTTATTTCAACTATATATTAAATCTCAATACAAGTGCAAACGGTGCCAATAAATTTGTTGTGAAATTACTATTTCACCCTCATTTTTTCTAACAATAGTGTCACCGCTTTATAATCTATGTAGAAAATAGAAGAATTCGTGTTAGTTTTCGAGTCGGGCCACTAACCTCGTTTTAAGAGGTTCATGTCATAACCACTATAGTACACTATTTTTTGAGTTTCTTTAAAAATCTTATTAGATAAATCACGTAATATTCACTTAACTTATTTTCTTTTTATATTTCACTTCTGAGTAAAGAAAATGTTTGTTTAAATTAATTATATAACTCCATTTTTTCAATTTTCATAATTTTATTTATCCATGTATCAATCATCTTATAAATTTTATTACACCTGTATGTTTTCGATTAAATATATATTAATTGTGTTAATGTTATTTACAATGCATATATTTATATTATATAATTTAAATAGACTAAGGCCTCCAAAATGCTGGAGACGGCTCTGTCTTCACGATTCATTTGTTCTACCTAATAAGTATATGCTAGCCAAAAAGTAAGATGCATTCTTCATTTCAAAAGAATTTTTGCATTGATATATGTTTTTGCAACTCGATTTGGTCCTTATATTACTTGCAACTTCCATGCATTTACTTTCTCTCTTTCGATAATATCATCACAATGTTGTGTTTAATATTGCCTTCGATGATTATGCTACCCCTTGCGGCTAATTGTGGACGGTTGTAATCATGTTGATATGGAAAGCAGTGACTATCGCTCTGGAAAGACAAAGAATATCCTCTTACTCTCTCAAATTTATGATTACACGATCCTCCGTTCATAACTCGAACTTGTACATCATACCCAATAACATTATTGGCGTCTATATAAAGTCCTTATTGGCATTCACTATTAACACATATGAATTTCCACTCCAAAAATTAATAAACCAACCACTACACTCCTTCTTAAAATGAAAATAGAGGCGTTCATATAGGGGCTTGTGCTTTGCACAGGCAGTTACGCTAGTTGTAGATTAATTTGAAAAAGAAAAGTTTCTTTTTTTTTGATGACATGTTATTTAATTTCTTAATAAATGATTAAAACATAGTAGTAAACCAATGATTATGATATGAACTTGTTGGTATCAATTTTCTTTATTAAAGAAAAATAAGAAGGAACTTTGATATGTAAATCTAAAAAACGGCCGACATAGCTTAATCGCGGACTTTGGGCCTGCAGTTTGAGTGTAAAAGAGGAATGTATAGTCCTACTTACTAGATAGTGATGTCCAACCAACGGAAAGCAAATTAGGCCCGTGAACAATCGCATCGCATAGACCGTTCTTTCTGCAAACTACTTTCTTAAAAGTTTGATTTATTCATTTATTACATTTTATTTCTGTAATTTTCAAATGAACATTTAAAATTTGACATTTATGTTTTCTTCTTTTCATTTTGACAGAGATTGAGGGCTGCTTGTTTAAGATTTATCAGTGGGCGGATCAATTTGTTGTTTGTCTTTTCAATTAGACTTATATCTCAATCTTAAATGTGACATAATTATTTCTTCGTTTTCTCAAATATTGTGATTTGACTTGTATAGATATCAATTTCCACCTCAAACATGAAATTTTGAGCCTTTTTTTATCATTTTCTTTTTATTGACACGATTTTTTTTATATCATTTTCAAGACCTCAGAAAGTGTACATTAAACATAACTATTGACGCTATCGAACATTCTTTCGTATATTAAATTTAGATGATAATTAATTAAACAAAATGAAAAATGAGCAAAGAAATAGGATAAAACTTTTGGGGACATAAAAATAAACCTATGCGTACAATAATTGAAGGAGAGTAGGAAAGAGGAAAAAAACAAATGCAATAGCCATGTTTTCAATAATCATATAATCATGTACCGTTTGTCATTTCACAAACAACTTGCTGCGGAGGTAGGCTGTAGGTTTTAATTGTATGGTCATTTCATTCTCCACCAGCTATCACCTACACTGCACCTCTCCCTTAACATTTCTGTTTTCTTTTGGTGCCATTCCTATCCATATATGATATATTCCATTCTTAAATTCCTACCCAATCAGAGTCAGTTAATTAGCTAGCTAGGTACATTATTTCAATGATATTGTTATTCCAGCATGTTCCTATTGTTTTGTTTTCTTGGTTAAATTCATGTTCCTGCTATACATACATGCATAATGTATGTCACCTCATGGGCGCCCTGGTGCTATAAGAATGACGAATGCTTCCATAACATGTTGATAAGGTCCAAGTTGGTGTGGATTAGTGTAGATTAGTACTATTTTATTAGTAAGATGTTGATAACTCTGGTCTTTTGGATTATCAATTTTAATTCAGCTTAACCCAAAAAAAAAATATTAATTCAGCTTAAACAAACAAAAAAAATATTTTATGATGAGAAAATATGTAAATTCCACCAAAAAATCGCTGCAACTTGTGTGATTACAGTGTGTTATGGAAGGAATTTATCACAGGAGGTCATTGCTGAAATAACGTCAATAAATTCGGAATCATCTAATTGCCCAGAAAAATTCACCGTTACATATTGATAACTAGCTGCCCAGAAATGCTCACAGCTAGGGTTACGGATTACCGAAGAACACGGATGTGATTTTTCGGAAGAATCAAACTGAATCTACGGAAATTATAGCTCAAGGATCAAAGATTGGCCTGACAAAAATCCTAATAGTGATGTCACACACAAGAGTGCACGTGTTCTAGATACTCAGGGAGTGTAAGTGTCCAAAAAGTCCTGCAAAATCAAGTCTGAAGATAGTTCTGATTAGTTGGTTGTGAAAAATTATCCCATTGTCAAGGAATTAAGACTGTTGTTTCTTTTATGATCGTATATGATGTATAAAAATAGGTTACCAAGCTGTTCTAGTAGCGTAAAAAGTTGTTCCGTGTATTAATGATTAGCTTATATTAATATTTATGCATTATTTGATTTAATTGAATAATATGATGATGCATTTTTAAATAAAAATGATTATGTTTATTAATATAAAATTAAATTATAATATTTTTATGTAAAATAAATTATACATTTCAGGTAAAATAAATATATTTATTAATAAAAAAACTAAAATACCCCTTACAATTTAACGGCATTTTGATTAAATCACGTCCAGGGATTGCAAACTGAAGAAGAAATTGAAGTATCAAAGGTAAAGTGCCAGCAAAAAAAAATAATGCTACCTATCTGTCTTTGACAAATACATAAGGGTTACAAAGTGCAATAAGCTCAAATAATAAATTTAAGTGTAAGAGAGAAAATAGAAATACAAAATTGGAGGAAAGTGAATTTTTATTTGATAAAAATGGAGTTCGGAATGACTAAACATTCCTCAAAAATAGGCTAGAATACTGTTATGAACGATATTTTATGCTAAATTTCGTAAATTTTAACTTAGAAATTTAAATAAAAAAATTGTCGGGCTTGCTTTATGTAACGACTGGGAAAATTTCGTGTATTTTATTATGTTAAAATATGTTTTTAGTTGATTTTATTGTGTTTTTATTTAATTTTTAATGCATTTAAACACATTATGATTTTTATTAAATAGGAAAAATTATCCCATACGTGTTATGTGACTTCTGTGTAGCATAGATTATTTTATTATATTTTTCTGTAATTTTTATATTTTTAGAATACAATTATTTTGCATTTTAAATTCCGGATCCAGCCCCTATACTGAATCTGAGGCCCTGTTTTTGATAAAATTATTTTTATAAAATGGTAGGATATATAAAAATGAATTTTGTTGTAATTTTTGTAATATTAATAATTTTTGGGAAATTTTGACATATATATTATATTTGTTTAAAAATAAAAATTTTACATTTTTATCTCATAAAAATTATTTTAAGGCTTAATAATTTTAATTAGGGGTTCAAAATATTTTTGGGGTATTAATTTCTGGTTAATATAAATAGCAGCTGATTTTGTTTAATTAATCAAAATAATTAAAAAATCAGATTTTTTGATTTTTATTTTCTGTAAAATCTGGAAATTGTGTTCTTGGTGTTCATCAGAATCAAACCCACTTTTGACAGTGATTCCGGCATCCAAATCGATCATGTGGGTAACCAAACTGAAGCTCTTGATCTCTACTACATGTTTATGTGTGTTTTAACATCCTAAATTGCTTGAATCGAAAATTCATAATTTTAATTTAATATTCGCATTTTCTCGAATTTATTTTGGATTGTAGGATGATTTGTTGTTGATGTGGTTAGTTCCTACAGATTGCTTATGCTTCCAGGAGTTTTATCATGATTTTTCCTTGATTTTTCGTATCTTAAATATGAAAGTCGAGTTTTTAGTGGGGGTGTTGATTCGAAAACAACTGCGCAAGTGTACGCGGTCACAAGTAATATAATAAATTCGTTCCCACAGAGACTTGGTGTTTGTTCAGAAATAATATTTAAGCAACGACGTATGATAAAACAACAAACTGCTTGAATAAATATCAAAAGTGGGTATTTTTGTATTTTTCTAATTGATTAATTAAATTAGTAATATTAAATAATTCGGACTAATTAATTTAATTAAATGAAAATTTATATGAGAAAAACATGGGATTCTAATTTCATTATTTATTTCATTTAGAATTGATGCCTTAATTTCAAAGTAATTTTGATAATTTACGAAAACTAGTCGGGAAAACGAAAATAACATAAGCGCCTTTCAGCCTTAACTTATATCAAACCATACGAACATCCACTTAAAAAGATAGAAGTCGCGAGGACACCTTTTATGTTTAGATCCTATATGTCTATAAGATTTGAAAACATAATTGGTTTACGAATAAATTCCTTTATTATGACTACATAGGGTGATATGATTAAAAATCCTACCACTTATCGTAAATGTACATGACAATTACGAACCTGTGCTAACATGGCAAATTCTAAATTCCTAAATCCACTTTCGCATTCATTAGGAATTAATAATTTAGACGTTAGCTACGCATCTAATAAATTAAGCTCAACCACATTAGGCAATCTGAATTTTTATCATAATACAAAATTTTAAGGCATCGAATTACTAAATTATGTAAATAAATCCATTAGAATCCCATGACGGCGATTAGTTCATAATGGAACGAATCGTCATCATGGGATTAAATGAAAACATAATAATAATAATAATAATAATAATAATAATAATAATAATAATAATAATAATAATAATAATAATAATAATAATAATAATAATAATAACAACAACAATAATAAAAAAATTGCGATAAATTAAATATGAAAATTACGAGAGTTTAGAAAGTAGAACCGCTATAGCTTCCAATGAAAGAAAAGAGCACTCCGAATAATTCCCGTAAATTCTTCAACCGAAATAACACTTAAACTAAATTTAAAATGTATAAAAACAAAACTTAAAATTATAAAAACTAGAGAGAATACAAGAGAGAATTTGTTGTTCTCCAAATTGTTGTGTGAATTCAAGCTTGAGAACTCACCTATTTATAGCAAAAAATTAGCACACCAATTAATAAAATAAAACTAAAAAGAACTAAAAAGAAATAAAAAGAATTACACAAAAATAATACAGCAGCCTAAAATTAATTAAAACTCAGCCGAAAGTGTTCAAAAACTACAACACTGGCCACAAGCTATGCTGTCTGCTTTCAAAATTAAATCTCAACTTTCCATTTTCCAGTCGCACGCCTAGAGCGTGCGGCACACGCGCCAGAACCTGTACTGCTTTGCTGGAGCGTGCAAATCACGCGGGAGAGGGAGAGTGAACATGACAACAGTTCAGCCGACAGCTTCTTTCCAGGTGATTCATTTGTTCGATTTCATTGGCTTAAAACTAAGACTGATGCCCACAACCTTTCATGTTAAGTTTTTTTTATAGCTGTTTGATTGCTTTTGCCATTCTGTAGTCCCAACAATAATGCAGCCTGTTGCAATTTAAAATAAATTCAGGTCCAGCTTTTAATTAATAAATAATTAATGTAATTCAAAAATTACAAAAATAAATATCTAATATTATTAGATATTTAAAAATATAATTTTCTAATTAAATAAAATATTTATTAATATAAATAAATACTTCGCCAGTTTACTTTTTAACTCTCACAACTTATAATCTTTAATTAACAAATAATTAATTTAATGCAGAAATTATAAAACTAAATATCTAATATTATTAGATATTTAAAAATACAATTTTCTAATTAAATAAATTATTTATTAATATAAATAAATCCTTAAATATAAAGTTGCGGTAAATTGAGGTCCTAAAACCGGATTCCTTTCGCTTAACGAAAAATATATAAATTCCAACCGGGATTTCTGCTTTAAGAATATATCACTCAGAATTTCTTTATGATAATTCTTTTGACAACTCTTAATTCCGAATTGGTGCAAAATTTCACCGTTTTTAGCCTTTTATCGCCACGATACCTAAAGTTGCGAGTTCTGCACAACAAATGCTGAAACACAACAAAAATGAATTAAAAGGCACAACATACTTAAGGATAAACCACCAATCTAGGTCAAAATAGTGCATAATAAGTGGATATAAAATCCACTTATCACACCCCCAAACTTAAACTGATGTTTGTCCTCAAGCGAAAACAGACTCGACTACCCCTAAATGCATGAATGCAACTGATGCAAGGATCCCATAAGCAAAGTAATAACCAATTTAGCAGAGTGTCTCAAAGAATGTGATAACTCCAAATAGAGATCGACTAAATATCAGCATATTAACATTTACACGTACAGAAACGTGCGTGTGTGCAATGCTCATCAGAATTACTCTTAGCACTAGATCAAAACCATACATATTCTTCGTCAAAACAATCACAAGTTTATAAATAGAATGGACGCTAGACACTTCATAACCTAGAAACACCTCCATCATCATTTGAGTTAGACAGGAATTCATGCTTTATTAACAACTATGACGCATAATACTATACACAACACACATGCTTATTTGACCGTGCAATAGATGAGATCCCAAAAGGTTTATACAATAATACCCATGTAGCGAGCGATAGGTTAGTGGATCCCAGACCGGAAAAGTCTTAGGTCACTAGGCTTGAGTCCCCTAGAACTTAATTGCTCGAGTATTAAAGAGCTCACCCTGGCCAACTCTGCATATTCACATTCTCATAAACACTCTTTTCTTTTCTTTTTTTTTTTTTTTTTTTGCAATCTGGAATGACAATTCTCAATTCCAACCCTAGACTACTCATATAAATATGAGCTGGCTACTAGCCAATTGACACCTATCCATTATTAACAAATACACACAAACTAGCATGAACCCTGGTTTCCCCCAAACTTATATTTAGTGATTCTACGCTATCAAGGTGTTAGGCCGAATACACAATTAATAATCAACTTTGTATGAGAGTTTAACAAGTAAAAGCGTTTATGCACTTAAAAACTTCTTGTATTACGAACCCTCTTCGTGATGTAAAATATCACAAAGAGCTGCTAGGTTACAATAATGATAATTCGTTGTACGATACCCTTCTAGGGTTAACCTAACTGTATTTATATAACATACAGCTACGATACAATCTCTAATTGATATTCCTAATAATCAGCTAAACAATGATATCAATTACAGATTGTCACACGTCTCCTATGTCAACTCGATCTCTTTGATAGCTATCCAATCTTCAAAGATATCGCTTCCATAATAAATCTTCAATCACTGTTGACCAGTAGACGCTTCCTCCAGACAGAGTTTGACAAACTCTGTCGAGCTTCCAACTGTCAGAGTTTACACTAAACTCTGACTGCTTCCAGCTAAACTCTGATAATTCACTGTAACACTTAAACACTTATTAAAACACATCAATTATATTTAACAATCTCCCCCAACTTGTTCATTAGCAAAAATGCACAAGTTAATGACAATAATTGATGATGTCAAAACAAATAAACAAATACAGTGTTTACACAAATTCAGAGTTTAAGCTTCAACTTAACAAAAACTACAGAGAATAAGAAAATCCTTACAGACCTTAATCTCTTATCATTTCAAGATCTGGCATAGCTCTGAGATAGTCTATCAGCAATCTTCTTTCTGCATTTTCAAGTTCAATCTTCATAGCTTCTTTGATTTCTCTGAGCTGAGGATCACTTTCATCTGTCTGGTAGATAGCAGCCCTAAGATCACAAATTTTGTTCCTTCTCATCTCATTTCCCAGTCTGATAAATCTGACTTTTTCTGACTGTGAATTGAAATCAAGTACTGTGATTCCCAAATCAGTCTTTAACTTTGCAGTACCTTTCTTCATTTCAATGAGATTTCCTTTGTAATCCCTGTACTTAGGAACATATCTGCTATTATATTTCTCTCCTCTGATTGCCAGATTCTGAGTCATTCTCTGTCTGAGCACATTAGCAACTGATTGACTCCTTCGACTATTCACCTTGAGAAGATACAGAACATACTCTAGCTCTTCCCAACATTTCAAGCCAATATCATCCTCACCAACTTTAAATACTGTCCCATCAGCCATGAAGTACAAAAGAAAATCCTTGTTTAAACTCTTCTGATGAACTAACTGTACTGATTCCAGTCTGTCCAAACTCTCTCGAGGAACACCACGGCCTGGAACAGCCAGTGAAGAAGGATCTCTAGGACCAGTATATTGCCTTTTGTCTCTGTGTGAACCTAGTCCACCCTTATTATTACCAACTTTGCCAGATAAAGCTTTTCCATCAGAAACATTCATAGAGACTCCAGATAATACATTTGGGTCATGAATTGTTCCTTTCCCAAAAACCGATTTCAACTGAGAAGAGTGTAAAGGTGTGATCATTGCTTGTGATACAACAGAAGTTGTAACTTTCTTCTGTGAACTTTCTCCTTCAATGCCTTTTAGCTTGAGTTTAGCCTCTGCTGCAATTCTTCCTTTGAAAACCGAGATCTTTGACTAACATCAGCCCTTTCTCTGATCACAACACCTTTAACAACAGGTCTAGGAGCTTTTCCTCTTTGTACCTTACCAGACTTTAAAGCTTTAAGATGTTCTTCTTGTAAACTCTTTTCTTCAGCTTCAATGTCCTCAATCGTAACTCCTTCCTCATTCTCTTCAATGAACAGCTTAGCAGCCAATTCTTCATCAGTTTGTGGATTAGAAGGTAACAGCAAACTCTTGGTCTTTGAAGTACCTTGAGTATCAGTATTTCTCCCAACAGACTCTGATTTATATGACTTGCTAGTTCTCAGAGTTTGAACCTCTTCAGCCTTGTTCTTTCCAGCACTATCCCTTCTGACAACTCTCTCCCCCTTTTTGACATCATCAGGCATAAGAATAGATGTAATTAACTCCAGGGAAGTAGCAATAGAATCAATTTTAGCAGATAAGTCAGACTGATTCTCTTCAACTTTACTCAGCCTGGCAAAGAGATTGTCTTGAGCTTTAGAGAATTTTGTAGTCACTAATTTTGATTCTCTTTCCATTTTCATTTCTCTAGCTACAACCTCATTTCGCAAAGCAGTGATTGCCAATGTAGTATCATCAAATCTTCTATCCAGAGTTTTTACTTGAACTACAGTTGCTTTCAAGCAAGAAAGAATCTCTGGATTTGAGATAGTATCAGCAGTTTTCTTTAAAAAATCAGCTGCTCTACCTCGTGGAAAAATACAATCTTCTTTGTACCATTCAGCAGCATTCTTTGCAAATTGTGCTCTCTCAACTTCATGAGAAGTACAAGGTTGAGTGAAAGATGTATGTTTATTATCTGTTTGTACTGGTGCAGCATCAGAGTTTGCACTACTTTCACCTCCAGTTTCAACACTTGTAGCTTTAACAGGTTCATCTTCAGCCATAGTTTGAGCAATTTCTTCTGTAGGCTTGTCAAGATTTTCTCCATGTTGCTCAGGCTCAGCAACAGGCATAGACTGAGAAGTGACCTTGGTTGCCTGATCAATTTCTTCTCCTCCTTCAATAGTTTGGTGAGCATCAGATATTAACTCAGTATGAGATGCCACAGCTTCAGAAAGAACAACCGTAGGTTGATCAGCTACACCAATATCAGAGATAGGATCAGAGAATGGCATAAATGAATCAAGAATATCATTTATTGGAGAAAGACCATCTCTAGCATCCTCTTCTGCAGGCATTTTGTCCTCTGCAGGTATTTCATCCTCTGCAGGTATTTCAGCCTCTGCAGGTATTGCATCTTTCTTAACCTCAACACGAGGTGTTTGCTGTGAAACGACCTCTGGAGCTTCAATATCTTCATTCACAGAATCAGAGAATATCAGTTTTCTTCGTTTTGCTAGAGGTACATTATCTGAATCCTCTTCACTAGATGGTGACTTAGGCATCTTTGCCCGTACTTTTATTCTTTTCACCCTTCTAGTATAAACAGCTTCAGGAGATGTCCGCTTTGATTTTCTTTGTGTCTCTTTCGCCTGCTTAACACTTGCATGTTGTTCAGTTACTGCCTTCTTAACTCTTTGTGCTGACTGTGATTCTGGTGGAGATTTTGATAATTCAGAGTTTGTGTGTGGAGTGGGTGAAGGTTGTTTTGTAGGTGCTGAGTGAGCAGGTGATTCAGTGTTTGGTTGTTGAGTACGATCAATGTTTAACGGTTCAGGCTCAGGTTCAGGTTGTTGTTGTGATTGTGGTTATGGTTGTGGTTCAGGTTCAGGTTGTTGTGGTTCTTGTGGTTGATTGAGAAAATTTTGCAGAGCAAGTGGCATGACAAAAGCAGGGAGATTTGCTTTAGCAACATCCTTGTTAGTCATATCAGAGAATATTCTTTTATTGACTCTAAAAGGATCAATTTCATCAGTATCATCAATTTCTAGACCAGGTACACAAGCATTGAACAGCATTTGACAAAAATGAGCATAATAAACAGTAGTAGATTCTGACAGTTTATCACCTAAGCTCATCAGAACATGTCGACCAAAATCAAAATTAGTACCATAGAGTAGAGAATACCCGATTTGGAGACTGTCTATTGGAATGGCATCCCAGTTGGTAACTTTCTTCTGGAACGTCCTTGTGATGCAATCAAAGAAAAAGTTCCATTCCTTTCTGAGATTTGGTCTCTTTATACCGCCAAGCTTGTCAAGAGATTCCATGTAACCTATCTCTTGTAGCATCTCTCTCAAATAAGTTTCATTAACCAGAGTATAAGAAGTATGTGTTTCAAACCCCATTGTATCTCTTACAGTCTGTGGAGTAATCACATAATCTTGGTCTTCATAAGTGAAGATAATGTTAGGAGTTCCATTCTCTCCTCCATCCACATAAACTGAATTCTGCCAAAATGTAGCAATTTGAGACGCAGAGAGAGTAGCAGGTCCAACCAGAGCCTGTCCAATCTCTGAATCCCTCAAGAAGTTCTGCATTAAATGAAACGATTCTGGAACGCGTTGATGATAGAGTGGAGCTTCATAGTTGTTAGGAACAAACCGTAAACCAAGAGCAGTGAATGCTTTAGAAGCCATTGAGTTAAGGAATTTGCAAGAATTTCCAAGAGAAATGTATGTAGAAAAGGTGTTTGCGTGAATGCCCAAGTGAAAAATAAGAGAACTGTGAGATGTAAGAATAAAACACAACCGTTTGGACACAAAAGTGATTAAAGTAATTAAAAACCCAAACTCTTATGTAACAAACACTCAATCAGTTCCTAGATTAATGTGTAGTGGGACACGATAATGAGTAAGTGGGACACATTAATGGGCGAGTGAGTCACGTGCGCTTATTTTTAAGAAGAGTATATTAAAAATTAAAACATTAAAATATTTGATTTAAACAAAAATCAAATAATACTCTCTTAAAATATCTGGACCCAAGTAAAACCAGAATTTGAAACGTTTACCTGTTGCCTTTAATAACCAGAATACGAAGCGTTTAAGAACTTCGTTCTTACCCATCTCTATTTAAGGCCTAGAGACTTGCTCAGATTAGTTCATTAAACATTTAACCTTTCAGTCTCCCCTGTAAAATCACAAACCCTTCAAACCAAATACTCTGAAAAACAATGGCCAACCTTACCATCAAAGAAAAGAACCTTCATCTTGTCGAGAATAGAGACATCTTCAGCTATACGCGTGAAGAATTTGAAGCGTTTGAGTGGGAAAGGCAGCTTGAGACGCTGTGGCTGCAAATGGATGCCGGTCTGGAAGAGATCGAGAGAGAGAAACCTGCAAGGGTGATCGACATCGATGCTGCCCTCCAAGCAACATTGGCATGGCTCTCCTCGAAGGCATCCTCATCCAACACCACCAACCATTGTTAATGAATATGTCAGCAAAAATAACCTTATCCCTTCAACTTCCACCCAAATAAAGTGGCAAAGATGGGATCTGGGAATTTTTGCTAACAATGGAGTGGTTTGGATTGACCTTTTACTTTCCTGTTGAATAGATTAGCAGATAGAGAGAACAAAAAGATGTAATATTTGCTTATAATCTCTTTCTTATTATCAATGAAAAATTATGTTTCTCTAATCTTATTCATTGTGTTCTGCAACTGTTATTTATGTTTTATGAACTGTTCTTCAAGAAAATAAATCAAGAAGAGAATATGAAAACTAATTAAAGTAATCATATAAAGAACACATTCATCAACTATCCACTGATTAACAGTTGTCAAAATCCCTATTTACCCCAAGATTTTCAAATTGTCCAAGTGAAAATTTACCTTAGAGTACAAATCACGAATCAACAGCGTTTGTCAATTCTCCAACTTTATCACCGAAACCCTTTCATAAATTGCACAGTTGTGAATATATGTGTGTGTGAAGCAGAGTTTACTAAGTCAATTTTTAGAGCATCTAATTTTTCATAAAATCCATAAAGTAAATGTTAGGTCCAAATGTGTTGTAGAGGGGGGGTGAATACAACTTTTCGAATATGAGAGGCAATAAAAACGATGCAATAAATGAACACGCAGATTCAAGGAATATATTTCTTTATATATAACTTGAAAGGGTTGCTACAACATTCATTACAAAGTATAACAGAAGTTCAGAGAGAAGTGAAGGATTCTAAGTTCTGTGAATGCACTCTCTCTTTCTCTTGTGTTTTTCTCAAATATTGCTCACTAACTAAAACATTACACAAGTACTTCTATTTATACTACATGTAATCTATGTCCTGTAGTCTTCAAAGACTAAGATGTACGTGGCCCAATGATGTCCACATAATTCTTGCCTTATCTTGAAAGCTTGGAAATCTGCCAATCAGAAGATGCCATGTGTCATGTTGAAGCTGCACCTAAGTAGAACTTCTACTTGAGAATTTCTACTTGGCTATCTCGAAATTCCTAAGTGGAACTTCTACTTGGCTATCTCGAAATTCCTAAGTAGAACTTCTACTTGAGAATTTCTACTTAGCCATCCAGAACATTTAGTACTTAGAAAATATTCTGGTCTTCAACTTGAAACTTCAATGCACATCTTGAACTTGTGATATCTTCATGTCTTCTTTATTCTTCAACAAGCTCTTGAACATGGTTCTTTATTACTGACATAAACTTGCTATCAATGTCCTGACACTTGATGCATTGGTCTGGTTCATAAGTGACTAGTCTTGATAGTGTTTCTGCTTCTTGAATAAATTACCATATTCACTGAATAACTTGGCTTTCCAATATTTGCTTTCCTTCTTCTTCACTTGAAATCAATTGGTCTTGTTGATACTGATAGTTATGATCTTGATTCTTGATTTATCAAATCACTGAGGCATGAACAACTTTAACTTGAACTTCTCTCAATGATTTCTTCTTGGCTTGATCATAGTTAGCATGTTTAATTGTATCAATTACCTTGTCTTCATTTAGTGTTGATTTCTTGTGACTTCCTGTTCTTGATTGTCTTCTGGTTAAGTATCTTTTCCTTTAGTTTGAGTTACATTAGTTATAGTGTTACAAGTTTATACACTCTGCCTTTCAATCTCCCCCAATTTGATTGTCTAACAATGACATTCAAATTAATGAAGGATAACTCAACTAAACAATGAGACGAGAAAAGATAATTAACATTACAGTCTTGAATAATATACAATTGAAAAGAACTTGAAAACAATACAATGAACATAAAAACTAGAAACAGAATTCGAACCTCGAATTAAAGATCATTTGAATGATTCCTATCACCTGGATTATTTCATACCTTCTAGTCAAACTTATATCACCTTATTGGATTCACTCTTAGGTGAATTTTCCTCAAGTGAGTTAAAGCAACCGAAAGACATGAAGTTTTTCCAACTTCAAGTTCACACCACTCTGACCTTTAACCCTAATTCCGTTTCCTCTTTCTAGCTTCAGCAGCTTGGTCTCTTTCTTCTTTCTGCCTTTTGAGCTTCTCCTTCTGCTGCTTTTCTTTCTTGTATACTGGATCTTTAAGCTGCTTCCACCTAGCATTCAACAGACTTACAGCTTCCATTTCTAGAGGGTTCTTGGGCTCTAAATAAGGATGTTTGAAAAGCCTTCTGAGTTTGTCCACCTCCTGAGTAGTCCTGATCTTTGGAATATCCTCAAAGTTCTTCATGATGAGCTGAGATTTCCAATGAGTTTTATCAGCTTTAAACTGACAATAGATCATCTTGGGGTAGCCCTTGACACGGTTAGTATTGTGGACACTAGCCGCATCTCGCTCCATTTGCTTCTTTTCCACCACTACTTCAGACAGGTAACTCACGAGTCTCTGCTTTTCTTCAACAAACTTGTCTTCCACTTCGCCCCATTTGAACACATATAACACTTTCTCTAGAAATGCAGCATCTTGAGTCTGTAGCAGCCATTGTCTACTCATATGCAAGAGTGTTTGTTTCTGGTCTGCATCTATGTATGCTAAGGCATCAGCTGTATCATCAGCATAAGAGTGTATCCAGTATACACTATCTTTCCCTGGAACGCCAACTGCCTCCCTTATTTCTCCTTGTTCCAGTTCTCCAGAAGGAAGAGTCAAAGCTTCATCTACATTCTTCATTGCTTGAAGAATATTCCATTTCTGTTCTATCAGCTCCGGCTCAATTTTCACGTTGTCGAGAGGGTTTGGAGCAATGACATCACACTTCCACACCTCATTGCTCTTCAAGAATATGACTCTTTCAATGATCCTCACGGATTTATCTTTAAGCTCAGAGGCGAATCCCTTGCCCATCATTTGTCTACATACAGCTTTAAGAGATTCCACTGAAAGTTCCATTAAGTCCTTTTCCTCCATGCTCACCCTCTTCATCTTTCCTTGAACCACCATCCGGACAAAATTTGGATAAGCTGAGAATTCTGGACCCTTGTCCTCTGCTAGCTGCATTAACTGATCCCTGTACAGAATGCTTAGCTCCTCAGATTGAGAGTACTGAATTTTAGTCGCTAGCAAGAACAACTCTGACGCAGATCTTCTCATTATGAATTGGTCATCCACATATAGGAAAGATGTTGGGACTCCTTCTACCAAAGACAAGATAACCTGCCACTCCTTAAGATTTGCATTGTATCCAACCCTGACTTTAGAAATTAATCTCTTCAAAGCATTTATATAGTCCCCAGTCATTGGATTCTGCAAATTCAAGTTGTAGAACAGATCATCTGCATCCTTGTTATGAACTCCTTTTGCACATGGTCCCATCATTATCTTCCTTGCTTCATCCCATTTCTGCCCTATCCTTCTTTTGTCCAGATCAACTTGAGGATTAGCTAGCCTTGCAAGCTCATACTCATACTGCTTCCCTTGTAGCTCCACCTTCTGTTCTAGGAACGCAGCATGTTCTTGCATCATCTTCATTTTATGGAACTGAGCTTGTTCCAAGGCTAACTGTTGAGACTGCAGGGTTTCTTCATCAACAGGATCTTCTTCAGGCATTCCGAAAGACATACCAGCACCTCCACCTTGTTCCTTCAAAGATCGCTTAACAGCATGTGCGAAAGGTACGTCTTCCATATCAGAATCTGAGTCTAGTACCTCCTGTACTGTGTCCTGATGACTCAGGTCAATAACTGGTTCATCTTCTTCAACCATTATTGCCTTACCCTTTCTCCTCCTCAGAGCCTCTTCAGCAACAGCAGGCTCAATTTCTGGTTCCTTAACAAGATCAGCGGGTTCTTCAATTTCTTCGATGTGAACTGCCTGCTGTCTCGTCTCCTTTCCACTCTCCCCCTTAGGTGAGTTATCCTGAGCTCCACCATGGTCTTCAGATCCACCAGCTGCATAGGAACCTCCAAAACCAGAACCAGAGGCTCCCGCTCCACTAGCACCACCTGCACCACCTGCTCCAGCATCGGGGGGAGGTTGTTCCGACTCGAAGCACTCCGGGGGCACAAAACTCCTGACTGCGAACATCATTCTACTGATCTCCACAATCATTGTATGCATTGTAGACTCCAATGCCCCCATCCTCTCATTGAGAGTGCTTCCCAAGACACCACCAGCATGGCCCAAGTCATTGACCTTATTTGTCAAATCATCAAAAGCTGTAGCTTGACTTGCCATTCTTGCTGCGTAGTCGTCTAGAGCCCGTTGATTGTTTCCAACATTAATCCCCAACTGCCCCATCGACTGCCCGAACTGCTCCATTTTATTCTCCATTGAAGTCATACGAGTATCAAAATTTTCTGTATTAAGGGACGGTGTTTGGTTTAGGTGACCTCGCTCTAATACGCGTTCTGTTGGTATTTGGCGCTCGGTTTCGGGCCTTAAAAATGAAGGTCCCTCTCTCCCTAACCTCTCACACACACTCCCTGTCTCACGCTCGTGTATGTCTTCAATGACTGATCCAAAAAGTGAAGCAGTACCTGCAGAAACTTGATAAGAAATGTTGTTGACAGTTATGGGATCAAATTCTGTTTGTTCCTGAGTTGGAATCTCAGTCTGAGAGGCTGCAAAGTGTCCTTGTACGACATCAGAACCGATCCTCTTTGCAGCATCAGTACGCACCGGTGAAGGTACGGCTGAAGTTCTTAATACTTCATGTCCTCTTGAAGCAACAGTATCATCAAGAGGCACATCATCTTGACCAAAATCAAAGTCCCTATGTGCAGAATGTTCAAGGGGTGAACCACTCGCGTGAGGTGGAGTGGTTGCGTGTGACACGCTAGGGTTTGACTGTGGTTGTGAAGTAGCAGCGTGGAAAAGTTTGGCTTTCTTGCGAAAAAGTTGCTGCTCTTCGGGTTCATTCTCCTCATCATCTTGTAGAAATAAACGTGCTGGTTTTCTGACTTCCGTTAACAGGGGTGATAAAGAATAGGAATGTGTATCAGACTCAGAGTCAGAAATATGGCTCTTACCCTGGGATAGATCCTGCGGGTTAGCAGGCTCATGGGTCGCGGAATCAGAAACGTAGGAGGAGGAATGAATAGTATGCAGAGAGAGATTACCTGATTGCTTACCTTGTGCATCATCGCTTTCCTCATCCGGAATCTCATCAAATGCCTCAGCATGAACAGATGGATTTTGAGCATGTGATGAGACTTGTGATGATGCCTCCAAATTGGTAACTCCTGCATCATATCTAAGCCACATTTGAATATTTTCAGGAGTAGACATAGGCTTACCTTGATGTTTATCCTGATTTGCAATGGTTGCAAGTGACTTAGTGCCCATCCCTAGTGATTCAGATGTGGGGCTTCTGGCAAATCCCTGTCGAATAGCAAGAGCATCCTTCGGTATTAAGTCATTGATTAGCATTTGAAGAAACCGAGGAAACCAGCAGACGACATCAGTGGTAGAGAGGTCTCTGCTTGCAAGGGATCCCATTGAGGCCACTATCTCAGAGAGAACTATGCGTCCATAGTTTATATCCAGTTCTCTTGCTAGGGCTACTGCAAAGGTTTGCATGGGAATCGGAATTTGATGAAAGTCTTTTTCGCGTGCCCGAAAACATCTTGTGATGGCCTCGAAAAAGTAATTCCATTCCGCATGGAAGAATTGCTTTTGGATATTTCCCGTGATTGGGCCTTTTGTAGGATAACATCCAATTTCTTCAAAGAATCTGAGGCGTTCTGCAGCAGTAGGTTCTGGATCATAGGCATCTTTAATTGGGAATCCTAGAACTCTGTTGATAATTTGTTCTGTCACCTCATATTCCTGACCCGCTAAGGTAAACCTGAAACCGTAGGGGGTTGATTTACTCCCAAAAGTAACCGCACTAGTCCATAATTGCTGTAAAGCATCATGTACTAGTGTAGGTTTAGCAGTAAAAGCTTGGCTAGCTTTGGAATACAAATTGAGAAATCGTATCCAAAACTTAAACCGCGGGAGTTGATCACCAATTTCCGTAGAAATATTGTAAAAATTGTTTTTAGCAAGGGAAAATTGGTGAGCCATTTTAATTAAATGTTTTTCTTTTAAAAGATGTGAATTTTTATTTTAATTTTGAAAAACAATTAATTTTCCGAATTACAAAAGAGAATTGTAACCCTTTTAATTTTTCAAGAATACCAAACGGAATCTGAGAAATCAAACTACGGGATTCAATTCAACAACCAATTACTATTTCGTGTGTATACCAGTCGAATCGAGTGTGTTTATAAATGGTGAATATGAAATCACTTTTATGAACAGTTACACAAACAAGATATGTTCGTGTGTATGTATATGTGCGTGTATGAATGTTCACAAAACACAGTAACACAAAGATTACGGTTAATCACAGACAATAGTAGTCAACAAATCGGCAGTAATTCGTGATTAGTACGAGTTTAATCACAAAAACAAGGATCAAAGGTATGTAATTAGTAAAATCGCACTGTTCTTGTGAAACGGCTGCTGAAAATTAGAATTAGGTAAAGTGAATTTAGGCATCGAGTTAGAGATGTATATATAGGTGAATGAGAAATGACAAAAATGTCCCTGTTAAAAAAATGTGAAAAGTACTAAGTCCATACAGGGGACATGTAAGTCGAACTCTATCTCGAACTTTTCTATCTCGAACTTTTCTATCTCGAACATCAAGTCGAACTTCGAGATAAAGTTCGAGATAGAAGTTAACTCGAACAATTATGCACAAAGAAGCACTTTAACCAAAATTACAGCAGAAACTATAGGGAAATACTATCTTGAACATTATTGATTTGTAGTAAACTTGGAAAAACAGAAAATTCAAGATACTTTTCGAGTTAGAGTCTATCTCGAACATCAAGTCGAAATTCGAGTTGAGTTTCGAGATAGACTAAGTACTCTATCTCGAACATCAAGTCGAACTTCGAGATAAAGTTCGAGATAGAAGTTAACTCGAAGTTAATCTCAAATTCTTTCCAAAATACTTCCTTGAATCAAAAAGTCCAGGGTAATTCAAGATATGTTTCGAGTTAGGAGTGTAACTCGAAAAATTCCCTTTAGCTTAACTGAGAACTCTATCTCGAACACCAAGTCGAAATTCGAGTTGAGTTTCGAGATAGACTAAGAACTCTATCTCGAACATCAAGTCGAACTTCGAGATAAAGTTCGAGATAGACTAACTCGAAGTTAATTCTCAGTTCTTTTCAAAATATTCCCTTAATGGAAACCTTATCTCAACCTTAGAGATAAAATTCGAGATAGACTTTATCTCGAATATTTTGAAGATAGAACTAGGCACACTGGTAACTCGAACTCGAACTCTAAGTCGAATTTCGAGATGAATTTCGAGATAGGTACTAACTCGAAATTCTTTCCAGACTTAGAATTTTCAAAACTTCACCCTGGAAGCTCAAGTCGAAATTCAAGTCGAATTTCTACATGAGTTTCGAGATAGAGACTAACTCGAAATTTTGAAGATATTTAGAATAATTTGACAATTTTTCTTTGAAAAACTCAACAATTAATTTTGCCAAATTAATATAAATATCAATTCAAGGATTTTAATATATGACATAATTAAAACATTCCTTGATAATTCTAAGGCCTCTAATTACATGAAAAACACAGGTAAATTCATCTAAAAATCATGCAATATTTAGACTATTATGAATTTAACTCCCCCTATGATCATGCAATCTAACAAGCATAAATTCACAGATTTGTGCTATAAAAGACACTTAAAACACAATGAATTCATGCAAAATCACACTATATGCAACCTATAACAATCATTAATTAGGCATATTAAAGTCTAAGCACATAATGATTGATTAGCTTGCACATACAAACATAAACATGGATTTTACAGATAGAAGGCTTTACTAACTTGTGTTAAGCATTCCCAATTCACCAACCAACCTATTGAATGTTACTTCATCAAGAGGTTTGGTGAATATATCTGCAATTTGTTGCATTGTGGGCACAAAATGTAGCTCCACAGTCCCCTCCTCGACATGTTCTCTTATGAAATGATACCTGATGTCAATATGCTTGGTTCTTGAGTGATCTACAGGATTGTTGGTTATGGCAATGGCACTTGTGTTGTCACACATGATTGGAATTTTCTTGTGCTCCATGCCATAATCCTTCAATTGGTTCCTCATCCACAGTATTTGAGCTACACAGCTTCCAGCAGCAATGTACTCAGCTTCAGCAGTAGAAGTAGATACTGTATGTTGCTTTTTACTTTGCCAGGACACCAATCTTCTGCCAAGAAATTGGCAAGCACCAGATGTGCTTTTCCTATCAATCCTGCAACCTGCATAGTCTGAATCCGAATAGCCAATAAGATTAAAACCTGTATCTCTTGGGTACCAAATCCCTAGATTTGGTGTGCCCTTGAGATACTTAAAAATTCTTTTGACGGCTACGAGATGTGATTCTCTAGGATCCGCTTGGAACCTTGCACATAAACAAGTTGCGAACATTATATCTGGTCTACTTGCAGTTAAATAGAGGAGTGAGCCAATCATACCTCGATAGCTTGTGATGTCAACTGATTTACCTGATTTGTCTTCATCAAGCTTCGTGGCTGTTGCCATGGGAGTCTTAGCTGCTGATGCATCTTCTAGATTATACTTCTTGAGTAAATCTCTGACGTACTTGGATTGACAGATAAAGATACCATCTTTTCTCTGACTGATCTGTAATCCAAGAAAGAAGGACAGCTCTCCCATCATGCTCATCTCATATTTTTCCTGCATTAGCTTGGCAAATTTCTCGCACAAGCGCTCATTTGATGACCCAAAAATAATATCGTCCACATATACTTGAACAAGTATTAAGTCATTTCTCACAACTTTATAGAACAATGTTTTATCAATTACTCCCCTAACAAAACCATTTTCAATTAAGAATAGAGATAGGGTTTCATACCATCGCCTTGGGGATTGCCTGAGGCCATAGACAGATTTGAAGAGTAGATACACAAAATCTGCATGTTCTGGATCAACGAAGCCGGGCGGCTGTTCCAGATACACTTCTTCTTCTAACTCTCCGTTCAGGAAGGCACTTTTCACGTCCATCTGGAATACCTTGAAGTTCTTATGTGCTGCAAATGCCAAGAACATCCTGACTGCCTCAAGTCTTGCAACTGGTGCATAGGTTTCATCATAATCAATTCCTTCTCGCTGAGAATAACCTTTTGCAACCAAACGAGCCTTGTTTCGTGTTACAAGTCCGTTTTCATCCAGTTTATTTCTGAATACCCACCTAGCTCCAATTACGGATTTGTTCTTTGGTCGGGGTACCAGTTTCCAAACTTTCTGCCTTTCAAACTGATTGAGTTCCTCTTGCATTGCAATCACCCAATCAGCATCGCCAAGAGCTTCTTCTATTTCTTTAGGTTCAAGTTTGGATAAGAACCCAGAATATAAGGAGATATTAGCCATGTCAGCTCTTGCAGTTCTTCTAGTAGTCACACCAGCATCTGGATCACCAATAATCAACTCAAACGGATGGTCTCTATTCCATACCCGTTCACCTGGAAATTGTCTAGATGATTCAGCTTGACTTTCTGAGTTGGGGTGCTGACTACTTTGAATATTTTCACTAACTCCCCCTGAGTTAGTGCCAGCTCCTACAGAACTAGAGTCAACTCGACTCGAGCCTTGAACAGTAGTCCTTGAGCTGCTATTTACTCCCCCTGAGTTGTTGCCGGTTGGTACTGAAGAAGTCTCTCCTGATCTTGTAGAATTAGCTTGTTCACTAGACTCAGGTTCTTCATGTACGCTTGGAACATTTAATGGAACAACCAACTCAGGTTCATCTTCAAGATTTTCTAGGTCCAGATTCTGAAATTTTAGGGACTCAGGTTCACTAGAATCTCTTGAAATTGATGAGAGTTTGGTATCGTCGAATCTGACGTTGTAACTTTCAGTCACTTTTCGATCATTCACCAAGAACACTCTATAAGCTGCCACCACGTCTGTAGAGTAACCAACAAAGATTCCTTCACGAGCTTTTGCTGCAAACTTGCCTAGATTTTCATCATCTATAAGCACATAGCATTTTGCTCCGAAGACATGAAAGTATTTGATTGTTGGTCTTCTGTTGTTCATTAGCTCACATGGTGTCTTTTCTTTATCTTTTATGATCAAGGTTCTATTTTGAGTGTAACAAGCGGTACTCACTGCTTCGGCCCAGAAATACAAAGGAAGTTTTGAATCATACAACAAAGTTCTTGCTGCTTCAACCAAAGTTCTATTCTTCCTTTCAACTACTCCATTTTGCTGTGGAGTTCTCGGGGCTGAATACTGACGACGTATTCCCTTAGATACACAGAAGTCATTTAGCACTGCATTTTTGAATTCAGTGCCATTGTCTGATCTAATCGTCTTCACAGTAAGTGTTGAAACATTCTCAATTTGAGTGATGTGATCAATGATTAAGAAAGGTACTTCGTCTTTCGTCATTGCGAACAATACCCATGTATACTTGGAGAAGTCATCCACGATTACCAAAGCATATCTTTTCCTAGACAAAGATAGGACATTCACTGGGCCAAACAAATCCATATGAAGAAGTTGTAGAGGCTCAGTAATACTAGAAATTTCTTTGCTTTTATGCGATGCTCGCTTCGACTTTCCCATTTCACAAGCTTCACAGAGTCCTTTCGGAGCGAACTCCATTTGAGGTAGATCTCTCACCAATTCTCGCCTTGCGAGAGCATTCATCGTTTTGAAGTTTAAGTGAGATAGCTTTTTGTGCCATAACCAGCTTTCATCATCCGAGGCTTTGCTGTAGAAACAGGTGACCTCATCCTGATTTGCTGAATCCATATCTGCAACAAAAAGATCTGCCTTTCGAACTCCTCTTAAAGCTAGTGAGCCTTCCTTGATGTGAGTGATTGAGACACCTTTCTTGTTGAAGACAATTTCGTAACCTTTGTCACAGAATTGACTTATACTCAACAGATTGTGCTTTAGTCCCTCAACATAGGAAATATCTTCAATGATGACATTGCCAGTTTTCAGTTTGCCATATCCCTTAGTCACACCTATGCTGTCATCTCCAAAGGTAACATAAGGGCCAGCCTTCATAACCAACTCTGTAAGCAGGGACTTGTTTCCAGTCATATGCCTCGATGCTCCACTGTCTAGCACCCATATAACTTTATTTCTATTCTGCTTAATGCCCTGCAATGACAGATTGGTTAGACATTCTTCGGAACCCAACTTTGATTGGGCCCGGCTTTTCGATAAGATCGAGAATCAACAGATTTAACAACAGGAGATGCACTTTTCTTCACATTACTAGAGCTTTCGACTATCTCCTTTCCTTTCTCAGACTTGACAGATTTGTCAGTCTTAGGAGAAGGTTTGTCACTCCTAACTTTAGGAGGACTGACAGTCTTGGCTCTACCATACTTTTTCTTGATATTTGAACTAGCAACAGTATTTGAGCATGACTGGCTAGATGCATTCATTAAATGCACAAAAGTTTGCATGATATTAAAAGTGCATGGCATACAGTTAGGTTGACCACACGGTGCATGATTCTGATGCAGATTATTCATTGTATGTGTGGTAGGCATGGCATGTGCAGCAGGAACATTCATGTTAGCTTTGCATGCATAAGAAAGATGTTCAGTAGATTTACAATGATAACATGCTTTCTTTATTCGTTCAGCCTTAACCTCTTTTATGCCTTTTTCTTTCTTTCCTTGTTGTTTAACAGCCTTAGCTCCTAATCCCAGTCTAGATTCATCTCTAGGGAAATTGATTTTCACTTGTTTAATAGGAGTTACAGGTTGTTCTTTCTGGCGATCTTCCATCTCAATCTCATATCTAGCTATCAATTCAGTCTCTTCTTCTTCTATTCTAGGAACAAGATGTTTGTAGATAGGTTTGACAGCCGATTTAAGAATTCTAGGTGTTTCCTGTTTAAGGTCACTGGAACTAGGGTCAATAGGTCTCTTCCCTTCTTTCTTAGATAAGTCAGAATAGTCAAGTCCTACACCTACTCCAGTTATCTTCTTAAATACGTCATTATCTACATACACTCTACTAGCTGCTAGTTTGTAAGCTTCGCATTTTGTTTCTAACTCAGCTAGATTGTTCCTAAGACATGCTTCTACTTCTTCCTTAAGGACAAGCTTGTGTTCCAGAGATTTAATAAAGTCTCTTAGAGAAGTGTCTACAGTGCAAGCAGCCTCTAGCTCTTCCACTTTTGCCTCCAGCATTCTGCATTTGGCAACAAGTGTTTTCTGTTCCTTTTGAGAAGAGTCTAGGCTTTTGCACAACATATAGATCTCTTCACTAAGAGCCCCGTTCTGTTCTTTATAATCATCAATAGACATTTCTACTTTAAGAGTCAGAACTGGTACCTCTGGTTCCTCTGATGTCTCAGCCATGAGCGCAAAGTTTGCTACTTGAGTAACATCTTCCTCATCTGAATCATCCCAAGCTCTTCCTTCTGTCACCAATAAAGCTCGTTTTCCATGTCTTTCCTTCAACAGTGCTTCATAGTTGCTTTTGAGAGCTTCAAATGTTTCTTTTGGATAAGTCTGTTTTGGCTTTTTGCAGTCCGAGGCAAAGTGTCCAGCTTCACCACAATTATAGCATTTGAACTTCATTTTGAAATCCAAAGGAGATTTGTAGCTGGTATTCTTGCCTTTTCCTTTGTAGCCTGACGAACTACCACCACCCTTAGCAGCCCGATAATAAGATGAAGATTTTCTCTGTGGTCGGTTGCTTTTTCTAAATCTCATGTTGCTGAACTTCCTTGCCATGTATGCCACGACACTATCGTCCATGTTGTCCAGCTCTTCTTGGGTGTAGTAGTCATCATCACTGTCAGATGCGCACTCGTCATCATTATCAACTTGATGTGGTGCAAGTGATGATTTAGGCTTTGCTGCAACCATTGCCTTCTTAGACTCTTCCTCATCAGCAACTAATCCTGATGCACTTTCTTTTGACTTTGAATCATTGTCCCATGCTTGATCTTGAAGCGTTTCCAGCTCATAGGTCTTTAATATTCCATAATACTCTTCCAGAGAAGTTGTATGCAAATCTCTGGTTTCTCTGATTGCGTAGACCCTATGCTCAATGCTTTTTGGCTGGTTCCTCAGATATCTCGTATTTGTTTCAACCATGGGGAGAGTCACACCTCTCAGATTCAAATCCAATACCAACTGACTGAATCGTAGGTAGACATCTGTTATGCCTTCTCCTTTCCTTATTCTAAAGGTGTCATACTCCATCTTGAGTATGAGTGTTTTGTTGCTTCTGACCTCTGCAGATCCTTCCATGACAACTTCTATCTTGTCCCAAATCTTCTTCGCTGTAGTCAAACCTTTGACTATGTTGAACATTTCATGATCAAGAGATTCCATCAAGGTTTGTCGTACGGCAGTATCCAAAGCTATTTGCTCTTTATCAGCATCCGAAAAGTCCGCTGCCTTTTTGGGCTCAGACCGAGGTGGTATAACCACTCCTCCTTCCGTATGTGAAGGAATAACTGCCATTGGGACAAATTTACCCTTGTCAAGGACTTCCAGATATTCAGGGTTAATAGTCTCTAGATATAGTCTCATTCTGAAAACCCATTCTTCATAGTGATCTTTGTTGAACATTGGGATCTTGAATGCATTTTTAGGAGCCATCTCAATTCTGGTCACTAAAAATTTCTAAGTACCCAAGACTAGGCTATGTAGAATATTTATGTAGAACTTTTGCCTAAGTCGAAATTTCTCTAAGTAGAAATTTTGCTCAAGTCGAAATCACCAAGTAGAAATTGTCCAAGTCGAAATTCTATGTAGAAATTCTCAAGTAGAACTTCTATGTAGAAATTTTTGCCTTAGAATAATTTTTCTGCAGATTTCTTTAAATATTGAATAAACAATATTATCACTTTAACACTTTTTGACTTTGAATGCTTTACTCACCAAACCCACCTAACCCACATGCTAGGTACTGAGTATGTCTTTTACTTTCGGCCGAATAAAATAAATCAACAAGTCCAAAAACCACCTTTTTATTCTTTTACTATTGAAAAGGAGATCAAAAAGTTGTTGGGTTGTATTCTTTGATAAGAACAGATGATGAACACTCAAGAACACCAAATATGAACTAACCCAGATAAATTCACAAAAATTAATTAAAATACACCCAAGCTAAATAATCACACCTGGAGTATTTAAATAATTTTTCAGATGAGTTTTCACTACCAACGAATTAAAACACACTTTTCGAGAAAATGAAAAGTAGATCTGAAAAATGAAAACTCACGATTCTTCTACTCAACACAAGGATCTATGTTTTGTATGTTAAACATATAGCTCTGATACCAATTGTTAGGTCCAAATGTGTTGTAGAGGGGGGGTGAATACAACTTTTCGAATATGAGAGGCAATAAAAACGATGCAATAAATGAACACGCAGATTCAAGGAATATATTTCTTTATATATAACTTGAAAGGGTTGCTACAACATTCATTACAAAGTATAACAGAAGTTCAGAGAGAAGTGAAGGATTCTAAGCTCTGTGAATGCACTCTCTCTTTCTCTTGTGTTTTTCTCAAATATTGCTCACTAACTAAAACATTACACAAGTACTTCTATTTATACTACATGTAATCTATGTCCTGTAGTCTTCAAAGACTAAGATGTACGTGGCCCAATGATGTCCACATAATTCTTGCCTTATCTTGAAAGCTTGGAAATCTGCCAATCAGAAGATGCCATGTGTCATGTTGAAGCTGCACCTAAGTAGAACTTCTACTTGAGAATTTCTACTTGGCTATCTCGAAATTCCTAAGTGGAACTTCTACTTGGCTATCTCGAAATTCCTAAGTAGAACTTCTACTTGAGAATTTCTACTTAGCCATCCAGAACATTTAGTACTTAGAAAATATTCTGGTCTTCAACTTGAAACTTCAATGCACATCTTGAACTTGTGATATCTTCATGTCTTCTTTATTCTTCAACAAGCTCTTGAACATGGTTCTTTATTACTGACATAAACTTGCTATCAATGTCCTGACACTTGATGCATTGGTCTGGTTCAT
Organism: Saposhnikovia divaricata; assembly: GCA_036435485.1. Classification (NCBI taxonomy): domain Eukaryota; kingdom Viridiplantae; phylum Streptophyta; class Magnoliopsida; order Apiales; family Apiaceae; genus Saposhnikovia; species Saposhnikovia divaricata. Next base: position 48,885,791 of record CM071594.1, on the reverse strand, counting down.
AAGTGACTAGTCTTGATAGTGTTTCTGCTTCTTGAATAAATTACCATATTCACTGAATAACTTGGCTTTCCAATATTTGCTTTCCTTCTTCTTCACTTGAAATCAATTGGTCTTGTTGATACTGATAGTTATGATCTTGATTCTTGATTTATCAAATCACTGAGGCATGAACAACTTTAACTTGAACTTCTCTCAATGATTTCTTCTTGGCTTGATCATAGTTAGCATGTTTAATTGTATCAATTACCTTGTCTTCATTTAGTGTTGATTTCTTGTGACTTCCTGTTCTTGATTGTCTTCTGGTTAAGTATCTTTTCCTTTAGTTTGAGTTACATTAGTTATAGTGTTACAAGTTTATACACTCTGCCTTTCAGTAAATCAATAAACACTGGATGCACAAACTGTCATAGTAAACACTGACTGTATGATGAAAGCTAAACTCTGAAGTAATCAAACTATATACAGTAACTTTTATTTTATACCCCCTTTATATACATTTTTTTATTATTATTTTTTTTTCATTTTTTTTCATTTTTTTTTATATATTTTTTTTTCATTCCAGTAATCAGAGGTTGGAACCAGTCACCAAAAATTCAAAAATTTTAGCCCTTATCATTTTGATAAGTTCCTGGGTCATCCTAGTATTTAACTAGTCACCAAAAATCAGAGAATTTTAGCACATATTATATACCAATAGGTTCCTGGGTCATCCTAGTATCCAACATAATCTCAAAGGAGTATAACAACCTATATACATTTTCTTTGGGGTATTGCAGTAAGCTTTTTATTCTACCAGAGTATAACTAACAGAGTTTAGAGTTCATCAACATCAGTAGTTTTTCATGTAAGGTAATGCACACAGTATTTATAGACTCAGAGTTTAGGACAAAATAAACTAAGAGATGCTATAAATATGAGCCAGTATCATGCTTGTGTTAACTTTCTGCACAATCTAAGATTAGATCACAATAACTCAGAAAGATTCATGATTAATTGCTGAGAATCATGCTCCATACATATTGCTTCATTGGTGTTTTCATTCAGAAAAAAATCAACTCAGAGTTCACAGAGTTTATCAAACTGATTAACAGTGAATGACATATAGGCATGCTGACAGAGTTTAACAGAGTATGCATAACAGAGTTTAGTCAACAGAGTTCACTTAGCATTTAACCAAACAGGAAATATGAGTAATACACCACATAAGTAAAATTTGAATCTAACCAACATTCCTAGTCAGAACCAGAGACCATTCCTAGTTCATTGACCAGTCTTGTAAATGTAGCTTCACTCAATGGTTTAGTGAAGATATCTGCAAGCTGTTGTTCTGTAGATACAAAATGTAGTTCAATATTTCCTTCTTCCACATGTTCTCTAATGAAGTGGTACCTTATGCTGATGTGCTTGGTCATTGAATGCTGTACTGGATTACCTGTCATAGCAATAGCACTTTGATTATCACAGTAAATAGGGATATTACTGTACCTCAATCCATAATCCAGCAATTGATTCTTCATCCATAAGATCTGTGCACAACAGCTACCAGCTGCAATATACTCTGCTTCTGCTATAGATGTAGAGATTGATTTCTGTTTCTTGCTGTACCAGGAAACAAGTCTGTCACCAAGAAATTGACAACTTCCACTAGTGCTCTTTCTGTCTACCTTGCAGCCTGCAAAGTCTGCATCAGAATACCCAAGTAGCTTGAAATCTGATTCTCTGGGGTACCACAGACCTAATGATATGGTGCCCTTGAGATACTTGAAGATTCTTTTCACAGCTGTCAGATGTGGCTCTCTAGGATCTACCTGAAACCTTGCACAAAGACAGGTTGCATACATGATGTCAGGCCTACTAGCTGTCAAGTATAGAAGAGATCCTATCATGCCCCTGTAGTTTGTCATATCCACAGAAACTCCTGTCTCTTTGTCCAATTTAGTTGCTGTTGCCATGGGAGTTGATGCAGATGAACAGTCAAGCATACCAAATTTCTTGAGAAGATTTCTGGTATATTTTTCTTGATTAATGAAAATTCCATCATCTGTTTGTTTCACCTGTAGGCCTAGAAAGTAACTAAGCTCTCCCATCATGCTCATTTGATATCTGGACTGCATGAGCTTGGCAAACTTCTTACAGAGTTTACCATTAGTAGACCCAAAGATAATGTCATCAACATAAATTTGAACTAAAAGGAGGTCACTTCCTTGATTGAAATAAAACAGAGTTTTGTCAATTGTTCCTCTGTTGAATCCACTTTCTAGAAGAAATTGAGCAAGTGTCTCATACCATGCTCTTGGTGCCTGCTTAAGTCCATATAGTGCCTTATCTAGCCTGTAGACATAATCTGGATATTTGGGGTCCACAAATCCTGGTGGTTGTTCAACAAACACTTCTTCTTCATGCTTTCCATTCAAAAAAGTACTTTTCACATCCATCTGGAACACTTTGAATTTCTTGTGAGAGGCATATGCTAGAAAAATTCTGATTGCCTCCAATCTTGCAACTGGAGCAAATGTTTCATCATAGTCTATTCCTTCCTGCTGTGAATAGCCTTTTGCTACCAGTCTAGCCTTGTTCCTTGTGATAACACCTTCACTGTCAGTCTTGTTTCTGAAAACCCATTTAGTACCAACAATAGATCTGTTCTTTGGCCTTGGTACTAGAGTCCAAACTTCATTCCTTTCAAATTCATTCAACTCTTCCTGCATTGCTGTTATCCAGTCTGCATCTTGAAGAGCTTCTTCCACTTTCTTTGGTTCATTTTTAGACAAGAATGCATGAAACAGACATTCACTTGCAGTAGCACTTCTTGTCTTTACTTTTGCATCTGGATCACCAATTATCAAATCAGGTGTATGTGATTTAATCCATTTCCTAGCAGAAGGTAAATGACTCCTATCAGCATATGATCCTCCCCCTTGATCCATGCTCTCCTGATTTTGTTGTGATCTATCTTCGTTTTCTGAGACTCCCCCTGAACTTGACTGCCCAGAGTCAGAATTTGAATTTTCAGAGTTTGAAGCATCAGAGTTTGATCCAGATTTTTCAGTTGACTCAGTATCAGTGTTTGAGTCTTCATCTTGATCATGCTCCCCCTCAACTGGTTCTCCCCTTTGTTGTGACTGAGAAGTTTCACCTGAATTTACCAGTAGAGGTTCAGAGTTTGTTTCAACAGAGTCTGTCAGAATTGTTTCATCAGAGTTTCTTTCATCAGAGTTTAAATCTTCATTTTCAAAATTCAGTTGATCATATTCATCTTTGTCTTCAAGTCCAGTTATCTTCTTATCATCAAAAGAAACATGTATAGATTCCATGATCACTTTAGTTCTCAGATTGTAAACTCTGAATGCCTTTGTTGACAGTGGATAGCCAACAAAAATTCCTTCATCTGCCTTTAGCTCAAACTTGGTCAACTTTTCTGGATGAGTCTTCAAAACAAAACATTTGCACCCGAAAATATGAAAGTATTTCAGGTTAGGCTTCTTTTTCTTCACCATCTCATATGGTGTCTTTCCATGCTTATTGATCAGTGTTGCATTTTGAGTAAAACAAGCAGTTTGAACAGCTTCTGCCCAGAAATAAGTTGGCAATTTTGCTTCATCAAGCATAGTTCTGGCAGCTTCAATTAAGGTTCTATTTTTCCTTTCAACTACACCATTTTGTTGTGGTGTACCAGGTGCTGAAAATTCTTGTTTCACTCCATTGTCCTTGCAGAATTCTTCCATTGTTGTATTTCTGAACTCAGTTCCATTATCACTTCTGATGATTCTGACTTTATTGCTTGATCCTTTGTCCAGAAGCTTCACATGCTCCATCAGAGTCAATGCAGTTTCATCCTTCTTTGCTAGAAAATACACCCAAGTGAATCTAGTGTATTCATCAACAATGACTAAAGCATATTTCTTCCTTGCAATAGACATAACATTTACTGGACCAAAGAGATCAACATGCAGAAGATGATAGGGATCAGTGATAGAAGATTCTGTCTTGCTCTTGAAAGATGACTTCCTTTGTTTAGCTTTCTGACATGAGTCACATAGGCCATCAACATTTAACAGAGCCTTTGGGAGTCCTCTTACAAGATCCTTTCTGATCAATTCATTGATGTTGTTCAAGTTCAAATGTGAGAGTTTCTTGTGCCACTTCCAACTCTCTTTACTAGACATTCTTGTAGACAGGCAAACAGCTTTTCCAACAGAGTCTATCAAAAGCTTGATTTCATAAATGTTGTTTTGCCTGTGACCAACTAGAACAACCTTTCATGTAGATTTGCTGATAACTTCACAATATTCAGGTTGAAAATCTATATGATATCCCTTGTCACAGATTTGACTCACAGATAACAAGTCATGCTTGAGTCCTGGGACATGAGCTACATTGTTGATGATGACATTTCCAAGATTAATATTGCCATATCCCAATGTTCTTCCTACATTGCCATCACCATAGGAAACTTTTGGGCCAGCCTTCTCCTCATACAGGGCTTTATTTCCAGTCATGTGTCCTGAACATCCACTGTCCACGACTAGGGTTGCCTCCCTGTTACCCTGCAATCACAAACAATTACTGAGGATTAGTTTTAAGGATCCAGACTTGCTTGGATCCTTTGGCATTCTTAAATTTGTTAGCTTTTGCAGCGGAATTAACATTATCAGAGTTTGAGCTAACAGTATCAGTGTTTACACTTGCAGTATCTACTTTAACCCATTTCAGATTGGGTTTCAGTTCATAGTAAATATGATAGATAGCATGATATTCTCTGCAAGTATAAATGGAATGCCAGGTACTTCCACAGTGTGTGCATAAAGTCTGTGGCTTAGTTCTAGCAAAATCCTTCTTTACCTCAGACTTTGTAGGTAAAGAATTTATATTTTTATTTTTCTTGCAGAAATTTGCAAGATGCTTAGTACTACCACAGTTATGACATGTCTTTCTTGGAGCATAACTAGCAAGCATTGGTTTATTTCCTGAAGTGATGCCTACTTTTCCATTTCTGTTCTTGTTTGACACTTTCTGTTTCTCAACAGATTTTAACTCCTTCAGTTTATGTTTGAGTTGTTTATCTGTCATTGAACCAATATTAACCTGTTTAACACTAGTTTTTACTGGTTTACTTTTGACAGCTTCCTTTTCATTTTCAGACAAAAATTTACTGGTTCCATGAACAAAATGAGTTCTGACTTTAACTTGATTTTGAAATCTAAGTTCATCTCCCTCATTATAACCTAGACCAACAGTGTCTGTTTGAAAAATCTGTTGAGTGTCCTTTCCAGAATTAGTCCAAGTCCTAATTTTATTATTTGCTTCATCCAACTCTGACTCCAGTTGTTTATACTTCTGAAGCAAATTCTGTTCTTTGCAAACAGCATCATCTCTCTCTTTCTGAACTTGTTGCATGTTTTCAAGTTTTTCTTCAACAAGTTTATTTCTTACCTTAAGTTCAGAATTTTCAGCTTTTATCCTCTCATTTTCTAAAGTCTGATCCCTATAACTTATATGCAATGACTTAAGATAAATTCTTAATTGAGCAATGTCATCAATATTATAAGCATAGGTAGTTAGAGGTACCTGATTTTCAGAGGATTCTGATTCAGTAGTAGCCATGAGAGCATAGTTCATTTCTTCATCAGAATCTGAAGTATCTGCCCAATCTCTGCCTTTAGTGTAGAGTACCTTTCCAGTTTTACCCTTCTTGCACTCAGGAGCATAGTGACCCATCTCCTTACACTTGTAGCATTGAATTTCAGACTTATCCTTCTTCCCTTTAGAATCTCTCTTATCAGACTTCCTGTAGCTTTTCCTGTCTTCATTTGAATCCCTAGAAAACCTTTTTCCTTTCTTGAAATTCTTGAAGCCCATTTTCTTGAAAGTCTTCACCATCAACACAGCCATTTTCCTCATTTCTTCTTCATCATCCTCAGAGTCAGATGATTCAGAAGAGTTTGAATCATAATCAGAGTTTGGTGATTCACTTTCTGAATGTATGACCAAAGCTTTTCTCTTCATTTTCCTTCTTGTTGCCTCTTTCTTCTGAGGCTTCTCTTCAACATTAAGAGCAACAGACTTTCCTTTCTTGCTTGATCTCCTGTTTCTCTGCTCCATTTCCAATTCATGAGTTTTGAGCAGTCCATAGATTTCATCAATCTCTGTTTCAGCAAGATCATAGTTGTCTCTAATAGTGGTTGTTTTCACATCCCACTTTTCAGGTAGAGAAAGAAGAAACTTGAGATTCGAGTCTTCTAGATCATACTCTTTGTTGACCAATGACAGATCATTAATCAGTTTACAGAATCTATCAAATGTTTCTGTCATGGTCTCTTCAGGTTTAGCCTCAAAATGCTCATACTCTTGTGTGAGTATGTTTCTCATATTCTTCTTAATAGCCGCAGTTCCTTGACACCTGACTTCAAGAGCATCCCATATCTCTTTTGCAGTGGTGCAGTTAATGACTTTGTTAGACATAACATTGTCTAAAGCACTATACAGTAAATGCCTAACTTTTGCATCCTTAGCAATTGATGATAGATCTTCAGGAGTCATGTCCTTCTTTTCCTTTGGAACCATTTTTGCTTCTTCACCAGCGACTGCAACAGATAGCTTTGTAGGATTGTGAGGGCCTTCATAAATCCTGTCAAGATATTCTGGATCTGTAGCCTCCAGAAACATAGTCATCTTGACCTTCCACATAGCATACTCTAATGGCCTGAGAATAAGAACCCTGATTGGTTCATAATGACTCACAGTAGTAGGAGCCTTTTCAGAAACAGTAGGTGTTGGTGGAGGAATTGCTGCCATGATTATTTTTGTGTTTGGGTCTTAACCTGTAATAAAGTAACAGATTGGCTCTGATACCACTTGTTAGGCCGAATACACAATTAATAATCAACTTTGTATGAGAGTTTAACAAGTAAAAGCTTTTATGCACTTAAAAACTTCTTGTATTACGAACCCTCTTCGTGATGTAAAATATCACAAAGAGCTGCTAGGTTACAATAATGATAATTCGTTGTACGATACCCTTCTAGGGTTAACCTAACTGTATTTATATAACATACAGCTACGATACAATCTCTAATTGATATTCCTAATAATCAGCTAAACAATGATATCAATTACAGATTGTCACACGTCTCCTATGTCAACTCGATCTCTTTGATAGCTATCCAATCTTCAAAGATATCGCTTCCATAATAAATCTTCAAACACTGTTGACTAGTAGACGCTGCCTCCAGATAGAGTTTGACAAACTCTGTCGAGCTTCCAACTGTCAGAGTTTACACTAAACTCTGACTGCTTCCAGCTAAACTCTGATAATTCACTGTAACACTTAAACACTGATTAAAACACATCAATTATATTTAACACAAGGGAATAAAGAAAATTCCAAATATAATCAGGTGTTTAAATTTCAAACAACCAAACAAGCATGACCTTAACCTAGCCCAAAAAGCAAACGATGAGTTGTGAATGATTGTGTTTCTGCAACATGCACGTCAATTCCTAAGTATTTAATTCAGCCCTCTATCCATCATTATCACACTCAAATTCATCATTGACTACTAAACGGAACCACCAAGCGCTACGGGATCACAGAAAATATGATATGCAACTAATTTTTTATTTTTTTTGGAGAATATGAATTATATGAAATTAAACTAGCATGGTATATTATGAACTACATGAATGAGTATGACTCGATTAATTAATTATCCTAAATCACCCCCAAACTTGAAATATTCAATGTCCTCATTGAAGGTATAGATAAAGGATGAAAGAGAACTCCCCTAACTATCGACATCGTTGCCCTCTTCGGGCGGTGAATCAGGCGGTGGAAATGAGCTCCAACCTGAGGCTAATCCTGCAACTTGCCAATGGCCTGTAAACTGAACAAAATCACACAAAATCAAACCACACATAAAAACACCAAACCTATGGGTTGCCTCCCATGAAGCGCTGTCGTTAACGTCATTTAGCCGGACGTTCCTTCTGTAACTCGATCATGCTGGGGCAAGAAAAGCGGTGAATTCATCACGGTTCACCGTACCCCCAAGATAATGCTTAAGCCTCTGCCCATTCACCTTAAAAGACTGATCAAGTGACTTATCAAAAATTTCCACTCCACCATGCGAAAACACTGTTTTAACCGTGAACGGACCGGACCACCTTGACTTGAGCTTTCCAGGAAAAAGTCTTAGCCGAGAGTTGAAAAGCAGAACCATTTGACCCGGTACAAATGTCTTATGTACCAACCTTCTATCATGCCATCTCTTGACCTTTTCCTTGTACAGCTTGTTATTCTCATAAGCCTGTAGACGAAGCTCATCAAGCTCATTCAGTTGAAGCATCCTCTTTTCTCCAGCAACTTTCATGTCGAAGTTCAATTTCTTCAAAGCCCAGTATGCCTTGTGCTCAAGCTCGGCAGGCAAATGACAAGCCTTACCATACACCAACTGAAAGGGAGACATACCCAGGGGTGTTTTATACGCGGTTCTGTATGCCCAAACAGCTTCGTCTAGCTTCAAGGACCAATCTTTCCTTGAAGGATTCACCACCTTTTCCAAAATCCGCTTGATTTCCCTGTTGGAGACTTCTGCCTGACCATTAGTTTGAGGATGATACGCTGTTGCAACCCGATGTGTCACACGGTACCTTGCCATTAATGCAGTGAATTTCTGATTGCAAAAATGTGTCCCCTCATCGCTGATTATTGCTCGTGGAGTTCCGAAACGGGTAAATATGTTCTTGTGCAGAAAGTTTATCACCACTTTAGCATCGTTTGTAGGCAGAGCTTTGACTTCTACCCATTTGGACACATAGTCTACCGCTAGCAGGATGTACTGGTTGTTGCACGATGAGACAAATGGTCCCATGAAATCTATCCCCCAAACATCGAAAATCTCAACTTCAAGAAGCATGTTGAGAGGCATCTCATTCCTCTTGGAGATATTTCCAACCCGTTGACAGCGGTCACATCCCAATACAAATTGATGAGAATCTTTAAACAAGGTTGGCCAGAAGAATCCTGCCTGAAGTACTCGAGCCGCGGTCTTCTCTCCACCATAATGACCACCGTATGTGGTAGAGTGGCAATCTCGCAAAATCTCCTCCGTTTCATTGTAAGGAATGCATCTCCTGATAATCTGATCTGCTCCCTGCCTGAACAAGAATGGTTCATCCCATCGATACCACTTCACATCATGCAAAAACTTCTTCTTTTGGGCATAAGAGAATTCTGACGGAATGACGTTGCTCACCAGATAATTCACAATATCTGCAAACCATGGCACTTCTCCGTGCACTATGAACAACTGCTCATCTGGGAATGATTCATTGATTAGCGTCTTATCCTTACCATGCTCCTCCAACCGTGATAGATGATCGGCTACCTGATTTTCTGTTCCCTCCTGTCTTTTATTTCAAGCTCAAATTCTTGCAGCAGAAGAACCCAACGAATCAATCGCGATTTAGACTCCTTTTTTGAAAATAGATACCTAATGGCTGCATGATCAGTGTAGACTATCACCTTCGTCCCAAGCAAATAGGACCTGAATTTCTCAAAACCATAGACAACTGCCAAAAGCTCTTTCTCCGTAGTGGTGTAATTTAGCTGTGCATCGTTAAGGGTTTTACTAGCATAGTAAACCACATGAAAAACATTTTTCTTTCGCTAACCAAGCACAGCTCCCACGGCAAAATCGCTAGCGTCGCACATTAGCTCGAATGGCTCTTCCCAATTAGGTGCTGTAATAATCGGGGCTGATGTCAACTTCTTCTTCAATAGCTCGAAAGCAGCCAAGCAATCATCATCAAACTTGAAAGGTTTGTCTTTCTCCAGCAAATTGCACAATGGCTTAGAAATTTTGGTGAAGTCTTGTATGAATCGTCGATAGAAACCTGCATGTCTAAGAAAGCTACGGATTCCTTTAACTGAGACTGGAGGAGGCAGTCGTTCAATAGTCTCTACTTTTGCCTTATCCACCTCGAGCCCTTTACTAGATACCTTGTGCCCAAGAATGATTCCTTCTTGCACCATGAAATGACATTTCTCCCAATTGAGCACCAGATTAGTCTCAACACATCTTTTCAGCACTAGGCTCAGGTTGTGCAAGCACTCATCGTACGAAGTTCCAAAAACTGAAAAGTCATCCATGAAAACCTCCACATTTATTCCAATCATGTCAGAGAATATGGCCATCATGCATCTCTGAAAGGTCGCAGGAGCACTACAGAGCCCGAAAGAAACTCGACGAAAAGCAAAAGTGCCAAAAGGACAAGTGAATGTGGTCTTCTCCAGATCTTCTGGGGCGATACAAATCTGATTATAGCCTGAATAACCATCGAGAAGGCAGTAATATTCATGGCCAGCCAACCTATCCAGCATTTGATCGATGAATGGAAGAGGAAAATGATCTTTTCTGGTGGCCTTGTTCAACTTGCGATAGTCCATGCATATTCTCCATCCGGTGACTGTCCGAGTAGGAATGAGCTCATTCTTCTCATTGGTTACAACTGTCATGCCTCCTTTCTTGGGCACACACTGAACTGGACTCACCCAAGAACTGTCTGAAATGGGGTAGATGATACCAGCATCCAACCACTTAAGAATCTCTTTCTTCACCACCTCCTTCATAATAGGATTGAGTCTTCGCTGATGCTCAACAGTAGGTTTACTTCCTTCCTCTAGCAGAATTTTGTGCATGCAATACGAATGGCTGATTCCCTTGATATCTGCTATGGTCCATCCAATAGCTGATTTGAAATCTCTCAGAATTCGCAGAAGCTTATCTTCCTCACTCCCTGATAGATTAGAAGCAATAATAACAGGTAATGTAGATGCATCACCCAGAAACGCATACCGTAAGTGGTCCGGCAATGGTTTGAGTTCAAGTATAGGAGCTTCTTCAATAGATGGCTTTAGACGCTCCTGGGAATTTTTTAGTTCTGCTAATCCAAGAGACTCAAATGGCATATGAAATCTTCTCTTCCAAGGAGCTGAATTTAATTGCTGAAGTTGTTCTGCTCCTTCTTCATCTTCCACCTCAGAATCCCCTGTCAAGGCTTTCTCCAAGGGGTCTGTTAATAACATCTGCTCAAGCTCCGTTCTAACTGTAGAATCTACCAAGTCAACTTTGAAACACTCCTCCTCAGATGGAAGCTTCATTGCTTTGAACACATTAAAAGTGATGTTTTAGTCTTGCACCCTCATTGTGAGTTCACCTTCTGGACATCAATCAACGTCCGACCTGTAGCTAAGAATGGTCTCCCCAAGATAATGGGAATCTTCTTATCCTCCTCGAAATCTAGAATAACAAAGTCAGCTGGGAAGATGACCTTATCCACTTTTACCAAGACATCTTCCACTATTCCTCTTGGATACGTAACTGACCGGTCTGCTAGCTGTAAGGAGATATTTGTGGGTTTTGGATCAGGTAGACCAAGTTGCATGAAAACCGACAATGGCATCAGATTGATGCTAGCTCCCAAGTCACACAAGCACTTTTCAAAAGACAGATTACCAATAGTACATGGTATGGTGAAGCTTCCAGGATCTTTGAGCTTCGGAGGCAGTTTCTGTTGGAGGATGGCGATGCATTCTTCTGTTAAGGCAACAGTTTCTAATTCCTCAAGTTTCAGCTTCCTTGATAGAATACCCTTCATAAACTTAGCATAACTCGGCATCTGCTCCAATGCTTCTGCAAAAGGTATATTAATATGTAGCTTCTTGAATACCTCTAAGAATTTAGCAAACTGCTTATCCAATTTCTGCTTCTGGAGTCTCTGCGGATATGGTGGAGGTGGGTAGATTTCTGTGTTTGCAGTTTTATGCTCCTGGGATGCTTTCTCAGATGGCCTGTTGACCTCCTCCGGTTCGCTGATGCTGATGTCCGGCTTCAAGATCTTCGTTTGCTCCTCAGTCGCGGAGTGGTTGCCCTGTGCCTCTACCTCTTCAACTTCTTGGTCCTTTGTGATTTTTCCAGATCTTAAGGTGATAGCTTTGACTTGCTCTTTGCCGTCCCTTTTTCCAGGGTTTGTTTCTGTGTCGCTAGGTAGAACTCCTTGCGGCCTGTAGAGTAAGGCGTTTACTATTTGGCCAATTTGGTTTTCCAGAGTTTTAAGAGATACAGCCTGACTCTTACACATCAATCTTAGTTCTTCTAATTCTGATTTCTCAGCAGACTGTTGGCCTGGACCTGCAAAATATTGCTGATTAAATCCTGGAGGTTGAGATTGTTTCGGGGCGTACTGATTCTGAAGTTAATGCCCCTGCTGTTGATATAGTCCTGAGGGATTGTATGGTCTGGCCCCATTTTGCTGATTTTGGGTTTGATGGTATGGTTGTTGTTGATATGGGTGTGGTTGATATGGTGGTTGGGCTTGATATGGTTGCGGTGGTGGTTGCAATCCATTGTTATTGTTGCTCCAGCTGAAGTTAGGATGGTTTCTGTTGTTGGGTTGGTAAGTGTTTGGGACCGGATGCTGCTGCTTTTGAAAATTGCTCACAAAGTGTACTGATTCATTGGAAATTGCACATTGATTCGTTTCATGTTTACCGGCACATAGCTCACAAACACTTGCTACTTGTTGTACCCCATAGTTTGTCAAAGAATCCACCTTCATGTTTAGCGCTTCAAGCTGAGCTGATAGGGATGTGACTGCATCAACCTCGAGGATTCCTGCCACCTTGTGTTGAGGCATCCTCTGTGTCGGATTCTGATACTCATTAGCCGCCATCATTTCGATTAGTTCGTAGGCAGCTTCATAACTTTTAGCCCATAATGCTCCTCCTGAAGCTGCATCCACAATAGGTCTTGATTGCCATCCCAATCCATTATAGAAACAATTTATGACCATCCAGTTGGGCATGCCATGATGAGGGCATTTTCTTAGCATCTCCTTGTAGCGTTCCCAAGCTTCACATAAAGATTCCCCCGCCTGTTGTGTGAACTGAGCAATAGCATTCCTTATGGCAGCTATTTTTGCCATGGGATAGAATTTAGTGAGGAATTTTTGAGCGAGTTCCTCCCATGTTGTTATCGAGCCAGCTGGGAGAGAGTGCAACCATCCTTTAGCTTTGTCCCGTAGAGAAAATGGAAAGAGTCTCAACCTTACAGCATCATCTGACACGTTGTTGAATTTGAATGTGTCACAAATCTCTATGAAGTTTCGGATATGCATATTTGGATCTTCCGTTGGCGTTCCCCCGAACTGGACAGAGTTTTGTACCATCTGGATTGTGCCAGGTTTGATTTCAAATGTGTTGGCTGCAATGGCTGGCCTGACGATGCTTGACTGAATGTCATTGATTTTTGGTTGAGAATAGTCCATCAACGTCTTGGGCACATCTTCCGCCATGTCTAACTCTTCTTCCAGCTTTATTACGGTTCTTGATTTAAGGGCTTGGGCACGTGTTAGCATAAACAACTCAAGATCCTTATACTGGCAGAGCGAGAAAACACGACGTTTAGAAAAAATAAACAAAAAATTCAAGTCAGTTAAGTTTAACCTCCGTTGATGTAAACACAATTTCTGAAAATAACACAGAAGTCCCCGGCAGCGGCGCCAAAAACTTGTTGATTCGAAAACAACTGCGCAAGTGTACGCGGTCACAAGTAATATAATAAATTCGTTCCCACAGAGACTTGGTGTTTGTTCAGAAATAATATTTAAGCAACGACGTATGATAAAACAACAAACTGCTTGAATAAATATCAAAAGTGTGTATTTTTGTATTTTTCTAATTGATTAATTAAATTAGTAATATTAAATAATTCGGACTAATTAATTTAATTAAATGAAAATTTATATGAGAAAAACATGGGATTCTAATTTCATTATTTATTTCATTTAGAATTGATGCCTTAATTTCAAAGTAATTTTGATAATTTACGAAAACTAGTCGGGAAAACGAAAATAACATAAGCGCCTTTCAGCCTTAACTTATATCAAACCATACGAACATCCACTTAAAAAGATAGAAGTCGCGAGGACACCTTTTATGTTTAGATCCTATATGTCTATAAGATTTGAAAACATAATTGGTTTACGAATAAATTCCTTTATTATGACTACATAGGGTGATATGATTAAAAATCCTACACTTATCGTAAATGTACATGACAATTACGAACCTATGCTAACATGGCAAATTCTAAATTCCTAAATCCACTTTCGCATTCATTAGGAATTAATAATTTAGACGTTAGCTACGCATCTAATAAATTAAGCTCAACCACATTAGGCAATTTGAATTTTTATCATAATACAAATTTTTAAGGCATCGAATTACTAAATTATGTAAATAAATCCATTAGAATCCCATGACGGCGATTAGTTCATAATGGAACGAATCGTCATCATGGGATTAAATGAAAACATAATAATAATAATAATAATAATAATAATAATAATAATAATAATAATAATAATAATAATAATAATAATAACAACAACAACAACAACAATAATAAAAAAATTGCGATAAATTAAATATGAAAATTACGAGAGTTTAGAAAGTTGAACCGCTATAGCTTCCAATGAAAGAAAAGAGCACTCCGAATAATTCCCGTAAATTTTTCAACCGAAATAACACTTAAACTAAATTTAAAATGTATAAAAACAAAACTTAAAATTATAAAAACTAGAGAGAATACAAGAGAGAATTTGTTGTTCTCCAAATTGTTGTGTGAATTCAAGCTTGAGAACTCACCTATTTATAGCAAAAAATTAGCACACCAATTAATAAAATAAAACTAAAAAGAACTAAAAAGAAATAAAAAGAATTACACAAAAATAATACAGCAGCCTAAAATTAATTAAAACTCAGCCGAAAGTGTTCAAAAACTACAACACTGGCCACAAGCTATGCTGTCTGCTTTCAAAATTAAATCCCAACTTTCCATTTTCCAGTCGCACGCCTAGAGCGTGCGGCACACGCGCCAGAACCTGTACTGCTTTGCTGGAGCGTGCAAATCACGCGGGAGAGGGAGAGTGAACATGACAACAGTTCAGCCGACAGCTTCTTTCCAGGTGATTCATTTGTTCGATTTCATTGGCTTAAAACTAAGACTGATGCCCACAACCTTTCCTGTTAAGTTTTTTTTATAGCTGTTTGATTGCTTTTGCCATTCTGTAGTCCCAACAATAATGCAGCCTGTTGCAATTTAAAATAAATTCAGGTCCAGCTTTTAATTAATAAATAATTAATGTAATTCAAAAATTACAAAAATAAATATCTAATATTATTAGATATTTAAAAATATAATTTTCTAATTAAATAAAATATTTATTAATATAAATAAATACTTCGCCAATTTACTTTTTAACTCTCACAACTTATAATCTTTAATTAACAAATAATTAATTTAATTCAGAAATTATAAAACTAAATATCTAATATTATTAGATATTTAAAAATACAATTTTCTAATTAAATAAATCCTTAAATATAAAGTTGCGGTAAATTGAGGTCCTAAAACCGGATTCCTTTTGCTTAACGAAAAATATATAAATTCCAACCGGGATTTCTGCTTTAAGAATATATCACTCAGAATTTCTTTATGATAATTCTTTTGACAACTCTTAATTCCGAATTGGTGCAAAATTTCACCGTTTTTAGCCTTTTATCGCCACGATACCTAAAGTTGCGAGTTCTGCACAACAAATGCTGAAACACAACAAAAATGAATTAAAAGGCACAACATACTTAAGGATGAACCACCAATCTAGGTCAAAATAGTGCATAATAAGTGGATATAAAATCCACTTATCAGGGTGAAATTTAAAAATCGATTTTCTGGATTCTTGAGTGATTTGTTGCTGTTTTTGATGATTGATATAGCTTGTATGAGTAATAAGCTTCGTTTTGGTGTATAAAACGTTGGATTTGGTTGAGAAATGAGTAAAATCGAAGTTTACCGGTGAGGTCGCCGGATTTATTTCGGTTTTGACCGAATTTTGGTTTCGGGTGATGCTGGGTTGGTTTGAATGGTATGGTTGTGTTTAGGAAGTAATTTAGAGCGATTTTGAGCTTAAAAACGTAACGATTGGTACGTTTTAAGGGTTACCGGAGGTTGCCGGAAATTTTTTCCGGTGACCGGAAACTGGAAAACTGCCATTGATGGTGGTGATGTTCTTCGAGCATTCATACGAAGAACAGTGAAGATGGTGATGAATAGTAACCATTTGATCTTCAAAATCTGAAAACCAAATTCTGAAAAATGATTTTGGATAATTATTTTCAAAAATTTATTATAAATTTGAATTTTATTTTCAGAAATTCGAAAAATCATTTTTAAATTTCGAAAAATTATTTTTAATTTCGAAAAATAGTTTTAAAATTTTAATAAATTATTTTTAATTCAAAATTTATTTTATTTGATTATTTTAAATCTATTTAGCTAATATTTTAATTAATTTAAATTGATTGGTTAATTAATAATAATAATCAATTAATTTAATTATTTAAATATTATTTAAATATGATGAAAAATAATTAAATTTAATTATTTTGAAAAATAAAATAATTTATTTATTTTATAAATATTATTTTACCTTTAATATTTATTTCCTTATTTGTTTAAAATGAAATAAAATTGTTTTAAAATTCTAAAAATAATCCGGGAAGGGTAAAAATAGTTTTAAAATTCTAAAATTGATTCTAAGACCGGATTAGGTAATTAGAAAAATATTTCAATAACCCAATAATTATCTGTAGGGTTTTAAATTATCCTTTTTTTAATCCAAAAAGGGTAATTTAAATTCTTTAAAATTCCGAAAAATGTTCTAAAAATGTTTATAAAGGTTCTAAAAATACCTTGAGTGTTCTTTTATATGGTGAGCCATATCTGCTATGTGAATTACGTGTTTGATTACTCTGTACATGTTACTATTTGTTTAAAATATTTAGTCGGTAGCAATACAACGTATGGGTAGACCCTAGAACCGAGGTTTGATTGGTAATTGACCTTGTACCTAGCCAGATATTTGAAATAGCATGTTTTATTGTAGAAGTGGGAGAAACCCTAGCTAGTGGGCAGAGTTACCTGCAGTATTCCTAGAAGTGAGAAAACCCTAGCAAGAAAGCATAAATTACCAGCAGTATATTCAGGCAAGTATTTTCTCCCTTGATCATCTTAAACACTGTTTAATTATGTTTCATTGATTCATATCATGACGAATAGCTATTGTTCAGAGCTATTTGTGATTCTTAAATATTTTGTGCGAACACAGTTGTTTGATATTGGTACCCTTGATGGGGGAATTTGTTTAAGATAAACTCTTCATATCCTTATTATCGTAGTAAATAATAGGGATGTGAACTGTATGTGAAACTAAGCATTTCCTGTTGAATTCGGAAATTGCTTTATTGGATTGGCAAATGGTAAAGCGTAGGAGGCCATGATTGCTATCATGGTCAGCAATATTTAAGGAGGATATGGTAACCATTCCATCTTCCTATAGGCTAACATTACTTGTCTATTTTGGGTACCCTCATGAAATCCGGATTATACACACGGGTATAGCTGTACCAGTGGAGTATAAAGGGTCCCATTGCTTTTGAACCTGATCAGGGGGCAATGGTGTTTCAGTTATGTATATCCAATCCATATCGCCCGAATGGCTATTATATATTGGGAGTTGGCAAATGATTCAGTTTTATGTCATGTCAAATGATTTCAGTTATGATCGAATTATAATTCAGTTGTTGATTCGGTTTGCTTTATAAACTGTTTTACTTTTCAGTCGATATTATGCAGCATTTGTTCTGGTTTTATTTTGAAACTGTTTATATATATACTTGCTGGGCTTTTCTTTGGCTCACTCTTGCTTTCACTAAACCTTTCCAGACGAGAAGTATGGTTCCGATCAGCAGTCCAGACAGTATTAGAGGGAGTCAGAGTGGTCGGGTATCCGCACCTCAGGCCGTGCAGGTACTTGTGCGTTTCAGTTGGCGCTAGATATAATTTTAAATAAAATGGGATGTAATAATAAAATTTGTTGAGTATTGAATACAGTAAAAGAATACAGAGGGGGGGTGAATGGATTCTTAAACTTTTCTTTGTTCTTGGATCTTTGCAGCAAGATATGTGTTTAGTGTGTGAGATATGTAAGTACAGATAACAAAGACAAACACAACACAATATCACTTTAATCTAATATTTTATTAGATAAAGATCTTGCTACAATCTGTGAATACAAATGGTAGTATTCTCAGCTTCGTTTTTCTTAGAGAGATATTTCTTGTGATGTATCTTGAAAAACTTATCTGCTAAGGAAGTGAGGCTGTATCCTTATAGACATGGATACACCTACTTACTACAAATAAGGTAGGTAAAACAAACTACTTTTCAGTATGACTATCTCATTTGAGTAAGAGTCCAAACGGCTACAGATTTGACTTTGCAAAGCCTGTTCAGATCCACTTCATTAGCTCCTTATCCCTTTGTCTTATCTCTCCAAGCTTCTTTGTAGGCTTTCCAATCTGCTTTATAGTACATAGTCAAATAAAGCGTCTTGGCTTGTTGCAGGTTTCTGACTTGTACAATTCTTCAGTATTTTGTCTCCAAGAATGTATTCGAGAAGCGGCTAAGTGAATAATTCGAGAACTCGAACTGACTTAATCGATAACTCTGAGTTCTCGAATAGTGTTATATTGACATATCGAATTACTTCTCGAATAGCTCTTTTCTCTGGGACTCTTTGAGATATCGAATAGAGCATTTTGACATATCGAATCCCTGAGATGTCGAATAGCTTCTTTAGTCCTTGAGATATCGAATAGATCATTGACTTGTTGACTCTTAGAGAACTCGAATGATGCTTTGACTTGTTGACTCCATGAGTTCTCGAATAGAGTAATAGACATATCGAATCTCTGAGATATCGAATGAGATATCGAACAGTGTATTCAGAGATATCGAATAGTGTCTTCTGAGATATCGAATCTCTGACTTCTCGAATGCTAGACTTCTCGAATAGACAAATGTACTTCTCGAATTGGTACTTAGGCAAATTCTTCATTTCTTCAAATCCCAACTGTGATTATTTGGCAGTCTTTATCTCCTTGCTTGAGGCATGAACCTTGGAACTTCTTTCAAGCATTATTCTTGACTTTATAATTACAGTAACACAACTAGAATTTGATGCCTATTACTAGTACAGAACAAATAGAAACTCTACAACTAGAGGTTCCCTCAGTTAAGAGGTCATGTAGGTAATGCATAGCATTACACATACTTAGGCTTGTTATTAGATGTATTCAGGCATGCCTCTGTGACTAACAATCTCCCCCAAATTGTGAGTAAGACCCTTAGTCACAATTTCATGTCTGATAACAACCCTAACATACATAAAGATAAAACTTGACAGTACATGTATGAATTTTGATTAGCAATGTGGATAGAACTACAGGGTGAGTAATCTTACAGCCTATGATGAAGTACTAGCCATTGTCATTTGTTTCCCTTTCCATAGCTTTGGCTTGCAAATCATCATATGCTTTCTGTCTTCTTTCTTTCTCCTTCCTTGTATTCTCATCCATAGCTTTTATTATTTCTTTCATAGCATCCAATTCTTCAAGCAAAATTGAGTCTTTGAAATCTTCAAGTACTGGTTTCAGAATGTTTGCAGGATAGTGATTGAGTAGATTCATTCTAATGTGGACCTGATCCCCATTTCTCCTCCTATACTTCACCACATAGGGATTAAACTGAACTCTACACAATCCTTTTGCCCTTAGCTTTTCTGCTTCAATCTCCAGTCTCTCAATTTCTTTCTCCCTTGCTAGCCATTTCTTCAGACACTCTTTTCTGATTTTCTCCTTATGATCTCTCTTCATCTTCACAAAATCAATTAGCTCCAGCTTCCATACTCTTTCCACTTTATCTTCTGAGCTCAACAATGCAATGATTCTTTCTATGTCATGTAGTTTGCCCCAGTGTTGACATCCTCATTGTTTGAATTTCTCCTCCCTTCCATCAGTATATTTGATCTCAAGGCAGTTATCAACAATGGCAACATGATAGATTCTTTGAGCTTGTAAGAATTGCAGTTGGTCTTCATCAAAATCTTCATCTAGTGGTTGGAGTTTTAAGCCTGGATAGATTGTCAGAGTCCTTGACTTTGATAGCTTTGGTTTCCTTGCAGCTTGTTTGAATTTGATCCTTTTGACATGGTTGCCTGGCAGTAGCATGTGACCTTTGTTTGTGGACCATTGTAGTATTCCATTAGCAGTATACTTTTTGAAATGTACAGATGATTTCTTGACTTGAATCTTCTTCTCTTCTTGAGGTGGTAAAACAGTTGCAGAAGCCATGAGATTAGATTTTGGTAGGTCATTACTAACAGCATTCACCCTAGACTTAGAGTCTTGTGTTGTGGTGAGATTACTGCTAGCAATGCCTAAGGCTTGCTGTTTTCCATTCTTCCTCTCATAGACTTTGCCTTGGTCATCATCCTTCTTATCCTTGCTGTCTTTCTTCTTCTTCTTATCCTCATCCCCCTTATCACTCCTGTGATGACTTCTCCTCCCATCACTCTTGTCTTCATCTTCATCATCCTTATTCCTCCTTGGCTTGGCTATTTCTGGAATTACACCAGTTGCAATGTATGATCTGAGAATGTGCAGTGCCTCTATCTCTTCAGCAGTACTTGTCCCCTTCTTCTTTTGCAGTAGATCAATGATGGCAATAATGAGTCTGTGATTTCGAGAAGTGAGATCATTGGGAATGACCAATTGTTTAATCTCTTCAATTCTGGTGCCAGACTGATAGATGATGGTCCATGGCTTCTTAATCACTTCTGTCAGCCTTGAAGGTTGGCCACTCCTCAAGTCATCATACAGACTCTTATTGTTTTCATTTACATTCCTCTTCTCTATGAGCTCTATCAGTGCATCTATCTCTGAATGTTTCAAGGCATGTAGAGTTTTGTAGGTTAGTTGCCAGATTCTGGATTTTGCTACCATCATTACTTCCTTGAGCCATGAGCTATCAACTTTTCTAGGTACCACAGTGAAGTAATCGATCTGATCCTTCAAGCTCCTTAGATACAATTGAGTGTCACCAGCCTGTTCTCTTGAGACTTTCAGAAACTCCAAGAATGCATCATCATGATAAACATTTGAGTTTGAAATTTCTTGTAGCTTGGCCTCAGTGACCACCTTCACTTCTACAGGCTTGGCACTTTTAGATATGGAGAGTGAAGGTTTATCAGATGGCATACTCCCTGCAACCATTGTGGTTGTGATAGTTTGCTTTTGACCACTGGAAGTAGTGATGTGCATAGTTGGTAGAGTGACAACTGGCAGAGAAGTAGGAGGCTCATCAATTTTGTCTTTTCCTTTGCCAGGCACATGAATTAGAGATTTTGAAGTTCTTTGATGAGCACCTTCAGTGATTTTGATGCCCTTTACTGGTGGTTTCTCCCCCTTTGTATTTGAGTTCCTTGATGTCCTCTTCTCCCCCTTAGGCTTGTTGTCAGGCACAGAGGCTGTAGTATTGACCTTTGGGGTTGAAGATTCTTCAGGTAGAGGGAGACCCATGTGCTTCATCATTGCAGACAACATTGATTGTTGATGCAGAAGAACATCAGCTGTGGTGGTGGCTTGAGTGTTCAACTGCTCAGTTAGAGTTTGTACCTTGTCTGTAAGATGAGCATTGGACTGAGTGAGAGTAGCTACCTCATTTTCAAGTGCATCTACCTTACTGAATAATGCATTAGATTTGAAGCCAGACAGGGATTGTTCTTTAAGTCTCTGCACTTCAAATCTAGACAGCTCATGCACAGGAACCTCAGTTACCAGCTTGTCTCCATATTGATTTGCAAAGAGTGTCCTAAGCATGGCATTGGCATCTATAGCCTGATCAGATAAAATTTGAAATTTGCTTCCTAGACCTGTGACTGTATCTTTAAGGAGAGCTAGACTATTATCCATCTTGGTGCAGGTGGTGTTGCATTGTCTGATATCTTTGACCACACTGTCTAGTTGGGGAAATTTGGCATCAAAGGCCCTCTTTATCTCTTCTACTGAAGTGGCTGTCTTGTCACTTACTTTGTTGACTTCACTTTTGACTCCCTTGCCAAGATAGTGTGCAGCCTTGAGAAAACCCTTGTAGGAATCATTGACAGCTTCATACACTTCACTAGGGGACAGGGATTTTGCATTTGAACCCAGTGAAGTGATGTATTCCTCTCTAAGATATTGAAGTGCTTCACTGAGAGTTACATCATACTTTCCTTGCATCCAGGCATCTACATTGCCATCTCTCTCAGCATCATCAATAATCTTGGCCTTCTGCATCTCCACATCATCCCTATGGCATAGTAGGATGGCTTCATAATCTGGATTTGAGATGTTGGAGGTGACAAGGTTCTGGGCTATTTTGACAAACTCAGGAATCTGATCCACAACATAGCTTTGGAGAGCTTCAATGGACATTTGTGGTGGAACAGACCCTAATCCTGAAGCACTGTCATGTTGCACAGGCTTCAGCCATTGGGACAAAAAGTGAGAGCTAGAGCTAGGCAAGATAGACTCCTCAGTTACAGATGCAACTTCTGTAACCGGATGAAAAGACTCTGCTACTGTTGTCTCCACAGAAGTGGGATGAGTTACAACAGTAGTTGACACAGGCACAGAGTCTCTAGTTAAAACTAGTGAATCCTCTGTGTTTGTGATGGTGTCATTAGGAGATGCCCCAGCATGCATTCCCTGACCATCTAAATGTGGTACCTGGGTGGTGAGCAAGGTGGCATGCACCAAGTCACTTGAATCCATTGGCTCATCAAGAGAAAAGAATTCTTGATGATCAATGCCTTGCTCCTCAATTGCTTGAGTTGCAGGCTCCAAAGAAATATGAGTGGTAGATTCTGGAAGAGAAGTGTATTGTAGATTAGATTTTGGCAACTCCCCCTGAGAGATAGAGGGAGTTTCAATTGTGATGTGCTCTCCACTCAGTGTTGTGCCAGCCTTATCACTCCCATGTGCTGACTCTGTACAAGGAGGTGCATTGGGGAGAATGCTTGATTCTATAGATGCACCCTGTTGAGAGGATACACCTAGTGAGCTGTTTGCCCCTGATTTTACAACTTCAGCCATTTGGGTGACTGAAGAGGTGGTTTTAGACTTCTTCTTCTTCTTCTTTGGCCTTAGTAAGGGTGACTCAGGTTCCTCACTTGCTATGCCTAATTCTACAGCCAAGGCTGCTTCAGTTAAGATTTTTAGAGGTTCAGAAGCAACCTGTTTTCTCTTCTTTTTACTAACATCACCCTTTTGAGAGGATGATGCAGTTGTCTCTGTGTTTGGTAAAGTGTTTGGCTGAGAGGGTTGGTTAGCAGGCCCTGGGTTAGCATTTTGCTCTACATGCTTGGGCCTAGCTAACTCAGATTTTGAGGCACATATTGGCATGTTGTGGGGGTAAGTCCTAAATAAACTCTCCATAAGGGGAGTTATTTTAAGCCTTACATCCACATCATTCCTAGTCTCCAAGCTACCAAAAATGAGTTTGGTCATGGATTTCGGATAGCCTATTCTATTTTTGTCTAACCCAGGCAATTCAATCAATTTAACATCTATGAAATTAAGTACAGATTGAATAAAGCGAGGGAAGAAAATTTCATTACCTCTCTTGGCTGAGTTCTTACCAAGTCTCCCATACAATTCTTGCATTATGATCAAACCAACATCAATCTTCCTCCCATATGCTAGAGCATATCCTATTTGCTGAACAGGTGTGCTGATTTGATCAAAGCTGGACTTCCTTGCTGTGAAGACTTGAAGAAGAGTTGCAAAGACATAGCTCCATTCCTTCCTCAAGTACTTCCTATTCAAATTTCCAAGCTTGATTCTATCTGAGTAGTTGATAAAATCAAAGAAATCTTCCAATTCCTGATCAGTTGCTTGACTGTCATACACTCCTTGTTGTAACCCCAGTGCTTGATTCATATTTTCAGTAGTGATGGTGTTTTCCTTGTCCTGAATCTTGCAATAGATTACGTATGAAGTTATTGCATTCTCTAGGGCCACGACCTCCACAGTAGCAGTTCTCCAAAACTGTTCTAGTAAATCTAGATACAGAGTTGGGTTGGCTGAGAGTGCATCCTTGATGTATGATTCAGCCATCCATCGAACGAAGCACTTAAAGTTTGCATTGGGTGCTTCAACATCGTTGGTTATTGCTATGAAATTGGTGTGGGTAGGAATTGTGAGTTGGGTATTTGCCATTGTTACACAGAGAGATGAGAAGAGAATGGAGGTTGAAGAAGAAATTTAGCTTTTGACGTTAGGGTTTACAGAGGATTTGGGACTTTAGCTGCCTGAGAAATCGAATGAAATGATTTGAACAGTTGTGGAATTGTATATATGTGAGTGACTTGAGTTATCGATTAGATATAAGTTTTGTATCGACAAGTCAGTCATTCGAGAGGTATAAAACAACTATTTGATAAGTCAAGAAAGGCTTATTCGATATCTCAAGCAGTTTGTAACTCACACCTGGCAGTTATTTAACTCAGAAAATAATTCTAAGCTAAATAAAATATGTTTTTATGAGCGAAATGAAATTTTGAATATAAATCCAAAAAGCGATTAAGTGTCAGCGAGAAATCAGCCTTTTCAAATGATTCGATAACTCAAATACAGTATTCGAGAACTCCATCATTAGAGAACTAAAATACTCTATTCGAGAACTCAAAGTGTGCTATTCGATTTCTCAAAAGACACTATTCGAGAACTCGGGAGGGTTCTTGATAGGCCTATTCGAGAACTCGAGCCATGACAAAACAATGAACCATTCGAGAAGTCTGACTTATCGAACTATACTTTTCACTCATAAAATTCAATTTTCACTATCTTTTAAAATTTACCAGAAATATTTACTGAAGAATATTCTACTAAATTAAATAGTGATTCTCTCAAAATTTCACAGAAATTTCAAGCTAAAGATGTATGATTTTCAACATATGCAGCATTGTGGAATATTTATAAATCATAATCCAGCCAATACTTACTTTAAAAATATTGAGCATTTGATAAAGTAAGTATTTACTGCTGCAACAATCTAGTTGATATATTCACTCAGCCAGAATTTGAAGAATTCAGCATTCCAATCTCACTAACCAACCTTGTGAAGGTGGCTTCATCTAATGGCTTAGTGAATATGTCAGCTAGTTGTTTCTCTGTGGGAACATAATGTAACTCAATGGTTCCATTAGTTGCATGCTCCCTTATGAAGTGATATCTGATGTCAATGTGCTTTGTCCTAGAATGATTGACAGGATTGGAAACTATAGAGATAGCACTTGTGTTGTCACACATGATTGGAATTCTTTCCAACACAAGTCCATAATCTCTAAGTTGGTTTCTGATCCAAAGCACTTGAGCACAGCAACTTCCAGCAGCTATGTACTCAGCTTCAGCTGTGGAAGTTGACACAGATTGTTGTTTCTTGCTGTACCAAGAGACTAACCTTTGTCCAAGAAACTGGCAGCTACCTGAGGTGCTTTTCCTATTCACTCTGCATCCAGCATAATCAGCATCAGAATAACCAACCAGATTGAACCCTGTGTCCTTAGGATACCATAACCCTAAGTTTGGTGTGCCCTTCAGATATCTGAAAATCCTCTTTATTGCTATCATATGTGATTCCTTTGGATTTGATTGAAACCTTGCACACAAGCATGTTGCAAACATGATGTCTGGCCTACTAGCAGTGAGATAGAGTAGAGAACCAACCATGCCTCTGTATATTGAGATATCTACCCTCTTGCCCTTACTATCTTCATCTAACTTGGTAGCAGTGTGGGTGTCTTTGCAGGTGAGCATTCTTCTAAGTCAAATTTCTTCAATAGATCCTTGATGTATTTGGTTTGACTTATAAAAATGCCATCCTTCCTTTGACTCACTTGCAGCCCAAGAAAGAATGTTAATTCTCCCATCATACTCATCTCATATCTGCTCTGCATGTGCTTAGAGAATTTCTCACACAGCTTCTCATTTGTAGAGCCAAATATGATATCATCCACATAGATTTGAACTAAGATAATATCATCACCATGTTTCTTGTAAAACAGTGTCTTGTCTAGTGTGCCTCTAGAAAATTGATTCTCAAGTAGAAATTGTGACAATGTGTCATACCATACCCTAGGAGCTTGCTTAAGTCCATACAATGCTTTAAGCAATCTGTAGACAAAGTGAGGGAATTGTGGATCCTCAAAGCCAGGTGGCTGTTGCACATATACTTCTTCTTCCAACTCCCCATTCAGAAATGCACTCTTGACATCCATTTGATAGACCTTGAAATTAGAATGTGCAGCAAATGCCAAGAAAATTCTGATGGCCTCTAGTCTGGCAACAGGGGCAAAAGTCTCATCATAGTCAATGCCCTCCTGTTGAGAGTATCCTTTTGCAACCAACCTTGCTTTGTTTCTTATAACTACACCATTTTCATCCATCTTATTCCTTAGAACCCATTTTGTTCCAACAATGGTTCTATCCTTTGGTGCAGGCACAAGTTCCCATACTTTGCTTCTTTCAAATTGGTTTAGCTCCTCTTGCATAGCAATTATCCAATCAGGATCCAATAATGCATCTTCAAGTTTCTTAGGCTCAACTTGGGATAGAAAGCAACCATAGAGACATTCATTTAGAGTTGCTCTCCTTGTCCTCACTCCTGTATTTGGATCTCCAATTATCTGATCTGCAGTATGTGATCTATCTCATTTCCTTGTATGTTCAGATTGATTTCTCAGCCTTGATGTTGCTTCATCATCCAGATCATGATCATTTACATTTCCTCCCACTGTGAAGTTTCCAATAATCACAGGTGTGTCTTGGATGCTTGTTTCTTCATTGTTGGTTGACACGGGTTCTTCATTCACTTGAGTTTGTTGAATTGTGGGCTCAAATTCAGTTTCAATCTCCTCATCAGAATCATCTAGATTGTCAAACTTCAAAGGATCTTTATCTTCATCATTGGCTTCTTCTAATCCAAGTAGTTTGCTGTCATCAAATGTCACATCTGTGCTTTCCATAACTTTCTTTTGAGTGATGACATAAACTTTGTATGCAATTCTTTCCATAGAGTAGCCAAGAAAAATTCCTTCAAATGCTTTTGCATCAAACTTTCCAACATATTCTGAGTTGTCTTTTAACACAAAGCATTTGCTTCCAAAAGTATGAACATACTTTAGGGTGGGCTTCTTTCCAGTCATCAAGTTGTAAGGTGTCTTCCCAGTGTTTTTGTTGATGAGGGTTCTGTTTTGGATATAGCATGCAGTGCTCACAACCTCAGCCCAAAAACATGTAGGCATCTTTGCATCAAGTAACATTGTTCTAGCAGCCTCAATCAGAGTTCTATTCTTTCTTTCAACAACTCCATTTTGTTGTGGAGTCCTTGGAGCTGAGAATTGTTGAGAAATACCATTTTCTTTGCAGAATGCTTCAAGCATGGCATTTTTGAACTCTGTTCCATTATCACTCCTTAATGCAATCACACTTGCATTGTTGGCCTTTGCTTCCTTGTCAATTTTCTTTATATGCTCAATGATTACTTGGGGAGCCTCATCTTTTGATGCCAGAAATTCTACCCATGTATACCTTGTGAAATCATCAACCATCACCAGAGCATACTTTTTCCTTCCTAGTGACATAATATTGACAGGCCCAAACAAGTCCATATGAATTAGTTGTAGGGGCTTGGTTATTGATGTCACTGTCTTTGACTTGTGGCTTGATCTTTTCATTTTTCCCTTTTGACAAGCCTCACACACTCCTTCTTGACAGAATTCAAGTGTGGGCATGCCTCTTACTAACTCTCTTTTGACTAGAGAATTAATGCCTTTGAAGTTCAAGTGTGATAGCTTCTTATGCCACAGCCAACTATCTTCATTTAATGCTTTTGAGTAAAAGCAACAGATTTTGTCCTTGTTTGCAGAGTTCATATTGGCTACAAACAAGCTTCCTTTCCTTACTCCAGATAGAGCAAAGTCACCAGTCTTTTTGTGGGTGATCAAACATTCATCTTTGTCAAAATTCACTTTGAAGCCTCTGTCAGTAAATTGACCAACACTCAGTAGATTGTGCTTGAGTCCCTTGACCAGTGCTACATTTTCAATGATGACATTTCCAATTTCCAACTTGCCATATCCCAGTGTGTTGCCAATGCTGTCATCTCCAAAAGCAACCATTGGGCCAGCCTTCTCCTCATACTGTGATAGCAGGGCCATATCACCAGTCATATGGTTTGAGCATCCACTGTCCAAAATCCACATGACCTTTCTTTCACTTTCTTTGCCCTGCAAACACAAAGGTATTACTTCTCCTTTGGTACCCAAACAAGTTTGGGTCCATGTGGCTTAGCAACAGTCTTATCATAAACAGCATGCTTATCAATTTTCTTGATGTTAGTCTTCTTGTCACTGTTAGAAGTCTTAGAATCAGGGTTCTTAGACTTAGGTGACAAAGGCACCTTCCTAACTTTAGGAGGACTTGAAGACTTTGTTCTTGTGTAGTGTGTGTGAACATTGTGACTGATACAACCTTCCATGGATTGTCTTCTCAAATTAAAGCAACTAGTCATTACATTCATGTTACATGGCATACAATCAAATTTATCACAAAAAGGAGAGTCTCTATGTCTTAAAGGCACAGAGCAATCATAGAATGGTTTAGCAACACTACCAGATGGTTTCTTGCATGCATGAGTTAAATGATTAGTGCTAAAACAATTTTGACAAACTTTCCTAGGGGCATTTGACACATAAGCATAATTGTTGTCCTTGTTAATCCCTAATTTGCCATTCCTGTAATGTTTCTTTTTAACCACTCTCTTCTCAACCTCATTATTCCCAGCTGAAACAAACTTCACAAATTTCTCAAGTCTAGGTTTACCTCCTACTGACTCCTTGGCTTTGGTTTTGACATTCTCACTCTTAGAGGATGCTTGTTGTTCATTTGATTGTGCCATATCTTCATCATCCAACATTTGCTTAATGAGTAAGGCATCCTCATCAATCTCAAGTGTTGGTGTTTTAAATATTGGGGTCTCAGCCTTTTTCAAAACCTGAGGCACTTCCTCTTGAACAACAATGTCATCTTCAATGACTGCATAGCCTTTCCTCTGCTTGAGAGTGTCATAATCAAGTCCAATAGCAGCCTTAGGTCTAGCTAGATTTTTCTCATGGTAGGACTGCAATAGACTAGAGGAATTCTTGAATGTTTTCAATTTAAATTCATTTTCAGCTAGTTCATCCCTAAGAGCTTTCTCAACTTGACTAGCACATAGAACCTTATTCTTTAGATATTCGATTTCTTGTTTAAGGTTTTCTATTTGCATAGCAGTTAGTTCTAGTTCCTCATTTCTTTTGTTTAACAGTTCATTCCTAGTAGACAGTTTAGCAATCTCTTCATTAGCAGCAGTCATACTAGTATGAATATTAAACATCTCAACAGATAGTTGTTCAACCATAGATTTGTATTCAGAAACAGACATGTCTATAGTAGTGAGGGATGGTACCTGAGAGTCTGATTCAGATGGTTCTTCCTTGGAGTTGGCCATCAAGGCATAGTTGCAGAATTCTTGTTCTTCTCCATCACTATCAGAATCATCCCAACACTTCCCTTCAGCTATGTAGGCCTTACCTGGTGCATGCTTCTTTAGCAGAGCCTCATACTTAGCTTCAAGCTCAAGAAACTCCTTATCCTTTTTCTTAGGCTTCTTGCATTCACTGGCAAAATGCCCTAGGTCATTGCATCTATAACATCTCACAGATGACCTATCCACATAGCTGTTTTTGAATTTGTTTTTGTTTGCTTTCACAGGTGCCTTGCTCTTGTTGAATGAATGATTTTGAGATCTAGACTTGAAGGCCTGATTCCTCTTAAATCTGATGTTTGGGAATTTTCTAGCCATAAAAGCATATGAAGCGTTTTCCATGGTATCCAACTCTTCAAGAGTATAGAACTCATCTTCTTCCTTTTCATCAACAGGTTCAGTCACTTCTTCTTCAGTCTCTTCATCATCTACTATCTCTTCTATTCTCAGTTGACTTGTAGATGCCTCCAGGTCTTGAACGGATTTGTTGACAATCAAGGCACAGGATGTGTTTATCATTCTGCCTTGGTTGGCTTGGATAGCCCTCTTCTGAAGCAACTCAAGCTCATGAGTCTTTAAAACCCCATAGAGCACATCATATGTGACTTTGTTCAAATCTCTTTCTCTTAGAGATATGAACCTTTGCTCTAGATGGTTTGGTGCAGACAGTAGAAACTTCATGTTTAATTCCTTAGTGCTGTAAACCTTCCCATTCATTTGAAGCTCAGTCACCAGCTTGTGAAATCTCTCAAACATATCAGTAATACTTTCTTTGGACTGTGCCATGAAAGCTTCATACTGTGTGACCAGTATCTGTTTCCTATTTTCTCTTACCTCCTCTGTCCCTTCACATAACACCTCGATGTGGTTCCACATGTCCTTGGCTGATGTGCATGATGCTATATTAGCAAACATCGACATATCCATGGAGTCTATGATCAGCAACATGAGATGATTATCTAGGGCAACCTTTTCCTTCTCTGAGTCCGTCCATTTGGATGGCTCTTTTGCAACATATGATCTAGGAATGACTATTGTGCCCACTGTAGATTCAGCAATTTCTTGTTGTATTACAAATGGACCATTCTTGAGGATGTTAGGGTAGAGAGGATTGGCAGCTTTGATGAACAACAACATTTTTATTTTCCAGAGGTTGTAATTCTCTTTGTCGAACTTAGGGACCTTCACCGTACCTGTAGTCTTTGGTGTATTCGAACTCATGATCGTTTTCTGTTTAGATTAAACAGCCTGCTCTGATACCACTTGTTGAGTATTGAATACAGTAAAAGAATACAGAGGGGGTGAATGGATTCTTAAACTTTTCTTTATTCTTGGATCTTTGCAGCAAGATATGTGTTTAGTGTGTGAGATATGTAAGTACAGATAACAAAGACAAACACAACACAATATCACTTCAATCTAATATTTTATTAGATAAAGATCTTGCTACAATCTGTGAATACAAATGGTAGTATTCTCAGCTTCGTTTTTCTTAGAGAGATATTTCTTGTGATGTATCTTGAAACACTTATCTGCTAAGGAAGTGAGGTTGTATCCTTATCGACATGGATACACCTACTTACTACAAATAAGGTAGGTAAAACAAACTACTTTTCAGTATGACTATCTCATTTGAGTAAGAGTCCAAACGGCTACAGATTTGACTTTGCAAAGCCTGTTCAGATCCACTTCTTTAGCTCCTTGTCCCTTTGTCTTATCTCTCCAAGCTTCTTTGTAGGCTTTCCAATCTGCTTTATAGTACATAGTCAAATAAAGCGTCTTGGCTTGTTGCAGGTTTCTGACTTGTACAATTCTTCAGTATTTTGTCTCCAAGAATGTATTCGAGAAGTGGCTAAGTGAATAATTCGAGAACTCGAATTGACTTAATCGATAACTCTGAGTTCTCGAATAGTGTTATATTGACATATCGAATTACTTCTCGAATAGCTCTTTTCTCTGGGACTCCTTGAGATATCGAATAGAGCATTTTGACATATCGAATCCCTGAAATGTCGAATAGCTTCTTTAGTCCTTGAGATATCGAATAGATCATTGACTTGTTGACTCTTAGAGAACTCGAATGATGCTTTGACTTGTTGACTCCATGAGTTCTCGAATAGAGTAATAGACATATTGAATCTCTGAGATATCGAATGAGATATCGAACAGTGTATTCAGAGATATCGAATAGTGTCTTCTGAGATATCGAATCTCTGACTTCTCGAATGCTAGACTTCTCGAATAGACAAATGTACTTCTCGAATTGGTACTTAAACAAATTCTTCATTTCTTCAAATCCCAACTGTGATTATTTGGCAGTCTTTATCTCCTCGCTTGAGGCATGAACCTTGGAACTTCTTTCAAGCATTATTCTTGACTTTATAAGTACATTAACACAACTAGAATTTGATGCCTATTACTAGTACAGAACAAATAGAAACTCTACAACTAGAGATTCCCTCAGTTAAGAGGTCATGTAGGTAATGCATAGCATTACACATACTTAGGCTTGTTATTAGATGTATTCAGGCATGCCTCTGTGACTAACAAAATTGAATTAGACTGGATTTAAGTTGAATTGATTTGGTGATTTGTAATAAGTGACTAGTTTATTTTGGAATATGTCTGCTTGTATTCATACAATAACCTGTTTGCGATCTTTGGTTGCGGGGTCGGTTGCGCATTCTGATATTTTTGGTTGTGATTGGTTGGTGACCCCCGGATCTGGACCCCGGATTTGAAGGGGTGTCACACTTTAAATACCTATGCTTATTAATTTTGGGAAAAGAGTATCTAAAGCACACAATAGAGAAGTTCTCTATTAGTGCGGTTTAAATTATGATAAATTAGTTATTATTTGAACAATCCAACCGTACGGATGTTAAATTCATACAAAAATATGTGAATGTATAAATTTTCGTGTAATTTAATTATTTGGAACTATAAATTTATAGCAATAAGATTATAATAAATCTGTGTCGTTGAATATATATAGAAAATAGTATTATTATAAAAGTGATGCTCCACTATTTCAAATATAATAAAAATTTGTATACAATATTATTTTGACATAAACTTTTCATCCGTATGGTTGGATTATCAAAATTAATAATAAAATATAAAATTTAAGGTGCACTAATAGAGAACTTCTCTATAGTATGCTTTAGAACTTAAAATTGATTTAAGGTTTACGTGTACTTACTATTTTTAAAACTTTAATAGGCATGTTCTGATGGAACAGTGGCTGGTAGTGTAGTATGCAACACAAAATTCTCTTATTTGTTAGAAATATTTTGTAAAAATGAGAATTATATTATTGGGGGATGCATCAAAAATGCATTAAAAAGTTTTGTATCATGCAACGTGATTTGAGAAAGAAAAAAAAGTTTGTAACTAGGTAAAGAGTAATGCTACAAGTAAAGAATTGTATACCGATAGAATGACGTGGCAGTGCCTAAATCCAGCATTAAAAAAGTTGTGAGCCATTATTTATTAGGGTTTTTTTTTCTGATATGTTCCATTTTAAAATGTCATTTATAATTATGTCCTATTTTTATTTGTTATTATAAATATATCTCATTCTTCTATTTTGTTCTATTTTTTGTTGTAACCATGATTAAATAATTAACTACACATTCTTAAAAGACAATTTTGTCCTCATATTAATAACTATAATATATTTAGTTTTAATGTAGTTTTTACTGACAATTTAATATGGCTATAATGAATTTTATTGGCCAAGAACTAAGAAGTGTTTCATGAAACAGGACGTACAGTGGAGCCTCTCATTTATTTTATATGACTTGACACTTACTGCAATATTACGTTGGTTGTTAACATGGTTATTTAAGTGATAATGATGAAGACAACTTTCAGAGGATGAAAGAATGCAGTAATCACTTGCAAACTGAAAAATCAGACTGAATATAAAAAGATGAATTATGCAACTGATAACTGATAAGAGAAAAATATTGCAAGTTTGCAGCACTGACTGGAAAAGGCTGAACTAGTTGCTCTTTACAAACTAGAGTTAGAATTATGAGCATCATATACCCTGGCTAGCAGATATAGCTCACGAAAGGGCACACAGGCTCCACATCACTTAGAAAAGAAACATTACCTCCAGGAGGTCCAGCTGACTAAAAAGTCTCTTAAGACTCTGATATGTTAATTTCTACTTTAGAAAATAACTAGTACTAATGCAAATGATGATGTTCAGCACAAAAACTTGAGAATCAAAAGGTAAAAAACTAAGAGATAAAATTAGCTTTACCATTTGCAAGATTGCTTAACAAGGGCCATCTAATTTATAAAGAAACATAAATTATATGGGACCTGGCACAAACATAAAAAATCAAAAGCATGGATCACAAACTATTTCATCATCCTTCGAACTTAACAAATTAAAATAGTAACAATCCTTCAAATCGAAAAACATTAACTAATTTATTATTGGGTTCAAAAGCACTAATTTAAACGTAGTAAATCATCCATCTACTTCCGATCTTATCCTTTTTTTTTCTTTGAGTTAGAGCCAATCGGACCACCACCACATGTTTTTTTGTTATGTCCAGGTTGCTTGCACTTGCTGCAACACCTAGCTTTTTTCTCACCTAACGTCTCGTCATAAGCCTTTCTTCTATTCTTTCTCGACCTGCCTTGTTTTCTGATTAGTAAAGGGGGAATTACAGTCGTTCTAGGCTGCACAAACAAAGAACAATGGGTGTTCATTATTATATTAAATTACTATGATTGTGTAATTAAATACAACAATTGTTGTCTATAAATACCTCTTCCCAATCATCTGGCCCTTCCAAAGGTACCATCCCTTTATCATACATTATCTTGTAATTATCCACCGAATAATATTTAGCACAATACCTATATACAAATCCAGAAAAACAAATTAATAACTTTCATATGTGTTGAAAACAACTTTGTTATTTTTCAAACACTTACTGAACCCAATTGGGTTTGATTTGTTGTAGAGCACAAACTGCATGCATAATTGGTTCTTTAATCACACTGAATGCATCTTCAACATTATTAACTTTTTCAGAGACCAAGTTCCAGAAATTCGGACCCAGGCCATCAACATTATTAGCTTCAGTAGGATGTCTAGCCTCTTCAACATGACAATCAAAATTCAGTACCATTCTTGAAACACTTTCCCTCATTTTGTTAGCTCTTTCAATTGATCGTGGACTTTTTCTGGGAGTGTATGTTGACGAGGATGATTGGTTCTTTTTAGGTGTTGCATACCTAATTTGTGGGTTACAAATCGTTGAAATTGATATAATATCTTGCATTTTCTCCTTTTCCATAATTCTGAGAGAAACAATTGTGAGTGAACACGTTATCTTTCTGGGAGAGTGCGAGAGATAAAGGGCGGGAGTTAACAGGCGGGTGATTGTAAGTGATCTCAACAAACCTAATTTCTAATCTCCTGCCTTATCTGTAGTGGGCATTTTAGTACAAATATTTTTATTTACAACTTAATTATATCTATATAGGTTATATATTAGTTAAAAATTAACCATAGGACATAATTATAATATTTGAATAAAAGAGGACATATTGATAAAATACATCATTAAGTTGGGATATATTATACAAATTCTATATTTATTATCACTCTATACTTTATTTTCCTTATCTTTTAAATTCTTAGAGCAAGTCCAATAGCTCCTTAGTTGAATCCTAAAAATATAATAAAATAATAGTTCCTAGTGATTTAGGAACCATGTTGTAACACCCCGATCCCAGAAATATTAATTTTGATTATTTTATTGGGAATAAGATTTATTATGACTAAATTTTGAATCGTTTTGGGGATAATGAGGAATTTAGAGATCGGGGCAATAAATTGTGGCTATTGAGGAATATTTTATTTTCTTGTTAAGAATAGAATAATTATGTCAAATATTAATTATTTGACGTCAGATGATTTTTAGGATTTATTTCCGGAAAATTTGCAAGTAGACTCTCAATTATTTAATATATGAGATTTCGGAGATTTAACAACTTTATTTTATAAAGTTAAGAAGTAGAATTTATTTTGAGAAGTAAGTGGATAATTGTTTTGATAAAAATGGAATAAAGAGAATGAAATTATAGAAATATGAATATGTAGTAGAAAGAAGGGCATTTTGGTTTTTTTACGAGTTAGATATTTATAAAAGGAGATAAGCTTTTATATCCACCCATCACCACCACATAAATCAACCCCTTTTACTTGCCGATTGAAGAGAGAAAGAGAGAGAGGAGAGAAAAAGAAAGAAAGAGGGAGAGAGAGAGGGGGGAAGAGAGAAAGAGAGAGATGAAGAAGATGAACCCATCTCTTCCCCATGTCTATGCTTACATTTTCAACCCAAAGGAAGAGCAAGAGTAAGAGAGGAGAAGGAAAGAATTTGGAGAAGATGATGAATAGTGGTGTTCTTGAGTTTGGTTAGTTGATTAGAGGTATAACTCCTAATCTTTAAGCTTTTGACATGGTTGTTTAAATTAGATTATATTTGATGTCAAGACTGAATTTGGGGGTTTTTATGAGTTGGATTTGATTGTTGAAATTAAGTGTTGATTATTTCTTGCTAGTAAGTAGCGAATGATGATTGTTTAAGAACTAGAATTTCAGTTTTTGCCATAGAAACTGCCCTGTTTTCTCTGTTAATTCGTGACTGCTTGTCCCCTGTTTTGGACAGTAGGTATAGGCTGGAAACGTTCGGCTCGGAGTCTAGTTTGTCCACGCGAAAACCTTGTGTCATTTGAATTAACGAGTAAAAAGTTATGCATGTTTTAGTAAAGGGCGTACATAGCAGAATTTCTGTGTCCGATTGGTGAGTTGATTCAGTTCGTTTTTTACCTAAATAAAATGTTTTGGAGCTAAAATTTTTATGCAAGAGTGTATTGATATTCAGGAATGATTCTACAAAATTTTGTATTAAAATGATTATTTTTCAATTTATTAAAAATGTTTGAGTAAACCGTGTGCAGTAACTTTTAAAATGTCCAGGATTAATGTCCTGCTTTGGGAAGGGGTTTTGAAGAGGTTAAAGGCCTTACTTGATAATGATCAAAGAATGAAAGTTGTAGGTTTATGTCTTGTCTTTGTGGTTGCCAAAGATGGTACGTACCATACTTGTAAAAATTGAGATATAGCTGTTGGAACAGGGCTGATTCTAGTAGTTATGAAACTGCCCTGTTATGTATTGCTACTGTTCAGCTATTCTGGGTTTGTTAGAAGCTGTTCTGGGCAGTAACTCTGTGATGCAGTTGTTCTATATGGTCTCTAGTTTATTTATGCACAAATTTCAAGTCATTTGAGTATACGAGTAAGGAGTTATGAATGTTTTGGTAAAGGTTGCGCAGCGCAGAAATTTCTGTGTTCTGTTGCAAGTTTGAGCAAATGGTTTGCTTGGTTATATGATTAATTATGAGATGAAATGTTTATGGGAGATTGAAATGATATCAAAGATGAAATCTGAAAAATTTGGTATTAAAATGATTATTTTTCGATTTATGAAAAATGTTAGAGTAAAGACTGCGCATATAATACCCCAATATTTTAGTTATTAATATTTGTAAAACATGTGTTAAAATATATTTGCCTATATTATATTCTAGAAATATCTAGAAGCTAGTGTTGGACTCTTAATCGAATTCCAACTATTAATGATAAGTTTAATTTAAGTGATTGAATCCAACTTTATAAGCTATTTCCAGGAGGTTATGCTAATCGTAATATGTTTATAAATATAAGTTAATACACGTATATGAGGTGCACAGCCACGTTTAGAACACAGAGTATTAACAAGAGAAAAGCTCAGGTAATCTTCGAGTAAATTATGTACACGTTCCTCTACTATTAGTTTGTTCTATTAGTTTATTTAATATGTATATATTGATACATATTGATACCAGGTGTTCACCTACAAGGGAGTAGGCCAACCAAATCCTAGATTCTGTTGGTACTAGAGTAGTAGAGAGGTAAGTGGGTTTATTGTGCTATATAGTTTTATAGTATTAAGTTATACTTTACATGTATTGATTCAACATTCTTTTCAGAATTGTGTCATTTGTGTGTGTCCAATCTACCCGGTTCAATTTTGGGGTCTCTAAATCCGAATCATAGTAAGCTCCCAATTACTCTCTTATAAGCTATTATTTTATTTGTAAAATTATACCGTACAAATTGTAACATATAGAGTTGCCAATTTAATTTTATTTCACGTCAAATTTATATATGCATGTTTTTTTTAATGTTTTTGTGTAATAAATTTGATCATATATATATTGTTAGGTGTCGTGGTTATAATCAAATTATTGTTATTTTTGACTTCGTATTGACTATAGTAATTTATTGTTTATATTCATTATTCTTTTAAATTATGATTTGTATATTCATATTTAAAGGTTTGTTGTCTCTACATTTTGTAAATATTTAAAAAGATATGATTTTTTAAACATTTTTCTAATATCGATATCTAGTACTGGTGCTTCTATTTTATTACCTTATTACCTACCTAATATATTGTTTATTCTGGTTTGTATGCATGAGAGATGATTTGTGATGTATTTTAATTTTATGTGTTGCCGGCTTTGTGGACCAAGTGTACTGAAGGCCATTGCAGGGCTAAGTTGGTTTTATAATAAGGAGTCATGTGTCAGTGCAGTAGCTTGTCTATTTAATGAATAAAGTGTGAGACTTATATTGTAATTAGTTTATATTTTCTTTTATAATTAAAATATTTTTATAAATGACCCTTTTAGATAAAAGTAGTTGTTGTACGTCGATGAATGTGGAGCATTTTATTTGTATGTTGGTGACTTGGTTTCGTCTATATTAGTAACATTATGATTATTTTGGCCTAATATATCGACCTATTTGATTTTTGCTATTTTTATTATTATTTTTGTTATTATTATGCAACCAGTTATTAAACTTAACTCGGTTATATTGTTTTTCTCAAAGTATGTTTGGTTTTCTTTAATTTTTGATTTCTCGACCAGCTTATGCTTATGTGATTGATATGCTAGTTTATGATTATGTTATCATTTTATTTGTTAATTTATATTTTATTATTTCCGAATTCCATAAGCTTGAGATTGTTGTATTACTGGTTAGTAAGTCAGTACTCAATTAGTAGGCCGAGAGATTATATTATATTAATATATTTCTGGGTATTAATTTATAATTGTATGCATATTAATTTAGAGATTACAGTAATCTATAGTTTTTGATTTGGTATTTAATTTATGAATTATTAAATATATTAGTGCGCCAATATGCTAATATAAATTCATAAAATTTGTTTTTAGATCCGAATAAGGACTATTAACGGTACACCTGATCCCGGATATTTAGTATTGGCTCATCATTCATATCGGGTACGAATTCTTTGTTCTTTCTTTTAATTAATAAGTATTCATTAAATTTATTGTCGGTTCATTTTTTAAAATTGAGACCTTATTGTACTCAATGTGTACCTAATTGTACACATTCTCAGTTTCGTTTCGAATTCCCTATTTTTGGATTTATTGTTGTCTTGACTCGTATATATTGTTTTATTTCGCATTTTCTTGCGACATTGTTTATTTTGTTAAGTTTCGTGCAACGAGTCAAACAACCTTTGTAACCTATTTGTTGGGCTCTTAGACCGATCTGTGTGGGTTAATCACAGACAATGTTCACATGGAGTTCGGAGTAAAGGTGAACTAGGCACCTACTCGTATCGGTGGGTGAGTATACGAGCACGTCTCTGGGGTATGAGATGTGATTAGATCATGATCGCTATTGTATTGTTGGGATGTTTTATACATTCCTTATTTCTTCTTCTGGATTACCGAAGGAGAAACCATTGTCCTGTACTTCGCTGGTGATTGGAGTTAGCGAGTATAGTTTTGTGTAAGAGACCCATATTGTACCCACCTTACTTGCCATTCAGCCTTATTTAAGTTTCATTGTTAACTCAATTGTTTTAAATTATTATCGCACTGATTCGTATACCATTGATAATTGTTTCAAATTTATCTCTATCTCATTTTCACTTAAAACTCGGTGTTGGTAAGTCACGTTCCACTCATATTTATATTTCATATTTTATTTAGATTATATTCGTACAGAGCATCTGGCTCACTCTTTATTGTTTCCTTTCCACAGGTAAATAGGGGTAAGCGGGAAGAGTGATGAGAGCCACCCAGTCATTATTAGATCTTTGGCTTAGTAGATTTATTGATCTTGAGAACTCATTTAGTTGATTTCGAACTTTATTAGTTTCGTTACTATGGATTTTCAGACCTCGTATTTTTATTTGGGTTATTGACATTGGTTTATTGCAGTTTAGATGATTTGGAATTGTTTAAGATGCAACTTTTATTGTTATAATAGTAGAGTGTTACAAAGTTGGTATCAGAGCTAAGGTTTTAGGTTCTGTAGACTGTCCTTTAGGCATTGACCTGTGAGTTGGGTTGACTTCGCATGGGTAGAATTATGACTCTTAATATTGATATGTGATATGATTGTTTCGTATATGCACTCACGAAAATTTTTGCAGAATGCCGCCAAGGAGATCTAATACAAACCAAAACACTGGGGGAAATGTTACTCAGCAAATTGTGATGGATCAAACCACTTTTATGAATATGGTGCAGCAGGTGGCAGCTCAGCAAACGCAGAATCCTGGTGGTAACACACATAATCAAGAAGGCCAGACTATGTTTGATCGTTTTATGAAACAAAGGCCTAATTGCTTCAAGGAGGCTAAGACCCCCATGGATGCTGAAGCATGGATTGATCATATGGAGAAGATCTTTCGGGTACTTAACTGTTCTGAGCTGGAAAAGGCTCGTTTTGGCATTTACCGTCTTGAAGGGGATGCTAGCATTTAGTGGAAGTCAGTTGTGGCTTCCCACGCAGCTGGATATGAGAATACTGTCACTTGGAATGTTTTTAAGGCACAGTTTGATCAGAGGTACTTTCCTGCCAGCATTCGTGAGGAGTATGTTCGGGAATATCAAAGCATAACTCAGAAGGAGGATGAATCTGTGGCGGACTTTCAGATCAGGTTTCAGAGGTTAGCTGGCTATGCACGGTCCGTTGCTGGTACAGAGGAAGATAAAATCATGAAATTTAAGTGGGCTCTGAAGACTTCGATCCGTAATCACATCATAGCTAACCGCTACACTACTATGGACAGTTTGGTAGACAGTTCCAGAGACCAGGAGCTTCATCAGACTGATTTCCGTAAACAGATAGACTTGCAGAACCAGAAAAGGAAGAGAGAAGATGATTCTTCTAGATTTCAGAAAAATGGAGGAGTTGTAGGCAGGTTTAAAAAGAATGAGCAGAGGTATAACACTCGTTTTCAGCAGAGGAATGGAAATCAGGGTAACCAGCAGAACAGGTCAGGGACTCAAGCTGGGAATCAGAACGGAGGAAAATCTAATTGTGAGCATTGCGGGAAGATGCACAGTGGCGTCTGTTATTGGCTTACTAGATCATGCTTCAACTGTGGCCAGAAAGGCCATACTATTCGAGATTGCAAGGTGCCATTGAAGAAATCTGCGGACCATAAAGATCAGAATGGGAAGAATAATCAGAAGAATGGTGGACGTGTCTTTTCTATCACCGCAAAGGATGCTGCAAATACCCCAGGTACCATTACAGGAACACTATCTATTGGCAATAGGAATGCTACAGTTTTATTTGATACTGGTGCTACAAATTCATTTATCTCTACATCTTATGCTAAACATCTATGCATCACACCTACTACATTATCAACTGAATTTTCTGTTGGCAACCCTATTGGGGGAAATATGTTTGTGAACTCTCAGTATCATGATTGTGTAGTTATAGTTAAGGATAGAAGATTATTTGTGGATCTCTTACCTATTCCGTTGCGAGACTTTGATGTAATTTTGGGGATGGATTGGTTAGAGCAACATAAGGCTACTATTGATTGTCAGGGAAAGAGAATAATTTTCGGTGATCCAAATTCACCTGAGTTCAAGTTCCAGGGTTCTACGCCCAGTGGTTTGGGGAAATTTGTGACGGCCAAACGGATGCTTGCACGTGGTTGTGAGGGATATTTAGCTCATGTGATTGATTCCTCCAAAGACCAATCTAAAGTTGAAGATGTTAGTGTTGTTTACGAATTTCTAGATGTATTTCTGGACGACTTGGATGGACTACCACCACCGCGAGAGGTGGAATTTTCTATTGATTTGTTACCTGGTGCGCAACCTATTTCTGAGGCTCCGTATCGCATGGCTCCACTAGAGTTGCAAGAGTTAAAGGAACAATTGCAGGAACTACTGGAGAAAGGTTTCATTCGGCCTAGTGTTTCCCCTTGGGGAGCACCTGTTTTATTTGTGAAGAAGAAAGACGGTTCAATGAGGCTCTGTATTGATTATCGGGAGTTGAACAGAATCACTGTGAAGAATAAGTACCCACTGCCTAGGATCGATGACCTATTTGATCAGCTACAAGGAGCAAAATATTTTTCGAAGATTGATCTGCGTTCAGGATACCATCAGTTGAGAGTGAAGGAAAGTGATATCTCGAAGACCGCATTTAGGACTCGCTACGGGCACTACGAGTTTCTTGTTATGTCTTTTGGGTTAACTAACGCACCGGCAGTTTTCATGGACTTGATGAACAGGGTATTCAAAGATTTTCTTGACAAGTTCGTGATCGTATTTATCGATGACATTTTGGTGTATTCAAAGTCTAAAAAAAAGCACGAGGAGCATCTACGAGTTGTATTGGAGATATTGCGGAAGAACAAGTTATATGCAAAGTATCAGAAATGTGAATTTTGGCTCGAGCAAGTTGCCTTTTTGGGACACATTGTATCAACAGATGGAATCAAAGTGGATCCTGCTAAGGTTGAGGCTATTACCGATTGGCCAAGACCTAGCACGGTTACTGAGGTTAGGAGTTTCTTGGGACTCGCTGGTTATCGTCGCTTTGTTGAGGGTTTCTCGACTATTGCCATGCCATTGACACAGTTGACTCGAAAAAGTAACAAGTTCATATGGACCGAGGAATGTGAGGCTAGTTTCCAAGAGTTGAAGAACAGACTTGTGACATCTCCAGTTTTGACACTACCATCGGGAATGGGTGGTTACGTGCTTTACAGTGATGCTTCAAAGAAGGGACTTGGCTGTGTACTGATGCAGCATGGAAAGGTGATCGCCTATGCTTTGAGGCAACTAAAACCTTACGAGGTGAACTATCCGACACATGATTTGGAGCTTGCAGCTGTGATCTTTGCATTGAAGATATGGCGACACTACTTGTACGGTGATAAATGTGAGATATTTACGGACCATAAAATTTTGAAGTACATCTTTACACAGAGGGAACTTAATATGAGGCAGAGGAGATGGATTGAACTTTTGAAGGACTATGCTGTGAGTATTCAGTATCATCCAGGAAAAGCTAACAAGGTTGCAGACGCATTGAGTAGGAAGAATTTTGGGAATCTGGCAGCGCTGGTGACACAACAACGACCTCTTCAGCGGGAGATTGAAAAGTTTGGCTTGGAGTTTTATTGTCATGACTCAGATGGTATTGTGGCAAGTATGCATGTCGAGCCTAGTCTTATCTCTAGGATTAAGGTAGCTCAAGATGGTGATGAGGAATTGTGCAAACTGGTACGAGATAGTGAAGCAGGGAAGCAACCAGGACTTCGAAGTGATGATCACGGTATTATTTGGTTGGGTAACCGATTGTGTGTGCCTAATAATAAGCAACTTAAAGAGGAACTATTGGAGGAAGCCCATCGATCACCATTTTCTATTCATCCAGGTGAAACGAAGATGTATCATGATGTGAAGGAACACTTTTGGTGGATAGGTATGAAACGTGATATAGCTGAGTTTGTTTCGAGGTGTTTGACTTGTCAACAGGTGAAGATTGAGCATCAGAGACCGAGTGGATTGTTACAGCCTTTGGAAATGCCTAATTGGAAATGGGAAAACATTTGCATGGATTTTGTGATTGGATTGCCTAGAACTTTGAATAAAAATGATGCGATATGGGTGATTGTAGATAGGCTTACTAAATCTGCTATATTTTTGGCGATTCGTGGGAACATGTCTTTAGAGAGTTTAGCACTTGCCTACAGGAATGAGATTGTTAGACTTCATGGCATTCCAGTTTCGATTGTATCTGACAGAGATCCAAGATTCACTTCAAAATTTTGGCAAGGATTTCAAAAGGCATGGGGTACCAAGTTGAACTATAGTACAGCTTTTCATCCGCAGTCAGATGGACAGTCAGAGAGGACGATTCAGACTTTAGAGGATATGTTGCGAGCTTGTGCATTGGAATGGTTTGGAAATTGGGATGAGTATTTACCGCTGGTTGAATTTGCATACAATAATAGTTGGCAGGCAAGCATTGGTATGGCTCCTTTTGAGGCATTGTACGGGCGCAAGTGTAGAACACCGACTTGTTGGAATGAAGTGGGAGAGAAACTTTTGGAAGGTCTCGATTTGGTTCAGATCACTATTGATAAGGTAGCATTTGCTTTGGAGAAGGTCAGACAAGCACGATCCAGACAAAAGAGTTATGCAGATAAGGGTAGACGGGAGTATGA
Organism: Saposhnikovia divaricata; assembly: GCA_036435485.1. Lineage (NCBI taxonomy): Eukaryota > Viridiplantae > Streptophyta > Magnoliopsida > Apiales > Apiaceae > Saposhnikovia > Saposhnikovia divaricata. The sequence goes on along the minus strand of CM071594.1, from coordinate 48,841,594 downwards.
GTTTAAGGTTGGAGATAAGGTCTTTCTTAAAGTATCTCCGACGAAGGGCATTCAACGTTTTGGTCAGTAAGGTAAATTGAGTCCGAGATATATTGGTCCTTTTGAGATTCTCGAAAAAGTTGGAGCAGTAGCATATAGGGTTGCTTTGCCACCACAATTGTCGCGGGTACATAACGTTTTTCATGCATCAGTTTTGAGGAAGTATGTTTATCATCCACATCACATTGTTCAGTATCCTTTAGACACCTTTGGTGATGATTTATCTTGTGAGGAGGAAGCTGAGGCTATATTGGCACGAGAGGAAAGGGTTTTACGTAAAATGACTATTCCTTTTGCGAAAGTCCTTTGGAAAAATCACGATGCTCGAGAAGCTACGTGGGAGATGGAAGATTCTGTTCGCACCAAATATCCTTATCTTTTCGAATCAGGTGTGTTATTTGAATTTCGAGGACGAAATTCTTTTAAGGAGGGAAGAATATAATACCCCAATATTTTAGTTAATTATTTAGTTATTAATATTTGTAAAACATGTGTTAAAATATATTTGCCTATATTATATTCTAGAAATATCTAGAAGCTAGTGTTGGACTCTTAATCGAATTCCAACTATTAATGATAAGTTTAATTTAAGTGATTGAATCCAACTTTATAAGCTATTTCCAGGAGGTTATGCTAATCGTAATATGTTTATAAATATAAGTTAATACACGTATATGAGGTGCACAGCCACGTTTAGAACACAGAGTATTAACAAGAGAAAAGCTCAGGTAATGTTCGAGTAAATTATGTACACGTTCCTCTACTATTAGTTTGTTCTATTATTTTATTTAATATGTATATATTGATACATATTGATACCAGGTGTTCACCTACAAGGGAGTAGGCCAACCAAATCCTAGATTCTGTTGGTACTAGAGTAGTAGAGAGGTAAGTGGGTTTATTGTGCTATATAGTTTTATAGTATTAAGTTATACTTTACATGTATTGATTTAACATTCTTTTCAGAATTGTGTCATTTGTGTGTGTCTTGGGGTCTCTAAATCCGAATCATAGTAAGCTCCCAATTACTCTCTTATAAGCTATTATTTTATTTGTAAAATTATATCGTACAAATTGTAACATATAGAGTTGCCAATTTAATTTTATTTTACGTCAAATTTATATATGCATATTTTTTTTTATGTTTTTGTGTAATAAATTTGATCATATATATATTGTTAGGTGTCGTGGTTAAAATCAAATTATTGTTATTTTTGACTTCGTATTGACTATAGTAATTTATTGTTTATATTCATTATTCTTTTAAATTATGATTTGTATATTCATATTTAAAGGTTTGTTGTCTCTACATTTTGTAAATATTTAAAAAGATATGATTTTTTAAACATTTTTCTAATATCGATATCTAGTACTGGTGCTTCTATTTTATTACCTTATTACCTACCTAATATATTGTTTATTCTGGTTTGTATGCATGAGAGATGATTTGTGATGTATTTTAATTTTATGTGTTGTCGGCTTTGTGGACCAAGTGTACAGAAGGCCATTGCAGGGCTAAGTTGGTTTTATAATAAGGAGTCATGTGTCAGTGCAGTAGCTTGTCTATTTAATGAATAAAGTGTGAGACTTATATTGTAATTACTTTATATTTTCTTTTATAATTAAAATATTTTTATAAATGACCCTTTTAGATAAAAGTAGTTGTTGTACGTCAATGAATGTGGAGCATTTTATTTGTATGTTGGTGACTTGGTTTCGTCTATATTAGTAGCATTATGATTGTTTTGGCCTAATATATCGACCTATTTGATTTTTTCTATTTTTATTATTATTTTTGTTATTATTTTGCAACCAGTTATTAAACTTAACTCGGTTATATTGTTTTTCTCAAAGTATGTTTGGTTTTCTTTAATTTTTGATTTCTCGGCCAGCTTATGCTTATGTGATTGATATGCTAGTTTATGATTATGTTATCATTTTATTTGTTAATTTATATTTTATTATTTCCGAATTCCACAAGCTTGAGATTGTTGTATTACTGGTTAGTAAGTCAGTACTCAATTAGTAGGCCGAGAGATTATATTATATTAATATATTTCTGGGTATTAATTTATAATTGTATGCATATTAATTTAGAGATTACATTAATCTATAGTATTTTGATTTGGTATTTAATTTATGAATTATTAACTATATTAGTGCGCCTTTATGCTAATATAAATTCATAAAATTTGTTTTTAGATCCGAATAAGGACTATTAGCGGTACACCTGATCCCGGATATTTAGTATTGGCTCATCATTCATATCGGGTACGAATTCTTTGTTCTTTCTTTTAATTAATAAGTATTCATTAAATTTATTGTCAGTTCATTTTCTAAAATTGAGACCTTATTGTACTCAATGTGTACCTAATTGTACACATTCTCAGTTTCGTTTCGAATTCCCTATTTTTGGATTTATTGTTGTCTTGACTCGTATATATTGTTTTATTTCGCATTTTCTTGCGACATTGTTTATTTTGTTTCGTTTCGTGCAACGAGTCAAGCAACCTTTGTAACCTATTTGTTGGGCTCTTAGACCGATCTGTGTGGGTTAATCATAGACAATGTTCACATGGAGTTCGGAGTAAAGGTGAACTAGGCACCTACTCATATCGGTGGGTGAGTATACGAGCACGTCTCTGGGGTATGAGATGTGATTAGATCATGATCGCTATTGTATTGTTGGGATGTTTTATACATTCCTTATTTCTTCTTCTGGATTACCGAAGGAGAAACCATTGTCCTGTACTTCGCTGGTGATTGGAGTTAGCGAGTATAGTTTTGTGTAAGAGACCCATATTGTACCCACCTTACTTGCTATTCAGCCTTATTTAAGTTTCATTATTAACTCAATTGTTTTAAATTATTATCGCACTGATTCGTATACCATTGATAATTGTTTCAAATTTATCTCTATCTCATTTTCACTTAAAACTCGGTGTTGGTAAGACACGTTCCACTCATATTTATATTTCATATTTTATTTAGATTATATTCGTACAGAGCATCTGGCTCACTCTTTATTGTTTCCTTTCCGCAGGTAAATAGGGGTAAGCGGGAAGAGTGATGAGAGCCACCCAGTCATTAGTAGATCTTTGGCTTAGTAGATTTATTGATCTTGAGAACTCATTTAGTTGATTTCGAACTTTATTAGTTTCGTTACTATGGATTTTCAGACCTCGTATTTTTATTTGGGTTATTGACATTGGTTTATTGCAGTTTAGATGATTTGGAATTGTTTAAGATGTAACTTTTATTGTTATAATAGTAGGGTGTTACAGCGCAGTTGCATTTTTGTTTTCCAGTTTGTCTTCCCTATTTTGGGGAGTTATTTTGAAAGGGTTAATGACCTTATTTGATGTTGGCCAAGGAATGAAATTTGTTAGTTTTGGTCTTATCTAATTGTTTGTCAAGTATGGTATATACTGAAATGGTGGTTAATGTTTGATTTAGAATTTCTAAGGAGCAATAGTTGAAGATGATAGATGAATTGTGATTGGAGATGGAGTTGGGTATTGATTAGTGTTGTGGATGTCTTTGCACTGATTTGAGGTTGATTTGAGGTGTTTTTACACCGGGGAATGTCCATTTTTCGACAAGGTCATGTCCAATTTTCTGTAGGAAGGACATTCACCTAGACCTAAGAATGCGTGATTGATTTTAGTAAATAATTTTATAAATGAACTAAGTTGTAGAATTCGATAATTCTAAGGTCATGTTGCTTTGTGAAGATATGAGTATATTTATTATTGAGAATATACGATTGAAGAGTTTATTGATGCTTGTCCAGGTTATTGGAGAAGTGAGTTGAGGAAAGGTTGGACTTCTTGGATAGCGGTGGTTGTAAGTATATATTGTTCTATGTTTTAACTTTTTAGCTATATGTTACATTATTCGTAACGTATTGAATGTTGTTGAGTGTGTTAAGCATTATTCGTAAGTTATATTACTCGTCAAGATGTTGAATGTTGTTTAGTTGTACGTATAATGTTTATATACGTACATACAGCTAAGTCAATATTTCTATTTTTATGACTTTTATTGGTGAAGATAATATCCATTAATCGATATTATCTAAATTGATCTTTGTTGGTGTGGATAGTACGCATTGATCGGTATTATCCAAATGCATTCTTATTGATGGAGATAATACTCATTTATCGATATTATCTGTATTAATTTTTATTGTTGGTAATCATAGACTGCCATTACCTAGATTGATTCTTATTGTTAGCGATAATACTCTTTGGTTAGTATTATCCAAATTGATTCTTATTGGCCGCGATAATACTAATTGGTCGGTATTATCCAAGTTGATTCTTATTGGTCGAGATAATATTTTCGGTTGATATTATTCAAGTTAATTCTTATCAGTGAAGATAAGACTCCTCCTTCGGTATTATCCAAATTCGACATTTATTCAATTCTATAATGATTTACATAAGTGAATAGCTAATATTGTTCATTAGCTATGCTATAATGAGCTTATTTTAGTCCATGAACTAGTTGATGGTATCAAGATATTTTAAGATCGCTGGCTAATTGTTTTGGCTGGCAGCTATATTGTTGAGGTAGCTAGCCAATTGTTCTGGATAGCGATGATTAATCCGCTATGATGGTTCATATATCTTGCTTCGTTAGCTACGTTATGATGAGATTATTATTATTATGTGCTAGTCGATCCAGACGACTTAATGGAAATCAAGATGTTGTTGAAGATCGCTAGCTAATTGTTCAGCTAGCAATTATGTTACTAAGGTAACTAGCCAATTGTTCTGGCTAGTGGTTATATTTCAAGTATAAGTAAGAATGAAGTAGTTTAAGTTAAATGATAAATATTCGACCGAGTTAACAACCCATTTTATGGGGCATTGATGATGAAGATTACCGAAAGGTAATGGTTAAGATAGATGTCCTAAAGTGCATCTGGAAAGACGAATGGATCCATTTCGTGGTTATGAAGATTACCAAATGGTAATAGTAAGATAGATGATCATAATTGCATCTGAAAATGATAAGGTTAAGAGACCTAATAAGGTCGCTCAGTCAAACAAATCTTCTTTATGTTAAAGTGTTACAAGTCTTTTTTTATTATTATTGTCACTTGATGATCTTGTCAATATTTTCCAATCTTGACATTTCACACGCTGGTAAGGGTTTATGATATGTTGGAAAGGCTTCATGAATTGTTTTATGCGACAAAAAATCATTTTTTGTCATACTCTGCAATATATGCTTGCTGAGCTTTGTAGCTCATTCTTTTATTTTATAAATTATTACAGGAGGATATTACATATTAGAAGAGGATCCTTGGGAAGGTAGAAATAAGTGATGGACCAGCAGAGTTGGTGCTTGACTTAGCAATGGTACTTCACGCACTGTAGTTGTAGTTTGACTTATGGTTGAAGCACTCGTTGTGCACCTTGATTGTATGTTGATTCGAGGTAAACCAGGATATAGTTGACTTGTAGTGTATAAATGGTAGTACCCTGTAGATGAGATCCACTGTGTGTGGCATCTTTTATTGGTAAGATAGACTTTGTTAAAGAATTTTGATTTAGATTTGTATAAATGGAGATAGTCATTCGTTTATAAGGGGAACGAAGTTCATTTTGGTTGTTTAACAAAATTGTGGAAAAATGATATAGTTGAGATATAAAGTTTTAAAAAAAAAAAAATTAGCAGGTTGAACAGGTTGTGATGTAGTTTTGACGGACCCTCGGGCCGGTTCTTTCCAGAGGAAATTAAACCGGGGTCAGGGCCGTCACACATGTTTTGTACATCAACTCCAACAACATTCCCTATATTCATTCTTTGTCATTATTATAATATAAAATTTGAAACTAACTAGAAATGAGGGAGTGACAAGTAAGGAGAAATGGAGGGAAATGATTTTATTAGTAATAAAAAAAAGTTAGGGATGACTAATGTTACCTAACAATAGGGAATGGCTAAGGGTTCCTAGTTAGGGAAGCACTAGCATATTGTTGGAGTGCTATTTTGGTCTAAGTTCCCTAAATTTTAACTTAAGAACCATTATAGGGAAGCTGTTCGACTTGCTCTTACTAATTTTCTTTATGTTATATTATTATTCTATTATTCGCTTGCTTGCTTCAAAATATATTAAATTAAAATACAATAGAAGACATTTTAAATATATATTAATATGTGAATAAACTATATATGCAAACTCTATTAAAAATTCATTATTATGTTAAAACTATTTCAATTCTCCTATCTAATATTGAATTGAAATATTTCTATATATTACATTGAGATATGGAGATAGGTATAAAAAAAATTTATCTAATAAATTTAAGGTTATCCCTAAAATAATATACAATTTAAAAACACCAATATACTAGAACATTTTCATATTTTTTTTAATTTGTGTATTTACAATATTTAGTTTCTAAATTCTTTTCAAGAAATTATTAATTGGGCCTAATCCATGAATACTAAAATTTGTTAAATATGATTTTTTGACATATGTTATAAATTTTAAATGACATTAGCTAAAAAAATTGTTACAAAACGTATAGACAAAAATAACATACTCACGTGTTCATAAAAAAATTAGAAGGTAAAAATTGAAAAATTAATACTAAATATGATATTTTATAACAATAATGTTCATAACTATTATCAACAATATATACAAGAACCTAAAAATTAAGTTAAATTTTAGATAAAAAAATCTTCACTTAAAAATTCATATCTTAGATTTGATGATATATTTCAATACAAAAAAAGAATGACAAAATTGATATATTAAAAATAGATTCATATTAGTTTTCAATTACTTTACTATTCAAGTATTAATAAAACAATTTGTATTAAAAAATCATTATTTTATTCAATACTATTAAGCCCTCTTAATATAATATAAAATAAATGGGCTATTTCTTTTTAATAATTGCATTAATAAATTTAGAATAAAAAATGAAAATAAAGGAAATACGAATAAAAATGAATTAAATTTAAACCTAAATTGATTAAAAATCCATACAATAAAAATGTTTATGTAAAGTAAACAAGATTAAAAATAAATTAAAGTATAACAGAATTAAGTTGTACTTCCTCTGTGCCACTAAACTTTTCCCATTTGGGCAAAAACACAGGTTTTAAGAAAAAATATAAACAAGGATTAACAATGATTGGGCTGTGTTAATTAAGGGGGGAAGCTCAGAATTTTAGGGGGAAAAGTAGATAAACTTTCCCCCTATTTTGCATTACCATTCAAATAAACCAATCACAATGCTCCATTACAAGTACATGGATTACAACTTTCCCCCTAAAAACAGATTACAAACAAATTACTACAAATAGATTACAAAAAAATTAAAACACAACAGATTACAAAAAGTTCAAAAAAAAATTTGCATCATTGCTTGGCTTCTCTGTTCAGACATGAATGTTGGAGGTTTCCCTTTTGATCTCAATAAACCAGCAGCAGCAGATGGAGACATGGAAGATGTTATCCACCATTTTCATTTAAATGAACCACCAGAACAAGAAACAGTAGGGCGTACATAACAACAGCAAACTGGTAATCATCATAACAGAAGATTCACCAAACTCAGCTCTGATGCAAGACTACAAATACTCATATTCTTGCTAAGCAACCAATCAACAGAAGGGAAACCTTACAAAGGTACATTTCAGGAGGCAGCCAAGAAGTACAATGTTACAAGAAGAACAATTAGCAGCATATGGAGCATAGCAAAGAAACAGAAGGCAGCAATGCAGACTTACAACATGGCAACAAATGGACACAATTCCGGAAGGAAAAGAATCCAGTTGCCACCTAATGTTGTCATATATATTAATATGGGAGACAGATCATGCATAAGGGACTTAGCTGGTCAGTTAAAAGTATCATCAAGTACATGTAGCAGAATGATAAAAAGAGGAATTATCGAACCTCACACAAATCCATTACATCCTGGATTAAAAGATTCAAACATGGTTCAAAGGATGGCATGGGTGCTAGACCTCCTCATGGGAAGTACAGCAGAGACAAAGAGACAGTATAAGCATATGTTTGATTTTGTGCATATAGACGAAAAATGGTTTTACCTGAGTAAGAAAGCATAAAGAGTATACCTAGAAAAAAATGAAACAGGCAAGTACAAATCTGCAAAGTCAAGTAAATTTATACCAAAGGTGATGCTCAAAGCTGCTGTTGTAAGACCAAGGTTTAATGCACAAGATGAATGCATATTTGATGGCAAATTAGGCATATTTCCATTCACATATCAAGAACCAGCAAAGAGGACTTCTAAAAACAGAGCTAAAAGGACAATCATTACTAAGATTGTAGAGTCAGTTGGTAGAAATGAAACAAGGAGCATGCTTATTAACCAGATAGTACCAGCAATCCAAAGGTAATATTTATACAACAAGACAATGCAAGGACTCATATTACTCAAAGTGATGCAGAATGGCAACAAGTTTATCAACAAGGGGAGTTCATATTTTATGAATTACAGCCAAGAACACTAGTAAATGTGTGGTTATCATATCAATATGTAATGAAATTCTCAAAGTAAAGGGTACAAATGACTATCTTGTACCCCATGTGAACAAGAAAAAACTAGCAGCTGCAGGATAACTTCTGTAAGATCCCGGATTATTGTAGGATTTATTATTATTATTATTATTGTTTTAATTATGTTAATTAGTATTTAAAGTATGGAATTGGATTTGAGAATATCGTTGTGGAGTTCAACGATATTTAGTGTCGAGTTTATATGAGTATATATTGTGTTATGTGTGCCCCAGTATTTTTAGTTGTATTTTTTTTTTTTAGCGATTTAAAAGTATTTAAATCTAGTATTATTGATCTTCAAAAATATTTATTTAATTATCGGAGGGCTTAAAAATTATGAAATCTTTTGTAAAATTATCTTTATATATTTATTGAGTTTTTAAAATTTTTGGGTGGAGTAATTTGGGAGATTAAGTATTTTAAAATGATTTTAAGAGTTCTATTGCTTTTAAAGGATCAAAACTTTGAAAATTCATATTTAATTCATTTTTGATCCGAAAAATATTTCAAAAATATGTGTGTGCTCGTAAATTTATATTCTTTATTTAAAAAATGAAAAGTGTAATTTTCCGAAAGTTTTATTTAATTGTGATTTTTTTTATAAATCGTTTATTAGTTATAATTGGGCCGAATAGAGGATAAGTAGTAGTGTTATAATTAGAATTGGGTCAAGCCCATTAAGCATAAAACAAATCCCAGCCCATTTCTTGGTTGTTCCAGATGGTTCTCGAGAGATAGAACGGGGAGAGATAAAAGAGAGAATAGAGATCGGGGGAGAGAAGAGAATCGGGAGAGAAGAATCTAGAGATGGGGGTTTTCAATTGGGTCTAACATATACATATTTAGATATATATACATACACGCGTGTGTAAGTGCGGTGTGTAATCGCGTGTATGAGTCGCGTGTGTTGTGGGTGGTTGGAGAAGGCAAGGCAGTGGCGCGCGGAAGGAGCAACGGCGGTACACCGCGTTGGCGGCGCCGGAGAACGCGCGGGCGGCCGGCGGGAGTTGGTTCCGGCGATGCAGGGGAGGCGGAGCACTGCTGTGTCGCGGGTGTTGCAGCAGAGAGAGAGAGAGAGAGAGAGAGAGAGAGAGAGAGAGAGAGAGAGAGAGAGAGAGAGAGAGAGAGAGAGAGAGAGAGAAAGAGATTGGTTCTGGTGGTCCGCAACGGCGCAAGGTGGTTCCGTGGCGGTCATGGTTCCCGGAAAACGTATCCTTTAATTATTTTTTTATTTTTTATTTCCGTTAATTATTTCATAATATTAATTGTGAATGGTATTTAAATTTTTGGTATGTTAAGTAGAAATATTATGGATGTTAATTGTGTTTTAGAGATTTAATTTAGAAACTCGATATACGTTTGAGTTTAAATATTTTCAAAGGTTGAAGGTTATTAATCGTAGTTTAAATGATTTATTGTACTTAAATCGTTATTTTTGAATTGCACTTGGTTTGGTCTAAGAAACCGAGTTATGTTATTATTGAATTGGTATTGTTGTGAATTGGACTTGTAAGGGCTGAGACCTCGTATTTGTAATTGTTTTGTGATTTGTTGAGGGGTATGACCCCGGGATAGTTTTATTTACAAACACTACATGCTGAATTTTCTAAAAATTTCCTATACCTAGAATCTATTTAACTTATCTAAATTGTAAATAAGTGAGTAATTAGATCTATTAGTTGTGTATTGATTTTAGTAATTAATTTAGATTATAAAAAAAAAATGTTTTGATAGTGTTAAATAGTATGTTTGCGAGAGATTAAGAGTTGATTATGATTATGTGGTTAAGTAGGGTATAAATTTGGTTATAAATGTGGTGAGTATGTAATAAGTAAATTCTTTAATGTTCATTAATTAAGATATGTATTTCTAAAAGTTATAAACTGTTAAAATATTTAGTTGCTGTTAAATCCTTAAGTGAATATGCATATGTGCTTAAATGATTACTTGACTATATGTTTAATAATTATCTTAGAATTGGGTCAGACTTAAGTTATATGAGAGATTATTGTTGTAATTTTCGTTATTTATTCGGAAAGCATATTAGTAAGTTATGATTGTGGGATAATTATGAGATCCGATAATATGTTTTGGTGATTGTTAGTTGCTATTCATTGTTATTGTCGTATAAGGCGTGTTAAAAATTTATTTGAGTTGTTGAGTTATAAATGCTATGTGCTATGTGCTAAGTGTTATAGGTCAAATAATAGTATGGCTAAGTGCTTATCTGTTAAATTCTTGGTCGTAAATTATATGTGGTCTAAATGATTTTTATTAAGAAATTATATAATTGCTTAAGCTGTATATTTGTATAAATGTTCAGTAGTGGTTTCTGAAAAGCACCACTGGCCCTAGAGGCTGTGTGGTGGTTTTAATTTAGTTTTCAAATGTAATTTATAGTAAAGTTAAGTTATCAATTTACTTTTCTTATGTGTTTAGTTGCCGCATGTTCGGGCGGATACTTTTCATTAATTGTTTAATTTATGTTGCTGTCATAGAAACAGCTTGTTATTTCCTTGGATTGGTTGAATTGAAAAGCAGGGATGAATTGTATTTGAGGGGCTGTGCCCATAGTCCGATAAACGAACGGGTCATGCCCGATTTTCGGTAGAATTATAGTCTTTTAAGTGTTTAAACATTTATAGAATATGTATATATACATATGGATGGTATTTCAAGGATTTAAGTATTGTTTATGCTTAACTACCAAACACGCGTGGACTCAATCGCGATGAATCAAATTCGTGTCGATAGAAAGTACATCGGACCAAAGAAGGACCAAATACATGATCGAATATTGTGGGACAGACGAAGGAATGGTATTCCAGGTCACCGAGCGTATTTATAGCTAAGACCTAAGGCAAGTTATTTAGCTATACTCTATTGTTCAGAGTATGTATATATATTTTAAAAGTATGATGCCTGAATTTCAAGTTAAAAGAAAATATATATATATATATATATATATATATATATATATATATATATATATATATATATATATATATATATATTTATGTTGGTTGCTCTATATAACATTGAGATTGCTAAAAAAATGAAAGTCCTGTTATTATACATGTTTCCCAAAATGTTTATTCCATATATCGGATGCTTCTCTGTTCCTAAATCTTTTAGTATTGCTTCCTAAAATGGCTTAATTAATTAAAGATGTTTTTAAAATTCCTTATACTGGGCTGATCTGTTATCAGTGAGTATAAAGGACTGAAAAGTGAAATATTTTAAAGTATTAATAAATTGTTTATAAATTGGATAAGCGTAAGAGGCTAGGGTGGTCCTAGTCCAGCACTTTTGTTTAGCGTAAGAGGCTAGGGTGGTCCTAGTCCAGCATTAAAGGCCAATGTGTTGCCTAATTGGGAACCCAAATTTCAAAGGAAGGGGGACTTTACGTGGCTGATCACCCGTATTGTCCATAAACATGAGGTTTATAAATCAACTTAAAATGTTTTAAAAAGTTTTACGGAAAGTATGTTTTATTTGTGGAATAGTTTTAAAGAGATGAATGTTTTGATGTTTTATTGATGGAATAGTTTTAATGAGAGGAATGTTTTGATAAGATATACCTGTTTTACTGTAAATGATTATCGGTTTAGAAATTGTGTATTTCAGATTAAATTGTTGTCTATATGATAAAAGTTGAAACCTCAGTAAAATAATGAGATTAAGGATAGATAGAAGTTTTTCAGTTATTCCCTTCGCAAGTAACATTGTACGTGAAAGTGGAGTAAGAATGATTGGAAAAATTCTTGATATTCTTTCTCTCAAAGTTTTATCTGGGGCAGAGATGGTTAGTAGTAAATAGAAGAGTGTTATGTTAGAATATTAAAGGGGGGTGTTTATATTATGTAAAGGGTATGAGTAACGACGATAGATAATGTTATTTTATAGAGTAATTGTATATTCTTGTTGACTGTTATAAAATAATTCACGGTTATTACGGTCACTGTGGCATGTGTTGCGCAGTGATAGTGAGAACCGAGAATGATTTGAGATCTTCTTAGTAATTCAAACTCATGATTGTCAGGCCGGTTAGGCAGCTAGGTATGCAAATGCTTAGCGACATGAATGAGATTTGAGTAACTGAGAATTTCTTGGAGATTTCGTTAAAGTGTTAGATAAAGTATTTTTGCAAGTATTAAAAGTATTGAATCTAGTATTACGACCCTTCTCAGTTATTAATCTTGATTTCGAGTTATAAATGTTTTAAATGATATTAATCTTCTGTTATAGTTAAGAATCCCGATTTCAAGTATAGTATTGATTATAATTTAGTGAGCATTCCTTCGCTCATATTTATTGCTACTATTTCTTGAATTGCGATTATTGCATTCTTATTTCATCCAGTACAGTTCTATATATATATAACTTGCTGAGCATTCTTTGGCTCACACTTGTTGTTTTTTTTTAAAATCTAACTTTTCAGTAAACTAGTTGGCGAGGCTTAGCATGTGCAGTTCAGAAAGTGGAAAGAAGAAGCAGGATGCTGTTGTGAAGCTGACGTGGATCAGGGTGTTTAGATTTAAAGATGAATTATTGTATGTAAATTATAGTTTTAGTAGTTATAGTATGTATTTGAGTAGTTGGCCTGGTATACTTCTATTCGAAGTTATACCAGTGATTTAAGTTTGTATAAGTTTTGTAAATAGATTTGTATTTAAGTTGGTTTGGGTTTTCTTGTTTCTAGAACTGTAACCTAAGATCCTGAGTTGGCAGTTGGGGTCAAAGAGCTTTTGATTGAGTTTTAATTTTTATTTCAGTTTTATTTTGATTTTCAGATTTTTAGTTTAGTATTCAGCAGGTTTATGTTGTATTTACGAATACATCATGGCCAATTTTTGTTAGAATTATTGAGTTTGTTAGCGTGACGCCCAAATCTACTGACCCCGGATTTGGGGGCGTTACAGGTTGGTATCAGAGCGTAGGTTATAGTAAACTAGAAACGAGAGTGTGTAGGAGTATGTATAGTTAAGTAAGGAACGTCAGAGTTCATATAGGACTCGTGTTGGACTATTGGATATAGTACCAGTTAGTGAGTTAAGATGTGAGTGGTGGCAGATAGTTGAGCGGAGTTGGGTAGAAACCCTTGAACCTGTAGGTAGTGGAACCTTCAGAGTCTAGATCGAATGACGAGTCAGCGAAGGAGTCGACAAAGAAGATGTACGTGGAGACCCTGGCAATACCTTTCTTCTTGATAAATATTCCTTTGTTGAGTTATTTTGACAATTGTCTTTCCCCCGAATTTGGGATTCCAGTTATGACAGAGGTTGTTTTGATGCCTATTTCCTTTATTTCTAAAACCCTGTCAAGTGATATTTGAGTATCTAATTTTCTTCATCAGTGAATGATTCTATTATTGATAAATCATTATTTCTTAGTATTTTGCAAATCATTTCTTTCCTGATTATCCTTTTCTTCTGAAGTAGTGATAAGTGGATTTTATATCTACTTAGAACGTCTTATGACGGCTTGAATTGATAGTTTTGGCCTCAAGTATGTCGTGTTTTGATTAGTTTTTAGTGGAAATGTGCAGGATTTTTATCTCAGGATCGGAGTCGGTAATTGAAGATGTTATGTTGGATATAGGCCCAAGGTGTTTGTTTAAGAAGGTTTCCAGAAGAGCGAGGGAAAACGAAGCAAGGAACGACAATTACCATGAAAATCAGAAATTCCAGGAAGTTGTCTGGGCGGGCGCTCAAGATCCCAGGCGGCCGCTCAGGGGGAATTGTCCAGGCGGCCGCTCAAGATTTCAGGCGGCCGCTCAACCTGAATTCTGGAAAATTTTACAGTTTTGCCCTTTTCGAATGTTAATGCAATTCTGAGTTGTTTCCTTGTATGATCTGGTTTTTAGGGCCTATAAAAACTCTGGTTATCATTGTAATCAGGACGGAGAGGGTTTTATTTTGTTAACATTAAGGAGTGAATGATCAATTGTTCGTGACAAGCAACGGATCAAGATCTACCTATCTGTTGTAACTTGGCATTCTTCGGATTTGTTCCTAAACCCTTATTAATTAATATTATTCTTTTCTTCATTCTAGTTATGTTTATTAGCATATTTTCATCGAACCCCATGATGATGAACGGTCCAACTATGAACTAATCGCCGTCATGGGGTCCTAGCGGATTTACTTACGGAATTTAGATGTTGATTGCCTAACTTGATATATGTGTGGTGAATTTACGATATCCTTGCATGGTTGTATTTAATTCATATAGATGCGTAGCTAACATCCATCTTGTTAATCTTAAGTGAAGCGACAGTGAATCTTTTGATTTAGAACTTGCCATGCTAGCATAAGTCCATGAATGTTATTCATGTTTGTGGTGTGTTTCTAACCGTCTCATGCTACCTTATGTAATCTTATGGATACTTGATCTTCAACCATTATGCTTTCAAATTCTATAGACATATAGGGTCTAAGCATAACTGGTGCCTGCATGATTTCTATCTTTTGTGGATATTGTGTAGATTGGTGTGCGTGTACTGAAAGGTAGCGTATAATTATTTCGTGTTGTCCGATTAGTTATTGTAACCACCACATGTGTTGATAAAAGGGCATGATCTCTAAAGGAAGTTTGTATTGAAGTTAGGATCTCATGTTTTCCATCTCATAAGTAATTTGAAATCAATTAGCTATTAATTTAGTTGTTAATTAATTCTTATTAGTTAATTTTAGATAATCAAAACCAATTTGCTTATTGTCTTAGCATTGAACGATAATCATACATTGATGCTTAGGTACAAGAACTAAATTATACAATCTCTGTGGGAACGAACTCTACTTCATTCTATATTACTTGTGAACACGTACGCTTGCGTGATTTTGTGCGAACAAGTTTTTTGCGCCGCTGCCGGGGATTTGTTATAGTTTATGTGCTTGACATCAGTGGTCGTTAAAGTTCATTGACTCGGATCGGTTACTAATAGTTTTTGTGTTGTTTTGTGTTCTCAGGTACTTGAGCGTGTATGCGAACGCGTTCTCAAGCGAATAAAGAGAAGCTGGAAAATAAAGAAGAAACAGAAACAGAAGTTCCAGTGATTCAAGTTGTAGAAAATATGGGAGAACCAGCAGCAGCAGCAACTAAGGCTCTTAAGGATTTCTCGCAGCCAAAGATCAATGACAATGCATCGAGTATTGTCAGACCAGCAATCGCAGCTAATACCTTCGAGATCAAGCCTAGCACTATACAGATGGTCCAGAACTCAGTTCAGTTTGGGGGTGCTCCTACCGAAGATCCCAACATGCATATTCGAGATTTCATAGAGATCTGTGATACCTTCAGAACCAACGGGGTGTCTGAGGATGCTGTTAAGTTAAGGCTATTTCCATTCTCTCTGAGGGACAAGGCGAAGAGTTGGTTACACTCTTTACCAGCAGGTTCTATCACTACATGGGAAGATCTTGCACAGAAATTTCTCACCAAATTCTTTCCCATGGCGAAGACAGCAGCTATCAGGAATGCTATCACTCAGTTTTTACAGCAATCTGGAGAATCTCTATGCGAGGCTTGGGAGAGATATAAGGAGATGCTAAGGAAGTGTCCACATCATGGGATGCCTGATTGGATGATAATCAATTGTTTTTATAATGGGTTGGGTGCACAGTCGAGACCTATGCTAGATGCAGCATCAGGTGGAGCTTTGTGGGCCAAGAGTTATGAAGAAGCTTATGAATTGATCGAGATGATGGCTGCTAATGAATATCAGAATCCTACAGGGAGGTTATCTCAAGGCAAGGTAGCAGGTGTTCTTGAAATTGATACAGCTACAGCCATTGCAGCTCAGTTGAAGGCCTTGTCAATGAAGGTCGATTCTTTGGCTAATATGGGAGTTCAGCAGGTAGCTAGTGTTTGTGAGTTATGTGCGGGCGCACATGATACAACTCAATGTGCCATATCTTCTGAATCAGCACAATTTGTGAGTAACTTCCAGAGGCCACAACAGCTAGTTCCAGCCACCTATCATCCGAATAACTGCAACCATCCAAATTTCAGTTGGAGTAACAATCAAGGTGGTAATCAGCAGCAACAGCAATTCGGAGCTAGGCAATTCAATCAAGGATTTCAGCAGCAGTACCAGCCCAGACAACAGTTTCAGCCTCCAGGTTTCCAGCAACAATCTCAGGGGAATGCTGGTCAATCTTCTAATGAAAAAGCTGAGCTTGAGGAGTTGAGGATGATAGTAAAAAGTCAGGGGGCATCTATGAAGATCATGGAAAGTCAGATCGGGCAGCTTGCTAGTGCTCTGTTGAACAGACCATCTGGAGTTCTTCCGAGTGACACTGAAGCCAATCCAGGCAAGAGGGAAACCAAAGAGCATGTCAAATCAGTTACTTTGAGATCGGGTAAGGTGACGGGTAATAAAAATTCAGTCATTGAAGAAGAAGAAGTTCAAGAGCAACATGTGGCACCTACTGCAGATAAGGAGCAAGTACAGACTGATAGAGTAGCTGAGCAGTTGGTTAGCGAGGTGGAGAATCCTAAAAATTCTGCTAAGGAAGTTTCTCCAAAGCAGTCTACAGAGAACGTGAAAATCTTTCCTCCTCCTCCATATCCTGGTAGATTGAAGAAGCAGAAGAATGATAGACAGTTTGGCAAGTTTCTGGAGGTATTCAAAAAGCTTCAAATCAATATCCCTTTTGCTGAAGCATTGGAGCATATGCCGAGCTATGCAAGGTTTATGAAAGGTATTCTCTCAAAGAAGTTGAAACTTGAAGAATTGGATACAGTAGCATTAACAGAAGAGTGCAGTGCCGTTTTACAGCAGAAGCTACCACCGAAGCTAAAAGATCCAGGCAGTTTCACTATTCCGTGCACCATTGGGAATTTGTCTTTCAGCAAGTGTTTGTGTGATTTGGGTGCTAGTATCAATCTCATGCCATTGTCAATTTTCATGCAGCTTGGTCTTCCAGATCCTAAACCTACCAACATCTCTCTACAGCTAGCTGATCGTTCTATTACATACCCGAGGGGTATCGTTGAGGATGTTTTGGTCAAGGTTGATAAACTCATCTTTCCAGCAGATTTTGTGATTCTTGATTTTGAAGAAGATAAGAAGATTCCTATCATCTTAGGACGACCTTTTCTAGCTACAGGCCGTACCTTGATTGATGTTCAGAAGGGGGAGCTTACGATGCGGGTGCAAGATCAGAATGTCACCTTTAATGTGTTCAAGGCCATGAAATTTCCGACAGAGGATGAGGAGTGTTTCAGTGTGGAGATAGTTGATACGGGTCAGGCAGAAGAGTTTGATCATTTGTTGAGCAAAAAGTTAGACGTGCACAAGCTCGAGCACCACATCAGTGATTCCATTGATAATTCTTCCATTCAAGATCTCTCGAAGGTGAAGCTTGGGAAGCTGCCGCCACACTTAAAGTATGTCCTTGTGGATGATGAACTTGTGATTTTTGAAGTATTCCAAGATAACGTGTTAAGAAGGTGGATGACTGATGATGAAGTAGAAGAGAGTGTTGTTCAGCCGTCCGAATCGAACAAGCACCTTAGAAGTGTGAGAAAGAAAAAAAAGGCGAAGAAGTCGACGGGTGGAAAAATCAAGTTGAAGAGTGAAAGAAAAGTTGTGTTGGGAGGAAACAATCATGTCAACGTGTGTATGAATGGTCTTTCGGTTGAGGACAGTTCGGTTATTCTTTTGAAACCGTCGTGAGTTGAGGAAGTGACGTCCGGCTAAATGACGTTAACGACAGCGCTTCGTGGGAGGCAACCCGTGTGTTTCGTCGATTAGGTATGTTTATACTTTTCCCTTATTTACTTCCAATGAGGGCATTGGAAATTTCAAGTTTGGGGGTGGATTTGGGAATTAGTAGTTGTTGTGATATATTTGTGGCATGTAGGAATTCATATTGCATCATATTTGTATGTGTAGTTTAGTTTCATGCATGATACCTGTCATATAGAGCATTCTGTTTGCATGTGTGTCGAGTTTTGTATGTGAGTTCATATAGTTGCATTACATGCATTTTTCATGATCCCTTATAATAAGCTGATGCCATAAGGTAGGTAGATGTTGATGTGGGTGTGAAAAGGATGAACAGAGGGCTGATTTTAAATTTTGTTGAAATTGACATGCATGTTTCATGAATAAAATTTTTACACAGTCTCGTCGTTTGCTCTTGGACTAGGTTGCGTCATGCTTGTTTGGATTTAGGATTTAATCACTTGTTTATCGATAGAATTTGCTTTATTCTCTTGATGATTAACGAACACCAAAATACAAGTTTGGGGGAAAACAGAAATTTCATGCTAATATGTTTGTGTTTGTATTTGTTGGCTAGGCGTCAAATGGCTAGTAGCCGGCTCATGTTTATGAGTAGTCTAGGGTTGGAATTGAGAATTCTCATTCCAGATTCCATGTGAACGAAAAAAAAAAAGGAGAAAAAAATGCAAGAAAAAAAAAGGAAAGAAAAAAAGAAAATGAAAAAAAAATTGTTGTGAGAGTCTGAGTATGCAGAATTGATCAGGGTGAGCTCTTTAATACTCGAGCAATTAAGTTCTTGGGGACTTTGTGCCTAGTGACCTAAGGCTTTTATAGTCTGGGATCCACTAACCCAACGCTCGCTACATGGGTATTATTGTATAAGCCTTTAGGGGTCTCATCCATTGCACGATCAAATAAGCATGTGTGTTGTGTACATATTGTGTTTGAGTCATAATAAAGCATGAATTTCTGTCTACTTTAGAGGAGTATAGAGGTGTATCTAAAGTGATCTTGAGTTTAACGTTCATTCTATTTATAACTCTGTGATTGTCTTGGAAAAGAATATGTATGATTTTGATCCGGTTTGGGAGTATATCTGTCGAGCATTGCACACACGCACGTTCTGATAATGTATTGTTAGTATACCGGAATTTAGTCGAGCTCTGTTTGGATTGATTGCATTCATGGAGATATTTGCTTGCTAAGTGGTGTTGGTTAGTTTGAGGGGATCCTTTGCATTCATATTTAGTTGCATTCATTCATGCATTGCATTGTTTGTGTCGTTTGTGTCAGTTGGATTTTGTGGGTACATTCACTATAGGCCCTCACGAGACCTTACTCGTCCACTAGGGCTGCCTAGGGGTTTAAAGGGCTTGTTGCATATGCCAAATGCAACCGTGATCACCTACGGAAGTGGTACTAGCTAGTTTGTATATTGTTTATGCTTGAGGGCAAGCATCGGTTCAAGTTTGGGGGTGTGATAAGTGGATTTTATATCTACTTAGAACGTCTTATGACGGCTTGAATTGATAGTTTTGGCCTCAAGTATGTCGTGTTTTGATTAGTTTTTAGTGGAAATGTGCAGGATTTTTATCTCAGGATCGGAGTCGGTAATTGAAGATGTTATGTTGGATATAGGCCCAAGGTGTTTGTTTAAGAAGGTTTCCAGAAGAGCGAGGGAAAACGAAGCAAGGAACGACAATTACCATGAAAATCAGAAATTCCAGGAAGTTGTCTGGGCGGGCGCTCAAGATCCCAGGCGGCCGCTCAAGATTTCAGGCGACCGCTCAACCTGAATTCTGGAAAATTTTACAGTTTTGCCCTTTTCGAATGTTAATGCAATTCTGAGTTGTTTCCTTGTATGATCTGGTTTTTAGGGCCTATAAAAACTCTGGTTATCATTGTAATCAGGACGGAGAGGGTTTTATTTTGTTAACATTAAGGAGTGAATGATCAATTGTTCGTGACAAGCAACGGATCAAGATCTACCTATCTGTTGTAACTTGGCATTCTTCGGATTTGTTCCTAAACCCTTATTAATTAATATTATTCTTTTCTTCATTCTAGTTATGTTTATTAGCATATTTTCATCGAACCCCATGATGATGAACGGTCCAACTATGAACTAATCGCCGTCATGGGGTCCTAGCGGATTTACTTACGGAATTTAGATGTTGATTGCCTAACTTGATATATGTGTGGTGAATTTACGATATCCTTGCATGGTTGTATTTAATTCATATAGATGCGTAGCTAACATCCATCTTGTTAATCTTAAGTGAAGCGACAGTGAATCTTTTGATTTAGAACTTGCCATGCTAGCATAAGTCCATGAATGTTATTCATGTTTGTGGTGTGTTTCTAACCGTCTCATGCTACCTTATGTAATCTTATGGATACTTGATCTTCAACCATTATGCTTTCAAATTCTATAGACATATAGGGTCTAAGCATAACTGGTGCCTGCATGATTTCTATCTTTTGTGGATATTGTGTAGATTGGTGTGCGTGTACTGAAAGGTAGCGTATAATTATTTCGTGTTGTCCGATTAGTTATTGTAACCACCACATGTGTTGATAAAAGGGCATGATCTCTAAAGGAAGTTTGTATTGAAGTTAGGATCTCATGTTTTCCATCTCATAAGTAATTTGAAATCAATTAGCTATTAATTTAGTTGTTAATTAATTCTTATTAGTTAATTTTAGATAATCAAAACCAATTTGCTTATTGTCTTAGCATTGAACGATAATCATACATTGATGCTTAGGTACAAGAACTAAATTATACAATCTCTGTGGGAACGAACTCTACTTCATTCTATATTACTTGTGAACACGTACGCTTGCGTGATTTTGTGCGAACAAGTAGTACCCATGGAATCCGTTTAGTTGTAATCCAGGGGTATGTCTGAGAATTTCTCATCAATTGATTGTTAATTCGATGTTCGAATCTTTTTATGTTTCTTTACTCCAACTGAGGTGAACAACCCTATTTATAGGGGACACAAGGACTGTTTGTCTGTGTGATAGCAGTCTGATGGGACGCCATCACTTGTGTGTTGTGAAGTACAAGAAGGTTAATTACCTTTAGTCATGTCTTGAATTTAGGCACGCAACAAGGTTCGTTTGATCATGTTGATCACTCAGTAATCTTTCATTTCGAAGAATATTTGTTTGAAAAACTCATGAATTAATTCTACAATTGTGAAACCTTTGTTACGATGTGAAATCGTTCTCTTCAAATATCATGAATTATAATATCTCGAGTAGTCTTGAACGTATGCCAATCGAGTTTAGAATACTAGTAACGCGGGACGTATAGTACTAGAGAGATCAGTAGAGCTCCCAGTATAAATAAGTATCCAGAGTACAGATTAGTAGAGCTGCGGATGCAACCCGAGTTGGTAGAGTAAACCCCAGTAACCCTTCTTTACCTGATTCCGAGGACGGAATCCTTTTAAGGTGGGTAGAATGTAAGATCCCGGATTATTGTAGGATTTATTATTATTATTATTTTTATTGTTTTAATTATGTTAATTAGTATTTAAAGTATGGAATTGGATTTGAGAATATCGTTGTGGAGTTCAACGATATTTAGTGTCGAGTTTATATGAGTATATATTGTGTTATGTGTGCCCCAGTATTTTTAGTTGTATTTTTTTTTTTAGCGATTTAAAAGTATTTAAATCTAGTATTATTGATCTTCAAAAATATTTATTTAATTATCGGAGGGCTTAAAAATTATGAAATCTTTTGTAAAATTATCTTTATATATTTATTGAGTTTTTAAAATTTTTGGGTGGAGTAATTTGGGAGATTAAGTATTTTAAAATGATTTTAAGAGTTCTATTGCTTTTAAAGGATCAAAACTTTGAAAATTCATATTTAATTCATTTTTGATCCGAAAAATATTTCAAAAATATGTGTGTGCTCGTAAATTTATATTCTTTATTTTAAAAATGAAAAGTGTAATTTTCCGAAAGTTTTATTTAATTGTAATTTTTTTTATAAATCGTTTATTAGTTATAATTGGGCCGAATAGAGGATAAGTAGTAGTGTTATAATTAGAATTGGGTCAAGCCCATTAAGCATAAAACAAATCCCAGCCCATTTCTTGGTTGTTCCAGATGGTTCTCGAGAGATAGAACGGGGAGAGATAAAAGAGAGAATAGAGATCGGGGGAGAGAAGAGAATCGGGAGAGAAGAATCTAGAGATGGGGGTTTTCAATTGGGTCTAACATATACATATTTAGATATATATACATACACGCGTGTGTAAGTGCGGTGTGTAATCGCGTGTATGAGTCGCGTGTGTTGTGGGTGGTTGGAGAAGGCAAGGCAGTGGCGCGCGGAAGGAGCAACGGCGGTACACCGCGTTGGCGGCGCCGGAGAACGCGCGGGCGGCCGGCGGGAGTTGGTTCCGGCGATGCAGGGGAGGCGGAGCACTGCTGTGTCGCGGGTGTTGCAGCAGAAAGAGAGAGAGAGAAAGAGAGAGAGAGAGAGAGAGAGAGAGAGAGAGAGAGAGAGAGAGAGAGAGAGAGAGAGAGAGAGAGAGAGAGAGAGAGAGAGAGAGAGAGAGAAAGAGATTGGTTCTGGTGGTCCGCAGCGGCGCAAGGTGGTTCCGTGGCGGTCATGGTTCCCGGAAAACGTATCCTTTAATTATTTTTTTTATTTTTTATTTCCGTTAATTATTTCATAATATTAATTGTGAATGGTATTTAAATTTTTGGTATGTTAAGTAGAAATATTATGGATGTTAATTGTGTTTTAGAGATTTAATTTAGAAACTCGATATACGTTTGAGTTTAAATATTTTCAAAGGTTGAAGGTTATTAATCGTAGTTTAAATGATTTATTGTACTTAAATCGTTATTTTTGAATTGCACTTGGTTTGGTCTAAGAAACCGAGTTATGTTATTATTGAATTGGTATTGTTGTGAATTGGACTTGTAAGGGCTGAGACCTCGTATTTGTAATTGTTTTGTGATTTGTTGAGGGGTATGACCCCGGGATAGTTTTATTTACAAACACTACATGCTGAATTTTCTAAAAATTTCCTATACCTAGAATCTATTTAACTTATCTAAATTGTAAATAAGTGAGTAATTAGATCTATTAGTTGTGTATTGATTTTAGTAATTAATTTAGATTATAAAAAAAAATGTTTTGATAGTGTTAAATAGTATGTTTGCGAGAGATTAAGAGTTGATTATGATTATGTGGTTAAGTAGGGTATAAATTTGGTTATAAATGTGGTGAGTATGTAATAAGTAAATTCTTTAATGTTCATTAATTAAGATATGTATTTCTAAAAGTTATAAACTGTTAAAATATTTAGTTGCTGTTAAATCCTTAAGTGAATATGCATATGTGCTTAAATGATTACTTGACTATATGTTTAATAATTATCTTAGAATTGGGTCAGACTTAAGTTATATGAGAGATTATTGTTGTAATTTTCGTTATTTATTCGGAAAGCATATTAGTAAGTTATGATTGTGGGATAATTATGAGATCCGATAATATGTTTTGGTGATTGTTAGTTGCTATTCATTGTTATTGTCGTATAAGGCGTGTTAAAAATTTATTTGAGTTGTTGAGTTATAAATGCTATGTGCTATGTGCTAAGTGTTATAGGTCAAATAATAGTATGGCTAAGTGCTTATCTGTTAAATTCTTGGTCGTAAATTATATGTGGTCTAAATGATTTTTATTAAGAAATTATATAATTGCTTAAGCTGTATATTTGCATAAATGTTCGGTAGTGGTTTCTGAAAAGCACCACTGGCCCTAGAGGCTGTGTGGTGGTTTTAATTTAGTTTTCAAATGTAATTTATAGTAAAGTTAAGTTATCAATTTACTTTTCTTATGTGTTTAGTTGCCGCATGTTCGGGCGGATACTTTTCATTAATTGTTTAATTTATGTTGCTGTCATAGAAACAGCTTGTTATTTCCTTGGATTGGTTGAATTGAAAAGCAGGGATGAATTGTATTTGAGGGGCTGTGCCCATAGTCCGATAAACGAACGGGTCATGCCCGATTTTCGGTAGAATTATAGTCTTTTAAGTGTTTAAACATTTATAGAATATGTATATATACATATGGATGGTATTTCAAGGATTTAAGTATTGTTTATGCTTAACTACCAAACACGCGTGGACTCAATCGCGATGAATCAAATTCGTGTCGATAGAAAGTACATCGGACCAAAGAAGGACCAAATACATGATCGAATATTGTGGGACAGACGAAGGAATGGTATTCCAGGTCGCCGAGCGTATTTATAGCTAAGACCTAAGGCAAGTTATTTAGCTATACTCTATTGTTCAGAGTATGTATATATATTTTAAAAGTATGATGCCTGAATTTCAAGTTAAAAGAATATATATATATATATATATATATATATATATATATTTATGTTGGTTGCTCTATATAACATTGAGATTGCTAAAAAAATGAAAGTCCTGTTATTATACATGTTTCCCAAAATGTTTATTCCATATATCGGATGCTTCTCTGTTCCTAAATCTTTTAGTATTGCTTCCTAAAATGGCTTAATTAATTAAAGATGTTTTTAAAATTCCTTATACTGGGCTGATCTGTTATCAGTGAGTATAAAGGACTGAAAAGTGAAATATTTTAAAGTATTAATAAATTGTTTATAAATTGGATAAGCGTAAGAGGCTAGGGTGGTCCTAGTCCAGCACTTTTGTTTAGCGTAAGAGGCTAGGGTGGTCCTAGTCCAGCATTAAAGGCCAATGTGTTGCCTAATTGGGAACCCAAATTTCAAAGGAAGGGGGACTTTACGTGGCTGATCACCCGTATTGTCCATAAACATGAGGTTTATAAATCAACTTAAAATGTTTTAAAAAGTTTTACGGAAAGTATGTTTTATTTGTGGAATAGTTTTAAAGAGATGAATGTTTTGATGTTTTATTGATGGAATAGTTTTAATGAGAGGAATGTTTTGATAAGATATACCTGTTTTACTGTAAATGATTATCGGTTTAGAAATTGTGTATTTCAGATTAAATTGTTGTCTATATGATAAAAGTTGAAACCTCAGTAAAATAATGAGATTAAGGATAGATAGAAGTTTTTCAGTTATTCCCTTCGCAAGTAACATTGTACGTGAAAGTGGAGTAAGAATGATTGAAAAAATTCTTGATATTCTTTCTCTCAAAGTTTTATCTGGGGCAGAGATGGTTAGTAGTAAATAGAAGAGTGTTATGTTAGAATATTAAAGGGGGGTGTTTATATTATGTAAAGGGTATGAGTAACGACGATAGATAATGTTATTTTATAGAGTAATTGTATATTCTTGTTGACTGTTATAAAATAATTCACGGTTATTACGGTCACTGTGGCATGTGTTGCGCAGTGATAGTGAGAACCGAGAATGATTTGAGATCTTCTTAGTAATTCAAACTCATGATTGTCAGGCCGGTTAGGCAGCTAGGTATGCAAATGCTTAGCGACATGAATGAGATTTGAGTAACTGAGAATTTCTTGGAGATTTCGTTAAAGTGTTAGATAAAGTATTTTTGCAAGTATTAAAAGTATTGAATCTAGTATTACGACCCTTCTCAGTTATTAATCTTGATTTCGAGTTATAAATGTTTTAAATGATATTAATCTTCTGTTATAGTTAAGAATCCCGATTTCAAGTATAGTATTGATTATAATTTAGTGAGCATTCCTTCGCTCATATTTATTGCTACTATTTCTTGAATTGCGATTATTGCATTCTTATTTCATCCAGTACAGTTCTATATATATATAACTTGCTGAGCATTCTTTGGCTCACACTTGTTGTTTTTTTTTAAAATCTAACTTTTCAGTAAACTAGTTGGCGAGGCTTAGCATGTGCAGTTCAGAAAGTGGAAAGAAGAAGCAGGATGCTGTTGTGAAGCTGACGTGGATCAGGGTGTTTAGATTTAAAGATGAATTATTGTATGTAAATTATAGTTTTAGTAGTTATAGTATGTATTTGAGTAGTTGGCCTGGTATACTTCTATTCGAAGTTATACCAGTGATTTAAGTTTGTATAAGTTTTGTAAATAGATTTGTATTTAAGTTGGTTTGGGTTTTCTTGTTTCTAGAACTGTAACCTAAGATCCTGAGTTGGGAGTTGGGGTCAAAGAGCTTTTGATTGAGTTTTAATTTTTATTTCAGTTTTATTTTGATTTTCAGATTTTTAGTTTAGTATTCAGCAGGTTTATGTTGTATTTACGAATACATCATGGCCAATTTTTGTTAGAATTATTGAGTTTGTTAGCGTGACGCCCAAATCTACTGACCCCGGATTTGGGGGCGTTACAACTTCCAGTTCAGGTTACAGCACCAATGTGGGCTGTGTTTCAAGCATGGAATTTGGTACATGGACCACAACAAAACCAAATGTAATGCAGTACATGTATAGGAAACAATGCAAATGTATGATCTTAACTGTATGAATGCAAATATTTATGTTTTGACTGACAGTACTTCCACTTTATGAATGTATGAATGGAATTAGTACTTCAATGTACGAATGTGTGAATATATGACTGCAATTAGTGAGTACTAAGTGCCCTAATTACTAAGTGGTTGTGTCCAACGGGGATGCAGATTCAAGGAAGCTCGAAGGACCCCCCAAGATAGCTCTTATTAGCAGGGCATAGTGTGTGCATAGTGTGTGTGAATTAGGACAATACACGAATTGATCAATCCAAAGAAACACATAACAGGAATTACCAATTTGAATAAGCACAACAATTTCACAGGAATTGATCACAGGAATTACCAAAGAAACACGAATTGATCACAGGAATTTCACAGAACAATCCAAAGAACCACAACAATTTAAGAAATTTCACAGGAATTAACAATCTAAAATACACGAATTAACCAATTCACAGTGTTAGTCACAGAGGCATGCCTGAATACATCTAATAACAAGCCCAAGTGGTTCGTAATGCTATGCATTACCTACATGACCTCTTAACTGAGGGAACCTCTAGTTGTAGAGTTTCTACTTGTTTGTACTATGTAATAGGCATCAAATTCTATCTGTGTAACTGTACCTACTAAGTCAAGAATAAAGCTTGAAAGAAGTTCTAAGGTTCATGCCTCAAGCAAGGGAATGAAGACTGTCAAATAATCACAGTTGGGATTTGAAGAATTGAAGAAATGAAGAAATTGCCTAAGTACTAATTCGAGAAGTACATTTGTCTATTCGAGAAGTCTAGCATTCGAGAAGTCTGGAGTTCGATATCTCAGAAGACACTATTCGATATCTCTCAATATGCTATTCGATATCTCAGGGATTCGATATGTCAAAATGCTCTATTCGATATCTCAGGGATTCGATATGTCAAAATGCTCTATTCGATATCTCAGGGATTCGATATGTCAAAATGCTCTATTCGATATCTCAAGGAGTTCCAGAGAAAAGAGCTATTCGAGAAGTGATTCGATATGTCAAGATAACACTATTCGAGAACTCAGAGTTATCGATCAAGTCAACTCCAGTTCTCGAATCACTCACTTAGTCACTTCTCGAATACATTCTTGAGGACAAAATACTGAAGAATTGTACAAGTCAGAAACCTGCAACAAGCCAGGATACTTTATTTGACTCTGTCCTATAAAGCATGCTGGAAAGCCTACAAAGAAGCTTGGAGAGATAAGACAAGGGACAAGGAGCTGAAGAAGTGGATCTAAACAGGCTTTTCAAAGTCAAATCTGTAGCCGTTTGGACTCTTACTAAAATGAGATAGACAGACTGGAAAGTGCTTTTGTTTTACCTACCTCATTTGTAGCAAGTGGGTGTATCCATGTCTATAAGGATTGAAGGTAGTGTTTTTCGTAAGTTCGTTCACAGGGAAGGACTCTCAATATTGATTCCGAGTAGATTGTCTCTTACAATCTAGAAGTGTGTAAATGGGGGGGTTTTGATTTGGTTGTGGTGTTTTATCAAACACCTTGCATACAATAAATAAATTGCTACAAAAATACAACTAAGTTAATGGCAACTATCCAAATTTACAAACACAACAAGCACAATGAATGAATAAGCAAGATAAGAGATACTTGACCCAAGGATAATGGAAAATCAAGCACTTCAACCCAACAAGCAAAATATAACCAACTCTACCTAACCAAGATAATTGGTGAAGCACACAATCACTTATTTCTCTTCTAAAAACACTAATTTAGTGAAGCACATAAATTAGCTCTCTTGATAATAGCTACCAATAATGAAGCACTACTAGTATAACCAAATCAAGGAATCAATCAAAGAGAGGCTAGGACAAACCCAAGGATGAGAAGCTCAACCTAGGTATTTGCACTTGAATCTTGAGAATTTAGGTACACTAAACTTGTGCTACTATAATGAATGTACTAACAATTACGGATTAGCACAAACAATTAGCAATTGATATTACAAGAAGAGCAAATTGAAGCAACTTACAATTCTCCAAGCAAAATCATAAACAATACAACTCAAGCATTCAAGATAGAGTTAAATAAATCTTACTTAAATTGAGATGGGTTTAGTACAAGAGATCCTCCTTGAGCCAAATATATGATGTTAGTTACTCATAATCAATGCTAGATTATGAGTAATTGATGTATCTCTCTCTACTCTACTAACCCTAGTTTATGTTCTTTTAGAGCCCAAGCCAATGAGATGAAGTTAGATGTTATAAAATGTAGGGTTTGGCTTCTTTTAATACACAGCAGGATTTTGCACGGCCGTGCAACTGCCCGTGAGAAAAACTGCACTCTGCACTACTTGGAACACTCTGCACGGCCTGCTGCACGGCCGTGCAGTAGCCCGTGCAAAAATCTGCATCATTTAAACTCTTTGAACGGCCTAGCGAACGGCTTGCGGAGCGGTCGTGCGAGATAAAATCTTCAAGATAACACATTAAAAACCTCCCGGCATCGCAAGATTGCATCTTCTAACCACCCTCTTGAATAATCTTTGCTTTCATGCCCAAATTAAGCCATCTTTTCAACAATTAAGCGTGAGGCACTGAAAGATGAAAACATAATTAATATCGATAAAACAACATTCGAAACTAACAAAAATGCAAGAGAATAAATGACAAAACGTGTATAAAATACACGTTATCAAATCTTCCCCCACTTGAACTTTGCTAGTCCCGAGCAAACTAATATTAGCAACACCCTATACTCCTAACTAGTACCACTTCCGTAGGTGATCACGGTTGCATTTGGCATATGCAACAAGCCCTTGGAACCCCTAGGTAGCCCTAGTGGACGAGTGAAGTCTCGTGAGGGTTTATAGATGATGTACCCACAAAATCACAAAAACCACTAATAAACAAGAAACTAACAATATCTACTAATTAAACTAACTACTACACTCACATGTCCGAGTCTTCTACTTGTAACTAAAATCAAACATATAGAGCTATTCACCTTATCATCCACAATAACGAGCTAACAACCAATTCAAGAATCAAGATAACACACCTTGTGCAAAATGTAACCATGACATTAAAGATAGAATGATTGCACTTCAATCGTGAACACTAGACAAGATGATCACAAAGCATACATGGCCTCGCATTAAGAAGATGAAATTGTATGGTGAAAAATCTCACATCTCTCAATTATGCATCACACAAGTATGGGCTAGAGATTTCACTCAACTCCAAGTCTAAATGCATGCGCTCTACTTGACCTTGCATATTCACCTAAATTCCGGATTGCACCAAAAACAAGGAATTCATAAAATGGGTTGTAATGGGGCTTGGGTGAAGGTGCGAAAATTTAAGTCCAAAGAATGTGTAAAAGTTTCGCTAGTTGAGTCAAAATGACGCTTGCTCGCTTCATCCACCACATTCCAAACTAAAGAATATCTTCACTCATTTACAATTAGAAAACACAACCACATTTACCAAGAAAATTGAATCAAAATAATGTACAATGATTTATTGCTTTTTTTTCTTTTTTCTTTTTTTTTTAACATCCCCTTTCTTATTGCCCTTTTTTTTTAGCAAAGGGGATGCATTATATATAAATATTACAATGAATCTTGAACCACATCTAGATATACACGTCGAACTAGTTCCCGCTTACAATAAATAGAATTCTTCCTCTTCACAACTTTTCCAAATTCACATGCTCATCAAACAATTCTTTCCAAGACTCAACTAGCTCAACTAGGTCGAGAGTGAAGTATTTGGCTATGACTCATGTATAAAAGGGGAGAGTGACGAAGAAAAATATGGATATAAGCTTCAAAGGGGTAACTAGGGATTATTTTCATGGTTCACAAGCTAAAAGGCCAAAAAATGTTATCCTAAATAGAATTTCCTTATTATGGTGCATCCATGAATGAAGGTTTAATGCAAGCCCTAGAGCAACAAACACACATAAAGAGGGAGCAACACACAAGCAAAAGAATCATCGTTCAAGGCCTCACAAGGTTTAAGTTGTAATAACATCTTCTCGATTTGATTCCATGCATTCTAAGAGATAATCGTCATGTCACAATTTAATTACAAACAATCTAGACTTTTCATGTCATTTTAAGTGTGAGTGTGTGCAAAAAGGTGCATCAACTTATAGATTCACATCAAATTGATAATGCTAGACACGTAATAGGAGAAAACAAAGCTACAAGCTCACAATGTCATAAATTTTACAAACAAGTAAACACACTCATGACTAAACTTATTTTCCAAATGTAAACAAAACGGACATCAAAATCAACAATCCTTCCCCCACTTAAAACATGGCATGTCCTCATGCATGACAAATAAAACGAAGTAAAGATATGAGTGAAAGGGAACTCCCCTGAAAATAAAGAACAAGAACCGGGAGCAAAACCACTCATACTTGTCAAAATCCAACTTCGAAATGTGCAAGCCAAGAATTGAATTAATGCCACGAACAATCAACATAAATCCTTGAATGCTTTAGCAAAATATTAATTCCTGAAAACATGAACAAACACATCAAGGCACGAGTGGAACAAATACAAAAAATCATAAAAATTGGAATTAGCGATACTAAATATTATTGAGCGGGTCACTATTTTTTTGTTTTCTCTTTTTTTCTTTTTTTGCAGTGAAATAGAATTCACTAGACATATCACAAAAATACATAAAAATCAATCAATATATTTTTTTTTAGAAAATAAAATAGATGAAAAAGAAGATCCCACTCATTAATATTTAGATCAATCCTCAAACCCACAAAATGCATAACACCCTTCATAAATGCGAGTGAGGACCAAAAATTTGACATACACATAATATATAAATACATGTGTACCTTGGGTTGCCTCCCAAAAAAGCGCCTTTGTTTAATGTCGTTGGCTCGACTTATTTATACAAGTACCATAACTAATGAGGTGAAAAAGCAAATAAATGCACATACCTACGAATCAATAATAAGAACAAGGTGTGCAAATATACCTTCGATCCATAAAAATATAAAAATATTTTTATGATCTTCACATCTTCGGGAGACTTTGAAAAGGCAAAATAGTTAGAAAAATCGTCAGAATAATCATTATAACTATGACTCAAAAATTGTTCCCAAATTGGATCCTTATATACCCAAGCAAAAATTTCAACCTCATCCATCTTAGGCTCAAATTCCTTCTCAATTTTAATTGGACAATCATCAATTTTTATCTCATCTACCAATTCATTAAGCTCAAAAATATTTTCTAAATTTGGTAGATTCTCAACGACATCCAATTTATCATTGTCAAGCTTAGGGCAATCGTCAACTAAACAAGCAAATTCATCATGCACAACATTTTCATCAATTATAAAACAAGAATCATGATTAGTAGGAGAATTGACCTCCTCTAATCGACTCACGGATTCGGCTAGTTGACTCATTTGCTCTTCCAAGTTGGATAAGCTTTGAGAAGTGTTCTTTTCCATTTGAGAAATGATCTTTTCCAAGTTGGATATACTTTGAAATGTGGTGTTTTGAAATTGGAGGTTGTTTGCCACCATTTGCTTCATCATTTCTTCAAGTGATGATAATGTAGATGAAGAAGACCCTTGATGGTCTTGGGAATTATATTGCGGATCATAACATTGGTTTTCACAAGCATATGAATAATCGATGCTAGGAGGGTAAGGAGCATAGCATGAGTTTGTAGAATATAAAGAATTCACCTGATACGCATTAAAATTCTGAAAAGAATTAAAATCTTGATATCGTTCTTGATCATAGGTGAAATCTTGAGCGTTATTCCAACCAAAATAGTTATCCATCGTCTCCTGAAAGAGTTAGTTCATGTCTATATACAATAAACATGAAGACACACCAATAAAAACAACAAAGAAAGAAAGAAAGAAAGAAAAAATTATATACAAAGATAAAATCTAAAATATAAGAAACAATTAACTCAAAATTAATATTGTTGCCTTCCCCGGCAGCGGCGCCAATTTGAAGGTAGTGTTTTTCGTAAGTTCGTTCACAGGGAAGGACTCTCAATATTGATTCCGAGTAGATTGTCTCTTACAATCTAGAAGTGTGTAAATGGGGGGGTTTTGATTTGGTTGTGGTGTTTTATCAAACACCTTGCATACAATAAATAAATTGCTACAAAAATACAACTAAGTTAATGGCAACTATCCAAATTTACAAACACAACAAGCACAATGAATGAATAAGCAAGATAAGAGATACTTGACCCAAGGATAATGGAAAATCAAGCACTTCAACCCAACAAGCAAAATATAACCAACTCTACCTAACCAAGATAATTGGTGAAGCACACAATCACTTATTTCTCTTCTAAAAACACTAATTTAGTGAAGCACATAAATTAGCTCTCTTGATAATAGCTACCAATAATGAAGCACTACTAGTATAACCAAATCAAGGAATCAATCAAAGAGAGGCTAGGACAAACCCAAGGATGAGAAGCTCAACCTAGGTATTTGCACTTGAATCTTGAGAATTTAGGTACACTAAACTTGTGCTACTATAATGAATGTACTAACAATTACGGATTAGCACAAACAATTAGCAATTGATATTACAAGAAGAGCAAATTGAAGCAACTTACAATTCTCCAAGCAAAATCATAAACAATACAACTCAAGCATTCAAGATAGAGTTAAATAAATCTTACTTAAATTGAGATGGGTTTAGTACAAGAGATCCTCCTTGAGCCAAATATATGATGTTAGTTACTCATAATCAATGCTAGATTATGAGTAATTGATGTATCTCTCTCTACTCTACTAACCCTAGTTTATGTTCTTTTAGAGCCCAAGCCAATGAGATGAAGTTAGATGTTATAAAATGTAGGGTTTGGCTTCTTTTAATACACAGCAGGATTTTGCACGGCCGTGCAACTGCCCGTGAGAAAAACTGCACTCTGCACTACTTGGAACACTCTGCACGGCCTGCTGCACGGCCGTGCAGTAGCCCGTGCAAAAATCTGCATCATTTAAACTCTTTGAACGGCCTAGCGAACGGCTTGCGGAGCGGTCGTGCGAGATAAAATCTTCAAGATAACACATTAAAAACCTCCCGGCATCGCAAGATTGCATCTTCTAACCACCCTCTTGAATAATCTTTGCTTTCATGCCCAAATTAAGCCATCTTTTCAACAATTAAGCGTGAGGCACTGAAAGATGAAAACATAATTAATATCGATAAAACAACATTCGAAACTAACAAAAATGCAAGAGAATAAATGACAAAACGTGTATAAAATACACGTTATCAAGGATACAGCCTCACTTCCTTAGCTGTAAAGGTGTTGAAGTTTCTCAAATACCCAGAAAATATCTCTCTGAGAAAAACGAAGCTGAGAATACTATCATTTGTATTCACAGATTGTAGCAAAATCTTAATCTAATAAGATATTAGATTAAAGTGATATTGTGTTGTGTTTGTCTTTAATTATCCGCATCTTCATATCTCACACACTCATCACTTATCTTGCTGCAAAGATTCAAGAACGAAGAAAAGTTCAAGAATCCATTCACCCCCCCCCTCTGTATTCTTTTACTGTATTCAATACTCAACAAGTGGTATCAGAGCAGGCTGTTTAATCTAAACAGAAAACGATCATGAGTTCGAATACACCAAAGACTACAGGTACGGTAAAGGTCCCTAAGTTCGACAAAGAGAATTACAACCTCTGGAAAATAAAAATGCTGTTGTTCATCAAAGCTGCCAATCCTCTCTACCCTGACATTCTCAAGAATGGTCCATTCATACCACAACAAGAAGTTGCTGAATCCACAGTGGGCGCAGTAGTCATTCCTAGATCATACGTTCCAAAAGAGCCATCCAAATGGACGGACTCAGAGAAGGAAAAGATTGCCCTAGACAGCCACCTCATGTTGTTAATCATAGACTCCATGGATATGTCGATGTTTGCCAACATAGCATCATGCAGATCAGCCAAGGACATGTGGAATCACATCGAGGTGTTATGTGAAGGGACAGAGGAGGTAAGAGAAAATAAGAAACAGATACTGGTCACACAGTATGAGGCGTTCATGGCACAGCCCAAGGAAAGTATCACTGATATGTTTGAAAGATTTCACAAGCTGGTGACTGAGCTCCAAATGAATGGGAAGGTTTACAGCACTAAGGAATTAAATATGAAGTTTCTACTATCGTCACCAAACCATCTAGAGCAAAGGGTCATATCCCTAAGAGAAAGAGATTTGAACAAAGTCACGTATGATGTGCTCTATGGGGTTTTAAAGACACACGAGCTTGAGTTGCTTCAAAAGAGGGCTATCCAAGCTAACCAAGGCAGAATGATAAACACATCCTGTGCCTTGATTGTCAACAAATCTATTCAAGACCTGGAAGCATCTGCAAGTCAGCTGAGAATAGAAGAGATAGTAGATGATGAAGAAACTGAGGAAGTAGTGACTGAACCTGCTGATGACAAGGAAGAAGATGAGTTCTACACTCTTGAAGAGCTGGATGGCATGGAAAATACATCATATGCTTTTATGGCTAGAAAATTCCCAAACATCAGATTCAAGAGGAATCAGCCCTTCAAGCCTAGACCTCAAAATCATTCATTCAACAAGAGCAAGGCACCTATGAAAACAAACAAGAACAGATTTAAAACCAGCTATGTGGATAGGTCGTCTGTAAGATGTTATAGATGCAATGACCTAGGGCATTTTGCCAGTGAATGCAAGAAGCCTAAAAAGAAGGATAAGGAGTTTCTTGAGCTTGAAGCTAAGTATGAGGCCCTTCTAAAGAAGCAGACACCAGGTAAGGCTTACATAGCTGAAGGGAAGTGTTGGGATGATTCTGACAGTGATGGGGAAGAACAAGAATTCTGCAACTATGCCTTGATGGCCAATTCCAAGGAAGAACCATCTGCATCAGACTCACAGGTACCATCTCTCACTACCATAGACATGTCTGTTTCTGAATATAAATCTTTGGTTGAACAACTATCCGTTGAGATGTTTAACATTCATACTAGTATGACTGCTGCTAATGAAGAGATTGCTAAACTGTCTACTAGGAATGAATTGTTAAATAAGAGAAATGAGGAACTAGAGCTAACTACTGTGCAAATAGAAAATCTTAAACAAGAGATTGAGTATCTAAAGAATAAAGTTCTATGTGCTAGTCAAGTTGAGAAAGCTCTTAGGGATGAGTTAGCTGAAAATGAATTTAAGTTGAAGACATTTAAGAATTCCTCTAGTCTATTGCAGTCTTATCATGAGAAAAATCTAGCTAGACCTAAGGCTGCCATTGGACTTGATTATGACACTCTTAAACAGAGGAAAGGCTATGCAGTCATTGAAGATGACATTGTTGTTCAAGAGGAGGTGCCTCAGGTTTTGAAAAAGACTGAGAATCCAATATTTAAAACACCAACACTTGAGATTGATGAGGATGCCTTACTCATCAAGCAAATGTTGGAGGATGAAGATGAGGCACAATCAAATGAACAACAAGCATCCTCTGAGAGTAAGAATGTCAAAATCAAAGCCAAGGAGCCAGTAGGAGGTAGACCTAGACTTGAGAAATCTGTAAATTTTGTTTCAGCTGGGAATTATGAGACTAAGAAGAAAGTGACTAATAAGAGACCAAACAGGAATGGCAAATTAGGGATTAACAAAGATAACAACTATGCTTATGTGCCAAATGCCCCTAGGAAAGTTTGTCAAAACTGTTTTAGCTCTAATCATTTGACTCATGCTTGCAAGAAACCATCTGGTAGTGTTGCTAAACCATTCTATGATTGCTCTGTGCCTTTAAGACATAGAGACTCTCCTTTCTGTGATAAACTTGATTGTATGCCATGTAACATGAATGTGATGACTAGTTGTTTTAATTTGAGAAGACAATTCATGGAGGGCTGTATCAATCATAATGTTCACACACACTACACAAGGACAAAGTCTTCAAGTCCTCCTAAAGTTAGGAAGGTACCTCTGTCACCTAAGTCTAAGAACCCTGATTCTAAGACTCCCAACAGTGACAAGAAGACCAACATCAAGAAAACTGATAAGCATGCTGATTTTGATAAAACTGTCACTAAGTCACATGGACCCAAACTCGTTTGGGTACCAAAGGAGAAGTAATACTTTTGTGTTTGCAGGGCAAAGAAAGTAAAAAGAAGGTCATGTGGATTTTGGACAGTGGATGCTCAAATCATATGACTGGTGATATGGCCCTGCTATCACAGTATGAGGAAAAGGCTGGCCCAATGGTTGCTTTTGGAGATGACAGCATTGGCAACACACTGGGATATGGCAAGTTGGAAATTGGAAATGTCATCATTGAGAATGTAGCACTGGTCAAGGGGCTCAAGCATAATCTACTGAGTGTTGGTCAATTCACTGACAGAGGCTTCAAAGTGAACTTTGACAAAGATGAATGTTTGATCACCCACAAGAAGACTGGTGATTTTGCTCTGTCTTGAGTAAGGAAGGGAAGCCTGTTTGTAGCCAATATGGACTCTGCAAGCAAGGACACAATTTGTTGCTTCTACTCAAAAGCATCAAATGAAGACAGTTGGCTGTGGCACAAGAAGCTATCACACCTGAACTTCAAAGCCATTAATTCCCTAGTCAAAAGGGAGTTAGTGAGAGGCATGCCCACACTTGAATTCTGTCAAGAAGGAGTGTGTGAGGCGTGTCAAAAGGGAAAAATGAAAAGATCAAGCCACAAGTCAAAAACAGTGACATCTATAACCAAGCCCCTGCAACTGATTCATATGGATTTGTTTGGGCCTGTCAATATTATGTCACTAGGAAGGAAGAAGTATGCTCTAGTGATGGTTGATGATTTTACAAGGTATACATGGGTAGAATTTCTGGCATCAAAGGATGAGGCTCCACAAGTAATCATTGAGCACATAAAGAAAGTTGACAAAGAAGCAAAGGCCATAAATGCAAGTGTGATTGCATTAAGAAGTGATAATGGGACAGAATTCAGAAATGCCATGCTTGGAGCATTCTGCAAAGAAAATGGTATTTCTCAACAATTCTCAGCTCCAAGGACCCCACAGCAAAATGGAGTTGTTGAGAGAAAGAATAGGACTCTGATAGAGGCTGCTAGAACAATGCTACTTGATGCAAGAATGCCTACATGTTTTTGGGCTGAGGCTGTGAGCACTGCATGCTACATCCAAAACAGAACCCTCATCAACAAAAACACTGGAAAGACACCTTACAACTTGATGACTGGAAAGAAGCCTACTCTAAAGTATATTCATACTTTTGGAAGCAAGTGCTTTGTGCTAAAAGATAATTCAGAATATGTTGGAAAGTTTGATGCAAAGGCATTTGAAGGAATTTTTCTTGGCTACTCTATGGAAAGAATTGCATACAAAGTTTATGTCATCACTCAAAAGAAAGTTATGGAAAGCACAGATGTGACATTTGATGACAGCAAACTACTTGGATTAGAAGAAGCCAATGATGAAGATAAAGATCCTTTGAAGTTTGACAATCTAGATGATTCTGATGAGGAGATTGAAACTGAATTTGAGCCCACAATTCAACAAACTCAAGTGAATGAAGAACCCGTGTCAACCAACAATGAAGAAACAAGCATCCAAGACACACCTGTGATTAGTGGAAACTTCACAGGGGGAGGAAATGTAAATGATCATGATCTGGATGATGAAGCAACATCAAGGCTGAGAAATCAATCTGAACATACAAGGAAATGGGATAGATCACATACTGCAGATCAGATAATTGGAGATCCAAATACAGGAGTGAGGACAAGGAGAGCAACTCTAAATGAATGTCTCTATGGTTGCTTTCTATCCCAAGTTGAGCCTAAGAAACTTGATGATGCATTGTTGGATCCTGACTGGATAATTGCTATGCAAGAGGAGCTAAATCAATTTGAAAGGAGCAAAGTATGGGAACTAGTGCCTGCACCAAAGGATAGAACCGTTGTTGGAACTAAATGGGTTCTAAGGAATAAGATGGATGAAAATGGTGTAGTCATAAGGAACAAAGCAAGGTTGGTTGCAAAAGGATACTCTCAACAGGAAGGTATTGACTATGATGAGACCTTTGCCCCTGTTGCTAGACTAGAAGCCATCAGAATTTTCTTGGCATTTGGTGCACATTCTAATTTCAAGGTCTATCAAATGGATGTCAAGAGTGCATTCCTGAATGGGGAGTTGGAAGAAGAAGTATATGTGCAACAACCACCTGGCTTTGAGGATCCACAGTTTCCCCACTTTGTCTACAGATTACTTAAAGCATTGTATGGACTCAAGCAAGCTCCTAGGGCATGGTATGACACACTATCACAATTTCTACTGGAGAATCAATTCACTAGAGGCACACTGGACAAGACACTGTTCTACAAGAAACATGGTGATGATATTATCCTAGTTCAAATCTATGTGGATGATATCATATTTGGCTCTACAAATGAGAAGCTGTGTGAAAAATTCTCTAAGCTCATGCAAAGCAGATATGAGATGAGTATGATGGGAGAATTAACATTCTTTCTTGGACTGCAAGTTAGTCAAAGGAAGGATGGCATTTTTATAAGTCAAACCAAATACATTAAAGATTTACTGAAGAAATTTGATTTGGAAGAATGTTCACCTGCAAAGACACCCATGGCCACTGCCACCAAGTTAGATGATGACGCTAAGGGCAAAAAGGTAGATATCTCAATCTACAGAGGCATGGTTGGTTCTCTACTCTACCTCACTGCTAGTAGGCCAGATATCATGTTTGCTACATGCTTATGTGCAAGGTTTCAATCAAACCCAAAGGAATCACACATGATAGCAATAAAAAGGATCTTCAAATATCTGAAAGGCACACCAAACTTGGGGTTATGGTATCCTAAGGACACAGGGTTCAATCTGGTTGGTTATTCTGATGCTGATTATGCTGGATGCAGAGTGGATAGGAAAAGCACATCAGGTAGCTGCCAGTTTCTTGGACAAAGGTTAGTCTCTTGGTACAGCAAGAAACAACAATCTGTGTCAACTTCCACAGCTGAAGCTGAATACATAGCTGCTGGAAGTTGCTGTGCTCAAGTGCTTTGGATTAGAAACCAACTTAGAGATTATGGACTTGTGTTGGAAAGAATTCCTATCATGTGTGACAACACAAGTGCAATCTCTATAGTTGCCAATCCTGTCAATCATTCTAGGACAAAGCACATTGACATCAGATATCATTTCATTAGAGAACATGCAACTAATGGAACCATTGAGTTGCATTATGTTCCCACAGAGAAACAACTAGCTGACATATTCACTAAGCCATTAGATGAAGCCACCTTCACAAGGTTGGTTAGTGAGATTGGAATGCTGAATTCTTCAAATTCTGGCTGAGTGAATATATCAACTAGATTGTTGCAGCAGTAAATACTTACCTTATCAAATGCTCAATATTTTTAAAGTAAGTATTGGCTGGATTATGATTTATAAATATTCCACAATGCTGCATATGATGAAAATCATACATCTTTAGCTTGAAATTTCTGTGAAATTTTGAGAGAATCACTATTTAATTTAGTAGAATATTCTTCAGTGAATATTTCTGGTAAATTTTAAAAGATAGTGAAAATTGAATTTTATGAGTGAAAAGTATAGTTCGATAAGTCAGACTTCTCGAATGGTTCATTGTTTTGTCATGGCTCGAGTTCTCGAATAGGCCTATCAAGAACCCTCCTGAGTTCTCGAATAGTGTCTTTTGAGAAATCGAATATCACACTTTGAGTTCTCGAATAGAGTATTTTAGTTCTCTAATGATGGAGTTCTCGAATACTGTATTTGAGTTATCGAATCATTTGAAAAGGCTGATTTCTCGCTGACACTTAATCGCTTTTTGGATTTATATTCAAACCTTCATTTCACTCATAAAAATATATTTTACTTAACTTTGAATTATTTTCTGAGTTAAATCACTGCCAGCTGTGAGTTAAAAACTGCCTGAGATATCGAATAAGCCTTTCTTGACTTCTCGAATAGTTGTTTCATACTTCTCGAATGACTTGTCGCTACAGAACACTTATCTATCGACAACTCAAGACATTCATTTATATATATACAACTTCACAACTATTCAATTCATTTCGTTCGATTTCTCAAGCATCTCAACTCCTGAAACCTCTGAAAAACCCTAACTGCGAATTTCTTCTTCAATCCTAATTCTCTTTTCTTCTCTACCCAAATGGCAAACACTCAACTCACCATACCATCCCAAACTAATTTCATCGCAATCTCCAGTGATGTGGAAGCACCGAATGCCAATTTCAAGTGCTTTGTTCGGTGGTTGTTTGAATCATACATCAAGAGTGCGCTCTCAGCCAACCCAACTCTGTACATAGATCTATTGGAACAATTCTGGAGGACTGCTACTGTGGAGGTCATCGCTCTTGAGAATGCTATCACCTCTTATATTGTTCACTGCAAGATTCAAGGAGAGGATATCACTATCACCACTGCAGACATGAATCAAGCCTTGAATATGCAGCAAGAGACGTATGATGCTCTGGCCTCCAATGATGAGTTGGAAGGATTCTTTGACTTCATCAACTACTCTGATACTATCAAGCTGGGAAAGTTGAATAGGAAGTTCTTGAGGAAAGAATGGAGCTTTGTATTTGCTACACTCCTTCAAGTATTCACTGCACGGAAATCAAGCTTTGATCAGATTAGTACACCCGTGCAGCAGCTTGCCTATGCCTTGGCTCATGGGAGAAAGATAGATGTTGGACTTCTCATCCTACAGGAACTCTATGGGAGACTTGGTCAGACCACAGCCAAGAGAGGTAATGAAATTTTCTTTCCTCGCTTTATTCAATCAGTGCTTAACTTTAAAAATGCTTCTTTGATTGAATTGCCTGGAGTAGATAAGAGTAAAATAGGCTATCCTAGGTCCATGACCAAACTCATTTTTGGTAATTTGGAGACTAGGAATGATGTGGATGTAAGACTTAGCATAACTCCCCACATGGAGGGTTTGTTTAGGTCTTACCCCCACAACATGCCAATATTTGATTCAAAATCACAGTTAGCACAGCCTAAGCAAGGAGAACAAAGTGCTAACCCAAGGCCTACTAACCAACCCCCTCAGCCAAACACTCTATCCATCAAAGAGCCAACTGCATCATCCTCTCAAAAGGGTGATGTTAGTAAAAAGAAGAGAAAACAGGTTGCTTCTGAACCTTTAGAAATCTTAACTGAAGCAGCCTTGGCTGTAGAACTAGGGTTAGAAAGTGAGAAACCTGAGTCACCTATCATAAGCCTAAAGAAGAAGAAGAAGTCTAAAACCACCTCTTCAGTCACTCAAATGGCTGAAGTTGTAAAATCAGGGGCACACAGCTCACTAGATGTATCCTCTCAACAGGATGCATCTATAGAATCAAGCATCCTCCCCAATGCACCTATCTGTAAAGAGTCAGCACAAGGGAGTGATAAGGCTGGCACAACACTGAGTGGAGAGCACATCATAACTGAAACTCCCTCTATTTCTCAGGGGGAGTTGCCAAAATCTTGTCTACAACACACTTCTCTTTCACAATCTACCACTCATATTTCTTTGAAGCCTGCAACTCAAGCAATTGAGGAGCAAGGCATTGATCATCAAGAATTCTTTTCCTTTGATGAGCCAATGAATTCAAGTGACTTGGTGCATGACACCTTGCTCACCACCCAGGTACCACATTTGGATGGTCAGGTAGGGCTGAGCATTCGGTCGGTTCGGTCCAGAACCGGACCGAACCGAAAGAACCGAAAACCGAATTAGGCATTTTTTTTGGAACCGGACCGAACCGAAATATGCATATGGACCGGACCGGAACCGAACCGAAATATTTCGGTCGGTTCGGTTCTGTCCAAAAGAACCGAAATTTTGTCCATATGATAGAGTAATGAATATATATTCTGCAGTCTGCTCTGCATTTCTACTACTACACTAGTCACTCTACTGCCAGTACACTAAAATTTAGTGTTGTACTCTACTAGTTTGCTACACTGCTACTGCCAGTACCTAAAAAAAGAACTAAAACAGTTAAACAGATTATTACAGAGTACAGAACTAAAATAGATTATTACAGAGTACCTAAATGTGCTCTTGCAGGCTGCAGAGCAGAACTAAAATAGAACTAAAACATTAAGTTAATAATATTATTACAAATTAAACATCAAATTCAACTGAGTACAGAACTGTTTGCAGTGCAGCTGTGCAGTAAATCCCTCACCCTCAACGAATCTAAAGGGGAGTTCATCAATGATGATCATGGAAGCTAACTTATGTCTACTTGTTTTTTGATCAAAACGCCAATTTTTAAGAATGCCATCATTTCCACCTACGGATTGTAAAGACAATTGTGTTTGTTTTGAGTTTGACTCACCACTAAGTGGTAACTTTGAGCAACCTTTGATATGTTTTATAAGATTGCTAGTGCCATTTTGACTACTATCGGAGAAGTATTCCTTACCACAATGCTTGCACCTAGCTTTTTTAAACCCTTCCGCATCCACAAACCTCTCCATATGATCCCAAACTTCCGACCTCGATTTCATAGGCTTTCTTTTTCTCTTGGCGGAGCTTGCTTGAGTTGGAGGATTATTAGCATCATTAGAATCTCCCATCCCCTTGTCTCGTAGTGAATCTGATTGCGACATTATTTGCACTGAAACGAAGAGGAACAATAAATCAAAATTTTAATTTTTAAGCTACTGACTACTGAGTCTACACTGCTAGTGTGCTACTGTTTTAAGTCGTTTTAAAATGAAGTCATAGTGCCTGTATAAAAAAGCTTCTCTACCTGTGTTTACCATAATTCGAAAAGATACAGTAGCATCACAGTCCACAGAAAGAAAGTAACAGGACACCGACTAAAAGGGAATTTCAATTCATCAACAGACTTGAGATTAATCAGGCCTGAGTTTGATCTTTTAAGATGTCTTCCCTTTCCCTCAAGCATCTTTTAAAATTTAACTATTAAGAAATCTAATAATTAACATTTAAGAGTATAAGAATCTAGAATCAAAACCTATTAACAAATTAAGAAAAATAAATAATGAAAACTTTAAAAGAATCTAACAATTAACGAATTAAGAATCTAACAAGTAACAACTTAACATTTAACTTTAACGAATTAGATTCAAGAATCTGATAATATAACCTTAATTAAAGGTAAAACTTAGAAGGATGATTGAGGACTGACCGACTGAGAAGTGACCGGCGGCGAGGGGTTTAGGAGAGGCGGCCGGCGGCGAGCAGTGAGCTGAGGGGCGGCGGCCGGCCGGACTTCGTGTTCGTGGAATCGTGGATTCGTGGTAGACGCCAGACGGTATTGTTTATTTGTTTTAGATTGGGGATGTAATACACTTACAGAGTCTCTCTACTGACTTTACATTTACAGATTACAGTTTACTACTTTACTTACATTATTTATATATTTAAAATATAAATGTAAATATATATTTTAATAATTCGGTTTATTCGATCCAGAACCGAATTAATTTAAAAAGAACCGGACCGAACCGAACTATACTTCGGTCCAAACCGAAAAACCGAAAAAACCGGATTTTTTGAAATTTTAGAACCGAACCGAACCGAATTAACAAATTTCGGTTCGGTTTTTCGGTTTCGGATCGGTT
Organism: Saposhnikovia divaricata; assembly: GCA_036435485.1. Taxonomy (NCBI): domain Eukaryota; kingdom Viridiplantae; phylum Streptophyta; class Magnoliopsida; order Apiales; family Apiaceae; genus Saposhnikovia; species Saposhnikovia divaricata. The sequence continues at coordinate 48,797,170 of CM071594.1, read as the reverse complement.
TTGCTCAGCCCTATGGTCAGGGAATGCATGCTGGGGCATATCCTAATGACACCATCACAAACACAGAGGATTCACTAGTTCTTACTAGAGACTCTGTGCCTGTGTCAACTACTGTTGTAACTCATCCCACTTCTGTGGAGACAGCAGTAGTAGAGTCTGTTCATCCGGTTGCAGAAGTTGCATCTGTAACTGAGGAGCCTAGCAAGCCTAGCTCTAGCTCTAACTTTTTGTCTCAATGGCTGAAGCCTGTGCAACATGACAGTGCTTCAGGATCAGGGTCTGTTCCACCACAATTGACGGTTGAAGCACTTCAAAGCTTAGTTGTGGATCAGATCCCTGAGTTCACAAAAATTGCTCAGCACCTTCTCACTGCAAACATGCCCAATCCAGACTATGAAGCTATTCTCCTATGTCACAAAGAGGATGTAGAGCTACAGAAGGAGAAGATCATAGATGAAACTGAGAGAGATGGGAATATCGATGCTTGGCTGCAAGGAACCAATTCAATCCCTCTCTCAGAAGGTCTCCAGTATCTCAGAGAAGAGTACATCACTTCACTAGGGTCCAATGCCAAATCTCTCAACCCTACTGATGTGTTTGAAGCAGTGAATGACAACTATAAAGGCATTCTCAAGGCTGCACACTATCTTGGTAAAGGCTTAAAGACAGAAATTAATGAAGTGTGTTCAGCTACAACCAAGGAGGTGCATGAGATCAAGAGGACTTTTGATGCTAAATTCCCTCAATTGGAGACTGTTCTCAAGGACATTCGAACCTGCAATGCTACTTGCACCAGGATGGACAATGGTTTGGCTATTCTCAAGGATGCTGTCACAGGTCTGGGGCACAAATTTCAATCCTTATCAGATCAGACAACTGATGCTAATGCCATGCTCAGGACCCTCTTTGCAAATCAATATGGAGACAAGCTGGTCACTGAGGTTCCTGTGCATGAGATGTCAAGGTTCGAAGTGCAGAGACTAAAGGATCAATCCCTATCTGGTTTTAAGGCCAATGAACTCTTCATTAAAGTGGATACTCTTGAAAAGGAGGTAGTCTCTCTCCACAAGTCCAATGCTCATCTTACAGACACTGTGACAACTCTGACTGAGCAGTTGAACACTCAAGCCACCACCACAGCTGATGTTCTTCTGCATCAACAATCAATGTTGTCTGCAATGATGAAGCACATGGGTCTCCCTCTACCTGATGAATCTTCAACTCCAAAGGTGCCTCCTACAGTCCCTGTGTCTGTCAACAAGCCTAAGGGGGAGAAGAGGATATCAAAGAACTCAAATCCAAAGGGGGAGAGACCACTAGAAAAGGGCATCAAGATCACTGAGGGTGGCCATCAGAGAACTTTGAAATCTACTACTCATGTGCCTGGAAAAGGAAAGGAAAAAGTTGATGAGCCTCCCACTTCTCTGCCAGTTGTCACTCTACCAACTGTGCACATCACTACTCCTGATGGTCAAAGGCAGTCTATCACAACCACAGTGGTTGCAGGGAGTATGCCATCTGACAAGCCTCGAATCTCAATATCTAAGAGTGCCAAGCCAGTAGAAGTGAAGGTGGTCACTGAGGCCAAGCTACAAGAAATTGCAAACTCAAATGTCTATCATGATGATGCATTCTTGGAGTTTCTGAAAGTCTCTAGAGAACAGGCTGGTGATGCTCTGCTATATCATGAGAGTTTGAAGAGTCAGATTGACTGTCTCACTGTAGTACCAAGGAGGCTTAATGATCTATGGCTCAAAGAGATATTGATGGTAGGAAAGAACAAGATATGGCACTTAACCATCAATACTCTACAGAGTCTAAAGCACTCAGAAGTGAATGTGCTCCTTGGACTAATTGAGAAGGGAAATGAGAACAACAAGAGTCTTCATGATGAATTGAGGAATGGTCAACCTTCAAGGCTACCTGAAGTTTTCACAGATCCTAGAACTATTATCTACCAGGCTGGAACAAGAATTGAAGATATCAAGCAGCTGGTCATTCCTAAGCATCTAACTCCTCAAAATAAAAATCTCATCATAGCCATCATTGAGAAACTGATCAAGAAGAAGGGATCAAGAACAGCAGAAGAATTAGAAGCTATATCTTATCTCAGGTCATATATTGCAACTGGCATTGTATCTGAGACTGCTAAGTTCAACCCAAGCAAAGATCAAGACAAGGATGAAGATAAAAGTGATGGAAGGAGAAGACATCACAGGAGTAATAAGGGTGATGAAGACAAGAAGAAGAAGAAGGATGATGAGAAGAGGAAGAATGATGATGATCAAGGTAAAGGCTCTGAGAGGAAAAGTGGAAGACAGCAAGCCTCAGGCATTGCTGACAGTAACCTCACCACAACACAAGACTCTAAGTCTAGGGTGAATGCTGCCAGTAGTGACCTTTCAAAATTTGCATCTATGGCTTCTGCAACTGTCTTGCCACCTCAAGAAGAGAAGAAGATTCAAGTCAAGAAACCATCTGTATGTTTCAAAAAGCAAACTGCTAATGGAATACTACAATGGTCTATAAACAAAGGTCACATACTGCTGCCAAGTAATCATGTAAAAAGAATCAAGTTCAAGCAAGCTGCAAGGAAATCAAAGCCAACCACATCAAAAACCCTGACAATCTATCCAGGCCTAAAACTCCAACCACTAGATGAAGATTATGATCTAGACCAACTGCAATTTTTGCAAGCTCAAAGAATCTATCATGTTGCCATTGTTGATAATTGCCTTGAGATTAAATATTCTGATGGAAGGGAGGAGAAATTCAAACAAGGAGGATGTCAACACTGGGGCAAGCTATATGACATAGAGAGAATCATTGCACTGTTGAGCTCAGAAGATAAAGTGGAGAGAGTATGGAAACTGGAGCTAATTGATTTTGTGAAAATGAAGAGAGATCATGAGGAAAAAGTCAGAAAATAGTGTTTTGAGAAATGGCTGGCAAGGGAGAGAGAAATTGAGAGATTGGAAAGTGAAGCAGAAAAGCTGAGGAAAAAGGGTTTGTGTAGAGTTCAGTTCAACCCCTACATGGTAAAGTATAGGAGGAGGAATGGAAATCAAGTCAACATCAGAATGAATCTACTCAACCACTATCCTGCAAATATTCTGGAACCAGTACTTGAAGATTTCAAAGACTCAATTTTGCTTGAAGAATTGGATGCTATGGCAGAAATAATAAAAGCTATGGATGAGAATACAAGGAAGGAGAAAGAAAGAAGAGAGAAAGAATATGATGAATTTCAAGCCAAAGCTATGGAAAGGGAATCAAAAGACAATGGCTAGTTCTTCATCATAGGCTGTAAGATTACTCACTCTGTAGTTCTATCCAAATTGCTAATGGAAATTCATACCTGTACTATCAAGTTTTATCTTTATGTATGTTAGGCTTGTTATCAGACATGAAATTGTGACTAAGGGTCTTACTCACAATTTGGGGGAGATTGTTAGTCACAGAGGCATGCCTGAATACATCTAATAACAAGCCCAAGTGGTTCGTAATGCTATGCATTACCTACATGACCTCTTAACTGAGGGAACCTCTAGTTGTAGAGTTTCTACTTGTTTGTACTATGTAATAGGCATCAAATTCTATCTGTGTAACTGTACCTACTAAGTCAAGAATAAAGCTTGAAAGAAGTTCTAAGGTTCATGCCTCAAGCAAGGGAATGAAGACTGTCAAATAATCACAGTTGGGATTTGAAGAATTGAAGAAATGAAGAAATTGCCTAAGTACTAATTCGAGAAGTACATTTGTCTATTCGAGAAGTCTAGCATTCGAGAAGTCTGGAGTTCGATATCTCAGAAGACACTATTCGATATCTCTCAACATGCTATTCGATATCTCAGGGATTCGATATGTCAAAATGCTCTATTCGATATCTCAGGGATTCGATATGTCAAAATGCTCTATTCGATATCTCAGGGATTCGATATGTCAAAATGCTCTATTCGATATCTCAAGGAGTTCCAGAGAAAAGAGCTATTCGAGAAGTGATTCGATATGTCAAGATAACACTATTCGAGAACTCAGAGTTATCGATCAAGTCAACTCCAGTTCTCGAATCACTCACTTAGTCACTTCTCGAATACATTCTTGAGGACAAAATACTGAAGAATTGTACAAGTCAGAAACCTGCAACAAGCCAGGATACTTTATTTGACTCTGTCCTATAAAGCATGCTGGAAAGCCTACAAAGAAGCTTGGAGAGATAAGACAAGGGACAAGGAGCTGAAGAAGTGGATCTAAACAGGCTTTTCAAAGTCAAATCTGTAGCCGTTTGGACTCTTACTAAAATGAGATAGACAGACTGGAAAGTGCTTTTGTTTTACCTACCTCATTTGTAGCAAGTGGGTGTATCCATGTCTATAAGGATACAGCCTCACTTCCTTAGCTGTAAAGGTGTTGAAGTTTCTCAAATACCCAGAAAATATCTCTCTGAGAAAAACGAAGCTGAGAATACTATCATTTGTATTCACAGATTGTAGCAAAATCTTAATCTAATAAGATATTAGATTAAAGTGATATTGTGTTGTGTTTGTCTTTAATTATCCGCATCTTCATATCTCACACACTCATCACTTATCTTGCTGCAAAGATTCAAGAACGAAGAAAAGTTCAAGAATCCATTCACCCCCCCGCCCTCTGTATTCTTTTACTGTATTCAATACTCAACACACAAGAATTAACCAATTCACAGAATTAACCAATTGACGAAACACACGAATTTCACAGGAATTTAAGAAATAACACACGAAGTTAACCAATTCACGAAATATCAATCCAAAGAAACACACGAATTATCCCAATACACGAATTAAGTCCTAAACTACTCAACAACGCATGTAAGCCCTAATTTAATTAAACAATAAGCACAGACAAATTAGGCCTACGAACAAGTTACATGAATTAGTACTTACACAAATTAGGACTTACACGAATTAGGGTTACGAATGACTAACACGTTTAGGAACACGGACATGCATCATCGAAATCGTCAGAGTTATGTTCGTCGTCACCGGGATCCGAGTTAGGATCATCTTCACCGGAATTTGATAGCAAATCGATTGGATCGGCGTCACCGGAATCGTCATCACCGTCACAGTCATCAAGAACAACTACATTCGAATTCGATTGAGGTTTTCCATCCACCGTAAAGTCCGATTTATCTTCAGAGACCTCAGATTGTTCCCCTCTAAACCGAAGGTATTCACGGCTGTAGGTATGTTCGCCATCACAGTGAACGCCTTTGTCGTAGTGATCAGGATCGGAACAAGTATATGAACCCGTAATCTCATCATCCGAATCTGAAAAACCATGATGCGAATCCATGTCACAGTAGAATTCGTGGGTGATTTTAAGAAGAAAATAAGACGATTGACGGTGAAGAGATAAGAGACAATGAAAGGGAGCAAAAGAGAATAAAACCTAGTGGGTCGGGCTCGGTTTTTAAAAAATTAAAGAGTTAAAAGAAATGTAAAAGAGATAGTGGGAGTAGTAAAGTATTGTATTTTTATGACCTAAAATAGAAAGGAGAAAAGTATTTTGAATGTCCCAAAAAAGAAAATGGGAAATATTTTTTAGTACAGAGCGAGTAAGAGTTAGTAGCGACAATTCTTTTAATGTTAGGTTTAGATGGCACTACCACATCACTCTGTACAATTTTTCTATGATCAATTTTATGCGTCTAGCATTATTTCTAGGTAAATAGTGTTTGAATATGATTTGTCGTGACGAGTGAGAGTGATCGTGTACGTGAGCAAGACCATAACAATTTATAGACCTACAAACAATAATTGTATGGTAGTAGTAATAACATGGATGTGAGGTTCCTAATTTTGAGGCGTGTTTATTTTTTTGGTCTGGTGTCCTGTGTAATCCACTAGCTACCGTCTATGATTGCTTCAACTAATCGCCTAATAATTCATTTGAAACTTGTCTAATTTTATTCCATCAATTAATCATAATATAATCCTAATACAGATCTTGTAAAATTAAAATGGTCAAGAGTTCGATTCTTTTATCCAACATATTATCGATCTTTTTTGATAAATAACATATTTACTTATTTTATTGAAAATAAAGTTACGTACAATTGTTAGGGAAAAAAAACTGCATTCAATTTATCCTTCAAAATGTGTAAGAAGATACGGCCTTTTTTCCACTTTTAGGTTCCATAAAATTTGGCAAAGATAATGTTTACCTAATTTCATAGCTCAAGTACAACATTTGTAGAAAAAGTTGCATGAACAAGATAAAATTAAAGAGAGTAGGGAGCATGAGATATATATCAGGTAAATTTCTTGAAATACCTAATTTTTATATATAAAAATGGGATGGACGTTTTAATAAATTCAGATATTTTTAATTAGTTTTGCGAGCCCAGCAAATTTTAAAAATTATTTTATATGTATTTTAGGAAAAATTTCCTGAAAGTCCTTTTTCTCAAAACTAAATTTAGAAAAAAAAGTAAAGAATATTCCAGGTCAAAGTGACATTGACCAAAGACCCACTTGTTACTGTTCCGGGTCCGACCTATTTCATTACTACTCATCAACTAGTGCAAGTTCGCAGCACCAGTCAAATAACATGACAAAAGACGGCGGACACCATCTCTAGACAGGCAATAGCCGGTCAGCTCAGAAGCTCGCTGAACTAATTAGGGTATTGTACAAAAATTCCGATTTTTAGTAAGTAGTCCAAGTCAAAGGGACTACCCCTTCTCAAATACATACACTTCTCTATGTTATTGATCCCTTCCATTTCTATGTTTTTTTTTTAATTTACTTTTATTCATATGTTAGAGGTATCGCGAAATCCAGACCTTTTTTTGTGTTATATTCCGGTCACTGAACAACAGTTGCACCTCATACTCAAACGGAGAATAAAAAGACTAGTAAAGACCCAGACATATATCTTAACTTTTGCATAAATCAATTAAAAAAATATTTTAAACTTTGATTAATCATAAAAAAAGAATTATTATCTATTGAAATCATTGTTATAGAAATCGGCCAATTTTTGAAAAATCGCCAATAAATCGGTCAGAATTTTGAAATCGATTCGGTCGATTTTGCAAAAATCGCCGATAAATCGCCGATTTTTCAACCGAATCACCCAATACCTCAATCGAATAGTTCCGATTTTCGAAATCTGCAACACTGGTTGAAATCATTTTATTTTAAAATTTCCGGTTATTTACCACATTTCTTCGAAGACACCACTGGCAATAGCAGGTCACCCACCCATTCAAATATCTACACAACAGTTCAATCCCCTTCCCACCTATATATATATGTAATTAATGTAATAAAACTGAGTGTTTCCAGCTTCCATACTACTTATTCATTTCTTACCCTTCCAAAACCCATTAATTACAATTATTGCCACTCATACAATTACTATGTAACATCTTCACCCGCCGGGAAAGAACATCCATTATATTATCATGTCGTCGCCGGTGAAAAGCAGCCGGAAAGTTCACGACGATAAGGCCAAGAAACTGAGATCATCAGACAAAGCATCGTCATTTCACGGGAAAACACCAGAGACTATGGCGGTAGCGAAGCTACACAGGCCGAGGACAGTGCCGGACTTACACGCCGGTAGAAGACCAGCCGGAGTTTCTGCACCGGAAGTTAAGCCTGCGAAGCTTACGAAGCTGTTGTTAAATGTTACTGTTCAACGGAGCTTAGGACCGGTGATGGTGATCATGTCGTTGGAGTCGACGGTCGGTGAGTTGATTGCGGCGGTTCTCAGGCAATATGCAAAGGAAGGACGGCGGCCGATAATAGATACAAATAACACAGCTGCTTTTGATCTCCATTACTCCCAGTTTAGCTTAGAAAGTAAGTATTCTCTGTCTTGTTGAATATATATTACATATGACCACAATTACTTCATGCAAACGTGAGTCAAAACAAAATTTACAAACCACGACAAGACACGAAAAAGTTTATAATTTTCGAAATTCGAATTCTTGTCCGAATGTTAAATATTAAATTTAATGTTAAACCACGACAAGACACGAAAAAATTATAATTTTCGAAATTCGAATTCTTGTCCGAATGTTTTTTTTTTTAAAATTAATGTGTAATCTGTTCAGAGAAATTCACTCAGTACATATGTTTGTAAACTACTATAAATACATAGGTGACAACCTGTTTTAGTGTCAAAAATCCAAACTCAACTAAGACCAAGGTGGTGTTCTAGAACTGGATATATATAGAATAATTATATATGTGTGTGTGCTTTACTACTCTGGATATGAATGGAAAATTGATAGGTGAAAAATATATGCAGGTTTGGGTAGGGAGGAGAAGCTGATAAACTTAGGTTCAAGAAATTTCTTCATGTGCGGTGGCGGAGTTACGGCAGCGACGGCGACGTGTTGGAAGGAAGCTGAGAAAGGGGCTACCAAAAATGGGTGGCTTAAATTTATGGACTTTCTATTCTGATCCAATCAAGAAGGCATATAGGTTCAAGTATGAATTTGTACCTCAATATAGAAATACAACGTTTTAGTGGTGTATAATTTTGTTCCTTTGCTGTATATAAATCGAGTATTTGGACTAGGATCCTCTTTAAAATTTAAAGGTTTGAGCTAAAATTTAAAGTAAATTAAAATTTTGATCAAATGTATTTAGTTAAATTATAAAAAAACTAATTTAAATAATTAATTATCAAATTTTTTCATGTAAAATAACTAATTCAATTCGTTATTTAAAAAAAAAACTCAAAATCGATTATCAAAATAGTTAAATCAATCCATTTTATATAACCATTAGAAGCTAATTGTCAATCTATATCTTCATCTAATTACAGGATTGGTTATTTACTTCTTTATATCACATCTAGTACTAGTAAGAAAGATAATTTTAAATTCACAAAAACTATTATTCCCTCCGTCCCTTTTGATTCTTAACACTTTTTTTTCACTTTCTGGCACGAATTTTAAGAATATTTTCTTAACTTACTTTTAGTTTTATTTTTTATAAAAATTTAAACATTAAATTTTTATAAAAAAAAAAAAAATTTTAAAATAAGTTATTAAACTATCTTCAAAATGCATTTTAAAATGCATGCCAGAAAGTGAAAAAAATGTTAAAAATCAAAAGGGACGCAAGGTATAAAATTGTTATTACTAATTTCATAAAACACCACCATGATAAAAAAATTAGACTTCGCATTCATTTGAATTGAAATTAAAAATTACACATCCGAGTAGATTTTACTTTTACACCAATAGGACATTTTCAAGAACTCGAATTAGACTCAGCCCCATATAATTAGTATGTATTAAAAAATATAATTAAAATAATTTTGTGAGAAGCACGATTTAAGTTGCATTTTACGATGATTCAAAAAAAAAATTGCATTTTACGAATAGTCGATTGGCCATCACTCTATCAGTATTTGACACTTGGTTTCAATGCCTTTAAAACCTCATTTGAAACGAAGTATAATTAGGGAAATATAGAATTTGTATTTTAAAATTAAAAACAGAAAATAAGACGATTATTTGTATCTAACATTGTTGTTATACATTGAACAAGATTTTATTCCAGGAAGTGGAGGGACCCTTTACACAAAGACTAGTGGTGTTTGTGGATTGTAACGTCAACTCGCACCAAAAAACCGTAGCAATCCAATCAAATACTTACGTATTTCACGTTACGGAACCTATACCTAATTATTTAGAGAAAATATCTCAACAAAAACCCAATGTGCCATTTGAAGAGGGAAATATCTAAAATACCACGAAACAGTCAAACATGACAATTTTATGACAAGAAAATGAGAAGACGTGTTTCAAATATCATCTACATGCATCTTAGAAATCCCAGAACACAGCCAATTACAGAACCAGTTTTCCATACCTACTCTCTACAATTACACAAAAGAAATCCAAGGTAAGTGATGACGCAACACAAACAATACCAACAAACAGAGAACAGGTAAATTCTTAAAAGTGCAAACCAGTAATAAACTGCATAAACCATAAGATAAAAGGCACATTTACCAAGCTTTCTTTCTCCGATAAAACGTTCAATCTTAGGATATTTAGAATTTCATCCTTAGGTACCAGAAACTCAGTCAATTACAAAAGCTAACAACTTCCAATACTACCAAAAAATTTAAAAAGGATAACCATATTCCACCAGTAGGCTAGTCAACACTTGAATTCACGCACCATCATTGCAGAGCAATCCCACTTTACTTGCCTCCATGCTTAGCCTTGGTGTGAGATTCCAAGCCCTTTTCATTGCTGAATTTCCTGCAAATTTGTCAAGGTAGATTATTAGTATCAGCTACACAGAATAATGAAACTATAGACCAAGAAAGTGTTGGGGGAATCGATGAACTAACTTGCTACATGTTTTGCATGAAACTCCACTTGATTTGGGGGACTCGACCGTCTTCTTCTCAGATTTCTTTGAAGGGTGAGGAGTTGCAGTGTGAACACTTCCTTTTTTCCCATCTGCAGAATTTGAGCAAGCAATTCATTATGTGGAAATAAATTGTTGGTAACAACCTACGATATAAAGCTGATCCCACTAGAAACCCAACACACTTTTACAAAACATCTATAGCTCCAAAATAAACCAATTTCTACTACGATTATACAACCAGCTAACCTGTTTTCTGAGGGGTTTCAGTCTTTGCTTTCTTAGTAGAAACTGGAGTCTTTACTGCAGAGGTAGAAGGTCTCTTCTTGGATGGTGGCTCAACCTAAGAAAGGTTCAACATAAATTATATGTACAGAAGTCTCAATCAACTTGGAGCATATGGGAAAATGGTTAACACTACTATGAACCAAAATCAATACCTTCACAGGTGTGTCGTCATCTTCAGACATATCATCATCTGACTCATTTGATAGGTCATCATCTTCAGACTGAAATGAAACATGTAACTGAACATAAATTCTACGGTCAAACTTTAAAACAAATCAACCTCTCAATTATTAGAGATATCCTGTAAAACTTGTAGTGGGTATACAATATAAAAACACAACATTAAATATACCTCATCATCTGAATCATCACTATCATCTGACTCATCTTTCTTAGGCTCAACAACTGTAACCTTTGGCTTTGCAGAGGTTCCAGGCTTGGTAGCAGCAGCCTTGGAATCAGTTGCTTTGGCTGCTGGAATAGCAGGAACAGGTTTACCTAAGAAATTCACAACGTAAAATGTTTAAAGATAAATTACAAACCAAATAAAATGCATAAAACAATACTATACAGTATATGCACGTATAAAAGTATACAGTATTTACCATTCTCAAGCACAAGCTCTTCTTCGTCCGAGCTACCAGCCTCTTCTTCGTCAGAGAATCCATCTAAATCATTAACACTAAGTCAGTCATCACTGTAGTATAAATAAATAATTAACAGATGCACATTACATAGAGTACTACTTACCAGGCCCCTCTGATCCATCATCCGTAGGAAAGACAGCACAGTCAAGGAAACATCAAAAAAGTATACAAAAAACATTATTAGCTACTAAAGGGACATCATAATACATATAGCACTGCTGTTCCAATTATCCTATTGAAATAAACCATAACAGTAAAACACGTTATAGCCTACAACACCAACGTTTTAACAAAATTAGAGTCAGGAAAACAATATTTTAGAAAATCATAATAAAACATACATGGTGCAAATTACTCCAATATTATCTAAAGGAAGTACCAAAAACGGAGTGTCAATAACACGAAACATAAAAAATATGAATGGAAAAAGGATATTGTTCAACAGTGTATCCACAGAAGTAGATACTTCCATCTTTCAAGTCATGTGAAAGCTCAAAGTCTTTGTCAAGAACCAAGTCAAATGAAATATGAGGCCCCTTGTCTGCTGAGAGAGTTCCGATAACAAACTTCTTGTCTTCAACTTTCATTCGGACTGGCACATAGCTGGCAGACTTTTGATTCTTTACGTCTCCCAATGCAACCTGGAAAATACAAGTTTCAAATTGTGCAACAAAAATACATTAGTTGCATAACGTATGTACACATGTACACTTCAAGACCCAACATTGACACTGGATAACCTAAGACCCAATCTACCGAAATAAAATAAGATTGCGATCCAACCTGAGAAATATGAATGAGATGCCCATCTTCAACAGGAACGGGTAGGGTTTCTCCTGCTTTAACTTCAACTCCTGAAAAGTTGTCAGTAAAATCTTTAGAACATTTTCTAAAACTCAATGTATCCAGTAATCTAAGCACAATGTAATTCCATTCAACAAAACAATAATCCACAAGAAGTATACCATAAGGACCTCAGATTTCTTCGAGGTTTTAAAACCCTTTTTCATTTAGGGGGAGGGCTTGGGGTTAAAGTATTAGGGGGTGGTTGAGGTTTTACAAAAATTAATAAATATATCAATAATATAGACAAACACTTTCAGCAACATGTGTTGTTTTTCTTGGCATAATTCTTACTATCAACATTTCGAGCTTTTACTTTTCCAAAACCTTACTTCCACAGGAGATACAACAATCTTGTTTGGTTTGGTTTAATTTGAAAAGTAATAATTCATTTATAAGTTGTTCTAAATGTTTGCAACAATAAGAAGTAAACAACAAAACCAAAAACAAATGTGCTGATATAGATAATTAGTTCTCTTAAAGTTCATAGCTCACTTTTTGATTACATAGCTCACTTGTTGATTACATATACACATCTAATAACACACATTAGCTAAACACATAACACAAACCCACAATTTTCAAAACCCTAAATCACAAATACATGCCGTGCATCCTTTCACAGCACACAAACACAGTTACACAGAGAGATAAAGGGGAAGGAGGGAGGGAGAGAGAGAGAGAGAGAGAGAGAGAGAGAGAGAGAGAGAGAGAGAGAGAGAGAGAGAGGTAGATGGGAGGGAGATGAGAAGGGGAGAGAGGGAGAGGGAGGGAGATGAGAAGGGGAGAGAGACGGAGGGAGAGAGAGAGAGAGATAGAGAGAGATAGAGGGAGTGAGAGAGAGAGAGAGAGACGGGAGGGAGGGAGATCATAATAAATACATAAACCCGAAGAGTAAAACTATTAGAGACAAACAAAAATCTACACAATCAAAAACTAAAGAGGAACAGAAAGAAACAGTTAAAAACATATCATTACATGTCAGCAAGATCAGATGATTAAGAAATGAAGATGAAGATGGGAATCGAAAGCTTACCCCAAAACTCCATGGCGATGAAGATCGATTAAAAAATTAGGGTTTACAAAGGGGAAATGAGAATTTGAACTAGCGTCTGGAACAAGAGGCTGGACGCGGGTGTGTGTGATGGGTATTTAAAGGGGGCTTCTAGGGTTTTACTAAGGGTTTTACATTTTGGGCTGGGCTTCTAGCTGCATGTGTTTTATTTTTGGACTTATTAGTTTTCTTAGGCCATATTAATATATGAATCGGGTCAAATGAGAAGAAATTATGTGCACCGCATATTATTACTATTAACTAGCAATATTGCCCGTGCTTCGCACACGGGAAATTATTTTTTTTATCTAATTAATTGATGATTAAAAAATAAAACATGACAATTATACGAATATTGTATATTATATAGCATTCAAGCCCGTGCTACGCACAAGGGTCTTTTTTTAATTTTTTTTTTACTTTATTAATTAAACAATTAATCATCGACATTCGTCGACTATCATAATTACATGTTCATTACAAAACATTTGATCGATAGAAATAATGTTATTGAATAAAAGAAATAATATCGCAACCATTACTAATTATTCATTACTAATAAAGATCTGCAAAAATAAACAAAACAAATAATTGAAATATAATTTCTAATAAAAGTCCAATGACGATAGTTAACGAATTCATTTATATACATAAATATATACATAAACGACCTTATTATTTATTATTAATTGGACATTAACTAAAAACAGTGACTAAATACGATTCTAGAAAAGTAAATTAAAATAAAATTAGCAACTTTATTCAAATAATCAAATTCTAGATAACGCAGAAAATATTCACCATCCAACTATAATAATGACACACATTTTAAGGTGGTAGAAAATGTTCAGATACTGCAAATTATATTTTAAAAATTATATTTTAATATTCTTTTATCGACATAAAACTCCAAACATTGAGTTTTCGACATCTATCTTCGGTTATCTTCATTGAATTTATTAAATATTAAAATTTGAATATGTTTGATTTAATTAGGTTATAAATGAAATGTGATCCAAGAAGGTGCAGTAAAATATAGTTCTTACAATTTAATAATTCATCATTCAATATAAGTCAATGTAGTTATATAGTATCACGTTACTCGACGTCGCCTCGCGGCGCCGTCTCGCATTTTGTAATATGAAAATTAACATTATAATCGAAGAATTTTAATTATTGAGTAATAAATATATGAGGCTTAAAAATTACTCGATAATATTTTTTTATCGACATTAAACTCCAAACAATGAGTTTTCGACATCTATCTTCAATCACTTTCATTAAATTTATTAAGTATTATAATTTGTGTATGTTTGATTTTATTAATTAGATTTTAAATGAAATGTGATCCAGGAATGTTTAGTAAAATGAAATTCTTACAATTTGGTTATTCCTCACTCAATATAAGTCAATGTAGTTATATAGCTGCTCGACGTCGCCTCACGGCGCCGTCTCGCATTTTGAAATATGAAATTTAAAGTTATAGTCGGACTAAAAATGAATTATATATAATTAATTTCAATTATTGAGCTATAATTTTTTTTTTTTTAAAAATGAAATATTCCGATCATTTCGTTTATCGATATAAAACTTTAAACGATGAGTATTCAATATCTATATTCAATCATCTTCATTAAAGGGCAGTGAGTGAGGAAAGATAGTTGGCAGAGCAAAGCAGTTTGAAAAAAGAATTGCTTTGCACAATGGGAAATCCCACAGCTTCCTCCTCCAAATCTCTTCACTTTTTCTCTCTAGCAATAGCAAGTTTAGTTCTGTTTTCTTAGTTCACTGATGGAAATGCAGCTGCTGACAGAAAGCTCATGGCTACAGAATCACACGAGTTTCATATCATTAAACTCAGTTCTCTTCTACCAGACTCTGTTTGCGACTCTTCTTCACAAGGCTGTGATGCTGTGGGTGTTGTAAGCTTCTGCGGTGGTGTTAATCGGGTTGATCTCTGGCTGCGTGTATTGTGTTGTTGTGCGTGCAATGATGGAAGGAGTAATTATCTCACAGATCTGGTTCAGATTTGTCTCCTTTTCAAGGTCATCCCTATGTAAGTTATCTGAAATTATGGTAACTCGACGGAAACTCAGAAAATTTGTGCTGAACACACTGAGTGAACTCGGTTGTTGACTGAGTTTAATGATTACAGGTAAGTTCCCAAGAAAGCTTCGAGGCCTTGGGCTATGGTATGGATCAATCTTTTGATAATCTAATCAGTTAAGTGTTTGGTCGAATGACAAATGTGACATAGAAATTGATGATGGATTGGTTGTGTTGATATTCGAACTATATGTGATGAATTTAAATGTGTGAGCTTTTAAGATTTTTTAGCATCATGTAGATGTTGCAACCCCTATCGAAGCATCTGTTTTGTTTGGATTCGATTTAATTATGTAATTAAACGATATATGTGACTGATTTGATATATAAAATTATTGAAATTGGGATAATCTATATTGTTTGTTTTATTTCTGGTACTATCAATATTGAAATCAGTAGTTCTGTGTATTAACATGTGATGAATAGTTTTCATGTTACTTCAGTGTTTTAGTTGCTAATAGGTTTAGCATGCTTTTGCTGATTGCCTAGTAGTAATTTAGCTAGTCAGCACTTGTATAGTTGATGAAATTCTGTATTTCTTATGAACTGATTTTGTGACACATACTTTTTTTGTTGAAAAACTGTCAAGGCATGATTAAATTAAATGTATTATTAGGTAATATTGACTGATAAAATGATAGGTTGTTGTAATTTGAATTTTTTTAAAACGGAAGGTTTTAATGACAGAATAATGGTATTGATTAGAAATATTTAGTGGGATATAATTAAGAGCAATTAGGAAAATTTAATTGTATATAATCTGTTGTAACCTTCCTTGTAGAACTTCCTTGAGTTATGCTTGGTTGATAATGAGGTTATTCATATGTATTTGATTTCGACGAGTTGAGTTAGATTTATGTTTGATCGGAGGTAATCAAGAGGATAATTAATTCAATTCATTAGGAGAGTCTTTTAGGTATTAATTTTGATAATTAGAAACCGATCAAATTATATGGCATGCATGCATGATTAGTGGAGAACATTATTTTTTGAAACGGTCTTAGTAATTTTGGCTTATTTTGGTTTTTTATAATTAATTTTGTACCATTATTGGTGGCCATAAATGCTGACATATAAGTACCATTTTTGGGGGGCATAATTGATGGCGTTTTTTGTCTTTAAGAGGTAATTTTGTGTCATGTTTATAATATAAAGCTTAAATCTTGGATAATTTAAAATTGCACTTGATATGAAAGTCTGGCTCCTTAATTTTGGCTGAGATTAAGTTAGATTCAAAATATTAGCATATTAATTCACTATAATATTATTCTAGGAGATATAGTTGTTACCGGATATTAAGTCTCCTATAGTTGTTACCAGATATTAAGTCATGATTAACTATATACATTATTAAT
The DNA here is from genome assembly GCA_036435485.1 of Saposhnikovia divaricata. NCBI lineage: Eukaryota > Viridiplantae > Streptophyta > Magnoliopsida > Apiales > Apiaceae > Saposhnikovia > Saposhnikovia divaricata. Next base: position 48,780,483 of record CM071594.1, on the reverse strand, counting down.
AATATTTTATTAACTAAAGATAATTTGTATCATTGTACCCTTTTATATGGTTTTTTGTATTATTGTACCATTTTATATGGTTTTTGTACCTCTGAGGGTGTTGCCTTATAGTGTGGTTTTTTGGACCATTTTTTGGGTTATTTTGGTGTCGTCTATTTGACGAATCGGGTCATTATTGATGACTTTTGTATTGTTATATTCGTAATTGACAATTATTAATTATAAATATAGACTATTAAAATTCAATTTTTATTTTATCTTGATATTGAATTGCATGTCTAACCAAAGGAACCCCCTTTGGTTAGGAGTGAAAAACATTTTTCAAAAATTTATAAATAAAATAAAATAATGTTAGATTAAAAAGATAATTATGGCTAATTTTGTGCTTTTGATAATCAATCTTTTAATATTAATGGTGGTCATGAATGTTGGCATATTTGTACCATTTTTGGAGGCCACAATTGGTGGCATATTTGTACCATTTTTGGAGGCCATAATTGGTGGCATATTTGTACCATTTTGGAGGCCATAATTGATGGCATATTTGTGCTTTTAAGAAGCAATTTAGTGTCATTTATGATGACTAATATATTTGATTTAATATATAATGACGATTTATAAGAATTTTATTCTTTGTATTAATCTTTGTATTAAAATATATATCAAATCCTATCTAATAAATATAAGCTACTTGAGGTTATTTTATTACTCATAAAATTATTATTGTTTAATTTATTTTCTGTTGTCATAATTATGTTTTAATATTATTAATTTATTTTAAGGTTACAGTTTTAAATGATTAATACCTTTTGATATTTGTATTTTATTAGTTCCTTATCAATTATCTAATATTTAGTTAAGTAACTAACCAAAGGGATCCCCTTTGGTTAGATAATTGTTAATTTTATAAAATATTTATTTATTTATTTATTTATTTTTATTTATTTTTATATTTTAATTATGTGCTATTTATGGTATTTTTCCATATTAAATACTATATTAAGAATATGATTACTAATATTTTTCACACTAATTTTATTGTTTTTCTTTTGATGTTTTCAGTTAAATCTCCATAAGGTATTTATGGAGTTTGAGATGGTCAGATGCAGTAGACCAGGGATAGAAGGAGGATATCGGGTGTATAAGTCAAATTATTGATTGCAGTTTGTTTTTGTAACTTGCAGTTTTAATAGAAACAAAGAAGTCTCAAGATAACTCAGTTTGACTTTCAAAAAAGTAATGGAGGAGTCAAGGTACAGAGAAAAAGTGGAGGTAAGTTTTTGGCAACAGAGAAAGCAAGTCTTTAACAATAATTGATGACAATGGGGACTCACAAAAGCAACAAGAAGTTCTAGTTATTTAGTAGCCACTTTGTATAACGATGTATTCTTGTTTTTTAGGGCACTCTTTTTCCCCCTTGAGTTTTTTTCCCATAGGGTTTTGCTCTTGTGGGGTTTTAACGAGGCCCTTCTTTGTGGGGTTCTTCCTTTCTGACTTGAGGGTGTTATTGTCTAAACGTCCGGGGGCAACATGCGTGCCCTTCGGTTAGATGATGAACTTTCTTGATCGAAAGAAACTCCTTATTAGGATATTGTATTCACATACAATTCATTTATGAAATATATTTCATTCCTGACAAAAAAAAAAAAAATCATCTTCATTAATTTTATTAAATATAAAATTTTTATTTGTTTTATTTAATTCATTAATTTTTAATTGAAATGTCATCCAATAAGGTGTAGTAAAAATACAATTCTTACATTTTTTATAATTATTCACTCAATATAAGTTAATATTATTATGTACTATAACGTTATTCGACGTCGCCATGAAAATAGTTATTATCTTAAAGGAAAATTATACCATGAATAAATTAAATTATTGAAAAATAAATTTTTAAAAAATAAATTGAGTACTCCCAAGTATCTATATATTAAACGGTGCAACAATTATACATTCTTTATTTAATGATCTTCATATAATTTATTATATAAGGATTATTATAATTTGATTGTTCTAAAATGGTATGAGTACTGATTAGTTCTTAGATTATTCATGATTTTTTGTTAGGTTAACTGCATGTTAACTTTGGTGTGGTAGATTATTATTATTATTATTATTATTATTATTATTATTATTATTATTATTATTATTATTATTATTATTATTATTATTACTACTACTTTATCTTGTAGCATGGTTAGTTTAAATATCTTTGATTAGTTTAAATGTCCTTTTTTTTTTGAAACTGGTTAGTTTAAATATCCTTGGTTAAAAGATTTAAATGAGAAGAGTTTTAAAGTATTATGATTGGTATAAATTTAATTAGTTTAAATATCTTTGGTCTAAATTCATAAGTCACTAATAATATAAAATTATCGAAACAGATATTGACTTAAAATTTTTACTTTTCACTTTAAACAACTTTAAGTCATAAATAATAATTTAAGTTTATCCAAACAGGCTCTAAATTCCTTTCACTATATTTTGGAGTAATGCGCATAATACTTTTATAAAATCATATAACGTCTACATCGAAATAAGCCTACTTTTTCAATTTTAATCGTAAATTGATGTAAATAAGTAGTAAAATATCATATCGAGGCAATAAACCTCTATGTTAAGGACTCAAATATTTATAGGAAGAATAATGTGGTGGTACAGAGCTATACTTTATCTGCAATAGGTAGTTTAACTGTTATTAGTCAAAATTAAATTAATTTGATTTTGGAATTTATAAATTACCAATTTTATGAAACCGGGTAAGTATGTCGAGGTTTGAAATGATCAAAATCAAAGAAAAAATCAATTCAAATATTTTCTATCAATATGATGATCAATTAAACAGATGTTGATGCATGTACATATTTATTAAATCAGAATTAAAAATGAAAAATTTCTTAAAAGTAAAATCATATGATTTTTCAATTTGATTAAGGATGTTCATATGCTAAAATTCCTACAATGTTTAAATGTAATTGAATGAATTTATACATATGCTACACATTTAATTCAAATTAATTGTAAAATAAAATTTGTGATAATCTACAGGGCCGGTCCTGAGTATTTCTAGGCCCAGTGTGAAAAAAAAATTTGGGCCCCTCTATATAAACGTAAAATCAAATTTTTATATAGGGTTTGGAACCTAGCCAAGTGCCATGCTAGGGGGCTCATATCCCCAGTCCTTAATTATAGATCCAATACATTTAAGTTTGTTACAAAAAAAAAACTAATATCTCAAAACAATTTACAAAAATTACAAAGTGTAAACAAAGAAGATGTTCCTTGATGCCGCTACACCTTTGAGCTACTTATCTGAAATGACTTTTTTGAAAAATTTTTAATGCAAAATCTTCAATTATATGATCAACATCAATATCTTTGAGCATATGCTTTTCAATACTCAAAAGTGCTAATCCATTCAACCTATCTTGAGTCATGGCTGTCCGCAAACAAGATTTAATCAACTTAAGTTTTGAAAAAATCTCTCAGCAGATGCCACGGTAATAGGTATAGTCATGTAATCAAGAAACACCATTAAGAATTTACAAACACCATTAATACCCATGTAAGATTTACAAACTTACGTATATGGAAATTAAAATTTGTAATCAAGAATTTACTAACTATGAATTGTTATATATATACACACACAATATTAATATATAATATGTAGGGTTTAGAGATGCAATCATACAATATACAATTATATAAAAAAAAACTATTAATTATGATTACATGTTTAAATACATTTAATGAAGATAGTAGGGAGTGGTAAAAACCTGGTAATTAATTAAATATGCTTTATAACCTAATTGTAGCAGCCAGTAGAAGAACACCATGAAACAAAACATAAAGGGAATCAGCAATAAATTTATTGTAAACACAACAACTTGCTCACATGGGCCTTTTACTCAAATCAAATAAAAAGAAAATGGGCCTAGTTTTTGGATTTTGGAAAAATATATTACAAAACTACATATATACCTATACATATATACTGGGCTATAAAATTTTTGGGCCCCTTGATCCCAGTGGGCCCAGTGCGTTTGCACAGCCCGCACTGGGTCAAGGCCGCCTATGATAATCTAGGCAAGGCAAGGCAACATACTCAGTATATCCCGTGTAACACGGGGTCTGAGGGGGGTAAGATAGTACGCAGCCATACCCCTACGCATGCGTAGGGAGGCATATATAACATATAATTATAACTGTAATATGAATTGAATAGAAAAAAGATCAATAAAAAAGGTAGAGACAAAAAACGGAGAGACACAACAAAGTAAGAAAGAAGAAAATAGAATAAAAAAAAGTAATAGCAGATGGATGGAGTTTCAATGATATATATAGCACTAATTTTGTTAAACGTATTGACAACTGGGCCAAAAAATTTAATTGATCCAATTTAAGATTACGAACCCATCAAAAAAGAAATTTTGAAAAAAAATGGATATATAAATAATTAATGCTAATTGATACTATATGAATGAGTTATAGTTTCCATAAATGAGAAAATCAAGCGAGATTTCGAATTAATTGGGAAGATTGTGTATTAAATAAGTAATTTGAATTTCAAATTCTTATTACGTATTAAATGAAAAGAATTTGTAGACTTGATTATAGATAATTGAAAATGGATCATAATATGATAAGAGAAAATCAAGCAAGATTTTGAATTAATTGGGAAGATTGTGTATTAAATAAGTAATTTGAATTTCAAATTCTTTAATTGATCCAAAAAAATATGTTTAAATTTAAGATTTTGAACCCGTCAAAAAGTAAATTTTTGGGGAAAAAGAAAAATGGATATATGAATAATATGAATAATTAATGCTAATTGATACTATATGAATGAGTTATAGTTTACTTAAATAAGAAAATCAAGCAAGATTTTGAATTAATTGGGAAGATCGTGTATTAAATAAATAATTTGAATTTCAAATTCTTATTACGTATTAAATGAAAAGATTTTGTAGACTTGATTATAGATAATTGAAAATGGATCATAATATGATAAGAGAAAATCAAGCAAGATTTTGAATAAATTGGGAAGATTGTGTATTAAATAAGTAATTTGAATTTGAATTTCATATTCTTATTATGTATTAAATGAAAATATTGTGTTGACTTGATTATAGATAATTGAAAATGGATCATAATATGATAAGAGAAAATCAAGCAAGATTTTGAATTAATTGGGAAGATTATGTATTAAATAAGTACTTTGAATTTCAAATTCTTATCTTGTATTAAATGAAAATATCAAGTTGACTTGATTTTAGATGATTGGAACTGGATCATAATATGAATATTCCGGAATATTGTGAATTACAATGGAATACATTACATATAGAATATTGAGAAAAAATTTGAATGAGTCGTAATTTCCACAAAAGAGTAATTAGGAATTCAAAAATATTTAAAAAATATATGAGAGGAAACTTATAAGAGAAAATCAAGAAAGATTGTGAATTAAATGAAAAGATTGTGTATTAAATAAGTAATTTGAATTTCAAAATTTATTATGAAATAAATAGAAAGTTTGTGTTGACATAATCACAGATTATTGAAAAAGGATCATAATATGGATAATCAATGGAAAATCAAAGAATCCAAGTACAAATGTTTCGCTTACAGTTTCATTCTGAAGTAGGGGAAATAGGACCAAGCAGAATCCTCTTATGACATGTTTCACAATTAAGCAAATGTCTAGATTCAAAATATAACGTAATGAACATATAAACTTTGTGAAACTTAACACAAAAATAGATTTGATTATCATGTCTTAGGAAATATATTACAATAAGTTAACATCTTAATCTTGAAGATAACAATGGCTTGATGCCAAGAAGTAAGTTCAAGAAAAAACCAAAGAGAAAATTAGTCAATGCTTCAAATCCTTAATTTCTGTAATGCAGTTCCGGAGATGACCAGAAAATGACCAAAAGATTCAAATTTGTGAAAGGAACATACAGTATATGGATTGGAGATGTATAGCATTAATAAGATGTCCCAGAAAAAAGGTATCATGAAAAGCAAGTAGCTAAACCTAGGCAACAGAAACATAAAAAACAAAAGAATCCAAGTACAAATGCTTCGCTTATAGTTTCATTCTGAAGCAGGAGAAAAAGAACCAAGCGGAATCCTCTTATGACTTGTTTCACAATTAAGCAAATATCTAGATTTAAAATATAACGGAACTAGCATATAAACAAAAAATTTGCGTACCTGTTTTATCCATTACAATGCAGACTTTGAGGTGTAGAATATTGTAGATGGAAAAAATATCATCTACAAATGGTATATTGGAAGAAAATCTGATGGAGGAAAATTGTGTCAGTTATTGCTTTCCATAACATAATAAATTACATATATTTTTCAGTTACAGTACTAACTCAATCCGTCCATTTGTAGGAAAAAGTGGATAAATTTAAAGCATGCAACAAACATTTTAAAGATAAATACACGTATATCATACACAAAAATTGGACATTTGATGAAATAAAGATAAGCACAACGAATTATATACACACTGAAATTGACTCTAGATTAAAGACCTTTTGCAGCTCCCGATGAATTCAGAACCCCAAACAAAATACACAAAACAGAATGAAGCCATTTTTTTGATTTCTCTTGTCATGGCTGCAAAAAAGCAAAACAAAGCATGTCAAAGAACATCAAAATAACAAACAAACTACACTTTAAATCATACAGAACTTTAATCAAACACCTTTTATGCAGACCTGTTAGAACTGTTTGCCATTGACACTCAAAGAGAAAATAATCAAAGAAGTCGATATTGATTAAAACATTAATAAAATGCATGGAAAAAGGGAAAAAAATGGAAAAGAAAACCTTGCTAACAATCAGAGAATACGATATTGAATCGAGTTATAGGTTTTTAGAATCAAGATACATACCCAATTAATCATATTCATTGTTGAATTTGTATCTTGTAAATTGTCTCAATCACAAATTCATTGTAAAATCATTCTCGTTTCATATTCTGTAAATTCAAACAAACAAATATTAGTAAACAACAAATATAGTATACACATACACACATATAACATTAAAAAAAAGACCATGAAGACCGAAAGAAAGAAAAATGACTAAGAAGGAGAAAAAAGATGAGAGAGATTAATGATATTTTATGTGTACCGTCATTCTTGAGAGAGAGGATGAGAGAGATTAAAGATATTTTATGTGTACCGCCATTCTTGAGAGAGAGGTAAGAGAAGTTGTTTATATAATATTCATCAAATTAATCCGAGCTCTAATATGGATATTGTTTCTTGATTTATATAATACTCAATATATTGAATGCAGAGTTTGAGGTGTAAAAGAAGGAAGATGGGCCAAAAAAACATCTACGGATGGTATATTGGAAAAAGTCCTGATGGATGAAAATTGTGTCAGTTATTGCTTTCCATGGATGAATATGGTTGAAAGTTTGCTAAAATCATGGAGGAAAATTGTGTCATTTATTGCTTTCCTAAATTTAGGAAAATTTGTTTTATTCCTAAATTTATTGTTTTCCATAACAGTATATTGCATTTTTAGATCCAATGAGTCATATCCATTGGTTTCCATGGTTGAATAAATTACATATATTTAGTTACCATATTTGTGAAACTTTGCTAAAATCATGGAGGAAAATTGTCTCATTTATTGCTTTCCATAATAGTATATTTGCATATAATTTGTTTTAGATCCAATGGGTCATATCCATTATAAAATGGGTCATGTACTAAGTATATTTTTATATTGGATGATTGTTAATGGGTAAATGGGTTTTATCCATTGGATCAGAAAATAAGTCAATTGTCTAAAATGACCTTGCAAATAATTAGGAAGCTAAATGATAGTTAAAAGATAAGGGGTAAAATATGTCATTTTTGGAATCATTCATGTTCATGCTTTAAGAATATATAGATTTTGTTTGTGTATTTCAAATAAACAATTTTTTTCGCAGAAATACATGGTATTTTAATTTTCTCAAATTCCAACGTGACTTGTTTAGCTATTTTTCCATTTTTCGGAATTTTTAGTAACCTTACAACATCTAGCACCCAAAAAGGCTCCCTGTGAATTCCTCATCACGCATCCCAATCCAATACTCCCATCAATAAACACAACAGCATCCGTATTCACTTTTACCCATCCATCTATTGGCTTCCTCCATACATGATCACCTGATTCATTGTGAACTCCTCTCCCACTTATCGTTATCTGAGCTTCTTTCCAGTCTGCAAGTAAGTTTATGGCTGCAGCTTTGACATTAAACGCAGAGCCATTAATCCTATCCCAAAACCATTTATTTCTTCTATTCCACATGCACCAGCTGATCATTCCAACTTGGTCACATTGTTCCTTTGTGCAAACTTCAAAAACTCGAAGCAAAACCATGTAGACTGTTTCATGTGGTGACCCTTGTATCACTTGTTGTAAACCTGCACTATACCAAACTGAACGTGCAAAATCACATGTAAAAAGCACATGTGTATCCGTCTCATTGCATTCTGGCACCATAGACATTGTACACTTTCAACAACTTGTTTAACTGCTAAAGCATACGCAGTCGGCAAACACCCTTTACACACATGCCATAGAAATTGTGTCACTTTACCTGGAAGCTTCAATGACCATAATTTGTTCTAGAAACACTTATTCACGGTGTCAAACTCCCCTTATAGCCACCTTTAGCAACTTTGACTGTAAATAACCCTTTATTATCTAATAACCAAAACCAAGAATCCATTCTGTCATCCATGGGAAGAGACACCCGTTTGATTAACTCAGCATCCCTACTATTGAACACATCATCAATCACTTCCATATGCCATCCCCTCCCTGTATCATCCATCAAACTATTCACAGTAATGTCTTTCATTTGTTCTAGCATTATTGTTGTTAAACATCCACACTTGGTAACCATGGTATGTGCTAGACCCTTGTTTCCTTACCATTACTAATTTGACGTCTAGCTCCTGCCTTAACAACATCCATAGCAACCATTAAACTCCTCCACACATAGCCAGGATTTTTTCCCAAATCTGCATCAAGAAAAGACGTATTGGGATAGTACTTTGCTTTTATTATTTCAAAGACAAGTACATTTGTTCGTTGGAGTAATCTCCAGCCCTGCTTAGCTAGCATAGCTAAGTTAAATTTCCTCAAGTCTCGAACTCCTAATCCCCCACACCCTTAGGCATACATATCTTCGACCACGCCATCCACTTTATCCCTTTCCCTATTGCTCTCCTTCCCCATAGGAACCCATTCATCTTTCTTTCTATATCCTCACATACACCAACTGGGATGAGGAATAGATTCATCCAAAAACTAGGCATCATTTGAGTTGCAGATCACAGCAATGTTATTTTCCCTTGCTTAGATATATCTTTACTAGACCAATCTTGCAATTTTTGTTGCACCTTATCCTTTAAAATTCCAAACACTTCTGTTTTATTTCGCCCTACACTCATTAACATGCAAAGATACTTCCCCGGTTTCTCCACCTCCTGCACTTCTAACACTTCACACACTGCTGCTCTATCTTCTATCTTTGTATTTGGATTAAAGATGATATTAGACTTGTTATAATTAACCACTTGCCCCAATACATGTCCATCCTTCTGTAAAATGCTTCTCATTGTAGTTGCTTCAGCTCGTCATGCTTTAAAAAAGAAATAACAATCTTCTACAAACAGCAGATGAGAAACAGATGGAGCACCCCTTGCTATTTTACAACCATGTATAAGACCATTTTCCTCATGCATCATCATCATCCCACTCAGTCTCTCTGCGCACAAGATATATATACATAAGGTGAAATAGGTTCTCTTTGACGAACCCCTCGCCGAGGCATCACGTTCACAAAAACCTTACCATCACGCAAAAAGCTGTAAGACACCGTTTTTATACAATGCATAACCCTATCAATCCACTTTTAAGGAAATCCAAATTTCTGGAAGCATAAACTCTATAAACTTCCATTCTATCCTATCACAGGCCTTCGAAACATCAACTTTTAACCCAACTATCCCTATTAAACCTTGCATTTTCCTGTGAATATGATGACCAACCTCAAACGCAATTAGCGCATTGTCAGTTAGAAGTCGACTTTCGATGAAAGCACTTTGTTGCTCAGAAATAATTTTATTCAATGTTGGTTTCACTCTATTTGCCATGATTTTTGACAGGATTCACATCACTACATTACACAGGGAGATTGGTCTAAGATCCGCCACTTTCTTTGGTTGTTTAACTTTGGGAATCAAGCATACGAGTGTTCTCTTAATATTTTCTGGCAATTCACCTGTATCAAAGAATTTCTGACAGAACATACAAACATCCTTTCCCACTATACTCCATTAAGCTTGAAAAAATGAAGGATTCAACCCATCAATACCTAGTGCCTTGTCTGGGTGCATAGCAAAAATGGCAGCTTTAACTTCCTCATCATTGACTGGAAATACAAGAGCTTGTTTCCGTTCTTCATCCAACTACTCAAACTGAATTCTTTCGGACAAGCTTTCCTCCAAAATTGAGGTACTGAAAATATTATCAAAATATCCTGTAATTACCTCCTGAATCTCCTCATCAGTTTCCTTCCAATCTCCATTTTCGTCCTTCAATTTCTTAATCTTATTATGTTCCTTTCTTGCAGATACATACTTATGGAAAAATCTGGTGTTTTTGTCCCCATCACGGAACCAAATGTTTGGCTCTTTGACCCCAAAAAAATTCTTTTTTTTTTTCAAGTAACCTCATATAATGCCATCTTGCTTCTCCATATTGACGAACACCATCAGCATCTCGTCGAGTTCTAAATCTTTTCATCTCATTTCTATACTGTGCAAACTTCAGTTTCATATCCTTGATCAAGGCCCCACCCCACTCTTCCAATCTTGCACAACATCACACCATTTTATCCATTAAATCAACTGCCTCTTCATCGTTCCAACACTCATGAATAATACTCCTGCATTCACTCTCCATAATCCACATGTTTTCTAATCTAAATCTACTTTTCTTTTGAACATACAATTGCTTATGTAACTGCAAAAATAGAGGCATGTGATCGAACGTGGACACTTCAAGTACTTGTACCTATGCACCTCGGGGGATCTTAGTCCATTCTTTTGTAGCTAGTCCTCTATCCAACCTCTCTTGCACCAATCTCTCCATCCCTCTCGATCTCTCCCATGTATATATGTCCCCCGTAAATCCTAAATCTACCAGCCCACAATCCATTACAGCCTCTGAAAAACCATCTAGCAACACACTTGGATGTCGTTGTCCTCCACATTTTTCTGCCATAGACATGAGATCGTTAAAATCTCCACTTATACACCAAGGTAAGGACGATGCTGCAGATAATTCTCGTATCATATTCCAAGATTCCCCCCGTCTCCCTCTCTCTGGAAATCCATAATACCCTATATATCTCCATCTCCCCAAGGTTTCATGTATGCATTCAAAATCAATAAATTTACTTCATCTATTCACAATAGTAATCCATCCCTCGTTTTTCCAAAGCAGTACAATCCCCCTACTATGCCCTTGAGCATCTACAGCAAAACATCCCGCAAAACCTAATCTTTTACTCTTTTTTTTCTACTCTATTTTTCTTAACTAAAGTCTCGCTTAAAAGTATTATACTAAGTCCAAATTGGGTGTTGATTTCATTTAGAAATCTAACTGTCCGTGGGTTGGCCAGCCCACGACAGTTCCATTCTATAAGACTCATAATCCTTGGCGGGCCTGGACTCCAGGACCTGCCATTAGCAAGTTTTTTGGTCCACCGTGTTGTTGATTGCCCATAGTTTTCATATTATCTATCCCATGATTCTCTCCCAACATATCTTCATCAACCTTCTTTCTTTTAGGGTCAATGACTATATTTTCGTTTTCTATCTCCTCAGTTGTTGCACTCACATTTCCTTTTTCTGGCCCATGATTGCAGTATCCCTATCACGTATTAACTTCTCCCTTTTCTCGTGATTTGAACCTGATCTCTTTCGTATCATCAGCTGTTTGACGAATCACACCTTCGACCTTCATGATCCTCTCTTCCCCCTGTGTGCCACCATGTACGGTGGGTGACACCTCCTCTAGTTTTTCTTCCCCCACATTCCATCTCCCTCACTTGTGTTCCTAAGCCACCTAGTTCCTGTATTATTTCTTACATTTTTGGATGGTGCACGTAACCAAACACTATAAGATTTCTCTACCAGCTTCTCCGGATTGGTATAAACGATATTACAATCTCTTTTTGAATGCCCAATGATCCCACAAACAAAGAAAAACGTTCCCAACCTTTCTTACTTAAAATTTAACCAGCTCCGATTATCACCTTCTCTCTTTATTTTCATCCTACGCCATAATGGTTTCTCCATATTCATTGAAACTTTAATACGCACATTGTAATTCAAGTAGCACAATATATTTAACTGTCAAGTAAATGAAACTGTCTCAAATGATAAAGAGACTGTCTCTTTAGTGTAAACAATTATCCTAATTAACTAACAGAATAAATAAGCAGCAGAAAATAAATGACAGAATAAAAAACAAGAACACCAGGAATTTTCACTTGGTTCGGCCCCTACCCAATCTATGGCCTACATCCAAGTCCCTATGCCAAATAGCACAGAGATTATATTATTATAACAATAATATAAAGCTTACAGTTTTCCCCAATTACAAATTTAAAGCCTCTTGGAAGAACCCTTCCCTTTGACACAGTTGTCACCTAGCAAACCTGCTACCTAGCCCACTGGCTATCTTGGCTTATGATTTGTAATCATATCTAATTGCCACAACCCGGCATAAGTATGTGTAGAATGAATAAAAGTTTACAACTTAATGAAATGGAACTTTTGAACGCAGTATATAAGCTTGAATGTCTTTGTAAAGAAGTTGTATTGCAGATGTGTGTTGAGTTATCTTTCTTCTTGCTAAATGATCGACTTTATATAGTACTAGAAGATGTAGCCGTTAGAGTTTTAAATTCCTGAAATTATAGCTGTTGAAACATGAATCAATCAGATGTAAATGAGTGATTAGATAGCAATCAATCAGGATAATTATAACGGCTCCATTAGAATAAGTTTAGGGATTTGAATGAAAATCAAATCACACATTATTCCTGAAATATATCATGAGATATATAACCTGCAATTAGATAGATATAGCATCCGAGAAATATGGTAACTAACAGATTATATACAAGATAAATGATAAGCACACAGAATCAAATCTCCAGGATTTAATTCGAAGACAATTCAAAGCATCATCCTAAAAACATAGGAATAACAATCTCCCCCTTTTTTATGATGATGAAAACTTTGAATTAATATCTAGCTTTATCTGTCTCCCCCTGTCAAAAATACTTATAGAGACAATATAAACAAATAGTCTGAAAATTAAGCAAGGGCATATATGAACTAATCACTATAAGCAAACACCAAAATAACCATTTAAGCATGAAATATCAGCATCCAAGATTCGAGAACAAATATTCAAAATACACTTCTCCCCCTTTCATCAACATAAAAAACGAAATTAATCGTCATTTGGAATGTCCACTGTAGCTTTGCCTTTACTGTAACACCCCGACTTCCCAATACTGAAAATGTACTTTTTATAATAAAATAAACTTTGATACAGGGGAATTTTAGAAAAATTCGGCATGAAGTATTCGTAAATCGGATTATCCACCCGTATTTCAACCTAAACCAAATTCCAATTGACAATTACAAATATAACTTAATACACCAACGATTCCTCACCGAGGATCGATTCCAGGTTATGGTATGAAACAAGAATCTAAACTATACAAATTATTACAATTTCTTTCACTACTCTGAATACAATTACTATACCGTCTAATCTGTAGCTTAATTCCAATCCGTGCTTACCCGCTCTGGCTTCGAGATCTATCTTGTGTAGGCTACCTCATTGTTCTTATATGACTTGTAAGATGTAGACATCCACCCTTAATCCTAACTAAAAGGTTAGGGAAAATAAAGCAAGAGTGAGCCAACAACGCTCATCAAGTGATCAATATAGTGAAACAACAATATTTCAATGATTCATTGATGAGCAATATCAATGACCAAACTATCTCAAGGGAATAACTCGATTTCTATCGTAGCATAAAACATTCCATTTTTCTTTAAATCATAACCTTTTTCTCAAAAACGTTTCTTTCCATCAAAACATACTTTTCATAAAACTTTTTTTTAAAAAAAACATTTAAGTTGATTGTATTATTATCCTGATTACGGGCAATACGGGTGATCAGCCACGTAAAGTCCCCCTTCCTTTGAAATTGGGTTCCTAATTAGGCAACACATTGGCCTTTAATGCTGGACTAGGGGAACCACCCCTAGCCTCTTACGCTAAATAAAAAGTGCTAGACTAGGGGAACCACCCCTAGCCTCTTACGCTTCTCCAATTTATAAACAAGTTTATTAATAATTTAAAACATTTCACTTTTTAGTCCTTTATACTCACTGATAACAGATCAACCCAGTATAAGGAATTTTAAAACATCTTTAAATAATTAATCCACTTTAATGAGTAACATTATAAGATTGAGAGTTAGAAAAGCAATTGATATAAGGGATTATAAACAGGAAAGCAATAAAATTAAACTAAACATGGCATGGTTCAATAAGATTGAATCATATTTCAACAAGGGAACATAAATCAATCAAATAACGGAGCAATTATTAAGATTCTGGATATGAGACAACAATTATAAAGAAAGCAAAGAATATAGGAAATTCAAAGTTCAACTGAAGATTTAAGTTACTGCACTGGCTAAATCCACTCATTTCAAAGATTATCAATTTATATAATATTTATGGCAAAATTTGAATTTACATAAAAGAGTTGAATAATTTAAACCGAAGATTTAAGAAATTCTCAATTACCCAAGGTCTCACTCTTGTCAGCTAAGCACTCATAGGCTTCAGCTGCCAGAACCGGCATGACAATAATGAGTTTAAATAATTAAGAAGATCTCAATTCATTCTTGGCTTTAACCGTCACTGAACAACACATGCCTCAGCAACAGTATAAACCTCGAATTAATTTACACAAATTTGAAAGAAAATATACTTTGAATAATATTATCATAGACGGGGAACATTGAAATAAATAAATTTTAAAATAAATCAACACCTGAACGATAGGTGGGGAAAATAAACAATGACAGAATAAGTTGAGAATAAATGTTTGTAACTTAACAGAAAAAAATTTCACTGGGAATAAAAATGAAAAGTATAGGCACTAGCAAAATGATTTGAAAGGAATATCGTTTAATTAACAACACAGGTTCACGTTATTCAGAATAAATATGAATAATACAATTGCTTGTAAGAAGGAATTTCGAAAGAACAATAAATAACACAGAAGGTTTCACATCACTTGAACAATAAGTGAGGTATAGTAAACTTGCCTCAATACATAGCGTTTCCATTTCCAATATCTCGACTCTTTACTCTCTTTACATTCGTCTCTCTTTCCTTAAACATTGGCCTCTACTGGATTATACTCCTGTCTTTCTTCTGTAACTTGTCATCCTCTACATGGCACACACTCGTTCCTCAGAATTTCCACCTTTACATATACTGGCTCTAAATCGGCCTTTTACCGGTACCTATATCAAAATAAAGTACTACTTCAGTACGCTTATAACTGTAACCGTCTTACTCTGTTCTACCCGAACACGTCCTAATACGCTTTACAATTAACACATATAATAATAACACATCCACATATCGAGTATACTTTTAGAATTCAGATTTTGAACTAAGATTTATATAGGTTATACACACAGGTTTTGTATTTACAAATTTACAGCTGCTAGTTATTAACACCCGATTATCAACATATAAAAATTAACAATAAATACACTATATCGAATTCACCTAACTCTAAATTTCGATATATACACTAAAATTTCAGATTTCACCTCTAATCATACTCTAATTAATTCTATTGCACTTACTCAAATAACACATATTTAATCAACATTCTAATCTCTATTTAATCAACATTCTAATCTCCATTTACATCACAAATTTAACAATCAGAAACCAAAACTCAAACCCACCGAAAAGGGTTACATTTCTTTTTTATTATATATACATATATTGTCACACATCAAAACCAGTTCACAACCAGTACACAGCTAGGCAAAAAGAGTTCGAGCAAACACTAAAATTAGAGCTATGACTATACATACACACACACAACAATTTAATTACACACAATGCACATCTCAGCCCAACTATGCCATAGCCATCTCTGTCATAACAGCCACAATCGGAATTCACAGCTAAAGTCCCAATTACAACATTCGAATTACCTAAATAAGAACAGCAACACAATCGCACAATCAAGGACCCATTGATATATACATGGATTCGACCATACACAACACACGCAGCATATATAAGCTGGCTAATCAATAATACAACAGCATTAACAAGCTCGGAATCGAGCTTATACCAGGAAAGAAGGATAATTCATACTCGAAACTCATAACTCGAACACACCCACTTCGAATTACACACACACCCCATAGATACATACATAAACACTGATCCCAATCTCCCGAACATCATACATACGCGCACAACTCACACAACACATCACACACCGATTTCCAACACACACATGCTGCCATATATATATATATATATATATATATATATATATATATATATATATATACACACGCACACACTGATTTTATGAAGGAGAGAAGAAGAGGGAGTGAGATATTGAGTCCGAGAGAGAGATTGGAAGAGATTTCTGGAGAGAGAGAGAGAGAGAGAGAGATTTTCTGGAGAGGGAGAATCGCGAGAGAGATTAGAGTGATGGAAAATGTTCGAGAGAGAGAAAGAAAGAGCAGGGGAGGGGTTCTCTGTTGTTCTGAAGATAATAGGGGAAGGGAATGATTTTTAATTAAAACAAAAATCTTGTTTTGCTTTTGTTTTATTTTTTTTAAACTAAGGCTTAAACAATTGCAACTTTATTGTTATTTAAATCTGAAAGGTACTGAAAAATAATTTTCTTATTTTTTAAAAATAAAGATCATAAAATTACCTTATCCCCCATATTTTTAAAATATTTTTAGGATGAAAAATGAATTAAATATAAATTTTACAAGTTTTGATCTTTTAAATGCAATAAAACTCTTAAAACATTTTAAAATACTTAAACACTCAAAATAATTCACCCCATAATTTTAAAAACTAAATAATTATACAAAGATAATATTACAAAAGATTTCATGATTTTTATCAACTCTAATGACTTTACAAAATTTTTAGAAGATTAATAATACATAAATTAAATACATTTAAATCATAAAAATTCAAATAAAAATACACGACTCACGTTTCACCTATACATCATCATATAAGCATGTAAACATAATTGTCACATATATTCAATCAAAAAAAATTCATCTCATACAATCCACATTTAATTTAATATTAAATAATAATAATTATAAATACGAAATTTCTAAGGCGTTATATTTACCCTTTGTTTTGAACCTAGGAGATTCCCCATATGAAGAGAAGTTCTGTTCAAAGAAGTCAGTTGAGGGAGCTTTGCCATCACGAGCAGTCATCCACTGAAACAATTTATCCATGTACTCGTCCTTTGTAAGACCAAAAGCTGCAGGAGGTGGAATGGCTGGGAGAGGAAGCGGTGTAGTGATTTCTTCAAGGGTGCAATCTCCAATCCAATCTGTCTTTTTGTGCCATGGAATGATGCGTTTTTCATGGACTGACGTGAGCTGTTTAGACAGAAACTTAGTCTCGGAACCCAACTTGAAGAAGAGTTTAACAAACTCTTTTTCCCATGCTTTGGCAGTGAGGGTCATTCCTTCCTGAAGAGATCCAAATTCAAAATCCATTCTTCGAGTGATGCTTCGATCATGAGCTTTTAATATGTCCAACTTGGAATGTATTAACTCCATAGATTTGGACATAGAAGCAAGAGAAGACTCAATAGAAATCAGTTTGGTTTGAAAGGATTCGATTTCTTTAGAGTTGGCTCCAACTTGAGCAGAAAGACCATCAAACAAAGCATAAACATTATCAAAGGAAGGTTGAGCAGTAGGAGACTCAGGCAAGGAGGTGTCTGATAGTGAATGAGAAGACTCAAAGACAAGCTGATTGGACTCATTAACCGAGAGATGGTTAAGAGTTAAAGTCCGAAGATCAAAAGTGTCTGACAAATAGTCCACTTCATCAGTGACATCAATCACTTTGAAATACTCAAAAACTTTTGTTAAGAGACTAGGGTAGGGCAAATGCATAGAGTCATGGGAAGCACAATGAATCATATTACGAATTAAGAGGGAGGCCACATTAAATGGAATTTGCTTAACAAATAGCGATAACAAAATTGAATCTTGATAGGTTACCCTATCACGACCACTTTTGCGCGGTAAAAGATTTGTATGAAAGAACTTGAATAGCAAAAGACAAGTAGGAGTGAGAGATGATACCGAGGGTTTGGAGTCAGCCGAAATCGAAGTATTACCGAGAATGGTTCGAAGTTGTTCTTCATAAGGAAGGTCTACCAACTCTGAGAATGGTTGATGAGATGTGAAGAGGCACGGACCGGTAGCAGCCACACCAAGAATAGATACAATCCAATCGGAAGTAAGCACAATGGGAATACCCTTTACCTTTGAATACACCATTTGGTTTTGAGCCATAGAGAGATTTTAGTAGAATTCACGAACTAGAGAGGGGTAATGCATAGTCGAAGGAGATAGAAGGGGTGCACAATGGAGAGTCTCAAACATCCCGACTATACCGATGCGCTGAAGTAAGTCCATATCCACCATTCGTTCCTTAAAAATAGGTTTGGCCTTGTATTTCGAAGATCCCTCTATAGTCAAAAACTCTGCTTTCAGACTTGGTTCTGGAATGGATGATTCTGAATTAGAATGATGTTCCTCAGAAGTAACCGCCTTTTGTCGTTTAGAAGACTCTGATTTCATGGGTAGCTTGCCGGTGCGTGTGGATACTGAGCGAGTCTTGCGTTTAGCCATGAGAAAGAAAGAAGAGGGGAA
Source organism: Saposhnikovia divaricata (assembly GCA_036435485.1). NCBI lineage: Eukaryota > Viridiplantae > Streptophyta > Magnoliopsida > Apiales > Apiaceae > Saposhnikovia > Saposhnikovia divaricata. The sequence goes on along the minus strand of CM071594.1, from coordinate 48,761,366 downwards.
GATGGAGAGAGAAAAGAAGAGAGATAATTGAAAAAGAAAGAAGGAAGAAAGGAAGAAAGATAGACAGGTTTAGAAAGATGTGCCCGAGTAAAATAAACAATTATGGTATCTAGGTGTCAAGGATGCAAACATTACCTTTAATTGACACACGGTACTAACATACCAAAGACAATTAAATCACAAATTCACAATTAAATCTATTAAAACAATTAAACTAAATTACGGTAGGGCTAATTACGATTATATCAATTAAAGGGTGCACATACCGAGCTCTCTTCGAAGCATGCAAAACCTGTCTTCAGATAAAGGCTTTGTAAAAATATCAGCCTTTTGATTTTCAGTGGGAATAAATATAAGCTCAATATTAACTTTTGCAATATGATCTCGAATAAAATGATGACGGACGTCAATATGTTTAGTACGAGAATGCATGACAGGATTTTTGGAAATATTAATAGCGGATGTATTATCACAGTAAATTGGAATATTTGAAGATTTTATACCAAAATCTTTCAAGGTTTGCTGCATCCAGAGGATTTGTGCACAGCAACTACCTGCGGCAATATATTCCCCTTCTGCGGTTGACATTGCAACCGAAGTTTGTTTCTTACTGTGCCAAGCTACTAGGCAATCACTTAAAAATTCAAAAGCTCCGCTAGTGCTTTTTCGATCAACTTGAGATCCTGCGTAATCAGCATCTGAAAAACCAATTAAATCAAAAGATGGGGAACTGGGATAGAAAAGTTCCAAGTCGTCAGTTCCCTTTAGATATTTAAAAATTCGCTTTACAGCATTAAGATGGGATTCCTTTGGCATTGCTTGAAAACGAGCACGCAAACATACACTGAACATGATATCGGGACGTGAAGCAGTAAGATATAACAAGGTACCAATCATACCTGTATATTTGGTAATATTAACAGATTTACCATTTTCATCCTTAGTGAGTTTTGTAACACCCCAAATCCGGGGTCAGGGATTTGGTCGTCACGCGGAAATCTTCAATAACAAACCACCTGTTTATCATTATTAACCCATTTGTAGTCACTTACTAACAGAAATACAACAATTGAGACCCCAACTACCAAGCATCTTTTGGGTTATAGGGCTATAAACAAGAACTAAAATCCTTACATTACTCGATTCATTACAGCCATTCAATTACATCACATCGTGTATTACAAATCCTATACTACCAGTATAGCTTCGATGAGAAGTACACCAGTAACTAGTGCTATCCTGTACAAAGTAATATAATTATTACACATCAATATGATTACATATAACTTACTCCAGCTATAGATTTTCTGGATCATATCGTCTTCATAAGGGCATACTACATGCTTCTCCCGAGCTATGCATATAAGCATCATCCGCCTACCTTTCTCTAAAAGGTTAATATTAAAAACAAACAAGTATGAGCGAAAGAATTGCCCAGCAAGTATTAATAGAGTTTAACAATATATAATCCAATATACACAGGGGTTTTAAAATCCAACAATACTTAACATCATTTCCGAAACATTTATAACTATGAAACTTCAATAAGAAAATATGACGTTTAACGCAACATCCAATGAACAGATAAATTTATAGTAACCATAGTAATCATCATATCTTAGCGAAATAGTATACACTACAGTATTGCTAATCTTTTAGAAATCTTTTCAAAATACGCAGTTCAATAGGCTGCTAAGACAGTTGTTTATCATCGTATACAAACCAAACCACTAGAAGGTTTCATTTTTAGTATTTCTCAAGTCTGAAAGTATATACATATAAGTATGTCATTTCCATCAAACACCTTACAGATCAACATCATGTACCGGGTATAAGTTCTTTAACCACTTGATAAATCTAAACTCAGAAATAACTGATAGGAAGCGAGTCAAAGCTCTTGAAGCAAAACATTCGAGACTTGACATCAATAACCGATGAACCATCTTTCATCTTTGAATAATTGCAAAAGTGCACAAACACGTGCCATTATTGTTAGAATATTCTTGCAGTTCTAGATACTGCATGAATCCATCATCATCTTTCATAATTGAAAACAACACTTTCGGCAACTTGGCACTTAGGCCCAAGAAACAGTGTTTGAGTATTTTTCCAAAGTGGAGGATGGGACTTAAAGAAAACATAAAAACCTGACAAGGATTGACGATGATCAGTCGCCACATCCAAGTCCAATAATCCGCGGGTCTTCTCTACCGGTAGAAGGATAGAAACTACATCCGTAACTATCCCCGGGTGAAAACTACCTCCGTAATCACCCTCGATGAAAACTACATCCGTAATCATCCTTCGGCAACACCTGGGCCGGAATAATAATTGATGGACCGCCTGGCTCACGGCGGCTTACACATCCCGGGAATCGTTCGTCAACGGTTCCCACACCTACCAGAGTCCCTTTTTCTTTTTCTTTTAAAAACTTGATTTTGACTGAAAATAGAGTAATTGAGGTCCGACATCAGTCGACCGATGATTCTTGAAAAATGTGCAAGGAAGTAAAACCAGACCGGGGGCTTTCGAAAATATTTTGAGTTCGAGTATAGGTATGCACTTATACTTATATCAATCTCGACACAGGGTTTTGTATTCACATATGGAAAATGGTACGCATAAAGCTTGTAACACAACACGGTAATTCCATATATATCAGAGTTCTTGAAAAGTAACTTACCGAGATAGAATCAAAATATGATATTTTAAATGACTATGAAAGTCCTTAGACACCCTTTGAATAGTGTTTTATAATCTTCAAAACACTCAAGGTATTTAATGAATATTTGACTAATATGTAACAAATAATAAATATTTAATAATCCCTTTTTAAAAGAATCCTCAAAATAATATTCATTTATTAAATAATATTCAAATAATATTTACTATTAATACTGAAATATTTAATAACCTCAAAACACCCAAATACAACCCTTGGAATGTTTATAATAAAAATCAAGACACAATCTATCCGGCAGTCTCCAAACTTTAGCCACTTTATCAAATAACTACTACTGACTCTCGGTCAGTAAGAAATAATTAATAAGCCTGAAAATCTTTTTTTTCTCTTTCTCCCTTTTGTTAATGAATATTATACTTAATATTCATCAGTTTAAATAATCATTCAAATAACATATATCGGTATCAATCTAGTTGTTTTAAGCTGAAAATAACCAATTTATAACCATTGGAATAACTTTAATCCGTATTGAAAATAACTATCTCCGATAAATAATATACTAGATAGAATCACTCCATTAAATTATTTTATTATTTCTCCGGGACAAAGTGATTTTAAGAAAGCGTTTTGAAAACGATATTCATCTAATTAAATAAATTTAATTAGGCGAATGAGGTTTATTTAATTAGTGAATGCTTTCAGAACCATCTGTTAATTAAATAAACACGGGTTTATTGGTGATGTTGCCTTTAGGTTAATTATTGCGAAATTCTTTTTAGAAGCTTTGCCCGGGTTTTCGAAAACATTCAATACAAAATAGCCCCGACACGCGGCTAAGTTCTAAAACTCAATACATGCTCTACCCTCTGAGCCTCTCTTATTCCGATACATAAATACATACCTCATAACATATAGTCCACTACCATAGTACAAAAAAGTTTATAGATATATATATATATACCGTATAAATCAAGATATCGAGCCATAAAAATATCACTGCCCGTCAACAGTATTATAAGCCATGGGTTTTGGTTATTACACGAGTAGAATTTACTAATGTTGGCAAAGCCAGGAATACAATGATTGGGAAGAAGAAGTACAAGGTTGGAAAACTCGCGATTACGGATTGAAAACTTATTTAACACAGTTCATATATTTAAAATAAATATACTCTGAACAATAGAGTATGCATAGTAAACTTGCCTCTGGTCCTTAGCAGAAAATAGAAATCGTGGACAAATCCTTCGTACCTCGTCCAAGCAATTCCATGGACCTTACCTGACGTCTCGGTCTTCCCTTTTGGATGCACGTCGCTCCAATTTGATTACGCCCTAACAGTACTGAAATGGTTACGAGTACGTGTCAGTCCTCCCTCGTATCTCGAGTAGTCCCGACTCAGAGTTACTACTAAGTCACTTAAAGAAAAACTATAGGCGTCTTCCCCATAGTTAACTATTCTAATACCACTTAATGCACATAACACATTTATATCCATTTAATAGACTTAAACCAATTTAATATATAATTAATCCTCAAAGCATCATTGATCCTCAATATCATTTTTAGTACTTAACTTAACACATAAATCCTCGAGACAACAATAAACCCTCAAATCAACCACTTAACACATATACACATAATCAGTTAACATCCACTTCATGCCTCTAGACCACGAAAATTTAATAAATTAATTATAATTAATCGCATGGGATTTTCAGAAAATTTCGGCATGAAGTATTCGTTTATCGGACTATGGGCACAGCCCCTCAAATACAATACAACCCTGTTTTAGCAAAAATAAGCTGCCTCAACTTGCAGCAACATAAAATAAACACATAAGAAAGTATCCGTCCTGACATGCGGCACATAGCACATAATGATTTATATTACACTACTACTTACGCTACACCAATGATCGTATTTCTCACGTATTTTAATGATACACGTGACAATCAATCATTGATGTTCGTAAGCCCTAGGGAACAACCCCTAGCACTAACTATTACTTATGCTATATCGATGATCACACCACTCAAGTATATGAATTATACCCGTGATAGCTAATCATGGATATTCGTAAGCCCTAGGGATTAGTCGAAAAGAATTACACAAGCCCTTTAAATATTGACACTTAAAAACTTGTGATCTTCTCGTAACCCCTAGCACAGTTTTAATTATTATAAAATTCTAACATTTAACATATAACATTCATAATTAGTAAAGCCATCAAATACCACGACTCGACTTATAGCACTTAGCACGTAAACATTTATTGATGACCATATATTACAAGTAAGTCACATAAACCTTAATTATCGACTCGATTAAATCTAATTCTCGCATATAAGACATTTATCAAATACTATGGTCAAACTCGATTGTTGACTAACTCGATTATCATTTAATCAATTAAGCATAGCAATTTCATATAACCACTTAATCCTTTTTATTCATTTAAAACGAATCATAATAATCTTTAAATCTACCATCCACTCCGACTATTAAACTCGAATATCAACGAGACCATAATCAATCCCACAATTTCAATTAGCAACTAACAATTTAACAATTAACACTTATTAACTCGAACATTTAATCGGACTCACAATTAAACCCAACAATAATACAAATTATTAATACTCTAATATTCTCCAAAAATCCCACTTTGGACTCCCGAAAAATAATAATTAACATTTTCCAAAAACTTGAATCCAACTTCGAAAATTAAGATTTAGTTACAAATTCCCGAAGTCAACTCTAATGGCCTAACTTTGACCGGCTATAACTCACTCATTTTTAATCCGATTTATATGATTCAAGAATGCATTCCATGTATTTTCTCGCAAGGATTCTGAATATGCAATCAGTTTTCAAATCCGACAAAAACAAGCCACATAACGAACTGCTAAATCAGAACAGAAAATAACTAATATAAACTATATCGAAAATTACACTAATTAATACGGAAATTAACTAAATTAAATGAGAAAATCATACCATTCATTCGCTTTGGACCTCCGGAATTCTTTCCCACCTCTCTCCCTTCTCTCTCTCTCTCTCTCTCTCTCTCTCTCTCTCTCTCTCTCTCTCTCTCTCTCTCTCTCTCTCTCTCTTCACCGTGAGTTTCCGGCCGCCACCACCGCCGGCCGCCGCCGCGCGCGGTGGGGCGCCGCCCCTCTCCCCCTCCTGCAGCGCTGCTTACACACTACACACACACGCACTCTTGATTAAACACACACACATACACAAACGATTGTATATATATATATATATATATGTATGTATTTGTATGTATCTCCCTCCCTCCCCTTTTTCTTCCCCTCCCCCGACTGATTTTTTTCCCCTCCCCCGATCTGTTTTATGCGGCTGTGTATGCATCGTTGTATGTATATGAGCTGTGTTGTTTTTTTAACCTAATGGGCTCAAGCCCAATAACAATTTTAAAGCAATACAATTAATTACTATATACCTTTAATTAATATTTTAAACTAATAACTCTAATTTTTAAAAATTAAAATTTCTAGCATAATTAAATACTAGAATATTTTTAAAGACTTTTGGAGAAAGAATTAGAATTAAATCTAAATTTTCTAATTTGATATGCATTTTACAAATAATAATAATTTATAAAATCAAATCATAAAAATAATAATTGTGATTCATAAATTACAATTTACAGGGCTTTATAAAATACCACAAATATTATTATTTTTGTAAAACCTCGAATTCTCGATTTTATATATTAATCGAGCAATTTCTAAAATTCCTCAAATAATTAAAATAATCATTTTCTAATGATTTTAAAATATCCAACTTATTCAATAATTTAAAATAAAATCTCTACTGAATAATTCCACACTCCAAAATTAAATCTTTATCCAAATAATTTATTGACTCGAGATATCTACTCGGTCCATAAAATTTTTTAAAAAAAGGGTCCTGGTTCCACTTAACCAAAAATAATTAAATACTAAAATAAAATAAAATAAAATAAAAAATTCCTCCTCGTTTTAGGAAAAACATTACTATTATTGAAATAACAATAAATCATTTCTTGAAAAATCCGGGTTATTACAAGTTTGGTGGTCACACTCATAGGAGTTGATTTAGGAGTGACATGCTCTAGGTCAAACCTTTTAAGTAAGTCCTTTATGTATTTACTCTAGTGAATAAAGATACCTGCATCAGTCTGGTTAATTTGCAAGCCAAGAAAATATTGTAATTCACAGTCTGGTTAATTTGCAAGCCAAGAAAATATTGTAATTCACCCATAAGGCTCATGTCAAATTCTTTATGCATACTGTTGAGTATAGAATACAAGAAAGAATACAGAGGGGGGGGGGGGGAATGGATTCTTGAACTTTTCGTTGTTCTTGAATCTGTATAGCAAGATATGTGTTAAGTGTGTGTTATAATTTAATTGCGGAAAATAATAAGCAAGCAACACAACATAATATCACTTTAATCTAATATATTATTAGATAAAGATTTTGCTACAATCTGTGAATACAAAAGTTAGTATTCTCAGCTTCGTTTTTCTCAGAGAGATGTTTTCTTTTTGTGTATGAAAAACTTAACTTCTAAGGAAGTCAGGCTGTATCCTTATAGAGCATGAATACAGCCTACTTACTACAAATAAGGTAGCTAAATAACTTTACTTTCTAGCGTGTCTATCCTTTTTGAGTAAGCATCCAAACGACTACAGGTTTGACTTTGCAAAACTCTGTTCAGATCCACTTCTTTAGCTCTTTGTCTCTTGTACATCTCTCCAAGCTTCTTTGTAGGCTTTTCCAAAGTACATTACAGATTGTGGTCCATAAAGTGCTTTAGCTTGTTGCAGGTTTCTGACTTGTACAATTCTTCAGTATTTTGTCTCCAAGATTGTATTCGAGAAGTAACTCTGTTGGTGATTCGAGAACTAGAATTGGCTTAATCGATAACTCTGAGTTCTCGAATAGTGTTAAACCGACATACCGAATGACTTCTCGAATAAGTCTTTTCTTCAGGAATCCTTGAGATATCGAATAGAGCAATTTACTTATCGAATCCCTGAGATATCGAATAGCTTCTTTAGTCCTTGAGATATCGAATAGAGCATTGACTTGTTGACTCTTAGAGAACTCGAATGATGCTTTGACTTGTTGACTCCATGAGTTCTCGAATAGAGTATTAGACATGTAGAATCTCTGAGTTCTCGAATAAGGCTTTGACTAGTTGACCTTCAGAGATATCGAATAGTGTCTTTTGAGATATCGAATCCCTGATTTCTCGAATGCTAGACTTCTCGAATAGATAAATGTACTTCTCGAATTGGTATTTAGGCCAATTCTTCATTTCTTCAAATCCCAACTGTGATTATTTGACAGTCTTTATCTCCTTGCTTGAGGCATGAACCTTGGAACTTCTTTCAAGCATTATTCTTGACTTTATAAGTACAGTTACACAACTAGGATTTGATGCCTATTACAAGTACAGAACAAATAGAAACTCTACAACTAGAGGTTCCCTCAGTTAAGAGGTCATGTAGGTAATGCATAGCATTACACGTACTTAGGCTTGTTATTATATTAGTACAGGCATGTCTCTATGACTAACAATCTCCCCCAAATTGTGAGTAAGACCCTTAGTCACAATTTCATGCCTGATAACAAGCCTAACATACATAAAGATAAAACTTTGAAAAGTGCAGGTATGTAGATTTGAACTAAGAACATGAATAGAAATACAAGTGTGTAATCTTACAGACTATGATGAGATGCTAGCCTTTATCATTTGATTCCATCTCCATTTCTTGGGCTAGTAAATCATCATATGCCTTCTGTTTTCTTTCTTTTTCCTTCCTTGCATTCTCATCCATAGCCCTTAAGATTTCTGCCATTGCATCCAATTCTTCAAGCAAGATAGAGTCTTTGAAATCTTCAAGTACTGCTTTTAGAATGTTGGCAGGATAGTGATTGAGTAGGTTCATTCTTATATTGACATCATCTCCATTTCTTCTCCTATACTTCACCACATAGGGATTGAATTGAACTCTACACAATCCCTTAGCCCTCAACACTTCTGCTCCAACTTCCAGTTTATCAATTTCTTTTTCCCTTTTGATCCACTTCTCAAGGCACCCCTTTCTTATCAGCTCTTCATGATCTCTCTTCATATTCACAAAGTCAATAAGTTCCAGCTTCCATACTCTTTCCACTTTATCATTTGCATCCAACATGGCAATAATCCTTTCTATGTCATATAACTTGCCCCAATTTTGACACTGCCCTTGTTTAAACTTCTTCTGTCTTCCATCAGTATACTTGATCTCAAGGGAGTAATCAATGATTGAAACATGATAGATTCTTTGAGCTCTAAGGTATTCCAGTTGGTCTACATCTAGTGGTTGGAGTTTTAGGCCCGGATAGATTGTTAGGGTTCTTGATTTGGAAAGCTTTGGTTTTCTTGCTGCTTGTTTGAATTTGATCCTTTTAGTGTGGTTGCGTGGCAGTAGTATGTGACCTTTGCTGGTAGACCATTGTAGTATTCCATTAGCAGTTTGCTTTTTGAAACATACAGATGGTTTCTTGACTTGAATCTTCTTCTCGGTGGTAAAACACTTGCAGAAGCCAAGGGATTAGATTTTGGTAGGTCATTACTAACAGCATTCACCCTAGACTTAGAGTCTTGTGTTGTGGTGAGATTACTGCTAACAATGCCTAAGGCTTGCTGTTTTCCATTCTTCCTCTCATAGACTTTGCCTTGGTCATCATCCTTCTTGTCCTTGCTGTCTTTCTTCTTCTTCTTATCCTCATCCCCCTTATCACTCCTGTGATGACTTCTCCTCCCATCACTCTTGTATTCATCTTCATCATCCTTATTCCTCCTTGGCTTGGCTATTTCTGGAATTACACCAGTTGCAATGAATGATCTGAGAATATGCAGTGCCTCTATCTCCTCAGCAGTACTTGTCCCCTTCTTCTTTTGCAGTAGATCAATGATGGCAATAATGAGTCTGTGATTTCGAGAAGTGAGATAATTGGGAATGACTAATTGTTTAATCTCTTCAACTCTGGTGCCGGACTGATAGATGATTGTCCATGACTTCTTAATTACTTCTGGCAGCCTTGAAGGTTGGCCATTCCTTAAGTCATCATATAGACTCTTATTATTTTCATTTACATTCCTCTTTTCTATGAGCTCAATCAGCGCATCTATCTCTGAGTCTTTTAAGGCTTGTAGAGTTTTGTAGGTTACATGCCACAGAAGTGGGATGAGTTACACCAATAGTTGACACTGGCACAGAGTCTCTAGTGAAAACTAGTGAATCCTCTGTGTTTTTAATGGTGTCATTATGATATGCCCCAGCTTGCATTCCCTCACCATCTAAATGTAGTTCCTGGGTGGTGAGAAAAGTGTCATGCACTAAGTCACTTGAGTCCATTGGCTCACCAAGAGAAGAAAATTCTTGGTGATCAATGCCTTGCTCCTCAATTGCTTGAGTTGCAGGCTCCAAAGAAATTTTAGTGTGAGATTCTGGAAGAGAAGTGTCTTTTAGAATGGATTTTGGCAACTCCCCCTGAGAAATAGAGGGAGTTTCAATATTGATGTGCTCTCCACTCAGTGTTGTGCCAGCCTTATCACTCCCATGTGCTGACTCTTTATAGGATTGTGCATTGGGGAGGATGCTTGATTCTATAGATGCACCCTGTTGAGAGGATACCCCTAGCAAACTGTGTGCCCCTGATTTTACAACTTCAGCCATTTGTGTGACTGAAGAGGTGGTTTTAGATTTCTTCTTCTTCTTCTTTGGCCTTAATAAGGGTGACTCAGGTTCCTCACTTTCTAAACCTAATTCTACAGCCAAGGCTGCTTCAGTTAAGATTTTTAGAGGTTCAGAAGCAACCTATTTTCTCTTCTTCTCCTTTTTACTAACACCACCCTGTTGAGAGGATGATGCAGGTGGCTCTGTGTTTGGTAAAGTGTTTGGCTGAGAGGGTTGGTTAGCAGGCCCTGGGTTAGCATTTTGCTCTACTTGCTTGGGCCTAGCTAACTAAGATTTTGAGGCACATATTGGCATGTTGTGGGGGTAAGTCCTAAATAAACTCTCCATAAGGGGAGTTATTTTGAGTCTTACATCCACATCATTCCTAGTCTCCAAGCTACCAAAAATGAGTTTGGTCATGGATTTCGGATAGCATATTCTATTTTTGTCTAACCCAGACAATTCAAACAATTTAGCATTTATGAAATTAAGTACAGATTGAATAAAGCGAGGGAAGAAAATTTCATTACCTCTCTTGGCTGAGTTCTTACCAAGTCTCCCATACAATTATTACATTATGATCAAACCAACATCAATCTTTCTCCCATACGCTAGAGCATAGCCTATTTGTTGAACAGGTCTGCTGATTTGATCAAAGCTGGACTTTCTTGCTGTGAAGACTTGAAGAAGAGTGGCAAAGACATAGCTCCATTCTTTTCTCAAGTACTTCCTTTTCAAATTTCCAAGCTTGATTCTATCTGAGTAGTTGATAAAATCAAAGAAGTCTTCAAATTCCTGATCAGTAGCTTTACTGTCATACACTTCTTGTTGTAACCCCAGTGCTTGATTCATGTCTTCAGTAGTGATGGTGATTTCCTTGTCCTGAATCTTGCAGTAGATTACGTATGAAGTTATTGCATTCTCTAGGGCCACGACCTCCACAGTAGCAGTTCTCCAAAACTGTTCTAGTAGGTCTAGATACAGAGTTGGGTTGGCTGATAGTGCATCCTTGATGTATGATTCAGACATCCATCGAACGAAGCACTTAAAGTTTACATTGGGTGCTTCAACATCGTTGGTTATTGCTATGAAATTGGTGTGGGTAGGAATTGTGAGTTGGGTATTTGCCATTGTTACACAGAGAGATGAGAAGAGAATGAAGGTTGAAGAAGAAATTTAGTTTTTGATGTTAGGGTTTTCAGAGGTTTTGGAACTTTAGCTGCCTGAGAAATTGAATGAAATGATTTGAACAGTTGTGGAATTGTATATATGTGAGTGACTTGAGTTGTCGATTAGATATATGTTTTGTATCGACAAGTCAGTCATTCGAGAAGTATAAAACAACTATTCGATAAGTCAAGAAAGGCTTATTCGATATCTCAAGCAGTTTGTAACTCACAGCTGGCAGTTATCTAACTTAGAACATAATTCTAAATTAAATCAAATATGTTTTTATGAGTGATTTAAAACTCTGAATAAAAATCCAAAATCGATTAAGATTCAGCGAGAATTCAGCCTTTTCAAATGATTCGACAACTCAAATGTTCTATTCGAGAACTCAGTCATCAGAGAACTCAAATGTCCTATTCGAGAAGTCAAGCATTAGAGAACTCAAATGTTCTATTCGAGAACTCAGTCATTAGAGAACTCAAATGTCCTATTTGAGAACTCAAACAAGTCTCTGTTTGATTTCTCCAAAATGTACTATTCGAGAACTCAAGAGTGTTCCAAATAGACTTGTTAGAGAAGTCGACCATAGACATGAAAGTCATTCGAGAAGTCTGACTTATCGATCTACACTTTTCACTCATAAAAAAATTAATTTTCACTATCTTTTCAAAATTCACCAGAATTATTCAAATGAAGAATATTCTAATAAATTAAATAGTGATTGTCTTAAAATTTCATAGAAATTTCAAGCTGATTCGAATATGATTTTTAACATATCCAACAGATTTGAAATATTTATAAATCATATTTCAGCCAACACTTACTTCAAAAATATTGAGAATTTAGATAAAGTAAGTGTTTACTGCTGCAACAATGTAGTTGATATTTTCACTTAGCCAGATTCTGAAGAATTCAGCATTCCAATCTCACTGACCAACCTTGTGAAGGTGGCTTCATCCAATGGCTTAGTGAATATATCAGCTAATTGTTTATCTGTGGGAACATAATGTAACTCAATGGTTCCATTAGTTGCTTGCTCCCTAATAAAGTGATATCTGATGTCAATGTGCTTTGTTCTAGAATGATTGACAGGATTGACAACTATAGAGATTGCACTTGTGTTGTCACACATGATTGGAATTCTTTCCAACACAAGTCCATAGTCTCTAAGTTGATTTCTAATCCAAAGCACTTGAGCACGGCAACTCCCAGCAGCTATGTAATCAGCCTCGGCTGTGGAAGTTGACACAGATTGTTGTTTCTTGCTGTACCAAAAGACTAACCTTTTGTCCAAGAAACAGGCAGCTACCTGAGGTGCTTTTCCTATCCACTCTGCATCCAGCATAATCAGCATCAGAATAACCAACCAGATTGAACCATGTGTCCTTAGGATACCATAAACCCAAGTTTGGAGTGCCCTTCAGATATCTAAAGATCCTCTTTATAGCAATCAAATGTGACTCTTTTGGATTTGATTGAAATCTTGCACAGAAACATGTAGCAAACATGATGTCTGGCCTACTTGCAGTGAGATAGAGTAGAGAACCAACATGCCTCTGTAGACTGAGATATCTACTTTCTTGCCTTTGATATCTTCATCCAATTTGGTGGTAGTGGCCATGGGTGTCTTTGCAGGTGAGCAGTCTTCTAAGTCAAACTTCTTTAATAAATCTTCAATGTACTTGGTTTGACTGATGAAAATACCATCCTTCCTCTGACTAACTTGCAATCCAAGAAAGAATGTTAACTCTCCCATCATACTCATCTCATATCTGCTCTGCATGAGCTTAGAGAATTTCTCACACAGCTTCTTATTTGTAGAGCCAAATATGATATCATCCACATAGATCTGAACTAGGATAATATCATCACCATGCTTCTTGTAAAACAGTGTCTTGTCCAATGTGCCTCTAGTGAATTGATTTTCAAGAAGAAACTGTGACAAAGTGTCATACCATGCCCTTGGAGCCTGCTTAAGTCTATACAATGCCTTAAGAAATCTGTACACAAATTCTGGGAAATGTGGATCCTCAAAGCCAAGTGGTCGTTGCACATAAACTTCTTCTTCCAACTCTCTATTCAGAAATGCACTCTTGACATCCATTTGATAGACTTTAAAATTTGAATGAGCAGCAAATGCCAAGAATATTCTGATGGCTTCCAATCTAGCAACAGGGGCAAATGTCTCATCATAATCAATGCCTTCCTGTTGAGAGTATCCTTTTGCAACCAACCTTGCTTTGTTTCTAATGACCACACCATTTTCATCCATCTTGTTCTTCAGAACCCATTTTGTTCCAACAATGGCTCTGTCCTTTGGTGCAGGCACAAGTTCCCATACTTTGTTTCTTTCAAATTGATTCAGCTCCTCTTGCATAGCAATAATCCAATCTGGATCCAACAGTGCATCATCAAGTTTCTTAGGCTCAATCTGAGATAGAAAGCAACCATAGAGACACTCATTTTGAGTTGCTCTCCTAGTTCTCACTTGTAACACCCCCAGATCCGGGGTCAGGGATCTGGTGGTTACGGTCTTACATCCATTCATAATACTTGACTTGAGTCCACAATAAATAAATCACATGCTGTGACCCCACAATAATTACCACTCACACACACAACAGTTATAGTCCCAGAGATGAAATTGAAATAAGTCTTACATTAAAGGGTTACGAATAAAAGTTATTACAATCCCAAAAGGATAACATCATAGGTTTAAAAGTTTTGCCGTTGATTACATTAATTATACATATAGTTAAACAGGAAACAAAAGCTGTCTAACTATGCTACCTCAGCAATGGCGGCTAGCATCTCAGCGGGTAGTCCGGTGGGTCGGGTAACCTGCTTGCGCCGAGTGCGCCTGACGCGAGCCATCTGTCCTAGCTGTTGTTGTGACATAATATAAACAAAGCAAGGGTGAGCGAAAGCCCACCAACAAATATATAACTGAACGATAATTTAAAACAGTTCAAAGCTATCTTTTAAACCATATGCCATGCATTTACGGAAATGATGCCAGTATAATATGAACGATGAAGTTACAAGGTAACTTAAAGTATTTGTTTGAAGAAATATCTGCTACATCAAAGTAAGCGAGATATTATTATCGTTATTAAGAAGAGGAACTTGCAAGAAAGGGTTGCAATTCCAGTTATGACTCTTTTCCAACTCTGCCAACAGTAATCATGTTGCAGGAAATAAATGAATTTGGATGATGAACCAATGATGGAGTATTCACCGCGCCCGCTGTTCCAATCTTGATGATCAGTCGAGATCGTACAGCTCAATTTAGATTTACTACCGGTAGAAGGAAGAACTGACGGCTTTACTTGTATACCGCCATGCTAGCTCTCCCCGGCCAACGGTTGGGCCAAGGGGATGGACCGGCGCTACTCGGCCTCTTACACGACTCCTAGTTCAAATAGAGTTCATGATTCTGAATATAACGTTCGTCCCCCTTTCCCCAAGTATAATACTTGTTGATAAGACTCCACAAAGTAGTCGTATCTAGTTGGAAAGGAAAATTTACCAATTACTCCCAAGCTATTACTTGGTAACGGATATCAACTTGTTCCAGTAATCTTACCCCTCGAAAGATGAGAAGGTAAACAACGACTTAATAAGTCAACAACACCCGAGTTGCGGGTGAAGGGAATACTTTATGACCGGGAAGTCGACAAGATAAATAACATTTTTCCAAGTAAGGTTCCCTTATTATTAAGAAGATAGACTCAAAGATGAATGATGTCTGGGAACCTTTCTTGATATAAGATTAATAATAATATGACTTCGAAATATTTTCTGTAATAATCGAAGAAGATTAACCTTATCGAGATTATTCTAAGTATGGAATAAATATTCAGAGAATATTTATTGAGTTAAAATATTGAAAGAATATTTGGGAATATGAAAGAATATTTTTAATCAGAGTATTTCTCAAAATAATCCCTGAAGAAATATCAGGAGAATATTTATTGAATAAATAAATATTTAAATGAATATTCAAAACAATATTCATTAATTAATAAGACCTGAAAAGAATATTTAAAATATTTAAAATAATATTCGATGATTAAATAGAACCCTGGATGAATATTCAAAATAATATTCATAATTAATTAGGAATTTAAATGTTTATTGAAAAAGTAATATTCGTTTAATGAATAATATTCTAAATGAATATCAAGTAATATTCTTTTAGTAATCCAAGCTTTAAAGGAATATTCGAGATAAGACTCGATAAATAAATCAAGCTTCAGATGAATATTAGAATAATATTCATCAAGTAAGTAATATCTTAAATGAATATTCAAAAGTAATATTCATTTAATAAAGTAATATTCTAAATGGATATTCAAATAATATTCATTTAGTAGTCCAATCTTTAGAAGAATATTCGGAATAATAATCGATAACCTATTCGACTTTGAATGAATATTGAAAAATATTATTCGTCGAATGGTTACGTTCAAATAATTATTTGAAGTAAGGATCGTTAAAATAATTAGTCTCGAACGAATATTCAAATAATATTCGTCGCCCAAATAATAGAAAATATCTACTTAAATATTTTCCTCCGAGGTAATCTCGATATATCAAGGAATATTGACTCCCGGTCTATTTTTGATTAATAAGATGTATACGCCCTTCTATGAGGGTCTTACAATAATCGGCTTATAACTGATATATAACTATCTAGCTTATAAGCCAACAATAACATTTAGGGAACAAGTATATCAATTCAACTTGAAAGTAGGCATGCATGCAATGGCATATGTATATCAGCAATCATATATATATATTTATTCAATCACAACAACAGCCTAAAAGAAGGGAATTGAAACTTGCCTGGTAGTCGAGTACGGTAAGGGGTAGTGGTAGCGGGTCCCGGTTCAGCCCGGTGATCTATAAATAGCCAAGGCATTCGGGATTAATCACTTAACATATTAAAAGTTAAGTTATACTTAAATCGAAACACGTTCTCGAGTTATCTCGTTATACCCCTATTAGTGGATTACTTATTATCACTGATCCGACCCGACATTCGTTCGTTAATACGACATGTCACTGCACTTATACTTGGGACATACTTGAGTCATACGAGTTCTAAGGTTGATCGTTACGAACCAATATTATACTCCGAGTTTTATCGCCCGTTTTCTAAGTGTTTTACCAAAGTTACAAAAGAGTCGTCTTTTAGGGGTTCGTTCGCGTTTAACCTTTACTCGAACATTTTTAATAAATCGAAAAATGCTCTTTTTGACATACGGTTTTCTTTCACACCTTCCTTCTTACCCCTAGTATTTATTTACCAAGATTCGCCATGACGTTACATAGCTTACGAGGGTTCAATTTCAGTTACGAACTTTCGTTTACGGATTCGAACTACTTTTAGTAATTTGGTCATAAATCCTAAACCGTAAGTCCGTTTCACGTGATCTTTATATCAAAACAAAGCTTAGAACATTACCTATCCTATCATGGCAGATAAGGTCTCTGGAAAGTAGGGGTTTGACATGGAAAATGGCATACAAAACATGGTATTGTAAAATCGGGCATTATAACGGCTGTAAATCGATTATCTATCAATTTCGAATCTTCCCTTACACATAGCATCCAACCCAAACAACATATACATGACTTATATACATGAACTGAGGCCAAGCAATGCCTTTCCGTTCATCTAAACTATTTTTAACATTTATCAAAACTACATCATATACATGCTTATAATCATGCTAATATCACATCTTATACTAAAACCCATCAAGAGCATGCAAAATCTCAAGGTAAAGCCTAGGGTTTAAAGTTGTTATACCTTCCTTGGAGTATGATCTAGCCTCACTATGCTTGGTATGATCCTTAGAAGTGCTTAAGCTTGCTAAATCAACCAAAGAAATCAAGGAAAAACAAGATTAGTTCATGAAAACACTATTCACCCTCCTCTTAAATCATTTTTTTGAAAATGGAAAAAGAAGAGATTGAAGCTAGGATTTTGAGGAGATCATTTATATGAAATGTAAGTCTCACCATAAAAGTTTCAAGATCAACAAATGGTTGGAAGTTGGATTTTGAATTTGGAATTTCTTGTTTGGTCGAATGGAATGAAAAGGAGAGAGATGATGGTTTGCTTGCTTTGTTCTCTTGGTTGGCTAGGCTAAATGAATTATTTGTGATGTTAAGATAATATCTTGGGTCATAAAGTAGCTTTATTAAAGTTATGATGCACTAGATGATGTAATTAGCAAGCCATGTGTTGATATTTTGGTGGTTTAAGGCTAACCAAGTGGTTTGTGTGCTAAGTACTTGGTTGCATTCTAATTGATCTAGTTCCTTGCTAGTTACTAGATATTTATCACTTGCATGTGCATGCATATTGCTTCCTCTGCTTGATTCTTTTTTTGTTTATTGCTCAATTCCTTGATCGTTCGAGGGAATAACTCATTCGTTTCTAGTTAGGGTTTTACCGAAAACCTTCTTAATATTTATACTACCATTCTCCACCTTTCTTACTAACTTTCCATTTTATATTCCTTTAATCCATTCGTTAATTACTTAAGGCTATCAGTGTCCAGGGAACTCTCGGAGAAAATAAAAGTGCGGTTTTTCAGAATCCGACAGCTTTTACATACACTTATTTTCCCCCTGGATCACTAATACGAACTCAGAAATCCGTTCCGAATACCGGGTATATCATTATTATAATAATATTCCAAATTCCACCAAAATCACTATTCATCACTTATTTTTATTTAATTCCTATAATTAGGAAAATGAACCTGGTTCACTCTCGAGTGCTTCTTAACCTTTTTACGGAACCGCTGGACTTATAATAGATATTGATTTGGATGACATAAGAATAATCTTACTTGAAGTAATATACTTATATTCTTAGGAGATAGATCATTCTTATCTATGTCGTCAACCCAAAAGTATTCTGCATGACATATAAGTAATTGAATTCAAATCCGTTCCATTTATTTAATAGATCTTCGTTACATCGCAGTCATAACCACTATTCATTCTTACATCATTAAATACATAAAAGTTTTAATCCCACCCAAAATCTGGGTTCTTACAGTCTCCCCTCCTTAAAAGGATTCCGTCCTGGAATCAGTTTGAAAACAAGTGGGGGTACTTTTCTTGCATTGCGCTTTCAAGTTCCCAGGTGGATTCTTCTACATTGTGGTTCTGCCACAAAACTCTGACTAGCCGAATGACCTTGTTTCGGAGCACTTGCTCTTTCCGGTCTATGATGTCCACAGGTTGCTCCACATAGGTCAGGTCTGGTTGCATATCCACTTGCTCATACTCTATAATATGCTTTGCATCCGGATTATACTTCCTCAGCATCGAAACATGAAACACATTGTGCACCTGCTGTAGATTCGGGGGCAATGCAAGTTCATAAGCTAGTTCCCCAATCCGTCTCAAGATCTCAAATGGTCCAATGTATCTGGGACTCAGCTTTCCTTTCTTCCCAAATCTCATTAAACCTTTCCAAGGTGACACTTTCAAGAACACTAGGTCCCCTACCTCGTATTCCTTGCCTTTCCGAGCTAAGTCGGCATATTTCTTTTGTCGATCCTGGGCTGCTACCAACCGTCCTCTGATTAGATCTACTGCATCTTTAGTTCGTTGGACCACTTCGGGCCCGAGCATCTTTCGCTCTCCAACTTCATCCCAATACAAGGGAGATCGACATTTTCTTCCATAAAGGGCCTCATAAGGTGGCATCCCAATGCTTGAATGATAACTGTTATTATAGGAGAACTCAACCAATGGCAAGTGATTATCCCAACTCCCCTTGAAGTCTATCGCGCAGACTCTCAACATATCCTCTAGTGTTTGGATGGTCCTTTCACTTTGCCCATCTGTCTGGGGGTGGTAGGCTGTGCTCATGTTCAGCCGGGTCCCTACACATTCTTGAAAACTTCTCCAAAACCTGGAGTTAAATCTAGGATCTCGATCGGATACTATTGCGACTGGGACTCCATGTCGCGCCACTATCTCTTTTAAGTAGATGTCCACTAGTCTATCGACCGTGTACCTTTCGTTGATCGGGAGAAAGTGAGCCGATTTCGTCAGTCGATCTACAATTACCCATATGGTGTCATGATTAGCCTTGGTCCTGGGTAAACCTACTACGAAATCCATGGCTATATGTTCCCATTTCCATTCTGGAATCTCTAAGGGATGTAGAAGTTCGCTGGGTCTCTGGTGCTCTGCCTTCACTCGTTGGCAGGTCAAGCATCTGCTTACCCACTCTGCTACGTCCTTTTTCATATTGGGCCACCAGTAATACTCCTTCAAATCCCTATACATTTTAGTGCTACCGGGGTGCACTGAGTATCTTGAGTTGTGTGCCTCATTTAAAATCTCATCCTTGAGCTCCTGAACATTTGGGATCCATATCCTGTACGTGTACCTCATGATCCCTTCCTTGTCTTTTTCGCACTTAATTTCCTCCCCGGTCATTAGCTCTTCTGTGGAGTTCTTTTCTTCCTCCATCATCCGTTCCTGGCACAGTCTAATCTTTTCTAGCAATGGAGGTTGGATTCTAATTTCCATCAACTTTTCTTGGCCCTCTTCAGGTAACTTAACCTCGATTTCCAACTTCTCAAAATCCTTCACTAGCTCTTTCTCTGAAGTTATCATCTTGAGCTTCTCTTTCCGACTAAGGGCGTCAGCCACCACATTGGCTTTACCCGGGTGATATCGAATTTCACAGTCGTAATCCTTGATTAACTCTAACCACCTCCTCTGGCGCATGTTAAGCTCTTTCTGAGTGAAAATGTATTTGAGGCTCTTATGGTCTGTGTAAATCTCGCATTTTTCCCCATACAGGTAGTGTCTCCAAATCTTTAAAGCGAAGACTATGGCTGCTAGTTCTAGATCATGCGTGGGATATCTGACTTCATAATCCTTCAATTGCCTAGACGCATACGCTATTACCTTGCCGTGCTGCATAAGCACGCATCCCAGTCCTTTATGCGAAGCGTCACTGTAAATCACGAAATCTCCTTTTCCATCCGGTAATGCCAGCACTGGGGCTGTCACCAGCCTCTTCTTTAACTCCTGGAAACTCTTCTCGCATTTCTCAGTCCATTCAAATTTCTCGGTTTTACGGGTAAGTCGAGTTAATGGAGCTGCGAGTTTCGCAAAGTCTTGGACAAATCTCCTGTAATAACCGGCCAGTCCAATGAAACTCCTCACCTCGGTTGGAGTAGTTGGCCGTTCCCAGTTTGAAACTGCTTCTATCTTGGAGGGGTCAACCAACACTCCTTCTCTATTGATCACGTGCCCTAAGAATTGTACCTCATTTTTCCAAAACTCACACTTGGAGAACTTGGCATATAACTGCTCCTTCCTGAGTATTTCTAAGGTTATCCTTAAATGTTCAGCGTGTTCTGCCTCTGTCTTTGAGTAGATGAGAATATCATCAATGAAAACTATCACGAATTTGTCCAAATATTCCTTGAACACCCTATTCATTAGGTCCATGAAGGCTGCTGGGGCGTTGGTCAATCCAAACGACATAACTAAGAACTCATAATGTCCATATCTGGTGCGGAATGCAGTCTTCGGGATATCTTCAGGTTTGATCTTCAGTTGGTGATATCCCGTTCTCAAATCAATCTTAGAGAAGTATTCAGCTCCTCTTAGCTGGTCAAACAAATCGTCTATCCTGGGCAATGGATACTTATTCTTTATGGTTAGCTTGTTCAATTCTCTGTAGTCGATGCATAACCTCATACTTCCATCCTTTTTCTTAACAAACAACACTGGTGCGCCCCAAGGCGACACACTGGGCCTTATCATGCCCTTATCCAACAATTCCTGTAATTGTTTAGCTAGCTCCTTCATTTCTACTGGGGCTAGTCGGTACGGGGCCTTCGAAACTGGCGCCGTCCCCGGGGCTAATTCGATGGCAAACTCAATTACCCTATCAGGTGGTAGTCCAGGAAGATCTTGTGGGAACACGTCCTCGAACTCATTAACTACCAGAATGTCCTGCAATCTTGGCACTTCCTTCTGAGTATCTATAACGTAGGCTAAATAAGCCTCGTTCCCTTTTCGTA
This sequence comes from Saposhnikovia divaricata, assembly GCA_036435485.1. Taxonomy (NCBI): domain Eukaryota; kingdom Viridiplantae; phylum Streptophyta; class Magnoliopsida; order Apiales; family Apiaceae; genus Saposhnikovia; species Saposhnikovia divaricata. Next base: position 48,739,687 of record CM071594.1, on the reverse strand, counting down.
ACAATCTCTTGGTTTGCTGGGTTTTAAGTTTCAAGTTATGCGCAAAATCTCTAGATATAAAAGACTTAGTTGCTCCTGAATCAAATAAGACATTTGCACTGACTGAATTAAGAGAAAAAGTACCTGCTATCACATCTGTGTCCCTCACGGCATCTTGTACTGACATATTGAAAGTCCTAGCAGTTGGTGGCCTATTTGAGGCAACCTTGCTTGCTCCTGATGCTGCTGGTTTGCTCTTTGGGCAATCCTTTCTCATGTGCCCTCGCTGTCCACACTGGAAACAGGTTGTGCTGTTAGGGATGACCGTGGTGCAAGCGATAGCATAATGCCCAGCTCGCCCACACTTATAACAGTTTATCTGCTTCAGGTTGCACACCCCGGAGTGCCTCTTCCCACAAGTAGCACACAATGGCAATGGAGGTCGAGAAGGGTTGGAACGGGACATTCCTGATTGGTGGCCGCCCTGGCTCACACTCACACTCGCAGATGGTTTAATCCCTACACTCCTCCCTGGTAGGGAAACCGCTCCTCGATTAAACTTGGTTGGGGGTTTTCCTCCAGCGGATCTTCCGCCCATACTAACATGCTTTCTCTTTATCCCCCCTTTCTCTCTCTCTCTCTGCATCTGATCACTACCAGCCTCCACAATGGTTGCCTTCTGCACCAAGGTGGCATAATCTGTAATCTCTAAAACAGCCACCCTATTCTGGATCCACTGTTTCAGCCCTTGTTGAAACCTGTTAGCTTTCTTCTCTTCTGTGTCTACAAACTCTGGCACAAATCTTGATAGCTCAGTAAATTTAGCCTCATAGTCAGCCACTGACATATTGTTCTGTTTCAGTTCCAAGAACTTAAGTTCCATCTGGGTTTTCATGAACTTCGGGAAGTACTTCTCCAGGAATAATTGTTTGAACCTTTCCCAGGCTATGACAGCATCAGTCTCCATGTTTTTCTTGGCTTCCCACCAATAATTGGCCTCTCCCTTTAGCAGGTAAGTAGCAAAAACAGTCTTCTGAGCCTCATTGATACTCAGAATCTCAAAAGACTTTTCCATTTCTTTGATCCAGGCCCTCGCCTCAACGGGATCAGCCGATCCGTGGAACTCTGGGGGCTTAAGGGACTTAAAGGCCCTAAAGGAATTTGCCACTGAAGTGTTGTTGCTTGGTGGTGGTTGGGGGTATTGGTTCAAATTCTGCCTAAGTAGATCCATAAACTGGCCCATGGGGTTTCCGCCCTGGTTCTCCCCTTCCTGTTCTACTTCAGTTTCTCCACCCTCTATTTCCCTTTCAAATTCTTCAGAGTACAGGGGTTCATCCTCTGCTCCATACTGGGAATCTTCTTGCTCATTATAGTCCTGATCTTGTTCCTCACTACTTTCACGGTTTTCCTCGTGTTGGTTGTGACTTTCTTGGTCAGTAGATTCGCGGGGGTTAGCCCTAGTGCCCATTCGTCTTGGAGGCATTTTACTGAAAATTTGGAAAGTTATACATTAGGTTCACTGATCTGTTTTAGAGGATTTTTCCTTGCACATTTCTTTACATGATTGGGTTTAAAATCCCATAGTTTTATATCTCATGGCAACTTAATCGAAAAGTAATACATATGCTAATAAACTCGTGATCACATCCCAACAAAATTGTAATGACTGAAATGGAAACAAATATATACCAGGTACCGAAAAGGTACAACATCCGAGTTACAACGATAGTTTAAAGTACAACCATCCTAACAACAACAACAAGTCAAAAGTGAAATATGCTGTCTATCTGTCTAGTCTGCAAAAAGGGAAAACAAGTACAAGAAAACCATCCCTACAAAAGCCGGCACTACTATGTCCGTACATGACTAGACAACTAGACCACTGCATCACTACATCTGAAATCAGCCGTCACGACGAAACATCCTCCGAACCCTCCCCATGGCGATGCGGAAAACCTCCTCAGCCGCTGCTCTGTCTACCCTACCATGCCCATCAGTAGGCAACTGTCGCACCCTCACCCGAGCCCTCAGCTCGATGCGGGTCACAGCCCTATACCCAATTCTGTCACTGATAGTCCTCCTGCCCTGCACCCTCATCCGGGCGGCTCTCTCTGCTGCTAACTCACTCCTAGACTCTGCCAACCTGGCATCTGCCACAGACAACTCTCTATAAAGCCCGTTCACAATCAAGTTGTGAACACATACTGGGACTCCTCCTATCGGGGCATGAGGTGGGGTGGATGGCTCAGCTGGAGCGGCAGTCTCTGTCTGCTGGGGCTCTGGGGTAAGCTCCTCAAACTCGTCGGGGTAGGGGCTCACAGGTAGTGGTGGTGGGGTAGGGGCTCTCTCAACAGGGAGGAGTGGCACAAAAAGTCCAGAACTCCCTACAGCACCAACTACTGGCTCATCTATATCTCCCTCAACACCCTCATCCACCGGCACCACCTGATCCGTGGTCATGTCAGTGTCATCTCCCATAGTCCTGAACTCAGTCATAACCCAATAATCATCATCCTCAACCACTAACTCAGCGTCCTGTCCTGTCTGGACCCCCTCCGGGTCCTCCTCCCCCTCAGTCTCAACAACATCTGTGTCAGCATCATCCTGGACCTCCTCAGGGTCCTCCTCCTCAGACTCAATCACATCAGTATCAGCCTCAACCTGGACCTCCTCAGCGTCCTCCTCCTCAGGCTCAGTATCATCCTCAGGCAAGTGCTCATAGTATGGGTCCCTAGTCCGGAACATGTCCGCATCATGCTGTCTCGCAGCTGCCTCCTGGGCCGACAAGTCGCTCGCCTACACACGACGAACTATGTTACTATCATGATACTTAAAAAGTTCCCGTAAGGGTTTTAGGTGAACCTGGCAAGGGTTTTTATTATATTATTGAATTTATTATTATATAACATCGTATCATCTCTTGGGATATATAACTCTCGCTCTGATACCATCTCTGTAACACCCCCAGATCCGGGGTCAGGGATCTGGTGGTTACGGTCTTACATCCATTCATAATACTTGACTTGAGTCCACAATAAATAAATCACATGCTGTGACCCCACAATAATTACCACTCACACACACAACAGTTATAGTCCCAGAGATGAAATTGAAATAAGTCTTACATTAAAGGGTTACGAATAAAAGTTATTACAATCCCAAAAGGATAACATCATAGGTTTAAAAGTTTTGCCGTTGATTACATTAATTATACATATAGTTAAACAGGAAACAAAAGCTGTCTAACTATGCTACCTCAGCAACGGCGGCTAGTATCTCGGCGGGTAGTCCGGTGGGTCGGGTAACCTGCTTGCGCCGAGTGCGCCTGACGCGAGCCATCTGTCCTAGCTGTTGTTGTGACATAATATAAACAAAGCAAGGGTGAGCGAAAGCCCACCAACAAATATATAACTGAACGATAATTTAAAACAGTTCAAAGCTATCTTTTAAACCATATGCCATGCATTTACGGAAATGATGCCAGTATAATATGAACGATGAAGTTACAAGGTAACTTAAAGTATTTGTTTGAAGAAATATCTGCTACATCAAAGTAAGCGAGATATTATTATCGTTATTAAGAAGAGGAACTTGCAAGAAAGGGTTGCAATTCCAGTTATGACTCTTTTCCAACTCTGCCAACAGTAATCATGTTGCAGGAAATAAATGAATTTGGATGATGAACCAATGATGGAGTATTCACCGCGCCCGCTGTTCCAATCTTGATGATCAGTCGAGATCGTACAGCTCAATTTAGATTTACTACCGGTAGAAGGAAGAACTGACGGCTTTACTTGTATACCGCCATGCTAGCTCTCCCCGGCCAACGGTTGGGCCAAGGGGATGGACCGGCGCTACTCGGCCTCTTACACGACTCCTAGTTCAAATAGAGTTCATGATTCTGAATATAACGTTCGTCCCCCTTTCCCCAAGTATAATACTTGTTGATAAGACTCCACAAAGTAGTCGTATCTAGTTGGAAAGGAAAATTTACCAATTACTCCCAAGCTATTACTTGGTAACGGATATCAACTTGTTCCAGTAATCTTACCCCTCGAAAGATGAGAAGGTAAACAACGACTTAATAAGTCAACAACACCCGAGTTGCGGGTGAAGGGAATACTTTATGACCGGGAAGTCGACAAGATAAATAACATTGTTCCAAGTAAGGTTCCCTTATTATTAAGAAGATAGACTCAAAGATGAATGATGTCTGGGAACCTTTCTTGATATAAGATTAATAATAATATGACTTCGAAATATTTTCTGTAATAATCGAAGAAGATTAACCTTATCGAGATTATTCTAAGTATGGAATAAATATTCAGAGAATATTTATTGAGTTAAAATATTGAAAGAATATTTGGGAATATGAAAGAATATTTTTAATCAGAGTATTTCTCAAAATAATCCCTGAAGAAATATCAGGAGAATATTTATTGAATAAATAAATATTTAAATGAATATTCAAAACAATATTCATTAATTAATAAGACCTGAAAAGAATATTTAAAATATTTAAAATAATATTCGATGATTAAATAGAACCCTGGATGAATATTCAAAATAATATTCATAATTAATTAGGAATTTAAATGTTTATTGAAAAAGTAATATTCGTTTAATGAATAATATTCTAAATGAATATCAAGTAATATTCTTTTAGTAATCCAAGCTTTAAAGGAATATTCGAGATAAGACTCGATAAATAAATCAAGCTTCAGATGAATATTAGAATAATATTCATCAAGTAAGTAATATCTTAAATGAATATTCAAAAGTAATATTCATTTAATAAAGTAATATTCTAAATGGATATTCAAATAATATTCATTTAGTAGTCCAATCTTTAGAAGAATATTCGGAATAATAATCGATAACCTATTCGACTTTGAATGAATATTGAAAAATATTATTCGTCGAATGGTTACGTTCAAATAATTATTTGAAGTAAGGATCGTTAAAATAATTAGTCTCGAACGAATATTCAAATAATATTCGTCGCCCAAATAATAGAAAATATCTACTTAAATATTTTCCTCCGAGGTAATCTCGATATATCAAGGAATATTGACTCCCGGTCTATTTTTGATTAATAAGATGTATACGCCCTTCTATGAGGGTCTTACAATAATCGGCTTATAACTGATATATAACTATCTAGCTTATAAGCCAACAATAACATTTAGGGAACAAGTATATCAATTCAACTTGAAAGTAGGCATGCATGCAATGGCATATGTATATCAGCAATCATATATATATATTTATTCAATCACAACAACAGCCTAAAAGAAGGGAATTGAAACTTGCCTGGTAGTCGAGTACGGTAAGGGGTAGTGGTAGCGGGTCCCGGTTCAGCCTGGTGATCTATAAATAGCCAAGGCATTCGGGATTAATCACTTAACATATTAAAAGTTAAGTTATACTTAAATCGAAACACGTTCTCGAGTTATCTCGTTATACCCCTATTAGTGGATTACTTATTATCACTGATCCGACCCGACATTCGTTCGTTAATACGACATGTCACTGCACTTATACTTGGGACATACTTGAGTCATACGAGTTCTAAGGTTGATCGTTACGAACCAATATTATACTCCGAGTTTTATCGCCCGTTTTCTAAGTGTTTTACCAAAGTTACAAAAGAGTCGTCTTTTAGGGGTTCGTTCGCGTTTAACCTTTACTCGAACATTTTTAATAAATCGAAAAATGCTCTTTTTGACATACGGTTTTCTTTCACACCTTCCTTCTTACCCCTAGTATTTATTTACCAAGATTCGCCATGACGTTACATAGCTTACGAGGGTTCAATTTCAGTTACGAACTTTCGTTTACGGATTCGAACTACTTTTAGTAATTTGGTCATAAATCCTAAACCGTAAGTCCGTTTCACGTGATCTTTATATCAAAACAAAGCTTAGAACATTACCTATCCTATCATGGCAGATAAGGTCTCTGTACAGTAGGGGTTTGACATGGAAAATGGCATACAAAACATGGTATTGTAAAATCGGGCATTATAACGGCTGTAAATCGATTATCTATCAATTTCGAATCTTCCCTTACACATAGCATCCAACCCAAACAACATATACATGACTTATATACATGAACTGAGGCCAAGCAATGCCTTTCCGTTCATCTAAACTATTTTTAACATTTATCAAAACTACATCATATACATGCTTATAATCATGCTAATATCACATCTTATACTAAAACCCATCAAGAGCATGCAAAATCTCAAGGTAAAGCCTAGGGTTTAAAGTTGTTATACCTTCCTTGGAGTATGATCTAGCCTCACTATGCTTGGTATGATCCTTAGAAGTGCTTAAGCTTGCTAAATCAACCAAAGAAATCAAGGAAAAACAAGATTAGTTCATGAAAACACTATTCACCCTCCTCTTAAATCATTTTTTTGAAAATGGAAAAAGAAGAGATTGAAGCTAGGATTTTGAGGAGATCATTTATATGAAATGTAAGTCTCACCATAAAAGTTTCAAGATCAACAAATGGTTGGAAGTTGGATTTTGAATTTGGAATTTCTTGTTTGGTCGAATGGAATGAAAAGGAGAGAGATGATGGTTTGCTTGCTTTGTTCTCTTGGTTGGCTAGGCTAAATGAATTATTTGTGATGTTAAGATAATATCTTGGGTCATAAAGTAGCTTTATTAAAGTTATGATGCACTAGATGATGTAATTAGCAAGCCATGTGTTGATATTTTGGTGGTTTAAGGCTAACCAAGTGGTTTGTGTGCTAAGTACTTGGTTGCATTCTAATTGATCTAGTTCCTTGCTAGTTACTAGATATTTATCACTTGCATGTGCATGCATCTTGCTTCCTCTGCTTGATTCTTTGTTTGTTTATTGCTCAATTCCTTGATCGTTCGAGGGAATAACTCATTCGTTTCTAGTTAGGGTTTTACCGAAAACCTTCTTAATATTTATACTACCATTCTCCACCTTTCTTACTAACTTTCCATTTTATATTCCTTTAATCCATTCGTTAATTACTTAAGGCTATCAGTGTCCAGGGAACTCTCGGAGAAAATAAAAGTGCGGTTTTTCAGAATCCGACAGCTTTTACATACACTTATTTTCCCCCTGGATCACTAATACGAACTCAGAAATCCGTTCCGAATACCGGGTATATCATTATTATAATAATATTCCAAATTCCACCAAAATCACTATTCATCACTTATTTTTATTTAATTCCTATAATTAGGAAAATGAACCTGGTTCACTCTCGAGTGCTTCTTAACCTTTTTACGGAACCGCTGGACTTATAATAGATATTGATTTGGATGACATAAGAATAATCTTACTTGAAGTAATATACTTATATTCTTAGGAGATAGATCATTCTTATCTATGCCGTCAACCCAAAAGTATTCTGCATGACATATAAGTAATTGAATTCAAATCCGTTCCATTTATTTAATAGATCTTCGTTACATCGCAGTCATAACCACTATTCATTCTTACATCATTAAATACATAAAAGTTTTAATCCCACCCAAAATCTGGGTTCTTACTTCACTCCTGCATTTGGATCTCCAATAATTTGCTCTGCAGTGTGTGATCTATCCCATTTCCTTGAGTGCTCAGTTTGATTTCTCAACCTTGATGTTGCTTCATCATTCAAGACATGATCATTTTCATTTCCTCCCCCTGTGAAGTTGCTACTACTCACAGGTGTGTCTTGGATGCTAGTCTCTTCACTGTTGGTTGGATCAGATTCTTCTCTTGTTTCATCATTCACTTGAGTTTGTTGAACTAAAGTTTCAACTTCAGTTTCCATCTCTTCATCAGAATCATCTAGATTATCAAACTTTAATGGATCTCTATCTTTATCATTGGCTTCTTCTAATCCAGGTAGTTTGCTATCATCAAATGTCACATCTGTGCTTTCCATAACTTTCTTTTGATTGATGACATAAACCTTGTATGCAATTCTCTCCATAGAATAGCCAAGAAAAATTCCTTCAAATGCCTTTGCATCAAACTTCCCAACATATTCTGAATTGTCTTTCAACACAAAGCATTTGCTTCCAAAAGTATGAACATACTTTAGAGTAGGCTTCTTTCCAGTTATCAAATTGTAAGGTGTCTTTCCAGTGTTTTTGTTGATGAGGTTTCTGTTCTGGATGTAGCATGCAGTGCTCACAGCCTCAGCCCAAAAACATGTAGGCATCTTTGCATCAAGCAACATTATTCTAGCAGCCTCAGATAGAGTTCTGTTCTTTCTCTCAACTATTCCATTTTGTTGTGGAGTCCTTGGAGCTGAGAATCGTTAAGAAATGCCATTCTCTCTGCAAAATGCTTCAAGTAAGGCATTTCTGAACTCTGTTCCATTATCACTTCTCAATGCAATCACACTTGCATTATTGGCTTTTGCTTCCTTCTCAACTTTCTTTATGTGCTCAATGATTACTTGAGGAGCCTCATCCTTTGATGCTAGAAATTACACCCATGTATACCTTGTGTAGTCATCAACCATCACTAGGGCATACTTCTTTCTTGAGAGTGACATAATATTGACAGGCCCAAACAAATCCATATGAATTAATTACAGGGTCTTGGTGATTGATGTCACTATCTTTGACTTGTGGCTTGACCTTTTCATCTTTCCTTTTTGACAAGCCTCACACACTCCTTCTTGATAGAATTCAAGTGTGGGCATGCCTCTCACTAACTCTCTTTTGACCACAGAATTAATGGCCTTGAAGTTCAGGTGTGATAACTTCTTGTGCCATAGCCAAAAATCTTCATTTGATGCTTTTGAGTAGAAGCAACAAACTTTGTCCTTGTTTGCAGAGTCCATATTGGCTACAAACAGGCTTCCTTTCCTTACTCCAGATAGAGCAAAAGCACCAGTCTTCTTATGAGTGATCAAACATTCATCTTTGTCAAAATTTACCTTGAATCCTCTATCAGTGAACTGACCAACACTTAGCAGATTATGCTTGAGACCCTTGACTAGTGCTACATCTTCAATGATGACATTACCAACTTTTAACTTGCGATATCCCAATGTGTTACCCATGTTGTCATCTCCAAAAGCAACCATTGGGTCAGCCTTCTCCTCATACTGTGATAGCAGGGCCATGAAAGCATATGAAGTGTTTTCCATGCCATCTAGCTCTTCAAGAGTATAGAACTCTTCTTCTTCCTTCTCCTCAACAGGTTCAGTCACCTCTCCTTCATTTTCTTTATCATCTACTATCTCTTCTATCCTCAGCTGACTTGTAGATGCTCTAGGTCTTGAATAGATTTGTTGACAATCAAGGCACATGATGTGTTTATCATTCTACCTTGGTTGGCTTAGATAGCCCTCTTCTGAAGCAACTCAAGCTCATAAGTTTTTAAAACTCCATAGAGCACATCATATGTGACTTTGTTCAAATCTCTTTCTCTTACAGAAATGACCCTTTGCTCTAGATGGTTTGGAGAAGACAGTAGAAACTTCGTGTTCAACTCTTTGGTGATGTATACCTTTCCATTCATCTGTAGCTCAGTCACTAGCTTGTGAGACCTTTCAAACATATCAGTAATACTTTCTTTGGACTGAGCCATGAAAGCTTCATACTGTGTGAACAGTATCTGTTTCTTGTTTTCTCTAACTTCCTCTGTTCCTTCACATAATACCTCAATATGATCCCACATCTCCTTTGCTGTTTTGCAAGAGGCTATGTTAGCAAACATTGACAGTTCCATAGAATCTATGATTAATAACATGAGATGACTGTCGAGAGCAACCATCTCCTTTTCTGTATCCGTCCATTTGGATGGTTCTTTAGGCATATAAGATCTTGGAAAGGTTATAGTTCCAACAGTCTTTTCAGGAATCTCTTGTTATGGAACAAAGGGACCATTCTTGAGTATCTCAGGATATAGATGATTAGCAGCTTTGATGAACAACTGCATCTTGATCTTCCAGAGGTTGTAGTTCTCTTTGTCAAACTTAGGGACCTTCACCGTTCCTGTAGTCTTTGGTGTATTCATGATCGTTTTCTGTTTTTGAAAAAACAGCCTGCTCTGATACCACTTGTTGAGTATAGAATATAAGAAAGAATACAAAGGGGGGGGTGAATGGATTCTTGAACTTTTCGTTGTTCTTGAATCTGTATAGTAAGATATGTGTTAAGTGTGTGCTATAATTTAAGTGCGGAAAATAATAAGCAAGCAACACAACACAATATCACTTTAATCTAATATATTATTAGATAAAGATTTTGCTACAATCTGTGAATACAAAAGTTAGTATTCTCAGCTTCGTTTTTCTCAGAGAGATGTTTTCTTTTTGTGTATGAAAAACTTAACTTCTAAGGAAGTGAGGCTGTATCCTTATAGAGCATGAATACAACCTACTTACTACAAATAAGGTAGCTAAACAACTTTACTTTCTAGCGTGTCTATCCTTTTTGAGTAAGCATCCAAACGACTACAGGTTTGACTTTGCAAAGCTCTGTTCAGATCCACTTATTTAGCTCTTTGTCTCTTGTACATCTCTCCAAGCTTCTTTATAGGCTTTTCCAAAGTACATTACAGATTGTGGTCCATAAAGTGCTTTAGCTTGTTGCAGGTTTCTGACTTGTAAAATTCTTCAGTATTTTGTCTCCAAGATTGTATTCGAGAAGTAACTCTGTTGGTGATTCGAGAACTTTAATTGGCTTAATCGATAACTCTGAGTTCTCGAATAGTGTTAAACCGACATACCGAATGACTTCTCGAATAAGTCTTTTCTTCAGGAATCCTTGAGATATCGAATAGAGCAATTTACTTATCGAATCCCTGAGATATCGAATAGCTTCTTTAGTCCTTGAGATATCGAATAGAGCATTGACTTGTTGACTCTTAGAGAACTCGAATGATGCTTTGACTTGTTGACTCCATGAGTTCTCGAATAGAGTATTAGACATGTCGAATCTCTGAGTTCTCGAATAAGGCTTTGACTGGTTGACCTTCAGAGATATCGAACAGTGTCTTTTGAGATATCGAATCCCTGACTTCTCGAATAGACAAATGTACTTCTCGAATTGGTACTTAGGCAAATTCTTCATTTCTTCAAATCCCAACTGTGATTATTTGACAGTCTTTATCTCCTTGCTTGAGGCATGAACCTTGGAACTTCTTTCAAGCATTAGTCTTGACTTTATAAGTACAATTACACAACTAGGATTTGATGCCTATTACAAGTACAGAACAAATAGAAACTCTACAACTAGAGGTTCCCTCAGTTAAGAGGTCATGTAGGTAATGCATAGTATTACACATACTCAGGCTTGTTATTATATGAGTACAGGCATGTTTCTGTGACTAACACATACAGTCCGAAAACCATTTGCATAAGGTCTCATTTGAAGATCCAAACATAATATCATCAACGTACACTTAAACTAATAAGAAATCATTATGCTTATGAAAAATAAAAAGAGTAGGATCGAGTGTACCACGAATGAAACCTGAATCCACAAGAAATGTACTGAGTCGATCATACCAACACCTGGGGGACTGTCTAAGACCATAGACAGATTTCTTGAGTTTGTATACATAATGAGGATACTTCTCATGAATGAAACCCGGAGGCTGTTTTACATAGACTTCTTCCTGCAAATATCCATTTAAAAATGCGCTTTTGACGTCCATCTGATAAAGTTTGAAGTTCTTGTAGGCTACAAAGGCCATAAGAATACGTATAGCTTCCAGACGAGCCACTGGAGCATAGGTCTCGTCGTAATCGATACCCTCTTGTTGATTATAACCTTGAGCCACGAGGTGAGCTTTATTTATGATGATATTTCCGTCTTCATCCTTTTTATTCTTGAAAACCCAGCGAGTTCCAATAACTTTGACATCTTTTGGGGGTGGCACAAGTTCCCACACATCACAACGTTCGAATTGGTTAAGTTCCTCTTGCATAGATATTGACCATTGTTCGTTTTCCACTGCATCTTGAGCATTTTTGGGCTCGAATTCAGCTACAAAAGCATAGAATGCACAGAAATTTCTAACCCTGCTTCGAGTAGTAATGCCTTGATTTAAATCCGAGAGGAGATTATCTGGAGGATGATTCTTCACAATTCTGGATGATTTTGGGAGACGTATTGGACTCACTTCTTCTTCATTTGAGTTTTCTGATTGATAAGGAATTTTTGATTGAACTGGTGTAGGATTCCTTGCTGTTCCAAAGGGTAGAGTATCAGATGCCACAGAAGATCCAGGAGATGATTGAAGAAATGTAGAATTCTGTTGTGGTGTCTCCTGTCCTGTTGGAGAATGAGGTAGTTCCTTTTCTGAAAGAGACTGTTCCTTTCCAGATTGAGACTGTCTGTTTCCAGATTGAGACTGTTCCATTTAAAATTGGGAATCATCATCTACAAAAACTTCCAAACCTCTGGCTAGATCAAGATTAGACTCATTGAAAGCAATATTAATAGATTCCTCTACTTTATTCTTGTCAGGGTTATAAACACGATAAGCCTTACTCGAAATGGAGTAACCCAAGAATATACCTTTAGCAGCACGGGGATCAAATTTCCCATGATTTGGCTGAGTATCTAGAATAAAGCATTTAGATCCAAAAACTCGAAAATAGCTAATGTTAGGAGTTTTATTCTTTAACAATTCGTAAGGAGTTTTCAATAAGATAGGACGAATTAAAACTCTATTAAGTACGTAACAGGAAGTATTTACCGCTTCTGCCCAGAACTTTCGAGGCAACTTACTTTCATGAAGCAAGGTCCGAGTAGTTTCCTGAAGTGTTCTATTCTTCCGTTCCACTACTCCGTTTTGTTGAGGAATACGTGGAGCAGAAAATTCGTGTGATATGCCTCTGGTCTTGCAATAAGTGACAAAGTCTTTCTCGAATTCTCCACCATGATCACTTCTGATAGTTCTCAGCTTCTTGGAGTACTTAGTTTCAAGGTTAGCAATTAAATCTTGAAATTTAATAAATGCTTCATCCTTAGTACGTAGAAACAGTACCCAAGTAAATCGAGAAAAATCATCCACTATAACAAATGCGTATTTCTTACCTCCAAGGCTTACATACCTTTCAGGTCCAAATAGGTCGAGATGCAACAACTGCAATGAATCGGTTGTAGACACCTGATTTTTGGCTTTGAAAGATGTCCTGACTTGCTTTCCTAACTGGCAAGCAGCGCAAGGCTCTGTCTTTTTATATTTAAGCTTAGGGAGACCCTTAACGAGGCCATGAGAAGAGATTTTCTTTAAGAGATCCATATGAACGTGACCAAGTCTTCTGTGCCATAGGTGCTGCTGTTATTGGATTGTAGCTAGACATACTTCTTCCTGTTGCTCATCAAAATCTAATACAAAAATATTTCCTTTTCGTTTGGCTACTAAAGGAGTCTCATTAGAGTTAGTACCAATAAAGCACATATCTTTATCAAAATTAACACTATGGCTTGAATCTGTGAGTTGAGTAACACTAATAAGATTGTATTTTAGACCATCAACTAATCTTACATTATTAATGGAGAATTTTTCATTACCTATGGTGCCTTTACCAACAATTCTTACCGTATTGAAATCACCCAGGGTAACTAATCCTCCTTCTGAAGCCACTAGAGATAAAAATTTTGATTTGTCTCCTGTCATATGACGAGAGCAACCACTGTCTATGATCCACTTATTCTTTGGAACGTGAACTTTTAAACATACCTGCAAAAAGAAATATATATATATATATATATATATATATATATATATATATATATATAGTCTTAGGTACCCACCTTGATTTGGGTCCTGCATTGTTAGTGTCTATAATATTATATAAATGTCTTTCTATTTTCTAAATCCAAATTTGAGCAGTATTAGTAGAATCATGCATATATGAACTATGTGGTTTAGAAGTTTGGCCCTTAATGTTACAGAACTTGGATTCTGCTGAGATATGTCCTCTTTTTCCACAATCTGTGCATTTCTCATATGGCATACTATACTTCATAGTAGTCCTCTTATTTGTCTTTTGAAATACACTCTTTTTGTCTGAGTTAAAACCCAATCCTTCTTTTCCCAAAGAATATTTTTGGCCTGCCAACATTATGTCTAATGTGCCTTCACCATGCATGAACTTAGCCAGATCTTTCTTTAGACGATCGATCTTTTCCTGTAATTCAGAGAATTTTTGTTCTGTGTCCGCCTTTTTGCATTCAACTTCCTTAAAAGAATCTGTTTCCTGCCTTAGTGTGGCTAAGCAAGCATCCTTTTTTTCAATCTCAATTTTTAGATATGTATTTTCTTCAGCAAGCTTGGTCATCTTTTCATTTAGCATCTTGTTTTCCTCAGCAAATGATTCCTCTTTCATCGAATCATCCATTTCACTTAGCACTTCATTTAGAGCTTGTTTTAAATATGAATTTTTGTTACGTAACTTTCTATTTTGTGCCTGTAGAGTTAATAAATCTTCAGAAACAAATGATTTTAAAGGAGTAGAAAATACCTCTTCGTTTTCACTGGAGCTTTCATCAAATCCAGCAAAGCACAGTTGAGCAACTTCATCATCAAAGTCAATTTCTATATCAGATTCATCGTCGCTCCATGTGAGAAATGCTTTACTCTTTTTCTTTTCCTTGTCTTGATCCTTTGATCCAGAAGCTTTCAATTTCGCCTTAAGTTGAAAACAATTCTTTTTGATATGACCTTTCTTGCCGCATTCAAAGCAGACTTCATCGTTAGTGTTGTTTCTGAATTCCTTTTTGAATCCATAAAGTTTTTTAGTAGGCCGGCTAGCAGCTTTCTTCTTGGCTAGAAACCTCTGAAACTTTTTTGTTAAAAGAGCAATCTCTTCATCTGAATCCTCACTGGAGTCTGCAATAGTTTTAAGATCTAGAGTCTTTTTCTTGGGTACTTCTTCTTCCTCATCATACCTTCGAAGCTGGTTCTCAAACTCTTCTATTAATTTCTGCCTGAGGAATATGTCTTTCCAGAAGAGAGATAGAATTCATAAGTGTAAGAAACCATCCATGTGCTTCTTTTATGCCTTCATCTTTTTCCAATCTTAAGCTTTCATAGTTGCTTAGAAGAAGATCAAGCTTGACCTCACGAACCTTTGAAGTGCCTTCATGACTACTACAATAGTATCCCAAACTTGTTTGGCCGAAGTGCATGCTGACACTTTTCGAAGTTCAGTAGCACACAGTCCATTGAGTAAAGAATTCATAGCTCGAGCATTATAATTCAGAGAATTGACTTCATTAACAGTGATATCCTTTACTGGTTTGGGTTTGCCATCCTTCATGGGAATATTAATGTCATTTTCAACAGCATCCCATTCATATGTATCCTTCTGGAGAAATATTTTCATAAGAAACTTCCAGTCATTATAATTTTCTGTTCCAAGTAAGAGTGGTGGAACATTGATTGAGCGTCGTTCTTGCCAACCTGATTTTGCCATGGATCTAACAAAATAAACACTTAACAAGGGTTAAATGCACCTGCTCTGATACCAAATGTAATTCAAGTAGCACAATATATTTAACTGTCAAGTAAATAAGACTGTCTCAAATGATAAAGAGACTGTCTCTTTAGTGTAAACAATTATCCTAATTAACTAACAGAATAAATAAGCAGCAGAAAATAAATGACAGAATAAAAAACAAGAACACCAGGAATTTTCACTTGGTTCGGCCCCTACCCAATCTATGGCCTACATCCAAGTCCCTATGCCAACTAGCACAGAGATTATATTATTATAACAATAATATAAAGCTTGCAGTTTTCCCCAATTACAAATTTAAAGCCTCTTGGAAGAACCCTTCCCTTTGACACAGCTGTCACCTAGCAAACCTGCTACCTAGCCCACTGGCTATCTTGGCTTATGATTTGTAATCCTATCTAATTGCCACAACCCGGCACAAGTATGTGTAGAATGAATAAAAGTTTACAACTCAATGAAATGGAACTTCTGAACGCAGTATATAAGCTTGAATGTCTTTGTAAAGAAGTTGTATTGCAGATGTGTGTTGAGTTATCTTTCTTCTTGCTAAATGATCGACTTTATATAGCGCTAGAAGATGTAGCCGTTAGAGTTTTGAATTCCTGAAATTATAGCTGTTGAAACATGAATCAATCATATGTAAATCAGTGATTAGATAGCAATCAATCAGGATAATTATAACGGCTCCATTAGAATAAGTTTAGGGATTTGAATGAAAATCAAATCACACATTATTCCTGAACTATATCCTGAGATATATAACCTGCAATTAGATAGATATAGCATCCGAGAAATATGGTAACTAACATATTATATACAAGATAAATGATAAGCACACAGAATCAAATCTCCAGGATTTAATTCGAAGACAATTCAAAGCATCATCCTAAAAACATAGGAATAACACACATATGGTTTCCATCCGCCCTCAAACGTAGTTGGATCTGATTTAATGTACTTACCAAGGGATGAACCCACAATTTTGAGAATACTTTGAGACAAGAAACCCCTCGGAATATCATAAATTTGAACCCACATCTCAACCTCCCGTGACTTTACTGTAAGCGGTTCCTCCCCTGCCTCCACTTGATGATAAATCAACATCGCTTGTTCAAAGGACCCAGGCCCTCCATCCACTACCTTTTGAAGATCCATTTTATGAAAGAACACAAACGAGTATCTGAGACCACCTATATCATGCACCTCCATCCTATCCTCTGGCCTCCACAACCCCGCCATTACATTTTGCATTGCATTATAATTAATATTCTTCTCCGTCAAAAACTTACCTACTAACATATATGTTTGTTTTTGTGCCACAACCTCACTATTTACCACAATGATTCCTCCTTCCTCCTTGTCATCTATCACCAGATTTGCATACAAGCAACCTCAGGCCTTGCCATTTTCTCAGTGTTAATGACCACGTAATACCCAATCGTAAAGAGTATCACAAAAATTCAACCAAGGATGTGAACTGATATAATTCTTATGAAATAAATATAAATACTGAATATAAGGAATATAGAACTGTCACAAAGACAGAGAGAAAAAAATGTCAATCATGACAGACACTTGGGTGACACCCTAGTAACCTTTTTCTTGCAAGAAAAGCTAGTGTATGAACGAAAGTTGACAGTCAAAATTTGTATATGCAATTTTTTTTGTTTTGTATAACTGCTCCAGTTCCAAATTGGAAAACTGGAACAAAGCAAAGGTACATAGAGTACAAGCATACTGTAAGACTTCTTGGTTCGTGGCTGGGCTCGGTGATACTCAGCTTGGCATCAGTCGGTGGGCGCGGTTTTGGGCTCCGACACAGTGAATTGATCTAGCAGCTTAGACTCTAGTTGACAGCTATTAGTGATGGTTATTTACAGTTTTGGGTGTCCTTGGGCAGTTAAGATGGCAAGGAAAATTGGCAAATATCATGCACACATGTGTTAGTCAAGCAGTTGAGCAGTTAGAGGGAGTTTGTGCACAGGATCAGTTTTGGTAACTGCCCAACAATTACAAAACTGCCAAGAACTGCAGGCCATGACTTATATATATATATGTTAGGCATTTCAGATGTAAACTATAAGAGATAATATTGTATTATATAGAGGATATAGATACAATAGTGGGAAACACTTGGGCTGGGAAAGTTTAAGTGTATTGTGGGTAGATATACATGAGAGATGAAACTTGGGGGAGTATGATGTCTTGTAAACTCCTGCCATAACTCTTATGTTCCTTTGTAAATATTGTGGTAATAATACAAGGGTTGGCTTTGGTTGTATATCTTGTGTATTGCATTATATTGTGGCATTGCATACATAGTAGATAGTTAATTGGGGGTAAGGCTGACTGGTCTTGGTCGTTTGGGGCACACGGGGCATCGAGGCACTCGGCATACTTGGGGCGACAAGAGCAGGCCGTGCGGGTAACGTTAAGAAAACAAAAACAGACCCGTAACAATTGGTATCAAAGCGTGGTTTGAAGGGAAAGATGGTTAATCCTAATGTGCAACAGAGCCAAGAACGGCTTGGTCGCTTGGAAGATTTTGTGGGCGCAGCACTGGATTCTGATCAGGTTCCTTTGGCAAATCAGTGTCATAGTTTGGGGGAGGACTTGACACATGTACGTGGGTTGCTGGAATCTCACTTCGTAGAGGAAGATGATAAGTATAATCATATATTGGCTAAGATGGAGAGGCTGACTAATGAATTCAAGTCATATGTTGAAAGGGCTGAGGGCCAAGTAAACAAACAAAGTGAGGAGATAGCAATTCTCAGGAGGGTTGTGGCGGGCACTTCCTTGGGTGGCACAGATGGTCACTCTAAATTAAAGATCCCAGAACCAAAGTCTTTTGGAGGAAGTCGAAGTGCTAAGGAACTGGAGAACTTTTTGTGGGATATGGAGCAGTACTTTAAGGCTGCACATATTGGTGCTGATGAGCAAGTCACTATAACGAGTATGTATCTAGTGGAAGATGCAAAACTTTGGTAGCGCACTCGAATGGAAGATGTGAGCGCTGGTAGGGCTACAATTGATGGGAAGCACTAAAGCAAGAGTTGAAAGATCAATTTCTGCCTTTGAACGTGGCTTGGGTTGCAATAGAAAATCTGAAGGCGCTGAAACAAGTGAGTTCTATTCGGGATTATGTGAAGGAATTCAGTAGTTTGTTGCTGGATATCAAGAATATGTCTGAGGAAGACAAGTTGTTCAACTTCATGTCTGGTTTGAAGCCGTGGGCCCAAAACAAGTTGCGTAGGCAGCCTGTTAAGGACTTGGCAACAGCTGTGGCTGCGGTTGATGGGTTAGTAGACTACAAGTTTGTAAGTTCTGAGGATGGGACTGAAATTGTGGCTACTGTTGAGGGCGACAAAGGGGCTGGAAAAGACAAGAAGAAAAAGGGCAAAAAAGAGGTGGGGTGATGAGGATGTTAGCAAAGAGGAGCAACAACCTAGACAAGTGAAAAAGGGCTGTTATCTCTGTGGCGGTGCACACTTCATGAGAGAATGTCCTAAGAGGGAGAAGATCAATGCCTTGATGGTTGAAGAAAGCGAGGAACAACCCGTGGCAAGGGCAGGATCACTAAGTTTGGTTAATGCAATGCAGGTTGTGGAAAATGCTCCAGGTGGAGGGGCTACCTATGAGATTGATTGATCAGTTCGTGGGAGGCTAGCAGGCGGGCCAAATAGTCAGCACAATTGGGGCAACCAGCACCTGGGTTGGCTTAATTGTTTGAGGGAACAAGTGACATGTGGGGTTTCAGATTCTTGGATGATGAGTAACAAAGTCAGGTTGGTGGGAGGCAAGCGAAAGCACTGATTTGGTTTATTGGCGTCATTTGAGATATAGTGGGATTGACTTCATGAAATGGGTAGCAACATCAGAACCTCTAAAGGGGAGCATGCTAATGGGGCATCTGATTGGGTTGTTGACATGATGAAGGCATATTTGAGGAGAGCAAGAGGTTAGGAAGAACTCAAGTCAATGAGGACATTGATCCAAGTGGTGTGGGAGGGTTTGTAAGACTTCTTGGTTCGTGGCTGGGCTCGGTGATACTCAGCTTGGCATCAGTCGGTGGGCGCGGTTTTGGGCTCCGGCACAGTGAATTGATCTAGCAGCTTAAACTCTAGTTGACAGCTATTAGTGATGGTTATTTACAGTTTTGGGTGTCCTTGGGCAGTTAAGATGGCAAGGGAAATTGGCAAATATCATGCACACATGTGGCAGTCAAGCAGTTGAGCAGTTAGAGGGAGTTTGTGCACAGGATCAGTTTTGGTAACTGCCCAGTAGTTACAAAACTGCCAAGAACTGCAGGCCATGACTTTTATATATATATATATATATATATATATATATGTTAGGCATTTCAGATGTAAACATATAAGAGATAATATTGTATTATATAGAGGATATAGATACAATAGTGGGAAACACTTGGGCTGGGAAAGTTTAAGTGTATTGTGGGTAGATATACATGAGAGATGAAACTTGGGGGAGTATGATGTCTTGTAAACTCCTGCCATAACTCTTATGTTCCTTTGTAAATATTGTGGTAATAATACAAGGGTTGGCTTCGGCTGTATATCTTGTGTATTGCATTATATTGTGGCATTGCATACATAGTAGATAGTTAATTAGGGGTAAGGCTGACTGGTCTTGGTCGTTTGGGGCACACGGGGCATCGAGGCACTCGGCATACTTGGGGCGACAAGAGCAGGCCGTGCGGGTAACGTTAAGAAAACAAAAACAGACCCGTAACACATACCAAATAAGGGCGCAATACCCTGAAACATTACTGCAACTTAAACCAACCTATCAGAATGCACTACTACAGAATTGAACTTAGAATACGTCGCTTGCATAGCGCTTCTGAAAAAGCGCTACGTCCATTGTGATGTGTTGCACCACCTTGAACCACTTGAACCACTTCTTCCTGCTCGCCAACCTCTTCCTGATGAGCATCATTCATTGTGTTCGCATTTGAAAATTGAAATGTAAAGTAAGTTGCAGATAACTGATATTTTTTTGTACAGAGGCTTGGTGATCATGTAAAGATTTGGCTGTGTGGCTTGGTTTGTGATCAAGGTCACAACTCACAAGTAGTAACTAATATATACATAGTTCATACTTCTAATATCAAGTCGAAATCTTCCATTTTAATAGAACAGCTTATTTCACTCTTCAATTACTGAAAAGCGGTGTAAATTAAAAGAAAACAATTGACCATTTTTAGGGAAATAAAGAGAAGAGGAACATGTTACTAAGAAGAAGGTTGGTGTGTGGTGAAAAGAAAATGTTACAAAATGACAAAAACATTTTAATTACATGATCGATTCTTTTGCCAACAGCTTATTTCACTCTTCAAGCTGAGATGAAACTACAATTTTGACTTACTGAAACCTTACAACAAGTACAAAAAATAGAATCACAAAAAAAAACATAAACACTGATCTATTCTCTAAAATACAACAGCTGAGTTTTAGCTTTCTTCAATCTTTCATGACTGACTGTATCCTAGCTAACTCCACTACCATTTAGTTCTCTAATTTCTGCTGGCTCGCCAAACGTAATAAGAGATTTTTGAGGGTCTCAATGTCGGACTTCTCTTCAATGCGATGAACATATTTCTTTTACTTGGCATCATCCGAAAAATGTGGCAAATGTGAATCAATGCTCAATGAAAAACACACATATCTATATATTATGTAAAGGAAAAAAATGCACAGTAACGGCTGGTACATGGACGTATGTATGTAGCTGATGTTTGCTGTGTCTACGAGCTTGGGACAATGGTGCCAATGTAGCCTAATCCCACGATGGAAAACGTTATTGTTTGGAGAAACATGTAAACGAAGTAGTTGTTTTTTCCATACAGATAATCATAGCAACCACAAAAGAAGAGGAATGCTGCGAATACCAGCTCTGTAACATGTATTCTGGAGAAGATATAAACAAATTCAGCACAAAGAATATACAAGTAAAGAAATAGATATTGACTAAAGTTAACTAAGTTTGATTAAGTATGCCGCCTATTTAATCTGTCTATATCTGTTAATTGTTAGATATGTGTGGGTTCAAATTGTGGTAAATAATGCCCGGTGAAGAAAAATTAAAGGTATTACATGACAAAGTATTATCACCTGTCTCCTATATTGAAGTTGAACTGGAACTTTTTAGATGGTTTGTTGTTTTTGTTCTTAACTCCATCTCCTAGTTTTTCAGTAACAACCCATTCATTAGCTCTCTTTGCTTCAAATAAACCAATGAAGGTTGCCTTGGTGCGGTGGAAAGACATAACATTTTCAAACAGGATCCAGTAAAACAATAGATGGATTGACCTGCAAAATCCAGTACAACAAACTAAGAAAACAGAGAGGTAACAAAACTAGAGCAAGGTTCCAATATAAGAGTAAGAAAGTTTCAAGACCTTGGCGTTCCAACTGAATTGAGAGTTGTTATGATGCAAGGAATATAAATGGCACCCCATTTTGGAACATCAATTTCAGGAACCATAATGGTTAACGGAAGGACGACACAGAAAAAGAAAAATGTGACCATATGAGCTATGATCTTCCTTACAAAGAAGAAACTGTATATTACATAAACCTTCTTCCAGAAGTTTACTTTCTGCACCAATCATTAAAAACAAAATGAAAAGAGATATTGTTAAAGTTGTCTTAATTTGGATAGAATGACATCTGTGGACCGGAGTGCAAGAGTTATAGTTAACATACCTTGTTCCTCACGATTTCCATCACCATTTTTCTGAACAAATTAGCAGGACCACAAGACCATCTATGTTGCTGATACCGGAAGGCTTTGAAAGTACTGGGGAGTTCACTTTTTACCTAGTAAGTTCAGCAAACAAATTGTAAGATAGATATATTTCTATATTACAACAAGTCTTAAATGATTATCGGTTTTAAATTGTAATATAGTTCAGAGGAATTGATCTTAAAGTTGTTACAAATTATATTATACAATGCATGATCAGATAGGTACAAGTAGGCAATTAAAACGTACATGAAGATCACCAAGGTAGACAAATTTCCAGCCCCTGAGACTAGCTCGGACAGCAAGATCCATATCTTCGACTGTTGTTCGATCCTTCCATCCACCGGCCTCATTGATAGCAGCAATTCTCCATATGCCACCCGTCCCTGCATGAGGAATCATTAACAATGATATATAAGATTGCTAATAAAAAATCACAAAAGCTTAAACTTTTTAGAAGAATATATGAATAAGACATTCTTAAAAATGAATGTTGCATCATCACATGGTCCCTTAGTTATTTTTCCCACAAGCCATGTTCTAGCTTAGCTTTATCTGAAGGATTTGGACCACGGGCCTAAACTAAAGACTAAAAAGTGATCAATTCAGTTTGTTTGGTAACTAAAGATGTAAACAACATTGTTCAAAGTACATTGCAATCTCAACAGTGTCAATGTTTGACGAAAATATGGAACTTTCAAGAAGTAGGGACACTCTATGGTTCATTTCCTATGCAATGTTTGTTTAGGCTTTTGCTTCCCAAAAGATTTTTGGACTTTCAGAAAATGGAGAAAACATTGTATGCAGTAGTTTTGAAAATGCATGTACCATTAAAACCAAAGAAGGCATGAGTAGCTGATCCCACTTCTTGCTCCACTGTGAAATGGTAATCTAGTGACATCTCTTGCATTCTTGTCATCAAACATTCATCAGAATTCACTGCAATAAGAAAGAAAAAAAATGAGCCTTTTTCCAATTGATTAATGCATTTCACACACCTAAACTCGACTCCATATTACGAATATAATCTGAGGATGACTCGAAATGATTTCTTTATTAAAAATTTATTTATCGAAGTTTATATTAATTTCCATTAAAATCTTGTGAACTTTAGAATGACATGATCATGAACACCAAAACCACCAAAGTCCTGATCTCTCCCTTGTATGTACAGACTACAGGTATGTGAGTGACAGAAGAAGAGAATAAAAAATGCATGGCACATGAGCTACAACACCCTGGACTTTTTTCTTTAAACATCTGTAGATAAACCTGCCCCATAAATCTATACACTTTCCATGCCGATTAATCCGGGGAATCACCTTCTTACAACGTCACTAAAAAAATCTCTACAACACAACTCTTGTCATCTTTAGATATTCTTATATTTAAACTTAGAGTAATGGTAGAAAACGAAAAAAGGCTCCCAAAAAAATGTCCAAAATGATGCGGCAGAATTGACTTGGCAAAATGAAGTGTTTTAATTAGATACTCATATTAATGCACGCTGGACCCACATTATTAGTTATTATTGCCAACAAATAACAAGCATACATGTGTCATTTTGGACAAATTTTTGGAATATTTGTTTGGCTCCCTAGCATTTTTGTTAAACTTAAAAGTCAATAAAATTTCTGTGAAAATACACATGGTTAATAAATTTAATCTCTCCAAGTCTCTAACAAAAAATACATAAATAAATGTTCACATGACCAGTAGGTGGCATTAGGTATAAAGGTGTGGTGGATTCGGTCCAAATGTGGCAATCTAATTGGTCCAAGAACTGGGACCATACATAACTAGTTGCATTTAAAGTGACTAAAAACTTTGCTAAGAGTTCTTGAAAGTAATAATTGTAACACAATACTGCAGAGTACCACCGACACTCTTCAAGATTTGCAAGAACATAAAAAAGATTAAATTTTGCTACCTATACAACTGTAGTAAAAGTTTAGAATCTGGGCAGACTGTATTTGCAGATTATACAGCTTTTAACCATTGTTTATAGTAAAATTTTGTACCATCTGTACTAAATGTAGAATTATATACAAAATATTTCCAAATTACGAGATTCTCGTCCCTATTTTTAAATTTTAATGTAAACAACCTTTTATCGGGTTAGTAATAAGATTTGCGTACATTTTACTTTCATGCTAATTTAGTTAGCAGTAGAAGCTTACCAAATCTCCATCTGGCTTGAACAAGTGCAATCTGAGAATTGTGCATGAGGAATGGGATTGATCGTCTGAGAAAATCCGGTTCTGGCCTAAAATCAGCATCAAAGATTGCGACGTATTCGCATTCTTTCACGTAATCGCGTTTTAATCCTTCTTTAAGAGCACCAGCTTTGTAACCTCCCCTGGTTTCTCTAATCTGATAAGTTATGTTTAGGCCTTTGGCTGCCCATCTTTTGCATTCTTTCTCAACCATTTCCTACAACATTAGTTAACTATTAGTGACAAAGGCTTAGATGTTACTCCTATATTTTATCAAGCAAGTACATAATTGGTAATCATGTTAAAACTTGGAGTAGTTTGCAGGGATCTAATAAATATAAACTTTACTACTACTACTACATGGGGAACTTAGAAAGGTTAAGATAGAGACTTAAATGAAAGTGCCACTTTGAGGACTGATTGGCTTAAGATAATTGGAACATGTAAGTACCTTGATAATGGGGTCAGTTGAATCATCAAGAACTTGAATAACAAGACGATCTGCTGGCCATGAAAGGTTGCAAGCAGCACCGATTGAGATCTTGTAAACCTATTTGCAAAAAACACAACAATCAAGCAAAGAGCCAAACACAGCCTTAATTTTCACCAAGTACCCAACTTTTAACATCCCTAAAAAATACTCTACCAAAAACCAAGAAAAAATCATTTAAACCATCAATCATAACATAGCATAGAAAACCACATTCCAGAAATCAAGAAAATGTGAAAAAAACTAACCTCTCTTTCATTGAACATAGGGATTTGAATCAAAACCAATGGAAAAGTAGAGCTACCAGCTTCCAAATCTTCCTTCATTGGCTCCCAGTTGTATCTCTTTTCAGGCTTTTTCCAAAAGAGCTTCACTAATATAATGACTATGCCCATGTATAATCTCTCAGCAAACAACATAAGTTCCATAACTAAACATACAACCACTGCTAATTTCAGCAATGGTACAATTAGTGGGACTCTAATCAGCTCCCAAAGCAATCCAATTTGTGAAGTTAAATCCACTGCTGTTCCCTGGAATGTCTCTGGAATGAAACTGTTTGCTGAAACTTCTGCCATTTTTCCTACTAAAAACAGAGGAGAAAAACAGGGGAAAACAGAGCAAAAACAGGGAGCTAAATAGCAATCACTAGATCTGTATATGCACTCAAATCTTTTTGTGAGTATGTATAAATTTTGTATATGGTCCTATACAACAATGTAGGTGATATTTGAGTGAAGCATTTTTAGCTTGATCTCAAGGGGGCTATATTAGATCTCTGTTTTTCTCTCAATCTCATATTAGAAGAAAGGCAGTATTGCTGGACTGTCTAAACAGAGAGTAAAGATAGGGAGTCATGGAGAGAGAGAAGTGAACTCATTTATAATCATTTTTTACTTCAGTCTAACTTCTATTTTTTTTTTTACTGCTGATTTCTGACTTTTTCAGTGTCTCTTGGCCAGTTATTTCTTAGTCTTGTAGTTATTAATATTTTATTATTTGCAAATTTTAGTTCATGCATATCAACTACCCTCGAGTTAATTAACTTACGCAAAATGGAGCCTGCTCTTTTGACAAACGGTTGTTGCAACATACTGTATCGTAAAAACTTTCTGCTGTATATTTATAGTAGGGTTTTTGGTGTGAAAATAGAGGATCCGTCTCTCTACGTACCGTAAAAAGTTTTTGCAATACAATATGCTGCAACAAACATTTGTCAAAGAACACGAGCCACGCAAAATTTACATCCACATTGTCTTCGTAAAAGACAGTAGACCACAACAATTGATTACCACTTTAACCGATGGATTGTTTTACACTTGCTGCAGCGTGCATACATCCGGCCAAAAGTTTCTGATTTCTGCAAATTGTACCATCGAGAATATTCCGTCAGTAGTACTTAATCATTGTAATGAGTACTAACAACTCACTTTGTGATGTAAATAATTGTATGAATATGTTTGCAAGTATGTTGCAATTATGGTTTGCCAAGCTTTTTGTATTTTATCGCATTGTCATTTTTCCAAATACATAAATTTAATCAAATAAATCAAACATACTCGGTATATCTCTCGCGAGATAAAACAGGTATAGGTAGACTCTACTCGTAGCGGGAGTAACCAAGTAAGAGTAAAAAGATTATTTCGGTAACAAAAGGAAAGGTTAATAGCAATGTAGTTGTCGGTAGCATGAAGTGAGATGGGGCATTGCTTAGCAGCAATAGAAGAAGATGGGGGCATCAAACCAGCAATCACATAGAGCCAGCTAGAAATGTGGTTAATAATAAAGCAAATGGGGTGCACACGCAAATAATTGGCTTTTAGTGTACACTTTCCATGTTCCATCCATTTAACTGATATAGTCATGCACATGTAACTACAATCACAAAGTTACAGT
The DNA here is from genome assembly GCA_036435485.1 of Saposhnikovia divaricata. Classification (NCBI taxonomy): domain Eukaryota; kingdom Viridiplantae; phylum Streptophyta; class Magnoliopsida; order Apiales; family Apiaceae; genus Saposhnikovia; species Saposhnikovia divaricata. Next base: position 48,712,860 of record CM071594.1, on the reverse strand, counting down.
CCTGAGCACATGAGTTGTTCCATGAATTTAGGTGTTATACTTATATATGTGGAAAACTTGGTGTGATATATAATGCATTTTGTCACTTTGTCTAACTCAAATGGCTAGGAGTACGACTGTGACTCCGACTGTGACTCCAGAGGAGACGAAGTAGTTTCTAATAACAAACTTTTGGTATGTTTGGTTACGACTTAAAATAAATTTTTATATGAATCAAGACTAGTTTAACGAGCTGAACTGAAAATGTGAGTTCAACACTTTAAATATGTATAAACTTGCATTACATGAATAATGCCGAATTGAATTACATGAATAATGTACTCATAATTTATAAACGAATTTGAATATGATTGTAATCCAATTTTGGAGTTAATATTGCAAATAAAATTTTAATCAACTAGTATTACACGTGTTTGGTATTGGAAAATGGAAGGTAAGGACAATTCAGTACTCCCTCCGTCCCAACCAAATGTTTACATTTGGTTTGGGCACGGAGACCAAGGAAAAATATAAAGAAGGAGGAGAGAAGTAGGAAAAATGAGTAAAGTGGTGGGATCTATCACTATATAATGTATAAAATGAGTTAGTGGAGGAAAATAGTGGATGTAATTTATTTTTATATTATAAAACTTTACTATTTTAGGAAAGTTTAGAAATGTAAAGAATTGGATGGGACATCTCAAAAAGGAAAGTGTAAACAAATGGATGGGACAGAGGGAGTACAAAGGTAAATAAGATGGGAGTAATACTAATAAACAGTATAAATGACTTTGAAAAGGTTGCATTGTGTTATCTTTTTCTTTGTCGTACAAATTAAAGGGACACGAGAATGTGACGTGTAGCTTTTAGGAGCATGAACAATTGGAAAATACTCCTAAGTTATTCTAAATTTATGACCACTGGTCATTGCAATGTTTGAAAGTTAGAATTTTGGGGTGAAATTAAAGGTTTTGGATAGATTAAAAGTTTATTTTAGAAGATTTTTCAATTAGAGGTTTACTATATGTCACAAAAGTTACTCAAAAAGATTTTTACTAAACACTTTTATTCAAAACAGTTAATTTAAATCTGCTCGTCAAAACAGCTAATTCAATCCACTAGTCAAAATAGCTAGTAATTCAATCCGCTACAGCTATCAACTAATTACTAAAATAACTAATTCAACCTATCAACTAATTGCCAAACAGGGCAAAAAAAAAATTGTACACCAAATAAAAATATAGGATCAAAATTTAGATGTTTGATTTTAAATTTTAGAACATGTTAGTGGTAACTGTAAATTTTATCATGCATACAATATGAAATATTCCCTCTCTGTTTCACAATATCTATACACTTTTAACTTATGTATACTTATTTTAAATTACACTGATCGGATAGTTATATGAATGATTTTTAAACTTTTTTTTGAACAAAAATTAAATATTAACATTTTTATTTATCAAATGAAAATTTAAAAATAATTTGTATAGTTATCCGATTAATGTCTTTTAAAATGTGTATGCAAAAATCAAAATGAACAAATATTATGAAATGAATATAAAAAACTGAAAGTCCGAGATAGATAGACATAAAAATAGACTAAATATATAGATAGAGAAATGCATAAGTTGAATTAAAATGGTCGTCGTTCATGAAACAGATTTTAGTTAGAGATTTTAGGGCGCAATTTGTGCGTAGAAAATTGATGCAGAAATTAGTACGTGATGAGTCAAATTGTTCGGCGCATGCAGCGACTAAATCTTAATTTATTATTCCAAACTAAAACAAAATGGGTAATGTTAGGGATCCCGAAATTATTCCCCAATGCTAAGTGTCATGTTTTCATGTGTGGAGCACATATTAATACGAGTAATGCTAGGTATCTCAAATTGGTACCCAAATATTACTCCCAAATGATGTGGCATAGATGATGTGGAAGATTTTGACTGGGGAGGTTGGTGTGAATGCAGGGGGTCTATTTTATTATAACCAATTACTTTCATACACTTGGCATTTGAGGATTTTTTTGGGTACCAATTTGGGGTATCTAGCATTTTCCAATTAATACATGAAGGGCCTTTCTATTTTTAAAATACATATCCAATCACATATTGCCAACTAAGCATCTTGAACGGTTTTGAAAATTTTTCGAGGACCCTAACATTTCTCAAACAAAATTTAGATTTCCCAGGGTCAAGAAAAATTATCATCCCCTTCACATTAAAAGAAACAGGCATGCCTTATTTTCGCTAATTTTGGTTGTGTTGTTTTAGAAAGTCAGTTGACTCGATTGGTGCTGTAACTTGCGGAGACCGCAAAATCATTGCTATTGTTCGTGAATTAAAGCTCTTTATCTTTTGCTTAATGAATTAAAGCCGTTTTAATTTTGTGTTGCTAATGAAGAAAAAGTATGATATATTTATTTTCTAAAAAAGCAGCCGTATTAGAGCATCTCCAATGGTGTTGGTTAAATTGGTCGGTTAAAATGATATAAAATATTGATTATGTAAAATTTACTGAACCTGTAAGGCGTTGTGCTTCGATGGTATTGGCTATAATGATTGGCTATTTTTTAAAAATGGTATCTTATTATTATTTCAAGTTGTTATAAATAGAATGTATTATTTTATTATGGTAATAGATGATGTGGAATCTTCTTACAGGTCTCTAGTGGTTCGACAAATATAGCCAACATCAAGAGATTATCTATAATTATAGATAACAGTTTTGTCCCATTGGAGTGTAATTTTTTTTACACATTCTTTATAATTCTTATTTATGGTAATTAATTTTAAAATTTACCTAAGGGGTCTCTCCCATTGGAGATGCTCGCTATAAGATATTACGCTAATTTTCTCAGGTAAGTGACTTAATTTCAAATAAATAATCTTAGTTCTTTTTTACTTGATCTTAATTTTTATCAATTTTCATCAAAATTTTAAAGGATCATTTGATTCAACTAATTTTGATATCATGTGTGAATTTTATTTATTTTAAACCCATGTCCATTGTATGGTTGATAAGTTTTATATTATGAAATCTATATCTAGCTTATAACCCGCACAACGCACGGTTTCTTTTTTAATATTTATAATTATATTAATTTTTTTAATATTTATATATTATTAATTTACATATCAAATTGTTGTTATATATATATATATATATATATATATAAGATTTTACACGTTCAATTCAATATTTTTGCTCTATCTTGAATTCTTAAAATTTGATTTAACGATTTTACAATCCATACAAAATTAACTAAATAATATTTAATTTAGAGATAGTTTAACAATTATTTTATAATTAAAACTAATCAGAAACAAAAAAAGAAGAAATTGACAATTTTTTACGTTGAAAATTCTATTCGATTTATGATATCTACTTATATTTCGTTTTGATTATCAAAATACCCTTCTTATTATTTGAAGATAGTTCTACTAACAACCTAATGTTTTAATGATAAGTGTAAAGTGATTTTGTCCAAAATTATGGTAGTCGGTAATCTCATTTTTGTCTGGTTTTCAGTACGACAAAATAAGTAAGAACCGTTGGATCATAAAATAAATAGATGAAAAACGTAGGATCCAGAATAGGGATGGCAAAAAAATCCGATCCGACGGATACCCGATCCGAAATCCAAAATTTTGGATAACCCGAACCCGATTTTTTGGATTTGGATTTAATTTTCAGACCCGAAATTTTTGGATTTGATTGGATATTATGAAACCCGATCCGAAACCCGAAAACCGATCCAAACCTGACCCGAAACCCAAAAAAAAACTAGAATATATATATATATATATATATATATATATATATATATCATAAATTTAATTTAAAATTCATACACATCCAAGTATTCATGCTAACTATTTTTGTGATGATATTACCAAATTTTCTAATAATTTTATTTTTCCCTCTTTTTAAGTAGTTTGTAGAATTACTTGATAAATTAAATAAAATTAGGAAAAAGTCAAAATTTTAAGTAATTTGTAAAATAAAAAAAAATAGAAAAAAACCATAATTTGGATAAAAAAATCATACACACTCAATTAGTCATACTCACTATGAACACTACAACACAACTAAAAATAGTAGTAGTGGTAGTTGTACTAGTATGGATGTTAGAAATTTTAGAAATTTTAAGTTTAGTGAGTAGTGACTCGACTAGGGTTTAGGGTTTCTAGGGTTTCGATTTTCGATTTTTTTTTAAAATATTTCTAAACTATCCAACCGTACGGATGTTAAGATCTATCATTTTCAATGTTATTGCCAAAATTTCAGAAAAAAATACATTTATTTGATTTTGTAATTTAACGGTCAACTAATACTTTGACTCGTAGTTAGTACCCCTAAACAAGGTTTCGTCCCTAATTCGTGTTTCGATTTTTTTTATCAAATAAATTTATTTTATATCAATAGATTTATTTTATATCAAATCTATTTGGCTATATTAACGATTTAAATTCATTTAAAATTTGATTAAAGTAAAAAAATTAAAAAATAAAATATAAAAATTAATGCATAGAATATAATTTATTTAAATAATATAAATAATATTTTTTATAATGTATAAAATATTAAATTGTGTATTATATAAAATTGAATTTAAAATTTCGGGTTTCGGATTTCGGGTTTCGGGTATTATCCAAATCCAAGAATTTTCGGGTTTCGGGTATACCCGAAATCCACCCAAAATCCATTGGATCGGGTTCGGGTTTCAGTTTTTGGGTATTTTTCGGGTTCGGGTAGGGTTCGGATCGGGTTCGGGTTTGGTACAAAAAATCGGGTTTGGATTTTGATTTTGCCAAACCCGACCTGATCCGACCCGATTGCCATCCCTAATCCAGAATAAAAAATATTATACTTTTTTAAATGTAAAATAAAAAGTGTATTTATATTGAAATACGAAAAATTGTATGTCAATGATTTAAATCATATATAATTTGGTTTTCTACATTGAATAGGATTATAAATGTAGGTCTTCTACACTGCATAGGATTAATGTAAAAATTCGTAATTATATTTTTTTTCTTGAGATTCTGAGTGTTTCCATTGTGATAATAATTGTTAAATCATCACTAAATTAAAGAAAATTTTATGAGCTTCGTGTGGGCTGTAAAATCATCCAAATCTGATTTTTAGATCTCGAGATAGAGCTCAAATAGTAAATATGAACTTTGTTTTTAATATTAATAAAAAATAAAAAAATTCAACTGTATCCTTTTTTAATTAGGTTGAAAAACCAAAATACCCACCATTTTATTCCTCCTCCCCAAAATACCCACCAGCGGAACCTTCCGCCCTTTTTACCCACATGTCACACATCTTCAAGATGCGTATAGCCTATACGCATATGGTTCTTGCGTGCTCTTTGTAAAATGAAAAATCCATCTGTGCACAGTACCTTGAACACGCATGTTCAAGATGCGTGGCTGAGAATACGCATTTTGAACATGCTTGTTCAAGGGACTGTTCACCTTCGTTCCTCAACCGCTATCGGACGCATTTTTCCGTCCAACTTTTGACCATTTCGTTCGACCTTCTCCGGCTTCGAGCAATTGCATAGTAAATACCAAACTGATTGTCTTTTCATCCTCTACAACCATGTGTAAATCATTTTCCATTTTGTTTGCCGGATTTAAAAGCCCCATTCAAACTCATTTTTCTCCGATCTGTTTTATGATCAGTTCTTACACGCCCCTGCGGGGCCAAAAACCAAAAAATCGAAGGATTAAAATGAAGAGGAAGCTCTGGGCTTCGTTTTGATACCATTAGCAGTTGATAATTGGATTTTATATCCACTTGGAATGCTTCATATCGGCTTAAATTGATTTCTTGACCTCGAGTGTGTGGTATTTTTGACGTGTTTTAGTGAAGTTTGTGCAGGACTACTAGTTGCAGGCAGGAAATTACTTTTTTTTTTAACATGGGAACCCGCAGCCGCTACCCTTCGGGTGCGCTCTGGGTAAACCCATGGGCTCACGCAATAGCCTGCAAACCACGTGATCCAAGGCAAACCGCACAAGTGCGACAGGCTCTGCCCCAGGATGACATAATCACAAATCCGCCTTCCATGAGTAATTGGTGGTTTTTGATGAATTATGGAAAAATAAGGTGCTAGAGAGAAGAATGCATAATGAAAGAAGCAATTAATGGAAACTCAGGACCTTAGCTGGTAGGTTCAGGGCCTGAGGGAATCAAGGATGTTTTTAAAGTAAACTCAGGACCTGAGGTCTGAGTCTCAGGGCCTGAGCCTGACGGGAATTAAATATTAAATTGGTCTAGAATTCGATTTTTAATCTGATTTTTGGACGTTTTCTTGTTGGGCAAGACTCTAGGGCCTATATAAACACATTGTATCATTGTAATTTGAATCGTTACATATCGTAGCATAGATTTGCAAGGGAGAAAAGGGGAGAAAGATTTAACGCTCGTGACAAGCAACGGATCTAGATCTACTTCATCTTTTGTATTCTTTTCTTAGGCGCTATTCTGGATTCTAGATTTGTTTTCTCAACTCTTTGTTTTATTAATATTATTATTTTCATTCATACCTTGTTTCATATCATGTTTTCATTAAATCCCTTGGTGACGAGCGGTTCAATTATGAACTAATCGTTGTCATGAGATTCTAACGAATTTATTTATGGATCTCTAGTATCTTGATGCTTTAAAAGATCTTTGTGTGATGTATAATTGATATCCTCGTGTGGTTATGCTTAATTGATAGATGCGTCGCGAACATCTAACCTGTTAATCTCTTGTGAAGTGAAAGTGGATCTTGAGATTTAGAACTTGCCATGCTAGCTGGAGGTAGTGTTTTTCGAAGTTCGTTCACAGGGAAGGACTCTCAATATCGATTTCAAGTAGATTATCTCTTACAATGTAGTAGTGTGGAAAATGGGGGGTTTTGTATTGGTTGTGGTGTTTTATCAAACACCTTGCATACGATAAATAAATTGCTACAAAAACACAACTAAGTTAATGGCTAATATCCAAATTTGCCAACACAACAACACAATGAGCAAATTAACAAGATAAGAGGCATTTGACCCAAGGATTATGGATATTCAAGCACTTCAACCCAACAAGCAAGATATATCCAACTCTACCTAACCAAGATAATTGGTGAAGCACACAATCACTTATTTCTCTTCTAAAAACACTAATTTAGTGAAGCACATAAATTAGCTCTCTTGATAATAGCTACCAATAATGAAGCACTACTAGTATAACCAAATCAAGGAATTAAACAAAGAGAGGCTAGGACAAACCCAAGGATGAGAAGCTCAACCAAGGTATTTGCACTTGAATGTTGTGGATTTAGGTACACTAAATCTTGTGCTACTATAATGAATGAACTAACGATCACGTATTAGAACAATCAATTAGCAATTGAAGATACGAGAAGAGTAAGGTGAAGCAACTTACAATCTCCAAGCAAAATCATAAGCAATACATCACAAGCATTCAAGATAGAGTGAAAATAAACCTTACTTAAATGAAATGGGTTTTGTACAAGAAATCCTCCTTGAGCCAAATAAATGGAGTTAGTTACTCATAATCAATGCTAGATTACAAGTAATTAATGTCTCCTCTCTAATTCCTACTAACCCTAATTGTGTTCTTGAAGAGGCAAAGAAGAAGATAAAGAAGTTAGATGTTAGAAGTGATATTAGGTTAAGAGATGATATGCTCATTTAATACTCAGCAGCTCAGTACAGCCTGCTGTACGGCCGTACAGCTGCCCGTACGAAAATTCTGCTCCTTTGAACGGCCTGTTGAACGGCCGTACAGCTGCCCGTACGAGATAAACTCTTCAATATAATGCATTAAACACCTCCCGGCATCACGAGCTTGCATCTTCTAACTTTCCTCTTGAATAATCTTCGCTTTCAAGCCCAAAATAATCCATCTTTTCAACAACTAAGCATGAGGCCTGAAAGATGAAAAACATAACAAATATTAATAAAACAACATTCGAAACTAACAAAAATGCAGAAGAATAAAAGACAAAACGTGTATAAAATACACGTTATCAAATCTTCCCCCACTTAAACTTTGCTAGTCCCGAGCAAACTAATATTAACAACACCATATACTCTTAACTAGTACCACTTCCGTAGGTGATCAGGGTTGCATTTGGCATATGCAACAAGCCCTTGGAACCCCTAGGTAGCCCTAGTGGACGAGTGAGGTCTCGTGAGGGTTTATAGATGATGTACCCACAAAATCACAAAAATCACCAACAAAAAAAAAAACTAACAATACCTACTAATTAAACTAAGTACTACACTCACATGTCCGAGTCGTCTACTTGTAACTAAAATCAAACATATAGAGCTATTCACCTTGTCATCCACTATAACGAGCTAACAACCAATTCAAGAATCAAGATAACACACCTCGTGCAAGATGTAACCAAGACATTAAAGATAGAATGAATGCACTTCAATCGTGAACACTGGACAAGATGATCACAAAGCATACATGGCCTCGCATTAAGAAGATGAAATTGTATGGTGAAAAATCTCACATCTCTCAATTATGTATCACACAAGTATGGGCTAGAGATTTCACTCAACTCCAAGTCTAAATGCATGCGCTCCACTTGACCTTGCATGTTCACCTAAATTCCGGATTGCACCAAAAACAAGGAATTCATAAAATGGGTTGTAATGAGGCTTGGGTGAAGGTGTGAAAATTTAAGTTCAAGGAAGGTGTAAAAGTCTCGCTAGTTGAGTCAAAATGACGCTTGTTCGCTTCATCCACCAAATTCTCAAACTAAAGAATGTCTTCACTCATTTACAATTACAAAACAAAACCACATTTACCAAGAAAATTGAAACAAAAATAAAGTACAAAGATTTTTTGCTTTCTTTTTTTTTTCTTTTTTTTTACATACCCCTTTACTTATTGTTTTTTTTTTCTTTTTTTTTTTTTAGAAAAGGGGATGCATTACATATATAAATACTACAAGAACTTAGAACCACATCTAGATATACACATCAAACTAGTTCCCACTTACAATAAATAGAAATCTTCCTCTTCACAACTTCTCCAAATTCACATACTCATCAATCAATTCTTTCCAAGACTCAACTAGCTCAACTAGGTCGAGAGTGAAGTATTTGGCTATGGCTCATGTATAAAAGGAGAAAGTGACGAAGAAAAACATGGATATAAGCTTCAAAGGGGTAACTAGAGATTATTTTCATGGTTCACAAGCTAAAAAGGCCAAAATGGTTATCCTAAAAAGAATTTCCTTATTATGGTGCATCCATGAATAAATGTTTAATGCAAGCCCTAGAGCAACAAACATACATAAAGACGGAGAAACACACAAGCAAAAGAATCATCGTTCAAGATCTCACAAGGTTTAAGTTTTAATAACACCTTCTCGATTTGATTCCATGCATGCTAAGAGATAATCGTCATGCTCACAATTTAATTACAAACATCTAGACTTTTCATGCCATTTTAAGAGTGTGTGTGTGCAAAAGAGGTGCATCAAACTTATAGATTCGCATCAAATTGATAATGCTAGACACGAAATAGGAGAAAACAAGGTTGCAAGCTCACAATGTCATAATTTCACAAACAAGTAAACACGCTCATTACTAAACTTATTTACCAAATTCAAACAAAACGGACATCAAAATCAACAATCCTTCCCCCACTTAAAACATGGCATGTCCTCATGCATGACAAATAAAAATGAGGGAGAAACAAAAGTGAAAGAAAAACTCCCCTGAAAATATGCACAAAGGACCGGGAGCAAAGCCAAGAAGCTCAACTCATATTTGGCAAAATCCAACTCCGAAGTTGCACGCCAAGAATTTAACTAATGCCACCAATCACAATCATCCCAACGAAAATAATCAACAAGCGAAATCCACACCTACAAAGCCACTTCAACACTTATTAAGGATATATAAATAATAAAAATATTTGTGTTTGTTTTTTTTAAATAAAATAAAATAAAATAAAATAACTACCCAATTAATAAAAATAAAAATAAAAATAAAAATTAAATCAAATTTAAAACTGAAATAATAATAAAAACAAAAATCAAATTTAAAACTAAATTAAAATAAAATAATTACCTAGTTTTACAAAATTTAAAACTAAATTCAAAAATAAAAAGAATTAAATTTTATTTTTTGGTTTTTTTTTTAAAAAAAATTAATAAATAAAAAAATTAAATTAAATTAAATAAAATTAAATTAAAAAATACAATAAAAATAATAACAATAATAGCAATAATAATAAAAAAAAAACTAACAAATTAATAATAAATCAAAATCAAATTTTAAAACTAAAACTAAAATAAAATAAAATAACTAAGTATTTAATAATAAAATTAAAAAGATTAGCAAAAAAAAAATTAATAATAATAATAAAAAAATCAAAAATAAAATTTTAAAATGAATTAAAATTAAAATGAAAAATAAAATTTAAAACTAAAATAAAAAATAAAAATAAAATAATTATGTAATTAATAATAAAATCAAAAAACTAATTTAAAACTAAAACTAAAATCAAATCAAAATTTAAAACTAAAATATTAATAAAATTAAAATTAAAAGAAAATCTAAATGAAATAGAATTAAAAATAAACAAAATCAAAATAGGATTAAAAAAACTAAAAAAAAACAAAAGTAAACAAAAACATTAAAAACAGGGGAGGGGGGATAGTACGGAGGGATGTTGGGTTGAAGGAAAAGGGGACGAAAGGGGGGTGGGGGTAGTGGCGCAGGAGGTGGGAGGAATAAGGTGGGTTTGTGAGGAATGGGTGGAATGGGGTTGGAGTGAAGGTAATTGCAGGTGGGTCGACGCGGTGGGATTGTTGGGATGGAGACGTGGAGGGAGGGGTGGTTGAGGATGATGGGTGAATGGAATTGGAAAGGGGAGATGGGTAGAGAAGGGGTGAAGGCTGTTGGAGAGGTAGTTGCGAGGGGCTGTTGGTGTTGAACGGATGTGAGGAGAGAAAAGGTGGATGTGGTGGAGAAGAGGTTGAATGGAGGTAGTGAGATGGTGCAGGTGAACGGTGGTAGAAGGAGGAAGTGTAGAGGCGGAGAGCTGGTGACTGCAGGTGGTGGAACGAACGGTGGAGGACAGAGTAGACAGGGTGGAAATCGGTGGGGAATAAGGGTGAAGGTAGGGAGGTTGATAGAGAATAGAGGACAAGAAATGGATTGAAAGAGGAGTGAATAACTGCTGTAGAAGAACAGAGGTGCGGTGATATGTTGACGACTGGTGGGGTGGACGGAGTTTGCAAAAGTGCGGAAAAAAAAACGTGGCAAGAATGGAGGTGGAGAGGAGTTGATTTGTTGCAGCAGAGTTCGTGCGGGAGAAAGGATTGCTGGCTCTATTTTGAATTTTTTTTTTAAGAGCTGTACTGGCAGTACAAGAAGTGGGTACTAGTTTGAGAATTCCCCTCATTTTGAACTAAGTTCTCGACAGAAACTCTCAAAATCTTGTACAGGCTGTTGCACGGCTTGCTGCACGGTCTGTAGCCCGTACGACAGCCCGTACGGCCCTGAAATTTTACAAAAATTACTATTTTTTTCCTTTTTTTTAAAGAAAATTTCCACAAATCCTTGAATGTTTGAATAAAATGTAAATTCCTGAAAACATGAAACAAACACATCAAGTCACGAGTGGAACAAATCTAAAAAATTATAAAAACTATAATTAACGATACTAAATATTATTGAACGGGACATTATTATTACAATTTTTTTTTGAAAATCTATTATAAAATTCATTAATCACACCACAAAAATACATAAAAAAAATTTTTTTGGTTATTTTCTTAGAATTAAAATAGATGAAAAATGGAATCCCCACTCACTAATATTTAGATCAATCTTCAAATTCACCATAGCATAACACCCTACATAAATGCAAGCGAGGAACAAAATCTAACACACGCATAAAAATATAAAAATACATGCGTACCTTGGGTTGCCTCCCAAACAGCGCCTTTGTTTATTGTCGTTGGCTCGACTTATTTATACAACTATTCTAACTAATGAGGTGAAAAAGCAAATAAATGCACATACCTACGAATCAATAATAAGAACAAGGTGTGCAAATATATCTTTGATCCATAAAAATATAAAAATATTTTTATGATCTTCACATCTTCAAGAGACTTTGAAAAAGAAAAATAGTTAGAAAAATCGTCAGAATAATCATTATAACTACGACTCAAAAATTGTTCCCAAATTGGATCCTCATATACCCAAGCAAAAATTTCAACCTCATCAATCTTAAGCTCAAATTCCTTCTCAATTTTAATTGGACATTCATCAATTTTTATCTCATCTACCAATTCATTAAGCACAAAAGTATTTTCTAAATTTGGTAGATCCTCAACTACATCCAATTTATCATTGTCAAGCTTAGGGCAATCGTCAACTAAACAAGCAAATTCATCATGCACAACATTTTCATCAATTACAAAACAAGAATCGTGATTAGTAGGAGGATTGACCTCCTCTAATCGACTCACGGTTTCGGCTAGTTGACTCATTTGCTTTTCCAAGTTGGATATGCTTTGAGAAGTGATGTTTTCCAAGTTGGATATACTTTGAAAAGTGGCGTTTTGAAATTGGAGGTTGTTTGCCGCCATTTGTTTCATCATTTCTTCAAGTGATGACAATGTAGATGAAGACCCTTGATGGTCTTGGGAATTATATTGCGGATCATAGCATCGATTTTTAAAAGCAAGTTGGAGGTTGTTTGCCGCCATTTGGTTTATCATCTCCTCTAATGATGATAAGGAAGATGAAGAAGACCCTTGATGGTCTTGGAAATTATATTGCGGATCATAACATTGATTTTCACAAGCATATGAATAATCGATGCTAGGAGGGTAAGGAGCATAGCATGAGTTTGTAGAATATAAAGAATTCACCTGATACGCATTAAAATTCTGAAAAGAATTAAAATCTTGATATCGTTCTTGATCATAGGTGAAATCTTGAGCGTTATTCCAACCAAAATAATTCTCCATTGTCTCCTGAAAGGGTTAGTTGTCTATCTCCAATAAACATGAAGACACACCAATAACAAAATTGAAAGAAAGAAAAAAAAACTATATACAAAGATAAAATCTAAACTATAAGAAACAATTAACTCAAAATTAACATTGTTGCCTTCCCCGGCAGCGGCGCCAATTTGGAGGTAGTGTTTTTCGAAGTTCGTTCACAGGGAAGGACTCTCAATATCGATTTCAAGTAGATTATCTCTTACAATCTAGTAGTGTGGAAAATGGGGGGTTTTGTATTGGTTGTGGTGTTTTATCAAACACCTTGCATACGATAAATAAATTGCTACAAAAACACAACTAAGTTAATGGCTAATATCCAAATTTGCCAACACAACAACACAATGAGCAAATTAACAAGATAAGAGGCATTTGACCCAAGGATTATGGATATTCAAGCACTTCAACCCAACAAGCAAGATATATCCAACTCTACCTAACCAAGATAATTGGTGAAGCACACAATCACTTATTTCTCTTCTAAAAACACTAATTTAGTGAAGCACATAAATTAGCTCTCTTGATAATAGCTACCAATAATGAAGCACTACTAGTATAACCAAATCAAGGAATTAAACAAAGAGAGGCTAGGACAAACCCAAGGATGAGAAGCTCAACCAAGGTATTTGCACTTGAATGTTGTGGATTTAGGTACACTAAATCTTGTGCTACTATAATGAATGAACTAACGATTACGTATTAGAACAATCAATTAGCAATTGAAGATACGAGAAGAATAAGGTGAAGCAACTTACAATCTCCAAGCAAAATCATAAGCAATACATCACAAGCATTCAAGATAGAGTGAAAATAAACCTTACTTAAATGAAATGGGTTTTGTACAAGAAATCCTCCTTGAGCCAAATAAATGGAGTTAGTTACTCATAATCAATGCTAGATTACAAGTAATTAATGTCTCCTCTCTAATTCCTACTAACCCTAATTGTGTTCTTGAAGAGGCAAAGAAGAAGATAAAGAAGTTAGATGTTAGAAGTGATATTAGGTTAAGAGATGATATGCTCATTTAATACTCAGCAGCTCCGTACGGCCTGCTGTACGGCCGTACAGCTGCCCGTACGAAAATTCTGCTCCTTTGAACGGCCTGTTGAACGGCCGTACAGCTGCCCGTACGAGATAAACTCTTCAATATAATGCATTAAACACCTCCCGGCATCACGAGCTTGCATCTTCTAACTTCCCTCTTGAACTATCTTCGCTTTCAAGCCCAAAATAATCCATCTTTTCAACAACTAAGCATGAGGCCTGAAAGATGAAAAACATAACAAATATTAATAAAAAAACATTCGAAACTAACAAAAATGCAGAAGAATAAAAGACAAAACGTGTATAAAATACACGTTATCACTAGCATAGGTTCATGATAGTTTATCATTATGATTCATAGTGTAAGATGAAAATACTTATACTGCCCTGTGTGATCTTTATGGATAACTTGATCTTCAACCGGTATGTTTTCAAATTCTATAGACATATAGGGTCTAAGCATAATTGGTGTCTATTCATCTCCTATCTATTTTGTGGATGTATGGATAGTTTGGTATACGTATGCTGACAGGTAGCGTGTACTTGTTTCGTGTTATTGATCAGATATCAACCCATTGCATATAGAGATTAAAGGCATCAGATCTAAGTGAAGTAATTAATGAAGTTAGGATCCCATGTTTATTCTCATATAAGTAATTCAGTTTTAAAATCTCAGTAGATAATTAATTCTTAGTTTGATAATTTGCCTCTTAGTTAAATTTAGATAATCAAAATCCTCAGTTTATTAATTGTCTTAGCAGTGAATTAAAACCATACATTGTTGAATAGGTACATCTACTGAATTGAAACCCAAACCAGATCTCTGTGGAACGAACTTGATTATATTACTTGTGACCACGTATACTTGCGTGATTTTGTGTTAACAAGTTTTTGGCACCGCTGCCGGGGATCATCGGTGTTTTATTTTAGTTTATGTGCTTGTCATCAATGGTCGTTAAAGTTCACTGACTCGGATTAGTTACCTATCTTGTTTAGTTCGGTGTGTTTCAGGTACTTGAGTGTTTAAAAATGGCAGGCGAGGAGTTGCCATGGTGGACATATTCGAGGACATCCATGCCTCAGCAATGTTTGGGCGTTCATGAGACCTCATAATATTGTTACTACGAAGGAGTTGATCCATATATCACTTATGAGGAACAACCATATTTTCAATACCATCCTCAACAGTACCAGCAAGATGTTCCAAATATATCATATTTCTTTGGTAGTGAAGAGTTTCAACATCAGCAACCTACTCCTAATTTTCAGTCAGATGAGGTTGATGTTATGGAGGAGATTAGGATGCTGGCAAAGAGTAATGAGGAGTCTATCAAATCTTTGGAGACACTAGCTGCTCAAGTTTTGAGTGCCTTGGAACAAGAGAAACAACAATTCATACTAGAGGCAATTCCAGAAAATAACGGTGACTTAGAGCAAGGTACTGTATGCATAATTGAGGAAGATAAATTCCAAGGTGAGGTGAGCATTCACAAACCATGTGAGGAATTTGATCATGCTAGTATGGTGGATGATTTGGAAAGGGCACTATTTGGGATAGACACTGGTGAGCTACACAAATTTCAAAAATTGGTATGTGCGTACCAAGAGGCTGATGACCATGGGAAAGATGCAGGTCTTCTACTTGTCTCAGATTATAAAGATGGAGGTAGCGCATTAGAGCCAATTGAGGAAGTTCTCTTTGAGGAACCAAAGGTTTCAGCAACTTACATTTACCATCCTCCATTATATTCAAGCGAAGCCCGCGAATGTGTGTTGTTCTACAAATTGACAGATTTTGGGTCAACCGATGAAGGCAATGGAATAGGACATAGTTGTTATACGAATAGGCCAAGCGAGGAGAAGGGGCAGAAAGTGTGCCGCCGTGATGACGATGAAGTCTTACGAAGAGATGACCAGGCCAACTATTATCATCCTTAATGGAGGCTTAGACGTAGTCAAGCTAATTGACTCTAAACAAGCGCTTCATGGGAGGCAACCCATGTGGTCCCGACGATTAGGTATGTGTTCTACTTTCCCTTGTATTACCTTCCATTCAATGCGGACATTGAATATTTCAAGTTTGGGGGTGGTTTGGTGGATAAGTAGTGTATATGTAGTTATTTGTGATTATGTGTTAGTGTGCTCATATAAATATCATATTTTGCATATTAGTAGTAATTCATGCATGTATGTGCGTATTATTTATGTTTGTTTCATATAGGACATTCTGTTTTTATTTTTGTATACCATGTGAGTTCATATTAGTTGCATTTCATGGCATGCATTTTTCATGATCCCTTAGAACGAGCTAATTCTGATTGGTAGGTAGATTTCTTATTGAGTGTGGTAATGATGAATAGAGGGTTGATTTATAGTTCCTATGAAATTGACTTGCATGCTTCAGAAACACAATCTTTACACAGTCTCATTAGGTTGCTTTTGGGCTAGATTGAGGTCATGCTTGTTTGGTTGTTTTGAGATTTAATCACTTGATTATATTTAGAATTTTCGTTATTCCCTTGATGGCATAGGAGCACTTAAGTCTAAGTTTGGGGGAAACCAGGGATTTCATGCTAGTTGTAAATAATTGTCAATAAAGGCTAGGCGTCAAATGACTAGTAGCCGGCTCATATTTATATGAGTAGTCTAGGGTTGGAAATGAGAATTCTCATTCCAGATTGCATAAATGAAAAAAAAAAAGAGAAAAAAAAAAGAAAAAAAAGTAGTCATATGTAAATTGTTAATTACAAAATTAACCAGGGTGAGCTCTTTAATACTCGAGCAATTAAGTTCACGGGGACTTTGTGCCTAGTGACCTAAGGTTTTAATAGTCTGGGATCCACTAACCTAACGCTCGCTACATGGGTATTATTGTATAAGCCTTTCGGGGTCTCATCCATTGCATGGTTAAATAAGCATGCTTGTATATTATGTGTCATAGTTGTTAGTAATAAATCATGAATTTCTGTCTAACTTGAATGAAGATGGAGGTGTTCCTAGGTTATGAAGTGTTTACAGTCTATTCTATTTATAAACCTGTGATTGTCTTGGCGAGGAATAGGTATGGTTTTTATCTAGTTTTGGGAGTATTTCTGATGAGCATCGCACACATGCACGTTTCTGTTCATGTAATGTTAGTATACGGGAACTTAGTCGAACTCTATTTGGAGTTAGTTGCATTCTTTGAGATATTTGCTTGCTAGTTGGTTTTGGTTAGTTTGATGGGGATCATTGCATTTTCATATTAGTTGTATTCATGCATTGCATTCTGTTTGCATTGTTTAGTTAGATGGATTTTATGGATACATTCACTATAGGCCCTCACGAGACCTTACTCGCCCACTAGGGCTACCTAAGGGTTTAAAGGGCTTGTTGCATATGCCAAATGCAACCGTGATCACCTACGGAAGTGGTACTAGTTAGTTGTATATAGTTTTATTTGTTTATGCTAGAGGACAAGCATCGGTTTAAGTTTGGGGGTGTGATAAGTGGATTTTATATCCACTTGGAATGCTTCATATCGGTTTAAATTGATTTCTTGACCTCGAGTGTGTGGTATTTTTGACGTGTTTTAGTGAAGTTTGTGCAGGACTACTAGTTGTAGGCAGGAAATTACTTTTCCATGAGTAATTGGTGGTTTTTGATGAATTATGGAGAAACAAGGTGCTAGAGAGAAGAATGCATGATGAAAGAAGCAATTAAAGGAAACTCAGGACCTTAGCTGGTAGGTTCAGGGCCTGAGGGAATCAAGGATGTTTTTAAAGTAAACTCAGGACCTGAGGTCTGAGTCTCAGGGCCTGAGCCTGACGGGAATTAAATATTAAATTGGTCTAGAATTCGATTTTTAATCTGATTTTTGGACGTTTTCTTGTTGGGCAAGACTCTAGGGCCTATATAAACACATTGTATCATTGTAATTTGGATCGTTACATATCATAGCATAGATTTGCAAGGGAGAAAAGGGGAGAAAGATTCAACGCTCGTGACAAGCAACGGATCTAGATCTACTTCATCTTTTGTATTCTTTTCTTAGGCGCTATTCTGGATTCTAGATTTGTTTTCTCAACTCTTTGTTTTATTAATATTATTATTTTCATTCATACTTTGTTTCATATCATGTTTTCATTAAATCCCTTGGTGACGAGCGGTTCAATTATGAACTAATCGTTGTCATGAGATTCTAACGAATTTATTTATGGATCTCTAGTATCTTGATGCTTTAAAAGATCTTTGTGTGATGTATAATTGATATCCTCGTGTGGTAATGCTTAATTGATAGATGCGTCGCGAACATCTAACCTGTTAATCTCTTGTGAAGTGAAAGTGGATCTTGAGATTTAGAACTTGCCATGCTAGCATAGGTTCATGATAGTTTATCATTATGATTCGTAGTGTAAGATGAAAATACTTATACTGCTCTGTGTGATCTTTATGGATAACTTGATCTTCAACCGTTATGTTTTCAAATTCTATAGACATATAGGGTCTAAGCATAATTGGTGTCTATTCATCTTCTATCTATTTTGTGGATGTATGGATAGTTTGGTATACGTATGCTGACAGGTAGCATGTACTTGTTTCGTGTTATTGATCAGATATCAACCCATTGCATATAGAGATTAAAGGCATCAGATCTAAGTGAAGTAATTAATGAATTTAGGATCCCATGTTTATTCTCATATAAGTAATTCAGGTTTAAAATCTCAGTAGATAATTAATTCTTAGTTTGATAATTTGCCTCTTAGTTAAATTTAGATAATCAAAATCCTCAGTTTATTAATTGTCTTAGCAGTGAATTAAAACCATACATTGTTGAATAGGTACATCTACTGAATTGAAACCCAAACCAGATCTCTGTGGAACGAACTTGATTATATTACTTGTGACCACGTATACTTCCGTGACTTTGTGTTAACAGCAGTACTGGAGGTTGCCAGATTGACATGGACGGGGGAGATGAGCCGGAGAGGCGATTGAAAAATGACGAATGCTGACGTCATCACGCATTCCACTAATGCGTATCTCACTATACGCATTACCATAATGCTTATCTCGCTATACGCATGAATACGTACTCCGTGGTTAAAAAGGGCGGACAGGTTTGAATATATGCATTCCGGATGCATTCTGGGCACCTTCCTTAGAAATGTGGTGTAGTTTGGGCATTATTTCTTTTAATTATATCTTTTTCATATTATGATTTTCTTTTAAAAATTCAATTCTAATACAATTATTTTAATTATATCCTTTTTGGATTACAATTTTTTTTAATATGATATAATCCAGATCGTCTATTTTTAAAAAATTTAGATTCGATGCTTGAGATTATTTTGGTAGTACAGTGACCAAAATTATGGATAAGATTCCCTTTACGCTTATCATATATAAGGATATAATTATATATAACTAGCTTATAACCCGTGCAACGCACGGCTCCTTTTCTAATATATATAATTATATTAATTTTATTTAATATTTATATGTTATTAATTTACATATCAAATTGTTATTTAAAAATTAATATATATATATATACATACATACATACATATATATATATATATATAAGATTTTTCACGTTCAATTTATATTTGTTCTCTATCTTGAATTCTCTAAATTTTATTTGGAAGATTTTACAGCCCACGTGAAATTAACAAAATAATTTTTTAATTTTGTGATGGTTTAACAATTATTTTCCAATTAAAACTACGCAGAAAGAAAAGAGAAAAAAAAGTGACGATTTTTACGTTCTGTTCGATTTATATTATATTTCGTTTTGATTATTAGAATATCCTTCTTATTATTTGAATATAGTTATACTAACAACCAAATATAATTTTCATGATGAGTGTGATTTTGTCCAAAACTTTGGTAGTCGGTAGTCTGTTCGTTAGCACGATAAAATAAATAAGAACTGTTAGATCATAAAATAAATATATGAAAAATGATGGATATAACATTATTTTTTTTATTCTTTAACATGTAAACTAAAAAGTGTATTTATATTGAAATACGAAAAAGTGTATGTCGACGATTTAAATCATATAATTTGGTTTATAGATTGAATAGGATTATCAATGTAGGTCTTCTACACTGAATAGAATTAATGTAAAAATTTGTAATTATATCTTTCTAGATATTATGAGTATTTCCATTTTGATAATAATTGTTAAGTTATCACTAAATTAAAGATACTTTTGTGAGCTTCGCGTGGGTCGTCAAATCATCCAAATCTGATTTCTAGATCTCAAGATAGAACCCAAATAGTAAATATGAACTTTTTAAATATTAATAAAAAATAAATAAAATTCAGTTGTATCCTTTTTTAATTATATCATTTTCCTGTTATAATTTTCTTTTTAAATTCAATATTAATACAAACTTTTAAATTATATCCTTTTTAGATTATAATTTACTTTTTAATATGATCTAATCTTAATCGTCTATTTCTAAAAATATTAGATTCGACAGTTGAGATTATTTTTGTAGTATAGTGACCAAACCAAAATTATGGATAAGATCTCTCCTACGCTTATTATATACTAGCTTAACAAAATAATCTTTAATTTAGTAATATTTTAACAATTATTTTCAATTATACCTACGCAGAAACAAAAGAGAGAAGAAATTGACGATTTTTTACATTGAAAATTCTATTCGATTTATGAATTCTACTTATAATTCGTTTTAATTATCATGATACCCTTGTTATTATTTGAAGATGGTTATACTAACAAACAAATACAATTTTAATAATAAATGTGAGAGATTTTGTCCAAAACTTTGATAATCGTAGTCTGGTCCTCCATACGACAAAATAAATATGATCCCTTAGATTTTAAATTAAATAGATGACAACCGTTGGATCTAGCATAAAAAATATATTTTATATTTTTATATGTTATAAACTAAAAAATATATTTATATTGGGGTGAAGGCCCAGAATACCCACAAATTAAATATGTGTAACCAAAATACCCACCGCCAGCTTGGACGACCCTAAATACCCTTGGGACACGCCACTACCAGTACCGTTTCGTGTGTCACGCCACTGATGGTAGCGTATCACCAAAATACGCTATTGGTGTTGGCGGGATTAGTGTATCACCACTGCTACAACCACTCGCGTGTCACCAAGACACGCCACTACAACTCGCTTGTTTCGGTATGCGCATGTCCAACATGCGTATACGGGGGCACTGTTCATCGTCCCAAACCCCGTCGACGTTGCTTTTTCCTGCCAAAAATTCGACACAATCTTACACTCTTTCCAGGCATCGATCAATAATATAGTACATACCAAATTTATCGCCTCTTCATCCTCTACAACCTTGTAATCGTCGTTTTTCATTTATTTCGCCGGATTAAAAATACCCAAATCGAGCTTTATGTCCGATTTCTTTTTCCGATTTGCTCGTGTATGCCCCTGTGGGGCCAGAAATCAACAAATAGATATGGTAAAATGAAGATGAAACTGTGGGAATCATTTTTATGTTCTCAGTGTTTGTGGAGCTTGCCGGATTGTCAAGAACGGAGTTGGGCGATTTTTGGTCGCCGGAGCTGAGAAACGTTTTCTGAGGTGATGACGTCATCTGACGTCATCACGCATCTTGCAGATGCGTGACCTGTGATACGCATTCTCGGAATGCACATCCTGGGACACGCATCTACAAGATGCGTGACCCGTGGGTAGATAAGGCCATCCCCCGCGCCAATCAGTATTTCGGGCAATCTATTTTAGTAGGTGGGTATTTAGGGCATTTTCTCTTTATATTGAAATACGAATATGTCAATGATTTTAATCATATATAATTAGGTTTTCTACATTGAATAGCATTATTAATGTATGTCTTCTACTTTGAATAGGATTAATGAAAAAATTCATAATTATATTTTCTTTTGAGGTTCTGAGTATTTGCATTTGAATAATAATTATTAAATCATCACTAAATTAAAGATAATTTTATGAGTTTCGCGTGGATTGTAAAATCATCCAAATCTGATTTCTAGATCTCAAGATAGAGCTCAAATGGTAAAATTGAATTTTTTTTAATACTAATAAAAAATAATAAAATTCAATTCTAATATAAGTTTTTTTAATTACATCCTTTTCAGATGATGATTTTCTTTTTAAAAATGAGCATGGTGCCTTATATTTTCTCTACATTTTTCTAATTGTCATTTTAGGAAAAAATTCACATATCAAGAAGAGTCATGAACATGCTATTATTCATTTTAAAATGATTATTTTTTTATTTTTTTTTACCCTTTTATTTGAAGTATTGTTGCTTTAAAACAATACTGAAGTTATTCATTAAGTAAGTATTAAATAAACCTTGTAAATCTAAGCTGTCTAGTAAAAAGAAATAAGTAAAAAAGTCTAAAACATCTAACTAAAAAAAAGCAGGAAAAATAATTACTACCGATTCATGGGAAATTGGGAATTACTTGAAATGATAAAAAAATATGTTCTTTGCCACTTTGGTTATCCATAGATGAAGTGTCTAATTAAGGGCCTGTTTGGCTTACCTTAAAATAAGTAACTTATAACTTAAAGTGATAAGTATCATATAAGTGATAAGTAGATGAGAACTTATAAGTTAATAGAGTGTTTGGTAAATCAGAAATTATAAGTCAGTAGAGTGTTTGGTAAATTAGAACTTATAAGTTAACTTTTTTAAATATTTTCAAAATAATTGTTTTTTAATATATATAAGTGGATATCAACGGATAGATCTCGATGAGTAGAGAAATTTGACATATACATATTAATTTTTTAATGAACGGATCAAAAGATATATGATTTTGAATATTTGAAGGATATTACATATTGCGTATATCGAGAAATAAGAATAAGTTGAAAGTTGAATGTTAGGATTTCTTAACATTCAACTTATCCCATATAAGTTGTTAATAAGTCCATTCGACTTATTTGCCAAACACACCAAAAAAAAATGAGAACGGGCGTTCGGTTTTTAAGTTGACTTATATGGAATGCCAAACAGCCCCTAAGTATTGGATTATTAATGTACAAAGAAGATGCTGAATTTTTAGGAACTTATATGAGCCTATTCTCTCCTAACCCTATTCTCTCTCTGTAGCCGCCTTCTTCTCCTTATCGGCGGGGCTTTTATCGGTTTTTTCCGATGAAAAGCCCCAAATTTTTCCGATGGAAAGCCCCAAACTCTTTAATTTATTATTTTTGTTCTTGTTTTATTCAATAATCTTCTTTTTGAGGAAGGAAATCTACCCTTTTAGTTTGTTTATTTTATTTTTAGATATAAATCATCGAAACTTCCGGTTTTCTTTATTCTTCGATTCAAGCGAAGCTTACTGGATTCGAGAGTGGACCGATTCTCTTTGTGGTTTTGTTTATCTAAAGTTTTTATTTGGAATTTCAATTTGTAATTTCAGTTTGTTTTTCTCTCCTTAGTGAGAGGGTGTTTGTTCTCTCCTTTATTGTGAGGGTTGGTTTTGATTTAGTGATGAAAGTTTGTATGGGATTGCAATTATGATCGATAGCTCAAACTGTTTGTGGCGAAGCATGTACTACATGTACATATATCTTCTTCAAATCGCTTAATTGTCTCTTCATGAAGACTGACGATCAATATTTTATATTTGTTTGACTCGATCATTTTTGTAGATGTCGTATGACTTTTTATTTTGAATTATCTCCTTTTTTTTCTTCAAAAAAAAAGTATTGGATTATTAATAGTAACTCTTTCGACTCTATCCTCATTTTAATTTGCATCTTGTATTTAATTATATTCAAATTAGATCTATATAATTATTAATGCATTATTAAAATATATATATATAATTTGTTTTTGTCCGAATTATTAAGCAGAATGTTTTTTTTTTTTGAGAAGATTAAGCAGAATGTTATTAATCAGACCAGCAACCGCAGTCATTTTTTTTTGGTTAAATTAACACCGCAGTCATTTTATTGAACTATACACGTCCCATAATCAGTGGAGCGGCAACCGTTCATACAAAACGTCAATATCAGCCTCTGTGGATTGTTTATAATTTATAAACGTTGAGCATGTTCGTTTTGCAAGCAACATTAAAGAACTTAAAGATCAGCATTGTTACCCCTGTGAGTGACCCTGTCGTTATTAAACATAGTGCATCAGTTGTCTTTGTTCTAATGTGTCACATTTATCTGATTTAGAACGTTACATCTTTATATATTCTATTGACCAAAAATGCTAAAATTTAGCAAAATATCAAATTGGTTGTCAAAATGATTATCAATACGTTGATTGATTATTGCACAAGTGAGAAAGTAAGATTCTCTCTAAATTTTATAGTAATAAATATTTTACTTTCTTGATGTTATACCTCAATTTGAGGAAGTGTTTCTTATAAATGTATTTCTTTTTTATTAAAAAAGAATAAGATAAATTTGAGTGAATTCACATAAATTTAATAAATCAAAATTGATAAATGATTCTGACAATTTTTACTTTTTTTTTTAAATGATGATAACATCACGTTATTAAAAATGTTTCATTTTGTTTTTTGAAAGTAATATATGTTATTTAAAAATATTTTCCAAACTTAATTTCTTATAATTAGCAAAATTCTTCTTTCATTATGTGTATATATTAATACTAGCTTATAACCCGATTTTATGTTATATTTATTTTTAATAATTCTTTTAATTTAAATTTAAACAATGTATATAAGTTTAATTAATGATATGCATGATTTAAAATTTATACTATAAAATTTTTTAAATACGTGGTTGATGAAATTCGAATCTTGAATGTTTTGTAAAGTAACTTAATCATATAAAATATTTAATCATCCGATTTAATGGTTCTGATTTTTTTGGCTAAAAATCTAACGGTAATTATTCGTTGTATAAGGATTTTGATTTTATATTTTTATTGGTGATTGAAAGATATTTTGTGATATTTTTGGGTATATATTAATAATTGCAAGATTATGTTTCAATTTAAAAGGTAACATGTTTTAGTTTAGAAAAGAAATTTTAATGATTGTAAGATTATGATTGCAAAATTATGTTTTAAATTAAAAGGTAACGTGTTTTAATTAGAAAATATATAATAATGATTGGAAGATGCGATATTTTAGGTGTGTGTAAAGGGTAATATGTTCAAGTAAAAGTAAACGTCTTTTAAATTGCTTGAAAGATACGATATTTTATGTATTTATTAAATTTAATTTAATATTACAATTATGTTTTTATATAATTATAATTTTAATAGTTTTTAATTTTAATTTATTATAATTTAATATACTCATATTTACAAATAAATATAACCCGTAGAACAGACTATTCGAATCGAGTTCAGTTTGTACGGCAGAATGTAATTTTGAGGTCTGCTAACTCTGTAGTTAGATTTCATGTCGAGTGCCTATCAAACTTAGACATCGTGTGAGACTGAACTGTTGTAGCTATGTAATGTGTTGCAACCGATTATTTGTATATTCAGAGATTGAGATTGTGTGTACTTCTTTGTGTTAGGAGTTCTACTTTAGGTTTTGTGTTATAAAATTGTTTTATTTTATATTTATAATTAATTAAAAATTAATTAACCAAACCGAAAACCAAAATAAATAGGATAACCAAACCGAAAACCAAAACTTTCAATGTTTCGGCTTTAATATAATAGTATAGATAGATATAGTAAAAGCTGAAATATGTATATGATTTATCAAAAGAAAAGGATTCAAAAATTGTAGGAATAATTTACGGTACGAGAAGATCCCTTATATATGCAAACACGTCACGTTCGGAATTATAATCCAACAACTTGATTTTTAAGTCCTTTTCTGTGAGGTATGTATACAAAAGTAGAAGTATAAAAGATTAGTTTATAACGAATTTTTTTTTGCCACAGTGAATTTATTTTTTTTTGAATAAAAGCACTTGCATTATTTAAATTGAATCGTACACAAGACCCTCAAGAATAAAATCAGGAGGGGTATTAACCCACACCTTAACATCTGACAAGGAATACGTACATAAGACTCTGAAGAATAAAATCAGGAGGGGTATTAACCCACACCTTAACATCTCACAAGGAATACGTCGCTCTTGCTAACTTATGAGTTACGACATTCACAGACCTTCTAACAAACTCCACTAGCACGTTTTCAAAGTGCTTACAATAATCAACGCAATCAGAAACAATTGTATGAAAATAAGAAACTGTTTTGATATGGGGTAGGGGAAAATCGAACCTTTTTTAAGAATCATTGAAGCAAAAGATATTGAAATCAACTGCGAAGGGCCGACATATCATTGATAGCACAACGTCCATAATTTAAATAATTCTAGCTTATAGTCCGTGCAAAGCACGGGTTATTTTTATTTTTTTCAAATTTGTTTATAGTTTAGTATATATAATATTTTAAACATTATCTTTAGTTTAGTATTAAATCTAAATTATTATGTTGTTGGTGGGAATCGAACCTTCAACCTTTCTATATAACATAATCTAGTATTAATTTTATATTAAAATGTTGTTGGCGGGATTCGAACCTTAGACTTTCAACTTTTAGTATTGTTGTATCTAACGGTCATGATCTATTTGAATTGAAGATCTAACGGTTGTGAATGAGGATAACCAAAAATAAGGGGATAACAAAAAATAAGAGGGTAACCAACTACAAATTTTACTCCCATTCGCTTATTATAATATATAATATAGAATGAAAATAAAAAACTATTTTGATACGGGGTATGGGAAAATCGAACCTTTTTTAAGAATCATTGAAACAAAAGATATTGAAATCAACTACGGAGGACCGACATATCATTGATAGCACAACGTCCATAATTTAAATAATATATACTAGTTTATTATAATTCGTGTGATGCATGGATTTCTTTTGATCTGTTATAAATTTTATTTTATGTTATAATTATTTTAATGTAATCATTATTTAATATAATAAACA
This sequence comes from Saposhnikovia divaricata, assembly GCA_036435485.1. Taxonomy (NCBI): domain Eukaryota; kingdom Viridiplantae; phylum Streptophyta; class Magnoliopsida; order Apiales; family Apiaceae; genus Saposhnikovia; species Saposhnikovia divaricata. Next base: position 48,685,829 of record CM071594.1, on the reverse strand, counting down.
ATTATATACTTTATATAATAATTATCTAGGATAATTATAATCATAATTATGTAATTATGTTTTTATTACGATTATATAATTATATAATATAAATGTACCTTATTTAACTGTTCTTATCTATTATGGTCATTATTCTTTGTATGATTGGAATTTATGCTTTTTAATATATTTTATTAATGATTAAAAGATATTATGCAATTTTTTTGAATATGCATTAATGATTAGAATATTTGATGTGATCTTTTTGGGTATGCATTAATAATTGCAAGATTATGTTTTAAATTAAAAATGTTACTCGCCTTAATTAGAAAGAAAATGTTAATGATTAGAAGATATAGTACAATTTTAGATATTTATGAAAGTTAATATCTTTTCATTAAAATGTAACATATTTTAATTAGAAAAGACAATCTTATCATTAATTATATTATTTTTTATTTAGTAATTAGGATCATCATTGATTATTCATTTTATACGAATTTCTATTTAGGGATTAGGAAAGATGGTGTGATATTTTTGTGTATATATTAAATATTGCAAAATTATGTTTTAAATTAAAAGTTAACATTTTTTAATTAGAAAATAAATATTATTGATTGGAAGATACTATATTTTAGGTGTTTATAAAAGTTAATATCGTGCAGTATTTTTGTATATATATATATATATATATATATATATATATATATATATTATTGATTGCAAGATTAGTGAAACCATCTTAGTTTTGATGATCATAATTAGCAAGCTGGTACGCTTGTAATGATATATTATGGCATGCTTCTTGTGTATGTTTCTAATTCTGTTTTGCAGGACATATAAGTTATGCTATATACAAAGATGTTAACATGCTGGATATATGCATTGAACTAACATTGTTTTGCAGGTTTAGTAATTATTTTATTTCTGAGCAAAACAGGCTATAGCAGCTAGCTGGCAAGAAAGGTTTTATTTTAACGCAGCAAGCTGGCAGACAGAATCCAGAAATAGTAGGAGTCCTATTTTCGTGGAGATCAATTAGGACTTTGCATTTGTAAGGACTCTATCAGTTATATAGAACATATAAATATATATGGGCTCAACTAATTTAAAAAACGATCTATATATATATATATATATATATATATATATATATATATATATATATATATATATATACACGTATATTCTGTTTTAATTCCTATTTCTTAGGAGTTTGTTTTGACCAAATCTTTTATCTTGTAACAAACTCTTTCCAAATGTTTTACTCAACAACAAACTCTATTCTTCTGGGCTTTTATCTTCAAATGGTTATTTGTATTTCAACGTTCTTACTTGTTCAACTCTCATCTGTTTTAAATATTTTCTAAACGTTACTTTTCTAAACGTTGTTTTTTTTAACGTTAGTTTTAAATTAATCTAGCAACAAAATACGTGAGACTTAGGTCAAGACCGTTGAGGTTGTTTGCTTAATTCAAAAATATAGTTCTTTATAAATAGACTTGTTGATAAGTGGATTTATATCCACTTGGATCGCTTCAATTCGGCTTGAATTGATTGACTTGGCCTCAAGTTTATTGTAGTTTTGATGTGTTTTGCTTAGTTGTGCAGACTTCCAAGAATGTCGATTATGGGTGGATGCTTCTATCGTGTTTGGAGGATTAATTGATTAAAATTCGGATTTTCCGGGAAGGTTGCGCAGTCTACACTGTTTTGGCCATATCTGGAGTTCTAGAAATCCGTTTTCAGCGATCTTACAGCTCACGCGAATCTTGAGAGACTTTCTACAACCTGGGACAGAAAGCAGGTGCAGAGAGCATGAAGTTTAAATTCGCGCACGTGTTCTTTGTGAAGAAAGGTTGAAAGATTACTGTTTTGCCCTTTTTCTAATTCTAATTATATTTTGGGTAGGTTTTAGTACCTTAATCGAATTCTAATTGTAATAGAAGGTAATTTCCTGTTGGGCAAGAAATCTAAAGCCTATTTAAACACATCTTAGCATTGTAATTAGGAGAGTTTTATTATCATTGTATCATAGCTTAGATCTGCAAGGGAGAAAAGGAGAGAAGGATCCAACGCTCGTGACAAGCAACGGATCTAGATCTACTTCATCTTTTGTGTTATTCTGGATTCTAGATTTGTTTTCTTAACTCTTTGTTTATTAATATAATTACTTCTTTTATTCATATCTTGTTTTATATCATGTTTTCATCAAATCCCATGACGATGAACGGTTCAATTATGAGCTAATCGTTGTCATGAGATTCTAACGGATTTATCTATGTAGCTTAGTAGTTTGTATGCTTTAAAGATTTATGTGTGGTGAATTCTTGATATCCTCTTATGGTTGTGTTTCATGTATTTAGAAGCGCCGCGAACATCTAATTTGTTAATCTCTTGCGAAACGAGAGTGGATCTTGAGATTTAGAACTTGCCATGCTAGCATAGGATAGGTTGATGTTTTAACATCATGATTTGTGGCGTAAATAGAGATATTATGCTACCCTATGTGATCTATGTGGATAACTTGTGCTTAAACCTTTATGTTTTCAAATTCTATAGAGATATAGGGTCTAAACATATTTGGTGTCTACCCATCTTCTATCTCTTTTGTGGATGCATGCGTAGTTTGGTATTAGTATACCGAGAGGTAGCTTTTACTTGTTTCGTGTTGTCCGATCAGATATCAAAACCATCATATGTATTGATTAAAGGCATCGACTCTAAGTGAAGTAGATAATGAAGTTAGGATCCCATGTTTTTATTTTAATAAGTAATTCAGATTTAATTCTCATTAGTTAATTAGTTCTTACTTTGCATCTTAGCTTAATTTAGTTAATTAAAATCTCAATTTATTTATTGTCTTAGCAGTGAATTAAGATCATACATTGTTGAATAGGCACATTAGCTGAAAAGAACTTAACCAGATCTCAGTGGAACGAACTTAATTGTATTACTTGTGACCACGTATACTTGCGTGATATTGTGATAACACTTGTGTGTTTTCCATTTTGGGTTGTTGAACGATTATCAAAAGAAACACAAGTACTTATTTCAAACTGATTTGATATATTCTATACTTACTTGAGCTCTATATATATTCATATCGACTTATATCTTTGAGAGAGTTCATAGTTTCAATTGTAATTCACTAAATCTTGTATTGTTCAACGTGTAAGTTGGTAGTTGCTGGATTGGTAAGCTTGGACACAAGGGTTCAGGGAACTAGAGGCTAGAGAAGTCTATACTTGGGAAGTATAGGACTTAGAGGGCATTAAGTTCTAGGAACAGGGGTTGTCAGCAAGTTGCAATCATTGACTGGGAGAATCAGGGAGATATTATTGTATCGTGTAATTGTAATTTATTGTTATCAATAATATATTCCTTTACCGAGTTGGTAGAGGACCTGGACGTAGATCGGTAGGAGATAGGGGTCGAACCTGGTTAAAATTGCTGTGTGTTCTTTACTTTCTGCACTTTATTATTACTGCATTGCATATCTTAGCTAGCTGCTTGTGTGTTGTTGTATTTAATCCAGTTAGCTGCCAAACAGTTGTTTGAGCATATTTTTAATTGGTCATTGTTAGTCATAACACCTATTCACCCCTCCCCTCTAGGTGTGCATTTTTAATTAGTATTAGAGCATTGGTATACTAACACTTTTGTAACAGGAAAAGTATCGATCAAATGGCGGACAATTACCTCGAGGCTAAGTCTGATTATAGGGCTCCTCTTCTCACTGGTTCTGAGAACTACAACTGGTGGAAAGGCAAAATGGAAACTTATCTATCCAAGAAACCTCTGGTTCTAAGGGTTGTTCAAAAGGGAAACTATGAATTTCTTGACAAAGATGGCAAACCCAAAGATGTTGATGATCTCACTCCTGATGAAGTAATCAAGCTTGGATACAATGGAGAGGCAAGAAATTCTCTTATGAATGCTTTGGATCAAGGAGAGCATGACAAAGTATCTTCACTCAAAACAGCTAAGGAAATGTGGGATGCTTTGGAGACTTATCACGGGGGCTCAAAATCTTTAATGAAGGTGAAACTTAGCAAGCTCATGAATGATTTTGGCAATTTCAAGCTCAGGGATGGAGAAACCATTAAAGAAGGTCAAGCAAGGTTTCAAGTTACTACTAACACACTGAAGAGACTTGGAAAGACTATTCCTCAGATGAAATCAACATTAAAGTTCTAAGTGCAGTTCCATTCATCTTCGAAGTTGAAGTCACTACATTTGAATCATCTCCCACCATTGATACTATGGATCATTTAGCGATGTTTGCTGAGTATGAGCAGTTTGAAAGCAAGATCAATGATAGCAAGGTGGAATCAGTTAAGGCTCCTATTGAAAAGATGAAGAAACTGGCTTTACACTCCAATAGCAGCAAGCTGGACTCTCAGGCAGAATCTGATTCTGATGAAGATTTGGCACTTTTGTCTAGAAAAATCAAGAAGATGCTGGACAAAAGAAACAAGCTAAAAAAGGAGAAAAGTAGGGCTTCTGGAACAAAGAAAGATGTCAAGGAGGAAGCATATTTTGAATGTGACAAGAAAGGACATTACAAAAGGGATTGCTACAAGCTGAAGAACAAGCAGAAGCAGCAAGCTACCTCAAAGGACAGAAAGAAAGCTAAGGCACTTTTGACATGGAGTGATGATGAGGATTCAGCTTCTGATGATGAATCATGTGATGAGATGGTGAACCTAGCTCTTGTTGGTCTTGATGATGAAAATAATGCTCAAGGAATTAATCAAGATGGTTTTATGTAAAGCGATGTCTCGGATTCAGATGACAATAATAGTGAGGTAAATTCTTTAAGTTCTGATGTACCTTCTCATACTTCTATATTAGATGAACTAACCATGCAAGATCATAGTAATATATCTATTATGGAGTTCATGGAGTTAAAGAATGAGAATAATGAACTTGAGAAGAATAATGCTCAACTTAGAAAGATCATTTCTGATCTAATGGCCGAGAAGACTCCAGCAAATAACCATGCTCAAATCATTGCTGATCTTAAAGCTAAGGTATCTCAGTTTGAAGGGATCAACAAAGTACTTCTCAAGAGGAATGATGTTCTAATGAAGGAACTCAGCGAGATGAAAACAGAAATTGATGCTCAAAATGCATGCTTGGAGGCTTTCAATTCAAAGGAATCATGCTCATTAGAAGTATCTCAACAAGCTGAAAGGATCAAAGAGTTGGAAGCTGAGATCAAGAATCTTCAGAAAGGAATGGGAAAGTTTGTTCAAGGAGAGGAGACACTCAAATCCATGATGAAGCAAACAAAAGTTCCATTAGAAAGAGAAGGACTTGGAATGGATTCAACATCTGGCCTAAAGTATGATGGCAAACATGGTATTCCTTATGACTATGCTATGCCATGGAGAATCTGCTACAAATATGGAAATAAAGGTCATTTGGCAAACAACTGTACATTACAGAATGCTAAGCCATCAAGCTGGAACAAACAGAAAACTCAGAGGCAGCAAGCTGACAGAACTTCAAGAACCAGAAATCAAGCTTCTAAAGTGGTCCAAATGTGGATAAAGAAATCTGATTTGAATGTTCTATATGTTATATCAACTAACCATGTTGGACCCAAACATATATGGGTACCAAAATGTTGAGTTGTTTTTCATTTATTTTGTAGGTATGTCTCGTTGTCAAGGTGAAATCAAATCAATGGATTTTGGATAATGGTTGTATAAGACATATGTGTGGAGACAAATCACAGTTCCTTACTCTCAAGAAGAAAAAGGGTGAAAGTGTCACAATTGGTGATAATAAAACACTCCAAATTCTTGGCAAAGGCACAATTGGTAATAGAATCATCTCTATTGATAAAGTAGAATATGTTCAAGGTCTTAAGTATAATTTGCTTAGTATAAGTCAGTTATATGATGATGGACATACTGTTAATTTTGATAAAGAGAAATGTACTATTAATGTTGGCACTAACAAAGTCCCCCTAGTTGCTAGAAGGGAAGGAAATATCTATATTTTGGACTTTGGGATGCAGGATTCATCTTGTTGTTTAGCTGTAGTCGATACAAATCCAGAAATTTGGTATAGAAGGCTTGGATATGCTCACATGGATGATAAGTGGATTTTATATCCACTTATTATGAGCTAAATGGCCTAGATTGATGGTTTATCCTTAAGTATGTTGTGTCTTTTAATTCATTTTTGTTGTGTTTCAGCATTTGTTGTGCAGAACTCGCAACTTTAGGTATCGTGGCGATAAAAGGCTAAAAACGGTGAAATTTTGCACCAATTCGGAATTAAGAGTTTCCAAAGGAATTATCATAAAGAAATTTTGAGTGATATATTCTTAAAGAAGAAATCCCGGTTGGAATTGATATATTTTCTGTTAAGCAAAAGGAATCCAGTTTCAGATCCTCAGCAGGCCGTAATTTACACCTGAACGAGCAAGGAGAAAATAGAATTATCACAAAAAGATGGAAAGTGATATATTTTTAAAGCAGGAATCCCGGTTGGAATTGATATATTTTCTGTTAAGCAAAAGGAATCCAGTTTCGGATCCTCAGCAGGCCGTAATTTACACCTGAACGAGCAAGGAGAAAATAGAATTATCACAAAAAGATGGAAAGTGATATATTCTTAAAGCAGAAATCCCGGTTGGAATTGATATATTTTTCGTTAAGCAAAAGGAGTCCGGTTTCTGACCCTCAAAAGACCTCAGCTTAGGATTTAAGGATTTATTTATATTAATAAATATTTTATTTAATTAGGAAATTATATTTTTAAATATCTAATTATATTAGATATTTATTTTTATAGTATCTGGATTAAATTAATTATTTATTAATTAAAGATAATAAGCTATGCGGGTTAAAAGAATATTTTTTTCGGAATCGTGCATATTCAACAAAGCTTTCCAGCGGATTTATTTGATTCTAAATAATAAAAAAAGAAAAATAGTGAAGTGCTGTGTTTAAAGTTAACAAAAGAAGAATTCTAGTGTTATGATCTAAATGCTGTCGGCCGCCTGGATTTAGGAATCAAACGCGCCTGGGCCTGCGTGTGCGTCACGCGCCCGTGCTTATGGGGGAAGATGCCGCGCGTGACTTGCACGCGCTGTACCTGCAAGTGGGAGTTATGCAGAACCGAGCACAGCCAGTGGATTGTAGTTGGTTTGGCATGCTTTCGGCTGTTTTTTTTATAAGTGTGTGCTGTATTATTTTTGTGTAATTCTTTTTGTTTCTTTTTTATTCTTTTTAGTTTTATTTTATTATTTGGTGTGCTAAATTTTTGCTATAAATAGGTGAGTTCTCATGCTTGAATTCACACAACAATTTGAAGAATAAAAATTCTCTTTAGTTTCTTTGTAATTTTAAGTTTCATTTTTATACACTTTAATTTTTTGCAATTTTAGTTTAAGTGTTATTTTGGTTGAAGAAATTTCGGGGATTATTTGGAGGGCTCTTTTCGTTCATTGGAAGCTATTTCGGTCCTACTTTCTAACTCTTGTAATTTTCATATTTAATTTATCGTAATTTTTAATTTAGTTTTATTATTGTTGTTGTTGTTATTATTATTATTATTATTATTATTATTATTATTATTATTATTATTATTATTATTATTAGTATTATGATCTCAATTAATCCCATGATGACGATTCGTTTAATTATGAACTAATCGCCGTCATGGGATTCTAATGGATTTATTTACGTAATTTAGTAATTCGATGCCTTAATAATTTGTATTCTGATAAAAATTCAGATTGCCTAATGTGGTTGCGTTTAATTTATTAGATGCGTAGCTAACGTCTAAATTATTAATTCCTAATGAATGCGAAAGTGGATTTAGGAATTTAGAATTTGCCATGTTAGCATAGGTTCGTAATTGTCACGTACATTTACGATAAGTGATAGGATTTTTTCACATCACCCTATGTAGTCATAATAAAGGAATTTATTCGTAAACCAATTATGTTTTCAAATCTTATAGACATATAGGGTCTAAACATAAAAGGTGTCCTCGCGACTTCTATCTTTTTAAGTGGATATTTGTGTGGTTTGATATAAGTTAAGACTGAAAGGCGCTTATGTTATTTTCGTGTTCCCGACTAGCTTTCGTAAATTATCAAAATTACTTTGAAATTAAGGCATCAATTCTAAATGAAATAAATAATGAAATTAGAATCTCATGTTTTTCTCACATATAAATTTTCATTTAATTAAATTAATTAGTTCGAATTATTTAATATTACTAATTTAATTAATCAATTAGAAAAATACAAAAATACCCCCTTTTGATATTTATTCAAGCAGTTTGTTGTTTAATCATACGTCGTTGCTTAAATATTATTTCTGAACAAACACCAAGTCTCTGTGGGAACGAATTTATTATATTACTTGTGACCGCGTACACTTGCGCAGTTAGTTTTCGAACCAACAAGTTTTTGGCGCCGCTGTCGGGGACTTCGGTGTTATTTTCAGAATTTGTGTTTAACATCAATGGAGGTTAAACTTAAGTGACTTGGATATTTTTTTGTTTTTAACGTCGTGTTTTCGTGCTCTGCCAGTATAAGGATCTTGAGTTGTTTATGCTAACGCGTGCCCAAGCTATTAAATCAAGAGCCGTAAGAAAGCTGGAAGAAGCATTAGAAATGGCGGATGATGTGCCCAAGACATTGATGGACTATTCTCAACCGAAAATCAATGACATTCAGTCAAGCATCGTCAGGCCAGCCATTGCAGCCAACACATTTGAAATCAAACCTGGCACAATCCAGATGGTACAAAACTCTGTCCAGTTCGGGGGAACGGCAACGGAAGATCCAAATATGCATATCCGAAACTTCATAGAGATTTGTGACACATTCAAATTCAACAACGTGTCAGATGATGCTGTAAGGTTGAGGCTCTTTCCATTTTCTCTACGGGACAAAGCTAAGGGATGGTTGCACTCTCTCCCAGCTGGCTCGATAACAACATGGGAGGAACTCGCTCAAAAATTCCTCACTAAATTCTAACCCATGGCAAAAACAGCTGCCATAAGGAATGCTATTGCTCAGTTCACACAACAGGCGGGGGAATCTTTATGTGAAGCATGGAACGCTACAAGGAGATGCTAAGAAAATGCCCTCATCATGGCATGCCCAACTGGATGGTCATAAATTGTTTCTATAATGGATTGGGATGGCAATCAAGACATATTGTGGATGCAGCTTCAGGAGGAGCATTATGGGCTAAAAGTTATGAAGCTGCCTACGAGCTAATTGAAATGATGGCGGCTAATGAGTATCAGAATCTGACACAGAGGATGCCTCAGCACAAGGTGGCAGGAATCCTCGAGGTTGATGCAGTCACATCCCTAACAGCTCAGCTCGAAGCGCTTAACATGAAGGTGGATTCTTTGACAAATTATGGGGTACAACAAGTAGCAAGTGTTTGTGAGCTATGTGCCGGTAGACATGAAACGAATCAATGTGCAATTTCCAATGAATCAGTGCACTTTATGAGCAATTTTCAAAAGCAGCAGCATCCGGTCCCAAACACTTACCAACCCAACAACAGAAACCATCCTAACTTCAGCTGGAGCAACAATAACAATGGATTGCAACCACCACCGCAACCATATCAAGCCCAACCACCATATCAACCACACCCATATCAACAACAACCATACCATCAAACCCAAAATCAGCAATATGGGGCCAGACCATACAATCCCTCAGGACTATATCAACAGCAGGGGCATCAACTTCAGAATCAGTACGCCCCGAAACAATCTCAACCTCCGGGATTTAATCAGCAATATTATGCAGGTTCAGGTCAACAGTCTGCTGATAAATCAGAATTGGAAGAACTAAGATTGATGTGTAAGAGTCAGGCTGTATCTCTTAAAACTCTGGAAAACCAAATTGGCCAAATAGCAACTGCCTTACTCAACAGGCCGCAAGGAGTTCTACCTAGCGACACAGAAACAAACCCTGGAAAAAGGGACGGCAAAGAGCAAGTCAAAGCTATCACCTTAAGATCTGGAAAAATCACAAAGGACCAAGAAGTTGAAGAGGTAGAGGCACAGGGCAACCACTCCGCGACTGAGGAGCAAACGAAGACCTTGAAGCCGGACATCAGCATCAGCGAACCGGAGGAGGTCAACAGGCCATCTGAGAAAGCATCCCAGGAGCATAAAACTGCCAACACAGAAATCTACCCACCGCCACCATATCCGCAGAGACTCCAGAAGCAGAAATTGGATAAGCAGTTTGCTAAATTCTTAGGGGTATTCAAAAAGCTACATATTAATATACCTTTTGCAGAAGCATTGGAGCAGATGCCGAGTTATGCTAAGTTTATGAAGGGTATTCTATCAAGGAAGCTGAAACTTGAGGAATTAGAAACTGTTGTCTTAACAGAAGAATGCAACGCCATCCTCCAACAGAAACTGCCTCCGAAACTCAAAGATCCTGGAAGCTTCACCATACCATGTACTATTGGTAATCTGTCTTTTGAAAAGTGCTTGTGTGACTTGGGAGCTAGCATCAATCTAATGCCATTGTCGGTTTTCATGCAACTTGGTCTACCTGATCCAAAACCCACAAATATCTCCTTACAGCTAGCAGACCGGTCAGTTACGTATCCAAGAGGAATAGTGGAAGATGTCTTGGTAAAAGTGGATAAGCTCATCTTCCCAGCTGACTTTGTTATTCTAGATTTCGAGGAGGATAAGAAGATTCCCATTATCTTGGGGAGACCATTCTTAGCTACAGGTCGGACGTTGATTGATGTCCAGAAAGGTGAACTCACAATGAGGGTGCAAGACCAAAACATCACTTTTAATGTGTTCAAAGCAATGAAGCTTCCATCTGAAGAGGAGTGTTTCAAAGTTGACTTGGTAGATTCTACAGTTAGAACGGAGCTTGAGCAGATGTTATTAACAGACCCCTTGGAAAGAGCCTTGATAGGGGATTCTGAGGTGGAAGATGAAGAAGGAGCAGAACAACTTCAGCAATTAAATTCAGCTCCTTGGAAGAGAAGATTTGATATGCCATTTGAGTCTCTTGGATTAGCAGAACTAAAAAATTCCCAGGAGCGTCTAAAGCCATCTATTGAAGAAGCTCCTATACTTGAACTCAAACCATTGCCAGACCACTTGAGGTATGCATTTCTGGGTGATGCATCTACATTACCTGTTATTATTGCTTCTGATCTGTCTGGGAGCGAGGAAGATAATCTTTTACGAATTCTGAGAGAATTCAAATCAGCCATTGGATGGACCATAGCAGATATCAAGGGAATCAGCCCTTCGTATTGCATGCACAAAATTCTGCTAGAGGAAGGAAGTAAACCTACTGTTGAGCATCAGCGAAGAATTAATCCTATTATGAAGGAGGTGGTGAAGAAAGAGATTCTTAAGTGGTTGGATGCTGGTATCATCTACCCTATTTCAGACAGTTCTTGGGTGAGTCCAGTTCAGTGTGTGCCCAAGAAAGGAGGCATGACAGTTGTAACCAATGAGAAGAATGAGCTCATTCCTACTCGGACAGTCACAGGATGGAGAATATGCATGGAGTATCGCAAGTTGAACAAGGCCACCAGAAAAGATCATTTTTCTCTTCCATTCATCGATCAAATGTTGGATAGGTTGGCTGGCCATGAGTATTACTGCCTTCTCGATGGTTATTCAGGCTACAATCAGATTTGTATCGCCCCCGAAGATCAGGAGAAGACCACATTCACTTGTCCTTTTGGCACTTTTACTTTTCGACGAGTTTCTTTCGGGCTCTGTGGTGCACCGGCTACCTTTTAGAGATGCATGATGGCCTTATTCTCTGACATGATTGGAATAAATGTGGAGGTTTTCATGGATGACTTTTCAGTTTTTGGAACTTCGTACGATGAGTGCTTGCACAACCTGAGCCTAGTGCTGAAAAGATGTGTTGAGACTAATCTGGTGCTCAATTGGGAGAAATGTCATTTCATGGTGCAAGAAGGAATCATTCTTGGGCACAAGGTATCTAGTAAAGGGCTTGAGGTGGATAAGGCAAAAGTAGAGACTATTGAACGACTGCCTCCTCCAGTCTCAGTTAAAGGAATCCGTAGCTTTCTTGGACATGCAGGTTTCTATCGACGATTCATACAAGACTTCTCCAAAATTTCTAAGCCATTGTGCAATTTGCTGGAGAAAGACAAACCTTTCAAGTTCGATGATGATTGCTTGGCTGCTTTCGAGCTATTGAAGAAGAAGTTGACATCAGCCCCGATTATTACATCACCTAATTGGGAAGAGCCATTCGAGCTAATGTGCGACGCTAGCGATTTTGCCGTGGGAGTTGTGCTTGGTCAGCGAAAGAAAAATGTTTTTCATGTGGTTTACTATGCTAGTAAAACCCTTAACGATGCACAGCTAAATTACACCACTACGGAGAAAGAGCTTTTGGCAATTGTCTATGGTTTTGAGAAATTCAGGTCCTATTTGCTTGGGACGAAGGTGACAGTCTACACTGATCATGCAGCCATTAGGTATCTATTTTCGAAAAAGGAGTCTAAATCGCGATTGATTCGTTGGGTTCTTCTGCTGCAAGAATTTGAGCTTGAAATAAAAGACAGGAAGGGGACAGAATATCAGGTAGCCGATCATCTATCACGGTTGGAGGAGCATGGTAAGGATAAGACGCTAATCAATGAATCATTCCCAGATGAGCAGTTGTTCGTAGTGCACGGAGAAGTGCCATGGTTTGCAGATATTGTGAATTATCTGGTGAGCAACGTCATTCCGTCAGAATTCTCTTATGCCCAAAAGAAGAAGTTTTTGCATGATGTGAAGTGGTATCGATAGGATGAACCATTCTTGTTCAGGCAGGGAGCAGATCAGATTATCAGGAGATGCATTCCTTACAATGAAACGGAGGAGATTTTGCGAGATTGCCACTCTACCACATACGGTGGTCATTATGGTGGAGAGAAGACCGCGGCTCGAGTACTTCAGGCAGGATTCTTCTGGCCAACCTTGTTTAAAGATTCTCATCAATTTGTATTGGGATGTGACCGATGTCAATGGGTTGGAAATATCTCCAAGAGGAATGAGATGCCTCTCAACATGCTTCTTGAAGTTGAGATTTTCGATGTTTGGGGGATAGATTTCATGGGACCATTTGTCTCATCGTGGAACAACCAGTACATCCTGCTAGCGGTAGACTATGTGTCCAAATGGGTAGAAGTCAAAGCTCTGCCTTCAAACGATGCTAAAGTGGTGATAAACTTTCTGCACAAGAACATATTTACCCGTTTCGGAACTCCACGAGCAATAATCAGCGATGAGGGGACACATTTTTGCAATCAGAAATTCAATGCATTAATGGCAAGGTACCGTGTGACACATCGGGTTGCAACAGCGTATCATCCTCAAACTAATGGTCAGGCAGAAGTCTCCAACAGGGAAATCAAGTGGATTTTGGAAAAGGTGGTGAATCCTTCAAGGAAAGATTGGTCCTTGAAGCTAGACGAAGCTGTTTGGGCATACAGAACCGCGTATAAAACACCCCTGGGTATGTCTCCTTTTCAGTTGGTGTATGGTAAGGCTTGTCATTTGCCTGCCGAGCTTGAGCACAAGGCATACTGGGCTTTGAAGAAATTGAACTTCGACATGAAAGTTGCTGGTGAAAAAAGGATGCTTCAACTGAATGAGCTTGATGAGCTTCGTCTACAGGCTTATGAGAATAACAAGCTGTACAAGGAAAAGGTCAAGAGATGGCATGATAGAAGGTTGGTACATAAGACATTTGTACCGGGTCAAATGGTTCTGCTTTTCAACTCTCGGCTAAGACTTTTTCCTGGAAAGCTCAAGTCAAGGTGGTCAGGTCCATTCACGGTTAAAATAGTGTTTTCGCATGGTGCAGTGGAAATTTTTGATAAGTCACCTGATCAGTCTTTTAAGGTGAATGGGCAGAGGCTTAAGCATTATCTTGGGGGTACGGTGAACCGTGATGAATTCACCGTTTTTCTTGCCCCAGCATGATCGAGTTACAGAAGGAACGTCCGGCTAAATGACGTTAACGACAGCGCTTCATGGGAGGCAACCCATAGGTTTGGTGTTTTTATGTGTGGTTTGATTTTGTGTGATTTTGTTCAGTTTGCAGGCCATTGGCGAGTTGCAGGATTAGCCTCAGGTTGGAGCTCATTTCCACCTCCTGATTCACTGCCCGAGGAGGGCAGCGATGCCGATAGTTAGGGGAGTTCTCTTTTATCCTTTATCTATACCTTCAATGAGGACATTGAATATTTTAAGTTTGGGGGTGATTTAGGATATTTCATTAATCGAGTCATAGCATTGCATATAGTTTTATGTAGTTCATAATACATCATGCTAGTTTAATTTCATATAATTCATATTTTGCAAAAAAAAAAAAAAATTGATTATTTGCATATCATATTTTCCTTGATCCCGTAGCGCTTGGTGGTTCCGTTTAGTAGTCAATGATGAATTTGAGTGTGATAATGATGGATAGAAGGCTGATTTAAATACTCATGAATTGACGTGCATGTTGCAGAAACACAATCTCACACAACTAATCATTTGCTTTTGGGGCTAGGTTAAGGTCATGCTTGTTTTGTTGTTGAAATTTAATCACCTGATTATATTTGGAATTTTCTTTATTCCCTTGATAGCGTAGAATCACTAAATATAAGTTTGGGGGAAACCAGGGTTCATGCTTGTTGTGTGTAGTTGTTAATAATGGATAGGTGTCAATTGGCTAGTAGCCAGCTCATATTTATATGAGTAGTCTAGGGTTGGAATTGAGAATTCTCATTCCAGATTGCATTTATAAAAAAAAAACAAAAAAAAACAAAAAAAAACAAAAAAATAAAAAATAAAATAAAAATAAAATAAAATAAAGAGTGTTATGAGAGTGTGAGTATGCAGAGTTGGCCAGGGTGAGCTCTTTAATACTCGAGCAATTAAGTTCTAGGGGACTCAAGCCTAGTGACCTAAGACTTTTCCGGTCTGGGATCCACTAACCTAACGCTCGCTACATGGGTATTATTGTATAAGCCTTTTGGGGTCTCATCCATTGCACGGTCAAATAAGCATGTGTGTTGTGTATAGTTTTATGCGTCATAGTTGTTAGTATTAAAGCATGAATTCCTGTCTAACTCAAATGATGATTGAGGTGTTTCTAGGTTATGAAGTGTCTAGCGTTCATTCTATTTATAAACTTGTGATTGTCTTGGCGAAGAATAGGTATGGTTTTGATCTAGTGCTAAGAGTATTTCTGATGAGCATTGCACACACGCACGTTTCTTTACTTGTAAATGTTAATATGCTGATATTTAGTCGATCTCTATTTGGAGTTATCACATTCTCTGAGACACTCTGCTAAATTTGTTATTGTTTTGCTTATGGGATCCTTGCATCAGTTGCATTCATGCATTTAGGTAGTCGAGTCTGTTTTCGCTTGAGGACAAGCATCAGTTTAAGTTTGGGGGTGTGATAAGTGGATTTTATATCCACTTATTATGAGCTAAATGGCCTAGATTGATGGTTTATCCTTAAGTATGTTGTGTCTTTTAATTCATTTTTGTTGTGTTTCAGCATTTGTTGTGCAGAACTCGCAACTTTAGGTATCGTGGCGATAAAAGGTTAAAAACGGTGAAATTTTGCACCAATTCGGAATTAAGAGTTTCCAAAGGAATTATCATAAAGAAATTCTGAGTGATATATTCTTAAAGCAGAAATCCCGGTTGGAAATGATATATTTTCTGTTAAGCAAAAGGAATCCAGTTTCAGATCCTCAGTAGGCCGTAATTTACACCTGAACGAGCAAGGAGAAAATAGAATTATCACAAAAAGATGGAAAGTGATATATTCTTAAAGCAGGAATCCCGGTTGGAATTGATATATTTTCTGTTAAGCAAAAGGAATCCAGTTTCAGATCCTCAGCAGGCCGTAATTTACACCTGAACGAGCAAGGAGAAAGTAGAATTATCACAAAAAGATGGAAAGTGATATATTCTTAAAGCAGAAAACCCGGTTGGAATTGATATATTTTTTGTTAAGCAAAAGGAGTCCGGTTTCGGACCCTCAAAAGACCGCAGCTTAGGATTTAAGGATTTATTTATATTAATAAATATTTTATTTAATTAGGAAATTATATTTTTAAATATCTAATTATATTATATATTTATTTTTATAATATCTGGATTAAATTAATTATTTATTAATTAAAGATAATAAGCTATGCGGGTTAAAAGAATATTATTTTCGGAATCGTGCATATTCAACAAAGCTTTCCAGCGGATTTATTTGATTCTAAATAATAAAAAAAGAAAATAGTGAAGTGTTGTGTTTAAAGTTAACAAAAAAAGAATTCTAGTGTTATGATCTAAATGCTGTCGGCCGCCTGGATTTAGGAATCAAACGCGCCTGGGCCTGCGTGTGCGTCACGCGCCCGTGCTTATGGGGGAAGATGTCGCGCGTGGCTTGCACGCGCTGTACCTGCAAGTGGGAGTTATGCAGAACCGAGCACAGCCAGTGGATTGTAGTTGGTTTGGCATGCTTTCGGCTGTTTTTTTTATAAGTGTGTGTTGTATTATTTTTGTGTAATTCTTTTTGTTTCTTTTTTATTCTTTTTAGTTTTATTTTATTATTTGGTGTGCTAAATTTTTGCTATAAATAGGTGAGTTCTCATGCTTGAATTCACACAACAATTTGAAGAATAAAAATTCTCTCTTGTATTCTCTCTAGTTTCTTTGTAATTTTAAGTTTCATTTTTATACACTTTAATTTTTTGCAATTTTAGTTTAAGTGTTATTTTGGTTGAAGAAATTTCGGGGATTATTTGGAGGGCTCTTTTCGTTCATTGGAAGCTATTTCGGTCCTACTTTCTAACTCTTGTAATTTTCATATTTAATTTATCGTAATTTTTAATTTAGTTTTATTATTGTTGTTGTTGTTATTATTATTATTATTATTATTATTATTATTATTATTATTATTATTATTATTATTATTAGTATTATGATCTCAATTAATCCCATGATGACGATTCGTTTAATTATGAACTAATCGCCGTCATGGGATTCTAATGGATTTATTTACGTAATTTAGTAATTCGATGCCTTAATAATTTGTATTCTGATAAAAATTCAGATTGCCTAATGTGGTTGCGTTTAATTTATTAGATGCGTAGCTAACGTCTAAATTATTAATTCCTAATGAATGCGAAAGTGGATTTAGGAATTTAGAATTTGCCATGTTAGCATAGGTTCGTAATTGTCACGTACATTTACGATAAGTGATAGGATTTTTTCACATCACCCTATGTAGTCATAATAAAGGAATTTATTCGTAAACCAATTATGTTTTCAAATCTTATAGACATATAGGGTCTAAACATAAAAGGTGTCCTCGCGACTTCTATCTTTTTTAGTGGATATTTGTGTGGTTTGATATAAGTTAAGACTGAAAGGCGCTTATGTTATTTTCGTGTTCCCGACTAGCTTTCGTAAATTATCAAAATTACTATGAAATTAAGGCATCAATTCTAAATGAAATAAATAATGAAATTAGAATCTCATGTTTTTCTCACATATAAATTTTCATTTAATTAAATTAATTAGTTCGAATTATTTAATATTACTAATTTAATTAATCAATTAGAAAAATACAAAAATACCCCCTTTTGATATTTATTCAAGCAGTTTGTTGTTTAATCATACGTCGTTGCTTAAATATTATTTCTGAACAAACACCAAGTCTCTGTGGGAACGAATTTATTATATTACTTGTGACCGCGTACACTTGCGCAGTTAGTTTTCGAACCAACAATGGACTTACTCAGCAAGCTGCCTGCAAAGAAGCTAGTTAGAGGATTGCCAAAATTGAAGTATGTCAAGAAGGAAACCTGTTCGGCTTATCAATTAGGCAAACAAATCAGGACTCCTCATAAGTCAAAGAATGTGGTATCAACTTCTAAACCCTTAGAGCTTCTTCATTTAGATTTATTTGGTCCGGAAGCATATAAGAGCATTGGAGGTAAACAATATGCATTTGTTATCGTAGATGATTATTCTAGATATACATGGGTATTGATTATTCGTACTAAAGATTGTTCTTTCAGTGAATTTGAGAATCTAATTAAGTTGCTTAAGAATAAGCTTAAGACAAGACTTGTAGGTATAAGGAGTGATCGAGGTGGTGAATTCCAAAAGGACTTTATCTCATATTGTGAAGATAAAGGAATTTCTCATGAATTCTCTGCTCCAAGAACCCCACAGCAAAATGGAGTTGTGGAAAAGAAGAATAGGTCTTTGCAAGAAACAACTAGGACATTGTTACAAGAGAGCAAGCTGCCAAGGAGCTTCTGGGTAGAAGCGGTCAACACAGCTAGCTATGTTCTTAACAGAGCACTGATCAGGCCTATTCTTAACAAAACTCCGTATGAATTACTCGAGAACAAGAAGCCAAACATAGGCTACTTCAAGGTCTTTGGATCCAGGTGCTTTGTACTCAAAACTATTGATAGAGATGGTAAATTTGATGCTAAATCTTATGAAGCAATATTTTTGGATTATTCTTTAACATGTCGTGCTTATAGAGTTTATAATATATCTAAATGTAATGTTGAAGAGTCAACTGATGTTTCATTTCAAGAATCTAATGTTGATCTGTCAAGAGATGAGGAAGAAATTGCAGGAACAGGTAATGACAGTGAGCTGCTAAAGTCCAATATAGCAACTCAGCAAGCTGCCAAGGAACCTGAGTCAACTTCAGCTAATGATAAACCAGTTGAAACCTCTTCTCCAGTAGATGAAGCAATTGATAAGTTGTCAAAGCTCACTTTGGAAGGTCCTAGATGTCAGAGATCACAAGAAAATATGCCACTCTATGATGGAGATGAAGCCTCCCCACCATCTAAGAGAATTAGAGTCAATGAAGAAGTCATAGCTCAACATTCTCTGCCAAAGTCAACAGGGACAATGAAGAACCATCCTCCAGAGTTGATTATTGGTGACAAATCAGAAGGAATCAAGACAAGGAAAGGTCAAGCTAACTTGTGTGCATTTGCTGCCTTTCTAGCTTAAGAGGAACCAAAGAATTGTCAATGAAGCACTTCAAGATGAGAATTGGATCATGGCAATGCAAGAAGAACTTAATCAATTTGAAAGATGTGAATTTGTGTTCTTCGATGGGAACTTGGCATGTGCAATGTCTAGACAACAAGCTGCAATGGAAAAGTCTGGTACCTTAGCTTACTGTTATACATGGTTAATATATACTATTGCTATGCAATTAAATTCTACTTACCTGATTTTATTTTTGATATGCATGCAATATGTTTTTATATGATAACTTGATAATCCATGCTTATTTGAATTTTCTAATTGAAAATAACATGTAGATATCCTTTTTGATGAATAAGGGGGAGAAAATTCAGGATTAAGTATGTGTGATTTAGGGGGAGTTTATATTTATTCTTATAACTCTTTTCTTCACTTACGTACTTTGCTGGGATCATATGGTTTAATGCTAAATTTTTATGTGATGCCATGCGAAGGCATGTGATTATGCTTAGCTGCTTGTCTAGAATGCTAATCTTTTTGCAGGGAAAGCATAAATTCAGGGGGAGTAATTAACTCCTGAATATTGGAGGTAATCATCAAAAGGGGGGGAGATTGAAACCCTATTGGTTTTTATGATGACACAATGCAGCAAGCTGATTGCTTGTTACTAAATATATATTAGTCTGCTATCAAACTTTATTTTGCAGGATACTTTGATTGAGGGGAAGTTTTAGCTGAATCTCAAGTTGATATGTAATCATCAAAAAGGGGGAGATTGAAACCATTTTAGTTTTGATGATCATAGTTAGCAAGCTGGTACGCTTGTAATGATATATTATGGCAAGCTTCTTGTGTATTTTTCTAATTCTGTTTTGCAGGACATATAAGTTATGCTGTATACAAAGATGTTAACAAACTGGATCTATGCATTGGACTAACACTGTTTTGCAGGTTTAGTAATTATTTTATTTCTGAGCAAAACAGGCTATAGCAGCTAGCTGACAAGAAAGGTTTTATTCTAACGCAGCAAGCTGGAAGACAGAGTCCAGAAATAGCAATAGTCCTATTTTCGTGGAGATCAATTAGGACTTTACATTTGTAAGGACTCTATCAGTTATATAGAACGTATAAATATATATGAGCTCAACTAATTTCAAAAATGATATATATATATATATATATGTATATTCTGTTTTAATTCCTATTTCTTAGGAGTTTGCTTTGACCAAATCTTTTATCTTGTAACAAACTCTTTCCAAACGATTTACTCAACAACAAACTCTATTCTTCTGGGCTTTTATCTTCAGATGATTGTTTGTATTTCAACGTTCTTACTTGTTCAACTCTAATCTATTTTAAATCTTTTCTAAACGTTACTTTTCTAAACGTTGTTTTTTTTAACGTTAGTTTTGAATTAATCTAGCAACAAAATACGTGAGACTTAGGTCAAGACTGTTGGGGTTGTTTGCTTAATTCAAAAATATAGTTCATTATAAATAGAATTGTGTGTTTTCTATTTTGGGTTGTTGAACAATTATCAAAAGAAACACAAGTGCTTATTCGAACTGATTTGATATATTCTATACTTACTTGAGCTCTATATATATTCATATCGACTTATATCTTTGAGAGAGTTCATAGTTTCAATTGTAATTCATTGAATCTTGTATTGTTCAACGTGTAAGTTGGTAGTTGCTGGATTGGCAAGCTTGGACACAAGGGTTCAGGGAACTAGAGGCTAGAGAAGTCTATACTTGGGAAGTATAGGACTTAGAGGGCATTAAGTTCTAGGAACAGGGGTTGTGAGCAAGCTACAATCAGTGACTGAGAGAATTAGGGAGATATATTATTGTATCGTGTAACTGTAATTTATTGTGATCAATAATATTTTCCTTTACCGAGTTGGTAGAGGACCAGGTCGTAGACCGGTAGGAGATATGGGTCGAACTTGGCTAAAATTGCTGCGTGTTCTTTACTTTCTGCATTTTATTATTACTGCGTTGCATATCTTAGCTAGCTGCTTGTGTGTTGTTGTATTTCATCCAGTTAGCTGCCAGACAGTTTTTCTAGCATATTTTTAATTGGTCATTGTTAGTCGTAACACCTATTCACCCCTCCCCTCTAGGTGTGTATTTTCAATTAGTTTTAAAGTAAAAGGTAACGTGTTTTAATTAGATAGAAGGTAACATGTTTTAATTAGATAAAAATATTAATGATTAAAAGATATTATATGATTTATATTTTTAGTTGTTTATAAAGGATAATATTTTAAACTAAAAGTAAACGTGAAAAAGGCAATCAGCTAATTACCATTAATTATATTATGTTATTATTTATTTTAATAAATAGGATAACCAACCCAAAAACCAAAACCTTGAAAATTTTCAACGTTTCGGCTTTAATATAATTACTAGCTTATAACTCGTGCGATGCACGAGTTTCTTATTTTTTACTAAAAATTTAACGGTCATTATTCGTTCTATACAGATTTCTATTATATTTTGTTGGTGATTAGACGATATAGTGTTATATTTTTGGGTATATATTAATTATTATAAGATTATATTTTAAATTAAAAGTTAACGTGTTTTATTTAGAAAGAAATATTATTGATTGGAAGATACGATATTTTAGGTGTTTATGAAAGGTGATATCATCAATCAATTAAAAGTAAACCTCTTTTAATTTAAAAAAGACAATCGGCTAATTATCATTAATTATATTATTTGACTATTTATTTTAATAATTAGAATGACCGTGCTGAAAATCGAACCGATAAACTTTCAATGCCCATGCGATGCACGGGTTTCTTTAATTATGTTATGAATTTTATTTAATATTACAATTATATTTTTATATAATCATTATTTTTAATATTTTTTTAATTTAAATTTAATATAATTTAATATACTCATGTTTACGGATTATACTAATGTTTCCCTATTATAAACAATATATACGGATTTTTAATATATTTTATTAATAATTAAAAAATATGGTGTGATATTTTCGGGTATATATTAATGATTATAGGATTAGTTTTAAATCAAAATGGTGACATGTTTTAATTAGAAAGAAAATATTAATGATTGAAAGATATGATACGACTGATTTTTTAGGTATTTATAAGGCAATATATTCAACTAAAAGTAAATGTGAAAAAGGCAATCGGTTAATTACCATTAATTAGATTGTGTTATTATTTATTTTAATAAATTGAATAACCAAATTGAAAACCAAAACTTTTATTTTAATAAATGGGATAACCAAACCGAAAATCAAAACTTTCAATGTTTCGGCTTTAATATAATAGTATAAATATAAATTTGATAAAATATTAATTTCACTACATTATTTTTTTGAAAAATCATTATAATAAAATTAAAATAACATATATTTAATTTTGATGATACAACATTTAGGTAGATAATTTTTTTTTGAATATTTATTTATCGAAAATAACTGTATCTATTTTTGATATTTGTAAGACTAGTGCATTGGAGGTCTTAGAGACGGGTCTCACATGTTAGGTTTGATAGAAAATCATGACAAGAGAGGTCTCTCTATCATTGATTAAAAACAACCTTACAAGGGAGCAGGAGCAGGCAAATCCTCAGATTCGTGTTTTGTGGTGATTAGTGTTTTTATTTAATTACCATTACTTGTATATAAGTATGTTTTAACTAAATATCTTTCGTTTTTTTATTTAATTACTTTTACTTATTTATGATTAATTATTTTTCCTTATTTTGGGTGCCGGTCTACGGCACCGGGTTGCCAAACTACTGTTTGGCAACATACGATTTTATAATCGTTGGATGGTTGATCCAACGGCCATGATTTAAAAAAAATCAACATCGTACCACAGAAAATTTCTGCGGTACGGAGAAATTACAAAAATGCCCCTGCTTTGGTGTCAAAACAGGGGGTATTTTGGTAATTTCTCCGTACCGCAGAAAGTTTCTGTGGTACGGTGAATAGTATATTTTGGTGTGAAAACAGGAGGGTATTTTGGTAATTACTCCGTACCGCAGAAACTTTTTGCGATACAGTACAGATTTTTTTTAAATTAGAACCGTTGGATCAAGCATCCAATGGTTATAAAACCGTATGTTCAACCCGATGCCCCTGACCGCCAACCATATATGAGTATGTTTTTGTTGCTTATATTATAGTCGAAACATTAAAAATTTTAGTTTTCGGTTTGGTTTTCGCTCATTTATATTTTATAAAAAATAAAAGATTAATACATATTACTTTTTAATTACAATATATTATCTTCTATAATCACACCTAAAAAAATAATTAATAATAAAAAGTAGTTAATTGCCTTTTTTGATAAATGCATATTACCTTTTAGTTAAACCTCGTCTGTAATCACACCTAAAAAATTTAAGTTATATTACAACTGATTGCCTTTTTTGGTAAATGCATATTAACTTTTAATTAAAACATATTACCTTTTACAAATAATACAAGTTATACTACATTTTCCGATTATCTATTTTAATTAATGCATATTATCTTTTAATTAAAAATATTAATTTCTATAATCACACCTAAAAAATACAAGTTATATTACATATTCACATCACCTCAAGTTTATCTAACTAAAACCTCTTCTTTTACAAATAATAAACTATAATGATAATATTATAATTAATAATAATTAACTAATAACTTTTTTTAGGTAAAATGTAATATTTTTTATTTATTCTTTAACTAAAATCCCTCATTTTTTAAAAATGTCACGGGTAACATATATATAATTATTATTAAATCATATTATTTTAAAAGTTTAATTCAACATAATTTATATTTTAAAAAATTAAATTACAATTAGAAAAATCATATAATATTAAAAAAAAATTGTGATTTTAAACTAATCGACTCAATAAATTGCTAGGCAAGATGTTTCTTAAAAAAATCATAGGTGGACTCATAAATATAAAAAACCTTCTAAACGAATTATGGATTAGTATTAATGATGTAATTTTTTTTTTTGACATAAACGTACTTAATTTTATTAAATCGAATCAAGAACTAATACATCAGAAATTATATCCAGAGCTATATCAAACCACTCCTGAAAGTCTGACATGGAATAAGTAGCCCTCGCTAAGGTATGAGATACAGTATTCGCAGACCTATGGACGTAATTAACTTGCACATGATCAAAGTGCTTAAACAACTCAACACAATCTAGAACAATTGTGTGAAAAAACGATCTCTCTTTTACCCCATTACAAGCATCAGCTAGCATTTTGGCATCTGTCTCGAAAATACACTGCTTGAACCCCAGCTCTTTAACCCATGACATTGCTTCTTTAAGTCCTACCGCTTCTCCCTCCCTTGGTTGAAGTTGTGCTGTAATACTATGAACTCTGGCCCCAATAAACTCTACATTCTCATTCCTGATCACACATCCTACCCCTACCCTTACTGTTGCTTCAAATGTTGCTGCATCAGTGTTTACTTTCAGCCATCCCCCCGGAGGTGGCATCCACTGTCGAACAGTCTGTCCTATCGCAGGTCTGTGTCTCACCTTCTCCTCCTGACTTTTCTTCCAATCATTTAGAAGATTCATAGCTGCTGCATACACACCAAAGACTGATCCCGTAACCTTATCCCACACCCAACGATTTCTTCGATTCCATATACTCCAGCATATTAATGTTATCCATGACAACTTCTTTCTGGTGCACGTATTGAATAAATTGGAAAGAATCTCTTTCACAGTCCCTTGACACCTCTGAATGCAGTCCTCCTGAACGCCCACTCTCAACCAAACATCTCTAGCAAAAGAACAACCAAACACATGCTCTATACTTTCATCTACCAACATACACCAAGGGCATTTTGGATTAATTTGAACCTGCTTCTCCGCTAAAGCAATTGCCGTAGGTACCACAGCCCTACAGGCTCTCCAAATAAAATTTGTCACCTTTCCCGGGAGATCTAGAGACCATAGCTTTCTCCAAAACCATGCTTGAGGGCCAGTTTGCTCACCAACTAATCTTCTATAACAACTTTTCACAGTAAATTCTCCAGTTTGATCAAGCAACCAGAACCACGAATCAAGTTGCACATTTGTCGACACTGGAATACGCTTACTCAGGCCTCTGTCTCTATCATTAAAAATGTCCCTCAGAATTTCATCATCCCATCCACTTTTATCCTCCTGAAGCAGACTTGCTACCCTCGCCTTCTCCAACTCTTGAGGCATAGTTGTCGTAATATATCCATTCTCGACGCACGGTAACCAGGGCACTTTCCATACATCTGTAGTAAAATATTTTATTTTATTTGCATTTATACAAGCGTAATCCGTGGTCCGTCATGATATTTTAGTATGCAGAAATATGAAAGATTATTAGATATAAATCATTATATTGAGGAGTAAAAACACTGTCAAGGATTTTATAATTAACTAGCTTAAAACCCGTGCGATGCACGGATTTTTTTAAATATTATATGAATTTTTTTCATTAATTGAAATTAATTTTTTAAAACATTAATTTTGGAAACTTAAATTTTTATATGAGATAATTTGATAATAATTATATAAATGTTATCCACGATATTTCTAGAAATGAAGAGATTTTAATCAGAAAATATAGAAAAAATGATAGGTTTTGGTTAAAAAAAGTAATTGGTTAATTATTAATAATTATAAAATAATTTTTTTATTTTATTAAATATAATGCCCGTGATATGATTAGAAAAAGAGAGAATTTAGTTAGAAAAAAATTAAAATTTGACATGTTTAGGTGAAAAAGGTAATTGATTAGTTTATAGTATTTATAATTTAATTACGTTATTTTACTAAATACAATTGCTCTCGTAATGTTTTTTGAAAAGAAGAAATTAATATTGTACGTGATATTTCTATTGAAAGAGGGATTTTAGTTAGAAAATATATAAAAGATGATACGTTTTAGTTGAAAAGGGTAATCAGTTCATTATTAATACTAGCTTAAAACCCGTGCGATGCACGGATTTTTTTTTGATATTATATGAAACTTTTTCATTATT
Source organism: Saposhnikovia divaricata (assembly GCA_036435485.1). Lineage (NCBI taxonomy): Eukaryota > Viridiplantae > Streptophyta > Magnoliopsida > Apiales > Apiaceae > Saposhnikovia > Saposhnikovia divaricata. The sequence continues at coordinate 48,659,766 of CM071594.1, read as the reverse complement.
TTAAATTAATTTTTTTAAACATGAATTTTGGAGGGTTTAATTTTTATATGAGATGATTTGATAATAATTATATAAATGTTATCCGTGATATTTCTAGAAAAGGAGGGATTTTAGTTAGAAAATATAGAAAAGATGATAGGTTTTAGTTGAAAAAGGTAATCGGTTAATTATTAGTGATTATAAAATTATTATTTTATTTTATTAAATAGAATGCCCATGATATGATTAGAAAAAGAGAGGATTTAGTTAGAGGAAATTAAAAAGGTAACATGTTCTAGGTGAAAAGGTAATTGATTAGTTTCTAGTAATTATAATTTAATTATGTTTTTTACTCAATGCAATGTTTTTAGAAAAGGAGAAATTAATATTATCCGTGATATTTCTATTAAAAGAGGGATTTTAGTTAGAAAATATAGAAAAGATGATATGTTTTAGCTGAAAAAGATAATCGGTTAATTATTAATATTATAATATTATTAGTTTATTGTATTAAATAGAACCGCCCGTGATACAATTGGAAAAAGAGATATTTTAGTTAGAGAAAATAGAAAGGTAATGTGAAAATTAAAAAGATGATATGATTTATGTGAAAATGGTAATTGATAAATTTATAGTAATTATAATTTAATTATGTTATTTTACTAAATAAAATTGCTCATAATTTTTAGAAATGAGAAATTAATGTTGTCCGTAATATTTCTAAAAAAAATGAATTTAATTAGAAAAAATAGAAAATATGATACATTTTAGCTGAAAAGGTAATCGGTTAATTATTAATATTATAATTTTATAATTTTATTTTTATTAAATAGAAACGCCCATAATATAATTGGAAGAAAAGAGGTTTTAGTAAGAGAAAATAAAAAAGGTAACGTGTTTTGGCTGAAAAAGGTAACCATCCATGATATATTTGGAAAAAGAAAGACTTTTGTTAGAGAAAGGAGAAATGGTAACGTGTTTTGCCTGAAAAAGGTAATTGATTAGTTAATAGTAATTCTAATATAATTATGTTATTTTATTAAACAAAATTGCTCGTATGTTTTTTTTTTAAAGAAATTTTAGTTTGATAAAATGTAAAATATATAGTATTTTACCTAAAACATGAAATTATTTAGTTATTGAAAAACAAAAAAGGTAATATGTTTAACCTTAAAAAGGAAATTGATTAATAAAGTAGAAATTTTAGTTAGATAAAATATAAAAGATATTGTATTTTACCTGAAAAAGAAAATTATTTAGTTATTGAAAAATAGAAAAGATAATATGTTTAACCGGAAAAAAGGAAATTGGTTAGTTAGTAGGATGGATTTTATCTACTGTATTTTAGTTAGAAAATATAGAAAAGATAATACGTTTTAGCTGAAAAAGGACATCGGTTAATTATTAACATTATAATATTATTAGTTATTTGTATTAAATATAACCGTCCGTGATATAAATTGGAAAAAGAGAGATTTTAGTTAGAGAAAACAGAAAGGTAATGTGAAAATTAAAAAAATGACGTGATTTAAAGTGAAAATGGTAATTGATTAGTTTATAATAATTATAATTTAATTATGTTATTTTAGTAAATAAAATTGTTCATAGTTTTTAGAAAATGAGAAATTAATGTTGCCCGTGATATTTCTAAAAAAAAGGAAATTTAATTAGAAAAAATAGCAAAGATGATACATTTTCATGTATCATTATTATAAACAATGTTTACGATTTTTAATATATTTTATTAATAATTGAGAAATATGATGTGATATTTTCATGTATATATTAATGATCGTAAGATTTGTTGTAAATTAAAAAGGTAACGTAATAATATTAATGATTGAAAGATATGATAAAATTTATGTTTTTAGGTGTTTATAAAAGGTAATATGTTCAACTAAAAGTAAATGTGAAAAAGGCAATCATTAATTACCATTAATTTTATTATATTAGTTTGAAAAATGCAATCGACTAATTACCATTAATTTTATTATCTTAATCGACTAATTATCATTAATTATAACGTATTTTAATTGGAAAGAATATATTAATGATGGAAAGATATGATACGATTGATGTTTTTAGGTGTTTATAAAAGGTATTATCTCGACTAATTACCATTAATTATATTATGTTATTATTTATTTTAGGTATATCTATGTTTCTTTATAATGAAGGGTATATAAGTAAATTCACTCGGTACCAAAAAACAGGTACCAAAACTTTCAATGTTTTGGAATTTATATAATAGTATAGATTATAAATTATTAGTTTTTTATATTAAATAGAACCGCCCGTGATATAATTGGAAAAAAAGATATTTTAGCTAGAGAAATAGAAAGGTAACATGAAAATTAAAAAGATTATACGATTTATGTGAAAAAGGTAAGTGAATAGTTTATAGTAATTATAATTTAATTAAGGCAATCGACTAATTACCATTAATTTTAATTTAATATAAATTAATATATTCATGTTTACGGATTATACTAATGTTTCCTTATTATAAACAACGTATAAATATTTTAATATATTTTATTAATAATTGAAAATTATGATGTAATATTTTCGGGTATATATTAATGATTGTAAGATTAGTTTTAGATTAAAAAGTTAACGTGTTTTAATTTGAAAGGAAATATTAATGATTGTAAGGTATGATACGATTGATGTTTTTATAAACAACGTATACAGATTTTTAATATATTTTATTAATAATTGAAAAATATGATGTGATATTTTCGGGTATATATTAATGATTTTAAGATTAGTAGGTGTTTATAAAAGGTAATATGTTCAATTAAAAGTAAATGTGAAAAAAGACAATCGACTACTTACCATTAATTATATTATATTATTATTTATTTTAGGAGTTTTAGTAGTATAGATATCATATATATATATATATATATATATGATGTGATATTTTCGGGTATATATTAATGATTTTAAGATTAATATGTGTTTATAAAAGGTAATATGTTCAATTAAAAGTAATTGTGAAAAAAGACAATCGACTACTTACCACTAATTATATTATGTTATTATTTATTTTAGGAGTTTTAATAGTATTGATATCATATATATATTTTTTATAATGAAGGGTAAATAAGTAAATTCAATTAGTACCAAAAAACAGGTACCAAAACTTTTAATGTAATTGAAAAATATGATGTAGTATTTTTGGGTATATATTAATGATTATAATATTAGTTTTAAATTAAAGAGTTAACGTGTTTTAATTTAAATGAAATATTAATGATTGTACGGTATGATACGATTGATGTTTTTCTAAACAACGTATACAGATTTTTAATATATTTTATTAATAATTGAAAAATATGATGTGATATTTTTGGGTATATATTAATGATTTTAAGATTAATAGGTGTTTATAAAAGGTAATATGTTCAATTAAAAGTAAATGTGAAAAAAGGCAATCGATTACTTACCATTAATTATATTATGTTATTGTTTATTTTAGGAGTTTTAATATTATAGATATCATAAATATATGATGTGATATTTTCGGATATATATTAATGATTTTAAGATTAGTAGGTGTTTATAAAAGTAATACGTTCAATTAAAAGTAAATGTGAAAAAAGGCAATCGACTACTTACCATTAATTATATTATGTTATTATTTATTTTAGGAGTTCTAATAGTATAGATATCATATATATTTTTCTTTATAATGAAGGGTAAATAAGTAAATTCACTTAGTACCAATAAATAGGTACCAAAACTTTTAATGTTTCGACTTTTATATAATAGCCATGGGCAGGGTTTTATGATCTACAAAAACAGCTGGGTTTAGCCGTTTAGGTTGTTCACTTCTTCCTAAAAGAGATCCTATTGTGATCTCAATAATGAACTCTTCTGGCTAAACTTAAAAAAATGGTTTATTGTTTAAAGTCATTTTAAGTTATAACTTATAAATGAAAAATGAAAATTTTAAGTTTATATTTGTTTAGATAATTTTATTATTTCATATAATTTATGAATTATTAAAAATATTAAATAATAAAATGATTATTAAACTGAAAATATGAATAAAATTACAAAATAAAATAAGTAATTTAAAAAAATATTTCCTACAAACTTGGTTTTCTTAATTTTAGGTCGTTTTTTAACTTTAGAAAAACAAACAGTTTTTAACTTAACAGTAGTTTTCTTAATTGTAGTCAAGTACTCCAGTCATAGGAGAAACGATTGAGTTTTTACAGGGTAATCACAGAATCACTTGAACATTCTGATATGAATGTAAAAGCTCTCGTATACATTAACTTATCTATAATGACAAAAAATAAGGACTAAAAAATGGCAACAACATTTTGTTACAACTTACAAGGTTGATTCTTTTGCTCACAGTTTATTTCACTCTTCAAGCTGAGAAAAAACTACAAGTATAAAACTGAAGTGATTGGTGAACAAATACAACAATTACAAATGATATAAACACAAGTACAAACATAGACACTGATCTAACCTCTAGAATACAATAGCTTCAGTCTATACTTTTTATCAACCTTTACTGACTGTCTGTATCTAAGCTAAAACAATTACCAATCTGTTTTCTAGTTCCTGGTGGCTCCAACAGTAGATTTTCGAGCACAACTAACTTGCATTGGGACTTCTTCTCTTCGAACCGATGGACGAATTCATTGCTGAACAGAAACACACATTCTATTTACCCATGTAAAGAAGAAAGACACACAAAGATTCACTACGTGCTGGAATGTTGTATGTAGTTTTTGCTTCCTTTGTCTGTTAGGTTGGGACAATGGTACCAATGTAGCCAAATCCCACAATCGAGAAGGTTATAGTTTGGAGGAACATGTAAACAAAGTAATTGTTTTTCCCATAAAGATAATCATAGCATCCACAGAAGAAAAGAAATGCTGCGAATCCCAGCTCTGTAACATGTATCCTGAAAAGACATAACGCGAATTTGTATTGCATATCAGGACACCAATATGCCATATGAGGATGAAAAGTTGGAAAGGGTAAAGTTATAAAGTATTATCACCTGTCTCCTATATTGAAGTTGAACTGGAATTTCTTGTTTGGTTTGCTGTTTTTGTTCTTAAGACCATCTCCTAGTTTCTCAGTCACAACCCATTCATTAGCTCTCTTTGCTTCAAATAAACCAATGAAGGTTGCCTTGGTGCGGTGGAAAGACATAACATTTTCAAACAGAATCCAGTAAAACAATAAATGGATTGACCTGCAAAATCCATTTTAACACATTAAGGAAAAAGAGAGAGAGACAAGAAAAAGGTTTCCCCGTCTATGAGAAAAGAGAAGTTTTCGGACCTTGGTGTTCCAACTGAATTGAGAGTGGTGATGATGCAAGGAATATAAATGGCTCCCCATTTTGGAACATCAATTTCAGGAACCATAATGGTTAATGGAAGGACGACACAGAAGAAGAAAAATGTGACCATATGAGCTATGATCTTTCGTACAAAGAAGAAGCTGTATATCACATAAACCTTCTTCCAGAAGTTCACATTCTGCAACAATCAGCAAAAATTAGTAATGTTAATAATAATAATTAACATTAGCAGTAAAAATTATTAATGCTATATATATTGTTAATGCTGTCTAGGTGCAGATAGAATCACAATCATAACACTAAATATTATAGTTTACATGCCTTGTTTCTCACGATTTCCATCACCATTTTTCTGAACAAATTAGCAGGACCACAAGACCATCTATGTTGCTGATATCGGAAGGCCTTGAAAGTACTTGGAAGTTCACTTTTTACCTATGGTAAGTTCAGCAGAGAAAATGTTAAGCTAGATTCGTCAATATATTACAAACAGCTGCTCAAATCATTATCACATGTAAAATGTGAAATTTCATTTAAAAGAACTGATCAGCAAGTCGTTCCGAAACATATTATACACTGCACGATATCACATGGATAAGTAAAAATTACCTGAAGATCACCAAGGTAAACAAATTTCCATCCCCTGAGACTAGCACGAACAGCAAGATCCATATCTTCAACTGTTGTTCGATCCTTCCATCCACCTGCCTCGTTGATAGCAGCAATTCTCCATATGCCACCAGTCCCTGCACAATAGTTTAATCACAGTAACTTGTTAGGCATGCTAATTACTCTATTCAGTAATAAATAGTTTTCACAAGATTGCATGAGTTTGGAATTTTGTTAGGCCAAATCTATTAGTTTTACTGGGAAAAAGCTACTATGTTATAGGAGTATACTACAAGCATCATTTGATTTGCAGAGATTGGACCACAGAACAAAAGACCCACCAAGTGATCAAATCAAGCTATCAATTACCAAAATGGACCATGCTCTACATGTCTTTGGGATTATGTGCCTAATAAGAGTCACATGTCAAGGTTGCTTATAGAATCCAAGCACTCTGCAAACTCAGTTAGTGTCCTAAGTTTACACAAATAAATAAAAACAATTTATGAGACTTTGCTTTTAGAGTCTGAAACTATCAAGTTGATCAAGAACTTGGGTCAAGTAAACATGGGCATAAATTGTCAAAACTTATTGAAGTCATTACATATTTTTGTAAACTGCATCTTATATTTTTGGTATTTGATACATTTTCCAATATATCAGTTCTCAAATACGAAAGCGATGGAACGAGAATCCAAACTAATAACTAAGCACACTGGAAAGGGACAGGAGGAAGAGCCTTCGCCACTAGGATATCAGTGAGTCCTCAGCATGCAATTTTTGGTTGGGAAGGCTAAAAGTTATATAAGAAAAAAGTTGGAAAGTATTTTTCAAAGAAGTTGTTGAAATATAAGTACCATTAAACCCAAAGAAGGCATGAGTAGCTGATCCAACTTCTTGCTCCACTGTAAAATGGTAATCCAATGACATCTCTTGCATTCTTGTCATCAAACATTCATCAGAATTTACTGCAGTAAAAGATCCCATTTATCCACTTAGTATTTACTTATAAACAACAGCATATATTTCATTAAAGTAATAAAACTACACATATAACACATCAACTATAACAGCCTAGACTTTACTAATTTAAAAATACATATGCATATAAAATGTTTATTGCAGTAGACCACTAGACCCAAGTGTCGGTTGGTGAAATAACCTAGCAAGAGTCAATCTACTCCCATGTTTTAATTTATATGCATATAATTTGTTTTTTACCTTAAAAAATAATACTACATGGCCATATATGCACACAAATTCTGTCAGTTTTTTTATAGTTACAACACAGCACGCTTCAAGATTCGAATCCTTGACCTCTTTTAGAAAAATCGAGAGCTCAAACCACTAAACCAACACAGGCACCCAACTCTATCATAATATTAGAAAGCTATATATGTACACAACCTCTGTCACCTCAATATATAATACTGTACTAACTGGTCAACAAAATTTATGATAGCTCAAGCATTAGAGCAACAATTACTTACACTATCTTATTATTTACCTTTTTAAATTAAAGTACTTGTTAAAAGGGTTACAAATAAAAGAAAGAATAGGGCCTGGTGCCCTGGTGGATTGGTTGTACAAACTACAAACACCATGAGAGGTCCAGACTAATAATACAATCAAACTGGGACAAAGAAGTTGGCCCGCCAACAGCTGTGCGTTTTATGTGATCCCCACTTCACCATGCCAACAGGTTAAAACAAATTTAATCCTAACGTTCGAAAGCACGTTAGGATTTTATTTGTTTCGAAAAATTGTGATTGTAGAGACTCAGCGTTTACAAAAAATACAGAACTTTTTAAGAATCCACAAAACCTCTTCACTGTCAACAAAATCTTACCAAAAAACATGACATAATGCTACTGTAAGAAACTTACATTCTCACAGGTAAAAGAGTATGACACACCAGACCACCTACACTCTTAAAATGATTGCAGAAACATAACAGGAAAAAAAGACAAAAAGAGGTAGTTATAATGACATGTTATAAGACTGTAACATTACTTAATTTGGTTAGTAGGTTTACCGAATCTCCATCTAGCTTGGACAAGTGCAATTTTAGAGTTGTGCATCAGGAATGGGATAGATCGCCGCAGAAAATCAGGTTCTGGCCGGAAATCAGCATCGAAAATTGCAACGTATTCGCAGTCTTTAACGTAATCTCGTTTTAATCCTTCTTTAAGAGCACCAGCTTTGTAGCCTCCTCTTGTTTCTCTAATTTGGTAGGTGATGTTTAAGCCTTTGGCTGCCCACCTTTTGCATTCTTTCTCGACTAATTCCTGCAACAGTAGTTGTAGATTATAATAACTAAATTTAATAAAAATGTAGAACATACCAAAATTTATCGAATGATGTGTTAAACATCACGTAAGAATTTCGTAGTTTCAAGTTTTTTTTAAACTTTATTAACGGTAAGTAAAATCATCAAGTGACTTGAACCAAGTCAAAGCTTGAATTGCCGGAAGATCTATCAATAAAAAGTTAACCTACTTGACAGATGAGTAAGACAAGGAATCTAGGGAGTGTCTGGATTGAGCTACACTTGAACTTGAAGAAATTACCTTGACAAAAGGGTCAGTTGAATCATCAAGAACTTGAATAACAAGACGATCTGCTGGCCATGACAGGTTACATGCAGCCCCAATTGAGATCTTGTAAACCTGTCCAGAAAAGAACAAAATTATACAAACAGACAAACACAGCCTTAAAAAACCTAAATTATTAACTGTAAGAAATTTGAACAGTGCCAAAATGTGACACAGAACAATAGACAGAAACCAGTGTAAAAAAACAGAGAACAACAAACAAACAGTAACAGAGCATAAAAGTTGTACCGCAGAAATCAAGAAAATGTGATAAAAAACTAACCTCTTTTTCATTGAACATAGGAATTTGAATAAGAACCAATGGAAAAGTAGAGCTACCAGCTTCCAAATCTTCCTTCATTGGCTCCCAGTTGTATCTCTTTTCAGGCTTTTTCCAAAAGATCTTCACCAAAACAATGACTATGCCCATGTATAATCTCTCAGCAAACAACATAAGTTCCATAATTAAACATACAACCACTGCAAATTTCAGCAATGGTACAATTAGTGGAACTCTAATAAGCTCCCAAAGCAATCCAATTTGTGAAGTTAAATCCACGGCTGTTCCCTGAAATGTCTCTGGAATGAAACTATTAGCTGAAACTTCTGCCATTTTTTCTACTAAGGAAAAAGCAGGGGAAAACAGAGTAAAAAACAGGGGAGTTAAAAGCAGCCACTGGATGTATATATACACTCAAATCTTGACGTGGGTATGTAGAGATTTGGTATATGGAGTAGTTATATAACAATGTGGATTGGATTTGAGTAAAGCATTACCAGCTTTTAGTCAAATGGGCTATTTTTACAGATCTCTCTGTTTTTTTCAGCAAATAGAAAAAGGTCTCTTCTCTGTTTTAGTAACTGCTGAAAGTGGCTGTGTTCTTGTCTATTGAATCATAATGGAAGAGACAGGGCAGCTGCACTGTGCACAGAGAGAGAGAGAGAGACGAGGGACGGTAGTATCAAGTAGAGAGAGAAGCGAGGAGTTTTATAGTCTGCTCTTACTCTAATTTATTATGTAAATATAATTTACACGTACTTACTAATAAAAATAATAGTCACTATTTAAGTATTTATATATTTTTGGCCTTCTCTGTTTCAACCTCTAACGTGAAGTGATTGTAACAGTTGTCAGTCGCTTGCCCCTTTGGCAAAGTTTCCCGTTGCAACAATTTTTTTTTATTTATTCAAAATTGTTCAAATATATATAGGTATATAGATATATATTTAATCATTATTGTGATATAATTTAGTATACTTTATATATATATATATATATATATATAGTCACTATTGTGATATCATTATTTAATCACGTCGGATTTTTACCATGAATAATTTCTAATGTATATATAATTTAGACTTATTTGCTAATTACTTTATACTTATGTTGCTATACTTGATATTTTGAACTTCTATCTAACTTCACATCTTCTAAATTACTTTATACAATAAACAGGGGTTGGAGCTTATTTCTGATCATCTCGGATTATAGCTCATCCCAAAATTTATTGAGGATAGATACCCATGTAGGCATAAGTTTACTTATTAAAAAAAACAACCATTGATTAAAATGGAAAGATTCATGTGAAATTTAGAAGGAAAAAAAAGTTTCTGTCCAATCATAAGGAGACAGCTAGGAATGCAGATGATAAAGAAAATGAGCTGCACACAAAAAATTGGTTTACAGTGCACATGTCCCATCTAGCTTACAATTAATGGCTTACAAATAATACTGTAATTAAAAATATATGCATAGAATATAATGAGCCTGGATCCTCTGTCCCCTTCTTCGTGTCCCCGTCTCCTGTACAAAAAGAGTGTCCCTTGCGGGGTCCCTTTATTAAAAAATATTATTATTATTATTATTATTTAATACAGGGGTCCCACCAGGGACACTCTTTTTGTACAGGGGACACAGAAAGGGACAGAGGATCCTCACCCGAATATAAACTACAAATGCATTAAAGAAATGTCGTCACATGAATTTAGTGACAAATCCACCAAAGTAGTATCTAAAAATAAAATGGTCCACGGGAAGAAACAGTTTACAGCAGCTGTTGTACTTGTACATTTAATTACAGGGCAGACAATATTTCTTAATAATAATTATGTTCCTGCTTACCTATATATATTATAATGCCAGGAGATCGGAAATGCACCAGAAGCGTTTAAAATATTTTTCTTAAATTTTCACTTTTCTGATTTTTTTTATTTAATTTTTTCTTGCATTAAATAGAATCTTAAGGACATATTAATGGCATCTTAATAATCATTAATTACGCTTATGAATATATATATATATATATTAAAATTTACTTCATATTATTATTTATATAAAAGATTAACAAATTTTATTTGAGCATTATAACTCTTATTCAAATTTAAAATATTAATTATATGTATAAAACTAAGATTATTTTCATGTAAATTAATGACTTAAAATTGTTCCCATTGCATCATTTTTTATTACATGTTGAAGATTTTTACAAGCTTTTTTCGGATAAGTGTACGACAAACGATCTTAACTTCTCAAACAATTTTTTATCATTAATTATGGAAATCATTATAAGTTATGGAAGTATAATCTTTTGGTTAAAATCTAGAATTTGTATAAAATAATATTGACAGCTTTTTTATTTTTTACATAATAAACTCAACCATTTTATTGATCGATTAAGTCGATAAAAATGTTATACACATGTTGTTTCATTATATTGTGAGAAAATAAATTAATATTCTTATTAAATGAATTTTTATGCTATTATTGAGTATTTATGTTATGAGAGGGGTGTCGGCTTTCAAAACTTTATTTAGTAATATTTAATATTGTAATTGTTATTTTTCATATTTATCATATTTTTAAGATTATTAAAATTTTTGATATATGATGAGAGTATTATTCCAACTAATAATTCATACAAACTATTTTATATCACTTTTTTAGGAAATTTTTAAAATGCCAGTTAAATTTTATAAACAATAAAAATTAATTTATCTATTTTTAATACCTAATAATAAAAATTTATTAATCGCGCGAAGCGCGGCTAAATTGCCTAGTATTTCTTAATAATAATTATGTTCCTGCTTATGCAATAAATAGCATGGTTCAATATCAATTCAAGACCACGTTCTCAAATTTTGGCAAAACATAATAGAACTTCTTCTAATTTTCTAATATGTGATAATTGTTTTTTAGCATACATTTTAAAATAGTTTAATCGTGTAACTAAAATTATTATATTAATCTTTTATGTAAATTACAATATCTTATTACTTATTAAATCGATATTTACATTTTGATAAAAAGGTACTTCCTCTGTTCCAATTAGTTATCATATTTTTAAATGATCAATTTACTCCTAAATTTTGTGTGTGTCATATAATAAAAAAAATTATAAAAAAGTATCATGTAAAAAAGCATCTTGTCTATTACAAAATGTAATGTACAGTACTTTAAAATAATAAATTATTATTTTTTAGTCTTTGGTTAAAAATTGATTAATGTAACCAATGAAAATCAGAACAAGAGACGGAGATTTAATCAATTAACTATAATAGTTTTATTACAAGTGGACTCAAAAAATCAAGGTCTTTGGGATACACTTTTACATTTTCCGTTTTAAGTTACATTTATTTTTATTTTATTTTTTTTTGAAATAAACGTACTTGCATTACTCAAATAAGATCAGAACCAATTACATCATGAATAAAATCAGGAGTAACATTCCACTCCCCTAAACCTGACTCCGATAATGCAGTTTTTGCTAAGACATGCGCTACATTATTAGCAGACCTATACACAAACTCAACTAGCACATTATCAAGGTGCTTAATTAAATACACACAATCCGAAACAATTGTGTTGAAATAGGCGTCTCCCCTCGACCCCTTGCAAGCATTCGCTAGAACTAGCGAAGCAGTCTCCACAATACAATGATGTACCTCATTAGCCTTAATCCACAACAGAGCTTCCCTCAAGCAAATAGCTTCTGCTTCTCTGGCCTGCCACTTCCCTTGCTTTCAACTACAGTGAGCACTAACAAAACCCCCATACTCATCTCGAAGCACCCACCCTAACCCAATACTTCCATTCTGAAAAACGGCTGCATCAACATTCATTTTAAACCAGCCCTGTGGTGGCTTACGCCAGATTCTTCGACTCCCTTCCTTATCACTACTAGGGATGGACATTCATCCCGGCCCGCCCGATCCCGATCTGATCCCCGCATCGAACGGGGCGGGGCGGGGAATCAGGGATTTTTTCGGGTACGGGCCGGGGAGTGAGGACATTTTTCAAAAAAAATATCGTGGAGCGGGCCGAGGCCGGGATTTTATGTCTCCCCGGCCCGATCCCCGACCCCCGTCCCGATTCTCAATCCCCGACTCGATTCCACAAAATTATAATATATATATATATATATATATATATATATATATATATATATATTAATAATCATATATTAATATATACGAATTTTCAATACTTTATATTGAAAACAAAATGATACTTTATTCTTATATGATTGTCTTTCTAGTAGTTAAATAACTTCATTTTCATGTTATTTATAATTGTTTATTTAAGTAATATTTTTTAATCTTAATTTAGTGCTTAAAAAATTGTTTTAAACTCACTAGTTAGTGTTTAAAATTGTTTAAAATGTTATTTTTTGTTTAAAATGAAATTCCACGATTTCCCACGGGGATCCCCGTTACCCGATCGGGCCGGGGACGGGGAATAAAAAATAATCCCTGACGGGGATCAGGCCGAGGACGGGGATCGGGTTTGAATTCAGGGATGGGGGCGGGGATAGCAGTCCCCGGCCCCGAAATGCCCCGATGCCCATCCCTAATCACTACCCTCTCGTGCCTCTACTCTTCTAGCTTCTCTCCAGTCTTCCAATAACTTAGCAGCAACAGCTTTAACTCCAAAACCAGAGCCATTAGCTCTCTCCCAAACCCATTTATTCCTGCAATTCGACAAACCCCAACACAACATTCCTATCTGCACACATTGGTCCCTTGTAGCTGCTGTACATGCTTTATTCAAAATTCCAAACGCTCTCTCTTCCCCTACTGATTGAAACAAATGCTGTAAACCCGTACCAGTCCAAACTGTTCTTGCAAAATCACAGTCAAATAAAACATGTCTATCTGTTTCAGCATCCCTATGGCACCATGGACACTCATCACTAATCTCCACCTTTCTAGCCCTTAAAGCACTAGTCGTAGGTAAGCATCCCTTACAAACTCGCCATAGGAAGACAATAACCTTCCCTAGAAATTGCAATGACCATAACAAATTCCAAAATTTTGCAAAATCGCATCTCTGATCCCCCTGTAGCAACCTGTAACAACTCTTCACCGTGAATTTTCCATCTTTATCTAGCAACCAAAACCAAGAATCTTCTCCACGTCTCAATGATATTGGGATTCTAGTTATTAATTCCTTATCCCTCTCATTACATAAATCATTCAAGATGTAATAATCCCATCCAGTTTGGTCTTCATTCATCAAACCCTGGGCCGTGATTTCTTTCAATTCCTCCAGCATACGAGTAGTTAAACACCCTTCTGCAACACACGGTAGCCATGGCACCTGCCAAACCTTTGTGCTAGCACCATCTCCAATTCTTCTTCTACTACCTGATTTGACCACCTCTTGAGCCTCCATAATGCTCCGCCACATGTAGCTGGGATTCGCTCCAATCTTCGCACCAAGGAAATCAGTGTTTGGAAAATATTTAGCCTGCATAATGTCTGAAACCAAAGGATTTTCCCTATTTAAAATTCTCCAACCCTATTTTTCCAACATTACTTTGTTAAAATTCTTAAGGCTTCTGCACCCTAACCCACCTCCTGACTTTGGCTCACAAAGCTTATCCCACAAAGTCCACCTTATCCCCTTACCATTTACCCCTTGACCCCACCAAAACCCGTTCATTTTCTTTTCAATACCATCACACACAGAATCAGGAAGTAAAATTAAGCTCATCCAAAAATTTGGAACGGCTTGAGCTGCTGTTTTTAAGAGTACTAACATACCTCCTTTCGACAGGTTCTTATTATGCCACCCTTGCAACTTCTGTCCCACTCGATCTTGAATACACCCAAAAACTCCTTTTTTTATTTTTACCCACATATATCGGCATCCCCAAGTACTTCCCAGCCGTACTTATCTCTGTAACTCCAAGCTTCAAACACACCTTTTCCCTCTCTTCAACCCTTGTATTCGGACTAAAACATATGTTCGACTTGCTGTAATTTATTGCTTGCCCCGAAAGTCTTTCATACCTTGCCAAAATGTTTTTCATAACTGTTGCTTCTGTTTCAGTTGCACGAATGAAAAAATAGCAATCATCCGCGAACAATAAGTGTGATATAACAGGTGCTCTCCTAGCTATTTGACACCCATGTATTAGCCCTGTTTCCTCATGTCTTCTCACCATAGCACTAAGCCCTTCAGCACATAAAATGTAAATATACGGTGACAATGGATCGCCCTGACGAATCCCCCTCTGTGGTTGCACTTCCCCGAACACCTCTCCATTATGCACGAAACTATAAGAGACAGACATAATACATGACATTACTCCATCAATCCACTGCTGTTGAAAGCCAAATTTTCCAAGCATATTCTTTATGAACCCCCACTCAAGCCTATCATACGCTTTCGACACATCCAACTTCAAACCTGCTACTCCAGTCTTCCCTTTTGTTCTTCTCCGAATATAGTGATTTAACTCAAAATCAATTATGGCATTATCAGTGAGCAATCTCCCTTCGATAAAAGCACTTTGCTTATCAGATACTATAAAAGGAAGACACTTCTTCAGCCTATTAGCCATAACTTTTGACACAATTCTCATCATCACATTACATAACGATATAGGTCGTAACTCAGTCATATGCTGTGGATGTTTAACTTTAGGGATAAGACACACAAGAGTACGATTAAGCCCCAACGGAAGATCACTAGTAGCAAAAAAGACTTTGCATACATGCACTATATCCCTTTCTACGATACTCCATTATGTTTGAAAAAATGCCGGGTTGAAACCATCAGGTCCCGGTGACTTATCAGGATGCATACTAAATACAGCCTCCTTAACCTCCTCTCTTGTTATCTCCCTCATCAAATCCTCATTTTGCTCAGCAGAAACCGTACTAACTTTCTCTCTATCAGACAAACTTATATTCTCAGCAGAGGACTTGAACAGCGTGGAAAAATACTCAATAATAATCTTCTGGATGTCCGATTTCTCTTCCTGCATAACCCCATTAACATCCTTAAGTCTCCCTATATTATTATTCTGTTTCCTCGCCGCTGCATACTTGTGAAAGAAACGAGAATTTTGATCCCCCTCCTTAAGCCAGAATTGTTTAGCTCGTTCCTTCCAATAAATCTCTTGCTTCTCTAATAAACACAAATAACCCCACCTTGCCTCCTTATACTCCTTTAAACCTTGATCATCCCGTCTAGAACGAAGCTTCCTCATTTTATCCCTCAAACTTCCCAACTGATTTCGCATATCCTGAACCAAGCCACCTCCCCATTCCTCCAACTTCGCACAACAAGCAGCCAATTTTGTCATTATATCACACGTAGCATCACGATTCCAGCACTCATGAATTAAATTAAAACATTCATTTTCTTTGATCCACACGTTTTCAAAACGAAACCTTTTTACCTTTGGCATATAAACTCTTTTATTCAACTGAAGATAAAGCGGCAAATGATCTGAAGTCGTCACATCCAAAACTCGAATTTCTGCTTGAGGAAACAAACTCTCCAAGCTTGATTTGCCAATCCTCTGTCTAACCTCTCTTGAATCCAGTTTATACTACCTCTTGATTTTTCCCAAGTAAACCTATCTCCTGTGAACCCCAAATCCTCCAACCCACAATTAAGAATTGCTTCAGAGAAACCTTCCATCAAATACCTTGGGTGCACTTTCATGCCTCTCTTCTCCTCCACACACATAATATCGTTAAAATCCCCAAAAATACACCATGGTAAAGAGACTTGTTTGCTAACTCCCTCAACATATTCCAAGACTCCCTCCTCTTCGCCCTTTCTGAAAATCCATAGAACCCTGTGTATCTCCATCTTCCTATTTGGTCACTTGCCACTTCGAAGTCTATGTAATTATTGCATACCTCCCTTATAGTTACCCCTCCCTCCGTTTTCCACATCAACGCCAAACCCCCCATGCCCCTGAGCATCCACCACACAGCACCCTGCAAAACCTAGCATTTTACATACTTCTTCTATTTTTTTTCTTTTTTACTAAAATTTCACATAAAAAAATTATACTTGGCCGATATTGGATATTAATATCCTTAAGGAAACGAACTCCCCGGAGGTTGGCCATACCTCGACATTTCCAAGATATTATACTCATAATGAAAGGCGGGTCTGGAGTCCAGAACCCGCCAGCAATCCATTTTTTGGCCCATTATCTTGAACAAGCCCAATCTGTTGCACACTGTCCTCTCCCATAATTTCGCTAACTTCTTCAATCTCCACCCGTTTTCTTTTAGGATCAATTACAATCTTCTCATTTAAATTTGAACTTCCCGCCTTCTCATCTAATCCCCCAATTAGCAACTGATTTGATACACTTCTGTCCCCCATATCTCGCTGCCTTACCCTAACTGCCTCATCACTTCCTGAAATTTCGATAATCACACCATCCACTTCCATGAATTTCTCCTCCATGCATGCTCCTCCCTGTACGGTGGTTTGTGTCCACTGTCCACCTCCAGAGCTTGAATTTCGTAACCACCTCGATCCCACATTTGATTTAGCATTCTTAAAAGGAGCTCTTAACCAGACCCCATACGCCCTATCTATCACCTTATCTGGATGAGCATAAACAATACTGCAATCTCTCTCCGAATGGCCCAGAATGCCACACACAAAGCAAAAAGTACTCAGGCGTTCATACTTAAAATTAACCCAGCTCCATTTATCTCCTTCCTTCTTGATTTTCATCCTTCGTTCTAGTGGTTTTTCAATATTCATCGTAACTCTAATACGAACACACGATTTCCACATGCCATCAAAATTGTCTGGATCAGATTTAACATATTTTCCAATAGATGATCCCACACTTCGCAAGACATTCTCCGATAAGCACCCTTGAGGCAGATCATAAACTTGCACCCATATATCTACTTCTTTCAACTGGATCGAAAGAGGCTCCTCTCCATTATCCATCTGTTTAGTAATCAGCATACTCTGTTCAAAAGACCATGGACCTCCTTCTACCACTTTCTGAAGATCCAGCTTATGATAGAAAACAAATGAATATCGCAGCTCCCCAAGATCATGTATCTCCACTCCCTCCTTTGGCCTCCACAGCGATGCCATCACATTTTGCATAGCATTAAAGTTTTTGTTTTTTTCCGTCAAAAACCTTCCCACCAATACATACTTCTGCTTATTCTCAATAATAGAATCCTTCCCCACTATAACACCTTCATCCTCCAACGAAATGTTTGCATATAATTCTTCCAGAGACATCTGATGACTCGCCATAATAGTTTGAATGAAAAACAAAAGAGATTTGAAAATAAACTTATGATTAGACACTGTTAAAATTAACAGACATAACTTGCCATTTCAGCAAGACTGGTCATTTATACAATTTTATATATTCATAAATAAATAAATAAATAATCTTCTGAATAACCTGCATAATGTTAAAATGCAAATATCTCATGTTCTCGCGCAGATATGTAATATAAATAATTATGAATTGGTTACATTTATTTCTTTTGCGCTCAAACATCATAATTGGGCCAATGCCTTTGATAAGAAAAAACATTTTAACGGTATGACATTTTTTCTTTAGTCCAAGTACACCAATCTGAAGTTGGCTGTATCTATAAGGAAAAAGGGTCACAAATAACGTTTTTTAACACCGTCGGTGATAGGAATATCATCAGATTAGTAAAAGTTAGTCAAAAATACCAATCTATTACACATCTAGAAACTGAATAACTGCTATTATGTATTTAGGGAATGCGTAATACCAATTTATTTATTTTTTTATAAATAATAACTTATTACGCATTTGATAGGAGGATAATACCCGTGTATTACGTATCTATGGAATGGGTAAATGCTATTACACACGCAAGAAATGCGTAATATCTATTTTTTTATAATCAAATTGTCAATTCAAATTATTTTTTTAATGAGTCCGACATGTCTGTTTTTTAAAAATCGGAGGCCAGTCCCGATTTTTTAAAAATCAAGATAAATTAGGATTTTGGGTCTAGGGTTTAGGATTCAACTTTAAACCCTAAATCCTAAGTCCGTATACGATTTATTCGTCTTTCTAAATATTTCTAAAATCCAAAATGGAAAAGTTGAACCCCAAAGGTTAACCGTTAAATTCCTAAGAGAGTACAAATAAATTTAAAAATTTTAATTAAAAAATTGAATTTTTTAATGAGTCTAGCGGCTTGATTTTTAAAAAAAATCGGGGACCAGCCCTGATTTTTTAAAAATCATGATAAATTAGGGTTTTGGGTCTAGGATTTACCCTAAACCCTAAGTCCGTATACGATTTATTCGTCATTTTGAATATTTTTAAAACCTAAAAATGGAAAAATTAAACCCCAAAGGTTAACCTTTGAACCCCTATGAAAATACAGATAAATTAAAAAAAAATTAATAAAAAATTGAATATTTCTAAACCCAAATATTGGAACCGTTGAACCCGAATAGAAACTATTTTAACCCCAAATATAATATATATATGGATATTAGACTATTATGTATTTGTCAAACGGTTATCGAATGGATAGGTTTTTGTATTACGCATTTGAGACCTGCATAACACGTTTTTTTATATGTTACGCATCAAAAACTTGCGTAAGTGGTGTCGTTTTTGTTTTTTTATATTACACATTTGGGGAATGCGTAAGTTAATTTTGGCCGCCCGTCCCGTAATTCGTTATTTTAATAAAAAATTGAAAAACTTGTAATAAAAATTTCATTCTTTCTATCTATAATTACAAATTAAATAACTAGATAAAATGTAAAAAAAAAAAGAATGACATTCCCCAAAAGTACAAAAGAATGTACAAAAAAAAGAATGTACAAAAGAAAAGTGTTATTGTTTTCCAAAAGTTTCCCCAAAAATTTTACTAAATGAATTGACTTGATAGATATCACATTTTCATTTATAAACGCATATTAGCATCTCCAATGGGGAAAAACCCTTAGCTAAAAGTCTAGGTGGAATACCTTAAATAAAAATTATAGAGATTGTGTAAAAAAATTTGCACTCCAACGGTACAAACCCCTTGTGTATAATTTTAGCCAACCCCGTGATATTGGCTATATATGTCGAACCATAAAGACATCTATTACCATATTAAAAGAATACTACCTGTAGCAAAATTACAAGTCATCTATTAACATATTAAAAGAATACATTCTATTTATAACAACTTGAAATAATAATAAAATACTATTTTTAAATTATAGCCAACTATTATAGCCAACACCGTTGGAGTACAAAACCTTACAGGTTCAGCAAATACCTTACAGGTTCAGCAAATATTATTTTAGCCAACCATTTTTAGCCAATCCCGTTGAAGATGCTCTAATGCACGCAAAGTTTTATGTTATTATTAGGAATATTACCTTCTACATAGATTACAAATAAATGGAAAGTAGAGAGAAGATCACGGGGAGTAAGTAGTACATAAATTAGTATAAATTGATAAACTCGTGATTGGCAAGTTTACAAAGAGAGTACTAACAGCTTGACATTGTCGGTGCTACTGCTTGTGCACAAACACATGAAAAAGAAGAAGGCTCCCAGCGTATGCCAGAGACGTTTTATATAATATACGGTTTTTTAGTCGTCTGATCAAGTCATCAATGAACAGGATTAGAACAAAAGTTTTAGTAAGTACCTGTAAACTCAGAAAGTTTATGCGATACGTAGCCTTCCTGTTTTCAAACCAAAAACCTTACTGTACACGTACCGCAGAAACTTTCTACGATACTGTATGCTATAACATATGTTTGCTGTAGACCGGACTCCAAAGAAAAATACATAGACTTACAAAATATTTATAAACATTAATAAAAGATGTATATCACTACTCTTTAATAGTTTAAATGATACAGGGCCTAGTGAAGATTCTACCCACGGACTTGGCTTTAATTTAAGTTTTGTGGTGAAGCTGCTGAGCCATACCTTTCATTGATTCTTTCTCTCCAAGTCTGTCCACACATAAAGAATTCCAACAGGCATAATATATTTATTTTATTTTATAAAATGCAATTTTTTAATACTCACAATTCAACTGTCATGGTAAATAAAATTGGGTTTTATATCAAACGGGCAACTAATCTCATTAAAAAGTATCAAGTAGTTCCCCAATCTCTACGGAGATTCATTTAAACCACTAAATTAAGAAATATATCATTTTCCCCTCCTACATTCACAAAAGTATCAAGTGTATATCATTTAGGCCACCATAAATTATATTATTTTTGTGAATGCAGGGGGGAAAATGATATATTTCTTAGTTTAGTGGTTTAAATGAGTCTCCATGGAGACTGGAAAGCTACTTGATACTTTTTAACGAGATCAGTGGCCCGTTTAATATAAAACCCAAATAAAATTCATGTTCAGGATAAATCTTGATTAAAAGACTGTTGTTTTTTCGAGATTTCGTCTAGCTTATATTTGAGCCATGGTTGATGCATTTGAATGTGATAATGTGGCTAACACACAATAAGTCCGTTTTCAACCTAAATTTGGCAAAATATCCGTTTTGCATTTTCAAGGGATGTTTGACAAAATAAGTTGTATGGGCTTATATTTATACAAATAAGTTGAAAGTTGTAAATCCTAACGTTAAACTTTTCAACTTATTCTGTTTTCTCGATATACGCGATATATAATATCCTTCAAATTTTTCGTTCATTAGAAAATTGATATGAATATATCAAATTTCTCTATTCATCGAGATCTATCCATTGATATCCATTGATATATATTAAAAAATAAATATTTTGAAAATAAAAATAAAAGTTAACTTATATATTTTGATTTACCAAACACTCTACTAATTTATAAGTTCTGATTTACCAAACACTCGAAGCTCTGTTTTACTTATCAACACTTATCACTTTAACCAATAAGTTACTTATTTTAAAGTAAGCCAAACGGACCCAATATAAAGAACTTTTTTTTTTGCCCAAATTTTTGTATTCGATTTTCACTCATACACGAAATATATATAATGAGAATAGATACTTATTTATAAAATATATACATAATTGTTTTATAAAAATCCAAATAATTAATATTACGTACATTTCCTTTTTCATGGTTGGTTGGTTTGTTTTCGGGTGCACCGCAAGTGCGGCAACTACTGAAAGAATCAACGGATAGCATATGCTTTTATTTCCACAAACAAACACTGCTTTAACTGTCGGTCAACCGAATTTTTCCATAGGTTTGCAGGCCAGGCCACCAACTGCAAAAATTTATCTACCTTGATATATTTGACTTTGTATGGGTGCGAGGCTAGAATTTTGAAGATTTATATTTATCCAAAAATAAATTGAAAACTTACGAGTTATAGCATCTTCAATGGCTATGACTCATTATAGTTATAATCATTAGAGTACATATATTAACTCTTACCTAAAATTTTAAATAACTTACCAAAATTTAAATTTAAATATTATATTCCATCACTTTAATGGGACATTCCTATTATTTAAAATTTTAGCCAATTCTCCATGTTATTTCCATATTGGTCATATTCAGTGAAACTCTATAGATCTTGTCATTCCCCGCATGTTTACTTCCCATAATTTGATAAAAAAATTAAAAATATATATAAATATTTTTTAAAATATACCCAACCATTATAGACAATCTCCATTGAAGAAAAACACCCTACAAATCCAACAAATTTTAGTTTACCATTACTTTTTTAAAATTTAGCTAACCAACTTAGTCAATACCGTTGGAAATGTTCTTAGAAAATAATTAAGATTTTGCATAAGGGAATAATTGGAACTACGATGGTCTTAACTAAAATGAATTATATATAATTTTTGCGTAATATTGGTTCGATAAATATAACTAATGAACTATAATTATCCATAATTTTTACTAAAAAAATTATGCATTAAAGTGATTTTCTTTTTACATATCATTATGCCACCAAATATACCAAATAGAATATTATTGCTAAGACTCTTCCAAATGATGCTTATTCAATTTCTAGCAATTGTGTTTGGACTTGAATGTGATCAAGATTATACACAAATTGCTCAGAAAATATCCGAATAATATTATTAGAGTATAATAGAAAATTCAGTTGAAACTTTTCACCAATAATTCAAAATTTCAAATAAATTGATTAGACGTTAGATCTTTAATTAACCGAAATCTCAATTTTTAACATTTCTATAAATCTTCAAAAAAAAAGATTATACACAAATTGCTCAAAAATATCCGAATAATATTAATAAAGTATAATTGGAAAATTAAGTTGAAACTTTTCACCAACAATTTAGAATTTCAAATAAGCTGATTAGACATCAGATCTTCAATTGACCGAAATCTCAATTTATAATATTTTTCTAATATATTAAAATTTTAAATGAAATGATTCCTAATAATTGACTTCACACTATTTCCGTTCAAAATCCTCATTTTAAAATATCAAAACAATTATACAAAATTGATATGTCTTGTAAAAAAAAAAATAAAGTAATAACATTTTTGAATGATAAAAAAAGTAACGTAACTCCATTTTATTTTAAATTTACTCAATTAAAATTTATTTTTGGATTGATTAATTAAATTTGAAATGTGATATGGGCTGAAAATAAGCCCTAAAGACACATTTAATGTGGCATTAACTAGGCCGAGAATAGTCCAAACGTGGGGCCCACCAGCTGGGCCCAAAGCACTGATTATAATATTAATTTCGTAATTAATATTAAGGGTAATAAACAGCTAAGCAAATAAGAGTTGGATAAGAATAATATCCCCTTCAGACTTATCCAATAAGGCATCCAATTCAATATGGAAACTGATTCCTACAAGGAATAGATCTAGAACATTCCTCAAAGACTTGCCCACCAAGTCTCCAAATCCTACCATAATTCTAAGGCTTCTCAGCCTATATAAAGGGCCTGACCCCTCATCTCAGAACTACGTTTTATTGGCTTGATTCTCTAATTTACAGAGATACGTAGGCATTCTGCGAGGACCGTTTAAGTCTCGAACGTAGAAGCAGCCATTAAAGCACGAAGCTCACGAACCCTAGCATTAAATATACAAACCCCAGCCGCAATAATTTCAACCTAGTTTTTATTCCACAACATTTGGCGCCGTCTGTGGGACAAAGACATCAACCATGGTTACCACTCGAAGAACAACACCGGTCTCAACCGAGGCTACCTCTGGAACCATCGTTCCACCAATCGCTGCTCCTCCTGTTGGTACAGGGCCAGGGTCTGTACCCCCATTGACGGAAACAAACCCTCGTAGTCAGGCCTCTCAACCACAAGGGACGGATCCCCCCGCTGAAAGATCTCAACCTGTAATCGTCCCTCTAGGACAGGAGACTAACCCGCTCCAGATGGTGGTCTCTCCTCTCCCTCTGAGCAGCCGCCCGCCGCTTCACAGTCTCTCCACTTCTTCGCTCCCTGTCAACACCAACCCAATGTATGGGCTGCCTAATTACCCCCCAAGATCCAAGGGATCCAGGACCAAGCGGTCATGCTCGGCTGATCCATGGGCAACAACAATCCCCTTATCTTAGAGGCCCGGCCCCTCCTGAACCAGGATACTATGATTACTCTGGTCCTTATACCGGAGACTCGTCATCTGAAGACGATGATCGAGACGAAGCCCCAAGGAGGCGACGCGCTAGTAAGGAACCTCTGAGGAGGAATCCATCAAACCGAGATGGTCCTTTAACAATTGCAGAGAAAATTAAGGCTTATGAAGCCGAGATTCAGAAGCTGAAGGACGACCAAGCAAGGGAGCTAGAGAGACAGAACCCTGATCAAACTCGACCTCCTCCGACTTCAGGAGGGATTCCCTTCATAGATCTGGAGAGGTCTTCAAGGAGACACCGAAGGGCTGAAGCCCCAACCAGAGGAACTACCAGGGTTGAACTCCCCAAGAATAATCCTAGAGATTTGATGCTACAAGGAGATCTGGATGATCCGACCCCTCCATTCACTGAGGAGGTGATGAATGCACATATCTCCCGAAAGTTTAAGATGCCCACGATCGAAGCTTACGATGGAACGGGGGATCCCGCAACTCATGTGAGAACGTTTACAAGCGCATTGTTACTGCAGCCTGCTAACGATGCCCTTAAGTGTAGGGCGTTCCCCCAAACCCTGTCGGGCATGGCGCAACGTTGGTATAGTCGTTTACCTCCAAACTCGATTAGCTCTTTCAAGGAGTTGAGTACCGCTTTTGTCAGTCAATTCATTAGCGGAAGAATTCACGAGAAAAGCTCCGCATCCCTTATGTATGTAACACAGGGAAAGAATGAGAACTTAAGAGATTACATCAAGCGATTCACTAAGGAAACCCTGAATATCACCGATTTGGAAAATAAGGTGGCCATGGTAGCCTTGCAGCATGGAACCACGGATCTCTTTTTTAAGAGGTCGTTGGCAAAACACCCCCCTGAAAGCATGGATGAACTTCAACGAAGGGCGGACAAGTATATAAAAGCTGAGGACAGCATCAAGAAAGAAGCCGCGTTGGGCAATGGAGGGAACAAGCGGAAGCAAGAACAAGAGTACGATGCTAGGGACAAGTATCCCCGAGCTAGCAGAGACTCTGAATCTGCTCCAAAAAAGAACTCGGGTCCAAGGTTTTCCGAGTATGCCAGACTTAATGCTCCAAGAAGCCAGATCCTGTTGGACATTGAAAAGGAAAAGGACTTCCGATGGCCGAAGCCACTTAGAGGAGACCCAGCTAAGCGAAATAAGGAGCAATACTGCAGGTTCCACAAAGATGTGGGACATGACACCGACGATTGTAGGCAACTCAAGGATGAGATTGAATTCTTAATACGAAGAGGAAAACTAAGTCAGTTCACCAAGGGTGATGACCGTGGAAACCAGAGAAGGGACAATGACAGAAGGGACAATGAAAGGAGAGATAATAATAGGAGGGATGACAACCATGATCGCAATCCACAGCCCCGAAGGGCAGTTATCAATATGATCTGGGGAGGTCCGACAGCAGCTGGCACGACTAAGAATTCTCGAAAGGCTTATGCTAGAGAAGTAATGCACATTGTGGGAGAAGCCCCGAAGCGTGCTAAAACCGAGATGGTAATTGGTTTCGATGATTCAGACTTAGAAGGGGTGAAATTCCCCCATGACGACCCGCTGGTCATAACTCCCGTGATTGGAAACTCAGAAGTAAAACGAGTCTTGATAGACAATGGGGCTTCTGTGGATATTTTATTTCATGATGCATTTGTAAAGATGGGTTACAACGACTCCCAACTGACCCCTACAAACATGCCTATATACGGGTTTAACGGAGTGGAGTCTAACGTTGAAGGGACTATTCAGCTACCCGTGACTATTGGGCAGGAGCCTAAAGAGGCGACTCAGATGTTGAATTTCTTGGTGATCAAGGCAGCATCAACATACAACGCAATCCTTGGAAGGACTGGACTTCATGCGTTTAAGGCTGTGGCCTCTTCCTATCATATGAAAATTAAGTTTCCGACACGGAATGGTGTCGGAGAACAAAAGGGTGATCAGAAGATGGCAAGAAGTTGCTATGTGGCCGCACTGAGGGCCGATGGAGTCGGGGGGCAGGTCCTTCCGATTGAAGACATGGATGTCCGCGATGATGAAGAGCATAGAGGGAAGCCAGCAGAGGATTTGATTCCCGTACCTCTAGAACCTAATGATCCTGAAAAAGTTACTTATGTTGGAGCATCTCTGAAAGAACCCCTGAAGGGCAAGTTAATAGAATTCTTACAGAAGAATAGCGACGTGTTCGCTTGGACAGCAGCTGATATGCCAGGGATTGACCCCCAACTCATAACTCATAAGTTAAATGTTGATACCAAAAGGAAGGCAATAAAGCAGAAGAAGAGAAACTTTGCTCCGGAAAGGCAAGAGGCCATTAGGCAAGAAGTGAATAAGCTCTTGGAAGCTGGTTTTATTGAAGAGATTCAGTTTCCTGAATGGTTAGCGAACCCAGTCATGGTCAAGAAAGCAAATGGGAAGTGGAGGATGTGTATAGACTTCACTGACCTGAATGATGCATGCCCAAAAGATTGTTTTCCCCTGCCGAGAATTGATATGTTGATAGATGCCACAGCTGGACATGAGATGTTAAGCTTCATGGATGGATTCAGCGGCTATAATCAGATTAAGATGCACAAGGATGACATACCTAAGGTATCTTTCATAACTGACTTTGGTGTCTTCTGTTATCTTGTCATGGCTTTTGGTCTAAAGAATGCAGGAGCTACTTACCAATGATTGGTGAATAAGATATTCGCCCATCTGATTGGAAAAACCATGGAGGTATATGTTGATGACATGTTAGTCAAGAGCCTACTTAAGGCTGATCATATCAAGCACCTCAGAGAGGCATTTGAAGTGCTGAGGCACCATAAGATGATGTTGAATCCCGCCAAGTGTGCTTTTGGCGTTGGATCTGGGAAGTTTTTAGGGCTGATGGTTTCAAAAAGAGGCATTGAGGCCAATCCTGACAAGATCAAGGCGATTTTAGACATGGAGCCACCACGCTCTATAAGAGATGTGCAGAGGTTGACAGGTCGAGTTGCAGCTTTAGGAAGATTCATCTCCAAGTCTGGAGACAAATGCTTGCCTTTCTTCCAAGCGTTAAAAAAGGTGAAAAATTTTGAGTGGACACCTGAGAGCCAAGAGGCCTTTGAGCAACTGAAGAAGTACATGGTTGAAGCCCCGTTGTTGACCAAACCAAGTCCTGGGGAGATTCTTAGTTTATACCTGGCGGTATCCGAACAAGCCCTGAGTGCTGTCCTTATTCGGGAAGAGGAGAAGGTCCAGAAACCTATCTACTATGTGAGCAAAGTGTTGCATGGGGCTGAGTTGAATTACTCACCCATAGAAAAGTTTGCTTTGGCATTAGTAACTGCCTCAAGAAAGCTGCGGCCTTACTTTCAGGCACATAAGATTCAAGTTCTGACAAACCAGCAGTTGAGGAACATATTGCATAGCCCAAAGGCCAGTGGAAGGCTAATCAAATGGGCGATTGAGCTAGGAGAGTTTGACATCACATACAAGCCTCGGACAGCTATTAAAGCTCAGGCATTAGCTGACTTCGTGGTTGAATGCACTATTAACAACCAAGAAGTCGGGGGGCAAGAGATAATGACTACCCCTGGGCAAGAGGAAAAAGATGAAAAACTTACACCCGATCTGAAGGAATATTGGGTGCTCTATTTTGATGGAGCATCAAAAACAAAATCTAGTGGTGCAGGTTTGGTTTTGCAAAGCCCCGATGGGTTCACAGTTGAGTACGCTTTAAAGTTGGATTTCCCTACTACCAACAACGAGGCGGAGTATGAGGCATTGATAGCTGGTTTGGGCTTGGCCAGAATCATGAGGGTCAAGAATCTCAAAGTTTGTGGAGATTCAAGGCTTGTGGTATCACAAGTAAATGGTGAATTCGAGGCTAAGGATGAGACTATGGCAAAATACTTGAGAGTAGTAAAGGCTGTTATATCCCAGTTTGAGGAGTGCTATGTTGAGCACATTCCAAGAGAGGAAAACATTAAGGCCGATGCCCTATCTAAGTTTGCTTCTTCTGAAATAGAAAATTATGCTGGGAGTGTCTACTTTCAGGTCTTGAAGGCCCCGACCGTTAATGCAAAGTTAGTGGCACCAATTGATATAGGAGGCTCTTGGATAGATCCTATCAAGGCACACCTGGAGACCGGTTGGCTCCCAGACAATGCCATGGAGGCACGAAAACTCTCAGTAAGAGCGTTGAGATATACTTTGATTGAGGGTATTCTGTACAAAAGGTCGTTTGTTATCCCGTACTTGAAGTGTTTAAGGCCTATAGAGGCAAGGGAAGCATTGGAGGAAGTTCATGAAGGGATCTGTGGGCAACACTTGGGGGGCAGAGCCCTAGCTCACAAGATAATTCGTTTAGGGTTTTATTGGCCGGAGATGTTGGCTGATGCACAAAACTATGTCAAGAGATGTGAGAGATGCCAGAAGCATGCCCCAATTGTTAGGCAACCGCCTGAGATGTTGACCTCGATTAACTCTCCCATTCCATTTGCAATGTGGGGGATGGATATACTTGGACCCTTTCCCATGGCTTCAGCACAGAGGAAATTTCTAATAGTGGCAATTGATTACTTCACTAAGTGGATTGAGGCTAAACCCCTGGCCAAGATAACCACCAAGCAAGTTTCCCAGTTCTTTTGGGAGAACATCATCTGCAGATACGGAATCCCACGAATCCTTGTGACAGACAATGGGACACAATTCAATAATGAAGAGTTCAAGAAGTATTGTGAAGAGAATGCGATTGAGCTCCGTTTTACCTCGGTGGCACACCCTCAAGCCAATGGGCAAGCTGAGGTAGCTAATCGAATTATCCTTGATGGACTGAAAAAGAGGGTCGAACGCTCTAGGAACACTTGGGTAGATGAATTGTTGCCCATACTTTGGGCATATCGTACCACTTGTAAGGTAACGACTGGAGCAACCCCATTTTTGCTGGCTTATGGAGCCGAGGCAGTTGTACCTTTAGAGATCATGCAAGCATCACCTCGAGTTGAGGCATATGAGCTAGAAACTAATGACGAAGGAATGAGACTTGCCCTTGACTTAATTGATGAGGTTAGAGATGGAGCTAATGCAAAGAATGCTGAATATCAGAAGAGAGCATCTTTTCACTACAACCAGAGAGTTAAAGAAAGATTCTTTCGACAAGGTGACATGGTTTTAAGGAAGATTGAAGCCTCAGGAGTTGGCCAGAAAGGAAAGTTAGCACCAAACTGGGAAGGACCATATCTAGTCAGAAAGGTGTTAGGGCAAGGATCCTACAAGTTAGAAACCTTGGACGGGGTTGAGGTGCCCCGAACTTGGCATGCTGTGAACCTCAAAGTTTATTATGTCTAAGTCCTTTTGACAAAGGCTTGGACTTTTACCTATTTATTAAGAATAAGGTTCGAATGAAACCATTTTAGAGCATGTTGCTCCCAGTAGAAGATAGAATATTTATGTAAGGGTTGAACCCATTCTATTGATATCTTTTGACAGCATAATGGAATTTATACTGTTTTCTCTATGAGTTATTTCTCTTTGTTAAAATAAACACGAAAGGCAAACGTTGAACTAGCTTGTGAGTTTAGTACCAGCCAGGAGGCCAAGTACTTGAGAAATTCTAAAGTTTAACGAACTATAAACACAAAATGAGAACATGGAAACAAAAGAAACTACTACATAAATAAGTTAAGTCATAAGCCCCGAAGGGCAAAAGTTCAGAATAAATAAAGACAAACAGAAATAAGCCACGCAGGGCCATCTATGCATCTAAGTCCTCAATAACAACATCTCCCTGGGTAGAAGAAGGATCTGCTGTCTCTACCCCAGGAGAAGAAGGTGGATCCTGAGTGGGCTGAGAGTCCCCATCCACTGCTGTCTCTGTAGCAACCTCCAAAGTATCTGTCAATCCAGGGATAGCAGGTACCGGGAACTTCTCCAGGGATACCCCCTCGATCTTCCCACTCAGCTCCTCGATGATCCCCTCCCAACACTCCTTGAAGGTGCCAGGAAAGTTTGCATCATACTCGGCATTCAGGACATCTTGGAAGTCCTTAGAAGCCTTGTAATCAGCAATGATGTGTTCCCTGTTCTGCTGCACCTCCAGCTGTAGCTTCCTGTTCTTCTCCTTCTCAGCAGCCAGCTCCTTCTCCACCTCCCTAAAACGAGCAAAGTTTGCCTCGGAGGCATCAAAGTATCTGTCTCTGTCCCTCTCAGCAATGGTCTTATCAGCACGCACCTCCTTCAGGTTATGAACAGCGGCCTGAAGGTAGGCGTTCATCTGCAAAGGAAACAAGTGAATAAGGGAAAAGTAAATGCAATTAAATTAAAGAAGTTGAATAAGAAATTACCGAAGCAACAGCTTGAGCCCCAAGAAGCTCAATCTGCAAGTCATCAGAGGACTCCACAATGTGAATCCTATCTCGTGGAGTGACCACGCTCCTGGACCACTCAGCTGCAGCCCTAGAATCACCTACGGCTGTATCCCTATTGCATAAACCCCATCCCACCGTAAAGGGAGTGAGGTCTTCCTCAATAGGAACTGGCTTTTCTTGAAGAAAAGCAGGAACACGCTCCACCGCGGGAGAAGCCTCATCTGTCCTGGCCCTTTTGGCCCTAGGGTTCTCTGTTACCACCCTAGCAGTGGCAGCAGTCTCCCTCTGCCTAAAAATTGCTCCCAGAGCAGTTTTGGCTGCAAAATGATTACAAGAAAGTTAGAAAATTATATCTACCATAAAATGTTAACAAAGCAAGAGGTGAGAATTACCCTCAGGGCCCAAATCGCTTAGCCCATGGGCCTGCAACGAATCTTCAGAAATCAAATTTGCACATTGATGCAAATTATCCGATGTTAACAAAGTTATGGCGGCCTCTTCTTCCACGCCCAATTTTAAACTCCTAACAGGCCCATCAACGGCTCTGCAGAAGTTGGGTCGAAAATAGTTGTCCCAGTCATCCCCATCCAAAAAGATATAAAACCATTCCCTCTTCCAATTAGGAAGGGAATCAGGAGCGGAATCCGAAACAAAACAAGAACGGGCTAAGGAACGGTGTTGGATTTTGACCCAGCCCGAATTGTCAGAAGAATTGACAAATTTGAATAAATATCGAAAAACAGAAATACTGGGCTCTAGCCCATGTTTCTTACATTGGACCAAGAAACAATAGATAAAACGCCATGCATTTGGCATAAGTTGGGTTGGACAAACCCGGGCTTCGGCCAAAAGACGGTAAACAAAAGGAGGAGGAGGAAGGCGAAAACCAGCATAAAAAGTTTCCTTATAAATTCTAATGGCCCCAGGCTTTGGGTGACAAGCCCTTTCGTTTGAGGCCGGAACAACGGCCCTATAAGGCCCATTAATATGAAAAAGTTGGGCTAGAATGTCTACCCTATGTTGTTTGTATTTCGATTTATATTCATAAGCATCTAAATGAAGCATATTTGGAAAAGCTTGACCAAACTCATTTAAAAGATCTCTAAGAGAAAAAACACTGGCATGGACAAGAGATGTTTTAGGGTTCTTACCCCTTGAAAGCCGTTGAGCGGTGGTAGAAGTGTTAGCAAGTTGAGACTGGCCTGAAGAGCTAGAGTCCTCCATTGATATGCTTCCCTTGAAGGCTTGAAACCCAGAAATGTTGGAAAAAAAGGGTGAAGAAGATGAAGATTCAACAATCTTCAAACAGAAACTGGAAAACAGGGCGGAGGAAAGACGCCGGAAATCGCCTCACGACAGAACCCTAGCAGAGCTTTTTTGAAAAGTATTTGTGATAAGGGAGAGATAATTTTTGCTGAATAGTGAAATGAGAAATGAGGGATGCACACTGCTCTTTTATAGAGTTACCATGAAATTCAAATTTTAAAAATAATTCTAGAATGTTCTACGACATTTTTAGAAAATAGGATAAAAGCCCATCAGAATTTAAAGGCAGGAGGCCCAATTAAAAGGACATGACCACGCCCAGGAGACCAAACCCCCTAGGCGTGCCTAAGGAAGGTGTCTCCTTGGCGGGGGTACCCACGCCTAACTCGACTTTCCTTAAAGAAGGGTATACCCACGCCCAGGAGACCAAACCCCCTAGGCGTGCCTAAGGAGGGTGTCTCCTTGGCGGGGGTACCCACGCCCAGCTCGATTTTCTTTAAAGAAGGGTATACCCACGCCCAGGAGACCAAACCCCCTAGGCGTGCCTAAGGAGGGTGTCTCCTTGGCGGGGGTACCCACGCCCAGCTCGATTTTCTTTAAAGAAGGGTATACCCACGCCCAGGAGACCAAACCCCCTAGGCGTGCCTAAGGAGGGTGTCTCCTTGGCGGGGGTACCCACGCCCAGCTCGATTTTCTTTAAAGAAGGGTATACCCACGCCCAGGAGACCAAACCCCCTAGGCGTGCCTAAGGAGGGTGTCTCCTTGGCGGGGGTACCCACGCCCAGCTCGATTTTCTTTAAAGAAGGGCATACCGACGCCCAGGAGACCAAACTTCCTAGGCGTGCCTAAGGAAAGTGTCTCCTTGGCGGGGGTACCCACGCCCAGAAAGCATTTCAAGGAACGCAGGTATACCCACGCCCAGGAGACCAAACTTCCTAGGCGTGCCTAAGGAAAATGTCTCCTTGGCGGGGGTACCCACGCCCAGGAAGCATTTCAAAGGGCAAAGATACACCCACGCCCAGGAGACCAAACCCCCTAGGCGTGCCTAAGGAGGGTGTCTCCTTGGCGGGGGTACCCACGCCCAGGAAGCATTTTTGCCAGGATGACTTTTTTAAAGTTAATCCTTTAAAATAATGTTGGGAAATTGAAAAATAATTCCCAAAAAATAATCAAAATACCTGTTGGTATATAAAAATTCCTAAATTATTAGGAAAAATTACGAAAAATACCTGTTGGTATAAAATAATTCCTAAAATACTAGGAAAAGTACAGAAAAATACGAGGAAAATTATAGAAATATTTTCTTGACAAATTGAGCAATAATTTATGCTAATAATGCATAAAAACTCTATGAAAGTGCCGAAATTGCTAAAAGCAAGCACAAATTAAAGCCTCGAATAAGGCAAATCGTCGTAAATGTGTAGGTCGCTCCACACTTTACAACCAAGACGATACTTGTGAAACACTAGTGTAAACCAAAATTCCCATATAAGGGTAATTAAGAAGTCCCAGGTAAGGGATAAAAACGACCCCGAGTCTCGATTAAGACAAATATAACTTCTATGAAAACCTGATCAGTTTTCCTTAGAAGTTGGGGGGCAAATGATATGGGCTGAAAATAAGTCCTAAAGACACATTTAATGTGGCATTAACTAGGCCGAGAATAGTCCAAACGTGGGGCCCACCAGCTGGGCCCAAAGCCCTGATTATAATATTAATTTCGTAATTAATATTAAGGGTAATAAACAGCTAAGCAAATAAGAGTTGGATAAGAATAATATCCCCTTCAGACTTATCCAATAAGGCATCCAATTCAATATGGAAACTGATTCCTACAAGGAATAGATCTAGAACATTCCTCAAAGACTTGCCCACCAAGTCTCCAAATCCTACCATAATTCTAAGGCTTCTCAGCCTATATAAAGGGCCTGACCCCTCATCTCAGAACTACGTTTTATTGGCTTGATTCTCTAATTTACAGAGATACGTAGGCATTCTGCGAGGACCGTTTAAGTCTCGAACGTAGAAGCAGCCATTAAAGCACGAAGTTCACGAACCCTAGCATTAAATATACAAACCCCAGCCGCAATAATTTCAACCTAGTTTTTATTCCACAACAAAATGTAAAAAGGTCAACCAATGCAAAACTCTTGACTTAATTTTTTTATTCCAAGTCATATCTCATTTTTTTGGTACTATAGCCAATGGACTACTAATTTCTTCGCCGAATTATGCTATTTTTTTATATGTTCATCATGTAAAATGTTATGCCACTTCGATATTTAAAAACTGATACGCATAATGTTTCAATTCACATTAATAAATCACGATTAACTACGAGTCTACTATCAATAAATCAATAACAAAACATCACGAACTATAAAATGTACTAAAACATTACAATTTTTTTCTCAACATTATATATAAATATATAATTCGTGTAAAACTTTAAAAGGATATGATATGGTGTGATCGTCACGACTCACGCGGATCTCAAATAGCTAAAAAGTAAGGATATTAAAATATTTAAAATAATTTAAAATAATTACTAAATATTTAGTAAAATAATTACAAATATTCAAAAACTTAAAATAAATAACGGTCTTTCTACTAAATACATGTTTCAAAATATAATCAATATAAAATATTTAATAATTGTTTTTATACATTTTCGTATATATTAAAATAAAAATACATGTAAATGATTTTTGTGATTAAATTTTAATATTGTTACATAAAATAAAATGATAAAAATGTATAATTGTAAAATATATAATATAAATATTGACTATTATTAAAAATTAATTACACTAAAATTTCAAACTAAATTAATATTATATTAATTTTGAAAAGATATTAATATTAAAGAAATAAATATACTCATATAAATGATTTTCATAAAAATCCACACGAGATCAAAGATAGTACTCCCTCTGTTTCTTTATAACTTTCCTATATGGACTTTAAACAATGTTCATTATAAACGGTTGACTATTAATTTACGCATAATTTATAAGATAAAATATAATCATGAGTGATCTTGTTGGATTCGTATTTATGAGTACTTTAATAAAGTGAAGTTTTTATATTTAGTACTAATACGAAATTCAAGATATTAACCATCAAAAGTGTGCGTTGGCAAACGTGTTTTTAAAAAGAGGAAACTTATTATGAAACGGAGGGAGTATCATATTATTAATCGGAGAAAAGAATCCTCGTAATCTGTTAAAAATAGTGATGTGATTATTATCAAATCAAAAATCTATTTTCTATAAGCAAGTTGAGGTAGCTCAGTTGGTTGAGCTTACCTCTGGTCGACCCGACCCGAAGATTCTGGGTTCGATACTCGCTTATGACGAGATTTGTTATTGAACAGATATTAAGCCATAATAATTCAAAAAAAAATTCTATATTCTTTATTAATAAAATATTTTCAATTTTATCTTTTATCGTTTGTTACTCAGTTAGACATGTTGAAAAGTAAAAGGAGATATTTTCATAGTGTATCATGAGAGAGATGCACAAAAATGCCCGAAGTCGGACCGGACTTTATCCAAACTTTAAAATTTAATAAAGCAATATTAAACTTTAATACATCTAGGTTGGTTCTTCGCACAACTAACCAAGTGACCACTCGTCAAAAAAAAAAAAAAACCAAGTGACCAACTAGTATAAATAAATAAGTTAATAACGGGTCGTTCACTAGTAAACTCTTAACAAACCAAATGACTGCTTAGGTAGTCTAAATATGTTGTTATAATGTCAATTGTCTTTATAATTTTAATTATACGGATTATTCTTTGGCTACCTAATTTAACCGTAACTTATTTATAACATTTGTATTACGTCTTTAAAATGTGATTATGGCACACATATGTATATACTTGCAATCCTCTGATTCGAGTTTGCATTCGAGGATTATTAATGAATATTGTGATTTGTGTTCTTGGTTAATATATTTTGGTTACATCTGATTAGTTGAACTGTAATCCTATTAAACGACATTTGCGAATAGAAAGATTAATACGGGTTTGTAAATTACAAAATTAACCTGACACCTAACTAAACGACTATGTGAAAATTTTGGCAGCCATTTAGTTACACGTTTGACATGTTTTGTCTACGACACACCGACGCATATACAAAAGATTAATGTACGTACCACCCTTTTTTCAAAATTCAGAGTTTTAGACGTAATCGTTCTTATTTCTATGGGCACATTTATCTAATTTTAAACACCTAGTTGTAATTTACTTTCACAGAAACTCATTTCTATCGATTGCTCGCACATTATTTCAATTCATTTAGAAGGATTGCACATCAATACACAATGTTTTAGATCATGATTTCATTGAGAAAGAATCTTGGTCGACCTGAGCTGTTTGGGGAATTTATTTTTCTAATAAGTTAAATTATTTTAAGATAAAGTTAAAGAATCCTAACTTTTTTCTAAAAAAGTTAATTTTTTTTGCAACTTATGAAATCTCAAACATACATTAAATATTTTTATTAAAAAAATTATTAAAATATGAAATTATTACCCCAAAATAAGTTCATAAGGACTTATTTTAACAGCCTGTTTGGGAAACTTGGCTTAAAGCTAAAAATGGCTTTAAGTCATTTTTAGCATGTTTGTGTAGTGTGGCTTTAAGCCGGCTTTAAGTTAAAAAACTGCTTAAAGTCATAAGCTCCATTTAGGTACTTTTGACTTATGACTTATTGAGTTCTTTTTCATGATTCTTGTAAAGTTTAAATATTATGAATTTAAAATTTTTTTAAGTCAAATTTCACTTTAAGTCAAAATTATTAAACCCTCATTTAACTTTAAGTAAAATTACCCAAACACATTCATTCAACACCTCCATTAAATCAAAAATAACTTATTTTAAGCGATCTCAAACCGCCTCTAAGTCTAGCCAAACAGAGCCAACGTCATGTCACATTCTTAATTATAACTCCAAGAACTTGATTCTTTGAGTGTGTCGTGGGGCATACAATGTCTTCCCGGGGGGTACAATATAAAAATGTATTGAGAAAAAGAGAGCGCAACAACAAAGATTATGTGTAAAGAGTTTAGATGATTGAATAGAGAGATTTAGAGATTTCTTAAAGACAATGCTTACCAAATATTCCTCCGACAGCGTCCTGCTGGTGAATGTTGTTGCTGTCTGTCCAGTTAAATCTCTCATTCGAGCTGAGCACAATCAAAAATCAAGTCATTTTTCGTTAACGACTATCTAAAAGTTCGAAATCACCTCAAGGTATGGATAAACGAAACGAATCGAACGTCAATCTGGACGGTTTAGCATATACTTGTCACCTAAGTCCTGTCTCAAACGATTTCAGAAAATTTTCTACCCGTAGAGTATATTCCTTTTGTCCCTTTTTAGTTGACACATTTGCAAAAAAAAATGTTCCTAAATAGTAAATAGTTGTCACATTCCTTGTTCCAATACATTTTTTACCAATTTTTTCATATATACTCTTTTATTTCTAATATCAATGTTTGATTTTATATTTAATATACACACTCATAACTCATGTTAAGATTAAGGACAAATATAGAAATAAATTACATAATTAAATCTCTCTTAATATGTGTGTTTTTTACGAGTACTTTACTATGTTTGTCCAATTGTCAGTTTTTTGGCATCTATCATCTATTAGTCTTAAAGTCAAGTGTTAGTTTCGAGGTTCAATTTATCAAAGATTAAGCCAACATCAAAGAAATTAGCTTACGAACCGTTTATTCAATTTATAAAGAAAATATCAACTTTTACATTTTTTTTTCTTAATTAATTCGAAGGAAATATTCCTTCTTCAATTATCGATTGGTACAAAGATATTTTATCCTATTACTTATGTCATACCCTGTGTAGTTGAGTGATGGCTCAACTAGACAGCTATTAAAAGGAGAACATTGTCACCTCTCTTCTGTTGGTAGCTATATATTTTATGCATACTATGAACGTAATATATGAACCATCCGAATCCAATGATAGACCATCATATATTTACTTCGGTTAGGGTTTATTATATTTTATATGCGACACTTTTTGATTTTTGCCTTAACCAATTACACCTTAAAAGGAAAAATAAAGGTGCATCTGGATTCTAGACATTCTCGATCATGTCCTCCGGGAGCTTAACACACTAATACTACTGTACGAGAGTCTTGTGCCCTGAACATCTCATTTAGTTTGTTTATGCATAGAAAAGCTGTGGATTACATGTTGGGGTGGGGTGGGGTGGGGTGGGGTGGGGTGGGGTGGGGTTGGGAGGGGGGGGTTGGGAGGGGGGGGGGGTTGTGTTTCTCTGATATTCCTATATTACATGTGCAAGAATTAATGATCATACAGAAAACAGCTAGAAAGAAGCTGTCCACCTTTGCCAATAAAAACCAAATTTGTGGTGGAAACACTACAGGAATATAGAAAAATAAATATCTGCACATAAAAGAGATAATTTATTATACAGGTAATTTAAAATAGTATTGGTGGTAGAAATTAGAATATTAGTTAGTAATTGATGTATGAAACAACGTATCATACAGGTAAATCTAACATGGTACTGGTGGTAGAATACTAGTTATACTACTTACTAGTAACTGATGTATGGAACTGAAGAATGGCCTAAAATATAAAATGCAGTGTACCTCTATAAAATACAAGAGCTAGGAACCTATATAAAATGTACTTGCATCTAGATCTCAGTGAATGACAGCAAGACAGAACATTAGTTTACCTTGTTGAAGCAAGACAATGTATGTTAATTATCGGATATGTTAACATTACAAGTAGCACACAGTTGGTTACCTATTAGTTCAATTAATATTATAGCACTTATATTCGCGTTTCACATGACAATTCTAAAACTAACTAAATTTAATTTACCTGAACTAGATAGTAGGGTAAGAATCTGTCAGTGAGCGGAATCCTGTCGTCATTGCTCTTTCTGCATACCAATTGACTTGCTGCCTGATTCTTGAATCTGGAAAACCGTAAGATACCTTACTACCTAAGTATCTTGACACAACGCAACAAAATATACCTGCCTTAAAAATCTTTCCGTGTAGCCTATTTGTGTGTGTAATTGCGTACATATATAGATGCAACTCCAGTGCCTCGCTAACAAATTTCTCCTAACATGAGGACAGAGTGATCTTTGTTTTCAGTCACAGATCTAAATTTTTTGGACAATTAAAAAAATTCAGTACAAGTTCGTGAATATATGTAGGGATCACAACTCAGGGGGACCAACTTTTTAGACTGAATCACAAGGGAACACGGGAGTCTGCTCATCATTTTATTTCAAAAATGTATTGAAGAGTTTCTTTTTTCATTTCCAATAGGTTGAGAGAGTCTTCCAATAGCAAAGGCATTTTTCTCTTCTGCTTGATTGTTGATACATGTCTTCAATATTTATTATTCTTTAAGAGATACTACATCAACGTTATAAAAAAAAATATACCAGGATATAACTTATTCTACTTCATCCAAGTGTCCAAACAGTTCTTCCCAGTTGGATGCTGCTTCCTCTGGCGTTCGAAAAGACCAGATATGAATCTTTTCCTTTTCACGGGCTTCTAAGATTTCCTGCAGCCATATCATTAGCATTTCCAGAGTTAAGAGATAAGGATCAAACAGAAAAAAAAAACAAGTTTTTCTCCATCCAAAGAAACTATATAGAACCAACATACATACTTCAGTATAATTAGCACCCACATGAGGACCCTTAAAATTATTAGAAATCTTTTTTCATTAGAAGTACAGGCTCGGTAAGACAATTCAGAATGACGGTTCTCACACACAGTGATCATTTCTAACCTTGTGTCAATAAATTGGTACAAAATTAACGGTGTATAAATTACCTCCACTTCAGAAGATCTCTTTGTTTTTAAAGTTAAACAATCGACAAGACCACTCCACTTCCCAGAACAGTTATCAAGCCGACCAGCTCGATAGTACTGCTGCATCTGATGAACCGGAGCTGCAAGATCATTAAAACCAGTTACCTAAACAATCCTCAGTGCAAGAAAGGTGAACGGTTAGGTTTGTCAAAAGACAATATTTTAGGATTGCAGCCGAATCTTTAAGCAAACCCAATTCTCAACATATTAAAATGAAATACATGCATAATTTGGGGCCGGTCCTCTGTACAGACCAGATAGGCAGGCCACCCAATTTTTTAAGGACCCCATTTCTTGTAACTTCTACATTATCACCTATATCAAATGAACAAGTTATTTATAAAAGACTTCTTACAAAAATTAATTACGAATCACATTAGATGTCTACATAAAATACCTATAATAACTAAATTATGTATCTAAAATATTTAATTTTTCATCATGTTTTCGTTTTAGGAGTCCCTGTTTTTTAGATAACTAATACCATTAATGACATTATTGATCTGTTGAGCACAAAAATATCTCTAGAATGTAACTTAAGGTTCTGGCGAAGTGCCGAAGTTTACAAGGAGTTTTAGAAGTAACTGTAATTCAGAAGTGCTACAGTATGAGCACCCTAAAGCTACCTCTCCCGCCATTCCTCTCTAGTGGTCAGAGTTCCATGAATGATTTAACACGATTTGTTGAAAACTGTGGACTACTTTTGTTTTTTAGACCGTGTCATATATTTCTCCATGAACATGTTGCCATCTATTTCTAGACAGTTACAGGACATTAAAATGTATTGTCAGGAGCCAGATGGTATATATATATATTTTTTTTTTTTTTTTGGTTTGAAAGTATGACAATTCACTATAAATTCCATACATCTACAAAAATAATCGAAATTCAACAAACACATGGCATCGAATCAAAAATTCCCTTCCCCAAAACTAAAAGCTACAGATCTACAGATAGGCCACTTGATCAGAATTTAATGAATCAGTATTATAAAAGTGTTAGGAATCAGCCCGATTCCCTGCGAATGCGGAAGCGATTTGGTAAATATGTGTGCTTAGATCCCACAAATATACGTGATACCTATTA
This sequence comes from Saposhnikovia divaricata, assembly GCA_036435485.1. Lineage (NCBI taxonomy): Eukaryota > Viridiplantae > Streptophyta > Magnoliopsida > Apiales > Apiaceae > Saposhnikovia > Saposhnikovia divaricata. The sequence goes on along the minus strand of CM071594.1, from coordinate 48,618,779 downwards.
TGTATATCCCCAACTCACTGAAGTGTTTATCTCAAAACCTCCCCCTATCACTGTTTCCCGACAACCTTTCCTTCTCTCCCTTTCCCAACCCGGACAGTGCCACACAACCTGATAGAAAGACCCCTGCAGCGGGACCACCTCCGATGGCTGCAGTCAGACCCAAGTACCCTAAGGAATAGTTTAGGCACGAGGACCTTCTATCCCGACACTTCCTGAAAGCGGGCTAATAGACGGACTATCTAGCAGCTATATAGAGAGAGAAGAGAGAATTTGGTGTAATAACTAATGAAGGGGGAGGGGGTATTTATAGGTGAAAGAGGGGGGGGTTGGTGAGGAAAAAGGTAGGTGGGTGGGTGGGTGGGTGGTGCCTAACAATCTCCCCCTCTTTTCAAACTCACAGTTAATCACTTGCACTCCATACCTGCACCCTGTTTACACAGCTCCAACATTTCCTCGATCCGTATCATTCCCTACGATAAAACTCCCCTCGAGTCCAAGACTCCAAACTATACCCTAGTTTGCACATTCATTCTAGAATGCCCACTTGCTATACGCACAAGTGTTCCATTGACCTCTATTTGTCCAACTACATACATGTGAAGCAATCTGTTGTATACACACATACTCACTTGATTCACGTCGGCCAATCCCATATGTAATCCATCACACACGCAAGTGCGACCATCAAACACGCAAGTGTGACCATCGATCTTTCATTTACTCCCCAACTGCATATCAAACAAATCAATCTGTTGCATGGTTCACTGCTCACTTGATTCGTGTTGATCGATGCCCATATGCAGCTGCAACACACCAACTACTCGTTGATGTCGTGGAAGCCCTTCGACCAAGCATCCATCCCAGCAGTCTTTGCACCATCGTCTAGACTGGAAGGCAATACAACCGCAGCAGTATCCTTCAAGTCAATCTTCCCTCGTGCACGAGATAACCAGATTTTCGAAGTTCCAATACGTTCTGGCCACGTACTAATCAGACGATATATTCCCCCACGTAGCTCTCCCTTCATCCGAACCACACGGCCTCTTTTGATATTCATAGCTCCCCCTACTACAGAGCATCTGTAGCCTTCTGAAGCTAACCGACCGATAGATATTAGATTTATCCTCAGCTTAGGCACATATCTTACCCCATTCAAGCTGCGAACTATTCCATCGAACATTTTGATTTTCACAATTCCAATCCCCTTGATCTCACAAGTAGATCCATCAGCCAAAGAAACTGTGTCATTCTTTGTATCTTGGAATTTGTCAAAATGCCCCCTCTCGGAACATACATGGTAAGATGACCCTGAGTCTAATATCCATTCTCCTGGAGAACTAGTGCCTCGATTTAAGACGGTGCAAACATCTTCACAATCGAGAGTAACCACAGCCAATGATGCATCTGGATCCTTCTTATTAAGCGGACAATTCGACCTAATATGACCCCACTCCTTGCAACCAAAGCACTGCATGCCCTTTTCACTGTATCTGGATTTACCCCTGCTATTGGTAGATCCTCTCACAGCACCCCTTCCTCTATTATTTTGACTACGCAAAGCCAAAACTATCATTCCGTCCTTGTCACCATCCTGGTTCTTCCTTCCAGCATTTGACAAAAGTGCTAACTGAACCTCCTCCATTTTTAACGTGTCCTTTCCGTACAAAATGGTTGTGACCAAATGATCGAATGACTCCGGAAGCGAAGTAAGAAGAATAAGGGCCTCATCTTCTTCCTCCAATTTTACATCAACCTTTTCAAGTTGATCAACAATACCATTAAACACATTCATGTGCTCAATAACATTGCCTTGAGCTGCCATCTTCAGCTTATATAACTCGCGCTTCAGATTTAACTTTGTAGTCAAGTTCTTCCCGAGATACAATGTCTCCAACTTTGACCATAATTCCTTCGGCGTGCTTTCGTCAACAATATTATTGATAATATTATCTGCAATGCATAGTCTGATGGTACTCATGCATTGCGACTCAGCATCCTCCCAATCTTCAGCGCTCATTGTTGTTGGCTTTCCCTCCTTCCCCTTTAAAGCCCTTGCTAGCATCTGTTGGGTTAGGATATCCTTTACCCTTCTCTGCCAAAGAGTAAAACTTCCTTTACCATCATATGGAGTCACATTGAATCCTCTAATACTTGTCATGATCTCCGTTTCTACACACAAACCAATCCAAACAACTAAATCAATTGGCCAGGTAAGTGTAAGAAACAATGGGAGCACTTCCGTCAAAACGGCGCCTTATTAGACAACCACTTTTCTTAACGACTTTCCTTCGGCACCAATAATTTAGACACAACCTGCTCTGATGCCAACTGTTAGGAATCAGCCCGATTCCCTGCGAATGCGGAAGCGATTTGGTAAATATGTGTGCTTAGATCCCACAAATATACGTGATAGTAATAAAGCAACAAACCAACAATACAGTAAAAGAGACAAGAGATTTAACGTGGTTCGGCCCAGCCTACATCCACAAGAGTAACAACTTCACACTAGGTAAAAGAGATTACAATATCCGGGTATCCGGCCCCTGAATTTTATACACAAATTCAGCCCTACGATTCCTATTATGTATATCCCCAACTCACTGAAGTGTTTATCTCAAAACCTCCCCCTATCACTGTTTCCCGACAACCTTTCCTTCTCTCCCTTTCCCAACCCGGACAGTGCCACACAACCTGATAGAAAGACCCCTGCAGCGGGACCACCTCCGATGGCTGCAGTCAGACCCAAGTACCCTAAGGAATAGTTTAGGCACGAGGACCTTCTATCCCGACACTTCCTGAAAGCGGGCTACACCGGCTTTCCTACTAGACGGACTATCTAGCAGCTATATAGAGAGAGAAGAGAGAATTTGGTGTAATAACTAATGAAGGGGGAGGGGGTATTTATAGGTGAAAGAGGGGGGGGTTGGTGAGGAAAAAGGTGGGTGGGTGGGTGGGGGGGTGGGTGTGGGGAGTTGGGGAGAGGTTGAAAAGAAAGGCCGATGCCTAACAAAAAGTTCTGCAGATTTACAATCCCAGACATTAAAACACACCAAAACTCCTATAAAGAGAGAACAGAACCCAAAATACGGGTAGAGAAAACCTAATAAATGGGTAGAAAGACTGTCAACATACGTAAAGCTATAGTAAACAAGAAACAAAATAAGATTTTCTTCCATCGAGTGCAAATCAAACTAATACAATGTTCTCGAGTGTTAGTCCAACTATTTTGTTTCACCTGCCACTGCACGTCATGACACTTAGTGATCTAGGACAAGGGTGGGAAAGGGGTTTAACAAAGGGATAATGGCCTATCTCTGCAGATCATTAGCAAATACACAATAAATCCACAGATTTATGTCAAAACATACTTTAAATATATATTCAACTCTAACTATTAAGGATGATTACAATAGTATATATAGATAACCTAATACTTGGGGAACAAGTACGATCCCGAATACAAGAAAATTACTCGTAATTGATAACCACTATGATGTAAAAAAAATTTAGGAAGAGATGAATATAAAAACAATAACAAATAAATTGTAGATAATCCATCCAAGTTCAACTATTATCATTTGTATTTCATACATTCATCTTTTCCTAAATTTGTCATCCAGGTTTCGGTCCTAGAACCTGGGGTTATGGCAGTGAGTTTTATCTTTTATCCCTATTCTTGTTTTAGTATCATAAATCATTAGTTCTCAAATTTTGTCTTGTATCAAATGGTATCAAGAGCTTAGGTTTCTCCATCAAAATCTTAACTGCTAGGAAATCTAAGATTTTGCAAAAAAGAAACTATTCATTGGTTACTATTCACCATCACTGCACATCACGGAAACACTATAGCATTGTTTATACTATAAAAAAAAAGAGAAAGGAGATGAACCTACCAACACTAGTTTCCTCTTAACATGTGGTTTTGTGTTAACATCTTTCTTTACTCTAATACGTACATATGTAAATTTATTTCATCTATTATTTTTTCCTTTATATATACGTTCAACCTAATATGTCATATAAATCAGCCCACCTCTACTTGTAAATGTAAAGTAGCCTTTAATATTTGAGAAAATACAAATCAACCCCCTAAATATTCAGAATTTTCCAAAATTGCCTGTTATAGGCAAAATTACCGACTGCTTCTATGGGCCTCGTCCGTGATGTTGGGCTTGCTAAGCAGACCTTAACTCCACATTAGTATGATATTGTCCACTTTGGGCCGAGCCTGCACGGATTTGTTTTTGGGCAACTCCAAAAAGGCCTAATACTAATGGAGTTAACTGGCTGCTTATAAACTAGCTATCTGCCCCTCCCACAAACGATGTAGGACAACTCCTAACAATCTCCCCCTTCACACATCGGGCTCGACACCTGTCGAATCTGCCTCCTTTTGTGTGATCTGGCTCCCCCTCGAACCATACAGGAAGTTCCTGGCTATCTGACCCCCCTAGGTCCATGTATACTGGAAGCCCATATGCCTCATCTTGAAACCCATTCTGGATAGCCCATCTGCCTCTTCCTAGGCCTGGAAGTTCAAAAGGATATCTGACTCCCCCTAGGCCCGTAGTGGAAGGCCCACCTGCCTCCCCCATAAGCCCATCATGGGGTAGTCCACCTGCCTTTTCCTAGGCTGGTTCTGGAACCAACTGAGATTGTTACGGATCGTCATAACCATAGCTCTGTTTTCACTTGTTGGGCTACTATTGGAGTTATCAGGCTGCTTATAAACTAGCTAGTAGCTACCTGCCCCTCCCACAAATGATGTGGGACAACTCCCAGCAATCTCCCCCTTCACACATCGAGTTCGACACCTGCCGAATCTGTCTCCTTCTGTGTGATCTGGCTCCCCCTTGACCCATACTGGAAGCTCCTGGCTATCTGACTCCCCCTAGACCCATGTATAATAGAAGCCCATCTGCCTCCTCTTGAAGCCCATCCTGGGATAGCCCACTTGCCTCTTCCTTGATCCATCCGGGAGCCCTCCGAGATTGTTATGGACCGTTATAACCATATCTCTGATACACTTGTTGGCCCAATTCATAGGGCCTCGTCCAATCAAAGAGGACTCAAAAGACATGCTGCAAGATTATGGAATTAGAAGAGACTTAAGAGTAAATATGTGAAGAGGCCTCACCCTCTCTCGAGGCAACCATCAACCATCATAAACTGCCCAGTCGCCACCAAAAACCCAAATCATTGTTTTAGAAAACTACATTCACGTACCTTAAAATTCTGAATTTTTATATGTTTAGATTCTTCCGATTCTGATCTTGAAAAATAAAAGCAAATGTCACCACCAAGAACTCTTATAGTTATTGCTTATGAGATATCTTGTGTAGAGACATATTTGATGAGGAACGAAAATAAAGAATTTATATGTATTTTGTTAATTATTTATTTTTTTGTTTAGTATAGAGATAAAGGGGACCGGTCTGTATGCCAGGGACCTTATACATAACATTTTGGGTTTAGACCGTTAAATGGAAGAATGGACATGCAGGATTTTTAAAAAAATTGGACGTACAGCACTCTGATACCAACTGTAACACCCCAAATTTCATACCAACTTAGTAACGCCCTAATTTCAATATGTATAACTTAAATTTTAAATTACAACTTATCATGTTAAGTAAAATACAATAATCCTACCTTACTTCTGAACTCCACTCAACACTTTCTTCTATCATCAAATGGATCTCCAAAATTCTTAGTGCTTATCACCTTTGCCCCATCCAGTAACTTATTTTTTTCTTTTAAGGACGATGCCTTATCCTCCTCCTACTTAGCCATCATCAAAGTAACAAGAATTAGAAACAATAAGCGAACTAATGCCCAACAAGAACCTACCATAGGTCATTAAAATACTATACACTTTCTGCGTTTTCAAAAACTTTGAGCAAAACCATACAAAAAAAACCCAAAGATAGAAATTATATAAGTTTCAATATTTGCATTTCATAGATCAACGAAGAAGATAACAAAAATAAATAAACTCTAAAATTTTTATAACTAATGAGAATTATCACAAATGAGTATAGCCCCCAACACTCTATAAATTTTAGAGACAACGAAAATTATCAATAAAGGAAAGTTTTCAAGCCATCTGCATTTCTCGAGATAATGAGAATACCAAAGAAGAAGAACAAACACTATAATATTTAAATTAATCCACAAAGTTGAATATAGACTCCAAGATATGCCGACAAATGAATTAAAACTCCAATAAACACAACTGAGATATCAACTTAGGAATGCATCATTGTAATTTTAATTAAGGATTTCATATATCTCCATGTTTGGTATTTCTCAAGATCAAGGTTGTTACGGCGCCGCGGAGAGTCGCGGCGCCCGAGGACCTTCACAACAATATGGCGTCGTGGCGTCCATTGTGGCGTCCGTATGACGCCCAAACGTTCATATATATAAGATAGAGTTCTAAATATATATATATCATAAATTCGTACTATAAATTAGTACATCACTCTAATTACTACTCCTGTCTCTAAATACTTTCCTATTTTGACTGGACACGTTTGCCAGTGCATACTTTTAATCATTAATATCTTTAATTTCATATTAGATTTAAATATAAAAATTTCACTGTATGTATTAAAATACTAACAAATACGAATCCAACAAGATCACTCATGACTATATTTTGTCTTATAAATTAGACGTAAATTAATAGTCAACCTCTTATGATGAATAGTGCCCGCAGTCAAAACAGGAACGATATAAAGAGACAGAGGGAGTAACTAATAATAACACAGCCACTATAAAATGTAAACGTAAGTACTTAGAATAACAACAAATCACAAGTCAGGTCTTAAAAGTTGAAGCATAACACTTTTAACTAGGTGGGGTAGTAGCACGATAAAGTAAAACCAATAACTAGCAAATTCAACAACTAGGCAGTGGGAAGTCAGATGTATTTATCAAGCACCAAATCATCTCTAACAACATTTGCACCCCTTAAGACTACCGCTTTCATGTGCAACAGATGATCACCACAATCATCAACTTCTTCATCAACAATAAGAATACTTTCTTCCTCTATTATAACATACACGTCGTCTGACTCATCAACAAAAGGATGCGTCTTTCGATTATTATTGTATGTTATCACGGTTTTCTTACCTTTATGTATCTACCTTAGTGGGTTAGATCACTGGATCAGGTAAAGCCCAGCGGGTCAGTCTTTATTTTTATTTTATTTTTAATTTTTTGTGGCGTCCCATGGCGTCCGAGGCGTTTTGTGGCGTCCTGTGGCGTCCGAGGCGACCGCCTTATTGCATGTACGTTAGTCGAGGTGGACGTTTTTTGCCTTTTACACGCCACGACGCCATATGGACGCCATATGGATGCCAAATGGACGTCGTGACAACCCTGCTCAAGATAACTAGAAATACCCCAAAATTAGCAAAGTTTGAATGAACACAAATGAATTGCACATTCAGTGATCAACCGAATAGTGACCCTATGTAATAGGTCCCCCGACCTATAACATCCAACATTCGGGTTGAACCGCTTAACACGGATTATTACTCCACTGTTCAACTCAATTTTACCCCAAAAGAGTGAATAAAACAATTATGATATTCACCTGAAACTCAAATATTTGATATAAGATTACTTGAGTTTATAGCGCTGATACCGAGAATATGGTCTTCGAATTATAAAGGATCCCAAGAAATTGTACATGATTGCTCCAATAATAAACTCAACTGAGATTCAGATTGATGATTGTGAAAATGAAAGAATCTAAAAGATAACTTGTATCTTAATGAATTATCGAAAAGTATGGGAGCAAACAGATTTCAAGTTCCAAACAACTATAAAGGTACAAACTTTCATGAGTATTCCGAACACAATAGTGAATATGGATTAGGAGAGCAAAAGCAACATTTCATACTTGAAGATGCAAAGTGCTACTAGCATAAAGAAGAAAAGGTAGTCACCGTGAGTAATTACAAGACATAGTGGCATCAAAGAAAAGGACGAAATGAACTTGCAATACAAAATACAAATTAGTTGCTGATGCAGAGTCGAATAAAAATTTACTTTACCAACAATTCAAATTGATCGTTTAACCGATGACTACAAAAGTCTTCATTCACCAACTATGATTTGCACATTACACGATCAAGTCGAAAGTCATTACTTTCGTAACATAAAAGAATCAAATAAAATCTGAAATCGTGCAAAGATGCAAGCTTGGCACTTGGGCGCATCAAATTAAAGAGCAACACGTCGAAAGTCATTACTTTCGTAACATAAAAGAATCAAATAAAATCTGAAATGGTGCAAAGATGCAAGCTTTGCACTTGGGCGCATCAAATTAAAGAGCAACACGATGTTGGTCTCCCAACAAAAGCCAGAACTGGGATAGCTTTAAATTAGCTGTGTATGTATCATTTGCAAAATTGCAAGCTTGGCAGAACATTGTTAAATAAATTTATGTCACTTGGTGTTCTATTGGAGTATATTAAAAGGAGCTGCTTAATGAAAAACACAATTGCTAATGAAGGAGAAGGTTAGTTAATGCTTTACAAGAAGAACTTTTTGATGAAGGGGTTGAGGGCGAAGAAGTACGAAATGTATTGCTACTGAGCTCTGTACAATTCAAGGAGGCCTTATAAACGAAGATCATGTTAATGTTAAAACTTTGGCATGTAGATACTTATTTGTATCATGCATTAGTAGAGAGAGATATTAAAGATATATGAATTTATATTAAGGTGTTATATCAGAGATGTGTGAATATAGATTGAAACCGTGGAAACTTTCCATGGTACATCCAAGTATTCCACCCGAACCATGGAACTTTCAGCGATACCTAGGGTTTTGAAACATGTGACCTACAATTTTAACCATTCATTTCAATTAAATTTTAATTTTATTATTTTTTTCTTTTTTTGTGGGGAAAAAATCATTCAATTATTTTGTATTTTGTTATAGTTTCCCTTCTTTCTTCAAGTTAAAATTATTTTTTCTTATTTTTATTAAACCTAAAATTTCATTCTATATTTTAAGAATTACAAGCATAAAATTTGTCGAATTTCATTGATGACAATGAACTATATTTTAATGCTATATTCAAAAAACAAATGAAATATTTAAAAATTAGTACTATTAGTTCAATAGCACTACTAGTTCAATAGCGCAACTACAATTTATTTTTTATTTTGTTATAATATTTCTTTTTTTTTTCCATGCTTAAAATGTTTTTTCTCATATTTTTGTAAATTTAAATGTACACACTATATTTTGAAAATCCTAAACATGAAATTGCCAAATTTCAGATATGATAATGAATTAAATTTTAATGTATGCAACTATCGAGCTAGTAGTACTAATTTCTATTCTCATTTTTTCATAATCACGCACACTTGAGTCTAATCAGTTACATAGGTCAAGCAAATATATTATATAAAGTAATAGTATTAAAAAAAATAAAAAAATAAATTTCTAGTGTACATTCACAAGAATTTGCATACAATTACAAAATCCTAACTACATAAAAAAAACTAATATTATTTTGTATTTTAGATCTTTATGAAAACTTGAAATTAATTTAGACTTTGTTAATAGATAAAATCAAAATTATTATTGTTTTGTTATATAAATTTATAGTTTATATTTAATTTCGGGTCTCTTTATTCCAAGGCTGGTACACATGTTTTAAATAGGCAAGACAACGTAAAAGTTATTTTTCTAAAGTAGCATTTATGTAGTTAGGATTTTTTTATTTTATAAAACTCTAATTTTATACTTAGACTAAAATTTATTACAAAAGTTACATAAAAAGTACAAACTAATAATTTTCTCGTATCAACTACATTAAGATTAATCACTGATTGGAGAACAAGTGAATCTAGTGAAAAAGTATGGGAAGCAACTAAAATACACCCAAAACCACCTCTAGAACAAATGTCGAGCTAACTATTAGGAATGATTTTATTGGATAAAGAAAAAGATAAAAACTGAAACATCATATTAGTAATTATGATAAGAATATATTGAATCTAAAATTTTGATATTAATCATTGGTAAAGTCAAAAATATATTACAAAATATATAAGTTAATGTTTCATCTAATTTTTTTTAAATGGAATAACAAAGATTATACGCAAGTATAGCATATGTTAAAAAAAATTCTTTCATGATAAAATATTTCATTCCAGAAGCTGCATCAAGTTGGTATTAAGATGAAGATATACTAGGACACTTAGCAAAAGATTAGAAAATAAATCCGTGACATTACCAATCCTGAAGGTGAAAATTAGCATATTAATAAGAGTAATTGATTATAATTTAAGAGAAAAATAACTGTAGGTTATTTAATATTTTGAAACTAGTGTAACAGTAACACATACTAGAAACACTGATTTTTAAAATAAAGAATGTAACTTAATTTTAAATAATATAAGAAAACCAATTTTAACTTGAATAAAGAAGGAAAACTATAACAAAAAAAAATTAAAAGATTTTTTTTTTTTTGATATTTATACATACTCACACACCCACCTTGTCTTTGACAAGATTCGAACCCTTGACATCGCACAAAGGGAGCGAGAGGAATACCGCTACACCAAGAGGTGAGAGGTAAAAATTGTGGGCCACGTGTTTCAAAACCCTAGGTACCGCCGAAAGTTTCCACGTTTCCAAGGTACGTTCCACTTTTTTTTAAAATCCTGCCTGTCCATTCTTCCATCTAACGGCTTAAACACAGTATGTTATGTATAAGGTTTCTGGTATACGATTGTTAGGGATCGGCCTCCAGAGATAAATAGTGTATGTATATATATTTAATATGTGCGGTTAATAGTTTTAATTATATAGGTTATTTATATATAAGTCCAATTCGAAATTTAATAATATTCCAATTATCAAGTCTACGTATTAACGTGGGGATTATAACACTTATACAGGAAATAGACACCCTAAAACATAACCTAATAGACTAAGACCCGTGAATAAAAAATTAATATATAGTATATTTATCTATATGTTTTATATGTGGGGTTAGTAGTCGGCTATTTCATATAAGCCCAATTGATTATGGACCTTAGTCCATTAGGTTATGATTTACAGTTTCTATTTTCCTATAAGAGTATTGTAATCCCACATTATTGCTTAGACTTGATTTTGAGATAGTATTGAAATATTTAATTTGCGTCTCTCCATTGGTTGCGATCTATAATCTTTCTCCCAGCCACAGGTTCCCTACGGCTACCTTGTTACGACTTCACCCCAGTCGAAGACCAACACCTTTGGGTAGCGGGTTTTTTGCGATGCATTCACACAAGTTCTATCTTGTTCTAGTTTTTATTTCCTATATCATCTTTCTATAGTTTGTCCTACATCAATATCGCTAAGCTACAATTAATTTACTTTCATTATTGCAACCATCTAGCTTTGATTATAAGATACTATATGAGAAGTGACAATACTATGATGATTTAATCGCACATTTTGAGTATAAGCATGAAATCATTACTAGACTATTGGAGTTATCTTAGGACATGAGTGCTAGAGTAGAAAAAATGCATCTCACTTGTGATTCTATGGCTTTAAAGGCATTATGACAACCCCAACTTTGGAGTCAAATTAAGAGCCTATCAAAGTTTAAAAGAATGTTTGAGACTGAACCACAAATGGAACATGATGAGTTCACTTGTGAAAAAAATTTCAAGATAACTTGGATTTGGTAGATCATACTGATTTTGTTATTCCAACATGGTTTATAACGCCAATGTTATGATATATCCCAATGACTTCCATCAATTCATGTCCAACTCATATTATCTGGTTAGGAATATTCTACAAATAGATATATGATGACTATTGATTACAACAAAAATATATTTATATCCGAAAGATAATATAAATAATTTGCAACTAGTTTAATTATTGGGATGATGATGCGGAACGAGATATTAAAATATTAATTTGTATTTATTTTATATTATTAGTTAAGAAGAGATTTAATTGTAATATATATATATAGTTATATTATATATATTAGTAGGAATATTCTAGTAGATATGGTTGAGAATAAGAAAAGGATTTGTTTCCTTTTATAAAAGATATTACTTGTTGGCTAAGTTTAGGGTTTTACTCCTCTTATATAAGGAGATGTAATATCATTATTAAATAGACTTTGATTAATTATTGAATTGAGATTGTTCTCTCTTGTTATGGATTGCGATCCTAACAAACTTCTCTTCTGCGGTTGAGAAATCCTTGGGGCAACACCTTGGGGTGTGGATTTTCTGCGGTTAATTCACAAAATCTATCTTTTTATTAAGTTTTTAACACTTGTCCTGCATCAAAGTGGTATCAGAGCTTAGGTTTCAACATCGAATTCTTATTTGGTGAGAGATCTAGGGTTTTGCCAAAAAAAAAAAAGCACCATAAACCACCATCTGCCCACAGCAGCCGTATCACAGCCACTGTTCCTCCACCCAAACACCAGGATCTTGCCACCACTAGCCTCCAACAGCCGCCAGAAGCCACCACCAGCCACCGGCAACCACCAGAAAGCCACCAACAATTACCATCCAGCCACCAGAAAGCTACAAAACAGTCCCCAATCTTCCTGAAAGTTACAAACAGGCCCTGAAACTTATAAAACAGTCTTAAATTTGCAAAACAGCCCCTGAATTTGTCAAGAAATTACAAGTCAGCCCTCAATTTTACACAATGATTAATGCTGACAAAGTAAACAGCCGTCTTGATACGTATATCGGGCAAAACAATATGAGATTACGAAATGTGGAGAATAAACTCGATGATTGGGGTTTGCAGATGCAAGATGTGCAAGAAATGCTAAGAAAAATTATGGATAAACTTGGCGTACAACATAATCCTCCACTTGTAAAACCTCCATCCCTGCCTCCATATCAACCTAATGGTGAAAGGAACGTGGAACATGAAGATTCTGATGGAGAAGAAGATTCGAGAGAGTGTATTCAACAACATGTGGATATTAAAGCAAACAATGATCGTGTTTTGATTGTTGAAAAAAATTCAGATAGTGATAATCCGATATTTCAGTGTGATGGCATGGAAAAAGAAGAGGTAGAAGAGGCTGTTAAAAGTGAAGAATTTGTAAACCACGAAAAGAACATTGTGAAGGTGGAATATACTGACTTTTTGGGCATTAACAACATATTGGGAACGTCTACCACATCAAAATATCTTATTATGAGCGTGATGTTTCTGAAGTTCTTGCTTATGAAGTTGGAATGAGATGTTTTCGAGTGCTACCACAAATCATCTCTTTGTTGTTGATTCTCAGATATTATAAAACTCGTGGACGAGTTTTTTTCAAAGGCGAGGAGAATGATGCGGAACGAGATATTAAAATATTAATTTGTATTTATTTTATATTATTAGTTAAGAAGAGATTTAATTGTAATATATATATATATATAGTTATATTATATATATTAGTAGGAATATTCTAGTAGATATGGTTGAGAATAAGAAAAGGATTTGTTTCCTTTTATAAAAGATATTACTTGTTGGCTAAGTTTAGGGTTTTACTCCTCTTATATAAGGAGATGTAATATCATTATTAAATAGACTTTGATTAATTATTGAATTGAGATTGTTCTCTCTTGTTATGGATTGCGATCCTAACAAACTTCTCTTCTGCGGTTGAGAAATCCTTGGGGCAACACCTTGGGGTGTGGATTTTCTGCGGTTAATTCACAAAATCTATCTTTTTATTAAGTTTTTAACACTTGTCCTGCATCAAAGTGGTATCAGAGCTTAGGTTTCAACATCGAATTCTTATTTGGTGAGAGATCTAGGGTTTTGCCAAAAAAAAAAAGCACCATAAACCACCATCTGCCCACAGCAGCCGTATCACAGCCACTGTTCCTCCACCCAAACACCAGGATCTTGCCACCACTAGCCTCCAACAGCCGCCAGAAGCCACCACCAGCCACCGGCAACCACCAGAAAGCCACCAACAATTACCATCCAGCCACCAGAAAGCTACAAAACAGTCCCCAATCTTCCTGAAAGTTACAAACAGGCCCTGAAACTTATAAAACAGTCTTAAATTTGCAAAACAGCCCCTGAATTTGTCCAGAAATTACAAGTCAGCCCTCAATTTTACACAATGATTAATGCTGACGAAGTAAACAGCCGTCTTGATACGTATATCGGGCAAAACAATATGAGATTACGAAATGTGGAGAATAAACTCGATGATTGGGGTTTGCAGATGCAAGATGTGCAAGAAATGCTAAGAGAAATTATGGATAAACTTGGCGTACAACATAATCCTCCACTTGTAATACCTCCATCCCTGCCTCCATATCAACCTAATGGTGAAAGGAACGTGGAACATGAAGATTCTGATGGAGAAGAAGATTCGAGAGAGTGTATTCAACAAGATGTGGATATTAAAGCAAACAATGATCGTGTTTTGATTGTTGAAAAAAATTCAGATAGTGATAATCCGATATTTCAGTGTGATGGCATGGAAAAAGAAGAGGTAGAAGAGGCTGTTAAAAGTGAAGAATTTGTAAACCACGAAAAGAACATTGTGAAGGTGGAATATACTGACTTTTTGGGCATTAACAACATATTGGGAACGTCTACCACATCAAAATATCTTATTATGAGCGTGATGTTTCTGAAGTTCTTGCTTATGAAGTTGGAATCAGATGTTTTCGAGTGCTACCACAAATCATCTCTTTGTTGTTGATTCTCAGATATTATAAAACTCGTGGACGAGTTTTTTTCAAAGGCGAGGAGAATGATGCGGAACGAGATATTAAAATATTAATTTGTATTTATTTTATATTATTAGTTAAGAAGAGATTTAATTGTAATATATATATATATAGAGTTATATTATATATATTAGTAGGAATATTCTAGTAGATATGGTTGAGAATAAGAAAAGGATTTGTTTCCTTTTATAAAAGATATTACTTGTTGGCTAAGTTTAGGGTTTTACTCCTCTTATATAAGAAGATGTAATATCATTATTAAATAGACTTTGATTAATTATTGAATTGAGATTGTTCTCTCTTGTTATGGATTGCGATCCTAACAAACTTCTCTTCTGCGGTTGAGAAATCCTTGGGGTAACACCTTGGGGTGTGGATTTTCTGCGGTTAATTCACAAAATCTATTTTTTTATTAAGTTTTTAACACTTGTCCTGCATCAGATAATCAATTATTTCGTCCTTAAACTATATGTTGTTTTTGGTTTAGGTCCCTGAATTATAAAAAAATATCATGATACCTAAACTTTTACAATTTTTGATTGACATCCTTCCGTCCAAATTTGACCAACGGACGTTAATCAATGCTGACATGGCAATGTCGGAAAAATCGAAATTTCACAGAATGAAGTGAAAATTTGACATGTTAATCTACGAGTGATTATAAGAACACAGGTGATGAAAGTTTTCGATTTCGAGTTCGAGTTCACTAACATATAGAAATCTGCAGATTTTAGTAAGTTTTTTTTCGTGTTTTTGAAATTAAAGAACATAAATTCGAAATCGAAAACTTTCACCACCCGTGTTCTTGTAATCATCGTAGATTAACATGTCAAATTTTCACTTCATTCTGTGAAATTTTGATTTTTCCGACATTGTCCCGTTAGTATTGACTAACGTCCATTAGTCAAATTTGGACGGAAGGATGTCAATCAGAAATTGTAAAAGTTTAGGTATATTTATAGTTCAGGGACCTAAATCAAAAACAACATATAGTTTGAGGACGAAATAATTGATTATCCCTTAATTATTCTATCCTCCTTATCTTTATGCTCCATATCAACAACTAAACTCTTGATTTGTGCTTAGCACCATCAAGTTGCGAAAGTTGAACCTTTAGTACTATTGGCTCTATATGAGAAAGAATTTGCAAAGACGCAAACAAAATCATTAAATTTGTCAAATATATCTATTACTAATATTCCTATAGTCTTTAGGATCTATTGTGAACAAAATCCACCTTCAAAATTCTCCATATATCTTCATGGAGACCATATTCCCATTTAAAAATTGCTAACAAGAACTCTAGTATTAAAACTTTTTAGCTGATGCAGATTAGTTACATGTGTATGTATATATCATATGTGTGTAGTATCACAGAAAGTAGAAAAAGAATGACATACAATAGCAAAACATGAGAGCATCAAAGTAGGCGGTGCACGATAATCTCTTCCGAGGGGCGACAGCAACCGGAGATTCTTCCTTAATCCCACTCATTCTTTCTAAGCCTGCCAATTAGCAAAATTCGAAACACAAAATGTCCAGAGCCAATGTAAAATTCATAATGAATACACAAAACCCAAATGCCCAAACTATAACTAAATGAAACAAATTGAGACCCAAAATGGAATCAAAGCAAAAATTAGAACGATACATACATAAACAATCTAAGGAGGAAACATACTGTGTCTATAATAATCGCAAACCAGACTTTATAATTTCAGTTTAACACATGCGAAATGAGTGAATTATGAAAACAAATTAGAATAATGAAATAAGAAATATATTTAGATACACACATATATGGTATACGAAATTGAAAGTAACGAGAGTAGCTTAGAGATTAATCAAGGCTTGAAAGCTCCGGGTGGTAAAACCGCCGATGAGTACGAGTCGGAGGAGGTCGTGATTGAGTATTTTAGTTGTGGACTTCTGTTGTAAATGAATAATGTTGTTAGGCTCAGAGTCTAGTAAATATATTAATTTAAATTAAAAACTTAATCCTAAACGTGCACTTTTTTATCTCATCTATCCATTTTTTTTTACTCGTCAAAAAATATCTACTTTTTTATTGTTTTTATTTTAATTTTTTTTGTATATATTTTCAGAATTTTATTCTAATTTTCTAAAATAGAGATTATAATTTTGCCGTCAAAATATTTTGAAACATGTATAAAAATTTAGAACAAAAAATATAAAATTAATATTATACGAGCATCACATCAAATTTAATATTTTTCATTTTTTAAAATTACGAGTAGTGCGTCAAATTTAACTTTTAATCCCATATAATATATTGAACCATTAATTTCGTATGATATAAGATGAAGTCATACAATTGTATGAGTTAATAAAAAATATTTGTAATAATTAAATGAATTTTTTAATAGCTTTTTTTATCTCTTTATATTATAAGCAAACTATTTTAAATAATAAAATAATATTTTTCAATAATAATTAATTTTGTGACAATTTTTTAGTGACAATATAAAATACATTAATCATGTGTTTGAAAAAAAAATGTTTTCAGGATAAATTATTAAACGTAAAATAATAATTAAAGAAAATCTAAATTCTTAAAATTTTAATAATTTTTAATTTTATAATTGTACATTTCAATCTTTTTAAAATAATATCATGTCTACTGATAATTTTTATAAATTCATATAATATTATAATTAAAAAACGTCTACATTATTTAAATTTTAATAATTTTTACTTTTATAATTGTACATTCAATCTCTCTAAAATAATATCATGTCTACTGATAATTGTAACGCCCCCAAATCCGGGGGTCAACGAAAATGGGTCGTTACCGCGAAAAACCTTAATAACAAACAAGTAATGCAATTAAATTAATCTAAAACATTACATCCGACTCCAAACTTACCCAAGAGTCTTTTCAGGTTATAGACTAGGAACAAGAATCCAAAAATATTAACACATCTTCTTTTATTACAACTCAAAATTCTAACTACAACAATCACTTTATACAACCTATGCCATCTGTATCACCCTGATATAGGATATACAACAGCCACAATAACTAATACAACAATTATTACAACAAATAATACACATCATACCATTCTAACTGTACATCTAGTAGACTATACCAATGTTTCTCTAAGCCAAAACTGCGTCCATGAAAATGCCCTGCTTCGAGCTAACTAATTCAACTGCTTCACTATTATATCTCTGAAAAATAAGATTTAAAACAAAAGCAAGAATGAGCGAAAAAGGCGCTCAGGAAGTATAATAGAGTATACCACTTAATTATAATAATTTTGAAGTTTTCAAATCCAATGTATGGATGATATCATTTATAAAATACTTATTACGAAAATTTCTTGATAAATGGATAATTTATGGAATTACACTTTAGAAGCTTTCACTAACTTTTGATAAAAACCTTCGTTCACTGAGCAACAGATGCTTCAGCTACTAGGAAACAATATTTTCAGAAATCCAAAACAATTGCAAGAAATTCACAACTATTCATAATTTCACTATTGTCGGCTAAGCACTCGTATGCTTAGCTGCCAAACCGGCCTGACAATGGTGAAAAGAGAACAGTAAGAAGATCTTGATTCATTCTCGATTCTATTGTCACTGTGCAACAAATGCTTCGGTGACAATATAAATCTCGAATTAGTTTAAAATCAGTCTACAAAAATATTTGATGTTTGATTCACAGCGAGCGAAAATATACAACTTCTCTTATAAAATAACATTATCTATTTTCTTTACTCATACCCTTTTTTATCCTAACATAACACTCTTTTATTTTCTTACTCCGCTTTCACGTACAATGTTACTTGTGAAAGGAATAACTGGGAACTTCTATCCATCCTTAATCTCATTATTTTACCGAGGTTTCAAATTTTATCATATAGTTAACAACTAACTCTAATATACACAATTTCTAAAACAATGACCATCTACAGTAAACAGATATAGCTTATCAAAACATTCATCTCTTTAAAACCATTCCATCAATAAAACATACTTTCCGTAAAACTTTTTAAAACATTTTAAGTTGATTTATAAACCTCATGTTTATGGACAATACGGGTGATCAGCCATGTAAAGTCCCCCTTCCTTTGAAATTTGGGTTCCCAATTAGCCAACACATTGGCCTTTAATGCTGGACTAGGACCACCCTAACCTCTTACGCTAAACAAAAGTGCTGGACTAGGACCACCCTAGCCTCTTACGCTTATCCAATTTATAAACAATCTTATTAATACTTTAAAACATTTCACTTTTCAGTCCTTTATACTCACTGATAACAGATCAGCCCAGTATAAGGAATTTTAAAAACATCTTTAATTAATTAAGCCATTTTAGGAAGCAATACTAAAAGATTTAGGAACAGAGAAGCATCCGATATATGGAATAAACATTTTGGGAAACACGTATAATAACAGGACTTTCATTTTTAAGCAATCTCAATGTTATATATAGCAACCATCATAAATATATATATATATATATGTATATATATATATATATATTCTTTTAAACTTGAAATTCAGGCATCATACTTTTAAAATATATATGCATACTCTGAACAATAGAGTATAGTTAAATAACTTGCCTTAGGTCCTAGCTATAAATACGCTCGGCGCTTGGAATACCATTCCTTCGTTTGTCCCACGATATTCGATCATTCATTTGGTCCTTCTTTGGTCCGATGTACTTACTATCGACACGAATTTGATTCATCGCGATTGAGTCCACGCGTGTTTGGTAGTTAAGCGTAAACAATACTTAAATCCTTGAAATACCATCCATATGTATATATACATATTCTATAAATGTTTAAACACGTAAAAGATTATAATTCTACCGAAAATCGGGCATGACCCGTTCGTAATATGGACTAACCACCTGTTTTCCCAATTCAACCAATCAACATTCCAAACAATATAAAAGAATAAATAATGCTGCCCTGACTTGAAGCTACACTACCACATAAGAAATTCTGCCTCGACATGCAGTAAACACATATACACATAATCATTTACATTTAGCATTAACTACTACTTACGCTATAACAATGATCATATCATTCACGCATTTTAATGATACACGTGATGACCAATCATTGCTATTCGTAAGCCCTAGGAAACAACTCCCAGCGTTAACTATTACTTACGCTATATCAATGATCACGGCACTAAAGCATATTAATTATACTCGTGACAATTAATCATTGATACTCGTAGGCCCGAGAAACTAGTGGAAGAGAATTACATAAGTACTTAAATATTGACATTTAAGACTCGTGATCTCATTCCACTCCTCGCAGATAAACACATAAGAAATTATATAAACACGAATGGCATTTGACACTTAATCACATAAACACATAATCTCCCAGATAACTTAAGTCTGACCCAATTCTAAGATAATTACTAAACATATAGTCAAGTAATCATTTAAGCACATATGCATATTCACTTAAGTATTTAACAGCAACTAAATATTTTAACAGTTTATAACTTTTAGAAATACATATCTTAATTAATGAACATTGAAGAATTTACTTATTACATAATCACCACATTTATAACCAAATTTATACCCTACTTAACCACATAATCATAATCAACTCTTAATCTCTCGCAAACATACTATTTAACACTATCAACACATTTTTATAATCTAAATTAATTACAAAAATCAATACACAACTAATAGATCTAATTACTCACTTATTAACAAATCAAATAAGTTAAATAAATTTAGGTATATGGAATTTTTAGAAAATTCGGCATGTAGTATTTGTAAATAGGACTATCCCGGGGTCATGGCCCCTCAACAAATCACAAAATAATTACAAATACGAGGTCTCAGCCCCTACAAGTCCAATTCACAACAATACCATTTAATAATATCATAACTCGATTTCTACGACTAAACCGAGTATAATTCACAAATAACGATTTAAGTACAATAAATCATTTAAACTACAATTAATAACCGTCTACCTTTGAAAAATATTTAAACTCGAACGTATATCGAGTTTCTAAATTAAATCTCCAAAACACGTTTTACATCCATAAAATTCTTTAATTGACATACCAAAAATTAAATACCATTCACAATTAATATTCCGAAATAATTAACGGTAATAAAAATAATTAAAGGATACGTTACGCCCAGAACCACCGCTGCCACCGCCACCGGAAATCAGTCTCTCTCTCCTCTCTCTCTCTCTCTCTCTCTCTCTCTCTCTCTCTCTCTCTCTCTCTCTCTCTCTCTCTCTCTCTCTCTCTCTCTCTCTCTCTCTCTCTCTCTCTCCAACACCTGCCCACCACCACTGCAGCTACTACCACCAACCACCAAAACCATCATCATCTTCATTCCACCTCCCTCCCGACCTCGTCTCGCCGGACGCGAGCTGTGACGCCACAGTCGCCCGCATCGGCTCCTCTCCCTCTCCCCGTGCAGCCGCCCTCCAGGACACACACGCACACACAATTACTCACACACACACACACACAAATTATATATATATATATATATATATATATATGCATGTATATGTATATCTCCAATTTAATCTCTCATCTTTCTCTTCTTCTTCTCCCATTTCTTTCTTCTCTTTTTTTCTCCCCACTTCTCTCGAAAGTTCAGATGGTTCTCTCTATTGGGCTTGGCCCAATACCCCCTATTACTACTACTACTCTTATTCCGGCCCAATAAAATACAACTCATGTGCTTTTAAAACTAATAACAACTTTTATAAATTGAAACCAAATAAAATATTCGAAGAATTAAACCCTTCATTTTTAAAATAAAGAATTCAAAATTACGAGCACACACATATTTTTAAAATATTTTTCGGATCAAAAATGAATTAAATATGAATTTTCAAAGTTTTGATCATTTAAATACAATAAAACTCTTAAAATCATTTTAAAATACTAAAACACCCAAATTAATCCACCCAATAATTTTAAAAACTAAATAAATATATAAAGATAATTTTACAAAAGATTTCATGATTTTTAAGCCCTCCGATGATTTTATAAAATTTCAGAAAATCAATAATGCATGATTTAAATATATTTAAATCCTCAAAATATAAATAAAAATACACAAATCATCACGAAAGCACATAAACACAAATTCACATAATCACGTAGCAATTTAAATCACATTAATTAAATCCACAAAAATTTTAAACACAACCTTAAATTTAAATAAATCACATTTGAAATATGATAAAATAATATTCGAATATTTCTTCGCTCATCAAATCTATCGTCAACGCAAAATAATAATAATAAATAGTAATAATTTATTCAAAAATATTCGGGTAGTTATAATAATACTATTAAATATAACATATTTTATATAATTGATTACAGAATTTAAACATTCATATTTATTTATCAATAAGTAACTAATAAATTAATGAATTAAATATTATTGCAATATTAAATACATCTATTTCAGTTAATTCTCTAATTCAATGTCCTTAATTCCCATTGCCGATTTTCAACATAAAAATCAACTGTATGTAATTACAAATTTAAAAATTTACAGTGCAGTACGTAAGCATAATTAAAAGTTACAAGTATAAAACCCAAAGCAGCCAATCTGTCTAAAACCCCTTCCCTATTTCTCCAATTAAAGAAAACTAAAACCCTAATCTGTATATATGTAGATATCCAATGGCGGGAAACTTCTAACACAGGTGCACATCTTTATATATATCAATAAATATTCATCCTTGTTTGTATATGAATATTGTGCGTTTTTGTGTGTGTATTGTGCGCTTTCTGTGTGTAGAGTTTCTTGATATATTATGATTTTTTCTTGTTATTATTATAATTATCATCATTGTTATTATTGTCTATCATTGTTGCTGTTGTTTATTTTTGACGCAAACATGATTAGTACTAAAATATTTGTTGGTAGTTTATGTTTATGTTTATGTATGTATTTAGTTAGTATAGCGGAGGGGGAGTAGGACTAGAACCCGATAATGTCATTATCATGTTTTTATCACTAGCCAGAGTGTTACTAAAACAGCATTAGAAATTTAAAAGTCGTTTAATCAATTTTTTTCCGTAATAGGAAATGTGAAACTTAATGCAAGTGGAAGGAATCATTGTTGTGAAGTGAAGTCAATTCTATCGGATAATTTTGCAAAAAAATGGTGACTATTAGATAATTTTGTAAAAATTTTGGAGATTCGGGAAAGATGAAGTGCAAAAAAGAAACATACTATATCTAAAAATATCGGCCCAATCAACGGATGAAAGTCTAGGAAGATCATTTGTCATCTCTGGTAACTGCTGAATATCAATTATAACCAATTCATCTTAAATTCTGCTAAGGGGTGTGGGTGTGTATTCAATCTGAATTGGATCATGAAGGATAAGTATTGTTAAAATCGCGATTAATCGCGCTTCGCGATTAGGCGCAAGCTGTGCGAGCTGCGTATGAGCGATTTAGTGGGATTATCAAATTGGCTAAAAATCGCGCTTGACTCGCGATTACTCGCAAAAAATCGCAAAAAAGCGCAAAAAAATCTCTAAAATCGCAAACTGTACAGAAAGACAAAAATACCTTTATGTTAAAAAAAACCCTACTTATCTTTATAACCGTTTACAGCCTCACAATTTTCACATTAGCCATCACTTGTCTCTATAAAGTGGTATGTCTTATATTCTTAAAAAGCTTAGCACAAGACGCTTGACAAGAAATATGACCACCTCAAAAGCAAGTGAAAGAGCTTCTTCTTCAAATCTCATAGACGAAATTGATGACGAGGAAGAGAGAGAATTGAGGAAACTGAGATCGAGCTAAACGATTTGGAAGCCTTTGACTTACTAAATGTTATCGATTGATAGTTTGATACTTTTGTGTGTTATCCACTGTGTTTACTTTTATTTATTTTTGAAACTATTTCAAGTACTATTCTATTGTTTAATATTAGAACAAACATCCTCAAAAGTATATAAGTATAAATATAGATAATTATGTAAATATTTTCATTTTTGACTAAAAATCGTGCGATTAATCATGCTTCGCGAGTCGCGCTTTAAAATATAACTTGCGCTTTTTATGATTTTGCGTGTTTCACAACACCGTGAAGGATCGTTTTGGACTTTCGAAGTACATCAGTATTTAATTAGGATTTTTAATAATGTGTAAGAAGTTGATGCTATTTAATAGAGATTTTAAAATGTCTTTTGAAATAAAATTCACTCTATATGTTATATAGTCTTTGAAAAATCTAGTGCTATTTGTCTTTTTTTTCGATTTTATAAAATAACTAGTTGATAAAGCCGCGCTTCGCGGCGGTGTTACAATTTTTATTTTTAAAAAAATTCAATACATTTACTTGTATGATAATGTTTATCCATAAAAATCAAATCCTAAAAATAAAATAAATTTATAACCTCAATATGGTATTTTAATAGCTAGTACAATCTTTTATAGTGAGCCGTCTTCCCGTTAAACATGTTTCGAGCCGCTCTCGTTTGGGATCGAAATTCCAACTTCATTACATATTATTGATGATACTTATCTTACACAATAATTTTTTTTCGTTAAAATCAAAACCTAAAAAATAGAGTGAATTCCAATTTATACTTTCTCTAGACTTTCTAAAAATTTTGGAGTTTTAGAAAATGAAAAACACATCTTATTTTCTCTTTATATTATAGATACTCCTGTATTTATTTAGGATTCTTGCATGAGATTGTTCTTTTATCATGTTAACACATCAATTCTTTTCTTTTTAAATACGGTGACTTTTTAATGACAATAGTATTGGATTTATGAATAAATTTTCCTAATATAAGTATAATTAACTTATATATAAAAAATATATAATTTAAGAAGATCGTACTTTCTATAAAATATTTAATTATATGTCTGCTCTATATATTCAAACACATATTCTACTTCTTGTAGAACGTTTATTTATATATTTTTTTTATAAATTCGAACTCTTATTCTCTATAAATTCGAACTCCTATTCTACTTCCAATAGAACTTTTAATCGTATGCCTTATAAATACTTATTATACTTTCAATAGAACTTCTAATCATATGTCTTCCCTATAAATTCGAACTCTTCTCCTTATTTTTTTTTATAAATTCGAACTCTTATTCTCTATAAATTCGAACTCCTATTCTACTTCCAATAGAACTTTTAATCGTATGCCTTATAAATACTTATTATACTTTCAATAGAACTTCTAATCATATGTCTTCCCTATAAATTCGAACTCTTCTCCTTTATAAATTCGAACACCTATTCTACTTTTAATATGTTAATTGATATTTTTATATTTATTAATATTTAAAATTCTAAAATTCTAGAAAATTAGAAAAATAGATTGAGACGATCGTAGAGCGCCACCTAAACTCCCGCTATCCTCCTTTATACACCTATTCTACTTTTAATATGTTAATTGATATTTTTATATTTATTAATATTTAAAATTCTAAAATTCTAGAAAATTAGAAAAATAGATTGAGACGATCGTAGAGCGCCACCTAAACTCCCGCTATCCTCCTTTATATATATATATTGATAGTTCTTGATGGATTTATTAACATTTAGGTACTTGTAGAAATCCGACTTAAATCCATGAATTTTGAAGGATTTCGATGCAGAGCATAAAATAATTTAGTTATTTGTGAATTAATTTATATTATTATCTAAATAAATATGTTTTATAATTAATAATTATATTGTTTAGAAAGGAATATTATAGAAAATTGATAAGTAATATGCATTACTTTATAATGAAGTGATTTGTTTACTTTTCTATAAGATTTGACTTATTATATAAGTTAGGATATCTATTTAAGAGATTGTAATCATTATTATTAAAAGATGAGTACTATGAAATAAATTTGAGTATTTATTTTGTGTTCAGCTGATTCTCTGCCAGATAGGTCATTATTTCCTTGTTCATCACCATTCCTGGACTTGTGCTATATGACTATATCAAGTGGTACCAAAAGCCACCTTTCCTCTACCCAAACACCATAAACCTTACCCAGCCACCATCAGCCAACAACCATCAACATCCAGCAGCCATATCGTGCCGCCACCAGCCACTTGACCCTAATATATATATATATATATATATATTATATCCTATTAGATATATACAAGTATGATATTTTATCAGATCCCCCATATTTTCTAATTTGCTTACAGTAAACAATGATTAAAACCCTAAAGCAATTGATTTTGAGATAATCTATGGCATAGAATTTATGTTAAGGAACATTGTCAATCCTTATCTATTTCACTATCATAATTTCATTACTGGATCCATACAGCTCTGATTATACAATATTGTACGACTGGTGGTAATGCTATGATGATTTAATTGTACATTTGAAGTATGAGCATGAAAGATAGTTATTAGAGCAACTATTGAAGTTATCAAAGGACATGAGTGCTAGACTGGAAAAAATGCAGCAAACTTTTACCTTAATTGTTTTAAAGGCATAATTTAAAGCACAAAATTAAATTCAAAGCATGTTAAAGTCGTAAAGATTATTGAAATTTAGCCACAAATGAAGGATGATGAGTTTGTTTGTGGAATTTCAAAGAATGTTGAAATTGAGCCTCAAATGGAGCATGATGAGTTTGTTTGTGGAGAAGAAATTCAAGATTAAGTGGATTTGGTTGATCATATCGATATTGTTATTCCGGAATGATTTTATGAAGCCAAACATATTGATATATCTCAAAGGCTTCCACAAATTCATGTCCAACTCATATGGAGTCTCGTTTGAGGATTCTTGATTCAATACTATAAAACAAGCGGCCGAGTTTTATTTAAATGAGAGTAGAATGATGCGGAGCATAAAATAATTAAGTTACTTATTAATTATTATTATTATTTTATTATTATAATTATTTAGAAATATATATGTTTTGTAATTAATAATTATATTTGTTTAGTAAGGAATATTATAGAAATTAGATATATTCGTGCGTGACCCATAGCGATCCGGGTCAAAGTCGCCAAGTTCCGGTAGCGAACCAGTTCATGGATCCTAGGCTAATCCGCACACTGTGCAGGGCACAAATCTAGCACACTAAGTTTGTTCGTAGCAAGAAATTCAAGATGAATTAGAGAGGTAGATTGTATTGATCTTGCTTAGATTTATTAGTAATCATTTATTCTTAATATTTCTTATCTTTAAAATAATATGAATAAGCTGTCTAACAATGTTATATCCAATGTAATACCAATATAAAATATATCATAATAAATTACAATTAACTTTAAACCTAAGTAATTACTCAAAAGAATTTTTAAATATTTTATTTTCTTCTTCCGCATCATTTTTCTCTACTTTGAAAAAAACTCAAACCAGAACTTTTATGATAATTGAAATCCATAATCTTCAAACGGTACTTGACATGAATTCTTGGATTCCATTGAGATATATCATATGCATTTTTGACTTTACAATTCCACATGGTTGTCACGTCGGTAAGTCAAGTCGAGTCGAGTCGATGGAAGGGTCCGGCAAGTCGAGTCGTGACTAGTCGTGACTAGTCGTCGACTAGTCGAGCCTTTCGATAAGGTATAAAATAAATAAATAATAAAAATAATATATATATATATATATATATGTAATATTGTAATTATAACACATATATATGTTTGAATGTTTCTAACATGTCTTCTTCTCTTATTAATACATGAGACAATGAAGATAAAGATTGAAATATTGGAATCTTGAAGTTGCAATATGAAGAATAATTAATGTGATTGTAATCTAAATTTGTAAAAAACAAGGATATTGAAATTATGGTGAAATTGTAATTTTAATCTTGATTATATATATATATATATATATATATATATATATATTATTATACATGGGATTGGGATAGTGATAAAATAAGACAAAAGTATCCATTTAGCAAAAAAAAAAAAACAAAAGTATCCAAATTAAAATATACTTATTTGCTTTTAAAAATGCCAGAAAGCATATTGGGATCACTTTCTATAATGTGGAGTTGCCTTTTTGTGACAAAATTTAATCTAAAAGCACATGTCTCTGTCTCTAATTTTTCTTTTTATTTCTCTTTCTTCTTCTCCCTACTGTCTTTATCCTCTCTCTCGTTGATTTTACTTCTTCTTCTTCTTCTTTACTTCTTCTTCTTCTTTACACCACCATTAAAACTCTTCTACACAAGCACAGGTTCTACACAACCACAGAGAACAAACAAGTAAAACAGTGCAGAAAAAATAGTGCAGAAAATCCATAAGTAAAACAGTGCAGAAAATCCCAGTCGAACGACTGGTGGACCCAGTCGCCCCGACTAGTCGACCCAGTCGAGGCAAGTCGAGCGAAATCTGTACAAATAGCTAGTCGAGCTTCCAAGTCGAGCAGAACAAAACGAAAGGTCGACTAGTCGTCGACTAGTCGCGACTAGTCGCCCGACGTGACAACAATGAATTCCATTCGGTTAAAAATAAAATCATTGTGAACTATTTGAGATGTTTTTTTTTAAATTTTCATGGAAAACTATGAATTATTGACATCCTTTTGTACAACCTCTACTTCGTCATGTATTGGCAAAATTAAAACATCAAGTTAGGAAAAACAAACTTTTCCTCATCAAGGTTCAATCCTCTCCAAAATAATTCTTGCTTGTAATATTATTTGGAGTTGCCACTTTCCATTTTTCGATACACTACAATGTTTTATGTGCTTTATCAACTTGATGCATAATTCTTTAAGTAGCTTCGCTTAATTCATGTTAAAATTTTCGTACTCATAATAGAATTGTTCACATACCATCTTGAATTCTTTATATCTATTAATGATGCCAAATATTTATAAGCGTGTGAATATAACTAGCCAATACCTTTAAAAACACGAAGTAATTTATCAACTTGAGATATTTGACAAATTTTTGAGGCAAGAAAATTGGGCAAAGATAGAATAGGTAAATCAAAAAGTATCATGAATTTGGCTCTAGTACCACTTAATGTAGGACGGGTTAAAGAAAAGGTTTGAATAAGGGATATGACCCATCTCCATAAAGAAAGAGAAGCAAATGAATACTTAGGTTTATCCAATAATCGTGTATTCATAATATACACCATCTCGCAAGTAATGAATACTAGCTTATAGTAATATCCATCATCTCGCAAGTAATGAATACTAGCTTATAGCCCGTGCAATGCACGAGTATTTTTTTTTATATATTTTTAGCTTCTGATAGTAGTTTATAAGATAATATAGATATTTAATAATAATATTGTCGGGAATCGAACCTTGAACCTTTGGGAGTAGTTTATAAGATAATATAAATATTTAATAATAATATGTTGATGACAGGATTCGAACCTTGAACCTCTGGAAGTATTTTAAATATTAAAAAAGAATATTTTTTTAATGTTACATCCAACGATTCTTATTAATCTATCTCAAAATCCAACGGTTGCTATTGAGTGTACAAAACTACCAACCAAACAGAGGCTAGTTTGCTTATAATAGTATAGTATAGATTACAATTGTGTAGGTAGAAATCCTTTTACTTCGAAACCAAGTTAATTCCTATTGAAAATAATCCTTATCTATATCTACTATTAATCTAATAAATTAAAGGAAACAAATCATTTTAATATTCTTCTATTATAATCTAGAATATTCTTCTTAATATACTTGTCTAATATAATTAAATGTCATAATTAATCGCAATCAACTTTATTTCTTTATAATATCGTAAAATAAATATTTATTATTTTTTTAGTTCCTTGCTCGACATCAAATATTTGACAGAGATTTAGATGTAGAAAATGATGTAGAAAATGGGTTAAAAAAATAAAGAAATAAAATAAAGAACCCATTTTATACATCAAATATTTATATTTCTCTACATTTTTATAACTTTAATTCTTAATAAAACAGAGTTTTCATTGATGTAACCACTTTATTATGAGATTTTCCATACATGAGTTACACATACCGGGCATATCTAATTTGATTTGATTCAGATGTTGACATATTAACCTTATTTTTATAATGACAAATTAAAATAAAACATGTATAATATAACATAAAGTATGAGGGTTTAGTAATTAGGTGGATCATTTTTCGTGATACCCTTGTAAAATTAATTAGGGTTGAAAGTTGATCCAGAATATCCGTCAAACTTGTTCATACCTATTCGAATTGTTCTGTAAAATGATACGGGCTTGGCAAAAGACTTGAATCCGAATAAAGCTATATTACCCGGATTCGGCTGGAAGTGTCCAACATGGATACGTATCCAAGTGTCGGACTCGGCAATATTTTGAGAAAATTACATTTTTTTTGGCCTAAAATTCATGTATGAGTGTCCATAATCCATACTCATGTCCGAGTGTCGGATGTCTGATACGGGTATTTGAGGCAAAATGAAGAGTCAGGGTAGGGTAATAGAGGAATAAAGTATGATCCCGAATACAAGCACTCATATACCCGCTGGAATTATGTCTCATATAATTTCTCACAAATTGATTTTACCCGAATATGGTCCATGATCTGGATCCAGTCCAAATCTGAATATGGATTATATCTTTGGCCCATTATATTTCTAAGCTAGTAGCCCCTTTATAGGTTCTTAATAATAAATCATTTATCAATATATATAGTAATAGCTCAAATAAGATTAACCCAAACTTGACCACATGGGTGTCCTGGCTCATTTTCCACCCCTACATCTTAAGGTTAATATCTAGGTAATTACATTTGGTCATTAATCTTACTTCATTATGTGCCTATGATATGTGTATATATATTAAATGATTAATTAACACATAAAATATAATTCTATAATTTATTATATAAGTTGGGTAAAGTTAATATATCAGAAAAATAGTATGTATTGGAATTTCTAATATTTTTAAATTTTTAGGACGGATTTCATAAGCAAATATATTCGAAGGTATGGATCCTTGTAGTGAGTACCATATATTATATTAGTGCCCCCTAAAATTTGAATTTATTGACATGACTCGGACTAACTCATAGAATTAAAAAGGCCCAATCCGGGTTTGTAATTGGAATTAAGAATTGCTTCAGGACATGTGTATGTGTGTGTGTATAAATTGAGGGTACGCCGCCACCAACCCTAGACGTTTTATCTTTCCGCCGCTGTGTAATATATTTGTGCAAAAATAAAAAATTGAGGGTACGTCTCCGGTAACCCTAGAGCTATATCTTTCGGCCACTGTGTATGTGTGAATTTATTTATGTGTATGTGTATGTTTGTAAAATGTATGTTTCTGTATGCAGAGGTTTTGTGTTGGGTTTCAAGATTTCCATGTGACTGACAAATGTAGTGTATATTAAATTTAGCCTGATATTGGTTGTTGCTATTTATGTGTTATTACTAATTCTGCTCGATTTTTGCTGAATCAGGTTGATCAAAGATTAGGCTTTTTGAAGTTTTTCTTTGATCTGGAAAGTTAGGGCATTGATAAAAGTCACGCTTGGTCAATGGAATCTGAAGGGGTCAGACTGAAGCAAAGAGGGGAAAAACGGAAAAGAAAGGATGTCCTAGGTGTTGAGACGGATGGAGATGTAAAGAGGCGGTCTATTGAGACTAGGTCGAAAGCATTGCTGGGGTCATATGTGAGGAAAGATGTTGAGGGCACTGGTGTCCTTCTTGGAAAGGTCGTGGAATGTGACAAGGGAGAGTATAGAGTTATCTATCATGATGGTGATTGCGAATATATGGGGCATCGTAACGTGAGACAGATTCTTATCAGGGATAGTGACTTGGATAGAAAATTGCGGGTTAAGAGGGAAGAATTGGATGAATTAATCTTGAAGAAATATGCAAATGACAGCAATGTGAAGTTAGAGAATGCTGTTGCTGGGGCTAAATCTCTGTCAAAAAGTGTGTCAAGTAACTTTGATGCCTCTAGATATAAAAAAAATGGGGTCCCACTTGATTGTGATGTTGATGCAGATACAGATCTTGATTCCTTTACTAATTCTTGCAAAAGTGCTCACAGAGTGTCTTTGAGCTATGATGCTTCAGTTGTCCCACCACCAGTATTGCCTCCTTCTACAGGAAATATAGGAGTTCCTAATGAATGTGTTGCAGATCTACTCTCTGTTTATACTTTCTTGCGTTCTTTTAGTATCCCGCTGTGTTTGTATCCCTTTGGACTTAAAGACTTCGTGGGATCACTCAACTGTTCAGTCCAAAACACACTATTAGATTCCATTCATGTTGCTCTTATGCAGTGTTTGCAGCGTCATTTTGAGTCCCTCACCGAAACCAAGTCTGACGATTTTGAGCTTGCATCAAAATACCTAAGGTACATATCTCAACCATTTACTCAATCTATCTGTATATGTGTAAATTTACTGTTAGTTTGATCTTACAATTAGTGGGTAGAAATGTGTGCCAGCCAGGTATGCAAGAAGCATGCACTATCATTTTCATTCATAAATAGCAGTAATAACCTCTTCCGCTCTTTAATGCACTTATATTAATTACAGATAACAAACTTCTGCTTACAGGTCCATTGACTGGAGCTTGATTGATCTATTGACCTGGCCAGTTCCCTTAGTTCAGTACCTAATGATCTCAAAATGTACAAAGGGCCAGAGGTGGAAAGAATTTTATTGTAATGCATTACAGAAGGACTATTATGCTTTGTCTGTGTGTAGTAAATTGATGGTTTTACAGAAATTGTGTGATGATGTTCTAGATTCTCCAGAGATTAGAGCAGAAATTGACATGCATAAAACATCAGAAGTGATCCCCGTTTATGGGGTTACAGTTGTTGCTTCTGAAGGCGGACCAAGAAGGGTCCATCCTAGATTATTAAAACCTTCTGCTTGCGATGACCAAAAAGCCATGGACGTTATCGAAAAACACAAGACACGGTCGTCATGTAATTCCAACTCTTTGGACTATGAAAGTACCGTATTGGTTTCTAGTGGTGATGATCAGGATGGCAACGGCTATGAATGTCGCCTGTGTGGCATGGATGGGACATTGCTTTGTTGTGATGGGTGTCCTTCAGTGTATCATTCAAGGTGTATAGGTGTGAGTAATAGGTTGCCGGAAGGGGACTGGTATTGTCCAGAGTGTACAATAAATAGAATCGATCTAAGAATATCAAAGGAAATGTCCCTGAGAGGGGCAGAGCTTTTTGGTGTTGATCCATATGAGCAGGTCTTTATGGGGACATGCAATCATTTACTTGTGTATGTTCAACTACCTATCCAGTCCTTCATTTTATCTTATCTCCTTTGCATCTGTTTTTTTTGCTGCTTTGTTGGCCCAATGTTTTCCTTTTCTCGAATCATATTCTAGCTGTGGTTAGGCTCAGTACTTCTATTTATTACTTCCTCTGTTGATATTTACTTGTCCTATTTGAATTTAAGGTTTCTAATTGTCAAAAAATGAAAAAAAAAAATAAAAATAAATTAAAGTTTCTAAAATAGACATCTGTACATCATATTGTTTTTTTTGCATTTTTTTTTTTATGAAAAATCATTGTTAATCCTTATTTGAAATTTATTTGTGAAAAAGTATAATATGTAAGTGCCTTCATTAGAAACCTTCAAACAAGGTAAGTAATTGGTTTTGGAGAGGGTGCCTTTTTAATACCTCGAAATTTCTACTTCTTTTATTGCTTTTATAAGGTTTAAAATTTACTGTTGCAGGACGAAAATTTTGTTGGATTCGGATCTATGCATCAGATACTACCATCAAAATGATATACCAACAGTCTTACAGACACTTAAGTCTTCAGTGCAGCATAATAATATGTATGCAGGATTGTGTGAGGCAATTCAACATTACTGGGAAAAATCAATGGATGTCCTGTCAATTACTGAATCGCCTACAAATTCAGCAAGTAAAACGGAAGATGGTGAGTGTCTTGCTCCATCACCTGGTTTCTTGGGTAAGAAGATCTATGATTATTCTCAACTGCCTGAGAATGAAAAGGTTGCCCGTTCCATTACTGATTATAGCTCTGCAAACATGGTAGACTCGCTGGAAAAGAGCAATTTTACTAAAGAACAGCCCCGCAGGTTGACAAGCCAGCAGATTTATCCATCTGACTTGGCCCATCTAGAGTTAGGTGGGAAGTCGAAACCAATGAAAAATGCTTCTTTTACCTCCAAGAGCATTAGCTCTAGTGACACAATCGATATCTCAAAGTACACCAAGACATCGTTGAAGGCTGAGGCATATATAAATCACTACGCTCATGGAAATTATGCTGCATCTGCTGCATTTGCTTTTGTTCGTCTCAAAAAGAAATTATCTGCTAATCAATCTTCTGAATCACATGCTGATATACAAGAGAAAGCATTTTCATCAGCCCCCATCTGTTTTTTTTGGCCGGATTCTGAAAATAAGCTTGTGGAAGTTCCAGGGGAAAGATGTGGTTGGTGTGATAATTGCAAGTCCCCTCGGAGCAAGAAACGTTGCTTGTTGACTGCAGCTGCATTAAATGCCATCAGAGGGGCAGTGAAAAAAAATTCTGCTACACGTCCTTTGAAGGATGGCGAAAGGAATCTCTTTGGAATTGTGGCTTATATTTTGAACTTAGAGGAGAGTTTGCATTGCCTAACATCTGGCCCCTTCCAAAGTCCAGGATACAGGAATACATGGCGTAAACAACTTGAGAAGGCTATAACTTGCAGCAAGATAAAGAGTTTATTGCTTGAGGTTAGTGTTTAACCTTAGTACATTTTTAAAGTGCCCTACTTGTTTCTGCGACTGCAATATTCTTATATATTTCTTTTTAACAGTTATCATTTCCTATCTCTGGTTTCCCATGTGTTTTTCGTATCGTGTCAAATTGCATGAAATTTTTTCCTTAGCTTTCATCATTCAAACATAGACCCCATGCACTCACAAGTCACATCAATTCCAGTTTACTTTGTCCCTGCTGATTTTGACTAATAATTTTGGCTCAATTTTAAATTCAAACTAAAACTGATATGATTGACTCGATTTCCGTCTATACGTTATGTGCAGTATTCATCACAGTATTAGCTAAATTAAATTACCATATAACTAATCTTATTATATGTCACACTGACTTGATAAGTCTGAATAGGTTAATTGTTCACACACAAAAGGCTAAAGGTATTAACTGTTCAACAAAAAAAAATTGATATTGTCAACTGTCAAGTAATTTGGAACAGTGGGAGTATCTATATTTAATTGTTTTGCCATGCTAACGAGGACAATATCCATTTCCAGTTGCCTGTTTAGATTAAGAGTTACAAAAATTAGATGATGAATTTCACTTTAGTGTCTAAACTCCCCTTCAAGCTTGTTTTGCTATTTTGACCCTTATTGCTATGACTTGCAGCTTGAGAAAAACATACGTCTTGTTGCTTTTAAGAGTGAATGGATTAAGCTTGTTGATGAGCGGTCAGTTGAATTTACTGTCAGTCAGATTACTGCAAATGCTGTTGGATCAAGTCTTAAACGCGGCCGCGGTGGAAGGCGTGGTAAGAAACAAGGAGCTATGCCTGAAGTCACAGCTGACAATCGGCAGGATAAATCAGAAAACTTCATTTGGTGGCGAGGAGGTATTGTGTCAAAGCTTATATTTCAGAGAGGACTACTACCGTGTTCAATGGCAAAGGAATCAGCTCGCCACGGTATCACATAATCCTTTACTATGTACTAGTAATCTTTTCCGCTCTTTGCGTGGGGGATTATAATTTGATAATAATTCTTAAAATTTATAATAAAAACTTATGTAGTTAGTTAGTTACTAATTATTATATTGTAAATAAATTTACTTAAAATATGTAGCACATAAAATACTTTGAAATTTTGATTAGACAATACTTTTTGCATGACATATTATGTTTTGCGACCATAAAAAATTAATGGATATTTTTAAAAAATTTAGAGTAGGGTAACATATTTATATTAATGAATTTAATAAATATTTTAATTTCTTAGAATCATTTAATGTTATTTATCTTCCCTAAATAATCTAATATGAAGCCAGTTAAAACGATATAGTATATTAACTCCTTTGTCAACCGTTCTAACAAATAGTCTACTATTATGTCATACAAATTTCATCTTATAAAATAAAAATACTTCGTCGACTCATGATGAAGTACAAATATAGTTATCTGAAAGATAAAGAGTGCCTTATTTTAAATATACATTCAATTGAAATATATTGGCCCTAATTTTTTGTAATCCGCATACAAAATATTAATGCACAACTAAAATATATTATTGGCTGCACATTGGTACCCTGCAATCCAAACATTTTTGGAACATAATAGGCAAATGAGTACTATACTTCACAACGCAAAAATTACACTCATAAAGAAATAGTCTTATTAACATAAATATAGTAAATTTATGCACACAACAAATCTCATATGCAACTTAGAGTCAATAACGTATTTGTACTTTGTATATATTATTAATTGTTTGCCTAATGTATTATCACTACAACCACCACTTATGAGATAACAACGATGAAAGGATTAAACTAGGGTAATCACTAGCCGTCTAGACCCCCCCTCATAAATATTACATATAATTAAACTATATAATAGTACATCTACATATTCCTTTTTATTTTCACTTCGTTCCCCATCACAAACCTTGAACTTAAACAATTAAAAAACTATCTAATCTAATTATCTAATTATTATGATAAAATTGTATTGCTTTCTTGAAGAAGCTAGTTAAAATTTTAAAACAACTGAACTACTACTATATTACATTACTGCAAGACATTTGTTCATATATTTCATTTTCTAACTTATTGAAATCATCTAGAGATTGCTTAATCCTTAATAATTCAATTTTTTTACTCTACAGTTAGCTGTTGACTTGTGTTTGTATTTAAATATCAATACTTATCATGTTTTTATGTTTTCATTATAATATTTTCAGAAATTGTGTATCTATAAATTGACTGCTGGTAAACAGAATTTTAAATAATCCAATTTGGTTTTGTTATTTTGAAACCGTTGTACGTGGCAGTAGAAGACAGCTGATAGAAGCAGTTTGCTAATTTATAACGTCAACATTATGTCAGCACACTTCAGGATTTATGATTTATCATGAATAGAATAATATTCTGGGAAATGTCTGTTTACTATGTATTGGGTTTTGTTTCTGTGGCCTGAATCACATATATCAGCTGATTTATATATAAATTATATAACTTTCATGTATGCAATTCAATTAAAAATTTAACTTGTTTTTTGCCTAACAGGCCGGCGTAAAATTCCGAGTGTCTCTTATGTCAAAGGTGTTGAGGTCCCTAAAAGGACCCAACAATACGTTTGGAGAGCTGCTGTTGAAATGTGTAAGAATATGTCACAACTTGCAATGCAGGTGCGGTTTATCTTTTATCAAACGAATGAGTTATCTGTTTTTTTACTTAGTATACATCATTTTCTTCTCTCTGTAAAATTCAAAGTTACTTATAAATGAATCCAAATCTGCTACTTGTTTCAGATCAGGTACCTTGACAATCACGTGCGATGGGGTGATCTTGTTCAACCTTCACAGGATACTCTTGATGGAAAAGGTTCAGAGACACAAGCCTCCCTTTTTAGAAATGCTTTCATCTGTGGTAAACACTATGTGGAAGGTCAAACTCGCTATGCTGTGGATTTTCGGAGTCAAAGGCATCTTCCTTCTTGTATGACGAGGAATGCTGTAGAAGTAGAAAAAAGTGAAGCTGGAACGGATATATATTGGTTTTTAGAAGCAAGCATCCCTTTATATTTGATTAAAGAGTATGAGGAGAAGATGGAGAAAGTGTCTTCCCAACCAGCTGAGAAGGCTGTAAACGAATTATCAGAGTTGCAAAAAAGGCAGTTGAAGGCTTCCCGAAAGGATATCTTCTCTTACCTCTTGCGGAGGAGAGATAATTTGGAAATTTGTTATTGTGCTTCATGTCAGCTTGATGTTTTGATTGGGTAATTCATTTCAATAACCATTTCAAGTATTTACAAAATTTACTATTTACTTCATTTAAAACATTTTTCTAAGCTCTTTCAATTGTTTGCTGATAGTTTATTGATATTTTATGTAATCTGATTTTCAGGAATGCTGTGAAGTGCGCTAGATGTAAAGGTTTGTAGTGATTTACAGTCACAGCCTAATAATATGCTTATTCTTTACTTATTTTATTTTTTAAATTGTAAATTGTTATTTAAACAGTTATGTTCATGCATAAGATATAACATGTAAGCTCTGCATAAAGAAGTTTGAAAACCGATTTTTGATTAGTCGACTTAAATAGACACATCTAGAAAATGTTTGGTCCTTGCTCGCTTGCGGGCGTGTAATTGCATTCAGATTTTTGTAATGGTTTTCAAATGTGACATCAACAACTGTAGTAGTCAGATGATAGGAAGTATTGCTCCTACAAAACTATATTGGGGTCTGGTAACTCTGTCATTCGGAACTAGCCGTCCAAAATAAAGATGTCAAATAAACATGTTGTTTTCGTAATGTAAAGGATATAATTTAAATTTCTGCAGAGAACTTGTTTAAACATGGATAGCAAGTAATGCTTTTAATATAGTGTTGCTGGTAATGAAACTGATGGTGAAAACTGATATATTTCCCCGTTCTGTTTTCGCATCTTCTCCAGGGTGCGAGTTTATATTCTTGGCAGTTTTATCATTGTGACCATATAGTGAAACATTTTGAATTTCAGCTAATTTGTTTGTTAAAACTGCTTTCAGGTTATTGTCATACACAATGCATGGTTAGTTCAACACCGGACATGAACAAGGAAGTGAAATTCTTAGAAACTTGCAAACACTGTTATGAATCTGAGGTTGTCGCAACAGAAGAGAACCATGATGTTGCTAATACCAGCTTCTTGCAATTTAAAGAAACTCAGAATGCATTAACTGTGACCAAAGATACTCCCACCAGCTGCTCGCGAACAGAAAAACCTCAGAATACACCAACAATCTGCGAAGGTGGGAATAAAAGGGATTCTGTTATGAATCGTGCCCATGATCACACTTCTGAGAAATTGAGCAGAAAGGGCTCAAATTTGAAATCTGAATCAAGAAGCAGGTTATGTTCATGGGGCCTAATATGGAAGAAGAACAGTTTTAAAGGAAATGGATTCGATTTCAGATTAAAGAATATTCTGATGAAAGGCAATCCGAATTTCTCCGATGTTAGGTGTGACCTTTGCAAGAAGGCATATAATAAAGATTTTATGTATATTTCCTGTGAAACATGCAACAGTAAGCATGCTAATCATGACATTATAGTCATTCTCTGTATGTGCTCATCTTATTTTATGGTGTCACTAATTCTCGTTACAACTGAACTTGCAGAATGGTATCATGCTGATGCAGTTGAGCTTGATGAGTCGAGGCTATTTGATTTGTTGGGTTTCAGGTGTTGCAAGTGCCGTAGGATAAAGTCACCCACTTGCCCTTACACTGACCCAGTCAAAAAGCCTGTATCTGACGGCAGAAATCTGCGCAGAAGTGCTCCAAAGCAAGGAAGCTTGGGATTGGATGATCAACCTCTACGCCTAGAGGGTGCCAATCCTTTCGGTTCTCTTTCAAGGGCTGAGCATGTCACTGATGATCCAACTACAGAAATTAATATCAACTCCTTGCCCGGATCGAGGAACATATCTGTCGGGAGGCATTTAATGCAGAACACTACTGTGGTCTGTTTGCCAGAGAATAATATTTCTGTTGGCTTATCCGCCAATCTTGTAGAGAACTCCTTGCTTCCTGCTGTTGAATCTTCATCTTGCAAAGGATCGAATATCTCTAGAAATGACCTGGACGGGGTGATGTCTGACATTGAAGACTTAACTTATGAAGACATGGACTTTGAACCCCGGAATTACTTCTCACGTACAGTGTTTGGTACAGAGTTTGGTACATCAGTTGATGGTCAAAAGCATGTAGATGGAGTTGAATTGTCAATGACTGTCACTGATAATCTAAGGAAATCATCCACTCTTCCTTCAAATGGTAAATTTGAGGAATACGGAGCTAGTACTAATCAGCAAGAGTGTCGAGATTCGTTAGCACCACCTGTTTGTATTGGGCAATGTCGGATATGCTACCTTGCTGAACCAAATCCCGATCGGTGTTGCGAGATATGCAGGCAATGGATGCACAGCCATTGCTCACCGGTTGAGGAATCATCTGGGCTGGGGCCTTGGAGGTGCGTCAATTGCCGGGAGTGGCAGTAGTTGGTAATGTAAAGCTTTTGGTTTTGGTCCGGTCAATAGTATAACTTTGTATGCATCTGCATGATCTGTCTTGTTGATACAGAAGAAATCTCTGAGTTTGTCCCCTGTCGGTGCATTTTCATCACTGGGGTTAATTACTGTAGGGAGGGTGTCAAAACCTGTGAACGTAGAGCTACTGACAATGTGCAAGGGTAAAGCTCCCAACTAAATTTTGGTAGAAACAGGTTAAACTTTGCCCTTTTTTTTTTCAGAGAGATGACTTGATGCAGTTTCAATATACACAATTATATATCCCATATACCATAATAGGCCAGCAAAGGGAGTATAATCATATTATCAGCCAGATTCTTCTGATCAGACGAATAAGAGAATGTTTTGTGGCTTATCAATTGTCTTGTGGTAGGAATTCATTTTAATCTTTTACAAAAGAAAAATATTTGCAAGACCGAAATTTTGAAGTTATCTCAATTTTTTGCAGAATATTACAGTATGCCATATTCTTTATGTTGGTGCCTCATTTTTTTACTCCCGGGACGTTTAGAAAATAGTTGCATTGTGATTATCTTCCATACTTTGTTCCTTTTGCCAAGATTCTTCAGATTTCAATGTTTGAATTCAGACTTATATCTAGGTACCTGCTATATAGGTCCTGGTTCAAATCTTAAGGGTGATTTGATGTTACATCTTTTAGCACTTTGTTTGGTTGGATGGAATGAAATTTTGTACTATTTGTATGAAGAAATATTTGTACTAATCATTATTTTCTCCGTTACACTCTTACCGATTTTAACTAGAGCTTAAAATCGTCAATTTGAGAATGAATTTCCTATCCTCGATACTCATTTTCTTCACAATTAGCATAGAGAATCTACACTTGCATTCTTTTCTCTCTCTTTTTTTTACTCGAGTCCTTGTCCCGCTTAACTATGTAATATGTACATGATTTTTCATTCCATTTCTCGCCACTAATGGAGTTCTTGAGTTTCAAATTTCTGAACGTGGTAGCACACATTTTTAATAGTCCATAGATTTTTCAATCTGAATATCACCCCATAAAAAATACGTGCTTCATTTTAGGCGAGCTTGCGTGATATATATACATTTAAGAATTGCCAATAGGATATAGGACCAGAACAACCATTACAAGTGGCGAATGTTCCTCAGTTGCGCATCATTAAAAAGGATTAATTGACCTGAAGAATGTAAGTAGATTTTACTTGCAGAGATTAATCAATTAAATTCGATCATTTTGTAATCATATAGTATTGTATGGCCCCTCAAATCTTCTCTTATTCCATCTTTGACACGGTGTCGATAAATTTGCATGACTTGTTCGAACCAGAAGGAGTTTTTCTAAACGTTGATGACAGTATAGCCTTTAAACACAAAAGTACCAGTGTTACTAGTTTTTGGTTTTATCTTGCACTTTTTTCCCACGTTGAAATTTGTAAAAGAAATGCAAAATTTCAAGTCGCGGAATTGCAACTACTCAAGAATCGTGCACTGCTGTCTTGAAAAAGAAAATGGCCACTAGCATTGCATGTCCCTGTTGGCTCAAGCCGTAAAATGGTTGAGTTGC
This sequence comes from Saposhnikovia divaricata, assembly GCA_036435485.1. Taxonomy (NCBI): domain Eukaryota; kingdom Viridiplantae; phylum Streptophyta; class Magnoliopsida; order Apiales; family Apiaceae; genus Saposhnikovia; species Saposhnikovia divaricata. Next base: position 48,577,215 of record CM071594.1, on the reverse strand, counting down.
AACAATCTAGCATCCATTATGATCCTGTACTCTAGGTAACAGCAATTATATATTAATAAGCCTATAAAGCATGACGAGATTGCAAATCCAGCCTATAAAGGTAAAAATCAAGTTCTGTTTATGGCTAGCAGCTCCGTGTAAACACCAGCACAACCAAAGGCAATCTCTAATTTTGAAGGCTAGTGGATACCAACTTGTTCACCAGTACAAGGCACCCTTTAGCTTTGTAGTCTAGTGGATACCATCGGTAACAATATACCGAATGTTCAAGCTTCAATAGAGGCATGGGCGTGCTTATTAACTTTTTAGTGCATGCCTTCATGGCCCTTACCACAAGAAAAAAAGAACTTAAGGTAGTGCTTGTACCAAGTACCAACCAAACAATACAAGATTATACAATAGTATGAAACTACATCACAATTCACATACTTATAACTGAAGGTCGGGGCAGGGAAAAAAAAAATTAGAGATTTGCAACCGTACGGCAGATTACTTGCACAAGAACCACCCTTATTTATTTAACAAAAGCATATATCCTTATTCTGATATATGAATTCACAAAAAAATAAATGTTCTTTAAAGAACACCTTCCCTTACAATCAATTATATTTCACCACTATTTAGCAAAAAAAAAAAAATTATATTTCACCACTCACATGACACATCCCTATTATGCACATATTACAGAAAACAATTCAATGAAACACTGCTATATATAAATTTACGAAAAAATGAGGAAAACTAAGGTAAAAAGATATATTACTACAAACAATGTAATTGTGCCTCACGCTATCAAATTCTTCATCCCAAACCCTCAGAAAATTAAATCTAATGCTAAGCCGCTCACATAAATTCTCATCTCTAATCCCACCAGCCCTTGCATTGTACCATTCCATGCCTGCCTTTCAACTCCATGAATAAGATGGATGGGCCTGTTGTATAATACGCTTCTAAATTTTTAATGAACAAGTTTTGGAAAAATCCTCTTGCATGTCAAAGCAAAGCAGCTAGCATGGCCCCAGGATCTGATTGAGCTATGGGTGGATTTGATGGTGGGGCTTGTTGGGGAAAAGGTTGAGGTGCATGGGAAGCTGGTGGGATGCTAATTAATTGTTCTTTGATGAATTCCTTCAACCTGTTGATGTACAGAGTCAGATGATGTACCCAAGTTGTGACTGCTGACATATAGATATAAGCATGCATTTAGTGTACATATAACATACTCGTATGTCAGTGCAGGGTCCCCTGTGGCCACTGTCATGCGGAGCTGCGTTCTATCTGCAGGATCTGTCTCAATTCTTACCTGTGAAACCAATGATAGAAATTAAACTTCCCAAGCATAGATTTAACATATAAATTATAACTTCTCATAATTACACATAGCTAATTACTTAAATGAAATCAGTATGCTTTCAAATAGGCCTGTTCGAATACGAGTAGAAGTATTTGATCAGCAGTAACCATACACAGTAATTAAGAAATACTACAGAACAAAGCAAGTTACTATTGTATTTTTATATACAGAATTGAAAGTTAGATTATTTTTTATTATCTCAAAAGAAAGAAGCAGAGACCACAGCCTGAACAGTGATAAAATGAGGTGCACTCAGCTATGTTTTCTTTGGGGTTTCAAAGATAGTGGTCACTATAATATACACATGTAGGGAGCTTAGCGCCAGAATACACATTACAAGTCGTCAAATATCTTAATACCATATATTTACAACTTTTTAAAGGATGATGCTCACTGCTCATTAACAAGGTCTTAACTGTATTTCTAAAGAAAACAACTGAACTTTATAATATAGAACAGTAGAGGTGCAAATTGAAATCAAATTGAAGGCTGATATGCATAATCAACCACACAGCATCTTGTATTAACTCAAAAAGATACAGGGATAGTTTCAAATTAAGGAATATAATCTTACCAAGCATAGAATGGCTCTTGTGCTTTCTGAATAGAATGTCGTGCTAGCTACCAAATTATTCGGGTTTGGATCCTGAATACCATAGCAGAAAATACATTTGTTTTATATACATTACAAGGGAAGTGCCAGTTCAAATTGATACACAATGCAGTATTTTTTTAAAACTTACCAGTCCTGGACAAACCATCAAACGGAAACTGTTCAGTAAGTTCGCCATTTCCATAAGAGGCATTGGTTTTACACCTCTGACCTGTTCATTTTAATAGAAGATTTAGGTCAACACAGATACTTATAACTTAATCAAACAAATCGAACACATTGAAAGCTAGAACACAGCTGAAGATTCAAGTTTAGAAAGATAAAACTCATAGTTACTAACTTCTTCCTTCACTCCATGCATGGTCTATCACCAGATAATATCTATTTTTGTACCAGCTAGAATTTCAATATACAATAAATACATATAGTGAAGTATGCATTTTAGCCCTAGTACTGCCAGTTCTGTAAGTCAAGTTCAAAACTTGGAAACGAACTAACGTCTACTCTGCACCACGAATCTCTAGTTCGTCTGTTCATATTTATTACTGCAAAAGATGCCATGAACACGACACGGTCATGCAGAACAAACAATGTGACTGGTAGACCATTGCCCAATTCAATAACCAAAAGAATCTGCCTCGATACGTGACATGTGACAAAACAATATTACATTTAGGGCAACTTAAAATCTCTCCCATGATTCAAAAATAATCAGCGAGGGGTAAACATAAGGAAACAAAACAAGTAGGCAATGTATGATGCTTCCTTGCTGAACTAATGAATGGAAAGTGATCATTTATCAGACAATTCTAGGGAAAATTCCCATCATAGCCTCTTTCTTTTATCTTTACTTGGGATTCTTAACGGTACCATTGTGGTTTTGACTTTTTCGGGTGGTACCATCTCCTCATATTTTTTGCACCTAAACTTTTGATTTGTTGGTCTTAAACTCTTATTGTTAGTAAAAGTGAAAAACTCCTTAACTATCCTTAAATAATTTAAAATAAAGATCAAGATGAATTCAGTTCGATATTCTTCCTCTCCTCAAGTAACAAGCAATCTGGTATTTTCATCTTCAATCATCTAATCTCACAATGGTACCTTTAGGAATAGCCCTTTTTTACTTTAACAGGCAGAATTCTTGTGTAAACTATGGTAGCTCTTTTTGTATACTTGCACAGTTACACATTGGCAATTGTTAAGAATCCTAATGAACCACGACCAAATATTATAAGTTGGCTTAAAAACGTATCTCTACTCATGAAGTAAACTCTCAGAGTTCGCTTGTCAATACGATTTTGCCAGATTTAATTTATTCCCAATGATCCGCTTAAATATTTTATATTTTCTACCCTGACTACTTATCGAATAGTAAAATCAGCAAATGTAGTTATATAGTGTATACAAGTATAATATATTGTAGACATAAATTCATCAATGAAAATACTTGTAGAAATTGTTGAGCTCCTGCTTTTACTTTGTGAAGTCAATCTACTGCTAGCCTCTTATAAGGAACTAAAATCCAATTGCCTATTTGAAATTATCTTTTTATTTGAAACACTTTTACTCAATTCCAGTAAATACCTACATGCCCAAAGACATACTAAAACTGATGTTTCATGGTACTACTTACTAAAATATAAATGTTATTTGTTAGTTGCAACTTGCAATTAAGATACATGTAATATATGTTCATTCAAGTTGTGATTATATTGATAATGTATCTTGTTATAAGGTATCAGGTTAAAATTTTACCATACACAGCTTACAAATGTCTATATACAATATTTAACATGCATACCACTTCTTGAAGTTTTAAAGGTGGACCAGATAGTGACCTCCACTGGGGAAAAAACTCTTCTGCTGAAACTGGGATTGGCTGAAGAAATTTATTCAGGACAGCAGGAAGCCGAAGTTTTACATTCACCTAAAAAACATGAATTAAGTACCAAGTACTTGTATGCATGCACAACACAACAAGAAACAAATTTATGGAAACTATACCAAATCGGTTCCAAACTTGTACGAGAATTCAAGTACAGCAAGATCCCTGCTCGGGCGTAAATTGACAACTTCGAGTGGACATTGCACCTAGACAATTGAACAATAAAAAGCAACTAACCATAGTTTGAGGGGAGGAAAATCTGGCAGGAGTTGCACCCACAATTTGTTCAAAAATCATAAGCAACAAACTAACCTGTGCCCGTGGTGGAATTATTTGAGGTACTTCTGAGAGCTCTAACTTTAAATGGGATGGAGCTAACATCAATGCTTGAACTGAAACAAGTGGAGCAGTATTCTTGTTTCCCAAGAAAAGTACTACTCGCCCCTGATGAGATCGCCACTCTGCTTTGATGCCAATCTAGGATGGTATATAAAGTTTAATTACTTACAACAATCTTATCTAAATATTGATTTTATATAATACAAGAGTTACAGATCAATTAACAAGATCTAACATTTAATGTCAATAGTTTTGAAAGTAGAAATACCTGAACATAAGGGTCTTCATACAAGACACCACTATCTTTCAGGCATAAAGCATGAAACCTTTGGGCAATATTTCCTATTGGCTGTAAACATGAACTTACGTAAGAGTAATAAACGCTATAAAATACCACAACGATTTTTTTCTTTGATATCAGGAAAGCATTTAATTCTTTTTTGGTTATGAAGAAAATAGTAAACATAAGAACAAAGCAGTTGATAAATTGCTGGACAGATTCACCTACAACATGATTAGTGATCTTTTGTGCAAGTAATTTCATTAACATGCCTTGAAATGACTAATACACACAAGAATAGTACTTAGAATTGGTACTTAAACAAACAAAATTAGAAGTTCAAAAGCTATTACTAGCTCCGAGCTCGCTTAAGCCATTCAACCTGTCCCCAGGAACATCAAAATGGATTATGCCAAGTCCTTGTCACAAACAAAGTATTTATTTGATAACAATGTAAGTTATTTGATCAGAACCAAACTATGACTAAGTGTCTATAGTGAACGAAAAGAGTTGAGTTACCAAATTTTGCTAATGATGCGGACAAAAGAATGAAGAAATTAATTTGTATGTTTTTATTATACACAGATAAATTAATTGTAATTGATTAGCTATTTTACGTTACTAGATTAATAAGTATATACTATATAACAGTAGTAGAATAATAAATGAATTTGTTTCCCTTAATCTAGGATTTCACTTGTTCTACAAGTTTGCTTCTTGTCCAAGTTTTAAATTGTGATTATTTGATAAATCTGAGGATTTATTTGTGACTGCCGGTTCTCTGTGGTGAAAGATATAATCCCTCTTTCAACCATTTTCTTTAAACTTGTCCCACATCAGCTATTCTTTAAAATATCAATTATCATACTTTAAAATCTACTAGAGGAAAGTGTATTTACAGAATAACAGTGCACATGATATTATCTCCAAGCAGGTAGATAGTTCCAAACACTACACAGTTCACATAAAGGTGAGGCACACATAAAAAGAAACATCATAAACAATGTACAGCTGTAAATCCTCTGTTAAGGTTTGGAAACAATTTAACCTGTAATAGGATATATGTACCGACCTATTTTGAAGTCCTGGGGCTTAAGCGGAATTTATGGAACCCACTATTGGGGTGTTTGTTTAATGTTTCTTCCTCTTCTAGGAGAAAGATAAGCTAAAACAACCAGCCTATCAGATAGGTGTCTACTACACTGTTGACAATGAAGTTGGCAAGGTTTGGGGATTGAGTGGTTTGTGTAGGGCCAAGCTGACAAGCAATATCACTAATGTAGCCAATAAATATATCCAATTCTAAAATAAAGGTGCAAGAGTAGCTCCTTTATTTCTGTCAAGTATCTTTTTGGGAGAAGGTAAAGAAGAATATGTGCAAGTGCAACCATCCCTGCGATAACTAATCATCTACAGAAGTGTGGATGGTTAATTCTGCACTAGATGATTCCAGAGTTTGAAAGAACCAAAACAAAGGCCAGCTTATTCATCCCCTACAAGGCTACAAACAAGAGGAACCCTGCTTCCATTATAACCTACCACCCTTCTTCCAACCATCACAAGGGAAAAAAATGGACAGTCTAATTCTTAAAATTATCGCAGGAGGTTATTACACTAAAATTACGACAGTATGTATCAAACTTTTGTTTAAAAGACTTATCTTCTTGTATACCCCGAGAGATATCAGCCTTTATCAGTCGATGTTGTATCATATCATTACCATGCTTAAAAAGTTATGAAAAATCACCAACAATAGGAATACAGCAACAAAAGGGCGTACCTGGACAGTATTAGTCTGATTTCCAACGGGTGCAAGGGCTAGAGCATCTGCTCCAATGGGAGGACCAGATACTGGACTACTTTCAGATTCGGCAGAAGCAGGAGGGCCTTCGATTGCTAGTGGGCTTAAAAGATCGCCAAGGAGATCTGCTGAAGGTGTAGAGGCTTGAAGATCTGTTGCACTCCCATTTGACCGAGTCAACACTTGATCTGCTGTGTTGTGACCCTGTCAAATAACTGTTAATATATTGTCTACAAACGATGAATTTTCAAAACACATATTTAACTTAAGAAAATTACAGTTGACATGCATCTCACCTCATTGCTCATGCTTGGCATTTTGACTGGACCTAGCTGGGCCTCGGGTGGAATTCCATTAGCAGTGGGTTGATCTGTTACTGTCAAAGCATTAGATGTTTGTTGTTGCGCCCGTAACTTGATAGCACTTTGCTCAGCAGTATCAGCTTCAGTATCTTCAGCTTTTTTAATCAACGAGGACTGAGTTTCAAAATGAGATGGTATGATTAGGTAGTGCGTGTATGCGGACAGCAAAATAGTACTAGTTAGATTCCAAAATTGTAAACAAATCTGAGCCTCCCGTGCAGAAAGAGGGTTGAGCAAATAGTAAGAAAAGTACAAACATACCTTCCGCTCAGGAAACTTCGGCATTTCAGCTAATATATCCACTAAAGCTGCACCTTTTCTGCTCAACGCAAAATACTCTGCGGCTCGTTGCTGTATCTCAACGTCAATGCAACTCTCATATCTGAGAAAGGTGAGAATATGTTAAAGCTTATAGCATATATCGATCATCCAAGAATTATGTAGCTCAAGTTACTTTGACGACAATATACACACTTGCTGAATACTGCCCAAATTTGATTCTGTAATTCTGGGTCTGGTGGTTGAGAATGCATCAATATCTTTGCATATGTTGAAAGCAGGATAGGTATTGTAGGAGTCCTGAAGTGAGCATTTGCACAAAACAGATTACTAAGAAAAAACAATTTGTCACGAGGAAAAAAAAAAAGAAAAAGAGGCATATCTAGACTTACGAAACTGTCGGAAGCTTATCATGTATTATAGCAAATATTTCCTTTGGACTACACCCAGGCCGTCTAGCCAGAAGGTGACTGTATTCTCCGAGTAGATAGGCACTAACCTGTTCCCAAAAATTAAAAGAGAAAAAGAATCCATAGTGGTCATTACTGATAAAAAAAACTAGAATTCTGTAAGACATATTTCACGCTGTAGAAAAAATCCAGCTTTAAAGCTAGGCAAACAGGGGAAGAAAATAACGGTCCCGGGTACAAAAAAAATGTTAGGAGCCAATGCTCATGTCATAGGCATCTCTACATTGTATATTACATTACAAGAAAAAGTTGGGAACAAAATTCTAATCTAATTCCCAACAGATAGATAAAATCTGAAACGACTATTTGTTTGCCAACTGCCACTTACGATGTTGGCGCCAACAAAAATCTGACTAGCATCCATTATCCTGTTTAATGTATTTAATTATCACACTGAATTAACAGTTGCAGTGCTTAAAGCACTACTACCCATCTCTCTTAAGAAAATAATATACTCCGGAAAGATCCACACACCACAAGTGAAATACATACAGGATAAAAAAAAAAATTCTCCCAAGAAGTCAAAATACAAGCACAACAAATAAGCTCCAACACGAAATATTCAATGGTTCTCCGCACCTTCGCCATACATACAGAATACGAGAGAAGAATAATGTAGACAAAAAGATACAAACCTTCACCATTGTTTCATGTATGGCAGGCTTATCAAGATACTCCCTTGCTTTAAGTGCTGCATAAGGCTGGTAGAGACATAAAAGTGAGCATAAATATTAATTCAACTTTCAAGAAAGACAAAATGCAAAAATATGCTTATAGTCACCTGCAGGTCGTCATTGTTTGTTACAAACTGCACTACCCGAAACCAAATGTCATCACTGACAAAGTCTCCTGCTTTATCAATTAATTGTAGGATAACATCCACATACCTGCATTATAAGAGGGAAAAAAATGTGATAAATAAATAGTTTAGAGATAAAGTATTTTACGCCTTACAGAAGAATACTTGCAGAAATAAAAGTATTAAATTTTGAACCTTTACATTCACAGAAAAGGTAGGATCATAGATTTACCGACTTTAGATAAGAATCAAAAGGACATGATCTTGTGCACATTTTCATACAAAAAAATACAATGTTGCAAAGAAGAAGATTAAACTATAATTTTCAGCTGAGTGATTGTAGATTAAAGATTATTGCGAAAGATGTAAAGAACTGCAAATTCATAGAAAATACCACACCATGATAAATCAGGTGCAAACTTCTCTGCAAGAATAGCAGCTTTAAGAGACAACTCTTCACGCATTGCAAAGTCTGCTGTGCCAAGGTACTGAAAAAAGGACATTTTCAGCAGCATACCCTTTGCATTACATAATCAAGAAATCATAAACAAGGAAAAACTTTCATGTAATGATGTTCACCTGTAACAGTTCTTCAACTATGTCCTTCGCATTAGAAACATCACACATACCATACAGTAGATCTAGAGCACGTCTCCTAATACTGTAGACAGAATTTTTTGCTAGTTACAGTAACATAAAGCAGGAATACAATCATTACAAGTAGGAGCACAGCACACTTAGAGTAACAAATTAGTTCAAATGGTACAGTGAATCAAAATGGGTCTCACATCCTCAAAAAGACTTAGAAAAGTTGTCAGCTTGATAATAAATATTGTAACCAAGTGCAGGTGGGCACATGGTCCACCTGCACAGTTCACCTCTACTGACACAGCAGTTGGAGGATCAGTTCTTGATGTTGGGTTTTTAATGGAAGAGTACAAGAAAATGGAGATCATTGGTGAAATACAAATAAAATTCTGCATATTTATTCCATATCTAATAATTCAAGAATAAGCCTTTATATAGGCTAAAAAAGATGAGTGAAAAACAAAAATAATCAATTATAATCAACTTTGAATTATCCTCAACACTCCCTCTTCAAAGTTCTAAATTTGTTGATCAATGATGTACATCCCACATGACCATCATATTTTTTCTACGAGAACTTCTCTCCACAAATCTCTTCTAGGAGCACTTCTCTCCACAAATTTCCGGTAGGTGGACTTCTCACCAATTTTATTTGTCGATGCACTTCTCACATTAAGAATATGTTTTTGAAGTATAGAGCACTTCTCTCCACGTCCATGGTGCACTTCTCACCATAATAAAACTTCTTCCATGACTATTTTTGTCATGGTTTCCTTCCCATCGTTATCATGATACACTTCTACATGGTATCTTCTTGAATAGCTTTCTTGAACTTCTTCAAGACCTTTATCATCGCCGTCAAAATCTTTGGAAGCAACATCACAAGAATCATCTATGTTTTCTGTTTGTTTACCCCGAAGCAGCTTATTAGCTAGGAAGCACGGACATGGCAAAAAGGGTGTCGTACACACAGACACGGCGACTCGACCGACACGGCTGAGTACATGCAGGGGACACGACTCCCACACGGGACGGACACGCGCCTAACTCGGCCCAGGGACTCAGCCCACCTCAAAAAGGCCCAAACAAATCTGAGTTTTACCCTAATATCAATCGTTTCTCATCTTTTGAATCCTATCTCTGTTTTTCATCATTCTTTTCATATATATATACTTGGGATGGGGGCCAATTTTAAACTAAAACGACAAGCCAAATATTGAATATGAAATAAGAGGTGCGTATATATATAGTTTACAATATTAAAGTCGAACTAGAAATGTTTCCTAGTCGATTTTGAGTCCACAATCACTAATTTACATGAAAAAAGTAAATAAGGGCTAAGAGACTATTAAAATATAATTAAAAATTAAAAAAATCAAATTAAAATATTTATATGCATAAATGCTATATATATAAAGAGAAAAATGTTCCTACAGTTAACTTTAGGAGAATTTCCTAAAGTTAACCATTAAAATCATTTGATTGTTACCTTTTATTTATAAGGGCCCCGCAGGGGCATTAATGATTTGTCTTTTTATTTTGGAAAGCATGTGATGTGTCTTTATTTCAATGGTTAACTGTAGGAAATTCTCTTATAGTTAACTATAGGATCATTAAACCCATAAAGAGAAAAATGTTCCTACAGTTAACTTTAGGAGAATTTCCTAAAGTTAACCATTAAAATCTTTTGATTGTTACCTTTTATTTATAAGGGCCCCGCAGGGGCATTAATGATTTGTCTTTTTATTTTGGAAAGCATGTGATGTGTCTTTATTTCAATGGTTAACTGTAGGAAATTCTCTTATAGTTAACTATAGGATCATTAAACCCATATATAAATATTACTAGATAAAATTTTATTTCTGAGCTTAATACTCGAAATTTGCATCCAATGGGGGGCAAAACATATAACTAATATCAAAAAATAATTAACAAATAGATAATTATTATATAAATAAGTATATATTAGGCTAATCCTGGGGGCCATGGCTACCTCTGGCCTCCCCTTGGCCTCGTCCATGCATATATATATATATATATATATATATATATATATATATATCAACCTGATATATCTACATACGCCCATATATGCATAATCCCATACATACATACATCCATATATATATAACTACATCTCAGACTTTCTTATATATATTTACATCTGCGATTATTTATATATTAGATATTGCTAGGATTCAATATTTGATACAAATCTTATACTTTTTTTGAACTATTTTTTATTTGTCGTGTCCCGTATCCAGGACTCTTTAATGAGTGGCGAATCCCCATGTCGCCATATCTGAGTCGGTGCTTTCTAGCTTATTAGTAAGTAACCCCCAGTTTTCTATACTGAACCTGGCTCGGATATCATTTGTTGGTTTTTTAATGGAAGAGAGAGTAAAAGACAATGGAGATCATTGGTGAAATAGAAATAAATTTCTGCATATTTATTCCATATCTAATAATTCAAGTAATAAGCCTTTATATAGGCCAACAATGATAAGTGAAAAGCTAACATAATCAATTATCCTAACAAACTTCTACTAGATAACAATAAAGAAAATTTAAAACTAATTCAAAATAATGTCTAATCAACTTTAAATCATCTTCAACACTTGACACCTCTAAATGAAAGTAAGCCCTTCTACTGGGGTTCCTTCAGTTCCGCACAAGGCCAGACTAGTACGGCATGTAAAGGCGTCATTATATAGTGGTCGACAATCTTGGGACAAACCTGAATTTGAAAAGCACCTAAATCTTCTCTACAAACAAGATGTCTAGCATAGTCCACTATTTACAATTGTTAAAAACATTTATATATGAGCAATTTACGAGGCTTGTGCAGTTAAGTTACTTTAACCAATAATATTAACTAACGACGAAATTATGACTGACTAAAATTATCATTAACTGGAGACTAATGCACAGATGAAACTGAACCTGATGTCAGGATCCTTCAGAGAGGTTATAATTTGGGCTTGATGTCGTTTTATAATGTCCTGAACATCTGTAACCATCAACATTCGAGTCATATTTTCCTGCACATAATCAGTCAAATTGATGAATCAGATAATTAGACTATTTAATCCAAGTTTTTAGAACTTGCAATCAATCAAAAGGAAGCAATGAAAACGCTAACCAACAATAAGAAAACTCTTCAACTTACCAAACCAAGATACCTAATGTTTGGCTCACGCACAGCTATGAACTTTCCAAGTAAAGCAACACACTGCGACATCATTTCTTTTTCAGCATCAAGGTGCATGACCTGTACTAAGCAACACAGATTATTGTCAACTTAATATAGAAAATATGGGAAAAGATTAAAGATAACACACTGGCAGTCTCCACTCTCCAGGATGGATTAAGCAGTGATGTGATGATTACAACTGAATGTGTATACCTTGACCCTTTTGCCTTGACAACAATATAACACATTACAACATTAAACTTTTTAAGTAACCCAAGGTACTTAAATATATATCAATTTTCAGTGGGAAAAAATACTATGCAAAAGATGCTTTTTCTTTCTCAGAAAAAATTAATCCCTCTGTGTTAGTAGACAAGTAGGATTGAGTGTCTTAAATGGCATATGTTATGCTTAAAGTGACACCAGCAAAATTTCTTCCTTGCTACAAGTCAGAAATATTTCTACCAACAGCAATCAAGAGATAACACATCTAGCATTACCTGCTAATTTAAAAGACAAGCTGAATGTCCAAAAACCTGTTCTCTCATCCGATTTTTGGTATTATATGAAGGACTAAGATATCATTATGCAAATGTACTTTTTACAAGCTGTTTCCGATAAAACTTTTTGAGTTTACAAGCATTTAGTTTAAAAAATATATAATGCTGCTTCAATTTACAAAAGTTAAAACAAAAGATATCATTTAGCCTTTATGTTAATGTATATTCTACAGATCTAAACTTGACTTTAAGTTTTATGGGTGTAGTTGAATTAGTGCAGGGCAGTGGCGTCACCTGTACTACATGGCTACATATAAGTGAATAAGTGATGCCTTCTCTTGCATAAACAAAAGAGTTAAAATTATTACTTTACTTCATATTGTGATCTTCCTTTGTAGGAATAAATTTTCTGCTTCCCGTCTTTATAACATAAAAATTTTAACCAACTGTGGACAAATTTAAGAAAGCCATATTATGCTCTTCTACAAAGTAAACCTTTACCTCTTGCATCTGTGCTCAAACACAAAAGTTAGTGCTCTTAAATTGCCTGATGCATACTGTAATCTAGCTTATGTGTTTTTTCTCAAAGGGTGTACTCAAATTCCATGTTGAGGTACTAAACATCTTCTAACTCGCAAGACTTGCAACTTCACTTTACATATATAAACAACATGGGCCATATTACCTAAATCCACACAAAACTATAGTACTCAGCAAGTCGGATAAGGGTGTCTACACTATGTCATTTACCTAAAATTTTAATTTACACAGCAATACACATAGGAACATGATGCAACATATTGTTCAAATTTAAATTTCATTGATAGTTTGATACAGTCAACAAGTAAAGGAACTTCTATGCATGCAACATTTCACAAAGCTTGCATTTTGGAGTTCAAGAAATGATAAAAGTTACTAAACAGGAACAGATGTAAAACTGCTACTTCAATGTACTGGGAAAGAGTAACAGTTACCAGAGCAAGGGCTTCAAATAGTACAGCATGTGATGCATTGTTCTTGTTTACATTTTTCACAACATCGGTACCCATTAAAACTCGTTGTAAAACCTACATCAAAAGCTCAATTTTGTCAATATATTGTATCTAATCATAACACCGAGAAGTAGTATATATTTGTACGAGAAAACTTGCTTCAAACAATGATCTTCTTGTGTTTGGATCCTCGATGGTTGGAAAATACTGAAGAGCTCTCATTGTTTTGACCTGCATTCATATAATTAAAATTATTACGAGAGGGTATTACATCAGTAACTATAAAAAATCATGGTCATTTAATAAAACTCAAAAAGAAATAGAAAAAAGAAATAAATTAATGTACCATTCATATAAAAATAAAGACCAAACAATTTCAACTTAAAGTCTACATTAAATACATCTAAGCCTTAAACAAAAAAATTACACAGGTTAAACTCCATCATGTTTGAACTTTGTACAAAATTGACTTTAGTGGTTTGAGTAATTAATAAGTAAATTTTCTCTATTGCAACCCTTTCGCTTGGTCATACTTCGTTTCCTGGAATCTTCATTTTGCCTCAAGTACCCTCGACACGGGAACATGGGTTTGGACACTTATTTTAGGCCAAACACATGTTAAATTTTCAAAACATTGCCGATTCCAACACTTGGACACCTACGGCCGGTTGCGGGTAACAAAGACGTCATATATTATGCCTGCATACAGATATATGTACAAAGACATGTCCACAGAAATAAAGGAAGATAGTAAACACAAAATAGAGTCGGAAAGATCAACAACAGATCCACCATTATTAGCTGACTATAAATACAAATCTAGCTCCCATAGATTTTAAAGCAAAGCCCAAATACCCGATATGATTTCAAGTTTTCGCCTACTTATAGTACTAATGAAATACTGAGAAAAGGTATGTACACACCTGAAGCCAGGGAGAAGGGATACCGTAGTACGTGTATTCTTGGGGAATGTCCTGATTTCTAGCAAGCCTTTCTAATACTTTCACACATTTTGGAAGACAACTCCAATATGAATCATAATCCTTTGACACTAAAGCAACAAAAAGGCTCATAGATGATGTCAAAACACCTAGGTCGCGTTCATCTAATAGTTGAGCCATCCGATCTGACCTGAGAAATTGGAAACACATCATTAAAGCAACTGCATACAAATCGGTATATAACTGTCTATATACATGGATACTTTGCTTTCTCCATACGAATGAGAACCTTATTCCACTGAGCCACCCATACAAGTTTTAGCAAAACGGAATTACAACAAACGAAGTTAAGCTCATTCAGGATATGCCTCAAGAGATCTATCATCACACTTACCAGCCATCAACATTACAAACATCAGGATTTTTCCTAAAAAGTCGCAGTAAACACAGGGCTGCCTTTTTTCTCACAAGTGGTCTGCAACTACTGGAAAGCTGAAACAAAGGGTAAGAGTTACAACCATTTACATTCAGTATAAGCACACATTAGAATTAATTTCTCTTACAAGTAACTTCTGAACATCGGGTGCCAGGGATTCAGCAAACTCTCGCCCACCAATATTACCAACCTGTAAGCATAAGATAAACGGAAAAGGGCCGATTATATATCTGAATGGACAATTTAAGTTCCATATAGTTCTAGAAGCCAAAAAACGTTTAGGAATAAGAAGAAGACAGATATCTAAAAATGTAAACTTAAAACAAATCACTCTACTATTAGAAGCAACAACAAGAAAGGCTGAAAAAGAATTTCAGCAAAATCTGTACTAAAATTTATTTACTGTTATGCCATGTAACTGTATTAAAAGGGTCTGAGACGGTTATTATAATGGAGAACATTGTGATAGTAATTACACATATTCCCAAGTAAAGATTTACAGACCAAGACCTTACGAGCAGTAGGCACTTCATTTCAAGCACATTCGCATTCTAAAACTAGCTCTATGTCTGTAGAGGTTGACCAAAATTGAAGGCAACCAAAAGAAGGCACTGTTTGGGATTGCTGTTAAAATTTGATGTGCTGTTAGAAAAAGTGCTGGTGAAAAAAGTAGTGTTGTAAAAAACTGAAGACTGTTTGGTAATTTTTTTGATAGGTGCATGTTTTGGTGTAAATATAAAATAAAATTAATGTTTCTGATGAGATTTGATGTTGAAACCAGCAACTGCTTCCCGCAAAAGCATGGGGAGACCTGCTTTCTCTAAAAGCAGCTTTTAGGCCAAAAGCACTTTTCAGAAAAACAGCTTTTAAATTTTACCAAACACTTTTTAAGCTGCTTTTCAGAAAAAAGCTGTTGTTGCTGTTTGCAACAGCAATACCAAACACACCCGAAGTCATGACCAGAGGTTAAAATGGAATATTGTGATTGGTAACTGATCTAGTCAATTATTATTCATTACATTCATAAATGTTAGCTTCTTCTTCATAATCTTCTTTCCTTTTCTTTTCTTTTTTGCAAAGTTAAATGTTAGCTTCTTAAGTTCCAAAGAGACAAAATTTAACACTGCCCATAAATATTTTGAATTTATGTTATGAGGAATAACAAGGAAAAACATGCTTAGCAAAAAAACACACATTTAGCGCAAAAAAAAAAAAGAAAAAACATCTAGGATCACTGATCACATGATAGCAGCATATTTTCAGCAGATACCATGATATTTATTGATGAGAAACGAATAACAAGTAAAATTTAATTATCACCTTAACTCTTATCTAATAGCATGCTTAATCAGTTTCTAGCATACATTGGTGTTCAAGTATATTGCATTAATTTTGAAAACATTGTCAATTGATCACAAAAAAAAATCTTGGTCCTGTGGCTTTCGTTCCACTGATAATACCTGTTTTATATGAAAGGTACTACTCATTATTACATAAGCAAAATTTACATAAAAAATAGATTGAGAAGGTATAGGAATATCTTGAGGATAGGAACCGGAGAAGTTAATACAGCAAATGGAAAAGAGAAAATTTAATTCAATAAATTACATACTCCTCCTATATACTTCCTGCAGCAAGATATCGTACAAAAACTAAAAAAATTATACATTAAAAAAATTTAAGATGGAATATGGAAGAAGTATGCAAACTTATTGAGACAAACGCAAGAAAATTTTTTTGTTTTGGGATATCACAAAGGATAAAAGATAGAAGTGAGAAAGCGGGAGGCCGGGAGCTTCTTCTGGACACCCCCTAAATTGGAAACAGAGTCTCACTCAAAAGTGCAAAGGTGGGAGTACTAAAGTCTAAACTACTACAACCATAAGACATCACATTATTAAGTTAACATAATAACAGCAACTATTCTTCGTGATGGGTGACTTTGGTCATTTTTCAATGCCTTTGCAAGTGCTCCCAACCCCCAGGTAATGGTTGACCACAATGCCTATATACCCTGAACTATTTACAATTTTCACACATTCGACATGTTTAATGATCAAAAAGCTGGCAAGGAACTATGTACAATCTAACACTTGTTAGCAACTCCAAGAATTGGCAAGGGATAGGAGCAGAACACAATAAAAAAATGATCAAACATGAGTTCTCAAGAACTTGTCAAATTCACAATTTTTGGTGCATTTAAAATAAAAAAAGGAAACTTTCTCTCCCACTCTTTAGGTTTCAAGCGATACTATATACTATCAAAAACAACAAAGTTGTCAACTTTGAAGGATCGGGTGAAATCAGACAAGCATGTGTAAACATATACATAAGGATGTGAAGCAATATTAAAAAAATAAGAATTATTATAAAAACATACCAACGTCAATGCAAGGCATTGAAATGTTTCATTGCGACCAATGATGTCATTGCGGACAGTATTGATGGCTAATCTTAAAAAATCATGATTCTCGTTGAGCAAAGATGACGTCACAATGTATCCAACCTGCAGATACATCACCATTGTTGAGCAATTATGCCAAACATATCTAAACTGAAACATATAGACAAAACACTGATCACATATAGCAGCTTGTCACTTGAAAAAAACTTTGCTACAATATAAACCATTATCATACTATTAGGTGCTGTCAGATATGACTTAGAATGCATATAGTTTAAATCCAGTACATGCGAGTTTTGCATCTAATTGCTTTAGAGTACAATGAAACATTTACCAACAGCTACTTGTAATAGAAAAAAATATCTTGATAAACTAAGAAATAAAAACAATTCTGATGTGGAAATCATCAAGAAATACAAATTCACATACACGGTTATATTACCCATACTTCTCATCCTGAAAGAGATAACCGGTTGTTGGAAGAAACTTTACTTCCAAACAAGAATCACTCTTGAGTCATAAAAATGTAGCTACCGTAGCAAAAATTAAAAGAAATTCTCAGCTTCACAAATCACAATTACAGAGGATTAAATTGATCTCAAGACCTCTTATCATCCTGCTTCGTCCAGTAAACCCCATAAATCTTACATGGCATATAGAAACAATTCCAATATGCCAAACAAATTGATTTTTGAAATACTGAATGATGAACGGACCTATGGAACCTTTTAAACGACTTTATTGCAGATTTATGCATA
Source organism: Saposhnikovia divaricata (assembly GCA_036435485.1). Classification (NCBI taxonomy): domain Eukaryota; kingdom Viridiplantae; phylum Streptophyta; class Magnoliopsida; order Apiales; family Apiaceae; genus Saposhnikovia; species Saposhnikovia divaricata. The sequence continues at coordinate 48,559,221 of CM071594.1, read as the reverse complement.
AGGCTGCGAACTATCTTCTATATTTTCCTGCTGTCCAGATCAGCAAGGTTCTAAATTCAAATACTCCTCAGTCTTCACCAATATTAAATTAGTATCTTGCACACATGTCATTAGACATGGCCTATCAAATATTATATGGTATCATTGTCACATGTTTTAAATTTGGAGTTCAGATCTATATTATTATTAACATCAGGTGTTTCTTCATATATAATTATATATGCATAACATTGGTATCAATGTAACATCTATTTAAGTTGTTTATCCCACAACTTATCGGTCTGAGTTCTATGAAGCATATACATGGTATAAGGAAGATACAGGACGGTAATGAAGATATGTGATGTAGAACTGTTAAGAAGTCACAAAAACGATCTTAGAATTTTTTTCATTTAAATGCATGAGAAGGAATGTCATAATTGTGGTCATGAAAGTTACACCAAATTGCAACGATATGAAAGAATGGAAATGAAATATTTTAATGCAAATCGCCAAATCCTACTCCATCACTCCTAAGTCTCACCAGTTAAAACATGTTAACATTTTAACTGAACAAGAAGTGAGAAAAGAAAAATGATTAGGATAGTAATCAATTTAAAACGCGAAGAAGCTGAATAACCAATGATTTCCAGTAGAACTGAATTTACTTTTATACGAAAAGAATGCTGAACTAAAAAAAGGCCTAACTAGATCAAATGTTACAATTACAAACAAAAAGGTCACCTAGTATTTTCTGCCAAATTTTGATCAGATAAACTGGCCTCGGGCTAGTTACAAAACAGTCTACAGGTAAGTACTGTTCTGATTGTTAAATACTTAAGCTGTGCCACTTCTTACACTTCCATAATATTTGTCACATGTCACCACTAACTAAAATTTCCATTATATTGGTCATATGTCATCCAGAGCAGAGAAGAATAAAACATAATTAAACAAAACAATAAAATTAACTTCACCCTATGGGATAAAAAAAAAATACCTGCTTTTCTGGATACTTTGGTGCTGATATTAATGAAACGGCTTCCATATGACCAAAATCCACGTCATATCCCAGCATATAAATGTATAGCATTTTCCAAACATATTTCTTCTTTTCGTAAGGTGTCAAACCCTGACATTTGAAGAGAATAGATTTAACAATCACAAAGCTTGGTTTAACGATGTAGGCATCAGTAACCAAAGCACACACACAGGACAACAATAGGAATGTATGAAAAGGTAATTTATGACCCCAAACTGCTAGTGCATCACCTAAATTTGCCAAAACACTGGAAATGTATTAAATATTAATTAATGATTTATTTATAAACTCTTGTAATACTTAACATCAATCATGTTTAAATTATAAATTGATTTTCAACATGTGTTCTTTTGTGAGAAAAACTTCTCTCTTTTAAGATCTATATCTACGAAGAGCTCCCAAACACCTCCCTACACCTCGTCCTAGCCCTACATCAAGTGGTATTCAGAGCCAAAATTCCCTACTTTTTTCTATTTTCCTATCTACATTTTACCCAATTTTCTAGCCTTGGTGCCTCACCCAATCCTTCAAGTTTTTTAAAAGATCGACACTCAACCAAGGCAAAAGCACATTTTGCAACAGGAATATAGCCTAATCTCGAATCTACCAAATTATTTCAAAATATACCTACTCATACATTTGTTGCTCATCACAAGTCCTACTCCAAAGAAATTTTGAATATGCAGAATTAGTTTTGACTTGTCGGGATCAATGAATGTCTCCAGAGAGAAGACAAGTTAGAGTTAGTTTTACAAAAACTTGCGCTAAGAAGCTAATTCACTGTTTTTTAGGTTTGCTATCACACTCTCTTCAATAGACCTTGGCTATTTAAGATTATCCAAAGAACGTCATGGTATGATGAAATGTTTGCAAAATTGAGAATCTGAATTTAAAACATAAACACTAATTGATATAGTCATTGGGTTGGAGAAGATGCAAGGCACTATGCAAGATTTCTTTGCTTCAAAAAGGATACAGCACTAACAACTAGTCATATATACGAGAGCCTTCCCAAAAAATCAGTAAGAACTCAAGTAAACGAAGATGTTAGCAACCAACTTGTGATAGTGCTCGACCCGCTTTCAAATTTATGAGATAGACATAAGAGCAGCATCGAAAGTTCAAATTTTCTATGTCCAAATCCCTAAAATCAAGGTGCACCGCTTTGATTTTTTAGTCCTAAATGTGATCTATGGCTTCTAAAAGTTCAAGTCCTGGAGCATTCTTTAAGAATTAATAAACTAATTTGTATATATGTTTCTGGATAGACTTCATTTTTAATCGATTCGGTGTTTATAATAGGTAAGTTAATTAAAAAAAATATTCAGGAAGTAGAGTTGTAATGTAAGTTGATACTTTTTAAATTATGGTGGTAGATCAGATTGGAATTTAAGTATATATAAAGATTACTTTTCTTTTCATTTTAAATTTACTTAGCTTTCAAGCCATAAGATTTCTTTATAAACTCTTCTATTACTAATTAATCATTACTAATCAGATTTTAATTATAATTTAGCTTGAAACTGTGTATTCTCTTTCATGAAGTCGTATAGTTGAAGATATTTGACCGGGACGAGTTCCCAATATCTAACCTAGACCTCGCCCTACATCAGCATTGGTACTCTTATAAGACCCTTCAATCAATTTTATATAATATGCAACATTCGATCTATCAGTTATCTCCAACATATACTTGCCCCCTAAAGACTGGCAACTTGCATTGCATAATATACTACTATACACATCTGCTAGACCATTTCAATTTCAATCATATTCATTTACTATGCAACATTACTCGGACTCAGCTATAAGTGTCCGACATGAGTACGTGTCCAAGTATCAGACTCGGCAACATATTGAAAAATATACATGTTTTTTGCTTAAAAGAAGTGTCCTCCGAGTGTCGAGTGTCTGATACCGGTACTCCAAGGTAAAATAAAGAGTCCGAGTAATATAACATTAGACAGTTACCAACATAAAATTGCCTTATAAAATCTAATAATCTCACTATACTTATAAAAACTCCTACTAACTTGAATTATTGTTCTACATTATATCAACATCCAGTCTCAAAATATATAATAGTCTCATCATATCTATAACAACTAGCAGCAACTCACATTGCATAACAAAACTATCCCACAGATTCGCAGCAGTTTCTTCCTATACACTATTCAAACAATTCCACATATCTCATAAACCTAATAACCTCATCATATCGAGAACAAACACTATCAACTTGCATTGCGTAACAAACTATCACACAAATCACTGTTTACCATCAATCACTCAATCAACTATAAGTAATTACATCAGCCTCACCTAGAAAGCTAATTTACACTTCAACAGTCAGTTGAACTATAAAAAAAACACCAAAACTTCATAACATACAATCAATTCGACTTACGATACAATAATTAGATCAATCTCTGCTATCTCCAGCTATAATTAACACTTCAACAATCAATAAACTCTATGAATGCTATAACAAAGCAACATTGAATCAATTCCACTTCCGATACGGAAAATTCTATCAAACGCAACTACAATACAATAATAATTATATAAATCTCTGCCATCTCCAGCTATAATTAACACTTCGACAGTCAATACACACTAAAAATGCTATAACTACACAACATTCAGTCAATTCCACTTCCGAAACGAAAATTCTGTCAATCGCAGCTACATCGAGCTAAAATAAACTAGAAAATGAGTTAATAATACGAAATTGAAACCCTAACCTTCTCGTTTTTGAAGCGAGTACGAATGTGTCCTAACTCTTTATCGACACGGAGACGTTCCTGTTCTTTGTTTTGACAATTACGAATGTCGCTGATGAAAACTGAGAGTCCTCGCATTCCAGATAACGCCATTTTTGCCTCAGATCCAGCCGAGAGTTGTTTGTGTCTCTCTCGGCTACTTTCTCTCTTAGATCCTTGCTCGATCCAACGGTGAGGGATCGTCGAGATGATCCAAACAACAGAAATTAAAATTATGTGTGTGTATGCTTTTTAAATATATGTACGCAGAGAGAGAGAGAGAGAGAGAGAGAGAGAGATGATGAATGAGGAAGACAGTGGTATAATAGGTGGATGGAGTGAAGAAAAATTGGAAAAGTCCGTCGGCTATTAGTTCAAACACGACTTCCTTTTTTCTTCCCCTTTTATTTCATTTTTACTCTCCCTCCCCCGTGTTTTTAATTCAGTACAACTCGTAAAAAATTCTACGTATTAATTACGCGCATTTCCTTTATTAGAATGAAAAAGAAATATATGCCATGCATTTACCTTATATAATATCATCATTTCCAAATCTATATCTATATCTATACCATTATATAAGCTGACACGGATTCTTAGCACGTGCCCTTGAGCACACACTAGAAAAATCGATCATATAAAAGTCGAAACATTAAAAATTTGGTTGGTTGGTTGGTCGGTCGGTCGGTACGGTACCTATTATTTTACTTATTTACCTTTACTCAGATAAAATCCATCCTACTAAGTAATCAATTTCTTTTCGACTTAATTGCACTTAAATGGCCTGAACTATTTTGTTTTTGCAAGAAAATGACTCAATTATAAAAGTTACCAAATGAATAGCCGAACTTTTATTTTTTTAACACTTGAATGAATCCCGTCAAAAATGTTAGACGGCGTTAACATGTTGAAGGGTATTTCTGGGAGAAATGTGCTGCATATTTAATTAAGTTGAATACTCAATTTCTTAAGTGTTCTTCAAGATCAAACCTCAATTTGAAGGCGATTCTGGAATCCGATTTCAGCGTACAAATACTCAAAGCGAAATCCTCGATTTCTAGTTTCATAATCTCCACCCAGATTTCACAAAGGGTAATTCTGTGATTTTCTGCGATTTTTTTTTATTTCGAATATTATTAGGGTTCATGTTCTTGATTCGGGGACTTTTGATTGAATGATTGTTTAGTAATTCTGATGATTTCTTAAGCTTTATCTAGTTTCTAGGAATCGATTCATGTATCTATTTGAGGTGTTTGTGTTCGCATTGGTATAAAACGAGTTCAAGCATTTTTTTCCAATTTTAATTTCGTTCGCTTCTTGTTGTTGAGGAATCATTTGTATGTATGGTTGTTATGGGTAGATTGTACGTATTGTAAGCTTTGATTTGATACCCTAAACGCTGAGTTTGGTTCGATTTTTAGCATAAAACGAGTTCTTAACCGGAATTGTCGAGCTTGCCGGAAAGCATGGAAGTTTTGGTTCGTTTTGGTCAGTTTGATCGTGATTTTGCTGAGTTGTTGTGTCCAGATGCTGGGAAAATGATTAGAGTGTGTTTGTGCTGTGTTCTGTGGCGTGTAGCCGTTTTCCGGTCGCCGGAAAAACTCGGCCGGAATCTGGTAAACCCGGTTCCGGCAGGTTGTTCTTGTTTTCCCAGAAATACCCTTCAACATGTTAACGTCGTCTAACATTTTTGACGGGATTCATTCAAGTGTTAAAAAAATAAAAGTTCGGCTATTCATTTGGCAACTTTTATAATTGAGTCATTTTCTTGCAAAAACAAAATAGTTCAGGCCATTTAAGTGCAATTAAGTCTTTCTTTTCTCAGGTCTTTTCTATTTTTCAATAACTAAATAATTTCCTTTTTAGGTAAAATACAATATCTTTTATATTTTATCTAACTAAAATTTCTCCATTATTAATCAATTTCCTTTTTCATGTTAAACATATTACCTTTTCTATTTTTCAATAACCTAAAAATACAATATCTTTTACATTTTATCTAACTAAAATTTTTCATTTTTTAAAAACACTACAAACAATTTTGTTTAATAAAATAACATAATTACATTATGATTAATATTAACTAATCAATTACCTTTTTCAGCCAAAACACGTTACCTTTTCTCTTTTCTCTAACTAAAATCTCTCTTTTTCCAATTATATCATAGGCGGTTACCTTTTTCAGTCAAAACACATTACCTTTTTTCTTTTTTTCACTAAAACCTCTCTTTTTCCAATTACATCACGGGAGTTTCTATTTAATAAAAATAAAATAATAATATTATAATATTAATAATTAACCGATTACCTTTTCGGCTAAAACGTATCGTCTTTTCTATTTTTTCTAACTAAATTCCCTTTTTTCTAGAAATATCACGGGCAACATTAATTTCTCATTTTCTAAAAAGTAAGAGTAATTTTATTTAGTAAAATAACATAATTAAATTTAATTACTATAAACTAATAAATTACCTTTTTTACATAAATCATGTCATCTTTTTAATTTTCACGTTACCTTTCTATTTTTACTAACCAAAATATCTATTTTCCAATTATATCACGGGTGGTCTATATAATACAATAAACTAATAATATTATAATATTAATAATTAACCGATTACCCTTTTGAGCTAAAACGTATCATCTTTTCTATATTTTCTAACTAAAATCCCTCTTTTAATAGAAATATCACGGACAATATTAATTTCTCCTTTTCTTAAAATATTACGAGCAATTGTATTTAGTAAAATAACATAATTAAATTATATTTACTATAAACTAATCAATTACCTTTTTCATCTAAAACATGTTACTTTTTTTATTTTCTCTAACTAAATTCTTTTTTTTTCTAATCATATCACGGGCATTTTATTTAATAAAATACAATAATAATATACAAATAATTAACCGATTACCTTTTTCAACTAAAACCTATTATCTTTTCTATATTTTCTAGCTAGAATCACTATTTTTCTAGAAATATCACATATAACATTTATATAATTATTATCAAATCATCTCATATAAAAATTTAAGCCTCCAGAATTCATGTTTTAAAAAAATTAATTTAAAATAATAAAAAGAATGCATATAATATTAAAGAAATCCGTGCATCGCACGGGTTTTAGGCTAGTATATTATAATGATTGTAGATCGAAAAGTTACCAGAAGCGTTCAAGGTATTTTTCTTGAAATTATTTTCTTGCACTAAATAGCTTTCAATGACATATTAATTAGTCATTATTATACCTAATAAATATGTATTAAATTTATGGGTTTTTTTTTTATAAATAAATAGGAAAAAGTAAATTTTTGCTCATTTACTTTTGTTAAGAACAACTATTTGCAATTTTACTAACTAAGTTTCAAAATTGCAAAAATACTAACCCTAACCCTAGCCCCCCCTCTGTTAACTTGGACGCAGCGGCGGTTGTACTTTTTTTTTTTTTTTTTAAGATGGAGTGCTATTTTGGTTCATTTGGGTTGCAAGGCCCCGCAGGGGTACATTCAACTGAATGCAACCACATTCAACTGAATGCAACTACATTCAACTTTTTTTTTTAAGGTGGGGATATTTTTGTGGATTTGGTTTGCAAGGCCCCGCAAGAGCATATTCAACTGAATGCAACCACATGCAACTAATTGCAACTAAATGCAATGATAAGTGGATTTTATATCTACTTGGAACATTCTAATTCGGCTTAAATTGATTGATTTGGCCTCAAGTTTGTGGTAGTTTTGATGTGTTTTGCTTAATTGTGCAGGGTTGAAGAAATGTCGATTAAAGGTGTAGTTTCCGTCGATATTTGGAGTTGATTTATGATATGGAATGAAGAATGGAGGCTAAGGTTAACTACCAAGAAGTATACAAGTCATTAAGGATGAAAGACGGAAGCTCATGCAAAAGGAACGTAAGAAAAAGCTTAAAAATCGAAGAAAAATCAATTTTCGCAGATCGGGACCAAGCCGGGAGCCTAATTGGCGCCCCAGACCTGTTTTATGCAGATTGAGCTGGCGCTTCAGGCGCCCAACCGGCGCTCCTGCGCTGCGGGCGTGCCGGAGAAAATCAGTCAGAATTTCTGATTCTTGTTTTGGCCATATCTTGAGTTCTACAAGTCCGTTTTGGACGATCTTACAGTCCACGCAAAGCTAACGAGATTCTCTATCATTCTAAAGTGGTCCAGAGGTCCAATTACAGCTGGAACGTTCCAGAAATATTGAAGAAAAGTCAGCTACGAATTTTCCGTAAAAACAGAATCAGTTTAGGAAACGTATTATGTGCCGAACTGCAGAAATTCAACTTTGACAAGGAAATTGCTATAATTCCTACTTCTAATAAGTATGGTAATTGCTTTGGGCGGCTAGAACATTCCAGAATCAGATCTACACATGGAATTTACAATTCTATTCTCATTCAAGAACGGAAATTGCCAATCTTCTATTCCAACAATAAAAAGGCAATTGTTTGGTGGATAAGACTTCTAGAGCCTATATAAACACATCCTACCACTGTAATTGAGAATACCATTACATATCAATTACTTAGTTTTATTTGTATCTTTTCAAACTTTGTTTTTATCATGGTTTCATCAGATCCCATGATGACGAGAGGTTCGATTATGAACTAATCATTGTCATAAGATTCTAACGGATTTATTTATGGAGATTTAGTATCTTGATGCTTTAAAGATCTGTGTGTGATGTATATCTGATATCCTCGTATGGTTGTGCTTATTGAATTTAGATGCGTAGCTAACATCTAATCTGTTAATCTCTTGTGAAGTGAAAGTGGATCTTGAGATTTAGAACTTGCCATGCTAACATAGGTTCATAATTGTTTATCAATATGATTCGTAGTATGAGATGAAAATACTTATATTGCCCTGTGTGATCTTTATGGATAACTTGTTCTTCAACCGTTATGTTTTCAAATTCTATAGACATATAGGGTCTAAGCATAATTGGTGTCTATTCATCTTCTATCTCTTTTGTGGATGTATGGGTAGTTTGGTATACGTATGCTGACAGGTAGCGTGTACTTGTTTCGTTTTATCCGATCAGATATCATAACCATTGCATATAGTGATTAAAGGCGTCAGATCTAAGCGAAATATTTAATGAAGTTAGGATCCCATGTTACTCTTGTAGACGTAATTCAATTTCAATTCTTGTTAGTTAGTTAATTTTTAGTTGTTAATTTACTTCTTAGTTAATTTAGTTAATTAAACCCAATTTGTTATTTGTCTTAGCAGTGCATAATAACCATACATTGTTGCATAGGTACAAAACTGAATTGAAACCTAAGATCTCTGTGGGAACGAACTTGACTTCTATCTGTATTACTTGTGACCACATACGCTTGCGTGATTTAGTGCAAACAAGTTTTTGGCGCCGCTGCCGGGGATCATTGGTGTTTTATTTTTGGTTTATGTGCTTGTCAATAGTGGTCGTTAGAGTTCACTGACTCAGATTTTTTTTTTCTTAACTATTTTGTTTAGTGCGTTGTGTTTCAGGTAATTGAGTATTTGAAGATGGCATGCGAGGAGTTGCCATGGTGGGCATATTCGAGGACATCCATGCCTTATCAATGTGAGCGATGTTTTGGCGTTCATGATCCCTCACAATATTGTTACTACGAAGGAGTTTATCCATATGTCACTTATGAGGAACAACCATATTTTAAATACCATCCTCAACAGTACCAGCAAGATGTTCCAGACATGTCATATTTCTTTGGAAGTGAAGAGTTTCAACTTCAGTAACCTACTCCTACTTTTCAGTCAGATGAGGTTGATGATTTGAAGGAGATTAGGAAGGAGATTATGATGCTTGCAGAGAGGCATGAGAAGTCTCTCAAATCTATGGAGACACTAGTTGCTCAAGTTTTGAGTGTCTTGGAACAAGAGAAACAGCAATCCATATGAGAGGCAATTCCAGAAAATAACGATGACTTGGAGCAAGGTACTGCATGCATAATTGAAAAAGACAAATTCCAAGAGGAGGTGAGTGTTCACAAGCCATGTGAGGAATTTGATCAAGCTAGTGAGGTGGATGATTTGGAAAGGGCACAATTCGGGACAGACACTGATGAGCTACATGAATTTCAAGAATTGGTATGTGCGTACCAAGAGGACACTGATGAGCTACGCAAAATTCAAGAATTGGTAGGTGCGAACCAAGATGATGAAGAACATGGGAAAGATGCAGATCTTTTACTTGTCTCAAAGTGTGAAGATGGAGGTAGCGCATTAGAGCCAATGGAGGAAGTTCTCTTTGAGGAACCAAAGGCTTCAGCAACTTACATTTACCCTCCTCCATTATATTCAAGCGAAGCCCGTGAGTGTGTTTTGTTCTACAAATTGACAGATTTTGGGTCAACAGATGAAGGCATTGGAATAGGACATAGTTGTTATACGAATAAGCCAAGCGAGGAGAAGGGGCAGAAAGTGTGCCGCCGTGATGATGATGAAGTCTCACGAAGAGAAAACCAGGCCAACTATTATCATCCTTAATGGAAGCATGGCGTAGTCAAGCTAATTGACTCTAAACAAGCGCTTCGTGGGAGGCAACCCACGCATTTGTGTTGCATTTTGTTTTGCATATTCCGACAAGTAGGTATGTTTTTCTACTTTTCCTTATATTACCTTCAATTCAATGGGGACATTGAATATTTTAAGTTTGGGGGTGGTTTGGGGATAAGTAGTATGTGGTAGTTGTTTGTGTCATTGTGTTCATTTAGATATCATGTTTTGCATGCTTAGTAGTAATTCATTCATGTTTTGTTCGTATTATTGCATGTTTGTTTCATATAGGACATTTTGTTTTTATGTTCGTATATCATGTGAGTTCATAATAGTTTGCATTTGCACCCATGCTTGATAATATTTTTGTGTTGTTGACGCTTTTGTTGAGAAGTGGTATGCTTTTTTCTTGTGCACACACATACACTAGTAAGTTGAAGCTAGTAGACTTATTGAATGTTGTAAGTGATTAGAAGGACATGAATATGTGCAAGTTGATTTAGTTTGCATGCTTTGAATACAAGTAGGTGCATTAGAGAGATTTTTTTCTTGGGATTGAGTATGTTTTTCTGCTAAGTGAGCTTTTGAGCCATATTGCATTTGTTGCAATTTTATTCGTTTGCTTGAGTGTCCACGGATTGTTTGCATTGCTAGCAGTTGTTTGAGGTCTTTCTTGAAATGCATGACATTATTTGACGATTAAAATGATAAAGGCATTTAGGAATAACCACATATTTTCCCATATTACCACACCATGTTTACATGATCAATTAGTTAACCCGTTGAGCTTAATCCTATTTTTTCGGTGACATACAACGTTACTTGCCTAGACCTTTTTCTTTACATTAATTTGAACCCACATTGTCAAAGGCTAGTAGGGTGCTTAAGGGAGTAATAAGGTGTGCAAGGAGGGGTTTATTGTTGGTCATAATTTTGGGGGAAAATATTGAAATTTGGGTTTGGTTGTTGCTTGATAGTCGGCATGTGTAATAAAATCGTGGGATCATTGTTATTGTCTATATTATTGTTGCTTTAGCTCTCGAAAAAAAAAGGATAAAAACAGAAAAAAAAAAAAAAAAAAAAGTTATGAGAGCATATTTGTGTTATTGTGATCCTACTTTAGTCGACTAGTCGAGTGTTTTTGTTGAGTAAAAGTATGTGGGGGAAAAATAGGTGGTTGTGTATGATTTATTATAAGTACTTACTAGCTTTTGACACTTCACTTGTTTTGGCTTATCTGACATACCATGTCCCTAGCCCAGTTACAACCCAAATAAAGACCTTCTGATTATCGTCATTGATGTATGTTGTGTTAAGAGTTAGATTGATACCAAATGTCAAGCATGCTTATGATTTTGTTGAAATTGAGTGATAAACTTACCCTTGTTCTTGAGTGAATATTCTTTTATGATTGGATTGTGAGTGTTTGTTTGTTTTTGCATATGAGATCCCGAGTTTTGTCTCAAAGATGTACTATTGTAGGCTTACCATGTTTACTAACTTATTCTTATACTTGACATGGACTTGTGAGAACTTATGCATGTTCATTGAGTAGACTATGTGAATATTTGCACTTTCGACACCAAGACATTGCGTATTTACTTTGATTCTTCAGTTGATATGGCATGAGAGGATTTGAAGGTATGGTAGGATATTAGTACTAGATTAGTTGCATTTTTCATATTAGTTGCATTCATGCATTGCATTGCATTGGATTTTGTGGGTACATTCGCTATAGGCCCTCACGAGACCTTACTTGTCCACTAGGGCTGCCTAGGGTTTTAAGGGGCTTGTTGCATATGCGAAATGCAACCGTGATCACCTACGGAAGTGGTACTAGTTAGTTAGTTGTAATTGTATATGCTTGAGGATAAGCATCGGTTTAAGTTTGGGGGTGTGATAAGTGGATTTTATATCTACTTGGAACATTCTAATTCGGCTTAAATTGATTGCTTTGGCCTCAAGTTTGTGGTAGTTTTGATGTGTTTTGCTTAATTGTGCAGGGTTGAAGAAATGTCGATTAAAGGTGTAGTTTCCGTCGATATTTGGAGTTGATTTATGATATGGAATGAAGAATGGAGGCTAAGGTTAACTACCAAGAAGTATACAAGTCATTAAGGATGAAAGACGGAAGCTCATGCAAAAGGAACGTAAGAAAAAGCTTAAAAATCGAAGAAAATCAATTTTCGCAGATCGGGACCAAGCCGGGAGCCTAATTGGCGCCCCAGACCTGTTTTATGCAGATTGAGCTGGCGCTTCAGGCGCCCAACCGGCGCTCCTGCGCTGCGGGCGTGCCGGAGAAAATCAGCCAGAATTTCTGATTCTTGTTTTGGCCATATCTTGAGTTCCACAAGTCCGTTTTGGACGATCTTACAGTCCACGCGAAGCTAACGAGATTCTCTATCATTCTAAAGTGGTCCATAGGTCCAATTACAGCTGGAACGTTCCAGAAATATTGAAGAAAAGTCAGCTACGAATTTTCCGTAAAACAGAATCAGTTTAGGAAACGTATTATGTGCCGAACTGCAGAAATTCAACTTTGACAAGGAAATTGCTATAATTCCTACTTCTAATAAGTATGGTAATTGCTTTGGGCGGCTAAAACATTCCAGAATCAGATCTACACATGGAATTTGCAATTCTATTCTCATTCAAGAACGGAAATTGTCAATCTTCTATTCCAACTCTAAAAAGGCAATTGTTTGGTGGACAAGACTTCTAGAGCCTATATAAACACATCCTACCATTGTAATTGAGAACACCATTACATATCAATTACTTAGTTTTATTTGTATCTTTTCAAACTTTGTTTTTATCATGGTTTCATCAGATCCCATGATGACGAGAGGTTCAATTATGAACTAATCATTGTCATGGGATTCTAATGGATTTATTTATGGAGCTTTAGTATCTTGATGCTTTAAAGATCTGTGTGTGATGTATATCTGATATTCTCCTATGGTTGTGCTTATTGAATTTAGATGCGTAGCTAACATCTAATCTGTTAATCTCTTGTGAAGTGAAAGTGAATCTTGAGATTTAGAACTTGCCATCCTAGCATAGGTTCGTAATTGTTTGTCAATATGATTCGTAGTATGAGATGAAAATACTTATATTGCCCTGTGTGATCTTTATGGATAACTTGTTCTTCAACCGTTATGTTTTCAAATTCTATAGACATATAGGGTCTAAGCATAATTGGTGTCTATTCATCTTCTATCTCTTTTGTGGATGTATGGGTAGTTTGGTATACGTATGCTGACAGGTAGCGTGTACTTTCTTCGTTTTATCCGATTAGATATCATAACCATTGCATATAGTGATTAAAGGCGTCAGATCTAAGCGAAGTATTTAATGAAGTTAGGATCCCATGTTACTCTTGTAGACGTAATTCAATTTCAATTCTTGTTAGTTAGTTAATTTTTAGTTGTTACTTTACTTCTTAGTTAATTTAGTTAATTAAACCCAATTTGTTATTTGTCTTAGCAGTGCATAATAACCATACATTGTTGCATAGGTACAAAACTGAATTGAAACCTAAGATCTCTGTGGGAACGAACTTGACTTCTATCTGTATTACTTGTGACCACGTACGCTTGCGTGATTTAGTGCAAATATGCAACCACATGCAACTAATTGCAACTAAATGCAACCACATGCAACTAAATTTCTGATTTTATGTTCCATTTTTCATTTGTCATTTTCGACCTCATTTTTGAACTCTATATATATATATATATAGAGTCCTACTCAACTACAAACTAAAATTAACTACAAACTAAAAACCAAACCATAATCTAACATTTCAAGCTAATCTAATGACCAAACTAGGGGTACTCCAATACAAAAAAGTCTTATAATTCTACCATCTATCTATTCATCGAAAAAAAAATTAAAAATTTTTTTTTTTTAAAAATGATGACGTGGCAGCAGGTTTTTTTTTTATTTTTTTATTTTTTTTTTTATGAATGGATAGAGGGTAGAATTATATGACTTTTTTGTATAGGTGCCCCTGGCGGGGCCCTTAGAATAAATGAAATATAAGAGATTTAGTATTAGTTTGTAGTTTGTATTTAAGGATTGGTTTGTATTTGAGCAAAAGCATATATATATATATATATATATATATATATAGATATATATATATATATATATATATATGTATATGTATATGTATAGAGTTCAAAATGAGGTCGAAAATGACAACTGAAAAATGGAACTTGAAATCAGCAACTGAATGCAACCATATGCAACTAAATTTCTGATTTCAGTTGCATTCAGTTGAATATTGCCCCTGGCGGGGCCTTGCAACCCAAATCCACCAAAATCACCCCACCTTAAAAAAAAAGTTGAATGTGGTTGCATTTGGTTGTATATTGCCCCTGGCGGGGCCTTGCAACCCAAATCCACCAAAATCACCCCACCTTAAAAAAAAATTGAATGTGGTTGCATTTGGTTGTATATTTCCCCTGGCGGGGCCTTGCAACCCAAATCCACCAAAATCAATCCACCTTAAAAAAAAGAAAGTTGAATGTGGTTGCATTTGGTTGAATATGGTTCCATTCAGTTGAATGTGCCCCTGCGGGGCCTTGCAACCCAAATCCACCAAAATAGCACCCCCACCTTAAAAAAAAAATTGAATGTGGTTGCATTTGGTTGAATGTGGTTGCATTCAGTTGAATATGCCCCCTACGGGGCCTTGCAACCCAAATCCACCAAAATAGCACCCCCACCTTAAAAAAGAAAAAGAAAAAAAGTACACAGGTTGATAAACGCATAAAGGAGAAAGGGGAAAGGGGGGAGGGGGAGGGTTAGGGTTTGTATTTTTGCAATTTTGAAACTTAGATTGGTAAAATTGCAATTAATTCAAGGAGATGGTATTTTTGCAAATAGAAACTTTAAATCTAGTATTCTTGGTAAATTTCCTAAATTTATTTTATTTATTTAAAAAATTATAAAACTTTATTTTAGCATTATAATTATTACTTCAGTATTAAATATAAATTACATATATAATTAAGTTTACTTTTAGATAAAATGATGACTAAAAATTGTTTACATTGCATCCTTTTTATTCCTTATCGAATATCACTCCAATTTCTTTTCGAACAATTGTCGTACAGACAACCTTTCACTTCTCAAGCAACTTTTATCATTAGTGATTATTAAAATCGTAATAAATTATAGAAGTACGTAATAAAAATAATAAAAATAGTTTTATATTTTTACACATGAAAAAATTACACATGGATTATAATCAAACCGATTAAATTGAAAAAATCCAATTTTATCGGTAGATTAAATCGATAAAAAAATTTCGCACCCGTTGTTCATCATATTATGACGAATTAAATTAATATTCTAATTAAATAAATTATTACACTACAATCGAGCATGTATGTTATGAGAGGGACGTCAGCTTTAAAAAATGTTATTATATATAATATTTATAACTTTTGATCGTAAAGACTATGTTTGTATTATAATTGCTACTTTTTATATTTATGATATTTTTTAGATTACGAAAATTTTTAGATATAAAAAGAGAATATTTTCAAACTTATAATTGATGTAAATTATTTTGAATCAGTTTTTAAAAAAAAAAATTTAAGAGACCAATCAATTTTTAGAAATAAAAAAAAATCATTCATCTATTTTCAATATTTTAAAATGAAAATTTATGAATCGCGCGAAGCGCGAATAAGTTGCCTAGTTTTAATACTCCCCATGTCCCTCTCATTTCTTTATATTTTTTTTCACTGCTTGACATGCATTTTAAGGCTTCTAAAAAGTATAGCTCCATAACTTATTTTTAAAATATTCTTTTTTTGTATAAAAATAGAACAATTCTATTTTTATACAAAAAAAAGGAAAATTTTAAAAATATGTTATGAAACTATCCGTAAAATGCACCTTAAAATCCGTGTCAGAATTACGTCCCCCAAGGTAAAGAACCAAGGGAGACAGAGGGAGTAATTTTATAAGAGACTGTCATCCCTCTCATGAGGGAGAGTGAAGTCACAAACTCACAATCATCGGATAAAAGCATGGTTAGATTTTATCTTATTTTTTATATAATTATTGAAATAAAAAATTAATTATATAATATAAATATACAACTCTAATTAATTTAAGTTGACATATGAAAAAATATTATATGTTATCTTTTGTAAGAATTTAAATTAATGACACATAATTCAGATAAAAATTGGTTACCTGGTTATTCTTACAAGTGCATAGTTTAGAAAAAAAATCTTTACAACTAATCATTAAAACATTTTTTACGTTATGTATTTTAAAAAGTAAATATTAATTTAGCAAAAAAATTGGAAAAAAAAGTCTATGTTATCATATTATTTAATTATGTTAAATTGGTGATTTAGTTATCATTAATATCTTGCCAAATAATTACATTATCGATGTTTACGAAATCGAATCTAATGAATAAATTTGAGTTCAAGTTAAAAAGTTTATATAAGATAGGGTATTCGATCGGTTCGGTTCAGTTATTAATTCGATTCTAAAAACAAAAATTCTAATTGACTTTTTTATAAAATCGAACCGAATCAAAATAATTCAATTTATTCGTTATGGTTAGAAAAAACCAAAATTTTATGACATTTTTATATTTCATTTTATATTATAATTTAAAAATTATTTTTTGTAGATAAATAAATTGAATTAATATCATATTTGAGGTTTACAAAGGATGAAGAAAATATTACAAATGTTAGAGCAACCTAACAATAGATTAGAATCATAACATTACATGAATTCATTTACAAATTAATGATTTATAATATCTTACGCTCTGATCTAAGAGTTTGACAATATAATGTAATTTGATGGCTCATTAAAACTAACAGAGAGCAAAGATGATGTACTCCCCCTGTCTCTTAATTCTTTTCTGGTTTAATGAATGATACAGATTTTAAGAAAATTAATAATTGAGTTACTCCAATTCACTATTAATACTTGCATTGAGAACTAAAATAGTTGTTTAATCTAAAATTATAAGTCCAATCTAGTACTAATACTTTCAACTATTCAGCTTATAAGATTAATTTTGAACAACCAATCAAAACTTAAGATTACATACACACGGATTAATACACTATTTCCATGACTCAAGTCACGGTTGGAACATGTCAGCCATCTCAACTTTAAACAAACACATCTAACACAACTAGAAAAATTAAAACATCTAAAACAACTCCAAGCCTATCTCATAACACTTGGTCACTCATAAACACAATTTTATGCTTTCAAACTTGTTCGATTTTGCAATTTTCCACTCTTTAACCTCAACTACGTCCGTTCAATTTTTAATCATCTCCATTCCCCCAACATTATCTTTACACTGCTATGATCACTGCTTACGCTTCGCTACCCGATCATTATTCGACTTTAAACTTGTACATCCAAATGATTCGAAAGACGAATCAGAAACCAAACCAGTTTATTTTTTCTCATGTTCTCGGGCCTTGTCCTGTAATTTTGTAGTTCTGGGATCGTATGGGACGAAAATGTTCTAAATCCAGATCATGAAATTTGGGTTTGGTAAATACCCAGTTGTGCAAACAGCTCTAGTTGAATCGTATACGAGGTCGTGTTTTGATTTTGGGATTGCGAGGAAGGTATTGATGAAATGACTGAGAGAAATGTTGTGTCGTGGATGGCAATGCTTTCCGGATATACTGGAGTTGGGGAAATGGGGAGTATTGTTTTGTTGTTTGAAGAGATGTCGGAGAAGGATAGTCCGTCGTGGAATGACATGGTTAAAAAAATGAAGAGAAAATAGAAAGAACGAGAGGAAGGAGAGAAAAGTGAGAGAAGAGATTATGGATTAGGAGCAGGTGGGGGAAATGGGACTAGGTCTTTTGGAAAGGCAATTTTATCATAAATATTAAATAAATATATCAAAAATATTTGGGAGCAAAACATTTAAGAACAACACTCTTTTAAATAAATCGAACAGTTTGACTCGTAAAAGCAATGTTTAAAATTTCTTGATATTTGTGCCTTTAGCCGAGTGCCTATTTTCTTTAGATATAAACAACCTAGAATATAATTTATGAGTAGCTTGATATTCCTTTCTAAGTCAATGTCGAATTAATATGTCGAAAAACATTTTTGGTGCGGTTTGACCAGTTTGACTTGATTCCCGGAAGTGCCGTAAAGGAATCCTAAGGGAGGATTCTAAGTGCATTCCTAAATTTAATTTAATAGCACTTTTATTTTGACAAATTCCCAAATCTAAAGAGCGAAAGCACTGACTCTATCATATTATTTGCTGAACTTACATCTCTTAAAACAAAACCTCTTAAACCGTTCAAATGCGTTTAACCAAACAAGTATAAACATAAATCTATAGCAAACAAAAAACACCAATAAAAAAAGTTGAAATGTAGATTCACATGAATGAACATAGTTTAACAGACTTAAATCCATGGCTGATGGAGCAACACCAGCATCAAATTTTCTAGGATAAGCAAAACACTTCTTTATTTTATTGTTCAGCTCGTGGAAACTCTAGTGGTAACTAACGTGGAGTGAGAAAATGACAAATAGAAACAAAAATTAAAATAGTAACTAATCTTAACCCTTAGATCAATATAATCTAATGGTCCCGCTAGGGGCACCACAAACAAATCCAATACACCCTTACATACACAATCCCACCTAATCTCTTCCATTTTTAATTTAATTTTCCCTTCAATCGGTAATTTTTTTTTGAAATTCAACTTCACTGTATTTTTCTCTATTTCCTAACAATCAGTTTGCATACCATAAATTTTATTTAGTTTATAGCCTAAGAATAGTTTCTATTAGAGTAAGACCCTATATATATATTATAAATATATAGGGTCACGCACTGTAGAGAACCACTATAAACTGAGAACCTAAGAACCAGTTCATAAATACAATAAAGATACAATTACCATATTCATAATATAGATTAAATTTGTGAATTAAAAAAGTGTTAGTCACCGAGGCATGCCTGTACACAACTAATAACAAGCCTAATTGTTTGTAATGCTTTGCATTACTTACATGAGCCCTTAACTGGGGGAACCTCTAGTTGTAGAGTTTCTACTTGTATTTAGTACTTGTAATAGGCATCAAAACTCTACCTGTGTAATCTATAAATTAAGACATGGAATAATGCTTGAAAGAAGATCCAGAGATCATGCCTCAAGCTTGAAGAACAAGGTTGTCAAAATAAACACAGTTGGATTTTTGAAGATTGAAGATTTGTCTAAGTACTAATTCGAGAAGTACTTTTGTCTATTAGAGAAGTCCAGCTTTCGAGAAGTCAGGGATTCGATATCTCAAAAGACACTGTTCGATATCTCAAGGAGTCAACAAGTCAAAGTATCATTCGATAATTCATGGATTCGACATGTCTATAACTCTATTCGAGAACTCAAGAAGTCTACAAGTCAAAGCATCATTCGATATCTCAAAGAGTCAACAAGTCAAAGTTACATTCGATATCTCAAGGACTTAAGAAGCTATTCGACATCTCCAGGATTCGATAAGTCAATTGTTCTATTCGACAACTCAAGGACTCCTGAAGAAATAGTCATTTCGAGAAGTAGTTCGATATCTCAAGGATTCAGTATTCGAGAACTCAGAGTTATATATTAAGCCAATTCTAGTTCTCGAATCGACCACTTAATTACTTCTCAAATGGATTCTTGGAGAAAAATTACTGGAAATTGTACAAGTCAGAAACCTGCAACAAGCCAGTACAATTACAGGACCACCATAACTGTAAGTGTATGTGAAAAGCCTACAAGGAAGCTTGGAGAGATATTTCAGAGACAACTGCTAAAGTGGTGGTACTGAACAGGCTAAGAAGATGGTCAAATTGCATGTCGTTCAGACTCTTTCTCAAAAAGGATAGACACCTTAGAAAATAATTTTTGTTTGTTCGATCATTTATAGAAAGTGGGTTGTACACATGTTCTATAAGTGTACAACCTCACCACCATTAGCAATGTGAGATAATAGAGAGGAAACGATTAGAAAAGAGAACTACTCAAGATATATCTCTCTAAGAAAAAGAAACTGAGAATACTAACTTATGTATTCATAGTTTGTAGCAAATCTTGATCTAATAAAATATTATATTAAAGTGAGTATTGTGTTAGTGTGTATCTTATTTTCCGCATTCATATTCTGATAAACACAAACACATACTGAGCTACACAAACATCAAACAAACGTTCTTGAAATTCATATTCAAAGAAAAGTTTGAAAATACATTCACCCCCTTCGGTATTTTTCTGTGTGTGTATTTCATACTCAACAAGTGGTATCAGAGCAGGTTGTTAATCAAAACAGAAAAAGATCATTATGAATACACCAAAGACAACAGGAACGGTGAAAGTCCCTAAGTTTGATAAGGATAACTACAACCTCTGGAAAATCAAGATGATGTTGTTCATCAAAGCCGCTAACCCTCTATACCCTGAGATTCTCAAGAATGGTCCATTTGTTCCACAACAAGAGATTGCTAAGTCAACTGTTGGAACCATAACCACCTCAAGATCTTATGTTGCTAAAGATCCATCCAAATGGACAGACACAGAGAAGGAGAAGGTTGCCCTTGATAGTCATCTAATGTTGTTAATCATAGATTCAATGGAGATGTCAATGTTTGCTAATATAGCCTCTTGCACAACAGCAAAAGAGATGTGGGATCACATTGGAATTCTATGTGAAGGGATAGATGAGGTTAGAGAAAATAGGAAACAGATACTAGTCACACAGTATGAGGTTTTCATGGCACAGCCCAAAGAAAACATTACTGACATATTTGAGAGATTTCACAAACTGGTGACTGAGCTACAGATGAATGGAAAAGTCTACAACACCAAGGAGCTGAATATGAAATTTATGCTCTCTTCACCTAACCACCTAGAGCAAAGGGTCATTTCTCTAAGGGAAAGAGATTTGAACCGAGTTACATATGATGTGCTTTATGGTGTGTTAAAGACTCATGAGCTGGAGCTATTGCAGAAGAGGGCTATCCAAGCCAACCAAGGAAAAATGATCAACACATCATGTGCCTTGATTGTAAACAAATCTATACAAGACCTTGAAGCCTGTACAAGCCAGCTGAGAATTAAAGAGATAGTGGATGAGGAACCAGTAGTGGAGCTGCCTGAGGCTGTTGCCGAGGAACAGGAAGAACAAGATGAGTTCTACACTCTTGAGGTGCTATATGGCATGGAAAACACATCATATGCTTTCATGGCCAGAAAATTTCCAAATATCAGATTCAAGAGAAAGCAACCCTTCAAACCTAGATCTCATAACCATTCATTCAACAAGAGCAAAGCACCTGTGAAGCCAAACAAAAATAAATTCAAAACTGACTATGTGGATAGGTCATCTGTGAGATGTTATAGATGCTACGACCTAGGGCATTTTGCTAGTGAATGCAAAAATCCTAAAAAGAAGGATAAAGAGTTTCTAGAGCTTGAAGCTAAATATGAGGCCCTTCTCAGAAAGCAAACACCAGGCAAGGCCTACATAGCTGAAGGGAAGTGTTGGGATGACACTGACAGTGATGGATAAGAGCAAGAGTTTTGCAACTATGCCTTGATGGCCAATTCCAAGGAAGAGACATCTTCATCAGACTCTCAGGTACCATCTCTCACTACCATAGACATGTCTGCTTCTGAATATAAAGATATGATTGAACAACTATCTGTTGAGATGTTTAACATTCATACCAGTATGACTGCTGCTAATGAAGAGATTGTGAAATTGTCTACTAAAAATGAACTGTTAAACAAAAGAAATGAGGAACTAGAGCTAACTGCTATGCAAGTAGAAAACCTTAAGGAAGAAGTTGAATATCTAGAGAATAAGGTTTTATGTGCTAGTCAGATTGAAAAGGCTATTAGGGATGAATTAGCTGAAAATGAGTTTAAACTAAAGACCTTTAAGAACTCCTCTAGCCTATTGTAGTCCTATCATGAGAAACATCAGGAGAATGCAAAGGCTGCTATTGGCTTTTATTATGATATTCTCAAGAAGAGGAAAGGTTGTGCTGTCATTGAAGATGACAAGGTTGTTCATGAGAATGTGCCTCGTGTTTTGAAAAATGCTAAGGCACCTATCTTTAAAGAATCAACACTTGAAATTGATATGGAAGCCTTACTCATCAAGCAAATGTTGATTGATGAAGATGAAGCACAATCAAGTGAAAAACCAGCATCCTCTAAGAATGAGAGTACCAAAGTGAAAGCCAAGAAGCCTGTTGGAGTTGAACCTAAAACTAAAAAATCTGTTAAGTTTGAACCAGCTAAAAGGAATGAATCTGTGAAGAATGTGGCTAAAAGGAAACATAACAAGAATGGCAAACTAGGGATCAACAAAGATAACAACTATGCTTATGTGCCTAATGCCCCTAGGAAAACTTGTCAAAACTATTTTAGCACTAATCACTTAACTCATGCTTGCAAGAAACCTGTAGGTAGTGTGCCTAAACCTTTCTATGATTGTTCTGTGCATTTAAGACATAGAGATTCTTCATTCTGTGATAAATTTGACTATATGCCATGCAATATGAATGTGATGACTAGCTATTTCAATTTGAGAAGGCAATTCATTGATGGTTGTATTAGTCACAATTCACACACACACTACACAAGGTCAAAGTCTTCAAGTACTCCTAAAGCTAGGAAGGTACCTCTGTCACCTAAGTTTGAGAATTCAAGCTCTAAGACTCCTAGTTGTGATAAGAAGACTAGCCTAAGAAGGTTGATAAGCATGATGTTTATGATAAGACTGTTTCTAAGCCAAGTGGACCCAAACTTGTTTGGGTACCAAAGTAGAAGTAATACATTTGTGTTTGCAGGGCAAAGAGAAAGAAAAGAAAGTCATTTGGGTGTTGGACAGTGGATGCTCAAACCACATGACTGGTGATATGGCCCAACTATCACAGCATGAAGAAAGGCTGGCCCTATGGTTACTTTTGGAGATGACAACATTGGTAACACATTGGGATATGAAAAATTGAAAGTTTGTAATGTCATCATTGAAGATGTAGCACTGGTTAAAGGACTCAAGCATAATCTACCGAGTGTTGGTTAGTTTACTAACATGGGTTTTAAAGTTGATTTTGACAAAGATGAATGTTTGATTACTCAGAAGAAGACTGGTGATCTTGCTCTAACTGGAGTCAGGAAAGGAAGCCTGTTTGTAGCCAATATGGACTCTGTAAACAAGGACAAAATTTGTTGCTTTTACACAAAGGCATCAAATGAAGATTGTTGGCTGTGGCATAAGAAGTTATCACACTTGAATTTCAAGGCCATTAACTCTTTAGTCAAAAGAGAGTTAGTGAGAGGCATGCCCACACTTGAATTCTCTCAAGAAGGATTGTGTGAGGCTTGCCAGAAAGGAAAGATGAAAAGGTCAAGCCATAAGTCAAAGATAGCTACATCAATCACCAAGCCCTTACAACTAATTCACATGGATCTGTTTGGGCCTGTCAACATTATGTCTTTAGCAAGAAAGAAGTATGCCCTGATGATGGTTAATGACTTTACAAGGTATACATGGTGGAATTTTTAGCATCAAAGGATGAGGCTCCACAAGTAATCATTGTGCACATAAAGAAAGTTGATAACGAAGTAAAGGCCAACAATGCAAGTGTGACTGCATTGAGAAGTGACAATGGAACAGAGTTCAGAAATGCCATGCTTGAAGCATTCTGCAAAGAGAATGGTATTTCACAACAATTCTCAGCTCCAAGGACTCCACAACAAAATGGAGTTGTTGAGAGAAAGAATAGAACTCTAATTGAGGCTGCAAGAACAATGTTATTTGATGCAAAGATGCCTACATGTTTTTGGGCTGAGGCTGTAAGCACTGCATGTTATATTCAAAACAGAACCCTCATCAACAAAAACACTGTAAAGACACCTTACAATTTGATTATTGGAAAGAAGCCCACTCTTAAGCATGTTCATGCTTTTGGAATCAAATGCTTTGTGTTGAAGGATAATTCAGAATATGTTGGAAAATTTGATGCAAAAGCATTTGAAGGAATATTTCTTGGCTATTCATTGGAGAGAACAGCTTATAAGGTTTATGTCATCAGTCAAAAGAAAGTTATGGAAAGCACAGATGTGACATTTGATGACATCAAACTACCTGGACTAGAAGAAGCCAATGATGAAGATAGAGATCCATTAAGGTTTGAAGATATGGATGATTTTGTTGAAGAGATTGAAACTGAAGTTAAGACTACAGCTCAACAAACTCCAGTGAATGATGAAGCAAGAGAAGAGTTTGTGCCAATCAACAGTGAAGATACAAGCATCCAAGACACCCCTGTGAATGAGAGCACTTTCACAAGGAAAGGAAATGAATTTAATCACAACTTGGATGATGAAACAACATCTCATTTAAGGAATCAACCTGAGCATACAAGAAAATGGGATAGATCACATACTACATAGCAAATTATTGGAGATCCAAATGCAGGAGTGAGAACAAGGAGAGAAACTCAAAATGAGTGTCTCTATGGTTGTTTTCTGTCTCAAGTTGAGCCTAAGAAACTTGATGATGCACTGTTGGATCCAGACTGGATTATTGCCATGCAAGAGGAGCTTAATCAATTTGAAAGAAACAAGGTATGGAAGATGTGCCTGCACCAAAGAACAGAACCATTGTTGGAACAAAATAGGTTCTGAAAAATAAGATGGATGAAGATGGTGTAATTATAAGGAACAAAATAAGGTTGGTTGCAAAAGGATACTCTCAACAGGAAGGCATTGACTATGATGAGACATTTGCCCCTGTTGCCAGACTGGAAGCCATCATAATCTTCTTGGCATTTGCTGCATATTCAAATTTCAAAGTTTATCAAATGGATGTCAAGAGTGCATTTCTGAATGGAGAGTTGGAAGAAGAAGTATATGTGCAATAGCCACCTGGCTTTGAGGATCCACATTTCCCAAACTTTGTCTACAGATTGCTTAAGGCATTGTATGGACTTAAGCAGGCTCCAAGAGCATGGTATGACACTCTATCTCAATTTCTTCTTAAAAATCAGTTCACTAGAGGAACATTGGACAAGACACTGTTTGACAAGAAGCATGGTAATGATATTATCCTAGTTCAAATTTATGTGGATGATATCATATTTGGCTCTACTAATGAGAAACTATGTGAAAAGTTTTATAAGCTCATGCAAAGCAGATATGAGATGAGCATGATGGGAGAGTTGACATTCTTTCTTGGACTGCAAGTTAGTCATAGGAAGGATGGTATCTTTATCAGTCAAACCAAGTACATCAAAGACCTATTGAAGAAGTTTGACTTGGAAGAAAGCTCACCTGCAAAGACACCCAAGGCCACTACCACTAAATTGGATGAAGATGCTAAGGGCAAGAAGGTAGATATCTCAGTCTACAGAGGCATGGTTGGTTCTCTACTCTATCTCACTGCAAGTAGGCCAGACATCATGTTTGCTACATATATGTGTGCAAGGTTTCAGTCAAATCCAAAGGAATCACACACGATTGCTATTAAAAGGATCTTTAGATATCTGAAGGGCACTCCAAACTTGGGTTTATGGTATCCTAAGGACACAGGGTTCAATCTGGTTGGTTATTCTAATGCTGATTATGCTGGATGCAGAGTGGATAGGAAAAGCACCTCAGGAAGCTGCTAGTTTCTTGGACAAAGGTTAGTCTCTTGGTACAGCAAGAAACAACAATCTATATCAACTTCCACAGCTGATGCTGAATACATAGCTGCTGGGAGTTGTTGTGCTCAAGTGCTTTGGATTAGAAACCAACTTAGATATTATGGACTTGTGTTGGAAAAGATTCCTATCATGTGTGACAACACAAGTGCAATCTCCATAGTTGTCAATCCTGTCAATCATTCTAGAACAAAGCACATTGACATCGGATATCATTTTATCAGGGAACTTGTAACTAATGGAACCATTAAGTTACATTATGTTCCCAAAGATAAACAATTAGCTGATATATTCACTAAGCCATTGGATGAAGCCACCTTCACTAGGTTGGTTAGTGAGATTGGAATGCTAAATTCTTCAGAATCTGGCTAAGTAAAAATATCAACTAAATTGTTGCAGCAGTAAACACTTTCTTTATCTAAATGCTCAATATTTTTGAAGTAAGTGTTGGCTGAAATATGATTTATAAATATTTCAATTATGTTGCATATGTTGAAAAATCATATTTTATTAACTTGAAATTTATATGAAATTTTAAGAAAATCACTATTTAATTTGTTAGAATATTCTTCACTGAATATTTCTGGTAAATTATAAAAGATAGTGAAAATTGATCAAATTTTATGAGTGAAAGCTTATTCGAAATCAACCTGCTCTGATACCAATTGTTAACTCGTATAACTTGTAGATGGGGGGGTTGAATACAAGTTATATAATCGTGTCTGATTTTTGCTTGATTAGATGAACAAGAACAAACGAATGAATCAAACTTTGTTTGTATTAAATAAATCAAATACAAACTCTACCAAAGGTGTACAATACCTTTAGCAGCTGCTGACAATACAAATCTCTCTCTCTCTCTCTCTCTGTTTGTTTCGAACTCTCGAATACAAATCTTACGAACTCGCACAATTTTACAATGATATAGAGAGAGTATTTATAATGCTACCTATCAACTAATAACAGAAAGTAATGATCTATACATGACAATGTTCTGCCGTCCAGTTGATAGTTTCCATCAATAGAAAATTCTTTCCTTCATAATATCTTCTTGCTTGTTCTTCAAAACAAAGATCCTGTTTTATAGCACTTGCCAGTTTCTGTAGCATCCATAATGACATCATCGGTAACACGACTGATATCAGGATTCCACCTTTCATCAGGATTCGACATCCATCAGTATTTGACTTGGCGTATCAGGATTTGATCTC
The DNA here is from genome assembly GCA_036435485.1 of Saposhnikovia divaricata. Lineage (NCBI taxonomy): Eukaryota > Viridiplantae > Streptophyta > Magnoliopsida > Apiales > Apiaceae > Saposhnikovia > Saposhnikovia divaricata. The sequence goes on along the minus strand of CM071594.1, from coordinate 48,531,970 downwards.
AGTTCCTGACATGTAGTCCTTGATGCACTGCTGTTCCTGACTAAACTCTACAGATTACTGTCTAGCACATATATCCTATAAAAAGTACTAAATCCTTTATAATATCAGGATTTACAAGAAGTATAAGCAAAATTCTATTCTCAACATCACAACTTATGAATTATTCCTAACAATCTCCCCCTATTTATGCTTTAGAATCTGAAGCATAAATCTAAGTTGTAGATGTCAAAACATATAACAATACAACCATAATAGAATTTATGAATTTAAGATCATGAAGTTAAGTACTTCCTTCTTCAGATGTAGACATGTATCTAGTACTTAGAAGAAAGAATTCAACTATTTGATGCTTCTTTTCCTTTACCACTTCCATGATGAAATTTACCACCTCTGTCACCCTTAGTTCTCCTCCCAGTCTGTTTTTCTCCCCCAGTCTGTTGTTGTTGTCTCTGAATTGTCTTTATCTCCCCCTTTTTGACATCAACAACATTAATTCCAAGAGATTCAATAACAGAACAAATGAGATTCATCAGAACTACTTGATTATCCATAATAGTGACTTGGTTATCTTCAAGAATCCGAAGTCTCGATTGAATATCACTTTGAGATTTCTGAATGTCCTATAGAATTTCAGAATTGACTTCAATGTTGGAAGTGCTTGTTGTATCTTCAGACTTAGATGCAGAAAGAACCTTATCTTCAATCCTTGTAGAAGAAGTTGCCTGTATAGAATGATATTCAAGTAATAATACTTGAGTAGAAGTACAAACATTTTCATCTTTCTGATCTGAAGCTAAAGTATGATCATCCTGTCCTTCACCAGTATTCTGTGTACTAACATCTACTGTAACGCCCCCAAATCCGGGGTCAGTAGATTTGGGCGTCACGCTAACAAACTCAATAATTCTAACAAAAATTGGCCATGATGTATTCGTAAATACAACATAAACCTGCTGAATACTAAACTAAAAATCTGAAATCAAAATAAAATAGAAATAAAAATAAAAAGTCAATCAAAAGCTCTTTGACCCCAACTCCCAACTAAGGATCTTAGGTTACAGTTATAGAAACAAGAAAACCCAAAACCAACTTAAATACAACTCTATATACAAAACTTTATACAGACTTAATACACCGGTATAACTTCGAATGGAAGTATACCAGGCCAACTAATCAAATGCATACTATAACTACTAAAACTATATATACATACAACAAATCAAACTTTAAATCTAAATACCCTGATCCACGCCAGCTTCATAACAGCATCCTGCTTCTTCTTTTCACTTTCTGAACTGCACAAGCTAAGCCTCGCCAACTAGTTTACTGAAAAGTTAGATTTTAAAAACAACAAGTGTGAGCCAAAGAATGCTCAGCAAGTTATATATAGAACTTGTTAGTCACAGAGGCATGCCTGAATACATCTAATAACAAGCCTAAGTATGTGTAATGTTATGCATTACCTACATGACCTCTTAACTGAGGGAACCTCTAGTTGTAGAGTTTATATTTGTTCTGTACTTGTAATAGGAATCAAATCCTAGTTATGTAACTATACTTATAAAGTCAAGAATAATGCTTGAAAGAAGTTCCAAGGTTCATGCCTCAAGCAAGGAGATAAAGACTGCCAAATAATCACAGTTAGGATTTGAAGAAATGAAGAATTTGCCTAAGTACCAATTCGAGAAGTACATTTGTCTATTCGAGAAGTCTAGCATTCGAGAAGTCAGAGATTCGATATCTCAGAAGACACTATTCGATATCTCTGAATACACTGTTCGATATCTCATTCGATATCTCAGAGATTCGATATGTCTATTACTCTATTCGAGAACTCATGGAGTCAACAAAGTCAAAGCATCATTCGAGTTCTCTAAGAGTCAACAAGTCAATGCTCTATTCGATATCTCAAGGACTAAAGAAGCTATTCGACATCTCAGGGATTCGATATGTCAAAATGCTCTATTCGATATCTCAAGGAGTCCCAGAGAAAAGAGCTATTCGAGAAGTGATTCGATATGTCAATATAACACTATTCGAGAACTCAGAGTTATCGATTAAGTCAATTCGAGTTCTCGAATCAATCACTTAGCCACTTCTCGAATACATTCTTGGAGACAAAATACTGAAGAATTGTACAAGTCAGAAACCTGCAACAAGCCAAGACGCTTTACTTGACTATGTACTATAAAGCACATTGGAAAGCCTACAAAGAAGCTTGGAGAGATAAGACAAAGGGACAAGGAGCTAAAGAAGTGGATCTGAACAGGCTTTGCAAAGTCAAATCTGTAGCCGTTTGGACTCTTACTCAAATGAGATAGACATACTGGAAAGTAGTTTGTTTTACCTACCTTATTTGTAGTAAGTAGGTGTATCCATGTCTCTAAGGATACAGCCTCACTTCCTTAGCAGAAGAGTTTTTCAAGATACATCACAAGAAATATCTTTCTAAGAAAAACGAAGCTGAGAATACTATCATTTGTATTCACAGATTGTAGCAAAATCTTTATCTAATAAAATATTAGATTAAAGTGATATTATGTTGTGTTTGTCTTTGTTATCTGTACTTACATATCTCACACACTCAACACATATCTTGTTCCAAAGATTCAAGAACAAAGAAAAGTTCAAGAATCCATTCACCCCCCCCTCTGTATTCTTTTACTGTATTCAATACTCAACAAGTGGTATCAAAGCAGGCTGTTTAATCTAAACAGAAAACGATCATGAGTTCGAATACACCAAAGACTACAGGTACGATGAAGGTCCCTAAGTTCGACAAAGAGAATTACAACCTCTGTATTCATAAAAATACTTGATTTAAATATTTTTAAATCACTAAAAATACCAATAAAATACTGGGGCACACATTGGCACACATAACTCAATATATACTCATATAAACTCAATACTAAATATCGTTGAATTCCACAACGATATCCTCAAATCCAATTCCATCCTTTAAATACTAATCAACATAATTAAATAATAATAAAATAATAATAATAAATCCTAAAATAATCTGGTATCTTACATTCTACCCACCTTAAAAGGATTCCGTCCTCAGAATCAGGTAAAGAAGGGTTACTGGGGTTTACTCTATGTTAACACAATATCACGCAAGCGTACGTGGTCACAAGTAATATAGATAGAAGTCAAGTTCGTTCCCACAGAGATCTGGTTAGGTTTCAATTCAGTTCATGCACCTATGCAACAATGTATGATTATTATTCACTGCTAAGACAAATAACAAGATTAAGTTTTTACTAACTATAATTAACTAGGATACAAATTAATAAACTAAAAATTACTAACTAATGATAATTAAAATTGAATTACTTACGCAAGATAAACCATGGAATCCTAACTTCATTAAATACTTCGCTTAGATCTGACGCATTTAATCACTATATGCAATGGTTATGATATCTGATCGGATAACACGAAACAAGTACACGCTACCTGTCAGCATACGTATACCAAACTACCCATACATCCACAAAAGAGATAGAAGATGAATAGACACCAATTATGCTTAGACCCTATATGTCTATAGAATTTGAAAACATAAAGGTTGAGGAACAAGTTATCCATAAAAATCACACAGGGCAATATAAGTATTTTCATCTCGTACTACGAATCATGTTGATAAACAATCATGAACCTATGCTAGCATGGCAAGTTCTAAATCTCAAGATCCACTTTCACTTCACAAGAGATTAACAAATTAGGTGTTCATGACGCATCTATCAATTAAGCATAACCATACGAGGATATCAAATATATATCACACACAGATCTTTAAGCAATCAAGCTACTATGTTCCATAAATAAATCCGTTAGAATCCCATGACAACGATTAGTTCATAATCGAACCGCTCGTCATCATGGGATCTAATGAAACCATGATAGAAGACAAGATATTAAAGAAAGTAATAATATTAATAAAACAAAGAGTTGAGAAAACAAATCTATGATACAAAAGATGAAGTAGATCTAGATCCGTTGCTTGTCACGAGCGTTGAATCTTTCTCCCCTTTTCTCCCTTGCATATCTAAGCTATATTATGTACAAGATATCTAATTGTCTAATTGTCTAATTGTCTAATTCTCTAATTAACTAATGCTAAGATGTGTTTATATAGGCTCTAGATTTCTTGCCCAGCAAGAAATTACCCTCTATTACATTTAGAATTCGATTTAGGTACTAACAACTGCCCAAAATACAATTAGAATTAGAAAAAGGGCAAAACAGTAATCTTTCAGCCTTGCTTCACAAAGAACACGTGCGCGAATTTTAACTACACGCTCCCTGCACCTGCTATCTGTCCTAGGTTGTAGAAAATCTCCAAAGCTTCGCGTGAGCTCTAAGATCGCTGAAAACGGACTTCTAGAACTCCAGATATGGCCAAAACAGTGTAGACTGCGCAACCTTCCCGGAAAATCCGAATTTTAATCAATTAATCCTCCAAACACGAAAGAAGCATCGCCCATAATCGACATTCTAGTAAATCTGCCCAACTAAGCAAAACATATCAAAACTACAATAAACTTGAGTCCAAGACAATCAATTTAAGCCGCTTGCGATCCAAGTGGATATAAAATCCACTTATTACACCCCCAAACTTAAACCGATGCTTGTCCTCAAGCATAAACAATTACGACTAACTAACTAACTAGTACCACTTCCGTAGGTGATCACAGTTGCATTTGGCATATGGAACAAGCCCTTTAAACCCCTAGGCAGCCCCAGTGGACGAGTAAGGTCTCGTGAGGGCCTATAGCGAATGTACCCACAAAATCCAATGCAATGCATGAATGCAACTAATATGAAAATGCAATTAATCTAATACTAATATCCTACCATACCTTCAAATCCTCTCATGCCATATCAACTTAAGAATCAAAGTAAATACGCAATGTCTTGGTGTCGAAAGTGCAAGTATTCACATAATCTACTCAATGAACATGCATAAGTTCTCACAAGTCCATGTCAAGTGTAAGAATAAGTTAGTAAACATGCTAAGCCTACAAGAGTACATCTTTGAGACAAAACTCGGGATCTCATACGCAAAAACAAGCAAACACTCACAATCCACTCACAAAAGAATATTCACTCAAGAACAAGGGTAAGTGTATCACTCAATTCCAACGAAATCATAAGCATGCTTGACATTTGGTATCAATCTAGCTCTTAACACAACATACATCAATGACGATAATCAAAAGGTCTTTATTTGGGTTGTAACGGGGCTAGGGACATGGTATGTCAGATAAGCCAAAACAGGTGAAGTGTCAAAAGCTAGCAGGAACTATAATAAATCATAAACAACACCCTATTTTTCCCCCATATACTTTTACTATTTTTCTTCCAACAAAAACACTCGACTAGTCGACTAAAGTAGGATCACAATAACACAAATATGCTCTCATAATATAACTTTTTTTTTTCTCTTCTTTTTTCTTTTTTTTTTGTTTTTTTTCTCTTTTTTTTTCGAGAGCTAAATATAACAAAACACAATAATATCAACAATAACAATGATCCCATGAATTTATTACACATGCCGACTATCAAGTAAACAACCAAACCCAATTTCAATATTTCCCCCAAAAGTATGACCAACAATAAACCCCTCCTTGCACAACCTTATTACTCCCTTAAGCACCCTACTAGCCTTTGACAATGTGGGTTCAAATTAATGTAAGGTTAATACAAGAAAAAGGTCTAGGCAAGTAATGTGGTATGTCACCGAAAAAATAGGATTAAGCTCAACGGGTTAACTAATTGATCATGTAAACATGGTGTGGTAATGTAGGAAAATATGTGGTTATTCCTAAATGCCTTTATCATTTTAATCGTCAATTAATGTCATGCGTTTCAAGAAAGATCTCAAACAACTGCTAGCAATGCAAACAATCCGTGGACACTCAAGCAAACGAATAAAATTGCAACAAATGCAATAAGTCTCAAAAACTCACTTGGTGGAAAAACATAATCAATCCCAAGCAAAAATCTCTCTAATGCACCTACTTGTATTTAAAGAATGCAAACTAAATCAACTTGCACATATTCATGTCCTTCTAATTACTCACAACATTCAATAAGTCTACTAGCTTCAACTTACTAGTGTATGTATGTGTACAAGAACAAAGCATATCACTTCTCAATCAAAAGCGTCAACAACACAAAATTCCTATCAAGCATGGGTGCAAATGCAAACTATTATGAACTCACATGATATACGAATATACAAACAGAATGTCCTATATGAAACAAACGTAGATAACACGAACATAAATGCATAATATACTACTACTAATATGCAAAGCATGAAATCCTACATGAACAAATAATACAACAACTACTAATCCCTCAAACCATCACCCCTAAACTTAAAATATTCAATGTCCACATTGAATGGAAGTAAATACGAGGGAAAGTAGAAAACATACCTAACCAGCTGAGTCATCACCCTCCTCGGATGAATCTGGTGGAGGATAATGCGTACGAGTTCCATAGACTGGCCACTTCCCAAATAATAAGAATACTACAAAACCCCCAATTACAAGAACACAAATTCGTAATAAAAATAAGATTAGAGAAAAAGATTTACCCAATACGAATCGAAGAGGTGAACTTGCAATTAAACTTCCCCCAAACTTGAATGCTTCTTGAACTCGAATTTTTTAGAGATGTAGAGGTTTAGAGAATGAATTTGGTTTGTATGAATAGGTGTATATATATAATGGAGGGATTGGATGAATAAAAATTGAACGTGTAAGGGAGAAATTTTGAGTGGGTAAGAATTTGAGGTAAGATAGAAAAAGGATTTAATAATTTAGAGAAAAAGAATTTGAATTGATATAGGTTTAGAGATTTGAATAGGAGATGGGGGGTTTTGGAATTGATATAGGATTAGAAATAGGTGTAAGGATGAGAGTATAAGAGAAAAGGAATTGGGGTTGAAAGAATTTTTTTTTTTATAGAGAACAGCTGAAAAAATCGGGCAAACACAGTAGCCACGCAGGCGCAACCTGCGTCACGCAGGCGCAGCCTGCGCGACAACCAGTAACGCAGGCGCAGCCTGCGCGACTGGCAGTAATATTTTTTTTTTAACAACACTCAATTTATTTTTTCTTCCTACACTAATGCGTGGGTTGCCTCCCACGAAGCGCTTCTTTAACGTCAATAGCTTGACGTTACTTCCAAACCTCCATTAAGGATGATAATAGTTTGCCTGGTCCTCTCTTCGCGAGACTTCATCGTCATCACGGCGGCACACTTTCTGCCCCTTCTCCTCGCTTGTCCTATTCGTATAACAAATATGTCCTATTCCAATGCCTTCTTCTGTTGACCCAAAATCTGTCAATTTGTAGAACAACACACACTCGCGGGCTTCGCTTAAATATAAAGGAGGAGGGTAAATGTAAGTTGCTGAAGCCTTTGGTTCCTCAAAAAGAACTTCCTCCATTGGCTCTAATGCGCTACCTCCATCTTTAAACTCTGAGACAAGTAGAAGACCTGCATTTTTCCCATGTTCATCAGCCTCTTGGTACGCACATACCAATTCTTGAAATTTGTGTAGCTCATCAGTGTCTGTCCCAAATTGTGCCCTTTCCAAATCATCCACCTCACTAGCTTGATCAAATTCCTCACATGGCTTGTGAATGCTCACCTCACCTTGGAATTTGTCTTCCTCAATTATGCATACAGTACCCTGCTCCAAGTCACCGTTATTTTCTGGATTTGCCTCTAATATGAATTGCTGTTTCTCTTGTTCCAATGATCTCACAGCTTGAGCAACTAGAATCTCCAAAGATTTGATAGACTCCTCTCTACTCTTTTCAAGCATCCTAAGCTCCTCCATAGTAACAACCTCATCTGACTGAAAAGTAGGAGTAGGTTGCTGATGTTGAAACTCTTCACTTCCAAAGAAATATGACATATCTGGAACATCTTGCTGGTACTGTTGAGGATGGTATTGAAAATATCGTTGTTCCTCATAAGTGACATATGGATCAACTCCTTCGTAGTAACAATATTGTGAGGGATCATGAACGCCCAAACACTGCTCACATTGCTGAGGCATGGATGTCCTCGAATATGCCCACCATGGCAACTCCTCGCATGCCATCTTCAAACACTCAAGTACCTGAAACACACCGAACTAAACAAGATAAGTAAGAAAATCTGAGTCAGTGAACTCTAACGACCACTATTGATAAGCACATAAACCAAAAATAAAACACCGATGATCCCCGGCAGCGGCGCCAAAAACTTGTTAACACAATATCACGCAAGCGTACGTGGTCACAAGTAATATAGATAGAAGTCAAGTTCGTTCCCACAGAGATCTGGTTAGGTTTCAATTCAGTTCATGCACCTATGCAACAATGTATGATTATTATTCACTGCTAAGACAAATAACAAGATTAAGTTTTTACTAACTATAATTAACTAGGATACAAATTAATAAACTAAAAATTACTAACTAATGATAATTAAAATTGAATTACTTACGCAAGATAAACCATGGAATCCTAACTTCATTAAATACTTCGCTTAGATCTGACGCCTTTAATCACTATATGCAATGGTTATGATATCTGATCGAATAACACGAAACAAGTACACACTGCCTGTCAGCATACGTATACCAAACTACCCATACATCCACAAAAGAGATAGAAGATGAATAGACACCAATTATGCTTAGACCCTATATGTCTATAGAATTTGAAAACATAAAGGTTGAGGAACAAGTTATCCATAAAGATCACACAGGGCAATATAAGTATTTTCATCTCATACTACGAATCATGTTGATAAACAATCATGAACCTATGCTAGCATGGCAAGTTCTTAATCTCAAGATCCACTTTCACTTCACAAGAGATTAACAAATTAGATGTTCATGACGTATCTATCAATTAAGCATAACCATACGAGGATATCAAATATATATCACACACAGATCTTTAAGCAATCAAGATACTATGTTCCATAAATAAATCCGTTAGAATCCCATGACAACGATTAGTTCATATTCGAACCGCTCGTCATCATGGGATCTAATGAAACCATGATAGAAGACAAGATATTAATAATATTAATAAAACAAAGAGTTGAGAAAACAAATCCATGATACAAAAGATGAAGTAGATCTAGATCCGTTGCTTGTCACGAGCGTTGAATCTTTCTCCCCTTTTCTCCCTTGCAGATCTAAGCTATATTATGTACAAGATATCTAATTGTCTAATTGTCTAATTGTCTAATTCTCTAATTATCTAATGCTAAGATGTGTTTATATAGGTTCTAGATTTCTTTCCCAGCAATAAATTACCCTCTATTACAATTAGAATTCGATTTAGGTACTAACAACTGCCCAAAATACAATTAGAATTAGAAAAAGGGCAAAACAGTAATCTCTCAGCCTTGCTTCACAAAGAACACGTGCGCGAATTTTAACTACACGCTTCCTGCACCTGCTATCTGTCCCAGGTTGTAGAAAATCTCCCAAGCTTCGTGTGAGCTATAAGATCGCTGAAAACGGACTTCTAGAACTCCAGATATGGCCAAAACAGTGTAGACTGCGCAACCTTCCCGGAAAATCCGAATTTTAATCAATTAATCCTCCAAACACGATAGAAGCATCACCCATAATCGACATTCTTGTAAATCTGCCCAACTAAGCAAAACACATCAAAACTACAATAAACTTGAGTCCAAGACAATCAATTTAAGCCGAATTGAAGCGATCCGAGTGGATATAAAATCCACTTATCACTCTACCAACTCGGGTTGCATCCGCAACTCTACTAATCTGTACTCTGGATACTTATTTACTATACTGAGATCTCTACTGATCTCTCTATATAGAACAACTCTAATCGTAGTACTATACGTCATGCGTTACTAGTATTCTAAACTCGATTGGCATACGTTCAAGACTACTCGAGATATTATGATTCATGATATTTGAAGAGAACGATTTCACATCGTAGCAAAGGTTCCACAATTTTAGAATTAATTTATGAGTTTTCAAACAAATATTCTTGGAAATGAAAGATTACTGAGTGATCAATATGATCAAATGAACCTTGTTGCGTGCCTTATTCAAGACATGACTAAAGGTAATTAACCTTCTTGTACTTCACAACACACAAGTGATGGCGTCCCATCAGACTGCTATCACACAGACAAACAGTCCTTGTGTCCCCTATAAATAGGGTTGTTCACCTCAGTTGGAGTAAAGAAACATAAAAAGATTAGAACATCGAATTTACAATCAATTGATGAGAAATTCTCAGACATACCCCTGGATTACAACTAAACGGATTCCATGGGTACTATTTCAGAAGAAAAGGATAATCAGGAAAGAAATGACTGGCACAATACTAAGAAATGATGATCTATCAACAATAGAATTATTCACTAATGAAGAAATTTCGAAACTCATATATCAAACTTGACATGGTTTAGAAATAAAAGAAATAGGCATTTCAGCCTCCATCATAACTGGAAATCCAACTTCAGGGAAGGACAATTGTCAAAATAAACTCATCAAAGGAATATTGATTAAAAAAAAGAAGGTATTACCAGGGTCTCCACGTACATCTTCTTTGTCGACTCCTTCGTTGACTCGTCATTCGATCTAGACTCTTCTTCTACACGTCCTAAAGTTATCTATTCTATACGTCTTCGTCACTCGCACTAGACTCTGAAGATTCCACTACCTACAGCCTCAAGGGTTTCTACCCAACTCCGTTCAACTATCTGTCACCACTCACATCTTAACTCAATAACTGGTACTATATCCAATAGTCCAACACGAGTCCTATATGAACTCTGACATTCCTTACTTAACTATACACATTCCTACACACTCTGGTTTCTAGTTTACTACAACCTCGCTCTGATACCAACTTGTAACGCCCCCAAATCCGGGGTCAGTAGATTTGGGCGTCACGCTAACAAACTCAATAATTCTAACAAAAATTGGCCATGATGTATTCGTAAATACAACATAAACCTGCTGAATACTAAACTAAAAATCTGAAATCAAAATAAAACTGAAATAAAAATAAAAACTCAATCAAAAGCTCTTTGACCCCAACTCCCAACTAAGGATCTTAGGTTACAGTTCTAGAAACAAGAAAACCCAAAACCAACTTATACGGACTTAATACACTGGTATAACTTCGAATGGAAGTATACCAGGCCAACTAATCAAATACATACTATAACTACTAAACTATATATACATACAACAAATCAAACTTTAAATCTAAATACCCTGATCCACGTCAGCTTCATAACAGCATCCTGCTTCTTCTTTCCACTTTCTGAACTGCACAAGCTAAGTCTCGCCAACTAGTTTACTGAAAAGTTAGATTTTAAAAACAACAAGTATGAGCCAAAGAATGCTCAACAAGTTATATATAGAACTGAACTGGATGAAATAAGAATGCAATAATTGCAATTGAGCGAAGGAATGCTCACCAATTTATAATCAATACTATAATTTAAATCTGGATTCTTAACTTTAACAGAAGATTAATATCATTTAAAACATTTATAACTCGAAATCAGAATTTAATAACTGAGAAGGTTCGTAATACTAGATTCAATACTTTTAATACTTGCAAAATACTTTAACTATCGCTTTAACAAAATCTCCAAGAAATTCTCAGTTACTCAAATTTCATTCATGTCACTAAGCGTTTGCACACCTAGCTGCCTAACCGGCCTGACAATCATGAGTTTGAATAAATAAGAAGATCTCAATTCATTCTCGGTTCTCACTATCACTGCGCAACAAATGCCACAGCGACCATAATAACCGTGAATTAGTTTTCACCATTCAAAACACTAGTATAATAACTTTCCATTTTTATACTAACAGTATTTATTAACTCAAATCATAACTTTTAACTCAAATCATAACTTTATATCCAACATACTTGGAAATGAAAATGTACTTTAACTTAAACATTCTATCATAAGAATATACTTGCATAAAAACAACATTTAATAGAATTGGAGTTTTCATCATACTCTGGACATTACGGGTGATTAGCCACGTAAAGTCCAGCTAAAAACAATACTCTGGGATCCCTCACTAGGCACTTATTGACATTGGCCTTTACTACTCTGACCACGAAGCTGGTCCACATTTTTATAAAATTCTTCCAATTCCATTAAACTGCTTTACTATCAATTAATCTCAGGGAAACCATATACATTAAGAACATTATACTAAAACAAGGAATAAGAATGCAATACCAGCAAAAACTTTAACAGAATATTACTGACAATACTTAAGAAAGAATAATACTGGCAATAAACTGGAATTCTACTTTCCACATGATATATGAATAAAATATATCCTTATCAATAATTTGAAGGAGAGGATACTAGCAATAAGGATTTGAAGGGAATACTTATATTGAATAGAAACATATTTATCTCGCTTGAACGATAAGCGAGGGTTAGTACACTTGCCTCGATTCCAATGCGTCGATTCGCTACTTACTATACTTCGGTCTTTACTCGTCATGCATTCATTTTCCTTCAATCGTCTCGTCAACACGCTCGCTGGGTCCATATCGAATCCCTAATTATACTCGAAATAATAGCAAAGTACTATTTAGTACATAAACAACCCAATTGATAACTAATTACTTACAACTCGCAAAGCAATACATACATAAATATATATACCCACACCTCAATAATCATCACATATGTACTGAAACACTCAGACACATACATGCCTTTAAATCTTTAAATCAAATAATTTAAATAACTTTAAATACAGGGGATTTTCAGAAAATTTTGGCATAAAGTATTCGTTTATCGGACTATGGGCACAGCCCCTCAATGTCAATCAAAAACAATTCAACCCTGCTTTTACAAAATAAAGCTACCTCAACTTGCAGCAACATAATAGTAAACAATTAATGAAAAGTACCCGCCCTGACATGCGGCAACTAGCACATAAGAAATTTATATTACACTTCTACTTACGCTACACCAATGATCGTATTTCTCACGCATTTTAATGATACACGTGACAATCAATCATTGATGTTCGTCAGCCCTAGGGAACAACCCCTAGCACTAACTATTACTTACGCTATATCGATGATCACACCACTCAAGTATATTAATTATACCCGTGATAGCAAATCATGGATATTCGTAAGCCCGAGGAACTAGTTGAAGAGAATTACACAAGTCATTAAATATTGACATTTAAGACTCGTGATCTCATTACAACTCCTCGCAGATAAACATATAAAGAAAATTAAATAACAGTTTAACTTTACTATAGATTACATTTGAAAACTATACAATCAGGAGACAGTTTCATATTACGAACATATATCACAATCCAATCAAAATATACATGTAACTTCTTTTATCCTAAAACCCATATCCACAAATAGTGATTTAACAAGTATAATTGTCACTCTAAATTCAACACACAATTTACTAATCATATAACATATCCGATAATCACTAACAATTATCAAGGTAAATTAGTAACCACTTACTTAATAATGCCAAATACTTGACAATTACGAATTTCGACAATTACTCAAACTCGACTTATAATAGGGCTCATAATTCATCCCACAATTACAATTAGCAAAAATGTTTTCCGAATTAATACACAAAACATAATAATACTCGTAATTTACAATATTAATCTAATTACGAGAATTAATACATTTAATTCGAAATTTAACTCCATAATCATATTTAACAACTATAAATCCTCCGAATTAAATCACGAAAATCAAAACAATATTATCAAAATTTAAACTAACTAAATCACAATAATCTACATAATTATATAAAATGACAATTAATTAATTATATCGAAAAAAATAAAGTAATTAAACGAAAGAGGATACCTTTCGGTCCAATTTCCCCGAAAATTCCTCTCTCTCTCTCTCTCTACACTGCCTCCCTCTCTCTCCTTCTCTCTACTGCTGCTGCGCACTTGTCGGAGCCAGCCACCGCCGTCGCCCCGCCGTCGCCGCCTGCACACCACCGGGAAGGCCACCAGTCGCGCCTCTCCTGGCCGCGACCACTCCCTCCTGCCTCCTCTTCTCCGACCACAGCATACCACGCATCTATACACACACACGAGTATACGCACACACACAGCTATATATGTATGTATATACGCTAGTTGATTTCAAGAAATCAACTCCCAATCTCTCTTCTTTCTTCTCCTTTCTTCTCTTCTTCTTCTCTCGTTTTTTTTTCTTTCTCTCGATTATTCTCGAATGTCCGGTCTACTGGCTTTCTTTCTTTTCTAATTGGGCTGAGCCCAATAACAATATAATGGTACTACTATACCTTTCGACCCAATTATAACGTTACTAAACGACTCTTATAAATCGAATTCAAATAAAATATTCGGAAAATTAAACATTTCACTTTTAAAATAAAGAATATAAAATTACAAACACCCACATATTTTTAAAATATTTTTCGGATAAAAAATGAATTAAATATGGATTTTCAAAGTTTTGATCCTTTAAATACAATAAAACTCTTAAAATCATTTTAAAATACTTAAGCTCCCAAATTAATCCACCCAACAATTTTAAAAACTCAATAAATATATAAAGATAATTTTACAAAAGATTTCATGATTTTTAAGCCCTCCGATAATTAAATAAAGATTTTTGAAGATCAATAATACTTGATTTAAATATTTTTAAATCACTAAAAATACCAATAAAATACTGGGGCACACATTGGCACACATAACTCAATATATACTCATATAAACTCAATACTAAATATCGTTGAATTCCACAACGATATCCTCAAATCCAATTCCATCCTTTAAATACTAATCAACATAATTAAATAATAATAAAATAATAATAAAATAATAATAATAAATCCCAAAATAATCTGGTATCTTACATCTACAAATCCTTACTCCTCCTTAGATTGATCAGATATTGTTGATGTCTCAGTTCTAGCTGATATTGGAAGTACATACAAAGGAATACTAGGATCATTAGGAATATCTTCTGATACTGGTTGAGTAGAAGTTTGTCTTAGCCTTTCACCTCTTCTGTTGATGATTCCTGCAAGCCTTTTTTTCTGTTTCTGAGCTTTAACTTTTGGCTTTGCATTGTGATGTGCTAAGTCATTCTTCTCATACATCTTGATAAAAGAATAAGTACCAGCATCCATACCAAGATTTTCAGACCAAGATTCAGGAAAAACCTGATCCCAGAAATCAAACGATGGTGGTTTCCTAATTTTCTCTCCCTCACTATGGAGTTGATCATCCATACCCTCATTCTCACTTTGACTATCTAAAGTCAACACTCTTTCTACCTCTCATTTTGCCTGGTCAGGAGCCAACCTCTCTATGTGTGGATCTATGTTCATCTTTTCAAGTGTATCACTCAAATTTGGATAAGTGCTCTCATGACCTACGGAAAAATAGGGGTTAAAAGAAGTTTTTATACCTGAAATCACATGGAGAGAGGGTTCTTCATATGGCATGGGGCTTGAGGTTTTCTCCAAGGAGTGAGCTGCTATAGTCTCTGAACCCTTACAAACATCTACTTTCTTTCCAGAAACTACAGGCTCCAGTATATCACTTTCAGGATCTACACTAGACTCTGATGTCTTCAGTAATACTTCATTAGACACCATAACTAGTATGTCACCGTCTTTTAAGTGTTGGTTGCTGAGACACACCCTCAAGGTGGATAGACTCTGAAAGAACAATATTGGTTTGATCTTCAGGAAAATCAATCAAAGTCATTCCTCCCATATCATAGGGTTTCTCACTTGCAATTTCAGTCATCACAGAAGACCTTTCAGCATCATCAATCACAGTTCCCGAGTCATCCAACCTCTGACTAGATTGTTCTTGTGTTGCAGTGAATGTGATCTGATCTATCCTACTATTTACCACTGGTGCAATAGTATCTTCTGTTGACTGCTTCCCTCTATCAACTACCTCCTCTTGTTCACCTTGAGCTGAAGCATCTTCAACAATGACATCCTTGTCAAATAAATATGCATGAAGTGATTGAAGTGCAACATGCTTAGGAAGTCCAAATTTCTTATGAAATTCCTTTCTGACTGATACATAGAAGTACATCTTCATTAAATCAAGTCTTTGATGTAACAGTCCATATTCTGCAGGAAATGAAAGTTTGGGAACTCTTTCAATCAAAAAATCTAGAACAGGCCTGGAAAGCTTCACTTTTAGAGAAATAAGTTCCATAGCCAGTCTGTATGTCAATGTAGTTTCCCATGAAGAATCAAGATCCAGATCTCTCTTGTCAGATACTGACGTAGATATAGCCTTATTTGTAGAGACCTGCATAATGTTAGTTGGACTAGACACTGTGTGTGTAGGTGACAAACGAATCTTTCTCCTTGTTCTCCTAGTAAAGTGAGCAACAGATTTATCTTGAGAAGACTCAAGAGGTGTAGACACAGAAGTGATCTTGGGATGAGATCCTTTTTTAATAGACACGGTCTTTTGAGAGACAGTATCCAGTAATTGTTTTCCCTTTTTAAGAACTACAGCCTTTTGGGAGACTACAATCTGGCTATGAGTAGGTGTTCCATCTCTTTGTCCTAACTTAGAAAGTTGAATTGCAGCCTTCAATTCTGCTCTCTCAGCAAGAGATATATTATCATCATCTTCACTAGAACTACTACTAGAAACAACAAATCTTCTCTTCTTTACAACTGATGTCTTTTGAAAAACACCAGAGGTTGGTTTCTTTGAAACAATAGGCTGTGGATCAAAATTTGGTTCTAGAATTGTTTCAGAGACTGTAATGTTTTTGGCTACTTGGGTAGACACAGGGGGGTTCTCTTCCAATTGAGATTCCTGAGTCATTTCACCACCAAAAAAAGAAGAATTATAGATAGTAGGAAGATGAGTTCTTAGAAGTACCTGAACATGATTTGGATAGTGTAATGCAGGTATTTCATCTAGATTCTTTTCACCATCCTTCTTTGTAATGTCAGAGAAAATTCTCTTTTGTTGTACATAAGAAGAAACACAATATTCTCTACCAAATATAGCTTCAACATCAGGAATGAAATGGTTAATAAACAATTGCATGAATCTATGATAATAAACCATATTCCTGTCATGATCTCTTGACCCAAGTTTAATACACATCTGACTTAAGATAATGTGACCAAAATTAATTACTCTGTTATAAAGCAAGCCATATGCAATATATGATGTAACAACAGTAATTTGTTGAAAAGAACTACATTTACCGGTAAAACATTTAGCAATTTGATCAAAAAAGAAAGACCATTCTTTCATAAGAAAGGATCTATTTAACTGGCTCATGTTATCTAGAGGTCCATTATACCCTAACTCGGATAACATAGTTCTAACATCATCATCAGATGGTACATTCTCAAAATTCGTACTAACAGGTAAGTGAAGTACTGAATTAACAACTGATTCAGTAATATCAACTGAGTCTTGTCCTAAGTGTAGAACAATCTTACCTGATTGACTCTAAGTAGAATCAATTACCTCAGCATTCTCCCAAGCTTGTGAAACAGCTACTTGATTAATTTGTGGAGATGCTGTCAAGGCATAACTTAATGGTCCTTTCGCCATAAAGTCCATAATTGGGTGAAAATCAGTTAACACCCCTTCCTTGTTGGTGATAGCTGCAACATGATTGTTCATCATAAAATCAAAGTCACCAAACTTGAAAGCTACTGATTTGGGTAGTCTTCTTTGAGTTTCCATTTTTATTTGAAAAGAACTTAAGAAATCTTTGAAATTGATTAATGATTTTGAAAACTCAAGAGTGTTTGCTTTAGAAAATGAAATTAGAGAAAGCAATTACACGATTAGAGTGTCAAAATAATTATATTTCAAAAATCCTTCAGACCCATTATCCCACGTTGACACGTAGGTTGACAGGTGTCAGTCCCTGAAAAATACAGTTACCCAAGACTTTTAGAAAATAAAATCCAAAATTAATTTCAAGTAAATTAAATCAAGGTAAAATCAAGATAAAAATCAATACTGATCAGCTTCCTTTTCCTGATGTGATCTTCTCATCAAGATAATCACAAGATTCAATGTGATTTCTCAATAGAAAGAATTACTAATCCTGATGTGGACACACTTGTATTCCTGATCAATATCATCCTGATTCCAGAGACTAAATGGAGTTTCCACGTGGCATTTTCTTTTACCTGTAAAAGAAATAAATAAAATCTGAACAAAATCAATTGGTTAGATTCGTTCAATATTTCTTGAAAATATAAGAAATACAGTCACACATAATTATGACTGACTGCATTGATAACCCCCAAACGACTGTTCAGCTTCCCACGTCTTTCTATAAAAGAAACTAACGCCTTATGCCATACTCTAAAACCTTTTCATTCTTTTCTCTTTATACCATGGCTTTCAACCCAAATCTTCATATGAACCCTAGCTTTTGGTTCATTACCACTGAGAAGTTCTTTACTCTTGATGATCAGGAGCAAGTGAACTATCTCTTAGAAGAGATGACTTTTCTCATCAAGTTAGATATGGTTGGTCTTAACCCAGATGATTTCCAAGAATCTCCTCTAAAACATCTACCAGTCGAACAAAATCCTCCTCTAATCTCATCACACCTTGAGGATGAAGAATTTGGCGAAGAGTCTGAGGTTGATCTTGATGGAGATGCTATTCATTTTCTTCAATAAGCATGAAGATGAGTCAACTGCTCTCATTCAAGTTGCCCGACAAGGAATCTAATCTTGAGATGCTCCTTGTCCTGAAGTCGATCGTTGAGGATTGAAGCAGCAACAACTTTAGACAAGAATAAAATTATCAGTAGTAGTTAGACAAAAAGAAGAATTGTATTTCATTTCCATGTATGTAATGCTTTTGATTAATGAAAATACAAGTTTTCTTATTATCTACTTGTCTATCGTTGTTTATTGACTGATCTGAATAATGATATAAATTATCAGTATGCATGTGGTAAAACTTGCTAACATAGACTTTAACAAAACTCAGAATTGAACCACTGAATAACATGAACTTCAGAATTTGAAACAGTAAGACACACAAATTTCACAATCCTGATACTAACGAT
The DNA here is from genome assembly GCA_036435485.1 of Saposhnikovia divaricata. Classification (NCBI taxonomy): domain Eukaryota; kingdom Viridiplantae; phylum Streptophyta; class Magnoliopsida; order Apiales; family Apiaceae; genus Saposhnikovia; species Saposhnikovia divaricata. Next base: position 48,512,831 of record CM071594.1, on the reverse strand, counting down.
ACAATCCTGATGTCAATACAGATGACGTCAGCATACTGATAGCAATCCTGATCCTGATGTTTATTAATAAGTCTATCATACTGTAATTTATCAAAGTAAAGTGTTACAGCTTAAGCATTTAACAATCAAGTATAGATCCTGACAAATATATTAAGTCTATAAGCTGAAACAACATACCCTGCTACTTGTCCAGATGTTAAAGATCTATAAATTTAACATTCCTAACTCACTAACCAATCTAATGAATGTAGCCTCATTAAGTGGTTTAGTTAGAATATCTGCAAGCTGTTTGTCAGTAGGAACAAAATGAAGTTCCACAGTACCATTTTCAATATGTTCTCTAATAAAATGATACCTGACATCAATGTGTTTAGTCCTTGAATGTTGAACTGGATTTTCTGCAATTTTGATAGCACTAGTATTATCACAAAACATAGGAATATTACTAAGTTTCATACCATAATCCATCAACTGATTTCTTATCCAAAGGACTTGAGCACAACAACTGCCTGCTGCAATGTATTCAGCTTCTGCAGTTGAGGTTGAAACTGATTGCTGCTTCTTGCTTGCCCAAGAAATCAATCTGTTTCCCAAGAATTGACATGTACCTGTAGTGCTTTTTCTGTCTATTTTACACCCTGTATAATCAGAGTCTGAATAGCCAATTAGGGAGAAATCAGATTCTTTTGGATACCACAAACCAAGATTTGGAGTTCCCTTGAGATATCTAAAAATTCTTTTCACAGCAATTAAATGAGATTCCTTAGGATCACTTTGGAATCTAGCACATAAACAGGTAGAAAACATTATATCTGGTCTATTTGCAGTTAGATATAATAGTGAACCTATCATGCCTCTATAGCTAGTGTTATCAACACTCTTTCCCTTAGGATCAGAGTCTAGCTTAGTGGTTGTTGCCATGGGTGTCATTGCAATTGCACAATTTTGAAAGTCATACCTTTTTAAAAGATCTTTGATATACTTTAACTGATTAATGAAAATACTAGTCTCAGTCTGTTTGACCTGCAAGCCTAAAAAGTAATTTAGTTCACCCATCATGCTCATCTGATACTTAGACTGCATAAGCTTGCTAAACTTAGCACATAACTTTTCATTAGTAGAACCAAATATAATATCATCAACATAAACTGGAACTAAAATCAAATCACCTTTTATCTTTCTAAAGAATAGAGTTTTGTCAATTGTACCTCTTGTGAAGCCATTTTCAAGAAGAAATTTAGACAAAGTCTCAAACCATGCTCTTGGTGCCTGCTTTAGTCCATAGAGTGCCTTGTCAAGTTTGTAGACATGATTTGGAAACTTTGGATCAACAAAACCAGGTGGTTGCTCCACATACACTTCCTCATCAAGCTTGCCATTAAGAAAAGCACTCTTTACATCCATATGGTATACCTTAAATTTTAAATGAGCTGCAAATGCAAGAAACATTCTGATTGCTTCCAATCTTGCTACAGGTGCAAAGGTTTCATCATAGTCAATTCCTTCCTTCTGAGAATAACCCTTGGCCACCAGTCTTGCTTTATTTCTTACAATCATACCAGATTCTCTAGCTTGTTTCTGAAAACCCATTTAGCACCAACAATAGATCTATCTTTAGGTCTTGGTACCAGTTTTCAAACTTTGTTCCTCTCAAACTCATTCAATTCTTCCTGCATTGCTATTACCCAATCAGGATCCTGTAAGGCTTCTCCAACCTTCTTAGGTTCATTCTTTGAGAGAAAACAACTGTACAAGCATTCATTTTGAATTGATCTTCTAGTTCGAACACCACTATTTGGATCACCAATAATCAAATCTTCAGTATGATCCCTTGTCCATTTTCAAACAGGTGGTAGATTACTCCTGCTAGACTCTCCCCCTAAGTTAGTGGTATCTCTTGTAGAAGAACTTTCTCTGCCTTCAAAAGCTCCACCTTGATCAGTAGAATCAGTAGATTCCATACTGCTGCTAGTTTCTTATCTTCCTTCATTAGACTCTGAAGGATCAGTTCCTGATGAAGTAGACTCTGAAAGACTGGTCTGATCCTGACTAGTAATGTGTTCTCCTTGATTGAATTGCTCCCCCTCAACAGTAGCATTCCTTTGAGAAGTAATAAAGATATCCTCCGGAGAACCTTCATCATCACTGGAGAGAATCTCAGAATACTTAAGATTTTCAAATTCCAGATTGTCATGGCTTTCATCAGTTTGCAAAATTCCAAACTTCTTATCATCAAATGCAACATGAATTGATTCCATAACAATGTGAGTTCTGAGATTGTATACTTTGAAGGCCTTTGATGCTGAATATCCTAGAAAGATTCCTTCATCCGATTTGGCTTCAAATTTTCCAAGTTGTTCTGGATGAACTTTCAGGACATAGCATTTGCATCCAAAGATGTGAAAGTATTTCACACTTGGTTTCTTTCCTTTGATCATCTCATAGGGAGTCTTACCATGAGCATTTACCAAGGTACAATTTTGAGTGAAACATGCAGTGTTGATAGCTTCTGCCCAAAAATAGGTTGGAACCTTTGCATCTGCAAGCATGGTTCTTGCTACCTCTATGAGAGTTCTGTTCTTTCTTTCTACTACACCATTCTGCTGAGGTGTTCCAGGTGTAGAAAACTGTTGAGTAATTCCATTGTCTGCACAATACTCCTCCATTGTAGAATTCTTAAATTTTGTACCATTGTCACTTCTGAGCACTTTGATCTTGTACTCAGAGCTATTTTGAATATTTTTGACAAGTTCAATGATTTGCTGAGGAGCTTCATCCTTTTTGTGTAGAAAGAATACCCATGTGAACCTTGTGTAATCATCCACTATAACTAGAGCATATCTTTTCTTGCTGATAGACATAATGTTTACTGGACCAAATAAATCAAGATGCAGCATGTGAAATGGTTCAGTAATTGAATTTTCTATCTTGCTCTTGAAAGTGGTTCTTCTTTGTTTACCAAGCTGACAAGCATCACAAAGTCCATCTTGCACATAATTTGCCTGAGGTAGGCCTCTCACCAGATGGTGCTTAACAAGTTGATTAAGCTTCTTGAAATTGAGATGTGAGAGCTTCTTGTGCCAGTTCCAGCTTTCATCATTTGATGCCTTACTGTAAAGACATCTGACAGTTCCTTTAGATGTGTCACTCAAGCTGGCTTTATATATGATACCATGTCTCTTACCAGTCAGAACAATGTCTCCATTATTCATATTCAAGATTTTGTATCCTTCACTGTCAAGATTGATTGGTAACCCTTATCACCCAGTTGACTTATGCTTAAAAGTGTATGTTTCAAGCCTTCAACCAGTGCTACATTTTCTATGATGACATTCCCCAAAATAATTGAGCCATATCCCAGAGTTTCTCCTTTGTTGCCATCTCCAAAGGATATTACTGGGCCAGCTTTCCTCTCAAACTTTGTAAGCAGGGACTTCTTTCCAGTCATATGTCCAGAGCATCCACTATCCAAGATAATTGAATGCTTCTTTCCAGTGCCCTTAATAGAAGATGAAGAAGTTTTCTTTGGAGATCTAGGCTTGTCTGAAGCACTTGTCATCAATTCAATGTTGTCATAATCCAATTCATCTTCAGAATCACTGGAGTATGCCCAATCCTTCTGTGTGACCATGAGTGCATTACCCTTCCCTGAATTCCTAGGATTCTTGCACTCACTAGCAAAGTGTCCAAGCTCACTGTAGTTAAAGCACTTGATTTTGGCCTTATAAAGCTTGATAATTGTACTCTTGCATTTGTCACTCTTCTTCTCCTCTTTCTTCTGAAAAGATCCTTTGCTAAATCTTCTCCTGTTGAATCTTCCTTTCTTGAAAGCTTTAGCAAACATAGCAAAGAGTTCTTGCATCTCTGATTCAGAATCATTATCTTCAGAGTCTATATCTGCAGTCTCTGACTCAGAACTTTCTTTGCTCTTCTTCTTCCTCAAGTCTCTTTCAGTAAATTCAGACTTTTCTTCTGGAAGCTTCTTTGATTCAGATTGAGCAGTGAATGTAACAGTTTTTATCTTTCCTTCACTCCTGCTCTTTTCTGTTGCCTGTCAAGTTCATAAGCTCTCAATTTTCCATAAACTACTTCTAATGATATTTTATCCAGATCATTAGCTTCCACAATTGCAGATATCTTCTCATTGTAGAAATCAGGAAGAGCTTTCATGAACTTAGTATTCATATCCTCCAAGTCATAATATTTACCATGCATGGCCATCTCATTGATGAGTTTAGTAAACCTATCAAAGGTGTCAGTAAGTGACTCACCAGACTTGGATTCAAAGTACTCATACTGTTGTATGAGAAGTGTCCTCATATTCTTCCTGACAGGTTTTGTTCCTTCACAGTGAACCTTTAGATTGTCCTATATCTCCTTAGCAGTTTTACAATAGAGAACATAGTTAGTGAGAACAGAATCAAGACTGTTGAATAGTATGTTTCTCACTTTAGCATCCTTAGGAACGTTCTCCTTTTCCTTATCTGTCCATTCAGATTTAGGCTTCTCTGCTGTATGTTCTGGAACAAATTTTCCTTCGACAGTTGCTTGAGGAACAAGCCTTGTTGGAACGAAAGGCCCATCTCTGATTCTGTCAAGATAATCAGGATCTGTTGCTTCCAGGTGATGCAACATCTTCACTTCCCATAGAGTATATTCGTTTCTCTTGAGCATAGGGATCTTAGTATTACCATCCTTGTAACCAGACATGATTGCAGATCTTTATGATTATTCGAAATCAACCTGCTCTGATACCAATTGTTAACTCGAATAACTTGTAGAAGGGGGGGTTGAATACAAGTTATATAATCGTGTCTGATTTTTGCTTGATTAGATGAACAAGAACAAACGAATGAATCAAACTTTGTTTGTATTAAATAAATCAAATACAAACTCTACCAAAGGTGTACAATACCTTTAGCATCTGCTGACAATACAAATCTCTCTCTCTCTCTCTGTTTGTTTCGAACTCTCGAATACAAATCTTACGAACTCACACAATTTTACAATGATATAGATAGAGTATTTATAATGCTACCTATCAACTAATAACAGAAAGTAATGATCTATACATGACAATGTTCTGCAGTCCAGTTGATAGTTTCCATCAATTTGAAAATTCTTTCCTTCATGATATCTTCTTGCTTGTTCTTCAAAACAACGATCCTGTTTTATAGCACTTGCCAGTTTCTGTAGCATCCATAATGACATCATCAGTAACACGACTGATATCAGGATTCGACATCCATCAGTATTTGACTTGGCATATCAGGATTTGATCTCAGTTCCTGACATGTAGTCCTTGATGCACTGTTGTTCCTGACTAAACTCTACAGATTACTGTCTAGCACATATATCCTATAAAAAGTACTAAATCCTTTATAATATCAGGATTTACGAGAAGTATAAGCAAAATTCTATTCTCAACATCACAACTTATGAATTATTCCTAACACTAATGATTCATTCTGTGTTACTGTTCGACTTCTCTAACAAGTCTCCTTAGAGTACTTTTGAGTTCTCGAATAGAGTATTTTAGAGATATCGAATGGAGATATACTTGACTTCTCGAATATGGTACTTGAGTTCTCTAATTTTCTGAGTTCTCGAATCATTTTGAAAGGCTGAATTATCGCTGAATTCCAATCGTTTTTGGATTTTTGGATAAAATCTTAATTCGCTTATAAAAACATACTTTATTCAATTTTAAATTGGATAAATTTCCAGCCGTGGGTTATAACCTGCTTGAGTTATCGAATAAGCCTTTCTTGACATATCGAATAGTTGTTTTATACTTCTCGAATGCTTGACTTGTCGATACAAAACATATATCTAATCGATAATTCAAGTACTTCATACTTCTACAATTCCACAACTACTCTTTTCATTTCATTCGATTTCTCAAGCATCTAAATTTCCAAGACATCTGAAAACTCTAATCTCAAAAACTAAATTTTTCTTCAACCTTCATTCTCTTCTCTCTCTTCTCTGTATCAATGGCAACCATGAAATTCAACACCAACTTCATCGCTCTCTCAAGTGATGTCGAAGCTCCAAATACTAATTACAAGTGTTTTGTAAAATGGATTTCTGAATCCTATATCAAGGGAGCACTTACGGCCAACCCAACTCTGTATCTATACATTCTAGAACAGTTTTGGAGCACTGTAATTACTGAAACTATTGCTCTTGAAGATGGCAGCTTGGGCTATATCGTAAATTGCAAAGTTCTGGGTAAAGAGTTCAACATCACCTCTGAGGATATGAGCAAGGCCTTGGATCTTCACCAGGATGAATATAACAATCTAGTAACGAATGATCAACTGGTGGAGTTCTTTGAACTTATAAGGTACTTAGACACTATCAAGGTTTGGAACCTGAATAGGAAGCACCTAAGGAAAGAATGGAGTTATGTGTTTGCAACCCTTCTGCAAGTATTCAGTGGAAGGAAGTCCAGCTATGACCAACTGAATGCACCTGCTCAACTGATAGGGTACTCATTGGACCTTGACAGAAAGATAGATGTTGGAAAGCTCATAATGCAGGAGCTCTATGGGAAACTTGGTAAGAACACAGCCAAGAGAGGTAATGATATCTTCTTTCCCATGTTTATTCAATCTGTTCTTAATTACTTAGATAAAAATTTGATTCAAATACCTGGCTTAGATAAAACAAGAATAGGCTATCCTAAGTCCATGATTAAACTCATTTTTGGTAATTTGGATACTAGGAATGATGTGGATGTGAGACTTGTAATAACCCCTCATATGTAGAGGTTATTTGAGTCTTACCCTCACAACATGCCGACATGTGCATCAAAATCTGAGTTAGCACAACCCAAGAAAGTAGAACAAAATGTTAACCCAGAGTCTGCTAACTTACCTCCTCAACCAAACACATTACCATACAGTGAGCCAACTGCATCATCCTCTCAATAGGGTGATGTTAGTAAAAAGGAGAAGAAGAGAAAACAAGCTACTTCTGCACCCTTGACCATATTATCTGAAGCTGCCTTGGCTGTAGAACTAGGTTTAGAAAGTGAGGAACCTGAGTCACCCTTGAAAAGGATAAATAAGAAGAAGTCTAAGAAAACCACCTCTTTAGTCACTCAAATGGCCGAAGTTGTAAAATCAGGGGCAAACAACGCACTAGATGTGCCCTCTCAACAGGGTGCATCTATAAAATCAAGCATTCTCCCCAATGCACTTTCTTGTAAAGAGTCAGCACATGGGAGTAATAAGGCTGGCATAACACTAAGTGGAGAGCACATCATAATTGAAACTCCCACTATCTCTCAAGGGGAGTTGCCAAAATTTACTCTAAAACACACTTCTCTTCCAGAATCTACATCTCAAATTTCTTTGCAGCCTGCAACTCGAGTAATTGAAAAGTAAGGCATTGATCACCAAGAATTTTCCCCTCTTGGTGAGCCAATGGATTCAAGTGACTTAGTGCAAGACACTTTGCTCACCACCCAGGACCTACATTTAGATGGTGAGGGAATGCATACTGGGACATCTCCTAATGATGTCATCAAAAGCACAGAGGCTTCACTAGTTTTCACTAGAGACTCTGTGCCTGTGTCATCTACTGTTGTAACTCATCCCACTCCTGTGGAGACAACAGTAGTAGAGTCATTCCATCCGGTTACAGAAGTTGCATCTAAAACTGAGGGGTCTAGCTTGCCTAGCTCTAGCTCTGACTACATGTCACAATGGATGAAGCCTATGCAACATGACAGTGCTTCAGGATCAGGGTCTATTCCACAACAATTGATGGTTGAAGCTCTTCAAAGCATAACTGTGGATCAGATTCCTGAGTTCTCAAAGATTGCTCAACATCTCCTCACTTCCAACATGCCAAATGCTGACTATGAGGCCATTCTACTTTGTCACAAAGAAGATGTTGAGCAGCAGCAAGAAAAGATAGCAGATGAAGCTGAGAGAGATGGCAATATTGATGCCTGGTTGCAAGGATATGGCAGCATCTCTCTCAGTGAAGCTCTTCAATATTTAAGGGAGGTATATATTACTTCATTAGGGTTAAATGCCAAATTTCTTACCCCTACTGAAGTATATGAGGCTATCAATGATGCTTAAAAAGGAAGCTTGAAGGCTGATCACTACCTAGGCAAAGGAGTTCAATCTAAAATTGAAGGAGTGTGCAAAGAAACAACTAAGGTAGTGAGAGAGCTTCAGACTCAATTCACCAAGGAATTTCCATCTCTGGAGTCGGTTTTCAGAAATATCAAAGAATGCAAAGCCACCTGTACTCAACTGGATGATAAACTCCCTCAAGTACGAGCTTCCATCACAAACATCATATCTCAGATGGACAGACTCAGAGAATAGACAATTGATGAAAATGCACATATCAAAATTCTTTTTTCTAATCAGTATGGAGATAAGCTGATGATTGATGCCCCATTCATGACATGACAAAATTTGAGGTAGAAAGACTCAAAGAACAATCACTTACTGGGTTCAAAGCTACAGAATTGATCACAAAGGTGGATAATTTGGAAAATGAAGTGAGTTCCCTCAAGCATTACAATTCCGAGCTACAGAAATCTGTCAATCTACTCAATGAAAAGTTGGACACTCAGGCTACCACCACAACTGAGGTTCTTCTCAATCAACAACAGATGTTGTCTGCAATGATGAAGCATATGGGACTACCTCAACTTGAAGATTCTTACTCTGTCAAACCTTCAGCCACCTCTTCAAACCCAAGGGCTCCATCAAAGACACCTGTGTTTTAGAACAAGCCTAAGGGGGAGAATAAAGTAAATTCTAAATCTAAGGTGGAGAAGGGTATTGTCATATCTGATCATCCAAAACCTTCAAAATCTACAACTCCTCAAGTTTAAATCCAAGGGAAAGGTAAAACTAAAGCCACTGAGACTCAAACCTCTAAACCTGTCAAGCCTATCACCTCTCTACCAACTGTCACTCTACCAAATGTGCACATCACTACTTCAAGTGGTTTGAAGCAATAAATCACATCTACAGTGTGGCAGGTTCTATGCCTTCTGATCAAGCTCAAGCCTTCAAACATGAAGATGATCAGCCAGTTGAAGTGAGTGTAGTCACATGGGGCCAAACTGATAGAAGTTGCAAACTCAGAGATATATCATGATGCTGCTTTCTTGAATTTTCTGCAAGCCTCTAAGGCATCTGTGAGTGGTGATACTCAAAAGTATCTAAGAAGATTGAAGGAGCAAATTGAATACTTCACTGTGGTTCCCAGAAACGTTGATCAAGTGTACTTCAAAGAGATTATGATGGTGTCCAAATCTAAGATATGACATCTTTCATATGATACTTTGAGTTCTTTGAAATACAGTGAAGTAGATATACTCATCAATTTGATTGAGAAAACTAATCAGAATACTAGGAGCTTGTTTGATGATCTGAGAAATGACCAACTCTCAAGGCTGCCAAAAGTGATTTCAAATCCAAGAACAATCATCTATCAATCTGGCACGAAACCTGAAGATATTAAACAACTGGTCATTCCCAATCATCTCACCTCCCAGAACATAAGGTTGATTCATTCAGTCATTGAACAACTAACCAAAAATAAAGGAACCAAAACTGATGAAGAATTGGAAGCTCTATACATATTGAAGACATTTATAGCAACAGGCTTTATTCCTGAGATGGGTAAGGCAAGGAGAGATAAGGATGATGATGATGATAAAGATGAAAGTGATAAGAGAGGAAGACATCACAAAAGTAATAAGGGGATGAAGACAAGAAGAAGAAGAAGAAGAGTGATCAAGGGAAGAAAAGTGATGATGACAAAGATGGAGGGAAGATTTATGAAAGGAAGAGTGGAAAATAGCAAGCCCTAAGCATTACTAACAGTAACCTCACCACAACACAAGACTCTATGTCTAGGGTGAATGCAGTTAGTAATGACTTATCAAAATCTAAATTTATGGCTTCTGCAACTGTTTTGCCATCTCAAGAAGAGAAGACTCAAATCAAGAAACCATCTGTATGTCTCCAGAAGCAAAGTGCTAATGGTATACTTCAATGGTCAAGAGGTAGAGGCTTCAAACTTCTCCCTAGTGACAGGGTGTAAAAGCTAAAAATCAAATCTATGGCCAGAAAGGCAAGGAAGATGAAAACATCTGAATCTCAAGCCGTCACAGTAGTACCTAGACTAAACTTGCCACCCCTAGATGAAGACTATGATGAAGATCAACTACTATTTCTAAGGGCTCAAAGAATCTATCATTTTGCCATTGTTGATGATTGCCTTGGATTCAAATATACTGATGGGAGAGAGAAGAAGTTCAAGCAAGGGATGTATCAGCATTGGGGTAAACTATATGATATTGAAAGGATAATTGCAATGTTGAACTCTGAAGACAAGGTGGAAAGAATGTGGAAGCTAGAATTAGCAGACTTTGTCAAAATGAAGAGGGATCATCAGGCAGTGAATAAATAGGAGAGTGAAAAATTGCTGAAGAAAAAGATGGAGGAGCTAGATGCACTTGAAGCCAAAGCATAGGAGCTAAGGGCAAAAGGATTGTGCAGAGTCAAGTTCAATCCCTATGTTGTGAAATATAGGAGGAGAAATGGTGACAATGTCAATATCAGAATGGACCTGGTCAATCATTACCCTACAAACATACTGAATTCAATAATTGAAGATTTTAAGGATTCACCTATGATTGAGGAGCTAAATGCTATGGTGCATATCTTGGATGCAATGAAAGAAAACAAAAGGAAGGCAAAAGAGAAATAACAGGAGAAACGGAATGAATATCTAGCTAAGACTCAAGGGAAAAATGCTAAAGGCATTGGATAATCTTCAACTGTAAGAATGTCTACTTTTTGTATTCAAGATTCAATCTATGTTATACCAGTACTGTTCAAAGTCTTATCTTTATGGTTGTTAGGCTTGTTATCAGACATGAAATTGTGACTAAGGGTCTTACTCACAATTTGGGGGAGATTGTTAGTCACAAAGGCATGCCTGTACATAACTAATAACAAGCCTAATTGTTTGTAATGCTTTGCATTACTTACATGACCCCTTAACTGGGGGAACCTCTAGTTGTAGAGTTTCTACTTGTATTTAGTACTTGTAATAGGCATCAAAACTCTACCTGTGTAATCTGTAAATTAAGTCATGGAATAATGCTTGAAAGAAGATCCAGAGATCATGCCTCAAGCTTGAAGAACAAGGTTGTCAAAATAAACACAGTTGGATTTTTGAAGATTGAAGATTTGTCTAAGTACTAATTCGAGAAGTACTTTTGTCTATTAGAGAAGTCCAGCTTTCGAGAAGTCAGGGATTCGATATCTCAAAAGACACTATTCGATATCTCAAGGAGTCAACAAGTCAAAGTATCATTCGACAACTCAGGGATTCGACATGTCTATAACTATATTCGAGAACTCAATAAGTCTACAAGTCAAAGCATCATTCGAGATCTCAAAGATTCAACAAGTCAAAGTTACATTCGATATCTCAAGGACTTAAGAAGCTATTCGACATCTCTAGGATTCGATAAGTCAATTGTTCTATTCACAACTCAAGGACTCCTGAAGAAATAGTCATTTCGAGAAGTAGTTCGATATCTCAAGGATTCAGTATTCGAGAACTCAGAGTTATCTATTAAGTCAATTCTAGTTCTCGAATCGACCACTTAATTACTTCTCGAATGGATTCTTGGAGACAAATTATTGGAAATTGTACAAGTCAGAAACCTACAACAAGCCAGTACAATTACATGACCACCATAACTGTAAGTGTACGTGGAAAGCCTACAAGGAAGCTTGGAGAGATATTTCAGAGACAGCTACTAAAGTGGTTACTGAACAGGCTAAGAAGATGGTCAAATTGCATGCCGTTCATGCTCTTTCTCAAAAAGGATAGACACCTTAAAAAGTAATTTTTGTTTGTTCCATCATTTGTAGAAAGTGGGTTGTACACATGTTCTATAAGTGTACAACCTCACCACCATTAGCAATATGAGATAATAGAGAGGAAAGGATTAGAAAAGAGAACTACTCAAGATATATCTCTCTAAGAAAAAGAATCTGAGAATACTAACTTTTGTATTCACAGTTTGTAGCAAATCTTGATCTAATAAAATATTAGATTAAAGTGAGTATTGTGTTAGAGTTTATCTTATTTTCTGCATTCATATTCTAATCTTCACTAATTGAGACTTCTCGAATCAATGTTTTTAGATTTCACTAACTGAGACTTCTCGAATCAATGTTTTTAGACTTCACTAATTGAAACTTCTCGAATCAGTGTCTTTAAACTTTACTAATTGAGACTTCTCGAATCAGTATTTTTAGACTTCACTAATTGAGACTTCTCGAATTAGTGTTTTCTGCACTTCTCGGATACACTTCTCGAATCTTCAATGTAGCACATATCGAATTGAGGACTCTCTAATCAATTGTTTCTGCACTTCTCGATTCATCTCATTCTGCACTACTCGAATACTGACTTAGCCAAATTCCAAACTTCAATTTAGTACCATCCTTATTCTTCAAATTGTCTTTAGAAAGTCTTGAGGCATGATCCATTGATCTTCTTCCAAGATACATCCAACGATTTATTTGTGGTTAGATAGATTGAATTTTATATTTTAAACAAGTACTAGTGAAGAACCTTTGGTAGACAAAGGGATCCCTCAGTTAAGAGGTCAAGTAAGTAATGCAAAGCATTACAAACTAATAGGCTTGTTATAATTGATGTACAGGCACGTCCCTGCAACTAAAAAAATTGTTTCTTAAGTGGGCGATGAAGCATCATGAGCTTTAGTAGTGATTCTTTGAGTTTTTCTCTTTGTAGTCAATTTAACCCCTAGCTGGAAGGATTTTTAGGGGTCTTTTATCATTTTGTTATGGTCTCTGTTAACCCTCAAATCCTTTCTTTTATTCTTAGATTAGACTATGATCTTGACGGACTCCTCTATTGAAGTAATGAAATTTCTTTTGCCTTTTAAAAAAAAATTAAGTGCAATCTTTAAAACACATAAAGACAAAGATTTTCCTTATCAATGAGTCATATAAGCAATGTTATAAACTTGACATTAAGTGAATATAGACAGGCTATTGTACCTAACAAGATTTGATTGGAGAACAAAAAAGATACATATTATCTAAAATAAAGTGTAATGTCATTTTTTTAATTAAGGACAAATGCATGAAGATATACTAAAAAAATTAGTATTTAACTTGATGTTTTATAAATTTTTTAACACAATTAAATATGAGAATAAAGTTCCTGAGGTTAAACCCAATGATAACATGCCACGTGTCCTAAAAATATTGTAACACCCCAGTTCTACATCGAGGAGATTTGGGACTTTAGTTCAGTTTATAAGGCAAAGTACTACTACTATGTGCACCAACAAATCATGATCTTTTGGGGGCCTGTGGTGGGCTTGTGGATTACCCAAGTTGGTTGCATTTGGGCCAATTTACTTTGGCTTATTTCCGATTCGGAATCGACTTGACCCGATTTTTGAAAAAGACTCGGGATTTGACCCGGGTTGTCACATATGGTATCAAAGCCGACTCTCGAAAGCTTGATTCGTCAAGTTGCCGGAGGTGGAGACACGAAGGCTGGTGGTATTATCCCACAATGGACAGAGGTCCGGAGGTGGGGACACGAAGTCAGCCGGTAATATCCCACAATGGCTAGAGAGGAACGATCTTGGAACTATGGGATATCCGTTCGGCCTGACGAGGACGTCAGGAGTTTAAGTGAGGGAGTTTGTAACACCCCAGTCCTACATCGAGGAGATTTGGGACTTTAGTTCAGTTTATAAGGTAAAGTACTACTACTATGTGCACCAACAAATCATGATCTTTTGGGGGCCTGTGGTGGGCTTGTGGATTACCCAAGTTGGTTGCATTTGGGCCAGTTTACTTTGGCTTATTTTCGATTCGGAATCGGGACTTGACCCGATTTTCGAAAAAGGCTCGGGATTTGACCCGGGTTGTCACAAATATTGTATCAATATATGCGTAATATATGTTAAGCAAAGTGAATATTTTCAAATAAAAAATACATACATTGGTGCATAAGATAGGTAACTTTTTAATGGTATCTCAATAAATTTTCTGAAACTTTATTCTCATTGAATATTCTTTAACATGTTATTCCTTTTACTTCCATTACTTCTATTACTAAATATTAAACTTCAACACAATGGTAAAGATTACCATTTTAATGGATGTGAAATTACAGTTTTGTCCTTATTTTTTAAAAAATTACAAAAATACCATCTTTTAATTATTATGTAAAAATAGTGAAATTATGTTTGTGTTGAGATTCGACTTAGGGATGGCAATCAGGTCGGTCGGTTTGGGTTTTTGAAAAACCAGAACCGGACCTGAAATATTTGGGAAAAACCGGACCCGGGTTCAGGCCCGAATGGTTAAAACCAAACCCGAACAGCCGGGTTTCGGTTCGGTTCGGGTCTAACCCGGACCCAAAAATTCTGGGAAAAACAGATACTTATAGGAAAATTGCATATCAAATATTAAAAAATGCAGATACAAGTTTTAACTTCAAATACAAGATTTAACAATATTTAAACCAACATCAATACAGGAATACATGATTCATATTACTGGAATACTGAATACAAGCAAAGTTCCACATTTCCAACAAGAATATTGTTGGCCGTGTATTACATTTTGCATATTATCCTAAGAAAACATTACTTAAAAAATTATAACCGAAATATTAAATACTAATACTAATACATATATTAATATAATATTAATATACATATAAAATTAATATATTAGTTATATTTCTTCGGGTCTAAACGGGTTTCTGGTTCGGGTCCGGGTTCGATTTGGGTTTCGGGTTTCCGGTCCGGGTCGGTTAGGCTAAAAACCAAATCCGAACCAAAACTACTTCGGGTCTAAAAAAAAACTAAATCCGAACCAAATACTTCGGGTTCAGTTAGAACCAATCGGGTCGGAACGGATCGGGTTTCAATCGGTTCGGTACAAATCGCCATCCCTAGATTCGAGCTACTAACATTCTACTCTCAAACTCATGCTTTAACTAATTGTACTATAGTTGATTCCAAGGGAAAAGATTGTCATTTTAATGGATGTAAAGTTACGGTTTTGTCCCTATTTTTTATAAAATTAAAAAAATGAAATCCTTTAATAATTATGTAAAAAATAGTGAAATTATGTTTGTACTAGGATTCAAACCACTGACCTTCTACTCTCAAACTCATGTTTTAACCAGTTGTGCTACAGTTGATTCCAAGTTTTGTTTAAAAATCCTATAAGATAAACCATCTCTCTTCTCTTTTTGTCTCATCCTTTTTTTTGAGTAAATGAAATTTTTGATTTATATAATTTATAGAATATTGGATAGATAAAATTATAAAAAATAATTTAATCGATTTAGTATACTGTACAACTATCTTTTACCATTTTAAATACTTGATTTAGAAAAAAAATAGATTATACATAACGTAACCGAGTCAAAAAAGAAAAAAAAAATTATATGCATGCGTCTCCATGTATATGTTAAATTATTTAAATAAAAAATAAGATTTGATTTTAAGAAATATATAAATTTTAATTATCAATTCATACAAAATTAATAATTGCATCACATAACTTTTAGTTATATAAAATTTTAAATATGTGAATATATTAGAGGGTTTTGTTGGACCAACTATTTAGACTTTCAACAATTTAAATATATGATTGGTCTAAAAATATTAATATTTAAATATTCACGGAAAAAACTGAAATTATGTTAAAAAGATGAAAACTCTAAAAATATGATCTATGTTATATATAATTTTTTTTAATTAAAATTCAAATTAAACCAAAGAAATTATAATTTTTTAAACATAAATATTACAAAAGTACAATAATTATTTAAAATGACTAATTAGATTATAACTCGACTATAAATTATGGTACACTTGAATTTTTATATGATATATTGATCATTATAATATATAATGGTTGAGTTATAACATATACTCAGATCAATATACAATGAAGTCAATAAATTTGATTTTCGGTTTCATATACATTCACGGACATTAAGGTTGTCATATTCTATACCGATTAAAATATTTAGAAAAAATTAAAATTAAGTTAAAAATAATTCAAAAATGTAACATGAAAAATATTTTAATTTACCCAATTTTTTATTGGACTTTTATATTGTGTAATAAACATTAGACTAAAATTAAATATTTAAGTTTAAAAGTTTATAAATGTATATGTTTAGAAAAAAATAATTGAAACAACATAAAAATGACTTTTACTCAAATTAAGAGATTTTGTAATATATCTCAAAATATAGTCTTACATATAGGATCAATTTTTACAACAAAATCAATGAGTTTACATAAGTTTCTATTATACACGGACATTTTTATTAAGATAATTATTTATATTATGCTTAAATGTTCAATTTGATAAAGTTCATTTCATGCAATTGAAAACTAAATTAATAAATTAACAATCATAAGTATTAATGTGATTATTATTGTATAAATATTTATCTAAAGTTTTTGAAATCTAGTCAAATTATAAAATATTTGGTTTAAAAAGTTGATATGCTTTATTACAAAATAAATATAAAAATTTTCGATAAATTAAAATCTTATCGTTTATCATATTTTTAATTACAAAATTATAAAAATATATACAATTTTGGATAAGAAATTAATTCATTGCCCATGTCCCACACGAGCATTTGCGCTAGTATTTTTAAACGATTCGACAATTATGTGGAGTGATTTTTGAAAAACTATAAAATCTGAAATTTATCAACAATTTGAGATGATTCAATTTCTCAATTATGGAAATCGGCATTGCAATTATATTTTTCTTTATGATTCTTGACATGTGGTTTTACTGGGATTTGATAATTTTTCTTTATCTTAACGATGTGGGACTTGAGTTGACACTCACTCTACAATCTCCTTTCAATCCAAGAACCACCAATCTTATGACCTTTATACCGCCGCTATTCATCTATGGCTCCTCATCTTGCGGGACACACCGCCCGACCACCTCAGTGTCAGGAAGACTTTCGACACAAGTCGTCCAAGATCTCCAATGGTAGTTCTGGAGAGCCTCCCACAACACACAATTTGCAGTCCGCAACCCCAGGATTAACTTTTAACCATCAGATTTGATACCACTTGTTGGGCTACGCAACACCTATTATCTCCACATTAATATAATATACCATCAGCTTTGATACCATTTGTTGGGCCATGCTCCTTCGAAAAAACCTCATATTAATGAAATTGTTTTGGCATCTTATATTCAAGATAATTCTTTTTATTTATCTTAACGATATGTAACGTGGATTGAGTGGGGAAGGACTCAAACATGACAAATACTGCATGCTTTATAATTTTATTTCGTAGAATGATAAATTTTCATGCAAATACACATCAAGTATTTTCTTTTCTTAAAACATTTTTTCTTTAAAAAATATCACTCCTCAATGATGAGATAAGCACATATGACTTATGAGTAAAATATTTGTTTTTGTTATAAAAGTATAGAAGCTAAAATATATATATAACAATCAGAGAGATAATGAATCAGAGTATATTATTGATAGCTTTCTCTAGTCTTTTTTTAGTGCATCTTATTACATAGTATAGCCTTGTTTATATAGGCAAATCAACCGCGTATTGGTAGGTGCAAGGACGGCTAACCATATTTGACAATCATCATTTTCATATTATATATTATAACACTCCCCCTTGATTGTAAAATATGAGTCATTACAAAGATTGACTGCCTCGTTAAAACCTTTTAAGTAAAAACCCAGTGGGATAAAAAACTTGACGAAGGAAAAAAAGTACAGTCTCCCCCTGAATAAGACGTCTCACAATTTGACATCTTGATGTAACAAGTTCTTCAATCTTCGCATATCAATATTGTTTTGCAGATTTTCAAATGTTAATGTGGATAGTGACTTTGTAAGTAAATCTGCCAGATTATCACATGAGCGAAATTATTGTACATCAATGTCACCCTTCTCTTGTAGTTCATGAGTGTAGAATAATTTTGGTAAGATGTGTTTTGTTCGATCCCCTTTGATATAGCCTTCCTTGAGTTATTTAATACAAGCTGAGTTATCTTCAAACATAACTGTAGGACTGTCTGAGATACCTGATAAACCACATGATTTTCGAATATGTTGAATGACAGATCGTAACCAAATACATTCTCTACTTGCTTCATGGATTGCAAGTAACTCTGCGTGATTAGATGAAGTTGCCGCCATAGTCTATTTTGTAGACTTGAAATAGCAGTGCCACAATATGTGAATAAATAACCTGTTTGAGATCGCCCAAAATGAAGATCTGACATGTACCCAGCATCCGCATATCCAATCAGCTGCGATTGTGAATTGTTTGGGAAGAATAGTCCAAGAACAATTGTCCCACGAAGATATCTGAATATATGTTTGATCCCATCCCAGTGCCTTTTAGTTGGATCAGAACTGAATCATGCCAACAGGTTTACATCAAATGAAATATCAGGTCGTGTGTTATTTGCAAGATACATAAGAGCTCCAATTACACTAAGATATGGAACTGCAGGCCCAAGTGCATCTTCACCTTCTTTTCTAGGACGTAATGGATCTTTTTCAACTTTAAGTGACCGAACAACCATTGGCATGGTTAGTGGATGAGCTTTGTCCATGTAGAACCGATCAAGAACCTTTTCTGTGTAGTTTGACTGATGAACAAATATGCCTGAAGATAAGTGCTCCACCTGTATACCTAAACAAAATCTCGTCTTTCCAAGATCTTTCATTTCAAACTCATTTTTCAAATAGTTAGCAGCATTAGTAATATCTTCAGAAGTACCTACAATATTTAAATCGTCCACATATACTGCAATAATAATAAAACCAGATTGTGATCTTTTGATAAACACACATGGACACACTTGATTATTTATATACCCATCATTCAATAAATATTCACTAAGCCTGTTGTACCACATATGACCAGATTGTTTCAAGCCATATAATGATCGTTGTAGTTTAACTGAGTATAAATGTCGAGACTTAGTTTCCTCTAACTTTAATACTTCAGGGATTTTCATATAAATATCACTATCAACTGATCCATAAAAGTAAGCTGTCAAAACGTCCATAAGACGTGTTTCCAATTTTTCCATACAAGCCATTCCCATTAGAAAACGAAAAGTGACTCCATCCATTACAGGAGAGTAAGTTTCCTGGTAATCAAAACCAGGCCTCTGAGAGAATCCCTGGGCTACCAGCCAGGCCGTATACCTTATAATTAAATTTCTCTCATTTCGTTTTCGTACAAATACCCATCTATTTCCAATGGGAACCACACCAGCTGGTGTTCGGACTGCAGGTCCAAATACATTTCTCTTGCGCAAGGAATGCAATTCTTCCTAAATTGCAATTTTCCATTTTGGCCAATCATCTCTTTGTTGACATTCTTCCACACTTTGTGGTTTAGGATCGGAGTTCATAAAAATATCACATGCCACGGAAAAAGCATGTACATCATCAACCTCAGTACTCCCACGATCCAATAATTTCTCGTTATGTACATAACTCATTGAGATCTCATAATTTTCAGGTACCTTTGCTTCTAGGAAGCATGTGCCACTTCAGGGGCAATATCCTCTTCTGGAGGTAATACCACTTCGGGTGGTTTTATCACAGTCACTTCAGGGGCTTGAACCTCTTCAGGAGGTGATACTAGTTCTGAGGTATTTGATGTAGTTATTTCAGGAACATTTGCCACTTCAGGGGCAGGTCCATTTAAATTCTGTTTTCGTGGTACAATATCTTTCGCACCAATAGGTCTACCACGCTTCTGGCATGGTTTTGAATCACCAACCAATTCTTCAGGAATTGATTTATGAACAGGGATTTCAACCCTGGTCGGAGTTAGGGCTGCACATGCGTTCCGAAACCCGACCAAACCGACCCAAATCGACCCTCTTTTTAACCGATCAAACCGAACCATTCAAAACCATGGGTTAAACGGACTAATTTTTAAAAAATCCGAACTAATTGGGTTGGGCAAAGGTTTAACAAATTTTAACCCTTAACCAATCCAACTCAACCCATTTACATAAAATGCAGAATTTTTTGCATATTTTCTATAAATTTTCTGCACTATATACATTTTCTGCACAATATAAATTTTCTGCAGCACTTTCAAGAACATTCTGCAACACTTTTGGCAACATTCTGCAATACTCTCTGCAACATTCTGCAACACTTTTTGACTTCTGCAACTTTTTATGCAAAATTTTATGCGAAGTGCAAAATTTTCTACGATGTGCGGGATTTTCTACAAAGTTCTTCCGATTAGCAAATTTAACCTGACCCAACCCGAATCAAACCGAATTAATTGGGTTGGGTCGGGGTTGGGTTACAATTATTTTTTTAAGTTAATGGGTTTATTTTATATAAAATCGAACTAATTGGGTTGGGTCGGGGTTTGACAAAAACCCGACCCAACCCTACCCATGTGCAGCCCTAGCCGGAGTATTAACAGCGGGTATATGTGATTTTATAATAAGTTTAGAATCATTAAAAGCATCCGGCAATTGATTAGCAATATTTTGCATATGAATGATTCTTAAAACCTCAGATTCACATTGTTTAGTACGTGGATCAATAGCATTTAATCCTGGTGCATTCCATGATAGTTCAGAATTAAATTTATGCAAAACATTATCTCCCCCCTAATGGAGGGAACACAGACTCATCAAAATGACAATCAGCATATCGAGCAGTAAACACATCACCAGTTAACGGTTCAAGATATCTTATGATAGATGGTGAGTCAAAACCAACATATATGCCTACTCTTCTTTGTGGACCCATTTTGGATCTCTGTGGGGGTGCAATGGGAACATATACGGCACAACCAAAAATCTTAAAGTGAGAAATATCAGGAACTTGACCAAGAACTAACTGTTGAGGGGATTGTTTGTGGTAAGCAGATGGTCTTATCCTAATTATATTTGCAGCATGGAGTATGCGTGGCCCCAAATGGATGTAGGCAATTTGGCTCTTAAAAGTAAGGGACGTGCAATGAGTTGAAGTCTTTTAATTAGAGATTCTGCTAAGCCATTTTGTGTATGCACGTGAGCTACAGGGTGTTCGACTGAGATTCCTACTGACATACAATAATCATTGAAAGTTGCAGATGTAAATTCAGCAGCATTGTCTAGTCGAATTGATTTAATGGGATGGTCGGGAAATTAAGCTCGCAATTTGATTATTTGAGCAAGTAGTTTGGCAAAAGCTGTATTTCGTGTAGAGAGTAGACATACATGAGACCATCTAGTTGATGCATCGATTAGAACCATGAAATATCTAAATGGACTGGATGACGGATGAATAGGACCACAAATGTCACCTTGAATTCTTTCTAAGAAACTTGGAGACTCGGTTTGAAGTTTGACCGGAGATGGTCGGACAATTAGTTTTCCTAATGAACATGCTGAGCAGGGAAGTTCATTTTGAGGTATGACCTTTTGATTCTTAAGAGGATGTCCTATAGAATTTTCTATTATACGCCGCATCATAGATACTCCTGGATGACCAAGTCTTTCATGCCAAAGGGTGAGTGATTTTGGGTCCATGATCTTTGGAATGGTGATACTATGAGACTCAATGACTTTAATTTGGATAGCATATAATCCAGAAGATATTGACTGTAATTTTTCTAAGATTTTCTTTTGTCCTGAAAAGGTTGAAGTGATAAGGAGATATTCTTTTTCATTCTCACTAGTAATTTCTACGTGGAAAGCATTAAGACGAATGTCTTTAAAACTCAAAAGATTTCTAGTGGATTTACTAGAATATAGAGCATTATGTACGTGAATTTGTGTCTCGTTTGGTTGGATAAAACTGGCTTTCCCAAAACCCTCTATTACATCTGATGTACCCGAAATCGTCCAAACATGTGAGTTAGTTTTAGTTAACTGTGAGAAGTATTTCTGATTTTTTAGAATTATGTGAGTGGTGGCGCAATCAACAATGCATAAATCTCCCATATTTTATGTTGTGCACATATATAAGTGAACAAAAATTTATTAAAGCAAACCAGGTATTTAAAGCAATAACATAAAACAAGTATATGAAAACATGAAATTGAAGCAGATACATAAGGAACATGAATTCAAAGAGATACATATGAAAACTAGTCATCTAAGCCGTAGTAAAGATTAACACCGTCATTTAGTCCATTTGCAGTCTTGTTGATTGGTTCATCATTAAAACTAACCAAATTTATTTCCACCCTTTTCCCGTTCTGTTTTTCAGATGACTCGTAAAGATCTACAAGATGTCTAGGTGTGTGACAAGTACGATTCCAATGCCCATGAGCCCCACATCTAAAACATATATCTCTAGTATCTCCTTCCTGTGGTGCCTTCCTTTTATTTGACACCTCATTTTGCCACTTCTGGTGACTAGAGTTGTTGCAGCCATCACGCTGCCACTTCAGGTGGCCAGCGTTATACTGATTTCGAAATTGACCACGAAAATTTCCACGTCCACGATTTCGTCCATAACCACGTCCTCCTCTATGCCCTTTCCCACGCTCATTCTTCCGGAATGACGTGTTATGTATTTCAGGTAATTGGGCAGAGCCTGTGGGACGTATCTGATGATTTTTCAGCAACAACTCATTATTTTTCTCAGCTACAAGAAGGAGAGATATCAGCTCACTATATTTCTGGAAATTGCGTTCCCTGTATTGTTGTGCCAAAATCATAGTGTTGGGATGAAAGGTCGAAAGGGTCTTCTCAATCATCTCAGCATCAGTAACTTTCTCACCACACATGATTAGCTTTGAGCTTATTTTGAACAAGGCAGAATTATATTCAGCAACAGATTTAAAATCTTGTAACCTTAAATTGATCCAGTCATAACGAGCATGTGGCAGATGGACAAGTTTTTGGTGGTCAAACCTATCTTTGAGATTGGTCCAAAGAGTGAGTGGATTTTTGACTGTGAGGTATTCAGATTTTAAGTTTTCATGAATGTGGTGCCTAAGAAAAATAATTGCTTTGGCATTTTGTTCAACAGTTGGGGTTTTTCCTGTTTCTATGGTATCCTTTAGCCCGTTGGCACTAAGGTGTAATTCCGCATCGAGGCATCGAGTACCCAAGACAGATAATTATCCCCAGACACATCAAAAGCAACAAAATTTAATTTTGCAAGACTCGCCATTCTGAACGCAAAATAAATATTTAAAATATGGTATAACAATATGGCATGTTAAACATAAACAATTAAACACATACATACAATTATAATTATGACATATAATGACATAATTTATTTAAAAGTTATGACGGCATAGCCAGCCAGTTTATTTAAAAGTTACGACGGCATAGCCAGCCAGAAACTTTATAATAATCTTCATAGTGCAACAATTTTAATATATTAAAGAGTAATATAAACAAGAAATTATAACCATATTTATAAGTAAAAAAAATAAAGCGTACCTCCTTCGTTAATAAAACTTATTTGAGCAGTACCTTCTTCTTTAATAAACTTTACTCGGGCAGTACCTTCTTACTTCAACAAAATTTACTCGGGCAGAGACTCGTGCTAATAACGTGTTATAAAAGTATAGAAACTAAAATATATATAGGGTGAAGTGCCAAAATGGCACTTTTTTAGAGAAAAATGCCCAAAATAGAACTTTCTGGAGAGTGTGCCCGCGCCTGACACTTACATAATGCATGTAGGAGTTGCGTTAGGGGGTAACGCATTTGCTACATGCGTTACTCGTGTTAATTTCTTATTTCCCAGCTGAGAAAACCAATAAAAGGCATCAAACACTTGCGTTTAGGGTAACACATGTGCGTGGTGCGTTATGGGGGTAACGCATCACGCACTTGCGTTACCCCTAAACGCATGTGTGTCTTGCGTGTTTTATTGTTTTTTCAGCTGGTTCTGCCCAAATAACATGAGTAACGCATGTTGAACATGCGTTACCCCCTAACGCAGGTGGTAGATGCGTGATGTGTGTGCCAGGCGCGGGCACCCTTCTCCAGAAGTGCTATTTTGGACAACCAACCCCATTTTTGTGCCATTTTGGGTATTTTCTCATATATATATAACAATCAGAGAGATAATGAATCGGAGTATATTATTGATAGCTTTCTCTAGTCTTTTTTTAGTGCATCTTATTACATAGTATAGCCTTGTTTATATAGACAAATCAACCGCGTATTGATAGGTGCAAGGACGGCTAACCATATTTGACAATCATTATTTTCATATTATATATTATAACAGTTTTGATTATAAAACTTTTATAAAAATCAAATGCGAAGATGCGATCCCGCATAATAAACTTTGTGTCAAACAATCAATGGATTACAAGTTACAACCCTCATTTTATAAAATCAAATAAAAATTAGGACCCAAGAAATTTTAAAAATTATTGGAAATTCCAGAAAACAATAATTTTCTAAAAGTAATTTAAAACTTTAATTAAATAGCCAAAAACTTTAAAAATAACCTTTTAAAATCCTCCTGGAAATCTATTGAACCCAATTGCGTATCTTCACAAAGCGCACTAAAACCCTAACAGAAAATGGCGGCGGCGGTAAAAGAGGGTTCAGAGGCGGAGCAAATAGTAAATCCATGGAAAGTAGCATCAACCCAGGGCAAAATTGATTACGACAAGCTCATCGATAAATTTGGTTGTCAGAGACTCGACAAAACATTAATCGACCGTGTCGAGCGCCTTTCTGGTCGTCCTCCTCATGTTTTTCTCCGCCGCTCCGTCTTCTTCGCTCACCGGTTCGAACCCCTAATTCATGTCTTTTATATGTTTTGTATGTTTTTGTGTGTAGTTGTTGAAAGTTGATTGATAATTGGGTAATTGGCAGTGATTTGAATGATATACTGGATGCTTACGAAAGAGGGGATAAATTTTATTTGTATACGGGGCGAGGACCGTCTTCCGAGGCGCTGCATCTCGGTCATCTTATTCCGTTTATGTTTACTAAGTAGGTTTGATTTTGCGTTTCGTGTTTGTATCTTGTGTGTTTTTAAAGTGTGATTTGATAAATGTTCTATTAGGGTATAATGTAGGTTGTAGGGGGTTGTAATGTGTGTAATCTGACTCAAACTTAACTTAATTGAGGGCATGGGTAATGTGATGCAAGTAGATTAACACCAACACCCAAAATGATGATAGTAATTACTATTTTATATAATGTTGTAATGAGTTTATTAATGACAAAGAAATGACTCCTTTTGCAAACACGGAACTGTCGTTTGTAGAAGAATGTGGTTTGACAGTGTTGTTTGAAAGTGATTTCCAATGTAACTTTCGAGGAGTGAAGTGTGGGTAGATATATTTTCGTGCAGTGAGAAAATGTTGGAAGATGGGTTTTGCGGTTTTAGGAATTTACATTAACTTAGCAAAGTTAATGTTCTCCTTTACTTTAAGATCAAAAGGTTATAGTTTGGAGAACTGATTTGTTAATTGCTAGTCACTAACTAAAACCCAGTTTCTTTTGTTAGTAGAAAACTATGATCAGTATCTGACTATAGGTGTCCCATTTATTTTGTTAGGCTGAACCGGTGTTCAGATAGCTTTTGCCTTTCTTAAAAGGAGAAAGTGCATTTCTTGCCCATATTGAATAAATGTATTTAGATAGATTGATTTTGATTAGAGATACCTAAATGATCATGTAGGTAGCCTCGGATTATACTTCAGAGATATTTTAAATGCCCTTCACAGAAAAATCTTAAGCTTATTAGTTACAATCTCATGACAAATTCATGGTACCATAGACCCCAATCACGTAAGCTGGCCTTGTATGGAACATGATTGAGCCGCTTTTATATCTCACTGTTTGGGAAGAAATATATTACCATGATAATGTAATTTGTGTAATGCTGCTTGCAGATATTTGCAGGATGCGTTTAAGGTTCCTCTCGTGATACAGCTGACTGATGATGAGAAGTGCATGTGGAAAAATTTATCAGTAGAGGAGAGCCAAAGATTGGCCCGTGAAAATGCTAAAGACATCATAGCATGTGGCTTTGACATATCAAAGACGTTTATCTTCTCAGATTTTGATTATGTTGGCGGGTCGGTAATATATTTTAAAAAGAATAAGTTACGTTAAAAATAAAAAAAAGTTTTGCAACTTAGCAAAAAAAGAAAAAGAAAAGTTTTTGAATAAATATTTTGCAAATGTTGTTGTTTTGCTCTTCGTCTGATGCTCATTTGAAAATATCTGATGCAGTGCCTTCTACAAAAACATGGTGAAGGTTGCAAAGTGTGTAACATATAACAAGGTTTGTAAATCTTTAGGAACACTGGAATAGGTACCGATCTGTGTGTATCTTTTTCCAGTTTTACGTTTCATTTTGAATACGTGCAGGTTGTAGGTATTTTTGGCTTCACTGGGGAGGATCATATTGGTAAAATAAGTTTTCCACCTGTTCAGGTTAATAATCTTTACTTTGTTGCATGCCTGTTTATGCTTACATTCTCTAGGTAATAATCATTGAATTGAAGTCTAAATTGTTTATGCTTTCTTGAAGTCTTGTCATCTTGCTTGTTTTTCTGTCTGGCCTAATATCACTTAGACTCTTGTATTATGGTGATATGGTCTTTAGAAACTATGACCATGACTGATTTAAGTATTGCTAATTTTGCATAATCACAGGCAGTTCCATCCTTTCCAAGCTCATTTCCACACCTCTTCCCTGGAAATGATAGTCTTCGCTGCTTAATTCCATGTGCTATTGATCAGGTTTAGTCTCATTTCTAATGTTCATGATATTTTTTAGATTTATTCTGGCTATGCAAGTTGCATACTGTCATTATTAGTCTGACTCCCCAGTCTATCAACTCCAACAGTAAAACTTAGTGAAACACTTTTGGCAACTTCCATCCAAAAACTTCATCCACGGCTGTTGTACCAAAATATTAATTGGCATTCCACTTCGAGGGTGAGCTTGCTCAGGTTTTATAGCATTAGCAAGTAAGTTAAGCAATAGGTATTTATTGGTGTAAACATTGTGTCAGGATGGCAGTAGTATTAGATTATTAACAGTAATAGGCTATGTTGTAGTACAGGGGTTTTTGAGTCATTTCTGAGTTAGTTGTACTGCAGTCTATAAATAGTTGTAATGGGTGTATGTTTACAGATTTTGCGTTATGATGAAATGAAATTGGGACTTTAATTCGACCAATCTGTTTCTCATTAGTTTTCTAACTGATTTCTCTCTAAACTATCTTCTTCTACATGATATTTCTGCATCTCTCTGATTCTTTGCTTTTACTCTAAATCTCTGCTAAAATTACTCTGTTCCTGTCATTTGTATCCTTATATCCATGAAATTCAGCTTATAAACTCAAAGAAAATTCCAAAAATACTTAAAACCTCATAAGAAACCACTACTTCCTTGCACATTAATGATCAGATTACACATTACATAGTTAGTTACCTAGGTCCATACATTAATTTTGGAATGAAGGATGAATATTTTGGAACTTAACTTAAATCTAGAACGCCTGAAAACAAATTATATTCTGCTAAAAGTTTAGACGAGACATGCTAATACGGGTATGTGTAAAGGCCCTGTCGATCAGGATGAATAGTAGATTTTATATGGACAGCAAACTTTTATAAGTCCTAAATCTACAAGACTACAACTAAAGGGTTTAAATACTAAATAAATAATCCGCGAGCTCAGTTAGTTGTATTATTGCACATAGCACTTCAAAATCATCATTAAAAATTTAACTTTACCTTCTTTCTTTGAAGAAATTGCAGTGAAAGTACATATATGTATTTATACATCCTCGTAGTTTTTCTTTTGGCAATAACCTCTTTGCTGATGTACAGGATCCTTATTTCAGAATGACGCGCGATGTTGCTCCCCGGTTAGGTTATCAAAAGCCTGCATTGATCGAATCAACGTTTTTTCCTGCTCTTCAGGTATTTCCAACAAAAATCAAGTGATTTGCATTGTAGTTCTGCTGTACATGTAGCTGCTTTGAATAATATGGTTTCCATTAGAGTGCTTCATTTCCATATATGCAGTTAGTATCATGTTTATAATGCTAATGTTTTTTTTTCTGCAAATAGCAATTATCACCATTAGAATAAATGAACATCTGATGCCTAGGGTAACAATCATTTTCATGGTTTGTCGATTTATATGTAATTGGTGCCAGGAACTTGCTGTGAATACTGGAGTGAAATGTATCTGTATTAATCTAGCATTTTAATTGAAAAAAAGTTGTAATATTGCTTATACCATGTACTGATTCCACAAAGAAAATCAGGGAGAAACAGGAAAAATGTCAGCAAGTGATCCAAATTCAGCTATTTATGTGACCGACTCTGGGAAGGACATCAAGAACAAGGTACTTGAAATTCCCTAATTTGTAATTTCCCATCTTATTTTGAATATAAATGAACTTAAAACTTAAAAGTATTGCAAGTGGTATTCTTTTTTAGAATGTATTATTAACTGCCTAGATTAAATTGCTTGAGATGAACTCCTATTGGAAATTCAGTCGCGATGCTTTGCACATAAATAACGATGATGTTGACGAGGAACCAAAATGAAAATAAAAAGAGTTTTTAGATTTATTTATTATATAGGTTATTATATGTAATATTTAGAATATTAGTATATATGAAATTATCCCTTATGTGCTTGGGAAACCCTTGGGGTAGTAGATTTTCTGTGGTTAATCCTCCCAAGTATATCTTTTATCGGGTTAACTTCATATTTATATCTTTTCTGTCGTGCATCACATGTCTACTTTCCTGTAAAACCACTTTTGAGTAGAAAGCGGTGAAAACAGAACTTGTTTATTCATACTTTGCATCGAAACTTTGGTTGCATACTTAACTCGGAACTATGTGGTTGTATTATGGAACACATAAATTTGTCTGATTGTACTTTAATATATGAGTTTCTTATTGGGAATGACTGGATACAGATAAACAAATATGCGTTCTCTGGTGGGCAAGATTCTATAGAAAATCACAGGAAGTATGGAGCCAATCTCGAGGTATTTCGATACACGTTATTGGCCTTTTGTAGTGTATATGTAAAAGTGTATCATGTTTTCTATCTTAAGTATACCTTTTAATATTTGAGGCAGCTTCAGATATATATAGTGGTTTCTTCATTGCCAGGAGGTTGATTATTGTATCTGTGTGGTTGAAATTTTTTTTGCATCGTTTGCAAGGCTTTGTCAAGATATTCAACCTCCTTTTGTATTATCTTGTCAGTATCAACTTGGATGTTTGCCAAAAACTGATTCAGTTAATTTGTTGCATAGTGTTGTAGACTAGTTATATATTTAAGTTCAGTAAATGCTTGTATAGGAACCTGCCTGAACTTTTTTGTGTCTGTGTTTGCACGTTTGTGTGTGTACAGGTTGATATACCAGTTAAATACCTTGGATTTTTCCTAGATGATGATGATGAACTCGAGCATATAAGGACGGTAAGATGGTTTTGAAATAATTATCTCAGTTGCTACACAGTTCTTTTGACTTTTTTCTCTTGCAGAATCTGTAATTACTCTACAAACTTAAGAAGTTGTTGCTTTTCATAATCAGGAGTATGGTGCTGGCCGGATGCTTACCGGGGAAGTAAAGAAGCGACTTACTGAAGTTCTTACTGATATAGTTGAAAGGCATCGCAAGGCTCGTGCTGCGGTTACTGATGAGGTAAGTAAACTGATATCTTTAGGGATTTCTTGTAAAATGAAATAACCATTTATCACTATATTTTTTTACTCTCGAAGGTGTAAGAGTTTTGAAATAATGAAAGCACATTGCTATGCATACTATACTAATCTGTTTACTATGCATACTTGTACTTGACATAAAATAGTTCTACCTTGAAGTCCTTAAGTTTAATAATTCGCGAAGGAATATGTGGTAATAACCTGACACTTACATGCTTGTCTTTATACAGATGGTTGACGCATTTATGGCAGTAAGACCTCTTCCCAATATGTTCAACTGAAATTTGAAGATTTGAGTATGCCAGCATTCTTGTGAGGATCAACCCATGCTTTTCTCCTTCGATCTTTTATGACCTTCTGAAGTCATCTTTCTAGGATTCCAAATGAAATGGAAGCCAATAT
The DNA here is from genome assembly GCA_036435485.1 of Saposhnikovia divaricata. Classification (NCBI taxonomy): domain Eukaryota; kingdom Viridiplantae; phylum Streptophyta; class Magnoliopsida; order Apiales; family Apiaceae; genus Saposhnikovia; species Saposhnikovia divaricata. Next base: position 48,482,654 of record CM071594.1, on the reverse strand, counting down.
TATGTTCTCGTATATTAATGACAAGATTGATACTTGAAACAAGCCTGAGGTGAAAAATGTATACCATGTAACAGTTTTTTTTACTAACAAGGTATTTTCTTCAGCTATAATTACATCAGGCTAATAGTTTTGCCTCTTTTTTTGTTACTTTACTGACAAACTGCTAGCACCTTATCTGTTAGTGTTAAGATTTTAAATCCCATACCCCATCCGCACACACACAAAAGAAATATCATATAGTTTGTTCAATTAAGTTGATGTGTGTGTATATATTTTATGCCGAGAATAGATTCTCATTTGTGGACATCTTATGATCTGAGACTTTTGAGTGAGTTTGGTTTGATAGATATGAGTTCTTTTCTGTGACTTAGCAAAGAAAAAAAACAGAGAGAGAGTTCCTTTTTGTACATAAATGCTATTAAGTGTATATTTTATTTTAAATGTTTGCGTTATTGTTTGGAAGAACCCAAATGATAATTAACGGAGGTTATCTGTTCTGTGGATTTCTGTGTCTTTTTTTGGTTTGGGGGGTTGATCCCACTAGGGAGTAAAATTCAAATTGTTGGGCGCCATTTGTTTGTCGGAATATTTGGAAGATATTTTCTCGGAAATTTTTTTCCCTGGAAAATGTTATCCACAAAAATTAAATGTTCAATTTTCTTTTCTAAAAAGTTCTTGTTAAAAGTTTACTTGTGAAAATGTAAAAATGATTTTTCGGGAAAAATGTCTCGGGAAAATATTTCTCGAGAAAAAAATATTTCTGAAAAAAGTTCTCAGGAAATTTTTTCTCGGAAAAAAATTCTTGAGATAATTTATCTTGAATTTTTTTTTCTCGAGTAAAACAATTCCTGAAAAAAAATTCTATTATTTTCTGTTTTTTTGCTATTACACAAAAAATTATGAAAATTTGTTAATTTTGAAAAATGTTTTCTTAAACTGTGTTAAGAATAGGAAGTTCTTTTTCAAAAAGTCTTCACTTTTATTGAAGAAATTTTCATCTCTTAGAAAATATTTATTTTCTTTTAAAGTCAAAATAGATATAGGAAAATTTGAAAAATATTTCCCACAAGCAGACGGAGCCTCGAAGTTGGAAACATGAAAGTGAAAGCACTACTTGGCGAGTGCTAGTGAAGAATGAATGCGGGTAAAACCAACAAACTAACCATGAAAGCTGTCACTTATCCAGACAAGAGGACAATGTCAGAAACATTAAAAAAAAAAAAAAAAAGGAAGGTTAATTGACTTTTAAAGATGAGAAAATAGGTTTTTTTTTTTTTTTTTTGTTGGTATCCATTTTTGAGAGTCGTCAGGTTTTACAATTCAATCTCTAGATTGCAGAGTAAAACAATATTTGTGGCATCACATCCTACTATCAGAAGAGTTCTAATAACATATCTAAATTTTTCAGCCCTCACAAGATTTCTTGAGTCGACTGTTGGGGTAGTTTGTAATCTTTTTTTTTTTTTTTTTGTATTTTTATTATAGCATTCATTTCGAAGGGGAAAAGAAAAAAGCTTTCCATATCTTGTAATTACTTGGTAATCACAGTCTCATATTACTGATGAATAAAATCCTCAAACTTTATAAGACCGAGTCACATCAACAGATAAGTTTCTTTTGCCAACATTTATAAAAATGATATAACCAAAATGTATACATTCCTTAACAAACTTGCAATCTTTCCTGTACAAGTATTCCTCCGAAAAATTAACTGTGCCTATACTTTGTTTGCTGAACACCTCTATTTCATTGAGCTGTACAAGTATTAGCTCGGAAAATGATCCATCGTTTCTGTTACTCGTGGAAAACGAAGGACTCTTAGATTGGTCTAAATCTTAGTTGCCTTGGACTGGTATTTCACCAAGAATGCATGAACAGGTTCCTTGTTTGAAACAATTATCCATGCGAAGATGAACTTCTTGAATGTCTGGAGTGAAGGGAAGATCGTTCTTGCTCAACTGATGCTCTTGGAGATGGTGCTGTGCTCTCAATAATGTCTGCATGAGCATTTGATGACCGAGGTAGTGGGTTGCACCCAGTTCTTCCAGCAACAAATCGCGGAGAAGCAAGAGAACTGTGTGATTTGGTCACTCTTTCGATCTTTTGCTTCATCCTGTTAAACTCTTCTTCAAGTTCCCCAACTCTTGACCTCATACTATCTAAGTCCACCTTCAAGTCCTGATTCTCGCGTATAACTGTTACCCATCCGTCTCTCTGTACAACCCGAGTCGCAAAATCATCAGTGCCAATCAGTTGATCAGCAGGGGCACGAATTCCATCATCGAAGGCGTAGGAGCCAGCTAGAGCTCTTCGTAACTGCATCTGCTCAAAGAACAGGACTTGAAGAACAATTCTAAGTGGCAACCTTTGATTGTGTGAAGCATGGGCACAAGCATCAATAGATAGCTTCTGAAAGTCAATGATATTGCAGAGTTGCTCCTTCTCTTTATCAGACAACCAAGGGTGTGCCTGCATCAAGTATTGCAGAGTTCAAAGATTTACTAGTGAAACAAAAAAAAAAACTTCATTTTAAAGGGGTCTATTTCCTCAAGAAGAAATTAATGTTGACAGCGAATATGAATAAATAAAGCAGATCAGAAAATCCCATTAAATAAAGTTTGATTTTCCAAATTACCAGAAAGATTAACGCATAGATGCACTTAATATAAACAAAATTTCTGTCATTAGGGAATATAACAAGATAAAGTAAAAGATAGGCATCTAGCATTGTTCCTAAATATAAATAGGACTCGATTATTTCAACAAACCTTGAGAAAAATATCCAGTGCTCTGTATATTCCATCATGAAAACTTCTTGAAGACTCTGGAAGGGATTGTGCAAGTGAACGCATCTGCTCAGGTTTTAAGTTCATGTCAGATGCAACTTCTGCAATATAGCCATCAACTAGTTTTGCGACTTTCCTCAATGGTCCAGATGATGGCGAGACTTCTAGGTTCAAAGACGATGGAGAAAACAAAGTTGCCCTTTGTTCAGAAGATATAAAGTGATTAATTATTCGTTCCACACAGTCAGTGTTATATAATGCATCAGAATCTGCATAGGAAGGCATTAAAAGACTATCTAGCGTTGCCAATTCCAACTGCATCCCTATTCTCCTCTCCAGGGAATCCCGGCATGTAGGACTAGCGCCCAATATGAATGCAACACGAAGAAGTCCCAAAAGAAAACGGCAAAAAGATTTACTCTTCTTTTCAGGAAGCAACTTCTCAACAGTTTCCAGTAAATTCCTCTCGTCAATGGCAGCAGGTGTCATGCTAAAACTAGCAACTGTTCTTGTTTTGCTACTCTGTCCACCCTGCCATCGGCCCAATCCTGGAAGGTATTTTTTAGAATAGTATATTATTGCACCCACCAAAATTTCAGGTCTTATCCTTCTTGCTTCCATCGTATGTATAAGTCTTTTAAATAAAGCTACACTTAAATATGAGATGTCTTCAAACCACCAGTTGGATTCTGAACTTTGGATTCTTGCACCAGTATTGATTCCGTTCCATAGTATGCTACCCCCAGGGCTCTGTAAGCTACCATACATCAGCATAGGCCATCCAAATAAACTAGGGTCTGTGCAGACCATCACAGATATAGAATGCAAACACTTATTGACTATTTGAAGCTCTTCAGCCCTTGGTATGGCTTCACAACTTTGAAGAACTATAATGCAATCCTTCCAATTTCTCAGTATATTCTTGTGGAAGTAATTGTCTGCGGCGAATAGTAAGTTACCTTCCCCATAATGATCTGTCATTTCCAGGTAATTAGCTGCACAGTAAACCATCACAATGTTCCTTGGGGTATATTCCACCCTGAGTTGGTAACAGAATTTAGCTGCTACTAAGAATGCATCAGCACCACCAGGGAATTCTTCAAGAGATATAGTAAAAGTCTTGTCACGAGGTTGTTTAGATTCTTCAACAATATTTGCTATCTTCCCGCATTTTGATATTAGAGGAAACTGGGAAGACAATGTTACATATTGTAAGGATGTGTAAAACAGCATAAATTTTATTAGACCATGTTACATATTACATGAAAACAGAAAAAGAAAATGTATCTGATGCAGTAATGCTAATCTTACAAAACCTATGTGGTGATCATGTTCTATAATATGATTAAAACCAGACATTCTCTATATAGTCATATCCCCACTCACAACAATATATTTCACAGCATGGTATTTTACCAAAGAAATTCATAAAGTTCATTTGGAGCTTGAAAAGACTACCAAACAAAGCAATCTCTTAGTAGAGCATCCAGATACCGATAGTAAAGGATTGGAAATGCCCCGTCTAGACAATGAGATCAGATTGTTTACAATTTGGGAGAGAAAGGATGTCTTATGATAATGTTTATAATTAGGAGGATATGCCATGTGGCATGTGCTACTGCTATAGTGATCAGCATCCAGAACACTCCATGCGTCCATGTTGAGCATTATACCGCCAAGTTCTGAATTACAGTTTTAGAACGAAGCACCATATGATACAAGTCCCATGTGTAACTTGCAGAAACTATTTTGAAGAGGAGATAAGTTATTTTTTGAATTGAGCAAGCTTCTCCATATGAAAGAAGAGAGAAGAAGTTATAGTACTATGGTTGACATGAACTCCTCAGGCTTCTAATTTACAAAACTTAGCTTAAGAACTAACATTACACTCCATACAAAGCGAAATGCAGTTTAATATGCTGAATAATTTATAAAGGCCCCTCATTCTCTCAAAAGGATCTTGTGATGAAACTGAAAATAATAAACAGATCAAGATAGTTCGGTTAATTAAAAAGATACATACATTGTTGCTTGCCTACTTGAAGAAAAAGTCATACTCAAGTAAAACAAGAAGAAAATATAAAACCCCACAAAAAAACACTTCTTAACAGGGTAATCACTACCAATCTTATATTGGAGTACGAAAAATGAAAAGAGTAGAAGCAATACCATGTGAAGGTGAAAATTTACTCCACCAACGTTAACCGTGATATCACTAGGCAACGTCGTTCTGCAGAACCTGTAAATGCACATTCCAATATAAAACAAGTCTCATCTATAAATAATTAACATAACCATAACAAATTAGCAAAAAAAAAAAATTAACATAACCATAACAATGAAAACTCTAGAACACTTTTATTCCTTCTGCGTGAGATTCCCGTCGTTCAGAAACAAGTTACAATCGTTCACGCATCTTAAAAATCTACTAATCTATCATGCATAAAAATTCTATTCTGATATTTAACAAAGAAAAAAAAAACTATTCGGGTATAGAGCCCATTCAAGAGGCAGGTAAATAACTGTATTCAAAATGCTAGAGGGGAGAGAATCAAGAGTCAAGACCCTTGCACTCTTCTTATGAGCATTTTACTAAAAAAAAATCATGGGTTCATCTATATATGTAATATGATCCTAAATTCCTAATTCAGTAGACTCGAGATTGTCTAGTTTACGCACTTCAAAATATAAAAATTTTGAATTTTGCAGTGCACTGCAAATATTTCTATTAACAAGATGATAAAATATTTAAAAGAAATCAGGAACAGCACTGTACCATTCGTTCCCCTCTCGATAAAACCCTGAAACCTTCCCAGCAGGAGACATAGCTCAATAGCTGATCAGCCACAGTCCAAAACTTTTATCTCCCTCTCTCCTTCAGTACCAATAAAAACCACACAAATATCAAACACACAATAATTTAATAAACAATCTCGAAAACTAGTAGTAGTAGGTTACCAACAAACCCCATTACAAAAACACCAAAATTGAACACAATAAATCAACACATATCATATGGGTCACAAAAATCATAAAAAATACATAGTGGGAATTTACAGGTAAGCATGTTTGTGCTAATATACATAACTCAAGATATCAAGAAGATTGGCATTACCCAAGAAGAGTATTTAAACAACAGCAACAGCAGTGCATAGCATGGCCCTTTTGCTTTAATATTCATAACATGACACGCAAACTCAAAGTTTGCTGACAAAAGATTCGAACTTTAAGCTTTGACCCATTAACATCAAAGCAAGAACCATAAAGAATTCAAGAAAAATACATATTTTATGTGACAAGATGAATAAAAATTTTAACTTTAGCCGGCTGAGCAGACATGTAAGGATGAAATGAGGGGAAATGATTGTGTGTATTGTGTGTGTGATAATTGTGAGTTTGTTTGGGTCAGTCAATTTGTCGAACAGGTTGGGTGCGTTGAGTTTAAATGGTAGAGAGTTCATGATCATGGGTGTTATTTTACTTTTGGAGACGTGTGTTATTTTACTTTTGGAGACGTGGGGTTCAGTTATGTTGGGCACATCTCCTACATGGTGTTATTTTTTCTCGGTTCAGCTGTGTTGGACACATCTCCTATATGGTGTTATTTTTTCTCTCTGTCACAAAGGGAAACATTATGTTCCCCAGTTTTTAATCAGAGAAAAGAACAGATTAACAAAGTTCAAAGAAGAGAAATGTAAGAAAAAATAATATCAAAAAATAAATGCATATCTTCCTCGTATGAATATTTATGTTTTATACGTGAATTTTATAAATTTCCGAATTCACATATAAGACATAAATACGTTCAAACGTAGAACTTTCAAAGTTCATATACAGAACTTATATAATTTGATAAAAGTAAATATGTTTTGCGTATTAACTTACGTATTTGCCCTACATTTATTTCACTTGAACTTTCAATTTCAGTTTCATAACATTCAAAGTTCAAGTGTTGAACGAGCAGAAGTAATATTATGTGTAAAAAGACACGTACAGATACATTGAAGAAAAAACATACAAATATTATGTATTTTACAAAAAAAATCTTATAATTATTTGGTTAACTTTTTTATTAATTTTTGAATATTTTACATTAATTATCTTTGAAAAAAATCTTAACCATTAATTAAATATTAATACAAGAATGAATAATGGATCTTCGAATATGTTTTAGTTATTGATTCTCGTTTAAGTCAAAGTATCAAACTCATTTTATATATATATATATATATATATATATATATATATATATATATATATATAATACATAAATTTTGCACAAAATTCAATATAATCAATATATATATATATATATAAAGGAGGATAGCGGGAGTTTAGGTGGCGCTCTAAGATCGTCTCAATCTATTTTTCTAATTTTCTAGAATTTTAGAATTTTAAACACTAATAAAAACAAAAATATCAATTAACATATTAGAAGTAGAATAGGTGTTCGAATTTATAAAGGAGAAGAGTTCGAATTTATAGGGAAGACATATGATTAGAAGTTCTATTGTAAGTATAATAAGTATTTATAAGGCATACGATTAAAAGTTCTATTGGAAGTAGAATAGGAGTTCGAATTTATAAAGAATAAGAGTTCGAATTTATCGAAAAAATATATAAATAAATGTTCTACTAGAAGTAGAATAGGTGTTTGAATATATAGAGCAGAAATATAATTAAATATTTTATAGAAAGTACGATCTTCTTAAATTATATATTTTTTATATAAGTTAATTATACTTATATTAGGAAAATTTATTCATAAATCCATTACTATTGTCATAAAAAAAGTCACCGTATTTTAAAAAAAAAAGAAAAGAATTGATGTGTTAACATAATTCACCGTATTTAAAAAGAAAAGAATTGATGTGTTAACATAATAAAAGAACAATCTCACGTAAGAATCCTAAATAAATACAGGAGTATCTATAATATAAAGAGAAAATAAGATGTGTTTTCATTTTCTAAAACTCCAAAAATTTTAGAAAGTCTAGAGAAAGTATAAATTGGAATTCACTCTATTTTTTAGGTTTTGATTTTAAGGAAAAAAATTGTTGTGTAAGATAAGTATCATCAATAATATGTAATGAAGTTGGAATTTCGATCCCAAACGAGAGCGGCTCGAAACATGTTTAACGGGAAGACGACTCACTATAAAAGATTGTACTAGCTATTAAAATACCATATTGATGTTATAAATTTTATTTTATTTTTAGGATTTGATTTTTATGGATAAACATTATCATACAAGTAATATATGTAAAAGTTAGGTTTTTGGTCTTAACAAGAGAGCGGATCAATAGTAATAACCGTGTTTAACAAGAAAGCGGTTCATTAAATAAGACCGTATAAAAAGTGTTTAAGTATTTAATACATAAAATAAAATGTTTTATTGGAAGTATAATACGAGGACGGGGTTTTTGGTCTTAACGAGAGAGCGGATCAATAGTAATAACCGTGTTTAACAAGAAAGCGGTTCATTAAATAAGACCGTATAAAAAGTGTTTAAATATATAATACATAAAATAAAATGTTTTATTGGAAGTAGAATACGAGGACGGTGGAGACGTTATATACGATTTTTTTAAAACTATACATCTTTTTTCCTAAAAATCCTTTATTTTAACTTTTTTATACAAGTTTATCTATAATATACAGAAAATATAATATGTATTTTCATCTTTTAAAACTCTATAAATATTAGAAAGTTTAAAGAATATAAAAATTGGAATTTACTCTCTTTATATAGTGAAGTTAGAATTTCGATTTCAAATAAGAGCGGCTCGAAAAGTATTTAACGGGAAGAGGGCTCGCTAGAAAAGATTGTATTAGCTATTAGAATTTGATACTGTAATCATAATTTTTTTTATTTTTACGGTTCGATTTTATGGATAAAAAAATATTATATAAGTCTTTATAATATATGTTAAAAAGTTGGGATTTCGGTTTTAACGAGAGAGCGGCTCAATCGACAGAATCGTATTTAACAAGAAATTGGTTCATTAGAGAAGATTATTTAATTATTAAAATTTAATATTAATATTATAATATAACGTAAATGTATTGAATTTTTTTAAAAATAAAAATTGTAGTACCGCCGCGAAGTGCGGCTTTATCAACTAGTTATTTAATAATTTAGGATGTTTTTAATGGTGAAAATTAATATGAATGCAGGAGGAGTCCACTATTACTAATTGGAAAATTAAATTAATATTGTAAAAATATATTGGAAAATTAAAAATAATTAAATACCTACAAATAAATATTAAAAATATGAAGTATTCAATGCTTAACAACAGGCCCGTGGTTAACATTTTTCATATATCAGTAATCAGTTTAGTTGTAAAGTTGGTCATAGACTCGTAATCATACAAAAAACTTTAATGCATCTTGCTTTGCTTTCAAGGTAGGTTATGAATACTTTGAATGAATGATTTTACTGTACGACTAGTCGACTAGGAGTAGTATGTAGTGCCACTATTTTTGTCTAATTTAACTGTTGATATGAAAAAAAACATATTTGATATAAAATTTAAATTATTCTTGACAAAAAGAGGATTTAAATTATGCTTATAAATTTTAAAATTTAAATTTAATGAATACTAAAATTAATAATAATTTTTAAATACTACTATTTTAACAATCGTACATTAAAAAAATCAAAATCGTGGAACGGAAATTATGTGCAAGTATGTGGTTATAATTTTATTGAGGTAAATCTATATTATTTGTTTTGTTTTTATCTACAATTTTCTTATAAATTAATATATTTGCTAACATAATTTTATACATTTTATAACTTTAAAAAAACATACTTTAGTACATTTTATTTTTATTTTTTTGATAAGCAAAACAATATATTAATCAAGGTTTTAAAGACCTACAAATACGTAACTGACCGTTATATTAAATGCACCTGATCAATACTCAAAAAAAATAAATACACCAATGACTCATAGATTAGATAAACTAGAACTAGAGCATTCTTTTTCTTTTTCTTTTTTTTGAAGCAAAAGCATTTGCATATATTAAACTTCATCTAACGTAAGGTTACAAATAATAAAATCGGGGGCCGTGTCATACCACTCCCATAGAATACATAGCTTGAGCTATCATATGAGTCACCTCATTCGCAGATCTATGAATAAAAACTACTAACACCTCCTCAAAGTGTTTACATAATAACTCTCTACAATCTTCCACTATTGTATCGAAGTATGATTTTTCTTTAGGTCCATGAATTGCATCTACCACCAACTTAGCATCAATTTCAAATACATATTTCGCAGGAACTGTCCTCTATCATCTCGTACCACACATCCAACTCCCACAAAATCATTTTCATCTCGACACGAAGCATCAATATTGAACTTTACCCACCCATCAGGAGGCCTACCCCATGCTTGGTTATTCTTCTGTTTAAGACCCTGACCACCTTCCCCTTGATTTCTAGCACGCCTCCAGTCGGCAAGCATGTTTAAAGCAACAGCTCTTACCCCAAAAATCGACATGTTTATCGTATCCCATAATCATTTATTCCGTCTTAACCATAGACTCCAGCAAAACAAACCCACAAGTACACATTGTTCTACATTACCAGTACTAAAAACTCGTTTCAAGATTTTCATTACTGTACTCGTGCCTCCGTCAAAAATCAACTGCTGTAATCCCATTGTTTGCCATAATTCACGAGCAAAGCAGCAGTGAAATAAAATATGCAGATCATCTTCTGTATACATACGACACCATGTACATGTTAATTCTACATCCACATGTTTTCCAACTAATGCAGCTGCAGTATGAAGGAGTTCTCGAGACACACGCCATAGAAAATTTAACACCTTACTTGGTAAGCGTAAGCTCCATATTTTCCTCCAGAATCTCCTATCTTGACATTCATATACTCCTCGAATTTTTCTGTAGCAACTACGAACTGAAAACTCCCTATCATTCTCCAACATCCAAAACCATGTATCTGCCTTACTCATCATAGGTATCGGAATTTATTGAATTAGGGATCTATCTCTCTCGTTAAACAAATCCCTTAAAATTTCATCATCCCAGTTACGTTCATTCTCATCAAACAGATTTCCTACATTCACATATTTAAGCTTTTCAGGCATTTCGCTCGTGAGATATCCATTGTTCGCACACGGCAACCAAGGCACCTGCCACACCCTTGTACTCCTGCCATCTCCAATACGCTTATGACAACCTTGACTAACGATCCCCTGAGTTTCAAGAATACTTCTCCAAATATAACTGGGATTCGTTCCCATCGTAGTTCGAAGGAAGTCAGAATTTGGATAGTAACGAGCCTGCATCAGTTTAGTTACAAGCGGATTCACATTGTTTATTAATCTCCAGGCTTGCTTAGCTAACATGGCAACATTAAAATCCTTCAACTTCCTAAACCCCAGGCCCCCTCTCCTCTTTCACCACAAATAATCTATCCCAGGACATCCATTTTATTCCCCCATTGGCTCCACTATTTCCCCACCAAAAAGCATTCATCTTCCGTTAAATCTTATCACAAATCTCCGCTGAAATTAACATCAAATTCATCCAAAAGTTCGGTATTGATTGAGCAACTATTTTAAGAAGTGTAACCTTACCTGCTTTTGAAATTAACTAATTATTCCAAGTTTGTAACTTCAGATTATCACAAATAGGATCATTTTGTCTTATTCCCCGACTTGGTACAACATTACCAAATTCCCCTCTCTTATGAAGAAAACTATAAGACACCGATCGAATGTACTTCATTATCCTGTCCGTCCACAACTCATAAAAACCAAACTTGCTCATCATATTTTTGATAAAATCCCACTTCAATCTGTCACATGCCTTCGAAATTTTTGATAAAAATTGGAACTAGAGCATTCTTAAACAACTATAGCACTTCATTCCTCTTTGATTGCGGTAGAGCAAAACTATTCATCGGCCTCTACTATCTGAGCATCTTCAACTCCAACTTCTCCAACACCCAACACTCCGTCCTCCATATCTTCGTGATATACTGTTTTCAAACCGCTCCCCAACCAGATCGAGCCCCATATCACCATTCCAGATTTTCTTGGTCCTACCAAAAGGCTAGGTGATAATTACCATCCTGTCATATTTCTCCGCACCATGTCTGGCTAAGTACCTGGCCATTGACAATATCTGCATCTATGACCCTAGTCAGAGGCTGTTATCAAACCCTTCAACATTGCATAAAACTCATTGTCTCGCCTACTTCAATTCTCAGGGAACCTGCATAAAGCCTAAGAATCGTGTCCCTATGGTTTCTTATTACCACCCCAATACCTGACCTGTTTTCATTATGAAAAGGTTCATTAGTATAAAATCCATGGACATTCACCTTAACGGCTCCAAAATTTGGCATTCTCCACCTTATTACTGGAAACTCCATCAGTAAAAGAAGACTATGTTAAAAGTGTTAAAATATAATATAAAATCAATATAAGACCTCCCTCTAACACCTTAAGGTTTTAGATGAGTTAGTTACTTAATATGGTATCAGAACCCAGGCACGCAGAGATCCTAGGTTCGACTCTTTGCGACCCCCAATATTCTCAATATTTAATATGGACACGAAGGCAAGTTATGCTCAAAGATGAGCGCCCGTGATCCACTTTTCGACCAAAAAATGGGCTTAAAAATGGGCTTTCGAGTGAGGGGGAGTGCTAGAATATAAACACTGGTAAATGCATTGACGAAACTACATGTGATGGAAGACAAGTCCCTGTTACTTGTGATTTTGAATTAGTAGTTGATATTTTTTAGGAATATTGTTATTCCCAGATTACACACTTGTATAATTGTAGAAGGGGATCTATACTTAGATAATTGCTGTAAAAAGATTAATGCACAAACACATAAAAATCAGGTGGTTAAATGCACCACCTGAAGCTTTTATTCGAAGAAAACTCTGTGATAGAAATGTACACAGCTTCTGTTTTACAACTCTTTGCTTTCTAAGGATATTCAATAAAAACCTAAGCAAATGTATCTGTTTTCTTAGCTTCTAAAGAGTTGCTACACTTGGTTATAAATCCCAAGTTTACAAGTACTACAGGAATAAGATAATATTAATCTAATTCAAGTTGACTTGCTACTACACTCCAAATACACATGTAGCCGAAAGGTTGTCCTTGTGAACAGACATGTCTCCTGCACCTTTCTTGTATTCATAGTGTAAACGGAATGCTTCTTTCTTCTGTGTTTCCAAAGTATGGCTGTCATACTGCTTTTTGTATCTACTAGCAACCCATGTGATCTGTCAGTCAAACCTGTCCTTATCAACTGCTAATCCCCAGCTTAGCATAGAAGTAAGTGTCAATGATTATCCGTTGACATTGTACACTGACATCCGTTGATGATATATTGAGCTGTATCCGTTGATATTGAGATTTGAGCTGTATCCGTTGATAGAGTGGATTTGAGTTGTATCCGTTGATAGAGTTCTGTCTTCATCCGTTGATACACTTTCACTTAGACAAAATTACATAGCATAGCTTATTTACAATTGGCTACCCTATTCTGCCTATCCATTGATGGTCAACATGACTGTGGATAAAAACACTATCAACTGATAACATAGAGATACTGCAGTATGCTACAAAATCTCATCCGTTGATGAGCTACCTGTCAACGGATAGAGTTATAAATCCTCATCCGTTGACAGCTACAAAACCTTATACAATTTGATTGATTGTGAAGTTATCATCAAGTACAACATATTCCTAACAATCTCCCCCAATTTATACTTGATGGCAATAAAGCATAAATTTAGGACCTTGATGATAACAAAACATTCCTAAAGATATATATAGAACAATGCAAAAATTGTATTAAGCTACAAAAATTAAAAACTGAAAGTTTGAGAAATTTACTGAGAAGTGCTCCTCTAGACTGAGCAGATTAATACTGTTTCTTCTCTCTGGTTGGCATCACCCTTGATTTTCCTTCTTTGGAAGAGTTGGACTCAATCTGCATTTGGAGTTGCCTATAGAAGGCATCTTCTTCAACAACTTTTGGATTTAGCTTTTGTTGTAACCATCTCAGGTATTGAGAACTAGCCTTTGATAGTTGGTCTTCTAACCTGGAGAATCTCCTGTTACCATCTTCATCCCTGAACTCCAACATCCAGAAGGGTTCAATGTGGATTTTCTGTCCATTGTATGGGATCTTCAACTTCTTTGGTAGACTTGATGGTGAGTTCTATTCTCTCCTTATCTGTTCTATTCTGTCCAGTATCTCCCCTTTTGCTATCTTGGAGAACCCTGTGTATCTCTTAATTGCAGAGAACACATTGGTTAAGGTCAGATAATTTTCTCCAAGAACCCTCTGTAGTGGCCATGTCCTTTCCTTTCCTCCCTTGTATACAAAGACCAATCTCTCAGGCAAATGTTTATATTTGTCAATTCCTCTTACTTCTGACAATTCATCCAGATACAGATTCATGCCAGAGTATTCTTCAATATATGCCTGATAGATAAAATCATCCTTTTTTTCCAAGATTGGCTGCTTGACAATAGCAGGTACTCTAGCAACTTGAATTGGTTCCTTTGAAGGTTGCTTCCTTGGTATCCTTTTCTTCTGTTTAGGCTTCTGTTGAGGCTTCAGCAAGAATGAAGGAACCTCAATGGAGTCAAGATTCATTGGTTCCTCTTTAGGTATTATAGGGTCACCATGGAAATTCACAGCTGGGTTGAATACTTGTGCAGAAATAGGTTGTGATGAGCCAACTGTTTCCTTTCTTTCAATTTTTGGAGAGACAGGCCTCCTTGCCTTTGATTTCACTCTCCTTTTAGGTTTGGATTTGGGGACTTCCTCAGGTTCCCTCATTTCATCCTCTACCTCATCCATTAACTCCTGAGCCAGCCTGGCTTGCTTCTCATCTGAGTTTTCATATTGATTTTCTTCACTTGGATGAGCTTCCCTTAGAAGTTTGGAGGTCTCCTCTCTTTTTGCTTCAACAAATCTAGGATGGCTATTGGATATATTTAACACTTTTCCATTCCTTATTATTACAGCCATCCAATCTCTTACACACTTATTTGTCTTTTCCTTGAACTCTTTGATTGTCTTTCCCATTAGCTTCTCATCATCATCCTTGGGAAATGGAAAGTCCAATTGTAACTTGTTCTTCCCATTTGCCTTTGGTGGAGAGTAGGCTCTGGTTCTTATGTATGGTTCAAATTCTTTGACATAAGATGGTTCAGCATCATAGAATGTAGGAGCCACAATCTCTGGAGTGAGCACCTTCAGAATTGTAGTTGATATTGTTGGAGCAGAAGACTGAGTAGAGAACAGAGTTGATACAATTGATTCATTGATCATCCTTTCTGTCCTCATTATTCTTTCATTTGTCTCCTTGTTGATCTTCTCTAATTCTTCAATTCTAGCTTGCCTCTCACCATCTGAGATTTTTGATAAGTCAGGAATCACAGGCAAAGCCTTTTGTTTCTTCATAGGGGAAGCCTCTATAGTAAACTCTTTTGGATTGACCACTATCATTGGCTGTTGCTCCCCCTCAATTTGTGCTATCTTGCTACTGGAAGCTTGAATTTGACTAGAAGTTGCTGCAACCTCTTCTACCTTTTTCTCCCCCTTTTTGTTAGCATCAAGGGCTGGAGATGAGGCTGCAAGTAGCCTTTCCAGTAGCTCAGTCTATTTGGCTTAATTGGCAATGAGTGTCTGCATTTGAGATTCCATACTATCCACTCTGGAGGAGAGATGCTGAACAGATTTGGCCAGGCTATCTTCTTTTAAAAGTTTGCTAGTCAGCACCTTCTGAATGGTAGTAGGGGCTAGTGCCTGAATCCTGGCATCTAGTTCCACTTTCATTTCTCTGATTGCAGTTTGGAACTCCTCCTGTTGTGTTCTTTGAATAACCATGTGCATCTTATGAAGTTTCAGGGAGTCCATTATTTGCTGAAGGACAGCCTTCCTCTGTAGATCTGCATTTTGGTGCTCAGCCCTAGCAGATTGATATTGCTTCATAATCTCCACATTGAAGTCACCAGCCACAGTGGCAGTAGAAAATAGCCAGTCTAGAGTATCCTCCACATTGACTTCTTCATCACTGGATGTGCTATCACTGTCATCATTGCCAAACTATTCACTTCTAGCTTCCGAAGGCAGAGTTATCAAAGCTTCCTTTGCTCTTTGAAGAGATTATGAGGTGTGCACTAGGTGCATTGCCTCCTCTGCCTCCACATTGCCCTGTTGTGCCATGACTTGATAGGAAGAAACAGGATGAGTAAAGGTTTCAGGATCCAAAGAGATGGAGTCAATGATTGACTGATATTCTTGTCGAAATTCCTTCTCTTTAGAAGCTTCATTAACTCACTTTCAATGGTTGGATCTTCCTGCCTTATTTCTCCTGTAGTCCCTTCTCTCCACTCATCTCTCTTTTCTTGCATCAGGGGCTCCCTCTGGCTCACACCTCTCACACCCTCACCTTCACCTACTAAGGTGGAACTCTCTTGCTCTCCTTTTGCCTGACCTGAAGAAATGGTCAGCCTCTCATTATTTTCCTCTCCCTATGCCTGCTCATAAGGCAGCCTCTCACTCCCTTCCCTCAATCCTAAAAGTGTTTCAACTACTGAGAACTCCTCCACACTTGACACAGGAATGTCAGATATAGCAGTGGTAGAGTGAGTTATCAATGGATAAGGGATATCCGTTGATGGAGTAGTTATAGCTGTCAACGGATGGCTAGACATAGGCGCATCCGTTGATGGAGAAACACTTGTCAACGGATGAAGGATATCCGTTGATGAAGGAATGATAGTATCCGTTGTAGTGAAAACCAACACTGAATCTGTGGAGATTGATTTTAAAGATGAGGCCACAG
Source organism: Saposhnikovia divaricata (assembly GCA_036435485.1). NCBI lineage: Eukaryota > Viridiplantae > Streptophyta > Magnoliopsida > Apiales > Apiaceae > Saposhnikovia > Saposhnikovia divaricata. The sequence goes on along the minus strand of CM071594.1, from coordinate 48,465,998 downwards.
ATGTTGTTGTGAATTCAGGAATGAAATATTGATGGCCCAACAAATCATCTAAAAGATGATGACCACCAATTGTAGAGTGGGGCTTCTCCAAGAATCTTAAAGATGGAGAATCAGGAATTGATGTAGATATCATATCCACATCCAGAGATGGAGTTGGTGATGGTGGATTGTAATGTGTATCGATTTGAAGGTTAAGATCAAGGGGCTGTGACTCCACATTTATTGAAGTCACATCAAACTGAATTTGAGAAGGTACAGTTTGTTGTACTGTGTGTGCACCCTGTGATTCCCCTATGGTTTTAGATTTTACTCTTCTTTCATAGGTTTTTGAGAGAGGGCTAGTGTCCCTTACCCTTTTGTGCAGAGTTGCTGTGGAACTAGTAGTCACACCCTGTTGAGAGGATGTAACTTGGGCTTGGCTATTTGGTGCACTTTCCTCACCTACCTTATTCTTAGGGCTTGCACCCTGTCCCTCACCACTCACTACCTCCTTCACACTCCCCTCAAGAGTTGTGGTAGTTTTTGCAACATGTGCTTTTTGAGAAGCACCTGAGGTTTGTCTCTTAGATTTTGGTTTGGAAACTTTTGTTTTAGTCACTTGGGTAGGAGCCTGTTTGGTCACTACTACAGACTCCATTGTGACTGTGGAAGGCAAAGAAATTTGGGGGTTAGAGATAGGAGTTCCAATGTTAGAAATAGTTACCTGAACAATTGGTAGATATACCAATTGTACTCTTGTATTGGAGTTCATTCGAATTAAATCACTTAAGACCCTCTTCTCCTGAACAAAACATGTGAACTTGCTATCCGGGTTTGCAATGGATAGCTCATTCTCAGATACATGCAGTGATAAGAGCATCAAAAATCTAGCAAAATAGATATTCTTGCTCCTAGTTTCCTTTTTACCTAATTTTACTGCTATCTCATACATGACTAGTGTGCCAAAGTTATTGAATTTATCATTCAGAAGCATACACATCATAACTAGCATGGAATGGGTAACATCATCAAAATTACTAATTTTACCTGAAAAAGTTTTAATGAAGGCATCACAAAAATAACTCCATTCTTTAACCATACCTTTCCTAACAATTTTCCCTAAATTATAAGTACTAAGGGCATAATTTATGGAATTAAGCATGGCAACAATTTCAGCATCACTGGGTATTTTCAGACAGTTATTCTCAGGCAATTTTAAACAAGCAGTTATCACATCAGAGTTAACTACATAGTTTTTACCCTTTAAGGAAAAAGCAATTGTACCGTCTGTGCCAATGAACTCAGCAGATGCCCACACCTCTTCGATTACCTCGTGGATTAGAGGAGTGGTGGCAGTCATAGCATACGAAAGTTTACAGTTCTTCACAAAATTCATCATGGTGTGATAAGCTTCTGGGGCATTCACTGTATCGACATAGGCCGCGAAGTTGTTCTTCTCATAGGTGAACCCAGTGGAAGACATCATCTTAACAATAGGCGTCATTGAAGTGTTTGAACTTTTGTTGCAGAGAGTTTTTGTGAAGAAGATGCAGTTTACTTAAGAGAATCTTGAAAGTCGATAAAAGTGAGATGTGAGAGCACAAGACAGCCTTTTATACTTTTCAAGAATTGAAAATGAAATAATTAAAAGTAATTACCCATTGGTCAAAAGTAACTGTCAAATAATAAAAGAAAATAAATATAACCATTCCTATATAGATACACGTTTACCAACGGTTATATTTAAAAGAAAATATGTATATCAACGGATATGAAATGAACGGTTGAGAAACAGTTTATCCGTCGATGACGTGGATAACTGTTAGGTCCAATATGTTTGTAGAAGGGGGGGTTGAATACAAACAGTACTGTTTAATCGAAATTTGTCCGGATAATTTAATTTATATTTTGACAAATTTGAGCGGAATTAAATGAAACAAAATTCAAGTTGAATATAAAATTATATTAACTTGAGGGGTTTGTTACAAATACAGTACAGAATTTATATCTAGTTAATAAAAACAAATTAGAAAATTCGACATGAATTTTTCTAGATTTGTTAATAAAAATCAAGATATAGATTAGGAGTAAAAACTCGCTAATAGTACAAGAGTATCAAGTAAATCAGTTCTATCGGATCAGATATTAAAAATAAGATGAACTTGATTTTCTATAAATTTTTCTGCTTCTTGTGATGTGTTCTTGATGAGAGAGAAGAGAGAAATCTGCTTTGAATGTAATATTTTTTATCTGTTTTTTGTCTTCTGTCGTCTGTCTTCATTTATATCATTTACTGCCTCTTTATCTTCAAATATAACTGTCAAGACAATCGGCAATACAATTTATTCTTCCAAGACAACCAATTTTGTACTGCCAAGACAATAGGCAATACAATCGTCAAGACAATCAGGTTCTTCCAAGACAATCGGTAAGACAATCAAATTCTGAGATCTTTGTCTTGCTTTATCAAAAATTATCATTCTGTCTGAAGCTTTTTCTTTTTGATCATTATCAAGACAATCTGATTTGAACTGTCAAGACAATCGTCAAGACAATCAAATCAGATTTTTATTCTACTTTTTAAAAGCTTTTCAGAAATTATCATTACCAAGACAGTCGGCAAGACAATCAGAGATTGTCTTGCTTTACTGATTTCTTCTTCAAGACAATCGGCAGGACAATCTCTTATTGTCTTGCTATTCTGATTTAAGCCTTCAAGACAATCGGCAAGACAATCAGGGATTGTCTTGCTAGTTTATTTTTCAGATTTAAATTAAAATTGATTAACAAATAATCATTTAATTTATTCTTACTTAAATAATTAATCAGATTTAATTAATCTAATAATTAATTTAATTAAAGAATTAATTCAAGATGAATTAATTAATTAAATTGACTACTTGATTTAAATTAATTAAAGAAGAATAATTATATATCCTTGGATTGTCTTAATTCTTTTCTGAATCACTGAAAGTAATAAAGGAATACCACTGAATATTTTGTTGACGTTCCATGCACGGTCTGGTTCATGAACAACTAACTTCAATGATTGTCCTTTAATTTTCACATTAAAAATGTGATTCATTTTTCTTCTCATTTCTTTCTCCTTCTTGTACTTCACTGTATACTGTCTGAACCTATCTCTCTAGAAATCTCTGTCTTAGAAATAAATCCACTTCTTTGATGCTATACTGAGGCTTGATCAGCAATCTGAACTTCTTCCAGTGTAAAACATCAAAACTATAGATTGGCTTTAGGGTTTTTCTTCTGACAGTTAGTACCTCCTGAGATTCCTGTGACAGTTAAAGTTATTTACTAATTACAATCTAAGTTTAAGTTGAGTTGAGTCCTCGAACTACAAATAGGCTTTGTCATATGCCTTTCAATCTCCCCCTATTTGTTTGTTAGAAGATAACAAGCAAATACCTAGAGGATTACTCAACTAACTCAACTTAACTTAGTAAAAGATAAAACTTTAAACACAAAGTAAATAAAAGAAAAATTCTGGTTTATATTTAACATTGTCCAGATTCAAACATAAAAGATAAATACAAGATAGATGATCCTCTAGACTGATCATATAATACAATTTTCTATCTTGACCTATCTAAGCTATAAAGATATCACATGTAGAGCTGATCTTCACTTTGAAGTTTCTTCATCCCTTATCTCTCCAGGTTCAACTTCATCTTCTTGTTCTAGAAATCTTCTGATATTCTCTGTGTCAAAACGTTCTTGATCATCCAAGGTTTTGATCAAATCCTTGTCAAGTACACGTTCATAATCTGACACAAGACCTTTAGGTTTCTTAGGCAAAATTCCAAGATTGCCCCATAGCCGATTCTGAAGCATGTAATATCTCTTTTCAAAGCCAGTTAAAGCATATGATCGAATAATGTCAGCAACAAAGATACTTTCTTTATCTTCGAATCCTGTAGTCCTCAGCATATGTTCTAACCAGACCAGATGAGATGCAGTGTATAGTTTCATCGACTTAGAATCAAGGAAGCAAGAATGTAGTGTATTACCCTTGAGAAACTTAACATGATGTGGAGTTTGAATAACTTGTGGACTATTCCTCTGAGCAAACTCCAAAAGTCTTTCATGAAGTAAAATATTCAGTTCAGAAAACCTTTTTACCTTTAGGGACATAATCCACAGTTCAATCAAGCTTCTCTGTTGAAAGATTTGAAGTGACACATAGAGAGAACCCATTGTACGAGAGTCAATCTGAATTAGCAGTTGATCTGCACATCTGTCAAACCCAGCTACTATCCTCGAGATTTCCAGCATCAATGCATCCATATATTGCAAGTAATTTGGATTGGTCTCTTGAAACTGTTGAAGTAGTTGGAGAAAACGTTCATCATCATTAGCAGTGTTCTGAATAGAATCAAAAATTTCTCTTGCTCTCTCCCACTTTGGACCAATCTTCAACTGAATATCTCTTTTCCTTTCCGGTACACTAATTGCATGTAGCTTTTGTTTCTCTGCATCTTCAGCTTGTTTCAGCTTCAATCTTTTATCCACTACCTGTCTGGTCTTCTCAAGCTTAACTTGTCTCATCTGACGATCAGCTTTCTCTTCTTGAAGTTCCTTCTCAAATTCAGGATCATCTTGCCAGTTTGAAAGATCTTCTTCGATATCATTTAATTGCTGTACTTCAAACTTACTATTCTTGAGATCGAAATCAAACTCGAATACATCCTGATCATGAGCAGCTTTTTCTTTTCCCTTGGTAGACTTCTCAGACTTCTCTTTATGCCTCCCTTGACCTCCTCACTTACTTCCTCCTGCTTCTCCAGACTTACCTGCTCCTCTATCTCCAGACTTCTCCCCCTTAGTTGAGGAATCCTCTACAGACTTTCGTTGACTGCCAAGCTCCCTATTTGCATCATTATCCCCTTCATTATCATCATCATAGTCTTCAAAATATGCTCTTTGTTCTGGTGTGATATTATGAGTAGGTTTAACAATGTTGTATAGATGATCAAGTCCTTCAAACATGTAATCATACTTTTCTTCAAGCTTCGCAAAGGTTGTTGAATATGATTGAGCAGTTTCATGCATTTCCACTTGAAGTTCATCCACCCTGTTAGAGAGTCTGTCAATAGCATTTAGAATATTTGTTCTTTCTGTAGATGCCTGAGAGTTGGATTGTATCAATGTATTGATTGCTGGAGTGAGTGTAGTCTTTATGTTGTGGACATCGTCACGAATAATCATGAGCTGATTGTTGACAGAGGTGGAAGAAGAAGACCGTTCATCCACTTGTGCTTTTAAAACTTGTTTTTCGGCCTCAGTTTCCATCAATTTCTTTTGCAGATCTTTGATTTGAGCCATAAGAGACAAAGTATTTGTGTCAGTGTGTGCGCTCACCTGATGTTCACTCAAGGATATGTCACTCTCCTTTCGTGCATGTGTTTCACTCATATTTAAGGTGGTCCTCACATCACTCAACACTAGCTCCTTTCTTTGAGCTGTACCTGCATAAGAAATCACCCTAGCCTCTTCTGGAGAGGTAAGTGGTGGTGCAATGGGAGTTCGCAATTCCCAATCCTCAGTCATCTCTATCAATTCATTTGGATTTGCTAACTGAATTTCTTCAGTGATAGGATGACCAAGTTGCCCTTCACTTTCTCCAGATAAATCTGCGAGTGAAGAATCCCTTGAGGGAGCCAGGAATGTTCCTCCTGGGAGGGGTGATGATGACTCTATTATAATTGGCAGAGAGTCAAGATTTCCCTCTGAAGCCTGTGAAGGCTCTTCTACCGTAACTATGGTAGGCACTGTAACAATCCTATTGTGCACTCCTTGCTCAGTGTCCTTAACAACATCAGATTCTACAGTAATGTTTTCCCCCATTGTGAGTAATAGAGGTGTGCTTGACTCTGTACAAGGTGCCATGGCCCTTTGGCGAATTTCAATAATTGCATCCTGTTGAGAGGACGAAATTAGTAACAGTTCATCGGCCATTTCAATGTCCAAGTCCTGTTGGGAGGAAATGGATGGGCTAACAGATGCCTCAAGTAGTAGGTTTCTTCTCTTCTTTGGTGGAGGCAGAGCTGTGGGATCACTCACGTTATCACTTCTTCTATCAGCTCTTTTTGTCAACAACTTGCTTCTGGCTTTAGGTTTAGAGATTTGGTTAGACACAGTGTTTGGCTCTAAGACCTGGGATAGAGGTTGTGGTTCTACAACCTCTTGGTCTGACCTATCAGCCACTTGGGCTCCAGAAACAGTTTGAGAGATAGAAGGCAATACCTGTTCCATTGATGCAGTAGCTGTACCTGAAGGAATAGATTGTTCCATTTGATGTTGATGTTTAGGGACAGGTACATTTTGAGGTTCAGGTTCAGGTGCATTCACAAGTCGAGGAATGACAGGTAGATTTATGAAGTTAGACAAATATGGTGTAATATACACTGGCACATTTATCAAATTTCTATGTGTATCAAGGCTAGTGAATATTTTCTTGGTTTGCCTGCCTGATACCATAGGGTTGTCATTCCTAAAAATTGTTTGTTGACCAACAGGAACAAGATGATTAAATAACAAAGTTAAAAATCTATGATAATAACATAGAACTTTCTTACCCTCATCAAAATCCCTTCTGGCCTTAACAATTCTACCAACAATAGTATTCCAAAGTAGGTTACCAATATTGATTCTACGGTTGTTAGCAACAGCATAATCAATAGTTTGTAACATAGAGGTGAGTAAATGAAAGTTACCTCTGGCTGTATTAGCAAATACCTTGGAGATCGTGTCGAAGAATGCATCCCATTGTTGAACCAGATTCCTTTTGCTCAGGTTGTTCATATCAATTACTCCACGATAATTAATATCACTGAAGAATTGATAGAGTTGTTCACTGGTTGGAAATGGATCAAAATTATCCACCGGGAGGCCCAATACAGTAGTAAGGGTTGATTCTGTCACGACGTGGTGTGTACCACCAAAATCAAAGGAGAATGAGGTCAAGTCTTCAGACACCACAGCTTCTGTGCAAATCAATCTCAGTGGTCCTATTTTAATTGGGGGCTTCGATCGAAATAGCAGTTCGGATAATTGAATCGTCATTTAAAAATCGTATCCAAGGCCTAAATCGATCATAGGGACAATCGTTCGGATTAAAATAGCCAACCAAATTATGCTTCATTATCTCAAATTAATACAATTTGAAAATTTTCAGAATTAATAATTAATTAAAATTAATTAAAAATTTGAATTAATTCAAAGTTGTCAGAAAAATCCCAAAAATTTATATGATGTTCTCCTGATCACTGAGAGTCTCAATCTATTTTTAGATTTCTCAGAAAAATTTTAAAACTTTTAAAACAAGAAGAAACCGATTGAAATTTCAAAAAATTGAAATTTCAAAACTTTGATGAAATCTGCAGATAATCGGTTCAAAAGAACGAGAATTGAACGATCTAATCAACTATGTTCTTCGATTTCAGTTTGGTTGAGAGAAAAATTCTGCAGAGTTTCAACTGTGATTGTGTGTATCGTGTATATAGTTTAGAGAGCTCTGTGTCAAAACACGAGAGATTGTATTGGCTGATCTGTTGTGTTCGTTTTTTTAAGTATCAAAACAACACTACAAGACAATCGGCTGATTGTCTTGCCGATTGTCTTGGTAGTATAAATACTATCAAGACAATCGTCTATTAAATAAAAACAAATAAAAACACTTTTTTTTAATTAAGAAACAAACTAACATTACAAGACAATCGGTTGATTGTCTTGCCGATTGTCTTGGTAGTATAAATACTATCAAGACAATCATGTATTTAACTAATTAAAAATAAATTGACACACACACATTTTTTTTTTAAATTTTTAAATACTGAAAAGACACTCCAAGACAATCAAGTGATTGTCTTGGTAGTTCAAAACTATCAAGACAATCGTTTGTCTTGAGTAAAACAAAATAAAAACAAACCAAAAATCTGAAAAATATTTTATTATTAACAAAATAACCTGCCAAGACAATCTGTAGATTGTCTTGGTGATTGTCTTGATACTATAAAGACAAACAAGACAATTCATTATCCTGCTAATATTCTGCTAATAAAATACAAATTAATGTGCATAATTAATCCAATTAAAATACACTCTAATATATTATTAAAATTACTATAAATAAATATTTTGCAAACACATGGATTAACCTTTTTACGACAACAAATATAAATAACAAAAGGACAAACACTACAAAACATTTAATAAAATATAAAATATATTTACAAAAACATTTATAACAAATTAATGAATCTAAATATTTTCTAATAAATAACTTTCTAATAGAAAATTATTTAATGAGAGAATATGATTCATTAAAATATCACAAATATTTCAAAACACAAGAAGTAATAAAGAAGTTATTATAAACATGTTGACAAAGATTTTTAGCAATTACAAGCAATAAGAAGTTGATAAAATAATTATACAAGTGATTAAAATTTAAAAATAATAACAAAATCACTTGAAAATTATTAAAGAATAAACCTCAGATATTAACCAGCTTAATTACTAGGACTGTTTAACATACCCAATTCACTAACAATTTTGGTGAATGTGGATTCGTCAAGAGACTTAGTAAAAATATCTGCTGTTTGTTCTTCTGTGGGTACAAATAACAATTCCACAGTACCATCCATGACATGTTCTCTTATAAAATGATACCTGATGTCTATGTGCTTGGTCCTCGAATGCTGCACAGGATTGTTGGAGATTGCTATGGCACTTGTATTATCACACAAAATTAGAATTTTTGTTAATACAAAACCATAGTCTTTCAGCTGATTCCTAATCCACAAGATTTGTGCACAACAGCTTCCCGCAGCTATGTATTCAGCTTCAGCTGTTGAGTTGGAAACTGTTTGTTGTTTCTTGCTGTACCAGGAAACTAGCCTGCCACCTAGGAATTGACAACTCCCAGAGGTGCTTTTTCTATCTACAACACTTCCTGCATAATCTGAATCTGTGTATCCAATAAGATTAAAACCAGATTCTTTAGGGTACCAGATACCTAGATTAGGTGTACCCTTAAGATATCTTAAGATTCGTTTTACAGCAATGAGATGAACATCTCTAGGATCCGCTTGGAACCTTGCACACAAGCATGTAGCATACATAATATTTGGTCTACTTGCAGTAAGGTAAAGTAATGAGCCTATCATACCTCTGTAACTTGTGACATCTACCTTGGCAGAATTTTCACAAGCTCCAAACTTGACAGCTGTAGATGATGGTGTCTTAGCTGAAGATGAGTCCTCCATTTGATATTTATTGAGGAGCTCTTTGATATACTTGGATTGACAGATAAATATTCCATCTGTCCTTTGACTTATTTGCAATCCAAGAAAGAATTTCAGTTCTCCCATCATGCTCATTTCAAATTTACCCTGCATTAACTTAGCAAATTTCTTGCACAAAAGATCATTAGTAGACCCAAATATTATATCGTCCACATAGACTTGGACTAATATTGTATCATTTTTATGTTTCTTAGTAAAGAGAGTTTTGTCTATGACACCTCTAACAAAACCATTTTCAAGTAAAAATTCAGAAAGAGTGTCATACCATTTTCTTGGTGCTTGCTTGAGGCCATAGATAGCCTTGAAAAGGAAGTAGACATAGTCCAACAGATCTGGATCTTCAAAGCCAGGGGGCTGTTCTACATAGACCTCTTCATCCAGCTTACCATTCAGAAAAGCACTCTTAACATCCATTTGATAAACATTAAAGTTTGAGAATGCTGCGAATGCCAAGAATATTCTAATGGCCTCGAGTCTTGCCACTGGAGCATAGGTTTCATCATAGTCAATGCCTTCAGCTTGTGAATAACCCTTTGCTACCAGTCTTGCTTTATTTCTTGTGACTGTGCCATCTTCATCAAGTTTGTTTCTGAATACCCATCTAGTGCCAACCACTGTTCTATTTGAAGGTCTGGGTACCAGCTTCCATACTTCTTGTTGTTTGAATTGATTGAGTTCATCTTGCATAGCAATCACCCAATCAGGATCAGAAAGAGCTTCTTCAGTTTTCTTAGGTTCCATTTCAGATAGAAACCCTGAATAATTGCATTGATTCTGATAAGCTCTTCTAGTCTTTACTCCAACATCTGGATCACCAATAATTAACTCAAAAGGATGAGTTCTATTCCAAACAGTTTGTCTGGGTAGATTAACTCTTGATGATTCCCCTTGATTTGAATTGTGTTGTTGAGTATGACTTGTTGATCCTTTACTAACTCCCCCTGAGTTGTTGCCAGGATGATTAGATGAGTGTTCAGAAGCATGAGTGGTGTTTTCAGTATTATCATTATTATCACCACCATTATTATGATTAAACTCATCATTGACATTATTGTCATTAGCATCAGCAAAAAATCAGGTGGACTATCATCATCTGAATCTAGATCTTTCATATCTTCAAATGATAGCTTTTCAAATGAATCTTCAGTTTGGATACTAGGGAGTTTAGTGTCATCAAATGTTACATTGACACTTTCCATCATCTTCTGATGTTCAATCAAATACACCTTATAAGCTCTTCTTTCATAACCAACAAAAATTGCTTCATGTGCTTTGGCTTCAAATTTTCCACCTTGATCGTCTCCTTCTTTAAGTACAAAGCATTTAGCTCCAAATACATGGAAGTATTTGAGTGTTGGTTTCTTTTCATTCAAGGCTTCATAGGGTGTCTTCATCAAGTCTTTGTTGATAAGAGTTCGATTCTGAGTATAACAAGCAGTGTTGACAGCTTCAGCCCAAAAATATAATGGAAGCCTTGATTCGCTTAACATAGTACGTGCAGATTCTATCAAGGTTCTATTCTTTCTTTCAACTACCCCATTTTGCTGAGGAGTTCTTGGAGCTGAGAATTGTCTGGTTATTCTTTTTTCAGTACAAAAGTCATTCAGAACTGCATTCTTGAATTCAGTTCCATTGTCTGACCTTATAGCCCTCACTGGATACTTAGAATCCAACTCAATTAACTTGATGTGATCAATCACCAGTTGTGGAGTCTCATCTTTAGAATTCAGGAACAAAACCCATGTGTACTTTGAGAAATCATCAACAATCACAAGAGCATATCTTTTCTTTGACATAGACATCACATTCACTGGACCAAATAGATCCATGTGAAGTAACTGTAAAGGTTCAGTTATTGAAGATATATCAGTGCTTTTGTGAGTTGCCCTTTTTAGTTTACCTTTTTGACAGGCATCACATAGTCCTTCCTGTGTGCATTCCATAGGGGGTAAACCTCTCACCAATTCTCTCTTAACCAGAGAGTTCATGGTCTTGAAATTTAGGTGAGAAAGTTTCTTGTGCCATAGCCAACTTTCATTTGTGGTTGCTTTAGAATAGAAGCAATTGATTTCTTCAGTGCTTCTAGTGTTCATGTTGGCTACATACAAGTTTCCTTTTCTGACTCCCGTAAGAGATGGTTGTTCATTTCTTTTGTGAGAAATCAGACAATTCATTTTGTTAAAGTGGACTTCAAATCCCTTGTCACATAATTGACTGATGCTGAGCAAATTATGCTCAAGTCCTTTTACAAAGGACACTTCTTCAATGATAACATTTCCAGCTTCAAGTCTGCCATATCCATCAGTTCTACCTTTGCTGTTATCTCCAAAGGTAACTACTGGGCCGGCCTTCTCCACCACATTTGTCAGCAGGGTTCTGTCTCCAGTCATATGCCTTGAACATCCACTGTCCAAGATCCAGGTTACTCGATCAACCTGTTCAATACCCTGCAATGACAAATGAATTAAACCTTCTTCGGGACCCAAATTTGATTGGGACCTGCGTATTTAAAGTATTGACCTTTATCAGGCAAAACAACATTTATAATTTTAGCATCTTTAGTCAATAAACATTTAACCTTATAAACAGATTTGAAAATCTTTTGTTTTATCTTGGGTATCCATGTTTCTCTAGCAGCAGTAACACTTGTGTCATTGACTGGACATTTGACCTGATAAACATTCTTGGTAACCTTTTGTTTAGTCTTAGGTGCAAATGTCTCTCTCCTAACTTGGGGAGGAAAAGCAGTCTTTGATCGAACATTATTGTTCCTGTTCATGTGCTGTCGAGGAGCATTCTGTTTAACACATGCATAATTACCATTAAAATAAGCACGCATACTGTTAAAAGCACAAGACATACAATTGATAACACCACATGCTTTATGATTAGAATCAATGGTAGGCATGGTATTTTTCTGTTTCAACTTATTACTACCTAATCCAGTCTTAGAAGAACTAGCTGATTCAACAACTTTGACTGGCACTTTAGGTACATCTTTCTTAGATGAAACATTCGTTGTATTAGTGTTCTCAATTGATTTAACCTTAACAAAGACTGTGACATTTTTCTTGGATGAAACATTCTTTGTATTAGTGTTCTCAATTGATTTAGCCTTAACACAGTTATCCTTAACAAAGACTGTGCCATTTGCACTATCCTCATTTCTCATTTCTTCTTGGATAACCATAGAAAGAATATCTGGTGGGCCAGCATCATATTTTTTAAACAGAGGTTCTTTAACATTTTTGAGCACATGTGGTATTCCCCTTTCTTTAGCACTAACAGGGTTAGGGGAATTTATGCCCAATGATCCAACAGCTTCATTGTAACCATACCCTATACCTGTTGTTCGTTCTACAACTTGATTGTTAAAGAACTCTTGGAAACTTTAACTGAATTATAACAAGCCCTAACCTGTGTTTCAAGTTCAGTAATTCTAGCCATTTGTTTGCCTACAACTTCTAGAATAGCTTTCTCCTTTTTATAAAGCATTGTTATTTCATCTCTTTGTTGATCTTGATTAATATGCACCTTTTTCAATTCTAATACTTCATTGCCAAGATTAGTGCTTAACAGATCTAGTCTTCTATAATCAGTTTTTGCATTATCTAAGGAATTATAAAGACTACGAATCAACTCAGGATCAGCAACAATTATCTGTTTGCTAAGATGATCAGATGCTTGATCATTTGCCATCAACGCAAGATTTCCATATTCCTCATCTTCACTGTCCGTGTCATCCCAACTCTTACCAGCCGCAACATAGGCTTTTCCAGGTTTCTTCTTCTCAGCAGCAAAATCTTTTCTTTGAGTTTGCTTGGGTTTCTAACATTCAGTGGCAAAGTGCCCTAATTCATTACAGTTGAAGCAACGAATCTTGCTTCTGTCAACAGATCCAGTTTTGTATCCTCCCCTGTTACTAGAGGAAGAAGAGCCTCCTCTTTGGAATCTGTTATTTGACTTAAACCTGTACTTTGGATTTCTTCTGAATCTGAAGTTGCCAAATTGTCTTACCATCAATGCCAGGGATTCATCTTCCAGTTGATCTAACTCTTCCAATGAATAGAAATCTCCACCATCCTGAGTAGGTGGTGTTTGACCAAGTTCTACTTCAGTCTTTTCCTTGTCTGAGCTGTAAGGTAGAACAACCTTAGCTTCCACTTCCTTAGGTGCCTCAACTACAAGAGCTGTAGATGAACTTGGCACTCTTCCTTTACCAAAGACCTCCCTCTGCTGTACTTGTTCCAGTTCATAGGTTTTCAGAACACCAAACAATCTGTCAAGAGCAATCTTATTCAAATCTCTTGATTCTCTGATGGTTGTTATCCTATGTTCAAGATGAGTGGGCATTGTCAACAAAAACTTCATATTAATCTCCTTCTGTGTATATTGCTTGCCATTGACTTGCAAGTTGTTGATAATTTTGTTATACCTTTCAAACACTTCCTGAATGCCTTCATTAGGGCCAGCTCTAAAGTGTTCATACTCAGAGGTTAAAATCTGAAGTCTGTTTTCCCTGACTTCATCAGTTCCTTCATTGATAGTCTCAATAGTTTCCCACATGTGTTTTGCAGTTTTACAATTTATCACATGACTGTACATCACAGGATCCAGGGAATCTATTAAAATAAGTCTCAAATTCTTATCTAGTCCTGCGTCCTGTTTTTCAGCAGGAGTAAAAGAATCAGCATTCTTTGGAACAGATGTTGCAGGTGATACTACAATTCCTCCAACAATAGATTCAGATATATGTTCTTTTGGAATTATAGGACCATTCTGTAGAACACCCAAATATTTAGAATTTGCGACATCAAGAAACAACTCCATTTTATTTTTCCACATTGTATAATTTTCCTTGTTAAACATGAGAATTTTAACAATGCTTTTTGACGACATGATGAATTTTTAAGTGTGTTAAAAATTCGAGAAAGATTTTTGGCGGAATAAAATTAGGATCTTGATTTGTATATCAATCAATAGGCTCCGATACCAATTGTTAGGTCCAATATGTTTGTAGAAGGGGGGGTTGAATACAAACAGTACTGTTTAATCGAAATTTGTCCGGATAATTTAATTTATATTTTGACAAATTTGAGCGGAATTAAATGAAACAAAATTCAAGTTGAATATAAAATTATATTAACTTGAGGGGTTTGTTACAAATAGTGTACAGAATTTATATCTAGTTAATAAAAACAAATTAGAAAATTCGACATGAATTTTTCTAGATTTGTTAATAAAAATCAAGATATAGATTAGGAGTAAAAACTCGCTAATAGTACAAGAGTATCAAGTAAATCAGTTCTATCGGATCAGATATTAAAAATAAGATGAACTTGATTTTCTATAAATTTTTCTGCTTCTTGTGCTGTGTTCTTGATGAGAGAGAAGAGAGAAATCTGCTTTGAATGTAATATTTTTTATCTGTTTTTTGTCTTTTGTTGTCTGTCTTCATTTATATCATTTACTGCCTCTTTATCTTCAAATATAACTGTCAAGACAATCGGCAATACAATTTATTCTTCCAAGACAACCAATTTTGTACTGCCAAGACAATAGGAAATACAATCGTCAAGACAATCAGGTTCTTCCAAGACAATCGGTAAGACAATCAAATTCTGAGATCTTTGTCTTGCTTTATCAAAAATTATCATTCTGTCTGAAGCTTTTTCTTTTTGATCATTATCAAGACAATCTGATTTGAACTGTCAAGACAATCGTCAAGACAATCAAATCAGATTTTTATTCTACTTTTTAAAAGCTTTTCAGAAATTATCATTACCAAGACAGTCGGCAAGACAATCAGAGATTGTCTTGCTTTACTGATTTCTTCTTCAAGACAATCTCTTATTGTCTTGCTATTCTGATTTAAGCCTTCAAGACAATCGGCAAGACAATCTTTATTTTTCAGATTTAAATTAAAATTGATTAACAAATAATCATTTTAATTTATTCTTACTTAAATAATTAATCAGATTTAATTAATCTAATAATTAATTTAATTAAAGAATTAATTCAAGATGAATTAATTAATTAATTAAATTGACTACTTGATTTAAATTAATTAAAGAAGAATAATTATATATCCTTGGATTGTCTTAATTCTTTTCTGAATCACTGAAAGTAATAAAGGAATACCACTGAATATTTTGTTGACGTTCCATGCACGGTTTGGTTCATGAACGACTAACTTCAATGACTGTCCTTTAATTTTCACATTAAAAATGTGATTTATTTTTCTTCTCATTTCTTTCTCCTTCTTATACTTCACTGTATACTGTCTGAACCTGTCTCTCTAGAAATCTCTGTCTTAGAAATAAATCCACTTCTTTGATGCTATACTGAGGCTTGATCAGCAATCTGAACTTCTTCCAGTGTAAAACATCAAAACTATAGATTGATGATAAGTGCATAATTTTGCATATTTTTATTACCTATTCATTGTTTGAATTCGTATTTTAATAAATTATTT
This sequence comes from Saposhnikovia divaricata, assembly GCA_036435485.1. NCBI lineage: Eukaryota > Viridiplantae > Streptophyta > Magnoliopsida > Apiales > Apiaceae > Saposhnikovia > Saposhnikovia divaricata. The sequence continues at coordinate 48,450,218 of CM071594.1, read as the reverse complement.
TGTTATATTTCAGGAAATTCAAGAAAAAATAAAGAAATGAAAAAATAATGAAATAAAGATCAAGGAAGAGAAAAAAGAAGAAGAAATTCGGATTTATTGAGCTACAGTATTTATTTCATATCCGATCGAAGAAGCTCGAAATTTGAAGACCAAATTCAGTTCCGAATTTTATTAAATTTGGAATATTCTTGTAATATATATAAAATTAAAAAATTAAAAAATAAAAATGAAAAAGAAAAAAAGCATGTGTGTGGAGTGATTAGGTCTTGTAGAATTATTTAGCCAAAAGTAGATGAATGGGTTGGCAAAAGAAAAGAATTTCTAAAGTGGTAGGCTAAATGATGAAGCTTTAATAATTGAGAAATTTTTTTTTATGAAGAAGTTGGGGCTATAAATTGAAGAGCTTGAAGAATGAAGAAACCCATTAGATTAGATTAGGAACTTAGTATTAGTAATAAGTTGTAATTTTTTTCAGTTCTTGTAAACATATTTTCCAGTTCGTTTTATTTGTTAAATACGAAGCTTTAAATCCGTTTTCTCCCCTGTTCTTATTGCACTGAATTCTTTCTCTTCATATATACCCAGCTCAATTTCTATTACTCCACACAAACACAACACATAAACATCCGTTTTTTTTTTATCCTTTTCTTTCAATCGTATACACAAAATCATTTCCCCTTATTTTCTCCCAAACTCATCAGCCTATTCCCATGTCTTCATCTTCTTCTCTCGCCTTCAACATTCAAACAACACATCCCCAAATCCTGTTTAATTCCTCTCGTTACCCTGCTTTAATCGATTCAAAACCCACAAATTCCCTTTTTTTTCTACAAACATTTGAATTGTTTTCTTTTTCTTTGATGTCGTTAATTTTGGCTGTTTGAATTAAATTGAATCGTTGTTTTTATGATTTGATTGAGTTGTTTGTAGAGTCTACTGAGTCGCCATGTTCTTGAGTAAACTCGGGTTTGTTCGCGTTTCTTCCCCACCGAGTCTGGTTTGCCGAGTCGTGTTTATACTGTGGTCCGAATTCATTGGGTTGTTGACGTAGTATTGAGTTGCTGTTAGCTTCGAGATTCTGCTTGTTTTGGTTTTCTGTAGACAGCTTGTTTGCTGAGTTTTGTAGATAATTTCGCTGCAGTTAACTGGTTATTGTGCTGTTTGAGTTTAGTATCAATTTCGTAAATCGATTATTGTTGCCTTCGTGTTTAAACCTCGTTTTTTTTAAGTTGTTGTGTTGCTGAGGTTATGACTGAGTTTATGTACGTCGATTGCAAAGTTGAGTTTAAGTTGCGATGTTGCAGTGTAGTCTAAGTCCGAAACTGGTGTCTTTGTGCGATTTTTGGTGTGTAATCTGCTAGAGTCGAGTTTTAAAGTTCATACGAGTCTTTTTTGTAGAGTGAGCCGGGTCTGAGTTTAATTGCTATTTTGGTCTGAGTTTCGTGGCTGGGTTTTGTCGAGTTTCATTGTCTTCTATTGAATCGCATTTATGCCTTTGTTCCCTGGTTTCGTGTATAATTTCAAGTTGTTGTATTTAGCGCTGAGTTTTCTATCGTCTAAGTTGTAATGTAAATTGTAGTTGGCGAGTTATGTTCTTAAGTCGAGTTTTCTTTCTGTCTAAAGAGTGAGATTTTGCTGAGATTAATTAGTACTTGAGACCGAATTGTATTGGTTGTTGCGAGTTGCTGCTGTGTTACTAAGTTCGATTTATAATTCGTTCTGAGTTTTGATTAGTTTCGCTGGTTTAAAAATCGATTTTAATTCAAATAGTAAAAATGTAAAATTCAGTTTTTAGTTTAAAAGTAGATTAATTAAATTTTTCTTTGAAAATAGCTTAGATTATCTTTTAAAGTAATTCAAGATTTTTTTTAGAATAATTTAAAATTTAGATTTCAAATTTCGAATTTTTAATTTGTAGAATAATTCTAGAATAATTAGGTCTTAGAATAATTTAGTTTTAACTAGTTAAATAGATTTTCATTTAATAATTAATTAGAATAAAATCCAAAAAAATCCAAAAATTCCAGATTGTCCTAATTCGCCTAAATTACAAATTAAGGTTCGCGAAAATAATAATTCCATGTGGATCGAATCTCAAATACTAAAACGATGATCGTGCGCTTGCGATTTTAAATTGTATCATTTCCGCCACATCAAGTTTTTGGCGCCGCTGCCGGGGAACTAATTATTTTTCGCACCTTAGTTTTTGATTTTTCGGATTATCTCTCTTCTCACCCTTTTTCTTGTTTGCATTTTTTTTCGAGGAATTTGGAGGAAAATTCGGGTGACTTGGATTAAAGCGGAAGAATTTTCTCGGAATTTTGGAAGCTTTGCTTGGATAAACCGTATCTCTCTCCTCTTTCGTTTTTTTTAGAAAATCACAAAAAAATAAAAAAAAATCACAAAAATCACAAAAAAATTAAAAATTAAAAATCAAAAAAAAAATTAGTTGTAAATACATATTTGTTGCATCATGCATTTAATCACTTAGGGCACATCATTTAGATTTTTATTTTCTTGTTTTTAATTTTTCGTATCTTATAATTGTGGTGATCGTTGGAGGACCCAAAGGTACGTTAAATTTTTTTTAGATTAGGACACGTAGTGTAAGCATCCATAATTGTTTATCATTTTTTGTATATATCTTGTTGTTTGTTGCATCAAATAAACGTAATTAAGACTTATTCACGACCTTCAGTGTCTAAGGTTCGCCTGGCTGTTAAGATTTGGTGTCTAATTGACGAGTTTGGCCTCTTGGCAATGCCTGCTCTAATCTGGCCGAATCGGTCTGAATAATTCTTAATTTACGGAATTTTTAGTGTGTCTTAACGTTATGTGAGCAATGTCTAGTTATTTTATTTAGGGAACCTAGGTTAGATTTTTCTTTTGATTTTTCACCATTTATTTTGTGTGTTGCATTTTCGCACTTACTTGCTACGTGGTTTTATCATTGATCAATCTTTACCATGTACGTAGCATTTAGGGATCGTTATTACCAAGGTTGGGATTTTGACGAGGAGTTAGCGGATAATACGATGTGGTATGAGTCAACTAGGGAACCTAGTGTATATAACGCGTCGTCTACTTTTAGTGATCTGCATTATAGTGAAAACGATATTGCAACCAACTCTGAATTAGATGCTTTCACTAGGCGACTCGAAGCCTTAGAAACCTTTAGTGGTCATTCACACACGTCTTGGCACCCAAATTTCAACTCTCCGAGTCTCGATTTTCAACACGGCCCCGACTCTTATCAAGTCAACGCCATGTTTCAACCAACCTCTCGAAATGACCATTTTACATCGTCTTCTAATTCCGGTTGGAGAGATTATCCTGATCTCTCATGGAACCAAGGTCATAACTATCAAACTCCGCCTCCACATTTTCAAGAACCGAACTCTTATCCAATTCCGAGTCAAGTTCCTTATTCAAGTTCAATTCAAACAACCGCCCACCCACCCGGATTTCATGATTCGAGTGGGAAACTTGACACCTTAGAAAAGAGTATCGAGGCTTTATTGATTTCTCAAGCAGACTTCATGTAAACCGTGACCCAAGATAGGCAAATTTTGAACTCTAATGTTCAAGTCTTATCTAAGTTAGAATTTCAAGTAAATCAATTAGCCACCATGTGCGAGCGTGAGACGATAACCACTCCGAATCCACCCAAGGTCAACCCTGAATTTCTTATCACTCAAAGACCTATCGATACTTTCGATGATATCATTTCTCCTAGGTCTAATGTTCAAGTTGACACTCCTTTCGGTGGTGATTCACACGAAGAAGATTCTAATGCTGACATCATTCTTTCTCTTGGTCAAACGAAGAATCCCGATGATTCTGAGTTTGTGGCTTCACCTAGACAACCATCATCTTCTTCTAGTGAACCTTTCCTTTCATCTTCCAAACCTCTTCCCGAAAAACTCGAAGAACTTCATACTCAACCAATAGGAGCTGATCTAGTTAAGGAGGTTGTTTCAAGGTCAAATTTGGACGATCATGAGATTGAGTCTCTTCTTAAACAAGATTTTCAATTGCATTACGAGACCAATCGAGAGCTTCACGAATCTTTTAAGGATTTGACCTCGGAAGAGATGTTTGGAGAGATGATGAATATTTGTTCCAAATGGGAAACCCAACAAAAGGATAGTTCTTATGATCCTAATTCTGTTGGTAAAACATTTTTCGAAGAGCCACCCCCACCCGTTTCTATTTCTTCATTTTCCACTCGTACTCCATCTTTCATCGAAACTCATGATATTCATGACCAACATCTTATCGTAATTAATTTGCTTAAACAACAAAAAGAAGCATCTTCGTGGTCTATGGATGAAGTTAGGAATATGAGTTTTATTCTTGCGCCTAATCAGATCATTCGAGTGGTCTATGCTATTTTTGTGGGTATGTTTCTGAAATATGTTGGTTTTGTAACAAAAATAGTTTTTCCGAGAGCAGGTATTGGTTAGTAAATATTTGTTTTGTACCTCCCATAGTAGAATGTAGGTATGGGGGAGTTACATTGTGTGCGTGTGTGAGTTGTTTTCTTTCGTAGTTTTTCAGCAGTTTGTCATTCTCCGTCATCCCCTATCAGGTATTTCCTCCTCTCTATTGTATTCTCATTCATTTTGCATACATTGAGGACAATGCATGATTTAGGTATGGGGAGGGTTTTAGTGTAAATACATAAAATTGAAAAATCCAAAAAAATTGAAAAATTTTAAAAAATCCAAGAATATAGATATTTTAGCTTAGTTGTCCTTCCCACTCTTTAAATTCTAGAACTAGTTGGTGTTGACTATTTTTCGAAAATTATATGTATAATGCCTTTAGATGATTTGAACGTAGTCAAGTAAGGTTTTCCTCATGAAACTTGTGTCGAACAAATTTTGCTTAAAAGACCAAGACGACACATTTGCACAAGACTTTTGATGGAAAAATTGTATAGGAATGTTATTCGATACCTGAGAGAGAACCCACATGTTAGAACAATGTCGAATCAAACCTTTGCGAAATTTGGTTCGTATAGTGTCAAAAAAAAAGAAAAAAGAAAAAAAGAGTCAATAAATGTTTGTAATTGTTGAGTGCTAGTGTAATTTTGTAATAATAAATTCTTAGTAGGGAAATCGGCTAGGTTGGGCTCATTAATAACCCAAGTAAGTAAGTCCGAGGGGACTTTGTGCCTAGCAACATAAGGTCCCTTGTGATCTGGGATTGTTGACCTAAAACTCGCTAAATGGGTATTGATGCAAAAGTCTTTTGGGACCTCAACCATTGCACAGTCGGTCTAACTACTAAGAACGTGAAGTTTGGCTAGAACCTTGTTTTGATAGAGATTGGGTCAGTTCAATATTGGTTGAAAAAGAGAAAATGTTCGTATGCAGTTAATCCATCAAAGGCCTTAAATTCACTACACACCTTGGGATTTTTTGTAAATTTTTAGAGTCTAACCAAGTGGATTGTGGGAACCTATAACTTTGCTATTATTAGAAAAATCTTTAAGGCATGTATTTTCGTACCAAATTGTTTTGTTGACACCAATGAAAGCTAGAGTAAAAGAGGAAAGTTGGATACTTGCTGACTTATCTCAAAGATTTTATGGGTATATCTTTTGTAAACCCTTAGGAGACAACACTCCTCCTGTAGAGATCGTCTATAGGTTTAACGGGTTGGTAAACCTAAAATTACCCGTGATTCCTACGACAGTGAGTATAGGTTTTTCATTCTGCATTTTTCTTTGTGTTTTACTCGAGGACGAGCAAAAGATAGGTATGGGGGCATTTGATAAGTGCATAATTTTGCATATTTTTATTACCTATTCATTGTTTGAATTCGTATTTTAATAAATTATTTTGTTATATTTCAGGAAATTCAAGAAAAAATGAAGAAATGAAAAAATAATGAAATAAAGATCAAGGAAGAGAAAAAAGAAGAAGAAATTCGGATTTATTGAGCTACAGTATTTATTTCATATCCGATCGAAGAAGCTCGAAATTTGAAGACCAAATTCAGTTCCGAATTTTATTAAATTTGGAATATTCTTGTAATATATATAAAATTAAAAAATTAAAAAATAAAAATGAAAAAGAAAAAAAGCATGTGTGTGGAGTGATTAGGTCTTGTAGAATTATTTAGCCAAAAGTAGATGAATGGGTTGGCAAAAGAAAAGAATTTCTAAAGTGGTAGGCTAAATGATGAAGCTTTAATAATTGAGGAATTTTTTTTATGAAGAAGTTGAGGCTATAAATTGAAGAGCTTGAAGAATGAAGAAACCCATTAGATTAGATTAGGAACTTAGTATTAGTAATAAGTTGTAATTTTTTTCAGTTCTTGTAAACATATTTTCCAGTTCGTTTTATTTGTTAAATACGAAGCTTTCAATCCGTTTTCTCCCCTGTTCTTATTGCACTGAATTCTTTCTCTTCATATAAACCCAGCTCAATTTCTATTACTCCACACAAACACAACACATAAACATCCGTTTTTTTTTATCCTTTTCTTTCAATCGTATACACAAAATCATTTCCCCTTATTTTCTCCCAAACTCATCAGCCTATTCCCCATGTCTTCATCTTCTTCTCTCGCCTTCAACATTCAAACAACACATCCCCAAATCCTGTTTAATTCCTCTCGTTACCCTGCTTTAATCGATTCAAAACCCACAAATTCCCTTTTTTTTTCTGCAAACATTTGAATTGTTTTCTTTTTCTTTGATGTCGTTAATTTTGGCTGTTTGAATTAAATTGAATCGTTGTTTTTATGATTTGATTGAGTTGTTTGTAGAGTCTACTGAGTCGCCATGTTCTTGAGTAAACTCGGGTTTGTTCGCGTTTCTTCCCCACCGAGTCTGGTTTGCCGAGTCGTGTTTATAATGTGGTCCGAATTCATTGGGTTGTTGACGTAGTATTGAGTTGTTGTTAGCTTCGAGATTCTGCTTGTTTTGGTTTTCTGTAGACAGCTTGTTTGCTGAGTTTTGTAGATAATTTCGCTGCAGTTAACTGGTTATTGTGCTGTTTGAGTTTAGTATCAATTTCGTAAATCGATTATTGTTGCCTTCGTGTTTAAACCTCGTTTTTTTTTAAGTTGTTGTGTTGCTGAGGTTATGACTGAGTTTATGTACGTCGATTGCAAAGTTGAGTTTAAGTTGCGATGTTGCAGTGTAGTCTAAGTCCGAAACTGGTGTCTTTGTGCGATTTTTGGTGTGTAATCTGCTAGAGTCGAGTTTTAAAGTTCATACGAGTCTTTTTTGTAGAGTGAGCCGGGTCTGAGTTTAATTGCTATTTTGGTCTGAGTTTCGTGGCTGGGTTTTGTCGAGTTTCATTGTCTTCTATTGAATCGCATTTATGCCTTTGTTCCCTGGTTTCGTGTATAGTTTCAAGTTGTTGTATTTAGCGCTGAGTTTTCTATCGTCTAAGTTGTAATGTAAATTGTAGTTGGCGAGTTATGTTCTTAAGTCGAGTTTTCTTTCTGTCTAAAGAGTGAGATTTTGCTGAGATTAATTAGTACTTGAGACCGAATTGTATTGGTTGTTGCGAGTTGCTGCTGTGTTACTAAGTTCGATTTATAATTCGTTCTGAGTTTTGATTAGTTTCGCTGGTTTAAAAATCGATTTTAATTCAAATAGTAAAAATGTAAAATTCAGTTTTTAGTTTAAAAGTAGATTAATTAAATTTTTCTTTGAAAATAGCTTAGATTATCTTTTAAAGTAATTCAAGATTTTTTTTAGAATAATTTAAAATTTAGATTTCGAATTTCGAATTTTTAATTTGTAGAATAATTCTAGAATAATTAGGTCTTAGAATAATTTAGTTTTAACTAGTTAAATAGATTTTCATTTAATAATTAATTAGTATAAAATTCAAAAAAATCCAAAAATTCTAGATTGTCCTAATTCGCCTAAATTACAAATTAAGGTTCGCGAAAATAATAATTCCCTGTGGATCGAATCTCAAATACTAAAACGATGATCGTGCGCTTGCGATTTTAAATTGTATCATTTCCGCCACATCAATTGACTTTAGGGTTTTTCTTCTGACAGATAGTACCTCCTAAGATTCCTGTGACAGTTAAAGTTATTTACTTATTACAATCTAAGTTTAAGTTGAGTTGAGTCCTCGAACTACAAATAGGCTTTGTCATATGCCTTTCAATAACATGTTATCCGTTGATATACGAAAATCTAGGAATGTGTTTATGCTATCAACGGGTAAAAGGATATCCGTTGATAAGATAATTTTGCCTTGGACAAAATTTCTGAAGAAAATTTTTCTGAGAGTTTTTAATTCTCAAGTAAATCAAAACACATTTCTAGCTGCAACACAGTAAAATCAAATATCACTAGGAATTATGACAAGTTAAGCATACCTAGTTCACCTACCAATCTTGTGAATGTGGATTCATCAAGAGGCTTGGTGAAGATATCTGCAAGCTGCATTTCACTTGGCACAAGGTGCATCTCTACTGTACCATTCATCACATGTTCTCTAATGAAGTGTTATTTGATGTCAATATGCTTGGTTCTCGAATGTTGCACTGGATTCCCTGTGATGGCAATAGCACTTGTGTTGTCACAGAAAATTGGAATCTTCTCAACTTTTAGACCATAGTCAATAAGTTGATTTCTCATCCATAAAATCTATGCACAACAACTTCCAGCAGCAATGTACTCAGCTTCAGCTGTAGAAGTGGAGACTGAGTTCTGTTTCTTACTGAACCATGAAACAAGCCTATTTCCTAGAAATTGACAGGAACCTGTAGTACTTTTCCTATCAACTCTGCAACCTGCATAATCTGCATCTGAATAGCCAGTTAGATCAAAACCAGATTCTCTTGGGTACCAAATGCCAAGGTTTGGTGTTCCCTTGAGATACCTGGAAATTCTCTTAATAGCTATCAAGTGAGACTCTCTAGGGTCAGCTTGAAATCTAGCACAAAGACAAGTAGAAAACATTATATCAGGTCTACTAGCTGTTAGGTATAGAAGTGAACCTACCATGCCTCTATAGCTTGAGATGTCCACAGACTTTTCCTTAGTATTCAACTCAAGCTTAGTTGCAGTGGCCATAGGTGTTTTTGCAGAGGTACAATCCATTAAGTCAAATTTCTTTAAAAGATCATAAATATATTTTGTTTGACTTATGAAAATGCCCTCATTAACTTGCTTTACTTGTAGGCCAAGAAAGTAAGTTAATTCACCCATCATGCTCATTTCATACCTATTTTGCATAAGTTTGGCAAACCTTTTGCAAAGCTTCTCATCTGTAGACCCAAAAATAATATCATCTACATAGATTTGAACAAGTATTGAAGAGCCATTGATATTCCTATGAAACAAGGTTTTATCTACTGTACCTCTAGTGAAGTGATTTTCCAAAAGAAATTGAGATAAAGTGTCATACCAGGCTCTTGGTGCTTGCTTCAAACCATAAAGTGCTTTCATGAGAAGATATACATATTCTGGAAATTATGGATCCTCAAAGCCAGGAGGTTGATGGACATAGACCTCTTCTTCCAGTTCCCCATTTAGAAAGGCACTTTTGACATCCATCTGATAGACCTTGAAATTGGCATGTGCTGCATAGGCTAGGAAGATTCTGATTGCCTCAAGTCTTGCCACTGGAGCAAAAGTTTCATCAAAATCTATCCCTTCTTCTTGAGAATAACCCTTTGCCACTAATCTAGCTTTATTCCTCACAATTATGCCATTTTCATCTGTCTTGTTCTTGAGAACCCATTTAGTACCTATGACACTTCTATCATCAGGTTTGGGTACAAGCTTCCATACTTTATTTCTTTCAAATTGGTTTAGCTCTTCTTGCATTGCTAAGACCCAATCTGGATCTAGAAGGGCATCTTCCATTTTCTTAGATTCCTCTTGAGACAGGAAGCTACTGTATAGATATTCTGCTTGAGTGGCCCTTCTAGTTTGGACTCTTGAATTTGATTCACCAATGATTAACTCAAATGGATGATCTTTAGTCCATTTTCTTGCAGGTGGAAGGTTTGATCTTGATGAGGTTGCTTCATTTTCATGAGCATGATCATGTTGATTTAGCATTGAATTTTGACCCTGAGAAACTCCCCCTGAGTTTATTGTCCTTGCTGAATTATGAAGTTGACTGTTAACGGATGCATCATTTTGCCTGTCGACGGATGCTTGAGAATCTCTGTCAACGGATGCATCTCTAATATTGTCAACGGATGCTCCAGAATGACTGTCAACGGATGCTTCATTTCCAGTGTAAGCATCACTTCTAGTTGGTACAACAACTCTTGGTGGATCTCTGTGGTCATGATCTTCATCTTCCTCATCATCATCATAGTACATTCTTCCTTCACCTTCATTCTCAAATTCCAACTTTTCATGGGAGCCTCCATCATTTAGACCTAGAATCTTTTGATCATCAAACACAACATGTACAGATTCCATAACAATGTTGGTTCTTAGATTGTAGACTTTGTAGGCTTTCCCTGTAGCATATCCAACAAAAATAGCTTCATCTGCCTTTACTTCAAATTTGCCCAAGTTATCTCCATGATTTCTTAGCACAAAACACTTACATCCAAAGACATGAAGGAAAGCTAAAGTTGGTTTCTTGTTGGTTAACAACTGATAAGGAGTCATTCCTCTAGCTTGGTTGACCAAGGAAATATTCTGAGTAAAGCATGCAGTGTTGACAGCTTCAGCCCAGAAATATGTTGGTAACCTTGATTCACTTAACATTGTTCTAGCCGCTTCAATGAGAGTTCTGTTTTTCCTTTCAACAACCCCATTTTGTTGAGGTGTTCTGGCAACAGAAAACTCATGGACAATTCCATTTTCTTCACAAGAAATCTTCATTGTGGAATTCTTGAATTCAGTACCATTGTCACTCCTGATTCTTTGAACTCTGTCTTCAGAACCATTGTTTAGTATTCTGAGGTGATTGATGATGATTTCACTTGCACAATCCTTGGAGTGCAGGAAGAAGGTCCATGTAAACTTAGAAAAATCATCTACAATCACCAGACAGTATTTCTTCTTAGAAATAGACATGACATTTACTGGACCAAATAAGTCCATATGCAGCAATTGAAGAGGCTTAACAATGGATAACTCTGTCTTGCTCTTGAAGGATGATTTCTTTTGTTTCCCTAATTGGCAGGCATCACACAGTCCATCTCTGATAAATTCCAATTGAGGGATTCCTCTAGCAAGATCCTTTCTTACCAAATCATTCATAACTTTAAAATTCAAATGTGACAGCTTCTTATGCCATAGCCAACTCTCATCCTTACTTGCTTTGCTGAAGAGACAAGTAATGGATTCTGAGCATGCTGAATTGAAGTCAGCTATGTAAACATTTCCTTTTCTAAAACCTGTCAATACCACATTGTTGTCTTCCTTGGCAGAAACAACACAGGCTTCTTTTGTGAACTTTACTTCATAGTCTTTGTCACAAATCTGACTGACACTCAGCAAATTGTGCTTCAAACCTTCAACTAAAGCCACTTCTTCAATGATGACATTGTCTTTTGAAATCAGGCCATATCCCTTAGTATATCCTTTGCTGTCATCTCCAAAGGTAATTCTAGGGCCAACTCCTTCCTTGAACTCTGTGAGCAGGGTTGAATCTCCTGTCATGTGCCTAGAGCATCCGCTGTCTAGGTACCATAGATTCCTTCTGTTTCCCTGCACACATTCCAAAAACAAATCAAGTTGATTTTGGTACCCAAGCTTCCTTGGGTCCTTTCTTGTTAGCCTTTGACTTTGCACTCTTAGCATTCTTCAACTTGGGTGTAGATGCTTAAGTGATGGGGTTTGACAAATGCTCATTTGCATGAATATTTGATGCATGCATTTGTGGAAAATTGGCATACATATTATTCATGCTAGGAATGCTCCATGACATTTGTGGCACATTCACAGATTGAAAATAAGGATTAGACACATATGGCATGTTCACATATGGATTTGAAAAACTAGCATTTTGATACAAACCAGGCATTGCAAGCATACATGGTATTGTTTGAGGTACATGAATAGGAGCCTTGTTAACAATCTTGCAATTAGAAGATAGGTGATTGACACTATTACAATTACTACAACTTTTCCTAGGGGGAAACTTGTCAAGAGAATAATTGTTTTTCTTGTTGATGCCTATCTTACCATTTATGTTCTTTTTCTTTTTACCCTCAATTTCTACCTTTTCATTATCTGATTTACCAACAGCTTTTTTGTTATGTAAATCACCTGCCTTAGCCTTCCCACTAGATTTGGTTAGGCTACTCTCACAACTAACAAAGTTCTTGTTGACTGGACCATACTTAATGTCCAGTTTCTTGAGTTCCTTCTTACTAACAAACTTTTTGTTAGTCGACGGATACCTCTCATCCGTTGATGGTTCATCTGTCAACGGATGATCACTATCCGTTGATTCACAAATAGTCTCTAGATCCTCAAGGCCAGGTTCTAGCTCCTTTTTCTTTTGAGTCCAGGTATCCTTCACAAACGATTCTATTCCCTGGACTTTTATTATGTTTTGAGAAATATTCCTACAACTTTGAAATTTAGCAATTATCCCTTGTTCTTTTTCAAGCTGGTCTTTTAAAATCAGTTCTCTTTTTAACACAGCTTCAAGTTCACTTTTAGCATTATTGCAATCAACTCTCATTTTCTCAAATTCTAGAAATTGAGCTTCTAGAGCAACATTTCATTCACTTAAAAACATATTAGTCTCTTTAATCCTATTGTTCTCTTTAGTAAGTGATTTAAGAGTAACACTCAAGTGATATAGTTTAGTAGACATTTCATCTATAACACTATTGCATTCCTCTTTGGTGAGCTCAAAGAGATTAGTAGAAAATACCTGATTGCTAGCTGAACTTGCTTCCTGCTCTCCAGAATCGGCCATCAATGCAAGGTTGATAAACTCAACATCATCATCAGAATGATTGTCATCAGCAGCCCAATCATACTCTTGGGTCAAGAATGCCTTTCCTTTCTGCCTGAGAAGATCAAAATATTTCTTCTTGTAGTCAACAGTCTCAGTTGACTTTCCCTTGTTCTCAGATCTAGGCTTCCTGCATTTACTTATCATGTGACCAGCAATTCCACAATTGTAACATTTAATTTTGGATTTATCCACATAGTTGTTTGTGGAAAAATCCTTGTTAAATGGCTTGGCTACCCCAGAGTTTCTCTTGAATTTCAACTTAGAGAATCTCCTAGACAGAAAAGCTAAGTGCTCATCTATCTCATCCAATTCATCCTGCTGAAGGACATTCAATTCCTCAGACACCTTTTCCTTGCTCCTGCTTGATTCTGCTCTACCTTTACAAACCTCCTTGTTTGGTGTAGAATAAGCAGCTTCTGTCCTTTCCTCCTTCTGCTCCAAGTTGGCAACAAGTTCAACTGACCCACTTTTCTTTTGGGACTTCTCAATCTCTTCATCCTGATCCATTTCCAGCTCATATGTCTTTAAAGTTCCATAGAGCCTTTCAAGAGTAAATGTCTTGTACGCTTGAGTGTTTCTTAGAGAAACAGTCATTGGCTTCCATTCCTTGGGCAGTGATCTCAGAAATTTGAGATTAGAATCTTTAACTTGATAGATTCTTCCATACGGTTTCAAACCATTTAGTAGCTTTTGAAATCTACTAAATGTATCATTCAATGTTTCTCTACTCTTAAAATGGAAATGTTCATACTGTTGGATTAGTAGTTGCATCTTGTTTTCCCTCACCTGTTCTGTTCCTTCACAAAGGGTTTGAACAGTGTCCCATACTTCCTTGGAGGTAGTACGGTTAATAACATTGTCAACCATGTTTGTTTCTAGACCATTGAACAGTATATTCATGGTCTTTTTGTCTTTGTGGACTTCTGCAATATCTTCAAGACTCTATTCAGAAACAGGTTTGGGAATGAGAGTGTCAGGCACATCTTCAGCCAGGCCAACTCTTGTTGCAGTCTTCATTGGAACGTAAGGACCCTTGTCAATGCAATCCACAAAACCCTCATCAATAGACAAGAGATGTAGACGCATTTTTACTTTCCAGTGAAAGTAATTCTCTCTATCAAGAACTGGTATTTTTACTCCATAATCCTTCTTAGACATGTTGGAAGTGTGTTGATCTTTAAACTTCAAATATGTTAGAAGCTTGCTCTGATACCAATTGTTATTCCCAGATTACACACTTGTATAATTGTAGAAGGTGGGGTTGAATACAATTCTTGATATTTATAAATTTCTGATAAGAACTCCAGAAATCTATACTTAGATAATTGCTGTAAAAAGATTAATGCACAAACACATAAAAATCAGGTGGTTAAATGCACCACCTGAAGCTTTTATTCGAAGAAAACTCTGTGATACAAATGTACACAGCTTCTGTTTTACAACTCTTTGCTTTCTAAGGATATTCAATAAAAACCTAAGCAAATGTATCTGTTTTCTTAGCTTCTAAAGAGTTGCTACAATTGGTTATAAATCCCAAGTTTACAAGTACTACAAGAATAAGATAATATTAATCTAATTCAAGTTGACTTGCTACTACACTCCAAATACACATGTAGCCGAAAGGTTGTCCTTGTGAACAGACATGTCTCCTGCACCTTTCTTGTATTCATAGTGTAAACGGAATGCTTCTTTCTTCTGTGTTTCCAAAGTATGGCTGCCATACTGCTTTTTGTATCTACTATCAACCTATGTGATCTGTCAGTCAAACCTGTCCTTATCAACTGCTAATCCCCAGCTTAGCATAGAAGTAAGTGTCAATGATTATCCGTTGACATTGTACACTGACATCCGTTGATGATATATTGAGCCGTATTCGTTGATATTGAGATTTGAGCTGTATTCGTTGATAGAGTGGATTTGAGTTGTATCCGTTGATAGAGTTCTGTCTTCATCCGTTGATACACTTTCACTTAGACAGAATTACATAGCATAGCTTATTTACAATTAGCTACCCTATTCTGCCTATCCATTGATGGTCAACAGGACTGTGGATAAAAACACTATCAACTGATAACATAGAGATACTGCAGTATGCTACAAAACCTCATCCATTGATGAGCTACCTGTCAACGGATAGAGTTATAAATCCTCATCCGTTGACAGCTACAAAACCATATACAATTTGATTGATTGTGAAGTTATCATCAAGTACAACATATTCCTAACAAATATAGACAATAAGACAAGTTAAACCGGATATTGTTCGACGATGGAGGAAATCTGAGGTTCACCAGTTACCCTTCCTGGCGGCAATTCTTCAGGTTGAGAGCAAGGCCCGAATTTGCGATACGGCTGGATGGAGATCATTGCAGCGTACAAGTTCTCGGGCTATTCCAGGTGGATCTGGTAGATGGAGGAGGGTTCTCTATAATACAGCCAGTGATGGTGTTGATTTTTTTTTTTTTTTTTTTGCAAATGGAGACAAATTGCGATAACCTAATTTTTTTTCTTTTCCTTCTTATGTCTCGTATTTTTCTTTGCCGGTTCATGTTGATGTCTGTCTATTTTTTAAAAATAGACAGATACCAACATCTTAAATTGCACTAGTTCCGTAAAAGTCTTCTTATGTAATCATTAACATATATATATATATATATATATATATATATATATATATATATATCATTGTTAATATATATATTATTATAAAAAATATGATGAGGTATTTTTGTTATTATTTATTAGTGAATTGAAATAATTTCTTTATTATATTAATTTTATCTATTAATATTGATTAAAAATTTATCATACAAATAATTGTGATTTTAAAATCGAATTAAATCTTATATTTTCGTTATTGAATAATTAAGAATTACGATTGAGAATGTATTCTAACGTAGTGCTGTATATCCAAAATTGATCCCAAATATGTTATTAAATAATTTTTTTATATTCATATTTATGCAGGATCCCCATATACGATTAATAAAAATATATTTAATGAAAACGATTTTGATAACAATTTTAAAAATTAAAAATCATTCTGGAAATTAATGCATCTCTTTTATCAGTAATGAATAAAATTCTCAGCAATTCACTGACCTGAAGGCTGAAGTCAGAAAATGATCCTTAAGTTTCGACACGAGAGTCTACGGAGTCCAGAACTGCTACACAAACGGGCTCTACAATTTTTAATCTAAGTAGCCTTATTCATTGCAGGCCTTGATATTCATTTGCAAAGGGTATGGGTCCAAAAAAATGTCACGCTTAATGAGTTGTAGGCCCAAACAATCCCTTTACAAGGCCATGTCATCCATAATCCATTGACGCTTCTGGTCTTATACGATTTAGGACCAAGTTGTATGCTAAATAAAAACCAAAAAGATTATAATTATTTTTTGTCGGTAAAAAGATTTAAATTATAGGAATTTTTCATAAAAACCTAATATTAGAAACTTTTTTACAAAAATACTGAATTTTTTATAATTATTTTGCAAAAATATCAATTTTCATTTTTTTTTTTTTGCAAAAATACTGTTTGCGACCATATTTGTAACTGACATCCACCAAAATCAATTAAAAATGCAACTTTAAAAATTTATTAATTTAAATTATTTTTGATTGCGTAATAGGTTATTTAACATGTTGCATTGCTTAAATCAAATGTAACCTCAAATGCAATCGAAGTTAATGTTAATTATTTTTTAAAAAAATCTATACTATTATATAAAAGCCGAAACATTAAAAGTTTGGTTGGTCGGTATGTTACCTGTTGGTTTTACTTATTTACCCTTACTTAATTAAAAATAAAAATCATCCTACTAACTAATTAATTTTCTTTTTCAGATTAAACATATTACCTTTTCTATTTTTCACTAAGTAATTAATTTCCTTTTTAGGTAAAACACATTATCTTTTATATTGTATCTAACTAAAATTTCTCCTTTTTTATAAACACTACGAGCAATTTTGTTTAATAATTATATTATAATTACTATTACCTAATCAATTACCTTTTTTCAGCCAAAACATGTTACATTTTCTCTATTCTGTAACTAAAATATCTCTTTTTCCAATTATATCACGGGTGGTTCTATTTAATAAAATAAATTAATAATATTATAATACTAATAATTACCTATTACCTTTTTCAATTAAAACATAACATCTTTTCCATATTTCATAATTAAACTTCCTTTTTTCTAGAAATATCATGGGCAACATTAATTTCTCACTATCTAAAGACACTACTAGCAATTTCATTTAGTAAAATAACATAAATTAAATTATAATTAATATAAACTAATCAATTACCTTTTTCACCTAAAACATGTCACCTTTTTAATTTTCACATTAACTTTTCTATTTTCTCTAACTAAAATATGTCTTTTTTCAGTTATATCACGGGCGGTTTTATTTAGTAAAATAAAATAACAATATTATAATATTAATAATTAACCAATTAAGTTTTTCAGCTAAAATGCGTCATATTTTCTAACTAAAATACCACTTTTTCTAAAAATATCACGGGCAACATTAATTTTTCCTTTTCTTAAAATATTACGATCAATTTTATTTAGTAATATAACATAATTGAATTATAATTACTATAAACTAATTAATTACCTTTTTCATATTTTAAAAAAAGTAATTCAAATTAATAATAATAAAAATAATATTAAAAGAAATCCGTGCGTCGCACGAGTTTTAAGCTAATATAAAAATAAGTTGCATTTGATTGATTTGATTTCAAACTGTATCTTTTCAAATAATTTCAGAATATGTGAAATTGCGAAAAAATTTGAAAAATTTAGTATATTTTATTAATTTCTCAAAATTATGTTGGTTAATCAAAACAAGGTAAAAAAGTGGTGGCATGCACGCGCTGGAGAAGGAGTGGTTTTGAGTTATAAACCCAGTGTCCTTGCATTCTACATTTGGTAAGACTTTTGTTTAAACATGTCGGCGGTGAATAATTACAGCGTTTCCCTTTCAGAACGATACAACTTTTCCTATTTTATATAGATTCCCTGCAAAAAAAATAGTACTACTTCCTACGTCTCATTGCTTTAGTATAATAGATTCAATTTATATACACAGACCAAGAAAATGTATAAAAAATATAATATTTTATATTATAGTTTTGAGATAGTGAAAGGAAGTTAGATGTTATAATAATATTTTGGGATATTCCAAATGGT
The DNA here is from genome assembly GCA_036435485.1 of Saposhnikovia divaricata. Taxonomy (NCBI): domain Eukaryota; kingdom Viridiplantae; phylum Streptophyta; class Magnoliopsida; order Apiales; family Apiaceae; genus Saposhnikovia; species Saposhnikovia divaricata. Next base: position 48,432,085 of record CM071594.1, on the reverse strand, counting down.
ATCACTGTATACAATTAATTTTTTCATTTAGTATCATCCAACATTTTTTACTTCCAAGTGACACCACTCCACTGTACTTTTAGCTTCATCCATTTTATACCATTTTATCAAGCAAACGTTAGTCGGACGTTAGATTATTCTTAATGGTACCACTATATAATTGATTTTTTCATACGGTGTCCTCCAATATTTTTGACTTCTACAAGGTACCATTTTTCTCTCACTAAAATCAAATTTTTCTTGGAATTTTCACAACTTATCTATATGCTTTGTAAAATTTAAGATATTTATTTTGATCTTCAAATTATCTTTTATCTTTTATTAATTTTTATTAAATTATAAATTCTTTTATAAAATTATCACACTTCTTTGATGCTAGAAAACATCATAATCTTAATAACATTGTCACACTTCTTTTACCTCGAAAACATCATAAACTAGGGGCAACTGTTTCGTTAAGTGTGTAAAAGCATTTTCAAACCGTGTTGGTTAAAAATGATTGACTAAATTATATAAATTATTAATTATGTAAAATTTGTCGAACTTGTAAGAGCATTTCCAACGGAAGAGAGCTCTTAGCTATAAAATATACGTGTCAAACGATATAAATAATATGTAAAATATTAAGCACTGGCGTTAGCTAAAAATGATTGGCTAAATTGCATAAAATATTGATTATGTAAAATTTGTCGAACCTGTAAGACATTTTGTTCCGATGGTATTGGCTATAATGATTGGCTATATTTTAAAAATGGTATGTTATTAATATTTCAAGTTGTTATTAACGGAATATATAATTTTAATATAGAAATAAGTGATGTGGCAATTCACTACAGGTCTCTAGAGGTTCGACAAATATAGCCAACATCAAGAGATTATCTATAATTATAGACAAGGGTTTTGTCCCATTGGAGTGCAAAATTTTTTACACATTCTTTATAATTCTTATTTATGGTAATTAATTTTAAATTTTACCTAAGAGGTCTCTCCCATTGGAGATGCTCTAATGCAACAAAAATTTTAGCAAAAATTATAAACAATCATTTTTCATTTGCTATATTTGTCGAATATGTGTTTTCCCTTAGAAAAATGTAAAGCATAATGTAATGTAATATGTAATAGAGGACATATATAACTCAACTAGGATAAAAGATAAATAATATTAACTCTATACAGGGATCGTGAAATTTGAAGAACAGGCACCGACAAGGATCAAGTCGCTGAAAGAAGTTCATTAACATGATCAAGCCTCAGTGACAGAATAAGATGTACAGATGATTCTGTTGAAGGGCCAAAAGATTCCATGTATTTATATTATTTGAAGATATTGCTGCAGGCTAATCAATTGGAATGTAACGAAGGTGTGAAGATCAAGATCAGTGCTAGTCACTTGTGAACCAGACCAGTGCACTAAGTGTCGCACATAAGAGAAGGATCAACACATTAATTCACAGAAAGAATTGCCAAAGTCTATTGACGATCAAGGACATACATAATATTTCAAGGTATTGTCAAAAATTAATTTACTCTGAAAATCAAATAAGTAACAGATTAATTAATTATTTATAATAAATAATTAAATTAATCTGGTACTTGAACTATTTTCTGAGAAGAATTAAAAAAACAAAATAAACAGAAGAGAATATGAATAGTAACTGAAATCACTATTCATATGAATAGTACTATTCATATGAATAGTAACTGCGGTTGTTGGAATAGTAACTGTGGTTGTTGGAATAGTAACCGCGGTTGTTGGAATAGTAACTGTGGTTGTTGGAATAGTAGCTGGGGTTGTTGGAATAGTGCCAAATAGTGATTTTCTAAAATCTATAAATAGGCATGTTGTATTTCATTTCAAAACACACCTCAACACACAACTCTCTCTTCTCTCTCTTATATCTTCTCTGTGTAAGCTGCTAGAAAGTCCATCTAGTAGGAAAGTCGGCTTAGCCCACTTTCAGGAAGTGTCGGGTAGAAGGTCCTCGTGCCTAAACTATCCTTAGGAGTGTTTGATTTTGTAGCTAATCCATAGGATTAAATTGTGTAGCAAACCTCCGGGTTTTATCTATTAAAAGATATTTCCCAAACAGTTGTGTTATTTCGATTCAGTATTTTTTATCTCATATCCACATCAAAAAAATCGAAATATTTTTTGAATAACGTATTCAACCCCCCTTCTACGTTATTCCGGACCTAACAATTGGCATCAGAGCCACTCTGTTATTATACAACAGTTAAGATCCAAAAAACTATACAATCATGACAGAGAAAACACAAACTCCAACAACAAGCAGATATGAATCAATCAGAGTTCCAATACTCAGGGCATCAGAATATCCCACATGGAAGGTGAAGATGGAAATGTTTCTGGAGGCTACAGATCCAGAGTACTTAGACAGAATCCATGATGGTCCACATAAGCCTACCAAACTTTCTGTTGTAGTTGTTGGGGAGGAACAGAAAACGATTCCAAAGGAGAAGAAAGACTACACTCCTGAAGATATCTCCTCTATTAGCAAAGATGCCAAGGTAAGGCATTTATTACATAGCACTCTTGACAATGTTATGTCTAACAGAGTCATTGGATGCAAAACTGCTAAAGAGATTTGGGATGCTTTGGAAGTCAGATGTCAAGGAACCAAAGCCATCAAGAAAAATAGGAGAACAATACTCACACAGGAGTACGAGCACTTTGACTCAAAGTCTGATGAGTCATTAACAGATCTATATGACAGATTCCTGAAATTGCTGAATGATTTGTCACTGGTAGATAAGGAGTATGATCTTGAAGACTCCAATCTGAAATTCTTGTTGGCTCTTCCTGAGAAGTGGGATTTAAAGGCCACTACCATCAGAGACAATTATGATCTGGAAGACATGTCTCTTGATGAAATCTATGGAATGCTCAAAACCCATGAGCTTGAGATGGAACAAAGAAGCAAGAGGCATGGAGGCAAGTCCAAATCAATTGCTCTTAAAGCTGAGGAGAAAGCTTCTAAAGAAGTTGCTGTGAAAAAGAGTCAATCTAATGGAAAGGCTCTTATTACAAAGTCTGATACTGAGTCATCAAACTCTGATGATGACTCAAACTCTGACAATCTCACGGACCCTGATGATGATGGCAGTGATGCGGAGATGATACAACTTGCAGCCCTGATGGTAAAAAGCTTCAAGAAGATGGCTTACAAGAACTTCAGAAAGGGAAGGAAGTTCACACGAAGAGATTCAAACTTCGAAAAGAAGAATTTCAGAAAAGCTGAGGAAAAGGAAGGCATGTCTGGGAAAGTGGACAAGTCCAAAATCAGATGCTATAATTGTGGTGAGAAAGGACATTTTGCACCTGAGTGCAAGAAAGCCAAAGCTGATAAAAGTCAAGCTTACATCACAAAGAAGAAGGACTGGGCTGACACTTCAGACTCTGAAGATGAGGTGAACTATGCCTTGATGGCAAATGCTGATAGTATCTCTGAAGCTACTGAGACCAAGGTACCTCACTCTACTTTAGCTTTTGATACTACTGATATATCTGAGTTAAGACTCTTTCTTAAAAACTTGCATGTTAGCTACAGAGATCAGACTTTAGAAAATGAGAGAATAAAATCTGAAAGTCTAGACCTTAGAAAGAGAAATGATTATCTAGAATTAGAATTAGTCCAAATGTTAACAATTCAGAAAGAGAGAGATGATGCTATTATTATTAAAACTGAATTATTGAAAAAGCATGCTTATCTTGAATCTGAACTTGTTAAAGAAAGAAACATTATTAAAACTTGGACTAACTCTGGTAAAACTACTCAGATTATCATAGAGAATGATTGTTGGAAAGAAGGTCTAGGTTACACTGATAAAAAGAAAACTGTCAACATAGAAGCTGAGACCTCTAAACCTGTATTTACTGAAAAGGCTGCAAAACCCAAACTTAATCACATGAGGTTTGTACCAAAATCCGACAAACCAAAACAGGATGAAGTCAAATCAGTAAATATTAGTTTAATGTCTCAGAAACAGCTTAAACATAAGCTGAAGGAGTTAAAAAGAGTGAAAAAGGTAAAGGAACCTAGGAAAAATAGAAATGGAAAGGTAGGCATCAGTAAAAGCAATAACTATATGCCTATTCCCAATGCTCCTAGGAAGAAATGTCACAACTGTGGAAATCCTAACCATCTTGCTACTTTTTGCAGGAAGAATAAAAATATAAACTCTATACCTCCTAAGTCAGGAGTTAAGAGTGGTTCTGTTAGGTTTAAGCCACAGAATCCTTGTTTTCACTGTGGCAGTATTTGGCATTCTATTTATACATGCAAAGAGTATCATAATTTGTATTATGATTATTATGAACTTAAACCCTCTTTGAATAAATTCAAGATTGATTCTACATGTATAAATTCTGATAAAAAGAATGTTAGCACAAACTCTGATAAGACTTCTGCTGCAAAAGCTAACAGACTTAATAAGGCCAAAGGATCCAAGCAAGTCTGGGTCCTTAAAACTAATCATTAGTGGTTTTTGTGATTGCAGGGTAACAGGAAAAATATCCTTGTTCTGGACATTGGATGCTCAGGACACATGACTGGAAATAAAGCCCTGCTATCAGAATTTGTGGAGAAAGCTGGCCCAAGTGTTTTTTATGGAGATGGCAACATAGGAAGGACTCTGGGATATGGCAATATCAATCTTGGAAATGTCATCATTGAAACTGTAGCTCTAGTCTCAGGACTCAAACATAATCTACTAAGTGTGAGTCAAATCTGTGACAGAGGTTATCATGTGGATTTCTTTGAAGAACACGGTGAAGTTGTAAGCAAATCTACAGAAAAGGTTGTTCTGAAGGGATACAGGCATGGTAACATTTATGAAGCCAAGCTTTCAACAAACTCTGATGGCTCTGCAATCTGTCTACTGAGTAGAGCATCAATTGAAGAAAGCTGGGATTGGCACAAGAGACTTTCTCATCTGAATTTCAACAGCATTAATGAGCTAGTGAAGAAAGATCTTGTGAGAGGATTGCCCAAATCAATTTTTACTCCAGATGGCCTATGTGACTCATGTCAAAAGGCAAAACAAAGGAAAACTTCATTTAAAAGTAAGACTGAATCCTCAATTCTTGAGCCATATCACTTATTGCATGTTGATTTATTCGGTCCAGTAAATATAATGTCTATTGGAAAGAAAAGATATGCTTTGGTTATTGTTGATGAATACACCAGATATACATGGGTATATTTCATGCACAAGAAAGAAGAAATTGCATCAATCTTAACAGAGCATGTCAGACAACTGGACAAAAGATCTAAGCATACAGTGAAAATCATAAGGAGTGATAATGGCACTGAGTTCAAGAATGCAGTCATGGAAGAGTTTTGTGAAGAAAATGGAATAAAGCAAGAATTCTCTGCACCTGGAACTCCACAACAAAATGGAGTAGTAGAGAGAAAGAATAGGACTCTCATAGAAGCTGCAAGGACCATGCTTGATGAAGCAAAGCTGCCAACTTACTTCTAGACTGAAGCTGTGCAAGCTGCTTGTTTCACACAGAATGCTACACTCATAAACAAGCATGGTAAAACACCATATGAGATGGTGAAAAATAAGAAGCCGAACCTAAAGTACTTTCATGTGTTTGGATGTAAGTGTTTTGTTCTTAAGACTCATCCAGAACAGCTTTCCAAATTTGATTTAAAAGCTGATGAAGGAATCTTTGTTGGATACCCACTATCCACAAAAGCATTCAGAGTCTACAATCTGAGAACAAAAGTGGTCATGGAATCTATCCATGTGTCTTTTGATGATAAGAAGATAACAGGACTTGAAGATTTTGATGAACATGACCAGCTGAGATTTGAGAATGAAGAAATAAATGCTGATCTACAAAATTCTGATGCTCTTTCAGACTCTATTGTTCAATCTATACCAGTAGATCAGACAGCAACACATGTTGAGGGGGAGCAAGTGAACGATGAACCCCAATCAAGTGAAGAAACATCTGCTACTAATGATTCTTTAAACTCTGAAAGCAACAGCTCAGGGGGAGCAAATAATGATTTTGGATCTACTAGTCACCACACTCAACACAATCATGAACTTGGGGAATCATCAAGATCAGATCTGCCAAGACAAAGGATATGAAGTAGAGCACATCCCTTTGAACAGATCTTTGGTGAACCGGACACGAGTGTACAGACTAGAAGAGCAACACAGAATGAGTGCAATTTCGCAGGATTTTTATCTCAAATTGAACCTAAAAAGATTGATGAAGCTCTTGATGATCCAGATTGGGTAACTGCAATGCAGGAAGAACTCAATCAGTTCGAAAGGCAGAAAGTATGGAAGCTGGTGCCAAGACCAAAAGATAAATCTATAATTGGCACTAGATGGGTGTTTAGGAATAAACTGGATGAAAATGGTATTGTTACGAGGAACAAGGCTCGATTGGTAGCAAAGGGTTACTCTCAAGAAGAGGGAATTGATTATGATGAAACTTATGCTCCAGTTGCAAGGCTTGAAGCAATCAGGATGTTCTTAGCATTTGCTGCACACTCCAACTTTAAGGTTTTTCAAATGGATGTGAAGAGTGCATTTTTTAACGGAGATCTATAAGAAGAAGTCTATGTTGAACCACCCCCTGGGTTTGAAGACAAGGACTTTGAAGGTTTTGTGTACTTTCTCTTTAAAGCTCTCTATGGTCTCAAGCAAGCCCCTCGAACATGGTATGATACTCTCTCCAAGTTCTTACTTGAAAATGGTTTTACAAGAGGTATCATCGACAAAACTCTCTTTCATAAAAAGCATAAAAATGATATAATTCTGGTGCAAGTATATGTGGATGATATAATATTTGGTTCTACTAATGATTTGCTATGCAAGAGATTTGATAAGTTAATGCAGAGTAAGTACGAGATGAGCATGATGGGTGAGTTGTCCTTCTTCCTTGGACTTCAAGTTGTTCAGAAGCCTGATGGTATTTTCATCTGCCAATCAAAATACATAAAGGATCTTCTGAAGAAGTATGGGATGGAAGAAGCAACTACTGCCAAGACCCCAATGCCAACTGCTATCAAGCTTGATCAAGACAAATATGGTAAGTCAGTTGACATCACGAAGTATCGAGGTATGATCGGCTCTCTCTTATACTTAACTGCCAGTCGACCAGATATTATGTTCGCAACTTGTTTATGTGCTAGATTCCAGGCTGACCCTAAAGAGTCACATCTTATAGCTGTTAAACGTATTTTCAGATACCTTAAGGGAACCCCCGATCTTGGGATTTGGTACCCTAAAGGAACAGGTTTTGACCTAGTTGGCTATACAGATTCTGACTTTGCAGGCTGTAAGATTGATCGGAAAAGTACTTCTGGAAGCTGTTAGTTTCTAGGAAGAAGGTTGGTATCTTGGTACAGCAAGAAGCAACACTCAGTATCTACCTCGACAGCCGAAGCAGAATACATTGCGGCAGGTAGTTGTTGTGCTCAGATCCTGTGGATGAGGAATCAACTTCAGGATTATGGACTCATGTTGGACAAAATTCCAATTCTATGCGATAACACGAGTGCCATTGCCATTGCCAACAATCCAGTTCAACATACCAGGACTAAGCACATTGATATCAGGTATCATTTCTTACGAGAGCATGTCATGAATGGAACTGTGGTATTATATTTTGTTCCCACAGATCAACAAATTGCAGACATCTTTACTAAACCACTGGATGAATCCACATTCTCCAGGTTAGTTGGTGAACTTGGGATGTTAAATCTGTCTAATTAATTTTGGATAATCAATAACTGCAATTTGTTATAAATTCACAGGTATTTTAAATGTCCATATTTTTAGGACTTGTGAATTTACTTTGCATCCAGTCTTCATCTTACAGTTATCTCTATACTAATTGCCATGCTTATAAATGCTATCTTTTATGGTAATTAGTTAGTGAATAATTGTGTTAATTGTAGCATAATTAAATAAATATTTTATTGACATATATCAATTAATGATATTTTGTTAATTTTATGTCTATTTAATTGTGAGTTTATCTGATTATTGTGGATTAATTCTTGATTTACTGCGTGATTATTTTTAAATCCATAATAATTAGAAGTATTGTATGTGTGTGTGTATATAGGCTGATAGATTTCGGTGATAAGATGTTTTTCGGCTGACAGGTTTCGGTGATAAGATGTTTTTCGGCTAATTGATTGATTAGGTGAGAAATTATTGGTTGATTAGGTGAGAAATTATTAAAGCGGTGTTATTCAACATAGCCTGTCAATATCTCACCTAACCCACTAGTCCTTGAAACCTTATAAATGATGAGTTTTTGTTTGTGTTTAACATCATCATTTTTCAGATATACAGAGCATATACACACAATTGCTGAATATTTCGAGCTTTGATCGGAAAGATCTCTCAATCTAGCTGGTGGTTTTTAGATTGGATTTTATATTCTTGCTTTATACATCATCCTTTATAAAAACTAACCCTTGTTTTTGAATTTCCTCAAAGTTTTGAAAATGGCATTGCAGGGAAGCTTTTTAATTGCTAAAGTTAATCCTATTTCCATTCAGCAAATCGAAACCATTCAGGATGAGCAATTTCGGGCTTGGACACAATTTTTGAATGAACATTCATTAATTCGCTATGCTTTAGTTACACCAGTGCAGCTTAACCATGATGCATTGCGTGAACTTTATTGCAGTGCGGTTAACACTTCTGGACAGGACGGGTGTGCATTCACATATCGACTATTTGGTAGGTCGATTAGGGTCACTGAACGAGATGTTAATCGAATTCTTCATTTTCCTATGGAAAATCTCGTTTCTGATCCTACACCTGAACAGATTGAAATGTTCTTTCGTTTTATAAGGTACCAAGATGGCAATTTCAATACTGGTAATCTTTATAGAACGTTTCTAACCCAGTATTGGAGTTTCTTCTTTCACACTCTTAACCATGTTTTTTCCTCAGATAGAACAAATCAAGATCGAATACCTGAATATATCCAAAAAATAGGGTATGCGGTCGCCAATAATTTGAGGATTAATTTTGGAAAAATAGTGCTTGGTCAAATCATTTTAAAAATGAAACACTTAGGAACAAGAGATGTTCGGACTCAAAATGTCAAATGTCTATATCCAAGGTTTCTACAGCTAATATTAAATGATTTTTTGAATGATGAAGACAGGGTACGCTTGGAAAATGGTCAAAAGGTGGAATGTTCTTCCATAAAGACGAATGTAATTAATTACATGAGCAAAAAGAAATATACGGATGTGCCTACAGTCCTAACTGAATATCTAAAGACTGTCCCACTTCCGTTGTTACCAAGACCATTGAGAGCAGGTATACGACAAGGTAATATTTCAATCCCTGCTATTCCAACCTTTGTATTCCCTGTTGTGTCACAGGAAATACAGTTTCTACAGCCCCCAGTGGCCATCTTACCCGACCAAGAGCAGGAAATCCCACCGACTCTAACACAGGTCGAAGAGCCCATTTTACAAATGCAAACACAAACACAACAAACTCCTACACCTCAATTGTCACTTAAACGACCAACCATCAACACTTTTGAGGGAGATAGTGCCTCAGCAGCACCACATAAGGAGTTAGTTACATCAGCAGCTCTACCTCATTCTAAACGAAGTAAACCAAATGAACCTGAGGTAACTGTAACTGTTAGGGAAACAATTCTTCCTTGTCAAATGAGTGAAAATGTAAATGAGGATGAATTGACGGGAGCAACTATCTTGAGTTCCATTTCACGGAACATAAGAGTGGTTGATGATCTTTCTAAAGATCAAATGCCTTCACAGGCATCCGAGGTGGAATTACCTACCTCAATAACTGCTGGTGAATCTTCCATTTTACGGAAAGATCCATCGGTAGGTGGTTCTTTTATGAACCAAGTGTCTTCACAGACATACGAGGGAAACTTGGGTTTTGTGCCATTTAATCGATTCAAGTTTAACCTCCCAGAGGAAAAATCTCTGGATCTCTTTCGAGATTTACCACTATTTACCAGTGGTCGGCAACTCGCTTCACGCGAGGATGGAAGCTCACGAACTTTCATTGCACCATCCGTGACCTCTGAAAAAGGGGCTAGGATGATTTCATTTGCAGGTACACATATCGGTGGAAGCTCTGGAGGAGAGTTGAGGGAAACACGAACAGAACATGTAAGTGTCACCCAAACCACTAAACCGAGTGAATATAGAGTGTTGAGTGAAACACCTGCAGAACATACGAGTGAGCAACCTACTCAACCACATGCACCTGTAACCAAAAAGGAATACAGCAGACTCCTTACACGGGTCCAAACAATGGAGAAAGAGTTATCAAATATCTGTAAGTCCATTACAGAAATCAAAAATTTGCAACTTATTCAACAGAATGTATTCCAGGTTCAATTGAACACCATGGCAACCCAGTTTAGTCATGCAATCAACTCCTTGGTAAAGTCATCTTCGTCTAATTTACCAACTCCACATCCTGCTACTCTGGAGGATAATCCAACTGAGGGGGAGAAAGTGGATAATCAAGAAAAATCTACTAGGCGTAAGGGCAAGAAAAAGGTTGTTGACACGGAATTAACTTTATTTTGGGAAAGGAAAATCTAATGGAGTATTAGTGCTATGCGGGAAAGAAAGCAAGACAAACTTGAAGATATGTTCAGTCTAGAGGAACAATTGTCTTGCACTTGTTCAAATTTTAGAAATCTGGAAAATGTAATATGATCCAGAATGCGGTTTATTATTATTTATCTTTGTATTTTATTTGTATCAGTTGAGTTATCCTCTAGGAATTTGCTTTTCAATCCCTAACAATCAAATAGGGGGAGATTGTAAAGCATAATGTAATGTAATATGTAATAGAGGACATATATAACTCAACTAGGATAAAAGATAAATAATATTAACTCTATACAGGGATCGTGAAATTTGAAGAACAGGCACCGACAAGGATCAAGTCGCTGAAAGAAGTTCATTAACATGATCAAGCCTCAGTGACAGAATAAGATGTACAGATGATTCTGTTGAAGGGCCAAAAGATTCCATGTATTTATATTATTTGAAGATATTGCTGCAGGCTAATCAATTGGAATGTAACGAAGGTGTGAAGATCAAGATCAGTGCTAGTCACTTGTGAACCAGACCAGTGCACTAAGTGTCGCACATAAGAGAAGGATCAACACATTAATTCACAGAAAGAATTGCCAAAGTCTATTGACGATCAAGGACATACATAATATTTCAAGGTATTGTCAAAAATTAATTTACTCTGAAAATCAAATAAGTAACAGATTAATTAATTATTTATAATAAATAATTAAATTAATCTGGTACTTGAACTATTTTCTGAGAAGAATTAAAAAAACAAAATAAACAGAAGAGAATATGAATAGTAACTGAAATCACTATTCATATGAATAGTACTATTCATATGAATAGTAACTGCGGTTGTTGGAATAGTAACTGTGGTTGTTGGAATAGTAACCGCGGTTGTTGGAATAGTAACTGTGGTTGTTGGAATAGTAGCTGGGGTTGTTGGAATAGTGCCAAATAGTGATTTTCTAAAATCTATAAATAGGCATGTTGTATTTCATTTCAAAACACACCTCAACACACAACTCTCTCTTCTCTCTCTTATATCTTCTCTGTGTAAGCTGCTAGAAAGTCCATCTAGTAGGAAAGTCGGCTTAGCCCACTTTCAGGAAGTGTCGGGTAGAAGGTCCTCGTGCCTAAACTATCCTTAGGAGTGTTTGATTTTGTAGCTAATCCATAGGATTAAATTGTGTAGCAAACCTCCGGGTTTTATCTATTAAAAGATATTTCCCAAACAGTTGTGTTATTTCGATTCAGTATTTTTTATCTCATATCCACATCAAAAAAATCGAAATATTTTTTGAATAACGTATTCAACCCCCCTTCTACGTTATTCCGGACCTAACAAAAAAATATACACAATCTGTATTATAGGTAACTTCATTGGAGTTCTCCACATCCTCCTTGTGCAAAATTTTAATTATTTTCTATTTTAAAATTTTTTAGTTAATCAATATAGATATTGCCCTTGGATTTTGGAGATGCTCTAAGAGTTATTCTCCGATAAGATTGACTATATTTTAAACATCATATGTTACTATTATTTTAAATTGTTATAAAAAGAATATATTGTTTTAATATGATAATAGATGATGTGGAATCTTGCTACAGGTATTTTGACCAAATAAAATTAATATAAAATGATTGATTATATTTTTTGCTAAGAAGAGTGGTCAATTGAAGTGCTATGCTCTCAGAAAATACACCAAGGCTCAACAATGGAAATACTGTTAGACAGGATAACTTAAGAGCATCACTAATCCCTTATTAGCTGTCTCTTAACAATTTATTTGCTAATCCTAAACACGTTGACGCTTTTTTTGAGATGCATGATAAACGTGTTTGTAAATTGTAATTGTACTTTATTCAAAAAACAGTTTTGTCAATTTCAAAATTACGTATAGATGTATTATTGCTGGAACAATTTTTCAATTCAATTAAATAGTATCTCGAATCAATCAGCAAAAGAAATCCTAAATGAGACTCAATCCCCTCTCTTTCCCATTTTTTCCTTACCCGCCACCTCTTTTTCCCCCATAATCTAAATAATTATAGCTATCATAGGAGACCTATTTTCTTCTTATCTTGTTTTCTTTTTTGTTTTTTTCTTCAAAAATTTTCAATAATCTTCATCTTTGGGTGATATTTTTTATTCTTTCATCCATTTTTTTGGGTGCTTTATGACTTTTCTTTTGGAGTGGTTTGTGTATCTCCTTTTAGACTGTTTTTGTTGTGTTTTGGTTTATCATCGTGTTGTTTTAAGAATGATTTTTATAGTGTATTGAGATATCTGGGAAGCCCGCTTCGAATATGGAACGGTGGTAATTATCGCGAGAGCTCACCTTGCACAACGAAAGAGTGTTAATACATGGAGGTATATGTACCCTCAACCTCAGTTGGTGTAACTGATGGGTATGAACCTCAGTTGGTGTAACTGATGGGTATGTTTTATTTTTATAGTTGATGTGTAACCTTTGTAATCATTTTTTTCAAAAATATTTATATTTTATGTGTTAAGCGATCTGAAAATAAAACGGATATTTGTTTAGTTCATTTTTTGTTTCACAATCAGGTCGTAGTTGATAATTCGGAAATTTGTTCCGACTGAATTTTAATGTTTTAGTATTAATAAAATCTTCCTGTTCGTAAAAAAATAGTATCTCGAAATTTCCATAAATGTAAAAGCCATTGGGTTGATTTATAAATAAAAATATTTGCCATTTTAACTAATATACATGATAATTTATAATTTATTTATAAATTAAAAAAATATAGACGTGGCCAAAGGTAGAGCACAAAAGTGAATTATTTAAAACTATATTCTCCAAAGAAGAAGAGGCACGTGAAGGTGATGAATATACAGCTCATTTATATCCACCAATAGTGACATTGACAGTAAGCCAACGCTGTGCTACTCCACTCTCACCCTCGTGAATCATGTAGGTGAATTTGGAAAAACTTAAAATAATTTTTTATGGATTTATTTTTGATTAAAAATTTTATATTTTGATAATTTTTTTTTATGGATGTATTTAATAGGGTGATGGTCCAAAATAGACCATTTCCAATTGTCATGACCCTTTCTATTCCATTCCAAAAAAACGGCACAAAATGTTCCAGAGAACTTGTTGCGCTGTTCCGTGTTGCGTATTATCCCCTAATGTGCTGTCATGTTCTCCGCGTCAAGGCTATTGCGGCAGATGGTGTGCAGAAAAATTCCATGTTACGCAATATATGTTTGAGATTTCATAAGTTGTAAAAAAAGTGTTTTTTTAAAAAGAATTAGAAATTTTAACTTTTTTCTTGAAATAAATCAACTTTCCTGAAAAATAAGTTTTCCAAACACCGACTACTAACATTGGTTCGGATCTACGATCATTAATTAGTTGTTTTATTTTCTTCAAACAAAATAAGTTGTTTTATTATTATCACAAACTTATGATCTGTGTATTATTCATTTTTTTACTATCTCTATTCGAAAATAATTAGATCGGCAATTTCATCTAAAATAGAAAAGTACCATGAAAACATAAATAAAAATATAAACTAATATAAAAATGACATAAAAAATTAATATTTGAGATGACCTGTTGATTACAGGAACAATAAAGTAAACGACAAGTCTTAATATCGTATTTAGGTTTAAAATTTCAATACATGATAGAATATACACAACATAATTAATGGAAGAAAATAATTATTTTATATTATATACTTAAATTTCATGATAATATAACTTATAGCATATAAATTTTATGTTATTAGTAGAATTTTACAAAAAAACAAATATAATATCAACTTCTATGTATATAGTAATTAATTATCAATAAATAATAAAATATAAATTAATTTTGTATTCTTGTAATTTAATTTATTTTCTTGTTGTGTATTTTCGTGTACATGAAAAATTCGCTTATTATCGTGACATTTTTTTTCATGTGTTGTTCCTGTTTAGATTTTAGATATACGATTCAATTTTGTATCGTAGTTATGTTTGCATTTTAGATAGACGACAAGAAAGACATGAATTGGTAAATATGAAAATAATTGACGTTTTCAAGAATTTGATCATCTAATAAATATAGGGGTGAAAAATCAGAATGCCCACCATTTTAAACAAGCTGCCCAAAATACCCACCGACGGATTGGTCCGACCTTTTTACCCACTGACCACGCATCTGTGGCATGCGTATAGAGTATACGCATATTTAGTTTGCGTATAGGGGCTATGCGCATTCCCAACATGCGTGGTCTTCGTTAAATTCAGTTTCTCTGCTCGATGAACAGTTCCTCGAATACGCATGTTCCAGGTGCGTGGACCGCGATACGCATGTGCAACATGCGAATTGATCACTGTTTATCACCTGCTTCGAACGCTGCCGGAGCAATATTCCGTCAAAAAAATTGACTACTTCGTTTACCCATTTCCAGACATCTTTGACTAGCATATCATATATCAAAACATTCGTCTTCTCATCCTCTACAACATTGTACCATTAGATTTCCATTTGTTTCGCCCAGTTTGAAAGCCCAATTTGAAAGCCCAAAATCGAACCTCAAATGAATGGGGAAAAGGTAGAGGCAGGTTTGGGCTTTCTTTTGATGCCATCAAGAGTAGTAGACGTTGCCCGATGTGTGCGAACGAATCAAGCGACCAGATCGGCGATGTTGAGCTTCAGAGAGATGCCGGAGTGGTTTGTGACATAATGACGTATGCTGACGTCAATACGCATTCCGTAGATGCGTACCTCAGTATACGCATTCCCCTAATGCGTACCTCTCTATGCGCATGAAAAATATGCGTACATCGTGGGTAAAAAAGACGATCTCTTCTGAATATAGGCATTTCGGGCATATTCCTTAAAAATATGAGGTAGTTTGGGCATTTTCTCTAAATATAGTTACTTTTAACAATATTAAAAAACTGAAAATTAGTCATGTGATCGATTCTTTAAAAAATAGTCATGTGATCGTTACTTATAATAACTATTAGATAATATTATATCTAGAACAAATATTAATTTGATAAATGAAATTAATAAAATATGTTAGGCTAAACTTTTTATTTTAGCTAAAGATTATCTTTAGTTCAAAATATTCTATCGATTAATACTAAATGTTCTCAAAAACTCAAAATTTACATAATTTTTAATTACATTGGCAATATAATTAATGGTATTAATTATCAACATTGAAAAATATATATACATATATATATATATATATGTACATATATATTTATATAAAAATTAAAAATAATTTAAAAGTAAATTTAATTATAAAGTTAAATTCTAAAAGATTATCGTTGAGTGTTATACATGTACAACTAGTTCGTAAAGCCGCGCTTCGGCGTTACAATTTTTTTTAAAAAAAATTCAATACATATTTACGTTATATTTTATTATCAAATTAAATTTTAATAGTTACACATAATCTTCTCTAATGAAATGATTTCTTGTTAAACACGATTTTTTCGATTAAGCCGCTCTCTCGTTAAAACTGAAATCCCAACTTTAACATATATTATTAAAACTTATATAATAATTTTTATCAATAAAAATATTGAACCCTAAAAATTAAAAAATATATATATAACACCAATATCAAATTCTAATAGTTAATACAATCTTTTCTAGTGAGCCGTCAAATAAAATATTTTATTATATGTATTTTTTGTATATTCAAACATCTTTTCTACCTCCAATAATTTTTTTAATTATATGTATTTTCTATAAATTCAAACTCTTGTTCTCTATAAATTAGAACTCCTATTTTACTTACAATAAAACTCTTAATTACATGTCTTACAAACACCTATTCTATTTCCAATAAAACGTTTAATTATATATCTTCCTTATAGATTCAAACTATTATTTTGTATAAATTTGAACACCTATAATGCTTCTAATATGTTAAAGGATAGTTTTTAGTTATTTAATATTCAACATGGTCTTCTCTAATGAACCACTTTCTCGTTTAACACGGTTATTACTATTGAGCCGCTATTTCGTTAAGAAGAAAACCCTAACGTTTACATATATTACTTGTATAATAATGTTTATCCAGAAAAATCGAATGCTAAAAATTAAATTAAATTTATAACGTGAATATCAAATTCTAATAGCTAATACAATCTTTTATCGTGAGTCGTCTTCCCGTTAAACATGTTTTAAGCCGCTCTCGTTTGGGATCGAAATTCCAACTTCATTACATATTTTTTTTAAACTATTACATATTATTTATGATACTTATCTTATACAACAACTTTGTTCCTTAAATTAAAAACCTAAAAAAAGATTGAATTCCAATTTTTACTTTCTCTAAACTTTCTAAAATTTATGGAATTTTAAAAAAGAAAATACATCTTATTTTCTCTTTATGTTATAGATACTCCTGTATTTATTTAGGGTTCCCACGTGAGAATGTTTTTTTTTATTATGTTAACACATCAATTCTTTTCTTTTTAAATACGAAGACTTTTTTTTATGATAATAGTATTGGATTTATGAATAAATTTTCCTAATAGAAGTATAATTAACTTATATTAAAAATATATAATTTTAGAAGATCGTAAAAGATGTCACCACGGTCCTTGTATTCAATTCCAATAAAATATTTAATTATATGTCTACTCTATATATTCAAACATCTATTATACTTCCAATAAAACTTTTAATTATATGTATTTTTATAAATTCGAACTCTTATTCTCTATAAATTCGAATTTTTATTCTACTTTCTATAGAACTTTTAATCATATGACTAATAAATATCTATTCTACTTCCAATATAATTTCTAATTATATGTCTTCCCTATAAATTCGAACTTTTCTCCTCTATAAATTCGAACTATTTTTCTTTAGAAATTCGAACACCTATTTTATTTTTAATATGCTAATTTTTTTTAATATTTATTAGTATTTAAAATCCTAAAATTCTAAAAAAATAGAAAAATAGATTTAAAGCATCCAAGAGACTGCCACCTAGAAAATTTGGTCTAAATACTTATACATGTTCTAGTAGTATTCGTGTTTACTTTTATGGAATTTTCAATTTTCCGATGGAGACCTGGCATCATATAACGTTGCTACTGAGGAATGGAAGGTTGAGAGATATTCAGTCGACAACATTTTAGGTCGGAATTGTTTACCTGAAGTATTGGAATTGTAAATAAGAATTGTGAATTTGTTATGTATTTATTGTCTAACTCTTATAATTTCATAGATGACTCTTAACCTTTCATATATCTCTCTTTCATATATCCTTCTTTAATATAGCCAACCTGTAACACCCCCTTTCTAAAATGGGAGGAGATATTACGTATAATCCATAAATCTGCAAATAGAGCACTACAAAAAAATCTCTAAATAATGATTAAATAGTCTAATAACCTCCAAATAATATTAAAACTCCAAATTACAGCTCAAACCAATAAATATGAAAAACTAAAATCTCTAAATAAATGTTCAAGTCTAAATAATGCTAGAAGTCCATAAGTCCTAATCAATGGAATAAGGGTAGCTCTCCATCACAGAATCCCAGATCCCCCTAAGCACCTGCCAGAAAAAGAATACGGCATGAGCCAATCGCCCAGTACGGATTTGGAGTACAGTTTATAAAACAGAAAAATAGTTATTTATATTTGACAGTTTATAATAAAACATTTATTTCAAAAATAAGCATGGCTGAAGCAAGGAGGGGTTAGGATATTTCATACCGAGATCAGAACAGAACAGACACAAATACACACATCATAGGGCACCTAATGCGTGCAACAAACCGGATAACGTGTACGGCATATACAACGTCACCGCCAAATCAAATCACAAATCAAATCAAAATCTGGGTGCACCCACGTATCCTGAAACAAATATCAAAATGCGCAAAAGCTCGCCACCTGAGCTATCAGAAGGATACGCCGTGACCAATCACACTGCCACGGAAGTGTCATGTCACTGGTGCCGCAATGGCATGGCTGTAGTACCCCTACAGCTGGTTAACTCGGTATACCCTATATCGCTAAGGGTTCAAATAAAGTATTTTCGAAAATCTTTATAAATCACATAAGACATATATTCCAAATATTTCCATATATATTTAAATTCATAAATTTTAGAAAACCCCATAAACAAATATTTGAATATTTTTCAATACAAAAGAATACATAATTTTAGAAAACCAGAAAACAGATATTTGAATATTTCGGAAGAGATTTAAAGATACCTTTAAAAGTCAAAACAATCAAATTGGGATAAAACAAAACGAACAGATTTGAGAGCAAAACGAATCAACTACAAAATTCCTAATTAAAAGTAATGCTGAATAAAAGAAGAGAGAATCCGTACCTCAAAAATAGCAACTAAGAATACTAACGAAATGCACAGATGATTCGCTAAACTCTCGGCTCCCGATCTAAATTACAAAATATAATTTATAATTAAAATTTATTCTCTTTATATATATTTATTTAACTTATTACTATCACTAATTTATTAACTTAATATATATAACAACTCAGTTAACATGCACATCAATTAACTAACCATTACAACCGTCTACGTCAAATTCATATAGCACTGACATTTTATTTTCCAACTAATAGTAATTAATAATAAACCCATAGGTCATGGCATGATAATTAAATAAGCTAATACTAACCTAACACATAAAACAATTGTTTTGACCCCACGGCCATACACACATGGTATCCATTCAATAAATTGAATATTAACATCTCATGCATGACATGTACTAATGTTTTTAAGATCCTGTTAAATTCTTAAGTACACCAAAGTTAAGTAACAGGGATTTATTGTTAGGAATCAGCCCGATTCCCTGCGAATGCGGAAGTGATTTGGTAAATATGTGTGCTTAGATCCCACAATTATACGTGATAGTAATAAAGCAACAAACCAACAATACAGTAAAAGAGACAAGAGATTTAACGTGGTTCGGCCCAGCCTACATCCACAAGAGTAACAACTTCACACTAGGTAAAAGAGATTACAATATCCGGGTATCCGGCCCCTGAATTTTATACACAAATTCAGCCCTACGATACCTATTATGTATTTCCCCAACTCACTGAAGTGTTTATCTCAAAACCTCCCCCTATCACTGTTTCCCGACAACCTTTCCTTCTCTCCATCTCCCAACCCGGACAGTGCCACACAACCTGATAGAAAGACCCCTGCAGCGGGACCACCTCCGATGGCTGCAGTCAGACCTAAGTACCCTAAGGAATAGTTTAGGCACGAGGACCTTCTATCCCGACACTTCCTAAAAGCGGGCTAAACCAGCTTTCCTACTAGACGGACTATCTAGCAGCTATATAGAGAGAGAAGAGAGAATTTGGTGTAATAAGTAATGAAGGGGATAGGGGTATTTATAAGAGAAGGGTTGTAGTAGGTGGAGGGGGTTGGTGAAGAGTTGTTGAAAGTTTGGCAAAGAATGGCTGCCTAACAAAGAAATGTAGGCTGCTTAACAATCTCCCCCTCTTTCCAAACTTAAAGCTCTTCACTTGCACTCCATACCTGTGCCCTGTTGGCACAACTCCAACTTTTCCTCGATCCGTATCATTCCCTACGACAAAACTCCCCCCGAGTCCAAGACTCCAAACTATACCCTAGTTTGCACATTCATTCTAGAATGCCCACTTGCTATACGCACAAGTGTTCCATTGACCTCTATTTGTCCAACTACATACATGTGAAGCAATCTGTTGTATACACACATACTCACTTGATTCACGTCGGCCAATCCCATATGTAGTCTATCACACACGCAAGTGTGACCATCACACACACAAGTGTGACCATCGATCTTTCATTTACTCCCCAACTGCATATCAAACAAATCAATCTGTTGCATGGTTCACTGCTCACTTGATTTGTGTTGATCGATGCCCATATGCAGCTGCAACACACCAACTACTCGCTGATGTCGTGGAAGCCCTTCGACCAAGCATCCATCCCAGCAGTCTTTGCACCATCGTCTAGACTGGAAGGCAATACAACCGCAGCAGTATCCTTCAAGTCACTCTTCCCTCGTGCACGAGATAACCAGATTTTCGAAGTTCCAGTACGTTCTGGCCACGTACTAATCAGACGATATATTCCCCCACGTAGCTCTCCCTTCATCCGAACCACACGGCCTCTTTTGATATTCATAGCTCCCCCTACTACAGAGCATCTGTAGCCTTCTGAAGCTAACTGACCGATAGATATTAGATTCTTCCTCAGCTTAGGCACATATCTTACCCCGTTCAAGCTGCGAACTATTCCATCGAACATTTTGATTTTCACAATTCCAATCCCCTTGATCTCACAAGTAGATCCATCAGCCAAAGAAACTGTTTCATTCTTTGTATCTTGGAATTTGTCAAAATGCTCCCTCTCGGAACATACATGATAAGATGACCCTGAGTCTAATATCCATTCTCCTGGAGAACTAGTGCCTCGATTGAAGACGGTGCAAACATCTTCACAATCGAGAGTAACCACAGCCAATGATGCACCTGGATCATTCTTATTAAGCGGACAATTCGACCTAATATGACCCCACTCCTTGCAACCAAAGCACTGCATGCCCTTTTCACTGTATCTGGATTTACCCCTGCTATTGGTAGATCCTCTCACAGCACCCCTTCCTCTATTATTTTGACTACGCAAAGCCAAAACTGTCATTCCGTCCTTGTCACCATCCTGGTTCTTCATTCCAGCATTTGACAAAAGTGCTGACTGAACCTCCTCCATTTTTAACGTGTCCTTTCCGTACAAAATGGTTGTGACCAAATGATCGAATGACTCCGGAAGCGAAGTAAGAAGAATAAGGGCCTTATCTTCTTCCTCCAATTTTACATCAACCTTTTCAAGTTGATCAACAATACCATTAAACACATTCATGTGCTCAATAACATTGCCTTGAGCTGCCATCTTCAGCTTGTATAACTCGCGCTTCAGATTTAACTTTGTAGTCAAGTTCTTCCCGAGATACAATGTCTCCAACTTTGACCATAATTCCTTCGGCGTGCTTTCGTCAACAATATTATTGATAATATTATCTGCAATGCATAGTCTGATGGTACTCATGCATTGCGACTCAGCATCCTCCCAATCTTCAGCGCTCATTGTTGTTGGCTTTCCCTCCTTCCCCTTCAAAGCCCTTGCTAGCTTCTGTTGGGTTAGGATATCCTTTACCCTTCTCTGCCAAAGAGTAAAACTTCCTTTACCATCATATGGAGTCACATTGAATCCTCTAATACTTGTCATGATCTCCGTTTGTACACACAAACCAATCCAAACAACTAAATCAATTGGCCAGGTAAGTGTAAGAAACAATGGGAGCACTTCCGTCAAAACGGCGCCTTATTAGACAACCACTTTTCTTAACAACTTTCCTTCGGCACCAATAATTTAGACACAACTAACTCTGATGCCAACTGTTAGGAATCAGCCCGATTCCCTGCGAATGCGGAAGCGATTTGGTAAATATGTGTGCTTAGATCCCACAAATATACGTGATAGTAATAAAACAACAAACCAACAATACAGTAAAAGAGACAAGAGATTTAACGTGGTTCGGCCCAGCCTACATCCACAAGAGTAACAACTTCACACTAGGTAAAAGAGATTACAATATCCGGGTATCCGGCCCCTGAATTTTATACACAAATTCAGCCCTACGATACCTATTATGTATTTCCCCAACTCACTGAAGTGTTTATCTCAAAACCTCCCCCTATCACTGTTTCCCGACAACCTTTCCTTCTCTCCCTCTCCCAACCCGGACAGTGCCACACAACCTGATAGAAAGACCCCTGCAGCGGGACCACCTCCGATGGCTGCAGTCAGACCTAAGTACCCTAAGGAATAGTTTAGGCACGAGGACCTTCTATCCCGACACTTCCTGAAAGCGGGCTAAACCGGCTTTCCTACTAGACGGACTATCTAGCAGCTATATAGAGAGAGAAGAGAGAATTTGGTGTAATAAGTAATGAAGGGGATAGGGGTATTTATAAGAGAAGGGTTGTAGTAGGTGGAGGGGGTTGGTGAAGAGTTGTTGAAAGTTTGGCAAAGAATGGCTGCCTAACAAAGAAATGTAGGCTGCTTAACATTTATCAACCAACCACTTAGCCTAAAATCCTCATAAAACCAAAATAATGATATAAAATTCAATTAAGTTTAGACTATGTACACTATTCGGCGATAATATAACACTTGAATATGAAAATTAATTAAACATATGTAGACATTAATATGGTTCCGAGTGTGCTCCAAACAGAGAATTACATGTGGAGACTTTTATTCAAATTAATATATTCTCTACTAATCATAATACAGTCCATTAGTCAATTACCTGATCTTGGCAACACCAATTTATCAAATTAGTAGACCGAATGTCAGTGTTGCGCCTGTTTCCTCTGTTTTTTTCTTCTCTTTCTACGCAGCCTTGCTTTAGGGTTTTAGTATTAGACCCAATACTATAACAATAATAGTAGGCGTCGGTGTTAATATATAGTGCACTAAATATCCCATGACTTTTAGACTTTTAATAATAAACTAAACACTTAATAGAAATCCCTTTTTTTCTAATTAAACAATATTTGTAACCACTTATTCTAATTCTATTATTATTATTATTATTATTATTATTATTATTATTATTATTATTATTATTATTATTATTATTATTATTACTATTATTATTATTATTTAAAAATCACGTATATTACACAACCTTTGGCTTTACATTACCCTTGTAACATGCATTTACATGGCCTATATAAAGGCTTGCTTGTACTTTGATTTGATATAACAAAATAATTAAATGATCCCCCCCTTCTCTATTATCTAGTTCTCTCAAATCTTATCTCTATATGATCTCCCCCTTCTCTATTATCTAGTTCTATCAAATCTTCTCTATTATCTAGTTCTCTCAAATCTTATCTCTATATTATATTATATATAACACGTTTTCAGCACGATTGCGAAAAAATAATCTGGGAAGTGCAAGAAAACGTGGAGCTATCCAGAAGGTACGTATAATCTTACTTGTTAGCATTAATCTATAATATGAGTATTACAAAAGATTTGATGTTATCTTACATTTACACGGTAGATTGAATGCAATCTACTGTGTCTTTATAATCAGTCTTCATTTACACGATAAATTGAATTCAACCTTACATACTGATTGTTTGTATTATGTCTCTTAGTTTATATAACAAATAAACTGCATACAACATGTTTATATTTGATTATCTTGAAGCTCTCCTTGAGATCTCCATCTAATTAAAAGTAGACAAACCTTAGCTCAAAGTAAAATGGATTAATTTCATATGCGTGCAAAGTTTAATACGCCCAATTGTTTAATCATGCATGATTTTCATGATGGAATACTGTTATCAAATTATAAGTGTCCATGTCAATATAATGTTTTTGGTAACACATTATTTATGCTTATTTTATAAATTGACATTGTTTGGAATTATATTTTAGTGATAATGTCGAATCTTACAAAACTCGAGTTCAATGCACTTGATGTCACCGGCAAAAATTATTTGACATGGATTCTTGATACTGAAATCCATCTTAGTGCTATGGGTCTTGGTGATACCATAAAAGAGGGAAATAAAACCTCTGAGCAAGATAAAGCAAAGGCTATGATATTCCTCCGCCATCATCTTGATGAAGGCCTAAAAACTGAATATTTGACTATTAAAGATCCATCAATTCTTTGGAAGGATCTCAAAGAAAGATATGACCATCAAAAAATGGTGATACTCCCAAAAGCTCGCTATGATTGGCTACACTTACGATTGCAAGATTATAAAAGTGTGAGCGGGTATAACTCAGCCATGTTTAAAATTACATCTCAATTGAAATTATGTGGCGAGAATACCACCGATAAAGATATGTTGGAAAAAACATATTCCACTTTCCATGCCAATAATATGCTCTTGCAACAGCAATATTGTGAACGTGAATTCACAAAATATTCTGAGCTAATTTCTGTATTGCTTCTTGCTGAGCAAAATAATGAACTTTTGATGAAAAATCATCAAGCCCGTCCAATTGGCTCAACACCATTCCCTGAAGTGAATGCTATGACTAATAATGAATATGGAGATAATAAGCCATTTGGACGTGGTCGTGGATATGGATGTGGACGTGCCCGTGGTCATAATTTTGGGCATGGTCGAGGTCATAATCATCAAAATTTCACTAACTTTAAAAAGAAGCCTCACCACCACAAGTGGATAAAAAATGAGGAGAAACCCGAGGGAAGTACGATGATTAAAAGGGGTGAAAGTATTTGTAGTCGTTGTGGAATGAAAGGTCATTGGAGGCGTACATGTCGTACCTTCAAGCACTTTGCTGACCTTTATCAAACCTCTTTGAAAAATATTGAAACTAATTTTGCTGAACAAAATGATCCCTTGGGAATTGCTCATCTTGAAGCACACATTGGTGGTGCAGATTGATCCTTCGGGTCTCACTCACATGGAAGTTGGTGATTTCTTTGAAGACGTGAATGAAGAGATGGCCAAATTTGTTGATGGCAATAATTAAGCCATATATTAAAACTTTGCTTTATTTAATGAATATTTAAATATTTATGTTTGAACTTTGAATTGGGTAACTTTACTTAAGCTTATGCTATGTAATCCCTTTTATTATGAATGAAATATTTTCTATTTTCCTTGTGAAGAAATATGGCCAGAAGCCTCTCACTAAATGCAAAAGATAAGGAATTATTTTGTTTGGTGGATAGTGCAACAACACATACAATTTTGAAAAATAAAGAATATTTTTCGCATCTCATATTAGATAAAGCTAATGTAAATACAATAGCATGAGATATTATTGAAGGCTCCGGAAGAGCAAATATATTGTTACCTAATGGTACACATTTATTTATTGAAAATGCCATGTTCTCCACCCGATCAAAAAGAAACCTTTTGAGTTTCAAAGATATACGCCATAATGGCTATCATATTGAGACAACAAATGAGAATGACGATGAATATCTCTGTATCACGTCTATAGTCTGTGGGAGGAAACAAATAATAGAAAAACTTCCATCATATAAATCTGGATTATATTATACCTTTATTAATCCAGTAGAGACACACATGATAATGAGTCAAAAATTAGCAAACCCAGAAAATTTTCTTATGTGGCATGATCGCTTAGGTCATCCGGGTTCAACAATGATGCGAAGAACTATTGAAAATTCAAATGGACATCCTTTAAAGAATAAGATTGTTCCATTGTCCAAAGATTTTTCTTGTGTCGCTTGCTTTCAAGGAAAACTATTAACTAGACCATCGCATGTTCAAGTTGCGATTGAGTGTCCATCCTTTTTGGAACGAATTCAAGGAGATATATGTGGACCGATTACACCATCAAGTGGACCATTTCAGTACTTTATGGTACTAATAGATGCATCGACACGTTGGTCGCATGTTAGTTTATTGTCCACTCGTAATGTTGCATTCGCAAGACTCCTTGCCCAAATAATTTGATTAAGGACACAATTCCCAGATCATGCAATCAAGAAAATCCGATTGGATAATGCAGGAGAATTTACTTCTCAGTCTTTTAATGATTATTGCATGTCAATTGGGATTGATGTGGAACATCCGGTTCCGCACACGCATACCCAAAATGGTTTAGCAGAATCTTTTATTAAGATGCTACAATTGATTGCTAGACCCTTGCTTATGAAAACAAAATTACCAAATACTGCTTGGGGACATGCAATATTACATGCTGCATCACTTGTTCGTTTAAGACCGACTGCTTATCATAAATATTCCCCAATGCAGCTTGTAAATGGTCAAGAACCAAATATTTCTCACTTAAGAGTTTTTGGGTGTGCAGTTTATGTTCCAATATCTCCTCCCCAACGAACAAAAATGGGACCCCAAAGAAGATTAGGGGTATACGTTGGGTTTGACTCTCCCTCAATTATAAAATATTTGGAGCCCATGACTGGTGATTTATTTAAGGCAAGATTTGCCGACTGTCAGTTTGATGAGACAGTTTTTCCTGCATTAGGTGGAGATAAGTCAAAATTTGAAAAAGAAAGACAAGAAATTTTATGGAATGCAGCATCTCTGTCTCATTATGATCCTCGCACAAATCAATGTGAACTTGAAGTTCAAAAGATTATCCACCTACAAGAGATTGCAAATAAATTGCCTGATTCATTTACTGATGTCAAGACAGTGACGAAGTCACATATACCGGCTGTCAACGTTCCTTGTAAAATAAAACTTCCTGATGAAGAAATCGAGGATCATGAACCTAGATCGATCTATGAATGTAAAAGAAGAAATGATTGGCCAAAATGGAAAGATGCTATTGAGGCATAATTGAAATCACTTGAAACACGTCATATTTTTGGACCTATTGTCCAAACACCTGCAGGTGTGAAACCCGTTGGATATAGATGGGTATTTGTGCGCAAAAGAAATGAGAAAAATGAAGTTGTGAGATATAAGGCACGCCTTGTTGCACAAGGCTTCTCAAAAAGACCAGGAATTGATTATGAAGAGACTTATTCCCCGGTAATGGATGCAACAACATTCAGATTCTTATTAAGTTTATCAATTTTAGAAGCGCTCCGAATGAATTTGATGGATGTTGTGACTGCCTACTTATACGGGTCACTTGATAATGACATTTACATGAAAATCCCCGATGGATTAAAAATGCCTGAAGCATGTAGTTCAAGACCCCGAGAAATTTATCCAATTAAATTACAAAGATCATTGTACGGGTTGAAACATCAGGTCGAATGTGGTATAATCGCCTTAGCGAGTACCTTTTGAAAAATGGATATGTTAATAATGTAATTTGTCCATGTGTTTTTATTAAAAGGAAAAAAATGGGGTTTACTATAATTGCGGTTTATGTTGATGATCTAAACATCGTAGGGACCCCATATGAGCTTAATGAAACGATTGAATATTTGAAAAGAGAATTTGAAATGAAAGACTTGGGCAAAACAAAACTATGCCTTGGTTTTCAAGTTGAACATCTATCAAAAGGAATTTTTGTCCACCAGTCTTCATATATTGAAAAGATCCTTAAGCGATTTATTATGGATAAAGCATATCCTGTGAGTACACCTATGGTTGGTCGCTCACTTGAAAAGAAAAAGGATCCATTCCGTCCAAAAGAAGAGGGAGAAGAACTTCTTGGTCCCGAAGTACCATATCTTAGTGCCATTGGTGCACTAATGTACCTTGCCAATTGTACACGACCTGATATTGCTTTTTCTGTTAATTTATTGGCAAGACATAGTTCTGCTCCAACTCGAAGACATTGGACTGGTGTAAAACAAATTTTTAGATATCTTCGAGGTACAATGGATATGGGTTTGTTTTATTCTAAAGACTCAAAAGTAGAATTAGTTGGTTATGCAGATGCAGGTTATCGATCTGATCCCCACAAAGGTAGATCACAAACAGGTTATGTATTCACATATGGTGATGCCGCAATATCTTGGCGGTCTACAAAGCAAACTCTTGCAGTAACTTCTTCGAATCATGCTAAATTATTGGCACTACATGAAGCTAGTCGAGAATGCGTGTGGCTAAGGTCTTTGGTCCATCATATTTGAGAATCATGTGATCTTTTAATCAATAAAGGGAGTCCTACTGTTCTATTTGAAGATAATGAAGCATGTATCACTCAGACTCGAGAAGGTTACATTAAAGGTGATAAGACGAAGCACATTGATCCAAAGTTTTTCTTCGCTCATGACCTTCAGCAAGGAGGAGAAATTGATGTCTGTCAGGTTCGCTCATGTGAAAATCCAGCAGATTTGTTCACAAAGTCACTTCCTACATCATCTTTCGAGAAATTAGTACACAAAATTGGAATGCGTAGATTTCGAGATATATGTTGATATTAATAGTCATGTTGCAATGAGGGGGAGACATATACGATACACTCTTTTTCATTAGTACAACAAATGTACTCTTTTTCCTTCACTAGGGTTTTTCCCACAGGGTTTTTCCTAGTAAGGTTTTAACGAGGCATGATGTTTGTACGAGTCATCCAAGGGGGAGTGTTATATATTTATTGTCTGACTCTTAGAATTTCATAGATGACTCTTAACCTTTCATATATCCCTCTTTAATATAGCCAACATTTGGCTTTACATTACCCTTGTAACATGCATTTACATGGCCTATATAAAGGCTTGCTTGTACTTTGATTTGATATAACAAAATAATGAAATGATCTCCCCCTTCTCTATTATCTAGTTCTCTCAAATCTTATCTCTATATGATCTCCCCCTTCTCTATTATCTAGTTCTCTCAAATCTTATCTCTATATGATCTCCCCCTTCTCTATTATCTAGTTCTCTCAAATCTTCTCTATTATCTAGTTCTCTCAAATCTTATCTCTATATTATATTATGTATAACAGAATTGAATATATATAGATAGAAATTTGGATTCCTTTTCTAATTATATATGCGTTCCATATAAATTAGAGTTCGAGTTTATATATAAATTTGTAGGTCTTTTCTACTTTGAATATGTTAATTAATATGTTTTTTTTATAAACTCGAACTCTTCTCCTCCATTAACTTAAACTACTATATCACCTATTTTACTTCTAATATGATAAAAATATTTCCTTATTTATTAGTATTTTAAATTTAAAGTTCTAAAAAAGTTAGAAAAATAGATTGAGACGATCTTATAGCGCCATCTAAGTGCCTGCATATCCTCCTTTATATATATATATATATATATATATATATATATATATATATATATATATATATATAGATATTGATATTGATATTGATGAAGACGATTGCTTGATAATTAAGAATGAAAATAAATAAAATTAAAAATGATACGAAATATCAAGAAAGAGGAAGAATGTGATTTATCCATCTTGATAGAATGATATTCTCAATTCATAAAACAAAATGATTTTTTTTAAAAAAAAACAGAAGAAAGATAGAGTAAATAGGCGCGTGAAGGAGCAGGCAACCTTAACTTATCTCACTCGCGTGAGTGACAACCAAACAAAACAGTAGAAGGAAAGAGAAAGAGAGAGAGAGAGAGAGGAGAGATGGCACAGATTCTCAGAAACCTCTCCTCCCTCCTATTTTTAGCTTTAAATACCTCTCCCCTCTCACTAATAATCTCTCCTCTCACTCAACACTCCAAACATTTCCTTCTTACTTCTAGAGAGAGAAACACACACCAATGGCGTCGTCGGCGACGAGAGTAGATCTGGACGGAAAACCGATCACCGGAATTACGATTTGCATGATCGGCGCCGGTGGATTCATCGGTTCTCATCTCTGCGAGAAGCTCATGTCGGAAACACCGCATAAAGTGTTGGCTGTAGATGTGTATAATGATAAGATTAAGCACTTGCTTGAACCGGATAGTTTGCCTTGGACCGGCAGGATTCAGTTTCATCGCATCAATATTAAGAACGATTCTCGCCTTGAAGGTCTCATTAAGATGGCGGATCTGGTATGTTTTCAACACTTTTCGTTAAGTTTCGATTTATTTGATTAGATTTGGTTGTTACTTCGTGTAAATTGTGGTTTATTTGTGGATCTGGAGTTTATTTGGTGATTAATTGATTCCGCATTCTGGAATTTATGTTTGATTTGGTTGTGCATTTGTGATTATTGTTTCGGTTTTCGAGTTTCGTGATTTGCTGTTTTTTGTGGATTTGAGATCTCGTACGGTCTGAATTTCGCGATTTGTGGTTTAAGAGGATTCTAATAGAGGCTTGTGGTTAGTATTAAATGCAATTGGTATCTATAATCTACAGTGTGTTGATCGGTTTATGTGTGTTGTTGATTTTGAAGGACTGTTATCTAGTGAATTGGTTTGTATTTGTTGCTATATCATTCACACTGTATTGATCCATCTAATTAGTGCTATTTAGGGCGAGATTCTTGTTTTTTACCAAGTTGATAGGATGTTATTAATGAAGTTGTTTGCAGAATATTGCTCATGGTCTGAATTGTTTAAGATCGTAACGGTTTAATATTACAATATATAGCTAATAGGATTTCTAGCACATTGTCGTTGATTTTTCAGTTTCGAACTAATTTTGATGCATCTGGTAAGTTGATTTTAATTTGTTGCTTTAAGGTGCACTCTGCAATTATCTTTCTTATCCGTGTGTTGTCATTTATATTTTGGTTTTGAATTGACTTTGATACTTTTAGTGAACTGGAATCTGTTGCTATAAAATTTAACTGCATTGATCTTTACAATGTGTGGAATATTGTTTTGGTGAAGTTGCAGGTATTGATTTTTACATGCTGTACTAACATTTCTTCTAGTGTTGCTACTTTATTGGATTTGCCGAGTAATCTAATCTTTGATCATGCAGTGGCAAAAAATAGATATCTCACTCATACTAGTTGTGTAATTTGTTTATTGCTGGTTATGTTTTGTGCTAAACTCCCACATATCTACTTTTGCAGACTATAAATCTTGCCGCAATTTGTACACCTGCAGACTACAATACGCGCCCTCTTGATACGATCTACAGCAACTTCATTGATGCTCTGCCTGTGGTATGCAGCTGTTCTGTTATAAAATTAGTCATTGTTGTTTTCTATGAAGTCCATTTGTTATATATTCCAGATGTTGATTTGTTGTCCTTTTGTTGAAGACCTGAACTACATGTGTTTTACTGTTTTCTCTTGCTTTTAGGTGAAGTACTGTTCGGAGAACAATAAGCGTCTAATTCACTTCTCCACCTGTGAAGTCTATGGGAAAACAATTGGTAGTTATCTTCCCAAAGACAGTCCCTTGCGCCAGGTAAGGCTTTGCTTTTTAAATACGTGATAGTTGTCACTGTTTCATTGTTTTAAAAAATAAACATTCATGCCTAGGCTAGTTACTAAATGTTTCTACATATTATATGTTTTTCCATCCGCTAACTTAATCCGCCAATCATTTGCTGTCATTTAATTGTAGAGCATGTTTTTGCTTATATTCCATTTTAATAGCATATGATTAATGATGTATTGAAGAGTTTAGGCTCTTTTGTAATTTGTTGCTCATAGTTAGGGTTAGATTAGCTAATAGTAATCCAACCTTTTGTCAGGGTACAATGTTAGATCACATATTTGTTTGCCTAGTAGAATGCAAAAACTATAGATGCATGCATCCAACATTATTCTCTTTAATTAGATCAGAGACCTCCCTTAGAAAAAAGAAAAAGAAGAAAAAGAAGCGAGACTAGTGATCAGCTGCCACCATAAATTTAAAATCTGGTACTGGTCTTTAAATTACAAGTTCTGATGGTGGGGATAATACTACTGTATAAAATACAACTATATACTGATTACATAGACGTGCTGGTTAAGTGTTGTACTGTTTCCCAAAATTTAATTGGCTAGGTAATTGATATTCATATTTAGATGTTTGAAGTTTGCAATTTCTAAAAAGATTCCATGTCTCCGTTATGTTAAAATGTAACAGGATCCTGCTTATTATATTCTAAAAGAGGATGAATCCCCTTGCATCTTTGGCTCAATTGAGAAACAGAGGTGGTCCTATGCATGTGCTAAGCAATTGATTGAGAGGCTAATCTATGGTCAGTTCCACAATAAATTGTTAGTTGTTTCTTACATCATTTCCACATTATTTTTTACACCCCATTTGAATTTTGACAGCTGAGGGTGCTGAAAATGGTCTCGAATTTACTATTGTGAGACCTTTTAACTGGATTGGACCTAGGATGGATTTCATTCCCGGTATTGATGGTCCCAGTGAGGGTGTCCCCAGAGTTCTTGCGTGCTTTAGTAATGTCAGTTCACTCTCTACCTTGGTTTACAATTAGTTACCCAAACTGTATCAAGCATAAGCCCTGATGTCATTCTTTTCGTATGTCTAGAATCTCCTGCGACGTGAGCCACTTAAGCTTGTGGATGGTGGCGAATCACAGAGAACTTTCATTTACATCAAAGATGCCATTGAAGCAGTCATGTTGATGATTGTGTGTAAACATTTCTCTCATTTCATGTTTTTAAATGTTTGACTACGAACTAGAAGGTGAATAACATGTTCATATTTCAGGAAAATCCTGCCAGGGCTAATGGTCATATATTCAATGTTGGGAACCCTAACAATGAAGTTACAGTCAGGCAGCTTGCTGAAATGATGACCCAGGTAGACACGCTATTCTGCTACTCCATGTTGATCCGTTTTTTCCTCAACTGAAGAGATGAATCCAGAGATCCGTATTTATGCAATCTCCCTTTGTATTTGGCAGGTGTATTCAAAGGTGAGCGGAGAACCATCTATAGATAGTCCAACTATTGATGTAAGCTCCAAAGAATTTTATGGTGAAGGGTACGATGACAGTGATAAGAGGATTCCAGACATGACTATCATCAACAAGCAACTTGGTATTGCTACTTTCTTGTATTTGTTTTTATTGCAATGTCTTGACAATAATTTTGTGAGCTAAATGTATGAGTTTACAAATGATATCGGTTGTGGGATTTTACCAGGTTGGAACCCTAAGACATCACTGTGGGATTTGCTTGAATCGACTCTTACCTACCAACACAGGACATATGCTGAAGCTATTAAGCAAGCAATTGCTAAACCAATTGCAAGTCAAAGGGAAGAAGTGTAGTACTTGTTTGCTCGTAAAAACCAGTCCATGGTGTGCTACTCTCGGTTGTTTAAATTCTTTGTAAGGACCTGACATATATCAATATGGTTAATTCTTGTATAATCTACAGTACCTTTGGTCTTCCCCATGTTCATTAGTTGATAGGCACAGTTGATGAGAACTTTGTACCAAAATTGTCTGAGTAGTCTGTTGAGGAACTGCCATAACCCTTATTGTGCTGTAGGGCTAAAAGTCTAAAGCTTGGACAATGCATTTTCATAGGACACATCTCAAGTAAGGCCCGTTGTTGCTCAGGGATTTGATGTTTTTAATTTTCCCTATTTATTCTCTCCATCAAGGAGTGTTGTATTATTTTCATTCTTATTTCTTACACCAACACTACTCCGTTCTCTATATTTATTACATAATTATGTGTAAAGGCTTCATTTATTTCTTCTAATATGTTAGCTAAACAAACAAGTACTTACACGTAAGAGTAAGTTCTATGTTGAATACAGAAATTACAGAAAAGAATATGCTTTTTGAATAATTATACTACCTTTTAAATTTGTGATTTTGAATAGTACTGGTGATATGAATATTTTATGCTGGCTGATGAGAAGGGATTGAACTGTTCACTCTTACACTGCCTCCATTATTTTTATTTTTTTTGGAGCTGATTTCTGAGAATGTATCTGCCACAACGACGTGAATGACAAATAAAAAACGTGCATATATTCTCATCTGGTACGTTAGAAACATCATCAAATACATTCGTGCAAGTCACCAAATTTTCGGTAATGTATTAAATGTGTTCAAAATATTTTGGTGACGTCCTACGTAGAGTCCAGAGAGGTCTCACAATAAAAGTTACTGAATAATGTCCCAAAAAATTTCCAAATGTCTCGTTAAATCATTTTATTCGTAAAATCCATCCATCCATTATATCTATTATAGCTCAACATGGGTTTTGTCCCATTTAGTAAATTACAAATTTGTCCTTAGATTATATTAATTTTAAAAAAATTGAAGTTGAGAGGAATTGAACCTATGTCCATCCAGCACCTATAACTCAAAGTTGACATGTATAACCACTAAGACAAATCACTTTTTTGTGAAAATCTTTAAACTCATTTACTACATGTTCAAATAATCCACTTATTAGAAATATTTGTTTTATAATTTATTCAGGATAAAAGTGTTTACATAATTATACTAATTTAATAATTTGAATTTTGATAAGAATTAAATAGACGACATTCATATAATCATACATTTATATCCACATTTATTTTTATGATTTATTAAGGATAAAACCATTAAAATATTTTTCTCATATAATAGTAAAAAATGGTAGTCGAGGTGTGAAAATATAAATTGACAGATGTAATATCGTCAAAGTTAGAACTAAGAAAGGTATCGAGGTGGCCGAAAATTAGTCGAAAAAAAATCAAAGTGAGATGGTAGGTGACAGACAATAAAAGTAGAAGTCTATCTCAAGTAGGTAAGCGGACGGAAGTGAAAATAGTTTTAAAAAAATTTATTACAATATATCTCTTTTTTAAAATTATGTATACTAGCTTATAATTCGTGCAAAGCACGGCTTTTTTTAATTTTTTATAATTTATTTATAGGTTAATATTATAATTATTAATTTTAATATGTTATTGGAAGAATTCGAACCTTGTATATAATAATTTTTTATATTAAATATAAATTACTATATTGTTAGCGGGAATCGAACCTTAGACTTCTGTATATAAAAACTTTTAGTATTGTTGTATCTTACGGTCATGATTTATTTGAGTTGAAGATTTAACGATTGTGAATGAGTGATAACCAAAAAAAGAGGTAAACAAAACTACAAATTATACCCCTTTTCACTTATTATAGTGTATATATATATATATATATATATATATATATATATTAGTCAAATCGCCGGAATATGTTTATTACTCCCTCTGTCCCACTAGGTTCTTTACATTTGGGACAAAGGGTTTGACACGCATTTTAAAACTCATATAAAGTTTAATTTCATAAATTATTTTAAATTTTTTTCTTATGAATAAGAATTTAATGTTTTATTCAAAAAAGAAAATTTTAAAAATAAGTTATAGAACTATACTTTACATACACCTTAAAATGCGTGCCCATCAGTGAAAACAATTGTACAAAATGAGAAGGACGAGGGGAGTATTAAATTAATATAAAAAATGATAAATAAAGTGTATGATATGTTTCTACTCGGTATCAGTATAATATTCTATTTAAGTATTAAAGATACCGAGGTTGCCGAAAATTTGTTAAAAAAATCGAAGTGAGGAGGGAGGTGATGGACGTAGAAGTCTATCTCAAGTATGTAAATGGGGGAAGTGAAAACAGATATATAAAAATTTATTACAAAATTTCACTATTTTAACAATTATGTCTATATATTAGTAGAATGGCTATAATATGTTTATTATTAAATTAATACAAAAAATGATAAATAAAGTGTATAACATATTTTTACTCGATATCAGTATAATATTCTATTTTATTTTAAGTATATTTACATTATATCGGTTAATCCTATAAGCATCGGGTAATTTATCGATTGACTAATAAAAAATATTAAAATATTGAAAATAAGAAATAATTTACATATGAGATTTGGATCTGGTAAAAAAATGAGACATAGTTTTGATATTTTTAGTCTCTCGCACTATATCTTTGTAGCATTTTCGTAATATGTTAATGTTATTAATTTCATACAAAATGAGTTTTACAATATACTTAAATAGTAATTTATCAATTTCACTTGAGTTTTAAACTCGAATGCGAGTTTCATCCCGTTGTGAGACTAATAAACTCAAAAAATCAATGATATATATAATGTCTTATTATCACGGATGTGGTATGTGTATTTTTTATTTCAAGAGTATCATTTTGGTGTTACCTCAAATTAAAATAATATTTCTTAGATGCTTCATTATCGTAATTATGTATATCTTCTTTCCATAGATTGAATTTCATTTTGCACGTGAACTTTTACAACATAATTTATTCGGTGCATACATTGACCCATCTCATTTTAAAAACCTGTTATGAGACATGACACTTTTATTTTAGTTACACGTGTATTTGATTGAATTTGGACATGTCTAAATATGTTTTGTCTTGAAATTTGAGATATTACCTTGGCTTTTTGAAAGTTCACTTATGACAATGGATGGTAGAATATATTTAAAAAAAGATTTTGTTATGGTCAATTTATTATTGAAATGATACATCTGAAATGGTCAAATACCATGATCCTAGAAAAGCACATATCATATATTTATTTTGGATGTGCACAACTATTAGGATAAATGTTGTTCTTCTTGTTCTCTGAAATTGGTCGGAGAAAAATATCCAAAATTGGAAAAGTGCGCTGGTTTTCCAAGTAGAACATATGACTCTATTATTTATATTTTTCCGTCACATTACATTATTTCTTACAAAATTAGAAATAATATAAAATTTAATTCTTCCCTCGTACCAAAATAAATAAGCCAGCTATTTTTTCACGAATTTCAATACATCAAGATTATTTTGGTAATACTTGACAATTACAATTAACTCTTACCTATTGCTTTCAGTTAGCCATTTTTCTCACACTAACCAAACACAACTAAAAATATAACTCTTACTGTTCAGAATCTGATAATATTTTGAAACTATAACATTTTAAATAAATCGAATTATGTGAAGTGGATTAACACGAGAAAATTATATGAATTATCATATGGCCCGTGCTTTGCACGGGCTATCATGCTAGTTTATACTAATAAATGAGATGCCCATTTTATTATTTTATTTTTGAAAAAATAACTAATTATATAATACAACTCAGTATTTAGGAACGATTTTGAGAATTCTAAAATTTTTCGAAAGTTATTATTGAAATGCCAGTGAACTCTAAAATTCTGTCTAAATTTCTTTTGTTGCTAATATAAATTGTAGAAATAGATGATCCTAAGATCGATCTTACATAAATTATCTGAGATTATGCTGAAATCTCTTATAAAAATACAAGGATGTTACTGTAATTTCAAAATATTATATATAATTAAAAAATTTGTACTAAAAAATCCTGTTATTTCTTGAAGCAATAATATCAAGAAAGAAAGAGGACTCCTTCCTATGAGTCAATAAAGTTTCAAAAAAAGAACACACCCGGTGGGACTCGAACCCACAATCGCTTGATTAGAAGTCAAACGCCTTATCCATTAGGCCACGGGTGCTTCTGTACTACATTTAGCCGAAAGTTTTAAAAATACAAACATTAAACATAGAAAAGATACACGAAAACCCGTGGGCCGTGATTAACGACGTACCAACCAAACGACGTCGCTTCCTCTTACAAACTCACACACACTGTGACACTGATGTCAGTGCTGTACCTGATATTAATTTACAGCACAGAATTTACCATCTATTCGTTCCTGGTACTTCAATTGTACTACTATTTTGAGATGATTTATTACTTGTTTTGCACTGTGATTGTTGTGAAATATGTTATCTGAACTGGTTTTATTAAATTGTGGTGTGATCTCACGGTGTTATTTGTATTACTTTGGTGAACTACACTTTTTTGAAATGTAATGTAGTTTTTACTGGTATGTAATTATGGATTATTTAGTTGAACTAGTGATATGCTGTGCTACGCACCGAATTAATTCATATATTTTTTATATTATAAAATGTAATAAAAAATTAAAAGAAAATGTGAATTTCATTTATATTACATAATAGTTAGATAAAAAAGTATTTAAAAGAGCATCCTATGTGTAGTTGTGTGTATGACTTATATGTTGTTCCAAACTTACATACTGTATCGATTTCTCGACATCACCTTACGATGACACCACTACGCATTTAATTTATAAAAGACTTTAACAATATATATAATTAAACTTGTCTCACATTTTTTGCAAATTAAATTACCGTACCTAGTCACTTAAATATTTAGGAATTTTCTTTTCACATTTATTCCACATAAATATGATTACAAAATTAATAGAAAATCTGAATTTTATTTATATTGTGTAGTAATTATAGAAGATTTATTAAAAAGAGCATGTTACATGTATTTGTGTGTATAATTTATGTGTTGTTATTTCAAAATTAGTTATTATATTGGTCTCACGGCGATACCTCGACGCGTTTAAATTATAAAAAAATTCGATAATGTATATCATTAAATTTGTATTACACGCAAATTATAATTAAATACTAACTATTTAAATATATTATTCATACGTTAAGTTGTAAGCTCACTTATTTTTAAATATATGTTATAACAATTACCCAATATCATATCACACCACCGCTTATTTTGTCATATATATTAACAAAATATATGTCTTGACCATATATGATGTAGACTTCAAGTCTCTAAAAACAAAAATAATGACATATTCATCGAATATTATTTTTTAATATTTTTTCCAAATGTGTCTATTAAAATGTCCTTTCTACTCTTAGTAAGCTTTACGAACATATTACCATGGGATAGTTACCTTCTAGTTTAATGGGCCTGGTTTGTTTTATTTTTAAAAACTTTATAGCGAAAGTAAAATATTTATACAAAATAGAATGTTATAAGATTTCTACATTTTTGATGGAATATCTTTCTGCATCCTGCAGCAACCTTTTTACTAACATCATACATCAATGATCTATATATGCCCCAAGCATTTGAGTTTCATTTCATGACACTTTGTAATATCAACATTAAAATAAGTGTATCTTGCAGGCAAATATATTAGCAATCATTCATTAGAAGACATTAGATGAGTGAGGTCTTCCAATAATATATGAGCTCTAAAAAGATAAAGGAAATGCTCAAATCGGACACTAAATCACTATAGATAAAACTACTCAGACATAACCTTGACCACTTAACCTGGGAAGACAACTTGCCATTAGTTTAGAAAACACGATCATATAATATATTTAAGACACTCATATACTGCATTCCATTCTCCAGGATTATCATGCATTCTTTAGCAATAGTCACTTTGGCAATTTTGTAGCACTCAGACCATTCTGGAAGTTTTTCATAATTTGCTCTCTGACAGTGGGATAACATCGACACTTTCCAAGTTCCACTGTTGCCCAAACCCATGTGTACTTGACAATGAGAATGCAACTCATATTTTTTAACCCACAACTTTAACATCATAAGCCAGACTATCTAGTATCTCCTGAACAGATTTTGCAACATCATTAGTAAATGTAATCAATGGCGAAGGAAAAATTTTAATCTGCTATATACTAAAAAGAAAAATTAAACTTTGAAACGGCACTTTTCAGTTGAAGAAAGTCTTAAGGTCCAACTCATTTCTTTCATTCTTTGGACATATGATAACGATACCATTCTTTTGTGCATATAATACATAAATATAATAGTTTGTAAGAGAGATTATCATCTTGTAGACATTTATTTACACAACCATTTCAATTTTTGCACACATAATATATATAGGATACATATAAAAATTTGAAATTCAGCATGAGCGCCCGCATATGCTCTCCACATAGTAGCTCCATCCCTGAACGTAATCACTTTGTATGAAGCCTTCAATGACCACTCTTCTCCATGATCTAGATAGCTTTCCGAGAAAGAATTCCGTCATTCCACTTTGCATTGCCAAAATTTTATCCTTACTTTAGAATATGTATGGTTTTGGGAGCCTTGAACTAATAAGAAGTATTTGATGTATAAGCAGAATCTACACTACATCATTACGATCCCTTAAGTCAAAATAATACCAAAAAAATTCTCGACACTTATCAAGTATTTTCAACTGACTTCTAATCATTAATATATAATTTTTTATAGAACTTTGTAACCGCGTCTTACGATAAATGTTTAACGTAACATTCAAGTACATCTAAGAAATTAAAGCACATACCGTAAAAAAAAAAAAAAAATTTAAAGCACATGAGATATTATAACTTGTAAGGTATTACTTATGGATATTAAGATGGTCTTTTGGAATGAGGAAAATGATATAAGGATACATCATATATTATACATGTAATCATTAATCTAAATCTGCTGGGCATCCCAAAACAGTGCTTATTCTAAATAGTTGTGATTCAGAATTTCCTTGTACATTGAGCATTAGCTAGTTTTAAACCTTCTGATATGTGTTCTCTATGCTCAAAAGATCTGTTCCATTGTAACGATCAATTCCTAATGAAGCAAGGTTTAGTATGAAATTTCTATATAACTCTGGCAAATCAATGGAAGTTCAGTAAGTAATCGATTGTAATATCGCTCCACATTTTGCATGAATAAGATTGCACATAAACTCATGTCACGATTCCGTACATCTAAGTACTTAAGATCATGCTTCCATACCCATATAAATCCTACACTCCATGTATTTAGTATGCATGAAGTGTGTCTACATTTCGTTCTTAATAGAAACTTAAAGTCAGCAAACATAATGTACTTGACCAAAAACTTAACCTCTACTTATCGGACCATGGCCTGGATGCTCTGCTACCAAATATAGAGCGACATGTACATTAAGTGGGTTGGGAATTGTTAACTTTCCCGATGTAGGTTTACTATGCTCTATTAATCATCATAAAAACATAGTACTCAGTACTCATTCAATAACCATACACTGATCAAGTATGAGCGTTAAACATAACTTTTTTAACTATTAGTTAAACTTATTTAACTATATAAACTAATACTTCTACAAATAAATTTTCATTTGTGGACAAACCTGAGTGGGACAAAAATTACGGATTGGTGATGTGAGAAAACTTCAGTTACACTTTGTGTAACAATATATTGAAATAGCAAAGATAAATCCTGCAATCAAGAATTACAATGCAAAGTTGAGTTTAGCAAGGACAAAAAAAAAATAATATCTTAATATAGCAATCAGTGCTTCAATCAATTTATCATGCAAATGCTAAATTCGAATTGATATTGTATAAATTTGTGCTACGACCGGATGGTTGACCGGCCTATAATTTAAAAATACATGAAATGTAAAAGAAATACTAAAAATTCATTAGTTGGAATACTTATTCTAGAAGTTCTCCATACGCTGAAAAGTGCATTCCTAAAATCTCTCTCTATATATATGCCACAATTGCAAGTTTATAATATATTTTGCAATATTTGACCTGCGGCTAGGAATAGCAAAGCAAAATATGAATCACGTATAATTAAATTTCCAGCATGAATTTTTCCTCTGTATTTCAAAAAATTTTAAACACCAAATAACTCATTATTCTCTCAAACACCACACGACTCCTCCTTTAAAGTTGTGATTGCATTAGAAATTCAAGCCAACTTTTTGTCAAAGCTCTATCTTGCTACTTAGGCAGAAAAGTCATTTCCTTTGTTAGACAATGTATTAAGTTGCTCGACTGTATAAGTTACAACGTCAGGTTCACCTACTAAGAAGGATTCCGTGTATTTGTAGGAACTCAGTATTCGGATGCGATATTGAAATTATATCACTAAATTAATTAAAGAATTACAACTGACACTCTTGTTTTTTAATCTGTCTTTATACACAACTAAAAATTATTAAAAATTCTGAACAAAATATGATCAAAGCAGCACATAAAACAAAATTCTTAATTTTTAACTCAATTGTCACCAAAATATTGTGACTCGGCTCCTGGATTTTCTTACCAGGTGTCTTGTATGGCTCTTAAATATAAGCATACATTTTAGACTTACATCTAAGGTAATTTTATAATAATTACACTGTATACCAGATTTACAAATAATGAAAATTTAAACTATTTTATGGTAATGATGGTTCCCTTAATAGTTTTGCCACTACTTAGGAAACATGTGGTGGATCTTTCTTTGAACAATTAGCTATAGATGCCACAGTTGCCACGGCTGTTGCTGCCAACAGCTATACCCATTCTTACACCTCCGTAACTTTTATGGCACTACTCTTTGCAAATGCAGCAACACCTCCTACCAGTAGATACTGAATCTATAGAATGGGAGATTTAATAACAAAAAAAAAATGAGAGATATATATTGAATCTATAGATCGATGCTACAATTTTGGATTAGACAGGTTCATAAAATTGATAACCTATTCAATCAAAAAATTACATATGTAAAATAGAAACATGTTTCAATTGTAGTCTAAAAACATGGGTATGAAACACATACGTAGATACTTTGATGTTCGGAGATGCAAACTTACCAACTGGAATCATTTGTCATTTGATTCACTACTTACTTTCCAAGTCCATTAAATTGTCCAGCATGATGCAGCGCACCAGCTGCAAATTCTATGGCATTTTTTTAATATTAAAAATAGATTAAATCCACCACCTCTAGGTTAGCCTGAC
The DNA here is from genome assembly GCA_036435485.1 of Saposhnikovia divaricata. Lineage (NCBI taxonomy): Eukaryota > Viridiplantae > Streptophyta > Magnoliopsida > Apiales > Apiaceae > Saposhnikovia > Saposhnikovia divaricata. The sequence continues at coordinate 48,389,466 of CM071594.1, read as the reverse complement.
TTTTGGAGTATGACTTGAAATTATTTTGGAATATACAAAGCATAGTAAGAAGACAATGCAGCTATATATTGATTCACATGTTAGGGAGCGCGGTGGATATCATGAAGTAATTGAACTTTAAAATTAAATACATACCGAGAAGTGCGATCTTAATTAAAATTTTAAAGAAAATCCACCAATAAATTGGTGGTCAAATTCTTCTTGCGCATCTTCCTTCCACAACCACATGGAGTAGCAGTCATACCCTCATGCACATGAGTCGCAATCATACCCTCATGTCTGCATATTGCACTTGCAGCAACTTTGCCTGTACAATCATAATACATAGGAGTATGAATTTTGTTTGGGCCACCTCTAAATTCTAATAATTGTAGCCTGAAAGTATCTTATTACGTAAGCAAAATCCTTTAAAAAATTTAATTATCTGCTGACAACCCAACATGCAAAAGCAACACCTCCTATCAATATAGCCCGTACGGCAACCGTTGGTCTGACCTCCATATCTTTTTAAACCTGCAAAATGATGGATGCATTTGAGACCATTGATTGCATCTAGAGATGTTGCACCAATTTTCGAGTAAAAGATATATTATTTAAAAAAAAGTTTATCCAAAATTTGGGTCATTACGAAGAAATTGACGTTAGAAAGGATCCATAAACAATTTATGATTTCAAGTTTATAGCTATAAATCCATAAAAATCATGTCTAATATTAATTTTTTGGTTGATACAACCTACACATACGATAGAGGCTGATTTTATAAAATAACAGAAAATAGGACTCGAAAATAGAATATCAGAATCAACTACAAATGCCCGATCAAATACCCAATCCCAAATTCAAATAAATTTTTATAAAGTATCTAATAAAATGTAAAGTGCATATCATGGAAAGGCTCCAACGCAACTAATATGCGAAACAGAGGAAAAAGAGGGTAAATATGAAAGAAGGCATATTTATCTACAAAATCATATTCATACAATTTAATACCATATTGAGAGATGGTTTATACCGTCGACGTTTAACATCTACATTACATAATTCGTACATAATTCACATAACAGGGCATCAACAAAAAAAGTATCAATAATCAAAATTCACACAAACAAACAAAAGAGAAATAAATAATCATAAATTACATACACTTTAAATTACCCTTTTGTTCATTAGTTTGTCTATATTATAAGCAACCTAATTATATATGATGTAAAATTCACAATAGTATTACTTTGATGCCCATAAAAAGTTATCCAAGATGCCGAGTACTGGAGATGAAAAGGAAGCGTTATCGTGTTAGGAGTTGTCCCACATCGGTTGTGGGAGTGGCAGGTTGCTAGTTAATAAGCAGTCAGATTAAGTCCATTAGTATGAGGCCTTTTGGGAGTTACCCAAAAACAAAACCGTGCGGGCGGCCCAAAGCGGACAATATCATACTAATGTGGAGTTAAGGTCTGCTTAGCAAGCCCAACAAGTGGTATCAGAGCTATGGTTATAACGATCCATGATAACGATCTCAATGGGCTCCAGAATGGATCCAAGGAAAAGGCAGATGGGCTATCCCAGGTTGGCTTAAGGGGAGCAGGTGGGCTTTCCAGTATGAGCCTAAGGGGAGCCAGATGGCCAGGAACTTCCAGTATGGGTCAAGGGGAGCAGATCACACAGAATGGTGGCAGATTCGGCAGGTGTCGAGCCCGATGTGTGAAAGGGGAGATTGTTAGGAGTTGTCCCACATCGGTTGTGGGAGTGGCAGGTTGCTAGTTAATAAGCAGTCAGATTAAGTCCATTAGTATGAGGCCTTTTGGGAGTTACCCAAAAACAAAACCGTGCGGGCGGCCCAAAGCGGACAATATCATACTAATGTGGAGTTAAGGTCTGCTTAGCAAGCCCAACATATCGAAGATGTGGCTACCAAATGTATAGTCCTTTTGGCATACCTGGTAAGAAGAGAGGAAACAACATCAAAATTTTGCTAATTAAATTATCCTTGTTCAACATGATCGCCATTATCTGAAAAAACACATCACGTCTTATCTGGAAACCATATTAATTATTTAAGTTGAATATACAGATCATTAATACATATGATTCTTATCATGCAAAACACTGTAAAATAAACTAACAGCGTCACAAATTAGAATTTTCAAAGTAAAAATATGCAATTCATGTAAGGAACATAATGGTGTGAACATGTGAATAAGAGAAAACTAACCTTGAACGTTGTTAGCAATTCGATAGACTTGGCTAGTGTAAATATTCATTGTTGGTGATTGAGCATTTTCTCAAACACATAATAGGCACATGAATACTAATAGAGCATCACATAAAAAAACCAGCAATTATAAGAAAAAAATAACAATCAAGCTGATGAGTTTATTATGATTCTTTCCGACCTGTGAAGTACAACTCAAACTTACTAATTAAATGCTGCAAAAAAGACTAACTAAAAACAAAATCTTGATCTTAATGAACAAAAAAAATATTGTTAACTAATTCAATATACTTTCATATAAAGTACCTACTTACAAACATGAATTCAGAAAATTAAGGAGATTTTCGAAATTAAGATCCAGAAAATTCAAAAATTAAACAATGAGAATTTTATTAACCTTGTTTAACCTAGGTATAACCTTGTTTGCTTAAAATCATTGCACATGGCTCCTATTCCGGCCCCTCTTGTATTCTATTTTTCTATTTCCACTCCTATATTTAACCCTCTTTTCGCAAGTTGTCTAAATCCCTGTTTTCACAAATAATGTAAATCAATTGTCAAGATAACTAAACTGAAATTAGAATCATAAAATACCAAGAACAGAAAACACAATAAATATTTATAATTTTTTTGTCTAATTCTTAAATTTAAAAATTGTGCATGAATTGATTAAACTGATAAAAGAAATAATCTTAAAAGAATTAATTATTTCTTCAAACACACTTTAACAAATAATGTATGACAAAGAAAAAAAGGTCAAAAGAATGTTGCAGATTGCATTACTATCAGCCTCCCAAAAATGCTGCAAATGATCTAATGCAAATCATAACAATTAAAAATGTTAATTGTTAAAGCAAAGGCTACAAAAATTAACACAACCCATAAAATATACCCATTGACCCGCATAAGCTGTAATGACGCCCAATTAATTGGTTAGCTCTATATCTTAACTAATTTTTCATCCTGCCATCAAATGTAGACAATAAAAACTATAACTATTCATCCTCCCATTCATCAACAGCAGGAATACAATGGTGAAATAAGTACGAATACAAATATACCATCTAAGTTGGAATTCACTTATTGTCAATTTGTTGCTTACTAACTACTAATATAGTGCAAAATTGTTGATATAGTGTTAGAAATGTGGTGATAGTAATTTTTCTACACATAATGTTCACTGATTCTAGGAAGACCTTTATAAAAGAACCGACAACTTCATGCTCAGATAACGGTTGGGAAAAGAGATCATTTTACATCAACATCATTTAAAAAAAAAATCATCTCTTACCTTCTCTAACTTTGGATAGGGCGCATATGACTGTTATTCCCAGATTACACACTTGTATAATTGTAGAAGGGGGGGATTGAATACAATTCTTGATATTTATAAATTTCTGATAAGAACTCCAGAAATTTATGCAGAGATAATAGCAATGTAAGATTTAAACACAAACACATATAAAATCAGGTGGTTAATATGCACCACCTGAAGCTTTTATTTGAAGAAAACTCTGTGATACAAAATGTACACAGCTGCCGTTTTACAACTCTTTGCTTCTAAGGATATTCAAGAAACCCTAAGCAAATATGTCTGTTTTCTTTTCCTACAAAGAGTTGCTACACTTGGTTATATATCCCAAGTTTTACAAGTACTACTGGAATAAGATAATACTAATCTAATTCTAGTTGACTTGCTACTACACTCCAAATACACATGTAGCCGAAAGGTTGTCCTTGTGTTCAGACATGTCTCCTGCACCTTTCTTGTATTCATAGTGTAAATAGAATGCTTCTTTCTTCTGTGTTTCCAAAGTATGGCTGCCATACTGCTTTTTGTATCTACTATCAACCCATGTGATCTGTCAGTCAAACATGTCCTTATCAACTGCTAATCCCCAGCTAATCATAGAAGACAGTGTCAATGATTATCCGTTGATATTGTACACTGACATCCGTTGATGATGTATTGAGCGGTATCCGTTGATATTGGGACTTGAGCTGTATCCGTTGATAGAGTGGATTTGAGTTGTATCCGTTGATAGAGTTTTGTCTTCATCTATTGATACACTTTCACTTAGACAGAATTACATAGCATAGCTTATTCACAATTGGCTACCCTATTCTACCTATCCGTTGATGGTCAACATGACTGTGGATAAAAACACTATCAACTGATTACATAGAGATACTGCAGTATGCTACAAAACCTCATCCGTTGATGAGCTACCTGTCAACGGATAGAGTTATAAATCCTCATCCGTTGACAGCTACAAAACCTTATACAATTTGATTAATTGTGAAGTTATCATCAAGTACAACATATTCCTAACAATCTCCCCCAATTTATACTTGATGGCAATAAAGCATAAATTCAGGACCTTGATGATAACAAAACATTCCTAAAGATATATAAAGAACAATGCATAAATTGTATTAAGCTACAAAAATTAAAAACTGAAAGTTTGAGAAATTTACAGAGAAGTGCTCCTCTAGACTGAGCAGATTAAGACTGTTTCTTTCCTCTTGTTGGCATCACCCTTGATTTTCCTTCTTTGGCAGAGTTGGACTCAATCTGTATTTGGAGTTGCCTATAGAAGGCATCTTCTTCATCTACCTTTGGATTTAGCTTTTGTTGTAACCATCTCAGGTATTGAGAACTAGCCTTTGGTAGTTGGTCTTCTAACCTGAAGAATCTCCTGTTACCATCTTCATCCCTGAACTCCATCATCCAGAAGGGTTGAAGGTGGATTTTCTGTCCATTGTATGGGATCTTCATTTTCCTTGGTAGACTTGATGATGAGTTCCATTCCCTCCTTATTTGTTCTATTCTGTCCAGTATCTCCCCTTTTGCTATCTTGGAGAACCCTGTGTATCTCTTGATTGCAGAGAACACTTTGGTTAAGGTATGATAATTTTCTCCAAGAACCCTTTGTAGTGGCCATGTCCTTTCCATTCCTCCCTTGTATACAAAGACCAATCTTTCAGGCAAATGTCTATATTTGTCAATTCCTCTTACTTCTGACAATTCATCCAGATAAAGATTCATGCCAGAGTATTCTTCAATATCTGCCTGATAGATAAAATCATCCTTGTTTTCCAAGATTGGCTGCCTGACAATAGCAGGTACCCTAGCAACTTGAATTGGTTCCTTTGAAGGTTGCTTCCTTGGTTTCCTTTTCTTCTGTATAGGCTTCTGTTGAGGCTTCAGCAAGAATGAAGGAACCTCAATGGAGTCAAGATTCATTGGTTCCTCTTTAGGTACAATAGGCTCACCATGGAAATTCACAGCTGGGTTGGATACTTTTACATCAATAGGTTGTGATAAACCAACTGTCTCCTTGTCCTCAATTTCTGGAGAGACAGGCCTCCTTGCCTTTGATTTTATTCTCTTAGATTTGGATTTGGGGACTGATTTCCCTTTCTTTTTGAATTTGGGGACTTCCTCAGGTTCCCTCAATTCATCCTCTACCTCATCCAATAACTCTTGAGCCAGCCTTGCTTGCTTCTCATCTGAGTTTTCATATTGATATTCAGTGCTTGGTTGAGATTCTCTTAGCAGCCTTGAAGTCTCTTCTCTCTTGGCTTCAACAAATCTAGGATGGCTGTTGGATATGTTTAGAACTTTTCCATTCCTTATGATTACAACCATCCATTCTCTTACACAACTGTTAGTCTTCTCCTTGAATTCCTTGATTTGCTTCCCCATCAGCTTCCCTTCATCATCCTTGGGAAATGGAAAGTCCAGTTGTAACTTGTTCTTCCCATTTGCTTTTGGTGGTGAGTAGGGTCTTGTTTTGATGTAGGGTTCAAATTCTTTAACATGAGAAGGCTCAGCATCATAAAATGTAGGAGCTACAATTGCTGGAGTGAGCACCTTCAGAATTGTTGTAGATATTGTTGGAGCTGAGGTTTGGCTAGAGAACAGAGTTGATGCAATAGATTGATTGATCAATCTTTCTGTCCTCATTATCCTTTCATAGTTTTCCTCTTTCATCTTTTGTAGAGCTTCAATTTTGGCTAGCTTTTCCTCTTCTGTCAAGTTTGAGAAATCAAACTCTTCAGATAGAGCTACTTGTACAGGTTTGGATTTGCTGGGGGAAGCTGTGACAATGAATTCCTGTGGATTGACCACTATGGTAGGCTGCTGCTCCCCCTCACTTGCTGCTTCCCTGCTTTCAGAAATTAAGATTTGACTTGTAGTTGCCACAGCCTCTTCCACTTTCTCCCCCTTTTTGTTAGCATCAAGGGTTTGACTAGAAGTTGGGGCTGCAACTAACTTTTCTAGCAGTTGGGTTTGCAGTTTCTGATGTTGAAGAAATTGCTCCATCTGGGATTCCATCTTTTCCACTCTTGAGGTGAGTAGTTGCACAGACTTAGCCAGGTTGTCTTCTTTGAGGAACCTTTGTTGCAACACCCTCTGAGTGGCTGTAGGAGCTAGTTGCTCTAACTTGGAATCCACAGAGATCTTCACATCCTTGATTTCTTGTTTGACCTCCTCTAAGTTGGATCTCTAAATCACCATTTGCATCTTTTGTAACTTTAGGGAGTCAATTGCCTGTAGAAGAACAACCTTTCTCTGTGGATCTGCTTCTGGGTGCTCAGCCAAGGCAGATTTATATTGCCTTATGATTTCCATATCAAGTTGATGATAGGTGTAGCTGTGAGCAAATGTAAAATCATGAATACTGCTACCACCTTCATCTTCAGGGCTCTGGCTGTCTTCATCTTCAGAATCTTCAAATTCTTCACTCTCAGCAGTGGTTGGCAGAGCTGCTATTGATTCCTTAGCTCTAAGTAGAGACTGTGAGGTGTGCACTAGGTGCATTGCCTCCTCTGCTTCCACATTGCCCTGTTGTGCCAGAATTTGATAGGCAGGAACAGGGTGAGTAAAGGTTTCAGCATCCAAAGAAATGGAGTCAATCATGGACTGATATTCTCTTTGATATTCCATTTCCTTGGCTGCATCCTCAACCTCCATTGACTCACTAGCAATGGCTGCTTCTTCCATCCTTATTTCTCCTATAGTCCCTTCTCTCCCCTCATATCTCTTTTCTTGCATCAAGGGCTCCCCTTGGCTCACACCTCTCACACCCTCACCTTCACCTACTAAGGTGGAACCCTCAAACTCTCCTTTTGCCTGACCGGAAGAAATGGCCAGCCTCTCATTATTTACCTCTCCTTTTGCCTGCTCACAAGGCAGCCTCTCACTCCCTTCCCTCAATCCTAAAAGTGTTTCAACTACTGAGAACTCCTCCACACTTGACACAGGAATGTCAGATATAGCAGTGGTAGAGTGAGTTATCAAGGGATAAGGAATATCCGTTGATGGAGTAGTTATAGCTGTCAACGGATGGCTAGATAGAGGCGCATCCGTTGATGGAGAAACACTTGTCAACGGATGAAGGATATCCGTTGAGGAAGGAATAATTTTATCCGTTGAAGAGAAAACCAACACTGAATCTGTGGAGATTGATTTTAAGTTTGAGGCCACAGTCTGTGTTGAGAATTCTGGAAGGGAAGATTGATGGTCCAACAAATCATCTAAAAGATGATGACCACCAATTACAGAGTGGGGCTTCTCCAAGAATCTTAAAGATGGAGAATCAGGAATTGATGTAGATATCATATCCACATCCAGAGATGGAGTTGGTGATGGTGGATTGTAATGTGTGTCGATTTGAAGATTAAGATCAAGGGGCTGTGACTCCACATTTATTGAAGCCACATCAAACTGAGTTTGAGAAGGTACAGTTTCCTGTACAGTGTGTGCACCCTGTGATTCCCCTGTGGTTTTAGATTTCACTTTTCTTCCATAGGTTTTTGAGATTGGGCTATATGTGTCTCTAACCCTCTTGTGCAGTGTTCCTTGTGGGGAACTTGATTCAGTAGTCACACTCTGTTGAGAGAGTGTAACTGGAATTTGGCTTGAGGTTACATTAGCAGTCTTTTGAGAGACTGAAATGGTGGTTGCACTCATCTCTCCTTCCTTATCCTTAGGGCTTCTTTGATGTTCACCCTGTCCCTCACCACTCACAACCACCTTCACAATCCCCTCAAGAGTTTTGGTAGGTTTTACAACAGGTGTCTTTTGAGAGACACTTGAGGTTTGCTTTTTAGATTGTGATTTTGGAACTCTGGATTTGGTCACTTTGGTAGGAGCCTGTTTGGTCACAACTACAGACTCCATTGTGACACTAGAAGGCAAAGAAATTTGGGGGTTGGACATAGGGGTTTCAGAGTTAGAGATAGTTACCTGAACAATTGGTAGATATACCAATTGTACTCCTGCATTGAGGTTCATTCAAATTAGGTCACTTAAGACTCTCTTCTCCTGAACAAAACATTGGAACTTGCTATCCGGGTTAGCAATGGATAGCTTATTCTCAGATACATGCAGTGCTAAGAGCATTAAAAATCTAGCAAAGTAGATATTCTTGCTCCTAGTTTCCTTTTTACCCAACTTTGCAGCTATCTCATACATAACTAATGTGCCAAAATTATAGAATTTATCATTTAAGAGCATACACAACATAGTTAGCATGGACTGGGTAACAGCATCAAAATTACTAATTTTTCCTGAAAAAGTTTTAATGAAGGCATAACAGAAATAGCTCCATTCTTTAACCATTCCTTTCCTAACAATTTTCCCTAAGTTTTCAGTACTAAGGGCATAATTAATAGAATTAAGCACGGCAACAATTTCAGCATCAGTGGGTACTTTCAGATAGTTATTCTCAGGCAATTTTAAACAAGCAGTTATTACATCAGAATTAACCACATAGTTTTTACCCTTTAAAGAAAAAGCAATTGTACCGTCTGTGCCATTGTACTCAGCAGATGTCCACATTTCTTCAATTACCTCGTGGATTAAGGGAGTGGTGGCAGTCATAGCATATGACAGTTTGCATTTCTTCACGAAACTCATCAAAGTGTGGTAAGCTTCTGGAGCATTCACTGTGTCAACAAAGGCCGCGAAATTGTTCTTCTCATAGGTAAACCCAGTGGAGGACATCATCTTAACAATAGGCGCCATTGAAGTGATTGAACTTTGGTTATAGAGAGTTTTAGAGAAGAAGATGCAGTTAACTTTTGATATGCTTGAAAATGAATAAAAGTGAGATGTGAGAGTACAAGTCCGCCTTTTATATTTTTCAAGAATTAAAAATGAAATAATTAAAAGTAATTACTCCATTGGTCAAAAGTAACTGTCAGATAATAAATAAAAAGAGAATAAGTACAGCCATGATTAGATATACACGGTTACCAACGGTTATAAAAAAAATGTATATCAACCGATATAGAATGAACGGTTGAGATACAGTTTATCCGTTGATGACGTGGATAGCCTGTTACCCGTTGACATGCAAAAATCTAGTAATGTGTTTATACTATCAACGGATAAAAGGATATCCGTTGATAAGCTAATTTTGCCTTAGACAAAATTTCTACAGAAAATTTTTCTGAAAGTTTTAACTTTCAAGTAAATCAAAACACATTTCTAGCTTCAATTCATTGAAATCAAATATCACTAGGAATTATGACAAGTTAAGCATACCTAGCTCACCTACCAATCTTGTGAATGTGGATTCATCAAGAGGCTTGGTGAAGATATCTGCAAGCTGCATTTCACTTGGCACAAAGTGCATTTCTACTGTACCATTCATCACATGTTCTCTAATGAAGTGGTATTTGATGTCAATGTGCTTGGTTCTCGAATGTTGCACTGGATTCCCTGTGATGGCAATAGCACTTGTGTTGTCACAGAAAATTGGAATCTTCTCAACTTTTAGACCATAGTCAATGAGTTGGTTTCTCATCCATAGAATCTGTGCACAACAGCTTCCAGCAGCAATGTACTCAGCTTCAGCTGTAGAAGTGGAGACTGAGTTTTGTTTCTTACTGAACCATGAAACAAGCCTGTTTCCTAGAAATTGACAGGAACCTGTAGTACTTTTCCTATCAACTCTGCAACCTGCATAATCTGCATCTGAATAGCCAGTTAGATCAAAACCAGATTCTCTTGGGTACCAAATGCCAAGGTTTGGTGTTCCCTTGAGATACCTGAAAATTCTTTTAATAGCTATCAAGTGAGACTCTCTAGGGTCAGCTTGAAATCTAGCACAAAGACAAGTAGAAAACATTATATCAGGTCTACTAGCTGTTAGGTATAGAAGTGAACCTACCATGCCTCTATAGCTTGAGATGTCCACAGACTTTTCCTTAGTATTCAACTCAAGCTTAGTTGCAGTGGCCATAGGTGTTTTAGCAGATGTACAATCCATTAAGTCAAATTTCTTTAAGAGATCATAAATATATTTTGTTTGACTTATGAAAATGCCCTCATTAACTTGCTTTACTTGTAGGCCAAGAAAGTAAGTTAATTCACCCATCATGCTCATTTCATACCTACTTTGCATAAGTTTGGCAAACTTTTTGCAAAGCTTCTCATCTGTAGATCCAAAAATAATATCATCTACATAGATTTAAACAAGTATTGAAGAGCCATTAATATCCCTATGAAATAAGGTTTTATCTACTGTACCTCTAGTGAAGTGGTTCTCCAAAAGAAATTGAGATAAAGTGTCATACCAGGCTCTTGGTGCTTGCTTCAAACCATAAAGTGCTTTCATGAGAAGATATACATATTCTGGAAATTCTGGATCCTCAAAACCAGGAGGTTGATGGACATAGACCTCTTCTTCCAGTTCCCCATTTAGAAAGGCACTTTTGACATCCATCTGATAGACTTTGAAATTGGCATGTGCTGCATAGGCTAGAAAGATTCTTATTGCCTCAAGTCTTGCCACTGGAGCAAAAGTTTCATCAAAATCTATTCCTTCTTCTTGAGAATAGCCCTTTGCCACTAATCTAGCTTTATTCCTCACAATTATGCCATTTTCATCTGTCTTATTCTTGAGAACCCATTTAGTACCTATGACACTTCTATCATCAGGTTTGGGCACAAGTTTCCATACTTTATTTCTTTCAAATTGGTTTAGCTCTTCTTGCATTGCTAACACCCAATCTGGATCTAGAAGGGCATCTTCCACTTTCTTAGGTTCCTCTTGAGACAGGAAGCTACTGTATAGACATTCTGCTTGAGTGGCCCTTCTAGTTTGGACTCTTGAATTTGATTCACCAATGATTAACTCAAATGGATGATTTCTAGTCCATTTTCTTGCAGGTGGAAGGTTTGATCTTGATGAGGTTGCTTCATTTCCATGATCATGTTGATTTAGCATTGAATTTTGACCTTGAGAAACTCCCCCTGAGTTTGTTGTCCTTGCTGAATTATGAAGTTGACTGTCAATGGATGCATCATTTTGCCTGTCGACGGATGCTTGAGAAATCTGTCAACGGATGCATCTCTAATAGTGTCAACGAATGTTGCAGAATGACTGTCAACGGATGTTGCAGAATGACTGTCAATGGATGCTTCATTTTCAGTGTAAGCATCACTTCTAGTTGGTATAACAGCTCTAGGTTGATCTCTGTGGTCATGATCTTCATTTTCCTCATCATCATCATAGTACATTCTTCCTTCACCTTCATTCTCAAATTCCAACTTTTCATGGTAACCTTCATCATTTAGGCCTAGAATCTTTTGATCATCAAACACAACATGTACAGATTCCATAACAATGTTGGTTCTTAGATTGTAGACCTTGTAGGCTTTCCCTGCTGCATATCCAACGAATATAGCTTCATCTGCCTTTGCTTCAAATTTGCCCAAGTTATCTCCATGATTCCTTAGCACAAAACACTTACACCTAAAGACATGTAGGAAAGCTAAGGTTGGTTTCTTGTTGGTTAATAACTGATAAGGAGTCATTCCTCTAGCTTGATTGACCAAGGAAATATTATGAGTAAAGCATGCAGTGTTGACAGCTTCAGCCCAGAAATATGTTGGTAACCTTGATTCACTTAACATTGTTCTAGCTGCTTCAATGAGAGTTCTATTTTTCCTTTCAACAACTCCATTTTGTTGAGGTGTTCTGGCAGTAGAAAACTCATGGACAATTCCATTCTCTTCACAGAAAATCTTCATTGTGGAATTCTTGAATTCAGTACCATTGTCACTCCTGATTCTTTGTACTCTGTCTTCAGAACCATTGTTTAGCATTCTGAGATGATTGATGATGATTTCACTTGCACAATCCTTGGAGTGCAGGAAGAAGGTCCATGTGAACTTAGAAAAATCATCTACAATCACCAGACAGTATTTCTTCTTTGAAATAGACATGACATTTACTGGACCAAATAAGTCCATATGCAGCAATTGAAGAGGCTTAACAATGGATGACTCTGTCTTGCTTTTGAAGGATGATTTCTTTTGTTTCCCTAATTGGCAGGCATCACACAGCCCATCTTTGACAAACTCCAATTGAGTGATTCCTCTAGAAAGATCCTTTCTTACCAAATCATTCATAACTTTAAAATTCAAATGTGACAGCTTCTTATGCCATAGCCAACTCTCATCCTTACTTGATTTGCTGAAGAGACAAGTAATGGATTCTGAGCATGTTGAATTGAAGTCAGCTATGTAAACATTTCCTTTTCTAAAGCCTGTCAATACCACATTGTTGTCTTCCTTGGCAGAAACAACACAGGCTTCTTTTGTGAACTTTACTTCATAGTCTTTGTCACAAATCTGACTGATACTCAGCAAATTGTGCTTCAAACCTTCAACTAAAGCCACTTCTTCAATGATGACATTGTCTTTTGAAATCAGGCCATATCCCTTAGTATATCCTTTGATGTCATCTCCAAAGGTAATTCTAGGGCCAGCTCCTTCCTTGAACTCTGTGAGCAGGGTTGAATCTCCTGTCATGTGCCTAGAGCATCCACTGTCTAGGTACCATAGATTCCTTCTGTTTCCCTGCACACATTTCAAAAACAAATCAAGTTGATTTTGGTACCCAAGCTTCCTTGGGTCCTTTCTTGTTAGCCTTTGACTTTGCACTCTTAGCATTCTTCAACTTAGGTGTAGATGCTTGAGTGATGGGGTTTGACAAATGCTCATTTGCATGAATATTGGATGCATGCATGTGTGGAAAATTGGCATACATATTATTCATGTTAGGTATGTTCCATGACATTTGTGGCACATTCATAGATTGAAAGTAAGGATTAGACATATATGGCATGTTCACATATGGATTTGAAAAACTAGCATTTTGATACAAACCAGGCATAACAGGTATTGCAGGCATACATGGCATTGGTTGAGGTACATGAACAGGAGCCTTGTTGACAATCTTACAATTAGAAGATAGATGATTGACACTATTACAATTACTACAAGTTTTCCTAGGAGCAAACTTGTCAGGAGAGTAATTGTTTTTCTTGTTGATGCCTATCTTACCATTTCTGTTCTTTTTCTTTTTGCCCTCAATTTCTACCTTTTCATTGTCTGATTTACCAACAGCCTTTTTGTTGTGTAAATCACCTGTCTTAGCCTTCCCACTGGATTTGGTTTTGCTGCACTCACCACTAACAAAATTCTTGTTTACTGGACCATACTTGATATCCAGTTTTCTAAGTTCCTTCTTACTAACAGACTTTTTGTTAGTCGACGGATACCTCTCATCCGTTGACGGTTCATCTGTCAACGGATGATCACTATCCGTTGATTCACAAATAGTCTCTAGATCCTCAAGGCCAGGTTCTAGCTCCTTTTTCTTTTGAGTCCAGGTATCCTTCACAAATGATTCTATTCCCTGAACTTCTATTATGTTTTGTGAAATATTCCTACAACTTTGAAATTTAGCAATTATCCCTTGTTCTTTTTCAAGCTGGTCTTTTAAAATCAGTTCTCTTTTTAACACAGCTTCAAGTTCACTTTTAGCATTATTGCAATCAACTCTCATTTTCTCAAATTCTAGAAATTGAGTTTCTAGAGCAGCATTTCTATCACTTAAAAACAGATTAGACTCTTTAATCCTATTGTTCTCTTTAGTAAGTGATTTAAGAGTAACACTTAAGTGATATAGTTCAGTAGACATTTCATCTATAACACTATTGCATTCCTCTTTGGTGAGCTCAGAGAGATTAGTAGAATATACCTGATTGCTAGCTGAACTTGCTTCCTGCTCTCCAGAATCAGCCATTAAAGCAAGGTTGACTAACTCAACATCATCATCAGAATGATTGTCATCAACAGCCCAGTCATACTCTTGGGTCAAGAATGCCTTTCCTTTCTGCCTGAGAAGATCAAAATATTTCTTCTTATAGTCAACAGCCTCAGTTGGCTTTCCCTTGTTCTCAGATCTAGGTTTCTAGCATTCACTTATCATGTGACCAGCAATTCCACAATTGTAGCATTTAATTTTGGATTTATCCACATAGTTGCTTGTGGAAAAATCCTTGTTAAATGGCTTGGCCACCCCAGAGTTTCTCTTGAATTTCAGCTTAGAGAATCTCCTAGATAGAAAAGCTAAGTGCTCATCTATCTCATCCAATTCATCCTGCTGAAGAGCATTCAATTCCTCAGACACCTTTTCCTTGCTCCTGCTTGATTCTGCTCTACCTTTACAAACCTCCCCGTTTGGTGTAGAACTAGCAGTTTCTGTCCTTTCCTCCTTTTGCTCCAAGTTGGCAACAAGTGCAACTGACCCACTTTTCTTTTGAGACTTCTTAATCTCTTCATCCTGCTCCATTTCCAGCTCATAGGTCTTTAAAGTTCCATAGAGCCTTTCAAGAGTAAATGTCTTGTACTCTTGAGTGTTTCTTAGAGAAACAGTCATTGGCTTCCATTCCTTGGGCAGTGATCTCAGAAATTTGAGATTAGAATCTTTAACTTGATAGATTCTTCCATACAGTTTCAAACCATTTAGTAGCTTTTGAAATCTACTGAATGTATCATTCAATGTTTCTCCACTTTTAAAGTGAAAATGTTCATACTGTTGGATTAGTAGTTGCATCTTGTTTTCCCTTACCTGTTCTGTTCCTTCACACAGGGTTTGAACAATGTCCCATACTTCCTTGGCGGTAGTACAGTTAATAACATTGTCAACCATGTCTGTTTCTAGACCATTGAACAAAATATTCATGGCCTTTTTGTCTTTGTGGACTTCTGCAATATCTTCAAGACTCCACTCAGAAACAGGTTTGGGAATGAGAGTGTCAGGCACATCATCAGCCAGACCAACTCTTGTTGCTGTCTTCATTGGAACGTGAGGACCCTTGTCAATACAATCCACAAAGCCCTCATCAATAGACGAGAGATGTAGACGCATTTTTACTTTCCAGTGAAAGTAATTTTCTCTATCAAGAACTGGAATCTTCACTCCATAATCCTTCTTAGACATGTTGGAAGTGTGTTGATCTTTAAACTTCAAATATGTTAGAAGCTTGCTTTGATACCAATTGTTATTCCCAGATTACACACTTGTATAATTGTAGAGGGGGGGGGTTGAATACAATTCTTGATATTTATAAATTTCTGATAAGAACTCCAGAAATTTATGCAGAGATAATAGCAATGTAAGATTTAAACACAAACACATATAAAATCAGGTGGTTAATATGCACCACCTGAAGCTTTTATTTGAAGAAAACTCTGTGATACAAAATGTACACAGCTGCCGTTTTACAACTCTTTGCTTCTAAGGATATTCAAGAAACCCTAAGCAAATATGTCTGTTTTCTTTTCCTACAAAGAGTTGCTACACTTGGTTATATATCCCAAGTTTTACAAGTACTACTGGAATAAGATAATACTAATCTAATTCTAGTTGACTTGCTACTACACTCCAAATACACATGTAGCCGAAAGGTTGTCCTTGTGTTCAGACATGTCTCCTGCACCTTTCTTGTATTCATAGTGTAAATAGAATGCTTCTTTCTTCTGTGTTTCCAAAGTATGAATGCCATACTGCTTTTTGTATCTACTATCAACCCATGTGATCTGTCAGTCAAACATGTCCTTATCAACTGCTAATCCCCAGCTAATCATAGAAGACAGTGTCAAAGATTATCCGTTGATATTGTACACTGACATCCGTTGATGATGTATTGAGCGGTATCCGTTGATATTGGGACTTGAGCTGTATCCGTTGATAGAGTGGATTTGAGTTGTATCCGTTGATAGAGTTTTGTCTTCATCTGTTGATACACTTTCACTTAGACAGAATTACATAGCATAGCTTTTTTACAATTGGCTACCCTATTCTGCCTATCCGTTGATGGTCAACATGACAGTGGATAAAAACACTATCAACTGATACCATAGAGATACTGCAGTATGCTACAAAACCTCATCCGTTGATGAGCTACCTGTCAACGGATAGAGTTATAAATCCTCATCCGTTGACAGCTACAAAACCTTATACAATTTGATTAATTGTGAAGTTATCATCAAGTACAACATATTCCTAACAATGACTACTTTGAGCTAAGCCAAATTACTAAAAACAAATATACTGAAACAAACTTTTAGAATCACATCCAAAACTACATGTAATAAACTTTTAAAACTCAACCTAAATTAGATCACATATTGCATCTACAGTTTAAAGTTGTAGAGATTTCAAACATCAACATACCTTTGCCAGAACTTTCATCAAACATGTACACTGCATAATACAGATTATGAAATAAATCACTATAAAAATTAACTAAAATTTATATAGACTTTAAATGTATGTAATAATTCGCTCTTATGAAATCAAACCTGGTTTAATGGAGGTATCCAGAAATACTACTTCATCATTAGAAATCCTAAATCATAGAACAAACATCGTCAAATGAGATAGTGAATAAAAATTGATTGTAGAGTAAAAAGATGTAGATCGAGAAGAATATGGATTGAATTTAATCTTTTGAATCCACAACAGTGTTATCCAAAGACAAAGACATACAATTTACTAACCTATATGTTGTGTGATTGAGGCACGTTTCATCCATGGATTTTCGAGAATCAATTTCCTCCATATCTAACATAATATATGAGCATGTAAGTTTGAGTTTTGGTCTTAAAATTTAAAACCCTAGTTCTGAAAGATGATCGAGCTAAATTATTAGTGAAATAAGATTGGGCAAAATTCAAAATTTGATTAGTAAGAAATCATGCCTGAAATTAGCACGTTAATCGGATGATCCAGTGATACAACTCATTCACACGTATCCACAGGTATTTAATTTGATAAGTGTATTTGTTATTCACACGTATCTACAGGTATTTAATTTGATAAGTGTATTTGTTATTGGGCCGGATCAGAAGTCCATTAACCCGATTAAATGGATGTAATTTACAAACTTGTCCTTAAAATTTTAGAGAGCAATTCATGTAAGGAACAAAATGGTGTGAACATGTGACTAAGAGAAAACTAACCTTGAACGTTGTTAGCAATTCGATAGACTTGGCTAGTGTAAATATTCTTTGTTGGTGATTGAGCATTTTCTCAAACACATAATAGGCACATGAATACTAATAGAGCATCACATAAAAAAAATCAGCAATTATAAGAAAAAATAATAATCAAGCTGATGAGTTTATCATGATTCTTTCCGACCTATGAAGTACAACTCAAACTTACTAATTAAACGCTGCAAAAAATACTAACTAAAAATAAAATCTAGATCTTAATGAACAAAAAAAATATTGTTAACTAATTCAATATACTTTCATATAAAGTACCTACTCACAAACATGAATTCAGAAAATTAAGGAGATTTTCGAAATTAAGATCCAGAAAATTCAAAAATTAAACAATGAGAATTTTACTAACCTTGTTTAACCTAGGTATAACCTTGTTTGCTTAATATCATTGCACATGGCTCCTATTCTGGCCCCTCTTGTATTCTATTTTTCTGTTTCCACCCCTATCTTTAACCCTCTTTTTGCAAGTTGTCTAAATCTCTGTTTTCACAAATAATGTAAATCAGTTGTCAAGATAACTAAACTGGAATTAGAATCATAAAATACTAAGAAAAGAAAACACAATAAATATTTATAATTTTTTTGTCTAATTCTTAAATTTAAAAATTGTGCATGAGTTGATTAAACTGATAAAAGAAATAATCTTAAAAGAATTAATTATTTGTTCAAACACACTTTAACAAATAATGTATGACAAAGAAAAAAAAGGTCAAAAGAATGTTGCAGATTGCATTACTATCAGCCTCCCAAAAATGCTGTAATGATCTAATGCAAATCATAACAATTAAAAATGTTAATTGTTAAAGCAAAGGCTACAAAAATTAACACAACCCATAAAATATACCCATTGACCTGCATAAGCTGTAATGACGCCCAATTAATTGGTTAGCTCTATATCTTAACTAATTTTTCATCCTGCCATCAAATGTAGACAATAAAAACCATAACTGTTCATCCTCCCATTCATCAACAGCAGGAATACAATGGTGAAATAAGTACGAATACAAATATACCATCTAAGTTGGAATTCACTTATTGTCAATTTGTTGCTTACTAACTACTAATATAGTGCAAAATTGTTGATATAGTGTTAGAAATGTGGTGATAGTAATTTTTCTACACATAATGTTCACTGATTCTAGGAAGACCTTTATAAAAGAACAGACAACTTCATGCTCAGATAACGGTTGGGAAAAGAGATCATTTTACATCAACATCATTTTAAAAAAAAAATCATCTCTTACCTTCTCTAACTTTGGATAGGGCGCATATGACTACTTTGAGCTAAGCCAAATTACTAAAAACAAATATACTGAAACAAACTTTTAGAATCACATCCAAAACTACATGTAATAAACTTCTAAAACTCAACCTAAATTAGATCACATATTGCATCTGCAGTTTAAAGTTGTAGAGATTTCAAACATCAACATACCTTTGCCAGAACTTTCATCAAACATGTACACTGCATAATACAGATTATGCAGTAAATCACTATAAAAATTAAATAAAATTTATATAGACTTTAAATGTATGTAATAATTCGCTCTTATGAAATCAAACCTGGTTTAATGGAGGTATCGAGAAATACTACTTCATCATTAGAAATCCTAAATCATAGAACAAACATCGTCAAATGAGATAGTGAAAAAAAATTGATTGTAGAGTAAAAAGATGTGGATCGAGAAGAATATGGATTGAATTTAATCTTTTGAATCCACAACAGTGTTATCCAAAGACAAAGACATACAATTTACTAACCTATATGTTGTGTGATTGAGGCATGTTTCATCCATGGATTTTCGAGAATCAATTTCTTCCATATCTAATATATGATATGAGCATGTAAGTTTGAGTTTTGGTCTTAAAATTCAAAACCCTAGTTCTGAAAGATGATCGAGCTAAATTATTAGTGAAATAAGATTGGGCAAAATTCAAAATTTGATTAGTAAGAAATCATGCCTGAAATTAGCACGTTAATCGGATGATCCAGTGATACAACTCATTCACACGTATCCACAAGTATTTAATTTGATAAGTGTATTTGTTATTCACACGTATCCACAAGTATTTAATTTGATAAGTGTATTTGTTATTGGGCCGGATCAGAAGTCCATTAACCCGATTAAATGGATGTAATTTACAAACTTGTCCTTAAAATTTTAGAGAGCAATTCATGTAAGGAACAAAATGGTGTGAACATGTGACTAAGAGAAAACTAACCTTGAACGCTGTTAGCAATTCGATAGACTTGGCTAGTGTAAATATTCTTTGTTGGTGATTGAGCATTTTCACAAACACATAATAGGCACATGAATACTAATAGAGCATCACATAAAAAAATCAGCAATTATAAGAAAAAATAATAATCAAGCTGATGAGTTTATCATGATTCTTTCCGACCTATGAAGTACAACTCAAACTTACTAATTAAATGCTGCAAAAAATACTAACTAAAAATAAAATCTAGATCTTAATGGACAAAAAAAATATTGTTAACTAATTCAATATACTTTCATATAAAGTACCTACTCACAAACATGAATTCAGAAAATTAAGGAGATTTTCGAAATTAAGATCCAGAAAATTCAAAAATTAAACAATGAGAATTTTACTAACCTTGTTTAACCTAGGTATTGACCTAGGTATAACTTTGTTTGCTTAATATCATTGCACATGGCTCCTATTCTGACCCCTCTTGTATTCTATTTTTCTGTTTCCACTGCTTTCTTTAACCCTCTTTTCGCAAGTTGTCTAAATATCTGTTTTCACAAATAATGTAAATCAGTTGTCAAGATAACTAAACTGAAATTAGAATCATAAAATACCAAGGAAAGAAAACACAATAAATATTTATAATTTTTTTGTCTAATTCATAAATTTAAAAATTGTGCATGAGTTGATTAAACTGATAAAAGAAATAATCTTAAAAGAATTAATTATTTGTTCAAACACACTTTAACAAATAATGTATGACAAAGAAAAAAAAAGGTCAAAAGAATGTTGCAGATTGCATTACTATCAGCCTCCCAAAAATGCTGCAAATGATCTAATGCAAATCATAACAATTAAAAATGTTAATTGTTAAAGCAAAGGCTACAAAAATTAACACAACCCATAAAATATACCCATTGACCCGCATAAGCTGTAATGACGCCCAATTAATTGGTTAGCTCTATATCTTAACTAATTTTTCATCCTGCCATCAAATGTAGACAATAAAAACTATAACTATTCATCCTCCCATTCATCAACAGCAGGAATACAATGGTGAAATAAGTACGAATACAAATATACCATCTAAGTTGGAATTCACTTATTGTCAATTTGTTGCTTACTAACTACTAATATAGTGCAAAATTGTTGATATATTGTTAGAAATGTGGTGATAGTAATTTTTCTACACATAATGTTCACTGATTCTAGGAAGACCTTTATAAAAGAACCGACAACTTCATGCTCAGATAACGGTTGGGAAAAGAGATCATTTTACATCAACATCATTTAAAAAAAAAAATCATCTCTTACCTTCTCTAACTTTGGATAGGGCGCATATGACTACTTTGAGCTAAGCCAAATTACTAAAAACAAATATACTGAAACAAACTTTTAGAATCACATCCAAAACTACATGTAATAAACTTCTAAAACTCAACCTAAATTAGATCACATATTGCATCTGCAGTTTAAAGTTGTAGAGATTTCAAACATCAACATACCTTTGCCAGAACTTTCATCAAACATGTACACTGCATAATACAGATTATGCAATAAATCACTATAAAAATTAACTAAAATTTATATAGACTTTAAATGTATGTAATAATTCGCTCTTATGAAATCAAACCTAGTTTAATGGAGGTATCGAGAAATACTACTTCATCATTAGAAATCCTAAATCATAGAACAAACATCGTCAAATGAGATAGTGAATAAAAATTGATTGTAGAGTAAAAAGATGTGGATCGAGAAGAATATGGATTGAATTTAATCTTTTGAATCCACAACAGTGTTATCCAAAGACAAAGACATACAATTTACTAACCTATATGTTGTGTGATTGAGGCACGTTTCATCCATGGATTTTCGAGAATCAATTTCTTCCATATCTAACATATGATATGAGCATGTAAGTTTGAGTTTTGGTCTTAAAATTTAAAACACTAGTTCTGAAAGATGATCGAGCTAAATTATTAGTGAAATAAGATTGGGCAAAATTCAAAATTTGATTAGTAAGAAATCATGCCTGAAATTAGCACGTTAATCGGATGATCCAGTGATACAACTCATTCACACGTATCCACAGGTATTTAATTTGATAAATGTATTTGTTATTCACACGTATCCACAAGTATTTAATTTGATAAGTGTATTTGTTATTGGGCCGGATCAGAAGTCCATTAACCCGATTAAATGGATGTAATTTACAAACTTGTCCTTAAAATTTTAGAGAGCAATTCATGTAAGGAACAAAATGGTGTGAACATGTGACTAAGAGAAAACTAACCTTGAACGTTGTTAGCAATTCGATAGACTTGGCTAGTGTAAATATTCTTTGTTGGTGATTGAGCATTTTCTCAAACACATAATAGGCACATGAATACTAATAGAGCATCACATAAAAAAATCAGCAATTATAAGAAAAAATAATAATCAAGCTGATGAGTTTATCATGATTCTTTCTGACCTATGAAGTACAACTCAAACTTACTAATTAAAAGCTGCAAAAAAATACTAACTAAAAATAAAATCTAGATCTTAATGAACAAAAAAAATATTGTTAACTAATTCAATATACTTTCATATAAAGTACCTACTCACAAACATGAATTCAGAAAATTAAGGAGATTTTCGAAATTAAGATCCAGAAAATTCAAAAATTAAACAATGAGAATTTTACTAACCTTGTTTAACGTAGGTATTGACCTAGGTATAACTTTGTTTGCTTAATATCATTGCACATGGCTCCTATTCTGACCCCTCTTGTATTCTATTTTTCTGTTTCCACTCCTTTCTTTAACCCTCTTTTCGCAAGTTGTCTAAATCTCTGTTTTCACAAATAATGTAAATCAGTTGTCAAGATAACTAAACTGAAATTAGAATCATAAAATACCAAGGAAAGAAAATACAATAAATATTTATAATTTTTTTTGTCTAATTCATAAATTTAAAAATTGTGCATGAGTTGATTAAACTGATAAAAGAAATAATCTTAAAAAAATTAATTATTTGTTCAAACACACTTTAACAAATAATGTATGACAAAGAAAAAAAAGGTCAAAAGAATGTTGCAGATTGCATTACTATCAGCCTCCCAAAAATGCTGCAAATGATCTAATGCAAATCATAACAATTAAAAATGTTAATTGTTAAAGCAAAGGCTACAAAAATTAACACAACCCATAAAATATACCCATTGACCCGCATAAGCTGTAATGACGCCCAATTAATTGGTTAGCTCTATATCTTAACTAATTTTTCATCCTGCCATCAAATGTAGACAATAAAAACTATAACTATTCATCCTCCCATTCATCAACAGCAGGAATACAATGGTGAAATAAGTACGAATACAAATATACCATCTAAGTTGGAATTCACTTATTGTCAATTTGTTGCTTACTAACTACTAATATAGTGCAAAATTGTTGATATAGTGTTAGAAATGTGGTGATAGTAATTTTTCTACAGATAATGTTCACTGATTCTAGGAAGACCTTTATAAAAGAACCGACAACTTCATGCTCAGATAACGGTTGGGAAAAGAGATCATTTTACATCAACATCATTTAAAAAAAAAAATCATCTCTTACCTTCTCTTACTTTGGATAGGGCGCATATGACTACTTTGAGCTAAGCCAAATTACTAAAAACAAATATAATGAAACAAACTTTTAGAATCACATCCAAAACTACATGTAATAAACTTCTAAAACTCAACCTAAATTAGATCACATATTGCATCTGCAGTTTAAAGTTGTAGAGATTTCAAACATCAACATACCTTTGCCAGAACTTTCATCAAACATGTACAATGCATAATACAGATTATGCAATAAATCACTATAAAAATTAACTAAAATTTATATAGACTTTAAATGTATGTAATAATTCGCTCTTATGAAATCAAACCTGGTTTAATGGAGGTATCGAGAAATACTACTTCATCATTAGAAATCCTAAATAATAGAACAAACATCGTCAAATGAGATAGTGAATAAAAATTGATTGTAGAGTAAAAAGATGTGGATCGAGAAGAATATGGATTGAATTTAATCTTTTTAATCCACAACAGTGTTATCCAAAGACAAAGACATACAATTTACTAACCTGTATGTTGTGTGATTGAGGCACGTTTCATCCATGGATTTTCGAGAATCAATTTCTTCCATATCTAACATATGATATGAGCATGTAAGTTTGAGTTTTGGTCTTAAAATTTAAAACCCTAGTTCTGAAAGATGACCGAGCTAAATTATTAGTGAAATAAGATTGGGCAAAATTCAAAATTTGATTAGTAAGAAATCATGCCTGAAATTAGCACGTTAATCGGATGATCCAGTGATACAACTCATTCACACGTATCCACAGGTATTTAATTTGATAAGTGTATTTGTTATTCACACGTATCCACAAGTATTTAATTTGATAAGTGTATTTGTTATTGGGCCGGATCAGAAGTCCATTAACCCGATTAAATGGATGTAATTTACAAACTTGTCCTTAAAATTTTAGAGAGCAATTCATGTAAGGAACAAAATGGTGTGAACATGTGACTAAGAGAAAACTAACCTTGAACGTTGTTAGCAATTCGATAGACTTGGCTAGTGTAAATATTCTTTGTTGGTGATTGAGCATTTTCTCAAACACATAATAGGCACATGAATACTAATAGAGCATCACATAAAAAAATCAGCAATTATAAGAAAAAATAATAATCAAGCTGATGAGTTTATCATGATTCTTTCTGACCTATGAAGTACAACTCAAACTTACTAATTAAAAGCTGCAAAAAAATACTAACTAAAAATAAAATCTAGATCTTAATGAACAAAAAAAATATTGTTAACTAATTCAATATACTTTCATATAAAGTACCTACTCACAAACATGAATTCAGAAAATTAAGGAGATTTTCGAAATTAAGATCCAGAAAATTCAAAAATTAAACAATGAGAATTTTACTAACCTTGTTTAACGTAGGTATTGACCTAGGTATAACTTTGTTTGCTTAATATCATTGCACATGGCTCCTATTCTGACCCCTCTTGTATTCTATTTTTCTGTTTCCACTCCTTTCTTTAACCCTCTTTTCGCAAGTTGTCTAAATCTCTGTTTTCACAAATAATGTAAATCAGTTGTCAAGATAACTAAACTGAAATTAGAATCATAAAATACCAAGGAAAGAAAATACAATAAATATTTATAATTTTTTTTGTCTAATTCATAAATTTAAAAATTGTGCATGAGTTGATTAAACTGATAAAAGAAATAATCTTAAAAAAATTAATTATTTGTTCAAACACACTTTAACAAATAATGTATGACAAAGAAAAAAAAGGTCAAAAGAATGTTGCAGATTGCATTACTATCAGCCTCCCAAAAATGCTGCAAATGATCTAATGCAAATCATAACAATTAAAAATGTTAATTGTTAAAGCAAAGGCTACAAAAATTAACACAACCCATAAAATATACCCATTGACCCGCATAAGCTGTAATGACGCCCAATTAATTGGTTAGCTCTATATCTTAACTAATTTTTCATCCTGCCATCAAATGTAGACAATAAAAACTATAACTATTCATCCTCCCATTCATCAACAGCAGGAATACAATGGTGAAATAAGTACGAATACAAATATACCATCTAAGTTGGAATTCACTTATTGTCAATTTGTTGCTTACTAACTACTAATATAGTGCAAAATTGTTGATATAGTGTTAGAAATGTGGTGATAGTAATTTTTCTACAGATAATGTTCACTGATTCTAGGAAGACCTTTATAAAAGAACCGACAACTTCATGCTCAGATAACGGTTGGGAAAAGAGATCATTTTACATCAACATCATTTAAAAAAAAAAAAATCATCTCTTACCTTCTCTTACTTTGGATAGGGCGCATATGACTACTTTGAGCTAAGCCAAATTACTAAAAACAAATATAATGAAACAAACTTTTAGAATCACATCCAAAACTACATGTAATAAACTTTTAAAACTCAACCTAAATTAGATCACATATTGCATCTGCAGTTTAAAGTTGTAGAGATTTCAAACATCAACATACCTTTGCCAGAACTTTCATCAAACATGTACAATGCATAATACAGATTATGCAATAAATCACTATAAAAATTAACTAAAATTTATATAGACTTTAAATGTATGTAATAATTCGCTCTTATGAAATCAAACCTGGTTTAATGGAGGTATCGAGAAATACTACTTCATCATTAGAAATCCTAAATAATAGAACAAACATCGTCAAATGAGATAGTGAATAAAAATTGATTGTAGAGTAAAAAGATGTGGATCGAGAAGAATATGGATTGAATTTAATCTTTTTAATCCACAACAGTGTTATCCAAAGACAAAGACATACAATTTACTAACCTGTATGTTGTGTGATTGAGGCACGTTTCATCCATGGATTTTCGAGAATCAATTTCTTCCATATCTAACATATGATATGAGCATGTAAGTTTGAGTTTTGGTCTTAAAATTTAAAACCCTAGTTCTGAAAGATGACCGAGCTAAATTATTAGTGAAATAAGATTGGGCAAAATTCAAAATTTGATTAGTAAGAAATCATGCCTGAAATTAGCACGTTAATCGGATGATTCAGTGATACAACTCATTCACACGTATCTACAGGTATTTAATTTGATAAGTGTATTTGTTATTGGGCCGGATCAGAAGTCCATTAACCCGATTAAATGAAAAAAGTGGAATCCTTCAGGAATTAAGATATATTGATTTTTAGTTTTTGTGATAAAATTATTTTGTTAATTTTAAGTGTTTTGTGTAAGCGTCGGACTCGACAACAAATTTTATCCGTTTTCGAGTTTTCGAGTGTCCAACACTGGTACTGAGATAAAATTGAATTGAAGAGTCGTGCTAAGGGAGTATGAGAGTGCAGTGTTAAGATTCTATTATAGTATTACTTGGAAGTAATTTTGATTTACTAGTTTGTAGAATATAAACATCAGATTGAGTGTGTAGTCTGTAGGCACCTTAAATGGAGGGAGGGAAGGAAGAGTAATGGGCATTTATTACCTTAAATCAAAAAGTTCCGACATACCTTGGCTCAAAACATAGTTTGAATGTGAATTAATTATTAGAATGACTTGCACTGTATCTCTGCATTTCTGGTGCAGGTGCAGAGTTGGTGCCACTACTGAAACTATTATGGGAGTCTCTGGAAAATGGATTATAGCATTGGTTGGACTGAAGAAATCAGAAAGGTCAAAATCATCAGAAAAAGATGAAAATGTTGGTGCTCATCTCATAACTCTCTTTAGTGCCTTTGCATGTTCAGAGATATACAGGAGAGTACAAGTCTTATTTGTAACGCTTGATTTGATATATGTGTAATATTAAACATACAAATCCTTGTCTATCTGCAGGATGTTAGAACTAGGGGTAAAAAAACGATAAAAACATATCTGATTGTAAATAACTGAAAAAATATAATGTATTTGGCTGTTCAACCATCAAGTTATTAACTCTTTGGTTTAGGTAGATGGAAATACTGACAATTTTGTTCAGCCCTCGATCCCCACTTTGCAAGTGAAACCTAGAGTTGGACCGGAAAGACTGCACTGCACAACTACCATATAAAGAACAACGTTAGACTTATATTGATCATAGTATATGTTATTATTCCCTATGAAAAGATTAGATGTGACATGCTAATGCAGTAACTCATGGTGTTAAATTAGTCGACTTCTATCAAATAGTCGTTTAGTTATTATTAAAAAAAAACTCAAATTTGTGTATAATATGCGAACTTAATTATGCAAAGCAAACCATTATTGTTAAATAAGTACTTGAGCTTCCTGAAGCAAATAATGATTTTAGACGAAAAACTGTGCAAGTTGCAATTTGCCACACACACACACACAAAGAAGTAAGGTTTCAAGTCTATATATAATCTTCTACTTGCTGACTTTATGTTCAATCTCTTCTATACCATGATTATGTAATACTTAGAACTGCATCAACTGTATGATTCTCCACCTGCTTTTAAATCTCTGATATTATCCCAACTGAAATTGACTGAACCGAGTTTGGAACATATCACTACCAAGTCAACGAAACACTGATTGAAATGGGCAGCTTTGGTACAAACTAAGCATTTCAATTTGCACTTCATTTTTCAAGAAAACTGCCTGAGACCCATAATCTATATCCCTCCTTAGAACTGAA
The DNA here is from genome assembly GCA_036435485.1 of Saposhnikovia divaricata. Lineage (NCBI taxonomy): Eukaryota > Viridiplantae > Streptophyta > Magnoliopsida > Apiales > Apiaceae > Saposhnikovia > Saposhnikovia divaricata. The sequence goes on along the minus strand of CM071594.1, from coordinate 48,361,439 downwards.
AAGAACATTGCATTTGCAGTAATCTCTCTTTAATTATGTTGATAAAGCCAAAAAGTCAAGTTAGGAGATTGATAAGTGTGCAGGTGGTCGGATCTAAAATGGAACTTTAGGTAGCTATAGCCGATGTGAAGTTAATGAGATACAATTGTACAAAATGGGAAGATAATTTTTGGTAAAGGATCAAATGCATATATAAGTTAACTCTTATATAGGCTGGTTTTCGAAGGTGAAATATGGTAGGGGTTCAATCAGTAAGTTAATGACTTGGGATTGGTTTATCCCAATAAAACCCTTACAGTAAGTGTAGGACAGACTAGAGAGAAAAGTTTGCTCTCTGTAAAGTTCAAGTAAAAAAGATCGGTAAGTAGATCACTGGTCTTGACATGATACATTCCTTGCCTCTATATTATTCATGACTAATATACAATCTCAATATAAATAGTTCGCTCATAAGACACTCAGATCAGAGGAGGCTTATATGAAAAGTATTGGAAGCATAGTTCCTCCAGAAATTGCTCGAACAGCATTAATCAACAAGTAAAATGAGCCTGTCTTAGTATTCACATCCTTCAAAAGATCTAGCAACTATACTCAGAAGACACGATTTCCCTGATGTGCCAAATTTTGCGTAAGAGAAGCTATATGCCAAATTTACATAAGAGAACCTATATTCCCAATTCACGTAAGAGAAGCTATATTTTAATAATTATGATAATATCTTATGATTTAAAACTTTAGTTTTTGACAGCTGCCTCCAGTGTGATGAGGTAAAGTATGCATTTATACAATTATAGGCAAAATGCAATACACTTCATGTTAAATGAAAAAGTTTTGCTTAAATGACAGTGAACGCAGATTATCATTAAATTCCTCTTCTTCCAAAATTTCTAGAGAACATGTTATAAGTTTTAGAATATAATCTTAGCATCCCTCCAGCCATCACTGCAGAAACGCAATCTTAGAAGGACTTCTCGGAGGCAATTCAGAACCAGTCGGTACCGTTAATAATATTGCGTAGTGTCTATATAGACATTGATCCTAGTGAGCCCTGCTACCCATTATCATCCAAACACCATAGAGGACGCTGTACCGGATAAGTTTTGAAAGTCTGACCACCCTTCCTGCGACCAACTTTCTATGGATCAAATTAAGCACCTGTCATATTCACTTACGCAGCATGTAAGAAAGCAGCTTGTGGAGCTGCAAATAGGGAGCAGAGGCTTGTAAGAAGGCATTGATAAAATCAGAGAGAAGTATCACTTGTGGAAGTTTTTCAAACCTCTCGAACGTTAGGAAGGAAACTGTATATGATGAGAATACTTTGATTAGGTCAATACAATAAAAGTTTAGCCTTATTTTGTCTTAAATTTCTTGCCTAATCTTTTCGTGTTACTCTGGTTCACAACACAACCCCAAAAGCATGACTCTAGTAACTTGGTAAATGACTTGTTAGAACAAAATTCTTTCAGTCTTAGAATGTGAATTTTTCTTCAGCATGCACGCTTCATTCAGAATCAGAATCAGAAGCTGGTGCATCTCCATCCAATTCACTTCAAATGAACAATGTTTCTCAAGTTGAGCATAATATGAGAGAGCAATGGACAGCCACATGTATCCAGACTGCCTTTCGAGAAGTACTGGTACCAAACTTCAATCTTTGAGCTATTAAAATGTTGCCCACCAACGGTTCACTTTATTTTGATTGAAAGCTATTGGTACAAGTTAAACAATTTCTCCGTTAGAATATAATATATGATCCAGTTGGGACTTTCCTTTGACACCTTAAGGTTTTATATGAGTTGGTTACTTAACAACATGGTATCAGTGTTTAGGCACGCAAAGGTCTCAGGTTTGACTCTGTGCAATCCCCAATTTTCTCACAATTCCCAGTCTTCAACCCAAAATGGGCTTTCGAGTGAGGTTGAGTGTTAGAATACAATATAAGATCCCCCAATTTTCTCACAATTCCCACTCTTCGACCCAAAAATGGGAGGTCTCAGGTTCGACTCTCTGCAACCCCCAACCGGTCTCAGGTTCGACTCTCTGCACCCCCAACCCCAATTTTCTTACAATTCCAACTCTTCAACCCAAAATGGGCTTTCGAGTGAGGGAGAGTGTTAGAATACAATATAAGATCCCCCAATTTTCTCACAATTCCCACTTTTCGACCCAAAAATGGGCTTTTCTCACAATTCCACTCTTCGACCCAAAAATGGGCTTTCGAGTGAGGGGGAGTGTTAGAATACAAATAAGATCCTGGTAAGGCCTTGTTCTAACACCTTAAATTTTTAGAGCGATTGGTTGCTTAACAGTGTCGATCTCAATTTTAGCTTATCTTGTCATATTGTTGAAGTACTTCATAAAGATTTAGAAGGACCTTGCACACAAATAATAATATGTAGAGATTCTAATTTTGTTTTTATATCTGATGATATATACGTAGATTAAGAAGGAACTTGCACAATAATAGATTTCTATATCTTTTTTTTTTTTTGAATAAAACATACTTGCATATATTAATTCGTTTCCAAAGCAAGGTTACATGAAATAAATTCAGGAGCAACATCAATCCGCTCCATAGGATCTGACGTAGAATGTGCAACCTGAGCTAATACATGAGCTACACTATTCGCAGATCGACTCACAAAAATAATAGACACTTTCTCAAAGTGTTTAAGACTCTCGCTACCAGCTTCCACTATAATATCAAAATTAGATCGTCCTCTATCTCTGTCAAAATTAGATTTCAATATCTAAGTTATGCATTAAATTTTCCCTTATTAATGTCACTGTTGTTTAACGTCAACATACTAAACATAAATGTAGTCACTCGATTAGTGTCTGATATTATTGATAGCAATAACCTTTGGGCCTTTCAAACTTGAGAGACTAGGTAAATTTTACCTCGTTGTTGTGTTAGGTGAAAGGTAGGTATTTTTAAGAAGTTTTATTATAATACTAATCTTGTATCAACTTTAAATGTAGAAATCCAAATCTGTGAGTGTATGATTGAGGCAGAGTCTGAAGTCGAATCAAGGATGTCTCTATATCAACTCCCTGTATTTACTTTTTTTCCTTTATAGAAGAAAAATATTGTCCAAAATTAATGCAGTTGCTGGGCTCCTCTTGTACAGGACACCATTTGAAGTAGCCCTCTATCCCCAAGCAAGATTGGTGCTAGAACCAATAGGATATGCAGAGAACATATATAAACCAAAGAAACAGTTGTATTTCTTGTGACGTTTTCAGTACTCGATTGTTTGAAATTTAAAAATTAATTAAACAGTCTGTAGTACTAATTCTAATTTCACAGTTTAAACAGTATATGCTGGGATCATATTTAAGCCTGAGGAACATTTGTCTTTAATATGACAATTTCAACTTCTAAAGCTTAAGTTTGGTAAAATATGAGTCCACTGCTTACAAGACAATTTGTTAGCCATGTTGTTAAAATTAAATACCTTAGCTCTAAATTAATTATATAATACCGTTCATAACCTTTTGATTAATTATATGACATAAGAATCTTCGGTGACAACTTTAGGCGAGGCAAGCACTAAAAGCGTTAAAAGGAATAGTTAGACTGCAAGCCCTTGTCAGGGAGCATGCTGTAAGAAAACAAGCGGCGATTACTCTTCGTTGTATGCAAGCGTTAGTGATCGTTCAAGCTCGGGTGCGAGCTAGAAGTGTTCTCCTGGCATTGGAAAACCAGACATCGGAGCAGAAACTTCAACAACAACTTCAACATGAAGCCCGTGTTCGAAAAGTAGAGGTATGTAGTCCTCATACTATATCCTTTTGATAGAGAGTTAATTATTCGAATACTAATATCGGGAATTATAATCGATAATCATAATAGTAATATCAATAGAGATCAAATATTAAGAAAAGTGTTTTTTATCAATCAAGTGTTTCTGTCTATACAAAGAAGAGATTCTCTCCCTATTCTCAAATTGCCAACCCCTTACAAATGAGACAAATGGTTATTTATAGGGGTTTCTTGTGAGTTCCCTTATACCTAATTTATTTGTTCCCTAAATTTACACTAGTGGGTTTCAAGGGCTTAATACAATTACAATGTTTAATGGGCTAATACAATCTAAGTTAATCCATTTATCTAATACAAACTAATCCATTAGGCTTCATGGTCCAACATTTGCCCCCCCTTAATGAGGAGGGTATCTTTAGATCCCTTCTTTTTTGGTACCTATTAAAAGAATACGATAAGATAAGATAAAATAAAGTAAAATTAATTTTGAGTAGATGAGAGGGGGAATTTTATTTATTATTACTATTATATATATATATATATATATATATATATATATTATAAATACGCAAATTTTGGATTTTCAGACTGTGAATTATTGCTGAAGCGGTTCCTATCCCAAGTTTACGACTTCAAAGCTGCAGGCAAATCCTCTCTAAGGAAGTTTATACTTATCGCCAGGTACCCTCGACCACTTTTAATTTCTTGTTCTTCCTTTGCTTTTTTGGGCATTTTCATATCAATTAGGCGTATTATACTTCATTATGAGAGAAATGTCGTTCTCGTCTTCTTCCTCTCATACACCTAGCAATAGAGATTTAGGGAAAATGCCTGTTAAAGACGAGGGTTTAGAAGATTCTGTGAATTTAGATCACTTGGACATCCCTGAACTTGGGACTGATCATAACTTTGACTTCATGAATGAAGAGGGGAGTACATAAGAAAGGGTTTATGTTCCGCCTCCTCTGAGTCCACAAACGATAGCCAATAGAGAGAAAATTGTGTCTGATGCTGTAACAGCCCAAGATCCGGGGTCAGGGACCTGGTCGTTACGGTCTCATATTCCATAAACAGTACTTGCACTTGAGTCCAAAATAAATAAGTAACATGCTACGACCCCGCAATAATATTACATCAGACACAAACAGTTATAGTCCCAGAGATGAAATTGAAATAAGTCTCTACTAATAGGATCCACGAATATAAGTTATTACAACCCAAAATGATTACAACATAAGTTTAAAAGTTCTTGCCGTTGATTAACATTAATTATACATATAATTAAGGTTGAAAACAAAAGCTGCCAGTCTACCTCAGCAATGGTAGCAACCATATCAGCGGGTAGTCCTACGATTGGAGTCACCTGCTTGCGTCGAGTGCGCCTTACGCGGGCCATCAAACCTAGCTGTTGTTGTGATATAAATAATAAAGCAATGGTGAGCAATAGCTCACCAACAAATATGTATACTGAACAATAATATATATAACAGTTCAAAAGTGTTTTTGAAACCATATGCCATGCATTAACGAACATTGTGCCAATATAATATAAACGATGAAGTTACGAGGTATTTCAGAGTACTTGTAGTTCTGAACAGTTTTCAAACCCTGTCAGCAGGAGTGAGACTTCATGTTGCAGAAAATAATTAGATTTGGATGATGAATCAATGCTGGAGTATGTCGCGCCGGATGACACTACCTTACGATGATCAGTCGCAGGTCGTGCACCTCAAAATTTGTTTCTCTGCATGTAGAAGGAGAACATATGGACACCACCATACGCTGGATCTCCCTAGCCATCTTTGGGCTTAGTCGGGGTCGGCGCTACTCGGACCCTACTTCCAGGATGGACTGTCCCAGAGCCTCTTATACCTGTTTACAATGATGGACTGTCCCACAGCCTCTTACACAAAGTTTCAATGATGGACTGTCCCACAGCCTCTTACACAAATACTCCTAGTTCGAGTAAATCCATGACTCTGAAACGTAAAGCTCGTTCCCCTTTCCCCAAGTGTAATACTTGATGATAGGACTCCACAAAGTAGTCGTATCTAGTTGGAAAGAAAAATTCACCAATATTTCCCAAGCTGTTGCTTGTTAATGGATATCCACTTGTTCCAACAATCTTACCCCTCGAATGATGAGGAAGTAATACAAAGACTCAATTTGATGAATAGCAACCAAGTTGCGAGTGTAAAGAATAGTTTCAAAAGATTTATGATCGGAAAGTCAAACAAAAATAAATAACAGCCCTCAGGTAAGGTTCCCTTATAATTTGGAAGATAGATTCGAATGAAGAATGGAGTTTCGAGAACCTCCCCTTGATAAAAATAGTCATAATAAGACTCAGAAATATTTTATATAATTTTTGAAGGTCAAGGATAATATTTGAATAAAATAATATATTTTAAAACTAGTTAAAAGAATTATATAAATATTCAAAGAATATTTATTAACTCATAAATATTTAAAGAATATTTTTAATATAAAATATTGCTCAAAGTAACCCTCGAATAAACATATGAGAATATTCATTAAATAAATAATTCCTCGAATAAATATTCAAAATAATATCCGATAATTTAATCAACCTTAAATGAATATTCAATATAATATTCATTAACGAAATAAAGCTCAAATGAATATTCAAAATAATATTCATTAAATAAATAAACTCAAATGAATATTCCAAAATAATATTCAATAAATAAATAATCTCGAATGAATATTCAAATAACATTCCTCGAATAATTATCACGTAATTAATACTTATGGAAATATAAATAATGTTCATAAATAACATTCCTCAAATAATCTGTCACTGGAATCTCTCCGGGATTCCATGACTATCTCTATATTACAAAATACCGACTCCCGGTCTATATTTAATGAACGAAGATCATATGCCCTTCGCTAAGGGTCTTAGCAATATCCGGCTTATAATTAGTATATCTCGTATCTAACTTATAAGCCAACATCAATCAGGGAACAAGTATCACAATATAATTTGACAGTAGGCATGCATGCTATGGAATATGTTATAACAACAATCAATTATATATATTATCACAACAACAGTTCCAAGGTATTGGAAACTTGCTTGGTAGTCGAGTAGGGGTAGCGTGTCCTGGGTCAGCTCGATGATCTATAAACAATCAAAGTATTCGAGATTAATCACTTAACGCTTTTGAAAGGCTAAGTATATACTTAACTTAGATTAAGACACGTTTTCAAGTTATCTCATTATACACCCTCTAGTGTAACTCTTTTTATCACCGTTATGACCCGACATTTGTTCGTTATTAAGGCTTGTCATTACACTTACCCTTGGTAGGTACTTATGCCACAAAAGTGCTAAGGTCGGTCGTTTACTAAAAGAGATTATACCTCGAGGTTTATTGATCGTTTTCTAAGTGATTTCTCAAAGTTATAACGACTCGTTCTTTTTAGGGGTTGATTCGTACTTAACCCTGATTCGAATATTTTTATAAAATCGAAAAATGATCCGTTTGACATGAGGTTTTCTATCACACCTTCCTTATGATCTCTAATATTTAATTATCAAGATTCTCCACTGAATTAGTAATATTAAGGGGGTTCAATTTCAGTTACGAACTCGCACTTACGGTTTTGAATTACTTTTACTAATTTGACCATAACTCCTAAACCGTAAGTCCGTTTGCTTCGATTCTCGTGCCAAAACGATCTATGACTCGAGATCTATAAGGGTAGGTCATATATACATCAAGGCCAGAAAATTAACCCAACTGTTATGCACGAATTTTAAGGGTTTAACGAAATTTCGGCATTACGACGACTATAAATCGAACGTTTCTAAATTGATAACATCACAACCAAGCCACACCGGGCATACCATCAATCTTATACACATAATATTCATCACATAAGTCCAAGAACATCTCACTTCATCATCATAATCATCATATGGCTAAACCAACTACAAGATCATGCTTACATGCTTATAATAACACTATAATCGTAACTAAGCTAAAATCCACCAAGAACATACATAATCTCAAAGTAAGATCTAGGGTTCTTAAGAATTATACCTTCCTTGGAGAGTGTACAAGCCCTAATAAACCTTGTATAGCCCTTGTATGGCCTTATTATAGCTTAGATCATCCAAAGAAAACAACAAATCAAAGTTTATTCATGAAAGTTACTATTCATCCTCCAATTTGATGATTTATTTGAAAATGGAAAAAGTGGAGTTTGAAGCTAAGATTTCTAGGATAGCTATTATATGAAATGTAGTACTCACCATAAAATTTTGGAGATCTAACAATGGTGGGAAGGTGGATTTTGATTCTTGAATTTAGGCTAGGGCCGAATGGAAGTATAATGGGGGGGGGGAGAGAGAGTTTGCTTGCCTTGCTCTTGCTTTTTGATCTAATATTGTATTATTATGATAATATCTTGCATAAAGTAGCTTTAATAAAGTGGTGTGGTCATGGATGATGTATTTCAAGTGGACAAGTGTTGATGATTAGTGGTAAGATGAGAAAATGATGCTAAGTACTTGGTTTGTTGCTAAGTATGCTAGCTACTCTTGTAACTACTTGGTTACTTGATATTATCTACTTGCACATGCATGCATCTTGGTTCTCTGCTTGTTTATTTGTCCGGTTATTGCTCAATTTCATTGATCGTTCAGAGGAATATCTCAAGTATTTCTCGTTATGGTTTTACCGAAAACTGTCTTAATATTTATACTACCATTCTCAATCCTCCTTTATAATTCTTGAATTTAAATCCATTAAATCTTTATATTAAATCCTTAAATCATTCAGTGTCTAGAGAAATCTCGGAGGAAATAAAAGTGCTATTTTTCCTGAATCTGATATCGTTTACATACACTTATATTGCCTATCGGTCATTAATACGAACTCAGAAATCCGTTCTGAATACTCCTATATAGCGTCGTCTGATAATATTCCAATTTCCACCAAAAACACTATTCATTGCTTATTTTCTTTTTAATTCTTATAATTAGAAAAATGTCCTCGCGTTTTCCCGAGCGTTCCTTAACCCTTTTACGGAACCACTGGACTTATAACAGATATCGATTTGGATAACATGAGAATAACCTTCCTCCTTGGAATTTACAATATCTTACTTATCCAGGAGATAGATTATTCTTATCTAAGTTGTCAACCAATTGCATTGTTCATGGCATATAAACATTTGAATCAAAATTCGTTAAATATTCATTCACTGAAACCACTGTTACACTTATACTCCATTACATAATAAAAGTTTTAATTACTACCAAAAATCTGGATTCTTACAGATGCCTTAGTTGCTGGTTCAGCAGAATTGGGTGACAAACTTAATCTTAATTATGCTAGTATTTTTGTTGATCGCCCTCTAAGTGTCAATGTTGGAGCTTGGTTTAATAAAAATAACGGATATAAGTGTACAGTTTCGTTAGCCAAGGATCGAGTGTGGAGGATGCCTGAGTTTGGTGTTCAAGGTATTCCTATGATTCATTTTGAACTTGGGTTACTCTTGCCAATGCACCCTTTTCATCTCGCCATTTTCGAGGCTGTGGGTTGTGGGATCTCGTAGTTGACCCCTAATTCTGTGGCCCAGGTGAGTGGGATTATAGCTAGATGTGCTGAAGTGGGGTATGTGCCTTCTATTCGTTTGTCTTTCTCGATTTTTGGGATAAAATATTCTTGAGGGCAAGTTTATTTTGACAAATTGACTGGTAGGTCTAAGATTGTAGACGTTAGATTATCGAATTCGGGATGGCATGGGAAGTGGATGTATTATTCCGGGCCCGACTTAGAATTTGTTCCTCCTTGTCAAAAGGTTTTGCCAGGGACCATAGATTATTTGACCAATATGGTGAAGTACGATAAGATCTTTTTAGACAGGTTCTAGGGCGAGGGTCCCTTATATACTCATACTATGTTGAAGGATCCTGTGTTTTAGGAAAATAATAACTGTAAGAACATATTATCATTTTTAATTAGCTTTTTGATTTATCGTACGCTTACATATTGTTTTGTTCTCTTGCAGTAGCTGGAGAGTCTTTGAAGGAAGTTTTAAATAGTGGGATTAAAGAAGATATGCATAAAGCGATGTTGGTCTTGGTGAAACGATCCACCGTGAATCGGGCTTCACCAGTGAAGGAGGTTCCTAAAGTTGCTAATTCTGCCCCCATTGATAGGGTCGCTAATAAGAATATCCTGTCTATTGAGGGTGAACCTGCTGTTCGCGATCGTGCGAGTAAAAGGACAAGGGGAGATGGTGACGAGAAGACCTTGAGACGCGCTTCGTCGAGGAGGGTTGGTGATCCCCCTCGTTTTGGACTAGGAAAATCTTTGACCATACTGGGGTCAATAGGGAGGTCCTGCCCCCATACTTCAAGGTTGTTCTTCAGATGAACCCCTGCAGATTGAGATTAACCCGAATGAACGTTGGACTGCTGGTTCACGCTTCCATCAGTGTTTAGCTCGTGGTGGACGGGTAATTACTTATGCTTTTTCTATGCTTTATCATTTTGTTTATTGTTATTTTGTTTTTAATGTTAATTACTTTTGTTTATTTTATAGCTTCTTGCCGGTCTAGCTCACATTGTTAAAGACTATCGTGCTGATACCGATCACCAATTATCGTGCGCAAACTGTGCAGCGTCGTGCTGCTGAGGCGGAAGGTCGTGAGGTGAAATTGGCCTTAGAGATTGAAGCGTTAAAGAAAGACTGTCAGGATTCGAAGATGAAGATCAAAGTTCTCGAAGACGAGATGGTGCCGTTGCGAGAGGCTATAAAAGTAGATAAGGAGAAAATGTCTGCTCTTGAGACTGACGTTGGTCTTCTTCGAGGTGAACGTGACGCGTTAAAAGGAGAGGTGACGAATCTGAAGCTGGAATTGGATAAGGCTGCTGAGGAAGGGGCTAATGCTATGTCGTCAGGATATCAGGGTTGTTATGAGCGCTTAGCAAAGACCGGGATAGATTTGACTAGACATTCGTTGGATGACTATTGTGCCAATTTGGCAAAGATGATGGAGAACAAAGACGGGAATGAAAGCAATGTGTATTGAAGGCGGGGGATGCCCCGTGTCTTTTGTAATAGTTTATTTCTGCCCTTGAATTTCGGTGTTATTAATTTTTATGTAACTTCTAAGATCGTTTTATGACTATCATATGCGAGGTATGCCTCGTTAATGATGTATCTGACTTGGGATTGTTCTGGTAACGTTTAAATTTTTATTTTGGAAGCTAAATTTGTTCCAAGTTTTAATATGTTTGAATCTTGGGAAGAAGTTTTTGGTACTTTTTTAATTGGCATTTAATAGCGAGGTACGTCTCGTGTTTTATACATCTCTTAAATTATTCTAAATTTCATGTTTTGTAGATCTGAGCAACGATATCCTTGGAAAGTAAGAGGTGACTCATAACTTGGCCTTACCTTCTCTTTTAATTTGGTTAATCACTTTAAACTCCTTGGGGAATATCGAATATGTTTTGCGTACTTTTGGTTGCTTAAACAAAGTGTGTTGTTTCTTTCCAGAGTACGTAGAAGGATGATAGTATATTTTTGTAGATTATATTCGACATATCAAACTATCTTGGTAATGTTGTTTGCAAAAGTAATTTAAGGCATTGAACATAATGAAGGACCAGCTTTATTCAGTAATTTAATGGTACCAAGGTGGGGATCTCATATCAACCCCTTTTCACCTTGATATTTTAATATGATTTGAAAAGCGATATAGCTTGTCCTTGTTTCAATCAAAATACAACTACTGATAAAATTTCTTTAGATGATTTGCATTCCATGCATTCTTGACCACCTCTCCATCGAGTCGCACCAGCTCATAATTTCCTAGGCGTATCACTTTCGCGACTTTGTATGGTCCTTCCCATGGTGCCTTGAATTTCCCCGAGATGGTGGGTTGGGACGAAGCTGACTCTCGTAGAACGAGGTCATTGACCTGGAAGTCTTTCGGCTTTGCATTCTTGTTGTAGTACTTTGCCACCTTGGCCTGGTACTTGATTGTTGACGCCGTTGCCTCATCTCTAACCTCTTCAAGGAGATCGTTATCGAGCTTCAACCCTTCCAGGGAACCATTAATCTCGAAATCTTCGATTCTAGGGGAGTCTGGCGACACCTCGACTGGGATTACGGCGTCTGTGTCGTAGGCAAGTCGGAAAAGGGTTTCACCCGTTGCAATCCTTGGAGTGGTCCTATAGGACCATAAAACGTTGGGGAGCTCATCAACCCAACTACAAGGGTGATCCTGGATCCTTTTCTTGAGACCTTGGAGGATAATTCTATTAGAAACTTCAACTTGTCCGTTGGCCTGTGGGTATGCCACCGATGCTTTGAGGTGTATGATTTTCAGTTGCTTCAGCATTGACTCGAAATCATCACCAACGAACTGGGTCCCATTGTCGGTAACAACGGATCTGGGCACGCCAAAATGGAATACAATAAATTCCATGAAAAATTCAATCATTTCATTCTCTCTGATTCTTGCGAGGGGTTTCGCTTCTATCCATTTCGTCGCGTAATCAGTAGTGACTACAATGTATTGGAGCTGAGCTTTTGCTTTTGGGAACGGTCCCATGATATCGATGCCCCATTGGAAGAATGGGCATGAAATGAGAATTGATGACATCAACTACGAAGGCCTATGGCTAACATGACTATATAGCTGACATGATGGGCATTTTTTAACGTATTCTTCACAGTCTCTACGAATTGTGAGCCAGTACAAGCCTTGCCTCAAAATCTCGTGTGCTAGGTTTTTGGCACCTAGGTGCTCCTCACATATTCCCAAGTGGACTTCAATGATTACCGATTCCAACTCGTCGGGGCCAAGGCAACGAAGAAGAGGCTCTGTTAAAGCTCGTCTGTAGTTTCGAGTCCTTAACACAGTAGCTTCGTGATTTATACATCAAAGATCTTGCTTCATTCCTGTTTTCTGGTAATAGGTTTTTGCAAATATAATCAAGGAAAGGTATTCTCCAATCAGGTTTTGCCGAAATAGCATTTACAGTGGGGATTTCTACTGATGGTGATTGGAGTTTTTCGACGTATACAGGTTCACCATTTGAGGCTATTGATGAGGAAGCTAATTTGGATAGAGAATCTGGCAACTAATTTTCAGTTCTGTCGATATTTGTCAACTTCTAAGAGACGAATCTTGCAAGGAGATTTTGAGCTCGTTGAAGATAAGCTGCCATTCTGTCATTGTGTGTTTTGAATTCACCTGTGATCTGTTTAATGACTAGTTGTGAGTCGCTAAATATGTCTACCACGTCAACTTTTAGACCAATAGCGAGGCCCAACCCGGCGAGCATTGCCTCGTATTCGGCCTCATTATTCGTTGCTTGAAAAGCAAAGGTAATTGCTTGCTATACTTTAAATCCTTCAGGACTGATTAGTATGATGCCGGCTCCGCTCGTTTCAGAGTTTGATGATCCGTTAACATAGAGGGTCCAAGGCCTTGATTGATCTCTTTCGTCATCGAGTTTCGCCATTTCATGCTTAGAAAACTGACATTCAACGACAAAGTCGACGAGCGCATGGGCTTTCATTGTCGTGCGAGGTTTATACACTATATAGAATTGACTTAGCTCGATAGTCCACGCCGCGAGCCGACCAGTCATATCTGGTTTGTGAAGGATTCTCTTCAAAGGTTGATTAGTCATGACTTGAATTTCTCTTCCTTGAAAATAATGTCTGAGCTTGCGGCTAGCGATAACTAAGGCAAATACAAGCTTTTCCACCTGTGGGTACCTGGTTTCTGCGTCTCGCAGGGTGTGACTAATAAAGTATACTGGCATTTCACCTTCGAGGGGAACTTTAACCAACGCGGTTGCGACCGTTGCATCGCATGCTGACAAATACAGCCTTAAAGGTTCTCCTGGCCGAGCTTGAGTCAGGATCGGAGGCGAGCTCAAAATTTTTTTCAGTTCTGCGAGACCCTTCTTGCACTCGCCAGTCCATTCAATTTTTGACTGTTTGGATACGCCTTTGATGTCTTTGAAAAGGGGGAACATCGTTTAGCTGATTGTGGAATGAACCTTTGTAAAATAGCGATACACCCCGTCAACGTCTGTACCTCTTTGAGAGTAGAGGGATTTTTCATGTCGACAATGGCCCTGATCTGATTCGGGGCGGCTTCGATCCCCTTTTGAGTTAAAAGAAAACCCAAGAATTTCGCAGACATCATCCCAAAGGAGCACTTGGCTGGGTTTAAGCGCATATTGTGACGTCTAACATTGTTGAACGTTTCTTGTAGATCTTTAACATGATTAAATGATTTTTGTGACTTTGCAATGAGATCATCGACATAGACTTGTAGGTTCCGCCCTATCTGGATGCAAAGATCGTGTCCATCATTTGTTGGAAAGTTGCCCCGGCGTTGATGAGGCCAAAGGGCATGTTTTTGAATGCAAAGACACCTCTATGGGTGATGAAGGCCGTTCTTTCCCAATCTTGACTATCCATCTTTATTTGATTGTATCCCGAGAACGCATCCATGAATAATAGGAGTTTGTGGCCAGTAGTAGCATCAATTAATTGATCGGTGTTTGGTAATGGATAGAAATCCTTTGGACAAGCTCGATTGAGGTCTGAGTAATCGACGCACATTCTCCATTTACCATTATTTTTCTTTACCAGCACTGCGTTAGCGATCCATTCAGGAAATTGCACAGGTTCGATGAATCCGGCCTCGAGGAGCCTGTCGATCTCGACATCGATTGCCCTGGCTTTTTCTTCCGAAAACACTCACTTCTTTTGTTTTACAGAACGTGCTCCTGGTTTAATATGGTGTGAGTGACAGGCTATCCTCTCGGGTATCCCTGGCATATCCTTTGGATCCCATGCGAAGATGTCAACATACTCGCGGATAAGAGTAATGATCTGCTGGCGGAGATTGCCTTCGAGGTGTTTACAAATTTTGGTTACTTTGTTGGGATTACCTTCTTCGACCTTAATCTCAACAGTTTCTTCTATGGGTATGCAATTTTGCTCCATTGGAAACTCCATGATTTCTTGAGGATCCATTTCGACAATTTGGTTGATTGATGCGTCGTCGACGCGTTTTGTTTTAGGAAGTACCGTAGATAGGTCGCATTGGAGGGTTGCGTGTTGGTCGCCAACGACCTCCCCCACTCCAAACTCTGTGGGAAACTTCATTTTGAGGTGAGGGATATGTAATGGCTTTGAGAGCTGTGAGGGTCGTCCTGCCAAGAATGGAATTGTAACTGGTTACGTTGACAACATGAAACTTGACTATTTGCCAAGTCTGGCACGGGAGTGATCCGAAAAGAACTGGGAGGTCAATGGTGCCAACAACCTTAACCTCATTCCCGGTGAAGCCGTATAGAGGCATGTTTACATTTTCTAATTTTCGATCACCGATATCCATCCTTGCAAAAGCATTATGATATAATATATCAACTGAGCTGCCATTATCAATGAGAATTTTCTTTACCGTATTTGTAACTATTTTGGCAGTAATGACAAGAGCATCCTGATGAGATTCAATCATCCCCGAAGGGTAGTCCTCATCAGAGAATGAAATAATTGGAGTAGGATTGAGTCGAGGGCGCTTGGGGGCCTCGGGGTTTACGTTAAAAATTTCTCTAGCATAAAGCTTTTTAGAATTGTTTGATGTGCCTCCCGCAGCGAACCCTCCTACTATGACGTCAATGACGCGATCTTAGTCATGAGGATGATCATTTAGTTTTGCGGCATCATAATCAATGTAATGAGTTAATTGTCCTCGTTTGATCTTGGACTCAATGAGGTTGCTTAGTTGGAAGCATTGTTCCGTTGTATGCCCAGTGTCTTCATGATATTCACAGAAGCGAGAACTTGGAGGTCGTCCCGGCTTCATTGGCCTTGGTGGTCGATAATCTGGTTCTGATTTTAGAATGGCTAGGGTCGTTGTCTTTTCGATAGTGAGCTTTGTGAATTCTTTTTACTGTTTATCTCGAGGCTTCCATGTTCTAGCTGGGGGATCTAATTTTTCTCCTCGCGAGTTGCGAGGACTGCGAGGGTCTTTTATCTTTGAATATGAGTCGTAACTTCGCTTATATCATGTCCTCGGTGATCGCCGTCGAGGACTCCTGCTTCGATCTCACTGCAATGATTTCCGGGGCGATTGGATACTACCGACTGCCTCCTGCAAGGTCATTCGATGCTCCACAATCTGGAAGGCTGTCGTAATGTTCTTGGATTTTTCTCGAAAAACTCCTCTAATAAAGTTGCATGACGATGTTTGTCAATGCCAGCGGCCAAGTAATTAATAGCCAATTCCTCGATTAGATTTGGGATTTCGGCAACCTCGGCTCGGAATCGAGTCAAAAAGGCGCGCAAAGATTCATTGTATCGTTGTCGAATTGTCATCAACGAAGCAATAATTTTTCCCCCTTGTAGGTACTAGAAAATCGCGCTTGGAACTTGGTTTTAAACGACTTCCAAGAGTTTATAGAACGAGAAAGGAGGTTGTTATACCAGCAAAGAGTTGTACCCTGTAAACAAGTTGAGAAGAACTGGCATCTCGCTACTTCGGAATGTCCAAAAAATGCCATGCGGCCATCAAATGTGTTGAGAAATCCTCTACGATCTGAAGTACCATCAAAATGATCTAACGAGGGCGTCTTAAGCGTCCTATCGATACGGGCAACTTCAATGTCCCTTGATAATGGACTTTCAGAAGAGATTTCTTGCCCTGCCTGATTACGAACGAAAGTTCTGCATGATTACGAATGAAAGTTCTGCATGATTTTGGCGATATCCTCAGATCGAAAGGACTCGCTTGACTCACTACGCCATGACGACTCGCTCACAGATGATGTTCGTCATTTGCGCGGAGGTGGTGGCGAATGAATTGATTCTGTAGATTCGTCGTCATCATACCTTTCATTTTGTGCTTCTTGATCCTCGCCTCCGGCCTCGAGGTTGTTGTCATGGGCGGAGATTGAAGCTTGCGATAATTCAAGTCGTAGACGACGGATCTCTCGATGTCTTGCCAACTTCACTTCTAAGATTTTTTTCTGTCTTTCCGAAGTAAGTAACTCCTCATCTGACTCGATATAATCCTCCTCATTGTCAACCATATTTTGTCTTCTAACTTTTTGGAGATGCAAACATATATCACTAGAGAGAACTTTTTTCCCTACTGCCGTTGTGATTCTCGTACGGGTGTGAGGCTGCACAGTCTGACTTTTATGGGCGTGGACTATTTTGGTGGGTCGCTGGGATCCACCTGTTTCTTCTTCAATTGGAGGAAATAATTGTCTTGGCTTCAAAGGAGGTATTGTTTGGTCCCCAACTCGAGGGGCCAACGGTATCTCGCTGTTCATTCCGATTCTTTCTACTACTGGATTGTCAACATCCATCTTTCGTTGGAATTTCAAAATAGAGAGCTCCTTCTAGCACCAAATGATAGAGGGTAGTCCTTATACTATATCCTTTACATATCTCTTTACTGTTATAGAAACTTAACATTCAAGTTGCATGCTCTTTAAGTACCCCAACAAGTTTCATTCCAAAATCAGTTACAAGATTAATGTGAATAAAATTGGATCCTAAAATCAACTTAAGATATTACATTGTCAGCAGTTTATCATGAGTTGCTTAGTGAACATGAGAAGTTGTTTAACTTTTGATTCAGCTGATCTGGTACCCATTGGTTGTACAGAAGAAGCTATCCGTTCTTCGTGGTGGGTTTCTATGCTGCTATTAGACTTGAATATGAAGGGTAGTATTATTCACTTTAAAAAGATGTTAGTTTCAAATTAATTTGGATCCTTTTAGTTGGAGCCTTAAATAGACAACTATGTAGCAGAAATTTATTGTTGAAAGTTTCAGCTTGAGAGGAAAACTATTTAAAACTGTTAATGAAACACTAGATTCGAAGCTTACGTAAGAGTTTACTTGAGTCCCACTATTCTTTGATGGTTAAGCCTCGCTCAAGATGATATATATAGGCGTGGCTAGATTCGGTTGCTCTCTCCGCCTTAAAATGAAAGGTGCAATAGAGTTAGCAAGAAGTAATTACCTATTAGTGAAGTGATTTACGATATTGACATTGTTTACATTTAACCTGTGCGAATCTCGGTTCGTGATCAAATATCTTAAATTTCTAATTTCTAATTTTTTAAATAAAACAATTTATCATATTATTTTAATTAAATAATTTGATGACATTTACTTACTTTGATACTAACATTTTAAAAAAAATCATGTTTCTATTGTCCATAATTTAATTATCAATAATATTTATTGGATCTGGATCAAAAGTGAACCAAACACTAAAATAGAACTAAAAAATCATTATTAGTCGTTAGATTACTTCTAAATCAAATGTCTAGCTTCAGTTCATTTTTAAATAACTTTTGTAAGAATATTGTTGGAAATAAAAACTACACTATTAGTTCACTTAATTGAAATAAGGAAATTAAATTAATGACTCATTTATTAAAATCTTTTATTTTTACTAATATTTTTTTATCTCACATAACTTTTGTCTGATTTTTTCAATTTTTCCAATCTTCTTTCTTCAAAAATTTTAATTTATTTATTAAACTTATTTTTCAAAAAAATAATCCCCAAAATAATAGGGTTCTACTGTAAAAGCTATTTTGTTTCTAGTAGAAGCTATTTTGTTTCTAGTAAAAGTACAATATTTTGCTACTGAATTTCAAAGTTGTGCATATGAGCTTAAAAGTTTTACAACTGAACTTGTTTTTTTTAAAAAATTCTACAAGTGAACTTACTTTTTTAACAATATTCTTCTGGTGAACATTATCATCTCATATTATATTTATACCATAATTTTAATGTTCTACAATTGAACTTAAAAATATGCATCCGAATTTTGAAGTCAAGCACATGAATTCTAAAGTTATGCAAGTGAAATTACTTGTATTTGAATATTTTGTTGTTGAACCTTTAATCTCATATATTGTATTTATACCATAACTTAGAGTATTTTCACAAAAGTTGATAACATTATTGGAAAATTTTTATGATGTTAATGGATGATTTTGTGATTGATGTTGGTGTATGATTATAACTATACCTGGCAAATGGGATACATGGTATTGGAGGCAAGAGAAATTGAGGAATTATATCGTTAATAGTGATTATTTGCTTCTTGAAGGTGACAAGAATGTGAGCAGTTCAGTAGCGAATTTTGGTTTCTGGCGAAAACTTTAGGATTTGAAAATTCCACCTAAGGTTAAATTTTTTTTGTGGAGAGCTTCTACAAATTGCTTACCTACAAAAGATTTGCTTCGATCTAGAAGGGTTCAAGTAAATGATCTTTGTGATGTGTGCAATACATTTCCAGAAACAGTACTGCACACTTTAGTGTTATGTTATCATGCTGTTTCCAGTTGGGAGAAAGTGGTCATTTTACAAGTGTCTGGTGATTTTTCTTCGTTCTTAGAATGGCTTCAGCTGGTTTTCCAACAACATAGTCAAGAGGAAATCACCGTTATTGTTATGGTTTGCTGGATGTTATGGAAGAATAGAAACGAACACGTTTGGAACCTACGCGGCTTGGAATCTTCAGTTGTGTTAGAATCAGCGTACTCGGTCCTTAGCCAATGGAGAGGTGTTCAAGATCGAACTTTCGATCGTTTTCTGGGTTTTATGTCCCACGAAGACGGTGATGAGCACTGGCGATTACCTCTGCCTAATAGTGTTAAGGTAAATTCTGACGCTGCCATTTTTTAGGAGACTAGTTGTTATAGTTATGCTTTTATAGTTCGTGACCAAAGCGGAAGGTTGATCGAAGCTAGAGCGAAATGTTTGAGAGGGCGGCCTAGTCCGGAATTGGCTGAAATAGTAGGAATACGCGAGGCTTTAAGCTGGGTGAAGAATGGAGATCATGAGAATGTTGTGATAGAGACTGATTGCTTGCAGATAGTTCAAGCCATCCGTAGCTCCTTACTGCGCTTTTCGTACTTAGGGAGAGTAGTTAAGGAATGTCGAGATCTTCTAGCAAGTTTGAGCAACAAAAACGTTAAGTTTAGGTTTGTCAAACGATCCACGAACAAGGTTACTCACTTCTTAGCGAGAACCACTTGTTCTATAGCTAATCGTATTTGGAGGATGGGAAATGTCCATCCGATTTTCTTTTTGTGTTGTCGTATGATTTGAGTTATCAATAAAATCCGACTCTTTTTATGATTAAAAAAAAAAAAGATTATTGGAGATGCTCTTTTAATTTTATATTAGTTGCCAGGGCCTAAATAATGATTAGCACCTTTTTTTTGACCCACTATTGTAAAAAGACATATCTGGAAAGTTTTTTTTTTTTTTTGACAGTGACATATTTGGAAAGTTACATAATGCAAAAAATGACGAGAAGAGAGGATATAGAGTAAACAGGCGCGTGAGCGTGTAGGCAACCTAGCTCACTCGCGCAAGTAAACATAATAAAATAAAAAAAATAAGAAGGAAAGAGGATAGAGCCACAGATTCTAAGAAGCCTCTCCCTCCCTCCTTTTTTACTACTAGGCTTTAAATACCCCCTCCCCTCCTCACTAATAATCTCTCTTCTCACTCTCCCCCACTCCAAACATTTCCTTGTTTAATTCTAGAGAGACAAACACGTATCCCCCCCCTTCCTACACTTCTATACACACTCCAATGGCGTCGAGAGTAGATCTGGACGGAAAACCTATCACCGGAATTACGATTTGCATGATCGGCGCCGGTGGATTCATCGGTTCTCATCTCTGCGAGAAGCTCATGTCGGAGACACCGCACAAAGTGTTGGCTGTTGATGTGTATAATGATAAGATTAAGCACTTGCTTGAGCCGGATAGTTTGCCCTGGACCGGCAGGATTCAGTTTCATCGCATCAATATTAAAAACGATTCTCGCCTTGAAGGTCTCATTAAGATGGCGGATCTGGTATGTTTTCAACATTTTTCGTTTTAATTTTGATTAGTTTGTTTAGATTTGGTTGTTAATTCATGTGAATTGTGGTTTATTTGTGGATCTGGAGTTTATTTGGTGGTTAATTGATTCCGTATTCTGGAATTTATGTTTGATTTGGTTGTGCATTTGTGAGTTTCGTGATTTGCTGTTTTTTGTGGATTTGAGATCTCCTACGGTCTTAATTTCGTGATTTATTGTTTAAGAGGATTCTAATAGAGGCTTGTGGTTAGTATTTAAGTTTTGAACTGATTTTAATGCGTTTACCCGATCCGTATCTGTAATCTATAATCTATAATCTACACTGTTGTATGTGTGTAGTTGATTTCAAAGTGACTGTTATCTAGTGAATTGATTTGTATTCGTTGCTATATCATTCACACTGCATTGATCCATTTAATAGGTGCTGTTTAGGATAAGATTTTTGTTTTTTACGAAGTTGCTAGGATGTTACAGTAGTAATGAAGTTGTTTGCAGAATATTGCTCATGGATTGAATTGTTTGAGATCATACGGTAATATCACAATATATAGCTAAGAGGTTTTCTAGCACATTGTTGTTGATATTTCAGCTTCGAACTACTTTTGATACATCTGGTGAGTTGATTTAATCTGTTTCTTTAAGGCGTGCACTCTGCAGTCATCTTTCTTATCCGTGTGTTGTCATTTATATTTTGGTTTTGAATTGACTTTGATTCTCTTGGTGAATTGGTTTGTGTCTGTTGCTATAAAAAACACACTGCATTGATGTGTACAATATGCATAGATTATTGTTTTGGCGAAGTTGCTAGTATTGATTTCTTTTCATGATAATGTATAGTTATATTAAAATCTCTTAGACTGTTGCTAATGTATTGGAGATGCCAAGTAAATCTGGTTTTTGAATCACGGTGGCAAAAAATACATATCTTACTCTTACTAGTGTAGTTTGTTTATTGCTGGTCACTTTTTGTGCTAAACTTCCACATCTTCTTGGGCAGACTATAAATCTCGCAGCAATTTGTACTCCAGCAGACTACAATACACGCCCTCTTGATACGATCTACAGCAACTTTATTGATGCTCTGCCTGTGGTATGCAAATGTTCTGTTTTAGATCTAGTCATTGTTCTTTGTAAAGTCTACATCTGATAAATAGGGCAGATGTTCATTTGTTGTGTTTTTGTTGAAAACCTGAATTTGTATGCTACTATGCATGTTTCTCTTCCTTTTAGGTGAAGTACTGTTCAGAGAACAATAAGCGTCTTATTCACTTCTCCACCTGTGAAGTCTACGGGAAAACAATTGGTAGTTATCTTCCCAAAGACAGCCCCTTGCGCCAGGTGAGGCTTTGCTTTTTATGTGTACATGATAATGGTCTCTGTTTTTATTTTAAATATTTCACATTTATGCTCAGGCTAGTTATTAAATGTTTCTGCATATATATGTTTTACCATCCGCTAAGTTATCCCACCAATTATATGCTGTTATTTTATCATAGAGCGTGTTTTTGCTTAGATTTCTTTATATTAGCACACAATTAAGGATGGGTTAGATTAGCTAATAGCAAGTCTCCAACCTTTTGTGGTCAGGCTAAAATGTTAGATCACATATTTGTTTGCCTAGTAGAATGCAGACAGAATGCAGAAACAAAAGATGCTTGCATCCAACATTATTCTCTTTCAACTAAATGATAGACCTCTCTCAAAAAAATAAAAAATAGATCAGAGATCTGCTGCCACCATAAATTATATATCTGGTACTAGCCTTTAAATTACAAGTTCTGCTGTTGCAGTCAAATACTACTGTATAAACTACAACTATATACTGATTACATAGTACTGCTGGTAAGTGTTGTACTGTTTCCCAAATTTAATTGGCTAGTTAATCGATATGCATATTTAAATGTTTCAAGTTTGCAATTTCTAAAAAGATTCCATTTCTCCATTCTGTTAAAATGTTACAGGATCCTGCTTATTATATTCTGAAAGAGGATGAGTCCCCTTGCATTTTTGGCTCAATTGAGAAACAGAGGTGGTCTTATGCATGTGCTAAGCAATTGATTGAGAGGCTAATCTATGGTCAGTGCCACAAAAAATTGTTAGATGTTCCTTACATCTTTTCTACATTATTTTTTGACACTCCATTTAAATTTTGACAGCTGAGGGTGCTGAAAATGGTCTTGAATTTACTATTGTGAGACCTTTTAACTGGATTGGCCCGAGGATGGATTTCATTCCCGGTATTGATGGTCCCAGTGAGGGTGTCCCCAGAGTTCTCGCGTGCTTTAGTAATGTCAGTTCACTCTCTATCTTGGTTTACAATTAGTTACCCAAACTGTATCAAGCATAAGCCCTGATGTCATTCTTTTCATATGACTAGAATCTCCTGCGACGCGAGCCACTTAAGCTTGTGGATGGTGGCGAGTCACAGAGGACTTTCATTTACATAAAAGATGCCATTGAAGCAGTCATGTTGATGATTGTGCGTTAATTTTTCTCTCATTTCATCTTTTTAGATGTTTGACTATAGAAGTAGAAGGTGAATAACATGTTCATATTTCAGGAAAATCCTGCCAGGGCTAATGGTCATATATTCAATGTTGGGAACCCTAACAATGAAGTTACAGTCAGGCAGCTTGCTGAAATGATGACCCAGGTAGACAAGCTACTCTGCTACTCAGCATTGATGCTCTTTTTTCTCAGTTGAGGAGATGAACCCAGAGATCCCAATTTATGCAATCTCCCTTGTATTTGGCAGGTGTATTCAAAGGTGAGCGGAGAACCATCTATAGATAGTCCAACCATTGATGTAAGCTCGAAGGAATTTTATGGTGAAGGGTACGATGACAGTGATAAGAGAATTCCAGACATGACTATCATCAACAAGCAACTTGGTATCACACTTTCTTGTATTAGTTTTTATTGCAATGTCTTGAGTCTCTTGACTAAAATTTTGAGAGCTAATATGATTTTACAATGTTATTTGTTGTGGGATTTTACCAGGTTGGAACCCCAAGACATCACTGTGGGATTTGCTTGAATCTACTCTTACCTACCAACACAGGACATATGCTGAAGCTATTAAGCAAGCGATTGCCAAACCAATTGCAAGTTAAAGGGAAGAAGTGTAGTACTTGTTTTCTCGTAAAAACCAGTTCCGTGATGTGTTCTACTCTCGGGTGTTTAAATTCTTTGTAAGGACCTGAAATATATCAATATGGTTAATTCTTGTATAATCTTCAATACCTTTGGTCTTCCCCATGTTCATTACTTGATAGGCACAGTTGATGAGAAATTTGTACCAGTACTGTCTGAGTAGTCTGTTGAGGAACACAGCCATAAGCCTAATTGTGCTGTAAGGTTAAACATCTAAAGCTTCGACAATGCATTTTCATGGGACACATCTCAAGTAAGGCCCGTTGTTGCTCAGGGTTTAAGTTATATTAATTTTCCCCATCTATTCTCCATCAAGGAGTGTTGTATTACTTTCATTGTTACACCAATACTACTCATCTTCTATATTTATTACATAATTCATCTTTAAAGGTTTCATTTATTTCTATACTTGAAATGTATGAGTGAGTTCTGTATTCAATACAGAGATTACAGAAATGCTTTTTAAATAATTGTACCTTTTAAATTTGTGATTTTGAGTGGATGCTGAGAGCATCTCCAATGGTAAAAAGCCCTTAGCTAAAATATCTAGATGGCATTTAGGTGGCACATATGTGGTAAAATTATAGACAATATGTAAAATTTAGCACTCCAACCATAATTCCCCTTAGCAAAAAATTTAGTCAACCACATTTCATTGGCTATTTTTGTTGAACCAATATTTCCTTTAGGTATAATTTTACATAAACATGATTATAGTTAATTCCATTAGAGTTCATATCATAACCCTTAGATAAACTAATACATATTCATTTTAGTTAACCATTTAGCAATCATTTTAGCTATTAACCCCTTGGAGATGCTCTGATCAGAAGGGATTGAACTCTCCACTCTTACATTGCTTCCATTATTGTTGAGTTGATGGCTGAGAATTGGTCTGCCATAAAACCTGTTGGCTGTTGCGGACAGAGCAGTGATGAAAGACAACTAAAAATTGCATTAAAACGTGCCTATATTCTCGTCTGGTATGATAGTAAACATCAAATATATTCGTACAAGTCACCAAATTATTGGTAATGTATTCATTATTCAATACTAGCAATATGATTTATAAAATTTTTATATTAATTTTTTTTCAATTTTTGTTGAAAAAACTGCAGTTTAATGTTTGTAAAAGGGCTTTTTCCAAAAATACTCATATTGCAAAACATTTTTTCAAAAATACTGTGTTTGCAACCTAAAATGTAACTGTTTTTAACTTGCTTTACAACCTCATATGCAACTTTTACCATATTCTTGAAAAAAAATTGAAAACATAGGTATTTTTTATAATTTTCCTATACTTTATTAACATTACTAATTTTCAAATTATTAAATGCTAATATTTTCTTCACTTAATAACTTTATTATACTCTATATAATTAATTTTGATTTTTCTCCGAAAAATTCCAAAATAATACCTATAAATCATGTTCTTCATTTTCGAAATAAGGTGTACAGTTTAACAAAAATTTTAACTTTTACTTAATATTATTTAAAATACAATTATTATTAGTACTTTTTAAATGACACATCTACCCTTAACTATCAAACCACATAAGCCATACACCTATTAACATTAATTTTTTTTTATTTTAGTTGTTAATATATTTTTTACCTGAAATTTCATGTTTTTCTAATTTAAAAATTATTAAATGTTATTTATATATTTTTTCACTCAAAAACTTTATTATATTCTATATAATTAATTTTGATTTTCTCTGAAAATTTCCAAAATAATATCCACATGTGCTATTCACAATTTCTGAAATGAGGTGCACAATTTAACAATATTTTTAATTTTTACTTTATGTTATTTAAAAGTATAATTATTTTTAATACTTCTTAAATAACACATTTGTCTTGGCGATCAAATCATATTAAACTACCTTACACCAATTATATAATGTCTAAAACACTATTCATAATTTTTGAAATAAGCTGTAATATTTAATAATATTATAAATTACTATTTAACCTTATTTAAAAATATAAGATATAGTACTTTTATTTTTTAAAAAAAATTATATAATTATATTATAATTATAATATAAATAAATAAATAAATTATATTATATCTCATATATAATTGGTGTAAAGAAATTCATGTGGTTGGTGGTCGTCAGGGTTAGTATTATCATTTCAAAAATACTATTTTTTATATTCTTAAATAAGGTTAAATAGAAATTTATAATATTATTAAAAGATAGAACTTATTTCAAAAATTATATAATGGGTGTAATGCGGCCACCCACCACACCACCACCACCGGCGTCACCCACCACCACCGCCATTGCTGCCACCCATCACATCACCACCGCCACTACTTTCATCCATCATACCACCACCATAGCTGGCACCACACCACCACCACAGTTTCGGTCATCTTTTCTGGTGAGCTCAAATATACCGATGAGCTCGATTTTTAAAGATCTGGTTCCGACGAGATTCCTAATCGATCACCTCTTCTATTCTAACCTCTGAGCTCGTAGGGGCACCATCTTCATCGTCAAATCGTGATGTATTATAAGTTTAGATTTTCTGCTGAATTGGTAATAGTCAGTGATTTCCAACGTATAAATTAGTGATTTTCTTAGTATAAACAGTTGATTTCTGTAATAGACTTCAATGATTTATGTATTCTGGACTGGTAAATCAGAGAAATAATAAATTACAGGGGGTTGGTACGGGAGTACGGGGTCGGGTCTGGTGGGGGAATCGATAATTATGGTAAAGTCTGAGTAAATTAGCAATAATGAAATGGCGATTAAAAGATTGAATTAGCAGGGTGACTTTTTTTGTATGTAATGGTTTTTGGTTTTTAGGATAAGGTGGTTTGTATTGGAGTAGCTATATATATATAGGCCTTTGCTCCATACAGAACACTCTTATATAACAAACAACAAAGAACACCTTAGATCTATTAGATCCTTTGGCCCCGCCAGGGGCACCCAATACAAAAAATTGTTTTTTTTTTACCCTCTATCAAGTCTGCAAAAAAAATTTGAAAATTACTGTTCATTGATGACGTCACTGATGACGTCATCAATGAATGGTAAATTTTCAAAATTTTTTTTTTTTTGCTGGTTTGCTAGAGGTAAAAAAATAACAACTTTTTGTATTTGGTGCTATGACGGAACTCTTAAATTATATTAGATATGAGGTGTTCTTTATTGTTTGTTATATAAGGTGTTTGCTATAGAGTGCAACTATATATATATATATATATATATATATATATATATATATATATATATATATATATATATATATATATATAGGCCTTTGCTCCATACAGAACACTCTTATATAACAAACAATAAAGAACACTATAAAATCATTTATTCCAATACATCCATTGGCCCCGCCAGGGGCACCCAATACAAAAAGTTTTTATTTTTTTATCTTCTATCCATTCAGCAAAAAAAAAATAAAAAAAAAATTTTGAAAAAAATCACTGTTCATGATGACGTCACTGCTGATGTCATCATGAACAGTGTTTTTTTCAAAAAAATTTTTGATTTTTTTTTTTTGCTAAATGGATAGAAGATAAAAAAATAAGAATTTTTTGTATTGGGTGTCATGACGGAACTCTTATATTGAATTAAATATGAGGTGTTCTTTATTGTTCTTTATATAAGGTGTTCTTCATGGAGTGCAACTATATATATATATATATATATATATATATATATATATATATATATATATATATAGAGTAGTACTCTATGGAGAACCACATTACACGGAGAACCGTGGAGAACCCTATGATTCTGTAGTAGAACCAATATTTTTCAATTTTTTTTTTGTAACAGAACCATTTTTTTTTTCCAAAAAAAAATTTCGAAACTGCCACGTCATCAGTGCTGACGTAGAACTGCCACGTCATCACCGCTGACGTGGGAACTGCCACGTCATCACCCGCTGACGTGGTAGTGCCATGTCATCAATGATGATGTCATCGATGACGTGGCACTACCACGTCGGCAGTGATGACGTGGCACTGTCACATTAGCTTTGTCCAAAAAAATTTTTTGTAGCACCAATTTTTTTTATAGAACCAAAAAAATAAAAATTTGGTTCTGTAATAGAATCAGAAATTAGTATAAAATAAGTGGTTCTCCATAGAACAATTGCTATATATATATATATATATATATATATATATATATATATAGTTGAACTCCATGGCAAACACCTTATATAACAAACAATAAAGAACACCTCATATCTCATAGATCCATTGCCCCTGGCGGGGCCACCCAATACAAAAAGTTCTTATTTTTTTAGGCTCCATCCATCTAGCAAAAAAAAAAAAATTTTTTTTGAAAATTACTGTTCACGTGATGACGTCATGATGACGTCATCACGTGAACAGTAATTTTTATTTATTTATTTTTTTTTGCAGACTTGATAGAGGGTAAAAAAATAATAACTTTTTGTATTGGGTGCCCCTGGCGGGGCCAAAGGATCTAATAGATCTAAGGTGTTCTTTGTTGTTTGTTATATAAGAGTGTTCTGTATGGAGCAAAGGCCTATATATATATATATATATATAGGGTCTTGTTCTAATAGAAACTAACTTTTTTTTTTGAATAACAAGTGTATTGAATCAATAAATCAAAGCCATACGGCATCTACAATTCATATCGAGTAGAACAAACATAATTGAATCGCCGGACATCCAAAGGAGACCAAAAGCGAATTTTGACGGAGATATATACAATTGTATCCCCAACACCCGTCTGAGCTTATCGACCTTGAATGCAGAACCAAAACAGCTCGAATCATTAAATTCAAATCCACGCTCCCACAAACCGGAGAGAAAATCAAACTCCCACAAACCGGAGAGAAAATCAAACTCCCACAAAACGGAGAGAAAATCCAAACAACTCAACATTACAATCGAGAAAACCAAACAACTAAGCATTACAAGATGAAAATCAAAGACTTAAAAATTATAATAAAAATACCAAAACCGAAGAAGCAAGAAAAAATACAACAGCTCCAAACTTAGATCTGAAAAATCGAATCTCCGATAAACAAGATGAACCACTCACAGATCCCGGTGGCTAGTCGGAAATGGAGAAAAGGTCGGAGCTCCAAAGTTTAAGAAATAGAATAGAAACTAGAAACTAAACCTAAATTAAATATTTCAAGCTAATCTAATGACCAAATTAGGGGTACTCCAATACAAAAAACGTTTAAAATTATTGTCTTTATTCAACAAAAATATAAAAAAATATAAAAAATTTAAAAAAAGTTAC
The DNA here is from genome assembly GCA_036435485.1 of Saposhnikovia divaricata. Classification (NCBI taxonomy): domain Eukaryota; kingdom Viridiplantae; phylum Streptophyta; class Magnoliopsida; order Apiales; family Apiaceae; genus Saposhnikovia; species Saposhnikovia divaricata. Next base: position 48,332,325 of record CM071594.1, on the reverse strand, counting down.
TGTTCACGTGATGACGTGGCACGTGAACAGTAACTTTTTTTAAAAGTTTTTTATTTTTTTTATATTTTTGTTGAATAGAGCCAAGAATTTTAAACGTTTTTTGTGAAGGTGCCCCTAGAGGGGCCATTAAAATAAATGAAATATAATTTATTTAGTGTAGGTTTCTAGTTTCTATTTGAACGCTAGTCTATATATATATATATATATTGACTAAGCATATAAAAAAGGTTAGGAGATGTTTGGAAATTAGAATTTTGAGAAAATATTAGAGGTTTAAACAATATTAGATATTTAACCATTTGAAACCACTAATATTAGCGTTCGGTAGTTAAGGAATTTAAAAAAAAAAAAATTCAAAAAACTAATTTTCAAAAAGATACTTTGAGAAACTTTTTCGATTACATGTTTGTTATGTTTTGTTTTGTTTGAATTATCGTCGTCTTCCTCTTGTGCTATCACATCTTATGCGAAGCTCCCTTTCTATGGAAAACGTAAGTTCACTTTGTATGTATCTTTCCCACACACACGTATATGTTATATATATATATATATGTTATGGACTACTTAATTCAATGTTTTATTCCATTAATTTACTTTATTTTCAAAAAATAAATAAATGAAACCTGTTTGCGTAAGTGATTGCAAGTTAGCCAATTACAAATTTATATTCATTTGAATATTTCAGTATAGTTTTCTTTTAATCTTCTAGTAACATAATTCTTGTTCTATTAATGGATATTCGATATTCAGCTGTACAATTATTAGTCGATTTGCTTGCCTATTAGTGTTATATTAGTATGAGATTGTGTGCTTATCTAGACTTGTAGCATTGATCATGTTTAGCTCAATTGTTAACAATCCTTGTCGTATTGAGGTCAAACCTGTAGGGCAAAATTTGATTTTGATTGCGCATAAACTGGAAGTTGGCATCTTGATATGGACTCTAGTAATAATGCTTTGTTTAACTCAACCTTAAATTGAAACTTTTGAAGGTTCTAATAAGGTAGTGGTCTTGAATCACTTTAGCCATTGAGGGATTGGGTGTGCGCTATTAGTGCCATCTTTAGTAGGAGTGATGCAAGACATGAACTAAGAAGATTAAAGTGTACAATTAACACAATAAATTGATAGAATGTGGCAATTTACCGCAAAAGTAATTTTACTCCTAGGGTTTTTATAGTCTCGATCAAGGGAGGAGAAAATATTATAGATAGCAACCTATAAAAAATATATATTCTCGAATCTCGCTATCAAATAATCAATATCTATTTCTTTCCTCTATCATGTGATGAATTGCAATATTTGTTTAAAAAATGAAGTCTAATATAGACAGCCAATATACTTTAGAATATCCTTAATAATAATACAGATCCATAATTGATGACACCTTAAATCCCCATTATTACCTAAAATCATATGTTTTCCTATTAAACACAATGAAATTCATGAAAAATTGAAAATAAACATAATGTACTACTTTCTTGATTTTTGTTTGCATTTGAGGTAGTCTTGTATTAATACATTTCGGTTAGACCAGGATTAGGATGTAAAATGTGCCTCTGTTGTCATGTGGATGCTTTATATGCTGATAACTTGAATTTCAATAGGATTCACATATTTTTAGATAAGATGTTAAGTGGCAGCTACTTTGTAACCTAGTCATATCCTTTATGGTGTTAATATGATGGACTACCCCTATATTTTTAATTTAGAAACTCTCTAATGTACTGTAAATTGTAATACTTCATACTTGCACACATTTTTGTAGCTTCTTTTATTTGCACTAACATGGTTTGATAAGTTATAATAAATGCCTGCATTATTGATGTATACACATGTAGCAGTATATGTATGTACATATTACCTCTAAAATTGAATGCTAGTACCCCTTATCATTTGGTTAACACTTGTATGCAGATATCCTTCCTGTCAGTTTGATCTGATATGAATAGACTGAATTTTCTCTGGAATGTCTCAAAAAACTTCTTCACATGTGGGATTATAGGCCTTACCATATCAGATCGTTATATCAGTATTGTCTCCATTCGAGGCGGTTCTATGTCTCCAACTTTCAATCCCAATTGCAGCACTTCTATGCGAACATATTCAGGTAAAGTCTTGCAATAGGAATCAGTTTTACACTCACCTCAATGATTAGATCTTTTTGCCTAATATACTGTTTTTGCTTTTTTCACAGCTGACCGTGTATTGGTGAAGAAATTGTGCCTGGATAAGTACAAGTTCTCACTTGGTGATGTTGTAGTTTTCTGGTATAATTACAGAGCTATTTTTGGTTAACATTTTTTATTATAGACAGCAGCAATGAAATGTAAATTATAATTACAAGCATAATGTGCTATTAATAAAATAAATTATAAGTTTCTCGCATGTCATGTACGTGTGTGTTAGTCCAACACATGTATAATTTGGTGTACACATTTACACTGGAAAGTAAAGCATATTTTGAATCATCCAAGAAAAAAAGTTAGCATATATTGATGTGTGAATGTGTATCTTTTTCCAAGGCTTATCCATTGTATAATACTTCATGAGTAGACTATAATTGGATAATCTGTATGTATGCATTGGCTTGGCAGATTTGTATAATACAAATCACTGTAGAAGTAGAGACTATCACTATTTCATAAAAACTTCAAAACCTAATTTGGTGGACCATTACATGGAGGAATTGATGGGACACTTTATACTGAAAGTTGAAGTTTTTGTCAAAATTTCATGTAAATTATGATTGTTCTACAGTTTCCATCTTTTGCAGCTCCCCCAGTAATCACAAGGAGAAATGTGTAAAAAGAATCACTGCATTGCCAGGTGACTGGGTCAGTTCGCCTTACTCCTATGATGCTGTGAAGATTCCAGATGGGCATTGTTGGGTTGAAGGACATAATTCGGTTTCTAGTTTGGATTCAAAATCCATTGGTCCGGTAATATTTCCATTATCAATATCTTGTAAATTTTACAACTGTTAGACGTCTAAAAATCTAAGTATCTCAAAGTGGTTCAGTGCAATAATGACATAAGCATCTTGAGTAGACAAAAAAAAAAAAGGCGTGACTTTCGTATTTCTATGATCATAATGATAATTTAGGTAACCATTTGGTGCCGTTTATTGATGCTAAAATAAAGGTTGCACTCCAATGCTAGGTGCTATAACTAGTTTCAAATTTGACCAACTTTTTTATCTTTTACCTAATTTGTATAAGTTTCCCTAAATAATTATACAATGCAATAGTTGTTGAACTACTTTTACTGCATTTTTAGTTATTGATGATGTGGCAAGGTTGGTTCTAAACCAAGGATGCATTTATGCATTTTTGCATCCAACTATAGCACTCCTTTGGAATTGAGTGTTTTTACATTTGATGCTATATTATAGCAATAGCACCACATATACCATTGCATTGGACTTGCTCTTAGTGCTTCTTTTAACTTTTTGCATGTTCACGTTTCTATGTAGTGGTGGAACCAGAAAATGAAGAGGGAGGGGAGGGGGGGGGGGGAGGGGGCAAAATTATAATAACTAATTGCTCTTGCCAGGAGTTGAAGCCAAATGAATCGGTTTGGAATGCATTTTTTCTAGCACTGGACTTCAGACCTTTGCCCACCCACTAATTCTGCCACTGTCTATGTATAAGTATATAACCAATATGCTGAACAAAGGTTCTTATCGCTTGAGAAAAATGAGATGTACTTGAGAAGATCTAACTTTCATTTGTAAACTTGTAATTCATCTCTCTTTTCCAAGCATGTGCATCAGTGCATGTACATGGTTGCAGTTCCAGTACATTTTGCTGAAACTTTACCACCTTAGCATCAATTAACTCACTGGAAATCTTCTTTTGGCAGTCACAGGTCCCTTTGGGCTTTGGGTTTAATAAAGGGAAGGGCCACCCACATTATCTGGCCGCCACAAAGATTTGGTAAAGTCGAGCAAACGATTCCTAAAGGTAGAACTGACTTTTAAATGATGTCATTTGGTTTCCTGTTGTACAGGATGTAGAGTTGTCGATCTAATTTTGATCTGTTTGTGGGAAAGATCTTCTCCATGGCAATGATATTTGAATGATCAATTAATCTAGTTTTACTATTGTCCTATTTCAACTGTAGACCGTTTTTATTTGGATTATTTCTATTTTTTTCTGTTTGTGAACAAGATGCTTATTCGTTACAATTTGTTATCCCTATAAATTTATAGACGATAGTATCATCTATAAATTGAATGCCTTGTCCTTATTGAATGACTCGGTCTTTATATGCAGGACTAATATATTATAGTAGCAAATAATAAATATCATCACATATTCGAACATAGCATCATCCCAATGAACTATCAATGTATAGAGTCTTCTTTTCTGATATAGAGGTTTTATTATCTAATTTTCCGGAGGAATCTCTTTCTCATGTCAGTCGTAATTCAGGTTACGACCCATGGATTGGTTAAAACATACCTCTCGGATAGATAATAAGCTTTGTGGATGAAAGAATGTCTCATTCTCAGGCTCCCTAATCTCATATTTATATATGTAATCAGACTTTGATATAAATCAAGTTCTCAACTTCCGAGTAAAGATTTAATCATCCAAAACGATGATAATCTATTTTTTCAAAAAATATTATTACTTCCAGGTTCTAAAAAAAAAATTGCTGTATGAAGTGGGATATTTTTAATTTATTGCATATGTTAATACAGTAAGCTCTTCCAAAGAACTGAATTGAAAACCATGTTCAGCTAGTGTTAATCTGCCACAATTCATACTACAGTAGTACAGTTATGATTAGTGTTAATGACATGCCCTGACAGCACATTATACAATTACTACTAGTCAAAAGCCTTTTTCTCTCTACTTTGAATTTTTTATAAGCTACATCAGAATTGAGAATTTGAGATGACCAAGATTTGACTAATTAATCTATTCAGTTAACGGAATCTTTGTAGAGTGTAAGACTGTCAGGCACCGATCAGGAATGGATTGCTAAAACTAAGCTTATATAACTAAGCATTGAACAAAAAAAAAAAAAAAAAAAAAAAAAAGAGCTCCTCAAAAGATAATCAAACCAAGGTCCAGAGATGGTGCAATGTACACAGATCACAAATGTTACCCCTGCTCCTGGATGTAAAAAATGTGTTTCTGCAAATACTGCTGCAAATACCGCGTTTTCTGAGAACAATAAAATGAGTTTATGTTTGGTAAACGTGTTGTTCAGGACACGCTAGCCTGCCTGGATTTTACCAGGACCGGCCGACCAGCCCCATGGTCAACACCGGCATGTAAATCTGCTAGCCGAGCGACAAGACCCAGTGGCCGGAGCACTTAAGCGATACGCTCAGTAATCCCACGGTTATATTTGGTAAACCTTCCACTATCTCACCAACTCAGATCCGCATAGGGGGCGGGTGAGGTTCGAACCCGTGACCCTTTGGCTCAACGCAAGGTCCCGTTTCCACTGGGACAGCTCTCACACTCATGAGTTTATGTTTGTAATATTCTAAATTGAAAGCCAAATGAAAATTTAATTGACATGGCAGCATGAAAGTTTTTTTTTTCCCCGAAAAAACAGAATGCAGACTGAGCATATTAGAACTTAGAAGCATATTGTTAGCATGATTTTTTTTTATTTCTTATCTTTGAAGAAGTATATGGCTTTCTAAACTGCATGCACAATATAGTAGAATTATTGATTCAATGTTGGGATATTTGGAATCCTCAATTCATTTATGGGACAAGAGATATACTTGTTTCACATATTACTTCCGGAAGCCTTTACAAGAGGTTTGCAAGAGCTTTCACAGATTGTGAAGTTGTCTCCTGATGGTAATTCTTCAACCAATCTTGATAACTTCTCAACGATTTCTCCAGAATTAGGCCTCATAGAAGGGTCTTCCTCGACGCAATCCCTTGCAAGATTGGCTAATGTGACAGCTTGATCAAATGAGTAGTTCTCATCTAACACGTTGTCTATCCACCCCCTCAACTCGTCTGCATTCTCTGACTGTAGAATCAAGTTGATTTTATCTGACAGCAAAATAGTACCCTCTCCTTTTTCAGTTCCCCTGGTGATAGGCGGTTGGCCAGATAAAATCTCAAGCAAAACCACCCCATATGCAAATATGTCAGTGCTCGGAGAAGCCGTACATTGGTGAAGGAGTTCAGGTGCCAAGTATTGTTTAGTCCATGACACAGAATGGCTCGAGCAAGATACTTGATTTTGATCACACGGGTCGTTTTCAGCACATTCAGCCAACCCAAAATTCCCTACCTTCGCATTAAATTCTTCATCAATAAAGATGTTTCGACTCTTTATGTTTCTGTGAAGGTAGCAAGGATTCATTATCTGGTGCATGTACTGTAAAGCTGTGGCCACGTCTAGGCAGATCCTTAGCCTTTGATTCCATGTCAAGTAACAGTAGCAGGATGAAATGAACTGGCTTTTCATAGCTAAACCACCATGAAGCCAGTCTTTTAAAGAACCATTTCTAGCATACTCAGAGACTATAAATGAATCTGGGCCTTCTGTTTCACACGTACCAAAGAGCCTAATTATGTTAGGATGACGATGAACTGCATCAAGAAAAAACCCGAATTCAATCTTTGAAACATTCTCTGTCTTTGTGCACTTTATTGCCAAGTTCTTTCCATTTAAACGACCGTGAAATACAGAATCCTCAATGAGATTACTTGAACTGAAATCCGCGGTTGCTTTTTTCATCTCCTCGAGTGTGTACGTTTCAATCATCATCTTATGTGGTGTTGGTTCGATTACCTGGCCATCAATTGTATCTTGGGACCCTTCAAAAGAGACTTTTTTTTCGCTGATGGTCCGGACACTTAGACTCAGCTGCTGCAGCTCCACATCTCCGTCCTTCACTAAAACTTGCTGCTTCTTTTTCCATTGTATCATAAAGAGCACTGCTGCAACTGCAATAAAAGCTACAAATGCCGCTCCACTAACAGCAATGCAAGCTCCAATCTTCCACATCTTCGATGACTTTCTCTTGTGTTGATTTACACAAGGTATGGTTTTTGCTGGAGAACCCAAAGTTGGCTGACTTGGTTCTGCTAGTGAACCAAGTGCAGGCTTTCCATGTAACGGAAGCAACAGAGTTGACACAGGCTCTAAAATTTGCAGCTTCGTAAAATCCGCTCCTGATCTGTTATTAGCTGAAATAATAGCTTCTTCTGAAATATTGAACTTAGTGGCTAAACTTGAAACTGTATCACCTCTAGTTACAGGGTAAGACAATAAATTTGTGTTTTGTCCGATTACATTTAATGGACAAGCACATCTCAATGGGATCGACAATGTGTGATTATCTCCTAAATTCCATGGATTTATACTTGGATTCCTCTCTTTGATGGCTTTACAAGTTGTCAGGCCTTCCAGCGCCTCTGAAATACTATAAAAACTTTCACCTTTACCAGTAGTGTGTGTGAATTCTGCACTAAAGATGCCACCTTTGCATTTACAATCAAGCGGGATCAATAAAGGGTGGTCTTTTGGAAGAAATTCTGTGTTAGCAGAGAAGTCATTCGCTTCAGCTAGAACAGACCGGTTAATCCCCATGTAAAAGCTGAGATTGAAAAGGGATGAATAATACTCCCTCCGTCCCTATTTAGTTGGCATATTTGCAAAAAACACACATATTAAGGAAAAATTAATTATGTAATTTGTTTCCATGTTTGCCCTTAATATTAGCATTAAATGATGAGTTATGAGTGTGTACATTAAATATAAAGTCAAACATTTGGTATTAGAAATAAAGGGTATATGTGGAAAAATTGGTAAAACTATGTATTGGAACAAGGAATGTGACAACTATTTAGGGACAAATTTTTTTTGCAAATGTGCCAACTAAAGAGGGACGGAGGGAGTACGAATTTGTACGTAGTATAGCGTATGTCTTACACTGGTTTTGTGCATCGATTCCATTGCATTGGTAGCCAGAAGCATATGTAGAATTTGTTTCACAATTTGAAAAGTTTTTTTCAAGTGCAAAGGCAAGAAAAAAGATGGAGCAAAGTAGTAAGACTCTAAGTTTGAGCTTATTGAACATGGTTGAAATTATATGCATGAACACGTGTAATAGCTACTAAAATAGTAAGATCACACTATGAGAGAGAGGGTAAAAATATTTTTGGATCTCTACAAAGGGGCTTACAAACAAAGATGGCCTCTAGTTTGTTGTTTGGGCAACTATCCTTATCTTGGTTTCTGATGCAAGAGGCCATAGCTGAGTATGATCATAAGCCACTTCATATGTTTTCAACTGTTTTTATAATCTTCCTGCTACTTTGATCTCTTAGTATTTTATGATATACACACCCACTAAGATAACAGAATGAGATGGTTAAATAATGAATTGAAATAGAGCTGATCACACACAAATGAAACATACATTCATCACATTGATACATATGCTGATGTCTATGCAACTTGAGGCATGGTTATGCACAAATTTATTTTCAAGGCATATAAAAAACTGGTTTGGCATACGTGGACGCGTTCCATTGGTCATGGACATACAATTCAACATATACTACTGTGCATTTATGCATGACTATGTCAGCAATATTCTTCAAGAATTTGGAGACATTTAGATATTGAAAGAGATAAGGAAGAGGGTACAGAAAAGAAAGATTGCATCAATATTGTTTATGAGTTGATGAGACTTTTGTGTGTTGGAAAGTTGATGCATAGAATAAAACTAGAATGTGCAACCTCAGAAAACATCCATAGTCTAATAGGGCAAAGATAACCTAGGTTGACAAGCACCAATATCAGAAAGCAAAAGTTATACATAAGAAAATTCAATAGATGTAAAAAAGTTATAAAAAGGCTTCGGGTAAACCAAATTACTGCATAATTTGCTAGTTAGTAGTACTTCTGCTGTTAGTATCGATTTAACATTGGCGATAGTTTAAAAAGAAAAGTCAGCATTTAGAGTAAGAAAATTTTATCAGACATTACATCGGACTCGAGAATAAATGACTGTAAAACTTCCTAGTTTGTTACAAAAGTTACTGCAATTTGCCGACCTTGACTGAAATCCCATGAATCTACGATAAACCGCCCCTCCAAGTTGGACTTATATATGGCTCGACAAGTGCATATTTTTTGGAATAAAGGACTGTAACTTAAGGTTCCAGAATCAGTGTGTAAATCCAGAAGTATCTTCTTTTGTTAATCCGATGGTGAAGAGTGTGCACATGCAGGTAGCACAGTAGCAGCATGTGAAAGCCACTAGTATCTTATAAAAATGCAGGTGAAAAAAATTATAGAAAAAACATATTGATAGTTGAAAGTACTATAAAGAAGGAACAATAGACTGAACTTTTGTTGGCTTTTCGATTCAAGAGGGAAGATATATAATATTGATATATAATATTGGGTAGGAAGCTTGATGGAAGTTTATGATTTTAGTCATTATAATGTTCATATAGAGCTCATGCAAATTAAAGTAACATAATTCAAGCTTGATGGAAGTTTATGATTTTAGTCATTATAATGTTCATATAGAGCTCATGCAAATCAAAGTAACATAATTCATGCCACAAAAGTAGCTTTATAAGTTACAAATCTCTACTAATTAAAGACAATAAAGCATAATAATATCTAATTAATTCTTGAGTTATAATTTTGAATCACAATTCCAACACTCCTTCTTGATTCAAACTTGGAAATTTATCATCAAATGAAGTCCTTCTCATCATCATGCAAAAGCTTGGAGCACTTCTCTCCAAAAAAATTTTTTCTTGGTACACTTCTCACCAGATTTCACACTTCTCATCAACTTCAACTTTATTGGAGCACTTCTCTCCAAAAACATAATTTTTGGTGCACTTCTCACCAAATTTCATTTGTTGATGCACTTTTCATAAACTTCAAATTTATTGGAGCACTTCTCTCCACATACATTTTTTTTCTTTTGGTGCACTTCTCACCAAATTCATTTTTTATCACACTTCTTGTCAACTTTAAATAACAAAACTTTTGGAACACTTCTCTCCATGGTGAAAATTATAAATATTCTTTCATGACCACTTGTGCCATGATTTCTTTCTCATCAGCTTGACACCCATCTACTCGGTGTCTTTCATAATCCGATCATCTTGTCCCTCATTCATTTTGTTCTCGGGTGCTTTTGTTGATTTATCCTCAAATTTTTGATATGATTTAGTGTCAGGTTGTTTCTAAGAGGTTGCATCTCCCTCTCAGATTCAGTCATCTACAAAATCGGACCTTTCACGGATGTCATGACTACCCACTTACACTCACAGATCCCTTAAGATCAATGAAGCTTTGATACCATGTTGCTTTTTGATACAAGAGGGAGGATATATAATATTGGGTAGGAAGCTTGATGGAAGCTTATGATTTTATTCATTATAATGCTCTTTATATACAGCTCATGCAAATCAAAGAAACATAATTCATGCCACAAAAGTAGCTTTATAAGTTACAAATCTCTACTAATTAAAGACATTTAAGCATAATAATATCTAATTAATTCTTGATTTACAATTTTGAATCACAATTCCAACAACTTTGGGACTTGATAAGGTTCCTTTGTCCAGAATTCACTAGTACAACTGTAGTTACAAAATCAAGCAATTTGTAGAATTTGGCGTGTGTCTGCATTTAACTGTCTTCCACTTTAATACTAGTGAAGTTTCGTTAACTTTTATTTTTATACACAGTCGACAAATCTTTCTTAATTAGCCCTTTTTTATAGAATACTGCGAAAATTTGGTAGTAAAGTTGTATTTTAAAGTGCAGTTTTCATGTGGACGCAATAAGGTAGACCTTCCCCGATTGATATGAGAGCCTTGTGCATTGGTTCCGGCCTTACGCCGGCCTTACGCGTATATGAAAATTTAATGCAATGTGTTAAGGATGATGTAATCAAGTAGATCAACCAAGTGTTTTGTGTGTGATTAGAAGATGGAAGTGAAGTTTACTTGTCTTGAACCAAGCGAAACTTAATTGATAATGAAACTGCACATATCTGGAAAGGTGCTTCGGCGACATGGAAAGTCTCATCGGTCGGAAACCATATTTAGGGTTGATCCTACTGCGTACAAGTTGCCCTGTCCCGCTGACAATTCATTTCATGGTTTAGGTTGATCTGTATTATGTACACCTTGAAATTTTATAACATTTCTAGCAGAAAATTTCTGTTAGCTAGAAATGTAGTACATATAACAACTTTCTAGTACTAAATTTATAAACTCACATGGTCAATCAGGCTTTAGTAATATATGCAAGTTATACACAAAATGAGGCAGACATCACTAACAAATATTCATATTATTGTTTTCATGATTATAAGATCTCATTTAGATCTTTCAAGTACAATATAAATATAATAAATGTATAACAAACCGGGAAGTAAGCACTGTCACAGTTTATCACCTGCAGCAAAACCAATTCATTAGTGTTGGTAAAGCCTGATCAGCTGTAAATTAATGGTGCTAAAACTATTAAAACTCACATATGCAATATCTCTCTACTCCGTTTACATTTGAAAAAATTCAAACAATTATAACTCTGGATAATATGATAAAAAAGCTCAAAATTGTTCATCGTTGGTTATTTAGTACTACTAAATATAAATTTAGTAATCCTAAACTGTATGTGATTTGTATCAGGTCGTATCGATGGATGATATGCTTGTAGATGAAAATAAATTTCATAGGTAGTTCAATATGTGTATATGCAAATAAATTTGAAATAGACTAAAATTCGGATTCAATATAAAAATAAGCTTGTAGTCGATAAACACACATCTACAGCTAGTGTTTGGGTTCAAAGATTCACCCAGGTAAATGCCTATTATTGTTTTATTACCGAATCATTTCTTTTATATAAATTATCGATTCACTTCTTTTATATTAATTATTACTTGTGTATTTAATTTTGGGCCGTCGTCGAAAGGTATGGGCCCAGGGCGATCGCACTGCTCGGCCTCCCTCTAGTAGAGAACAAAATTATATAACACAATATATAATAAAAAACTAGATCAACTTACTGGAATTTCCATCATGGCCTCATATATGAATCTGGTACGGTTACAGATTTGAGTAACATGCTAGCCTCTCTTCTCAAAGGGTGTTGCTACATGCAGTATGATTTTGCTCCATGCACTTATATGTAATTACCTTTAACACCCTGAAGCATTAAAGTATTAAATGATTAGCATTTTATTAATATAGTTGATTACTCCTAACACACCCATAAGATACTAACACTCTTTAAAAATATATGATATATGATCCTGTACGTGAAATTCTAAGAAAACATAAATAAACAAGTAGGTAACACCTTCTTGTCAAGCAAAACACAATATATGTAAATATTAGATTATATTAAGTATAATATTTTAAAAGCAAGTAACAATATATTTAGTACTAGTCAATTTGATTTAAAAAATTATTTTAAATATGAATAGTTATAAATTTACAATGTTTAATCTTAAATATTATAAATTGAATAAATGTCTCACTTTCACAAAAATTGATTATTACCTCTTAACTCGATGGAGTTAAAGATGATGACTCAAAATATTGATTATTTTCTAATTTCTATCTAAACCTCATTTAAGTCTAGAAAATAAAAATCACCTGTTTCCTAGTTAAAAAAACTCCTCCCGACAAATTTTTCACATTTAATTCGTATCTTATTTTCTTTGTTCTTCCATCTTCCAAATCATAGTATTCATATTTTTAAAATACTTTACTTCAAAAATAAATTAAAATACATTTTTATTATTATTTTATTTACTTTTTTTTATTAAAATAAAGTTTTTATTTAAGTTATTTTCAATACATATAGTTATTTGCTCTTAATTTTAGAATATTAGTCTTCATTAAATAAAAAAATCTTATAAAAATCATAAATTAATGATATAAATGAAAAAATTAGTGAATATGATTTTTTGTTGTCAGATGAAGTTTGGTGTGCAGCAAAAGCAGTAAATGAACGTGTTTGCACAAGAAAATAGGGGAGGGTTAAAAATGTAATCTCTCATTACTGCATTAAGCAAAACCTAACTGCATTTAGCAATCATGTTCTCAAAATGGGCCGGATTCAAACTATGAATCGAAAGGACCGGGATATCTGGTATGCCTTCTCTCATATCTTTGAATGAGCTCTTCAAAGTAAGCTCTAACATATAACAATCTACATTTAGATTATGAGTTTGTGTTCTCTGCCGTTTTGTTTGAATCCGTCTTGCAATTTCGGCATTACGACGGCTATAAATCGAACGTTTCTAAATTTGTTACATCACAACCAAGGCACACCGTGCATACCATACATTCATGAAAAAAACTAAAGGTATGAAATTAATAGCAGAGGTATAACATGAGTTAGAGGCGATACTATCGTTAGTTGGAGGTACCTTATTATGCAGGATGGGTTGTAAAATGGTGGAGTGAGCCTTCACCACTTTCATCAAATTTAACAGCTGGTTTGATAATTCCTCCCGATCAGCCTTGGCTTTGAGTGTGGTTGCCTGAAGAACCGAAGACATGGTAGAGATTTGATTGTTAGTCTCAGCAATTTGAGACACCAAACTCGAAATTTGAGACCGATTTTCTTCATTCTGCTGCGTGGTTAGGATTTTTAATTCCTCCATATGTGTATCCAGGGTCTTAAGATCCTTCTCATGCTTCTGTAACGACGACCCAGTCATGCTTTGATACCAATTTGTCACGTTGTGACTTGTAATTTGGCAATTTTGATCCTAACTTGAACAGGAAGAAAGAGGAAAAGGGATGAGAGAGAGAGAAAGCATAATTTTAATATTTCATTCCATAATTTGGTAAAATGGGTGAGGCGCCTTACATATAGTAACAACTCCCGCCACAACTAGATAAGGCCGGGTAGTTGTAAACAAGTTGTAAACAATAATATTGAAAATAAATTATGCTTAAAAAATAAATAGCACATGACTTCCACCAAGACTTTTCTGTGTGCTCAAAACGATGTCGTCCCCTCTCTCATTTAAATATAATCATTTAGACCCAATTAGGTTTTACACTTCATTTGTGACAATAGAAGTTATGATTAAACTTTCTTGCATTTTGCCTAATTATGCTTCCGTGTTTCTTGATTGCTTACTGATTAGACCCTTTAACTGTAGGTATGATAAAAGTGTATTGAAAACTTCATCCAAGTGTTTTCTTCTAACAGTTTTTTTACATCTGATGCAGAGTTTACCCCTTCTCGTGGTAACACTCCATTACATAGCTTTACTACAGCTTGTCAAATATTAACAATCAACTCTAATGTAAACTCATAAATGCAATACAATTTATGTAATATCCATTGATTGAAAATGTAGATCTGGGAATGTTTGTTATACAAGAAAGAAGAAGAATATGCTAACTAACTTTCTCTCTCTTTACAACAAAATAACGTGTCCATACAAGTAATGGGAATTAGACTATTTATACTGCAGAAAGGAATGTGCTGAGGTGGATTATTGGCTTGACTCATCTTTGACTTCCTCACTAACATCCCCCCGCAAGTGAGGAGAGGAGAAGTAGTTGCAGACTCCGAACTTGGAGCTAAGAAATTGCAGCTGTGCAGCAGACAAGGCCTTCGTAAATATATCAGCAGGTTGAAGTTTTGATTCAATGTGACGGGGAAGAATAACACCTTGCTGCAGCTTCTCACGAACTAGGTGACAATCCAGTGCAATATGCTTGGTACGTTCATGGAACACAGGGTTAGAGGCAATGTAAATTGCTGACTGATTGTCACAGAAAAGAATAGCAGGAGCAAACTTAGGTAATTTAAGTTCAGAGAAGAGAGAGAGTAGCCATGAAATCTCACAAGTAACATCAGCCATGGCGCGGTATTCAGCCTCTGCAGACGAACGGGAGACGGTTGATTGCTTCTTACTACGCCAGCTGATCAAAGATGAGCCTAACATGACACCATAGCCAGTCACAGAGCGGCGAGTAAGTTGGCAACATGCCCAATCAGCATCACAGAAGGCTGTCAATGTGAGGGAACTTTTTGCAGATAGGAAAAGACCTTGGCCACATGTCCCTTTCAAGTATCTTAACACACGATAAGTAGCTTGAAGATGTATAGGTTTTGGATGAGCCATGAACTGAGATAATGTATGCACAGTATAAGCAATATCAGGCCTTGAAATAGTCAGATAAATCAAACGACCAACTATACGACGATAGAGACTAACATCAGAAATATCATCCACATCTTGAGTAGTAAGCAATGCATGATTTTGTTCCAATGGTAATGCACTGGGCTTGCAGTTTAAACACCCTGTATCTGCTAGCAAATCCAACGTATATTTCCGTTGATTCAAATAAATACCATCAGAGGAACGAGCAATTTCAATGCCCAAGAAGTACTTTAGAGCACCCAAGTCTTTCACTTTAAACTGAGAATTCAAAAAAGTTTTAACTGCTGCCAATTGTTTCACATCATTGCCAGCTAGAATCATGTCATCAACGTAAACCAGAAGGACTGAAATAGAATTGTTAGTAGGTAAAATAAACATACTGTTGTCACTGTGAGCTTGTTTAAAGCCAAAGGAAAGTAAAGCAGTAGATAACTTGACAAACCACCTACGAGGAGCCTGTCTTAAGCCATAGAGTGACTTGATAAGTTTACAAACAAGTCGTTGACCTGGATAGGCTTGGAGAACAGAAGAAGGAGGTGTATACCCAGGGGGAAGGGACATGTAGACCTCTTCTAGCAAATCACCATGAAGAAAAGCGTTTGTGATATCCAATTGACTGATAGACCAGCCTTGACTAGCAGTGAGGGCTAACAACACTCTGAAGGATGTCATTTTTGCCACAGGTGCAAACGTATCAAAGAAGTCTAAACCATAGGTTTGGGTATAACCTTTGGCAACCAATCGTGCCTTAAATCGTTCGACAGATCCATCAGAGTTATATTTCACCTTGTAAACCCATTTGCAGTCAACAATGTGTTTATTAGGTGGAAGAGGAACAACATCCCATGTGTGATTTGCTTCTAATGCAGCCAATTCGACTGCCATAGCATGACACCAATCTTGATGTTTAACAGCCTGTTTAAAGGCATATGGTTCTGGAATTTTAGAGACAGAAGCAACAAAATGTTGATATGATCGAGTAAAATGACCATAGGTAACAAAATTGGCCATAGGATAGGAGGTAGTACTGGACTTAGTAACACAACTGGGTAATCCAGTGTAATCTTGAAACTTAACTGGAACAGTTTTAGTTCGAACAGGGCGAGTGGAAACAATTGTAGGAGAGGCAGGAGCATTAGATGAGTTAGTAACAGGAGGAGGAAAAGTGTCAGGTGAAGGAATGGAAGAGATATCTTGAGTGGATAGAGTAGAGGGTGATTCAGTAGGAAGAGATGGAGGGACCTCAGTGGTTAGAGGATCATCCAACCAAGAATTGTGAGAAGTAGGAAATATAGTCATTGATGTAGATGTAGATAACTCAGCAAAAGGGTAGATATGTTCATAAAATTTAACATCACGAGAGATAAACACTTTTCGTGTAGACAGATTTAAGATCTTATAGCCCTTGGTAGCATAGGGATAACCAAGGAAAACCCCCTTTATGGCTCGTGGAGCAAATTTATCAGTAGGATGGGGAAGGACAGTTGCAAAACAGAGAGAGCCAAAGACACGTAAGTGATCTAAAGGTGGAGGTTTGTTAAACAGGATTTCATAAGGTGACTTGTTATTTAACAGGGGAGTAGGAGTACGATTGATAAGATATGTGGCTATTAAAAGGCAATCCCCCCAAAAGTGAATAGGGAGATGGGCATGGAAACGTAATGCTCGAGCAGAATTGAGCAAATGCCTGTGTTTACGCTCCACTTTGCCATTTTGTTGAGGAGTGTAAACACAGCTAGTTTGATGGACTATACCAAGTGAAGATAAAGTATTGTGCAACTGCTGATTTATAAACTCAGAACCGTTATCAGAACGGATAGTTTTCACAGATGTTTTAAAGTGATTTTGAACATATATGAAAAACTGTTGAAGTAATGTTGGTACAGAAGACTTATTTGAAAGCAAAAATGTCCAAGTAGTACGAGACATATCATCCACAATAGTCAAGAAATAAGAACAATTATTGTGAGTCTTAACATGATAGGGACCCCATAAATCCACATGAATTAATTCAAACAATGAAGTACTGATAGATGTACTAGAAGGAAAACATTGTCGAGATTGTTTAGCTACATGACAACTCTCACACATAGAGTTTGTATTTATTTTACAAGAAATAGGTAAAGATTGTAAAATGGCATTTGGAATATGTCCAAGTCTTGCATGCCAAACATCTGAAGAAACAGTAGCACAGGAAAGAGATTGCTGAGTAGCAATACTTGAGGACTTGAAAAGATTGAGTGTAGAGGAGAGAAGATATAGACCATCATGGAAGCTACCAATCTCTAGTGTCTTCTTCCAGGAAGGGTCCTGAAGAAAACAATGAGAGGAATTAAACAAAACAGACACATTGGTATTGTGTACGAGTTTGGGAATAGAAAGCAGATTGTAAGCAAAATCTGGGACACACAGGACATTGTATAAAGTAAGGGTATCACTCAACATGACATTGCCAATGTGTGTGACAGATGCTTGATGACCATTAGGCAAACACAAGATAGAATCAGTAGGAATGGGGTTCTTAAGTAAGGATAGAGAATTAGTTATATGGTCAGTAGCTCCAGAATCAAGAATCCACTGTGACAAGGATGGTGTAACAGAGGTAATAGAGTGTGATTGAGGACAGAACGTACCTGCAAAGTGAACTGAATTAGCACTAGAAGTGCCAGGCCAGAAACTTTGAGGAGTTGGTTGAGAAGTATCTGACTGTAACTGCATAGACCTTTGAATTCTTTCAACAAGTTGAGAATACTGTGTTTCAGACAATCCACAAGCATCCATTGAAGGTGAATCAGAAGCAGAAGTAGCAGATATACCAACACTTGTAACCTGAGCTGCAGAACTCACTTTTGCAGTAGTAGATTTGGGTTTAGGTTTAGGCTTGCCATACAGCCTATGCCAAGGAGGGTAACCAATCAAGCAGAAACACTTTTCCCTCGAATGGCCTGTCATCTGACAGAAGTCACAAACCACTGAAGCATTCTGAGATGTCTTCTTAGCCGAAAGATTATTTTGCTGTCCTGTAGTGAAAGGAATTTTATCATTGTTGTTGAAGAAGGACCTAGATACTCCAGTATTTTTAACTGACATAGCAAGAGTATTGGTATTCATTCCAACAGAGTGATGAACATCACGTTGAGTTTCTTCTTGCATTAAAATCGAGTAACACTGACTCAGAGTTGGCAAAGGTTTCATGAGCAGAATCTGACCCATTATAGCTGTATACTGGTCTCCAAGTCCCATAAGAAACTGTGTAAGTTGAGCAGTTTGTTCATAACTCTCCAGCTTGGCATTAATTTGACACTCACATTTGTTGCAACTACACTTAGGCTTGGTAATAAGACAATCCAGTTCATCTACCAAAGTTCTGTGTTTAGTAAAATACGAGGCAATAGACAAATTGCCTTGACTCAATTGAGACATCTCTTGACGAAGATTAAAGATGCGAGGCATATTGCTCTGCGCATAATGAACTGCAAGATCATCCCAAATAGACTTTGCAGAATGAAGATAGACTACGCTATTTCGAATCTCACTAGACACAGAATTAAGTAACCAAGAGGTAACCATATGATTACAACGAACCCAGTACTGGGTAAGACCATTATCAGCAACTGGTCTAGCATAAGTACCATCAACAAAGCCTAGTTTCATTTTTTAGGACAAAGCAATCTCCATGGATCTACTCCACTGAGAATAGTTAGACTCATTTAGAATCAAATTAATGAGTGTCATGCCAGGATTATCCGATGGGTGAATATAATAAGGATGATTAATATCGATTACTACAGAACCAGTAATGGAACTAGTTGTATTAGTAACAACAGACGAGTACGAAGCAGATGAAGTCATGGTTTCGAAGAAAAACACTTAGAGAGATGACCGTACAAGTAATCAGTAAGAGATAACAGAGATATAGAACAAGGAAATCGAATACCAGAGAAATCTCGAAGAAGACGACGATGTACGGTCAGGCAAACACATGAAAAGCAACGATTCCAACGAAGATGGCGGAAGCACTGTTGATAGACATGAAATCAACACATCGCTCTGATACCATGTCAAATATTAACAATCAACTCTAATGTAAACTCATAAATGCAATACAATTTATGTAATATCCATTGATTGAAAATGTAGATCTGGGAATGTTTGTTATACAAGAAAGAAGAAGAATATGCTAACTAACTTTCTCGATCTTTACAACAAAATAACGTGTCCATACAAGTAATGGGAATTAGACTATTTATACTGCAGAAAGGAATGTGCTGAGGTGGATTATTGGCTTGACTCATCTTTGACTTCCTCACTAACACAGCTCCACAAGTCAACAAAGCCCTTTTCGAGGACTCTACCCTAAGTGGTGCAATAAAATACCAACCATCTCCACCTGAGTAAGAAAATTAGTTTATCTGACCTATTTAATTAGAGTTTTCGAGTTAAAGAGGATGCTGATGATGAGCAAAATACATCTGGTAGTTCAAGTGACACAATTTGTAGCTCAAGTTTGCAGAGCAGCGAACTAACCCCAATTGGAAATTTAAAGGCTGAGCGGGAGAAATCTTTGATGTTGTCGCAGTGTTGCCTTCCGAATCTGGGCAGGCGGGTAACTTTACTAAAAGAAACAAGATGAGCTTGTCCATAGTAATGGTTAAATTAACATATATATATGCACTACAACTCTCTTTGCTGTCTATATATTTGAAAGCCAATTTTTTTTTGCAATGATATATATCGAGGAGATTCAAGTTGATATTAAAACATATAGAACTTAAATTGCTGTATTTTAATTGTCTCCTTTTAATAATTTAAAGGGGTTAATAGGCATTTTGGTCACTCAACTGATCCCTAACTTGCGAGTGGATCATCGAACTAAAAAAACTTTCAATCGGATCATTAAATCTGAATAAGCCTGCAATAAGGTCATTAAAGTTTTAAAAAAATTCACTCTGTTTGACTTTAGACGGAATCCGTTAAGAATTGACAACTCAGCCTCCAACTCATCCTCCAACTCAGCTAATTCATTCATTGTAATTTTTTCAAAATCAAAAATTAAAAATAAAATTCCAAAATCATTCTAATTCCCTGACAAAAAAAAATCATTCTAGTTTATTCTTTTGTTTTCCAGTTATTAGAAAGTTATTTAATAACCCTATCCAATTGTAAATGGGTCAATAAAAAAAATTCCACCGGAATAAACACCAACTACTACAACTTTTATTTATACAAAACCATTGTCACTGCACCATACCAAACACCTATAGCGAACCCCAGTTTTAATTCACTTCATTCATCACAAACCACCGCTACCGCCCATAACCGCCATCACCTCCCTCTTTTCTGCCTCGATATCCACCACTACCACCTTCACGAAGACCTCCATATCCACCTTGTGAAAAAGGCTAAGAGGAGGATGAGTGGAGAAATTGCTGATAAGCTTAATGACACGAGCATTAATATTTAACAATTTGACTGTGGATAGGTTGTTTGTATTGTTGGAATTTGTGAATGGAAAATTGTTGAGAGACATTTCATTGAGCATGTCGCGTGCGTTGTGGAAGAAGATGAATTCGATAATTAGTCTTCATTTGAGTTTGAAACAATATGGATTTTTTTGGATTTGATCAAGGAATTGATAGAGAAGAGTGAAAAGTTTTATATGTGTGTATGTATAGATCTGATTGTATGTGTGATTTTGGAAAGATTTTCCAATGTATGTATAGATCTTTGTGTTTATGGAGTAATTGATAGTGTATATTTTTTGTCAAAATTTAAAATTGTTTTTAATTTAAATGTTATGTTAAATTAGGTGTACAGCCAAGTCAGCAAGCACAGTCATTTTGAAATCCAAAATTTAACGACAGTAACGACGGGTGACTTGAATGAAAGTTTTAAAGAGTGTAGTTATTTGATTAAAAGTTTTTTCAGTTCGATGACCTACTTGCAAATTAGGGATCAGTTGAGTGATCAAAATGCCTATTAACCCTAATTTAAAGGCTGTCGGGCTGTGTATGAAAGAAGCATTATTAAACTTTACTTTTAACACTAGAACCAATATTGGTAGTATAATCATTTGATTGACTGGCTTTGTAGTTTAAAAAAACATTCATTGTTGTTGTGCTTCCGAGCTGCAAAAGATGGATGGAAGAAGAGGAGAAATTATGATAATTTTCTTTTCAAGTTTTTCTAGATTTATATCCTTGTTTTGCCATTGCTTTCTCTTCATCCTTAAAAAAATTATAAAGCTTGCAAAAAAAACTGAATTAACTTTTTCTCCCCAGCTCCTTTCTCTTTTTTATCCATCCGGCATCAAGGCATAACAGCTAACAGCTCCTTTCTCTTTTGTTAATCCGTTAACCGCTAACAGCTAGTTGCCAAACAAAACCCATTCTGGAATGCAGGTAAGTTTAACATCCTGCTTCCGAGTTCTTTTTAAAAAGGAAAGCAAGTGAAAAGGAAAGAAAGTAACATAATTTACATCTATGTTTGTGCTCCCGAGTTTTTTTAGGAGCGAAAGCAAATGAAAGGTAAAGCAAATTTTGCACTTTCTTCCCAAAATTTTCATCCCAAAATTAGGATGAAAAGAAAAGCAAGTGAAAGTAACTTAATTAAAAACATTTGATATGTCCTTATCATTTAAATGAAACATTTTATATCTAAGGATAGAATTGTAATTTGACAATCATTTACATGCTTTCCTTCATACTCGGGAGCACGTGAATGAAAGTAGTTTCACTCCTTTTTTATTTACGCTCTATCCAACTCGGGAGCAAGTTGATGAAATATATTTCACTTGCATTACTTTACTTTCACTTACATTACCTTCCTTTCCCTCCCAGAAAAATTCGGAAGCAAGGCGTGAAGTTTATGTCAAAATTTTATTTCTTCTATAATGCTGCTAATAAATAACAAAAACAGTAAAGATGAGTATGATCTTTTTACGAGTGCTAGAATTAGTTTTTGTTCAAGGATGAGAATGATCGATGCAATAAAGTACAAGATATATACAAGCAGATATCAATGTACAATGGATGCAGACCTTCTTTTTTCTTACAAGAGATCATTGTCACTAGAAAATAGACCCAAGTCAATATTGTTAATTTACGGTTGAATTTTGATAAATGAATGATTTTTGTTTTGAAAATATTCATTTTTCGAGATTTAACTGTACAAAGTTTAGATATACAAGCGTGTGTTTACTTATGTTTAAAAAAAAAAAACAAATACTACAGTAACAAAGATCAAGAAAGATACAAGATACCTTCAACTGTAAGTCTTCTTCATTTGGGCAGATTTTCGAAAAGAAAAAAAAAGCACACCCGGTGGGACTCGAACCCACAATCGCCTGATTAGAAGTCAGACGCCTTATCCATTAGGCCACGGGTGCTTGTCTGTACGAAACCGCTGAAATATTAAAAATACCAAGTCCAAAAACATAGAAAAGATTCACAGACTCCCGTGATTGACTTTTGGCTACACGTGCAAGATAACGACTTACCAACAGAACGACGTCGGTTCATCTTCCCAACTCACACACACTGATGTGTGCCTGCCATTAACTTCCACAACAGAGAATTTACCCAGATACATACAAAATTAAAAACCAATACACTACTTATTGATAATTTCAAAGTTAGATCTTTATCAAAGTAGTTGTAACACTCAAAGTACTCTATCAATTCAATGATACTACTACTTGAGTTCGAGCTACTCTGATTGCTGAAACACACCATCAATTCATTCCTGCTACTTCAATTGTGAGATGATTTATTACTTGTTTTGCGCTGTAATTATTGTGAATTATGCTTTCTCAGCTGCTTTTATTGAATTGTGGTGTGTGATCTTATAGTGTTATTTGTATTAGCTTGGTGGAGTAGATTTCTTTTTTCTTTTTTTTTTGAAATGTAATGTAGTTTCTACTGTTTTATAATTATGGATCATTTAGTTGAATTTTTATTTTTGTGATGAAACTTTTTTGTTATTTTTAAGTGCTTTGTCTAATTAATTACTGTGGAGCTGTTATGTGTCTGAGCTTTGGACTCGACAATTGTTTGATCTGTTTTCGAGTTTCCGGTACTGAAATAAAATTGAAGAGAGAGTGCCGTGTTCAAGTGCTATCGTAATTGTATTTTATTTTTGGAGTGGAGTTAGATCAGGTGGTGTTATATGTGTTCTTTAAGTAATATGTCTGCATAGTACTATCTACTGAATTAGTCATCGTGTTGCGAATGTGTCTGTTTGTGTGCTTGCCTAGTACTCTCTACTGGTTTCTGGAATCACTTATTGAGTGGCAAGTGTGTTCAATAAAAGATTTAATTTTTCAGTCACAAACATTAAATCTGAGTACAAATCATATCCGCATTCGGTAATTGTTCCAGTCATGTATTTGATCTGATTGTTCCATTAGTTGCAGTTAGCACATCATCGTGTATTAAATTCCAAACTGTAACATGTAGTATATCAATATCTATCCTAACAAGCTGCAACCTTTTAAAGCTGTCCATACAATCATGAAAAGATTTGTACTTGGAAGTAATTTGGATTTACTTGTTCGTAGAATATAAACATCAGACTGAGTGTGAAGTCTGTATGCGCCTTAAATTTGCATATGTACTCCATATTGTACTTGATGCTGATGTAGGTTTACTTCTGTGACTGTTAATGAATTTACCTGATTTATCGAGTCAAGCAGGTTGAATTTTGAAACAATAATTACTAACTCCTTATATAACCTCTATATATTTGGAAGTTTAGACATAGATATATAGATAGAGAGAGGGGGGAGGTGCAGGAAGAGTAATGGGCACTTATCATCTTCGCTACCCAAAATCAAAACATACCTTGGCTCAAACGTAGATGGTAGATTGACTATAAATTAATTAGTAGAATGACTCATACCGTATCTCTGAAAGCTTTTCTGGGCCAGGTGCAGAGTTGGTGGAACTACTGAATCTATCATTATGGGAGTCTCTGGAAAATGGATTAAAGCATTGGTTGGACTGAAGAAATCAGAAAGGTCAAAATCATCAGAAAAAGATGAAAATGTTGGTGCTTATCTCATAACTCTCTTTAACGCCTTTGCATGTTCAAAAATATGCAGGAGTACGAGTCTTATTTATAACGCTTGGTTTGATACATGTGTAACATTTCGTTCAAAATCTTGTCTATCTGCATAATGTTAGAACTATGGGTAAAAAAACGATGAGACATATCTGATTGTAAATAACTGAACTAAAATAATGTTTGGCTGGTTAAACCTTCAAGTTATTCTCTTTTGTTCAGTTCAGAGGTAGGTGGAGATACTGAAAATTTTGGTCGGTCCTCAATTCCCTGTTTGCAATTAAACCCTTGAGTTGAACCGGAGATACTGCAACCAACACAACCACCCAAAAAAAAAGTTAGACTTGTACTGTTTATATGTTATTTTTCCCTTTGTAAAGATTCGATTTGACATGCTAATGCAGTAACTCATGGTCTTAAATTAGTCAATGTGTATCTTATATCCAGTTCCGATTGTGGACATTTGTCCTATCAAACTCTAATTTCTGTACGGTGTATTTTTATTTAAAATAAAATAAAATCTAATTTGTGTATACTATGCAAACTTAATTATGCAAAGAAAACCGTTATTGTTAGATAAGAGCTCGAGCTTCCTGAAGCAAATAATGATTTTATACGAAAAATTGTGCAAGTTGCAATCTGCCACACACACACACACACACACAAAGAAGTAAGGTCTCAAGTCATCGCATTCATGTAAGTATATCTATTTCAATCCTTTAATTGAAAGTCTTAAATCTTCTACTTGCTGATCTTATGTTCAATCTCTTCTATACCATGATTATGTAATACTTAGAACTGTATCAACTGTATGATTCTCCACCTATTTTTAAATCTCTGATATTATGCCAACGGAAATTGACTGAACTGGGTATGAAATAGTCGATGAAACTCTGATTCAAAAGGGCAGCTTTGGTACAAACTAAGCATTTCAATTTGCACTTCATTTTTCAAGAAAACTGCCTGACACGCATAATCTATATCCTTACTTAGAACTGAAAAGAACATTGCATTTGCAGTAATCTCTCTTTAATGATCTTGATACAGCCAAATGTCAAGTTAGACAATATTGATAAGTGGGCAGGCCGCAGGCGGTGGGATTTAAAATAGAACTTTATGTAGCTATAGCCAATGCGAAGTTAATGAGATACAATTATACAAAATGGGAAGTTAATTTTTGGTAAAGTATCAAATGCATATACAAGATAACTCTTGTATAGGCTGATTTTCATAGGTGAAACATGGTCGGCATTCGATCAGTAAGTTAATGACTTGTCATTGGTTTACCCGGATAAGCTACTAACAGCAAGTGGAGGACATACTAGAGAGAAAATATTGCTCTCTGTAAAGCACAAGTAAAAAAATCCGTAGGTAGATCACTGGCCTTGACATGATACATCCTTGCCCCTATATTATTCATGAATAAAATACAATCTCAATATAAATAGTTCGCTCATAAGACACTCAGATCAGAGGAGGCTTATATGAAAAGTATTGGAAGCCTAGTTCCTCCGTAAATTGCTCGAACCGCATTAATCAACAAGTAAAATGAGCCTGAGTTAGTATTCATATCCCTCACAAGATCTAGCAACTACACGTGGCTTCCTTTTCAGGAGACAAGATTTCCCTAATGTGCCCAATTTACATAAGAGAAGCTATATGCCCAATTTACGTTAGAGATGCTATTCCCAGTTTACGTAAGAGAAGCTAAATTTGAATAATTATGATAATCTCAGATGCTTACCTAGATACTTTAATATTCTTAGTTTTTAACAGCTGCCTCCAGTGTGATGAGGTGGAGTATGCATTTATACAATTATAGGCAAAAAGCAACACAATTCATGTTCCATGCAAAAGTTTTACTTAAATGACAGTGAACGCAGAGATTATCATTAAATTCCTCTGCTTCCAAAATTTCCGGAGAACATGTTACAAGTTTTAGAATCTGAAGTATCTTAGCATCATTCCAGCCATCAACTGCAGAAACGTGATCTTAGAAGGACTTCTCGGAGGCAATTCAGAACCAGTCAGTACCGTTTGATAATATTGTGTAGTGTCTATATAGACATTGATCCTAGTGAGTCATGCTACCCATTATCATCCAAACACCACAGAGGACACTGTACTGGAAATATTCTGAAAAGTCTGACCACCCTTCCTGCAACCAACTTGCTAGATAAAATTAAGCACCTGTCATATTCACATACGCGTGTAGGAGAGCAGCTTGTGGAACTGCAAATAGGAAGCAGAGGCATGTAAAAAGGCAGTGAGAAAATCAAAGAGAAGTATCACTTGTGGACGTTTTTCTAACCTCTCGAACGTTAGGAAGGAAACTGTATATGATGAGAATACTTTGATTTGGGTAATACAATATATTTTTAGCCTTATCATGTCTTAAATTTTTTGCCTAATCTTTTTGTGTTATTCTGATTCACAACAGAACTCCAGAATCATTGACTCTAGTAACTTGGTACATGACTTGTTAGAACAAGATTCTTTAAGTCTTAGAATGTGAATTTTTCTTCATCATGCATGCTTCATTTAACTTTACCCAGTATAGTGCCTTCACTATTTCTGCTAAGGACATGTGTTATTAGCATTTTCCATGATTGTCTGATTTAGAGTAAATTTTAATTATTAATTTTTTTTTCTGCAGAGAGCTCCAGCTTCCGGAAAGTTTCTGCATCGAAGAAGACATTCGGTTGAAATTGAAAGTGATGCACTTCAAGATGAGTTCAACGACAAAAGTGTTACACCAGTCAAAGCAGAATATTCCGCACCAGAAGCTGGTGCATCTCCATCCAGTTCACTTCAAGTGACCACGGTTTCTCAAGTTGAACAAAATATGAGAGAGCAATGGGCAGCTACATGTATCCAGACGGCCTTTCGAGGAGTTCTGGTACCAAACTTCAATTTTTGAGCTACTAAAATGTTGCCCACCAACTGTTCACTTTATTTCGATTAAAAGTGGGGCTGTCAAATGGATATTTCGGATACATGTCATCTGTATTCGAATCTGAAAATCTGAATCTGAATTCGTGTCCGAATATATTTGAACAAAAATATCCGAATCCGACGGATACCATATTACCATCCGGATACGGATAATGTTTGAGTCCGTTTTCAGTCAGATTTTTCTATTTTAATTCTAAATTTAAATTCAAAAAATTATAAATAAATAATAAAAATTAATATTTGTAACTTTTCTAAAACTAAATAAAAATTTAAATTTATTTGGACATGTTTTATTTAAAAAAATATTTTAATATATGTTTTTTAGTATAATTTTGTTTCTTTATTTTGATTAGCAAAAAAAAAAAAAATTGATTAGCAAAATTTTTTTTGTTATTCTTAAAATATTGAACTTTATATATATATATATATATATATATATATATATATATATATATATATATATTAATACCTATAATATGTTTACTATAACATTTATCTCATATAAATATATTATTTGATGAATAAAGATATATATTTTAAATTGAACATAGTAAATTCTAAATTAAAATTATATAAATATAATATTTTTATTTATATATCATATATATGTTTAATTTTGGTTTCGGATATTAATACGTATTCGTATTTCTTGTGACGTTTTCAGTACTCGATTGTCTGATATTTGAAAATTAATTAAACAATCTGTAGTGCTAATTCTAATTTCACAGTTTAAATAGTATATGCTGGGATCATAGTTAAGACTGATGAACATTTGTCTTTAATATGACAAAGTCAACTTCTAAAGCTTAAGTTTGGTAAAATATGAGTCCACTGCTTACAAGACAATTTGTTAGTCATGTTGTTCAAATTGAATACTTTAGCTCCACATTAATTATATAATACCGTCCATGACTTTTTGATTAGTTATATGACATAAGAATGTTCGGTGTCAATTTTAGGCTAGGCGAGCACTAAGAGCGTTAAAAGGACTAGTAAGACTGCAAGCCCTTGTCAGGGGGCATGCTGTAAGAAAACAAGCGGCGATTACTCTTCGCTGTA
Organism: Saposhnikovia divaricata; assembly: GCA_036435485.1. Classification (NCBI taxonomy): domain Eukaryota; kingdom Viridiplantae; phylum Streptophyta; class Magnoliopsida; order Apiales; family Apiaceae; genus Saposhnikovia; species Saposhnikovia divaricata. The sequence continues at coordinate 48,304,076 of CM071594.1, read as the reverse complement.
TGCAAGCGTTAGTGAGAGTTCAAGCTCGTGTGCGAGCTAGAAGTGTTCGCCTGGCTCTGGAAAACCAGACATCGGAGCAGAAACGTCAACAACAACTTGAACATGAAGCCCGTGTTCGACAAATAGAGGTATGTAGTCTTATACTATCCGTAACATATCTCGTTACTGTTAATAAAAACTTAATATTCAAGTTGCATGCTCTTTAAATACCCCAACAAGTTTCATTTCGAAATTAGTTACAAGATTAATGTAAATAATATTGGATCCTAAAATCAACTTAAGATATTACATTGTCAGCAGTTTATCATGAGTTGCTTAGTGAACATGAGAAGTTGTTTTAGCTTTTGATTCAGCTGGTCTGGTACCCACCGGTTGTACAGAAGAAGCTATACGTTGTTCATAACGGGTTTTATGCTGCTATTAGACTTGAATATGAAGGGTAAAACTATTTACTTTAGAAAGATGTTAGTTTCAAAATTATTTTGGATGCTTTTAGTTGGAGCCTTAAATAGACAACCATGTAGCAGAAACTTAATGTTGAATGTTGAGAGTGTCAGCTTGAGTGAAAAATATTTAAAACTGTTAATGAAACACAAGATTCGGAGATTACGTAAGAGTTTACTTAAGTCCCACTGTTCTTCGGTTGTTAAGCCTCGCTCAAGATGATTTATACAGGTGTATCTTGATTCAGTTGCTCTCTGTGCCTTAAATTACAGGTGCAATAGAGTTAGCATCCATGAAGTAATTACCCTTTAGTGAAGTGATTTACATTATTAACATGGTTTACATTTTGTAATATATAAACCAATTCGGCACGAAAGAAGAATTGAGTGCCACCAACACCAAATTTTGCACACTGGAACACTATTATATTCAACCAGAAAATTCAACCAATAAGATTGCCACGCTAGCTCTGAGCTAAATAGTCTTTCTAAATAACAATATTTGTTTTGGAGTTGGTGATGATGTACGAATAGTTAATTATAATATACTATTATTTTAATGTAAGATTAAATGGTAATTAGTGATTACTTAAATTATATTATCACTAGGAATATTCTGGAAGTAGGTAACTATATCAGCAGTTAATTTTAAATTCGAGTAGGCAACAAAGTTTAGATATGTGTTTTGAGTACTTTTTGGTTTGTTATAAATATGTTATAATCTTTCATTTTAGTCCATTGCATATGAATATAAATTATTAGAGATTAATGCTTGAGGATGCAAATTGGATCCCTAATGAGCACCAAAATGAATGTGGCGTATTTCAAAAGAGTTACTCCTATGTGCCCTGTTTCTTTCACTGCAAATTGTACAGGGCCCACTGCCACTTGTGCATTCGGGATAGGACCTCTAACAATACTTGTTTGTTAATCATGACTTCATTGTCATTTTGAAGGTTGTTTCCTTACTTATCCTCTGTAAATATCTCTGCCCTAATTTTATCTCTTCTTCATCTATTTTCTAGCTTTCTTAAAACCTCTCCTGCAACAGCTGGCACACTGCTTTTGCATTTAGGCTTGCATTATACTCAAGCCTGATATATATCAGGAATCGTCCTGATTTGGGACAGTGTATGGTTTACACATTAGTGGAGTGGTTAAAAATTTGTAGTATAAATAAGTTATATTTTTACATAAGGGTTGACTTCCACTACCAGCACTACCTGCACACTGAACAATGAGAAAAACAGAAATACCACACAGCTTTGAGTTAAACAAGCTTTCTATAACTATGTGGATTAAAAATAACATGATCCTTCATTAAGCTTACTTACACTTTGTGATATGAATCTGGGCTGTCACGTTGGAAATTGTACTAGTACCAATCAGGAGATTTGAGATTTGTATCCTTATTGCTCATGATAGGTGGAATTTATTTTCAAAATCTGCTTAGCTTTTTTCTCCTTGCAATCTCTATACAGGAAGGCTGGTGCGACAGTGCAGGATCTGTTGAACAAATTCAAGCCAAGTTGATAAAGAGACAGGAGGCGGCAGCAAAGCGTGAGAGAGCCATGGCATATGCCTTGGCTCACCAGGTAACATTTTTATCCTTCATAACAATATTTGGATGATTAACAAGTTTCTACTCGAAAGCTGGTCGAGTACTGTATATTGTATATAAGTGTTTGCATAAGTTGGAGCAGTTAGGTTTTTGGAGTTTTAGATTGTTGAAATTGATTAGTAAACCTACAGTCGTTCTTTGTGCGACATCTTTGTTATTGTTTTGAATTTTTTTGGGTTCTTAGTGCTGTATTGCTGCAGTGGCAGGCTGGATCAAGGGAACTGGCACCTTCTTCTGGGTATGAACCAGATAAAAGCAACTGGGGCTGGAAATGGTTAGAAAGATGGATGGCTGTCCGCCCATGGGAGAATCGCTTTCTCGACATCAATCAGCGAGATGGAGTGGCGATTCAAGATACCAAAGCAGGTGACAGAAAGAATGATATTTTAAGAAAGTTTTCTGCCAAGAAAGCTATTCCCTTAAGCACCGACTCAAACATCACTGGTGAGAAAATGGGTCTATCAAATTCTGTTGGCTGCAACTCATCTCCGACCAGATCCAGCGATATGCAAGAAACATCTGGCACATCGTCCACCAAGGTGAAGACAAAACATATTTTTGAAGATTTGGTCGAAGAAGTCAATTCAAGACCTGGTATTGGTTCAAGATCTCATAGTAATCCTAAAGAAAGATCGTCACTTTCGGATAAACAAGGAAGGAAGAGACAGTCTCTTCCCTATATTGGTGAGTTGTGCACTTCCTCTCATCTTTATATTCAGCTTTCTCCCTACATAAACTACCCACTCGTCACATCCATTTTTGTCGTCTAAACCCCTAAGATTAAGTTTTGATTATTATTATTATTATTATTATTATTATTATTATTATTATTATTATTATATATAATATTATGTGTGTGTGTGTGTGTGTCTGTGACCCCTAACCACTGCCTATTTGAACCTTACTATCTGGCTGTTAATTACACTTTCAAGTTATTAGTTACTACGATCGATATTCCTCACTATGGAAAAGCTTTCCTTTTTTTTTTTTTTTTTTCGTAAAATATTGTATGCATCTGGTCGTGTCTTATTTTAATTTTTATAGACCGATATTACCACTAACTACGCTAGAAATTAGGAATATTGGTGAGGTGGACCCTCTCTGAAAGGGATTCTGGTGGTTCAAAGTTAGTCTATATAGCTACATCCCATGGCAAATTTCCTCTATGCCATTTTTGGTAAAAGTTGGCCAGATTTTTATTCAGTTGATGTTATTACTCTATGAATCTAGTTATACTGTTAAAGAGACCGATAATGGACAAAAGTACTGTTAATCTCAGGATGTAGACTTTTTAATTTTCTTTTTAATAATATTAAGAAAAGAAGTGTCAGTTTGACCTTACAAGTCGGCAAGGACATGTTAAGTTGTTATATCTGATTCTGTAAACAGTTTTTTTTGTCATTCTAAATACTTAAACATACAAAGATATGAATTATAATTTATTAGATGTTAATTAATTTGATAAAGACTTCTAACCATCGAAGTATTGGAGAAAAATAGTATGCTTGCTGCAAGTCGGTGTGTATCGTCATCACTATATAATTTATTTATTTTTGCTAAATTAAAATGTGTTGCTTGATGGAGTCGAAATCATTATATAATTAGTGGTTAAACTGTAAAAGGGACTGATAATGGACCACATAAAAATACTACCAACCTCAAGATGTAGATTTTTTGATTTTTGAATAAAAGATGGTATTAAGAAAAAAAAAAAAGTGTCAGTATGACCTTGCAAGTTGAAAAGGACATATGTTAAGTAACCAGCGTCATATTTGTTGTAGTATTAATAATTTTGTTTGTCATTTTAGGTATACTTAAAACATACAAAGATATTCGCCAAAAAAAAAAAACATACAAAGATATGAATTACAACGTATAAGATAATGTCTTCTACGCTTTAATGTATTGGAGAAATTAATATGCTTGTTGCAAGTCTATTGTATATCTTCCTGACTAAAATTAGTGGTTCAACAATAGAAACTGAAAATTATCAATTTATTATAAATATAAATTATCACAGCCTCTGGAACAGAGTTTCTCATCTATTGGCCATGTTCGGGTGATGATATTAGTATATCATATATGTCAAAAAAATTATGTGTGAATTCTCTGGGACATATCATCATTAAATTTTGCATCATGCATCTTAAGAATCTGTTCTTTTTTGCCTATAGCTAAGTTTTCGCTGTTTCTAGTTTAAAAATATGGCTTGATTTGGTTTGACCAGGGAAAGGTGGACAAGGTGTTGGTGTTCATACTACCAAGCAAATGACTAGAACTGTTGTAAAAAGATCAACGACCCAAAAGCCCATGAAAGACAAAACCATGATAAATGTACAATGAGTTAAGTTCATCAGTTTTGATCAGGTATTCGATCATTTGACATCCTACTGCCCGCATTCCGTCCAACAGAGCATCAGATCTCTGTAAATATCAAATCATGTCAAGCTGCAACAAATTGGTCCGGGGTCTCGGTGGTGGGTTATTTCATTACTTGAGCTTCGTTGTGGAAATAAAAGTAGCTCAAGCAGATTAAGTGCTATTTAGTCAGGTGATAGTCACCTATTTATGTTAATTGCCAGCTGTTGTATTACCATTCTCGTCCTTTCCGTTGTGCAGTGTTAGTATTGAGTCTTTTTCTTTTTGCAGTTATAGGAGACTTTTGCAAATGGCATGTATCTATTGATTGTTGTAGAACAAAGGGTAACAGCCATGTGCAAGTCTGTGAGAGGCGCAACACAACAGATGTAACTCCCTTTTTTTTTTTTTTGACGAAAAGATGCAACTCCCTTTAGTTGACTCCCAAATTACTTTTGAACTATCTTTTATTTTGCTGGCTAAAAGTGAAAAGCATGTTTAACACTTGCTAGTACTAGAAAACAAGAGAGATCATGATATGGTCTCCCCAAGAAAATTTTGAAATTTAATAGGGTGTTTGTTGGGCTGCACAAAAACAGAACCAGGTCCATCACTAAAGACCATGTGTCTAGGTTTAATAGGTCAATCTCATATTAATCCCCTTTATTTCGGAATTATTTTGGAAACTATTCAAAAATCTACTTAATTTGATGAGTTGTATCATCTGTCCAATTTCAAAATTTGTTCAGAAATGTACCTAGTTTCGGCAAGTTGAAATATTGAACAAAGTTCCGATTACAGTATGTCAGTAAACATAGGGTGCAGATTTGCTGGGAGGTCTAACGAATATCTGCTATTAATAGGTCTGAGTATTCTGTTTATTTTTTCCGTCTGTTTTCATTAAAAATGTTGGAGCTTTTTCAGCTGTTACTTTTTCTTTTGTCAAGTTTTCAGCTCCTACTCTGTTGGTGCTATTTGACAATCTTTTTCAGCTCCTACTCTGTTGGTGCTATTTGACAATCTTCTTTGCCAAGACTCTGCTAGTGCTATTTGACAATCTTCTTTGCCAAGATTCTTTAAATTTTTCACGGCATGACTTCGCTAATCAACCCCTTTTAAGTTGTTTGAATTAGGGGTGAGCAAAAAACCGAATTGAAACCGGTCAAAATCGAACCGAAAAAACCGAAACCGAACCGGCGGTTGCGGTTTTTGATTTTTAAAAACCGAGACTTTCGGTTCCAGTTATAGGTTAAAACCGAACCGAACCGGCTAAAACCGAACCGAACCGATTATTAAAATAAATATATAATTTATATTAATTTATGTAATTTATATGTATTATTAAAATTAATAAATATATTATATCTTGAATTATCATTAAGTTTCTAAACAATGTCGGATGAGGAAACGTTGTTTGATCTTCAAATCCCAGCTAATGAATATTTAGTTGTAGCGACATTTAGTCGATGTAATCTTCTCTTCATGTTCAGTTTCTTATTGTCATATCTGAATATTTAGCCTGTACAGGGAACGCTGAAATTGATGCAAATTGTGTTCCTAAGTTTCACAAATCACAGAAGTTGCCTTCAACCTATACAAGGAACTGTGGAATTGATGTAAATTTAATTTATAAATTTAAAATTTTGTAATATATTTATGGTATTTTTTGTCCGGTTTTAAAATCGAAACCGAATCGTTAAAAATCGAGCCGAGCTTTTTAAAACCGAAACCGAAACCGACGGTTCGTTTGCGTTGCACTTTTCAATTTTTAAAATCGAAGATATGCGATTTCTGATTCGATTTCGGGACAAAACCGTATCGAACCAAACCGTGCTTATCCCTAGTTTGAACCAGCTTACAAACTGCAAGATGAGCGCGATACATTAACTCAAATGGTAAATTGCTCAAGTGATAACGCTAATCTATTGTGGTCCCCCGTGCAAAGTAGAAACAAAACAATTAACAAAGTCTAAAGCCTGCAGCTACTTTCTCACTCTCGATCTCTCACTTATGTTTCTTTTTCTGTCAACGGCCTTAAAATATCTCCAACCATGCATACTTCTTAACTCAAAGTATGTTAAACATACTATGAATAAAAATTACAAAAAATGTATTAAAAAAAATTCATCTTCAATAAAATATTATTTCCAGGTAAAATTTTAGACAATTCCACCATATTAATTATATTTATCGAATTTCTAAAAACCTGTAGTGAAACTTCATCGATTATTACATTGAAATAATATATTATACTTTTAATAATTTAAAATAATAATATATTATCTTTTAAATATAACCAAATTATTATAATCAATTTCATTGGAATACTGCACCTTAAAAGCATCTCCGATAAAAGCCCCTTAACTAAAAGTTCATTTACCATGCCATAAATAAAAGAAATATAGATTATGTAATGTTACATTCCTCTTGGTAATAATTTTTGTCAACCTCACTCTGTTGGTCATATTTAGTGTAGGGACCTGTAACAATATTTCACGACATTTGTTAACATATTAAAATAATATATTCTATTTATAATAATTTGAAATAAAAATAATAATATACAAATTTTAAAATAGAACGAATCATTAAAATCAACTCCATTGAATTACAACATCTTACATATTCAATAAATTTTAGATAATCATTATTTTATATATTATTTTAACCAACTAATTTAATTAATACCAGTGAAGAAGTTTTTACAAATTCAATAAATTTTATATAATTATTATTTTAATCAATCATTTTAATCAATATTATTGGATACTGCTGTTACTGGGTTTACAATTTATCAGTCTATCTACTCTTTCATTTAATTCTTTGTAGGCCCTCTTTAAAAAACTTTTTTTTTTTTTTTTGCTAAAACACTTTTAGTACGTCTCAAATTTTGAAATTACTATCCTATGCATTTGGGCCAAAAACAATTAATCAAGCAGTTAAGCACTAATAAAGTCCATGCTAATAGTTGTTTATCGAGGCCCAAGAGTCTTTTTTAATTCTATAATTACATCACCAACATTAAAATTACGAAATACCCGAGATGTTAGTACACTAAACTCAAATATTGAACTGTGTGTGATGTAACAAATGTATATAAAATGCAATGAAGGACAGAAAAGATGGGTCCTTTTGCAACCTAGGCTATAGCTTCATGATACCCACTGGATAAAGAGGCGACTCGATAAGGACATTCTGTGAGCTCCCTCGTAAGGGTTGCACGCTTGTCATTTAGTGTATTTTCTTGAACTTGTATTACAAATCTTCTTAGTTAAGTTTTGTAAGTATTCTTAAGGAAGCTTTGTGAGTCTTCTTGAGCAAGCTTTGACAATCACTTAATATTTATATATTATAACATTCCCCCTTGATTGTCAAAAGTGAGTTATTACAGGGATAACTGCCTCATTAAAACCTTGTAATGAAAAATCCAGTGGGATAAAAACCTTGACGAAGGAAAAAGAACACAGTCTCCTCCTGAATAAAACGTATCACAGTTACGTAACTTTTCAAATGTTGATGTAGGTAGTGAATGTGTAAGTAAATCTGTCAGGTTATCACATGAGCGAACTTGTCATACATTAATGTCACAATTTTCTTGTAGCTCATGAGTGTAGAAATTTTTTGGCACATGTTTTGTTCGATCCCCTTTGATATAGCCTTCCTTAATTGTTTAATGCAAGCTGAGTTGTCTTCGAACATAACTGTAGGACTATCTGAAATACTTGATAAGACACATGATTCTCAAATATGTTGAATGACAGATCGTAACCAAATGCATTCTCTGCTTGCTTCATGGATTGCAAGTAAATCTGCATGGTTAGATGAAGTTGTCACCATAGTCTGTTTTGTAGACTTCCAAGAAATAGCAGTACCACAATATGTGAATAGAAAACCTGTTTGAGATCGTCCAAAATGAGGGTCGGACATATACCCAGCATCCGCATATCCAACCAATTGCGATTTTGAATTATTTGGGAAGAATCAATTGTTCCTCGGAGACATCTCAATATATGTTTGATCCCATCCCAGTTCCTTTTAGTTAGATCAGAACTGAATCTCGACAACAGGTTCACAGCAAATGCAATATCAGGTCGTGTGTTATTTGCAAGATACATAAGAGCTCCAATTGCAGTAAGATATGGAACTTCAGGCCCAAGTGCATCTTCATCTTCTTTTCTAGGGCGGAATGGATCTTTCTCAACTTTTAGTGATCGAACCACCATTGGCGTAGTTAGTGGATGAGCTTTGTCCATGTAGAACCGATCAAGAACCTTTTCTGTATATGATGATTGATGAATAAATATGCCTGAAGATAAATGCTCCACCTGTATACCTAAACAAAATCTTGTCTTTCCAAGATCTTTCATTTCAAACTCATTTTTCAAATAGTTAGCAGCATTAGTAATATCTCCAGAAGTACCTACAATATTCAAATCATCCACATATACAGCAATAATAACAAAACCAGATTGTGACCTTTTGATAAACACACATGGACACACTTGATTATTAATATACCCATCATTCAATAAATATTCACTTACCCTTTTGTACCACATACGACCAAATTGTTTTAAGCCATATAATGATCGTTGTAGTTTAACTGAGTATAAATGTCGAGGCTTAGTTTTCTCTAATTTTAATCCTTCGGGGATTTTCATATAAATATTACTATCAAGTGATCCATAAAGGTAGGCTGTCACGATATCCATTAGACGTGTTTCTAATCTTTTCATACAAGCCATACCCATTAGAAAACGAAAATTGACTCCTTCCATTACAGGAGAGTATGTTTCCTACTAATCAAATCCAGGCCTCTAAGAGAATCCATGGGCTACCAGCCGCGCCTTATACCTTACGATTTCATTTCTCTCATTTCGTTTTCCTAAAAATACCCATCTATTTCCAACGAGAATCACACCAGCTGGTGTTCGGACTACAGGTCCAAATACATTTTTCTTGAGCAAGGATTGCAATTCTTCTTGGATTAGAATTTTCCATTTTGGCCAATCATCTATTTGTCGACATTCTTCCACACTATGTGGTTCAGGATCGGAGTTCATAATAATATCACATGCCACGGAAAAAGCATATACATCATCAACCTCAATACTCCCACGATCCAATAATTTCCCATTATGTAAATAACTCATTGAGATCTCATAATTTTCAGGTACCTTTGCTTCTATGGAAGCATGTGCCACTTCAGGGGGAATATCCTCTTCTAGAGGTAATATCACTTCGGGTGGTTTTGTCACAGCCACTTCAGGGGCTTGAACCTCTTTAGGAGGTGATACCACTTTTGGGGTATTTGATGTAGTTACTTTAGGAACATTTGCCACTTCAGGGGCAAGTCCATTAAATTTCCGTTTTCATGGTACAACATCTTTCGCACCAATTAATAGGTCTACCATGCTTCTGGCGTGGTTTTGAATCACCAATCAATTCTTCAGGAATATTCTTCAGGAATTGATTTATGAACAGGGATTTCAACCCTGGCCGGAGCATTAACAACAAGTATATGCGATTTTATAATAAGTCTAGAATCATTAAAAGCATCCGACAATTGATTAGAAATATTTTGCATAGAATGATCCTTAAAACCTCAGATTCACATTGTTTTGTACGTGGATCAATAACATTTAATCCTGTTGCATTCCATGATAGTTCATAATTTAATTTATGCAAAAAATTATCTTCCCCTAATGGAGGGAACATAGACTCCTCAAAATGACAGTCAACATAACGAGCAGTAAACATATCACCAATTAATGGTTCAAGGTATCTTATGATAGATGGTGAGTCAAAACCAACATATATGCCTACTCTTCTTTGTGGACCCATTTTGGATCTCTGTGGGGGTGCAATTGGAACATATATGGCACAACCAAAAATCTTAAAGTGAGAAATACCAGGAACTTGGCCAAGAACTAACTCATGGGGAGATTATTTGTGGTAAGCAGATGGTCTTATCTTAATTATGTTTGATGCATGAAGTATTGCATGACCCGAAACAGATGTAGGCAATTTGGCTTTTAAAAGTAAGGGACGTACAATGAGTTGAAGTCTTTTAAGTAGAGATTCTGCTAAGCCATTTTGTGTATGCACGTGAGCTACAGGGTGTTCGACTGAGATCCCTACTGGCATACAATAATCATTGAAAGTTGCAAATGTAAATTCAGCAGCATTATCTAGTCGAATTGATTTAATGGGATGGTCAGGAAATTGGGATCGCAATTTTATTATTTGAGCAAGTAATTTGGCAAAGGCTTTATTTCGTGTAGAGAGTAGACAAACATGAGACCATCTAGTTGATGTATCAATTAGAACCACAAAATATCTGAATGGATTGGATGACGGGTGAATAGGACCACAAATGTCACCTTGGATTCTTTCTAAGAAATTTGGAGACTCGGTTTGAAGTTTAACTGGAGATGGTCGAACAATTAGTTTTCGTAAAGAACATGTTGAACAAGGAAGTTCATTATGTGGTATGACCTTTTGATCTTTAAGGGGATGTCCAACAGAATTTTCTATAATATGACGCATCATAGATACTCCTGGATGACCAAGTCTTTCATGCCAAAGGGTGAGTGATTTTGGGTCTATGATTTTCGGAATGGTGATACTATGAGACTCAATGACTCTAATTTGGGTAGCATGTAATCCAGAAGATATTGACTGTAATTTTTCTAAGATTTTCTTTTGACCTGAAAAGGTTGAAGTGATAAGGAGATATTCTTTTCCATTCTCACTAGTAGTTTATACGTGGAAATCATTAAGATGAATGTCTTTAAAACTCAAAAGATTTTTAGTGGATTTACTAGGATATAAAGCATTATGTACGTGAATTTGTGTCTCGTTTGGTAGGATAAAACTGGCTTTCCCAAAACCCTCTATTATATTTGTGTTCCCGAAATGGTCCAGACATGTGAGTTGGTTTTAGTCAACTGTGAAAAATATTTCTGATTTTATAGAATTGTGTGAGTGGTGGCGCAATCAGCAATGCATATATCTCTCATATTTTATATTATGCACATATATAAGTAAACAACAATTTTATTAAAGCAAACCCAAGTACATAAAACGAGAACATAAAACAAGTACATTAAAACAGGAAATCAAACCAAATACATAAGGAACAAGCATTTAAAACGATACATATAAGAACTAGTCATCTAAGCCACAGTAAAGATTAGCATTATTATTAAGTTCTGTTGGAGTCTTGGTTGGTTCATCGTTAAAGCTAGCCAAGTTTGTTTCCACCTTTTGTCCATTCTACTTTTTAGATGACTCGTAAAGTTCTACAAGATGTATAGGTGTATGACAAGTATGAGTCCAATGCCCATGAACCCCACATCTAAAACATATATCTCTAGTATCTCCTTCATGTGGTGCCTTCCTTTTATTTGACACCTCATTTTGCCAATTCTGGTGGCTAGAGTTGTTGTAGCCATCGCGCTGCCACTTCAGGTGGCCAGGGTGATACTGATTTCAAAACCGACAACGAAAATTTCCACGTCCACGGTTTCGTCCATAATCTCGTCCTCCTCTATGCCCTTTCCCACGCTCATTCTTCTGGAATGACTTGTTATGTACTTCGGGTAACTGGGCAGAGCCTGTGGGACGTGTCTAATGATTTTTCAGCAAAAACTCATTATTTTTCTCAGCTACAAGAAAGAGAGATATCAGCTCACTATACTTCCAAAAATTGCGTTCCCTGTATTGTTGTGCCAAGATCATAGTATTGGGGTGGAAGGTCGAAAGTGTCTTTTCAATCATCTCAGCATCAATAACTTTCTCACTACACAGGATTAGCTTTGAGCTTATTTTGAACAAGACAGAATTATATTCAGCAACAGATTTAAAATCTTGTAACCTTAAATTGATCCAGTCATAACGAGCATGTGGCAGATGGACAAGTTTTTGGTGGTCAATCCTATCTTTGAGATTGGTCCAAAGAGTGAGTGGATTTTTGACTGTGAGGTATTCAGATTTTAAGTTTTCATGAATGTGATGCCTGAGAAAAATGATAGCTTTGGCATTTTGTTCAACGGTTGGGGTTTTTCCTGATTCTATAGTATTTTTTAACCCATTAGCACTAAGGTGTAATTCTACATCGAGTACCCAAGATAACAAACTCTAATTTCACAAGATTGGCCATTCTGATAAAGATTTGAACATGATATATTGTAGCACATCAAGATTTAGATTTAAACAATTAACAATTAACAAATAACGATACATATAGATTAATAATTCAATTCAAAAGTTACGATGACATAGCCGACCACAAAAACTTTTGAATACTACTTGACGGCAGAGCCATCTTTATAGTAGTAGTACTTGACGGCATGGCCATCTTTATAGTACTAGAATAACTGTAAATAACAATAATTTTAGTATTCAAAATAGAATGACAAAATTTGAAACGTACCTCCTTTGTCTTTGTTGAATAGTTTAGCTGGCAGAGACTCGTGCTGATAACGTGTTGTAAAACTTGAGTTTTCAGTCTTCAACTAAATAACCAACGATATAACTAGAAAGAATTTCAATATCTTAGTATAAGAATCGTATGTAGAGAGAATAGAAGTTGTAGAGAGAAAGTTATATGTGTAGTATAAATATGTTTCACCAACTGGCCTATTTATAGGAGTTGGTTACAAGTCTTACTAAGTAAGCTATTCAAGTCTTCTTTGATAAGCATTACAAGTCTTCTTAGATAAGTTTTGAAAGTCTTCTTAATGAAGCTTTGTGGGTCTTCTTGAGGAAGATTTGTGAGTCTTCTTAAGGAAGATTTGTGAGTCTTCTTGAGCAAACTTTGACAATCACTTAATATTTATATATTATAACATATCCAACTTTTTCCCATTAATTAATTTATTTAAAATTGATATTTCAAAGACATAGCATCAAAAATTTTAATTCGTGCGACTTAAAAGTATCAACAGAAAAAAACTCGATGAAGCATAGATGACGTGGCAGATTGAAAAATTTTGATTAGAAAGGTTAGGGGTCCATTTTATTATAATCAATTACAATTATATACTTGATATTTGAGAATTATTTTGTGTACCTAGTATTTTCCTTTGATAAAAGTTTTAAAGTATCCTTGAAATCTAAAGGTATTTAACTGAGATTTTAAAAATCCTTTATGGTGGATTTTATAGTATTTATTATACTTTTTAAAAATTTAGCCAAAATCTTTGGAATTTGAAGTTTTTGTCAAATACCTATTAAATCAGCAATACTTTACTTCACAAGATTTCACATCAACATCTACAAAATTCTATGTAAAATTAAAATCAGTAACAATTTTAAAAATCAATAATTATTATTAATATGTTATAATTTTAAAATTATAAATTGAACACACCTTCGAATTTAATAATCAAAACATTGAATTAAAACTTTATAGAAACCGAATGTAGAAACCGAATGTATATTTGTTTAGAAAAATAACTTAAAGCGCAAAAAACTCATAACACCATTACAAATTTATTGGATTGAATATATTTTACATTAAAAACTGAAATAATAAATGTTTAAAATGATTGGACTAGAATTACATTTTTTTTTGTAAAACTGACTTTCGTACTCCTTTTTGAAACTACAAGAGTACCTTCAAAGTTGTAAAACCCTTAACTAAAAATTTACGTGGCATATCAAAAATAAAATTTAAAAAAAATAATCACTCGAATGGAACAAAATCCTTATATATAATTTTAGTCAACCTCATCATATTGGCTATATATGCTAAACTTCTAAAGATTTGTAACAAAATTTTACATCATCTTTATCATATTGAAATAAATTTTTTATTTATAATACTTTCAATTAATCAGAAAATACTAACCAACCAACAGACATACCTAGTATATCTCGCTTAAAGCAGTGTCTGAGGAGGATATGATGTACGTAACTTTACTCTCACTCAAAAAACGAAGAGACTGTTTCCAATAAGACCCTCGACTTATGTATGCAAATGTAAAAAATATATAACACCATATTAGAAATTAAATATTATATTTAATACCGGTATTGATTGTCGTAAGTCATTTATATTCCCTTTATGGCCATTTCTTTTGATACCTCGCTCGCAATTTTACTTAAGATCTCTCCCAAACTTGTATCGAAATCAAATTAATGTCCGCCAAAAAATATCCTAGAAAACACATTCTATCTACCACAAAATGAAAATGGTTATATGACTATAAGATATGATAACCTATATACATCTTGCTCCTAAACCACTCGCTTGAAATAGCCAATATCTCTAAATACTAATAATAACAACTTATATGTATATAACTAATACACAACTAATTAAAAGCAACCGGTTAACATTAAGTAAGAACAATGAATAAAAATTGGATACACTTTACTTAATCATTTATTTGTCTTGCATTCACTGGAGACAATATTAATACCTAATAGCACCCCATCTGACGTGCATGTATCCAGGCATAAGTATTCTAAGCACCCAACATAAATGTAGAAAGTAACATGTATTTCATAACAAATATTCTTCTTGTAGAGTGACACATAACAAGAATATGCTATTACTTGACATTGACAGACACCAAGACAAGTAACACGGGGGTGTGGGATCATTAGGATCTCCAAGTGGCATAAGATCTTTGGGGTTACCCTTGGGGGTTTCCACCCTTGTTGTTCTTCCAGTTGGGGCATCATCCCTTTTCTGTCTCCTTGAAGACCTCTCCAAGCCGATAATGGGAATCCTCCCTATGGTTGGAGGAGGTTGATTTTGATTTTGTCTCGCCTGCTCTCTTACCATGTCGTCCTTCAGCTTTAAGATCTCGGCCTCATGAGCCCTTATCCTCTCAGCAGTTGTCAAATGGGGTTCATCATGGATAGTTTGTGTCCTCCTTCGAGGTTCTCTGCTAGCGCGTTGCCTCCTCGGGGATTCATCATGATCATCATCCTCAAATGATGAGTCGTCAGTATAGGGGCCAGAGTAGTCATCATATTCCTGATCTCGACCCAACCCCCTATTATAAGGAGGCTCTCGAATTAGCAAGTCATGACCGCTTGTTCCAATGCCTCGAGTAGTAGGAGGGTAGTTAGGTAGACCATACATCGGGTTGGTATTTGCGGGGAGATCCGTAGTATAGATCCGTACCCCTGGGGGTAGCGTGCGATTAACGTTATCAAGAGGAGAAACCACCATCTGAAGAGGGTTAGCTTCTTAGCTTTGATGGACGTCCACCGGTAGAGTTCCCTCAACATGGGGGATCGATCCTGGGGGTTGAGAGACTAGAGGTTGAATAATCGCCCCTGTTGATGGGGGTAATTGTCTTTCTTCAGTAGTGATAGGCGGATCAGAAGTGGCAGGTGGAGCAGAGCTAAGGGGTATGGCCTCAGTCGAGGTTGATGTTGTTCTTCGTGTTTGAACCATGGTTGATGTTGTCTTCCCACAGACGGTATCAAATGTTGTGGAATAAAACTACGGTTTATGTGTGATTAATGCTAGGGTTGTTGAGCTTCAATCTTTAATGGATGTTTCCCTGTTTCGAGACTGGTCGGTCCTCGCAGAGTGCCTACGTATCTCGTTATTAAGAATTAATCCAAGATGTAGTTCTGAGAATGAGGGGTCAGGCCCTTTATATAGGCTGAGAAGCCTTAGAATTATGGTAGGATTTAGAGACTTGGTGGGCAATCCATCGCCTTGAGGAAGGTTCTAGACTCCTTCCTTGTAGGAGACTGTTTCCATATCGAATTGGATGTCTTGGAGGCTAAGTCTAGCAGGAGTAGTATCCTTATTTGACTCTTATTTGCTGAGCTGTTTATTACCCTTAATATTAATTACGAAATTAATATTTAATACAGGGTTTAGGCCTTGTTGGTGGGCCCCACGTTTGGACTATCTTGGATTTAATTAATGTCATATTAATTGCGTCTTTAGGACTTATTTTTAGCCTATATCAATCATCAACCTGTCAATATTTTTGCTTAAATAACAAAAATTTCATCTTTTATTTTAAACTCATTGTCGTTTTAATTTGAATAGTGTTAGAAATTATTATAAAGAACATGTAATTTTAAAAATAATACACTTTTGAAATTGAATTTGAGATAATATATAAATATTATATTCCGTAAATGAAGAATATTGTCCGATCTCAATAAATGATAACAAAATTAATTAAGATTGATTTAAGTTATAAAATCAAAATGCATTACGCCTTGTGAATTTCATTACTTGTTTTCGGAAGTTGTCATCTTTTTTTCAATAAACAACCTAAATTTTGTTTGCACAAAATAAATGGGGGACAAATTGCTTTACCAGATTTTATTAAATTATAATGTGTCGCCAGATCTCGTTAAATCATAAATGTTATTCATAGTGTGCTGCGAGATCTCGTTAAATCATAAATGATATTCATCGAAAACAAACATAACATTCTTATCCACTTAAATATCACATTTATATATTAAATTTAATTACAATGTTGCCATAACCTAATCAAATATGTGCAAAGTTCATATTAACTCAACAATATTACTTTCCTTATTTGAATGTCACTCTCAATTCTTTACATTTTTAAAGTTTCCAAAATTAGTTTTATAATATCAAAATCAACTACATCTACTACTTTTCTCATTCCACTCATTTTATATATAAAATATAGATTGGTTACTTTACTCATTTTCATAACCTAAGTGCCCAACACAAATATAAACAAATGAGTGGGACAAGCCCGTACTATATCCCGCTTAGAGTATGGTCTGGCAAGGGTAAAATGTACGCAGACCAAGCCCCTACTCTTTTCGAAAAAAGGAGTCTATTTCCATGAAGATCCGCGATTTATTGTAACATAAAATAGTGAGTGATGGATATATACCTGGACGAGACATACAAATGAAAAATAGTGAAACACCAAATACTAATCCATTATAAAAAGTACTTAACAACACTGAAGTAAAATAAGTGTAAGCACGTAATGTGAAAAGTGGTCAACATGATACCTAAGGGTCTTATTCACATGGAACTTAGCTAACCAACTGTAGACCATCACTAGAACCAGCATATACGACTCTAATACTTCGTCTCCAAACAACCCGATCTAATGTCATGTCACTTGTGAGATTTAAGATCTCCACGTCTAAAATCAATATTCAACATCTTATGCATGTAAAATTAAATTTGAGATAGTATACAGAATATATTATTTCATAAAAAATACATATTGTTAAATTTTGATAAATCAAAATTGTTTTACTTATTTAGAAAAAAACAAATTTAAATATTATATCAAAATATTTGAATATTTATGATCTTCCATTACAGTGTTAAGTTTGAATCCGCCTGTATATTTCACTCACGATATTTTCTCATGTTTATTAATTTTGCAGATAGATAAATAAGATAAATAAATTGAATACATTGCTTTTGAATCAACATGAAAAATATCGGATTGTCCGAACAATTTTCAAATATAATAAAATATGCAAAATTTGTTGTAACTTTTCAGACTATAATTACATTTAATAACTAGTTTGTTAATCACAGAAGCATGCCTGTATATATCTGTTAGGCCGAATACACAATTATAATCAACTAAGTATGAGCGAATAACAATAAGTTCTTAAAAGACTTTAAAAACTGTTTTGGAATTAACTCCTCTCTCAGTGATGTAAATATCACAGAGAGCTGCTTAGATTACAATGAAAATGTTATTGCGTTACACGATACCCTTCTAGAGTAAACCTAACTGTATTTATAAGATATACAGCTACTATACAATCGATAATTGATACTCTTATAAATTAGCTATACAAATATTCTCAATTACGATTGCTACACGTCTTTCTAGTCAGCACAACTTCTTTGACAGCTATCCAATCTTCAAAGATATCGCTTCCATAATTATCTTCAATAATTCTGTTACTGACCAGCAAACCCTTCTCTTCAACAGAGTTTAGCTGCTGCCTCTTGTCAGCGTTTAGCAGACTCTGTCGAGCTTCCAACTGTCAGAGTTTAACTAAACTCTGACTGCTTCCAGTTTCAAGTTAAACTCTGTTTTTCCCTGTAAAACTTAAACACTAATATTAACCACATCAATTATATTTAACAATATCCCCCAACTTGTTCATTAGTAAAAATGCACAAGTTAACAGTAATTGATGATGTCAAAACAATTTTATACAAACACAGTGTTTATTCAAATAAGCAGAATTTAATCTTGACTTAACAAAATTTACAGAAAATAAGAATTACTTACAGACTTTTTCTACCTAACCTCCTCAACATCTGGTGTTGTTCTAAGGTAGTCTATAAGCAGTCTTCTTTCCGCATTCTCGAGCTCTCTCTGCATTATCTCCTTGATCTCTTTTAGTTTAGGATCATCTTCTCCAGTTTGGTAGATAGCAGCTCTCAAAGAATAAATTTTGTTTTTCCTCATTTCTTTTCCAAGCCTGATAAAATATGCTTTCTCAGATTCAGAATTGAAGGCTAGCACAGTTATACCCAAGTCAGTCTTCTGTCGAGCACTATTCCTCTTCATTTCAACAAGATTTCCATGATAGTCTCTGTACTTAGGAACATACTCTTCTGTAGTCTTTGAACTAGTAAGTACTTTGGCTTTCTTCATATGTTCTCTTATAGAATCAGCAATAAGTGCTGTTCTTCGATTTGTAACCCTGAATAAGTACAGAACATATTGAAGTTATTCACACAGCTTCAGCTTGATGTCATCTTCATTCACCCTATACATTGTTCCATCCTTCATGAAGTACAATAAAAAGTATCTATCCAAACTCTTCTGATGAACCAGCTGAACTGACTCCAGTTTGTCAAGATTTTCTTGAATCATACCAGTTCCAAGAGAAATAAGTGATGAAGGATTTCTAGGACTGTTGTTTATTCTGACATCTTTGTGAGAACCCAAACCAGATGTGTTCTTACCAGGAGGCTTTCCTAAGAAAGCTCTGTCATGCTGAAAAGTATCAACTCCTTTCTTCTGAGCTTGAACAGGAATTGTAGGCTTGGAGAAAAATCTTTGTATTTGAGCAGACAATGGATTATTTTGAATAGGTAGGGGTTCACTCATAACATGTGTAGCAACAGAGGTTGTATCTACCTTTTTCCCTTTGTCTTCTTGACCCATTATACCTTTAAGCTTCAGCTTGGCATCAAGTGATGATTTTCTTATCAATTTTCCTTCTTCTTCTTCTTCTTCTTGACTACCAGCAAGATTTTCTTTAATCACTATCCCTTTTATAACAGGCCTTGGGGCTTTAGCACTTTTCTTGACCTTTCCAGATTTTATAGCTTTCAAATGCTCTTCTTGCAAGAGTAATTCTTCAGCATGAACATCTTCTAAGGTAGCTCCCTCAGCATTCTCTTCCAAGAAAATCTTAGCAGCAAGCTCTTCATCAGTTTTTGGATTGTCAGAGAATAACAAATCCTTTTTCCTTGAAGTACTCTGTACATTTGTATTCACTGCTGTACTTGATCTTGTAGACTTGCCAGCTTTCAGATTAACACCAGACTTTGATCTCAGCCTCCCCTCTGAATTAGTTCCTTCATCATCAAGATCATCTTTCTTTGAGAAAGTTTGAGGCTGCTGCTTACACTTGGATCTGGCAACTCTCTCCCCCTTTTTGACATCATCAGGGATCAAGATTGAAGTAATTAACTCAAGAGAGTTGGCAATGGATTCGATCTTGTCAGCTAACAAAGTCTGATTTTCTTCAACATTGCCCAATCTTTGAATCAGAGTCTCCTGAGTCTTTGAGAAGGGTTGAAACAACTTGTTGTTGTCTCTCTGTAGACTCATCTCTCTACTTACAACTTCATTTCTCAGATCGACAATTGACTTCTGATTTTCATCAAATCTGTGATTCAAGGCCTTAACCTGAATTACTGTGCCTTGCAAGCATGTCAGAATGTCTGGATTTGAAATCTTCTTAGAATTATCCTTAAGAAAATCAGCTGCTCTTCCAGTAGGAAAGATGCAATCTTCTTTGTACCATTCTGCAATTTGTTTTGCCAGATAATCATTTTCAATATCTTTTACAGAAGGTTCAGCAAAGTCTGTCTTCTCCTTTGTTTTCAGTCCATCAGTCTGAACTTCAACATTTTGAGCAGATCCAGCTTCTACACTGACTTTTTCAGAACGATCATTTTCAGAATCATCTGCATCTGCAACTGAGGTAGTTTCTTCATTTAGTTCAGGAACAGGTTCTTCTTGAGCAACTTGTTCTTCTTGATTAGCAGAGTTTACCATGACAATCTCTGAAGAGAGAAATTTGGCAGGCTAATCTATTTTCTCACCATGGTCAGAGACTTGATGTGCATCAGAGAATAACTCTGTGTGAGATGCAACCTCTGTTTCTTCTAGCACCACAGTAGGTTGATCAGCAACACCAGTTTCAGCAGAGTTTGCAGCCATGGGTGTTAGAGTAGGATCTTCAACTTCAAAAGAAAATGACATGAAATTTTCATCAAACTCTTCCATTGCAGGTAACTCAGTGCTAACATCTTTTTCAATCTGAACCTCTGCAAGTACAGGTTCATCAATTCTTAGTTCATGTTCTGCTATAGTAGGTTCTAAGATAACCTCTGTCTCAACAGCAAGAGTCTCCTTAGAGATATCCTCTGGAGTTCAATTTGAGCTTCTATCTCATCATCAGATTCATCAATTAATACCCTTCTTCTCTTGGGCCTAGGAGCTTCAGCCTCATCATGTTTTGTCCTGTTGGCTATTTTCTTTCTTGGTGGTCTTATAGCCCTGTGTTTCTTTGACTTAGCAATTTGTTTGGATTGTGGTTGAGGTTGAGTTTGAGATGAAGGGTGTGATTGAGGTGGAGGTTGAGTTTGAGTTTGGGATTTAGGTTGACGTTGTGAAGTAGTAGCAGCAGTGGATGGAATGGATGTAGATGTAGGTTTAGAGGTAGGTTCAGGTGTGGGTTCTGATGTAGGTTCAAGTGCAGGTTCAGGTGCTTGTGCTTGTGGTTCCTGTGGTTGATTGAGAAAATTTCTGAGGGCAAGTGGGAAAATAAACTCTAGAACTTGATCCTTGTTTGCATCTTTGTTGGTCAAGTCAGAGAATATTCTCTTATGGACTTGGAAGGGTTGGATGACATTTTCATCAGAAATTTTTACATAAGGCAAACAAGCAGAGAATAAACTTTGACAAAAACGTGAGAAATAGCCAGTTGTATCAGACTCTGCTAGTTTTTCACCTAGATTCATAAGAACTAGTCTACCAAAATCGAAATTACTTCCATTGAGAAGAGAATACCCGATTTGAAGACTGTCAGTGGGAATGACATCCCAGTTGGTGACTTTCTTGCCAAAAGCTCTTCTGATGCAATCAAAGAAGAAACTTCATTCCTTCCTGAGCCCTGGCCTTTTAACATTACCAAGCTTGTCTAAAGGACCAAAAAACCTCAGCTGCTGCAACATCTCCTTCAATTCATTCTCACCAGCAACAGCGTATGAGGTGTGAGTGTCAAAGCCCATAGTATCTCTAACAGTTGCCGAAGTAATCACATACTCTGTCTCCTCATAAGTAAAAATAATTGATGGATTCCCATTCTCTCCACCATCATCATACACAGAGTTAGTCCAGAAGGCAGCAATCTACGTAGCAGAAAGCGTTTGTTGTTTGACTAGAGCTGTTCCAATCTCTGAGTCTCTCAAAAAGTTCTGAATCAAGTGAAACGCCTCTAGAGCTTTTTCATTGTTCAATGGGGCTGCATAATTGTTGGGAACAAACAATAATCCCTGAACAACAAAAGGCTTGGATGCCATTAGAACAGTTTAGAAATTTTGAGAAAAGAGAATGTGTAGAAAAGTGTTTGTGAAAATGCTTAAGTGAGAATAACAGAGAAATTGTGTGTAAAGTTGTGTGTTCGTGGGTGTAAAAGTGAAAAAATGAATAATGAACTGATTTTGATTAGATCTATAATTGAAAATTAAAAACCTAATCGTTTTAGACATTAAACACGCAACCAATTTCTTGTTAAGTGTGTGAGTGGGACATGTGTCACGTAAATAGTGGAAAAGCCGTTTACATGCGCAGTAATAATGGCTATTATTACTGTTATTCTCTCTCCTATTACCAATACACTTTAACTGTTTGACACCAATAAACAGTTGGCACATATCACATGTGATATGGGCTAAAAATAAGCCCTAAAGACACATTTAATATGGCATTAATTAGACCCAGTATGGTCCGAACGTGGGGCCCACCAACAGGGTCCAAAATCCTATTTTAAATATTAATTTCGTAATTAATATTGGAGGTGAAAAACAACTCAGCAATAAGAGTCAAACAAGGATATTACTCCTGCCTGACTTAGCCTCCAAGGCACCCAATTCAACATGGAAACTGATTCCTACAAGGAAGGAGTCTAGAACCTTCCTCGAGGAGGTGGCTTGCCCACCTAGTCTCCGAATCCTACCATAATTCTAAGGCTCCCGCAGCCTATATAAAGGGCCTGACCCCTCATTCTCAGAACTACGTTGGCTTGATTCTCTAGCAATACAGAGATACGTAGGCATCTTGTGAGGACCGATCAGTCTCGAACGCAAGAACAGCCATTAAAGCTTGAAGCTCACCATCCCTTGTATTTAATACATACAAACCTTAGCTGCAATTTACAAACCCTCGTTTTTATTCCACAACATTTGGCGCCGTCTGTGGGAAGACAACATCAACCATGGTTCAAACACGAAGAACAACACCAGTTGCAACTGAGGCCATACCTCTCAGATCTGCTCCACCCATCACCGAACAGGTTCCCCCAGCATCAGGGGCGATTTCCCAACAAGCTCCGCCAGCATCAGGGGCGATCACCCAATCTCAAGTTTCTCAACAATCAGGGGCGATCCCCCACGTTGAGAGTACATTACCTCCGATTACCCGTACAAGACGAGAAACCAATCCTCTTCAGATGGTGGTCTCTCCTCTGATTGATCCGAACAACCCATCGCATGGGGTCCAGATCCACACTACAGATCTCCCCGTGAGTACTAACCCGATATACGGGCGGCCTAATTATCCTCCTATCCAAGGGACAGGCCCAAGTGGTCACGCTTTGCAGATCCGAGATCGAGAGTATCACGATTATTCGGGTCCTTATACTGATGAAACCTCCTCCGACGATGAGGATGATGACCGTGATGAAGCCCCGAGGAGGCGACGTGCTAGTAGAGAACCTCGAATGAGGACTCAAGACATCCGTGATGGACAATCTTTGACAACTGCTGAAAGGATCAAGGCTTATGAGGTCGAGATCTTAAAATTGAAGGAAGATATGGCAAGAGAACAAGCTAGGCTAAATCAAACTCAGCCTCCTCCAACTGCAGGAAGGATTCCCCTCATTGATTTGGAGAGGTCTTCAAGGAGACAAAGAAGGGCTGATGCCTCATTCGGAAGAACAACCACAAGGATGGAAATTCCCAAGGGAAACCCCAAAGATCTGATGCCTCTCGGAGATCCTGATGATCCAACACCCCCGTTCACCGAGGAAGTGATGAATGCTCACATCTCTAGGAAGTTTAAGATGCCTACAATAAAGGCTTATGATGGAACGGGTGATCCCGCAAACCATGTGAGAACATTCTCGAACGCACTGCTGCAGCAGCCTGCAAGTGATGCCCTAAAGTGCAGAGCGTTCCCCCAAATCCTGTCGGGCATGGCTCAGAGATGGTATAGCCGATTGCCTGCGAACTCTATTGGCTCTTTTAAGGAGTTGAGTGCCGCCTTCGTTAGCCAATTCATTAGCGGAAGGGTGCATGAGAAGAGCTCCGCATCTCTTATGTATGTGGTGCAAGGAAAGAATGAAAATCTGAGGGATTATCTCAAGAGGTTCACCAAGGAGACGTTGAACATCACCGACTTAGAGAACAAGGTGGCCATGGTAGCCCTGGAATATGGCACTACTGACCTGTACTTTAAAAGGTCGT
The DNA here is from genome assembly GCA_036435485.1 of Saposhnikovia divaricata. NCBI lineage: Eukaryota > Viridiplantae > Streptophyta > Magnoliopsida > Apiales > Apiaceae > Saposhnikovia > Saposhnikovia divaricata. The sequence continues at coordinate 48,279,709 of CM071594.1, read as the reverse complement.
TGGCAAAGCATCCACCTGAGAATATGGCTGAACTCCAACGGAGGGCTGATAAGTATATCAAGGCCGAGGATAGTACCAAAAAGGATGTCGTGATAAACAATGGCAAGGGTAACAATGATACAAAGAAGCGAAAGCAAGACCAGGACTATGATGATCAAGAGTATGATGCTAGGGACAAGTATCCCCGAACTAGCGAGGACTCCGACTCTGCCCCTAAGAAGAACCAAGGGTCAAGGTTCACTGAGTACGCAAGGTTGAATACTCCTAGGAGTCGAATCTTGTTGGACATTGAGAATGATAAGGATTTCAGATGGCCGAAGCCACTCAGGGGTGATCCCGCAAAGAGAAACCAGAATCAGTATTGCAGATTCCATAGAGACGTGGGGCATGACACTGACGATTGCAAGCAACTCAAAGATGAGATCGAGTTTTTGATCCGTAGAGGGAAGCTGAGGCACTTCACTAAGGGTGAAGACCGTGGTAACCAGAGAAGAGACTATAATAGAAGGGATGACGATCAAGATCGCAATCTACAGCCCCGAGGGCCAGTAATCAACATGATCTCAGGAGGCCCGACTGCGGCCGGGACAACTAGGAACTCTCGAAAGGCTTATGCTCGAGAGGTGTTGCACATCGTGGGAGAGGCCCCGAAGCGTGCAAAAACTGAGGTAGCGATTAGCTTTGATGACTCAGACTTGGAAGGGGTGAAGTTCCCCCATGACGACCCATTGGTCATAACTCCTGTGATTGGAAACTCGGAGGTGAAGCGAGTCTTGATAGACAATGGAGCTTCCGTTGACATTCTGTTTCATGATGCGTTTATGAAGATGGGATACACTGATTCTCAGTTGACCCCCAATAACATGCCTATATACGGATTTAATGGAGTAAAATCCAAAGTTGAAGGGACTATTCAGCTGCCTGTAACTATTGGGCAAGAGCCCAAGGAGGCCACTCAGATGTTGAACTTCCTGGTAATCAAGGCAGCTTCAACGTACAACGCTATCCTTGGAAGGACTGGACTTCATGCATTTAAGGCTGTTGCCTCAACCTATCATGTGAAGATCAAGTTCCCTACCAGGAATGGTGTTGGAGAACATAAAGGTGATCAGAAGATGGCACGAAGCTGTTATGTAGCCTCGTTAAGGCCTGATGGAGTCGGGGGGCAGGTCCTTCCGATTGAAGACATAGATGTCCACAGTGGTAAGGAACACAAAGAAAGGTCAGCAGGGGACATCACACAGAAGCCTCGGACAGCAATTGAGGCTAAGGCGTTAACTGACTTTGTGGTTGAGTGTACCATTGGCAACCAAGAAGTCGGGGGGCAAGAGGTAGTACCCCAAGCAGGAAGTGAACTTCAGAATAAGAATGAGGAGACCAGAAGGAGTGGTGGGTGCTCTATTTTGATGGAGCATCAAAAACAAAATCAAGTGGTGCAGGCCTAGTCTTGCAAAACCCCGATTGGGCTTAAGTTATTCTAGTAGGACTTAGCTTCATATTTATATAGTAGAAGTAGAAATAAGGTTCATTAAAACCATTGCAGAGCATGTTGCTCCGAGTAGGACAGTAGTACTCTATGTAAGGGTTGAACCCATTCCAAGTTATTAATGTAAGATTGTTTTCCATTCATTGATTGTGATTTTATTTATGTGCCAAGCACCTGATGTGTGAGTCAAAGAAGACCAAGTACCGAAAATAAAAGAATACACGAATGAAAACAAACGAATGCATACCTCGAATGGTAGAGTTAGGTTAAAGCAGATAAGAGTTTAAGTCCTTGAAGGATCCTGGATAAAGACAAACGTTGAAGTCCTGATGGAACACCCGTTGAAGAAACATATTGCATAGCATGAAAGCCAATGGAAGGCTCATCAAGTGGGCAATCTAACTAAAAGAATTCGATGTTAAGCCTAGTACGGGCATCAAAGCTCAGGCTCTAGCTGACTTCGTGGTTGAATATACCATTGACAACCAAGAAGTCGGGGGGCAGGAGGTAATAGACCAGGAAGGTCAGCAAGGTGAGAAACCCCTGGAAGAGAAGAAGGAATATTGGATGCTCTATTTTGATGGGGCATCAAAAACAAAAAGCTCTATTTTCATGGGGCATCTAAAACAAAAACCAGTGGTGCAGGTTAAGTTCTGCAAAGCCCCGATGGGTTCACACTCGAGTATGCCTTGAAGTTGGACTTCCAAATAACCTACAACGAGGCGGAGTATGAAGCTCTGATAGCCGACCTAGACTGACAAGAGCCCTGAGGGTGAAGAACCTGAAAGTTTGTGGAGACTCAAATCTGGTAGTCTCACAAGTCAATGGAGAGTTTGAGGCTAGAGAAAAGAATATGGCCAAACACTTGAGGATTGTGAAAGCCGTGATAGCCCCGCTCGATAAATGCCATGTTGAGTATATCCCAAGAGAGAAAAGAACATTAAGGCCGAAGCCCAGTCTAAGTATGGCTCTTCTGAGATAAAGAATTATGCAGAGAGCTTTTGCTTCCAGGTCCTGAAGACCCCACCATCGAATCAAAATTGGTAGCACCAGTTGATGTAAGCTGAAGGATAGACCCTCTTCGAGCTCATCTCGAGACTAGTTGGCTCCCTGATAATGCCTTGAAGGCACAGAAACAGTTAGTGAGAGTGTTGAGATGAGAGGTCCTTTTGTCATTCCTTACTTAAAATCTTGAATCTCAAATCCCGACACAAAATTTTAGCCTTGATGGCCAAAAAGGCTGTCTGCCTCCAATCAAATTTGTCATTTGAAGTTTAAGGACTTGAATCAAGAGCCTTCAATCGAATATAAACCAAATCAAGGTCCTGTGAGCATAAGAAGAAGGTTGGAAACCTAGAATCAAGAAAAGAAGGTTAACAACCAGCCAAGACACACCGGACTTGAAGTCAAACGCTGAGGAGCAAGTGAACTCCCTGAACGATCAACTGAAAAGTAAGACCTCCTCCGTATGAAGCAAGGGGGGCAAGAACTAAGGGACTTCATCATTCCTACATCTTAGAATGAGAATCAAGGGAATCAAGGGTTGATAATAACCTTAAAACCAAGGTCTCAGCAAATAAGTTAAGGCCCGGAAGGTCACAAGTCAAGGTTCACGAAACCATTTAAGGCATAACAAACACCTCATATTGACCTGAAACCTCGTGTTGGTGATCCAGAACACCAACATCAACCTTAGAATCCAGGCCTTGTGTTATAAATCAAGGGCTAAGGAACTAAGTTGAAGCCTTAGAAGGCCAACAAAGCTATCAGATCCAACCTTGGATCAAGAGATTCGTGAACAACTCAAGAATGAGTAACTGAATCAACATTCCAACAAGGTGGATGAAAGGTTCAAAGTAATTCTATGTAAGATTAGGCAAGCATGAACCTTTGAAAGGATTTTGGAACTTTCTCGTGGAAGGTTTGGAAACCCATTTACTATGACACCAAGGTGCTTCATGAAGCTGACCTGAATCACTCCGCTATAGAGAAGTTTGCTTTAGGCACGGTCATGGGTTCAAGAAAATTGAGACCTTACTTTTTAGTCACGTAAAATCGAGGTCTTGACAAACCAAGCCATTAAAAGGCCATTAATTCGACCAGAATCCTGGTCGAAAAATTGTTCGACTGAGCCACGAAAAAGGCCATTAATTCGACCAGAATCCTGGTCGAAATGACCAAGAATCCTGGTCGAAAAACTCTTCGACGAGGCCACGAATTTGGCCCTTAATTCGACCAGAATCCTGGTCGAAATGACTAGGAATTCTGATCGAAAATTCGTTCGACCAGGAGAAATTTTGGACCCTTAATTCGACCAGAATCCTGGTCGAAATGACTAGGAATTCTGATCGAAAATCCGTTCGACCAGGAAAAAATTGAGACCTTATTTCGACCAGAATCCTGGTCGAAACGACCAGGAATCCTGGTCGAAAATCCGTTCGACCAGGAAAAAATTGAGACCTTATTTCGACCAGAATCCTGGTCGAAACGACCAGGAATCCTGGTCGAAAATCCGTTCGACCAGGAGAAAAATGAGACCTTATTTCGACCAGAATCCTGGTCGAAATCCTGGTCGAAAAATGTGAAGTTTCCTGATCGAAATTTGTGATCAAAATTCAGAAATTTGAGTCGAAATGATAATTTCTGAATAGTACTAGCCCTTGGACCCCGCCAGGGGCTGCCCCCCTTGGACCCCGCCCGGGGGCTGCTGCCCCCGGACCCCCGCTAGTGCCGTTTAGAACCGTTTAGAATCGCTTAACATTGTTTAAGTGTCGTTCAAGGCTCGTTACTGCCCACAAGCACCGATTAAGTGCCGATAGCACCGTTAGTGCCGATAAGCACCGATTAAGTGCCGATTAGCACCGTTAGTGCCGATAAGCACCGTTCAGTGTTGTTTAATGCCGGTTGGCGCCACTTAAACGTTGTTTAAGTGTCGTTTAAGGCTAGTTAGTACCGTTTAGTGCCGTTTTATGCCGTTCAACGTCGTTTAAACATTGTTTAAATGTCGTTAAGGCTGATTAGTGCCGATTAGCATCGAATTAACATTGTCGTAAACGCGTCGGTCGCTCCACGCTTTACATAAAGACAATACTCGTGAAACACTAGTGTATAAAGATGAACCCTGACCCGAGTCTTGGAAAGGACCGTTAAAACTTCAAGGAAAACCTGATCAGTTTTCCTAAAAGTTGGGGGGCAAATGATATGGGCTAAAAATAAGCCCTAAAGACACATTTAATATGGCATTAATTAGACCCAGTATGGTCCGAACGTGGGGCCCACCAACAGGGTCCAAAATCCTATTTTAAATATTAATTTCGTAATTAAAATTGGAGGTGAAAAACAACTCAGCAATAAGAGTCAAACAAGGATATTACTCCTGCCTGACTTAGCCTCCAAGGCACCCAATTCAACATGGAAACTGATTCCTACAAGGAAGGAGTCTAGAACCTTCCTCGAGGAGGTGGCTTGCCCACCTAGTCTCCGAATCCTACCATAATTCTAAGGCTCCCGCAGCCTATATAAAGGGCCTGACCCCTCATTCTCAGAACTACGTTGGCTTGATTCTCTAGCAATACAGAGATACGTAGGCATCTTGTGAGGACCGATCAGTCTCGAACGCAAGAACAGCCATTAAAGCTTGAAGCTCACCATCCCTTGTATTTAATACATACAAACCCTAGCTGCAATTTACAAACCCTCGTTTTTATTCCACAACAACATGCAAATTTCAAAAACTCTTTGTACTCCAAGTATATACTTTGTCTGAAATAAAATATTACCTTAGAGTACTCAACACAATCCAACAGTGTTTACCAATTCTCCAACTTTATTACTGTAATCTTTCAAACACTGCACAGTTGTGAATATCAGTGTGTCTATAGAAGAGTTTACTAAATCAATATTTAGAGCATCTAATATTTCATAAAATCCATAAAGTAAATCAGTAAACACTGGATGCACAAACTCTCATTGTAAACACTGAATGTATGATGAATGCTAAACTCTGTAGTAAACGATTTATATACAGTAATTTTTTTTTTTTGGTTTCTCCAGTAATCAGAGGTTGGAACTAGTCACCAAAAATCCTATAATTTTAGCTCTTATCAGTTTGATAAGTTCCTGGATCTTCCTAGTCTTCGACTAGTCACCAAAAATTAGAGAATTTTAGCCCTTACTATATACCAGTAAGTTCCTGGGTCGTCCTAGTTACAAACATGGTCTCAAAGGAGTTCTAACAGTCTATATACATAAGCTTTGGGGGTATTCTAATAACAGAATCTAATTTAACAGTTTATAACTAACAGAGTTTAGAGCTCATCAACATCAGAAATTATTCATGAGAGGCAATGCACACAGTATTTACAGACTCAGAGTTTAGGATAAATAAACTAAGAGATGCTATAAATATGAAACAGTATCATGCTGTGTTAATTTTTTGCACAATCTAAGATTAGATCACAAATAACTTAGAAGGATTCATGATTAATTACTGAGAATCATGCTTCATACAAATTTCTTCATTGGTATTAACATTCAGACAAAAACATTATCAGAGTTTCTTAGAGTTTATCCAACATGTCAACAGTGTATGACTTATAGAGCATGCTAACAGAGTTTAACAGTCATCGAGCAAAGTTTGCATAACAGAGTTTAACATACCACAGAAATATGAGCAACACACTACATAAATAAAATTTTGAGTCTAACCAATATCTGTAGTCAAAACCAGAGACCATCCCTAGTTCATTTACCAGCCTTGTAAATACAGCTTCACTCAATGGCTTGGTGAAGATATCTGCAAGTTGTTGTTCTGTAGACACAAAATGAAGCTCAATATTCCCTTCCTCTACATGTTCTCTGATAAAATGGTACCTTATGTTGATGTGCTTGGTCATTGAATGCTGTACTGGATTACCTGTCATAGCAATAGCACTTTGATTATCAGAGTAAATAGGTATTTTACTGTACCTCAATCCATAATCCAGCAATTGATTCTTCATCCACAGAATCTGTGCACAACAGCTACCAGCAGCAATATACTCTGCTTCAGCTTTAGATGTAGAAATTGATTTCTGTTTCTTGCTGTACCAAGAAACAAGTCTATCACCAAGAAATTGACAACTTCCACTGGTACTTTTTCTGTCTATCTTACAGCCTGCAAAGTCTGCATCAGAGTAACCAAGTAGCTTGAAATCTGATTCTCTAGGATACCACAGACCTAAGGTTATGGTTCCCTTGAGATACTTAAAATCCTCTTCACAGCTGTTAGATGTGGTTCTCTGGGGTCTGCCTGAAACCTTGCACATAGACAAGTTGCATACATGATATCAGGCCTGCTAGCTGTTAGATAAAGAAGGGACCCTATCATGCCTCTGTAGTTTGTCATATCCACTGATGAACCTGTGTCTTTGTCCAACTTTGTTGCTGTTGCCATGGGAGTTGTTGCAGATGAACAGTCAAGCATGCCAAATTTCTTGAGAAGATTTCTGGTATATTTTGCTTGATTGATAAAGATTCCATCATCTGTTTGCTTCACTTGTAGGCCTAGAAAATAACTAAGCTCTCCCATCATGCTCATTTGATATCTGGACTGCATGAGCTTGGCAAACTTCTTACAGAGTTTATCATTAGTAGACCCAAAGATTATGTCATCTACATATATTTGAACTAATAACAGATCACTACCAAGTTTGAAGTAGAACAAGGTTTTATCAATTGTACCTCTATTGAACCCACTTTCCAAAAGAAATTGAGCCAAAGTCTCATACCATGCTCTTGGTGCTTGCTTAAGTCCATAGAGTGCCTTGTCAAGCCTGTAGACATAATCTGGATAATTGGGATCTACAAATCCTGGTGGTTGTTCAACAAAAACTTCTTCTTCAAGTTTTCCATTCAGAAAAGCACTTTTCACATCCATCTGAAAAACCTTGAATTTCTTGTGAGAAGCATATGCTAGAAAGATTCTTATTGCCTCCAACCTTGCAACTGGAGCAAAAGTTTCATCATAGTCTATGCCTTCTTGCTGTGAATAGCCTTTGGCCACAAGTCTGGCTTTGTTTCTTGTAACAACCCCATCACTGTCAGTTTTGTTTCTAAAAACCCATCTAGTACCAACAACAGATCTATTCTTTGGTCTAGGTACAAGGGTCCAGACCTTATTTCTTTCAAATTCATTCAACTCCTCCTGCATTGCTGTTATCCAGTCAGCATCTTGAAGAGCTTCTTCCACCTTCTTTGGTTCATTCTTATACAAGAATGCATGAAACAGACATTCATTTGTTGTAGCACTCCTTGTCCTTACTATTGCATCTGGATCTCCAATTATTAGATCAGGTGTATGAGATTTTGTCCATTTCCTAGCTGAAGGTAAATGACTTCTGTCAACAGTTGATCCTCCCCCTTGATCAATGTTCTCCTGATCATCTTGTTGCCTTTCTTCATTCTCTGAGTCTCCCCCTGAATTTGATCGCTCAGAGTTTAAGTTGTCAGATTTTGAACTATCAGAGTTTGAGTCATCAGAGATTGATCCAGATTTTTCAAGTGACTCACTTTCAGAATGTGAGTCATCAGAGATTTGTTCTGTATGCTCCCCCTCAACTGGTTCTATTCTTTGTTCCGTCTGTACGGTTTCTTCTTTGTGTACCACTAGAGGTTCAGAGTTTGCATCAACAGAGTTTGTTGGACTAGTTTCATCAGAGTTTATTTCATCAGAGATTAGATCTTCATTTTCGAAGTGCAACTGATCATGTTCATCAACATCTTCAAGTCCAGTTATTTTCTTGTCATCAAATGACACATGAATAGATTCCATAATCACCTTTGTTCTCAGATTATAAACTCTGAATGCCTAGGTTGACACTGGATAGCCAACAAAAATTCCTTCATCTGCTTTCAACTCAAATTTGGTCAACTGTTCAGGATGAGTTTTAAACACAAAGCATTTGCACCCAAAAATATGAAAATATTTCAGGCTTGGCTTCTTTTCCCTCACCATCTCATATGGTGTTTTTCCATGCTTGTTGATTAGTGTGGCATTTTGAGTAAAACATGCTGTTTGAACTGCTTCTGCCCAGAAATAGGTTGGCAATTTTGCTTCATCAAGCATAGTTCTGGCGGCTTCTATCAAGGTTCTGTTCTTCCTCTCAACTACACCATTTTGCTGTGGTGTACCAGGTGCAGAAAACTCTTGCTTCAATCCTCTGTTCTTGCAGAATTCTTCCATTGTTGCATTCCTGAATTCAGTTCCATTATCACTCATGATTATCTTCACTTGATTCTTTGATCCTTTGTCCAGCAACATTATATGCTCCATCAGAGTTAATGCAGTTTCATCCTTCTTTGCTAGAAAATACACCCAAGTGTATCTGGTATATTCATCAATAATGATTAGAGCATATTTCTTCCTTCCAAGAGACATAACGTTTACTGGTCCAAAAAGATCAACATGAAGAAGATGATAAGGATCAACAATTGAAGATTCAGACTTGCTCTTGAAAGAAGTCTTCCTCTGTTTGGCCTTTTGACATGAATCACACAGACCATCAACATTTAACAAAGACTTTGGAAGTCCTCTAACAAGATCCTTTCTTATCAGCTCATTGATGTTATTCAGATTCAAATGAGAGAGTTTCTTAAGCCACTTCCAACTCTCTTCACTGGACATTCTTGTTGACAGGCACATAGTTTTTCCATCAGAGTTTGTCAACAAGCTTGCTTCATAGATATTGTTGCGCCTTTGTCCAACTAAAACAACTTTCCCTATGGTTTTGCTGATAACCTCACAGTATTCAGGTTGAAAATCTACATGAAAACCTCTGTCACAGATTTGACTCACAGTCACAGATAGCAGATCATGCTTGAGTCCTGGAACCAGAGCTACATTTGTGATGATGACACTTCCAAGATTGATATTGCCATATCCCAGAGTATGTCCTATGTTGCCATCTCCATAGGAAACTTTTGGGCCAGCCTTCTCCACATACTCTGATAGCAGGGCTTTATTTCTAGTCATGTGTCCTGAACATCCACTGTCCACGACTAGGATACTCTCCCTGATGCCCTGCAATCACAAACAATTACTGAAGATTAGATTTAAGGATCCAGACTTGCTTGGATCCTTTGGCTTTCTTAACTTTGTTAGCTTTAGCAGCAGAATTTACATTATCAGAGTTTAAGCTGACTTTATCAGAGTTTACACTTGCAGAATTAACCTTAACCCATTTCAAATTGGGCTTAAGTTCATAGTAGTTATGATAAATAGCATGATAATCCCTGCAAGTATAGATAGAATTCCAAGTACTTCCACAATGTTTACATAAAGTCTGTGGTCTATTTCTAACATTATCTTTCTTTACTTCAGACTTGGAAGGTAAAGAATTAATGTTTTTGTTCTTCCTGCAGAAACTAGCAAGATGGTTAGTACTACCACAATTATGACATGTCTTTCTTGGAGCAAAAGTAGCAAGCATTGGATAATTACCTTGAGTGATGCCTACTTTGCCATTTCTGTTCTTTCTAGACACTTTCTGTTTCTTAACAGATTTTAACTCCTTAAGCTTATGTTTGAGTTATTTATCTGTCATTAAACCAATATTAACCTGTTTAACATTAGTTTTTACTGGTTCTTTCTTAACAGCTTCTTTTCCACATTCAAACCTAGGTTCACTTATTCCATTAACAAATGTTCCAAATTTCTTAGGTGGAAGAGGTGGTCTAATCTTGACTGTATTCTGAAACCTAAGTTCATCTTCCTCAGAATAACCTAGACCTACAGTGTCAGATTGAAAAACTTCTTGAGTGTCTTTTCCAGAGTGAGTCCAAGTTTTAATAATGTGATTTGCCTTATCCAATTCAGATTTTAGTTGTTTATACTTACTTAACAACTCTTGTTCAAGATAGACAGCATCATCTCTCTCCTTTTGAACTTGCTGCATGTTAGCAAGTTTCTCTTCTACAACCTTATTTCTCTCTTTGAATTCAGAATTCTCAGTTTTGATTCTCTCATTCTATAAAGTCTGATCCTTATAACTGATATGTAAAGCCTTAAGATAGATTCTCAATTCAGTTATTTGATCAGTATTATAAGCATAGGTAGTTAGAGGTACCTTGTTTTCAGAATTTTCAGCTTCATCAACAGTAGTAACCATGAGAGCATAGTTCACATCCTCATCTGAGTCAGAGGTGTCTGCCCAATCTCTGCCTTTAGTGAAGAGTGCCTTCTCAGTTTTACCCTTCTTGCACTCAAGAACATAGTGGCCCATCTCCTTACACTTGTAGCATTGAATCTCAGACTTGTCTCTCTTCCCAGATTTGGTATCCTTTCTCTCAGATTTGCTGAAATTCTTCCTGTCAGACTTTGAATCATTCTTGGAGAATCTCTTTCCCTTCTTGAAGTTCTTGAATCCCATCTTCTTGAAAGTCTTTACCATCAAAGCAGCCATTTGCATCATTTCCTCATCATCTTCAGACTCAGATGATCCATCTGTGTTTGAGTCAACATCAGAGTTTGATGACTCACTTTCAGAATGAATGACCAAAGCTTTTCCTTTTGCTTTCTTCCTTGATGCTTCCTTCTCTGAGGGTCTTTCTTCAACTCTTAGAGCAACAGACTTTGACTTCCTGCCTGATCTTCTGCTTCTCTGTTCCATTTCCAGTTCATGAGTCTTGAGCAACCCATAGATATCATCAATATCAGTGTCAGCCAGATCATAGTTGTCTCTAATAGTGGTTGTCTTAACATCCCACTTTTCAGGTAGATAAAGAAGAAACTTGAGATTTGAATCTTCTAGATCATATTCTTTATTAACCAGTGACAGATCATTGATTAGCTTACAGAATCTGTCAAAGGTTTCTGTCATTGATTCTTCAGATCTAGCCTCAAAGTGTTCATACTCCTGTGTGAGTATGTTCCTTCTATTCTTCTTGATTGCAGCAGTTCCCTGACATGTAACCTCCAGGGCATCCCAGATCTCTTTTGCAGTTTTACAATTGATCACTTTGTTAGACATAACATTATCCAATGAACTATGAAGCAGATGTCTAACCTTTGCATCCTTAGCAATGGATGAAATGTCCTCAGGAGTCAAATCTTTCTTCTCCTTTGGAATAGATTTAGCTTCCTGTCTAGCAGTAATGATAGATAATTTTGTAGGCTTATGAGGGACTTCATAAATTCTGTCAAGATATTCTGGATCTGTAGCCTCCAGAAGCATAGCCATTTTCACCTTCCAGGTTGAGTATTCTGCTGGCCTGAGAATAGGAACCCTGATTGTCTCATATCGACTCACAGTTGTAGGTTGAGCCTTCTCAGCACTAGAGCCTATTGTTGGAGGAGGAATTTCTCCCATTGATTATAGTTGTATATGTGTATGGATCTTAAACTGTATTAAATTAACAGATTGGCTCTGATACCAATTGTTAGGCCGAATACACAATTATAATCAACTAAGTATGATCGAATAACAATAAGTTCTTAAAAGACTTTAAAAACTGTTTTGGAATTAACTCCTCTCTCAGTGATGTAAATATCACAGAGAGCTGCTTAGATTACAATGAAAATGATATTGCGTTACACGATATCCTTCTAGAGTTAACCTCAATGTATTTATAAGATATACAGCTACTATTCAATCGATAATTGATACTCCTATAAATTAGCTATACAAATATTATCAATTACGATTGCTACACGTCTTTCTAGTCAGCACAACTTCTTTGACAGCTATCCAATCTTCAAAGATATCGCTTCCATAATTATCTTCAATAATTCTGTTACTGACCAGCAAACGCTTCTCTTTAACAGAGTTTAGCTGCTACCTCTTGTCAGCGTTTAGCAGACTCTGTCGAGCTTCCAACTGTCAGAGTTTAACTAAACTCTGACTGCTTCCAGTTTCAAGTTAAACTCTGTTTTTCCCTGTAAAACTTAAACACTGATATTAACCACATCAATTATATTTAACAACATCTAATAACAAGCCTAATTGTTTGTAATGCTTTGTATTACTTACATGACCCCTTAACTGGGGGAACCTCTAGTTGTAGAGTTTCTACTTGTATTTAGTACTTGTAATAGGCATCAAAATTCTATCTGTGTAATTAGGGCTATACGCGGTTCGGTTTGGTGCGGTTGGAGGGTTAAAACCGCACCAAACCGCAACTTGCGGTTTTTCAAAATCTTCATCCGCGGCCAAACCGTTAGTAAAAATAAACCAATCAAATCCACCCACATTTTTGCGGTTTTTGCGGTTACGGTTCAACCGCCAATATAATTCTAAATAAAAAAAAGAAAGCTGACCCTTATCAAATTAAACTCTGATATTTCTAATTATAGTCAATAAATACTATTACATCAAGCACAAATTAATCAAAAAAGAGGTAATTTGATTAAATGTCACCAGCTAACTAATAACAAAAGTTTTCTGCATTATAATAGAAAAACTATCAAATCTGATTCTTCATTAACCATCCACGGTCTTCATCCAAATTTAAACGGACAACTTCTGCAATTAAATAAAAAGTATGCATTAGTACTGAAGTTGTAGTAGCCAACAGAAATATAACAAACAGATACAAAAAGTATGCATTACCAGCAGCAAGTTCTTCAATAGACTCCAAGTCATCAATGATATCTTGAAGTTCCATTGTACGTTCATTAGACCTTATCCAATTTTGAGCACAAACAAGTGTCTCCACCGTTTTAGGCCTCAAGGAACTTCGATATGAGTTTAAAATTCTTCCACTAGTGCTAAAAGCAGATTCACTTGAAACCGTAGAAACTGGGACAGCTAACACATCTCTAGCCATCTGGGAAAGAATTGGATATTTAGAAGAATTTACCTTCCACCAATTGGAATTTACCTTCCACCAATTTAGAAAAATTGATATTTTTGTAGTTCTCCCAATATTTCTCAAATTTAAGCTTCATTCTCTCGGCCATTCTAGACAAAAGGTTATCACCATGGGCTTTGTTTAAAGTATTTGGGCCATGGGCAGCATAACCCATGAATTTATACTTAATTACTTATCATCTAATTACTTATATATCTTTAATATATAATATATAAATAAATAAATAAATAAAATTACATATATATATATATATATATATTAAATAAAAATATATTTATTTATATATTATAATTTATGCGGTTGGCGGTTGCGGTTTGACTTTTGCGGTTTTTAAAATATTGAATCCGCAATCAAACCGTTAATTAACGGTTATGTAAAATTGCATCCACGACCACCCGTGTTTTGTGGTTATCCACAATATGCGGATCGGTTGCGTGCGGTTGATGCGGTTGATGCGGTTGGGCGGATTAGACGTACAGCCCTAGTAACTGTAAATTAAGTCATGAATTAATGCTTGAAAGGAGATCCAGAGATCATGCCTCATGCTTGGAGAACAAGGCTGTAGGAATAAACACAGTTGGATTTTAAAGATTGAAGATTTGCCTAAGTACTAATTTGAGAAGTGTTTTATTCTATTTGGGAAGTCTAGCCTTCGAGAAGTCAGAGATTCGATATCTCAAAAGACACTGTTCGACATCTCAAGGAGTCAACAAGTCAAGGTCTCATTCGATAACTCAGAGATTCGACATGTCTAATACTCTGTTCGACATCTCAAAGAGTCAACAAGTCAAAGCTACATTCGATATCTCAAAGACTCAGGAAGCTATTCGACATCTCAAGGATTCCATAAGTTAAAAGCTCTATTCGACAAGTCAAGGACTCCTGAAGAAAAGACTAATTCGAGAAGTGATTCGATATGTCAGTTATACGTATTCGAGAACTCAGAGTTATCGAATAAACTAATTCTAGTTCTCTAATCAATCACTTAGTTACTTCTCGAATGCAGTCTTGAAGACAAAACAATGGAAATTGTACAAGTCAGAAACCTGCAACAAGCTAGTACAATTACAGGACCACCATAACTGTAAGTGTACGTGGAAAGCCTACAAGGAATCTTGGAGAGATATCTCAGTGACAGCTGCTAAAATGGTGGTACTGAACAGGCTAAGAAGATGGTCAAATTGCATGCCGTTCAGACCTTTTCCTAAAAAGGATAGACACCTTAGAAAGTAATTTTTTTTTGTTCCATCATTTGTAGAAACTGGGCTGTACACATGTTCTATAAGTGTACAACCTCACCACCATTAGCAAGAGGGCGAGGAGAATAGTATTAGAAAGAGAACAACTCAAGATATCTCTCTCTAAGAAAAAGAAGCTAAGAATACTAACTTCTATATTCACAGTTTGTAGAAAATCTTGATCTAATAAAATATTAGATTAAAGTAAGTATTGTGTTCTTGTGTTTCTTATTTTCCGCATTCATATTCTGATAAACAAAAACACACACTGAGCTACACAAACATCAAACAAACGTTCTTGAAATTCATATTCAAAGAAAAGTTTGAAAATACATTCATTCCCCCTCTGTATTTTCCTATGTGTGTATTTCATACTCAACAAGTAGTATCAGAGCAAGCTGTTGATCAAAATAGAAAAGATGATGAATACACCAAAGACAACAGGAAAGGTGAAAGTCCCAAAGTTTGACAAAGACAACTACAACCTTTGGAAGATCAAGATGATGTTGTTCATCAAAGCTGCTAACCCTCTATACCGTGAGATTCTCAAGAATGGTCTGTTTGTTCCACAACAAGAGATTGCTGAGTCAACTGTTGGAGCAATAACCATTCCAAGATCCTATGTTCCGAAAGAACCATCTAAATGGACAGACACAGAAAAAGAGAAGGTTGCTCTTGACAACCATCTCATGCTTCTTATCATAGATTCAATGGACCTGTCGATGTTTGCCAACATAGCTTCATGTACAACATCAAAAGAGATATGGGATCACATTGGAATTTTGTGTGAAGGGACAGAGAAGGTTAGAGAAAACAAGACACATATACTGGTCACACAGTATGAGGCTTTTATGGCAAAGCCCAAAGAAAGCATTACTGACATGTTTGAGAGATTTCACAAGCTGGTGACTGAGCTACAGATGAATGGAAAAGTCTACAGCACCAAGGAGCTGAATATGAAATTTCTACTCTCCTCACCTAACCACCTTGAGCAAAGGGTTTTTTCTCTAAGGGAAAGAGATTTGAAAAGAGTTACATATGATGTGCTTTATGGTGTGTTAAAGATTCATGAGCTGGAGCTGTTGCAGAAGAGGGCTATTGTTTGCACTAAATCACGCAAGCGTACGTGGTCAAAAGTAATATATGAATAAGTCAAGTTCGTTCCCACAGAGATCTGGTTTAGGTTTTCAATTCAGTTAATGCACCTATGCAACAATGTATGGTTTTTATTCACTGTTAAGACAATTAACAAATTTGGGTTTTGATTAACTAAAATTAACTAAAAAGCAATTTAACAAACTACGAATTAATTAACTAACAAGAATTGGAATCGAATTACTTACGCGAGAGAAAACATGGGATCCTAACTTCATTAAATACTTCGCTTAGAGTTGATGCCTTTAATCAAAGTATGTGATGGTTATGATATCTGATCGGACAACATGAAACAAGTACACACTACTTCTCAGTATATGAATACCAAACTACTCATACATCCACAAAAGAGATAGAAGATGAATAGACACCAATTATGTTTAGACCCTATATATCTATAGAATTTGAAAACATAATGGTTGAAGAACAAGTTATCCACAGAGATCACATAGGGCAGCATAAGATAGTTCAAATTACGCTACAAATCATGATGTCAAAACATACACAATCCTATGCTAGCATGGCAAGTTCTAAATCTCAAGATCCACTCTCGCTTCACAAGAGATTAACAATTCAATTTAGATGTTAGCTACGCATCTAAAAACATTAAGCACAACCATAAGAGGATATCAGTAATTCATCACACACAGATCTAGATCTCCGTTGCTTGTCACGAGCGTAGGAATCCTTCTCCAAGTCTGAATCTCCGTATCTTGGCTCTCTTTCTCTGTGTTATGGTAGGTGTTGGTTCGTTCAAGGATGGTAGCACGTGTTTATATAGGCCCCGGGGGTCTTTTACAACAAGTAATTGCCTAAAACAGAATTAAAATAGAATTTCTGCAGTTCAACACAAAATACATTTCCTAAACTGATTCTGTTTTGAAGGAAAATTCGTAACTGACTTTTCTTCAGTATTTCTGGGCCGTTCAAGTGGCATTTGGACATCTGGATCACTTTAGAATGAAAGAGAATCAGGATTTTTCCAGCAACAGGTAGCGCCCCTGCGCTACCATATGGTGCCCCTGCGCTACTAAATCACTATTCTGGTGCCCTTGCGCTACTACAATCTGCCAGAAACTGATTTCTTGTTATTTTCTTCGTTTAAACTCCGTTTTCTCTCGTTCCTTTTGCGTGCCGTTCTTCACTCCCTTGACTCATAATCTTCATAGTAATATAGGAAAATACTTCATTCTTCATTCCTTAGCTCAAAATCCACTCTAAGAACAATGCATGTCACCAACCCTAGCCGACGTTTTATAATCCTGCACAACTAAACGAAAACACATAAAAAATACAACATACTTGAGACCAAGACACCAATTTAAGCCGAAATGAAGTGCTCCAAGTGGATATGAAATCCACTTATCAGCTATCCAAGCCAACTAAGGAAAAATGATCAACACATCATGTGCCTTGATTGTAAACAAATCTATACAAGACCTTGAAGCCTCTACAAGCCAGCTGAGAATGGAAGAGATAGTGGATGAGGAACCTGTAGTGGAGCTGCCTGAGGCTGTTGCAGAGGAACAGAAAGAAGAAGATGAGTTCTACACTCATGAGGAGCTAGATGGCATGGAAAATACATCATATGCTTTCATGGCCAGAAAATTCCCAAACATC
The DNA here is from genome assembly GCA_036435485.1 of Saposhnikovia divaricata. Lineage (NCBI taxonomy): Eukaryota > Viridiplantae > Streptophyta > Magnoliopsida > Apiales > Apiaceae > Saposhnikovia > Saposhnikovia divaricata. The sequence goes on along the minus strand of CM071594.1, from coordinate 48,262,363 downwards.
AGATTCAAGAGAAAGCAACTCTTCAAACCTAAGCCTCAGAATCATTCATTCAACAAGAGCAAAGCACCTGTGAAGCCAAACAAAAATAAATTCAAAACTGGCTATGTGGATAGGTCATCTGTGAGATGTTATAGATGCAATGACCTAGGGCATTTTGCTAGTGAATGCAAAAAGCCTAAAAAAAGGATAAAGAGTTTCTTGAGCTTGAAGCTAAATATGAGGCCCTTCTCAGAAAGCAAATACCAGGCAAGTCCCCGTATACTAACAATACATAAACAGAAACTTGTGTGTGTGCAATGCTCATCAGAAATACTCCAAACACTAGATCAAAATCATACCTTTTCTTCACTAAGACAATCACAGGTTTATAAATAGAATAGACGGTAAACACTTCATAACCTAGAAACACCTCCATCTTGATTTTAGTTAGACAGGAATTCATGCTTTATTAGTAACAATTACGACACATAATAACAACGCATGATTATTTAATCGTGCAATGGATGAGACCCCAAAAGGCTTATACAATAATACCCATGTAGCGAGCGTTAGGTTAGTGGATCCCAGACTATAAAAGCCTTAGGTCACTAGGCACAAAGTCCCCGCGAACTTAATTGCTCGAGAATTAAAGAGCTCACCCTGGTTAATTCTGCATTTAACAATATAACAATTCACATAAAAAAAATTCTTCTTTTTTTTCTTTTTTTTTTCAACGCAATCTGGAACGAGTATTCTCATCCAACCCTAGACTAATCATAAAAATATGAGCCGGCTACTAGTCATTTGGCGCCTAGCCATTATTAGCAACTATTTACACTAGCATGAAATCCCTGGTTTCCCCCAAACTTAGACTTTAGTGCACCTACGCCATCAAGGGAATAACGAAAATTCTAAATATAATCAAGTGACTAAATCTCAAACAAGCATGACCTCAACCTAGCCCAAAAGCAAATGATGAGACTGTGTAAAAATTTTGTTTCTGCAGCATGCAAGTCAATTCCTAGGTACTTAAATCAACCCTCTATTCATCATTACCACACTCAAATAGACATCGACCTACCAATCAGAATTAGCTCATCCTAAGGGATCATGAAATATGCTATGAAATGCAAATGCAACTATATGGACTCACATGGTATACAAAAACAAAATAACAAAATGTCCTATATAAAACAAACATGCAATAATATGAATAAATATGAATGAATTACCACTAAACATGCAAAACATGAACTCCTACATGAACAAATGACACACCAACACTACTTATCCTCAAATCACCACCAAACTTAGAATATTCAATGTCCCCAGTGAATTAAAGGTAATACAAGGTATAGCAGAGATACCTAATCGTCGGCAGGGTCACCCTCCTCGGGTGGTACATCTGGTGGTGGATAAACAGAATGAGCTCCAAAAATTGGCCAAAGAAAACTCACACCTTGAATCCCCCAAACTTGAATTAGAGAGTCCTTGAAAGCTTGAATGGGGTGAAATATTTGAAGTAGAGATATGGCTGCTCCTCACTGTTCATCATTTTTTTAAGAATACAATACTAAAAGTCTACAAAAGCGTGGGTTGCCTCCCACGAAGCGCTGTCGTTGACGTCATTTAGCCGGACGTTGCTTCCTCACTTCATGGCTGTTTCAAGAGAATAATAGGATCGCCCTTATTAGAAAGACCATTCACAACAAAACTTTTCTTTCACTCTTCATCTTGATTTTTCCACCCGTCAGCTTCTTCGTCTTCTTTTTATTCCTCACACCTCTAAGGTGTTTATCCCTCTCAGCCGACTGAACAGAACACTCTTCTACCTCATCAACAACTATCCACATTCTTAACACATTATCATAACCCTCTTCAAAAATCACTAACTCATCATGTTAGTGTAGGTGCCCTAGAGGCAATACATTTCAGTTTATTTAAACTTCGTCATTGACATTTATGTTCTATTTTGATTATATTGATGTTTTATTATGCTTTGTATTTACTGCGATATAATTGTTAGTATAATAATTGTCCCTAGATTATTGATACGAACTATATTAATATAAGATAATATACAGTATAATAATCATAAATATCCCTAGTCAAGTATTATTGTTATTAGGACAATAATAATACATCGAGACTATTATGTTAATTGACTGATGATCACTTCTAATTGATCATAAGTATAATGATACTAAAGTCAATGCATAGGTACATGTATGAGTACGATGTACTGGATAGACCCACTATGAGATTCAACATGGAATGAATAAATGTGTCATTATGAATCTCAATGTGATAATGATGTAATGATTCTTAGACCTGAAGTCATTACATTTCTATATGAGAATTAATATATTTTGATTCTATAAAAAGTTATCTTTAATCGGGTAATGATAAAGGTGGTCTTGGGTATATTATGAATCGTATGAGAAATGTGAATGATCTAGATGGAATTTAACCCTCCTTAATATATAAATATATAGGAGTGATATTATTTGGCTCTTGTTTGAGTGAGACTATGAAATGCATGGTCGTGCTCAAATAGTGATTTGTTTGAATAGTCTACTCATCGATCAAGAAAATAAAGATTAAATAATGACGAGGATGACACATTCCATGCCTCCAGTTTAATCTATAATATCATGGTTAAAGGGATTATATTACATAGAACATTATTCACGAAAGGCGAAATCGATTCACCGATTTAATTATTATTATTTGGGTAACAATGATGTATTACTAGATACCGCTCATTGTTTACGATTTTATTTATTAAATAAAATTGTTGCCAATATAATAATAACCTATAGGGTCACACACAAGAGTGCTTGAAGGATCATTTAATTTAAATAATCGGATTTAAATTAAGATGATAAATCGAATTGTTAATTAATTAATTAAGTATTGACTTGATTAATTAAAGAAACTAAATTCGAATTATTAATAATCCAAAAATTCATTAGCTTGTTTATTAAGTAAGACTTAATAAGATGAGAATGATTAGAATTTGGATTGATACAAACTCTAAAGAGATTAGAGTTAAAATTCATTTTTATCTCCACATATATAACTCTCTCTTGGTGGCTGCTAGTGTTTTTTACGTTTTTATTATTTTAAAAACACTAAACCCTAACAGCAAAAGAGGAGAGACAAAGAGAGGAGAAGATTCGAGTTCTTGGTGCTAGTACACTGCAATTCCTTTAAGAAAGCGTTCGTGTGGATACCATAGAGACGTACATCGCTCGTGCGGGATACATGGTGATCGAATAATCCTTTCTTCACTCTCAGACATCGAAAAGCTCATTAAGGTACTGATTTCTGATACTACGAATTAAATATACAATTCTCGCATGGATCCTTGCGGTGGGTTTCAGTTTTATTTTATTTTTTTCGCGTTTTTTCGCTGCGTTTGATTTCCTGAAACCCAACAATCATCATTCAAAAGGACATACCTCAAATGCGGTGGAAGTTTTCCGAGCTTTACATTCGAGAGATCTTGTGTGGAAGATTTAACAACATCTATTTCCTCAAGCATCTTAACTGAATCAGAGTTCTTCGAAAAATTTGGAACACTAGGCACTGCATCCAATTTCAAATCACCTTTTTCTTCTTGGAAAGACAATGCAAGGGATTCCACAGAAAAGCACACTTCTGGATCATCTGAAATCTTCGTACGAGCAAACACATTAAAGGTGGCCTTATCATCTTGCACCCACATAGTTAGCTCCCCTTTCTGCACATCAATCAAAGTTCGGACGGTAGCTAGGAATGGCCTTCCCAAGATGATGGGAATCTTCTTATCTTCCTCAAAGTCTAGAATGACAAAATCAGCAGGAAAGATAAACTCATCCAGCCAGCTGTAACGAGATATTTGTAGGTTTCGGATCAGGTAGACCAAGTTGCATGAAGACAGAAAAAGGCATTAGATTGATACTAGTTCCCAAGTCACACAAACACTTGTCGAAAGATAAGTTGCCAATAGTGCACTGGATGGTAAAACTTCCCGGATCTTTAAGTTTAGGCGGCAACTTCTGCTACAGAACAACACTGCACTCTTCGGTCAAAGCTCCAGTTTCCAATTCCTCGAGCTTCAACTTCCTTGAAAGAATACCCTTCATGAACTTGGCATAGCTCAACATCTTTTCTAAAGCTTCTGCAAAAGGAATATTAATGGACAATTTCTTGAAGACGTCCAAAAAGTTCTGAAATTGCTTTTCTTAACTTTTCTGCAAGCGTCGAGGATACGGAGGAGGTGAATAAATCTGATTGCTCTTTGTAGACTGCTCTGGAATAGACTTTTCAGACGACTTCTTACTCTTTTCCACTTCACCGTTCAACTGATCAGCCACCAAGTCAGATTTCTCAATTTCTGTCCCTGCAGATTTTTCAACCTGCTGATTCTGAACTTCTTCATCTTCCTTAGCTGCTGATTTCTGCTCGGTTGTAACCTTTCCGGATCTCAAATTTACTGCTTTCACCTGATCATGGACTTCCTTCTTGCCCGGATTAGCCTCTGTATCACTAGGAAGAGTTCCTTGCGGCCTATTCAACAACGCATTAGCAATCTGCCCAATCTGATTTTCTAAGGTCTTAATCGAAACCGCTTGGATTTTGCACATCAACCTCAATTCTTCAAATTCAGATTTTTCAGTAGAAGATTGCCTCGCACCTACATGAGGCTGCTGCCGAAATCCCGGAGGTTGGAATTGTTGCCTTGGAGCTACTGCTGCTGATAACCTTGATTGAACAGCTTAGCTCCGTATTGCTGTCCCTGAAACTGCTGATAAGGTTACTGTGGTTGTTGAGCACCTTGATTGTTTCTCCAGCTGAAATTAGGATGGTTCCTATTGTTAGGATGATAGGTGGCTGGAGCTGGTTGCGAAGGTCGCTGAAAGTTGCTCACAAACTGTGCCGATTCAGAAGAGATAGCACACTGATTCGTCTCATGTGCACCCCCATATAGCTCACAAACACTAGCAACCTACTGTATTCCATAGTTGGTTAGAGAATCCACCTTCATCGTCAAAGCCTTCAACTGAGCCGCAATAGCTATAGTTGCATCCACTTCCAGAATTCCTGTTACTTTGCCTTGAGATAATCTCTGAGTTGGGTTCTGATATTCATTAGCAGCCATCGTCTCATTTAGCTCATAAGCTTCCTTGTAGCTCTTTGCCCATAAAGCTCCTCCTGATGCTGCATCTAACAATGGTCTAGACTGTGCTCCCAACCCATTATAGAAGCCATTGATCACCATCCAGTCTGGCATACCATGATGAGGACACTTTCTAAGCATCTCCTTGTAGCGTTCCCAAGCTTCACACAAAGATTCTACAGATTGCTGTGCAAATTGAGTAAGAGATTTCCTTATTACTGCTGTTTTAGCCATGGGGAAGAATTTAGTGAGAAATTTCTGAGCAAGATCCTCCCATGTAGTAATGGACCCGGATGGTAAAGAGTGTAACCAGCCCTTAGCTTTATCCCTCAAAGAGAATGGGAAAAGTCTCAATTTGACAGCATCTTCCGACACACCGTTGAACTTGAAAGTGTCGCAGATCTCAATGAAGTCCTGGATGTGCATATTAGGATCTTCCGTTGGAGCACCCCAAAATTGAACTGAATTACGTACCATCTAAATCGTACCAGGCTTGATTTCAAAGTTATTAGCTGTAATGGCTGGTCTGACAATACTAGATTGGATGTCATTGATTTTCGGCTGAGAATAGTCCTTCAAAGCCTTAGCTACTGCTACTCCTACTGGTTTGCCCATATCTTTCACTGCTGCAAGTTCTTCTTCCAATTTACGAGTGATAAGCGTGCATTTAATATTAATATTGTCCCTATATTTAAGTTATTTTGCATTGATTTGGATTTTTATCTAATAAATTTTAATGTTTTATTGTAGGAATTAAGGAGTTATAATAAAGGAAGGCTTGGAGTTTAAATAGCAAGAGTTGGAGATAACTTTGATTAAAATTCGGATTTTCCGGGAGCTTGCGCAGTCTACACTGTTTGGGCCATATCCGGAGTTCTACAAGTCCGATTCTGACGATTCAACAGCCCACGGAAAGCTTATGAGAAGGGCTTCAATTTAGAAGTGGTCTTAATATCAGATTCCAATTACATCAGCCCAGAAACAGAGCCCAAAAATCAACTACGAATTTTCTTTTATTGGAATTCAATTTTGATTTGGAAATCTCCTTGTAATTGTAGAAAATAAGTAAAAATACTTATATTATAGATATTATTGGATAATAGATCAGACCTAGAAAAGGGAGATACGATAGAGGCAAGAGAGTAGCCGCACAAGGGAGGAGAAGAAGCAATCAACAACGAGGAGTTCAGCCATTGAAGACATTCAATTGGCTTAGTTTTCTCTTATCTTTTTATATCTCTTCTTATGAACATGTGTTGGTTAACTTGGGATTATTTTGATGCGTTTATTATGAACTAAATTTATTGAGTTGGGATTTTTATGGAACCCTAGTATGGGATTGTTGGTGTTTTGATAAGAAGTGCTATGTGTAGTTTACAGTTTATTCGTTCAAGTGGATTTCATGTTATTATTTGCTTTTGTTTGGCCAATTCTAGTAGATAATTGAGTTAATTGTAATACTGAGAGGGTTATGATTAACTGACACAATACTTGAATGGTGCATGATTATATCTGTTGATATTAATTTTGTGACGGTATAGACATATATTGTTACCTTGCATAGCCGTGTGAAATTGGTGCTTAATTGTATTCTGAAAGTTGAATTGGGCATAGACATATGTTAATTTAATTACAGAATCTGTACCATAGTGATTTCGAGAGAAACCTATTATCATTGAATTCCTGGTTAGTAGACTGTGATTTTGCTATAGTATTACACTGCTTTATTGCCGACATGAACATATTAGGGGGAAGTAATTATCTTGACTTAGCTACTCGTATCTAAAACTCATTCGATTCTCTTTGTTAGTTAATATATATTAGTTAATTTAGATGTTTAGTTAGATAAATCAAAACTCCATTCTTGTGTTCTATAACTGAATTGTTTGATATTAATTGCGATTTACATAAATCGATAGTCCTTGAGGAACGATATCCGGTATTTACTACTATATTACTTGCTTGCGATTGTGTACACTTGCACATTTGGATTTTACGCAACAAGTTTTTGGCGCCGCTGCCGGGGACTGTTAAAGTGTTTATTGCAAAATTAATCATCTTGCAGTTTGGTTTATTTTGTGGAGCTTACTTTGGTGATTCTTGTTGTTTTTCAGGTTAACAACATAGAGTCATGTATTCTCCATATGCGATGGGTATGGCGTATGATGAAGAGTGTGTTGCACGAGACCAAGAACTTCTTTCGTTGCAGAGTAGATTATCTTCAGTGTCAGAGATGATTAAAAATATGGGCATAGAAATGAATCAACCTATGTGGCAACCAATGAGTCCACCACTGAGCCAAGCTAAGAGTGTTTCATGTGTTTATTGTTGTGGTGCTCATACCTATGACTATTGTCCTTCTAATCCAGATTCGATTTGCTTTGATGTCAGTCACCCAGTGGTGCAACCTCCCAATTATTCATGTATCAATGAAAGAGTTTTTCTTGGATCTTCAACAATGGAAAATAAATATTCATGTTTTCAAGAATCTCAGCAACAAGGACTTGAAGATGGGAAGGAGCAATCTGAACCCATGATAGTTGAAAGCACAATAGAGGTGGATGTCTCTCAAATAACATATAAGCATGAAGGATATATAGATGAATCTTCATCAATCTATATAGAGGATGTTCTAGTTTCTGATAAATTAGAGCATAATTTGTATGAAGATCCACTAGAGCTGCCCATGATTCTAGATTCTGGACATGAAAAAAATGAAGAGGAGCATCTAGCTTTGTTGGAGGTTAATTCACAAGATCCAGAAATAGTGCATTATTTTGGGTCAATAAAAGTGCTATCTGCAGAAGTTGAACCTCTAAAAGCCTCTATTAAAGAACCACCTGATTTGAAACTGAAGTTCAACTCCTCCCATTCTCAAGAGGTTTATTCGAGCTTATTTTCAACATCTTCAATCATCATCTCAGCAGAATTACCTCCAGACAAGAAAGTAGGAAGAGTTATTTCAAATTTTCATGACAGAGATTTACCGCCTGATAAGGAAAAGTGGTTTTTGGAGGTTTTGCAAATCTACAAGCTAGGTTCTTTTGTGGAGCGAAAAAAGATGAAACTTGTAATCAAGGACGTGATGCCAAAGAAGATAATTAAGTGGCCATTAGGAGATGTACGGTGTAAAATTAACAAGTAAAAAACCCCTTGTTATGTCTAGCTAAAGACTTTAAAGAAAGGCGCTTCTTGGGAGGCAACCCATGATTTGTGTGTGGTTAGTATATTTTTTATTTTTATTATTATTATTTTTTATTATTTTTTTTAGTTTTGTAATTTTTTTATTTTTTATTTTTAGTTAGATTTGTATATTTTTTTACTCCCATAAGGTGCCTTGATGAATTTTTGTGAAGTGTTTCAGGGAAAAAAAAAAGAAAAAAAAAGTGCCAGAAGGAATTGATGATGAAGGAAAAAAAGAATATGTTAGTTGTGATTAGAGCAACCGTGATGATTTTGAAAAAAAAGGAATTGGGGAGTCAGAGATTATTTAATGAGCATGCGGTTTCGATGTTGTCCGTGCAAAACTCCCTGTAAGAGCTCACGTGCGCGCAACTGGTATGCATGCCTGCGCTTACACCTTCCTGCATCAACATCAACATCAGATGCTCTTCTTGACACATGTACAGGCCCACCGAATCAGGCCCATTAATTTAGTTCAAAATCTATAGATTTTCGAGGCAAGGGGAATTGAACCCATGTCCTCTTGGAAAGAAAGGAAAGCAACCATCCACTACACCAAGTCAGTTTAGTTGATGTGTTTTGCTTTGGGAATTTAATAAAGTCATATTTGAGCTGCAACTTCATCATACTACAAGGAAAGCTTCAACAAATATATATTTTTTTTAGAACACTTCATACGACATTAGGGGAGTATTCTTAACTTTTCTTTGTACATATATATATATATATATATATTTATAATTTCTTTTTGTATTTTTTTCATTTAGAATTTTTATTAGTTTGTGTATTTAATTTTATTATTCATTGAGGACAATGAACCGCTTAAGTGTGGGAGGTGTTTTCAGCATTAAAAAAAAAATAGGAACATTAATAATTTTATTTTTATGATAATTTTTTTTTAGTTTTTTTTAGGACATTAGATATTTTTATTTTTTAGATTTATTTTAGGATTAAAAAAAATTAGAAAAACACAAAAAAATTAGAAAACTTAAAAAAATGATTGCCTTGTCAATATAGCATGTTAATAAGGATAAGTACACACCATGTAGGCTAATTTTTCGAGTGTCGTATTTATGTCTCCTTAGCGTAAAATACCTTATACATAATGATGTCTTGTACGTGCTTGCGAAAATTAAAAACTTGAATGTACGTCACTGCCAATTTTGATGAGTATGGCATGCTATCACCATGTGAGATCTTGAGCCTTAATTTACGATTGATACATCTTTTATCAATCTATTTTTTTGTGGTGAGTTATTCGTCATTGCATGTGTTGCTCTAGAACTTGCTTTAAAGCAGGTCGTGCGCATATTGATATTGTGTATTGTGTAAAAATGATAAAGGCACTAGGATTAACTGTATTGTCCTAAACAGTACCCTTAAAGAATAATCCTTAGTGAGCCCCCTTGATCCTATATCCTTTTTCTTCGTATATCACCACATTAATCTTGAGCTTATTTATTTCTTCTTGTCTTGATTGACTAGTAGAGCATTCTGATGTATACATGAGATTGGTAAAATATTAAGTATGGGGATATCTTTGTCATTGTGTTAAATTTTGGGTGGGAACTGAATTGGTTTGGCTATTTCTTCTTCGTGACACTTCAATAAAGTCACTCGAATCAATAAAAAGAAGGAAGCAAGAAGTGAAAAAAAAAATGAAAAAAAAGCAAAAAGAGAAAAAAAAAAAAGAAAAAAATGGAAAAGAGAAAAAAAGAAAAAAAAAAAGAAAGAGAGTAAATGTTCAATGGTTCTTGCAATGTGAAAATTATGAGTCTACATTTGTATGTGGGATGTTATCTCAAGATTAGTTTCATGTTGAATGCTTCAAGTGTATATGAACATTATGCTCTATTAGTTGTCAAGTTAGCCACTTGTTAGCCTAATTCTTTGATTTTCCTACCCCGAACCTAAGCCTCGTTACAACCCTTGACAAAGACCTTTTGATTTATACGAACACGAAGTCGAGAGATTTTGGTGGACAAGCAAGCTTATGGTAGCACATGTGCATTTGATTGAACTTGAGTGATACAGTTGCACCTAAACACTTGTGTGCTTTGAGTGTTTGTGAGGTTATTTTCCATCCACAGCATACTATTTTCTTGTTGATTGAGACTTTGATGTTATTCATGATATTTTAGTCTTTTGAGACTATGTGTGCATGCTTGAATAGTTGTGTCGGTGTGTAAAGTTGAGGAATCGCATTATATGACATTTATGAGCTATTACATGATTAAGTTTGCATGTGTGGAGTGTTATGATATATTTCATGTTTGAGACTTGGCAGTCAGAATAAAAATTAGGAATTTTGTGGGTATATTCACTACAAACCCTCACGAGACCTTACTCGTCCACTTGGGCTACCTTGGGGTTTAAAGGACTTGTTGCATATGCCAAATGTAACCGTGATCACCTACGGAAGTGGTATTAGTTAGTTAGGACTTCGTTTTTTTTTCTTTGCCCGAGGACGTGCAAGATGCTAAGTGTGGGGATGTGATAAGCGTGCATTTAATATTAATATTGTCCCTATATTTAAGTTATTTTGCATTGATTTGGATTTTTATCTAATAAATTTTAATGTTTTATTGTAGTAATTAAGGAGTTATAATAAAGGAAGGCTTGGAGTTTAAATAGCAAGAGTTGGAGATAACTTTGATTAAAATTCCGATTTTCCGGGTAGCTTGCGCAGTCTACACTGTTTGTGTCATATCTGGAGTTCTACAAGTCCGATTCTGACGATTCAACAGCCCACGGAAAGCTTATGAGAAGGGCTTCAATTTAGAAGTGGTCTTAATATCATATTCCAATTACATTAGCCCAGAAACAGAGCCCAAAAATCAACTACGAATTTTCTTTTATTGGAATTCAATTTTGATTTGGAAATTTCCTTGTAATTGTAGAAAATAAGTAAAAATACTTATATTATATATATTATTGGATAATAGATCAGACCTAGAAAAGGGAGATACGATAGAGGCAAGAGAGTAGCCGCACAAGGGAGGAGAAGAAGCAATCAACAACGAGGAGTTCAGCCATTGAAGACATTCAATTGGCTTAGTTTTCTCTTATCTTTTTATATCTCTTCTTATGAACATGTGTTGGTTAACTTGGGATTATTTTGATGCGTTTATTATGAACTAAATTTATTGAGTTGGGATTTTTATGGAACCCTAGTATGGGATTGTTGGTGTTTTGATAAGAAGTGCTATGTGTAGTTCACAGTTTATTCGTTCAAGTGGATTTCATGTTATTATTTGCTTTTGTTTGGCCAATTCTAGTAGATAATTGAGTTAATTGTAATACTGAGAGGGTTATGATTAACTGACACAATACTTGAATGGTGCATGATTATATCTGTTGATATTAATTTTGTGACGGTATAGACATATATTGTTACCTTGCATAGCCGTGTGAAATTGGTGCTTAATTGTATTCTGAAAGTTGAATTGGGCATAGACATATGTTAATTTAATTACAGAATCTGTACCATAGTGATTTCGAGAGAAACCTATTATCATTGAATTTCTGGTTAGTAGACTGTGATTTTGCTATAGTATTACACTGCTTTATTGCCGACATGAACATATTAGGGGGAAGTAATTATCTTGACTTAGCTACTCGTATCTAAAACTCATTCGATTCTCTTTGTTAGTATAATATATATTAGTTAATTTAGATGTTTAGTTAGATAAATCAAAACTCCATTCTTGTGTTCTATAACTGAATTGTTTGATATTAATTGCGATTTACATAAATCGACAGTCCTTGAGGAACGATATCTGGTATTTACTACTGTATTACTTGCTTGCGATTGTGTACACTTGCACATTTGGATTTTACGCAACAACGAGTTTGAGAACGTGTTCGCATACACGTTCAAGTACCTGAAACACCAAGAAACAAACAACTATGTAAGAAATAATCCGAGTCAGTGAACTCTAACGACCACTGACGACAAGCACATAAACTAAAAATAAAACACCGATGATCCCCGACAGCGGTGCCAAAAACTTGTTTGCACTAAATCACGCAAGCGTACGTGGTTACAAGTAATATATGAATAAGTCAAGTTCGTTCCCACAGAGATCTGGTTTAGGTTTTCAATTCAGTTAATGCACCTATGCAACAATGTATGGTTTTTATTCACTGCTAAGACAATTAACAAATTTGGGTTTTGATTAACTAATATTAACTAAAAAGCAATTTAATAAACTACGAATTAATTAATTAACGAGAATTGAAATCGAATTACTTATGCGAGAGAAAACATGGGATCCTAACTCAATACTTCGCTTAGAGTTGATGCCTTTAATCAAAGTATGTGATGGTTATGATATCTGATCGGACAACACGAAACAAGTACCCGTTACTTCTCAGTATACGAATACCAAACTACTCATACATCCACAAAAGAGATAAGAGATGAATAGACACCAATTATGTTTAGACCCTATATATCTATAGAATTTGAAAACATAACGGTTGAAGAACAAGTTATCCACAGAGATCACATAGGGCAGCATAAAATAGTTCAAATTACGCTACAAATCATGATGTCAAAACATACACAATCCTATGCTAGCATGGCAAGTTCTAAATCTCAAGATCCAATCTCGCTTCACAAGAGATTAACAATTCAATTTAGATGTTAGCTACGCATCTAAAAACATTAAGCACAACCATACGAGGATATCAGTAATTCATCACACAGAGATCTTTAAAGCAAACAAACTACTAAACTCCGCAAATAAATCCGTTAGAATCCCATGACAATGATTAGTTCATAATCAAACCGTTCGTCATCATGGGATCTGATGAAACCATGGTAATAAAAAAGGTCTGAATAAAATAATAGTGCTAGAGTAAAGAGTTAGGAAAACAAATCCGTAAACATCCAATATTATCACCTAATTAGAAGAAAACAAAAGTAGATCTAGATCTCCGTTGCTTGTCACGAGCGTAGGAATCCTTCTCCAAGTCTGAATCTCCGTCTCTCGGCTCTCTCTCTGTGTCATGGTAGGTGTTGGTTCGTTCAAGGATGGTAGCACGTGTTTATATAGGCCCCGGGAGTCTTTTCCAGCAAGTAATTGCCCAAAACAGAATTAAAATAAAATTTCTGCAATTCAGCACAAAATACGTTTCCTAAACTGATTCTGTTTTGAAGGAAAATTCGTAACTGACTTTTCTTCAGTATTTCTGGGCTGTTCAAGTTGCATTTGGACATCTGGATCACTTTAGAATGAAAGAGAATTCCGTTATCTTCGCGTGGACTGTAAGATCGTCCAAAACGGACTTGTAGAACTCAAGATATGGCCCAAACAGTGAATCGGGATTTTTCCAGCAACAGGTAGCGCCCCTGCGCTACAATATGGCGCCCCTGCACTACTAAATCACTATTCTGGCGCCCCTACACTACCATATGGCGCCCCTGCGCTACTACAATCTGCAAGAAATTTATTTCTTGCTATTTTCTTCATTTAAACTCTGTTTTCTCTCGTTCCTTTTGCGATAGTTGTCGTTCTTCACTCCCTTGACTCATAATCTTCATAGTAACACAGGAAAATACTGCATTCCTTAGCTCAAAATCCACTCTAAGAACAATGCATGTCACCAACCCTAGCTGACGTTTTATAATCCTGCACAACTAAATGAAAACACATCAAAAATACAACATACTTGAGACCAAGACACCAATTTAAGCCGAAATGAAGTGCTCCAAGTGGATATGAAATCCACTTATCAGCTATCCAAGCCAACCAAGGAAAAATGATCAACACATCATGTGCCTTGATTGTAAACAAATCTATACACGACCTTGAAGCCTCTACAAGCCAGTTGAGAATGTAAGAGATAGTGGATGAGGAACCTGTAGTGGAGCTGCCTGAGGCTGTTGCAGAGGAACAGAAAGAAGAAGATGAGTTCTACACTCTTGAGGAGCTAGATGGCATGGAAAATACATCATATGCTTTCATGGCCGGAAAATTCCCAAACATCAGATTCAAGAGAAAGCAACTCTTCAAACCTAAACCCCAGAATCTTTCATTTAACAAGAGCAAAGCACCTGTGAAGCCAAACAAAAATAAATTCAAAACTGGCTATGTGGATAGGTCATCTGTGAGATGTTATAGATGCAATGACCTAGGGCATTTTGCTAGTGAATGCAAAAAGCATAAAAAAAGGATAAAGAGTTTCTTGAGCTTGAAGCTAAATACGAGGCCCTTCTCAGAAAGCAAAAACCAGGCAAGGCCTACATAGCTGAAGGGAAGTGTTGGGATGACACTGACAGTGATGGAGAAGAGCAAGAGTTTTGCAACTATGCCTTGATGGCCAATTCCAAGGAAGAGACATCTCCATCAGACTCTCAGGTACCATCTCTCACTACCATAGTCTGAATATAAATATATGATTGAACAACTATCTGTTGAGATGTTTAACATTCATACCAGTATGACTGCTGCTAATGAAGAGATTGTGAAATTGTCTGCTAAAAATGAACTGTTAAACAAAAGAAATGAGGAACTAGAGCTAACTGCTATGCAACTAGAAAACCTTAAAATAAATAAGTTGAATATCTAGAGAATAAGGTTCTATGTGCTAGTCAGATTGAAAAGGCTCTTAGGGATGAATTAGCTGAAAATGAGTTTAAACTAAAGACCTTTAAGAACTCCTCTAGCCTACTGCAGTCCTATCATGAGAAACATCAGGAGAATGCAAAGGCTGCTATTGGCTTTGATTATGATACTCTCAAGAAAATGAAAGATTGTGCTATCATTGAAGATGACAAGGATGTTTATGAGAATGTGCCTCATGTTTTGAAAAATACTAAGGCACCCATCTTTAAAGAATCAACATTTGAAATTGATGAGGAAGCCTTACTCATCAAAGCAAATGTTGATTGACGAAGATGAAGCACAATCAAGTGAAGAACCAGCATCCTCTAAGAATGAGAGTACCAAAGTGAAAGCCAAGAAGCCTGTTGGAGTTGAACCTAAAATTGAGAAATCTGTTAAGTTTGAACCAGCTAAAAGGAATGAAGCTGTGAAGAATGTGGCTAAAAAGAAACAAAACAGGAATGGCAAACTAGGGATCAACAAAGATAACAACTATGCTTATGTGCCTAATGCCCCTAGGAAAACTTGTCAAAACTGTTTTAGCACTAATCACTTAACTCATGCTTGCAAGAAACCTGTAGGTAGTGTGCCTAAACCTTTCTATGATTGTTATGTGCCTTTAAGACATAGAGATTCTCCATTCTGTGATAAATTTGACTGTATGCCATGCAATATGAATGTTATGACCAATTGTTTTAATTTGAGAAGGCAATTCATTGATGGTTGTATCAGTCACAACACTCACACACACTACACAAGGTCAAAGTCTTCAAGTCCTCCTAAAGCTAGGAAGGCACCTCTGTCACCCAAGTCTGAGAACTCAAGTTCTAAGACTTCTAGTTATGATAAGAAGACCAGTCCTAAGAAAGTTGATAAGCATGCTGTTAATGATAAGACTATTTCTAAGCCAAGTGGACCCAAACTTGTTTGTGTACCAAAGAAGAAGTAATACATTTGTGTTTACAGGGCAAATAAAGAGAAAAGAAAGTCATTTGGGTGGTGGACAGTGATGCTCAAACCACATGACTGGTGATATGGCCCTGATATCACAGTATGAAGAAAAGGCTGGCCCTATGGTTACTTTTAGAGATGACAACATTGGTAACATATTGGGATATGGCAAACTGGAAGTTGGTAATGTCATCATTGAAGATGTAGCACTGGTTAAAGGACTCAAGCATAATCTACTGAGTGTTGGTCAGTTTACTGACAGGGGTTTTAAAGTTGATTTCGACAAAGATGAATGTTTGATTACTCAGAAGAAGATTGGTGAACTTGCTCTAACTGGAGTCAGGAATTGGTAATGTCAACTTTATTTGGTGCTATCATCAAATCTTTATCGAAATCAAATCTTTATGATAACTCTAATTGAGGCTGCAAGAACAATGTTACTTGATGCAAAGATGCCTACATGTTTTTGGGCTGAGGCTGTGAGCACTGCATGCTATATTCAAAATAGAACCATCATCAACAAAAAACACTGGAAAGACACCTTACAATTTGATGATTGGAAAGAAGCCCACTCTTAAGCATGTTCATGATTTTGGAAGCAAATACGTTGTGTTGAAGGATAATTCAGAATGTGTTGGAAAATTTGATGCAAAGGCATTTGAAGGAATATTTCTTGGCTATTCATTGGAGAGGACAGCTTACAAGGTTTATGTCATCAGTCAAAAGAAAATTATGGAAAGCACAGATGTGACATTTGATGATAGCAAACTACCTAGACTGGAGGAAGCCAATGATGAAGATAGAGATCCATTAAGGTTTGAAGATATGGATGATTCTAATTAAGAGATTGAAACTGAATTTGAGACTACAGCTCAACAAATTCCAGTGAATGATGAAGCAAAAGAAGAGTTTGTGCCAATCAACAGTGAAGATACAAGCATCCAAGACACACATGTGAATGAGAGCACTTTCACGGGGGGAGGAAATGACTGATCATAACTTGGATGATGAAGAAACATCTCATTTAAGGAATCAACCTGAGCATACAAGAAAATGGGATAGATCACATACTATAGAGCAAATTATTGGAGATCCAAGTGCAGGAGTGAGAACAAGGAGAGCAACTCAAAATGAGTGTCTCTATGGTTGCTTTCTGTCTCAAGTTGAGCCTAAAAACTTGATGATGCACTGTTAGATCCAGACTGGATTATTTCCATGCAAGAGGAGCTAAATCAATTTGAAAGAAACAAAGTATGGGAGCTTGTGCCTGCACCAAAGAACAAAACCATTATTGGAACAAAATGGGTTCTAAAAAATAAGATGGATGAAGATGGTGTGATTATAAGGAACAAAGCAAGGTTGGTTGCAAAAGGATACTCTCAACAGGAAGGCATTGACTATGATGAGACATTTGCCCCTGTTTCCAGACTGGAAGCCATCAGAATCTTCTTGGCATTTGCTGCACATTCAAATTTCAAAGTTTAACAAATGGATGTTAAGAGTGTATTTCTAAATGGAGAGTTGGAAGAAGAAGTGTATGTGCAACAACCACCTGGCTTTGAGGATCCACATTTCCCAAACTTTGTCTAGAGACTGCTTAAGGCATTGTATGGACTTAAGCAGGCTCCAAGAGCATGGTATGACACTCTATCACAATTTCTTCTTGAAAATCAGTTCACTAGAGGCACATTGGACAAGACACTCTTTTACAAGAAGCATGGTAATGATATTATCCTAGTATGTGTAATGTGGATGATATCATATTTGGCTATACTAATGAGAAACTGTGTGAAAAGTTTTCTAAGCTCATGCAAAGCAGATATGAGATGAGCATGATGGAAGAGTTGACATTCTTTCTTGGACTGCAAGTTAGTCAAAGGAAGGATGGTATCTTTATTAGTCAAACCAAGTACATCAAAGACCTATTGAAGAAGTTTGACTTGGAAGAAAGCTCACCTGCAAAGACACCCATGGCCACTGCCACTAAATTGGATGAAGATGCTAAGGGCAAGAAGGTAGATATCTCAGTCTACAGAGGCGTGGTTGGTTCTCTACTCTATCTCACTACAAGTAGGCCAGACATCATGTTTGCTACATGCCTGTGTGCAAGGTTTCAGTCAAATCCAAAGGAATTACACATGATTGTTATTAAAATGATCTTTAGATATCTGAAGGGCACTTCAAACTTAGGTTTATGGTATCCTAAGGACACAGGGTTCAATCTGGTTGGTTATTCTGATGCTGATTAGGCTGGATGCAAAGTGGATAGGAAAAGCACCTCAGGGAGCTGTCAGTTCCTTGGACAAAGGTTAGTCTCTTGGTATAGTAAGAAACAACAATTTGTGTCAATTTCCATAGCTGAGGCTGAATACATAGCTGCTGGGAGTTGTTGTGCTCAAGTGCTTTGGATTAGAAACCAACTTAGAGATTATGGACTTGTGTTGGAAAAGATCCCTATCATGTGTAACAACACAAGTGCAATCTCCATAGTTGCCAATCCTGTCAATCATTATAGGACAAAGCACATTGATATTAGATATCATTTTATCAGGGAACATGCAACTAATGGAACCATCGAGTTACATTGTGTTCCCATAGATAAACAATTAGCTGATACATTCACTAAGCCATTGGATGAAGCCACCTTCACTAGGTTGGTTAGTGAGATTGGAATGCTGAATTCTTCAGAATCTGGCTAAGTGAAAGTATCAACAAAATTGTTGCAACAGTAAACACTTACTTTATCTAAATGCTCAATATTTTTTAAGTAAGTGTTGGCTGAAGTATGATTTATAAATATTTCAAATTTATTGCATATGTTGAAAAATCATATTTTGTTAATTTGGAATTTCTATGAAATTTTAAGAAAATCACTATTTAATTTGTTAGAATATTCTTCACTGAATATTCTGGTAAATTTTAAAAGATAGTGAAAATTGAATTTTATGAGTGAAAGCTTATTTTGATAATTTTGACTTCTCTAATGATTCATTATGTGTTACTGTTCGACTTCTCTAACAAGTCCCCTTAGAGTACTGTTGAGTTCTCGAATAGAGTCTTTTAGAGATATCGAATGGAAATATACTTGACTTCTCGAATATGGTACTTGAGTTCTCTAATTGTCTGAGTTCTCGAATATCATACTTTGAGTTCTCGAATCATTTTGAAAAGCTGAATTATCGCTGAATTTCAATCGTTTTTCGATTTTTTTCTAAAATCTTAATTCGCTCATAAAAACATATTTTATTCAATTTTAAATTGAATAAACTGCCAGCTGTGAGTTTCTACCTGCTTGAGTTATCGAATAAGCCTTTCTTGACATATCGAATAGTTGATTTACACTTCTAGAATGCTTGACTTGTCAATACAAAACATGTATCTAATCGACAACTCAAGTGTCTCATACTTATACAATTCCACAACTATTCTATTCATTTCATTCGATTTCTCAAGCATCCAAATATCCTAAACCTCTGAAAACCCTAATCTCAAATTCTAAATTTCTTCTTCGATCCTCATCCTCCTCTCTCTAATCTTCTACACATGGCCATTACAAAATTCAACACCAATTTCATTGCTATCACCAATGATGTTGAAGCACCAAATGCGAATTATAAGTGCTTTGTAAAATGGTTGTCTGAGTCCTACATCAAAGGAGCACTTTCTTCCAATCCAACTCTATATCTAGACATTCTAGAACAGTTTTGGAGTGCTATCATTGAGTCAATTGCTCTTGAAAATGGCAGTTTGGACTACATTAACAATTGCACTATTCTGGGCAAGGAATTCACTATCACCTCAGAAGATATAAGCAAAGCTCTAGAACTGAATCAAGCTGAGTATGATAACCTTGTGACTGATGCCCAACTGGAAGAATTCTTTGACTTCATTAGGTATTCAGACACAATCAAGGTTGGGAACTTAAATAAAAAATTCCTAAGGAAGGAGTGGAGCTATGTGTTTGCAACACTACTGCAAGTCATCACTGGGAAAAAATCAAGCTTTGATCATTTGAGTGCACTAGTTAAGCAGATTGGGTATTCACTGGCCTATGATAGAAAGATTGATGTTGGAAGACTCATAATGCAAGAACTATATGAAAAACTTGGTAAGAACACAACCAAGCGAGGTAATGATATCTTCTTTCCCATATTCATTCAGTCTGTTCTTAATTACTTAGATAATAAATTGACTGAATTACCTGGTTTAGATAAAAATAGAATAGGCTATCCTAAGTCCATGACCAAACTCATTTTTGGAAATTTGGACACTAGGAATGATGTGGATGTGAGACTTGAAATAACCCCTCATATGCAGAGGTTATTTGAGGCTTAACCACACAACATGCCAATATATGCTTCTAAATATGAGTTAGCTAGGCCTAAGCAAGTTGAACAAAATGCTAACCAAGGGCCTGCTAACCAACCTCCTCAACCAAACACTCTACCAAACACTGAACCAACTGCATCATCCTCTCAAAAGGGTGATGCCAATAAAAAGAAGAGAAAGGAGACAGCTCTTGAACCCTTAAAAATCTTAACAGAAGCAGCATTACATGCTGAGATAGGTTTAAAAAGTGAGGTACAAGAGTCACCTTTACAGAGGCCAAAGAAGAAGTCTAAGAAAACCACCTCTTCAGTCACTCAAATGGCTGAAGTTGTAAAATCAGAGGCAAACAGCTCACTAGATGTACTCTCTCAACAGGGTGCATCTATAGAATCAAGCATTCTCCCCAATGCACTTTCTTGTACAGAGTCAACACATGGGAGTAATAAGGCTGGCACAACACTAGTGGAGAGCACATCACAGTTGAAACTCCCTCTATCTCTCAGGGGGGGTTGCTACAATCTATTCTACAAGACACTTCTCTTCCAGAATCTACAACTCAAATTTCTTTGCAGCCTGCAACTCAAGTAATTGAGGAGCAAGGCATTGATCACCAAGAATTTTCCTTTCTTGGTGGGCCAATGGATTCAAGTGACTTAGTGCAAGACACTTTGCTCACCACCCAGGACCTACATTTAGTTGGTGAGGGAATGCATACTGGGATATCTCCTAATGACGTCATCAAAAGCACAGAGGCTTCACTAGTTTTCACCAGAGACTCTGTGCCTGTGTCATCTACTGTTGTAACTCATCCCACTCATGTGGAGACAACAGTAGTAGAGTCATTCTATCCGGTTACAGAAGTTGCATCTGTAACTGTGGGGTCTAGCTTGCCTAGATCTAACTTTGACTTCTTGTCACAATGGCTGAAGCCTGTGCAGCATGACAGTGCTTCAGGATCAGGGTCTGTTCCACAATAATTGACGGTGGAAGCACTACAAAGTCTTCATGTGGATCAGATTCCTGAGTTTGTAAAAATATCTCAAAACCTTGTCACATCCAATCTTTCAAATCCAGACTATGAAGCCATTCTTCTATGTCACAAAGAAGATGCGGAATCGTAAAAAGGTAAGATTGTTGAAGAAAGTGAAAGAGATGGTAATGTGGATGCTTGGATGCAAGGGGCAGGGAATGTAACCTTGGATGAAGCTCTTCGGTATCTGAGAGATGAATACATCACTTTGCTAGGATCAAATGCCAAATCTCTATCTCCTGGTGAAGTGTATGAAGCTATAAATGATGCATACAAGGGAAGCTTGAAGGCTGCTCACTACCTTGGCAAAGGAGTTAAAATAGAAATTAATGAAGTGTGCAAAGCCACAGCAAAGGTGGTGAGTGAAGTTAAGTCTGAGTTCTCTGCAAAATTCCCATCTCTGGAGGCTATTTTAGAAGTGTCAAGGAATGCAGAACCACCTGCACATCTCTGGATAATCAACTTTCAATGGTTAAAGAAACTCTCAATAAACTTGCAAATCAAGTGCAAAATCTTACCACACAAACAACTGATGCCAATGCTCAAATCAAAGTTCTATTTGCTAATCAGTATGGAGACAAGAAAGCCACAGATGTTCCTATTCATGATATGAGCAAATTTGAGGTCCTAAGGCTCAAAGAACAATCACTTTCTGGCTTCAAGGCTACACATTTATTGAACAAAGTGGATAGCTTGGAATCAGAAGTGAGTTCTTTAAAAATTCTCAATTCTGAGCTACAGAAATCTGTCAACCTACTCAATGAAAAGTTGGGCACTCAGGCTACCACCACAACTGAGGTTCTTCTCAATCAACAACAGATGCTGTCTGCAATGATGAAGCATATGGGACTACCTCAACTTGAAGATTCTTACTCTGTCAAACCTTCATCCACCTCTTCAAAACCAATGGGTCCCATCAAAGACACCTGTGCCTGAGAACAAGCCTAAGGGGGAGAAGAAAGTGAAATCTAAATCTAAGGTGGAGAAGGGTATTGTCATCTCTGATCATCCAAAACCTTCAAAGTCTACAACTCCTCAAGTTCAAATCCAAGGCAAAGGCAAAGCTAAAGTCACTGAGACTCATCTAAACCTGTCAAGCCTATCACCTCTTTACCAACTGTCACCCTACCAACTGTGCACATCACTACTCTAAGTGGTTTACGGCAATCAATTACATCTACAGTGGTAGCAGGTTCAATGCCAACTGATCAAGCTAATCCCTCTAGTCATGAAGGTGATCAGCCAGTTGAAGTGAGTGTAGTCACAGAGGCCAAATTGATAGAAGTTGCAAATTCTGAGATATATCATGATGCTGCTTTCTTGAAGTTTCTGCAAGCCTCAAGGCAAATGTTGGAGGAGATACACTACTATACAGGAGGAGTCTCAAGGAACAAATCAAGTACTTTACAGAGATCCCAAGGAAGCAAAATCAAATCTTTCTCAAGGAGATTATGATGGTGACCAATTGCAAAATATGGCACCTATCTTATGACACCTTAAAGGACTTAAAATTCACTGAAATTGATGATATCCTGGAGCTGATTGAGAAAGGGAGAGAAAACAATAAGAGTTTTTATTCTGATCTAAGGAATGGCCAACATGCTAGACTGCCTGAAGTGTGTGCTCAACCAATAACTATTCTTTATCAGTCTGGTACAAGAATTGAAGATGTTGATCAACTAGTCATCCCAAAGCATCTAACCCCTCAGAACACAAGGGTGATTCATGCAATAATTGATCAACTTAACAAGAAAAAAGGATGCAGATCATCTGAAGAATTGGAAGCCCTATCATATCTCAAATCATATCTATCAACTGGCATTGTTCCTGAATCTGCTAACGCAAGGAGAGATAAGGATGATGATGAAGATAAAAGTGATTGGAGAGGAAGGCATCACAGGACTGATAAGGATGATAAAGAGAAGAAAAAGAAAGATGACAAAAACAAGAAGGGAGGTGATGGCAAAGATGAAGGGAAAGTGTACGAAAGAAAAAGTGGAAGATAGCAAGCCATGAAATGACACTCCTACCACAACACAAGGCTCAATGTCTAGGGTGGATGTCACTGGTAATGATTCATCAAAATCCATTTCTAAGGCTTCTGAAACTGTCTTGCCATCTCTACCAAAGGAAACTAAAATCAAGAAACCATCTGTATGTCTCCAAAAGCAAACTGCTAATGGTGTACTACAATGGTCAAGAAACAAAGGCTTCAAACTACTCTCTAGTGACAAGATGCAAAAGCTAAAAATCAAACATATGGCCATAAAGTCAAGGAAGATGAAGACATTTACCTCTCAGGCTCTCACAATTATTCCAGGGTTAGACTTTGCCACCTCTAGATGAAGACTATGATGAAGATCAATTGCTATTCCTAAGGGCTCAAAGGATTTATCATGTTGCCATTGTTGATGATTGCCTTGAATTTAAATACACTGATGGGAGACAGTAGAAATTCAAGCAAGGAATGTGTCAGCATTAGGGTAAACTATATGATATTGAGAGGATAATAGCAATGTTGAATTCTGAAGATAAGGTGGAGAGAGTGTGGAAGCTGGAATTGACAGATTTTGTAAAAATGAAGAGAGATTATTAGGTAGAGGAGAAAAGGAAGAGTAAGAAGCTGTTGAAGAAAAGGATGAAGGAGCTTGATGCTCTTGAAGCCAAAGCAGAAGAGTTAAGGGCTAAAGGATTATGCAGAGTTCAGCTCAATCCCTATGTTGTGAAATATAGGAGGAGAAATGGTGATAAAGTTAATATCAGAATGGACCTGGTCAATCATTACCCTGAAAACATACTGAATCGAGTACTTGAAGATTTTAAGGATTCACCTATGATTGAAGAACTCAATGCTATGGTGGACATCTTGAATGCATTAAAAGAAAACAAAAGGAAGGCAGAAGAGAAAGAACAGGAGAAATTGAATGAGTATCTAGCTAAGACACAAGGGAAAAATGCTAAAGGCACTGGATAGTCTTCAATTGTAAGAATGCCTACTTTTGTACTCAAGATTCAATCAACTTCATACATGAACTGTTAATGTCTTATCTTTATGTATGTTAGGCTTGTTATCAGACATGAAATTGTGACTAAGGATCTTACTCACAATTTGGGGGAGATTGTTAGTCACTGAGGCATGCCTGTATACATCTAATAACAAGCCTAATTATTTGTAATACTTTGCATTAATTACATGATCCCTTAACTGGGGGAACCTCTAGTTGTAGAGTTTCTACTCGTATTTAGTACTTATAATAGGCATCAAAATTCTATCTGTGTAACTGTAAATTAAGTCATGAAATAATGCTTGAAAGAAGATCCAGAGATCATGCCTCAATCTTGGAGAACAAGCCTATAGGAATAAACACAGTTGAATTATGAAGATTGAAGATTTGCCTAAGTACTAATTCGAGAAGTGTTTTATTCTATTCGAGGAGTCTAGCCTTCGAGAAGTCAAAGATTCGATATTTTAAAAGACACTGTTCGACATCTCAAGGAGTCAACAAGTCAAGGTCACATTCGATAACTCAGAGATTCGACATGTCTAATACTCTGTTCGACATCTCAAAGAGTCAACAAGTCAAAGCTCCATTCGATATCTTGTTAGTAGTATTTTTGTTGTTCGTTCGCAGGGAAGGACTGAATGTAATATTAAGTTCAAGTATCTTATCTCTCACAATTTAGAAGTGTAAAAGAATGTTTGGTTTGTTTATAAACTAAATTAAACTAATTATCAATCGAGAATAAAATATATGAGGAAAACAATCCAAGAATTGGGGTTCTTCACTTGGTTTCAATGCACATTCAATATCTACGTGACATCTACGTTCTTACTCTGCTGAAAACAATTTTTCTAAGGTTATAATGTTCTCTTCCAAGATACAATATAGTGTCTACAACTACACCTTAATTGTCACTTCCGTGATACAATCAAAGTACAATCATAAACTATTACGCACCAAGAATTATAAGTCTCACAACTCTCCTATTAATCTTCCAATCAAATATTCGAGTTATGTCTGTTAAATCCTGTACTAAAATTGCAACTCCTCTTCCAAGTTATTACAATCCCTAAAATCCAATCAAAGGTTCATGACTCCCCTAATTGTGTTAAGCCCTCAATAATAGATCAGCAAAGCAAGAAAATCACAGATAATTAAACATACATGAATACCAAGGAATACTACCCAATTCTCAGGTTAGATAATTAGTTACACATGGTTAAATTAACAAAACAAGAATTAATAGAAGAAATCATAATTAGAAGAATATAGAAAAGAAACCTTTTAACTTCAATCTTCAAAGAAAATAATGGTTCTCCAGAAAAAATCCTAAAAGCTGCGTACAAATTGTATCTCTCTCACCATGAACCCCATTTTTCCCATCCCTAGATGTGTTTATATAGATACTCCTAATCTTGCCCAACAAGCAATTACCTTCTATTACAATTAGAATTCAAAGAAGGTACCAAAACTGCCCAGAATACAATTAGAATTAGAAAAAGGGCAAAATAGTAAATTCATGGCCTTCTTTTATAAGAAAACGTGCGCGACTTTAATCATCACATTCCTTGAACGTGCTTTCTATCCCAGGTTGTAGAAAATCTCTCAAGCTTCGCGTGGGCAGTAAGATCGCTGAAAACGGACTTCTAGAACTCCAGATATGGCCAAAACAGTATAAGCTGCGCAGCCTTCCCGGAAAATCCGAATTTTAATCAAATAAATCTCCAAAAACAATAGATGCATCAACTTTAATCAACATTCTCGTAAATCTGCACAACTAAGCAAAACTACAACATCTTGAGTCCAAAACAATCAATTTAAGCCGAACTGAGGCATTCCAAGTGGATATAAAATCCACTTATCATATCTCAAAGACTCAGGAAGCTATTCGACATCTCAAGGATTCCATAAGTTAAAAGCTCTATTCGACAAGTCAAGGACTCCTGAAGAAAAGACTAATTCGAGAAGTGATTCGATATGTCAGTTATACATATTCGAGAACTCAGAGTTATCGAATAAACTAATTCTAGTTCACGAATCAATCACTTAGTTACTTCTTGAATGCAGTCTTGAAGACAAAACACTGGAAATTGTACAAGTCAGAAACCTGCAACAAGCCAGTACAATTACAGGACCACCATAACAGTAAGTGTACGTGGAAAGCCTACAAGGAAGCTTGGAGAGATATCTCAGTGACAACTGCTAAAGTGGTGGTACTGAACAGGCTAAGAATATGGTCAAATTGCATGCCATTCAGACCCTTTCTCAAAAAGGATAGACACCTTAGAAAGTAATTTTTGTTTGTTCCATCATCTGTAGAAAGTGAGCTGTACACATGTTCTATAAGTGTACAACCTCACCACCATTAGCAAGAGGGCGAGGAGAATAGTATTAGAAAGAGAACAACTCAAGATATATCTCTCTAAGAAAAATAAGCTGAGAATACTAACTTCTGTATGCACAGTTTGTAACAAATCTTGATCTAATAAAATATTAGATTAAAGTAAGTATTGTGTTCGTGTGTTTCTTATTTTCCGCATTCATATTCTGATAAACACAAACACACGCTGAGCTACACAAACATCAAACAAACGTTCTTGAAATTCATATTCAAAAAAAAGTTTGAAAATACATTCACCCCCTCTGTATTTTCTGTGTGTGAATTTCATACTCAACATAGTTTTATGATTAATAAAATTTGATGTCATTTTCACATTTTAGATAGATGCATATCTAGATTTATTTCTAGTGGCATGTTTAAGCGGTAATAGTTTTGACATGACCATATAAATTAAAAAGTGACCTTTATGATTTAATTACCTTAGATCCCTTTTTTCGCTCACAATTTTAAGTTTGACGCTGTTCTAGAACATTTTAACACATTTAAAATATAATATGTAAGCACAATTAAATTTAAGGTTACATAGTCAATATAAATTGTTAATTTTTTGAGAAATTAAGATTACATTATTTACATTGACAAACAGAAATTAAATTAAAAAATTACGTTGCTCAATTAATGCATGGTACATTCGTAATCTAAATGAATAATTTAATATTATATATATATATATATATATAAGATGAAAATTAAAAAGCTCAATATTATCTATAATATTAAATAATTATTTCGTTCATATTATAAATGACAATTTGAGTAATGTTGGAAGTTAGAATAAAAAACAAATAATTTTAAATGTAATAATATTATGAAATTGAATTTTAGATGATATATGAAATATTATTTTTCATTATTAAAATATATTGTTTGATCCCAATAAATGATAACAAATTAGTTTAATAAAATTTGTATTGGATATTAATTTAAAAAGCTAAAATGTATCGCATTTTGCAATTTTCAATAATCTGTTCGGAAGTTTTCATCTTCTTTGCATTTATCAAGCGTAAATAATTTAAGTTATATTACGTATGAGGTAAACAACTAATAAACTGCATCGTTAACTGTGTCGTCAGACCTCATTTAACTGTAATGTATCGTCAGATTTTGTTAAATTTAAATGCTATCAACCAAAATGCATATTTTGTTGAATCTTAACTAACCTTAAATTTTTATTCATTTCAATAACGTTCATATTAAAAATTTAATTAATTTACTTAAATACGAGGTAAAGGAACAACAAACTGTGCCGCCAGACCTCATCGAACTATAATTCGCCGTCAAATTTTGTTAAACTTTAAATGTTATATGCCTAAATGCATATTTTGTTGAATCTTAACGATCAGTACATTTTTATTCAATTTAACATAACATCCGTATTATAGACTTAATTAATTTAAAAAAGTACGAGGTAGACGAGTAACAAACTGTGCTGCCAGACCTTATTACGGTAATTTACCTCCAAATTTTGTTAAATCTAAAAGCTATTCGCCGAAATGCATATTTTGTTGAATGTTAACAATTATTACATTCTTATTTTTTAATATAATATTCATATTATAAATTTAATTATGGTTTTACTTTTTTTAACGATTTTACTTAAATGTAACATAATATGTACAAAACGCACATTATTTTAACAATAACTCATTTGTATTACTAAATCAAACATTTTGTTTCTAAATATTCATATTTTTATGATAATAACTAGGTTACAAAGATCAAATCATAGCTTTAAAAATATAAACCGATCAATCAATTGAAATATGTGATTTTAGTAATAGAGCAGATATTGAGTATGGATATGTAAAGATATGAGTAGATATTTCTGTTTTATAATTTATTTCAATATTATTCATTTGGATTAATAAAAGCATGGAAGTTTTTTTTAAAGAAACGTAACTATAATAACTGAAAAGGAAATAAATAATTTGAAAATCCAAAATAATCTTGTAGATTGCAAAAATAAAAGAAGATACGAATAAATTAAAATCTATAAGAAAAAAATACTAAAAAGTTAATGAGACTTTTCGAATTCCTACGTAATAAATTATTTTAATAAAATTTATATTGGATACTACTTTAAAAAGCTAAAATGTAATACATTTTGTAAATTTGAATAATCTTTTTTAGAAGCTCTCACCTTCTTTGCGTTTGTTATGTGTAAACAGTTTAAGTTACATTTGTAGAGAAAAACGGACAATAAATTGCGTCGCAATTTGTGTCGCCAGACCTCATTGAACTATAATGTACCGTCAAATTTTGTTGAATTTAAATACTATCCGCCGAAATGAATATTTTGTTGAATCTTAACGATCGTCACATTTTTATGCATTTGAATACAAAAATTATATTATATATTTAATTAAGTTACATATGTACGAGATAAACAAGTAACAGACTGCGTCGCGAATTATGCCAACAGGCCTCATTAAATTTGAATACTATCCACCGAAATGCATATCTTGTTAAATAATAGCGATCACTACATTTTATTCATTTTAATATAATATTTATATTATAAATTTTACTATGATTTTACTAAAATGTAACATAATATGTGCAAAACGCAAATTTTAACAAAAACTCATTCATTTTTATAATATCGAACATTTTACTTTTAACAATTCATATTTTTATTAATAACTTTAAAATCTACATTGATCAACCAATATGAATAGATAATTTCTGTTTTATCATTTATACATTTAGTTAAATAAAAATATGGAAATTTTTGAAAGAAACATAAATTATAATTATAGAAAAAGTAAGAAATAAATTAAAACTCCAAAATTAATCTTGCAGATTGGATTGAAGAAGATGTTGGAATAAATTAACATCCATAAGAAAAGAAATACTAAAAAGTTAATGAGATTTTTCGAATTCGTATGTTATAAATTATTTTAATAAAATTTATATTGGATACTAATTTAAAAGGCTAAAATGTATTACATTTTGTAAATTTGAATAATCTTTTTTAAATTCTCACCTTCTTTACATTTGTTAAGCGTAAACAATTTAAGTTACATTTGTATGTGATAAACGGGTAATAAATTGCGCCGCAATCTCTATCGCTGACTTCATTGAACTATAGTATAACATCAAATTTTGTTATATTTAAATTTTATCTGCCGAAATGCATATTTTGTCACATTTTTATACATTTGAATACAACATTCATATTATATATTTAATTAAGTTACATATGTACGTGATAAATGAGTGACAAATTACGCCACAAATTATGCCAGTAGGCCTCATTAAATCTAAATGCTATCCGCCGAAATGCATATTTTGACAAATCTTAACGATCATTACATTTTTATTTATTTCAAGATAATATTTGTATTATAAATTTAATTAGATTTTTACTAAAATGTAACATAATATGTGCAAAATGCATATTATTTTAACAAGAACTCATTCATTTTATATAATATTAAACATTTTACTTTTAAAAATTCAGTTTTTATTAATAACTTTAAAATCTACACTGATCAACTAATAAAAAAATCTATAATCGTAGTAACGGAGCAAATAAGATATGGATATGTAAAGATATGAATAGATATTTTTGTTTTATCATTTATTTCATTTGGACAAATAAAAACGTGGAAGTTTTTGAAAGAAACATAAATTATAATCATAGAAAAAGAAAGAAATAAATTGAAAATCCAAAAGTAATCTTGCACTTTGGAAATCCAAAGAAGAAGATGTAGGAATAAATTAAAACCCAAAAGAAAAGAAATACTAAAAAGTAAATCTGACTTTTCGAATTTCCAGGTAATGAATGTTTTAACTTTGAACCCCCAACCCAGAAACCCCCTCTCTTCTCTTCTTTCCATATACGACACGTCCCCTCAATTTACTCACTTCACTCCCCCACCCCCCTATATATATCCACTCTATACATACATTTCTTTGTGTCTATCAATTGAGAAGAAAATAAATCACTCTCGCCGAGAAATCTCTCTTTATTTATTCACTGTCTCTCTTTTAATTTCAGTTTAACAAAAATGTCAGGCCGTGGAAGAGGTGGTGGACGTTTTGACGGTGGCAGAGGCGGCGGTCGTGGCCGTGGTGATGGCGGTCGAGGCGCCGGTCGTGGTGACGGAGGCCGAGGCGGCGGTAGAGGTGGTGGTTACGATGGCGGTAGAGGCGGTGGTTATGCTGGTGGAAGAGGCGGTGGCGGTGGTTATCGTGATCAGAATGCTCCGGTGCAGGCGTACGGACGCGGCGGAAGTGTTCCTCCACCGGCGCCTCAACCGGTGGCTCAGACGGTGGTGCAACCGGTGGTTCAAGCGCCGGTTCCGGCGACGTATACGGAGGCGTCGTCATCGTCGGCGGTGGGTCTGAGTGGCCAAGTGGAGAAAATGACAATCGGAGAATCGTCTGGTACGTCCGTTCAGAAGCCGGTGAATCAACCGCCGGCGCAACCGCCGGCGTCGAGCAAAGCTGTGAGATTGCCGGCGAGACCAGGCTTTGGGAGAGAAGGACGGAAATGCATTGTTCGCGCTAATCATTTCCTCGTCAAAGTGGCTGATAATGATTTACATCATTATGACGTAATCATCTCTCTCTCTCTCTCTCTCTCTCTCTCTCTCTCTCTCTCTCTCTCTTAAATGTTTATTCTCCATACATCCATACATGTTCTGTCTCTATCTGTTCATTCCTTCTATCCGTTTTAATTCTTCTAATTGTTTATTGTATGTATTAAATGTTTTATTTTTTGAATCTTGTATGTTGTTACCAAGATTGTGTTTTTGTTACACCTTTATATCTATATGTTTAATTAGACGTTTTATTCTTTGAATTTCATTCTTGTTTCTTGGATATATGTATACGTGTATATTTGTATGTACTTGTTTGACGTGGGTAAATGCGGAGTGGTTATTGGGTATCATCTTTTATGTAGTTTCACTGGTGGTTCATTGGTTATTGGGTAACATCTTTTATGTAGTTTCACTGGTGGTTCATGGAAATTGTATTGAAATTTCTTTTTTGGTTACACTTACACACATGTAGTCTGTTATGTCTCTATCAATAAACAAAAACAAAACTGATTGTCTTTTTTATATCTGGGTATGTTGTTTTTTCTAAAGTCCCAAGTTTTATTTTTCAAGGTTTAATTTATATGCTTGGTCATTTAAATTATTATTTTTAATATTATTGTTATTATTATTGTTTTGTTTCGTGAGTCGAGCCTGGGTTTCAAAGACATCTTCCTTGAGAATGGTTTAAATATATCTTTATATATTCTGTTTTGATGTATGTTATGACTTTTGAGTTGTTTTAGTGAAATAACATTCTCAGTATGTAGAAAGTTAATCAATTATGTACTTCCCATCTTTTTGACTGTGACCTGTGATCTTTTATGAACTGAGACCAACTTTCCATTTGCTAATGTTTCATTTCAGAATTTGGTTTAGTTTAAATTGTTCTGTGATACAAAGTGACATTCTCTTTGTCTGATTGTTTTTACATTTTTAATCTTTTGTTTGGTTGTTTCATGTTTGTACATTTTTAATCTTTTATCACCCCTTGTATTAAAGGTTACAATCAAGCCCGAAGTCACAAACAAAAAGGTGTGTAGAGATATTATGAAAAGCCTTGATAAATCTTACCGACAGTCGCACTTGGGCAACAGGCAGTTGGCTTATGACGGGAGGAAGAGTGCATACACAGCAGGGCCACTGCCTTTCGCCTCCAGAGACTTTGTTGTTCAGTTAGAAGACAATGATCGTGGAGCAAGGTTGGTATTCTTGTATGTTATGATGAGTTTTCAAACTATCAGTTTTGAGTCCAATTTCATTTAATATGTTAATGTTTTCTTAATTTTATTAAAATGCATCATATTTCCATAAATTATTTTTCATTTGTTATGAAATAACATACACAGAACTCCTTTGCTTATTTTATAACAGGAAGGCTTTGATGTAACAATAGATCTGATATTTTCTTATTTGCAGGAGAGAACGAGAATTCAGGGTATCCATTAAGTTTGCTTCTCGGCCTGACCTGCATCATCTTAGGCAATTCTTGGCTAGCAGACAACCTGATGTTCCACATGAAACAGTACAATTGTTTGATGTGGTCCTAAGGGCAACACCATCAAACAAGTACATAAAAATATCTCTACTTTAATGGTTTTAAATTTTAAAAAAATATGACATTGTCTTTTAAGCATTTGAATTATTTTTTTTTTGCAGTAATGCAGTGGTAGGAAGGTCTTTTTTCAGTATCTCGTTTGGAAAGGGACCTCTAGGAAATGGTTTGGAGTATTGGAAAGGATTCTATCAAAGTCTCCGACCAACTCAAATGGGGCTGTCACTTAACGTTGGTATGAATCAAGAACTAAACTTTGTAAACATCTATAGAACCAATTGTGTGATAAACCATTTTTGTTTTGGTGTTGTAGATATGTCTGCCAGAGCCTTCTATGAACCCACGCCGGTCTCTGATTTTGTAAAGGAATATTGTAATTTAAGAGATTTGAGCAGGGTTCTTTCTGATATGGATCGAGTGAAGGTATTCCGCCACATTTTGATTTAAATGAAATGATTGTGGTTCAACTTGAGAATTCAATATTTATTTTAATCATTTTCTATTAATCTTTTAAGCATACTTGGCTGATTTACAGGTTAAAAAAGCTCTGAGAGGTATTAGGGTTGAGTTCTCTCATGGGGATTATATGAGACGATACAAGGTGCTGAGCATTTCTACTCAGCCCTTACGTCAATTAACGTGAGCCCACAATTTTTTTTTTTTTTTTGTGGTTATGATTCTTTTTTTCAAGCATCTTGTGGAAGATTATATACGTTTTGTGCTTGTGTTATTGTTTGTTGTACTCTATGTTACATATAATATGTATCGTAACTTTGGGTATATATTTTGTAACGTGATATTTGTGATGAGTAATGAGTTTCCTATAAGAGCTAGTTTTACTTTCTGTCCCTCGCTCTTTTGATTTCTTATCTCTTTTGTGTTCTTATATACTCTGTTTATCACTGTGCTTTCTTTCCGTCTTGAGCTAAAGCTTCTTTCTTTTTGACATATGTGTGCTCTCTTCTGAACAGGTTTAATGATGAGACTGGAAGGACGGTGAAAGTTGCTGATTATTTCCACAATAAATACAATATCACTTTGATGTATACATCCCTTCCAGCGCTTAATGCTGGAACAGATGCAAAGCCTATATATATGCCTATGGAGGTTTGTGCCTATCATATTTTCTGCCTTAAATGTTTGCAGAATTTTGCAGGGAAATAACATGTATACCGCAGGTTTGCAAAATTGTCAAAGGTCAAAGATGTGCCAAGAAACTGAATGAGCGACAAGTATCAAATCTCTTAAAAGCAACCTGTCAACGGCCATCCGTTAGAGAAGGAGTTGTAACTGAGGTATGAAGATGTTGTTTTCCACATTATTGACAGAGTTTTTAGGAGAAGAGAACAGAATAGTATGATGTTATTTTTGTTTGTTAGTTATATTCGTCCTTTTCTCTTTTCATCAAAGAACAGCTTGCTTACTTGCCTACCGTTTATTGAATTTTGTTTTCATCTAGATGATACGTCAAAATAACTACAACGGCGATGAGCTTGTTAGTGAATTTGGCATTCAAGTGGTGAGTGAAATGACCTCTATCAATGCACGAGTTCTTAATCCTCCAAAGGTAATTTATCAAGCATGTGCTGTTGTTGAATTCACTATTTTACCTTTTCTTCTTTTGTATCCAGGGTTCCTGACTCTAATTTTTTTTTTTTTTTTTGTTGATACAGATTAAGTATCATGCAACAAGCAAAGAATCAGTAGTGGAACCATTTGTAGGCCAATGGAATATGATTGACAAGGTGGAGGGGCAATTTTAAATTTATATTAATTGATGTCTGCTAAATAATTTACTGATTTTATTAATTTAAAATTTTTCTTGTTTTGGAAATATATGAGCTCTAAAATTCCATTAGTCTTGTAACACATTAAAATCATAGTCTTTATTTAGTAGCTGCTAGTTAATCTTATAATGGTAGAAAATGATCATAGTATCATTAACCTATTATTTAATATATTTATTGTGGTCTAAACATTTTTAGCAACACATTTAGGCTAATATGTGTCGTGCCTGTAATTGTAGAAAATGGTGAACGGTGGTGCAGTGGAACACTGGACTTGCGTGAACTTCTCAAGAAATCATCCTGATGCTGTATACGATTTCTGTAATGAATTGGTTAAAATGTGTAGAAGCCGAGGAATGGTATGTAGCTTTTGCTTTTCTTTATCACATAACTTATGACGAAGTACAAATAGTAACCATGACTTCTTATTGAAATGTTTGTAGAACTTCAATCCCCAACCCCTGCTTCCCATCCAAGCTGCTAATTCTCGTTACATTGCAAGAACTTTGAATGATATACACAAGGAATGCGAAAGCAGACTTCCAAAGACAGAACATCTCCAAATGCTGATCATTGTTTTGCCTGATGTTACTGGGAGTTATGGTAGGCATCTACCACTTGTATGTATCTTATGTTATTTCAAAAACTAGTTCAGTAAATGACGTTATGCTTCCCGCAGGTGAAATCAAACGAATTTGTGAAACAAATTTGGGAATTGTTTCACAATGTTGTCAGCCGAGACATGTGTCGAGGTGTAATAAGCAATATCTTGAGAATCTGTCACTTAAAATTAATGTGAAGGTATGTTTTAGATCTGGATCAAAATCCATGTTCCTTCATGAAATCTTACTTGGTGATTATACTATAATGCACATTTTGATTAATGTGATAACAGGTTGGAGGCAGGAATAATGTATTGGTAAGTCCTCCTCCTGTTGTGAGAGATTGTCCAACGATCATCTTTGGGGCAGATGTTACTCATCCGCCACCAGGGGAGGACTCCAGTTCATCTATTGCAGCAGTAAGTCTTTTGGGTTTATTTTGTACACCTAAAATTTATCTTTACATTAAAAGACTAATTCTCTCATTTCAGGTAGTGGCATCAATGGACTGGCCTGAGGTCACTAAGTACAGAGCACTGTACTCTGCACAGGGTCACCGGGATGAAATTATTAGGGACCTCTACAGCACTCATGTAGATCCCCAGAGGGGGCCTGTTCATAGTGGCATGATCCGGTACAATTTCATAAACTGCTGTTTGCCTTCAGTGTTTAATGTAACCACTAGTGTTTTCTCATCTTATGTTGGATTTTGCAGGGACCATCTACGTGCATTCCGCAGAGCAACAAATCTTCAGCCTGCAAGAATCATATTCTACAGGTTAGGCATGCTTTGTCGCACAATATGCATGTCTAGTTTAGTGCTGTATTTTATGTTTTTTCTCTGTACCTCAGGGATGGAGTAAGTGAAGGTCAGTTCAATGAGGTCTTGCTGGAAGAAATGCATGCCATTAGGACGGTTAGTATGTTATAATTTACGAGTGACTACTACCTTTACTGTTGGTACCCTCTAGTTGGAACCTGATTAATGGGAAGATACATATTTTTTTCAGGCCTGCCAGTCACTGCAAGCTGATTATCTACCTCGTGTGACATTTGTGGTTGTGCAGAAGAGGCATCACACACGCCTTTTTCCTGCAAATCATAATGACAAGAGATCAACTGATAAGAGTGGCAACATATTACCAGGTTACATTGTGTTGCATTGTTTCTTCAGAAACTTTTTTATTGTTCTGATTAGCATATTCTAATTAGCACATGTGTAATTGATTTTTGTAAATCAGGTACTGTTGTAGATACTACCATCTGCCATCCGACGGAATTCGATTTTTATTTGTGTAGCCATGCTGGTATACAGGTAAACATGTTGATACAAGATTACATGGAATTTGTACAGCTTAAAAAAAATCATTTGTTCATTGTGGTAACCTTTTCTGATAGGGAACAAGTCGTCCTACCCACTACCATGTCCTGTATGATGAGAACGGATTTACTGCCGATGCTCTTCAGGCCCTCACTAATAACTTGACCTATACGTAGGTTTCTTACTCTTCAACAATTAACTAATGGTTCAAGGTTTATACATTGTAATTGTATATTATATATGGCAATAGCTCATCCTATTTTTTTTTTCTCAGGTATGCAAGATGCACACGTTCTGTTTCAATTGGTATGTCACTTAATGGGCGGTTTTAACAACCATCGAAGTTTTCCACTCTCAACCACAACCAATTTCTCTGACATTCTTTTCTATATGTTTTGTAGTTCCGCCAGCCTATTATGCACATCTGACTGCATTCAGGGCCCGCTACTATATGGAAGGAAATACATCGGATGGTGACTCAAGTAGTGAGGCTAGAGCTACCAGGGAAGGGGTTGCAGCTGTGCGGCCTGTTCCTGCTACCAGAGACAACGTGAAAGATGTCATGTTTTACTGTTAAGGAGGAGGTTGAAACAGTTCTCAGAATGGCATTGTCAATTATATTTTGTGAAGTTGAGAATGTTTTGGCTATAAGCTTTAGTCTATAGCTAGGCAAGAAAAACTAGTTTTTGGTTTTTGTTTAAGTGCAGTATAGACTGCTAAAGCTCTTTCCGGTTTGGATTTTAATCTTGTTTTTGTGGAATGCTGGTATTTATAATTGGGCTATCTTTTGCCAAAGTTTTTGGAATTCGTCAAATGATATTTATGAGGAGTGTTATCAAATCGTTGTTCTCTGTTTATTTATTGAGGTAGTCTCGTCTGCGCTTATGTTTATTTATTTTTCTTATATGAATAAATAGATTTTTATGTTTATTATAAAAAATTTATTTTTTTACGATTTTGTAACAAAATTAGTATGAGTGATTTATAAGTATGCTACTAGTCCTTGTTTTGCCTTCTATATTTGTTGGACCGTGAAGCCCAATAAAGTAATTGGTATTTAGTTAATGGTCTAGTTTAGAAGATATTAAGGTCCATTAAGCATTAGGTATTAAAAGGTCACTTTAGATTATATTAGGTTCACTAACCTTTGTATTTATTTGAGGGCCTTGAAGCCCACATATGTAAACCTAAAGGGGCCCACAAGGAATCCCCTATAAATATTAATGAAACCCCACTTATTAAGGGGTTGGCAATTGTAAATTATTGAGTTGTTCCTCCAAAGGAAAAATATATATTTTAATGAATATGATCTTCACCTATTCTTAGATCTCATTCTAAATATTATAGTGAGCCGTATTGTAATATGAATAATCATAGCTCAAGTGGTAAAGAGCTTATCTCTCGTAAAACTTTTTGATGAAATCTTGTTGACGTATATGAGAAGAGCCTATAAAAGGACACAGAGCTGAGCTCAAACTTTCTTCAACATTGTTCTCAAGTAACACAAGTAGATCGTTGTCCTATTGGAACTCATCTTCCATAGATTAGACGCTGCGGAAATATAGCAATTTTGAATTAATCAAGCAATCTAAACTCCGAATAGCGGCTTGTCTCACCCTTTTCTGATTACTATTTCGTCCCTGTCCCTCTCAAAGTCACTACTTCAAAACACGTTAAAATTTCGGAATTTAATTCTTGTTCTTGTTGGTGATTTATAGTGTCAGTATGTGATTTGCATTCTAACCACTGACGATTTATACTCTCTCCCTTCAAAATAATTAACAATAAATTGTACAGTAGTATCTGAGGAGAAGATCTTGTTACTGTGAACCCATGAATTTCTAATCATAAAAATGTAGATCACTAGACTGTGTTTTTGAAATTACGGGTTAACCTCTCTCTTTTCATTTTCTTATCCGTACAGTAATCATGGAATTTTATTTTATTGTTGTCAGAACAGTACATGGAATTGATTTCTACTAATTTTTACAATTATTTAAGCACGGAGAAGCTATTGTCAAAAAAAAAAAAAAAAAATCTTGTCACGGCATTTTATTCTGGAAGTAATATGCTGGTTAAAAGGATCCTGCCAAGATGAAGAATTTAAAATATTTATATTTAAACTGCACAAGCTACTAAATCAATAATCAATAACATAACCGATACTGATGCTTTACTGCGAATGTAGAAAGCAAATTGAATTTAGATTCTTTTAAACCATCAGTGATGTATTTGTTTCTTGCCACATTTTGAAGTCTAGTACTTTGAGCCAATATAGTGAAATAATTGGATAATGGCATCTAAAAAGTAATATTTATTCGTATATAAAAACAATATTAGATTTTGGCAAACTTAATCTGCGAGATCATCCTCCACATCTGGAAACCAAGTGCAATCTAACAAAAAAAGTTGTATTGCATTTTTGCATGTATTACAATGAATCTATATGTATGTAATAAGTAATATACAGGAGAACCCCTATAAGAAATATCCATTCTATATGGCTAAAAAACCTACTAACAAATTACCGTAAGTTGCCCCAAACTAGACTTATAGATGCCATGCATGCTACAAAGGGCAGCACAGCAGCTACAGTCAGCCCCCAGTACCTCCGCTCTACATAAATAAGAACTATCGGCCAGAAGGCCCAGAACACCGTAAGAAAGGTAAGAAAGAATGGATGTTATAAGACTTCTGTACCTGCAGATGTTACAGAATTGGGTAACTGTAGAATATTGATGCGTGCAATATCAAAGAAATAATGCTGATGGGTATCAGCTCGATAAAACTATCTCGCAGTGAACTGCTACCACCAATTTGTCCTGCGTTGACAAACTCCCTTGTCCCAGAGCTTGAAGTTGTGGAGACATTTACTGACAAAGAACCTAATGAAATATGGTCAATAAGTACACAACCAGAATCTAGCCACATCAAATATCATAAGAATACTGGTCAGGCGTGCAACAGAAATTATTCCCCTTAGTTCCATACCCCTCATAGATGAAAAAATAAAGATGAAAGGTTGAGGCCGTTGTTTCATTTGTAATGTAAAATCGAAAAAGAATAATTTATTAGTACGTGAATAAAGATAAAAATCTTAATGGCCAAGTTGTTAAAGCATAATCAATAATACCAGATCTCTTTATATAAAACACTTGCATATTTTAATGGTAACAAATTGGATTATCTTTCTAAAATGAAATATAAAATTATTTTAATTCTTCCTTAATAGCAAGATATAGAGTAGTTCGCTAAAACTTACAGTCATAATCAGCCCATCCAATCCTCTGACCACCCAGATCATAAACAACAACCTTGTCTTTCAGAACAAGGTCTGTACCAAACAAAAAAACAATATCCAATTAATGGGTTGTGAAACTACAACTGATGGAAACAAAAATATACAAGTTAAATGAGCAGTGAAGTGATTGTTTATGTACTTAAAAAGGAAATTTATAGGGTAAACTAGTTGAGGTAGATCATCAAAAGGGATGTTCAGAGAAACCAATAGTAGTAAGGAATATCCACTAAGATTGAGCAAACAGACCGAAGGACTAGTTTCAGCATATATTTTGTGACCTTCTCAGGAGATATTGACTAAAGAATTTACTAACTTCTCACTGAAATTCTTTTAATTTGGAGACGACCTAAAGACATATTGACTCAAGGATTTACTTTCCTTGCCAGTAAAAATCTTCTTTAACGTACTTATTTTCATTTTTTTTATTTTGGCTTGAGTTCCATGTGGTTCATAAAATATTCTTTCTATTTAAGATGATAAAGATGAGATGATGAACTCCCATATTTGTCAGGAAGAACAATCAACAAAGAAGAAATGAACTTTTAGCTCACATACGCATCACTTTTATAATTCCCTTCTTTCTTGGTTCAATTGTTTTATCAATCCAAGGCTATTAATATGAGTGATTGCTAGGCTCATTCATCTAGGTGCGCATACCTCCTAAAATTGTAATATCTTGACCTTGAAGTTTCTGAAACCCAATGCACCATGCTGTAGCTCCACCCTGCATAATAAATAAGCAAATTTTTTCAATATCCGGAATATACACCATGGATTTTAACATAAAATAATCAATTTTAAGTTGCAAGGGAACTCCTGAGGATACTATCAAACACAAACATGAAAACACATAATTAGATGAATTGGATCCTTTAAGAATCTGGCAATATCTTTTGTAACAAGGAGATCATGAAACTTCAGCATATACGTGTAGCCAGTATAGAAAGTCACACTGAGTACAGACTTGACATATGCATAGAGCACTAGACTCATTGTTCATTTAAAGAAGCATTGCGAATCCAGTAAATAAAGAAATGCCAGGTTCCATTATTCAGGAGATCATATTAACTTGGACAATGATAGTTAGAGATCAAATCTGAAATGATCCGAGGGCACTAAAAAATCACAAAAAGACAATTATTGAGGAATATATATATGGGTTTCATGTGCCTGAGGATGACCTCAGGGTAGAACCCTGAGGTTAAAACAATTTCAATACAAATTTAAGGATATTTATGTAAATTATTGATAAAAAATTAATATTCACAAAAATGCCCCTGCGGGGCCCCTTACTTTATAGGTAATATTTGTTATAACCTTAGGGGAGATCCCTTAGGTTGTCCTCAGGCCCAGTTTTCTCTATATATATAATCTTGTCTTATGATTGAGATGAAAGGAAAGATCAGCATTTGTAGCTGGGACAACCATGATTTCCGTATCTAGCAAAAGAAGTGTGCAGAAAACTGTTTGAATGTGCTAGTAGTCTATATAAGATACTAAGTAATAGCACAATGTTAATTTAACAAATATAGAAGGATATTATACCACGTCCAAGTTCCAACCAGTACCAACCACAGTTCATGCAACAAAAATACTTACTCATGTTAGCACTGTGGCAATCATTATAGGAATACGACAGATAAACTTACTACTGAATTTTGCTTCAGAAGGTAGTCCTCAGGTTTTAGAAACATTGATGCACCGCCAGCAAAGTTTAAAGTAACCGCGGGAAATATTTGGGAGACACTGAAAAACAAATTTTATATATCCTTACTAGTAATAAAACCCAACTCAATTTCCTTAAAGGAGTAATGTGCCAAAAGACAAAGGTTGGGATTTTAAATTAGCAGGAAGAACCTGCTGGAACTGACGAAAAAACACTGGGATCCTCTAGAAAGAAAAGCGTTTACGGACTGTGAAACAGCTTGTGTAATCTGCAGGTGCAAGAAATCGTAACCTTCAAGTTAGAGTAGCACTTGTCTTATAAAGGTTACTTATATGAAATCAACTATTAATATCGGAAAATGATAAGTTATAGCTAGGGTAAAATATTTAAGCAATTTGCTGTAGCACTGCTTACAGCATTGACAAGAGGGTCATAAACTTCATCTGCAAGATATGCCAGTGTTGTTCCTGAATCAATTATGGTTCCTCGGTTGCCTGATGTTGAGAATACTGATGGATCAATGGGTAAACTCTGCCCACTGACAGCAATGCTCAGCAGGTTGACATTGTAATGTGGCCTGAAATATGAAAGGGGTCATCAAATTAATTTACAGTTGCTGCTACCTATCAACTAGCACATTATTGAATATGTAAGATGTAATGAATGGATAATTAAACAAAATGTAGATAAAATTGTCTTCAGGAATCGATTTAAGCTCGGAGCGAACTGCTAAAGTAGGTATTTCATCAAAGATGCTAATTTATTAACGGAGATATCATTTGTTAGAAATTACTAATATGGTTAATATCCATACTCCATAGGGTATAATATAACAGAATAACCGTAAAGCAAGAAACTGCTAGAGCAAATTGACAATAAAAACACTCACACAAACACAACCTACTATGCATAGTAAAAATGTACAGCACCCCTTGAGGATCTTAATCTTAAAATGCCTGCTTGAAAGGCATGATTACGACATATACAGTACAAAGTATTCATCTGAGTCAGAAGTCCCTGTAGATTCTAGTTATGTATCATATGCATAATGACATCATTGTGCTCTAGCATATAAGCAATGGCCATGTGATGGTTAAAATTAGAAGGAGAAATCATACTGTGATGGGACGAGTGGAGTATAAACAAGGTTTGGTTCCACAATTTGACCGAAGACCAATATACCACCACCACTTTCACCTCCCCTTAAACAATGAGAAAAAGCATCTGGAACTAATGCCTGGGAAGAAAGTTGTGAGATAACAGATAGTCCCTGCTGCCCAAAACCGAAGATCCCATCAACAGCTCTATCTGGCTTTGTTAAATCCCCAGTCTGGGAAGTGCTACAACTGTTTTAAATCCAATAATGAAACAAGATTTACTAACTTTAAAAGCATAAAAAAATATCAGCACCAACCGACTGGCTTAAGCTAGCATACCCAAAGACAACAGGTGCTGTAGTGTTGGAAATCACTGAATTGCCAACAACCATGTCAAAATGCATAATATCGGCAACATAAAAACCTGATGTACCGCTACCGTCTCCATACTGAAAGGTATAACTGCACTGGTTACTCTGACGAGAACAAGCAGAATCAGAAGTTTCAGCTCCAAGAGCACATCTTTGATCCGAACAAGAGACTAAAGAGGCCGTAGAGGAGGATGAAGGGTCAAAGGTCTCGAGTTGAATCTATTAAGAAGGAAAAATATATAGCATTCCATTTATTGCTTACAAAAGCCTAAATTTGAAATTTTAGAAAAACAAATGAAGACAGGTGAAATGACATTACATCAAGCCCGCTTGCTGTAGGACAGCCGTTGCAAGAACTGCAACTAACCCACAAGACATCACTTCCGGTATCAATCTGTACATAGTATTCTTTTGGTGGAGAACCTAATTGAACCCTCGTAAAATAAAGCCTAAAACCAATACCATAAGATCCAATAAGAAACAACAGAGTCCAATCATAGAAACATCCCAAACACATACACATCTAAAACTACTCCTAAACTCAGATGCAAATAAAGAAAAAAATTAAATCAAGATAAAATCACAACAAAGGATCAAAACAACACATAAAAATGAACCAAATAACACATATAGCAGCAAAGGAGCAAATTCAACAATCTAAATCGATATTCAAAGCATCAAAATCGGAACTTTTTAATTACCCATAAAGCTAAATTCACAATCAAACAAAACAGACATTTCCATCACTTAAAATCCATCAATTTTCCAGTAACATATACATACATAAAAAAATAAAAAAATAAATACACAAACAAAAAAAATATGAAATTACCCAACAAGGCTAGGAATATAAGTTCCAGCAAGTTCGAAATCGACAACACCACCAGCAGACGACTGCAAGATTCGAGAGTGTCTAAGGGAGTCAAGAGCTCTGAGTTGACTCATTTCAACTCCATGACTGGTGGGAAATGCTCTCTCCAGGGAAAGAGTTACAGGAAAATCACATAATACAGGTACAAATACAGACAC
The DNA here is from genome assembly GCA_036435485.1 of Saposhnikovia divaricata. Taxonomy (NCBI): domain Eukaryota; kingdom Viridiplantae; phylum Streptophyta; class Magnoliopsida; order Apiales; family Apiaceae; genus Saposhnikovia; species Saposhnikovia divaricata. The sequence goes on along the minus strand of CM071594.1, from coordinate 48,218,437 downwards.
ACAGATGAAGATAAATACATAACCGCCGGAAAACGATGCAGGCATCATTCCAAGCTTCATCTTTTGTTTATATCTTCTCTCTCTCTCCCTCTCTATACATAAAGTTTGTATGTATATGCTTATATTTACAAGTGCAGAGTTGAGTTACTTTTTTACATTCACCATAACCCAAAAAGCAAAAAGAGAGATATTCTTTACATAAAATACTCCTCCATATATTTGTATAGATAAGGGGAGAGAGAGAGAGAAGGAAACGTCCGGGGGGAGAGGCAAGGCAGGAAACAGGCTTCCAAGACAAACAAAAGCCCCCCTTCCAAACTTGGATTACGTTATGTATGTTTAGTTTTGTTTGTGTTCTCTCTTTTTTTGACATGGGTAAAAACAGTTGGTTACACACGAGCGTATTGGGCCAATTTTGTATTTAGAGTACAAGAAAACAATATTTTATTTTTGTATCAGTGAAAGCTTTTTAATCCGAGAAATATAAAGAAATGGTTTGCACAAGTTTTTTTATTAAAAAAATAATTATCATCTTTTAAAATGAAAATGAATTTTACATGGAAAAATTTGAGCATCAATGTATAAAGAATTAAAGAAGAATAAATCTGCGTAGTGAGTTTATAAATGATAGAAATCCCTAGAAATGAAACAAAAATGAATTCAGAATTTTAAACGGAAAGAAAAAGAAAGATATAAAGATAAAGATAGCTGTACGAAAAACATGTGAAAGCAACTTAAAACCTTACTGGATGGCAATGTGGAGGCATATGAACAAATGACAATGACAAGAATAGTTTTTTTTTTTTTTTTTGAATCAACAAAAATAAGAATAGTTGAAACAAAGCAACATAATAACACATATATAATTTGTTTCGGACCATCACCCAAACAAGTAACCAAATCATTAAAACCCATAATCTAACCAAAACTTCTTAAAAATTGGAACAAATGTTATCAAGTAATTTATCTCTCCCCTGTTGTTCGATTCCGATGAATTTCCAGATTTCAACTAGACAATATCTATCACGCTCATGTTCACGTTTACTTTGAAATCATTTTTTTTAATTTAGATATATATATATATATATATATATATATATATAATTGCACTCCATAGCAAACACCTTATATAACAAACAATAAAAAACACCTCATATCTCATAGATCCATTGCCCCTGGCGGGACCACCCAATACAAAAAGTTCTTATTTTTTTAGGCTCCATCCATCCAGCAAAAAAAAAAAAAAAAAAAAAAATTGAAAATTTACTGTTCACGTGATGACTTTTTTTTCAGACTTGATAGAGGGTAAAAAAAATAATAACTTTTTGTATTGGGTGCCCCTGGCGGGGCCAAAGGATCTAATAGATCTAAGGTGTTCTTTGTTGTTTGTTATATAAGAGTGTTCTGTATGGAACAAAGACATATATATATATATATATATATATATATATATATATAATGTAGGAAATCATGTAGCATTGTTTCTTTTAAGTTTTTCTATCAAATGTATAAATTTACACTTGACTTTTACCATTTGTTCCTTCCCTTGATCTAAGGGGGGCTTGAACACTTGTTCTTAGTCATGCATGACGCGATTCTTGTAACTAAAATATGCAAGTCACCCTGTTTTTTTTTGTTCTTCCTTTTGTTTGTTATAATATAGTAATTTTTTTTTGAAGGGATATAGTAATTCAGCAAACGTAATGTGAACAACATTGTCACCAAACCTAATCCACAAATATTATTTCACCTCTAATTTATTCATTTTTTATTATAATTCAAACAAAAACAATTTAATCAAGGAAATGTTATATTTTCAAACAAATATTTAATCTACCAAAATTAAATAATGTACATGACTTGACCACATGAGAGGAGCAAACAAGAAATTACCCAACACGATAAGGATCATAGCTGCCCTCCACGCCAAAATCCACCACACCCCCTGAATTTGAATTTGACGATGACCCAAGTTTCCTACCGTGCCTAGCCGCGTCTCTAGCCCTGAGTTGACTCAGCTCAACCCCATGACTCGTCGGAAAAGCTCTCTCCAACGTCAACGTCGCCGGAAATTTACATAACACCACCGTTGTCGTCCCCAACAACACAACCAACAACGTTAGAGTTGCCGCGTAACTACCAATATTCATCCTCAGCATATACAAATATGTAAGATGTATGTATCTCTTTATCTCTAATCGTAAGTATATTCACGATGCCCAAAAGCAAGCAATCCCAAAAGTGTAACTATAAGTATATATATATAGAGTTGTGTATGTATTGAGGGTTTAGGTATGTGATATACTAGTTGTATAAGTATGATTAATAGTTGCAAGTAATCTACGTGTATGAATACGTATAAGATTCAATAAAGGAAGAGGCATGAGAATGGCAAAGTTTAATTAAGGCTTAACAAACATATATAGAAACGGAGAGCAGATGGAGAAGCTTCTAAGTTTTTACTTTGTCTTTCAAAGGTAACATGTTTTTTAAAGGTAACGTTCATCTTATATGTACTCCAAATGTTAAAGCACGAGTCGGGACGACTAAACATTCGAGCCATACCAACCAGGCAAAAATTTGTGAGATCAGCATAACCAATTTTTTTTTTTTTATTTTACAATTCGGCATTCGAACTAACTTTTGCACACCTCGACTAATCTTGTTAACACAATGACCATGACAATCCATTTAATTGTTGTACTTATGTAAATTCATCTGCACGTCACTATTTACACTTTATAAACCACCAATCTTTCGGGGGGTTACTGCCCAAAAACTAGAGCTGGCAATTCGTATCGTGTCGTGTACTTTCGTGTTTCGTGTACCAAGTAGCCAAAACGAAAACGAAACGAAATAAATTCGTGTACTCAAATTCTGAAACGAACACGAAACGAAACATTTCGTGTAAACACGAAACGAAACGAAAAGTACACGAAATATTTCCGTTTACACGAAAATGAAACGAAAACCGTGTACTTTTCGTGTACTTTCGTGTACTTTTCGTGTACTTTTCGTGTACTTTTCGTGTACTTTCCGTGTATTTTCTATTTATTTTGTAAAAAAGTTAAATATGTAATATTTGTTTATAATATATATTTATATAATTTAAAATATTTATTTAAATATTTTTTTATTTCGTGTATTTTCGTTTCGTGTCGTGTACCTAATGGTAAATCCGAAACCGACACTAAATTCTCTCGTGTACTTTCGTGTTCGTGTATTTTCTTGTTCGTGTACCGAAAAGGTCAACCCAAACCCGTAAGTTTCGTGTCGTTTTCGTGTCGTGTTTTCGTGTCGTGTCCAAAATTGCCGGCTCTACCAAAAACATAGACAACACGAAAGGGAAATCATTATTTACCAGGGTAAATTAACCTCACTCCCACTTAAAGCCTTTTTACGAATATTATGACTATCGAATTTCCTAAGTCAATGTTTGCTTGCGTCCCTTTGCTCTTTTTTTTCAAATGGTAAAGAGGTAAATTGCAGCAACAGATTTTCATCCAACTCTCGTATATATCTTGTTGTGTTTCTCAATTTGAAAGCTTTCTTTTTTTTAATACAGGAAATAACATCGCTAAAATTTACCAACCTTTTCGTGTACCATTAGATCTCAGTGTCCAATATTTTTCTTGGCTCTTCTAATTTCAGGAGGTTAAACTTTTAATATATCTTAATTAATATACACCATGGCTACGGCCTACAGCCATAGTGTTGATCTTGACATTTGATGTAGCCATAGTGTAAATTGTTGATCTTGACTTGTGATTTTGAAATGTTTATAAACAGTAAAAAGTGTACGTAGCAGTTAAGGGCAACATCCAAGAAGTTTCTACTTGTACATGGTTCATTATTTTTACATAAACAAGAGGTAAGAAACTAGAAAGTACCAAGTTCTTGTATATGGGAAATTATGAAGCAGCCACTTAGATTTCATTACAATCATATTAGGTTTTTTTTTTTCTTGCTTTTTAGTATAATTTTTTGGTGGGCTACTGTCACCTGTTTTTATAAAAGCAGGGCCTTAATAGGGATGGGCATCCCATCCCCGAATTCAAACCCGATTCTCGTTCCCTGCCCGATCCCTATCGGGGATTATTTTTTATTCCCCGTTCCAGGCCCTAACGGATAACGGGAATGCCCGCGGGGAATCGGGGATTTCATTTTAAACGAAAAATAACATTTTAAACAATTTAAACACTAACTAGTGAGTTTAAAACAATTTTTTAAGCACTAAATTAAGATAAAAAATATATTACTTAAATAAATAATTATAAATAACATGAAAATGAAGTTATTTAACTACTAGAAAGACAATCATATAAGAATAAAGTATCATTTTGTTTCCAATATAAAGTATTGGAAATTCGTATATATTAATATATGATTATTAATATTTTATATATATATATATATATATATATATATATATATATATATATATATATCATAATTTGGTGGAATAGAGTCGGCGATTGAGAATCGGGACGGGGGTCGGGAGTCGGGTCGGACCGGGGAGACATAAAATCCCGACCCTGACCCGTTCCCTGATTTTTTTTGAAAATTGTCCCCGCTCCCCGACCCGTATCCGAAAAAATCTCCGATTCCCTACCCCATTCGATACGGGAATCGGATTGGGATCGAACGGGCCAGGATGAATACCCATCCATAGGCCTTACCAACGTGACAACATACAAATAAGTGTTTGATGGTTTTGATTTATTTTTTTTCATGTAAAACCTTTATTGAGATGCCAAAAACATATAACTAAAGCAATAATTTACATCTAGTCATCTGACAATTGTACTTTAGCAAAAGAACCAAGTGCTCAATTATTCACATTGTTAACTTTATTTGGATGGGGCTCTTTGCTTTTCTTTAGGAAACAAAAGACAATGGTCAATGTCTCTTTTTTGCTTTTATTTAAGAATTCAGCTCAATGTAGTTCTACATTTTGAATATTGATTGCAATTACTTCCATGCTTCCATGATACATGAACATTCAACGAAATAATGCGTGATTGAAACAATATGTTAAAAGATATAGAATACTTTGAATATCAATAACGCCAATCAAAATATTTTATACTGTCACATCATCTATGTCATGTCACTTGAAAACTATTTTTTGCAATTAATTTTGTGTCTCAAACAGTACTCAAAGATATATATTACCTAAACACTTGCGATTTTTAGAATTAATGGTTTATTGGCATGGACACTGTCACGCTGGTGTATTGGAATAGTAAGTAAAAACAAATAAACAATAATATGTGCAACATAAAGTCAGTTATTCAAAATTCGAATATATAATTTGATTCCTTGATAAAAAAATATTTCATCGTTTTTATTAACCATAGTAAATGCTAATACCAATTGTTTATGTGAATAGTAGAGCACTCTGCTTTACGATATTTGGAACTAATTTTTAAAAAATTCACCTTATTATATTTATCATTCGCAAAAAAGATATAGTGCAAGCTGAGTTAAAAATAATTAAAATATGAAGACCATTGACATAGAATTTCTTGATCAAGTGCTTACATATAAATCGATCACAGTCCACTCAACTTGGTCCATGCAAAATGGAATATGTTCAAATTTTCTTACACATAAATTTCTCATGAAAAGATCACCTACAGAAATGCAAACAAACAAAACAAAAAGTTGTGATTCTTTATTCCAAAAATTGAAGGTAATAATGTTTTTTTAAATTATTATGTGTATATATATTTTACATTTTAATTTATCATTATATGCTAATAAGTTTTTTTCACTAGATCAGCCTTGTTACAATAGCACTAGTACTGTTCGGTATCTAAAAGCCGCACTTGGGTTACAATTTACGAACGCACAAGTGCTCGCTTCTCACGTACCTTACTTTAATAATGTGAAGGGAAAAAGTATCTCCGACATATATTTCAGGGAACTTTTTCTAAGATACATACAAAATAACTTTTAAAATTTGCTGGGCTCGCAGAGCTAATTAAAAATTTCTGAATTTACTAAAATGTTCACCCCATTTTTATATATAAAAATTATGTATCTCAGAAAATTTACCAGAGATATATCTCAGGCTCCTTACTCTCTAATATGAATTTGGATTACAAACATATACTATCAAAAATAATATTCCCTCAATTCCAGCCATTTGTTTATGTTTCTGAGAGAGTATTCGGAACGCATTTTAAGATGTATATAAAGTATAGTTTTATAACTTATTTTTAAATTTTTCTTTTTTTTTTTGAATAAAAATATAAACATTCTACTTTTATTCAAAATTATAAAATTGTAAAAATAAGTTACGGAACTATATTTTATATGTACTTTAAAATACGTGTCAGACACTTTTTTAGAAATATAAACAAATGAATGGAACGGAGTAAATAGTAGTATTCTTGTAAGTTAAGACTAAATCCAGAAATAGAGGTATACATCCTGGTACCGAATTAATTCAAAGCTTTATGCTATTGAGCAATCAAAGGTCAAATTGCTAAAACCTGTTATTCTATGACTACGTTTTATATTCTGAAAGAACCTTCTAATTGAAGTTCAGTCGGACCAACAAAATATAAATAAAGTAAAATGAGGAATGTAAGAAAATAACGTCAAGAAATGGGATTAATACCGCACCACCCAAAGGTATTGTTTTTAGTACGATTTTAAAGAGTGTAATACAAAACTTCATGCATATATTTGGTTGAGATTGTTCCCTAAATATCTTGTCAACTTTGCAAAGATCAAAACGGGGTGCAAAACAACCGAAAGTCTACGATTTGTAAAATCAAATATCGCCATAAATATACGAGTTCAGTGCAACTATAAAGATGTCTAGACTATTCAGAGTAGCTTATTGGTAAAAGTCCCTCCCTTCCCCGACTTGCGTTTTAATAAGGTACGAAAAAAAAATTCAGAGTAGCTTATTGGTAAAAGTCCCTCCCTTCCCCGACTTGCGTTTTAATAAGGTACGAAAAAAAAAGGGGAAAAGTAATTTGGTTATTGGTATAGATTTAGAGTTATGTTATAAATTACTAGCTATATTACTAATATTAGTTGTTAGAAAAATAGAGCAGAGAGATATTGAAAAGCAGTAAGATTGCTGCTCGGTACATTTTACTCTTCAGGGAAGTGGCTATTTATAACCAGAGCAAAGGAACAAGAACATTAAATGAAATGTAATATTTCTACTCCTAAGCCTAACCTTACTATTTAACCATTGACAATAACAATCAATTTACAACACTCCATCAATTTACAACATTCCCCTCTGATTGTTATTATAGAACGAATCATAGGCTGCCTCGTTAAAACCTTGTCAAAGAAAAATCCAGTGGGATAAAAACTTTGACGAAGGAAAAGGAGTACAATCTCCCCTTGGAAGAAATCGATCTTTCACCGGAATGCAACATGTCCTTGAGTCCACGCATTCCAATGTTATGTCGTAGCTTCCTGAATGTTGAATTCGGTAATGATTTTGTGAATAAGTCTGCAAGGTTGTCACATGATCGAATTTGTTCTACATCGATTTCACCATTCTTTTGCAGCTCATGAGTGTAGAATAATTTTGGTGAAATGTGCTTCGTTCTGTCCCCTTTGATATATCCTTCCTTGAGTTGATCAATACATACAGTGTTATTTTCAAACATAACAGTGAGACTTCTTGTGATGTCCGGTGATCCACATGATTCTTGAATATTTTTTATGATAGAACGCAACCAAACACATTCTCTACTGGCTTCATGAATTGCGATTAGTTCTGAGTGATTTGATGAGGTTGTCAGTGTAATTTGCTTTGTGGATTTCCAGGAAATGGCTATACCACAATATGTAAATACATACCCTCTTTGTGATTTGCCCAAATGAGGATCTGATAAATACCCAGTGTCTGCATATCCAATCAACTGAGATGTCGAGTTTTTCGGGAAGAATAACCCAAAATCAACTGTTCCACGAAGATAACGGAATATATGTTTGATCCCATTCCAATGTCTGTCCATCGGAACAGAGCTAAACCTAGCCAATAAATTTACAGCAAATGCAATATCTGGCCTTGTATTATTTGCAAGATACATAAGTGCACCAATTGGAACAAGATATGGAATTTCAGGACTAAGAACATCTTCATCATCTTCTCGTGGTCGAAATGGATCTTTATCAGGTTCTAAAGATCTAACCACCATTGGAGTGGTCAAAGGATGAGATTTATCCAATAAAATCTGCTCAAAACTTTTTCTGTATACGTGGATTGGTGGAGGAAAATTCCTGATGGCAAGTGCTCGACCTGTATACCAAGACAATATTTTTTCTTTCCAAGATCTTTCATTTCAAATTCTGTCTTTAGATATATGACGGCATCATCAACCTCTGTAGCTGTTCCTACAAGATTTAAATCATCCACATATACAGTAATGATCACAAAACCAGATTGTGATTTCTTGATAAAAATGCATGGACAAATTTGATTACTAATATACCCATTCTTTTGTAAATAACGACTAAGTCTGTTATACCACATACGACCAGATTGTTTCAGTCCATACAATGATCGTTGAAGTTTAATGGAGTATATATGACGAGGTTTCTTGAACTCATCCATTTTCAACCCTTCTGGGATTTTCATAAAAATTTCACTATCAAGTGAACCATATAGGTATGCAGTAACGACGTCCATAAGACGTGTTTCCAGTTTTTCATTTGATGCCATACCTAATATGAAACGAAAAGTAATTTCATCCATTACTGGCGAGTATGTCTCTTGATAATCAATGCCAGGTCTTTGAAAAAACCCTTGAGCCACAAGTCGGGCTTTGTATCTCATTATCACATTCTTTTCATTTCGTTTTCTTATGAATACCCATTTCTTTCCAACAGGGTTCACACTAATTGGTGTTTGGACAACAGGTCCAAATACCTCTCTTTTACGCAATGAATTTAATTCTGTTTGAATTGCGTCTTTCCATTTTAGCCAGCCTTTTCTTCGACGACATTCATCCACACTTTGTGGTTAAGGATCAGAATTTATATCGACATCCAATGCCGCAGAATACATAAATACATCATCAATTATGGCTTTACTTCGATCCCATAATTTCATATCATGTGCATAATTTATTGAAATTTCATGATTACTCAATCCCTCATCTTTAGGGACTAGAATCTCTTCAGGAGATAATATCACTTCAGGGGTATTTGCTACTTCTGGAGCATGTACCACTTCAGGGGCATTTTTCTTTGTTTTTCGTTTTCGTGGTGCAACATCTTTTGCACCGACCGGTCTACCACGCTTCAAGCGCGGATTTGATTCCGTAGCCAATTCTTTTGTATTTGATTTTTGAATTGGTACATCTATTCTAGTTAAATGCGTCAGGAATTTGGTTTGCGATATTTTGCATATGAATGATTCTTTTAACTTCAATTTCACATTGACCTGTACGTGGATCTAGAAAATGTAATCTCGATGCATTCCTTGTAATATCAGGATTAACTTTATTCGAATATTTATCTCCCCTAAAGGCGGAAACACGCACTCGTCAAAATGACAATCTGCATATCTTGTGGTAAATAAATCTCTAGTTAGTGGTTCAAGATATCTAATTATAGATGTTGAATCGAAACCAACATAGATACCTATTCTTCTTTGAGCTCTCATCTTCGATCTCTGTGGTGGAGCAATCGGCACATATATGGCAGTTCCGAAAATTTTGAAGTGAGAGATATTAGGAATTTGGCCAAGTACCAGTTGTAGTGAAGAATGTTTGTTATAGGTAGTTGGCCTTATCCTAATAATATTGGCAGCGTGAAGTATTGCATGACCCCAAATCGATGAAGGTAATTTTGCTTTCAAAAACAGCGGTCTTACAATAAGTTGAAGTCTTTGGATAAAGGACTCGGCTAATCCATTTTGTGTATGTACATGAGGAACTAGGTGTTCAACTGAGATCCCTACAGACATGCAATAGTCAACAAAAGTTGCAAATGTGAACTCGTCGGCATTATCTAAATGAATTGACTTGATGCAATGATCTGGGAATTGAGCTCGTAGTTTGATTATTTGGGCAAGTAATTTTGTAAAAGCATCATTACGAGTTGAGAGAAGACAAACATGAGACCATCTAGTTGAGGCATCAATTAATACCATGAAGTACCTAAATGGACCAGAAGATGGGTGGATAGGCCCAAAAATGTCGCCTTGGATCCTTTCAAGAAAATTTGGACTCTCAAGCTGAACTTTAGTAAGAGATGGCCGAGTAATCAATTTTCCTAAAGAACATGTTGAACAAGGAAGGTCATTGCTTGAAAGAACTTTAAAATCTCTTAGAGGGTGTCCAGTAGAATTCTCTATAATGCGACGAATCATAGAGAAACCAGGGTGACCTAATCTTTCATGCCAAAGTGTAAATGATTTTGGGTCTACTAGTTTCGAAGCAATGACATTGTGTGACTCAATGGCTCTAATTTTCATCATATATAATCCTGAAGAAAGTGAGTGAAACCTTTCTAAGATTTTCTTGTTGCTAGAATTAGCTGAAGTCATTAGAAGATATTCTTTACCAGCCTCGAAAGTGGTTTCGTTATGAAAACCGTTGAGTCAGATATCCTTAAAACTAAGAAGATTTCTAGTGGAATTACTAGAAAATAAGGCATTTGGAATATGTAAGTGTGTACCATTAGGTAAGATAAAACTAGCTTTTCTGAAACCCTAAATTATATTAGATACACCAAATATGGTCCCAACTTGTGCTTCGGTTTTGGTTAGAAGGGTCAAATATTTTCGGGTCTGTAGAATCGTATGAGTTGTGCCACAATCAGCAATGCATATATCCTCAGAAACCATTCTGTGCATAATTAACAAACACACTTTTATTCAATAAAAACATGACACACTACATAGTTTAAACAAGATAATACACACTATTATAGTAATTTTATGAAAATAATCTTCAGCCTCCCATATTGGAGTTTCGTTAGGTTCATTCGGACCATTAATGCTTATTCCTCCAGTTGTAACTATCGGGGAATCATCTAGGTTATTGTTGGCGAAATTTGTTTCCACTATTTTTCCTTTTGACTTTTGAGATGATTGGTATAGATCAACAAGATGTTTTGGGATATGACAATTACGTGCCCAGTATCCTTCCATTCCACACTTATGGCATGTATTATCCATTTTCCCTCCATGTGGTGTCTTTCTTTTGCTCTGTTCAGATTGCCAATTCCGGTGACCAGAGCTGTTATAAGAACGGAAGTGCCCGTGACTTCGACCTCATCCACGGTATCGATCTTGGCCTCGTCCACCTCTATGCCCGTTTCCAGTACATTCTGCTGGAATGACATGTTATTTACTTCAGGTAAAGGGGCAGATCCTGTTGGACGAGATTGATGATTCTTAATCACCAATTCATGATTCTGTTCAGCAACAAGGAGAGTTGATAGAAGATCCCCGAACTTAGTGAATTTGCGCTCCCTATACATCTCGGCTAAGTTGATATTATTTGGGTGAAAAGTTGATAATGCTTTATCAACTTTAAGTTCTAGGCTAGACTTCAGGATTTTAAGAGTGTTCGGGCATATAGTTCTGCTTTATTCAAGATAAGTTCTAGGCTCATTATGCGCGGTGAGAAAGTTACTGAGAAAAGAACTTAGTGAATTTTCTCAGTAACTTTCTCACCGCACATAATGAGCCTAGAACTTATCTTGAATAAAGCAGAACTATATGCCCGAACACTCTTAAAATCCTGAAGTCTTAGATTGGCCCAATCATTTTCAGCTGCAGGCAGATAAACTAGTTTCTGGTGTTCAAACCTATCTTTTAGATTTTCCCATAAAATATAAGGATCCTCGACTTCTAAGTATTCAGATTTTAAATCTTCATGCATGTGATGTCGGAGAAAAATAATAGAGGTAAAGTTTTCTTCAACCGTGGCTATATTTTATGCCTTTATCGTATCGTTTAATTTCTTTGAACCAAGATGCAATTTACATCTTGTACCCATGACAAATAATTATCTCCAGAAATATCCAACGCAACGAACGATAAGCTTGTAAGTTGTGTCATACTAAATCTGAATTTAACACACAAATTATTAAAATTAAATCATCAATATAAATATTACATAAATCCTAGTTAATCGGGTGCGTTAACAGATACGCAATAATAAATGTATAAATCATTATTATCATTGATATTATAAACAGATCTATATAGAATAACAAATGGATTTTTATTCGTCATACGAACGTCTGCATATACAGGTTATCTCCAACTGATAAATATATTTAGGTAGAAAATCCTGCATAAGTTAGTCACGTACAAAGATTATTTTACGATAAATAAAAATGTTCCCACAATATCTTTCGATGAATGGTACCATTGTAACAATAGTGTAGATAAATGCCAATTAATATATAACAACAATTGATATATTATTGATAGTGTAATTAAAAGGTTCTCACAATATTTCGGTATTACCCAAAATTAAATGGTACCGTTTTTAGTAGGCGGTGCTCCGGCCATATATATATTAGTTATTAGTAAGCGGTATAACCATGTCTAATATAATATATGTATATTAAAATAAAATTATACCTTCTTAGTTCCAGCAGGGCTTCGTGCTGATAACGTGTTATAAATTACTAGTTATATTACTAATATTAACTGCTAGAGAAAGAGAACAGAGAGATATTGAAAAGCAGTATAGAAAGATTGATGCTTGGTGCATTTTACTCTTTGGGGAAGTGGATATTTATAGCCAAAGCAAGGAACAAGAACATTAAATGAAATGTAAACTTTCTACTCCTAAGCCTAGCCTTATTATTTAGCCATTGACAATAACAATCAATTTATAACAAGCTACTTATTTTTAAAATGTATACCATCCGAACATGTTACAACTTTTCATATAGATATGCGGTAAAAAAAGATATATTTGGTGTCAGAACTTGACATGTTTTGACAATATGGTATTTGTACTTTTTTTTATAATTTGGTGTCTGAAACCGGTAAAATCATTCAATTGTATGTCAATTCCGATTTTTTGACCGATAACCCCATATTACTGTTTTGAAATGTTATATTTGATGTCCTAACTTGTCGCATTTTAACAATCTAGTCTCCTAACTTTTCATAATTTAAGAATTTATAATCCATACATGACACCATATATTACTCCCTCCGTCCCGCTATTATTGGCCACAATTCCATATATGCTTGTCCCAAAACTATCGTCCACATTTCCTTAACAAAACAAATTATGTGTCAAATTTGTTAAGTTTTCATAAATATGTTAATAATTATGATTAAATATGGTAATTTTAACTTGATCGCTAAATACATGGATTTTGAATAGTGGCCAATATTAGCGGGACGGAGGGAGCATATTTTAATACACTACCATATTTTTATGAAATATTACATAAAATATAAAAATAATATTGTGAACTAAATTAAAAATAAATCTTAAATATGAATTAATATATAATTATAATATAGATAACTTCTTAAGAAATTAGAACTAATATAGAATTGAAAATAAATAATAAATAGAAACTAACATATATAAAATATAGAATTAATAGTGTATTAGAATTGAAATAACATTAATATTATATACAATTCAAGACTAGGCTCCCTAGCCTAATTGAATGTTCTTGTATTTTTTTTTATAGAAATGCATTTTAATTACGAATGTTATTCTATTGATGAATTTTGATCAGAAAAGCTACATATAATTATGTTGATATGTTCTAGTTAGAAAATATCTATGTACATTCCATTTTATAAAATTTTGTAAATATAATATACATTATATACAAATATGATTATTAAATTAAAGAAAAGAAATTAATTCATGTCGCATCGTATACTCAAAGTAAAAATTTATATTGGACATTAATTATCGTATACTTTCGTGTTTGCTACCTATATTAATATTTTAGGATTTATATTTTTTTGTTTAAAATATTAAGTGTTGAAATTTGATGAGTTAAGACACTATGTACAACATTTTTTAAAAAGGTTTGCATGTAATGGTCATATCAGTTCATAATATCATGTTATCTGTCAAAAAATAGGGATCAATACTTAGTTGAAAGTATTTACCGATTTCAGATACCAAATTAAAAATATTTACCGATTTAAACACCAAACTAAAAGTTTTAAAAGTACAAACACCAAATCGTCAAAACATGCCAAGTTAAGACACTAAAAATGTCTTTCTACCATAGATATGCAAATACTACATCATAAATTCATAATGCTAAGTAATATATGGTAATTTAGAATGTTAGAGCATCTCCAATGGGAGAGACCTCTTATGTAAAATTCAAAATTAACTACCATAAATAATAATTATAAAGAATGTGTAAAAAAAATTGCACTCCAATGGGACAAAACCCTTACCTATAATTATAGATAATTTCTTGATGTTGGCTATATTTGTCGAAACTCTAGAGATCTGTAGGGAATTGCCACGTCAATTATTTCTATATTAAATTATATATTCCATTAATAACAACTTGAAATATTAATAACATACCATTTTTAAAATATAGCCACTCATTATAGCCAAAAACATCGGAACACAATGTCTTACAGGTTCAACAAATTTTACATTACATAATTAATATTTTATGTAATTTAACCAATCATTTTTAATTAACGACATTGGAGATGCTTTTAGAAGTCATAGGTAGCCTTTTAACTTTTAAGTAGTACTCCTACATAACATTTGTACTTCCATCGCAAATGACTCAACCATAAAGAGGTGATTAGATTCTTTTATTTAGAGTAGGATTCCCGACAACTCCAAAAAAGATGCGACTTCCCATCCTGGGTTTTATCCGTTCGCTGAGCACAACAGAATACAGAGGAATGCATTTATTTCATTGAAAATTGGAATTCAAGAGAATATCAGTTGCACCACAAAATTGTACAGTATAATTCATAATTGACTTTTGGAAGCTGGGTACAGAACTACAGCAGTATGAAGAGTGTTTTTTTACAATGGAAGAGCATTTTACAGCTTTGATAGCAACTGAATAGTACAGAATCAATATTTGGAGTGTCGTTCACATTGCAAGAGCATTTAATAGTATTGAATCGATATAGTGTACACAATGCAAGAGCAGTTTATGCAAGAGTGAGCAGTATGAAAAATGGTGTTCATGCAATGATACAAGATTAATATATAGCTTCTACGGTGATCGACTACTTTGGTGTACGGTATAGGAACACTTGATCATTAATTTGCACCAACCACAATGTGAAGAGATATACAAGGTACCCTCTATCGACCCCAAAATTTCATAATTGTCTGCCTTTTACATAGGAAAATTAATATAATGAACACTAACAACTTACAACAGCTTCCTCAGGGTTTCCCATTTTGTTAAGATCTTCAACACCAAAAGGTGCAATTCGATCTTCTCAGCATCAACAAGATTTACAAATACTACATTCTTTACAAGAAAACCTCCTCTAATCAACCAGATCGTTTCTTCTTCTAAAAACAGTCTGAGATTCCAAGGGCAATAGCCAATTTAACCCCAATGATAAAGAGTCTCCATTTAGCAGCAATATAACTCACAATACAATTGAACACCACCACACCTCAAAGAACACAAATGAAACACTACTATCAATGTACCTAACTTGCAGCTGTTGTACACAATATACATCTCATCTGAGGGGCACCTGAAGCATCATCATCACTGGCATCATCTTCGGCATCACCGTTGTCATACTCATAATACGATACAGCCTCTTGGGTACTAGCTGCTGGTGCTTTCTTGTCAATAAAGGTATTGGCAGAATCCATAAGGCAAGTCATGTGATAAGCATGACAACAATAGAATGCAATGATAGATACATTCTGTATTGCAAAGGGATCAAAACACACACAGCACCTTCCACCTGCTCTAGTTTTTGACTTAACATCCATGCTTTTCATGTTCAGTGATCTCTCCGTCAAATGAGAAGCCCTATTGTCATCCCTTTTCGAACGTACTTCATCTTCTTCATTGCTCACGTAGATAGCACGCCTTGCTTCTTTATAGTATTTAATTAATAGGTTAATAATATCAGCCTGAAATTTGTAGGATTACAATGAAGAGTCAAGAATACATAGCTTTCTGGTGAATATCCCTGTGCAGATTGGTTATAGCATATAACGGATCTTTATAGGAGGGGATAGAGCACCAAAAAAAAAACACCACGAAAGTACCTTAAGTATGTCATTACACCCATGTCTAAGAGAAGTTTCAGTCCTGTAGTCCGTTATTATTTTGACCAGACGATCCCTTAAACTGAAAGATCAACGGTAAACAAAGTAAATAAGATATATAACACTATCACTCTCATTAATACAAAGATAAAGATCAAAGCCATCTGATTAGCGCGGACACAATACACATATACATAAACATATTGCAGTGCACACCAGAAGTTAAATATCTTTTGTTGCCTTTAGGAAAAGAAGATAAATAGAAATATATATAATTAAAAATGGGTACCAAAGCTAATATGTTAACCACTGAATGCCACTGAATTTGATAAATGGCTCGCATGAGAACTATACGTGATAAAAAACTTTGTCAAAAACTAAGAGGCATGCTGTAAATAATTGATACACCCTTTCTCACGTCTGAAACTATTGATACTAAACTAAAATTACTATTAACTACAAATATTTTTAACTATTAATGATTCAAAATAATTGCAAATCAAAATGATGATATTTATTTAATAATTGATTATCTCACGACAAAGTCTGTTGGTGTAAAAACATTTACTATAAAAAAATTACAAAATGAACCAAAAGTTTTACAAATTTACAAAATGAAATGAAATTTCATTTTTTTGTAAAAATTTAGTTGTACCCGTGATAATTACAAAAAAATTAATAACCGAATGAGGTTTATACTTTGTTAGAATATTAATATAAGATCCTGGTAAGGCCTTCCTCTAACACCTTAAGGTTTTACCTTAAAATTTTAGATGAGTTGGTTACTTAACATAGTATCAAAGCTCAGACACGCAGAGGTCTCAGGTTTTGACTCTCTGCGACCCCCAATATTCTCAATATTTAATTTGGACACGAAGGCATTTTATGTCCCAAAGATGGGCGCCCATGATCCATTCTTCGACCCAAAAAATGGGCTTTCGAGTGAGGGAGAGTGTTAGAATATTAATATAAGATCCTGGTAAGGCCTTCCTCTAACACCTTTAGGTTTTAAATGAGTTGGTTACTTAACATACTTAAAGACAATCCTAGTTTGGAAACATGTAACGAATGAAAACAAATTTGGCAATATGATTCTTTTACAAAAAATTAATTTCTCGGTTAAATAACAATAAAAACCATAGTTAAATTAAAAAAACTCCAAAAAATTATAAGTGCCATATACTTCCTTTGTTTCTATTTAAATGTCCTTTTTGACTATGAATGAGTCAAATTGACCGAAATTTGACATTTTTTTAAAATTTTGTAATCGTAAACCAATAAATTTATATAAATATGAAATTAAATGTCATACGCTATCATGTCCAAATTTCTAAAATATTAATATATATTTATAAAATTACGGTTAAAGTTCGATCAATTTGACTGAATCAAAGTCAAAAAGGACATTTAAAGAGGAATGTATGAAGTATATTACTGTTACTTTGCAAGAACATTTTTCATATTTTGATTAACAATAAAGTCAGAACATTTAATACACACATGTACTCTAATTGCTTATTAACTGCACATGTGAACAATTAAACATTGCTAAGACCATTGAATGCTTAACCATAGCCCTTGGGAATGTGGTTAGCATTTCCCATTGATAATACTAATCACAAAACTTAATGTGACACTAAACAGCAATACCTGCATCGCTACCTAATAGAAATTTAGGGTTATAATAAACTATTTAAAGCATTTCTGCAAATGATCTGAAAAAGCCATTGACCATTGTTAAGAAATTTGGATAGTAGTATCGCTGCCTAATAAAAATAACATGAATGTATGTCAAGGAACCTCTAAATAATCAATTAGTTGAGAACATAAAAGAACTGAAATCCACTGTTTAGTCACAATATTTACGGCAACGTTCATTATAAACAGAACAAGCACAAAAATCACCATGCATTAGGCAATTCAAGAATTGAGTTGCAGTATAGGAAAACCTATGCAACAAAACAGGGGTCCTCCAAGTAATAGGTGCAAGAATATTTTGAAATATTATATCCATAACCAATTTCAAAAACTTGATAAAAATGCGCAATATATGCCTTTTAGGCTGAAATCCCGAAACCCTTAAAATTCAGAATAAACTAATAAGTTCACGACTGAAATTGATGAGAATGAGATAAATGACACAATCAAACAAAAATATGTATTTTCAAACTAACCGGGGAATCTCCAAGCCAGTAGGCACGATATTTACGATATAAAGTGGATCAAATTTGCCAACCGTATGCTCCAACAACACACCTACCTACGATTAAAAAACACATTCATTGATATGTGTGCAATGGGAAGAATCAAATATGAACCAATATTCTAGCATAACTATTATGCAGCTTACCATTTCAGGTTTATTTATACATTGTTTGATCAATTCTTCCCAAAGTTCATCGTCATGTTGCATACTCACAAAGTCAATAGCCTGCAATTCAGTTTGCACTGATCAGTTACCTAAAATGTCATATGAACTCAAATAACATTCAAGAACGCATAAATTATACCTCTTCTATATCTCCTAATTTATTAATAATAACTGCAAGGGCTTGTTTGGAATTTCCCATTCTCCCAAGAATGAAAACTTGCTCCCTCACCAGACCTCTGCTAATACAGATTTCATATGCCTGACATTGAATTTTTGGGACAATAATATTAAAATAAAATACCTTTAAAAAGATTATAACATCGCAGCCAGTTAAAAAGCTAACCTTCTCGAGCATATAATGCTGACTACTGCGAAGAAAAGGAAGCAGCATCTTCGGATCATAGTCTGCGTACAGCTCAACCTATTGTAATCAATGGTGAAAATACAGTTTGTTACATGGTGCATGAATCGTGCTGGTCATGTTTATGTAAAAAAAGGTGCAAGCTTCGAAGTATAGTGTTGAGGCTCAAGAATAATGATTTTTTATGCTTCAGATTATACTAATACTGATATATCCCTATCGGAAAAAACTATAGCAATTTCAAAGTAAAATAGAAATGAACGACTGTTGCATCTCTTGACTCGAGGGATATGCTATCGAGTAAGTACTGTGAATGTCCACCAATATATTATTAACTTAATCATGCTATACATGTCAAATTTCAAAATTCACAGAGAAATTGGTATAAGCCTACTGCCTAGCGGTCAATCCTGTTGGGTCTCAACCTAATATGGTAGTACGAGTTGGGTTATCCAAAAGAAATATGGAATGGGTAACAATTATATGTTTAGATAATTATTATAGATGGTATGTTTTGATCACAAAGTTATGTAATTAGAAACCATATCAAGAATGAAAGGATTGTATAATGTCTTGGTAGCTAAGTTTGTGATGGCTATATATACATAGTCATATTATGTTTGATAGGCATGCTTGAGTATTGTTAGACCTAAGTATCGTTTGAGAGAAACACCTTGCGAGGTGAGTTTGAATGTATTATTGATAATTGGACGTGGTTTTTCCGCGTTATATTTGTGTGTGTGCTTTGCATTGGTTGTTTGGATCTCGTTATTTATTTGGGTTGTCCCCTAACAAATCCATGTACTATTACATGTCTACTATTTTGCACAAATACGAAAAGAATGTAAATAGCTTAATATTCCTAGATGACAACTTCTGATTCAACACATGATTTTGGTGCTATTTCGTCTTTATCTGACATGTGCATCAAGAAATTATTCTTAGACATCTAAAGTACAGCCAATCTGAACCAAGGTGACAATAGGTTTAGACTTAAATTAATTTGAGAACATAAATTTTAGTCAAGCTAAATCACGTTCTTAAGAGACTCAAGTTAAGGCATCACATCTTGACAAAAAATTATGAGATATTTTGCATTAATACTAACATTTTCAATAAAAAATAACCCCCGTAAGTTAAAAGATAAGAAAGTTCAAGTAAATTCATTATACATAATCTCTAGGTATACCTGCATATCGTGAAACTCCCTCCCTGTATCAGGGTTAGCTACAAACAGAGAATGCAGATACAGATGTAAAAAGTATCTGGAGTCATCCTTTGCAGCCATAAGCTGTGAAACAACTTCAAAGGGAGTAATCAACTCCCTGTGCTGAATCAATAATGAAACTGCTCGTTTACAATCTATTTTCATCAGCTGTACAACCTGCAAGGTGGTTGAGGTATGGATAACTTGTGCAATATGATAAATGATCCGACAAAAGAAAAAATACCAATAGAAAAAAAAACACTAAGTTTTTAAGTCTATCTCAAAAGTAAAATTTAAGTGCGACCATACCTTTTCACGAATTGTGTCATGCAAATTATGTTTTTCGATGAACTTGAATGTATCTGGCTTCAAAAGCTGAGGTATTATAAAATTAATAAATAATGGAACCAACTGATTCTATGTAGAATAGAGAATACCTTCTAGTTGATTTTACATAAACATTTATTAGGATGCTTCTTGCATTATGAAAAATTGATGTAAATGTAAAGAAACTTACATCAGCATGAAGTGCAAAGGCTTTCTCGTATTGTGCATCAATAACATATATCTCTGCTAAAGCCTGACATGCCAAGGTACCTTAGTCGAGGAAAGTAAGAATGACACAATACATGTATTCGCAAATTACCATTTATCCTTACCTCTTTGAGGGCATCAGTCATGGACGAGGAATTAAGCTGAGGTTCTATAGCTGAGATGACAGATGCTGCAGAATAAATTGTAGGAGGCCAGGATTTAATGGTCGAGAGAAGTTCCGTATGAAAAGATGGATTTGTTGCCAGAGCCACAAGAGCAACCTGAAAACATAACAAAGACAGCCTAGATCAAAGATAATAAAAGAAAAAAAGGGGCACTGAACAATAACATAAGTTTAAAGTAAAAGACCTCATATGCAGTATCGCGCAACCTTGGATTATCTGTTGGTATATAAGGAACCAAAACAGGAAGCTGTCGGAGATGGGCAAAATGGAAAACCCATCTGCAAGAGGTATAATTTTAAAAAAAACATATTTCAAAATATATTAAAGACGTATATATTAGTGGCAAGTAGCACCTTTCCCACGCAGATGCTGAGCCTCGCAACAATTTGGGGCATAATGATGCAGCTTCGGCATATTTTCTCTCCACAATCAAATGATCAAGATATCTTGAACCCACCTATTATGGATAATTGGATTTTCATACCAAAACACGTTCATACACTTAGTACAATATTATTATATGTTTGTTCCAGGTATAAGCAAAATTTGGGAAAACACAGAATCCATAGATTTAGAATTTCCAGTAGACAACACAAAATCCATTAAATTTTAAACAGTAATATTTCACTACTCAACAGGGTAATGACTGCAAAAAGGACAAAGGGTAAGGGTAGAAAGGTGAGCCGATATACATTTCCAACTAACAAGCAACCCAGTCAACTCAACATTAGTTAGAAACAAAGACAATCTGGACAGAACATTAACACCAATGTAATGACAGATTAGAAACTTAATGTATTACAACAGTAAAACTGTAACAATTCAGTATCTTCAAAACCTTTCACTCCCCGAAGTAGTAAATGTTGGCAAATTAGGAACTATAGTACTTCACACACTTTCGCTAATGAACTAGATGTCTTAAAATGTGCATACCAAAATTTGTCAAATAGTAATGTCAAACAAAGTTCAAAAAGATGATATGATATATTGAGCTTAAAAGTTTATATTAGTGAAACGGGTGCATAACTGCATAAGTATTCAGTTGTGACTGGTAACCTCCTTAAAAAGAAATCAGGTCCCTTCTACCCAAATAAACACCCACAACCGCAAGAAAACTGTTTAAAGATGAGAAAAGTACTTCGTCAAGAAGCTCACTGTGTCCCTTTTCTGCTTCAACTGCTGCAAGAGCTTTTTCATGCCAACCATGTTCAAGAAGCCAAGCTATGTGATCTTCTGCATCCCTAGCAATTAACATCATGTCATGCATAAATTCTTGGACTAAAAATTGTATCCTGAAGGATGGACATTGTAACAAAAATACAAAATAACATAAACAAGAAAAACCCCAAACCTCTGAACAAATAAGTATATACAACTGCAACACTTGAAAGTTGGAGGGCATTCACCACCAGCAGAATGGAGATAAAACAAAGGAACTTTTGGCAATTAAATTCCTCCATGTTGTTTAGGTTTATTCTTAGCAACATACCACAAGATGATAGATGTTATTTGTCTACACCTAAGTTTGTCTGATACTAAAAAGTACAAGAAATATGGAGTAATTGAACTGCACTTGTTTAGATGCAGCACCCATATCTGATAAGTGAAATCTAATACCTCAGGCTAATAGGGAAGTAGATCTTTAACCATCACACATCAATTGTAATATAGTACTTTCTCTATTGAACATTTATAATCATACAGAAGATGACATAATATAGAGTGAGCACGTCCCCAGTGAATCAAAAAGGGATACTAACCTAGGCTTTGCAATGATTACATCTTTAAGGGATACAATATAATACAATGGCTCGTCACCAGCTGCCCATTGACCACCTGCATAGCTGCTCCCTACACTTAAAGGTTCACAGTTACTATTGCTGCTATGATGGTAAGTTTCCAACCTTATATGGTTCAAGGTAATTTTACCTTGTGCAAAAAAGAAAAGTAGGTATTTTTACCTGAGAATGGAGCATGAGCAAGGGAATAATCGTTTTCCTTATAATGCTCAAAGCCATGAATAGGTAGTGCATCAGTTGCAAGTTCATCATTGTTCCACGTGACTACCCGCACTTCGGGTCTCTGAGCATTTCCCTGTCCAGTATAAGTTTAAATACTTTAGATCGGTTAACTTATTATTTAGCTCTAGGACCAGGGTCATCTAGTGCATGTTCCTACTATCTATAACTGTGATTATGTGCCCGTTTGGCAAATTTAAGTTTGACCTTATAAGTTGCTTATTTCGGAAAAAAATTCGTATTTACATATTTTTTTTTAGAGAAAAATGTGTATGGGGAGTTTAATATTCGTTATCTTGCAAAAATAAGTTACTTATTTAAGAAAAAAGTACATATTTCCTAACTTTTTTCCAGAATAAGTAACTTATTTCTGAAAAATAAGATTTCCCAAACGGGCCCATAATATAAGGTAAAAAGATCATTATATAACAAGAAATGACGGTGAAGGTTAATTACGTAATAGTGAGTACAAGATATTCATATATTAAACGAGATGAATTGGGTGAATAGTGAATACATATCATAACAGTCTTATCTTGACAAATTTTAAATTTCTGTAAACCGCATTTACTAAAGTCACAAACTTTACCCCCCCCCCCCAACCCCGCCCCACACAAATATTTATCAAAGAAGTTGTTTACTGAGATTTTGTCAACACATGACCACTTCTTGGAGAATCTGATACCAATATGTATTAGATTGTTAAAGTAGGAGAGAATCAGCAGTGAATGTAGTGCATGATATCTCAATAATCACGATACATTCTTTTACTTTAGGCAGTAAAAAAAAGTGTAATAATGTTTAACAAGTCATTAGTCACAACATCGACAAGACAACTAAGACATCAGGGTAGTGACTGTTAGAACAGCAAAATGATAGTTTCATTATCCTTTTCAAGGGAGAACCGGACATAAAGAAAACATCATACAAACTAAAGCTAGTTTGCGTTAAGAAAATATAGAAACTAGTAAATTTCAACATGAAGCAGAAAACAGATGAGTCATAAAATCATTTCACAACTATAAAAAGGAAGGATTAATACCTGGCGTGACGGAATGCTGCTGCTAATTTCCTTCTCACCATCTTCTCCAGGAATATAAGCTAGAACAACCAAAGTATCTCCGAATGGTGCAATTCCCGAAATATAATAACTGGTTTGAAATGACGCCACTATATCCACCTGGTTCATGCTGGACATTTGTATATGCTTATAAGTCCCATTGGTGCTTTTGTTTTGATTACTTTTTATCAAAGCAATTTTCACAGATGTTCCCCAGCCAATGACCAGTAGACTATCATCCTGAATTTGATGAGATAGTAATAATCATACATAAGCATTTCGGAAACAGATTAATAGGATGTCTGTAACAAATGTCAATATCACAAGTAGGAATTCCAATAATGCTTATCAGTTTATCACTCCAAATCTGCAGTCCAGTCATACCCTTTCAACATGTTACAATTTTGTGTCAATGTTAGTTTTCTAACAAACCTGCCAAACTAAGTGAGGAAGCAAAAGCTCGGGGCGTGGACTTCCACGTGGTCTCTCAATAAAGGTTATGCGTTGATCACTTGCAGTATCATAAACTTTCACTCCTACATCATTAGCCCAAGCAACCAGACTTGTTCTCCACTTCACCGCATGAATTGGACCCTCACCAGAGTGAAGAACCTTACAAATAATAAATATAATAAGAATTGGTTTAGATATCAAGGTACCAAAACTACTCTATGAATTTCAAAATATTTCAACTTCGCAAGATAATTCTTAACAAAAAAGGAACAGAGATCATACCTGGTCACGGTAACCAATCCACCTTTTTACATTGAAATATAAATGGCCAGCTAAACCTCCAGCAACATATCTTCTTGAGGAATTTCTTGCATAATCTGGATCTAGAGCAATAGCTTTCATTGGGCGATGATAATCGAATTTGAGTTTCTCGTCAGTAAATAGACTGTTTATTACAACAGATCCATCATCTGAACAGCTACCAATGTATTCACCTTCTGTGTCAAAGCAAAGATCATTCACAGTAGCAGTATGAGCTGTGAATTCCTTAACCTGTGCAGTGAAAAGTCAATTATTCATTTAAGAGCATACCCACGGTAAGGAAATAATCTTTCCTTTTATAGTTGTATGCATAGCCAGAAAAGACACAGTTTACTAAATTATATATAGGGTATATATTCTAAGAGAAGAATAACATTGATCAATGTCGATTCTCCTATGAACTACGACACTTACTGTCACAATAGCAGCTCCTTATTAGGTTACAGTTTCTTTCCACAGAGATATGTCACAGATTTAGCAAAGCTATTTCTATCAGGATATGTACTAATGCCATGCTGAATGGCATTATATTATATATAGTATGTCGGCTATTCCGAATTCAAATGTACTAATTTTTTGTTTCTTTTTTACTTTCTTACAAGTTACAATTGACTTCTTCTGTTTTGTTATACAATTACACGTAATGAACGTTGGTAGTTCAAACTACAACATTAACCACATGTTAATTTCCACACGTGCACACACACAACAACAGATCCGGTAAACTTACAAACTGTAAAAAGCAACCGGTCACAAACATATCGATAAAAATCATAATATATCATCTCTCTCAACAAAAACATGCATGAATCAAATATCGATTTCGCAAAAACTTGCCACAAATCCAGTAATTACAATGCATAAAACACAATTCACCGCTTACATACCTAAAAAAACCATGAGCACATCAACTCTCTTTAGTGAAAAACATCCACTAATCAAATGCTATCATCACAAATACTTGCTACATATCCAGTAATTACGATAGATAAAACATGAGACACTACGAATACTTGCTACGAATCCAGTATATACCTAACACATATAGCACATCAACTCTCTAAACTACGAAAACAAACTCAATCAAGCGATCACTTCACCAATACTTAATTATAAATCCAGTAACTATATACATACATGTATATATAAAGCAATTCACCACATTTTATAGTTAAATAACAATAGAAAGCACTACCTGATTGCCTAGAAAATCGAGAATATGTACGGAACCAGCGCGAGTACCGAGAGCGATCATACGCTCGGCGACGGCGATACAGGACGCGGCGTCGCCGGATAAAAGCGCCGGCACACTACCGCCCATACGCTGGTACTTTAATCTGGGCTCATCCTCTTCGTCTTCTTCGATTACTGAATCTTCGTCTTCTTCTTCCTCGTCTCTCTCGTCGTCGCCGTCGGTCCCGTTCTCTGATGAATTCAGAGACATTTGTGTTTGATTCGTCAACGGTGAATCGCCGGAGAGAGTGAGTATTATATTCCGGTGATTGTGATTCAGTGGAGTAGGGAGCACCGGAGGTGTGGTGATGTCTTAATATTGAGAGAGAGAGAGAGAGAGAGAGATTTTTCGGTATTGCCCGATAATCGCTAGATTTACTTTTTCAATATTATGCTTCGTTTATTTTTAAAATTTTTGATGAATAATTAAATCCAACTAATATTTCAAATGGTACCATATGGTTCTGAGTGTTGAGCGGCGAAGATGTGGTGGTCTTGTGGGCGCACGATATTGGATAGAATCCCGAATGTGATTTTTAGGAGCGAGCTAGAAGTAACGCCTTTCTCTGCGAAAGTTAGGTAAGGGAGGTTGAGATGGTTCGACCACGTCCGTAGGAGGGTGGCTGAAGCCCCGATGAAGAGGGACGAGAGTATTTCGTTTGTTGGGGTGAGGAGGAGAGGCAGACCGAGGAGGTTGTGGGAAGAGCAACTAAGGTTGGATTTGAAGGCCTTAAACTTAAATGAGACCATGACCGCTGATAGGTGTTCTTGGAGGCATCAGATCAGAGTGATGGATTCTCTATTAGGGAGCGGTTCTGTTGAGAGCCTCAGAGTTGGGTTGTCTCAGTTAGCTTTATCTTAGAAGTTCGGCTTTAACGTTCTCATTTTTCATTTTTTATTGCCTTCTGTTTGCAGGGAGCTTGGCTCGGTGTCATAGTAGATTTGAGTGTCTCGCAGAGCGGAGTAGTCAATCCCCTGGTAGGTAAGCCCCACATGTTCAAAGCCGTGGGCTCAGGTATGACGATGAGCCTCTTTCAAAACTTAGACAGCCCTTGTGAATAGCACTCACTATTAACTTATTGTGCACTTAGCCAGGGGTCTTCACGGAAACAGTCTTCCTACCGTTAAAAGCAGTGGCATGGTCTGCGTACATCTCACCCCCGACCCTGCTATGTGCGGGATATACTGGGTATGTTTGGTTTGGTTTGGTTTTATTTGATATCATCCAATATTTTTCACTTTTAAATGGTATCATTGTACTTTTGGCTTCATCCATTTTATACTATTATGCCAAGCAAACGTTAGTTGAATGTTAGATTATTCTTAATGGTATCATTATACAATTGACTTTTTCATACGGCATCACCTATTATTTTTGACTTCTACATGATACCATTTTTCTCTCACTAAGATCACATTTTTCTTGGAATATGCCTTGTCTTTAATAAGTCATTGATTCTCTAACTATCACTATTTCTGATAATTAATTAAGTCATTCATTAGACTCGGATCCAATTGTCCAATCATAATAAAATGTGATCAATAGCTCAAAATATTAAATTAATACATAATATATAGAATCAACCCGTATGAATATATACATATATAATGTGTGCTCGGATCTGTCCAGGAGCTTTCGGAGGGTTTACATTATATATATATAATGTATGACTAATTAATGACTTAGAGGCTGATCAGAAAAAGTGAGAGAATCAATGACTTGTTATTGGGTAAAATGTTTAGATAAATTGTGAAATTCAGAGAAAAATTTGACCTAAGTGAGAGAAAAATGGCACCATGTAGAAGTCAAAAATATTGGAAGCTATCGTATGAAAAATCAATTTATTTTTATAAAGTCAAAAGTACAGTGATGCCACTTGGAAGTCAAAAAATGTTGAATGGTATCAAATGAAAAAGCTAATTGTACAATAGTATCATTTGGAATACCCTTAAATTCGATAATATAGTGCTTCTGTATTATTGGTAATGAATTAATTTAAGGAGTATTTATTTATCAAGATTTTAGTATTCCATTGACTTCATAAATATTAATATAAATAATTATGCGCGTGCATACATTAAATGAATAATGACCAGGTAAAATTTAATTTAGTTGTTGTATATTTTATAAAAGAGAAAACTGGACCTGAGGTCATCTTCTGTCATCTCTCCTGAGGTTATAAGACGAGGAGCCTAACAAATAAAGCCTAACAAATACGTGATCTTGTCGGAGCATTTTTGTAAATATCAATTTTTTCTCAGAAATTTACCTAAATATCTTTAAATTTGTATTGAAAATCTTTTAATCACGCGTATAATCCGAGGCACATCAATTCCTTTTAAAAAAAGAACAATTTAGTCAAGTTCAATTAATATTTTAATATGTTTTATGCATATTAATATTACACATTTTCCATTTAATCAAATGATTGTTACAAAATTCTTCATTATTTAAATAGGTTAATTTAAATTGTAGAAATGTTTTTGCTCGGTTTATAATTTAGGGCTAATTAAATGTTCGACTTTTGTCAAGACTCAAAAATAATATGAATTTGTGAAAGAAAAGGTTTATCTTCATTATTTATGTACAATTTGAATTTAGTCTTAACTAGCTTAGAATTAAGGAATGGCAATATCAACTAGCTTAGAATTAAGGAATGGCAATATCATGAATGAGCACCAAGAATTGTTTTTACTAGATGTTAAATATAATTGATGTGTTTTAATCAGTGTTTAAGTGTTACAGTGAATTATCAGAGTTTAGTTGGAAGCGGTCAGAGTTTAGTGTAAACTCTGACAGAAGGAAGCTCGACAGAGTTTGTCAAACTCTGTCTGGAGGCAGCGTCCACTGGTCAACAGTGAATGAAGTTTTATTATGGAAGCGATATCTTTGAAGATTGGATAGCTATCAAAGAGATCGAGTTGACTTAGGAGACGTGTGACAATCTGTAATTGATATCATTGTATAGCTGATTATTAGGAATATCAATTAGCGATTGTATCGTAGCTGTATGTTTTATAAATACAGTTAGGTTAACCCTAGAAGGGTATCGTACAACGAATTATCTTTATTGTAACCTAGCAGCTCTTTGTGATAGTTTACATCACGAAGAGGGTTCTTAATACCAGAAGTTTTTAAGTGCATAAACGTATTACTTGTTAAACTCTCATACGAATTTGATTATTAATTGTGTATTCGGCCTAACAAGTGGTATCAGAGCCAATCTGTTACTTTATTACAGGTTAAGATCCAAACACAACAATAATCATGTCAGCAATTCCTCCACCAACACCTACTGTTTCTGAAAAGGCTCCTACTACTGTGAGTCGTTATGAACCAATCAGGGTTCCTATTCTCAGGCCATTAAAGTATGCTATGTGGAAGGTCAAGATGACTATGTTTCTGGAGGCTACAGATCCATAATATCTTGACAGGATTTATGAAGGCCCTCACAATCCTACAAAGCTATCTGTTGCAGCTGCTGGTGAAGAAGCTAAAATAGTTCCAAAGGAAAAGAAAGACATGACTCCTGAAGATCTATCATCAATTGCTAAGGATGCAAAGGTCAGGCATTTACTGCATAGTGCTTTAGACAATGTTATGTCTAACAAAGTCATTAACTGCACCACTGCAAAAGAGATATGGGATGCTCTTGAAGTCAGGTGTCAAGGAACTGCGGCTATTAAGAAGAATAGGAGAAACATACTCACACAAGAGTATGAGCATTTTGAGGCTAAACCTGAAGAGACCATGACAGAAACATTTGATAGATTCTGTAAACTGCTCAATGATCTGTCGTTGGTCAACAAAGAGTATGATCTAGAAGACTCAAATCTCAAGTTTCTTCTTTCTCTACCTGAAAAGTGGGATGTGAAAACAACCACTATTAGAGACAACTATGATCTTGCTGAAACAGAGATTGATGAAATCTATGGGCTGCTCAAAACTCATGAATTGGAAATGGAGCAGAGAAACAGGAGATCAAGCAGGAAGGCAAAGTCTGTTGCTCTTAATGTTGAAGAGAAGCCTCAGAAGAAAGAGGCATCAAGAAGGAAAATGAAGGGAAAAGCTTTGGTCATACACTCGGAAAGTGAATCATCAAACTCTGATTGTGATTCAAACTATTCTGAATCATCTGACTCTGAGGATGATGAAGAAGAAATGAGGAAAATGGCTGTGTTGATGGTGAAGACTTTCAAGAAAATGGGCTTCGAGAATTTCAAGAAAGGGAAAAGGTTTTCTAGAGATTCAAATGAAGACAGGAAAAGCTTCAGGAAGTTTGATAAAAGAGATTCTAAAGGGAAGAAGGATAAGTCTGAAATTCAATGCTACAAGTGTAAGGAGATGGGTCACTATGCTCCTGAGTGCAAGAAGGGTAAAACTGGAAAGGTACTCTATAACTAAAGGCAGAGATTGGGCAGATACTTCAGATTCCGATGAAGAAGTGAACTATGCTCTCATGGCTACTACTGAATCAGAAACTTCTGAAAATCAGGTACCTCTAACTACCTATGCTTATAATATTGATGACATTGCTCAATTAAGAATTTATCTTAAGTCATTGCATATAAGTTATAGGGATCAGACTTTAGAAAATGAGAGGATAAAAGCTGAAAATTATGAACTTAAGGTTAGAAATAAACTTGTTGAAGAAAAACTTGAAAACATGCAACAAGTTCAGAAAGAGAGAGATGATGCTGTTTGTATAGAATAGAATTTGCTTCAGAAATATAAACAACTAGAATCTGAGTTGGAGGAAGCAAATAAGAAAATTAGGACTTGGACTAATTCTGGAAAGGACACTCAACAGATTTTTCAAACAGACACTGTTGGTCTAGGTTATAATGAGGGAGATGAACTTAGATTTCAAAATCAAGTTAAAATCAGAACTCATTTTGTACATGGAACCAGTAAATTTTTGTCTGAAAATGAAAAAGAAGCTGTTAAAAGTAAACCAGTAAAAACCAGTGTTAAACAGGTTAATATTGGTTCAATGACAGATAAACAACTCAAACATAAACTGAAGGAGTTAAAATCTGTTGAGAAAAAGAGAGTGTCAAACAAGAACAGAAATGGAAAAGTAGGCATCACTTCAGGAAATAAACCAATGCTTGCTAGTTATGCTCCAAGAAAGACATGTCATAAATGTGGTAGTACTAAGCATCTTGCAAATTTCTGCAAGAAAAATAAAAATATAAATTCTTTACCTAACAAGTCTGAGGTAAAGAAGGTTTTTGCTAGAACTAAGCCACAGACTTTATGCACACACTGTGGAAGCACTTGACATTCCATTTATACTTGCAGAGAATATCATGCTATCTATCATAATTATTATGAACTGAAACCCAATCTGAAATGGGTTAAAGTTGATACTGCAAGTGTAAACACTGATACTGTTAGCTCAAACTCTGAAAATGTTAAATCCGCTGCAAAAGCTAACAAAGTTAAGAATGTCAAAGGATCCAAGCAAGTCTGGATCCTTAAATCTAATCCTCAGTAATGGCTTGTGATTGCAGGGCAACAGGGAGGCAACCCTAGTCGTGGACAGTGGATGTTCAGGACACATGACTGGAAATAAAGCCCTGCTATCAGACTATGAGGAGAAGGCTGGCCCAAAAGTTTCATATGGTGATGGCAATGTAGGAAGAACATTGGGATATGGCAATATTAATCTTGGAAATGTCATCATCAACAATGTAGCTCATGTCCCAGGACTAAAGCATGACTTGTTATCTGTGAGTCAAATCTGTGACAAGGGATATCATGTAGATTTTCAACCTGAATATTGTGAAGTTATCAGCAAATCTACAGGAAAGGTTGTTCTAGTTGGTCACAGGCAAAACAACATTTATGAAATCAAGCTTTTGATAGGCTCTGTTGGAAAAGCTGTTTGCCTGTCTACGAGAATGTCCAGTGAAGAGAGTTGGAAGTGGCACAAGAAACTCTCACATTTGAACTTGAACAACATCAATGAATTGATCAGAAAGGATCTTGTAAGAGGACTCCCAAAGGCTCTGTTAAATGTTGATGGCCTATGTGATTCATGTCAGAAGGCTAAATAAAGGAAGTCATCTTTCAAGAGCAAGACAGAATTTTCAATCACTGATCCCTATCATCTTCTGCATGTTGATCTCTTTGGTCCAGTAAATGTTATGTCAATAGCAAGGAAGAAATATGCTTTAGTCATTGTTGATGAATACACTAGATTCACTTGGGTGTATTTTCTAGCAAAGAATGATGAAACTGCATTAACTCTGATGGAGCATGTGAAGCTTCTGGACAAAGGATCAAGTAACAAAGTTAGAATCATCAGAAGTGATAATGGAACTGAGTTCAGAAATGCAACAATGGAAGAATTCTGCAAGTACAATGGAGTGAAGCAAGAATTTTCAGCACCTGGTACACCACAACAAAATGGTGTAGTTGAAAGGAAAAATAGAACCTTGATTGAAGCTGCCAGAACTATGCTTGATGAAGCAAAATTGCCAACTTATTTCTGGGCAGAAGCTGTTCAAACTGCTTGTTTTACTCAAAATGCAACACTGATCAATAAGCATGGAAAGACACCATATGAGATGGTGAAGAAAAAGAAGCCTAACCTAAAATACTTTCATATTTTCGGGTGCAAATGTTTTGTTTTGAAGACTCATCCTGAACAGTTGACCAAGTTTGAGCTAAAGGCAGATGAAGGAATTTTTGTTGGCTATCCATTGTCAACAAAGGCATTCAGAGTTTACAATCTGAGAATTAAAGTGATCATGGAATCTATACATGTGTCTTTTGATGATAAGAAGATAACTGGACTTGAAGACAAAGATGAATATGATCAACTGAACTTTGAAAATGAAGATTTAAACTCTGATGAAGTAAACTCTGATGAAACAATTCTGACAGACTCTGAACCTCTACTGGTAAACACTGGAGAGACTTCTCAACCACAACAAAGGGGAGAACCAGTTGAGGGGGAGCATGAACAAGATGAAGACTCAAACACTGATACTGAGTCAACTGAAAAATCTGGATCAAACTCTGATGATTCAAACTCTGAAAATTCAAATTCTGACTCTGGGCAGTCAAGTTCAGGGAGAGTCTCAGAAAACAAAGATAGATCACAACAAAATCAGGAGAGCATGGATCAAGGGGGAGGATCACATGCTGATAGAAGTCATTTGCCTTTTGCTAGGAAATGGACTAAATCACATACACCTGATTTGATAATTGGTGATCCAGATGCAAAAGTGAAAACAAGAAGTGCTACTGTAAGTGAATGTCTGTTTCATGCATTCTTGTCTAAAAATGAACCAAAGAAAGTGGATGAAGCTCTTCAAGATGCTGACTGGATAACAGCAATGCAGGAAGAGTTGAATGAATTTGAAAGAAATGAAGTTTGGACCCTTGTACCAAGGCCAAAGAACAGATCTATTGTTGGTACTAAATGGGTTTTCAGAAACAAGTTTGACAGTGAAGGTGTTATCACAAGGAACAAGGCTAGACTGGTAGCAAAAGGCTATTCACAACAGGAAGGAATAGACTATGATGAAACATTTGCTCCAGTTGCAAGATTGGAGGCAATCAGAATTTTTCTAGCATATGCCTCTCACAAGAAATTCAAAGTGTTCCAGATGGATGTGAAAAGTGCTTTTCTGAATGGAAAACTTGAAGAAGAAGTGTTTGTTGAACAACCACCAGGATTTGTGGATCCCAAATATCCAGATTATGTCTACAGGCTAGATAAGGCACTATATGGACTTAAGCAGGCACCAAGAGCATGGTATGAGACACTTGCTCAATTTCTT
This sequence comes from Saposhnikovia divaricata, assembly GCA_036435485.1. Taxonomy (NCBI): domain Eukaryota; kingdom Viridiplantae; phylum Streptophyta; class Magnoliopsida; order Apiales; family Apiaceae; genus Saposhnikovia; species Saposhnikovia divaricata. Next base: position 48,184,677 of record CM071594.1, on the reverse strand, counting down.
CTAGAAAGTGGATTCAACAGAGGAACAATTGACAAAACTCTGTTTTATTTCAATCAAGGAAGTGACCTCCTTTTAGTTCAGATATATGTTGATGACATTATCTTTGGGTCTACTAATGATAAACTCTGTAAAAAGTTTGCCAAGCTCATGTAGTCCAGGTATCAAATGAGCATGATGGGAGAGCTTAGTTACTTTCTAGGCCTACAGGTGAGACAAACAGATGATGGTATTTTTATTAATCAAGAAAAATATACCAGAAATCTTCTCAAGAAATTTGGTATGCTTGACTGTTCATCTGCATCAACTCCCATGGCAACAGCAACTAAATTGGACAAAGACACAGGAGTTTCAGTGGATATGACAAACTACAGGGGAATGATAGGATCTCTTCTATACTTGACAGCTAGTAGGCCTGACATTATGTATGCAACCTGTCTTTGTGCAAGGTTTCAGGCAGATCCTAGAGAGCCACATCTGACAGCTGTGAAAAGAATCTTCAAGTTTCTCAAGGGCACCATATCATTAGGTCTGTGGTACCCCAGAGAATCAGAGTTCAAGCTACTTGGGTATTCTGATGCAGACTTTGCAGGCTGCAAGATAGACAGAAAGAGTACTAGTGGAAGTTGTCAATTTCTTGGTGACAGACTTGTCTCCTGGTACAGCAAGAAACAGAAATCAATTTCCACATCTACAGCTGAAGCAGAGTATATTGCAGCTGGTAGCTGTTGTGCACAGATCTTGTGGATGAAGAATCAATTGCTGGATTATGGATTGAGGTACAGTAAAATTCCTATTTACTGTGATAATCAAAGTGCTATTGCTATGACAGGTAATCCAGTACAGCATTCAATGACCAAGCACATCAGCATAAGGTACCACTTCATCAGAGAACATGTGGAAGAAGGGAATATTGAACTACATTTTGTGTCTACAGAACAACAGCTTGCAGATATCTTCACTAAACCATTGAGTGAAGCTACATTTACAAGACTGGTCAATGAACTAGGAATGGTCTCTGGTTCTGACTAGGAATGTTGGTTAGATTCAAATTTTTTATGTATTGTATTTCTCATATTTCCTGATTGGTTAAATGCTAAGTGAACTCTGTTGATTAAACTCTGTTATGCATGCTCTGTTAAACTCTGTCAGCATGCCTGTATGTCATTCACTGTTAATAAGTTTGATAAACTCTGTGAACTCTGAGTTGATCTTTGTCTGAATGAAAACACCAATGAAGAAACATGTATGAAGTATGATTCTCAACAATTAATCATGAATCTTTCTGAGTCATTGTGATCTAATCTTAGATTGTGCAGAAAGTAAACACAGCATGATACTGGTTCATATTTATAGCATCTCTTAGTTTATTTTGTCCTAAACTCTGAGTCTATAAATACTGTGTGCATTACCTTACATGAATAACTACTGATGTTGATGAACTCTAAACTCTGTTAGTTATCCTCTGGTAGAATAAAATGCTTACTGCAATACCCCAAAGAAAATGTATATAGGTTGTTATACTCCTTTGAGATTATGTTGGATACTAGGATGACCCAGGAACCTATTGGTATATAATATGTGCTAAAATTCTCTGATTTTTGGTGACTAGTTAAATACTAGGATGACCCAGGAACTTATCAAAATGATAAGGGCTAAAATTTTTGAATTTTTGGTGACTGGTTCCAACCTCTAATTACTGGAATGAATAGAATTAAAAAAAAATGTATCTATAGAAGGGGTATAAAATAAATTAAAAGTTACTGTATATAGATTGATTACTACAGAGTTTAACTTTTATCATACAGTCAGTGTTTACTATGACAGTTTGTGCATCCAGTGTTTATTGATTTACTTTATGGATTTTATGAAAAATTAGATGCTCTAAAAATTGATTTGGTAAACTCTGCTTTACACACACATATTTTCACAACTGTGCAATTTATGAAAGGGTTTCGGTGATAAAGTTGGAGAATTGACAAACGCTGTTGATTCGTGGTTTGTACTCTAAGGTAAATTTTCATTTGGATTTGAATTTGTTTCTTATATGATTACTTTAATTAGTTTTCATATTCTCTTCTTTGATTTATTTCCTTGAAGAACAGTTCATAAACATAAAAAAAATTGCAGAACACACTGAATAAGATTAGAGAAACAGAACTTTTCATTGATAATAAGAAAGAGATTACAAGCAAGTATTACATCTTTTTGTTCTCTCTATCTACTAATCTATTCAACGGGAAAATAAAAGGTTAAGTCCAAACCACTCCATTGTTAACAAAACATCCCAGATCCCATCTTTGCCACTTTATTTGGGTGGAAGTTGAAGGGATAAGGTTATTTTTGCTGACATATTCATTAACAATGGTTAGTGGTGTTGGATGAGGATGCCTTCGAGGAAATCCATGCTAATGTTGCTTGGAGAGCAGCATCGATGTCGATCACTCTTGCAGGTTTTTCTCTCTCGATCTCTTCCAGACCGGCATCCATCTGCAGCCACAGAGTCTCCAGCTGCCTTTCCCAATCAAACGCGTCAAACTCTTTACGCGTATACCTAAAGATATCTCTATTCTCTATGAGATGGAGATTCTTTTCTTTGATGGTAAGGTTTGCCATGGTTTTTAAGAGTGTGTTGTATTGAAGGGTTTTTGATTTTTCAGGAGAGGATGAAAGGTTAAAGAGATAGTGAACTAATCTGAAAAAGTCTCAAGGCCTTAAATAGAGATGGGTAAGCAACGAAGTACTAAATCGCTTCGTATTCTGGTTATTAATGGTTATAGGTAAACGAGGTAAACGCTTCCTATTCTGGTTTTAATTGGGTCCAGGTATTTTAAGAGAGTGTTATTTGATTTTCTTTTAAAATCAAATATTTTATTGTTTTAATTTGCAAAATACACTTCTTAAAAATACGTGCACGTGACCCACTCACCCATTAATGTGTCCCACTCACCCATTATCGTGTCCCACTACACATTAATTTAGGAACTGATTGAGTGTTTGATTATATAAGAGATTGAGTTTTTAATTACTCTAATTACTTTTGTGTCCAAACGGTTGTGTTTTATCTTTACATCTCACAGTTCTCTCACTTTTCACTTGGGCATTCTCGCAAACACCTTTCCTTCATACATTTCTCTTAGGGATTCTTGCAAATTTCTTAACTCAATGGCTTCTAAACCATTCACTGCTCTTGGTCTACGGTTTGTCCCGAACAACTATGAAGCTCCACTCTATCATGAACGTGTTCCAGAGGCGTTTCATCTAATGCAGAATTTCTTGAGAGACTCAGAGATTGGACAAGCTCTGGTTGGACCTGATACTCTCTTTGCATCTCAACTTGCTACTTTTTGGCAAAATTCAGTCTATGTGGATGGAGGAGAGAATGGCACTCCTAACATCATCTTCACTTATGAAGAACAAGATTTTGTGATTACTCCACAAACTGTCAGAGATACAATGGGGTTTGATACACATACATCTTATACTCTTGTTAATGAAACTCTATTGAGAGAGATGCTACAGGAGATAGGTTACATGGAGTCTCTTGACAAGCTTGGCGGTATAAAGAGACCTAATCTCAGGAAGGAATGGAACTTTTTCATTGATTGCATGACAAGGACATTCCAGAAGAAAGTCACCAACTGGGATGCCATTCCAATAGACAGTCTACAAATCGGGTATTCTCTACTCTATGGTAGTAATTTTGATTTTGGTAGATATGTTCTGATGAATTTAGGTGATAAACTGTCAGAGTCTACTACAGTTTATTATGCTCGATTTTGTCAAATGCTGTTCAATGCTTGTGTACCTGGTCTAGAGATTGCTGATACTGATGCAATTCAGCCTTTTAGAGTCAACAAGAGAATATTCTCTGATATGACTAATAAGGATGTTGGTAAAGAAAATCTCCCTGCCTTTGTCATGCTACTTGCTTTGCAAAATTTTCTCAATCAACCTCAAGAACAACCACAACCACAACATGAATCACTAAACATTGATCGTCCTCAAACACCAAACACTGAACCACCTACATCAACTACTCCCTCAGCACCTACAAAACAACCTTCACACACTTCACAAAAAAACTCTGAATCATCACAATCTCCACCACAATCACAGTCTAAAGCACAAAGAGTTAAGAAGGCAATCACTGAACGACATGCAAGGGCTAAGCAGGCAATAGAGACACAAAGAAAAGCAAAATAGACATCTCCTGGAGCTGTTTATACTAGAAGAATGAAAAGAATAAAACAAACGGCAAACATACCTAAGTCACTCTCAGTGGTAGCACAATCTCCACAATCTAGTGAAGAGGATTCAGATGAAGTGCCTCTAGCAAAGAGAAGAAAACTGGTAATTTCTGATTCTGTGGATGAAGATATTGAAGCTCCAGAGGTGGTTTCACAGCAAACACCTACTGTTGAGGTTGAGAAAGTTGAAATACCTGCAGAGGTTGAAATACCTGCAGAGGTTGAAATGCCTGCAGAGGACAAAATGCATGCAGAAGAGGATACTAGAGATGGCTTTTCTCCAATGAATGATATCCTTGATTCATTTATGCCATTCTCTGATCCTATCTCTGATACTGGTGCAGCTGATCAACCTACGGTTGTCCTTTCTGAAACTGTGGCATCCCATACTGAGTTAATATCATATGCTCACCAAACTGTTGAAGGAGGAGATGAAATTGATCAAGCAACCAAGCCTACTTCTCAGTCTATGCCTGTTGCTGACAAGGATGTAAACTCTGTTGCTGAGCCTGAGCAACATGGAGAAAATCTTGACAAGGCTGCAGAAGAAATTGCTAAAACTGTGGCTGACACTGCTCAACACAGTGTTTTACTTGAAGATGAACATGCTAAAGCTGCAAGTGTTGAACCTGAAGGTGAAAGCAGTGCAAACTCTGATTCTTCTCTGAGTGCACCAGTACAAACAAACAATAAACATACACCTTTCACTCAACCTTGTCAGTCTCATGAAGATGAGATAGCACAGCTTGCAAAATCTGCTGCTGACTGGTACAAAGAGGATTGCATTTTTCCACGAGGGAGAGCAGCTGATTTTGTTAAGCAAACTGCTGATACAATCTCCAATCCAGAGATTCTTTCTTGCTTAAAAGCAACTGTAGTTCAAGTCAAAACTCTGGATAGAAGATTTGATGACACTACAAAGGCACTCACTGATTTGAGGACTGAGATCTTAACTACAGACATGAAAATGGAAAGAGAGTCAAAACTCATGAATACAAAATTTTCTAAAGCTCAAGACAATCTCTTTGCCAGGCTGGGTAAAGTTGAAGAAAATCAGTCTGCCTTGTCTGTTAAAATTGATTCTATTGCTACCTCCTTGGAGTTAATTACATCTATTCTAATGCCTGATGATGTCAAAAAGGGGGAGAGAGTTGTCAGAAGGAATAGTGCTGGAGATGGAGGAGCAAGTAGTAAAGGAAAGAACAAAACTGAAGAAGTTCAAACTTTGAGAACTAGCAAGTCATCTAAATCACAGTTTGTTGGGATAAATACTGATACTCAAGGTACTTCAAAGACCAAGAGTTTGCTATTACCTTCTAATCCACAGACTGATGAAGAATTGGCTGCTAAGTTGTTTATTGAAGAGAATGAGGAAGGAGTTACAATTGAGGACATTGAAGCTGAAGAAAAGAGTTTACAAGAAGAACATCTCAAGGCTTTAAAGTCTGGTAAGATAAAAAGAGGAAATGCTCCTAGGCCTGTTTTTAAAGGTGTTGTGATCAAGGAAAGGGCTGATGTTAGTCAAAGATCTCGGTTTTCAAAGGAAACAATGGCAACAGAAGCTCAACTCAAGATGAAAGGCATTGAAGGAGAAAGTTCACAGAAGAAAGTTACAACTTCTGTTGCATCACAAGTTATAACCACACCTTTACAATCTTCTCAATTGAAATCGGTTTTTGGGAAATGAACAATTCAAGATCCAAATATATTATCTGGAGTTTCTATGAATATTTCTGATGGAAGAGCCTTATCTGGTAAAGTTGGAAATAATAAGGGTGGACTAGGTTCACACAGAGACAAAAGGCAATATACTGGTCCTAGAGATCCTTCTTCACTGGCTGTTCCAGGTCGTGGTGTCACTCAAGAGAGTTTGGACAGACTGGAATCAGTACAGTTAGTTTATCAGAAGAGTTTAAAGAAGGACTTTCTCTTGTACTTTATGGCTGATGGGACAGTATTTAAAATTGGTGAGAATGATATTGGCTTGAAATGTTGGGAAGAACTAGAATATGTTCTATATCTTTTCAAGGTGAATAGTCAATGGACTCAATCAGTTGCTAATGTGCTCAGAAAGAGGATGCTTCAGAATTTGGCAATCAGAGGAGAGAAGTATAATAGCAGATATGTTCCTAAGTACAGGGATTACAATGGAAATCTTATTGAAATGAAGAAAGGTACTGCAAAATTAAAGACTGATTTGGGAATCACAGTACTTGACTTCAATTCACAGTCAGAAGAAGTCAAATTTATCAGACTGGGAAATGAGATGAGAAGGAACAAAATCTATGATCTTAGGGCTGCTATCTACCAAACAGATGAGAGTGATCTTCAGCTTAGAGAGATTAAAGAAGCTATGAAGATTGAGCTTGAAAATGCAGAAAGAAGATTGCTCATAGATTATCTCAGAGCGATGCCAGATCTTGAAGTGATAAAAGATTAAGGTCTGTAAGGATTTTCTTATTCTCTGTAGATTTTGTTAAGTAGAAGCTTAGACTCTGAATTTGTATAAACACTGTATTTGTCTATTTGTTTTGACATCATCAATTATTGTCATTAACTTGTGCATTTTTGCTAATGAACAAGTTGGGGGAGATTGTTAAATATAATTGATGTGTTTTAATCAGTGTTTAAGTGTTACAGTGAATTATCAGAGTTTAGCTGGAAGCGGTCAGAGTTTAGTGTAAACTCTGACAGAAGGAAGCTCGACAGAGTTTGTCAAACTCTGTCTGGAGGCAGCGTCTACTGGTCAACAGTGAATGAAGTTTTATTATGGAAGCGATATCTTTGAAGATTGGATAGCTATCAAAGATATCGAGTTGACTTAGGAGACGTGTGACAATCTGTAATTGATATCATTGTATAGCTGATTATTAGGAATATCAATTAGCAATTGTATCGTAGCTATATGTTTTATAAATACAATTAGGTTAACCCTAGAAGGGTATCGTACAACGAATTATCTTTATTGTAACCTAGCAGCTCTTTGTGATAGTTTACATCACGAAGAGGGTTCTTAATACCAGAAGTTTTTAAGTGCATAAACGTATTACTTGTTAAACTCTCATACAAATTTGATTATTAATTGTGTATTCGGCCTAACACTAGATCTTCCACAAATAAAAATATAAAGTAAAATTTATATTTAATTAATTAAATATTAAATTTTCGGAGAAAATTTTACAAATAAATATTAAATATTTATATTTACATCATATTGACATATAATACTACAAAATTATGTACAATCATATAAATAAATATTAATATATCTAATATAAATATTAGCATATCTAATATAAATATTAATATTTAAATGTATATTTATTTCGTATACTTCATTTCGTGTCGTGTCGTACCCAAAGAATAAACACAAAACCGATACTAAATCTCAATCGTGTACTTTCATGTTCATGTCGTATACTTAAAATGCAAACACAAACACTAAATTTTGTGTCGTTTCGTGTCGTATTTTCGTATATTGCGGTAAATTATGTGAACTAGTTTTTACGTTTAAAAAAAGAAAAACAACTTAGCTAATATACAAAAGAGTAGTTACAACTTGTGATGGGCCATTATATGGAAAAGAAAAAAGGTTGTGATGGGTCACTTGTTTTTAAAATTTGGGTTGGGACTTTAGTGTTTGTTTGGGCTCATGTTTCTAGTGTAGTCCCGTCTGCTTTTGCAAATTTTTAGTTCATGTGAATGTCCTCTAGTATACAGAGGTACTCATACATAGACTTGAAATAATTGTACATAAATAATTTATGAATTGCTCACAACCTGCATTCTATTCTATCATACCGTTTAGAAACTTCAAAAACTCCACAGATTCAAAGTGTATCCATAGCATTTACCTCTTCGGTTCTTTTCATGGGGTTAGTCTCAAAAATTGGCATCACTCTACAATCTTCAATGGAGTTAGATCATCCGGAGAATTGATTGCAGGGGAAAATGTATCATCATGTGACTTGTGAGGATAAGTTGGGTTGGGAGAAGGAGTATAAGTTGAATTACTAGCAAGTTAACTAACGTAAAGTAAGAAACTTATACGATGAACCAAACATATACTTGAACTTTTAGCAAAAATCTGTAAACTATTTTCCAATTCAATTAATGGGGACTTCAGTTGGGGGTTTGTCCTCATTCAAGTTATTAATGAAATATATTTTAAATTTGTCAAAAAAATATAAAAAATCCAACACATCCACGTTGATATTGAATAAAATTTACTGGGATGTGACTAAATAGTTGTGAAATCTTATTTTATTTTTAATGGAATTGAATATCAGGTACAATGTACATGTAAAGACTAAATGTCACCGGCCAGTTTACAGGCTACGTTTAAATTAAATTGCGGGCCGGACATAATCATGTATGGGCTTCACATGAGAAAAGAGTGGGCTTCTTTGCTGGGTGTTTCCAGATATTTTTTTTGACAAAATATCATGTAAACGCGGTATTTTGTATTTTTACTTAATTTAATTATTCTTTACTTAATTTTCTATATTATGGTACATATTTATTTTGTAGTAACGGACAATTATATTTAATAAAACAAAATAACGATATTATAATTCCTAATATCCAATTATCTTTTTTAGCCAAAACATAATATCTTTTCTAATTTTTCTAACAAAAACCTATCATTTTCCAAAAATATCATGGGTCATTCTATTTAATGAAATAAACTAATAATAGTATAACTACTAATAACTAATTGATATCATTTTCAGCAAAAACGTAATATCTTTTCTATATTTTATAACTAAAATATATCTTTTTCTAAAAATAGCATGGCCAACATATATATAAATCTATACTATTATATTAAAATCGAAACATTGAAAGTTTGTCGATTTGATTTTCGATGCAGTTATCCTAATTATTAAAATAAATAATAACATAATATAATTAATGGTAATTAGCCAATTGCCTTTTTCACATTTACTTTTAGTTGAACATATTACCTTTTATAAACACCTAAAAACATCAAACGTACCATATCTTCCAATCATTAATATTTTCTTTCTAATTAAAATACGTTACATTTTTATCTAAACTAATCTTACGATCATTAATATATACCAAAAAATATAAAATCATATTTTCCAATTATTAATAAAATATATTAAAAATTCATATACGTTATTTATACTAAAGAAACATTAATATAATCCATAAACATAAGTATATTAAATTATATTCAATTAAAATTGAAAAATTATTAAAAGTAATGATTATATAAAAATATAATTGTAATTATATCCTTATTATAGTTATATATAATAAGCATAAGATGGTTCTTATCCAAATTTATGGTCACTGTACTACCAAAAGCATATGATCTGTGGGATTAAAAAGTTGAGTTAAAAGCCATCCGTTGGCTTATAAATATAAATATACAACTGTATAATATATTCTCGTTTTTGGATTACAAATTAAATTATAAATGAGATATATATTACTGTCCGTATTAATTGGATACACCTACTATATCCTTATATACAATAAGTGTATGAGAGATCTTATCTATAATTTGGCCATTGTACAGCCAAAATAATCTCAACCGTCGAATTTAATATTTTTAAAAATAGACGATCAAAATTATATCATATTACAAAGAAATTATAATCTACAAATGATATAATTAGAAAAGGTTAGACTATAATTGAATTTTAAAAAGAAAATTATATTCTAAAAAGGATATAATTAAAAAAGGTTTTGTTTAATTTTAAAAGAAAATTATAATCTGGAAAAGGTTGTATTAGAATTGAATTTTATTTAAATTTTTATTGGTATTAAAAAAATCATATTACTATTTGGGCTCTATCTTGATATCTAGAAATTAGATTTGGATGATTTTATAGTCCACGCGAAATTCATAAAATTATCTTTAATTTAGTGATGATTTAATAATTATTATTCAAATGGAAACACTTAGAATCTCAAAAGAAAATATTATTACAAATTTTTATATTAATCATATTCAATATAGAAGTCCTACACTGATAATGTTATTCAATGTTGAAAACCTAATTATATATGATTTAAATCGTTGACATGCACCTTTTCGTATTTCAATATAAATACACTTTTTAGTTTATAAAATATTATTATAAAAAAAATTTATGCTAGATCTAACGATTTTCATCTGTCTACTTTAAGATCTAACGGTTATTATTTTTTTTGTCATAATAAGGTTCAAACTATCGATTATCAAAGTTTTGGACAAAATTCCTCTTATACTTATTATTAAAACTAGCTTATAACCCGTGTAACGCACGACTCCTTTTCTAATATCTATAAATATATTTTTTATTTAATATTTATTTGTTATTAGTTTACATATCAAATTGTTGTTAAAAACTTTATATATATATATATATATATATATATATATATATATATATATATATATATATATATAAGATTTTACTCATTCAATTTACAATGTGTTTTATCTTGAATTCTTAAAATTTGATTTGAACGATTTTATTGCCCACGTGAAATTAATAAAATAATATTTAATTTAGTGATGGTTTAATAATTATTTTTCAATTAAAACTACCAATAAAGAAAAGAGAGAAGAAAATGACGGTTTTTTATGTTTAAAATTCTATTCGATTTAGGAAATCTACTTATATTTCGTTTTGATTATCAAAATAACCTTTTTATTATTTGAAGATAGTTGCACTAACAACCAAATATATTTTTATTAATTAGTTTAAGATGGATTTTGTCCAAAACTTTGGTAGTCGATGGTCTTGTCCTCAGTACGACAAAGTAAATAAGAATCGTTAGATCTTAAAATAAATAGATGAAAAACGTTGGATCTAGCACAAAAATTATTTTATATTTTAACATGTAAACTAAAAAGTGTATTTATGTTGAAATACAAAAAAGTGAACGACAATGATTTAAATCATATATAATTAGGTTTTTTACATTGAATAGGATTATCAATGTAGGTCTTTTACACTAAATAGGATTAATATAAAAATTCGTAATTATATTTTATCTAGAGATTCTGAGTGTTTCCATTTCGATGATAATTGTTAAATCATCAGAGAATATGTAAATTTCCAGCTCGCCGGAAAATTAGAGCTCACCAGAGAATATGACCGGAGGTCGGAGAATATGATGGCAGTAGCAGTGGGTGTGGATAAGTTGGGTTTGTGTGTATTTAAATTGGATGTGAATGTTTAAATGGGGCCATTAGATTTAATTAGATCCTAAGGTTAATGGAGGTTTCTAGTTTTTATTTTAAAAGTGGTTTCTATTTGATCACTAGCATATATATATATATATATATATATATATATATATATATATATATATATCAAGTTTTTAACAACAATTTGATATGTAAATTAATAACATATAAGTTTAAAAAATATTTATATAATTATAGATATTAAAAAAAGGAGTCGTGTGTTGCACGAGTTATGAGGTAGTATTAAATAAAATTTATAACATAATAAAAGAAATCCGTGCATCGCATGGACATTGAAAATTTGTCGGTTCGGTTTTCGGGCACGGTCATCCTAATTATTAAAATAAATAATAAAATTATATAATTAATGATAATTAGCCGATTGCCCTTCTTAATTAAAAGACGTTTAATTTTAATTGATGATATTACCTTTTATAAATATCTAAAATATCGTATCTATCAATCAATAATATTTCTTTTCTAATTAAAACATGTTAACTTTTAATTTAAAACGTAAACTCGCAATAATTAATATATACCCAAAAATATCACACCATATCTTCTAGTCACTAACAAAATATAATAGAAATTCGTATACAACGAATAATGACCGTTAGATTTTTAGTTAGAATCGCTAGATCTAATAATTAGATATATATGATTAAATTAATTTAATAAAATTTCAAGGTTCGAATTCCGTCAATGACATATTTATTTTAAAATTTTATAATATAAGTTTTACAACATGCATATCATTAATTAAATTTATATTAATAAATTTAAATTATAAATAAAATTAAATATTGAAAATAATGATTAAATAAAAATATTATTGTAACATACAATAAAATTTGTTACATATCAAAAGAAATCCGAAAATGTTTTGACAATGAGGGTTAGCAATGCCGATGTGTCAAAGTTGATAGTGACATATTTGTATGTGTTGAATGTAGATGTGATGAGATATGTATTAGCATTGTATTGTATAAAGAAAAAGTTGATGAACTGATGTTTTAAAGATATTGATAACTATTGAAATTATTATGCACTAAATTGAATGAACTTCACTATTAAGATGTTGGTGTCTAGTAGTGCCAATATGAATTAAGTGGATGCTAGATAATGCCAACGTCAAATAAAGGATTCTTTTTATTTTTAATTATTAGAAAACGTACTTACACGCTCCAAACGAAGACGCTACATGTATTGTGATCTTGCAATATATACTTATGGTGGCTGGCATGATGTTATGAAAATTTGCTAGAAAGCATCGCAAGATCACAACGCATCCCCGCTCTGAGCATGTAATTATGTTTTTTAATACTTAAAGATAAAGATAATCATCTTTGTGGTATCGACATTATATTAGGCATCGATTTAATTGAAATTGGTGATAATAGGTACCAATTTTCGAATACATGATAGTTCATTCAATTTAAAGTATAGAAATATTTTCAATAATTATCTAAATATTTGAAACTCCAATTAATCAATTTTTACTTTACATAATACTAGACTATTACTTATATCAGAAACCATATCTTTATTTAGCCCATATTAAAATGATGTCGTTAACTTCGACACAATCGTCATTACTAACCTCCATGATCACAAACCACCGATTGACTCGCCGTCCTCTGAATTCGTTATCATCAATTAAGATGTGATCTCTTCACGTATGCCTGTAACTCAATCATTGAGTATATCGATTATCAAATATAATCAAACCTATTATGCTTATTCATGATTAGCTATGCCTATAATATCTAATCTCTTTTGTAACTTGATATTTATTGTAACAACAGATTATATATATAAATATAATATGGTAGTTAGAAGCGTTAATAGCTCCTTATGAAAAACGTTCAAAATCACAATACATGTGATACCTTTATCCCAAAATATGTGACCATTTTATTGTAAATTGAACACAATACTAATGCGTATTATATATACTTGAAAATAAAGAAAATCTTTTTCCAAAATTAGTAGTATTACGTAGCAACTTAATCGAAATTGTCATATTAGGCATCGACTCCGAAAACTAGTATTTTATATTCAATATTCTTAGTTTAAATATAACAACTTTTTTTGCTTAATACCTAATATTTATGTGCATTAAAATTTAACAGTATTTACGTGTCATTAAAACTTTTCCAAAAGTAATATAATTTATGGAAGTATAGAACTTTTTATTTAACTAGTTTTTCAGTCATAACAAAATATCACCACAAAAATCCATAAAGAACTTGGATTGAATAAAAAAACAAGGGAAATTCTTAATGGTACCCTCTTAAAATTGGCTTTTCTAAATGGTACACAAAATAGTTTTGGCTTCCGAATGGTACCATTATACTATTATGTCATTTTCTGTAGTACCCCTACCGTTAACTTCCGTTAGTCAAATGTTATATTTTGGGTACCATTTGTAAAAGGCAGTTCTAGGAGGGTACCATTGATAATTTCTCTTAAATATATTATTCTTATTTTTTTATCTTATTATTCTAAAAATTGCCTCTTCGTATTTATGTGATGATCGAAGATAAATAGAGTAGTGAGAAGATGGAAGATAAATACTCCCTCTGTCCCAACGAATTGTTTACATTTGGGACAGAGAGCTCGGCACGCATTTTAAGGCTCTTATAAAATATAGTTCCATAATCTATTTTTAATTTTTTTTCTTCTGAATAAAAATTTAATGTTTAAATTTGTATTCAAAAAAATAAAATTTTAGAAATAAGTTATGTAACTATACTTTATATACACCTTAAAATGCGTGACAAACAGTGCTGAAAATATGTAAAGAAATGGGTGAGACGGAGGGAGTAGGGTAATGAGAAGATGCACTCGGATTAAAACAAATGAGATTCTTCGTTGTTTAGTTAGAGATGATACTCGATTTTTGAACCCGATTATACTGAATTTGATTATCCCAAATTTCACTCAATCAAATTTCCCTCATTTTAATCTAACCCGGCTTTAAGAACTGATATTTAGTCTAATACGTATATATGTCTAAATTTTTAGAATAATAGGATCAAAAAAAAATCAGAATAATATATTTAAGAAAAATTATCAATGGTACCCTCCTAGAATTGTCTTTTACGAATGGTACCCAAAATATAACATTTGACTAACGGAGGTTAATGGTAGGGGTACTACAGAAAATGACATAATAGTATAATGGTACCATTCGGAAGCCAAAACTATTTTGTGTACCATTTAGAAAAGCCAATTCTAAGAGGGTACCATTAAGAATTTTCCAAAAAACAATAATAAATGAGTAATTTTAATGTAATTATATATTTTTGCTAAATGACAAATTTATATTTTTATAAATTTGAACTAATGGCAGTAGTTGGCAATGATACTTTCGTAACTGAAACTAAAGAATAATTGGCAATATAGACGATGGTAGTTGGCAGTTATACTTTTGTAACTTACAGTAGTAGTTGGCAGTTATACTTTTGTAAATGACGATAGTAGTTGGAAAAGGTACTTTTGTAACTAAAGGTGATTGTACTCCCAAAGAAACTGATTATAGTAGTTGACAATGATACTTTTGTAACTAAAATTGACGATAGTAGTTGTCAATATAGACAATAGTAGTTGGCGGTTATAATTTTGTAACTGATGGTAGCAGTTGGCAATGATGTTTTTGTGATGGAAGGTGATTGATATCAATTTTGTCTATTGGATGCTATGACTATAATAATTGGCAATGATGTTTTTGTGAATAAAGATGATTGATTTCATTTTTATCTATTGGAAGACTCTACAATTTAATTATTGAATTGTAATATTTTAACAATATGTAAATAATATTTTTGAAATTATTTTTAACCAGTCCCTTTTTTCAAAACATATTCTATGCATTCCTTTTAATAAGATATTGGCATTGGTATATATACATATTCTATGACACACACACATAGTAATATACTCCCTATCCCTCTATCTTTTTTTACTTCTATTTTTTTTTTTGCATATTTATAAGCGTATGCGTATTATAATTTTTTTTTCATAAATTCATCTTAATTTTTTTGATTGACATCAATTTTGTCAATTGGAATACTCTGAGAAATAATTGAAAATGATCCTTTTGTGAATAAAGATGGTTGATATCAATTTTATCCATTAGAAGAATCTAGAATTTAATTAGCGAATTGTACAAATATAATTAATATTTTAATATTGTGTAAATAATGTTATTGAAATTATTTTTAACTATTCACTAATATTTTTATAAAATATTCGATGCATTTCTTTTAAAAGGATACCGATATTGAAATCTATTTACATTATTAAAGGAGAACACAAGGGCAAAAAGTGCTAAAAAAATGGCTGTGAAGTTACAGTTTTACCTCTGCATGTCACAAAATTACAAAAATGCCGTCCTTATATAATTTATGCTAAAAATATGTGATTTTTTGTATTTATTGGGAATCGAACTTCTAACCTCTTCTAACAAGTTTAATGACATAACTACAATGCTACATTGAATTTTGAGTTTACTTTCAAAATTTTATTAGATATGCCACGTATCCTCCTTTTATCCTAAGTTATTTTATTTTAACTCTGGAGTACAATAAAATGTTGGTTTAATATATTTATATAGCTCCGTTTTTTCGGTTATCGTAATTTTATATATAACCATTTATTCAATCATCTTTATAAATTTTTATAAAACTTGTATTTTTTTCAATTGAGTATATATAAATTATTTTGTTAATTATTATATTCTATTACTATATATTAAACTTCAACACAAGGGAAAAGTTTGCCAATTTAATGGTTGTGAAGTTACAATTTTACCCCTATATTTTCAAAAATTACAAAAATTTCATCCTTTAATAGTTACGTAAAAGGTAGTGATATTATGTTTTTGTTGGAATTCGAACCACCAACCTTTTTCTATGACTCATGTCATAACCAACTTTGTTACACTCAATTTTGAGCTTTGTTTAAAAATCCTATAAGATAAATCACATTTTCTTTTCTTGTATATTCCTCTTTTATTTTTATTTTTGAGTAAATAAAAAAATGATTTATATTATTTCTAGAATATTGGATAGATAAAATTACAAAAATATTCTAATCGATTGAGTATACTCTACAATTCTCTTTTGCCATTTTAGATAATTAATATAAAAAAAAAATTTAGATTATACATACTATAATCGAATTTCAAAAAAAGACATTTATTTACATGCGTATTCATATAGATATTAAATCCTTGAAATAAAATTTGGTTGTAAGAAATATACAAATTTTAGTTATCAAATCATTCATAATTAATAATTGCATCACATCAATTTTAAGTATATAAAAATTTAAATATATGAGTTATATTAGGAGATTTTGGTCGACCAACTATTTAGACTTTCAACGAATTAAATATATGCTTGGTCTAAAAACATAAATATTTAGACATACACGACAAATAATTGAAATAATGTTAAAAAGATAAGAACTCTAAAAATAATTGAAAAATTGATCTATGTTATATATAAAAAAGTAACATAATTAACATTAAATAAAATTATACGTTTAATTCTAATTGAATAAAATTTATTCAATCATATAAAATTTATTTATTTCTAATTGAAATTTTAAAGACATAAATTTTATACGTTTAAATAAGAATTTTTTATAACTTAAACTAAATTTTTTTAGACATGAATTTCCTGGTTTTAAATTTTTAAATGATATGAATTGATAATGATTACATAAACGTTGCCCGTGATATTTCTAGAAAATGAGAAATTGTAGTTAGAAAATATAGAAAAGATGATACATTTTAGGTAAAAAACGTTACTCGATTAACTATTAGTAATTAAATATAAAAAAATTGATTATCTATTAAAATTAACACGTTTTACATGAAAAAGAAAATTGATTAGTTATTAGTAATTATAAATAATTAAGTAAGAATAATTAAGTAAATACTATAAATTATTAAGTGAGGGTAATTAAATAATGATTATAAAAATGGGATATTTACATAAATATATAAGATTTTAACAATTACTTTCAATTTTACTACCATCCAACTATCTTTTCACTTCTATAAAATCATTTTTTCAAAAATACTACCTCATTATAATTTTATGTTTTCAAAATTCCAAAAATACTACCTTCCTCAGTTGCAACTTTTGCAACCTCATTTGCAACTTCCAGTTTTCAAATTTCTGATTTCAAGTTCTGGGGTTCAGATGACATTTTCGACCACTTTTTTGGAATCTAGATCTAGATTCCAAAAAAGTGGTTGAAAATGTCATCTGAACCCCAGAACTTGAAATCAGAAATTTGTAGCATCTCAGTTGCAAATGAGGTTGCAAGGCCCCGCCAGAGGCACTCATAATTGGTGAATTTGGGTTGCATGGCCCCGCAGGGGCACTCATAATTGGTGAATTTGGGTTGCAAGGCCCCGCCAGGGGCACTCATAATTAGTGGATTTCTGATTTGCAACTTTCAGTATTCAGTTGCAACTTTTGCAACCTCAGTTGCAACCTCAGTTGCAACTTTTTCAACCTCAGTTGCAACTGAGGTTGCAACAGTTGCAACTTTTTCAACCTCAGTTGCAACATCAGTTGCAACTTTCAGTATTCAGTTGCAACTTTTGCAACCTCAGTTGCAACCTCAGTTGCAACTTTTTCAACCTCAGTTGCAACTGAGGTTGCAACAGTTGCAACTTTTTCAAGCTCAGTTGCAACATCAGTTGCAACTTTTGCAACCTCAGTTGCAACAGTTGCAACTTTTGCAACCTCAGTTGCAACTTTTGCAACCTCAGTTGCAACATCAGTTGCAACTTTTGCAACCTCAGTTGCAACAGTTGCAACTTTTGCAACCTCAGTTGCAACTTTTGCAACCTCAGTTGCAACTAAGGTTTGCAACTGAAACTGAAAGTTGCAAATCAGAAATCCACAAATTATGAGTGCCCCTGCGGGGCCATGCAACCCAAATTCACCAATTATGAGTGCCTCTGGCGGGGCCTTGCAACCTCATTTGCAACTTCCAGTTTTCAAATTTCTGATTTTAAGTTCTGGGGTTCAGATGACATTTTCGACCACTTTTTTGGTATATATATATATATATATATATATATATATATATATATATATATATATATATATATATATAACCTCATTTGCAACTGAGATGCTACAAATTTCAAATTTCCAGAAATTTGAAAACTGGAAGTTGCAAATGAGGTTGCAAAAGTTGCAACTGAGGAAGGTAGTATTTTTCGAATTTTGAAAACAAGGTCGGTATTTTTAGAATTTTAGAAAGATTGGTAGTATATATTTAAAAATCTAATAGTTTATATGGGTAGTTATAAACTTATCCCTATAAAAATTTGGGTAAGGGTAATTAGGAAAAAACACAAAGTACCGTACCAACCGATCAAACTTTCAATATTTCGGCTATTATAATATAGTATATAAATATATAGATAATATAATATGATAAAATATTATTTATTTTAATATTATATTAAAAATATTGTAATTTTTAGAATATAATATAATATAATATAATATTATTTAATTTGTCATTAAAAATTTTAATATATGAATTTTGTAGTCTTATATATTTTTATTTAATTTTTGCTTGAAATTTTTAAAATATGAATTTTGTAAACTTAAAATTTTTAATTGATATGATTTCATTAAAATATTTAAATATATGTTACACATGACATTTTTAGAAAATAAGATATTTTAGTTAGAAAATATAGAAAATATATTACGTTTAAAGTGAAAAAGGTAATTAGTTAGTTATACACTATTATTGGTTTATTTCTTAAATTAGAATAACTCGCTATATTTTTGGAAAGAGAAATATTTTAGTTAGAAAAGTTGATAGTATAATATTATAATATAATATTTATTTTAATATTATGTCAAAAATATTGTCATTTTTAGAACCCGTGCGATGCACGATTTTTTTAATATAGTACAATTTTAATTTAATTTGTCATTAAAAATTTTAAGATATGATTTTTGTAGGATTATATAATTTTTATTACTATGAAAATTTTAAGATATAACTTTTGTAGACTTTAAAATTTTTAACTGATATAATTTCATTAAAATATTTATATATAAGTTGCCCATGACAATTTTAGAAAAAAGATATTTTAGTTAGAAAATATAGAAAAGATATTATGTTTAAGCTGAAAAAGGTAATTAGTTAGTTATACAATATTATTAGTTTATTTCATAAAATAGAATAACCCGTGATATTTTTGAAAAATGAGGGATTTTAGTTAAAAAAGTTAGAAAATGTAATGTGTTGTAGCTGAAAAAGCTAATTAGTTAGTTATTAACAATTATAATATTTTTATTTTTTTATAAATAGAATTGCCTGTAACTACAAAATAAATATGTTCCAAATAAAAGAAATTAATTCAAGAATAAATAAGTAAGGGTAATTAAGTAAAAACACAAAGTACCGTATCGACCGATTGACTGACCGACCAAACTTTCAATGTTTCAGCTATTATAATATAATATAAATTTAATATAATTTAATGTACTCATGTTTACAGATTATACTAATGTTTTCTTGTTATAAACAACGTATATGGATTTTTAGATAGGATTTTTTTAATATTATATGAATTTTTCATTAATTTTTCATTAATTTTTTTAAAACATGAATTGTAAAGCTTTAAATTTTTAAATGAGATAATTTGATAATAATTATATCAATGTTATCCATAATATTTCTAGAAAATGAGGGATTTTAGTTAGAAATATAGGTTTTAGTTGAAAAGATAATCGGTTAATTATTAGTAATTTTAAAATTATTATTTTATTATATTAAATATAATTCCCGTGATATAATTGGAAAATAGAGGTCTTATTTAGAGAAAATTAAAAAAGTAACATGTTTTAGGTGAAAAGTATAATTGATTATATTATTGTAATTATAATTTAATGATGTTAATTTACTAAATAAAATAGCTCGTAATATTTTTAGAAAAGGAGAAATTAATGTTTCCCGTAATATTTATAGAAAAAGAGGGATTTTAGTTAGAAAATATAGAAAAATGAAATATTTTAGCTGAAAAATGTAATAGTTTATTATTAGAATTATAATATTATTATTTTATTTTATTAAATAAAATCGTCCGTAATATAATTGGAAAAAGAGATATTTTAGTTAGAGAAAATGTAAAAAGTAACCTGAAAATTAAAAAAGTGACATTTTTTAGATGAAAAAGGTAATTGATTAATTTTTAGTAATTATATTTTAATTATCTTGTTTTACTAAATAAAATTGCTTGTAGTGTTTTGATAAAATGAGAAATTAATGAGAACCGTGATATTTCTAGAAAAAAGGGAACTTAATTAGAAAATAAAGAAAAGATGATACGAGTTAGCTGAAAAGGTAATCCCTTAATTATTAAAATTATAATATTATTTTATTTTTATTAAATATAATTGCCCATGATATAATTGAAAAAAGTGAGATTTTAGTTAGAGAAAATAGAAAAGGTAACGTGTTTTGCCTGAAAAAGTTTATTGATTAGTTAATAGTAATTATAATATAATTATGTTATTTTATTAAAAAAATTGCTCCTAGTGTTTTTAAAAAAGGAAAAATTTAGTTAGATAAAATATATAAGATATTGTATTTTACCTGAAAAAGAAAATTATTTAGTTATTGAAAAATAGAATAGGTAATATGTTTAATCTGAAAAAAGAAATTGATTAGTAAAGGAGAAATTTTAGTTAAATAAAATATAAAAGATATTGTATTTTACCTGAAAAAGAAATTGTTTAGTTATTGGAAAATAGAATAGATTATATGTTTAACCTGAAAAAGTAAATTGATTTGTTAGTAGGATAGATTTTATCTGTAATTAAGTAAGGATAAATAAGTAAAATCAATAGGTACCGTACCGACCGATCAAACTTTTAATGTTTTGGTTATTATGTAATAGTATAAATATAGATATAACAAATTGATCAATATAATATATAATGGTTGAGTACTTAGATCAGTATACGATAAAATCAAAAAATTTGATTGTAAATTTCATCTACATGCATAGGTCATTAAGGTCATTTTATCATATTTAACATCAAGTGAAATATTTCTAAAATTCTAAAATTGAGTTAAAAAATAACTCAAAATATAAAATTAAAAAACGGTATGTAAAATTACAAAATAAATATTAAAATATTAGATACATTAAAATTTTATCGTTTATCATATTTTTTATTAAAAAATTATTTAAATATATATATACAGACGAGAAATTAGTTCAGTGTCCGTGCTTTGCACGGGCATTTACGCTAGTATATATATATATATATATATATATATATATATATATATATATATACACGTAGTCATGTACTCTCTATCCCTCCATGTCTTTTTTACTTCTACATTATGTAACACCCCCAGATCCGGGGTCAGGGATCTGGTGGTTACGGTCTTACATCCATTCATAATACTTGACTTGAGTCCACAATAAATAAATCACATGCTGTGACCCCACAATAATTACCACTCACACACACAACAGTTATAGTCCCAGAGATGAAATTGAAATAAGTCTTACATTAAAGGGTTACGAATAAAAGTTATTACAATCCCAAAAGGATAACATCATAGGTTTAAAAGTTTTGCCGTTGATTACATTAATTATACATATAGTTAAACAGGAAACAAAAGCTGTCTAACTATGCTACCTCAGCAATGGCGGCTAGCATCTCAGCGGGTAGTCCGGTGGGTCGGGTAACCTGCTTGCGCCGAGTGCGCCTGACGCGAGCCATCTGTCCTAGCTGTTGTTGTGACATAATATAAACAAAGCAAGGGTGAGCGAAAGCCCACCAACAAATATATAACTGAACGATAATTTAAAACAGTTCAAAGCTATCTTTTAAACCATATGCCATGCATTTACGGAAATGATGCCAGTATAATATGAACGATGAAGTTACAAGGTAACTTAAAGTATTTGTTTGAAGGAATATCTGCTACATCAAAGTAAGCGAGATATTATTATCGTTATTAAGAAGAGGAACTTGCAAGAAAGGGTTGCAATTCCAGTTATGACTCTTTTCCAACTCTGCCAACAGTAATCATGTTGCAGGAAATAAATGAATTTGGATGATGAACCAATGATGGAGTATTCACCGCGCCCGCTGTTCCAATCTTGATGATCAGTCGAGATCGTACAGCTCAATTTAGATTTACTACCGGTAGAAGGAAGAACTGACGGCTTTACTTGTATACCGCCATGCTAGCTCTCCCCGGCCAACGGTTGGGCCAAGGGGATGGACCGGCGCTACTCGGCCTCTTACACGACTCCTAGTTCAAATAGAGTTCATGATTCTGAATATAACGTTCGTCCCCCTTTCCCCAAGTATAATACTTGTTGATAAGACTCCACAAAGTAGTCGTATCTAGTTGGAAAGGAAAATTTACCAATAACTCCCAAGCTATTACTTGGTAACGGATATCAACTTGTTCCAGTAATCTTACCCCTCGAAAGATGAGAAGGTAAACAACGACTTAATAAGTCAACGGCACCCGAGTTGCGGGTGAAGGGAATACTTTATGACCGGGAAGTCGACAAGATAAATAACATTTTTCCAAGTAAGGTTCCCTTATTATTAAGAAGATAGACTCAAAGATGAATGATGTCTGGGAACCTTTCTTGATATAAGATTAATAATAATATGACTTCGAAATATTTTCTGTAATAATCGAAGAAGATTAACCTTATCGAGATTATTCTAAGTATGGAATAAATATTCAGAGAATATTTATTGAGTTAAAATATTGAAAGAATATTTGGGAATATGAAAGAATATTTTTAATCAGAGTATTTCTCAAAATAATCCCTGAAGAAATATCAGGAGAATATTTATTGAATAAATAAATATTTAAATGAATATTCAAAACAATATTCATTAATTAATAAGACCTGAAAAGAATATTTAAGGTAATATTCATGATTAATTAGGAATTTAAATGAATATTCAAAAGTAATATTCATTTAATGAATAATATCCTAAATGAATATCAAGTAATATTCATTTAGTAATCCAAGCCTTAAGGAATATTCGAAATAATATTCGATAATTAAATCAAGCTTCAGATGAATATTAAAATAATATTCATCAAGTATTTAATATCTTAAATGAATATTCAAAAGTAATATTGATTTAATAAAATAATAATCTAAAAGAATATCCAAAATAATATTCATTTAATAGTCTCATCTTTAGAAGAATATTCGAAATAATAGTCGATAATCAGTTCGACTCTGAATGAATATTGAGAAATATTATTCGTTGAATAGTTACGTTCAAATAATTATTTGAAGTAAGGATCGTTAAAATAATTAGTCTCGAACGAATATTCAAATAATATTCGTCGCCCAAATAATAGAAAATATTTACTTAAATATCTTCTTCCGAGGTAATCTCGATATATCAAGGAATATTGACTCCCGGTCTATTTTTGATTAATAAGATATATACGCCCTTCTATGAGGGTCTTATAATAACCGGCTTATAACTGATATATAACTATCTAGCTTATAAGCCAACAATAACATTCAGGGAACAAGTATATCAATTCAACTTGAAAGTAGGCATGCATGCAATGGCATATGTATATCAGCAATCATATATATATATTTATTCAATCACAACAACAGCCTAAAAGAAGGGAATTGAAACTTGCCTGGTAGTCGAGTACGGTAAGGGGTAGTGGTAGCGGGTCCCGGTTCAGCCTGGTGATCTATAAATAGCCAAGGCATTCGGGATTAATCACTTAACATATTAAAAGTTAAGTTATACTTAAATCGAAACACGTTCTCGAGTTATCTCGTTATACCCCTATTAGTGGATTACTTATTATCACTGATCCGACCCGACATTCGTTCGTTAATACGACATGTCACTGCACTTATAGTTGGGACATACTTGAGTCATACGAGTTCTAAGGTTGATCGTTACGAACCAATCTTATACTCCGAGTTTTATCGCCCGTTTTCTAAGTGTTTTACCAAAGTTACAAAAGAGTCGTCTTTTAGGGGTTCGTTCGCGTTTAACCTTGACTCGAACATTTTTAATAAATCGAAAAATGCTCTTTTTGACATACGGTTTTCTTTCACACCTCCCTTCTTACCCCTAGTATTTATTTACCAAGATTCGCCATGACGTTACATTGCTTACGAGGGTTCAATTTCAGTTACGAACTTTTGTTTACGGATTCGAACTACTTTTAGTAATTTAGTCATAAATCCTAAACCGTAAGTCCGTTTCACGTGATCTTTATATCAAAACGAAGCTTATAACATAATCTAGCCTTTCATGGCAAAATCCGAGACTGGACAGTGTGTTCATGCTACTGCTAATCACGGTTTCTTAAGGCTAACGACAATCGGGCATTACGACGGCTATGTTTACATGATTTCCAAATTTCAAACCATCCAATAATTATAGTTTCCACTCCAAACAACATTTACATGTTATTCAACCATGAACTAAGACCAAGCAATGTCTTTCCGTTCATCTAAACTAATTTCACATTTAATAAATCCCAATCATAATCTTAAGGTCCTAAACATGCATTAAATCCATATAACTCATCTAAAATACCAAAACTTAAACTAAGAGCTTGGTTTTCAAGAGTGGTATACCTTCCTTGGTGTATGTATGAACTTATCAAGCCTTGTTTATCCCTTATCTAGCCTTAGTATAGCTTGAATAATCAAAAGAAATCAAGAAATAAAAGTTAGTTTATGAAGAACACTATTCATCATCATCTTTGATGATTTATTTGAAAATGATAAAAGATGAATTTGAAGCTGAAATTTCTAGGAGATCATTACCATGATATTTAGTACTTACCATAAAAATTTGAAGAACAAGTGATGGTTGGAAGTTGGACTTCCAATTAGCTAAGAATGGGCAGATTTTTATGAAGAAATGGAGAAAAATGGCGGTGGTTTGTTTTGTTTTGGTGATTTATGGCTAATACATGTATAACCCTTGCATATATAATGGATGCATCTCTTTTAATGTGTTGTTGGCAATCCAATGGTGCCACTTGTTGCTTCCTCATTGGGCCAAGTGTTGGCACTACAACAAACAACTCCATTTTTGCAAGAATGCAATTACACCACTCATCTTGTAGTTGACTTATAAGGATGTTACTTGGGTTTCTCCTTTTCCCACCAATTGCACTTGTTTGTCTCTTGGTTATTTATTCGTTCCTTTGTCCGGGTATTACTCAATTTCCTTGCTTGTTCGTTGATCGTTCGAGGGAATAACTCATTCGTTTCTAGTTAGGGTTTTACCGAAAACCTTCTTAATATTTCTAATACTATTCTTCATCTTACTTAATACTTCTCGAATTTAAATTCCTTAATTCCCTTTTATAACTCCTTAAGTCTTGTAGTGTCCAGGGAAATCTCGGAGAAAATAAAAGTGCTCTTTTTCTGAATCCGACGGCTTTTACATACACTCATTTTCTTCCTGGATCACTAATACGAACTCAGAAATCCGTTCCGAATACCGGGTATATCATTATTATAATAATATTCCAAATTCCACCAAAATCACTATTCATCACTTATTTTTATTTAATTCCTATAATTAGGAAAATGAACCTGGTTCACTCTCGAGTGCTTCTTAACCTTTTTACGGAACCGCTGGACTTATAATAGATATTGATTTGGATGACACAAGAATAATCTTACTTGAAGTAATATACTTATATCCTTAGGAGATAGATCATTCTTACCTATGCCGTCAACCAAAAGTATTCTGCATGACATGTAAGTAATTGAATTCAAATCCGTTCCATTTATTTAATAGATCTTCGTTACATCGCAGTCATAACCACTATTCATTCTTACATCATTAAATACATAAAAGTTTTAATCCCACCCAAAATCTGGGTTCTTACACATTATATGTTTTTAGGTGTACGCGTGTTATTAAATATTTTAATAAATTATTCTTAAATTTTTGGTTCTAGTTTATTAGTCAATTTTTATTGAAAAAACAATCAAAAGAAATTTATTTAAATTATAAGGTTTGTATATATTAAATTATGTATAAGAAATTAAAACAAAAAATATTATTTAGGATCATGCATGATGGGACCTTCGTTGTGACCTACTATTTTCAGTAATAGTTAAAGATAATTATAACATTTCTCCGATTTTAGCATTATTTGACACCAATTAAACTGAAATTGGCTACACTAGGCAACAACTTTTGGCAACACTAGGTAGCAGTTTTGGCAACACTAGAGCAATTTCTAAGTATAGTAAACTTCATTTAATTTAAAGCATCCAAATCTTTGAACTCATTTTCATTAACTTTTCACTTTACAATATTAGGTACATATCTCTGCTAGGACCATAACTACATTCAGCACTTATAAAAATCATGCAGTCACCATTAACACAATCGCCATTACTAGCCACCATGGTCACTAACCACCACTCCACTCGTCGTCCATTGACACTTGCCACCCTAATTCATTATCTACATCGTGTAAGCATTCACAGACTAATGCGCGATTCTCTCTTGCGCGTCCGTGAGTCAACCATAGAATATCTTGAGCAGCGCCAGACAGCTTGTTGGCTAGTTATAATCTTCACTCTCATTTTTAACTCGGCGTTTATTGTTGCATCGATATGCATAATGATTACGAGTTTGAATGAATCTCCTCAAGTGCACTTAAGAGTTTGGATTATTGGATATGCAATAAAGTATGGTGTGCACGGGGTTTGTGTGGGCTTGGAGTGTAAGAGAAGGTTGGATCGTGTGAGGGTTTGGAATGGTGAGAATTCCGAGGCTACCGTGAGGGATGAGAATTCGGGTTCTCAAAGGGATGGTGAAAATGTTGTACTAAATCTTGATCCTGAGAATGTTGTGCAAGATCATCGAGATGAGGAGCAAACTAGGTAGTTTATTATATTGTATATTATTTTTATGTTTAAATTAGCTCGTGTTGATGTTTTAAACTGGATTTGTATTTATAAGTTTTTTTTTAGGTTTTAGTTAAGATTTCTTAAAATTTTAAACTGTGTTTTGTAATGAGAAATAAATGAACAGGTGATAAAAAAAAAACTTGGAAAATCATCACATTTTTTGTTGAATTTTGACAAAATTACCGTAAAAATAGAATTTTTAATGTAATTTGTCTCAAATTTCAAGTATGTGTATTAAAAGATTAATTTAAATGTTATTTAACTATAATGGCGCAATGCACTAGTTTTGTGAATCTTGATCATTAAAGTATGTGTGTTAGTACTTCATAGTTAAGCTTAAATATTATTGGAAAACAATCGAGCAATGCACTTTGAATCTTAATCACCAAATACTCATCTTGGTAATGTTCTATAGATTCTATACTTGAAAGGGGAATAGCCGGTACATCTTACACGTCTATGATGTATAATTTTCAATTCTTGTTCTCTATCAATGTCATGTACTTTAATGATATGTAAATATTTCAACAGTGTTGCAACGCATCTAGACTCTGCATTGTGTTTCATTTGGTGGATAATTGGATTTTATTGGACCTATATTGGTGGCCAAACTTTGACTCACGATTCACCTCAACTCTACTGGTAAGTGTGATTATATGCATCATTTTTTCGAGTTTAAGAATTGAAGAACCCTTTTGTCTAATGTAAATACACTTCTTTCCCAGGTTGTGTATAACGTTCTTGGTATTCGACGCGTTTATAGTTGTTATTTGTGTTGCTGCGGCATTTGTTGTTGGGCGTGCTGTTTGCTTCTGTCTACCTTGTATACTTTCAATTTTATATGCCGTGACAGATTAGGTAAAGATCTACCATATTAAATCACTTTGCTGCTACTGCTAAGATTGCATCTAAGTTATATTTCCACCCCGAGCTATCTTGAATGCATAATAAACCAAATCAAACCAAACATACCAGGTATATCCTACTCATAAAGTAGGGTAAGAGAGAGGTAAGTGTTGGGACAATCAGATCTTGGCACTGCGATTTTTGATACAATAAATTAACGAGTACGAATAGAAAATTCACCTTGTTAATGGTTGATTCCACACTCTTCTATTGTATTCCAAAATTCCCTTGAGCGAATTGTGGTCTTCGTCTTCTCAAGTTAACCTCTCTTCTTGCTCCTGGGTGGCTACAAAATTTTTTCGACCAACCCTAGCAAGAAGAGAATAGGAATATATATAGGGCTACAATAGGGATCATGGATAATTAGGTTAGGCCTCCCAATGACATTCCGAGCCCAGCCCAATGTCATTTAATATTAATTCAATCCACTAAAGAATTAATATTTGCACTACCTTTCCTAATACCGTAATTTAATTAATTAATTCGGTTCCAATATTATTTGCTTATTGTTGAGTATTGAATACAGTAAAAGAATACAGAAGGGGGGTGAATGGATTCTTGAACTTTTCTTTGTTCTTGAATCTTTGCAGCAAGATATGTGTTGAGTGTGTGAGATATGTAAGTGCGGATAACAAAGACAAACACAACACAATATCACTTTAATATAATATTTTATTAGATAAAAATTTTGCTACATTCTGTGAATACAAATGATAGTATTCTTAGCTACGATTTTCTCAGAGAGATATTTCTTATGATGTATATGAAAAACTTATCACCTCTTCATCAGCTAAGAAAGTGAGGCTGTATCCTTATAGACATGGATACACCTACTTACTACAAATAAGGTAGGTAAACAAAATACTTTCCAGTCTGTCTATCTCATTTGAGTAAGAGTCCAAACGGTTACAGATTTGACTTTGCAAAGCCTGTTCAGATCCACTTCTTTAGCTCCTTGTCCCTTTGTCTTATCTCTCCAAGCTTCTTTGTAGGCTTTCCAATGTGCTTTATAGTACATAGTCAAATAAAGCATCTTGGCTTGTTGCAGGTTTCTGACTTGTACAATTCTTCAGTATTTTGTCTCCAAGAATGTATTCGAGAAGTGGCTAAGTGAATGATTTGAGAACTAGAATTGACTTAATCGATAACTCTGAGTTCTCGAATAGTGTTATATTGACATATCGAATCACTTCTCGAATAGCTCTTTTCTCTTGGAGTCCTTGAGATATCGAATAGAACATTTTGACATATCGAGTCCCTGAGATGTCGAATAGCATCTTGAGTCTTTGAGATATCGAATAGAGCATTGACTTGTTGACCCTTTTGAGAACTCGAATATCACCTTTGACCTGTTGACTCCTTGAGTTCTCGAACAGAGTAATAGACATATCGAATCTCTGAGATATCGAACAGTGTATTCAGAGATATCGAATAGTGTCTACTGAGATATCGAATCCCTGACTTCTCGAATGCTAGACTTCTCGAATAGACAAATGTACTTCTCGAATTGGTACTTAGGCAAATTCTTCATTTCTTCAAATCCCAACTGTGATTATTTTGCAGCTTTTATCTCCTTGCTTGAGGCATGAACCTTGGAACTTCTTTCAAGCATTATTCTTGACTTAATAGGTACATTTACATAGCTAGAATTTGATGCCTATTACAAGTACAAAACCAGTAGAAACCCTACAACTAGAGGTTCCCTCAGTTAAGAGGTCATGTAAGTAATGCATAGCATTACAAATAACTTAGGCTTGTTATTAGATGTATTCAGGCATGCCTCTGTGACTAACACTTATTAAATTCCCCATGTTTAAAATATCGCATGTCCATTAATTAAATAAATTACTGATAATTCATTTAATTAATATCTTTTATCCTTGATCATCCACTCAACCTTTATTTAATTATGCCGGAATAAATCCACCTGCTGGGTTTCACATAATTAAATCTTTTTGAGCTTTCAAGGGGACACCATTAACCTGAATATTATCAGGACATGGATTCCTTCTATAAATAATATTCACCATATATATTATTTAATCACCCAAAATATAATGAAAGAATTGTTTCATATATAAATCAAAGCATGTAAATAATATACACGTGTCAATTACTATATCCGGATTAAGAACCTAAGCATTAATAATAACATAGAATCTTAGTTCTCCTTCTTAATCAGTATTAGGGAACAATTCTAAATTTGATCATGTTCAGTATACACAAAGTATACTAGTATTGTTTATTAGTCAATATAAACTAATCTAAATAATACTACAGCCATTCCAGTGGATTGTCTAACTCCACCTGTGCTGTGAACCTTATTATATTATATAAACCGTATTTAACAATCTAATATTCTGTATCCCATTTTATACTAGATTGTCCACAATATATAATATTAGACAGCATGTAAACATTTAAATGATTATCAATAAAACTGGGCCAGAAATAAATGTATATACTTTAAATAAATATTTTCAGTATACACCAACAATCTCCCACTTATACTCAAAATATTCTATGAGTATATAAGTGTTTATTTAATGCACTATTACACAAAAAAACTACGTGTCTATCCATCTGACTCCTATCGCTTCCACATGCCTGTCAAAAACTTTGGCTGGCAAGCTCTTTGTGAAAGGATCTGCCCGGTTGTCTTATGATGATATGTGAGCCACAACTATATCTCCTCGCTTTACGATTCCTCGTATGAGATGATACTTACGTTCAATATGTTTAGCTGCTTTGTGATCTCGCGGTTCCTTCGAATTTGCCACAGCACCAGTGTTATCACAATACACTGTCAAGCTCCTAGGCAAATTAGGTACCACATCCAAGTCCAAAAGAAAGTTCCTGAACCATACAGCCTCCTTTGCAGCCTCAGAGGCTGCCACGTACTCGGCTTCCATGGTGGAGTCTGCAATGCATTTCTGCTTTACACTCCTCCATATAACGGCTCCACCCCCCAAAGTAAAAACATATCCCGAGGTTGATTTCCTCTTATCCCTATCTGATTGAAAATCTGAATCA
The DNA here is from genome assembly GCA_036435485.1 of Saposhnikovia divaricata. Lineage (NCBI taxonomy): Eukaryota > Viridiplantae > Streptophyta > Magnoliopsida > Apiales > Apiaceae > Saposhnikovia > Saposhnikovia divaricata. The sequence continues at coordinate 48,153,293 of CM071594.1, read as the reverse complement.
GTATATCCCAAAGGAAATAGATCTGAGGCCTTGTAAATTAACATATACTCCTTAGTCCTTCTCAGGTACTTGAGTATAGTTTTTACTGCACTCCAATGTTCCTGACCTGGGTTTGACTGATATCTACTAACCATGCCTAAGCAGATGTCAGGCCTCGTACATAACATAGCATACATTAAGATTCCACATGCCGAAGCATAAGGAACTGCTTTCATGCTCTCTATATCCTTAGGTGTCGAAGGACACCGCTCCTTGGATAGAGCCACTCCATGCTTAAAAGGTAGAAAACCTTTCTTAGAGTTCTGCATGTTAAAACGAGCTAATACTTCATCAATGTAGGGCTCTTGAGATAAAGCGAACATCCTTTTCTTGCGATCCCTTATTACTTTGATCCCAAGGATGTATGCCGCTTCACCTAAGTCCTTCATTTCAAATTGTTTGAACAACCATGCCTTTACTGATGACAACATCTTAACATTGTTTCCAATGAGTAAAATGTCATCTACATACAGTACTAGAAAAACCACTGCATTATCCTCACTTCTCTTATACACACATGATTCGCTTGGACTTTGATCAAATCCATATGACTGGACTGCCTGATCAAAACGAATATTCCAGTCCCTAGAAGCTTGTTTTAGTCCATAAATAGACCTCTTAAGCTTACAAACAAGATGCTCTTGGCCTTCCTTAATGAATCTTTTTGGTTGTTGCATATAGATGGTTTCCTCAAGACTTCCATTAAGGAAAGCTATCTTGACATCCATTTGCCAAATCTCATAATCGAGATGAGCTGCTATAGATAAAAGAATCCGGATCGACTTAAGCATAACAACCGGCGAAAAGGTTTCCTCATAATCGATCCCTTCTTTCTGAGTATACCCTTTCGCAACAAGTCGTGCTTTCTAGGATTTCACCTTTTTGTCAGATCCTCTTTTCTTCTTGTAGATCCACATACATCCAATGGGTTTTACACCTTTGGGTGGTTCCACGAGCTCCCAAACTTGATTGGAATACATAGATTCCATCTCAGATTCCATTGCATTTTGCCATAGATCTGCATCTTTATCTAGAATTGCCTCTTCGTATGTCCTGGGATCCTCATCATGTTCGCCAGAGACCAAGTCCGAGGACTCTCCCAAAAATATGAATCTATCTGGTTGTTGAACAACCCTCCCACTACGACGAGGCACTGGTGCAGTATTAGTGTTAAGTTGTGCATTTTCTTGTGGCTGTTCTACTTGTACTATTGGCACTTGGGGATTATCTATCCCTCCCACTAGTTCCTCTAAAACGATACTACTCATGGCTTTATGGTTCATTATATAGTCTTTTTCTAAGAATCTAGCATTGGTGCTAACAATGATATCTCGATCCCTAGGACTATAAAATGAATAACCTTTCGTTCCCATGGGATAGCCTACAAACAGCCTTACTTCTGTACGAGATTCTAACTTGGTCGCGTTCTTGTTCAGCACATGTGCTGGACAACCCCAAATCCGAATATGTCTTAGACTTGGTTTGCTACCAGTCCATAATTCTATTGGAGTCTTGGGAACCGACTTAGAAGGTACCAAGTTCAGAAGGTAAGCCGCTGTTTCTATAGCATATCCCCAAAACGACTTGGGTAAATCTGAATAACTCATCATCGATCTAACACTCTCTAAAAGAGTCTGATTCCTTCTCTCTGCTACACCATTCTGCTGAGGTGTGCCAGGTGCAGACAACTGGGATGTGATCCCATTTTCTGATAAATATTCCCTAAATTCTCCAAGAAAGTATTCGCCACCACGATCTGATTGTAGTGACTTGATACATTTTCAAAGATGTCGCTTCTCCGCACTTGCTTTGTACTCTTTGAATTTTTTAAAGCACTCAGACTTACGGCGCAACAAATAAATGTACGCATATCTAGAATAATCGTCAATGAAAGTGACAAAATACTCATAACCTCCTCTTGCTTGGATACTCATAGGTCCACATAAATCAGTATGAACCAATTCTAACACTTCTTTGGCTCTATTCCCCTTTGCTTTAAAAGGCCTATTAGTCATCTTACCTTCCAAGCAGGATTCACAAACTGGAAATGGCTCCACTGCCAACGAGCCTAATGGCCCATCTACTACCAGTCTTTGAATCCTCCTCAAGTTAATATGACCTAATCTTAAGTGCCAAAGATATGTTTGGTTCAATTCAGAAGGTTTCTTTCTTTTATTTGAGCTAGAAAGAATGTTATTAGTTTCCTTATGTTGCAGCATTGGTTGGATAAGATTAAAAATATATAAATTGTCTTGCAATGTACCAGAACATATAACTCGTTTATTCATCATAATAGAAACATTACGATCCAAACAAACATTATAACCATCCATGGCAAGTTTAGAAACCAAAATTAAATTCCTTCTAAACGAAGGTACATAAAGACAATTGTTCAAAACCAAAATTCTATCATCGCCAAAAGATAATGTAATTATTCCAACTGCAACTACTGCTACTTTCGTAGCATCTCCCATGAACACATATATCTCGCCATCTCTAAGCATTCTGGATTGCTGGAATCCCTGCATAGAGTTACAAACATGGTCAGTGGCTCCTGTATCTACACACCAAGTGCTCGTAGATATAACCGCTATATATGTTTCTGTAACTAGAGAAAGAGACATACCAGTATTGTTTGTCTTCTTAGGAAGAGGACAATCCTATTTCCAGTGACTTGACTGCTTGCACCTGAAGCACTTGCCCTTAGGCTTTTTCACATCACCTTGAACTCCCACTGCATTAGCAACCTTTCCAGCTTTCTGTGTCTGAACCTTTTTCTTCTTCTTGCCTTTCGGCTTAGAGAAAGAAGCTTTCTCAGCCACATGCACTTGAACATTCTGCTTAAAGAGTCCTTCAACTGCCTGAAGTTCTGTCAGAAGTTCCGCGAGACTATACATCCTTTTGTTCATGGTGTAATTCAAGCGGAACTGCTCAAAACTTTTGGGCAGACTCATAAGGATGATATCGATCTGGGTTTCACCATCAATATCAGCACCAAGGATCTCCATCTCATTCAGATGAGACATCATCCTGAGAACATGATCCCTTACAGGTGTTCCTTCAGCCATCTGAGTGTTCATTAAAGCCTTCATTGCTACTTGCCTAGCAGCCCTATTCTGTTCTCCAAAAAGTTCCTTGAGATTAAAGAGCATATCTGAAGTAGTGGCCATAGCCTGATGCTGATGCTGTAAAACACCCGACATTGCTGCCAGAATGTAACATCGCGACATCTCATCAGCCTTAACCCATCGCTTATAATACTCCTTCTCACTTTCAGGAGAATCTTCAGCAGGCTGATCTGGCTTGGGTTCATAAGTACAAAATTTGTACTCCTCAGCAGTCAACACTATGTCCAAATTACGTTTCCATTCAATATAGTTCGGTCCAGTAAATTTGTTATCCTTAAGTATGGTGAATAGTGGATTAAAGCCCATAATGATCTAATCCTGAGAATCATACATGTAACACATAATCAGAGAGTTGCACAAATCTTAAAACCTATTGGTTTCCTCCAACAATTAATTAAAATTATTGCACTAATATTTAAACACCATAAGTATCTGGTACGCCACGATGGGTGACATATATACCACTTAAATTCGTTTAAATATTACTTCGGTCCTATTACTAAATAATACGCCACGTTAGGGTGAACTATATATTATTTTTCATAGCTAAGTGTATACCATTATTAAATCTTAAATTACTTAAACCGAATACATCTGTTTGATATATTAATGGATAATTCCCAGGTCTCGGAGGAGTCACAACAGCCTCGCTTAATACCCGATTCCTAGACAGAATTTTCCATAGTCAACATCAAAAGAGTATTCAATTTTCGTTACGAATTCTATGAAACTTGGTACGTCACGTTAGGGTGATCTATATACCTTTCAATATTCGTAATTTAATTTAAGAATTTTGTTCAATTAATTTCTACAACCTTTTAAAATACCGTAAATAGTATGCCACGTTAGGTGATCATATATACCATCTATATTATTTAAAAGGTTATATTACATACAAAATAATGGAGACCGTGGGATTTAATTCCTAATTAATTCCCTCACCCACTTAGAATTTTTATTTAAAATTGAGGAATTTTATCTATCATGCATCGCCTTATGTTATTTAATCGCAGTCCACATGTATAAAAATACACAAAACACATAAAATAACAGCATGCTATTCATGATTAAAGCATAATAAATAAATACTATGTCCATGTCGTCCTAATTATGTAAAACATGCAATTAAAAATAATTACACACATAATTAACAACACGCATAACATAATTAATTAAATCAATAATCAAAATCAGTGGAAAAAATTAAAATAAAATTTTCCACTATTATGGCCCCTTGAAAAGAAAATTCCAGCCTGCTGTCTGCTGAGAAAAATATTTTCTGCCAAAAAAACGCTGTTGCGCATGACAAGCATGCGTTACAGCCCTGGAAGGACTGTTGCGCAGGATGCGCATGCGTTACTGCCGTCCAGAGGCTGTTGCGCAGGACAGACCTGCGTTACACCCCTTCAACAGAATTTTTTTTGCACGCGCGCCGCCTCTCCTCTGTCGCATGTTGCTTCTGTTTCTGTTCACAATCTTTCACACCAAACCAACAGCAGCCTTCAACCAGCTTCGCAGCGGATAAATTTTTTTCTCCGTTTTGATTTCCGATATCACATAATTGTTACAAAATACCCGGATTATACAAAATCCATCAAAAAATTACATAAAAAATAGATCTAATACAAAACTAATTTGTAAAATCTATTCTAACACGATCAACCCTCGTGTTTTACAACCACGATAAACCACGTGGAAACCAAACAAAATAACCACGATTAAACCACGTGGGATCCAAACACATAATTAAAATATACAAGGCCATAATAGTGGATAACAACATGCAAATCAGAATATACAAGCCTACCACTATATACATGCATATATAATTACGGCATGGACATCGTATCAAAAATCGCAGAACCATTGAACCTAGCTCTTGATACCAATTGTTGGGACAATCAGATCTTGGCTCTGCGATTTTTGATACAATAAATTAACGAGTACGAATGGAAAATTCACCTTGTTAACGGTTGATTCCACGCTCTTCTATTGTATTCCCAAATTCCCTTGAGCGAAGTGTGGCTTTCATCTTCTCAAGTTAACCTCTCTTCTTCCTCCTGGGTGGCTACAAAATTTTTTCGACCAACCCTAGCAAGAAGAGAATAGGAATATATATAGGGCTACAATAGGGATCATGGATAATTAGGTTAGGCCTCCCAATGACATTCCGAGCCCAGCCCAATGTCATTTAATATTAATTCAATCCACTAAAGAATTAATATTTGCACTACCTTTCCTAATACCGTAATTTAATTAATTAATTCGGTTCCAATATTATTTGCTTATTAAATTCCCCATGTTTAAAATATCTCATGTCCATTAATTAAATAAATTACTGATAATTCATTTAATTAATATCTTTTATCCTTGGTCATCCACTCAACCTTTATTTAATTATGCCGGAATAAATCCACCTGCAGGGTTTCACATAATTAAATCTTTTTGAGCTTTCAAGGGGACATCATTAACTTGAATATTATCAGGACATGGATTCCTTCTATAAATAATATTCACCATATATATTATTTCATCACCCAAAATATAATGAAATAAATCAAAAGAATTATTTCATATATAAATCAAAGCATGTAAATAATATACACGTGTCAATTACTATATCTGGATTAAGAACCTAAGCATTAATAATAACATAGAATCTTAGTTCTCCTTCTTAATCAGTATTAGGGAACAATTCTAAATTTGATCCTGTTCAATATACACAAAGTATACTAGTATTATTTATTAGTCAATATAAACTAATCTAAATAATACTACAACCATTCCAGTGGATTGTCTAACTCCACCTGTGCTGTGAACCTTATTATATTATATAAACCGTATTTAACAATCTAATATTCTGTATCCCATTTGATACTAGATTGTCCACAATATATAATATTAGACAGCATGTAAACATTTAAATGATTCTCGATAAAACTGGGCCAGAAATAAATGTATATACTTTAAATAAATATTTTCAATATACACCAACAGTAAGATGCACGCAAACCTTACCATCACTTCTACTAAGAAAGAGGTTGTTATATTTATCCAGTCTATCAGTAAAGCAATTGGAACTGGAACTCTATGAAAGTTGTTCTTAACCTCTTTCCAATTTCCCTTCAACTTCTGTATGAAATAGGAAGATGGAATTGAAGATTGTATTCAAAGATTGCCTAAATACAAGTTTCAAAGATGTGAGAAACAAAATGAAGATTCTCCAAATGAGGAGATTCAAGAATCTCCCTGTGGAAAAATGACAGAGTGCAACACTAATTTGCCCACTGAGCATGTTATTCCCCTCGAGGATGCTGTAAGTTTTCTTGTTATTTATCTACTGTAGTCACTTTATTCAAATCCCTACACCTTGCTTCTTAAACCAAGATTCCAGCTCTGTTGTACATTACCTGCTAGAATAAAGTTTTTTTTAAAACAACATTTGATTTTTCCCCCGGTACTGAACTACAAAAACATCATAAAATTCTTGAAAAAAAATCACTGCAACGGAGCCAATAACCCTTTTTTTCACCAAAAACTGCAAAGCTGGAATTTCAATGTCATATAATACGTTTAGATTAAGGAATTACATTTTTGATACATCACAGAAACCAAGAAATAAAATGAACTTATACAATTTTAATGTATTTGTCTTAGGTATGCTGCATTTGTCTCTGTGCCTATGAAGAAGGAAAAGTGTTGCGTCGACTCCTATGTCGTCATCATTTCCATTCGGCCTGCATATTTCGATGGTTATATCTCAACCCCACCTATCCATTATGCAAAACCAATATATTCAACTATGGTGATTATAGTGACAGGGATCAAGTGATGTAAAATTGTATACCTAGTGCCTTGAGGGCAAGTTTTCTCTTGTCCTATTATCCGTGTGTCTAGACGCTTAAAGTAATCATGCTAAGTTATGGTACATAAAATTTTTTCATCTCTATACGATGCAAGCCAACATCGATTGTTGATGCTAGAACAAGAATTTTGTTAATTAGTAATGTGTGTGAAATTAGTAGACAAACTAAGAGTTAAAAAAAGAAGTAGATCTTTTGTATAGATATGTTGTGTCTTATATATGTTCTAAAATTTTGTAAGAAAAACAATTACATATGGTGTGATAGGTTGAGGAGAGGGCTATAAAAGACTCTTTATACATGTACAAACATTGATAAACCATTATATATCTCAATATATGTCAATCAAATGAATCAAATTATTTGAGTTACATTCAACAACTCTGCTAAATTCAATACAGTCGTACAATAAATTTTTATTTTGTTTTCCGATTTTCAGTACTACTATCTCAATTGTCAACAACGCACGCAAACAAAAAGTCGATAATAGTGCATCACCTACCAGAATACAAAAGATTAACAAAGCATATATATGTTCCAACTACAAGTACCAGACATAGGCTTTGAGCATTTAGTGTCCATCTTTTTCTCTTCCATGCACCATCAAAACCACAGAAACCACAGCAAGCAGTATTGATAAAAGTGTACAACGTCAAATATGATAGTACAATGCATTCATCAGTGAATCTGCATTATTTGTATCAAAAAATATTATAATCATATAGCGAATGTTAAGAATGTTGTTATCCTAAAGAGAATACCTTTTGCGTGGAAGGTGTAGCCAAGCCAAGCTATTTGCTCTGTTCTTCATCTAGCTGTGAACTTACGAGTCCACCATGTAATGCATTAATGCAGACACATCACCAAAATTCCTAGAAACAAAAAAGAATGTAGACATAAAAAGCTTCGGAATCTCATGTAATTTGTTTGTAAGTGCAATGTCCACCAGCTCTGCAGCTCTTAAAATCGCTCGGTCGTAGCCTCCAATGATAGTTCGTGCCTCTGTGCATCACTTAGTGGGGTAGGCTCCTCAGTCAATGATTTGCATGTAGCTTCAATAAATCCATTCCCATAGTACATTTTGTAATTTGGGAACTGCTTGAAAAAATTATTCGTGGCATGGTTGGCGCATACAACTAATTTTCCCATAGCCAAAGCTTCTGTTGTTGTTGTGCAAACCACATTCGTTGTGCTTGGATTAAGAAAAACTTTATAGCTGTAATGGGAAAAGGACAACAAAATCTAATAAATAGTAATCTCAAACATGCATGTATGCATGTGTTCAGAATTGAGATAACAATATGTAGTTCATAAATTTGGTAATAAATTAAAGAGCTATTGATGAAACTCTGTTAGAATATTATAGTATAAGATCTTGTTAAGGCCTTCCTCTAACACCTTAAGAGTTTAGATGAGTTGGTTACTTAACTTGGTGTCAAAACTCAGTTTGGCGGGAGACTCAGTTCGACTCCCTGCCACCTCCAATATACCCCCAATATTCTCAATATTTATTATGGACACAAAAGGCAAATTATGCTCCAAAGATGGGCGCCCGTGATCCACTTTTTAACCCATAAATTGGATTTCGAGTGAGGGTGGGTGTAAGAATATTATAGTATAAGATCCTGGTAAGGCCTTCTTGTAACACATTTTAGATGAGTTTGTTACTTAACTACTCACAGTCAAGACTGATGCCTACACTTGTTTAATGAAAAAAAAGACCTTGTTCCTCTTGGAATTGACATTTGACAAAGCAATAACAAATTAACAACAACTGATCAAACTGTAATAATAACAAACTTTTATGCTAGTAGATGTATTCCAATGTAACCCAGCTAAGCTACTAGTGATTATAGTATTATCCAATCATGACTCTTAATATTGTCTAAGAGCATATCAGTCCTACACGACCTTCTTAGTATCAGCACTAGGTGGTGGGCAAACTCAGTAGTAAGTACGTCGAGGTTCTTAAAATTTGATCTCAGTAACCTTGCTACAACGCTTAGCTCAGAATTGGGTTCTTATTTGCTGACCATTTCCTCCCCCATCCAATTTACTCCAAAATGGGATGTCACGAGGCTGACAATTTCTTAAGATGATTATTAAAAGAAAAATTAAAACTTTTAATAGTGAAAACCTAAGATTTGAAAATCTTAGTCATGAAATACAGGATCAACATGATCTCTCCCGGGCTGAACTTGGACCTTTATATCCAACTTTTGGAAAGCTTCCTGGACCTGATCAGGATCCTCACCACTGCTATATAAATCAATTTCAAGTTCTTTGAGATCCTTCTGATGAGAATGAAGAAGCTTAACTAGCTCTCTGTAACCCTTGTTCCATACCATTTTCCCAATGTTGTAAGTACCTTTCGTGAAAGCCTTACTTTCACGTTGTTCTTGCTGATATTTATTTCTCCTACCAATCTCAAAGAACTTTGGATTTACTCCATGAACTTTGGATTCTTTTTTCTTTTAACATATTCCACATACTTTGTGTGAACAACTACTACAATAAGGAAGAACTTTGCTTTCCATCCCTTTCCATGATGATATACATGTTAAAAGCTCTGGTTCCTTAAGAACAACGATCTCTGCCTCTTCACCAGGGATGATATCTGTAATATCTGTGACACCGAAAATGCTCATCATCTTTCCGGAGAACTAATCAAAAATATATGGTGTATCTTATATAAATTTTGTCATGAAATAACATTCAGAAATGCATAATTAAAGCCACATAATGTTATAAATCTATAGTTAAAGCTAGTTCTACTGAACATTCAAAAATGCGAATATTTGGTCCTCTGATCTTAAGTTCGATACAATTTTTACAACCTATCATGGTAAGACATTTGCCAAAAAGAAAATTCTGGACTTCACATTCCTTGCATTTTTTATGTTAAGTGACATATACATGTTATTTTTTAATTTGCATAAAAACTATGAAAATATGTATATATATTCCTTCTAGCAGGGAACTGCCAATAAACATCTCATTACATTATATGTATGCCCTTATGCTTAATATGTACCAAAAGAAATTTATATTTGCACCTTATCTATACTATATTATAATAACTGAAAGGGGTATAATTTGTAGTTGGTTACCCCCTTATTTTTGGTTATCCCCTTATTTTTGGTTATCCTCATTCACAACCGTTAGATCTTCAATTCAAATAGATCATGACCGTTAGATACAACAATACTAAAAGTAGATCATGACCGTTAGATATAACAATACTAAAAGTTGATGGTCTAAGGTTCGAATCTCGCCAACAACATTTTAATATAAAATTAATATTGGATTATGTTATATAGAAAGATTGAAGGTTCGATTCCCACCAACAGCATATTAATTTAGATTTAATACTAAACTATAAATAATGTTTAAAATATTATATATACTAAACTATAAACAAATCTAAAAAAAATAAAAATAACCCGTGCTTTGCACGGGCTATAAGCTAGTAGATTATAATAGCCAAAATATTAAAAACTTGGTCGGTCGGTACGATACCTATTGTTTTAATATAATTATCCTTACTTAAGTATATATAATTCCCTTCTAATAACTAATCAAATTCCTTTTTCAGGTCAAACATTACCTTTTTAAATCTTGTAATAATTAATCAATTTCCTTTTTTAGAAAACATAATATCTTTCATATTTTATCTAACTAAAATTTCTTTTTTTCTAAAAATATTACGAACAATTCTTTTTAATAAAATAATTATATTATAATTACCATTAACTAACTGATTATCTTTTTTAGTTAAAACACACCTTTTCTATTTTATCAAATTAAATTCTCTCTTTTTCTAATTATATTTTGGGCGATTTTTTAAAAACATCACGGACAATTTTTTTAATTAAATAATTATACTAAAAGTTGATGGTCTAAGGTTCGAATCTCGCCAACAACATTTTAATATAAAATTAATATTGGATTATGTTATATAGAAAGATTGAAGGTTCGATTCCCACCAACAGCATATTAATTTAGATTTAATACTAAACTAAAAATAATGTTTAAAATATTATATATACTAAACTATAAACAAATCTAAAAAAAATAAAAATAACCCGTGCTTTGCACGGGCTATAAGCTAGTAGATTATAATAGCCAAAATATTAAAAACTTGGTCGGTCGGTACGATACCTATTGTTTTAATATAATTATCCTTACTTAAGTATATATAATTCCCTTCTAATAACTAATCAAATTCCTTTTTCAGGTCAAACATTACCTTTTAAAATCTTGTAATAATTAATCAATTTCCTTTTTTAGAAAACATAATATCTTTAATATTTTATCTAACTAAAATTTCTTTTTTTTCTAAAAATATTACGAACAATTCTTTTTAATAAAATAATTATATTATAATTACCATTAACTAACTGATTACCTTTTTTAGTTAAAACACACCTTTTCTATTTTATCAAATTAAATTCTCTCTTTTTCTAATTATATTTTGGGCGATTTTTTAAAAACATCACGGACAATTTTTTTAATTAAATAATTATATTATAATTACTATTAACTAATCGATTATTTTTTCAGTTAAAACGCACATTTTCTATTTTATCTAACTAAATTCTTTTTTTTTAAATTATATTTTGGGATCTATTTAATTAAATAAAATTATAATAATATAATTACTAATAATTAACTTATTACCTTTTCAGCTAAAATGTATCATATTTTCTATATTTTTTTAATTAAAATCCCTCCTTTTTCTAGAAATATTACGGGCAACTTATATATAATTATTATCAAATCATGTCATTTAATAATTTAAGCCTATTAAATTTATGTCTTAAAAAATTCAATTCAAAATAAAGAAAAAATCAAAAAATATTATAATTAAATCTTTGTATCGCACGGGTTTTAAGCTAGCATTTTTAAATTAAAAAGATTACAGTGACTTCCCGATAAATCCAACCTACACCATCCTTGAAACCAGTAGCATCACAATTGACCTTCACACAATAAAATCCAACTGTTGTCTATATTCAGAACTTTCGGTTGTACCAACTGAAATTGGAGGAACAGATGCCCTCATAATATGAACAATCTTTCATTGTGAAAGGTGAGCTTTTTTCATTTCCATCACCGATTCAGCCTCTATGCGAACTTTTTAATCTTTCAAAACACCAATTGAATCATTCTCAAATAGACAAAACAACAAATAAAAAATGTAACACCCTCACTAGCCAACAATAATAATATAAACTTTTATACTCAATTAAACATTAGTATAGAAGAAATTTTAGAAATTTCGGCATGATGTAATCATAAACCGAACTAACCACCTGCTCAAACAACTAAGTATAACTAAAACAGTCCACATGCACAAGTTATACTAGACCATAAGGAAATAAAACCATAACAACCCAGACCGCTCACAGGTCACTGTATGAAACAACTACCAATAGCTATTACAACCCAGAACTGAATCAAATAATATACAACCCATTAAGTAAGAAAATCTGCCTACTAATACAAACATAATATAAACAAAGATATATGCTCACTACCCATCCAACCACCTCGACCCTCTGACTGCCTCGGTGACTACCCCAACCAGACGGGCCACTTCTCCTAGACATCTTCTGGCTTAGCTGAGGAAACAGAATTAGCAAGCAAGTGAGCCAAAATGCTCAGCAAGTATATATGTATGAAATTAAAACATCAACAACTGATATGTCTGCAAGATTGTCAAGAATTAACAATCAACAATATATAGCTCAATTAAAGGTTCATCTTTTGTCTGAATCATAAAATAGAAGAGGATTGGACTATCATGCATTTTATAAATAAAACAATTATAAGGTTAGGCTGCTGATCAGTCACGCACTAACCCCGGACAAACGCACACAGCAATGTCCTTAATGGATCCACGGCACACATTGGCCTTAATAATTTCTGACCACGAATCTGGTCCGACCCTTACGGTCCACATTTTTAAAAAAAAAAAAAAAACTAACAGTCCAATCCTAACTAAACATCAGGTGTCGGAACAATCGACCACCTCAACTATCAAACACTCTGGACACTTTCGTTCCAGGTCAACATCTCAAATCTCACCAAGTAGAATAAGGTCAAGTAATCTCTGAATTAAATATCGACGAGTTCGATATGGCAAACAGGGGTATTGATTTAAGTCAAGCTACTAAAAGGGATCAACGAAAACGATATAATCAACTTGGGGTATAACAATTGAATATTCAAAATTAATGGAAATTATCAGAACAGTTATCTCAAGGATAAATCAAATGCATAAGAATCAAGTTATGATAATCATAATTCGTTGGAAATATAAGTGAAGTGGTTTACTTGAAAGAGAGGTGGAATAATATACTTGCAAGGAATATGGATGTAAATTACTTCACTAAAAGCGTCAACAACTCAGTAGAATCAATTTTGGGGTATAACAATTAAGTATTCGAAAATTCGGGAAATTAACAGAACAATTATAGCAGAAATAATTCGAATGAGCATATGAATCAGGTTTTATAATCATAACTCATTTAAAAGATAATTGAAGCAATTTACTTGCCTTAACTAGAAAATCACAGAATCCGAAGTGTCTTTACGTCCTCAGCTTTAGCCTTCCCTTTATCCACGGAATCTACACACAATATAACACTATTTTAGAATCCTGCTCAATATTCACTAATCAAAATAAACATTCCACTTAGTCTACCCTTGCGAATAGTTCCCTAATTTATGTTTATTTAATCATATAATATCAATACATAGGCTACAGACAAAAGTATTTAATCATATAACCACGTAAGCACATACCACATAGATTTTAAAATATAAAGCCCGACTCACAACTCGTATAAATTATATAATTATGCATACTCATTCCAAGAAATGATTTTTTATATATATTTTAGGAAAATTTGACGGCATCCCCTTTATACGGGGGACTGCCAGTCGGGATACAGCCGACACAACCAACACAAATCTCAATTACCAATCGAATCCATAATTAGTATTCAATCCCAATTCACATCTCGATTGGCATTTACAATCCTCCGATTCATAATTTAATACCATTTAAGCAATTAATACCAACTCGATAATAAATTACAATTGATTAGATAAATAACAAATATTAAATATTAAATAATTTTTGGCTCAGAAAATAATCATCATCGCCATATTTCCCGACTCAATTTAATATCATCGTCGAGGGCAAAATCTCGAGGGTTCCCATATATTTAGGGCTTCCAACTCGAAACTCCGCACACAATTTTCATTCGAACAATACACGACTTACATCATTGAATTAGTAAAAATAATTTAGTGAAATTAATAGCCACAATTCACTATATATCTCAGTAAGTCAGGAGATTACAATTACATTTCACAGGACCATACAATTGGTACATATATAACCACGATTTTATACAGCAAGAATAGACGAGCCACAACCAGCAAAACCAACTCAAGTTAGGCTTTAACAACTGGTTTTATCAAAAACGGAATTCGCCAATTAATGGAACCAGACGAACCATTACAAGAACCCAAGCTAAACAGTCGCGTACATATAGGTACGCTGCACAATAACACCACAAGAACAATTTATATTCGCAGCCACACAGTAATTCGACTAGGAACAGGGGAGGGGTTACTCAACACAACCAACTCACACAGTCACGAGTATATAGATACACCGACACACACACACAGCAAGAACGCTACCACCACTACACACGCTGCAGAGATTGATATCGGAACAAGACAGTGACACACCCCGGACAAACGGAGAGGAGCGAAACGGGGGAGGGAGGAGAGAAAACGGCAGGGAGGGAGAGAGGTGAAGAGTTTTTTTTTTTTACCGAGAGATTTTCTTCGTGAGAAATAGAGAGATTCTCGATTACTCCAGAGAACGACCAGCCCCCCCCAACTGTGGTTTCCAAAATTAGGGATTAGAATGTAACGATTTGGGGAAAAGATATAAGGGATAAAAATGAAATTTTTTTCTTTTAAATGGATTTATGATGTAAAATACTTTAATATTCATTTTGAAAAATAGCGATTAAATAAATAATGGTTAAGAAAATCCCAAATTATATTTTAAAATTTAGGGAGTAAAATTATCTACCTCCCCATAATTTTAGAATATTTTTAGGATTTAAAACGAATTAAATATGGATTTCACAAAAATCGAATCCTTAAATCGGAAAATAATTCGAAGAATCATTTTAAAATCCTTGAAACTCAAAACAATTCACCAAATATTTTTAAAAGTCATATAAACTAATAAAGTTATTAATGAAGAAGATTTCAGGATTTCTGCTAATCCCGAAGATTTAATAAAATTCAAAGAAGATAAATATAACGCAATTAAATAGGAAATAAATCCCAAAAATATAATTAAAATAGTCGGGCTTACATAACACATATAAAATATCAATCTGACCTCTAAATATTATTCCACAGACACATCACCTCCACAACAATTATATACGCCACATAATTCATATTTAATAATAAAATAAATAACTTTTAGTGATTAAATAATCTGAAATTTCTAAGGCGTTATAACCTTCCCCCCTTAAAAGGATTCTGTCCCCAGAATCTCACCTAAGAGAATAATTGAGGATACTTTTCCAACATATCGCTTTCCAACTCCCAAGTTGATTCTTCCACCTTGGGGTTTCTCCACAAAACTCTCACTATAGGAATTGTTTTATTCCTCAGAACCTTTTCTTTTCGATCTAGTATTTTGATAGGCTGCTCCACATAAGATAAATCTGGCTGAATCTCTATCGGCTCATATTCAATGACATGTTTAGAATCCAGATGGTATTTCTTAAGCATGGATACATGGAACACGTTATGGATATGTTGCATATGAGGCGGTAAAGCTAACTCGTAAGCGACTTTCCCGACTTTCTTCAATACCTCGAAAGGCCCAACAAATCTTGGACTTAATTTTCCTTTCTTGCCAAATCTTACTAACCCTTTCCACGGAGATACTTTCAACAGTACTTGCTCTCCTTCTTCGAATTCCATATTCTTTCTGGTCAAATCAGCGTACTTCTTCTGTCGGTTCTGAGCTGTCACTAACCGTTTCTGAATAAGTTGAACTACTTCCTTGGTTTGCTGCACTAACTCAGGTCCGAGTATCTTTCGCTCGCCAACTTCTTCCCAGTATACTGGAGATCGACACTTTCGTCCATATAACGCTTCATACGGTGGCATACCGATACTAGCATGAAAGCTATTGTTGTATGAAAATTCCACTAACGGCAAGTGTTCATCCCAACTTCCTGCAAAATCCAATGCACAAACTCGGAGCATATCTTCAATTGTTTGAATCGTTCTTTCACTCTGGCCATCAGTTTGAGGATGGTATGCAGTACTCATTTTTAATTCGGTGCCCAAACATTCTTGAAAACTCCTCCAGAATCTCGAATTAAATCTTGGATCTCGATCTGAGACTATTGATACTGGAACTCCATGTCGCACCACAATTTCTTTTATGTATAGATGAACTAATTTGTCTAATGAAAACCTCTCATTTATTGGGAGAAAGTGTGCAGATTTTGTTAAGCGATCAACAATTACCCAGATAGCATCATGATTAGCTCTCGTCCTTGGCAGTCCAACCACAAAGTCCATTGCAATATGTTCCCATTTCCACTCGGGAATCTCTAATGGTTGTAGCATCCCACTTGGCCTTTGATGTTCTGCTTTTACTTTCTGACAGGTCAAACACTTACTCACCCATTCAGCAATATCTCTCTTCATATCCGGCCACCAGAAATTTCTTTTCAAGTCTCGATACATTTTCGTACTTCCTGGATGAATCGAATATTTCGAACTGTGGGCTTCCTGTAGGATCTCATTCTTCAACTCTGTCACATTGGGTATCCAAATACGTGAAGAAAATCTCAATATCCCCTTGTCATCTACCTGTGTGCATATTTCCTCACCTGTTAACTTGTTCACATCCCCGCTTATGACTTCCTCCTGGCATCTGCGAATCTTTTCTAACAATTCTGGCTGAAACGTCATAGTGTAAACCGTGTCTGTACTACTTGCAGGCATACATACCTCTATCTCCAATCTTTCAAACTCTTTGTATAATTCCTCAGGCATTGTCAACATACTGATTTTCTCCTTCCTACTTAAAGCGTCCGCCACCACGTTCGCCTTCCCGGGATGATAGTTGATGGTACAATCATAATCCTTGAATAATTCTAACCATCTTCTCTGTCTCATATTTAGCTCCTTCTGGGTGAAGATATACTTCAAGCTCTTATGGTCTGTATAAATTTCACACTTTTCCCCATACAAATAATGTCTCCAAATCTTCAAGGCGAAAACAATCGCGGCTAATTCTAAGTCATGAGTAGGATATTTCTGCTCGTGAGGTTTCAATTGTCTCGAAGCATAAGCAATTACCTTACCGTGCTGCATTAGTACACATCCCAAACCTTTGTGAGATGCATCACTGTAGATCACAAAATTTCCTTTTTCATCTGGAAGTGTCAATACAGGTGCAGTCACCAATCTCTTCTTCAATTCCTGGAAACTTTCCTCACACTTCTCATTCCACACAAACTTTTCATTCTTCCTTGTCAACTTTGTTAGTGGGGTGGCTATCTTCGCAAAGTCTTGAACAAATCTTCGATAATATCCCGCCAATCCTAAGAAACTTCGAACTTCTGTGGGTGTTTTAGGTCTATCCCAACTCATCACAGCTTCAATCTTAGCAGGATCCACTTTGATCCCTTCACTGCTGATAACGTGCCCCAAAAACTGCACTTCTTTCAACCAAAACTCACACTTGGAAAATTTCGCATACAATTTCTCTTTCCTCAACGTTTCTAAGGCTATTCTCAAATGCCCTGCATGCTCTTCTTCGGTCTTCGAATATATCAAAATATCATCTATAAACACAATCACAAACTTATCCAAATATTTCTTGAAGACTCTATTCATTAGGTCCATGAACGCTGCTGGTGCATTAGTTAACCCAAAGGCCATCACTAAGAACTCGTAGTGCCCATACCTAGTTCGAAACGCTGTTTTTGGAACGTCTTCCGGTCTAATCTTTAATTGAAAATATCCTGACCGCAAATCAATCTTCGAGAAACAAGTTGCTCCTTTTAACTGATCAAATAAATCGTCAATTCTTGGCAAAGGGTATTTATTCTTAATGGTCAACTTATTTAGTTCCCGATAATCGATACACAGTCTCATACTTCCATCCTTCTTCTTTACAAACAATACCGGAGCTCCCCACGGCGATACACTAGGTCTAATAATACCTTTCTCCAGAAGATCTTGCAATTGAACTGCCAATTCCTTCATCTCTACAGGTGCCATTCGATAGGGAGCCTTTGACACTGGTTCAGTTCCTGGGGCTAAATCGATGGTAAATTCTATTTCTCTATCCGGAGGTAATCCGGGAAGTTCATCCGGAAAAACATCAAGAAATTCATTCACCACTGGAATTTCCTCTATCTTAGGCACCTCTTGACTAGTGTCCATGACATAAGCCATATAGCCCTCGCATCCTTGCCTCAACAGCCTCTTTGTTTGAATGATCGATAAAAATCTCCTATCTTGCCTCTGGCCCCTAAAGGTAACTTCTACATTATCAGAGGGTTTAAGGATCACCTTCTTATTCTTACAATCAATTTGGGCATTATTCTCTGTTAACCAATCCATTCCTAAGATAACATCAAATTCACCTAACTGAAAGGGTATCAAATTAGCGTAAAAACAATGCCCTGAAATATCAATCTTGCAACGAGGACACACTTGAGTAACCGGAATTCGTTCTGAATTAGATATTTCTATAACTATAGCCTCACATAACATACATACCTCACAATTTAACCTTTGAACAAATTCTTTGGATATAAAGGATTTCGTAGCCCCGGAATCAATTAACACTTTAGCTTGAACAGAATTTACAGGGAGCGTACCTGCTACCACATCCGAATTCTTAATAGCTTCGTTCAGAGTCATGTTGAAAGTCCTTGCCACTGGTCTGACACTTGCGGTTGGGGGTGCTTCGATTGCTTGCAGTATTGGATTAGCCAGAACTGGAGGTTTCACTACAGGTACTTTACAATCTTTCATTATATGTCCTGGCTTCCCACAACGGTGACACACAATTCCTGCCTTGCATTCCCTAGCATAATGACCTTTTTGATTACATTTGAAACACGTCACCTCCAACTTTGTACACACCCCCGGATGCCTCTTCCCACAAGTCTTGCACTCTGCCAAGGGTGGCCTAACCAATTTCTGCTGACTCGCATCTTGAATTCTATTTCCTTGGCCCCCATTCCCTGATCCCGGCTTCTTAGGGTTCCCATACTTTCCTGGCTGGAATCCTGGCTTTTTATTTGGCACATTCTGAGAACTGCCTTGCTCTTGTCGTTCCCCCATTGACCCAGCCTTTCTCTTCTTTCCTTCTTTTTCCTTGAAGTATAATTCGCTTTCTCCTTCAGCTATCATGGCCTTCTGCACCACTGCCGCATAAGTCTCCAACTCCAAAACTGCTAGTTTAGTACGAATCCATGGTTTCAATCCTTGTTGAAACCTCTTAGCCTTCTTCCTTTCCGTGTCCACATAGGCCGGAGCAAACCTAGCTAGTTCCGTAAACTTGGTTTCATATTCTGTCACCGACATTTTCCCCTGTTTCAACTCCAAAAACTTCATCTCCATCTGGTCTTTCATATAGTCGGGGAAATACTTTTCCAAAAATAGCTCTGTAAACCTTTCCCAAGGAATCACCTCAGTAGCTTCCAACATCTTCACCGACTCCCACCAGTAAGTAGCTTCATTCTTCAAGAAATAACTTACATATTCGGTTTGTTTGTCTGCTGGGACCCCCACCAGTGCAATGGCTTTTTCCATCTCTTTTAACCAAGACCTCGCCTCCACCGGGTCCGTTGTTCCTTTAAACTCAGGAGGTTTAACTGCCTGGAAAGACTTAAAAGTAACCACCGGAGGAACAGGTGGCTGCTGCTGCTGCTGCTGTTGCTGTTGTTGTTGTTGTTGTTGCTGTTGTTGCTGTTGAGCCAACAACTGCTGCTGTAATTGCTGCTGTTGCTGTGCCAGAGTAGCAGTCTGCTGAACAAGAGTTTGTAATATTTGTGCTAAGGCAGGATCTATCTGACCAACAGGAGGTGGATTAGCTTGTTCCCCCTGATCGGGGGTGCGGGTATTTTGTTTCTTCTTTTTGGGAGGCATATTTCTGAAATCAATGAACAATTACATTAGATTCAGGTTCAGAAAATAATAGCTCAAAATGATCCAACTTAAGCAAACAATGCATATATTGCTGAAAAGTAATTCAAGGTCTCCAACCAAAATTCCAGTCAACAATTGATTCACAGGGTGCAATAGGATATCAATCCAAGGTTACACAAGGTATTCACAAACGTTCAGTAGGTACCATAAAGAAACAATAGTCATAATGCTAAGGTCAAACATAGTATCGAAAGTAAAAACAATGCTAGAAGGAAATGGTGCTGAAAGTAAATATGAAACGAGCAGTAAATAAGATGCTTAAGGAAATGACAGTATAAGGAAATTTAACACAGTTCTGCAAAAGTGATAATGATATATATAGATAGATCTGATACAAGCGTAAGAACAACGCTTCGATAAGGGTACAAAAGTGATAATGATATATATAGATAGATCTTTCATTGTGAAAGGTGAGCTTTTTTCATTTCCATCACCGATTCAGCCTCTATGCGAACTTTTTAATCTTTCAAAACACCAATTGAATCATTCTCAAATAGACAAAACAACAAATCAAAAATGTAACACCCTCACTAGCCAACAATAATAATATAAACTTTTATACTCAATTAAACATTAGTATAAAAGAAATTTTAGAAATTTCGGCATGATGTAATCATAAACCGAACTAACCACCTGCTCAAACAACTAAGTATAACTAAAACAGTCCACATGCACAAGTTATACTAGACCATAAGGAAATAAAACCATAACAACCCAGACCGCTCACAGGTCACTGTATGAAACAACTACCAATAGCTATTACAACCCAGAACTGAATCAAATAATATACAACCCATTAAGTAAGAAAATCTGCCTACTAATACAAACATAATATAAACAAAGATATATGCTCACTACCCATCCAACCACCTCGACCCTCTGACTGCCTCGGTGACTACCCCAACCAGACGGGCCACTTCTCCTAGACATCTTCTGGCTTAGCTGAGGAAACAGAATTAGCAAGCAAGTGAGCCAAAATGCTCAGCAAGTATATATGTATGAAATTAAAACATCAACAACTGATATGTCTGCAAGATTGTCAAGAATTAACAATCAACAATATATAGCTCAATTAAAGGTTCATCTTTTGTCTGAATCATAAAATAGAAGAGGATTGGACTATCATGCATTTTATAAATAAAACAATTATAAGGTTAGGCTGCTGATCAGTCACGCACTAACCCCGGACAAACGCACACAGCAATGTCCTTAATGGATCCACGACACACATTGGCCTTAATAATTTCTGACCACGAATCTGGTCCGACCCTTACGGTCCACATTTTTTTTAAAAAAAAACTAACAGTCCAATCCTAACTAAACATCAGGTGTCGGAACAATCGACCACCTCAACTGTCAAACACTCTGGACACTTTCGTTCCAGGTCAACATCTCAAATCTCACCAAGTAGAATAAGGTCAAGTAATCTCTGAATTAAATATCGACGAGTTCGATATGGCAAACAGGGGTATTGATTTAAGTCAAGCTACTAAAAGGGATCAACGAAAACGATATAATCAACTTGGGGTATAACAATTGAATATTCAAAATTAATGGAAATTATCAGAACAGTTATCTCAAGGATAAATCAAATGCATAAGAATCAAGTTATGATAATCATAATTCGTTGGAAATATAAGTGAAGTGGTTTACTTGAAAGAGAGGTGGAATAATATACTTGCAAGGAATATGGATGTAAATTACTTCACTAAAAGCGTCAACAACTCAGTAGAATCAATTTTGGGGTATAACAATTAAGTATTCGAAAATTCGGGAAATTAACAGAACAATTATAGCAGAAATAATTCGAATGAGCATATGAATCAGGTTTTATAATCATAACTCATTTAAAAGATAATTGAAGCAATTTACTTGCCTTAACTAGAAAATCACAGAATCCGAAGTGTCTTTACGTCCTCAGCTTTAGCCTTCCCTTTATCCACGGAATCTACACACAATATAACACTATTTTAGAATCCTGCTCAATATTCACTAATCAAAATAAACATTCCACTTAGTCTACCCTTGCGAATAGTTCCCTAATTTATGTTTATTTAATCATATAATATCAATACATAGGCTACAGACAAAAGTATTTAATCATATAACCACGTAAGCACATACCACATAGATTTTAAAATATAAAGCCCGACTCACAACTCGTATAAATTATATAATTATGCATACTCATTCCAAGAAATGATTTTTTATATATATTTTAGGAAAATTTGACGGCATCCCCTTTATACGGGGGACTGCCAGTCGGGATACAGCCGACACAACCAACACAAATCTCAATTACCAATCGAATCCATAATTAGTATTCAATCCCAATTCACATCTCGATTGGCATTTACAATCCTCCGATTCATAATTTAATACCATTTAAGCAATTAATACCAACTCGATAATAAATTACAATTGATTAGATAAATAACAAATATTAAATATTAAATAATTTTTGGCTCAGAAAATAATCATCATCGCCATATTTCCCGACTCAATTTAATATCATCGTCGAGGGCAAAATCTCGAGGGTTCCCATATATTTAGGGCTTCCAACTCGAAACTCCGCACACAATTTTCATTCGAACAATACACGACTTACATCATTGAATTAGTAAAAATAATTTAGTGAAATTAATAGCCACAATTCACTATATATCTCAGTAAGTCAGGAGATTACAATTACATTTCACAGGACCATACAATTGGTACATATATAACCACGATTTTATACAGCAAGAATAGACGAGCCACAACCAGCAAAACCAACTCAAGTTAGGCTTTAACAACTGGTTTTATCAAAAACGGAATTCGCCAATTAATGGAACCAGACGAACCATTACAAGAACCCAAGCTAAACAGTCGCGTACATATAGGTACGCTGCACAATAACACCACAAGAACAATTTATATTCGCAGCCACACAGTAATTCGACTAGGAACAGGGGAGGGGTTACTCAACACAACCAACTCACACAGTCACGAGTATATAGATACACCGACACACACACACAGCAAGAACGCTACCACCACTACACACGCTGCAGAGATTGATATCGGAACAAGACAGTGACACACCCCGGACAAACGGAGAGGAGCGAAACGGGGGAGGGAGGAGAGAAAACGGCAGGGAGGGAGAGAGGTGAAGAGTTTTTTTTTTTTACCGAGAGATTTTCTTCGTGAGAAATAGAGAGATTCTCGATTACTCCAGAGAACGACCAGCCCCCCCCAACTGTGGTTTCCAAAATTAGGGATTAGAATGTAACGATTTGGGGAAAAGATATAAGGGATAAAAATGAAATTTTTTTCTTTTAAATGGATTTATGATGTAAAATACTTTAATATTCATTTTGAAAAATAGCGATTAAATAAATAATGGTTAAGAAAATCCCAAATTATATTTTAAAATTTAGGGAGTAAAATTATCTACCTCCCCATAATTTTAGAATATTTTTAGGATTTAAAACGAATTAAATATGGATTTCACAAAAATCGAATCCTTAAATCGGAAAATAATTCGAAGAATCATTTTAAAATCCTTGAAACTCAAAACAATTCACCAAATATTTTTAAAAGTCATATAAACTAATAAAGTTATTAATGAAGAAGATTTCAGGATTTCTGCTAATCCCGAAGATTTAATAAAATTCAAAGAAGATAAATATAACGCAATTAAATAGGAAATAAATCCCCAAAATATAATTAAAATAGTCGGGCTTACATAACACATATAAAATATCAATCTGACCTCTAAATATTATTCCACAGACACATCACCTCCACAACAATTATATACGCCACATAATTCATATTTAATAATAAAATAAATAACTTTTAGTGATTAAATAATCTGAAATTTCTAAGGCGTTATAAAAAATACCAAAAATATATCAACCACAAAAGAGGGACAAACAAAACACCCAAAAATTGGGTAAAGCAACAATTCTCATAAAAGAATGATGATTATTGAAGAAAAAATAAAAAATTTGATGATTAGATGAGAGAAAAGAAGACGAAAGTCAATTTTTGAGAAGGAAGAAGGCTTAATTGATGAAGAAATGAATAGATCCGAATATTTTTAAATATTTTTAAGGGAGGCGACTAGTTGGAATCGGATGTTTTCAGATATTTTTATTAACGAAGTATACCAAAAAGTACAAATGTGAATGCTCCAGCTTGAAAAAATTACAAGTTGCTGTAGATAGAGCCGGCCAAACGGGCGGTTCAGCCCGGCACGCCCGTGGATTATTCGTTAAAAAGCACGTTCAGCACGGCGCGCGAATAAAAAGCACGCAGCCCGTTCGACCCGCTCTAATTGACGTGCCGTGTGCGAGCCCAAGATCTGTGAACCGTAGCTGGCAAGGCACGACACGTGGGGAACCGTTTTTAAATAAAAAGCACAGCACAGCACGGTCCGTTCGTTTGGCACGTCAAACTTAGCATTTGTACAACACTTAATTCAGATATACAGAGACATGATGTAAAATGTAAAATGTAATTTGATTGGAATTACAAAACTAATAATATTAAAATTACATATAATCTTGTAGGATATAACTTATTTAGTAAAATTATAAAAAACCATTCATGTTTTCGACAAAAAATTTAAAAATACGATAAAAATTAAAAACAATTACATTTTAATTGTAACAAAATCAACATTTAAATCTTTTAAATAGTGTGTACTATGTAGAAATAATAAAATAAAACAAAACAAAAATGTAAAAACAAAACAATTGCTTACAGAAATGGAAAAAAAAAAGTGGCACGCGGAACCAGCCCGCCAAAGGCACGCCGCACGCGCCAACGGCTACATTGATACAAATATACATACTCTGTTTTGTTTTCTGCATTCGAAAGATTTTAATATGAAATAAAATTAGATGAAAAAAGTTACAAATTCGAAACATTTTAATTCGAAACGTTTCATATTTTGAGAATATTAAAAGTAAATATTAAATTAACTAAAAAAATTTCAAATTTTTTGTACAATTTTTCAGTAACCTTTGAATTTTCCTAAAAAAAAAGCCCGCCAACCCGCAAAAGCCCGCGTGCCGTTCACGGGCTGAAAGCTTGAAGAACCGGCACGGCACGTCCCAAACATGCGTGTGTGCCCATGCCCGACATTACTCAGCACGGCACGTGGCCAGCCCGGCACGCCCCGCACGGCACGCACGGCTGGCCACCTCTAGTTGTAGAACTTAGACAATAATAGTAAGAGTAAAGTGCACATTGTGTACGTGGACTTTGACGAAGACACCACTTGCAATACTACCTTTCAAAAACTACCACGTGCAATATTGAAAAATGGATTTACTTAAACTTTGTGTACCGCCGTCTATCTGTTACAAACGGCATTAGATCCTCAGGGGCAAATCAGTCTTTTCCACCCAGAGATTTGTGCGGGCTTTTGAGACGCGCCTTATCAATTCCCCTCTTTTACATCAACACTTTACTCTTTAATTCAATCAATTAAACATAAGAATTAGGGATAATTTCTTCATTACAAACACTGTAATCCGGCAAAGAAGCATCAACCATGAGTTGGGTTATTCGACCAAGAGAAGAAAGAGAAATATACTCTCCAAACGAATGCCCACAATATACAAGTAAACATCGATAAAAACCTTTTCGTAGTTATGGTTTTGTTATTAAAAATGAGGGGTTTGTTAGTAACAATTAGGGTTATATGTTTTGAAAATGATTGGTGGTCTTTTAATGTTTTTAAATACAGTGATATATGTGCAATTATGGTTTTATAATCCTTGTGGTCCCAATTTAATTGTTTATTCACGACTTGAACTTAATTTAATTTTCGTATTGTGTATATAAAAGTGTTGAACTTTTGTTTCAGTATTGTGTATATAATAGTGTTGAACTGTTGTTTTCTCCTTTTATGATTTGTCAGTGCCCGATTTGTTTACTATAAAATTTCATCATGATGGGGTAATGACTGAGAATCCAAGACAGTATGTTGGTGTTGTCGATTATGTAGACCTGTGTAATGTGGATATGATGAGTATGTTAGAAATATCTAGTATGTTGAAAGAGGTTGGGGTTGTAAGAACTCAAATTTACTACTATAAATATCCTAAAACTGATTGGATTAACGAAGTTTAGAATTTGGAGAGTGATACTGATGTTGTGGAGATGTGTGAACTGGTACCACCATCTTGGTTAGTCTTAGTGTTTGCTGTTGAAGTCAACCCAATAGTGAAGTTGACCCCTGAAGAAAATTTGACACAAGAATATAACCCATCACAAGATCCAAACCTGGAGTATATTGAGACTGACAATGATAGAGCCTTTTTTAGGGAAATGGAAGACCTATATGGTGAGAATGGAGAATTGAATGAGAGTGAGGATGATGGAGAACATGGTGACAATGAGGATAATGGGGGATTTGGGGACAATGAGGATAATGGGGACAATAAGGATGATGGGTCTAAAGATGACGACTATGTGGTACAGCAGGATGAATGGAGTGATGATTCGTTCCATTCTGACTTTTCAAATGAGGAAAGTACAGATGAAGATGTGGCAAACTATAAGATTGAGAGAGCAAAAAAAAAGGCAGCTAAGGCGAATGCCAAAGCTTCTAAAGAGATTGCAAAAAATGATAAGAAGGGTGTAAAAGCTGTCGCTGACAAAGGGAAACAGAAAGAGGTTTACAAAAACTGCTGTTGACTTAAGCAAAAGCCTATTTGGAAGTCTTAAATTATGTTCATGAATGTTTGTTACTTTTGGTGCATTAATATGAAAGTTGATTTTAGCACTTTTGCTTTGGTCTGTATAATGCACTTTTGTCTGTATGTCCTGAATATGCAAATTAAATGCCTAGAATTGAATATGAAAGTTGGATGAACCTTGAATTGAAGTATTTGGTTGTAATGGAATGCTTATTTACCAAGCTTATGTTCATTTAAATTTGGTCTTCATGTGCTATATTTTTGTCTGCCCTTGAACTAATTTAAGCTTTGATATTCATAACCAGTGTAAAGGTAATTGACAATTGACAATCATTTCATTCTGGTAAATTAGTTAACCAGAACCATGTTTTGCTTGTGTTGGAACCATAAACTCAGAACAACAGACAGAGCACATTCATAAAAAAGAAATACTTGTACCAAATGAAATATAAATAGAGCTTCACTAAACAAACATGACCTTCATTCATAAGCAAAGAGACAGTACAAAACATGAGCTTAATTCATATGCTTTGAGACAGTACAGACCAACAACAATACGACCATTTTCCTTACAACCTAAACAGAGCATAAGAGCATCAAACTAAACAAAGCTTCACTCATCAAGAGAATCATAGTCATCGTCCTCAATTACGGTGTCATTCCTGATTGTGTTCGAAGCCATATTCATCATCAAATTGACAAGCACATACAGCCCAATAATAGCTACACACTGTTGCTTAGTCTTCAACTGATTTATCTCAGCTTGATGCCTCTCTCTCATACGAACCATCCTGCGTCTAGACTTTTCCTCCCTCTCTAGATGACACGCCTGCAACTCCTTAATTATATCTAACGTGCGAGGTCCAAGAGGTTCTTCATTAATCCAATCTTCGTAGCCACAAGTATTGTTCGGACATGCCCTGTATCTCCTACCCGCGTTTGGCCCAAACCATTGGTCTTCATTACACTCATCTGATCACAGTAGCAAGCAAGGTCCAAGATGGCATCAATTTCATCATCCGTACGAGCTTTGCTTGCCATTTTCTGTTTGGGGAGAAGTTTAATTAGGGT
This sequence comes from Saposhnikovia divaricata, assembly GCA_036435485.1. Lineage (NCBI taxonomy): Eukaryota > Viridiplantae > Streptophyta > Magnoliopsida > Apiales > Apiaceae > Saposhnikovia > Saposhnikovia divaricata. Next base: position 48,125,198 of record CM071594.1, on the reverse strand, counting down.
TTGCAGAAGAAAATGTGTATATATGGAATGCTCTGTGTATATATAACATAGAAAAGCCCGCCTCTGAAAAGCCCACGTAAATCTGTAGGTGGAAAAGACTTATTTGCCCCTGACAACCTAACGCCGTTTGAAAGGCGGTACCCGAAGTTTAAGTAAATCCATTTTTCAGTATTGCATGTGCTAGTTTTTGAAAGATAGTATTGTAAGTGGTGTCTTCGTCAAAGTTCAGGTACATAAAGTCACTTTACTCTATTAATAATTAATCATTATCGACAATTGAAGATTAAAAAAATTAACAGCTACACACTAATTTTTACCACAGGCAAAATTTGAAATGAATACCGAGTTTTTTTCGAGGACTGTTCTTCTGTTTTGTACGACAATCAATTTGGGTTATGCAAATTTTGTTACGACATTTTTCTCTCAAATTCATAATTTTGTCCAATAATAATATTCTTCTTACCGAATACAAGTTTTTCAAGTAGATAAAATAAAATTTGTTCCGCAATCTCCAACTCGAAAAATCTTGGTAAAACTCAATCCTATAATCACAATTAAAAACAGAAAAAGTTGAGAATTTTCGAAAAATACTTGTCAACCACTTACTAATTAATAAATAATAATATCAATTCGCATGTCAGAATTTCAATTTCAAATAATGAAAATGTGAAATGCTAGCCCTTTCAATCGATACATCGTCCAAGGAATCAATTTAATTAAATTAAATGTAATGAAAGTAAAGCTGGACGCTCAAAATGCATAATTTATTCCTTTTTCTGGTGCATGCATAATAATAATTATTAGCACCCCGTATGAATATATCAGAAAGTTCCAAAAAAAGAAATACTGGCAATGTCTACATACTGATTAAACATTTTCGTCGTCCCTAACGTGGACGGAGACAACATGTTCGCCTAGTTGATTATTTTATGTAAATCTTTCAATCCTTTTAAATCCTTAATTTTCCATAATGACTTTAAAATGGTTTTGTTAAAAAAAATAATAATAATTTAAGCGGATATAAGACGAAGTTGCTGGGTATCCTATGCAGTGAGGCGGAAAAGGACAAGTGAGAAATCGATCAACGATATATCATATAGGCTATTTTTTTATTCCATGTATACGACACCACCAAAGTGAGATACATGTAATCGGCGCAGCTACATTTTTTAATTATTGACATTATTTATCAACGAGCTTAAGTTTTTTTTATAAACTTTCAAGTTATACATTATTATCAATATATAATTTTGTTTAATGTAAATTAATCACAAGAAAGATACAAAATTGAACATGAAATTTAACGTACACAAGATTTCGACCGACCTGCTCAAGCTATCATCGACATAATCGACTTTAGTTAGGTAATTATGAATAATCCATATTTTACATCTATATTATAGGTGTAATAGTTGAGCTTTAGGAAATATTTAGTAGATTATCAAGTGCAATATTTTGGGGGTGTTTGGGGGAATTTTTTTCAAAATAAGTCCAACTTATTTTAAGACAAAGTTAGAGATTTCTAATTCTCCAACTTATTTTCTAACTTATTTTTGAAAATTATTAAATCTCAAACATACATTAAATATTTGTATAAAAAAACAATTTTAAAATATAAAATTTTTACCTGAAAATAAGTCCACAAATCCTTAGAATAAGGAGTGTCAAATAGGCCCTTTATATATTACTGACTGATTACGGTGAACTAATCCATTTAATTGGGAAGTTAGATAAAAATAAACAATCATAATAACACATGCACGACATGTCATTGAGAAGGATAAGACCGAGAATATAAACAATTAAGCTACACTTATTGTTTTTCTTCTCACTTGTCCTAAATTTCTCAACCATTCCACAGTTTTTCTATCTTCTCCACGAGAATGTCTGAGGATCATAAACTTCCTGAAAATTCAACACAACCCCGGGGAAAATTTGAAGCTGATCAGATTACCCAAATCAAGCACGAAGATCCTAGTCATGAAACAGACGAAAAATTCCTACAAAAAGACGACGGTGAAGAAGAGAAAGAAGAAGGTGATGATGATGATGATGATTGTAAAACTCCATGTTTAGAAGAAAACAAAATACCAAGGGCTCATAGTTGCCCACCGGCACCGTCGCGTAAAAGGAAAGAAGAACAAGTAGGTTTGTCACACAAGAGAAAATTGTTTTTCGAAAACACCGTCGGAGGTGCTGAGGAGATAGAATCGTTGTTTGAAGATTCATCATCTACTCATGTTAATCAAGTCTCTGAAGTGTCAACTGTTGTTAAGAGAAGACGCAAGAGATGATGAAGTTTTTTTCGGTGCACAAATTTAAATACTCACGCATATCATGTCACTCAGCAACCATGAAGAAAGGAGAATCCAAGGTGATGGAGTTGATGAGGCTATACACCTAGGTTAATCAATAGTATTTAATTATTTATGTATATCCGTATAGTTTACAATATATTTAAGCATTATTCTTTAAGTTGTTTAATTACTCTTTTTATTTAATTCTGATCAGTAGTAGTGACCATGTTCTTTTATGATTTAAGTTCAACTTTGGCCTACTTGGATAGTTTGAATGCATCAGAGAATAGAGGTGCACACATAATTAAGCACACATAATTAAGATCAGTGATCATATCCTACGACCACATTTAGTTTGAATCTTTTAGGACCAGCGTGTTAATTGCTGACCAAATTTAATTTATCAAGGCGCTATCAAATCTATCCATTGGCAAGTTTTATTTCTATCTAGATTAAGTGGAAAAAGTCTCAAATCAGGATCATACTGCAATTATACTGTTCTTGAGTTGACAAGTAGTCCATTTAACAAGTTGAACGGGAAGGGACAGATCTTATCTTATAAGGCTAATAAATCAAACTGCACTGTTTTAAAGAATCTCTTTGTTACAGTAATGCTTAATATCGCCTAAGCAGCCTAGCCTAATTTTAGGCTTCTCTAGTCATGTACAAACCAATAACAGTTGTTCAAGTCAAATGATCCAACCATTTCCACAACAGATTCTGGTAACAATTCTACATTTCATTTGAGTTGGACATGCAGCTTCGAAATTGAATGAATCCGCTGAGAAGAATAAAAAAACTTGTGGAATCGGAAGAAAATGCCCTCGCCATTTGTATGTCTATAAAATATGGTGCTGCAGCTCAACAAAAGCAAACAAAAAACCACACATTCAGTATTTGCAAAACAAATTGATGAGTGCAACAAGTCCAGGGCGGAGCTACGTGGAACCGAGGGGTTCTCGCCGCGTACCCTGAGATTTCAGTGCATAATATCATGTATACTGTATCTATATATTTTGGACTGTACAGTGCCAAGTATTGCTGAGCTTAATCCTTTATTAGTTCAGTTTAGAAACCAGTTATCAATAGGCAAGAAAATTATAACTCCTTCAATTGTTCTTCAATTCTTAGCAATATATGTACCCTGGAATAGCTTAGACATGTAGTTTTTCATCCTAAATATTATCAACCTTCAGCTTAGTGTATTATTTTTAGAGTACTCTGGAACCATAACGTGGCTCCGCCCCTGGCAATAACAGTGCACATTATTGAAGACTAGAGTAGTCTTAAGTAAACTAACCTGTGTCAAAAGTCTTTGTAAATCATGTTAATTCATTTGTGATGCCTGTTTCTTCATTCTGTTTTCTTCGGGAAAAAATTTATATGCCGTTATTCACACTCTTTCCTTCCTACACTACTGTATGGAATAAGCACGGATCACCTCAATTACTGGTGCCCGGCACATTGGGCAGATATCTCTGCCGTCGACCAGCTTCTGTGCACATTTTGAGCATGCGCACATGTGACCGCACCTGTAATAGTAAATATTTTCAGATTAGAAATGTAAGGTATGATTTTTTTGTAAGATTGTTCATGGATAGTTTTTTTTTTCCCGCAATTTCTTAGGTTTACCTGTACAATAAAGAGTCTATTTTGGCATTACAGCATATGCAGCAAACCCCATTTTTCACATGTTCCAAATTAGATTCATCAGGGACCAAGTTTTCACAATCTACATCAAAGAAAAAGACCGCTCAGCGATTGCTAATTCTTTTTTAACATGAAATATGTAGAACCTAAAGATAATAGTGAATAGAATAGGAATGATTGTGCGTGTCACCTATATGATATTATACCTCCTCAGAACAATTAATTATTTCATCTTAGTAATGAAATCCAGATAAAAGGTAGTAAGATTAATGGAGCATAAGATGGGAGGAAGGATTTTTGGTTACCTGCTGATCTTGACTGCCAATTAAGGGCTGCAGAAACTTCCTGCCTGACTGAGAGCTGCAACTCTAGTTGCATATCCATGCAGGCTTCCAGCATCCTCTGCATGCTGTCCATCCTCTGATGAAGCCTAGCCATGTCAACTTTCAGCTCATTAATGATCTCCCAGTCCTGCTCAAATTCAGAAACAAGATTCACTTGAGATTATTATACCTTGTTAAATATTTCACCTACTACCTACTATGACATTATCCATGACCTCATAGTACTATGACATTATCCATGACCTCATAGTAATTACTGTAGCTAGCTGACTTAGTGTATAATTTCCTATATATTGAAACGTTGTCTCGATTGTAATATCAAGCTTCATATAAATCAATACAAGAGTTTTTAGTTTCTCTTACATTGTTTTTCCTGTTTCTTCATGGTATCAGAGCTTTAGCCTCGTTCTCCATTGTTTCCGACGACAAGCATTGTTTCCGGCCACAGAATACCACCAACCATATCTCAGTGTCAATTGAACAAACACCTGGCGGGTTTTCGTCTTCACTGCCACACTAACCAGTAAAACCAATCTCAACTTCAAAGAAGCAATACACTTCCGGCATTACTCCGGTAATATTCAGACAGCCCGACCAAATCGAAAACACCGATTTCAGTTACCTGTCCGAATCTCTCTCCGACTCGCCCAACTTAGTCTCTTCGCTACAAACATCTGCCAAGTCGCCGGAGGAGATCATCACGAGTCTTACTTGCTGCTCAGTGTCTAAAGTGGTATCCCCTTAATCCCAAAATATCATATACTTATCTGTGTGCTGATATCTCTCGGCTCTCTCACTGACATATATAAGCTGCTCCCGTTTTAATTATTGGGCCACACCAAATCAGCCTATTTAAAACACACGGTTATAAACCAAAATTTTAAGGTACCTTAGTTATATTACATTTTAGTACTCCGTTTTTTACTTATCCTCTAAATAGATCCTTGATCTTTTAAATATACACAATCCACTCCTTACAAGTTCAATTTACATCTTTTATCCTTGAACCCAAAACTTATCATGAATAACGATAATAGTTTGCCGATTCAAACCATTTTGAATGGCACGAATTATTTAGCTTGGTCTCAATCTATGAAAAGTTTTCTCAAAGGAAAAAGAATTTGGCGCTATGTAAATGGGGATTTTACTATTCCGACTAAAGGAAAAGATGAAGAAGAATCAAAGTTCAAAGATCGCATTGAGTCAAGCTATCACATTTTTTAGAAACTCTTCTGTTTCTAAAATTAATTTTCAATTCGGAAATTTCGAAACGGCAAAAGAAATTTGGGATTTATTGGCATCTCGGTACACAACATCTGATCTTTCTCACCAATATCAGATTCTGAATTCCTTAAGTAAACAGAAGCAAGTGCTCGGTCAAACAGTAACAGATTTTCTTTCCCAAATACAACCATTTTGGGATCAGCTAACTTTATCTGAACCTAAGTGGTTACACACAGAGGATGCCACACTCTATCAGGCATATCGTGATCAACAACGGCTCATCCAGTTTTTTATGGCTCTCACTCAGAATTTCGAACCTGTTAGAGCTGCTCTTCTCCACCGTGTTCCGCTACCCTCTTTGGAAAGTGCCTTAACTGAACTCATTTCCGAGGAAACTCGACTCGGGATTGGCAAAATCAGTCCCGCGAATGATTCCGTCCTAGCAGTACCTCCGGTACCCACTTATGACAAACCTTTTTGTAGGTTTTGTCGTCAAAATGGACATGTAACTAAGGTTTTGTCGTCCTAGTGATTTGCCATTATGAAATATTTAATTGGTGTGATTGATGTGAATACACGGACCCATCGAAATATGACCAGTCAGATGACACGTAACATTTGGAAAAAATTTTGGAATCTAATTTGGGTATTCTAGCATTTTCCAAAACTAAATCATTCCACATTATCATGTCATTGACAACATGTGTTGGGTACTAAATTTTGGTACCTCTAACATTTTTTTGAGAATATTTTAGGAAAATTTTTAGGTTCTGATTCAATCAAGATTTTTAAAGATTTTATTGGAATTTGAAAATCCAAATATATTTAATTTGTATTTTAAATAATATATTAAAATACGAAGGTATTCAATTAGGATTTTAAAAGATGGTTTAAAATTTTAGGGTATTGAATCATGATTTTAAAACACTTTAATACTTTCAAATTTCAAATCTGGTGGTATTTAATCAAGATTTAAAATAATTCTTTTAAATTTTATAATCTATATAAAGTTATGGATTTTTTTTAATTCTGCAAAATGGTAGATATTAATGAATTTTATAATATTTTTTATATTTTTTGAAATTCAATCAAATTTTATGAAATGAATTTTTCTAAATCCAGCAAGACTCCATGAACTCTACAGAATTTTAGATCAAATATTACAAACTCATGTAAAATTAAAACCACAAACAATTTTTAAAAATCATCAATTATTATCCATCAGTTAAAATTTTTTAAAAGTTAAATTAAATACATCTTGCAAGTACAACCGGAGTTTCAAAATCCAAAAACCATTTTTTAAATAGGGCTCGAATACAACTTCCTTTTTTTTTTTAACAATTCAACTTCTGTATAGATTCCAATAACATATATTTTGTTACAAATTGAAACGACTACGAAGTTTTATACCCAGCTATTTAGCCAACAAAAAAAAAGTTTAATACCCAACTTCTTTACCATAGGTCTTATTACAAATTGACATGACTCCAAAGTTCAATATCCAGCTTCTTTACCATATGTCTTGTTTCGCTTTTTTAGTGGTAAACGTTGAAAATCGTAATCCTGAACGCTTTTTAGTAATAGTTGAAAATCCTAAGCTTCTCCTTGCTGGCCATTTGATATTCTTTACCATATGTCTTCTTTCGCTTTTTTAGTGGTAAACGTTGAAAATCGTAATCCTGAGCGTTTTTTAGTAATAGTTGAAAATCCTGAGCTTCTCATTGCTGGCCATATATATTTGTGTGATCCTGGGTGCAGATATTGAAAATTGACCAAGCTGCGTCCATCTGTACATTAGGCTCTTCATTCTTAAGAAAATCGCACAGGCGTACAACCACCGAATGGCTTCTTGATATCTCTATTCTGCTACTTGCAGTTATGTTTGAAATTATCCAGCATGCTTCCCTCTACACCAACTCACAATCATTGTCTAACAAACGTCGAAGCCCTGTAACTACCATGAGTGCGGGAATGGCAATCCAAGGATAACGATTAGATGCAAGCCAGAAAAGTTTTCGAAAGACAATTTCTTCAACCGGCATATCTTGCTGATAAGAAAGATGGTAAAATGTACAACCGAATGCATACCGAACCCAACAACCCACCATAGATCAGTCCAAAAGTGCTAGCAATTTGGTACACATTAGTTGTTGACTTGTATCTATAAAGGTCCTAAATAGTCTTATTCTAATCGATGTGGGATGTTACAAACACCCTCTCTATTGGGTCGATATCCTCGTCGAATCCACAATCACACATTCGGAACCCGAGCAGTGCCTCTGCACTTTCGGTCGGGCAGAGCTCTGATACCATATGTGACAACCCGGGTCAAATCCCGAGTCTTTTTTCGAAAATCGGGTCAAGTCCCGATTCCGAATCCGAAATACGGCAAAGCATACTGACCCAAATGCAACAACTTGGGTAATTCACAAGCCCACCACAGGCCCCCAAAAGATCATGATTTGTTGGTGCACTTAGCAGTATTACTTTTGCTTATATACTGAACTAAAGTCACATATCTTCTTGATGTGGGACTAGGGTGTTACATACAGATGGGGTTTTATATCAAAAGGGCCACTGATCTCATTAAAAAGTATCAAGTAGCTCTCCAGTCTCCACGGGGACTCATTTAAACCACTAAACTAAGAAATATATCATTTGCCCCCCTGCATTCACAAAAATAATACAATTTATGGTGACCTAAGTGATATATACTTGATACTTTTGTGAATGCAGGGGGCAAATGATATATTTCTTAGTTTAGTGGTTTAAATTAGTTCAGTGACCCGTTTGATATAAAACCCCATACAGATGACATAACACCTTCGATATCGATGGACTTAAAAAGGCTTCTGACTGTATCAAGGACAAGCATTTTCTTGTTTTTGGGAAGTTGAGGGTTTCTGCAATAGAAGGCTGACAAAAAGTTGGCGCACTCTATGATCACCTCGTACTCTTCTAACCTGAGTTTATGAAAAGACATCCTCAAAACTTCCAGAATATCATTGTCAAGGATAGTTTGATGAGACGAGGGATAATCAGCAGCCAAGAATGTCAACGTGCGTATAACCTCATATCGATGTAAAGTATGCCCGTCCAAGAAAAGATTCTTGAGGACATGAATGATTTCCTCCATTGAAGAATCAGGACAAATTTTCAAACGTGGGAGAATTAAAGCAGTTTGAATCTTCACTGAGTGATCTCCACCAAAGAGATGATGATTCAGGGGTACACCAATTCCGTGCAAAAAATCACCCACCCTTGGTTCCATTGCAATCAAATCACGCAAGACCCTGATGCCTTTGACAACATCACCATCAAACATGTGGATACTCTTTAAATAATATCTCAAACATTCCTTTTCATCAAAACAAAAGGCCAGATCATGATACTAGGGATGATGCTCAGTCTAGGACGGACATCTAATCCAAGCCTCAAATATTGGTGATGCCTATCACCCAGTTTGTTGTTCTCATTGACGACATTACTTTGAAACCCTATGTTCCCCGACATGGATTTTGTTTTACATGAGCTTCCCCTCTTTGTATAAGGTAAAATAGTAATCAATTTTAATTTTTTGGATACTTCTGAACTCAATAACTTTATTTATTTATTAATAAAAAACTTTATTGATTTGCTTTAATAAAAAACAATTTATTTACCACAAAGAAACTAATAATCATATTCATATACGATATTCTTTTGAATAAATCAAATATTTGTATCATCAACCACGAGCTCACTTTGAAAATATCATGTTAGAACTTAGCGGTAGTAACACAAATTGTTATAAGTAACTAGCTTTATTATCGATTTTTTTATAAATATTATTTATTAAAATTTATTTATTAATTTATTGATGTCGTCATTTTTTTTCGAAATTAACATTCAGTTTGATTAAATTTTAATAAATTTTAGTAACAGCTAATATTGATATTTTGTATTTTACAATTATGTATGTTTATTTTTTTTAATTTTTATCCTATTATCAAATTTTGAATTAAATTAATTTTTTTTACTTGTATTGCCATTTTAATATTATATGAATATGTATTTAATGAAAAGAGTGTTATTTATTTGAAGTTATATATATATATATATATATATATATATATATATATTAATATAATATTAATTATTATGCATTGTTCTATAAATTTCTTTTTTGATTTTCTTTTATGTGTGATACACCTATTTTTCATTTAAACCCTTTACACCAATTATATATAATTTTATAATTTTTAATAAAGCAAAAATCATAGCAACATAATATTATCCCAGTTGAAGTGAATTTTCACGAAAATAACTAAATATTTCAAAATATCAACAATAACCAATTTCTTTGAGATATGAGGTGAACTTTAGTTACGGGTATTTGCTGATATATAGTAGAACACATTAATTTTACTATTATTTTAATATTTTATACATTCATTCAATTACATATTCAAGCAAAAACTTACTTAATAGTCACCCAATAATACATTTTATTATTAAATATTATATACCTTATTCTATTAAAATTTAAATTATAAATTTACTAAATATGTTAATATGATACAATAATTTAGAAGAAAATGAAATGAAATTTGACTTTTAGCAAGTAAATTAGTGTATCAGAACTCAGAAGTAGTTGTAATATTATTGTAAGTTGTAACGAATAAAAATGTGATCGTTATGCCAAAACAAGCGGGAAAAATGTTAAACCAAATAGTTTTGAAATTCGAAATTTGAGTCAAAACGCTCTAGCTTCCATCCAAATATTTATAATAACGTTTTGGTCCCCTAAGAAATCTTTTCATTTCATTTTGACCCCTCTTTACCGTTATATTGTTTTATTTATTCGCCGCACATTATAATATAAATACACCCCCAAACACAACACACCACCCAAATCTTATAATTTTGAGGCGGACGCTTGTAATCACAGTGAAAGATGGGTCAGATCCAGTATTCTGAGAAGTACTTTGATGATACCTATGAGTACAGGTCTTTAATTTCTCCTTTTCTTCTTTGTTTTTTTCGATTATTTATTTGTTCATCTGAAAGATTTTTATTGTTTTGATTCTTTTCCGTGTGTGTATATGTATGTATAGGCATGTTGTTCTTCCTCCGGAAGTTGCTAAATTGCTCCCAAAGAATCGCCTTCTCTCCGAGGTTAGTGTTTCTTAATTTCATTTCTGATTAATTAGGGTTTTTTCATTTTCTGTAATTTATTTTTCCAATTAATTGTGTGTGTGTGTGTGTGTGAGAGAGAGAGAGAGAGAGATTTTCTAATTAGTTGTGTGTGTGTGAGAGAGAGAGGGAGAGAGAGGGGGGGCGAGAGAGAGAGAGAGAGAGAGAGAGAGAGAGAGAGAGAGAGAGAGAGAGAGAGAGAGAGAGAGAGAGAGAGAGAGAGAGAGAGAGAGAGAGAGAGAGACTCATATGCACAAGTGCTCATGATTGTGTAATTAGACATATAAGAGGAATCCGATCTTAGGGTTTTAGCAAGATTCCGTAATTTGTTGTTTTAAATTCAAAAGAGAATTGGTTTTTTTTTTGGCTAAAATTTCAAATTCACCTATGTTTGTAAACATAGCAACAATAATAGCATGTGTGTGCGTGATTTCTTTTATGCCTAACTGTAGTAAATGTCAGGTTTGTTATAAATATGTGTTTACTGAATACTATAAATTCAATTTGCGATATTAAGATACAATATGAATTGTGTAATTCTGATATATGTTGATTTTATTTGTTGAATAATGAATAGAATGAGTGGCGTGCAATTGGGGTACAGCAGAGTAGAGGTTGGGTTCATTATGCAATTCATCGACCTGAGCCACACATTATGCTCTTTAGGAGGCCCCTCAACTACCAGCAACAGCAGGATGCTGCTGCTCAGCAAGCTGCCATGGTCAAGTGAAATTCTTGAATTTTATCGCAGTGCTTTAAATTTAGTCATTTCATTTCTCCTAGAAATGAAGATTATGTTATATGGAGAACTTATGTTTATGTTTCATGTTCTTTGAGGAACTTTCGGATAGTTGGAAATGCTTGGGAATGTTAAAGATCTATGCTTATCATTTCATTTCTTTTGGTCATATGTTTGCTGCGCTTTAATGTCACAAATACTGAATGTGATTATGTGACTGTTAAAAACCTTACATTTGCCTGTTTATCTGTTTTGTAATCTGATATAGATTCGGTATTGGTAATTGCTCCTGCATCCATCACAAAACAAAAATACTTAGGACTAGGTGTTGTGTGAGTTCTGTCTCTTGCTCCTGTTGTGTTGTCTTACATTTGGAGTCGGATTCCTTGAGGTTCTATGAAAGAAAGTTGAGGTGGTCCCCACTTTAACATGTTTGAGATGTATTGCTATCGTATCCAATCAGCTCGTCTTCTTCTGTAATCTGCATATGATGTCACTGCTTTCCATAACTTTATCGAGTAGTTGGGCGGTCTGGGATCAGGGTTATTTATTTGTTAGCATCTCCCTGGTTAATAGTTATGTTGAAAAATCATGCAGAGGAATGGATAGTGTTTTGTGTTGCTAAAAGCCCAAAAAAACACTCTGTGTATATGTATTTACAAATTCCCCTTGAGCAATTACCTAACAGGGTCTGGTCCTGAAGAGACGTATGTTGCAGCGCACTTATTAAGTGTGATACGTCAAAAACACAAGTAGTGCAGCATATGTCTCCCAGAGATCTGTACCCTTGCCTCTCGAAGGGGCTATGCATTGATTTGATTTTTCTGATAGCCTAAGTTGCTTAAATCGTCTTGCTACCTGCTTAGGATCTTTTTTAAGATCTTGTTCATACGCTGCTCAAGTCTATAAAACATCTTTCTTACGTTGCCATAGATTGCAAAATAAGACAAAACTAGTGGTAACCTTTCATTTCATATGTTTGGAATTCAACTTTATGAACTATTATCTAGTATTAAGCTAACTGCAGTTCACAAGATAGATGTTACATTCTTCAGCAATCAGCACTCTTTCTGTGAGATATTTAGAAATTATTTGCAAATATGGTTGGCTGCTTTTCTATATACTCAGATATGATTTGTCATTGATTTGGCGTGACCTTTATATTTACTCTTTTCGAACTTGAGTCATGGCAGTCCCTCATTTTGGGCATCACAGAGTCTCTAACATTATTACACTATACATTCTTCACAGCGGAAACAAACTCTCTGGTTACTGTGTATTTATTTATTTACAGTTGGAACTTAAAACTTAAGATTATGTACATCAAAATCTTCACTGGTTTTATTTCATGAACCTTTTAGTGTACAAAAACATCACACCAGTTACAATGTCAGCTGTCACTTTTAGTGATGCATGGTGTCTACCTCCATCTAATTAATAGTCTTGTTTGACAAGAATATATATCCCATTTCATTTCATGTATCCTGTATTTTATTCAATGCCCTAGAATATTTTTGTTTTTGTATTTCCGATAACTCTCCCTGCTAAGTAACGGAGGAGTTCACTCATTTGACTGGTAGAATAGTTCTTATTTATGTCACAAATTTTTTAAGTGTGTGATTACTCAATTACACATGGCCATTGCCATAATTATGTGCTAATCACGTTCTCTGGAAAATAGGATAAACTGCAAGTGCAAGAGTTACTGATTGTAGGTTAACTGCAAGGGCAAAATGGTATATATATTACTAGAGGGCAATTTAATTATCAATATCAATATATTCTTAATGTCTGCTAGTATTGCATTTTGAAAATTACTGCTTTTATCCTTCATTTTTTTAATCTTCTTTATTTCTTTGATGCCCTTTTTTATCATTACACAGGAAAATTACTGCTTTTATCCTTTATTTTTTTTAATCTTCTTTATTTCTTTGATGTTCCTTTTTGTCATTACACAGCATTTGGAGCGACCCAATTTAGATTGGATCGACCCAAATCTAAATTTATACTATTTTTTATCATTACATAACATTTGGATCGACCCAATTGGATTGACCCAAATCTAAACTTATACTATTATCCTTCATTTTTTTATTAATAATATAACCTATAGTTAACTTTAGGAAATTCTCCTAAAGTTAACCATTAAGATTGTGACACATATGCACAATCAATAATGCCCCTGCGGGGCCCTTTTAAATAAGTAAAAAAATTCATCAAAACTACGTAGTTTTGATAACTTAACTTTAGGAAATTCCCTACAGTTAACTGTAGGACCATTTTTCTCTAATATAATTAATGATAATTAGCCGATTGCCTTTTTCAATTAAAAGATGTTTACTTATAATTTATAATTTATATGATTACCTTTTATAAATATTTAAAATATCATATCTTCCAATTGGATCAACCCAAATCTAAACCTCTACTATTATCCTTCATTTTTTATTAATAATATAATTAATGATAATTAGATGATTGCCTATTTCAATTAAAAGATTTTTACTTATAATTGATGATATTACCTTTTATAAATACCTAAAATATCATATCTTCCAATCAATAATTTTTTTCTCTCTAATTAAAACACGTTGACTTTTATTTTAAAACTTGCAATAATTAATACATACCCAAAAATATGACATCATATCTTCTAATCACTAACAAAATATAATAAAAATTCGTATACAACGAATAATATCCGTTTTATTTTTAGTTAAAAATTAGAATTGTTAGATCTAATGATTAAATAAATTACATGATTAAATTTATTTACTAAATACATACCCAAAAATATGACATCATATCTTCTAACCACTAATAAAATATAATAAAAATTTGTATACAACGAATAATATCCGTTAGATTTTTAGTTAAAAATTAGAACGGTTAGATCTAATGATTAAATTTATTTACTAAAATTTCAAGGTTCAAATTTTTATAAATACCTACAATCAATAATTTTTGTCTCTCTAATTAAAACACGTTGACTTTTAATTTAAAACATAATATTGCAATAATTAATACATACACAAAAATATGACATCATATCTTCTAACCACTAACAAAATATAATAACAATTCGTATAAAACAAATAATATCCGTTAGATTTTTAGTTAAAAATTAGAACTGTTAGATTTAATGATTAAATATATTACATGATTAAATTTATTTACTAAATGCATTAAATGCATACCCAAAAATATGAAATCATATCTTCTAACCACTAACAAAATATAATAAAAATTTGTATACAACGAATAATATCTGTTACATTTTTAGTTAAAAATTAGAATTGTTAGATCTAATGATTAAATATATTACATGATTAAATTTATTTACTAAAATTTCAAGGTTCAAATTTTTATAAATACCTAAAATATCATATCTTTCAATCAATAATTTCTTCTCTCTAATTAAAACACGTTGACTTTTAATTTAAAACATAATATTGCAATAATTAATACATACCCAAAAATATGACATCATATCTTTTAACCACTAATAAAATCTATACTATATTATAAAAGCCGAAACATTAAAAGTTTGGTCGGTCGGTCAGTACGGTACCTATTGATTTTACTTATTTACCCTTACTCAAATAAAATTCATCATACTAACTAATTAATTTCTTTTTTTAGGTTAAACATATTATCTTCTCTATATTTCAATAAATAAATAATTTCCTTTTTCAGGTAAATTCAATATCTTTTATATTTTATCTAACTAAAATTTCCATCCTACTAACTAATTAATTTCCCTTTTCCGGTTAAACATATTATCTTTTCTATTTTCAAAAACTAAATAATTTCCTTTTTCAGGTAAAATACAATATTTTTTATATTTTATCTAAGTAAAATTTCTTCTTTATTAATCAATTTCCTTTTTCAGGTTAAACATATTACCTTTTCTATTTTTCTATAACTAAATAATTTCCTTCTTAGGTAAAATACAATATCTTTTAGTACATTTTATCTACTAAAATTTCTCCTTTTTTAAAAACTACGATCAAATTTGTATAATAAAATAACATAATTATATTATAATTAGTATTAACTAATCAATTACCTTTTTGAGCAAAAATACGTTACCTTTTCTCTAATTAAAATCTCTCTTTTTCTAATTGTATCATGGACGGTTACCTTTTTTCCTTTCTCTTACGAAAATCTCTCTTTTTCCAATTATATCACGGACTATTCTATTTAATAAAAATAAAATAATAATATTATAGTACTAATAATTAACCGATTACATTTTCAACTAATACGTATCATCTTTCATATTTTTTCTAATTAAATTCCTTTTTTTTAGAAATTTCAGGGGCAACATTAATTTCTCATTTTCTATAAACTATGAGCAATTTTATTTATTAAAATAACATAATTAAATTATAATTACTATAAACTAATCAATTACCTTTTTCACATAAATTATGTCATCCTTTTAATTTTCACGTTACCTTTCTATTTTTTAAAACTAAAATCTCTCTTTTTCCGATTATATCACGGGCGGTTCTGTTTAATACAATAAACTAATAATATTATAATATTAATAATTAACCGATTACCTTTTTTATCTAAAACGTATCATCTTCTATTTAATGAAATAAAATAATAATTATATAAATACTAATAATTAGCCAATTACCTTTTTCAAGTAATGGATCTACCCAAATCTAAACATATATACTATTTTTTGTCATTACACAACATTTGGAGTAACCCAATTGGATCGACCCAAATCTAAACCTCTGTTATTATCCTTTATTTTTTTATCTTTCTTTATTTATTTGATTCTCCTTTTTGTCATTACTCAAATCCATCTCTGTCATTTTTCACCTTCAAGTCCAAGCCGCTCAAATCTTCACACTGCTGGATTTTGACGCATGTTTGCACTTTTCAGTTTGAAAGCTGGGTTTTTCACCAAATTAACATCTCAACCCCCTGAAATAGGGTTAAGGTATGTGTACTAGACCTCTGTACGGGTCATATATGTTTGGTTCCAGTTTTTAGTTTGGCCATAAGAGTTAAGTTTTTATTGATTTCACAGTATTAAAAATTAGACAGGATAATATTTGTTTGGTTTTGATTTTGGTTCGGAATTTAAGAATTAAAGTTTTAATGAATTACCCGATGTTATAATAATATACAGGACACCAGAAAGGTACCTTTAAAATATTTGCTTGGCCTTTCAATTTTCGATTTTACATGTCATAATAACAAAGGTAGTTGGAAAGATTACCAGTTAATAACATTGACACAATACAAACCATGTTATTTGTAAATAATCTTGGGACTCAATTTGATACTTATAGACATTATTTTGTTTTCAAGCAAGTTTATGTTCTTTATGGATTTGTTCAACTTAAGGTTCATGGGGTAGACATGCTACGTACCAGAAGGTCTTATGGAATAGCATACTTTTTATCGGATGTCTCCGAAGGGACTATGGAATAGCATACTTAGAAGCTCAGACCCACGTCACAAGCCTCACCCTCTAGGTTAGGCAACATTCCTCTTATTTATGCTCTAAATATCTTCTTTACTCGCATCCAATTTCACTTCATATATGATCTCATATTTAGCACTTTCACTTGAGCTCCATATTAAAATATAAAAGCACTAACTTTTCCCTTTTTCAGTTTAGTTGGCTTTTTGAGAGAGATTAGGTAGTGGAAAATGTGATTGTTATAATTTGTAATCATTCATTATTTGAAGATAAAAGTGAATAAGTAAGTTTCTTGCGGAGACCTATGTTTTTGGTAAACAGCATTATCCTTCATTTTTTTAATCTTCTTTATTTCTTTAATGTCCCATTTTGTCATTACACAGCATTTGGAGCGACCCAATTTAGATTGGAACAAAAAATTCTATTATGATATTGTACTTATTTTCAGTAATGTTGTAGTACTACGATTGCACCTCAAGCCTTTGTCTTCTCCTCCAAGGCTCCAGCTACATAATTTTAAATATTGAAAACAAAATACAATACAAGAAGAAGTTTGCATTTATAAATATAGATTACAAGCAGAGAGAGATGTTTAGTTACAGATAGACTACATAGCAACAACATAAATGATAAAAAGAAAGATGTTAGTTACAGATAGACTACATAGCAGCAACGTAAGTGATAAAAAGAAAGATGGTCCACATGATGATCAAGCTAATGAAGTATTGAAGTAATTAACAAGCCTGAACAACATAAGCAACTTCCATTTTATAGGTATTGTTTATCATAACGTGGGTAATGGGTTTATGTATTCTCATTAATTTTATTTTTGGTCACCCCTCTAAGTTTATCACAAAAAAATTAACAACCCATCAAAATAAGTAGTTTAAAAATATATTCAAATTCAAATTATTGTATTCGTTTCAATAAGAACATACTTTTAATATAATGAAGTCAATAAAATAAAAATTTAACAATTTCAGAAAGCGAGAGCCATGGTGAAAGACCTTAATTTGAACATAAACTATAAATCTACTAGAATATTTATCTGATATTTTGACTTGCTTATTTAATTGTATAATTTATTTATTTTTAATAAAAGAATCTATATTAATAATATATACACTGTATTTTCAAACATTAATTTACTAATACAGTTTAATGGTCACGCTCTGGTGAGAATGAGAACAGTGAGAACACACATATTCACTACATTTCAAGCTATTTTAAAGGCCCCGCTAGGGGCATCTTCACAAAAAAAGTCTTATAATTCTACCCTCTATCCATTCATAAAAAAAATTAACAAAAAATTAAAATAAGAACAGTGAGAACACACATATTCGCTACATTTCAAGCTATTTTAAAGGGTCCCGCTAGGGGCATCTTCACACAAAAGTCTTATAATTCTACCCTCTATCCATTCATAAAAAAAATTAACAAAAAAATTAAAAATTGCTTGAAATGTGGTCTCATTGTTCTCCAACATTTACATATTATATTAAGTATGAGGTCTCATAGTTAATATAATATGTTCTTGATATTATATGAGGTTTAATGTTTCGGAGCCATTTAATGTTTTGGAGCCATTGGGGGTGAAAGGATTATCATTTCCACATTTGAATAATGAAGACAATTTATTATTGTTTTCAATTAGAGAACAATATTTGTTAAAATATTTATTACTTTTATTGCAGATTTGATGGATTAAATAAATTTTCAACATTGTTAAAATAGAATTGTATGCTACTTTTTTATATAAATTTTAGCATATCATTATTTTATTAAATACTTATATAACTGTATATAATATCTTTCTAAGAATTGATTATTTATATAATTGCATACAATATCTTTTTAAGAAATCAATCAAATTTGTTAAATTTTTGGTATTGTCAATTTAAATTAAATAAGATATTTTAAGAAATCAATCAAATTTGTTAAATTGTTGGTATTATCATTTTAAATTAAATAAGATGTCGTGTACGAAGTACGGACAAAATGCTAGTAACAAATAATAATAACTAGGGGTGTACACGGGTTGATAAAACCGACCAACCCGATCCAAACCGACACTATTTCACCCGATAAACCGATTTTTTTTAAACCGATATATAATTGGATTGAAAAAACGTTAAACCGATTTAAATGGGTTGGATACGGGTTTTAATTTTTTTTAACCGAACCAACCAAATCCGATTAAAAAATAAATTAATTTAATAAAATATTTTTTATATCCATGATCATCCATTATTACATTTGCCCATTTACATTTATATCAAGATTGAAAGCAGAGTGCCTACTGCAGTACCGCGTAGCAGTAGTGCTCTTTGTACCGGCCATGTGTATTTATGTATTTTGTCATACAAACCATTAAAATGCATGAAGCTGAGAGAAAGTAGCAACATTTTATCTGTTATAGAAAATATGAGATGCAAGTCGTATGTTAAATTTTTATTGCAATCATGTTATGCTGAAACCTTTCATTCTTTTAGCAACCACAAAAATGATAACAATTTTTAATGCATTTTTTTTAATATTTATTTATAACCCGTCCAAACCGATTGGATTGGATTGGGTTGGATTATGAATTTAATTTTAATGGATTGGGTTGAAAATTTTTCAAACCGATTAAATTGGATTGGGTCAAAAAATTCTTTCAACCTGCCCAACCCGAACCGTGTACACCCCTAATAATAACATGGGTCTTGTTCTGATAGAAACTAACTTAGAATAGAAACTAGAAACTAAATCTAAATTAAATATTTCAAGCTAATCTAATGACCAAATTAGGGGTACTCCAATACAAAAAACGTTTAAAATTATTGTCTCTATTCAACAAAAATATAAAAAATTTAAAAAAATTTAAAAAAAGTTACTGTTCACGTGATGACGTGGCACGTGAACAGTAACTTTTTTTAATTTTTTTTTATTTTTTTATATATTTTTGTTGAATAGAGCCAAGAATTTTAAACGTTTTTTTGTGAAGGTGCCCCTAGCGGGGCCATTAAAATAAATGAAATATAATTTATTTGGTATAGGTTTCTAATTTCTATTATAAGGTTGGTTTCTATTTGAACGCTAGCCATAATAACATAGTGCAGTTTAGTTATAAAAATAACAACAGAGGGCACTTTAGAACAAAGTGCCAAATATTTTTTTCCGTGTACATTAAGCGTTTACATCCCCTATTTTTGTGCCCGTGATTTTCTCTAAAATAAAGGGTAAACTATAAGGTAACAAGGGCATAACTGCTGTGAAGTAATAAGGGTATAACTGGGAACTTAGCAAACAAAAAAGTAGAAGGGCATAACTGTGATTAAAATTTAACTCAAGGACAAATCCGAGAATGACACAACAGAGGGTAAAGAGGACTTAAATGACGAAAATGACATCAGAGAACAATACAAAGAGTCAAGGACAAATGCGTAAAAGTAATAGCTGAGGGTAAAACTGGAATTAAAGTTGTTAACAAGCCTGGCAAACTACCCGCGCCTAGATATAAAAATACACAGAGATAGTGTCAAGAGTCACAATTCGAGCCAAAGAGCAAAGCAAGATGTATAACTTCTTATTACCTAAAGAAGAAGAAGATCTTGAGAATAAAAAAAATTCCAACAACAAGGATGATCACATGAAGCAGAAAAGCATGCTTGCATCTTCGCGGTGGTCTCATCTTCCGTTGGATTTAGTGGGAACAATTGCTGACAGACTCTATTTTCGAGACGAGGTTCGATTTCGTGCAGTTTGCAAGAACTGGCATTGCCAAGCTACTCATCATAAAACAACACTAGTTAAATCATTGCCCTGGATTGTAAAGCTTATTCGCCCTTCGATTCATAGGTTTGAATTTCAACTTTATGAACCATTAACAAATCTTAAGCCAACTGCGTTTCACAAAATAGACTTTTTTCAATTTCTTAGCACTCATCTGCTTAAGCATATTCAAATTACATGCAAACATGGTTGGTTACTATTTGATATACCAAGAAATGATTGGTGTAGCACAACTTTCGTATTTTTCTCTCTTTTGTCAAAAAAAGTCGTGACACTCCCTCGTTTAGGCCAGAACAGAAGTCCCCATTCCTTTTACATTACTGCATTTTCTCCGGACCCAAGCTCTCAAGATTTTGTATTCATAGTTCTGAAACCTCGTGGGGAACAGAAACATTTGATTAGTACATTTAGCCGTAGAGAAAATAGATGGAGTAGTACAATGTTTGTGGGAGTGCCTTTCTTGTGTGATGGTTGCATTGTTGTGTTCATTCGGGGAATCTTCTACTTTGTCAATGGATATGGACATGTGGCATCATACAATATTGCCGCTGGAGTATTCAAGCAGGAAACTGTTTCCATTAACCATAGTATTACTAGAATTAAAGTCAGGTATGAGGTCAGGTATGCCTTTGAGTTAAATGGACAGCTGATGGTTGTTCGTTTACGATCTTATGGTGATAGCTTTCCTTTCCGTGTAAGAAGGTTTGATTGGTATAAAAAGGTTTGGGTTCCAGTAAGCAGCTTAGGGGAAAGAGCAATATGTGTTGGTTTCAACTCCTTTTCTGTTATAGCAGTAAAAGAGAATGCAACAAATTGTGGAGTATTACCTAACACGATCAACGTGCTAGTTGATCCCGGCTGTAATGTATACAGAGTGGAGAATGGTGGATCAATTGAATGGATCAATAGTTTGGTTTTGGCGCACTGGAACATTGCATGTGAACTATCTGTCGATGAGGAGTTAAATTTTTGGGTTGAACCGCCTGATTATTTTGTCAATCGGAAACAACGAGGTACAGAAATGGAAATTGTTGGCAATGAAGAGGTGAACGTGGCAAGCACAAGCAAAAGAGGGCCAGTCGAGTTACTAACGACCAACAAGAAATCAACACGAGACCAGACCGTAGAAGATGATGAGGTGGAGGAGTATATGAAGGATTTGCGCCAATTAAAAAGGTCAAGAGGTGATCCAGCGGACCCTGCTGCAGTGAAACTATGTGACATTGGCTATAGAGGTAAGCATAGTAGGAAGAAGTAGAAACTAGGGGTTGAGTTGGTCACTTTAATCAAAGAAAGGAGTTCTAGTTAGTATATTTTGATGTGCACTGTGGATGACAAAGGCTGTCCAAACGGTATTTCATTTCAAGTTTAAGTTAGCTGAGTTATTTTCATTTACAGAATCGTTTATCTTCTTTCGCTTGGAATTGTCTTGGCAATAATGCTTAATGAAGTGATTTATTTAATAAATGGCCTTATGCAGGAGGTTGTTGTTCTTTATGTATTCATCTATCTTATCGTTCCTTCAAGTTTTTGGTTGAACAAATCAGCAAAAAAAATTAAGGTTTTTGGTTGCAGATTTGAACTAAACCAAACCACTCACTATGTCTCACTCCGATGTAGGGTAGGTTTAAAAGGTAAAATCTATGTAGACCTTGTTGACTGCATAGTTTTAGTGATGTATTACACTACTTAGTAAACACATTTCTGGTTACATATAATTATCATTAACTTGGTCCTGTTGAGGAAGTATTGACTTAGATAGTTGAGATATCTGTGACAATACGATGTGCTTCAATGAATATTTTCGGAGCTTAGTCTTTATTCAACTAGTCTGTTCTATTTTTTGGCTACAACAAAATGTTTGACACATGATCTGATTGTCTGCTAACGTTAGATACTTCTGATTGTCTGCCAAGATTTGATTAGTTCTAATGTTTGGTTGCAAACATTGCACGTGAACTATCTGTCAATAAGGATATAATATGTTCAGAACATTATACAACCAAGATTTTTTTGTTGCAAAGGTTTAGCAACTGCAATTCTAATTGTCTGCTATCCTTTCCCAGTTGAGGAGGCCATCTCTAGTAGACAACTATATATATTGACACATGATCTAGGTCTAGGTTGCAAACGGAAGTTTTGGCAACTGAAGTTCTGATTGTCAATCATCTTTCTATCCTTTCCCATTAGAGGAGGCCATCTCCAGTTCATGTGATCCTTGGTTTTGCAGTATTCCAAAGTTCCTAAATTCAACAGCTTTCTGGGGAAAATGGTTATATTCAACTCTCTTGCTAAAAACATAGAACTGCCCAAATATCTCTTCCCCCCCCCCCCCCCCCCCCCGGTGCATCTCAAAATGTTAAGTATTTTCTTGTTGAAAGCAACCTTAGGTTATCTCCAAAACTTGAAACATGCGAAGAACTCCTACTATTCATATAATAAAGATGAAAAATCACACGAGATACATAAATGAATGAGATGGAGAGCTCATGGACTGGTCATATGTTATTGAACATGATGATGAGCAGAACTTGAAGGGCTTACTCCAACAATAAAGGTCAAGTTAATTAGCAAAAAATAGGTTAAGAAGTGATCCACTGGAGTTTGCAGCTGTGGTTAAACTCTAAATTTAAAATTCAGGGCTACTCTGAGACCCGAGTAAACTACCATGTTTTGTTTTCTTGTGACTCCACTCGTGCTCCAGTTCTAAGTTGCAAAAAAAAAAAAATTCAAGCAACTGAAATTATGTGAGATGTATTCCCATCTTTATCATCAGTTTTATAGTATTCAAACACTTCTACAATCAGAAACTTTCTGAGTACGAAGCTATATTCATTCTTCCGCTTAAAACATTAACAACCTGCAAACAACTTTAATTATATCTTTGCCAAAATTATTTGTGATGCCATTAATAGACTCTAAACATCGAAAATAGAGTCCAAAAGAAAGAAAATGGATGATATCATTAGTTGTCAAATATAGAAAGTAGAGTTCAAAAGAAAAAAAACTTGCAAGAATGAACGGATGTCTGAGGTAAGAAGACATTTACAAAATGTAACCGAAGTCTGATGAAGATCTAGTGCTTCATCCGCGTGGCATACACGAACACTTATTTATAAGATCTACACCTATTTCTAAGATGGAATTATTACATAGAATTTAATACATTAAACCAAACATACCCAGTATATCCCGCTCAGAGCAGGGTCTGGGGAGGGTAGATTGTACGCAGACCATGCCCCCACTTTTAGAGCGGGGAGGCTGTTTCCGTGAAGACCCTCGGCTGAGTGCACAACATATATAGAGTGTGGTAAATACAACGGAAATGAAACGGAAATGGACAAAGATATACCTGAGGCCCATGGCGTTCTCCACATGGGGCTTACCTACCTGCGGGGATTGATGAGACTCCTAGCTTGATGCGCTCCAACTACACGGCAAGTCCCGCACAGAGATAGCCTCGCGCCAAGCTCCCTGCAACTGCAAAACCAGAAAACAGAAGACACTAAAAACTAGAAGTGAGATTTAATACATTCTGTATTGTATTTAGTTTTTAAAATTCTTTAAACTTTTTAATACCAATCAAGCCCAAAATTTGGGTATGGAGTGAAATAGGAATTTAAGTTCACGTGCCTGAAGTGAGATTACACGAGGACACACCCGGGAACAAATATTTACAGTAGGTTTCTTGCTGTTTAAAGCACCTGTTACTCAGCAACTGCCAAAATGTCATGATAACAACGCCTCTGCATAGCCTAATATTTGCCAAAACTTCATGAATACATACACCTCTGCACAGCCTAATATTAGCCAAAATTTCATGAGTACAACACCTCCGCATAGCCTAATATTAGCCAAATTTTATGAATACAACACCTCTGCATAGCCTAACATTTGCCAAAACTTCATCAATACATACACCTCTGCACAGCCTAATACTAGCCAAAATTTCATGAGTGCATACCTCTACATGCACAAACAATATTAGTATATATTATTACTCACCCTAGAACCTTGGTTTCTTTTCCAACCCAAGTTCAAGAACACTGAATTCTTGCTTGTATAACTCATATATCCTGATTGTTTAAGGTGTGGGTATGGGGAATTGTTGTTAGCCATTTGCTGGAGACGAGGACAGTGAAAAAAATGCAATGGAAAGTTTACCATTGCATAGCAAAGATAATCGGAGCCATAGGATATCAAGGCGTAGTGGTATATGCAAGCAATTACTTCTCTTCCTACATATACTTCCCCAGGTATACGCCTAATAGCAATAATGAAAATAAAAGGAGAAAGGCTCGGTATGCTTTCCGTGAGTACGATCCTGGCTTCGGAAGAATTCCTAAAGGTAGTGAGGCGGAGCTAATTGCAGCAGTGTGGCCTTCATGGATGGTTGAAGATGCTGGTGAAGCTTTACAGGGATGGGTACCAGAAAAGAATAGTCCTTTCAGAAATTAGAATTTTTTCTAATTTCTGAAAGGACTTCTCTTTTCTTGGTACCCATCCCTTTAAAGCTTCACCAGCATCTTCAACCATCCATGAAGGACACCCTGCTGCAATCAGCTCAGCCTCAGTATCTTTAGGAATTCTTCCGAAGCCAGGATGGTACCCACGGAAAGCATACTGAGCCTTTTTCCTTTGATTTTCATTATTCCTGCAGGCGTATACCTGGGATAAAAAATTTATGTAGGAAGAGAAGTGATTGCTTGCACACCACTATGCCTCGATATCCTATGACTCCTATTACCTTCACTATGCAATGGTAAACTTTCCATTGCATTTTCTTCACTGTCCTCATGTCCAGCAAACGGTAGACAACAATTTCCCATACCTGCACCTTAAAACAATCAGGATATGAGTTTATTTTGTCATCTCCTAATATTTAATGTAAACCTTAGCATTGTAGCCTAATGGATGGCCCATCTTCTCTTGGTAACAAGAAGTCGGGTTAAAGTCTTAGAGCATCTCCAAGAGGCTCTTTATAGTAGCTCTTAACTCAAAAAATGAGGAGAGAGAATAAAAATCAAGCTCCAAGAGACTCTTAGGGACTCTTTAAAAAGTTAAAAGCTTCTTCTCTCTCCTCTATTTTAGGAGCAACTAGTAGCTCTTAATTTAATATTTTATTAGTAAAATAGTGGTTCTTCTCTCTCATCTATTCATTGTTTGTCCAAGTGGAATTGAAATATGAATAAAATATAAAATAAAGAGTTATAATAGAGAGCATTGTTGGAGTTAGACACACAAATTAATGTAATAACTTGCTAAGAACTTAATTGTTTATAATATATTTAGGAGTGAGCTAATAGACTCTTGGAGATGCTCTTAGTAGATGCATGTGTGCATGCAGTGGCGGATCCAGGGTCCGTGTCAAGAGGGTTCCAAAAAATTTATATGAACATTGAATCGAAGCAACATTTTCGACGAAATTAAGAAAATTTTGATAATAGAACCCTTTTTTCCAATACCAATAGCTAATTTTTATTATATGTATAATCTCATTTTTTAATATTTCAAAAATGTTATAATATAAATGGTTTGATAAAAATTTGGGGGCCTTCAAGAAACTTTTTTAATCATCTAATAATATTTTCGAAAAAAAATAATATTTTCAAATATAACTATTACGTGTGGAAGTCAGCTCATGCATCTGTAATGATGAGATTCGTTGATGTTTTATTTATGAATGTATTGGCCCCAACTATGTTCCAATATTGATGTTTTATTTCTGGATGTATTGGCCCCAACTATATTCCAATATGGCCCTGTAAAACATCTACTCAACTGTTATATATGCATTAGACTAAAAAAAAAATCAAGAGGGGTCCTTGGCCCCCACCAGACCCTGCTGCATCCGCCCCTGTGTGCATGTGTGTGTAAGTATTCAAATTTCTGTTATTGACCTTTACTTAAATATATAAATAACATTTCTTACATAGCTAGCTCTGAACCGGTGTATCCTTTTGAATTATCTATATTAATGTAATCCCTTCACCGGTAAAATTGCTTTAGTGTCATTATGGAAGATCATGTTGCACACACATTTGTATCTGGATGATTTATTTTGATTTTTTTGAGTAACTTATTTAACATCTTGGCTGAGTGACTTTATTTACCTTTGCAGATTGGTGAGGGTACTTACAACCATGTTTATTGGACTCTTGATCTGGAGCAGAATAAAATTGTTGCTCAGAAGAAGATCAAAGTCAACGATTTAGAGCCTGAAAGCATCCGCTTTAAGGGTAGAGAGATTAACATTCTACGCAGGCTACACCTTCCAAACATAATAAATTTGGAAGGTCTAATTGCACCAGATATGTCATGCAATTTCTACCTTGTTTTTGAGTACATGGAACACGATGTTGCAGGGCTTGCTTCCCACCCTGGTCTGACGTTTACAGAACCTTAGGTACTTATGCAAAGTTTGTGTCATAAACTGTACATGCAAATACTTGAGTATCTGTGGACTGTGGGCAGCATATTCAGCATTTAAGCACATACATAGCTCAATCTTCATATCATATATTGTTAGTTTGACTTGAATATGTGGTGGGCGGCGGCCGCCGGCGGCGGCACTGTAGCCGCCGGATTTGACCACACCTACCCCTTTATTTATGTCTATAAATAGAGATGCTTGTAAATATTGTAAATCATCTGAAAAAAACCTCTGTAATCTGTTTATCCTCTCAGATCTATAAAATTATTTCTCTTCTGCATATAATCTTTCTTGCTTTCGTTATAACAAATTGGTATCAGAGCTTTGGTCGAAACTGCTGCAAAAATTTTTCGCCAGATTTTTTTAAGCTCGCCGGAGTTACTGTTCATCATCGGAGAAGACGACACTGTTCATACGGTACTGTTCATACGGCACTGTTCATACGGTACTATTCATACGATACTGTTCATACAGTACTATTCATATGGTACTGTTCACGGTACTGTTCACGGGTACTGTTCACGGGTACTGTTCACAGGCACTGTTCGCATATACGGTTCTGGGAGAAGATGTCTGGTGATATTAACGTTAAGGTCGACAAATTTACTGGGAGAAATAGTTTCAGTCTGTGGCAAATCAAGATGCGTGCCTTGTTAAAGCAACAGGGGCTCTGGGCGCCGTTGAACACAAAAACGGCTGCTTCTGGAAGCGCTGAGATGGCCAGTCTAGAAGAAAAGGCACACTCAACAATTTTGTTGTGCCTTGCAGATGATATTATCACTGAAATCGCGGAGGAGGATACCGCGTCTGGTCTGTGGTTGAAGCTTGAAAGTCCCTACATGACGAAGTCTTTAACAAACAAGTTGTTGCTGAAGCAACGTCTGTTTAGTCTGCGAATGCAGGAAGGTATGCCTCTTCGAGATCACTTAGATCAATTAAACACAATTTTATTAGAATTGCGTAATATTGATGTTAAAGTTGAAGATGAGGATGCTGCTTTGATTCTGTTAGTTTCTTTACCATTATCGTACGAGAACTTTGTGCAATCGTTTATTGTTGGTAAAGATACTATTTCTCTAGAGGAGGTTATATCTTCTCTTCATTCTAGAGAGCTGCGCCATAAGGCGGCTGGTACAGGTGCAGATAATCATGCTGCTGGGTTGGTAGCTAGCGGGAGTACCGGACATGGAAAGTCGGGGAAGTATAAATCCAAGAAACCAGCTTTTAAGGGTTTGAGAGCTAATGATGTCTGCAATTACTGTAAAGAGAAGGGACACTGGAAATCCGACTGTCCCAAGAAAAAGAAGCAACATGATGCTGCTGCAGATACTGCTGCTGTAGCTGATGCTACTTCTGAAGAAGATATTGCTCTAGTTGCTGTCAAGGACACGCATCACTCTGATGTGTGGATTCTTGATTCTGGAGCGTCTTATCATATATGTCCGCGCAGGGAGTGGTTTACAACCTACGAGCGAGTAGACGGTGGCAAGATTTCTATGGCTAACAGTTTTACTTGTGAGACGGTTGGAATAGGCTCGATTAAAATTCGGACACATGATGGTAAATTCTGCACATTGAATGATGTTAGGCATGTTCCACTTATGACAAAGAATCTGATATCTTTGAGTATGTTAGACAGCAAGGGTTTCAGTTTTCAAGGTGAAGGTGGAGTTTTACATGTCTGCAAAGGTTCTGATGTGATTCTGAAAGGTGTTAAACGTGGTACCTTGTATCTTCTTCAAGGTTCTACGTTAACAGTTTCTGTTGCTGTTGCGTCTTCGGAAATTGAAAAAGAAAACATGACCAGGTTGTGGCACATGAGGCTCAGTCATATAAGTGAAAGGGGGATGCAAATTCTGTCAAAAGCTGATCTTCTTTGTGGTCATAAGGTCACAGGTCTTGAGTTCTGTGAACATTGTGTTTTTGGAAAGTTACATCGCAGCAAGTTTCCTAAAGCAACACACAGAACAAAAGGCACACTTGATTACATCCATTCTGATTGTTGGGGACCTTCCCGGGTGGAGTCTTTAGGGGGTCACAGATATTTTGTGTCAATGATCGATGATTTCTCAAGAATGACTTGGCTGTTCATCATAAAGCACAAAAGTGAAGCCTTCAAGGTTTTCAAGCAGTGGAAGGTGCTAGTGGAGAATCAAACAGGGAAGAAGATTAAGAGGCTGCGAACAGATAATGGCCTGGAATTTTGCTCGTCCGAGTTTGCAGATTTCTGTAAGAATGAGGGGATTGCTAGGCATCATACAGTCAGGGATACACCACAGCAGAATGGTGTAGCAGAGCGTATGAATCAGACACTTCTGGAGAGAGCTAGGTGTATGCTTTCTAACGCTGGACTAACTAGAAGATTCTGGGCAGATGCGGTTAGTACAGCGTGTTATTTGATTAATCGTGGACCTCACACAGGTATCCATCTCAAAACTCCTGTTGAGAAATGGTCTGGTAAGCCTGCTGATTACTCCAATTTAAGAGTTTTTGGTTGTACTGTTTATTATCATGTAAATGAGGGTAAATTGGAGCCACGAGCTAAAAAGGGAGTATTTGTTGGCTATGGGGATGGGGTTAAAGGTTATAGAATCTGGTCTCCGTCTGAAAATAGGGTTATACTGAGTAGAAATGTAGTCTTTGATGAAAATTCTATGTTTAACCCTACTGTGAAGTCTACGGTTGGTTCAGAAAGTGGTGGTGTTGAGAAACAGGTGGAGCAGGAAGTCACTCAAGATGAGAGTGAACCACAACAAGAAGTTCAACAACCACATTCAGGATCAGAATCATC
Organism: Saposhnikovia divaricata; assembly: GCA_036435485.1. Lineage (NCBI taxonomy): Eukaryota > Viridiplantae > Streptophyta > Magnoliopsida > Apiales > Apiaceae > Saposhnikovia > Saposhnikovia divaricata. The sequence goes on along the minus strand of CM071594.1, from coordinate 48,095,322 downwards.
AGTACCAGTAGTAAATCAGCACAGTTTAGCTCTTGATCGATCGAGGAGAGCTAAGTATGGAGTGCCTCCAAAGAAATATGGTTTTGAAGATATGGTGGCATATGCACTACAGGTAGCTGAAGAAGTGGATCCTAGCTCTGATGAGCCATCCACTTACAAAGAAGCGGTGACATGTACTGAATCTACAAAATGGTTTGCTGCAATGGGAGATGATATGGAGTCACTTCAGAAGAATAAGACTTGGGAATTAGTCAAGCAACCTCGAGACAGAAAGATTGTTACTTGTAAATGGGTCTACAAGAAGAAGGAAGGAGAAACATCGGTTGAGGGTATCAACTATAAAGCTCGATTAGTAGCTCGAGGGTTCACTCAGAAAGAGGGAGTAGATTACAATGAGATTTTTTCACCAGTGTTCAGACATACTTCTATCCGGGTGCTACTAGCAATAGTTGCACATCAGAATCTGGAGCTTGAACAACCCGACGTGAAGACAGCTTTTCTGCATGGAGAGCTGGAGGAGGAGATATACATGACTCAGCCAGACGGTTTTCAGGTTCCTGGAAAAGAAGATTATGTTTGCAAGTTATTGAAGTCCTTGTATGGGCTAAAGCAGTCTCCGAGGCAGTGGTACAAGAAATTTGATAGCTATATGATAGGTATTGGCTACACCAGGAGTCCGTATGATTGCTGTGTTTATCACAGTAAGACAGCAAATGGTACTTTCATTTATCTGGTCCTGTATGTAGATGATATGTTGATAGCTGCAGAGAACAAGTCTGATATTCAGAAGTTGAAAGGTCTCCTCAGTGCTGAGTTTGAAATGGAAGATTTGGGTGCGGCTCGGAAAATTCTGGGAATGGAGATTTATAGGGATAGAAACAAAAGAAAGCTCTTCTTGTCACAGAAGGGATACATTCAGAAGATTTTATCAAGGTTTGGCATGTCTACAACAAAGCCCATAGATACTCCTAGTGCTGCAAATGCACATCTGTCTGTTGCTTTTGCACCTAAGTCTGCTGAGGAAAAAGAGTACATGTCTCGAGTTCCCTATGCTAGTGCAGTAGGGAGCTTGATGTATGCAATGGTCTGCACTAGACCCGATCTTGCACAGTCTGTCAGTGTTGTTAGTAGGTTCATGGGTGATCCAGGCAAGGAGCACTGGCAAGCTGTGAAGAGGGTATTTCGGTACTTAAAAGGTACGTCTGATGTTGGTCTCATTTATGGAGGTGATACTGAGTGTTTGGTGACAGGGTTTTCAGACTCTGATTATGCTGGAGATGTTGACAGTAGAAGGTCTATGACTGGTTATGCTTTCACTCTGGGTGGTTCGATTGTCAGTTGGAAAGCTACTCTGCAACCTACAGTGACTTTGTCTACTACAGAAGCAGAGTACATGGCATTGACAGAAGCCGCAAAAGAAGGAATCTGGTTGAAAGGATTGATCAGTGATCTAGGTCTACATCATGATCAGGCTACGGTATTTTGTGACAGTCTCAGTGCAATCTGTTTAGCCAAGGATCAAGTTCATCATGAGCGGACTAAGCACATAGATGTGAGATATCATTTTCTAAGAAGTGAGACGAGAATTAAGGTGAGAAAAGTGGGTACTGCTGATAACCCAGCTGATATGCTCACCAAGCCGGTTCCACATAGCAAGTTTCAACATTGTTTGAACTTGCTAAATGTTCGGAGTTGTTGACTGCCCTTTTTTGAGGGCAAAATCTGAGGCAGAAGAGTTTTATCTGGTACATCTGGCATTATTATGATGCATTTGGTACATCTGTTATCTGTTTGTAAGAGGATTCAAGTAAAGGTGGAGTCTGTTATCTGGTACATCTGGCATTATTATGATGCATCTGGTACATCTGTTATCTGTTTTTGTGAGAGGATTCAAGTCAAGGTGGAGATTTGTTAGTTTGACTTGAATATGTGGTGGGCGGTGGCCGCCGGCGGCGTCACTGTAGCCGCCGGATTTGACCACACCTAACCCACCTACCACACCTACCCCTTTATTTATGTCTATAAATAGAGATGCTTGTAAATATTGTAAATCATCTGAAAAAATCTCTGTAATCTGTTTATCCTCTCAGATCTATAAAATTATTTCTCTTCTGCATATAATCTTTCTTGCTTCCGTTATAACATATATTGTACCCTCTTATCTGAGTTCGAAGGTGGTGGCTTAAAACCAATTATGTGATGCTAATGTGAAGGGTTGTTTTTGGTGACACATCCAGATATAGTATATCTCATGATTGATCCTTGATTGTATTTGTATATTACACTTTTAGATGCAAAATTATGTTTTAGGAAAAAAGTCATTCTACAATTTTTCTCTTTATGTGAAATCAGATTTTCTCAAATCTCTTCATGCTTGTTGACTCACAATTTAAGATAGCGGTGTACCTTACTAGAGGTGTATTTAGGTCTATGATTCATTGAGATGTAAGTGTAAAATTTCATCATCATATGTATAATAAAACTCAAGTTATTGCAGGTCAAATGTTACATGAAGCAGCTTTTTTGCGGACTTGACTATTGCCACTATCAGGGAATTCTGCTTCAGGATATCAAAAGTTCCAACCTTCTGCTCGACAGCAATGGAAATTTGAAAATAGCAGACTTTGGTTTGGCCAACTTTTATGATCCGCAACAAGTTTTCCCACTGAAAAATCGCGTCGTTACTCTTTGGTACCGACCACCTGAGCTATTACTTGGCGCCAATTGTTACAGTAGTGCTGGTTGTGTTCTTGCTGAATTATATGCAGGACAACCTATTTTCTCTGGAAGAACGGAGGTACATGGTTTGCAAATGTGTTGTTACAGACAAATAAACATGTAATGGTTATTGAACAGATATATAGCAGAAACAACTTTGCTTATACGGTTTATAGTTGATTACTTGGAAACTATATTGCAGCACCTTAGCATCTGCAATCTGTTTATCGTATTTTCTTGTATGGCCAATAGTACTGTGAATTTGTCTACCTCTGATGATGGTGGAAAAGAAAAACAATAAAAACATTAAATTTTATTTCGTCGTATTGAAACTTCTATGCAAGGATGTTGTCATTCTTAAGTCTAAGCCTCATAGCCATATTTGATGAATGTAGCTTAACCATATACCATTAGAGTGGTGTCAGTTATGTTTATATTTTCACATAGCTTAACCATATACCATTAGAGTGGTGTGAGTTATGTTTATGTTTTCACATACTGTGAAAAGGCAATGCCTGATACTATAACTTTTAAGGTAGTTAGTCCTTTGCTTTTGGAATATACATTATGACAAAATAGTTCTAGAATGCGAACCTTTTCTTTTTTAAAAATAGAAATTTTTAAACGCTTACCTGCACCAGCATTAGCACTGATTGAAACCCTGCTTTCCATAGACCCCTCAGCTCGACAGTCTGCAATCCATGCGTTGAATAGTGAGGTACCAAGTAGTTTTGCAAAGATCGATTCCTTTTTCTTGTTACAAGTCAATCCTGAGAATTCTCGTTCTTCATATTCTTGATTCAAGGGTCTTCAGAGTTCCTAAAAGTATTTTCTCTTGCAGTCCACCAACTCTGTATTTTCGAACTAGTAATATCTTGCTACTCCAGATGGTCTTCGTCATCTGTAGATTAGTCTCATATCTGCTATGTACAACTCTTATTGTTGTGCGTAGTACTATTTGTTTGTGGTCTGCACTGAAGGGGAGGTGGATTGAGTGTGTAATTTATCAACCGAGCATTGCTAGGAATTTGATTATGCATTATGTTTTGAAGTGGAGGGATATGACATGGTTTGTAACTGGGTTTTGAGTTTGGATAATTTGGTTGCATTATTAGGTGTGGGGGGGGGGGGGGGTAAAGTGTTGAGGCGGCCTCCTGGAGTATATCATAGCTTCTTCTTTGTCCTACTGCATTTTATTTCTGGCTTCCAAAGTCATTCTTATTGAAGTAGTTCACAATTTCAAAACTAAAGAGAGAAAAATATAGTAGCTTTGAGTACGAATTAAGTAAACCTTTCCCAGTGACAATATGTTATTCATACAAACTTTTGACTGAAAACCAGAACATTGGTTTTAGCTCTACGTTTTTCTGCCTGTGATTTTACTTTTCCTTGTAATATATTCATTAGAACCCTTTGCTGTTTTCTTGTTGAGCTACCTATTGATGTTCATCTTGGTTTTTATTGCAGTTCTTTTTGTCGGAACCGCTTCCTTGTAAACTTGAAGAGTTGCCAAAGTATCTTCCAAGCAAAGAGCTTAATGCTTAACTTCAAGAAGGTTCATAATGTGAGATTATCAATATTCATTTGTGTATCGATGTATGTGTGTGTGCATGTGCGCGTGTGTCACATCCTTAACCTCCCTCGAGAATTATATGTTCCTAATGCTGTTGTAGCCATTGAATTTTTGTTATGTCATTAGGTGCGAACTGATTTATCTTGTCTAGAGGAATGTTTTATGAATTTTTAATGTACAATACTCTCTCTTGGAACATGTAGACAGGCGGCTGGGGGAAGCAAGGGTGTTTCATATATGATGTCAAATGAGAATGTGAGAACCAGATACAAAGATCCAGTTGCAAGTTTTTGATTCTTGCAAACTTTCATCAATTTATGCATTTATCGTCATAGTTTTTTTTAGGGCAATCATTTTTTTCTCTTGCATTGCCAAACACACTTGTGTTTCCCCCCAGATTGGGTACTACGGTTCAAGAAGCAGCATTATTCACTAGTAGAGATTTCTTCCAGATCCAGGAGGCAAACCAGATCAGATGCTAGTTATAGACCTAGATTTCTATGGTCACAAAGCAGTTAGGCAATTTAGGCGCAACTTGCTTACAAGATGCAACAAACAAGAGTCCAGGGTGAAGCGATTCCGCTACCAGCAAATGCTTTATTCATTAGTAGCTGAGCTTTTCAAATGATCTAATGACGGATCACGACAGTTAAAATCAGGTGCAAAATTTGATCTATTGAAGCAACCTTTAGTACTGTGTACCACATTCTAGTGTCAACGCTAATTACAGAATCTCCAGAAACAGTACAACAAACCTCATCCAGTACCATAGTTGTTTATGATGCTTCAATTACGCTAAGTGGTTGAGTTGAGTTGTTTACAATGCCTCAATTAGTATGATAATTCTATAACATGCAAATAAAAAACCAACGCAAATCATGAAATAGAAACACATCCATACCCAAATTGAAATCAAGCACATATAAACAACACAATAGCATTTCATTATAGATGGAAACAAGCACTTAATTCATTAATTCATTCATCAACCATACATAAAAGCACTACACTACGAGATCCTAACATATCAAACCCAGCAAATGGACCTTTACACCCAAATCCACAAACCCTAACAATCATCTAGGAACTCGTAAATTTAGTAACAGCCTTAGTCCCCTCCGACACCGCATGCTTAGCCAATTCCCCAGGCAACACAAGCCTCACAGCAGTCTGAATTTCCCTGGAAGTAATGGTAGGCTTCTTATTATACCTCGCCAATTTGGAAGACTCAGCAGCCAATTTCTCGAAAATGTCATTAATAAAACTGTTCATTATCCCCATCGCCTTGCTCGATATTCCAATATCAGGATGAACTTGCTTCAACACCTTGAAGATGTAGATCTTGTAAGTCTCAACACTCTTCTTGTTCCTCTTCTTCTTCTTTTCTGCTCCGCTTGCGGTGGCTTCTTTGGGGAGCTTTTTTCCGGCCTTTGGCTTCTTCTCCGCCGGAGCTTTCTCGGCGGTAGCGGCGGGTTTCTTCTCGGCCGGCTTCTTCTCTCCTTTTGGTGCCATTTTGGTTATGTGTGTGTGTTTTAGTGTGTGAGATTATGAATGTTTGAAATGTTGAGGGGGAGTGTGGGGGTTATATAACAATTGGGGGTGTGATTTGATTGGTGGGTTTTGAGAGGTGCGGATCGTGGGTTTTCGCCGTTGGATTGTTTGGGAGATGGATGGTTGGGATGGGGTTTTGGGGCGATGAAATGGAGGGTTCTGATAGATTTTATTGGCCATTGGATGAGTGTATATATCAATGGATGAAAATGGTTTTATTGACACAACTAATGCGTGTTTGGCTTTCATTTGAGTTAGCTTAAATACCCAATAAGCTCGTTTTAACTTATTTGAAGTGTTTGTGTAAATAAGTCAGAGGGCTTATCTGTTAATCTATCTCGGGTGGTTCTATTTAATACGATAAATTAATAATATTCTAATATTAATAATTAAACGATTATCTTTTTCAGTTAAAATGTATCATCTTTTCTATATTTTATAACTAAAATCCCTCTTTTAATAGAAGTATCACGGACAATACTAATTTCTCTTTTTCTAAAAACATTACGAGAAATTATATTTAGTAAAATAACGTAATTAAATTATAATTTCAACAAACTAATCAATTACCTTTTTCACCTAGAACATGTTACCTTTTTAATTTGCTCTAACTAAATCATCTCATTTTGTAATCATATCACGGACATTCTATTTAATTAAATAGACTAATAATTTTATAATTACTAATAATTAAACGATTACCTTTTTCAATTAATATTTATATAATTATTATCAAATAATCTCATATAAAAATTTAAGCCTTCAAAATTCATGTTTTAAAAAATTTAATTTAAATTAATTATAATTTTTTATATTATATTAAAAAAAATCTATGCATCGTACGGGTTTTAAGCTAATCTATACTATTATATAAAAGCCGAAACATTAAAAGTTTGGTTGGTTGGTCGGTCGGTCAGTCGGTACAGTACCTATTGATTTTACTTATTTACCCGTACTCAGTTACATATAAACTTCATCCTGCTAACTAATCAATTTCCTTTTTCAAGTTAAACATATTATCTTTTTTATTTTTCAATAACTAAATAATTTCCTTTTTCAGGTAAAACACAATATCTTTTAACTAAAATTTCTCTTTTATTAATCAATTTCCTTTTTTAGGTCAAATATATTATCATTTCTATTTTTCAATAACTAAATAATTTCTTTTTTCCGGTAAAATACAATAAAGTAGACTAATAATTTTACAATTAATAATTATTAATCGATTACTTTTTTCAACTAAAACCTATCATCTTTTCTATATTTTTTTTAACTAAAATCCCTCTTTTGTAGAAATATTGTTAGTGTAGGTGCCCTAGAGGCAATACATTGTTTCTTTTAATAAACCCTTATGTCATTTGATTATTCATTAAACGTATTTATTATGACTTTAATTACTGGGATATATTTGTTAGCATAATAAATGTCCTTAGAATCATGATACACATTGTATAGTTTAAGTACATGACTTGAACTTGAGATTATATAATATATCATATTCTTAAAGGTCCCTAGTCGAGTATTATTATTACAGGGCAATAATAATACGTAAATAGACTAGTATGTTGTTTGACAGATAACCACATCTCATTGGTTATAAGTATGGAGATACTAAAGTCAAAAACATAGGTACATGTAGGGGTACATGGTACTGGACAGACCCACAGTGAGATTCTTCATGTTTAATAAAGTCGTAAGAAAGACTCACAGTGATAATGGTGTAATGGTCCTTTGACTTGAGTCATTATATTTCTATACGAAGATTAATATACTTTGACTACATTAAAAGTTACCTTTGACCGGATGATGATAAAAGTGGACATCGGGTATATCATGAGTAGTTTGAGAAATATGAATGATAGATAAAGGATTTAACCCTCCTAGAATTAGGAGAGATATTATTGGCCTCTTGATTGAGTGAGACTATAAAATGCATGGTCGTGCTCAAATAATGATTTGTTTTAATAGTCTACTCATGTATCAAGTAAACCTGGATTAAATGTTGAAGAGGATGACTAAACACATGCCTCGAGTTTAATCTATAATATTTGGTTAAAGGGATTATATTACACAGAAACATTAATCACAAAAGGTTTAAATTGGATCACCGATTATTATTATTACTTGGGTAGCAATGATGTATTACTAGATACCGCTCATTGTTTATAATTTTATTAGATATTAAAATTATTGCCAACGTAATAATAACCTATAGGGTCACACACTTAGAACGTCTTAAAAGGAGTTTTAGTTTAAATTAAGAATTTAAATTAAATCATTATTAAATTGAGAATTGGCTATTTAATTAATTGGACTGGTCCTAATTAATTATCTAAGCAAATTCGAATTTAATAAAGTAAGAACAGAATTGGATTTAAGGAAGTCCAATAATAAAATCAGAATAGAAATAGAATTGGGTTTAAGGAAGCCCAATTCGGTTTTTTGATTTTAGTCCATTATTTCTCTCGTATAAATACATAATGATGTATTACTTTAGGGTTAAGAGTCATTAAATCGTTTTTGACAAAACCTTAGCAACTCCATCTTCGAGAGGCTAGAGAGAGAGAGAGGCTGTTCTTCGCGGGCTAGTAACTGGCTCCTCGGATCGTTGGACGGTCGGACGTTCGTGTGGATTACCTTAGAGACACGGATCTTGACGCAAGGACTGTGTGTGGTGATTACAAGCAAGGATCTCCATTGAGTTCGTGAAACAAGATCTTAATAGGTATGATTCGTTATCTCCATAATCTGCCCGGAATTATACATGGATCCTGGTTTGGGTTTCGAAAATTTTGTTTTATTTACGTTTATTCGCTGCGTTTTATGCCTCGGAACCCAACAATGGCATTAGAGCTACGTGTATAAGGGGTTGATTTGGTTACGTGTTAACTGTATATGATGCGAATATGCATGTTTTGCGAATCTGCCATGTTTATGTTCTTATATATGCTGTTTATAATATGTTATGATACATATATATGGTTCTGTTATGATTTAAGATGATTGAGATGATCATATGATTATATAATCTGTATATATACTGATATATATATGATTAATGTTTGTTCTTGATATGGGGATTGTATACGATACGATTTCTGTATACGCTGTGCAAATCTGGTAATATGCTATGACTAAAACACCTGACCAATATGCTAGACACCATGGCACCTTTTAAAACAAAACATAACACAACTGGTAATGGCACGGCACGGAACAATGCCATGATAGGAACTTACTTTCTGGGCATTGGGTCTTTACCCACTGTTTCGACAGCCTCTGCTGCTCCAGAACTTCCTTAATCACGACAATCGGAGGGGACCACGCTTCCGTGCAGGTCCCTGACCATCCACACCTGTTATTCACAGAAACACATGCTAAGAACTTAATACGTAGCTAAGTCTTTAAAGCAGGTTGAACCACAAACATCCACACAGCAATCTAAATGCCAAAGAGAGGGAGAAATATTTAAATCCAATACATGTAATCAGAAAATAGAGCCAAACAGTTAAAAAAATACGACGGCCAATTTAACAAAGGCGCACATAACCTGCATCTAATATAAATTCCCTATCTTTAGTTATTCGCACTATCTTTAGCTATCCACCTACCACGAAGCAGGCTCAGTTTAATTCCCACGGTGTTACTTTTTCAATCTCGAGATGCCCGCGTTGACGACGTAATTACCAGGAATAAGCTGAGGATTAAGTTGGTCAGCCATACACAGACAGGAAAGATACCCCACGAAACTACTGCCTCACAGTCCAACAGGATTTTTAAACTGAAAATGAAATTGAAATAATACCCGATTCAAAATTTTTTCACTGATCATATAATTGTACTATATAAACACACAGTCCTACTTCACCAAAGCTGCATCAGAATCTAATTAACCCAAGATTCATATAACCCAATTAAAATTACACGAATTAGAATGACATAGAGCAATCAATTGCACAAAAACAAGAAGGGTAATTTTGAAACCCTAGAAAAAATTCAAAAGCTCGTACATATGAAATAAGAGGCACCCAGAAAAAATTCAATCAATTGGGGGGGTGAGATTTATGAAAGAAAGAGCAAAATTGAAGCGAAAATGAAGGGTAATCAGAAAATAGAGCCAAACAGTTCAAAAGAAAAAACGTCAATAACCTGGAACAAGCTGAGGATCAAGTTGGTCAGCCATACACACACCAAAAAGACACAGTTCCACAGAAACCCGATTAAGCCGGGAGAACAATTCATCACGAAGGAAGAGGAGCAATCCTAATCCCTTTCCACGGTTGACACAAACCGAGCCGGAAAACAATTTTCCGCGTAGGATACCAAATTAAAACGGGGCTGGCTCGGACACAAAAGGTTGAAATTGTCGAGTTGCACAAAAGGATAAAATTATTTTTTATGAGATTAAAATGTGCACAATTATTTTCATCTTGTTAGTGTATTTGATATACTCCCTCCGTCCCACCCAAATGTTTACATTTGGATTGGGTACGGAGACCAACGAAAAATATAAATAAAGAGGAGAGAAGAAAGAAAAATGAGTAAAGTGGTGGGACCCATCACTATATAATGTATAAAATGAGTTGGATGTAGTTGATTTTTATATTATAAAACTTTAATATCTTGGGAAAATTTAGAAATGTAAAGAAATGTATGGGACGGTCCAAAAAGGAAAGTGTAAAGAAATGGATGAGACATGGGAGTATACAAAGAAGAAAAAAGAATATTATTGAAGTCTTTAGAATTTAGAGGCATGTTTGGTTTCCCATAAATTTAATTTATAAATTACTTATTTCAAAAAAATATACTCCTATATATTTATTTATTTTTTTAAAAAAAATGTTTATAATTATCTTGCAAAAATAAGTTATCAGAAAAAAATACATATTTACGTATTTTTTTCTAAAATAAGTAACTTATCTATGAAAATAAGCTAAGCTAAACGGGATCTAAAATTAGTGAAGTCATTAATAATAAAACAAATTTATTCTAGATAAAATAATTTGTTTTATCGATCAATCTATATTTCCACCTTATTAGTGTATTATATACCTTATTAGTGTATTATATATAGAAAGAAGAAAGAAGATTACTGAAGTCCTTAATAATAAAACAAATTTGTTCTAGATAAAACAATATGTTTTATCGATGAATCTATAAACTAATTGAGTTCATTATTATACAATATTATCAAATTTAAAATATTATAAAAACTAATCATTAAAGTCGTGTTTCGCAATGACATAATAATTTTTTGCTAAAAAAAAATTGTTATAGATTTATCTTAAATTTTGTCCTCTGTGATGAACCGCTCTATAGTTAAATATGATTATTCTATTCAACCGCTCTTTTGTTAAAATCGAAATTATAACTTTTACATAAATTATAAATATTTGAAAAATAATTTTTATTCATTGAAATTGAATCCTGAAAATAAAATAAAATTTATGATATCAATATCAAATCCAAGTAGTTAATTTGATATTTTCTAGTGAGCGTATTTTCGTCAAACACATTTAGAACCAATTTCATTTGGAACCAAAGTTTTAACTTCATTATGTAATCTTTATGATACTTATCTTATACAATAAATGTTTTCCTTAAAAAATAAAATTTAAAAAAAGAGTGAATTCCAATTTTTACATTCATTAAATTAATTTTCTAATATTTATGGAGTTTTAAAAAATAAAAATACATCTTATTGTTATAGATATTCATGTATTTATTTACGTTTTTCGCATGAGAATGTCTTTATATTATGTTAACCCATCAATTATTTTTTCTTTTTAAACACGAATACTTTTTGTAATAGGAATAATATTAAATTTATGGATATAATTTCCTAAAGCAAGTACAATTAACTTGTATAAAAAATTTAAAATAAAGAATTTCTAAGAAAAAAGATATATAATTTAGAAGATTGTAAAAGATATTTCCACCGTCCTCGTATTCTACTTACAATACAAAAATTTATTATGTCTCCTCTTTATATTAATTTACTTGTATAAAACTTTTAATTATATGTTATATGTCTATTCTATAAATATGAACTCTTCTTTTCTATAAATTTCAACTCCTATTTTACTTCCAATAGAACATTTAATTATATGTCTTACAAACATTTATAATACTTCCATTAAAACTTTTAATTTTATGTCTTCCTGATAAATTCGAATTCTTCCTCTCCATAAATTTGAACACATATATATTCTATTTTCAATAAAACTCTAATTATACGTCTTATTTAAAAATTCGAACTATTTTTCTATAAATTTGAAAATCTATTTATTTTCGATAAAACTTTTAATCATATGTCTTCCCTATAAATTGGAACTATTCTCCTCTATAAATTCGAATACTTATTATATTTCTAATATTTTTAAAGAATATTTTTTTTAATTTATTTATAAGTATTTATAATCCTAAAATTCTAAAAATTTGAAAAATAGATTGAGGGCATCTAATAGTTAACGCGGGCTTCTAAAATATAATTATATAAATATAAATATAAATATATTACAACAATATATTTAATATTAATTATTAATATTAAATATAATATATTAATATTATATTTCAATAAAATATTAATTTATTAATTTATTTATAATATAATATATTAACGAATTTCAGTTATGTAATATATTAATTGAGATCTTGAAAATATAATGGTGTTTTTATTATATTGAAAATATATTTTATTTTCAATTTCAGAGTACTAGATCTCCCGTGTATGCACGCACAGTTTGGAGAAGCTTTAAATGGCCTGTCATCTATTCGTGCATATAAAGCTTATGATCGGATTGCCAACATTAACGCAGAATCAATGGACAATAATATTAGATTCACTCTTGTGAACATGAGTGGAAACCGTTGGCTGGCCATCCAGTCGGAAACATTGGGGGGAGTCATGATTTGGCTTACTGCAATGTTTGCTGTGGTGCAGAACGGAATGGCAGAAAACCAGGAGGCTTTTGCATCTACAATGGGTCTGCTTCTCAGTTATGTATTGAATATTACAAGCTTATTGACTGCTGTATTGAGACTTGCAAGTCTAGCTGAGAATAATGCTGTTGAGCGTGTTGGCACATATATTGAGCTGCCTCCAGAGGGCCCATCTATTATTGAGAACAACCGTCCTCCTCCTGGATGGCCTACCTCAGGATCAATCAGATTTGAGGATGTTGTCCTACGTTATAGGCCTGAACTTCCTCCAGTATTGCATGGATTATCCTTCTCAATTTCTCCAACTGAAAAGATTGGGATAGTAGGAAGGACTGGAGCAGGAAAGTCCAGCATGCTTAATGCTTTATTTCGAATTGTTGAACTGGAAAAGGGAAGAATTTTGATTGATGATTACGATGTTTCAAAATTCGGACTGACAGATCTTCATAAGGTTCTTGGTATTATACCACAGGCACCAGTTCTATTTTCAGGTAAAATCTATAGGAAGTGATCTTTTTTATTACACCACAGGCACCAGTGCTAAATGTTGTTTTTATTTGTTAAGGGACTTCAGGTCATTCTTGTGTTTGTAAATAATTTAATTTCTAGTAGATTTAGAGTAATTACGATTCAGTAAAATTAGTGGTAATTTTAGATTTCAGTCATTTTTATATTTGTGAGCAGTTCAATTAAGGGAGACCTTGGAGGAATTGCACCTGCACCAAACTGAAATGGAAAAGGAGAACTCGATACTGCTAAGGGGGAAGTTTACATAACAATGGATAATCTGCAATCTGCACAACAGGAGATAGAAAATCTAAGCCAGACACTTAAAATCACCAAGGAAGAAAAAATTTCACTATCCTCAAAAGTTGACGTTCTCTCCCGAAGAGATTAAGCAGGCACATGACAAACTTTAAGACCTCGTCACTGAATCTAGCCAACTGAGGGAGAAACTGGATAGCAGAGAGACAGAGCTTTTGACATGTAAGGAGATGCATGAAGCCCACTTGAGTGAGACAGATACTCGGACAAGGGATTTGCAACTCAATTTAGAGACGTTGCAGTCGCATAAAACTGAAATTGAGAAGCAAAAGGACGATCAACTCTCTGCTCTTCTCATGAAGCTTGAGGACAAGGAGAGAGGTTTCTTATCACAAATACAACATCTGACAGCAGAAAAATCTACGCTGTCTGAAGAAATCAAGCAGTTGCAGGATAAAATCCAGGAAATGGTCATTGAATCTAGCCAAATGAGAGACAGGGCTTTTGACACACAAGGAGACACATGAAGCCAATGTGTGTGACACGGACGCTCGGAAAAGGGATTTGGAAAAGAGGCTGGAGGAATTGCACCTGCACAAAACTGAAATGGAAAAGGAGAAGGATGATCAGCTTTCTGCTCTTCTCATGAAGCTTGAGGACACGAAGAGAGATTTGTTATCACAGACAGAACATCTGACAGCAGAAAAGTCCATGCTCTCGGATGAAGCGAAGCAGTTGGAGGACAGGATCCAGGAACTAGTCACTGAATCCAGCAAATTAAGGAGACCTTGGATGACAAAGAGAGAGAATTTTCTGACACTCAAGGGCATTCATGATTCCCATGAGAATGAAGCAACAAACCGAATAAGGAATCTGGAACTAGAGCTGGAAAATTTACAGTCACAAAAGCATGAGATGGAAAAGCAAAAAGATTATGAACTCTCTCTCCTCTTGACAAGATTGGAGGACATTGTGCTACTTGTAATGCTTGGGTTGATACCCCTCTAATGAGGCAAGTAGACTTCTGCAAATGCGACCAACTCCATATATATAGAGAATCGCAAAAGATGTTTGATTATGTTCACAAAATGGATAAAGAGAAGAAGTTGCGGATACATACTCCTACCGCCCTACGACTTGGCCTCCATGGCTCCCTCCATCTCTTTAATCTCAAATTGTTTATTTATCATTTTATATATCATTTTATGAATAATTTAAATTACCCTTCTTTATACATCATTTCTAGTGTTAGTTGTTTTCCCGGAAACAAAATATGAGTAGTAATAAAAATAATAATGACATTAATAATTTCTTTTACGCATAAATTTTTGAAAAACACTAGTAAAATGGGACATAAAATATACCTTTAAGAGTGTGATTGATATAATTTAACTTAGAGTGTGATTGATATAATTTAACTTAGAATGTTAACGAAGAACAATTTGCAAGTGTAAATTGAAAATCGATGAAATATCAAATTATTTATAAAATAATTAAACAAAACACAACTGAAACTCCCGAACATCAAATTATTTATATCATATTAATTAAATGTATTTTTATATTCAATTTGATATCCCTAAACTAAAATATAAACCAAAACCCAAAATTGTGATTTTATATTACACTAAGCTAGATTATAGCCAGCGAAGTTGATAAGTTTTCAAATTCGTCAAAAATGATTAGATGTTTAAACAACCCAATTAATAATATGGGAAAATATATATAGCATCACTATTTCACCCACCAATGAGGCCATCTCAACCGTTGTTATCCAAAAATTTAAAATTTGGATATTCAAATTACTATTTACATATTATATTAAATAAATTTAATATAAATAAATTTTAATAAATAGAAATATTAAAAAAAACTTTGTTTAATAATATAATTTATATAATTATAAATATTAAAAAAGAATCGTGGGTTATAAACTAGTTTCCATAATATGTAAAATATTTCATATCAAATATTGACAAATTCAAAATTTGAAGAATAAAAAAGGAACAAAATAAACAAACATAAATAAAAATTAGTTACATAAAAAAATCACAAATAAAATCTGAAAACACAAAAAAAAAATGAAAAATCACTCAAACAAAAACATAAAACCAGGGGAATTAAACTCGTCAGAAGACAAGACCATTAAAAATTAGTTTTTGAAGGGAATTGAGAAATATGTGATATTAGAAATTGACAAATTCAAATTATACAAAACAAACAAAACACCAATAAAAATTAGTTATAACATAAATAAAAACCTTAAATAAAATCTGAAAAACACAAAAACTCAATCAAATAAAAAGGAATAAAGGGAAAAATATTTGTCACATACTCCCTCTGTCCCTCTCATTTTTTTACACTTCCGTTTTTGGGACCAATTCTTTACATTACTAAAAATAGTAATTTTTAATAATAAAATACATTATTACATCCACGAAGGAGTAATTGATTTGCCACACCATTCATATTGGAATGACATGGAGATGAGGGATATGACGTTTTCGAAGTCCTTCTGGAAGCTCATTTAGACAGTAAATAATTTCCAGGTGTTGAAGAATGGGCATGTTTCCTTCCTCCACCCTCCATTTTTCCAAATTGGGAAGAGCAGAGAGTTGAAGACGGGTGAGTCTTGGGAAACCCATGGCTGAGCACACCATTTCCTTCCCCATATATGAGTCATATAATAAATACAAATCCCTCAAAGTTGGAATCTTCTCAAGTACTGGCATCGGGTCTTCCTCTAGGCGCGAATTACACAATTTAAGTGTGGTGATACGAATGAAAGTTACATCAAAATGATGAGTATGATTAAGTTGTTGCTGCTGCTGCTCAAATAATACAGACAACTCTGGGAGCTTTTCCTCTATTGATAATTCCTCAAGGTTGAACTTATGATTCCACAACAACTCCCTTATCATATCTGGATTATTTACCAACCCTCGATCAGATATCTCAATAACAAGGGCCAACTGCCAAGTACTGGAGACAGGAATTTGATGACAGGAATTTATGAAGGTTGAACATCTCTTTCACTTCATCATAATCACCCCTTGCTTTTACCTTTAGTCTCCTAAGACTGGATAATTTTTGTAGATCCTTAGCCTCACACCACCTAGTATTAAAATTCTCGAGTTTCTCTAATTTGCTCAACCCATCGAACCTTAATTTGAAATTCTTCCTTGAGTTGACCACAAAGAAATCTGGTAAATACAAATGACGCAAATGTGCCAACTTCCCCAAAACATTGCTTGGACTAATTAACCGATGCATCATTTTGTGTAGTTTGAGAGTCTGTAGCAGCACCAACTTTTGTATCCATGGTACAATAATCAAATTAGATTCCCTTACACTAAGATATCTCAAGTAAATAAGGCTGCCTATTACTCTTCCAATACTAGTACCAAAACGATTACCTGAAACAGTTTGGCGACGAAGGTAAACATTTTCCAGAGCCAAAACTCTTAGCAACTTAAAATTAGCAAAATGCGACCCCAGTACTGGTTTCAGACTTCCACATTTATAGGCATCATTCATAAGTAACATTGATCGATACTTCTGGTGACTGGGTTTCTTGAAATTTAAGGAAACATGGAAATGAACTACAAGTTGTCGAGTGTAAGCAAACATGGAAAGGTGAAAATCGTTTCCTCCTCGAAGATCAATTGCTTCGAAAAAGTCTTCTTCTTTTGCCTTAAATAGAGATAGGTCTCTCATAAGGTCATGAAGAGAACAATTTCTGAACTTTGTAGACGATGCTTCCAAATTAACAGATCTCACTTGAACCATACTCCTATGGACCAATTCTCCCATGTAAGATTCAGCGACTTGCATCATTGTTTCTCCTTCTCTTTTATCACTGGATAGTACAATGCCTTCAGCGATCCATAACTGATATAAATCTTCTGCATCTATCCACTCATCTTCCCTATATTTACCTAAATATAAAAAACATGGCTTCAATTGAGGAGGCAAATCGTTGTAACTCCGAGCTAAAATGTTAAGTAGTTCTTGTTGATTTTGTCCAAACCCCTTCCCCTTTTCTAGGGATGGTAGACTATCATTATATACCTTCTCCCACTCTATCAATGAAGGTTTAGTGACAAGAATTCCACCCAAAATCACAATGGCTAGTGGAAGACCGGCACAATATTTCACCATTTCTCTTCCCATATCTTCCATTCTTTTAAAATCTCTGGCAATGTCTGTACCAGAGAAAACAACAAGAAAGATACATATAAGGCTACATAAATATCAAGCTACGCATGAGGCAAAAGAATAATTGACACATAGAAATAGGTAAGAATCTAATTTGACTGAGATTAACTTTAACACTTCTCCTTAAAATTCACCTAGTCACTATAACATAAACTTTCAATTTAATTAGTCAGATATAATCAGTAGGCGTCCTAGCTAGCAACTGGTGTTTAATTCGTATGTTTTAAGAAACATGGTTCAACTACATTTGTTTTTCGTATTTAGGAGTTTCAGGGTACTGTATTGGATTTTTCCAGTCTAGTTTTCAGACAAAACAAATCAGCTGACGTTCATTAGAGGTGTCATAACTTTGCACAAATAATATGAAACATAATGAATGCGTGTAAATTACATACGTACCTAGACAATCTCCTCTTGGGGTAAGTGCTTTCAACCGAAGTAGCTCCCAACTTTGATCTGCGCTTAGAGATTCTGGTTGGTGAATAAGTCCTTTTGGATTTACATGCTTAGCAACCTCAACATTACGGCTTGTAAGCATTAATTTGCATAGAGACTTTTCAGATGTAAAAGCCGCTTTCAGAGAATCCCAAGCTTCAGTTGACCATATGTCATCCATGACTATCAAGCATTTTTTCTTTTGCTGGATTTCTAGCAGATTGTTAACTAGCTTGTCATCGTCCCAAGTAAAGATTTCCTCTTTCTCCTCATGGACGAGACATATAAGTATTCGCTGCAACACCTGTTTCGTTTGCCACTTCTGTGAAATGGAAACCCAGGCTAGACCAGCAAAGTAATTCTTAATGGCGGCATGATTGTATATTTTTTGAGCGAGAGTGGTCTTACCAAGACCTCCCATTCCACAAATAGAGATGAGCGGGTAAGAATCATCACTTTCATCCACCAGATATCCCACCAATCGATCAACATCTCCTGGTGGTCCAACAAATATTTCAGGTTCAACAGTAGTGAAAGTTTGAAATCGCTTTAGCTTTCCCAGTGTCGAATTTGATGGTTCCGGGGATTGTAACGTTGATCTGATATTATAATCACCAAAGCGATTATAAATGACAGACATTTTTCTTTGAATATCTTTGATCTTTACTCTGCACTTGTTCTCTTGTTTTCTTCTCTTTCTTTCACTGGATGAAGAAGCTTTGACAAGAAAAGTTTCAACAACATTTTCAGCATCATAGGCAAGATCTCGCACGTCGCGGAGCAAATTGCGGATTTTCTCTTCATCTAACCTTGAATCAGCATCTCTTAAGAAAGTCTTCATCCGCATGAACTCGGTCACCAGTTCTTGAATTTCATCATGCACTCCGTGCAGTACTTGAGCTTCTTCAATCAATAAATCAGTGAGTCTTCCGACAACAATGGACACAATTGCTTCAGCCATTTAGAAACCAAGCACAAATGTATTAGTTGAAATGCAGATGAAATGTCTTATTGTAAAACAAAGATATAAATTATAGCTATAAGAGCAACTACAATGAAGGCCACTTGTTTCATTGAACCTTTCAAAGTGGATAAATGGTTAACAATATAGCATTGGATGATAAATTAAAAACTGGGCATGGCCGAGAAAGTGGGCATGACCATTTTCTTACTTTACATTTTTTTAATCCTGGTGAACAAGCATGTGAGTGGGCCAGCAGCTTGTCTCCTCAAGTTGTAAATCAAAGAAACGGTAATATCGCAATGTTTCATAATAATCGTTAATTTTTCATATCGCAATGTTTTAAACTTAATGCTTTTCGTGTGATGTTTTTAATGTAATATTTTTTCATGTAATTTCTTTTATTAATAATATAATGCATTTTTATTATGTGATGTGTCTTTTATTTTGCTGATATTTTTTACAAAAATTAATCGTTTTAGTTTAATTATTATTATTCTAATATATTATAATTTTATAAGAAGTATTGTGAAAGAAAAGGTAAAATAAAATTAAATGGGACACATTTATAAGTGGAAATGGATTGTAACTAGGGGTGAGCATTCGGTCCGGTTAACCGGAAACCGAACCGAATAACCGAAATTATTTCGGTTCGGTTAACCGAAATTTAAATTTCGGTTCGGTTTTCGGTTTCCCTTTTTCAGAAATTTCGGTTTTTCGGTTTTTCGGTTTTTAACCGCGGTTAACCGATTAACCGGAATAAATAACCGAATTATTTTATATAATAATAAACTATTATTAATTAGTAATAAGTTAATTATTAATAGAGTAGTAGTAGTACTCAGATTCAGATCAGACTTACTTAATCACTTTCTATGTTGTATCCACCAAAACCAGCAAGTCCAGCATGCTCAAAGCTGTGTAGCGATTTCTGGCTGAAAGATTCATGTGCTGTGTCTCCATCCAACTCATCGGATACATAACTAAAACTTAGTTTTCATCCAACTCATATGAAGAATAGCTTCCTGTGAGGTTTTAAATATTTGAGATCAATGGAAAATTGTTTAGTACAAGTCTTGTACATGTGCGAGGCATGACATTTTTAGTTCTGTGTGACATTTTTAGTTCTTCTTGACAAGTTCAAACCCACTGCCAGCAGTTTAACAGAGAATTCAATTTCTTTTCTATGGTTTTTAGGAATTTTATTGTTTCTCACTATTTTTAATCATTTGCACTTTTGCAGAATTGCATATTAATGGAAGAATTCAGAGATTTGGAGTCTCTCAGTTCTCACTGTCATTGCTCAGGAGTCACCGAGTCAGCCTCATTGCCTCAAAGTTAGCTCAGAGCCTCAGACTTAGACCATTGGTCTATTATCTTGTAATTTGGACTTTGGAGTTCAATTTGTTTGAATGTTTGTAATATCATTTTCACTACTGTACTCCTTTAAATCTTTAACGTGGTTGCTGGATTATGGATATGTAATTTAATTTTAAGGCAGGCACTTGTTCAAATTATTTGTATTGAATTTAAATTTCGGTTTTTATATCGGTTTTCGGTTAATAACCGAAATTAATATTTCGGTTCGGTTAAAAACCAAATTTAAATCGGTTCGGTTTTCGGTTTTGATTTTTTAAGAATTTCGGTTTCGGTTAACCGAATTAAAATTCGGTTCGGTTCGGTTTTAACCGAATACTCAGCCCTAATTGTAACATTGGAGTGCAGTGATCACTTTTTTTAGGAAGGCCACTTGATGCTTATGTGGCAAAAAAAAGTAACCCGTGGCCTTGGCCCTTGTGGATGGTCTAAGGAACGAGTGTATTCAATTATTGTACTCTTTTTGACCAGTTTCTTCAATCAATATGTTACCCAACCTTCCCCACACACATGTGTAGTCAATGTAGATTATTATTATTAAGTATTACTCCCTCCGTCCCAGTTTTATTATCCACATTACTTTTTGCACGCATTTTAAGGTGCAAATTAAACATAGCTCCTTTAATTTTTTTTCAAATTTTCTTTTTCTGAATAAAAATTCAGTATCTAAACTTTTATTCAGAAAAAGAAATTTTTTAAAAAAATATATGGAATTATGTTTAATTTGCACCTTAAAATGCGTGCAAAAAGTAAAGTGGACAATAAAACTGGGACGGAGGGAGTATTAATATATATGTATGTATTTTAAAGTAATAATTAAAATAAATAATTATGATAGTTTTTATATTTATGAGATTTATAAAATTAAAAAATAATTTTAATAATAAAAACATATATATTATTTAAAATTTTGATAATAAAATATCATTAAAAATTTTACAAGCAACATTGATATAATTGTTTCAGCCACTTCTAGGATTGTATTTGTTCTTCTATTTTGTGCTCACATAAATTGACTACTAATCTTATACTCCCTTCGTTCCGAAATACTTTTCTGGTTTTGACTTTGGACACTGATTGATTACTAATTTACGCATAATTTATAAGACCGAATATAATCTTGAATGATCTTGTTGGATTCGTATTTACGAGTACTTTAATACAGTGAAATTTTTATATTTAATATTAATACGAAATTGATGATATTAACGATCAAAAGTGTGTATTGACAAACGTGTCCAAAATAAACACGAAAAGTATTACGAAAGCTATACCAAAAAAACAAATATGGTGGTCCTCATGGTGCGCGGCTGATCAGTGAGCTGAACCAACTTTATAGGTCAAAAAAAAATATATCTATTTTTAAATTATTTTCTTCATCAACAACTATATATTTTTAAAAAACCAATGGCATAATTGACTACTAAACTAACACGTGAAAAACCAAACAAGATGCCCCATCTTGTCTCTTTCTTCTCAATAGAATTCCTAATAGGGTGTTTAGGACCGAGCTCGAAGTGGCGCCGCTTTCTGCGAAAGTTAGGGAAGGGAGGTTGAGATGGTTCGGCCACGTCCGTAGGAGGTGGCCGGAAGCCCCAGTAAGAAGGGTCGAGAGTCTTTCGGTTGTTGGGGTGAGGAGGAGAGGCAGACCGAGAAGGTCATGGGAAGAGCAGCTTAGGTTGGACTTGAAGGCTATGAACCTAAGTGAGACCATGACCGCTGACAGATGTTCGTGGAGGCGGCAGATCAGAGTGGTGGACTCTCTTCTAGGGGACGGCTCTGTAGTGGAGAACCTCAGAGTTGGGTTGTCTCGGATGGCCTTATCTTAGGAGTTCGGCTTTTTTCGCTTTCTTATTCCAGTTTCATTCTTTCATTTTTATTATCATATGTTTCCCCGGTTATGCAGGTGCAGGGAGCTTTGCTTGGTGGTATCTAGGGGCATGGTAGGTAAGTCCCGTGTGGAGAAAGCCATGGGTGCAAGTATTGCTGAGAACTTTGTCTCATATCTTTTAGATTCTTTGTATATATCACTCACCGTATATGTCGTGCACATAGCCGATGGTCTTCACGGAAACAGCCTCCCTACCCTAAAAAGTGGGGGCATGGTCTGCGTACAACCTACCCTCCCCAGACCCTGCTCTGAGCTGGATATACTGGGTATGTTTGGTTTGGTTTGGTTTTTGCTTTTGATTCTCACCTCTCCATAACATTTCTCCTGTGCGAACGCATCAACTCTTACGCCCTGCTCCCGAGTTCTTTTGAGGAAGGAAAGCTAGTGAAAAGGAAAGAAAGTAATATAATTTACATCCGTGTTTGTGCTCCCGAGTTTTATTTAGGAGCGAAAGCGAGTGAAATGTAAAGAAAATTTTGCTTACTTTCATCCCAAAACTTTCATCCCAAAATTGGGATGAAAAGGAAAGCAAATGAAAGTAACTTACTTAAAAATATTTGATATTACAAATATAGCCTTATCATTTAAATGAAACATTTTATATCTATATCTAAGGATAGAATTGTAATTTGACAATCATTTACGTGCTTTTCTTCCTACTCGGGAGCACGTGAATGAAAGTAGTTTCACTCCTTTTTTATTTACGCTCCATCCAACTCGGGAGCAAGTTGATGAAATATATTTCACTTACATTCCTTTACTTTCACTTACATTACCTTGCTTTCCCTCCCAAAAAAATTCGGAAGCAAGGCGTTAGAATTTCAAACTCTACTTATTAGTTATTACTATAATTGTTGTCAGTTCAAGGAAGTTTCGTTGAATGAATAAAAGTTTCAAATGTGATGGCTTTATAAAGGAAATTTGTATAATATATTTCAAATGAATAAGATACTTTATGAATATGTTCTTTTTTATTTAATAATTATTAATACTAGCCGATAATCCATCGCACGGATTACAATAAATTATCTTAAATTTTTAATTTTTATTTTTTTAATAAAATAAAATCTTGAAGCACCAAGTTATATATTATACTATATTCTTGACTTTTATTTCGATTTCTATAGACTTCTAGTATATAAATTCATTATTAAATTAAATTAATATTTAATATTGTTATTTTAATTAATTAAATTTACATAACTTCATTCTGGTAATATAAGAGTAGCTATATTTTTAATTGTATTTATTATTAATCTATTATAGATACATTTAAATATTAATTAAAGGAGTCCTAAGTTCAATTTAATACTATATTCCTAATTTTTTATTAATTAAAGGAGTCCTAAGTTCTATTTGATACTATATTCATGACTTTTATTTTAATTTTTAGATAATAAACTCATAATATATAATTTCATTATTAAATTAAATTATTATATAATATTTCAATTTTAATTAATTAAATTAATTAATACTTAGTGACATACCATAAATTACTCATTTCAAAAAAATATACTCCTATATATTTATTTATTTTTTATAAAAAAATGTTTATAATTATCTTGCAAAAATAAGTTATCAGAAAAAAAAATACATATTTACGTATTTTTTCTAAAATAAGTAACTTATCTCTGAAAATAAGGTAAGCCAAACAGGATCTAAAATTAGTAAAGTCATTAATAATAAAACAAATTTGTTCTAGATAAAATAATTTGTTCACC
Source organism: Saposhnikovia divaricata (assembly GCA_036435485.1). NCBI lineage: Eukaryota > Viridiplantae > Streptophyta > Magnoliopsida > Apiales > Apiaceae > Saposhnikovia > Saposhnikovia divaricata. The sequence goes on along the minus strand of CM071594.1, from coordinate 48,071,164 downwards.
TTATTACTTATTAGGGTATTATATACCTTATTATTGTATTATATATAGAAAGAAGAAAGAAGATTACTGAAGTCCTTAATAATAACACAAATTTGTTCTAGATAAAACAATATGTTTTATCGATGAATCTATAAACTAATTGAGTTCATTATTATACAATATTATCATATTTAAAATATTATAAAAACTAATCATTAAAGTCGTGTTTCGCAATGACATAATAATTTTTTGTAAAAAAAAATTGTTATAGATTTATCTTAAATTTTGTCCTGTGTGATGAACCGTTCTATAGTTAAATATGATTATTCTATTCAATCGCTCTTTTGTTAAAATCGAAATTCTAACTTTTACATAAATTATAAATATTTGAAAAATAATTTTTATTCATTGAAATTGAATCCTGAAAATAAAATAAAATTTATGATATCAATATCAAATTCAAGTAGTTAATTAAATCTCTTCTAGTGAGCCGTATTTTCGTCAAACACATTTAGAACCAATTTCATTTGGAACCAAAGTTTTAACTTCATTATGTAATCTTGATGATACTTATCTTATACAATAAATGTTTTCCTTAAAAAATAAAATCTAAAAAAAGGGTGAATTCCAATTTTTACATTCATTAAATTAATTTTCTAATATTTATGGAGTTTTAAAAAATGAAAATACATCTTATTGTTATAGATATTCATGTATTTATTTACGTTTTTCGCATGAGAATGTCTTTCTATTATGTTAACCCATCAATTATTTTTTCTTTTTAAACACGAATACTTTTCGTAATAGGAATAATATTAAATTTATGGATATAATTTCCTAAAGCAAGTACAATTAACTTGTATAAAAAATTTAAAATAAAGAATTTCTAAGAAAAAAGATATATAATTTAGAAGATTGTAAAAGATGTTTCCACCGTCCTCGTATTCTACTTACAATACAAAAATTTATTATGTCTCCTCTTTATATTAATTTACTTATATAAAACTTTTAATTATATGTTATATGTCTATTCTATAAATATGAACACTTCTTTTCTATAAATTTGAACTCTTATTTTACTTCCGATAGAACTTTAATTATATGTCTTACAAACATTTATAATACTTCCATTAAAACTTTTAATTTTATGTCTTCCTGATAAATTCGAATTCTTCCTCTCCATAAATTCGAACACATATATATTCTATTTTCAATAAAACTCTAATTATACGTCTTATTTAAAAATTCGAACTATTTTTCTATAAATTTGAAATCTGTTTATTTTCGATAAAACTTTTAATCATATGTCTTCCCTATAAATTGGAACTATTCTCCTCTATAAATTCGAATACTTATTATATTTCTAATATTTTTAAAGAATATTTTTTTCTTTATTTATAAGTATTTATAATCCTAAAATTCTAAAAATTTGAAAAATAGATTGAGGGCATCTAATAGTTAACGCGGGCTTCTAAAATGAAGCGTTTTCTCGTTAAACACGGTTCTTCCTTCTAAGCCGCTCGCTCGTTAAAACCAAAATTCCAATTGTTACATATACTAGCTTATATTCCGTGCAAAGCACGTTTTACTTTTAAATATTTTTAAAATTATATGATTAAATAAAATAGAGTATAATAATTTATTATGAATATAATTTAATTTTGTAATATGAATTAATAAAATTATTATTAATAATAATAGTTATTTAATAAATGATATGTATTGATTAGAACTAATAATATAAAATTTTATTTTAAATTTATTGTTGACGGGATTCGAACCTTGGATTTTTTAGAAGAGGGATTTAAATATAGAATATTTCTTATTATTAGATCTAACGGCTATCATCTATTTACTAAATATCTTATTAGAACTAATAATATAAAACCTTAATGTAAATTTGTTGTTGACGGGATTCGAACCTCGGATTTTTTAGAAGAGGGATTTAAATATATCTTATTTTCTCTAAATTTTATAGATACTCATGTAGTGTATTTATTTATTGTTCCTGCAGGAGGATGTCCTTATATTATGTCATCTCCGAAACTTGAGACATGCGAAGAACTCCTACTATTCATATAATAAAGATGAAAAATCACACGAGATACATAAATGAATGAGATGGAGAGCTCATGGACTGGTCATATGTTATTGAACATGATGATGAGCAGAACTTGAAGGGCTTACTCCAACAATAAAGGTCAAGTTATAGGTTAAGAAGTGATCCACTGGAGTTTGCAGCTGTGGTTAAACTCTAAATTTAAAATTCAGGGCTACTCTGAGACCCGAGTAAACTACCATGTTCTGTTTTCTTGTGACTCCACTCGTGCTCCAGTTCTAAGTTGCAAAAAAAAATTCAAGCAACTGAAATTATGTGAGATGTATTCCCATCTTTATCATCAGTTTTATAGTATTCAAACACTTCTACAATCAGAAACTTTCTGAGTAAGAAGCTATATTCATTCTTCCGCTTAAAACATTAGCAACCTGCAAACAACTTTAATTATATCTTTGCCAAAATTATTTGTGATGCCATTAATAGACTCTAAACATCGAAAATAGAGTCCAAAAGAAAGAAAATGTATGATATCATTAGTTTTCAAATATAGAAAGTAGAGTTCAAAAGAAAACGAACTTGCAAGAATGAACGGATGTCTGAGGTAAGAAGACATTTACAAAATGTAACCGAAGTCTGATGAAGATCTAGTGCTTCATCCGCGCGCCATACACGAACACTTATTTATAAAATCTACACCTATTTCTAAGATGGAATTATTACATAGAATTTATTACATTCCGTATTGTATTACATGGAATTATTACACCTATTTCATGAATACAACACCTCTGCATAGCCTAATATTAGCCAAATTTCATGAATACAACACCTCTGCATAGCCTAATATTTGCCAAAACTTCATCAAAATTGTTTATTGGACTCTTGATCTGGAGCAGAATAAAATTGTTGCTCAGAAGAAGATCAAAGTCAACGATTTAGAGCCTGAAGGCATCCGCTTTAAGGGTAGAGAGATTAACATTCTACGCAGGCTACACCTTCCAAACATAATAAATTTGGAAGGTCTAGTTGCACCAGATATGTCATGCAATTTCTACCTTGTTTTTGAGTACATGGAACACGATGTTGCAGGGCTTGCTTCCCACCCTGGTCTGACGTTTACAGAACCTTAGGTACTTATGCAAAGTTTGTGTCATAAACTGTACATGCAAATACTTGAGTATCTGTGGACTGTGGGCAGCATATTCAGCATTTAAGCACATACATAGCTCAATCTTCATATCATATATTGTACCCTCTTATCTGAGTTCGAAGGTGGTGGCTTAAAACCAATTATGTGATGCTAATGTGAAGGGTTGTTTTTGGTGACACATCCAGATATAGTATATCTCATGATTGATCCTTGATTGTATTTGTATATTACACTTTTAGATGCAAAATTATGTTTTAGGAAAAAAGTCATTCTACAAATTTTCTCTTTATGTGAAATCAGATTTTCTCAAATCTCTTCATGCTTGTTGACTCACAACTTAAGATAGCGTTGTACCTTACTAGAGGTGTATTTAGGTCTATGATTCATTGAGATGTAAGTGTATATGTGTAATAAAACTCAAGTTATTGCAGGTCAAATGTTACATGAAGCAGCTTTTTTGCGGACTTGACTCTTTCCACCGTCAGGGAATTCTGCATCAGGATATCAAAGGTTCCAACCTTCTGCTCGACAGCAATTGAAACTTGAAAATAGCAGACTTTGGTTTGGCCAACTTTTACGATCCGCAACAAGTTTTCCCATTGAAAATTCGCGTCGTTACTCTTTGGTACCGACCACCTAAGCTATTACTTGGCGCCACTTGTTACAGTAGTGCTGGTTGTGTTCTTGCCAAATTATATGCAGGACAACCTATTTTCTCTGGAAGAACGGAGGTACATGGTTTGCAAATGGCTATGGGAAAGATACATAGCAGAAACAACTTTGAAGACTATATTGCAGCACCTTAGCATCTGCAATCTGTTTATCATATTTTCTTGTATGGCTAATAGTACTGTGAATTTGACTACCTCTGATGATGGTGGAAAAGAAAATACAATAAAAACATTAAATTACACATTTCGCTAAAACCTCACATTATGTTCTTAATTACAGAATCTCCAGAAACAGTACAACAAACATCATCCAGTACTACAGTTGTTTACAATGCCTCAATTACTATGATAATTCTTTAATATGCGATTACAAACCTACACAAATCATGAAATAAAAACTCATCCATACCCAAATTGAAATCAAGCAAGCACATTATAAAACAACACAATAGCATTTCATATAAAACTAAACATTATAGATCGAAACAACCACTTCATTCATTCATCAACCATACATAAAAGCACTACACTACGAGATCCTAACATTTCAAACCCAGCAAATAGACCTTTACACCCAAATCCACAAACCCTAACATTCATCTACGAACTGGTAAACTTAGTAACAGCCTTAGTCCCCTCCGACACCGCATGCTTAGCCAATTCCCCAGGCAACACAAGCCTCACAGCAGTCTGAATTTCCCTGGAAGTAATGGTAGGCTTCTTATTATACCTCGCCAATTTGGATGACTCAGCAGCCAATTTCTCGAAAATGTCATTAATAAAACTATTCATTATCCCCATCGCCTTGCTCGATATCCCGATATCAGGATGAACTTGCTTCAACACCTTGAAGATGTAGATCTTGTAAGTCTCAATACTCTTCTTGTTCCTCTTCTTCTTCTTGTCTGCTCCGCTTGCGGTGGCTTCTTTGGGGAGCTTTTTTCCGGCCTTTGGCTTCTTCTCCGCTGGAGCTTTCTCGGCGGTGGCGGCGGGTTTCTTCTCAGCCGGCTTCTTCTCTCCTTTTGGTGCCATTTTGGTTATGTGTGTGTGTTTTAGTGTGTGAGATTATGAATGTTTGAAATGTTGAGGGGGAGTGTGGGGGTTATATAACAATTGGGGGTGTGATTTGATTGGTGGGTTTTGAGAGGTGCGGACCGTGGGTTTTCGCCGTTGGATTGTTTGGGAGATGGATGGTTGGGATGGGGTTTTGGGGGGATGAAAAGGAGGATTCTGATTGGATGGTTTGTGAAGGTGCGGATTCGTATGTTTGGCCGTTGGATGAGTGTATTTGTCAATGGATGAAAAGGCTTTTTATTGACACTAGTCGGCCAACTACTAGTACTAAACTGGAATTTTCCATCAACAAATAAGGGTTCTTGACTCGAACAATTCATAATGAAGAAAGGATTCTTGACTTAAAAATGTGTGAAAATAATAAGGGCTCATAATTATTCGAAGTCTATCTTTTAAAATGAAGAAAAAACAATGAAGAAAAAACTGGACAGAAAATAATACTACCTTCATCCCATAATATAATTTGTTTTAAAAATTACACATTTTAAGAATACATTAATTAGATAATATATTTCCTCTTCTAGACATTATAAATGTAGGATTTTTCTAATGTGTGTCCAAGGACATGTTCTAATATTTTTTAATAGGGTTAGGGAGCAAATACTGTGTGATATGTGTGCGTGTGCAGGACCAATTACACCCCTGTAATAATATATAGTGAGAGTAGGGAACCTAAGATACGTTTCAGGTAACTTCCCTCATATACACAGATTTTATATGCAAATATGAGATGGACAATTTTGTAAAATTAGGATTCGTTTAAAATATTATAATATTATTAATTTATCCTGCGGGTCCAATAAATTTTAAAGCTTATTTTTTAATGTATCTCATGAAACTTTCCTGAGTTTAATCTCAGGGTCCTTTTTCTCAAATGAGCCCATATAAACCCAATTTTTCTAAGTTGTAATCCATCTATGTATATAATAGTTTTTGTTGCCTATTTGCTACAGTTGTTCTCTTTTACAAAGTCTTTGCCCCTACAGTTCCACTTTATTACAAAAATACCAGCTGCCCAGCCTATGCCACGTTTCAAAAGTAATAGTCGTGCATATATATATACTCTCATAGATACATCTATCTTGATGAAGCTTATGTTAAAAGCTCTACTTTCAAATTTGAAAATGAAATTCATATACACGAATTCCAAGAATTCACATTGAGTTTTATATACAAAGTCTACCTCTCTCTCCATCTCTTTCTCCTGTGCTCTTATCTTTCATTTATAAAATTATAATTTAGTTTTCGATCATCTTCATAATTCTCTCTTTACATTAATTCATGTTATGCACTATCTTACTAATAATTGTTTCTTATTTGGTGTAGTATGTACTTTGTTCAGGAGCTGTTTGATGATTTGCCTAAAAGGAAGGTGAAATTGAAAAAGGATGGTGTCGCCGGAGAATAACCAAAATTGGATGTTTGATTGTGGATTGCTCGATGATGTTTCTGTTCCTGGTGGTCATCTTCATTCTCTTGACCCTGCTTTTCAATAGCCCACCAATGCATTTCCTCACTCCAATGTATTAAGGTTTGATTTTTATGTTTTTGTTTAATTTAAAGATTTGATTTTGCAGTTTAAAGATTTTATTTTTTGTGGGTTTTTGTGAATTTTATTGTCATTTGAGTTAAAGATTGGATCTTTTTGATGGGTTGTTGTTTGTGGACACGCTGCTTTAGACTTTAATACTTAAATACTATTATATCCCACGGCCGCTGACTTCAGTACCTGTTACTGACAGGGCTGTGCTAGCTTGGCTTTGAATACTAGCATACAAAAATAAGGACAAGAAGCCTGGTGACTGGCTGATTTCTGTCTCAGATGTTGTAAAGGAGCATTGGGCCACTTACGAAAGAAAATACTTCTCTCGATATGACTACGAGGCAAGCATTGATAATTTCTTTTATTACAGTTTCTTGATTGACATGAACAGTTATATAATCATATGGATTTAATTAAATTATGATTCTATATAACTGACTATTCTGGTATCAAATTTTGGCTAGGAATGTGAATCTGAAGGTACCAATAAGATGGTAGAGTATCTTAGAGATTTAATTTCAAAGAGCAAGGAAGGTGATATATATGGTATACAGTCTATACTTCTTTGTCAAGATTTATCATATTTACAGTAAATTTATCACTAAAGAGTCCTATTGTAGGAGATTACGTCCTTCAATTTGCCGATGACTTCACATATACTGATCCTGTAAGTTGATGTTTGTTTCTATAATTCCTTCCATCGTTACGGCCATCCTAAAACTTTTTTCATTCAGCAATTAAAATCAAAGCCTTGAATTCACAGGTCGATGGAAGTGTTGTATCTAAGCAAGATGTACGTTTTGTTTTTACTGATGGATCAAGGATTATTTTCCGATTATTGATGGATCAAGGATTATTTTCCGATTATTGGTACGTATCTATCGCGTTGCTCTCACTTTTTTAGCCATTTAATTTCATTCCCATTACGACTTAGTTACTGGTTGGTGTAAATAACTCATTCCGGTAATTTTACAGGGAACTGCCTCTGCAGGCTCAACAGTGAGAGTCTACATTCAGCAGTATGAGCCCGATGTCTCTAAACATGATATGGATGCTCAAGTTGCTCTGGAGCCTTTAATAGGTTTGTATCGTTAGTCCAATATTTTGGGCATTAATCAATCTTCAATATACCTTTGTATTAAATCTATTATATATATTATCTAATAGTGTTTGTTGGGTCTTTTCTACAGTACTTTTGTACAGTACTGTTAAATCTGCATGAATTTAATTCTTAGTTTCTTTTTAAAAAATAGAGAAACTTCTGGGTACAGACTTGCAAATTATGGGTAACAGCTGTTTTTGCATTGTAATTATATCCCGTATTACTGATGAAGAATCCATTATTCAGGTAGTTCATAAACTTCTCTGTTTGCTCACAAGTTTCTAATGAAGAATTTAATATTATGACCAGTGTTCTAAAAATCGGCCTAGGCGGCGCCTAGGCGCTAGGCAGTAGAAAAACGCCTCGAGACGGGCTAGGCGGACAATTATACGTTTTTTCAAAAAATCGGTCAAAGTCGGCTTTAGGCGTCCTAGGCGGTCAAAGTCGTTCAATACAAAAAGAACCTTTTTTTTTGCTAAATAATACAAAAGAACCTTGGAAACGTTAGAAATTAAAATACACAGTCCCTTTCCTTTTAGTTCTAGGGTTTTACTTTCGCTCCCTTTTCCCTTTTAGTCCATTCTTCAATCGATTGACGACTGATAACTTGTTAAGGTAATCATCTCACTGTTTGATTTTCTAAAAGCTAAATCAATTGGTTTATACTCACTTTTTGTGTGGCTAATTAATAGTTAATATGTGTATATAAATTATATCTATATATGTCTCAATGTATGTATATGTTTTGACTGATTGATAAGGTAATGTATGTATGTATATGTTCGATTAGTTTAATTTAGTTCAGTTTGTCAATTGGAGTTTACTTAGTTTAGTTTAGTGTGTGAGACATTATTTAGTTTTATGGTTGGTTTAATCTAGTTTTGTGTAAGCCTTGGATCAATCATATCCATTACTGCTTCTTGATTTTGGTACTTATTTGGTTAATTTTGGAGCAACTTCAGATTTGACTTTTGGCCAGGAAATGCATTACTGAGCTTGTAGGCAGTAGTAGGTAGTCTCACTGATGTACCTTTTATTAGCAATGACTTGTACAACAGATGCTATAAGTCTGTAACTCAGTTGGTTATTATTTATGTGTTTGTGATGTGTACATGGAAATGAAATGGAAGTAGTTTTACAAATGTTATATTGTGCAATTAATATATTATTATATTTATAAAAATAAAAATAAAATTTAAATACGTCCGATTAATGCTCCGATTAATCTTTCCGATTAATCCCCGATTTACCGATTAATCGCTCGAAGGTACCTCCGCCGCCCTAGGACGCCTAGCGAGTTTTAGAACACTGATTACGACAGATGTATGTCGGCACTTTGTTTGTGAGATCTCAAATGAACCGTGTTTTTCTAATCGATGGATTGGTGATTCAGTTTGTCAGTATGGTATAAAATTCTCTATGTTTAATTTATTAGATGTCCCTCCTGGTGCATGAAAGTGGTGCCAGTGTTAGCTCCAACATCAAGCTAACTTAATTATATAGTCCATTGTTTTTTAAAGAGGTTCTGCCTAGCATATTTTAATGTGAAATGGATTAATATTTTACATTTGGTAGCTCCAGTTACAATTGTAGTTACCCAAATGTGTATTTTTTCTAAATCTTTATGCATATGAATGTACGTTATATGTCTGTCTGGCCTTCTGTGATAGTACATGAATGTCTGAAATTTTTGTTCTGTACATAACACTCTCAGTTATCAAATATTTGCAGCATTTGGTTAAATCATTGAGGAAACGAGAATTCGATGTGAGAAAAGTTTGCTTATAGATTAGGCCAAATTATTAGAAAGGTGTGATTGCTTATAAAAAGCAATTACCAGAATATTTACATTTTTGATAAACCTATTTGTTCATACTCAGCCCAAATACTTTATTGTGCCAATGATAATTATTTATAGTTTATTTGCTACTTTTTCTTTGTGATGACAATAGCACAGCGGAAGTGTGATGATAAGATTAGTCTTCTGTTAAAATTTCAGGTGCCAAGAATGAGCTCCCGACTTGAGGAAGGCGGGGTCAAAAATGTACAAGAAAATGTAAGTTTCCACTAATGTCATGGATTATAGTTTTAGTGAAAATAACAATAATGTTACACAATTCAGAGATTTTTATTTGGGGCAAGATTTTCATGTTTTATTATATATATACCTGTTTGTGCTAAGTGGAGTAATATGTGTGCAGGTCTGTCAGGGTAACCCTGACATATTATAATTGATAGATTATAATTAGAACTTGTAGATTATAATTGATAAAAATTAGAACTGTTAAATCCAAGTCTACACTCATTCTTATTAGGAATCAGACGTAACCCTGGAGGAGATCAGGTTGGTGCTTTCTTCAACTTCACGAAGCATCCTAATGAAGCTCCATGTATATAATTACAAAGTTATGCATAAGCCTATACTAGAGATTTTAACTCCATGGAGCTTCTGTCCCCTTAAACCAATTTGAGGAATATGAGTTCGATGATAAAATGTTTCCCTGATCGCAGTGGTTTTGATCTTTCAAGTGTGGCTGGACACGTGGACAAGGTTACTGCAATGCAAGATGAATTTGAAAATATAAGGAAGATGGACGATGATACTAAGAAGGCTCAGCGCTTTGAAGTTTGAACAAAAGATTAAACTTCTAACAAATGTTTATCAACATAAAAGTAGAAACCTTTAGTCACAAACTGAGGTAACATTCAAGCTAATGGACTATACTGGAACAGAGCTTTAAGCTAATAGCATAATTTACTTTTTATGTGTAGCTAATATTATAAATTTCTCCAATTTTAAATTATAGGTCTCGATTATTTGACACGCATATTTGGGAATAAAATATAAATAATGCATATTTGTTCTTAAAAATTAAAATTAATTTATATAAATAACGTGATCGAGGCTCCGCCGGAGGCGGGGTCGAGGAACTTTGTTTAAATGTTTTTAATAGTGATAAAATTGTTAACTTGCTCCTGCATTATTTAACCATAACATTTTTTTCCTGTGGATTCCTCTATTAACACAAAATAATTAAAAAGTTCCTGCTTTATAATTAACAAAAAATAAAATATAATGTCGACAAAATTCAAGATAATTTTAATTTTAAAAAAGCCCAGTACCGCGGGCATAAATGCTAGTTATATATATATATATATATATATATATATATATATATATATATATATATATATATATATATATATTATAGGCTAACATGGCTTTCTATGTCATTTAGTAAAAGTACGAGGGTATTTAGTAAAATACCCTCATACTTTATAAGTATATTAAAAATATTGTTTTTGGCATGGATTGAACCTATGACCTCTTGATAGGACTGTATTTTATGATCACACCATAGCCATCATGCTAGAAGACGAAGTCCCCTTCATGCAAATTTGGAACTCATCCACTAGATGCTTAAATAGCTATTAATTCTACCTCTTATTTAACATTTATTTTAGAAATAATTTCAAAGAAAATAAAGGAAATGATGTCTCTTTACATTCATTATTATATCTATTATAGGCCAAAATGCTCTTTCAAGCCAATTTAGTAATTTATCGATATACCCCTCTTTATGTTACTTTTAAAAAAATTCTTTTATTGGGGATAAAACTCATAATCTCCCTTATTATACAAACAACTTAAATTTATGCACACAATCACTATACCATAACAATTTCTGATACCTACTTAAAAATCATTAACTACATTTTCAAAGAACCTGTTTCCAAAATTTTCCTTAATATTTTTTTTAAAAAGGTATTCATGATAAAACTATCAAAAAAATATTTCCATCTCAATTAATTAAAAATATTATTATCATACTTTCATGAAATTTTAAAACTATAAAGTATTCTTTTTGTATTATGTATGTGATACGAAAGTACGACACAAATTCACATTGTACACGAAATGACATAAATTCAAATTTTAATTTTTGGTTCATGAATAATAGTAATTTTTGTGAAATTATAAATTATAATATGTGATAAGTGGATTTAATATCCACTTGGAGTGCTTCGTTTCGGCTTAAATTGATGTCTTGGACTCAAGTATGTTGTGTTTTTGTCTAGTTGTGCAGGTTTGCTAAATGTCGATTAGGGTTGGTGTTTTTCGTCAATCTTGGAGTTAAATTTGAGCTTTGGATTGAAGGTAGAAGTCTTTCTCTAGGTTACCGTGAGGGTTCATGAGTCAAAGGAATGAAGACGGTGGCAAATGCAAAAAAACGAAGGAAAAATAAGTTAAAACGAAGAAAATCAGCTCCCGGCAGGAACCATCAGCGCACTCAGCGCTACATCAGTGCACTCAGCGCTACACCGGGCGCACTCAGCGCTACCAACCGCTGGGAAAATTTCTGATTCGCTGTTTTGGCCATATCTTGAGTTCTACAAGTCCGTTTAGACGATCTTACAGTCCATGCGAAGCTAACGAGATTCTCTTTCATTCTAAAGTGGTCCAGAGGTCCAAATACAACTAGAATGGCCCAGAAATACTGAAGAAAAGTCACCTACGAATTTTCCTTCAAAACAGAATCTGTTTAGGAAACGTATTGGTAGTTTCTTGCTAGAAAAGACTCCTATGACCTATATAAACACATCCTACCATCATAAAACAACCAACACTTCACATAACACAAAGAGAGAGCCGAGAGACGGAGATTCAGAGTTGGAGAAGGATTCCTACGCTCGTGACAAGCAACGGAGATCTAGATCTACTTTTCGTTTTCTTCTATTAGGCAAACTCTTTGATGTTTTTGAGATTTGTTTTCTTAACTTATTACTCTAGCATTATTATTTTTATTCAGACTTTGTTTATTATCATTATTCATGTTTGTTATGCTCGTGACAAACACAAAACAAATTCATTTGGTACACGTATGGATGAGCATTTCACCAATATCGTCCGACCCCGATCCGATCTCCTCCCCATTTGGGTTGGGAAACAAGGAATATTATAAAATAGAAATTTGGGGGATGAGAATGGGATCGGGAATTAAGGTATCCCGATCCTCAATCCACATTCTCGGCCGATTATCAGGGCTTAAGTGAATATTATATTTACTAGATTATTAAAGATAAATATAATTCAAAAAATCAAATTTTTTCATAAATTTAAAAAAATTCACAAAAAAATGACATAATAATATTAAATTTTAAAAAATTTAGTTATATCTTTCATCTTTTATTATAAAAATATAGTTTGAATCACTATTTATGATATAAAAATAATATTTATCACGATTTATCAAATTATTTTCATTATAAAATATATTAAGGAATTATAAATTTCAATTAAAAAAAAGGATCCCCAATTTCTCGTGAGGATCCTCGTTCCACTTTTGGTGTAGCAAAATAATCCCCATTCGGGGATTGATACGGGTATTTTTTTAAAAATAAAATAATAAATCCACGATTTTTTGCGCGGATCCTCATTTTCGTTCAGGGCAGGAATCGGGGAGCAAAATAATCTTCGTTCGGGAACCAGGACAGGTTCATTGATTATGTTCAAATTTGGGGATTGTCATGGGTATAGCACTCTTCGATCCTAAATTGACCTGATGTCACTCCTAGGTACACAAGATAATATGAATTCATTTACTCTCAAATTTGGACATCTCGATATGAAAGACACTTAATGCGAACATTTATTTTCAATTAAATACTAACAAAAGAATAGGTACATCAATTTTTTTGTCAACTTAAAAACAAACAGTAATAGAAATAAATAGTTGACAATGATATGTTAATCTAACATGTTGACAAATATTAGTTGAGTTAAATTAAAATTTAAAAATTATAATGTTAGCAGAAAAACATTGAAAAAAGTATACATATTTAATGTGCGAGAGGTATGACAATTAACTATTTTATTATCATAATACATATTCAGTCCGTAGCTACAACAATAATAATTTAGTGTATATATATGTATGTGTGTGTGTATATATATATATATATATATATATATATATATATATATATAAGCTAGTGATCAAATAGAAACCAATCTAAAAATAAAAACTAGAAACCACTATCTGCACACCCTATTTTACTATCTCCACCCCTATATGACATCACCCACCCCCAATATGACATCATCATGCCACCCTCACCCCGCCCCCAGCCCCCACCCCCACCCCACCCCACCCCACCCCCCCGACACCATCACCACCGATGCACCACCACCGACGCACCACCACCACCACTAACGTACCACCTCCATCTTCCTTTTCCTGCCACTGGCCCCGCAGGGCCCCCGATTCTACCACCAATTTCCGATTCCTATTCCAAATCTACTTCCTCCCGATCATTAATTCTGCTACAACAAATATAATTTAGTGATTTGTAACTTCAGATCCTGATCCTCTCTTCATCTACTGATTCAGAACATATCTGCTCGACATGAAGGTCGATTGAGACATGGCAACTCGTCATCGATGGTCTGAATCTGGTGAAATCGTTCCGGTGATGACTTTCCAGATCTAAGTTTGTGTATGTGCATGTATGTAATGATGTATGTGTGTATGTATCTTAATAATCATGGTGGTGGTGGTCGATGGCAGCGATGGCAGGTGGTGGTGGCGTTGACAGGTGGTGTGATGGCGGTGGCAGGTGAAGGAGGGGGTTGGGGTGGTGGTGTTCCTCCCGATCATTAATTCTGCTACTACAATATAATTTAGTGATTTGTAACTTCAGATCCCGATACTCTCTTCATCTACTGATTCTACACATATCTGCTCGACATGAAGGTCGATCGAGACATGGCAACTCGTCATCGATGGTCTGAATCTGGTGAAATCGTTCCGGTGATGACTTTCCAGATCTAAGTTTGTGTATGTGTGTGTATGTAACGATGTATGTGTGTATGTATCTAAATAATCATGATGGTGGTGGTCGATGGCAGGTGGCGGCGGCGTTGACAGGTGGTGTGATGGCGATGGCAGGTGAAGGTGGGGGTTGGGGTGGTGGTGTTCCTCCCGATCATTAATTCTGCTACTACAAATAAAATTTAGTGATTTGTAACTTCAGATCCCGATCCTCTCTTCATCTACTGATTCAGAACATATCTGCTCGACATGAAGGTCGATCGAGACATGGCAACTCGTCATCGATGGTCTGAATCTGGTGAAATCATTCCGGTGATGACTTTCCAGATCTAAGTTTGTGTATGTGTGTGTATGTAACGATGTATGTGTGTATGTATCTAAATAATCATGGTAGTGGTGGTCGATGGCAGGTGGTGGCGGCGTTGACAGGTGGTGTGATGGCGATGGCAGGTGAAGGTGGGGGTTGGGGTGTTGGTGGTGTTAAAATTATTGATTTTGGGAATGTATTTTACTGATTTCAGGTCAGGTGGGGTGGGGTGGGGTATTTTAATATTTTTGTCAAAAATAAAATTAGTGATATAGGTAGTGTAATTTAGTGATTTCAGGTCAGGTGTGGTGGGGTGGGGTATTTTAATATTTTTTGTCAAAAATAAAATTAGTGATATAGGTAATGTAATTTAGTGATTTCTGTTGGGCTGGGATTTGGTTTCTAGTTTCTATTCTAAATTGGTTTCTAGTGGAGTAGGACCCTTATATATATATATGGGTCATTCTCCATGGGTAACTAGCATAAATGGGTAACTTAGGAACTAAAATCCTAACCCTAGATATAGTAAACAGAAGGATGATCGGATGGATTAGCATTTTATACGGAGACCACCCACGTGATAGGGCAAATGAAAAAAAGAACATGACAGTTACATTAAAAAAGTGTACATCAAAAAGATATAAAATTAATTTATTATATGTACAATTTTGTAAATTTCATAATCTTTCATTTAATAATTTTTTAGATTCTATTCTATCATGTATTTTTTTTGTGCTCTTAATTTTTTTGTTATGTACATTTGTTAAGTTTCAGTGTTTAGTATTTTTTCATGTTCCATATATTTCTTATATATTTTGTAAGTTATATTGTTATTTGTTTTTCACACTAAGGGTATTTCTTTCTAATTTTTATGTGTTTTAAGCTTTTTTGGTGTTTCATAACATTTCCTGTAAATTTTTTAAGTAGAATATTTTACTTTTACTATTTTATGTTATGTATTTTTCATTCATGTTCTGTACTTGTATTTTTGTTTTGTGGTCTTTGTGTTTTGTTGGCAAAATGCGGGTTCTGTATTTTTTTTTATGTTTTCTATTAAATTTGTATTATGTATTTTTACATGTTTTGTAATTTTAATTTTATAATTATAAAATTATTTTGTGTTCTATATTTTTTATTAAATCTTATATTTTCTATTTTATAAAATTTGAATTCAAATGTTCAGTAAAAAAATACAGAACATGTGTGATGTATTATTTAATTAGCGATTTTTTTGTAAAATTTTGTATTTTATATTATTCTTATGTCCAGTAGAAAAATACTAAATAAAAAAAACTACGTTTTCTCTTAAAAATACTAAATGAATAAAAATACTAAATGGAAAAGAGTGGTTCTTATTTCGTATTTTCTGGGATCTTAATTTTTATTATTTTATCTCACCTTTTTCTTTAAATTTATAAAAAAATTGAATGTTAGGGTTTATTCTACATTAAAAAAAATATGTGTGTATTTAAACTTTTTTACATGTTCTGTATTTTTTAAATTATTTTTTTGTGTTCTTTATATTCTGTTAAGTGTTGTATATATTTGTTGAATTGCTACAATAAAAATTTTAAGAAATTAATATTAATTGAGAGTGTATGATTATTTGATAAAGCAAAATAATATTAATAATGACTGAGTTATGTGTTTAGAATTTGGAGTTAGTTAAGTTGTCAGGTGTTTAAACATATGACGCGTGATAACACGTGATATTTATTTCAAATCCACCAATCAGTATGAGTTACTTAGTTACCCAAATAAATTAGTTCTTAATTGAACCCAAGAATATATATATATATATATATATATATATATATATATGTGTGTGTGTGTGTGTGTGTGTGTGTGAAAAGGCAGGTCGATGGGAGGTTGTCAAAAATGAATTAGAGATGACCGAAAAGAGGAAGGATGAACAAATTTGAGGTTGTTAAAAATAAAAGAGGGGTGGTGGGCAAGAAAAATGTACATATATGATGTGGTTGGAGGAATGAGCGGATTTGAGAAATAATGAGGTGTCTGAATAGTGGTTGGAAAAAGTTCGAAGCGAGAAGGTAGGTGGTCAGTATTTAATTAGAGGAGGTATGATGTAGGCATATAAGTAAAAGAAAAAATAGATATTTAAAAAATGTTGTGGCTAAGTTTGAACATAATTAAAAAAACTAGCGTAAAAGCCCGTGCGATGCACGGGCCTGACATATATCGAAATTCTTACTCGTACGAATTTTTATAGATATCAAAATAAATTTGTAACTAAAAAATGGTAAAAGATAATACTTAAACCTTATCTTAGATTTCTACAGTAATTTTGTAATGTTGCATTAACATTTTGATGAATATATTTGTTCTTAAATTTTAGATTTTACAAAACTTGGATAGATATCTATATGATAAAAATTAGATGATTATTTGTAATTGTTAAAATATTAATTTAATATTAAATGACGTGAATTGAACTTGATCGAATTAAACAACTAAATATAATATAAATAATTATTTTAGCATAATTATTCGTAAATAACACGGTCGTACAAAAACTATTGTGATTTTAATGAAATAACTTGTGTATTCGTATAAAAAATAATTTTTGAATTATATTTTAACTCAAAATGAATCATGTTCCATATATATTTGTTAGTCACAGAGGCATGCATGTATACATCTAATAATAAGCCTAATTGTTTGTAATGTTGTGCATTACTTACATGACTTCTTAACTGGAGGAACCTCTAGTTGTAGAGTTTCTACTTGTATTAGGCATCAAAATTCTATCTGTGTAACTGTAAATTAAGTCATGAAATAATGCTTGAAAGAAGATCCAGAGATCATGCCTCAAGCTTGAATAACAAGGTTGTCAAATAAGCACAGTTGGAATTTGAAGAATGAAGATTTGCCTAAGTACTAATTCGAGAAGTATTTCTGTCTATTAGAGAAGTCAAGGTTTCAAGGAGTCAGGCATTCGATATCTTAAGGACTCAGGAAGCTATTCGACATCTCAGGGATTCGATAAGTCAAATGCTCTATTCGATAACTCAAGGAATCCTAAAGAAAAAACTATTTCGAGAAGTGGTTCGACATCTCAATTATACAGTATTCGAGAACTGAGAGTTATCTACTAAGTCAATTCTAGTTCTCGAATCAATCACTCAGTCACTTCTCGAATGGATTCTTGAAGACAAAATACTGAAAAGTGTACAAGTCAGAAACCTGCAACAATCCAAGACACTGTCAGGACCACTATACTGTAAAGTGTTTTTGGACAGTCTACAACAAAGTTTAGAGAGTTGTTACTGGAGATAAGTTGCTAAAGAAGTGGATCTGGGCAGGTTAAAGAAAGTCAAACTACACGTTGCCTGGATGTATTCCAAAATAAGGATAGACAAGTTATAAAGTAGATTTGTTCGTTCTATCTTTTGTAGTAAGTAGGGTGTACGCATGTTCTATAAGTATACAACCCTCACTTCTCTAGCAAATAGTAGCAAGCGAGAGAGAAGCACAATACATAGATATAATTTGTAAGAACAACTCTCTGAGAAAAAGAGAAGCTGAGAATACTAATTTTTGTATTCACAGGTTGTAGCAAAAATCTTGATCTAATACAACGTTAGATTAAAGTGAGCGCTTGTGTCTTGAGTTTTACTTCCGCACGAATATATTTTGTTAAACACAAGTAGACACTCAGCTACAAAAACAAGAACATAGATTCACACCTTCAAACAAACGTTCTTAAGTGTTAAATCCGAGAAAAGTTCGAAAATGCATTCACCCCCTCTGTATTTTCTTGCGTGTGTATTCCATACTCAACAAGTGGTATCAGAGCAGGCTGTTGTTCGAAACAGAAAAGATCATGAATACACCAAAGACAACAGGAACGGTGAAGGTCCCTAAGTTCGACAAAGATAATTTCAACCTCTGGAAAATAAAGATGATGTTGTTCATCAAAGCCTCAAACCCCCCTGTATCCTGAGATTCTCAAGAATGCTCCCTTTGTTCCACAACAAGAGATTCCTGAGAATACTGTTGGAACAGTAACCATCCCAAGATCATACGTGGCCAAAGATCCATCTAAATGGACAGATACAGAAAAGGAAAAGGTTGCCCTTGATAGTCATCTCATGCTGTTGATCATAGACTCAATGGATATGTCAATGTTTGCAAACATTGCCTCTTGTACTACTGCTAAAGAGATGTGGGATAATATTGAGGTTCTCTTTGAAGGGACAGAGGAAGTCAAAGAAAACATGAAATAGATAATGGTCACACAGTATGAATCTTTCATGGCACATCCCAAAGAAAGCATTACTGATATGTTTGAAAGATTTCACAAGTTGGTTACTGAGCTACAGATGAATGGAAAAGTCTATAGCACCAAGGAGCTTAACATGAAGTTTCTACTCTCCTCACCAAACGACCTAGAGCAGAGGGTCATTTCTTTAAGGGAAAGAGATTTGAACAAAGTCACATATGATGTGCTCTATGGTGTGTTAAAGACTCATGAGCTTGAGCTGTTGCAGAACAGGGCTATTCAAGCAGACCAAGGGAAGATGATCAACACATCATGTGCCTTGATTGTAAACAAATCTATACAGGACCTTGAAGCCTCTACAAGCCAACCGAGGATTGAAGAAATAGTGGATGAAGAACCAGTAGTGGAGCTGCCTGAGATTGTTGCTGAGGAACAGGAAGAAGAAGATTTGTTTTACACTCTTGTGGAGCTAGATGGCATGGAAAACACATCATATGCTTTCATGGCCAGAAAATTTCCAAACATCAGATTCAAGAGAAAGCAACCCTTCAAACCTAGACCTCAAAACCATTCATTCAACAAAAGCAAAGCACCTGTGAAGCCAAACAAGAATAAATTCAAAACTAGCTATGTGGATAGGTCATCTGTGAGATGTTATAGATGTGATGACCTAGGGCATTTTGCTAGTGAATGCAAGAAGTCTAAATAGAAGGATAAGGAGTTTCTTGATCTTGAAGCTAAGTATGAGGCCCTTCTAAGAAAGCAAACACCAGGCAAGGCCTACATAGCTGAAGGGGAGTGTTGGGATGATACTGACAGTGATGATAAAGAGCAAGAATTTTGCAATTATGCCTTGATGGCCAATTCCAAGGAAGAGACATCTCCCTCAAATTCTCAGGTACCATCTCTCATTACCATAGACATGTTTGTTTCTGAATACAAGGATATGATTGAACAACTATCTGTTGAAATGTTTAATATTCATACTAATATGGCTGCTGCGAATGAAGAAATTGTGAAACTGTCTGCTAAGAATGAAGTATTAAACAAAAGAAATGAGGAATTAGAGCTAGCTGCCATGCAAGTATAAAACCTTAAGAAAGACATAGAATATCTAGAGAATAAGGTTTCATGTGCTAGTCAGCTTGAAAAGGCTCTCAGGGATGAATTAGCTAAGAATGAATTCAAACTTAGAACTTTTAAGAACTCCTCTAGCCTATTGCAGTCCTATCATGAAAAACATCAAGAGAGTGCAAAGGCTGCTATTGGTTTTGATTATGACACTCTCAGTAAGAGGAAAGACTGTGCTGTCACTGAAGATGACAAGGTTGTTCATGAGAATGTGCCTCATATTTTGAAAAATGCTAAGGCACCTATTTTTAAGGAATCAACACTTGAAATTGATGAGGAGGCCCTACTCATCAAGAAAATGTTAAATGATGAGGATGAAGCACAATCTGGTGAACAACCAGCACCCTCTAAGAGTGAGAATGTCAAATTGAAAACCAAGAAGCCTGTTAGAGTCGGACCTAAAACTGAGAAATCTGTTAAGTTTGATCCAGCTAGAAAGGATGAATCTGTGAAGAATGTGGCTAAAAAGAAACAAAACAGAAATGGTAAAGTAAGGATTAACAAGGACACTAATTATGCTTATGTGCCTAATGCCCCTAGGAAAACATGTCAAAACTGTTTCAGTACTAATCGTTTAACTCATGCTTGTAAGAAACCTTTAGGTAGTGTGCCTAAACCATTCTATGATTATTATATGCCTTTAAGACATAGAGATTCTCCTTTCTATGATAAATTTGACTGTATGCCATGCAACATGAATGTTATGACTAGCTGTTTCAATTTGAGAAGACAATTCATTGATGGTTGTATCAGTCACAATTCCCACACACACTACACAAGGTCAAAGTCTTCAAGTCCTCGTAAAGCTAGGAAGGTACCTCTGTCACCTAAGTCTGAGAACTCAAGTTCTAAGACTCCTAGTTGTGATAAGAAGACTAGCCCTAAGAAAGTTAATAAGCATGTTGTTTATGATAAAAATGTTTCTAAGCCTTGTGGACCCAAACTTTTTTGGGTACCAAAGAAGAAGTAATACGTTTGTGTTTTCAGGGTAAAGAGAAAGAAAAGAAAGTCATTTGGGTGTTGGACAGTGGGTGCTCAAACCACATGACAGGTGATATGGCCCTCCTATCACAGTATGAAGAAAAGGCTGGCCCTATGGTTACTTTTGGAGATGACAGCATTGGTATCATATTGGGATATGACAAACTGAAAGTTGGTAATGTCATCATTGAAGATGTAGCACTGGTCAGAGGGCTCAAGCATTATCTACTGAGTGTTGGTCAGTTTACTGACAAGGGTTTCAAAGTGAATTTTGACAAGGATGAATGTTTGATCACTCACAAGAAGACTGGTGAATTTGCTCTATCTGGAGTAAGAAAAGGAAGCATGTTTGTAGCCAATATGGATTCTGCAAGCAAGGATAAAATTTGTTGCTTTTACTCAAAAGCCTCAAATGAAGATTGTTGGCTGTGGCATAAGAAGTTATCACACTTGAACTTTAAAGCCATTAACTCTTTAGTCAAAAGAGAGTTAGTGAGAGGCATGCCCACACTTGAATTCTCTCAAGAAGGAGTGTGTGAGGCTTATCAGAAAGGAAAAATGAAAAGGTCAAGCCACAAGTCAAAGACAATGACATCAATAACCAAGCCCCTGCAACTAATTCACATGGATCTGTTTGGGCTTGTCAACATTATGTCACTATCAAGAAAGAAGTATGCCCTGGTGATGGTTGATGACTTCACAAGGTATACATGGGTGGAATTTCTAGCATCAAAGGATGAGGCTCCACAAGCAATCATTGAGCACATAAAGAAAGTTGATAAAGAAACAAAGGCCAACAATGCAAGTGTGATTGCATTAAGGAGTGACAATGGAACAGAGTTCAGAAATGCCATGCTTGATGCATTCTGCAAAAAGAATGGCATTTCACAACAATTCTCAGCTCCAAGGACTCCACAACCACAACAAAATGGAGTTGTTGAAATAAAGAATAGAACTCTAATAGAGGATGCTAGAACAATGTTACTTAATGCAAAGATGCCCACATGTATTTGGGCTGAGGCTGTGAGCACTTCATGCTATATTCAGAACAAAACTCTCATCAACAAAAACATTGGAAAAACATCTTACAATTTGATGACTGGAAAGAAACCTACTCTTAAGTATGTTCATGCTTTTGGAAGCAAATGATTTGTGTTAAAGGATAATTCTGAATATGTTGGTAAGTTTGATGCAAAGGCATTTGAAGGAATTTTTCTTGGCTATTCTGTGGAGAGAACTGCTTACAAGGTTTATGTCATCAGTCAAAAGAAGGTTATGGAAAGCACAGATGTGACTTTTGATGATAATAAACTACCTAGTCTAGAAGAAGCCAATGATGAAGATAAAGATCCATTGAGATTTGAAAATATGGATGATTCTGACGAAGAGATTGGAACTAAAGTTGAGATTACAGCTCAACAAACTCCAGTGAATGATGAAACAAGAGAAGAGTTTGTGCCAATCAACAGTGGAGATACAAGCATCCAAGATACACCTGTGAATGAGAGCACCTTCACAGGGGGGAAATGGATTTGATCACAACTTGGATGATGAAGCAACATCAAACTTGAGAAATCAAAATGAGCATTCAAGAAAGTGGAACAGATCACACACTGCAGAGCAAATTATTGGAGATCCAAATTCTGGAGTGAGAACAAGGAGGGCAACTCAAAATGAGTGCCTCTATGGCTGTTTTCTGTCCCAAGTTGAACCTAAAAATATTGATGATGCGTTGTTGGATCCATACTGGATTATTGCCATGCAAGAAGAGCTATTATAAATCAATTTGAGAGAAACAAAGTATGGGAACTTGTGCCTGCACCAAAGGACGGAACCATTGTGAGAAAAAAAATGGATTCTGAGAAATAAGATGGATGAAGATGGTGTAATAGTAAGAAACAAAGAAAGGTTGGTTGCAAAAGGTTACTCTCAACAGGAAGGTATTGATTATGATGAGACATTTGCTCCTGTTGCTAGGTTGGAAGCCATCAGAATTTTCTTGGCATTTGCTGGACATTCAAATTTCAAAGTTTATCAAATGGATGTCAAGAGTGCATTTCTGAATGGAGAGTTGGAGGAAGAAGTATATGTGCAACAACCACCTGGATTTGAGGACCCACATTTCCCAAACTTTGTCTACAGATTGCTTAAGGCATTGTATGGATTTAAGCAGGCTCCAAGAGCATGGTATGACACTCTGTCACAATTTCTTCTTGAAAATCAATTCACTAAAGGCACTTTGGACAACACACTGTTTTACAAGAAACATGGTAGTGATATTATCCTAGTTTAAATCTATGTGGATGATATCATATTTGGTTCTACAAATGAGAAGTTGTGTGAGAAATTCTCTAGGCTCATGCAAAGCAGATATGAGATGAGCATGATGGGAGAGTTGACATTATTTCTTGGATTGCAAGTTAGTCAAAAGAAGGATGGTATCTTTATCAGTCAAACCAAGTACATCAAAGATCTATTGAAGAAGTTTGATTTGGAAGATAGCTCACCTGCAAAGACTCTCATGGCCACTGCCACTAAATTGGATGAAGATGCTAAGGGCAAGAAAGTAGATATCTCAATCTACAGAGGTATGGTTGGTTACTTGGTTCTCTACTCTATATCACTGCAAGTAGGTCAGCCATCATGTTTGCTACATGTCTGTGTGCAAGGTTTCAATCAAATCCAAAGGAATCACATATGACTGCTATCAAAAAGATCTTCAGATATCTGAAGGGTACTCTAAACTTGGGTTTATGGTATCCTAAGGACACAGGGTTCAATCTGGTTGGTTATTCTGATGTTGATTATGCTAGATGCAGAGTGGATAGGAAAAGCACTTCAGGTAGCTGCCAGTTTCTTGGACAAAGGTTAGTCTATTGGTATAGCAAGAACAATCCGTGTCAACTTCTACAGCTGAGGCTGAATACATAGCTGCTGGAAGTTGCTGTGCTCAAGTGCTTTGGATTAGAAACCAACTTAGAGACTATGGAATTGTTTTGGAAAAGATTCCTATCATGTGTGATAATACAAGTGCAATCTCTATAGTTACAAATCCTGTCAATCATTCTAGAACAAAGCACATTGACATCAGATATCATTTTATCAGGGAACATGCAACTAATTGAACCATTGAGTTACATTATGTTCCCACAAATAAATAATTAGCTGATATATTCACTAAGCCATTGGATGAAGCCACCTTCACAAGGTTGGTTAGTGAGATTGGAGTGCTGAATTCTTCAGAATTTGGCTAAGTGAAAATATCAACTAAATAGTTGCAGCAGTAGACACTTACTTTATCTAAATGCTCAATATTTTTGAAGTAAGTGTTGGCTAAAATATAATTTATAAATATTTCAAATCTATTGCATATGTTGAAAAATCATATTTTGCTAACTTGAAATTTCCATGAAATTTTTAGAAAATCACTATTTAATTTGTTAGAATATTCTTCATTGAATATTTCAGGTGAATTTTAAAAGATAGTGAAAATTGAATTTTATGAGTGAAAAGAACATTTCGATAAGACAAACTTCTCTAATGATTCATTTTATGTCATTGCTCGACTTCTCTAACAAGTCTCTTCTGATTACTCTCGAGTATTCGAATAGAGTCCTTTAGAGATATCGAACAGAGACATACTTGACTTCTCGAATACTATACTGAGTTCTCGAATAGTATCTCTTGAGTTCTCGAATCATTTGAAAGGGTTGAATTCTCGCTGAGCGTCAGACCACTTTTTGACTTTTGTCTGACACTTTTAACTCACTCATAAAACATTTGATTTTCAATTATACATTGAATAAACTGCCAGCTGTCAGTTTTTACCTGCTTGAGTTATCAAATATGCCATATTTGACATGTCGAACAGTTGTTTATCACTTCTCGAATACCTGACTTGTCGATACAAAACATGTATCCAATCGACAATTCAAGTATCCTTATTTATACACCTCCATAACTGCTCTACTCTTTTCAACCGATTTCTTAAGCATCTACTCCTTTGAAAATCAAAAATCTTAACCGCTAAAAGCCAAATTTCTTCTTCAAACATTCAACTTCTCTTCTTTCTAATCTATACAAATGGTAACCAAACAGTTCAACACCAATTTCGTCGCCATCTCCAGCGATATCGAAGCACCCAATTCTAATTATAAGTGTTTCGTGAAGTGGCTAAATGAATCATACATCAAGGATTCTCTATCTGCTAACCCAGTTCTATATCTAGACATGCTAGAGCAATTTTGGAATTCTGCGACTGTTGAAGTAAATGCCCTTGCGAACGCCACAGAATCTTATACTATCTTCTGCAAGATCCAAGAGAAGGAAATCACAAACACTACTGAAGATATGAACAAGGCGCTGGGACTTCAACAAGAGTCATATAATCCTTGGGTAAAGGAGGGTGAACTGAAGGACTTCTTCTTTTTCATAAGATACTCAACCGATGTTAATCTTGGGCATTTGAATCAGAAGTATTTAAGAAAAGAATGGAGTTTTGTGTTTACGACAATCCTGCAAGTATTCACTGCCAGAAAATCCAGTTTCGACCAAATCAGTGGGCCCGTACAACAGATAGTGTACTCCCTGGCCTATGATAGGAAAATCAATGTTGGGCTGCTGATAATGCGAGAGCTGTACTCAAGACTTGGCAAGGATTCGTCACAGAGAGGTAAAGATATCTTTTTCCCTCATTTTATTCAATCTGCACTAAACTATGTAGATAACTCTTTGAATAAATTGCCTGGGATTGATAAAAATAATATAGCCTATCCTAAATCCATGTCCAAACTAATTTATGGAAATTTGGATACAAGGAATGCTGTGAATGTAAGACTTGAGATTACACCACACATGACGGAAATCTTCAAGTCCTACCCTCACAACAGGCTAATACGTGCTTCCAAATCTGAGTTAGCTGCACCCAAGCAAGTAGTACAAACTGCTAACCCAGGGTCTGCTATCAAACCTTCTCAACCAAACACTCTCCCAGACACTAAGCCAACTACATCATCCTCTCAACAGGTGATGTTAGTAATAAGAAGAAGAAGAGAAAGCACACTGCATTGAATATATTATCAGAAGCAGCTTCAAATATTGAATTAGGCTTAGAAAGTGAGGTACCTGAGTCACCCTTACAGAGGCCAAAGAAGAAGAAAACTAAGAAAACCACCTCTTCAGTCACACAAATGGCTGAAGTTGTAAAATCAGGGGCAAACAGCTCACTAGATGTGCCTTCTCAATAGGGTGCGTCTATAGAATCAAGCATTCTCCCCAATGCACAATCCTGTAAAGAGTCAGTACATAGGAGTAATAAGGCTGGCACAACACTGAGTGGAGAGCACATCACAATTAAAACTCCACCTATTTCTCAGGGGGAGTTGCCAAAATCAATTCTACAAGACACTTCTCTTCCAGAATCTACAACCAATATTTCTTTGCAACTTGCAACTCAAGTAATTTAGGAGCAAGGCATTTATCACCAAGAATTGTGCAGACATACCTAATGCTGATTATGAAGCTATTCTTCTCTGTCACAAGCAAGATGTAGAGGAACAACAAGACAAGATAGTTGAAGAAGATGAAAGAGATGGTAATGTGGATGCATGGTTACAAGGAGTAGGGAGTGTAACCTTGTCAGAAGCTCTTCAATATCTAAGGGAATAATACATCACCTCACTGGGGTCAAATGCCAAATCTCTAACCCCTGGTGAAGTGCATGAAGCTATCAATGATGCATACAGGGGAAGCTTGAAGGCTGCTCACTCCCTAGGCAAAGGGGTTAGAACAGAAATTAATAAATTGTGCAAAGCCACAACCCAGGTAGTGAATGAGATCAAAACTCAATTCTCCAAAGACTTCCCCTCTCTGGATACTGTCTTCAAGAATATCAAGGAGTGCAAAAAGACCTGCACCTCTCTGGGTAATCGTCTTCCCTTGGTTCAAGACTCTCTCAAAAATCTTACAACCCAAGTGCAGAATCTCGCTTCTCAGACAAATGATGCCATTGCACAAATCAGAGTCCTCTTTGCTAATCAATATGGAATAAGGCAGTCACAGATGTCCCTGTGCATGACATGAAGAAGTATGAGGTAGAAAGGCTCAAGGAGCAATCACTATCTGGTTTCAAGGCTGCACACTTATTGTCAAAAGTGGACAGTTTGGAAACAGAAGTGAACTCCCTCAAGAAATACAATGTTGAGCTTAAGGACTCTGTGGCACAGCTCAATGAAAAGTTGGACACTCAAGCAACTACCACTGCTGAGGTTCTCCTTAATCAATAACAGATGCTTTCTGCAATGATGAGGCAAATGGGCATTCCTCAACCTACAGATGCTCCATTAGCTTCTACTTCAAACCTAATGGCCCCATCAAAGGCACCTGTGTCTGAGAACAAGC
The DNA here is from genome assembly GCA_036435485.1 of Saposhnikovia divaricata. Taxonomy (NCBI): domain Eukaryota; kingdom Viridiplantae; phylum Streptophyta; class Magnoliopsida; order Apiales; family Apiaceae; genus Saposhnikovia; species Saposhnikovia divaricata. The sequence continues at coordinate 48,043,692 of CM071594.1, read as the reverse complement.
CTAAGGGGGAGTGTTAGGTCCAAATGTGTTGTAGAGGGGGGGTGAATACAACTTTTCGAATATGAGAGGCAATAAAAAACGATGCAATAAATGAACACACAGATTCAAGGAATATATTTCTTTATATATAACTTGAAAGGGTTGCTACAACATTCATTACAAAGTATAACAGAAGTTGAGAGAGAAGTGAATGATACTAAGCTCTGTGAATGCACTCTCTCTTTTTCTCTTGTGTTTTTCTCTAGAATTGCTCACTAACTAAAACATTACACAAGTACTTCTATTTATACTACATGTAATCTATGTCCTGTAGTCTTCAAAGACTAAGATGTACGTGGCCCAATGATGTCCACATAATTCTTGCCTTATCTTGAAAGCTTGGAAATCTGCCAATCAGAAGATGCCATGTGTCATGTTGAAGCTGCACCTAAGTAGAACTTCTACTTGAGAATTTCTACTTGGCTATCTCGAAATTCCTAAGTGGAACTTCTACTTGGCTATCTCGAAATTCCTAAGTAGAACTTCTACTTGAGAATTTCTACTTAGCCATCCAGAACATTTAGTACTTAAAAAATATTCTGGTCTTCAACTTGAAACTTCAATGCACATCTTGAACTTGTGATATCTTCATGTCTTCTTTATTCTTCAACAAGCTCTTGAACATGGTTCTTTATTACTGACATAAACTTGCTATCAATGTCCTGACACTTGATGCACTGGTCTGGTTCATAAGTGACTAGTCTTGATAGTGTTTCTGCTTCTTGAATAAATTACCATATTCACTGAATAACTTGGCTTTCCAATATTTGCTTTCCTTCTTCTTCACTTGAAATCAATTGGTCTTGTTGATACTGATAGTTATGATCTTGATTCTTGATTAATCAAATCATCGAGGCATGAACAACTTTGACTTGAACTTCTCTCAATGATTTCTTCTTGGCTTGATCATAGTTAGCATGTTAAATTGTATCAATTACCTTGTCTTCATTTAGTGTTGATTTCTTGTGACTTCCTGTTCTTGATTGTCTTCTGGTTAAGTATCTTTTCCTTTAGTTTGAGTTACATTAGTTATAGTGTTACAAGTTTATACACTCTGCCTTTCAATCTCCCCCAATTTGATTGTCTAACAATGACATTCAAATTAATGAAGGATAACTCAACTAAACAATGAGACGAGAAAAGATAATTAACATTACATTCTTGAATAATATACAATTGAAAAGAACTTGAAAACAATACAATGAACATAAAAACTAGAAACAGAATTCGAACCTCGAATTAAAGATCATTTGAGTGATTCCTATCACCTGGATTATTTCATACCTTTTGGTCAAACTTGTATCACCTTATTGGATTCACTCTAAGGTGAATTTTCCTCAAGTGAGTTAAAGCAACCGAAAGACATGAAGTTTTTCCAACTTCAAGTTCACACCACTCTGACCTTTAACCCTAATTCCGTTTCCTCTTTCTAGCTTCAGCAGCTTGGTCTCTTTCTTCTTTCTGCCTTTTGAGCTTCTCCTTCTGCTGCTTTTCTTTCTTGTATACTGGATCTTTAAGCTGCTTCCACCTAGCATTCAACAGACTTACAGCTTCCATTTCTAGAGGGTTCTTGGGCTCTGGATAAGGATGTTTGAAAAGCCTTCTGAGTTTGTCCACCTCCTGTGTAGTCCTGATCTTTGGAATATCCTCAAAGTTCTTCATGATGAGCTGAGATTTCCAATGAGTTTTATCAGCTTTAAACTGACAATAGATCATCTTGGGGTAGCCCTTGACACGGTTAGTATTGTGGACACTAGCCGCATCTCGCTCCATTTGCTTCTTTTCCACCACTACTTCAGACAGGTAACTCATGAGTCTCTGCTTTTCTTCAACAAACTTGTCTTCCACTTCACCCCATTTGAACACATATAACACTTTCTCTAGAAATGCAGCATCTTGAGTCTGTAGCAGCCATTGTCTACTCATATGCAAGATTGTTTGTTTCTGGTCTGCATCTATGTATGCTAAGGCATCAGCTGTATCATCAGCATAAGAGTGTATCCAGTATACACTATCTTTCCCTGGAACGCCAACTGCTTCCCTTATTTCTCCTTGTTCCAGTTCTCCAGAAGGAAGAGTCAAAGCTTCATCTACATTCTTCATTGCTTGAAGAATATTCCATTTCTTTTCTATCAGCTCCGGCTCAATCTTCACGTTGTCGAGAGGGTTTGGAGCAATGACATCACACTTCCACACCTCATTGCTCTTCAAGAATATGACTCTTTCAATGATCCTCACGGATTTATCTTTAAGCTCAGAGGCGAATCCCTTACCCATCATTTGTCTACATACAGCTTTAAGAGATTCCACTGAAAGTTCCATTAATTCCTTTTCCTCCATGCTCACCCTCTTCATCTTTCCTTGAACCACCATCCGGACAAAATTTGGATAAGCTGAGAATTCTGGACCCTTGTCCTCTGCTAGCTGCATTAACTGATCCCTGTACAGAATGCTTAGCTCCTCAGATTGAGAGTACTGAATTTTAGTCGCTAGCAAGAACAACTCTGACGCAGATCTTCTCATTATGAATTGGTCATCCACAAATAGGAAAGATGTTGGGACTCCTTCTACCAAAGACAAGATAACCTGCCACTCCTTAAGATTTGCATTGTATCCAACCCTGACTTTAGAAATTAATCTCTTCAAAGCATTTATATAGTCCCCAGTCATTGGATTCTGCAAATTCAAGTTGTAGAATAGATCATCTGCATCCTTGTTATGAACTCCTTTTGCACATGGTCCCATCATTATCTTCCTTGCTTCATCCCATTTCTGCCCTATCCTTTTTTTGTCAAGATCAACTTGAGGATTGGCTAGCCTTGCAAGCTCATACTCATACTGCTTCCCTTGTAGCTCCACCTTCTGTTCTAGGAACGCAGCATGTTCTTGCATCATCTTCATTTTATGGAACTGAGCTTGTTCCAAGGCTAACTGTTGAGACTGCAGGGTTTCTTCATCAACAGGATCTTCTTCAGGCATTCCGAAAGACATACCAGCACCTCCACCTTGTTCCTTCAAAGATCGCTTTACAGCATGTGCGAAAGGTACGTCTTCCATATCAGAATCTGAGTCTAGTATCTCCTGTACTGTGTCCTGATGACTCAGGTCAATAACTGGTTCATCTTCTTCAACCATTATTGCCTTACCCTTTCTCCTCCTCAGAGCCTCTTCAGCAACAGCAGGCTCAATTTCTGGTTCCTTAACAAGATCAGCGGGTTCTTCAATTTCTTCGATGTGAACTGCCTGCTGTCTCGTCTCCTTTCCACTCTCCCCCTTAGGTGAGTTATCCTGAGCTCCACCATGGTCTTCAGATCCACCAGCTGCATAGGAACCTCCAAAACCAGAACCAGAGGCTCCCGCTCCACTAGCACCACCTGCACCACCTGCTCCAGCATCGGGGGGAGGTTGTTCCGACTCGAAGCACTCCGGGGGCACAAAACTCCTGACTGCGAACATCATTCTACTGATCTCCACAGTCATTGTATGCATTGTAGACTCCAATGCCCCCATCCTCTCATTGAGAGTGCTTCCCAAGACACCACCAGCATGGCCCAAGTCATTGACCTTATTTGTCAAATCATCAAAAGCGGTAGCTTGAATTGCCATTCTTGCTGCGTAGTCGTCTAGAGCCCTTTGGTTGTTTCCAATATTGATCCCGAACTGCCCCATTGTCTGCCCGAACTGCCTCATCTGATTTTCCATTGAAGTCATACGAGTATCAAAATTTTCAGTATTAAGGGACGGTGTTTGGTTTAGGTGACCTCGCTCTAATACGCGTTCTGTTGGTATTTGGCGCTCGGTTTCGGGCCTTAAAAATGAAGGTCCCTCTCTCCCTAACCTCTCACACACACTCCCTGTCTCACACTCGTGTATGTCTTCAATGATTGATCCAAATAGTGAAGCAGTACCTGCAGAAAATTGATAAGAAATGTTGTTGACAGTTATAGGATCAAATTCTGTTTGTTCCTGAGTTGGAATCTCAGTCTGAGAGGCTGCAAAGTGTCCTTGTACGACATCAGAACCGATCCTGTTTGCAGCATCAGTACGTACCGGTGAAGGTACGGCTGAAGTTCTTAAGACTTCATGTCCTCTTGAAGCAACAGTATCATCAAGAGGCACATCATCCTGACCAAAATCAAAATCCCTATGTGCAGAATGTTCAAGGGGTGAACCACTCGCGTGAGGTGGAGTGGTTGCGTGTGACACGCTAGGGTTTGACTGTGGTTGTGAAGTAGCAGCGTGGAAAAGTTTGGCTTTCTTGCGAATAAGTTGCTGCTCTTCGGGTTCATTCTCCTCATCATCTTGTATAAATATACGTGCTGGTTTTCTGACTTCCGTTAACAGGGGTGATAAAGAATAGGAATGTGTATCAGACTCAGAGTCAGAAATATGGCTCTTACCCTGGGATAGATCCTGCGGGTTAGCAGGCTCATGGGTCGCGGAATCAGAAACGTAGGAGGAGGAATGAATAGTATGCAGAGAGAGATTACCTGATTGCTTACCTTGTGCATCATCGCTTTCCTCATCCGGAATCTCATCAAATGCCTCAGCATGAACAGATGGATTTTGAGCATGTGATGAGACTTGTGATGATGCCTCCAAATTGGTAACTCCTGCATCATATCTAAGCCACATTTGAATATTTTCAGGAGTAGACATTGGTTTACCTTGATGTTTATCCTGATTAGCAATGGTTGCAAGTGACTTAGTGCCCATCCCTAGTGATTCAGATGTGGGGCTTCTGGCAAATCCCTGTCGAATAGCAAGAGCATCCTTCGGTATTAAGTCATTGATTAGCATTTGAAGAAACCGAGGAAACCAACAGACGACATCAGTGGTAGAGAGGTCTCTGCTTGCAAGGGATCCCATTGAGGCCACTATCTCAGAGAGAACTATGCGTCCATAGTTTATATCCAGTTCTCTTGCTAGGGCTACTGCAAAGGTTTGCATGGGAATCGGAATTTGATGAAAGTCTTTTTCGCGTGCCCGAAAACATCTTGTGATGGCCTCGAAAAAGTAATTCCATTCCGCATGGAAGAATTGCTTTTGGATATTTCCCGTGATTGGGCCTTTTGTAGGATAACATCCAATTTCTTCAAAGAATCTGAGGCGTTCTGCAGCAGTAGGTTCTGGATCATAGGCATCTTTAATGGGGAATCCTAGAACTCTGTTGACAATTTGTTCTGTCACCTCATATTCCTGACCCGCTAAGGTAAACCTGAAACCGTAGGGGGTTGATTTACTCCCAAAAGTAACCGCACTAGTCCATAATTGCTGTAAAGCATCATGTACTAGTGTAGGTTTAGCAGTAAAAGCTTGGCTAGCTTTGGAATACAAATTGAGAAATCGTATCCAAAACTTAAACCGCGGGAGTTGATCACCAATTTCCGTAGAAATATTGTAAAAATTGTTTTTAGCAAGGGAAAATTGGTGAGCCATTTTAATTAAAATGTTTTTCCTTAACAAATGTGAATTTTAATTTTAATTTTCGAAAAACAATTAATTAAGGAATTATCAGTTATATCCCTTTTAATTTAACAAAAAGACCAAAAGTCACTCTTGAAAAATTAAACTACGGGTTATAGATAATTGTAACTGTGAGAGGCGAAAATTAACAACCAATTAACAGAATCTGATACCAGTGAAATCAGTGAAGTTATGTGTGTACACACCAGTGAAATCGTGTGTATATGACTGTGAAGCGGTGTGTGTATATACGTATGTATATATGTCGAGAAAGAAGAACAAATTCACAAACACACAAACTCAGATATTACTGGTCACTCAGATAATGGCAGTCAAAAATCGGGCAGTAATTCGTTGTCCGTATGAGATTAGTCACAAAGATTACGAATCAGTGGTTGTAAGTCAAAATCGCCTGTATGTATTTGGGGCGGCTGTAAAACTCAATTAGGTAAAAGTGAAAGAATAGATCGAGTTAGAGAAGTATATATAGACATTAATGTGGAATGACAAAAATGTCCCTGTTAAAAAAAAATGTGAAAAATACTAAGTCCATACAGGGGACATCTAAGTCGAACTCTATCTCGAACTTTTCTATCTCGAACTTTTCTATCTCGAACATCAAGTCGAACTTCGAGATAAAGTTCGAGATAGAAGTTAACTCGAACAATTATGCACAAAGAAGCACTTAAACCAAAATTACAGCAGAAACTATAGGGAAATACTATCTTGAACATTATTGATTTGTAGTAAACTTGGAAAAACAGAAAATTCAAGATACTTTTCGAGTTAGAGTCTATCTCGAACATCAAGTCGAAATTCGAGTTGAGTTTCGAGATAGACTAAGAACTCTATCTCGAACATTAAGTCGAACTTCGAGATAAAGTTCGAGATAGACTAACTCGAAGTTAATCTCAAATTCTTTCCAAAATATTTCCTTGAATCAAAAAGTCCAGGGTAATTCAAGATATGTTTCGAGTTAGGAGTGTAACTCGAAAAATTCCCTTTAGCTTAACTGAGAACTCTATCTCGAACACCAAGTCGAAATTCGAGTTGAGTTTCGAGATAGACTAAGAACTCTATCTCGAACATCAAGTCGAACTTCGAGATAAAGTTCGAGATAGACTAACTCGAAGTTAATTCTCAGTTCTTTTCAAAATATTCCCTTAATGGAAACTTCATCTCAACCTTAGAGATAAAATTCGAGATAGACTTTATCTCGAATATTTTGAAGATAGAACTAGGCACACTGGTAACTCGAACTCGAACTCTAAGTCGAATTTCGAGATGAATTTCGAGATAGGTACTAACTCGAAATTCTTCCCAGACTTAGAATTTTCAAAACTTCACCCTGGAAGCTCAAGTCGAAATTCAAGTCGAATTTCTACATGAGTTTCGAGATAGAGACTAACTCGAAATTTTGAAGATACTTAGAATAATTTGACAATTTTTCTTTGAAAAACTCAACAATTAATTTTGCCAAATTAATATAAATATCAATTCAAGGATTTTAATATATGACATAATTAAAACATTCCTTGATAATTCTAAGGCCTCTAATTACATGAAAAACACAGGTAAATTCATCTAAAAATCATGCAATATTTAGACTATTATGAATTTAACTCCCCCTATGATCATGCAATCTAACAAGCATAAATTCACAGATTTGTGCTATAAAAGACACTTAAAACACAATGAATTCATGCAAAATCACACTATATGCAACCTATAACAATCATTAATTAGGCATATTAAAGTCTAAGCACATAATGATTGATTAGCTTGCACATACAAACATAAACATGGATTTTACAGATAGAAGGCTTTACTAACTTGTGTTAAGCATTCCCAATTCACCAACCAACCTATTGAATGTTACTTCATCAAGAGGTTTGGTGAATATATCTGCAATTTGTTGCATTGTGGGCACAAAATGTAGCTCCACAGTCCCCTCCTCGACATGTTCTCTTATGAAATGATACCTGATGTCAATATGCTTGGTTCTTGAGTGATCTACAGGATTGTTGGTTATGGCAATGGCACTTGTGTTGTCACACATGATTGGAATTTTCTTGTGCTCCATGCCATAATCCTTCAATTGGTTCCTCATCCACAGTATTTGAGCTACACAGCTTCCAGCAGCAATGTACTCAGCTTCAGCAGTAGAAGTAGATACTGTATGTTGTTTTTTACTTTGCCAGGACACCAATCTTCTGCCAAGAAATTGGCAAGCACCAGATGTGCTTTTCCTATCAATCCTGCAACCTGCATAGTCTGAATCCGAATAGCCAATAAGATTAAAACCTGTATCTCTTGGGTACCAAATCCCTAGATTTGGTGTGCCCTTGAGATACCTAAAAATTCTTTTGACGGCTACGAGATGTGATTCTCTAGGATCCGCTTGGAACCTTGCACATAAACAAGTTGCGAACATTATATCTGGTCTACTTGCAGTTAAATAGAGGAGTGAGCCAATCATACCTCGATAGCTTGTGATGTCAACTGATTTACCTGATTTGTCTTCATCAAGCTTCGTGGCTGTTGCCATAGGAGTCTTAGCTGCTGATGCATCTTCTAGATTATACTTCTTGAGTAAATCTCTGACGTACTTGGATTGACAGATAAAGATACCATCTTTTCTCTGACTGATCTGTAATCCAAGGAAGAAGGACAGCTCTCCCATCATGCTCATCTCATATTTTTCCTGCATTAGCTTGGCAAATTTCTCGCACAAGCGCTCATTTGATGACCCAAAAATAATATCGTCCACATATACTTGAACAAGTATTAAGTCATTTCTCACAACTTTATAGAACAATGTTTTATCAATTACTCCCCTAACAAAACCATTTTCAATTAAGAATAGAGATAGGGTTTCATACCATCGCCTTGGGGATTGCCTGAGGCCATAGACAGATTTGAAGAGTAGATACACAAAATCTGCATGTTCTGGATCAACGAAGCCGGGCGGCTGTTCCAGATACACTTCTTCTTCTAACTCTCCGTTCAGGAAGGCACTTTTCACGTCCATCTGGAATACCTTGAAGTTCTTATGTGCTGCAAATGCCAAGAACATCCTGACTGCCTCAAGTCTTGCAACTGGTGCATAGGTTTCATCATAATCAATTCCTTCTCGCTGAGAATAACCTTTTGCAACCAAACGAGCCTTGTTTCGTGTTACAAGTCCGTTTTCATCCAGTTTATTTCTGAATACCTACCTAGCTCCAATTACGGATTTGTTCTTTGGTCGGGGTGCCAGTTTCCAAACTTTCTGCCTTTCAAACTGATTGAGTTCCTCTTGCATTGCAATCACCCAATCAGCATCGCCAAGAGCTTCTTCTATTTCTTTAGGTTCAAGTTTGGATAAGAACCCAGAATATAAGGAGATATTAGCCATGTCAGCTCTTGCAGTTCTTCTAGTAGTCACACCAGCATCTGGATCACCAATAATTAACTCAAACGGATGGTCTCTATTCCATACCCGTTCACCTGGAAATTGTCTAGATGATTCAGCTTGACTTTCTGAGTTGGGGTGCTGACTACTTTGAATATTTTCACTAACTCCCCCTGAGTTAGTGCCAGCTCCTACAGAACTAGAGTCAACTCGACTCGAGCCTTGAACAGTAGTCCTTGAGCTGCTATTTACTCCCCCTGAGTTGTTGCCGGTTGGTACTGAAGAAGTCTCTCCTGATCTTGTAGAATTAGCTCGTTCACTAGACTCAGGTTCTTCACGTACACTTGGAACATTTAATGGAACAACCAACTCAGGTTCATCTTCAAGATCTTCTAAGTCCAGATTCTGAAATTTTAGGGACTCAGGTTCACTAGAATCTCTTGAAATTGATGAGAGTTTGGTATCGTCGAATCTGACGTTGTAGCTTTCCGTCACTTTTCGATCATTCACCAAGAACACTCTATAAGCTGCCACCACGTCTGTAGAGTAACCAACAAAGATTCCTTCACGAGCTTTTGCTGCAAACTTGCCTAGATTTTCATCATCTATAAGCACATAGCATTTTGCTCCGAAGACATGAAAGTATTTGATTGTTGGTCGTCTGTTGTTCATTAGCTCACATGGTGTCTTTTCTTTATCTTTTATGATCAAGGTTCTATTTTGAGTGTAACAAGCGGTACTCACTGCTTCGGCCCAGAAATACAAAGGAAGTTTTGAATCATACAACAAAGTTCTTGCTGCTTCAACCAAAGTTCTATTCTTCCTTTCAACTACTCCATTTTGCTGTGGAGTTCTCGGGGCTGAATACTGACGACGTATTCCCTTAGATACACAGAAGTCATTTAGCACTGCGTTTTTGAATTCAGTGCCATTGTCTGATCTAATCGTCTTCACAGTAAGTGTTGAAACATTCTCAATTTGAGTGATGTGATCAATGATTAAGAAAGGTACTTCGTCTTTCGTCATTGCGAACAATACCCATGTATACTTGGAGAAGTCATCCACGATTACCAAAGCATATCTTTTCCTAGACAAAGATAGGACATTCACTGGGCCAAACAAATCCATATGAAGAAGTTGTAGAGGCTCAGTAATACTAGAAATTTCTTTGCTTTTATGCGATGCTCGCTTCGACTTTCCCATTTCACAAGCTTCACAGAGTCCTTTCGGAGCGAACTCCATTTGAGGTAGATCTCTCACCAATTCTCGCCTCGCGAGAGCATTCATCGTTTTGAAGTTTAAGTGAGATAGCTTTTTGTGCCATAACCAGCTTTCATCATCCGAGGCTTTGCTGTAGAAACAGGTGACCTCATCCTGATTTGCTGAATCCATATCTGCAACAAAAAGATCTGCCTTTCGAACTCCTCTTAAAGCTAGTGAGCCTTCCTTGATGTGAGTGATTGAGACACCTTTCTTGTTGAAGACAATTTCGTAACCTTTGTCACAGAATTGACTTATACTCAACAGATTGTGCTTTAGTCCCTCAACATAGGAAATATCTTCAATGATGACATTGCCAGTTTTCAGTTTGCCATATCCCTTAGTCACACCTATGCTGTCATCTCCAAAGGTAACATAAGGGCCAGCCTTCATAACCAACTCTGTAAGCAGGGACTTGTTTCCAGTCATATGCCTCGATGCTCCACTGTCTAGCACCCATATAACTTTATTTCTATTCTGCTTAATGCCCTGCAATGACAGATTGGTTAGACATTCTTCGGAACCCAACTTTGATTGGGCCCGGCTTTTCGATAAGATCGAGAATCAACAGATTTAACAACAGGAGATGCACTTTTCTTCACATTACTAGAGCTTTCGACTATCTCCTTTCCTTTCTCAGACTTGACAGATTTGTCAGTCTTAGGAGAAGGTTTGTCACTCCTAACTTTAGGAGGACTGACAGTCTTGGCTCTACCATACTTTTTCTTGATATTTGAACTAGCAACAGTATTTGAGCATGACTGGCTAGATGCATTCATTAAATGCACAAAAGTTTGCATGATATTAAAAGTGCATGGCATACAGTTAGGTTGACCACACTGTGCATGATTCTGATGCAGATTATTCATTGTATGTGTGGTAGGCATGGCATGTGCAACAGGAACATTCATGTTAGCTTTGCATGCATAAGAAAGATGTTCAGTAGATTTACAATGATAACATGCTTTCTTTGTTCGTTCAGCCTTAACCTCTTTTATGCCTTTTTCTTTCTTTCCTTGTTGTTTAACAGCCTTAGCTCCTAATCCCAGTCTAGATTCATCTCTAGGGAAATTGATTTTAACTTGTTTGATAGGAGTTACAGGTTGTTCTCTCTGGCGATCTTCCATCTCAATCTCATATCTAGCTATCAATTCAGTCTCTTCTTCTTCTATTCTAGGAACAAGATGTTTGTAAATAGGTTTGACAGCCGATTTAAGAATTCTAGGTGTTTCCTGTTTAAGGTCACTGGAACTAGGGTCAATAGGTCTCTTTCCTTCTTTCTTAGGAAGGTCAGAATAATCAAGCCCTATACCTACTCCAGTTATCTTCTTAAATGTGTCATTATCTACATACACTTTACTAGCAGCTAGTTTGTATGCTTCGCATTTAGTTTCTAACTCAGCTAGATTGTTCCTAAGACATGCTTCTACTTCTTCCTTAAGGACAAGCTTGTGTTCCAGAGATTTAATAAAGTCTCTTAGAGAAGTATCTACAGTGCAAGCAGCCTCTAGCTCTTCCACTTTTGCCTCAAGCATTCTGCATTTGGCAACAAGTGTTTTCTGTTCCTTTTGAGAAGAGTCTAGGCTTTTGCACAACATATAGATCTCTTCACTAAGAGCCCCGTTCTGTTCTTTATAATCATCAATAGACATTTCTACTTTAAGAGTCAGAACTGGTACCTCTGGTTCCTCTGATGTCTCAGCCATGAGCGCAAAGTTCGCTACATGAGTAACGTCTTCCTCATCTGAATCATCCCAAGCTCTTCCTTCTGTCACCAATAAAGCTCGTTTTCCATGTCTTTCCTTCAACAGTGCTTCATAGTTGCTTTTGAGAGCTTCAAATGTTTCTTTTGGATAAGTCTGTTTAGGCTTTTTGCAGTCCGAGGCAAAGTGTCCAGCTTCACCACAATTATAGCATTTGAACTTCATTTTGAAATCCAAAGGAGATTTGTAGCTGGTATTCTTGCCTTTTCCTTTGTAGCCTGACGAACTACCACCACCCGTAGCAGCCCGATAATAAGATGAAGATTTTCTCTGTGGTCGGTTGCTCTTTCTAAATCTCATGTTGCTGAACTTCCTTGCCATGTATGCCACGACACTATCGTCCATGTTGTCCAGCTCTTCTTGGGTGTAGTAGTCATCATCACTGTCAGATGCGCACTCGTCATCATTATCAACTTGATGTGGTGCAAGTGATGATTTAGGCTTTGCTGCAACCATTGCCTTCTTAGACTCTTCCTCATCAGCAACTAATCCTGATGCACTTTCTTTTGACTTTGAATCATTGTCCCATGCTTGATCTTGAAGCGTTTCCAGCTCATAGGTCTTTAATATTCCATAATACTCTTCCAGAGAAGTTGTATGCAAATCTCTGGTTTCTCTGATTGCGTAGACCCTATGCTCAATGCTTTTTGGCTGGTTCCTCAGATATCTCGTATTTGTTTCAACCATGGGGAGAGTCACACCTCTCAGATTCAAATCCAATACCAACTGACTGAATCGTAGGTAGACATCTGTTATGCCTTCTCCTTTCCTTATTCTAAAGGTGTCATACTCCATCTTGAGTATGAGTGTTTTGTTGCTTCTGACCTCTGCAGATCCTTCCATGACAACTTCTATCTTGTCCCAAATCTTCTTCGCTGTAGTCAGACCTTTGACTATGTTGAACATTTCATGATCAAAAGATTCCATCAAGGTTTGTCGTACGGCAGTATCCAAAGCTATTTGCTCTTTATCAGCATCCGAAAAGTCCGCTGCCTTTTTGGGCTCAGACCGGGGTGGTATAACCACTCCTCCTTCCGTATGTGAAGGGATAACTGCCATTGGGACAAATTTACCCTTGTCAAGGACTTCCAGATATTCAGGGTTAATAGTCTCTAGATATAGTCTCATTCTGAAAACCCATTCTTCATAGTGATCTTTGTTGAACATTGGGATCTTGAATGCATTTTTAGGAGCCATCTCAATTCTGGTCACTAAAAGTTTCTAAGTACCCAAGACTAGGCTAAGTAGAATATTTATGTAGAACTTTTGCCTAAGTCGAAATTTCTCTAAGTAGAAATTTTGCTCAAGTCGAAATCACCAAGTAGAAATTGTCCAAGTCGAAATTCTATGTAGAAATTCTCAAGTAGAAATTCTATGTAGAAATTTTTGCCTTAGAATAATTTTTCTGCAGATTTCTTTAAATATTGAATAAACAATATTATCACTTTAACACTTTTTGACTTTGAATGCTTTACTCACCAAACCCACCTAACCCACATGCTAGGTACTGAGTATGTCTTTTACTTTCGGCCGAATGAAATAAATCAACAAGTCCAAAAACCACCTTTTTATTCTTTTACTATTGAAAAGGAGATCAAAAAGTTGTTGGGTTGTATTATTTGATAAGAACAGATGATGAACACTCAAGAACACCAAATATGAACTAACCCAGATAAATTCACAAAAATTAATTAAAATACACCCAAGCTAAATAATCACACCTGGAGTATTTAAATAATTTTTTTCAGATGAGTTTTCACTACCAACGAATTAAAACACACTTTTCGAGAAAATGAAAAGTAGATCTGAAAAATGAAAACTCACGATTCTTCTACTCAACACAAGGATCTATGTTTTGTATGTTAAACAAATAGCTCTGATACCAATTGTTAGGTCCAAATGTGTTGTAGAGGGGGGGTGAATACAACTTTTCGAATATGAGAGGCAATAAAAAACGATGCAATAAATGAACACACAGATTCAAGGAATATATTTCTTTATATATAACTTGAAAGGGTTGCTACAACATTCATTACAAAGTATAACAGAAGTTGAGAGAGAAGTGAATGATACTAAGCTCTGTGAATGCACTCTCTCTTTTTCTCTTGTGTTTTTCTCTAGAATTGCTCACTAACTAAAACATTACACAAGTACTTCTATTTATACTACATGTAATCTATGTCCTGTAGTCTTCAAAGACTAAGATGTACGTGGCCCAATGATGTCCACATAATTCTTGCCTTATCTTGAAAGCTTGGAAATCTGCCAATCAGAAGATGCCATGTGTCATGTTGAAGCTGCACCTAAGTAGAACTTCTACTTGAGAATTTCTACTTGGCTATCTCGAAATTCCTAAGTGGAACTTCTACTTGGCTATCTCGAAATTCCTAAGTAGAACTTCTACTTGAGAATTTCTACTTAGCCATCCAGAACATTTAGTACTTAAAAAATATTCTGGTCTTCAACTTGAAACTTCAATGCACATCTTGAACTTGTGATATCTTCATGTCTTCTTTATTCTTCAACAAGCTCTTGAACATGGTTCTTTATTACTGACATAAACTTGCTATCAATGTCCTGACACTTGATGCACTGGTCTGGTTCATAAGTGACTAGTCTTGATAGTGTTTCTGCTTCTTGAATAAATTACCATATTCACTGAATAACTTGGCTTTCCAATATTTGCTTTCCTTCTTCTTCACTTGAAATCAATTGGTCTTGTTGATACTGATAGTTATGATCTTGATTCTTGATTAATCAAATCATCGAGGCATGAACAACTTTGACTTGAACTTCTCTCAATGATTTCTTCTTGGCTTGATCATAGTTAGCATGTTAAATTGTATCAATTACCTTGTCTTCATTTAGTGTTGATTTCTTGTGACTTCCTGTTCTTGATTGTCTTCTGGTTAAGTATCTTTTCCTTTAGTTTGAGTTACATTAGTTATAGTGTTACAAGTTTATACACTCTGCCTTTCAGGGAGAAGCACACAAATAAAAAGGAGAAGCTAGTGGCCTCAAAATTTAAGGGTTCTAAGGGGGAGAAGAGTGATCTAGGTCTCAAAATCTCCAAATTCAAAGTCAGGCAATCTGTGAAACAAAAGCAAATAGTCAAGGAGGGTGAGTTGAAGTTGAAGAAAGTAGCTGTGGCTGCAGATGAAGAGGCCAAGCTAAAGAAAGTGGTTGTAGCAGGAGTAGCCGAGTCACCAAGAGAAAATCAACCCCAACCCCAACCATCTACTCAAGACCTTGATTTTCTAGTGCCTGACATTGCCAAACACTCTCCTCAAGCTAAGCCATCAGAATTCAAGGGTGTTCTTTCTCATAAGGTGTGTCAAGAAGTTGCCAACTCAAAACTGTATCATGACATAGCCTTCTTGAAGCACCTACATAATCTGAGGAAAAGAAGCAACTTCCACTACTTTGACTATCTCAAGCTCCTTGTACGAGACATATTTTTGGTCACTGTAGAGAGAAGGCAAGTTGTTCAAAGCAATCCTGATGCTCTCATCACCACTGAAGATAGAGAAGTCCTAGTCCACACTGCCAAATTTCTCTTTCACATCCACATTGAAGCCATACAAGTTCTATCTTGCTATGAAGTTGGAACACTCATCAAGAAGATAGAATCAAATGGGTCTGCTGACAATATCAAACTCCATGAGATTCTTACAGATTGTATGAAGTCTCAATTACCTCAGGTAATTCCTCAACCTCACTACATTCTATATGAAGCAGCTGCAGGCATTGTCTCCTTCAGATTTGGTCACCACCTCAAACCGAGCAACATGTCTACAATCAAGTATCTGGCTAGTGCCTTACAATCAAGGAGAGGAAAGTCAGAAACTGAGAAGTCAGCTCTGGACATTCTGATTAAGTTTATCAACTCACAGTCAAATGCTCAATTTGATTATAGAGGAGACAAGTCAGGAAGGAGAGATGTGGATGATCAAGATCAGAGTGGTATCAAGGATAGATCTCAAAGGAGTAATAAGGATAATGAAGATAAGAGAAAGAGAAGTGGTAAAGGAAAGAAAGGTGATGATGACAAAGGAAGTGAAAATGGGTATGAGAGAAAAGGTGGAAGACAGCAAGCCTCAAGCATCACTAGCAGTATTCCCACCACAACACAAGGCATTATGTCTAGGGTGGATACAGTTAGTGATGACTTGCCAAAATCTAATCTTATGGCTTCTGCAACTGTTTTGCCACCTTAAGCAAAGAAGATTCAAATCAAGAAGCCATATGCATGTCTCCAAAAGCAAACTGCTAATGGTGTACTTCAATGGTCAAGAGGCAAAGGCTTCAAACTTCTCCCTAGTGACAAAGTGCAAAAGCTAAAAATCAAATCTATGGCTAGAAAGGCAAGGAAGGTGAAGACATCTAAATCTCAAGCCATCACAATAGTACTAGGACTAAACTTGCCACCCCTAGATGAAGACTATGATGAAGATCAATTGCTATTTATAAGGGCATAAAGAATCTATTATGTTGCTATTGTTGATGACTGCCTTGAATTCAAATATACTGATGGTAGACAGAAGAAGTTCAAGCAAGGGATGGGTCAACACCGGGGTAAACTATATGATATTGAAAGGATAATTACAATGTTGAACATTAAAGATGAGGTGGAGAAGGTTTGGAAGCTGGAACTTATAGACTTTGCGAAGATGAAGAGAGATCATGAGAAGAAGGTGAGAAGAGAATGTTTGGAAAAATGGAGAAAGAGAGAGGAGGAGCTTGATGAACTGGAAGCCAAAGCAGATAAGTTGAGGAGCTTGATGAACTGGAAACCAAAGCAGATAAGTTGAGGGCTAAAGGGTTATGCAGAGTTCAGTTCAATCCCCATGTTTTGAAGTATAGGAGGAGAAATGGAGATAATGTCAATATTAGAATGGACCTGGTCAACCATTACCCTGCAAACTTATTGAAATCAGTACTTGAAGATTTTAAGGATTCTATTTTGGTTGAAGAACTTGATGCTACGGCAGCCATCATAAAGGCTATGGATGAGAATGCAAGGAAGGATGAAGAAAGGAAAATGAAGGAATATAATGATCTACAAGCCAAAGCTATGGGAATGAAATCAAGAGAAAATGGCCAGTACTTCTTCAAAGTCTGTAAGAATACACTTTTTGTAATTCTATCCATGTTGTCAATAATTTTCATACCTGTACTGTTCAAGTTATATCTTTATGTATGGTAGGCTTGTTATCAAACATGAAATTGTGACTAAGGGTCTTACTCACAATTTGGGGGAGATTGTTAGTCACAGAGGCATGCATGTATACATCTAATAACAAGCCTAATTATTAGTAATGTTGAGCATTACTTACATGACTCCTTAACTGGAGGAACCTCTAGTTGTAGAGTTTCTACTTGTATTTAGTACTTGTAATAGGCATCAAAATTCTATCCGTGTAACTGTAAATTAAGTCATGAAATAATGCTTAAAAGAAGATCCAGAGATCATGCCTCAAGCTTGAAGAACAAGGCTGTCAAAATAAGCAAAGTTGGAATTTGAAGAATGAAGATTTGCCTAAGTACTAATTCGAGAAGTATTTCTGTCTATTAGAGAAGTCAAGGTTTCAAGGAGTCAGGCATTCGATATCTTAAGGACTCAGGAAGCTATTCGACATCTCAGGGATTCGATAAGTCAAATGCTCTATTCGATAACTCAAGGAATCCTAAAGAAAAGACTATTTCGAGAAGTGGTTCGACATCTCAATTATACAGCATTCGAGAACTGAGAGTTATCTACTAGGTCAATTCTAGTTCTCGAATCAATCACTCAGTCACTTCTCGAATGGATTCTTGAAGACAAAATACTGAAAAGTGTACAAGTCAGAAACCTGCAACAAGCCAAGACACTGTCAGGACCACTGTACTGCAAAGTGTTTTTGGATAGTCTACAACGAAGCTTAGAGAGTTGTTACTGGAGACAAGTTGCTAAAGAAGTGGATCTGAGCAGGTTAAAGAAAGTCAAACTACACGTCGCCTGGATGTATTCCAAAATAAGGATAGACAAGTTAGAAAGTAGATTTGTCTGTTCTATCTTTTGTAGTAAGTAGGGTGTACGCATGTTCTATAAGTGTACAACCCTCACTTCTCTAGCAAAGAGTAGCAAGCGAGAGAGAGAAGCACAATACAGAGATATAATTTGTAAGAACAACTCTCTGAGAAAAAAAGAAGCCGAGAATACTAATTTCTGTATTCATAGGTTGTAGCAAAAATCTTGATCTAATACAGCGTTAGATTAAAGTGAGTGCTTGTGTCTTGAGTTTTACTTCCGCACGAATATATTTTGTTAAACACAAACACACACTCAGCTACGAAAACAAGAACATAGATTCACACCTTCAAACAAACGTTCTTAAGTGTTAAATCCGAGAAAAATTTGAAAATACATTCACCCCCTCTGTATTTTCTTGCGTGTGTATTCCATACTCAACAATATTATATATAATTTTTCAAAAAAATATTTATCTTCTTTTAAACAAATCTAACCTTATACTTTCATCAATTGGATTCTGACTAACCATTTATATACTTGATTAATCTAATTATCAGTCATTATTATATTATAAATGTAATAATAGTTATTTAGATATATGAATTTAAATTTTAGATATATTTATAAATATCAAATAAAAATTGTCTCTGTATATTAAAGAGAGCGAAAAAATGGAAGAAAGTGGAAAAAAAATTGATAAAATTAGTGTTCACTTCGTCTCATCATCAATTATTAATAGGGTGAGTGAGGAGATTTATAATTGTGAGGAAAGTTAAAAAGTTGAAGAAAATGTGAGTCAATAATGAGAATGTAAGACATAGTAGAGTAAAAAATTACATGTCATTTCGTAAGATAATAAAAATGAAGTGTACATTCAGAAAAGAATATTGTTAAACAATAATAGTGATGAACAAAGGACATGAAAATGATTATTATATAATAATAATAAATTCAAAATTGATTTTTTAATTTCAAAATATACTTAAGAATAAATAATGAGATGCAATACATATTATATAATACTAATATTAGATTAAAGTCTTATATTATATTTTATGTATCAATACATGATTAATTCAAATAAAATATAATGAGAGATATAATATGTATAAAATGTGAATCATAACAATTAATAACATAATCGATGTCTATTCAACCGATAAAATATAAGTAAAGTAAAAATTTATAAATTAGTTAAAAACATAGTAAGGCCATGTATTATTTTACAGAAAATTTTCTTTTATAATGTGATAGAGAAAATATTGATCAACAATAGAATTTTTTGAATAATTCTAAAATTTTGTTTAAAACAAAAGAATTTACCCTTATTTTTTAAAATATTACAAAAATGTCATCCTTTAATAATTATGTAAAAAATAATGAAATAATGCTTGTAATAATTATGTAAAAAATAATGAAAGTATTCTTGTAGTTGGTAATCGAACCACCAACCTTTTAGTCTCAAAAGCATGCCTTAACCAATTGTGTTATAGTTGATTCTGAGTTTTGTTTAAAAATACTATAAGATAAACCACATCTCTTCTATTTTTGCCTCATCCTCTTTTTTTTTTTTAGTAAATGAAATGTTATTTCATATTATTTCTAAAATATTGGATAGATAAAATTATAAAAAAATATTTTAATCGACTAAGCATACTCTACAATTCTCTTTTGCCTTTTTAAATAATTGATATAAAAAATAAATAAATTAGACTATACATAATATAACCGAGTCTAAAAAGAAAAAAAAGATTAATTTACATACGTCTGCATGTAAATGTTAAATTATTTAAATAAAAAATAAAATTTGGTTTAAGAAATATGTAAATTTTAGTTATCAAATCATACATAATAAGAGATATAGTATGTATAAAATGCGAATCATAACAATTAATAACATAATCGATATCTATTCATCCGGAAAAATATAAGTAAATTACTAAAATTTATAAATTAATTAAAAACATAATAAGGCCATTATTTTACAGAAAATTCTCTTTTATAGTGTGATAGAGAAAATATTGATCAACAATAGAATTTTTTGAATAATTCTAAAATTATGTTTAAAACATAAAATTTGACTATAATGTAGAACAAAGATTATATAAAAAAATATAACACTTAAAAGATATAACTCTATATCACATATTCTTTCGGAGTACTGCTCTACATAGTAATATACAGAACTTTGAAAATTGAAAAAAAATGGAGTTAAATAAATATTATAAACTAACATTTTATTTACTCAAAGGTTAAAATAAGAAAAAGTATAAGAAAATAGGAAAAAATGTGGTTTATGTAGTAAGATTTTTAAAATGTAACCAAAGCTCATCATAGCACAATGGTTAATACATTTTAAAAGATATAACTCTATATCACATATTCTTTCAGAGTGCTGCTCTACATAGTAATATACAGAACTTTGAAAATGAAAAAACTGGAGTTAAATAAATATTATAAACTAACATTTTATTTATTCAAAGGTTAAAATAAGAAAAAGTAAAAGATAATGGGAGAAAATGTGGTTTATGTAGTAAGATTATTAAAGTGTAACCAAAGCTCATCATAACACAATGGTTAAGACATGAATTATTAAGGAGAAGGTCAATAGTTCGATTCCTAATAATTACATAAATTTCTACTATTTTTGCATAAAGTATGTAGAGATGGCATTATTGTAAATTTCAAAAATATAGGGATAAAAGGGTAAATTCACGGACAATTTCTTGGCATATTTTACCCTTGTGTTGACATATAATATATATAGTAATAGATAGACTATTGTCGTGGTGATTCTTTTAGGATTTCTATAAAAAAACAAACTAAATTATACATTACTATTGTGGTAATATTTGATAGGTGACGATTAATTCTTATATACCATTTTTATCGGTTATCCTTCTCACATTAAACAAGCACCACTATAAATATGATCCACTATAAATATGATCCTCGAAGTTTAAAATACGCTAATAATTTGAATTTAAAACATTTATTAATTGTTGACTTTCAATTTACCGTTGCACATGAAAGATAAAACATATTGATAGGAGAATAGAAAAGACTCTGTCGCAAGAGCTACAGCTACTATAGTACTACAAATAAGGAGAATGTCCCATATTCTCCCCCACAGAGTTACAGCTACTCCTATTTGTCTAAACGTGATATCTCCACCTCACAGCTAATAGGGGGAAAGAAAAGAAAATGAAGCTACGCAGTCGTGATCTAAGTAGTAATTTTTTAATCCTTACCTTGTTTTTTTTCTTGCTTTATCATTTGTTTACATTAATTTTTCTTCTTTCATAGTAATTTCTTTCAACTGTAATTTTGATTTTCATTTATTAAGTAGCTGTTGTTAAAACTTTATCAAATGCAACTTCGGTTTTGGCTTTTTAAAACTCCAACAACCATTTATTAAATGTTGTTTCTGTTTTAGCAAATTTTCGAAACCATAGAAACATTTATTGTTTTTTTTGTTTTGCTTTGCCTCTTTGAAATCAATTAATCTAGTTTTTTTGTTTGCTTGTGTAAAACCCTAGAAACATCAACTGTTGCTGAACCGGTCGTCGAACCGGTTGTTGAACCGGTCATCTTGTACCTTGATCATGATCCAGCCAGTAGCCACTGATGAGAAGTTCATTGAATATACTTTTCTTACCCGCAAACTCAAGTAGCTAATTGACCAAACGTCGGGGCTCTCTGTTGAGAAGAAAATGTTCTCTTAGGAAGACCCCAATGCCCACGGGTTGTCACTGTGGAAGAAGGAAGAATCTCCTGTTCCGAATGCAGTTAAGCAAGTAGGAGGTATGTATTTTATTTATTTATGATTTATTTGTGCAATTAATATGTTCTCTAGGACTCTTTTATTAGATTCAATTTAAATTTTTAATCTGTTTAATTGGTTGACCAAGCTAGTAATTGGATGATTCAGATGTAGATTGAGAGATAAAAAAGAAAATGATTATAATGCAGATTGAAGATAAGATGTTCCTTATGTATAAATATAAGGCTTAATCACAGTTTAAATAATTTAAGTATGTGCACGGGAGCCACTAATTAACCATGGAAGTTCATTTTTGTTATGGCTTGACCATCTTTGTATGCAAATTTCTACACCGTTGATAATTGGGTTTCATTTGCTGCAAATGAGAGTGGGCAAACACGAAAACCCATATTCAGCATAACCATCTAAGTTTGCAAGGAGAATACACATTACCCATCAGGCCATTTGTCATGTCTCTAGATCCTGAATTAGTTAAACAAGCATCAGGGTCTGGAGTTTGATGAGATGTAGCATGCCTAACAGATGAAGGGTTGTATTGATTTGAAAATTTAAGTTTTAATCTCCTTTGTGTTGCATAGTTCCAACTGTTTGGCATCGTGTATGAGTTATTGTCACCTGAAGTAAGAATCACTAGAAAAATTTTTAAGGTAAAAAGATAGTTTTAGTAGGGTATAATTAAATTTTGCAAACACAAAAGCCAAAAAATGGAAGTAATGATAACATCTTTTGTGTAGTGGAGAGTATATAATGTTTTGAGTGGTTTAAATGAGTCCCCGTAAGGAATGACGGGTGACAATTTGTAGAATGAGTGCCCATTTCCTTCCAATTATGGAAAAAATGAATATTCTTGTCACCATCTTGCAGCCACGTGGCCCTAGGCCTTTTTGCCTCCAATGATTTTTCTCTTGTTGAAGCACTAAGTTGTACTCTTGAACAAGTTTATGTTCTAGTGAAAACAGTTGCAAATATTTATAATGTTATACTACACTATATTAAAACTAATATTTATAATATTAAACTACACTATAAGCAAATTACAAAAAATTAAAAGTAATCCGTGTTTTGCACGGGCTATAAGCTAGTATCTATGATAATGATGATGATGATGATGATGATAATAATAAATTAGGGGTGTTTATCAAACCGCACAAACCGTTCGCACCGCACCGCGAAGCTTGAGTTTTTTTTCGTGGTGCGGTTGTGGTTTAAAATCTTGACAAATCGCGCGGTGCGGTGCAGGTTGTGCTTTCGAATTTTAGTCACACGGTTCAAAACGCACTGCACCATACCGCAATATTTAATAAATGATATAAATATATATTATATGTGTTTTATATATTTTATAAATCTATCAGCGATCAATCCATTTAAATTAACAGGTCCAATCCAAACTTATAAATAATACTAAAAAGCTAAATAGGTTAATACCTCACGGTGAAGTACTTAGTACATTATATATATTAATTCATCCTTTATTTACTTTCATCTTATACAAAAATCTAGCTTAATTATTACAAATTTAGTATTATAAATTATAAGCATGTTTTTTTATTTTTAATTATAGGCTGATATGACTGGCTTAAGATTAACGATGAACAATTAATGTACATTAGATCTTCAAGATATGCTTTGATGTTCGATGTATCATGTTAGTACATTTTAAGAGTTTGAGGCACCAACTGCAAATTAAAATAACAAAATGATATATAGATACAAATTCTATAAAGATGAGTGAAGCAAATCAAATCATTGAAAATTTAATTCACATTATCAAAAAAATTATTTATTTCATCTAATAATTAATATCATTAATTTTCAATAGTTTTTACGAAAATCCAACCGCATAGATTAAAAGATTATGCAAAAATTAGTGGGTACACAAAATTACATAGAAATTGATTTTGAATATGATGCAATTTATATAAAAAATGATATAAAACCCGAGCCGTTACATTCATATTGTAAACCATATATAGAATACCATATTAAATTAAATGTATTCTTAAAGGATAAAATTTATAAAATTTTACTTACCTACTTATTTTTTGCATAAAATTTTCAAAATGTCCTTTAAGCAAAATAGACCAATTTACAACAAAAGAGAAAATATTATTAGAAGCAATGACAAATTCTAATATGTAAGAAACCTTAAATAAGTACGTAAACAGAACTTATATATATTTTTTACTATAAGCAGGCCTCCATAAAAAAGACCAGTAGTACGTGATTTGTTGGTTTTATTGATAGTCCCATATTACTTTAAAACATTAATAAGATTCACACATCATGATATTATACTCCCTCCGTCACAAAATGTTCTTCTCATTTACAATGTCGGTACTGTTCATAATATGAGACAAATTACTAATTTACGCATAATCTATAAGACCAAATATAGTCATGAGTGATTTTGTTGGATTCGTATTTATGAGTACTTTAATACAGTGAAGTTTTTATATTTAATATTAATACGAAATTGAACATATTAACGATCAAAAGTGTGCGTTGGCAAACGTGTTTTTTGAAATGGGAAGAGTTTTTTGAGACAGAGGGAATATCTTTTTAAAATGTTCATTATGAAAATCTTCAAAGAGAGAAATTTGATAAAAG
Organism: Saposhnikovia divaricata; assembly: GCA_036435485.1. Lineage (NCBI taxonomy): Eukaryota > Viridiplantae > Streptophyta > Magnoliopsida > Apiales > Apiaceae > Saposhnikovia > Saposhnikovia divaricata. Next base: position 48,019,363 of record CM071594.1, on the reverse strand, counting down.
ATGAACTACTTTTCTTGAACACACATTAATCTCCTCCATATATATAGTTGCAAGCTTGCAACTTTAACTTTAAGTGTGTTTAAGTAAATGTAATTTGTTGCACCAAAACTATAAAAAGATAAATATTCATTTACTCTAGAAAGTTATGAAAAAGAATTAGCCACAGGTCAGGGAAGACATTTAATTCCTAGTTCCCTACCATAGTTATAAGATAGAAAAATAAGATAGAAAAGGTGCATTGATCACAATTCTGATAAAAATGAAATACATTCTATTTTGTGAAATGATTACATCAAATAACATAGATTTGCATATCAATTCAAATAGCATACATATGTTCCATGCCAGAAACTGAAATTATCATATATGCAAGGAGCCAAGGATAGTTCTAAATGCATATATGTAACCAAGAACAGGGCCGGTCTAGGCATAGGGCAAACAGGACAACTGCCCTGGGCCCATCTTGTTTGGTGGCCCAAAATTTAGTAGGCCTTTATATTACTTTTAGTATACCTCAATTTTACTTGTTAAAAAAAACATTAGAACAGGAGATACACGAGACGATCGAGACCACGAGGACAACCAATTCACCACTGCTGTCTGCTGCTTCTTTACAGATTAATTTAGAGGTAAGAACGCCCCCATCCCTATTACTATAATACTATTATATATATATATATATATATATATATATATATATATATATATATATATATATATATATTAATGTGCACTTAGCCAGGGGTCTTTACGAAAACAGTCTCCCTACCGTTAAAAGTAGGGGCATGGTCTGCGTACATCTCACCCTCCCAGACCCTGCTCTGAGCGGGATATACTGGGTATGTTTGGTTTGGTTTGGTTTATATATATATATATATATAGGGAAAAGAGTATCTAAAGCACACAATAGAGAAGTTATCTATTAGTGCGGTTTAAATTATGATAAATTAGTTATTATTTGAACAATCCAACCGTACGGATGTTAAATTCATACAAAAATATGTGAATGTACAAATTTTCGTGTAATTTAATTATTTGGAACTATAAATTTATAGCAATAAGATTATGATAAATCCGTGTCGTTGAATATATATAGAAAATAGTATTATTATAAAAGTGATGCTCCACTATTTCAAATATAATAAAAATTTGTATACAATGTTATTTTGACATAAACTTTTCATCCGTACGGTTGGATTATCAATAATAATAATAAAATACAAGATTTAAGGTGCACTAATAGAGAACTTCTCTATAGTGTGCTTTAGAAACTCCATGCCCATATATATATATCATATATGTAATATGTATATTAATAAATTATATATGATGTATAATTTATTCCAGTACAATTATATATTGTATATACAATTATTAAAGGTTTAGTTTTTGTAATCTAATCTTGTTCAATTTTAGGCTTTTCTTGTCTTAATTTGCTTTCTATTTTCACAAGAAAGGTTAAATGGCCTTGCAGTTTTATGCATTAAAAGAGATATGTTGGAGAATATTGACATTGATACCATCATCACCGATTTTGCATCAAGAAGTGCTAGACGGAGTTGTTTTTCTTAATTTATCACTTGTGTACGGTATGTTGATATCCAAACTAGTTATTCGATTTATAGCTAGACTAGTTTTATTGCCATTAATTTTTATGTTAGTACTATGATGTTTCATTTGTTTGATTTTATTAGAAATTATCTTGAATTATTTTTGGTATTATCATATTAATTTTTTTGGGGAAAAAAATTTAGGGCCCTTTTTTCGAGTTTCGCCCTGGGCCCTAATAAAGCATGGAACGGCCCTGACCAAGAAAAAATTTTAAAATCTAGCAGACATCACTTATCTTCACTAGTGATGATAGATATTAGTGAGAACAAAATTCTAGATCAAACATAATTTAGCATCCTAAATCACAAATACCAATAATTTGCAAGATCTTTGTTGCAAATATAGATACTCGCCATACATAAAATATAGCAAAATGTTAATAGTATTTCAGAACGGTAGTCACAATGGCAACACATCTCCTTAATTAGGTGAACTATTCATATATGTAATCACGTGGATAGAGATTAGGAAGGTTTCGATACGACCGATTCAATATGATATCGGCTGATCTTTTTGTAATAAAACAGAAAAACAATGGCAAAGACTTAATTTGTAACAATTACGGTAGAGAAGAGACATCAACGAGGCTAGGAGGAGTGGTGCCGGGGTGGAGCGAGAGGTCCCTCTCTCGCCTGTGCTTTCTATCGATTCCTGTGAGCGCATCAGCAAGGATGAAGTCAAGGGTGCCCTACAGAAGATGGCTAAAGGGAAGGCGGTTGGCCCGGATCTTATCCCGATCGAGGTTTGGCTTTGTCTTGGAGAGGTTGGCGTCCAATGGCTAGCAGATTTGTTCAATGTTCTTCTCTTGGGTGCTAAGATGCCATCTGATTGGAGGCGTAGTGTTGTGGTCCCTTTTTTCAAGAATAAAGGCGATGCTCAGAGTTGTAGTAACTACAGGGGTATTAAATTACTCAGTCATACTATGAAACTTTGGGAGAGAGTGATTGATAGTCGGATTAGAAGAGTAGTCGAAATCTCGGAGAATCAATTTGGATTTATGCCTGGGAGATCGACGACCGAGGCTATACATCTCGTTAGACGCCTTATGGAGAAGTTCAGGGATCGTCGCAAAGACCTTCATATGGTGTTCATTGATCTTGAGAAGGCTTATGATAGCGTACCCCGTGAAGCTATCTGGAAGAGCCTTGAGGAGAGGGGAGTGTCGTCGGCGTACGTTAGGGTGATTCAAGACATGTACTCCCAAGCTAGCTCTTGCGTTCGGACCCCAGTGGGGGACTCCCGTTTCTTCCCTGTTGAGATGGGGCTACATCAGGGGTCGGCCCTTAGTCCTTTTCTTTTCGCCCTTATCCTTGATGGCATGTCGCGAGGGATTCAAGATGATGTCCCTTGGTGCATGCTCTTTGCGGATGTTATCGTGCTAGTGGCGGAATCGCGGGGGGAGGTGAACGAGAAATTGGAGCTTTGGAGCTCTACTTTGGAGTCCCAAGGGTTACGTATGAGCCGTTCTAAAACCGAGTATCTCTGGTGTAACTTCAGTGGTGAGGACAGCGAAGAAGGGGTGGATGTTAGGATTGAAGACCAGATCGTCCCGCAGACGGACAACTTCAAGTATTTAGGTTCGATCATCCAGAAGGAAGGTGAGATTGAAGCCGATGTCACACATCGTATCAAGGCAGGGTGGTTAAGGTGGAGGGCAGCGTCAGGGGTGATGTGCGATAAGAGAGTCCCTTTAAAGTTGAAAGGGAAATTCTATAGAGCGGCTATCCGGCCTGCGATGTTATATGGTTCGGAGTGTTGGGCGGAGAAGAAGGCCCTCGTAAGCAAGTTGGAAGCGGCTGAAATGAGGATGCTGCGGTGGTCTTGTGGGCGCACGATGTTGGACAGAATCCCAAATTCGGTGTTTAGGAGCGAGCTTGAAGTGGCGCCGTTTTCTGCGAAACTTAGGGAAGGAAGGTTGAGATGGTTCGGCCACGTCCGTAGGAGGCTGGTTGAAGCCCCAGTGAGGAGGGTCGAGAGTCTCTCGGTTGGTGGGGCGAGGAGGAGAGGCAGGCCGAGGAGGTCGTGGGAAGAGCAGCTCAGGCTGGATTTGAAGGCATTAGACTTAAATGAGACCATGTGTGCAGATAGGTCTGCTTGGAGGCGGCGTATCAGAGTGGTGGATTCTCTTTTAGGGTGCGGATCGGTTGTAGAGAGTCTCAGAATTGGGTTGTCTCGGATAGCGATTTTGTAGTAGGTCGGCCTTAGCGTTCTCACTCTGCGTTTTTAGTGTCTTCTGTTTTCTTGTTTTCCAGGTACAGGGATCCTGGCTCGGTGCTGTCTCCGTGCAGGAGTTGCGTGCGGTTGGAGTGCATCAAGTTATGAATATCATAAATCCGCACAGAAAGGTATGCCCCATGTGGAGAACGCCATGGGCCCAGGTATGGCATTGAGCATTTCCATGTCAGTTGGTTTCCTTTGTAATTATCACACTCTTTGTATGTCGTGCACTTAGCCGAGGGTCTACACGGAAACAGCCTCCCCGCTCTAAAAGTGGGGGTATGGTCTGCGTACATCCTACCCTCCCCAGACCTTGCTCTGAGCGGGATATACCGGGTATGTTTGGTTTGGTTTGGTTTTAAGAGACATCAAGAACTATTATTATATACATAGACATGTAATCAAGTGGATAGAGATTAGGAAGGTCCCGATACGGCCGATTCAATATGGTATCGGCTGATTTTTTTGTAATAAAACAGAAAATGGTGGCAAAGACTTAATTTGTACTCCCTCACTCCGTCCCTCTCATTTTTTTACGATTACTATTTTGGGATGTCCCTCTCATTTCTTTACATACCATAAATAGTAAGTTTCTTCCACTATCTCATAAGTATTTAATAATACAAAACACTATTACACCCACTACTTTCCTCCACTATCTCAAATTTATTTTTAAATATTGATAGGTCCCATCCATTTTCTTTGTCTCGGTGTCCATTCCCAATGTAAACTACCTGGAGGGATGGAGGGAGTAACAATTATCGTATAAAAGAGGCATCAGGACAATTATCGTATAAAAGAGGCATCAGGAACTATTATATACGTAGATACATAGATAGAATGGCATCTACAGCAGCTACTTTGTCATGGGGTTCATCTTTTTTGTTTAAAAATCGCAACTATACACAAACCCATAACAATGTCTTAGACAAAAGCTCAGTCTTTGTAATTTTTGCTCAAAAGAAAGCAAAAAAGACCTGAAAGGTTTGATTTTTAACCTTGCTATGAAACATTTATATCATCTTTAGAATCTACATTATTCGATTGATTAGTTGTATATATATTCTTGATATATTTATTGTTTGTTGGGTCAGATTATATTCAAGGAGGATGTTGTGGATGTGGGAAAGAAAGGGCAGCTTCTGGATGTAAAAGCTGGTTTTTACAGGAATTGTCTTCTTCCTTTTGGCAAGGCCCAAATTGTTACTACTTCACTTATCAAGTAATGCATTTTGAAGTTAGACCTTTCGGGTTGTTGATTCTTGTAAATTCTGCTTTTATTCTTATTTGGGTTTTATATGTGTCTCCTGGATTTACCAACTCTACTAAGACCAGGAGGATTGCTTAATATGTTATAACATGTATTCATGTTTTATGCTTATATTCGTTGAATCCAACATTTGCATACTTTTGTACCAATGCTATTCATAAAACTTATATCTAATTTGTCAAAGATCTTGTTAATGTTGGTGAACTATTTAATTATACCTGGCGAGTGCTGGTCCATGGTAGAAGCGATTTTGGTTTGATGCTAATGGGCTACCTTCTACATTCTTGTCGCGGGGACATAGATGACAACTTGTATCCATGTGTACAAGTAACCCTTTTTGGAGTGTCTAGAAGGCTAACCTTTACTATCCAAATATAGCTTCAACTATATTTACCTCAACTCTAGACTCAATTACCTTGCTATGCATATTATTGAGAGTGATAATGTTCACGGTGATTTGCCTTAAGAGTGTCAAATGCTCTTATTGTTTGTGGTTGAGCGTCAGATACTTGAAGCAGTTTTATTACCCTTTTTTTAAACAGAGAAATGAACATGGAAGATGAAAGAATCGAGGCTGAGAAGCAACGGGTAACTAGATATGCATCACGTGTTTCCTTTTCTCCCCCTCATATCCATGTGCAAATGACTTTGTAGTTCAATAGCCAGTTTCATGATGTATCAAACCAGAAAAAAAAATAAATTAATACCTAGATTTTTATTAGGGGACATCTAAAAAGATTATTATTAGGGGACATGGCCTTCAAAACTATAATTTATTGTTCATTTTTTTGTGTAATAAAAAGTTCAATGGCATGTTAATACTATGTCTGACAAGTTTGATCAATGCCTAGTTGGTTTATGTTTTTGTAACCTCTAAATAAACTCTGGAGTCTGGATACTCTCAGGCAAACACGCTATAAGCTTTATTAAAAATTACTGCAAAAATTAACAGTTAAATTTTCATTTGGGAAAATGGTTTGTTATTCACTTAATTTTGATAAGAAGACTATGTATAATAATGAAAGATATATCTTTTGACTCTGTCCCTACAGGATGTTAGGATCGGCCGAGAAAAACATTCTACACAAAAATGAACACGTTTATTTTGCGAAGTTCCCCTTTTGCTGACAAGTGACAACAGCTTATGTTGTGTAAATTGGATACCAACCTCCAAAGTAGTGACTTAGATCCCTTCTTGCATTATTCAATATGTCGAATTCCCCTGAAGTTTTCCTTTTGCTTTAACTTCTATGGTTTTATAGAATTTCAGAAACAGGGTTAACATTTATGATTTTATTTGCAGGTGAAAGAAGAGGCACAGCAACTAGCTCAAATATTCGAGACTGGTGGAGCTTTTAAGGTGAAGCGGAAGACTGGGAAAGGAAAACAAATTTTTGGAACGTAAGTTAACACAAACATAGTTTTCAAGGGTTTTCCCCCTTACTACTGGTATCTGAAGTATGATTCTTGTTGTGACAGTGTTACGACTCAGGATCTTGTTGATACTCCATCAAGGCACAGTTACAGAGGTAGGTGCCATTAATATTTACTATATATGCTTGTACATTTTGTAGCCTTCTTAATGTCTATGCACTTTGATTATCTTTGAACATGATTATGACCTATAGAGTCACACTGAACATCCCGCTAACACACACATTAATCACTGCATTTGGGATTCTTATTCAAATAACTTATTTGCTATTATACTTATTTTCAGGGATATTGACAAAAAACTTGTCACTCTTCCGGACATTAGAGAAACAGGAGAGTATGTAGCAGAACTGAAGCTTCACCCTGAAGTGTCAGCTAGGGTGAGGTTGACAGTATTTGGAAACTAAGGCACACATCTCCTGGAGGCTTCTTAATGCACAACGATTTACAGTGCATTTGGAGGACAACAGGTAATCTATGTCTTTGTATCTGCATTCATTTTAAAATAAGTAAAAGTTACACAAATAACAGAAATTTCAATAATGATGGATCTGATGGTCAGAGAGTGTGGTTCTATATGTTGTGCAAGCCAAATTCGTGGATCAAATTGCTTTTTAGGCAAAGTTTGATTAAAAATAAGACTAGCACTTACACATGTTAGGACTAAGTACTGCCGATTCGGGCTCCATACGTAGCTAATTTCTTCACTCAGAAGAAACTTGTCAGAACAAAATTATGGGTTTTATATTGTTAATCTTTTCTGGACAGGCATTCTAATATCCTACATGAATCATACTACAGTATCTGAACATTATCTTTAAGTCTTTTACTACACCTGTGTTGTACACATTTTTTAATAACATGACGTTTTAAATATATATAATAACTTGAGAAAATAAGAAGAGGACACTGGACACTAATGTTTGTCTGGTTGGATAGAAGGGATGAGGTAAGAATGAAATGAATAATTGCGAAGTGCGAACTAAAATGAAGTTAGAAGAGAAGGAAAGAAGAGATAAGACTGAATAAGTAGAGAGTGCAAAATATCTATGATAAGGTGTGTGAAGGATATGACCATAGGTAGGAATGAGAATTTGTTTCTAAATTGGTGAGACTGAGCTCTAGTTTGTGTTGTATGAATGTACGGAGGAAGAAAATAAATACTGTTATTATTTGCTCATGAAAGAGTACAAAATTTCATTCAGTTTTCACCACATTTTGTTCCATCCAACCAAATGGAGTGTAATTTTGGCTATATGCAGTTTATGCACCGATGTGGACCCAACCAGCACAGACATGTTTGAGTTTGTGCGCATAGCTTAGCCTGCTATAGAAAATGGTTGGTTTTAGGAGACTCATGGTTCTGACCCTCCAGATTGGTTACAAATCCTGTCAAGAGAGGTGCTTAAAGTCATTATACTGTCCCTTTTAGTACAGAAAGGTATTTGTTGACTTCAAAGACATTAACATCTGTAAGATCAAATGAATGGAGTTACTTGTTACCTTTTTCTTTCATGGAATAGGTATATATATCTGGATTTAGGAGAACTGTTGTCAAACATCTGGCTGGTTGTGACTTGTGAGACCTGAGGCTCAGTAATAGGCGGTTTAACCGTTCAACTTGAGTTGATTTACCTGTAATGTCAAGAAAGAAAAGTAAAACTCATATCGAAATTTCAGTTTTGGTCTTACAAGGGCTAACCATCTGTCCGTCATGTTTTGTTGCCAAGTTGCTAGGTCTCTAATTTCTGATGAAAGAATTAGATGACCCAATTAATGTCCTTATTCTTGCGCTTACATATCTCAACCATTTTCTTCCCTTCTCCCCATTGTCTCCATAGGCACAGGAGGACAGAGAGGATGCTCTTGAATAGATATTGGCTGACAAAGAATTTTTCGTTATAGTGAGTGACTAAGCCCTTCCTTTTTTAATATATAGAGTACTTATACGAGATCTACCTTCAGTAATTTCGGTTGTTGGTACCTCATCACATTAGCCAGTTGTAATTGTACTAGGATCATATCTTATGTATGCCCATTTATCCAAAGTAAATTCTTAGTTTCTGTGAATGACTACAACATTATAAAGTCAGGTGCAACGTGCAAGCATGTTTATTGTGGCAAAGAAATTGGTATTAGCTAAGATTCTAATTTAATTTTGCTTTTCTCTTCTCAAAATCCTTGTTTGAGGTTAAAATTTTGAAATATCTCTCTCTCTTATAGGGAGCTAGGACATGTAAGTCGTGTTATGTAGTAGAACAGTAATAAGCAGGGTATCGGAGTTGAGAACATTTAATCAAGTGCTTCGATGGCTATGTGATAGTTCAACGTTTCAATTTGTCCAAATTGCATGACTCCACTAATAGCTTTTCTGATGACAGCCACTTAAAATAATGTTGCAAATAAGTCGTGATTTTAATTGAAAATCTTGCATGATATTGCTATCAGCTTCGGTGTTAACAGTTATTCATCAAGAAAGATATTAAACATATCCCTTTGCATAATCCACAAAGTATGAATGACACGTAAATGCCTTCCTTAGTATTTAGGGCTAATTCCGATCTTCAAGCATTGTTATTTTGGCCAACTGCATGCAACAGAGACAACTCATCTTCATGACCCTGAGAACACTTCATGCTTTATTCTCTTTTTTCTTGCCCTATATATCTTTCAAGCTGTATTAGGCTGGGACCTTTCCCGTTCATTACTATGTTTTACAATTTTTAATAGGTGATTATGCATGGCCCTACGGTTTTGTGGAGACCTTGATTCTCACAGGTCTCGCAGTTTTGCTGAGTCGTGTTTTTGCTAAGTAGTTGGCTTGGACCACTAGAGATTCATGAGGAAGATAGGTTAGGGTGTGACATTAAAATGGGCTCTGAAAATGGAGGAATTTGATCAATGTTTATTAATAGAAATTGTGTATTTTTTGCAATAAAAAGATATAAGAGTGTGGACTACCAACTGTGCAATTAGCCGTAGAATCTGCTGGACAGAGGAACATTCATATTATACTTGAATTTTGAGTTTCACATATTGTCTTATTAGAAAGAATGATCACTGAAAAGTTTTCTTGAAGAATTACGTGTAGATGATTACATAAATGATGTATGTTATTACTAATTACCCAGCTTAAAAGCTCGAAAAAATTAACTGCCTAGCTAAGTTACTTCGCCCAACTCACGCTCAATCTCTTCATATGACTTTCCACAAGTGTGTGTGTATACATCTTATCTGTATTAATGTGGACATCAGTCACAGTGTCCACATGCATACTTTGGCCAACCAAAACTCACCAAGACGTATACATAATAAGGTTTTTTTAATTTGTGCCCAAGGACATACAATAAGAACTTAGTTAGCATTTTGTGATTAGTTTATTTTCATTAATGATAATGAATTTTCCTGTATGTACAAAATTTCAACCAATTAGATTTGTCAACTCATAAAAAAAGTCATAAAACTATATAACACTAGATAAAGATCCTATATAACACTTGCAGTTTGAAAAGACTCTGCTCGTCAACCATTTCATCTATAGTCCAAGTTTCTTTTCTTGTAATAGGAATATAGCTGATACTGAGAATCTGAGCTAATGTTTGTAAAATATTCTCTCGCTTTCTCTACGAGATTTTGAGGGTTCGAAATTTGTTAAAGACAAGGTGGAGGTGTGTGTTTAAGTAAAAAAAATTAGTTAATTTGAATTGGAATCATTAGTACACAACAAATATACGACTCCATCAAGACTTGAAACTACATCAATTCTATATCATATGTCTAACAGTAGTTAGATTATTAGTTAATTATAGCTAAGTTGCAGATTAGTGCATTAATTTATGCACCTTAAGTGACAAACAGTGAAACATGGTCTGAAACCACTCAGAGTTAATACTTGGTTAATTATGCGTCTTAAGTGACAAACACTGAATAATGAACCATACCTTACCCGCTAATTAACTTACACGCAACATTTATGAGAAACTAATTAAAGTTGAACTAACTGAATTTGCAAAACAAACATTATGATATGTGGGTCTAACAGATACTTAATTGTTAGATCTTGATAGGTCATAGGGTGTATGTCATAATATTTTGTAGTTAGTTACAAAGTAATTAGAGGTGAAGGATGGGTTGATTAGGTGTCAGTAGTGTGAAATGAGTGGCCTGAAACCTTTAATTGCGGTGTACCATCGAGAATATACTGGTTTTAAACGAGAATAACAGCACATATTAGGTCTACTATATCAAGATTAGATACATATCCAAACCATCTATACCTAATACTAATATATTATATGTACTACTATGGAAGTCGGGTAGAGAGTTGAAATGTACGTACATTATATTCTTAGTTCTCGGAGGAGGAGCAGAAGGCGGAATCAGGATTTAAAACGATCCGAAACTAATATAATTTTTACTAGAGTGATATTCTAGACCAGAAGGCGCTCAAAACCCGGGTTTCAGCCTTGATTAATCTCGTTCGGATTCCGCCATTCTGTACAGTGCACATATAGGCATCATACAACGCATATCTCTTTGTGGGTATACATTATACATAATAAGGACAGAGTAGTGGCTTCATTGGTATATATGGAGAACAGAAGAAAGACAGTTACCAACTCATCCTTCCTATCCATTTGTTCTTGTCATTAAACGAAACAGACTTGTACGTACACATAAAAATACAAACAAATCTTATAGTAAGCAGAAGAGTGATTTAGTTCTTTTTATCCTTATTATAATTGTAAATGTAAAAAAACAAACAGAGGAACCTAATCCACGACTTTTAGTTGTGGTGCTACTCATGCCAAACAAACCCTTACCATGCCAACACACATCCATACACACACACACACTCTTCTCCCACTAAAGAACCAAATAAGGAACCATTTAAAAAAAAAATTAAGATAAAAGATACCCCATGTTGTCACTCACCTTTCGTGTATGTAAGGCAACCATGAACACTAACCACTTACTCAAACAACTTCAACGTGGAAACTAAGTTTATAAAACTTACAATCTAATATTTTGAGGATATTTATGAAATTTTATAATTGTCAAACTTATCATAGAGTATGATATAATCGAAATTTACAATAATCAAATCCCACTTGTATTTAACATAATTTGCTAGACAACATATATAGTTGCTTGTTCCTAGTAATGACAATCTACTAAGGCTGGAGTAGAGAATACAAGCTGAAACTTAGAATCATAATGATCATCCTCTGGCGCCGGAAGATTGAGATCTAATTGTAGAACATGATTTCTTGGCTTTTGATCATCATGATCAATTATAGAACTTATAGTACCACTCATGTTTGTTGTTGGAGTTCTATGTCTTCTCATGTGACCACCCAAGGCTTGACCTGATGAGAACTCCGAGCCACATATAGAACACTCGTGAACTTTAGCTTTCTGTTGGGAGATTGATGGACTTGTCTTCTTGAAATTGATATGTTCTTGATGGTCTTTATCGTTTAGAATTGTCGATATTAGGACTCTCTTTTCTTCAATCAAGTTCTTAGGTTTCTTGTGGCTTGCTCGGTGGCCTCCAAGAGCTTGAAATGAGGTGAAACTTCGGTTACAAGTCTTGCATTCGTAGCCATAAAACTCTTCTTTTCCAGACGTGGAAGAGGCCATGTCGTTGAATTTTCGACTTGTAAACTTCTTAGTATAAATCTCATCGTTCATGCGATCTTGCTTCGGGTTGAAGCTACTACCACTTCGAGCCAGGAGCATCAAACAGTTCGCCATATCTTCATCTTCTTCTGTTGAGGCAGAGTTTTCGTAACTTTGAGGGGAAGGTATCGAAAAATAAGCATCACTATCGTGGCCTCTTTCACCGTCGCTTGTGGAGGAGCTAGAGGTTACCACAGTGGATGGGCGTGATCGTTTAGTACGTTTTCCTCGGAGAATTATCCGTTGTTGGGCCTCCATGGTTAATTCTTGTGATGAGGTTTCTAAGTCAGAACCAAGAAAACTCATAGCTTGTTGTTGAATTGTAGAGCGTAGAGTGTGTGTTATTGTTTGCAAGTAGTAGAAGTGAATTGTGTGGAAAGTGACTAAGAAAAGCAGGTAATGTAGGAGAGAAAATGAGAAGGTGATATGTGACTGTGGGCATTGCTTTATATATATAGCTAGTGAATGATAAAAAAGCAGAGTTTGGAGTCAAATTAAACGCCCTTCCCTTGTGACACTTATCGTGGTTGTGGCTTCTATTACTCACCACTTTTACTTGCCTTTCCTACTCACTATATCATTCACATAATACAAGTACACATATATGGGCTTTTTACAATTTATCACTTGAAAAAATTTAAATTGAGTTCCGAAACTTTTATTTATATATTGTCTTTTTTTCTTTTTCTTTTTTGTTATAGTCCAATGGTATATGAAGAAGTTGAACCAATCAGTAGTTAGGTATTCAACTCACGGTTTATTTGGTTATGAGTTCAACGTCCTTTTTTCATGTATGTAAATATGTTTGTAAATATAGAGGATCTTGTTTTGGTGGTACAAAGGAGAATAATTTGGCGAGGGTAGAGAAATAGAAATGGTGAAAAAGAAGCAAGGAAAATGAAGGGAGGCGAAGTTTGGTGGTGGTAACGTTTTAAGCAGGTTTCATATAGTTGTCCTTTGTTTAAGTGAATGAAAATGGAAGTCACGAACAAGCTCAACCAGTAAAAAAGCCTATGACGGCACGTTAATTGTATGCTATCACTCGTCCACTCCTCTTCTTTACCTTAAAGTAAGCTACTATCAACTTCTTCTTGCGTACTTTTAGTCTTCCCTTTCATTTTCAAACAGTGTTTTATTCTAATTTTGTTGCCTTTTTTCGTGGTCTTTGCTTAATTGCATTGATTCTTAATTTATCTTTAGCCATTTGCAATTTAGTACCAAGCGCGATGAGATAAAGCAAGTGGTTAAGGATTTAAGGTCTTATTTTTTATCATTCCAGGTCTTGAGTTCGTCGCTCATTTCCGTGATTTTCGGTCCTAAATACCCACGGATCACGCATCTTTGAAATGCGTGTCCTGAGATGCACATTCATGAAATGCGTATCATGGATCACACATCCGGGAAGATGGGAGATGCGTGATGACGTCATATGACGTCAGTATCTAAATTGCAGAGTTTCGACGTGCTTTGAAACTCAAAATCGCCTCAAAATCGTCTCCCTCCGTTCTTCACATTCCGGGTCAACTCCACCAAAACTGAGGACATCAAAACGATGCCCACAGCTCCCTCTTCAATTTTCCATATTCATTTGTTGATTTCTGGAAAGAGTGGACGATTATGTCGAAGTTTTGGTCGAAAAACAATGTCGGCGCGAGCTTGGAGACGATGAACAGTAATTGCACATACGCATGTTGGACATGCGTATCTCAAGTCACGCATGTTCAACATGCGCATCCCAAACTGTCCAAAATACGTGTAGAATTAATTTTGTGAAGGATACTCCTATGGCAAATGCGTGTCCAAACACTCCTTTCTCACAAGCGTGTCCCATGGGTCTTGGGTCTTTAGGACCGTCCCGAACGAAAATGAGTATTTTGGACCAAATGTTATGGGAGATGGGTATTTAGGACCATCACCCCCTAACTAAATATAAGTGGAGTTTTAATTTAAGTTGGGACTAAATTTAAAAAGATATTGAATACGAAAATGCTAGAGGCACAAAATTTGGTACAAAAAGTTTTACAAAATGACATGTGTCTCATTCTGATTGGTTATCATTCAATTAAATATAATGGAACTCCCTGTATTCACATCAATATCAACCAATAAAAATTTCCCTCATTACCACATTACCCTTGCCATATTTTGTAATTATTTTTGGTACAAAATTTTATACCTCTAAAAATATTCTATTGAATATCTATCTTGGCTCCGATTCTCTGAAAATTTTAATTTCAGGTCACTGAATAAATTAATGGTCTCTCTCATATCCAAAGCAAAGAAAAGGCGGTGGAATAAATAAAAGTTTCTCATTAGCAAATTGCTACAATTGTGACTTCATGCCACAACCCAACTGCTATGCTTTCACCTTCCCAAGTCTTGCTTGATTCATTATTTCACTAGTTTAGTTAACACATTTACTTCAATTTCACACACTTGTATCAAATTTCATTTGTTTTTTATTAGAGGAAGAAAGTGACAACACACATACACCGATTCCCCTCTTTACAGTCGTAGCGAAGAAGTTTAAAATATCTGGATTCTTAAAAATCGATCAATATTTGTTAAGTTACAAGTTCTTCTAAAATTGTAAGATATTACAGAAAATTGAACTTGTGAGCTCTACGTGTCTAAACTCTGATATCATGTTAAATTATCAGTTCTTCAAAAATTTAAGATGTTAAAGGGAGGTCTGGATATTTGAATCTTAATTATTAAAATACATTGAATAAAAATTATAATTCAATTTCTTTTAATTATAGTAAAATAATTTTGAAAAAAAATGTCCGCTACTATTTGGGTTCTACCAAATGCAATCAACTCATGCACATCTTATTCATTCTCTAAGCAAATGTATAATTACACTCAAGACACCAATACACACTCATAATTTCCAGGCTTAGTGGTAGGTGATGCACCTTATCTTACATTTTCTTTTTTGAATACAGATATACACATATAGTGCCGCTCAGTTAAATTGGAGGGACTGTTCGCAACAAGCTCATGCAGTTATGCATGCTCAAGAAACATGCTTTTATTAATATTAATGTTAATGAGTTAATAATAATAAAATAATAATAATAATAATAATAATAATAATAATAATAATAATAATAATAATAATAATAATAATCACTATTATTATTATAACAAATAATAATTAACATTTAGTAATAGAGAATGTAACTGTCAGGACTGTTTTCGTAATTTCACTTCTGTTTGTAAGGGTATTTTTGTACTTTCACTGTAACAATTCTGTTACAGAGTTTGTTAGGTGTGCAGCGTTATAAATTCTGTAGCTCATCATTTCCAACTTGAGATTGACAACATTCATAATGATATTACTGTCTTTCTTCATATTTGTACTCTCTGTATACACATATCAAAGTTAATATGGTATCAGAGCTGTGTATACAGTTTTGTCTTTGAGTTTTAAGATCAAACAGTTTGTGTGCAATTTGTAATTGAGCGTAATTTTGCGTTGCTAAAGTGTTTGTTGTTGATTAGCTGCGAGAAAGATCGAGAGAGATTGTTGTCCAGAGAGAAATGGCTACCGCCGGAGCAAGATTTACGTATGCAGATATGCAAAATCCATTGTTTTTGCATCCATCTGATGGACCACTATCTGTAAGTGTGCCTAAACTTGAAGGTGCTGCTGATTATAGAGCGTGGAAGAGATCGTTCGAGATTCAGCTGTCCGCTAAGAGAAAGCTAGGGTTTGTGAATGGAACAGTTGTTCGCAGTGTAGATGATGAAACTAATGGTGTCCAGTGGGATACGTGCAATAATCTGGTAATTGCTTGGATTCATAACAGTGTTTCAGATTCAATACGTAAATCTATATTGTTTATTGAGTCTGCTAGTGAAATATGGAGTCAATTAGAAACTCGATTCATGTTAACAAATGGATCTCGTAAGTACAAGTTGAATAAACAGATATTTGAGATGAAACAGAACAAGAGAACTGTTGGAGAGTATTATACAGCATTGAGTAGTGTTTGGGAAGAAATTGATGCTTTGAATGTGTTGCCTAGGGTTACAAATGCAACTCCTGAAATTACAAAATTGTTAGATACAATATTGTCTCAGAAAGCTGAATCAAAGTTGTTTCAGTTTCTTAATGGACTTGATGATGTCTATGCTTCTCAACGAAGCCAACTGTTGTTAATGTCACCGTTGCCAACGGTTGAAATTGCTTGTGCTGCAGTGCAGCAAGAGGAATCTCAGAGAGATATTCTTCAATCTGGTTTTAACTTTAATGATTTTGAAGGATCTGCTATGTATAGCAGAGGAGTGAATAGAAGCAATTTAGAATGTACATCTTGTCATGGTAAAGGTCATACTGTTGATAGATGTTGGAATCTCATTGGATATCCGAGATGGCATTCAAAGTATAAACCAAAATCAGTTACAAATTCTGGTTCTGGTGGATTTAAAAAGAGTTATGAACATCAGAATGATTACAGGAATGGTGGTCATAATCGTATGAGTAATAATGTTCAAGTGCATAATAGTGGTTCTGAACAAGCAGCTACTATTACTGCACAACAACTGAAACAATTGTTGACTTTGTTGCCAACTAAGAATGCAAAAGGTTCAGATACAGAAGAAGAGATTGATTTTAGTTTTTCTGGTATGGTGAGTGGTTGTAGATTTTCTGGAATGGTGAAGTCAAGTTCAGAAAAATGGATTGTGGATTCTGGTGCTACAGATCACATGTGTGCATCTATTGAGTTGTTACAAAATGTGAAGAGGATAACTTCAAACAGTGTAATCAAATTGCCTACTAGTGATTCTGCAGAGATAACTCATGTAGGAAATGTCAGAATGAAAAGTGGACTGGTGTTAGAGGATGTTTTGTATGTACCTTCATTTAAGCACAATTTATTATCCATTCACAAGTTATCACATGATAACAACTGCTATGTGAAGTTCAAACCTCTGACCTGTGAGATTGTATCAAATGTGTCACATAATGTTGTAGCTGAAGGAATACTTGAATCTGGTTTATACTACTTAACTGATGTTGCTGTTTTTTGGAGTTCAAATGTAGCTGAAGTGGATTCTTCTAAAGATGCACAATTTAATTTGTGGCATAATAGACTTGGACATGCATCAAAGACAGTTATGCTCAAAATTTCTCATGTACAAGGATATGTTCCTTCTGATTCTAATGAGGTATGTGTCACTTGTCCTCTGGCTAAGTTTCAGAAATTTCCTTATTCATTAAGCTCAAGTCATGCTTCTTCTCCTTTTGAGCTGGTTCATCTAGATACATGGGGTCCGTATAAGAGTTGTACTAGAGGAAAATATAGGTATTTCTTGACTTTGGTTGATGATTGTACTAGAATGTCCTGGATATATTTGTTAGAGCTCAAATCCCAGTTTCTTGAGGAATTTAAGGTGTTTCATGCTTATGTAAAGGTTCACTTTAAGGCTGATATACAAGTTTTAAGATCAGATAATGCATCTGAGTTTGAGGATGCAGAATGTAGAGCATTCTATAGTGCAAATGGAATTGAACATCAAACCTCATGCCCTTATAGACCACAGCAAAATTCAAGGGTAGAAAGAAAACATAAGCAGATTCTTGAATTGTCTAGAGCTCTAAGGTTTCAATCAGGATTGGATATTACTTACTGGGGAGATTGTGTAATGACTGCAGTGTATATCATGAATAGGTTGCCTACAGTGGCCTTGAATCATAAAACTCCTTTTGAGGTTTTATATAAAAAGCCAGTTGATTATGATTTTCTAAAAGTTTTTGGATGTCTGGCTTTTTTGTCTAATCCTGCTCATTCACATGATAAAATGGCTGCTAGAGGTATTCCTTGTGCCTTTTTAGGGTATGCACCTACTCAGAAAGGTTACAGATTTCTGGATTTAGTTTCTAAACATGTGTTTGTGTCAAGAGATGCAGTGTTTCATGAACACATTTTTCCTTTACATCCTGATACACCAAAACCATATATGTCACCTGTGCCAATTTCTTTACCATTTGTTCATCCTACTACTTATGATGATATTGTTGAGCCATCTGTTATAAACACTACTTCTGATTCTATTACAAATCATACTTCTAATTCCATACCCGTGTCTGAAATACCTCCACCACCTGTAAGGAGATCTGCAAGACTCACTAAAACTCCACCATGGTTAAGTGATTTTCATACAAGTAGTTCTCATGCCTCAAATATTGCTGCATTTACATCTCTACCTGTTGACACTAATTTTAGCTGTATGATGTCTTCAATTGCATTTACTCAAGATCCAGTGTTTTATTCTCAAGCTGTTAAACATAATCATTGGATTACTGCTATGAACACAGAGCTTGCAGCTTTAGAACTTAATGATACTTGGGATATAGTACCTTTACCACCAGGTAAGAAGGCAATCAAATGTAAATGGTTGTATAAAACCAAATACAAACCTGGTTGCAGTGTTGAAAGATATAAAAGCAGACTGGTGGTATTAGGTTGCAAACAACAGTATGGTGTGGATTACTCTGAGACATTTGCTCCAGTAGCAAAGATGTCTACTGTCAGAGCTTTATTGGCTGCAACTGCTGTGTTAGATTGGAAAGCAACACAAATGGATGTTACCAATGCATTTTTGCATGGTGATTTGTATGAGGATGTATATATGACACTACCACAGGGTTATACTGGTCTAGGTAGTAGAATTGATGGTTCTGTTGACTCTGTGGGTGATCATAAACAGCCAACTCTTGTTTGCAAGCTCAAGAAATCTTTGTATGGATTAAAACAGGCCCCAAGACAGTGGTTCAGTAAATTGTCTGAAGTTTTGTTATCTTTGAATTTTCAGCAATCTAAAAATGATTATAGCTTGTTTACTAAGACCACTGATTCATCTATTACACTGATATTGATCTATGTGGATGATCTTCTTATTACTGGTGATTCTCAGGAAGAAATCAACAAACTTAAGGGCATGTTGTCTCAAGCCTTTCATATGAAAGATCTAGGTGATCTCAGTTATTTTTTAGGTCTTGAAATTCATAGGAGCTCTGCTGGATTCTTTGTATCTCAGAAGAAATATACAACTGATGTACTCAGAGAGTTTCATATGGAATTTGCTACTCCAGTCAAGGGTCCAATGGAATACAATCTAAGGCTCACTTCCACTACAGGTGATGTCTTAGATGATCCTCAACCTTATCAAAGGCTACTTGGCAAGTTGATATATCTCACAGTTACCAGGCCGGACATAGCATTTGCTGTTCATACTCTCAGTCAGTTCATGCATATGCCTACTACTGCTCATATGCAGGCAGCAAAGCGATTGTTGAGATATCTTGCACGCACTGCTAGTCAACGTATTCTATTGGCTTCTGATTCTGCTGTTCAACTGCGAGCTTATTGTGATTCTGATTGGGCCAGCTGTCCAAACACTCGTAGATCAACAACAGGTTTTTGTATTTTTCTTGGTTCATCTCCTGTTTCCTGGAAAAGCAAAAAACATGCTGTTGTTGCTCGTTCTACAGCTGAAGCAGAGTATAGGGCCATGGCTCTCACTGCTTGTGAAGTTACTTGGTTGCAGGCATTATTCAGAGATATGGGGATCCAGTCACTATCTCCTGCATATGTTCATTGTGACAACAAGGCTGCTATATCCATTGCTGCAAATCCTGTGTTGCATGAGTGTACAAAACACATTGAGATCGATTGTCATTACATTCGTGACAAGGTCAAATCAGGAGACATTCTTACTCAGTTTGTACCTTCTCATGGTCAAATTGCAGATGTTCTCACTAAAGCTCTACCTGCTAGACAGCACAAACATCTTGTTAGCAAGCTTGGAGCTGCTACTCCTTCTGAATTTGATGCTTCTTTGGACAGTTCTAGCAGCTCAGCTTGAGGGGGACTAATAGAGAATGTAACTGTCAGGACTATTTTCATAATTTCACTTCTGTTTGTAAGGGTATTTTTGTACTTTCACTGTAACAATTCTGTTACAGAGTTTGTTAGGTGTGCAGCGTTATAAACTCTGTAGCTCATCATTTCCAACTTGAGATTGACAACATTCATAATGATTTTACTGTCTTTCTTCATATTTGTGCTCTCTGTATACACATATCAAAGTTAATATTTAGCAACAACCATGTATGGTAAAAGACAACCTGGCTAACTGAAACATCTTAGTAAGCAGAGGAAAAGAAAGCAAAAATGATTCCCTAGTAGCGGTGAGCAAAATAGGAGCAGCCTAAACCGTGAAAACGGGTGTTGGTGACTTTTTTGGGCACTATATACAACTTGCTAGATTAGCTATTAGGTGAATCAGTGCTTTGGACCTTTTTCTTCCCTATTTTGTATGTAAAGTCTAAAGAGCCAAGTGCAAGTGTGAATAACCCACCGGCCTATTACAGAATACAGAATACAGATTACACAAGACTGAAAGGAAGAAGGAAGCTGGACTTCTACAACCTTTACCTATTCCAGATAGACCGTGGCAGTCAGTATCTATGGATTTTATTCTTGGGTTGCCTCAGGTGGAGGGAAAGGGGTCAATCTTTGTGGTGGTTGATCGGTTTTCGAAGTATGCTGTGTTCATTCCTGCACCAAAGGTGTGTACAGCAGAGGTAGCAGCTGGCCTATTCTTTCAGCATGTGGTGAAACATTTTGGGTTGCCAGAGGATATTATTAGTGATCGGGATAGCAGGTTCAAAGGGCGGTTCTGGATAGCATTGTTTGGGTTCTTGGGAAGTGAGTTGAAGTTCTCTACTGCAAATCATCCCCAAACAGATGGTCAGATGGAGCGAATGAATCAGCTACTAGAGGAGTATCTCAGGCACTATGTTTCAGCTAGTCAGAAAAATTGGCTAGAGTTGATGGATGTAGCACAGTTCTGCTATAACCTACATCAGTCTTCAGCGACTGGTAAGAGCCCCTTCGAGGTGATTTTTGGGTTTCAGTCGAGAACCCCAAACGAAGTGGCAGTTCAGAAATCAGGTGGTGCTTGTCCCGCAGCCTACAGGTATGCATTTGGTAAACAGGAGATGGTTGATGAAGCCAAAGCTAGTCTGGAGAAAGCTGTTTGGAGGATGAAGAAGTACGCTGATAGAAAGCGTCGTCCCTTAGAGTTTGAGGTTGGCGACCAGGTGTTGTTGAAATTGACACCACAGATCTGGAAGAAGATAAAGTCCAGAAAAATTCACAAGGGGTTAGTTCAGAAGTATGACGGGCCCTTTGAGATAGTGAAGAAAGTAGGCACTGTGGCTTATCGGTTGAAGCTGCCCGACAGATTGAAGGTACATCCTACTTTTCATGTGAGTTTCTTGAAGCCGTTCCAACCAGACTTACTGCTTGATGGGAGGAAGCAGAAGAAAAGAGCACCTCCAGTGGTCAGAGTATAGTTTGAGAAGAAGATAAAGAAAATTCTGGATCATAATACTCAAGGGATGAGTAAGAAGAACAGAAGGACTGATTATCTGATTCAGTGGGAAGGCGAGGAAGAAGCTGATGCTACTTGGGAGAAAGGTGTGACCTTGTGGCAGTTTGAAGATCAAATTCGGGAATATTGGGATCGCCCCTCGATGAGGACATCGAGCTCTTTTAGTGGGGGTGGTTTGTTAGACCCTTAAGAGATTTTCATGCCCTAGTGTTGGGTGTAGAGGCGAAGGCGTGCTTGAGGTTCACGATTCTGTCTTGGGCATGAACACTAGGCGAAGTCAAGTATGGGACTTGACATAAAAACTAAGGCATTGAGATGAAGTGGGCATTTGAGGCACTTACACGGATTGGGCTTGTCTAAGGCATGAAGCATTCAACCAGGCACAGACATAGTGAATGTGGGCTTGAGCAGAGGCACACTTGGGCTTAGGGGAGTCATGCAGCATGGCGCAAGAGGGAGAGAGGCAAAGCATGGGCCTGGCCAGTCCAAAGCATTGGGCCTCCATGACACACATGCGACATGGGAGAAGAGTCTTCTAGTTCAAATATAGTGAGGCAAAGCTGGGCCAGAATTCTATAGTTGGGCTGGTTCGAAGCAGGATGCAAGTGAAAGACATGGGCCAAGGTGTAGGGTGTAAATGGGCTTATCAATTTTTAAAACCACCGACCATGATCAATTAATTGGCCATTAGCCATGTTCATTTGTGTATGCATACTGAAAGTTCTTTGAAATTAAAATTTTAAATATCCATCATGTTATTGTCAAAAATAAAAAAAATATTAATCATGTCATTACATTGGCTGATGAACAATAATTATAAAGGAGATATTAAGTTCAAGTTCACAATTAGTATATGTAATTATGTATCTATATATATTATAATAGCAGGAGATTGAAGAGCCTTTTACTCACAATCTTCAAAATATTTTTCTTTATTTTTCACATTTTTGATTTTTTTTACTAAAATAATTTCCATACATTTAATAAATTTTGAATTAGTCATTAATTATATCTATTAAATATATATTAAATGCACTTCATTATATATTTAATTATAAAATTTTAGCAGTCTTTATTAGAACATTATAACTATTATATTAATATAAAATATTGATTATCTATATAAAAGTACAACTATTTCAAGGCAAAACGATAAAATAAAAGCATTTATATCGTACATTTCTAATCCTTAATTAAAATCACAAGTTTTTTCGACAACAATAAAAATACGATTTTACATTTTCGATAAATTCATAATCTGTGACCGTGAAAATCAAGATAAGATACAGAAGTATATAAATTTTCTAATTAACATTCCACAATTTATATACAAGTAATATTGTAGAATTTACTTATACACATGAACAAATTACACACGGGGTGTGATCAACTCGATTAAATTGAACCAACCTAACCCTTTTCTTCACTGATTAAATCAATAAAAAAGTTATACATTCGTTGTTCCATTATAGTGTGTTGGAATAAATTAATATTTTAACTAAACACATTCTTATACTATTACTAATCAAATAATCATGTATGTTATGAGACGGGCATCGGTATTTAAGAACGTTAATTAGTTTTATTTAATATTTATATATGTTTATTATAAAAATTATGTTGACATTGTAATTTTGTATGAAAAAAAGTAAAAGGTCTTTAAGGAGTTGTTGGCGTTGATAATATGTTAAAGGATATATATTGTAATAGCAGTAGATCGGAGCACCTTTCACTCTGAAGCTTCACTGATTAAATCAATAAAAAGGTTATACATTCGTTGTTCCATTATATTATGTTGGAATAAATTAATATTTTAACTATACACATTCTTATACTATTACTAACCAATTAATCATGCATATATGTTATGAGACGGGCATTGGGGTTTAAGAACGTTAATTAGTTATATTTAATATTTATAAATGTTTATTATAAAAATTATGTTGACATTGTAATTTGGTATGAAAAAAAGTAAAAGACCTTTAAGGAGTTGTTGTAGTTAATAATATGTTAGAGGATATCTATATTTATATATATTATAATGCCTGGAGATCGAAAAGTTACCAGAAGCGTTCAAGATAGTTTTCTTGAATTTTTGTTTTTTTGATTTTTTTAGTAAAATTATTTTTTTGCATTAAATAGCTCTTAATGAAATATTAATTAGTCGTTAATTATACCTAATAAATATGTAATAAAATTATTTTATTTAAAAAACTATAAAACTTTATTTGAGCATTTTAATTATTAATTCAATATTAAATAGTAATTGCATATATAATTAAGTTTATTTTTAATTAAAATGACGACTAAAAATTGTTTACATTGCGTCCTTTTATATTCCCTATCGAATACCACTCCAATTTCTTTTCGGACAATTGTAGTATAGACGATCCTTAACTTCTCAAGCAATCTTTATTATTGTTGATTGTGGAAATCGTAATAAATTATAGAAGTATATAAATCTTCGCTTAACACCTGTAATAAAAATAGTACAAATAGATTTTTATTTTTACACATGTGTTATGACCAAACTGATTAAATTGAAAAACCCCAATTTTATCGGTAGATTAAATCGATAAAACAGTTATACACCCTTTGTTCATTATATTGTGTCGAAATAAATTAATATTATAATTAAATAAATTCTTACACTATTACTACTGAACATGTATGTTATGAGAGAGGCGTCGGCTTTTTTTTTTTTGACGAAAGGTGCTCCCCCTCAACAACATTTGCATTTGTGGCATCACCATCAGTAATTGGTGCCTCATCAGGAATATATGAATCGTCAGGGAGTTGATATGCAAAATTAACTCTCTAAATCACTAGAACTCATTATATCCTAGCTTATAAGTTGTGCATTAATATTAATATTTTTAGGAAGCTTCAAATTTGATGATCTATAGCTCAATTGACCTTCGCACGATAAAAACCATTGTTAGACCAGTGTTCATTACTCTCAGCACCCCAACTATCTACATGCCGAATACCAGCTATAGACATGCCGAAAGTAGAAGCCCACATAGGATGAACAATCTTTGTTTGTGAAAGGTGAGCTTTTGCAATAATCTTCACTACTCCAGCCCCGATGCGAGCTTTCTGGATCCCAAAAAACATCCTGTAAATCATTTTCAAAAGAACCAACATAGAGATAAACGCACAAGTGAAACAACAAACGACAAAATGACTAACAATCGCACAATACCACGCCAAAAAGCGAGATGAAAAAAAATCCAAAAATTCAAAAACCTCGGAAAGACACCAAATTTTAGTATGATGATAAGCCGAAGATTTAGAGTC
This sequence comes from Saposhnikovia divaricata, assembly GCA_036435485.1. NCBI lineage: Eukaryota > Viridiplantae > Streptophyta > Magnoliopsida > Apiales > Apiaceae > Saposhnikovia > Saposhnikovia divaricata. Next base: position 47,994,438 of record CM071594.1, on the reverse strand, counting down.
TAAGGATGATTTTTATTTGAAGATTCGAGCTACAGACCTATGCAGATCTGAGAAAACTCAAATGGTTTTATTGAATGAAAATGAATGAAAAATAAGAAAGAGGGGGTTAGATGTGAAGGTGGAGGACCAAAAGTGGGATGATGGAAGGATGAAGGATTTAAGAGATAGAAGAAGGTTGTAGATCTGGGGGCTGATTAAGAAAAACGGGCGAGTCGACTCTCATCAAAGGGTTAGGGTTTTTAAATAGATTATCTATGGCCTAGAGAGGCGTCGGCTTTAAAAAGTGTTATTATATATAATATTTATAACTTTTGATCGTAAAGATTACGTTTGTATTATAATTGCTACTTTTTATGTTTATGATATTTTAGAGATTATTAAAATTTTAGATATATAAAGAGAGTATCTTCAAACTTATAATTCATGCAAATTGTTTTAAATCAAATTTTTTAAAAAATTCTTAAGAGACCAGTCAATTTTTGAAAATAATTAATCTATTTTCAATATTTTAAGATGAAAATTTATGATCCGCGAATTTATGAATCGCGCGAAGCGTGGATAAGTTGCCTAGTATATTATAATGCCTGGAGATCAGAAAGTCACCAGAAGCGTTTAAGATAATTTTCTTGAATTGTCATATTTTAGATTTTTTTATCAAAATTCTTTTCGAGCATTAAATAACTCATTATAGCATCTTAATGGCATTTATAATCATTAATTACACTTATTAAATAAATATGTATATTAAATTTACTTCATATTATTTATATAAAAGATTGACAAACTTTATTTGAGCATTATAAGTATTATTTCAATATAAAATATTAATTATATGTATAAAATTAATAATATTTTTTATTTAAATTAACGACTTAAAATTGTTAACATTGCGTCATTTTTTATTGTGTCAAAGTGTTATACACATGTTGTTTCATTATATTATGTCAAACGAAATTAATATTCTAATTATATAAATTCTTATACTTTTATGAGCATGTATATTATGAGAGGGGTGTCGGATTTAAAAATATTATTTAGTTATATTTAATATTTAATTGCTATTTTGCATGTTTAAAATTTTTTAAGATTATTAAAATTCTTGATATATAATGAGAGTATTATTCTAACTAATAATTCATAGAAACTGTTTTAGCTAAAATTTTTTAGGAAATTTTTAAAATACCTATTAATTTTTATATTAATTTATTATTTTTAGTAAATAAAAATAAATTTTATTAACCGCGCAAAGCGCGGCTAAGTTGCCTAGTGTAACAGTACTATTCGGGCACTTTCTATTAACATTTTTATACTATAATATTTTAATAATATTTAATTACACCAAGAATTACTAACATTCTCTCCAAACTTTGCCCATACATATGCTCGTGAACATATATTAACGAAATAATATGTTAGTAAAATTGGATTAGTTTAAGGTGGGTGTATGAGTGTGTATAATTATCAAAAAAAAAATAAGCATTCCATTCATATTTGAATGTATACATGAATGTTTATGAAATAATATGTTAATTTATTTTGTTTATTAATTATTTTCTTTTGTTAAATTTATACATTATCATATTATAAATAATTATATTATAACATATGTTACATTGTAAATGATGGCGTTAGCTGTTATGTATATTAATTAAATTTGATCTAAATTTGACAAGTGTAAACTAGAATTATGTTTTTGGTTTTCGATATTTTATGTCTTACTTTCTTTTCATTTTAATGTAATAAAAAAATTTAGAAAAAAATTTGAGATGTTCGTGAATATGAGATCATAAACAGTATTCATGAGATGTTGAGCTGGTATGCATGAGACGTTTGTGACTAATTATTTGTGAGACATGTTCATGAACAGTTCGCAAACATGTTCGTGAATAACACTGTTAATGAGTTAATACACAAATAAAAATATTGATTCGATACAAATTCGAGTTCAATATATTTATAACGAATTGATACACAAATAATCAAGAATTCGGCTCGATTCGATTCATTTACGACCCTACATTCATCACGTTCATTTGATAAATATACGATGGAACGGTTGAAAAGTGATATATTAGCTAATAAAGAGTAATCGAAATATGTAATATCTTTTTCAAAATAAAAATGTTAGGTACCTTAAATTGGTTCCCAAAAAAATTTCCAAATACCAAATGTAGATTGGTTATAATAATAATAGACCCCTTGCATTAACACCAACCACTCAATCAAAAATTTTTACTATGCCATGTTTAGCTTTGCCACGTTATTTGTAAGTAATTTTTGGGTATCAATTTAGGGTACCTAGCATTACTCTTTTCAAAAATCTCTACCATTCATTTTACATTTATGATCCAACAATTGAAATTGGGTTAAGATATATGCCCAACCTAAAATTATTTGGTTAAGAGTCCCAAATGACGTGGCATTAATGATTTGGCAGTATGAGATATTTTAATTGGTGTGATTGATTTGAATCCAGGAGGGCCCATCATAATATGACCAATCAAAAAATGACATGTGTCATTTGAGAATTTTTTTTGAGATCCAATTTGGGGAATCTAGCATATTCCTTTTGAAAAAATATAATAGAGGGTGTGTAACAATAATTTTAGGATGTATATATATCAACATTATTAAAAATTAATCGTTTACATATGAATACAATTTTTAGGGACCAACTCGTGAGTTGTGATATATAATATACTAATTAACAAATACTCTGCCTCAACCAAATTATATGTCAAACTTAGGAAATATGAAGAAAACATTTTCAACTCGCAGAGGAAAGGTACATGGAGGCACTATATTCGGCAGGATGAGTGCTGAGAACATTAGTGACTATAACATAAGTTTATTTAAAAAGTTAAAAGAATAATCTTCCATCTAAAGATATCTTGTATAGAAATTAAACAGTATCAACCGGCCATATGATGCTTTAGCAATATCCCCTTTTACACGAGTAACAAGTTAGTTTATAGTTGGGCATATCACACATGCATGTGTGTGAGTGAAGTAATTAAGGTGGAATGATGTATGGCCACCGGTTTCTGTTTGTTAGTTGCTAAATTGATGGTGGTGGCAAGTTAAGTGAACCACAATACATAGCACTCATTCTAGTTCTTGTTCAAATATCATTATCCATCACTTGCTAGGTGCTAATTTATTGCTTGTTAGCTCATCCAATACTCTACACCCTGAATTAGCTCTATTTAAAGTTTATATATATCGCTATTTGATAATTCTAACCAGTAACGGGCCTATATTAGGCCGAGTATATGCCTCGATCCACCCTAAAATTTCGGTCTAAGTAGTATTGTGATGGTTTATAATTGAAGTTTATTGCTGGTTTGCATTGCAATTTTGAGAGAAACTACCACGGTTCAAATCCGATGACCAACAAAACTTGCTAATTTATCGTCATTTTTAGTTCAGCTCAAGCAAGTTTTCTTCTTTTTATAAGTATCTTTAGTTTAGCTAATTTTTAGACTTTATTCATGCTTCTAAAAAAAAAAAAGAATGTTTTTTCGATCAAGATGCGCCTTCGGCTTCGCTAGCAGATTGTACATAACCTGAATTTGTGGGAAATTGTATGTACTATGTACGTGAATGTGTTAAGTAATTATCATTCTCTCATATTATATTAAATAATCAATTATTATAAAATTTTAAAATATTAGAATTTTTTTTATCAGAATCCTATATTAATATTTTAGTACAAAATAGTATTCTTAAAAACTCTCGGTTCCCAAGTACGTCACTGTATAGAGAAGCTTGATAGACACACAACTATAACATGCCTGTCGCAAATTGGAAGTAAAGCCGGATGATATAAACAAATTAGCAGCCTTTATTTTATAGTACGTTCATAGGAATTATATTAAATTAAGTGTATACATATACGGATTATAGATCTATCATAATAATTAAAAACTACTAATAATCAAGAACTACAAACTTAATTATTCGAGTCAACTGTATATACATTAGTACTATTTTTCGGGTTAGTATACTAACTATAAAGTGGTGGATCACTTGCTACTTGCTAGTCATTCCTGCACCACGTTATTAATTGGTGCATGAATAAAGGCAAAATGCAAGCTAGCTAGCTTCTAAGAACCAAGAATATTAAATTCATATAATTATTATTTTTCCGTAATTTGGAATAAAAACATTTCGAATTATTTTACTTCAGTTTGACGAGTCAAGGTGAAAATATTCTATTATAATTTATTTTAGCTTATTTTGAATTTATATGATATTTTAGTTCGGTTTGGGCGAATAATTAAATCGCCAATAGGAGATGATATCGTTATATACGAATAAAAGGGATCAAGAATGATCATTTAGAACCTTATATGTGTTTTGTAATTGTATTAGACTCCGGGATAATTATTTATAACCTTTCGAAAAACGTGCAATTCAGTTCATCTTTATCCGTTAAAGGCCATTCTCAAAATTCCCGGGGTTTCGATTTAAAATCATTTTCGTATCTATATTCGTCAAAAAAATCTCAAAATTTTCCAAATTCATTTTGTAAGCTTTATAAATTTTCAGTAATCGATTCTTTTTTTTTCATAAAAATATTTTCGTTCTATCGGACCTGTAATTAATTTTATCAGTACTTTCGGGCCGATTAAAAGTTAATTAGGGTTCCGAATATTTCGGGAACAAACAGTCATTACGTAACTTTTCTTATTTGACCAATCAAGATCAGATATTTCCACCAATCCATAATCACACAGCTAGCCAATCAGATTGAGGCAAATTATTTTCAAAAATCATTTTATTGTTAAGATTGAAATAATTTCATATTTGTTCTCGATGATCGAACCACATTTTGAAGACGATATTGATATCCGATTCTGGAGTGCAAGTAACCAAATCGAAGCTCTCGAAGTCTAGTTTCATAATCTATCATTAGTTTTCATGTGAGGTAATTTCTCGAATTTTCATGATTTTTCTTTTAAAAATTCGAATTTAGGGTTCTTGAACCAAAAATTGGGGATTTTGATTTCGTTGATTGTGTAGTCGATTTGATTGTTTGTGTAGCTTCTAGGGGTCCTAAACAACATGTGTATGTGCTCAATTTCATGGTTGATGTTCGTTTTTGTAGAAAACGAGTTTGTAAGTTTATGTTCGTTTTTCAAATCATTCATCCGTCGTGTGTGATGATTGTTCGTATTAGGGGTGTTAGGGGTTAGTTTACTCGTGTTCTAAACTTTGATTTGTGATGCTAAGTGTGTGATTTGGCTGAGTATTGAGCGAAAACGAATTTGGCCGGACATTATCGCCGAATTTTCTTTGAGCTCGCCGGATTACTTCGATTCCGGTTGCTTATCGATTGGTTTTGGTCGTAGTAATGTTGTTATAGTGTGTATCTGTTATGGCAAGAAAAAGGAATGCAAAACTGTGAGTTTGGGAGCTTGTATCGGAGTTGCCGGAAGAACCGAGCTCGCCGGAATCTGGGGAAGGCCTGCCGGATTCTGGAAAATTCCGGCGGTGTTCTTCATTTTCCGGCAGCTGTTCTTCAAATAGGATTTTGATCTGTTTTAGTGACAAGTGGTAAAAACAGTTATGTTTTTAACTTTTTACCAATTATTATTTTCCTTCTACCAAATTACTTTACCTTTTTACAATAAAGGTAATTCAATTTTTTTTACTTTTACAAAATTCTTTTACTTTACCACTTTTAGTGAAAATCTGAATTTTACATTTAAAATTTAGAATTTAATTTCAGAAATTGTGTTTTTGAAATTCAAAATTATTTCTGAATTATTATTTAATTATTTAATTATTTGTTTTTTAAGGCAAAATGATTAAGAATTAATTACTTTTAACTACTTTAATTAATTTCAAATAATAATTTAATTAATATAATTATTCGATAAATGAAAGGATTTATTGAATAATTTTATTAATTAGTTATTAGTTGAATTTAATTAATTTAATTAGAGTTATTTAATTCTTAATTAATCCATTTTCTATTTTAAAATGATTTAAAAATAGTGTTCAATCGTTTAAAAAAATCCAGAAAATGTTTTAAAAATATTTTAAAATATTCTGAGTTGGATTTTATTCAAAAATCAAGATCGAGGATTATTTTAAAATTATATCTTGAGATCAGTTAATTATGGAAGTGAGTATTATGTGCTGTTTTGTGGAATTTACCTGCTTAAATGCTATGTGAGCTATGTGTATTGACTGGTAGCGAGTCTTAAATGTTTCTGAAGTTGATTAAATGTGGAATATGAATAGTATGGTCTATCTGATGTGGATTAAATGGCTGAGTGTTATGTGATTTACGTGTATTATGTGATGTTGAGTCGTAAAAGTGATTAATCATTGGACTAAGAGTTTAAATGCTCTATTTGAATCCAGTATGTTTGCGAGAGGTGTTTAAATTAGAAAAAGGTCAGAATGAGGTATTGATTTGAGATAAAGATTGTTAAACTAAGTGGACAAGACGTATGGAAGTCAGTGATTAAGTGTGACGGCCAGATAATTAGACGGTTAAGCTGGTTTACCAGGCAAGTATTTTCCCTTCACTTCTTGTTCAAGTGATATTTACTTTTAATTGTTTCAGATTATGACGTCACCCCTTTTATTGTCGATCTCGTCGATATTATTGTTATTATTGTTCATTCAATTGTTACCCCATTTATTGTCAATCTCGTCGACATTTATTCTTATTGTTGGTTATTCAGTTATCACCCCAATTACTATATCGATCTTGTTGATATCTAAGATAGAACTGTTGATTCCTTTATTCGACCAGTTGAGTTGTTGTTCTAGAACGCGAGTGTTCCAGATTGTTTGATTGTAAGAGGTTGTCGATTGTTCCGACAGCTAGTGCGTTGGATATAAAATTGGAATGTTTTTGGATGTCCCTTTGGGGAGACCATATTGTGGTCAACGGATGTCCCTTCGGGGAGACCATATAATGGTCAACGGATGTCCCTTCGGGGAGACCAGTTTAATGGTCAGAAGTTGAGGCCAATGTGTGCCGTGGATCCATTTAGAGGGACTTTGCTGTGTGCACTGTCCGGGGTTAGTGGGGGTCTGATCAGCCGCCTAACTCCACTATTTTTTTAAAATATATATAAATCCAATTCTAATCTATACATTGAGTTTGAATTGCTTAAAGTCTGATTTAGAGCTGTAAACGAACCGAACTCGGACGAAATTTTAACGAACACGAACAAATTCTTAACGAACCGAACAATGTTCGGTAAGCTTATCGGACAATTTTTCTTGTCCGAACTCGAGTTCGGTAATGAACCGAACCGAACACGAACTGTTCGCGAACATACCGAACCGAACACGAACAGTTCGGTAATTATATATATAATATTGTATAACAAATTAATATAATAATTTGAAAATTAAAAAAATTAAAATAAAATTGTAAATTTTATTATTTTTATCGAACGAACCGAACTCGGACGAACTCTTAACGAACTCGGACGAAATCTTAACGAACCGAACAATGTTCGGTAACCTTAGCGAACATATTTTCTTGTTCGAACTCGAGTTCGGTAAGCTTATCGGACGAGCTAACCGAACTCGAACACGAACGAACGAACCGAGCTTAACGAACAGTTCGGTTCGTTAAACAGCTCTAGTCTGATTCCTTTGAAGCCTATGATGTTTGTTCTTGTTGATCAAAACTTATTAGTGTTCTTGATATTTATACACATCTATACTTGCTGAGCACTGTTAGCTCACTCTTGCATTGTTGTTTTATTTCTCCAGTTTATAGAGACGAGATGAGTGGACCTTGTGGTCAGATGAGTAGTCTTGCTCCTACAGCGAGAGGTGGTGTTCAAGTTGTTGACTTGGTCGGGTAGTGACTCGAGCTTTGTCAAAGGTTGGTTAATTAGTTCAACAGATGGACTTAGCTGTTATTAATTTGTAAAACCATTTTATTTGGAGTTTGGATTGTATTAATGTAATTCAATAGTTTGTTTCATACCATAACCTGTATGTGATCTTGGATCAGGGGTATTTTATTATTATATTATGTTTATATCCAGGTATGTGTTGTGTGGATTGTGGTTAGTGGCCCCAAATCTGTACCCCAGGTTATGGGATGCTACATAGCTACCCATAGAATCTCTTACTTTCATACCCACTAATCTCTGTTTATTAATATTACTCCTCCCAATCCCTCTTACTTATTTATAAATGAGTTGAGCATGTAATTTAAAAAAAGTTAAATATATAAATAAATAGAAAAAAAATTAAACAATTGAGTAAAATGGTGGAACCAATCAATATTTCATTTAATAAAGTAAATTTAGTGGTGTAAAGCAGTGAATGTAGTTACTTTTTACTCTTTCCGTCCCAATTTATCTTTCTTGTTTGACCTTTTACTATCAAATTGATTAAACCTTGGCTGAAATTTTCATATAGTATATAATTGAAAACAACTCTAAAAATTATATCATTAGAAAGTATTGTAATTTATTTTAATATGTATTTTTTTAGTTTTTGAAAATAATGAAAAAAACATTTTTAATTTATGATCAAAGTTGGGTCAATTTGACTATAAAAAGTCAAACAAGTATTATAAAATTGGGTTTTATATCAAAGTGGCCACTCGGTTCGTCAAAAACTATCACTTAACCCACCATACTCATCGGGATCTCATTTAAACCACTAAACTAAGAAAATATATCATTTGCCCCCTGCATTCACAAAAATAATACAATTTACGGTGGTCTAAGTGATATATAGGGGGGCAAATGATATGTTTTCTTAGTTTAGTGGTGTAAATGAGATCCCGATGAGTACGATGGGTTAAGTGATAATTTTTGACGAAACGAGTGACCACTTTGATATAAAACCCTTATAAAATTTTACTATGTTGGTTAAGTTTTGGAATGTAAAAAATTGAGAGGAATATTTAAAAAGGAAAATGTAAAAGAATTAGAGGGACAAAAGGAGTGGTAGATACTACTACTAAAGTTTTTTTTTTTAGTGTATTTAAACAAAATCAAGTGTCATCCCGCATCGAAACTCAGAAAATGCGCACGAGAAGGACGGACTTATGTTCGTACTCGTGTAAAGTTTTTCAGGTAGGAGTAAAAAAGAAAATAATTTTTTTGAAATATTTCAATACTTTGTGAATTTGTGGGATGCGAAAAACTTGGGAACTTGAAATACATGTGGCGGGGAATCTAGTGAAATATGTGGTTCTTGGTAATTCTTCGTTAGTTTGTAAAATTTACACTACAGCCAACAAGAAACTCCCCGTCTTTTCACGGGTGAGGATCCTTTGTCCCCTTCTCCATGTCTCCTTTTGTGTCCCCTATACAAAATGGATATCCCTGGCGGGGTTTATTGTAAGGAAAATGGAAATAAAATATTTTTATTTCCATTTTCCTTACAATGGGCCCTACCAGAGGCACCCATTTTGTATAGGGAACACAAAAGGGGATATGAAGAAGGGGACAGAAGATCCGGGCTCTTTTTTCACATCATAAAAACAGAAGAATAGGGATTTTCAAAGTAACTGCCGCAAAAAATCTACCAAATGTACATGGATAGCATATTAAGCAAAGTAGTTAGCCCACTTACTAATTTAATGACTTTATGCCTGCCTTGTAAACTAATTTTATGCCAACTCCATTCTCTACCAAACACATTTGTTACAGACAAACATACAGTATCATAGACATATACTTAATGGGGTCCGGCCTGGTGCAAACGTATACACCAGACTGTTTATGGAACATACGGTTCCAGAGTCGTTGGATCGTATGTTCCAGAGCCGTATGCCGTTGGATACGGCTCTGATTTAAAAAAAAAATTCACCGTACAGTAACAAGTTTCCGCGGTACGGAAAAATTACAAAAATATCTCAACTGTTCACGTACCGCAGAAATTTCTGCGGTACGATGAACAGTAGATTTTGATGTGAAAACAGGGGGGCATTTTGATAATTGTCCCGTACCGGGGAAACTTTTTGCGGTACGATGATTTTTTTTTTTTTTTTAAATTAGAATCGTTGGATCAACGATCCAACGGCTCTGGAACCATATGTTCCATAAAAAGTCCGGTGCATACGTTTTCACCAGACCGTTTGCCATACTTAATAAGATGAAGAACCAGCCAGTTTTCAACCATTCCCACAATCGGCTGGTGAGTTTGGGTACAAACTAAACGCAACTCATAACTCTTATCTGGCAAATTATGTGGACCTAAATTAGGCCAAGTTGGAATATCTTGTTTTCCTCTCTGACAGCCTTGTGGAATTTGTTGTAACACCAGTTTAGTTGCCAAAGACAAGTGAAGCAGTTCACCACTTGTTAGCTTCCTCACAAGTAGGAGCAAACATGACAGTACCTTTTCTGGAATTCACTTAAACAAAATCTAATGAATTCGGTCATCTTAATGCAATTTATTTTATTGAATCTGAATCTATAGGAGTAGTTTTTGTATTCGATTAAATCATTTTGGTGCACCGGTAGTTTTAAGAAAGCATAAATCTGGTTATGATCAGTGGCCCTTGAAATTGACCATCAATGCCATGGCTACATAAAAAACATGCTCACAATAACAAACAGCAAATTAAAACCGAAGATCTAGCTAAGACACTTAAGACATCTATTCTTTTACTTCAGAGATCAGAGTAACAAGAGAAAATAAGTATCATTTCGGTGACAATGATATGCTCTCTAGGCACAGATTAGCAGAAAGTCTTTCCTGTAGACCCACAATTAACATGAACCATTTAGACAAACAAAATCACGAATGCCACTGATCCTCAAATAGACAAAGACACACGTACTATTCTATATGCACATCCCGAACCTAAAAATTAAAAAGACTTGTGAACAATTATAAAGAAAAGCTCAGAAGCCAAGCGTAACAAAGATATTTCATTGAAGAACCATCACAAAGTTGGTTCAACTTATATGTTAACTGCCTCATCACTGCAATCTCAAAACATTCTCATCCCACATAACAAATTCATACAAATAATTGAGTAAACATTCATATATTGCTACTTTAAATTTAGAGGAAAGCCATTGTTAAGGTAAACTAACTCCTCTCATCGTGATAAGTAAGCTTTAATATAGGCACCGTGCAAAAGGCAACTTTTCATTGGGTATAAAAAGCACCCGTTTAAGTATGCCTAAACAAAAACAACAAACAAACAAGCTTATAAATAAAGATTGTCAAATATTACCAGCATATTGTATCAGAGAATAACTAAAGATATTCAATGGGTCTTAAGGCCGGTGGATTAATCTGGGCTCCAAGCGGCAGTCAGGTCGTTACTTAAATAAACGCCTGCTGTTGACTCTGTGTTAGAGCCCACCTATACATACAACACAAATTTAACATACACACACGTATAGAGATACAGAGAGAAAGAGTTTGAGAAACAACAACCATGGCCGCCGAACAAGTGTGGAGGTCAGTGTGATATGTTTATATCGAGAGAGTGGGTTGCCCTACTTCACTAAGCCCATTTTAATTGGGCCCAAAATACTGTTTAGTGATAAACTATTGATAGTGCCACTGGCCCATTAACGTTTATTTAAGAGATAGATAGCCCTTGGGCCTGTCGGTCGCTATTGGCTAGTGATTATCTCAAGGTCTTTTTGGAATAAAAACATGGCAATAAGAACACAGCAAGATAGCCTTCTTCCAGGATTAACTTAAAAATGTTGCTACTGTGATTGAATTACTCAAATGGTGTCCATAGCACCCATTTGCAATGGATCTGGGCCTGCGCTCATTTTTCTTTACCCCTAAACTATTTTCTTTCGGTGTCTGGTCTTGTATTTGTAGTCTCTCTGTGTTACTTCATGTCTGAAAAATAAGTTTTTATGTGTTACTCTCACCGTAATTTCTACTGTATTTATTTGTGTCGCAGAAGAATGACTTTTAATCAATATCGAAATGTGTTGCTTTTAGTCCTCTAAGAAAGAATAAATTACAGAATTGTGGGTGAACTTAATCCAAATTTGCACTAGTGGCATGAGTTTGAAATGGTGTCAGTCGGCAATCATCTTCTGAGCTGCCATTGCATCATTCAAGCAGTTACTACTCGCCATGTGTCTCAGATTTTGGTTTTACATGTTCAGCAAACAACAGGTATCACCCACACAAAGAGGGTGTTTGGGATTGCTTAAAATAAGTTACTTTTGACTTAATGGGGGTATTTTTAACTTAAAGGAGAAAGTAAAGTTGTTTACTTTAAGTTGAATGAAAGTGTTTGGGTAATTTTACTTAAAGTTAAACGGGGGTTTAATAATTTTGGTTTAAAGTGAAATTTAACTTTAAAAAAATTTAAATTCATGATATTTAAGCTTTACAAGAATTGTGAAAAAAAATAAAAAATAAAAAAAATCCATAAGTCATAAGTCAAAAGTACCTAAATGGAACTTATGACTTAAAGCAGTTTTTTAACTTAAAGTCGGCTTAAAGCCATGGTACACAAACAGAGCAAAAACGACTTAAAGCTATTTTTAGCTTTAAGCCGTCTTGCCAAACGGCCTCAAATATTTCATGTCAAAGTGAATGAATAAAACATTTATTTATGAGGTTAATTAGGCCAACTTTGCTTGTTGGAATAAATTTCTTAACTTAGCCTTCTCCTTACATAATTATTTACCATGAACATAGCTTTTTTATCACCAAACCAACAAAGAATAAACATAATCAATGCAAAACAATCAATACACAAAACCTCCACAATCGAAACTTTATATAAACAGACTTTAATGACATAGCTCCCAAGTTGCATGAAATCCTCCTTGAAGCGCCTTTTCAGAGCTTCACAAAAGGGTACACCTCAAACCTCACATTACAACTCCCGCCAAGAACTCTTCCACCTATCTTTTCCTGCGGTAAATTGCTATAAATTTGATCATCTAGGCACTTCTTACAGTCATAGCTTGAAATATCCCATGTACATTGAGCTAACCCGTAAATCGTTGTATTTTCATCAACGACTATCTCCCCTCTTGCGTATCGTTTTGTACTAATAGAAGCCTCCTGTGATAACTTACCCAATAACTCACTATTTCTCTGCTTAAACACATTCTGATTATTAGTAATGTTGTTGACATTCAAAAGGGAAACAACAACACTTCTGTCGATCTGGCCAAAGAAATTTTGATCGAGGTACTTGAACATGCAGTAGTCGTACCATATAAGAGCCCCTTTGTTTCCTGGGCAAAGTTTCCGGGCCTCAATACCAGCTTCGGAAATGCAGGTCAGACAGTCAAATGAGGACACATCCCCCCGACAAAGACCAAGCCCATATGCCTGGCCAATGGAAGCTTGAGCATAGCCAGAGGGTTGGGTTAGGTAGTCGAGAAGGCCTGTGAGTTTGTTGAGGTTGAGCTTATAGGGGGTTCCTGCGGTAAAGTTTTGCGGGTTTATGCAAGAATAGCTGAGGGGGTCAGCTGTAACTGCAAATGGTGTTTGGAGGAAGATAGTGAAGGTGAAAAGAGAAATAAGACAAATACCAATTTCAGTGGAAGAAGACATATTGGTAGCTAGATCGACTTGACAGATGATATGATTGATTTGTTGAGAATGTGATGAAACTGTATTGATTACAGTTTGATGTATATATACTGAAGAAGTCCAGAAGTTTAATGGACCGTTTCATCATAGAACACATGTTTTTTTTTTTTTTTTGAAACTATCATAGAACACATGTTTATTTGGTCAAATAATGTTGTAGAACATATATTTGTTTATTGTAATTAAGAAGAGGTAAAAATATTCAGACGCTAGCTCCTAAAGACATAATCAACATAAACGGAGTCATATTAAATTATTAACCCCAGAGAGCAAGAAACTTGCAGATGCTTAATACCAAATCAATTGCACAAGAAGTTTCTAACAAATAAAAGATGGTTGATTAAGCCTACTAATCATCCATTCATGTACTTTTAGCCAAACAAGTATTTTAAAATGCAAAAAGCAAAAATTGAAATTGGGGATACAATCCCAAGTCATAACCACTATTCTCCAAGATTTCACCAACTTGAATTCTTCATAATAGACATCCATGCTACTTAAATAAAGTTATCGGGAGGCTCTATACAATTAGCAGCACTAACCACAATTAAGAGTATATGCGTAACCTGCGCATGATGCCACATTAAGGCAATTTTGCCTTAACATAGTGATCGAGTAGCAAGTCGTTTGCTCCTTTACATAATCAAGGCAATAAATAAGACACCTTTACATAATTAACACAATCAATAACACATTACCATCAGCAAAAATCTTCAATATCTTGTTATCCAGGCCAGGGGCTGATGAAGATACTGACAATGGTGACCCATAAAGCTATATCAATAAGGCTTATGAAGCTAATCCATGAGTTCAAAACGCATTAAATTTGTATCATGTGGCAACGACATTCTTTGCTCGTGTGCTTATCCATTGTTTTCAAATTCCAGTTCAAGGTAACTGATCCCTTTTTAGGAAAATGATCAAAGCGCAACACAAAACAGCACCAATACATGATTGACATTGTTAATTTCATCAACTACGCATGAGTCTAACTCAAAATTACGTTTCGTTGTGCATGCCAGTCATTGTTACTTCCATATAAAGTTCAGTCAACAGACTAAGGAATTATCGAGTTGGTGCCCGTGCCTTCTGAATATTCTACCACTACAAGCCATGAATCCTCCATCTTTACAATGTTGAACATTGTGATACTTGCCCCAATTATAGCATCCATTGTTTTAATCCTGCAAGAAAGCCGTTCTAATTCTGCAAAATATATTCATAGAGTTACCAATTACTTATGATTTTGATCCCTAATTATCCAATAAACAAATCAATAAGCAAGCAAAACAATGCACCTCATAGCAGTAATGTTGGATAATCTCAAGTACTTGATTTAGTTTCTATTTGTTTTTGTTCTGTTTAGTGTAGTTATCAACTTGACTTGGTCGTGCAGGTTGTTAGGAGTTTATCTAGATGTCGTTTGAATAAAGAAGTAGTAGAGAGTAGGTTTAGGAGAGTATTTGAGTTTATCCTAGTTTTTAGCAGTTGCATTTCCTTATCTTGTATTGCTTATATATTCAGTCGAAGTAGTCAATAAAAACCAGTTCTTGGAAAAGCTTGTGTTGTGTCATTTTTCTTCTTAAACTTATATCAAACATCGTATTTATACTATATTTGGTATCAGAGCAACCTGGCGTAGTGACTGTCAAGAATGTCAATGGTTGAGATGAACAAGGGGAAAGGAGGCTCATTTGGGTTGAGCTATCCTATGCTGGCCAGGAGTAATTATACAGCGTGGTCAGTAAAGATGAAGGTTTTTATGCAAGCTCAGGGAGTTTGGGGTGCTGTTGAATCAACTGACCCAAAGGTAATCGTGGAAGAAAAGGTGGACAAAATTGCCTTGGCCCAAGGTATCCCGGAGGATGTGTTGCTGTCAGTTGCAGAAAAGAAAACAGCAAAAGACACATGGGAGGCAATCAAAACACTGTGTCAAGGTGCAGATAAGGTGAGGAAAGCCAGGGTCCAAACGTTGAAAGCGGAATTCGAATCTTTAAGCATGAAGGAAACAGACGTGCTTGATGATTTTTATATGAAATTAAATGGTCTGGTAAAGAATATACGAGCATTAGGTGAAGAGATGAAAGAATCTTATGTGGTAAAGAGGCTACTTCGATTAGTACCTGCAAGGTTTTTGCAGATCACTTCCACGATGGAACAGTTTGGAGATCTTGAAACCATGACAGTGGAGGAAGCAATAGGTTCCTTGAAGGCTCACGATGAAAGAGTAAAGGGTAAGGTCGAGCAAAGTGAAAGCAAACTCATGCTTACTGAAGAAGAATGGAGCAAAACGGACAGTGACGAGGGAAAATTGTTATTCACACGAGAAGAGTGGCTAAGACGCAACAGTAAGGGAGGAACAGATGGGCAAACATCAGGCATTAAGCCTCGAGGAATGCAGGACAAAAGCAGAGTAAGGTGTTACAACTGCAACGTCTATGGACACTTTCAAGCTGAATGTCGCAAGCCAAGACTATTCAGAGAACAAAGGCAAGAAGCTAATTTGACTAAGATGGACGATGAGGAGCCTGCCTTGCTGTTAACTAAGCATGAAAAGACTGAAGCTGAACTATTAGTCCTTGATGAAAGGAATGTCAAGCCACCTCTGTTGTTGAACCATGAAAGCAAACAGTTGGACTCTAACCTATGGTACCTTGATAACGGTGCCAGCAGTCATATGACAGGGCAAAAATCTAAGTTCAATATTCTCGATGAAGGAGTCATGGGACAAGTCAAGTTTGGAGATGGCTCAGCTGTAGAAATAAAAGGAAAGGGGTCGATTAATGTCGTGTGTAAGAATGGGGAAGAACGAGTTCTGAATGAAGTGTATTACATTCCAAGTCTCCGAAGCAATATTATTAGCCTTGGACAATTGTCTGAAGAGGGAAACATAGTTATGATGAGATGGGAATTTATGTGGGTGTTTGACAAGGAAGAAAGACTGCTCATGAAGGTTAAGAGATCGCCAAACAGGTTGTATAAGCTGATAATTGAGACCGCAAAACCAGTGTGCTTGCTGTCAAAAATGGAAGAAATATCGAGATTGTGGCATGCTCGTTTGGGACACGTGAATTATCAAGCTATGTCAATGATGTTTAAAGATAGGATGGTTAGAGGCTTACCCAAGGTTGTTCAACCGAAAGAAGTATGTACTGGGTGTCTGATGTCAAAGCAAGTAAGTAAACAAATGCCAGTAAAGTCAAACTTCAGTGCAAAGAAGGTTTTGGAGCTTGTGCATGGTGATTTGTGTGGTCCAATCACACCATGAACTGCAACAGGAAATCGGTATGTGTTCTTACCAGTTGATGATTTCAGTCGAATTATGTGGACTTATTTACTTAAGGATAAGAGTGAAGCTCTCAGTGCTTTCAAGAAATTTAGAGCCTTAGTTGAAAATGAAACTGAACGAAAGATAAAAGTTTTTAGAACGGATAGAGGTGGTGAGTTTGGGTCGAATGAATTTAAAATATACTGTGAAGAGGCTGGCATAGTGAGACATTACACAGCCCCGTATACGCCACAACAAAACGGTGTTGTAGAGCGTAGGAACAGAACTGGCAAGAAGTTTGTTAAAAGAAATGAAACTACCAGCCATGTTGTGGGGAGAGGCAGTAAGACATGCAGTATATGTTTTAAATCGACTCCCAACTCGAGCATTGACAGGGATGACTCCATACGAAGCATGGTCTGAGAATAAGCCAGACATTGGTCATCTACGAGTTTTTGGATGTGTAAGCCACATGAAATTTCCCAGCAATACTACAACAAAGTTGGATGATCATAGCAAATGTGTAATCAATCTTGGAAGGGAGCCTGACACAAAGGCTTATAGGCTCTATGATCCAAAGGAAGGACGAATCTGTGTAAGCAAGGATGTGGTGTTTGAGGAGAAGAAATCTTGGATGTGGGAAGATGTGAAAGAAAATAAAGTTGACAATTTCGAATACTTCCACATTGATGACACACATATGACTGATGAAGAACATGCTGGCAGACACCAAACTGAAAGTGAGGATTTTCAAACTGAAAGTCCTGTATCACATCGGAGTGAAAGTTCTTTGTCACATCAGAGTGAAAGTCCTTTGACAAATCAGTTTTCACCTCAGTCTACACGAAATCTGAGAACTACGATGACAGTGTCGAGCCAAAGAAAGGTAGACTACTTGCAGATATCTATGATGATACTAAAGAAATGACATTGGAAGAAGAGTTTCTTTTGATGGGAATTGAGGAACCAACACACTACAAGGAAGCAGTAAGGAACAGAAATTGGAAACGAGCAATGGAAGGACAACTAGAATCGATTGAAAAAAATGGCACATGGAGACTTACTGAACTACCACCGGGAGAGAAGGTGATTGGTTTGAAGTGGATTTTCAAACTCAAAAAGGATGCAGCTAGAAATATATTGAAACACAAGGCCCGACTTGTTGCAAAGGTCTATGCCTAGGAACACGGGATAGATTACGAAGAAGTCTATGCACCTGTTACAAGACTTGAAACTGTGCGTCTACTATGAGCATTGTCAGCAAAAAGGGATTGGCAGGTGCATCATTTGGACGTCAAAACAGCATTTCTTAATGGAGATATAACAGAGGATGTGTATGTTGCCCAACCTGAAGGCTTTGAAAAATAGGGAAAAGAAGATATGGTGTATAAACTTTGCAAGGCTCTATATAGATTGCGTCAGGCACCTCGGGCTTGGTACGCGAAATTGAATCAGTGTCTTGAAAAGCTTGGGTTTTAAGAGATGCTCATATGAAAATGCTGTGTACACAAGAGGAGTATGGAATAACTGTTTGATAATTGCCGTATATGTGGACGACATTTTGGTGACTGGTGCAGATGTTGGAAGTATCGAGGAATTCAAACTGCAAATGGGACGCAAGTTTGAGATGACAGACCTGGGAAAGCTCTGTTACTATCTAGGAATTGAGGTGGAACAAGGAGCTGGCTACATTGAGTTGAAACAGTCGAGCTATGCTAAGAAGATCATTAAAAAGGCAGGAATGAAAGATTGCAATCCTACAAAGTATCCAATGGACCCGAAGGAACAAATCACTAAAGATGAAAGAGGTACAGTGGTTGATCCAACGATGTATAAAAGCATGGTTGGAGGTCTTCGTTACTTAGTCAATACACGCCCTGACATTGCCTTTGCTGTTGGGATTGTAAGTAGGTACATGGAACGACCTACGACTCTGCATCTAAGTGCTGTGAAGAGGATTTTTTGTTATGTAAAGGGCACAGTTCAGTATGGCTTGGTTTATACGAAGAATGGTGGGAACAACATTATTACTGGGTATTCTGATAGCGATATGGGAGGTACAATAGATGATAGAAAGATCACTGGAGGGATGACATATTATTTGAATGAAAGTTTGACCTCATGGATTTCTCAGAAGCAGAGATGTGTTGCTCTTTCAACTTGTGAAGCTGAGCTTATGGCAGCAACAGCAGCAGCTTGCCAAGGGATATGGTTGCGTAATGTTTTGAGTCAGGTTACTGCAGAATGTCTTGGTCCAGTCACGTTGTACATCGACAACAAATCAGCCATTGACTTAGCAAAGAATCCGGTGTTCAATGGGAGGAGCAAACACATAGACATACGCTACCATTTTAGCTGAGAATGTGTTGAACATGGTGAAATCATTGTCAAACATGTTAGCAGTGACAAGCAGCGTGCAGATAGTTTGACAAGGGCATTGACAACAATCAAATTTGAGAGAATGCGTGGACTTCTGGGTGTCAAGGAGTTAATCAGACAGGCTTGAGATTAAAGGGGGAATTGTTGGATAATCTCAAGTATTTGATTTAGTTTCTATTTGATTTTGTTCTGTTTAGTGTAGTTATCAACTTGACTTGGTCGTCAGGTTGTTAGAAGTTTATCTAGATGTCGTTTGAATAAAGAAGTAGTAGATTGTAGGTTTAGGAGAGTATTTGAGTTTATCCTAGTTTTTAGCAGTTGCATTTCCTTGTCTTGTATTGCTTATATATTCAGTCGAAGTAGTCAATAAAAACCAGTTCTTGGAAAAGCTTGTGTTGTGTCATTTTTCTTCTTAAACTTATATCAAACATCGTATTTATACTATAAGTAAGAGACAAATCAAATCACATGACCACATCTACAGGTCAGTTACAGCCCTGAAATTGAGTCAATTGGCTCCATACATTTGAAAATTTTGACAAAATGAACCCTGCTAGTAGTTTTAGGACCTGGACATCACAAGCTTTTAATTGTACAGATATTATGCATGTCAGGGATTATACTTTAGCAATACTTTTCTTTCAAAAATTTCAGTGTCGAAGATTCCAATCAAACAGGACCATGCTTAGCCTAATTCTTTCTCACTGTTGTCGATGTCTAATGTATAGCTGTAGATAACATTAACTGATGTACTATTTCGAAAGCTAGAAGTCAAATCAACTGTCAAAAATGTTAGGTTAAGGGACTTACACAATCCGAGATTCACAATCACCAAAACAGAGCACACACATAACCAATCGATAAGTTGACAAGATCTACCAAAGCACAAAATAAGAACACACAAATACTTGACGTGGAAACACCCACGTCCCAAACTTGTATTATTAATCCAAACAATTATCAATAATACATCAAAACAATAACACCTTAAAGGTGTCCCAACCCGATACTTGAGCCAACAATGCTCAAGCATCCCCAAACAATACTTAAGACTACATCTCTTAAGCTTTCACCTCCCCACAGACAAATACGATATGACTATGTATATATAGCCATCACAAACTTAGCCACCAAGATATCCTTTTCATACTTGGTTTCCAATTACAATCCTTATCATACTTGGTATCTAAATATACCATCTATAATAATTATCTAAACATATAATTATTACCCAATCCATATATGTTTTGGATCACCAAAACCCATACCATATTGGGTTGAAACCCAACAAAAAATACCATAATGCACAATATAATAAATCTGCTGTTTACTGACACCGAAAATTTAGAAATAGATGAGTATAGCTCCAGATAACTAGACATGTCTAGCTAGTCAATAATCCCCCGCCCGAGCGCGATTGGATAGCTCATGTGGTAAAGGATGAATTCTCTGTCATCCTAGTTCATGGGTCCCGAGATTTATCTTAGAACCCGAAAACTCACATATCTTTTTATTATGCACGTACGTCAAGAGATGTTTTAACTACGGCTGCTGCATTAATATATAAGCATGTTAATATTGATGCCATTTGTCCTGACAAAAAAAATATTGATGCCATTTATAGTTGGTGGCAGGGACACATAGAGGATGATGTACATATTCTGCTAGCTTATAATCTGTGCGTTGCACGGTTCCTTTTTCAATATTTGTAATTATATTAATTTTTTTTTAATATTTATATGTTATTAATTTACATATCAAATTGTTGTTAAAAAATTGATATATATAAAATTTTACACGTTCAATTCAATATTTATGCTCTATCTTGAATTTTTAAAATTTGATTTGGACGATTTTATAGCCCACACGAAATTAACAAAATAATTTTTAATTTAGTGATGGTTTAACAATTATTTTCTAATTAAAACTACGCAGAAACAAAAGAGAGAAGAAATTGATGATTTTTTACTTTGAAAATAATATTCGATTTATGAAATCTACTTATATTTCACTTTGATTATCAAAATACCCTTCTTATTATTTGAAGATAGTTCTATTATCAACCAAATACGATTTTAATAATAAGTTTAATAGTGACTTTGTCCAAAACTTTGGTAGTCGGTAGTCAGGTTTTGGTTTTCAGTACGACAAAATAAATAAGAATCGTTAGATTATAAAATAAATAGATGAAAAATGTTGGATCTAACATAAAAAATATTTTATTTTTTAACATGTCAACTAAAAAGTGTATTTATATTCAAATACGAATGTCAATGATTTAAATCATATACAATTTGGTTTTCTATATTGAATAGGATTATCAATGTTGATCTTCTGCATTAAATAAGATTAATGTAAAAATTCGCAATTGTATTTTCTCTTGCGATTTTGAGTGTTTTCATTTCGGTAATAATTGTTAAATCATCACTAAATTAAAGATAATTTTATGAGATTCGCGTGGGCTGTAAAATCGTCTAAATCGGATTTCTAGATCTCGAGATAGAGCCCAAATAGTAATTTCGATTTTTTTTAATTTTAATAAAAAAATAAATAAAATTTAATTGTATCCTTTTTTAATTATATCTTTTTCATATACTAATTTTTATTTTAAAAAATCAAATCTAATACAACCATTTCTAATTATATCCTTTTTAGATTATGACTTTCTTTTTAATATTATATAATCTTGATTGTCTATTTTTAAAAATAAAAGATTCGATAGTTGAGATTATTTTGGTAGTACAGTGACCAAAATTATCGATAAAATATCCTTTACGCTTATTACATATCTATATAAATGATACATCCTGAAGAGTTTTTCAGCATGATTTTACCAGTAAGCCCATGTCCTTTTTGGTATGTTACTGACAATGCCACTGGGTTTATACGTATTTTGATGTATTTCTGTGTATTGTTACGTACTTATATGGTATTCTACGTATTTGTTACGTATATGATAGTATATAAGATTTGTTTTTGTATTGCCTTGGAAGTAGTGCAGAGGATTGCAGTTTCCTTTCTTAAACCCTGGCTGCCCCTTTTTCAACTTCACGTGCACGATGTGACATTGTGTACTTCTCTCTCCTTTTTTTAACATTTCATTTTCAATTTTCTCAACATGTAAATTGTTTGAAATTTGAGTTATCTCCATTCTATCTGTTCATTCACTACTTTCGGCGCTTTCCACCCATGTCTCTCCGTGTTGTAATATGAAATTGATATGAAATTGTGTGTCTCTATCTCTCCTGTTGGTTGATAAAGCAAGGCCGAAGTAATTGATTTAGGGTTCAGGTATGGGGTTTAACAGTGTTTTGTTGTCCAATTATGATACTGAGTAAATAAAGTTGTTGATTTTTTCAATTAATTCTTTGACACTTTGTTGCCATGAATGATGTTACAGTTTTCCAGATACGTGTAAAAAATGGAGAATCGGCTTCCTTTGGGAATGCATCCTATATTTAAGGGAAGAAATGTCGATGATGTTCCACTACGTGATATATTTAATATCATGAAGGATTCAAATGTTAGAAAGGATACATTGCGGATTCCTTTGAGTCAACATCCAATTTTTCACTCCGAAGAAGATAAAGAAAATTTTGAAGATGTTGAGGTATTCTAACTTTGATAGAGTACAATTATAATATTGTAAAAGTCACCCAGAAGAGAAGGAAAATTTTGGCAAATGTGGAAAACAACTCACAGTCTCCTCCAGTCATTTCGAAGTCAAGATCTTTTGAATTTGGTATACACTCAACCCTATATTGTTGTTGAAGATTATACTGAACAAGTGTGTTATATTGTCAAGTTGATGTATGATAGGTAGTGGTGGTGTCATCTATAACAAACATATTGGCATGGCTCCACGAAAGAAATTGAATAATGATTTCGGCAGGAACCTGGATGAAGTTAATCGTCGGTTATTTAATAACGACGACAATCTAAGTGAAAGCCATAGTGCACCCACATTTGATGTTGCTGATTCATGTCATAGTGGTTAGTAATTTTGTTTAGTGGTTAGTGAATCAATTCGAGTAAATTCTGGGTGAAGTAATTGGATATGTATGGTATTTGTCATATATTTTTTGTTGTATCATGCAGATTTGTCCAAAGTTTCAAGTAGTGAGGATGCAAGTACTGAGGGTGTAGACGATTTCCTGGTTTCTGATGATGGTATATTTCTTTTATACTTATGAATTCATGCTTAAAATATATTAACAAAATCGTTAATTATTAATGTAGATGGTGGGGAGGTTGATGATATGATGGACATTGTTGAGGAAGAAAATAAAATGAGTCGGGAAGGTAAATTTAAAGAGTAAACATATAATCATAATTATAGAAATAATTAACTGTGATTTCTTTTTAATTTGTCTAGCTTATTTTGTCTAAATGTAGTGCCCAGAGAGTATGTTAGCCTCGGTGGTCCATCAGTCAAATGTGAGTATTGTGGAGCCTTCATGTGGAAAGAAGAGAGGGTGAATAAAAAAACCCCACGTGCTCAGGCAAAGTTTTCTTTATGTTGTCGCAAAGGACTCATAAAGTTACCTAAAACCCCTTATACTCCTTCATTTCTCTGGCAGATTTACAATGATCGGAAAAAAGGTCCAGTTTTTAAAGAATGTTCCCGTATTTACAACAGTATGTTTTGTTTTACATCTACTGGTGGCTCCGTTGACAATTCCATAAACAAAGGTCGTGGACCATATGTTAATAAGGTCAATGGACTGAATCATCATTTTTTTGGTTCTTTGATTCCTGATGACGGTACAGATCCAAAGTTTTGTCAACTTTACATATATGATACGGACAATGAGATTGAGAATAGGATGCGATGGATTGATGTTAAAGAAGGTGATAAAATAGATAGTGAAATTGTGGAGGGTCTAATGAAAATGTTGGATGAGACTAATGAGTTGGTTCGTACTTTTCGCATTGCACGTGAGCGGTATGAGGAATGTCCAGTCGTTGAATTGAAAATTATTTTGAAGGTGTGTCGTTCTCAAAGTGGCAGAGAGAATCATGTTGGTCCTTCGGATGAAGTAGCTGCAATAATGGTTGGTGACTTGGATGATCCTTGTGCCAATCGTGATATTGTTATTGACAGTAGAACAGATAGTTTTCAACGAATAACTAACATTCATCCCAAATTAATGGCATTGCAATATCCTATTCTTTTCCCTCGCGGGGAAGATGGCTTTCACAAAAATATCAAATACCAACAAGAAGAAGATGTGAAAGGTAGAAAGCGTGAAAAGTGTTAAATGAAGGACTTCTATTCATATAAATTCCAAGTTAGGCACAATGAAGGTTTTTTCGCTATGATCATGAAGCTTTTGTATTAATGCTTTTTACTTTTAAAAATTGATGTAGAGGACTATATTGAGGTTCGGAATGATTTTTTAAAAATGCAGGAATGACTCCTCGACTCGGTGGTCGATTGTTTCAGCAGTATATGGTAGATGCTTATGCAGCTATTGAACAAGCACGTTTGTGGTGGTGTAAAACTCATCAGACCACACTGAGGAATGAATTATATAGTCACATATGTGATTACATTCGCAATGGTGATGGTGATACATCTAATGTTGGGAAATCTTTCATACTTCCTGCCGGGTTTGTTGGTTCTAAGCGGTATATGCAACAAAATTTTCAAGATGCCCTTGCAGTGTGTCGACATGTTGGACATCCAGACTTATTTCTTACGATGACAACAAATCCAGTCTGGGATGAAATCATGCATATGATGGATCTGATTCCTGGCGGCACTCCCCAGAATAATCCTGACATAATTTCGCGGGTTTTTCGATTAAAGTTGGATCAACTGTTGGAGGACATACAGAAAAAGTCTTTTTTCGGAGTCTGTATTGGAGGCAAGTGTCTTATAATTTAGTAGTTTTTTGTTTGTATGTTTGTTTGAATATTTTAAAGAGTTTGTAGTTTACATTATTGTTATTGCAGTCATGTATGTCGTGGAGTTCCAAAAACGTGGCCTCCCACATGTTCATATGCTGATTTGGTTGGACTCTGCTTCAAAGAGAAATCTTAAAGCTAATGTAGACAGTTTTGTTTCTGCTGAAATTCCAGATCCAGTGCAGGATCCTGCTGGATATGCAGCAGGGAAAGCTTTTATGATGCATGGTCCTTGTGGTGTTAACTTTCCAAAGTCACCATGCATGAAAGAAAACCAATGCAGCAAACACTTCCCGAAGAAGTGAGAATTCAATAATTGTTTTAAGATATTTGTGTAATTTATTAATACTATTTTACATTTAATTATACAAAATGATTTCCTTTTTTAGGTTCTGTCCGCGCACAATATTTGATGAATCTGGTTTTCCTCTTTATAGACGAAGAAATACTTCTGTTACAATTAAATTTAGAAAATTAGAACTCAATAATCAATATGTTGTTCCGTACAATCGAGATTTGTTGGTGAAGTATAAATGTCATATAAATGTTGAGGTATGTTGCCATGCTAGAAGTTTGAAATACTTATTCAAGTATTGTCTTAAGGGCCGTGATAGAGCTACTGTTGAGATAAGAAGTCAGAGACGGGCGAAGAAGAGTGTTAGTGATGCATGTGTTGATGAGATCCAGGCTTTTTTGGATGGCCGATACATATGTGGTTGTTAAGCTGCTTATCGAACTTTTGGTTTTGATATCCATCATCGATCAATATCTGTTCAACGTCTGTCATTTCATTTGCCTGGGCAAAAGAGCTGTACTTTTCAGTCAAATGAGTCATTGAAGAGTGTTGCTAAAAGGGAAAAGTTCAAACGTAGTAAGCTTGAAGCTTTTTTCTTTTTAAATACTCTTGACAAGAGCGCGAATAAGTACACATATGATGAAATACCAAGGTTCTATGTTTGGAATGATGATGCTAATATGTGGACAGTTAGGAAAAAAGGATCTCAAATTGGTAGATTGATTTACACTCATCATAGCACTGGTGAAGTTTGGTATTTAAGGTTGTTGCTTTCTAAAGTTCGTGGTCCTACTTCGTTTGAGAGTCTGCGAACTGTCAATGGCATTTTATGCTCAACATTTCAAGATGCTTGCAAGGAATACGGATATCTTGATAATGATGATGAATGGGATGAGGTTATCAGTGAATGTTCAAAATGTGGCTTTGCGTCTCAAATTAGGTAGCTGTTTGTGCATATTATGGTGAATTGTCAGGTTTCTGATTTGAAGAAACTTTGGACAAGGCATTGCCATGTAATAACCGATGACATTTTATTCAAAAGACGTACGTTTGTACGTAATGCTGACCTTAATTTGTCTGATGAGGAAGTTGTTTATTATGGTCTTACAGGTAAAAAAAATAGTAAAAAACTTGTGTTTGGTACATACGACAATTAATTATATCCTCCAGGTAGAGGAACAAATCTCACTTACCTTATTTTTTTATATTGCAGAAATTGACTCTCTGCTAAAGTCACTTGGCAAAGCTCTGAAAGATTTTCCACAAATGGCGTAGCCTCCGACCATTTATATAGATGAACGTGGCAATGCATTAATAGCTGAGGAAACAAGTTATGACCATGCCATTATGAGAACCGAATTCCAGAATTTGTTAAGTAAGTGTAATAAAGAACAACTTGAAGTGTACAATATTGTGCTACAGTCTGTTGAGAAAAATGAAGGAGGATTATTTTTTGTTTATGGTAGTGGTGGTTGTGGTAAGACGTATGTATGGAGAACGTTGATTTGTAAGCTTCGATCTGAAGGTAAAATTGTTTTACCAGTCGCATCATCTGGAATTGCAGCAACCTTGCTTCCTGGAGAGAGGACTGCTCATTCACGTTTCAAGATTCCAATTGTTCTTGATGATTATTCTTTATGTGATATTGGTCATAATTCTGATAGTGCTGAACTCCTAAAGCAAACAAGTTTAATTATTTGGGATGAAGCTCCAATGCA
Organism: Saposhnikovia divaricata; assembly: GCA_036435485.1. Taxonomy (NCBI): domain Eukaryota; kingdom Viridiplantae; phylum Streptophyta; class Magnoliopsida; order Apiales; family Apiaceae; genus Saposhnikovia; species Saposhnikovia divaricata. The sequence continues at coordinate 47,967,323 of CM071594.1, read as the reverse complement.
ACACCGATACGCATTTGAAAGTTTAGATCGTTCCTTAAGAGATTTAATGAAATCGGTGGATGGTAGGCGTTATCATATGCCATTTGGTGGAATCACTATTCTTCTTGGTGGGGATTTTAGACAAATTCTTCCTGTTATTACTCTTGGGAGTCGTAGCGATGTTGTGTCTGCTTGCATTACAAGGTCCAAACTATGGAAATTGTTTAAAGTTTTCACTCTAAAGGAGAATATGCGTCTGAAGACAGGGGAGTCAGCAGCTGATATTGAAGTACTGCGTATATTTGCTCAGTGGGTTTTAGATATCGGAGATGGTAAGGATTTTCAGATGGATGATGGGTTACCTCCTGTTAATGAATTTGAAATTGTTGTTCCATCTGAACTCTGTAACATTGAGGAATCTAATTCGGTGGAGAGTATGATAAACTATATTTATCCCAATTTGACAGAGAAATACAACTCTCCCCAATACCTTAGTGAAAGAGCAATTCTGACGCCAACTAATCAAACCGTCTCCCAGTTGAATGAAATTATTGTTGATACGATTCCGGGTCAAGCAATGTCATATTTCAGTATTGATAAGGCTGAAGAATTCGGTGGTACAGAATCTCAACTGGATCTTGCTTTTCCCACAAAGTATTTGAATTCTATCAATATTCCTGGTTTGCCGCATCATGAATTGAAATTGAAGGAAGGTGTTATTGTTATGTTGATGCGGAATTTGAACCAAACTCTTGGTTTGTGCAATGGGACTCGCATGCTGGTCACAAAATGTTTCACACATTGTGTTCAATGTGAGGTTATATGTTGGAGTTATGTTGGTACACGTCATTTTATCCCTCGCATGGAATGTTCTCCAAGTGATACACGGCTTCCATTTAAACTTCTCCGCAAGAAAATGCCACTGCATATTTGTTATGCGATGACAATTAACAAATCACAGGGCCAGTCTCTAGAAATGGCAGGGTTGTACTTGCCGAATTCAGTTTTTACACATGGACAATTTTATGTGGCTGTTAGTAGGGTTACTTCTCCACATGGTTTGAAATTTTTTATTCACGATGAATGTAACAACTCCGATTTTTTTCTGGATTTATTATTATTATTACTTAAATATTTTATTAGTTTTCCGTAAAGGAATAATAAGATTGTAAATATTTAATTTTAATTTGAATGCAGTTATGTGTTTAATTGTTAATAGGTTATTCGGGTAGACTGTATTCGGTACTGTTTGTGTTAGTAAAATGTTTATTTTATTAAAAAATTATATTTTTATCAAAAGTGATAAATTGAGTTTGTTTTAAAATTTTATGGATCGAGTTGGTATTTTATTGGTACAAAAATTATACCCGATATTCTACCCGTGTACAAAAGTTTTATTTGTATAAATTATTAAAATGTTTAAAATTTAGTATTTTCACATTTTTGGTAACTTGAGATTATTTTAGAATTTTAAGGATCAAAACTATATTTTTCTCATACTAAAATTTTACCCGGTATCTTATCTGTGCCCCATTAATATTTGGGTGCATTATGAAAATATTTGTAAATTTTGTATTTTATATTTTTGATCAATCAGGGAGAATTATGTGTAATTAATTATATTAAAATATATTTTTAGTTTAATTTACTGTGTGTTAGTTTATTTATAATACAATTAAACGCGTTATAATTTTTATTAAATAGGAAAATTATCCCATACGTGTTACGTGACTTTTGTGTAGCATAAAATATTTTATTCTATTTTTTTCTGTAATTTTTATATTTTTCGAATACAATTATTTCGCATTTTAATTTTCGGATCCAGCCCCTGTACTGAATTCGAGGTCTTGTTTTTGATACGATTATTTTTATAAAATTTTGGGAGGTTCAAAACTATATTATTTTATCATTTATGAAAAATTCATAATTTTTGGGAAATTTTGGCATATATATTGTATTTATTGGAAAATAAAAATTTTACATTTTTATCCCATAAAATTATTTTTAAGGCTTAATAATTTTAATTAGGGGTTAAAAATATTTTTGGGGTATTAATTTTTGATTAGTATAAATAGCAGAATAATTATTTTTAATTTTATAAAAATTCTGAAAAATCAGTTTTTTAAAATTATTTTCTGGAAATTCTTTATTTTGTGTTCTTGGTGTTCTTGAGAATCAAACTCAAATTTGGAGGTGATTCTGTTATTCAAATCGTTGAGTAACCAAACTGAAGCTCTTGATCTCTACTACATGTTTATGTAAGTGTTCAAAACCAAAATTGTTTTGTTCGAAAATTTGTTTTTTTATTTTAATTTTCGAACTTGTTTAATTTGCTGTGGATTGTGTAGTGATTTGTTGTTGATGTGGTTAGTGTCTATAGATTTCTTATGATCCCAGGAGTATTGTGATAATTTTTGTTTGAATTTTTGTGTCCTAAATAAGGAAATCGAATTTTGTGGGGGTAAATATAATTTTCATTTTTCCGGATTCATTGATGATTGTTAGATGTTTTTGATGATTGATATGAATACTTGAACTCCTGGGCTTTGATTTGATATATAGAACATATGATTTGGTGTCCGATTTCGAGTTCGTCGGTTTTGATTTTAAGGTCGCCGGATTTTGGTTCGGTTTTGGCCGGATTTTTGATTCGGCTAATTCTGGGATGGAATGAATGGTATGCTTGCGTTTAGAACGTGATTTAGAGTGAGTTTGGTATTTAAAACGTAGAAAATTGTACGTTTTTGGGGCTTGCCGGAGATGGCCGGAATTTGACCGGCGGGATAACAGTAAACGGGGGGGGGGGGGGGGTGGAGTTCTGGTGCAGGACAATAGGTTGAAGACGCAGGTTTTACAAAAAAAAAAAAACTTATTTATTTATTTTACTTTTATTTACTTTTAAAAATCTTTTAAATAATTTTGAATTTAATTATAAAATGCAGAAAATTATTTTCTAAAAATATTTTTGAAATTCAGAATTTATTTTTGAATTAACTTTTTATTTTCAAAAATTATTTTATAAATTATTTATAAATTCGAATTTTATATTCAGAAATTCGAAAAATACTTTTAAAAATTTGAAAAATTATTTTTAAATTCGAAAAATTATTTTTAATTTCAAAAAATAGTTTTAAAATTTTAATAAATTATTTTTAATTCGAAATTTATTTTATTTAATTACTTTAAATCAATTTAGCTAATATCTTAATTAATTTAAATTGATTGATTAATAATAATCAATTAATTTAATTAATTAAATATTATTTAAATATGATGAAAAATAATCAAATTTAATTATTTTGGAAAAATAAATAATTTATTTATTTTATAAATATTATTTTACCTTTAATATTTATTTCTTTATTTGTTTAAAATGAAATAAAATTGTTTTAAAATTCTAAAAATAATCCGGAAGCGATAAAAATAGTTTTAAAATTCTAAAATTATTTATAAACCCGGATTAAATACTTATTAAAATATTTTGGGGATCCAATAATTACCAGGAGGGTTTATTAACGATCAATTTTGATTCAAAAAGGGGTATTTAAATCTTTTAAAATTCTTTTAATTGCTTTAAAAATATTTTTAAATATTCTAAAAATACTTTGAGTGCTCTTTTATTTGTGAGTCGTATCTGCTATGTGAAATACGTGCTATGTGATTATGTGATCTACTTATTAGTCTCTTTACGTGCGATGTGAATTATCGAAGTGTTTACTTCGAGGGTTAAGCATTGTAATTATATTTCTATTTCTTTATCGAGGATTAATTGGTAAGTATTGACTTAGGTTTGTCAGCGGAGATATAATGAAGAGGGTTGGAGATAGAGTATTCTTTGTGGGTTATGAAAATGGTGGAGATGGATACAGTATTATTTGTGGATTGTTGGATTTATTGTGAGGTGTTTTAACACCGGTGAAAACGTCTATGTTTAGAAGGGACATTTCCATTTATTTTCTTCCAACGGAGATATTGGTTTGATTGTTGAAGTTGACGCGCGGGCTCGATGTCGACAGATCAGACTCGTGGCAGCCACTAAAGCGTAAACCGAATCATGATTAAAACAGAGGACGTGATGACGTGAGATAGAAGAAAGAGATAGTTGTATTACTTCGGCATTACGCAATAGCTAAGGACCAGAGGCAAGTATTTTCTTGATCATCTTAAACACTTTTATTTTATGTTTCATTGATTCACATCATGACAAATAGTTATTGTTCAGAGCTATTTGTGATTCTTAAATATTTTTGTGCGAACAAAGTTACTTGATATTGGTACCCTTGATGTGGGGAATTGTTTAAGATAAACTCTTCATATCCTTATTATCGTAGTAAATAATAGGGATGTGAACTGTATGTGAAACTAAGCATTTCCTGTTGAATTCGGAAATTGCTCTATTGGATTGGAAAATGGTAAAGCGTAGGAGGCCATGATAGCTGTCATGGTCCAGCAATATTTAAGGAGAATATGGTAACCATTCCATCTTCCTATAGGCTAACATTACTTGCCTATTTGGTACCCTCATGAAATCCGGATTATACACACGGGTATAGCTGTACCAGTGGAGTATAAAGGGTCCCATTGCTTTTGAACACGATCAGGGGGCAATGGTGTTTCAGTAAAGTGTATCCAATCCATATTGCCCGAATGGCTATTATATATTGTGAATTGGCAGATGATTCATTTTTATGACATGCCAAATGATTTGAGTGATGATTTGAATTATATCACAGTTGTTGATTCAGTTTCTCTATAAATTGTTTTACATTTCAGTTGATTTTATGCCCCACTTATACTGGTTTTATATCAAAACTTTTATATTCTTGCTGAGCATTTCTTTCGCTCATACTTGCCGTTGTAAATTCTAACATTTCAGTAAAGGTAGTTGGCGAGACTTATCCGCACAGTTCAGAAAGAGAAGAAGCGTGATGCTATTTCGAAGATGGTTTGGCTCAGGATGTCTGGATTTAGTGTAAGATCTATTTTATATAATTGAGTTAATATTTATTATTATTATGTAATAGTCTAGTTGTCCTGACGTACTTCTTATCGAAGTTACACCAGTGATTTAAGATTTGATCAAAGAAAATGTTGTAAAGAAGGATTACTTTTTATTTAATGGAATTTGGATTCTTGTTTCTAGCCCTGTAACCTTAAAAGATCTTGGTATGTTTGGGGTCACAGATGTATATTCTCAGTGTTGGACAACTGCAAGTGAATGATTATTATTAAACAGATGTTTTGTTTTGAGAATTTTTGCGTGACCACCAAATCTTCTGACCCCGGATTTGGGGGGCGTTACAGGTTGGTATCAGAGCTGAGGTTATAGTAAACTAGAAACGAGAGTGTGTAGGAGTGTGTATAGCTAAGTAAGGAACGTCAGAGCTCATATAGAGTTCGTGTTGGACTATTGTATATAGTACCAATTAGTAAGTTAAGATTGGAGTACTCGTTTGAGATGGTGGTGCTGAACTGGATAGACCGCCTTGCGAATGGAGATGTCTACTATGGAATCTTCAGTGATTATTACGAGCTGACGATGACCTACGATATCGACATCCTTAAAACGTGGAGAGGAAGAAGTTTATAATCGAAGGACGAGCTATCAAAGGAGCTGACAAAGAAGGCATAAGTAGAGACTTTGGCAATACCTTTCCTTTCTATGAATTATTTTGATATCCCTCCTAAAGAGACATTATTTAAAAGATATATTTGCTCTTCAAAACAGTGACATTTGACACTTGTGTTCAACCTCCACTCTGGATTTCAATTATTTCAAAGGGTATTATGAAACCTACTTTCAAATTTCTGAGACTCTCAACTTTTTATTTTCCCCAATGGTTAATAATTTTATTTGAAATATAGTACCACTTGATCGGTACTTTCTTTTTGGTTGTTTATCTTCTCAAAAAAAATAACACCTTTGGAATTTTTTTTTCAGTTTTAATCCAAAGTGTGCTTCAGAGAATTATTTGTCCGAAAACATCGGTTATTAATTTGATTTGATATTCCTTTCATATTTCTCTACTCCTACTGAGACGAACAACCCTATTTATAGGGGACACCAGGTATATCTGTCTGTGTGATAGAAGTTGGATGGGACGCCATCACTGGTGTGTTGTGTATTACAAGAAGGCTGGCCACCTTTATTTGTAAATGTCGGAGCTAAGACACGCAACGTCGGGTTCATATGATCATATTGATCTCTCAGTTATTCTTTCATTTCAAAAGAATATTTGCTTTAAAAAAAATTAAATTGATAACCACAATTGTGGGACATTCGCTATGATATGAAATATTTTTATTCAAAATTTCATGATTCTTGTTATCACAAAAAGTTTTGAAGGTATGCCAATCAATTGGGAATAAGTTAACCTTGACGGGATGAATTAAGACTTAGCGATGGGATTACCACGAGCAAAAGCAGATCAAGATATGATTAGAATATTAATGGCAGATAATGGAGTCAATTCGGTTTCTCTTTATCGATTAACGCTACGTTACTGCGAAGCTGGTTCGATTTTATATGGAAGAAAAGCAAGTGTGGATGATGAAGGAGTTAAGGAACCCTAGGGATTTCTTTTCCTCAGTGGATTCCGAGGACGGAATCCCTTTAAGGAGGGAAGATTGTAACAACTCCGATTTTTTTTCTGGATTTATTATTATTATTACTTAAATATTTTATTAGTTTTCCGTAAAGGAATAATAAGATTGTAAATATTTAATTTTAATTTGAATGCAGTTATGTGTTTAATTGTTAATAGGTTATTCGGGTAGACTGTATTCGGTACTGTCTGTGTTAGTAAAATGTTTATTTTATTAAAAAATTATATTTTTATCAAAAGTGATAAATTGAGTTTGTTTTAAAATTTTATGGATCGAGTTGGTATTTTATTGGTACAAAAATTATACCCGATATTCTACCCGTGTACAAAAGTTTTATTTGTATAAATTATTAAAATGTTTAAAATTTAGTATTTTCACATTTTTGGTAACTTGAGATTATTTTAGAATTTTAAGGATCAAAACTATATTTTTCTCGTACTAAAATTTTACCCGGTATCTTATCTGTGCCCCATTAATATTTGGGTGCATTATGAAAATATTTGTAAATTTTGTATTTTATATTTTTGATCAGTCAGGGAGAATTATGTGTAATTAATTATATTAAAATATATTTTTAGTTTAATTTACCGTGTGTTAGTTTATTTATAATGCAATTAAACGCGTTATAATTTTTATTAAATAGGAAAATTATCCCATACGTGTTACGTGACTTTTGTGTAGCATAAAATATTTTATTCTATTTTTTTCTGTAATTTTTATATTTTTCGAATACAATTATTTCGCATTTTAATTTTCGGATCCAGCCCCTGTACTGAATTCGAGGTCTTGTTTTTGATACGATTATTTTTATAAAATTTTGGGAGGTTCAAAACTATATTATTTTATCATTTATGAAAAATTCATAATTTTTGGGAAATTTTGGCATATATATTGTATTTATTGGAAAATAAAAATTTTACATTTTTATCCCATAAAAATTATTTTTAAGGCTTAATAATTTTAATTAGGGGTTAAAAATATTTTGGGGTATTAATTTTTGATTAGCATAAATAGCAGAATAATTATTTTTAATTTTATAAAATTCTGAAAAATCAGTTTTTTAAAATTATTTTCTGGAAATTCTTTATTTTGTGTTCTTGGTGTTCTTGAGAATCAAACTCAAATTTGGAGGTGATTCTGTTATTCAAATCGTTCATATGAGTAACCAAACTGAAGCACTTGATCTCTACTACATGTTTATGTAAGTGTTCAAAACCAAAATTGTTTTGTTCGAAAATTTGTTTTTTTATTTTAATTTTCGAACTTGTTTAATTTGCTGTGGATTGTGTAGTGATTTGTTGTTGATGTGGTTAGTGTCTATAGATTTCTTATGATCCCAGGAGTATTGTGATAATTTTTGTTTGAATTTTTGTGTCCTAAATAAGGAAATCGAATTTTGTAGGGGTAAATATAATTTTCATTTTTCCGGATTCATTGATGATTGTTAGATGTTTTTGATGATTGATATGAATACTTGAACTCCTGGGCTTTGATTTGATATATAGAACATATGATTTGGTGTCCAATTTCGAGTTCGTCAGTTTTGATTTTAAGGTCGCCGGATTTAGGTTCGGTTTTGGTCGGATTTTTGATTCGGCTAATTCTGGGATGGAATGAATGGTATGGTTGCGTTTAGAACGTGATTTAGAGTGAGTTTGGTATTTAAAACGTAGCAAATGGTACGTTTTTGGGGCTTGCCGGAGATGGCCGGAATTTGACTGGCGGGATAACAGTAAACCGGGGGGGGGGGTGGAGTTCTGGTGCAGGACAGTAGGTTGAAGACGCAGGTTTTACAAAAAAAAAAAACTTATTTATTTATTTTACTTTTATTTACTTTTAAAAATCTTTTAAATAATTCTGAATTTAATTATAAAATGCAGAAAATTATTTTCTAAAAATATTTTTGAAATTCAGAATTTGTTTCTGAATTAAGTTTTTATTTTCAAAAATTATTTATAAATTATTTATAAATTCGAATTTTATATTCAGAAATTCGAAAAATACTTTTAAAAATTTGAAAAATTATTTTTAAATTCGAAAAATTATTTTTAATTTCGAAAAATAGTTTTAAAATTTTAATAAATTATTTTTAATTCGAAATTTATTTTATTTAATTATTTTAAATCTATTTAGCTAATATCTTAATTAATTTAAATTGAATGATTAATTAATAATAATCAATTAATTTAATTAATTAAATATTATTTAAATATGATGAAAAATAATCAAATTTAATTATTTTGGAAAAATAAATAATTTATTTATTTTATAAATATTATTTTACCTTTAATATTTATTTCTTTATTTGTTTAAAATGAAATAAAATTGTTTTAAAATTCTAAAAATAATCCGGAAGCGATAAAAATAGTTTTACAATTCTAAAATTATTTATAAACCCGGATTAAATAATTATTAAAATATTTTGGGGATCCAATAATTACCAGGAGGGTTTATTAACGATCCGTTTTGATTCAAAAAGGGGTATTTAAATCTTTTAAAATTCTTTTAATTGCTTTAAAAATATTTTTAAATATTCTAAAAATACTTTGAGTGCTCTTTTATTTGTGAGTCGTATCTGCTATGTGAAATACGTGCTATGTGATTATGTGATCTACTTATTAGTCTCTTTACGTGCGATGTGAATTATCGAAGTGTTTACTTCGAGGGTTAAGCATTGTAATTATATTTCTATTTCTTTATCGAGGATTAATTGGTAAGTATTGACTTAGGTTTGTCAGCGGAGATATAATGAAGAGGGTTGGAGATAGAGTATTCTTTGTGGGTTATGAAAATGGTGGAGATGGATACAATATTATTTGTGGATTGTTGGATTTATTGTGAGGTGTTTTAACACCGGGGAAAACGTCTATGTTTAGAAGGGACATTTCCATTTATTTTCTTCCAACGGAGATATTGGTTTGATTGTTGAAGTTGACGCGCGGGCTCGATGTCGACAAATCAGACTCGTGGCAGCCACTAAAGCGTAAACCGAATCATGATTAAAACAGAGGACGTGATGACGTGAGATAGAAGAAAGAGATAGTTGTATTACTTCGGAATTACGCAATAGCTAAGGACCAGAGGCAAGTATTTTCTTGATCATCTTAAACACTTTTATTTTATGTTTCATTGATTCACATCATGACAAATAGTTATTGTTCAGAGCTATTTGTGATTCTTAAATATTTTTGTGCGAACAAATTTACTTGATATTGGTACCCTTGATGTGGGGAATTGTTTAAGATAAACTCTTCATATCCTTATTATCGTAGCAAATAATAGGGATGTGAACTGTATGTGAAACTAAGCATTTCCTGTTGAATTCGGAAATTGCTCTATTGGATTGGAAAATGGTAAAGCGTAGGAGGCCATGATAGCTGTCATGGTCCAGCAATATTTAAGGAGGATATGGTAACCATTCCATCTTCCTATAGGCTAACATTACTTGCCTATTTGGTACCCTCATGTAATCCGGATTATACACACGGGTATAGCTGTACCAGTGGAGTATAAAGGGTCCCATTGCTTTTGAACACGATTAGGGGGCAATGGTGTTTCAGTAAAGTGTATCCAATCCATATTGCCCGAATGGCTATTATATATTGTGAATTGGCAGATGATTCATTTTTATGACATGCCAAATGATTTGAGTGATGATTTGAATTATATCACAGTTGTTGATTCAGTTTCTCTATAAACTGTTTTACATTTCAGTTGATTTTATGCCCCACTTATACTGGTTTTATATCAAAACTTTATATTCTTGCTGAGCATTTCTTTCGCTCATACTTGCCGTTGTAAATTCTAACATTTCAGTAAAGGTAGTTGGCGAGACTTATCCGCACAGTTCAGAAAGAGAAGAAGCGTGATGCTATTTCGAAGATGGTTTGGCTCAGGATGTCTGGATTTAGTGTAAGATCTATTTTATATAATTGAGTTAATATTTATTATTATTATTATGTAATAGTCTAGTTGTCCTGACGTACTTCTTATCGAAGTTACACCAGTGATTTAAGATTTGATCAAAGAAAATGTTGTAAAGAAGGATTACTTTTTATTTAATGGAATTTGGATTCTTGTTTCTAGCCCTATAACCTTAAAAGATCTTGGTATGTTTGGGGTCACAGATGTATATTCTCAGTGTTGGACAACTGCAAGTGAATGATTATTATTAAACAGATGTTTTATTTTGAGAATTTTTGCGTGACCACCAAATCTTCTGACCCCGGATTTGGGGGGCGTTACAATGAAACTGGTCATAGCACAACGAAAACACTGAATGTAGTCTACAAAGAGGTATTTTACAATGTACCTGCAGTTTGATTTTTTAGTTGTGTAACTTTTTGTAAAATCTGTAAGCTGAATAATGTGTACAATCGGCTTAATATTCCTGCAGTTTTTGTTTTGGTAAATAGTAAATATGAATTTTATTTAAAATTAATATATGAATTTTTAGTATGTAAGAGAGGTAAATTGGGAAATATATTTTTCAAACCATTGATTCATAAATTCGTAAATTCGTTAATTATTAGAGTAAATATAGAGGTTAAATAGTAAATGTGAATGTTGTTGAATATTCATAATTTGTAAAGATTTATTAACTAATACTAGAAAGGAGATGACACGTGATAAGAAAAATTGATAATGATAATTAAATATGATAAATGTCCAAATTCGTAAATATATTTTTTTTCCATATTGTCAGTGTTTCCATATTGATAATAATTGTTAAGCCATCAAACAATTAAATTAAATGTACAGGTTAAATAATAAATATGAATTTGTATAATATTAATAATAATTTGAGTCAAATTTCATAATTTCTAACGAATGGTTCACTGATACTAAAAAGGAGGAGGCACGTGGTAAAGTAAATTGATATTGATAATTGACTTATAAATACGGGTAAAGTTATTATTCTATCGATTGAATTAGGCGGTATTAGCATCTTGAAGACATCCTTAAGACTTGTTCATCGTGATATTAAATATAGTATCTTTTCTATACGATATAATTTTTGCAGCATGAATGTCAAATTTTTATATTGACATTGTTTCTGTGTATTGTTACGTACTTATAAATTATAATTAATATCTATAATTATATTTGATTTTTTAATTGATATTAATATTTTTTAATATATTTGGAAACACGTGGATATCTATAATTATATTATATTTTTAATATGAAGGATGTCAACGACTGAAATACTCCATGTCAATGATTGAAATAGGAAAAAGCGTAGTACAATGAATTAAATTATATAAATTATCTTTCTACATTGGATATGATTATAGATGTCTAATATTTATATTGAATAGGATAAATGTCAAAATTCGTAAATATTTTTTTTCCCATATTGTCAGTGTTTCCATATTGATAATAATTGTTAAGCCACCAAACAATTAAAGTAAATGTACAGGTTAAATAATAAATATGAATTTGTTTAATATTAATAATAATTTGAATCAAATTTCATAATTTCTAACGAATGATTCACTTATACTAAAAAGGAGATGGCACGTGGTACAGTAAATTGATATTGATAATTGACTTATAAATACGGGTAAAGTTACTATTCTATCGATTGAATTAGGCGGTATTAGCATCTTGAAGACATCCTTAAGACTTTTTCATCGTGATATTAAATATAGTATCTTCTCTATACGATATAATTTTTGCAGCATGAATGTCAATTTTTTATATTGACATTGTTTCCATATCGATAATAAATTTCTTATCATAAAACAATAAAATTAAATAATGAGGTTAAATTGTAAATATGAATAGTGTTTCATATTAAAAAAAATAAACAAAATTGCATAATTTCTAACGCTTGATTCACTGATACTTAAAAGGAGATGACACGTGGTAAAGATAATTGATATTTATAGTTGACGTATAAATAGTACTTAAATTACTTATTTATCGATTGAATTAGCCGATAAAATTAAATGACTTATTATGTATACAAAACTAAGAACATGTTAATTTCTATAATTGTATTAGAAAATTTAATATTTATATGTCAATGATTGACCAAAAATGAGAGGGCATGTGGTAAAGTAAACTGATATTGATAATTGACTTATAAATACGGGTAAAGTTACGTTTTTATCGATTGAATTAGCCGGTATTACCATCCTGAAGACATCATCTAGACACGATATTATTTTTCAGCATGAATTTATATTTTTAATAATTAATAGGATAAATGTAAGATTTCGTAAATATATTTTCTCTTCAAATTGTGATTGTTTCCATATCTTTGAAAATTGAATAACTGAGCAAATATATGAATAAAATTTCATAATTTCTAACCATTGCTTCACTAATACTAAAAAAGAGATGTCACATGGTAAAGTAAATTGATATTGATAATTGACTTATAAATACGGGTAAAGTTACTATTTTATCGATTGAATTAGGCAGTATTACCATCTTGAAGACATCCTTAAGACTTTTTCATCGTGATATTAAATGTAGTATCTTCTCTATACGATATAATTTTTGCAGCATGAATGTCAATTTTTTATATTGACATTGTTTGTGTGTATTGTTACGTACTTATAAATTATAATTAATATCTACAATTATATTTGATTTTTTAATTGATATTAATATTTTTTAATATATTTGGAAACATGTGAATATCTATAATTATATTATATTTTTAATATTTACATGTCAATGATTGAAATACTCCATGTCAATGATTGAAATAGGAAAAAGCGTAGTACAATGAATTAAATTATATAAATTATCTTTGTACATTGGATATGATTATAGATGTCTAATATTTATATTGAATAGGATAAATGTCAAAAGTCTTAAATATATTTTGTCTCCATATTGATAATAATTGTTAAGCCATCAAACAATTAAAGTAAATGTACAGGTTAAATAATAAATATGAATTTGTTTAATATTAATAATAATTTGAATCAAATTTCATAATTTCTAACGATTGCCTCAGTAATAGTAAAAAGGAGATGGCACGTGGTAAAGTAAATTGATACTGATAATTGACTTATAAATACGGGTAAAGTTACTATTTTATCGATTGAATTAGGCGGTATTAGCATCTTGAAGACATCCTTAAGACTTTTTCATCGTGATTTTAAATGTAGTATCTTCTCTATACGATATAATTTTTGCAGCATGAATGTCAATGATTGACCAAAAATGAGAGGGCATGTGGTAAAGTAAATTGATATTGATAATTGACTTATAAATACTGCTAAAGGTACGTTTTTATCGATTGAATTAGCCGGTATTACCATCCTGAAGACATCATTTAGACACGATATTATTTTTCAGCATGAATTTATATTTTTAATAATTAATAGGATAAATGTAAGATTTCGTAAATATATTTTCTCTTCAAATTCTGATTGTTTCCATATCTTTGAAAATTGAATAACTGAGCAAATATATGAATAAAATTTCATAATTTCTAACGATTGCTTCACTAATACTAAAAAGGAGATGTCACATGGTAAAGTAAATTGATATTGATAATTTCCTTATAAATACGGGTAAAGTTACTATTTTATCGATTGAATTAGGCGGTATTACCATCTTGAAGACATCATTAAGACTTTTTCATCGTGATATTAAATATAGTATCTTCTCTATACGATATAATTTTTGCAGCATGAATGTGATTTTTTATATTGACATTGTTTCCATATCAATAATAATTTTCTATTCATAATACGATAAAATTTAAAATCGAAGTTAAATTGTAAATATGAATAGTGTCATATTAATAAAAAAATGAATAAAATTGCATAATTTCTAACGCTTGATTCACTGATACTTAAAAGGAGATGGCACGTGGTAAAAATAATTCATATTAAGTTCTATAATTATATTTGATTTTTTAATATTTATTTGTTAATGACTGAAGTTACTTCTTTATTGATTCAATTAGCTTATAAAATGGATTGATATTCGCCAAAGAAATTACAACATCGTGCAAAATTATTTTTCGTATACTGCGTTTTGTGGAAGTTGGTGGAAGCTGGTGTCAATTATATTTTGTAGGTGGTTGAGTCACGTTGCCTATACCTACATCTAGAAGTAGTACTATTGTTTACTACTCCACTTAACTTCTTTAATGCTGATTAAGTTGTCAAAATTGTACTGCAAGGTTGTCTTCCAAAGGAAGAGAGTGCCCATACAATAAATGAGTGTACAACAACTTCTGAGCTAAATGATGGTGCATGATTTTTGACGGAATTTCATTTCCCTCCATGTTTTTTTTACAATTTATTTTTAATAGTAGAATTTGGCTCTCTCAAGTAAAGTACATGGATTTGAACCATCTTATAAACTTATGTTTAGAAAACAAATTTGAATTCGAGTAAATTATAAACATCTCTCATTTTGTTTGGTCAAAAAGTATCCTTCAAATCTATCTTCCATAAATTTGTTTTTGAACGGTAGGTTAGAGATCAAAATGTTCTTTAACAAGTATACTCCTATAACAAAGTTGGACTCATCTCAAATCAAATGGTGTATTCAAGTAAGAGCACAAGCTGTATGGAGAGGGATAACGCGGGATACCAAAGAATTTCGTGGCATTAACATTATATTCGTCGATGATTCGGTATTTTAGATGAAGAAATGAGTTATTTCTATTGTCATAGAATGAAATATTTGCTTAACTTCAAATCATGTTTGAATTCTTTGTGTAGAGCTACCGAATCCATGCTTTCATAAATGCCAAATATGCTCCATTGTTTGAAGAGATTCTTCAAGAAGGAAACGTGTACAATATTACCAATTTCATGGTTCAAGAGTACACGGGAATGGAAAGTCATCGTTGCATTCGATATGACAAGCACATATATTTTGCGGACTATACTCAGTTGGAAACTACTGACAAAATTGCTTTGAAAATTCCGGAATACAGCTTCGATCTATTTCCACTAAAGGATCTTGACGCAATGGAAACAAACAAACGGTTCTTATGTGGTAATGTTTTGCCTAGATTTTATTATAATTTTTCTTGCATGTGTTTTTTGGAGTATGCTCTTAATGTATTGGCGAAGTTATTGTCCTTTTGTAGATTAATACCCGAAGTTATTGTGTTTTGTTAGATGTAGTTGGTGTTATTAAAGATCCACAACCTGTAAGAGAATATAAGACTGATAACAATGAAGGCAAAGTACAGAAGAAATTCTCTATAACAGATGGCAGGTCAGTAACTTGGATGAGAAGGATGTTTTCATATATGTAAAACTACTATCGCGTATTAATTGCAAACTCTGTAGGTGCTGTATTAAAGTCACTTTGTTTGACAAACTTGCTGAAGCATTTGAACACGCATTCAAGAAAGAAGAAGATGATACCATTATTATTGTCTTGGCAAGTGCCAAAATTGGAACATTTCAAGGTGCTTTTTAGATTTATAATTCTAAATTGATATATACATTAATTTGCTTAACAATAACTTTTTTTTTTCTATCAAAAGAGAGAGTTGACATTAACGAACTATCCTGCAACAAGGTTTTATCAAAATACAGTTAAACCTCTTTAAAGTAATAGCCTCGGGACTATGGAAAAAAATTACTTTAACGAGTTTATTATTTTATCGAGAGTAAAAATACATTGTTTCTATTATGTCGGGACAGGAAAAAAATATTACTTTAGTGAGGTTATTACTTTATCGATTATTACTACATCGAGGTTCAACTGTATAAACCATGAAAGTGCCAAAGAATTGAGAGCTAGGTATTACATAATGTATTTGAGTTGATCTTTGTTGATGTGTTTATTTATTTTTCCTGTAAATGAAAAAGGCATAATTGAAGAAATAAAAATACGTTTCCTGATCACAGGTCAGCTGAACCTTCGTTTCATGTACAAAAGTCACCGGAAATGGAAGAGGAAAGCTTCAAACTTATGACTGTATCAGATATCAAGCAATTGAATGAAAATTATATTGAGGTTTGTTAGTATAGATTTATCACTTTATCACATAATTGATGATAAGTAACATGTATTTGCTTTACGATGTAGGAACAAGTGATTTGTCAAGTTACACTAAGAAAAGTTCTAGAAGAACTTCAGTAGTATTGTAATATATGTCCAAAATGTGATAAGGAACTCGAAACCATTGATGGAAGATTTAAGTGTAACTTACCATCTTGCAAGCGTTTTTTTCCTTATCCAGAGAGAAGGTATGACTTATGTCATATAATGAATTGTTACATAATTTTGAAATTATCTTGGAATAAAGTGTGTGTAAAATTTAAATTTCAATATTAGGTTCCAAGTTTGCACGTTGTGTTCTGATAGCACGGGAGGAATTATGATAATTTTACAAGATAGCGAAGTTCATCGGATAACTGGGAAGACAATGTTTGACGTTGATCTTGAGCAGGCAATGGTGTGTAAAAATTAGAAAGTTGTACATTAAATTCTTTTGTACTCTTTATGATATCTACTACACACTTAAAATTATTACAATGTTTGCCAGGGATCAAGTGACACAAAGTTTCCAACAGTACTTCAAGAAATAGTGAACCATGACTACACAATAACACTGAAAATTTCTAAAGAAAATGTTACGAACGGTTCCGAGGTCTATAAATCTTGCGACATTTTTGAAGGTCATGAGTTGTTTGATTGCAATGCACAGGTTCAAGAGGCCTCCGGAGAAGCAGAGGATGCCGCGAACTTCATGGTATAGCTGCCAAGCACAACACAGTTTTTGCTAATTAGCTTGTTAGAAATGATTGATGAAAACAGTGTTTAGGAGCTATAGCGACAAATCAGAGTTTAGCTGGAAGCAGTCAGAGTTTAGTTAAACACTGACTACAGAAGCTGGACAGAGTTTAGTAAAGTCTGTCTAGAAGCAGCGCGCACGAAGTCAACAGAAGATATTAGAGATCAATTGAAGATTGATATGGAAGCGAGATCTTTGGAGACTGGATAGCTATCAAAGAGATCGAGTTGACTTAGGAGACGTGTGACAATCTGTAATTGATATCATTGTATAGCTGATTATTAGGAATATCAATTAGCGATTGTATAGCAGCTGTATGTTTTATAAATACAGTTAGGTTAACCCTAGAAGGGTATCGTGCATCGAATTATCTTTATTGTAACCTAGCAGCTCTTTGTGATAGTTTACATCACGAAGAGGGTTTTTAATATCAGAAGATTTAAAGTGCATAATCATCTTAATTGTTATTCTCTCATCTAATATTGATTATTAGTGTGTATTCGGCCTAACAAGTGGTATCAGAGCCAATTTGTTACTTTATTACAGTTTAAGATCCAAACACAACAATAATCATGTCAGCAATTCCTCCACCAACATCTACTAGTTCTGAAAAGGCTCCTACTACTGTGAGTCGTTATGAACCAATCAGGGTTCCTATTCTCAGGCCATCAGAGTATGCCATGTGGAAGGTCAAGATGACTATGTTTCTGGAGGCTACAGATCCAGAATATCTTGACAGGATTAATGAAGGCCCTCACAATCCTACAAAGCTATCTGCTACAACTGCTGGTGAAGAAGCTAAAATAGTTCCAAAGGAAAAGAAGGACATGACTCCTGAAGATCTATCATCAATTGCTAAGGATGCGAAGGTTAGGCATTTACTGCATAGTGCTTTAGACAATGTTATGTCTAACAAAGTGATTAACTGCACCACTGCAAAAGAGATCTGGGATGCTCTTGAAGTCAGATGTCAAGGAACTGCTGCTATTAAGAAGAATAGGAGAAACATACTCACACAAGAGTATGAGCATTTTGAGGCTAAACCTGAAGAGACCATGACAGAAACATTTGATAGATTCTGTAAACTACTCAATGATCTGTCATTGGTCAACAAAGAGTATGATCTAGAAGACTCAAATCTCAAGTTTCTTCTTTCTCTACCTGAAAAGTGGGATGTAAAAACAACCACTATTAGAGACAACTATGAACTTGCTGAAACAGAGATTGATGAAATCTATGGGCTGCTCAAAACTCATGAATTGGAAATGGAGCAGAGAAACAGGAGATCAAGCAGGAAGGCAAAGTCTGTTGCTCTTAAGGTTGAAGAGAAGCCTCAGAAGAAAGAGGCATCAAGAAGGAAAATGAAGGGAAAAGCTTTGGTCATACACTCAGAAAGTGAATCATCAAACTCTGATTGTGATTCAAACTCTTCTGAATCATCTGACTCTGAGGATGATGAAGAAGAAATGAGAAAAATGGTTGTGTTGATGGTGAAGACCTTCAAGAAAATGGGTTTCAAGAATTTCAAGAAAGGGAAAAGGTTTTCTAGAGATTCAAATGAAGACAGAAAAAGTTTCAGGAGGTCTGAAAGAAAAGAGACCAAGTCTGGGAAGAAGGATACGTCTGAAATTCAATGCTACAAGTGCAAGGAGATGGGTCATTATGCTCCTGAGTGCAAGAAGGGTAAAACTGGAAAAGTACTCATCACAAAAGGCAGAGATTGGGCAGACACTTCAGATTCTGATGAAGAAATTAGCTATGCTCTCATGGCTACTACTGAATCAGAAACTTCTGAAAATCAGGTACCTCTAACTACCTATGCTTATAATATTGATGACATTTCTCAATTAAGAATTTATCTTAAGTCATTGCATATAAGTTATAGGGATCAGACTTTAGAGAATGAGAGGATTAAATCTGAGAATTCAGAACTCAAAGAGAGAAATAAAATTGTTGAAGAAAAGCTAAAAAATATGCAACAAGTTCAGAAAGAGAGAGATGATGCTGTTTCTATAGAACAGGATTTGCTTCAGAAATATAAACAACTAGAATCTGAGTTGGAGGAAGCAAATAAGAAAATTAGGACTTGGACTAATTCTGGAAAGGACACTCAACAGATTTTTCAAACAGACACTGTTGGTCTAGGTTATAATGAGGGAGATGAACTAAGATTTCAAAGTCAAGTTAAAATCAGACCTCATTTTGTACATGGAGCCAGTAAATTTTTGTCTGATAATGAAAAAGAAACTGTTAAGGTCAACCCAGTAAAAACTTGTGCTAAACAGGTTAATATTGGTTTGATGACAGATAAACAACTCAAACATAAACTGAAGGAGTTAAAATCTGTTAAGAAACAGGGAGTGTCAAATAAGAACAGAAATGGAAAAGTAGGCATCACTTCAGGAAATAAACCAATGCTTGCTAGTTATGCTCCAAGAAAGACATGTCATAACTGTGGTAGTACTAAGCATCTTGCAAATTTCTGCAAGAAAAACAAAAATATAAATTCTTTACCTTCCAAGTCTGAGGTAAAGAAGGATTTTACTAGAACTAAGCCACAGACTTTATGCACACACTGTGGAAGCACTTGGCATTCCATTTATACTTGCAGAGAGTATCATGCTATCTATCATAATTACTATGAACTAAAACCCAATCTGAAATGGGTTAAAGTTAATACTGCAAGTGTAAACTCTGATACTGTTAGCTCAAACTCTGATAATGTTAATTTCGCTGCTAAAGCTAACAAAGTTAAGAATGTCAAAGGATCCAAGCAAGTATGGATCCTTAAATCTAACTCTCAGTAATTGCTTGTGATTGCAGGGCAACAGGAAGGCAATCCTAGTCGTGGACAGTGGATGCTCAGGACACATGACTGGAAATAAAGCCCTGCTATCAGACTATGAGGAGAAAGCTGGCCCAAAAGTTTCCTATGGTGATGGCAATGTAGGAAGAACATTGGGATATGGCAATATTAATCTTGGAAATGTCATCATCAACAATGTAGCTCATGTCCCAGGACTCAAGCATGACTTGCTATCTGTGAGTCAAATCTGTGACAAGGGATATCATGTAGATTTTCAACCTGAATATTGTGAAGTTATCAGCAAATCTACAGGAAAGGTTGTTCTAGTTGGTCATAGGCAAAACAACATTTATGAAATCAAGCTCTTAATAGACTCTGTTGGAAAAGCTGTTTGCCTGTATACAAGAATGTCTAGTGAAGAGAGTTGGAAGTGGCACAAGAAACTCTCACATTTGAACTTGAACAACATCAATGAATTGATCAGAAAGGATCTTGTAAGAGGACTCCCAAAGGCTCTGTTAAATGTTGATGGCCTATGTGATTCATGTCAAAAGGCCAAGCAAAGGAAGTCATCTTTCAAGAGCAAGACAGAATTTTCAATCACTGATCCTTATCATCTTCTGCATGTTGATCTTTTTGGTCCAGTAAATGTTATGTCTATAGCAAGGAAGAAATATGCTTTAGTCATTGTTGATGAATACACTAGATTCACTTGGGTGTATTTTCTAGCAAAGAAGGATGAAACTACATTAACTCTGATGGAGCATGTGAAGCTTCTGGACAAAGGATCAAGTAACAAAGTCAGAATCATCAGAAGTGATAATGGAACTGAGTTCAGGAATGCAACAATGGAAGAATTCTGCAAGAACAATGGAGTGAAGCAAGAATTTTCAGCACCTGGTACACCACAACAAAATGGTGTAGTTGAAAGGAAAAATAGAACCTTGATAGAAGCTGCCAGAACTATGCTTGATGAAGCAAAATTGCCAATTTATTTCTCGGCAGAAGCTGTTCAAACTGCTTGTTTTACTCAAAATGCTACACTGATCAATAAGCATGGAAAGAAACCATATGAGATGGTGAAGAAAAAGAAGCCTAACCTGAAATACTTTCATATTTTCGGGTGCAAATGCTTTGTTTTGAAGACTCATCCTGAACAGTTGACCAAGTTTGAGCTAAAGGCAGATGAAGGAATTTTTGTTGGCTATCCACTGTCAACAAAGGCATTCAGAGTTTACAATATGAGAACAAGAGTGATCATGGAATCTATATATGTGTCTTTTGATGACAAGAAAATAACTGGACTTGAAGACATAGATGAATATGATCAACTGAACTTTGAAAATGAAGATTTAAACTCTGTTGAAGTAAACTCTGATCAAACTATTCTGACAGACTCTGTTGAAACAGACTCTGAACCTCTACTGGTAAACACTGGAGAAACTTCTCAGCCACAACAAAAGGGAAGAACCAGTTGAGGGGGAGCATGATCAAGATGAAGACTCAAACATTCATACTGAGTCAACTGAAAAATCTGGATCAAACTCTGATGATTCAAACTCTGAAAATTCAAACTCTGACTCTGGGCAGTCAAGTTCAGGGGGAGTCTCAGAAAATGAAGAAAGCCCAAAACAAAATCAGGAGATCATGAATCAAGGGGGAGGATCACATGCTGACAGAAGTCATTTGCCTTCTGCTAGGAAATGGACTAAATCACATACACCTGATTTGATAATTGGTGATCCAGATGCAAAAGTGACAACAAGAAGTGCCACTGCAAGTGAATGTTTGTTTCATGCATTCTTGTCTAAGAATGAACCAAAGAAAGTGGAAGAAGCTCTTCAAGATGCTGACTGGATAACAACAATGCAGGAAGAGTTGAATGAATTTGAAAGGAATGAAGTTTGGACCCTTGTACCAAGGCCAAAGAACAGATCTATTGTTGGTACTAAATGGGTTTTCAGAAACAAGACTGACAGTGAAGGTGTTATCACAAGGAACAAGGCTAGACTGGTAGCAAAAGGCTATTCACAGCAGGAAGAAATAGACTATGATGAAACATTTGCTCCAGTTGCAAGATTAGAGGCAATCAGAATTTTTCTAGCATATGCCTCTCACAAGAAATTCAAAGTGTTCCAGATGGATGTGAAAAGTGCTTTTCTGAATGGGAAGCTTGAAGAAGAAGTGTTTGTTGAACAACCACCAGGATTTGTGGACCCAAAATATCCAGACCATGTCTACAGGTTGGATAAAGCACTCTATGGACTTAAGCAAGCACCAAGGGCATGGTATGAAACTCTGGCTCAATTTCTCTTAGAAAGTGGATTCAACAGAGGTACTATTGACAAAACTCTGTTTTATTTCAAATCTGGGAGTGACTTGCTTTTAGTTCAGATATATGTTGATGACATTATCTTTGGGTCTACTAATGATAAACTCTATAAGAATTTTGCCAAGCTCATGCAGTTCAGATATCAAATGAGCATGATGGGAGAGCTTTGTTATTTTCTAGGCCTACAGGTGAGACAAACAGATGATGGTATCTTCATTAATCAAGCAAAATATACCAGAAATCTTCTCAAGAAATTTGGTATGCTTGACTGTTCATCTGCATCAACTCCCATGGCAACAGCAACTAAATTGGACAAAGACACAGGAGTTTCAGTGGATATGACAAACTACAGGGGCATGATAGGATCTCTTCTTTACTTGACATCTAGTAGGCCTGACATCATGTATGCAACCTGTCTTTGTGCAAGATTTCAGGCAGATCCTAGAGAGCCACATCTGACAGCTGTGAAAAGAATCTTCAAGTATCTCAAGGGCACCATATCATTAGGTCTGTGGTATCCCAGAGAATCAGATTTCAAGCTACTTGGGTATTCCGATGCAGACTTTGCAGGCTGCAAGATAGACAAAAAGAGCACTAGTGGAAGTTGTCAATTTCTTGGTGACAGACTTGTCTCTTGGTACAGCAAGAAACAGAAATCAATTTCTACATCTACAGCTGAAGCAGAGTATATTGAAGCTGGTAGCTGTTGTGCACAGATCTTGTGGATGTAGAATCAATTGCTGGATTATGGATTGAGGTACAGTAAAATTCCTATTTACTGTGATAATCAAAGTGCTATTGCTATGACAGGTAATCCAGTACAGCATTCAATGACCAAGCACATCAGCATAAGGTACCATTTCATCAGAGAACATGTGGAAGAAGGGAATATTGAACTACATTTTGTGTCTACAGAACAACAGCTTGCAGATATATTCACCAAACCATTGAGTGAAGCTACATTTACAAGACTGGTCAATGAACTAGGAATGGTCTCTGGTTTTGACTAGGAATGTTGGTTAGATTCAAACTTTACTTATGTAATGTGTTGCTCATATTTCCTTGATTTGTTAAGTGCTAAGTGATCTCTGTTGATTAAACTCTGTTATGCATACTCTGTTAACATGTTTTTCTTTAAAACACTGCCAAACTTTGTTAAATTCTGTCAGCATGCCTGTATGTCATACACTGTTAATAAGTTTGATAAACTCTGTGAACTCTGAGTTGATTATTGTCTGAATGAAAACACCAATGAAGAAATATGTATGAAGCACGATTCTCAGTAATTAATCATGAATCTTTCTGAGTTATTGTGATCTAATCTTAGATTGTGCAGAAAGTTAACACAGCATGATACTGGTTCATATTTATAGCATCTCTTAGTTTATTTTGTCCTAAACTCTGAGTCTATAAATACTGTGTGCATTGCCTTTCATGAATAACTACTGATGTTGATGAACTCTAAACTCTGTTAGTTATACTCTGGTAGATTAAAATGCTTACTGCAATACCCCCAAAGAAAATGTATATAGGTTGCTATACTCCTTTGAGATTATGTTGGTGACTAGGATGACCCAGGTACCTATTGGTATATAATATGGGCTAAAATTCTCTGATTTTTGGTGACTAGTCAAAGACTAGGATGACCCAGGAACTTATCAAAATGATAAGGGCTAAAATTTTTAAATTTTTGGTGACTGGCTCCAACCTCTAATTACTGGAA
Organism: Saposhnikovia divaricata; assembly: GCA_036435485.1. Classification (NCBI taxonomy): domain Eukaryota; kingdom Viridiplantae; phylum Streptophyta; class Magnoliopsida; order Apiales; family Apiaceae; genus Saposhnikovia; species Saposhnikovia divaricata. The sequence goes on along the minus strand of CM071594.1, from coordinate 47,943,139 downwards.
TGAATAGAATAAATAACAATATATATATATATATATATATATATATATATATATATATATATATTAGCAATAGAGGGGGTATAAAATAAATTAAATGTTACTGTATATTGATTGATTACTACAGAGTTTAGCTTTCATCATACAGTCAGTGTTTACTATGAGAGTTTGTGCATCCAGTGTTTATTGATTTACTTTATGGATTTTATGAAAAATTAGATGCTCTAAAAATTGATTTGGTAAACTCTGCTACACACACACATATTTTCACAACTGTGCAATTTTTGAAAGGGTTTCGATGATAAAGTTGGAGAATTGACAAATGCTGTTGATTTGTGGTTAGTACTCTAAGGTAAATTTTCATTTGGATAATTTGAAAATTTTGGAGTAAATATTGCTTTTGACAACTGTTAATAAGTGTATTTTGTTAAAGTGTCTTGGAAATAGGAAAGAGAATACAACGGTGATAATTGCTATTTTTATTGCGCATGATTAATTGATCCACTGCATGTATGACACGTGTCCCACTCACTCATTATTGTGTCCCACTCACACATTAATCTAGGAACTGTTGAGTGTTTGAATACACAAACAATTGAGTTTTAATTTTTAATTACAACTCTAATTACTTTTGTGTACAACGTTTCATTTTTACTTTCACCCACTCACTTTTACATCTCACAGTTCTCTCAGTTTTCACTTGCGCATTTTCGCAAACACTTTTCTTACATACACTTTTCATTGAGATTTCTTGCCTGTTTCTTGATTCAATGGCTTCTAAATCATTCACTGTTTTTGGTCTACGTTTAGTCCCTAACAATTATGCAGCCCCACTCAATAATGAACGTGTTCCAGAAGCGTTTCATCTGATGCAGAATTTCTTAAGAGACTCAGAGATTGGACAAGCTCTGGTTGAACCTAGTACTCTCTCTGCACCTCAAATTGCCACTTTTTGGCAAAACTCAGTCTATGTGGATGGAGGAGAGAATGGGACTCCAAACATCATCTTCACTCATGATGAACAAGAGTTTGTGATTACTCCACAAACTGTCAGAGAAACGATGGGTTTTGATACACACACTTCTTATGCTTATGTTGGTGAACCTCAATTGAGACAAATGCTACAGGAGATAGGCTACATGGATTCTCTTGACAGGCTTGGCAGTGTAAAGAGGCCTAATCTCAGGAAGGAATGGAATTTTTTTTTCGACTGCATCACAAGAACATTCCAGAAGAAGGTTACTAACTGGGATGCTATTCCAATGGACAGTCTACAAATCGGGTATTCTCTACTTTATGGTAGTAATTTTGATTTTGGTAGATATGTTCTAATGAATCTAGGTGATAAATTGTCAGAGTCTACTACAGTTTACTTTTCTCGATTTTGTCAAATGCTATTCACTGCTTGTGTATCTGGTTTAGAGATTGTTGAAACTGATGTGATTCAGCCTTTTAGAGTCAACAAGAGAATATTCTCTGATATGACTAATAAGGATGCTGGTAAAGAAAACCTACCTGTCTTTGTTCTGCCACTTGCTTTGCAGAATTTTCTCAACCAACCTCAACCAGAACCACAACAACCAGAACCACAACCAGAACCACACCCTGAACCACTAAACACTGATCATACTCAAACCATAAACACTGAACCATCTACATCACCTACCCACACTGTACCTACTCAACAACCTGCAACCTCAAACCAAACCACCATCCCTGAACCACAACTTGCATCCACTCACAACACTCCATCACAATCACAAACACTACTCTAACCCAAAATCCTCAATCTCCAATCACAAAACAATCTTCACACACTCAACAACTAAACATTGAACCATCACACTCTCAACCACAACCACAGCCTAAAGCAAAAAGAGGCAGAGTAAAGCAATCAACAGCAACTACTGAAAGACATGCAAGAGCTAAGAAGACAATAGAGAAACACACCAAAGCAAAACAGACATCTCCTGGAGCTGTTTATGCTAGAAGAAAGATTCAAAGAGCAAAAAGACCTAAATCACCCTCTATGGTGGCAGAATCTAGTAAAAAGGATTCAGATGAAGTGCCTCTAGCTAAGAGGAGAAAACTAGTAATCTCTGATTCTGATGGTGAAAATGTTGAAGCTCCAGAGGTGGTTTCACAGCAAACACCTACTGTTGAGGCTGAAAAAGATATACCTGCAGAGGTTGATATGCCTGCAGAGGTTGAAATGCCTGTAGAAGAGGATAATAGAAATGACTTTTCTCCAATGGATGATACTCTTGATTCATTCATGCCATTCTCTGATCCTATCTCATCTATTTTTGCTCAATCTGAAGCAACTGGTGCAGCTGATCAACCTACAGTTGTCATTTCTGAAACTGTAGCATCACATACAGAGTTAATCTCAGATGCTCACCAGACTGTTGAAGGAGGTGATGAGGTTGATCAAGCAACCAAGGCTACTTCTCAGCCTATGCCTGTTGATGACACAAATGCAAACTCTGTTGCTGAGCCTGAGCAACATGAAGAAAATCTTGACAAGGCTGCAGAAGAAATTGCAGAAACTATGGCTGACAATGCTCAGCATAGTGTACCTCTTTGGAGTTGATCACATCTATACTCATTCCTGATGATGTCAAAAAGGGGGAGAGAGTTGCAAAGTCAAAATGCAAGCAATTTCAAACTCTGACTCAGAAGGATAATGCTGGAGATGGAGGAGCAAATAATAAAGGCAAGGGCAAGGCTGTAGAAACTCAAAATCTGAAAACTAGCAGCAAGTCTCTTAAATCACAGTCTGCTGGGTTAAACACTGATACTCGAGGTTCTTCAAAGACTAAGAGTTTGGTACTATCCTCTGATCCTCAGACTGATGAGGAATTGGCTGCTAAGTTATTCTTAGAAGAAAATGAAGAGGGAGTTACAATTGCAGATGTTCAAGCTCAAGAGAAGATATTTCTAGCAGAACATAAGAAAGCTGTGAAATCTGGCAATTCTAAGAAGAATGTGAAAGCTGCAAAGCCTGTTCTTAAAGGCATTCAAATCAAAGAAAAAGTTGGTACTGAACAAAGGATGCAAGTATCCAGAAAACCAACAGATGTAGACTTTAAGCAAAAGCTGAAAGGCATTGCTGGAGAAAATACAACCTCTGTTTCTACACAAGTTGTAAAGAAGAATGAAAACACAACCTCTGTTGTTACACAAGTTGTGACCACACCTTTACAATCTTCTCAGTTGAAATCAACTTTTAGAAAGGGAACTCTTCATGATCCAAATCAAGCACTTAAAGGTTCTATGGATTTCACTGATGGAAGAGCATTTTCTGGGAAAATTGGAAACAACAAGGGTGGTATAGGATCACACAAGGATAAAAGGTAGAATGTTAGTCCTAGAGATCCATCTTCACTGACTGTTCCAGGTCAAGGTGTTGTCACTCAAGAGAGTTTAGACAGACTAGAATCAGTACAGTTGGTCTATCAGAAGAGCCTAAAGAAAGATTTTCTATTATACTTCATGGCAGATGGAACAGTTTTTAAAATTGGGGAGAATGATATTGGTTTGAAATATTGGGAAGAACTAGAACATGTTCTGTATCTTTTCAAGGTAACAAATCAAAGGACTCAATCTGTTGCCAATGTGCTTAGACAGAAGATGCTTCAGAATCTGGCAAGAAGAGGCATGAAGTATAACAGTAAATATGTTCCTAAGTACAGAGACTGGAATGGAAAGTTGATAGAGATGGAAAAGGGAACTACAAAGCTAAAGACTGATCTTGGAATCACTGTTCTTGATTTTAATGTGAAGTCTGAAGAGGTGAAGTATATCAGATTGGGAAATGAAATGAGAAGAAACAAAATCTACGATCTCAGAGCTGCTATCTATCAGACTGATGAGAATGATCCTCAGTTGAGAGAGATCAAGGAAGCTATGGAGAATGAACTTGAAAATGCTGAAAGAAGATTGCTTATAGACTATCTCAGAGCTACACCAGATCTTGAAGAGATTAGAGGTTAAAGTCTGTAAGAGTTTTCTTATTTCTGTAGATTTTTGTTAAGTAGAAGCTTAAACTCTGTTTGTATATTAATCACTGTAATTTTGTATTTGTTTTGACATCATCATTTACTGTAAACTTGTACATTCTTGCTAATGAACAAGTTGGGGGAGATTGTTAGAAATGATTGATGAAAACAGTGTTTAGGAGCTACAGCGACAAATCAGAGTTTAGCTGGAAGCAGTCAGAGTTTAGTTAAACACTGACTACAGAAGCTGGACAGAGTTTAGTAAAGTCTGTCTAGAAGCAGCGCGTACGAAGTCAACAGAAGATATTAGAGATCAATTGAAGATTGATATGGAAGCGAGATCTTTGGAGACTGGATAGCTATCAAAGAGATCGAGTTGACTTAGGAGACGTGTGACAATCTGTAATTGATATCATTGTATAGCTGATTATTAGGAATATCAATTAGCGATTGTATAGCAGCTGTATGTTTTATAAATACAGTTAGGTTAACCCTAGAAGGGTATCGTGCATCGAATTATCTTTATTGTAACCTAGCAGCTCTTTGTGATAGTTTACATCACGAAGAGGGTTTTTAATACCAGAAGATTTAAAGTGCATAATCATCTTAATTGTTATTCTCTCATCTAATATTGATTATTAGTGTGTATTCGGCCTAACATAGCTAATTCTTGCTTTGTAACCGTTGACAAAATTAAACTGTAGGAGATAAATGTTGGGAAGACGTACCATTTCACAGAAACTCCTAACACTGAAAAGTCTTCAAACACGAGTCGTGCACGAAATTCAGCACAACAGGAAGAAGCAAGGAAAGCTGATAAGGTATCTATAAGGTTGATGTATTTAGATCATCATGTTTGAGAAATTGGTTACAATTCAGATAATACTAACATTTAACTGTAAATCATGTCATTGCGCTAGACAAATGTTGGCAAAAAAAAAAACCCACTTTGAAAGAAACTCTTAACACTAGGAAGTCTTCCAACACCAGTCGTGTGCGAAAAGCACCAGAAGACGAACAAGTCAAGGAACGGGGCGACATTCTTCTGAAAAACTTGGTGAAAGCTGAGAAGGTAGCCATAAGGATGATGTATTTTCAAAAGGATTGGTGAAACATAGATTATTAAGAATTTAGACAATACTAACATTTAATTGCAAATCATGTGCTTGCAGGAGACGAATGTTGGCAGAAAGAAGTACACTTTGAAAGAAACTCCTAACAGTGCGAAGTCTTCAAACACCAGTCGTGTGCGAAAGTCACCAGAAGAGGAAGATGCAACGGAAGACGGCGACATTGTTCTAAAAAACTTGGTGAAACCTGACAAGGTATCTATAAGGATGCTGTATAATTATATAACCATGTTTGAAACATAGAGTGCTAAGATAATTCTAACATTCTAGTGCTAATGTTGTAGGCCAGTAAACTTGAGACCACACAACGTAAGAAAAGAAGCCCACGGACAGAGAAGTTGAAAACAATGGATCAAGGAAAAGAAGTGGTTGAAAGGAAGGAGTACATCGTAGATGAACACGTTGGCATGAAAAAAATTCCAACTCTAAGAAAAAGAAGGATTGAATGAGAAATGCATTGCCAGTGTGTTGGCTTAATATTTCATTAACGGCTTAAGAACATAATCTAGCAATCTACCTTTTGGTGTATAAGTTTGTGTTTTTGACTGTTTTTGCTAGCAATCTACCTTTTGGTTTATAAGTTTGTGTTTATGATTTTAACAATATATGAATTTTAACAATATATAATTCATATATTAATATTCCTGCATTTGTTTTGGTAAATAGTGAATATGCATTTTGTTTAATATTAATATGAAATTTTTATTTGTATTAGGCGTAAATCCATAAATATTTTTTTATTTTCAAATTTTCGATAATTATATTAATTTTTCTAGGTAAATAGTAATTATGAATTTCGTTAATTATATTAATATCAAATAAATCAAATATATTTCAGACATATCGTATATTTTACAGTTATACGTCTTTATCGATTGAATTAACCGAAAAAATCAAATAAATCGACAGTCACAAAATTTAATCAACGGGATACTTCAGCAAATTATATTGCAGACATATCGTATATTTTACTGCTATACAACTAGATCTTTGACTGTTGTAGATGGGAGTATACTGCACTTCAGATTTTTTTTATTATTACAAGAAGATGTGTACATTATAAAGTGTCTTAAACTAAAACTGCACATAAAATAACAGCTTTACCAAGTTGAGCATACTGTAGTTGGGGTTCTTTAACGAGATCTAACGAAGAACAAGGAAACCCAAATGTCAACAAAACACTACCACCGACTAAAAGATCTACGACCTGGCAGTTACAATTGGATAGTTAAAGTTCGGATTATTCGATTATGGAGAGGAGCTTTGATAAGTGGAGAAGTCTTTAAAAGCTTGAACATGTTGCTCTTAGATGACAAGGTATGTAAAATTTTGTTAGCTTTAGGTGTAACGTAACAATGTTTTGTCTTTCAGGCATACGAGTGATATATTCTTTTCGTGACAATGCATAATGGTGAAAGACTGATAAATGAACCTCAAATTTTGTATTTCAGAATACAAGGATGCATGCTTTTGTTCCTGCTGCAATACTTGAAACACATGAGGCGAAACTTCAAGAAGGATGTATTTACACACTTTCCAACTTTACCGTGAAGGATTATAAAACTGATGAGAAGTTCAGAGTGGTCAACTTTGACAGGCAAATAGTGTTAACAAATTATACACAAGTTGAAAAACATGCTGAAGATGATACAGTGATTTCCAGAAATTTGTTTGATTTTTATGATCTGGGAGATTTGATTGAAATAGCCAACAAAAATGTCTACCTTACTGGTATGTTCTCTTTTGCCAAAGCATTACTTACAAATCTTTAAGAACAGTCAAAATAGTAATTTGTATTTCTGACCTTTCAATTACATTATGAAGATGTTGTTGGAGTTATTCTGAAAGATAATCCACTACGCAAGGTTAAGAACAAAACTGAACAAGTGAAGTTCACAATTGTTGACGGAAGGTAATTTTCAAATGTTTTACAAAATTCTTTGATGATGCGGTGTGAAAGTCCTACGTTTGTTATCACGTTATCTTGCAGATGTAGCGTTGATGTAACATTCTGGGATTTAATGGCAAAATATTTTGCTGTAGCTCTTGAAAATACTGAAGAATTTCCACCAATTATCATTATTGCAAGTGCTAAAATCAATTCTTGGCAAGGTACTAATCACACAACTCCTCAAGTAGACATTTCAAATTGCAGTGCCACAAGGTTCTATCTGAGTTATGATCACCACACTGTGTCGCAATTGAGGAAAATGTACGGTAAATTCATATTTTTTGTTTTAACTGATTAGTCGCGTTTAAGAGACAACATGGTTATTATTCTTTAATTTATGTAGGATAAGCACACCTCTGTTTTCAAAGTATGATTTCTGCACTCAGAAGCGAGACAATGTTGAGCTTCTTTCAATTGAAAAGATACAGAAGTTAAGCAAAGAATACTCTAATGTAAGCTATTACTTTTGAGTCTAACTTTAGATAGCAAACGACAATAATGTTAACCTGATTGCATAGTTTTTATATTCCAGAAAGAAGTAGTTTGTGAGATTAAGATAACCAGTCTGCCACCAAATCAAAAGTGGTATTACTATGAATGTCCATCATGCTACAAAGAAATTTCACCTAGGGAAGGGCTTTTGTCATGCTATAGATGTAACAGGGAGGTACCATGGCCTTATAAAAAGTAAGCTTAAATTATGTATAACAATAAAATCATTAATCTCCAGTTTGCAACATCATTATATTTAATTTATTCCAATTCTAATCAGATTCCAAGTCTATATCAAAGGAGAGGATTGCACAGGCGAGATTGACATTTGTTTGTTTGATCGAGCAATTAAAACTATCATTGGCAAGAATGTACAAGACTTCATTGACGAGGTACTGCATTTTAAAATTTCTAATCTTTTATTGAAAACTTTAGTTAAGCGTTTTTAAATTTCTTATATGATGACAATCTTCGTTTGCAATAACAGGGAGCAGTTGATGAAGAGCTACCTCCACTGTTACAAACACTTGAACACCTGGTTTTATTTGTCAAGGTTGTCCTCAAAAGTCAGAATATTGAAAAGATTTCAAATTTGTATTATGGTATGGATGTCTCTGGAAAAAACATGGAAACTGTTACAGAGACTTGTGAAAGCATGGAAATTCCGCAACACAGGTAAAATGGGAAGATCAGTTGTGCAGCATTCTTTATTCATATATGAGATGCTAACCATCATTTTCTATTTCTTTGCAGACATCGACTTCAACCTATCATTTGGATGATTTGTCCCAATTGACTTTCAAAACACCAGAAGTTCCAAAAAAGAAAAGAAATGCGAAGATTACCTAAAATTCGAATACTACAAAACAGCATTTTCAGAAAGAATTATCGTATGTATGTGTTGAAGTTGAAGTCATTTTGTTAACAAACAATTATCGTATTTGTACCTTGATGGATTGCTCTGAATGGTTAATGTTTTGTATGCCTGCGGGTTCAGTTTGCCACCAGTTTTGAGTTGAACAAAATGCATGCCATATTATTGTACTAATGTCCAAGGTAATTCATGCAACTTAAAATTATTCTACTATTATTATTCTACTAATATTATTCTACTATTATTCTACTAATGTTCAAGGCAATTCTTATAGCTATAAAAACTAAAACTTTACAAATGGACCATTAATTATACGGTGAATAGGATTTCTACGTAACTTAAAATACAAAAACACAGATTTTAGAACATCATATTCCAATCAAATTAATACGATCCCTTCATCTAACGTAAAGGAATGTACACTTCCTTATACGATGATTTCAAACATTAGATTAGAACTACCAATATAACAAAATGTTATGTTTTAACCAACGATGAAAGAAGTTTCACTAATAAAATCGCTCCATCCTTTGCCTAATCTGCATTGCTTCCCTGCAAGATTTCCTTTTACTTCCCATTCTTCACTTTCATAACGCAAAGTAACAAACAGACTTGGCTTCCAAGTGTCATAGAATGTTGTGATGCTTCTAGGAATATACTGCATCAACAAAACAAATTGTTTAACTTTGCAACTAATCCTTCTAACAATTACAACATAATATATGTGCTATAAATTTTAGCTTATATACCACTCCATGACATTTGTCATCAAAATGACAACTACTGAGAAGAACAGTGAAACGTTGTTGTTCTACAGCGCCACTGCTTTCCGCATTGTCTGTCGACAACATTGTTGGATGAGCTGCATAATCTAATTTTCATTACATAAAAGATGATTAGTTTATGATAGATTAAAATACCATAGCACGACTTACTTAACAATATTTTACCTTCCTCCTCACACATAGAGTCTGCAAATGAAATTGTGTTCATACTATCATCCTCCATCACCACATCACTTACTAACATCTTGCTCCTTATACGATTTAAGATATCACAACCATCTGGCCTTATAATAGAAATGTAAAAAGTAGACTTTCCAAAGTATTGGAACACAATAAAAGACTTGGGCTCAATTGAGTAATGCTTTTGTAGTCTTTGCAAACTAAAGAGGCAATTATCTTTCTTACGAAAAGAAGTAATCCAAATGTTGTTATCAGCCATCCACAAAGATACAATAGATTCTAACTTCCTACCATACATTTTTGCAAACATTCTTGGCATAACCTGCACAACAAAAAAATTATTATTACTTACTATTTGCAAAGTTTTTAAGCACAATTAAGTAGGTCTGTAGTTTACAATTTCTGCTTTCAACAATGAATGTTCGTTCGTCATATGCAAGAAGCATGTTCTTGATCTGCGTAAGTCATCTCCTATTTATAAAAAAATTGTCAACAGAGGATAAAAACAAAGTAGAAGAAAACACAAATTTGACAATACACACCAATTGGAGGCTTCAAGTTTTTCATTTCCCTCAAGTGGTAAATGGCAACTTGCAATGAATTCTATATATCCGTTTTCTCGAAACAATGATAAGTGGATTTTATATCTACTTGGAACATTCTAATTCGGCTTAAATTGATTGCTTTGGCCTCAATTTTATTGTAGTTTTGATGTATTTTGCTTAGTTGTGCAGACTTACGAGAATGTTGATTAAGGTTGATGCTTCTATCGTGTTTGGAGGATTAATTGATTTAAATTCGGATTTTTCGGGAAGGTTGCGCAGTCTACACTGTTTTGGCCATATCTGGAGTTCTAGAAGTCCGTTTTCAGTGATCTTATAGCTCACGCGAAGCTTGGGAGATTTTCTACAACCTTAGGAAGAAATCAGGTGCTGGAGACGTGCTGAATAAAATCTCGCACGTGTTCTATGATAAGCCAAGCAGAAAAATTCCAGTTTTGCCCTTTTTCTAATTCTAATTGTATTTTGGGCAGCTTTTGGCACCTAAATTGAATTCTAATTGTATTTTAGGATGTTTTCTTGCTGGGAAAGATTTCTAGAGTCTATATAAACACTTCTAGGGATACAATGTAAGGGATCCTGGACACACAATTTTTACATACTTCTTAATATTAAAAGCTAGGGTTTTATTTTCTTCTCTCCATCTTTGCAAGCTCAATTTAATTCTTGGATTTAATTGTTCTTCATTATTCAAAGATTTAAGGTATTTCTTATCTTCTCCTTATTAATTACATGTTTATTATGGCTTTCTTGATTATCATTGTTAGTTTTAATCCTAGAATGAGTGAGTAATTTAATTCTAGGGTATCAAGGGGAGCCATGTTTGCACCATGATTTGGGTTTAATTTGATTAGTAGATTGATAGGTAAAGAGTAATTCTGATTGATATGTTCTAATTCTTAATTTGTGTAATTGCGCAATATCATGGATTAATTGATTGCAATAGGAGTAATAGATCGAAAGATTTTACTACTAGAGGCTTACATACAATTAGCGGAATTGAAGGTGAGTGTGAAAGCATCATTAGATATTCTGAGAGTGTTAATGCTTGAAAAAGATTAACCATTGCTTTAATTACTTAACCCCATTAAAAAGCTATACCTTTGTGATTTGTTTGGTGTAAGCATGGTGAACCTGAATTGCCCTAGATCCTTAATTAATTGATTTAAAACCTTTGTTAAATTTGTTTTAGTAGTTAATAAAATCCTCTAATAATCGTTTGTGACTAGAAACAATTAATAATAATTGAATTGAAACTGAAACTGTCTCCTTGAGGAATCGACCCGTATTTGCTAGTATCTACTACAATTGATACCGTGCACTTGCGGTTAGACATAATTTTACACATCAAGTTTTTGGCGCCGCTGCCGGGGAGACGCCTAGTTTCTATAATTTTAGTTCGATTGTTTTAGATTGTTTCTCTTGTCTCTTTGGAACTCTTGTTCCAACTGAGACCGATCTTACTGCTTTTCCTTGTTTAGTTGTTGATGCCCAGGACCAGGTCGCAAACGAAAGAAAATCAAGCGAAAGAGGATACAACTCCTCTTAGTCCAGATTCTAAACTTTCTTGTCAACAATACATAGATCTACAAAGGAAAGAGTAGCAGCAAGAGATACCTGAACCAAAGATTGAGATGGCGGACCCTCCCAAATCTTTGAAGAACTACTCACAGCCCTCTCCGAGTGGGGTACCTACTGGCCTTGCTATGCCAGCGATTCAAGCAGCAAATTTCGAGATCAAGCCTGCTTTGCTCATTATGATCCAACAGAATCAATTTGCTGGGCTTGCCTCTGAAGACCCTACAAATCATCTGCAACAGTTTCAACAGCTCTGTTCTACAATTAAACATCAGGGAGTCACTCCAGACCAGTTGAAAGTCATGTTGTTCGGTTTCTCTCTTCATGACAAAGCTCAAAAATGGTTGAACGATATTGACCTGACCGAGTGGGATAAGATTGCTCAGGCTTTCTTAACTGAGTTCTTCCCTCCTAACAGAACCGACGATTTGATCGACAAGATGATGGGTTTTAAGCAAGATTATGGTGAATCTTTTCGGGATGCTTGGGACAGATTCAAGGACTATCAACGTGCATGCCCTCACCATGGTCTTGAGAAGTGGTTTCTGCTTAAACGCTTCTACAATGGTCTTAATCCTGAAACAAAAGGGATGGTTGATAACGCTGTAGATGGCGTGTTTTTAGACAAAGGAGTTGATGATGCACATGCATTTCTTTCCAATTTGGCTGCCAATCACTTTAGTAATCCGAGAGCAGCCAAGAAAGGGGGTAAACTTGAAGTGGATGCTTACTCTCTATTATCATCTCAACTAACTGCATTAACTCAGGAGATCGACTCATTGAAGACATCTCAGCCCTCTACTCAACCTATGAGTATCAATGTATTGTCATCCATGGCTCCTATGAATAATCTTGTTTGTGAAGTCTGTGGCATCCAAGGCCACTATGGTAACGATTGCCAGAACCATGCTCAAAATTCATAACATTTTCAGATGGAGCAAGCAAATGTTTTCCAACAGAGGCAGCAGTACAATCCTTACTCCAACAGTTACAATCCTGGTTGGAAAGATCATCCGAACTTCTCATATAGGAACAATAATGCTCAGAATTTAAATGTTCCTAATCAGCAGCAATATCAGCAGTCGTATCAGCCTCCTCCACAGCAACAGTATAGGCCTCATCAAGGACCTATGAATCCCCCTGGATTTCAAAGGCCTCCTCAAAATTATGCTCATCAAGCAAATCAAGCTGCACAGGCTGATAATCAAGGTGATATGATGAAGATATTGTTACAAATGCAAACAAAGATGAACTAGATGGAGATACATAATAAGATGCTAGAAACTCAGATTGCTCAAATGGCTAGTTCTTCCTCTACAAGGCAACAAGGCTCTCTACCAGCACAACTGAAGGAATTTACGGACGAGCGGAAGCGCAAATAACAATTATTCCGTAAAAACCATGTATCGTGCATATAGAAAATCATATAAAAACGAAAGACCGGAGGAATCGAAACCTTACCTTGAAAAATTCGAAGATGGTTTGGATGGTTGCAAGCAGTTGCTTCTCAGATTGTGAAGCACTCTACCGGTATCCACCAAGATTAATTCTTCGACGAAGCTTTTTATAAAACTAAGCTTTTATAAAATGGAGGTTTGATCTTTTAGAGAGAGAGAGAGAGAGAGATGAAGGTGGAGGCTACTAGGGTTTTCACAAAACCACAATGCTTCTTAAAACACCTCTCATCTCATTCTTTATATAGGGCTCATGTAGGTTTAGTATAATTAATATATCATGTATATATTAATATATATAAATCCCACAAATTGTTTAAATAATAATTAAACTATTTTAATCATTATTAAAAACAACTTGCTCTCTCAAAATACCTTCATCAATAAATTAATCTTTTTATGGTGTGACCCTGTAGGTTCAATATTAAGCCGGTAGTAGAAATAAATAATAATAAACTTTTTATTTATTATTTATATGAATTCTAAAATTCATTAAATATAATTAACTGATTAATTATATTTATTCTACATCGTGAGTGATGCTTCTCAACATATCGCGACTATCCAGATAATATGAATTCACTGCTTAGAATACCAAGAACCTGTCAGTGCTAGTTACCGTACAATCAATTCCTTCTACCCTACAATATCCCGATTAAATACAAGGCATGGATCTTGTGTCAAGCCTATCAAATTTAATCATATGATTTCTTATTCATAATGCAAAGTTCATATTAATGCAAATTAGAAACTTCTTTCTAATTTCATACACTCTGGCCAGAGATTCCGGAACTAGCATCATAAGAATAGCATAGGATATTCTCTTCCTTTACTGGAAGGGGTAGATCCTTTATTGACCGTTAACTATCTCCATACACAAATCCCTATGCCCAGAATAGACCTAATGGATGTCCTTGAGACTAAGGACTAAACCAAAGCATAGTTCATTATATACAAGATTACTATAACGATCTCAAGTCTAAGGACACTTGTACAACTATCACTCAGTGAACAACTATCGACACGTGAGTAAACTCCATTAGTTGTTCAACTTATCGAGTCATGTTCAGTGAACTTATTCCCTAATAAGCACCTACATACTAGCTATAGTGTCACCACACAAATGCCTATGAGAACAGACATCCTCCTGAAAGGAGCAAGCATAGTATGTACCAATCTTTGCGGATTCACTAACTTCCAATTAGTTATCCTATGATCAGGAATTGTTTAAGTCTAGAGTTATCATCTTCTAGATCTCACTATTATAATCTCATTATAATTCTAGAAGCTTTACTTTAAACCATGGAATATCTTATTTAAAACACTTTAAATAGATAAGGCCCGTAATAAAAACAAATAAGTCTTTTATTAATATTAATGAAATCAAATAAGAGAACAAGAAAGTTCTTCCTAAATCATCATACATGATTGGAGTTTAGGACAAACACTTTCAATCTCCCACTTGTACTAAAGCCAATCATTCTAGTATCTAATACTCATTCACTCATTATGACGATCGAAGTGAATCTTAGATTGCGGCTTAGTGAGTGGGTCTGCTATGTTGTTATGTGTGTCAACTCTCTCAATGTTGACATCTCTACTTTCAATGATCTCCCTATCAAAAGAAAGCGCCACAAAACAGTTTTGCAGCGTCACTTGCATCTATAAACTCTGCTTCCGCTGTTGAGTCAGCCGTTGTAGGCTGTTTGGAACTCTTCCAATTAATCGCTCCACCCTTCAAGGTAAACACGTACCCTAACATGGATTTGCTATCATCACTTTCTGATTGAAAACTAGAGTTGGTATAACCCTTCTATTTTTCAACTCAGATCCACTAAAACCAAGAAAAATATCCTTAGTCCTTCGCAAGTACTTAAGGATGTTCTTCACTTCTTTCCAGTGGTCTTCACCTGGATCCGACTGATATTTGCTCGTAAAATTAATTGAATGAGCAATATCATGCCTAGTACATAACATCGCGTACATGATAGATCCTATTATCGAAGCATAAGGAATCTTACTCATACGCTCTCTTTCCTCATGTGTCTCATGAGACATCTTCTCGGAAAGGGATACTCCATGGCTCATTGATATGAGACCTCTCTTGGAGTTTTTCATGCTAAACCTTTTAAGCACTTTCTCGATGTATGTACCTTGGGTAAGACCTATAATTCTTCTCGATATATCTCTATAGATCTTCATACCGAGAATCTAGGATGTCTTTCCCAAGTCCTTCATAGTGAAGTTCTTTGATAGCCACACTTTGACTGATTGCAGCTTCGGTATGTCATTTCCTATAAGAAGTATGTCATCCACATACAACACAAGAAATGTTACCGCGCTCCCACTAACCTTCTTGTAAACACATGGTTCATCTATGTTTTTGATAAAATCAAACTCTTTGATTGTCTCATCAAAATGGATGTTCCATCTACGAGAAGCTTGCTTCAATCCATATATGGATCGCAAGCAAAATCCGAATTGATTTGAGTAGGGCTACATGCAAAAAGTTTCATCAAAGTTAATCCTTTGCCTTTTTCTGAATCATTTTGCCATGAGCCTAGCCTTGTAGGTCTCCACCTAGCCATCTACTCCAATCTTTCTCTTGTATACCCTTTAGCACCCAATAAGTCTAACATCCTTAGGTGCTTCAACCAAGGTCCATACTTGGTTGGTATACATAGAATCCATTTCGGATTTCATGGCACTCTGCCATTTCTCTGAGTCAATACTATGCCACATAAGGTTGTTTAGTTTGAACAAGTGTTTCCTCTTGAACCGTAGTAGTTTGTGTTTCATGAACTTCTTTAAGTTCAATCTTGCTCCCACTGTTCCCTTCAAGGATAAACTATTTTTCTAAGAAGGTAGCATGTCTGGAGACAAACACCCTATGATCGGTGTAAAAGTGATACCCTAAAATCTCTTTAGGATATCCCACAAAACTACATTTTACGGATCGAGATTCCAGCTTATCAGGGTCAACTTTCTTGACATAAGCCGGACATCCCCAAATCTTAACGTGTTTAAGACTCGGTTTCCTTTCTTTACATATCTCATATGGAGTTTGAGGAACAGATTTGGAAAACACCTTATTCAGTAAATATGCTAAGGTTTCCAATTCATAACCCCGAAGTGATACCGGAAGATCTGCATAGCTCATCGTGGATCGAACCATGTCTAACAAAGTTCAATTTCTCCTTTCAGATACTCCACTCAACTATGGAGTGTCCGGATGAGTCCACTGGGAGACTATACTATTTCTTTGAGATAATCTAGAAACACACCACTCAAGTATTCATCTCCTCGATCTGATCGAAGAGCTCTAATACTATGTTTGGTTTATTTCTCTACTTCATAATTGTATTCTTTGAACTTTTCAAAGGCTTCAGATTTGTATTTCATCAAATACATATATCTGAATCTAGATCAATTATCTATGAAAGTCACGAAGTATTAAAATCCTGCCATGGCTTGCGTAGACATTTGTCCACATACATCTATGTGTACCAATACCAGCAACTCTCTAGCGCTCTCTCCATGTCCACTAAATGGAGATTTGGTCATTTTACCCAATAGACAAGGCATGCATGTAGGATATGATTCAAAATCAAAGGGTTCTAGTAACCTTCCCTTATGCAATATCCGAAGTCTATTTTCACTAATATGACCAAGTCTGTAGTGCCATAAGTAGGTAGGATTTTCATCATCCTTTTTTTTTTCTTTGTTTAATATGAAGTAAAACATATTCTATGTCACATACATACAGACCATTATTTAAAGTTCCACTACCATAAAGAACATTATCTCTGAGGATTGGATGTTTAATATTCTGAATAATAAATGAAAATCCATCCAAGTCTAACATTGGAATAGAAATAATATTCCTCACAATCGAGGGAACCAAAATAACAATTATTTAAAATAATAGTCTTGCCCGTAGGCATATGTAAATCAAATGACCCTACAGTTATGGCAGCAACTCTTGCTCCATTGCACATTCATAGAATCGCCTTCTCTTCCCCAAGAGCTCTACTTTCCTTAGTCCTCGCAACGAATTGCAAATGTGAGAACCATAAGTAGTATCTAATACCTAAGTAGAAGTTTGATTTAGTGACATGTTTACTTCAATCATAAACATATCTGAATCAGAAACGGTAGTCTTACTAGCCTTCTTCATGTTCAGTTCTGCAAGGTAAACCTTACAGTTCCTCTTCCAGTGCCTCACCTTGTTACAGTGAAAACAAACAGCATATCCCAGCTTCTTAGCCCTTGAGAACTTTTCTCAAGCTTCGAAGCCAGTCAGCATAGTTGGGATTAGTCAATATGTGAGCATCTAGTATGCTATGGAGTGATTGTGCAGAAGACCTAGTGTATATATCTATATATATTAAGTCTGCAAATGATATACACATAACAACACTTAGCTAATATTCAATTTCATTATTAAAACACTATATGAATCGGGTCTTTATTCATAAGTGGCTCCCACTACTTTATCTAATTTATACAACCCCCTAAGTGAATAAATAAGCATTCGAAATGCTAGTGGGAATAGGGATCCTACATTCCATCACACAACCTCGGCTGTAGCACGAAACGCCATGTGATGTTCAATAGGCAGACAACTCTTGTCAATTACATCTCATGTTATTCCCTAATAAAACTTTAGCCTCTTGAATAATTGAGTCACGGCTGTAGCACGACAAACTCAATATTCTAAGTCAAGTCTAACCCAACATTTCGTACAATTAAATCAGTCTCCAACGGCCCACGGCTGTAGCACGTAACGACCATTAGATTCTAATTTATTATACACATCTCTATGTAATAGACAATTATTTCTTATTCCGAAATCAAAGCCCTCGGCTGTAGCACGAAACGACAACGATTTAAAAATAAGAACTACTTTCTACCATGTTGGAAGGCTATGACCGACACAAGCCCGTTGTGTCATTGGCCAATTACTACTTGATATTTATAAAAGAGGTTTTTTTTAAGGTCACGAAACATTTTCGTATAAACCTATAAGTCTAACGTGTTTTAAGTTTGATAGATAATCTAAATCTATAACAAAACACGAAAAATCTCAATATTATTAGTCAAGTCAAATCCAACATTTTGTACAATTAAATTAGATTCCAATAGCCTACGGCTGTAGCACGTAACGACCACTAAAATCTAATTTTGTACACATCTAATGTAACAGACAAGTATTTTCATGTTGATCGGTAACAAAGTCCTCGGCTGTAGCACGAAACGACAATGCACCGAAAACAAGAAATACTTTCTGTCATGTTGGAAGACCATAACCGACACAAAACTTTTTGTGCCTATGGCCGATTACAACTTGACATATATAATACATAGATCTCATCTTCTCTGTTATTAACCAATAATTAAAACTCTTTTAATTATTAATTCTATTTCTAAACTCTTTAGAAAATTAATCCCTCCCTTAATCTAATTTCATAAATTAAATAAATAATTAATAATATTAAGATCACATCTTAATTATTTTATAATAAATTAAATCTCATTTAATCAATTAATAAAATTGCTAACTAATTATTATTTCATAAATAAATGATTATCAGCCATTATTAATTAACTAATATTATTTAACAATCATAATCATATTATAAAGAGATTCTTTTCTTCAATTAAATATTTCAAATCAATAATCGATAATAAGATGATTCCCAGATCGGGGGGAGCATTGTCAAGAGGCGTCACTTAATACCCCTTTCTTACAGATCAAAATCTGTTTTTGACAGAATCATCCTTTCTCTCAATATTGAAAATTCATATTTAATTACGTGTTTCAAAAACACAAAAATCTCATGATTGTATTCATAATATTATTATTAAGGCAAGAAACGATTCCTATTTCTAGATTTTCTAGCGCACGCCTTATGTTGATTTAAGTTCACCTAAATCTATCATCGCATGGTAAACATAGGCATATATCTCATATATAAACATAAATAAACATGTATGCATGCAAGTAATATCATGTCACACATTGATATAATGATGTATGGATTTATTACAGTATTTAAAAGCAATTTAAAACAATTAAAACATGCTTTAAAACACTTCCGGGAATATAAATATTTCAAAAATATTATATAAAAAATATTTGACCACTCCATTAGATCCGTATCGGAAATACGAATCCAACGATATATTGCACGCGTAAAACGGAGTTACGAAACTCCCAATAAATCAAATTTATTGTGGACAGAAGGGCTGTAACGCATCCCCGGAAAGCGTTACAAGCATTTAAACCATTAAAGGCTGTAACGCATCCGGGCATTGCGCAACAGATGCTGTCACGCATTTCTGAAATGCGTGACCCCCCGCCCCCCGCATTTGCGCTGCTCGCGCGTCACAAAGCAGTGTTCAGCAAATTTATTTTTTTTTTTTTCAGAGTCTGTGTCAGCCAACCGTTGGTTATTATCTGTTGTACTTAGTTTTTTTTTTTTTTTTTTGTAACTGTTGTCGCATTACTGAACAAAAACTGAACCCGCCCGAGTCATTAATAACCTTTATTATTATTATTATTATTTTAATTTTATATTAATAAATTAATTAACATTTAATTAATAAATTAATAAAAAATCAAAACAACATGATTTCTAAAATCATCCAGTAGCAAAAATAACCAGGAAGCTATGGGGTCCTTGTGCAAAATTTTAATTCATATATTTCACATGCATGATTATTATATGAATTTTAATTAAAACAATTTTAAAAAATTCATAACAAATAATCTACACATCACAAAATTATAAAAAAAATATCTAGATGATCCATAACACTTATAGAACCCAGATCAATGGTCAAAACTTCATGCAAATATTATTTTGAATTAATTCATAATTAAATCCAAATAAACTTGCAAAAATCATAATAAATCCATACATGCATAAAAAAAATCTGAAATTTTTTTATGTGAATCTCTATATGCAGAACCTGGCTCTGATACCATTGAAGGAATTTACGGACGAGCGGAAGCGCAAATAACAATTATTCCGTAAAAACCATGTATCGTGCATATAGAAAATCATATAAAAACGAAAGACCGGAGGAATCGAAACCTTACCTTGAAAAATTCGAAGATGGTTTGGATGGTTGCAAGCAGTTGCTTCTCAGATTGTGAAGCACTCTACCGGTATCCACCAAGATTAATTCTTCGACGAAGCTTTTTATAAAACTAAGCTTTTATAAAATGGAGGTTTGATCTTTTAGAGAGAGAGAGAGAGAGAGATGAAGGTGGAGGCTACTAGGGTTTTCACAAAACCACAATGCTTCTTAAAACACCTCTCATCTCATTCTTTATATAGGGCTCATGTAGGTTTAGTATAATTAATATATCATGTATATATTAATATATATAAATCCCACAAATTGTTTAAATAATAATTAAACTATTTTAATCATTATTAAAAACAACTTGCTCTCTCAAAATACCTTCATCAATAAATTAATCTTTTTATGGTGTGACCCTGTAGGTTCAATATTAAGCCGGTAGTAGAAATAAATAATAATAAACTTTTTATTTATTATTTATATGAATTCTAAAATTCATTAAATATAATTAACTGATTAATTATATTTATTCTACATCGTGAGTGATGCTTCTCAACATATCGCGACTATCCAGATAATATGAATTCACTGCTTAGAATACCAAGAACCTGTCAGTGCTAGTTACCGTACAATCAATTCCTTCTACCCTACAATATCCCGATTAAATACAAGGCATGGATCTTGTGTCAAGCCTATCAAATTTAATCATATGATTTCTTATTCATAATGCAAAGTTCATATTAATGCAAATTAGAAACTTCTTTCTAATTTCATACACTCTGGCCAGAGATTCCGGAACTAGCATCATAAGAATAGCATAGGATATTCTCTTCCTTTACTGGAAGGGGTAGATCCTTTATTGACCGTTAACTATCTCCATACACAAATCCCTATGCCCAGAATAGACCTAATGGATGTCCTTGAAACTAAGGACTAAACCAAAGCATAGTTCATTATATACAAGATTACTATAACGATCTCAAGTCTAAGGACACTTGTACAACTATCACTCAGTGAACAACTATCGACACGTGAGTAAACTCCATTAGTTGTTCAACTTATCGAGTCATGTTCAGTGAACTTATTCCCTAATAAGCACCTACATACTAGCTATAGTGTCACCACACAAATGCCTATGAGAACAGACATCCTCCTGAAAGGAGCAAGCATAGTATGTACCAATCTTTGCGGATTCACTAACTTCCAATTAGTTATCCTATGATCAGGAATTGTTTAAGTCTAGAGTTATCATCTTCTAGATCTCACTATTATAATCTCATTATAATTCTAGAAGCTTTACTTTAAACCATGGAATATCTTATTTAAAACACTTTAAATAGATAAGGCCCGTAATAAAAACAAATAAGTCTTTTATTAATATTAATGAAATCAAATAAGAGAACAAGAAAGTTCTTCCTAAATCATCATACATGATTGGAGTTTAGGACAAACACTTTCAACAACCAACTCAGCCAAAGGAAAATGTGAATGCCATTGCTCTTAGGAGTGGTCGTACGTATGATGCTCCTCCAATGCCTATTGACGATGTTCCTACTGAGAAAGAAAAAGAGGATTCTGAGGAAGACAAGGTAGAGAAAGTCGTTGAAGATGCAAACGAAGGTAAAACTGAGGAAAGCAAGAAAAAGGACAAAGAGAAGACTGCAGTTACTCCTCCACCATTTGTGCCAAAGCTCCCATTCCCTAGCAGGATGAACAGAACTAAGGTGGACCAGCAGTTTGGTAAATTCATGACACTTGTCAAGAATCTTGAGGTAACAGTTCCTTTCACTGATTTAATTTCTCAAGTTCCATCATATGCAAAGTTTCTTAAGGATATTCTTACTAAGAAGAGGTCTTTTGGTGAGGTGGAGACAGTAGCTTTTACTGAAGAGTGTAGTGCTGTTTTACAGAATAAGTCTCCACCTAAGCTTAAAGATCCTGGTAGTTTTTCAATCCCGTGTCATTTAGGTGCATTGTTCATTGATAAAGCTTTATGTGATTTAGGCGCTAGCGTCTCAGTCATGCCTCTCTCGGTTTTTCAAAAACTAAATATGGGAGAATTAAAATGTACACAGATGACTTTGCAAATGGCAGACCGTTCGATAAAATATCCCCTTGGAATTTTAGAGGATGTGCCTGTTAGGGTTGGAAAATTTTATATTCCTGTAGACTTTGTAGTTCTAGATATGGAAGAGGACAGCCAAATACCTATTATTTTGGGTAGACCATTTCTCTGTACTGCAGGTGCTGTTATTGATGTTAAAAGTGGGACTCTCACATTGAGTGTTGGTGATGATAAAATTACTTTTACTCTAACCTCTGCTCTTAAATCCCCTTTGCTTGAGAATACTTGCTGCAGGATTGATGTTATAGATGGAATTGTCCGAGATGAGACGCCTCAGATTCTATTGAATGATGCATTAGAAGCAGTGCTCATGCTTGAAGCATACGAAGGAGAAGGACATGCTGAAGTCGATTCATTTATTCTTGAGTTGGATGGTGTAGCTGATCCAAATTGTGAGGTAACCAACACTGTCACTTCTTGTAGTGAACCGCAGGTAAACAAGTTAGAGCTAAAGTCTTTGCCACCTAATCTGAAATATGTGTTTCTTGATGAAGAAAAGACTTGTCATGTGATTGTTAGCTCTAGTATTGATGATAACCAGGTTTTTAAGCTTCTTACTGTTTTGCGTGCGCATAGAAAAGCTATTGGGTATAGTATTGATGATCTTACAGGGATTAGCCCAGACTTTTGCATGCATAGAATTCACTTAGATGATGACCATAAGCCTTGCATACAGGGACAACGCCGCTTGAACCCTAACATGCAAGAGGTTGTTAAAAAAAGAAGTTTTGAAATTGTTAGATGCGGGCATCATTTACCCGATTTCTGATTCTAAATGGGTAAGCCCAGTTCAGGTAGTCCCTAAGAAAGGAGGAACAACGGTAATTAAGAATGATAAAGATGAATTAATTCCCACTTGAATTGTCACCGGATGGCGAATGTGCATTGATTACCGTAAGTTAAACACTGCTACTAGAAAAGACCATTACCCTCTCCCTTTCATTGATCAGATGTTAGAAAGACCTGCTAAGCATAAGTACTTTTGATATTTAGACGGATATTCAGGGTTCTTTCAGATCCCTATACATCCTGATGACCAAAAAAAGACTACATTTACTTGCCCATATGGTACCTTTGCATATCGTAGAGTGCCTTTTGGTTTGTGCAATGCCCCTGCTACTTTTCAGCGTTGCATGACTGCCATATTTTCTGATTTCATAGAGTCTATCATGGAAGTATTTATGGATGATTTCAGTGTTTATGGGTCTGATTTTGATGTATGTCTGCATAATCTTTCTAAAGTGCTTAAACGTTGTGAAGATGTGAATTTGGTTTTGAATTGGGAAAAGTGTCACTTCATGGTCAATGAAGGAGTGGTACTTGGTCACTTGATTTCTGAATGTGGCATCCAGGTTGACAAAGCAAAAATTGAGGTGATTGAGAAACTTCCTCCTCCTGTTAATGTCAAGGGAGTGAGGAGTTTCCTTGGTCATGCGGGTTTTTATCGTCGTTTTATAAAAGATTTTTCAAAAATTGCAAAACCCCTCACTTAATTATTGGTTAAGGATGCCACCTTTGTGTTTACTGATGCTTGTTTGGAGTCTTTTAACAGGATTGAGGAAGCTTTGATAAGTGCACCAATCATTCAACCTCCAGATTGGAATCTTCCATTTGAAATCATGTGTGATGCAAGTGATTATGCAGTTGGAGCAGTTCTCCGTCAAAGGAAAGACAAGGTTTTGCACGCTATCTACTATGCAAGTAAAACCTTGGATGAAGCTCAAGTCAATTATGCTACGACCGAGAAGGAACTTCTAGCTGTGGTCTACGCTCTTGACAAATTCCGAGCCTATCTCATTGGCTCCAAAGTCATTGTTCACACTGATCATTCGGCACTTAAGTATCTGTTGGCGAAGAAAGAAGCAAAGCCAAGGATTATTCGTTGGATTCTCTTACTTCAAGAGTTTGACTTGGAAATCAAAGACAAGAAGGGTGCTGAGAATGTAGTTGCGGATCATCTCTCACGGTTGCGTTTCAAATCTGATATTGCATCAAGTACTCCTATTGACGATTCTTTTCCAGATGATCACCTGTTTTCGGTTGCTACTCAAACTCCATGGTATGCAGATTTTGCAAATTTCTGTGTTAGTGGATCTCACCCTCCAGAATTGACTTATCAGCAAAGAAAGAGGTTTTATCACGATGCTAAACAATATTTTTGGGATGACCCTTTCTTATATCGAAAGTGTGCTGATGGAATCTTTCGTAGATGTGTTCCTGAGTTAGAAGTACATGACATTCTCAAGCATTGTCATTCTCTCGCATGTGGAGGCCACCATGGTCCTTCCAAAACCGCTGCTAAAGTACTTCAATCCGATTTCTTTTGGCCGTCTCTATTTAAGGATGCTCGTGCTTTCTGTTTGGCGTGTGATGCATGTCAAAGGACGGGTAATATTTCTAAACGCCATGAGATGCCTCAAACCGGTATTCTTGAGGTCGAGATACTTGACGTATGGGGTGTTGATTTTATGGAACCTTTCCCAAGTTCTTGTGGGATGAGATACATCTTAGTTGCTGTCGATTATGTGTCCAAGTGGGTTGAAGCAGTTGGATCGGTAACCAATGATTCCAAGGTAGTTATGAAGCTTTTCAAGAATATTATCTTCCCACGTTTTGGAGTTCCTAGAACAATGATAAGTGATGGTGGTTCTCATTTTCGCCATCGACAGTTTGAAACTTTGTTGAAAAAATATGGCGTTACTCACAAGGTTGCTCTTGCATATCACCCTCAAACAAGTGGCCAAGTGGAAGTTTCTAACCACCAAATCAAAAGCATTTTGGAGAAATTGGTTGCAAAGTCAAGGAAAGATTGGTACTTGAAGTTAGATGATGCTTTGTGGGCTTATCGGACGGCATATAAAACACCTATAGGAACCACTCCCTATCGGTTGGTCTATGGTAAAGCATGTCACTTGCCAGTGGAATTGGAACATCGCGCTTTTTGGGCTATAAAAGAACTCAACATGGATTTGAAAGCTGCGGGGCAAGCGAGACTTCTTCAACTTAATGAGTTAGATGAGCTTCGTTTTGATGCTTATGACAACTCTCGGCTTTACAAGGAGAGAATGAAGAAGATGCATGACAAGATGATTCAGAGAAGAGATTTTCAGGTTGGTGACAAGGTGTTGTTGTTCAATTCCAGACTTCGACTTTTTCCAGGGAAGCTCAAATCAAGATGGTCCGGACCTTTTACTGTCACCGAAGTCAAGTTTTATGGTGCTATCGAAATTAAAGGACGAGTTGGAACAAAATTTAAGGTCAACGGTCAACGCCTTAAATTATATGTGGATGGTGCATTCGTAGGGAAGATGGAAGTGATTTATCTTGACAAACCCTCCATGGAGATTTGAACCAGCTCAGTCAAGCTATTGACGTTAAAGAAGCGCTTCTTGGGAGGCAACCCAAGCCTTGTGTAAGCCTTTTATATTTTTGTTTCTTTCTCTCAAAAAAAAAAGAGAGAGAGAGAGAAGAGTGTGAAAAAAAAGTTGTTGTTGTAAAAAAAAAAGAAAAGAAAAGAAAAAAGAAAATTTTTTTTTGCAGGAAGTTCTACGCGCCATGGCGCAACCTGGAGGATGTGGCGTGGTAAAATTTCTGTCCAGGAGCTGTGGTTTGATCTGTTGTATTAAAAAAAAATGTTGTGTAAAAAAAAAATATATATATATATCGCGACATGGCGCACACTCCAGGAACCCGTGCACAAAACTTTCTGTCCAGGTACGTGATTTGTGTAAGTTGTTTTACTTTGTTTTTTTTGTTTTTTTTATTGTATTACTAAAAAAAAAAAAAATCAGCGCCGCGTCGCCACTTTCGCGAACCCGCGCACAAAACTTTCTGTCCACCAGGTTTTTTTTGTACGTGAAGTGTATAAGTGTTACCATATATATAAAAAAAAAAAAAATCTTTTCTTCCCCCAAAAATCAATTCCAACCCCTTTTCTAATTATTTTCTCCACCTAAAATCCTAATTCTAGTCCTATATTAATTCCAAATCATTCCCAATTCATCTCCTATTTCATATTTTTTTTCCTCAAATCTACTTACCCATCTATATATACACCTATATATACACATGATGAGTGGGTATTTTATTCACTTAAAACGTTTCCATTTGGCTTAAAATGAATGTTTGTACTCGAGTTGTGGTATTTTTGATCTCTTTTAAGGGTATTGTGCAAGAATGTCAGTCACAAGTGTTAAAGGAATGAAGCGGAGCAAACGGAGAGCAAATCGGAGTTAGAATGAAGAAAAAAGGGAAAACTGCAAAGTTCTGGACAGGAGGTATGGCGCGGCAGCGCCGTTTTGGAGTTCATGGACGGCGCGGCAGCGCTGAGAGACGTTTGTGGCGCGGCAGTGCCGTGTTCCTGCATAGATTTGGCGCGGCAGCGCCGGCTCGTCTGAAGGGAAACTCCTGTATTGATGATTTTTCGAGATAAAGTCCAAAATTTAATTCCTTTCGAATTCTCTTGCACTTGGAGGCCTATATAAAGAAGGAAAAAACCCTAGAATAGAGGAGGTCGGACCACGTATTGTATTTACGGAGTTTTGAAGCACGAAGAAGCGAGGAAGAAGATAGTTTTCAATTTATTCTTTTATACTTCCTAGTTTGTGGATGCTTGGTTTTGGTGTATTCTTTAGAACCCTTGTTATTTATTTAAATCATTATTCGTTTTCTTCTATCATGTTTACATTGGAACCCATGGTGACGATTAGTTTGATTATGAACTAATTCGTTGTCATGGGGTTTTAGCGGATTTATTCATGAAGTTTATTTGTTGAATCTTCTCGATGCCTATAGTGTGATTGATGTGATATCCTATCATGGTTGATTTAATTCGTTATAGGAGAGTAGCTAATGTTACGACCAAACTCAACACGCAAGTGCACGTGATCTCAAGTAATATAGATAGCAAATAAGATTCGTTCCTACAGGGACTCGTTGTATTGTCTAGTTAATTCACTCACCAATGTATGATTATTATTCGATGCTACGACAAATTAATAATTGGATTTTTGTTTATCACTACACTTACTCTAAGATTTATAACTAATTATCAACTACTTGAACTAAGAATTAAATCGAATTACTTATGCGAATAAAACATGGGATTTTAACTTCATTAAACAATCCATCTATAGTCTCCACTTCTCTAGCTTCTTCATGTGATTTGTTAATACCTGATCGAATACACAAAACTGATATAAGCCAATTTTCATTGCACAAATACCATCCTAAATAATATCCACATTAGATAGAAATCACTTAGTCTCCCAATTATGCCTAATCTGTATATGTCTATAAAGATTGAAACATAATGGTTGAAGTACAAGCATTCAATTGATCACATAGTCGTCATAAAACGGTTAGAGTTACGACACTAATTACGAATGATATTCTCACGCATAAACCTATGCTAGCATGGCAAGTTCTAAACTCTTAGATCCACTTTCGCTTCAACAAGAATTAACACACAATTACAGGAGTTAGCTACTCTCCTATAACGAATTAAAACAACCATGATAGGATATCACATCAATCACACTATAGGCATCGAGAAGATTCAACAAATAAACTTCATGAATAAATCCGCTAAAACCCCATGACAACGAATTAGTTCATAATCAAACTAATCGTCACCATGGGTTCCAATGTAAACATGATAGAAGAAAACAAATAGTGATTTAAATAAATAATGAGGGTTCTAAAGAATACACCCAAACCAAGCATCCACAAACTAGGAAGAATACAAGAATAAATTGAAAACTATCTTCTTCTTCGCTTCTTCGTGCTTCAAAACTCTGTAAATATAATATGTGGTCCGATCCTCTATTCTAGGGTCTTTTCCTTCTTTATATAGGCTCTAGGTGCAAGAAATTCGAGAAGAGAATCCTATTTTGACTTTATCTCGAAAAACAGCAAAAACAGAAAATTCTCGGCAGAAACACCGGCGCTGCCGCGCCATCCTATAGTTAAAATGCGGCGCTGCCGCGCCATCCTCCATGAATCACAGAAATCACAGCGCTGCCGCGCCGTTCTCCAGTATAAACGCGGCGCTGCCGCGCCTTCCCTTCTGTCCAGCACTGGATTTTTTTCTCGTTTCTTCATTACAACTCCGAATTACTATCCAATTGCTTTGCTGCATTCCTTGAACACCTGTGATTAACATTCCTGCACAAAACCCTTAAAAGAGATCAAAAATACCACAACTTAAGTACAAACATTCATTTTAAGCCAAACGGAAATGTTTTAAGTGAATATAATACCCACTTATCACACCCCCAAACTTAAACCGATGCTTGTCCTCAAGCATAAACAGACAAATTATGTACAACTAATTAATACCACTTCCGTAGGTGATCACGGTTGCATTTGGCATATGCAACAAGCCCTTTAAACCCCTAGGCAGCCCTAGTGGACGAGTAAGGTCTCGTGAGGGCCTATAGTGAATGTACCAAAAAAATCCAACTGACACAAACGACACAAACAATGCAATGCATGAATGCTACTAAACATGAATGCAAATAACCCCCTCAACCTAACCAACATCACTTAGCAAGCAAACATCTCAACGAATGCAATCATTCCAAACAGAGCTCGACTAAATTCCGGTATACTAACAATACATGATCAGAACGTGCGTGTGTGCGATGCTCGACAGATATACTCCCAAACTGGATCAAAATCATACATATTCTTTTTCAAGACAATCACAGGTTTATAAATAGAATGAACGTTAAACTCAAGATCACTTCAGATACACCTCCATACTCCTCTAAGGTAGACAAAAATTCATGCTTTATTACGACACAGACATAATATATACACAACACACATGCTTATTTGATCGTGCAATAGATGAGACCCATAAAGGCTTATACAATAATACCCATGTAGCGAGCGTTGGGTTAGTGGATCCCAGACTATAAAAGCCTTAGGTCACTAGGCACAAAGTCCCCAAGAACTTACTTGCTCGAGTATTAAAGAGCTCACCCTGATCAATTCTGCATACTCACACTCTCACAAACACTCATTTTTTCCTTTTTCTTTTTTTTTTTCTATTTTTGCTTTTTCTATTTTTTCTTTCTTTTTTTCTTTTTTTTTAATTTTTTTTTCACACATGGAATTTGGAATGAGAATTCTCAATTCCAACCCTAGACTACTCATAAACATGAGCGGCTACTAGCCATTTGACACCTAGCCAATAAACATAAACACAAACACAAACACAATAGCATGAAATTTCCGCCTTCCCCCAAACTTATATTTTAGTGTTCCTTAATCATCAAGGGAATAAAGCAAATTCTATCGATAAACAAGTGATTAAGTCCTAAATCCAAACAAGCATAACTCAATCTAGCCCAAGAGCAAACAACGAGACTGTGTAAAATTTTTTTGTTCATGACACATGCACGTCAATTTCATCAGAATTTAAAATCAGCCCTCTGTTCATCCTTTTCACACCCATATCAACATCTACCTACCTCATGGCATCAGCTTAGTCTAAGGGATCATGAATAAATGCATGTAATGCAACTAGAATGCACCTAAATACCATAATAACAGAGTGTCCTATATGTCATAAAAAAAACAAAATGCTCTAATTCTCTAACTAACATGCAACATGCTAACATGCACACATACAAATACAAATACAACTACAAATGCACCTTGCATCCCCACCCCCAAACTTAAAAATTTTCAATGCCCTCATTGAAAGTGAGAATAACAAGTGTACAAGGCATACCTACTCGTCGTCCGAACCACTCCCATCGGGAGTGTCCGGTGGCGGATAGACAGCGCCAGCTCTAAAGGACGGAAAAGTCACGTCCACTCCACTCGCACGAAAAGCCGTGCCCAATGCTTGCGCAAACTGAGTAAAATCCGCTGCAAAACCTGCTTGCATATCGTGCACTGCATCGATACGCCTCGACAACCGCTTATACTGTCTCTGAGTAATAAAAGAACCTCCTCCCTGAGGCTCATCCTGCTGCTGCTGCTGCTGCTGCTCTGCTACAAAACCAAGACCCCACCAGTCCGGCTCACCACCGTTCCACTCAACCAACCTCCCAATACTCTGATGATCTAGCGCCTCCTGTGGCTGCTGTACAACCTCATCTGCTGCCCAACGAGCACCACAATCTCTAGCCAACCTAGCAATGATCGAACCGTAAGGCATCGCTGCAGTGGTACTACCTTGCATAAACCGCATCATCCCCTGATGGATCAAATTACCCACATCCACATACTCTCTGCTGCAGATAGCATACAATAGGATAACCCTCTCCACTGTAACCTCATTCGAATGCCTCGTAGGAATGAGATTGGCACAAATAAACAGATGCCAAGAACGCCCATATCTGTTCAATGCCGTCGACAGAAACGAAGTAGGCTCAGTCGTGCCTCTCCTCAAATGCCACTCTGTACCAGGCACACACAATCGCTGGATAACCATCTGAAGATCCACATTATCCCGAGTTCTCCCCGACCAATCATCTTGCCCCCTCCTAGGAGCCGGAAGCCCAAGAACACGCCGAATAGCAGGCGGCTGATAATCCACACGAAAGCCACGAACCTGGCTAATCCCGTTCCTCTCCACACTAGCGTTCGCATAGAACTCGCGAACCACAGTCATCGGAACATGCTCCGGAACCTCACAGATCTGCTCCCAATGTCTCTCCAGAATATTCTCAAACATATACCCATCCGCCGCATTAGGCAAAAGACCCCTCTCACGAGCAATAGGGCGCCCCAACAACCGATTATACTCATCACGAGCCCCATTATTAATAAACTGCGGTCCACCATTACCTCCCTCAGAATCTGATGAAGATGAAGAACGAGGGTTCCTCCTACCAGTCCCACTAACACCGGCACCTGCACTACCACCACCAACAACCCTCTGTCGCTTGGAAGCCATGGAATTGATTAGAATAGTGTTTCGAAAGTTTAAAGTGTTTAGAGAGTTTTTGAGATCTGTAGGTGTGTATGTATGTAGGTTATGTAATGGTGTATATATATAGGAGAAGTAGGGTTAGTGGGTTTAGATTGTGGGCTTAGGTAGTGGGTCTCTATAATAACAACTAACAACAATAATTTTTTTTTTTTTCAAAATCTGCTAAAAAAAAAAAAATATTTCCTATACAGTCGACACGGCGCTGCCGCGCCAGAAATGCATTGTAGGACGGCGCTGCCGCGCCAGAACTTCTGTTCACAAATTTTTTTTTTTTTTTTTCAACAATCACGTGGGTTGCCTCCCACGAAGCGCTCTTTTCACGTCATTAGCTTGACATGGCACCATCTCCTTACGTTGTGCAAAGTAGAACCACCGTCTCAACTTCACGATTCACTTTCTCTCCAAAATATGGCTTTAACCGCTGACCATTGACCTTGAATGATTGTTCCGGTACTTTGTCAAAAATCTCCACTGCCCCATGTGGAAAAACTGATTTTACTGTGAAAGGTCCCGACCAACGTGACTTCAACTTCCCAGGAAATCACCGAAGTCGAGAGTTGAACAACAACACCAATTGCCCGGGCACAAACGTCTTAAGAACCAACCTACGATCATGCCACCTTTTTACTTTCTCTTTGTATAACTTGTTGTTCTCATAAGCCTGCAATCGAAACTCGTCCAATTCGTTCAACTAAACCATCCGCTTTTCACCTGCTGCTGTAAGATCAAAATTCAGCTTCTTCAATGCCCAATAAGCCTTGTGTTCTAACTCAGCTGGAAGGTGGCATTCTTTACCATACACTAGTTGAAATGGTGACATTCCCAAAGGTGTTTTATAGGCTGTCCGATAAGCCCATATCGCTTCATCAAGCTTTAGCGCCCAATCCTTCCTAGAAGGACTAACTACCTTTTCCAAAATCCGTTTAATTTCCCGATTAGACACTTCGGCTTGCCCATTGGTCTGAGGATGATAAGCTGTAACAACTCGATGATTGATGTTGTAGCGTGCCATAAGAGATGTAAACTTCCGATTGCAAAAATGCGTACCTTCATCACTAATTATCACCCTTGGAGTACCAAACCGAGTAAAAATATTCTTGTGAAGAAAATTAAGTACTACATTAGCATCATTCGTGGGAAGTGCTTTTACCTCCACCCACTTAGACACATAGTCCACAGCTACAAGAATATACTGATTACCACATGATGGAATGAACGGTCCCATGAAATCGATCCCCCACACGTCAAAGATCTCTACCTCCAACATGACGTTAAGAGGCATCTCGTCCCTACGAGAAATATTACCGACCCGTTGACATCGATCACATCTCAACACAAACTGATGAGCATCCTTGAATAGAGTCGGCCAATAGAAACCCCCTTGAAGAATACGTGTGGCTGTCTTTTCACCCGCATAGTGGCCTCCATAAGCTGTGGCATGAAAATCACTAAGAATAGCCTCGGTCTCACTGTAAGGAACACAACGCCTAATAATCTGATCAGCTCCTTGCTTGAATAATAACGGTTCATCCCAAATATACTGCTTGACATCGTGCAAGAATTTCTTCCTTTGAGCATAAGAGAGTTCAGGTGGAATGATGTTGCTTACCAGATAATTCACAATGTCAGCGAACCACGGTTCATCATCTTGCACTCTGAATAGTTGCTCATCAGGAAAAAACTCATTAATAACTGTGTTGTCCTTAGGTGACTTTCCATGATCTTCCAATCTAGAGAGATGATCGGCTACCTGATTCTCCGTCCCCTTTCTATCCTTGATTTCCACATCAAATTCTTGCAACAGAAGAACCCATCGAATCAACCGCGGCTTAGCATCTTTCTTTGCGAGGAGGTAGCGAATAGCAGCATGATCCGTGTAAACTGTCACCTTAGTACCGAGTAGATAAGAGCGAAACTTTTCAAAACCATAGACAATAGCAAGTAGTTCCTTCTCAGTGGTAGTGTAATTCAACTGAGCATCATTGAGAGTTTTGCTCGCATAATAAATAACATGGAACATTTTTTCCTTCCTTTGGCCTAGAACGGCCCCAACTGCATAATCACTAGCATCGCACATCAAAGCAAATGGTTGGCTCCAATCAGGAGCTGTGATAAATGGAGCAGAAATAAGTTTCTTCTTCAAAATCTCGAACGCATGTAAACAAGCCACGTCAAAATTAAATGGCACATCCTTTTCCAAGAGATTGCAAAGCGGCTTAGAAATTTTTGAGAAATCCTTTATGAAGCGCCTGTAGAACCCTGCATGACCAAGAAAGCTACGAATACCTTTGACCGAGATAGGCGCCGGAAGATTCTCAATAGTTTCCACTTTTGCTTTGTCAACTTCCAAACCCTTACTCGAAACCTTGTGTCCCAGAATGACACCTTCTTGTACCATGAGGTGGCACTTTTCCCAATTAAGAACAAGATTGGTCTCCACACAACGTTTTAAAACTAAACTCAAGTTTTCCAAGCACTCAACAAAAGAATCCCCAAAAACTGAGAAATCGTCCATGAATACTTCCATATTAATTCCAATCATATCTGAGAAAATGGCCATCATACACCTCTAAAAAGTAGCTGGTGCACCACACAACCCAAAAGAAACACGTCTGAATGCAAAATGTACCAAATGGACAAGTGAAAGTAGTCTTCTCCTGATCCTCGGGTGCTATGCAAATCTGATTGTAACCCGAATACCCATCAAGCAAACAATAGTACTGACGTCTAGCCAATCTGTCGAGCATCTGATCAATGAACGGGAGTGGAAAATGATCTTTCCGAGTGGCCTTGTTCAACTTTCGATAGTCCATGCAAATTCTCCAACCAGCAACTGTTCGAGTCGGAATGAGCTCGTTCTTCTCATTAGTAACCACTGTCATGCCCCCTTTTCTTAGGCACACATTGTACTGGGCTCACCCACGAACTATCAGAAATCGGATAGATAATGCCCGCATCAAGCCATTTAAGAATTTCCTTCTTCACAACTTCTTTCATGACAGGATTCAGCCTCCTTTGATTATCGACTGTAGGTTTAGCTCCCTCTTCCAAATGAATTTTGTGCATGCAATAGGAAGGACTGATACCCTTGATATCTGCTATAGTCCACCCAATGGCTGATTTGAACTCCCTTAAGATTCTCAAAAGTTTTTCCTCTTCTGTGCCTGAAAGCTTAGATGATATAATAACAGGTAAGGTAGAAGAATCACCCAGATAGGCATACCTTAGATGTTCAGGCAATGGCTTAAGTTCCAAGGTAGGTGCTTCCTCAATGGATGGCTTGAGTCTAACATGAGACTTCTTCAATTCCGACAAACCCAATGATTCAAATGGAATCCCAAACTTCTTCCATGGAGATGCATTAAGGTATTGCAAGTGTTCCTTATCCTCTTCGTTCTCAATCTCCGAGTCATTAGCAAGAACTCTTTCCAACACATCCTCTTTCATCAAATGTTGAGTCGCATCGTTAACCACCTTGTCGACCATATCAATTTTGAGACACTTTTCATAGTCAGTAGGAAGCTTCATTGCGTTGAAAACATTAAAAGTAACGTTTTGATCGTGCACCCTCATGGTGAGTTCTCCCTTTTGGACATCAATAAGAGTTCGGCCTGTAGCCAAGAATGGTCGTCCCAAGATAATAGGAATCTTCTTATCTTCCTCGTAGTCAAGAATAACAAAGTCGGCTGGAAAGATAAGCTTGTCGACCTTCACCAAAAAATCCTCAACTATCCCTCGAGGATAAGTAACTGAACGGTCTGCAAGTTGTAGAGTCATAGCGGTTGGCTTTGGTTCTGGGAGACCTAGTTGCATGAAAACTGATAATGGCATGAGATTAATACTTGCACCCAAATCACACAAGCATTTGCTGAATGAGAGATCTCCGATAGTACATGGAATGGTAAAGCTTCCAGGGTCCTTCAACTTAGGTGGCAATTTTTGTTGCAAGATGGCACTACATTCCTCCGTCAAAGCAACGGTCTCTAGCTCCTCAAGTTTCAATTTCTTCGAGAGAATGCCCTTCATAAACTTCGCATAGCTCGGCATTTGCTCAAGAGCCTCCGCAAATGGTAAATTAATCTGAAGCTTCTTGAAGACATCCAAGAACTTAGCAAATTGCTTGTCGAACTTTTGCTTTTGAATTCGTTTTGGGTATGGGGGAGGTGGAAACACCTTAACGTCTTCTTCTTTCTGAGCACTCTCATTCTTAGAAGTTACAGGAGTAGAGGAAGTAGCAATCGGTAGCAATTTAGGACCAGATTCGACTCCAGTGTTAAAACTGAATTTTTCTTCCAGAAGATGCGGCGCTGCCGCGCCAGTATTGTACTGGGTCACGGTGCTGCCGCGCCGTGCTAACTGCTCAGAAATTTCATTTTCTTCCTTAGTTGATTTTTCCTTGTTCTGACCTTGTAGAATTCTTTCTCATCGCAATGTTATTGCCTGGACCTGTTCCTTGTGATCCTTCTTGCCTGGATTCATCTCTGTGTCACTCGGAAGTGTTCCTGGTTGACGGTTTAACAGTGCATTGGCCAGTTGACCAATTTGATTCTCTAAAGTTTTCAATGACACTGCCTGACTCTTGTACATCATTCGAAGCTCTTCCAATTCAGACTTCTCAGACTGATTCAATGAATTCCCTTGAGATGGTTGAAATCCCGATGGATTGAATGGTTGCCTTGGAGCATAAGGTGGTGGTTGATAGTTCTGATTATATGGCCTTGCATTGAACTGTTGATTTTGGGGTTGCTAAACACCGCCCTGATTGTTGCTCCAACTGAAATTAGGATGATTCCGATTGTTGGGATGATAAGCATTAGGCACTGGTTGCTGAGCTCTTTGAAAATTACTAACAAATTGTGCGGATTCAGATGAGATAGCACACTGATTCGTGTCATGAGCCCCTGCACACAATTCACACACCATAGCAACCTGGTTAGTTCCATGATTAGAAAGGGAATCTACCTTCATTGTCAATGCCTTGAGTTGAGCAGCAATAGCAGTAGCTGCATCCAAGTCCAGAACTCCGGCCACTTTAGCAGGTGGCAAGCGTTGAGTGGGATTCTGAAACTCATTGGCCGCCATCATCTCAATAAGATTGTAAGCATCCTCATAGCTCTTAGCCCATAACGCACCTCCAGAAGCTGCATCTAACATTGGCCTGGACTGAGTTCCCAACCCGTTATAGAAATTGCTAATTATCATCCAATCCGGCATCCCATGATGAGGACAACGTGCCAATATCTCCTTGTACCTTTCCCAAGCTTCCCCCAGAGATTCCTGAGGTTGCTGAGTGAACTGAGAAATAGAATTCCGATAAGCTGCTGTCTTAGCCATGGAGAAATACTTCGTCAAGAACTTTTGAGCACAGTCTGCCCATGTTTTAATAGAGCCAGATGGCATAGAATGTAACCAACTCTTGGCTTTATCCCTAAGAGAGAAGGGAAATAGTCTCAATCTGATTGCGTCATCTGTAACTCCGTTGAATTTGAAGGTGTCACAGATCTCAAGGAAATCCCTAATATGAGCATTGGGATCTTCAGCAGGACTACCCCCAAACTGTATTGTGTTCTGAATCATCTGAATGATGTTTGGCTTAAGCTCGAAATTATTAGCCCCAATAGCTGGGGGAACAATACTAGTATGAATATCCTCCACTTTTGGCTGAGAGAATTCACTCAAAGCCTTCGCTGGCTGTGCTTGATCTGCCATTTCTTCTATTGATTCAAGATCGTCTTCTAACCCAATGTTATCAAAATCAAGTTTTCTTCTTGCTAGTTCTTCTCTACGTGCTTGAGCTCGTGTACGCATACACTCTCAAACAGTACCTGAAATTCACCAACAAGAAAATTGGTGAGAAACGTCTTAGTCACCGAACTTTAATGACCACTGATGGCAAATACTGAAACTAAACAAATAAAACCGCGTCCCCGGCAGCGGCGCCAAAAACTTGTTACGGCCAAACTCAACACGCAAGTGCACGTGATCTCAAGTAATATAGATAGCAAATAAGATTCGTTCCTACAGGGACTCGTTGTATTGTCTAGTTAATTCACTCACCAATGTATGATTATTATTCGATGCTACGACAAATTAATAATTGGATTTTTGTTTATCACTACACTTACTCTAAGATTTATAACTAATTATCAACTACTTGAACTAAGAATTAAATCGAATTACTTATGCGAATAAAACATGGGATTTTAACTTCATTAAACAATCCATCTATAGTCTCCACTTCTCTAGCTTCTTCATGTGATTTGTTAATACCTGATCGAATACACAAAACTGATATAAGCCAATTTTCATTGCACAAATACCATCCTAAATAATATCCACATTAGATAGAAATCACTTAGTCTCCCAATTATGCCTAATCTGTATATGTCTATAAAGATTGAAACATAATGGTTGAAGTACAAGCATTCAATTGATCACATAGTCGTCATAAAACGGTTAGAGTTACGACACTAATTACGAATGATATTCTCACGCATAA
Organism: Saposhnikovia divaricata; assembly: GCA_036435485.1. NCBI lineage: Eukaryota > Viridiplantae > Streptophyta > Magnoliopsida > Apiales > Apiaceae > Saposhnikovia > Saposhnikovia divaricata. Next base: position 47,905,471 of record CM071594.1, on the reverse strand, counting down.
ACCTATGCTAGCATGGCAAGTTCTAAACTCTTAGATCCACTTTCGCTTCAACAAGAATTAACACACAATTACAGGAGTTAGCTACTCTCCTATAACGAATTAAAACAACCATGATAGGATATCACATCAATCACACTATAGGCATCGAGAAGATTCAACAAATAAACTTCATGAATAAATCCGCTAAAACCCCATGACAACGAATTAGTTCATAATCAAACTAATCGTCACCATGGGTTCCAATGTAAACATGATAGAAGAAAACAAATAGTGATTTAAATAAATAATGAGGGTTCTAAAGAATACACCCAAACCAAGCATCCACAAACTAGGAAGAATACAAGAATAAATTGAAAACTATCTTCTTCTTCGCTTCTTCGTGCTTCAAAACTCTGTAAATATAATATGTGGTCCGATCCTCTATTCTAGGGTCTTTTCCTTCTTTATATAGGCTCTAGGTGCAAGAAATTCGAGAAGAGAATCCTATTTTGACTTTATCTCGAAAAACAGCAAAAACAGAAAATTCTCGGCAGAAACACCGGCGCTGCCGCGCCATCCTATAGTTAAAATGCGGCGCTGCCGCGCCATCCTCCAGGAATCACAGAAATCACAGCGCTGCCGCGCCGTTCTCCAGTATAAACGCGGCACTGCCGCGCCTTCCCTTCTGTCCAGCACTGGATTTTTTTCTCGTTTCTTCATTACAACTCCGAATTACTATCCAATTGCTTTGCTGCATTCCTTGAACACCTGTGATTAACATTCCTGCACAAAACCCTTAAAAGAGATCAAAAATACCACAACTTAAGTACAAACATTCGTTTTAAGCCAAACGGAAATGTTTTAAGTGAATATAATACCCACTTATCAGCTAACTCCTGTAATTGTGTGTTAATTCTTATTGAAGCGAAAGTGGATCTAAGAGTTTAGAACTTGCCATGCTAGCATAGGTTTATGCGTGAGAATATCATTCATAATTAGTGTCGTAACTCTAACCGTTTTATGACGACTATGTGATCAAATGAATGCTTGTACTTCAACCATTATGTTTCAATCTTTATAGACATATGTAGATTAGGCATAATTGGGAGACTAAGTGATTTCTATCTTTATTGTGGATGTTATTTAGGATGGTATTTGTGCAACGAAAGTTGGCTTATATCAGTTTTGTGTATTCGATCAGGTATTAACAAATCACATGAAAAGGCTAGAGAAGTGGAGACTATAGATGGATTGTTTAATGAAGTTAAAATCCCATATTTTATTCGCATAAGTAATTCGATATAATTCTTAGTTCAAGTAGTTGATCATTAGTTATAATTCTTAGAGTAATTGTAGTGATAAACAAAAATCCAATTGTTAATTTGTTTTAGCATCGAATAATAATCATACATTGGTGAGTGAATTAACTAGACAATACAACGAGTCCCTGTAGGAACGAATCTTATTTGCTATCTATATTACTTGAGATCACGTGCACTTGCGTGTTGAGTTTGGTCGAAACAAGTTTTTGGCGCCGCTGCCGGGGACGCGGTTTTATTTGTTTAGTTTTAGTATTTGCCATCAATGGTCATTAAAGTTCGGTGACTAGGATGTTTCTCACCAAATTTCTTGTTGGTGAATTTCAGGTACTTTTTGAGAGTGTATGCGTACACGAGCTCAAGCACGTAGAGAAGAACTAGCAAGAAGGAAACTTGATTTTTATAACTTCGGGTTAGAAGACGATCTTGAATCAATAGAAGAAATGGCAGATCAAGCACAACCAGCGAAGGCTTTGAGTGAATTCTCTCAGCCAAAAGTGGAGGATATCCATACCAGTATTGTTCGCCCAGCTATTGGGGCTAATAATTTCGAGCTTAAGCCAAACATCATTCAGATGATTCAGAATACAGTACAGTTTGGGGGTAGTCCTGCTGAAGATCCTAATGCTCATATCAGGGACTTCCTTGAGATCTGTGACACCTTCAAATTCAACGGAGTTACAGATGACGCAATCAGATTGAGGCTATTTCCCTTCTCTCTTAGGGATAAAGCCAAGAGTTGGTTACATTCTATGCCATCAGGCTCTATTAAAACATGGGCAGACTGTGCTCAAAAGTTCTTGACGAAATATTTCTCCATGGCGAAGACAGCAGCTTATCGGAATTCTATTTCTCAGTTTGCTCAGCAACCTCAGGAATCTTTGGGGGAAGCTTGGGAAAGGTACAAGGAGATATTGGCACGTTGTCCTCATCATGGGATGCCGGATTGGATGATAATCAGCAATTTCTATAACGGGTTGGGAACTCAGTCCAGGCCTATGTTAGATGCAGCTTCTGGAGGTGCGCTATGGGCAAAAAGCTATGAGGATGCCTATAATCTTATTGAAATGATGGCGGCCAATGAGTTTCAGAATCCTACTCAACACTTGCCACCTGCTAAAGTGGCCGGAGTTCTGGACTTGTATGCAGCTACTGCTATTGCTGCTCAACTCAAGGCGTTGACAATGAAGGTAGATTCCCTTTCTAATCATGGGACTAACCAGGTTGCTATGGTGTGTGAACTGTGTGCAGGGGCTCATGACACGAATCTGTGTGCTATCTCATCTGAATCTGCACAATTTGTTAGTAATTTTCAAAGAGCTCAGCAACCAGTGCCTAATGTTTATCATCCCAACAATCGGAATCATCCTAATTTCAGTTGGAGCAACAATCAGGGTGGTGTTCAGCAACCCCAAAATCAGCAGTTCAATGCAAGGCCATATAATCAGAACTATCAGCCACCACCTTATGCTCCAAGGCAACCATTCAATCCACCGGGATTTCAACCATCTCAAGGGAATTCAATGAATCAGTCTGAGAAGTTTGAATTGGAAGAGCTTCAAATGATGTACAAGAGTCAGGCGGTGTCATTGAAAACTTTAGAGAATCAAATTGGTCAACTGGCCAATGCATTGTTGAACCGTCAACCAGGAACGCTTCCGAGTGACACAGAGATGAATCTAGGCAAGAAGGATCACAAGGAACAGGTCCAGGCAGTAACATTACGATCAGGAAGAATTCTACAAGGTCAGAACAAAGAAAAATCAACCGAGGAAGAAAATGAAAAATCTTAGCAGATAGCACAGCGCGGCAGCGCCGTTTCCCAGTACAATACTGGCGCGGCAGCGCCGCAACTTCTGGAAGGAAAAGTTGATTTTGATGCTGGGGTCGAATCTGGTCCTAAATTGCTACCGAATGCTACTCCCTCGACTCCTATAACTTGTAAGAATGATAATTCTCAGAAAGAGGTAGAAGATAAGGTGTTTCCACCTCCTCCATACCCAAAACAAATTCAAAGGCAAAAGTTCGACAAGCAATTTACTAAGTTCTTGGATGTCTTCAAGAAGCTTCAGATTAATATACCATTTGCGGAGGCTCTTGAGCAAATGCCAAGCTATGCGAAGTTTATGAAGGGCATACTCTCGAAGAAATTGAAACTTGAGGAGCTAGAGACCGTCGCCTTGACGGAGGAATGTAGTGCCATCTTGCAACAAAAGTTGTCGCCTAAGTTGAAGGACCCTGGAAGCTTTACCATTCCATGTACTATTGGAGATCTCTCATTCAACAAATGCTTGTGTGATTTGGGTGCAAGTATTAATCTCATGCCATTATCAGTTTTCATTCAACTTGGTCTTCCAGAACCAAAGCCAACTACCATGACTCTACAACTTGCGGACCGTTCAGTTACTTATCCTCGAGGGATAGTTGAGGATGTTTTGGTGAAGGTCGACAAGCTTATCTTTCCAGCCGACTTTGTTATTCTTGACTTCGAGGAAGACAAGAAGATTCCTATTATCTTGGGACGACCATTCTTGGCTACGGGCCGAACGCTTATTGATGTCCAAAAGGGAGAACTCACTATGAGGGTGCACGATCAAAACATCACTTTTAATGTTTTCAACGCAATGAAGCTCCCAACTGACGATGAAGAGTGTCTCAAAATTGATATGGTCGACAAGGTGGTTAACTCCGCTACTCAACACTTGATAAAAGCTGATGTGTTGGAAAGAGTCATTGCTAACGACTCGGAGGTTGAGAACGAAGAGGATAAAGAACACTTGCAATATCTTAATGCATCTCCATGGAAGAAGTTTGGGATTCCATTTGAATCATTGGGTTTGTCAGAATTGAAGAAGTCTCATGTTAGACTTAAACCATCCATTGAGGAAGCACCTACCTTGGAACTTAAGCCATTGCCTGAACATCTAAGGTATGCCTATCTTGGTGATTATTCTACCTTACCTGTTATTATATCATCTAAGCTTTCAGGCATAGAAGAGGAAAAACTATTGAGAATCTTAAGGGAATTCAAATCAGCCATTGGGTGGACTATTGCAGACATCAAGGGTATTAGTCCTTCTTATTGTATGCACAAAATTCCCTTGGAAGAGGGAGCTAAACCTACAGTCGATAATCAAAGGAGACTGAATCCTGTCATGAAAGAAGTTGTGAAGAAGGAAATTCTTAAATGGCTTGACGCGGGCATTATCTATCCGATTTCTGATAGCTCTTGGGTGAGTCCGGTGCAATGTGTGCCTAAGAAAGGTGGCATGACAGTGGTTACTAATGAGAAGAACGAGCTCATTCCGACGCGAACAGTGGCTGGTTGGAGAATTTGCATGGATTATCGAAAGTTGAACAAAGCCACTCGGAAAGATCATTTTCCACTCCCGTTCATTGATCAGATGCTTGACAGATTGGCTGGACGTCAGTACTATTGTTTGCTTGATGGGTATTCTGGGTACAATCAGATTTGCATAGCACCCGAGGATCAGGAGAAGACAACATTCACTTGTCCATTTGGTACATTTGCATTCAGACGTGTTTCTTTTGGGTTGTGTGGTGCACCAGCTACTTTTCAGAGGTGTATGATGGCCATTTTTTCTGACATGATTGGAATTAATATGGAAGTTTTCATGGACGATTTCTCAGTCTTTGAGGTTTCTTTTGTTGAGTGCTTGGAAAACTTGAGTTTGGTTTTAAAACGTTGTGTGGAGACCAATCTTGTTCTTAATTGGGAAAAGTGCCACTTCATGGTGCAAGAAGGTGTCATTCTGGGACACAAGGTTTCGAGTAAGGGTTTAGAAGTTGACAAGGCAAAGGTGGAAACTATTGAGAATCTTCCTACACCTATCTCAGTCAAGGGTATTCGTAGCTTTCTTGGTCATGCAGGGTTCTACAGGCGCTTCATAAAGGATTTCTCAAAAATTTCTTAGCCGCTTTGCAATCTCTTGGAAAAAGATGTACCATTCAATTTTGATGAGGCTTGTTTACATGCGTTCGAGATCTTGAAGAAGAAACTAATTTCTGCTCCAGTTATTACAGCTCCTGATTGGAGCCAACCATTTGCTTTGATGTGCGATGCTAGTGATTATGCAGTTGGGGCCGTTCTAGGCCAAAGGAAAGAAAAAATGTTCCATGTTATTTACTATGCGAGCAAAACTCTCAATGATGCTCAGTTGAATTACACCACCACTGAGAAGGAACTACTTGATATTGTCTATGGGTTTGAAAAGTTTCGCTCTTATCTGCTTGGTACTAAGGTGACAGTTTACACGGATCATGCTGCTATTCGCTACCTCCTTGCAAAGAAAGATGCTAAGCCAAGGTTGATTCGTTGGGTTCTTCTGTTGCAAGAATTTGATGTGCAAATCAAGGATAGAAAGGGGACAGAGAATCAGGTAGCTGACCATCTCTCTAGATTGGAAGATCATGGTAAGTCACCTAAGGACAACACGGTTATTAATGAGTTTTTCCCTGATGAGCAACTATTCAAAGTGCAAGATGATGAACCATGGTTTGCCGACATTGTGAATTATCTAGTAAGTAACATCATTCCGCCTGAGCTCTCTTATGCTCAAACGAAGAAATTCTTGCACGATGTCAAGCAATATATTTGGGATGAACCGTTTTTGTTCAAGCAAGGAGCTGATCAGATTATTAGACGTTGTGTTCCTTACAGTGAGACCGAGGCTATTCTTAGTGATTTTCATGCTACAGCTTATGGAGGCCACTATGCGGGTGAGAAGACAGCCACACGTATTCTTCAAGCAGGTTTCTATTGGCCGACTCTATTCAAGGATGCTCATCAGTTTGTATTGAGATGTGATCGATGTCAACGAGTTGGTAATATTTCTCGTAGGGACGAGATGCCTCTGAATGTCATGTTGGAGGTAGAGATCTTTGACGTGTGGGGAATCGACTTCATGGGACCGTTCATTCCGTCATGTGGTAATCAGTATATTCTTGTAGCTGTGGATTATGTGTCTAAGTGGGTGGAGGTAAAAGCACTTCCCACCAATGATGCTAAGGTGGTATTCAATTTTCTTCACAAGAATATCTTTACTCGGTTTGGCACTCCACGGGTGATCATCAGTGATGAAGGTACGCATTTTTGCAATCGAAAGTTTACATCTCTTATGGTGCGCTACAACATCAATCATCGAGTTGCTACAGCTTATCATCCTCAAACCAATGGGCAAGCCGAAGTATCTAATCGGGAAATTAAACGGATTCTTGAGAAGGTAGTTAGTCCTTCTAGGAAGGATTGGGCGTTGAAGCTTGATGAAGCGGTGTGGGCTTATCGGACAGCTTATAAAACACCTTTGGGAATGTCACCATTTCAGCTAGTGTATGGAAAAGCATGCCATCTTCCAGCTGAGTTAGAACACAAAGCTTATTGGGCATTGAAGAAGCTGAATTTTGATCTTACAGCAGCAGGTGAAAAGCGGATGGTTCAGTTGAACGAAATGGACGAGTTTCGATTGCAAGCTTATGAGAACAACAAGCTATGCAAAGAGAAAGTAAAAAGGTGGCAAGATCGTCGGTTGGTTCTTAAGACGTTTGTGCCTGGGCAATTGGTGTTGTTGTTCAACTCTCGACTTCGGTTATTTCCTGGGAAGTTGAAGTCACGTTGGTCAGGTCCATTCACAGTCAAAACAGTTTTTCAGCATGGGGCAGTGGAGATTTTTGACAAGTTACCGGAGCAGTCATTCAAGGTCAATGGTCAGCGGTTAAAGCCATATTTTGGAGAGAAGTTGAATCGCGAAGTTGAGACTGCGGTTCTAATTTGCGCAACGTAAGGAGATGGAGCTACGTCAAGCTAATGACGTGAAAAGAGCGCTTCGTGGGAGGCAACCCACGTGAATTGTTGTTGAAAAAAAAAATTGTTGAAACAGAAGCTACGGCGCGGCAGCGCCGTTCCGCAGTATATTCCTGGCGCGGCAGTGCCGCGACGGCTGTTCAGAAAATTTTTTTTCAACAAATTTTGAAAAAAAAAAAGTTGTTGCTTGTTGTTATTAGTGCCCCACGACCCAAGCCCACAACTTAACCCCACTAACCCTAATTTCTCCTATATATACATACCATTACACAACCCTACCTATACATACACACTTACAGATCTCAAAATTTTTTAAACACTTTAAACACTCTAAACACTCTTCTAATCAATTCTATGGCTTCCAGGCGACAAAGGGTTGTTAGTGGTGGTAGTGGGACTGGTAGGAGGAACCCTCGTTCTTCATCTTCATCTTATTCTGACGGAGGCAATGGTGGGCCTCAGTTTATTAATAATGGGGCTCGTGATGAGTATAATCGGTTGTTGGGGCGCCCTATTGCTCGTGAGAGGGGTCTTTTACCTAATGCAGCGGATGGGAACATGTTGGAGAATATTCTGGAGAGGCGTTGGGAGCAGATCTGTGAGGTTCCGGAGCCTGTTCCGATGACTGTGGTTCGCGAGTTCTATGCGAACGCTAGTGTGGAGAGGAATGGGATTAGCCAGGTTCGTGGGTTTCGTGTGGATTATCAGCCGCCTGCTATTCGGCGTGTTCTTGGGCTTCCGGCTCCTAGGAGGGGTCAAGAGGATTGGTCTGGGAAGACTCGGGATGTTGTGGATCTTCAGATGGTTATTCAGCGGTTGTGTGTGCCTGGTACAGAGTGGCGTTTGAGGAGAGGCACTACTGAATAGATATGGGCGTACTTGGCACTTGTTCATATGTGCCAATCTCATCCCTACGAGGCATTCGAATGAGGTCACAGTTGAGAGGGCTATCCTATTGTATGCTATCTGCAGCAGAGAATATGTGGATGTGGGCAATTTGATCCATCAGGGGATTATGCATTTTATGCAAGGTAGTACCACTGCAGCGATGCCTTATGGTTCGATCATTGCTAGGTTGGCTAGAGATTGTGGTGCTCGTTGGTCAGCAGAGGAGGTTGTGCAGCAACCACAAGAGGCGCTGGATCATCAGAGTATTCGGAGGTTGGCTGAGTGGAATGGAGGTGAGGCGGACTGGTGGGGTCTTGGTTATGTAGTAGAACAGCAACAGCAGCAGCAAAAGGAGCAGCAGCAGGAGGAGCCTCAGGGAGGAGGTTCTTTTATTACTCAGAGACAGTACAAGAGTTTGACGAGGCATATCGATGCGGTGCACGATATGCAGGCAGGTTTTGCAGCAGATTTTAGTCAGTTTGCACAGGCGTTGGGCACTGCTTTTCGTGCGAGTGGAGTGGACGTGACTTTTCCATCCTTTGGAGCTGGCGCTGTCTATCCGCCACCGGACACTCCCGATGGGAGTGGTTCGGACGACGAGTAGGTATGCCTTATGCACTTGTTAGTCTTACCTTCAATGGGGGCATTGAAAATTTTTAAGTTGGGGGTGGGGATACAAGGTGCATTTGTATATTTGTATGTGTGCATGTTAGAAGCATATTTGTATGTTAGCATATTTGCATGTTAGTTAGAGCATTTTGTTTTTTTTTTCTTATGTATGCCATATAGGACATTCTGTTATTGTGATATTTATGTTCATATAGTTGCATGAGCATGGCATGCATTTTCTTGATCCCATAGAACTTGCTAATTCTAACTGGTAGGTAGGTGTCTAATTGAGTGTGATGATGATGAGTAGAGGGTTGAATTATAGTGCCTATGAAATTGACTTGCGTGTTCAGGAACAAAATAAATTACACAGACTCATTGGGTGCTTTTGGGCTAGGTTAGGGTCATGCTTGTTGGATGTTTAGAGATTTAATCGCTTGATTATAGTTAGAATTTTCGTTATTCCCTTGATGGCGTAGGAGCACTAAAATCTAAGTTTGGGGGAAACCAGGAATTTCATGCTAGTTGTAAATATTTGTTAATAATGGCTAGGTGTCAAATGGCTAGTAGCCGGCTCATATTTATATGAGTAGTTTAGGGTTGGAAATGAGAAAGGCTCATTCCAGATTGCATGTAAAAAAAAAAAGTGTCAATTATGAAATGCAAAATTAACCAGAGTGAGCTCTTTAATACTCGAGTAATTAAGTCTGAGGGGACTTAGTCCTAGTGACCTAAGGCTTTTATAGTCTGGGATCCACTGACCCAACACTCGCTACATGAGTATTATTGTATAAGCCTTTTGGGGTCTCATTCATTGCACGGTTAAATAAGCATGTGTATTGTATATAGTATTATGTGTCATAGTAATAAAGCATGAGTTTCTGTCTACCTTGGATGAGGGTGGAGGTGTTCCTAGGCTATGAAGTGTCTACAGTCTATTCTAGTTATAAACCTGTGATTGTCCTGACTGAAAGCATGTATGATTTTTGACATAGTTTGGGAGTATTTCTGGTGAGCATCGCGCACACACGCACGTTTCTGTTCATGCATTGTTAGTATACGGGGGCTTAGTCGAGCTCTATTTGGATTTGTTGCATTCTTTGAGATAGTTGCTTGTTAGTTGGTTTCGGTGAGTTTAAAGGGGATCCTTGCATTCTTCATGTAGTTGCATAAATATAGTTAGTTGCATTGTTAGTTGCATTATAGATCGGATTTTGTGGGTACATTCGCTATAGGCCCTCACGAGACCTTACTCGTCCACTAGGGCTGCCTAGGGGTTTAAAGGGCTTGTTGCATATGCCAAATGCAACCGTGATCACCTACGGAAGTGGTACTAGTTAGTTGTACATGAATTGTCTGTTTATGCTTGAGGACAAGCATCGGTTTAAGTTTGGGGGTGTGATGAGTGGGTATTTTATTCACTTAAAATGTTTCCATTTGGCTTAAAACGAATGTTTGTACTCGAGTTGTGGTATTTTTGATCTCTTTTAAGGGTATTGTGCAGGAATGTCAGTCACAGGTGTTAAAGGAATGAAGCGGAGCAAATGGAGAGCAAATCGGAGTTAGAATGAAGAAAAAAGGGAAAACTGCAAAGTTCTGGACAGGAGGTATGGCGCGGCAGCGCCGTTTTGGAGTTCATGGACGGCGCGGCAGTGCTGAGAGACGTTTGTGGCGCGGCAGCGCCTTGTTCCTGCATAGATTTGGCGCGGCAGCGCCGGCTCGTCTGAAGGGAAACTCCTGTATTGCTGATTTTTCGAGATAAAGTCCAAAATTTAATTCCTTTCTAATTTCTTGCACTTGGAGGCCTATATAAAGAAGAAAAAAACCCTATAATAGAGGAGGTCGGACCACGTATTGTATTTACGGAGTTTTGAAGCACGAAGAAGCGAGGAAGAAGATAGTTTTCAATTTATTCTTGTATTCCTCCTAGTTTGTGGATGCTTGGTTTTGGTGTATTCTTTAGAACCCTTGTTATTTATTTAAATCATTATTCGTTTTCTTCTATCATTTTTACATTGGAACCCATGGTGACGATTAGTTTGATTATGAACTAATTCGTTGTCATGGGGTTTTAACGGATTTATTCATGAAGTTTATTTATTGAATCTTCTCGATGCCTATAGTGTGATTGATGTGATATCCTATCATGGTTGATTTAATTCGTTATAGGAGAGTAGCTAACTCCTGTAATTGTGTGTTAATTCTTATTGAAGCGAAAGTGGATCTAAGAGTTTAGAACTTGCCATGCTAGCATAGGTTTATGCGTGAGAATATCATTCATAATTAGTGTCGTAACTCTAATCGTTTTATGACGACTATATGATCAAATGAATGCTTGTACTTCAACCATTATGTTTCAATCTTTATAGACATATGTAGATTAGGCATAATTGGGAGACTAAGTGATTTCTATCTTTATTGTGGATGTTATTTAGGATGGTATTTGTGCAACGAAAGTTGGCTTATATCAGTTTTGTGTATTCGATCAGGTATTAACAAATCACATGAAGAAGCTAGAGAAGTGGAGACTATAGATGGATTGTTTAATGAAGTTAAAATCCCATGTTTTATTCGCATAAGTAATTCGATTTAATTCTTAGTTCAAGTAGTTGATAATTAGTTATAAATCTTAGAGTAAGTGTAGTGATAAACAAAAATCCAATTATTAATTTGTCGTAGCATCGAATAATAATCATACATTGGTGAGTGAATTAACTAGACAATACAACGAGTCCCTGTAGGAACGAATCTTATTTGCTATCTATATTACTTGAGATCACGTGCACTTGCGTGTTGAGTTTGATCGAAACAACACACCAATCCTACCCCATTCCAATTATATTTTTCTACAAAAAATTTCAAGGCTTCAAGATTCAAGTTTGGGGGATTTTTAATTGCAAGCTTCACCTCTCCGGTTCGTATTTGGGGTATATTTCTTCCTTTTATTTGGATAATACGAATTGTGTTCTTGCATTATTAGGGTTGTGTGTTCTTGATTATTTGGGGGTATTTGTGAATTCGAATTTTTAGTGGATTTTGGTGAATTTTGTAAGTTGGGTATTGATTTATATGGCACCTAAGCGTCGACGAGGTAGTACTAGTACCCGTCCAACCTCGGATGAGGATGCTAATGGAGGTAATGGGGAGAAATTTATGTCGGTGGAAGCTCAAAACGAGTATGATAGATTGATGAAGAGGTCGATTGGAGAACGGGGGTTTTTGCCGGTTAACCATTCGGAGTTGGTTCGTATGATTCGAGGGCATGGTTTTGAAAGGTTTTGTAAGGCACCTTCTCCAGTTCCTTTGGGTGTTGTTAGGGAGTTTTATGCTAATGCTAAGATGGAGAAGAGTGGTATTTGTATGGTTCGAGGTAAGAAAATAGACTATCGGCCGTCAGCTATTCACCGGGTTGTGGAACAGCCTCCAAAGCCGAGGGGGGTCGTAAATTGGGTAACGAAGACTAGAGAGGATGTTGATTTGGATGCTATTATGGCCGAGATTTGTGTACCGGGTACAGTTTGGAAATTAAGGCCGGGCACTTTTGAGCAGGTTACTTTTCTGACCTCGGCTATGAACAAGTTCGCACGGGCGTGGAACTAGTTTATTTGTGCTAACATGTTGCCTTTATCTCATCCGGCCGATGTGACTGTGCCGAGAGCCATTATTTTGTGGGGCATTCTTCAAGGCGAGTATATTGACGTGGCTTATTTAGTACATCAGAACATACTTCAGTTTTTGCAAAGTAGTGGACAGTCCGCTATTCCGCATGCTTCTATTGTATGGGGTTTGTGTATGGAGGCTGGAGTTAGTTGGGATGCAGATGAGCTGTTGCAGATGCCAGCTAATCCGATTGTTGATGCTACGATTGATGCGATGGTGGAATGGCCTGGCGGCATTCCACATCACCATGGTTTAGGTTATCAGGTTCATGGTCCTGGTGAGGCGGGAGTGGATGTTCCTAGGGTTGCTCGAGCAGGTCCTAGCCGTCGAGGTATTGATATGTCAGGGTCGGATGCTCATTTCCGTGGATTGACTAGGAGATTGGATGCTATGACTAGGAGGATGGATGCTATACATGCTAGTAATCGGGAGTATGCTGAGGATATGGCTACAGCTTTGAGAGATGCGGGTATTCAGGCCCGGTGGCCGGTTTATGGAGCTCGTACACCTTATCCACCGCCAGATCCAGATTCACCCGAGCAGGGTGATGATTTGGACGAGTAGGTATGTTTTATGCTATCCCTCGTATTTACTTCCATTCAATGCGGACATTGAATATTTTAAGTTTGGGGGTGGTTTGAGGGATTAGTAGTTGTTGTTGTATTATGTGTTCATGTAGGATTTCATGTTTTGCATATTAGTAGGAGTAATTCATGCATATATGTTCGTGTTATTTATGTTTGTTTCATATAGGACATTTTGTTATTTTGTTTTTGTTTCCGTATACCATGTGAGTTCATTCTAGTTGCATTTTCATGGCATGCATATTTCATGATCCCTTAGAACGAGCTAATTCTGATTGGTAGGTAGGTGTCTAATTGAGTGGGGTAATGATGAATATAGGGTTGATTTATAGTTTCTATGAAATTGACTTATGTGTTTCGGGAACAAAACTAATTACACAGTCTCATTGGGTGCTTTTGGGTTAGGTTGAGGTCATGCTTGTTTGGATGTTTTGAGATTTAATCACTTAATTATATTTAGAATTTTCGTTATTCCCTTGATGGCCTAGATCACTAAAGTCTAAGTTTGGGGGAAAACAGGGATTTCATGCTAAAATGTAAATAATTGTCAATAATGGCTAGATGTCAAATGGCTAGTAGCCGGCTCATATTTATATGAGTAGTCTAGGGTTGGAATTGAGAATTCTCATTCCAGATTGCATAAAAAAAACAGAAAAAAATAGAAAAAAAAAGTCAAAAGTTTCAAGTGTTTATATGCAAAATTAACTAGGGTGAGCTCTTTAATACTCGAGCTATTAAGTACGAGGGGACTTTGTGCCTAGTGACCTAAGGCTTTTATAGTCTGGGATCCACTAACCTAACGCTCGCTACATGGGTATTATTGTATAAGCCTTTTGAGGTCTCATCCATTGCACGGTTAAATAAGCATGCTTGTATATTATGTGTCATAGTTGTTGTTAGTAATAAAGCATGAATTTCTGTCTAACTTGAATGATGATGGAGGTGTTCTTAGGTTATGAAGTGTTTACCGTCTATTCTATTTATAAACCTGTGATTGTCTTGGCGAAGAACATGTATGATTTTTGACCTAGTTTTAGGAGTATTTCTGATGAGCATTGCACACACGCACGTTTCTGTTCATGTATTGTTAGTATACGGGAACTTAGTCGAGCTCTATTTGGATTTAGTTGCATTCTCTAAGATATTTGCTTGCTAGTTGGTTTTGGTTAGTTTGAAGGGGATCGTTGCATTTTTCATATTAGTTGCATTCATGCATTGCATTGCATTGGATTTTGTGGGTACATTCACTATAGGCCCTCACGAGACCTTACTCGTCCACTGGGGCTGCCTAGGGGTTTAAAGGGCTTGTTGCATATGCCAAATGCAACCGTGATCACCTACGGAAGTGGTACTAGTTAGTTAGTTGTAATTGTTTATGCTTGAGGACAAGCATCGGTTTAAGTTTGGGGGTGTGATAAGTGGATTTTATATCTACTTGGAACATTCTAATTCGGCTTAAATTGATTGCTTTGGCCTCAAGTTTATTGTAGTTTTGACGTATTTTGCTTAGTTGTGCAGACTTACGTGAATGTTGATTAAGGTTGATGCTTCTATCGTGTTTGGAGGATTAATTGATTTAAATTCGGATTTTCCGGGAAGGTTGCGCAGTCTACACTATTTTGGCCATATCTGGAGTTCTAGAAGTCCGTTTTCAGTGATCTTACAGCTCACGCGAAGCTTGGGAGATTTTCTACAACCTTAGGAAGAAATCAGGTGCTGGAGACGTGCTGAATAAAATCGCGCACGTGTTCTATGATAAGCCAAGCAGAAAAATTCCAGTTTTGCCCTTTTTCTAATTCTAATTGTATTTTGGGCAGCTTTTGGCACCTAAATTGAATTCTAATTGTATTTTAGGATGTTTCCTTGCTGGGCAAGATTTCTAGAGTCTATATAAACACTTCTAGGGATACATTGTAAGGGATCCTGGACACACAATTTTTACATACTTCTTAATATTAAAAGCTAGGGTTTTATTTTCTTCTCTCCATCTTTGCAAGCTCAATTTAATTCTTGGATTTAATTGTTCTTCGTTATTCAAAGATTTAAGGTATTTCTTATCTTCTCCTTATTAATTACATGTTTATTATGGCTTTCTTGATTATCATTGTTAGTTTTAATCCTAGAATGAGTGAGTAATTTAATTCTAGGGTATCAAGGGGAGCCATGTTTGCACCATGATTTGGGTTTAATTTGATTAGTAGATTGATGGGTAAAGAGTAATTCTGATTGATATGTTCTAATTCTTAATTTGTGTAATTGCGCAATATCATGGATTAATTGATTGCAATAGGAGTAATAGATCGAAAGATTTTACTACTAGAGGCTTACATACAATTAGCGGAATTGAAGGTGAGTGTGAAAGCATCATTAGATATTCTGAGAGTGTTAATGCTTGAAAAAGATTAATCATTGCTTTAATTACTTAACCCCATTAAAAAGCTATACCTTTGTGATTTGTTTGGTGTAAGCATGGTGAACCTGAATTGCCCTAGATCCCTTAATTAATTGATTTAAAACCTTTGTTAAATTTGTTTTAGTAGTTAATAAAATCCTCTAATAATCGTTTGTGACTAGAAACAATTAATAATAATTGAATTGAAACTGAAACTGTCTCCTTGAGGAATCGACCCGTATTTTCTAATATCTACTACAATTGATACCGTGCGCTTGCGGTTAGACATAATTTTACACATCAAACAACATATGTCACCAACTGATAAACCACATATCTTTGCAAATTCATTCCAACCATGACCCAACAATATATTGTCATCAACTTTTTCAAACTCTATTTTCCAGCTTTTGGACCAAAAACCAACATATATATAGTTTTTGCTTTTGTCAAGGTCCAGTTCTCTTATATGTGTCGTTGACAATATCTGTTAATTGGAAACAAAATTATATCGACAAAGTTAAAACAAATATAAATTAACAATCTCACATACCTGAAAACTGCCTTTTGTCGACAAATGATTGCTATTGATCTTCACTTCACATTTCTTGACATTGTTATTGCAAACATTAAATTTAAAAGCGACTTCTAATTTATGCAGCTCAATCTCTTGCATGTTGAAATAATTTGAACTCGGAACAACAAAGTTTTCTGTCACTACCAAATTCTGCTTGGCATTATAATTAATCTCAACAGTATAACAGTTAAAAATCCGTATTTGAAAATTACCACCACCATGATATTGCATTAGAGGCAAATTGCATTTATTCAAACCATATTCTTTTATCATGCATTGCAACCCTCCAACAATTCCATTCTTGATATCAAATGTAGCAGGCCATGATACACCAGATGGTACGTTTAGCATTACTTTTACTGGTAAACTTGGACCATATTCATGTATAAACTCTCTAGGTAAAACCTAAACAAACAAGTTTTCGGTTAAATTATATATATATATAATTTATTGAAACATGCAAGTACTTTGCGAATACAAAGCTTTGAATCTTACCAAATACCCCATTTCAAAAGTACTTGCCCAATTCACACAAATGAAAGTGATTGGCAAAGCTTCCTTAGACATTTTTGAAAACCTAATATACAATTAAACAATTTTTTATAGTTCAAAAGCAAAACAAAACAATTGGCAAAAGAAAATATCATAAAGCAAAATTAGAATCGTTAAAATAGTCCTGGAAAACATACCTTCAAAATCGTAGTTTACAATCACAGTAGAAGAACCCAAAATAAATCCTCCTTGAGTAAAAATATTCAAAGGCCACAGTACTACATACAAAGATATATGTTAGACGGTGTATTATAGGCTTTAAGATGAGATAAATTAATTGAGAAAGCATCTGTACATATACTATTCAATACGCTTAAGGTCAACATATACCACTGTATCACAGGGATATTAGTTTGACAGAGAGAAATGTGTACTGCAACTTTAGTTGAGTGGCTACAATTATGTCGAATTAATCCTCTCTGCTAGACAGTTTACTCACCCGAGGCGTAGGGGACTGTCTAAACCTATACGTCATTAAGATGGCTATGTAATAAAGTTAAGCTACTAATTTATTACAGCAACATGTATTACTGTGCTACTGCGTTACAGAGGATGTGCAAGCTACTAATCTAATGTTGCAGATTTCAGAATTCGGAACTATTTTGTGGAGATACCGATTTACAATTTATCGACTGATTATCGGTTGCAAAATCGGCCAAAATCAATTTCAAAATTTAGATCGATTTTTGGCCAATTACTCGGCAATTTTTCAGAAATAAAATGTAAAAAAATATCCCGTAGAGAACTTTGTGGGAAGAAAGAGCTATTATTATTAGAAATAGTGTATATAAAAGGTATATTTCGAAATTGCATATTATACATGTCAATCTTTCCAAATATCCCCGATTTAAAGAACATGATGAATATAGTTACTATTTTAAAAAATGTTTGTTTTTTATATTAAAAATTCAATGACAATATCTAAATGAAAAGATTATTCAACTGTTGAGTCAATTATATTTTCTTCGACGGTTAAACAAAATATTATGTTATAAATAAGTTTATAAATACGTGTCACACACATATCCTCGATGTAAACACCATGTTAGAACGAGTCATGCACGAAATTCAGCACATTTCAGAATTCAGAATTCAGAATTCGGAATTATTTTGTTGAGATACCGATTTACAATTTATGGATTGATTATCAGTTGAAAAATCGCGGCATTCTTTGCAAAATCGATTCCAAAATTTAGGCCGCTTTTTGGCCAATTACTCGGCAATTTTTCATAAATAAAATTTTAAAAAAATACCCCATAAAGAACTTTGTGGGAAGAAAGGACTATTATTATTGGAATTATTATATATAAAAGGTATATTTCGAAATTGCATATTATACATGCCAATCTTTCCAAATATCCCCGATTTAAAGAACATGATGAATACAGTTATTTTTTTAAAAAATGTTTGTTTTTTATATTAAAAATTCAGTGATAATATCTAAATGAAAAGATTATTCAACTGTTGGGTAATTTTTTTTCTCTCCGACTGTTAAACAAAATATTATATTATAAATAAGTTTATAAATACGTGTCACACACAGATCCTCGATGTAAACACCATGTTACAACGAGTCATGGCAAAATCTAGGCCAAAATTTAGGCCGATTTTTGGCCAATTACTCGGCAATTTTTTATAAATAAAATTTAAAAAAAATATCCCGTAAAGAACTTTGTGAGAAAAAAGGGCTATTATTATTATTTGAAATATTGTATATAAAAGGTATATTTCGAAATTGCATATCTAATAACAAAATCTAATACTATTACTTTTACAATTGAAAAAAACGCTACAAATATAGAAATCATACTTTTTTCCTTAATAATTAACTTATTATTGATAAATAAAATTTAATGAAACGGGCCGTAAAGCATTTGTGGGAAGAAAAGGCTATTACTATTGGAAAAATTCTATAGAGGAAAATACATATTATACATGTCAATCTTTCCAAATATCCCCGATTTAAAGAACAGCAGAAAAACGTAAAAAAAATTAGTATACGAAATGTTGAAATAATTTCGTATTTAAATCATTTTTTCCCAGAAAAATGTGTGTAAGAATTTTAACATTCGTAACAAAAATGTGTTTGCCTCTCCATTTTTTTAAGATCTTATGAACTTTTTATCGGGTCAAAATTTTATATTTAAATTATTCGCCAATGTTTGAGATTGTATAAGTTGATTTATCAATGTTATGAACTTAATTTTATCAATTTCTTCTATATTCTCATATATGCAGCCAAATTTTTATACGACATTTTATGATTTTAATAATATAGAAAAAAGATACGGAATGGGGAAATTAATTTTCTTAAATCCCTCAAAATCTCGAAAGCCCAGTCCACGTACTACTCCAGTCGACTATATGTTTCAAAGTAAAGAAAAGAGAACATGTACTGCATTAGTAGTAATAAATACTACTACTAGATGAAGCGTACAGGTAATCTAGCACGAAAACCGAAAAGACATAGTGGACTCAATTTCCAATATAAACCCATTTCTACAAAAGCAGCTTCTCCATTGTTTTCTCTACTTTGCTACTCAGGCTTTTGTCATTCTCTTTGTCTTCTCTTTTCAAGAAAAACACAACATCAATGTCTTCAAGCAAGCTATATGCGTAAACTATTTATTTTCTCGTGCTTTTATACTATTCTACTTCATTGTTTAGTTACACAAAACCTTCACTACTAATTATTGTCTATTGTTTTGTAGGTTCAAGAAGAGGAAGCACGAGACTATCAGCAGTGATGACTCCAGTGACGATGAAACCATTCCTGTGAACAAAGAAAACTTGGAGAAATCATTAACAAACTTGCACATAAATATAAGAGGCCTTACTGCAAAAATGGAAGAGATGATGGCAGCTGTAAACAAGTTTACTGAAGAAGTTCGAGCAAACCATATGGTTATGGAAGAAGAGGTTGATGGTTTCAAGAAGGAAGCAGCAAGGCTTACAAGGGCAATCAATGAAAAATCCTGATCACTGAGATGGTCCTCTAGAACATCTCATGGGCTTTTGTCTACGGTCTTTTGTTTATGTTAATACCGGATATTACTATTTCCCCCTAGATGTTTGTTGATCTTTGCTACAGGTGTTTGAATTCTCAAGTACGATTTCGTTTATCATTTCCTTTTATTAAGCTTTAAATGAAAGTTTATGATAATTTCTAAGATTACATAATAAGTTGCACAAAATTAAGTTAAATTTTATAAAAAAAATTAAGAATCCGACATTATATCTTAAATTAAGTGTAATCATACAATGCTTTGTACGTTACCATCCCAAAAATTTGTTAAAGATTTGTTTGTTGTTTTGTCAAAAACAATTTGGTACATAATTCTATGAGCTTAGTAATAGGTTTAAAAAAAAAGATGTCGCTATACATTTACCATCCATCCATTCGTAATTTTAGCAAATAAATCAAATTTAACGCCATATATAGTAACAATTGATCTATATATAATTATAAAATAAAAAAAATGATAGACAAAAGAAAATTTTTGGTTTAAAATATATTTATTTGTAGCACAATATGCCAATTCAATTATGCACACAAATAAGATCAATTTTTGAGCTTACTAATAGGTCGAAATAATAAGATATCGTTATACATTATACCATACATGCAAACGTAATACAAATATATTATTATTACATATGATTTATTAATTTATAATATTATTGGGACCATATACTTATATAGAGTGTTTTAAAAAATTTATTATTTAAATATCATATCGAAATTGATCATTTTTTGAACTGACAAAAGTTAGAATGGAAGAAATTATTAACTTAAAAAGTTTTTTATTTATCGAATATTAGTTTAACGAGATTTTACTGTACGTGTGTTTCTCTCTGTCACGAGATCAAAGAGTTACATTATATAACAATGGTGGATTATATAAATCCCTGTGGAAGTATAATATCCGTTTTAAGTTATGTTCAAATTTTTTTGAACATTGTTGAATTTTTTTTACGATTATTTTCATTAAAAGCGGATCAAAATCGAAAGGTTGTACTTGGATCAAGGCACTTACTTGCACCAGGCTGCCTGACATTAATACGCAAAAATTGATGGTACTGTATTTATAAACTTATTTATAATATAATATTTTGTTTAACAGTCGGAGAAAAAAAAAATACCCAACAGTTGAATAATCTTTTCATTTAGATATTATCACTGAATTTGTAATATAAAAAACAAACATTTTTTAAAAAAATAACTGTATTCATCATGTTCTTTAAATCGGGGATATTTGGAAAGATTGACATGTATAATATGCAATTTCGAAATATACCTTTTATATATAATAATTCCAATAATAATAGTCCTTTCTTCCCACAAAGTTCTTTATGGGGTATTTTTTTAACGAGATTTTACTGTACGTGTGTTTCTCTCTGTCACGAGATCAAAGAGTTACATTATATAACAATGGTGGATTATATAAATCCCTGTGGAAGTATAATATCCGTTTTAACTTATGTTCAAATTTTTTTGAACATTGTTGAATTTTTTTTACGATTATTTTCATTAAAAGCGGATTAAAATCGAAAGGTTGTACTTGGATCAAGGCACTTACTTGCGCCAGGCTGCCTGACATTAATACGCAAAAATTGATGGTACTGTATTATCTCATGGATGCAAAGTTGCATGTGTGTGAATGAAGCGTTGTAATTGTAACCAACAGCATTATCGACTGGAAATTATTAGAAATATCAAAAGAAGCTTTTAAAATATTAGTAACTATTGATCTATAGATAATTATAAAATTAAAATATATTTATTGTAGCACAATATGCCAATTCAATTATGCACAATAAATAAGATCAATTTTTGAGCTTACTAATATGTCGAAATAATAAGATGTCGTTATACATTATACCATACATGCAAACGTAATACAAATATATTATTATTACATATGATTTATTAATTTATAATATTATTGGGACCATATACTTATTTATAGTGTTTTAAAAAATTTATTATTTAAATATCATATCGAAATTGATCATTTTTTGAACTGACAAAATTAGAATGGAAGAAATTATTAACTTAAAAAGTTTTTTTAATTTATCGAATATTAGTTTAACGAGATTTTACTGTACGTGTGTTTCTCTCTGTCACGAGATCAAAGAGTTACATTATATAACAATGCCGATTATATAAATCCCTGTGGAAGTATAATATCCGTTTTAAGCTATGTTCAAATTTTCTTGAACATTGTTGAATTTTTTTTACGAGTATTTTCATTAAAAGCGGATCAAAATCGAAAGGTTGTACTTGGATCAAGCCACTTACTTGCGCCAGGCTGCCTGACATGAATACGCAAAAATTGATGGTACTGTATTATCTCATGGATGCAAAGTTGCATGTCTGTGAATGAAGCGTTGTAATTGTAACCAACAGCATTATCGAATGGAAATTATTAGAAATATCAAAAGAAACTTTTAAAATATTAGTAACAATTGATATCTAGATAATTATAAAATTAAAATATTATAGACAAATAAAAAAATTGGTTTATAATAAAAAAATTTGTACCACAATGTACCATTTCAAGTATAGACAACACATAACATTTCTGTTAGCTCACTAATACCTCAAAATAATAAGACGCCGCTATATTTTATCACATCTATCCAAACGTAATTTTAGACAACAAATCATATTTAACTTTTCCTATGGCAACAATTGACGTATAGATAATTATAAATTAAAGTAATATAGACAAATATAAAATTCAATATATAAGAAAAAAGTTTGTACCACAATGTGAAAATTTGATTATATACAACAAAAACCTTTTCTATGACCTCACTCATAGGTCGAAAAAATAAGACGTTGCTATATTCTGTCGCATCTATCCAAACGTAATATTAGCAAACAAAGCAAAGGTTACTTTTTCTGTGGTAACAATTGAGCTATAAATAATTGTAAAATTAAAATAATATAGACAAATATCAAAATTGGTATATATAAGAAAAAAAAATTGTACCAAAAATTGAAAATTTAATTATAGACAACATTTAACATTACTATGAGCTCAGTAATAGGTCGACAGAATAAGACGTTGCTATATATTGTCACATTTATGCAAACGTCATATTACGAAACAAATTAAGTTTTACATTTTCTTTGATAACAATTGACATTTACATAATTATAAATTTAAAATAATATGCACAAATATCAAATTTGCTATACAAGAAAAAGTAACAATGCTTTCAACAAAAATAAAAAAGTTGCTATATAAATATACAATGTATGGGTTATTATTAATTATGTAGTCAAGCAGCTGGATCTTATACAATGAATCTTATACAGTTTGTGACTCAAACGACACGTATCAGTACATTGCACGGTAAACGAAGTGAACTATACTATTTATTATTTACTCATGCCCTGAACAAAACAGATCTATATAAAAGTATACATAATACTTGTTGCTATCTAACTGAATCTGATCTTCTACTCTCAAAAAGGCAAAAAGGAGAAAGAGAGATGTCACAACCCAATGAACCTGCATAATCTATTTCATTATTTCCTTTTCTAAATTTGTGCTTCCATACAAGTATACAGATTTGATATCTGATCACAGTTTGAATTTTTACAGGAAAAAGAAGATAAAGCATGAGGATTTCGAAGATCAATCTACTTCGAAGAAAGAGAATCTGGAGAAGTCTTTAACAAATCTGCAAATAGACATGATGGAACTTAACGAACGGATGGAGTACATGATGACAGCTCTTGAGAAGTTCGTAGATGAGTTCAAGGTAAACCAGATGATGCTGATGCAAGATGTGAAAGGTTTCAAGAAGGAGGCGCAAAGATTGGAAAATAAAATCTATGAGAAACAGATAAGAACTCAGAAACGTTAGGTTCAAAACTTATGATTTGGTTTCTCCGGTTTTATGTTTTGTTTATTTAGGTATGTCAATGATTGCCGATATGTTGAAACTTTTGTTCAATATTCTGATCGCCGGCTACTATTATTTTGGAATGATGGTGTTAAGGTCTTTGGCCTAAGAACTTTTTATCACTACGATTTTCCCTTTTACATTTATTTTTCTCCATTTTAGGTTGTTAAATGGCTCTGATTTGATTGTATTTAGTCCAAGACATTTGTTCTTCGTCAAAGCTTAGATGATTCTAAAACCCTGTGTAGCTTTTAGGTATGTGATGAGTTGCATAACTTAATGTTGAATATTGCTGCAAATGACAAGTCCAACACAGAGGTACCACATGACCAAACTCCTCTACTCCATTATTAGATTAGCTTAAATTTATTTAACAAGGAAAAAAAACAATTCAAAAAACAAAATTATTAGCAGCAACAAGCCCAGCGGAGCGGGCAAAACTGCTAGTAAGGATATAATGTTATAAATTTTATTTAATACTGCAATTATGTTTTTATATAATTATTATATTAATTATTTTTTAAATTTTAATTGAATATACTCATGTTTACGGATTATGCTAATGTTATCTTATCATAAACAATGTATACGAATTTTGAATATATAGCTTATAACCCGTGCAACGCATGGCTCCTTTTTAATATCTATAATTATAGTAATTTTTTAAATTTTATATGTTATTAATATGCATATCAAATTGTTGTTAAAAATTTGATATATATATATATATATATATATATATAAGATTTTATACATTCGATTTAATAATTGAACTCTATCTTGAATTCTTAAATTTTGATTTGGACGATTACACCACACGTAAAATTAACAAAACAATAATTTAATTTAGTGATGGTTTAATATTTTTTTTCAATTTAATCTACGTAAAAATAAAAAAGAGAAGAAATTGACGATTTTTTGTGTTGAAAATTCAATTTGATTTATGAATTCTACTTATAATTCGTTTTGATTATCAAAATACCCTTGTAATTATTTGAAGATAGTTCTACTAATAACCAAATACAATTTTAATAATAAGTGTAAAAGAGATTTTTTCCAAAACTTTGATAATCGGTAGTCTGGTCCTCCGTACGAGAAAGATCTTAAAATAAATAGATGAAAATCGTTGAATCTTGCATAAAAAAATATTTTATATTTGAATATGTTATAAACTAAAAAGTGTATTTATACTGAAATATGGAAATGTATGTGTCAATGATTTAAATCATATATAATTAGGTTTTTCTACATTGAATAACATTATCAACGTAGGACTTCTACATTGAATAGGATTAATGTAAAAATTCGTAATTATATTTTTGCTTGAGGATCCGAGTGTTTCCATTTGAATAATAATTATTTAATCATCACTAAATCAAAGATAATTTTATGAGGTTCGCGTGGATAGTAAACTCTTCCAAATCTGATTTCTAGATCTCAAGATAGAGTCCAAATAGTAAGTACGATTTTTATTAATACTATTAAAAAATAAATAAAATTCAATTCTAATACAACATTTGTTAATTAGATACTTTTCAGATTATAATTTTCTTTTTAAAATTCACTTCTAATTAATCATATCCTTTTTAGATTATAATTTTTTTTAATGTAATTTAATCTTGATCATCTATTTTTAATCCAACGGGTCATATGATTTTGGTAGTACAGTGACCAGACCACAGGATAAGATCCATCTTATGTTTATTATATACTAGCTTATAACCCGTGCTATGCACAGCCACTCGTTTAATATATATAATTATATTAATTTTTAAAAATTTTATATGTTATTAACTTACATATCGAATTGTTGTTGAATATATATATATATATATATATATATATATATATATATATATATATATATATATATATATATATATATATATATATATATATGCTATTATATAAAAGCCGAAACATTGAAAGTTTTGGTACCTGTTTTTTGGTACTGAGTGAATTTACATATTTACCCTTCATTATAAAGAAAAATAAATACACCTAAAAAAATAATAACATAATATAATTAATGATAATTAGTCGAGATATTAGCTTTTATAAACATCTAAAAACATCAATCGTATCATATCTTTCCATCATTAGTATTTCCTTTCGAATTAAAACACGTTATAATTAATGGTAATTAGTCGATTGCTTTTTTCACATTAGTATAATAAAATTAATGATAATTAGTCGACTGCCTTTTTCACATTTACTTTTAGTTAAACATATTACCTTTTATAAACAACTAAAAACATAAATCGTATCATATCTTTCGATCATTAATATTTTTCTTTCGAATTAAGACACGTTGCCTTTTTAATTTAAAACAAATCTTACAATCATTAATATATACCCGAAAATATCAAGCCATAATTTTCAAGAAAAATATAACACCTAAAATAAATAATAACATAATATATTTAATGGTAATTAGTCGATTGCCTTTTTCACATTTAATTTTAGTTGAAGATATTACCTTTTATAAACACATAAAAAGATCAATCTTATCATATCTTTCAATCATTAATATTTCCTTTATAATTAAAACACGTTGCCTTTTTAATTTACAACAAATCTTTCAATAATTAATATATACCCGAAAATTTCACAGCATATTTCTCAATTATTAATAACATACATTAAAAATCATATAGGTTGTTTATAATAAGGAAACATTAGTATAATTTATAAACATGAGTATGTTCAATTATATTAAATTAAAATTAAAAAATTATTAAAATAATGATTATATAAAAACATAATTATAATATTAAATAAAATTTATAATATAATATAAGAAACCCGTGCATTGCACGGGTTATAAGCTAGTATAAGATTATAAACGTTCGATTTAATATTTGTACTCTATCTTGAATTCTTAAAATTTGATTTGGACGATTACAGTCCACGTGAAATTAAAAAAATAATCTTTAATTTATTGATGGTTTAATAATTTTTTTCTAGTTAAATCTACGCATAAATAAAAAATAGAAGAAATTTATGACTATTTACGTTTAAAATTCTATTTTTTTTTATAAATACTACTTTAATTCTTTTTTATTATCAAAATACCCTTGTAATTATTTGAAGATAGTCCTACCAACAACCAAATACAATTTTAATAATAAGTGTAAGAGGGATATTGTCCAAAACTTTGATAATCGTTAGTCTAGTCCTCCGTACGACAAAGATCTTAAAATAAATAGATGAAAACCATTGGTTCTAGCATATACTTTTTTTTTATTTTTTAATATGTTATAAACTAAAAAGTGTATTTATATTGTAATACGAAAATGTATATGTCAATGATTTAAATCATATGTTGTGCCTAAAAATTGGTAATGGGTTTAGTTTTGGGCCCATAGGTGTTGGAGGCCTGGTAGGGTGTTTAAAAGGTAGGAACAAGGTTGCTGAAAAAAAAAGAGGTGTACCTCTAGAGGGAAGCTCTAGAGGTGGAGGTTCGCTTTTTAGAGAAGCTGTGTAGGTGCAAGTGGGCTTGCAGGCTCCACCTCTGCTGGCCGAACGGATAAGGATTGACTCCTAATTTGTAGGAAATACGAATTGAGTCCTTTTAGCAGTTTATTTCAAGGAGATACACGTTTCTAATATGATAAATATTGGATATTTGTGATATATGTCGATATGTACATGGAGTTCTCATATGAGTAGGATTTGGGAGTTCTACTTCGAATAGGACTCTACTAAGGGGCTAACTGATTTAAGGAAAAGTCATATTTCTACACAAATACTTCGAGATTAACATGGATGGAAGGATGGAATTCTATCAAATTCGTGGCTTAATGGACAAGGAAAGGATTCCTAACCTAAAAGAACTACATTAGGGCTTGATTCCTATATATAGGATATGTAGGCAATTAGCAAGGGGTTCGGTTTTTTACTTTTTGAATACACAAGGCACGTGTACCCTAAGTAATACATTCCTGGGCATACTTGGCCGGATTTTTGCCATTATTGTCCGGTGAACTTGCTAACTCAGCCCAAAAAACACAAAATACCATTATTAGGTTCAGCTGCCCTGTTTTGGTACAGCTGTTCGGTTTGTTAATTATCCGAAAACCAAGGATAATTTCTGTTATTCCGGCGATGCTTTCTCGGGGTGTCGTGTGAATTTTTTGCACAACATTTTTGGCGTTAGAAGGAGGGGTTTCTCTCTTGAATCAATGTCTTAAAATTCCGAACCTGTTCGAACGCCGAGCGGCGAGGATGGTAGGCATAAGGCCAATCCTGATGGTGAAGTAACTGCTAAGGATATCCTTAACCATCTTCAAGCTATGGATGGTAGGATCGACCAGTTGGAAAGGAAATCGTCGCGGAAAAAGAAAGGACAAAGAAAGCATAGGTCCTCGGAAAGGCGTTTTAGACGTCGTGAAGTGACACCAAGAAATTTGGATTTCGGGAGTGAAGAAGAGCCTGAACAAGAGGCTCGAAAAAATAATTTCTCTGATGTTGAAACGGATCGTGAAAATGTGGATCGGAAGGAAGGTCCTGTTGACTCCCCAACTAGGAGTGTGAGCGTATTTGATCGAGTCGGGAAGAAGCTCAATAGTAAAGATTTACGGCATGTGTTGGATGGAACGAAGGAAAAGGTGGATGGAAATGACAACCTTGACAAGTCTCAGTCGAGGGGTTCTAAGAGCTATAGGAAGGAAAAATCTAGAGAGGAAGAGCGGGCTCATGACAGGAGGTCTAGGTCCACCAAGCTCCAATCAGCTGTCGGGAGTGAAGGCAGCTCCAGCTCCCGAGACAGTTCAGCTCACAAACAGAATGGAGACTCGAATGAAGACACAGATGAGAGTGAGGAATACCTCTCAGACGGAGAGGATGAAAATTATAATGTGGCTGATTTGAGGAAAGCTCTGGAAAAAATTAAAGCCGAGAAGAGGTCGACGTCAGGGCTAGCTGTAGCTTCACCTTTCACTAAAAAGGTCCGGGATTCACCCCTTCCACCTAGGTACAGGGGGGTAGGAGATTTGAAGTTTGATGGCACCACAGACCCAGTGGAATATCTCAGCCGTTTTAGTACTGAGATGGAGGTGTACCAAGTCAGGGATCGCACAAAATGCCGGCTGTTGGCAGCTACACTAAGGGATAATGCTCATCAGTGGTTCAAGAGGCTGCCATCTAATTCAATTCGCTCCTGGAGGCAAATGAGTGAACTTTTTGTGACTCAATTTCGGGCTACTGTGGCATTTGCACCTCCTGCTAACACTTTGGCAAATATCAAGCAAAGGGAGAAGGAAACTCTCAGAGAGTATTTTAAGCGTTTTAACGCAGAGGTGCCCAAAGTGAGGAAGGCTACCGATGAAACCTATAAGAATTTTTTGATAGCTGGGATATGGCCTGGGAGTGATTTCTGGAAGGAGCTTCAAAAGGAGGAACCTGTCACGCTGGCTGATTTTTATGCATGGGCTGAAGCTCATAAAGTAGTTGAGGAATCTATGGCTAAATTGAGGAAAGATAACAACCCAACTGGTTGGAATGGGAGAAAAAGAAGCAGGTCCTATAGTCCTTGGAGAAGAAACGTGGATAGGCGTGCTTCCTATCATGGAGCTTCAGCTTCCACTGAAAGGGAAGCTGGTCGCAAGGAAAGGACAGCACCTCTAACTGTGAATGCAACTGGTTCAAGGAGGTCTGTGGAATTCAAGCCCCCACCCTTGAAGAATTATAATAAATATTCAGAGTATACCCCATTGGCGGCACCTCTCGAACACGTGTTTGAAGTTGGGGACAAAGCTTTAGTGTTCAGGAAGCCGACCCGCATCGGCCCACCTGGGAGGAGGGACCTAGGAAAATACTGTGCATTTCATGATGCAAACGGACACGAGACAGCTGACTGTCGTCACTTGAAGGATCATGTTGAGGATTTAATTAGGAAGAGGTACCTTACAGAGTTTGTGGCGCAAGAGGCGAAAAAGTATAAATATGAGAAAGAGAGAAAGGAGGCAGAAAAAATGGTACTTGATCGTACATCAAGGGCGAATAGTATCCGTACCATAATAGGAGGTCCATACATTGGAGGCACAAGCAGGTGCTCCATGAAAAATTTTGCTCGGGAGGCTAAAGGAGCTCCCCTTACTAATGTCTTCCATCTGGCTGAAAGGCCCCCAAAGCTGTTTAAGGGGGAAGCTGCAGACATCACTTTTACCGAAGAAGATGCAAAGCATGTGCATCACCCACATAATGATGCTCTGGTGGTCATGTTCTCCATTGGGGGAATGAATGTGCATCGAATCTTAGTGGACAATGGAAGCTCTTGTAACATAATAGCTTACGATACCTACCAAAAAATGGGTCTCCTGGATAAAGAAATGTTTCCTTCTTACAACGATTTATATGGATTTACTGGAGGTCCGGTTCAGATTGTGGGACGTGTGAAACTCCCAATCAGGATGAGGAGTGAACCTTATGTGGCAACCCAGGTTGCAGAGTTTATGGTTGTGAACGAAGACATATCTTATAATGCTATCATGGGCAGGCCTTTCCTGAAGGAGATACGTGTGGTGACTTCCATTTACCATCTCTCAATTAAATTTCCAACTCCTAATGGGATTGGGTGCCTACGAGGATGTCAGTCAGACTCACGGGAATGTTACGGTAAGGCCTTGTGTACTGCTGAGCAAGCTTCAAAACACTTGCTGTTGGTAGATGGCGGAACAACTGACAACTGTTACCGCTATCTTGGACTTCCAAATACTTCGGCTGAAGAGTCCTCTCAAAGGAAAGGAGGGGTATGTGAGAGAGAATCATGCAATACAATTATGATTGTGCAACATCCAGATGAAGACCCTTACGTGGATGTAGCTTCGTTTTTGGGGGAAGGTATTGGAAGGGAGGTGCTTATGTTGGAGGCACCTCAACTGAAAAATGGAAACGGCAATGATGATTTTGTTGAAGGCACCGTGGAAGAAGTCAATGACAGTGACTTCGATGAGATGGAAATCTTAGAGCAATCGCAGAAAGAGGCACCTGAATCTGCCCAGGTGGATGATAAAGGGAACCTGTTGGAAATTGATTTGGATCCTAGGATGCCCGAATCCAGAGAAAAAGCTGGTACTGCAGGAGACACTATATCTTTTATGGTAGATAACACTGATTCTAGTAAGGAACTGAAAGTTGGAAAACAACTGGATCCGAGTATGAGGGAAGCTCTGGTGGGCTTCCTTAGAAAGAATGTGGACGTCTTTGCTTGGGATCATTCAGACATGATTGGGATAGACCCAAAGGTAATGTGTCATCGCCTTAATATTGATCCAGAAGCGAAAACGGTAAGGTAGAAAAGAAGGGCTATAGGTGGTGAAAGAGCTTCCGCTTTGAGAGAAGAGGTGGACAGATTATTGGCAGCTGGTCTGGTGAGGGAGTCTTTTTACCCCATGTGGTTGGCAAATCCGGTGCTGGTCAAAAAGCCCAATGGAAAATGGCGTACTTGTGTGGATTTTACAGACTTGAATAAAGCGTGCCCAAAGGATAGCTTCCCGCTTCCTCGTATCGACCAGTTGGTGGATGCAACTGCTGGGCATGCCCTGCTGAGCTTAATGGACGCATATTCAGGATATAATCAGATTCCTATGTATGGCCCAGACCAAGAACATACTTCCTTTATAACAGATAGGGGGTTGTATTGCTACATTGGGATGCCTTTTGGTTTAATCAACGCGGGAGCTACGTATCAGCGTCTGGTAAACATGATGTTCAAGGATCAAATTGGGAAAACAATGGAAGTATATGTTGACGATATGTTGGAAAGGTCAAAAAAGGCAGCTGATCATGTTTCGCACTTGGCAGAAATGTTTGACATATTGAGGAAATATAGAATGAAGCTCAATCCTCAGAAATGTGTATTCGGGGTAGAATCTGGGAAATTTCTCGGGTTCATGGTTAATCACCGGGGTATTGAAGCTAACCCTGCAAAGATTAAAGCTTTGTTGGAAATGAGGTCACCTAGGAGCATGAAGGAGGTTCAGTCATTAACAGGAAGGGTTGCAGCTCTGAACAGGTTCGTTTCAAAATCTTCAGACAGGTGTAAGGAATTCTTTTCTGCAATTAAGAAAGGAAAGAACTTCGAGTGGACAGCTGAATGTGAAGCTGCTTTTGAGAAGCTAAAGGAACAGCTGGGTAGTCCCCCGCTCCTTTCTAAACCAGTTGATGGTGAGGCTCTGATACTCTACCTAGCAGTTTCTGAGTATTCTATTAGTGCGGTGTTGGTTCGAGAGGAAGGGAAGGTGCAGTTTCCGGTGTATTATGTAAGCAAGAGATTGCTGGATGCAGAAACCCGATACACTAACATGGAAAAGCTAGCTTATGCATTGATTCTTGCTTCAAGGAAGCTTCGACCTTACTTTCAGTCTCACAAGGTTGAGGTACGGACTTCTTTCCCGCTAAGGCAGGTGTTACATAAACCAGAAGCTTCTGGAAGGTTGATGAAGTGGGCTATTGAATTAGGACAGTTTGATGTTTGATACAAGCCGAGGTCTGCAAGAAAAGGGCAAGCGTTGGCTGATTTTCTGTTGGAATTTCCTCCATCCTTCGAGGTAGGTGGAAACGAATGTATACCTACTGGTGAGCTACCTGTTGGTGAGCTACCTACTGGTGAGCTACCTTCTGGTGAGCTAGCTATTGGAGGGCTACCTGTTGCAAAGGTACCTGTGGAAAATTGCGCTCCGTGGTGGACTTTGTATGTGGATGGGGCAGTTAACT
Source organism: Saposhnikovia divaricata (assembly GCA_036435485.1). Taxonomy (NCBI): domain Eukaryota; kingdom Viridiplantae; phylum Streptophyta; class Magnoliopsida; order Apiales; family Apiaceae; genus Saposhnikovia; species Saposhnikovia divaricata. The sequence goes on along the minus strand of CM071594.1, from coordinate 47,873,451 downwards.
CTAATGGAGCAGGAGCTGGCATAGTGCTAGTAAGCCCCGAAGGACACAAGTTGCAGAGTGCTATTCATTTTTCATTCTACGCAACAAACAATGACGCGGAGTACGAAGCTCTGATTGCCGGTTTGAAGCTAGCTTTAGAAATGAAGGTGGAAAATTTGACCGTCTTTAGTGATTCAATGTTGGTGGTTTGGCATATTAAAGGAGGGTTTCAGGCTCGAGGCCCTCGTACTGATTTGTACTTGAGGTATGCACAGGAATTGGTGAAGAGATTCAGGGAGGTGAATCTAGAACAGATTCCTAGGTCGGAGAATGCGAATGCAGATGCGCTGGCTAAGCTAGGCTCTCAAAGGGAAGCTACATTGTTATGAGTTATTCCCCTTGAGGTTCAGCGTCAACCGAGTATTTCAAAAATTGAGATTTTGAATGTGGAAACTAAAGTGGAGGATCACTGGATGATTCCAATAGTGGAGTACATTACTAAGGGAGTTTTGCCAGAGGATAAGGATGAAGTTCGGAAATTAAAATATAAAGCGGCAAGGTATGTGATCTATGAAGGAATTTTGTATAAGAGAGGTTTTAATAAGCCTTTGTTAAGGTGTATTTCTGGAGACGAATGTGAGTATATCATGAGGGAGATCCATGAGGGGATTTGTGGTAACCACTCTGGGGGAACCTCGTTGGCACACAAAATACTTCGTCAAGGGTATTATTGGCCGACTTTGCAAAGAGATGCTCACAAGTACACTCGAGCATGTGATCGCTGTCAGAGGTTCGCGAAATTGGGTGTCAACCCAGCTATACCCCTTAAACCCCTCACCAGTCCTTGGCCTTTTGCGGTTTGGGGGATAGATCTAATTGGGGAGCTTCCCAAGGGTAAAGGCGGAGTAAAATACGCGGTCGTTGCAGTGGATTACTTTACAAAGTGGGCTGAAGTGGAACCTTTGGCTACAATAACTTCTGCAAAATTGAAGGAATTTGTGTTTCGAGCTATAGTTTGTAGGTATGGAGTACCTTATAAGCTCATCTCAGACAATGGGAAGCAGTTTGACAGCAAAGAGATGCGAGGCTTGTGTGAGGACCTTGGAATTCAAAAGGGGTTTTCAACTGTTTGTCACCCCCAAAGCAATGGTCAAACGGAGGCTGTGAACAAGATAATAAAACACACTCTAAAAGCCAAGCTGGAGGAGCGAAAGGGAAGCTGGCCGGAGGAGCTTCCAATGGTATTATGGTCTTATAATACCACTCCAAGAACTACAACAGGTGAATCTCCATTCACTTTGGCATATGGGTGTGAGGCAATGGTGCCTGTTGAAATAGGAGCCGGCTCATTCAGGAGGGAAAATTATAATCCGGAGGATAATGAGGTGAATCATCGCTTGTACCTGGATCTTGTTGAAGAGGTGCACATGAATTCACAGCTGAAGCTGGCTGCATACCAGCAGCGTACACGGAAATATTTTGATAAGAAGGTACGAGCTCGCCCATTGAAGGTGGGTGATTTGGTTTTAAGGAGGGTGCTACCCAACATGAGGGTACCTGGTCATGGTGCATTTGGAGCCAATTGGGAAGGACCTTACCTTATAAAGACGGTTCTTTGGGAAGGTACTTATCATTTGACTGATTTGGATGGGAAGCTGATCCCTAGGGCATGGAATGCCGAACATTTGAGGAAATATTACCAGTAGGTGCTTTTTTCAGGTAACGCTTTTAAGTAGACCTCTTTCAGGTATAGGATTAATAAAGGTAGTTTATTAGTTATAGCTGCCATCTTTAGGACAAGTAGATGATTTGATTTTGTCTTGCTATGCTCGGGGGGTAGTGCATGTACACCTCACCGATAGGAAATGTCGTGAATTTTTGCTTCCATGAGGCCAATAAATTTGTTGCTTTCTTTTATATATAACATGTTTTGCTTATGAATTATGTTTTGTTCCTTATATGCTTTATAGAATTAGTATGGAAACATATGCGTAAATAGGTGGTTTTAAGTTCTCCATCATAGTTGGTAACATGATTAAAGAACTTGGGGGGTAGTAGGTTATACCACCTCCCCTTCAAAAAATTTCCTGAATGTAGGAAGTCAAAAAAATCGGAATAAAAAATATATATATATATATATATGGATTTTGGAATGGATTATGGTAATGGATTTTGGAATGGATTATGGTACATGAGGAACCTCATGGAAAGAGGTTCGCAAAACTAGTCCACCTATGAGGAGGTTCCAATATGGAAGCTGCTCTGGAAATATACTATCAGGTTCATGCGAATCCCAGGGAATCTGGGTGCATGAAGAGCCAAAGGATAAAAAAAATGTATCATGTAGGAGCCAGAATTCAGGCTACATGAAATGGAATAACTTACATAAAAATTGGCAATAAGCTTCAGCTGGTTAAAAAAGCGAAGCTCACATATGAGGCGCATTGTGTTCATATTTCTGGGAAAAGGTTTTATGGATTCTTTTTACAAAATAGAACAAAGTCATATGGGAACCGAGGCATTGGCCATATGATCACTCTCTACGCGGAAAGGCAAGGTGCGAGCAAATGGGAAGCTCTACCTTACTTTGGAATTTTACACATATATCTTGATAATCATTCATAAGGGTCTTATGACGAATTAAACAGGATACTTCTTGCATATTAAATCATGTTAAGGGAAGCTTCATGATATACGTATTAGGTGGATTTCGGAAACAGGGATCACCCTGTATGGTTTTAAACAATTCAATACACCTGGGTTGTTCTCTTTAACTCTAAATGGAAACAATTACTTAACAGGAAATGTTAAGACAGGCATTTATATTGGCATACGTTCGTGATGGGTTTGACATTTTTATCTGGTTACGAGTGAAAGGCTTGCATCCTGGTTTAGGTACGCGCCTTATCACTGGAATGTTTTTACTCAGTGTGGAAACTTCATATGGATAACATGGTAATGTACGGAAAAACAAGATGCATAATTAAGGGAAGCAAAAGTTATGGAATACAACTTGTGAGGCAATACGAGGAGCCCACGACATCATAGAAATTCAAAGTTAATAGCCACCAAGGCCATGCAAAGTAATTTAAAAGTTTAAACCCACGCAGGGGTAGGCAAGGTTCTTAATTTCAAGGAGTTAAGGAGTAGGGGTGTCAGGAGATACCTCAGCCCTTGGAGTAGGAGTAATAGGGGTAGCTGTGTTAGAGGCGTCTGCTTTAGCTTCAGCTGGATCTTCCGAGGGAACCTCCACCTCTTTCTCCATATCAGCCGGGTCAACGGAGTCCACCTTAGCTGCAGCAGCTTCCCTCTTCTTGATGTCCTCCACAGCTTTCACAGCATCTTCGCCAAGCTGAGACCAGTCTAAATCGGGGAATCGGAGGTAGGTGGATTCGATATAGTCATTGATGGCCGCATTATAGCCTATACCATAGGCTTCCTTTCTCTTCTCCTTTTGAACGGACCTTTCCTCAGCTAGCTTGACATTCATAGCTTCCATTTTTAGCTCTAGCTCATGAATTTGATTGGCATGGGAAGAAACCAATTCCTCTTTCTCTGCATCAAGAGCAGCCACTGAATTGGCCAGCTGGTCGCGTTCCTTTATCAACTTGGTTTCAGCAGACTTGAGCTTCCTGTTGGCATCCATGTACTTCTTCTTTTCGTCATCCTTGGCTTTGATAGATTGTTTAAGCTGTTTCACCTCCTCGGCAAGTCTTTGGTCACCTCGAGCTGTCTCCACAATCTTCTCACCATGCTTAAGATAATGAAACAAACTCTGGGCATTGGCATGAAGGGCTGCTCGTGCACCCTCAGCTAGTGACATTTTGTCCCAAACAGCTATGGCCTCCTCAGGAATCTGGTTTCCTGCCATCTCAAAGAAATACTGCATATGAGGACCAGAATTTCCGGGGTCCAAGGGAGGAGATGTCTTAGCCTTTTTAGCAGAGCGAGAAGCAGAGGCAGATGCTCGAGGTGGTTCAGGGAGAGGAGGTGGTAACTTTCTTTTTGAAGAGGTGGATGATTTTTCTAAAGTAGGAGATGGAACTTTAATCTTTGAGATGGGAGTAGCTGCAATAGGGGTGACCTTGTCATCTTCGTCATCAGTAAACATCTCTTCATATTTAGTTGTTTTCTTGATAAAAGAGGGAATTCCTGAAGCCATTTATGCAAAGATTAAACAATATGGAAACTGGTGAGCAAGTTATCAATCAAAAATACTTAAAATTATCGTAAGTATATGCCTATATTGTTGATGAGCATGGTGTAAGGAAGGAAAATAATTTCAGCTGGTTGGAATAGGGGTACCTCTCCCAGGAATGAAATTACAACTCATGAGGTTGTCACGGGTTAGCAAACTAAGGCCGTTCCCTAGCCCAGCTGACAAACTCAGTGCCTCTACAGCACGCTCTAGGGTTCGACCTCTTAAAGAGGATTTTGCAGGTATTTTCACAGAAAGATTAAAATCAATTCTTAATTGAGGGCAGTCATAACAGTAAAGGAACTGTTTGAGCCAGCCACTCATCCCTCTCTTGCAACTTCTGAAACATTGGCCTTCATGGACACTCCAGGCGGATAAATAAAAGAAACCTGAGTCCTTGCCAGTCTGTTTTAGCTGGTAAAAATATCCCAGCTCTCGAGCAGAAAGAGTTTTGTTGAATCTGGTATGATAAAGGATATACATGCACATCGCCATGCGATATGAGTTGATGGTGAGTTGGATAGGAGCTAAATCAAAAAATTCAAGAACCTCTTGGATAAAGGGGTGTAAAGGCAGAGATAACCCCAATCTAAAAAACTGGGCTGACAAAATAGCTTTAGGTAGAAGCTGGCCTGGTTCAAACATATCAAATTTGTGACATCTCTCTTCAGGAGAGGGGATGACTAAAGAGCAGCCTATGTGGTGTGATTGTGTCAGCTTCTTTAATAAGGGAGCAGTCATGGAGCTACTCAAGTTTTCACAGGACATGGTGGCAGGAGGTTTTTCCAAGGTATTGTTTTCTAATTCGCCTGTTAAAGAGTCAGTTCTAGGAGGAGCTGTTGAGGTAGTATGTGAGGGGGTAGCTTTTGCAGAGGAAGCTTCGTCAGCGGTAAGAAGAAGGTTTGGCGTTGTTGACTCTAGTGACATGTGTTCATCTGAGGAGGATACAAGGATAGCTGGTCGAGTGTCCCTGGTATTGTGAGTGAAAAGGTTGGTGTTTGATAAATGAGTTTTTGAATGATCTATTAGTTTGACCTTGGAACGAGTCCTGGCACTTACGGTGAAAGATGGGTTAGTTCTGGAAATTGGGTCAAGGGGAAGCTAGTTTGTGTTAGGAAGTTCTGGGGAGTGGGCCATCTCCTCGGAGGTAGAATGCTGGGAGCTAGCTGCATCTGATCTACCAGACATCTGCACAAAGTGAAGCAAGATGAGTAGGTGACCAGTGAGTTTCCCAAGTGAGGTGTTTTGACAGGTGTGCGTGGATAAGCACATACAAGCGATGGGGAGCAATGAAAGGCCAGGTTCACCTAAAACAGCTAGCTGGGTACAGGTACGCCTATCAAGGAATCTTGACTACTCTTCTTAAAATGGGTATTCGTATATGATGCATACAAGTTTAATTAAAAACAAGGATTGGTACATGCATTATAACAACAAACAATCATTGGTTTCTGGAAAAGGAGAATAACACATGGATTTTTACAAAAACATATAGCACTAATGGGTTTTCGAGTAAAGATCAGTACGAATTGGATTCTAGGGTTTTGATTTCAAGAAAATATCGAGGTTATGGAAAGAGGATACTCGGTCTAAGATCAATTAGAAGGCCAACAACATAATAAGATGATTCGTGTAATTGTAGTAATGGTATGTGTCTAAATATGCATGTATAAGTTTAGATCGGAATCGAATTAAGGCATGCAATTAAGAACACAGCAGTAAATTAATTCATTGAAATGAGTAAAAAGGGATTATACCTGGATGATAGTTGGAAGGATTAAAGTGGCTGGAGTCAGGGAGTATCGCCGGGATGGTTCGCCGGAGTAGAGCTTCTCTTTGGAAGATGAACCGGTGGAAGAGGAAGAGAGTATGTGTTTGTGGTAAAAGAAAAAGGAAAAGAGGACGGATGGGTGTTGATATATATATAAAAAAATATGTAGAGTAAAGGAAGAGAGATTGTGGCGTGTGGAAATGAATTATGTTCGGGTAGGAGTAATGGTTGCATTGGAATATGTACCGATAGGAAGCTGAATTGGTATAGGACACGGCTTTTGAAGAAGGAAATGAGAGTCCCGGTATAATTTAAATTGGGAAGTTGTTTTTCCAAAATTAATTCCTGGGCATTTATTCAAAATATTAAAAGATTTGTCTTTTTGGAGAGAAATATTGAGAAGAAAGTATTTCCTGGAAGGGGTTAAATTAGAGGAACCTGTGTTTGGAAAAAATTTGTTTTAATTTTTTAAATTCTTTAATAATGGGAGTAGCTTAGGTTTTAATTTAAAAGGAAATCCTGGAATCTTTGGAAAGGTTTTACTGGCTTAATTATGGCAAGGTTATTGCGAAATATATGGGATGTTAAGATGATATGCTGGAGCTAGACATAAAAAGCGAAGCTGAATCTGAGAAGAGATAGCAAGGTTCCTTGTGTATTTTATAGCTACAAGGAACCGGGGGGTAGTTGTTGTGCCCAAAAATTGGTAATGGGTTTGGCTTTGGGCCCATAGGTGTTGGAGGCCTGGTAGGGTGTTTAAAAGGTAGGAACAAGGTTGCTGAAAAAAAAGAGGTGTACCTCTAGAGGGAAGCTCTGGAGGTGGAGGTTCGCTTTTTAGGGAAGCTGTGTAGGTGCAGGTGGGCTTGCAGGCTCCACCTCTGCTGGCCGAACGGATAAGGATTGACTCCTAATTTGTAGGAAATACGAATTGAGTCCTTTTAGCAGTTTATTTCATGGAGATACACGTTTCTAATATGATAAATATTGGATATTTGTGATATATGTCGATATGTACATGGAGTTCTCATATGAGTAAGAATTGGGAGTTCTACTTCGAATAGGACTCTACTAAGGGGCTAGCTGATTTAAGGAAAAGTCATATTTCTACACAAATACTTCGAGATTAACATGGATGGAAGGATGGAATTCTATCAAATTCGTGGCTTAATGGACAAGGAAAGGATTCCTAACCTAAAAGAACTACATTAGGGCTTGATTCCTATATATAGGATATGTAGGCAATTAGCAAGGGGTTCGGTTTTTTACTTTTTGAATACACAAGGCACGTGTACCCTAAGTAATACATTCCTGGGCATACTTGGCCGGATTTTTGCCATTATTGTCCGGTGAACTTGCTAACTCAGCCCAAAAAACACAAAATACCATTATTAGGTTCAGCTGCCCTGTTTTGGTACAGCTGTTCGGTTTGTTAATTATCCGAAAACCAAGGATAATTTCTGTTATTCCGGCGAGGCTTTCTCGGGGTGTCGTGTGAATTTTTTGCACAACATCATATATAATTAGGTTTTCTACAATGAACAGCATAATCAATGCAGGACTTTTACATTGAATAGGATTAATGTAAAAATTCGTAATTAAATTTTCTCTTGAGATTCTAAGTTTTTCCATTTGAATAATAATTATTAAATCATCACTAAATTAAAGATAATTTATGAGGTTCGCATGGATTGTAAAATCATCCGGATCTGATTTCTAGATCTCAAGATAAAGCCCAAATAATAAATATGGATTTTTTTTATACAAATAAAAATAAATAAAATTCAATTCCAATACAACCTTTTTTAATTATATCATTTTCAGATTATAATTTTCTTTTTAAATTTAATTTTAATACAACCTATTTTAATTATATCCTTTTTAGATTATAATTTTCTTTTTAAAATTCACTTCTAATGCAACATTTTCTAATTATATCCTTTTTAGATTATAATTTTCTTTTTAATGTGATCTAATCTTGATCGTGGGCCTTTGTCCAAAACCTTGATAATCGGTAGTCTAGTCCTCCGTACGACAAAGATCTTAAAATAAATAGATGAAAACCGTTGAATCTAGCATAATTTTTTTTATTTTAATATGTTATAAACTAAAAATTGTATTTATATTGTAATACAAAAATATACTTGTCAATAGTTTAAATCATATATAATTAGGTTTTCTACATTGAACAGCATAATGAATATAGGACTTTTACATTGAATAGGATTAATGTAAAAATTCGTAATTATATTTCTCTTGAGATTCTGAGTATTTCCATTTGAATAATAATTATTAAACCATCACTAAATTAAAGATAATTTTATGATATTTGCGTGGATTGTAAAATCATCTGAATCTGATTTCTAAATCTCAAGATAAAGCCCAAATAGTGAATATGAATTTTTTTATATACTAATAAAAAAATGAAATAAATTTCAATTCTAATACAACCTTTTTTTAATTATGGGTTTCATGTGCCTGATGATGAACTCATGTTAGAACCCAGAGGTTAAAACAAATCAATACAAATTTCAAGTTATTTGTGTAAATTACTGATAAAAATTTTATATTTACAAAAATGCCCCTGCGAGGCCCTTACTTTCTTGGTAATATTTCTTAGAACCTTAGGGGAGATCCCTTGTCCTCAGGTCAAGTTTTTTCTTTAATTATATCTTTTTCAGATCGTAATTTTCTTTTTAAAATTCAATTTTAATACAACATTTTTTAATTATATCATTTTTAGATTACGTTTATATCGAGAGAGTGGGTTGCCCTATTTCACAAAGCCCATTTTAATTGGGCCAAAAATACTGTTTAGTGATAAACTAATGATAGTGCCACGGGCCCATTAACGTTTATTTAAGAGATAGATAGCCCTTGGGCCTGTCGATCGCTATTCGCTAGTGATTATCTCAAGGTCTTTTTGAATAAAAACATGGCAATAAGAACACAGCAAGATAGCCTTCTTCCACGATTAACTTAAAAATGTTGCTACTGTGATTGAATTACTCAAATGGTGTCCATAGCACCCATTTGCAATGGATCTGGGCCTGCGCTCATTTTTCTTTACCCCTAAACTATTTTCTTTCGGTGTCTGGTCTTGTATTTGTAGTCTATCTGTGTTACTTCATGTCTGAAAAATAAGTTTTTATGTGTTACTCTCACCGTAATTTCTACTGTATTAATTTATGTCGCAGAAGAATGACTTTTAATCAATATCGAAATGTGTTGCTTTTAGTCTTCTAAGAAAGAATAAATTACAGAGTTGTGGCTGAACTTAATCCAAATTTGCACTAGTGGCGTGAGTTTGAAATAATGGTGTTAGTCGGCAATCATCTTCTGAGCTGCCATTGCATCATTCAAACAGTTCCTACTCCCCATGTGTCTCAGATTTTGGTTTTACATGTTCAGCAAACAACAGGTATCACCCACACAAATATTTCATGTCAAAGTGAATGAAAAAACATTTATTTATCGAGAGAGTGGGTTGCCCTACTTCACTAAGCCCATTTTAATTGGGCCCAAAATACTGTTTAGTGATAAACTATTGATAGTGCCACTGGCCCATTAACGTTTATTTAAGAGATAGATAGCCCTTGGGCCTGTCGGTCGCTATTGGCTAGTGATTATCTCAAGGTCTTTTTGGAATAAAAACATGGCAATAAGAACACAGCAAGATAGCCTTCTTCCAGGATTAACTTAAAAATGTTGCTACTGTGATTGAATTACTCAAATGGTGTCCATAGCACCCATTTGCAATGGATCTGGGCCTGCGCTCATTTTTCTTTACCCCTAAACTATTTTCTTTCTGTGTCTGGTCTTGTATTTGTAGTCTCTCTGTGTTACTTCATGTCTGAAAAATAAGTTTTTATGTGTTACTCTCACCGTAATTTCTACTGTATTTATTTGTGTCGCAGAAGAATGACTTTTAATCAATATCGAAATGTGTTGCTTTTAGTCCTCTAAGAAAGAATAAATTACAGAATTGTGGGTGAACTTAATCCAAATTTGCACTAGTGGCATGAGTTTGAAATGGTGTCAGTCGGCAATCATCTTCTGAGCTGCCATTGCATCATTCAAGCAGTTACTACTCGCCATGTGTCTCAGATTTTGGTTTTACATGTTCAGCAAACAACAGGTATCACCCACACAAAGAGGGTGTTTGGGATTGCTTAAAATAAGTTACTTTTGACTTAATGGGGGTATTTTTAACTTAAAGGAGAAAGTAAAGTTGTTTACTTTAAGTTGAATGAAAGTGTTTGGGTAATTTTTGTGACGCCCCGGGATCCGGGGTCAAGGATCCGGGCCGTCAAAGTCCAATTTCCGATCAATATCAATATCTCTGTAGTCCCTTCTTTTTTTTTTTTTTTAATAAATAAATAAATAGGCAGTTGACCCCACACTAATACACACACACACCAGTCATATGCCCATAGAACAACAACCACAATATTTAAAAGTTTTAAAGTTAGCAGTTATTACAAGCCCAGAATTTACTAAGTACATTGTTGAACAAAGCTTCTACAGGAAGCACTTCAACAACTAAAGTTTATTACAACTTACACACTTAATTCACATAAGTATACTAAGCCCCGTCGCTTGTCACTACCTCGGGGATGGTCGCCAGCACTCGCTCAAAAGGTCGCCTTTCCCTTACCCTCTTGCGGGGTGTGGTACGTAGTATCGGCATGGGACCTAGCTGCTATATACATAAGTAGCAAGAGTGAGCTATAATAGCTCAGCAAGATCATTCTGTAACTAAAATTTAAAATGTGAACAAGTATACATATATGTCTATGCATATGTAATAGCAAGAAACAATTAAAATCCTTAAGGGAGAGTAAAGCACTTATTTAATAATACATCATCCACTCACTATTATAAGAAAGTAATCTATATTAATATAATATCAGTTTTTCTTCATCTGTATCTATAATACCATCATCTCATATCATTATTCTGTTTCAGTATAGAAATCTGAAATAATATAATATCAGTTTTTCTTCATCTGTAACTATCATTCCATCATCTCATATCATTATTCTGTTTTCAGTATAGAAATCTGAAAACCATTGTCTACACTTTCTTTTCAAAAACATTGGGGATATCTGCTGTCGCCTGATACGTTAGGACGATGATCAGTCGCCTAATCGTACCTGCTCTCTTTTTACTACCGGTAGAAGGAATGAAAATCATCCCTGGAGGAAGGCCACCTGCTAACATCCTCCCTTGGCATCTTCGTGCCGTAATAAAAATAATAAATGCTGGACTGTGTCGCACACAGCCCTGACACAGCCACTTACGCAAGTCTGTTGCAATCCCCCTTTTTATCACATCGTTATTCTCTTTTTTTTTAAAATATCATTCCACATTTCCATTTTCTCACTTTCGTTTTCACATATCATTCTCTCATATCATTTCCATTCTCACACATTACTTCTATAAAATATATATATATATATCATAAGGCTTTGATTATGATTCAGACCTCTCTTTCAAATTCAGAAACCAAATATACTTTTATATTCGTAAAATATTCCATCTATTTTAAGAGTAATGAATGTTAATCAAATAATGTTTATTAAACCACTGATACTCAATAAGAACATTTTTAATATAATATTATAACCATATAACCCTCGATAACGACTGATACCATTCTCTCTTATTCTCTTAATCATAAGGCATGTTCAATTCATGCATAATCATCTTTATACATATCCATATTCATATACATCTTCAGATATCTTTCTTTTCAATATTAATACTCAAGAAGGACAATTTCTTCATAATATAGTAATAATAGCATCACATATATATCTCACAAAATCAAGTTTCTTTATGAAGATAAGTAGTTTTACAATTAGGGATAGAAGAAATCTTGCCTCGGTTTCGATATCCTGACGGTATGGCTCGTCCCTCTTCCGGAGTTTCTATAAACACAAAAGGACCGTCGTTAGAACCACATCTCTTACTCACTACACTCTTGTATAACATTACCTTTTGAAACTTTAATATATGTTTAACGTATTATTATTATCCCAAAGGCTCAAGAACTTAACCATTTATAACCTAAATCGAAGTTTCAGGGGTTTTCACCATTTTCCTTAACGACCACACTTAACTGTAAAAATTCTCAGAAAATATGGATTTCGAATTTTAACGTAAGGTCAACTGGAAATAGTTCTTTGACCACACTACTACCATATCCCAAAATTTTGTGACTTTTAACAATGTTAAAGTATGGTAATTGTAACCTCAAGTTTGATACATTTACAGTTTCTCGGTTTCTGAACCGCTTTCACTAAAACTGACTTTTCTCCTAAACCGTTCATCAGATTTTAACGCACCTTATATCAAAACGATCTATGAACTAAGCTCTATCATTTCATAGTTAATTAGGGACCTGGACAGTAGGGTACCATACGGATGCAGGGGGTCCAAAACAGGGCAACTTACATCCTAAAAAAAAATCGGGCATTATAACGGCTATAATTTCGCACTTTCCATAAATCCAACTCCTCCAAATCAATTATCAAACAACAAAATCATCACCTACACCATGTGGTATTCTTCACCAGCCATGGTTACAAGTCCACAACACAATTTTCACATCAAAACCAACCACTTATAACACATAATCATCATAAACATCACATTAACACCACTTAACTACCAACCACTTCAATATCTACCATAAATATAAAAGGGCAAGGGTTGTTATACCTCTTTGAAGCTTGAAGAACACTTAACAATCCTTAGTAATCCTTGGACACACCTTGAACAACCTTGAATTTACTAAAGGAACCATTAAAACAAAGATTAAAACTTGAAAACACTATTCACCACTATTCATCATCAACTTTGGAGATTTTATTACCTTGTTAGATGATGTTTGTTTGCTATGAAACTTGGTGCTCTTCTTTATCTACCCTCAAGTGGCCTCCATGATTTTTCCCTTGAGTTTTGATTGATTGTAACTAGGGTTTCAAATTTCCTTTTTCTCCTTTTTTTTTCACTTTGGCCGAATGGAAGAAGAAGAGAATGGGGAGAGATTTTCTTTTTTTTCTTTCTTGCTCTTTGATCTAATCTTGATTAATCTTGTGTATTCTAGAGTCTTGAGGTGTCATGTGGATATTTACCTTGGTTAATGACTAATTTAGCCCTTAATTATGTGTTAGTGGAAAGTGACATCACCTAATGATGTCATTGATGATTTCTTAATCTATTTTCTTGATTTTCCTAAGTAATTTACTAGCATTCTTGGTAATAATAATGTGGTATATATCCTTGTTATGTTATAATCTTGGTTGTTTAATCTCCATACTCGTCTAATTGTGGTTCGTTTCGAATGTACCTCATTATCTCAGTGGTTTTAAAAACATTTAACAATCTAAATTCCATTGGTATTCTCTTAACTTAATAATCCCTTGGTTAAATCTAAATTCACTAATTCCTCAATATATAATTCTTATAATGTTTCCATGCTCCTTAATATTCAATAGAAGCTTATTCGAAATCAAAATCCTCAAAATCCATGCTTCAGGAATTTCTGAAATCTAACGTCATTTCGAGTCACTTATTTCCATTGTACGACACTAATATGGTTTCTGTTTATTCATTTTATGTTTCCATTATAGGGTACCTATATACCATTTCTCTAAATCCTCGGAATTTACTATTCATGTGACCACTGTAGCATTACTGAAGTTAGGGTTATTACAATTTTACTTAAAGTTAAACGGGGGTTTAATAATTTTGGTTTAAAGTGAAATTTAACTTTAAAAAAATTTAAATTCATGATATTTAAGCTTTACAAGAATTGTGAAAAAAAATAAAAAATAAAAAAAATCCATAAGTCATAAGTCAAAAGTACCTAAATGGAACTTATGGCTTAAAGCAGTTTTTTAACTTAAAGCCGGCTTAAAGCCATGGTACACAAACAGAGCAAAAACGACTTAAAGCTATTTTTAGCTTTAAGCCGTCTTGCCAAACGGCCTCAAATATTTCATGTCAAAGTGAATGAATAAAACATTTATTTATGAGGTTAATTAGGCCAACTTTGCTTGTTGGAATAAATTTCTTAACTTAGCCTTCTCCTTACATAATTATTTACCATGAACATAGCTTTTTTATCACCAAACCAACAAAGAATAAACATAATCAATGCAAAACAATCAATACACAAAACCTCCACAATCGAAACTTTATATAAACAGACTTTAATGACATAGCTCCCAAGTTGCATGAAATCCTCCTTGAAGCGCCTTTTCAGAGCTTCACAAAAGGGTACACCTCAAACCTCACATTACAACTCCCGCCAAGAACTCTTCCACCTATCTTTTCCTGCGGTAAATTGCTATAAATTTGATCATCTAGGCACTTCTTACAGTCATAGCTTGAAATATCCCATGTACATTGAGCTAACCCGTAAATCGTTGTATTTTCGTCAACGACTATCTCCCCTCTTGCGTATCGTTTTGTACTAATAGAAGCCTCCTGTGATAACTTACCCAATAACTCACTATTTCTCTGCTTAAACACATTCTGATTATTAGTAATGTTGTTGACATTCAAAAGGGAAACAACAACACTTCTATCGATCTGGCCAAAGAAATTTTGATCGAGGTACTTGAACATGCAGTAGTCGTACCATATAAGAGCCCCTTTGTTTCCTGGGCAAAGTTTCCGGGCCTCAATACCAGCTTCGGAAATGCAGGTCAGACAGTCAAATGAGGACACATCCCCCCGACAAAGACCAAGCCCATATGCCTGGCCAATGGAAGCTTGAGCATAGCCAGAGGGTTGGGTTAGGTAGTCGAGAAGGCCTGTGAGTTTGTTGAGGTTGAGCTCATAGGGGGTTCCTGCGGTAAAGTTTTGCGGGTTTATGCAAGAATAGCTGAGGGGGTCAGCTGTAACTGCAAATGGTGTTTGGAGGAAGATAGTGAAGGTGAAAAGAGAAATAAGACAAATACCAATTTCAGTGGAAGAAGACATATTGGTAGCTAGATCGACTTGACAGATGATATGATTGATTTGTTGAGAATGTGATGAAACTGTATTGATTACAGTTTGATGTATATATACTGAAGAAGTCCAGAAGTTTAATGGACCGTTTCATCATAGAACACATGTTTTTTTTTTTTTTTTTTGAAACTATCATAGAACACATGTTTATTTGGTCAAATAATGTTGTAGAACATATATTTGTTTATTGTAATTAAGAAGAGGTAAAAATATTCAGACGCTAGCTCCTAAAGACATAATCAACATAAACGGAGTCATATTAAATTATTAACCCCAGAGAGCAAGAAACTTGCAGATGCTTAATACCAAATCAATTGCACAAGAAGTTTCTAACAAATAAAAGATGGTTGATTAAGCCTACTAATCATCCATTCATGTACTTTTAGCCAAACAAGTATTTTAAAATGCAAAAAGCAAAAATTGAAATTGGGGATACAATCCCAAGTCATAACCACTATTCTCCAAGATTTCACCAACTTGAATTCTTCATAATAGACATCCATGCTACTTAAATAAAGTTATCGGGAGGCTCTATACAATTAGCAGCACTAACCACAATTAAAAGTATATGCGTAACCAGTACAACTGCGCATGATGCCACATTAAGGCAATTTTACCTTAACATAGTGACCGAGTAGCAAGTTGTTTGCTCCTTTACATAATCAAGGCAATAAATAAGACACCTTTACATAATTAACACAATCAATAACACATTACCATCAGCAAAAATCTTCAATATCTTGTTATCCAGACCAGGGGCTGATGAAGATACTGACAATGGTGACCCATAAAGCTATATCAGTAAGGCTTATGAAGCTAATCCATGAGTTCAAAACGCATTAAATTTGTATCATGTGGCAACGACATTCTTTGCTCGCGTGCTTATCCATTGTTATCAAATTCTAGTACAAGGTAACTGATCCCTTTTTAGGAAAATGATCAAAGCGCAACACAAAACAGCACCAATACATGATTGACATTGTTAATTTCATCAACTACGCATGCTTCAAACAGTCTAACTCAAAATTACGTTTCGTTGTGCATGCCAGTCATTGTTACTTCCACATAAAGTTCAGTCAACAGACTAAGGAATTATCGAGTTGGTGCCCGTGCCTTCTGAATATTCTACCACTACAAGCCATGAATCCTCCATCTTTACAATGTTGAACATTGTGATACTTGCCCCAATTATAGCATCCATTGTTTTAATCCTGCAAGAAAGCCGTTCTAATTCTGCAAAATATATTCATAGAGTTACCAATTACTTATGATTTTGATCCCTAATTATCCAATAAACAAATCAATAAGCAAGCAAAACAATGCACCTCATAGCAGTAATGTCGGATAATCTCAAGTATTTGATTTAGTTTCTATTTGTTTTTGTTCTGTTTAGTGTAGTTATCAACTTGACTTGGTCGTGCAGGTTGTTAGGAGTTTATCTAGATGTCGTTTGAATAAAGAAGTAGTAGACAGTAGGTTTAGGAGAGTATTTGAGTTTATCCTAGTTTTTAGCAATTGCATTTCCTTATCTTGTATTGCTTATATATTCAGTCGAAGTAGTCAATAAAAACCAGTTCTTGGCAAAGCTTGTGTCCTGGCGTAGTGACTGTCAAGAATGTCAATGGTTGAGATGAACAAGGGGAAAGGAGGCTCATTTGGGTTGAGCTATCCTATGCTGGCCAGGAGTAATTATACAGCGTGGTCAGTAAAGATGAAGGTTTTTATGCAAGCTCAGGGAGTTTGGGGTGCTGTTGAATCAACTGACCCAAAGGTAATCGTGGAAGAAAAGGTGGACAAAATTGCCTTGGCCATGATATACCAAGGTATCCCGGAGGATGTGTTGCTGTCAGTTGCAGAAAAGAAAACAACAAAAGACACATGGGAGGCAATCAAAACACTGTGTCAAGGTGCAGATAAGGTGAGGAAAGCCAGGGTCCAAACGTTGAAAGCGGAATTCGAATCTTTAAGCATGAAGGAAACAGACGTGCTTGATGATTTTTATATGAAATTAAATGGTCTGGTAATGAATATACGAGCATTAGGTGAAGAGATGAAAGAATCTTATGTGGTAAAGAGGCTACTTTGATCAGTACCTGCAAGGTTTTTGCAGATCACTTCCACGATGGAACAGTTTGGAGATCTTGAAACCATGAAAGTGGAGGAAGCAATAGGTTCCTTGAAGTCTCACGATGAAAGAGTAAAGGGTAAGGTCGAGCAAAGTGAAAGCAAACTGATGCTTACTGAAGAAGAATGGAGGAAAAGGGACAGTGACGAGGGAAAATTGTTATTCACACGAGAAGAGTGGCTAAGACGCAACAGTAAGGGAGGAACAGATGGGCAAACATCAGGCATTAAGCCTCGAGGAATGCAGGACAAAAGCAGAGTAAGGTGTTACAACTACAACGTCTATGGACACTTTCAAGCTGAATGTCGCAAGCAAAGACGATTCAGAGAACAAAGGAAAGAAGCTAATTTGACTAAGATGGACGATGAGGAGCCTGCCTTGCTGTTAACTAAGCATTAAAAGACTGAAGCTAAACTGTTAGTCCTTGATGAAAGGAATGTCAAGCCACCTCTGTTGTTGAACCATGAAAGCAAACAGTTGGACTCTAACATATGGTACCCTGATAACGGTGCCAGCAATCATATAACAGGGCAAAAATCTAAGTTCAATACTCTCGATGAAGGAGTCATTAGACAGGTCAAGTTTGGAGATGGCTCAGCTGTAGAAATAAAATGAAAGGGGTCGATTAATGTCGAGTGTAAGAATGGGGAAGAACGAGTTCTGAATGAAATGTATTACATTCCAAGTCTCCGAAGCAATATTATTATCCTTGGACAGTTGTCTGAAGAGGGAAATAGAGTTATGATGAGAGGGGAATTTATGTGGGTGTTTGACAAGGAAGAAAGACTGCTTATGAAGGTTAAGAGATCGCCAAACAGGTTGTATAAGCTGATAATTGAGACTGCAAAACCAGTGTGCTTGCTGTCAAAAACGGAAGAAACATCGAGATTGTGGTATGCTCGTTTGGGACACGTGAATTATCAAGCTATGTCAATGATGTTTAAAGACAGGATGGTTAGAGGCTTACCCAAGGTTGTTCAACCGAAAGAAGTATGTACTGGGTGTCTGATGTCAAAGCAAGCAAGAAAACAAATGCCAGTAAAGTCAAACTTCAGTGCAAAGAAGGATTTGGAGCTTGTGCATGGTGATTTGTGTGGTCCAATCACACCAGGAACTGCAGCAGGAAATCGGTATGTGTTCTTACTAGTTGATGATTTCAGTCGAATTATGTGGACTTATTTGCTTAAGGATAATAGTGAAGCTCTCAGTGCTTTCAAGAAATTTAGAGCCTTAGTTGAAAACGGAACTGAACGAAAGATAAAAGTTTTTAGAACGGATAGGGGTGGTGAGTTTAGGTCGAATGAATTTAAAGCATACTGTGAAGAGGCTGGCATAGTGAGACATTACACAGCCCCGTATACGCCATAACAAAACGGTGTTGTAGAGCGTAGGAATAGAACAGTAATGGAAATGGCAAGAAGTTTGTTAAAAGAAATGAAACTACCAGCCATGTTGTGGGGAGAGGCAGTAAGACATGCAGTATATGTTTTAAATCGACTCCCAACTCGAGCATTGATAGGGATGACTCCATACGAAGCATGGTTTGAGATGAAGCCAGACATTGGTCATCTACGAGTTTTTGGATGTGTAAGCCACGTGAAAATTACCAGCAATACTACAACAAAGTTAGATGATCGTAGCAAATGTGTAATCAATCTTGGAAGGGAGCCTGGCACAAAGGCTTATAGGCTCTATGATCCAAAGGAAGGACGAATCTGTGTAAGCAAGGATGTGGTGTTTGAGGAGAAGAAATCTTGGATGTGGGAAGATGTGAAAGAAAATGAAGTTGACAATTTCGAATACTTCCACATTGATGACACACATATGACTGATGAAGAACATGCTGGCAGACACCAAACTGAAAGTGAGGATTTTCAGACTGAAAGTCCTGTATCACATTGGAGTGAAAGTTCTTTGTTACATCAGAGTGAAAGTCCTTTGACAAATCAGTTTTCACCTCAGTCTACACGAAATCTGAATGCTGAGAACTACGATGACAGTGTCGAGCCAAAGAAAAGCAAACTACTTGCAGATATCTATGATGATACTGAAGAAATGACATTGGAAGAAGAGTTGTTTTTTATGGGAATTGAGGAACCAGCACTCTACAAGGAAGCAGTAAGGAACAGAAATTGGAAATGAGCAATGGAAGGACAACTAGAATCGATTGAAAAAAATGGCACATGGAGACTTACTGAACTACCACCGGGACAGAAGGTGATTGGTTTGAAGTAGATTTTCAAACTCAAAAAGGATGCAGCTGGAAATATATTGAAACACAAGGCCCGACTTGTAGCAAAGGGCTATGCCCAGGAACACGGGATAGATTACGAAGAAGTCTATGCGCCTGTTAGCGTCTACTATTAGCATTGTCAGCAAAAAGGGATTGGCAGGTGCTTCATTTGGACGTCAAAACAGCATTTCTTAATGGCGATATAACAGAGGATGTGTATGTTGCCCAACTTGAAGGCTTTGAAAAACAGGGAAAAGAAGATATGGTGTATAAACTTTGCATGGCTCTATATGGATTGCGTCAGGCGCCTCGGGCTTGGTACGCGAAATTGAATCAGTGTCTTGAAGGCTTGGGTTTTAAGAGATGCTCATATGAAAATGTTGTGTACAGAAGAGGAGTAGGGAATAACTATTTGATAATTATCGAGGAATTCAAACTGCAAATGGGACGCAAGTTTGAGATGACAGACCTGGGAAAGCTCTGTTACTATCTAGGAATTGAGGTGGAACAAGGAACTGGCTACATTGAGTTGAAACAGTCGAGCTATGCTAAGAAGATCATTGAAAAGGCAGGAATGAAAGATTGCAATCCTACAAAGTATCCAATGGACCCGAAGGAACAAATCACTAAATATGAAAGAGGTATAGTGGTTGATCCAACGATGTATAAAAGCATGGTTGGAGGTCTTCGTTACTTAGTCAATACATGCCCTGACATTGTCTTTGCTGTTGGGATTGTAAGTAGGTACATGGAACGACCTACGACTCTGCATCTAAGTGCTGTGAAGAGGATTTTGCGTTATGTAAAGGGTACAGTTCAGTATGGCTTGGCTTATACGAAGAATGGTGGGAACAACATTATTACTGGGTATTCCGACAGTGATATGGGAGGCACAATAGATGACAGAAAGAGCACTGGAGGGATGGCATATTATTTGAATGAAAGTTTGATCTCATGGGTTTCTCAGAAGCAGAGATGTGTTGCTCTTTCAACTTGTGAAGCTGAGCTTATGGCAGCAACAACCGCAGCTTGCCAAGGGATATGGTTGCGTAATGTTTTGAATCAGGTTACTGCAGAATGTCTTGGTCCAGTCACGTTGTACGTCGACAACAAATCAGCCATCGACTTAGCAAAGAATCCGGTGCTTAGCAAAGAATCCGGTGTTCAATAGGAGGAGCAAACACATAGACATACGCTACCATTTTATCCGAGAATGTGTTGAACGTGGTAAAATCATTGTCAAACATGTTAGCAGATAGTTTGACAAAGGCATTGACAACAATCAAATTTGAGAGAATGCGTGGACTTCTGGGTGTCAAGGAGCTAATCAGACAGGCTTGAAATTAAAGGGGGAATTGTTGGATAATCTCAAGTATTTGATTTAGTTTCTATTTGTTTTTGTTCTGTTTAGTGTAGTTATCAACTTGACTTGGTCGTGCATGTTGTTAGGAGTTTATCTAGATGTCGTTTGAATAAAGAAGTAGTAGAGAGTAGGTTTAGGAGAGTATTTGAGTTTATCCTAGTTTTTAGCAGTTGTATTTCCTTATCTTGTATTGCTTATATATTCAGTCGAAGTAGTCAATAAAAACCAGTTCTTGGCAAAGCTTGTGTTGTGTCATTTTTCTTCTTAAACTTATATCAAACATCGTATTTATACTATAAGTAAGAGACAAATCAAATCACATGACCACATCTACAGGTTAGTTACAGCCCTGAAATTGAGTCAATTGGCACCATGCATTTGAAAATTTTGACACAATGAATCCTGCTGGTAGTTTTAGGACCTGGACATCACAAGATTTTAATTGTACAGATATTATGCATGTCAGGGATTATACTTTAGCAATACTTTTCTTTCAAAAATTTCAGTGTCGAAGATTCTAATCAAACAGGACCATGCTTAGCCTAATTCTTTCTCACTGTTGTAGATGTCTAATGTATAGTTGTAGATAACATTAACTGATGTACTATTTCGAAAGTTAGAAGTCAAATCAACTGTCAAAAAATACCATAATGCACAATCTAATAAATCTTGTGTTTACTGAAATCGAAAATCTAGAAATCGATCAGTATAACTCCAGATAACTAGACATGTCTAGCTAGTCAATAATCCCCCGCCCGAGCACGATTGGATAGCTCAAGTGGTAAAGGATGAATTCTCTGTCGTCCCAGTTCATGGGTCCCGAGATTTATCTTAGAACCCGAAAACTCGCATATCTTTTTATTATGCACGTACGTGAAGAGATGTTTTAACTACGGCATAAGCATGTTACTATTGATGCCTGTTGTGCCTAAAATTTGTAATGGGCTTAATTTTAGGCCCACGGGTATTGAGGATTGTTAGGATATTTGGAAGGCAGGTACTAGTTTGAAGGAAGTTGGAGAGGTGTATATTTTGAGGGTAGCTCTGGAGGTGGAGGTTCGCATTTGGGGGAAGCTGTGTAGGTGCAGGTGTGCTTACAGGCTCCACCTCTGCTGGCCGAATGGATAAGGATTGCCTCCTAATTTGTAGGAAATACGAATTGAGTCCTGTTAATAGTCTATTTTAATGATGGACACGTTTCTAATATGATAAATATTGGATATTTGTGATATATGTCTATACATACATGGAGTTCTCATATGAGTAGGATTTGGGAGTTCTACTTCGAATAGGACTCTACTAAGCGGCTAGCTGAATCTAGGATAAGGCATATTTCTACACAAACACTTCAAGATCAGCATTGGAGGAAGGATAAAATACATCAATTTCGTGGCTTATTGATCAAGAAAAGGAGTCCATAACCTAAAGAACTACATGGGGCTTGATTCCTATAAATAGGATATGTAGGCAATTAGCAAGGGGTTCGGTTTTTACTTTTTCGATACACAAGGCACGTGTACCTTAAGTAATCATATTCCGGGCATATTTGGCCGGAGATATATTCCATTATTGTCCGGTGACCTTGCTAATTCAGCCCAAAAAACACTAAACACCATTATTAGGTTCAGCTGTCCTGTTTTATTGCAGCTGTTCAGTTTGTTTAATTATCCGAAAACTAAGGATAATTTCCGTTATTCCGGCGAGGCTTTCTCGGGGTGTTGTGTGAAATTTTTGCACAACATTTTTGGCGCTAGAAGGAGGGGATTTCTCTTTTAAAAAATCAGTTGTTGAATCAATGTCAGAAAATTCCGAACCTGTTCGGACGCCGAGCGGTGAGGATGGTAGGCGTAAAGCCAATCCTGATGGTGAAGTAACTGCTAAGGATATCCTCAACCATCTTCAAGCTATGGATGGTAGGATTGACCAGTTGGAGAGGAAATCATCACGGGAAAAAAAAGGACAAAGAAAGCATAGGTCCTCGGAAAGGCGCTTTAGACGGCGTGAAGTGACCCCAAGAAATTTGGATTTTGGGAGTGAAGAAGAGCTTGAACAGGAGGCTCGGAAAAATAATTTCTCTGAAGTTGAAACGGATTGAGAGAATGTTGATTGGAAGGAAGGTCCTGTGGATTCCCCAACTAGGAGTGTGAGCGTATTTGATCGAGTCGGGAAGAAGCTCAATAACAAAGATTTACGGCATGTGTTGGATGGAACGAAGGAGAAGGTGGATGGAAATGACAACCTTGACAAGTCTCAGTCGAGGGGTTCTAAGAGCTATAGGAAGGAAAAATCTAAAGAAGAGGAGCGGACTCATGACAGGAGGTCTAAGTCCACCAAGCTCCAATAAGCTGTCGGGAGTGAAGAAAGCTCCAGCTCCCGAGACAGTTCATCTCACAAGCAGAATGGAGACTCGAATGAAGACACGGATGAGAGTGAGGAATACCTCTCGGATGGAAAGGATGCAAATTATAAGGTGGCTGATTTAAGGAAAGCTCTGGAAAAAATTAAAGCTGAAAAGAGGTCGACATCAGGCCTAGCTGTAGCTTCACCTTTCACTAAAAAGGTCCGAGATTCACCCCTTCCACCTAGATACAGGGGGGTAGGAGATCTGAAGTTTGATGGTACCACGAATCCAGTGGAATATCTCAACCGTTTTAGCACTGAGATGGAGGTGTATCAAGTCAGGGATCGCACAAAATGCCGGCTATTGGTAGCTACGCTAAGGGATAATGCTCATCAGTGGTTCAAGAGGCTGCCATCTAATTCAATTCATTCCTGGAGGCAAATGAGCGAGCTCTTTGTGACTCAATTTCGGGCTACTGTGCCATTTTCACCTCCTGCTAACACTTTGGCAAATATCAAGCAAAGGGAGAAAGAAACTCTCAGAGAGTATTTCAAGCGTTTTAACGAAGAGGTGCCCAAAGAGAGGAAGGCTACAGATGAAACCTATAAAAATTTTCTGATAGCTGGGATATGGCCTGGAAGTGATTTCTGGAAGGAGCTTCAAAAAGAGGAACCAGTCACGCTGGCTGATTTTTATGCACGAGCTGAAGCTCATAAAGTAGTTGAGGAAT
Organism: Saposhnikovia divaricata; assembly: GCA_036435485.1. Classification (NCBI taxonomy): domain Eukaryota; kingdom Viridiplantae; phylum Streptophyta; class Magnoliopsida; order Apiales; family Apiaceae; genus Saposhnikovia; species Saposhnikovia divaricata. Next base: position 47,849,687 of record CM071594.1, on the reverse strand, counting down.
CTATGGCTAAATTGAGGAAGGATAACAACCCAACTGGTTGGAATGGGAGGAAAAGAAGCAGGTCCTACAGTCCTAGGAGAAGAAATGTGGATAGGCGTGCTTCCTATCATGGAGCTTCAGCTTCCACTGAAAGGGAAGCTGGTCGCAAGGAAAGGACAGCACCTCTAACTGTGAATGCAACTGGTTCAAGGAGGTCTGTGGAATATAAGCCCCCACCCTTGAAGAACTATAATAAATATTCAGAGTATACCCCGTTGGTAGCACCTCTTGAGCATGTGTTTGAGGTTGGGGACAAAGCTGGAATGTTCAGGAAGCTGGCTCGCATCGGCCCACCTGGGAGGAGGGACCTAGGAAAATATTGTGCATTTCATGATACAATTGGACACGAGACAGCTGACTGTCGTCACTTGAAGGATCATGTTGAGGATTTAATTAGGAAGGGATACCTTACGGAGTTTGTGGCACAAGAGGCGAAAAAGTATAAAGATGAGAAAGAAAGAAAGGAGGCAGAAAAAATGATACCTGATCGTACAGCACAGGCGAATAGTATCCGCACCATAATAGGAGGTCCATATATTGGAGGTACTAGCAGGAACTCTATGAAAAACTTTGCACGGGAGGCTAGAGGAGCTCCCCTCACTAATGTCTTCCACCTGGCTGAAAGGCCCCCAAAGCTATTTAAGTGGGAAGTTGCAGACATCACCTTTACTGAGGAGAATGCTAAACATGTACATCACCCACTAATGATGCCCTGGTGGTCATGTTCTCCATTGGAGGGATAAATGTACATCGGATCTTAGTGGATAATGGAAGCTCATGCAATATAATAGCTTATGACACCTATCAGAAAATGGGACTCCTCGATAAGGAGATGTTCCCCTCGTACAACGACTTATATGGATTTACTGGAGGTCCAGTTCAAATTGTGGGAGGAGTGAAGCTCCCAATCAGGATGGGGAATGATCCTTATGTGGAAACTCAGGTTGTAGAGTTTATGGTAGTAAATGAAGACATATCTTATAATGCTATCATGGGTAGGCCTTTCTTAAAGGAGATGCGTGTGCTGACTTCCATCTACCATCTCTTAATGAAATTTATAACTCCTAATGGGATTGGGTGCCTACGAGGATGTCAGTGAGATTCATGGGAATGTTACGGTAAGGCCTTGCGTACTGCTGAGCAGGCTTCAAAACACTTGCTATTGGTAGATGGCGGAACAACTGACAACTGTTATCGTTATCTTGGACTCCAAAATACTTCGGCTGAAGAGTCTTCTCAACAGAAAGGAGGGGTATGTGAGAAAAAATCATGCAATACAATTATGATTATGCAACATCCAGATGAAGACCCTTACGTGGATGTAGCTTCGTTTTTGGGGGTAGGTACTGGAAGGGAGGTGCTCACTTTGGAGGCACCTCAACTGAAAAATGGAAACGGCAATGATGATTTTGTTGAAGGCATCGTGGAAGAAGTCAATGATAGTGACTTTGAAGAGGGGGAAATTTTAGAGCAATCGCAAGAAGAGGTACCTGAATCTGCCCAGGTGGAGGATAAAGGGAACCTGGTGGAAATTGATTTGGATCCTAGGATGCCCGAATCCAGAGAAAAAGCTGGTGCTGCAGGAGACAATGTATCTTTTATGGTAGATAACACTGATTCTAGTAAGGAGCTGAAAGTTGGAAAACAGCTGGATCTGAATATGAGGGAAGCTCTGATGAACTTCCTTAGAAAGAATGTGGATGTGTTTGCTTGGGATCATTCAGACATGATTGGGATAGACCCAAAGATAATGTGTCATCGTCTTAATATTGATCCAGAAGTGAAAACGGTAAGGCTGAAAAGAAGGGCCATAGGTGGTGAAAGAGCTTCTGCTTTGAGAGAAGAGGTGGACAGATTATTGGCAGCTGGTCTGGTGAGGGAGTCTTTTTACCCCATGTGGTTGGCAAATCCGGTGCTGGTTAAGAAGCCAAATGGAAAATGGCGTACTTGTGTGGATTTTACAGACTTGAATAAGGCGTACCCAAAGGATAGCTTCCCGCTTCCTCGTATTGACCAGCTGGTGGATGCAACTGCTGGGCATACTCTGCTAAGCTTTATGGACGCATATTCAGGATATAATCAGATTCCTATGTATGGCCCGGACCAAGAACACACCTCCTTCATAACAGATAGGGGGTTGTTGATGTGCAGAAAATATGACAATTAAATATCGCAAGCGCACGATCTCGTTTTAGTATTTATGATTCGATCCACAGGGAATAATATTTATTTCGTGATCCTTAACTTTTAATTTAATCGAATTAGAACAATTTGGGATTTTTGAAAATTTGATTTTTGCTAATTAAACCCTAAAATAAATTTTATTTTTAAAAGGAAAAAAAATTAAATCTATCCTAATTTTAATCTAACTAATTAAAAGTGAAAGGAACAAAAATTAAAATTATTCTAAAATTCGAATTAAAGACAGATTTTAGATTATTCAAAAAAAAAATAATTAACTCAAATTAAAACTAGAAAAGAAAATTAAATTATTTACAAGAATTTCAGAAAATTTGGATATGTAATGTTTGTAAAATCGACTAGCCACAAAAACAAGACTCAAAACGACACTAAAATGGTAACTCAGCCTAATAAAATAGCCGGAACTTGGAAAACAAAAAAAAACACAACGCAGCCAAGAAAATCAAAACTACAATAACATCGAAACCAGCATAACATAGCAATTTACTAACACTAAAAAAAACGCAAGACTCAATAACTCAACCAGCAACCAAAACTCGACAAACAACAATTTAATATTGAAACATACGAACTCAGAAAAACAAGCAAATTACACATTAGCAAATTAAATTGTGAATTTAAATACAGGACTAAAATGAAACAAAACCAGTGAATTACTTAGCAACTTTGACAATTTCAAACGACTCAGTGAATTGACTCATGAACATCAGCACAGATGAACTAAGACAGCGACGCAAAAGGACTCAGACTTGGAGAAAAACCATGAACTCGGAATAAACTTCGACAAGAACTCAGCTGGAAACTCGAAGTAACGCGCAGCAAACTCGAACCTAACTAGCATTTACAGCGATTACTTAGTAAACAAACTCGAACAACTAACAAAATTCGTAGAATTAGCAGCAACAGGAGGATAAATAAAACGCAGAAACCAAATGAAACGCAGCAACAAAAACGTACAGTCAATTCGAACACAGTAACATCGAACTCGCTGCAACTCAGTTCCATTCAAAAACTCAGCAATGAACTGCAAAATAGTAAGCAGAGAAACAGACCGAGAAACTCAACATCACTCAACAATCATAAACGCAAAACTCAGAATCGCGAACAAAAACAAACTCTCTGATTACAAATACCGAATCAACTCGAAACAATTCTGTGACTTAGTTACTAACTCACACCCAGCATATGATTCGGCAAACACGATAATTAACAAGATGAATTAAACGCAGAGTAACATTCCTTTACAATTTTTCCATCAAAAGTCTTGTGCAAATGTGTCGTCTTGGTCTTTTAAGCAAAAATTTGTTCGACACAAGTTTCATGAGGAAAAACCTTACCTGACTACGTTCAAATTATCTAAAGGCATTATACATATAATTTTCGAAAAATTGTCAACACCAATTAGTTCTAAAATTTAAAAAGTAGGAAGGACAACTAAGCTAAAATATCTCTATTTTTGGATTTTTCAAATTTTTTTAATTTTTTTTCGATTTTTCAATTTTATGTATTTACTCTAAAACCCTCCCCCATACCTAAATCATGCATTGTCCTCAATGTATGCAAATTCAAGAAAAATGAGTAAAAGAGAATGAGGAGATAATACCTGAGAAGGGATGGAAGAGATTGAAAACTTATAAAAAAAACTACGAAAGAAAACAACTTACACACGCACACAATGTAACTCCCCCATACCTACATTCTACTATGGGAGGTACAAAACAAATATTTACTAACCAATACCTGCTCTCGGAAAAACTATTTTTGTTATACAACCAACATATTTCAGAAACTCACCCACAAAAATAGCATAGACCACTCGAATGATCCGATTAGGTGCAAGAATAAAACTCATATTCCTAACTTCATCCATAGACCACGAAGATGCTTATTTTTGTTGTTTAAGCAAATTAATTACGATAAGATGTTGGTCATGAATATCATGAGTTTCGATGAAAGATGGAGCACGAGTGGAAAATGAAGAAATAGAAACGGGTGGGGGTGGCTCTTCGAAAAATGTTTTACCAACAGAATTAGGATCACAAGAACTATCCTTATGTTGGGTTTCCGATTTGGAACAAATATTCATCATCTCTCCAAACATCTCTTCCGAGGTCAAATTCTTAAAAGATTCGTGAAGCTCTCGATTGGTCTCGTAATGCAATTGAAAATCTTGTTTAAGAAGTGACTCAATCTCATGATCGTCCAAATTTGACCTTGAAACAATCTCCTTAACTAGATTAGCTCCTATTGGTTGAGTATGAAGTTCTTTGGGTTTTTCGGGAAGAGGTTTGGAAGATGAAAAAAAAAAAGTTCACTAGAAGAAGATGATGGTTGTCTAGGTGAAGCCACAAACTCAGAATCATCGGGATTCTTCGTTTGACCTAGAGAATGAATGATGTCAGCATTAGAATCTTCTTCGTGTGAATCACCACCGAAAGGAGTGTCAACTTGAACATTAGACCTAGGAGAAATGATATCATCGAAAGTATCGATAGGTCTTTGAGTGATAAGAAATTCAGGGTTGACCTCGGGTGGATTCGGAGTGGTTATCGTCTCACGCTCGCACATGGTGGCTAATTGATTCACTTGAAATTCTAACTTAGATAAGGCTTGAGCATTAGAGTTCAAAATTTGCCTATAATAAGTTATGGTTCGCATGAAGCTTGCTTGAGAAATCAATAAAGCCTCGATACTCTTTTCTAAGGTGTCAAGTTGACTCGGAATTGGATAAGAGTTCGGTTCTTGAAAATGTGGAGGCGGAGTTTGATAGCTATGACCTTGGTTCCATGAAAGATCGGGATAATCTCTCCAATCGGAATTAGAAGACGATGTAAAATGGTCATTTTGAGAGGTTGGTTGAAACATGGCGTTGACATGTTGAAAATCGAGACTCGGAGAGTTGAAATTTGGGTGCCAAGACGTGTGTGAAGGGCCTCTAAGGGTTTCTAAGGCTTCGAGTCGTCTAGTAAGAGCATCTAATTCGGAGTCGATTGCAATATCGTGTTCACTATAATGCAAATCACTAAAAGTACTATACGACTCGTTATATACACTAGGTTCCCTAATTGACTCACACCACATCGTATTATCCGCTAATTCCTCGTCAAAATCCCAACCTTGGTAATAACGCTCCCTAAATGCTACGGACATGGTAAAGATTGATCAAGGATAAAACCACGTAGCAAGTAAGTGTGAAAATGAAACACACAAAATAAATGGTGAAAAATCAAAAGAAAAATATAACCTAGGTTCCCTAAATAAAATAACTAGACATTGCTCACATAACGTTAAGACACACTAAAAAAATCCGTAAATTAAGAATTATTCAGACCGATTCGGCCAGATTAGAGCAGGCATTGCCAAGAGGCCAAACTCGCCACTTAGACACCAAATCTTAACAGCCAGGCGAACCTTAGACACTGAAGGTCGTGAATAAGTCTTAATTACGTTTATTTGATGCAACAAACAACGAGATATATACAAAAACGATAAACAATTATGGATGCTTACATTACGTGTCCTAAAAAAAAAATTTAACGTACCTTTGGGTCCTCCAGCGATCACCACAATTATAAGATACGAAAAATTAAAAACAAGAAAATAAAAATCTAAATGATGTGCCCTAAGTGATTAAATGAATGATGCAAAAAGTATGTATTTACAAATAATTTTTTTGATTTTTCAATTTTCAATTTTCAATTTTCAATTTTTTGTGATTTTTGATTTTTTTGATTTTTTTGTGATTTTCTAAAAAATAAAAAGGATGAAAAGAGAAAAATACGGGTTACCGAAGCACGCTTCCAGAAATTCCAATTTTTCCACGCTCCGAGAGAAGAGTCCCGAAATTTCACACTTTCCTGAAAAAAAACGAAATAATAATAAAAAAAATTAAAGCAAAAACTAATTCGAAAAATTAAATATTAAGGCGTGAAAAATAATTAGTTCCCCGGCAGCGGCGCCAAAAACTTGATGTGCCGAAAATATGACAATTAAATATCGCAAGCACACGATCTCGTTTTAGTATTTATGATTCGATCCACGGGGAATAATATTTATTTCGCGATCCTTAACTTTTAATTTAATCGAATTAGAACAATTTGGGATTTTTGAAAATTTGATTTTTGCTAATTAAACCCTAAAATAAATTTTATTTTTAAAAGAAAAAAAAATTAAATCTATCCTAATTTTAATCTAACTAATTAAAAGTGAAAGGAACAAAAATTAAAATTATTCTAAAATTCGAATTAAAGATAGATTTTAGATTATTCAAAAAAAAATAATTAACTCAAATTAAAACTAGAAAAGAAAATTAAATTATTTACAAGAATTTCAGAAAATTTGGATATGTAATGTTTGTAAAATCGACTAGCCACAAAAACAAGACTCAAAACGACACTAAAATGGTAACTCAGCCTAATAAAATAGCTAGAACTTGGAAAACAAAAAAAAAACACAACGCAACCAAGAAAATCAAAACTACAATAACATCGAAACCAGCATAACATAGCAATTTACTAACACTAAAAAAAACGCAAGACTCAATAACTCAACCAGCAACCAAAACTCGACAAACAACAATTTAATATTGAAACATACTAACTCAGAAAAACAAGCAAATTACACATTAGCAAATTAAATTGTGAATTTAAATACAGGACTAAAATGAAACAAAACCAGCGAATTACTTAGCAACTTTGACAATTTCAAACGACTCAGTGAATTGACTCATGAACATCAGCACAGATGAACTAAGACAGCGACGCAAAAGGACTCAGACTTGGAGAAAAACCATGAACTCGGAATAAACTTCGATAAGAACTCAGCTGGAAACTCGAAGTAACGCGCAACAAACTCGAACCTAACTAGCATTTACAGCGATTACTTAGTAAACAAACTCGAACAACTAACAAAATTCGTAGAATTAGCAGCAACAGGAGGATAAATAAAACGCAGAAACCAAATGAAACGCAGCAACAAAAACGAACAGTCAATTCGAACACAGTAACATCGAACTCGCTGCAACTCAGTTCCATTCAAAAACTCAGCAATGAACTGCAAAATCGTAAGCAGAGAAACAGACCGAGAAACTCAACATCACTCAACAATCATAAACGCAAAACTCAGAATCGTGAACAAAAACAAACAAACTCTCTGATTACTAACTCACACCCAGCATATGATTCGGCAAACACGATAATTAACAAGATGAATTAAACGCAGAGTAACTTGAACTTGGTGATTCGCAATAACACAGCAGCAAAACATCAAACAACACTAACGAATCGACTCTTAAATTAAAACGCAGTGATTTCTACCAATTTTGAACTCGGCAAGATACAAACTACCACGAACCAAAGAATCAGGGAAAAACCGAACAAAAAAAAATGGGGATGGGTGTGGTGTTAATTCGAAATAGAAAAGAGACTTGTGCGTTTTATGTGAAGAAGATAAAAATAGAAATGGGTTTAGGGAATCAAGAAAAACAGGGGTTTGGCCGAGGAAGAGAGGAGCGGCGAGATAGGAGAGATTACGGAGAGGGAGGAGAAACGAGGGAAAGAGATGAGAGGTTTGTGGGTGTGTTTGTGGCGCTTGTACGAAGGAGGAGAAGAATATATATAGAGGAAAAGAACCTGGGATATGGGATATTAGAAAACAGAAACAGACAATTACTTCGAATAAAACGGAAACAAACAATAAAATGAAATTACAAATGCTGGGTTTATAAACTAGAAAACAGGGGAGTAATATTATGCTTCGTATTAATCAGAAATAAATGCAGGAAAAATATGAATTGAAAATTTAAAATGTTTACAAGAGCTGCAAATAGAAATTACAACTAATTACTACTAATCCTAAGGGGTTCTAAACCTAATTCTAAGTTGGTCTTTTACAAGAGAAATTAAGGCTATTTATAGGAAATAAAGGAGGATTTTGGTTGGTGTGGATTAATCCCCACCATTCATTTTTGTTTGGTGTGGTTTAATCCTAGCCTTCCATTTTTCCTTGCATCACACCCCCTTCGTTTTTCTTTTCTTCTATTTTGGTCCTTCTTCTTCTTCTTTTTCTCTTCTTTGACCTTTATTTATTTATTTTGCCATTTCTTCATTTTTTCTCGAATTTCCTGAAATGTAACAAAATAATTTATTAAAATACGAATTCAAACAATAAATAGGTAATAAAAATATGCAAAAATATGCACTTATCAAATGCCCCCATACCTATCTTTTGCTCGTCCTCGAGTAAAACAAAAAGAAAAATGCAGAATTAAAAACCTATACTCACTGTCGTAGGAATCACGGGTAATTTTAGGTTTACCAACCCGTTAAACCTATAGACGATCTCTACAGGAGGAGTGTTGTCTCTTAAGGGTTTACAGAAGATATACCCATAAAATCTTTCAGATAAATCAGCCAGTATCCAACTTTCCTCTTTCAATATAGCTTTAATTGGTGTTAACAAAACAATTTGGTAGGAAAATACATGCCTTAAAGATTATTCTAATAATAGCCACGTTATAGGTTCCCACAATCCACTTGATTAGACTCTAAAAATTTACAAAAAGTCCCAAGGTGTGTAGTGAATTTAAGGCCTATGATGGATAAAGTGCATACGAACATTTTCTCCTTTTCAACCAATATTGAACTGACCCAATCTCTATTAAAACAAGTATCTAACCAAACTTCACGTTCTTAGTAGTTAGACCGACCGTGCAATGGTTGAGGTCCCAATAGACTTTTGCATCAATACTCATTTAGCAAGTTTTAGGTCAACAATCCCAGACCACAAAGGACCTTAGGTTGCTAGGCACAAAGTCCCCTCGGACTTACTTACTCGGGTTATTAATGAGCCCAACCTAGCCGATTTCCCTACTAAGAATTTATTATTACAAAATTACACTAGCACTCAACAATTACAAACATTTATTGACTATTTTTCTTTTCTTTCTTTTTTTTGATTTTTTTTTCTTTTTTTTTTCTTTTTTTTTGACACTATAGGAACCAAATTTCGCAAAGGTTTGATTCGACATTGTTCTAACATGTGGGTTCTCTCTCAGGTATCGAATAACATTCCTATACAATTTTTCCATCAAAAGTCTTGTGCAAATGTGTCTACTTGGTCTTTTAAGCAAAAATTTGTTCGACACTATAGGAACAATGGAAGTATATGTTGACGATATGTTGGTAAAGTCAAAAAAGGCAGCTGATCATGTTTCGCACTTGGCAGAAATGTTTGACATCTTGAAGAAATATAGAATGAAGCTCAATCCTCAGAAATGTGTATTTGGGGTAGAATCTGGTAAGTTTCTCGGGTTCATGGTTAATCACCGGGGTATTGAGGCTAACCCTGCAAAGATTAAAGCTTTGTTGGAAATGAAGTCACCCAGGAGCGTTAAGGAGGTTCAGTTATTAACAGGAAGGGTTGCAGCTCTGAACAGGTTCGTCTCAAAATCTTCAGACAGGTGTAAGGAATTCTTTTCAGCAATTAAGAAAGGAAAGAACTTTGAGTGGACGGCTGAATGTGAATCTGCTTTTGAAAAGCTAAAGGAGCAGCTGGGTAATCCCCCGCTCCTTTCTAAACCGGTCGATGGAGAGGCTCTGACACTCTATCTAGCAGTTTCTGAGTATTCTATTAGTGCGGTGTTGGTTCGAGAGGAGGGGAAGGTGCAGTTTCCGGTGTATTATGTAAGCAAGAGGTTGATGGATGCAGAAACACGATACACTAACATGGAGAAGTTAGCCTATGCATTAATTCTTGCTTCAAGGAAGCTTCGGCCTTACTTTCAGTCTCACAAGATCGAGGTACGGACTTCTTTCCCGCTAAGGCAGGTGCTACATAAACCTGAAGCTTCTGGAAGGCTGATGAAGTGGGCTATTGAGTTAGGGCAGTTTGATGTTGAATATAAGCCGAGGTCCGTAATAAAAGGGCAGGCATTGGCTGATTTTCTTTTGGAATTTCCTCCATCGTTTGAGGTAGGTGGAGATGAATGCGTGCCTATTGGTGAGCTACCAGTGGCAGAGGTGCCCGTGGAAAATTGTGCTCCGTGGTGGACTTTGTATGTGGATGGGGCAGTTAACTCTAATGGAGCGGGTGCCGGTATAGTTTTGGTAAGCCCTGAAGGACATAAGTTGCAGAGTGCTATTCACTTTTCATTCTATGCAACTAATAATGATGCTGAGTATGAGGCACTAATTGCCGGCTTGAAGTTGGCTTTGGCAATGAAGGTGGAAAATTTGACAGTCTTCAGTGATTCAATGTTGGTGGTTTGGCATGTTAAAGGAGAGTTTCAGGCTTGAGGCCCTCGCACTGATTTATACATGAGGTATGCACAGGAATTGATAAGGTGAATTAAGGAGGTCAATTTGGAACAGATTCCTAGGTCGGAGAATGCTGATGCAGATGCACTGGCTAAGCTAGGCTCTTAAAGGGAAGCTAGTTTGCTGGGAGTCATTCCCCTAGAGGTTTAGCTTCAACCAAGTTTTTCAAAAGTTGAAGCGTTAAATGTGGAAGCTACGGTGAAAGATCATTGGGTGACTCCAATTGTGGAGTATATCACTAAAGGAGTTTTGCCTTCGGATAAGGATGAAGCTCGGAAGTTGAAATACAAGGCGGCAAGGTATGTAATTTATGAAGGAGTACTGTATAAGAGGGGTTTTAATAAACCTTTGCTGAGATGTATTTCCGGAGATGAGTGCGAATATATCATGCGGGAGGTGCATGAAGGGATTTGTGGTAACCACTCTGGAGGAACCTCTTTGGCACACAAAATACTTCGTCAAGGGTATTATTGGCCAACTTTGCAAGGAGATGCTCACAAGTACACTCGAGCATGTGATCGCTGTCAGAGGTTCGCGAAGTTAGGTGTCAAACCAGCCGTACCTCCTAAACCTCTCACCAGTCCTTGGCCTTTCGCGGTTTGGGGAATATATTTAATTGGGGAACTTCCCAAAGGCAAAGGAGGAGTAAAATATGCGGTTGTTGCAGTGGATTACTTTACAAAGTGGGCTGAGGCAGAACCTTTGGCTACAATAACTGCTGCAAAGTTGAAGGAATTTGTGTTTCGAACTATAATTTGTAGGTATGGAGTACCTTATAAGCTCATCTCAGACAATGGGAAGCAGTTTGACAGCAAGGAGATGCGAGGTTTGTGTGAGGATCTTGGAATTCAAAAGGGGTTTTTAGCTGTTTGTCACCCTCAAAGTAATGGTCAAACAGAAGCTGTGAACAAGATAATAAAACATACTTTGAAGGCCAAGTTGGAAGAGCGAAAGGGAAGCTGGCCGGAGGAGCTTCCAATGGTGTTGTGGTCCTATAATACCACTCCGAGAACTACAACAGGTGAATCTCCGTTCACTTTGGCATATGGATGTGAGGCAATGGTGCCTGTTGAGATAGGAGCTGGCTCATTTAGGAGGGGAAAATTATAACCCTGAGGATAATGAGGTGAATCATCGCTTGTACCTGGACCTTGTTGAAGAGGTACGCATGAATTCACAGCTGAAGTTGGCTGCATATCAGCAACGAACTCGGAAGTATTTTGATAAGAAGGTTCGAGCCCGACCTCTGAAGGTGGGTGATTTGGTCTTAAGGAGGATGATACCCAATATGAGGGTACCTGGTCATGGTGCGTTTGGAGCCAATTGGGAAGGACCATACCTTATAAAGACGGTTCTTTGGGAAGGTACTTATCATTTAACTGATTTGGATAGGAAGCTGATCCCTAGGGCATGAAATGCTGAACATTTGAGGAAATATTACCAGTAGGTGCGTTTTGCAGGTAACGCTTTCAAGTAAACCTCTTTCAGGTATAGGATTAATAAAGGTAGCTTATTAGTTGTAGCTTCCATCTTTAGGACACATAGATGATTTGATTTTGTCTTGTTATGCTCGGGGGTAGTGTATGTACACCTCACCGATAGGAAATTTCATGAAACTTTGCTTCTATGAGGCCAATAAAGTTGTTGCTTTCTTATATAACATTTGTTGTTCTTATATTATGCTTTGTTTCTTTATGTGCTTCGTGGTGCAAGTATGGAATGGCATGCTTAAATATGTGTTTTTTAGTTCTTCATCATAGCTGTTAGTATGTTCAAGAACTAAGGGGGTAGTAGGTTATGCCACCTTCCCTTAGTTATTTGGATGATTTTAGGAAATATAAAAAAATCTTGGAATATAAAATTTGTCAAGGAAATTGATTTTGGAATGGATTATGGCATGTGGGGGACTCCATGGAAAGAGGTTCTCAAAATTGACCCACCTATGAGGTTCTTCCAATATGGAAGCTGTTTTGGAATTATGGCATCAGGTTCATGTGAATCCCAGGGAATCTGGGCGCATGAAGAACCAATGGATAAGGATATATCATGTAGGAGCCGGAATGCAGGCTACATGAAGTGGAATGATTTATGTAAAAATTTACAATGAGCTTCAGCTGGTTGAAAAGGTGAAGCTCGCATATAAGGAACCTTATGTTCATACTTCTGGAAAACAGTTTTATGGATTCACTTTACAAAATAAAATAAAGTCATATGGGAACTAGAACATTGGCTATATGATAACTCTTTACATGGAAAGACTAGGTGCGAGCAAATGGGAAGCTCAACCTTGTTCTGGAACAGGTAGCACATCAATGCGTATCGTTATTTAAGGACTATTATCCATAAGGATTTTATGGTGAATGGAATGAAATATCTTAAACATGGAAAAAGGATCGGTTGGGTGTTAAACAGTTATGACCACCAAATGAATTAAATCATGTTAAGGGAAGCTTCATGATACGTGTATTGGAAGGATGTTTTTGGTTTTGGAAACAGAAATTACCTCATGTGGTTTTAAACAATTTTACGCATTTGGATTGTTTCCTTTAACTCTAAATGGACAGTATCTATCTAACAGAAAATGTTAAGACATGGATTTGTAATATCAAGAATTCATGGTGAGCTTGACATTTTTACGAAGCTGGTTTAATTAATCTAGCCACAGTTCACATCCAGGTTTAGGTATGTGCTCTGTCAATAAGAATATATGCACTCAGCATGTTAACCTTATATGAATGATACGAACATGGATGTATGGAAAGCAAAGATGCATAAATTAAAGGGAAATTTGAAGTTATGGATTACATCTTGTGAGGCAATACGAGGAGCCCACGACCTCATAAAATTCAAAGTTAATGGCTACCAAATCCATTCAAAATGATTTTAAAAAGTTTAAACCCACGCAGGGGTAGAACAGTTCTTCAAATATAGGAGGATTAAGGAGTAGGAGTATCAGGGGATACCTGAGTTGTTGGAGCAGGAGGAGTGGGAGCAGCTTGGTTAGAGGTATCTGCCTGAGCTTCAGCTACCTCTTTTGTGGAAACCTCCACCTCTTTCTCTTTATCAGTCAGCTCAACATCATCCACCTTAGCTGCAGCAGCTTCCTTCTTTTTGATATCCTCTACTGCCTTGACAGCATCCTCACCTAGCTGGGACCAATCGAGGTCAGGAAACCTGAGGTAGGTAGATTCAATATAGTCGTTAATGGCAGCTTTATACCCAGTACCATAGGCTTCCTTCCTTTTCCCCTTCTGGGCAGACCATTCTTGAGCAAGCTTGGTGTTTAGAGCTTCCATTTTTAGCTCTAACTCATGGATCTTTTTGGCATGAGAAGAAACCAACTCTTCTTTCTCTACATCTAGGCTGGAAACGGAGTTAGATAGATGATCACGTTCCTTTAACAACTTAGTTTCAGCGGATTTGAGCTTCTTGTTAGCATCAAGGTATTTTTTTCTTTTCTTCATCCTTGGCTTTGATGGATGACTTAAGTTGTTTCACCTCTTCAGTAAGCTTCTGGTCGCCTCTGGCTGTCTCCACAATTTTCTCACCATGTTTGAGGTAATGGAAAAGACTCTGGGCATTGGCATGAAGGGCAGCTTTTGCCCCCTCAGCTAGCGACATCTTGTCCCAAGCAGCTACACTTTCTTCAGGGATCTGATTCCCTGTCATCTCAAAGAAATATTGCATATGTGGACCGAAACTCTCAATCTCTAGAGAAGATGACACTCTGGTTCTCTTGGTAGAACGGCATCCAGGACCACGGGCTCGCTCTGTGACAGGTGGAGGCAGTTTCCTTTTCGGTGAAGTAGATGATTTTTCCAGGTGGGAAGAAGGAGCTTCAATTTTCGAAATTGGAGTGGCTGCAATAGGGGTGATCATATCCTCATCATCTTCAAACATCTCTTCGTACTTGGTCGACTTCTTAATGAAAGAAGGAATTCCTGAAGCCATGTCTGCAAGAATTAAACAATATGGATACAGGTTAGTGATAAGTGGATTTTATATCCACTTATTTTCCGCTAATTGGACCTAAATTAGTAGTTATCCTTAAGTATGTTGTGATTGTTAATTCATTTTTTTTATTAATTAAGTTTTTGTTGTGCAGAACTCGCAACTTTAGGTATTTTTGGCAATAAAAGGCTAAAAGCGGTGTATTTCTATCTCAATTTTATCAAGTGGACTGGCTGCGAGGAAAAAGAATTATCATAAAGAAATTCTGTATGATATATTCTTAAATCTGGAACCCCGGTTGGATGTGATATGTTTTTCGTTTCGCAAAAGGAATCCAGTTCAGATCCTCAAGAGGCCGTAATTCGCACCTGAACGAGCAACGAGAAAATAGAATTATCACAAAAAGATGGAAAGTGATATATTCTTTAAGAGAAAACCCCGGTTGGAATTGTTTTATTTTTTCGTTAAGCGAAAGAAGTCCGGTTTCAGATCTTCAATTAACCGCAGCTTAGAACTTAATGATTCATTTATATTAACAAATATTTTATTTAATTAAAAAAAATTATATTTATAAATATCTAATAATATTAGATATTTATTTTTATAATTTCTGAATTAAATTAAATATTTGTTAATTAAAAATTATAAGTTAAAAATAAAAACAAAACAAAAACAAAACAAAAAAAACAAAAAAAAAAGAAAAAAAAGAAAAAGAAAGAAGCGAATTATGTGAATTTGTTTTTAGCAGGTGGTGAAGTGCGCTAAAGTAATGCAAGTGCTACTGTCGGCATTATCTATTAGCAAAAGAAGAATTTGTGTTCAAATTGCAAAAGGCTGTCGACCAATTCCTGTACTCGTGTCCACGCGCCTTGTGTCGCGTGTTGTGCACGCGCCTGCATGAATAGAAGAAAAACTCTGCGCGTGCATGACACGCGCCTGGCTGAGAGTGGTCTTCGCAGAAAGGCCGAGTACAGAATTTTAGTGGCTGTTTGTTGGTGGGTTCTTTTGGCTGGTGCTTGGCTCCTATTCTTCTTTCGGCTGTAGATTAATGTTCTTTCAATTCTTTTCATTTTTTTTATTTTCTTTTCCTTTTTCTTTTTATTTTTTTAATTTTGTGGTGTGCTAATTTTTGCTATAAATAGGCCTAGATCTTGAGCTTATTTCCACACAACATTTTGGAGAGCATCATTCTCTCTTGTAATTTTCTCTAGTTCTTGTAATATTAAGTTTGTTTTTATACACTTTAATTTTTGGCAAATTTTAGTATAAGTGTTATTTTGGTTGAAGAAATTACGGGAATTATTTGGAGTGCTCTTCTCTTTCAGTGGAAGCTATTTCGGTTTTATTTTCTAATTTCTTATTTTACAGGGAATTATCGGAGTGCTCGTTTCTTGCAAGTGGAAATTATTTCGGTTTTAGTTTCTAAACTCTTATAATTTTCATATTTAATTTATCGTAAATTTTAATTTAGTTTTATTATTGTTGTTATTAGTATTATTATTATTATTATTGTTATTATTATTATTATTGTTGTTGTTGTTATTATTATTATTATTATTATTATTATTATTATTATTATTATTATTATTATTATTATTATTACTATTATTATTATGATTTCAATTAATCCCATGATGACGATTCGTTTAATTATGAACTAATCGCCGTCATGGGATTCTAATAGATTTATTTACGTAATTTAGTAATTCGATGCCTTAATAAATTATGTTATGATAAAAATTCCGATTGCCTAACGTGGTTGCTCTTAATTTGTTAGATGCGTAGCTATCATCTAAATTATTAATTCTTAATGAATGCGAAAGTGGATTTGAGAATTTAGAATTTGCCATGTTAGCACAGGTTCGTAATTATCATATATAATTACGATTAGCGGTAGGGTTTTGGATCACATCGCCCTGTGTAGCCAAAAATAAGGAATTTATTCGTAAACTAGTTATGTTTTCAAATCTTATAGACATATAGGGTCTAGACATAAATGGTGTCCACGCAACTTCTATCTTTTTAAGTGGATGTTTGTATGGTTTGATATAAGTCAAGGCTGAAAGGCGCTTATATTAGTTTCGTGTTCCCGGCTAGCTTTCATAATTATCAGAATCACTTTAAATTAAGGCATCAAATCTAAATGAAATAAATAATGAAATTAGAATCCCATGTTTATCTCATCTTTATCATATTATTGTTACTCGTTATTTCATTAATTAATTGTGATTTGAACAAACCAACCATTTCGTTGTTCAGGCTTCTATAATTAACCGAACGTTGTTGAATAAGCATATTTACTTAAATACACCAAGTCTTCGTGGGAACGATCCTTATTTCCCTATATTGCTTTTGGACTGCGTATAATTGCGTAGAGAAAATAGCGAACAAGTTTTCTTACAACTTGGCCTTCCTGAGCCAAACCCGACGAACATGTCACTTCAGTTGGCTGATCGCTCTATCACTTATCCTCGGGGAGTTGTTGATGATGTCCTAGTGAAAGTAGACAAACTTATCTCCCCAGCAGAGTCGCCATGATTTAGGATAATTGATTTCTCGAGTCATAGTATGCATACAGTTTCATGTAGTTCATAATATACCATGCTAGTATAATTTCATATAATTCATATATATATATATAAAAAATAATAAAAAAAAAAATTTGCATATTCATGATTAGTTGCATATCATATTTTCCTTGGTCCCGTAGCGTTTGGCGATTCCGTTTAGTAGTCAATGATGAATTTGAGTGTGATAATGATGGATAGAGGGCTGATTTAAATACTTATGAATTGATGTGCATGTTGCAGAAACACAATCTTACAAAACTCATCGGTTACTTTTGGGCTAGGTTAAGGTCATGCTTGTTTGGTTGTTGAAATTTAATCACCTGATTATATTTGGAATTTTCTTTATTCCCTTGATAGCGTAGAATCACTAAATATAAGTTTGGGGGAAACCAGGGTTCATGCTAGTTTGTGTGTATTTGTTAATAATGGATAGGTGTCAATTGGCTAGTAGCCAGCTCATATTTATATGAGTAGTCTAGGGTTGGAATTGAGAATTCTCATTCCAGATTGCATAAAAAAAAAATGTTTGTGAGTATGTGTGTGTATGCAAAATTGATCAGGGTGAGCTCTTTAATACTCGAGCAATTAAGTTTTAGGGGACTCAAGCCTAGTGACCTAAGACTTTTCCGGTCTGGGATCCACTAACCTAACGCTCGCTACGTGGGTATTATTGTATAAGCCTTTTGGGGTCTCATCCATTGCACGGTCAAATAAGCATGTGTGTTGTGTATAGTATTATGCGTCATAGTTGTTAATAAAGCATGAATTCCTGTCTAACTCAAATGATGATAGAAGTGTTTCTAGCTTATGAAGTGTCTAGCGTCCATTCTATTTATAAACTTGTGATTGTTATGACGAAGAATATGTTTGGTTTTGATCTAGTGCTAAGAGTAATTCTGATGAGTATTGCACACACGCACGTTTCTGTACTTGTAAATGTTAATATGCTGATATTTAGTCGATCTCTATTTGGAGTTATCGCATATGCTGATATTTAGTCGATCTCTGTTTTCGCTTGAGGACAAGCTTCAGTTTAATTTTGGGGGTGTGATAAGTGGATTTTATATCCACTTATTTTCCGCTAATTTGACCTAAATTAGTAGTTATCCTTAAGTATGTTGTGATTGTTAATTCATTTTTTTTATTAATTAAGTTTTTGTTGTGCAGAACTCGCAACTTTAGGTATTTTGGCAATAAAAGGCTAAAAGCGGTGTATTTCTATCTCAATTTTATCAAGTGGACTGGCTGCGAGGAAAAAGAATTATCATAAAGAAATTCTGTATGATATATTCTTAAATCTGGAACCCCGATTGGATGTGATATGTTTTTCGTTTCGCAAAAGGAATCCAGTTCAGATCCTCAAGAGGCCGTAATTCTCACCTGAACGAGCAACGAGAAAATAGAATTATCACAAAAAGATGGAAAGTGATATATTCTTTAAGAGAAAACCCCGGTTGGAATTGTTTTATTTTTTCGTTAAGCGAAAGAAGTCCGGTTTCAGATCTTCAATTAACCGCAGCTCAGAACTTAATGATTCATTTATATTAACAAATATTTTATTTAATTAAAAAAATTATAATTATAAATATCTAATAATATTAGATATTTATTTTTATAATTTCTGAATTAAATTAAATATTTGTTAATTAAAAATTTTAAGTTAAAAACAAAAACAAAAAAAAAACAAAACAAAAAAAAACAAAAAAAAAAAAGAAAGAAAAAGAAAGAAGCGAATTATGTGAATTTGTTTTTAGCAGGTGGTGAAGTGCACTAAAGTAATGCAAGTGCTACTGTCGGCATTATCTATTAGCAAAAGAAGAATTTGTGTTCAAATTGCAAAAGGCTATCGACCAATTCCTGTACTCGTGTCCACGCGCCTTGTGTCGCGTGTTGTGCACGCGCCTGCATGAATAGAAGCAAAACTCTGCGCGTGCATGACACGCGCCTGGCTGAGAGTGGTCTTCGCAGAAAGGCCGAGTACAGAATTTTAGTGGCTGTTTGTTGGTGGGTTCTTTTGGCTGGTGCTTGGCTCCTATTGTTCTTTCGGCTGTAGATTAATGTTCTTTCAATTCTTTTCATTTTTTTTATTTTCTTTTCCTTTTTCTTTTTATTTTTTTAATTTTGTGGTGTGCTAATTATTTCTATAAATAGGCCTAGATCTTGAGCTTATTTCCACACAACATTTTGGAGAGCATCATTCTCTCTTGTAATTTTCTCTAGTTCTTGTAATATTAAGTTTGTTTTTACACACTTTAATTTTTGGCAAATTTTAGTATAAGTGTTATTTTGGTTGAAGAAATTACGGGAATTATTTGGAGTGCTCTTCTCTTTCGGTGGAAGCTATTTCGGTTTTATTTTCTAATTTCTTATTTTACAGGGAATTATCGGAGTGCTCGTTTCTTGCAAGTGGAAATTTTTTCGGTTTTAGTTTCTAAACTCTTATAATTTTCATATTTAATTTATCGTAATTTTTAATTTAGTTTTATTATTGTTGTTATTATTATTATTATTATTATTATTATTATTATTATTATTATTATTATTATTATTATTATTATTATTATTATTATTATTACTATTATTATTATGATTTCAATTAATCCCATGATGACGATTCGTTTAATTATGAACTAATCGCCGTCATGGGATTCTAATGGATTTATTTACGTAATTTAGTAATTCGATGCCTTAATAAATTATGTTATGATAAAAATTCCGATTGCCTAACGTGGTTGCTCTTAATTTATTAGATGCGTAGCTATCATCTAAATTATTAATTCTTAATGAATGCGAAAGTGGATTTGAGAATTTAGAATTTGCCATGTTAGCACAGGTTCGTAATTATCATATATAATTACGATTAGCGGTAGGGTTTTGGATCACATCGCCCTGTGTAGCCAAAAATAAGCAATTTATTCGTAAACCAGTTATGTTTTCAAATCTTATAGACATATAGGGTCTAGACATAAATGGTGTCCACGCAACTTCTATCTTTTTAAGTGGATGTTTGTATGGTTTGATATAAGTCAAGGCTGAAAGGCGCTTATATTAGTTTCGTGTTCCCGGCTAGCTTTCATAATTATCAGAATCACTTTAAATTAAGGCATCAAATCTAAATGAAATAAATAATGAAATTAGAATCCCATGTTTATCTCATCTTTATCATATTATTGTTAGTCGTTATTTCATTAATTAATTGTGATTTGAACAAACCAACCATTTCGTTGTTCAGGCTTCTATAATTAACCGAACGTTGTTGAATAAGCATATTTACTTAAATACACCAAGTCTTCGTGGGAACGATCCTTATTTCCCTATATTGCTTTTGGACTGCGTATACTTGCGTAGAGAAAATAGCGAACAAGTTTTTGGCGCCGCTGCCGGGGACTCGGTGTTATTTTGTTTATGTGTTTTACTACAATAGAAGTTAATTTGTTTGACTTGAACATTTGATCTTATATTTTGAAGTGATTATTTGTGTTCAGATACTTGGATTTTTATGCTAACACGTGCTAAAGCATTAAAGGCCAAACAAGTACTTAAACTAGCAAATACTCACAAGATGGACGGAGAAGCCGAAGTAGTTGCACCTGCAGCAGCAAGGGCTTTAATGGACTACTCGCAACCGAAGATTGATGACATTCAGTCAAGTATCATTCGTCCAGCAATTGCGGCTCCTACATTTGAAATTAAATCCAGCACTATTCAGATGGTGCAGAATCAAGTACAGTACGGAGGAACTGCAACGGAAGATCCTAACTTACACATTAGGAACTTCATAGAAATATGCGACACATTTAGATTCAACAATGTGTCAGATGATGCTGTGAAGTTGAGACTCTTTCCGTTTTCCTTAAGAGACAAGGCCAAGAGTTGGTTGCACTCTATGCCACCGGGATCTATCACCACCTGGGCTGATCTAGCTCAAAAGTTTCTTAGCAAATTTTTCCCCATGGCAAAGACTGCAGCTATAAGGAATGCTATCACGCAATTTTCTCAACAGTCTGGTGAATCTTTATGTGAAGCGTGGGAAAGATACAAGGAAATGCTTCGACAATGCCCTCATCATGGCATGCCAAATTGGATGGTCATAAATTGCATCTATAATGGACTAGGAATACAATCAAGGCCAATGGTAGATGCAGCTTCAGGGGGAGCATTATGGGCTAAAAGTTATGAGGAGGCCTACGATCTTATCGTGATGATGGCAGCTAATGAATATCAAAATCCAACTCAGAGGATGCCACAACAGAAGGTAGCAGGAATTCTTAATGTCGACAAGGCCACTTCCTTAGCAGCTCAGATAGAGGCTTTGAACTTGAAAATAGACTCTTTGACAGCACAAGGATTTCATCAAGTCGCTAGTGTTTGTGAGTTGTGTGCGGGCGCACATGAATCAAACCAATGTGCCATCTCAAACGAGTCGGTTCAATTCGTAAGCAATTTCCAAAGACAGCAACAGTCAGCTCCAAATTCCTACCATCCGAACAACCGAAATCATCCAAATTTCAGTTGGAGCAATAATCAAGGAGGAGCGCAACAATCAAATCAGCCCTACCAACAATTTCAAAATCATCAGTTTGGAGCTAAGCCATATAATCCATCTGGATTCCAGCAACAGCAGGGGCACCAATATCAGCAACAATATGCCCCACGACAATTTCAACCCCCAGGATTTCAACAATAATCCTATGGGAATTCTGGGCAATCATCTTCTAGTGAAAAGGCAGAATTGGAGGAGTTGAGGTTGGCGTCCAAAAGCCAAGCGGCTTCTATTAAAAATCTGGAAACTCAATTGGGACAACTCGCTAGTTTCATGATGAGCCGACCACAAGGAACACTCCCAAGTGATACTGAAGCTAATCCGGGGAGAAAGAACAACCAAGAGCACATTAAAGCCATCACTTTAAGATCGGGAAAAGTCACAGAAGGCACTGAATTGGAAAGAGCAAAAAGAATTCTGCCCGATGAAGAAACAATGAACGTGGGAGATACCGAGGACAAGGGTAAGGCTCCAATTTCAAGCACGGAGGTAGAAGAAAGTGTACCACCTCCTAAACAATCAGTCCTTGCACAGAAAGAAGCAGAAGAGCATGTCTATCCACCTCCGCCATTTCCTCGACGTTTGCAAAAACAGAAACTGGACAAGCAGTTTGGCAAATTTCTTGGAGTCTTTAAGAAATTACATATCAACATTCCATTTGCTGAAGCCATGGAACAAATGCCGAGTTATGCCAAGTTCATGAAGGGCATTCTATCGAGAAAAGTAAAACTTGAGGACTTAGAAACTGTTGCTTTGACAGAGGAGTGTAGTGCGGTATTGCAACAAAAGTTACCGCCTAAGCTAAAAGATCCTGGAAGTTTCACCATACCATGCACCATTGGGAATTTGTCTTTTGACAAATATTTATGTGATTTAGGAGCAAGCATCAACCTCATGCCATACTCAGTTTTCTTACAACTTGGCCTTCCTGAGCCAAACCCGACGAACATGTCACTTCAGTTGGCTGATCGCTCTATCACTTATCCTCGGGGAGTTGTTGAAGATGTCCTAGTGAAAGTAGACAAACTTATCTTCCCAGCTGATTTTGTCATACTTGATTTCGAAGAGGACAAGAAGATTCCGATCATTCTTGGTAGACCATTCTTAGCAACGGGGCAGACTTTGATCGATGTCCAAAAGGGGGAACTTACAATGAGAGTGCATGATCAAAATGTCACCTTCAATGTTTTCAAAGCCATGAAGTTTCCAACAGAAGAAGAGCAGTGTCTGAAGGTAGACTTGATTGAGTCTACGGTACAAGAAAAGTTGGATCACATGTTCATGAATGACACTTTGGAAAGGGCCCTCAGTGGAAAGTATTCATTAGATGAAGATGATATAGATGAACAATTGCAATATCTGGATGCTTTGCCGTGGCAAAGAAAATTTGAAAGACCAGTTGAATCATTGGATCTGCCAGAACTAAAGGGGCCGCATCAGCAAATGAAACCATCTATCGAGGAAGCTCCAACTCTAGAGCTCAAACCACTTCCTAATCACTTAAAGTATGCTTCTCTTGGTGAATCATCTACCTTACCTGTGATTATATCTGCTAACCTTTCACACTCTGAGGAAGACAAGCTTTTAAGAGTCCTGAGGGAATTCAAAACAGCCACTGGTTGGACCCTAGCGGATATCAAAGGCATCAGCCCAGCTTATTGTCAACATAAAATTCCATTGGAAGAAGGTAGTAAACCAATAGTGGAGCATCAAAGGCGGCTAAATCCTCTTATGAAAGAGGTAGTGAAGAAAGAAATCATCAAGTGGCTGGATGCAGGGATTATCTATCCCATTTCTGACAGTGCATGGGTGAGTCTAGTGCAATGTGTGCCGAAGAAAGGAGGCATGACTGTGATTACCAATGAAAAGAATGAACTCATCTCTACTCGCACAGTCACCGGTTAGCGAATCTGCATGGACTACCGGAAGTTGAATAAAGCCACAAGGAAGGATCATTTTCCCCTTCCTTTCATTGATCAGATGCTAGATAGACTAGCCGGCCATGATTATTACTGCCTCCTGGATGGGTATTATGGATATAATCAAATTTGCATTGCTCCTGAGGATCAGGAGAAAACAACATTTACATGCCCGTTCGGCACTTTCGCCTTTCGGCGGGTTTCTTTTGGCTTGTGTGGAGCACCTGGTACTTTTCAGAGGTGCATGATGGCCATCTTCTCAGACATGATTGGCAAGACCGTAGAAGTCTTCATGGATGACTTCTCTGTATTCGGTCTATCTTTTGATGAATGCTTGCAAAATCTTGGCTCGGTGCTGAAAAGATGCGTGGAAACTAACTTAGTGCTCAATTGGGAGAAGTGCCATTTCATGGTACAAGAAGGAACTATTCTCGGGCACAAAGTGTCAAGGAAGGGTCTAGAAGTGGACAGAGCAAAGATAGAAGCTATTGAAAAGCTGTCGCCACCTAATTCAGTGCGAGGATTCGCAGTTTCCTTGGGCACGCAGGTTTCTACAGGCGTTTCATCAAGGACTTCGCAAGAATTTCCAAACCTTTGTGTCAGCTGCTGGAAAAAGATATTCATTTCAAATTTAACGAAGAATGTCTCACAGCTTTCGAGACTCTGAAGAAGAAATTGATTTCAGCACCCCTAATCATTGCTCCAGATTGGAGTGAGCCTTTCGCTATGATGTGCGATGCTAGCGATTATGCAGTTTGGGCCGTTCTTGGCCAAAAGAAAGATAAAATGTTTCATGTCATCTATTATGCAAGCAAAACCCTCAGCGATGCTCAATTAAACTACACTACCACTGAGAAGGAGTTGTTAGCCATAGTTTATGGTTTTGAAAAATTCCGTTCATACTTGCTTGGCACAAAGGTGACTGTGTACACTGATCACGTGGCTGTCAGATATCTGCTCTCTAAAAAGGATTCCAAACCTAGGTTGATTCGATGGATTCTTCTGCTGCAAGAATTCGATGTGGAGATCAAGGATAGAAAAGGGACAGAAAACCAAGTAGCCGACCATCTCTCACGATTGGAAGACATTGGGAAGACATCCCAAGACAAAACCGTCATTAATGAATCCTTTCCTGATGAACAGTTGTTTGGGATACAAGAAGAAGAGCCTTGGTTTGCAGACATTGTGAACTTTCTGGTGAGTCGAGTGATTCCTCCCGGGCTCTCTTTTGCTCAAAGAAAGAAATTCTTGCATGAAGTCAAATGGTATCGTTGGGACGAACCATATCTGTTTAAACAAGGAGCCGATCAGGTGATTAGGAGATGTGTACCATGCAGTGAAACAGAGGCTATTCTTAGGGATTATCACGCCACGACATATGGTGGCCATTATGGAAGTGAAAAGATCGCAACTCGAATTCTTCAAGCGGGATTTTATTGGCCATCCCTTTTTAAGGATGCCCATCAGTTTGTACTAAAGTGTGATCGTGGTCAGCGTGTTGGTAACATATCTAGGAGGAATGAGATGCCCCTCAATATAATGCTAGAGGTGGAAATCTTCGATGTTTGGGGCATCGATTTCATGGGACCATTCATTTCCTCGTGTAACAACCAATACATCTTGCTAGCCGTTGATTATGTTTCCAAATGGGTGGAGGTCAAGGCACTTCCGACCAATGATGCCAATGTCGTGCTCAATTTCCTTCATAAGAACATCTTCACAAGATTCGGCACTCCTCGAGTAATCATAAGCGATGAAGGTACTCACTTTTGCAATCGCAAGTTTACTAATCTCATGGAAAAGTACAACATCAACCACCGGGTAGCTACGGCATACCACCCGCAAACCAATGGCCAAGCCGAGGTATCTAATCGCGAGATTAAACGCATTCTGGAAAAAGTGGTGAGTCCTTCGAGAAAGGACTGGTCTTTGAAACTCGATGAAGCCGCATGGGCTTATCGTACAGCATATAAAACACCCTTGGGCATGTCACCATATCAGCTTGTCTATGGGAAAGCTTGCCATTTACCGGCAGAATTGGAACACAAAGCTTATTGGGCTTTGAAGAAGCTAAATTTCGATCTTAAGGCCGCAGGTGAGAAAAGGATGGTGCAACTCAACGAGATGGACGAGTTTCGATTGCAGGCATATGAGAACAATAAGCTCTATAAGGAGAAAGTGAAACGATGGCATGATCGTCGTCTTATTCAAAAGGTATTCGTTCCTGGCCAGTCGGTCTTATTATATAACTCTCGTCTTCGATTGTTTCCAGGGAAGCTCAAGTCAAGGTGGTCAGGACCATTCACGGTTAAAACAGTGTTTCCACACGGAGCGGTGGAAATCTTTGAGAAATCACCCGATCAATCGTTCAAAGTGAATGGACAGAGGTTGAAGCCATATTTTGGTGAACATGTGAATCGCGAAGCGGAAACCACGGTTCTTGGTACTACCAATTGAAGTGCGAAGGTGAAGTCAAGCTAGCGACAATAAACAAGCGCTTCATGGGAGGCAACCCATAGGTTTGGTGTGTTTTTATGTATGGTTTGATTTTGTGTGATTTTGTTCAGTTTGCAGGTCATGGGCGAGTTGCATGATTAGTTTCAGTTTGGAGCTCATTTCCACCACTTGATTCACCACCCGAGGAGGGTGACGATGCCGACAGTTAGGGGAGTTCTCTGTTATCCTTTATCTATACCTTCAATGAGGACATTGAATATTTTAAGTTTGGGGGTGATTTAGGATAATTGATTTCTCGAGTCATAGTATGCATACAGTTTCATGTAGTTCATAATATACCATGCTAGTATAATTTCATATAATTCATATATATATATAAAAAAATAAAAAAAAATAAAATTTTTTTGCATATTCATGATTAGTTGCATATCATATTTTCCTTGGTCCCGTAGCGCTTGGCGATTCCGTTTAGTAGTCAATGATGAATTTGAGTGTGATAATGATGGATAGAGGGCTGATTTAAATACTTATGAATTGACGTGCATGTTGCAGAAACACAATCTTACACAACTCATCGGTTACTTTTGGGCTAGTTTAAGGTCATGCTTGTTTGGTTGTTGAAATTTAATAACTTTATTATATTTGGAATTTTCTTTATTCCCTTGATAGCGTAGAATCACTAAATATAAGTTTGGGGGAAACCAGGGTTCATGCTAGTTTGTGTGTATTTGTTAATAATGGATAGGTGTCAATTGGCTAGTAGCCAGCTCATATTTATATGAGTAGTCTAGGGTTGGAATTGAGAATTCTCATTCCAGATTGCATAAAAAAAATGTTTGTGAGTATGTGTGTGTATGCAAAATTGATCAGGGTGAGCTCTTTAATACTCGAGCAATTAAGTTCTAGGGGACTCAAGCCTAGTGACCTAAGACTTTTCTGGTCTGGGATCCACTAACCTAACGCTCGCTACATGGGTATTATTGTATAAGCCTTTTGGGGTTTCATCCATTGCACGGTCAAATAAGCATGTGTGTTGTGTATAGTATTATGCGTCATAGTTGTTAATAAAGCATGAATTCCTGTCTAACTCAAATGATGATAGAAGTGTTTCTAGGTTATGAAGTGTCTAGCGTCCATTCTATTTATAAACTTGTGATTGTTATGACGAAGAATATGTTTGGTTTTGATCTAGTGCTAAGAGTAATTATGATGAGTATTGCACACACGCACGTTTCTGTACTTGTAAATGTTAATATGCTGATATTTAGTCGATCTCTATTTGGAGTTATCGCATTCTCTGAGACACTCTGCTAAATTGGTTATTGCTTTGCTTATGGGATCCTTGCATCGTTTGCATTCATGCATTTAGAGGTAGTCGAGTATGTTTTCGCTTGAGGACAAGCTTCAGTTTAAGTTTGGGGGTGTGATAAGTGGATTTTATATCCACTTATTTTCCGCTAATTGGACCTAAATTAGTAGTTATCCTTAAGTATGTTGTGATTGTTAATTCATTTTTTTTATTAATTAAGTTTTTGTTGTGCAGAACTCGCAACTTTAGGTATTTTGGCAATAAAAGGCTAAAAGCGGTGTATTTCTATCTCAATTTTATCAAGTGGACTGGCTGCGAGGAAAAAGAATTATCATAAAGAAATTCTGTATGATATATTCTTAAATTTGGAACCCCGGTTTGGATGTGATATGTTTTTCTTTTCGCAAAAGGAATCCAGTTCAGATCCTCAAGAGGCCGTAATTCGCACCTGAACGAGCAACGAGAAAATAGAATTATCACAAAAAGATGGAAAGTGATATATTCTTTAAGAGAAAACCCCGATTGGAATTGTTTTATTTTTTCGTTAAGCGAAAGAAGTCCGGTTTCAGATCTTCAATTAACCGCAGCTCAGAACTTAATGATTCATTTATATTAACAAATATTTTATTTAATTAAAAAAATTATAATTATAAATATCTAATATTTTTATAATTTCTGAATTAAATTAAATATTTGTTAATTAAAAATTATAAGTTAAAAACAAAAAAAAAACAAAACAAAAAAAACAAAAAAAAGGGAAAAAAAAAGAAAAAGAAAGAAGCGAATTATGTGAATTTGTTTTTAGCAGGTGGTGAAGTGCACTAAAGTAATGCAAGTGCTACTGTCGGCATTATCTATTAGCAAAAGAAGAATTTGTGTTCAAATTGCAAAAGGCTGTCGACCAATTCCGGTACTCGTGTCCACGCGCCTTGTTTCGCGTGTTGTGCACGCGCCTGCATGAATAGAAGAAAAACTCTGCGCGTGCATGACACGCGCCTGGCTGAGAGTGGTCTTCGCAGAAAGGCCGAGTACAGAATTTTAGTGGCTCTTTGTTGGTGGGTTCTTTTGGCTGGTGCTTGGCTCCTATTGTTCTTTCGGCTGTAGATTAATGTTCTTTCAATTCTTTTCATTTTTTTTATTTTCTTTTCCTTTTTCTTTTTATTTTTTTAATTTTGTGGTGTACTAATTTTTGCTATAAATAGGCCTAGATCTTGAGCTTATTTCCACACAACATTTTGGAGAGCATCATTCTCTCTTGTAATTTTCTCTAGTTCTTGTAATATTAAGTTTGTTTTTATACACTTTAATTTTTGGCAAATTTTAGTATAAGTGTTATTTTGGTTGAAGAAATTACGGGAATTATTTGGAGTGCTCTTCTCTTTCGGTGGAAGCTATTTCGGTTTTATTTTCTAATTTCTTATTTTACAGGGAATTATCGGAGTGCTCGTTTCTTGCAAGTGGAAATTATTTCGGTTTTAGTTTCTAAACTCTTATAATTTTCATATTTAATTTATCGTAATTTTTAATTTAGTTTTATTATTGTTGTTATTAGTATTATTATTAGTATTATTGTTATTGTTATTATTATTATTATTGTTATTATTATTATTATTATTATTATTATTATTATTATTACTATTATTATTATGATTTCAATTAATCCCATTATGACGATTCGTTTAATTATGAACTAATCGCCGTCATGGGTTCTAATGAATTTATTTACGTAATTTAGTAATTCGATGCCTTAATAAATTATGTTATGATAAAAATTCCGATTGCCTAACGTGGTTGCTCTTAATTTATTAGATGCGTAGCTATCATCTAAATTATTAATTCTTAATGAATGCGAAAGTGGATTTGAGAATTTAGAATTTGCCATGTTAGCACAGGTTCGTAATTATCATATATAATTACGATTAGCGGTAGGGTTTTGGATCACATCGCCCTGTGTAGCCAAAAATAAGGAATTTATTCGTAAACCAGTTATGTTTTCAAATCTTATAGACATATAGGGTCTAGACATAAATGGTGTCCACGCAACTTCTATCTTTTTAAGTGGATGTTTGTATGGTTTGATATAAGTCAAGGCTGAAAGGCGCTTATATTAGTTTCGTGTTCCCGGCTAGCTTTCATAATTATCAGAATCACTTTAAATTAAGGCATCAAATCTAAATGAAATAAATAATGAAATTAGAATCCCATGTTTATCTCATCTTTATCATATTATTGTTAGTCGTTATTTCATTAATTAATTGTGATTTGAATAAACCAACCATTTCGTTGTTCAGGCTTCTATAATTAACGGAACGTTGTTGAATAAGCATATTTACTTAAATACACCAAGTCTTCGTGGGAACGATCCTTATTTCCCTATATTGCTTTTGGACTGCGTATACTTGCGTAGAGAAAATAGCGAACAGTAAGCAAGTCATAAATTACGAAATAGACAAGGAAAAACTGTTATAAAAATGCATATTAATGATATGGATGAGGTAATAAACAGCTTCAGCTAGTTGGAGCTAGGGTACCTCTCCCAGGTATGAAACCACAACTCACGAGGTTATCACGGGTCAATAGGCTGAGGCCATTTCCTAGTCCAGCTGACAAATTCAATGCTTCTACGGCACGTTGGAGAGTTAGACCTCTTAAAGTGGTCTTGGCGGGAATATTTGGTGAAAGATTAAAATCTGTTCTTTACTGGGGGCAATCATAACAGTAAAGAAACTGTTTAAGCCAATCGTTCATTCCTCTTTTACAACTTTTAAAGCACTGGCCTTCATGGACACTCCAGGCAGTTAAATAAAAGAAACCTGAATTTTTTCCGGTTGACTTTAGCTGGTAAAAATACCCTAGCTCTCGAGAAGAAAAGGTTTTATTAAATTTATTATGGTATAGAATATACATACACATCGCCATGCGATATGAGTTGATAGTGAGTTGGATAGGAGCTATGTCAAAAAATTCAAGGATCTCTCGGATGAAAGGGTGTAAGGGTAGAGATAACCATAATTTGGAAAATTGAGTTGACAAAACAGCTCGAGGTAATAATTGTCCAGGCTCGAACATGTCAAACCTATGGCATCTCTCTTCGGGGGAGGGAATGACCAAGGAGCAACCTATATGGTGTGATTGTGTCAGTTTCTTTAATAAGGGAGAAGTCATGGAAGTACTTAAATTCTCACAGGACAGGGTGGCAGGAGGTTTTTCCAAGGTACTGCTTTCTAATTCACCTGTTAAAGAGTCTGTTCTAGGAAGAGCTACCGAGATAATATGTGAGGGGGTAGCTTTTATGGAGGAAGCTTCGTCAGCAGTAAGTTCTTGAAGGAGGTTTGGTGTTGTCGATTCTAATGACATTTGTTCATTTGATGAGGTTACAAGGATAGCTGGTCGAGTGTCTCTGGTTTTATGAGTAAAAAGGTTGGTTCTTATGAGATGGGTTTGTGCAGATTCAATTATTTTGATTTTTGAATGGGTCCTGGTGCTTATAGAAGAAGATGGATTAATTTTAGAAGCTGGGGTGGTAAAGGGAAGCTTGTTTGTGCTTTGGAGTTCCGGGGAGTGAGCAATCTCCTCAGAGGTAGAGTGCGGGGAGCTAGCTGCAACTGATCCACCAGACATCTGCACAAAGTGAAGCAGGATGAGTAGGTGACCAGTGAGTCTTCCCGAATGAAGTGTCTTAACAGACATGTGAGAATAAACACATAAAAACGACCAGGAGCAACGAAGGGCCAGGTTCACATAGACGGCTAGATGGGCACAAGTACGCCCCTCAAGGAACCTCAATGGTTTTTTACAGATTGATTAAATCTCTATATAATGCATACATTATTAAATTAAATTCAATCAAAAATAAAGATTGATACATGCATTATAACAGCAAACAGTAATTGAATTTTGGAAAAAGGGTATTGTGCTTAGATTAATAACAAAACAAAGATAGGTAGAAAACGGCGAAAGGGTAGGTTCGCACAAGGGACTAGCTGGGCAGAGGGATTGACACACCAATTATTGGGCAAGCAGTGATCGGGATTAAGGGTTATCTATGGATTCTGTTTATACAAATGCAAATATATATATATATATATATATATATATATATATACAATATTGATATATTTATAGGTATAAATCAACAAGATTTGGTTTCTAGGGTTTTAATTTCTAAGGGACATCACGGTTATAGAAGGGGAATACTTGATTTGACGACTAATTGACTGCCAGCAAATATGGAATAACGGTATGTATGTGTGAGTATATGTGTGTGCATTTAGGCATACATAAAAACATGTATCAATAGGGGGTAAATCGGGGCATGTAATCAGAGAAGCGATAATGAATGTAAGTAAAAATGTGAAAAGCATAGGTTAAATCATACCTTTGTAAGGAGATGTGGCCGGTTGCTTCGCCTGAATATAGCTTCCAGTTGGGAGATGAACCGTTTGGGGGAGAAGAGAGTGTTTGCTCGGGATAAAAGGAAAATAAAAGAGGATATGTGAGTGTATAAATATATAATAAGAGAGAGATTGTGGCGTGTAGAAATTGTGGTTAAAAAGAATTATTGTTGTCTTGGGATATAGAACGGTGGGAAGCTGAATTTACATAGAACACGGTTTTTTAAGAGGAAAATGGGATTTTCAGTATAATGTTAAGTGGTGCGTTGTTTTTTCCAAATTGGTTTTTTTTTAGAATTAACTTAAAAATTTTAGGAGGATTTGTGTTTCGGAGAGAATTGTAGAGAGGAAAGGATTCTTGGAAGGGGTTTCCATTAATTGAACCTGCGTTCTGATAATTTCTTTTATTTCTTTTCAAATTCTTTAGTGATAAGAATGGTGTAAGTTTTAATTCAAAGGAAATCATGGGATTTCTGGAAGTTTTGTTGGTCTAAGTTAAGGTAAGTTCATTATCGAAAATGCAGGATATTAGGGTGTTATGTTGGAGCTAGACATAAAAACGAAGCCGAGCCTAAGAAGAGATGGCAAGGTTCCTTTTGCATTCCATGGCTGCAAGGAACCGGGGGGTAGTTGTTGTGCCCAAAATTTGTAATGGGCTTAATTTTAGGCCCACGGGTATTGAGTATTGTTAGGATATTTGGAAGGCAGGTACTAGTTTGAAGGAAGCTGGAGAGGTGTATATTTTGAGGGTAGCTCTGGAGGTGGAGGTTCGCATTTGGGGGAAGCTGTGTAGGTGCAGGTGTGCTTACAGGCTCCACCTCTGCTTGCCGAATGGATAAGGATTGACTCCTAATTTGTAGGAAATACGAATTGAGTCCTGTTAATAGTCTATTTTAATGAGGGACACGTTTCTAATATGATAAATATTGGATATTTGTGATATATGTCTATACATACATGGAGTTCTCATATGAGTAGGATTTGGGAGTTCTACTTCGAATAGAACTCTACTAAGTGGCTAGCTGAATCTAGGATAAGGCATATTTCTACACAAACACTTCAAGATCAGCATTGGAGGAAGGATAAAATACATCAATTTCGTGGCTTATTGATCAAGAAAAGGAGTCCATAACCTAAAGAACTACATGGGGCTTGATTCCTATAAATAGGATATGTAGGCAATTAGCAAGGGATTCGGTTTTTACTTTTTCGATACACAAGGCACGTGTACCTTAAGTAATCATATTCCGGGCATATTTGGTCGGAGATATATGCCATTATTGTCCGGTGACCTTGCTAATTCCGCCCAAAAAACACTAAACACCATTATTAGGTTCAGCTGTCCTGTTTTATTATAGCTGTTCAGTTTATTTAATTATCCGAAAACCAAGAATAATTTCCGTTATTCCGGCGAGGCTTTCTCGGGGTGTTGTGTGAAATTTTTGCACAACAATGCCATTTGTCCTGACCAAAAAAAAAAAAAAATATTGATGCCATTTGTAGTTGGTGGCAGGGACACATAGAGGATGATGTACATATTCTACTAACTTATAATCTGTGCGTTGCACGGTTCCTTTTTTAATATTTGTAATTATATTAATTTTTTTAAATATTTATATGTTATTAATTTACGTATCAAATTGTTGTTAAAAAATTGATATATATAAAATTTTACACGTTCAATTCAATATTTATGCTCTATCTTGAATTTTTAAAATTTGATTTGGAAGATTTTATAGCCCACACGAAATTAACAAAATAATCTTTAATTTAGTGATGGTTTAACAATTATTTTTTAATTAAAACTATGTAGAAACAAAAGAGAGAAGAAATTGACGATTTTTTACGTTGAAAATAATATTCGATTTATGAAATCTACTTATATTTCATTTTGATTATCAAAATACCCTTCTTATTATTTGAAGATAGTTCTATTATCAACCAAATACGATTTTAATAATATGTTTAAGGGTGACTTTTTCCAAAACTTTGGTAGTCGGTAGTCAGGTTTTGGTTTTCAGTACGACAAAATAAATAAGAATAATAAATGGATGAAAAATGTTGGATCTAACATAAAAAATATTTTATTTTTTAACATGTAAACTAAAAAGTGTATTTATATTCAAATACGAATGTCAATGATTTAAATCATATACAATTTGGTTTTCTATATTAAATAGGATTATCAATGTTGATCTTCTGCATTAAATAAGATTAATGTAAAAATTCGCAATTGTATTTTCTCTTGAGATTTTGAGTGTTTTCATTTCGGTAATAATTGTTAAATCATCACTAAATTAAAGATAATTTTATGAGTTTCGCGTGGGCTATAAAATCGTCTAAATCGGATTTCTAGATCTCGAGATAGAGCTCAAATAGTAATTATGATTTTTTTAATTTTAATAAAAAAATAAATAAAATTTAATTGTATTTTTTTAATTATATCTTTTTCATATACTAATTTTTATTTTAAAAAATCAAATCTAATACAACCATTTCTAATTATATCCTTTTTAGATTATTACTTTCTTTTTAATATTATATAATCTTGATCGTCTGTTTTTAAAAATAAAAGATTCGATAGTTGAGATTATTTTGGTAGTACAGTGATCAAAATTATCGATAAAATATCCTTTACACTTATTACATATAAGGATATAATGTTATAAATTTTATTTAATACTGCAATTATTTTTATATAATCATTATTTTAATTATTTTTTAAATTTTAATTGACTATAATTGAATATACTCATGTTTACGGATTATACTAATGTTTTCTTATCATAAACAATGTATACGAATTTTGAATATATAGCTTATAACCCGTGCAACGCATGGCTCCTTTTTAATATCTATAATTATAGTAATTTTTTAAATTTTATATGTTATTAATATGCATATCAAATTGTTGTTAAAAATTTGATATATATATATATATATATATATATATATATATATATATATATATATATATATATAAGATTTTATACATTCAGTTTAATTATTGAACTCTATCTTGAATTCTTAAAATTTGATTTGGTCGATTACACCACACGTGAAATTAACAAAACAATAATTTAATTTAGTGATGGTTTAATGTTTTTTTCAATTTAATCTACGTAGAAACAAAAAAGAGAAGAAATTGACGATTTTTTGTGTTGAAAATTCAATTTGATTTATGAATTCTACTTATAATTCGTTTTGATTATCAAAATACCCTTGTAATTATTTGAAGATAGTTCTACTAATAACCAAATACAATTTTAATAATAAGTGTAAAAGAGATTTTGTTCAAAACTTTGATAATCGGTAGTCTGGTCCTCCGTACGAGAAAGATCTTAAAATAAATAGATGAAAACCGTTGAATCTAGCATAAAAAAATATTTTATATTTGAATATGTTATAAACTAAAAAGTGTATTTATACTGAAATACGGAAATGTATATGTCAATGATTTAAATTATATATAATTAGGTTTTTCTACATTGAATAACATTATCAACGTAGGACTTCTACATTGAATAGGATTAATGCAAAAATTCGTAATTATATTTTTTCTTGAGATTCCGAGTGTTTCCATTTGAATAATAATTATTTAATCTTCACTAAATTAAAGATAATTTTATGAGGTTCGCATGGATAGTAAACTCATCCAAATCTAATTTCTAGATCTCAAGATAGAGCCTAAATAGTAAGTACGATTTTTATTAATACTAATAAAAAATAAATAAAATTCAATTCTAATACAACCTTTTTTAATTAGATACTTTTCAGATTATAATTTTCTTTTTAAAATTCACTTCTAATTAATTATATCCTTTTTAGATTATAATTTTCTTTTTAATGTGATTTAATCTTGATCATCTATTTTTAATCTAACGGGTCATATGATTTTGGTAGTACAGTGACCAGATCACTGGATAAGATCCATCTTATGCTTATTATATACTAGCTTATAACCCGTGCTACGCACGACCACTCTTTTAATATCTATAATTATATTAATTTTTTAAAATTTTATATGTTATTAACTTACATATCGAATTGTTGTTGAAAATTTTATATGTTATTAACTTATATATATATAATTTCACGTGGACTGTAATCGTCCAAATCAAATTTTAAGAATTCAAGATATAGTACAAATATTAAATCGAACGTTCTGTAATCGTCCAAATCAAATTTTAAGAATTCAAGATATAGTACAAATATTAAATCGAACGTTTATAATCTTTTATATATATATATATATATATATATATATATATATATATATCTTGAATTCTTAAAATTTGATTTGGACGATTACAATCCACGTGAAATTAAAAAAATAATCTTTAATTTAGTGATGGTTTAATAATTTTTTTCTAGTTAAATCTACGCATAAATAAAAAATAGAAGAAATTTATGATTATTTACGTTTAAAATTCTATTTTATTTATAAATACTACTTTAATTATTTTTTATTATCAAAATACCCTTGTAACTATTTGAAGATAGTCCTAACAAGTACCAACAACCAAATACAATTTTAATAATAAGTGTAAGAGGGATATTGTCCAAACCTTTGATAATCGGTAGTCTAGTCCTCCGTACGACAAAGATCTTAAAATAAATAGATGAAAACCGTTAGTTCTAGCATATACTTTTCTTTTTCTTTTTTAATATGTTATAAACTAAAAAGTGTATTTATATTGTAATACGAAAATGTATATGTCAATGATTTAAATCATATATAATTAGGTTTTCTACAACGAACAGCATAATCAATGCAGGACTTTTACATTGAATAGGGTTAATGTGAAAATTCGTAATTATATTTTCTCTTGAGATTCTAAGTTTTTCCATTTGAATAATAATTATTAAATCATCACTAAATTAAAGATAATTTTATGAGGTTCGCATGGATTGTAAAATCATCCTGATCTGATTTCTAGATTTCAAGATAAAGCCCAAATAATAAATATGGATTTTTTATATACAAATAAAAAAATAAATAAAATTCAATTCCAATACAACCTTTTTTAATTATATCATTTTTAGATTATAATTTTCTTTTTAAAATTCAATTTTAATACAACCTTTTTTAATTATATCCTTTTTAGATTATAATTTTCTTTTTAAAATTCACTTCTAATGCAACATTTTCTAATTATATCCTTTTTAGATTATAATTTTCTTTTTAATGTGATCTAATCTTGATCGTGGGCCTTTGTCCAAAACCTTTACGACAAAGATCTTAAAATAAATAGATGAAAACCGTTGGATCTAGCATAATTTTTTTATATTTTAATATGTTATAAACTAAAAATTGTATTTATATTGTAATACAAAAATATATATGTCAATAGTTTAAATCATATATAATTAGGTTTTCTACATTGAACAGCATAATGAATATAGGACTTTTACATTGAATAGGATTAATGTAAAAATTCGTAATTATATTTCTCTTGAGATTCTGAGTATTTCCATTTGAATAATAATTATTAAACCATCACTAAATTAAAGATAATTTTATGATATTTGCGTGGATTGTAAAATCATCTGAATCTGATTTCTAAATCTCAAGATAAAGCCCAAATAGTGAATATGAATTTTTTTATATACTAATAAAAAAATGAAATAAATTTCAATTCTAATACAACCTTTTTTTAATTATGGGTTTCATGTGCCTGATGATGAACTCATGTTAGAACCCAGAGGTTAAAACAAATCAATACAAATTTCAAGTTATTTGTGTAAATTACTGATAAAAATTTTATATTTACAAAAATGCCCCTGCGAGGCCCTTACTTTCTTGGTAATATTTCTTAGAACCTTAGGGGAGATCCCTTGTCCTCAGGTCAAGTTTTTTCTTTAATTATATCTTTTTCAGATCGTAATTTTCTTTTTAAAATTCAATTTTAATACAACATTTTTTAATTATATCATTTTTAGATTATGTTTATATCGAGAGAGTGGGTTGCCCTATTTCACAAAGCCCATTTTAATTGGGCCAAAAATACTGTTTAGTGATAAACTAATGATAGTGCCACGGGCCCATTAACGTTTATTTAAGAGATAGATAGCCCTTGGGCATGTCGATCGCTATTCGCTAGTGATTATCTCAAGGTCTTTTTGAATAAAAACATGGCAATAAGAACACAGCAAGATAGCCTTCTTCCACGATTAACTTAAAAATGTTGCTACTGTGATTGAACTACTCAAATGGTGTCCATAGCACCCATTTGCAATGGATCTGGGCCTGCGCTCATTTTTCTTTACCCCTAAACTATTTTCTTTCGGTGTCTGGTCTTGTATTTGTAGTCTATCTGTGTTACTTCATGTCTGAAAAATAAGTTTTTATGTGTTACTCTCACCGTAATTTCTACTGTATTAATTTATGTCGCAGAAGAATGACTTTTAATCAATATCGAAATGTGTTGCTTTTAGTCTTCTAAGAAAGAATAAATTACAGAGTTGTGGCTGAACTTAATCCAAATTTGCACTAGTGGCGTGAGTTTGAAATAATGGTGTTAGTCGGCAATCATCTTCTGAGCTGCCATTGCATCATTCAAACAGTTCCTACTCCCCATGTGTCTCAGATTTTGGTTTTACATGTTCAGCAAACAACAGGTATCACCCACACAAATATTTCATGTCAAAGTGAATGAATAAAACATTTATTTATGAGGTTAATTAGGCCAACTTTGCATGTTGGAATAAATTTCTTAACTTAGCCTTCTCCTTACATAATTATTTACCATGAACATAGTTTTTTTATCACCAAACCAACACAGAATAAACATAATCAATACAAAAGAATAAATACACAAACCCTCCACTATCGAAACTTTATATAAACAGACTTTAATGACATAGCTCCCAAGTTGCATGAAATCCTCCTTGAAGCGCCTTTTCAGAGCTTCAGAAAAGGGTTCACCTCAAACCTCACATTACAACTCCCGCCAAGAACTCTTCCACCTATCTTTTCCTGCGGTAAATTACTATAAATTTGATCATCTAGGCACGTCTTACAGTCATAGCTTGAAATATCCCATGTACATTGAGCTAACCCGTAAATCGTTGTATTTTCATCAACGACTATCTCCCCTCTTGCGTATCGTTTTGTACTAATAGAAGCCTCCTGTGATAACTTACCCAATAACTCACTATTTCTCTGCTTAAACAGATTCTGATTATTAGTAATGTTGTTGACATTCAAAAGGGAAACAACAACACTTCTATCGATCTGACCAAAGAAATTTTGATCGAGGTACTTGAACATGCAGTAGTCGTACCATATAAGAGCCCCTTTGTTTCCTGGGCAAAGTTTCCGGGCCTCAATACCAGCTTCGGAAATGCAGGTCAGACAGTCAAATGAGGACACATCCCCCCGACAAAGACCAAACCCATATGCCTGGCCAATGGAAGCTTGAGCATAGCCAGAGGGTTGGGTTAGGTAGTCGAGAAGGCCTGTGAGTTTGTTGAGGTTGAGCTCATAGGGGGTTCCTGCGGTAAAGTTTTGCGGGTTTATGCAAGAATAGCTGAGGGGGTCAGCTGTAACTGCAAATGGTGTTTGGAGGAAGATAGTGAAGGTGAAAAGAGAAATAAGACAAATACTAATTTCAGTGGAAGAAGAAATATTGGTAGCTAGATCGACTTGATGACAGATGATATGATTGATTTGTTGAGAATGTGATGAAACTATTGATTACAGTTTGATGTGTTGGAATATGGATTCGATTATAATTTGAATTCATTGATTCGGTAAAATCAATTCCGTTTTCACTACGGATTTTTTGCCACCGCCTTAACATAATTAATTAACACGGTTAATTATTTGAGGAAATTGCCACCGATTTAATTGATTAGTGCGGTTAATTAATTAAGGCAATTGTGTTAAGGAAATTGCCACCAATTTAATTGATTAGCGCAGCTAATTAATTATGGCAATTGTGTTAAGGAAATTGGCACCGATTTAATTGATTAGCGTGGCTAATTAACTAAGGCAATTGTGTAGCGCACAAGTCTTCTCATCCTATAAATACTCATCTAGAGCGTTAGGACTATTCACTCGGAAAAAACACACCTCCTCCTCTCATATACAGCCTCTTCTCTTCCTCTGGTGATAGTTCTTGTTCATCTCAAGCTCGCTGAGAGTGACGCTCGTCTGTAGCCTCACTGCAATCCGTTTTATCCTGGGAGGCGTTTCGCTCGCATATACGGTGAGGGCTAATACGCTTTAAGGAGACAGTCACGCACTGGACTCGGGTTTTTCGTTCCTTGTCTCCTCTTTGATCTGTTTTAATTATACACATAACTGTTACTGTTAGCACAAATTCACGCAAGCGCACGTGTTCACAAGTAATATAGAATGAAGCAGAGTTCGTTCCCACAGAGATTGTATAATTTAGTTCTTGTACCTAAGCATCAATGTATGATTATCGTTCAATGCTAAGACAATAGACAAATTGATTTTGATATTCTAAAATTAATTAATAAGAATTAATTAACAACTAAATTAATTACTAAGTGATTTCAAATTACTTATGAGATGGAAAACATGGGATCCTAACTTCAATACAAACTTCCTTTAGAGATCATGCCCTTTTATCAACACATGTGGTGGTTACGATAACTAATCGGACAACACGAAACAAGTATACGCTACCTTTAGGTACACGCACACCAATCTACACAATATCCACAAAAGATAGAAATCATGCAGGCACCAATTATGCTTAGACCCTATATGTCTATAGAATTTGAAAACATAATGGTTGAAGATCAAGTATCCATAAGATTACATAAGGTAGTATGAGACGGTTAGAAACACACCACAAACATGAATAACATTCATGGACTTATGCTAGCATGGCAAGTTCTAAATCAAAAGATTCACTGTCGCTTCACTTAAGATTAACAAGATAGATGTTAGCTACGCATCTATATGAATTAAATACAACCATGCAAGGATATCGTAAATTCACCACACATATATCAAGTTAGGCAATCAACATCTAAATTCCATAAGTAAATCCGTTAGGACCCCATGACGGCGATTAGTTTATAATCGAACCGTTCGTCATCATGGGGTTTGATGAAAACATGATAAAGATGAAGAGAATAATAATGAATAAACTAATGTTAACAAAGTTATGGAACAAAGTCGAGTAATGATCAAGCATCCAAAAGATACGCCTAGTAAGAATACAAGAAAACTATGTCTAGATCTTCTTGTTGTCACGATCCTCGCCTTGGCTTCTCAATCTCGTGCTAGAAAGTGTGTATGTAATGTGAAGTAATCTGATCTCTGGTGTTGGTGTGTGTAAATCTGACCCCCAAGCATGTGTATTTATAGCTCAATATTGCCTCTTCTCCAAACAATTGCCATTCTTGAGTAGGAATTGAATTTGACAATTTCCATCTTTAAATATGATATAGATTGCAACTTCCCTTGTCAAATAAAGCTTCTGGACTATTCCCACCGTCCAAGAATATTTCCATGTCGAATAGGAGAAGAAAACGGCAACATTCCTCTTTGAAATCAGATTTGGAACAAGTTCTGGCGGCCCAGTTTTCCATTGGCGCGGTCGCGCTCTTCTCCTATGCTTTTACAGCGCGGTCGCGCTCCACCAAATCTGTCAACCCTGCCTAGCGCGGTCGCGCTCTCCTCCAATGCAAACATAGCGCGGTCGCGCTCCTCTAATGCTGTCTCTGCAGAAATTGAGTTAGAAACTAATTCTTCGCGCGCCGTTTTTACACCACAACCACTTCTGTTCCAAAAGTTATAAAACACCATAAATATCTGCAAAAACTTAATTCCTGCACAAACTCCACAAAACACATTAAACCACACAAATACTCGAGGATTCAGCGATCAATTCAAGCCAAAATAGAACGATCCAAATGGATAAAAATCCACTTATCACACCCCCAAACTTGAACCGATGCTTGTCCTCAAGCATAAACAGATACAAATATATACCACTAATTAGTACCACT
This sequence comes from Saposhnikovia divaricata, assembly GCA_036435485.1. Taxonomy (NCBI): domain Eukaryota; kingdom Viridiplantae; phylum Streptophyta; class Magnoliopsida; order Apiales; family Apiaceae; genus Saposhnikovia; species Saposhnikovia divaricata. Next base: position 47,807,995 of record CM071594.1, on the reverse strand, counting down.
TCCGTAGGTGATCACGGATGCATTTAGCATATGCAACAAGCCCTTTGAACCCCTAGGCAACCCTAGTGGACGAGTAAGGTCTCGTGAGGGCCTATAGTGAATGTACCCACAAAATCCAACTGACACAAACGACTCAAACAATGCAATGCATGAATGCAACTAAATATGAATGCAAAGGATCCCCTCAAACTAACCAACACCACTTAGCAAGCAAATATCTCAATGAATGCAATCAATCCAAACAGAGCTCGACTAAATTCCGGTATACTAACAATACATGATCAGAACGGGCGTGTGTGCAATGCTCGACAGATATACTCCCAAACCGGATCAAAATCATACATATTCTTTTCCAAGACAATCACAGGTTTATAAATAGAATGAACGTTAAACTCAAGATCACTTCAGATACACCTCTATACTCCTCTAAAGTAGACAGAAATTCATGCTTTATTATGACTCAAACACAATATGTACACAACACACATGCTTATTTGATCGTGCAATGGATGAGACCCCTAAAGGCTTATACAATAATACCCATGTAGCGAGCATTGGGTTAGTGGATCCCAGACTATAAAAAGCCTTAGGTCACTAGGCACAAAGTCCCCAAGAACTTAATTGCTCGAGTATTAAAGAGCTCACCCTGGTCAATTCTGCATACTCACACTCTCACAACACTTTTTTTTTCTTTTTTTCTTTTTTTTTTCTTTTTTCTTGGTTTTTTTTTTCTCTTTTTTTTTCTCTTTTTTTTTCACATGGAATCTGGAATGAGAATTCTCAATTCCAACCCTAGACTACTCATAAACATGAGCCGGCTACTAGCCATTTGACGCCTAGCCAACAAATACAAACACAAACACATTAGCATGAAATTTCTGTTTTCCCCCAAACTTGTATTTTGGTGTTCCTTAATCATCAAGAGAATAAAGCAAATTTTATCGACAAACAAGTGATTAAATCCTAAATCCAAACAAGCATGACGCAACCTAGTCCAAGAGCAAACGACGAGACTGTGTAAAAATTTTATTCATGAAACATGCATGTCAATTTCAACAAAATTTAAAATCAGCCCTCTGTTCATCCTTTTCACACCCACATCAACATCTACCTACCTTATGGCATCAGCTTATTCTAAGGGATCATGAAAAATGTATGTAATGCAACAATATGAACTCACATACAAAACTCGACACACATGCAAACAGAATGCTCTATATGACAGGTATCATGCATGCAACTAAACTACACATACAAACATGATGCAATATGAACTCCTACATGCCACAAATATATCACAACAACTACTAATTCCCAAATCCACCCCCAAACTTGAAATTTCCAATGCCCTCATTGGAAGTAAATAAGGGAAAAGTAGAAACATACCTACTGACCACCTGGACCACCCTCCTGAGGAGGAGAATCCGGCGGAGGATAGACTTCATGTGCCCTAAAAACAGGCCAATCCACCTGCACTCCACTGGCAGCAAAAGCAGTGCCCAGCGCCTGACTCAACTCCTGTGCAAAACGGCTCTGAGAATCATACATAGCATCCATGCGGCGCATCAACCGTCTGTACTGAGAGGCAACAGGAATATCCTCGGGAACCTGTGGTGGCGGAACAGCACCAGCAACCTGATAACCCAAACCCCTAGGATGTGGAACGCCGCCCGGCCACTCCACCATCCTCGCAATAGTCCCAGAATCAATAGCACCACTCGGCAACTGTATCGGCTCATCCTCAGCCCATCTCACTCCCACCGCCATACACAAACTAGTAACCACAGACCCATATGGAATCCCCCCTGTAGTACTAGCTCTAAAAAACCTCAAGATATTTTGGTTAATCATATAACCAATGTCAATATAAAAACCATTCAGAATCGCCCACAGCAAAATACCTCTCTCCACATTAACCTCGTGCTGATGTGTGGTAGGCAACAAGTTAGCACAGATAAACAAATTCCATGCTCGAGCATACCTGTTCAACGCAGAAGTAGGGAAATGCAAGTGCTCATTACTCCCTGGCTTCATTTTCCACACTGTACCAGGCACACACAACCTAGTCACAATAGCATCCAAGTCAACCTCTGTCCTGGACTTAAAAGTCCAATCCTCAGCACCTGCAGGTCTGGCAGGCAAAGCAAGCATACGGCTGATGGCAGGCGGTGTGTAGTCCACTGTCAAACCCCTAACCACTGAATAACCATTCCGTTCAGCCTTTGCATTCGCATAGAACTCGCGAACAATAGACAATGGAATATCCATAGCCAACTGACAAATAGGCTCCCAACCTCGCGACTGAATCATCGCCACCAGATCTCCATCAGACGGACCAGCTAAAAACATCCTATCCTTGATTACCGTCTTTGACATCAACCTGTTATACTCCGTCCGGGCCTCCACAGAAACAAACTTTTCCCCGGGTCCCACCGAACTAGAATCGGAATCAGATGAATGATGTCCACTAGAACCACCAACAAAACGAGTCCTTTTCGGGGCCATTACACAATCTCCAACAAGCAGAAAATATGAACAAATAGCAACCCACAGCAACCTAACAACAATTATCCCAAAATACGCAACTACAAATCCGAATAATCAAGAATAATCAAGAAATTACCCCAAACGAATCTGTAAGAGAAGTAACACTGCGTATCCAGCCTCCAATCGATGAAAGAACACGAATTACAAAGCTCCAAATTCGTGGGTTAGGGTTTATGGGTGTATGTATGTGTGTGTATATGAGAGATGTGTGAAAAGATTAGGGTGAGATATATGGTCTGATTAAGCACGAATTTGGGGATTTATAGAATGATTAGAAGTGTATTTGGGCTGGGTTTAGGGTTTCAAATCGGAAATTGGGCTGAGAAATTGCTCCGGAATTTACTGCTGCACTTCCAGAATTCGACCTAGCGCGGTCGCGCTATGTTTGTACTACCAGACAGCGCGGTCGCGCTGTCCCAAATTTTTTTTTTTTTTTTAAAATGAATATACAAAGAATATACAACAATAATAATATCACATGGGTTGCCTCCCACGAAGCGCTCGTTTAACGTCATTAGCTTGACTTGCTGTTCGGTCGTTACGTTTCTGCCAAATCCACGGAATCTGTTTCACGAACCACTGGATCGCCTGTAAAATAATGTTTCAACCACTGACCATTTACCTTGAACGCCAAATCAGGTGACTTTTAAAAAATCTCAACGGCTCCATGCGGAAATATGGTTTTAACAGTGAACGGCCCTGACCACCTTGACTTAAGCTTCCCAGGAAAAAGCTTGAGGCGCGAATTAAACAACAAAACCAACTGACCAGGCACAAAGACCTTAGGAATCAACTTCTTATCATGCCACCTCTTCACCTTCTCCTTATAAATCTTGTGGTTCTCATACGCCTGAGATCGAAATTCCTCTAACTCATTCAACTGCAATAACCGTTTCTCACCAGCTGCTCTAATATCAAGATTCAACTTCTTAATCGCCCAAAAAGCTTTATGTTCCAACTCCACTGGTAGATGACATGCTTTTCCAAAAACTAACTGATACGGAGACATTCCCAAGGGTGTTTTGTAAGCTGTTCTATAGGCCCAAACAGCTTCATCTAACTTCAAGGACCAATCCTTCCTCGACGGATTCACCACCTTTTCTAGAATTCTCTTGATTTCACGATTAGAAACCTCCACTTGACCGTTTGTCTGGGGATGATATGCTGTAGCAACACGATGTGTCACCCTATACTTCGCCAACAATGCAGTGAATTGACGATTGCAAAAGTGAGTCCCCTCATCACTAATAATAGCTCGCGGAGTTCCAAAACGCGTAAAGACCTGTTTATGAAGAAAGTTCAGCACCACCTTAGCATCATTGGTTGGTAAGGCCTTCACCTCAACCCACTTAGAGACGTAGTCCACCGCTAGCAAGATGTACTGATTATTACAAGACGAAACAAAGGGTCCCATGAAATCAATACCCCAAACATCAAAGATCTCTACCTCAAGGAGCATATTAAGAGGCATCTCATTCCTCCTAGAAATATTACCAACTTTCTGACAGCGATCACATCTCAAAACAAACTGATAAGCATCCTTAAAAACTGTAGGCCAAAAGAAACCTGCCTGAAGAACACGAGCTGCTGTCTTCTCTCCACCATAATGACCTCCATAAACAGTGGAATGGCAATCTCGCAATACACTTTCAGTCTCGCTATAAGGAATGCAACGTCGAATAATCTGATCAGCACCCTGTTTGAACAAATACGGCTCGTCCCATCGGTACCACTTCACATCATGTAAGAACTTCTTCCTTTGAGCATAAGTTAAATCAGAAGGGATGATGTCACTAACAAGATAGTTCACAAAATCTGCAAACCATGGTTCTTCCACTTGTACCCCTAAAAGCTGCTCATCCGGAAAAGATTCATTAATCAAAGATTTAGCCTGTGAATTTTTACCATGGTCTTCCAACCTCGAAAGATGATCTGCCACCTGGTTTTCAGTTCCTTTTCTGTCTTTAATCTCCACATCAAATTCCTGAAGCAATAAGACCCATCGAATCAACCTAGGCTTCGAATCCTTCTTTGTCATCAAGTATCTGATAGCCGCATGATCTGTGTAGACAATGACTTTCGTGCCAAGTAAATAGGCTCGAAACTTCTCAAATGCATAAACAACAGCCAAAAGCTCTTTTTCCGTGGTGGTGTAGTTCAACTGTGCGTCATTAAGGGTTTTACTAGCATAGTAAACCACATGAAATATTTTCTCCTTTCTCTGACCAAGAACAGCACCAACGGCATAGTCACTAGCATCACACATTAGCTCGAATGGCTCACTCCAATCTGGTGCAGTAATAACAGGTGTGGTAGTCAACTTCTTCTTCAAAAGCTCGAAAGCATCAAGACAAGCTTCATCAAAATTGAAAGGAACATCTTTCTCCAAAAGATTGCACAAGGGTTTAGAGATCTTCGAAAAATCCTTTATGAACCGACGATAGAACCCCGCATGACCAAGAAAGCTGCGAATGCCTCTAACAGAGATAGGAGGAGGAAGCTTCTCTATAGTGTCAATTTTTGCTTTGTCCACCTCGAGTCCCTTGCTAGAAACCTTGTGCCCAAGAATGATCCCTTCTTGCACCATAAAGTGACATTTTTCCCAATTCAGCAACAGATTAGTCTCCACACATCTCTTCAAAACCAGACCAAGATTATGTAAGCACTCGTCATATGAAGAACCAAACACTGAGAAATCATCCATGAAAACTTCAACATTGATACCAATCATGTCTGAAAAGATAGCCATCATACACCTCTGAAAAGTGGCTGGAGCGCCACACAGTCCGAACGGAACTCGTCTGAATGCAAAGGTGCCAAAGGGACATGTGAATGTAGTCTTCTCTTGATCCTCAGGTGCAATGCAAATCTGATTATATCCAGAATATCCATCAAGAAGACAATAGTACTCGTGGCCTGCCAACCTGTCTAACATCTGATCCACAAACGGAAGAGGAAAGTGGTCTTTTCTCGTGGCTTTGTTCAACTTGCGATAGTCCATGCAAACTCTCCACCCTGTAATGGTACGTGTAGGGATGAGCTCGTTCTTCTCATTAGCAACAACTGTCATACCCCCCTTCTTCGGCACACACTGTACCGGACTCACCCAAGAACTGTCTGAAATAGGGTAGATAATACCAGCATCAAGCCACTTCAAGATTTCCTTCTTCACCACTTCCTTCATAATAGGATTGAGACGACGCTGTTGCTCCACAGAAGGCTTGCAATTCTCCTCTAGCAGAATTTTATGCATGCAATACGAAGGACTGATTCCTTTGATGTCTGCTATAGTCCATCCAATAGCTGTCTTGAACTGTCTCAATATCCTCAAGAGCTTCTCCTCTTCACTATCTGTCAAGTTAGCGGCAATGATAACAGGCAGAGTTGATGCTTCTCCCAAAAAGGCATACCTCAAATGCTCTGGTAGCTGTTTAAGCTCAAGTGTAGGAGCTTCCTCAATAGATGGTTTGAGACGACTTTGTGACTTTTTAAGCTCCTCCAGCCCAAGTGACTCAACTGGCACTTCAAAACTCTTTCTCCACGGAATTGCCCTTAACTGCTGAATTTGCTCATCTCTTTCTTCATCTTCAACTACAGAATCTCCTAACAAAGCTCTCTCTAATGGATCAGCCAACAGTAACTGATCAAAGTTCAACTTCACTGACGACTCCACCAAGTCCACCTGACAACATTCCTCATCATCTGAAGGTAGCTTCATTGCATTGAAAACATTGAAGGTAACATCCTGATCTTGCACCCGCATCGTAAGCTCCCCCTTCTGAACATCAATCAAGGTACGGCCCGTAGCTAGAAAAGGCCGTCCTAAGATGATAGGAATCTTCTTATCTTCTTCAAAATCAAGAATCACAAAATCCGCTGGAAAGATGAGTTTATCAACCTTGACCAAAACATCCTCAACGATACCCCTCGGGTATGTAATAGAACGATCAGCTAGCTGTAGAGAGATGTTGGTAGGTTTAGGATCTGGGAGACCAAGCTGCATGAAAACTGACAATGGCATGAGATTGATACTAGCACCCAAATCACACAAACACTTGCTGAAAGACAAATTCCCAATGGTGCACGGAATAGTGAAACTGCCTGGATCCTTTAGCTTCGGTGGTAACTTCTGCTGTAAAATGGCACTGCACTCTTCTGTTAATGCTAATGTATCCAATTCTTCAAGTTTCAACTTCTTTGAGAGAATACCCTTCATAAACCTTGCATAGCTCGGCATCTGCTCCAATGCTTCAGCAAAAGGGATATTGATTTGAAGCTTTTTGAATACCTCCAGAAACTTGCTAAACTGTCTGTCATTCTTCTGCTTCTTCAATCTACCAGGATATGGAGGAGGAGGAAAGATTTTCACATTCTCTGTAGACTGCTTTGGAGAAACTTCCTTAGCAGAATTTTTAGGATTCTCCACCTCGCTAACCAACTGCTCAGCTACTCTATCAGTCTGGACTTGTTCCTTATCTGCAGTAGGTGCCACATGTTGCTCTTGAATTTCTTCTTCTTCAATGGCTGAATTCTGATTACCAGTCACCTTACCCGATCTCAAAGTAACTGATTTGACATGCTCTTTGGGTTCCCTCTTACCTGGATTGGCTTCAGTGTCACTCGGAAGAACTCCAGATGGTCTGTTCAAAAGAGCACTAGCAAGCTGCCCGATCTGACTTTCCATGATCTTCATAGATGCCCCCTGACTTTTTACTATCATCCTCAACTCCTCAAGCTCAGCTTTTTCATTAGAAGATTGACCAGCATTCCCCTGAGATTGTTGCTGGAAACCTGGAGGCTGAAACTGTTGTCTGGGCTGGTACTGCTGCTGAAATCCTTGATTGAACTGCCTAGCTCCGAATTGCTGTTGCTGCTGATTACCACCTTGATTGTTACTCCAGCTGAAATTTGGATGGTTGCGGTTATTCGGGTGATAGGTGGCTGGAATTGGCTGTTGTGGCCTCTGGAAGTTACTCACAAATTGTGCTGATTCAGAAGATATGGCACATTGAGTTGTATCATGTGCGCCCGCACACAACTCACAAACACTAGCTACCTGCTGAACTCCCATGTTAGCCAAAGAATCGACCTTCATTGACAAGGCCTTCAACTGAGCTGCAATGGCTGTAGCTGTATCAATTTCAAGCACACCTGCTACATTGCCTTGAGATAACCTCCCTGTAGGATTCTGATATTCATTAGCAGCCATCATCTCGATCAATTCATAAGCTTCTTCATAACTCTTGGCCCACAAAGCTCCACCTGATGCTGCATCTAGCATGGGTCTCGACTGTGAACCCAAACCGTTATAAAAACAATTGATTATCATCCAATCAGGAATCCCATGATGTGGACACTTCCTTAGCATCTCCTTATATCTCTCACAAGCCTCGCATAGAGATTCTCCAGACTGCTGTGAAAACTGAGTGATAGCATTCCTGATAGCTGCTGTCTTCGCCATGGGAAAGAATTTGGTGAGAAATTTCTGTGCAAGATCTTCCCATGTAGTGATAGAACCTGCTGGTAAAGAGTGTAACCAACTCTTCGCCTTGTCCCTCGGAGAGAATGGAAATAGCCTTAACTTAACAGCATCCTCAGACACCCCGTTGGTTCTGAAGGTATCACAGATCTCTATGAAATCTCGAATATGCATGTTGGGATCTTCGGTAGGAGCACCCCCAAACTGAACTGAGTTCTGGACCATCTGTATAGTGCTAGGCTTGATCTCGAAGGTATTAGCTGCGATTGCTGGTCTGACAATACTCGATGCAATGTCATTGATCTTCGGCTGCGAGAAATCCTTGAGAGCCTTAGTTGCTGCTGCTGGTTCTCCCATATCTTCTACAACTTGAATCACTGGAGCTTCTGTTTCTGTTTCTTTTCCCAGTTTCTCCTTATTTTCTTGAGAACGCGTTCGCATACACGCTCAAGTTCCTGAAAACACAAAACAACACAAAAACTATTAGTAACCGATCCGAGTCAATGAACTTTAACGACCACTGATGTCAAGCACATAAACTATAACAAATCCTCGGCAGCGGCGCCAAAAACTTGTTAGCACAAATTCACGCAAGCGCACGTGTTCACAAGTAATATAGAATGAAGTAGAGTTCGTTCCCACAGAGATTGTATAATTTAGTTCTTGTACCTAAGCATCAATGTATGATTATCGTTCAATGCTAAGACAATAGACAAATTGGTTTTGATATTCTAAAATTAATTAATAAGAATTAATTAACAACTAAATTAATTACTAAGTGATTTCAAATTACTTATGAGATGGAAAACATGGGATCCTAACTTCAATACAAACTTCCTTTAGAGATCATGCCCTTTTATCAACACATGTGGTGGTTACGATAACTAATCGGACAACACGAAACAAGTATACGCTACCTTTCAGTACACGCACACCAATCTACACAATATCCACAAAAGATAGAAATCATGCAGGCACCAATTATGCTTAGACCCTATATGTCTATAGAATTTGAAAACATAATGGTTGAAGATCAAGTATCCATAAGATTACATAAGGTAGTATGAGACGGTTAGAAACACACCACAAACATGAATAACATTCATGGACTTATGCTAGCATGGCAAGTTCTAAATCAAAAGATTCACTGTCGCTTCACTTAAGATTAACAAGATAGATGTTAGCTACGCATCTATATGAATTAAATACAACCATGCAAGGATATCGTAAATTCACCACACATATATCAAGTTAGGCAATCAACATCTAAATTCCATAAGTAAATCCGTTAGGACCCTATGACGGCGATTAGTTCATAATCGAACCGTTCGTCATCATGGGGTTTGATGAAAACATGATAAAGATGAAGAGAATAATAATGAATAAACTAATGTTAACAAAGTTATGGAACAAAGTCGAGTAATGATCAAGCATCCAAAAGATACGCCTAGTAAGAATACAAGAAAACTATGTCTAGATCTTCTTGTTGTCACGATCCTCGCCTTGGCTTCTCAATCTCGTGCTAGAAAGTGTGTATGTAATGTGAAGTAATCTGATCTCTGATGTTGGTGTGTGTAAATCTGACCCCCAAGCATGTGTATTTATAGCTCAATATTGCCTCTTCTCCAAACAATTGCCATTCTTGAGTAGGAATTGAATTTGACAATTTCCATCTTTAAATATGATATAGATTGCAACTTCCCTTGTCAAATAAAGCTTTTGGACTATTCCCACCGTCCAAGAATATTTCCATGTCGAATAGGAGAAGAAAACGGCAACATTCCTCTTTGAAATCAGATTTGGAACAAGTTCTGGCGGCCCAGTTTTCCATTGGCGCGGTCGCGCTCTTCTCCTATGCTTTTACAGCGCAGTCGCGCTCCACCAAATCTGTCAACCCTGCCTAGCGCGGTCGCGCTCTCCTCCAATTCAAACATAGCGCGGTCGCGCTCCTCTAATGCTGTCTCTGCAGAAATTGAGTTAGAAACTAATTCTTCGCGCGCCGTTTTTACACCACAACCACTTCTATTCCAAAAGTTACAAAACACCATAAATATCTGCAAAAACTTAATTCCTGCACAAACTCCACAAAACACATTAAACCACACAAATACTCGAGGATTCAGCGATCAATTCAAGCCAAAATAGAACGATCCAAATGGATAAAAATCCACTTATCAGTTACTCACACACGCACAAATATTATACTGTTTGTATTTATCGCAGATTGTCTAACATTCTTAAAGAGAATTATTTTTATATCTTTGATCTGTACTTACGTATTTGTTTGTTTGTTTGAGTGACAGAATCAATGGAGAATCAAATTGTGAACAACACGAACATGGTGGTTGATCCCAACGCACAGATTGTAACATCTGATGGGGGTCACCAGCCGCCGTCAAACCCTAACGCACAGATTATAACATCTGATGTGGGTGCGACGCCGGTTGGACATGTGCTTACGGGACATGTTCCTTTGGCACATATTGTCGTTGGACAGATTAATGTTCTGATTGTATCGACTACGACAGGTTTCGTTCCTATGAACGGACGTGCGGTGCCTACTGGTGTGCAAACATCGGTAGTACAAACGCCTGTTATACTTGTGGTGCCTAGTGCACATATTGTACCTGTTGTTCCTGCTGTGCCTGCTGCACATACTGAGAAACCTGAGAAGCTCAATGGAACAAACTTCAAACGTTGGTAACAAAAGATGTTGTTCTATCTGACCACGATGCATCTGGATCGCTACCTCAAAGCGGATCCACAGTTGCTCACTGTTGAGAGTAACACGCAAACAGTTTATGTTGTTGATGCCTGGAAGCACGCCGACTATATTTGTCAGAATTATGTGCTAAATTGCTTGGTTGATTCGTTGTATAACGTGTACAGTACGAATCCAACATCTAAGGTCTTATGGGAGATTCTTAACCATAAGTATAAAACCGAGGACGCTGGGGCTAAGAAGTGGATTGTTGGTCGCTTTCTTGATTATAAGATGGCGGATTCTAAGACTGTGGACCGTCAGGTGCAAGAACTGCAAGTGATCATCCATGATATTCATGCTGAAGGGATGATCATAAGTGAGTCTTTCCAAGTTGCTGCTGTAATTGAAAAGCTGCCACTTGGATGGAAAGATTTCAAGAACTATCTTACGCACAAGCGAACGGAAATTTCTTTTGAAATATCAATCTTGGTTGGATGTTTCGAGATGTTGAAAAGCCTAACAGGTCTGTTACTTATTAAGTACAGGATGAGGGTCTGTACGAGATTTATAATTCTCTAGTTGGATTCGTTCCTCTGGTTATATTATATAATCTCTTGTTGGTGTCGGTTTGCTATGGCAGTTACACACGAGCCTATTATGGTGATCCATGTGATACCTAATACGGCATTGCGGTCAGCTCTGTATGCTGAAATTTTTGAGAAATCAAGAAGGTTGTTAACCCTAACGCATCAATTGATCAAGGATCACTGAATGTGGGTTTATTGGAAGTTTATGTTCTTCCTTGGACCTCTTCTGGTTGTACTAGTGATGAACCAGAAAATTAGGTTCTCTTGTGAACCAAATTGAAATTTGAGAGAAATTCAATAGTTGAATTTTTCAGTGACAAGAATAGGAAAGTTCTTTGAACATGATATTAAAACGTGAGATCTTTTAATGAACGACGTGAAACCTGCTCTAGTGAGAGGTGGTAACAAGTTGTGTAATTACTTTATAGTAATACATTGATTATGTGTACTCGTTAAAGAGTAAAAATGAATCTAGATAAAGATATTTAAGCTCTATAAGCTCGAGATAGAAAACCAATTTAATACGAAAGTTAAAATGGTAATTATTGACTTTGATACTGAATAACCACTGGTTGATTTCGTTCACAATGTGGATATATTCATGAGGTCAGTGCACATTACTCGCATTAATTTAATGGAGTAGGTGCATGTTTAATTGCTCTCTAATGGAGATGCAAAAGTGATGTTCATCAATTCAGACTATCACTGAATATGAGGATGTTAGTCGTGTAGAGATTAATTATTTTTTAAACAAGACAAGATACCATGAAAGGAAATAATTGAATTTCCTGATATTACAGGAATGTAGTGAAACATTCTTAGAAATATTAAAAATGTGGGGGTATCTTGAAGAGAAAATAAGAGAATTTTCTATAAATGAACTCTAGAATGTAACGAAGCATTTCTAGAAATAATTGAATTGTGGGGGTATCTTGGAGATATCTTGATACTATACCTATAAAGGTTAATAGTGATCCAAAAAATAATCTAGGTATTTTGGATGGATATAGACAACGATTGTGTCTAATGATATCCTATACATGAATCTAAATAATGAGATTCTAGTTTGTATGCAACTACGGAATCTGGGAATGCTTATTTATTAAGCTAAGTTGTTCCACATAAATCCGTAAGTGATCCAAATGAACTCCTAAGTTATTGGATTAATGTGAGAATGAACCTAAATAGAGCAAAAGACATAGGATAAGAAATTCGATAGTCCCAAATGTCTTAACGATTTGCTTAGTGGTGAACCTCAAAACTTGAAAAAACTACGCATTCCTCAAATAATTCTTTGATGAAAGAAGAAATAAGAGGGAAATTGGCCAAAGTTAAGAAGTCAATGAGTCAAGATTTTTTAACATGTGTGCTAGAAATGGAGTATAGCGTTATATGAACTCTCTATATCCCTTGTAGGGGAAAAGGTGTTAAGGAATACAGAGAGTGGTTCTATTAAGTAGAATCATGTTTGAAATTATATGGATCTTCTTGCGAGATAGATACCATTAGGACCCAAACGGATTTTTCAAATTGAAAAATAGATACATGGGTAAAGAAAAAGTATAGGGTCAGACTGATAATTAGAAATTACAATCAAAGTGAAGACCCGGTATATTTTGAGATAGTATTTCTAGATTTACGAGAATGAGGTTCATTAAGATGATACTTAAAATTATCGTGTTGCGAAATTGAGAAGTATATCAAATGAACATTGAGATAGTCTTTCTAAATAGAGATTTAATAGAAATCGACGTGAGATAACTTGAGGGTTTGTTGCTAAGGCAAGTGTAGAAAGACTATGACCAGGTGAAACATTTTATGAATCAAAATAGACATCAAAACAGTGGCATATAAAATTTGATATTGCCAATGGCTTCAAAATTAATGTCTCAGTTTTTCATTTTGAGGACGCTCAAACGTGAAAACTGTATAATGCGTATTACCAGTTTAGGGACGCTTAAACTTGGTAATAAGGTGAATTGAAATCGATAATTTTGGGATGCTAAAAATTGGTAATATCAATATAACGAATTGAAGCCTCAACTAATAATTGGTAAAGTGATTACCAAAATGTGAAATATGTCAATGTTGAGATGCTAAATTGAGTGATTACCAAAATGTGAAATATGCCAATGTTGAAATGATAAATTGATAGACAATCAATGGATTGGCATATGGGTTTGCGTTATTTACGAATGAAATGGTGGTCATATGTAATTGCATGAGAGTGATCTGATCATTACTAAAAGCAATGAAGAGAAGATCATCTCTAGCAGTTTTGATGAGACTTGAAGTTTGATTTTGATAATTAAAATCTTAATAACTTTAAAAGTCTTAGAGGATGCTTGTCACACGTTGGTGATGTGAATCTTGAAGAGATCAACATAACTTAATCTAGTATAGCTAGAATCAATTTGTATCTATCCAAGTGTAGATTAATAAGGATCTCTCAAGAATGATTGGAAGTTTGGTGTACATTTCAAATGGTACAAAATCAGACATAGGCTATACAGTTGGTAAACTAAGTAGTTGCACGAGTCAAATCAAAATTGGTCTCTTGAAAGTGAGTAAAATGAGACTAAGGTGTTTGAGATATACTTGTGAGTTTGGGCTGCATTGCAAACGATATCTAATTGTACTATGTGGATATAGTATGGATGTTAGATGTTTTACTTTGAGAACATAAAAGTCATTAGTGAATTTAGTTCACATTAACGTAAGCAGCCATGTTATGGAAATCCTAAATAGACGATTAAACATAGCTCGATTCATGATGGAATACGAGTCTATTGCATAATATATATTCGTGTAAGAGGGTGAACTGGTAGTCACTTTGCAAAGGATATTCCTAAATGACAAGAAAATGTGTCTTCAATATGCATATTTTATGTGAATAATTTGCAAATTGGGAGATCACATTGTTGTGTATGCAATGGTATGTCTCGCCTCTATGACAAGGACACAATACCATTAAAACAATTACTCTCAACGAGAATTATCAAGATTGACTCGGTAAAGTAAAGTTAAATGATAATGTTATGGATCCACTAACCAGATGGTTAAACTTAGATAATCTGGTTAAACCAAGAGAATCTGGTTATACTGAGAGATAGTTGTAAAATCATCGAGAGGGATGGGCCTTAAGCCTATTGCTTAACGGCGTCATGGTGGACACCCAACCATTGCTGACTGGAGATCCCAAGAACTTGGTTCAATGGGACAACTAAATCATGATGACCAAATCACTGTGGGGGTAACCCCTGGCCTGTTCCTATGATGAGGAAACAGTGAGACCCGTAAGGTACGAGGGTAAGCTATTAAGCTTTTAATGATCTTTCGGTGAATACATGAAGTTCAAGATTTGAACGCATGGAATTTAGTTGAGTAAACGCGGGTTACTCTATAAGATAAAGATCACCTATGTGGGAGAGAAGTGGGGCCACTTCAAAGGATAATTGCGAGGCACAATTCTTTAGAAACTACTGCAGAACCAGGACGATGTTCCATGGCCAAAATGGACATAATCATGAGAGTTGAACGAGTCAGAAAGGATATAGTGATAAGTATATCATCGTTTACACAAACGGTCGAACAGTTCAAGGACAAGCACGTCTATTGTCTACCAGTAAAGTCGGTATGCTTACTCAAGCGAAGGTTCAAGGAGCATTCTCTACCTATCGTATGCTATATCTGATCGAAGAATATTTCACCAAATCAAATTCTGTGTCTGTCTGGTGTGTGCTACTACGATATCAATCTCATCCATGTGGGGGATTGTTGGAATATGGATTCGATTATAATTTGAATTAATTGATTCGGTAAAATCAATTCCGTTTTTACTACGAATTTTTTGCCACCGCCTTAACATAATTAATTAACACGGTTAATTAATTGAGGAAATTGCCACTGATTTAATTGATTAGCGTGACTAATTAATTAAGGCAATTGTGTTAAGGAAATTGCCACCGATTTAATTGATTAGCGCGGCTAATTAATTAAGGCAAATGTGTTAAGGTAATTGGTACCGATTTAATTGATTAGCGCGGCTAATTAATTAAGGCAATTGTGTAGCGCACAAGTCTTCTCATCCTATAAATACTCATCTAGAGCGTTAGGATTATTCACTTGAAAAAACACACCTCCTCCTCTCATATACAGCCTCTTCTCTTCCTCTGGTGATAGTTCTTGCTCATCTCAAGCTCGCTGAGAGTGACGCTCGTCTGTAGCCTCACTGCAATCCGTTTTATCCTGGGAGGTATTTTGCTCATACATACGGTGAGGGCTAATACGCTTTAAGGAGACAGTCACGCATTGGACTCGGGTTTTCCGTTCCTTGTCTCCTCTTTGATCTGTTTTAATTATACACATAACTGTTACTCACACACACAAATATTATATTGTTTGTATTTATCGCAGATTGTCTAAGATGATGTATATACTGAAGAAGTCCAGAAGTTTAATTGACTGTTTCTTCATAGAACACATGTTTATTTGGTCAAATAATGTTGTAGAACATATATTTGTTTATTGTAATTAAGAAGAGGTAAAAACATTCAGACGCTAGCTCCTAAAGACATAATCAACATAAACGGAGTCATATTAACCCCAGAGAGCAAGAAACTTACAGATGCTTAATACCAAATCAATTGCACAAGAAATTTCTAACAAATAAAAGATGGTTGATTAAGCCTACTAATCATCCATTCATGTACTTTTAGCCAAACAAGTATTTTAACCACTATTCTCCAAGATTTCACCAACTTGAATTCTTCATAATTGACATCCATGCTAGTTAAAATAAAGTTATCGGGAGGCTCTATCCAATTAGCAGCAGTAACCACAATTAAGAGGATATGCGTAACTAGTACATCTGCTCATGATGCCACATTAAGCGAATTTTGCCTGAACATAGTGATCGAGTAGCAAGTTGTTTGCTCCTTCACGTAATCAAGGCAATAAATAACACACCTTTACATAATCAACGCAATCAATAACACATTACCATCAGCAAAAATCTTCAATATATATCTTTTTATCCAGGCCAAGGCTGATGAAGATACTGACAATGGTGACCCATAAAGCTACTCCTTTTGTTCAAAACGCATTAAATTTGTATCATGTGGCAACGACATTCTTTGCTCGAGTACTATCCATTGTTTTCAAATTCCAGTACAAGGTAACAGATCCCTTTTAAGGAAAATGATCGAAGAGCTACATAAACAGCATTAATACATGATTGACATTGTTAAGTTTAGCAAGTCCGCATGCTTCAAGCAGTCTAAGTATAACTCAAAGATTATGTTTCGTTGTGCATGCCAGACAGTGTTAATTTCATATAGAGTTCAGCAACAGACTAAGGAAGGAATAATGTTGGCGCCTTCTAAATATTCTGCCACCACAAGATGTAAATCCTCCATCTTAGAATGCTAAACATTGTGATACAGCTTACTGCAGTTATAGCAGCCATTTTTCTAATCCTGCAAGAAAGCCGTTGCTTTAATCCTGCAAAATAGATTCATAGAGTTACCAAATTAATTACTTACAATTTTGATCCCTAATAAAATAAGCAAATCAGTGAGCAAGCAAAACAATGCACCTCATAGCAGTAAGAGACAAATCAAATCACATGACCACATCTACATGTCAGCTACAGCCTCGAAATTGAGTCAATTAACTCCATGCATTTGAAAATTTTGACACAATGAACCCTGCTGGTTGTTAAGCAAAACACTCCTCCGGAGCATCAACAACATCAATATTCTTAGCTGTGAAGTCAATATTCTGAAGAGTGCATGTCTTTAGGAGCACAGTTGTAACGTAAGAGACATCACAATATAGTATTGTATGCTTTAGCAAATCAGACATCAGAAGCATATACTTCTTAAGAGAAATCCTTAAGAGAAATGAAGCACTTATGAAGGAACTCAAGGAGCTGAGATTAGAAATCTAGGCAAGGGATGAATGCTTGAAGACATTCAAAGTTAAAGAATTTACTCAAACCGAATCTTCTAGAACTGTTGAAAAGAGATCTCAGCAATCTGAAAAGAATATAATCTAAGTTAAAGAATCTGAAAGGTATTGTTTTGTTTCTGTTTGGAGCTTATCTGTTCTTCTTCTGCTCTTTATGCTTCATGTATTTACCTGTATAGATTAGTGTAGTCCTGACAGTCGTATCAGAGCCCTAGGTCCTCGGAAACATGACGGAAATGTTAGCCCGGCAAAATGATTTAAAAAGAAAACTTTAATTAAGCTAGACAACCACACGTGGAGTCGATGAAAATTCTTGTAGAGATTCAGGGATTACTTATGCAGAATACATCTAGGATTGCTAGCACATCGAATTGCAATGATCATTTTCTTCCCCAATACCAGGTCTGTTACCCTAACTTACATCATTCATACGAGTTTGAACCACCACCCGCACCACCACATGTATTTCGCTCTCCTGAACCACCACCAGTGTTACCAAATTGATTTAAGCATATCTACGATCTCTGCACCTCATAGAGTTGATAAAAGTCCTAGTAGAGAATTGATGGTCAAAACTACCGTGCTAAATCCTTGTTATACTAATGATTCATGTCATTTCGATTCAAGTGTTAGCATATTTCAAAGTTTTGACAAATTTGTGAAAAGAATCTTATGTCTTTGTGTTACCACTTTTCGATGGTAATGATCCGAGAAAATGGATATTGAAGGCTCAGAATTATTTTGAATTTAAAACTGAAGTTACTGCGGATAAGATAAAGTTAGCCGGACTTCATTTTGAAGGCAGAGCTCATATGTGGTATATGTGGTTTTATGAAAAAAGAAATGAAAAAGTGGATTGGAAGATGTTTTTACATGATCTATTGGTCCGTTTTGATGATTATGAGGTGGATATGTGTTATTTGGTAAATCCGTTGAGTATCCAACAAAAAAGCTCAGTGAATGAGTATAGGACTGAATTTTTAGAAACAAAAGAAATAGCTGCATATGTCTATGATTTTGTGTTTAATGAGGAGATACTTGCTCATAATTTTAGAAATGGTCTTAAGGAAGGAATTCGGGAAACTATAGATTTATGGTCACTTAAAACTTTGCAAGGGGCAATTAATTGGGCAAAGTTTCAAGAGCACCAAACTGAAGAGCGATTGTTATTTGAAGCGACTGAGTTTGAATATGAAATTTTGGGCTCCTTATGCCACATGTTTGCTGAAACTCATGTTTTAAGTGAAATAATAAGGAGAAATGCAAAAGATGTGAGTGTTGATGTTAGAATGGGGTCTGATGATGGTGGGTCTGCTACACTTGGTAACATACACCAAGATGATAACAAGGTCGATTTTGAAGATGATATCATATCATCTAGATCGCATTCTGGTCCTTCAGATGATAAGATTGGAACCCCATGTGATGCTCAACTTGTTGCTGTTGCTCAAATAGCTTTCCTTTATAAAGGGAAGAAAGAACTACCAAGCCATGGCTCCTTCCTTAGGGCCAGCAGTTCTGAGTTTACATATATGTTCGAAAAAGATCACAATATGATGGGGAAGAATGATGAAAGTGAAGGATTAATGGGAAACATTTTGAAAACTACAAGTTCCTTGAAAGATATACACAGAAATGGTGACAAGCAAATTATTGTTGTCAATTGTAAAGGTGAACAGAAACTGTTCGATGCTAAAGAAATTCCATCAATTGTTCTTGCAAAGCTGAAAGAGTTTGTTGATGCTTCTTACAGTAGGGAAGTCAACAACATTATCACCTTACATGCTCATTTTAATAATTCAGAGAGGCTAGCAACAAGCTACACTGGCGTTATTTCTGGCTTTAAGGTGATGCAGATTATCAACAAGCTTACGACTGTTGCAATGGCTGGTGATGTGGATAAGAAATCAAGAAATCTTGGCAAGATAGTTGGGCTAAACTTTCACGTATAAGGAGGAAGCACGCTTGATGAATTTCTTCCTACAACTGAAGTGGGTATTTTTGAAGTTAAAGTCACAGCTCGGGAAGCTCATTTGGTAGATGAAGACTTAATTAGTATGATAGTAAGTCATTTTGTTCAAAAGGTTAAAATACAGAACAAAGAAAGATAATGGTGGTACGGAGGTGCGTTTGACTGGCACAAGCACTCAGCTATATGCAACCTTGTCATTTAAGAGGATCTTAGGTATAGAGAAGTTAAAAGCATACCAAGTATACCTCTCAGCCTGTCCATTTATAAAGCTATCAGTTTCTTTTGAAAATAATTTGATTCTGGACATCAACACTTCACACCATTGATTTTGGTATCCAGTATGGAATTTGGGGGCCTGTTCTTATCCAATTTCCTTCAAGGAGACCTGATGGACCACCTTAACTTCCTACTACTGGAATAGAATTGTCCAACCTATCAAGCCGGCAGAATATATGGAGGCAACATGACATCGTTTGAAAAGTTATTATGAGAGTTTTAAATGTGCCATTTGAGAACAATGCCATGGTGCCATTTAAGAAGGCAGATTTTATACCTCTTTCATTAGACCATAGATTCTTTCTAAAGCAAAATTATAAGATAAGGTCAGAATACCACATAGATTTGGTTTTTGATGTTGATGGTCAGTGGTTAGTGGTGGGGATGCTAAACGCAAAACTTCTGCATCTGACTGCTTTAATTTGGAAGGGTGTGAATATAGGTAAGAAAAATATAATAAAGGATATCAAAAAGGAGAATATGCACATCTTTGATCACTACGCCATAGATGACTTTACACAACATTTTTGCATGGTGTTGCCGTCTGAAAAAGTGATGCCGTAGCTATTTTCTTCCTTACCTATTACAACATCAAGTACTTGTGTTAGCTTAGACATGCAAAGTGTTGGCGTAGATGTTTTATAATGTACTATACTATTATGTATTTATTTTTCTTTTTTTTTATTTTATATTATAATACTGATTGGACAATGCTGACTATGCGCCGACGTGACAGTGGGCCCCACACTACTGATTGGACTTTGCTGACGTGGCATGCTGAAGGTGTAAAAGTGTTGCAGTTGACCCTACGCCAACATCGAAAAAGCTAACACCCGAAAAGTGTTGCCGTATATATTTTTGAGGCTACGGCAATAGTTTTGAAGTGTTGCCGAAGGCCATCTATGGCGTAGTGGATCCTGGTGGTTACGAGCAAAATAGTCAATCGGCATGTGTTGTTTATGTGATTAAAGAAATTATCTGGAATAATGGAGTGAATCTGTTAAAAATTTCAATGATAAGTAAAATTCATGTTGCTATCGCATTAGCTAATTTGTCTTCCTAAGGAGAAAGATATAGTAACAATGCCGTTGTTGGGGAGGATGGAGCTGCTGAAGCGCTCATACAACATTTTCATTTTCTTAGTAATGAAGTCAGAAAAGAAGCTGATGTTGCGAGGTGCAATTGGTGCTCAGTAGCTGATGAGGCCAAAACATTTATATCACTTACAAATTCATGCACATGTGTCCCTTATGGTCTTCAAAAGAGTCCCGTTGTCCCTCGGATGCTCACTTTTCATCATATGAATGCCATCAGAATTGTGGACAACTGTAGGCTAATAGCTCTGGTGCACCTTTCTTCTTCACAACTATTAAAAATGTTACATATACTATTGCTTATATTGCATTGCTGTGCCTTGAACAGATATGTGGATGACTTGTTCGAGCTTGTTAATAAATGGGACCAACACCCAGAAGAATGCAAACACCATCCTCTAGGACAAGGATGTTTTGAAGGAGGAGGTATTGTCACGAGTTGGGCCAGGCCAGTTTAGATTGTCCAGACAGGACAGGATGCTGAGTTAGTGGTTGAGGATGATGATTATTGGGTTATGACTGAGTTCAGGACTATGGGAGATGACACTGACATGACCACGGATCAGGTGGTGCCGGTGGATGAGGGTGTTGAGGGAGATATAGATGAGCCAGTAGTTGGTGCTGTAGGGAGTCCTGGACTTTTTGTGCCACTCCTCCCTGTTGAGAGAGCCCCTACCCCACCACCACTACCTGTGAGCCCCTACCCCGACGAGTTTGAGGAGCTTACCCCAGAGCCCCAGCAGACAGAGACTGCCGCTCCAGCTGAGCCATCCACCCCACCTCATGCCCCGATAGGAGGAGTCCCAGTATGTGTTCACAACTTGATTGTGAACGGGCTTTATAGAGAGTTGTCTGTGGCAGATGCCAGGTTGGCAGAGTCTAGGAGTGAGTTAGCAGCAGAGAGAGCCGCCCGGATGAGGGTGCAGGGCAGGAGGACTATCAGTGACAGAGTTGGGTATAGGGCTGTGACCCGCATCGAGCTGAGGGCTCGGGTGAGGGTGCGACAGTTGCCTACTGATGGGCATGGTAGGGTAGACAGAGCAGCGGCTGAGGAGGTTTTCCGCATCGCCATGGGGAGGGTTCGGAGGATGTTTCGTCGTGACGGCTGATTTCAGATGTAATGATGCAGTGGTCTAGTTGTCTAGTCATGTACGGACATAGTGGTGCCGGCTTTTGTAGGGATGGTTTTCTTGTACTTGTTTTCCCTTTTTGCAGACTAGACAGATAGACAGCATATTTCACTTTTGACTTGTTGTTGTTGTTAGGATGGTTGTACTTTAAACTATCGTTGTAACTCGGATGTTGTACCTTTTCGGTACCTGGTATATATTTGTTTCCATTTCAGTCATTACAATTTTGTTGGGATGTGATCACGAGTTTATTAGCATATGTATTACTTTTCGATTAAGTTGCCATGAGATATAAAACTGTGGGATTTTAAACCCAATCATGTAAAGAAATGTGCAAGGAAAAATCCTCTAAAACAGATCAGTGAACCTAATGTATAACTTTCCAAATTTTCAGTAAAATGCCTCCAAGACGAATGAGCACTAGGGCTAACCCCCGCGAATCTACTGACCAAGAAAGTCACAACCAACACGAGGAAAACCGTGGAAGTAGTGAGGAACAAGATCAGGACTATAATGAGCAAGAAGATTCCCAGTATGGAGCAGAGGATGAACCCCTGTACTCTGAAGAATTTGAAAGGGAAATAGAGGGTGGAGAAACTGAAGTAGAACAGGAAGGGGAGAACCAGGGCGGAAACCCCATGGGCCAGTTTATGGATCTACTTAGGCAGAATTTGAACCAATACCCCCAACCACCGCCAAGCAACAACACTTCAGTGGCAAATTCCTTTAGGGCCTTTAAGTCCCTTAAGCCCCCAGAGTTCCACGGATCGGCTGATCCCGTTGAGGCGAGGGCCTGGATCAAAGAAATGGAAAAGTCTTTTGAGATTCTGAGTATCAATGAGGCTCAGAAGACTGTTTTTGCTACTTACCTACTAAAGGGAGAGGCCAATTATTGGTGGGAAGCCAAGAAAAACATGGAGACTGATGCTGTCATAGCCTGGGAAAGGTTCAAACAATTATTCCTGGAGAAGTACTTCCCGAAGTTCATGAAAACCCAGATAGAACTTAAGTTCTTGGAACTGAAACAGAACAATATGTCAGTGGCTGACTATGAGGCTAAATTTACTGAGCTATCAAGATTTGTGCCAGAGTTTGTAGACACAGAAGAGAAGAAAGCTAACAGGTTTCAACAAGGGCTGAAACAGTGGATCCAGAATAGGGTGGCTGTTTTAGAGATTACAGATTATGCCACCTTGGTGCAGAAGGCAACCATTGTGGAGGCTGGTAGTGATCAGATGCAGAGAGAGAGAGAGAGAAAGGGGGGATAAAGAGAAAGCATGTTAGTATGGGCGGAAGATCCGCTGGAGGAAAACCCCCAACCAAGTTTAATCGAGGAGCGGTTTCCCTACCAGGGAGGAGTGTAGGGTTTAAACCATCTGCGAGTGTGAGTGTGAGCCAGGGCGGCCACCAATCAGGAATGTCCCGTTCCAACCCTTCTCGACCTCCATTGCCATTGTGTGCTACTTGTGGGAAGAGGCACTCCGGGGTGTGCAACCTGAAGCAGATAAACTGTTATAAGTGTGGGCGAGCTGGGCATTATGCTACCGCTTGCACCACGGTCATCCCTAACAGCACAACCTGTTTCCAGTGTGGACAGCGAGGGCACATGAGGAAGGATTGCCCAAAGAGCAAACCAGCAGCATCAGGAGCAAGCAAGGTTGCCTCAAATAGGCCACCAACTGCTAGGACTTTCAATATGTCAGTACAAGATGCCGTGAGGGACACAGATGTGATAGCAGGTACTTTTTCTCTTAATTCAGTCAGTACAAATGTCTTATTTGATTCAGGAGCAACTAAGTCTTTTATATCTAGAGATTTTGCGCATAACTTGAAACTTAAAATCCAGCAACTAAGAGATTCCTTACAAGTAGAAATAGCTAATCAGGAAATCGTACCGGTTAATCAAATTCACCCCGATTGTAAGCTAGAAATAGGAGGACGATCCTTCTATGTCGATTTAATTCCTTTTAAGCTAGGGGAATTCGATGTCATTTTGGGTATGGATTGGTTGTCTCGCAATGATGCGCAGATAGATTGTAAAGGGAAAAAGGTTAAGTTGAAAACCCCAGGGAAGAAAGAAATAGTGTTTAAAGGGATGCGACAGACCCAGAAAATTCTGACCATGGCGCAAACCAAGAGATTGTTACGAAAAGGGAACGAGGCTTATTTAGCCTACGTTATAGATACTCAGAAGGAAGTGCCAAGATTGCAGGACATTCTGGTAGTTAATGAGTTCGAGGACGTGTTCCCACAAGATCTTCCTGGACTACCACCTGATAGGGTAATTGAGTTTGCCATCGAATTAGCCCCGGGGACGGCGCCAGTTTCGAAGGCCCCGTACCGACTAGCCCCAGTAGAAATGAAGGAGCTAGCTAAACAATTACAGGAATTGTTGGATAAGGGCATGATAAGGCCCAGTGTGTCGCCTTGGGGCGCACCAGTGTTGTTTGTTAAGAAAAAGGATGGAAGTATGAGGTTATGCATCGACTACAGAGAATTGAACAAGCTAACCATAAAGAATAAGTATCCATTGCCCAGGATAGACGATTTGTTTGACCAGCTAAGAGGAGCTGAATACTTCTCTAAGATTGATTTGAGAACGGGATATCACCAACTGAAGATCAAACCTGAAGATATCCCGAAGACTGCATTCCGCACCAGATATGGACATTATGAGTTCTTAGTTATGTCGTTTGGATTGACCAACGCCCCAGCAGCCTTCATGGACCTAATGAATAGGGTGTTCAAGGAATATTTGGACAAATTCGTGATAGTTTTCATTGATGATATTCTCATCTACTCAAAGACAGAGGCAGAACACGCTGAACATTTAAGGATAACCTTAGAAATACTCAGGAAGGAGCAGTTATATGCCAAGTTCTCCAAGTGTGAGTTTTGGAAAAATGAGGTACAATTCTTAGGGCACGTGATCAATAGAGAAGGAGTGTTGGTTGACCCCTCCAAGATAGAAGCAGTTTCAAACTGGGAACGGCCAACTACTCCAACCGAGGTGAGGAGTTTCATTGGACTGGCCGGATATTACAGGAGATTTGTCCAAGACTTTGCGAAACTCGCAGCTCCATTAACTCGACTTACCCGTAAAACCGAGAAATTTGAATGGACTGAGAAATGCGAGAAGAGTTTCCAGGAGTTAAAGAAGAGGCTGGTGACAGCCCCAGTGCTGGCATTACCTGATGGAAAAGGAGATTTCGTGATTTACAGTGACGCTTCACATAAAGGACTGGGATGCGTGCTTATGCAGCACGGCAAGGTAATAGCGTATGCGTCTAGGCAATTGAAGGATTATGAAGTCAGATATCCCACGCATGATCTAGAACTAGCAGCCATAGTCTTCGCTTTAAAGATTTGGAGACACTACCTGTATGGGGAAAAATGCGAGATTTACACAGACCATAAGAGCCTCAAATACATTTTCACTCAGAAAGAGCTTAACATGCGCCAGAGGAGGTGGTTAGAGTTAATCAAGGATTACGACTGTGAAATTCGATATCACCCGGGTAAAGCCAATGTGGTGGCTGACGCCCTTAGTCGGAAAGAGAAGCTCAAGATGATAACTTCAGAGAAAGAGCTAGTGAAGGATTTTGAGAAGTTGGAAATCGAGGTTAAGTTACCTGAAGAGGGCCAAGAAAAGTTGATGGAAATTAGAATCCAACCTCCATTGCTAGAAAAGATTAGACTGTGCCAGGAACGGATGATGGAGGAAGAAAAGAACTCCACAGAAGAGCTAATGACCGGGGAGGAAATTAAGTGCGAAAGAGACAAGGAAGGGATCATGAGGTACACGTACAGGATATGGATCCCAAATGTTCAGGAGCTCAAGGATGAGATTTTAAATGAGGCACACAACTCAAGATACTCAGTGCACCCCGGTAGCACTAAAATGTATAGGGATTTGAAGGAGTATTACTGGTGGCCCAATATGAAAAAGGACGTAGCAGAGTGGGTAAGCAGATGCTTGACCTGCCAACGAGTGAAGGCAGAGCACCAGAGACCCAGCGGACTTCTACATCCCTTAGAGATTCCAGAATGGAAATGGGAACATATAGCCATGGATTTCGTAGTAGGTTTACCCAGGACCAAGGCTAATCATGACACCATATGGGTAATTGTAGATCGACTGACGAAATCGGCTCGCTTTCTCCCGATCAACGAAAGGTACACGGTCGATAGACTGGTGGACATCTACTTAAAAGAGATAGTGGCGCGACATGGAGTCCCAGTCGCAATAGTATCCGATCGAGATCCTAGATTTAACTCCAGGTTTTGGAGAAGTTTTCAAGAATGTGTAGGGACCCGGCTGAACATGAGCACAGCCTACCACCCCCAGACAGATGGGCAAAGTGAAAGGACCATCCAAACACTAGAGGATATGTTGAGAGTCTGCGCGATAGACTTCAAGGGGAGTTGGGATGATCACTTGCCATTGGTTGAGTTCTCCTATAATAACAGTTATCATTCAAGCATTGGGATGCCACCTTATGAGGCCCTTTATGGAAGAAAATGTCGATCTCCCTTGTATTGGGATGAAGTTGGAGAGCGAAAGATGCTCGGGCCCGAAGTGGTCCAACGAACTAAAGATGCAGTAGATCTAATCAGAGGACGGTTGGTAGCAGCCCAGGATCGACAAAAGAAATATGCCGACTTAGCTCGGAAAGGCAAGGAATACGAGGTAGGGGACCTAGTGTTCTTGAAAGTGTCACCTTGGAAAGGTTTAATGAGATTTGGGAAGAAAGGAAAGCTGAGTCCCAGATACATTGGACCATTTGAGATCTTGAGACGGATTGGGGAACTAGCTTATGAACTCGCATTGCCCCCGAATCTACAGCAGGTGCACAATGTGTTTCATGTTTCGATGCTGAGGAAGTATAATCCGGATGCAAAGCATATTGTAGAGTATGAGCAAGTGGATATGCAACCAGACCTGACCTATGTGGAGCAACCTGTGGAAATCATAGACCGGAAAGAGCAAGTGCTCCGAAACAAGGTCATTCAGCTAGTCAGAGTTTTGTGGCAGAACCACAATGTAGAAGAATCCACCTGGGAACTTGAAAGCGCAATGCAAGAAAAGTACCCCCACTTGTTTTCAAACTGATTCCGGGACGGAATCCTTTTAAGGAGGGGAGACTGTAAGAACCCAGATTTTGGGTGGGATTAAAACTTTTATGTATTTAATGATGTAAGAATGAATAGTGGTTATGACTGCGATGTAACGAAGATCTATTAAATAAATGGAACGGATTTGAATTCAATTACTTACATGTCATGCAGAATACTTTTGGTTGACGGCATAGGTAAGAATGATCTATCTCCTAAGGATATAAGTATATTACTTCAAGTAAGATTATTCTTGTGTCATCCAAATCAATATCTATTATAAGTCCAGCGGTTCCGTAAAAAGGTTAAGAAGCACTCGAGAGTGAACCAGGTTCATTTTCCTAATTATAGGAATTAAATAAAAATAAGTGATGAATAGTGATTTTGGTGGAATTTGGAATATTATTATAATAATGATATACCCGGTGTTCGGAACGGATTTCTGAGTTCGTATTAGTGATCCAGGAAGAAAATAAGTGTATGTAAAAGCCGTCGGATTCAGAAAAAGAGCACTTTTATTTTCTCCGAGATTTCCCTGGACACTACAAGACTTAAGGAGTTATAAAAGGGAATTAAGGAATTTAAATTCGAGAAGTATTAAGTAAGATGAAGAATAGTATTAGAAATATTAAGAAGGTTTTCGGTAAAACCCTAACTAGAAACGAATGAGTTATTCCCTCGAACGATCAACGAACAAGCAAGGAAATTGAGTAATACTCGGACAAAGGAACGAATAAATAACCAAGAGACAAACAAGTGCAATTGGTGGGAAAAGGAGAAACCCAAGTAACATCCTTATAAGTCAACTACAAGATGAGTGGTGTAATTGCATTCTTGCAAAAATGGAGTTGTTTGTTGTAGTGCCAACACTTGGCCCAATGAGGAAGCAACAAGTGGCACCATTGGATTGCCAACAACACATTAAAAGAGATGCATCCATTATATATGCAAGGGTTATACATGTATTAGCCATAAATCACCAAAACAAAACAAACCACCACCATTTTTCTCCATTTCTTCATAAAAATCTGCCCATTCTTAGCTAATTGGAAGTCCAACTTCCAACCATCACTTGTTCTTCAAATTTTTATGGTAAGTACTACATATCATGGTAATGATCTCCTAGAAATTTCAGCTTCAAATTCATCTTTTATCATTTTCAAATAAATCATCAAAGATGATGATGAATAGTGTTCTTCATAAACTAACTTTTATTTCTTGATTTCTTTTGATTATTCAAGCTATACTAAGGCTAGATAAGGGCTAAACAAGGCTTGATAAGTTCATACATACACCAAGGAAGGTATACCACTCTTGAAAACCAAGCTCTTAGTTTAAGTTTTGGTATTTTAGATGAGTTATATGGATTTAATGCATGTTTAGGACCTTAAGATTATGATTGGGATTTATTAAATGTGAAATTAGTTTAGATGAACGGAAAGACATTGCTTGGTCTTAGTTCATGGTTGAATAACATGTAAATGTTGTTTGGAGTGGAAACTATAATTATTGGATGGTTTGAAATTTGGAAATCATGTAAACATAGCCGTCGTAATGCCCGATTGTCGTTAGCCTTAAGAAACCGTGATTAGCAGTAGCATGAACACACTGTCCAGTCTCGGATTTTGCCATGAAAGGCTAGATTATGTTATAAGCTTCGTTTTGATATAAAGATCACGTGAAACGGACTTACGGTTTAGGATTTATGACTAAATTACTAAAAGTAGTTCGAATCCGTAAACAAAAGTTCGTAACTGAAATTGAACCCTCGTAAGCAATGTAACGTCATGGCGAATCTTGGTAAATAAATACTAGGGGTAAGAAGGAAGGTGTGAAAGAAAACCGTATGTCAAAAAGAGCATTTTTCGATTTATTAAAAATGTTCGAGTCAAGGTTAAACGCGAACGAACCCCTAAAAGACGACTCTTTTGTAACTTTGGTAAAACACTTAGAAAACGGGCGATAAAACTCGGAGTATAAGATTGGTTCGTAACGATCAACCTTAGAACTCGTATGACTCAAGTATGTCCCAAGTATAAGTGCAGTGACATGTCGTATTAACGAACGAATGTCGGGTCGGATCAGTGATAATAAGTAATCCACTAATAGGGGTATAACGAGATAACTCGAGAACGTGTTTCGATTTAAGTATAACTTAACTTTTAATATGTTAAGTGATTAATCCCGAATGCCTTGGCTATTTATAGATCACCAGGCTGAACCGGGACCCGCTACCACTACCCCTTACCGTACTCGACTACCAGGCAAGTTTCAATTCCCTTCTTTTAGGCTGTTGTTGTGATTGAATAAATATATATATATATATGATTGCTGATATACATATGCCATTGCATGCATGCCTACTTTCAAGTTGAATTGATATACTTGTTCCCTGAATGTTATTGTTGGCTTATAAGCTAGATAGTTATATATCAGTTATAAGCCGGTTATTATAAGACCCTCATAGAAGGGCGTATATATCTTATTAATCAAAAATAGACCGGGAGTCAATATTCCTTGATATATCGAGATTACCTCGGAAGAAGATATTTAAGTAAATATTTTCTATTATTTGGGCGACGAATATTATTTGAATATTCGTTCGAGACTAATTATTTTAACGATCCTTACTTCAAATAATTATTTGAACGTAACTATTCAACGAATAATATTTCTCAATATTCATTCAGAGTCGAACTGATTATCGACTATTATTTCGAATATTCTTCTAAAGATGAGACTATTAAATGAATATTATTTTGGATATTCTTTTAGATTATTATTTTATTAAATCAATATTACTTTTGAATATTCATTTAAGATATTAAATACTTGATGAATATTATTTTAATATTCATCTGAAGCTTGATTTAATTATCGAATATTATTTCGAATATTCCTTAAGGCTTGGATTACTAAATGAATATTACTTGATATTCATTTAGGATATTATTCATTAAATGAATATTACTTTTGAATATTCATTTAAATTCCTAATTAATCATGAATATTACCTTAAATATTCTTTTCAGGTCTTATTAATTAATGAATATTGTTTTGAATATTCATTTAAATATTTATTTATTCAATAAATATTCTCCTGATATTTCTTCAGGGATTATTTTGAGAAATACTCTGATTAAAAATATTCTTTCATATTCCCAAATATTCTTTCAATACTTTAACTCAATAAATATTCTCTGAATATTTATTCCATACTTAGAATAATCTCGATAAGGTTAATCTTCTTCGATTATTACAGAAAATATTTCGAAGTCATATTATTATTAATCTTATATCAAGAAAGGTTCCCAGACATCATTCATCTTTGAGTCTATCTTCTTAATAATAAGGGAACCTTACTTGGAAAAATGTTATTTATCTTGTCGACTTCCCGGTCATAAAGTATTCCCTTCACCCGCAACTCGGGTGCCGTTGACTTATTAAGTCGTTGTTTACCTTCTCATCTTTCGAGGGGTAAGATTACTGGAACAAGTTGATATCCGTTACCAAGTAATAGCTTGGGAGTTATTGGTAAATTTTCCTTTCCAACTAGATACGACTACTTTGTGGAGTCTTATCAACAAGTATTATACTTGGGGAAAGGGGGACGAACGTTATATTCAGAATCATGAATTCTTTTTGAACTAGGAGTCGTGTAAGAGGCCGAGTAGCGCCGGTCCATCCCCTTTGGCCCAACCGTTGGCCGGGGAGAGCTAGTAAGGCGGTAGACAAGTAAAGCCGTCAGTTCTTCCTTCTACCGGTAGTAAATCTAAATTGAGCTGTACGATCTCGACTGATCATCAAGATTGGAACAGCGGGCGCGGTGAATACTCCATCATTGGTTCATCATCCAAATTCATTTATTTCCTGCAACATGATTACTGTTGGCAGAGTTGGAAAAGAGTCATAACTGGAATTGCAACCCTTTCTTGCAAGTTCCTCTTCTTAATAACGATAATAATATCTCGCTTACTTTGATGTAGCAGATATTCCTTCAAACAAATACTTTAAGTTACCTTGTAACTTCATCGTTCATATTATACTGGCATCATTTCCGTAAATGCATGGCATATGGTTTAAAAGATAGCTTTGAACTGTTTTAAATTATCGTTCAGTTATATATTTGTTGGTGGGCT
Source organism: Saposhnikovia divaricata (assembly GCA_036435485.1). Classification (NCBI taxonomy): domain Eukaryota; kingdom Viridiplantae; phylum Streptophyta; class Magnoliopsida; order Apiales; family Apiaceae; genus Saposhnikovia; species Saposhnikovia divaricata. The sequence continues at coordinate 47,776,982 of CM071594.1, read as the reverse complement.
TTCGCTCACCCTTGCTTTGTTTATATTATGTCACAACAACAGCTAGGACAAATGGCTCGCGTCAGGCGCACTCGGCGCAAGCAGGTTACCCGACCCACCGGACTACCCGCTGAGATGCTAGCCGCCATTGCTGAGGTAGCATAGTTAGACAGCTTTTGTTTCCTGTTTAACTATATGTATAATTAATGTAATCAACGGCAAAACTTTTAAACCTATGATGTTATCCTTTTGGGATTGTAATAACTTTTATTCGTAACCCTTTAATGTAAGACTTATTTCAATTTCATCTCTGGGACTATAACTGTTGTGTGTGTGAGTGGTAATTATTGTGGGGTCACAGCATGTGATTTATTTATTGTGGACTCAAGTCAAGTATTATGAATGGATGTAAGACCGTAACCACCAGATCCCTGACCCCGGATCTGGGGGTGTTACAGCAGCCTTCTTCTTCGACCTTGAGACGTGATCCAAGGATCTTTTTTCAAGTATTATTATATGACTGATTTGTATAACTTACATATGAATTTGATGCCTAATAGTAAGTACAAATACATAACAAAAAACTAATTAAGGGATTCCTGAATTAAGAAATCATGTAAGTAATGCACTTTGTAAAGCAAATGTAATGTAATATGTAATAGAGAATAATAACTCAACAAATAGGAGGAACAAGACAGAGAATGATATTAAAAGAATCACGGAATGCAGAAGATAGAAAGACAAGGTAAATACAAAAAATCAAAATATGCAAAGTAAGGATGAAGTCTGTCAAAGGGTCACCGAAAGAAGTTCATTGTTATGATCAGGCCTCAGTGACGGATAAAAAAATCAGACACTCATTGTTACAGAAGTCTTAAGATTTTAAGTAAGTGCCAGAGGATTCCTATGAACCAGAATCAACCAGAACCGTCAATGACTTATCAATTGGAAAGCATAGAAGACATGAAGATTAAACTTAGTGGAAGTCATCTATGAACCAGACCAGTGTACGAGATGTCACCACGTACGAAGGAAATCAACATGTTAATTGAAGCATCAAAGAATTGATTCAAGTCAGAAGATCTGCAGCTTCAAGATCTTAAAAGAAAAGATGTTAAGGACAAAAGAATAAAAAGATATATTCCCGGAACTTGTGTTTGTTATTAGTTGATTTGATTTTGAACTGATTATTTTTTTATTCGCAAAAAAATTGAAAAACAAGTAATATCGTATTCAACCCCCCTACTATGATATTTTGAACCTACTTGTTATAGATGAATTCAAACATGACTTTGTAACTAACACTTATTTTTAAGTAACTTCCCTCTCCATTTAAAAACAATTCCACTTACTTTTTTGAATTTAATATAAAACATTGGATTCTAATAACCTAAAACAAATAACTATTCGCATTTTCAGTAATATATTTTATATTTATTTTTTATATAATATGTTATTAGTAAAATGTATTATTATTATTATTATAATAATAGAAAAGAAGAAATTGCTTGTTATTAATGTGGCATCCCATAATCCGGGGTACAGATTTGGGGACACTAACCTCAATACAATATAGTACAAACCTGGATATAAGCATAATATAATAAAAGAAAACCCCTTAACCAAGATCGCATACAGGTTATGGTATGAAACAAACCATTAAATAACATCTTTACAATCCAATCTCCAAATAAAATTATTATACAAATTGATAACAAACTAAGTATGTCTGCTGACTAGTAACCAACCTCTGAAAAGCTCAAACCACTACCCGACCAAAGTCCACAACCCGAACGTCACCTCTCGCAGCAGGAACAGGAATACTCTTTTAACCAAAAGGTCTACTCAACTTCTCTATTAACTGGAAAAATAAAACAACAGTGCAAGGGTGAGCCAACAGTGCTTAGCAATCATAAATATATGCATCAATATCAAGAACAGATGTAAATTCTGATCAACAAGAATAATCATCACAGGTTCCAAAGGAATCAGGCTTTAAGGCAATTCAAACTCAATATATGGAATAGAATTGGATTCTTATATAATTTTAAAAAAAATTACAAGGTTATGCTGCTGATCAGTCACGCACTAACCCCGGACAAACGCACACAGCAATGTCCTATAATGGATTCACGGCACACATTGGCTTTATTAACTTCCGACCACGAATCTGGTCCGACCCCTTACGGTCCACATTTTAAAAACATTTCAATTCTATATCAAACGCACGAGGTGTCGGGACAATCGACAACCTTTGCCAACCAAACAACTGGAAAACTCACGTTCCAGAACACCTCATAATCCAATAATCAATGAAGAAATCAAGATCAACAGGTGTCGACAAGCTCAACACGATATATGGGGTAACAAATGAAGAACAACCATCTCAAAAGGTATCGACAAGTTCGATACAAATAATGGGGTGCAAATGAATAAACAATAATAACAATGAGTATTGACAAGTTCAATAGAATAATTGGAGTGGTAGATTTCATCATCAATATAATTAAAGAATAATTTCACTTAAACAAGAAGTGAAAGGAGATACTTGCCTGGTAATCACAACTTAATTTGCCTAACTGTCTGGACGTCTCATTCAACCACTATCTTTTATACATCTCGTCCCCTCGGTTCTACAATCCTCATCTCACGTCAATACTTCTGACTGACCTTTTTCTACTGTAAACACCTCTCGCAGACACACTGAATTCAAATAGAGTATTTAAATACTCAGTCAAACAATTAATCGCTTTTATGACTCACTAACACATAAATCACGTAGCACTTAGCCATTTAGTCCACATTAGACAGACCACACTACTCACACTTAGCATTTAATCCACTTCAGAAATATTTTTAGAACAACCCACGACTCTCGTTTTAACATAAACTGGACTTGGAATGTTTTAAAACAATTTACAGCATTTTTCTGGATTTACTGAACCACAAATACAATTTTAAAACAACAACAAGAATTTGTTTTCAAGCACAACTTGACTCTAAATATTACTGAATGCTTGCAAATCATTTTCTAGATTTTAGAAATTTTTCTAGAATTTTTAAATCCTTTTCTACTTTTTTAAACAATTTATTACTGTTTTTAAATCACTAGAAACTATTAAATAAATTAAATTAAATAAATAAATAAATAAAGATTTTTGAATTTAAATACTTAAATAAAATTTAGAAATAATTCTGAATTTAAATCTCAATGTACAAAATTGATTTTCTAAATTTAAAAGAAAATTTTACTTTTTGAAATAATTTGTAAAAGTCAAAATTGATTAAAGGTAATTATAATTTTACCACAAAAAGGTAAAAAATAAATTTCTTTTTTGGAAATAACAGCCATGGTAAAAGTGAAAAGATTAAAATCAAATGTTTTTACCCAAATTCCTCCCAAACAGATCAATTAGAACAATTTAAACAAAATAAAAAGAAGAAAGAAAAAAAATCAAGAACATGTTGAATGTTCTTCTTTAAACTGCAGAATCCGGCACCATGCCCAGATTCCGGCCGGCGGCCCCAAACCAATACACACTGTCGTTTCTTTGATTTCCTGGAAGCCAACCCATGCCCATCTACGGGACAACACGTTACAGCAACAAACAACAAGTTTAACGATCATAACGAACCGATCGTACAAAATCCGGCAAGCTTGAAATAAACTCCGGCCAAAAATCCGTTCTTACGAAACTCTAAACCGAACTTAGTGTTTTATGTGTCAAAATGATGCTTACAATACATAAAATCTATCCATGGCAGCCATATAAACGAACAATCCTTAAACAAGATGAAACGAAATAAAATATTTTTTCAAATTTTCTTTAACTCGTTCTACTATAAAACAAACATAATCCACACAATTACATACACCAATCGATTCCTGGGAACTAGATAGAGCTTAAGGAATCATCAAAAGGGCTGGAAAACCTCAGAATCAAAAAGCCCCAAAAATCGATGATGAACCCTAAAATACAAAGAAAAATGCAGAATAATAAGAAAATTCATGTAAAATTGAAATCTTACCCAAACTGAAAATTGATTGAGGATTATGAAACTAGATATCGTGGTCTTCGTTTTGAATATTTGAGCGTCGAAATCGGACATCGACATCACTTCCAAAAGTGTGAACGATCTTCAAGCATCTTCAAGAACACCTTGAAATTAATTTCTTTGAAAATTAAAATTTTTGATACATATAAATATATATATATATATATATATATATATATATATATATATATATATATATATATACATATATATTTTGATGAATGGGATTAGGACAATGCCAATATGAAAGCTGCCTTGACTTGCAGTAAACATGTAAATAAAATAAATCCATAATACCTTGATACCAATATGTCAACCAAACCTCATATCATTTATTCTCGATCGCGTCCTTGAAATCAAATACTACAATCAAACACATACGTCATTAGATACACGTCAAACATGATTCGATTAACAACTCAATTCTCACTCTTATAAAAAAACATTTTGGTTTGTTAAAACTTTTGAAATACAGCCTCGAATATTTTATTGGTTTAAAACAAATCAAAAATCATTTTTTTTGTCCACTGAAAATCCTTTTTGAAAATACTTTTAAATCCATTTGAAATATTTTAAATAAGATTTTTTTATTAACAAAATACCTTTAAAACACTTTTACCCACGACATTTACAATGCGGAAACCAATAAACTTCATAACCTCGACTTTGACATAACCCACTACAAGAACAAAATTCTGAAATAACTTGTTTGTAATATTAACTCTCCCGGGGTCACAACCCCCTCGGTATTATTCACAAGGCAACTTTCACTCTAACAATTTCAAACAAACCCTAGCTTTTATTAACATGAAAATTTGGCTTAATACGCGTCAAATCATTTATACGCCTCCAATGAATAACTTACGACCTTTAGAGTTCCTCTCAACTGCGCTAATTTGAGTTCTTGAAATCAACTCCTGAAACATAACTATAAATACTCACAAGTCCTTGAATTTGACTCTACACACTACAAACCCAATGTTTAACACTACTCAAATTAACTACAGAAATTATAGCATTTATTCACCGCTTGCGTTTCGAAATATTCCAAAACAAAATACACATTCACCACTTATCCTTCTGACTATTCACTTTTTTTCCCGTCATCTTACTCACGTCCTAGTTCATTACCGCATCTTGGTACCTCTTAATTCTTTGATAACTCATGTTGAAATGTTATGACATATATCACCTTTGTTTGTAGAGCTAGGCATTCAAGCTTCCACTTCTAACGTCTTTTCTATCGAAGATCGAACATGACCTATTCGTAAAATGGACTATGCCCGGAACACAACGCCTCAGGTACTACCCAATCATCCACAATAATTCCATATATATATATATATATATATATATATATATAAAATATTAAAACGAAACATGCCTCAGATAAAACTTTGAGAAGAAGAATATCAAGAATTCCCCCAATCATTCTTACTCCACTTTCAACGTACAATGTCGATCGAGAGGAGAATAACTGGGAAACTTCTATCCATCCTTAATCCCATTGTTTTGCTGAGCACCCAATTTTGATTGAGAGAGAAAACAACTAACTCTGATATCCACAATTTCGAAACTAATGACCATGGAAATTATCACGATCAACTCCAACTCACGTGTTGAACACTTTTGCTCGTGAATACAAACAAATACCTTCTTAGGCAATACACAACCTCAAACTTTATACGAAAATCGCCATACATCACAAAGTTTCCATGTTCATCCGGTTCAAATACTGCTGGAGCAGTTATTACTTCTCCTTAACCCTTAGAAGCTCTCTTCACGTCTATTTGCTCATTAACACCTTTTTGTTTCCATTGATAAGCTTACTTAATGCCGTGGCTATCTGGATAAAACTTCCAATAACCTTTAGTAGTTTCTGGTTCATCCATCAAAACGTCCAACCACACACCATTAGTAATAACTAATCGTGTCCGTATCGATTGAAAATGTTGCTTGAATAATATCTTACAATTTATATCAAAATTCTTGTGCCTGATCTTCCTCTTCTTGAAATTTCTTAAAGTATTTTCAAATGATCTGCATGCTCTTTACCAATCTTCAAAATGTTGAAAGATCATTTGTAACTATAATTAAAATTTCAATCACATACTCCTTCTCTTGCGAAAATCCCTTTAATTAAATTGATAGCTCCAGCATTTCCTTTAATGTCATCCGCTATTGAATTCCTTGAGACTGATTCCCGATTTGAGAACAAATAACAAACAAGCTCTACATCTTTGTCTGATGATAATCCTCGTCATCCCTCAACATATACATTCGAAAATCATTAACCACTAAAAATCTGCTCTGATTTAACTATTTCCTTTTTGGCATCTCCTTGTGTGCAAACAACTTCATAATCTCGATACCGTAATCTTTTAATCTGCGTGTTCGCTACAACTTCTTTATCTACCTCCAGCTTTGAAACACAACCTACACATCTCTTGAGAATCACAATCTCACTTTCTTTCCCTCCCAATTGCTTGTACTTTGAAGTGTAGCTACTCCATTGAATCACACCTAACTCTTTTTACTGCCATCACATTCGAATTCTTGATAACGTCATTCATAGTAATATTTAATTTCTAGCTTCCTAGTATTTACAGAAAACAGTTCTATGACTCTCATAATAGGGTCTACTAGTACTGATATGACACAATCTCTGACAACATGTCTTATCTTCCTACACTTTTGACACACAACTTTAACATCTGACTCTGTCACTTGTTATCATCTTATTCCTTCCGATTACACTTACAACTCTCAGCATTTACCTCAACACAACCTCAATATGCTTTCCCTCGAAATCTTATCTTCCATCTATGGGGTCTTGTTAATCTCTGCTAATTCTCAACCTATAGGCATATACTGTGCCCTTACTCTTCCAGCTCTAGATCTTTCCAAATTCTACATTCTTCCCTTAACTGAATCACAAGTCTTTTTTTAATCAATACTAACTATCACACGCCAAACATCTCCATCATCATTCTCTTTTCAATCTTTAATAAAACCCGCAATCTTTTGCTCTTGTAACCTACTCTTTACTTTTACTCAATTGTCAGTAATACAGAATCTTTGTACATGTGTCATCACCAATAATTGATTCAATTTGATATTTCATCTATGTTTTTAACACAATTTCTCAAACCTACTCAACCAATTCTCCGTCAACGTAATCGTAGTTTCAACCACTTAGGATGTCGTTGCGTCTATCTTCGCAGCTCTTCTTCACTGGTACTTCTAAAATCATTAGGGTTTCTGACAAAAGAAATTAGTGGAATGAATAAGCACCAAGTATGAATATACACTTGGTTTTGTTTGATAAATTTTTTTTAAAGGATCTAACCGAGAGATCAACATGATCTTTGAACTATTATCAGGTTACATTTGTCACTTGGTCAACCACCATAGTACATAAAGATGGCCAGTCTTTAGTACTTACATGACAAACATAATCAGTGGCGTCCCACCGGACTTCTATCACAGAGATAAAATGTCCCTGAATCCCCTATATACATAGGTTGTTCATCTCAGTTTGAATAAAGAGGATCAAGTATTCAGGGAAAATAGAAAGAGTTCAAGAGTCTCAAAATTTTGTATATATAAAGTTGGATCAAGTATCCTCTGAAAAATAGGGATATTTCTGAAAGAATAGGATTGTGTATAAGTAAATCTGGTTTACAAATCTTATCATCAATTAAAGGACAGTTGATCACCAAACGTGTGCATCAACTATCGATTAAACAAACGTTCAAGAAATTCCTAATTATTCATAATCTCACTATTGTCGACTAAGCACTAATATACTTAGTTGCCAAAGCCGGCCAGATAATAATGAGTCGAATAAATAAGAAGATCTCAATTCATTCTCGATTTTTAACCGTCACTGCGCAACAAATGCTTCAACTACGATTTAAACCGAGAATTAATTTATGACAATTTCAAAGCGAGAATAAAAATTTTTAGAACATCTGACAATTTCCTTAGAAAATAAATTGAATGAGATCAATGACTAGGGGTGCACATCTACGCCCTAACTTCCAACCCATGCCAATAATCGCTTTCCACATTATGTTTATAACCTTCTCGTATTCTCTCTATAACGTTCACATCGTAACTAATACCGTAGAAAAGTTCTAGAATATACGTGAAAACCTCGAAATAATATCTTCCAGACTGGTAGCTCCAACTGTTAAATTAGCTTATACGGCTCCGAATTAGCTGTTTCGCTCATAGCCAAATCCTCAAACGAATCGAACTCCTATTCGCACGATATGTCGAAAGACTGCGTAACATCGCAATATTCGTCGTGATAACCTAAGGCGAACCTTATCCTAAATCGTTCTACCCAACTTCTATCTCAGACACGTACACCTATCCCTCCTAATCTGTTTCAGTGACCATAACCTGTAGCTCTGATACCAACTGTGGCATCCCATAATCCGGGGTACAGATTTGGGGCCACTAACCTCAATTCAATATAGTACAAAGTTGGATATAAGCATAATATAATAAAGAATAAATTGCAAAATGCACCCCTTTGGTTCAGACCAAAGTCACTTTAGTACCAATACTTTCAACAATTGCACTTTACATCCTTCAACATGTTTGGGCGCTGCACATTGCACCCCTTTCGTGTATTTTTACCAAAAACCCGGGGATAATTTGGTAAATTCAGAATACTTAATTACATTTTGATCTCTAAAGTATGAAATGTTGCATACATGAACCCATTAACAAAAACTTTCGAATTTTCATAAATTTTTTCGAATTTTTCCTAATTTTTTTTGAATTTTTCCTTTTTTTTTTGAATTTTTCCAAACGATGCATGGAAAAATTACAAAAAATTTAGGAAAAATTCAAAAAATATTACGAAAAATTCGAAAATATTTATGAAAATTCGAAAATTTTTGTTCAAGGATATGCAACATTTCATACTTTAGGGATCAAAATGTAATTAAGTATTCTGAATTTACCAAATTATCAGGGACAATTTGGTAAAAATACACGAAAGGGGTGCAATGTGCAGCATCCAAACTTATTGAGGGATGCAAAGTGCAATTGTTGAAAGTATTGGCACTAAAGTGATTTTGGTCCGAACCAAAGGGGTGCATTTTGCAATTTAGTCTATAATAAAATAAAACCCCTTAACCAAGATCGCATACAGGTTACGGTATGAAACAAACTATTAAATTACATCTTTACAATCCAATCTCCAAATAAAATTATTATACAAATTGATAACAAACTAAGTATGTCTGCTGACTAGTAACCAACCTCTGACAAGCTCAAACCACTACCCGACCAAAGTCCACAACTCGAACGTCACCTCTCGCAGCAGGAACAAGAATACTCTTTTAACCAAAAGGTCTGCTCAACTTCTCTATTAACTGGAGAAATAAAATAACAATGCAAGGGTGAGCCAACAGTGCTCAGCAAGCATAAATATATGCATCAATATCAAGAACAGATGTAAATTCTAATCAACAAGAATAATCATCACAGGTTCCAAAGGAATCAGGCTTTAAGGCAATTCAAACTCAATATATGGAATAGGATTGGATTCTTATATAATTTTAAAAAAAATTAACAAGGTTAGGCTGCTGATCAGTCATGCACTAACCCCTGACAAACGCACACAGCAATGTCCTATAATGGATCCACAGCACACATTGGCCTTATTAACTTCCGACCACGAATCTGGTCCGACCCCTTACGGTCCACATTTTAAAAACATTTCAATTCTATATCAAACGCACGAGGTGTCGGGACAATCGACAACCTTTTCCAACCAAACAACTGGAAAACTCACGTTCCAGAACAACTCATAATCTAAGAATCAATGAAGAATTCAAGATCAACAGGTGTCGATAAGTTCAACACGATATATGGTGTAAAAAATGAAGAACAACCATCTCAAAAGGTATCGACAAGTTCGATACGAATAATGGGGTGCAAATGAATAAACAATAATAACAACGAGTATCGACAAGTTCAATAGAATAATTGGGGTGGTAGATTTCATCATCAATATAATTAAAGAATAATTTCACTTGAACAAGAAGTGAAAGGAGATACTTGCCTGGTAATCACAACTTAATTTGCCTAACTGTCTGGACGTCTCATTCAACCACTATCTTTCATACGTCTCGTCCCATCGGTTCTACAATCCTCATCTCACGTCAACACTTCTGACTGACCTTTTTCTACTTTAAACACCTCTCGCAGACACACTGAATTCAAATAGAGTATTTAAATACTCAGTCAAACAATTAATCGCTTTTATGACTCACTAACACATATTGCACATAAATCACGTAGCACTTAACCATTTAGTCCACATCAGACAGACCACACTACTCACACTTAGCATTTAATCCACTACAGAAATATTTTTAGAACAACCCACGACTCTCGTTTTAACATATACTGAACCACAAATACATTTTCAAAACAACAACAAGATTTTGTTTTCAAGCACAACTTGACTCCAAATATTACTGAATGCTTGCAAATCATTTTCTAGATTTTTATAAATTTTTCTAGAATTTTTAAATCCTTTTCTACATTTTTAAACAATTTATTCCAATTTTTAAATCACTTGAAACTATTAAATAAATTAATTAAAATAAATAAATAAAGATTTTTGAATTTAAATACTTAAATAAAATTTAGAAATAATTCTGAATTTAAATCTCAATTTACAAAATTGTTTTTCTAAATTTAAAAGAAAATTTTACTTGTTGAAATAATTTGTAAAAGTCAAAAAGGTAATTATAATTTTACCACAAAAAGGTAAAAAATAAATTTCCTTTTTGGAAATAAGAGCCATGGTAAAAGTGAAAAGATTAAAATCAAATGCTTTTACCCAACTTCCTCCCAAACAGATCAATTAGAACAATTTAAACAAAATAAAAAGATGAAAGAAAAAAAAATCAAGAACATGTTGAATGTTCTTCTTTAAACTGCAGAATCCGACACCATGCCCAGATTCCGGCAGGCGGCAAATTTCCGGCGGCCCCAAACCAATACACACACTCTCGTTTCTTTGATTTCCTGCAAGCCAACCCATGCCCATCTACGGGGCAACACGTTACAGCAACAAACAACCAGTTTACCGATCGTGCAAAATCCGGTGAGCTTGAAATAAACTCCGACCAAAAATCCGTTCTTACGAAACTCTAAACCAAACTTAATGTTTTATGTGTCAAAATTGATAAGTGGATTTTATATCCACTTGGATCGCTTCAATTCGGCTTAAATTGATTGTCTTGGACTCAAGTTTGTTGTAGATTTGATGAGTTTTGCTTATTTGTGCAGATTTACAAGAATGTCGATTATGGGTGATGCTTCTATCGTTTTTGGAGGATAAATTGATTAAAATTCGGATTTTCCGGGAAGGTTGCGCAGTTTACACTATTTTGGCCATATCTGGAGTTCTAGAAGTCCGTTTTCAGCGATCTTACAGCTCACGCGAAGCTTGGGAGATTTTGTACAACCTGGGACAGAAATCAGGTGCAGGGAGCATGTAGTTAAAATAAGCGCACGTGTTCTTTGTGAAGCAAGGCTGGAAAATTACTGTTTTGCCCTTTTTCTAATTCTAATTGTATTTTGGGCAGTTTTTAGTACCTTAATCGAATCCTAATTGTAATAGAAGGTAATTTCTTGCTGGGCGAGAAATCTATAGCCTATTTAAACACATCTTAGCATTGTAATTCGGATCGTTATTCATTGTAACTTAGAATTGCAAGGGAGAGAGTGGAAAAGGATTCAACGCTCGGTGACAAGCATGGATCTAGATCTACTTCATCTTTTGTATACGTTGAAACATAGATTTGTTTTCTCAACTCTTCGCTTTATTAATATTATTGTTCTTTTCTTTCATATCTTGTTAATTATCATGTTTTCATCAATTTCCATGACGATGAACGGTTCAATTATGGGCTAATCGTTGTCATGGGATTCTAACGGATTTATTTATAGAACTTAGTATCTTGATGCTTTAAAGATCTATGTGTGGTGTATATCTGATATCCTCGTATGGTTATGCTTAATAGATAGATGCGTCGTGAACATCTAAATTGTTAATCTCTTGTGAAGTGAAAGTGGATCTTGAGATTTAGAACTTGTCATGCTAGCATAGGTTCATAATTGTTTATCAATATGATTCGTGGTGTAAGATGAAAATACTTATACTACCCTATGTGATCTTAATGGATAACCTGTTCTTCAACCGTTATATTTTCAAATTCTATAGACATATAGGGTCTAAGCATAATTGGTGTCTATTCATCTTCTATCTCTTTTGTGGATGTATGTTTAGTTTGGTATGCGTATGCTGACAGGTAGCGTATACTTAATTCATGTTATCCGATCAGATATCAAAACCATTGCATATAGAGATTAAAGGCGTCAGATCTAAGGGAAGTACTTAATGAAGTTAGGATCCCATGTTTATTCTCATATTAGTAATTCGATTTCAATCTCATTAGTTACTTTAATTCTTAGTTTAATATTTGCATCCTAGTTTAATTTAGATAATCAACTCCAAATTTATTATTTTTCTTAGCAGTGAATTAAAACCATACATTGTTGCATAGGCATATTTTCTGATTAAAACTTAACCAGATCTCTGCGGAACGAACTTAAATTATATTACTTATGACTACGTGCACTTGCATAATTTTGTGATAACAAGTTTTTGGCACCGCTGTCGGGGATCATCGGTGTTTAATTTAGTTTATGTGCTTGTCATCAATGGTCGTTAGCGTTCACTGACTCGGATTTTCTTACTTAGTTTGTTGTTTCTTGGTGTTTCAGGTACTTGAACGTGTATGCGAACACGTTTGCAAACTCGTAAACTGGCAGAAGAAGAACTTGCAGCAGCAAAAGAGATGGCAGATTTACCAGCAACAGCTAAGGCTTTGAAGGATTATTCTCAGCCTAAGATCAATGACATTCAGTCTAGCATTGTCAGGCCAGCTATTGTAGCTAATACTTTCGAAATCAAGCCGGGCACGATTCGGATGGTGCAGAACTCAGTTCAGTTTGGGGGTACTCCTACGGAGGATCCTAACATGCATATCAGGGACTTCATTTAGATCTGCAGCACTTTCAAGTTTAATGGTGTGCCGGATGATGTGATCAAATTGAGGCTTTTCCCATTCTCTCTGAGGGATAAGGCTAAGGGCTGGTTACACTCTTTACCAGCCGGTTCCATTACTACATGGGAGGATCTTGCTCAAAAATTTCTTAATAAATTCTTCCCTATGGCGAAAACTGCAGCAATAAGGAACCAGCTAACTCAATTTCAGCAGCAATCTGGTGAATCTTTGTGTGAGGCTTGGGAACGTTATAAGGAAATGCTTCGTAGGTGTCCACATCATGGCATGCCTGACTGGATGGTTATCAATGGTTTTTACAATGGGTTGGGAGCACAGTCTAGACCTTTGCTAGATGCAGCATCAGGTGGAGCTCTGTGGGCTAAGAGCTATGAGGAGGCTTATGATTTTATTGAGACGATGGCTGCTAATGAATATCAAAATCCAACCCAGAGGCTTTCTCAAGGCAAGGTAGCGGGTGTTCTTGAAGTTGATGCGGCTACAGCCATTGCAGCTCAGTTGAAGGCTCTCACTATGAAAGTGGATTCTCTTGCGAATTGTGGAATTCAGCAGGTTGCTAGTATTTGTGAGTTATGTGCGGGCGCACATGAGACAAGTCAGTGTGCTATCTTTTCTGAAACAGCACAGTTCGTGAGTAATTTTCAGAGACCTGCTGCACCAGTTCCAGCCACTTATCATCCGAATAACAGGAATCATCCCAATTTCAGCTGGAGCAATAATCAAGGTGCTCAACAACAGCAGCCTTATCAGCAGTATGGAGCTAAGCCATTCAATCAAAGATTTCAACAGCCATATGCTCCAAGGCCACCATATCAACCTCCGGGATTTCAGCAGCAACAACCCCAGGCTCATGTGGGGCAATCTTCTAATGAAAAATCAGAAATGGATGAGTTGAGGATGATGATTAAAAGCCTGTCAGTTTCTCAAAAGACCTTGGAAAACCAGATGGGACAGCTTGCAAGTGCTTTGCTTAGTAGGCCACAAGGAACTCTTCCTAGTGATACCGAGACTAATCCAGGCAGGAGGGATGGAAAAGAACAGGTGAAGGCTGTGACTTTGAGATCGGGAAAGGTTACAACAGATCCTAAATCAGCCGCTAACGAAGATGAAGAAGTGCAGAATCAGCAAGTTGAAAAATCTGCAGTGCCCGAGATTGAGAAATCTGACTTAGTAGCTGATGAGATAGATGGTGAAGTAGAGACAAGCAAGGAACCTGTTAAAGCTTCTCCGGAGCAGTCTACAAAGAATACTCAGATCTATCCTCCTTCTCCATATCCTAGAAGAATCCAGAAGCAACAGTTGGATACGAAATTTGCTAAGTTCTTAGAGGTGTTCAAGAAGTTGCAGATAAACATTCCCTTTGCCAAAGCTCTTGAATAGATGCCGAGCTATGCCAAGTTCATGAAGGGGATTCTGTCTCGTAAGTTGAAGCTCAAGGAATTAGAGACCGTTGCTCTAATGGAAGAGTGCAGTGCTGTGCTGCAACAGAAATTGTCTCAAAAACTAAAGGATCCTGGTAGCTTTATTATTCCATGCACTATTGGTAATTTATCTTTTGAGAAGTGCTTGTGTGACTTGGGAGCTAGCATCAATCTCATGCCCTTGTCATTTTACATGCAACTTGGTCTACCGGAGCCAAAGCCAACCAACATCTCTTTGCAGTTGGCTGATCGTTCAGTTACATATCCTAGAGGCATAGTGGAGGATGTTTTGGTGAAAGTTGACAAACTCATATTTCCTGCTAATTTTGTTATCTTGGATTTTGAAGAGGATAAGAAGATTCCCATAATCTTGGGAAGACCGTTCTTAGCCACTGGTAGAACCTTGATCGATGTGCAGAAAGGGGAGCTCACCATGAGGGTGCAAGACCAGAATGTCACTTTTAATGTCTTTAATGCAATGAAATTTCCCTCAGATGAAGAAGAATGCTTGAAGGTGGATTTGGTTGATTCTGCAGTTACTATGGAAATTAAGCAGTTGCTTAAGTCAGATTCTTTGGAAAAAGTTTTAGTTGGTGACTCTGATTTTGAAGATGAGGAAATAGCCGAGCAACTTCAACAGCTAAATTCAGCTCCTTGGAGGAGATTTGATATGCCTTTTGAATCTCTTGGGTTAGCAGAACTTAAAAATTCGGAGGGGCGTCTGAAACCATCTATTGAGGAAGCTCCTACACTTGAACTCAAACCACTTCCAGAACACTTGAGGTATGCTTTTCTTGGTGATGCATCTACATTACCTGTTATTATTGCCTCTAACTTGTCAGCTAGTGCGGAAGAAAACCTCTTGCGAATTTTGAGGGAGTTCAAGTCAACAATTGGTTGGACCATAGCAGATATCAAGGGAATCAGCCCTTCTTATTGCATGCACAAAATTCTGCTAGAGGAAGGAGCTAAGCCTACTGTTGAACATCAGCGAAGACTCAATCCTATTATGAAAGAGGTGGTGAAGAAGAAAATTCTAAAGTGGTTAGATGCGGGTATTATCTATCCTATCTCAGACAGTTCTTGGGTGAGTCTGGTCCAATGTGTGCCTAAGAAAGGAGGCATGACAGTTGTTCCTAATCAGAAGAATGAGCTCATCCCTACTCGGACAGTCACGGGGTGGAGAGTTTGCATGGATTATCGGAAGCTCAACAAAGCCACGAGAAAAGACCACTTTCCTCTTCCATTCATTGATCAGATGTTAGACAGGTTGGTGGGACACGAGTATTATTGTTTACTTGATGGTTATTCGGGCTATAATCAGATTTGCATTGCTCCGGAAGATCAAGAGAAGACCACATTCACATGTCCTTTTGGCAATTTTGCTTTTTGTCGAGTTTCTTTTGGACTTTGTGGTGCTCCTGCTACTTTTCAAAGGTGCATGATGGCTATTTTTTCAGACATGATTGGCACGAATGTGGAGGTTTTTATGGATGACTTCTCAGTTTTTGGTACTTCATATGACGAGTGCTTGCATAATCTTGGCTTGGTATTGAAACGTTGTGTGGAGACTAACTTGGTGATTAATTGGGAAAAGTGTCACTTTATGGTGCAAGAAGGAATTATTCTTGGGCACAAGGTATCTGGTAAGGGGCTTGAAATGGATAAGGCTAAGGTGGAGATAATCGAAAATCTTCCTCCACCTATCTCTGTTAAAGGAATTCGCAGTTTTCTTGGTCATGCGGGGTTCTATCGGAGATTCATTCAAGACTTCTCGAAAATCTCTAAACCTTTGTGTAACTTGTTGGAGAAGGATGTTCCTTTCAAGTTTGATGATGAGTGCCTTGAAGATTTTGAGCTCTTGAAGAAGAAGTTGACTACTACACCAGTCATTACCGCACCTAATTGGGAGGAACCGTTCGAACTTATGTGTGATGCTAGTGACTATGCTGTTGGAGTTGTGCTTGGTCAAAGGAAGGATAAAATTTTTCATGTGGTTTACTATGCTAGTAAAACCCTCAATGATGCACAGCTGAACTACACTACTACGGAGAAGGAGTTGCTAGCAGTTGTCTATGCTTTTGAGAAATTCAGATCTTATTTGCTTGGTACTAAGGTGATTGTGTACACGGATCATGCTGCTATTCGATATCTCATATCGAAGAAGGATTCAAAGCCTAGATTGATTCGTTGGGTGCTTCTTTTGCAAGAATTTGATGTGGAAATCAAGGATAGGAAAGGAACGGAAAATCAAGTAGCAGATCATCTGTCACGCTTGGAGGACCATGGTAAGGATTCGCATAACAAATCTCTTATTAATGAATCTTTTCCAGATGAGCAGCTTTTTGGAGTGCAAGATGAAGAGCCATGGTTTGCAGATTTTGTGAACTATTTGGTGAGCAATGTGATTCCTCCAGATCTTTCGAGTGCTCAAAGGAAGAAGTTTCTATATGACGTGAAGTGGTACCGTTGGGATGAGCCATTTCTGTTTAGACAATGAGCAGATCAGATGATCAGACGATGTATTCCGTATAGTGAGACGGAGGGTGTGTTGCGAGATTGCCACTCAACTGTTTATGGTGGTCATTATGGTGGAGAAAAGACAGCAGCTCGTGTGCTTCAAGCAGGTTTTTATTGGCCTACCTTGTTTAAGAATGCTCATCGGTTTGTAATGAGTTGTGACCGATGTCAAAGGGTTGGCAATATTTCTAGAAGGAACGAGATGCCTCTTAACATGCTTCTTGAGGTGGAGATCTTTGATGTTTGGGGAATTGACTTCATGGGACCTTTTGTTTCTTCATGCAATAATCAGTACATCTTGCTAGCTGTGGATTACGTGTCTAAATGGGTCGAGGTTAAGGCGTTGCCGACCAATGATGCGAAGGTGGTATTGAATTTCTTGCATAAGCAAATTTTCACGCATTTCGGAACTCCACGTGCTATAATAAGTGATGAGGGAACTCATTTTTGCAATCGCCAGTTTACTTCATTAATGGCTAAGTATAATGTGACGCATCGTGTTGCTACAGCCTATCACCCTCAAACGAATGGCCAAGCTGAAGTTTCTAACAGGGAGATCAAGAGAATTCTGGAGAAAGTGGTGAATCCGTCTCGTAAGGATTGGTCATTGAAGTTGGATGAAGCTGTGTGGGCATACAGAACTGCCTACAAGACTCCTCTAGGTATGTCTCCGTTTCAGTTGGTTTATGGGAAAGCATGTCATTTGCCTACAGAATTAGAACACAAATCTTATTGGGCATTGAGGAAGTTGAACTTGGATATCAAGGCTGCGGGTAAAAAACGGTTGCTTCAGTTGAATGAACTTGTGGAATTTCGTGAGCAAGCTTATGAAAATAACAAGATGTATAAGGAGAAGGTCAAGAGGTGGCATGATAAAAGGTTGGTACCAAAAGCATTCTTGCCAGGTCAACAGGTGTTGCTATTTAATTCTCGCCTCAAACTTTTTCCGGGAAAACTCAAGTCAAGATGGTCGGGTCCATTTATTGTTAAGACGGTGTTTCCACATGGAGCTGTTGAAATTTTCGAAACAACACCGGATCATGCTTTTAAGGTGAATGGACAGCAGTTGAAGCATTATTATGGAGGGTCGTTTCAACGCGATAAGGTTTCCACCGTTTTGGCGTCTACTTGATTCGGAAGAAGAACGTCAAGCTAATGACGTAAAAGGAGCGCTTCTTGGGAGGCAACCCAAGCCTTGTATATGAATTGTATATTGTTCTTTCTTCAAAAAAAAATGTATTTTTGAGCAGGCTGCACCTGTGTAACGTAGGTTGCGCCTGCATTTCTGTCCCCCACGCAGGTTGCGCCTATGTAACGCAGGCTGCACCTGCGTTACTGGTCTGTGCGCAGACTGCGCGCTTGTTGCGCAGGCTGCTCCTGCGTGACTGCATTAGGTGCAGTTTGCGCCAGCCGCGCGCAGGCTGCCCAGAGAGCAGTTGTTCAGGATTTTTTTTCCAGCTGATTTATAAAAAATAAAAAAAAATCCCAATTCCTTTTCTATCTTTTATATACTCTCATCTCTACACCTAAATCTAATCCTATATCAAATCTAAAACCCTCCATCTCCTCTTCAAATTCTTAAACCTATATCAATTCTAATTCAAATTTTAATCTCCTCTTTTATATCTCCATTCAATTTCCTATCTTATACACCTATACTTACACAAATATATAAACCCAATCCCTAATTTTAAAATCTCTAAACCTCCATTCAAATTTCAAGGAGCAATAAGGATTCAAGTTTGGGGGTTTTCATTGCAAGTTTCACCTCTTCAATTCGTATTGGGTATATTTCTTCCTTAATTCTTATTACGAATTTGTGTTCTTGTAAATTTGGGGATTTTGTGGTGTTCTTGTTAAAAGGGGGGTTTTTTTGTGTATTTTGGTGATATTGTTGAGTTGAGAATTGATTGTGTTATGGCTCCTAAGTGAATGAGGGGTGGTTCGAGTAGGGTGGAGAGATTTTCTTCTCCGGAGGCGGAGGTTGAGTATAATTGATTGTTGTCAAGGTCGGTGGCGAAAGAAAGGGGGTTTTTTCCAACTTGTCATTATGGGTTGGTTGATGTGATTAGTGAGTTACGATGGGGAGAGATATGTAAGGCACCTGCTCCAATTCCGTTGAATGTTGTTAGGGAATTTTATACGAATGCTAAAGATGGGCAGAACGGTGTGTGTATTGTTCGAGTTAAACGGGTGGATTACAGTTCAGATGCTATTCGTCCGATTTTAGGACAACCACCTAAGCTTGTGGTGGATGAAAATTGGGCACTGAAGACTAGTGATGATGTGGATATGGAGGCGATTGTTCGTGAACTATGTGTTCCCGGTACAGGTTGGAAGTACAAGTTGGGTACTAATGAGCCACTTACTTTTCCGTCTTCTGCTATGAATAAGTTTGCACGAGCATGGTATCTATTTCTTTGTTCCAATATTATGCCTACTTCTCATACGGGTGACGTCACAGCTGACAGAGCGATTATTCTTTGGGGCATTCTAAAGGGAAAGTACATTGATGTCGGCTATATTGTTCATCAGAATATTCGCAGGTGTTTAAGGTCTAGTGCACTGTCGTCGATGCCCCATGCTTCTATTATAGCTGGGTTGTGTATGGTTAGTGGTGTTACATGGGGTGCGGATGAGGAGTTGCAGTCACCTTTGGCTTCCACTGTTGACGTGTCTATTGTTCGGATGCCGGAATGGCAAGGCGGAATCCCACATCCTAGGGGGCTCGGGTATGATGTTAGTGGTGCTGGTACTAGTGGTCAGGGAGCGGGTGCTCCGCCACGGGTTTCGAGAGTACCAAGGGTTTTGGATGCCCACTTTATAAGTTTGTATAGGCGTATGGATGCTATACATGCTAGTAACCGGGAGTATGCTGAGGATATGGCTACACCTTTGAGAGATGCGGGTATTCAGGCCCGGTGGCCCATTTATGGAGCTCGTACACTTTATCCACCGCCAGATTCTGATTCATCCGAGGATGAGGACGAGTAGGTATGTTTTCTGCTATCCCTCGTATTTACTTCCATTCAATGCGGACATTGAATCTTTCAAGTTTGGGGGTGGTTTGGGGGATAAGTAGTGTATATGTAGTTATTTGTGATTGTGAGTCATTGTGTTCATTTAGGATATCATGCTTTGCATATTAGTAGTAATTCATGCATGTTTGTTCGTATTAATTATGTTTGTTTCATGTAGGGCATTTAGTTTTTGTTTCGTATACCATGTGAGTTTATATTAGTTGCATTTCATGGCATGCATATTTCATGATCCCTTAAGACGAGCTAATTCTGATTGGTAGGTAGGTGTCTAATTGAGTGTGGTAATGATGAATAGAGGGTTGACTTATAGTTTTATGAAATTGACTTATGTGCTTCAGAAACAAAACTAATTACACGGTCTCATTGGGTGCTTTTGGGCTAGGTTAGGTTCATGCTTGTTTGGATGTTTTGAGATTTAATCACTTGATTATATTTAGAATTTTCGTTATTCCCTTGATGGCCTAGAACACTTAAGTCTATGTTTGGGGAAAAACAGGGATTTCATGCTTAATTGTAAATAATTGTCAATAATTGCTAGATGTCAAATGGCTAGTAGCTGGCTCATATTTATATGAGTAGTCTAGGGTTGGAATTGAGAATTCTCATTCCAGATGGCATATATGAAAAAAAAAGCAGAAAAAAAGAAAAAAAAAAGAGTCAAAAGTGACAATTGTTTATATGCAAAATTAACCAGGGTGAGCTCTTTAATACTCGAGCTATTAAGTTCGCGGGGACTTTGTGCCTAGTGACCTAAGGCTTTTATAGTCTGGGATCCACTAACCTAACGCTCGCTACATGGGTATTATTGTATAAGCCTTTTGGGGTCTCATCCATTGCACGGTTAAATAAGCATGCTTGTATATATGTGTCGTAGTAGTTAGTAATAAAGCATGAATTTCTGTCTACCTTGGATAAGGATGGAGGTGTTTCTAGGTTATGAAGTGTCTACAGTCTATTCTATTTATAAACCTATGATTGTCTTGACGAAGAGCATGTATGATTTTGATCTAGTGTTGGGAGTATTTCTGATGAGCATTGCACACACGCACGTTTCTGTTCATGTATTGTTAGTATACGGGAGCTTAGTCGAGCTCTATTTGGATTTAGTTGCATTCTCTAAGATATTTGCTTGCTAGTTGGTTTTGGTTAGTTTGAAGGGGATCGTTGCATTTTCATTTTAGTTGCATTCATGCATTGCATTGTTATTGCATTGTTAGTTAGATGGATTTTGTGGGTACATTCACTATAGGCCCTCACGAGACCTTACTCGTCCACTAGGGCTGCCTAGGGGTTTAAAGGGCTTGTTGCATATGCCAAATGCAACCATGATCACCTACGGAAGTGGTACTAGTTAGTTAGTTAGTTGTAATTGTATATGCTTGAGGACAAGCATCGGTTTAAGTTTGGGGGTGTGATAAGTGGATTTTATATCCACTTGGATCGATTCAATTGGGCTTAAATTGATTGTCTTGGACTCAAGTTTGTTGTAGATTTGATGTGTTTTGCTTAGTTGTGCAGATTTACAAGAATGTTGATTATGGGTGATGCTTCTATCATTTTTGGAGGATAAATTGATTAAAATTCGGATTTTCCGGGAAGGTTGCGCAGTCTACACTATTTTGGCCATATCTGGAGTTCTAGAAGTCCGTTTTCAGCGATCTTACAGCTCACGCGAAGCTTGGGAGATTTTCTACAACCTGGGACAGAAATCAGGTGCAGGGAGCATGTAGTTAAAATTCGCGCACGTGTTCTTTGTGAAGCAAGGCTGGAAAATTAATGTTTTGCCCTTTTTCTAATTCTAATTGTATTTTGGACAGTTTTTAGTACCTTAATCGAATTCTAATTGTAAATAGAAGGTAATTTCTTGCTGGGCGAGAAATCTAGAGCCTATTTAAACATATCTTAGCATTGTAATTCGGATCGTTATTCATTGTAACTTAGAATTGCAAGGGAGAGAATGGAAAAGGATTCAACGCTCGGTGACAAGCACGGATCTAGATCTACTTCATCTTTTGTATACGTTGAAACATAGATTTGTTTTCTCAACTCTTTGCTTTATTAATATTATTGTTCTTTTCTTTTATATCTTGTTAATTATCATGTTTTCATTAATTCCCATGACGATGAACGGTTCAATTATGGGCTAATCGTTGTCATGGGATTCTAACGGATTTATTTATGGAACTTAGTATCTTGATGCTTTAAAGATCTGTGTGTGGTGTATATCCGATATCCTCGTATGGTTATGTTTAATAGATAGATGCGTCGCGAACATCTAAATTGTTAATCTCTTGTGAAGTGAAAGTGGATCTTGAGATTTAGAACTTGCCATGCTAGCATAGGTTCATAATTTTTTATCAATATGATTCGTGGTGTGAGATGAAAATACTTATACTACCCTGTGTGATCTTAATGGATAACCTGTTCTTCAACCGTTATGTTTTCAAATTCTATAGACATATAGGGTCTAAGCATAATTGGTGTCTATTCATCTTCTATCTCTTTTGTG
Source organism: Saposhnikovia divaricata (assembly GCA_036435485.1). NCBI lineage: Eukaryota > Viridiplantae > Streptophyta > Magnoliopsida > Apiales > Apiaceae > Saposhnikovia > Saposhnikovia divaricata. Next base: position 47,754,331 of record CM071594.1, on the reverse strand, counting down.
GATGTATGTTTAGTTTGGTATGCGTATGCTGACAGGTAGCGTATACTTATTTCGTGTTATCCGATCAGATATCAAAACCATTGCATATAGAGATTAAAGGCGTCAGATCTAAGGGAAGTATTTAATGAAGTTAGGATCCCATGTGTATTCTCATATTAGTAATTCGATTTCAATCTCATTAGTTACTTTAATTCTTAGTTTAATATTTGCATCCTAGTTTAATTTAGATAATCAACCCCAAATTTGTTATTTTTCTTAGCAGTGAATTAAAACCATACATCGTTGCATAGGCATATTTTCTAATTAAAACTTAACCAGATCTTTGCGGAACGAACTTAAATTATATTACTTGTGACTACCTGCGCTTGCGTAATTTTGTGATAACAAAAATGATGCTTACAATACATAAAATCTATCCATGGCGGCCATATAAACGAACAATCCTTAAACAAGATGAAACGAACTAAAATATTTTCTCAAAATTTTCTTTAACTCGTTCTACTATAAAACAAACATAATCCACACAATTACATACACCAATCGATTCCTGGGAACTAGATAGAGCTTAAGGAATCATCAAAAGGGCTTGAAAACCTCAGAATCAAAAAGCCCCAAAAATCGATGATGAACCCTAAAATATAAAGAAAAACGCAAAATAATAAGAAAATTCATGTAAAATTGAAATCTTACCCAAACTGAAAATTGATTGAGGATTATGAAACTAGATATCGTGGGCTTCGTTTTGAATATTTGAGCGCCGAAATCGGACATCGACATCACCTCCAAAAGTGTGAACTATCTTCAAGCATCTTCAAGAACACCTTGAAATTAATTTCTTTGAAAATTAAAATTTTTGAAAAATATATATATATATATATTTTTTGATGAATGGGATTAGGACAAGTGGCTGGAAGCTGATTGGTGAGATGGAGATAAGATCGTGATAGGCCAGTAAAATTATTAACGAGATATTTGTTTCTGAATTGCTCGGAACCCTAATTAACTTTTAATAGATCCTAAAATTACCAATTAAATCAATTACGGGTCCGATTTAACGAAAATAATTTTTGGAAAAATACTGAAATAGAATACTGGAAATTTATAAATCTCATGAGACGAATAAATTATGAGTTTTGAATATTTGAGATTTATTTGAAGAATATTGTTACGAATCGAATTAAAATCGAATCCCCAGGGATTTTGAAAACAGCTCTTACTGGATAAGCACAAATTGATCGCACAGATTACGAAAAATTTTAAAAATGATTATCTTGGAGTCTAATACAATCAAGAAACACGTAAAGGTTCCTGAACAATCATTCCCGGTCCTTTTATTTATATCTAACGATACCATCTCATATTCACGATATAATTATCCACCATACCGAATCGAAATATTTATGTAAATTCATAATAATCTAAAATAAATCATAATAAAATATTTTCACCTTGATCACTTAATAATAACACATATCCCCAAATATCAATCAACATTTACACCTTGACTAGCCAAACTAAAATTAAAACAAAATATTTTTATTCCTATTTATGAAAAATAGTAATTATATAAATTTAATATCTCGGTTATTACAATTAAATGTTTATTGTAGAAAATAAGTTAGGAGTGGAGAGACATCTATACTATCAATACTATATTATAATAAGCAAAAGGGGTATAATTTGTAGTTTGGTTATCCCTCATTCACAACCGTTAAGTCATCAACTCAAATAGATCATGATCGTTAATTATAAAAATACTAAAAGTTATTATATACAGAGGTCCAAGGTTCGATTCCCGCTAACAACATATTAATTTATATTTAATACTAAAAATTATTATATACAAAGATTTAAGGTTTTAATTCTTCCAATAATATATTAAAATTAATATTTATAATATTATATTACACTATAAACAAATTAAAAAAAATTAAAAGTAACTCATACTTTGCATGGGCTATAAGTTAGTTATTTATAAATTTTCCATAAATTTTCCATATAAAAATTTTATAACCTTAGGTAGTCGAGGGATAACCTCAAACTCATTTTTTTAATAAATAATGAGAAGAAGATCCTAATGATTAAACAATTACTAAAATATTGTTACTGTAGAAGTAATCTTTTTTCGATATTCCAAATATTATACCTTAAGATTTAAGAATGTAAATAACTTATTTATTGATCTTTTCCGGCCAAAATGGAGAATTTTAAGAACAACGTACGGTAGGATCTTTGTCAATCTAGGCGCCTACACGAGTAAAGCGTTTGGATTGCCTTTCATGCTCAGATTCGACATTAGTTAACAAATGAAGAAATTGCTTACTAACAATTATAGATACCCTTTCCCTTTATGAAATGTTTTGACCATTTTAGACTTCTCACCGGAGTGGATTGCCCTTTTGGGTACTTGCTGTGGAAACACGTTTTGGTTTCTTTTTTCTTGCTTAAAATATCTAACCGAGACAAGACAAGTACACGTACGGAAAAATAAAAAAAATACACGAGGGAAAAATTTTGTAATGACGACATGCTGTTTTTTGTTTTCGAAGTGATGTTGTGATTTAGAGCATTCTCAACAAAGTCTGCATCTTCAACCCTATCCCTATTATTTGGGGGAATCTGCAACTTTTGAGCAAATATGATGATCCATCCCAAACCCCAAAATAGGGTATAGTTTTAGGGATTGAAATCAAACCCCCATATTTGGGGTTTTACTGTAGTTCCCCATATCTGATCCCGTGCTGCCAGATCTGTCTTCCTTTCTTTTTAAATTGTATTTGTAGTAGTGAGTGGGGTTTGATAGTTAAAATTGTAAGTGAAAGAGAGAGAAAAAAGTAATATAAAAAAGAATATAGGGATATGAGAATGGAAAATGGGGAATGGGATGTAGAAATTTTTTGATAATTTTGGGAATTTACTATTTTTGTTTGAGATTTTTAGTAAGTTTTTGGGGATGGGGCTTCCAATAAGAGTGCTCTTATATGATAACTAGTAGATAAAGCCGCGCTTCGCGGCGGCGTTACAATTTTTTTAAAAAAGTTCAATACATATTTACGTTATATTATATTATCAATATTATCAAAATCCCAACTTTAATATATATTATAATAAAGATTTTATTAAAAATTTTATTCAAAAAAGTCTAACCCTAAAATTAAAAAAAATATGACATCAGTATCAAATTCTAACAGTTAATACAATCTTTTCTAATGAGCCGTCTTCCCGTTAAACACATTTGGAACCGCTCTTATTTGGAATTGAAATTCTAACTTCATTATTATTGATGACACTTATCTTATAAAATATAAATTTTTTCTTAAAAATTAAAACATTAAAAGAGAGTAAATTCCAATTTTTACATTCTTTAAACTTTCTAATATTCATGGAGTTTCAAAAGATGAAAATACATATTATATTTTCTGTATATTATAGATATTCATATATTTATTTACAACTTTCGCATGAGAATGTCTCTCTTTTATGTTAACACGTCAATTTTTAAAATACGAAGACTTTTCGTTGCGTAATTAATATTGAATTTATGGATATATTTTTCTAATGCATGTATAATTAACTTGTATAAAAAAGTTAAAATAAAGGATTTCTAGGAAAGAAGATCTATAGTTTTAAAAACTCGTATAAGATGTCTTCACCGTTCTCGTATTCTACTTCCAAAAAAAATTATTATATGTATTCTTTATATATTCAAACATCTTTTCTACCTCTAATAATTTTTTTAATTATATGTATTTTTTATAAATTCAAACTCTTATTCTATACAAATTAGAACTCCTATTTTACTTACAACAAAACTCTTAATTATACGTCTTACAAACACTTATTATACTTTCAATAAAACTTTTAATTATATGTTTTCCCTATAAATTCAAACTCTTATTCTCTATAAATTTGAAGACGTATCATGCTTCTAATATGTTTAAAAATAGTTTTTAGTTATTAATATTTAAAATCCTAAAATCCTAAAAAATTCAAAATATATTTATCTTCTATTATATCATCAATATTAAATTTTAATATTTAACATATATAATATTCTCTAATAAACCGCTTTCTCGTTAAACACGGGTATTTCTATTGAGCCGCTCTCTCGTTAAGACCAAAACCCTAACTTTTATTATATCCTTATATATAATAAGCATAAAAGGGATATTATCCATAATTTTGGTCACTGTACTACTAAAATAATCTCAACCGTCAAATCTAATATTTTAAAAATAGGCGATCAAGATTATGTCATATTAAAAGAGAAAATTATAATCTAAAAAGGATATAATTAGAAAAGATTGCATTAGAAGTGAATTTTAAAAAGAAAATTATAATCCAAAAAGGATATAATTAAAAAAGGTTGTATTGGAATTAAATTTTAAAACGAAAATTATAATCTGAAAAGGATATAATTAAAAAAAGGTTGTATTAGAATTGAATTTTAATTATTTTTTATTAGTATTAAATAAAATCCATATTTACTATTTGGACTCTATCTTGAGATCTAGAAATCAGATTTGGATGATTTTACAATCCACACGAAACTTATAAAATTAATTTAGTGATGATTTAATAATTACTATTCAAATGCACACTCAGAATCTCAAGAGAAAATAATTGGAAAATAATTGTTAAACCATCATTAAATTAAAGATTATTTTGTTAAATTCTCGTGGGCTGTAAAATTGTCCAAATTATACTTTCTCTAGACTTTCTAAAATTTTTGGGGTTTTAGAAAATGAAAACACATCTTATTTTCTCTTTATATTATAGATACTCCTGTATTTATTTAGGATTCTTGCATGAGATTTTTCTTTTATTATGTTAACACATCAATTCTTTTCTTTTTAAATACGGTGACTTTTTTTTATGACAATAGTATTGGATTTATGAATAAATTTTCCTAATATAAGTATAATTAACTTATATAAAAAATATATAATTTAAGAAGATCGTACTTTCTATAAAATATTTAACTATATGTCTGCTCTATATATTCAAACACCTATTCTACTTCTAGTAGAACGTTTATTTATATATTTTTTCTATAATTTCAAACTTTTATTCTCTATAAATTCGAACTCCTATTCTACTTCCAATAGAACTTTATCGTATGCCTTATAAATACTTATTATAATTCCAATAGAACTTCTAATCATATGTCTTCCCTATAAATTCGAACTTTTCCTTTATAAATTCGAACACCTATTCTACTTCTAATATGTTAATTGATTTTTTTATATTTATTAATGTTTAAAATTCTAAAATTCTAGAAACTTAGAAAAATAGATTGAGACGATCTTAGAGCGCCACCTAAACTCCCGCTATCCTCCTTTATATATATATATATATATTGATGATTGTGTATTTTGAGATCGTATAATTACGTTTTCTATAATAACACAATCTTAAAATATAAGAATGATACATGTATGTCAAAAAGAAAAGGCTAATACAATAATAAATTATAAAGAATATTTTTCGAATACATTCTGAAATTTTACATTGAGTTTTGTTCAAATATTTTGATGACAATATTTTTATATATAGTAAATTGTTATGGGTGTCTAATATGCGAAAAATTTGAAATTTAGATACTTAATAATATTATTTATTTAAATTTTCATTTATTTAACATTTATTTAATGGAATGGTATAAAGCAAACTAGCGCAGAAGCCCGTGCGACTGTTAATATATCAAAATAATTTTTTGCACGAATTTATACATATATTTAAATAATTTTGTAATTAGAAATATGATAAAAAATAATATTTCGATTTTATCTTATACTTGTAGTAATCTTGTAATATTGTATATTGTTTTCATTAATCATATATATTTAAATTTGATTCAGTTTCATAAAACTACTAGAATAATTTTTTTTTGATAAAAATAAAATTATATTTTATTTTTAAAAGTATAATTGTAATTTTAACATACTAATAGTATATTTGTAAAACAATAAGACTTGAGTCATATTAAAAAATCTTTTAGTTTTATTCCTTAAAATTTTCTTACTCCTTTTTTTATACGTATATGTATATCTATATTTATACATTTATATATTTATATGTACGTACACTTTTTTCAAGTAATATTAACTAAAAATAGATTCGTTAATGTAATATATATCAAGCCATTACTGTATTATATATGTTATATACTAATTAGTTAGATAGTAGTTATAAAATCAAATAAAAGATTACCAATAGATATTACTCACCCCGTCCCACCAAATTGTTAGCATTTATGTTTAATTTGGTAAGAAAACTAAAAAAAATTAATAGAGTGAAAACTAAAATAAAAATGGGTAAGTGAGTTCCCACACTTTCTCAATTTAATTGTTAACGCTTGGGATCAATAATATGACTTAAAAAGATGAGTACAATGAATTTAATGGAAGTAGGTAAATTAGTGAGAGTTTGAGACATACTAAAGTTAATAAAAAATGACATGTCATTTCAGAAAACAATAATAAATGAAATGTTCTTTCCAGAAATAAAATTAAAAAAAATAATAGACATAATAGAAGATATTAAAACAATTATTGTGTAATTTAATAGTAGTTTCAATAACAATATTCTTAATTTGAAAATATGTGCCTAACGAATAATAAGATATACTACACATAATTTTTACTTATTTTTGTTCCAGTTTTAGGTTAAATTTTATGTGTCAATACTTGACTAATAAAATCAATTATACTGAAAGATATAAAATATATAAATTATAAATGAAAATAATTAATAACATAATTGATATCTACTTAATCAAAAAAAAAAGTGTAACAAAATTTTATAAAGGTGATTGATTACATAGTTATATGTAAAATTATGAAAATTGAAAAAAATGGAGTTGTAAAAATAATGTTAACTAATATTTATACAAAGTTAAAATTAAAAAAGAAAAAAAAATAAAAGGAAAAGAGTGACTTATTTAATAAGATTTTTGAAAGAATACAAGATTTAATGTAATATAGTGGTTACGATATGAATTTGTTCAAAAGTTAAAATTAATAAGAAAATAAGTTAAATGGTAAGAACATAGTTTATCTAATAAGATTTTGAAAGTAAATTAAAAAAACAATGTAGCAGAGTGGTTATGATATGAACTTATATGAAGAAGGTCGGTGGTTCAATTCCCGGTGTTAATAAAAGTTCTTCCATCTTTTACACAAATTATAGAGGAGTGGCATTATTGGTATTTTTAAAAAAGTAAGGGCAAAATAGTAATTTCATTACCATTATATTGGAACTTTTATCCCTATGTTGAAGTTTAATCTGTACTATATTATAAAAGACAAAACATTAAAGTTTTGGTACGGTACGGTACAGTACAGTACTTACCTTATTTAATTGTTTTACTTTATTACCATTAATTATATTACTTACTTATTAAAAAACAAAACATAATATTTTCTCAAAATATCACACGACACTTCCCCTAAATAATAACTAACTGATAAGTGGATTTCATATCCACTTGGAACGCTTCATATCGGCTTGAATTGATTGACTTGGCCTCAAGTATGTCGTATTTTTGATATGTTTTGTCTAGTTGTGCAGGATTATATACTTTGCTTGGGGTTGGCATTTTCTTTGATTTTGGAGTGAAGGATGTAGACGTTTCCTATGGTGCTATGATAGTCTTGAGCCAAGAAGTTGAAGAGCGGCAACTCGTACAAAAGAAACGGAAGAAAAAGGAGTTAAAACGAAGAAAATGACAAAAATCAGCATTCCGGCAGTTTCAGCGTGTGCCGCGGCGCATGAAGGGCGTGCAGGAGCGCGTGGCAACATGCAGGAGCGCGCCGTAGCGCGGTTTGGCGCGCCACAGCGTGGCAAAGATCCTGAAAAAAATTCTATTTCGATTTTAAGTTGTATTTTTGGTAGTTTCTTACTGGAAAAGACTGTTGTGGCCTATATAAACACATTCTATCATAATTAAACAGGGGAACACTTTACATAACATAGAGAGAGAGAGAGAGAGAGAGAGAGAGAGCCGGGAGACGAAGATACATACTTGAAGAAGGATTCCTACGTTCGTGACAAGCTTAGAAGATCTAGATCTACTTTTATATTCTTCTAATTAGGCGATACTCTTGGATTTCGGATTTGTTTTCTTAACTTTATTACTCTAGCATAATTATTTTTATTCAGACTTTGTTTACTACCATGTTTTCATCAGATCCCATGATGACGAACGGTTCGATTATGAACTAATCGTTGTCATGGGATTCTAATGGATTTATTTACGGAGTTTAGTAGTTTGTTTGTTTTAAAGATCTGTGTGTGATGAATTATTGATATCCTTGTATGGTTGTGCTTATTCTTCTTAGATGCGTAGCTAACATCTAAGTTGCCTTGTTAATCTCTATTGAAGCGACATTGGATATAGAGATTTAGAACTTGCCATACTAGCATAGGATTATGTATGTTTTGACATCATGATTTGTAGCGTAATTTTAATCATCTTATGCTGCCCTATGTGATCTTAACGGATAACTTGTGCTTAAACCGTTATGTTTTCAAATCTTATAGACATATAGGGTTTAAACATAATTGGTGTCTACCCAACTTCTATCTCTTTTGTGGATGTTTGAGTAGTTTGGTATTCGTATACTGACAGGTAATCTATCCTTGTTTCGTGTTGTCCGATCAGTTATCATAACCATCACATACTTTGATTAAAGGCATCAACTCTAAGCGAAGTAATTAATGAAGTTAGGATCCCATGTTTTTATTCTCATAAATAATTCGATTATTAATCACATTAGTTAATTAGATCTAAATATTGTTAGTTTGCTTCTTAGTTAATTAGTTAAATTAAAACCCAACTTTGATATTGTCTTAGCAGTGAATAATAATCATGCATTGTTGCATAGGTACATATTCTGTTTTACACCAGTCTCTATGGGAACGAACTCAACTTTATTCTATATTACTTGTGACCGCGTACGCTTGCGTGATTTTTTGTGAACACTAACCAACCACCTTTTTCAGCTATTACCTTTTCTAACTAAAATCTATTTTTTCCAAAAACATGATCGTTGTAATTAATGAAACAATTAATATATTATAATTACTTATAACTAACTGATTATCTTTTCCAGCTATAAGGTAATATCTTTTCTATATTTTGTAACTAAAATATCTCATTTTCTTCTAAATAATAACTAATCAATTATCTTTTCACAATTCTTACCTTATTTAATTGTTTTACTTTATTACTATTAATTATTTTACTTAATTATTAAAAAACAAAACAAATTTTTTTCTCAAAATATCACACGCAACTCTCCCAACACTTCCCATAAATAATAACTAACCAACTACCTTTTTCAACAATTACCTTTTCTAACTAAAATCTATTTTTTTTCAAAAACATGATCGTTCTATTTAATGAAATAACTAATATATTATAATTACTAATAACTAACTGATTAACTTTTCCAGCTAAAAGATATTATCTTTTCTGTATTTTTAACTAAAATATCTCATTTTCTTCTAAATAATAACTAACCAATTATCTTTTTCAGCTATTACCTTTTCTACCTTTACCTTTTCTAACTTTTATAACCATAATCTCTTCTTTCCAAAAATATGATCGTTTTAATTATTGAAATAAACTAATAATATTATAATTACTAATAACTAACTGATTACCTTTTCCGGCTAAAAGGTAATTTATTTTCTATCTTTTCTAACTAAAATATCTCATTTTCTCCTAAATAATAACTAACCAATTACCTTTTTTAGCTATTAACTTTTCTAACTAAAATTTTTTCTTTCCAAAAATATAGTCGTTCTAATTAATGAAATAAACTAATAATTATTTACTTTAACTAGCTAATTACCTTTTCCAACTAAAAGGTAATATATTTTTTTATATTTTTAACTAAAATATCTCATTTTCAAACTTAATTTTTTTACTTAATTATCTTTACTTAAATCTATACTATATATATTACAATAGCCGAAACATTAAAAATTTGGTCGGTTGGTACGGTACCTATTAATTTTCGTAATTACCCTTACCTAATTACATATAAAATTCATTCTAATAACTAATCAATTTCCTTTTTCAGGTTAAACATATTATTTTTCTCTTTTTTAATAACTAATTAACTTCCCTTTTCAGGTAAAATACAATATCTTTTATGTTTATCTAACTAAAATTTCTCGTTTTTTAAAAACTCTACGAGCAATTTTGTTTAATAAAATAACATAATTATATTATAATTACTATTAACTAATTAATTACTCTCTCTCTCCCAACCAGTTCTTTACCTATAAGAGAGATTGTTTGACACGCATTTTAAGGTGCACATAAAGTATAGTTCCATAACTTATTTTTACAATTTTTTTTTGTATAAAAATATGATTTTATTTTTATACAAAAAAAAAATTGAAAAATAAATTATGGAACCATCCTTAAAATGCATGTTAGACTCCCTCTCCGACAGGTAAAGAATCAGTTGGGACTAAGGGAGTACCTTTTTCAGCTAAAACACGTTAATTTTCTATTTTCTCTAAATAAAATCTCTCTTTTTCCAATTATATCATGGGAGGTTCCATTTAATAAAAAATAATAATAATACTAATAATTAACCGATTACCTTTTTCAGCTAAAACGTATCATCTTTTTTATATTTTTTAACTAAAATCCTTTTTCCTAGAAATATTACGGGTAACATTAATTTCTCCTTTTCTAAAAACACTACGAGCAATTTTATTTAGTAAAAATTACATAATTAAATTATAATTACTATAAACTAATCAATTACCTTTTTCACCATAAACATGTTGTCTTTTTAATTTTCACGTTACTTTTTCAATTTTCTCTAACTAAAATTTCTTTTTTTTTTCCAATTATATCATGGGCCATTTTATTTAATAAAATAATAATATTGTAATACTAATAAGTAACCGATTACATTTTTTAGTTAAAACGTATTATCTTTTCAATATTTTCTAACAAAAAACCTATTTTTTCTAGAAATATCAAGGGCATCATTAATTTTTTTCTTTTCTAAAAATACTATGAACAATTTTATTTAGTTAAATAACATAATTAATTTATAATTACTATAAATTAATTCATTACCTTTTTCACCTAAAACATGTTACCTTTCTAATATTATCTAACTAAAATTCCTCTTTTTCCAATTATATCATGGACGATTCTATTTAATAAAATAAATTAATAATTTTATAATAATTATTAATTAACCGGTTATCCTTTTCAACTATAACCTACCATCTTCTCTATATTTTTCAACTAAAATCCCTCATTTTCTAGAAATATCACGGATAACATTTATATAATTATTATCAAATCATCTCATTTAGAAATTTAAGCATCCGAAAATCATGTCTTAAAAAAATTAATTCAAACTAATGAAAAAATTTATTTTAAATTAAAAAAGTCCGTGCATCACACAGGTTTTAAGCTAGTATATAGTAATAGATAGATGTTAAATAAACAAGAATTAAATTATAAGCCATCCATAAAAAAAATAAAAAAAGGCTCCACTTAAAAAAAGTAGTAGCTTAATGATATCATTAAAAATTTCCCAAATGTCTAACATTTTCTTTAATAAATATTTAATTTTTTTATGGTTAATATTGAAAAAAATTAATCCAGAATTCTAAAAAACTATCACGATTTTCTCTTTCTAAATTATCAACTAACTTTGTAGCCCGTGAAGGCACGGGCATGCTCTAGATTACAAATATAAGCCGCGGTTTGCGGCGGCCTTATAACATTTTTTAAAAAATTTTAAATAAAGATTATTTAAGAAAAAAGCGATAGAAATATATGTGTCATATCAATATAGATTGATGAACAAAATATTGTATAAATTAAATATACATAGATAATAAGATGTATTATTCATATATTTTTCTATATCGATTTTGTCTCATGATCTTTTAAGCCGACACCCTTTTTTATATCCTAACTATAATATAGTTGAGACTTGCCTTTAATAACAACAATTATTTCCTTGATTGCATATTTTATATTTGAAAATTGAGATAATTTAGAAAATTAGATAAATTGTTTTCGAGTGATTACAAAGCTCCACCAAACGCCCGGGGAATTTTCTTTATATAATATAATAAAGATGTTTCAAATTTCATTTCAAAACTTCATATCTTTCTTATTTCGTTAATTAATTTGCTATATTTTGTATAGTATTTATCATACCATCTTATAAATAAACTATATATTATATGTAATTATTAACCAATAATCGATATGTAATCCAAATCGCATTTGTATATTTTTTTATAAATTTTCTTAAAATTCATATTTTTAGTATAACTATAGTTTAATTGATTCTAATTTGACCAACCAATTTTAATTTAGTGCATTTTTTATTAAATTTCACAACAAAATTAACCACGAGCACTTCATATGTGATATTGTTAACAAAATAGTTGATCTCAAAGAATAATTATTTTATCTATGCATTTCATATATGAGATTATGAACAAAACAATTTATCTCAAAATAATAATTATTTTCTCCATTTAAAAAATATAAGAAAATTTTCTATAAAATTTATTTAGCTGGGTAGGTCTATAAATAATTATAAAAAAATAATCCGCACAAGTTATAATATAAGAAATTTTATCTTAAATGAATAGTTTAATATATATTAAACATAATATAACCCAAAAACTATTTATGCATGTAGTTAATGAATTCCATTATAAGTATAAATTTCTATCTAGCCAAATTGATTGGTGAGTTTAGTTTCATTATGAGAGGTTATGGGTTCAACTCGGAACAATAATAATTTTTAAATATTATAATTGAGTTAGGTTCGGAGTTAGGTTCGGGAGCTAATTTATTTGCTCAGTGTTGACGGAGGAATTTGGTAACAACAAAGTTTGTGGTGTGTCGCCCGAATCAAGATCTATGACGGTGGTTCTTCGCCAGATAAGTCGCCGGAGTGTGGTGGCTGTGATGAATTAGGGGCTGAGATTGAGAGGGTTCTTGGTGGTGGCTCGTAGAGCTCTTCGCTTCCATCCCCCTCAATTTGCCTACGTACCTCTATATTTATAGAGGATCAAGCCCACGTAGTTCTTGGAGAGCAAGAAACCCAAATGGGCTTGGATTGACGAACTAGCTTCCGAAATGTTCTACTATGAGGCCTAACCACAAAAGGCCCACGGCTCATCCAAGATCTCAAGACTTCACAGATAGATAAGGAAACTTCCCCCATCGAGGACTAGTCCTATCTGCTACGAGCTATTTCTTGATTTCAAGGATGCAGGTATAGCCATGGTTTACCCCAAGTACAGAACGCATCCCTGTCCCCCGAATGAGAAGCACCCACCAGATAGCAGGACAGGTGATCCAGAGCTTTTGGGTGCAAAGTGCAGGATTACTCCGAAGTTCCCCAATGAGAGTGCGCCCATTGAATACAAGAACAGAGCTCCCAAAGCACACACCAGAAAGTCCCCATATTTCCACCTTAGGGCGCGCCCTTAGTGTTTAAGAAGGGTCCTTATATCCAGGCAAACCCCTGGAGGCCTTCTGCGACGGACATCCCCCTCCTGAGATATGACAGGAGGGAATTCTTCAATAATCCTTGGAAAACCAGCCTTTGTAGAATTCTTCAACATAATTTTATCACTAAGGGCGCGCTCTCCTTGTAGGGAAGGAGAGGGCACGACCTACTTTCTTGTAAAACTAACAAACATCCTTTTTGACTGCTTTTATGTCTCTCAGGGCGCGCCCTCCACGTACGGGAGGTGAGGGCGCGTCCTCCTTCTGCAAATCTTTATCAAAACCCTAATTTATCCTGAAAATCCCCAAATTGAACCCGTATCTGACCCGAATCCATTTTAGAATACCTGAACCGAATTTTGGGCATAACAACTACCCCCAATTCCATGTAAAATCAAAGATGAAGCATGGAATTTCAATCTTAAACAACACCAAAATTTTTGTAGCTTTTCTTCTCCAAGGCGCGTCCTCATTCCTCTTATCTTCAATATTCTATACGGAGGGCGCGTCCTTCAATCCAAAATTTTATCTCCTTTACAACTCTAGTTTTGATTTCTTCGTAGAGGAATAACACAAATGCACCACATCTCTAAGCTTACATGAGATAACTCAGCATAAGAAACAAGAGATATTATGCACAAGTATAAACCTCTCACAGGGCTCGCACTAAAGCTATATATATATATATATATATATATATATATATATATATATATTTACAGAGGGCGCGCCTTGTGATATTAAGGCATACGGATCCCTTCAGCTGTCATCCACATACACTTCCATGGTCTTTTCAAGTTCCCTCCGCATCAATCAAGCCAAAGGGCATTCCGTAGCAGTGTAATCCTCTATATGTGATGAAGGAAGTGTGCTCCTGATCAGGTGCATACATGGAAATCTGATTATAACCCGAATAAGCGTTCATGAAACTCAAGAGAACATGCCCTGCTATTATATCTACCAACGTATCAATCTGAGGAAGATGAATACTATCTTTAGGGCAAGCCTTGTTCAAACCCGTGAAACCTATACAAGTCCTCCATTTCCCATTTAACGAAAATCGAGTTAGCTGACCACTTTGGTAGTAAGACTCTTTAATCAAGCCAACGTTTAATAATCTATCACCTTCTTCCTTCAATGCAATAGCTCTTTCCCCACTTATCGGACGTCGCTTCTGCCTAATACCCTTTATGTCAGGATCTATATTCAAGTGATGACACATGACCTTTGGGTTAATGCCCACCATGACTCCAAGCAAAAACATCTGAATCCCAAACATCCGCCAAAACTAAGATTTTATCTTCTGTTGAATCAGTCTTTTCCACCGATTGAGGCATTCTTGGATCAAAATCAAAACTTTGAGGGGTCTTCAATCATGGCACCATCTTTGGAGGGCACATCCTCATTAAGAGGGAAGTCTTCCTCGACAAGGGCATACGCCAGGCCTTCCAATAACATTCTTCTTCCCTCGATATGCTCACCTCTAACACTGATTGATATAATATCGTCAGGACTTTATTCTTCAAGCTCTTCTAGATATCCTTCTTGAAAATCATCAAAAACGAGTATCTAAGGGCGCGCCCTCTGGGTGGACGCCTCCTCATCCTCTGGTTCTTGAACAAAATAATGAGCCTGAATTTCTCCCTTGATGTTCATGATTCCTTCAGAGCTTCTTTCAATGAGGGCGCGCCCTCCATCTCTTTGACTTTTGAAACCTTCATTTCCTTCAACAAGGGGCGCCCTACTAGGGCATTGTGAACTGACTCCTGACCCAAAACCATGAATTCCATCATCTGAGTTATTGGGAGAGAACCTTCTCCAAGAGTTACGGTAACCTGATTGCACCCATCATTTTGACAGCTTCTACTAAAAACCATAAATTTATGCATTCTCTGCTACAATGTCTTTGTCCGGAAACCACACCTTCTTGTAGGTATTGTAATACAGAATATTCCCCAAACTTTCATTGCCCGAGTCTGAAGAACACATGCTTCATCTTCAGTACAAGTGATATCTGCACACTTCCCCTTGAACAATTTAGGTGGCCTTAACTCCATGCTATTCACATCGGTGAGAGGTATATCTTTCCTCTCAGTCTCAAGCATATCTCTCCAAAGCATTGTTGCTATCACCGCCCAAGTGATGTCCTCCGAAGATAGTGTGTATACTTCCTTCCTTGACAAATTTCTTCTCCTCAATTTTGTCCTTAACACGGAGGGCACGCCCTCCGTTCTTCTTCTCAGGATTCTCCTTATGCTTCTTGACTTCTCTGACAATCCAATCGATCAAGTATCCTTCCTTGATCAGATCTTCAATTTCATCCTTCAGCTGACGACATTAATGAGTATTGTGACTTGTCGACTCATAGTACTCATAGTGCTTCTTCTTATCCTTGCTTTTCCAGGTAGACAAAGGAGTCGGCTTCTTAAAAAGCCCTTTATTCTTGTTCACCTCAAAGATGTGTTCAATCGAAGCCGCCAACGGAGTGTAATTATTTGTCCTTCGATCATAAGAATACGTATTTAGAGTTCCCCATTCTCTTCCAACACTAGTTGCATTCACTCTGTTAGCGTCGATTCCGGTACGATATACAGGACTCGTAATCTTCCCCTTAGCGCTCCCTGAGCTTCTATCTTCTGATTTTCTGCCAAGGATTGTTCCACTATCTTAAAAGATTCAGTCTGTGCAAAAATGTCAACCAACATAGCTGAATCCCTTTCTTGAAGACACTTCCAAAAATCCGTTTCTACTTGCAAACCAGCTATCAAGAAACTCTTAAGTGTCTCATCGGTTGTTCCTCTAACCAAAGCGGATTCTGCATTGAATCTTTTGAAGTAAGATTGAAGACTTTCTCCTTCTTTCTGCTTGATGTTGGCCAGAGTTGTAATGGGAGGAGCATACTTCACTGTTGCTTGGAACTTGGCTAAGAACAAAGTCCTCATCGTCTCCCAATAGGTAATCACCCCAGATCCAGGCTTTTGAAACCATTGTTAAGCACTCTCACTGAAATTTGTTGCCAGTAGACGACATCTAGCCAAGTCAGTTACTTGGTAAACATCCATCTCAATGTCAAAACATCCTAAGAATTCCACAGGGTCTGCATTTTCATGAAAACGTAGATCACTGGTCATAGATCTATATCCTGTAGGGAACTGTGCCTCTCTAACCTCTGTTGAAAATGGAGAAGTAGTTTTTGTCGACAATGTAGTAGCAGATATCCTTCCTCCATCCAAGTGAGAAAGAAGCCTCTTCAAGTCGACGACATTAAAAATTCCCACACCTGGAATATTTTGAACATTTGGTTGCACAGTTGTTTGAGTACCCCCCAAGGGTGGAGGTTGAGATGTCATCTAAGCATTTCCTGGAACTCCGGCATGAAGTTGTGTGAGAATTACCTCTTGAGTCTGAGTTTGTTCCTTTTGACCTTGAGCTTGTGGATTTTCTTCAATCTGTGGATTCCCCTGAGGTCGTGGATTTCCCTGAGAACCTCCTTGATGCTTTCCTTCAGAGGGAGGGCGCGCCCTCGACCTCACTTCACTACAAGTACTTGAAGGATTATAAGTGATACGAGGAGATATATCTCTTGAGGCCGCGCCCTCATTGTGGCGAGCTCGCCAATCCCCTCGATATATCTTCATTCTTCTATCACCGTTATCACGGCTACTTCTTCTTCCAGTATTACCACAAGGAATAACTTGCTCTGTCCAAGGGGCCTCGACCTATGATCAAGGGGTGCGCGTTGTGGATCATCACTCTGAGGAAGGGCTCGCGCATGTCCAAGGGGCCGCGACCTGTTATCAGGGGGCGCGCGCTGTGGATCACGGGGCTTCGATTCCAAGTGCTTCTCTTTCTTCTATCGCTCAAGGAGTACTATCCTTAGATCGTCGTCACTAAGCATTCCTTTAATCTTGTAAAGTCTTTCTTCATTACGTTGAGTCTCACTAGGGGCGCGCCCTGAGCGATGTGGGTGAGGGGGCGCCATTTCCTGAACAGCTGGCATCCTACGATCAAGATTATCTTCGCTTGGATGTTCAATAATGGGATCAGAAAAATATAACCTTCGAGGAGTCACCAATTGAAACCTCCTTTCCTGCACTACTTCACCTCTTCGAGAGCTTTCCTCAACTTGAAAAGCTTTCCCCGTTCGACGATGATTTTGTGGAATACTCCAAGATTTTCTCCTACATCCTTGCTCTTGTTCCACTGAATCTAATATTGCCCCAAAGTTATTTATGGCAGTTCCCATATGATATAACTACTCCATTAACTCCACGTTACTAATAAGAATGGGTGGCTGTCCGTCGGTAGCCGGATTTCCACGGTGGTGTGGGGAATCAGGGATCTCTTCCGGAATATAAGCTTCGTGACGAGCTTGATTACCCCCAAGCTATTTTCAAAATCATAACCATTTTCTTCATGAGAACCTCCACCTTGATTGTGAGACATATCCAAATTTGATCAAGATACTATCAAGTGGATTGATGACTTTAGAGTTCGGGAGGCTGCATCCATCAAATCTAAGAGAATTGCATTAGAGCTTCAAAAGGATGTGGTGATGGAGGGCGCGTCCTCAAAAGAGGGAAGGCTTGCATGCTTACAAGTAAAAGTTCTGCATCGCATCTTCCACCCGTGGGCGCGTCCTCCATTGTACGAGAACTATTCAAACTCACCCTTCAGGGCGCGCCCTACAGGCATAATCTTGCATTCTCGAAAAAGTTGAAAATTTCACTGAACTAAGACTAGGGAAAGTGTACATAAAGTGTACATGGACTACCCCCCTAGACTAGGAGGTAATTAATTTACCTTGTAGTCTACTATTCAAGCATTGCTCTACTTCAATCAACTTCTGGTAGAAAGAGTGCATTCTCCGGTCACGGGCTACTTCAAATCTCATCCCATGAAGGGGCATCTCAAAATGAGGCATCCTATGAATAACATCTCTCAAAGAGGCATCTCACTAGGAGGCATCCAATAAAAGGCATCTCACGAAGAGGCATCAAACAAGGAGGCATCCTATGAAAGGCATCTCACGAAGAGGCATCCCTGTGGGGGTATTCCGCTGTTCACACAAATTATCCTGAAATACATGTATATGTAAGGCTAGGGAGGTGCATCAGTACTACCCCCCAGCATCAAAGTATCATTCCTTAAAGAAACATCTCTTAAAGAGGCATCCCAAGAGGGGAATTTTAAGAGATAGTCGTTGGAGTTGCTGAGGGCGATGACAAAGTCTCTTCTAGTCAGGATGAATGTAATTCTTGTGTAGAGGGGCTCACTCATGACCTTGGGGTCTCAACCTGCCTATCAGGGGCGCACTCTAAGATTAATGGGGCCGCACATCAATATAATTTTCTTCAAGCAAAAGATATGCCATGGATCATTGCGATCATACTTGCAGACGAAGCCACAACATGAGGTTGATAAGTTAAGGCGCGCCCTGATGCCTATCATTCGGGTCATTGTAGATACGAGGGCGCATCCTCTGTAGCAAAGTATTGTTTCTTCATAGAGGGGCTCGCTCATGACCTTGGGGCCTCAACCTGATGATCAGGGGGCACACTCTATGGTTCGTGGGGACGCAACTCAACAGCTTCTTTCCTTCTGGAGTCCAAGCAGTAAATTACCCTCGTAGATATTGGAGTCCGCCTGAGCATTTGCTTTTTTCCTTGAGGGCTCGCCCTAATCGGAAAGGTCATTTGAGGGAGAGTTCCTTGAGGGCGCGTCCTATGTTGGAGGATTTTCTTAAAGTTGTGAATTTCCTTGAAGCTGAGTCCTGATGTAGAGCATTTCCCTGGGGTTGAGGATTCTCACCCTATCTTCTACTAGCTGTATTATGAGAAATCAATAGAATAGTCGTAGGGCCTCTCTCTCTAGAGGGCGCGCCCCTAGCAACAGATTAAAGACTATTCCTCACTTGGTGATTAAGCCAAACAATGTCATTCCTACTTCTTTGGCTTCATTATCTTCCAACGAATTCTCAAAGCAGGGCTCTCTCGTGTCCAAGGGGCCTCAACCTGTAATCAGGGGGCGCGCGTTGTGGATCACGACCTCGAGAAAGGGCTTGCTCATGTCCAAGGGGCCTCGACCTGTAATCAGGGGGCACGTGCTGTGGATCACGGGGCCTCGATTCCAAGTGTTCCCCTTTCTTCTGGCCAGGCAAACCCATGTACGCCTTCTCACCAGGCAAACCCCTGTAGGCCTTCTCACCAGGCAAACCCCTGTAGGCCTTCTCACCAGGCAAACCCCTGGAGGCCTTCTCATCAGGTAAACCCTTGGAACTTTATACATGAAATAAATATATAGAGCAAAATAATATAGAGGTTGGATATTACCTGGAGGCGTGCCCAGTCAGGGGAAGGCGCGTTTCTTAATAATCTTCTGAGGCATACTCTGCTTGAATTAGCAAAACCCACCATTTTCAGCTTTCTCTACTATATCATCTTCCATGAGTGCGCCCTGTGGTGCGCCCTGGCAGTGCGCCCTTGATAAGAGATGCTGCACCTTTTTAGAAAATCTTTGAGGATTTTATTGACGTGACCTCCTTCCTGTGAGCGTGCCCTATCAGAGATGATGAAAGATGAATATGTAGCTTCATGTGTTTCTCCACTTGAAAGTAGAATACTGGTAGGCGCCCCTTGAGATAAGGATTCAACTCCTGATAATTGTGTTTCATATGTGTTTGCATCCCAAATTTCTCCTGTGCTAATTTTACCATAACCTCCTTCTCAGAATAGGATGTGGATACAAATAGGTTTCCTAAACCAATTACCAATAGGTTTCCTAAACCAAGTAGAATTCTTCATTAAAAATTCGTAATTGTCTTTTCTCTCCAGTTTTGGACTGATTCCAGCCAAAATCTTCAGATTGTAACACCTTTGGGTTAACGAGAATTTAATAAGCTTCGTGTGGGCTGTAAAATCGTCCAAATCAGACTTTTAGAACTCAAGATATGACCCAAACTGTGTAGGTAGCGCGTGTAGCACAATACATACGAATTATTTTCATATATTTTAACCCCAAGATCGATGACCCATCATCAATTAAGCCATACTTGAGACCATATCTTTCAAACCATGATGAGGATCATAACCTGGAGGAGGCATCCTGGAGATGAGGGCGTGTTTAGTCATTGAATTCTCCCAGAACTTGTTGGAAATCATCTTAACCTTGGATACCACCCTTAGGGCGCACCCTGATATTTCTTGAGGATGCATTCTAATAGTTAGGGCGCGTCCTAATGGTAAGGACGAGATCTTGAAAAATCCTTCTTTGAATCATATTCGGAATCTCCCCTTGAAAAACCTAGTTCAAAGCTGCTGATCGGAAATCACCGCTTTTGAGCATAACCGGAACCATCTTTTTGCAGCAACAGCCTGAAAATCAGTTCTAGAACCATCTTTGACATCACAATCGTCTTTGGATCTTGTTTGACCCCCCTGCCAGAATCGCCATCCTTGGATCTTCTCCGTTGTTGCAGATCTGCAACCCTATCGAGGGCTATTCCTTAGATCTTGCTTGTCACCTCATAAGAACCTTCATCGTGGTGAAAAATCCATCCTCCTTGGATTATGATCTTGATTAGCACCCCTCCTTCTAGTGCCAATTTGTTGACGGAGGAATTTGGTAACAACAAAGTTTGAGGTCTGTCGCCGGAATCAAGATCAATGACGGTGGTTCTTCGCCAGATAAGTCGCCGGAGTGTGATGGCTGTGATGAATTAGGGGCTGGGATTGAGAGGGTTCTTGGTGGTGGCTCGTAGAGCTCTTCGCTTCCATCCCCCTCAATTTGCCTACGTACGTCTATATTTATAGAGGATCAAGCCCACGTAGTTCTTGGAGAGCAAGAAACCCAAATGGGCTTGGATTGACGAACTAGCTTCCGGAATGTTCTACTACGAGGCCTAACCACAAAAGGCCCAAGGCTCATCCAAGATCTCAAGACTTCAAAGATAAGGAAACTTCCTCCGTCGAGGACTAGTCCTATCTGCTACGAGCTATTTCTTGATTTCAAGGATGCAGGTATAGCCATGGTTTACCCCAAGTGCAGAACGCATCCCTGTCCCCCGAATGAGAAGCACCCACCAGATAGCAGGACAGGTGATCCAGAGCTTTTAGGTGCAAAGTGCAGGATAACTCGGAAGTTCCCCAATGAGAGCGCGCCCATTGAATACAAGAACAGAGCTCCCAAAGCACACACCAGAAAGTCCCCATCTTTCCACCTTAGGGTGCGCCCTTAGTGTTTAAGAAGGGTCCTTATATCCAGGAAAACCCCTGGAGGCCTTCTGCGACGGACATCCCCTTCCTAAGATACAACATGAGGGAATTCTTCAATAATCCTTGGAAAACCAGTCTTTGTAGAATTCTTCAACATAATTTTATCACTAAGGGCGTGCCCTCCTTGTAGGGAAGGAGAGGGCACGACCTAATTTCTTGTAAAACTAACAAACATCCTTTTTTGACTGCTTTTATGTCTCTCAGGGCGCGCCCTCCACGAACGGGAGGTGAGGGCGCGTCCTCCTTCTGCAAATCTTTATCAAAACCCTAATTTATCCTGAAAATCCCCAAATTGAACCCGTATTTGACCCGAATCCATTTTAGAATACCTGAATCGAATTTTGGGCATAACACTCAGGATGCAGGTTTGACAAATACCTATTCTCCTATTATATTTTATAATAGAAAGATAATTAAACTACAAACTTCTAATATCGTACGGGAATAACCAAAATCAGTAATCAGTAATCTTCTTTAACCAGATCTATATGACTTTTGAAATCAACCGGAAGGTCTTTATAATTACTTCTATTTATTATAAATACATAAAGAAAATTATTAATTTAAGCACTCTCATAATATTTCATTTTTAATTTAAAGAAAAGGTTGTTTATCTCAAAAAATTTATCTAGAGCTTCCTAATCTCTTTATAAAAATTATTTGTTAGGTATTGTTGGGGAACTAAAAACTAGGTTACTAGTATTGCGGCTAAGGTTTGTGTATTTAATGCAAAGGTGTGTGAGCTTCGTGCTTTAATGGCTGCTCTCGTGCTCGTGGCTGAATCTGCCTTCACAAGATGCCTACGTACTTTGATGAATATCAAAGATCAAGCCAAAAAACGTAGTTCTAGGATGAGGGGTCTGGCCCTTTTTATAGGCTGAGAAGCCTTAGAATTATGGTAGGAGTCAGAGACTTGGTGGACAAGTCTTTGAGGAAGATTCTAGATCTATTCCTTGTAGGAATCAGTTTCCATATTGAATTGGATGCCTTGGTGGCTAAGTCTGATGGAGATAATATCCTTATCCAACTCTTATTGCTGAGCTGTTTATTTCCCCTAATAGCAATTATGAAATTAATATTATAATTGGGGTTTTGGGTCCATCTGGTGGACCCCACGTTTGGGCCATTCTTGGTCTAATTAATGCCACATTAAATGTGTCTTTAGGGCTTATTTTCAGCCCATATCATTTGTCCCCCAACTTCTAGGAAAACTGATCAGGTTTTCCTTGAAGTTTTAATGGTCTTTTCCGAGACTTGGGTCAGGGTTCATAATTTTACACTAGTGTTTCACAAGTATCGTCTTAATGTAAAGAGTGGAGCGACCTACACGTTTACGACGATTTGCCTTATTCGAGGCTAAATAATTATTTCCAAGTAACTTCTGTTACTGGATTTTTGTCTATTCAATATGAAGGAATCATTCATAGTACTTCTCGTATCGTAAATATATCTTAGAGTTATATAGTACCCACATGTATTTCTCTCTCAAAAATTCCATGTCCACGAAGATTCGATGTCCAAAAATCAATTTTTCAGAGCAATTTTCGAACAAAACTGAAGTTTTTCGACCAGGAATTTCGACCAAAATTCTGGTCGAAATAAGGGCTTCAACAAATCCTGATCGAAGGGATTTTCGACCAGGATTCCTGGTCGTTTCGACCAGGATTCTGGTCGAAGTAAGCCTTCCATTCTTCTCTGTTCGAACACATTTTCGACCAGGGTTCCTAGTCGTTTCGACCAGGATTCTGGTCGAATTAAGCGTTCAATCTTTTCTTGGTCGACAGCTTTTTCGACCAGGATTCCTGATCGTTTCGACCAGGATTCTGGTCGAATTAAGCATCCAAATTTTCTCTTGTCGAACACTTTTTCGACCAAGATTCCTAGTCCTTTCAACCAGGATTCTGGTCGATTTAAGCATCCAAATTTTCTCTTGTCGAACACTTTTTCGACCAAGATTTCTAGTCCTTTCGACCAGGATTCTGGTCGAATTAAGCATCCAAATTTTCTCTTGTCGAACACTTTTTCAACCAAGATTCCTAGTCCTTTCGACCAGGATTCTGGTCGAATTAAACTCCTCAAAATTTTCGGGTTTTTTCTTGATGGGCCTTTCAACTTTTGGGCCATCGAGGCTTTACATGTTTAAAGCGTGTATTTTTATAAAAATACCTTCTTTCTTTGGGCCTGACCCTATGGCCATAATGGGCCTGTTCAAATTCCGAACCTTTTGTTTGGGTTTGAGTTTGATATTTCTTCAAAATATCTTAGATATTTTTTCAACATATCTTAAACATTTCTTCAAAATATCTTAGATATTTTTTCAAGATATTTTTCTAGGAACGTTCCAGAATTGGGCTTCAATTTGGGCCAGTTTCATGGGCCTTTAGTAGGTCAATTTTGGAATTCTGACCGGTCACTGTAGGTTTTCTGACCGTTTGAGAGTAGTTCAATCGGTTGCTCACTCCTATATAAGAGTGAGAGTTGAGAGTTCATTTTTCACACTCTCACTTTTCACTTCACCTTTTCATCTTTGAGCTCTCAACTTTTAGCTAAGAAGTCTCTCTCTCAAATTCCGTTTGGAGTTTTTCTCGGCTAATTCCGGCCTTCGTCTCCGGTCATCTTCTTCATTTTTCATGACCTCAAGCTATCATCAATGGCGGACAAAGCTCAAGCTTGCCTTCTGAAAATGAACTCAGCCTCTTCTAAAGGTACCATCCAAATTCGATCTCCTTACACCTCTCTTTTAGATATTTTAAATGAAAGAGCAGATGAATATCCTTCTTTAGCCGAGTTAGATGCGTATGATTGCTGTAATACATATCACGATACAGATGAAATTGCTAGATATAACAAGTTGTATAAAATTAAAAAACCTTATAAACTCGTTCCAGCTGGGCCAGGTGACAGGCCTTGTCATTGGAGGCCCAATGCCTTGTGTATCTATAGGGAATGTTTAGTAGCGGGCCTCCGTTTCCCTTTTCATGAATTTATCCCCCGCCTTTTAGCTAACATTCAGTGTAACCCTTGACAATTGCCCCCAAATGCGTGGAGAACAATTCTTTGTTTTATGGTTTTGTTTCTAAGGCAAAACCTTCCTTTATCTGTTGCCCTTTTTCGCAAAATTTTCCAAGTTTACAACAGCCCCGCTTCGTATTCTGGCTGGGTATATATCAAACATCGCCCCAAGGTCCCTTCTATCTTTAATGGTAAATCAGTACCAGACAACAACCCTGGTTAGAAGAAAGAATTTGCCTATCTTGAATGGGAGGGTGGTGATTGGGGTACACTCTTTAGAAAAACCTTTTCGAGGGTTTCAGATGGAAATGCTAAGGGAATCACCCTTAGCACCGAGGATCAGGCTGCTTTTGACACTTTGACCAGAGGTGATGGTATGTCTATAACCTGCCAAAGTCTCATAAATGAATAATCTCTGAGGGCAGTAGGCCTCTCACAAGTTTCAGAACGGGGTAACTTCCTTTCTTGCCTTTGTTTTTCTTTATTTTCATACTTGACTTATTCATTTGTGTTTCCATTTATGTCATTTCAGTTGCTAAGATGCTTGTGGAAGCTTCCCCGGATCCAGACAATGAAACCTCGAGAATGGCCCGGGCAAAGCGGAATGCTGATCCTCGAGAGAAAGGAACTGAGCCTGCTTTCCTGCGTGACCATAAGGTCCAAAAGGTGGACCTTAAATTTGGTGATATAGCAAACTTAGAGGGGAGCTCTCAGGTGAACGTCCAATCTTCTGTTTTTAGGCCATCCTGGGGCTTTAGGAAGCGGGACTCCGCTGTGGGTTCGACTAAGCACGCCATGGACTGGTCTCTTAACTCGATCACCCCTCCTGACTATAAAGACTTGGTTGTCAATGGAGGCATCGGGGAATCAGAGGCACTTGGTTCTCAGGCCTTAGCTGTGGTAAGACTCAAACCTCACATTCTTTAAATTTCGTACTTATTTACTTTATTCCAACATGATTATTGTTTTTATGCATAGGCCAACGTTCACTTCCAGAGTTCTCTCTACCATGCCAAAGCTTGGAAGGAGAAGGCCAAGGGGTATGAGTCTGAATCTCAAAAGAAAACCCTCACTATCAACCATCTAGAGGAGAAGCTCAAGGATAATGATGAGGAGCTGGCCAGTGCTCGGGCAGAGTTGGTAGCTTTGAAAGATGACAGGGAGAAGATCATCGAGGACTATCTGGATTCTGATGAGTACAAGTCCCTCATGGATCAGCATGATGAGCTGTTATTTCCTGGCCAGTTTTCTGAGGGTTGGAACAAGGCCATTGAGGCAGTCCTGAGGAGCCATCCTGGCTTATTCCAGCCTTCAGACTTCGTGAGCCCTCATCTTCCTGCCCCGTTATTAGTTAACGAGCCTGGATCCAGTGAAGAGTTATTCGGGGAGGGTGATGCTTTGGTCAAAGAGCATGCTACCGCTACCACTTCAGCCTTGGATCTTAAGCTTCCTCTGGTTCGGTCTGGTGCTGCTAATTCTGCTGAGAATGGATCCACTACAGACACTAGCTCTGAGGATGATTCTCCTGCTAAGGAGGCCCCTAAGGCCCCTTAAGCTTTATTTATTTATCTTTCGTTTATCTGAACTCTTGGTTTCTGCCATTTGACTTGATAGCCTTCGGGCCTTTATTTGTGTAACTTTTAACTTAACTATTTAGGCAGTTAGTTTCTGTTGTCCATTTTTCTTGCCTTTGCTCATAGTTCGTTAAACTTTAGAATTTTTCGAGTACTTGGCCCCCTGGCTGGTACTAAACTCACAAGCTAGTTCAACATTTGTCTTTCGTATTTATTTTAACAAGGAGGAATAACTCATAGAGAAAACAGAATAAATTCCATTATGCTGTCAAAGGACATCAATAAGATGGGTTCAACCCTTACATAGATACTCTATCTCCTACTGGGAGCAACATGCTCTATAATGGTTTCATTCGAACCTTATTCCTAATAAATAGATAAAAGTCCAAGCCTTTGTCAAAAGAACTTAAACATAATAAACTTTGAGGTTCACAGCATGCCAAGTTCGGGGCACCTCAACCCCGTCCAAGGTTTCTAACTTGTAGGATCCTCGTCCTAACACCTTTCTGACTAGATACGGTCCTTCCCAGTTTGGTGCTAACTTTCCTTTTTGGCCAACTCCTGAGGCTTCAATCTTCCTTAGAACCATGTCGCCTTGTCGAAAGAATCTTTCCTTAACTCTCTGGTTGTAGTGAAAAGAGGCTCTCTTCTGATATTCAGCATTCCTAGAATTAGCTTCATCTCTAACTTCGTCAATTAAATCAAGGGCAAGTCTCATCCCTTCTTCATTAGTTTCTGGCTCATATGCCTCAACTCGAGGTGACGCTTGCATGATCTCTAAAGGCACAACTGCCTCAGCTCCATAAGCCAGCAAAAATGGGGTTGCTCCAGTTGTCACCTTACAAGTGGTACGATATGCCCAAAGTATGGGCAGTAATTCATCTACCCAAGTGTTCCTAGAGCGTTCGACCCTCTTTTTCAGTCCATCAAGGATAATTCGATTAGCTACCTCGGCTTGCCCATTGGCTTGTGGATGTGCCACTGAGGTAAAACGGAGCTCAATCGCATTCTCTTCACAATACTTCTTGAACTCTTCATTATTGAACTGTGTCCCATTGTCTGTTACAAGGATTCGTGGGATTCCATACCTGCAAATTATGTTCTCCCAAAAGAACTGGGAAACTTGTTTGGTGGTTATCTTAGCCAGAGGTTTAGCCTCAACCCACTTAGTGAAGTAATCAATGGCCACTATCAGGAATTTCCTTTTTGCTGAAGCCATGGGAAAAGGTCCAAGTATATCCATCCCCCACATCGCAAACGGAATGGGAGAGTTAATTGAAGTTAACATCTCAGGTGGTTGCCTTACAATTGGAGCATGTTTCTGGCATCTCTCACATCTCTTGACATAGTCCTGTGCATCAGCCAACATCTCCGGCCAATAGAACCCTAAACGAATGATCTTGTGAGCTAAGGCTCTGCCCCCCAAGTGTTGCCCACAGATCCCTTCATGAACTTCCTCCAATGCTTCTCTTGCCTCTTGAGGCCTTAAACACTTCAAGTATGGGATGACGAACGACCTTTTGTACAGAATGCCTTCAATCAAAGTGTATCTCAATGCTCTTACTGAAAGTTTTCGTGCCTCCAAGGCATTGTCTGGGAGCCACCCGGTCTCAAGGTGTGCCTTGATAGGATCTATCCAAGAGCCCCCTATATCAATTGGTGCCACTAATTTTGAGTTAACGGTCGGGGCCTTCAAGACCTGAAAGTAGACACTCCCAGCATAATTTTCTATCTCAGAAGAAGCGAACTTAGACAGGGCATCGGCCTTAATGTTTTCTTCTCTCGGAATGTGCTCAACATAGCACTCCTCAAACTGAGCCATAACAGCCTTTACGACTCTCAGGTATTTCGCCATAGTCTCGTCCTTAGCTTCGAATTCACCATTTATTTGTGATACCACAAGCCTTGAATCTCCACAAACTTTGAGATTTTTGACCCTCATGATTCTAGCTAAACCCAAACCAGCTATTAATGCTTCATACTCCGTCTCATTGTTGGTAGTAGGAAAATCCAACTTTAAAGCATACTCAACTGTGAACCCATCGGGACTTTGCAGAACCAAACCTGCACCACTAGACTTTATTTTTGATGCTCCATCAAAATAGAGCACCCAATATTCCTTCAGATCAGGTGTAAGTAGATCAGGTGTAAGTTCCTCTTCTTTTTTCTCTTGCCCAGGGGTAGTCACTATCTCTTGCCCCCCGACTTCTTGGTTGTTAATAGTGCATTCAACCACGAAGTCAGCCAATGCCTGAGCCTTGATGGCTGTCCGAGGCTTGTATGTGATATCAAACTCTCCAAACTCAATCGCCCACTTGATTAGCCTTCCACTGGCCTTAGGGCTATGCAATATGTTTCTCAACTGCTGGTTTGTCAGAACTTGAATCTTATGTGCCTGGAAGTAAGGCCGCAACTTCCTCGATGCAGTTACTAATGCCAAAGCAAACTTTTCTATGGGTGAGTAATTCAACTCAGCCCCATGCAACACTTTGCTCACATAGTAGATAGGTTTCTGGACTTTCTCCTCTTCCCGAATGAGGACAGCACTCAGGGCTTGTTCGGATACCGCTAGGTATAGACAAAGAGTCTCCCCAAGGCTTGGTTTGGTCAATAACGGGGCTTCAACCATGTACTTCTTCAGTTGCTCAAAGGCCTCCTGGCTTTCAGGTGTCCACTCAAAATTTTTCACCTTCTTCAATGCTTGAAAGAATGGCAAGCATTTGTCACCAGACTTGGAGATGAATCTTCCTAAAGCCGCTACCCGGCCTGTCAACTTCTGCACATCTCTTATAGAGCGTGGGGGTTCCATATCTAAGATCACCTTGATCCTGTCAGGGTTGGCCTCTATGCCTCTCTTGGAAACCATCAGACCCAAAAATTTGCCTGATCCAACGCCAAAGGCACACTTGGCTGGATTCAACATCATTTTGTGGTGCCTCAGCACTTCGAATGCCTCTCTGAGGTGTTTAATATGGTCCGCCTTGACCAAGCTTTTAACCAGCATATCATCAACATAGACCTCCATGGTTTTTCCAATTAGGTAGGCGAATATCTTATTCACTAATCGTTGGTAAGTAGCTCCTGCATTCTTTAGACCAAATGCCATAACAAGATAGCAGAAAACACCAAAGTCGGTTATGAAAGATACCTTTGGGATGTCATCCTTGTGCATCTTAATTTGATTGTAACCGCTGAACCCATCCATGAAGCTCAACATCTCATGTCCTGCTGTGGCATCTATTAACATGTCTATCCTTGGTAAAGGGAAGCAATCCTTAGGGCATGCGTCATTCAAGTCGGTGAAGTCTATACACATCCTCCACTTACCGTTGGTTTTCTTGACCATCACAGGGTTAGCCAACCATTCCGGAAACTGAATCTCTTCAATAAACCCAGCTTCCAAGAGTTTGTCCACCTCTTGCTTAATGGCCTCTTGCCTTTCTTGAGCAAAATTCCTCTTCTTCTGCTGTATTATCTTCCGATTAGGATCGACATTCAATCTGTGAGTTATGAGTTGGGGATCAATCCCTGGCATATCAGCTGCTGTCCAGGCAAACACATCACTATTTTCTTGTAAGAATGCTATCAACTTGCCCTTCAGGGGTTCTTTCAAAGAGGCTCATATATAAGTCACCTTCTCAGGGTCGCCTAGCTCCAGGGGGATAGGTATTAAGTCCTCTGCTGGCTTTCCTCGGTGTTCATTATCTCCACGGACATCCATGTCTTCAATCGGGAGTACCTGCCCCCCGGTTCCATCAGCTCTCAAAGCTGCCACATAGCAACTCCTGGCCATTTTCTGATCTCCTTTCTGTTCCCTAACACCATTCCTGGTTGGAAACTTGACCTTCATGTGATAGGTAGAGGCAACAGCCTTGAACGCATGAAGTCCGGTCCTCCCCAAGATTGCATTGTACGTCGAGGTAGCCTTAATCACTAGAAAATTCAACATCTGGGTGGCTTCCTTAGGTTCTTGCCCTACTGTCAC
Organism: Saposhnikovia divaricata; assembly: GCA_036435485.1. Classification (NCBI taxonomy): domain Eukaryota; kingdom Viridiplantae; phylum Streptophyta; class Magnoliopsida; order Apiales; family Apiaceae; genus Saposhnikovia; species Saposhnikovia divaricata. The sequence goes on along the minus strand of CM071594.1, from coordinate 47,723,962 downwards.
GGGCAGCTGAATGGTCCCTTCAACCTTGGACTCAACTCCTTTAAACCCATAGATAGGCATGTTAGTCGGGGTCAATTGAGAGTCAGTATACCCCATTTTCACAAAAGCGTCATGAAACAAGATATCGACAGAAGCTCCATTGTCTATCAGGACCCGCTTCACTTCTGAGTTTCCAATTACAGGAGTTATGACCAACGGGTCGTCATGGGGGAATTTCACCCCTTCAAGGTCTGAATCATCAAAACCAATCACTATCTCAGTCTTAGCACGCTTTGGGGCTTCTCCTACGATGTGCATCACTTCTCTGCCATAGGCCTTTCGAGAGTTTCGGGTAGTGCCGGCCGCTGTTGGTCCTCCCCAAATCATATTGATTACTGGTCCTCGAGGCTGTGGGTTACGATCACGATCGTTATCCCTCCTATCATTGTCTCTTCTATCATAATCCCTTTTCTGGGCCCCACGATCTTCACCCTTGGTGAACTTGTTTAACTTTCCCTTCCGGATTAAAAATTCAATTTCATCCTTTAACTGTCTGCAGTCATCTGTGTCATGTCCCACATCCCTGTGGAATCTACAATACAGATCTTTGTTTCTCTTTTCGGGGTCACCCCTGAGTGGCTTAGGCCAACGAAAGTCCTTATCCTTCTCAATATCTAACAAAATTTGACTCCTAGGAGCGTTCAGCCTTGCGTAATCAGAAAACCTCGGTCCAAAACCCTTCTTGGGTGATGACTCGGAATCCTTGCCAGCCCGGGGATACTTGTCCCTAGCATCGTACTCTTGCTCTGGCTTTCGTTTCTTTGAGTCATTAGAACCCTTGCCATTGCCTCCCGTAGTTTCCTTTTTCATGCTGTCCTCAGCCTTGATATATTTATCGGCTCTTCTCTGGAGCTCGGCCATGTTTTCAGGAGGGTGTTTTGCCAAAGACCTTTTAAAGAAGAGGTCAGTGGTTCCGTGTTCCAGGGCTACCATGGCTACCTTATTTTCCAGATCAGTGATATTCAACGTCTCTTTGGTAAATCGCTTGAGATAATCCCTCAAGTTCTCATTCTTTCCCTGCACCACATAAATAAGGGATGCAGAACTTTTCTCATGAATTTTCCCACTAATGAATTGGCTGATAAAGGCAGCGCTCAACTCCTTAAAAGAGCCAATTGAGTTTGCAGGTAGGCGACTATACCATCTTTGAGCCATGCCCGACAGAGTTTGAGGGAACGCCCTACACTTTAAGGCGTCACTAGCAGGCTGTAGCAGCAGTGCGTTTGAGAATGTCCTGACATGGTTTGCGGGATCGCCCGTTCCATCATAGGCCTTAATAGTCGGCATCTTAAATTTCCTTGAGATATGGGCATTCATCACCTCCTCAGTAAACGGAGGTGTGGGGTCGTCAGGGTCCCCAAGTGGCATTAGATCTTTGGGGTTGCTTCTGGGGGTCTCCACCCTTGTCGATTTTTCGGTTCGGGTATCAGCCCTTCTTTGCCTTCTTGAAGGCCTCTCCAAATTTATAATGGGAATCCTCTCTGCAGTTGGAGGAGGCTGAGTTTGATTCAATCTATCTTGTTCTCTTGCAATATCGTCCTTCAACTTTAAGATCTCAGCCTCATAAGCCTTGATTTTCTCAGCAGTTGTCAAGGGGAGTCCATCATGGATTCTTCGTGTCCTTCTTAGAGGTTCTTTTCTAGCACGTCGCCTCCTCGGGGCTTCATCTCGATCATCATCCTCAGTTGATGATGAATCATCAGTATAGGGACCAGAGTAGTCATCATATTCTCGATCCCGGATCTGTAAGGCGTGATCGTTTGGTCCAGGTTCCCTTCGTCGGGGGGGATAATTAGGCAGCCCATACATCGGGTTGGTATTCAAGGGGAGATCCGTAGTATGGATCTGTACCCCCGGGGGTAGCGTGCGATCAACGTTACCAAGAGGAGAAACCACCATCTGAAGAGGGTTAGTTTCTTGGCCTTGATGGACAATCACCGGGAGGGTCCCCTCTACATGGGGAGTCGTCCTTGGGAGCTGACTGGGCAGAGGTTGAATGACCGCCCCTGTTGATGGGAGTATTTGTCCTTCCTCAGTAGCGATGAGCGGATCAGAAGTGGCTGGTGGAGCAGAGTTAAGAGGTACGGCCTCAGTTGATGTTGTTCTCCGTGTTTGAACCATGGTTGATGTTGTTTTCCCACAGACGGCGCCAAATGTTGTGGAACTAAAAACTAGGTTACTAGTATTGCGGCTAAGGTTTGTGTATTTAATGCAAAGGTGTGTGAGCTTCGTGCTTTAATGGCTGCTCTCGTGCTCGTGGCTGAATCTGCCTTCACAAGATGCCTACGTACTTTGATGAATATCAAAGATCAAGCCAAAAAACGTAGTTCTAGGATGAGGGGTCTGGCCCTTTTTATAGGCTGAGAAGCCTTAGAATTATGGTAGGAGTCAGAGACTTGGTGGACAAGTCTTTGAGGAGGATTCTAGATCTATTCCTTGTAGGAATCAGTTTCCATATTGAATTGGATGCCTTGGTGGCTAAGTCTGATGGAGATAATATCCTTATCCAACTCTTATTGCTGAGTTGTTTATTTCCCCTAATAGCAATTACGAAATTAATATTATAATTGGGGTTTTGGGTCCATCTGGTGGGCCCCACGTTTGGGCCATTCTTGGTCTAGTTAATGCCACATTAAATGTATCTTTAAGGCTTATTTTCAGCCTATATCAGGTATGATTTTTTTTGCTAAAGAACTCTCGGATCTAAGATGCTTAGCAGCATCTTTTAACATTGAGTGTTATTGGATATGATTTTGTTTTTTCCAACCAAAAGTCCGAAAAATATAATTTTGCTAGGCATTTCGCATTTCTGATATTTCTCAACACTGAGTTGTCATTAATCCCATCATTATCTCCTTGATGTGGCTAATACTAAGAAAACAAAATAGTTATTACTATAACTAAGTTATAAATGCAATTAGCATATGAATAGAAACCGGTAGATCGTCAATTTACTTTTGAGTATTACTCATTTTCTTTGTAGAGTCGTCTCCATGGTGCATGTGTTTCACGAGTACTGTAACTCTGTAAGTCTGCACTTAATTCTGTACACTAGCCCTACATGTAGGCAGGAAATTTGCACGACACACATATGTACTAGACCAATATTTCGGACCAATGTTTGAATATTCAATGGTATCACCTAAAAAGCAAGGGCAAAATAGTAATTACAATTTTATTTGAACTTTTTACCCCTATATTGAAGTTTAATATACAGTACTAATAGAAAGATGTTAAATAAACAAGAATTAAATTATAAGCCATCCATAAAAAAATAAAAAAGGCACCACTTAAAAAAGTTAGCTTAATGGTATCATTAAAATTTTCCCAAATGTCTAACATTTTCTTCAATAAATATATAACTTTTTTATGGTTAATGTTGAAAAAAATTAATCCAAAATTCTAAAAAACTATCATTTCTCTTTCTAAATTATCAATACTTTCACTACAAACTTCTAATACCGTACGGGAATAACCAAAATCAGTAATCAGTAATCTTCTTTAACCGGATCTATATGACTTTTGAAATCAACCGGAAGGTCTTTATAATTACTTCTATTTATTATAAATACATAAAGAAAATTATTAATTTAAGCGCTTCATAATATTTCATTTTTAAAGAAAAGGGTGTTTATCTCAGGAAACTTATCTAAAAGATATCTTAGGCTTTCTAATTTCTTTATAAAAATTACTTCATGTTAAATTATTTATTAGGTAAGATTTTTTTTGCTAAAGAACTCTCGGATCTAAGATGCTTAGCAACATCTTTTAACATTGAGTGTTATTGGATGTGATTTTGTTTTTTCCAACCAAAAGTCCGAAAAATATAATTTTGCTAGGCATTTCGCATTTCTGATTTCTCAACACTAAGTTGTCATTAATCCCATCATTATCTCCTTGATATAGCTAATAATTTTTTTTTCTTTGAAGAAACGAGAAAACTTCATTAAAACAATTGAACCTAGCCTGAACAAATCCTCGAACGGTCAACTAGAACCTGATTGTGAAACAAAAAATGAACTAAACAAATAGCCGTTTTGTTTTCAGATCGTTTTACAAGATGAATATTAAACATATTCTTGACATAAAAAATGATTACAACAGATTCTCGAACAATCCAAACGACTACATCCTTGAAAGTAGTAATATCACAATTGACCTTCGCACGATAAAAACCATTGTTATACCAGTGTTCATTACTCTCAGCACCCCAACAATCTACATGCCGGATACCAGCAATAGACATGCTAAAAGTGGAAGTCCACATAGTATGAACAATCTTTGGTTGTGAAAGGTGAGCTTTTGCAATAATCTTCACTACTCCAGCTCCGATGCGAGCTTTCCAGATCCCCAAAAACATCTTGTAAATCATTTTCGAAAGAACCAACATAGAGATAAATCGCACAAAGCAAAACAACAAACGACAAAATGGCTAACAATCGCATACAGAGCGATACCACGCCAAAAAGCGAGACGGAAAACCCAAAAATTCAAAAATCTCGGAATAACACCAAATTTTGGTATGATGATAACCCGGAGATTTAGAGTCTAAGGATGATTGAGCTACAGACCTATACAGATCTGAGAAAACTCAAATGGTTTTATTGAATGAAAATGAATGAAAAACAAGAAAGAGAGGATTAGATGCGAAGGTGGAGGCCCGAAAGTGGGATGATGGAAAGATGAAATATTTAAGAGATATAAGAAGGTTGTAGATCTGGGGACTGATTAAGAAAAACGGGAGAATCAACTCTCATCACTAGATTGTAGATTTTTTTACAGAGATTTGAAGGTTTGATATGGCTAATACTAACAAAACAAAATAGTTATTACTATAATTAAGTTATAAATGCAATTAGCATATGAATAGAAACCGGTAGATCGTCAATTTACTTTTGAGTTTTGACTCATTTTCTTTGTAGAGTCGTCTCCATGGTGCATGTGTTTCACGAGTACTGTAACTCCGTAAGTCTGCACTTAATTCTGTACACTAGCCCTACATGTAGGTAGGAAATTTGCACGACACACACATGTACTAGACCAATATTTCGGACCAATGTTTGAATATTCAATGGTATCACTTAAAAAACAAGGGCAAAATAGTAATTACAATTTTATTGGAACATCCGAAAAGTATTTAATAATGAGAAAAAGAACTTTTAGATTGATTTCGGGAAATTTAAATTTAGCTCAGATACATCAGGTTCCCTAATCTCTTTAATAATTTCTAGCAAGTAAACAACTATAAACAAGTACATATACTCTATTGTTGTTGAACAATAACAATTTGTATTTATAAACAATTTATATTTTTTATCTAATTGTCCATATTTAACTAATTAAACTTCGTAACCCATTTTTTCCAGAAATTAATTAGCTACTCGATCTGACAGTACATTAGGTATCGGTTGTTGGGGTGAGGAAGAGAGGCAGACCGAGGAGGTCATGGGAAGAGCAGCTTAGGTTGAATTTGAAGCCTATGAACCTAAGTGAGACCATGACCGCTGACACGTGTTCGTGGAGGCGGCAGATCAGAGTGGTGGACTCACTTCTAGGGGACGGCTCTGTAGTGGAGAACCTCAGAGTTGGGTTGTCTCGGATGGCCTTATCTTAGGAGTTCGGCTTTTTTCGATATCTTTTTCCAGTTTCTTATTTTCATTTTTATTATCATATGTTTCCCGGTTGTGCAGGTGCAGGGAGCTTCGCTTGGTGGTATCTAGGGGCATGGTAGGTAAGTCCTGTGTGGAGAAAGCCATGGGCGCAGGTATTGTTGTGAACTTTGTCGCATATCTTTTAGATTCCTTTGTATATATCACTCACCGTATATGTCGTGCACATAGCCGAGGGTCTTCACGGAAACAGCCTCCCTACCCTAAAAAGTGGGGGTATGGTCTGCGTACAACCTACCCTCCCCAGACCCTAGACCCTGCTCTGAGTGGAATATACTGGATATGTTTGGTTTGGTTTGGTTTTTTTTGCTCATTAACAATTCAAATAATGACTCATCCTTGAACTAGATTTACTTTTCGACTCTTTAAAGTCTCAAGCTACCTTCCATCAATTTATTAATTTTTGATCCTATTTTTCATATTTATATTTAAAATATAATTCAATAATTGACAAAGCATTACTTTATAACCGATATTTAAAAACTGCTTTCTCACAGTTTGATAAAGAATGAGTTGATGAATTGATGTACCTTTTCATAATTGATGAAAGGGTAACTACATGGATAATTATATAATATAAATTTATATTTTTATAATTATGAGTAAACACATAATTTTAATTTAATGTATATATAAATTGATACAACCTTTCATGTTTTTATTTTTGAAAGGGTATATATTTTCATGTTTATATTTTTTTTACTTCCTTTAAGGATATGAATTTTCATGCTTATATATATATATATATATATATATATATATATATATATATTGTTTATATATATTTTTTAAAAAAACATAAACATGAAAACTTATATTCTTTCAAAGAAACCACCATGAAAACAATTACTTAAATGAAGTAAAATTTAATTATGTAAAAGAATGAAGTAATATATTTGGACAAGGCAAAAATTAAAAGCCCTAAAAAAATTAAAATTTTTATGATCAACTACAAATTAAAATCACATACATACGGTTTTTATTCGGCATTTTTTATATTTCAAAGTATTTTTGGTGATACATTTCGAAAAAAATGTATCCCTAATATCTTTTTTTTTGCCTTTATGTACTTTTAAATTTTCTTAGAAAAAATGTAGTTCTAAAATATATCATTTTTTAGGTACCCCATTCATTAATATAAGCTGCTTGGCCAGAGCCGGCTTCAAGGGTGGTCACCCTTGGTTCCATCCTAGGGCCTCCAACAAATTAGGGGCCACATATTTTTAAAATATCATATATATTATATATATATATATATATATATATTATATATTGTTATTAATTGTTTTTGTTTAAACTCAAAAGTCTATACTAAAACACGTTAAAAAAAAACACTTAGCAGCTAGTTTAGTTAGTCAGGCCCAACCCATACATTATTTTAGAAGCCCAATCATTAAATATAAAATAAAAGAAAACCTAATCTATTTTGTAACATTGTAACACACAGGGACACTGACACAGTCGACACTACAGCCGTGAGATACAGTCATACAGAGAAGGTAAGATTAAATCTTTCATCTCTTTTTCTTCTTTTTTTATGTTTTGTTTAATATAATTCCTAAATTGATGTATTTGGTTTTGATTACAGATGACAGGTAAAAGGAAACATGAATCAGGATGTTCGAAAAGGAAGAAGAAAGATAGGAAAGATAAACTCACACAATCTTTGACGGGATCCATGAATAGGTATGTAAAACCTGTTAATATATTGGATAATTCAAGAGAGAATGCTACAATTATTGAAAATTTGCCTCAAATTCATGTTGATGAAAATTTGGATGATGTTAATGTTGATGAAAAAAATGTTAGCTGAGTTAGATTACAGTGAGTTGATTAGAGATTTTGCAATAGCTAAAGCAAGAAGAGTAGTAACTTCTTAGTTTCAGTTTGCTACTTTGTATTATTATAGTTTTTTGAATAATTTTGATTTATGAAATTTTATTTCGTTTGGGAAAAAAAATTTTGGGCCTCCAATATTTTAAAAAACTAGGGCCTCCAAAATGCTGGAGACGGCCCTGTGCTTGGCCATTAGAAAACAAGCAATATATAGGCAATGAGTTTATGATAAGAAAAAAAGTAAAAAAGTATTACTCCCCCATCAGGTTGAATTATTTTCTTTTCCGATGTGCTAAAGAATCCTATCATTTATGATACTACGTGTTTAAGAAATTTATCGCCACATTGTATCCAATCCACTAATTTGAATTTGTGTAAATATGTAATATTACCGGCTCATATTTTATTTTATAGGACCTAAAAGTTTATAATAGTACATGAGTTTGGAATGACAAAAATGTAAAGCGTGATGCCACAGGCATAGAAGTTGGCCGGTAAGCATAATTTAAGAAAAATGCTGAGGTACCAAATTGGGTATTAAAAATTGTTATAAAATAATATAACTTATTTTGATTGGTTATAATTGTAATAGACGGTCTAACTTAACAAAATTAGAGATCCTAACTATTTTCTAAAAAAAGTTAACTTTTTTTGCAAATTATAAAATATCAAACATACATTAAATACATACTTGTATTAAAAAAAATTATCATGAAATTTTTAACATAAGGGCTTATTTTAAGTTTTCTCAACAGGCCCATTATAAATACATGCATGTCTTTTACTACTAACTTGCATCACCCGTATCAGTATTCCAGACTCCAAAAACTTGAAGTAGCATGTCGGTGTTTCTTCAGGCTTCATCAGGTCCTCCATCACTGAAGGCTGTTGTGCCTGAAATTGTTCGTCGCTCTTCAAATTACCATCCCTGCGTCTGGGGAGACCATTTTCTTGCTTATAATACCCCTAATCATGCGGTAAATTGATAATTATTATTGTTGTTGTTGTCATCATTATTATTATCAGTTACTTGTATTCTTACCATTATTGTGTGCAAATGCAGACGGCTGATGTTGACACAGTGCAGAAAGTAGAAGTACTAAAGAAAGAAGTGAAGAACATGCTACTGGAAGCTGCCAGTCAGCCTCAGCAACAGCTTAAGTTAATTAATGATATTCAACGACTTGGAGTAGCTTATCATTTTGAAGCTGAGATTGATGGGGAATTGAAGCGCATGAATGATATGTATCATGAGCTCTGTGGAACTAAATGCAAGGATGACCTGCACAGTGTAGCTCTTTGTTTTCGGTTGCTTAGACAGCATGGTTATAATGTCTCTTGTGGTATGTCAATCCTGGTACCAGCTAGATCTCTATTAGTGCTTGTAGCATTATACTCCGGTGCACACCAACTTTTATTAATATTCCCCTTAGAGTTAATTGCATTTTGCATCCCCCAGCTTTAGTCCAATTTCAATTATGTATATGTTGTTTCATAAATTGCACTTTGCATCCCCAAACTTTAAATCATATTAATCACAATCCCTTATACATTTTCTATCAAAAATAATATTGCTTTTAACGAATACATTAACAAATGCGATATAAAATGATTGCAATGATGATATAAATTATAGATTTTAAACATGTAACTAATTTTACACTTTAAAATTCTTTAAATTATAATTTAATATTATTTTTGACCATTAATCAATTATATTATATTTGTAAAAAATTAAACTAATATGTTTCCATTAAATAAAGTTGTGACTATTATGATATATGATACGTATAAAATCATTAAAATATATTTGTACCTTATTAAAATATAAATTATATAATCACTACACAATTCTATATCGCATTTTTCAATACAATCGTTAAATGAAATATTATTTTGATAGAAAATGTATAAGGGATTGTGATTTGAGCTATAAGTTAAAGTTGGGGGATGCAAAGTACAAATTATTAAACTACATATACATAATTGAAATTGGAGTAATGGCAGGGGATGCAAAGTGCATTTAACTCTTCCCCTTATCACTATTTAAATAGAATATAATGTGTTTAATTAGGTGTCCTATATTTTTATTTATATCTTTAAAATTAACAATATTAATATTAATTACCACTTGTCATATCCAAGGCCAATAATTTTATACATTGAACAAAATATTGTTAAACATATATCTTCAATATATTTAAAGAACATATATCACTAGAACCTAACTTATACATCGAACAAAATATTGTTAAACAGATGTCTTCAAAATATTTAAAGACGAGACCACCAAAACATTCAAGGAGAGTTTAAGTAAAGATGTGGAAGGATTGCTAAGCTTGTATGAAGCCACACATCTAAGAGTTCATGGAGAAGATATACTCGATGAAGCATTGGCATTTACAACGTCTCACCTTGAGAGTCTTAAAACTCAGTTGAAAAATCCCCTTGCAGCACTAGTCATCCGTGCACTTAAATTACCACTCTGGAAGACTGTAAATAGGATCGAAGCTAGGTACTACATTTCTGTCTATGGAGAGATAGATTCTTATTCTAAGCCACTGTTATATTTGGCTAAGTTAGACTTCAATCTTGTGCAAAAACTTCATCAAAGTGAAGCTGCCGAATTTTCCAGGTATGTCGTCCAAATATTGTAGCTTCTTTTCTCCGTTTAAGTAGTGGTTAATATTAATTATTGACATGACTAAACTTATTATGGTTGCAACTCCAGCTGGTGGAAGAGTTTGAATCTTAAAGAGAAACTGCCTTTTGCAAGAGAGAAATCAATAGAAAGCTTCTTTTGGGGTGTAGGGATGTCTTTTGAGCCCCAATACCGTCTTGCCCGAAGAATACTAGCAGCAGTAATGGCATTGATTGTCGTTGTTGATGACATGTATGATGTGTATGGTACTGTTGAAGAACTCACGCTCTTTACAGACGCAATCCAAAGGTACATTATCTAATTAGCTTTAAGTGATGTTTGATAGAAGAATCCTGTTTAGCGAAAGGTTACAGATATTTATAACTTGTTTAGTTTCATATATTGAAACAAAATGTTTTACAGTCAATAGAGATTATAGTCGGAAGCTATTGATGACAAAATATTGAAAGTTGATAATTTATATGTTATTTTCTCTACGATGGCAAGTATTTTAAACTTGTGCTTCACAATCCTGCAAATTCTGCAAGTGTGAGTTAAATATCGATCTACTAATCTCTAACACTGAGAGTTGAGAGTGTGGATTGTAAACAGTAGGGCTAAAATATGATTTAGCTAGACAAGTAGTAGATAGATATTAATAGCTAGGTAGAGTGCATCTGTTCCAGGTGGGATATCAGTGCATTGGAGCAGCTACCAGAGTACATGAGGTATCTCTATCGAATCCTCTTGGACTTTTATTCTCAAGTGGAGGAAGAATTCAGAAAGGCGGGAATACCACCAAGTCATGCTCAGTTTGCAAAAGATTCAGTAAGTACATTTTTTGTTATGATTTTAATTATATTTTGAGAAGATTAACGTACGCCAAGAAGCCTGTTGGTACGTAAATATATAATAATAGTAATTATTTTTATGTACCTAATTAAAGGCCTGTACGCATGTTGGGTTTTTACTTAAGTTGATGGGCTTATTGCTTTAGTTAATCCAAACTAGATAAGAGTCGTACACATTGGTATGATGTGTATAGATAAATAAACACACATTGGTATGATGTGTGAAGATAATAAACACGCTGTGATGATTTGTATACACCAGTGTGAAGATTTGGTCTTAGCTATATTAAGTTATTTTAGGTAAAGTAGTGTAAGTTTTATCTATTAAGATCCTATTTTGTAGCTACCGCTGTGGTGAGCATAGCCTATAAATAATTCTTGTATTCGTTTGAGTTTTAATATCAAGGAAGTAGTTCCTCAATTCTCAGTTCTCATATACATTCAAACACTTATATATATATGTTTAGTTAATTCTCTACATTGTGGTATCAAGAGCCATACAGTGGTATATGCCCAAATATATGCCAAAACCAGCAACGATGGAGACCACAAAATCAAAAGATGGAATGGTTGGGTTAAGCTATCCTATGTTGGCACGTACAAACTACACAGCCTGGTCGATAAAGATGCGTGTTTTTATGCAGGCCCAAGGCGTTTGGGAGGCAGTAGAGCAGAGTGATACTAAGGGTGTAGTTGAAGCCAAAACGGATAAGGTGGCACTTGCAGCTATCTATCAGGGAATTCCTGAAGATATGCTCCTGTCGATTGCTGAGAAAAAGACTGCGAAGGAGGCATGGGAGGCATTGAAACTGATGTGTATGGGAGCTGATAGAGTTAAGTTGGCAAAGGTGCAAACTTTAAAAACGGAACTGGAATCACTGAACATGAAAGAAGGTGACCAGTTAGAAGATTTCTGCATGAAGGTGAATGGGATTGTGACCAATATCCGCACTTTAGGTGAAACCATGGAGGAATCTTATGTTGTGAAAAAACTGTTACGAGCGATGCCTTCTAAATTCTTGCAGATTGCTTCAACGATTGAGCAATTTGGCGATGTGGAGAAGATGACAATTGATGAGGTTGTGGGTAGACTCAAGGCGCATGAGGAAAGAATGAGGGGTCGGATAGAGAACACTGGAAGTTCCGGTGGAAAATTACTTTTGACTCAGGAGGAGTGGTCGAAGAGAAGCAATAAAAACTGGCCCCCTGGGACTCACAATCAGAAACCAAGAAACACAACTTATAATCGTGGAAGAGGTAGAGGCACTTTCAGGAATGCTGGATTTGGTAGAGGACAGCAGTCACGACAGGAAGAAGGCAGCAGGCGTAACAATCAAGGTCGAGATAGGAGTACATTGAAGTGCTTCAACTGCAATGGTTACGGACATTATGCATCAGAATGTCGTAAACCCAAGCGTGAAAAGGGTCGAGAAGGTGATGCAAAATCAGAGGCAAATCTGACCCAAATCCCAGATGATGAACCCGCGTTGCTGGTTGCAGAATGCGGAGTGAAGCCAAATAACGTGGTATTGTTGAATGAGGAAGCAGTAATCCCAAAACTTAGCCATGGTGAAAATGTGCAATCAAATCTGTGGTACTTGGATAACGGGGCTAGTAATCATATGACTGGCCATCGTGAGAAGTTTAAAACGCTGGATGAAGGAGTCACTGGCAAGGTAAAGTTTGGAGATGGCTCGACTGTTGAAATAAAAGGAAAGGGATCGATCATTTTGAAGTGTAAAAATGGAGAAGAGAGATTGCTTCATGAGGTATATTTTATTCCAAGTTTGTGCAGTAATATCATAAGCTTAGGACAACTCTCTGAAAATGGGAATAAAGTTATTATGCATGGAGATTTCTTGTGGATTTATGAAAAACAGGGAGATTTGTTGATGAAAGTTAAGCGTTCACTGAACAGGCTGTATAAGATTATAATTGAGAGTAGCAGTAATGAGTGCTTGTTGTCAAAGTCGGAAGAAACGTCCTGGTTGTGGCATTCACGATTAGGGCATGTTAATTTTAAAGCAATGAAGTTGATGTCCAATGCTCACATGGCTGATGGCATACCTGACTTTGTTCAACCAAAAGAAACATGCAGTGGTTGTCTACTCTCAAAACAGGCAAGAAAGCCATTTCCTGCACAAAGCACCTTTATAGCAAAAAAGATATTGGGATTGGTACACGCTGATTTGTGTGGCCCCATATCACCTCCAACACCAAGTGGCAACAGATACTTCTTTCTGTTAGTGGATGATTTCTCAAGGATCATGTGGGTTTTTATGTTGAAAACGAAAGATGAAGCCTTAGAACACTTTAAAAAATTTCGAGTGCTTGTAGAGAAGGAAACAAAAGAAGTGATACAAACACTCAGAACAGACAGAGGTGGTGAGTTTGTCTCGAAGGCATTCGAAGAATACTGTCAAGAAGCTGGTATACAAAGACATTTAACTGCTCCCTACACTCCGCAACAGAATGGAGTGGTAGAACGACGCAACAGGACTGTGGTTGCTATGGCAAGAAGCTTCTTGAAGGAGAAAGGGCTGCCATCATTTTTCTGGGGTGAGGCAGTACGTCAAGCTGTGTATATTTTGAACCGTTTACCAACTCGTGCTTTGTCTGAGGTGACTCCCTATCAAGCATGGACGGACTCAAAACCAAACCTGGGCCATATAAAAGTATTTGGTTGTCTGGCTCATATGAAAATTGCTAAGGCACATACAGGAAAACTTGATGATAGAAGCAAGCCTGTGGTTTATTTTGGAAAAGAACCAGGTACAAAAGCCTATAGACTTTATGATCCTAATACTGGGAGAATACATGTCAGTCGTGACGTGGTGTTTGAAGAGAATAAAAGTTGGGACTGGAGTAAACAGGTGACAGAAGGTTCGAAATCACTTGTTGATTCATTTGTTGTTATTAATATTGATGCTGAAACTCAGGGAGAGAGTCAGCCTAATGACTCCCAGACGTCAGGTGAAGGGGTGACAACTCCTGTAAGTTCACAGACGCCTGTGAGTAGCTCTACAGATTCCCAGTCGAACGAATCACAAGGAGAAGTGGCCAGAAATTTGCAACGAGATTTTGATGATGCAGTTAGCAGTCAGAACAGCGAACATAGCGCAGAATCCATAGAACCTAGGAAATTTCGTTTGCTAAGTGATGTTTACAATGACACTGAAGAAGTAGAGCTTCCTGATGATGAGTTGCTATATGCTGGTATTGATGAGCCAACTGGGTTTAGTGAGGCAGTAAAAGAAAGCGAGTGGAAGGTGGCAATGCAAACAGAGATTGACGCCATAGAAAAGAATCAGACCTGGGTATTGACTGACTTGCCAGCAGGGAGAAAAGCAATCAATTTGAAGTGGGTGTACAAGTTGAAAAGGGACACAAATGGACAAATAATTAAACACAAGGCAAGATTAGTCGCTAAGGGATATGTCCAGAAAAAAGGTGTTGATTTTGATGAAGTATTCGCACCTGTCACTCGACTAGAAACAGTGCGTTTATTATTGGCATTGTCAGCTAAGAACGGGTGGGAAGCACACCACCTTGATGTGAAGTCAGCATTTTTGAACGGAGAACTACTTGAGGAGGTCTATGTGACTCAACCGGAAGGCTTTGTGAAGAAGGGAAAAGAAAATAAGGTTTACAGGTTATTGAAAGCATTGTACGGTCTTCGCCAAGCTCCACGGGCTTGGTACGCAAAACTGAACAGGAGCTTAAGAGAGTTGGGCTTTGAGAAGTGTCCATACGAGCATGCTGTTTATACAAAACGTGAAGGAGATGAATGTTTGATTGTTGCTGTTTATGTGGACGACTTACTAATAACAGGTTCAAGTGTGTCAAATATTAACAAGTTTAAGCAGGAGATGAAGAATAAGTTTGAGATGAGCGACCTGGGGAAACTAGCTTACTACCTTGGTATAGAGGTGGATCAAAGAAACAAATATATTGAGTTGAGACAGTCAGCTTATGCTAGAAAATTACTTGAGAAAGCAGGTATGTTGAGTTGTAATCCGGTAAAGAATCCAATGGAAACCAAAGTTGTGCTAAGTAAAGATGAGAAAGGGAAGCAGGTGAATGAAACTCAATATAGAAGCTTGGTTGGAGGACTAAGGTACTTAGTTCACACCCGTCCAGACATTGCTTATGCGGTTGGTGTAGTAAGCAGATATATGGAGAGGCCCACGGTGCTGCACTACAATGCAGTGAAACGTATACTTCGTTATGTGAAAGGTACGTTGGAGTATGGACTCGTGTATTCAAAAGGAACGGGTAATTATTTGCTAGCTGGTTTTTCAGACAGTAATCTTGCTGGAGATACAGATGATAGAAAGAGCACGAGTGGCATGTGTTTTTACTTGAATGAAAACTTGATAACGTGGGTGTCTCAGAAGCAAAGGTGCGTAGCTTTATCTACCTGTGAAGCTGAGTTTATGGCAGCTACAGCAGCTGCATGCCAAGGAATTTGGTTAAGGAATTTGCTGATGCAAGTAACTGATATAGGACCAAGTCCAGTAGTGATTTATGTCGATAACAAATCAGCTATAGACTTGACAAAGAACCCTGTCTTCCATGGTCGCAGTAAACACATTCACATCCGTTATCATTTCATTAGAGATTGTATTGAGAGGGGTGAAGTGATTGTGAAGTTTGTAAGGACTGGTGAACAAAGAGCCGACATGTTAACAAAGGCGTTATCAGTGACAAAGTTTGAAGAGATGAGGAAGCTAATGGGCATGAAAAGTTTGGATTAAGGGAGAGAATGTTGGGTTTTTACTTAAGTTGATGGGCTTATTGCTTTAGTTAATCCAAACTAGATAAGAGTCGTACACATTGGTATGATGTGTATAGATAAATAAACACACATTGGTATGATGTGTGAAGATAATAAACACGCTGTGATGATTTGTATACACCAGTGTGAAGATTTGGTCTTAGCTATATTAAGTTATTTTAGGTAAAGTAGTGTAAGTTTTATCTATTAAGATCCTATTTTGTAGCTACCGCTGTGGTGAGCATAGCCTATAAATAATTCTTGTATTCGTTTGAGTTTTAATATCAAGGAAGTAGTTCCTCAATTCTCAGTTCTCATATACATTCAAACACTTATATATATATGTTTAGTTAATTCTCTACAACGCAAACTGCTAATAGATAATCATGTTAATTTGACTGCCGAATAACTTTTACATGAAACTTTTTCTTTCCCAGTTAAAAGAAATAACGAGGTCATACATTTTTGAATCCAAGTGCCTGAACAAATGGATAGTGCCGACCATGGAAACCTGTATACCGCATACCATAATAAGCACAACTGTACCAATACTTACTATGAGTTTCGTGGCGGGAATGGGCCACATCGTGACCAGGGAGGCCCTTGAATGGATATCTGGCTATCCGCTCCTTATCCGAGCAGGAAGCTTGTATTGCAGATACACTGATGATATGGCTGAATACAAGGCATGGTTATCTACATTAACATAAGTATTTAGAAATCCAATGATTCTACCACAAAAAACTATACAAAGGATAATAAATTTAAAAAACATACAACTCTAAGATGCTTGTTGTTCAGATGTCAAATTCTTACTCAGATTTATAAATTCGTAATATTGTAGGAGGCCAAGGCAGAAGACGAATCTTTTCTAGTTGATGTTTACATGAAAGAACATGGCGTGTCAAAGGAAGATACGTTTTCTGAATTTAAAAAACGGAATGTTCTAGCATGGAAGGATTTGAACTCAGAGTGCTTCGGTCAAACTGCACTCCCACTTCCGCTGCTCACAGCAGTTCTTGCCACCCCTCGCTTGGCATTCATTGTCTATGAATACCAGGATATGGACGGGTTTACTTCATCGGATACCAAAACTAAACAACTTATTTGCTCTGTGCTTGTGGATCCGATTCCAATATAATTATAAGCCTTCCATTTTTGTAGAGTACTCGCAGTCCTCTCTACAGATTGAAAGGATATGTTTTTAAAGAGTCTTAGAAGAATAAAAAAAGCTAGCAGCATGCAAGGGTTTTTACCCTAATGTTACCTCCTGTGTTTAGTGATTTCGATTAAAAAGACTCGTCTGTTTCTTTCTTCTAATCTATTATGCGAACTTCTGTTAGAATAATTTGAATTGATCTAACGGTTGTGGTTTAAAGGAAAAATCAAAATGGTGTAATTAACACACTAATGCTTTAAATCGTGCGATGCACAGATGATTTTTAATATTTTAATCTTAATTTTTAATATTTTTATATTATTATTCATAATTTTAATATATGTTTTTCAGATAGTAGAAAAATAAATTATAGAAGATATTAAAATATAATAATATATATTTTATAGTATATATTTTATAGTACTCTAAATGATAGTGCTTTTCTTCTATATTAAAAATAGATAATATAACTTTTTAAATTTAATATAATTTTATTGAAATCTATATTATATTTTTATATAAACATTATTTTTAATATTTTTTTTAATTTTAATTTAATATAATTTGATATATTCATATTTAAGGATTATACTTATGTTCTTATTATAAACAATGTATACAGATTCTTAATATATTTTATTAAAGATTGAAAGATATGATGTGATATTTTTTAATATATATTAATTTCAACTAAAAGTAAAAACGTGAAAAAGACATTCAGTTTATTATCATTAATAATATTATGTTATTATTTATTTTAATAATTAAGATAACCAAATCGAAAACCGAAAACCAAACCGACAAACTTTCATTACAAATACAAGTTTTATCAGAATGCTAATAAAATTTGTGAATATGGCTAGAAAATTTGGCGTACTTTGCATTTGCATTGCATGAATTATCCGCGAGTTTAAAATTTTTAATTAAAAAAGAAGATGGGGTTTAAGATTCAATAATTTTGTTAAATAAACCACTTAAAAATAATTTAAAAGAACTGGGCTTGGAAAATAAAAAGATATAATTGGGCCTTGAAGGTCGTGGACATCTAGTCGGACTCTAATTTAGCAGGCCTAATTCGACTATGACCAATAGTCGTATTTTGGTGTGTGTTGTATGAACAAAAAAAGAGTGACAAAAAAAGATAGTGTTTTTCTTCTATATTAAAAATAGATAATATAATTTTTTAAATTAAAAATAATTTTGTGGAAATTTATATTATATTTTATATAAACATTATTTTCAATAATTTTTTAAATTTTAATTTGATATATTCATATTTAAGGATTATACTTATGTTTTCTTATTATAAACAATGTATACTGATTTTTAATATATATTTTATTAATGATTGAAAGATATGCTGTGATATTTTTGAATATGTATTAATGATTGCAACTAAAAGTAAATGTGAAAATGACAATCAGTTAATTACCATTAATTTTATTATGTTATTATTTATTTTAATAATTAGGATAACCAAACCGAAAACAAAATCGATAAACTTTTATTACAAATGGAAGTTTTATTAGAATGCTAATAAAATTTGTGAACGTGGCTAGAAAACTTGGCGTACTTTGAAATTATAAATTATACGTGAGTTTAAAAATAAAAAAAGAAGACGGGGTTTAATATTAAATAATTTTGTTAGATAACTTTAAAAAAATTAAAAGAATTGTGCTTGGAAAATAAAAAGATATAATTGGACCTTGAAGGTCTTGTAAATCTAGTCAGATTTAGCAAGCGTAATTCGACTATGACTAATAGTCATGTTTTGGTGTGTGTTGTAGGACCAAAAAAAGAGTACCAAATCGACAATCAAATAAAATATATTATTATAAAATTATAAGCACAGGCTATTATATATTATTATTATGAATTAATATTTTAAATTTTAATTTATTTTAAATATCATTAATTTAATGTTATTTTTAAATTTATTGTTAAATATCTTAAGAATTTAATAGATATTTTTTAAAAATTAATTAGTATAACCTAAAATCGTAGAAAAAAGAATCGTAGGAAGAAGTGTGTGCGGACGATCATTCTAATCAGGATATAACTGAAAATGTTTATAATTTTATAAAACATGTGGTTTTTTATTTTTAATAAATTATTTTTTATTTAACTGAGTTTGGAATATTTAACACATTTTTTAATTTTAAAAAATATATTTTTGTGCCTCACTGTTAAATAATGTATTAAGAATTCAATAGATATTCTTTAAAAATTATTTAATATAACCTAAAATCGTAGGGGGAAGAATCGTAGTAAGAAGTGTGTGCTAGCGATTATTCTAATCGGGAAATAACTGAAAACCTTTATAATTCTATAAAACATGTGATTTTTTATTTTTAATAAATTATATATAATTTAACATAATTTGTAATTTCTATCACATTTTTTAATTTTTTTAAAAATTTAATTTTATATCTTATTGGTAAATTTTGTTGTTTATAATAAATAAATTAGTAGTTTTAATACAATTTTTTTAACTTGTTATTTTTAGGAAGGTGTTAAAAAAAATTGAAGGCGTTAGCCAACCAACCAACCAAATATACCTTGTGTTGCTTATAATATTTGATGCACGATTTTCTTAAGATTATATTATATTTTATTTATATTTTAATAATTAAATATCTCATATACATTACTTAATATAATATTGGCATAATATAAATATTATTAAATAATAATCGTTTAATTATATGATATATTGTTCGAATTATGACTATATTTTTTCATAATATTATAAATATAAATGGAAATATTGTATATACTTACATTCAAATTTTTGTTGATATTATCATATTCAAATTATGATCCCAAAATAATCCCTAATGTAATTTTTGTCTAAAATAGAATTTAATATTAATATGTGATTGTGTGAAATTTTTATTGTTTATTATATAGTTTTAGTTTGTTTTCATTTTGTTGATTTATAATTTGTTAAAATTTTATATACATTTTAATTTATTTTTCATTTTTGGAAGGTGTTAACAAACTTTTTAGGAAGGTATTAACTAACCGACTAACCAACCAATTATATCTTATTTCGCTTATAATAGTATAGTATAGATATAGATATGTGGGGTGATGATACTATAAAAAATCATCTTATATAGAATCTAAGAGAAAATCATATAAAATACATATATTTATCTTATTTTGTATAAAATATAATTATAAATCTTAATTAGGAAATCAAAAACGAAATAACAGAGCTTTTTTCTGGGAAAATTATTGAAAATTAATGAAATAATTCGAAACGATTCCATTATAGAATCAAATTTATCCAAAATGATTCTATAATAGAATCAAATTCAAAATCAAAATTTTTGTTCAAATTTTTCGTGTTAAATTTTTTATAAACGCGTTCATATTCCACACTAGAATCAAGTTTTATGTTTTGAAAATTTTGATTTTAGAATTATTGATGAGATTCTATAGTAGAACCAGTGGTTCTCTCCGAGATTCTATATAAGAAGGTTCTTTCTGGAATAATGACCTAGATATGTGTGTTGCTCTAGTGAAATAAAATCAGATATTTTAATTATTGAGTCATATTAATAATTTTTTATTCTAATTTTATTTTTATATTTATTTATTCGGGTTATAATATATTATATTATATCAAAAATCAATTAGTGGTACATAATATATGGTTTGATTATACATTTTTAAATTGTAATAATAGTAATAACATTCAACATAATAATTCTAGGTTCTCCAGTTTAATTCACACATCTTTTTACTGCTAGACCACTTAGTCACATGTGATTTGAATCATACACATTAATGATGTGTGTATATGTCGTTTGACTGAAAGAAAATTTGATATTTTAATTATTGCGACATATAAATAAATTTTTTTCATAATTTTTTTTTACATTTATTGATTCTGATTATAAATTTTATATTATATCAAAATATAAATTAATGATACTTAATATATGGTTTGGTTATAAATTTTAAAATTTTAATTCTAATAATAATCAACATAAAATTCATAACAAAAATTTACTATATAGCGATAATTTACTTAAACAACCTGACCACTCCACTTATTCATACGGGTTTCCAATAATAAACATGATATTTTTATGTGTGTGCCGTGTAAGTGGGGCAAAATTATTTCATTTATTGATATTATTTTCTAACGTTGTCAATATATAACTATATAAATTATTTCTTTGAAGAATTTATTAATTTATCGAATATTTATTTACCAAAATGCAGTTCATAGAAAGGTAAATTTTTATAATTTATAAAAAATTAAAATTCAATTGAAAATTTATAATAAATTTTAGAGAATAAGTAAAGCTAGAGCCTCGTGATTCGTACGGATTTTTAATAATTAAAAAAGATTTTTTCAACAAAGCATGCATATACATAGGGCTGAGCAAAACCGAAGCAAAACCGAAAAACCAAACTAAACCGAACAATTTCGATTCGGTTTGGATTGATTTTATATTAAAATTTAGGTTAATTCGGCTTTTTGACTTAGGCCGAAAAAAAATCTATCCGGTTCGATTTGTCAAAATACAAATTCGATTTTAACCGAAATAACTGAATTTTATATTTATATATTTTGAATTATATATTATATAATATAAATATTATACATAATACATTTATACGTACCACGTACCCCTCTTTTAACTAGTTACCCCTTTCAAGTCTTTAACTAAGCCTCCGATCTCCCTCCCTCCCTCAAAGATTCAATTATCAATTTCATCAAAGATTCTCTTCTAATTAGCCAATAAGGTATATTTGATTGTTCTTCTACTCTGAATATTTGATTATAGACTTCGATCTTCATACTTGTTAATTTGATTATTACTTACTTGATTTATATAATATACGCATATATAGATATATAATCAGTACTTTGTCTTTGGTTTTTTGCTACCCTCTTTATTTAATCGGGAGACAGTTGTTATGCCCGAATCTCGGCATAGATCATAAACAAACTCAAATAACTATTCAAGGGGCCCACCTCTCTTAATGGTCCCGAATATGTTTTAATGGGCTCAAATATTGAAGATGGTTCAACAAGGCATGAAAATGGATCAACAAGGCATGAGGCCTGATTAGGGATCGCCTCACCTCTATCTCATAATATGGTTTGAAGATAAATCTCTTGAAGACGATATCTCACCCCAGGGGTCACCTCGCTATGACCTCCTGCTACTACTCAAGTCGTCCTCTCATACTAGGCCTCCAAGGGTCACATGCTAGGCCTCCAATGGTCTCATACTAGGCCATCAGGGATCGCACTCGCATATGGTCCCCGGTGTGGGATCGTACTTATCTTATTTCTCTACAAGGCCCAGTGTGGCTTAGCGTATCTTTATTATGAAGACTCATGATTAAACCCAGCGAGGTCGCATGAGTATTATCTCCACACCTGGGACCACCTCATATGACTAAGCCCAGTGAGGTCGCATGCGAGGCCTCGTGATTCTAGCATCATGTTAGCCATAGGTAACGTTTATTGGGCCATGGGTCATGAGCAGGATTAATGGACATATTATATTAGCCCATAGACGTCTAGTGGATTTGGGTCAAGACGGACCCATAGAAACCCTAACCTGTCTGGATAACTTATTCTCCAAGAACTGAAAGTGCACACCTAGAGGGGGGTGAATAGGTGTTTATGGCTAACAATGCTAATTTATTGCCTGTTTTGAAATTTACCGAAAACAGCTTGTTGTTTGTGATTAAGCAGTTTACAAATGGCAAGTTGATTGTAACTAAAATGCAGTGCACTAAGTAATATGCAGAAATTTAATTAGCGAAAAAAAAAATATGCAGAAATTTAAATGTGACACACAATCTTTTAGCCAGGTTCGACCCCTAATCCCTTATGGTCTACGTCCTGGTCCCTTACCAAACTTGGTAAGAGAATATATTATTGATCAACTATAAAACCGATTACAAGATCCAACAATATATCTCCCTTACACCCTGCTGCTTACAAATGGCTTGCTGTTTGCTGTGCTGAACTAACTCTCTAAGCAATACTTCCCAAGTATCCTTCTCTAGCCTAGTTCGACCCACCCAAAACCTTAAGCCAACCTTGTACAGCAACAATTCAATACAACTTGAACAATACAATGATTTGAATAAATACAACTCAACCTATGAACCCTCTGAATGTATATATGCGTGTATATATGGGTTTGAAAGGTTTAGAAAGATTTTGCAATGTAAGCTCTTTGGTTGTGTATAGCTTCTTGTTTCTGGACTTGATGGATGATAAGAACTGAGGAAGATCAGCCCTTAAATAGGTAAACAAGAATATTTTGAACTTAAGATAGAAAGGCTCCAACGGTAAGGAAAATATTTGAAGCAGTTAGAATTGATTATGTTTAATCAATTATGGAGAAGCTTGAATGAGTGTATCAGTTGTGATGAAGAAGGTATGGAGCGTGTATAAGGTGAAGAATAACTGATATGATGAGTGGAGACAATATCATGAGGTTGTTGTGAGTGGGTGTATTAAATTAAGGTAAAGTAGAACTTTACTTTCCTTATTTTAAGCAAAGGAATATATTGTCTCCCAATA
The DNA here is from genome assembly GCA_036435485.1 of Saposhnikovia divaricata. Taxonomy (NCBI): domain Eukaryota; kingdom Viridiplantae; phylum Streptophyta; class Magnoliopsida; order Apiales; family Apiaceae; genus Saposhnikovia; species Saposhnikovia divaricata. The sequence continues at coordinate 47,700,422 of CM071594.1, read as the reverse complement.
TATGTATGAGATATGTTTGCTGGCATGTTCAATATAATTCAGAGGGCCCTTACAATATTCTTAGCAATGTTTCCACTAAATGCTCCTTGAGAACCGAACGGTTCTTTATTTCTGTCAGACACAATCAGCTTGCTGTTTGTAGACAGAATCAGCTTGCTCTTTGTTCTGGCGAGCTCATATCAGCATGTTGTTTGGTTTCTGATAGGATGAACATATAAATGACTTTAAACCTTTGCCCTTCCATATCATCAACCACGTTATTGAATGTATGCAATTGGCTTGCCAAACTGTCACTGTTGAAGCACCAAATGGCTTGCTGTTTGTATATTGGCTTGCCAAACTGTCACCAAATGTATGTAATTGGCTTACCAAACTGTCACTGTTGAAGCACCAAATGGATTGCTTCTTGCAATTACCAAAACAGAACAGAAAATTAATTCTTGAAAGAAGTAATTCTGGAAAGATGGCACGGCGCGGGCGCGCTGCCTAATTCTGCTGAAAAACAGAATTGTACACAAATTCAAGGCAGTATTTTAACAAATAGTTTGTTATAACGGAAGCACAAAAGAGATTATAATAAACGTAAAGGAAGAACACAGATTGACAGAATAGAAAACTTTATTGATCATGAGGATACAGATTACAGAATACAGATTCAGATTCAGATCTAATTGACCTTAGATCTGACAGACTTAATTGATAACAGATATGAATCAGATTACAGACTTACAGACTCAAATTTTCTGACTCAGATTTCAGACATCTATGCTAGGATATGCCTTAAAGAATTTATATAATACTCTCTAGGCGGTTACAGAAGGATCCGGAAGACTTGGACCCAAAGCAAAGCAATTACCAAAATAAAACAGAAAATTAATTCTGGAAAGAATTAATTCTGGAAAGATGGCACGGCGCAGGCGCGCTGCCTTATTCTGTTGAAAAATAGAATAGTACACAAATTCAAGGCAGTATTTTAACAAATCTCCACCTTGACTTGAATCCTCTCACAAATAACAGATAACAGATGTACCAGACGCATCACAATAATGCCAGATGTACCAGATGCACCATAATAATTCCAGATGTACCAGAAAAAAACTCTTCTGCCTCAGATTTCGCCCTCAATAGGGCAGTCAAGAACTCCGAACATTTAGCAAGTTCAAACAATGTTGAAACTTGCTATGTGGAACCGGCTTGGCGAGCATATCAGCTGGGTTATCTGTAATACCCACTTTGCTCACCATAATACTCTTGTACCATCGCCTCATAGGCTGCTTTAGTCCATACAAAGCCCTCAATAACTTGCAAACATAGTCATCCTTACCAGGAACCTGAAACCCATCTGGCTGAGTCATGTATATCTTATCAATCTCCGAGGTCGCAACAGCAACAGAACCTGATAACGTAGAACCTTGAAGAAGATACAATGTACCACGTTTAACACCTTTCAAGAACACATTAGAACCCATGCAGACATGTAAAACTCCACCTTCACCTTGAAAACGGAAACCCTTGCTGTCTAACATACTCAAAGATATCAGATTCTTTGTCATAAATGGAACATGCCTAACATCATTCAATGTGCAGAATTTACCATCATGTGTCTGAATTTTAATCGAGCCTATTCCAACCGTCTCACAAGCAAAACTGTTAGCCATCGAAATATTGCCACCGTCTACCTGCTCATAGGTTGTAAACCACTCCCTGCGCGGATATATATGGTGAGACGCTCCAGAATCAAGAATCCACACATCAGAGTGATGCGTGTGATCAGCAGCAACAAGAGCAATATCTTCTTCAGAATTGATATCAGCTACAGCAGCAGTATCTATCAATTTATCCTGTTGATTCTTTTTCTTGGGACAGTCAGATTTCAAGTGTCCCTTCTCTTTACAGTAATTACAGATATCATTAGGTTTTGGACCCTTAGGAACTGGTTTCTTCCCCGACTTTCCATGTCCATTACTCTCACTGGCTATTAATCCAACAGCCTGATTATCTGCACCTGTACCCGCCACCTTATAGCGCAGCTCTCTTATATGGAGAGCAGATCTAACCTCCTCTAGAGAAATAATATCTTTACCAACAATAAACGATTGCACAAAATTCTCATACTATAGTGGTAAAGAAACTAACAGAATCAAAGCAGCATCCTCATCTTCAACTTTAACATTATTACGCAATTCTAATAAAATTGTGTTTAACTGATCTAAGTGATCTCGAAGAGGCATACCTTCCTGCATTCGCAGACTGAACAGACGTTGCTTCAGCAACAACTTGTTTGTTAAAGACTTCGTCATGTAGAGACTTTCAAGCTTCAACCACAGACCAGATGCGGTATCCTCCTCTGTGATTTCAGTAATAATATCATCTGCAAGACACAACAGAATTGTTGAATGTGCCTTTTCTTCCAGAATGGCCATCTCAGCGCTTGTAGGATCCGTCGTTGACTTCTTTCTCAACGGCGCCCAGAGCCCCTGTTGCTTTAACAAAGCACGGATCTTGATTTGCCACAGACTGAAACTATTCCTCCCGGTAAATTTGTCAACCTTCACGTTAAAACCAGACATCTTTCTCACCGAAAACCAAGCTCTGATACCATTTGTTTTTGGGCACATCCCAAAAGGCCTCATACTAATGGAGTTAATCTGGCTGCTTAATAACTAGCAATCTACCCCTCCCACAACCGATGTGGGACAACTCCCAACAATAGCCCTAGAGAGTTTATATAATACTCTCTAGGCGGTTACAGAAGGATCCGGAAGACTTGGACCCAAAGCAAAGCAATTACCAAAACAGAACAGAAAATTAATTCTGGAAAGATGGCACGGCGCGGGCGCGCTGCCTTATTCTGCTGAAAAACAGAATAGTACAAAGATTCAAGGCAGTATTTTAACAAATAGTTTGTTATAATGGAAGGAAAAAAGAGATTATAATAAACGTAAAGGAAGAACACAAATTGACAGAAGAGAAAACTTTATTGATCTTGAGGATACAGATTACATAATACAGATTCAGATTCAGATCTAATTGACTTTAGATCTGACAGACTTAATTGATAACAGATATGATTCAGATTACAGACTTACAGACTCAAATTTTTCGACTCAGATTTCAGACATCTATGCTAGGCTATGCCTTAGAGAGTTTATATAATACTCTATAGGCGGTTACAGAAGGATCCGGAAGACTTGGACCCAAAGCAAAGCAATTACCAAAATAGAACAGATGGCACGGCGCGGGCGCGCTGCCTTATTCTGATGAAAAACAGAATAAAACACAGATTCAAGGTAGTATTTTAACAAATCTCCACCTTGACTTGAATCCTCTCACAAATAACAGATAATAGATGTACCAGACGCATCACAATAATGCCAGATGTACCAGATGCACCATATTAATGCCAGATTTACCAGATAAAACTCTTTTGCCTCAGATTTTGCCCTCAATAGGGCAGTCAAGAACTCCGAACATTTAGCAAGTTCAAACAATGTTGAAACTTGCTATGTGGAACCGGCTTGGCGAGCATATCAGCTGGGTTATCTGCAATACCCACTTTGCTCACCATAATACTCTTGTACCATCGCCTCGGAGACTGCTTTAGTCCATACAAAGCCCTCAATAACTTGCAAACATAGTCATCCTTACCAGGAACCTGAAATCCATCTGGCTGAGTCATGTATATCTTTTCAATCTCCGAGGTCGCAACAGCAACATAACCTGATAGTGTAAAACCTTGAAGAAGATACAAGGTACCACGTTTAACACCTTTCAGGACCACATTAAAACCCTTGTAGACATGTAAAACTCCACCTTCACCTTGAAAACTTAAACCCTTGCTGTCTAACATACTCAAAGATATCAGATTCTTTGTCATAAGTGGAACAAGCCTAACATCATTCAATGTGCAGAATTTACCATCATTTGTCCGAATTTTAATCGAGCCTATTCCAACCGTCTCACAAGCAAAACTGTTAGCCATAGAAATATTGTCACCGTCTACTTGCTCATAGGTTTTAAACCACTCCCTGCGCGGACATATATGGTGAGACGCTCCATCAAGAATCCACACATCAGAGTGATGCGTGTGATCAGCAGCAACAAGAGCAACATCTTCTTCAGAATTGATATCAGCTACAGCAGCAGTATCTGTCAATTATCTTGATGATTCTTTTTCTTGGGACAGTTAGATTTCCAGTGTCCCTTCTCTTTACAGTAATTACAGATATCATTAGGTTTTGGACCCTTAGGAACTGGTTTCTTCTCCAACTTTCCATGTCCATTACTCTCACTGGCTATTAATCCAACAGCCTGATTATCTGTACCTATACCAGCCACCTTATGGCGCAGCTTTCTAGTATGGAGAGAAGATTTAACCTCCTCTAGAGAAATAGTATCTTTACCAACAATAAAAGACTATACAAAATTCTCATACGATAATGGTAAAGAAAATAACAAAATCAATGCAGCATCCTCATCTTCAACTTTAACATCAATATTACGCAATTCTAATAAAATTGTGTTTAACTGATCTAAGTAATCTCGAAGAGGCATACCTTCCTGCATTCGCAGACTGAACAGACGTTGCTTCAGCAACAACTTGTTTGTTAAAGACTTCGTCATGTAGAGACTTTCAAACTTCAACCACAGACCAGACGCGGTATCCTCTTCCGTGATTTCAGTAATAATATCATCTGCAAGACACAACAGAATTGTTGAATGTGCCTTTTCTTCTAGAATGGCCATCTCAGCGCTTGTAGGATCCGTAGTTGACTTCTTTCTCAACGGCGCCCAGAGCCCCTGTTGCTTTAACAAAGCACGCATCTTGATTTGCCACAGACTGAAACTATTCCTCCTAGTAAATTTGTCGACCTTCACGTTAAAACCAGACATTTTTCTCACATTAGTATGATATTATCCGCTTTGGGCCGAGCCGGCATGGATTTGTTTTTGGGCACATCCCAAAAGGCCTCATACTAATGGAGTTAATCTAGCTGCTTATTAACTAGCAATCTACCCCTCCCACAACCGATGTGGGACAACTCCCAACAATCTCTCCCTTCATACATCAGGCTCGACACTTGTCGAATCTACCTCCTTCTGTGTGATATGGCTCCCCCTTGACCCATACTGGAAGTTCTTGGCTATCTGGCTACCCGGGCTCATACTGAAAGGCCCACATGCCTCCTCCTTAAGCCCAACCTGGGATAGCCCATATGCCTCTTCCTTGATCCATTCTGGACTGAGATTGTTATGGATTGCTACAACCATAGCTTTGATACCAGTTTGTAATAACGGAAGCACAAAAGAGATTATAATAAACGTAAAGGAAGAACACGGATTAGCAGAAGAGAAAACTTTATTGATCTTGAGGATACAGATTACAGAATACAGATTCAGATTCAGATCTAATTGACTTTAGATCTGACAGACTTAATTGATAACAGATATGATTCAGATTACAGACTTACAGACTCAGATTTTCCGACTCAGATTTCAGACATATATGATAGGCTATGCCCTAAAGAGTTTATATAATACTCTCTAGGTGGTTACAGAAGGATCCGGAAGACTTGGACCTAAAGCAAAGCAATTACCAAAACAGAACAGAAAATTAATTCTGGAAAGATGGCACGGCGCAGGCGCGCTGCCTTATTCTGCTGAAAAACAGAATAGTACACCGATTCAAGGCAGTATTTTAAAAATAGATATATAATTAGTACTTTGTCTTTGGCTTTTTGCTACCCTCTTTATTTAATTAAGTTGTTTCTCAATTTTTTTGCAGATTGAGTTGAACACAAAATAATCCACAATCTTTGAATTGATTTTTTTTACCCTAAAATTTCGGTTTTAGAGAGTAAACCGAACCGAATAAACTGATCCATTTTAACTCAGTTCGGTTTGGTTTTTTGTGACAAATCGGTTCGGTTCGATTACATAAAAATTGAATATCGGTTATTCATTTTTTCTAATTCGGTTTGGTTTTTAACCGAACCGACCGAATGATCAGCCCTACATATACAAAACTTATTAAGAGAAACAACAAACTCATTCAAGTCACTAGTCTATCTATCCACTCCAATTAGTATCTTTTAGTATCTTTGGATGAAGCTTTATATGAAAAAATAAATGATGAATTCATTATCAAAGCACGAACAAATAGGGATGCGAGCAATTTCAACTTATGAAGATAGAAGTACAAAAAAATTCTCAAGCGTGATGAGCCTGCAGTTACACAAGATAGAATCACTCAGTCAATACTCATAACTAAATTATCTAATGTTTGAAAGTGAAACGGATAGAGGAAGAGAAATAAAGTCAAAGAATGCTTAAATGAAGAGATTATAAGAAAAGAGATGAATGAGTCAAAAAGATAGTTTTAAGAAGTGAAAGCATAAGGTCTGAGTGGCGTATTAGAAGATTTACGAAGGCTTTTGATTAAAATCAGGAGTAAAACCTGCACTCTCATAATGCAACATCTTGAATGCTATTGAGTTTTTATCTTGATTACTGTTGGAGATCCAGCTAAATGGATGCATCATCCCATAATGCAACATCTTGAATGCTATTTAGTTTCTATCTTGAATATTGTTGGATATCCAACTAAATGGATGTATAATTTTTGAAGAGTTGGAAGAACAGTTCGGGATTATAAGTGTTTTGAAACATTATTTAAATTAGACGACACCCATAAAACACTCAAGTTCTATCTATGACTCACACCAAAATTAAAATATGACATGACTGCTATCAATATTACTCGTATTAGTTTTCAGAACATAAACTTGAAAATACTTAAGTAAGTACACAATAGCCATATTATCTATACTATATTATATTTTGGACTTTCATTAATTTTTGATTTCATTTATGAAGTTAATGGCAATATTATAATTACTTAGGTTTCAGACATTTTGTAACAATAGAAATGACTATTTTGATTGCTTAAATAAATAAGTCTTAACAACTGTATTTTTGATAGAAAAATGAAACTTCTAGTGTTAATTAGCAAAAAAAATGTAAAATTGAAAATTAACATACCATTAAACTGGATATATAATATAAGTAATAAAAAAAGATTAAAATTTCATTGTTTCAAAGAAAAATTCGACGCTGGTGCGTAGAGCGCGGGCAATGAATACTAGTGATAGTATGTGATTTATGAAAGATCAATTTAATATTAATACCAAGTCCATAACAATGCATTCAAGGTTCAGAATGTCTACAAAGTCTGAATTGCATATAAGGTCCACAATGTTTGCAAGTTCTACATTGACTGCAAGATGCACAATGCCTACAAGGTCTGCATTGTATGCTAGGTCCATATTGTCTGCAAGGTCCACAATGCCTATAAGGTTTGCATTACCTGCAAGGTCCTCAATGCTTGTAAGATTTGCATTGCCTACAAGGTCCATAATGCCTACAAGGTCTGCATTGCCTGCAAGGTCCATAATACCGGCAAAGTCCACAATGCCTGTAAGGTCCACATTGCATGCGAGGTTCACAATGATCGAAAGTCCGCATTGCCTGCAAAGTACACAAAACCCATAAGGATTGGACATGACACGTTATACAATAGATAAGTACACGCAAGACGAAGCTCACAAGAACAATGCACTGACGCCTGCAACAAAGCTGATACAAATACATTGTCTGAACATTAGGACAAAACGGAACTAACACAAGGTTGACATTGACCGCCGACCAGATCCTGATTTGTAGCCCTTGTTTCCCCACGTGGACAATATATGCCCCATAGTCACTTCAATGCAAGGGGGTGAACATTCATTACACTCACATTACATTCAATTCTTTGATAGGTTTTACTTTACCTTATTTCTATTTTCTCCCTCTAGAAATAAATATATATCATTTACTTGTATTATGATTTCCTTCCACCGGATACTTATTCTCACATCGGAGATGTTTACGGGGACATAAGCTTCCACGAGCATTTCTGTTTCAAAATGTTTGGAGGTGATTCTAACGAAGCTGAAATGAGATCCACAAAACCCGACAAATTTAACAAACTACACAAGAACATACAAGCCCTATAAGCTGTACAACCCTAACGAGATCATATAAGCCCTACATACTTTACAAGTCCAATAAAATCAAGCCCGACAAAATATTTATCCCGGCATAACATTAAGGAAGTAGAACCCAACGATAAACCAACTTATCAACTAGTATAACAGAATATCTAATTAATTCTATATTTAAATATATCTTTTAAAAAATATAACAAATTTTTTTATTAATGTTGTTTCTTCAAATTGTTTGATCTTAAATACAAAATTATTTCATTTATTTATTTTACAATTATTATTATATATCATAATTATTATTAAATAAAATTTTAAACTACCATATATATAGCATGGGATATATAATCTAGTATAGTCTAAAATATGCACAGTTCATTCCGGTTGATCAAATCCATTATATCTATTATAGCTCAACATGGGTTTTGTCCCATTTAGTAAATTACAAATTTGTCCTTAGATTATATTAATTTTAAAAAAATGAAGTTGAGAGGAATTGAACCTATGTCCATCCAACACCTATAACTTAAAGTTGACATGTATAACCACTAAGACAAATCACTTTTTTGTGAAAATCTTTAAACTCATTTAATACATGCTCAAATAATCCACTTATTAGAAATATTTATTTTATAATTTATTCAGGATAAAAGTGTTTACATAATTATACTAATTTAATAATTTGAATTTTGATAAGAATTAAACAGACGACATTCATATACTCATAAATTTATATCCACATTTATTTTTATGATTTATTAGGGATAAAATCATTAAAATATTTTTCTCATATAATAGTAAAAAATGGTAGTCGGGATGTGAAAATATAAATTGACAGATATAATATCGTCAAAGTCAGAATTAAGAAAGGTATCGAGGTGGCCGAAAATTAGTCAAAAAAAATCAAAGTGAGATGGTAGGTGACGGACATAAAAGTAGAAGTCTATCTCAAGTAGGTAAACGGACGGAAGTGAAAATAGTTTTAAAAAAATTTATTACAATATATCTCTCTTTTAAAATTATGTATACTACCTTATAACCCATGCAAAGCACGGCTTATTTTTAATTTTTTATAATTTATTTATAGGGTAGTATAATATTATAATTATTAATTTTAATATGTTATTGGAAGAATTCGAACCTTGTATATAATAATTTTTTGTATTAAATATAAATCAATATATTGTTAGCGGGAATCGAACATTAGACTTCTGTTTATAAAAACTTTTAGTATTGTTGTATTTTACGGTCATGATTTATTTTAGTTGAAGATCTAACGGTTGTGAATGAGGGATAACCAAAAAAAGAGGTAAACAAAACTACAAATTATACCCCTTTTCACTTATTATAGTATAGTGTATATATATATATATATATATATATATATATATATATATATATATATATATATATATATATATTAGTCAAATCGCCGGAATATGTTTATTACTTCCTCTGTCCCACTAGGTTCTTTACATTTGGGACAAAGGGTTTGACACGCATTTTAAAACTCATATAAAGTTTAATTTCATAAATTATTTTAAATTTTTTTCTTATGAATAAGAATTTAATGTTTTATTCAAAAAAGAAAATTTTAAAAATAAGTTATAGAACTATACTTTACATACACCTTAAAATGCGTGCCCATCAGTGAAAAAAATTGTACAAAATGAGAGGGACGAGGGGAGTATTAAATTAATATAAAAAATGATAAATAAAGTGTATGATATATTTCTACTCGGTATCAGTATAATATTCTATTTAAGTATTAAAGATACCGAGGTTGCCGAAAATTTGTTAAAAAAAATCGAAGTGAGGAGGTATGTGATGGACGTAGAAGTCTATCTCAAGTATGTAAATGGGGAAGTGAAAACAGATATATAAAAATTTATTACAAAATTTCACTCTTTTAACAATTATGTCTATATATTAGTCGAATGGCTATAATATGTTTATTATTAAATTAATACAAAAAATGATAAATAAAGTGTATAACATATTTTTACTCGATATCAGTATAATATTCTATTTTATTTTAAGTATATTTACATTATATCGATTAATCCTATTAGCATCGGGTAATTTATTGATTGACTAATAAAAAATATTAAAATATTGAAAATAAGAAATAATTTACATATGAGATTTGGATCTGGTAAAGAAAATGTGAACATAGTTTTGATATTTTTAGTCTCTCGCACTATATCTTAGTAGCATTTTCGTAGTATGTTAATGTTATTAATTTCATACAAATAAGTTTTACAACTATATACTTAAATAGTAATTTATTAATTTCACTTGAGTTTTAAACTCCAATGCGAGTTTCATCCCGTTGTGAGACTAATAAACTCAAAAAATCGATGATATATATAATGTCTCATTATCACGGATGTGGTATGTGTATTTTTTTTATTTCAAAAGTATCATTTTGGTGTTACCTCAAATTAAAATTATATTTCTTAGATGCTTCATTATCGTAATTATGTATATCTTCTTTCCATAGATTGAATTTCATTATGCACGTGAACTTTTACAACATAATTTATTCGGTGCATACATTGACCCATCTCATTTTAAAAACCCGTTATGAGATATAACACTTTTATTTTAGTTACTCATGTATTTGGTTGAATTTGGACATGTCTAAATATGTTTTGTATTGAAATTTGAGATATTACCTTGGCTTTTTGAAACTTCACTTATGACAATGGATGGTAGAATATATTTAAAAAAATCAATTTATTATTGAAATGATACATCTGAAATGGTCAAATACCATGATCCTAAAAAAGCATATATCATATATTTATTTTGGATTTGCACAACTATTAGAATAAATGTTGTTCTTCTTGTTCTCTGAAATTGGTCGGAGAAAAAGATCCAAAATTGGAAAAGTGCGCTGGCTTTTCCAAGTAGAACATATGACTCTATTATTTGTATTTTTCCGTCACATTACATTATTTCTTACAAAATTAGAAGTAATATAAAATTTAATTCTTCCTCCGTACCAAAATAAATAAGCCAGCTATTTTTTCACGAATTTCAATACATCAAGATTATTTTGGTAATACTTGACAGTTATAATTAACTCTTACCTATTGATTTCAGTCAGCCATTTTTCTCACAATGACCAAACACAACTAAAAATATAACTCTTACTGTTCAGAATCTGATAAAATTTTGAAACTATAACATTTTAAATAAATCGAAATACGTGAAGTAGATTAACACGAAAAAATTATATGAATTATCATATCATGCTAGTTATTCTATACTTAGAAAAGTGGATTTAAATAAACAAAATGAAAACTGGTAAATCACAAAAGATACTAAAATTTCTGCTAGAAAAACTTGGACACAAGCCGAGTAATGTCCCATTATCAGCGTCCCTTCAATCCTCACGGTCGTCTCCTCTATTTCAAAACACACACACAAAACACACACACTGAGAAGACAGCATATATATAAACCCTCTTTAGTCTTTACCTGTATCTATAATCTCTTCACTCTCCTTCCCCAAACCCCCTTTTATATAAACCCTAAATCTTTACACCCATTATGAACCTCTCCGACCCAGATTAATTTATCACCGACCCACTTGATAAAATCAAACCCATTTGCTAAATGGACTTAAATAAACCCAACCCATCTCCAAAACGGGTCTTAATTCGCCCCCCTCAACACCCCAATTTACCCATTTCTTTAAACCCTAATCCCCCTTTTGTTGGTCAATCAAACGGTGTCGTTGTGGTTGGGTTTATTGGTAGGCAAAACTCTGATGTGGGTCAGTTGATTAATAGGGTTCTTGATGCTAATGTGTTTGGTTCTGGGAATCTTGATAGGACTTTCGGGTTCGAGAGTGGTGGGGGTGTTAGTGAGGAGCTTAAAGATTGGTTGAAGTTTCGAAAGATTAGTTTTTTTCATGATGAGAATAAGGGGATTTTGTATTTGCAGTTTTCGTCGATTAGGTGTCCGGTGATGGAAGAGTTTGAGGAGGGGGGATTGGGGTTTGATTCGGTGTTGGAAGAGCGGGAGTTCGGGGATCTTCAAGGAATGCTGTTTATGTTCTCTGTGAGTTTCTTTTCGTGGTTTAGTGATAAGTTGTGTTTGTGTTAGATATTTGTTGTTGGTGTTTGTTGTTGTTGTATGTTTGACATCACATTGTGTGAATTGGAATGAGAAACGGACAATTGTGAGATTTGATGTAATGAATTGTTGTTTAGATTCCTGAATAAGCATCAAGTAGTAGAATGCTGTCGTGTAGTACTCCTGGTTGTAGTCAAATGTTTAGTATATGTATGATGTATTTTGAAACTTTAATGCTAAGAAGGAAGTTTCATTTGGATGGTAATGTATGTTGATCGTTATGTCTCTAGACACGTAATAGGTGTTAGCTTTGGTAAGAGGGCCTGGTAGAGCCTCCATCTTGGGTAGGCGTCGCCATATGTGTATTTTAAATATCTAATGTAAGTTTGTGAGGTAAATGGTAACATTCAGTTCTGAAAAGATCACAGGTATGTACTTCTTCCAGCTAAATCTGGATAATAGTCTTAAAGCTTCTTGCATATGGAATATGCAAGTTAATTAATGTCACAACTTAATGATTATTTGTTGTTTCTTACTGTAATAGAAGATAGGGTAATATTAGAAAGTATATATAGTGAAACCTTCGGGCAACAGTATTCTTTTCCCTACAAAATCGAGAATTATGGGATTGAGGAAGTGGTAATTTAGATTTACACACACTTGTTGATTTTTCCACTTTTGGATGCTGAGTTTGTAAGTCTTCTACAAATTAATTTCTATTGATTCGGTCACATTTAGCATTGCAGGTTTGCCATGTAATTGTGTTTTTCCATGAGGGGTCGCGTTTTGATGTACAGATATTGAAAAAGTTTCGAATTCTGCAATCTGCGAAGCAAGCAATGGCACCATATGTCAGATCAAGAACCACACAACCTTTGCCATCTAAATTAAATTCTTCTTTATCACAAGTATCTGTTTCTGGTGTAACTTCTAACCGATCTCCTGGTAAATCTGGTGGTATCTTGAGACGTAATGGATCGTCAATTTCATTGATGTCTGGCCAAGGTTCATACAACTCGTTGTTTCCAGGGCTGTGTATACCAGTTACACTATTTGCTTTTCTTGATGATTTCTCTGATGATACCCCTGGTTCAAATGTTGAAGAGTCTGTAGACACCTCCTTGTTGAATCAATCATCAAGTTTGAACAGTTCAGCTAGGTCAAGTTTGCCTACGAAAGGATCTGGTCCAGTTGTTGTGCTGTCACGCGCTGGTAAATCTGAAGGTGGAATTAGGAAGAAACTGCAGTCATCCCTTGAGGCACAGATCCGATTTTCAATTAAAAAATGTAGAACACTAACGGGAACTGAATCGGGGTATGCTGGGAGGAAAGGTGGGGGTATGTTAAGTTCAGCTCCTTTGTTTTCACTAGATGCGGCCAAAGCTGTTGCATTAGTAGACAGATCATCAAATCAAAGAGGTGAATCTCTTGAGTTTGCCACTTCTCTTGTTGAAAATATTCTGAATGGAACGAGATCCTCTGAATCTCTTTTGCTTGAGAGTCATAACCAGAGTTCAAGTAAAGAGGATATCTTATCTGTAAAAGAGTTCATATACAGGCAGGCCGACATCTTAAGGGGAAGAGGTGGTGTGGTTGCTAACACAAACAATGGCTCAGCTGTTGGTATGGTAGCTGTTGCTGCAGCTGCTGCTGCCGCCTCTGCGGCTTCTGGAAAGGCATTGACTACTCCTGATCTTCCTAGTCTAGAGACCTGGTTGTCTTCTTGTCAGCTTATTTTGCATGGTATTCTTTCTGCAAAACGTTGCTCTACGGATGAACCAGAAATTAGCACGCGGAAATCACGCCAGCGCAATGCTTTTCCACCAGTCGCAGAAACAAATTATTCCAAACTTACAGATCCTCTAGAAATTGCAGTCTCTTTTTTGGAGAGCGGTAAAGGGCTGAACACTAGATTTTCTACTTTGTGGTGCCAAAAGGCCCTTCCAGTCGCCAAAGATGTTTATCTGAATGATTTGCCTCCCTGCTACCCAACATCACTGCACAAGGCTCACTTGGAGAAGGCTTTGGGTGCTTTTAGCTCAATGGTCAAAGGACCTGCTGTGCAACTTTACTTGAAAAAGTTGGAGGACGAATGCACATCCATTTGGAGTTCAGGAAGACAACTATGTGACGCAGTAAGTTTGACTGGAAAACCTTGCATGCACCAGAGGCATGATGCGGGAACTTGTAATCCACTTGCAAAAGATGAGATTAAGTCGCACTCCAGTGGATTTGTTTTCCTTCACGCCTGTGCATGTGGGCGTCTAAGGCAATTACGCTCTGACCCATTTGATTTTGAAGCTGCTAATGTCACATCAAGTTGTTATCAAGAATGTGATAAGCTCCTTTCTGCAATCCAGCTGCCACAAGTAAGTAATACTGGGCCTATTCAGTCTTCATCATGGAGTTTGATCAGAGTTGGTGGTGCAAGGTACTATGAACCTTCAAAAGGCCTACGGCAGAGTGGTTTCTCTGCCGCTCAGAAATTTCTTCTGAAATGGAAAATTTTTCTGGAGAAAAGCGAAGAGCAAAACGAATTAGCATGTTCAGTGCAGGAAGTTGTTAATCATAAGTTCAATAGCGAGTCTAATATTGAAACTGTTCCAGCAGAGAGAAAAAGAACTAGTTCTGCTCAATTGGACCAGGGGGAAATCCCTAACGAAGTAGAAGTTCTTGGAAATTCTCCATCTGACAACAAGTTTGATAATAGCAAGATCAGTTTTGGAAAAGGACCCTCTAATTTTACAATGAGGAAACCTTTTTCAGAGGTTGTAGCTGGATCAGCAGCTGCAGATTCTGGTTTCCCGCCCCTTCAGTCAAAAAAACAAACTTCACTAGCCTCAGACAAAGGCATGAAGCAACATACTATAGTTGGTAGGAGAATAGAGCAAGTTAGTGAAAAAATTGATAATCAAGGATCTCAAAAAGTTGATGATGCAGTTGCAGATAAAATTGAGAACAGTAAAGATAGTAGGAATTATGATTCAGTTTTAGAAATAGGTAGTAATATCATTTCATTGAGCTCTAGTACTAAGGAAAATTCTGATACAACATCTTCATCAAAGCAGGTTACAGTTTATGTTGGATTTGAGCATGAGTGCCCTCGTGGTCACAGGTTCATGTTGACTCCAGAGCTCCTCAGTGAACTTGGCTCCTCTTATGCGGTGATTGAAGAATCTCATCTCCAATATTCTTGTGCAAACAAGTTGGATCATAAAGTGGCAGAACCTACTCAATTAGTTAAGAATGGTGGTCGCAGTAAAGTTCATCGCCATGCCAATGGGATACTTACTACTGCTAGTAAGGATAGTACTACTAGGACTTCAAAAGATATCATGACCAATGCCAACCGACATCAGGATGGATTAGTGCAATATCCTCTCTCATCCGAAGTACGGAATAGTGTGGCAGTAGCCAGTAATACTATGAAAGATGTTGAAGATGTTATGCAATCTGTTACTCTTGAAGATGGTGGAAATGCTTTCTCTTTGCTTGATAGAAATTTACCACTTTACATGAAATGCCCTCACTGCCGCACCTCAAAGAACAGAAGGGATCCACCAAACGTTAAATTTGCTGGCACAATATCCCAGCTTCAGAGAATCTTCTTGGTAGGCATGCTTGTACATAATTCTTTTCTTCATTGTATTTGTCTCGAATGCTCTTTTTATCTTCGCTTTTGTTTCATATTGGATAAGTTTAAGTATTTATTTTTCTACCTAAATTTGCTAACTGAAAATATGCTAGATTTTATGCCAACTTTGATTTGAGGATGTTGCTGAATTGATTTCAAGAACTCAAATAGAACTGGTACTTCGTGGATGGAATTTTTTTTAATTTTTGCTTGTATCTAATTGTATGTCTGAACTGTGAATTCGAATTGACTTTCACTCTTAGTGTAACTGACTTTCTTGTACTAGTATAAATTATGCCAGACAAAAGTTAAGATCTTGTAAGTAACTCCATTTAGTGTCTATGAGTTTATATAGTCTTATTAGGATAGATGTCATTAGCCTGAGCATGGCTGTGGAAGTAGATCTGAGGTACAAAAGTTAGTTTTCACCTTTCCAGTTTGTGTTTGGCTGTTGTCTGGATGAGTTGGCCTGTTTTCTGGTAAATTAAGAATTTAGGATCTCAAGTCAAGAGTAATTTTATAAAACAATTTACTTAATTTGCTCCACCAGCCCACCCTGTTCACCATTCTTTCTACAGCCTTACTTGAATTCTGCCTTTCATTCCTTCCATAAGATTAGTTAACTAAATTTATTTCTGATTATTATTCTTATATTTTTTATAGTTTCTGACTTGTTATGCACACTCACATTAATTGTAGCATGCAATTTGGAGAGTAGTTCCTTTAATACTTCCAGACATCCTTCTGTACCTAATCGTGGAATTTTCGAAGTGCATTTGACGATTGTTTAATATGATATAAATTTGGCCTGAAATATTTTACTTCTGTGTAGGTCACTCCCGCATTTCCAGTCCTTTTGGCTACATGCCCTGTTGTACAATTCGAGGTACATCAAATTAATTAATCTGCCAAACTATCTATCCTTTACCGTTCTTATTATTGAATTTGTGTTCGTACGGGTGAATGTGTAGCTCTAATGCACTTGGAATTGAGGGAGAGCATGCAATATCATTATGAATGAGACTTGTTTCTACTCTATAGCATCTATTAACTGTATAATACTTAAAACTGTTATTCAGATAGATCAACTAATTGATTATTAATTGACTAGAAGTTTTAATATCTTAAAACTTGATATCTAGGTCATAATGTGAACTATAACCCATCAGTCTAGAGGAGTGTAAATTAGGCAATATCTAGCTACACAAGCACCGAAAAACTATGAAGCCGCAACCCCTAAACGTGGTCACCTGCATAACAGATATCAATATGCCTAGTTCAGTCAAGTAAATGGCAGAGTGACTAGGCGATTGGACTAGTAAGCTTCCTCTTTGTCATCCATAAGAGAGCAAGTTGATAATGATGAATGATATTACTTAGCTGTATATAGAGACCATATGTAATAATGAAAAGTTAACAATGTTATCGAAGACATTAAAATGATCATGATTTGTGAAGCGAATATGTATTAAATTAGATCATGCCTTCTGAATATATAATCCCTCTCCAGTGGCTCTGATGTGTACGAACAATGGATTGAAAAAAAAAACTGAATTAGAAAAAGTATCAAGATCGTGACACGCCTTGACAGGCTGGCACTTGTTGATATTTGAAAGGTGTTAATGGTACCTACAGAAGAATTATATTGTTATTATTGTTTTGTTTCTTGTTGTATAATAAATATAAAAGAGAATTCTGTAGAAGATTTCTGTAGAATCATGAATTTGAAACAGTGGTATGGTCGGGACTTGGTAGACTTGACCTACAGAAGAGTCCCTTTTGCGTAGCATCTACTAAGCATCCGCTTGTTCAATCTTTTGACATTACTACTAGTCTGCCAATCTGTTTTACTAGCTGGGCAATGTTACCATAAACTCGAGTTTCCTCTTATTCTATGACAAGTTTAGCATTCTTGCCGTTTTTACTGTTGTGTTTTGCTTCTCTACATGCTCAGTTACAGCAGCTCTAGTTATTTCATATTTTTGGTCAAATGGGGAACTTTTGTTTATTCCTTTTTCTGTATAATGTGATTGGTATAGAGGCAATATGGGTAACTTTGTTAACTCCTTTTTCAGTATAACGTGTTGATAGGTTGTTTATTGTACTGTTCAGGTTCGTGTTCATTGTTGATTGATTTTTTTCAAGTATAGCCTACTTATTATTCTTCGCTTGATACATTTTGCAGAAGTCATGCCTACCTCTATCAGTCCCAGACCTTGAACAAAAACTTCAGTTTACTCTTGGTTGCCAAGTGATCTTGCCACCAGAGAGTTTCCTCTCACTTAGACTCCCATTTGTATATGGTGTACAATTAGAGGATGGAAGTCTACACCCTCTTAGACCTTTTGAAGATGAACCAGAACAGACTGCCTGGATTACCAAAAGCACAACATTGCAGGTTCTGTCCAGAGGAAGTAATCCTGATGAACAATTTCCCAACTAAACATTAACCAGCCTGCCCCTCTAATTTGGATAGCAGTCGAAGAGTTTCCAGGAGCAGACGCCTATAAGGAGTTTCTTTTGAATTGAGGTGAGTGTTCACTATCAAGATGTTTAAACTAGAGATGTTAAATCATTGTTCTGTGCAAGTCAGTTACTGTTTTGTTTTCTTGTAGCTAACAGTTTTGGGAGCATGTTATTTATAGATTTCAGGGTGTTAGAGACGTTACGAATTCCATCTTTGAATCAACTTTGAATTTAAGAAATCACAACATAGCTTTTATATCTTTATAAACAATTGTTAAGTAACCAACTCTCCTAAAAGCTTAATGTGTCGGGAGAAGGCCGATGATATACTATTCAGCAATAATTATATAGATTGTATATGTGGATATAAATGGAAGGAACTTTTAGTTTGCTCGCTGTAATATCAAAGATGAGATCAAATAAAAGATTTTGTGTGCATGTCCAGCAGATACACATGGTTCACAAGTTTCATCTAAATTGTCTCAGGAAACAACACTTAGTGGTTAAATTGTTGTAGTACCAAATAAATAAATCTAGGATGTCATCCTATAGTTTGACGTTTGAACACTTGTAAGGTAGAAACATGACGAGCACTCTTTGTAGCATTATTATATTTATTAACGTTCTTTTCAAAATTAATCTGTTGATCGTGAAGTTTTGTGATCCATAATTAATCTGTTGATTGTGAAGTTTTGTGAGACAATAGCTAGATTCTAGATTATGTTTTGAATCAACTTTGTGCTTTTGAATTGTCATAATGAGGGCCTTGTGACATCAATAATTGTTATACAGTATATACTTGTAACTCTTTACTCTATTCTATCAATAAATTATTAAGCATTTAGCAGAAATATTGATTATGCATATAAGCTTCAGATGTTATCTCTCATTTCTTTTCACTATAACCATTTTGACGGAAAATGCTTCCAGAAAATATACGTTTTGTGTTCTAATATAGTAGATTAATGGTAACCTGTGAACAGGTAACAGATAAGGATTTGATATTTTGTTACTTCTGGGATTTGTTAAGTTTTCAAGCTACATCCTGCGAATTAAGATGGGAGTTTTTGATTTAGCTGTCACAAGGTGATTTACTTTACTGCATTACATAACCGCACTGGGAGGATTTATGATTTTTTTTTTTTAATTTGTACTCTCCAATAGGTCCTCTCAGTAGTTGATGCTGGTACTTCAAGTGGAACTCCATCGTTTTGAGGTATGTTTTACTTGGCTACACAATTTTTTTGACCTACATACATGTGCAATACTTCCCTCTATAAGTTTGGTAAATTCTGAGGTGGTCTGCTCCAATAGAGGCTATGCATAAAAAAATTCAACCACTATGTTTCTTTCTCAATCAGTATTTACCGGAACAAAGTGGTGCCTGATAGGCAACCAAGTTAATTATTTTTAATGCAAGTCTTGCTACTAACTTTGTTTTTTTTTTTTTTAAAATTCAGAATTCACTCTTCAGCCGCAAAAGACCAAACATCCATGTTCTTGCTTGCTTGTAGACCCGGAGACTGACCATCTCGCTCTTTGATCAAATCCACAGTAGATTCCCCGACTATAGCGGTTACACTTTCTTCTGCCGCTGCTTCAACTTCATTTGCCAATCTACAGCTACTATATATAGAATTGCACCCAAACTCACACCTGATCTGCAAATATAAAGTTTAGCCGCAACTGGTATTCTCTCAAGGTCAGTTCACAATTACCATCTACTGTTTGAACTTTTAGTGATGCATTTTTCTCTTTTATGAAGTGATCTAAACATATGCTTTGTGAATTCGTCCTGCATTTTCCTTTGAGAGCATATTATTGCTATTTGCTGCTAATTACATATATGTTTATTTTCAAATAATGAGGGGACTAGAGGGATCATATACTATGTTTAGTTGTTTATCTCTCTGATTAATCTGTTTGCTTATGTCTTGTAGCCACTAAGAACAAATAATACTTTTACTGTAGGCAAGAAGTGTTTAAACAGGAGGTGGCTTGTGAAGTTATATGAGAACAATTGATAAAGACCTGAATTTGGGGGATATTCTACAAGTTAAATTGCTTGAGTTTGTTTCACAATTGCCCCATTTGGTACTTGGCATACTTTGGATCATCACAGTTATCTTTTAATGTAACAAACTATAGTAAAAAAATATAAAATTTTGTTGTAATTTGATGCAACTATGTAATTTTCATTACCATTTTCTATAGGCTACTGCATGTTAGAATGAATATCATTTTGGTATTTATAAACCTTACATATTATAACAGTATATGACTGGCTACGAATACCCCTGTTCTTGTGTGCTTACAGCCTTACATGCAAGTGTAAGATTTTTCGTTTTCTGGGTAACACGAAAATATTTTTATTCCTACTGATTCTACTTTCTGGTTGAGTGAATACATCTAGTTCTTTTTTTTGATTAAGATAGTACTCCTTAATTGTTCCAAGTTGCATTTAATTTATTACTCCTATGTGTTAAATTTAATTTGCGAGTCCCAAAAATAGACATGGGCACGTACTCTTGCTTCCTGTGGTGTTTAAATCCATCCGCTACAATTATTTTTCGAGAATTACAGTATGACATAATCAATGCTCTCTTTTCTCTATATATTTAAGGTCCAATAATGACCTTAGACAGGAGCAACCTTTTTTTTAATCAAAATTATTGAGACCGATCAAACTAGCAGGAATTTGCGTTTATCTATTTAGCAAGGGAAAAAATGAAAAGGAAAATGTACAAAATATATACAATAAAACCTCTATAAATTAAAAAAGTTAGGATTGGAGAATTTTATTAATTTTGAGAGATGTCAATTAATCGATAAATTAATAATTATCAATTTATGGAGATTTTTTGACATTAAACAAAATTTATATAAATTTCAGTAGAATAAATTATACAATTTATGTTTTATATTTAATTCAATATATATTAGCTTTCAAATTTAATGGATATTGACGAGATTCAATAAAGATTTCAATATATTTAAATGATATCAAAGATAATAAAACCTTCTTTGAAATATGTTGCACGGTAATAAGCACTAAGACATAAAAACATTTAATTAATAATTTTTTGATGTTTTACAAAAATATTTAATTAATAAAGAAGGTATGAGTATTATATAGATTTAAATTTTAAGAACCTACAATCATATTTTACAAAAATTTAATACATATAATTTTACAATTTTTATAATTATAAAAGAATTATTAATTTATAATATTATTAAGACCATATATTTATATGGAATTTTTTAAAAATTATTATTTTGTTATTTTATCAAAATTGATATTTTATGAACCGGTTCAAATTAAAATTTGACAAAATTATTAACGTTATTAATTTGCACTAGGTGTGGACATCAACATACGTGAATCACATGGTATGCAAATGGAAAATTGCATGGGGATATAGATTACATTTAGAGCTTGCGTGGACTGCAAGGTGTTCAGGAGTGAGGCGTGCGCTTCCCAACATCGGCTATTGGCCATGGATCTATCCATGGGGGGTCTTGTTGTTCGCAGGAAGAGAGAGTTTAGACCTAGAATCCTCTGAAAAGACTTGAAGGGCGAGAAGGCGGCGGAATTCAAGGAGGCTTTGCTCAACGAAGGTAGTTTTGCGTGTGGTGGAGATGCTAACTTTAGATGGTCCAAAATGGCAAAGGCCATTCGGAGTGTGGGCGAGAAGGTGGTGGGGGTGTCCTCAGGTAGGTTCAGTGGTCATAAGGAGTCGTGGTGGTGGAACGAGGAGGTTCAAAAGAAGGTTAAGGCTAAACTTGCGCTCTTTAAAGAGCTTTTATCGATCTGCGCAGGGCCGGAGAGGATCCAGAAGTTGGAAGCTTACAAGGTGGCGAGAAGAGAGGCAAAAAAGGCAGTGGCGAAAGCTAAAGAGGAGGCTTTTGATAGGCTGTACAAGCGCCTAGATACCAAGGAAGGAGCGAATGCCATCTTTAAGCTAGCTAAAGCTAGGGAGAGAGGGAGGCGCGACCTAGGTTCTGTTAAGTTTGTTAAAGATGATTCAGGCCAAGTGTTATTGAACGAAGATGCTATTAAGGACAGGTGGAGTTCGTATTTCCATAATCTTTTCAACGAGGCTAGGAGGAGTGGTGATGGTGTGGAACAAGAGGTCTCCCTTTCGCCTGTGATTTCCTCCGATCCCTGTGAGCGCATCAGCACGGAGGAAGTCAAGGGTGCCTTACAAAAGATGGCTAGAGGGAAGGCGGTTGGTCCGGATCTTATCCCAATCGAGGTTTGGCTTTGTCTTGGTGAGGTTGGCATCCAATGGCTAGCAGATCTGTTCAATGTTCTTCTCTTGGGTGCCATAATGCCAGCTGAATGGAGGCGTAGTGTTGTGGTCCCTTTTTTCAAGAATAAAGGCGATGCTCAAAGTTGTAGTAACTACCGGGGTATTAAATTACTCAGTCATACTATGAAACTTTGGGAGAGAGTGGTTGATAGTCGGATTAGAAGAGTAGTTGAAATCTCAGAGAATCAATTTGGATTTATGCCTGGAAGATCAACGATCGAGGCCATTCATCTCGTTAGACGCCTTATGGAGAAGTTCAGGGAACGTCGCAAAGACCTCCATATGGTGTTCATTGATCTGGAGAAGACGTATGATAGCATCCCCCGTGAAGCTATTTGGAAGAGCCTCGAGGAGAGGGGAGTGTCGTCGGCGTTCGTTAGGGTGATTCAAGACATGTACTCCCAAGCTAGTTCTTGCGTTCGGACCCCAGTGGGGGATTCCCGTTTCTTCCCTGTTGAGATGGGACTTCATCAGGGGTCGGCCCTGAGTCCGTTTCTGTTCGCCCTTATCCTTGATGTCATGTCACGGGGGATTCAAGATGCTGTCCCTTGGTGCATGCTTTTCGCGGATGATATCGTGCTAGTGGCAGAATCGCGGAGGGAGCTGAACGACAAATTGGAGCTTTGGAGATCTACTTTGGAGTCCCAAGGGTTACGTTTGAGCCGTTCGAAAACCGAGTATCTCTGGTGTAACTTCAGTGGTGAGGCCAACGAAGAAGGGGTGGAGGTTAAGATTGTAGACCAGAGCGTCCCGCAGACGGATAAATTCAAATATTTGGGGTCGATCATCCAGAAGGAAGGTGAGATTGAAGCCGATGTATCGCATCGTATCAAGGCTGGGTGGCTAAGGTGGAGGGCAGCGTCAGGGGTAATGTGCGATAAGAAAGTTCCTTTAAGGTTGAAAGGGAAATTCTATAGAGCGGCTATCCGTCCTGCGATGTTATATGGTTCGGAGTGTTGGGCGGAGAAGAAGGCTCTCGTAAGCAAGTTGGAAGGGGCTGAAATGAGGATGTTGCGGTGGTCTTGTGGGCGCACGATGTTGGATAGAATCCCGAACTCGGTGTTTAGGAGCGAGCTTGAAGTGGCGCCTTTCTCTGCGAAAGTTAGGGAAGGAAGGTTGAGATGGTTCGGCCACGTTCGAAGGAAGCTGGCTGAAGCCCCAGTTAGGAGGGTCGAGAGTCTGGCGGTTGTTGGGGCGAGGAGGAGAGGCAGGCCGAGGAGGTCGTGGGAAGAGCAGCTCAGGATGGATTTGAAGGCCTTAGACTTGAATGAGTCCATGCTCGCGGACCGGTGTTCTTGGAGGCGGCGTATCAGAGTGGTGGATTCCCTTTTAGGTTGTGGCTCTGTTGTCGAGAGCCTCAGAGGTGCTTTGTCTCGGTTAGCGATTTTTTAGTAGTTCGGCTTTAGCGATCTCACGTCTCGTTTCTAGTGTCTTCTGTTTTCTGGTTTTGCAGGTACAGGGAGCTTGTCTCAGTGTTATCTCTGTGCAGGACTTGCTGTGTAGTTGGAGCGCTCCAACCTAGGAGTAGCACAAATCATCACAGATAGGTATGTCCCATGTGGAGAATGCCATGGGCCTCAAGTATATCATTGCCATTTTACGTTTCTTGGTCGTTATTTCTTTCCACACTCTATGTATGTTGTGCACTCAGCCGAGGGTCGTCACGGAAACAGCTTCCCCGCTCTAAAAATGGAGGTATGGTCTGCGTACAACCTACCCTCCCCAGACCCTGCTCTGAGCGGGATATACTGGGTATGTTTGGTTTGGTTTGGTTTGGTTTACCCATTATTAAGGCTTTCTTGTTCTGGTGTAGCCAGCTACGCAAATTTAATAAAGTAGGTCAAGAGTCTTTGTCTAGCGGATATTGGATAATAAATAAATTGAATTGAAATTCCACTCCATAATTTTGGTACTAAAATTTCAAATTTTTAATCAGATTTTTTCGTTCCTTCTTAATTGAAGAAAATTTGTTACAGTTCCGGAGTTTTATTTATTCAAGGAAAAGGAACTGTACAACTTTTATTTCTTTCATATGTTCCGACATTTTTTCAGACAATTTCAAAAGAAATCCAAAGAAAATTCGAATCAATTTTTCTCCGGTAATTTTTTCCAATAGTGAAAAATCCGAAAGAAACAATAATTGTTAACCATTTTGTCATGATTTCATTTTCCTTTTTTTTTCTCTTACAAAACCTTTTTTTTTTAAATCAAATTTCTATACAATTTTTAAAAAATTTCAATTCTGTCTGTTTTCTTTCCTTACGTCAAAAATATTCTAGAACCAAGTATTTGTGCACATGTGGAATTAAATACTACTACCTGCATTTTTTAGTATTAAATCTCGAATCCTCGACATGTTGTCAGGAGCCTATCTATCCACTAATTTGTGTACAGGTTGTAAATTTAAAGCAATGTATACTGGTTGTAGCCGGTTACAACAACCTTGCATGTGGTTCCTACTTCCTAGTATAAAATTAACCATATCACTCTCAGCTGTTCACTCATGCAATTGCGATTGCACGCAACATCTTGCTCTTAACTTAATATTTTCCGGCAACAAGTTCCTGATTTTCAAACAATGCCGATACGAGAGATACCACAGATACCACACATCCCCCCTATACATCAAATAGCCATCGGACACTACGACGAGTTCAGCCATCCAGGTGCCCTTAAGGCAGCCGCGGCAGAATTCTTTAGTACCCTGATTTTTGTTTTTGCAGGACAAGGTGCTGGTATGGCATATACTAAGGTGACTCATGGAGCACCTACACTCCCATCAGGCCTTATTGCAGCTGCTTTGGCCCATGGTTTCGGGTTGTTTGTCGCGGTTGCTGCAGGTGCTAATCTTTCTGGTGGCCATGTTAATCCGGCAGTCACCTTGGGAGCTTGCATTGGTGGACATTTAACAGTTGTACGAGCAGTACTATATATTATAGCTCAGTTGCTTGGATCAACTGCTGCTTGTTTTCTTCTTCTTTTCTCAACCGGCATGGTAAGTTATTCGAAAAATACCTTTTCATAACCATTTTTTCGAAATATATGATTTTTGCAGTATATTTACTTGATTGAGAGGTTGTTGCAGTTTATAATCGTTTAGCTACAGACTAGAGTTGCTGATCACAATATGTCTGAAATGTTAAGAAGATAGTAAAATGAAAATTGATATTGGCTAGCGATTTCAAAAGTACAAAAAAATTCGAGTCAAACAGAGTCGAGTTGGAATCATGAAAAGTCTAATATATTGAATTAGAGGTAAACGTTCACATTTTTTTGTTACATGCAGACAACAACGGGATTTGCTTTATCTGGCGTATCAGTATGGAGTGCCTTGGTGTTCGAGATCGTAATGACATTCGGATTAGTTTACACCGTGTACGCCACGGCGCTGGACGCAAAGAAGGGTGAAGTAGGAATCATAGCACCCCTTGCAATTGGTTTACTCGTCGGAGCCAACATTCTAGCAGGTGGTGCATTCACCGGAGCATCAATGAATCCAGCTGTGTCATTTGGGCCTGCTGTGGTTAGCTTGGACTTCACCAATCATTGGGTTTACTGGGCTGGACCACTTATCGGTGGTGCGCTAGCTGCAATTGTGTATCAACTCATTTTCATTAGCCAGAGCCACACGCACGAGCCGTTGCCCAGGGATGACTTCTAGGCAGCTGTGGCAAGTAGTAATAAATAAAATGAATTTGTTTTTTAAATCTTGCATGTTATTGTGATTTGTGAAAGTTGTATCGATGTTTGTGTTCTGTTATTGAGACTCGCATTTGCTGTTCAATGTGGTATATTTTGCTTGTTGAGCACTTTCTGGTTCCTGTTTACTTAAATGAAACTTGTTAAACTCCAAATATATTTTAATTTTAAAAAGAAAAAGTTTGAAGAAAAAACCGTGAATATTTTGGCACCGGATCTTAAAATTCTCAGGACCGCTTCTATGTATCATTCACTGTATTTAACCGTGCTAATCTGTGTTATTAAAACCGGACCGGACCGGCCGGTTCAACCGGTCCAACCGCTGACCGGTGGCAGGTCCGGTTCGGTTCACCCCTAAAACCGGTCTCCCGATTTTTCTGTTAAGAACTGCTCAGAACCGGCTAAAAACCGGTGAAAACCGGTACCGAACCGGATCGGCGGCCGGTTTTTTGAAAAAAAATCGGTTTATGACGTCTGAAAAAACCGGCTTATGAGAAAAAAACCGGTTTGGGTAAAATTTTTATATTTATATTTATATTATATATTTATAATTTTTCATAATATTATATATTATATTATATATTAACTCTAAGTAAAATGCAGATTATTCATAATTTTTTAGATTATATTATATATTTATATAATTATATATATATATATATAATTAAATATATATTTATAATTATATATTACATAATTATGACGTCATCCGGTTGAACCACTGGTCGAACCGGTTGAACCAATCGAACCAGTAACCAGTAGGGCTTCCGGTTCGATGTCCGGTCCGGTTTTGAGAACACAAGTGCTAATTGAAGAACTAGGAATCTTACATAAAAGTAAAATCTACAGACTACAATAGTGGCTGTAAACCAAAACACCTCAACAAGTATTAAGACATGCCTGCCCTATATACATTCATTAGGGTTCGTGTTTTGGTGCAGTAGCTACGGAATAAATGAGGTAGGTCAAGAGTCTTTGTCTTTCACGTGGTATTTTATGTAAAAATACAAATTCAGACTTTCTATTTTTAATAAATTTTCAATATTTGAGTATTAGGATTAGAGTAAATTACAGTTTAATGGCTTGTAGTATAATATTTTTGTAGGTTGATGACTATAATAAAAAATTAAGCAATTTAGTGTCCGAACTTAATTTTTGTAGCAATTTAGGGGTCATCCATCGTATATCCTTAACTCCGTTAATTCAATTGGGGATATTTTGGTCCATCAGTCTAAAAATGCAAGTCAACTCTCTCAAACCGATCACGCAATCTTATTATCACAGTAATACTTTTGAACTAAAATATATACATAAAGGCTGGCGGTCAACTGCATACGTATGTTGCAGCATACCGTACCGCACACCTATTTTCACACCAAAAACCCTACTATACACGTACTCTATACACGTACTATAGAAAATTTCTACGGTACGGTATGCTACTGTAATAACCGTGAATTTTCGAATAAATTTTTCCTACTCGACATTTAGATTTTATTTAAGAGGCGATGCACTATTATATTTTAATTAGCGCGTTTCTGTAAAATTTCGAAATTTTAGATATTCGTACGTAAGTAAAATTATATTATAATTATTTAATTATATTTATTTGGTGTTTATTAAAATCAGGAAATTTAGAGAAATAAAATTTTAGTTTTGGGTCGAATTTATTTTAGGAAACGAAATTAGAGTCTCGTTTTAATTAGCCAACCGGAGCTCTTTTCACCAAATATTGCACTAATCAGGTAATTATTGCAGCACTTATTTGTTCCCCATTTTGTTTCTTTTTATTTTAAAATCGAATGACACTAAGCCTAGTCATTATTATGATATTTTAGTTTGTTCCCCATGATTTGATTCTTTTTAATTTGATAAACATCCACTTATGCATACACAGCACTCACCAGTTGACTACTCCTCTTTAAAACATAAACCTCTCTCTCGTTCTTTTAATCAAAAACACAGAAACAAAAAACCACACCTTACTGTCTCTTCTAACCATATACACGACCTTGTTATTCCAAACAGATTTTACACAAGTAGTTTATTTTCTTTAATTAATTTCTATGTTTACAATTTCGTTGTGATGCTTGTATGTCAGTTTCGGGTGTAGTTTTCCGATTGATTGTGGTTGTATACGAAACGGTGGTGATGTTGGTTTGTTGAAATCGGAGTGAGTGATGAGAGATTGAGTCGAGAGAGGTGTGGAGATAGAGATATAGAGAGACCAGGAGAGAGCGAGGTGGGGAAAGGACGGCGACGGAGAGAGAGGTCGGGATCGAGAGAGATTGGTTGTGTTGTTGCTGTGTTGTGGGGATGATAGGAGGGGGCGAAGTAGGGTGTAGAGGCGGAGAAGTATGAAGCGAAGAGAGGAAATGGCGAGGGAGATGAGGGAGATTGTTGTTGATTTTTGCCGGTGGGTTGGAGAGATTGTCGAGGGAGAGATGGAGGTTTGGAAGAGAGATTGTTGGGTTTGATTGTTGTGTTGTAGAGACGAGGGAGAGACGGAGAGGGAGGAAGGATGGAGCAGAGAAATGGAGAGGAGAGAGAGCAGGAGAGAGATTGGGAGAAAGAGAGAGAGAGAGAAGAGAGATTCAGAATGGAGAGAAACAGGGGAGTGGTGGTGGCGCGTAGTAACGTGGCGCGTGGCACTGGTAAGGTGGGGCCCACACCGAAGTTAAAGTAATAAAATATTAACGTAATGATAAAATGAATGGTTGATGTTAAAATCGGGATTTAATTATTTGGAGTGTTATTTAAAAATTTTGAGAAGATAAAAATGGTTTAAATAATTAAACAGAGATAATTTGGTGATTTTGGACATAATTTAGAGATTTAATAATTTGTCGATAAAAAGAGGAATAATTGTGAATAAATAGGATTAAAAAGTCGTATTGTTTTAGAAGGTCTATAATTGCGTTTCCGGTTTATTTTGATTAACCGGATCGGACCAGATTATTTAGAGGCTAAGATCGGATTATTATTAAATTATTTAAGAGATTAAAAATGGAAGAGAAATTAGTTAGTGAGATTTACGGATATTAAAAATAGTATACATTTTCTAGATTTGATTTTGGAGTTCGAAGAGAGATTTATTTATCCGGGAATTTTTTTTCTGTTAATTATCGGTTTAGAGATATTTTTAGTTGACGAATTGCTCACGTATTTCTGGTTGCCATTTTTAGAGAATATTTCCCGAGCTGTAGACCGAAGCCAAGTTCACGGGTAGAGTATATATTTTATCTTCATTCATTCGTACTTCGAGATCGAGGCAAGTTCGTTCTTACCCTAACTTTTGGAAACTGTGAATTTCTGTTCGTGTTATTTATTTTCTTAATTATTTTTGAGATGTTATATATTGAGATTATCTGTTGCTCTATATGATGCAATAATTTCTTTTGAGAATTATTTCTTGTTAAATATTATTATGTTGTTAAGTTAGTTTATTTGAGAATTATAATCCCTATAAGCGTAAAAATAATTTCGTTGCTATCGGGTCGATCTCATTAATTCGAGACGACTATTATTTTATTCAGTGAAACTAATCTCATTCGTCCGAGATAGTTAAATTTATTCTTTTCGATTGAATTTATTGTACAAATTCAATCGTTATTTATTGATTATCTTTCAGTTAGTTCCTCGTTTGAACTAACCGATAGGAGTTTAAAATTATAATTATTAGAGATTTTTATTCGTCGATCAAGTGAAAAAATATTCTATTTACACGTTCATCAATGTTGAGTATTATAAATATCGAGAAGTACTATTTGTTCAGTACGACTCCCAATTACTTTAATCTTAGGACTATTCTCATAGATTCGAGATAGTCGATTTTATTGTCAAGGTTTGGCATTTTGTTCATGTCAACCGATAAATTATTATTGAGGATTTACATCAGTCCATTGTTCGGATTGGTGGTGAAATTGAGTCATACTGGCAGTCCGCCAGATTTGTAAATATTTTCTGAAAGAGTTATCTCAAGTTATCTGTACCCAACTATTCGGGAATTCTGTATTCTACTGGTCAATGTTGGGCAAGAGGCCCTTTATAGAGAAAGAGAGACTCGTGTACCGTTTTACGGACCCGAGAATATTTAGGCATTCGTTGCCTTGGTTGAATTGATAACCATTATGATGCTAGCATTCATACATATATATTATAGTTGATATCGTATTGTAGCCGTGATCGGGCGAAGTGCGGTGTCATCGGAGGCCGGTATTCTTGGTTGGTTAGTTGATCGCCCCACCGAGATACGGAGAGGTGGAAGACCAGTTCATTCTTACATCATGAGTTATCAGAGTTATATCAAATGAGTCTTTTGAGTATTCTGTTTTGAGATGAGTTTTGAGCCTTTCGAGTATGATATTTTCAAGATAAATTTGAGTCAAATCATATTGTTATATTCGATATTAAATTTTGAGTATTAATTTCGGTAAACCTTATTATATTTATGTACCGAGCGAGAAGAGAACTTGCTGAGCACTATAGTTGCTCATTCTTGCTTTACAACATTTTGTTCAGCTGTCAAGACGGAGAAAGGCGAGACGTCCAGCCAGGGCTATAAAGGAAAAGGGAAAGCGCAAGGCTATGGCGACAACAATTAGAAGATCCAACTGGAATCTTTATATTTCTATTGATGTGAACTTTTGTAATATATTAATTCGAGATGTACCAAGTTGTTTTGTATTACGCTGTGAAGACGATCTTGGATCTGCGGAGTGGGACATTTTATGTTCCGTTGTATTATATAATTTGCTTTGTTATTGCGTAACTTGTGCTACAGGATATTGAGACAATGTGACGACCCGGGTCCCCTGTCAGGGTGGATTTGGGGGCGTTACAGTTTTGGTATCAAAGCCTTAGTTATATTTTTAGGAATCGTACTTGGAGTATAACCCGATGCGAGCATTTAGAGATATAATACGAACCTAGAACTATAACGCGACGTGAGAATTTAGAGATATGATACGAATTTGAGATTTTGGCACTAAGCGCCTTACGCCTTTATATATATTTATAGGCATAGCTAGTTGATTGAAACCTGACCGAGATTTTCGTACTTTTGTAGATGTCTACTTCCAGACCATCAGATTTCCGTTCTACCCGAGATAGATCTCCTACACCTTACCCGCATGGACCACTTAGCTCAGGATCAGACAGTGACCCGTCTGAAGAGTTTATGCTGATGGATAGTGACACGGAGGATTCTTCAGTTCAGATCCTTACACCTTCTCCTCCACATGTGATAGATTTAGTAGATTCTCCTGACCAGATCATTGAGATAGTCGATTCTCCTCCACCAGTGATTGATTTAGAGGCTCCTACCCCTGAGACGTTCAGAGTTGAGACCCCAGTGCCCGAGATTACGGATCCAGTTGATGAGAGCCAGCTTTCACCCGTCCGTATTGAGGTTGTACCTACCTTGTCAGCTCCAGTATCCGGAGTTGATGTACCTACAGGGGTAGCGGCTCTTGCTGAGTTGTTTACTTTACCTGTTTCCGTCTATGCTTCGACGCCGACAGTCCCTACCGTGCCTGACTACATGTTTCCACCTGTCAGTGCCATGCCTGCATGTGATACTACTCCTCCTGCACCTGCTATACATATCCCTGCTTCAGAGGTGATTATCTCATCTGCTCCACCTTTCCCAGCACAGCCAGTTGGTATGCCCACGCAGCCGAGAGGGGATCGAGGGCCTGTACCTTGGATGGTTCATGATTATCTTTTCCAGCAGTTTCGATGGGCATGGCTTCGTTATGAGGAGGTTTTTGCCACTAGAGATGCTATATTGCGATTACTGTCGGTCGACCCTACCACAGTTCATGGAGGAGGCAGCTTGCTTGTGAGGAATGTTCCTATGGAGATCGTACATCAGATCTCTATTGCTATTCTGACTGGGCTACAGACTGATCTCACAGCCCTACCATCCTCTAGTACAGGAGCCGTGGATCGCAATGCTGTTACAGAGTTGATTGCCAGAGCTATCGAGGAGTTCCAGGGACGCGTGGGTGAGATGTTTGGCCGTTGAGACCGTAGCTGATATTGTAGCTTGGGCTTGTTCTTGATGACCCACTTTCTGTATAGTGATGCATTAGATTTGTTTGCATTATGGTGTTTATGTATGAGTTGACTAGCTTGTATCAGATGTATGCATTAAACGTACCTTATGGTACCATGATGGATTATATGTGGATATTAATATTTTTGCACCCTTACCTGTTTCAGATTTATTATTGTTGTTGCGCTTTAATAATAGTACTCCTGTAAAAAAAAAAATATATTGTGACACATGAGATATATCTTCAGCATTTTCAGAAATTCGACATAAGATTTTAAGAGTTTACGTTACCAGCACCGATATTCTGTTATAATTTTACCTAGTTTGACCAAGCTCCTGTTTTCAATTTTAATAGAAAAAAAATGGCACCAAAAAGAGGAAGACCCGCAAAGAATCCTCGTCCTCAACCCGAGGTGAATCCAGGGAATGAGGTTCCACCTCAGAACCAAGTTCCAAACCCGGAACCACAACTCGCTCGAGGTCCCAACCAAGAAAATAACCCGATGAGTCTACTTATGAACTTTCTTATTCAGCATACCCAGAACCCTCAGCCTCAGCTATACCAAAATATAGGAGGGAATCCACCTCCAGCTCAACTGACCCAAACTACTGTGAGTTTCAAATCATTCAAATCCTTGAGTCCACCTGAGTTTAAAGGTACCACTAACCCAGTGGAAGCTAGAATCTGGTTACGTGAAATAGAGAAAACCTTTGAGATCGTAGGGGTAGAAGAAGAGAAGAAAACCATTTTGCAGCCTATATGTTAAAAGGTGAGGCGAATTATTGGTGGGAATCAAAGAGAGCAATGGAAGGGAACGTAGTCATACCCTGGACCAGGTTCACGCAGCTATTTTTAGAGAAATATTTTCCTAAATACTTGGAGAGCCAAATGGAGGTCAAGTTTCTGGAACTCAAGCAAGGCAACATGACTGTAGCTGAATATGAAGCCAAGTTTTCTGAACTCTCTAGGTTTGTGCCTTACCATGTGGATACAGACGAAAAGAGAGCTAAACGTTTTCAACTAGGGCTGAAGCCGTGGATCCAGAATCGAGTTGCGGTCCTAGAAATCACCAACTATGCTACTGTGGTTAAAAAAGCATCTATTGTGGAAAGTGGATCTGAGTTGTACTCAAAGGACAAGGATATAAAGAAAAGGAAGTTTCATAATCGTGGAAATAATTTTGAGAAGAAGCCGGACGATCGGAATGGAAAGAGACCTTTTGTGAAGTGGGAAGACAGAAGCAATGATACAAAGAGAACTGAGAATCAAGACACTAGGGGAAACAATCAAAAGTCCAGACCCCCTCAGGCAGCCAATTTAATTCAAGGAAGGCCACCGCTACCTGAATGCAAAATGTGTGGAAGGAAGCACCCAGGACCATGTAATCTGGCCAACATTGTTTGTTACAACTGTGGACAAAAAGGGCACTATTCTTCTCACTGCAAGGATAAGGCCGTTACTTGTTTCAATTGCGGAAAGAAAGGACATATCGCACGAGATTGCAAGTCACCACCAAAGGAGACAACTGCACCTAGACTCATGGCACCTCCCAGCAACAAGCCAACTGCTCGTACTTTCAACATGACGGTGAAGGATGCTATTGCTGATAGTGATGTGATTGCAGGTACACTTTTAGTCAATTCTGTAGATGCATGTGTTTTGTTTGATTCGGGAGCAACAAAATCTTTCATATCGGAGAATTTTAGGAATAGATTGGAGATTCAGTCCGTACCATTAGGGGAGACATTGATTATAGAAGTAGCAAATCAGGAAAAAGTCCCTGTAGATCAGATATGTCCAGATTGTGGAATCGAAATCCAAGGACAACGTTTCGAAGCAGACCTTCTTTCTTTTAATTTAGGGGAGTTTGATATAATTCTGGGAATGGATTGGTTGACACGTTATGATGCCCAAATCAATTGTCGGCGTAAGTGGGTTAGTGTAAAGGGACCCAACGGCAAAAGAATACAATTCCGCGGAAGGAAACCTACTAGTAATTTTCTGACTTTGATTCAAGCAAAGAAACTACTAAGAAGTGGGTGTCAAGCCTACTTAGCTTATGTGGTTGATAACGAGAAGCAAGCCCCTGCCATTGATGAAATTCCTGTAGTGAATCAATTCGAAGATGTTTTTCCTGAAGAGTTACCTGGATTGCCGCCCGACAGAGAAATAGAATTCAATATCGATCTTGCCCCGGGAACTGCACCAATTTCCAAAGCACCATACCGAATGGCTCCAGTTGAGATGAAGGAGTTGGCTACCCAACTGCAAGAACTACTTGACAAAGGCGTAATCAGACCAAGTGTATCCCCGTGGGGAGCTCCAGTGCTGTTCGTGAAAAAGAAGGACGGATCTATGCGACTATGCATTGATTATCGTGAGTTGAACAAGATGACCATCAAGAATAAGTACCCCTTACCTCGAATCGACGATCTGTTTGACCAACTTAAGGGAGCTACATGTTTTTCAAAGATTGATTTGAGATCCGGCTATCATCAACTAAAGATCAAGCCTGAAGATATCCCTAAGACTGCCTTTAGGACTCGATATGGACATTACGAATTCTTAGTCATGTCTTTTGGATTGACGAATGCGCCAGCTGCTTTTATGGATTTGATGAATCGTGTGTTCAAGAGATACTTGGACAAGTTCGTGATTGTATTTATTGATGACATCCTGATATACTCGAAGTCTCCTGAGGAACATGCTGAACACCTCCGTCTAGTTCTGGAAACGCTGCGGAAGGAAAAGTTATATGCGAAATTCTCGAAGTGTGAATTCTGGCTAAAAGAAGTTCAATTTTTGGGACACATTGTAAGCGGCGAAGGGATTTCTGTAGACCCCACAAAGATAGAAGCCGTAGCAGATTGGGAGAGACCCAAGACTCCCACCGAAGTTAGAAGTTTCCTTGGATTGGCTGGATACTATCGAAGATTCGTGAAGGATTTCTCAAAGATAGCTACGCCACTGACTCGACTTACCAGAAAGAGTGAAAAGTTCGAATGGACACCCAAATGCGAAGATAGCTTTCAAGAATTGAAGAAGAGATTGACTACTGCCCCGGTGTTGACCTTACCCGATGAGAAAGGCGATTTCGTAATTTTCAGCGACGCCTCTCACAAGGGTTTAGGATGTGTTTTGATGCAACACGGAAAAGTAATAGCTTATGCCTCTCGGCAACTGAAGGAGTATGAGTCCCGTTACCCTACTCATGATTTGGAACTTGCTGCTATTGTTTTCGCACTCAAGATTTGGAGACATTACCTTTACGGAGAGAAATGCGAGATTTACACGGATCACAAGAGCTTAAAGTATATATTCACGCAGAAGGAATTAAACATGAGACAAAGAAGATGGTTGGAGTTGATCAAAGACTATGATTGCTCGATAAACTACCACCCAGGGAAGGCTAATGTTGTAGCTGATGCTTTAAGTAGAAAGGAGAGACTAAACCTGTTGACAACCTCAGAAGAATTGGTCAGAGAATTTGAGAAAATGGAATTGGAAGTCAAGATCCCAGTCCAAAACAATGAAAGAGTTTACAGCATTCAGTTTCAACCAGAGTTACTTGAGAAGATTCGACGTTGTCAAGAACAAGTAATGGAAGAAAGAAGATCAGAGTTGACCGGAGAAGAATTTCTAAGTTCAAAAGATGAAAAGGGAATTAAGCGATTTGCATCGAGAATATGGATTCCTAATGTTACAGAGTTGAAGGAAGAAATTATGAGCGAAGCGCATAACTCGAGATATTCCATTCACCCAGGGAGCACAAAAATGTATCAAGACATCAAGTTGAATTATTGGTGGCCCAACATGAAGAGGGAGATTGCAGAATGGGTAAGTAAGTGTTTGACATGTCAGAAAGTGAAGGCGGAACATCAACGACCAAGTGGACTTCTACAACCTTTAGAGATACCAGAGTGGAAATGGGAGCATATCACCATGGATTTTGTCGTAGGATTGCCCCGAACTAGAGCCAGTCATGATGCGATCTGGGTTATCGTCGATAGACTCACTAAATCTGCGCATTTCCTACCAATTAGTGATAAGTATTCCGTTGAGAGATTGGTGAACATATACCTAAAGGAAATTGTAGTTCGTCACGGAGTGCCTGTTTCGATTGTATCTGATAGAGATGCCCGTTTTACTTCTCGATTTTGGAAAAGTTTTCAAGAATGTCTTAGCACGAAGTTAAATCTGAGCACTGCTTATCATCCACAGACCGATGGACAAAGTGAAAGGACAATTCAAACAGTTGAAGATATGTTAAGAGCCTGTGCACTTGATTTTAAAGGAAGTTGGGATGAGCATTTGCCCCTAGTCGAGTTTGCTTACAACAATAGTTACCATTCGAGCATATGTATGGCACCTTATGAAGCTTTGTACGGAAGGAAGTGTAGATCACCTTTATATTGGGATGAAGTAGGAGAAAGAAAGATACTAGGACCAGAATTACTTCAACAAACTAAGCAAGCAACCGAGGTTATTCGAAAAAGGTTAGTTGCAGCTCAAGATCGACAGAGGAAGTATGCAAATCAAAAGAGGAAAGACAAAGCGTTTGAAGTGGGAGATAAAGTGATGTTAAAAGTTTCACCTTGGAAAGGAGTAATGAGATTCGGAAAGAAAGGCAAGTTAAGCCCCAGATATATAGGACCTTTTGAGATTCTTAAGAAGATAGGACCACTAGCTTATCAGTTGGCCCTACCTCCAGACCTTCAGCATATCCACGATGTGTTTCATGTCTCTACGTTAAGAGAGTACCATTCTGATTTCAGGCACGTTATAACCTACGAACCAGTGGAAATTCGTCCAGATTTAACATACGAAGAAAAGCCAGTGGAGATCCTAGATTACAAAGTGCAAGAGTTAAGAACTAAGAAAGTAAATTTAGTGAAGGTACTTTGGAGAAACCACCAGGTTGAGGAAGCCACGTGGGAATTAGAAAGCGAAATGAGGAATAAATATCCGGAATTGTTTAGTGCATGATTTTGATTCCGAGGACGGAATCCTATAAGGGGGGAAGACTGTAATAACCGTGAATTTTCGAATAAATTTTTCCTACTCGACATTTAGATTTTATTTAAGAGGCGATGCACTATTATATTTTAATTAGCGCGTTTCTGTAAAATTTCGAAATTTTAGATATTCGTACGTAAGTAAAATTATATTATAATTATTTAATTATATTTATTTGGTGTTTATTAAAATCAGGAAATTTAGAGAAATAAAATTTTAGTTTTGGGTCGAATTTATTTTAGGAAACGAAATTAGAGTCTCGTTTTAATTAGCCAACCGGAGCTCTTTTCACCAAATATTGCACTAATCAGGTAATTATTGCAGCACTTATTTGTTCCCCATTTTGTTTCTTTTTATTTTAAAATCGAATGACACTAAGCCTAGTCATTATTATGATATTTTAGTTTGTTCCCCATGATTTGATTCTTTTTAATTTGATAAGCATCCACTTATGCATACACAGCACTCACCAGTTGACTACTCCTCTTTAAAACATAAACCTCTCTCTCGTTCTTTTAATCAAAAACACAGAAACAAAAAACCACACCTTACTGTCTCTTCTAACCATATACACGACCTTGTTATTCCAAACAGATTTTACACAAGTAGTTTATTTTCTTTAATTAATTTCTATGTTTACAATTTCGTTGTGATGCTTGTATGTCAGTTTCGGGTGTAGTTTTCCGATTGATTGTGGTTGTATACGAAACGGTGGTGATGTTGGTTTGTTGAAATCGGAGTGAGTGATGAGAGATTGAGTCGAGAGAGGTGTGGAGATAGAGATATAGAGAGACCAGGAGAGAGCGAGGTGGGGAAAGGACGGCGACGGAGAGAGAGGTCGGGATCGAGAGAGATTGGTTGTGTTGTTGCTGTGTTGTGGGGATGATAGGAGGGGGCGAAGTAGGGTGTAGAGGCGGAGAAGTATGAAGCGAAGAGAGGAAATGGCGAGGGAGATGAGGGAGATTGTTGTTGATTTTTGCCGGTGGGTTGGAGAGATTGTCGAGGGAGAGATGGAGGTTTGGAAGAGAGATTGTTGGGTTTGATTGTTGTGTTGTAGAGACGAGGGAGAGACGGAGAGGGAGGAAGGATGGAGCAGAGAAATGGAGAGGAGAGAGAGCAGGAGAGAGATTGGGAGAAAGAGAGAGAGAGAGAAGAGAGATTCAGAATGGAGAGAAACAGGGGAGTGGTGGTGGCGCGTAGTAACGTGGCGCGTGGCACTGGTAAGGTGGGGCCCACACCGAAGTTAAAGTAATAAAATATTAACGTAATGATAAAATGAATGGTTGATGTTAAAATCGGGATTTAATTATTTGGAGTGTTATTTAAAAATTTTGAGAAGATAAAAATGGTTTAAATAATTAAACAGAGATAATTTGGTGATTTTGGACATAATTTAGAGATTTAATAATTTGTCGATAAAAAGAGGAATAATTGTGAATAAATAGGATTAAAAAGTCGTATTGTTTTAGAAGGTCTATAATTGCGTTTCCGGTTTATTTTGATTAACCGGATCGGACCAGATTATTAAGAGGCTAAGATCGGATTATTATTAAATTATTTAAGAGATTAAAAATGGAAGAGAAATTAGTTAGTGAGATTTACGGATATTAAAAATAGTATACATTTTCTAGATTTGATTTTGGAGTTCGAAGAGAGATTTATTTATCCGGGAATTTTTTTTCTGTTAATTATCGGTTTAGAGATATTTTTAGTTGACGAATTGCTCACGTATTTCTGGTTGCCATTTTTAGAGAATATTTCCCGAGCTGTAGACCGAAGCCAAGTTCACGGGTAGAGTATATATTTTATCTTCATTCATTCGTACTTCGAGATCGAGGCAAGTTCGTTCTTACCCTAACTTTTGGAAACTGTGAATTTCTGTTCGTGTTATTTATTTTCTTAATTATTTTTGAGATGTTATATATTGAGATTATCTGTTGCTCTATATGATGCAATAATTTCTTTTGAGAATTATTTCTTGTTAAATATTATTATGTTGTTAAGTTAGTTTATTTGAGAATTATAATCCCTATAAGCGTAAAAATAATTTCGTTGCTATCGGGTCGATCTCATTAATTCGAGACGACTATTATTTTATTCAGTGAAACTAATCTCATTCGTCCGAGATAGTTAAATTTATTCTTTTCGATTGAATTTATTGTACAAATTCAATCGTTATTTATTGATTATCTTTCAGTTAGTTCCTCGTTTGAACTAACCGATAGGAGTTTAAAATTATAATTATTAGAGATTTTTATTCGTCGATCAAGTGAAAAAATATTCTATTTACACGTTCATCAATGTTGAGTATTATAAATATCGAGAAGTACTATTTGTTCAGTACGACTCCCAATTACTTTAATCTTAGGACTATTCTCATAGATTCGAGATAGTCGATTTTATTGTCAAGGTTTGGCATTTTGTTCATGTCAACCGATAAATTATTATTGAGGATTTACATCAGTCCATTGTTCGGATTGGTGGTGAAATTGAGTCATACTGGCAGTCCGCCAGATTTGTAAATATTTTCTGAAAGAGTTATCTCAAGTTATCTGTACCCAACTATTCGGGAATTCTGTATTCTACTGGTCAATGTTGGGCAAGAGGCCCTTTATAGAGAAAGAGAGACTCGTGTACCGTTTTACGGACCCGAGAATATTTAGGCATTCGTTGCCTTGGTTGAATTGATAACCATTATGATGCTAGCATTCATACATATATATTATAGTTGATATCGTATTGTAGCCGTGATCGGGCGAAGTGCGGTGTCATCGGAGGCCGGTATTCTTGGTTGGTTAGTTGATCGCCCCACCGAGATACGGAGAGGTGGAAGACCAGTTCATTCTTACATCATGAGTTATCAGAGTTATATCAAATGAGTCTTTTGAGTATTCTGTTTTGAGATGAGTTTTGAGCCTTTCGAGTATGATATTTTCAAGATAAATTTGAGTCAAATCATATTGTTATATTCGATATTAAATTTTGAGTATTAATTTCGGTAAACCTTATTATATTTATGTACCGAGCGAGAAGAGAACTTGCTGAGCACTATAGTTGCTCATTCTTGCTTTACAACATTTTGTTCAGCTGTCAAGACGGAGAAAGGCGAGACGTCCAGCCAGGGCTATAAAGGAAAAGGGAAAGCGCAAGGCTATGGCGACAACAATTAGAAGATCCAACTGGAATCTTTATATTTCTATTGATGTGAACTTTTGTAATATATTAATTCGAGATGTACCAAGTTGTTTTGTATTACGCTGTGAAGACGATCTTGGATCTGCGGAGTGGGACATTTTATGTTCCGTTGTATTATATAATTTGCTTTGTTATTGCGTAACTTGTGCTACAGGATATTGAGACAATGTGACGACCCGGGTCCCCTGTCAGGGTGGATTTGGGGGCGTTACAGCTGCAGCATACGTTTGCTGTAGACCGGTCCCCATACATAAAATAAATATATATGTCACTCACCTTCCACCTAGAACCACCCCTCTTCTTCACCAACACTAACCTCGCTTCCCCATGCCTTTCCTTTTTTGATTTTTCTATGCAACCCAACACCATTTTTTTTTCTGTAAACTAAATTTTCATCTCTTTCCGTGATTTCCCCCTTTTTTTCTTCATAAAACTTAAACCCAACAAAATTCAAAAATAAAAATCCATTTTAATTGATCAAAAAATAGTTTTTCACGACTTCAATTTTCCATGATGTGTGTACATATATGTTTGAATGTGTAAGGTAAAGAGAAGGATTGATTGTTCATGGGAAAAATAGATTGTATTCCGGCAAGTCAAAATAATTATTGGATGGTGTAAACATGTGATGAATGAATGCATTATATATATATATATATATATATGGCATGGTATGTCAGCATGTGTATATGAATGAATGTGTCTGTGGGTTATTAATGAAAGAGGAACTATGTGTTTTGGAAGGAAAAAAATTTGATCTGGTCATGGATTATGAGCTTGAATTATGAGTTTACAGAAGATAATATATAGATACATAATTAAGTTTTATGGAGACCAACATTTGAGTAGAGACCGTAGAGATCATATATATTATGCACTCAAAACATTGCAAAACATATATATTTGCAACGAATGTTCAATAAACATTATTATTTCATTCAAAATCTTAAAAATCATATATAATTTGCAAACAGAACATGTCTTGGAGAATAGTACGTTCTGTAATATTTTGTTTGCAGAACATGCATGATT
Organism: Saposhnikovia divaricata; assembly: GCA_036435485.1. Classification (NCBI taxonomy): domain Eukaryota; kingdom Viridiplantae; phylum Streptophyta; class Magnoliopsida; order Apiales; family Apiaceae; genus Saposhnikovia; species Saposhnikovia divaricata. The sequence goes on along the minus strand of CM071594.1, from coordinate 47,658,874 downwards.
TTCAAGATTTTGATGAAATTTGCATGCAAAACATATATGATTTTCAAGATTTTCAATGAAATAAATGAAATAGTGATTTTCATAGAACATGACTTTGAATGAATAAGGTTTTTCAATGTTCTGATTGATATATGGTTTCCAGTCTCACTAAAATATTGGTCTCCATAGAACTTAACTCATATATATATACATTTTATTGTGGCATCTATGAAAAGACATAAATATCCCTCAAATAATTGACAGAGTTAGGAATTTTTAACGAAAATATATAAAGTGCTTAGAAAAAAATTGTTTGATCATTGCATTGTTAATTTGTATACAACGACCATCAATCTGTAAAATAATAAGTATAGATCATTATACTGCAATTTACTTTTAGGAATACTTATTTTTAAATGTAGGAAAACTACTCGATCTTTCTTTATATATTTATGTTAATTAAATTATATTTTGAATTTTTTGTCCTCAGTCCTAAATTACTTACCCGGCTAATTTTACTATGCATTTTTAAGGTTTACATAAAAATAATTTTTCAAACTAATTTTCCATGAAATCGTGTAAAAATTTGAAGCAGAGAAGTACCGTAATTTGGGAATTGGGAAGGGAGCAAACGAGCATGCAGTACATATCCCTCAAATTCTCAACGTGTTGGTTATAGTCTATCACCTATACTTTCTGCACAGTTTGTGAACTTAAAGCAATAATATACATTCCCCTTTGCACGTAGTTCCTGTTAGATAATATTATTGGATAAGTCTAATATTATGTTAATTTTTTTATTAGGATAATTTTCTTTATTATTGTTGGATGTTGATTATATAGACCTCCTTTTACATTGTAAGTGAGAACAAGTTTACATTATAATTAAATATTACCTTTTTATCTTCTCTCATATTATGATAAATTAGATTGATTCGATTTGAGATCGGTTGATTGAAAGTTAAACGCGATGTCTTCCGCGTATTGGATTAAAACATGTGTTTCAATTATTTTTTTCTTCTCGTTTTCTTCTTCAAATCGATTATGTTTTTTTTCTTATTTTTCTTGGATGATATTGATTTAGGTTTTTAATCATATTTTTTTCCCGAATCAGTTAATTATATAAGTTCTCTGGTTGTTTTGATTATGGATTTAAGCCCCTCCTTCATCTTTTTCTTTCTATTGGTTGGATTTTCTTGGATAAAAGTTGATTTTGGTTGGGTTTTTATCTGCTGGTTTTGTTTTGTTTTGGTTGAGACTCTCATACACATACTCTTTTCTCTCTCCTTGAAGGTATTGGTGTTGGTGTATACTGAAAATATTTATTTGAAGTATATACATTTATTTCTGGCCTATTTTATTGAGAATCATTTAAATGTTTACATGTTGTCTAAATATTATATATTGTGAATAATCTAGTATCAAATGGGATACAGAATATTAGATTATTAAATACGGTTTATATAATATAATAAGGTTCACAGCACAGGTGGAGTTAGACAATCCACTGGAATGGCTGTAGTATTATTTAGATTAGTTTATATTGACTAATAAATAATACTAGTATACTTTGTGTATATTGAACAGGATCAAATTTAGAATTGTTCACTTATACTGATTAAGAAGGTGAACTAAGATTCTATGTTATTATTAATGCTTAGGTTCTTAATCCAGATATAGTAATTGACACGTGTATATTATTTACATGCTTTGATTTATATATGAAATAATTCTTTTGATTTATTTCATTATATTTTGGGTGATGAAATAATATATATGGTGAATATTATTTATTGAAGGAATCCATGTCCTGATAATATTCGGGTTAATGATGTCCCCTTGAAAGCTCAAAAAGATTTAATTATGTGAAACCCTGCAGGTGGATTTATTCCGGCATAATTAAATAAAGGTTGAGTGGATTATCAAGGATAAAAGATATTAATTAAATGAATTATCAGTAATTTATTTAATTAATGGACATACGATATTTTAAACATGGGGAATTTAATAAGCAAATAATATTGGAATCGAATTAATTAATTAAATTACGGTATTAGGAAAGGTAGTGCAAATATTAATTCTTTAGTGGAATGAATTAATATTTAATTACATTGGGCTAGGCTCAAGATGTAATTAGAAGACCCAACCTAATTGTCCATGATCCCTATTGTAGCCTATATATATTCTTATTCTCTTCTTGCGAGGGCTGGTCGAAAAAATTTGGTAGCCACCCAGGAGCAAGAAGAGAGGTTAACTTGAGAAGACGAAGACCACACTTCGCTCAAGGGAATTTGGGAATACAATAGAAGAGCGTGGAATCAAACGTTAACAAGGTGTTTTTTCTATTCGTACTTGTTAATTTAGTGTATCAAAAATCGCAGTGCCAAGATCTGATTGTCCCAACAATTGGCATCAAGAGCTAGGTTCAATGGTTCTGCGATTTTTGATACGATGTCCATGTCGTAATTATATATGCATGTATATGGTGGTAGGCTTGTATATTCTGTTTTGCAGGTTGTTATCCAATATTATGGCCATGTATATTTTAATTATGTGTTTGGATCCCACGTGGTTTAATCGTGGTTAATTTTTGTTTGGTTTCCACGTGGTTTATCGTGGTTGTAAAACACGAGGGTTGATCGTGTTAGAATAGATTTACAAAATTAGTTTTGTATTAGATCTATTTTTTTGTAATTGTTTGTTGGATTTTATCAAGATCCGGGTAATTTGTAGCAATTATGTGCGATCGGAAATCAATTCGGAGTTGTTTTTGTTCCGCTGCGAAATTTGGATGGGGTTGCTGTTGTGTTCATCAAGTCTCGAAGTACTGTAGCAAACCGGTAATGTAGCAAACCAGTTACTGTAGCAAACCGGGTACCGTAACAAACCGGTACTGTAGCAAACCGGTTACTGTAGCAGTTTGGCGGCTGTTGCAATTTGCAGATTTGCAGAAAATTTTCTAGGCCTGCTAAAATTGTTTAATGGGCCATAATAGTGGATTTAATTATTGTTTTAATTTTTAATTCCGCTATTTAATTTTAATTATTGCATTAAATAATTATTATGTTTGTTGTTAATTATGTGTGTAATTTTTTATTACATATTTAACATAATTAGGACGACATGGACATTAATTTTATTTATTGCTTTAATTTTATGATGCATGCTGCTATGTTATGTGTTCTTTGTATTGTTATTTTTATAACATGTAGACCTCGAAAAAATAACATAGGGCGATGCATCTAGATAAAATTCCTCAATTTTAAATAAAAATTCTAAGTGGGTGAGGGAATTAATTAGGAATTAAATCCCATGGTCTCCATTATTGTTTGTATGTAATTTAACACCGAGACGAATATAAATTATATACATGCCACCCATCGTGGCTTATGATTTATGGTGTCAGGTAGTGTTATAGATATTACTAGAACAAACTTCCTAAATTAATTACGAATATTGAAAGGTATACATGCCACCCATCGTGGCGTACCAAGTTTCATAGAATTCGATTAATTAGAAGGATGTCAATGATTGAATATAGATTTTCGATATAGAGAGAAATGATGATTCTGTCTAGAAAGGGGTCTTAAGTGATGCCTCTTGACAATGCTCCCCCCGATCTGGGAATTATCCTATTATCGATTATTGATTTGAAATATTTAATGGTGGCATCCGGTCTTATTGCTATTAATTTAGGATTTGATAATGGTATACACTTAGCTATGAAAAATAATATATAGTCCACCCTAACGTGGCGTATTATTTAGTAATAGGACCGAAGTAATATTTAAACGAATTAAGTGGTATATATGTCACCAATCGTGGCGTACCAGATACTTATGGTGTTTAAATATTAGTGCATTAATTTTAATTAATTGTTAGAGGAAACCCATAGGATTTAAGATTTATGCAACTATCTGATTATGTGCTACATGTATGATTCTCAGGATTAGATCATTATGGGCTTTAATCCACTATTCACCATACTTAAGGATAACAAACTTACTGGACCGAACTATATTGAATGGAAACGTAATTTGGACATAGTTTTGACTGCTGAGTAAGGATGGCAATTTGTACCGAACCGATTGAAACCCGATCCGTTCCGACCCGATCGGTTCTAACCGAACCCGAACTCGAAGTATTTGGTTCGGGGTTTGGTTTTTTTTTTTAGACCCGAAGTAGTTTCGGTTCGGGTTTGGTTTTTAGCCTAACCGAACCGGACCCGGACCCGAAACCCGAAACCCGAATCGAACCCGGACCCGGACCCGAAACCCGTTTAGACCCGAAAAAATATAACTAATATAATAATTTCATATGTATATTAATAATATATTAATATATGTATTAGTATTAGTATTTAGTAGAGTTGGGCCATGACCCATAAATCATAGCAAACTTCTTAGGATAATATGCAAAATGTAATCCACGAGTCACGGCCAACAATATTCTCCCTGGTCTAGTCCATTTTTATTCGGAATTTTGGATGAATGAATAAGAAATTTTGATGCTTTATGATTTAGCTTGCTAGTAGAGTTTATATAAGGTAAGGTTTTTGAAATGCCAATGTTTGCTTATGTGTTTTTTCCAAAATTTTCGGGTCCGCATGAAAAAAATAAAATAAAATTCGGGTCCGGCTTAGACCCGAACCGAACCGAAACCCGGCGGTTCGGGTTCGGTTTTAACCATTCGGGTCCGAACCGGGTCCGGTTCGGGTCCGGTTTTTCTAAAATATTTCGGGTCCGGTTCTGGTTTTTCTAAAACCCGAACCGACCGACCCGATTGCCATCCCTACTGCTGAGGAGTACAAATTCTGTACTTATGAACCCAAGCCAGATCAGCCTGCTGAAGATGCTCCTGAAAGTGAGAAGGAGTATTATAAGCGGTGGGTTAAGGCTGATGAGATGTCGCGATGTTACATTCTGGCAGCAATGTCGGGTGTTTTGCAGCATCAGCATCAGGCTATGGCCACTGCTTCAGATATGCTCTTTAATCTCAAAGAACTTTTTGGAGAACAGAATAGGGCTTCTAGGCAAGTAGCAATGAAGGCTTTAATGAACACTCAGATGGCTGAAGGAACACCTGTAAGGGATCATGTTCTCAGGATGATGTCTCATCTGAATGAGATGGAGATCCTTGGTGCTGATATTGATGGGGAAACCCAGATCGATATCATCCTTATGAGCTTGCCCAAAAGTTTTGAGCAGTTCCGCTTGAATTACACCATGAACAAAAGGATGTATAGTCTTGCGGAACTTTTGATAGAACTTCAGGCAGCTGAAGGACTCTTTAAGCAGAATGTTCAGGTGAATATGGCTGATAAAGCTTCTTCCTCTAAGCCGAAAGGCAAGAAGAAGAAAAAGGTTCAGACACAGAAAACTGGAAAGGTTGCTAATGCAGTGGGAGTTCAAGGTGCTGTGAAAAAGCCTAAGGGCAAGTGCTTCAGGTGCAAACAGTCAGGTCACTGGAAATAGGATTGTCCTCTTCCTAAGAAGACAAACAATACTGGTATGTCTCTTTCTCTAGTTACAGAAACATATATAGCGGCTATATCTACGAGCACTTGGTGTGTAGATACAGGAGCCACTGACCATGTTTGTAACTCTATGCAGGTGTTCCAGCAATCCAGAATGCTTAGAGATGGCGAGATATATGTGTTCATGGGAGATGCTACGAAAGTAGCAGTAGTTGCAGTTGGAATAATTACATTATCTTTTGGAGATGATAGGAGTTTGGTTTTGAACAATTGTCTTTATGTACCTTCGTTTAGAAGAAATTTGATTTCGGTTTCTAAACTTGCTATGGATGGTTATAATGTTTGTTTGGATCGTAATGTTTCTATTATGATGAATAAACGAGTTATATGTTCTGGTACATTGCAAGACAATTTATATATTATTAATCCTGTCCAACCAATGCTGCAACAAAAGGAATCTAATAACATTCTTTCTAGCTCAAACAAAAGAAAGAATCCTTCTGAATTGAACCAAACATATCTTTGGCACTTAAGATTAGGTCATATTAACTTGAGGAGGATTCAAAGACTGGTAGTAGATGGGCCATTAGGCTCGTTGGCCGTGGAGCCATTTCCAGTTTGCGAATCCTGCTTGGAAGGTAAGATGACTAATAGGCCTTTTAAAGCAAAGGAGAATAGAGCCAAAGAAGTGTTAGAATTGGTTCATACTGATTTATGTGGACCTATGAGTATCCAAGCAAGAGGAGGTTATGAGTATTTTGTCACTTTTATTGACGATTATTCTAGATATGGGTACATTTATTTGTTGCGCCATAAGTCTGAGTGCTTTGAAAAATTCATAGAGTACAAAGCAAGTGCGGAGAAGCGACATCTTGGAAAATGTATCAAGTCACTACGATCAGATCGTGGTGGCGAATACTTGCTTGGAGAATTTAGGGAATATTTATCAGAAAATGGGATTGCATCCCAGTTGTCTGCACCTGGCACACCTCAGCAGAATGGTGTAGCAGAGAGAAGGAATCGGACTCTTTTAGAGAGTGTTAGATCGATGATGAGTTATTCAGTTTTACCCAAGTCGTTCGGGGGATATGCTATAGAAACAGCGGCTTAACTTCTAAACTTGGTACCTTCTAAGTCGGTTCCCAAGACTCCAATAGAATTGTGGACTGGTAGCAAACCAAGTCTAAGACATATTCGGATTTGGGGTTGTCCAGCACATGTGCTGAACAAGAACGCGACCAAGTTAGAATCTCGTACAGAAGTAAGGCTGTTTGTAGGCTATCCCATGGGAACGAAAGGTTATTCATTTTATAGGCCTAGGGATCGAGATATCATTGTTAGCACCAATGCTAGATTCTTAGAAGAAGACTATATAATGAACCACAAACCCATGAGTAGTATCGTTTTAGAGGAACTAGTGGAAGGGACAGATAATCCCCAAGTGCCAATAGTACAAGTAGATCAACCACAAGAAAATGCACAACCTGTCACTAATACCACACCGGTGCTTCGTCGTAGTGGGAGGGTTGTTCAACAACCTGATAGATTCATGTTTTTGGGAGAGTCCTCGGACTTGGTCTCTGGTGAAAATGATGAGGATCCCAGGACATACGAAGAAGCAATTCTAGATAAAGATGCAGATCTTTGGCAAAAGGCAATGGAATCTGAGATGGAATCTATGTATTCTAATCAAGTTTGGGAGCTCGTGGAACCACCCAAAGGTGTAAAACCCATTGGATGTATGTGGATCTACAAGAAGAAAAGAGGATCTGACAAAAGGGTGAAAGCCTGGAAAGGACGACTTGTTGCGAAAGGGTATACTCAGAAAGAAGGGATCGATTATGAGGAAACCTTTTCGCCGGTTGTTATGCTTAAATCGATCCGGATTCTTTTATCTATAGCAGCTCATCTCGATTATGAGATTTGGCAAATGGATGTCAAGACAGCTTTACTTAATGGAAGTCTTGAGGAAACCATCTATATGCAACAACCAAAAGGATTCATTAAGGAAGGCCAAGAGCATCTTGTTTGTAAGCTTAAGAGGTCTATTTATGGACTAAAACAAGCTTCTAGGGACTGGAATATTCGTTTTGATCAGGCAGTCCAGTCATATGGATTTGATCAAAGTCCAAGCGAATCATGTGTGTATAAGAGAAGTGAGGGTAATGCAGTGGTTTTTCTAGTACTGTATGTGGATGACATTTTACTCATTGGAAACAATGTTAAGATGTTGTCATCAGTAAAGGCATGGTTGTTCAAACAATTTGAAATGAAGGATTTAGGTGAAGCGGCATACATCCTTGGGATCAAAATAATATGGGATCGCAAGAAAAGGATGTTGGCTTTATCTCAAGAGCCCTACATTGATGAAGTATTAGCTCGTTTTAACATGCAGAACTCTAAGAAAGGTTTTCTACCTTTTAAGCATGGAGTAGCTCTATCCAAGGAGCAGTGTCCTTCGACACCTAAGGATATAAAGAACATGAAAGCAGTTCCTTATGCTTCGGCATGTGGAAGCTTAATGTATGCTATGTTATGTACGAGGCCTGACATCTGCTTTGCTGTAGGCATGGTTAGTAGATATCAATCGAACCCAGGTCAGGAACATTGGAGTGCAGTAAAAACTATACTCAAGTACCTGAGAAGGACTAAGGAGTATATGTTAACTTACAAGGCCTCAGATTTGTTTCCTATAGGGTATACCGATTCAGATTTCCAGAAAGATAGGAGTCAGATATTTGGTTATAAAGTAGTTTTGTGAGTAATAGTGGATTAAATAAACACTGATATACTCATAGAATATTTTGAGTATAAGTGGGAGATTGTTGGTGTATACTGAAAATATTTATTTGAAGTATATACATTTATTTCTGGCCTATTTTATTGAGAATCATTTAAATGTTTACATGTTGTCTAAATATTATATATTGCGAATAATCTAGTATCAAATGGGATACAGAATATTAGATTATTAAATACGGTTTATATAATATAATAAGGTTCACAGCACAGGTGGAGTTAGACAATCCACTGGAATGGCTGTAGTATTATTTAGATTAGTTTATATTGACTAATAAATAATACTAGTATACTTTGTGTATATTGAACAGGATCAAATTTAGAATTGTTCCCTTATACTGATTAAGAAGGTGAACTAAGATTCTATGTTATTATTAATGCTTAGGTTCTTAATCCAGATATAGTAATTGACACGTGTATATTATTTACATGCTTTGATTTATATATGAAATAATTCTTTTGATTTATTTCATTATATTTTGGGTGATGAAATAATATATATGGTGAATATTATTTATTGAAGGAATCCATGTCCTGATAATATTCGGGTTAATGATGTCCCATTGAAAGCTCAAAAAAAATTAATTATGTGAAACCCTGCAGGTGGATTTATTCCGGCATAATTAAATAAAGGTTGAGTGGATGATCAAGGATAAAAGATATTAATTAAATGAATTATCAGTAATTTATTTAATTAATGGACATACGATATTTTAAACATGGGGAATTTAATAAGCAAATAATATTGGAACCGAATTAATTAATTAAATTACGGTATTAGGAAAGGTAGTGCAAATATTAATTCTTTAGTGGAATGAATTAATATTTAATTACATTGGGCTAGGCTCAAGATGTAATTAGAAGGCCCAACCTAATTGTCCATGATCCCTATTGTAGCCTATATATATTCTTATTCTCTTCTTGCGAGGGCTGGTCGAAAAAATTTGGTAGCCACCCAGGAGCAAGAAGAGAGGTTAACTTGAGAAGATGAAGACCATACTTCGCTCAAGGGAATTTGGGAATACAATAGAAGAGTGTGGAATCAACCGTTAACAAGGTTTTTTTTCTATTCGTACTCGTTAATTTAGTGTATCAAAAATCGCAGTGCCAAGATCTGATTGTCCCAACAATTGGCTCATTGATAAATTTGTTTGTTTTCTTTCTCTTCTCTTCCCTTGCCCTTCTTCCTCTGTGTTTAATGATGGGAGTCTGTATACCTTCTTTCTAAAAAAAATAGAATCATCCGCTTCAATCAACAAAATCATCCGCTTTATCTAGATTCTGTTAGTTTGACTTTCTTTGCTAAACATATATATAGAATAAAAGGAGAAAATAAAATATATTGATTATATAGGAGTCACATAATTTATGTTTGTTGTGTAAGAATTTTACATTAAAGGTGTATTAATATATTTATTATAAAATTAAATGAGGCAGTTGCAATATTGGAGTGGAGGTGATGAAAGAAAAGTCTACAAATAATGAATAATGTTAAATGAAAAAGGTATTCAAGAAGAAATTATGTTCAATTCACACCCGGAACTCCAATATATATTATTATAGTTTAATATTACATTGGCATCAGAATTAGAGGTCTTAACCTATTTTGTTTCTTCCACTTTATTGGCTATCATCCTTGTGGCATTAGTTCGGGTTTCTTCTCACCACTTCTGTTTCTTTGGTTGTAGTGGATAATCTTTCTTTGGTTGTATCTAATTCGATAAATTTGTTTATTATTATTAATATAAATTAGGCTTAATGACCTTTTGGCCCTTCAAGTTTGCACATTTATACCCATAAAGCCCTACAGTTTTAAAGCGTTCCTTTTCGTCCCTCCAACTTCAAAAATGTACCTTTTTGCCACAAACCATCGTCTATTCGTTCTAAAAGACGACGGTTTTGTGTCAAAAAGGCGACGGTTTTGTGGCTAAAAGGTACATTTTTTAAGTTGGAGGGGCAAAAAGGAACGCTTTAAAACTGTAGGGCTTTATGGGTATAAATGTGCAAACTTGAAGGGCCAAAAGGTCATTAAGCCTATAAATTAAATATAAAAGTATATATTGTGTATATATATTATATGGTATACCTACATGAATATTGATAAGGGATATTCCATTTGTTACCATTATCCAATTGATATTTTCATTTGTTATCACTCGAAATTTCTGACTTCCAAGTGGCACTATTATACTTTTGGCTTCATCCACATAATACCACTTCGTTAATTAACTGTTAATCGACCGTTATGAAACTATGGGAATTTCTATTTGGTACCACTCGAAATTTTTAATTTCTAAGTGGCACCATTCTACTTTGAGTTTTAACTCCATAATACCACTATATTAATGAATATGATGATTATAATCATTCCGATCAAACTCCTTGGTTTTTAGTGGGTAAAGAGATACTCAACAATATTTTGAGGGGTATAAAATCAAAGAGTTCTAATATTCATTAAAAAAGTGATATTTTGTAGCTGAAGCCAAACGTAGAATAATGTCATTTAAAAGTCAAAATTTTTAGAGTGGTATCATGTGAAAAATCCCATAACTTTATAAAGGTTGACTAACGTTTGGTTAACATACGTGGATGAAGTTAAAAACATAATAGTACCACTTGGAAGTCAAATACTTTGGGTCGTATCAAATGAAAAAGCCATTATACAATGATATCAAATGAAATATCCCTATGGATAATTATACATTCGTTTATTAATTTTCTGATAAATCAATCAATTACCTATATACTTGGTATATTGATAAATTTTTTATTCATGTATGATAAATTTAGTATATTCAAATTTTTTTTATCATGAACATGTATGTATATGTGTATTAAAAGAATTTTTTATTTAAAATAAGTGTATATACATAATATATATGTAAATATATAATAAAAGTTGGATTTTATCTGGACTTAAATTGGAATTTGATCGGCTTTTTAGTTAGGTCGGGGCGGCTTTTACCTAAAAATATATGGTCTATTGAAGGTTCTAAACCTTTCCCGGACTTGATTGTGACCGGATTGGACTTTGACAGATTTTCGAATTCAAACTTTTCGTACATTGTAATCCATTCCTCCCATCCATTTACAAATTAGTTAAAACGAAAGTTAAGAAAAATGTATAAAATAGCGAAGAAGTGTAAGAAAAATGGGTTTATTGGCGGAATCGACTAATATTTTATTATAAATTGAGTATAGTGGAAGAAAGTATGGATGTAATGGATTTTTTATATTATCAAATTTTATTATTTTAGAAAAAAAATTTAAATATAAATAATTGAAAAAGATATTTCAAAAAGAAAAATGTAAAATGATTGAGACATAAGAAATATCTTTTCATGTTACGTTGATATTTGAAACATTTTAATTATTGAAAATGGACTATGTGCTCTTCACATACATTTATGAGACGTATATTGTATATTCGTATAACATCGTGCCTCTGGTTAACTGAAATCAAAAGTATGTAATGACAAATCGTATGATACTTAGGGCTTTTTTCTAATAAGTTAGCTTATCTATACTATACTATTATACTATTATAAGCGAAATAGGGTATAATTGGTTGGTTGATTGGTTAATACCTTCCTAAAACAAACTTTAAGGCTTCCAAAAAAATATTTAATTTATTAATTAAAATGGGGTATAATTTATAGTTTGGTTAACCCTCTTTTTGGTTATTTTTTTGGATTATCCCACTATTTTAAAAATAAAAATAAAAAGAAAAAAAACGTATACATTTCGTTAGTAGCTTTCAATTCAATGACTGACTCGTGTTGTATTCAATGTCTCGCTCTCCTCCATACACATTCTCTACTGCTTCAAAAAACAATTCCCCCCTTCTCAACGCTGACGCAATTCAGGAATCCCCCTTCAAAGAGTTAATTGTTAGGGTTAAGTAGTTAAAAGATAGACATAGATATAGATACAGAGTGTGTGTTTGTATAACAAGCTAAAGTTCCATCAAAAGTTCCATCCAATTCATTTGGGAAGAACAACTATTTGATTAAGGTATGTAATTCAGTATTCATTCATTAATTTTTTATGTTTAATTGTTGTTATAACACAAGATTTTCAAATGTCACAGTCTATTTTAAGCTTAATTTGTATTGAGGTAGTGTTAAATTAGAATAATTATGTGTTTATTTTAAATATATGCGAATTGTGTGATTTGTTTAAGTAATTGTGTAAATTATCAGTTTATTATAGCATAGTGTTGTTGAAAAGTTACAAGTGTGATTATGCTTCAGTTGAGATCACTCAGGGTAACTTATTTTCATAGTTTACAGATCGCATTCTCAAACTTCATTAGAATTTAGAACTAGACTTTGCAGTCCAGAGTGGTGTACTCAGATTACAGTAGTCTTGTGACGGGCTTTTAATGGGCCAAAAGGGGAAGCCAGTCATATGATATAGGGAAGCTGTCCTTGGTGGATGCCGCCCTTTTGTGTACAGGGGATAAACTCGGTGGGTAAATGGGGAGTAGTGTTGGACATTGGTTTGATCAACCTATATGTTTCAGAGAAATAGGAGTAATCTGTAATAGATATGGGCTACTCACGCTGACGCAGTTGCGGCTCGGGTTTAAAAAACAAAAAATGATCAAATTAATTAAAAGATTCAAAATCGAGTTAGAGTTAGAATTCGAGTTCTGGACTACGAAACAGATTATGAATAAAGGGTCCCAATATCATAATTTCAAGATAAATCGTCCCCAAATATCATAAATGAAAAAGATGGTCTCATATATCACTCCAAAACCCTACATTCAGCGTTTTTTTTAAATGTCATGGCGTTTGGCGTTGTAGTGGGGGTGGGGGGATTGGGGAACGCCACATTATGTGGCGTTAAAAGGGTCTATAGAATAACATAATGTAAGTTGCGGACCTTTTATTTAAATGTGAGTTTGAGGGCTCAATCAATTATTGAACTCAAGTTAAAGGGCTAACTTATTTGTTTTGCCACTCTTTTTAGTTATATATACTAGCTTATAGCCCGTGCAAAGCACGGGTTACTTTTAAAATTATATAAAACAGGAAATATAAATTATATAAATTAGTGATGATAAGGTAAATTTTTAGTATTATCATTTGATTTCCTTCCCGTCATTCGTTAGTCTCAAGTGCTTTACTAATAACTTGCTATCGCTGCTGTTTTACAGGAAATGGAAGCAACTGTTGTTAATGGTAACGGCTGAGACAGGTCATATTATTGTCACAACTATTGGTGGTAAAAATGGCCAGCCAAAGCAGGTATAGTTTTTTTATCACAGTTTCCTATTGGTAATAATGCCATCAAAAATAACAATTGTTATTAAGACGTTCTATGCTTATTTATGCTTTATTAGGAAATAAACATATGAACTTATGTAAGTGCTATTTGACACCTCCAATTAGGAAACCAAGATTATTATAATTGCTGGAAGTAGCTATTAGTAGATTTAGTAGGATTTAATATCTAGGATTTCTATTTATTCCTATCCCTGGTCAAACTTTTATCTTTAAACTAATGGTTTATTCAGTTATAATTTTGTTTGTGGTGTTTCTTTTGTAAAATATATCTGGTATATGTGTTATTGACATAATAGTGAAAATAGGATGACGAGGGACTTGATTGAACTGGTGGCATTTTTATTAATATATATGTGGTATATGGTTTATATATGATTGGAGTCACTTATGTCCGGACTCTTTTATACTACATCAGAAATATCACTAAGGATCCTGACAAGGAAAGGTTCAGGATAATTCGACTGAGTAATCCAAACTTTGTGGTTGGTTTTTGAACAATCCATAGCTGTGGATCAACTATATAATGTAACCAGATTATTATTTTTTATAATCAGTTTATATGGCTTCAGTGGGTGTAGCTCCCACTTTTGGATTAAGGGAACCTGGTGGTAATAGTATTTCAGTTGATAGGTTACCTGAAAAAACAAATGACATGAAAATTAGTGATGATAAGGTAAATTTTTAGTATTATCATTTGATTCCCTTCCCGTCATTCGTTAGTCTCGAGTGCTTTACTAATAACTTGTTGTCGCTGCTGTTTTACAGGAAATGGAAGCAACTGTTGTTAATGGTAACGGGACTGAGACAGGTCATATTATTGTCACAACTATTGGTGGTAAAAATGGCCAGCCAAAGCAGGTATAGTTTTTTTTTTCACAGTTTCCTATTGGTAATAATGCCATTGTTTGTAAATCAAATGACAGGACAGAGTTGGGCATTTTAAAGAAGACATTGATTTCCTTGAGCTGTGTGGATTTGAGAGAACCGAAGGTCACAAGTTCTCTTATTTTAATAATAGAACTTATATTAATTAATCTGAGGTATATTAATTAATTTGAGGTATATTTATTTGAATTATTCTGTTTTGTTCCATACATTAATTAATCTGAGGCAGACTCTCTCTTATTTAGTATTGGAAAAATATTAATTGTAATGTAGTTGTATGGGGCAACTTATATAATATTTATATAAGCTGCTTATCGATTGAATGATCACAGTTAAGTAGCTTTTGATGTAGTGTAAATGAGTTGTAGTAATTAATTTTGTATAATTAAGAAGTTTGAGTCGAAACATTCGGATCAGCTTAGGCACATGCAGTTGGAGACTGCAATAACAAACCCCTTCTTTGGGCTTATATCAAGCTAAGTGAGGACACAGGTACATTTACAAGATAAGTGACTTGAATTTAAGAGAAGTGACAAAATTTGTCTTGAAGGTAACTAGAGATGAAAGATTGTTATATGAACAGAAGTTGAACCTCTATGACTATGTTTTTTACTACTTATTATCATTTTATAATTCTTAATCCTTAAAATGTTATAGAAATTTTATGAGATGAACAAATAAGACATAGTAATACACTAATAACTGTTTCAAATGAAAGCAAATAGATTGCGGTGAACAAGAGTTTTTTTTTTGTTTTTTTTGGAAACAAAGATTAGCTTTATAAACTTAAACCATTCAGCATTACAACTTGAATATCAGCAAACATCTAATCTGTACGAAAAATACGATCAACTGTACCATATGAGGCTGTTGCTACGACATGAGCTACCTCACTTGCAGACCGTCTAAAGGAAATCACACACACATCTTTTAGGCTAGACAAACTCAACTTACATTCTTGAACAACTGAACCGAAGTATGAATTCATTTTCCAAGGGGATTTCTAAATGCTTTCTATAACAAAACAATAACAGCACAAAATCAACACTTAATCTGAAAGCAAGTATTTCGAATACCATTCTAAATTACTCACGGATAAAATTACCTTTAGTATTTCTAAACCAAATGCCATTAATCATATCCCCTTTAGCAAATCCAAATTCAGATTCGCGATTCAAACGAATATCATGTCTCTTCGATTTCTTGCCAAATTTAAGATATGATATTTCCAGCGAACTTTGGTCAAAAATCCTTACAAAAAATCGTGAATGCCCAAGGTACTCAAATACAACAACAAAATTTTCTTCCAGCCCGTAGAATGATGCAAACTCCTTTGTGAATAAAAAACTCGAAGGCTTTCTCTGGTAAGAAATGAACCATGTTTGATTACTTGGCATCACAAACTCAACAATCGTCGATAAAAAAATTTCCAAAAGAATCCCCAAGTGATATTGGCAACACCTATAAAACTAAAGACACAATTATAAGAAAAGCAAATGCAATACAAATCAATGAAAGAAAACATTTACATAAACTTAAAAAGGACACCAACTATAAAAAAACACATAACAGTTGAAAAAAGAAAACAAAAAAAAAATTAAGCTCGCCCGTGCTTCGCACGGGTTATAAGCTAGTAACTTGTAAATCCATAAAAAGGTTGTTTATCAACTCAACTTATTAAGTCAAGTTATAGTTTACTAGCTTATAATCCGTGCAATAATTTATTAAGTCAAGTTATAGTTTACTAGCTTATAATTCGTGCAATGCATGACTCATTTTCTAATATTTATAATTATATTATTTTTTTAATACATAAAATTAACAAAATAATCTTTAATTTAGTGACGATTTAACAATTTTTCTTCTATTGAAACTACCAAGAAACAAAAGAGATACGCAATTGGCAATTTTTCACATTGAAAATTCTATTCGATTTAGGAAATCTTCATATATTTCGTTTTGATTATCAAAATAACCTTCTTATTATTTGAAGATAGTTGTATTAACACCCAAATACAGTTTTAGTGATAAGTGTAAGCGGGATTTTGTCCAAAACTTTGGTAGTCGGTAGTCTGGTCCTCAATACGACAAAATAAATAAGAATAGTTATCTCTAAAAATAAATAGATGAAAAACGTTGGATCTAGCATAAAAAATATTTTATATTTTAACTTGTAAACTAAAAAGAGTATTTATATTGAAATACGAAAAAGTGCATGTGAATTATTTAAATCATATATAATTAGGCTTTCTATATTGAATATGATTATTAATGTAAATCTTCTACACTGAATAAGATTGATGAAAAAAATCGTAATTATATTTTCTCTTGAGATTCTGAGTGTTTCCATTTGGATAATAATTGTTAAATCATTAATAAGTTAAAGATCATTTTATAAGTTTCGCGTGGACTGTAAAATCATCCAAATCTGATTTCTAGATTTCGAGATAAAGCCCAAATAGTAAATATGAACTTTTTTTAATATTAATATATAAATAAATAAAATTCAGTTCTGATACAACCTTTTATATCCTTTTGAGATTGTAATTTCTTTTTTAAATTCAATTTTAATACAACCTTCTAAATTGTATCCTTTTAGATTATAATTTTCTTTTTAATATGATATAATCTTGATCGTCTATTTTTAAAAATATTAAATTCGATGGTTGAGATTATTTTGGCGGTACATGGACCAAAATTATGGATAAAATTCCTTTTACACTTATTAAATGTAAGGATATAATTTATAATCCAACGGACGGCTTTTAACCCAACTTTTTAATCTAACGGATCATATGCTTTTGGTAGTACAGTAACCCGACCAAAAATACAATGACCGGACTAAAAATCTGGAAAAGATCCCTCTTATGCTTATTATATATAAGGATATGATTTATTTAATTTTTAATTAAAAATTTAAAATATGAATTATGTAGGTTTAAAATTTTTAAATGATACGATTTAGTTATAATAACATATTTGTTGGCCGTTCTATATTTAGAAAATGAGAGATTTTAGTTTTGAAATATAGAAAAAATATTACGTTTTAGTTGAAAATAGTAATTAGTTAGTTATTAGTAATTACATTATTTATTATTTTATTTTATTAAATAGAATAGTCCATGATATTTTTGAAGAATGCATGAGAGGTTTTAGTTAGAAAAAATTATATGTTAAAAAGGTATTTGGTTAGGTGTTAGTAATTATAATATTATTACTTTGTTTAATAAAAAGAATCTTCGTAATTAGAAATAAAATATGAACCAAAATAAAAAATTAAATAAAGAATAACTATGTAAGGGTAATTAGAAAAATACAAAGTACCAAAACAAAAGAGAGAAAATTTTGACAAATTTTTTTGTTGAGAATTTTGTTCGATTTAGAAATTTACTTACATTTGGTTTAGATTATCAAAATACCCTTTTTATTATTTGAATATAGTGTTACGAACAACCTTAATACAATTCCAATATTAGATCGAACGATTCTCATCTATCTATTTTGAAGATCTAACGATCTTTATTATTTTGGTATATAATGTAAATTGAATATAATTGAAAGGCATATGATGTAGCCTATTTGTATTTCGAGGATTCAACTCAACTTAAATAAGATTGCATTAGTAAATAGTATATAGACTGTTACAGAAATCTCAGAAGACGATATTTGTCAAAAGAAAGTTCAACAAGTCAATCTATAATTTTGATGTTTTACACTGGAAGAAGATTCAGTTATCTGATCAAGCCTCAGTATAGCATTGAAGCAAATGGATTCATTTACAGTGACAGAGATTTCTATAAGTGACAAGAGACAATATCAGTTCAAAAGAATTAAAGAGTGATGAGAAAATATGTGGACCACAATTGATAGTCAAAATGAGGAATCATTATTGGAGTTAGTCGTTCATGAACCAGACCGTGCATCGAGCGTCAACATTAATCCAGTAAAAGTTTTTCATTATTTACAGTGGTTCAAAAGGAGTAAGAAATACTATTTCTAGAATTTCAGTTATATTATTTCTGGAATTTTAGTTGTATTATTTCTGGTATTAATAGTGTATTATTTCTGGAATATTACTATTATTACTCATCAGTAATAGTATGTTGTACTATTACCAAAATAATAAGATTCACTATTACTGGATAGCCTAGCTATTACCGAGAAGGTATTATTGCTGGATAGTCTGACTATTACCGAAAGTTTCATTATTTCTAGAAAGGGCTACTATTTTTGGTTGCTGGACTATCACCAAGTTTTGGACTATTTCCGAAGCTATTTCTATTCAGAATTAATTGGACTATTACCGAGATTAGTTCTATTATTTCTGAGAGTGGCTTCACTATCACCGAGATTTGGTTGTGATTATTACCGAGTACTAGCTGACTATTACCGAGGTTAAGTGACTATTACCGAACATGGGATAGCCTGACTATTACCTCCAAAATGACCCTTCCCTCTCCTTTCCTCCAATATTTTGAACCAAACATGATTTTAATCTTCAAACCCCTCCCCTCCCCCTTATTCTCCTCCAACCAAACATGGGCTAAAATGCTTCTTACATTTCATAGAATATAATTATCTCTTCAATATATATTCTTTCAAGAATTCTTTTACATTTATTAAATAGATTATTTCAATATTTTATTGGTAAAATTTGCATTCAACATTGATTTTGTATTTTTTATGATACATAAAGCGATGCTAATTTTATAGATACAATTCCTAAACCTCCAGAAAAGTACAACGCATATATTTTATATTTAATTCAATTTAAGCTTTTTGAGTTTATGTTGCAATTTGAATTGGAATGAATAAAAGTATATGATTATTGCTGGTCAACATAGCGCTTGATTCCTTGATAAGTTTTTTTTTTTTTGAATATTCTGGCTTATAACTTTTTACAATGAGTATCTGTTCATTGACAAATCTCGTGGTAAGCGAATATCGAAACCAGAACCTCTGGGTCGACTAGAGGTAAGCTCAACCAACTGAGCTACCTCAACTTGCTTAATATATTGATAAGTTAAATGCTAGTAATGACGTAATTTTTTGCCAACTTATTTGTCATTGATTGTTTGGTTTTTTTGTCTGTCTAATAATTTAAAATTTAAAAATTATGTTTTTAAATATCCTTTTAATTTTAAATGAATGTATTGAGACTATTTTATTATATAATAAATATTTTAAATTTAATTTAACAAAATCTTTTTCTAACTTATAAGTAAATTTATTTAAACACTCATATAACTTATAAATATTATTCTATTTATCATTAATATACGTTTATTCATTTTAAATTAAAAATTATTTAATTTAAGATCCTAAACTAACACTTATTTTATTGACTTTATACAATGTCTTAATTCGTCCATGTAAGTGATTATTAAAAAATTTTAAGCATGTTCGGCTCCCAAACATTGTGTCTGTTTGGCTCGGTTTTTTTTAAGGACTTATAAACTTATTTTCGGGTAAAAAATTTATATTTTGATATTTTTTTTATACAAGTATTTAATGTATATTTGAGATTAAATAAGTTGCAAAAATAAGTTTGAAAATAAGTTGTAAAGTTAGGAATCTTAACTTTCAACACTAAACCCAAACACCCCTATTGACTATTGTCTATCTTTCTAGAAAACCTAATATGGATTTTCTCCGTCCATTTTTATTGTGATAATTAAAAATTAATCTTTTATTTAATTATGTTAAATAAATTAATAATTATCAAATAATGTATTGTTTTTCACAAAAATTAACATAATTTAATAAATAATTTACCATATTAATTAATTCTGAACGTGATATGGGCTGAAAGTAGGCCCTAGAAATACATTTAATGACACATTAAATGAACTAAGGATGGACCAGGGTCAAAGCCCATTAGTGAGGCCCGAAACTCTAATTAAATGATAATTTCGCAGCTGTTAAATCAGCCAAATAGAAGACCCCGTTATTGACTCCAAAAAGGAGTCAAAGCATCTTTGGAGTAACCTCCAAGACATACAAATTCAATACTTATCCACCTTCCATCCGGAAGGATCTAGAATTGGGCTTAAGTTTTATCTTGCCCACCAAGACACCTAATTCTATTCTGATTCTAGGGTTCTCAACACCTATATAAGGATCTGACTCCATACAAACAGAACTACGTTTTTTTGGCTTTATTCTTGATATTTGCATGATACGTAGGCATCTTGTGAGGACCGAGTAAGTCACGAAACACTAGATCAGCCATTAAAGCTCGAAGCTTCCACAAACCCTAGCATTCAATACGCATTAAATACACCCTACTTTTCGTTCCGCAACATTTGGCGCCGTCTGTGGGAAACGGATATCAACTATGGTTACCACCCGGAGAACACCAACACTTTCTGAAACGATTACCAGCACCACCGCACCCCCGATTGGGGAACAGGTACCCCCAGGGACGGATTCCCAGACACTAACCACTCAACCTTAAGGAACCGAAATGCAAACTCATGGGTCGTTACCCTTAGTGACGAATCCCACCATCCAAGGGACGAATCCCCTTCAGATGGTGGTCGCCCCTTTCCGAGGACAATCCGCTCCACCCATCGCTCAGATCTCTACGACCTTGATCCCCACAAGCACGAACCCGGTGTATGGCTTGCCCAACTATCCCCCGTATCAGGCCGGACCAAGTGGTCACGCCCTCCAGATATGGGAGGCGTACAATCCACCTTACATCAGAGGTTTAGGACCCAGTCAAGGCCAGCAATACGACGACTACTCAGGCCCGTATTCTGATGACTCATCCTCGGAGGAAGATAGGGATGAAGCCCCGAGGAGGCGACGTCCGAGCAAGGAGCCTACAGGACAGGCTCGCCGAAGAATCCATGATGGACCCCCTCAAACACTTGCCGAGAGAATCAAGGCACACGAGGCTGAAATCCTACGCTGAAAGACGACATGGCAAGAGAGCAAGCCACGCAAAATCAGAATCGACCCCCTCCGGCTTCAAGGGAGATTCCCCTAATCGACTTGGAGAAATCTTCAAGGAGACAAAGAACGGTAGATACCCCAACTAGAAGATCAACAAGGGTTGAAACTCCCAGGGGAGACCGTAAGGATTTGATGCCGCTGGGAGACCCTGACGATCCCACGCCCCCATTCACCGAGGAGGTGATGAGTGCGCACATATCACGGAAGTTCAAGATGCCTACTATAAAGGCTTACGATGGAACGGGAGATCCCGCTAATCATGTAAGGACGTTCTCAAATGCGCTGCTGTTGCAACCATCAAGTGATGCCCTGAAGTGTAGGGGGTTCCCTCAAACCCTGTCGGGTATGGCACAACGTTGGTATAGTCGTCTACCAACAAATTCAATCGGTTCTTTTAAGGAATTGAGTGCCGCTTTCGTTAGCTAATTCATCAGTGGAAGAGTTCATGAGAAAAGTTCTACATCTCTTATGTATGTGGTGCAAAGGAAGAATGAGAATCTGAGAGACTACCTCAAGCGGTTCACTAAAGAAACATTGAATATCACTGATTTGGAGAATAAGGTGGCCATGGTAGCCCTGGAACATGGAACCACTGACCTCTTCTTTAAGAGGTCATTGGCAAAGCATCCTCCTGAGAACATGGCTGAGTTACAACGGAGGGCTGATAAGTATATCAAAGCCGAGGATAGTATGAAAAAAGAGGCCACAACAGGTAATGGAGGGAGTAACAATGATTCAAGGAAGAGGAAGACGGATCAAGAATATGATACCAAGGACAAGTACCCGCGTACGGGCAATGATTCAGACTCGGCTCCAAGAAAGGGAAATCCGGGACAGAGATTTACTGAATACTCAAGGTTGAATGCCCCAAGAAGCCAAATCCTGATGGAGATAGAAAAGGACAGGGACGTGAGATGGCCGAAGCCACTAAGGACTGATCCTGAGAAAAGAAACAAGAATCAGTACTACCGGTTCCACAAAGATATGGGACATGATACCGACGATTGTAGACAATTGAAAGATGAGATTGAGTTCTTGATCCGCAGGGGAAAATTGAACAAATTTTGCAAAGATGGGGATCGGGGAAACCCAAGGCGGGATTATGATAGGAAAGATGAGGATCGTAACCGCAATCAGCAGCCCCGGGGGCCAGTGATCAACATGATCCTTGGTGGCCCAACAGCGGCCGGGACAAGTAGAAATTTCAGAAAAGCGTATGCACGAGAGGTGATGCACATCGTAGAGGAAGCCCCGAAGCGTGCAAAGACGGAACTCTCAATTGGATTCGATGATTCGGACCTTGAAGGGGTAAAGTTTCCCCATGATGACCCACTGGTTATCTCACCTGTGATAGGCAACTCCCAAGTGAAGAGAGTCTTGATTGACAATGGAGCATCAGTGGACATTCTGTTTCATGATGCCTTCTTGAAGATGGGATATAATGAGTCTCAGTTGACACCATCAAACATGCCCATATATGGGTTCAACGGAATGGAATCAAAAGTTGAGGGGACAATTCAGCTACCCATGACTATAGGGCAGGAGCCACGGGAGGCTACTTAGATGTTAAATTTCTTGGTTATCAAAGCTACGTCCACATACAATGCTATCCTAGGTAGGACGGGACTACATGCTTTTAAGGCGGTTGCCTCTACCTATCATTTAAAGGTTAAGTTCCCAACCAGAAATGGAGTAGGAGAAGAAAAAGGGATCAAAAGATGGCAAGGAGTTGTTATGTGGCCGCACTGAGGCGGGATGGAATTGGGGGGCAGTTCCTCCCAATCGAGGATATGGATGTTCGAGAGAATGAAGAGCGGAGAGGAAAACCAGTAGAGGACTTGGTTCCCATACCTTTGGAGTTGGGAGATTCTGAGAAGGTTACTTACATCGGGGCATCTTTGAAAGACCCCTTGAAAAGCAGATTGATCACCTTCTTGCAAGACAATAGTGACATCTTTCCGTGGACAGCAGCTGATATGCCAGGGATAGATCCCCAATTGATAACACACAACTTGAATGTGGATCCAGACCGGAAGGCGGTGAAACAAAAGAAGAGGAATTTTGCACCTGAGAGGCAAGAAGCCATAAAACAGGAAGTTGACAAACTCCTAGAGGCAGGCTTCATTGAGGAAATTCAGTTCCCAGAATGGTTGGCCAATCCAGTAATGGTCAAGAAGGCAAATGGAAAGTGGAGGATGTGTATAGATTTCACTGATCTAAACGATGCATGCCCAAAGGACTGTTTTCCCTTGCCAAGGATCGATACATTAATAGATGCCACTGCTGGGCACGAGATGTTGAGTTTCATGGATGGATTTAGTGGCTACAATCAAATCAAGATGCACAAGGATGATATTCCTAAGGTAGCATTCATCACTGACTTTGGTGGGTACTGTTACCTGGTCATGGCTTTTGGACTAAAAAATGCAGGAGCTACCTATCAAAGGTTAGTAAACAAGATTTTTGCTCATCTCATTGGAAAGACTATAGAAGTTTACGTGGATGACATGTTGGTGAAGAGCCTGCACAAGGCAGATCACATTGAGCACCTGCGAGAGGCATTTGAAGTTTTAAGACACCACAAGATGATGTTGAACCCCGCCAAGTGCGCTTTTGGTATTGGGTCAGGGAAGTTCTTGGGTCTTATGGTCTTGAAACGAGGTATCGAGGCTAACCCCGACAAGATTAAAGCTATCTTAGATACGGAACCACCACGTTCCATAAACGACGTACAGAAACTAACTGGGAGGATTGCTGCGTTGGGTAGGTTCGTCTCTAAATCCGGGGATAAGTGTTTGCCGTTTTTCAAAACACTAAAGAAAGTAAAAAACTTCGAATGGACAGAAGAAAGCCAAGAGGCCTTTGAACAGGTGAAGAAGTATATGGCTGAAGCCCCGCTATTGGCCAAGCCAAGTGTGGGAGAAATCCTCTCTTTACTTGGCAATTTCAGGTCAAGCTGTAAGTGCGGTGCTGGTAAAAGAGGAAAACAAGGTTCAGAAACCCGTATACTATGTGAGTAAAGTTTTACACGGAGCAGAGTTGAACCACTCCACTATTGAGAAATTTGCCTTAGCCTTGGTAACTGCCTCTAGGAAACTACGGCCCATAAGATTGAGAAATTTTCCCTAGCCTTGGTAACTGCCTATTTTCAGGCACATAAGATTGAGGTCCTTACAGGATAACTATTGAGGAATATTTTGCACAGCCCCAAAGCCAGTGGTAGGCTCATCAAGTGGGCAATTGAGTTGGGAGAATTCAATATTAAGCACAAGCCAAGGACGGCCATCAAAGCTCAGGCACTTGCTGACTTCGTGGATGAATGCACCATTGACGACCAAGAAGTCGGGGGCAGGAGATACCTCAGGAAGGCAATAAGGAAGATAAGGAACCCATGATTGAGGAGAAGGAATTCTAGGTGCTCTATTTTGATGGGGCATCAAAAACAAAAACAAGTGGTGCAGGTCTTGTCTAGCAAAGTCCCGATGGATTCATGATTGAATACGCCCTGAAGTTGGACTTTCCAACAACCAATAATGAGGCAGAATATGAAGCTCTGATAGCTGGACTTGGCTTAGCAGAAGCCCTAAGGGTCAAAAACCTTAAAGTTTGTGGAGATTCAAGGCTGCTTGTGGCCCAAGTCAGTGGAGAGTTTGAGGTAAGGGATGATGTTGGTGTATACTAAAAATATTTATTTGAAGTATTTACATTTATTTCTGGCCGGTTTAATTGAGAATCATTTAAATGTTTACATGTTGTCTAATTATTATATATTGTGAATAATCTAGTATCAAATGGGATACAGAATATTAGATTATTAAATACGGTGTATATAATATAATAAGGTTCACAGCACAGGTGGAGTTAGACAATCCACTGGAATGGCTGTAGTATTATTTAGATTAGTTTATATTGACTAATAAATAATACTAGTATACTTTGTGTATATTGAACAGGATCAAATTTAGAATTGTTCCCTTATACTGATTAAGGAGGTGAACTAAGATTCTATGTGATTATTAATGCTTAGGTTCTTAATCCGGAAATAATAATTGACACGTATATATTATTTACATGCTTTGATTTATATATGAAATAATTCTTTTGATTTATTTCATTATATTTTGGGTGATGAAATAATATATATGGTAGGATATTATTTATTGACGGAATCCATGTCCTGATAATATTCGGGTTAATGATGTCCCCTTGAAAGCTCAAAAAGATTTAATTATGTGAAACCCTGCAGGTGGATTTATTCCGGCATAATTAAATAAAGGTTGAGTGGATAATCAAGGATAAAAGATATTAATTAAATGAATTATCAGTAATTTATTTAATTAATGGACATGCGATATTTTAAACATGGGGAATTTAATAAGCAAATAATATTGGAACCGAATTAATTAATTAAATTACGGTATTAGGAAAGGTAGTGCAAATATTAATTCTTTAGTGGATTGAATTAATATTTAATTACATTGGGCTAGGCTCAAGATGTAATTAGAAGGCCCAACCTAATTGTCCATGATCCCTATTGTAGCCTATATATATTCCTATTCTCTTCTTGCTGGGGGCTGGTCGAAAAAATTGGTAGCCACCCAGTAGCAAGAAGAGAGGTTAACTTGAGAAGACGAAGGCCACACTTCGCTCAAGGGAATTTGGGAATACAATAGAAGAGCGTGGAATCAACCGTTAACAAGGTGATTTTTCTATTCGTACTCGTTAATTTAGTGTATCAAAATTCGCAGTGCCAAGATCTGATTGTCCCAACAATTGGTATCAAGAGCCTGGTTCATTGGTTCTGCGAATTTTGATACGATGTCCATGTCGTAATTATATATGCATGTGTATAGTGGTGTGCTTGGATAATAATCTTTTGCAGGTTGTTTAGTATCCACTATTATGGCCATGTAATTTTAATTATGTGTTTGGATCCCACGTGGTTTAATCATGGTTATTTTGTTTGGTTTCCACGTGGTTTATCGTGGTTGTAAAACACGAGGGTTGATCGTGTTAGAATAGATTTACAAAATTAGTTTTGTATTAGATCTGTTTTGTATGTAATTGTTTGATGGATTATGTAAAAATCCGGGTATTTTGTAACAATTATGTGCGATCGGAAATCAAATCGGAGTTGTTTTTGTTCCGCTGTGAAATCATGATGGGGCTGCTGTTGTGTATCTGTTCGTGTCCAAAAGCAAGGAACAGATCTGGTGGAACAGAGCAGGCGGCGCGCGTGAGAAATTCTGATCTGAAGCCTGTAACGCATGTGCAGACTGCGTTACAAGTCTGTTCAGGCTGTAACGCATGAGGCACATGCGTGACAGGCCTGTAACAGGCTGTAACGCATGACGCACATGCGTGACAGCAGTTCCAGGGCTGTAACGCAGGCCGTGAATGCCCCACAGCAAATTTTTGGCAGAAAATGATTTTTTTTTTCAGCAGAATGGTGCTGGAAATTTATTTTTTTTTAAGGGGCCATAATAGTGGATTTAAATTATGTTTTTTAATTTTGATTCCGCTATTTAATTTTTTAATTATTGCTTTAAATAATTATTATGTGTGTTGTTAATTATGTGTGTAATTTTTTAATTGCATGTTTAACATAATTAGGACGACATGAACATTAATTTTATTTATTGCTTTAATTTTATGATGCATGCTGCTATGTTATGTGTTCTTTGTTTTGTTATTTTTATAACATGTGGACCTCGAAAAAATAACATAGGGCGATGCATCTAGATAAAATTCCTCAATTTTAAATAAAAATTCTAAGTGGGTGAGGGAATTAATTAGGAATTAAATCCCATGGTCTCCATTATTGTTTGTATGTAATTTAACACCGAGACGAATATAAATTATATACATGCCACCCATCGTGGCGTATGATTTATGGTGTCAGGTAGTGTTATGGATATTACTAGAACAAACTTCCTAAATTAATTACGAATATTGAAAGGTATACATGCCACCCATCGTGGCGTACCAAGTTTCATAGAATTCAATTAATTAGAATGGTACCACTGATTGAATATAGATTTTCAATATTGAGAGAAAGGATGATTCTGTCTAGAAAGGGGTCTTAAGTGATGCCTCTTGACAATGCTCCCCCCGATCTGGGAATTATCCTATTATCGATTATTGATTTGAAATATTTAATGGTGGTATCCAGTCTTTTTATTAATTTAAGATTTAATAATGGTATACACTTAGCTATGAAAAATAATATATAGTCCACCCTAACGTGGCGTATTATTTAGTAATAGGACCGAAGTAATATTTAAACGAATTTAAGTGGTATATATGTCATCCATCGTGGCGTACCAGATACTTATGGTGTTTAAATATTAGTGCATTAATTTTAATTAATTGTTAGAGGAAACCAATAGGATTTAAGATTTATGCAACTATCTGATTATGTGTTACATGTGTGATTCTCAGGATTAGATCACTATGGGCTTTAATCCACTATTCACCATACTTAAGGATAACAAACTTACTGGACCGAACTATATTGAATGGAAACGTAATTTGGACAAAGTGTTGACTGCTGAGGAGTACAAATTTTGTACTTATGAACTCAAGCCAGACCAGCCTGCTGAAGATGCTCCTGAAAGTGAGAAGGAGTATTATAAGCGGTGGATTAAGGATGATGAGATGTCGCGATGTTACATTCTGGCAGCAATGTCGGGTGTTTTGCAGCATCAGCATCAGGCTATGCCCACTGCTTCAGATATGCTCTTTAATCTCAAGGAACTTTTTGGAGAACAGAATAGGGCTGCTAGGCAAGTAGCAATGAAGGCTTTAATGAACACTCAGACACAGAAAGCTGGAAAGGTTGCTAATGCAGTGGGAGTTCAAGGTGGTGTGAAAAAGCCTAAGGGCAAGTGCTTCAGGTGCAAGCAGTCAGGTCACTGGAAACAGGATTGTCCTCTTCCTAAGAAGACAAACAATACTGGTATGTCTCTTTCTCTAGTTACAGAAACATATATAGCGGCTATATCTACGAGCACTTGGTGTGTAGATACAGGAGCCACTGACCATGTTTGTAACTCTATGCAGGGGTTCCAGCAATCCAGAATGCTTAGAGATGGCGAGATATATGTGTTCATGGGAGATGCTACGAAAGTAGCAGTAGTTGCAGTTGGAATAATTACATTATCTTTTGGCGATGATAGGATTTTGGTTTTGAACAATTGTCTTTATGTACCTTCGTTTAGAAGGAATTTAATTTCGGTTTCTAAACTTGCCATGGATGGTTATAATGTTTGTTTGGATCGTAATGTTTCTATTATGATGAATAAACGAGTTATATGTTCTGGTACATTGCAAGACAATTTATATATTATTAATCCTATCCAACCAATGCTGCAACATAAGGAAACTAATAACATTCTTTCTAGCTCAAATAAAAGAAAGAAACCTTCTGAATTGAACCAAACATATCTTTGGCACTTAAGATTAGGTCATATTAACTTGAGGAGGATTCAAAGACTGGTAGTAGATGGGCCATTAGGCTCGTTGGCAGTGGAGCCATTTCCAGTTTGTGAATCCTGCTTGGAAGGTAAGATGACTAATAGGCCTTTTAAAGCAAAGGGGAATAGAGCTAAAGAAGTGTTAGAATTGGTTCATACTGATTTATGTGGACCTATGAGTATCCAAGCAAGAGGAGGTTATGAGTATTTTGTCACTTTCATTGACGATTATTCTAGATATGGGTACATTTATTTGTTGCGCCGTAAGTCTGAGTGCTTTGAAAAATTCAAAGAGTACAAAGCAAGTGCGGAGAAGCGACATCTTGGAAAATGTATCAAGTCACTACGATCAGATCGTGGTGGCGAATACTTGCTTGGAGAATTTAGGGAATATTTATCAGAAAATGGGATTGCATCCCAGTTGTCTGCACCTGGCACACCTCAGCAGAATGGTGTAGCAGAGAGAAGGAATCGGACTCTTTTAGAGAGTGTTAGATCGATGATGAGTTATTCAGATTTACGCAAGTCGTTTTGGGGATATGCTATAGAAACAGCGGCTTACCTTCTGAACTTGGTACCTTCTAAGTCGGTTCCCAAGACTCCAATAGAATTGTGGACTGGTAGCAAACCAAGTCTAAGACATATTCGGATTTGGGGTTGTCCAGCGCATGTGCTGAACAAGAACGCGACCAAGTTAGAATCTCGTACAGAAGTAAGGCTGTTTGTAGGCTATCCCATAGGAACGAAAGGTTATTCATTTTATAGTCCTAGGGATCGAGATATCATTGTTGGTACCAATGCTAGATTCTTAGAAGAAGACTATATAATGAAACACAAACCCATGAGTAGTATCGTTTTAGAGGAACTAGTGGGAGGGACAGATAATCCCCAAGTGCCAATAGTACAAGTAGATCAACCACAAGAAAATGCACAACCTGTCACTAATACCAGACTGGTGCTTCGTCGTAGTGGGAGGGTTGTTCAACAACCTGATAGATTCATGTTTTTGGGAGAGTCCTCGGACTTGGTCTCTGGTGAACATGATGAGGATCCCAGGACATACGAACAAGCAATTCTAGATAAAGATGCAGATCTTTGGCAAAAGGCAATGGAATCTGAGATGGAATCTATGTATTCTAATCAAGTTTGGGAGCTCGTGGAACCACCCAAAGGTGTAAAACCCATTGGATGTATGTGGATCTACAAGAAGAAAAGAGGATCTGACAAAAAAGTGAAAGCCTGGAAAGCACGACTTGTTGCGAAAGGGTATACTCAGAAAGAAGGGATCGATTATGAGGAAACTTTTTCGCCGGTTGTTATGCTTAAGTCGATCCGGATTCTTTTATCTATAGCAGCTCATCTCGATTATGAGATTTGGCAAATGGATGTCAAGACAGCTTTACTTAATGGAAGTCTTGAGGAAACCATCTATATGCAACAACCAAAAGGATTCATTAAGGAAGGCCAAGAGCATCTTGTTTGTAAGCTTAAGAGGTCTATTTATGGACTAAAACAAGCTTCTAGGGACTGGAATATTCGTTTTGATCAGGCAGTCCAGTCATATGGATTTGATCAAAGTCCAAGCGAATCATGTGTGTATAAGAGAAGTGAGGGTAATGCAGTGGTTTTTCTAGTACTGTATGTAGATGACATTTTACTCATTGGAAACAATGTTAAGATGTTGTCATCAATAAAGGCATGGTTGTTCAAACAATTTGAAATGAAGGACTTAGGTGAAGCGGCATACATCCTTGGGATCAAAGTAATAAGGGATCGCAAGAAAAGGATGTTGGCTTTATCTCAAGAGCCCTACATTGATGAAGTATTAGCTCGTTTTAACATGCAGAACTCTAAGAAAGGTTTTCTACCTTTTAAGCATGGAGTGGCTCTATCCAAGGAGCAGTGTCCTTCGACACCTAAGGATATAGAGAGCATGAAAGCAGTTCCTTATGCTTCGGCATGTGGAAGCTTAATGTATGCTATGTTATGTACGAGGCCTGACATCTGCTTTGCTGTAGGCATGGTTAGTAGATATCAGTCGAACCCAGGTCAGGAACATTGGAGTGCAGTAAAAACTATACTCGAGTACCTGAGAAGGACTAAGGAGTATATGTTAATTTACAAGGCCTCAGATCTATTTCCTTTGGGATATACTGATTCAGATTTCCAATCAGATAGGGATAAGAGGAAATCGACCTCGGGATATGTTTTTACTTTGGGAGGTGGAGCCGTTATATGGAGGAGTGTAAAGCAGAAATGCATTGCAGACTCTACCATGGAAGCCGAGTACGTGGCGGCCTCTGAGGCTGCAAAGGAGGCTGTATGGTTCAGGAACTTCCTTTTGGACTTGGATGTGGTACCTAATTTGCCTAGGAGCTTGACAGTGTATTGTGATAACACTGGTGCTGTGGCAAATTCGAAGGAACCGCGAGATCACAAAGCAGCTAAACATATTGAACGTAAGTATCATCTCATACGAGGAATCGTAAAGCGAGGAGATATAGTTGTGGCTCACATATCATCAGAAGACAACCGGGCAGATCCTTTCACAAAGAGTTTGCCAGCCAAAGTTTTTGACAGGCATGTGGAAGCGATAGGAGTCAGATGGATGGACACATAGTTTTTTGTAATAGTGGAATAAATAAACACTGATATACTCATAGAATATTTTGAGTATAAGTGGAAGATTGTTGGTGTATACTGAAAATATTTATTTGAAGTATTTACATTTATTTCTGGCCGGTTTAATTGAGAATCATTTAAATGTTTACATGTTGTCTAATTATTATATATTGTGAATAATCTAGTATCAAATGGGATACAGAATATTAGATTATTAAATACGGTTTATATAATATAATAAGGTTCACAGCACAGGTGGAGTTAGACAATCCACTGGAATGGCTGTAGTATTATTTAGATTAGTTTATATTGACTAATAAATAATACTAGTATACTTTGTGTATATTGAACAGGATCAAATTTAGAATTGTTCCCTTATACTGATTAAGGAGGTGAACTAAGATTCTATGTTATTATTAATGCTTAGGTTCTTAATCCGGAAATAATAATTGACACGTATATATTATTTACATGCTTTGATTTATATATGAAATAATTCTTTTGATTTATTTCATTATATTTTGGGTGATGAAATAATATATATGGTGGGATATTATTTATTGACGGAATCCATGTCCTGATAATATTCGGGTTAATGATGTCCCCTTGAAAGCTCAAAAAGATTTAATTATGTGAAACTCTGCAGGTGGATTTATTCCGGCATAATTAAATAAAGGTTGAGTGGATAATCAAGGATAAAATATATTAATTAAATGAATTATCAGTAATTTATTTAATTAATGGACATGCGATATTTTAAACATGGGGAATTTAATAAGCAAATAATATTGGAACCGAATTAATTAATTAAATTACGGTATTAGGAAAGGTAGTGCAAATATTAATTCTTTAGTGGATTGAATTAATATTTAATTACATTGGGCTAGGCTCAAGATGAAATTAGAAGGCCCAACCTAATTGTCCATGATCCCTATTGTAGCCTATATATATTCCTATTCTCTTCTTGCTGGGGGCTGGTCGAAAAAATTGGTAGCCACCCAGTAGCAAGAAGAGAGGTTAACTTGAGAAGACGAAGGCCACACTTCGCTCAAGGGAATTTGGGAATACAATAGAAGAGCGTGGAATCAACCGTTAACAAGGTGATTTTTCTATTCGTACTCGTTAATTTAGTGTATCAAAATTCGCAGTGCCAAGATCTGATTGTCCCAACAGATGAAACCATGGCTAAATACTTAAGGCTTGTGAAAGCAATAATGACTCAATTTGATGAGTGCTACATTGAACACATTCCAAGGGAGGAAAACACCAAGGTTGATGCTTTATCCAAGTTTGCCTCCTCCGAGATAGAGAATTATTCGGGAAGTGTTTACTTCCAAGTTCTGGGAACCCCTACCATTGATTCGAAGTTGGTTGCACCTATCGGAGTAAGGGAATATTGGATAGATCCCATAAAAGCACATCTCGAGACCGATTGGCTCCCGACTAATGCCGTGGAGGCACGAAAGTTATCTGTGAGAGCATTGAGGTATGTTCTGATTGAAGGGATACTCTACAAGAAGTCTTTTGTGATTCCTTATCTGAAGTGTTTGAGACCTGAAGAGGTCAAATCAGCTATTGAGGAGGTCCATGAGGGAATTTGTGGACAACACTTGGGGGGCAGGGCCCTAGCTCACAAGATAGCCAGACTCGGTTTCTATTGACCTGAGATGATTGCTAATGCCAAAGAGTACGTGAAAAGGTGTGACCGGTGCCAGAAACATGCACCATTAGTTAGGCAACCACCAGAGATGTTGACATCTGTTAGCTCTCCCATTCCCTTTGCTATGTGGGGAATGGACATACATGGGCCCTTTCCTATGGCCACTGCTCAAAGGAAGTTCGTGGTAGTGGCTATTGATTACTTCACAAAGTGGATTGAGGCCAAACCTTTGGCTAAAATCACAACCAAGCAAGTTATGCAGTTTTTCTGGGAAAACGTCATGTGTAGGTATGGAATACCACGAATCCTGGTTACGGACAATGGACTACAATTAGACAACAAAGAGTTTAAGGATTATTGTGATGAGAACGGGATTGAGCTTCGGTTTACCTCGGTTGCCCATCCTCAAGCCAATGGCCAAGCTGAGGTTGCCAATCGAGTCATCCTAGATGGACTAAAGAAAAGGGTGGAACGCTCCAGAAACACTTGGGTGGATGAGTTACTACCCATACTCTGGGCATACCGAACCACATGTAAGGTGACTACTGGAGCAACTCCATTCATGTTAGCTTACGAGGCTGAAGCTGTGGTACCCATGGAAATTATGCATGCATCCCCACGAGTGGAAGCCTTCGAACCAAACACCAACGAGGAAGGAATGAGACTAGCCCTCGATCTTCTTGATGAGGTAAGGGATGAAGCCCATGCTAGAAATACTGAACATCAGAAGAAAGCATCCTTCAACTATACCCTACGGGTGAAAGAAAGGTTCTTCCGTCATGAGGACCTAGTACTTAGAAAGATTGAGGCATCCGGAGTTGGACAGAAGGGGAAGCTGGCTCCAAATTGGGAAGGCCCGTATCGAGTCAAAGGCACACTAGGACGAGGATCGTACAAGTTGGAGACTTTGGAAGAAAACGAGGTGCCTCGAACCTCAAAATCTATTATGTTTGATTATCCTAAGTAGGATATAGCTCATATCTATTAGAAGAGTAGAAATAAGGTCGACGAAACCATTCTGGAGTTTTTCAACTCTAAGTAGGAAGTAGAGTATTATGTAAGGGCTAGACCCATTTCAAGTTTAATTACAATTTGGTTTTCTCCTCTCCTGGTTACTATTCTTTGTCTATTATGTGTCAAAGCATGCTTAAAATTGCCAGCTAAAGTAAGCCAAAATACAAAAGACAAAATGACTAAGTGAAAGGAAAAACCAGAAAATGCATGAAATAAATAAACAAAAGCCCGAAGGCTTAAGTTTTAAGTTACAAAATAAATAGTTACAAAAACACATGCCACGCAGGGCAATAAAAATAACCTAAGGGGCCTGGGATGAAGCTGACCCCTCCTCATCTCTCCAGGTCTTGGAACCCCCTGCAGAACGAGAAGGAAAGGTCTTGGTGGTGTCGGAGTCCCCTCGGAGAGGAGTAGCCTAGGGATCAAGAATCCTCCCCCCTCACCTAGAACCTCATCCTCGTCATCACCCTCCTCTGTAGGAAGGGTAATAGGAGGATGTGGACTCGGGAAATCCTCAACAACAAACAAACCAGGATACTTTTTAAGCACCGCCTCCAAAGCCTCGTTCCAGCCATCGGTATACTGGACGGGGTAAAGAACCTCATCGTGCCTCTCCATCAAAGTCTGAAAATCCGTTGAGTCCATGTAAGCATCAATGAGGTCCTCCTTCTTAGACCTCAAGTCCACTAACTCTGCGTGGGCAGATGTCAACTCCTCCTCTTTCCCCTTCAGCTAGTCCTCAAACTCCTTGCTGCGTATTTTCTCCTTTTGATATTTAGTCTCGTGAGCCTTGGACTGGTTTTTCGAGGACTTAGCCTGGTGAACCATGCCCTGAAAGTGGACGTTAGCCTGCAAAGGAGTTAAGTCAATAAGGGACGTAACATTAAATTAAAAAAGAGTTAAGGAAGAAAAACATACAGAGGCTAAGGCCTGGGCACCCAGATGCTCATTTTCCTCCATACTACCTCCCGATACGAAATCTTTGTAATCACATGGAGTAATGGAGTTCAAGGACCAGTCCATGGAATGTTTGGTGGATCCCACCACTGAATCCTGTTTCCTGAAGCCCCAAGGGGCCCTATAGACAGTGGACTGCACATTCACCTGTTGCGGTCCACCCTCTAGGTCAACCGATATCAAATCTTGCTTCTGCACTTTGTGTGGGCGCATGAATGAAGGCTCAGTGGCTTTCCCCTCACGTCAAGGGTCCTCTTAGCCCTTTTCATATGGGCTGTCTCATCATTGTTAGGCTCAGTAGCCTTCATAATCTTCAAAGCAGCTGCGTAAACACAAACAAAAATGTTGGTATAAGATAGCATAGAAAGTAAAAATCACAAAAGAATGGAAAATTACCCTGATCAGATACGCTGGAAAGGCCGACGGCCCTCAAAGATTCCTCATTGATGAGGTCCCAGCAAAGAGTTTGCCCATTATCTCTGGTTAAGAAGTCATAGGCAGCTTGCTCCTCCGTGCTCAAAACAATCTTGTTAGGGCTGCCATCAGACACCTTTTCCAAAGGATTTTCTGAAAAGGGTGCCCCAGTCACCCCCTTCCCAAACTAGATACATGAATTCCTCTTTCCATTTGAGGTTATTATCAACCACAGAATGACCGTTAAAAATATGTGGGATCTTGGGCCGTTGTCTAACATAGACCCACCCCGGTTGGTTCAATGAGCTGTTGTAAAATTGAAAGATTTTCCTAAAGAGAGGAACGGAAAGTGGAAACTTGTTCCTAAGACATAGGACCATGAAGCACAAAATGGAGCGCCATGCGTTTGGTGGCAGTTGGCATGGGCTAATTTGTACATCGGCTAACAAACGGGGTACGAATTCATTAAAGGGAAATCTAAGCCCAGCAAGAAAAGAATCCCTAAATATACATAAGGCATTGGGCCTCCAATGGCAAGGCCTGTCGCCAGGCCCAGCCTTAACCAACTTAAAGGGGACCTTGACACTATAGTTTCTATTATAACTTTTGATAATATCTTCATCATGAAATTCGTTACAATAATTGTATGCATCTAGATCAGATAAAGAAGGGTATTCATCCCCACGAACATTGATCATCTGAGTTAAATTCATGTAAGTTGAACGGATTTCGATGTCGTTACCTTTTTTGGAGGCAGAATTCATCTTGGCAAGGCACTGCGCGTTCTTGTTCGCCATTGATCTTTAACAGTTGAATGCTTAAAAGCCCGAAAAATGATTGAAGAAGATGAATCTCCAAGCAAAAACCCAGAAAGCGATGAATTTTGTCGGAAATGCTGCTGGAAATTGCCTAACCTAGAGAGAAATTAAGAAAGGGTTAAGGAAAGATTTTGGTGGAAAGTATAGTGTTTAAGTGTGAAGTGAGAAATGAATCTCAGTTCACTCTTTTATAGAAATTTTTCAACAGGTTGATAGCCGGTTGAAATTTTAAGTAACCGGCTACAACCGGTTAAGGCCCAAAAAAGGCCCATAGGCCCAAGAGAAGGAAGGTTCTAGAATATCCTAGAATAATCCTAGAAATTCCGAAAAAATATGAACATTGATATAAATGGTTACGAGGCCCAATAAAGCCCAGTAGGCTTACTAGGCCCAAAAAGTACAAAAGATTTTCGATCAGAATTTTAATCGAAATTCGATTAGAAATCCAAATCGAAATAGCGTCGACCAAAACGTTAAAAATGACTTAAGTCGACCAGGATCCTAATCGAAATTCGATCAGGAATCTTGCTCGAAATGACTTCGACCAGAGTGGTAAAAAGGCATTTAAGTCGACCAGAATCCTGATCGATTTTCGACCAGGATTCATTGGTCCAAAAGCCCAGTAAAAATTTATAATACAGACCCAAGTGAATATTCAAGCCCAACTTACAGGCCCATTGAAAAATATAGGACTTTCCAAGAAAAATTCGACCAGGATCCTGATTGAATTTCAATCAGGAATCCTGGTCGAAAGGTCTTCGAGCAGGATGGAAAAAATGACTTAAGTCGACCAGGATCCTAATCGAATTTCGATCAGGAATCCTGGTCGAAAGGTCTTCGAGCAGGATGGAAAAAATGACTTAAGTCGACCAGGATCCTGATCGGATTTCGATCAGGAATCCTGGTCGAAAGGTCTTCGAGCAGGATGGAAAAAATGACTTAAGTCGACCAGGATCCTGGTCGAAATTCGATCAAGAATCCAGGTCGAAAAGGCTTCGATCAGAATGATGTTTTTGAGATAAGTCGACCAGGATCCTGATCGAAATTCGACCAGGAATCCTGGTCAAAAGATGTTGTATTTTTTGAGCTTCTTTTTTCAAAAAATTGTTTCCAAAAGTCAGTTATCCCACAATATTTTTGAGAAAATTTATCAAAAATAAAGAAAATGCCTGTGGGCACTAGGAAAAATCCCAAAACATGCAAGAAAATTATAAAATAAGTTTTCTATGAGACATGGAAATTGTTGATTACCCTCGAATAAGGCAAGTCGTCGTAAATGTGTAGGTCGCTCCACACTTTGCATTCATGACGATATCGGTGAAACAATAGTGTACATAAACCATTAAACTTCAATGAAAACCTGATCAGTTTTCTTAGAAGTTGGGGGGCAAATGATATGGGCTGAAAGTAGGCCCTAGAAATACATTTAATGACACATTAAATGAACTAAGGATGGATCAGGGTCCAAAGCCCATTAATGAGGCCCAAAACCCTAATTAAATGATAATTTCGTAGCTGTTAAATCAGCCAAATAAAAGACCCCGTTATTGACTCCAAAAAGGAGTCAAAGAATCTTTGGAGTAACCTCCAAGACATACAAATTCAATACTTATCCACCTTCCATCCGGAAGGATCTAGAATTGGGCTTAAGTTTTATCTTGCCCACCAAGACACCTAATTCTATTCTGATTCTAGGGTTCTCAACACCTATATAAGGATCTGACTCCATACAAACAGAACTACGTTTTTTTGGCTTGATTCTTGATATTTGCAAGATACGTAGGCATCTTGTGAGGACCGAGTAAGTCACGAAACACTAGATCAGCCATTAAAGCTCGAAGCTTCCACAAACCCTAGCATTCAATACGCATTAAATACACCCTACTTTTCGTTCCACAACAGAACGATTATTTTGGAACAAGTTAAATATGAAATTTTGGATAATAAAAATGGGATGAAAGGTGTAAATACTTTACCAAATTCACATATATATGTATCGATGGCCGAAAATCTTGTTGAATTAAAATGATCTCTAACAAGAATGTTATCTATACCATTATATAAAAGCCGAAACATTAAAACTTTGGTTGGTTGGTTGGTAACTGTTGAATTTACTTATTTACCCTTACTTAATTATAGATAAAATCCATTCTACTAACTAAATAATTTCCTTTTTCAGATTAAACATGTTACCCTTTCTATTTTTCATAATTAATTTCATTTTTCAGATTAAACATATTACCCTTTCTATTTTTCACTAGCTAATTAATTTACCTTTTCAAGTGTTATATTGTATCTAACTAAAATTTCTCCTTTCTTATAAACACTATGAGTAATTTTGTTTAATAAAATAACATAATTATATTGTAGTTACTATTAACTAATCAGAACATGTTACCTTTTCCCTATTCTGTAACTAAAATATCTCTTTTTCCAATTATATCACGGGTTGTTCTATTTAATAATATAAAATAATAATATTATAATTATATCCTTATATATAATAAGCGTAAGAAGGATCTTATCCATAATTTTGGTTTGGTCGCTGTACTACCAAAATAATCTCAACCGTCAAATCTAATATTTTTAAAAATAGACGATCAAGATTATATCATATTAAAAAGAAAATTATAATCTAAAAAGGATATAATTAAAGAAGTTTGTATTATAATTGAATTTTAAAAATAAAATTTTAATATGAAAAGGATATAAATAAACGGATACAATTGAATTTTATTTATTTTATTAATATTAAAAAAATTCATATTTACTATTTGGACTCTATCTTGAGATCTAGAAATAAGATTTGGATGATTTTACGGCCCAGGCGAAGCTCACATAATTATCTTTAATTTAGTGATGATTTAACAATTATTATAGAAATGAAAACACACATACTATCAAGAGACAATATAATTAGGAAATTTACATTAATCATATTCAGTGTAGAAGACCTACATTGATAATCCTATTCAATGTAGAAAACCAAATCACGAATTTTTATATTAATCATGTTCAGCGTAGAAGACCTACATTGATAATCCTATTCAATGTAGAAAACCAAATTATAAGATTTAAATTATTAACATACATTTTTCATATTTCAATATAAATACACTTTTTAGTTTACATGTTAAAAAATAAAATATTTTTTATGCTAGTTCTATCGTTTTTCATCTATTTATTTTATGATCTAACGGTTCTTATTTAAAATTTCGTACTGGAAAACCAAACTACCCGCCACCAAAATTTTGGACAAAATCACTCTTACACTCATTATTAAAACTATATTTGATTGTTAGTAGAACTATCTTCAAATAATAAGAATGGTATTTTGATAATCAAAACGAAATATAAGTAGATTTCATAAATCGAACAGATTTTTAAACGTGAAAAATCGTCAATTTCTTCTCTTTTTTGTTTCTGCGTAGTTTTAATTGAAAAATAATTGTTAAACCATCACTAAATTGAAGATTATTTTGTTAATTTCATGTGGGCTATAAAATTGTCCAAATCAAAATTTTAAGAATTCGAGATAGAGCAAAAATATTAAATTGAACGTGTAAAATCTTATATATATTAATATTAAAAAAAGTTAATAAAATTATAAATATTATAAAAGGAACCGTGCGTTGCACGGGTTATAAGCTAGTACTAATAATTGCCGATTACCTTTTTTCAGCTAAAACGAATCATTTTTTTCCATATTTCATAATTAAACTTCCTTTTTCTAGAAATATCACGGGCAACATTAATTTCTCACCATCTAAAGACACTACGAGCAATTTAATTTAGTAAAATAACATAATTGAATTATAATTACTATAAACTAATCAATTACCTTTTTCACCTAAAATATGTTTCCTTTTTAATTTTCTCTAACTAAGATCTCTCTTTTTCCAGTTAAATCACGACA
This sequence comes from Saposhnikovia divaricata, assembly GCA_036435485.1. Taxonomy (NCBI): domain Eukaryota; kingdom Viridiplantae; phylum Streptophyta; class Magnoliopsida; order Apiales; family Apiaceae; genus Saposhnikovia; species Saposhnikovia divaricata. The sequence goes on along the minus strand of CM071594.1, from coordinate 47,618,605 downwards.
TTCTATTTAATAAAATTAAATAAATATCACGGGCAATATTAATTTCTCACTATCTAAATACACTACGAGCAATTTAATTTAGTAAAATAACATAAATGAATTATAATTACTATAAACTAATTAATTACCTTTTTCACCTAAACATGTTTCCTTTTTAATTTTCTCTAGCTAAGATCTCTCTTTTTCCAGTTAAATCACGACATTCTATTTAATAAAATTAAATAATAATTTTATAAGTACTGATAATTAACCGATTATCTTTTTCAACTAAAATGTCAAATTTTCAATCTTTTTTAACTAAAATCTCTCTTTTCCTAGGAATATCACGAATAACATTTATAGAATTATAATCAAATCATTTAAAAATTTAAACCTCCAAAATTCATATTTTAAAAAATAGTAATTCAAATTAATAAAAAAATCATATAATATTAAAAGAAAAAGAAATCCGTGCATCCCACGGGTTTTAAGCTAGTCTATACTATTATATAAAAGCCGAAACATTAAAAGTTTGGTCAGTCGGTCGGTTGGTCGGTACGGTACCTGTTGATTTTACTTATTTACCCTTATTCAATTACACATCTACTAACTAATTAATTTCCTTCTTGAGGTTAAACATATTATCTTTTCTATTTTTCAAGAACTAAATAATTTTCTTTTTCAGGTAAAATACAATATCCTTTTATATTTTATCTAACTAAAATTTCTCCTCTATTAATCAATTTCCTTTTTCAGGTTAAACATATTACCTTTTTTATTTTTCAATAACTAACTAATTTCCTTTTTCAGGTAAAATAGAATATCCTTTACATTTTATTTGACTAAAATTTTTCTTTTTTTTAAAAATAGTACGAGCAGTTTTGTTTAATAAAATAACATAATTATATTATAATTACTATTAATTAATCAATTACCCTTTTCACCCAAAATACGTTACCTTTTCTTCTTTCTCTAACTAACATCTCTCTTTTTCCAATTATATCATGGGCGGTTACCATTTTCAGCCAAAATACGTTACCTTTTTTTCTTTTTTCTTACTAAAATCTCTCTTTTTTCAATTATATCACAGACGTTTCTATTTAATAAAAATAAAATAATATTATTATAATACTAATAATTAACTGATTACCTTTTCAGCTAAAACGTATTATCTTTTTTATTTTTTCTAATTAAATTCCTTTTTTTTCTAGAAATATCAACGGTAACATTAATTTCTCATTTTCTAAAAATTATGTGCAATTTTATTAGTAAAATGACATAATTAAATTATAATTATTATATTTACTATTAACTAATCAATTACCTTTTTCAGCCAACACACGTTACAATTTCTTTTTACTCTAACTATAATCTCTCTTTTTCCAATTATATCACGGGCGGTTCCATTTAATAAAAATAAAATAATAATATTATAATACTAATTATTAACCAATTACCTTTTTCAGCTAAAACGTATCATCTTTTCTATATTTACTAATTAAATCCTTTTTCTATAAATATTACGGGCAACATTAAATTCTCATTTTCTAAAAACACTACGAGCAATTTTATTTAATAAAATAACATAATTAAATATGACTAAATAATTTCATTCTTCAAGTAAAACACAATATCCTTTATATTTTATCTAACTAAAATTTGAGAAAATGCCCAAAATACCTCTTTTTCAGCATCACACTGCCCAAAATGTCGTTTAGCGCGAGTTGGTGCCCAAAATGTCCACGGTATGCGCATTACAGTAATGCGTATATTTTTTTTTTGTCTCCTCTGTGTACGCATTATGCTAATGCGTATATTAGATTATTTTGTTTTTTCCCTATGATGTACGCATGATACTAATGCGTATAACTTGTTTCCATTGTCAACTAGCCACGTCAGTTCCATTGTTTAATCCGATGCTTGCACTACTATCAATTGACTCTGTTCACACTACTATCAATTGTTTAATCCGATGACTCGGTGTCACTACTATCCGATACTTGCTAATTCTCGGGATTTTTAATTTTTTTTTCAAGTAATATAAAAATTTATATATAAATGGTCATTTAATTTTTTTTTTAAATTAAATTAAACTTACTGTTTCAATAATTAATTTTGGGGTTCAATGTTTCCATTTTGGGTTTAAAAATATTTGGAACAACGAGTAAACCGTATACAAATTTAGGGTTTAGGGTTGTTTACAACCCTAAACCCTAACTAATCCTGATTTTTAAACACGTTAGCGTTTAAAAATCAGGCCGTCGGATTCAATTTTTTTTATTAAAATTTTAAATTTTATTTGTATTCCCTCAGGGTTTCAACGGTTAACCTTTGGGGTTCAACAGTTCTATTTTGGGTTTAGAAATATTTAGAACGACGAATAAACCGTATACGAACTTAGGGTTTAGGGTTTAGGGCAACCCTAAACCCTAACTAATCCTGATTTTTAAACGCGTTAACGTTTAAAAATCACGCCGCCGGATTCAATTTTTTTATTAAAATTTTAAATTTTATTTATATTCCCTTTAGGGGCTCAACTTTTCCATTTTGGATTTTAGAAATATTGAGGATGTACTGACTTTTTAAAACATAAACTAAAAAAAAAATGAACCACACGCATAATGAAGATGCATGGATCAACTTTTAAAAAAACAACCAATCCACTACGAAGTGTCGGCCACCCAATGATAGTCAAAACCAATAAACTATCAACTTTTCCATACCCACCCATACTATGACTAAAAGACACATCGGCCACGTGCATGTCCATAGAAAACACAAAAGAAAAATGAAAAAGAAGTTGCTCTGAATCTTGTCAGTTCGCCCACCTAAATTCAAAATTATTGACCATACGCATTCTAATAATGCGTTGTCCATTTGAAAAAAAACAAACAAAACCACTATACGCATTGGTACAATGCGTGGTTATATTTTACAAAAAAAAAAACAACATGCTTACACTATACGCATTGGTATAATGCGTAGCCTACTTCTTAAGAAACAATTCTGAAGAATACGCATGTTGTAAATGTGTGTTACAGGCTGCGCATGTCAGACATGCGTATTCGGTGGGTATTTTGGGCGGACTGTTCCGCATCTGGGTAATTTGGTTACTTGATTTGAAAATGTGGGTATTTGGGTATTTCACCCCTAAAATTTCTCCTTTTTTAAAAACATTACGAGAAATTTTGTTTAAAAAAATATCATATTTATATTATTATTACTACTACCTCCGTCCCAAAATGTAAGACCCTCTGACTTTTTCACGCATTTCAATGTGCTCGGACCGGGTACTTGTGAATTATAATTTTATTTTTTTTCGATTTGTATCTACATTTTTATACAAAACAAAAAATATTAAAAAATATTTTTTATAAGTATCCCATCCATGTACATTGAAATGCGTGCAAAAAGAAGAGTACCAAACAAAATGGGACGGAGGGAGTATTAACTAATCAATTACCTTTTTCAGTCAAAACACGTTACCTTTTTTCTTTTATCTAACTAAAATCTCTTTTTCTCCAATTATATCACGGACGGTTCTATTTAATAAAAATAAAATATTAATAATATAATACTAATAATTAACCGATTACCTTTTCAGCTAAAACTTATCATCTCTTCTATTTTTTCTAATTAAATTCATTTTTTCCTAGAAATATCACGGTAAACATTAATTTCTCATTTTCTAAAAACAATACGAGCAATTTTATTTAGTAAACTAACATCATTAAATTATAATTACTATAAGCTAATCAATTACCTTTTTCACCTAAAACATGTCACCTTTTTAATTTTCACGTTACCTTTTCTATTTTCTCTAACTAAAATCTCTTTTTCAAAATATATCACAGGAGTTTCTATTTAATGAATAATAATAATAATAATAATAATAATAATAATAATATAATACTAATACCTTTTTTTTAGTTAAAACGTATCATATTTTCTATATTTTCTAACTAAATCCCTTTTTTCTAGAAATATCACGGACAATATTAATTTATCGAAAGACAATACAATTTTATTTAGTAAAATAACATAATTAAATTATAATTACTATAAAGTAATCAATTACCCTTTTTACCTAAAACATATTATCTTTTTAATTTCTTTCAACTAAAACCTCTCTTTCTCTAATTATATCACGGGCATTCTATTTAATAAAATAAAACAATAAATATATAATTACTAATGATTAACCGATTACCATTTTAACTAAAACCAATCATTTTTTCTATATTTTATAACTAAATTCCTCATTTTCTAAAATTATCACTGATAACATTTAAATAATTACTATCAAATCATCTCATTAAAAAATTTAAGACTCCAAAACATGTTTAAAAAAATAATTCAAATTAATGAAAAAAATTCATATAATAAAAAAAATTCGTGCATCGCACGAGTTTTTGGCTAGTTATTATATAAAAGCCGAAACATTAAAAGTTTGGTTGGTCGGTATGGTACCTGTTGATTTTACTTATTTACCCTTATTTAATGGTATATATTATTTTTTCTTAATTATCATTAATTAATTACGTATAGTTACTAATAACTAAAAAATTTCCTTTTTCAGATAAAATATGTTACCTTTTTTAGTTTTTAATAACTAATCAATTTTCTTTTTCACGTAAAATACATTATCTTTTACTCCCTCTATCCCATTCATTTCTACCCACTTACTATATTGGGGTGTCCCATCATTTCTACCTATTCCAAAAATAATAAAGTTTTAATAATAAAAAATACTATTACACCCACTAACTTTCCTCCACTATCTCAAATCTATATATAAAACACTATTACACCTACTACTTCCCTCTACTATCTCAAATCTATTATTAAATATTGATAGATCCCACCATTTTATTTACTTTTTATCTAACTTTACTCATTTTTCATACATCTTCTTGGTCTCCGTGTCTAGATGATTTGGGTAGAAATCATTGGGACGGAGGGAGTATATTTTATCTAACTAAAATTTTTCCTTTTCTAAAAATACTATGAGCAATTCTATGCAATAAAATAAAATATTATAATTACAATTATAATTACTAATAATTAACCAATTACCTTTTTTAACTAAAATACGTTACATTTTCTATTTTTTCCCGGTAAACCTATTCGGGTAGCTTTATTTAAGTAAAATAAGATAATAATATTATAATAACTAATACCTAATCGACTACGTTTTTCAGCTAAAATGTATCATCTTTTCTATATTTTTTAACTAAAATCCATCTTTTTCTAAAAATATCACAGACAACATATATATAATTATTATCATAATCATATAATTTAAAACTTTAATCTTACAAAATTCATGTCTTAAAATTTTTAATACAAATTAAAAAAATTTATTATATTAAGGAACATCCGTGCATGGCACGGGTTTTAAACTAGTTGTAATTTATGGTAAATAAATTGGAATCGAGAAGTTATAAATGCAAATATGAATGTCAAAGATATTCACACTTTTTATAATAATATTTCTTATACAAATCTAATGTAAAAAAATATTCGTTTCATTTTTTTAAAGATATACTATTAATGATAATTAAGATTTGAATGCTATTAAAAATTAGATAAATTACAAATTTTGTTATGAATCTCAAAACAAATATTCTTCAACAAAAATCTCAAAATAATTCAGTGACAATTTTTTTAATTAAACTTTACAATAATCATCATTTTTTCGATAAAAATTTGATATAAATGACAGTGAATTGAAGACATCGGGAAAGATCGATGAATAGCTACACAATGAAAATAAAAAAAATTGTGGATTAAAGAAACTAGTATTTCATTCTGTATACCAAAATTTTTGGGTATACTATTCAGATGACTTGATCTATAAAATTTTATTAACTTATAACTCGTGTGATGCACAGGTTTCTTTTGATATATTATAAATCTTATTTTCTTCTATAATTATATTTTTATATATTTATTAATTTTAAAAATTATTTTGATATTAATTTAATAAAATTTGAAGTAACTTTAATAAATGATTTTCATAATTTAAAATTTATAAAATAAAATTTTAAGTTAAATATGTCGTTAACAGAATTTGAACCTTGAATATTTAGTAAATTAATTTAATCATTAAATATACCTTATAATTAAAGTTAACGGTTCTTATTAATTACTAAAAATCTAACAGTAATATGGTGTTATATTTTTGGGTATGCATTAATGATTGTAAATTTATGTTTTAAATTAAAAGGCAGTGCATTTAATTAGAAAAGAAATATTAATGATTGGAAGATTATGATTGCAAAATTATGTTTTGAATTAAAAGGTAACGTGTTTTAATTAGAAAAGAAATATTAATGATTAGAAGTTACGATATTTTAGGTACACATAAAGGGTAATATGTTCAATTAAAAGTAAACGTATTTTAAATTGACTGAAAGATAAGATATTTTAGGTATTTATTAAATTTTAGTTAATAGTATAATTATGTTTTTATATAATTATCAATTTGATAATTTTTAATATTTTAATTTAACATAATTTAATATACTCATATCTACGTATTATACTAATATTTTCTTATTATAAACAATGTACATGAATTTTTAATATATTTTATTAATAATTGAAAATATGGTGTGATATTTTTGAGTATATATTAATGATTGTAAGATTAGTTTTAAATAAAAAAGGTAACGTATTTTAATTAGAAAGGAAGTATTAATGATTTGAAAATATGGTACGATTGATATTTTTATAAAAGGTAATATCTTGAATTAAAAGTAAATGTGAAAATGACCATAACTAATTACCATTAATTATATTATGTCATTATTTATTTTAATAATTGGGATAACCAAACCGAAAACCAAACCGACCAAACTTTCAATCTTTCGGCTTTAATATATTAGTATAGATGTCATTATTTATTTTAATAATTGGGATAACCAAATCGAAAACCAAACCGACCAAACTTTCAATCTTTCGGCTTTAATATACTAGCCTATAACCCGTGCAAAACACGGGCTATTATCTATTATTATTATTAACTAATATATTAATTATTTGATTTAATAGAAAATTTTAATAAATTTTATTAATAATTTTAAATTTATATATGTTTCATACTTAATCTCATGACATAAATAAATATCATTAATTTAATGTTATTTTTAAATTTATTGTTAAACATCTTAAAAATTCAATAGATATTCTTAAAAAAATATTTAGTGTTACCTAAAATAATAGAAGAAAGAATCGTAGAAATAGTGGGTGCGGGCGATAATTCTAATCGGGATATAATTGAAAACGTTTATAATTCTATAAAACATGTGTTTTTTATTTCTAATAAATTACATACTCTCGCCATTGGTCCTAATTCCTTTTTTGCATGTCCCAAAAGTATTAACCATGTTTCCTTAATCAAACAAATTAAGCGTTAAATATGTTAAGTTTTTCTAAATATATAAATAATTGAGAGTAAGTTTGACAGTTTTCACTTAATTGTTAAATACGTGTTTTTTTATTGATGACCAATATAAATGGGATGGAGTAAGTATGATGTAACTGAATTTGGACTTTTTTAAACATTTTTTTAAAATTTTTTTAAAAATGCACTTTTGTGCCTTATTGGTAAATTTTGTTGTTTATAATAAATAAATTAATATTTTTAATATAATTTTTTAACTTGTTATATTTAGAAAGGTGTTAATAATCTTACAAATAAATTTTGTTGTTTATAATAAGTAAATTAGTATTTTAATATAATTTTTTAAATAATTAATTTTAGTAAGATGTTAACAATTTTTTTTGTAAGGTATTAACTAACTAACCAAATATACCTTATTTTGCTTATATAGTATAGTATAGATAGATAATAGATTATAACCCGTGCGTTGCAAGACTTTCTTAAATTTAAATAATATATATTTATATTTTAATAATTATATATCTCATATATATTATTTAATATAATATTGGCATAATATATATTATTAAATAATAATTATTTAATTATATGATATATTATTCGATTTATGACTATATATTAATATAATAATATAAATATAAATGGAAGTATCGTATATACTTATATTCAAATTTTTGTTGATATTATCATATTCAAATAACGATTCCATAATAATTGATAATGTAATATTTTTCTAAAATAGAATTTAATATTAATTTGTAATTGTGTGAAAATTTTATTATTTATTATATAGTTTTAGATTGTTTTTACTTTGTAGATTTATAATTTTTTGTAAATTTATTATTAAATATGTGATTTTAATTCAAATATAATTGAAAGAGCATATAATTGAATAATAATTGGATTATAATTAAAAGAATTTGTTATTAAGTAAAATATGTAGTTTATTTTTTGCAAAATAAATTTTATATGCATTTTAATTTATTTTTTATTTTTTGGATGGTGTTAACAAACTTTTTGGGAAGGTGTTAATCGACCGACACACCAACCAATTATACCCTATTTCACTTTCGCTTATAATAGTATAGTATAGATTTATAACTTGTTTCGCTTATAATAGTATAGTATAGATAAATATGTGATTTTAATTAAATATAACTGAAAGAGTATGTAATTGAATATTAGTTGCATTGTAATTAAAAGAGTTTGTTATTAAGTAAAATATGTAGTTTATTTTTTGCAAAATAAAATTTTATATGCATTTTAATTTTTTTTTTTGAAGGTGTTAACAAACGTTTTGGGAAGGTGTCAACCGACCGACCAACCAACTAATTATACCCTGTTTCGCTTATAATAGTATAGTATAGATAAATATGTAATGGAATATTAGTTGCATTATAATTAAAATAATTTGTTATCAAGTAAAATATGTAGTTTATTTTTTGCAAAATAAAATGTTATATGCATTTTAATTTGGGAGGGTGTTAACCGACCGATCAACCAGTTATACCCTGTTTCACTTATAATAGTATACTAGCCTATAACCCGTGCAAAGCACGGGCTATCATATATTATTTTTGTTATGAATTAATATTTTAATTATTTGATTTAATGTAAAATTTTGATTTATTTTTTAAAAAATAATATTAATTTTAAATTTATATATGTTCCATGCATAATTTCATGACATAAATAAATATCATTAATTTAACGCTATTTTTAAATTTATTGTTAAATATTTTCAGAATTCAATAGATATTTTTAAAAAATTATTTAGTGTAACCTAAAATCGTAGAAGAAAGAATCGTAGGAAGAAGTGTGTACGGACGATGATTCTAATCGGGATATAATTGAAAATGTTTATAATTCTATAAAATATTTGTTTTTTAATTTTAATAAATCATATATAATTTAACTTTTTAACATGTTTTTCAAGTTTTTAAAAATATATTTTTGTGCCTTAGTTCGTTTGTTAGTTGGTTAACATCTTCCCAAAAAGTTTGTTAACACTAAAAAGATTGTTAACACCTTCCAAAAGGGTGATGACCCAAAATATTCATCTGGGAAACTAGCTGGCCCTTTTTACTGACGGGACACGGTACATCGTGTACCGTGATATGAGGGGTGTTGCGGAACACGATCTTCCGTAACAGGGCATGATACAGAACTGAGTCTTCCGTGTTATGCATGATACGGAAGTCCATGCTCCGTGACTGTGCTGCGCGTTGGTAGTATTTTTGTGAAGTTCGTTCGCAGGGAAGGACTGTTAATACAAGTTCAGGTTTTAATTTCTTATAATCTAGAAGTGTGAGGAATAATTTGGTGCTTTGTTTCTAACTAAATTTAACTATAATAAGCAATTAAAATTGAGTTTTATCGATAGAGAAAATTAACCCGAGAACTAGGATTCTTCAATTGATTCAATAATGTTGTTTTAATGTGATATATATTTTTCTCATATTTTGCTAAAAACAATTCTTCTAACCTTTATAATGTTCTCTCCCAAGATACAAAATATTGTCTATAATCATATCTCAAAAGTCACTCCCATGATCAATCGAAATACAATTTTAGATTATTAAGACCCAAGAATTATAAGTTTCATAGTCCTTTTATTAATCTCCCGATTCAATAATTGAACTATGTCTATCAAATCATGAACAAGAATTATGACTCATTTCCCAATTTATCATAATCCCTATGAATACAATTAAAGGTTAGCTACTCCCTTAATTGGGTTTAAGCCCTCAATGATAGATTAACAAAAATAGAGAATGATTATCACAATTAAACAAGCATATATCACCGATGAATACTACCTAATTCTCGGATTATAAAATTAATTACTCATGCTAGATAAATAAAATAAACAGATAATAAATGGTAAAATCATAAGTAAAAGAGTTTAGAGTAAAGAAAGTACAACTTGAAGAATTTATCCTCCCGAAATAGTTGCCACTAAAATGAAAGAGCCCTCCAAGTAATTTCCTTAAAATCTTCAACCGAAATAGAATTTTGCCGAAAATTAAACTGTATGAATTAAAACTAAATTTTACAAAGAAAAAGAGAGAGAGAATACAAGAGAGGAATTGCTCTCTAAGAATTGGTGTGTCCATAAGCTCAAGAACTAGGCCTATTTATAGCACAAATTTAGCACACCACAAAATTAAAAAAATAAAAAGAAAAGAAAAAGAAAATAAAAACAAAAGAAAAGAAAATAAAAAAAACAAAAGTGTGCCGAAAGCAGCATGCACTTCCATTTCCTTATTCAAAAACAATCCACCTGCTTGTTGTTTATTAACAATCAATCCACCTGCTTGTTGTTTATTATAATGGGCTCCGTAGAAATGCTTTTTAACCCGCACAGCTTATAATCTTTAATTAATAAATAATTAATTAAATCCAGAAATTATAAAAATAAATATCTAATATTATTAGATATTTATAAATATAATTTTCTAAATAAATTAAATATTTATTAATATAAATAAATCCTTAATTCCTAAGCTGCGGTATATTGAGGGTCTGGAACCGGACTCCTTTCGCTTCACAAAAATTATATTAATTCCAATCGGGATTCCTGCTTTAAGAATATATCACTTTCAATGTTTTTGTGACAATTCTAATTTCCTCATTGCTCGTCCAAGCTTAATCTACGGTCTCTTGATGATCTGAAATCGGGCTCCTTTTGCTTCCAAAATTATCCTATAAACATAAAAAAAATATCTTAGCATCAAATTCAAATTAAAATGCTACTAAAAATGCTAACAAGCACAAAATTAAGGATAAACGAGAGATAACATGCTATAAAATATATACAAAATTGGCATGTATCACTGCGCACCCACCTAACACGGAACACCGTGCACCGAATCATGCATAACACGGAAGACGCAGCTCCATATCTACGTAATACGGAGGACAATTCTCCGCATCACGCTAACACGGAGGACGATTCTCCGTATCCCGTCGGTATTTCGGGCCATTTTTTCAAAATCAGTATTTTGGGCAAAAACTTGTGAAAAATAGGCATTTTGGTAATTATCTCCTTCGAAAAAGCAAAAAACAAATCAAAATGTATTTAATTTTATTTAAAAAAATAAACCACGTGTTTTACATACTATTTCGATTATATTTCCATTAGAATTCTCACCAATACCCAACTTCTCTTCAACTTTTTCGAGAAACCAAAATATTTTAAAATTAATTTAAAAATTTCAATATAAAAATTTATTAATAAGTAAGCAAAATAAAAAAAGGGAATAAAAAAAATATTATATATCTGTACTATACTTTTATAAGAAAAATAGGGTATAATTAGTTAATTATTTAAAACCTTTTTAAAAAATTTATTCGCATTGATTAGTTAAAAACTTTCTAAAAATTTATTCGCACCTTCTAAAAAAACAAATTCAAATGCATATATGAATTTATTAAAAAAAAACAGAACACATATTTTACATAAATACATACTCTATCAGTTATACTTCAATTGAAATTCAACTATATACTCTTATAACTATATTTGTAATATAATTTTTTTAATTTATTTTATTTTAGGAAGGTGTTAACAATTTTTTTAGGAGGTGTTAACCAACCAACCAACCAATTATACCCTATTTCGCTTATAATAGTATAGTATAGTATAGATACTTTATAAGAAAAATAGGGTATAATTAGTTGATTAGTTAAAACCTTTTTATAAAATTTATTCGCATTGATTAGTTAAAAATTTTCTAAAAAATTTATTCGCATATTTTAAAAAAAACAAATTAAAATGCATATATAAATTCACTAAAAAAAAATAGAACACATATTTTACATAAATACATACTCTATCAGTTACACTTCAATTAAAATTCAACTACATACTCTTTTAATTATAATTGTAATATAATTTTTAATTTTTTTTTTAGGAAGGTGTTAACAATTTTTTGGAAGGCGTTAACCAACCAACCAATTATACCCTATTTCGCTTATAATAATAATTTCGCTTATAATAGTACAGTATAGATACTTTTATAAGAAAAATAGGGCATAATTAGTTGATTTGTTAAAACCTTTCTAAAAAATTTATTTGCATTGATTAGTTAAAAACTTTCTAAAATTTTATTCGCACCTTGTAAAAAAACAAATTAAAATGCATATATAAATTTACTAAAAAAAAATAGAACACATCTTTTACATAAATATATACTCTATCAGTTATACTTCAATTGAAATTCAACTACATACTCTTTTAATTATATTTGTAATAGAATTTTTAATTTTTTTTTTAGGAAAGTGTTAACAATTTTTTTGGAAGGCGTTAACCAACCAACCGACCAACCAACCAATTATACCCTATTTCGCTTATAATAGTATAGTATAGAATACCAATTATATCCTGTTTTGATAAATATGTGATTTTAATTAAATAAAACTGAAAGAATATGTAACTGAATCTTAGTTGCATTATAATTAAAAGAGTTTGTCATTAAGTAAAATATGTAGTTAATATTTTGCAAAATAAAATTTTATATGCATTTTAATTTATTTTTTGGAAGGTGTTAACAAAAATTTTGGGAAGGTGTTAACCGACCGACCAATCAACTAATTATTTTCTGTTTGACTTATAATAGTATAGGATAGATTAGTATAGATGAGAAAGCTAAAAAACTTTGCTTTAGTAAATGTTTTGTGTCCCTTGATATATTTCGTGAATTTTCTTCGTTAAAATTTGCAAAAGTATTCTTCAGCAAAGCTATTGGAGACTTGGAGTCTTTAGCAAGCTACACCAAACTTTCTGAATAAACTTTATGAAAATTTTAAATTTCACATTTTTGTTAAGAATATTTTACAATATTAAATGCGGCGCGAAACAAAAAAATATTGAAGCATTATTCTCCCTCCTATTTTCTCTCTCTTAATTTATAAAAACAAATTAGGGCACCATTTAACTCGTTTCGGTTAATGTTAACACTCCACTCACGACTCTTTCTCCTCCCTCGTGCACCCAATCTCACCACTCTCTCTCATCGTCTCTCTCTAATTCTCAAACCCAATTCTTCAATTGCTCTCAAACCCCTTTTTTTGAGAAACCCTAATTTCAATTTCACCATGTCTTCTTCACGCCCCACTGCTTTCGATGCTTTAATGTCAAAAGCTCGAGCCGCTGCGAAGAAAAAAGCCCAACCCGAGTCTTCTCCGACCAAGAAACGCAAAGCCCAGGAATTAGTTTCTTCGAAAGTGGTTGAGAATTCGAGTTTGGAGAGTGCACACCAGGTGTTTGATAAAAAGCCTAAACAAGAAAATGGGGTGGATTGTGTTGAAAGTGAGGGGACTGAGGTTTTGGCAAATGGGTGTGAGAAAGGGAAGGTGAATTTGGGGGTGGATGAGAAATTGGGGGGTAAGAAGGCGGGGGCGGTTAGTTTGGATGAGAGTATTGTGGAGTTGAAGAAGAAGGCGGCGAGTTTTGACCCGAAGAAAGCTGCATTTTGGGGGGAGGGTGAGAAAGTGCCGTTTTCGTTTGTGGCTAGAGTGTTTGATGCTATTAGTAAGGAGTCGGGGAGGATTGTGATCACGGAGATTGTGTGTAATATGTTGAGGACTGTGATACAGACGTCGCCGGATGATTTGGTTCCGGTTGTTTATCTTTTGGCGAATAGGATTGCGCCTGCTCATGAGGGGTTGGAGCTTGGAATTGGGGATGCAAGTATTATTAAGGCGTTAGCTGAAGCTTGTGGATGCAAAGAAGCTCAGATTAAGAAGCAATATAAAGTAATAGTACAATTTTATGTACTTGACTTGTTTTGGGTTATAGTTTTGAATGCATATGTATTTGTTTTGAAATTAAATTTGAATTGTAGGATTTGGGAGACTTGGGATTGGTTGCAAAAGCCAGCCGTTCATCACAGTCTTTGATGCGTAAACCCCAGCCATTAACTGTCACTAAGGTCTTTGACACATTTCAGCTCATTGCCAAGGTGATTTGATTTCGCTTTTGCTCTTTGATTTAATGTTCTTAATGTGCATCTATGAAGTTTTTTTTTGACATTGCAGTATTATTATAAACAACAGTTTAGGGACGGAATTGAAATAGATTTAACATAATAAAATTCTTAGTCTTACAGAAACTGATTGCTCCCCCGCCGTGATATAAATTCATGTTCATCATCTTTAGTCAGACTTATCATAGAACTCCTCTTATTGCGGTTACTTTTAACTTCTAATGATACATGGGCATCATCTAGTGTATTAAGATGCTTATGATTAAATAAGCATAGGCTGAGACTGATTATTTGTTTCTATAGGTATGTCTTATCTAATTTGCATATGATTCCTTAATTACTGTTAGGAATCTGGGAAAGATAGTCAAGAGAAGAAAAAGAACCATATCAAGGCACTTCTTGTTGCTGCAACTGATTTTGAGCCTCTCTATATGATCCGCTTGCTGCAGGTAGATATGAATTTAATTAGACATGAAAAATGTTATACTGACCACTTTTCTTTATTTAACTTGGTATCAGTTCATGTGTACAGACAAAATTACGAATTGGTTTGGCAGAGCAAACTCTATTGGCTGCCCTTGGTCATGCTGCTTATTACAGTGAAAAACGTTTCAAAGCTCCTTCGAATATAGATTCTCCTTTAGAAGAGGTACGTATATTTTGTGGATCAAGTGTACATGATGCAAATACTTCATATATGCAGGAAGATTTTTTTTTTCCTTTCTAAGATGGGGTTTTTTGATTAAACTTTTCTTTCATCTACATCTAGGTCATGAACATTTAAAGTTAAGGACTTCTGTAGTTAGGAAATCAACATTAGCTGAAGTACCATTGTGACCTGACCATGTACTTCGACTTTTTGGAATTTTCCAGACATATATGCTAGTTATCCCTAATGATTAAAAATAAAAAGACCACATACTTTTATATTGATTTTCATTTGCAGTTCTTGAAAGAAACAGAAGGATAAGTCTTGTTTGAAAGTTCTGTTTCACTAAATTTGTTGTTTTTGGTGTTCAGGCTGCAAAGATTGTTAAACAAGTTTACTCTGTGATTCCTGTATATGACAAAATAATCCCTGCCATTCTTACCGGTGGTGTCTGGGATCTTCCAAAGACCTGCAATTTTTCACCTGGTGTTCCTGTTGGGCCTATGCTAGCAAAACCAACTAAAGGAGTGTCTGAGATTTTGGATAAGTTTCAGGATATGGAATTCACATGTGAATACAAGTATGATGGAGAACGTGCTCAGGTAATAAACTTAAAACTATGTTGCATGGACTTGGTTGTAGGTTTCATCAGCCTGTGTTATAAGTGTTGGGTGTGGGTCCACAACTCTTAAGTCACTTGGGTAAAATATAGCTTGACATTTGCTTTCTTTCTCAACGTTAAGGACAAAGGGTACATTATGGTAAGGATTTTAATCATTTACAATAGGTTTTTCTCAATTGCCGTTTTCTTCAAATGAAGTGTCTGACATAGACTCCAAACTCCAAACCCCAAACCCGTGTTTGCATATGTGCTACTGTGTTACACATCCTGCACTGCTTGTAGCAGAGACAATGTGACTGGAATAATAATGCATTTCTTTAAGTGAATATGTTCTTTTCAAGTAATTCTCTTATAATTTACGTATATTTGTCTCTTAAACATATCAAATTTTGAATACAGATACATTATATGGAGAATGGTTCAGTCGAGATATACAGTCGAAATGCTGAAAGAAATACTGGAAAGTTTCCAGATGTTGTTTCTGCTATTTCGAGGTTCTATCACCTTTCATAATTATTTTGGTTTTTTTATAGCTTCCCAAGGCTGTTCATATTGTTAGTTTCCCATATAACACCTACTTCACATATTCTTTGCTATTCATATTGACTAGCAATATTAATGAGCAGATAAGAAATAAATATGACTCGTGTTTCTTCTATTTTCAATTGGGGCAAGTGACTACATCATTTTTTACTTGTCAAGAATATGAGATTATCTTTAGGTAACTGGTAACGTCCAAACGAAGTGTTCTGCTTATTGAGATGCGTGTCTTCCTATCCGTTACCCTGCATTTTGGAGTAGGAACCATCCGTACCCTGCGTTTTGGAGTAGGAAATATAATGGAGTATTTGCAGTGGGTTCAGTTAAGAACTGAAGACTTCTGCTGACAGTAATTAAACATAAAAGGAATAGAAAGTGGATGCTTATTGCACATCAGTTTTTAGCTCTGTTTCTTAAAATAGTAGTTCTCTAAAATAATTTCAAGTTCACAGAAAAGTTCTTTGTGCCGTTCTAGTGATAGGAGATGGGCACAAGTGACTAGAGAGCATAAAGGTTCTCCCTTATTTGACATATATCTGCCGATCGATGAGGACATGGATTAGGGGCCTATCTACGTAGAGTTGAGAAAGTTATGCAGGCTGCTCTGTTTTTAAGAGCTACTTTTTTAAAGAATCTAATCTATTTTGGTTCGCACTTTATTGTTTTTGGCAAATTTTTGCCCCAGCATATATTGAAGTCATTTCAATTGAACGTGCACTTTTGATTCCTTAACATGTGATATGAAACAATAAACAATAGTTGCATGCTGCCCTACTTTAAGCAGTTTCTTACTTTCTTGAGATGACTCTGCCCTTCGGGTATTCAAGTAAAATATTCTTTGAATATATAGCAAGAAAAGAGCCTTTATGTATTGTTTATGTTCCTTTCATTTCTATGCTCTATAATAAATTATGTATTTTTTAAAAACTATGGTAATTTTTTTAAGGAATATATCCAATGTACAGATTTTTTGATTTCTGCTACTAGGATTCTTTGGTTCTGCGGCCACAAGATAAATATTGTTGTCATACTTTCGACACTAACCTTCTTTCTGAATTGCAGACTAAAGAAGTCATCAGTTTCATCATTTGTTTTGGATTGCGAACTTGTTGCTTATGACCGTGAGAAAAAGAAAATCTTACCTTTCCAGGTAATGTTAAATACAATTGAATTAATTTTAATCAGCTTTGCTAATCTTTACCCTACTAATTTAAATTAAATGCATGGTCTTTTGCCAACTGATGGTACTGTGTGAGGCCTTGTCTATCAGTTGTGATGTTGAGCACAAATGAAGCACACACATCCTTCTCAGTTATTCTTCTCCAAATTTTGATGCCCCTATATCTCATTTCTCCACTGACCAGTTTCCCTTAAAATGCTGGACAACAGAAATCAAAAAATCCTACCACACACACCATTCGAGAACTTGGTTGGCCACTTGGCCCTCTAGGATTTCTTTGTGTTTTTTAGCTTTCTGCTAGTCCTGGCAGGCTCCTCTCTATACACTTAATTATTCATTCAACAGGATGTTTTTAAGCAATACTCCTACAAACAAATGGAACATTTGCTAAATCAAACTATCACCATGCTGGGGCCAAATTAATCTTTAAAAGAACACTGTCAGGATGTGCTTAATCCTTAACATATTTTCAGTGTCTGTCAACTTAGCCAGCTAGCTAGCAAATATTAAGAACATTTTGGTTGGACAATGAACTTGGATGTGTGCACTAATCAATTCTTTTCTTATTGTTAATCTCTTGACGTAGCCATGTTTGTTTGTCATTGTTGATAATATTTTTTTGGCAGATTTTAAGCACACGTGCCCGTAAAAATGTCGTGATAAGTGACATCAAAGTTGAAGTTTGCATTTTTGCATTCGATATTCTATATCTGAATGGTCAGACACTTCTACAGGAGCAACTTAATGTTCGTAAGGAAGTAAGTTGGCCCAGTTTTACACTTTCTTGCTGGTCTCTCATTATATTGTTTCTGTTTGGCTGTCTACGAGAAAACTTAAGAAATATTACTGGTATTTTTTGTTTCTTGAGGGTCTTTGACTCTTTGACATTGAGGCTGAATTACTATTGTAAAGGAAGATGAGTGTACACTTGTAACCGTTAGATGTTTGTTATACAATTGTGTTAGACAATTTTTTTTAAGAGGAATCCTTAATACATTGGAGAGCTTAAAACTAATCTACAAAAAGTGCCCTTTACAATGGACTGTGATCTAGGTTTTCCGGTGACTTTTATTGTTTGGGCAGTATTTGAAACTTCACTGTCAACAACTTTACAGTAACATTCTTTTCTCAGTTATCTCATATGTATGTTGATGTGTGTGTGTGTTCTATTGACCATTTAGGTTCTGGCTTTTGCAGCATCTTTATGAGTCGTTTGAGGAAGAACCTGGCTATTTTCAGTTTGCTACAGCAATAACATCCACTGATCTTGAGGAAATACAAAAGTTTCTTGAGGATTCTGTTGATGCAAGGTATTTTATGAGAAACTGATTAACTGCAAAAGGTCATCTAAAAGTGTAAAATAGTGTAGAAACACGGATAATAATTTGATTGACCGAATGGAAGCATGCGGAAAAGAAGCATAGTATAGCATGAAAACATAGAAAAGGATCAGACACTAGCAAGTATGAAGCAAAGTAATAGTTATTATACTGGAAGCAAAAATTGTAAAACCTTTCTCTTAAGTCCAGAATATAGTTTCATGTTATAAGTGAGTTTTTTGCTGGTACGTGTATGGATTGGTTACATGCTCTAATGCTTAACTTTTCCTTTTGTAAAAATTCCAGCCCCATTATGAACTGTTGTTTAGGGTTCAACACCATATATGGGGATTTTGACTTTTTGTACTTCTTCCTTTTATCCATTTTGCTAAGTCAGCGGCACACACACGCCGCACACCCCCACCCCCACACACTCCATATCTACTTACCACTATCTACCATTTGGTGTGGTTGTATATCAACTTTGTGCTGCATAGGCCAGAGAATGGTAGACTCACTTAATTGCCTGCCATTCAATGGACAGTGCAGGTAGTTGGGCAGGCTGTAAGAAGAAAGGATTGAGTTTCCTGTTATTGATCTCTGTTGAATGACCATCAGCATTAGAATACTGAAACTACGCTGTATAATTTTGTTATTGGCTACTGTTATGTTCCATTTTGTTTTAGCATCCCTTTCCTCACTTGCTCTTTGGGGATACTTTTTATTAGATGCAGGCAAAAATCTGCTCTTGAATAATGCAAGCAGTTTTTTTCTTTTATTCCTGCTAGATATTTTGACAATTTTTCTGCTTTTTCCCTTTACGTTTCATTGCAGCTGTGAGGGATTAATTATCAAAACATTAAGTAGAGATGCTACATATGAACCTTCAAAGAGGTCAAATAACTGGCTAAAATTGAAGAAAGATTACATGGAAAGGTTGATGACTTTACATTATCTTCTTTTCATTTAACTCTTTTTGTAGAAGTTAATGGTATTAATAGCTTTTGCTACTGATTGTGCATGTAGTATCGGCGATTCACTTGATCTAGTACCTATTGCTGCTTTCCATGGCCGAGGAAAACGAACCGGTAATCCTACAAAAACGTCTTTTCTGAATCAGTTAGATACTCGAATAGTAAAATGGAATGTATCTTAAATCTGCATCGCATGCCAACAAATTTGCAAATTTGTGGCACTGTGCATCGAATTTCCATGTTTAGTGTTAGGTTTATGCCATTTGTGTATTGTTGGTGTCACTTGGTAGGTGTATGGAGGGGGTTTCCTTTAATGGATCGACATAATGTTACTCGGTTTCTCTTAAATTGATCCCAATCTTTAAATCTTTGTTTTTTTGTAGGTGTATATGGTGCTTTTCTCCTTGCATGTTATGATAGTAACAACGAAGTATTCCAAACCATTTGTAAAATCGGTAAGGAATATCATTATCCATTATCATGTTTCTGATTTATTCAAGTGTCTACCCATTCCTACGGGAAGTGTGTAAAAAACTTACATGTATTTAAACAGTATTGAATCTGGATGGATAGCCCAATGGTTGAGGTTAAGCTTAACTGAAATTTATGCGTCATTTGTGGCGTGGGCAATTATACCAATACTGAGTTTGTATTGAAGCTCTGAGAAAAAATGAGTCTACTCTCTAGTTACATTACTTTTATTAATATGATGATTCACAGTTTTGACATGACTTGTACATTTTGTGATCATTATTAGGCACTGGATTTTCTGAAGAAGTGCTTGAGCAGAGATCTACCAGTCTACGTTCTAAAGTGATCCCAAAAGCAAAGGTTGGGCTTAATTCAATTTCAATTTCCGCCCCCCTCCTTTTTAGATTCTTGAAAGCTAACAGTTTTTTTTTGACAGTCCTACTACAGTTACGCGGATAAGATATCTCCAGATGTATGGTTTGAACCAACTGAGGTGATTATTTTAGCATTTTCCGTAGTGGAATTTCTATATCAAGACACAACCATAAGCTACTAAACAAAAGATTGAAACAATTAAACTCAGAATTCAGCAATATTTCAGAACAATACACCCCGGTACTTGCATAAATAAAAGATAAATACAATGGCTTTCGAGGGCCAGTCCCTCCCAAAGGTAATAAGATAAAACCTAATTCTTTGATACATCTCTTTTCTCCTTTTGCCCTATTTGTGCCTCTCTTGATTTATTTCCCGTGAAGACCAATCTACCCTCCAGTGTTTGAAGCTTGGACCTTTTTGCCTTCTCCACGTCTTGAGGACATGTGTTTTATTTTAGTTTCATGTGGGTGTATCACATTTTCCTAATCTGGTGTTGTCTTTGATTTGTTCTTGTTCCATATGTATGTATGTCGCTGTGGGTATATTATTGACGCATTCATCCTTTATTCATTTGAATACTTGTCAAGGAGTCAAGTAATTAGCGAAACACTGTGAAAATCCCTAAACTAGTGCGACTGCCTTGAAAACTTCCTCACACAGCATGTAGGAAGGAACTGAAGTTTCACAAAGGCAGCACGATGAAACACGGTTTTGGTTCTGAGATTGGTATAAGAATGAGTTAAATTCTGAGAGAGTATCAATCTTTCCGGGAATGTAGTTATAACTTATAAACGCTTAGTGATCAGAGAAGCATATCAACGTTGGCAGAGGAATACTGACTGAAGCCTTTTTTTGCTTTGCTTTGCTTAGTCATAAGAGTATGCTTTCAGGTGTATCTTATCAAGTATCATAGACATATAGGGTCAAGTTAGGCATGGGACAA
Organism: Saposhnikovia divaricata; assembly: GCA_036435485.1. NCBI lineage: Eukaryota > Viridiplantae > Streptophyta > Magnoliopsida > Apiales > Apiaceae > Saposhnikovia > Saposhnikovia divaricata. Next base: position 47,597,153 of record CM071594.1, on the reverse strand, counting down.
CACGAATGAAAATGGAAGAAATTCTTTCTTGGCCCTCATCATTGCTATCTAACTTTGAGAAGTTTAACTCATATTGTAGCTTGAATAGGTTCTTAGCTATTTTTTATTTATTTCTGGTGGTTCGAAATACATCCTGACACTGTTTTGGTGCACACCACCATGCACAGAGGAAACATGAAACTTTAGCAATTACAATATATTGTCTAACATGTCAACTTTAATAGTTTGGATACTATTGTTGGCTTTGAAAGTGTTGAGAAAATTTTGCTCGCAAGCAATCTTCAAAATCACAATAATATTTTTGGGTGTTACTGTCATTTTAATTTTAAAAAAGCCATACACCGGCTCTTTCTTTATGTGCCTACTCGGCCCGGATCAATGTTGATTCATAAAACCTCTTGACTTCTCCATTGGGGGCTGATGTTAAGCATCACCATGACATATTCCTGCTCTCCAGAGTTCCAGATTTCCGCATATTAAGCTATTCTAGGTTTGCATAGCTTATGTACTACCATCTACCATACCATTTTCCGTACCAATTCTCTTTAGTCCTCCATGTAATTGCCACTTAATCTTCACATATTCTGGATGGCAAACCTCTTCACTTCTTAATATCGCAGCTTAAAATATAGGAATTGAAAACTTCTGCCCCAACTAACATGTTTTTAAATGTTCTCTTTCAGGTTTGGGAGGTCAAAGCCGCAGATTTGACCATCAGTCCTGTCTATTGTGCTGCCATTGGTATTGTGGATTCTGACAAGGTTACTTGTTTATTCATTATTATCTTGGAATGTTTTTTAGTTTCCAGAACTTGCAGGAATATAATTCTTTATATAATGTTTTTATATAATGTTTATTTTGGAATGTTCTCTCCTGGTTGTGTATAATGTTTTTATAATGTTACAAAACCCTTTATATTCATTTGTGTATGGGGAACCTGCTTTAATATCACTGGTTCTTGTGCATGTCAATTGCTAACTGATTTCTTGTATTTACCATGCATGCTTATACTGTTATTCCTCTCTTTCTTATATTCTCTTAAAAAAGGGTATCTCTCTCCGTTTTCCTCGGCTAGTTCGTGTCAGAGAAGATAAGACTCCAGAGCAAGCTTCATCATCAGAATCGGTTAGATATTAAGTTCACACTTACTATACCTTTTGGACCATTGGATTGACTATGCTACTATATTACATTGTTGCTGGTTTCTACTAATTCTCTTGCTTATAGGTGGCTGATATGTATAATGCTCAGAAGCACACCCAAAAGCACAATGAAGATGATGATAAAGATGAGTGACTAAGCAAAAGCTTCCATGGTATCATCTCCAAAGGAATTGTTGTGTTAATGCCATTTATCAATTTGTTAGTTTTGCCAATCTTTTTCTTAACATATCTCCACACAATTGCTGTTAATCTATAATTTTCTTTGTATTTGTAACGAAGTTTATAGAAATGTATCATCTAAAGCTTTCATAACAGTAGGTTTTTGATAATTTATTTACAAACCACAAACATGATGAAAAACAGACAAGATACAGTGCAAAAGAATAAAAGAGACATATAGAAGACAGTACTTAAGCCAACTTGTAAACTGCATAGCAAATTATATATATGAAACCCTACGGTATGATAGAATTAGTTGCATACAGAATAAATCTATCTACATATTTGCATTGCATAATTTAGATGACCGTTGTTCACCATGCCAGCACTTTCTGCATCAATTATTCTTTGTTGGTGCCATATTCAATAAAGTTGATGTTTGTCTTTAGGACCTATCTGCAACAACTTAGCAAATATTCAAATGTCCTAAGAAAAATATGTGTTTTCCCTGTTCAAAAAGACTGTAACTATAGCTTCGTTTTCTTATGATGGATGTCTGAAGAATAGCCAATTGTGCTTGAAGTGCTAGTATGTAACATGGTACCTTGCCTAAACATTTTTTGCTTAATATATATCTTGTGCATACATGTACAACACTGGAGTTGCCAAATTACTTGTCAATATTAATCAAAGGTAAGAATAATCTAACACATTTTCATCCCTTTACGTTGTGCCTTTGTTCCAGAATCACAGTTCAAAGAGTCTAGCAGTTTTTTTCTAAGATTGTCCATAGTGAAGACTCTACCCCAACAATTAGCTTGATGTTGATATCTATCATTGCCCTATGAGTCAGGTAAGCCACTGAAAGACTTGTACCGGGATAGAGACAATTCTACAGTAAGCTGTACTTTAGAAATTGTTACAATTTGTATGGCTAATGATCTGGCTCATACTCATGTTTTAGACTTTTCTACTGAATTTTGATCTGGATGCTTACTCTGACTTGATGGATGGGTATATATCACATTAGCTTGTTATATATTGTATACTTGTATTAAATTCTTGACTTGCTGTGATTAGTGTATTTAGTCTGTTCTTATTGGGGGATCAACAATTAACATTATTTCAGCTCCTAAGCAAAAGAACACACACATACAGCGTAATACTTGCAAAGTGTCCGTAAAGCTTTAGAAAGTCCACAAAGTCCTTGTCTATTGTAGAAAGAGTGAAATGTGGGCTGTCTTGATACGAAATTTGTTGCAGTAATATAAGAAAAATATGGGATTTCCAGTTGAGCCAATGTGGTGAAGCCATAGAAACTTCTTGGTTTGGTTCAAGTAAAAGTATTCGAGGTAGATGTGAGACTGAGTCAAGCCAATGTGATCCAGGCATTGAAAATTAGTACTTATTTTTTTGTTGGCATTTGCTTGTGGACCACGGTAAAGAATCCTTAATTTGTATGTTTTCTGATTAATACCATACCTCAAATTGATAATTTATAATTTCAAGATGAAATTAAAACGTCAAAGTACCTTTTTGCCAATTTGGTAAGGGTCACTTTAAATGACAATGCATGTTTTAATAGCTAACTAAAGATTATTTCTTGTTGACCAACTTTGTAATATTTCCAGAAAAATCAAATATTGTGGTCTACATACCCTTAACATCTCGTAATAATGAAATTGCATCTAATATTTTTAACTTCTCTTTTTCCTCTTCTATTTTAGTGTTTTTTCCCTAGTGTTTTTCTTCTATTTTAGTGTTTTTTTCCCAGTGTTTTTCCGCTTCTGTTTTAGTGTTTTTTCCCCAGTGTTTTTTATTGTATTATTTCCTCTTGATCAAATGGAGCATATTATAGCAAGTGCACATAATATGTATTGGTCACTAGTAATTTTTTTTGTGTTCAACTGTCTTCGCGGAGTTCTGGCAGAAAAATATAAATCTAGACAATGACTAAGAACTTGGGTGGTGATAACTGTCAAGTCTGTTGCTACTTAAAATCTAAATCCAGACAAACCACCAAGGACTTGTGTGGTGGCAAACTGATATGTTACCAAAAATCCGACTTAAATTTGACTCGGTTAACCCAAAAAGCATGCAATGGTTTCTTAATTGACTTGTATTTTCTTGACCTCAGATGTTATTGTTTATTAAAATTAGGTAAATGTTCGAATATGTCCGCGATTGTTACTCAGGGAATTGAAATTATCACTACTAAGCAGACTATTTAAGCCCAGGAATTTCGAAGTCTCTGAAAATAAAAATAAGTAAATATAAGTCGAAGATTATTGTATCTGCAAGATTTTGGAAAACTTTGGCAACATGAAAACTGAAGCACATAATATCAGTAGTCTAGAGTATGATTTAATTGATCAATTTGTGTGTACCATTATTATTGATCTTTTATTTCGCAAGTGTGATCAACTTCAAAGATCACACACTATTAATGTATTGATAAAAGTCCAGACGCGGGGTGATAATATGAATTTAACTACTGGCTTAGTTTACTAAAAAGATCATTAGTACGATATGGTTGGGTAATTAGTCATGTCAGTCTAGTATTAAACAGTTAACCATAGTGGGTATTTCTGGTAGTTTAAAATATGTTGTGGTGTGGACAGATAGCTGCAATTCACCTTCTTCTTTGTTTCTTTATTCAACCAACAAGGACACTTTTTAACATGTTTGCTTGGCTTTTGTGAGAAAAGAATGTTCATGTAAAAGGAAATGTGAGCATATTATAATATGAAAGAAAGCTACTGGTTGCAAGTGAGGGGCTCAAAGAGAAAGAAAAAGCTAAAAAAGAGATATAGAAATGATTTCAGAGACATCAAATCATCACATTAAAATAACCGAAATCACCATTAGGTCACTAATATCAAATCTTGATTCTGATTTGTGGGTCATGCACCCAACAAGGATGCCTTAGACTTTCATCATGTTTCTCACCTCCCCTCTCCTTTGCATATACAGTAATTCTCAATAAGTGAATATTCCGAAGATTACAAAATTTATTCAATATTAAATATTCTAAAATTTATCCTGAATAATGTGGCATAATAAATTGAAAATTTTGATTGAGAACGTGTATGTATATTGTATACATACATTAAAATTGTAGTAGATGAAAGAAAACAAATTTCCTGCATATAGTGAATATTGACTAATGAACCACATAACATAAGTCCTGCATACTGCATACACACATGCAACAGCTACCAATCTACTATATATCATCACAAGATTACATGTTACTTTCATAGTCATATTAAGAAAAGCAAACAACTTTTTAATATCACAACCCAACAAATGAAAAGAAAGAGATGTGATATGTGACAAACAGAAAATGTCCAACTAATCAACCACTAGCTGTAAGAAAAAGGGAAGCCATAGACAAAGATCAAGCTTCCTCTTTTTTCCTCCTCCTTCAGTACTCCACCTAGTTAAACTTCAGTCCTTTTATACAAATGCTACTACATCCGATTCAGCTCAGCACACTAAAAAGTAGTTTTCTTTTATCTAAAAATAAGCTGCTCTGCCATAATGTCACCTAATCAAAGACAATTTTTCCTTCTGACACTTAGTATCTATGCAAGAATCAGTGACTTCACTAAACCCCCTCTTTTTGTTTAGTACTTTATAGTTGTTAATGTTGCTAAAAGTAGTAATATCTGTGAATGGATCTTGGTGGGGGAGTTGAGATTGTTGCTGTGGTGGTGGTAGTGGTAGTGGTGGCTGGATGGTAACAGGTGGTGGTGGGATCTGATAATTGTCAAGTGGAGGTGGAGGGTGGCGCCAGTTTGGTAAAGGTCCAGCAAGAAGAAGGGTGTGAAGTAATGGTCCAGCTTTCATTACAGCTTGGAGAAACTTCCCTTTTTCAGGCAATGGCTTGTCTTTTGGGAAGAAAAAGTCCTCATCTTTTTCTTGAATTGTTTCAAGAATTGGTGAAGAAACAATGCTTTCTTCACAATCAGATGAAGAGAAGTTAGCAGTTCTTGGATCATCTTCAATGCTCGAGATCCCGGAATGCGGAGCTGTTTGATTCTGGTAATGGAATTGTTGAAGCTGCATTTGTTGTTGCTGCTGCTGCTGCTGCTGCTGTTGTTGGAGTAGGAGTTTGTCAAACAAGAGTTTTTGGCATATCTCTTGAGCTTCATCCCTGTCTCTAATAGTTTTCTCTAGCATATCCCTGAGTTCCATTAGCTGATCATCTCTCATTTTCATCTCCTCCTGAGCTCTTAATTTTGTGGTTTCTAGCTCTAAAGTTGTTACTAAAAGTGACTGTGATAGCTCCTCCATTGTCTGCACAATTTTAACAAAAAGTAAATCAATCCCATGAAAAAAACCAACCTAAACACATTCCATGTTCAGCATATCCTGATCGGAGAGTAAGATGTACGCAAATTTTAACTCTACTCATATGGCATGCAACTAACTATTTTTTGTAATTAATCAGAAAATCACTTGTGAACATGGGATTTCTACCATCTACATGCTTTACTCAAGATGATTAGAAAAGAGAAGTAAAAACCAACCTTTCCTTGGAAGAAGTAAGGCCAAGTAAGAAATGGGCTCTGTTGATTGTCCATGTTCTAGCAATGGAGATTGAGAAAACAGAGAGAGTAGTAGGATAATTTTGTAGTAGTGGAATAAGTTGACTAGCTTTGGTGTGGCAATTTATAAGGAGTATCTTACACTACTTGGACTAGTACGTACCACAACTGTTTACTAGTGCAGCATTACAAGTAGATAGATTTTTTCTACTACTACTAATTCTTTTGTTTTTCTTTTTCTTGGATTCATTTTTCTTAGGTTCGAGTCGTTGGTTGGACAAAAGTAGAAAAAGCCAAAACCCTGTATCCTATATCCTATCACATGTAGGTGTACAAGTCATCCATCTTTATAAACAGTATATTCGGTGGCTCTAGAAATTCTTGAGAGACCATTTCTTTCTTGAATTTAATAATAAGAAACTCAATACATTACTAGTTGTTGAAATTTAAGTTATTTTCTGTTAGGAAGAAATAAATTGAGATTTAAATGATATAAAAAATTACGATTAAAAAAAAAGAAGAAAAGAATGATGTTAAAGATTTAACATTTTCCTACTCCCTCTACAGTATTTGGAAATAATTGATATATGACTTGACACACATTTTTAAGAGATTTGACCGCATAGTTAGAACTATTTTTTAAAGTTTTTTTTATGAATTAAAATTTAAGTTATATATTTTAATTTACGAAAGAAATTTTTTTAAAATTTTTGTTTATATTACATGGTCAAGACTTCTAAAATATTTGCCGAAAATCAAAGGGAAATACTACAAAATAGAGGGAGTATTTTGTAAGAATAACAAAGAATTAATAGGATTAAAACAATTTATTTGAGAAAGCAGGTGCGTGTCATTTTCTTGGATGGGAAAGGGGGGACTGTCGAATTTGACCATCTCCACCAGTGTTTTGCTAAGTACCACTTTTTTTTCTTTTTTGTTAAAATTAAAGCAAGTTTCATTCACTATAAAGTAGATCACTGGACAAATTCCCGATACAATTAGATTGAAAAAATAAGTAACAAATTAAAAATAATTAGCCAATTTATCGTTTAACACACTCAACTAAGAAATTCTTAAAACTAAAACGAAATCAAATACATCCATAATCAATTTAATAAAATCCATTATAATTATTTTTATAAACGTTAAACGGGGTATTAGGTTGGATTCTTAAACTTTTTACATGGAAATTTGAGAGAATTATTGTCCCTCTTTTTTATATATATATATATATATATACAGACAGTTTGGATGCTTGTGGTGCTATGTGGTCGTCGTGTTTTGTTTGAAGTTTATCTAATTTCTCTCTCTCCTCAACCTGTCCTATTTTAAAACTTTTGAAAGCACTCAACTTATTTAAACTAACATATAAAACAGGAAAAAAAAACATATAAAACAGGAAAAGCAATTGTAATTTTTTTGGTAAAATAGATTTTAATCAACAATTTATCTAAAAATAATTCCTACATTTTGTTCAATAAATAAATAATTTCATAAACTAGAAATGATTATAGAAAAAGGTGGCCAGAGTCTGGGAAATGATGGATGGAGCTGGAGAGACTATTTACATTTTCATGAATGCCGAAATTAGATGATTTAATTTAACATTCGAAGAATCTTGTGCAGAGACATCTTCTGACACTAATTTTGACTCGAGAGTATGCAGGTTCACATTTCAGCATTTCACAGTATTTAAAATTTTTTAAACGCTGAAACTCCTTTGATTTATTTTACTACGTATTTAACGTTACAAATAGTCTCTCACATGCAATATATAAAAGGATATGTATAGATTGAAATGGATAGAGTCAATAATTATCTACTGAAAATGGTGAGAAAAAGGAGCTGGTTGAGCTCAAATTTCCCTCCAATATTTGGCTAAAAGGATCTTGGTTGATCGAAAGTAAATAATTAGGCTTCCTTTTGACTTATGTATTATAGGCTTGGTTAAAAATATAGAAGAAATTATTGACATATAGAAGCTCTTATGGAGTTCTGGGATATACAATTACATGCATGCCAACCATACTTTTGTAGTGTTAACAAACTGTTAAGTGATAGTGATGTACTGATGTGTATGTTCAAAAAGCATAAAAAATGGTGCATCTTGAACCAAATGATTGATATGTTTTAAATTTCAAATATTGGTTTGAATTACATTTGCATATATGCTATTTTAACACATTAAAACTAAAACGAGATCATAACTTGTGAGCACCACTTGATATCATATAATTAGTGGGATTCTTATTAACACACAAGGGTTCATTTCATTGATAAAAAAATAATTATTGTGTTTGGTTTGGATGAATGAAATTGGAAGGAATGGAATGAGATTTCAAGTATAAAATTAGTATAAATTCGAAATTTTCATTCTTTCCTCCATTCCATTCCTAACAATTGATATTATAATTCAAGCATCTCATTTTGAGAAGGAATGCTCCATTCCTTACCATCCCCATTTTCTTCACAATTCATATCATAAAAATTTTGTACTATCTCAATTTTTTCCAAATCTTCTCTCTAATCTTCACTAATTTCCTTTAATTTCACCCATTCCATTCCATTCCATTCACCCTAACCAAACACAACATAATAATTCAGCATTTGAGAACGGTTTCGAAAACGTTTTCGGAACCTCTAGCATTTCTCTTATGATTTTACTTATGAGGATAGGATGTTAATTTTAGAAGGTTAGTTTAAAATTTTGATTGTATAAAATTCTTTGATATGATTAGAAAATAAATAGTTTTAAAATATATAATAAATTACATTTCAATACTAATAATTATCCGGAAAAATGAATATTTTTATCAAATAAATATCTCTTCCGGGATCAACGTGAATTAAACTTGAACAAATGAATAAGTTCTTCGATTCCAACACATTCATTTATAGAAGTTTAACTATATTAAGTTAATGACTTGATAGTTGCTAGTGGATTATTAGAACATCTCCGATCCTCATTTTTTTAGCTACAAATTTGACGTGGGTGAAAATTTTACATAATATGAAGAAATTTTCTCCACCCATGGTAGCAATTTATTATGCAAAATTATAGAAATTCAGATTCAGATCCTTTTTATTTAGCAATCCTTTATCAATTTTACATATCTTCTATTTTTGTGTCACATCATCTCTAACTTCATTTTACATAATCTTGTTAAATAAATATTGTATGCAATAGTTAATATGGAATTATATATACAATTTATGTATTTAAAATTTATAAATAATAATAAAATACTATTTTTGAAATATATCAAACCATTATAACTAATATCATTAAAGTACAATTTCTTTCAGGTTCCACAAATTTTATATAACCATTATTTTATAATAGACAATCATGTACCTGAAGTCATCCTCAGGTAGTAGCATGAGGTTATACCCCAGGTAGTAGCATGAGGTTATAAGAAGTTCCCATATAAATACATGAAGGCAAATTTGTAATTCATGAATAAGTTTTTGTATTTACCAAATTGCCATTAAAATTGTATAGGAATATATTATAGCATGAGGATAGTTACCTGATATCAGGCCCATTTTACTCTTTATAATATTTTAGTTAACCATTTTACTACTTTCGTTCGAGATGCTCGTCCTGCTGTAGTAGATGACAAAAATCAGTTGGAAGCTTTATAAATTTTTTTATCCGAGAATCAGTCAAGTGAATACATCGGAGCTACTTAAGTGTAAATTATCCGATTATTACATTATTTTAATTAGTTAATTATTATAAATAGTTTGTTTATTACATTATTTAAGTTAATTAAATATTATAAAATAATTTGTTCGCATTATGTTATGTAAGAATAATCAAAGGTAAGTATAATCTAACATATTTTCATCCCTTTATGTTGTGCCTCTGTTCCAGAATCACAGTTCAAAGAGTCTAGCAGTTTTTTTCTAAGATTGTCCACAGTGAAGACTCTACCCCAACAATTAGCTTGATATATCTGTCATTGCCCTATGAGTCAGGTAAGCCACAGAAAGACTTGTACCGGGATAGAGACAATTCTACAGTAAGCTGTACTTTAGAAATTGTTACAATTTGTATGGCTAATGATCTGGCTCATACTCGTGTTTTAGAATTTTAGCACTACTCATGATTTTGATCTGGATGCTTACTCTGACTTAATAGATGGGTATATATCATAGGAAGCCTGAGACAAGTTCCATGTAAAAATGGAATGAACGTTTTAATAAATTCAGAAATTTTTAATTAGTCTTGCAAATCCAATAAAATTTTTGTATGTATGTTAGGAAAAGTTTTCTGAGAGATCTATCTCAGATCCTTTTCCTCTGTATCATATTAGCTTGTTATATATCGCATAATTGTATTAAAATCTTGACTTGCTGTGATTAGTGTATTTAGTCTTCTGTTCTTATTGGGAATCAACAATGAACCCGGCCGCTAATATCACAATCCCGTAATTAAAGTATATAAACTAAAATATCGTAATATCTTGTAAATGTAGATATACAGTTGAATTTAGATAAATGAGATTATTACATTATGTTGGAATTAAAAAAAAACAATTTTTCGAAAAAGGGGCACAAATGGAGCTACAATAATAATATAAATGCATGCGGAGAGTAGTTGTTTTGGTAATAAAGGTACTGGTAATAACGAATATAACTGTAAGAATATAATATAGCAAAGAAATAACAAAGGTTATTATTATTGGGACTAAAGAACTGTAAAGAAACTTAAAATGAATATCCACAAAACATAAAAGATAATTGCATAAATAGTATACTAGGAATCATCAAGACTTGCACTGAAGGGCAGACAATGAAAAATCGATAGGTCACCGCTTTAACCAGCATTAGTATCCCATTATAATTTAATTAGTGACTACTTTATAATATTTTATTCAGTTTTTCTTTTGCTTGCAAGCATCAACTTATTTTTAACTGTTATTACTATTATTTAATCCAAAGAGATGCTTGTACAAGAGAAATCTACAGAACCGACGAATAAATAAAGAAAACAATTATTATATTTGTTAATAGAAACAAATAAACAACTATATGTGGGTTAGGGACTTTGATAATTGGTGCATAAATTCATGACTTTTGAATAAATAGGTTTATGTCTTAAAATGAATATCTATTTTCATAAATCTTGAGAATCGGCCAGATATGGAACGACAAAAGATAAGTTTTTTAGCATTTGAGTTATCTCATCACGCTCAAATTCATGATTAAATATGTTGAACTTGTTTGATTTTGATTTCTAAAATTTAGAGATGTTGTTTTTAAAAGTAGTATTTAGAATATACTCATAAATTGTCCACTTAATCGCTAAAAGTCATCTACTAACTTATCTTTTGCGACAACTTAAGATCAAATTCGACATATTGTGATCAACTTGCTACGAAGTGAAATGTGAAAAAATTAAAGTTCAAAAATATCAACAACCGCTTACGAACAGTATTCAACTCCAACATAGTGGGCCTTGAGTAATTCTCATACCTTGTTAATTAACTAACAATGATGTTTATAACCTGAAATGATTACTTGTTTTAGTGTTAAGTCATCGAGTATTTTTAGACTGCGGAAGTGTTAGCTTTTGTTGCAATGAATATCTCTCCAAGGGTGTGCAAAACCAAAGTTTAAGGATAGGAGGTCCTGAGTTGAGTGCATATAGTTCGAACTGCCCCATGAAACAACCCAAATCATATGGTTTGCTCGGTGAATAGTTTCCACTTTCTATCGAAACATCAAGAATAATTTACACTATAAAAGGGCATATTTGCGTCTTTATATTAAAGAGCAAATACTTGCATGATAATTAAGTGTATTTACTTCCTAACCAAAAAAAGAAGAAGTAAATTTACCATACACATGTAACTCATTCTTGTAGAATACAAATTTGTAATTTCCACAATGTTCTTTAATATTCTATAAATACAAATATCAAAATGATCCAACTTCAAAAATCTAACAACTTACAGCGCATTAGCTAAAATACAACTATATTATACAAATTCGAATTTAACACCACACTAAAAAAAACTATAATAGAAATCTAAAAAATACACAAAATTTTCAAGATTTCGTAACTCGCACTATTCTCAAAAGTAGCCCACTCATTTTGATTATTTGCCCAAAAAAATAAGAAAGCAAAAAATCGATAATGAGGAAAAGACTCATGTACATATATTGAAGAATATCAAAACGAACAAGGTTAGATATGATGGTAACATAAATATAATTAAATTGAATATCGAATAATGAGTGATGACAAAAATTGAAGGAGATAAAATACCATGAATTGTAAACTCACAATATAAACAAAAAATGACAATATAAATACACAAGCTTTTGAAAAAGAAATAATCTTACTATCCCAAAATATATTCTTACCACAATACCACTTACAAATAATACTCAAAATAATCACATTCTTACAACTTATATATAATAAACATTGATAACATAGTCGAAAATATAACTTAATTACTAATATTGGAGACGATCTTATATGTCCTACATTTTCGTTTATCTAGAATATGTAATCATCAAAACTTATAACACAAAACAAATGCTACCCAAATTCTGACAGAGTTTTTAAGGAAATAAGCACATACTACCCAAAATGGCTAAAAATACACATACTAGTCATTACTATACGTGTCCCACTACTCCGACAACACGTCTATACTATTTAAACATGAAATTCTCTCCACTCATGACGGAGAACATCTCTCAAATCATACATATATCAAATGTAACATACAAAACATTATTTTGATAAATATCATACAAAATAGACTATTGAAGATAAAAACAGGACTGACCAGTCCAAAAGAAAGCCGAGTTACTCTATCAAGATGAATTCAAATAAAAAAGAACGAAACACGAAAGTCGTAAAAGATTCTGAGACCTTTCTTGAATGGTAAGCCTCATTAGAAATAAAGAAGTAACGAATTCACAAAATAAATAATTGCGGACTGCCAGAACAAAATTTGACACAACCCCTGATTAGTGTAGTAATCTGGTGTGTTGTAATGATGAACAACATAGTTTCAATATAAATACAGACTATAGTCAAAGAGAATGAAATGATCTTTACCGAATAATATTATTCACAATTTTCGGACAAATATTCGATTTACTATGATTTTTCAAAAATAGATATCACAATTTCAAAGTCAAATCGACAGGTAACACAAATTTCAAAAAAGTTAAATGACGAAAAATGAAGATAATTGTTTGGAATCATGTGTTTAGATTTGATGATAACAAATAGCTTAGACAATAATTTTATTTATGAACTTGTAACTAATCGATGTGTTAGTCACAGAGGCATGTTTGTACTCATCTGTATAACAATCCTACTTGATCATAGTAATAACTTGCATTACATACATGACCCCTAAACTGGGGAACCCAATGTTAGATTTTCAGTTATATATGTGTTTGTACTTAGTGATAGGCATCAATTTTGGTTGTATAATGTACAAATCTGTCACGTATTAATGCCTGAAAGAAAATCCATGGATCATGCCTCAAGATTGAAGAAGAATGATGTAATAAACACAGTTGAAGTTTTTGAAGAATAAAGAAAATTTGCCTAAGTACAAATTCGAGAAGCAATTTGTTCTATTAGAGAAATCAATGATTCGACATCTCAAGAATTCGATATCTCAAAGACACTATTCAATATCTCAAGAAGTCAACAATTTAAAGCTCATTCGACATCTCAAGAATTCAATATGTCAAAGACTCTATTCAATATCTCAAGAAGTCAACATGTCAAAAACTCTATTTGATATCTAAAGAAGTCAGCAAGTCAAAGCTCTATACGATATTTCAAGGACTTCACAAGTAAAAGAATCATTCGACATCTCAAGGAATCCAGAAGTGAAAAGACTCATTCGAGAAGTACATTCGATTTCTCAAAAAGACTTGATCCAAAACTAGAGATCTCTAGCAATTCAAAAGGAGTTCTCGAATCAAGTACTTAGCTAATTCTCGAATGTTTCAAGGACAAAATTCAGAAAGATTCTCTCGACAGAAAATCTACACAAACCAAGACAACTGCAGTGTGCACCTGGAAAGCCTACAAAGAAGCTTGGAGATAAATTCAACCTAAAGTAGTGGATCTGGTCAGTATGCAAAACAAGAAGAAATCACATGATACCACCTTTCACCAAAATGTTATAGGTAGGCTTATTTTACTAGTTTGTTGATAAGTGGATTTCATATCCACTTGGAACGCTTCATATCGGCTTGAATTGATTGACTTGGTCTCAAGTATGTCGTGTTTTTGATATGTTTTGTCTAGTTGTGCAGGATTATATACTTCGGTTAGGGTTGGAGTTTTCTTTGAATTTGGAGTGAAGGATGTAGACGTTTCCTATGGTGCTATGATAGTCTTGAGCCAAGAAGTTGAAGAGCGGCAACTCGTGCAAAAGAAATGGAAGAAAAAGGAGTTAAAACGAAGAAAATGACAAAAATCAGCATTCCGACAGTTTCAGCGCGTGTCACGGCGCATGGAGGGCGCGCAGGAGCGCGTGGCAGCATGCAGGAGCACGCCGTAGCGCGGTTTGGCGCGCCGTAGCGTGGCAAAGATCCCGGAAAAAAATTATTTCAATTTTAAGTTGTACTTTTGGTAGTTTCTTGCTGGAAAAGACTCTTGTAGCCTATATAAACACATTCTATCATAATTAAATAGACCAACACCCTACATAACACAGAGCGAGAACCGAGAGACAAAGATTCAGACTTGGAGAAGGATTCCTAACGCTCGTGATAAGCATCGGAGATCTAGATCTACTTTTTGTTTTCTTCTTTTAGGCGATACTCTTGGATTTTTTGGGATTTGTTTTCTTCACTCTATTACTCTAGCATTATTATTATTATTCAGACATTGTTTTACATCATGTTTTCTCTAGATCCCATAATGACGAGCCGTTCGTTTATGAACTAATCATTGTCATGGAATTCTAACAGATTTATCTATGTAGTTTAGTAGTTTGATTACTTTAAAGATTTGTGTGTGGTGAATTGTGATATCCTCGTATAGTTGTGCTTAATACTTTTAGATGCGTGGCTAACATCTAAATTGTATTGTTAATCTTTATTGAAGTGACAGTGGATCTAAAGATTAAAACTTGCCATGCTAGAATAGGATTATGTATGTTTTGACATCATGATTTGTAGCGTAATTTTAACCATCTTATGCTGCCCTATGTGATCTTAATGGATAACTTATGCTTAAACCGTTATGTTTTCAAATCTTATAGACATATAGGGTCTAAACATAATTGGTGTCTTCCCATATTCTATCTTTCTTGTGGATGTATGAGTAGTTTGGTATTCGTATACTGATAGGTAGCCTATACTTGTTTCGTGTTATCCGATCAGTTATCATAACCATCACATACTTTGATTAAAGGCATCAACTCTAGATGAAGTATTTAATGAAGTTAGGATCCTATGTTTATTTTCACATAAGTAAATCAGTTCTAAATCACGTTAGTTAATTAGATTTTAATATTGTTAAATTGCTTCTTAGTTAATTTAGATAATTAAAACCCAACTTTGATATTGTCTTAGCAGTGAGTAATAATCATACATTGTTGCATAGGTGCATATTCTGTTTTACACCAGTCTCTGTGGGAACGAACTCAAATTTATTCTATATTACTTGTGACCGCGTACGCTTGCGTGATTTTGTGTGAACATTTGTCTGTTACTAGCTTTTTAAAAGTGGATGTGCACATGTTCTATAAGTGCACGAACTCACCTCTTTAGTTGTTAAGTTTTTCATTTTAATATTTTGAATATCTCTCTCTGAGAAACAGAAGCTGAGAATACACATTGTGTTGAGTATGAAATACACACACAAGAAAATACAGAGGGGGGGTGTGAATGTATTTTCAAACTTTTCTCGAATTTAACTCTTAAGAACGTTTGTTTGAAGGTGTGAATCTATGTTCTTGTTTTTGTAGATGAGTGTGTGTTTATGTTTAACAAAATATATTCGTGCGGAAGTAAAACTCAAGACACAAGCACTCACTTTAATCTAACGTTGTATTAGATCAAGATTTTTGCTACAACCTGTGAATACAGAATTTAGTATTCTCAGCTTCTCTTTTTCTCAGAGAGTTAATCTAAGTTATAATCAGAAAATTTCAATACTCCAACAACTTGTTTTCTAGAGAAGTGAGGTTGTACACTTATAGAACATGTGTACACCCTACTTACTACAAAAAATAGAACAGACATCTACAAAAGATAAGTTTGTAATCGATGGCTAGTTCTTGAAGAAGCAAGAAGATGCAAAGAGCAGGGTACTGAATTGTAAAAATTTGAGAGCACAAATTCTTGCAAGTGAAGTGTGGAATCGACATCTATCAATCTGTTATAATGCATACCAATAAAGAATTACAAATACTGGCATTGAAGATTGTATCGATTGCTATATTCAAAAGATGACTTAACAAATGCAAGTAGCGGTCTACTGTCAAGTGTATTTTCAACCAAGAAGATGAAAGTGACTTAACTGTAGAGAAGAGACAAATACTGAGAACAACACTTTGCAGAGAAATCACATGAGCTTGGGAGTTAGGTCAACTTAACGTTCCTAGTGATCCCTTCAAGATAGAAGCATGCACATAACTAAAGTACTCTGAAAAGAGGTCAAGAATAGAGTTGAAGAATCTCGAGACATTTCTTGAAATGGCTAGGCAAGCCGAATGTGCATGTGACAAAATTTTACCTAAAATGTACTTATGAATTATTGATGTAAAAGTTTTGTAACACTTGGTCGATATTAACCAAGTGGGTAGCATAGTTTCAGGTGTATGGAACATAATTATTTTTGCTAGTTGTTTAGAGAGAAATCTTGTAAGGCAAAAATAATCAAACTATGTAAGCAGCTGTGAATCCTTTTTCACAAAATTTTCAAGAAATACAAAAATAGTCTCAAGTGGATACCTTACAGACATCTAACTGAAATTATTTAAAGTGTTTCTTGTTTACGTAATAGGTCGCTAATTTTAAGTAATGTAGATAGATATATTATAAAATATCAGGATGTCACAATAATATTTTTAACTTTTTTATAATACGTATATATTATTAGATTGTTACTCAAATAAATTAGTTTACAAATTAATATTGAATGGATTATTTTTAGGATTTAAATTATAGTGTATTAATATAGATGAATACGATGTTAATGTATATAATTATTTTAGGAAAATGGTTCATAATAACGAAACATTACACAATCACCATCATCGGTTTCTCAGTGTTAAAAATGTTGTGAACATTCTCAATGAAATATTACTCAATATTATATTTCATTAAGGATTCTCGATGGTTCATCAAGATTGTATTTTTAATTACTGATTTTATCTCCAACGATAATTAATTTAGTAGGTAAAATGATATTTACTACATCTTTAATGAAATATTCCATATTGAGGCCCTTCTTCTTAATGCTATATTTAAGTATGATGTCCAATTTTTTAAAATGAATGAGATATGTTTAAACAATAAAAGAAATGAACATTTTTTTAGGATTGATATCGGTACTACAACATCTTATTAAATTCAAAATAATATGCATTCAACTTTGTCTTAGACCATACCAATATCTATAACATAATTATAATACCAAAATCAATTGCTCCCGCCTGTTTAGTGCTAAATTGCTCGATGATTAGCAATTCAAATAATATCTAATAAACCTTAAATTTTCAAAAACAATAATATCTCTAACATAATCATAACAACAAAGTTAATTGTTTATGTCTAACAACAAAAAATTTGTGCTCTACGATCATCAATCATAATCAAATTCAAATTAATTTATGACGTGAAATATAAACAGTCTATCATTGTATTACACACTTTAGGCCAACTATAATATTGGGGTACATAAACATGGAAAATCTGTTCACTATTAATTTACTCGCCCAATTATTTTAGTTCCTTTATGAGGAGGCATCCCCCAATCTTCTCCATGAGAATTTTGATACATGTACCTCAATGCTCCTTCCTCAGTCACAATTCATAATAAAATTATGATTGCATGCCCCCAATTTCTATCAATTAATTTCCTAAGAAAAGGGAAAAAAGTCAATTCGACATGTTCCCAGTAGGATCCAAATCATTAGTTACTAAGTAAATTTCTATGAGGACTCACCATGATATAAAATACTATGTTTCAAAAGATTGTCGAACTCAGTAGGATTTAACTGTTGACCAAATCCATGGAACCAATGCAAGTAAAAGCGATCAACAATCTGCATGAAATGAATAAAAAAGAAAGTAAAAGAGCGAACAATCTAATTATATTTAGTATTCTAACAAATAATTAAGGTATGTAGACAATTATTCAAACCTAGCACATTAGGAGCATGCTAAAACTTTTAATTTATAAGTTGGACCTCCCAGTTGAATCGATTTTTTATGCGATATCATTCATTTTATATATATATTTTAAAAATTTTAATTGTTAATTGTTTATGTCTAACTATAGCTAAACAACAAAAAATTTGTGCTCTACGATCATCAATCATAATCAAATTCAAATTAATTTGTGACGTGAAATATAAACAGTCTATCATTGTATTACACACTTTAGGCCAACTACAATATTGGGGTACATAAACATGGAAAATCTGTTCACTATTAATTTACTCGCTCAATTGTTTTAGTTCCTTTATGAGGAGGCATCCCCCAATCTTCTCCATGAGAATTTTCATACATGTACCTCAATGCTCCTTCCTCAGTCACAATTCATAATAAAATTATGATTGCATGCCCCCAATTTCTATCAATTAATTTCCTAAGAAAAGGGAAAAAAGTCAATTCAACATGTTCCCAGTAGGATCCAAATCATTAGTTACTAAGTAAATTTCTATGAGGACTCACCATGATATAAAATACTATGTTTCAAAAGATTGTCGAACTCAGTAGGTTTTAACTGTCGACCAAATCCATGAACCAATGCAAGTAAAAGCGATCAACAATCTGCATGAAATGAATAAAAAAGAAAGTAAAAGAGCGAACAATCTAATTATATTTAGTATTCTAACAAATAATTAAGTTATGTAGACAATTATTCAAACCTAGCACATTAGGAGCTTGCTAAAACTTTTAATTTATAAGTTGGACCTCCCAGTTGAATCGATTTTTTATGCGATATCATTCATTTTATATATATTTTAAATAATTTTAATTTGGGAATTTTTTTTTCCAGATGAAATGAAAACATATGGAATAAATATCTTATAATTATACGTCAATGAAACGGTAATATTTAAATTTTTTATTTTTCAATTTTAAAATATATTAATATAAATTTTTAAAAAATAAAATGTGGCCTTGCTGATTAGTAAGCATTATGCAATCGAACATTTTGCACATGTTCAGGCAACCCTCCATAACGTACTTGGCCTTATATATGTGATATTAAAGAGGACTGAATCTTACTTACCATTTGACTTAATTAGATGAAATAAACTTAATCATGATATTAAAGAGAATCGAATCTTACTTACCATTTGTCTTAATTAGATGAAATAAACTTAATCATTATAGAACTTGTATACCTCCCATGAGAAGGTTTAATATTCATGTAATCAGTCACTGATACCATGAATGAGATGATTGTGCAATCCAGCTAATATTAGATGACATTGATATCGGACTTGTTCACCGATGGCAATCGGATAAACATGACCTGGGATTAAACTCCTAGCAAGCACATGATTTTAAAATAGAGGAGATTCGTTTCTAGTCCTAAGAAAAGCATGCATGTAATCATCACTTTCTTCCGGATACACTTGGACGAATCGTTGGAACAATTCTGCAGGTCAGGGACATATCTTCAATGAATCTCTTGCTTCTTATTTATTCATTCAACTTGGTTGTTGTTATGACAATCCAAGTCTTATTAAAAAATCTGGTCAAGTACTAATTTTGAATCCACAAAAAGCCAAATTATTTTCATCAAATTATCTCACTCTTTTCGATGTGGGATCGGGTTATTACAAACTCTCTCACTTAAATCCAATTCTGAATGGATAGACCATAGGTCTTGATCATTGTGTGCAGGGTGCAACCAGAATTTTGATTTACATTTCAAAAAATTTCAAATTTTTACCTTAAAGTTTCTATGATTTTGGAAAATTGGCAAGAATTGGGGCACACAATTGGCAAGAATTGGGGCACACTTTGATCCCCAAATTCCGTCCATAATTATGGGATAATACTCTTAGTTTCAAATCCCTACCTTCGAATCTCAATCTATTACTGTAAAATATTACTTGCCTTCGTGTCTCCACTTCTCATAACTGGATTTTGAGAATTAGCATGTGATATCATCTGTTACAATTTGGATCAAATAATGGTAACTAGATTGTGAGAACTTGCACAAATTCCGAATTTTATTCGAAAATTAGATAAAATTTTGATTTTGAAATAAGGTGAAATAAATTGGTTCAAACCAAAATTTGAATAATTCATAAGCCATTATAATCTTCTAAAAAAATGTAATTTCTTAATATAAATAATGATATTTCATTTATAAATTAAATAAATTATCTTAATTTTTTCAATGTGAGACTGGAATATACTTATTGCAAGGAAGAAATTGGTATTTGGTAATGATTGGGCAAATGGGAGCACCTTCGGGGGACATGACCATTTTGTCTAGAGTATAGTTTCTTATATCTTACTTTACTATTTTTTTTTCATCTATTTTCTTATCAATACTACATTCTTTATTTTGATATGAGATTATTAATTACTTTTCTTTAATTTTTAAATGTAGTTACATACTTTTATAATTAGAATAAGATTGATTAAATTAAACAATAATAATACTAGTTTCTTTGTTTTGAGTATAACTTATAAATTAAAATATATAATATATTGAAGTATCCAAGAACTCTTGATTTAGCGAGACCTTATTCGATCGCGTACGAAATGTTAACACTTCAAAGTTTATTAAAATAAAGATGAGTGTGCGTGTTCAATTATAAAAATAAAAGTTATTTATTATTTTCTCAATAATAATAATTATATTAACTCTAACAAGAAAATTTCAACGTTCCTATTTTTCTTCTCAAACATTAGAGCATTTCTAATGAAAGAGTACTTTAGCAAAAAAAATCATACATAGCAAATATTTTAGATAATTTGTATAAGTTTTTAATTTCCAACCATGCAAAACCCTTGCCTACAATTATAGCCAACCTTTCCATGTTGGCCAAATTTGTCAAATCTATCAAGAGTTATAACAAAACTGTACATAGAAATTTTATTAATACATCCAATCCTGTTAACATCTTACAAATTTGGTAAAATTTAGCCAATGATTATTTTGTTTTATTTTAAGCAATAATTTTAGACGAGCCCATTGGAGATGCTCTTAGCATCCACATTTAATCTCCAGAATTTGTTTTTCTTAGTTTGGACCCATTGTCTGTGTATCTGAAATGACGCATCATAAAGGATACCGTATGAATTTGTCACCTTTGAGAATCGTAAAGATGCTATTAGAGCTGCTCGTGATGCACCAAACCTTTAAGTTTTCTTAATCGTAACTTTGACGCCTTTACTGATCACTCTCAAGGCATTGTTCTGTTTCATGGGAAATACACATTCATGCAAGGTTGGAATTGTTGTCTCATTCGTCCACGGTCCTCTTTGTTTGTGTTCGCGCGGCTGAGCCCGTTCATTATGTCAGGTATTTTTTTTATTTTTTTTATGAGGTTTAATCTAAGCATGTCCATGAAACAATCGAAATCATTTAACTCGGGTTTTGCAATTTAAGCGCCTTTGTCGGATTAAAGTTATTGCAAAGTCATGCAACTTTGATGTTTGGACCTATGGTATAGAAAGAAAAATAGAAACATTTTTACCCATTTCTATTTTGGGATATCACATTGTCAGAAAGGTCGAAATGAAACTTTAAATCAGAAAGAAACACATACCAATATTTTACGTGGCTCGAGCATATTGCCCTACTAAAGGTTTAGTCACTGTGCACCACAAATTAGCCGTAGATGGTCAAAGAGAATGACTAAAACCAAACAATGTACACTAATTGCTGCGACCTTCGAGCATCAATAGGCCAAGACATACTGAGCAGCAAAATACACCAACTCTAACCAAAAGGGGATAAAAAGCATTCGACCTGCAGGAGAACAATTACTACACATTAATATAAACAGAAAGATATTGCCAAGATTCAAGTTTGTAGATACTCACGATGTTTAATCCTGTTAGAAGGTTAAGAATTTAAAATACCCACCTAATCAGAATCATTGCAGAGAACCTTGTACAAGATACGAAGCTTTGCTACGGACCTGCTTGGCAACACATACATACTACTGGTCAAAGTTTATAATCACATGCCTAAATAGATCAGATGATGTCAAATTTAGGGTCACTCCAAAGTATGCACTTTCCTATTAAGAGAGATTGAGCAGCAAACCTTTGATGCATGTGGCCTCAGATCGGTGCTGCTGATTTGGCAAGAACAGTTCCGAAGAAAAACACCCCACATGTCAAGCATCAACGAATTTTCTTTTGTCATAGAATTATATGAAATCCAGTTCTCAGCAAGAACCAAGTAAATGTATATTTTAAAAAGGTCACAGGAATTTTCCTTCACATTAATTGATACAAGAAATGCTAGCATGTCCTCAGCATCAGTAAACTGTGGTTGAAAATATGCAGATACAATCAGAAAATATCCATAGCATAATGAAAAGAGTAAAATTATTTAAATATGCATTCTTTATACGCTACTTAAATATCTTATGCGATTAACTTCAGCAACGTAATTGTAAAAATAGTAGCATATGCATTGTCTAGCTTATAACTCGTATTTAAGAAAAAGAGAAAAAATCTGTTCCAATACACCCATTAATTTTTAAATCAATACATTTAAAATTCCGTATTTAGAAGGTGTTTAAATATACATTGTTCAGCAATCAGCATATAAATATATAGTTCCCTGTTTCTGATAAGCATCATCAAGATGGTATATAAGTGCTGTCTGCAGGCTAGAATACTAGAACAAAATAATAACAGGGAGTAAAAAAATGAGTTTTACTGTTCCTACAGTCCACAACAAGAGTCCAATCTGACATTCTGTCGCCACTTGCAACATCTTCAGAAATTATATGGGCTTACTAAATTGTACTTTTTATAATATCTAAATACACAGAAGATACCACTACTTATATAGAACTTAACATACATATATATATATATATATATATATATATATGGGTCACGCTCTATGGAGAACCATACTAAACTGAGAACCTGAGAACTCTAATAAGTTCAGTAGCGGAACTTTAGAATTCATGTGTTTGACTTCACAATTCAGATGCATAACTTTTAAGTTCAGTAACAGAATATTTGTTGAAAAAAGTAAGTTCAGTCGTAGAACTTTGTAGAAAAAGCAAGTTCGGTTGTAAAACTTTTAATATCATGTGCAAAACTTTGAAGTTCACTAGCTGCCTAGATGGACACTATATTTTTAGTACGAAACAAAATAGATTCTGCACTAAAACTCAATGGTAATCACGCTTAGTTGTAGAACTTTGTAGAAAAAGCAAGTTCATTTGTAGAAATTATAATTTCATGTGCATAACTTTAAATTCAGGCTTTTAAGTTCAGCTGCAGAATGTTTGTTAAAAAAGTAAGTTCATTTGTAGAACTTTGTAGAAAAAGCAAGTTAAGTTGTAGAACTTTTAATTTCATGTGAATAACTTTGAAATTCAGTAGCAGAACACTATATTTTTAATACGAAACAAAATAGATTAGCAGTAGAACCCAACGGTATGTAAGTTCAGTTGTAGAACTTTGTAGAAAAAGCAAAAATTTTAATTTCATGTACATAACTTTGAAATTCAATAGCATGACACTATATTTTTATTATGAAACAAAATAGGTTCTACAGTAGGATCCAATGGTTTTCCGGTTCTCTTTTAGATAGTGGTTCTCATTTGAATCAAACCCTATATATATATATATATATATATATATATGTGTGTGTGTGTGTGTGTGTGTGTGTGTGTTCAAAATGTTTAATGAATTACATTAATTTCAAACAAAAAAAATAGCCAAGCGAATGTATAAAATATAATACTTTTAGCTAAATTGTTAGAGAAATTATGTGTAGTCTCTGGTGTTCTAGTACTAACACGTCTAAGATATGGGTACCTTGTTGTCAAAGCAAATTAGGAGAAGTTGAAATGCCACTGCACTTCTAAGCTGCTTACTGCGTGAATCAGTTGCTATAATGCTCTCCACAACCCGCAAGGAGTTGATGTCACAAGGTACCCTGTATGGAGAACAGCATACAGATTATCCAACTGAAAAATGTTCTGCAAACATCCACAATCTACTATTATCTTAGCAAATCACACAAATATTGTCTGGCAGAAGATAACATATCCATATTTGAACAGTGATATAGTTTATAACTCTCTTTCATGAGCGTTGACTAAACAGCTGAGTACTTTGAATAGTATAAAACACGATATTCAGAGCCTGATTGACACCGTAGAAACTAGAAGATGAAAAAAAAAATTTCATAAATAAAATGATAAATACCTAATCCTATTTCTTTTCCCAGGAACATTTTGCTAAGTGCTAACAATCAACAAGAACTATATTTTGAGAGACCCACACTGCCACACACTGCATTTTTTTAACTGCTACATCAAGTACAACAAACAAAGAGTTACTTTCATGTGCTAAAAGATGAACTTCATTTAATTCAATCCCTTTAGTATATAATAATTTTAATGACTCAATATCCCCCTTCTTTACAACTAAATTTTGATGATCGATACTATGTTTCATCAATTATAAATGTACGGAAACTTGAGCTTCACTGCTGTACAAAATCAAAGACAGACGTAGACATGTAGATCTACTACATATAGCTGAAGAAAACAACATAAGTGATCACAGCATATACCTGCAAGCAATAGACATTGCTACTTTCTCACAGCTAGATTTCCATTCATTACCGGTGAAATAATTTAGTACTGATACTGTACAGTTGTGCAGAATCATTGAAACCCCTAAAAGCTGGCGGTCTAGATAGAGAGAAATAAATATAGCAAGCAACTCCTCTGTCTCTGAAGTAGTTAAAACTGCAAAGGTAGGTCTGCAAAAACAATAGGTCCTATAAATGGTTAGAGAAAGTTTCAAGTGACTGATTCAAATGAATAGAACAGAGAACAGTATATCTACTTTAGAGGATATTATGTAGACTCCTTTCTTAGGATAATAACAGAAGCGGAATTGGTTAGAATTATTTTATCAAGCTGATGAATTTCCAAAATAAAAATCTCCTAGCTATGTATTGGAATATTCAGCTATGGGAAAAAAAAATTGAGTCCAGTTAACAATTCACAACAAATTCATATCAGTATTAATAAATTTCACGCACCTTACTTGACAAACAGCAGCTATAAAGTTCATCCAAGCTCTAATATTTTGTGGAGGTCCATTACAGTCAGAACCTAAATACATATTAACTGTCATAAGAAGCACACCAGAAGTACAATGATATACAATTCACGAACTTGTACTTCACAGAAAGTTCATCACATTCCCAACTGCAGTATATGTTGGAATCGAATCCATGCCATTTGCATGCATGGACACGGCATCACTAATCTATTGCCAAAAGACAGATGATAAAAGTATACAAAAACAAAATCTATCACTATAAAATATAGCATTAAGATGATACAAAAAAAAAATTCTTCTTTATCGGTTCATAAATATTATTTCCCAAAAGGAGCAAAGCAATATAACAGGTTGCCTTAATATCATTATGATTGAGGCAACAAAATCAAAATGCTAAGTGAATTTATAAAGTCTACTAGGTTAACCTTCTTAGCCCAGAGTTTGGATATCAATTAATTTCCACTTCTAGGCTCTAGCACAATAATTTAGTTATATGGCAGTTAGTATGATAAGAAGATAGTAACAATTAGTATGATAAGAAGATAAAACATAACCTGTAATACTAACATCTAATTTTATATTAAGGCTCACAATGCAGGTGATTGCCTTTATGAAAACAGTACCTTTAAAGAAATACAATACAAGATCGATCGACCTGTCGTATGTTGATAGTATTTAGTTTCACGTTTGAAACAAATACCAAATTTATTAATTGTTTGGCATAGGAACATTTAAGAACACATTTTGATTTGTTAATATTAAAAAACTTGAAGTATAAGTTTGGAAAATAAGAGAGGAAAAAATTGAAGCACATTAGGATAGTATGTTTATAATGAATAAAATACGACAACTGGTGAGATTTCAGACTATTGTTGGATGACATATATATCTTGTATAAACTCCAAATTAGGGTGATTTGTACATATTACATCATAATAACATGATACAAATGGGATGGAAGCAGCATGAGGGTGGAGTGGGGGGACATTTACATTATAATATATTGGGATATTCTCAATGGTGCCATTCTACTTTTGACTTTTCTAAATAGTGCTTTTTTAAAATTTAAGTATATGACTTCATTAGACATTTAAAACTTCAAATATTTTGCATTTTCAACACTAGTAAGTAGTAACAATCTACTACATTTAGAAACATTATCATCAAAATATTTGAACAAAACGTAATTAAAAACTTTAGAAAATATTCGAAAAAATATTCTTTATAATACCATTATCCTATTAACTTTTCCAACATATACCATTAGTTTTTTTACTTTTACGTGTGATAATATATATGAAACTTAACACACAAGGATACCACTCGTAAGTCAAGAAAATAAAATAGCCCCATTTGGAAAAGCCAAAAATAGAAGGTACCATTGAGAACTTTCCTAATTTTTTTTTTCTAAACTAATTTAACTTATATTTATTTATATTCATATTTAAGAAAGTTGTGCCTGAAGGTGACCTCAAGTAGTACCCTAAGGTTATGTCATTTACCCATATAATACACAAGGGTACTTTTGTAATCGCATAGTTCATGTTTGAATTTATAGATATGCCCTTAAACTTTTACATGTAGAAATCTTATAACCTCGGGCCCATATTCTCTTCATATTTAATATTTTAGTTAGTTCCTACATAAGACTAATCATTAGATTTATCCACTTTTTTAATATTTTTTATATCGATTGTAATAGCTCCATTTTTTGAAATATACATGCTTTCTCATATGTATTTAGTTTTAAATAAAAACATCCAATGTATGAATTCAGAGGGGGGAGAGTGGGAGCGAGGGAACGATGAGAAAGAGGGAGGGAGGGAGCGAGGGTAAATATAATTAGGTAGAAAAATTGGACTAACTAAAATGGACAGTACACCCAAAACCCAAACTCACCTGCATGTCACCCAAATTCACCTATTCTCAGATATATTATGTATCTATATATGTTCTTCATTAATTAATCATCAGAATTCTTTTCAAAAACAAACCGATCTATGTATATTATAATGGCACGAGATTGATCATGTGACGTAGCATTCTAAGAATCCTCCAAGCTCATGTTTCTAATTTTTCATAAACCCATTCCGATATAAGTGGCGCTAGACAACAATGCCTTGTGCTTTTTGCATGCTTCGGATTCGTGCTTCTTTTTTGTTTATTTTTCTTAATTAAAAGCAAGACAACTAAAGGGTAGAAGAGAGGTAGACCACAAAAATAAATCAATTAACCAAGACCTAAGTACCCAATCTTTAATATAGAATTTAATCTAAACATTTATGAAAATGCCACCTCATTAGGCTAATCTCCGGCTTTTAGAATATATATAGCTTTTCAACTTAATAATTTTTAATTCTTTTTTATATTTAAAATTCAATAATAATAGCATGTCAATTACATTAAAAAAAATTACAAATTCATTCTATCCATATAAATTAACTTATAATTCCTTTTTGCAATTAACAATTGAAATCAAGAATGATCAGAGTGGGAATTCGCCAATAAAAATATTGATAAGTTAAATTTCGTTTTTCTTTAATTTTGCATTTATATCGTAATTAATACATAGGCCTAGCATGTTCAGTTTAAAATTTAATTCAAATTTTTAAAGTTGGAGTTTTTTATAAAAAAAAAGAGCTTGGTTAGAAAATTTTAAAAAATTAACTATAATTTGAAATTACTTAGACTAGACAATGAAAATAATTATTTTATTTTAAATTTTTTATTATAAAGTATAACTTCTATAGAAAAATGATAATGTAATTTATGAGTTTTACATGTGAATGACGATATTAATGACATGGAATAAAACTACAAATAAGAATAAGTTTTTTTTTTAAACCCGAAAAAATATCTGTCTAATCGACTAATAACGTGCAACACAAATATATATTTTTTTAACATAAAAATTAAAAATTATTTTTAAATCTCAACTTTAAATCTAGACAAACGCACTCATATCTCAAATACATGACACTTAACACGAATATTAAAGTGTTTAATAAGTTTTATATGATTTTGATTCAAAACGTTATTAGTATCGAAATTAGTAATAAAGGTTTCGGCAAACAAAGCATAATTAAAATATAATTATATTAATCATCTAATTCCTAAAATAGTTCGTACATTTTAAAAAATACTATATATTTTTTTATCATGTATAATCTTGAATTTGAAAAAACTTATAAGAATAATGTTTGGCACCATTACTTTGAAAGAAAATTTTCAATATTTAATTTTCATCATTGTTCTATTTTGTTATTTTCAAATCTTTTTAATATCTATGATAGGTAAATATATGTTGTATAATAAAATCTTTATTAAGTATAAATCTTGGAACATGAATTAAACTTTATAAATTAACGTTTAATGACAGCGCATGGCGGCTATGTTTCCTAGTAGTATCTAGTAATATGAAATCAACATATACCTAATTAGCTACCAGTCATTAAGTTAAGGGTGGGTTAAAAAATCCCAATTTTAACTCATCACATCGGACCATCATAGGCGGCAAGGGTGGGCGGATGATCACCAAGCCCGACAGTCCCTATGGTGGTTACGGCCCTGGATGATGCATATCCTCACTCACATGGGTATTCAGGATTAAAAAATCACATTATCTTCAAGAAGATTATAAAATCGTGCATATTAGCACTAAAGGAGCTTACCCCCAAGATTCACAATGGCAGAAAATTTTGATGGTGTATTGAATAAGAAACCATAGATTTCAAGAGCTTCTTTTACATCAGAGTACTTTGGCATCCAGTCAATTTTAATAGATGAATCAGTCTGAAAAGTCACAATGACAGATACATGACTAAAAATCACAATCAATAGTTATCATGTACAATGTTTTAGTCATAAACCAACTATAAAACATTGTAACTAGTTACCTTATTCTTCGAAGAGAGAATAGTACACCAAAAGTCACATGCAGACATGCTTAGCACTTCTATAGATGAGTACAGCACTACAAGGCAAATTTTAGAGACATGATGATACAACTTAAAAACAACAATCAGCCGAGTCAGCTCTGATTGTTGATCTACAATAAATAGTATGCTTACTTAGATTAAATGTCCACATCGCTATGGATTCATTAAGATGACCTTTAACTAAAACTAACTTCAAAAGCCATCCATCTACCAGTAATCTTTCAAGGAAATTTTCTCCTGCAACAAAATAGCAAACTCATTCCTACAGAATCTTTGTCAAGCAACTGCCTTTTTTTGTTGGAGTATAAAATTTATCAGTCACAAACTACTGCATTAGTCACTGCATCCGCGTGGTTTCAGAACAAACTGTATTAATAACATGCTTGAGCATTTGGCATTTTAAATGGTAAAGTGAAAATTTCATTTGGAAATGCGTAATTTCAAAACAAACTGTAATGATAACATGCTTGAGCGCTTGGATTTTGTAAGGTAAAGTAAAAACCTTTCTCCGGGTCAACTTCAACTAAACAATCGAGTTCCATGTTCTTGAGTGACTCTAGAGGTACACAGCTTTTAAGATCCGGTGACACCAACTTTGGTGGAGGTTTCTGCAATTCAAATCATGTCAATATTTATTAAAGGAGATTAATGATCCAGTTGTACACACACACACACACACACATCAGTATTAGTTCAAAAGTGAAACCTGATCACCAAAAATTTGCAGACCCCAGAAAGCAGATTCATCTTCTCCG
This sequence comes from Saposhnikovia divaricata, assembly GCA_036435485.1. Classification (NCBI taxonomy): domain Eukaryota; kingdom Viridiplantae; phylum Streptophyta; class Magnoliopsida; order Apiales; family Apiaceae; genus Saposhnikovia; species Saposhnikovia divaricata. Next base: position 47,567,106 of record CM071594.1, on the reverse strand, counting down.
TATATTTTCCCCATCTACAATTGAAAATTTACATTTTTATTACAGAAAAACCGGTGGTATAAGAATAAGAGAGAAAGTACGACTCAAAGGTACGTGCCTCTTTTTGACATTCTTCAACACACCGAGACAGCTTGGCTTCTCCCACGTCCTCATCCTCATCAGAACTATAGCTTCTCTTGGACTTTGCCTTTCTAGATTTTTCAACCGGTGAACCCTTCTGTTTATAGTGATCAGATAATAGATCATCCAAACCTATAATTTTCTTCCTGGGCAGATATAAACAAACAAATTTTTAACATACACTCTACGGCTTAATAATTACCCAGAAAGCAATGCATCCCAAGATGGCAAACTCACTTATTGTACTTCCGTCAACACGAAAACTCATATACTTCAAAAATATGGTACCTCGAAGACACAATTAACCCGACTAAAAAGTCAGAACGCGAAAAGGACAGTGGACTGCAGTCGGTAATAGTACAGAAGCAACAAAAAAGATCCAATGCTAATAATAGTAGAATACGCGTACTACAACTACCCATCCTTACTCCTACCGCTTCTCCAACAATCAAATACGCGACAAATTCACAATTATATCAATTATCCAAAACTATATACATAATCCAGAATCAATATTCCATTAAACTAAATCACTAAAATGTACGAAAACAAATCCTTCTAATTTCGACAATCTAACATACACAAGAGTTGCAAATATCAGTTAGCACAAAACAACTGAACATAACAAATCACAAAATAACACATTGAAATCAAACAAACTGTCATTTCTACTTATTATTTCTAATGCATCAAACACAAACACAGCATTTTCTTCAACAAATATATAAAATCACATAATATAATTAATAAAATGAAAATACAATAATATAATTATAATAAAATTTGATAAATAGAATCTGGAATCAGGACCTTTTCTTAGGGGGATTAGCGATTAGATGATCTTCTAATTCGAAATCGAGAAGCTCTTCCATCGCGATTGCCCTAGTTTTATGCCTGTGTGTATATGTGTATGTATATGCAGCGTAGAGAAGAGGGTTTCAAGTTTTTACAATGTTTCCATTTTTGTGTTAATTAATTCAACTCCCGCCCACACTTCGGGTCGGGTTTTTTTACCCGGGTCATTCTCAATTTTGTACTTTTTGTGGCTGCTTATTTTGGGCCCGTTTGGCTCCTATTTAAAATAAGGACTTATTTTTGGGTCAAAATTTTATATTTTGATAAATTTTTTTATACAAGTATTTAATGTATGTTTAAAATTCTATAATTTGCAAAAAAAAGTTAACTTTTTTAGAAAAAAGTTAAGAATCTCTAACTTTATCTTAAAATAAGTTGACTTATTCTGGAAAATAAGTTTCTCCAAACACCCCCTTTATTTTATTTTGGAATATTTACAAAAATATATATGTTTTTAACTTTATTTTACGTTTTTACTATCATTAACTTCCTCTTTCAATTCTATACTTTTACTTTTACAAAAATACTACCAACTTTGTTTTTAACTTTTTAATTTTCTAAAAATACGTTTTGCAACCTTTGCAACCTCATTTGCAACTTCAGGACGGCGCTAGCCGTGTGAGTTGAAAATGAGGTTGCAACTGAAACTGGAAGTTGCAAATGAGGTTGCAACTGAAAATTGGAAGTTGCAGATGAGGTTGCAATAGTTTCAAAAGTTGCAACTGAAAACTGGAAGTTGCAAATGAGGAGCAGACGAATTTCTGATTGTAACTTCCAGTTTTCAATTGTAATTTTCGACCTATTTTTTGAAATATATATATATATATACATATATATATATATATATATATATTGGAACTTGAACTTTCAGTTTTCAGTTTTCAGTGTTCGGGTGCATATAAAGTTGCATATGAGGTTGTAGCAACCTCATATGCAACCTTATATGCTATATAGGGGAGCAGACGAATTTTCGATTGCAAGTTCCAGTTTTCATGTTCCAGTTTTCGGTTGCATATAAGGTTGCATATGAGGTTATGCAACCTTATATGCTATATAGGGGAGCAGACGAATTTCCGATTGCAAGTTCCAGTTTTCAGTTTTCAATTTTCGGTTGCATATAAGGTTGCAATCAGACGAATTTCTGATTGTAAGTTCCAGTTTTCAGTTGCAACTTTTGCAACCTCATTGCAACTTTTGCAACCTCATTTGCAACTTCCAGTTTTCAGTTGAAACCTCATTTGCAATCTCATTTGCAACTTCCAGTTTTCAGTTGCAACCTCATTTGCAACTTACACGGCTGGCACCGCCCTGAAGTTGCAAAGGTTGTAAAACGTATTTTTAAAATTAAGAAAAGTATAGTGGTAATTTTAGAATTTTAGAAAGTTAGGCTGTATATTTTTAAAAACCAAATAGTTGACATCGGTAGTTTTGAACTTATCCCTTTTATTTTTTGAGAACAAACTTTATTAATCACAAATCAAGAACTAGGAATATACGCAATAATAACGGTATTAGTCATAGAAAAAGAACCTCCATTCCAAAACGAGTTGGGAAGAAATAAAAATGCACGAATCTCATAAGACATGTGTCACGATCACTAATGGCGGGAATATCCTTCTTTATCAAATGGAGTCGTTTGGAGTTACAGCTATGTCGTTTAAGTAAATTCAGAATATTGATTTTGTGGAATAAACAATTGTATTGTACTAGGTAGTGTGATTGGCTATAATTAGTCTGGGAATAGCAGCTGTTGTGGAACGAAAAGTAGGGTATATTTATTACGTATTGAATGCTAAGGTTAGGGAGAGCTTAGAGCTTTAATGGCTGATCAAGTGTTTCGTGACTTAACTCGGGTCCTCACAAGATGCCTACGTATCTTGCAAATATCAAGAATCAATCCAAAAAACGTAGTTCTATTTGTGAAGGAACAGGTCCTTATATAGGTGATGAAAATCCTAGAATTAGGGTAGAAATAGGATACTTGGTGGACAAGTCATAGCTTTGGCCCACTTCTAGATCCTTCCACAAAGGAAGTGGATAAGTATTGAAGTTATATGCCTTGGAGGCTACTCCACAAGTGATTTGATTCCATATTAGGCTCAATATTGGAGTCTCATATTTGGCTGATTTATTGATTACGAATTTATTATCATTATTAAGGTTTTGGACCTCGTAATTGGGATTTGACCTTGGGCCGTTTTAGGTTTATTTAATGTAACATTAAATACGTCCTTAGGGTTTACTTTCAGCTCATATCATTTGCCCCCCAACTTCTAAGAAAACTGATCAGGTTTTCATTGAAGTTAAAAGGTTTATGTACTCTAGTGTTTCACAGGTATCGTCTTGAATGCAAAGTGTGGAGCGACCTACACATTGACGACGATTTGCCTTATTCGAGGCTAATTAATTTTAAGTCTTACAGAAAATTATAAATAATTTTCTCGCATTTATACTCACAGCTTTCTTGCATCTTTTCGTCAAAATTTTTTAGGGCATACAGCCTTCGAAAATGATCTCGCAATTTTCTGCAATTTTTTTTACCTTTGACTTGCACTGAGGTCGTGACGAGGTGGCCAGGTCGTGAACCCTGTGACTTCAGCTTTCGACCTGGAACGAGGTCGTGTATGGTCATAAAGACGCCCTGGTCGTGAGCACTTCGATCTCAATTCATGACGTGGATTGAGGTCGTGCAAGGGCACCGAATAGAGCAGGTCGCGAGATTATCGACCTATTCCTACGAGCTGGAACGAGATCGCATAAGGTCCTTATAATAGCCTCATCGCGCAATCTGCGACCTCACCCTATGAGGTGATTCGAGGTCGCCCATGGCCTTCAAATGAGCCTGGTCGTGAGGATTTTGACCTCCTGCCACGAGGTGGATCGAGGTCGTGGAAGCACCACAAACTGACTTTGTCGAATAAACTATGGCCTCAGTCTACGAGGTGAATTGAGGTCGTCTATGGTTCTAAAAACAGCCTGGTCGGGCGTACCTTGATCTCATCTTTCGACGTGGAACGAGTTCGTGTAAGGGCATCGTACAGAGCTGGTCGTGAATACTTTGACCTCAAACCACGTTGTGGATTGAGATCGTATAAGGATGCCAGAACGAGGAGGTCGTGAACATCTTGACCTCAAACTACGATGTGAATTGAGGTCGTGTAAGGTCCTTATATTGGCCTCTTCGAACTGACTGTGACCTCAACCTTCGAGGTGATTCGAGGTCGTGTAAGGTTCACAAAAGAGCCTCGTCGCGTTACTTATTGAACTTCTTGTACGACTTAGATTGAGGTCGTAAGATTATACATATATATATATATATATTTTAGGATTTCTGCTATTCTCGATTATTCCAGAAGCTTCTATACGCTTCTAGATTCTGGGCTTGAATTTAGGCCTTTGGGCCGTCACCGGCTATAACCTGTTGACACGGAATTCTAACCGGCTAAATGACCGGTTGTTTCTAGTATAAAAGAGTGTGAGGTGAACTCATTTCTCATTTCACTCAAACACTTCACTAAAATTTTTCTCGACAGCTCCTAGTTTCAAGCGATTTCTGACAAGAAGTTTCCGGCCAAAGTTCTCCCACCAAGGTGGTTTTCTGGGCTCTCCTTCGAAGCCTTCTTCCCAAGCATTTCAATGGCGGATGACAGAGAAGCTAGGAGACTTAGCAAGATGAGCTCTTCTTCGGGAGGTACCTCTTTCCCTCCTATTCGTTCGAAATACACTTCCTTAATTGACATGATTAATCAAAGGGGAGATGAATATCCCTCTGTTTCTGCATTAGATTCTTACAATCATCATTCAAAATTCTTTGATGCTGAAAAAATCAAAAAAATTAACAAACTTTACAAAGTTCCTCCTCCCTTTAAACTAGTTAAGGCTGAACCATGGGATCGTTCCTGCCATTGGAAGCCCAACGCGTTATGCATCTACAAGGATGCTATCGTGGCAGGGCTTCGATTTCCTTTTCACGAAATCATTCCCAGACTCCTAGCGGATGTTCAGGTGAATCCATGTCAAATTGTTCCTAACGTTTGGAGGGTCATTCTTTGTTTCATGGTCCTTTGTTTAAAAAACAAATTTCCTTTATCTGTTTCGCTGTTTAGGAAAATATTCAAATTTAAAAATAGTGCAGCAAATTATCTTGGTTAGGTATACATTAGTCTTCGTGCCACGATCCCAAATATCTATGATCCCTCTTCAATCCCTGACAATAATCCTAGGTGGAAAGAGGAGTTCATGTACCTCGTGTGGGAAGGGGGTGATTGGGGCACCCTCTTTCGTAGTTCTTTTGGGAAAGTTATAGATGGGAACCCAGATGATATTGAGCTGGATGACACAGAAAGAACTGCTTTTAACACCCTTATTTCAGACAAAGGGGAAACTCACTTCTTCACACTTCTTGAGGAATTCTCCCTCAAGTCAGTGGGTCTTTCTTCTGTCTCAGATAAGGGTAAACCTCGTCTACTTCTGACTTAGTTTTTATTTATTTGCCAGTTTATGCCTTATTCTTATTAATTTTGTTCTTGATTTTTCAGCTGCTAAAGCCATAAACGAACTTCAGAAGCATTTGGCAGGGGAAACTTCCCGCATGAAGAGGAAGCGAGCTGTGAAAGACCCTAGGGGCCAACCCACGGAGCCAGCTTTTTTGAGACCCCACGGGGCTGTTGATGTGGAAGAGGGAAGTGGGGCTATCTCCTCGGCCAAGACTTCTGTGTTTCGGCCTGCTTGGGGCATTAGAAAGAAGGATTCAGTTGTAGGGAACACCAAGCATTCAAAGGATTGGTCCTATCACTCAATCACCCCTGCTGATTATCGCGACATTGTTGTTTATCGTGATTTAAAGGCAGTTGAGCTACTGGGAACTCAAGCTCTTGCTACTGTAAGCTTCCTTTTCTTCTCTTTTGGTTTAAACTTTTACTTTCTGTTTGCTAACATTTAAATTATGCTTTCAGGGAAACACTTACTTCCAAGCTGCCATGCACCATGCCAAATCTTGGAGGGCTCAGGCTGGAACTCATAAGAAGGATTTGGATCAGGCCAAGGTGACTATGGGGGACTTGCAAGAGAAACTAAAATCGAAGGAAGAGGAGCTGGAGAAAGCCTATGGCAGCATTGCTGAGCTTCGCCAAGGCAGGGAGGACATTATTGATGAGTATATGGACTCCGAGGCCTTTCAGAATCTTATGGCTAAGCATGATGACCTTGTCTATCTAGCCAACTACTTTAGCGGCTGGAAGGGGGCTTTGGATGTTGTTTCAGAGAGGCATCCCGAGTTGTTCCAGGTTGGGGATATTCCTTGCCCCGAGGCCCCTTTAGAGCTGGCCAAACTGTTAGAGTCTTAGAGGATTACTCCTATGGAGGAGGAAGAGGAGGATGCTACTGATAGGATTTTAGATCCTGAGCACTCCCCCCTTCGGGCTGATGCCCAGGAGTTGACTACTGAGACCAGCACTGATAGAGATTCTCCTGCAAAGAGTACTGCCAAGGCTGCCACTAAGGCTCCTTGAGTTTATTTATTATGGCCCTGCGTGGCATGCTTTCTCGTTTTCATCGTTCTTATTTCGTAACCTTGACTTATGGCCTTCGGGCTTATTTATTTACTTATGCATTTTCGAGCTTTCCCTTATATTTAGTAATTTTGTCATTTGTACTTGGCTTTTGCAAGCTTGCAATCTATTTATGCATTGATACATAGCAGACATAAATATAAACACAAGGAATATTTAAAATCAAACTCTATGATTGTATAAACGAATCTTGAAATGGGTCCAGCCCTTATATAAGTACTCTACTTTCCTAATAGATATGAGCTACGTCCTACATAGGATAATCAAACATAATAGACCTTGAGATTTGATGCATGCCAATTGCGAGGCACCTCGTTCCCTTCCAAAGTCTCCAACTTGTATGATCCTCGTCCCAGCGTGCTTTTGACCCGATATGGGCCTTCCCAATTTGGTGCCAGCTTCCCCTTTTGTCCAACTCCGGATGCTTCAATCTTTCTGAGTACTAAGTCCCCCTGACGGAAGAACCATTCCTTCACCCTTAGGTTGTAGTAGAAGGAAGCTTTTTTCTGATGTTCAGTATTCCTAGCATGGGCTTCATCCCTTACCTCATCGATCAAGTCGAGGGCTAGTCTCATTCCTTCCTCATTGGTGTCTAGTTCGAAGGCTTCCACTCGCGGAGATGCATGCATAATTTCCACGGGTACCACAGCTTCAGCCCCGTAAGCTAACATGAATGGAGTTGCTCCAGTAGTCACCTTGTATGTGGTTCGGTATGCCCAGAGTATGGGTAGTAACAAGTGTTTCTGGAGCGTTCCACCCTTTTCTTAAGTCCATCGAGAATGATTTGATTGGCAACCTCAGCTTGCCCATTGGCTTGAGGGTGGGCAACCGAGGTAAACCGAAGCTTAATTCCATTCTCATCACAATAATCCATAAACTCCTTGTTGTTGAATTGTAGCCCATTGTCCGTAACCAGGATCTGCGGTATCCCATACCTACACATGACGTTCTCCCAGAAGAACTGCATAACTTGTTTGATTGTGATTTTAGCCAAAGGTGCCTCAATCCACTTCGTGAAGTAATCAATAGCTACAACCAGGAACTTTCTTTGAGCAGTGGCCAAAGGAAAGGGCCCAAGTATATCCATCCCCCACATGGCAAAAGGAATGGGGGAGCTGACGGATGTCAACATCTCTGGTGGTTGCCTAACCACTGGTGCGTGTTTCTGGCACCGATCACACTTTTTCACATACTCCTTGGCATCGGCCATCATCTCAGGCCAATAAAATCCAAGTCTGACTATCTTATGAGCTAGGGCCCTGCCCCCCAAGTGTTGTCCAAAAATTCTCTCATGGACCTCCTCAATAGCTGATTTAGCCTCTTCAGGCCTCAAACACTTTAGATACGAAATCACAAAAGACTTCTTGTAGAGTATCCCTTCAATCAGAGCATACCTCAATGCCCTCACAGATAATTTCCGTGCCTCCATGGCATTAGTCGGGAGCCAACCAGTCTCGAGGTGTGCTTTTATGGGATCTATCCAGCATTCCCTGGCCCCGATAGGTGTAACCAACTTCGAATCAATGGTAGGGGCTCTCAAAACTTGGAAGTAGACGCTTCCAGAATAATTCTCTATCTCGGAGGAAGCGAATTTAGATAAGGCATCAGCCTTGATGTTTTCCTCCCTCGGAATGTGCTCAATGTAGCACTCATCAAATTGAGTCATTACTGTCTTCACAAGCCTTAAGTACTTGAATCTCCACAAACTTTAAGATTTTTGACTCTTAGTGCTCTTGCCAAACCAAGCCCAGCTATCAAAGCTTCATACTCTGCCTCATTGTTGGTTGTTGGGAAGTCCAACTTCAGGGCGTATTCAATCGTGAATCCATCAGGACTTTGTAGGACAAGACCTGCACCACTTGTTTTTGTTTTTAATGCCCCATCAAAATAGAGCATCCAGAATTCTTTCACTTCGATCATGGGTTCCTTGTCTTCCTTATTACCTTCCTGAGGTATCTCCTGCCCCCCAACTTTTTGGTGTCAATGGTGCATTCAACCACGAAGTCAGCAAGTGTCTGAGCTTTGATGACCATCCTTGGCTTGTACTTAATATCGAATTCTCCCAACTCAATTGCCCACTTGATGAGCCTACCACTGGCTTTAGGGATGTGCAAAATATTCCTCAATGGCTGTCCTGTAAGGACCTCAATCTTATGTGCCTGAAAATAGGGCCGTAGTTTCCTAGAGGCAGTTACCAATGCTAAGGCAAACTTCTCAATAGTGGAGTAGTTCAACTCTGCTCCGTGTAAAACTTTGCTCACATAGTATACGGGTTTCTGAACCTTGTTTTCCTCCTTTGCCAGCACCGCACTCACAGCTTGACCTGAAATTGCCAAGTAAAGATAGAGGATTTCTCCCGTACTTGGCTTGGCCAACAGTGGGGCTTCAGCCATACACTTCTTCACCTGCTCAAAGGCCTCTTGGATTTCCTCTGTCCACTCAAAGTTTTTTACCTTCTTCAAGGTTTTAAAGAACGACAAACACTTGTCCCCGGATTTGGAGATGAATCTCCCCAATGCAGCAATCCTTCCGGTCAGCTTCTGTACATCCCTTATGGAACGTGGTGGTTCCATATCCAGGATAGCTTTGATTTTGTCGGGGTTAGCCTCGATTCCCCGTTTCGAGACCATGAGACCCAAAAACTTTCCTGACCCAACACCAAAAGAACACTTGGCCGGGTTCAACATCATCTTATGGTGCCTCAACACTTCAAATGCCTCGCGTAGGTGCTCAATGTGATCTACCTTGTGTAGGCTTTTCACCAGCATATCATCCACATAAACCTCCATAGTCTTTCCAATGAGATGAGCGAAAATCTTGTTCACCAACCTCTGATAGGTAGCTTCTGCATTTTTCAGCCCAAAGGCCATGACTAGATAACAATAGACACCAAAATCAGTGGTGAAGGATACCTTAGGAATGTCATCCTTATGCATCTTGATTTGGTTGTAGCCGCTGAAGCCATCCATGAAGCTTAACATCTCGTGCCCAGCCATGGCATCTATCAGTGTATCAATCCTTGGCAAGGGAAAATAGTCCTTTGGGCATGCATCGTTCAGATCAGTGAAGTCTATACACATCCTCCACTTTCCATTGGTTTTTTTTGACCATTATGGGATTGGCCAGCCATTCCGGGAACTGTATTTCCTTGATAAACCCTGCCTCTAGTAGTTTATCAACATCTTGTTTTATGGCTTCTTGTCTCTCGGGTGCAAAATTCCTCTTTTTTTGTTTCACCGTCTTTCGGTTTGGATCCACATTCAAGCTATGTGTTATCAATTGGGGATCTATCCCCGGCATATCAGCTGCTGTCCACACAAAGACATCATTATTGTCTTGCAAGAAGGCAATCAACCTGCTTTTCAAGGGGTCTTTCAAAGATGCCCTGATGTGAGTAACCTTCTCAGAATCTCCCAACTCCAAAGGTATGGTAACCAAGTCCTCTGCTGGTTTTCCCCTATGTTCTTCATTCTCACGGACATCCATATCCTCGAGCGGAAGGACCTGCCCCCCAGTTCCATCCGGCCTCAGTGCGGCCACATAACAACTTCTTGCCATCTTTTGATCTCCTTTCCATTTCTGGTTGGGAACTTAATCTTTAAATGATAGGTAGAGGCAACCGCCTTAAAAGCATGAAGTCCCGTCCTACCTAGGATAGCATGGTATGTGGACGTGGCTTTGATAACCAAGAAATTTAACATCTGAGTAGCCTCCCGTGGCTCCTGCCCTATAGTCATGGGTAGCTGAATTGTCCCCTTAACTTTCGACTCCACTCCGTTGAACCCATATATGGGCATGTTTGATGGTGTCAACTGAGACTCAGCATATCCCATCTTCAAGAAGGCATCATGGAACAGAATGTCCACTGATGCTCCATTATCAATCAAGACTCTCTTCACTTGGGAGTTGCCTATCAGAGGTGAGATAACCAGTGGGTCATCATGGGGAAACTTCACCCCTTCGAGGTCCGAATCATCGAATCCAATTGAGACTTCCGTCTTTGCACGCTTCGGTGCTTCCCCTACGATGTGCATCACCTCTCGTGCATACGCCTTTCTGGAATTTCTACTTGTCCTGGCCGCTATTGGGCCACCAAAAATCATATTTATCACTGGCCCCCGGGGCTGTGGATTGCGATTACGATCATCATATTTCCTATCACAATCTCATCTTGTGTTTCCTTGATTCCCATCTTTACAAAACTTATTCAACCTTCCCCTTCGAATCAGGAACTCAATCTCATCTTTCAATTGTCTACAGTCATCGATGTCATGTCCTACGTCTTTGTGGAATCGGCAATACTGATTCTTGTTTCTTTTCTCAGGATCAGTCCTTAGTGGCTTCGGCCGTCTCACGTCCCTGTCCTTTTCTATCTCCAGCAGGATTTGGCTTCTTGGGGCGTTCAACCTTGCGTATTCCGTAAACCTTTGCCCTGGACTCCCCTTTTTAGGAGCTGAATCAGAATCTCTGCTCGTGCGTGGGTATTTATCCCTCCCGTCATATTCTTGCTCCGGCTTCCGCTTCTTGGAATTGTCACCGTTCACGGTGTTTCCCGTTCCTGACTCCTTCTTTAGACTATCCTCAGCTTTAATATACTTATCAGCCCAATGTTGGAGCTCAACCATGTTCTCAGGGGGATGTTTTTCCAGTGACCTCTTAAAGAAGAGGTCAGTGTTTCCATGCTCCAGGGCTACCATGGCCACCTTATTTTCCAAGTCAGTGATATTTAATGTCTCTTTGGTGAATCGCTTGAGGTAATCTCTCAGATTTTCATTCTTTCCTTGCACCACATACATAAAAGATGCAGAACTTTTCTCATGAACTCTCCCACTAATGAATTGGCTGACAAAAGCGGCACTCAGCTCCTTAAAAGAGCCAATCGAATTCGGGGGCAGATGGCTATACCAACGTTGTGCCATGCCCGACAGGGTTTGAGGGAACGCCCTACACTTGAGAGCGTCACTAGCCGGTTGCGACAACAGCGCGTTTGAGAATGTCCTGACGTGATTGGCGGGATCACCTGTTCCATCATAAGCCTTAATAGTAGGTATCTTGAGCTTCCTAGAAACATGAGCATTCATCACCTCCTCAGTAAACGGGGGCGTGGGATCGTCAGGATCTCCCAGTGGCATCAAATCCTTGGGATCACTCCTGGGAGTTTCCACCCTTGTTGATTTTCCAGTTGGGATATCTACCGTTCTTTGTCTCCTTGAAGACCTCTCCAAATCGATTAGGGGAATCAACCTTGAAAGCGGAGGGGGTCGATTCTGATTTTTTCTGGCTTGCTCCCTTGCCATGTCGTCCTTCAGTCTTAGGATCTCGGCCTCGTGTGCCTTAATTCTCTCAGCAACTATTTGAGGGGGTCCGTCATGGATTCTTCGGCGAGTTTGTCCTACAGGCTCCTTGCTCGGACGTCGCCTCCTTGGGGCTTCATCCCTATCTTCCTCCGATGAATCATCAGAATACGGACCTGAGTAGTCGTGGTATTGCTGGTCTAGATTGGGCCCTAAACCCCTGATGTAAGGTGGATAATACGGCTCGCTTATCTGGAGGGCATGACCGCTTGGTCTAGCCTGATACGAAGGATAGTTGAGCAACCCATACATCGGGTTCGTGCTTGCTGGAATCACAGTAGTAGAGATCTGAGCGATGAGAGGAACGGATTGGCCTCCCAAATGGGAGACTACCATCTGTAGGGGATTCGTCCCTTGAGTAGAGGGATTTGTCACCAAGGGTAATGATCCATGAGTGTGTGTTTCGGTTCCTTGAGGTTGAGTGGTTAATGTCCGGGAATCCGTCCCTGGGGGTACCTGTTCCCCAATCGAGGGTGCGGTGGTGTTGGTAGTGGTTTCAGAAAGTGTTGGTGTTCTTCGGGTGGTAACCATGGTTGATATTCGGTTTCCCATAGACGGCGCCAAATGTTGTGGAACGAAAAGTAGGGTATATTTATTACGTATTGAATGCTAAGGTTAGGGAGAGCTTCGAGCTTTAATGGCTGATCAAGTGTTTCGTGACTTAACTCGGGTCCTCACAAGATGCCTACGTATCTTGCAAATATCAAGAATCAAGCCAAAAAATGTAGTTCTATTTGTGAAGGAACAGGTCCTTATATAGGTGATGAAAATCCTAGAATTAGGATAGAAATAGGATACTTGGTGGACAAGTCATAGTTTTGTCCCACTTCTAGATCCTTCCAAAAAGGAAGTGGATAAGTATTGAAGTTGTATGTCTTGGAGAACTCCACAAGTGATTTGATTCCATATTGGACTCAATATTGGAGTCTCATATTTGGCTGATTTATTGATTACAAATTTATTATCATTATTAAGGTTTTGGGCCTCGTAATTGGGCTTTGACCTTGGGCCGTTTTAGGTTTATTTTATGTAACATTAAATACGTCCTTAGGGCTTACTTTCAGCTCATATCAGCAGCGTTATACGTGTCTAGTATATGGCCTATATAAATTCCTGGAATGTATTCTGAAAAGGACATCAATGAAATGAAATTGTTATTTTCCTCATTCTTATCTTTATAACTTTTGTCTGCTAGTTTCTCTAACCTAGAAAATCAATTACTGACATTTGGTATCAGAGCAACCGCTCCTCGGTCGCCCCTAACCCTACTTTAACCATTGGTAACCCAAAATATAAAACCCAAAAATAGATGGCTGATAAAACCAGTTTACAAAAATGTGAGAGTTCTATAACCACCATGACTGATAAGCTCAGTTTGTTTGAAGATGGACAAACATTTACCCAATATCAAATCTGCAGCCCCAAATCAGATTTTGAATCCCTTGCACGAGACAACAAGGAGGTGAAAAGGGGAATCGCTGAGCTCACGGAGCTGGTCAAAAAAGTTGTTGATGAAACATCAAACCCATTCAGAAGGCCCACCCCGTTCTCTAACACAACCGCACATCACCACTGTAAGTCATTCTCCCCACACTCCTACCCATTTTGCAACGTTTAATGATTCTTCTATTATCAATCAGTCTAAATCTAGAAGTGTCAACTGGGAGGGTTTTACACAACCCACACAACCTTTTGAACTCACAGCTCGTTATATTGACCCATTTGCCTTACCTGAATATCGAAACATTGTTGTGTTGCACTCCCCTGTTCCTCCCTTTCACTCTTAACAACACTCTACGCCCACCCAAACACCGTCGCTTACTCTGATCCTTCAACCCTCAATGCCCACGCTCTGCCTATTTACCCAATATTTCACAATAACACCCAACATATACCTTAAAGTTCATACTCATACCACCAACCTTACACCTTACAACAAACCCCACCTATCACGTTCCAACAAGGTCACAACTCAATTTCCAATAATTTGATTTCTCACACAAGAATGGGTGATAATACAAGGCAAGGTAGATCGAATAATCCACCCATCTATAAAGTCCCTAAACTGGATTTCCCCAAATTCAGGACCCCCGTGGTTGGATAGGAAAATGTGAGAAGTTTTATCAGTTACACCCTACAACGGATTTAAGGTCTAGGGTTTTATGTGCAACACTTCACATAGAGGGTGAGGCTGACATATGGTATAGGTGTGTAGAACGAGAAAAGCACAACCTACTTTGGCCTTAATTTGTTACTATGGTATGCTAAAGGTTCGCCAAAACAGGGTATGAAAACTTGGTCGGCAAATTCAATAAGTTGACACAAAAAGGAAAGGTGGATGAGTATATCTGTTAGTTTGATGAACTTCGAAACTATGCTATGATGGAGGAGGGTTTTCATAGAGAATCTTACTATGTGGACAACTTCATTAGTGGTTTAAAAGATGAAATTGCTCAATATCTCTACAACCTTAAGCCCCAAATGCTTCAAGAAGCCAGAGAACTAGCCCGTGGCCAGGAATACTATCTTAATATGTTGGACAAGCGATACAAATCTGCTGCTTTTGTTCACAAGACCGTACCTGCAGCTGCCAACTCTTACAAGGCAAACACCTACCCTGCAAAAATTATTTATGACCTGCCTGCTATAAGTAATTCCTTCTCTATATCAACTAATAGTTTCAGAAAATTAACCTTGGCTGAGATTACAGATAGGAAGCAAAAAGGGTCATGCTTCTATTGTGACCAAAAGTTCGAACCAGGTCACAACTACAGGAAAAAGAAACTGTTCATCATCATGAACGATACTAGTGAAGCAAGTGCCGTGGAAGAGGATGAACTAACTATTATCTGGGAAGGTGATGACCAGACATCTCAGGATAAGGCAACTGATACAGAGACTAAGTTCTCTTCCCATGCTCTAACTAGTTCTATGGGAACTGACACGTTGAAGAATCAAGGAAATTTGGGAAACAGATTAATCAGCATACTGCTAGATAGTGATTCGACAAACAACTTCATTTCCCAATGTCTGGCCAAGCAATTGCAGCTCAGAATGGCTCCCTGTACTCCTTTTCTCATTACTGTAGCCAATGGTGAACAATTATGGTGTAACAGTTGTGTTGACAAGTTTAATCGATGGCAGGAATAAATTTCTCTACTCCTGTTCATATAATACCATTAGGTGGCTACAACCTGGTGCTTGGTGTGGAATGGATGTCATCAGTCAGCCTTGTAACGTTCGATTACTCCCAAGAAACTGTCACCATCAATTGGGAGAATCAAAAAATTCCCTATCTCAATCACGAGCTAACTCTACATTTCAGTTGTAACTTAATGCCTCTTCACCTAAGATTAACCAAGAGGAAGCTTGATATCTAGTTCAGATATCTGCAGTTGAAGAAATTAAAGCTTCGTGTACTACCCAACCTTTACATCCTACTATATCTGCCCTTATCACTCAATATCAGGATATATTTGCTACACCCACAAGCCTTCCCCCCACACGTAAACAAGATCATCACATACCCTTAAAACCAAACAGCTCCCCTGTCAATTCCCACCCATATCGCTGTCCCATTGCTCATAGATCAGAGATTGAAAAAATTTCTAAAGAAATGCTCACAACAGGAGTAATTCGAACTAGTACGTCTCCATTTGCTTCCCCAGTTCTGCTTGTTAAGAAAAAAGACAATACCCAGAGGCTCGTGGTTGATTACAGGGCCCTAAACGAGCTCACAATAAAAAATAAATACCCCATACCAGTTATTGAAGAGCTCCTCTCAGCATTTATGGGCAACAATGTGTTTACAAAACTTGATTTATGTATTGGTTATCACCAAATACGAATCAGCCCTGAAGATATCTTCAAAACGGCCTTTCGTATGCATCAAGGGTTGTTTGAGTTTGTAGTTATGCCGTTCGGACTTATGAACACCCCTGCCTCCTTCCAAGACCTCATGAATGATGTCTTCTCTGATTATATTTGAAAATTCGTACTCGTGTTCTTCGACGATATATTGATTTATAGCAAGGATCACGATACTCATCTCGAACACCTTCAATTAGTTTTTAATAAACTCAAGGAACACCAGCTCTTTGTTAAACTAAGCAAATGTGAGTTTGCACAACCGAGGGTCGAGTATCTTGGTCATATAATTTCTGGATAAGGTGTGGCTGCAGATGAAAATAAAATAGAGGCTATGAGGGATTGGCCTACTCCAAAAAATGTGAAATCCTTACGAGGATTCCTAGGCCTTACAGGGTACTATCGACGCTTCATTAAAGGCTATGGTAACCTAAAGTAAGCCTCTAACACAACTCTTGAAGAAGGGGAAGTTTTCATGGTCAAAGAAAGCTGATTCCGCTTTCAACACTCTCAAGGAGGTTATGTCAAACACCCCAGTACTTGCTTTCCTTGATTTCTCAAAACCTTTAGTCATCGAGACTGATGCAAGTAAACTAGGAGTGGGGGATGTTATGATGCAGGATGGTCAGCCCATCGCTTAAATGAGTAAGGCTTTAGGCCCAAAACACCTGAGCTTATCCACATACGAAAAGGAATTATTGGCTGTCATCATTGCTACACAGAAGTGAAGAGCTTACCTTATGGTCCATCCTTTCAGAGGAATAAGGTCAAACACATACACCCTCCTAGGTTATTGCAGCCAATTGCCCTACAAGATGGTTCTTGGGAAGTTGTTTCAATGGATTTCGTCGAGGGCCTCCCTAAATCAAAGGGCAAGGACACCATCTTGGTGGAGGTTGACCGGTTTACTAAATACTGCCACCTCATTCCATTGACCCACCCCTATACTGCTAGTAAAATTGCTCAAGAATTCATTGATGGTGTGGTCAAGCTGCACGGAATGCCTCGAGCTATTATCTTTGATCGTGACCCCATCTTTATCATCACCTTTTGGAGGGAACTTTTTACTTCATTGGGTACCAAGATTAAGCTTAGCACGGCTTACCATCCTCAAACGGATGGCCACACCGAGCGTGTCAACCAATGTATTGAGATGTTTCTTCGCTGTATTGCTGGACACAAGCCTGGATCCTGGTCTACTTGGTTATCCTTGGCTGAATGGTGGTACAACACTTTACACAATTCTGCTCTTAACATATCACCGTTCCAGGCACTATACTCTACTCCTCCTCCTTCACTCAACTACACTTATACTCGAACCTCATATGCTGCAGTTAATGAGTATTTCCAGGACATGTAAGCAACCCAACAACTCATCAAAGACAACCTCATAAAGGCCCAAGAGCGTATGAAGTGGTACTGGGACAAAGTCTTCTTGAAACTGCAGCCATATCGCCAACAATCGGTAAATGAACGTAGAAATCACAAAATCTCGGCCAAGTTCTATGGGCCATACTGGGTGTTAGAGAAAATTGGCCAAGTTGCTTACAAACTGGACCTCCCCCCTGAAGCAAAGATACACAACGTCTTTCATGTGTCTCAATTGAAGAAATTGGTTGGCTCTCGACACGATGTTTAAGTCACTCTGTCCATTGTTACTGAAACTGGGGTCATTGATCCACAACCTATCGCTATCTTGGAGCATAAAATGGTCAAGAGAGGTAATCATCCAGCTGTTATGATCCTTGTGTAGTGGGAGAATGGTACACCACAAGATGCTACTTGGGAAAAATGGGAAAAGATTTCGAAACTTTATCCCAACTTTAATCCTTAATGACAAGGATTTGGTAAAGAAGGGGGGTATGTCACGATCACTGATGGTGGGAATATCCTTTTTTAATAAACGGTGCCATTTGGAACTGCAGCTGTGTCGTTTAAGTAAATTCACAATATTGATTTTGTGGAATAAACAATAGTATATGTACTTAGGTAGTGTGGTTGGCTGTTATTAGTGGGGGAATAGCATCGTTACACGTGTCTAGATGGCCTATATAAACTCCTGAAATGTATTCTGAAAAGGGTATCAATGAAATGAAATTGTTATTTTCCTCATTCTTATCTTTATAACTTTTGTCTGCTAGTTTCTCTAACTTTCTCAACTACTGACAACATGAACAACTAACGGTTAACCACATCGATACATATTCATTGTATAATTTTCACATCGATCTTTTAAGTAGAGAAGCAAGTTTATGAAAGTAAAAATTTTATATACTTTTTTTTCAAAATTTTCATTCCAAAATTGGAAATTTAAGTGAAAATAAGTGGTTTGTAAAAAATACTTAATATTACAAATATATTCTTATTACTTAAAAATTTTATTTTTTATATTCAAGGATTAAGTTGTAATTCTTGCAATTCGAGAGCAGTGTTAATAAAATCTATTTTGTTCTATTTTCCTTTTTTAAACTTAGGAGCGAAACATGTTATTTTTCTTTTCAATTTACTCCACGGAGAGTATGCAGAGCAAACCTGCAAGTCCATTATTATTTCAGTCAGAGGCCGAAAGAGAACAAATACAAGTACAGACTAATAATACCTGCAATAAAAAACATTAGGGCGTTAAGAAGTTACCAGACGAGGTTAAACTACATTAACATGACTAATATATAATCTTTCTCAGATCTTTTGAAATGACTGCGAGCTTATCAAACTTTTCAAAAGTATGAACCCAACAATATGTACTTTTCACTCAAGTCGAGTTTATCCAACATACATTTATCTCTTAGCATCTAACAATACACAGTCAAGAAGTGAGTCATCATCTTCTTGCATGATCCGACTTCAGCAGAAAAAATGCAGCTTGATCAGTATGCATATTGATGTTCCGATCAAAAATTCATTGTTCCGTCACTTTATAACCACCATTCCACCAAGATGTCCTGGCAAAAATCAGAGCTTAATGTTGGCTGTAGCTAGCTACAACAAATTTCCTGTATCCAAACTTAGCACCACATTAGTTCCTGTACAAGATACATTGATTCCCTGAAAAAGCAGTTCTATTTTGAACCTTTGTCTATAATTGAAATTACTATTTTTTTTGAATTATTTTACAAATTACAACATTTTGATCATCCCGTGACTGTAATTTGTTTCTTTATCAGGCTTGTACATTTTGCTACTGTAGGTTGCACTAACGCACTTTTTCGTAATCTTAATTGTAAGATTAAGAATTAAGATTAGAAATAGAAAAGTACTATGAATCAGTAAGATAAAATTGAAAGCTACCAAGTTAGAATCACAGCTTTTAGATAATACATGATCACTAATATTGCACACACACATACTTGTGATTGACAAGATCACACAAGTAAGCAAAAATAGTCATAATAAGATTACTTTGCTTCACTATTTTATCCTTCATCTGCTTGAGTTTCTTCTCTAAACTTCTTGTATATGTCACCCTTATAAAATTCTCTAGTTCTTAGCACCAAAATGAAAGAAGCTAAAGCTCCAAAACATGCAGCAGCAGCCAGGATTATAAAAGATTGCCTGTAACAGTGAGTGCCAATGCAAGTCAATTCTCCGCTTGATGACCTGTGCAAGTTTTTCCGTGAAAGATCTTTTAGTGCCTCGTGATCATACAAAACTCCAGTGATCCTTACGTTCAGTAAGTACGAACCAACAGGACTTGCCAACTGCCCCACATTGAACAATGTAGCGTAGTGCTTCAGGCCAAATATCTCAGATATTATGGCATTGAGTAATGGAAACTGTGCTCCAAATGAAAATCCAATGATTACAGATGCCACATACACTGATCCCGGGACAGGAAAGGCTATAAGGAGGTGACCAACACATGACAAGAAGAGGAAGAGTGTTGTCATAAGAGGCCTAGGAAATTTGTATTTAACTAGAAGTTTTTCAGAGATCAGACCAGCAAATATTCTTCCAAAGTAGTTCCATATGCTTACTAGAGATACGAACGAGTTTACGTTTTTCATCGGATATCCCAGTGACTCTCCGATTTGACCCAAGTTGTCTATTGCAGTCAAGTTCGAGCCAATTCCACAAGCTGTTGAGATTAGCAAAATTAGCATGTCTACACTAAATAGTGCTTGAAGGATTGTGTAATCTTCTCCTCTTGGTGGTTTATTCCATATCTCGGAAAAACAAGAAGTTCTTGGCACTTCTTCTGATCTTGTCGTAGAATATGCTGGTATCTCAATCCTCACATCATTAGTGGGAATTTTCTTTTGGTTCCAGAGAAATAGCTCTTCTCGAAAAACGATAAATAGAGGGAAAAAGAGTAGACCACAAACTATAGTGGCACTTGCATCATAAGCAACTGGTGGAAAAGTTACCAGTTTCTGAGTTATGGTCATGGCCATCAGAAACAATGCTAACACAAGTGATACATAAAGAAACTGATACAGAACTCTGATCTCATTTGGCTGTCTACCAGCGCTAATAGTCCGAATTGTGTAGACGAAAGCCATTGATATTGCAGCCGGGAGCCATGCAATAAGAAAGATAAGGGACTGAGGGTCATTGCCATAGAGAGCCAAGTAAATCTGAGTCATGATAGCTCCACTTAGTCCTGCAAAACCCTTCAAGAGGCCTAACAGTACGCCACGATTCTCAGGAAAGTTCTTAACACATGTGACAAGAACTCCGGTATTTGCAAAGTTAAGAGAATTGGCTGCAATGCACATATAAGTACACATCTGCCACACTTTTGGCTTGGCTATCTTGCCAGTGACAGCAAGCCATATCACAAAGTAACCAACAAAATTCAGAGACGAACCCATTATCAGAAGGAACCAAGTTGGAGTTACCTCAGCGATTAAGCCAGAGAAAATCCCAACATTTGAGCCGAGATCCTTGAAGAATCCAATAAGATTGAGTGTGCTCTGATCATAGCCTAAAGAAGCTTTAATCTCCTTGGAGTAAATCCCAAATATGTAAGTACCTCCTACACCAGCCATGATTGTAAAAGATGCAAAAAGAGAGAGCCAACGACCACGAAAAACGTGTAACGCAAACTCAAGCCTGCTGCCTTTAGCCGCAGAACTTAAGTTTTCTGCCATTGTTAGCTCTATAGTCATGCTTCTACTATGTCACAAGAAGATAAGTTACACTCTAACAAGCATGACCTCCTGTTATATATAGAACAATGAAAAGCTCAGTAAGCACCACATGATATATGTGTGTGGCTGAGAATCTAGCACTTTTTTGAAATCTTTAGGAGTAAAGTTTAGAATCCCTTTTCTTAAAATGATGGGCAACGACAAATGGTCATCTCAAAATTTTTGAAACCTTTGTCATAGTGGTAATTCCTCATTTTGAGGTTAATGATTAATATTTTTTTTTAACTTACCTATCACAGACGGGTCGAGGGTTCAAAACTCATGAATCTGAATTATTATTTTAAATAAAAGGGGGTGACAGAGGAATGAGCCCCTTATAAATTGGGACCTATGCAGTCACACATCCTCCACTCCTGTTCACACATCCTGCGTTCTACTTAGGGAGGGGCAGTATTCCAGTACCATGTCTCCACTTGCTTGATTGCACATTTGTTTTTGGTTAGGTCAGTTAGGCTAATAATTCTAGAATATCAGTAATAGGCTTTGTCATATTGATTATAATCTTCCATTTATGTCCAAAACTTTAGGATTTGCATTTCCAGGTTTAGGTTAGGATGAAACTCCCTATCCAAATTAATTTGAAATTGACTTCCAATAAATTTGCGGTCACCAGGTGGTCCTAGGCACTAACTCGTCACAATAATGATTCTTTTTGTTTCATTCACACCCATTTTTACCCAACCATGGAACTATGATTGCCCTGTTTTCTGAATCATGGTACCGATACCTAGGTTATGGTTAATGAATTTATTGATAGCATAGTGACAACGCTTTTGCCTTCTCGCTCGTGGGAGGGCACAATATGAATGTAACATACCAAAAAACATGCTATTAAACTACGCTCTGATCTCCATTCGCAGAAGAGATTTAGAAACTCTTAGACATATGAATCTTTGGTACTTGTAAAATTAAACCTCTGACCTCAATGTGATACTGTCTTAACAGTTTCTTCGCTGTGAAAATTTATTCTCAGTACTCATTAGTATTGTTATATGTCTGATCACAGAACTTTGTGAAATGCTAGCTTTTCAGTAAAGTGTGAAATCCGTCCATCAAAGTTTACTCTAGAAACAGAAGAACTTATTTTGATTATATATGCTACCTACCACTAAGGTTGTGTTCACTTGGGGAGAATGGAATGAGGTAGGAATGGAATGAAAATTGTAAACAAAATTTATGAAGAAAGAAGGGATGTTGGGGGAAATAATGAACAAATATGGGGGAGAAAAAATTTCTTATGATGAAAATTGCAAGGAAAATGATGATGATTGGGAATGGAGCATTCCTTCCAAAACATGTGGGTTAGAACTTTAGTTTAAATTGTGTGGAAAGGAATGAAGTAAGGAATGAAAATTTAAACATTTTTCTCAATCTTCCCCAAATAAGAGTATAAATTTCATTCCATTCTTCCCCCATTCAATTCAAGTGAAGTGAACATAGCCTAATAATTCATCTGTATCTTCTGAACTTATCATCAAACATGGCAAGTGGAATCAAATCACACAGAAGAGTGGAGCTACTTTAAGGTCCAGCAACATGGTAAAATAGACCTACCTTGGTTTTACACATTCCATTAATAGTTGACTTGCTACATTAGTAGTGCATGTGGATTTATGTAGCCAACAACCCATTAAAAGGATGGAGTGTGTAATAGTGTTACGAAAACCGAGACTCATTAATTTCCTACTTGATAGTTGGGACACTGGCTAGCTAGCGAGGAATCTACCGACATGATGAAGTGATAGAATATGAAATGAGGAATCTACCGACATGATTAAGTGATAGAATATGAAATAAACTTGTACTACCATTTAAGCTTATTGGTTAAGAGTAGATAAGAGTCAGAACGGTACATAATCAACATGTTTAGTGACACCAATACAATCCGAATCCAAAACTCATGTTAAAAAATCCGAATTCAGAACTGTCACTTATAGCTAAGGCTTCATATCAGGAACACCTTGCTTTCAAAGTTAGTCCTGTAGTATCCACTGTTATCCATAGGTTCCGATTTCTATAAACGTTTTAGTTAAGCAAAAATTTCATCACAGATAGCTAACCATCTCATCATTAAGCAAAAAGTGTTAGGCAACCTACCTTGCCTAATTGTCTTATTTGTCAAACTCACAACAACCTCCCCACCTACTACCTCCCCCCTCCTATAAATACCCCCTCCCCCTTCATTCTAAAAACACACCAAAATTTCTTCTTCCTCTCTTACTTCTCAGTATATATATAGCTTCTAGATAGTCCGTCTAGTAGGAAACTTACCTTGTGGTAGTTTCAAGCAGGTCAGGATAGGGGGCCCTCGTGCTACTCTATTCTTTCGTTTCGAGGGAGTTTGTGTGAGTGTCAGGCTGCAGCCATCGGAATCTGTCCCGCTGCAGCATTAGGAGTTCATCCAGCTGTTGTAGTTGCTACAAAGGGAGTTCATCCAGGTTATCCGGTCAAGTACCGAAGGAGTAGGGAATCGTTATATTTCTATTTAGTTGTGTCTCAAGTGTTAAGTGTTACTTCGTAAACTTGAGAGAGAATATTGTAACCATTGTTATCATTATAGTGGAAACATACGGAGCTGGTCTCGTGGTTTTTACCTCTTTACTTTAAGGGGGTTTTCCACGTATAAATCTTGGTGTTCATCTGTCTTTATTATTGACTGTTATAATCTCCGTATTTAATTTACGCAAAGACAGGAAACGGGAATTCCTAACAAGTGGTATCAGAGCTGGGGCCCACATTGTTGGTGTCGAGGAAAGTGCTTTGTGCGCAGTGGTTACTTGATAACGCGCCGTACTAATACGGAAGGCTCCCCAAACACATCCACTTTCCTGGCCAACTTGTGTGGTTCTAAGTGAGATTCCCATAGTCTTTTGGTAAATTAAAATGGATTATTCTTCCAGTGTAATGGTAAACCTAACAGCTTCAAATTATCCGATGTGGAAAAGCAGAATAAAGGATTTGCTTTATAGTAAGGACTTGTTTGATCCGGTGGAGCTGAAAGGAGTTAAACCTGCAGCAAAGTCTGATGCTGACTGGAAGAAGATGAACATGAAAACTATCAGTCTCATTCGTCGATGGATTGATAATTCGGAGTATCATCATGTCTCTGAAGAAGAAGATGCTTATACGCTTTGGACGACATTAGAGTCTACGTTCCAAGAGAAAAGTTCACAAAATGTAACTTTTCTAGTTCGTCAGCTAGTGAACATGAGGTACCACGATGGGAACAACATGTCAGAGCATATGAGCGAATTCCAAGGGTTGTTAAATCAACTATCAAATATGAAGATGGAGTTTGAGCAGAAATTCCAAGCAATATTTCTTCTCAACACTTTACCATCCAGCTGGGATACGCTAGTGGTGGCAGTAACTAATGCTGTACCAACTGAGCAACTAACGTTGCGATCAATTAAGCAGAGTATCCTTAGTGAATCCATGAGAAGAAAGGTACAAGGAGTAAACCACGATTCCCAGGCTCTTGTTACTGAGAACAGGGGCAGAAGCAACTACAGGGAGAGAAACCGAGGACGTAGTAAAAGTAGGAATTTTGGTAATTCTGGTGGCAAATCAAATGCCAATGTTGAATGCTACTATTGTAAGAAAAAGGGTCATTACAAAAAGGATTGTAGGGCCTGGCTCAAGCAACAGAACAATGGTCAGCAAGGGAAACATGCGGAGAAAAGTACAACAGCTGGATGACAGAAGATGTTGTGATCCTTTCTTTTGGGGAAGAAGAATGCTTACATGTTGATGATCAGAAGGTCGAATGGGTGATAGATACTGGAGCAACGTATCATGCAACACCCACTCAGGAATTCTTTACAACGTACAAGTCAGGGGACTTTGGTACTGTAAGAATGGGTAACTCAGATCAATCAAAGATCACAGGCATTGGTGACATCTGTATTGAAACAAACACGGGTTGTTCAATGACTTTGAAAGATGTCAGGCATGTTCCGGACTTATGGCTCAACTTGATTTCCGGCATGGCGCTAGACAAGCAGGGGTACGTAAATACCTTCGGTGGTGGAAGGTGGAAGCTTACTACGGGTTCATTGGTGGTTGCAAGAGGATCCACTTGTGGCTCTTTGTACAAGACACAAGTGAAGATGTGTTCAAATGCTTTGAATACAGTTGAAGATGAAGCTTCAGCAAGTTTGTGGCACAAGAGGCTTGGTTACATGAGCGAGAAAGGGCTACAGATCTTAGCGAAGAAATCCCTCATTCCGTTTGCTAAAGATACTACATTGCAGCCCTGCGAATATTGTTTATTTGGGAAACAACATAGAGTATCTTTTAGCAGTCCACTGAAGAAAAAGTTGGGGCTGTTAGAAAGAGTTTATTCTGATGTATGTGGTCCGTTTGAGGTGGAGTCCTTAGGCGGAAATAGGTACTTTGTTACCTTCATTGATGAAGCATCTCGAAAGGTGTGGGTTGAGATACTCAAATCCAAAGATCAAGTGTTTGAGTACTTCCAGAAGTTTCATGCCATGGTTGAAAGATCAACAGGGAAACAACTGAAGTGCCTTCGTAGTGACAACGGGGGGGAGTACACTTCAAAAAAGTTTCAAAAGTACATTACAAAGCATGGTATCCGGCATGAAAGAACAGTTCCTGGCACCCCACAACAAAATGGCATTGCGGAAAGAATGAACCGCACCATTGCTGAACGAGTCAGATGCATGTTGAAAATGTCTAAATTGCCGAAGTCATTT
This sequence comes from Saposhnikovia divaricata, assembly GCA_036435485.1. NCBI lineage: Eukaryota > Viridiplantae > Streptophyta > Magnoliopsida > Apiales > Apiaceae > Saposhnikovia > Saposhnikovia divaricata. Next base: position 47,541,475 of record CM071594.1, on the reverse strand, counting down.
TGGGGAGAAGCTGTAAGAACAGCTTGCTACTTGATCAATCGATCTCCATCGGCCCCTCTGAATTTTGAGATTCCAGAGAAGATCTGGTTAGGAAAGGATGTTTCCTATTCCTACTTGCGAGTGTTTGGATGCAATGCTTTTGCACACATCCCAAAGGAGCATAGAACAAAGCTTGAAGATAAAACAACTCCGTGTATTCTCGTTGGCTACGGGGATCCAGAGTTTGGGTATCGGTTGTGGAATCCTGAATCGAAGAAGATTTTCAGAAGCAGAGATGTGGTTTTCCATGAGTCTCAAAATTATGAGAATTTTGGGACCACTCAACAACCAAGGCAAGCTAGAAATCCAGATACATTAGAAGATGATGGAGAGGATATGGCAGATGATGAGGCTGCTGAGCAGGGGGAGCTACCGCCTCATCCTGAAGCTGAAGAAACTCAGCCACAACGTTCTACGAGAGAACGGAGACCATCAGGAAGATATCTTTCATCCGAGTATATCTTAATTGCTGATGAAGGGGAGCCCGAGACCTTTGAGGAAGTCAAGACTCATAAAGAAAGCAGTTGCTGGTTGAAAGCAATGCAAGAGGAGATGGATTCTTTAAACAAGAATGAAACTTATGAGTTGACTACACTTCCGAGAGGACGAAAGGCTTTGAGGAACAAATGGGTCTTCAAAGTAAAAAGGGATGATGAAAAACTTGTAAAGTATAAAGCACACTTGGTGGTTAAAGGCTTTGCACAGAAGGAAGGCATTGATTTCGATGAAATCTTTTCTCCGGTTGTAAAGATGACATCAATCCGAATAGTTCTCGGATTAGCTGCTAGCATGGATCTTGAGCTTGAGCAGTTAGATGTGAAAACTGCATTCCTTCATGGAGATTTGAAGGAAGAGATCTACATGCACCAGCCAGAAGGATTTGAAGTGAAAGGGAAGGAGCATATGGTTTGTAAACTCAAGAAGAGTTTATACGGGCTTAAGCAAGCGCCAAGACAGTGGTACAAAAAGTTTGATTCATTCATGAGGAATCATAAGTTCAAGAGAACTGCATCCGATCACTGTGCTTATGTGCAAAGGTTTCCTAACGGTAACTTCATTATCCTGCTGCTTTATGTTGATGATATGTTAGTGGTCGGCCAAGATGCTAACATGATCCGCAAGCTGAAAGAAGATTTGTCCAAGTTCTTTGATATGAAAGACTTGGGTCCAGCAAAACAAATCCTAGGGATGAAGATTGTTCGTGACAGAACAACTCGGAGGTTGTGGCTTTCACAACAGGGATATATTGAACGGGTATTGAAAAGGCTCAATATGGATGATGCTAAACCTGTTAGCATACCATTGGCGGGACATTTTAAACTGGACAAGAAAATGTGTCCGTCAACAGACAAGGAGAAGGAGGATATGGAGGAAGTTCCTACTCATCCGCAGTGGGGAGTCTTATGTATGCATTGGTTTGTACAAGACCAGATATTGCTCATGCTGTTGGAGTTGTGAGTAGATATCTGTCAAATCCAGGAAGAAAGCACTGGGAAGCAGTTAAATGGATTCTCAGATATCTCAAGGGCACTTCCGGGTTATGCTTGAAGTATGGACACGGTGAACCAGTCTTAGAAGGTTTTACAGATGCTGACATGGCAAGACATCCAGATGGGATGAAGTCCACGTCAGGGATGCTTTTCACTTTTGCGGGGGGAGCTGTAGCATGGCAGTCCAAGTTACAAAAGTGTGTTTCGTTGTCAACAACCGAATCAGAGTATATTGCTGCTTGTGAAGCAGGCAAGGAGCTGGTTTGGTTAAAGCGGTTTCTCCAAGAATTGGGTCAGAAGCAAGACAACTTTGAGTTGTATTATGATAGCCAGAGTGCTATTGACTTGAGCAAGAATGCTACTTGTCACAGTCGTACTAAGCATATTAATGTACGTTACCATTGGCTACGGGAACAGGTTGAAGATGGGGTGATACAGATAGAGAAGATACACACGGATAAGAATCCGGCTGATATGATGACGAAGGTCGTTCCACGGGAAAAGTTGGAGCTGTGCAAGCGGGGTGCAGGTATGGAGTGCAAGTGATTAACTGTGAGTTTGGAAAGAGGGGGAGATTGTTAGGCAGCCTACCTTGCCTTATTGTCTTATTTGTCAAACTCACAACAACCCCCCCACCTACTACCTCCCCCCTCCTATAAATACCCCCTCCCCCTTCATTCTAAAAACACACCAAAATCTCTTCTTCCTCTCTTACTTCTCAGTATATATATAGCTGCTAGATAGTCCGTCTAGTAGGAAACTTACCTTGTGGTAGTTTCAAGCAGGTTAGGATAGGGGGCCCTCGTGCTACTCTATTCTTTCGTTTCGAGGGAGTTTGTGTGAGTGTCAGGCTGCAGCCATCGGAATCTGTCCCGCTGCAGCATTAGGAGTTCATCCAGCTGTTGTAGTTGCTACAAAGGGAGTTCATCCAGGTTATCCGGTCAAGTACCGAAGGAGTAGGGAATCGTTATATTTTTATTCAGTTGTGTCTCAAGTGTTACTTCGTAAACTTGAGAGAGAATATTGTAACCATTGTTATCATTATAGTGGAAACATTCGGAGCTGGTCCCGTGGTTTTTACCTCTTTACTTTAAGGGGGTTTTCCACGTATAAATCTTGGTGTTCATCTGTCTTTATTATTGACTGTTATAATCTCCGTATTTAATTTACGCAAAGACAGGAAACAGGAATTCCTAACAAAAAGAACAATCATATCCACTCATGTCTCGGTGTTGACTTGGTGTATATATTTACGCAAAGACAGGAAACAGGAATTCAAGTAACTTAAAACTGAGATTACATAAAGTCATACACAATTTAAACCAACTAAATTGAAATTAGTAGATTACCACTTGAGGTTGAGATTCAATTGCTTCTTTTTCGAAAGTATCATGTTTAGAAACTTGATTATCGGATGGTCCGTCCTCCATTGCAAGCCTTCAATTGAGAGTATAGTATGAGTCCGCCAATTTGGGGATTAGGTTTCGGCGTCTTCGCTAGTTCGCTTCAAACTCAGTCTGGTCTAGTGGTCTTGGTCTCTGACTTTGTTACTCACTCGTATAGTCGTATCGTATTGCTCTGGTCTAGTGGTCTGTGATTTTCTGTAATACAAATATATTGGGCTATTGGCCCATCAGCAATCTACACTCTACAGCCCAACTGCATTACTTTTATTTTCAAAATTTATATGTATTGTGAATAATCAGTGTAAAAATGTTTTTAAAAAATATTGTTATAAAATATATAAAATATTTATTTATTTATTTTAAATTTTCGGATTGGATTCGGGTTTTTTCGGATCGGATCCGACAAGAAACCGAAACCGCATAATCGGATTCGGTTTCGGTTTTTAATTTTTCGGTTTCGGTTTCGGATCGGTTTTATACGGATCGGTTTTTAGCGGATTCGGATTCGAATTTTTTTGGATTTTTGAACAGCCCTAATATTTAGTCAGTCTATAAAGGTCTGAAACTTGATTCTGGATATAAGTTGCAGAGTTACAATTTTGTATGAACTGAACTAGCATAGCAATAGCCAGGTGCTTAACCGGTTAAAATGTATTTTATTTCATTTTATCCACTACCCATCGATTTAATTATGAACTGACAGTAATTAGATTCATCGGATGCTCTTTTCAAACATAATTGTTCATCCATTTTAGTTAGGGGTGTTCACGGTTTGGCCAACCCGACCAATCCGATCAAAACCGGGCACTTTTCAACCGATCCAAACCGATTTTTTCCAACCCGATGTATACTCGGATTGAAAAAACGTCAACCCGATTTTAATGGGTTGGATATGGCTTTCGGTTTTTAAAATCCGATCCAATCCAACCCGATCCGATTGAAAATAAGATAATTAAAATATATAAGCCCAACCCATTAGACATTAGTATTAGTATTAGTATTAGTATTAGTCCAGTCCAGTAGTCCACTATAGTCTGACTCCGGAGTCCGGTCCATTACAATTTACCCTATCAAAGTATCACGTATTACAAATACACTAATTTGTATGATTGATTCATCTATGTTATGATTCAGTTCAAATTTAAAGACTATGTCTAGAGTTTAATCAATTTCTTTTTATGTGTTAAAATTCAGAATTTCAGATATTTAAGACCTATGCTATTTGTGTTGCATGAATGATTGTAATATTTTGTTGAACTATTTCCGATTTGTTTTGAACTCTCATTTTCAGTTTTATTTTTTTTGATAAAAAATTTATTTATATATTTACTAACCCGATCAATCCGATCCAAACCGAAATACACTAAATGGGTTGGTTTACAAATTCTACTTTTATGGGTTGGATTGAAAATTTTCTAAACCGATTAAATTGGGTTGGGTCATAAAATTCTCCCAACCCGCCCAACCCAATCCGTGAACACCCCTAATTTTAGTACACTGTACGCAGTAGAATAATGTTACTTTTAAGGTTTCAACGGCCCAATGTGAAATTATTTATGCAACTGGATTATTACTCATTTTGTATCTTCCTTGCAACTTGCTACATTTTTATTTTGGGATAATTTTATTCATACCCATCTTAAGTTTTGGGCTTTTAAAAATATAGAGCCCAACTATCAGTAATTCTGGCGGAACGGCAGCTACTTTACTTAATTTTAAAAATACGGTAGTTCTGTTATAACAAACAAAAACTCCCCGCGCCTCTCATTCACTCCAGATCCAACCTTCGATTCACGCATCTCCAATCTTCTCCTTCAGTTTGCTGGCCCCGCAGGGGCAAATTCACGACTATTGTATGTTGAATCGGAGCTCCGGCAAGAGTTTTACAAAACCGATTAAAATTTGTAAGTGAATTTATGTGTTTTATGTATGTATCTTTGCAAAATTGGTACTAATGTAGAGATAGATACCAAACTGAGATGAGAGCTTTTCTTATAGAATGAGAAAGTATGTATGTATGTCCGTTTATGTGTTTACTGTATTTATATGTGTAGATTTGTAGGATAGGCTGATTGATTATGTGTGTTTGAATTGAATCTATAGAGAATGATTAAGTACAATATGAGGAACAAAATTGTGATGAAATTCTGTTCGTACCGATTTGATACATTAGCTTTTTAATTTGTGTATGTATATATGAAGATTTGTCTGTGATGTAGATGTAGAGATGAAATTCAGAGGAAAGCTTTTGTTATAGAATGTGCAATATGTATGTTTGTTAATGCGTTTTGTGTAGACTTGTAGCATAAAGTGATTGTTTGAGTGTGATTTGAATTGAATATGTAGAGAAGGATTAACAGAAAATAAGGAACAAATACGAATAAAATTCAGTTGCTCTTTTGCACTCGCTAACTGTTTTGTTCGAGTGTAATTTTGTGTTTCATCAACTGCCTGCATATTTACGATATGATACTATCAGTCGATTTGAACTCTGTTTACATCTTTGCTGATTTGATAATGTTTTTAATTCTTAGGTATATTAGGAGTTTAGTAGATTGTGACATTCTAAATAAGAGGCCCCGCAGGGGCACACATTTTGGATTATATGTGTTTGCTGTTTAGTAGGTTTGTAGGTACCCTTATGAAATGAGTGTATCACATTGGATCAATAGTTAATCATTATATAAAAGTTCGTATACATTGCAGGGGTCTTTAATTGAAACAATGGATCAAAGAACCGGGGAAGAATTGACCCTCTCTCAATGCAATAGTGGAAATATTCAGTTGGGAAATTTCAAACCCTTTGTATTTCGAGGTAGTAAGGCATCTGCAAAGGCCTTTTAACATGCATCTGGATATTATTGAAATCCAGATTCGTTTTAACAAGAATCTCCGGAGATCTCTAAGGATCCACAAATGCTGGATGAATTTCACATTCTGGACGACTTTGACACCATCGGCTGAGGGTTTTAGGTCTAGATTTAGGTTTCATGTAATGAATTATCTAGATCAATTGGGAGTTATTTCAATTAACACTGTAATTAGGGCAGTTCAACATTTTTATTCTAGATATGAAAGACATATTGTACACATTCAGCAAGAAGAATCAATAAAATTTATGCTTTATTGAATTTAAATTGTTCATTTGTATCGATACAATATCATTTGTTCATTTATTGAATTGTTATGAATGGAACTGATATGACATCTATGGATTTGTTAATTTGTTCATTTTCTGTGTAACAGGCCCCGCAGGGGCACCAATCTTATTAGTCAGATTCTAATATTTCTATCAGTTGCAACATTTTCAACCCTGTTTGCAACCTTCACAACCATGGTTGCATAGGTTGCAAACAAGGTTGCATAAGTTGCAAACAAGGTTGCAGAAGTTGCAACTACTATATATCAATATTAGTTACAGTTAACAACTTTTAAATGTTAATGTTATAATTGGTTGCAGAAAAATGGAAAACATTGCTGTTATTCTCCAACACAATGGGGTATGGGATGAATGCAAAAATTATATCAACTTTGAGGTATGTGGATTGTTGATTCCTAACGACTGCAACTACAACAACTTGGTCGCAATGATATACAATGAACTGAAGTTGGAACCCGGGTCAGTTGGTTTTATAATAGAGTATCAAGTAAGAGATGGATACCCTCCTTTTAAGATAATAAATGATAGTCAACTCATGTTCTATTTGGAGCTCAAGAAAAAGGAATCCGATTTCACAAAGTTCCCTTTATGCTTGACGAATGAAATTAAAAGCCTCCAGCCTTTTTCCACAACAAGCGATTTGTTGTTCTTTGAGGCTACACAATCAGAAGATGTTGCATCAAATGTTGTTTATGAGCAGTCTGTTGGTACTGTTTCGGATGTGGTTACGGACTATGTTGAGTTTGCAGAGCTTATTGCTAGGCAGGTTGTTGTGTTTGATGAAGTTGCAGACAAATGCGTTGAAGAAAACCAGTTGAACAAGGATGTGGTCATTAGCAACAAATACCATAAGCACATTGAAGTTGGTCAGGTATACATAGATAAAGAGACATTGAAGATTGCTTTGGGCCACTATGCGATCGACAAGAACTTCCAATATAGTGTGCAAAAGTCTTGTAAAAAAGAGTATCTTGTTTCTTGTGTTGACAAAAGTTGTAAGTGGATGTTACGAGCATCAAAGAAAGGGAAAGCAAATTGTTTCGTCATCAAAAAGTTTCATGATATTCATACATGTGATCTGGGGATCAGATTTAAAGATCAGCGACATGCAAGCTCATTGCTCATTGCAGATATGATTAAAAACAAGTTTTCAAATATTAAAACAAAGTACACGGTTGCTGATATCGTGAGAGACATGAAGAAAGATCACAAAGTACAAGTCACCTATGGAAAAGCTTGGAGATCTAAAGAAAAAGCTTTAGAACTGATGAGAGGAAATGAAACCGAATCGTATTATGAACTTTTCTCTTATCTATACATGTTGCATAGTTCAAATCCAGGATCAGCGGTTATAACAAAACAAGATGAAGATGGATGTTTCAGGTACGTTTTTGTGGCATTGTATGCTTCGATGAAAGGCTGGATAAATTGCATACCCACTGTCATTGTTGATGGCACGTTCTTGAAATCAGTACATGGAGGTACATTATTGGTTGCAGCAACTCAAGATGCAGGGGGTAAAATTTTTCCATTGGCATTTTCCGTAGTGGACTCAGAAAATGATATGGCATGGGAATGGTTCTTTGACAAGTTCAAGCAAGCTTATAGTGTACGGGAAAACATGACAATAATCTCTGATCGTCATGAAAGCATCATTAAGGCAGCGAGTAGAGTATACCCGGAAGTACCACATGGATTTTGTATTTATCATCTCTTGAATAACCTGAAAAGTAAGTTCAAGAGGAGCTCAAACAAGATAAAGGTTGATTTCTTTAATGCTGCCAATGCATACACTGTAAATAAATTTGAATATCACATGAACCAACTTGCAAATATTGACAGCAGGATTCAACCATTTTTAGAGCAAGTTGGATATGACAAGTGGGCAAGGGTTTACTCAGTGAATAATAGATACTCGAACTTGACATCTAACATTGCAGAATCTTTGAATGCTGTAATCACAGAGATAAGAGAGTTACCGATATGTACAATGTTAGAATCTTTGCGTGCTTTGGTACAAAAGTGGAGTTGGACAAACAGGCAAATTGCAAATGACACCTCAACAAAATTGACAACCAAGTATGAGCTGATGCTAAAGAACAATTACTTGTACTCGACAAATATGACGGTATTATCTTGACTACTTTAATATTGTAGATCTACCTAGTTCTATCAGTTGCAACCATGGTTGCAAAAGTTGCAACCATGGTTACAAAAGTTGCAAACAAGGTTGCAACCATGGTTGCAAAAGTTGCAACCAAGGTTGCAAAAGTTGCAACCATGGTTGCAAAAGTTGCAAACAAGGTTGCAGAAGTTGCAAACATGTTTGCAACCTTTACAACCTCTGTCATTCTAATGAAACTGCAAATTAAATTATTGTTTAAAATAATGTTAAATCAACAGGTGAATCCATCAAATGACTCGATATTCGAAGTTTGTAATGTGGACAAGAAAGCTATAGTTAATTTGGCTTCCAGAAGCTGTACATGCAACAGGTGATTCCCGATAGTGTTTCAACGAAATTTTATAAATACATGCTCTTCGTTTATCTTTATATGATATATATTCTGTTGTAAAACAGGTTTCAGATGGATCAACTTCCTTGTGCCCATGCAATTGCTGTTTTGCATAAAGTAAATCATGATCCTTATGATTATTGTTCATCATATTACACAAGAGAATCAATGCTTGCTGCTTATAAAGAATTGGTATATCCGGTTGGCAAGAAAGATACATGGGAAATACTAGATGACATTAAAGCGGTGACAATGTACCCCCCGAAAAGCAGAATCAGGGTAGGAAGACCAAAAAAGAGAAGGCGCAAAGCTGCGTGGGAGACAACTATACCAATGCAACAATTAAAATGCGGGAGATGCGGTCAATGTGGGCATAATAGAAGAACTTGTAGAAGTCCGCCATTGAAAAAAACAAATTAGTTATTTACATATTACGTTGGAAATACTATTGCAAATATTGTTGCAAATGCTGAATTACCAAGTTGATTAAGTTTAAATTATTAATGGAACAGATATGACATGTGTTTCTAATTTTCCAATTTTTATTTGTTTATTTTGAGTAGAATTGGAAAATTGTTGCAACTTTATTTCCAACAGTTGCAACCATGGTTTGCAAATGTTGCAAACTTGGTTGCAACATTTGCAAACAAGGTTGCAAATGTTGCAACTGATCGATATAGTTGAATCCAGTACATAACATATAATACAGAATTAGTGCTTGATAAACAGAACATAATCAACAAAAAATAGACAAATAATTCTTCATTATATATTAAATCAGTCATATAATAATTTCAAGAACTACAAGCATTATATATTATTCATTACATATAATAATTCTAAGAAGTAGAGGCTCCTTCTGTTTTCTGTTTCTTGGCTTCTTTTTCCTTCAAAGCTTTTTCCTTCGCATGTAAAATGCGAGACATGGTGCTTGCAAAATCAATTATTCGAGCGTTACGCTCCATCATCTTCCTTTCCCATTCTTGTTCGTCTAGTATTGCTAGCCTATAGTCCATTTGAAACCAATTGATCTGGACATTGTCTCCATAACTGAGGTTTGAACGAACTGATTCCGGGATATCTTCAACTTGGTAGAACACACCGTCAATACGAACAGTGTAGTCCTCATAAAAGAAATCATCATCTTGAAGGAGGGCCATTGAAATATTTAGTTGGAGAAGGTTTAGAGATATGTGGGAAGTTTGTGTTGGAGAAGACTGAGAGACAATGGAAAAGAGCATGGCTTTTATAACAGAGGGTTGTGAATAGTATTAAGTTTGAAATATGAAGAGTCACAACTGTTCAAATGTGAACAGTCACAACTGCTCAAATGTGAACAGTCACAACTGTTCAAATGTTAACAATCACAACTTAAAATATGAACAGTCACAACTGCACTCTTTAAAAATAGTTTCTAAATTTCCAATTTTTTTTTTAATTTTTAGTAGAATTGCAACCTTGTTGCAACCTTGTTTGCAACATTTGCAACCAAGTTTTCAACAGTTGCAACCATGGTTGCAAAAGGTTGCAAAAGTTGCAACCAAGGTTGCAAAAGTTGCAAACTTGGTTGCAAATGTTGCAACTGATCGATATAGTATACTCTTGCTATTAATATGGGTGCCCCTGCGGGGCCTATTCCACATAAAATCAAATTTTATTTACATTACCAGTTGAGGACCATAAATTATTGAACCATTACCAAACATTAACAATTGAATAAAATAAATAAACAACGAACCATTACCAAACATAGTTGAAAAACAAAGTTCCTATTAAATTCATCGAACATAAAAGTCATAACATAAAAGAAATACATAGTTATGTCAGCAACATTGTTTTACTACTACTTAATGTCATAACATAAAAGTCGCGACTCATTTCTTCACATCTCCCGCCTTTCTCTTTCTCTCATATGGCTTTGTTGTTGGAGCCTTTAACGTTGGAGCCTTTGTTGTTTGAGCCTTTCTTGTTGGAGCATTTGTTGATGGAGCTTTTGCCTTTGCAATGTTCTCCGAATCACTCTCGTAGCCATATATTTGTTTTGATATTCCGTAGGAATAAAACAAAAGGCAAGCCTACTTCTGTGAGCACCAATATCTAGTCCACCTTGTGGAAAATCCGGCATAGTAGCATAATACTCGGCATATGAAAACATGTATATCCCGCTGTCACTGTATCAAGAAAAGGAAAACAATCAAATCATATAATATAATATAACTAAGTATACATTATATAAGCTTGACAAACTTGAATAGTTTTGGAACTTACTTAGGTGATGAATTAAATTCTGAATGATGCAAAGTGACATCAAAACAGTCAAGAGTTGCCTTTCTAGAATATGCATAGCTTGAGAAATTTATATCTTTCCGATCATAAAAACCAGTTGACTTGAGATAAGCAGGCAACAACTGGAGGAATGGATTGGCTGCCTCGACTAGAATATCGCTCACACCATCACATTGCAATGTATTGTAGACATGGAATTCCCTATCTATAAAGTTTAATCTCCCAAGAATCCAGTGTTCTTGCTCAGCAAGCCAAATAGGAAATAAAACATCATCGCTTGAAGCCCAAGGAGTATTGCAACCGATGATCTCACCCTTGACAATTCCCTTAATATCTTTATCAATTACATATTCATTATCTTTCGGATCATAAGTTTCAAACTGAGCAGCAAGTCTACTTTGAAACGTGGAATCGACTGAAGTAATTTTGCGTGGAGATTTTGAGTTGGAATTCACCTTTTTCCTCAAATGGTAAAAAAATACATCAACATGCTGCACAAAGATTTTTGGACATATCAATTAGCAAGAAATCATGTAACAATGTCATATGCAATCAAAAACTAAACAGGTAGTAAAACTTACAGATTTGGTGACATTTGTGCTACCATACTCCAAAGTATGAAACCACATCTTTTCGGATATCGAATGAACCCCTAAATCTAGAGGCGGGCTGATCACATTGTTTTTCCTCGAATAGAATGAGGTCGTCCTGGAAAAATATATGCATGACATGTGTTAGCCATGTGTGAGCATGTACAAATGTATAATTATAAGTTGCAACCTTGTTTGCAACCTTTGCAAGCATGTTTGCAAAGGTTGCAACCATGGTTGCAACCTTTGTGCACATGGTTGCAAAGGTTACAAATATGGTTGCAAACAAGGTTACAAATATTGTTGAAAAAGTTGCAACTGTTACAAATAGACAATTAATGTCAGTGCCCCTGCGGGGCCGGTACTAATAACACAAATAAGAAAAAATATGAATCAATATCTATCTATTTATATGTGTGTGTGTGTTTAATTGAAGCCATACTTTTTCTTCGTATTCATTCCAGTATCCAGCCAAGTTGTGAAACCTTTTATGGCTTCTAAACTTGGCAACTGTCCGATATTGTCGTCCAATGCAGAAACCCCTTTCAAAGTCTTCAAAACTTCATTACTTTTGTTTGAGCTTGAACCAAAATCTTGCAGAAATGGTGATTGCAAATATGTAGGAAGCTTAACACTCCTTTTTGGCATAGCAGGGGTAGTTTTAACCAGGATAGGCACAATAGAATCAGATTCAGGTGGAATACCAAGCCTATCAACGGGTTTAGCAGAAGATCCCTATAATAAAGTAAATAACTACAAGTTATTTGAAATGAAAGATAAAAGCATAGTAATGAAAAGCATGCATATCACAAGAAGTATGTAATGAAATTAAAGCATGCATATCACAAGAAATATCTAATATGATTTACCACTATTGCATTTTTTTTTAGTTGCACGAATCGCGGCCTGATCTAACTCATACAGGTCTTTTGCAGATATTTGTTCAAAAAAAGAGGCATCCGTTTCAAGGTCTGCAACTTCTGGAACCCCTACTGAAACATTTGTATCCTCCACTGATACCTTTGCAATATCTGTTGCAACTTCTGCAACATGATCAACACTCGCTGCACGAGTAGTTGAACAATCAGGAATAGTATCATCATTAACAGTGACATTCGCATTATGGACATCATCATCGTCATGATCATCATTTATCATCGCAGCCATCTTCACTGTCCTATCGAGATCAATCGAACCATTTTCGAACATTAATGCATCCTCACTATCCTCAACTGCAACCTTTGGCACATCGGTTCCATCATTTACAACCTCCTGCCCACCCTCTTCAACATTATTCTCAACCTCGTTGAAAACATCATTCCCAGCCTCATTTTCATCCGGTACATTCTCAAATGCATCCTCAAAATTCCCACCCTCATCATCTACATTCTCATCCTCATGTGCAATTTCTACATCATTATAAGCAACATTTTCCTTGCTTTGTGGCCAACTACCCCAATCACCAACATTGGCCGCAACTTGATTCAAATGTGACAAAGGGTCCAAAGTGCTTCCATTCTAAAGTCAAATATGGTTTAAAATAATTAGCAAGTGGAACGGAAATAATCACATACAATTAGAACTAAACTCAACTTAAATTTGTAACTAATGCAAATCACATAAATGATGTAAGGGTCGAATGGTTGCAAACATTTGCAAACAAGGTTGCAAATGTTGCAACTGATAGAAATTAGTTGACTCTGACTAATAAGATGGCTGCCCCTGCGGGGCCTACTCCACACAAATCAAAACAGAAAAAAAATAGACAAAAAAAGCCTTCAAAATCAAAGTATACAGACTATAATATATGTAATTCATCTGATACACGTACTTGTTTATCGACAATGGCACGCAACTTAGAGAACTCCAAATCAAAGTGCGACCGCATCTCAGATATGCTCTTCTTTAAACCATCTACTTCGGAAGTCAACAAGCCAATCTTATTTTCCATTTCCAGCTGTGACATACGAGAATGAGGTCGATCAGAAGATGTAGAAGCACCCACAAATGATGGGGGAGGATGACCAACAATAGCAGCATCACGATCAACAATATTTTCTAATTGTAGTTCTTCAATCTCCTTTTCAGTTGGAGATATGTTTCTTAATTGCAACTAAAAAAACAATGTGTTTGTCAATTAAAATGATATCTACATATAAAGCAAGAAGAAGTAGGTAAGGTACGCAATGAAATATACCTTTGATTCAGTCAATGACAACGTCTGATACATTTCTCCGAACTTGCAAGCATATTCACCGGACCATTTCAGCATACGGGGGATACAACCACCATCTTTCATATTGCAGTATCTCCCATTCAGGTACGGACAGCACTCATAAAACCATAGTTGAAACGCGTACGGGAAACCAACAAGCCTATAATAATTGTCCTTGGATGTTGTTCTCACGGCATATTTCAATGATTCTAAAGTGCATGTGAAAACTTCCTTACCCCGAGGAAAATTGTCAAAATCTCCACTGTCTACAATATCCAGATCACCTTTAGGGACAGGACAATCATAAGTCGAGCTAAGTAGGAAATTTTGCAAGAAGTACAGATTTGCAAAATTCACTGCATCCTCATCTGTTTTCCACCCTCGAGAGTCAAAAACCTTCTTCACACTGCTCCTACATACACGTGCAATGTCTGAAAAATATGTATCCCTGAATTTGTTCTCAGGCCTAGCATAACGCGTCTTGTTGACTGAACCAAAACACCTAAGACCGGTGACAAGGGCAAACTCTTTGATCCCAAAAGACATCTTCACTCCAGCAACACCAATACAAATCTCATGACTGTTTGGTTGATTTATTTGTCTAAGCAGAAGGTTGTGGATGAGTTGGTGTTGTATCTTGAATGATGGTAGTCGCACAAAATTTCCAAAGCACCCAGCAGCAAAGAGATCAACCTGCTCCGATGATAATGTGTCCCATATACCCGTAATAAGTTCATACCTATTGTTGGTACTTAGCTTGGCTGGCTTGTGATCTTTAACCGGAATAATATAATCCATCCCCTGCATTATTATGCAATACATGTGTGATTCATATGTGAGCCTTTACAAATGTATAATTATAAGCTGCAACCATGTTTACAACATTAGCAACCATGTTTGCATACTTTGCAACCATGGTGGCAAAGTATGCAAACATGGTTGCACCTTACAGAAATAGAAATTTAAGGCAAGTACCCCTGCGGGGCCTGTACTCATATCACAAACAAGGATACATGAGAGTCAGAAAATACCTCATTAACAGGAATAGGATTGTCATGGATGGCTAACTTGGGCCTCTTATATTTTACTGTTGCCTTGGATTTTGTATTTTTCTTTTGTTTTGAAGGCAGTACAGCTTTGGACGTTGAACCCGGGGAAGCCTAATCGACAGAAACCGGATCATCTTGGATGGCTGCCCTAGCCCTCTTAGTTGTCAAGGGTGCTTTGGATTTCTTAGTTATCTTTCGTGTTGGCGGCACATCTGACTTCGTTGTTAAACTCGTGGAAGATGAGAATCGTGTGTGCACCATGTTTAAAACTGTCAATAGACATACAAACCAACTAATGGTTAATATATATATAAACAAAACATCCGAAAAGAAGATATGAATGATAGAAAATATATTACAAAACTGATATAAGAGCAATAATTGAAATGTAAATTTCATTTCATAATACTATTTGCTTATAAAAACATCTAAACAAGGAAATTAGTATCGACACATTGACAAGTTGTCGACTCATAAACAATCGTACATATATTCGAAACTTAATTATAAGATGCCTGCCCTGCGGGCCCTTGACTGCACATACTAAAACTGATAGAAGATCACTACATTATTCATATATTTCAATCCATTCGACTAGTCGCTTGTAAGAAAACCTAAACAAGTAAGGTAGCATCGACTCATTTTACAAGTTTCCGACTCATAAACAAGCCTAATCACCATTTCTGTTAACAAAACAGTTACATTCAGCAATTAGCACATAATCTCGAACATTTAATTTGAAAATATATGCCCCTGCGGGGCCTCGACTACACAATATAAAACTAATTATAGATTACTAAATGATACATAAACTTCATTCCATTTGAATAATCGATTATTTAATAATCATATAAACAAGCACAACAGAATCGACTCAGCTACAATTTCACGACTCATCAACAAGGCGACATAATCTCGCAAACTTAATTGTAAATCTACACAATTAGGTTACATTTTTTAAACCTAATTACATCAACAAAAATTCAAATTAAGACAAAATAATAGGGCTATAATCACACATGCAGTTAACAAAACAGTTAAACATCAATTAACAACTAATTCAAACACTTGAATCACAAATGAACAAATGTTTACACATAATAAGCCTTGAATCATCATAAAATCAGTTTGAAACTCCAATCAATAAACTGTGCGTGTGTGTATGTGTGTGTGAGAGAGAGAGAGAGAGAGAGAGAGATACATATATAGAGAGAGATGTATACATATATATAGAGAGAGATAGAGAGAGAGAGAGCGAGAATGTACATACTAAGATAATCGGAACGGTAGAGGTCGCCGGAGTAGTAGAGGTCGCCGGAGAAGAAGGATAAGCTTCGTGAATGAAGAAGATGATAATTTAACAAAGAAGAAGAAGAAGAAGAAGATGAGAATAGAACAACGAATAAGAAGAACGTAAAATTGAAAATAAAGAAAGTAAAAAGTGAAGGTAACGGTAATATTGAAATAACCGTAGTATAAAACTGAAAGAGTAAATAGGTAACGGTAAAAACAGATGTAAAAGTTAAAAACATATATATTTGTGTAAATATCCCTTTTATTTTTAATTTGCTATAGATACACGTGAAGAAATTATTTATTAACAGATTCTACCCTAGAAAGATTAACAGATGTCTAAAGAAAGCCAAGCCCAAGATCCACCACCGTCATGAGAACGATCATGTGATGACCAAATGTAACAGAAATGTTATATATAGACAATTGGTGAGGAAACTGGGAGACACAAGTTGACTTATATTGAATTTAGAGAGTAAACCTATAAAAATTATTGTTCTTGAAAGCCTCGAAATACAGTTCAACACCATCTCTTACACTCACAGTAACCTTAATATACGATCCAATTTAGCTTTCTTCTAACCCCTTAAGTTTCAGGAGAGTGGGGAACTTAACAGATAACGATATTAAATATTATTTCTGATCAGTGACGAACCTAGAACATAATGCGAGGGGATCCAAAAATTCTTTAAAAATGCGAACCGCGCGAATCGCGGATTTTTTTCCCACTAAATCATGCAAAAAATGAAAAAATTTCACTAAATCATGCAAAAAATAGATATTTTCCAATAAATTATAGTAGAAATGGATATAAAAGAAGACAAATAAACCATCTAGGAGGGGCCAGGAATAAATAAATGATAGGTCATGCATAGATTTTTCAAAAAAAAAAATTTCCCCTAGGAGGGGCCAGGGACCCCCCTACCCCAGGTCCGTCCCTGCTTCTGATAGAGTTTTTTGATTACCTACTTTGCTGGCTATTTCAGTGTTTCTTTATTATACAGAGGCCCTATAAGCTTCACATTCATATACAAGTCGACTAGCCAATTTTTCCACAATTGTATAGTGCAGAATAATATTTTTGCCGCGACAACTGAGAAATGTGGCAAACATTAGTGGAAGTTGTGCACCTAACGACGAACCAGTAATCAGCAGGTGCCCATAAACTGATCCAGGAATTGGAAAACACAAGTGGCTTAGGAAATTTGTATGTAATATCAGAAATTTCTACACCATGCTTATGATGTATAACCTTTACTAAAAGTAGGATCAGAAACAAAACTTTATAACCTTTACTAAAAGTAGGATCAGAAACAAAACTTTAATAATCCTCCTACATTTTTTTTAAAAGCTTAGACCTTGGTAATGACGCAACACAAATTTTTAACAGCTTTAAGCTTTTGATCCTGTAAAGAAAACGAGAACAAAATCAACACATCGGTGTAAAGTGCTTGCAGGATTGTGCAATCTTCACACGAACTCTTTGTGCTTTTTCAAGATTGTGCAAAAGTATAGATAACCTGTAGATTTCGAAGTTTAAACGGGTGAAAACATATAAACTTGCCAACAAAATTGGGTCTCATTGTCCTATAATTGGCCTATTTACCCTGTATTCTCGGTGGAATTATTGTTGAGTTCATTGAGTCCCGTCTTTTTAACCAAAGGAGCTTTTCCCCGAGATTCACATTGGAATTTTTTTTTTGATGTTGTACTAATTAAGAAGCCATAGATTCCAAGAGCTTCTTTTACTTCTGTGTGTGCTTTGGTATCCAGTCAATTCTAATTAGATAAATCGGTCTGAAAAGTCAAAATTACAGATACAGGACTTAAAACTACAATCAATTGTCATCATATATAGGGAAACTTTTTTTCAGAATAAGTCAACTTATTTTAAGACAAAGTTAGAGATTCCTAACTTTCCAACTTATTTTCCAACTTATTTTTACAACTTATTGAATTTCAAAGATACATTAAATACTTGTATGAAAGAAAATTTTCAAAATATAAAATTTTTACCAGAAAATAAGTCCATAAGTCCTTAAAATAAGCTACAGCCACACAATGTTTGAGTCGGAAACCAATTATAGAAAATTATAACTATTTACCTTATTCTTCTGAGATAGAATTGTACACCTTATTCTTCCGAGATAGAATAGTAAACCAAAAGTCACATGCAGACGAGCTTAGCACCCTTAGAACTTAGAAGAGTACAGCACAAGGCAAATTTTAAGGGCACGATCATACAACTTGAAAACAACCATCAGTCGCGCTGGATTACTTGAATCATTGATCGTTGATCTACAGTAAATAGTATGCTTCCTTGTATTAACTGTGCACATCTCTATGAATTTGTCTGGATAACATTTAATTAAAATTTCAAACTAACTTCAAAAGCCATCCATCTACCACTAATCTTTCAAGGAAGTTTTCTCCTGCAACAAAATAGCAAACTCACTACTACAGATCTTCATCAAGCAAACTGCCTTTTTCTTGTTAGTGTTACCTTCTATGTTTTATCAGTCACAAACTGTATTAGGTTTTTCATCAGGGCATGTGTGATTTCAGAACAATGTAAAAATAACATGCATGAGCAAATGGCATTTTAAAAGGTAAAGTGAAACCTTTCTCTGGGCCAACTTCAACTAAACAATTGAGCTCCATGTTCTTGAATGACTCCAGCTTTTAAGATCCAGTGACACCAACTGTGGTGGAGGTTTCTGTGATTAATATCATGTCAAAATTTTTAAAAGGAGATTAATGATCCAGGGGTATACACACACCAGTAATAGTTCAAAGTGAAATTTGATCACCAAAAATTTGCAGACCCCAGAAAGAAGATTCATCTTCTCCGTATATTTTCCCCATCTACAATTCACAACTTACATTTCTATTCCAGAATAACCGGTGGTATAAGTATGAGAGAGGAAGTACTAGGCAAAGGTACATGCCTCTTTTTGACATTCTTCAACACATCAGGACAGCTTAGCTTCTCCCGTGTCCTCATTCTCCTTTTAGGCTTTGCTTTTCTAGATTTTCGGTAAGTGACCCCTTTTGCTTGTAGGGGATGAGATAGTAGATCATCCAAACCTATTATCTTCTTCATGGAAAAAGCAAACATATATTAAACATACACTAAACGGTTTAACCACTATTCAGAAACCATTGCATCCTAAAAATAGAAAACTCTCTTATTGTACTTCCATTAACACGTACTTCACAAAAATGATACCTCGAAGACAATTTACCCTGATTGAAAAGTCAGAAAGGAAGAGGACAGTGGACTTTGGTTGTAATAGTAGGGAATATACAAAAAAAAACAACAGAGAAGATCTGGTTCTAAAAATATGTGCACCACGAATAGCCATCGGACAATCCAGTACGAGACTTTGAGAATCATCAATTCTATTCAATATAACCTATACAAGAGTTGCAATATCAGTGAGCACAAACTGATTGAACACAACATATCGGAAAATAACATTTTTCTTACATAAATATAAACAAGAAAACAACATAATAAGTACAAAAACCATACTACAATCAAACAAACTGTCATTTCAACTTATAATTTCTAATGCATCAAACACAAACACCGCATTTTCTTGTACACATACATTAAACCAAATAATATTAAAAAAACAAAATAACTGTATATATTATTATAATAAAACAGAATTAAGAGAATCTTGATAATAATAGCACTAAGGATCCTAGTCTTAAGATTAAACTGAAAGCTAGAGCTTAATATTATAGCTTTAAACTAATATATGATCACTCTATATTGCATAAACACAAATTTATGTCTGACAAGATCAGACAACTGAGCAAAATGGTTATGAGAGGATAATGTGCTTCACTATCTTATCCTTCATTTGCCTCAGTTTTTTCTTTGAACTTCTTGTATATGTCCCCCTTATAAAACTCTCTAATTCTTAGCACCAAAATGAAAGAAGCAAAAACTCCAAAGCATGCAGTAGCAGCCAGAATCATGAAAGATTGCCTGTCACAATGAGTGCCACTGCAAGTCAATCCCCCACTTGATGATCTGTGCATGTTTTTTCGGGAAAGATCTTTCAGTGCCTCGTGATAATTCAAAACTCCGGTGATCCTTACGTTTTGTAAGTACGAACCAAGAAGACTTGCCAACTACCCTACATTGAACAATTTACCTTAGTGCTCCAGGCCAAATATCTCAGATATTATGGCATTGAGTAACGGAAACTGTGCTCCGAATGAGAATCCAATGATCACAGATACCACATACAGTGATCCCGGGACAGGGAAGGCTATACGGATGTGACCAACACATGACAAGAAGAGGAAGTGTGTTGTCATAAGAGGCCTTGGAAATTTATATTTAACTAGTAGTTTTTCAGAGATCAGACCAGCAAATATTCTTCCAAAGTAATTTCATATGCTTGCTAGAGATACGAACGAGTTGATGGTTTTCATCGGATATCCCAGTGACCTCAATTTGACCCAAGTTATCTATTGCAGTCAAGTTTGAGCCGATTCCACAAGCTGTTGAGATTAGCAAAATTAGCATGTCTATACCAAATGGTGCTTGACTGCTTGTAAGATAGCGTAATCTTCTCCTCTTGGTGGCTTACTGCATATATCTTAAAAACAAGAAGTTCTTGGTATTTCTTCTGATCTCGTGGTTGATTGTGCTGGTATCACAATCCTCACAACATTAGCGGGAATTTTTCTTTTGGTTCCAGAGAAATATATAACTCTTCTCGGAAAACGATAAATAGAGGAAAAAAGAGTAGACCACAAACTAAAGTAGCAATTGCATCATAAGACAAATCACATAATACTGTTAAGAGAGTATGGAAACTAAGATATGAGATATACATATTTTATATCACTACAAGAATTTTTGAATCAGACGACACTCATCAGACGACACTTCGACGAAAAAGCGTTGGCTGAAAACTTCACACAACGGTTTTTTTTACAAGCTTTTCGTTGTATTGTCTGATCATGAACTTAACAACAGTTTTAGAAACTGTCGTCTAGAAGCTCAAAATAGACATACATTTTACAACGGTTTTTGAAAGTGGTGTTGTCTAACAGATGGTCTTACAAAGGTCCTCAAAACCGTTGTAAAACTTAGACAACTGTTTTTATCTGGTATTGCTTCAGATGCAGTCAGACAACGGCGACTAAATACTATTGTCTGATTTTAACAACGGTTTTTAAAAGCATTGTCTAAAGAAAATTCAGACAATGCTTTGAACAATGCTTTCAAAAATCGTTGTTAAAATCAGACAAGTGTTTTAATAAACGTTGTATAAAATGTAATCAGATAATGGTTTGTGAATACTGTTGTCTGAATTGCATGCAACACACAATGGTTTTGTACTCTGAGTTCTTTAACTCTCACACAAGCGTTTGGTAGTTAAAAACCGTTGTCTGATTTGACAGTAGGAAAAAAAAAATTGACATACTGGACACCCCTGCCAAAACATACCAAACATCAAAGGCAATACAATGCCATACCAAACAAACATCAGGCAACAAAACATCAATCAAGAACTGTTATGTTCAAAGTAGCAAACAGAATTATCATATTACAAAGTTTATGTAATTAAAAGTACATAAATTAAATTTCATCAAGAAAGTTGAATTGTTTCGCCTACGACATCTCGCATGTAGTTCCTCTTCCTCGAGTAAATCAGCATCGGGTAAATTGGGCACAAAACAGTCATTCTCAAGTTCTACTTCCACGGATCCCTCATTTTCATCATCATTATCTTCATAGTACTTTTTCTCGGGTAGTTTCAACACCACGGACCATAATTTATCAAGAGGATCGTCGATGAAACAAACTTGCTTAACATGTTTTGCTAACACAAATGGATCGTTTGAAAACCCCATCCTATTCAAATTAACCAATATATAACCCAAGTCATCTTCCTTGACCCCTTTGTTTATATCTACCCACTTGCACCGAAAAACAGGGACCCTAAAGTAGTTATAGTCCAACTCCCATATACTTGTTATAACTCCATAATATGTATGTGATGTGTGCTCAATATTTTGATCCTTACCCTGCACTATCATTGTATCAGCTTCAACGCACACACCACTACATTGAACTTGACGCGTATCATCACGATCCTTGGTAGCAAAGGTAACTCCGTCGATTTTGTAGCCGCTGAACGTAGGCACAGCCTTGTTAGGCTCATCTGCAATCCATCTTATCTCCTGCGATATCTCTTTTTCATCAACCAAATCTGAAGCAATCTTAAAAAAAAAATACAAGTTACACAATGATTAATATGAGCAGTAGTTTGTAAAAATGCAGAAAACTATTACTATACACACATAATACCTTTTCTTTAAACCATTTTGGGAATTTCTTATTTTGTTTGTTCTTCAGCCACATTTCATCATTTTCATGTTCCGGATATTTGGTCATTAAAAATGCCATGTGTTCACTGCATTTAAGTAAAAGAGACTACATAAATAATGAAATAATGACATAAAATATGGACTGG
This sequence comes from Saposhnikovia divaricata, assembly GCA_036435485.1. NCBI lineage: Eukaryota > Viridiplantae > Streptophyta > Magnoliopsida > Apiales > Apiaceae > Saposhnikovia > Saposhnikovia divaricata. The sequence continues at coordinate 47,518,925 of CM071594.1, read as the reverse complement.
ATTTTTCTAGTTAAAAGGGTGCAGAAAATGGTAAATGTAATGAAAGTAATTTTACTTACTCAAAATATGGCCTAACAGCAGTAGTATTTTGTAGAACACATAAATGTGCTACGTGCAAATCAGTGCTGCTCGGGGTTATCACAGTTGCACCGGATAATGGCCTGCAAATGCCATCCTTGGTATGTCTACCATTTTTAGGTACCCCAATAGTTGTTTCTTCATGGTCCACCAAACATTCAACCGCCTCTTCCGCAATATAAGACTCAGCAATGCAACCTTCTGCACGAGCCCGATTCCTTATATATCCCTTAAATGTCTTCATGTATCTCTCAAAAGGATACATCCACCTAAGGAAAATTGGTCCACAAAGCTCAACTTCTCTTACAAGATGAACCGAGATATGAAACATTAAATCAAACAAGGAAGGGGGGAAGTATTTTTCAAGCTTGCACAAAGTTTCTACCAGTTGCGACTGCATTTTCTCCAACTTATCAACCTCAATGACTTTACTGCAAATTGCCTTAAAGAAGAGGCAGAACCTGATAATAGTGTTCCTGACCTGTTTTTGCAGTGACGATCGAATCGCAATTGGGAGCAAGTGATGCAGAATCATATGACAGTCATGAGATTTCATTCCTGTAAGTCGAAGATTTTCCATTGAAACTAGACTTGGAATATTTGAACAAAAACCATCAGGCAACTTCATGCCAAGAAAGGATGAGCAAACAGCTTTTTTTTCAGAATGAGTTAAATTCCAAGATGCCAATGGTAACTTCTCTTTTTTTTCCAGGAGTTTTTGGCCTTAGTTCTGTTCTTATTCCCATTTCGGCCATGTCAAGACGGACTGATTCCTTGTCTTTTGTCTTCTTTGGTATATTAAACATGGTACCAAGTAAAGCTTCGCATATGTTTTTCTCGATATGCATCACATCGAGAACATGCCTAACCGGCAAAAACTTCCAATACTCAAGCTCAAAGAATATAGAAACCTTCTTCCAAACTGGTCGAGCATCACCTTTCTTCAAGCGAGGTTGGCTTTGTGTCTTACCGTAGACATGACCCTTTAAATGTTGTACTCTTTCAAGCACCTCCTCTCCGGTTAATGGAACTGGAGCCAATTCTTTTTCTACGGTGCCATCAAAATCTTGTTTCTGCCGAACAAGCTGTTGGAACTTATATTTCATGGCCAAGAGACCTTATAATTGATCTGAAGACAAGCACTGCAGTGAATGGAAGTACAAAGGTAAAATTTTTATTTTTGATAGTTTAACAGATCTACATTCTTTAACACATGACATTCTCAATTTTCTTTTTATAATCCACTTCAGGTAAGTAAGAAAATTATGGGAAAGAAGTTTAAAAAGGTGAAAGATTGTGGGAAAGCACCTGAAGTAGAAGAAGGAGAAGAGTATGTGTTGGAGTTCGGTCCTGATTACCCGCCTCTTGTGAAGCGTATGTGGCTTTGGGCCAAAAATACCTTGAAAGATGGCGTGTAAATTCTTTTCAGCTATGCCAACAAGCCTTTGGATCAACCGGTAAAAAGGCTCTGTTTCTATCAGATTTGTATGCTTTGTGCTCTGGGGGTGAAATATCGGGGTCTGTTATTTGTATGTTTGCTAAGTAAGTATCGTAGTTTATAACTTTCTTTGGCTTTCCAAATACTTGAATAAAACTTTTAGTTTGTTGTGATGACTATACTTTTTATGCAGTTCACTCCAGGATTGCTTGAAAAAACAGAAGATGTCTGACATGGTAACATTTGTTGATCCTGCGACGATAGGCGCCCACGGTTGTGGAACTGCAGGACAGAGGTCGCAAGCCCTATCTAACAGATTCAAGAACTCTAAGCCAAACCAATTATTTCTGCTCCCATATAATCATGCGTTAGTACTTCTTTTTATGCCTATATATATGTGCTTAATGTCATCTTTGTTGCATGTAATGCCATGATATAGTTTAAGGAGCATGAATAAATTTATAGTTTGTGAATCTAGGCCTTGTAAATAAAATCAATCTGGCCCTTATAAATAAAATCCTTATCCTCTAATAAAGATAAATGTTCTCATTTGTGTTCATGGAATAATAGCAACCATTGGGCGTTGACGGCTGTAAATCCGGATACACAAATAGTTTACCATATGGATCCTTTAAAGCGAAGAATTGCAAGTGAAGAATGGACAGAAGTTGTTGACAAGTTAGTACCACATAAGAAATATATTTCATTTGGAATGACATCTATATTTATTAAGAAAAGTGACTTAAACTTGATTTATGTTATATTGCCATAGTGCCATCAAACTGTACAAGGACAAAGCAAAGAAGTTTCTGAAGAAGAAAATAATGTGGGAGAATCTTGCGGTAATATCTTTTTCTTAGTGCATATTTTATATGTTTCTCTTTTACAAAACATAGTTTGGCCGTATATATAATTTTATTTAATGTTTCTTCAGGGAGTTCCTCTCCAAATGGGGAGTAAAGATTGTGGTCTATTTGTGATGCGCTATATGAAAGAAATATGTCTAGACAAGGAACTCCAATTTTCTATAAAGGTATGATTCCAAATTTCTGAATTTTTTCTTAATCCTACTACTTCATGGTGAAGCCTGTTTGTGACTTGGTCTATTGTTTCATTTTATAGTGGCTACGCAGAAACAACCAAAATTTTTATGGCCTGCCTGAGCTGAATGAAATAAGGACTGATTTCACGAAGTATTTCATGAAGAACCACGCCTCTTAAACTTAATCGTATAGCTGGGTATTTTGGGAGCTTCACTGTCTAGTTTATGGTAAATCTTAACAATGTTCTAAGCTTTTAAGCTTAAGTGAATATTTTAGTCCATCTCTTTTGTTGGTATGTTCACCTGAAAATATTTAATCTTGTGGTTGGATTTGGTTGGTGGTATTAGCGAAGTGAATGGTGAATTAATTGTGTATGTTAGTTGTAATGGTTGATCGTTTGGAGAATGTTGGTTGTATATATGGAATGAATGGAATGGTTTTTGATTTTGGCATGTTTATTTTACACTACAATGCTTTTGATTGTATATACAAAAACCGTTGGCTACTTTCCTTTTAGCCAATTAGAACATTTTTTTGGAATACGTTATTCTATCTAACAGACAATGGTTTTTAATACCCAAGGTTTATAAGAAAACCATCGTGTGCTGTATAACCAGACCATGCTTTAACAACTAGACGGTTGTATAAATAAAAGTCACACAACAGCAAAACAAATGAAACAATTGTCTACAAGAAAACTTGACAATGGTTTTAGCAAAATGAAAGCGTAGTGTCTTACATATTCAGACAACAAGTACTAAGCACAAAAGTGTGGTGTACATAAACCACATACAACACAATAACAAAATGAAAACGTCGTTGGTTAAACACTTACACAATGCTTTTGCAAAACTAAGAACGTAGTGTCTTATACATTCAGACAACAATTAGTAAGCACAAAAGTGTGGTGTACTTAAACCACATACAACACAATAACAAAATGAAACCGTTGTAGATTAAACACTTACACAATGCTTTTGCAAAACCAAGAACGTCGTGTCCTAGACATTCAGACGACATGTAGTAAACTAAGAAAGTGTGGTGTACATGTAACAAAAACAACATACTATTCAAACTAAACTGCTGTCTAACTACATTTCGAACAACACTTTTTTAGGGAAAGACCAATGTCTATACCATAAACAAACAATAGTTTTATATTTTATAAACCATGGACCTTGGTGAAATTAGACAACAGTTCGGCTCTTCGAAACTCTTGAGTGACATGAAATTGGACGATAGTTTCTTGTGAAACTATTGTCTATACCAGCTTTCAGACAACAGTTTTGAAATCACGTATGTTATTTGTCTGCAACACAGACAACGGTTAAGCTGCTGTCGTCTGATACGCGTAACAGACGGCATTCCAATAGACAACGGAAAATGAGGGCTTCAGACGACGGATAAAAACCGTTGTGTGGTCGATTTTTTCTTGTAGTGTATGTAAATATGAGGATTTGTTTAAAATTTTATTAATTAGCCCTGCGGGCCCAATGAATATTAAAGAATTTTATTCATATACCTAAGATATATCTCAGGTTTCTTTTTCTCTACTGTTAAATAGGCAAATAACAAATCATCATTCATTATATAAGTATTTAATTATCATCTTTAATCAAAATATGTTTTCTTTTATACTTTTCTGATATAAAATCTATTTGTAATACATAGAACAATTTCCAGAATTAATTATGAAATATTAATAGTATTAAAATATTAAAATATAAATTATGAAATATTGAAATAAATGACACAAAATATAAATTAATAAATATTGTTTATAAATATATAGTATGTAATATATTTTTAATCATATTAGTAAGGTGGCTTCAATAATCATTACACAATTTATATCACAAGTCACAACTGTATTCCATTCTTAACATCAATTAGATTGCATTCTCTTAGCACATCTGCTAGCTCCGTTAAAAATTGACTATTTAATATTTTAAATGTTAAGTTGCTGGTTGTTAATTTAGAATTAAAAGTACATGGATCAAATTGAAAAAAATGTGCAAGTTTATAGATCAAAATATGTGACTTGCCTAAATAATATATATTATAGCATAAGATTTTATTGGATCTTCCTCTAACACCTTAAAATTTTGGAAAATTCTATATGATACCAATGTAGTTTTGACTTTTCTACATGGTACTATCACTTTATTTGCTTCACTACATGGTACCCCTAAACTTCTGTTTCCTTCTAGGTAATAACCCTCTGTCAAAGCAAACGTTGTAGAAACGTTTAAAAGCACAAAACATACCAGATTCAAATTGATTTTTGGCGCCAAATTTAACAAACAGTACAAAATGAAGGAAAAAACAGGGGATACTTCCCCAAAACCTGATATCATCCATCGAAAAACGCAGATTCAACAACCCACTACCACCGGCCGGTCAACCATCAGAAAACGCCAAAGTCGTCGGTGGGTTTCAACCAAAATTCAAAAACAATTCAAAAATTAATCAAAAACTCAGTTTTAATACATAACTAACACCATACAATCATTACATCATCGAATTAATGGTTATACAGCCTTGCATGCATAAATTCGAGCTATGCATACAACTATACATACATATATTTACACCAATACTCTTACTAAATCATCATTTAAGCATAAGAACATAAAATAAGTAATTAAAACAGAGATTGAGCATGATTTGGTGTTAAAAATCGAAAAGTAATTGAAAAAGGGTGAAGGAGAGTACCACAACAGCTGAACTCGCGAGCAACAAGAAGAAATGGAGGTTGGTGGTGATTATATAGAGATAGGGGCAAAATGGTAAACTGCCAAACGCTGAAAATCTATTTTCCTTTTAAAATTCGGTTTTAATCATTTAAAAATCGAAATAAATTGGAAAATTAAGATAAAAATAATTTTTAAAATTCTAAAATAAAATTTATGAAATTACAGACCTCCCCATATTTTTAAAATAATCTTTGAGTTAAAAATGAATTTTATAGGAATTTTTGAAATAAAGAACCCTTAAATGAAATAAAGCTTTTTAAATCATTTAAAAGTTACTTAAACTCACAAACAAATACTCCTACTAATTCTAAAAACTACATACTATCACAAAGATAATAATGCAAAAGATTTCACGATTTTAAACGACTCCAATAATTTTATAAAAATCGCAGAAGATAAATAATGCTTATTTAAAATAGTTTAGGGATACCATGTAGAGAAGTAAATAAAGTGATGGTACCATGTAGAAAAACCAAAACTACATTTGTACCATATAGAATTTCCCATCATTTTGTATTACAAGTTTTGGTTTTTTAACGGTTCTACAACGTTTTAGCTGACGGAGGGTTATAATTGTAACAAAAACATTAGTTTAGGGGTACCATGTAGAGAAGCAAATAAAGTGATGGTACCATGTAGAAAAGCCAAAACTACATTGGTACCATATAGAATTTCCCTAAAATTTTAGATGAGTTGGTTACTTAACATGGTATTAGAGCTCAACTTAGGAGGGGTTTTAGGTTCGAGTCCCTCCCACCCCATTTATTTAATTCATTATTTGTTGTCCGTCTCCTTCATGCCTTCATCATCTGTTTGTCGTATGTCAATGTCTGTCAATCATAGTGAAACACTCCGAAAGTCTTCAAATAGAAGTTTTGGCAACCCTTTTGTAAAAATATCAGCATACTGATAACGAGATGGTACATGAAGTACTCGAACCTCTCTACGGGCTACCTTTTCATAAACAAAATGTGTATCACGATGGTTTGATGTAAAACCAAGAAATACACAAGAAACCGACCTAGATTGTAGTTTGTGGATAAAGGCATCCAAAAACTCATAGGTGAGCACTACAAGGATTTTTGCTTTAGACGACACTCAAAACTTGTTGTCTGAATGTACCAAAAACTGTTGACTATTGAGAAGTCGTCTGATACACACCTCAGACAACACACAGCAAACTGTTGTGTGAGAGTTGAAAGACAAGTAAAAGCCACCTGAAAAGAGTTGTCTGATACCCAGAAACAACAACACTTCTTTGGAAACCTGTTGTCAAAACTGCAATAATGCAACACGTTTTAATGAATATATTGTTGTTTTAAGTAGTAAAGACAATGGTTTTTAAAAGAAAGCCTGTTGTTGAAGTGCAAAAGATACAATCTTTTACTTGATCAGGGCTGTTGTTGTAAGTCACTACAGACAATGGTTTCTTAGCAAAAACGATTTGTTTTATGGTTAGATGTACAACATGTTATCTCATACGGCATGTTGTTGTACACTAGGAAGGATAACACTTTCTTAGTATATAACTCTTGTTTGAAATTATTTCAAACAATGGTTTTGCAGAGTATAACATGTTGTTTTTTGTTAAAAAAGACAACAGTTTTCTGGGTTTTAACTTGCAGTGTGTATTCTTCTCCCACATTACTTTGTTAAATGGTACATGTTGTTTGATTGCATTTTTTACAACTGTTAACATTAAGTAGTTTTTATTTTCCTGTTGTGTGAGTCATTTTCTCACAAGGGATTTTAATAAAATCATTGCTTGATATATAATACAACAAGTGTTAATCATTGGTGGACATTGGCTAAAAGTACCTTAAACAATGGTTCTGGACATGTAAAGAAAACCAAACTACACTATAAAATGAAAATGCCACAAACAAACAATAGAAACCAATTCAATCCATCCATCCATTACGACCAATATTCACCATACCATCAACCAAAACAAACAACAAATTACAATGTTAGAATGAGATAACTCAATTTCTTTATTCTTTTCAGTGGCAGGAGGCTGAGAAGAAGTTTCATCAGATGTCTTCTTAGACGAAGCAACACCTTCACCTGATTTTAATATTAAAGCAAACTTGGTTCCTGGTTCCACGGTATCCCCTTCATTTACGACAAAATACAAGTATGCATATGAGTTCAGATACACAAATTCACAATATGGTGCAACAATAAATAGATGATAACTATTTGAGCATTTTTAGGTATACCTTTTGGATAACACCAGCTTCAGGACTAGCAACATCAATTTTTGCATATAGCATTCTCTATCTATCCATCAAGCCAGCTGATATGTATCGTGAAGTTGTCAACTATCTTTAGGTTTAGTTTTGATCCACTTAATTTTTGCATATAGCATACTCCTCAATTACTGCATGATGTTAACACAAGTTTAGTGAAAGAATAGATGAATGTGACTATAGTGTATCTTTGACTTAACTGTTCTATTCGATTACCAACAATTTCTTTTTACTGAACTTGCAACAAGTCTACATGATAACTTAAGGCTTATTTCTTCCAGTTTTTTTTCAGCCAAGTTATAACTTATTTTTTCCAGTTTTGTTCACATGACATGAGAAATTACAATAATCTTCTTCTGCTCCAGTTAGTTTAAAGAGGTAGAATAAGTGTTAATTAGATGACAGAGTCTAGTACTTGCAGTTATACTATATGCTTAGACTAGTAAAGAGTGGCAAAGCAGAGTAATGTACCAGGACAGTAGTAATTATCAGGTAACTTCTCAAAGGGTGTCCTGTCATTGTATATATACCTGCACACATCAATAATTCAATATTATTTCATGTTTGCTATTGTAGCACCAGTAGTATAATTGGCAACTACAAACGCAAGTAAATTACCCGCAATCATGACAGATATAAGATTGCTTATTGGCTAGACGCATAGAAAATTAAGTGGATCATGCAGTAACTTCCGTTAGCACCACCTGCCATTGCCCCTCCTCTTCATTCGTTAACACAACCTGCAATTCCACCCATTCAACTTCACTGCAACATCTCCTCCCTCAAATCTCACCTCCTCTGTCCTTCCAAAACCCACTCCACCCCGTCCCTCTCTCATATCCACACTCCCTGTACAACCACTGCAAAACCAACAACATCAGTCTCCATTCATCCTCTTAAACCGCACACCACGCCTCCACCACCTCCGTTTCCAACCAGCACCTCCTTCTCTCCTACCTCCCATCTCCTCTCCCACCACACCTGCAGCTGTCGCAGCTCACCATGCCAGCATCGAACCTTCTTCGTCTCTGCCAACAACCCCCCTTCACCATCTCCCCTTCAACCCTCATCAACATCATCCCACCAGTTCTCCTCTTCCAAACTACCTCCATATACCCTGTACTTCTAAAGAATTATACTCTGAATAACAAAGATAAAAGAATGAGACATACTAGACTAGCATAAATTCAGAGTGGCTTGACATACTAACCTTACTACCCAGTAAGAATCCCAATAATATACCTCACGAAACCGTGATCCTGGAATCATAACTGGGCTTGCCAGGGGCAACAATGACTGCAAATCCGGGTGGACTAGAACCAGGTCTGACACTTTACGGCTCAAATCTTCCAAAGGGAATGTACCTCCAATGCCCAAGCCCTCACCTCAAGATTATCCACATTAGGCAAAAACCCAACGGGTTGAGCAACAAAATCAACAAGCTCAACATACACCAAATCATCACCAGCAGCATTCATATATTCGCTGAGAAATCCATCCAAATGAGGTGCCGGTACAGAACCATTGTCACTCTTGGGAAGATTGTTAAAGGCTTGATGGGCATCAGAAAGATTGAATTTTAAGGACATGTCCACGTATAATTTGGGGTCAAATCACCTCTCCTCCTCCACCCATATCCCCTGCACCACTTCGACATACTCCCCATATCCTCCATCAAACAACTGTTCAGACAATTCATCTTCGGATGGTCCACCTTAATGAGATAAATTGGTTCCATTACTCATCTTCGAATGGTCCACCTTGATTCCTCCAGAAGCTGAAAGAACTGAGAAAAATTGAAACTTGTGAGCATATTATAGTAGAGAGAGATGCATAGAGAGATGGACAGCCAGATAGAGAGAACAATAATGAGATAAGATTATACCTTAAAATCGAAACCAAGATTGCAGGTTGAACCGAGATCCAAACTAAAACAAATTAAACATGAGATTTCGATTAAACATAAGAATTGAAACTAACTTGAACTTAAACCCAAGAAACTTTGTATCCAAAGAATGCCCAAATAGAAGAGCACTCCAATTCATAGTATCTTCAGAGTATGAAAAAAGACTTGGAGATGAACCAAGTTGGAAGATAAACAATCTCTTGATTTTGGGTTCATGTTATGTATTTGTGTTAGGCGGCTAGCTGTTTCTATTATTTAGAGATAAAGGGTCGGGGAAATGAAAGGTTAACAAGGGGGGAAATGAAAGGTTAACAAGGGGGAAAGTGAAATAAGGGTGGGAATTGAAATGTTGACAAGGGGGAAATGAAATGTTGATAAGGGGGAAAATGAATTAAAAGAGGGAACTAAAATTTGGAAATGAATTAAAAGAGGGAACTAAAATTTGGACAAGGAAATTTTTCAAGATTTATAGAATTTTAATAAATTATATATATATATATATATATATATATAGGTAGATTTGTAAAATAAATGTTATATTATTTGTTAAATTTATATATATATATTTATTTTAGTTATGTCTAAAAGTAATTAAAAAGTAAAAAATACATTTTGTACAATCTATTAATAGATACTCATAAAATAACGATTTATTGATAAATGAATTTTAATAATTTTTTTTTTGAATAATTTTTTGAATGATTTCTTCGACGATCGAACCGTACGAAAGTTAATAAACAATAATTTTAGTATTGAGAAAAAATAATCGAAAAATAAAAAGGCCAGGTTGTACGAGATTTTAACAAAACGTAGTAAAAGTGTTGCTTCCTATAACGGGGCACGATCCAGGTTCACCGAATAATTTTTTTGAATGATTTCTAATACGATCGAACCGTACGAAATTTAATAAACACTCATTTTAGTGTTGGGAAAAAATAATCGGAAAATAAAAAGGCCAGGTTGTACGAGATTTTAACAAAATGTAGTAAAAGTGCTACTTCCTATAACAAGGCACGATCCAGGTTCACTGAATAATTTTTTAAAAATTTCTTCGACAATCGAACCGTACGAATGTTAATAAACACTCATTTTAGTGTTAGGAAAAAATAATCGAAAAATAAAAACGCCAGGTTGTACGAGATTTTAACAAAATGTAGTAAAAGTGCTGCTTCCTATAATGGGGCACGATCCAGGTTCACTGAATAATTTTTTGAATGATTTCTTCGACGATCGAACCGTCCGAATGTTAATAAACACTCATTTTAGTGTTGGGAAAAAATAATCGAAAAATAAAAAGGCCACATTATACGAGATCTAAACAAAAACATAGTAAAAGTGTTGCTTCCTATAACGGGGCACGATCCAAGTTCACTGAATAATTTTTTGAATGATTTCTTCGACGATCGAACCGTCCGAATGTTAATAAACACTCATTTTAGTGTTGGGAAAAAATAATCGAAAAATAAAAAGGCCACATTATACGAGATCTAAACAAAAACATAGTAAAAGTGTTGCTTCCTATAACGGGGCACGATCCAGGTTCACTGAATAATTTTTTTGAATGATTTCTTCGATGATCCAACCATACGGATGTTAATAAACACTCATTTTAGTGTTGTCAAAAAATAATCGAAAAATAAAAAGGTCCGGTTGTACAAGAATGAATTCTTTTTTCTTAAATTTTTGTACACAGCACTCAAATCATTAGATATTAACATCCGTACGGTTGGATCGTCGAAAAAAAAATTATAAAAAATATTATTCCAAAATTATACTAGTTTGACCAAGTAGTACTTTGACAGTTGACCATTAAAATATCATACAAGAATGATTTTTTTTCTAATCTTTTTTACACATAACTAAAATCAGTATATAACATCTTCCGTACGGTTGGATCGTCAATAAAAAATTTTAAAAAAATAGATCATGTTCAATCGGTATGACACTCGTTAGAGCGAGTAGTACTTTTGGAGAATTTATATTATAAACACGTACAAGAATGAATTCTTTTTTCTAATTTTTTATACACACCACTCAAATCATTAGATATTAACAGCCATACGGTTGGATCGTCGAAAAAAAAATTATAAAAAATATTATTCCAAAATTATACTAGTTTGACCAAGTAGTACTTTGACAGTTGACCATTAAAATATCATACAAGAATGATTTGTTTTTTTCTAATCTTTTTTACACATAACTAAAATCAGTATATAACATCATCCGTACGGTTGGATCGTCGATAAAAAATTTTAAAAAATAGATCATGTTCAATCGGTATGACACTCGTTAGAGCGAGTAGTACTTTTGGAGAATTTATATTATAAACACGTACAAGAATGAATTCTTTTTTCTAATTTTTTATACACACCACTCAAATCATTAGATATTGATATGGGCTGAAAATAAGCCCTAAAGACACATTTAATATGGCATTAATTAGACCTTGAATGGTCCAAACGTGGGGCCCACCAGATGGGCCCAAAACCCCTATTATAATATTAATTTCGTAATTAATATTGGGGGAAATAAATAGCTCAGCAAATAAGAGTTGGATAAGGATAATATCCCCTTCAGACTTATCCTATAAGGCATCCAATTCCATATGGAAACTGATTCCTATAAGGAATAGATCTAGAACTTTCCTCAAAGACTTTTCTACCAAGTCTCTAACTCTTACCATAATTCTAAAGGCTCCTCAGCCTATATAAAGGGCCTGACCCCTCACCTCAGAACTACGTTTTTTGGCTTGATCTTTGATATTTATCAAAGTACGTAGGCATCTTGTGAAGGCAGAATTAGCCAAGAGCACAAGAGCAGCCATTAAAGCCCGAAGCTCACACACCCTTACATTAAATATATAAACCCTAGCCGCAATACTAGTAGCCTAGTTTTTATTCCACAACATTTGGCGCCGTCTGTGGGAAGACAACATCAACCATGGTTCAAACACGAAGGACAACGTCAACCGAGGCCGTGCCCCTTAACTCTGCTCAACCAGCCACTTCAGATTCGCTGATTGTCACTGAGGAAGGACAAATACTCCCATCGACAGGGACGGTCGTTCAACCTCTGCCCACTCAACCCCCAGGGACGACTCCCCATGTAGAGGGGACTCACTCAGTGATCGTCCATCAGGGCCAAGAAACCAACCCTCTCCAGATGGTGGTTTCCCCTCTTGGTAACGTTGATCGCACGGGGGTACAGATCCACACTACGGATCTCCCTTTGAACACCAACCCTATGTATGGACTACCTAACTATCCCCCTCGACGAAGGGAACCTGGACCAAGCGGACACGCCTTACAGATCCGGGATCGAGAATATGATGACTACTCGGGTCCCTATACTGATGATTCATCATCATCTGAGGATGATGATCGAGATGAAGCCCCGAGAAGGCGACGAGCTAGCAAGGAACCCCTAAGAAGAATACGGAGAATCCATGATGGGCCTCCACAAACGATTGAGGAGAGGATTAAGGCTCATGAGGCTGAGATCCAAAGGTTGAAGGATGATATAGCAAGGGAACAGGCAAGACAGAGTCTGATTCGACCCCCTCCAATCTCAGAAAGGATTCCTGTTATAGATTTGGAGAGGTCTTCAAGAAGACAAAAGAGGGCTGATGTCCCAACAAGAGAAGCTATGAGGGTGGAAACCCCCAGGGGTAACCCCAAAGATCTGATGCCACTTGGGGACCCTGACGATCCCACACCTCCGTTTACTGAGGAGGTGATGAATGCCCACATCTCAAGGAAGTTTAAGATGCCAACCATTAAGGCCTATGATGGAACGGGCGATCCCGCAAATCATGTCAGGACTTTCTCGAACGCACTGCTGCTACAGCCTGCTAGTGATGCCTTAAAGTGTAGGGCGTTCCCTCAAACTCTGTCAGGAATGGCTCAAAGATGGTATAGCCGTCTACCTGCAAATTCGATTGGCTCTTTTAAGGAGTTGAGCGCTGCTTTCGTCAGCCAGTTCATCAGTGGGAGAATTCATGAGAAAAGTTCTGCGTCTCTTATGTATGTGGTGCAAGGGAAGAATGAGAACTTAAGGGATTATCTCAAGCGATTCACCAAGGAGACGCTAAATATCACCGATCTGGAAAATAAGGTGGCCATGGTAGCCCTGGAACACGGAACCACTGACCTCTTCTTCAAAAGGTCTTTGGCAAAACATCCTCCTGAGAACATGGCCGAACTCCAAAGAAGAGCCGATAAATATATCAAGGCCGAGGACAGCATTAAGAAGGAAACCACAGTAGGTAATGGCAAGGGCTCTAATGATTCGAAGAAAAGAAAATCAGAACAAGAGTACGACGCTAGGGACAAGTATCCCCGGACTAGCAAGGACTCTGATTCATCACCTAAGAAGGGTTTTGGGTCAAGGTTTTCTGATTACGCAAGGTTGAACGCTCCTAGGAGCCAAATTTTGTTGGACATTGAGAAGGATAAGGACTTCCGCTGGCCTAAACCGCTCAGGGGTGATCCCGAAAAGAGAAACAAAGATCTGTACTGTAGGTTCCATAAGGATGTGGGGCATGACACAGATGACTGCAGACAGTTGAAGGATGAAATTGAGTTTTTAATCCGGAAGGGAAAGTTAAACAAGTTCACTAAAGGTGAAGACCGTGGAACCCAGAAGAGGGATTATGAAAGAAGAGATAATGATAGGAGGGATAACGATCGCAATCGTAACCCGCAGCCTCGAGGGCCAGTAATTAATATGATTTGGGGAGGACCAACAGCGGCCGGCACTACCCGAAACTCTCGAAAGGCTTATGCCAGGGAAGTGATGCACATCACAGGAGAAGCCCCGAAGCGTGCTAAGACTGAGGCAGTGATTGGTTTTGATGATTCAGATCTTGAAGGGGTGAAATTCCCCCATGATGACCCGTTGGTCATAACTCCAGTAATTGGAAACTCGGAAGTGAAGCGAGTCCTGATAGACAATGGAGCTTCCGTCGATATCTTGTTTCATGATGCTTTTATGAGGATGGGGTATACTGACTCTCAGCTAACCCCGACTAACATGCCAATCTACGGATTTAATGGAGTTGAGTCCAAGGTTGAAGGGACCATTCATCTGCCTATGACAATAGGGCAAGAACCTAAGGAGGCCACCCAGATGCTAAACTTCTTAGTAATTAAGGCTGCCTCGACATACAATGCAATTTTAGGGAGGACCGGACTTCATGCATTCAAGGCTGTTGCCTCTACTTATCACATGAAGGTCAAATTTCCAACCAGGAATGGTGTTGGGGAACAAAAAGGAGATCAAAAAATGGCCAGGAGTTGCTATGTGGCTGCTTTGAGAGCTGACGGAACCGGGGGGCAGGTACTCCCGATTGAAGACATGGATGTCCGTGATGATGAACACCGGGGAAAGCCAGCGGAGAACTTAATACCTATCCCTCTGGAGCTAGGCGACCCTGAGAAGGTTACTTATATTGGAGCCTCTTTGAAAGAACCCCTGAAGGGGAAATTAATAGAGTTCTTACAAAGGAATAGTGACGTTTTTGCTTGGACAGCAGCTGACATGCCAGGGATTGATCCTCAACTTATAACTCATAGATTGAATGTTGACCCTAATCGGAAGATAGTACAGCAGAAGAAGAGAAATTTTGCTCCGGAAAGGCAAGAAGCCATTAAGCAAGAAGTGGATAAGCTCTTGGAGGCTGGTTTTATTGAGGAAATTCAGTTTCCCGAATGGTTAGCAAACCCAGTGATGGTCAAGAAAGCGAATGGGAAGTGGAGGATGTGTATAGACTTCACTGACCTGAATGATGCATGCCCAAAGGATTGTTTCCCTCTGCCAAGGATAGATATGTTGATAGATGCCACAGCTGGACATGAGATGCTAAGCTTCATGGATGGGTTCAGCGGCTATAATCAGATTAAGATGCACAAGGATGACATCCCTAAGGTATCTTTCATAACCGACTTTGGTGTTTTCTGCTATCTTGTTATGGCGTTTGGCTTAAAGAATGCAGGAGCTACTTACCAACGATTGGTGAATAAGATATTTGCCCATCTGATTGGAAAAACCATGGAGGTTTATGTCGATGATATGCTGGTTAAAAGCTTGGTCAAGACAGATCATATCAAGCACCTCAGAGAGGCATTTGAAGTGCTGAGGCACCACAAGATGATGTTGAATCCATCCAAGTGTGCCTTTGGCGTTGGATCAGGCAAATTTTTGGGTCTGATGGTTTCTAAAAGAGGCATAGAGGCCAACCCCGACAAGATCAAGGCAATCTTAGACATGGAACCCCCGCGCTCTATAAGAGACGTGCAGAAGTTGACGGGCCGGGTAGCGGCTTTAGGAAGATTCATCTCCAAGTCTGGTGACAAGTGCTTGCCTTTCTTTCAAGCACTGAAGAAAGTGAAAAATTTTGAGTGGACTCCTGAGAGCCAAGAGGCCTTCGAGCAATTGAAGAAATACATGGTTGAAGCCCCATTATTGACCAAACCAAGTCCTGGAGAGACTCTTTACCTATACCTGGCGGTATCTGAGCAAGCCCTGAGTGCTGTCCTTATTCGGGAAGAGGAGAAAGTCCAGAAACCTATCTACTATGTAAGCAAAGTGTTGCATGGGGCTGAGTTGAATTACTCACCCATAGAAAAGTTTGCTTTGGCTTTAGTAACTGCCTCAAGGAAATTGCGACCTTACTTTCAGGCACACAAGATTCAAGTTCTGACGAACCAACAGTTGAGGAACATATTGCATAACCCAAAGGCCAGTGGAAGGCTAATTAAATGGGCAATTGAGTTAGGAGAATTCGATATCACATACAAGCCTCGGACAGCCATCAAGGCTCAGGCATTGGCTGACTTCGTGGTTGAATGTACTATTAACAACCAAGAAGTCGGGGGGCAAGAGATAATGACTACCCCGGGGCAAGAGAAAAAAGAAGAGGAACTTACACCCGATCTAAAGGAATATTGGGTGCTCTATTTTGATGGAGCATCAAAAACAAATTCTAGTGGTGCAGGTTTGGTTTTGCAAAGCCCTGATGGGTTCATAGTTGAGTATGCATTAAAGCTGGATTTTCCTACTACTAACAATGAGGCAGAGTATGAGGCATTAATAGCTGGTTTGGGTTTAGCTAGAATCATGCGGGTCAAAAACCTTAAAGTTTGTGGAGATTCACGACTTGTGATATCCCAAGTAAACGGTGAGTTCGAAGCTAAGGATGAGACTATGGCGAAATACCTGAGAGTGGTGAAGGCTGTTATGTCTCAGTTTGAGGAATGTCATGTTGAGCACATCCCGAGAGAAGAAAACGTTAAGGCCGATGCCCTGTCTAAGTTTGCTTCTTCTGAAATAGAAAATTATGCTGGGAGTGTCTACTTTCAGGTCCTGAAGGCTCCAACCATTAATGCAAAGCTAATGGCACCAATTGATATAGGAGGCTCTTGGATAGATCCTATCAAGGCACACCTGGAGACCGGTTGGCTCCCAGACAATGCCATGGAGGCACGAAAACTCTCAGTAAGAGCGTTGAGATATACTTTGATTGAGGGTATTCTGTACAAAAGGTCGTTTGTCATCCCGTACTTGAAATGTCTAAGGCCTTTAGAGGCAAGGGAAGCATTAGAGGAAGTTCATGAAGGGATTTGTGGGCAACATTTGGGGGGCAGAGCCCTAGCTCACAAGATAATTCGTTTAGGGTTTTATTGGCCGGAGGTGTTGGCTGATGCACAAAACTATGTCAAGAGATGTGAGAGATGCCAGAAGCATGCCCCAATTGTGAGGCAACCGCCTGAGATGTTGACCTCTATCAACTCTCCCATTCCGTTTGCAATGTGGGGGATGGACATACTTGGACCCTTTCCCATGGCTTCAGCACAGAGGAAATTCCTGATAGTGGCCATTGATTACTTCACTAAGTGGATTGAGGCTAAACCCCTGGCCAAGATAACCACCAAGCAAATTTCCCAGTTCTTCTGGGAGAACATCATTTGCAGATACGGAATCCCACGAATCCTTGTGACAGACAATGGGACACAGTTCAATAATGAGGAGTTTAAGAAGTATTGTGAAGAGAATGCGATTGAGCTCCGCTTTACCTCAGTGGCACATCCACAAGCCAATGGGCAAGCTGAGGTAGCTAATCGAATTATCCTTGATGGACTGAAGAAGAGGGTCGAGCGCTCTAGGAACACTTGGGTAGATGAACTGCTGCCCATACTCTGGGCGTATCGTACCACTTGTAAGGTAACAACTGGAGCAACCCCGTTTTTGTTGGCTTATGGAGCCGAGGCTGTTGTGCCCTTGGAGATCATGCAGGCATCACCTCGAATCGAGGCATATGAGCCAGAAACTAACGAAGAAGGGATGAGACTTGCCCTGGATTTAATTGACGAGGTTAGAGATGAAGCTAATGCTAGGAATGCTGAGTATCAGAAGAGAGCCTCTTTTCATTACAACCAAAGAGTTAAAGAAAGATTTTTTCGACAAGGCGACATGGTCCTAAGGAAGATTGAAGCCTCAGGAGTTGGCCAAAAAGGAAAGTTAGCACCAAACTGGGAAGGACCGTATCTGGTCAGGAAGGTGTTAGGACGAGGGTCTTACAAGTTAGAAACCTTGGATGGGGTTGAGGTGCCCCGGACTTGGCATGCTGTGAACCTCAAAGTTTATTATGTTTGAGGTCTTTTGATAAAGACCTAACTTTTATCTATTTATTAGGAATAAGGTTCGAATGAAACCATTATAGAGCATGTTGCTCCCAGTAGTTGATAAAGTATCTATGTAAGGGTTGAACCCATTTTATTAATGTCCTTTGACAGCATAATGGGATTTAATCTGTTTTCTCTATTGGTTATCTTTCCTTGCTAAAATAAACGAAAGACGAATGTTGGACCGACTTATAAGTTTAAGTACTAGCCAGGAGGCCAAGTACTCAAAAATTCTAAAGTATTAACAAACTATGAGCAAAGGCAAGAAAAATGAGCGGAAATAAACTGCATAAATAGTTAAGTTAGAAATTACAAAGGCCCGAAGGCTATTAAGTCAAATGGTTGAAACCCAAAGTTCAGAAAGGTAAATGATAAATAAATAAATAAAGTCTAAGGGGCCTTAGGGGCCTCCTTAGCAGGAGAAGCATCCTCAGAGCTAGTCTCAGTAGTAGACCCCTCGTCGGCAGAGACAGCAGCACCAGGCTGAGCTAGAGTAGGCTCGGGATCCAAAGCTGAAGAAGTGGCAGCAGCATGCTCCTTAACCAAAGTGTCATCCTCCCCAAACAGCTCTTCACTGGAACCAGGCTCCTGTGTCAAGGCATGGGGAAGGTGAGGGCTAGGAAAAGCAGAAGGCAAGAATAACCCTGGATGCTGCCTCAGAACTGCTTCAAGGGCCTTGGTCCACCCATCAGAAAACTGACTAGGAAAGAGCATCTCATCATGCTGATCCATGAGGGTCTTGTACTCCTCCGAATCCAGATATTCATCAATATGCTTCTCCTTGTCATCTCTTAGGGCGACCAACTCCGCATGCATCCCTACCATCTCTTCATCTTTCTTCTTTATTTGCTCTTCCAAACGGTTAATATGGAGAGTCTTCTTCTGAGACTCAGACTCAAAAGCTTTAGACTTCTCTTTCCAAGCTTTGGCTTTATGAACCAAGCTTTGGAAATGGACGTTAGCCTGCATAAAAGGTTAGCATTGAAATCAAGTATTGAACTTAAAAGCCGTAAAGGTATTGAAAGATAAAAGTTTGAGACTTACCACAGCGAGAGCCTGAGCACCAAGTGCCTCTGACTCCCCAATACCTCCACCAAGGACCATGTCCTTATAATCAGGGGTGGTGATCGAGTTTAAAGACCAATCCATGGAGTGCTTCGTAGAGCCCACCACAGAATCCTGCTTCCTAAAGCCCCAAGGAGGCCTGAAAACCGTCGACTGGACATTAACCTGGGAGCTCCCCTCCAGTCCAGCTATATCACCATATCTCAGCTCCCCTTTATGGACCTTGTGGGGGCGCAAGAAAGGAGGCTCCGTGTTTTTCCCGCGAGGGTCAGCAACCCTCTTAGCCCGAACCATCCTGGCCGTCTCTTCATCAGGAGAGGGTGCAGCCTCCACAATCAATTTAGCAACTGCAAGAACGACCAAAGAGAGAGTTGGAATAAATTTAGTATTAAAAAGTAAATGGCAAAGACCAGTAAGAAAATTACCCCGCTCAGAAACTCTGGAAAGGCCTACTCCCCTTAGAGACTCCTCATTTAAAAGACTTAGGCAGGTAATAGAACTACCGTCTGCCTCGGTCAAAGTATTATAAGCGGCCTGTTCCTCGGTACTAAGGACGATTCCCTTAGCACTTCCATCTGAGACTCTCGAGAATGTCTGCCTAAAGAGAGTGCCCCAATCACCTCCATCCCATTCTAAGTATGCGAACTCATTTATCCAGCCCGCATTATTATCAGGAATCGACTTGCCATTAAAGATTGGGGGGACTCTAGGACGGAGTTTAACATATACCCAGCCAGGGTTCGTGGCAGGACTATTGTAAAATTGAAAAAGTTTGCGAAAAAGAGCAACTGATAAAGGGAGTTGTTGTCGAAGACACAAAACCATAAAACATAATATAATTCTCCACGCGTTTGGCGGGAGTTGACATGGACTAATTTGCACATCAGCTAAGAGTCTAGGAATGAATTCATGAAATGGAAAACGAAGGCCAGCCACTAGACTCTCCCTATAAACGCACAAAGAATTGGGTTTCCAGTGACAAGGTCTGTCACCTGGCTCGGCTGGGACAAGTTTATAAGGTGATTTAATTTTGAAAAGCTTGTTATATCTAGTGATTTCACCAACATCATGATAAGAGCTACAACAGTCATATGCATCTAATTCTGACAAAGAGGGGTAATCATCTCCACGTTGATTTAACATATCTACTAGAGATGTGTAAGAAGAGCGAATGGTGATTGTACCTTTGGAGGAGGCAGAATTCATCTTTGCAAGGCGAGACTTAGCTTTGTCTTCCATTGATGCTCTTGAAGAAAGGTTCGAAGCTCTTGAAAAACCCAGAAAATATGAAGATTTGAAGAAATCTTCAAAGAAAACCCAGAAGCTATGAAGATATGAAGAAATCTTCAAGGAGAAACCCAGAAACCACCGTGAAGAGGAGGAGCTTCGATAAACTCTCGCCGGAAATCGCCTTGAAATAAAGAGAACTATAGAGAGAATTTCTAGTGAAGTGTTTGAGTGAGAATGAGAAAGTGAACTCTCCACTCTCACTCTTATATATAACTTTTCAGCCGGTTGAAATTCCTCCAAACGGTCAGAAAACCTACAGTAACAGGTCAGAAAAGCCCATAAAACCGGCCCAAATTAAGGCCCGATTCTAGGACATTCTTAGGAAAATATCTATGAAAATATCTTAGATATTTTGAAGAAAATTATGGGTATTTTTTAAAAAAATATATATAATAGACAATAAATCCTGAATTTGAATCCAAATAGCCCGGATGGGCCCAATAACAACTATGAGGATAAGCCCATTTTTGAAAAGAAAAGTACCAGGCCCCATAAGAATAGGCCCAAAGCGTTGGAAACGCCCTTAATTCGACCAGAATCCTGGTCGAAACGACCAAGAATCCTGGTCGAAAAACCCTTCGACCAAAGCGTTGGAAACGCCCTTAATTCGACCAGAATCCTGGTCGAAACGACCAAGAATCCTGGTCGAAAAACCCTTCGACCAAAGCGTTGGAAACGCCCTTAATTCGACCAGAATCCTGGTCGAAACGACCAAGAATCCTGGTCGAAAAACCCTTCGACCAAAGCGTTGGAAACGCCCTTAATTCGACCAGAATCCTGGTCGAAACGACCAAGAATCCTGGTCGAAAAACCCTTCGACCAGAGCAAAATTGGACCCTTAATTCGACCAGAATCCTGGTCGAAACGACCAAGAATCCTGGTCGAAAAACCCTTCGACCAGAGCAAAATTGGACCCTTATTTCGACCAGAATCCTGGTCGAAACGACCAGGAATCCTGGTCGAAAATCTCTTCGATCAGGAAGAAAAAGAAGGCCTTAATTCGACCAGAATCCTGGTCGAATTCCTGGTCGAATTCCTGGTCGAATTCCTGGTCGAATTTCTGATCGAAAATACTCAGTCCTGGTCGAAATTTGCTATAAAAATTGATTTTCTGACAGCTAATCTTCACAGACATGGAATTTTGATACCTGTAGGTACCATAATAGGATAAAAATGGAAATACGAGGAATTTCATAGATAATTCCTTGAAGAAAAAAAAGACTCTGTAACTAAAGTTATGGAAATTGCTTAGCCTCGAATAAGGCATATCGTCGTAAACGTGTCGGTCGCTCCACACTTTACATCAAGACGACATTCGTGAAACACTAGTGTACAAAGCCCGGACCCAAGTCTCACGAAAGACAGATAAAACTTCAAGGAAAACCTGATCAGTTTTCCTAGAAGTTGGGGGGCAAATGATATGGGCTGAAAATAAGCCCTAAAGACACATTTAATATGGCATTAATTAGACCTTGAATGGTCCAAACGTGGGGCCCACCAGATGGGCCCAAAACCCCTATTATAATATTAATTTCGTAATTAATATTGGGGGAAATAAATAGCTCAGCAAATAAGAGTTGGATAAGGATAATATCCCCTTCAGACTTATCCTATAAGGCATCCAATTCCATATGGAAACTGATTCCTATAAGGAATAGATCTAGAACTTTCCTCAAAGACTTTTCTACCAAGTCTCTAACTCCTACCATAATTCTAAAGGCTCCTCAGCCTATATAAAGGGCCTGACCCCTCACCTCAGAACTACGTTTTTTGGCTTGATCTTTGATATTTATCAAAGTACGTAGGCATCTTGTGAAGGCAGAATTAGCCAAGAGCACAAGAGCAGCCATTAAAGCCCGAAGCTCACACACCCTTACATTAAATATATAAACCCTAGCCGCAATACTAGTAGCCTAGTTTTTATTCCACAACAGATATTAACAGCCATACGGTTGGATCGTCGAAAAAAAAATTATAAAAAATATTATTCCAAAATTATACTAGTTTGACCAAGTAGTACTTTGACAGTTGACCATTAAAATATCATACAAGAATGATTTGTTTTTTTCTAATCTTTTTTACGCATAACTAAAATCAGTATATAACATCATCTGTACGGTTGGATCGTCGATAAAAAATTTTAAAAAATAGATCATGTTCAATCGGTATGACACTCGTTAGAGCGAGTAGTACTTTTGGAGAATTTATATTATAAACACGTACAAGAATGAATTCTTTTTTCTAATTTTTTGTACACATCACTCAAATCATTAGATATTAACAGCCATACGGTTGGATCGTCGAAAAAAATTTAGAAAAATATTATTCCAAAATTATACTAGTTTGTTGACCATTAAAATATCATACAAGAATGATTCATTTTTTTCTAATTCTTTGTACAGATCACTAAAATCAGTAAATATATAATTTTAAATTTAAAAATAAATAAAAAAAAGATCATGTTTAAAAAATATAAATTTTAAAATTTATCATATATAATTTTTTTAATAAATACTTACTCAAATTACTACTACTACATTACAAATTCATTTTATAATATAAAAATGACATTTTTATCATTTCCTCAATTCATTTCCCTCCTCCACGCCAATTTCATTTCCCCCCTTTCAGCTCTTAACCTAAAATTTCATTCCCCCCTTTCAGCTATAAGTCAGTCTCAACACAATTACACAACACAAAGAGATGGTGTGACCCAAAGAGTTAGAAGCTACAATTCGGTCTTCAATCTTCAAAGTATATTACATCTCTCTCACTCACTCACTCTGTCTTTGTTTTCTCTGTTGTTTAAAGCTCGCGATCCAAAGAGATGGTGTGACCGGAGGTGTGAGGTTTGGTTGGAGTTTGTGGACGCCGGAGTTGGTGGGTGCTGTTGTGGTGGACAGAGGGGGATTGAACGGAATGGAGTGGAGCAGTGTTGGGTGGTGGTGTTTGATGAAGGAGGTGGGAGAACGAGGTGATGAACGAGGTGAACGTGGCAGATATAGATAAGAATAAATGTACGTTGATCTCAAAACTAAGAATAAATGTACGTTGATCTCAGGTTTTCGTTTTTCTATTTGTACGAGTGTATGTGCTATCTTTCTCCAAAAACTAGATCTAAGTACAGAACATATGCAGTATTAATTTTGTTATTATGTTTACTCTTGGGGGCAGGTTGTGTTAATTTTGTGGTCTCCCTCAATCTCTCTCTCGCTCAGTCTCTAGTCTGGCTTTAGGCATCTGATTCAGTCTCTGGTCTCCCATGGCATGGCAACTTGCAGTTCTATTATCACGAAAAATTGGGAGAAAAACAATACCGATCATTTACAGATGTAAAACGCTTTATCTACTTGGGTTTCTTTCCATCGGCTGAAAACGAGAGTAAATATTTGGTGAGATTCTACAAAAACAAACTTAACTGGTGGTGTATGACATTTACATCAATGAGATAGATTACACAATTATTTGAGGCAACTGAGTACTCACATCATAAATTTTTGCGATTCGTTAAAATCATTTAGATGTGCTCTGATAAATTTGCAGGAGAGACGTGGCTTCACTTGGCTCAAAGGCTGAAAGGCTGGATACGTGAGACACGCTGCCATGCCAGTGGACGGCTTGATTTCGTAAGTTAAACTCTATTGGACCTTCATATATGTATGTGTATGTGCCTGCCTATAAATCTGAATGAACGTTCCATGAGTTAGACTGCTAGAGGCATGATCGATACTGAAATCGTTTCTCTATAAGACAAATTGTATGCAAGCTTGATGATGATATTAAATACGAACTTGTTTCTAAAGTATGTTCAATGGCTATGACAATGTTTGTGTGGACGCAGTCCTATTATCACAAGGGATCTGGAGAAGCAATATCGGTCATTTAGGGATGTGAAACGCTATATCTACTTGGGTTTCTTTCCATCTGCTGAAAATGGGAATAAATACTTGGTACACAATCTTCATAATGTAACAGTGTTATATATGTGTAGTATATTCTTTTGCACTTCTGATTCCATAGAATTAACATCTTGGCCTGTTTGTTTTCTATTTATAATTGGACTATATATGCAACACTGAAAAGCCTGCAGAGAACCTGCAGAGAGAAGGTGAAGATTACACAATCAACTCAGTGGAGCACTCCAGCATGATTTGCAACAGCTTTGTGTCTTTGTAAAATTTATTGTTGTTGCTTGGGGTATCTGAAATGTAGAAAGTAAAAGATCTGTACACGATCATAAAAGTTTTGTATCCGACTGGAGATTGTTATCAAGATATTGGATGTAAACTAAAATGATTTGAACTTTATTTATTCGATTATTTGGATTTTTAAATGTTTATATTCTCGTGAATGTGTTGGGACAAAGGAGATGTTTGTATTGTTGTGAATATGTTGGTACAAAACAGGGATAACATTATGGTAAATTTGGAAAAATAGAAAAATAATTAAATTTTAATTATCGAGCATGAGCCACCGCAGTCGGTTGCTAATAGTGGTCGCTATTATTAGCAATCGAATTTGGTCGCTAATAGTGGTCGTTGTTAGTAGCGACCAACGTCACTAGCTGATAGGCGTTGCTATTATTAGCGACCTCAATTGGTCGATAATGTCAGTTGCCGATCCCGCGGTCGCTGAAAGTGGTCGCAATAATGCATATTAGTGACCAGATTATATGTGCCCGGTATTTTCGACCGGAGTCAGTCACTGATAGCTATCAGCTACCGATAGTGGTTGCTGATAGGCGGTCGCCGACATGCGTTTTTCTTGTAGTGAATGTAATAAATTAATTTGTGCTCTTTAATTTGTAACTATAACTCTTGATAGATTGTTGGTTGGTTTGTTCTCTTCTGTTTGGCCTTTGTTGATTTGTTGGATGCCAATTTGGTAGGTTAGTCATCTTTTAAATATGTTTTTTTTTTCATGTACAGTTCATTAGACAACAGTTTTAAACAGAAGACACTTGTATGAGTTGAAACACACAATAGGCCAGAACCTGTTGTGTGTTGGATTAAGTTCATAAAACACTATGTAAAGCACTTGTGTTAAATATTATTACACAACACCACATTGGAAACCACTTGTCTCATTCTAACAATACTTTTTACGAAGTATTGTCTATGCTTCCTTCACATAATATTTCTAAAAAATGTTGTGTGTTGGTTCACTGTCACACAACACTATGGATAACATATTGTATGACTGCTACTTAGACAACAGACCTGAAAACACTTGTCTGAATACAACAACGGTTTTCCGGGATATTGTGTTGCAGGCATTCACACAACACTTATTTGCTAACGCTTGTCTAATCTTAAAAATACTTATGCATTTACACAACACCCCTGGTAAAGAAATGCTTGTCTGGTAAGATTTATCACACAACGGTTTTGGCCCATTGTGTGAATGTAGGATTACACAATACTTTTTCGAGTTGGAAAATAACAGTTGTCTGATCATTTCGGACAACACTTTTTTCCATGGGTGTTGTCTGATACGTGTCGTCTATAGCCAGATTTGTTGTAGTGGAGAATATGTAGGTTCTTGTTGGTATAAGATTTGAGTTGGGGAGGAGAATGATAAAACTTTGCTTAGGAGAATATTGTGAAGATATATCGCCATGTGAAGAGCATGGTGCCAATAAGTGGGAAGAATGGAAGCGTGGAGCAGAAGAGTGCGGGTCATGTCATTAATTGATCGAATTTTACGCTTAACCTTGCCATTTTGAGATGTATGTGGACAAGAAAATCTGAAATTTATACCATTGAGTTCACAAAATTTTTTGAATGACGAGTTTTCATATTCCCGCCCATTATCACATTGAATATTTTTATATTTCTTTATCAAATTGAGTACGATTAAAAGTGCGAAATGTGACAAAGGCGGAATAAACTTCTGATTTTTTTTTAGAGGTAAAGTCCACAAAAATTTGGTATAATCATCCAGAAGCAACACATAATAACACATAATAACGATGCCCAAATGAAATCAAAACAGGAGAAGTCCAAAGATCAGTATAAATTATATCAAAAGCTGAAGATGTAAAATTAATAGAAGAATAAAATGGCAACTGAAGAACAACAAGTTTTATTACAAATAATAAGATTTTTACTTCTAAGAGAATCTAAAACCGGAACTCCCAGATTACTTAGACGGTCATGCCAAGTAGATGAGGAACTGGCGGCAAAAGAAGTTGTATTGGTGGCTGTAGTTGAGGCCGTTCTGATGGGATGAAGGTCACCATAGCTATTGCACCTCGTAAGATGCATCCCCATCTGAAGGTCCTTCACAGAAAACCCAAAAGGATCAAGTCCAACAAATATGGAATTATCCTTAGTAAACTAACGGACAAATATCAAATTTTTTATTAATTTAGGAGCATGCAAAACGTTCGTGAGAGTAAAGGGAGGGTGTGGTGGGGATAAGAATGACTAACCAAAACTAGAAATAGGAATCATATGACCATTTCCGACAACAATATTTTTGTTTGTGCTCAAATTAAAATAGGACGAAAGAGCACCTTCGTTGGATGTCATGTGCGAAGTGGCATCGGTGTCCATATACCAGCCGTTGTTTGGGGAGTTAAGTGTCATGGTGTGTAGAGCGACAACAATATTTGTTAGAGCATATACAGAAGATGTTGCACCATTGAAAACTTGTTGTGGTCGAGATCCTAACACTCCTGGTGCTGTAGAGGCTTGACGATGGGGCCTTGTGGTCTAGTCCATGGTCTACTAGGATAGGACACGGTGGTGTTGCCCATGGTTGATGTGGCCAGACCCAAGATGAATAGGACCAAGGTTGCTAGAAAGATTGTTGCCATTGCTGATTTTGTTGCTAGTGATAATTACCCCAGTGACCACCACGACCTCTCCCACGTTCGTTGCTTCTTCTGCGACCACCACGACCACGTTGTGAGTTGTTCCTTCCTCTAGGAAATGAGTTCTAACCACTGAGAAGAAAGTGGGTCGCTGTGACGAGAAGAATTAGTAGATGACATAAGAACAGAGACATTGGTGGCTGTGGTTTGTTGAGCTTGATGTGTTTCTTTAAGAGTAAGCATGGACCGTGTCTTGTAGAAAGTAGGAAGACGATCATTTTGTTGAATATAGGTGGCTATACGCCTATACCACTATAGGTCTTAGCGAGGCCAGCAGCTAAACGAAGAACGAGCCTATCATTTGCCAGAGATCTGACATTAACCAATTTGTCTGCCAGCATTTTTAGTTTCTAACAATATGCAGAACAATTTGGAAATCTTGTTGAATAGTAGATGAGAATTGGTTTTCCAAGTAGAGAACACGAGAGTTTTTATTATCTTGGAAAATATTACGGAGACGGTCCCATGCTTGCTGAGCCACAGAGCCGGCTTCAAGAATTGTGAGATAGCCATGGCTCCCCCTCAATTCTTAAAATGGTGTACTTTTTTTTTTTTTTTTTTTTTTTCTTCTAAATTCAGCCCAGCAAATTAGCCCATATGAAGTCTCAAAAAGCAACGTATAGCTATAAATCCACAAGGCTCGGCTCATGCGACTCCAATGCAAAATTAGTGTTCATTTGTAGACTAAATAAATAATTATTTATTTAATTTTTTAATACAATACACAATTTTCAATTTTTATAATAAAACGCACTGATGTATTCTATTGAAAAATGTGATTTTTCTTTCTAAAAATTCTGGATTCTATATATATGATTTTAAAATTTTTAACTTTATAAATGAAATAATTGCATTTTTAGAATATTACAATATTTTGACCCAATCAATTAATGTAATTAGTTATTAAAATTTACTAAAAAAGTAGTTCGCTAATATTGTATTGGATTACAAGCTGTATGTTTCATATGAAAAATTAACATAATTTTGGGGTTTTTTCATAAATACCCGAACCTATAATTTTTTTTATAAAATATAATTTTAATTTTTTTTGCTAATATACCAACTTTTATAAAATGTTTGTAAAAATGCATTTTGCAACCAAATCAATCAAATGCAACTATTTGTGTAACGCCCCCAAATCCCCTACAGGAATCTGGGTCGTCACATCTCTTGCGAAATATTCAATCACCTGCTCATAATATAACCTACAACAATATTCTTAACAACTCCATATTTTACTCCACAGGTTATAGTCTTAGAACAAGCACTCAATAAAACAGAAGTTATTACAACACAAACTCACCTCCCAGAATCTCTGAAATATTATTACAACATACAAAAATACTCGATAATAAAGCATTAAACACTTCTTTCCATCTTGAACCCACCTTCGATACTATAAGGCTAATGTATTGAATTTAATAGCCCTTCTCCTTCCCTTTGCCACGGTTCGCCATGCTAGAGCCGTCTTTAGATGCCGCTGATTAATGATATTTAAATAGCAAGAATGAGCCAAAGAATGCCCAGCAAGTATATACAGATATCATATAATACAACAACAACCCACTCAAAATATGTTTTTTTTTTCTACTCAATAAGAGTTAATAAAATATAATTACCTTTTTAAAAGAGATCAACTCAGAAATTCTTATAAATCTCGAAATACGACTCCAATATATCTCAATAACTTCTCGAAATACTACTCGGAAATAAATCAGTAACTTCTCAAAATACTACTCGAAAATAAATTTAATAACTTCTCAGAACTACTCAATTTGTTTGAAATAATATAATATAACAACTGCTCACATCAACACCCTAGTTAACAGAACCACAAAGGCATCTATTAACTGATAGGATGTCAATTGGATTTCTGCTCAGAACGCCTACTCAAGTAATGGATGATCAATCCATTATCACTACTCGTTTTCTATCGATAGAAGGATGTGCCGAAGTTTCGATCACACCCTAAATACTACTCAGTTGGGCCGGTGCGTTACTCCGGTCACTTTTGCCTTAAAAGCAATGAACAATAGACACCAATAATATAGTTTCCCTCTCGAATGAGTAGAGGAAAATATTATAAAAAAAAACTGTTCTGATTATGGCGTCGAAATGAGGTGACCCATATCAGTATACATAACCTACTTTATATATATCCCCACTTTTAAATATAACTCGAATGAGTATCTCAATAAACGTACCAACAATATGGAACAACTCATGAAATAAGTTTGAACACCTCATGATATAATATGTCTGGATAACAGCTCAACAATAATATGTATGTAAATTGCATGAATAAAAATCTGGTATAAATTACTCGAAAGAATACTTGATTTTGATAATCGAAAACTTAATCAGCAAAATTATGAATTTTTAAAAATAGAAATACTCCGAACAATGGAGTACGAATTAGTAAACTTGCCTGTGCTCTGCGTACGATACTCCAACCTGCTCCACGTTTCTGGTTCTCCTGTATTTCACCTTCCCGGACCCAGTTCGGCTATTATTAACTCAACTTCTGATCACCTTTCAATCAACTTCTACTCACCGATATATAATACCCTTGCATATCTACAACTTTCGTTCTTCAAGTTTTTCCAAACGAGTCTCCTAACTCATCCTAAATCCTACCCTAAAATGGTTCCTTGAATCATTAATTAATCCTTAATTAAATAAATAAATCCACGAAACAATAATTAATACTCAAATTAAATAAATAAATCCTCGAGACAAAATTAATAATCGAATCAAATAAATCCTCAAGACACAATTAATCCTCGAATTAAATAAATAAATCCTCAAATATTAAATATCATCTTTCTAAATTAATACCGTATTTAATTCTATTTATTCAATTTATCCTCTTTTTATTAATAAATCAAATAATCTTTAAATTATGCTAAATAATCACAGAATATTTTAAAATAATAATCTAACTATAATTTATTCCAAAATAATAAATTAAACCCCCCTTTTATCAAAACCATAAATCTTTAATACCGGTTGATCAAACTAGTCCGAAAATATTTAATATTAGCTTTCCAAAATAAAACCTTATTTAATCTCCATTTATTCACAATTAAAACATAATTATTACTAAATAATTCAATTAAATCAATTATACCGTTTTTAGTAAATTATTAATTACTAGCCCAATTAATTAATATTTCAAATTTTAACGAAACTAATTATAATAGTTCAACAGAAACAATCCGGGATATACAACCAACAACGGCGCGTGGGGCTCACGCGCCACCACCCACGCGCCACCATCCACGTGCTGCAGTGGCTACGCCAGTTACCTCTATTCCTTCCATCTCTCTCCATCTATCTCTCTCTCTCTCTCAGTCTCTCGCCCTCTCTGCCTACTCTCTCTCACTCAATCTCTCCGCCCGCTCCTCTCTCTCTCTCTCCGCCCCATCTCTCTTCTCAGCTTCTCTCTCTCACCCAATCTCTCCCTCGATTCCTCTCCCTCGCCATCGATCTCTCGCCTTCCCTCTTCGCACACATCCCCCCCGCCCCTCCTGCTTCGATACCGGCAACACCCACCACCGCCGGTCATCTCCGCCGCCGCGGTGGTGGCCTCCAAACTGACCTGCAACAACAAAACAAGACAACCCATCCCCCTTATTACTCCGATTACAAACCATAACCACCCCCAACAATCTCTCCTGCCGTCTCTCTCTCAATCCCGACCTCTCTCTCCCTCGACTCCAGTCTCTCGATCTCTCCTCACAATCTCTCTTCTCACCAAACCCCCTTCGCCTCTCTTCTAAATCATCACAACAAATTCAACCAAAATGTTTCTCCCCCCTCCCCTCATCCGATTCACAAGCCCACAAAACTACTCATCTAATTAATCAATAAGATCGGAAATAAAAGGGAGGAAAAAGAAAGAAAGAATAAAAAATAGAATAAAACACTACCTCCGTGAACTACTCTGTTTTTATCAAAATGTATGGTTCGAATTTCTGGTTAAGTTGAAAGAGATAGAGCCTAGCAGGAAGAACAAAGATGGCTGCTTTTATTTTTGTATAACTCTACTGCTGTTGTAAATTATGTAGCCGGGTCTTAGCTTCTTTTTCCAAAAAGACACGCATGGGGACAAAATTGAGTGGAAAAATTAGTGGCCATAATCATTTTGTTTTTAGTGGATAATTAACAAATAAATAAAAAAAATAAATCATGGGGGACAAAAATACATGCTGAAAAAAAATAAAATAAAAATTTTGATCATGATTATATTTAGTGAAATGTTTGGTGAAAAGATCTCGTTTTCCCCCCCTTTCTGGCTAATTAAACGATACTCTAATTTCGTTCTAAAATCAATACGACTAAAAATAAAAATCTTATTTTTCTTAAATTCCTAATTTTAATAAACATTACACAAATATAAATAATTAAATATCATACGAATATAAAAAAAATATTCGAAAAAATTGGTGGATATTACAGTCTTCCCCCCTTAAAAGGATTCCGTCCTCGGAATCAACGTAGGCAATATCTAAGGTTGCTAATATTTTCTCAGCACTTTTACTAGCTTTATGCTCCCCATATCTCAATTATAAACTCTTATGCTTTACCATCTATTTTCATACCGGCTCATCACTTATACCTACTTCCTTCGTTTATTCATATCGTCCCTCTATCCTCAAAATACATCTTATCCTTAATAGTAAATCTGAATTATTCCTTAAAATTCCACATACTCTTTTCTTTTACTGATCATTAAATATACCTCTTTCTTCTCATCTTTATCCTTCTAAATCAATTCATTCTTAGCTTTACCATGGCTACTTTTTTATACTCATTTCACATAGTCCCTTTTCTAAAACACTGCATCATTATATTCAATCTATTGTTTCAATCCCTGCTGAAATATTCGAGCTCCTTCATCCTCCAAATCCATACATAATACCATCATACTCTTCTTGTTTTGTCTCCATCTATAAAATCCACTCTATTTATCTCTTCTGCACTTCTTCAATAGTCACAGCCTCACTCGATTCAACTTATCCTAATATGGTTTAATCTAATAAAATTGCATACCCATGAAATATTTATTTATGAAAACAAAACAGTACATATCTGTACATATTCATATATATACATATATATATCTGCAGTTATATATATATGCATATTTATGGATACATAACTGTATATACTCAAATTTAATCGAATAAATAAATCATGGATACACATTTCTCTCGTCCTAATTGATTCTACTACTGCTAATGGCCATCATGCCTCCACCCCACAACTCCTTGAAATCCTACTATATATATATAGCTATCGATTCTTTGGCTTCTAAACTCTCTCTTATATAGTCATAACTCCTCCTACACTCGTTCTAAGATTTATAACCTACGGCTCTGATACCATTACTGTAACGCCCCCAAATCCCCTACAGGAATCTGGGTCGTCACATCTCTTGCGAAATATTCAATCACCTGCTCATAATATAACCTACAACAATATTCTTAACAACTCCATATTTTACTCCACAGGTTATAGTCTTAGAACAAGCACTCAATAAAACAGAAGTTATTACAACACAAACTCACCTCCCAGAATCTCTGAAATATTATTACAACATACAAAAATACTCGATAATAAAGCATTAAACACTTCTTTCCATCTTGAACCCACCTTCGATACTATAAGGCTAATGTATTGAATTTAATAGCCCTTCTCCTTCCCTTTGCCACGGTTCGCCATGCTAGAGCCGTCTTTAGATGCCGCTGATTAATGATATTTAAATAGCAAGAATGAGCCAAAGAATGCCCAGCAAGTATATACAGATATCATATAATACAACAACAACCCACTCAAAATATGTTTTTTTTTTCTACTCAATAAGAGTTAATAAAATATAATTACCTTTTTAAAAGAGATCAACTCAGAAATTCTTATAAATCTCGAAATACGACTCCAATATATCTCAATAACTTCTCGAAATACTACTCGGAAATAAATCAGTAACTTCTCAAAATACTACTCGAAAATAAATTTAATAACTTCTCAGAACTACTCAATTTGTTTGAAATAATATAATATAACAACTGCTCACATCAACACCCTAGTTAACAGAACCACAAAGGCATCTATTAACTGATAGGATGTCAATTGGATTTCTGCTCAGAACGCCTACTCAAGTAATGGATGATCAATCCATTATCACTACTCGTTTTCTATCGATAGAAGGATGTGCCGAAGTTTCGATCACACCCTAAATACTACTCAGTTGGGCCGGTGCGTTACTCCGGTCACTTTTGCCTTAAAAGCAATGAACAATAGACACCAATAATATAGTTTCCCTCTCGAATGAGTAGAGGAAAATATTATAAAAAAAACTGTTCTGATTATGGCGTCGAAATGAGGTGACCCATATCAGTATACATAACCTACTTTATATATATCCCCACTTTTAAATATAACTCGAATGAGTATCTCAATAAACGTACCAACAATATGGAACAACTCATGAAATAAGTTTGAACACCTCATGATATAATATGTCTGGATAACAGCTCAACAATAATATGTATGTAAATTGCATGAATAAAAATCTGGTATAAATTACTCGAAAGAATACTTGATTTTGATAATCGAAAACTTAATTAGCAAAATTATGAATTTTTAAAAATAGAAATACTCCGAACAATGGAGTACGAATTAGTAAACTTGCCTGTGCTCTGCGTACGATACTCCAACCTGCTCCACGTTTCTGGTTCTCCTGTATTTCACCTTCCCGGACCCAGTTCGGCTATTATTAACTCAACTTCTGATCACCTTTCAATCAACTTCTACTCACCGATATATAATACCCTTGCATATCTACAACTTTCGTTCTTCAAGTTTTTCCAAACGAGTCTCCTAACTCATCCTAAATCCTACCCTAAAATGGTTCCTTGAATCATTAATTAATCCTTAATTAAATAAATAAATCCACGAAACAATAATTAATACTCAAATTAAATAAATAAATCCTCGAGACAAAATTAATAATCGAATCAAATAAATCCTCAAGACACAATTAATCCTCGAATTAAATAAATAAATCCTCAAATATTAAATATCATCTTTCTAAATTAATACCGTATTTAATTCTATTTATTCAATTTATCCTCTTTTTATTAATAAATCAAATAATCTTTAAATTATGCTAAATAATCACAGAATATTTTAAAATAATAATCTAACTATAATTTATTCCAAAATAATAAATTAAACCCCCCTTTTATCAAAACCATAAATCTTTAATACCGGTTGATCAAACTAGTCCGAAAATATTTAATATTAGCTTTCCAAAATAAAACCTTATTTAATCTCCATTTATTCACAATTAAAACATAATTATTACTAAATAATTCAATTAAATCAATTATACCGTTTTTAGTAAATTATTAATTACTAGCCCAATTAATTAATATTTCAAATTTTAACGAAACTAATTATAATAGTTCAACAGAAACAATCCGGGATATACAACCAACAACGGCGCGTGGGGCTCACGCGCCACCACCCACGCGCCACCATCCACGTGCTGCAGTGGCTACGCCAGTTACCTCTATTCCTTCCATCTCTCTCCATCTATCTCTCTCTCTCTCTCAGTCTCTCGCCCTCTCTGCCTACTCTCTCTCACTCAATCTCTCCGCCCGCTCCTCTCTCTCTCTCTCTCCGCCCCATCTCTCTTCTCAGCTTCTCTCTCTCACCCAATCTCTCCCTCGATTCCTCTCCCTCGCCATCGATCTCTCGCCTTCCCTCTTCGCACACATCCCCCCCGCCCCTCCTGCTTCGATACCGGCAACACCCACCACCGCCGGTCATCTCCGCCGCCGCGGTGGTGGCCTCCAAACTGACCTGCAACAACAAAACAAGACAACCCATCCCCCTTATTACTCCGATTACAAACCATAACCACCCCCAACAATCTCTCCTGCCGTCTCTCTCTCAATCCCGACCTCTCTCTCCCTCGACTCCAGTCTCTCGATCTCTCCTCACAATCTCTCTTCTCACCAAACCCCCTTCGCCTCTCTTCTAAATCATCACAACAAATTCAACCAAAATGTTTCTCCCCCCTCCCCTCATCCGATTCACAAGCCCACAAAACTACTCATCTAATTAATCAATAAGATCGGAAATAAAAGGGAGGAAAAAGAAAGAAAGAATAAAAAATAGAATAAAACACTACCTCCGTGAACTACTCTGTTTTTATCAAAATGTATGGTTCGAATTTCTGGTTAAGTTGAAAGAGATAGAGCCTAGCAGGAAGAACAAAGATGGCTGCTTTTATTTTTGTATAACTCTACTGCTGTTGTAAATTATGTAGCCGGGTCTTAGCTTCTTTTTCCAAAAAGACACGCATGGGGACAAAACTGAGTGGAAAAATTAGTGGCCATAATCATTTTGTTTTTAGTGGATAATTAACAAATAAATAAAAAAAATAAATCATGGGGGACAAAAATACATGCTGAAAAAAAATAAAATAAAAATTTTGATCATGATTATATTTAGTGAAATGTTTGGTGAAAAGATCTCGTTTCCCCCCCCTTTCTGGCTAATTAAACGATACTCTAATTTCGTTCTAAAATCAATACGACTAAAAATAAAAATCTTATTTTTCTTAAATTCCTAATTTTAATAAACATTACACAAATATAAATAATTAAATATAATACGAATATAAAAAAAATATTCGAAAAAATTGGTGGATATTACAATTTGCAACCATATATGCAATTTCTGCGAAATCACATATGCAAAGATGTTGCATTTGATTGATTTGGTTGCAAAACATATTTTTGTAAATATTTTATAAAAATTGATATTTTTGCAAAATGTTTTTTTAAAGAAAAAAATATTTTTGCCAATATTTTGGGAAGATGATAAAATAAAAAAAAAGTTTTGCCAATATTTTTGCCAAAAAAAAGTTTTAATACTTTTCTAAAATTCCACAATATACCATACTCTAAAGTCTAAACGAACGATAGTAATATTGCAGATGCAATATATAGTACTTGAATTCTGAAGATACGTTACAACCAAAAAATGTAAATAATTTGCGTAAAAGAGTATAGTAAGTTAATCTCTAATTTTATTGATATCTAGTACATTTTCTTAATATGTTTTTTTTTATCTTGATACATATTAATTATATCCTTT
Organism: Saposhnikovia divaricata; assembly: GCA_036435485.1. Classification (NCBI taxonomy): domain Eukaryota; kingdom Viridiplantae; phylum Streptophyta; class Magnoliopsida; order Apiales; family Apiaceae; genus Saposhnikovia; species Saposhnikovia divaricata. Next base: position 47,482,365 of record CM071594.1, on the reverse strand, counting down.
TCTTTTGAAGTAGATAAAATTTACTTTTAAATTACGGAGGCTGTTATATTATTTTTGTTGATTAAACTCACTAATTATGGTACTCTAATTTCTAATTGTATATTTTTATTTAATGTGGAAACTTGTCACAAGAAAAATTAATTCAAAATGCATTGGTAATTTAAGATTATAAAAATTTTGACGCTTATATATTGTAGTGTTATATTTTTTTTTATCATGACAATTCGATTTTGATTATAAAAATTTAATGTCAACAAAGAAGTATAGTTGAAATGTTAATAAGAATATTTTAATCTAAAATATTGTTAGAGTGCAACCATGCGGATTGCCATCATGCCTCGGCCACTGGTTGAGAATCACTTTATTAAGGTCGTATTCAATTACCAAATGAGTAATTCTCGAGAAATTTTGATAAATTCATGAATGTTTCTAAATTGTTACGCGGGAGGCGGGATATAAATTTTTTTAGAACTTTCATGATTTCAGTAGAATTTGTGAGAAATCTTTTAGGAGGTAAACGAATCGAATATGTGTAGATAGCAGCATGATCAAATTTGGTTTAAATTTGTATTTGTTGGTTCGAATTAGGTCCGAATTCGAATTAAAATTTTAATATATTGTTCAAATTCGGCTCAAATGCGTATACGAATGTTCGTATTTGATTCGGTTTGACTCGATTATGTATCGAATTACTCATTTTTGTATATTCGAATTCGAATTCTCCAATAATCTTAGAAAATTAAAAATATTCGAATAATTATTTTAAAAAAACTAAAATATGCTCATGTGTAGAATGTTACTTTAATAGGAGTAGTATATATTTATATATAATATATATTGTGTACTCACGAATTCTAATCGAATCTATACTATACTATAATAAGCGAAATGGGATATAATTTGTAGTTTGGTTAACCCCTAATTTTGGTTATCCCACATTTTTAGTTATCCCTCATTCACAACCGTGAGATCTTCAACTTAAATAGATCATAACCGTTAGATTCAACAATACTAAAAATTGTTATATACAAAGGTCAAAGTTCGATTCTCGCCTACAACATATTAATTTATATTGTATTTAATATTAAAAATTATTATATATACAACGATGTAAGGTTCAAATTCTTTCAATAACATATTAAAATTAATATTTATAATATTATATTACACACTTAAATAGATCATAACCGTTAGATTCAACAATACTAAAAATTGTTATATACAAAGGTCTAAAGTTCGATTCTCGCCTACAATATATTAATTTATATTGTATTTAATATTAAAAATTATTATATATAATAATAATTTACATTATTATAACAATAATTTATATAATAATAATAATAATAATATAAAATTATAATAATAATAATTTATATTATAATAATAATAATAATAATAATTTATATTATAATAATAATTTATATTATTATAATTTATATTGTATTTATTGTATTTATATTATTATTGTATTTATATTGTATTTATATTATATTTATATTATTTATATTATTATATATTTATTATTATTATTATTTATATTGTTATATTGTGTTTAATTTATATTGTATTATTATTGTATTTATATTTGTATTTAATTTATTTATATTATTAAAAATTTATTGTATTTAATTGTTATTGTATTTATATTGTATTTATATTGTATTTAATTATATATTATATATTAATATTAAAATTAATATTTATAATATTATATTACACTATAAACATATTATAAAAAATTAAAAGTTACCCGTGCTTTGCACGGGATATAATCTAGTATCTATAAGTTCGAGTACTCTAAAAGTATTCGAACTCTCTATATAAATGTGATCGAATATTAGAGTGGTGAGATTCAATCCGATAATCGTTCGAATTATAAAACAAAATTCAAATTCGCTCATTTTTTGTATAATATGAATTATATTCGTTGTTAACGAGTCGAATTCAAATTCAAACCCAGATTACTTGGATTCGTTTTCAACCCAATCTTTCGTTGGATTTTGAAAGTACAAAAATCACTTAGCTGTCATTTTTAGAAATTCAAAAAATTAGTTTATTTAGATTTCAAATTAAATACATCTCAAATTTTTCAAAAATCCATTTTTTTAAGTAAAAAATCTAAATTGAAGACACATTCAAATTATCTAAATCTAAACTGAATACACCCTCAAAATTATATATTATTAGGTGAAATTTAATATGACGTTTTAGTACACTTGATTCATATTTCTTTACTTTTCTAAAATAAATCTTTTTAAAATATTAAAAATAATTCTTTTTTACATTTAACTAACAAAGAAGGTAATAGCTATACAAATGATATTAGTTTTTATCAAATAATGAGAGAAAATAAACTCAAAACAATTGCATAATATTATTTTTGTAGGTATGACTAATTTTGTTAACCGCTTAATTTGGGATTCTATGATTTTTTTGTAATGAACCAAGATTTTGTCATATTTCGACGACGAAAAAATCATACATAATATAAATATGATTTTTTCATGATCACTCATGATCGAATATGTGGCATCCCATAATCCAGCGTACAGATCTGGGACCACTAACCACAAACAATATCATACAACCCTGGATAAAACATGATATAATAATAGAAATCCCTTAACCAAGATCGCATACAGGTTATGGTACGAAACAAACTATCAAATTACATTATTACAATCAACCTCAGAATAAAACTGTTATACAATTTTATGACTAAATAAAATTACTTCCTAACTAGATATCCAACCTTGACAAATTCCCAAACCACTATCTGACGAAATCCATAATCCGAACGTCTTCTCTCACTGCCGGAAGAGTAATATCGACTGGCCACAAGGCCCACTAATCATCTCTATTAACTAGAGAAAATAAACATTAAAGCAAGAGTTAACCAACAATGCTCAGCAAGTGTAAATAGTGATATCAATATTTATGACCCAAAGCAAGCATTTACGAAGTTCAGCTAATGTACGAGTAAATAACACTACTATTTGGGTCACATATTTGTCGTAAGTCCTGATTCCCCTTAATTACTTAATTAAAAACAAAACTTCATACATGATAGATGTGGAAATCATAGTAAAATTTAGACTTTTGTAAGACATACCTGTGATATGGTCACTGCAGTTCCATTGATTACCATCAAACTGCTAGCCAAACACTATAACTCTATAAAACTAAAGAGTAAATACACAAATCATGGTTACTTTATAGAGTGAGTAAGCAAAATAAACCTAAGAAAGGTAGAGTATGCAAGGGTTTTTCTTCCCTGAGAAATCATCAGTTCAACTGCCAAACTATAAATGTCACCATTTTGGTTCAATTTACAACTCCCATGTTAGTTTTTAGTATTGCTAAAAATGATTTAAGGTCGATAAAAGATTTGAAATTAAACTAAGAATATCTGGATTGAATTGTTTATCGAATTTTAACTTTTTAGTAAAGTGTAATGAACTAACCTTTCAAGATGGGAAATGCAGCATAAATTAACTCCATTTTCCCTCCATTCAGTAGCTCTACAGCTGGTGGAATATCAAGCATGTGGAGGATCACAGGTTGGTCAAGTCCAACATCACTCCTCCCGCAATCAGTAGTAGTACGAAAGCAATTCCCGTTTATCCTGGCAATTAAAAAAACATACTTTCCTTTATACAAAAATAGCTGAATTGTTGTACTAAAAATTTCACCACATTAAAAGAATATTTCAAAATAGGAAGAGAACACATTATTCACATAATAAAAACATATTTCAAATACAAAGCACACAATACCAACATATCTCACAAAAGTACTACGAAGAAAACACACAAACCTAATTCAGGACAGACAAAATTAAAATTACAGAGTATTTTGTCTTTAGAATTACCACAAACATATCTATAAAATTATGACCATATAATTGCAACTAGTTATTAACACAAAATTATGACACAATTCCACTAATAAACAAAATATTACAACAAAATTTACACAACATTACAACAAGATTAACACAAAATTCCAACAAATTTAACACAAAATTCCTAATAATTAACACCAAATCCTACTAATTTAACACTTAATACAGGATTTAATCCAACATGTAATTGAAATTTTTCACAAGCAGGCATCATGTATAATCCAATAATCAAAAAAGATGGTTACTTTACCTCTAATTGAAGTCTTACTCAATATTTACTCTAATATTTTCTCTAATCAATTTGGGGTTTTAGGGTTTTGCTCTAATCGATTTTAGGGACTTGAGATAGAGAGAGGAGCGGGTTTTAGGGTTTTGCTCTAATCGATTTTAGGGACTTGAGACAGAGAGAGGAGCGGGAGGGATAAGTGAGAGAGATGGGTGTGTGAGAAAGATGGGAGAGAGATGATCATCGTACAGAGAGAGCTGAGGTCAAGAGAGAAGAGCGGGCGAGAGATAAGTTCTTGTTTTTGTGTTTTAATTTTGTGTAGGATATTGAAGTTTTGGGACCAAAATATTTCACTACCAATATTTAGCCCGCCCCATGAAAAAATTAAGTTCCCGCCTACAATTTTTGGTTAATTTGACCAAAAGCGTAACGTCTATTGTAACATTTTCCTAAAAATATTGCAATTGTTCTTAAAATTTTAATTGATTGTTTTGCTTGCAACACTTTCCTATTTTATGCAACACTTTTGAAAATTATTGCAATAGATTAGGAAGTTTCGTCTCTATAGCAACACTTTATGCAACACAAATATAGTTTGGGCTTGCAATAAGTCATATATGCAACATAAAATTGCCAGAGGATCAAAAATGCATGATTTAAACATATTTAAATCCTAAAAAATACAAATAAAAATACACAGACTTACACAGCACACACAAATCATCATGGGAACACATAAACACAATTTCACATATATTCCACCTTCTCAAAATATATTCACACCATATAACCCACATTAATATTAAATAAGAAATTCTAAATTCGTGATTTTCTAGGTCGTTATATCCTTCCACCCTTAATAGGATTCCGTCCTCAGAATCAATCCTAAGGACACAAGTAACTGTTCTTCTGAAACATCTTACTTCAAACTCCCAGGTTGTATCTTCAACTCCAGGATTCCCTATATCAAATCATACATTAATAAGCTCATCTTGTGAGCCCTCAAATTTCGAAATAACCTTAAACTTCGGTTTCCGAGTCTGATTAACTCTAGACGTTTACCACACGTAGGCGAATATCTTTTCTCCGGAAATCGGCATGGCTTTTCCGTGTAACGGACTATACTCTGCGTAAAAACTTATAATACCAAGCCAATCATTCTCAATAACGCAAACGCGTAATCTGCCTTGACTCCACTATACCATATATGGGCTATTGCAACGCCAAAAAAGTGTCATATTAGACCCCAAATGTGTTACAATAGAGGTTTTTGCAACGTTTTTGCCAAAATTCAGCGTTGCATCTGCTGCCGTTGCAATAGACCCCTATAGCAACGTTTTATATACTTATTGCAACATTTTTCAAGTATTACAATATCCCCTTTAGTGCAACACTTTTGCCTTGTTTAGTGACACTTTTATGATGTTGCAATAGACTATTGCAACACCATTTTGTAACATATTTCAGTTAAAAGTGTTGCCAAGCCAATTTATTGCAACATTTTCATGTAACATTTTCTCCCCTATTGTAATGCTTTTCGTTTTTTAGTAACATTTATGTGCAACACTTTTGTTCCTATTGTAACACATTTAGATTGTTTAGCAACATTTTTGTGCAACACTTTGTATTAGTCCAATTTGCAATATCCAATTTTACAGATAGCAAATCCAACCGAATATATGTCAATAAAGCCCAAAAAAAAGTCGATTGGCTTATACCATAAAATCATTTTACATCTAGTACATAAATCCAAAGTCGAAACACATAATCGACTTACACACCATAAATCTAGATAAAACTAATTCTTTCATGTCAAAGTACGAAGCTAGCAAAAGTTCACACATAAAATAAAAGTATTGATCATGAATTTCGTTTAGATCGTCCTCGTGATTGTCATCATCGCGATCATCTTCCTATTGATCGTTGTTGTCCTCCCAGTTTCAGTATTACCATTGTCATTTTTTCAGACACCTTTCTATCGACCATTTCCTCCATTTCAGCCATGATTCTACATTTGTACAATCTGCCCAAAAGCCAATTGGGACCCTGACTTGGTTTTTTGACTTGCTCACCACTGCCATCTTCAACATTTTAAGTCTACAAATAAACATGATTAAACAAAAATAAAAATACATTAATATTGAAAGCCTCCCTTGAATGAGAAAAACTACACATTAAAAATGAAAGATAGTAATCTTTCCTCAGTTCAACTTCAAAATACTTGTTTGCTATATTATTTATCATGCACCTTGTGAAAAATAAAAATCTAGCACACAATAAAGAGGAATGGTACAAATAACATATTAATATTGCATGAGTGACATGTAAATATAAATTACAGTCTACAAGTGATAAATATATGATTATCTAGATAGCTAACTTAAATGAGTATAGTAATTATAGCCGTAAATGTTTACTTCATTATATTTTTCAAAAATTAAGGGGAAGATAAACTCACATGTACATTAGCTCATCTACCCAATGGCGAACTCATCTACCTGCATGCATGAAAAAAAAGAGCTGACATACACAATATTAATCCAACTTCAGGGTGACTGTAAGTATGTATTGCATTTCACGCAATGAATGATAATATCATGATATTTAAAACCTCTGTAATGTCAACTTCAGAACCTAAGCACTTGACACACATAGTTGCTGCATTTGTGACATTGGATTACCACATTTGCCATATAAAACACTGCCATCAGTTTGTTTAACCACAAACATCCCTGTTTCTTTAGTTATATTGTGAAAGGCAGATGGAGTAAAAACATTAATGTAAGAAGATATATAATCTGAAATCATATGCATAAATAATTCTAAGACGGAATGAGAAAGAATTCGCAAGTGCAATTAAATTCTTAGAAGTTTGAAATTAAATTTATAAGTGTTTTTTCATCTCTAAAATAAGATGTTTAGAAACTACTGGCTGTACTCCGGTTACTGCTTCTGCGAGGAATATTACAAGCACAGTACTTATATCACCCTAACAACATATCAATTTGTTCAAAGAGAAAATATGTCAATTATATACTAAAACAAGATATGCACAGAGATAGGAAAGAGGTGAGAAAAACATTATGTAACAAGATTCGGACATAAGACTCGGATATCACATCCTGCTGTTTATTCAGGAAGTGGCAACCAAATGCAAACAATTATATGAGGCCTATTTCTGGCAGAGCAATTGTACCTCATCAAAGACAAGTAGAGATCCAGCCGCATCACATGCAGCACGCAGACACTGTAAGAAGTCCTTTGTTGCACTGTATATACCACCCTCACCCTGAATAGGTTCTACAAAAATTGCAGCTATGTTGCCAGACTGAGTAAATTCTGTTGTAGCCTGGATATCACCATACTCTAGGATAGTAACTTCAGGCATAACAGGTTGAAAAGGTGTCCTATATTGCTCTTTGCTAGTCAATACAAGAGCACCCATAGTCCTACCATGAAAGCTGTTAGCCTGTTACTAAACGAAATAAAATCAGAGGGTGGATGGGTCTTTTCTGGATGTGAAAATCGCTGGAATTTAAGAGCAAATTTAATTGCAGCTTCATTTGCTTCTATTCCAGAATTTGAGAAAAACACGCGCTCAGCAAAAGTGCAAGGATACAAGACGTTTTGCTAACTCCACCTACAAAATACAAATTGAATAACTAATTTTTTTCAAACTAACACTCAGAGACCAATTCTTTAACTTCAAGCACTAAAAAGATGAAGCACACATACTCATACCTTATTTTTTTCTGGGGGTGAGGGTGGAAATTGATCAAATCCAATGTAATTCACCACAGTAAGGAAATCAAATCAGATCGACTATTAATCTACTACTAATGCAAAAACAGACAGCTTTAATCATATTTACGTTTTGCCCTCATTTTCATAGTACTTGATCCAGTGAAATTGTGTCATGGACTCATCTTGGTACATTACTAATTAATTTTGGAGGGACTGGAGAGTATAATTTGTGGGATAAATTAAGGACAAGATTAGTATAACGAGATAAACAGTAAATAAACTTAATATTCCAGGCATTGTAATTTATGAATCAATATTTATGACCCAAAGCAAGCATTTATGAAGTTCAGCTAATGTACGAGTAAATAACACTACTATTTGGGTCACATATTTGTCGTAAGTCCTGATTCCCCTTAATTACTTAATTAAAAACAAAACTTCATACATGATAGATGTGGAAATCATAGTAAAATTTAGACTTTTGTAAGACATACCTGTGATATGGTCACTGCAGTTCCATTGATTACCATCAAACAGCTAGCCAAACACTATAACTCTATAAAACTAAAGAGTAAATACACAAATCATGGTTACTTTATAGAGTGAGTAAGCAAAAGAAACCTAAGAAAGGTAGAGTATGCAAGGGTTTTTCTTCCCTGAGAAATCATCTGTTCAACTGCCAAACTATAAATGTCACCATTTTGGTTCAATTTACAACTCCCATGTTAGTTTTTAGTATTGCTAAAAATGATTTAAGGTCGATAAAAGATTTGAAATTAAACTAAGAATATCTGGATTGAATTGTTTATCGAATTTTAACTTTTTAGTAAAGTGTAATGAACTAACCTTTCAAGATGGGAAATGCAGCATAAATCAACTCCATTTTCCCTCCATTCAGTAGCTCTACAGCTGGTGGAATATCAAGCATGTGGAGGATCACAGGTTGGTCAAGTCCAACATCACTCCTCCCGCAATTAGTAGTAGTACGAGAGCAATTCCCGTTTATCCTGGCAATTAAAAAAAACATACTTTCCTTTATACAAAAATAGCTGAATTGTTGTACTAAAAATTTCACCACATTAAAAGAATATTTCAAAACAGGAAGAGAACACATTATTCACATAATAAAAACATATTTCAGATACAAAGCACACAATACCAACATATCTCACAAAAGTACTACGAAGAAAACACACAAACCTAATTCAGGATAGACAAAATTAAAATTACAGAGTATTTTGTCTTTAGAATTACCACAAACATATCTATAAAATTATGACCATATAATTACAACTAGTTATTAACACAAAATTATGACACAATTCCACTAATAAACAAAATATTACAACAAAATTTACACAACATTACAACAAGATTAACACAAAATTCCAACAAATTTAACACAAAATTCCTACTAATTAACACCAAATCCTACTAATTGAACACTTAATACAGGATTTAATCCAACATGTAATTGAAATTTTTCACAAGCAGGCATCATGTATAATCCAATAATAAAAAAAGATGGTTACTTTACCTCTGATTGAAGTCTTACTCAATATTTACTCTAATATTTTCTCTAATCAATTTGGGGTTTTAGGGTTTTGCTCTAATCGATTTTAGGGACTTGAGATAGAGAGAGGAGCGGGTTTTAGGGTTTTGCTCTAATCGATTTTAGGGACTTGAGACAGAGAGAGGAGCGGGAGGGATAAGTGAGAGAGATGGGTGTGTGAGAAAGATGGGAGAGAGATGATCATCGTACAGAGAGAGATGAGGTCAAGAGAGAAGAGCGGGCGAGAGATAAGTTCTTGTTTTTTTGTTTTAATTTTGTGTAGGATATTGAAGTTTTGGGACCAAAATATTTCATTACCAATATTTAGCCCGCCCCATGAAAAAATTAAGTTCCCGCCTACAATTTTTGGTTAATTTGACCAAAAGCGTAACGTCTATTGTAACATTTTCCTAAAAATATTGCAATTGTTCTTAAAATTTTAATTGATTGTTTTGCTTGCAACACTTTCCTATTTTATGCAACACTTTTGAAAATTATTGCAATAGATTAGGAAGTTTCGTCTCTATAGCAACACTTTATGCAACACAAATATAGTTTGGGCTTGGAATAAGTCATATATGCAACATAAAATTGCCAGAGGATAAAAAATGCATGATTTAAACATATTTAAATCCTCAAAAATACAAATAAAAATACACAGACTTACACAGCACACACAAATCATCATGGGAACACATAAACACAATTTCACATATATTCCACCTTCTCAAAATATATTCACACCATATAACCCACATTAATATTAAATAAGAAATTATAAATTCATGATTTTCTAGGTCGTTATATCCTTCCACCCTTAATAGGATTCCGTCCTCAGAATCAATCCTAAGGACACAAGTAACAGTTCTTCTCAAACATCTTACTTCCAACTCCCAGGTTGTATCTTCAACTCCAGGATTCCCTATATCACACTACACCATAAAACGGATATTGCAACGACAGGAAAACATTGCCTTAAGGCCTATATTAGTTGCAGTAGAGTCTATGGCAACAAATTTGCAAAATTTGGGCGTTGCATCCGGTTGCCTTGCAATAGGTCGATTTAGCAACGTTTTTGATACCATACAGCAACATAATTAAATCATTGCAATAACTTTCAGTAGCAACATTTTAGACTCTATAGCAACAATTAAAAATTATTGCAGTAGCATAAGAAGGTAATTTATTGACACTTAAAGGCAACATGTTTCAGACCAATTGCAATGATTTTTTTATAGATTAATGCAACGTATTTTGACCCTATTGTAACATTTTTTTCAAAAAAAAAATTGGTAGGAACATGCTGAAAATACAGTAAACCAGGCCATTTATTGCCACAATCCAAGCATCATTTACATTTCATAAACCAGGGCAACTTAATGCCAAATATCCAATTACATGTGTTTGTTCAAAGTCAAATAAAATTACAATTCTTTACATCAAATTTTCCTAAACAATTATTATATTGGAAAACCAAAATAAAGTTAAAAACTACATATGCCAATTGCTTTTTCCATAACTGGCTTTAGTGCATAGGTGTTTACATGATCAAGGGCTTTGAGTGGATGTCAAATTTTTCCGAGGCGGATATCTGAGCCTCCTACAAAAGGTAGAAGAAGCATAAATTAGAATCAACAGTTAGATATTAGCATCATTATTTAATTCTTTAAAATTTCATAGTGTTTATAGTAAGTAATTGCGGAAAGACTTTAGGAGGCAAATTACATTGTGGATGGGACTAGCTGGTTTATGCGCATAATGTTAATATAGAGGTATAGGTATGTCAGGTACCTGTGGTGGTTGGTCTAGTCTTTGTTGAACTTGCGAGATAGTGGTTCGCATGGTATTCAGTAAGCTTCCGTAAGTTATGTTGGGTTGTTTTGTCAATGCTTGAATGAAGCTGTAAGTTAAAGCTCCCTGTTTAAAACTCCCTCTGCAGGATGTGTGTAGCATATATTATGCAATGGAAGTGAATGAGATAAAACCAATACATAACAAAATTGCGACATGTGGAGTTTGTGTGAAACTCAGTCATACATCTTTGTTCTTTCCTTATGTTTCTTTATCCACCTTCTTCACATAGTTTGCATAGTCCACACTTGAATGCCACTGCAATGCCTTGTGCATATAAGAACAACCATTGAAAATGTCACATGTCAACACAATCTGATAACACCAAACATCAAAATATTTTTTTAGATTAAAGTTTGGTTGGAGTGCTTTTCACTTGTCCATAGGACAACTGTACCAGATATTGAATAAAACCATATATTTCTCAATAATCATTTATTCATCTCGAGTGTGTTTGGATTAGAATGAGCTACTATTGAACTTTTATAGCCAATTAACATAGTACAACAAAGATACCTGAATAATTTCAAGGGCGTCTGGGCCGCACATAGATGCTCCAAGAACTATATCTGTGGCAGCATCAACAACAAGCTTCATGACTGTCTTCTCCTGCCGCCTGTGACATAACACAGATGCAACCAGTTTACTTAACACAGAATTCCATGAAATTTGATAGAGGTGAATTATCTATATAAATTTCAATGTACAATGCAGGGCCAATCATTTTACACCAAAACAAACAAAGTATAGTACCGTGCATTCCCACCTGATTATCTATAAAAAAGATATTATACTGATTATCTGAGCACAGCAAAAGTTGTGGATCCAACTATTGTTAAAGATGTCTAATTTGCAGAACAATCTGCAGTTTTATTACTTTGATTTATTACTTAACAAAATTAAATTGATGGAATACAAACATGTGTTGTGCGTGCATCAGCACTTGCCATTAGTACTAACTTATCATTCTGTTTCTGTTTTTTATCTCAGGAGATGAGCCCTATTGCCAATCAAGACCCTTATTAAGAACAAACCACTGACCTCTTAATACACGTCGATCTTCTCCATTCAATGTCTCTTCACTAAATCTACCTGCATTAGAAATGACCATTATTTAGAATCTGATCATTATATGTATATAAGTATATACATATCAATCACACATTGCAACCTTCGTGGCATCATGCGACCACACAAGGCCTAAAAAAAGGAGCCCAAAATTAGATATAAGGTTCTTCTTTGCAAGTCTTAACAAAGAAAATTTATTTGTTCAGTTGTAAGGAGCGATGAACTAAAGGAAATAGAACCTAAAGGCTTCAGATCTTGTTTAATTTTTTTTAAACAAATATTCTGAACCAGCTGGACCTCAAAACTATGTTGTTTAAAATAAAAACTAGCGAGAATTGTTCTCATGCTCTAGGTGTTATAAATTTAGTATATCTTTCTTTTTTGTAGTTTCTATTGGTTCTGGTGTACGATCTGGAAGTAGACTATTTACAGGGTCGAGATTTTAAAGGTATACTATTCTGTCCCATCATTTTCAGTGGGAAAAAACAACAAATTATGAAATTGCAAACTTAAAATATAGAAACTGTTTCTGTAAAAACAAGAGTCTAGTTTTATAGTTTCTTCTATTCTATTTGGCATAAATATTGCTTCCCTGAACTAACTTTATCTAATATGTAGAAAGTAAAACTTCACCTGGAAACCATGAGACTTTGCTCCGAGGAATATAGAGCAAGTAGGCGCTCCACATAGACAACGCACGTTAGCACCACCATACCATTCAAAATTGTAGTCATACGCAAGTTCAGTTCCAACTGTTATATCTTGCTTGGAAAAAATCCCAACCCTTGTTTCCCCAAAAACTGTCCACTTCCTTGTCTCACAATTTGGTTGACTACAAACTCCAATAATGAAATATCACTACTGGCGATACTGGCGAAACATTATATAATGCTAAAGGAATCCAATATTTCAGTTATATCAATCTTTTTCATTTTATTTAAATGCAATAAAAAGTATTACCACGAATGGTTTATAAATCTGGCCATGCTCCCCTTTTTAGTTGCATCAATAAAATAATTTGCATTTAGAGATATTATGTATGCATCCCTAATGCCTGCATCAACAACCACGTATTAGGTAATACTTAATACTACAAAACACTAACATATTTAATTTGAATATAGTTTACCTTAAGCTTCATAAGTTTGTGACCTCTGTTTTGCTTCTTTTGATGATATTATTTCTCCACAATATTCAATAATAAATTCTCCTGCCTTAAATAGAAAAAGTTAGGGATGATTATCAATGCAACATGTCTTTTAAATCATAAAGGCTCGACAACTACAAGATATAGCACATATATCCATATAGTTTAATTGCTTTAGAAATCTCAAAAAAAAAACTTCTTTTGTGGAGAACAAATTAAATAGTCAATAGTCACTATGGCCAACTTTACGGAGCGGGGGGGGGGGGGACAGAGCATGTTTCTGACATATTTTATCGTATCACTTCAGTTGCATATAGATTACCTTTATATACTCTCCCGCCAATAGACCCCATCCACGACCTTCAGTCTTAAACAACTTTGTTTGAGCGTATTGACATTTTTGAAACCTCTGTAAAAAGGAATGACTTATTACATGATAGTGTTGTACATTGACGTAGCGGAATACCAACAATCCCTTTGAATGCTATATGTCTAAATGCATACAGTTAGTCAAGATCATGCCTAAATGTAAATTTCATCCATAAAAAGAATACATGGGAGTAGTAAAAAGATAATGTGACCAAGGTTTATCTGTATAAGAACACTTCACTTAAATTTTTATTCGAAAGTACAAAACTTTAAGTGAACATAAAACTGAAAACTACAGTCTAAAATTTTCAACAACTATTAAATAAAACATTATTTTCTCTCTTTTATTAAGGTTGTGAGTGAATTACAAATACATGGATAAACAAAGAGAGCACATAGAGCATCAAATCTATAGATCCAGTCTAAACCCCAAAATATGCAGAGCATACAGTTAAACAAAAGTAGAGAACAATACCAAATCAAAACAGAGCTCAAGTATCAATAATTAAACAAAACGGCAAATCAGAAACGAAATTCCTAAATTAGTTTTGGAGATAAACCCCAAATCAGAGAAACAAACCCCAAATTAGAATTAACAAACCCCAAACTGATAAAAATTAAAGATTAAAACCAAATTAACACTAAAAAAGCTTATAAACAATAAATTAAAAAAACTTATAAACAACCCTCAAATTGAAGTAAAATCAAATAAACATACGCAATTGATTTGTTAAACAAGCATACAAAAACAAATTTAGGTTAAAAATAAATATAACCAATGAGATGTATTTGGATTTGGGGAAGAATATTACCAAAACTCTGAGTTTTAATTTGTTTGTGGAAGAAGTTTGGGGAGGAAAATTATTCCATCTATTTTCTTCTTCTGTCTCCGAACCTTTGTGTGTTCATGATTCTAGGTGTTTTGGTTCATTGTCCCTGTAATAATTCTTTAGTTATGTTATTTTATTGTCCAAGTAAAATATTTAAGATAGCCGCTTATTCATTTGAAGCCCGCTTATTTTTTTTTTGAAAGCCCGCCTAAATACTTAGAATAGATTTTAGTAGCCCGCCTATTTTTTGGGCCCAAAAGTCAACTATATTGCAACGATTTAAGAAATATATTGCAATAGAATGAATGTTTTTAACTATCTTAAATTTTTTCAGTGCAATTGCAACGTTTTTTAAAAGCATTGCAATTTATGTGATTTGGTTTCCCAATAGCAACGTTTTTTGACAAACCTTCAAAAATATGGTTGCAATAGGCATTATATGGTGTAGTGTCAACTCATACATTAATAAGCTCATCTTGTGAGCCCTCAAATTTCGAAATAACCTTAAACTTTGGTTTCCGAGTCTTATTAACTCTAGACGTTTACCACACGTAGGCGAATATCTTTTCTCTGGAAATCGGCATGGCTTTTCCGTGTAACGGACTATACTCTACGTAAAAACTTATAATACCAAGCCAATCATTCTCAATAACGCAAACGCGTAATCTGCCTTGACTCGCAATAACATACACTTGGTACAACTCCCACGCTCCTACTCATATCCACACGGCCTCAGATAAAAGTTTGAGAAAGAATATCAAGAAATTCCCCGATCATTCTTACTTCACTTTCAACGTATAATGTCGATCGAGAATGGAATAACTAAGAAAATTCTATCAACCCTTATCACACTATTTTACTAAGTACCTGATTTAAAAAAAACCTCATATCATCTATTCCCAGTCGTATCTTTGATACCAAACAACACGATCAATTTTCACAGCATGGCACGCACATCAACCACAATTCGATTTACAACTCGTTTTTCACCTTCTCAAAACATTGGTTTGCTAAAACATTTAAAGGGAAACCTCGAATATTTTGTTGATTTAAAACAAATCAAAGATCATTTTTGTCCACTGAAAATCCTTTTGAAAACAAATATTTAGAAAATCATTTTAAAAACATGTAAAATAATAAAGTTTTAAACGAAAAGTTTTTGAAACAAAATATCTTTGAAAACGTTTTATCTATGACATTTACAGATTTTAAAAACTAATAACTCCATAACCTTAGCTTCGACATAACTCTCTCCAATAACAAATTACTTAAACAACTCATTTCGTGACTTCACTGTCCCGCATCCTCCGAAATCACTTGCGGATCACAACTTTACATACTTGTCGAGTCCTCAAATTTGACTCTACACCTTACGACTTCAACATTTGGCACCACTCTCATTAACCACAAAATCACGACATTCGAAATTCACATTAAAATTCTTTTGCAAAATTTTCTTCCTTTTCTTGGAACCTTTTAAAGTCATTCTCGATTGATTTGCATACGCTCCACGAGTCTTCGAACATCTTGATATGTCATCTATGAACATAATCAAATTCTTCGTCCGAATGTTGTTTGAAATCTTATTCATTGAAATATGCTACGACATAACCGTTTCCTTTCTGATATCTCCTTCTTGTACAAAACAACTTCATTCCCTTGGTATAACAATTTTTTAATCTGCTTGATCGTTAAGACTTCTATGTCTTCTTTCGACCTCAAAACACCGCTTTCACATTACTTAAAAATCATGGTCTCATTTTCTTGTTCTCGCAATTTGCTCGTACCTCGTTGTTAGGAAATAAATCCAATCCTGAATCACACTTAACTCTTTTTTACAGTCATCACAATCCACTTCTTGCTAACTTCCTTCATAATCGTGTTGAATTTCTAGATTCCTAATAATTATAGAAAACCGTCTTGTCATTCTCATCATAGATTCCACTAAGATTGATATGATACCATTTCTGGCAAAAATTCCTATCTTTCCAAGCTCATAACACCTAACTTTAACTTCTAAATCTGTTACTCGTTACCACACTACCCTTCTGGTTACAACCACAACTCTCCACACTTATCTCAACAAAATCTCTATGGACTCTTTTCCTGAAATCTTATCTTCTGATCATGGGGTTTCGTTAACCTCTGCTAATTCTCATCTTATAGGCAACTATTGTGCCCTTACTCTTCGAACTCCAAATCCTTGGGATTCCACATCCTTCCCTTAACTAAATTACACAATAACCTTAGCCTTCGCTCAATCTTAGTTCCTCCTGCTAATTTTTACAAACCATTCTGTTGAGCTTCACTCTGCTTTACTCAAGTCATCCTTCTTGATTCTAAAATCTTATGTCCAACGATGGGTTCCAAACATTCCAAATCTTATGATATTCCATTTACTACTTCTGTCGTTCAATAGGTGTCTAAAACAATCTTCCTTCCGCATTGAACATCTTATACCAAACATCTCCATCACCATTCTCTTTTCGCCCTTTAACAATATCTGCAATCATGTGCTCTTATTTACTGCTCTTTTCCTTTATTCAATTCTCATTAGTCTCGAATCTTGTCCATGTTTTATCGATCCAATAAATGATCCAATTTGACACGACATATATGTCTTAATCACCAAATTCTTAAACTTGCACAACAAATTCTTCGTCAGTACAATTGTAGTGTCAATCATTTAAGACGTCGTCGCGTCTATCTTCGCATATCTTCATCGATAGTAATTCTAAAATCATTAGGATTTCTGACAAAAAGAGTCAATAGAATGAATGGGCATCAAGCATGAATATACACTGAGTTTGTTTGATAAAACTTTTATAGAAGAGTTTAATCGAGAGATCAATATGATCTTTGAACTATTATCAGGTTGCATTTGTCACTTGGTCAACCACCACAGTACATAAAGATGCCCAGTCTTTAGTACTTTCATGACAAACACAATCAGTGGCGTCCCACCGGACTTTTATCACAAAGATAAGATGTCCCTGAATCCCCTATCTGCATATGTTGTTCATCTCATCTTGAATAAAGATGATCAAGTATTCATGAAAAATGAAAGGGGTTCAAGAGTTTCAAAAAAATTTCATGTAAAGTTGGATCAAGGGTTCTCTGAAAATTATCGATATTTCTAAAAGAATGAGATTGAATTCGAATAGATATGATATACAAAGCTCATCATCAATTGGTGTATAGTGGACTCTTTAATGGATGCATCAACTATTGATCAGATAAACATTCAAGAAATTCCTAATTATTCATAATCTCACTCTTGTCGACTAAGCACTAATATACTCAGCTACCAAAACCGGCCTGACAATAATGAGTTGAATAAATAAGAAGATCTCAATTCATTCTCGATTTTGAACCGTCACTGCGCAACGAATGCCTCAGCAACGATACCAACCAGGAATTAATTTACGATAATTCAAAGAAGAATAGGAAATTTCTTTAGACAATAGGTTGAACGAAATCAATAATTAGGGGTGCACAGCTACGCTTAACTTCCAACCCATGCCAATAATAACTTCCCAGTTCGTGTTCATAACCTTCTCGTATTCTCTCCGTGACGTTCACCTCGTAACTAATATCGTAGAAAAGTTCTAAAATATACGCGAAAAACTCAAGATAACGTCCTCCAGATTGGTAGCTCCAGCTGCCCACTTAGCTTATGTGGCTTCGGATTCGCTGTCTCGCTCATAGCCAAATCCTTAAACTATTCGAACTCCAAATCGCGCGATATGCCGAAAGATCGTATAACGTCGCAATACTTGCCGAAGTATCCTAAGGCGATCTTTATCCTAAATTGTTATACCCGACGTCTATCTTATACACGTACACCTAACCCTCCTAATCTGTTTCAGTGACCATAACCTATAACTCTTATACCAACTGTGGCATCCCATAATCCGGGGTACAGATCTGGGACCACTAACCACAAACAACATCATACAACCCTGGATAAAACATGATATAATAATAGAAACCCCTTAACCAAGATCGCATACAGGTTATGGTATGAAACAAACATCAAATTACATTGTTACAATCAACCTCAGAATAAAATTGTTATACAATTTTATGACTAAATAAAATCACTGCCTAACTAGATATCCAACCTTGACAAATTCCCAAACCACTATCCGACGAAATCCATAATCCGAACGTCTCCTCTCGCTGCCGGAAGAGTAATATCGACTGGCCACAAGGCCCACTAATCATCTCTATTAACTGGAGAAAATAAACATTAAAGCAAGAGTGAGCCAACAATGCTCAGCAAGTGTAAATAGTGATATCAATATCAACAACAGTTATAAGTTCTGAAAAACAAGAAGAATTATCATATGCTTCGAAAAGAATAAACTAAATCAATTATCTTATTACCACGAGGAGCCAACATTGCACCATTGGAATAATGTGCATCAACAATTAGAACCGATAAAAGTTCTGATAGCAAAATATAATCGAAATAAGCTTCAAGGGAATCAGGTATCAAAACAAATTAATCTCCATGTATAGATTAGAATTTGATTTTTTATTTATTTAAAAAAACAATAAGGTTAGGCTGCTGATCAGTCACGCACTAACCCCGGACAAACGCACTCATCAATGTCCTTTAATGGATCCACGACACACATTAGCATTATTAACTTCCGACCACGAATCTGGTCCGATCTTACGGTCAAAAACATTTTATCACGACCATGATATGGTCCGACTTTACGGTCAAAAATATTCCAATTCTACATCAAACCCACTAGGTGTCGGAACAATCGACAACCTTACCACATCAACCAACTGGAAAACTCACGTTCCAGAATAACAATTCATAATTAAGAATCACTGATGAATATAAACATCAACTAGTATCAATCAGATCAACCCAACAACAGGGGTAAATAAAGAATAATAATATCAATAGGTTTCGATGAGTTCGACACGATAAAGGGGTGATAAATAAAGAACAATCTCAAAGGGTATCGACAAGTTCTGTAATAACCCTAACTTTTAGAATGCTACAGTGCCTAAATGAATAGTAATTTTGAGGATTTAGGGAAATGGTATGTAAGTACCCTAGATTTGAAATGGAAAATGAATAATCAGGAACCATATTAGTGTTGTACTATGAAAATGAGTGACTCAAAATGATAATGGATTTCAGAAATTCCTGAATATGGACTTTAAGGATTTTCGATTTCGATTGAGACTCTATTGAATGTGATATTAAGGAGTATAGAAATGTTAAATGGTTTATATCTTGAGAAAATAGTGAAATTAGGATAAACCAAGGAGTGATCAAGTCAAGGAAATGCCAAGGGAATTTAGATTGTTAAATGAGTTTGAGAATGCTTGAGAACCTGAGAGACAACCGGGAGAGCAACTTCTGAGAAAAGGAGAATATACCAAGGATATTGGATCTAATATCTACTTAAGGATTAGAATCACCCTAACACACTAATATATTATGTGGGAGAGGATATTATATATCCAAGGAATTTACAAAGGAGAAACCACTGAGACAATCGCAGAAATCATTCGATGGATCAAACGACGAGAAAACTTTGAACGGAGCCCAAATAAAAGGCCCAAAACATGGGGGAAAGCCCAAATTTCGGCCCAACACTATAAGGAGCTGATCTTAGAGTACTAAGGAAGGAAACCATGTGAGTGAATAAGAGAAAGAGGAAGGGCATTGGTAGAACATTTCAAGATAAGGCAAGGACAAGCAAGTAAATAGCAAGAAATGGAGTAACATGTTTTAAGCTTGGCAAGTGGACCAAAGGATCACCAACACTTGGACAAATAGATGATCAACACCACATTAAAAGAGGATAAGAGTGAATAAAGGGATAGATACATGTATAAGCAAGTAGAAATCAAGCTAAACCCATAGACATACAAACTGCTCAGCAAGAGCAAGGTGGAAAGAAAAATTCATATCTCGAGATCTAGAGCTTATAAAATCACCAAATTTTAACCATAGCTTTTCCACTCCATGTGTAAGGTTCGTTAAAAATTTCATGGCCAACAAAGTAGTATAGCCTAGTCAAATCCATGCTCAAAATTGGGGAAACAAATCTGTCCAGTTTCTGTCCAGTTGAAAGATGGGGCTCAAAACCCTAGCTAGGAAGCTTCAAATTTGATGATCTATAGTTCAAAAGAAAGCCCTTGAAGATTAGAAGGTGTGGTAAAAATTTGAGAACCAAACTCCTATTTTTCGATTTTATATGAATTTTACAAAGTGATGGATGAATAGTAATGAATTGTAACTTATATGAATCTTGTGTTTTGTTTTGAAAGATTAAGGTATATTAAGGTTGTATCAAGGTGAATCAAGGATTACAAGCCCTTATTAAGAGTTTTAAAGCTTCAAGGAAGGTATAAATGTTCTCACCCTTTTGATTTTATGGTTGATCTTGGGTTAGTTTAGAAGTTAAGTGATATAAACCATGAAATCTTGATTATATAGTTGTGGATATGTGTTTTGACTGAATATGGAAGGAGTATCTGCTTGTAACCCTGGTTGGTAAGATGACCACATGGTGTAGGTGATGGTGTATAAGGTGGATGATGGATTTGGAGGAGTAATATTTTGGAAAGTATGAAAATATAGCCGTTATAATGCTCGATTTTCGTTAGAACAACAATAACCTTAACTTATGGCATAGAACCCAAATCTGATAAAGTCAGTATGGCATACCAATTGGTCATTATAGGATATATCTTAGTTCATAGATCGTTTTGATATAAGGTACGTCAAAATCTGATGAACGGTTTAGGAGAAAAGTGAGTTTTAGTGAAAATCGTTCGGAAACCGAGAAAACGTAATTGTGTCAACTTTGAGGCTATAATTGACATACTTTAACATTCTTAAAAATTATAAAATTTTGGGAGGATATAGTAGGGTGATCAGAGAAGCATTACCCACTGATCTTGGGTGAAAATTCGAATTTATTAATTTATGAGAATTTTTACAATCGAGAGTGGTTGTTAAGAAAATGGTGTAAATCGCTAAAACTTTGATTGAGTCTAAGAATGGTTAAGTTCTTGGAACTTCTGGAGTATGAATGATATGGTATTATTATATAAGGGTTAGGAGGTTAAGTGGAATATATTCTAATGATGATCCTTTTCGTGTCTATATAACTCAGGACGAACCACGGGTCATTCCTCTGGGATTTAGAGATCGAGGCAAGATTTTTCTATCTCTACTTGGAAAATTATTTACCTACGAAGAAAATGATTTCATGGAATATATATATATATATATATATATATATATATTTATATATATTTATATTTATATATGTGTGTGATTCTATTGTTGCTATTTTAGTAAAGAATTTATTTCCTGATTTTGGGAATTAAAGAAAGATGGATATGGATATATAGAGATGATTATGCATAAAGTGAACATGCTTTATGATTAAGAGTTATATGAAAGAATGGTATCAGTTGTAATCTAGGGTTATATGAAAGAATGGTATCAGTTGTTATCTAGGGTTATATGATTTATATTGTCATTTTTTTTTAAAATTGTGATTTAATAAATAGTATTTGATTGTTATTATCTACTATTTTTTTTAAATTAGATGGAATATTTTATATATATATATAAGAGTACTGGATTTCATTGAATACAGAGAAGATGTCTGAGCCTATCTATTCTATTATGGCCGACTTGTAGACATCAGAAGAAGACCACCATCTCTATCTGGGTACGATCATAGCTCCATTCGTTGAACCTTGGGGATAACCATTAGCATTGAGGTCAATCACCGCACCACCTCTATCATACAATACATACGACATTACACGACGCGAGAGTGCATGGTCAATACACACCTAAAGCGCCTACGTTCCGCTTGCAGCCAATACAACAACAACCTAACTTGCACGAGATTCAACAAAATCAGAGTATTATGGCATAAGCTTTAATAGTGATGACACATGTGAATGTAAATGGAAACGGAAAATGGAAAATGTGGAATGATGTTTTATAAATGGAATAATGGTTTGAAAAAGGGGGATTTCAATAGTATGCGTAAGAGGCTGTGTGGGAGTTGCACAGTCCGGCACCCAATTTTGCGTAAGAGGCTGTGTGGGAGTTGCACAGTCCAGCACTCAATTTTTATTACGGCCCAAGAGTTGCCGAAGGAGGATGTAGCAGGTGGCCTTCCTCTAGGGATGATTGTCATTCCTTCTACTAGTAGTAAACAGAGAGCAGATACGGTCAAGCGACTGATCATCGTCCTACGTATCTGGCGCTAGCAGATATCCCCAAAGATTAAAAGAGAGAATTGATAATGGATTCCAAATTTGTATACTGAAAAAGGAAAATAGTATGAAATGACGGACTTGTTTTATATTAGAAGAGAAACTGATATTATATTACATTAGAAGAGAAGCGGATATTTAAATGCTAGATATTAGAATGCTATATATTTCTTTTATTATAAAAATATTTGGAAGGAGTATTTATCAAATAAAAATAAATTCTTTTCATAATAATTATGATTTGTCTTCTGTTTATTATACAGATATATTTATGTTTTCCTTTGATGCTAGTTTACAAAATTCATCTTGCTGAGCTATTATAGCTCACTCTTGCTATTTATTTATATAACAGCTAGATCAGGTGCCGAAACGTCGCAGTACAACCCGGAGGAGGGTAAAGGGGAAGTCTACCTTATGAGAAAGTATCGACACCTGTTCTCAAGGTAGTATATACTTATATATGGGTGTAATAGATGGTATTCTGGGATTGTAACAATAGTTTATCTTTAACTGCTATCATTTATGGATGTTGTTCTCTGAGCATATGACTGGTGTGTGTGATGATATTGTGTGGGGTCATTTGTGTGAGTATTAAATGGTATTAAAAATAATTAAAATGATCAAAGAGATATTACGAATAAATGGAAATTGGACCGTGATGACCTGGATCCTTGACCCCGGATCTAGGGGTGTCACAGATGGTATCAGAGCTAAGAGTCATAATGCTCGGGAACAAAAGTGATAATAATAAATAAATCAATAATAATATAATTGTGAACTCCCATCGAGTTCAAGGGTGGTATATCCAATGTAGCATTTATTCTAAGTAGTGTTTATAATTTTATAGATTATTACTAATAAAAGTTTATGTTTTATTATAGGGAGTGGAGATGGAGAATGGGTGAGTTGAGTTATATTCGTGAGTGGCTAGGGATATATATATATATATAAATGTGTTAATCGGTGATATAATTATTGAATATGGAATAATGTATATTGTACCCTAAATTTGGGTAAATAATGGAGAATATTGTTATGTACAGAATCATGCCGCCTAAACGTAATACTAGGGCAAATGTAAGGGAAAATGAGGGAGTTTAAGGTAATAGTGTAAATAGATTGGCGAATAGACACTGATTGTTTGTGGAGATGAAAGGGTGAAACTGAGGTTGGTCGGTAAAGCCAAGATATACCTTAAGGACTAAGACAGACTGAGACATTCCGAGATTGACTTAAATGAAAAGGTTATTATGCCAAAAGTGTTAAGTTTATGTAGCACACGGGATCGATGTGAGAAAAGGGAATACTTGATGTATCGGGAAGTGTACGTTAGATAACCTTGTGAGTATACAGGGTATGTTAGAATATACAATTTAGAAGTATAGTTTGAAGGGTCCTTAATACCAGAGCAGTGTCAGGTCAAGATGATCAATATTACGTAAGTATATCGATCAGAAGGTTGTGTTCTATTATGGATAAAGGCAGAAAGTATTGAGCCAAGTCACGACTAGGTAAATGACGATAACTGGGAATATCAGACGATAGGTTAAGGATAAATGGTGAGTGCCAAATTTAAGAAATTTTGGAAAGTACGCAGTCTAAGATATAAATGGTATTTGAGGAAAACCTTCCATTATTGGTATTTTCAATTGGGCAGAGGCTATTAACGGTAACTACTTTCAAATTTCCTAAAGCCCTGCTAAATTATGTTATTGAGTTTCAAATTTTCCTCCACCGGTGGGTAATTATTTATTAAGGGCCGGTATTTTTTTTCAAAACTTTCTAGTACCCTGGGAATGTGTTTCAAAATTGTATTTTATCTATCTTAGTCAAAATATTCTTCTAAGATTATTTTCGGAAGATGGTATTTATCATCGCGATTTAAATTTTCCTCTATATTTCTTACTTCAACTAAGAGGAACAACCATATATGTGTATACAAGGACGATCTGTCTGTGTGATAGAAAGTCGGAGGGGACGCCCTCACTTGTATGACATACAGGTTCTTCCATCATATTGATTTCTCAAATATTCTTTTGTTTCGAATAAAAGTTATTTAAAACTTGTAATTTTATAAATTGTTCTGGGACCCTTGCTTGTTTCTGGGTTTATTTCAATTCAAAGTCTCTTAAATTCTATTAATTGTTTCGAATATAGAAGATTTCATTAATGGATGGAAGCAATGTTTATAGTATAAGTGATTATACAAGGAAACTTGAGATTCCAAGGGAAATTTCAATAAGAGATAATTAGAGCTAGAAGCGTTTCAATATAAGAGAGGAAGGAATTTCGTGAGAAGAAATGGGTATATTTGATGATTAGTAAGAGAAAAGAATATGAGGAATTTTGAGGCATACTTGAGATTTACTATTGAGGGTAAGGTGTATTTTGAGGATAGAGTCAGAATAAGGATAAACAAAGGAAGTGGGGATAATTAATGAAGGATTTCGAGGTGCAATAACTATTAATGGGGGAAGGCCAATATTGTGACTAATACCCTAAGTAGCAGAGAGAGATTAAAGATGTTAATTATTCAAAGGATTAATCCAAAAGGTGTGAATGAGTAAAACTTGAGGTAAAGATTTTGATGAGAATAATAAAGGGAAATTACAGAGGTGGAATAAATAGTATATCATGAAGGAACTAAGGTGGATCAACAAGATGTAAAGAGCGTATAGTGACCAATAGACATATGGGATAAGGTATCCGGAGGAAATTGCGGGTACGCTATAATTTAACCTCTTAAGTGTAAATGTTTGGTTAGGGATCGACTAAGTCAATGAATGGTGTAAATGGGCTGATAATATAGATAAGAATAATCTATCTGTGAGGAAGTAAACTATGGTGATATACGAAAGTGAGTTATTCTCGTGTCATCCAAATCAATATCTGTTAAGAGTCAGAGAACTCTATAAAAAGGGGATTTGGGAATAATGGGGAAAGTGCAAGGATAATTCTTAGAATGAAGGGAAAGTATCTGCTCGTATAAGTACGAACAGGGAATATATATTATAATTGATATTTTCTTACAATTGTTTCAAGAAATATTATTATAGCTTGTTTTCTGGAAAATTTTACAGAAATGATATATAAAAATGTTGGAGTATTAATATTTTATGTCATGATAGAGATTAGAATATAACCAAACCATAGTGAGATACACTACCATTCAGAAAAGGCCAATGTGGTGGCCGATACCCTTAGTTAAAAGAGAAAGGAGAGATGAGATAATATAAAATGATTGATTGAGGGAGAAGTTGTAAAAAAAAAAGAAGATAAGGAAATGACTGTTATGGACAGGCTGAATGACATGTTGATAAATGACAAGTAGGTTATGTTGGTGTATTTTTGCGCAAACAAGATAGAGATGGTTATGGAAGAACTAAAAGATGGAGGAAGTAATGTGAGAATTTGAAGGTGTTATGTGGGAAAGGTAATTATCGATATTTTCAACGTGATTCCGGGACGGAATCCTTTTAAGGGGGGAAGACTTTAATAACCCTAACTTTTAGAATGCTACAGTGCCTAAATGAATAGTAATTTTGAGGATTTAGGGAAATGGTATGTAAGTACCCTAGATTTGAAATGGAAAATGAATAATCAGGAACCATATTAGTGTTGTACTATGAAATTGAGTGACTCAAAATGATAATGGATTTCAGAAATTCCTGAATATGGACTTTAAGGATTTTCGATTTCGATTGAGACTCTATTGAATGTGATATTAAGGAGTATAGAAATGTTAAATGGTTTATATCTTGAGGAAATAGTGAAATTAGGATAAACCAAGGAGTGATCAAGTCAAGGAAATGCCAAGGGAATTTAGATTGTTAAACGAGTTTGAGAATGCTTGAGAACCTGAGAGACAACCGGGAGAGCAACTTCTGAGAAAAAGAGAATATACCAAGGATATTGGATCTAATATCTACTTGAGGATTAGAATCACCCTAACACACTAATATATTATGTGGGAGAGGATATTATATATCCAAGGAATTTACAAAGGAGAAACCACTGAGACAATCGCTGAAATCATTCGATGGATCAAACGACGAGAAAACTTTGAACGGAGCCCAAACAAAAGGCCCAAAACATGGGGGAAAGCCCAAATTTCGGCCCAACACTATAAGGAGCTGATCTTAGAGTATTAAGGAAGGAAACCATGTGAGTGAATAAGAGAAAGAGGAAGGGCATTGGTGGAACATTTCAAGATAAGGCAAGGACAAGCAAGTAAATAGCAAGAAATGGAGTAACATGTTTTAAGCTTGGCAAGTGGACCAAAGGATCACCAACACTTGGACAAATAGATGATCAACACCACATTAAAAGAGGATAAGAGTGAATAAAGGGATAGATACATGTATAAGCAAGTAGAAATCAAGCTAAACCCATAGACATACAAACTGCCCAGCAAGAGTAAGGTGGAAAGAAAAATTCATATCTCAAGATCTAGAGCTTCTAAAATCACCAAATTTTAACCATAGCTTCTACACTCCATGTGTAAGGTTTTTTCAAAATTTCATGGCCAAAAAAGTAGTATAGCCTAGTCAAATCCATGCTCAAAATTGGGGAAACAAATCTGTCCAGTTTCTGTCCAGTGGAAAGATGGGGCTCAAAACCCTAGCTAGGAAGCTTCAAATTTGATGATCTATAGTTAAAAAGAAAGCCCTTGAAGATTATAAGGTGTGATAAAAATTTGAGAACCAAACTCCTATTTTTCGATTTTATATGAATTTTACAAAGTGATGGATGAATAGTAATGAATTGTAACTTATATGAATCTTGTGTTTTGTTTTGAAACATTAAGGTATATTAAGGTTGTATCAAGGTGAATCAAGGATTACAAGCCCTTATTAAGAGTGTTAAAGCTTCAAGGAAGGTATAAATGTTCTCACCCTTTTGAGTTTATGGTTGATCTTGGGTTAGTTTAGAAGTTAAGTGATATAAACCATGAAATCTTGATTATATAGTTGTGGATATGTGTTTTGATTGAATAAGGAAGGAGTATGTGCTTGTAACCATGGTTGGTAAGATGACCACATGGTGTAGGTGATGGTGTATAAGGTGGATGATGGATTTGGAGGAGTAATATTTTGGAAAGTATGAAAATATAGCCGTTATAATGCCCGATTTTCGTTAGAACAACAATAACCTTAACTTATGGCATAGAACCCAAATCTGATAAAGTCAGTATGGCATACCAATTGGTCATTATAGGATATATCTTAGTTCATAGATCGTTTTGATATAAGGTACGTCAAAATCTGATGAACGGTTTAGGAGAAAAGTGAGTTTTAGTGAAAATCGTTCGGAAACCGAGAAAACGTAATTGTGTCAACTTTGAGGCTATAATTGACATACTTAAAATTCTTAAAAATTATAAAATTTTGGGAGGATATAGTAGGGTGATCAGAGAAGCATTACCCACTGATCTTGGGTGAAAATTCGAATTTATTAATTTATGAGAATTTTTACAATCGAGAATGGTTGTTAAGAAAATGGTGTAAATCGCTAAAACTTTGATTGAGTCTAAGAATGGTTAAGTTCTTGGAACTTCTGGAGTATGAATGATATGGTATTATTATATAAGGGTTAGGAGGTTAAGTGGAATATATTCTAATGATGATCCTTTTCGTGTCTATATAACTCAGGACGAACCACGGGTCATTCCTCTGGGATTTAGAGATCGAGGCAAGATTTTTCTATCTCTACTTGGAAAATTATTTACCTTCGAAGAAAATGATTTCATGGAATATATATATATATATATATATATATATATATATATATATGTGTGTGTGTGTGTGATTCTATTGTTGCTATTTTAGTAAAGAATTTATTTCCTGATTTTGGGAATTAAAGAAAGATGGATATGGATATATAGAGATGATTATGCATAAAGTGAACATGCTTTATGATTAAGAGTTATATGAAAGAATGGTATCAGTTGTTATCTAGGGTTATATGGAAGAATGGTATCAGTTGTTATCTAGGGTTATATGAAAGAATGGTATCAGTTGTTATCTAGGGTTATATGATTTATATTGTCATTCTTTTTAAATATTGTGATTTAATAAATAGTATTTTTGATTGTTATTATCTACTATTTTTTTTTAAAGTAGATGGAATATTTTTTATATATATAAGAGTACTGGATTTCATTGAATACAGAGAAGATGTCTGAGTCATAATCATAATATTTTGGCATAAGCTTTGAGAGTGATGACACATGTGAATGTAAATGGAAACGGAAAATGGAAAATGTGGAATGATATTTTATAAATGGAATAATGGTTTGAAAAAGGGGGATTGCAATAGTATGCGTAAGAGGCTGTGTGGGAGTTGCACAGTGCGGCACCCAATTTTGCGTAAGAGGCTGTGTGGGAGTTGCACAGTCCAGCACTCAATTTTTATTACGGCCCAAGAGTTGCCGAAGGAGGATGTAGCAGGTGGCCTTCCTCCAGGGATGATTGTCATTCCTTCTACTAGTAGTAAACAGAGAGCAGATACGGTCAAGCGACTGATCATCGTCCTACGTATCTGGCGCTAGCAGATATCCCCAAAGATTAAAAGAAAGAATTGATAATGGATTCCAAATTTGTATACTGAAAAAGGAAAATAGTATGAAATGACGGACTTGTTTTATATTAGAAGAGAAACTGATATTATATTACATTATAAGAGAAGCGGATATTTAAATGCTATATATTAGAATGCTATATATTTCTTTTAGTATAAAAATATTTGGAAGGAGTATTTATCAAATAAAAATAAATTCTTTTCATAATAATTATGATTTGTCTTATGTTTATTATACAGATATATTTATGTTTTCCTTTGATGCTAGTTTACAGAATTTATCTTGCTGAGCTATTATAGCTCACTATTGCTATTTATTTATATAACAGCTAGATCAGGTGCCGAAACGTCGCAGTACAACCCGGAGGAGGGTAAAGGGGAAGTCTACCTTATGAGAAAGTATCGACACCTGTTCTCAAGGTAGTATATACTTATATATGGGTGTAATAGATGGTATTCTGGGATTGTAACAATAGTTTATCTTTAACTGCTATCATTTATGGATGTTGTTCTCTGAGCATATGACTGGTGTGTGTGATGATATTTGTGTGGGGTCATTTGTGTGAGTATTAAATGGTATTAAAAATAATTAAAAAGATCAAAGAGATATTACGAATAAATGGAAATTGGACCGTGATGACCTGGATCCTTGACCCCGGATCTAGGGGTGTCACAAGTTCGATACGAATAATTGGGATCATACATCATTAAATGAATCGAAGAAAGAATTTTACTGGCAATATGATTAACCACAACTGAGAATATATGATAAAACGAGGATATAGTCAAGTTCTAAACATTTAATAAAATTTCTCCAATACCTTGTAAAGTTTTGACTAAATTAGGTAAGTTAAGTGGTTCAAAATAAACATTTGTGAGATAATTTTAGGATAACTAATTGCGGTTCAGTTTGAAGAAAACATTTCAAAAAGGGGTCCATTAGTGAAAATCTGCTAAAAATCAGGAAATTTCGCTAACAGGTATTTATAGGGATTTAAAACTTGGATTTTCTCTATTTAGAGAGTTCCTTAAACATTTTCGAAGAAAACAAAAGAAATGGCTTTGCACTGAGGAATCCAATAACATACCTTGAGTAAAGTATTATGTGGGAAAAGGTTATTTGAAAGATTCTTTAAAAAATTTGGTATTCGAACTATGGGTAGGGAAAATAAACATTTGCACACTAATTGAAGAAGTACATCATTTTCTAAATATACTTGACCAAATTATCTTATACGACAAAAGAACTGAATTGCATCACTTGAACAATAAGTGAAGAGCAATAACACTTGCCTCGATTCACGAAGTTCTCGATCTTAAATATTGATAACTCAACTTCTCATCAGTCTCTACCCTTTACATGTGGGCTTCTTACTCGGCCCTACCTCCATCTTTACTTCATAATTCGCTAATCTTCACGTTAATACCCTCGTCGACTTCGCTAATTATCCTTCTGTTCGAATTTTCGTTTACTCGTGCACTGCTCTCGGCCAGGTCTCTTACTCGTACCTTTACAAGGTAAAGTACTATTTCAGTATCAACCAAGCAAAACCTTATTGTTTGCTCTATTCTACCCATGTGCATCCTATAACGCTTACCATATAACACATATTGAACATAACCAATTATATTCATAGAATAGCTTAAATATAACCAGGTAAATCACATAAACACGTCACATAAACACTTCAAAACAATACAACAATTTAATCTTCAAAACCACAATCTATCCTCGAAATAATCAACTGATACATATACCTAAATCCTTAGCAATCATAGCATACTTTTAGATCATTTAAATCAAATAAGTTAAATAGATTTACAAGGGAATTTTAGAAAATTTCGGCATGAAGTATTCGTAAATAGGACTATCCACCTGTTTTCCAATTCAACAATTTACCTTATAAATCATACGAAAATAAAGTTGTTCAATTTGCAGCAACATAAAAATAAACAAATAAGAAAAGTACCCGCCCAGACTTGCGACACCTAAACAATTAAGAAAATGATCCGCCCAGACATGCGGCAACTAAACAATTAAGAAAATGATCCGCCCAGACATGCGGCACCTCAACATGTAAGGAAAATAAACTAACAGTTTATCCTTGCTATATAACGTTCGAAAACCATACAACCAGTAAATGAATTCATAGTATTATTTAATTTTTTTTTTTGAAATAACCTCTTTGTAATTTGAACTATCCCGGGGTCACAGCCCCTCAATTACCAATCACAGCAATTTAAACAACTTATACATCACTACTAACCGACAATCAATTATCCATATATAGTTTGCCACCAAGTACTTAACAAGTAGGACATCCAACAATTACTGTGACTCGACCTAGAACATTAAGCACATAAACATTTACAACTTAGTAACTCATATAAACTCCACATATTATACGATAATTAATAATTAACCACTAACGACCACTAAACCCGACATATTAACGAATCCACAATTAATACCAAAATTACAATTAATAACCCACAATCATTAAACCCGAATATTAACGAGACCACAAAATAATTCCGACAATTACAATTAGGAATTAACAATTAACAATTACCAAATCGAACATTTAATCGGACGCACAATTAAATCCCGACAATTATAATTAATAACTATAAACTCTCCGAATTAAATCACGGAAATAAAACAAAATTCATAATTTACAACATTAATCTAATTACAAAAATTTACACATTAATCTCACAATTTAAATCCAATTAAATTACGACAATTAAATAATTAAAATATGATAATTAAATACACGCGAATATGCGCATCTCAATTATACCTTTTTACCTCTCCGATGACTACCACGGAGCACCTCCACCACTATCTTCTCCCTCTCTCTCTCTCTCTCTCTATCTCTCTCTCTCTCTCTCTCTCTCTCTCTCTCTCTCTCTCTCTCTCTCTCTCTCTCTCTCTCTCTCTCCTGACTACTGCTGCAGCGCTCGCCACCACCACGCCGCCACAAGCCCGCCACCAGTCCCTCGCCGGTGACCCCCTCCGGCCGCTGCTGCTCCTCCACCGCGCCTCCTCCCCCTTCGCGCGACCTTCCTCCGCCTGCAGTACACCCACACACACAGCCACACTTGTATATACACACACATAAACGCGATATATATATATATATATATATATATATAGGGCTACTCCAATACAAACCACTTTTGAAATACAAACTACAAACTAAATAAAAAAATTCTAAATCACGTAGGAATATAGCACTATGGTGTGCAAACTGATCGTTGGGAGATGGAGAAAAATACAGTGAAGTCGGATTTAAAAAAAAACTCACCGATTGACGGGAAAAATCAAATTAAAAATGTAGGGGATTAGGTGGGATTGTGTATGTGAGGGTGTATTAGAATTGTATGTTGTGCCCCTAGCGGGGCCATTAGATTATATTGATCTAAGGGCTAATATTTAGTTTGTAGTTTGTATTTTAAGAATGGTTTGTATTTGATCACTTGCATATATATATATATATATATATGTTAGCCCCAAATTGAAACCCCCAATTTCACTTCTATGAACCCTAATTTTTGTCTCCCCCAATTTCTATTTCTCTCTCCCCGCTATTGTTCTCTCGGCTGTGTTTGTTTTGAGTTTTATTGGGCTTGCCCCAATTCCTTTAGTACCCACTACAATACCTCTCGGGCCCAATTAAAAATACCACTTATTCGTTCTTACAACTAATGAACTTTTACGAATCGAATTTAAATATAATATAGTGAAAATTAAAATTTTCATTTTAAAATAAAGAGTATAACATTATGAACACCCACATATTTTTAAAACATTTTTAGGATCAAGTATGAATTAAATATGAATTTTACAAATTTTGATCATTTAAATGAAATAAAACACTTAAAAATCATTTTAAAATACTAAAACACCCAAATCAATTCACCTGATGCTTTTAAAAACTAAATAAATATATAAAGATAATAATACTGTAACGCCCCCAAATCCCTTACAGGAATCCAGGTCATTACACCTTTTGCTGAAAATCGATCACCTACTCATAATATAATCTACAACAATATCCTTGACAACTCCATCTTTTATTCCACAGGTTATAGTCTTAGAACAAGCACTCAAAGTATAAAAGTTATTACAATACAAACTCATCTCCCAGAATCTCTGAAGTATTATTATTACACACCAAACACACAATAATAAAGCATTAACAATTCCGTTCCATCTTGCAACCTCCTTCGATACTATAAGGCTACTGGATTGAATTTAATAGCCCTTCCACTTCCCTTTGCCACGGTCAGCCATGCTAGAGTCGTCTTTAGATGCCGCTGATCAATAATATTTAAATAGCAAGAATGAGCCAAAGAATGCCCAGCAAGTATATACAGATATCATATAATACACAACAACTCACTCAAAATATGCTTTTACTACTCTATAAGAGTTAGTAAATAGAATTACCTTTGAAAAGAGATCAACTCAGAAATTCTTATAAATCTCGAAATACTACTCCAATATATCTCAATAACTTCTCAAAATACTACTCGAAAATAAACCAATAACTTCTCAAAATACTACTCGAAAATAAATCAATGACTTCTCAAAATACTACTCGAAAATAAATCAATAACTTCTCAAAAATACTCCATTGATAATATAATATAACAACTGCTCAGATCAACACCCTAGTTAACAGAACCACACAGGCATCGGTTAACCGATAGGATGTCAATGATTGGATTTCTGCTCATAACGCCTACTCAAGTAATGGATGATCAATCCATTATCACTACTCGTTTTCTATCGATAGAAGGATATGCCGAAGTTTCGATCACACCCTAAATACTACTCAGTTGGGCCGGTGCGTTACTCCGGTCACTTTTGCCTTAAAAAGCAATGAACAATAGACACCAATAATATAGTTTCCCTCTCGAATGAGTAGAGGAAAATATTATGAAAAACTGTTCTGATTATGGAGTCGAAACGAGGTGACCCATATCAGTATACATAACCTACTTTATATATATCCCCACTCTTAAATATAACTCGAATGAAGTATCTCAATAAACGTACCAACAATATGAGACAACTCATGAAATAAGTTTGAACACCTCATGATATAATATGTCTGGATAACAACTCAACAATAATATGTATGTAAATTGCATGAATAAAAATCTGGAATAAATCACTCGAAAGAATACTTGATTTTGATAAACGAAAACTTAATCAGCATAATTATGAATTTTTAAAATATAGAAATACTCCGAACAATGGAGTACGAATTAGTAAACTTGCCTGTGCTCTGCGGTACGATAATTCACCTGGCTCCACGTCTCTGATTCTCTATAACCAAATAAAACTCACTTTATTAGCTCGACATTTCACCTTATTAAAACCTAGTTCAGCTGTTTCGTATTAATCCCGGTTTTTAATCTAAAAGCCCAATCTGACTAATTAAAATAATTCAATAATAAATATCAGCCTCTAAAATAATACCGCATTTAATTCTATCTATTCCCAAAAATCTCTCTTTTTATTAACGAATTATTAAGTCTATAAATCACGAACAGAAAATCACTAATTATCTCTAAACGATTGCTAACGATTAAAATAACCAAATTGTACTTCTAATTATTTCTTCTAAATTCTCATAAAATCCCTAATTTAATTAATATAAATCTCAAAACCAAAAGTATTCAAGAATCTGTTTTTATTCAATTTAAATCCATAATTTTTAATAATAATCCCACTAACTAATTTTTCCTTTAAATCTCATAATTAAAAATAATAGTATTAATCCATTTTTAAATCTCTAAATAAATCTGGTCTTATCTGATTAATAAACTAATTCGGAAATATTAAATATAAAATCTTGAAATTATACCCCTCTTTAATCCTATTTATTCTAAATTAATCCTCTTTTTAATAATAAAACAATAAATCTCTAAATTATGGAAAATAATCACGTAATATTTTTAAATCAAAATCTAACTACAAATATATTCCAAATTAATAAATTAAACCCTCTTTTATACTCAAATTCATAAATTACTAATTTATGTCACAAAATAATTTTATTAAAATAATAAAATAATCACCAATTTAATTAATTAAACTATTTAATAAAACTATTTTATTCACTAACTATGTAATACACTCCAATTTAAATTATTAAACCACATTTTTAAGAATATTCAACCTTTTATCTAAATTCTGTTTAAAACATAAAATCCGAAATCTTTATTGTTTCGTTATTATTTGATTAGTTAATTCCCGATTATTTAGTCAGAACAATTCGTGTCACGGTATCTCGCCGGCGCGTGGGACCCACGCGGCTCAACCACCCACGCGCCACCCCCTCCCCTGAACTCCTTTCCTCCCGATCTATCTCTCTCCCGGTCAATCTCTCTCAAAACCTCTCATTCCTCTCTCTCTCTCTATCTCCTTTCTCTCTCTCAATCTCATAATCTCTTTCTCGTCTCTCTCCCTCGTCTCTCTCTCTCTCTCTCCATCTCTCTCTCTCTCTGCATCACTCTCTCTCACCGTCGCCTCTCCTGTGCCCCAATCTCTCTCGCCCGTCTCAATCTCTCTACCTCTCTTCTCTTTTCTTCCTCTCTCTCCTACCTTCTCTCCCTCACTTCCTCCCCCTTCGCACTCCTCCTCCCCCTCTCCTGCTCGCCTTTTCCGGCGACACCACCATAGCCGAACACAACAACACTCCCCGACTCAATCTCTCCCTCTCCCCCCTTATTTCACCAGCAACAACAACAACTCTAACATAATTCCTCCCCTCAATTATTAAACCCCTGATTTAACAATTACGAAAAACAAACAAAATACTTCACAAAACATGGGTTTCAAAGGATTTAAAAACTGAAAATCATACCCTGTATATTAGTGTATATGGTCGAATTCTTGGTTAAAAAAATGAAAGAGAAGTAGATTAGTCTTGCAGGAAAGAAAGAAAATGGGGTGGTGTTGTTTTTTTTAGAAAAATGATACCGTATGTGTTTGTTTTTAAAAGAGAGATATCACCATGTGTTTCTGGGTGTGCAGAGAGAGATAAAGAAACTAGACTTGTGGTCCTCTGTATTGTTTTATAATATTCAAGTCACTTTCTCTCTATTAAAAAAAAACAAATGATTAGCAGAAAATGGGGAGAAAAAAAACAGGAAAGTAGTGGTGTGCTCCGGGAAATAATAATCCTGTCTCCCTGTCTCTTTCTTGGTTAATTAAAACGATACTTTTACTCCATTTTCTAAAATAAATCCGATCCAAAATAAAATAGAAATCCTATTTTCCTAAATATTTTTAAACATTAATAATTAATAAATATAGTACGAATATATAAAAAAATTTATAAAACGTACTAAAAATATACTGGTGCATCTTTTCTAAAATATTTTTTTTTAAAAAAAAATATCGAGTAGATTCGAAATAATTTTTTTTTTTTACGGATATTACAGTCTTCCCTCCTTAAAAGGATTCCGTCCTCGGAATCAACGTAGGCAATAGCTAAGGCTGCTTATCTTATACTCTACTTTCCAATATCCCCTCATCCCTGTTTTATGCTCTCCCATTTCGATTGTAACTCTCATGCTAGACTGTCGATCCCATCTAAGATCTCATTTTATCATACCTCTATTTTAATACCGGCTCATCATTTATATACGCATTTACGATATTTTAAATAATCGCGTACCTGCTATTTCGTCCATCTCTTTCATGCCATCGGCCAACGTCATATTAAAGACCCTGGCGGTTGATTGGTTGCTAATAACTCCACTGCTTTGTCGTGATGTTGCGGGTCCCGTTGCTGACACTTTACAATCTCTAGATATATGACCCTCCTTTCCACATTTGTAGCAGACTACTCCCTTCCTGGGACAATTCGCCCGAATATGCCCCTCTTGACCACAGTTATGACACCTACCTTGTGATTTTGCACATGCTCCTGGATGCTTCTTTCCACACACTTCACAATCTTGCAGTGGTGGTCTTGGTTGCCTAAACTGGCTCTCGTTTCCCTGCTGTCCTACTTGTACACTACCCGCACTTTCTGCTCGGTTGGATCCTCCAAATCTTGTAGACTGAAACCCGGGCCTCCTACCATTTTGGTTCTGAAATGTCCCACTAGCCGGATATCCTCCCCAACTCTCTGCTTTTCTTTTCTTCCCTTCATTTCCCTTCGGATCAAAATTACTTCCTGCTTCTATTACTTCCGCCTTATTCACTACTTTAACATACTCAGTAAGCTCAAAAGCGGCCACCCTAGTTTGTATCCATGGTCTCAGTCCATGTTGAAACCTCCTCGCCTTCTTCTTATCAGTATCTACGAAATGTGGTACAAACCTAGATAGTTCAGTAAACTCCTTCTCATACTCAGCAACAGTCCTATTATTCTGCCTTAGTTCCAAGAATTTTATCTCCATCTTACTCTCCATATGCTCAGGAAAATACTTCTCCAAAAACAACTCAGTGAACCTTTCCCAGGTTATTATCCCTGCAGGTTCCATTGCTTCCTTAGACTCCCACCAATAATTCGCCTCTTCTTTCAGCAAGTAGGTGGCAAAGATCGTCTTCTGCCCTTCTTCTACTCCTATAATCTTAAATGATTTCTCCATCTCTTTCAGCCACGATCTAGCCTCGACTGGTTCCCCAAACCCTTTAAACTCAGGTGGATGAATTGACTTAAAAGCCTTAAAAGCTGTTGCGGTTTGGTTCCCTACATGGGGTATAGGATCCTGATGTCCACGGTCTAGGGTTTGCCTCAACAAATCTACGAGTTGGTTAAGTCCTTGATTGTCTTGGTTGTTATTTCCTCCGGTAGAAGCCTCACCTTCTCTGGAGTTAGCTCCATTTCTCCTTGGCGGCATTTTCTAAAAAAAAAAAAAAAATTTCATTTCGTTCAATAAAACTGCATATCCATGAGATGTTTATTATGAAAACAAAGCAGTATATATCGGTACACATGCGTATGTATACATAGATATGTATGCATCCATATATATATATACTTACGTATACATACTTCTATATACTCATTATAAACCCAATAAATAAATCATGGAAATGCGCTTTTCTTGTTCCAAATGATTCTACTATCGGTATTGGCCGTCATGCCTCCATCCTAACTATTCCTTGAGATCCTACTATTTATATACCTATCGATTCCTTGGCTTCTAAACCCTCTCTTATATAGCTATAACTCCTCTCTATTCTCGTTCTAAGGTTTATAACCTACTGCTCTGATACCATTAATGTAACGCCCCCAAATCCCTTACAGGAATCCAGGTCATTACACCTTTTGCTGAAAATCGATCACCTACTCATAATATAATCTACAACAATATCCTTGACAACTCCATCTTTTATTCCACAGGTTATAGTTTTAGAACAAGCACTCAAAGTATAAAAGTTATTACAATACAAACTCATCTCCCAGAATCTCTGAAGTATTATTATTACACACCAAACACACAATAATAAAGCATTAACAATTCCGTTCCATCTTGCAACCTCCTTCGATACTATAAGGCTACTGGATTGAATTTAATAGCCCTTCCACTTCCCTTTGCCACGGTCAGCCATGCTAGAGTCGTCTTTAGATGCCGCTGATCAATAATATTTAAATAGCAAGAATGAGCCAAAGAATGCCCAGCAAGTATATACAGATATCATATAATACACAACAACTCACTCAAAATATGCTTTTACTACTCTATAAGAGTTAGTAAATAGAATTACCTTTGAAAAGAGATCAACTCAGAAATTCTTATAAATCTCGAAATACTACTCCAATATATCTCAATAACTTCTCAAAATACTACTCGAAAATAAACCAATAACTTCTCAAAATACTACTCGAAAATAAATCAATGACTTCTCAAAATACTACTCGAAAATAAATCAATAACTTCTCAAAAATACTCCATTGATAATATAATATAACAACTGCTCAGATCAACACCCTAGTTAACAGAACCACACAGGCATCGGTTAACCGATAGGATGTCAATGATTGGATTTCTGTTCATAACGCCTACTCAAGTAATGGATGATCAATCCATTATCACTACTCGTTTTCTATCGATAGAAGGATATGCCGAAGTTTCGATCACACCCTAAATACTACTCAGTTGGGCCGGTGCGTTACTCCGGTCACTTTTGCCTTAAAAAGCAATGAACAATAGACACCAATAATATAGTTTCCCTCTCGAATGAGTAGAGGAAAATATTATGAAAAACTGTTCTGATTATGGAGTCGAAACGAGGTGACCCATATCAGTATACATAACCTACTTTATATATATCCCCACTCTTAAATATAACTCGAATGAAGTATCTCAATAAACGCACCAACAATATGAGACAACTCATGAAATAAGTTTGAACACCTCATGATATAATATGTCTGGATAACAACTCAACAATAATATGTATGTAAATTGCATGAATAAAAATCTGGAATAAATCACTCGAAAGAATACTTGATTTTGATAAACGAAAACTTAATCAGGATAATTATGAATTTTTAAAATATAGAAATACTCCGAACAATGGAGTACGAATTAGTAAACTTGCCTGTGCTCTGCGGTACGATAATTCACCTGGCTCCACGTCTCTGATTCTCTATAACCAAATAAAACTCACTTTATTAGCTCGACATTTCACCTTATTAAAACCTAGTTCAGCTGTTTCGTATTAATCCCGGTTTTTAATCTAAAAGCCCAATCTGACTAATTAAAATAATTCAATAATAAATATCAGCCTCTAAAATAATACCGCATTTAATTCTATCTATTCCCAAAAATCTCTCT
The DNA here is from genome assembly GCA_036435485.1 of Saposhnikovia divaricata. Taxonomy (NCBI): domain Eukaryota; kingdom Viridiplantae; phylum Streptophyta; class Magnoliopsida; order Apiales; family Apiaceae; genus Saposhnikovia; species Saposhnikovia divaricata. The sequence continues at coordinate 47,441,991 of CM071594.1, read as the reverse complement.
TTTTATTAACGAATTATTAAGTCTATAAATCACGAACAGAAAATCACTAATTATCTCTAAACGATTGCTAACGATTAAAATAACCAAATTGTACTTCTAATTATTTCTTCTAAATTCTCATAAAATCCCTAATTTAATTAATATAAATCTCAAAACCAAAAGTATTCAAGAATTTGTTTTTATTCAATTTAAATCCATAATTTTTAATAATAATCCCACTAACTAATTTTTCCTTTAAATCTCATAATTAAAAATAATAGTATTAATCCATTTTTAAATCTCTAAATAAATCTGGTCTTATCTGATTAATAAACTAATTCGGAAATATTAAATATAAAATCTTGAAATTATACCCCTCTTTAATCCTATTTATTCTAAATTAATCCTCTTTTTAATAATAAAACAATAAATCTCTAAATTATGGAAAATAATCACGTAATATTTTTAAATCAAAATCTAACTACAAATATATTCCAAATTAATAAATTAAACCCTCTTTTATACTCAAATTCATAAATTACTAATTTATGTCACAAAATAATTTTATTAAAATAATAAAATAATCACCAATTTAATTAATTAAACTATTTAATAAAACTATTTTATTCACTAACTATGTAATACACTCCAATTTAAATTATTAAACCACATTTTTAAGAATATTCAACCTTTTATCTAAATTCTGTTTAAAACATAAAATCCGAAATCTTTATTGTTTCGTTATTATTTGATTAGTTAATTCCCGATTATTTAGTCAGAACAATTCGTGTCACGGTATCTCGCCGGCGCGTGGGACCCACGCGGCTCAACCACCCACGCGCCACCCCCTCCCCTGAACTCCTTTCCTCCCGATCTATCTCTCTCCCGGTCAATCTCTCTCAAAACCTCTCATTCCTCTCTCTCTCTCTCTATCTCCTTTCTCTCTCTCAATCTCATAATCTCTTTCTCGTCTCTCTCCCTCGTCTCTCTCTCTCTCTCTCCATCTCTCTCTCTCTCTACATCACTCTCTCTCACCGTCGCCTCTCCTGTGCCCCAATCTCTCTCGCCCATCTCAATCTCTCTACCTCTCTTCTCTTTTCTTCCTCTCTCTCCTACCTTCTCTCCCTCACTTCCTCCCCCTTCGCACTCCTCCTCCCCCTCTCCTGCTCGCCTTTTCCGGCGACACCACCATAGCCGAACACAACAACACTCCCCGACTCAATCTCTCCCTCTCCCCCCTTATTTCACCAGCAACAACAACAACTCTAACATAATTCCTCCCCTCAATTATTAAACCCCTGATTTAACAATTACGAAAAACAAACAAAATACTTCACAAAACATGGGTTTCAAAGGATTTAAAAACTGAAAATCATACCCTGTATATTAGTGTATATGGTCGAATTCTTGGTTAAAAAAATGAAAGAGAAGTAGATTAGTCTTGCAGGAAAGAAAGAAAATGGGGTGGTGTTGTTTTTTTTAGAAAAATGATACCGTATGTGTTTGTTTTTAAAAGAGAGATATCACCATGTGTTTCTGGGTGTGCAGAGAGAGAAAGAAACTAGACTTGTGGTCCTCTGTATTGTTTTATAATATTCAAGTCACTTTCTCTCTATTAAAAAAAAACAAATGATTAGCAGAAAATGGGGAGAAAAAAAACAGGAAAGTAGTGGTGTGCTCCGGGAAATAATAATCCTGTCTCCCTGTCTCTTTCTTGGTTAATTAAAACGATACTTTTACTCCGTTTTCTAAAATAAATCCGATCCAAAATAAAATAGAAATCCTATTTTCCTAAATATTTTTAAACATTAATAATTAATAAATATAGTACGAATATATAAAAAAATTTATAAAACGTACTAAAAATATACTGGTGCATCTTTTCTAAAATATTTTTTTTTAAAAAAAAAATATCGAGTAGATTCGAAATAAATTTTTTTTTTTACGAATATTACAAATACAAAAGATTTCATGATTTTTAATAACTCCAATAATTTTATAAAATTGCCAGAGGATCAAAAATGCATGATTTAAACATATTTAAATCCTCAAAAATACAAATAAAAATATACAGACTTACACAACACACACAAATCATCATGGGAACACATAAACACAATTTCACATATATTCCACCTTCTCAAAATATATTCACACCATATAATCCACATTAATATTAAATAAGAAATTCTAAATTCATGATTTTCTAGATCGTTATAGAATATACCGCATGTTGCCGTGATATTTTTCAAAAATTTTGAACAAATTATGTCATCTCGCATTTGCGATGCATGTCGAGACATTTGTCCACGAGGTTTCCCAAGTCGAGACAGATGGAAATGATAAAGCCTGTGAAGCCAACGTGTCATCGAAACATTTCATTTATATTCCTAAGTGTATCAATATAAAGTTTAAATTAAAATCAAAATTTGAATTTTGAATCTAAATATTTGTCTTGGGACGATTAGAGCAACGCTCCATGACAAGAAAAATGTTTGGCAACCAAAAAATATCACAAAAAAAATTTCCAAAATTACAAGTGTTTTTTTATTATTGGTTATGTAAACAATGATGTAAATGGGTCCCTTGCATTCATACCAATAATTCAATTAAAACTTTACAAATGTTTGCCACGTCATTTTGGTGATGTTTTTGGGAACAATAGCATTACTCCCGTGACAATATAAAAACTTTGTTTAAGACTTAATGAGTAACTATCTAACAAAGCCGCGCTATGCGCCGCACGAAAACATTTTAAAAATCGTATATATAACATCGTTGTTTGTTGATTTTATTATTGGAAGTTGATACGATCAATTGAAACTTGTATAAAAGGTAATTAAATTAAAATGTTTAAAAATTATAGAGAAAAGAATTAGCGGAAAGAAAACATGTTTCATTTAAATTCTTAAGTATTAATAATAATATCTTGGACACGATTACAGCAACGCTCCATGATAAGAAAAATGCTAGGAAACCAAAAAATTCCCAAAATTACACGTGTCTTTCTATTATTGGTTATGATTATGAATAATGTAAATGGGCCCCTTGCATTCACACCAATAATTCAATTAAAACTTTATAAATGTTTACCACGTTATTTTGGAGATGTTTTTGGGAATAATAGCATTACTCCCATGACAATATAAAAACTTTGTTTAAGATGAGTAATTGATAACTCAGGAGCCAGGACATAATTTAAGGACTCATTTAATTTGTGGCCGTTGAAGCGGATGAATAACATGGGACCATTCATAAGAAAAATAACCGAAAAAATCATGTAAATACCGTGAACAGACCAAAGGGTACGACACAAGATTAAGCTGAGGCAAAAATATCAAAACAATTCCGACACCAACGCCGACTTTCTTTCTGCTCCATTGCAATTTTGCAATAACACAATTTGAGAAAATCTCTTATTCCATGTGCTTTCAATTTTGAAATATTCACAATATACTCAAATTTTTGAAAATAGTACCTAAAATTACAAACGAGGTTGCAAATATTACATTTTAGAATTGCAAACCAGTTTGCTTATTTTTTTTAAAAAAATTTACAACATAAATATTTTTGAAAAGTCCTTGAATTTTTATTCCATAAAAAAATTTATCACATTTTGTAATATACCTAGGAATATTATAAACAATGATGATAATTTGTTCAGTTGAATATACATTTTGCAGCTTAGCTGGTTAGCATGTACAAGTTCTGAAAAAAAATCATATTTAATCGACTAAAAATACAATAATTTTTGTGGATTCAATTATTGTTTACAAGAGATTTATTATTAACAAATAGATATTGTTTATGAACTTATAGATTTATACTAAAAAAATTTGATATCGTTCTATGATGATTTCTTATTTTCTCGAAAACAACCTTGCTCAACCATAACTCAATTACTTTTATTTTAATAGCACATAATTTTTGTGGATTCGAGTAGTATTATTCACGGGAAAATTTATTATTAATGAATAGATATTATTTATTAACATAAAAATTATACTATAAACATTTAATGTCAATAAAATCTTATTTTTTTCGAAAACAACTTTGCTCCACCAAACTCCATTATTTTCTTTTGATAGCACCAAAACTCCATTATCTAATAGAAGCCCACAATCTTGATACAATCTCCTTTTAAAATAAGAGATTATATATTTTTATAATTATGTTTCATAAGCTAGAAGAATTTAAGAATATATGCACACATCTCTTGGTATCCATCCCTCTACTTGCTTGTTTGTTTTGTTTTGATAAGCAAAAATGAAGCACCACCGAACCAATCTGTGTCTTTCGATCCCTACATTTGACAACCCCTTTTCACCTAAACTCCACCTTGTTCAAGATTCCTAAAAGAGGGTTGTTAAGATGGTGGAGTTGATCAAGAAACCAAGCAGAAAAAACAGAGGAATTGTTGTAAAATGAGGTTTCTACACAACAAAAGATCTCAAAATGGAAAGACAACAACAAAGTTTTGGTTCAAATATTTCAAATTGCTTCTTTGGCTTTCTCTAACATCATATTTCTTTACTTCTTTTCTCATCACACATAGTCCTAATCCCATCAAGCCCCTTTCTTTTTCTTTGTCCAAATCCTCATTTTCTCTTGCTCTCATCGAATCACAAAAATCGCTAAGCTATCAAGGTATATAACAATGTGTGCATTTTTTGTATGTGCATTACAATATTAAAGTTTTTAGGAAACTGTAATTTGTGGGTTATTTAGTTTAGCATTGCTGAATTATGTCCTCTAGCACAATGTCGTATAGCTCGTATCACGTTTAAGTTTTCTTGATTCTCTGATATCTGCAGTTTTGTTTGTTTTAGGTTTGTTGAACGGAATGAAGGTGTTTGTGTATGATTTACCACCAAAATACAACAATGACTGGTTATCAAATGAGAGGTGTAAAAATCATTTGTTTGCTTCAGAGGTGGCGATACATAAAGCATTATTAACCACCAATGTTCGAACTCTTAATCCAACAGAAGCTGACTTTTTCTTTGTCCCAGTTTACGTGTCCTGTAACTTCAGCACCATCAATGGATTTCCAGCAATTGGTCATGCACGGTCTCTTTTAGCATCAGCTGTGCAGCTTATTTCGACGGAGTATCCGTTCTGGAATCGAAGTCAAGGCTTAGATCATGTTTTTGTTGCTTCTCACGATTATGGAGCTTGTTTTCATGCGATGGTTAGTGCCAGAGTACAAAAACACTAGAAGTTCCACAACTATTATCATCTATGATCTGATTAATTACTCTGTTAACGAATAAAATTACAATCAAACATTTTACGACCTCCAGCATTATTACGTTCGTCTGTGCACACATTTTGAAAATGTATGATACATTTGGCAAAAATATAATACTTTTAAACGTTTATTTATATTTTGTTTCTTGTTTGGGAAACTAGGAGGATGTGGCTATGGCTAATGGAATACCAGAGTTCATGAAAAATTCAATTTTATTGCAAACATTTGGCGTGAAATACAAACACCCTTGTCAAGAAGTGGAGAATGTAGTTATTCCGCCGTACATTTCACCGGAAAACATACAATCAACGCTTCGAAAGTCGCCGGTCAATGGCCGTCGTGACATCTTTGCCTTCTTCAGGGGAAAAATGGAGGTTCATCCCAAAAACATTAGTGGACGTTTCTACAGCAAGTAAGTTTTATTTTTATTGTATAAACTGAATACTCATCTTGTTACTCCTTAATTTGTATTTTTTTTATGCATGTGCTTAGGAGGGTACGGACTGAGATATTAAGAAAGTACGGTAATGACCGGAGATTTTACTTGAAAAGGCATAGATTTGCCGGTTACCAGTCAGAGATTGCACGTTCAATTTTTTGTTTGTGCCCACTTGGGTGGGCCCCATGGAGTCCAAGACTAGTCGAGTCCGTGGCATTAGGTTGTGTTCCGGTCATTATAGCAGATGGTATCCGGTTGCCCTTCTCCTCCGTGGTGAGATGGCCGGAGATATCACTCACGGTGGCGGAGAGGGATGTCGGAAAACTACGTGAGATTCTTGAACACGTGGCGTTGACTAATCTATCAGTTATTCAGAGCAATTTATGGTTCCCAGAGACAAAGCGGGCCCTACTTTACAATGTTCCAATGGAAGAAGGGGATGCTACGTGGCAGGTTCTGTCTGCTTTGTCTTTGAAGCTAAGTAGGTCGCACAAGCACAAGGGTGTTTCAAGCGAATAGGAGAGGTGGCACGTGGGACTGAGATACTGATGAGGTGGAACTTGGGATCATTGTGGGTGGACAGGGTTGGTTGTCGGGTAGTGCCACTGGGTCCTAGTTGGCCACGTGAGATGAACTGCTTACGTGGCAAAATGCACTCGCTTAGCTTGCAGTTGGCGGCGATGGGTATGGTACTGATGTACATGTGAAAAAAGAGATGAAGGGACAAATTGATTCATACTTTAGATGTTGAATATAAATTAGGATCGAATCATATTTCTACTTTTTTATAAGCAATTGATTAAGAATTACCTAAAACAATAGTGTGATGAAATTTCAATCCTGCACATCTGAGTTATATAGGGCCCGTTTGGCGTAACTTAAAAAAAGTAACTTATTGTTTTAAGTCAGTAAGTGGATTATAAGTTATAAGTAAATCAGAACTTATAAGTTATGCAAGCGTTTGGATGAGTTTACTTTTAAGTTACTTATAAGTTGTGAAGTGTTTGGTCGAATATGAACTTATAAGTCAAAAAAAAAATTTAAAAAGTTTACTTATAATACAATAATTTTAAGAAAAAAATACAAATTACTAGAATTAAAGAAAAAAAAAGCAAAAATTACAACAATTATGTAATATGAGCAGCAATAGAATCACGTTTTGCAATCCAAAGATCATCTGTATCGTCCTCTCTTTTAGCCTCTTCATCCCTGTTACTAGTTCTCGAAGTTGAAGTCTCAGGAATATAAGTTTCACTTTCGGCCGTTTGAAACGCACTATCACTGGCATTCGACTTTCGAATGTAATTGTGTATTGCCATTGTAGCCAAAACAATATCTGTTTGAGTATCTATTTTATACATTGGCATATTTGCTAAAATAGCAAATCTAGCTTTCCACACTCCAAATGTTCGTTCGATAACCATTCTGCATGAAGAATGTATATGATTAAATCTTTCTTTTTCATTTCGGGGTGCACGTGCGGTACCATTAGCCCGACGAAAATCTTGAATATGATATCTTATTCTTGCACCTTTGTATGGAGCCATATATCCTCTTTTGTGAGGATAACCTGCATCTACAAGATAAAATTTGTTTCCGGTTGGGTGTGGAAAATTGAGTTCACTTCTAGCCTTAGCCTCAGATAAAATACGACTATCGTGTGCTCCGCCTTCCCAGCCCGCCCAAGCAAAAGTAAAACACATGTTAAAATCACACACTGCCAGGATATTTTGAGTGGCATATCCTTTCCGTCCAAAATAAGGCGTACGTTCTGTTTCAGGTATGCGACATTTAATATGTGTACCATCAATAGCTCCAATAGCATTCTGCAATTAATATAAATATAAAAACATCATTATTACACTTGTACTAATAGATCCAATTACTATGTAAATTATAATAAAAATATTTACATATAAACTTACTTTAAAATGTGGACAATATCGAGGGTGCTGAGGCCTATGGTATCCGACTCCACTCTTATAATTTGGATGTGGAGTTATGATATCCCGTGTCATTCTGCATACGGCATCTAAAACAGAATGAAAATGACGACTAATAGTCTCCCCAGAATGATTCCACATTTCTTGCATTAGACGATTTCCTGTTCCATGAGCAACGGTCATTAGGAACATACCCACCTCCTCGTATTTAGACATTCCACTAGTGGGAACGAATCCATACTGGTCAACTAAAATGTTACAGAAGGATATAAATACATCCTTATTCATACGAAAATCTTGATAGCACCGAGTTTCATTTCCTTCCAGTATTTCTTTAATTAATCTTGCTCCTGTGCGAACTGAATCATGGCAGGGCTCTTTATGTATAAATGAATTATAATAATAAGCACATGTGTATGCAGCAGCAGTACATACAGCTTGCCATGCAAGTAAATTTTCTTCACTTTCATCGTCATTTTCAAAATGATAATTAGAAGACTGAGTGAAAGGAGGAGGATTAGAATATTGAGTAAAAGGAGTGATTGTGTTATAAGAATTTTGAGAAGGATAATTAGAAGATTGAGTGAAAGGAGGAGGATTAGAATATTGAGTAAAAGGAGTGATTGTGTTATAACAATTTTGAGAAGGATTATTAGAAGACTGAGTGAAAGGAGGAGGATTAGAATATTGAGTAAAAGGAGTGATTGTGTTATAAGAATCTCCAGAAGGATAATTAGAAGAATTCCCGAACGAATCGTTAGAAGATTGCCCAAAATAATAGTTTGGATTGAATGGATCCATGTTTTGCAGTAGGGTGTTTTTTTCAGAGAAAAATTTGAAGAAGAATGCGTTGCAGAGAAAAAGCTTTGCTCAGAAGATGTGTTGAAGAGAATGCTTTGCTGAGAGGTTCATTTATAACTTAACAATCTTCCTGTGTGCATGTGATTTTCTGTGTCACCAACTTGCCTGTGTGCATGTGATTTGTGTCCCAACATGTCTCTCAATTTGTAGTGAAGCTTTCAATAATTAGAATCATTTCTATCCAAACCAAACAGTTAAAAGTTTTCAATAGCAACTTGACTGAAAGGTGAGCCCAAATACAATATGAAAATCAGTCCCAGTACAACAATTAAACAGCTCAAATACACAATGAAAAAAAAAACAATCGTTTCGAAATACACTCAAAGTACATACATGGATCAACTGATTACCACCTTATACACACAACTAAACCAAATTACTAACCACTAAACTGATTACCAGCAGCCTTATAATGGTACACGAGTTGTCCATGGCGAATGTCGTCGTTGCGCGCCTTCATAAACAGTGTACGGTTTGCCTTGTCACGAAGATGTTGCCCGGCAAAGTAGTACAAGTCACTGCCGGCAGGAACCAGATGTTCCATGGAATCAAGTAAATCAATTGCAGCATTGAAGCTAGCATCCTCCGTAGCAGCTTGAATCTGTGCTGCAGTTGATAGTGTACTCCTGGTGGACATTGCATCAAGAAGATTTTTTCCAAGCCCATCAAGGCTGTCACGCAAATGCTCAGCCCCAGATTTCTTCCTTTTTGTACCGTTGCTTCTCCCCGATTTTAGTGAACTCGGTGGGAACATTTCCTTTGCTCCCCCACTGTTATTCTCGTCGCTATCACCACTCCCTTCTTTTCCATCATCCTCCTCGGTCTCAGTAAACTCTTGACCCACATCCAAGTCAACTGCTGAATAGGTTGTAGCGGCTTTTGCCTTTGTACCGGTTGCAACAATGTCTCCAAACAGTGTCTGGTAGTAGTTCATGAAGAGAGAGAGGTCTTTGTTCCGAAATTTGTTGATTTTCGAATTTGCCTGGTATTAAAAAAAACAGGATTTCAAACAGATAATTAAAGCAAATACAAGCCATGCCATCACTTTTTAACTTCTAAATATCAACAAGGCATAACCACTACAATACATAACCACTACAATACATATTATATAATATTCTTTACATAGGAAACAAATAATTGTATAGTTTTTTTTGTTTGGCATGAGAAGATAAATAATTTAAGTAATTCACGGACAATTAAGGTCTATGTTGGAAGTAGTAACAATCTCATATGTGAAGTGTGGTAAGTGTAATGTAAGTGCTTGGGTTCTCGAACAAATAATTGTGGTAAGTAGTAACAATCTCGTCTGCATCTAATGGTCAATTTCTAAAATATATTGCAAAACCAGAGGGCCATACACTAGTGCATGGAATTGTTCTCTTTGCCAAAATCAGTATGCATAATGCAAAGGCAAGGACAGTATAATTGCTACTGTAATGGTTTAGTGTTCAGTTAAAAGTTTATATTATATATTATGTTTATTTGTATATTTAATATATTGGTGCAATTGACAGAGATTTAAAGCATAACCACTACAATACATATTCAATCAGCCATAAATAAGGTTTTCCCCAAAATTTTGGTTCAAAACTCAGAAAGCAAAGTTATGGTTTAAAATTCTTTTCGAAAGAAATTCTCAGTTCCAATTTTGTTGTTAACAAAATTCAAACTACATGAAATTAAAAGATACATTAATGTTTACGTTTACAGCTTGGGTAAAAATAGTTGGGAAAATATTCATACAAATTTTGATACTGGAATCCGTAATTTTCTTTTCGATACCAAGTTTGTAGTTGATACTATCTATGCAATGACATCTAGCCAGGTCATATGTTTTGGTTTGAGGGATAAAGCCATTAGACTGGTCAAATTTCCAATCGAATTATGCTCTCAACATAAAAGTATAGAAACATATGGAGAAACAGTAGTAGTTTTTGCATATGACGGCGATCATAATCTAAGCATGTGGATATTAAGAGACAAGTTTTCCTGGGTAAAGAAGTTCAGTTTCAAATTGCAAAAAGGTTGTCATTCACCTCAAGCCATGGGAAAGTCTATGATGCAGCATGGCAGAAGCCGCTCAATATAAAGAGAACCTAAGAATCATACATAGCAAAGAATAGAAAAGTGGGATCATACATACCTCTGATTTTTGTATCCACCAACTATCAGGTGCCTCGATTTTCTTCGTTATCTCATTCCATCCTAAACCACTATCCCCGAATTTCAGCTGTGAAAATAGCTTGTAATCCTGTTTCATCGATTCCCAGTGATTCTTAAACTGTTTAAATGTGAAGTTCACGTTCTTTTGCTTCCGAAACTCTCTGTCAATTGCACCCCACCCTTCTTTATTCAAGTATGTCCCTACCCTGTTCCCCTTGATAACTTCGTTAGCACAGAGTTCTACGAACAATTTATGCAGCTCGTCTGTCCACTTAGCAGAAGGTGTTGACCCTGAAGCCATCTGAAGTTTATAGAACACAACTAAACTAAAGTTAGTTCATATCGAATCCCCAAATAGAAACAACCTCGACATCATCTTCAAAACAATCATAATTCATCTGCAACCAAATTAATTTACAAAAGAATCCAATCTTTTTGTCAAAAATTAGGAATTTCGGTACAGAATCATACAGGAAAAACGTAAAAAGTCCCCTTTTCGAAATCATCTATCAACACAAAATTAGCTAACATAAACTATTAAAGATACAAACTTGGCAGTGCATATCAACAAGATTCAACATATTGAGAGTAAAATTTAAAGATTATCAATGTAGAAACTTATTTATAACTCTCTCTCTCAGTCCACATAATTAACAATCCGAAACACAAAACAAACCTTGCTTTATCGTATACAATCTTAAAATGTGAGTCTATTCGACTAAAAATCAAACACGAATCAAACCATACATATAGCTTCAAGTAGTTACTCATATGGCAAACTTTAAATTTAGCAGAGAACAGATATACCAAATAAAATTATATATATCGCGAGAGCGGAAGATAGGGAGAGAGAGGGAGAGAGAGAGAGAGATACCAGATCTTTCAGCAACGAGGAAGAAGAGGTTAAAAAGAAGGAATCGTCGTTTCTTCTCTCTGGAGCGTATCAATTGATCGTTGATTGTGTGTTGTGTTGCTGCTAGCGGCGAGATAAGTTGCGGCGAGATAAGTTGCAGTGAAATAAGACGAAAGTTAGGGGAAGCTAACTTTTGATTTCCGTCTTAAAAGCTAAATATAAGCCCACTGGACAGTTTTGACAAACAGTTACAAAAAGATGGACTTGGCTTAAAGCCCAGATAAGCCCAATATAAGGCCTGCCAAACAGACACATACTTACATCCTATATTAAGCATCCTCTCAGAAAATTGCAGAGCTTTTCCTTCAATCTTAAAAAGTCAAGACTCAAGGGCAGTAGTTTTGACACCGAATACAAACTTATTAATTTTATTCAAAATCCCGTGAATTATTCTGTTGTAAAATGCTCCAACAAAAGAGTCTAAGGTTATACTTGTAGTTTTATCAATTAGTTATCAAGCAATGATGATATCAAGATTGTTGTGGAATAAAAACTTGGTTACGATTTGTAATTAATGCTAGGGTGGTTGAGCTTCGAGCTTTAATAGCTGTTCTTGTGTTCGTGGCTTAATCTGCCTTCACAAGATGCCTACGTACTTTAATGAATATCAAAGATCAAGCCAAAAACGTAGTTATGAGATGAGGGGTCTGGCCCTTTAAATAGGCTGCAGGAGCCTTAGAATTATGGTAGGAGTCAGAGACTTGGTAGACAAGTCTTTGAGGAAGGTTCTAGATCTATTCCTTGTAGGAATTAGTTTCCATATTGAATTGGATGCCTTGGTGGCTAAGTCTGGTGGAAATAATATCCTTATCCAACTCTTATTGCTGAGCTGTTTATTACCCCCAATATTAATTACGAAATTAATATTATAATTGGGGTTTTGGGCCCATCTGGTGGGCCCCACATTTGGACCATTCTAGGCCTAATTAATGCCACATTAAATATGTTTTTAGGGCTTATTTTCAGCCCATATCATTTGCCCCCCAACTTCTAGGAAACCTGATCAGGCTTTCCTTGAAGTTTTACTTGTCTAACTCGAGACTCGGGTCAGGGTTTATCTTTGATATCGTTTTGATGTAAAGCGTGGAGCGACCGACGCGTTTACAACGATGTTAAATTATGCCAACAACATTGAACGGTGCTAGACGGCACTAAACGACGATAAACAGTGCTAAACAGCCTTAAACGATGTTAAAAGACGCTAAACGGCGATAAACGGCGCTGAACGGCACTAAACGGTGCTAAACAGCCTTAAACGACGTTTAAACGATGTTAAACGACGCTAAACGGTGATAAACGATGCTGAACGGCACTAAACGGCACTAAACGGTGCTAAGCAGCCTTAAACGACGTTTAAACGATGTTAAACGACGATAAACGACGATAAACGGCGCTAAACTGCGCTAAATGGCACTAAACGGTGCTAAACGGTGCTAAGCAGCCTTAAACGACGTTTAAACGATGTTAAACGACGATAAACGGCGCTAAACGGCGCTAAACGGCACTAAACGGCACTAAACGGTGCACTAAAAACCATCCGAAAAAATCGAGATTTAGGTCCAGAAACTACCCGAGATTTGCTGAAAAATCAAGATTCAGGACCACGAACTAACCCGCGATCGGCCGGATCGAGGGCTAGCTCGTGGTCGGCTAGCACCTGGTCGGCCGAGGGGCCTTGATCCAAGGTGATCGGCCAGAGGCTAGTCGGCTAGGGGGGTCCAAGCCACCATGGTCGGCCACACCATGGTCGGTTGGAAGGTGGTCGGCCGAACGGCCTGATTCCTTCGTGGTCGGCCGAGAGGTGGTCGGCCAAACGGCCCGAATCCTTCGTGGTCGGCCGGGAGGTGGTCGGCTGCGGCTCCTCGTGCGCCGTGGTCGGCTGCCTCTTGGTTGGCTAGGAGACCCAGACCTGAAAACTATTCATGGAACTTGAGGACCAAGAACTTCGACCATGACTTTCAAGGATCCAGAAGCTGGATCTCGATCCTAGGGATCCAGAAGCTCGATCTTGATCTCTAATTTAGAATCTTGGTCACCCGTGACTTTCAAGGATCCAGAAGCTGGATCTCGATCCTAGGGATCCAAAAGCTCGATCTTGATATCTAATTTAGTATCTTGGTCATCCGTGACTTTCAAGGATCCAGAAGCTGGATCTCGATCCTAGGGATCCAGAAGCTTGATCTTGATCTTAGGTCGTCAGTTTGGTCATTCGTGACTTCTATCGGTATTACACCTTAATTCAGGATTAGCACTACTAACCTTGTGTCTAAGACTAAACTCGTTGCTTATCTTCTTAAGTGCAAACATCCATGCAGCAAATATTCCAGCTATTTCTTTTCCGACAGATATGAATTATAACGATTCTTTCTGTATAACGCGGATAATTTCTGTCCTTTTTTCGTCTATAAACGATAGATGACCTGTAAACACGAACCAAGCTGAGATTCAATCTGATGTACCAGGTCATGTATTTTCTATAAAAGAGGAGAAGTAGCCTTCATTTCAATTCACTTCTTCATTTCTGAGCTCTCAAATTCTTAAGTTCTCTAGGTTCAAGTTGCAAGATCAAGTTTGAGCTTCAAGATCAGGTTTCAGATCCAAGATCAAGTTTCAGCTTCTGTATCAAGATGTCGGAAGGTGATCCACCAATGGCTCCCCCTGTCTCCATGATGGAAGCTATGTCGAAGAGGAGTAAAATGAGGACCGCCAAAGGTAAAGAAAGAATCAAACCTCCTACATATGTTGAACATAGATTTGAATCCTTGCTAGAACTTCTAAATATTATGAGGGATGCATTTCCCAACTGTTCTAGCCTAGATTCTTTTAATAGTCCCAGTAAGTTGTCGGAACGAGATGTCCAAATGATAAGGGAATCCTATCACTTTCCAAGTGCCATCAAGGTTCGTCTCCCAAATCCATCAGATAGAACATGCAACTGGCATCCTGAGAGGATCTGTGTTTACTGGGGTGCCTTAGATGCTGGGTTCAGATTCCCGGTTGACAATTTTATCATTAGACTGCTGGCGGAGTATCAGATCCACCCCTGTCAGTTGTATCCCAATGCCTGGAGGTACATTTCTATTTTCTTGATAAGGTGTCGGGAACTGGGGATTCATCCGACAACCACAATGTTTCGAAGTATCTTTGGGGCCAGCAACTCTTCTGACTCCAAGAAAGGATGGGTGAGCCTCAAGCACCGAGCCAAACTTCCACACATGGTGAATCCCTTCTCCTTTCCAGATTCACAGCATTTCTGGGAAAGGGAGTTTGTAGTTCTTGAGTGGAAGGGTGGTGACTGGGGCAACTTCTTTGTGAAGAAATTTGGGTCTGTGGAGGATAGTTCACATTTCGTGTGTGACCTTACTGATTCAGAATTGTTGGATCGAGATAGGCTTCTTGCTGACGACGGCCACACACACTATAAAACTTTTCTAAATGAAAAGAATCTCATTGGGGCCGGCCTTAGCTTTCTTTCCATTGAGGGTAACTTTCTTACTTGAACTTATTATGAACTCTGTTTGTTCTTATACCGATATTTCTCTCTTTGTATTTCAGCTGCTGAGGAGATTGATAATCGTCCCGAGAACCGGACAGCTGTTACCAAGAGGATGAAGAAAAGGGCCGAGGAGAAGCTGAATCCAACTAAGCCTCACATCCCTAATTTCTTGCCCAAATTGGGGTGCCATCCCGGCTAACCTAGCTTCTGGTTCGGGAACTAAAGTTGTTCCTCAGGCATCAGGGTCCGGCTCCAAAGGCAGTCATCGACGCTCTGGATCCAACTCAAAGGGGGCTGTTCAAGCTGCTAGCCAAGACTCATCTTCTTCTGGCTCCCGTGGGAAGAAACTCCCGCCTGCAAAGAAAGTTGGAGTAGTTCGCCAACCCATCCCTGGGAAGAGACTAATTCGGAACGAGGGCAGTTCTACTTCTGATTCATCTTCCGAGGAAAAAGGAGCCGAAGTTCCTAGAGTTCAGCCAATGGTGATTGCCGAGCCCGGAGATGACTCCGGGGAAGACTCAGAGGAGGAGAGCGAGGAAGAGGAGAGCGGCGGAGAGGAGTCTGGCAAAGAGGAGTCTGGGGAGGAGTAGCTGGAGCTGGTTTGTGGCCTTGCATGGCCTTGTTAGCCGTATGTGGCTTTATCTATCTAGATTTCAATCAAGGTCCTTCGGGACCAAACTTTTATCTGTCTCGTTGATATAACTTAACTGTTGGCCCTTCGGGGTCTTTATTTATGCATTTGTTTCCTCATTTATTTGTTTACTTGTTTTTGGTACTTGGTCTTTCCAGACATACACTCAACAGGTGCTTGGCACATAAACAAAATCACAGAATCATTGAAGGAAAACAAACTTGCATTAACAATTCGAAATGGGTTCAACCCTTACATAACTTATTATTGTCCTACTCGGGCGTTAAGCCCTGTAATGGTTTCATCGAACCTTATTTCTACTTCTCCTAATAAATAGATAGAAAGCTGAATCCGTACAAGGATAGCTTATACATAATAAACTTTGAGGTTCAAGGCATGCCAAGCACGGGGCACCTCAACCCCGTCCAAGGTCTCCAACTTGCATGATCATCGTCCCAACGTCTTCTTGACTCGATACGGCCCTTCCCAGTTAGGGGCTAGCTTTCCCTTCTGGCCAACTCCAGAAGCCTCGATCTTCTTTAGAACCAGGTCGCCTTGTCGAAAGTACCTTTCCTTAACCCTGTGGTTGTAATAAAAGGATGCTTTCTTTTGATGCTCCATATTTCTAGCGTTTGCCTCATCCCTGACTTCGTCAATCAGGTCCAGGGCGAGTCTCATGCCCTCTTCGTTAGTTTCTGGTTCAAAGGCCTCAACTCGAGGTGACTCTTGCATGATCTCCAAAGGCACAACTGCCTCAGCTCCGTAAGCCAGCAGGAACGGGGTTGCCCCAGTGGTCACTTTACAAGTGGTACGGTAGGCCCATAGTATGGGTAGCAACTCATCTACCCAAGTGTTTCTAGAGCGTTCGACCCTCTTCTTCAGTCCTCAAGGATAATTCGATTAGCTACCTCAGCTTGCCCATTGGCTTGTGGATGAGCCACTGAGGTGAAACGAAGCTCAACTGCATTCTCCTCACAATACTTCTTGAACTCTTTATTATTGAACTGTGTCCCATTGTCTGTCACCAAAATTCGTGGGATTCCATACCTGCAAATTATGTTCTCCCAAAAGAACTGGGCAACTTGTTTGGTGGTTATCTTGGCTAGAGGTTTAGCCTCAATCCACTTAGTAAAGTAATCAATAGCCACTATCAGAAACTTCCTTTGTGCTGAAGCTATGGGGAAAGGACCAAGTATATCCATTCCCCACATTACGAATGGAATAGGGGAGCTAACCGATGTTAACATCTCAGGCGGCTGTCTTACTATCGGAGCGTTCTTCTGGCATCGAACGCACCGCTTGACATAGCTCTGTGCATCGGCCAACATCTCTGGCCAGTAGAATCTCAAACGAGTTATTTTGTGAGCTAGGGCTCTGCCCCCCAAGTGCTGCCCACAAATACCTTCATGAACTTCTTCCAAAGCTTCCCTTGCCTCTTGGGGCCTCAAACATTTCAATTACGGGATAACGAAA
Source organism: Saposhnikovia divaricata (assembly GCA_036435485.1). Taxonomy (NCBI): domain Eukaryota; kingdom Viridiplantae; phylum Streptophyta; class Magnoliopsida; order Apiales; family Apiaceae; genus Saposhnikovia; species Saposhnikovia divaricata. Next base: position 47,424,839 of record CM071594.1, on the reverse strand, counting down.
GACCTTTTGTAAAGGATGCCCTTGATCAAGGCATATCTCAATGCTCTCACTGACAGCTTTCGTGCCTCCGAGGCATTGTCAGGGAGCCATCCGGTTTCTAGGTGAGCTTTGATAGGATCTATCCAATAGCTTCCCACATCAATTGGTGCCACTAATTTCGAGTCGATAGTCGGGGCCTTCAGGACCTGGAAATAAACACTCCCTGCATAGTTTTCTATCTCGGAAGAAGCGAACTTAGATAGGGCATCGGCCTTAACGTTCTCTTCTCTCGGAAAGTGTTCTACATAGCACTCATCAAACTGAGTCATGACAGCTTTCATAACTCGCAGATACTTTGCCATAGTTTCATCCTTGGCCTCAAATTCACCATTTACTTGAGAGACTACTAATCTTGAATCTCCACAAACTTTGAGATTCTTGACTCTCATGATTCTGGCCAAGCCTAAACCAGCTATCAAGGCCTCATACTCAGCTTCATTGTTGGTTGTCTGGAAATCCAACTTCAAAGCATATTCAACCGTGAACCCATCGGGGCTTTGCAATACTAAGCCTGCGCCACTAGATTTTGTTTTTGATGCTCCATCAAAATAGAGCACCCAATATTCCTTCTGATCAGGTTCAAGTTCTCCATCTTTATCTTGCTTCTCAGGGGTTGTTATTATCTCCTGCCCCCCGACTTCTTGGTTGCTAATGGTGCATTCAACCACGAAGTCAGCCAATGCCTGAGCCTTAATGGCTGTTCGAGGCTTATACGTGATGTCAAATTCTCCAAGTTCGATCGCCCACTTGATTAGCCTTCCACTATCCTTCGGGCTATGCAATATGTTTCTCAACTTTTGGTCCGTCAGGACTTCAATCTTATGTGCCTGGAAGTACGGGCGTAACTTCCTCGAGGCTGTTATCAAAGCCAAGGCGAACTTCTCAATGGGAGAGTAATTCAACTCAGCCCCATGCAACACCTTGCTCACATAATAGATAGGTTTCTGCACCTTCATCTCTTCTCGAACGAGAACGGCGCTCAACGCTTGTTCAGATACCGCCAGGTATAGATGAAGAGTCTCCCCGGGACCAGGTTTGGCCAGCAACGGGGCTTCAACCATGTATTTCTTTAGTTGTTCAAAGGCCTCTTGGCTCTCAGGGGTCCACTCCAATTTTTTCACCTTCTTCAATGCTTGAAAGAAAGGCAAGAATTTGTCACCAGACTTGGAGATGAATCTTCCTAAAGCCGCTACCCGGCCTGTCAACTTCTGCACATCTCTTATAGAGCGTGGTGGCTCCATGTCTAAGATCGCCTTGATCTTGTCAGGGTTGGCCTCTATGCCTCTCTTTGAAACCATCAGACCCAAAAATTTGCCTGATCCAACGCCAAAGGCACACTTGGCCGGATTCAACATCATTTTGTGGTGCCTCAACACTTCGAATGCCTCTCTGAGGTGCTTAATGTGATCTGCCTTGAACAGGCTCTTGACTAGCATGTCATCAACATAGACCTCCATGGTTTTTCCAATCAGATGTGCGAATATCTTATTCACCAGTCGCTGGTAAGTAGCTCCTGCATTTTTTAGACTAAAAGCCATAACAAGATAGCAGAAAACACCAAAGTCAGTTATGAAAGATACCTTAGGGACATCATCCTTGTGCATCTTAATCTGATTGTAGCCGCTGAACCCATCCATGAAGCTCAGCATCTCATGTCCAGCTGTGGCATCTATTAACATGTCTATCCTTGGTAAAGGGAAGCAATCCTTAGGGCATGCGTCATTCAAGTCGGTGAAGTCTATACACATCCTCCACTTACCGTTGGCTTTCTTGACCATCACAGGGTTAGCCAACCATTCTGGAAACTGAATCTCCTCAATAAACCCAGCTTCTAAGAGCTTTTCCACCTCTTGCTTTATGGCCTATTGCCTTTTAGGCGCAAAGTTCCTCTTCTTCTGCTGTATTATCTTCCGATTAGGATCAACATTCAATCTGTGAGTTATGAGTTGGGGATCAATCCCTGGTATATCAGCTGCTGTCCAAGCAAACACATCACTATTTTCTTGCAAGAATGCTATCAACTTGCCCTTCAGGGGTTCCTTCAAAGAGGCTCCTATATAAGTCACCTTCTCAGGGTCGCCTAACTCCAGAGGAATAGGTATTAAGTCCTCTGCTGGCTTTCCTCGGTGTTCATCATCACCACGGATATCCATGTCTTCGATCGGAAGTACCTGCCCCCGATTCCATCAGCCATTAACGCGGATACATAACAACTTCTTGCCATCTTTTGATCACCCTTTTGTTCTCCAACACCATTCCTGGTTGGAAACTTAATCTTCATGTGATATGTGGAGGCCACAGCCTTGAATGCATGAAGTCCAGTCCTTCCTAGGATCGCGTTATAAGTCGAGGATGCCTTGATCACAAGGAAATTCAGCATCTGAGTAGCCTCTTTAGGTTCCTGTCCAATTGTCATGGGTAACTGAATAGTCCCTTCAACCTTGGACTCAACTCCATTAAATCCGTAGATGGGCATGTTGGTGGGGGTCAACTGAGAATCGGTGTACCCCATTTTCACAAACGCATCGTGAAACAAGATATCAACAGAAGCTCCATTGTCTATCAAGACTCGTTTCACCTCCGAGTTCCCAATCACAGGAGTTATGACCAACGGGTCGTCATGGGGGAACTTTACCCCTTCGAGATCTGAATCATCAAACCCAATAACTATTTCAGTCCTAGCACGTTTTGGGGCTTATCCCACGATGTGCATTACTTCTTTGGCATACGCTTTTCGAGAATTTCGAGTCGTGCCGGCCGCTGTCGGGCCTCCCCAAATCATATTAACAACTGGCCCTCGGGGCTGTGAGTTACGATCACGATCACGATCGTTATCTCTTCTGTCATTGTCTCTCCTGTCATAGTCCCTTCTTTGGGTTCCACGATCATCATTCTTCGTGAACCTGCTTAGCTTTCCTTTTCGGATCAAGAACTCAATCTCATCTTTCAACTGTCTACAATCATCTGTATTATGACCCACATCACGGTGGTACCTACAGTATTGATCCTTGTTTCTTTTCGTGGGATCACCCCTAAGTGGCTTCGGCCATCGGAAGTCTTTATCCTTCTCAATATCTAGCAAGATCTGACTCCTAGGAGCGTTCAGCCTTGCGTAATCAGAAAACCTCGATCCCAAACCCTTCTTTGGCGGTGACTCGGAATCCTTGCTAGTCCGGGGATACTTGTCCCTAGCATCGTACTCTTGCTCTTGCTTTCGTTTCTTCGGATCATTAGAACCCTTGCCATTGCCTCCTGTGGTTTCCTTCTTCATGCTGTCCTCAGCCTTGATATATTTGTCGGCCCTCCGTTGGAGCTCGGCCATATTTTCAGGAGGATGTTTTGCCAAAGACCTTTTAAAGAAGAGATCGGTGGTTCCGTGTTCCAGGGCTACCATGGCCACCTTATTTTCTAGATCAGTGATATTCAGCGTCTCCTTGGTGAATCGCTTGAGGTAATCCCTCAGATTCTCGTTCTTCCCCTGCACCACATACATAAGGGATGCAGAACTTTTTTCATGAACTCTCCCACTAATGAACTGGCTGACAAAGGTGGCACTCAGCTCTTTGAATGAGCCAATTGAGTTTGCAAGTAAGTGGCTATACCACCTTTGAGCCATGCCAGACAGGCTTTGAGGGAACGCCCTACACTTTAAGGCGTCGCTTGTAGGCTGCAACAGCAGTGCATTTGAGAATGTCCTAACATGGTTTGCGGGATCGCCCGTTCCATCATAGGCCTTAATCGTCGGCATCTTGAACTTCCTTGAGATGCGAGCATTCATTACCTCTTCAGTGAACGGAGGTGTAGGATCATCAGGATCCCCAAGGGGCATCAGATCCCTAGGGTTACTTTTGGGGGTCTTCACCCTTGTCGATTTTTCAGTTGGGGCTTCGGCCCTTCGTTGTCTCCTTGAGGGCCTCTCCAGATTTATAATGGGAATCCTCCCTGTAACTGGAGGAGGTTGAATCAGACTTCGCCTTGCTTGCTCTCTAGCAATATCATCCTTCAGCCTTTGGATCTCAGCTTCATGAGCCTTAATCCTTTCCTCAGCCGTTTGTGGAGGTCCATCATGGATTCTTTGGGACCTCCTTCGAGGTTCTTTACTAGCACGTCGCCTCCTCGGGGCTTCATCACGATCATCGTTGTCATCCTTAGACGTTGAATCATCAGTATAGGGACCAGAGTAATCATCGTACTCTCGATCTCGGATCTGTAAGGCATGACCGCTCGGTCCAGGTTCCCTGTGTTGAGGGGGATAATTATGCAGCCCATACATCGGGTTGGTATTCAAAGGGAGATCCGTGGTGTGGATCTGTACCCCCGGAGGCAGCGTACGACCACCGATATCAAGAGGAGAAACCACCATCTGAAGAGGGTTAGTTTCTTGGCTTTGAGGGATAGTCACAGGTAAAGTTCCCTCAACATGGGGAATCGTCCCTGAGGGTTTGAGAGGTTAGAGGTTGAATGACCGTCCCTGTTGGTGGGGGTAATTGCCCTTCTTCAACGGTGATGAGTGGATCAGAGGTGGCAGGTGGAGCAGAGCTAAGGGGTATGGCCTCGGTCGATGTTGTTCTTCGTGTTTGAACCATGGTTGATGTTGTCTTCCCACAGACGGCGCCAAATGTTGTGGAAAAAAAACTAGGTTACGATTTGTAATTAATGCTAGGGTGGTTGAGCTTCGAGCTTTAATGGCTGTTCTTGTGTTCGTGGCTGAATCTGCCTTCACAAGATGCCTACGTACTTTGATGAATATCAAAGATCAAGCCAAAAACGTAGTTCTGAGATGAGGGGTCTGGCCCTTTAAATAGGCTGCAGGAGCCTTAGAATTATGGTAGGAGTCAGAGACTTGGTAGATAAGTCTTTGAGGAAGGTTCTAGATCTATTCCTTGTAGGAATTAGTTTCCATATTGAATTGGATGCCTTGGTGGCTAAGTCTGGTGGAAATAATATCCTTATCCAACTCTTATTGCTGAGCTGTTTATTACCCCCAATATTAATTACGAAATTAATATTATAATTGGGGTTTTGGGCCCATCTGGTGGGCCCCACATTTGGACCATTCTAGGCCTAATTAATGCCACATTAAATGTGTCTTTATGGCTTATTTTCAGCCCATATCAAAGATGAAACAAGAGAGAGAGAGATAACAGAGACTAGAGAGATCAGAGATGAACACAAAAGAGATGAAAGAATTTTAGTAATTTGACCAACATCTAACTTAAACAAATTATTCTCCGTACAAGCAGTAAACAAAACACCAAGGAGTTACCAAACAAGATGTAAACTTGGCTATAGAGTTGGCCATAACAAAAGATCTCGAAAATTGAATCTGATCGATGATGTTTGAAAAAAAACGGAAGATAAAAGTTAGCAAAAGTTGTGTAAAAAAATGTAGAGAATACAAAGTTATAATGGCGGTGTTTGGGGGAACTTTTTTCCAGAATAAGTCAACTTATTTTAAGACAAAGTTGGGGGTGTGATAAGTGGATTTTATATCCACTTGGATCGCTTAAATTCGGCTTAAATTGATTGACTTGGCCTCAAGTTTATTGTAGTTTTGATGTGTTTTGCTTAGTTGTGTAGACTTACAAGAATGTCGATTATGCGTGATGCTTCTACCGTGTTTGGAGGATTAATTGATTAAAATTCGGATTTTCCGGGGAGGTTGCGCAGTCTACACTGTTTTGGCCATATCTGGAGTTCTAGAAGTCCGTTTTCAGCGATCTTACAGCTCACGGAAAGCTTGAGAGATTTTCTACAACCTGGGATAGATAGCAGGTGCAGGGGACGTGCTGAATAAAATCGCGCATGTGGTCTATGATAAGCCAAGCAAAAAAATTTCAGTTTTGCCCTTTTTCTAATTCTAATTGTATTTTGGCCAGTTTTTGGTACCTTAATCAAATTCTAATTGTAATAGAAGGTAATTGCTTTTTGGGCAAGACTTCTAGAGTCTATTTAAACACATCCTACCATGTAATTTGTATCAGCTTTTATTATTGTAACGTAGAACAGCAAGAGAGAAAAGTGGAGAAGGATTCAAGCTCGGTGACAAGCAAAGATCTAGATCGACTTCATCTTTTGTATACTTTGGATTATAGATTTGTTCTCTCAACTCTTGTTTTTATTAATATTATTGTTTCTTTCTTTTATATTTTGTTAATTATCATGTTTTCATCAATTCCCATGACGATGAACAGTTCAATTATGGGCTAATCGTTGTCATGGGATTCTAACGGATTTAATTATGGAACTTAGTATCTTGATGCTTTAAAGATCTGTGTGTGGTGTATAATTGATATCCTCGTATGGTTAATCTTAATGCTTTTAGATGCGTAGCTAACATCTAAATTGAATTGTTAATCTCTTGTGAAGTGAAAGTGGATCTTGAGATGTAGAACTTGTCATGCTAGCATAGGTTCATAATTGTTTATCAATATGATTCGTGGTGTGAGATGAAAATACTTATACTACCCTATGTGATCTTAATGGATAACCTGTTCTTCAACCGTTATGTTTTCAAATTCTATAGACATATAGGGTCTAAGCATAATTGGTGTCTATTCATCTTCTATCTTTTATGTGGATGTATGTTTAGTTTGGTATGCGTATGCTGACAGGTAGCGTATACTTGTTTCGTGTTGTCCGATCAGATATCAAAACCATTGCATATAGAGATTAAAGGCGTCAGATCTAAGGGAAGTATTTAATGAAGTTAGGATCCCATGTTTATTCTCATATTAGTAATTCGATTTCAGTCTCATTAGTTAATTTAATTCTTAGTTTAATAATTGCATCCTAGTTTAATTTAGATAATCAATACCAAAATTGTTATTTGTCTTAGCAGTGGATTAAAACCAAACATTGTTGCATAGGCATATTTACTGATTAAACTTAACCAGATCTCTGTGGAATGAGCTTTAATTATATTACTTGTGACTACGTGCGCTTGCATAATTTTGTGTTAATAGATTCCTAACTTTCCAACTTATTTTCCAACTTATTTTTGCATCTTAGTGAATCTCAAACATACATTAAATACTAACTTAAAACCCGTGTCATGCACGGATTTCTTTTTCTTTTAATATTATATGATTTTTTTATTAATTTGAATTACTATTTTTTAAAATATGAATTTTTGAGGCTTAAATTTTTAAATGAAATGATTTTATTATAATTCTATAAATGTTATTCGTGATATTTCTAGGAAAAGAGAGATTTTAGTTAAAAAAGATTGAAAATTTGACATTTTAATTGAAAAAGATAATCGGTTAATTATAAGTACTTATAAAATTATTATTTAATTTTATTAAATAGAATGTCGTGATTTAACTGGAAAAAGAGAGATCTTAGTTAGAGAAAATTAAAAGGAAACGTGTTTTAGGTGAAAAGGGTAATTAATTAGTTTATAGTAATTATAATTCATTTATGTTATTTTACTAAATTAAATTGCTCATAGTGTATTTAGATAGTGAGAAATTAATGTTGCCCGTGATATTTATTTAATTTTATTAAATAGAATGTCGTGATTTAACTAGAAAAAGAGAGATCTTAGTTAGAGAAAATTAAAAAGGAAACATGTTTTAGGTGAAAAAGGTAATTGATTAGTTTATAATAATTATAATTCAATTATGTTATTTTACTAAATTAAATTGCTCGTAGTGTCTTTAGATGGTGAGAAATTAATGTTGCCCGTGATATTTCTAGAAAAAAGGAAGTTTAATTATGAAATATGGAAAAGATGATTCGTTTTAGCTGAAAAAGGTAATCGGTAATTATTAGTATTATAATATTATTATTTTATATTATTAAATAGAACCCGTGATATAATTGGAAAAAAAGAGATTTTTTAGTTACAGAATAGGGAAAAGGTAACATGTTCTGATTAGTTAATAGTAACTACAATATATTTCTGTTATTTAATTAAACAAAATTACTAGTAGTGTTTATAAGAAAGGAGAAATTTTAGTTAGATACAATATAAAAGATATTGTGTTTTACTTGAAAAGGTAAATTAATTAGCTAGTGAAAAATAGAAAGGGTAATATGTTTAATCTGAAAAAGGAAATTAATTATGAAAAATATAAAGGGTAATATGTTTAATCTGAAAAAGGAAATTATTTAGTTAGTAGAATGGATTTTATCTATAATTAAGTAAGGGTAAATAAGTAAATTCAACAGGTACCAACCAACCAACTAAAGTTTTAATGTTTCGGCTTTTATATAATAGTACTAGCTTATAACCCGTGCAATGCACGGGTTTCTTGTATTATATTATAAATTTTATTTAATGTTATAATTATGTTTTTGTATATATAATCATTATTTTTAATATATTTTTTATTTAATATATATTAATATACCCATTATACATATTATATTAATGTTTCCTTATTATAAACAATCTATACAATTTTTAATATATTTTATTAATAATTGAGAAATATGATGTGATATTTTCGAGTATATATCAATGATTGTAAGATTTGTTGTAAATTAAATGGGTAACGTGTATTAATTATAAAGGAAATATTAATGATCGAAATATATGATACGTTTGATGTTTTTAGCTGTTTATAAAAGGTAATATGTTTAACTAAAAGTAAATGTAAAAAAGGTAATCGGTTAATTACCATTAATTTAAATTTGTTTTAAATTAAAAAGGTAATGTGTTTTAATTGAAAGAAAATATTAATGATCGAAAGATATGATATGATTGATGTTTTTAGGTTTTATAAAAGGTAATATATTTAACTAAAATTAAATGTGAAAAGGCAATCGACTAATTAACATTAATTTTATTATCTTAATCGGCTAATTATCATTAATTATAACGTGTTTTAATTGGAAAGAAAATATTAATGATGGAAAAATATGATATGATTGATGTTTTTAGGTGTTTATAAAAGGTATTATCTCGACTTATTACCATTTATTATATTATGTTATTATTTATTTTAGGTGTATTTATGTTTCTTTACAATGAAGGATAAATAAGTAAATTCACTAAGTACCAAAAAACAGGTACCAAAACTTTCAATGTTTCAGAATTTATATAATACTAGCTTAAAACCCGTGCGATGCACGGATTTTTTTAATATTATATAAATATTTTTTATTAGTTTAAATTAATTTTTTTTAAACATGAATTCTGGAGGTTTAAATTTTTATATGAAATGATTTGATAATAATTATATAAATGTTATCTGTGATATTTTAGAAAAAGAGGGATTTTAGTTAGAAAATATAGAAAAGATGATAGGTTTTGGTTGAAAAAGGTAATCGGTTAATTATTAGTATTATAATATTATTATTTTATTTTTATTAAATAGAAACTCCCGTGATATAATTGGAAAAATAGAGGTTTTAGTAAAAGAAAAGAAAAAAGGTAACGTGTATTGGCTGAAAAAGGTAACCGCCCATGATATGATATAATTGGAAAAAGAGAGATTTTAGTTAGAGAAAAAAAAAAGGTAACGTGTTTTGGCTGAAAAAGGTAATTGATTAGTTAATATTAATTATAATGTAATTATGTTATTTTATTAAACAAAATTGTTTGTAGTGTTTTTAAAAAAGGAGAAATTTTAGTTAGATAAAATGTAAAAGATATTGTATTTTCAGGTTATTGAAAAATAGAAAAGGTAATATGTTTAACCTGAAAAAGGAAATTGATTAATAATGGAGAAATTTTAGTTAGATAAAAAATAAATGATATTATATTTTACATGAAAAGGAAATTATTTTGTTATTGAAAAATAGAAAATAAATTGATTAGTTAGTAGGATGGATTTTATTTGAATAAGGGTAAATAAGTAAAATCAACAGGTACCATACCGACCGACCGACCGACCAACCAACCAACCAACCAAACTTTTAATGTTTTGGCTTTTATATAATAGTATAGACTAGCTTATAACCCGTGTAATGCACGGGTTTCTTATATTATATTATAAATTTTATTTAATATTATAATTATGTTTTCATATAATCATTATTTTAATAATTTTTTAATTTTAATTTAATATAATTTAACATACTCATGTTTATAAATTACACTAATGTTTCCTTATTATAAACAACGTATACGATTTTTAATATATTTTATTAATAATTGAAAAGTATGCTGTGATATTTTCGGGTATATATTAATTATTGTAAGATTTGTTGTAAATTAAAAAGGTAACGTGTTTTAATTATAAAGGAAATATTAATGATTGAAAGATATGATACGATTGATCTTTTTATGTGTTTATAAAAGGTAATATCTTCAACTAAAATTAAATGTGAAAAAGGCAATCGACTAATTACCATTAAATATATTATGTTATTATTTATTTTAGGTGTTATATTTTTCTTGAAAATTATGATTTGATATTTTCGGATATATATTAATGATTGTAAGATTTGTTTTAAATTAAAAAGGTAACGTGTCTTAATTCGAAAGAAAAATATTAATGATCGAAAGATATGATACGATTGATGTTTTTAGTTGTTTATAAAAGGTAATATGTTTAACTAAAAATAAATGTGAAAAAGGTAATTGACTAATTACCATTAATTTTATTATACTAATGTGAAAAAGGCAATCGACTAATTACCATTAATTTTATTATGTTAATCGACTAATTACCATTAATTATAACGCGTTTTAATTCGAAAAGAAATACTAATGATGGAAAGATATGATATGATTGATGTTTTTAGGTGTTTATAAAAGCTAATATCTCGACTAATTACCATTAATTATATTATGTTATTATTTATTTTAGGTGTATTAATTTTTCTTTATAATGAAGGGTAAATAAGTAAATTCACTCAGTACCAAAAAACAGGTACCAAAACTTTCAATGTTTCGGATTTTATATAATAGTATAGACTAGATTATAACCCGTGCAATGCACGGGTTTCTTGTATTATATTATAATTTTTATTTAATATTATAATTATGTTTTTGCATAATCATTATTTTTAATAATTATTTAAATTTTTATTTAATATAATTTAATATACTCATGTTTACAGATTATATTCATGTTTCATTATTATAAACAATGTATACAATTTTTAATATATTTTATTAATAATTCAGAAATATGATGTGATATTTTCATGTATATATTAATGATTGTAAGATTTGTTGTAAATTAAAAAGGTAACGTAATAATATTAATGATTGAAAGATATGATAAAATTGATGTTTTTAGGTGTTTATAAAAGGTAATATGTTCAACTAAAAGTAAATGTGAAAAAGGCAATCACTAATTATCATTAATTTTATTATATTAATTTGAAAAATGCAATCGACTAATTACCATTAATTTTAGACTAATTCGCACTTTGCATCCCATAACTTTCGCCCAATCTCAGTTAAGGTTCTGTACTTTTAACTTTAACAGTTTGCACTCTAAACTTAGGAAACGCTGTCAATCAGCATCCCTTAACGTTAAATCAAACGTTAACGTTAATTTTCAGAGGGGTATTTTCGGTAATGAATATATATTTCAATTTGCATCCCAGAATTTTGCTCGAATCTCACTTTAGATTTATAATTAATATTTTTTTATTTTTATAATGATTACTATTATATTTTCTTTGTAAATCACATTATCAAAAAATTATCTACTTATATTGTTCTTTATGTTAACTTTAAAATTTTAAAATTGGACCATTAATTAATTTGAGCTAGGTTATATAAAGTTTTACGCATAAACTTTATAATTCTAGCTATATCTTGTGCTCTAAAAGTTCGATTTACAAAATTAAAAGTTTTGGCGTCAATTTTTTTAACAGTTTTTAACAAACGTTAATGAATTCACCTCTTATTTTTTTCTTATTGTAGTTTGATGGCTAATATTTTTTGTTGTTTGCACAAAAAATAATAGTTATTTTTATATAAAAGAGTTATTTTGTGTATAAAATAATACTTGAGCCATGTACAATAACTAAAAAGAAAAATTGAATTCATTAATGTCCGTTAAAAATATTTGACGAAATGAAATCATCTATTAAAAAAAATAATTTAGTACATAAAAGATCAACAATTATAAAAGAGTCATTTTTATGCAAAAAAATAGTAGTTGAGGCCATCAAACTGCAGTTATGACTTGTGAAATCATCACTAAATAAAATATTATTTTGTGAGTTTCGCGTGAGTTGTAAAATTTTGTAAATCGAACTTTTAGAGCACAAGATATAACTAGAATAATAAAGTTTATGCGTCAAAACTTTATATAAGCTAGTTCAAATTAATTAATGGTCCAATTTTAAAATTTTAACGTCAACATAAAGAACAATATAAGTAGATAATTTTTTGATAATGTGAATTACAAAGAAAATCTAATAGTAATTATTATAAAATAAAAAAAATATTAATTATAGATCTAAAGTGAGATTCGAACAAATTTCTGGGATGCAAACTGAAATTTATATTCATTACCGAAAATACCCCTCTGAAAATTAACGTTAACGTCTGATTTAACGTTTAGGGATGCTGATTGACAGCGTTTCTTAAATTTATGGTGCAAACTATCAAAGTTAAAAGTAAAGAACCTTAACTGAGATTGGGTGAAAATTATAGGATGCAAAGTGCGAATTAGTCTTAATTTTATTATCTTAATCGACTAATTATCATTAATTATAACGTATTTTAATTGGAAAGAAAATATTAATGATGGAAAGATATGATACGATTGATGTTTTTAGGTGTTTATAAAAGGTATTATCTCGACTAATTACCATTAATTATAATATGTTATTATTTATTTTAGGTTGTTGTGGAATAAAAACTAGGTTACGATTTGTAATTAATGCTAGGGTGGTTGAGCTTCGAGCTTTAATGGCTGTTCTTGTGTTCGTGGCTGAATCTGCCTTCACAAGATGCCTACGTACTTTGATGAATATCAAAGATCAAGCCAAAAACGTAGTTCTGAGTTGAGGGGTCTGGCCCTTTATATAGGCTGAGAAGCCTTAGAATTATGGTAGGAGTTAGAGACTTGGTGGACAAGTCTTTCTTGAGGAAGGTTCTAGATCTATTCCTTGTAGGAATCAGTTTCCATATCGAATTGGATGCCTTGGTGGCTAAGTGTGATGGAGATAATATCCTTATCCAACTCTTATTGCTGAGCTGTTTATTACCCTTAATATTAACTACGAAATTAATATTGTAAATAGGGTTTCGGCCCATCTGGTGGGCCCCACGTTTGGACCATTCTGGGTCTAATTAATGCCGCATTAAATGTGTCTTTAGGGCTTATTTTCAGCCCATATCATTTGCCCCCCAACTTCTAGAAAAACTGATCAGGCTTTTTTGGAAGTTTTACTTGTCTAATTCGAGACTCGGATCAGGGTTTATCTTTGATATCGTTTTGATGTAAAGCATGGAGCGAACGACGCGTTTACAACGATGTTAGATTATGCCAACAACATTGAACGGCGCTAGACGACACTAAACGGTGATAAACAGCCTTAAACGACGTTTAAACGATGTTAAACGACGCTAAACGACGTTAAACGGCACTAAACGGTGCTAAACAGTCTTAAACGACGTTTAAACGATGTTAAACGACGCTAAACGGCATTAAACGGCACTAAACGGCACTAAACGGCACTAAACGTTGCTAAACAGCCTTAAACGACGTTTAAAGAATGTTAAACGACGTTAAACGGTGTTAAACGGCACTAAACGGTGCTAAACGGCACTAAACGGTGCTAAACGGCACTAAACGGTGCTAAACAGCCTTAAACGACATTTAAACGATGTTAAACGACGCTAAACGGTGTTAAACGGCACTAAACGGTGCTAAACAGCCTTAAACGACGTTTAAACGATGTTAAACAACGCTAAACGGCGTTAAACGGCACTAAACGGTACTAAACAGTGCTAAACAGCCTTAAACGACGTTTAAATGATGTTAAACGACGCTAAACGGCGTTAAACGGCACTAAACGGTACTAAACGGTGCTAAACAGCATTAAACGACGTTTAAACGATGGTAAACGATGCTAAACGGCGTTAAACGAGGGCTAGCTCGTGGTCGGCTAGCACCTGATCGGCCGAAGGGCCTTGATGCATGGTGATCGGTCGAAGGCTGGTCGGCTAGGGGCTGGTCTGTTGCGGGCTGGTCGGCCGAAGGGCCTTGGCGCGCCGTGGTTGGCCGGTTCGTGGTCTTCCAGCTCGTGGTCGGCCGGGGCTCCTCAAAATTCCGTGGTCGGCTGCGGCTCCTCGTGCGCCGTGGTCGGCCGCTTGGTGGTCGGCTGCGGCTACTTCGGGTGTCGTGGTCGGCCACTTCGTGGTTTGCGAGGAAACCCGGACCTTCAACCATGGATCTTGAGGATCAAGAACCTCGATCTTGATCTCAAGTTTAGTATCTTGGTCATCCGTGATTTCGTTGTTTTCCAGGATCAAGAACCTCAATCTTGATCTTAAGTCGTCAAGGATCTAGGATCTAAAATCATCCGCGATCCTAAGGATCAAGAACCTCGATCTTGATCTTAAGTCATCAAGGATCTAGGATCTAAAATCATCCGTGATCCTAAGGATCAAGAACCTCAATCTTGATCTTAAGTCGTCAGGGATCTAGGATCTAAAACCATCCGTGATCCTAAGGATCAAGAACCTCGATCTTGATCTTTAGTCGTTAGTTTGGTCATTCGTGACTTCTAACGGTATTACTCCTTAATTCATGATTAGCACGACTAAACTCGTTACTTATCTTCTTAAGCGAAAACATCTATGCAACAAATATTTCAGCTATCTCTTTGCCGGCATATATGAATTATAACGATTCTTTCTGTATAACGCGGATAATTTCTGTCCTTTTTTCGTATGTAAACGATAGATGACCTGTAAACGCGAACCAAGCTGAGATTCAACCTGATGTAGCAGGTCATGCATTTTCTATAAAAGAGGAGAAGTAGCCTTCATTTCAATTCACTTCTTCATTTCAGAGCTCACAAATTCTTAAGTTCTCTAGCTTCAAGTTGCAAGATCAAGTTCGAGCTTCAAGATCAAGTTTCAGATTCAAGATCAAGTTTCAGCTTCAAGATAAAGATGTCGGAAGGTGATCACCCAATGGCTCCCCCTGTCTCCATGATGGAAACTATGTAGAAGAGGAGTAAGATGAGGACCGCCAAAGGTAAAGAAAAAATCACACCTCCTTCGTATGTTGAACATAGATTTGAATCCTTGCTAGATCTTCTGAACATTATGAGGGAAGCATTCCCAAACTGTTCCAGCTTAGATTCTTTTAACAGTCCCAGTAAGTTGTCGGAACGAGATGTCCAAAAGATAAGGGAGTCCTATCACTTCCCAAGTGCCATTAAGGTTCGTCTCCCAAACCCATCACATAGGACATGCAACTGGCATCCTGAGAGGATTTGTGTTTACTGGGGTGCCTTAGATGCTGGGTTCAGATTCCCGGTTGACAATTTTATCATTAGATTGCTGGCGGAGTATCAGATCCACCCCTGTCAGTTGTATCCCAATGCTTGGAGGTACATCTCTATTTTCTTAATAAGGTGTCGCGAGCTGGAGATTCATCCGACAACTACAATGTTTCGAAGTATCTTTGGGGCCAGAAACTCTTCTGACTCCAAGAAAGGATGGGTTAGCCTTAAGCACCGAGCCAAACTTCCACACGTGAATCCCTTCTCCTTTCCAGATTCACAGCATTTCTGGGAAAGGGAGTTTGTAGTTCTTGAGTGGAAAGGTGGTGACTGGGGCAACTTCTTTGTGAAGAGATTTGGGTCCGTGGAGGACAGTTCACATTTCGTGTGTGACCTTACTGATTCAGAATTGTTGGATCGAGATAGGCTTCTTGCTGATGACGGCTGTACACACTATAAAACTTTTCTGAATGAAAAGAATCTTATTGGGGCTGGCCTTAGCTTTCTTTCCATTAAGGGTAACTTTCTTACTTGAGCTTATTATGAACTCTGTTTGTTCTTATCCCGATATTTTTCTCTTTGTATTTCAGCTGCTGAGGAGATTGATAACCGTCCTGAGAACCGGCCAACTGTTACCAAGATGATGAAGAAGAAGGCTGAGGAGAAACTGAATCCAACTAAGCCTCATTTCCCTAACTTCTTGGAGCATTGTTCTCAAGGCGGTAAACGATCCCGAAACGCTGACGGGGACGTCAGAACTCCTTTCATACCTCCTTGGGGCATATGTGAACAAGACTCGGTCTTTGGGAGTCCTTATCTAGCCCTAGACTGGTCCAAGCTTTCAATCACTCCTCCTGACCGAGCGACACTGCATGCAGGCGACAAAATGGATGAGTCTCAGCTCATGGGCGCTCAGGCCTTGTATCAGGTATGAAATTCCCTCTGTTAAGTCTGATATTGTTATTGATTTCAACTTTACATATTCCTCGTAGCTCACCCATTTCCTTGTTGCAGGCCAACGCTTACTTTCAAACTGTTTCGACTCAAGGCCGGGATTTTAGGGATGAGAATATTAGCTTGAAGAATGACTCAGCAAGGTTCAAAGAAGAGATTGACGATCTGCACTCCCAAGTCGTTCGTGCTGAAGCTAATGCCGCATCTACCCGTAAACAACTTGCTTCTTTAGCCAAAAAGAAGGCATCTGATGCCGACAAGGTGATCCAGGCCTACCATAGGTCTAAAGATTTTCTTAAGCTCATTGATGATCATGATGATGAGATGCGTCCCTTGAAAGGCATATGACACAGCCTATTTGTAGTTCGAGGACTCAACTCAACTTAAGCTTAGTTTGTAATAAGTAAATAAATTTAACTGTCACAGGAATCTCAGGAGGTACTATCTGTCAGAAGAAAAACCCTAAAGTCAATCTATAGTTTTGATGTTTTACACTGGAAGAAGTTCAGATTGCTGATCAAGCCTCAGTATAGCATCAAAGAAGTGGATTTATTTCTAAGACAGAGATTTCTAGAGTGACAGGTTCAGACAGTATACAGTAAAGTACAAGAAGGAGAAAGAAATGAGAAGAAAAGTGAATCACATTTTTAATGTGAAAATTAAAGGACAGTCATTGAAGTTAGTCGTTCATGAACCAGACCGTGCATGGAACGTCAACAAAATATTCAGTGGTATTCCTTTATTACTTTCAGTGATTCAGAAAAGAATTAAGACAATTCAAGGATATATAATTATTCTTATTTAATTAATTTAAATCAAGTAGTCAATTTAATTAATTAATTAATTCATCTTGAATTAATTCTTTAATTAAATTAATTATTAGATTAATTAAATCTGATTAATTATTTAAGTAAGAATAAATTAAAATGATTATTTGTTAATCAATTTTAATTTAATTCTGAAAAATGAACTAGCAAGACAATCCCTGATTGTCTTGCCGATTGTCTTGGAGGCTTAAATCAGAATAGCAAGACAATAGGAGATTGTCTTGCCGATTGTCTTGAAGAAGAAATCAGTAAAGCAAGACAATCTCTGATTGTCTTGCCGACTGTCTTGATAATGATAATGTCTGAAAAGCTTTTAAAAAGTAAAATAAAAATCTGATTTGATTGTCTTGACGATTGTCTTGACAGTTCAAATTAGATTGTCTTGATAATGATTAAAAAGAAAAAGCTTCAGACAGAATGATAATTTTTTATAAAGCAAGACAAAGATCTCAGAATTTGATTGTCTTGCCGATTGTCTTGGAAGAACCTGATTGTCTTGACGATTGTATTGCCTATTGTCTTGGCAGTACAAAATTGGTTGTCTTGGAAGAATAAATTGTATTTCCGATTGTCTTGACAGTTATATTTGAAGATAAAGAGGCAGTGAATGATATATATCAAGACAGACGACAGAAGAAAAACACAGATAAAAATATATCATTCAAAGCAGATTTCTCTCTTCTCTCTCATCAAGAACACAGCACAAGAAGCAGAAAAATATATAGAAAATCAAGTTCATCTTATTTTTAATATCTGATCCGATAGAACTGGTTTACTTGATACTCTTGTACTATTAGCGAGTTTTTACTCCTAATCTATATCTTGATTTTTATTAACAAATCTAGAAAAATTCATGTCGAATTTTCTAATTTGTTTTTATTAACTAGATATAAATTCTGTACTGTATTTGTAACAAACCCCTCAAGTTAATATAATTTTACATTCAACTTGAATTTTGTTTCATTTAATTCCGCTCAAATTTGTCAAAATATAAATTACATTATCCGGACAAATTTCGATAAAACAGTAATGTTTGTATTCAACCCCCCCTTCTACAAACATATTGGACTTAACAATTGGTATCCGAGCCGATTGATTGATACACAAATCAAAGATCCCATTTTACTCGATTGAAAATCATCCCCGAATTTTTTAACTCTCTTAAAAAATTCATCATGTCTTCTAAAGTTGGAACTGTGAAAATTCCCATATATGACAAAAACAGTTATGATATGTGGAAGAACAAAATGTTAATGTTCCTCGAGGTTGCAAATCCTAAATACATGAAAGTCTTATCAGAAGGACCAATAATACCTTTTGGATTAATTCCTGAAGTTGTTACTGATGGAAAAGTTGTTGCCCCTGCAAAGTTTGTACACAAAGATTCTTCGGAATTCACTCTTGTTGAAAGAGAAGAAGCTGGACTTGACATTAATTTAAGACTGATCTTAATAGATTCTCTAGACTCTGTGATGTACATTCATGTGATTAACTGCAAGACAGCAAAGCACATGTGGGAAACCATTGAAACTGTGAATGAAGGAACAGAGGAAGTTAGGGAGAATCGTCTAGAAATTCTGACATCTGAGTATGAACACTTTCGATCAGCATACAATGAAAGTATTCAAGATGTGTTTGAAAGATATAACAAACTTGTCAACAATTTACAGATGCATGGCAAGTACTACACTCAGAAAGAGATCAACAGAAAATTTCTACTTTCAATGCCTGTTCATCTAGAACATAGGATTACAGCTATCAGAGAGTCGAGGAATCTAAGTAAAATTACTGTAGAAAGACTCTTTGGCATTTTAAAAACCTATGAACTGGAACAATCTCAACAAAAGGAGATTTATGGAAAAGGAAGAGTTGCTAATACTTCTACAGCTCTTATTGTTGAGAACAAACAGGAAGTGGAAGATAAGGTTATTCAATCTTGTAGTGTTGACAGTGGTAAGCTTGAAGTTGAAGTTGGTCAAACGAATGGTAGTCCAGATGAAGGAGATTTCTATTCGTTAGAAGAGCTAGATCAGTTGGAAGATGAGTCCATGGCTTTGTTGGTAAGGAAATTCAGTAACTTCAGATTCGGGAAGAATCCCAAGTTCAGGTACAAATCTAACTATAACAGGTTCCAAAGAGGAGGTTCTTCATCCTCAAGTAACAGAGGAGGTTACAAAACTGGAACAGTTGAAAGAAGTAAAATTAAATGCTACAACTGTAATGAACTTGGACATTTCGCTACTGAATGTCAGAAGCCAAAACAAAACCAAAGAAAAGACTTTGGATCTGAGAAGAAGAAGACAGGTAAAGCCTATGTGGCTGCTGGAAAGAGTTGGGATGATACAGACTCTGAAGAAGAAGAGTATGGCAATCTTGCCCTGATGGCAAAATCTGATAACTCCAGTGGTAATTCATCTGAGGTATCATGTACTGAAAGTCAATATATCTATCAACTTAGTGATTCACTGGGTTGTGCTAATAGAGAGATTGAAAGGATCAATTTGTTAAATACAGATCTTAGTAATCAATTATCAGAATTACACGATGTACAAAATTGCCATGATAAACAAAAATCAGAAATAAGAATTCTAAAAGAACTTGAGAGGTCTTTAGCGTTGATAGTGGTTCAACAACGTGAAACAATAGCTGAGCTAGAAATAAGGGTTAGTGCTACTTCTAATTCATGTAAAGTAGCTAAAGAGTTGTTTAACCAACAAGCTATTAATCAAACCGTAGGAATTGGGTTTGATTATAGTGAAGCTATTGGACGAAAAAGCATTATTACCCCTAATCATGTCAGTGCTGTAGAAAGGGGTATACCAATAGTGCTTAAGGGTGTTAGTAATCCACTGTTTAAGACATCCATAGCAGAACCTTTGGATGCAACATCTTTAATCATTAAGGAAGAGATGCGCATTGAGGATTTAGCTAATGGCGTAGTCTTAGAAAGTAATCAAGTTGTTAAAAATGATGAAGATAGAAAGTCTGTGTTTAAGAAAACAGAAAGAGTTGGTGAGTCTACTAGTTCCTTTAAAACTAGTAGTAGAAGTAACAACATGAATAAATGCAACAACATATCTACCATGCATGCTATTCCTGTTATTGATACTGCTCATAAGAAATGCAATGCTGTTAATTGCATGTCTTGTGCTATTAATATAATGTCTGCTTACTTTAACGGTAATCATGCATGTGTTGATAAGAATGTTCCTAGACAGCATATGAGCAGAAATAAACATGTTAGATCCAGGACTGTAACACCACCAAATTCTAAGATTAGGACTCCAAGTCTTTCTCAGGATATGGTGAAGACATGGTTACCCAAGCTGAAACCAAAACAAGTTAAAGCTGTTTACAGGGTTAAATGTCCAGTACCTGAAGAAAATGTTGTTAAAATAAAAAGTGTTGCTTTGCCTGATAAAGGCCAATTCTTTAAGTAATCCGGACCCAATCAAATTTGGGTTCCGAAGAAAGTCTAACCAATTTGTCATTGCAGGGTTTAAAACAGGTTGAACGAGTCATGTGGATTCTGGACAGTGGATGTTCAAGGCATATGACCGGAGATAGAGCCCTGCTGACAAATGTGGTGGAGAAGGCCGGCCCAGTCGTTACCTTTGGAGATAACAGCAAAGGTAAAACTGATGGATATGGCAGATTAGAAGCTGGAAATGTTATCGTTGAAGATGTCTCTTTTGTGAACGGCCTTGAGCACAATTTGCTCAGTATTAGTCAATTCTGTGACAAAGGTTATGAAGTTCATTTCAATAAGAAGAATTGTCTAATATCACACAAGAGAAATGAAAGGCCGCAGTTGACTGGAGTAAGAAAAGGAAACTTGTACATAACCAATATGAACTCTGGAAGCACAGAAGAAATTAGATGTTTTTATTCAAAGGCATCCACTGATGAAAGTTGGTTATGGCACAAGAAACTTTCTCACCTAAACTTAAAAACAATGAATTCTCTAGTTAAAAGATAATTGTGAGAGGTTTACCTTCGATTGAATTTACTCAGGAAGGTCTATGTGATGCTTGTCAAAAAGGAAAGTTAAAAAGGGCAACTCACAGGAGCATTAACACATCATCAATAACTGAACCATTACAACTTCTCCATATGGATTTGTTTGGTCCAGTTAGTGTAATGTCCATGTCAAGAAAAAGATATGCTCTAGTGATTGTTGATGATTTCTCAAAATTCACATGGGTACTATTTTTGAACTCAAAAGATGAAACTCCACAACTGGTAGTTGATCACATTAAGTTAATTGAGCTGGACTCTAATCGTCCAGTAAGAGCTATAAGGTCAGACAACGGAACTGAATTCAAGAATGCAGTTCTGAATGACTTTTGCACTGAAAAGGGTATAACTAGACAGTACTCAGCTCCCAGAACTCCTCAACAAAATGGGGTAGTTGAAAGAAAGAATAGAACCTTGATTGAAGCTGCACGTACTATGCTAAGTGAATCAAGGCTTCCATTGAGCTTTTGGGCTGAAGCTGTCAACACTGCATGCTATACCCAGAATCGAACACTTATCAATAAAGACTTAATGAAGACACCATATGAAGCTCTACATGACAAGAAACCAACTCTCAAGTACTTCCATGTATTTGGGACAAAATGCTTTGTGTTGAAAGAAGGAGATGATCAAGGTGGTAAATTTGAAGAAAAAGCACATGAAGCAATATTTATTGGTTATACTAGAAGAGCCTACAAGGTGTATCTTATTGATCAACAGAAAACTATGGAAAGTGTCAATGTTACATTTGATGACACAAAACTCCCAAGTATCCAAAATGAAGATCCATCTGAAAAGCTTAAGTTTGATGACATGTCAGACTCAGATTCAGATGATGACAATTAACCTGACGTTGTTGCTGATAATAATAATCCAAATGTTGGTGGTAATGATCAAGGTGATGCTGGTGAAAACAATGATAATTTTCAAGACACCACTGATACTCTTGAACCATCAATAAGTCAAACTGGCAACAACTCAAGGGGAGATAATGAAGGGTCAACAAGTCATACTCAACATCATACTGAAGATCAAGGCGAATCATCAAGATCAATTCTTCCCAGACAATCTGTTTGGAATAGAGCTCATCCTTTTGAGCTGATTCTTGGTGATTCAGATGTTGGTGTGAAAACAAGAAGAGCTTATCAGAATCAATGTAACTATTCTGGGTTCCTGTCTGTCATGGAACCTAAGAAAGTAGAAGAAGCTCTATCTGATCCTGATTGGGTGATTGCTATGCAAGATGAACTCAATCAATTTAAGCAACTAGAAGTATGGAAGCTGGTACCCAGACCTAAAGATAGAAAAGTGGTGGACACAAGATGGGTATTCAGAAACAAACTAGATGAAGATGGCACTGTGATAAGAAACAAAGCAAGACTGGTAGCTAAAGGTTATTCTCAAGCTGAAGGCATTGATTATGACGAGACCTATGCTCCAGTGGCAAGACTTGAGGCCATCAGAATATTCTTGGCATTTGCATCCTATTCAAGATTCAAAGTTTATCAAATGGATGTCAAGAGTGCCTTTCTGAATGGTAAGCTAGATGAAGAAGTGTATGTAGAACAGCCCCCTGGTTTTGAAGATCAAGATCATTTGGACTATGTCTACTTTCTTTACAAAGCTATCTATGGTCTTAAGCAAGCCCCAAGAAAATGGTATGACACTCTTTCTGAATTTCTGTTAGAAAATGGTTTTATAAGAGGTGTCATAGACAAAACGCTCTTCACTAAAAGACATAAGAATGATATAATAATAGTCCAAGTCTATGTGGACGATATTATATTTGGGTCTACTAATGAGCTTCTATGAAAGAAGTTTTCTAAGTTAATGCAGGGTAGGTTTGAAATGAGCATGATGGGAGAACTGAAATTCTTTCTTGGATTACAAATAAGTCAGAGACAAGATGGGATATTTATTTATCAATCCAAGTACATTAAGGAGCTCCTCAAGAAATATCACATGGAGGAGTGCTCATCAGCAAAGACACCATCAACTATAGCTGTCAAAATTGGTTTATGTGAAAGTTCTGCCAAGGTAGATATCACAGGCTATAGAGGTATGATTGGCTCATTGCTTTATCTAACTGCTAGTAGACCAGATATAATATTTGCCACATGCTTGTGTGCAAGGTTCCAAGCGAACCCTAAAGAAATCCATCTCACTGCTGTCAAAAGAATCTTAAGATATCTAAAGGGTACGCCTAATTTAGGCATCTGGTACCCTAATGAATCTGGTTTTACTTTAATTGGATATACAGATTCTGACTATGCAGGAAGTGTTGTAGACAGGAAAAGTACATCTGGGAGTTGTCAATACCTAGGTGGAAGATTGGTATCCTCGTTCAGTAAGAAATAGCAAACAGTTTCCAACTCTACAGCCGAAGCTGAATATATAGCTGCTGGAAGCTGTTGTACTCAGATCTTATGGATTAGGAATCAATTAATGGACTATGGCATTGTATTGGAAAATATCCCTATTTTATGTGATAATACAAGTGCCATAGCAATCGCCAGCAATCCTGTGCAACACTCAAGGACAAAGCACATTGACATAAGGTATCATTTTATAAGAGAGCATGTAATGAATGGTATAGTGCAACTACTATTTGTAGGCTCTGGAGATCAAACTGCAGATATTTTTACTAAGTCGCTTAATGAATCCTCATTTACTAAAATTATTAGTGAATTGGGTATGTTAAACAGTTCTAGTAATTAATACTGTTAATATCTGAAATTTGATCTTTAATAATTTTGCAAGTGATTATTCTGTGAATATTTGTTGTTTGAAATCACTTGTATAATTATTTTACCAACTGATTTTCTTGCTTGTTTAGTTATTTTTTCACACTGTTTATTCATATTATTTAATACTTCATATTTCTGTATTTTTAGAATATTTGTAGATATTTATTTCTATTTTAATAATTATTTTATTAAATGTTTTGTAGTGTTTGTCCTTTTGTTATTTATATTTGTTTTCGTAAAAAGATTAATCCATGTGTATGCAAAATATTTATTTATAGTATTTTTAATAATATATTAGAGTGTATTTTAATTGGATTAATTATGAACATTTATTTGCATTTTATTAGCATAATATTAGCAGATTAATAGATTGTCTTGTTTGTCTTTGTAGTATCAAGACAATCGCCAATACAATCCACAGATTGTCTTGGCAGGTTATTTTGCTAAATAATAAAATATTTTTCAATTTTATTTTTGTTTTATTTTGTTTTCTTAAATTTAGTTCAAGACAAACGATTGTCTTGATAGTTTTGAACTACCAAGACAATCGGCAAGACAATCACTTGATTGTCTTGGAGTGTCTTTTCAGTATTTTATAAATAAAAAAAAATTATATATGTGTGTTAATTTGTTTTTAATCAGTTAAATACATGATTGTCTTGATAGTATTTATACTACTAAGACAATCGGCAAGACAATCAACCGATTGTCTTGTAATGTTAATTTGTACTTAAAATAATAATAATAATAATAATAATAAATTATTTTCGTTTTCTTTTATTTATCAGAATTGTAAACGATTGTCTTGATAGTGTTATACTACCAAGACAATCGGCAAGACAATCAAACCGATTGTCTTGTAGTGTAAATTCAGTACTTAATCAAAAAAAAGAAAAGAAACACAGCAATACAATTATCTCTCTCTCTCGTGTTTTGACACAGAGAACCCAGTGCATACATACACGATACATACACTCTTGAACTGAATTGCTGCTCGATTTTACTCAACAAAACTGAAAACCAAGAACAGATTCAAGTAAATCGTCCAATTTCCTTTCTTTTGAACCGATTATTTTCGAATTTTGTTAAGTTTTTGAAAATCAATTTTCTCAAAAGTTGAATCGGGTTTTCACTGTTTTAAGAGTTCTAGATTTTTTCTTTGAATTCTAAAAATAGATTGAAACTCCCAGTGATCAGGAGAACATCATATAAATTTTTGAGATTTTTCTGACAACTTTGGAATAATTCGAATTTTTAATTAATTTTAATTAATTATTAATTCTAAAAAATTTCGAAGTATTTTAATTTCCTTAAATTAAAGTGTGTTTTTGTGTTTAAAAATGGCTGATAATTTTGAGATAATGAAACATAATTTGGTTGGCTATTTTAATCTGAACGATTGTCCCTACGATCGATTTAGGCCTTGGATACGGTTTTTAAATGACGATTCAATTATCCGAACTGCCATTTCGATCGAAGCCCCAAATAAGATAGGACCACTGAGATTGATTTGCACAGAAGCTGTGGTGTCTGAAGACTTGACCTCATTCTCTTTTGATTTTGATGGTACACACCACGTTGTGACAGAATCAACCCTTACTACTGTATTGGGCCTTCCTGCGGATAATTTTGATCCATTTCCAACCAGTGAGCAACTCTATCAATTCTTCATTGATATTAATTATCATGGAGTAATTGATATGAACAATCTGAGCAAAAGGAATCTGGTTCAACAATGGGATGCATTCTTCGACACGATCTCCAAGGTATTTGCTAATTCAGCCAGAGGTAACTTTCACTTACTCACCTCTATGTTACAAACTATTGGTTATGCTGTTGCTAACAATCGTAGAATCAATATTGGTAACCTACTTTGGAATACTATTATTAACAGGATTGTTAAGGCCAGAAGGGATTTTGATGAGGGTAAGAAAGTTCTATGTTATTATCCTAGATTTTTAACCTTGTTATTTAATCATCTTGTTCCTGTTGGTCAACAAACAATTTTTAGGAATGACAACCCTATGGTATCAGGCAGGCAAACCAAGAAAATATTTACTAGCCTTGATACATATAGAAAATTGATAAATGTGCCAGTGTATATTACACCATATTTGTCTAACTTCATAAATCTACCTGTCATTCCTCGACTTGTGAATGCACCTGAACCTGAACCTCAAAATGTACCTGTCCCTGAACATCAACATCAAATGGAACAATCTATTCCTTCAGGTACAGCTACTGCATCAATGGAGCAGGTATTGCCTTCTATCTCTCAAACTGTGTTTGGAGCCCAAGTGGCTGATAGGTCAGACCAAGAGGTTGTAGAACCACAGCCTCTATCCCAGGTCTTAGAGCCAAACACTGTGTCTAACCAAATCTCTAAACCTAAAGCCAGAAGCAAGTTGTTGACAAAAAGAGCTGATAGAAGAAGTGATAATGTGAGTGATCCCACAGCTATGCCTCCACCAAAGAAGAGAAGAAACCTATTACTTGAGGCATCTGTTAGCCCATCAATTTCTTCCCAACAGGACTTGGACATTGAAATGGCCGATGAACTGTTACTAATTTCATCCTCTCAACAGGATGAAATTATTGAAATTCGCCAAAGGGCCATGGCACCTTGTACAGAGTCAAGCACACCTCTATTACTCACAATGGGGGAAAACATTAACGTAGAATCTGATGTTGTTAAGGACACTGAGCAAGGAGTGCACGATAGGATTGTTACAGTGCCTACCATTGTTACGGTAGAAGAGCCTTCACAGGCTTCAGAGGGAAATCTTGACTCTCTGCCAGTTATAATAGAGTCATCATCTCCCCTCCCAGGAGGAACATTCCTGGCTCCCTCAAGGGATTCTTCACTCGCAGATTTATCTGGAGAAAGTGAAAGGCAACTTGGTCATCCTATCACTGAAGAAATTCAATTATCAAATCCAAATGAATTGATAGAGATGACTGAGGATTGGGAATTGCGAACTCCCATTGCACCACCACTGACCTCTCCAGAAGAGGCTAGGGTGATTTCTTATGCAGGTACAGCTCAAGGAAAGGAGCTAGTGTTGAGTGATGTGAGGACCACCTTAAATATGAGTGAAACATATGCACGAAAGGAGAGTGACATATCCTTGAGTGAACATCAGGTGAGAGCACACACTGACACAAACACTTTGTCTCTAATGGCTCAAATCAAAGATCTGCAAAAGAAATTGATGGAAACTGAGGCTGAAAAACAAGTTTTAAAAGCACATGTGGATGAACGGACTTCTTCTTCCACCTATGTCAACAATCAGCTCATGATTATTCGTGACGATGTCCACAACATAAAGACTACACTCACTCCAGTGATCAATACATTGATACAATCCAACTCTCAGGCATGTACAGAAAGAACAGATATTCTAAATGCTATTGACAGACTCTCTAATAGGGTGGATGAACTTCAAATGGAAATGCATGAAACTGCTCAATCATATTCAACAACCTTTGCGAAGCTTGAAGAAAAGTATGATTACATGTTTGAAGGACTTGATCATCTATACAACATTGTTAAACCTACTCATAATATCACACCAGAACAAAGAGCATATTTTGAAGACTATGATGATGATAATGAAGGGGATAATGATGCAAATAGGGAGCTTGACAGTCAACGGAAGTCTGTAGAGGATTCCTCAACTAAGGGGGAGAAGTCTGGAGATGGAGGAGCAGGTAAGTCTGGAGAAGCAGGAGGAAGTAAGTCAGGAGGTCAAGGGAGGCATAAGGAGAAGTCTGAGAAGTCTACCAAGGGAAAAGAAAAAGCTGCTCATGATCAGGATGTATTCGAGTTTGATTTCGATCTCAAGAATAGTAAGTTTGAAGTACAACAATTAAATGATATCGAAGAAGATCTTTCAAACTGGCAAGATGATCCTGAATTTGAGAAGGAACTTCAAGAGGAGAAAGCTGATCGTCAGATGAGACAAGCTAAGCTTGAGAAGACCAGACAGGCAGTGAATGAAAGATTGAAGCTGAAGCAAGCTGAAGATGCAGAGAAACAAAAGCTACATGCAATCAGTGTACAGGAAAGGAAAAGAGATATTCAGTTGAAGATTGGTCCAAAGTGGGATAAAGCAAGAGAAATTTTTGATTCTATTCAGAACACTGCTAATGATGATGAACGTTTTCTCCAACTACTTCAACAGTTTCAAGAGACCAATCCAGATTACTTGCAATATATGGATGCATTGATGCTGGAAATCTCAAGGATAGTAGCTGGGTTTGACAGATGTGCAGATCAACTGATAATTCAGATTGACTCTTGTACAATGGGTTCTCTCTATGTGTCACTTCAAATCTTTCAACAGAGAAGCTTGATTGAACTGTGGATTATGTCCCTAAAGGTAAAAAGGTTTTCTGAACTGAATATTTTACTTCATGAAAGACTTTTGGAGTTTGCTCAAAGGAATAGTCCACAAGTTATTCAAACTCCACATCATGTTAAGTTTCTCAAGGGTAATACACTACACTCTTGTTTCCTTGATTCTAAGTCGATGAAATTATACACTGCATCTCATCTGGTCTGGTTAGAACATATGCTGAGGACTACAGGATTCGAAGATAAAGAAAGTATCTTTGTTGCTGACATTATTCGATCATATGCTTTAACTGGCTTTGAAAAGAAATATTACATACTTCAGAATTGGCTATGGGGTAACCTTGGAATCTTGCCTAAGAAACCTAAAGGTCTTGTGTCAGATTATGAACGTGTACTTGACAAGGATTTGATCAAAACCTTGGATGATCAAGAACGATTTGGCACAGAGAATATCAGAAGATTTCTAGAGCAAGAAGATGAAGTTGAACCTGGAGAGATAAGGGATGAAGAAACTTCAAAGTGAAGATCAGCTCTACATGTGATATCTTTAGAGCTTAGATAGGTCAAGATAGAAAATTGTATTATATGATCAGTCTAGAGGATCATCTATCTTGTATTTATCTTTTATGTTTGAATCTGGACAATGTTAAATATAAACCAGAACTTTTCTTTTATTTACTTTGTGTTTAAAGTTTTATCTTTTACTAAGTTAAGTTGAGTTAGTTGAGTAATCCTCTAGGTATTTGCTTGTTATCTTCTAACAAACAAATAGGGGGATATTGAAAGGCATATGACACAGCCTATTTGTAGTTCGAGGACTCAACTCCACTTAAGCTTAGTTTGTAATAAGTAAATAACTTTAACTGTCACAGGAATCTCAGGAGGTACTATCTGTCAGAAGAAAAACCCTAAAGTCAATCTATAGTTTTGATGTTTTACACTGGAAGAAGTTCAGATTGCTGATCAAGCCTCAGTATAGCATCAAAGAAGTGGATTTATTTCTAAGACAGAGATTTCTAGAGTGACAGGTTCAGACAGTATACAGTAAAGTACAAGAAGGAGAAAGAAATGAGAAGAAAAGTGAATCACATTTTTAATGTGAAAATTAAAGGACAGTCATTGAAGTTAGTCGTTCATGAACCAGACCGTGCATTGAACGTCAACAAAATATTCAGTGGTATTCCTTTATTACTTTCAGTGATTCAGAAACGAATTAAGACAATTCAAGGATATATAATTATTCTTATTTAATTAATTTAAATCAAGTAGTCAATTTAATTAATTAATTAATTCATCTTGAATTAATTCTTTAATTAAATTAATTATTAGATTAATTAAATCTGACTAATTATTTAAGTAAGAATAAATTAAAATGATTATTTGTTAATCAATTTTAATTTAATTCTGAAAAATGAACTAGCAAGACAATCCCTGATTGTCTTGCCGATTGTCTTGGAGGCTTAAATCAGAATAGCAAGACAATAGGAGATTGTCTTGCCGATTTTCTTGAAGAAGAAATCAGTAAAGCAAGACAATCTCTGATTGTCTTGCCGACTGTCTTGATAATGATAATGTCTGAAAAGCTTTTAAAAAGTAAAATAAAAATCTGATTTGATTGTCTTGACGATTGTCTTGACAGTTCAAATTAGATTGTCTTGATAATGATCAAAAAGAAAAAGCTTCAGACAGAATGATAATTTTTGATAAAGCAAGACCAAGATCTCAGAATTTGATTGTCTTGCCGATTGTCTTGGAAGAACCTGATTGTCTTGACGATTGTATTGCCTATTGTCTTGGCAGTACAAAATTGGTTGTCTTGGAAGAATAAATTGTATTGCCGATTGTCTTGACAGTTATATTTGAAGATAAAGAGGCAGTGAATGATATATATCAAGACAGACGACAGAAGAAAAACACAGATAAAAATATATCATTCAAAGCAGATTTCTCTCTTCTCTCTCATCAAGAACACAGCACAAGAAGCAGAAAAATATATAGAAAATCAAGTTCATCTTATTTTTAATATCTGATCCGATAGAATTGGTTTACTTGATACTCTTGTACTATTAGCGAGTTTTTACTCCTAATCTATATCTTGATTTTTATTAACAAATCTAGAAAAATTCATGTCGAATTTTCTAATTTGTTTTTATTAACTAGATATAAATTCTGTACTGTATTTGTAACAAACCCCTCAAGTTAATATAATTTTATATTCAACTTGAATTTTGTTTCATTTAATTCCGCTCAAATTTGTCAAAATATAAATTAAATTATCCGGACAAATTTCGATAAAACAATATTGTTTGTATTCAACCCCCCTTCTACAAACATATTGGACTTAACATCCCTTCAACATATCTGTTGGTTGGGATAAGGCCATTAACGCTGTGAGTCATAGGCATCCATCTACTATCAACCCGGCTGATTTTCCTTGCCCAAGTTGGGGTGCCATCCCGGCTAACCTAGCTTCTGGTTCGGGAACTAAAGTTGTTCCTCAGACATCAGGATCCGGCTCCAAATGCAGTCATCGACGCTTTGGATCCAACTCCAAGGGGGCTGTTCAAGTTGCTAGCCAAGACTCATCTTCTTCTGGCTCTCATGGGAAGAAACCCCCACCTGCAAAGAAAGTTGGAGTAATTCGTCAACCCATCGCTGGCAAGAGACTGATCCGGAACGAGGGCAGTTCTACTTCTAATTCATCTTCCGAGGAAGAAGGGGCCGAAGGCGCTAATGTTCAACCAATGGTGATTGCCGAGCCCGGTGATGACTCTGGTGAAGACTCGAAGGAGGAGAGTGGGGAAGAGGAGAGTGGCGAAGAGGAGTCTGGGGAGGAGTAGCTGGAGCTGGTTTGTGGCCTTGCATGGCCTTGTTAGCCGTATGTGGCTTTATCTATCTAGATTTCAATCAAGGTCCTTCGGGACCAAACTTTTATCTGTCTCGTTGATATAACTTAACTGTTGGCCCTTCGGGGTCTTTATTTATGCATTTGTTTCCTCATTTATTTGTTTACTTGTTTTTGGTACTTGGTCTTTCCAGACTTACACTCAACAGGTGCTTGGCACATAAACAAAATCACAGAATCATTGAAGGAAAACAAACTTGCATTAACAATTCGAAATGGGTTCAACCCTTACATAACTTATTATTGTCCTACTCGGGCGTTAAGCCCTGTAATGGTTTCATCGAACCTTATTTCTACTTCTCCTAATAAATAGATAGAAAGCTGAATCCGTACAAGGATAGCTTATACATAATAAACTTTGAGGTTCAAGGCATGCCAAGCACGGGGCACCTCAACCCCGTCCAAGGTCTCCAACTTGCATGATCATCGTCCCAACGTCTTCTTGACTCGATACGGCCCTTCCCAGTTAGGGGCTAGCTTTCCCTTCTGGCCAACTCCAGAAGCCTCGATCTTCTTTAGAACCAGGTCGCCTTGTCGAAAGTACCTTTCCTTAACCCTGTGGTTGTAATAAAAGGATGCTTTCTTTTGATGCTCCATATTTCTAGCGTTTGCCTCATCCCTGACTTCGTCAATCAGGTCCAGGGCGAGTCTCATGCCCTCTTCGTTAGTTTCTGGTTCAAAGGCCTCAACTCGAGGTGACTCTTGCATGATCTCCAAAGGCACAACTGCCTCAGCTCCGTAAGCCAGCAGGAACGGGGTTGCCCCAGTGGTCACTTTACAAGTGGTACGGTAGGCCCATAGTATGGGTAGCAACTCATCTACCCAAGTGTTTCTAGAGCGTTCGACCCTCTTCTTCAGTCCTCAAGGATAATTCGATTAGCTACCTCAGCTTGCCCATTGGCTTGTGGATGAGCCACTGAGGTGAAACGAAGCTCAACTGCATTCTCCTCACAATACTTCTTGAACTCTTCATTATTGAACTGTGTCCCATTGTCTGTCACCAAAATTCGTGGGATTCCATACCTGCAAATTATGTTCTCCCAAAAGAACTGGGCAACTTGTTTGGTGGTTATCTTGGCTAGAGGTTTAGCCTCAATCCACTTAGTAAAGTAATCAATAGCCACTATCAGAAACTTCCTTTGTGCTGAAGCTACGGGGAAAGGACCAAGTATATCCATTCCCCGCATTACGAATGGAATAGGGGAGCTAACCGATGTTAACATCTCAGGCGGCTGTCTTACTATCGGAGCGTTATTCTGGCATCGATCGCACCGCTTGACATAGCTCTATGCATCGGCCAACATCTCTGGCCAGTAGAATCCCAACGAGTTATTTTGTGAGCTAGGGCTCTGCCCCCCAAGTGCTGCCCACAGATACCTTCATGAACTTCTTCCAAAGCTTCCCTTGCCTCTTGGGGCCTCAAACACTTCAAGTACAGGATGACAAAAGACCATTTGTAAAGGACGCCTTCAATCAAGGCATATCTCAATGCTCTCACTGACAGCTTTCGTGCCTCTAAGGCATTGTCAGGGAGCCATCCGGTTTCGAGGTGAGCTTTGATAGGATCTATCCAACAGCTTCCCACATCAATTGGTGCCACTAATTTCGAGTTGATGGTCGGGGCCTTCAAGACCTGGAAGTAAACACTCCCTGCATAATTTTCTATCTCAGAAGAAGCGAACTTAGATAGGGCATCGGCCTTAACGTTCTCTTCTCTCGGAATGTGTTCTACATAGCACTCATCAAAATGAGTCATGACAGCTTTAACAACTCGCAGATACCTTGCCATAGTTTCATCCTTGGCCTCAAATTCACCATTTACTTGAGAGACCACTAATCTTGAATCTCCGCAAACTTTGAGATTCTTGACTCTCATTATTCTAGCCAAGCCTAAACCGGCTATCAAGGCCTCATACTCAGCTTCATTGTTAGTTGTCGGAAAGTCCAACTTCAAAGCATATTCAACTGTGAACCCATCGGGGCTTTGCAACACTAAGCCTGCGCCACTAGATTTTGTTTTTGATGCTCCATCAAAATAAAGCACCCAATATTCCTTCTGATCAGGTACAGGTTCTTCATCTTTATCTTGCTTCTCAGGGGTTGTTATCATCTCCTGCCCCCCGACTTCTTGGTTGCTAATGGTGCATTCAACCACGAAGTCAGCCAATGCCTGAGCCTTAATGGCTGTTCGAGGCTTATACGTGATATCAAACTCTCCAAGTTCAATCGCCCATTTGATCAGTCTTCCATTAGCCTTCGGGCTATGCAATATGTTTCTCAACTGTTGGTCCGTCAGGACTTCAATTTTATGTGCCTGGAAGTACGGGCGTAACTTCCTCGAGGTTGTTATCAATGCCAAGGCGAACTTCTCAATGGGAGAGTAATTCAGCTCAGCCCCGTGCAACACCTTGCTCACATAATAGATAGGTTTCTGGACCTTCTTCTCTTCTCGAATGAGAACGGCACTCAACGCTTGCTCAGATACCGCCAGGTATAGATAAAGAGTCTCCCCGGGACTAGGTTTGGCCAGCAACGGGTCTTCAACCATGTACTTCTTCAGTTGTTCAAAGGCCTCTTGGCTCTCAGGGGTCCACTCAAAATTTTTCACCTTCTTCAATGCTTGAAAGAAAGGCAAGCATTTGTCACCAGACTTGGAGATGAATCTTCCTAAAGCCGCTACCCGGCCTGTTAACTTCTGCACATCTCTTATAGAGCGTGGTGGTTCCATATCTAAGATTGCCTTGATCTTGTCAGGGTTGGCCTCTATGCCTCTCTTCGAAACCATCAAACCTAAGAATTTTCCAGATCCAACACCAAAAGCAAACTTGGCTGGATTCAACATCATTTTGTGGTGCCTCAGCACTTCGAATGCCTCTCTGAGGTGCTTAATGTGGTCTGCCTTGAACAGGCTCTTGACTAGCATGTCATCAACATAGACCTCCATGGTTTTTCCAATCAGATGGGCGAATATCTTATTCACCAGTCGTTGGTAAGTATCTCCTGCATTCTTTAGACCAAATGCCATAACAAGATAGCAGAACACACCCAAGTCAGTTATGAAAGATACTTTAGGGATGTCATCCTTGTGCATCTTAATCTGATTGTAGCCGCTGAACCCATCCATGAAGCTCAACATCTCATGTCCAGCGGTGGCAACTATTAACATGTCTATCCTTGGTAAAGGGAAGCAATCCTTAGGGCATGCGTCATTCAAGTCGGTGAAGTCTATACACATCCTCCACTTTCCATTTGCCTTCTTGACCATCACCGGGTTAGCCAACCATTCTGGAAACTGAATCTCTTCAATAAACCCAGCTTCTAAGAGCTTTTCAAGTTCTTGATTTATGGCCTCTTGCCTTTCAGGTGCAAAGTTCCTCTTCTTCTACTGTATTATCTTCCGATTAGGATCGTCATTCAATCTGTGAGTTATGAGTTAGGGATCAATCCCTGGCATATCAGCTGCTGTCCAAGCAAACACATCGCTATTTTCTTGTAAGAATGCTATCAACTTGCCCTTCAGGGGTTCCTTCAAAGAGGCTCCTATATAAGTTACCTTCTCAGGGTCGCCTAGGTCCAGAGGAATGGGAATTAAGTCCTCTGTTGGCTTTCCTCGGTGTTCATCATCACCACGGACATCCATGTCTTCGATCGGAAGTACCTACCCCCCGATTCCATCAGCTCTTAACGCGGATACATAACAACTTCTTGCCATCTTCTGATCACCCTTTTGTTCTCCAACACCATTCCTGGTTGGAAACTTAATCTTCATGTGATATGTGGAGGCCACAGCCTTGAATGCATGAAGTCCAGTCCTTCTTAGGATCGCGTTATAAGTCGAGGATGCCTTGATCACAAGGAAATTCAGCATCTGGGTAGCCTCTTTAGGTTCCTGTCCAATTGTCATGGGTAACTGAATAGTCCCTTCAACCTTGGACTCAACTCCATTAAATCCATAGATCGGCATGTTGGTGGGGGTCAATTAGGAATCGGTGTACCCCATCTTCACAAACGCATCATGAAACAAGATATCACCAGAAGCTCCATTGTCTATCAAGACTCGTTTCACCTCCGAGTTTCCAATCTCAGGAGTTATGACCAACGGGTCGTCATGGGGGAACTTTACCCCTTCGAGGTCTGAATCATCAAACCCAATAACTATTTCAGTCCTAGCACGTTTTGGGGCTTCTCCCACGATGTGCATCACTTATCTGGCATATGCCTTTCGAGAGTTTCGAGTCGTACCGGCCGCTGTCGGGCCTCCCCAAATCATATTAACAACTGGCCCTCGGGGCTGTGGATTACGATCACGATCACGATCGTTATCTCTTCTGTCATTGTCTCTCCTGTCATAGTCCCTTCTTTGGGTGCCACGATCATCACTCTTTGTGAACTGTTTGCCAATAACGCGCAAGCGTACGCGGTCACAAGTAATATTCGATAAGTTAAGTTCGTTCCCACAGAGACTGGCTATTTCTATGTAAATATGCTCATGCAACAATGTATGGTCAATATCAATTGCTTGGACAAGTAACAAGTTTGGTTATGAGATTATCTAAATTAACTAATAAGCTATTTAACAATATTAAGAATTAACTAATTACGAGAATTAAATATAGAATTACTCATATGCGATAAAATATGGGATTCTAATTTCATTATTTATTTCATTTAGAATTGATGCCTTAATTTCAAAGTAATTTTGATAATTTACGAAAGCTAGTCGGGAACACGAAAATAACATAAGCGCCTTTCAGTCTTAACTTATATCAAACCACACGAACATCCACTTAAAAAGATAGAAGTCGCGAGGACACCTTTTATGTTTAGACCCTATATGTCTATAAGATTTGAAAACATAATTGGTTTACGAATAAATTCCTTTATTATGACTACATAGGGTGATGTGATCCAAAATCCTACCACTTATCGTAAATGTATATGACAATTACGAACCTATGCTAACATGGCAAATTCTAAATTCCTAAATCCACTTTCGCATTCATTAGGAATTAATAATTTAGACGTTAGCTACGCATCTAATAAATTAAGCGCAACCACATTAGGCAATCTGAATTTTTATCATAATACAAATTATTAAGGCATCGAATTACTAAATTACGTAAATAAATCCATTAGAATCCCATGACGGAGATTAGTTCATAATCGAACGGATCGTCATCATGGGATTAAATGAAAACATAATAATAATAATAATAATAATAATAATAATAATAATAATAATAATAATAATAATAATAATAATAATAATAATAATAATAATAATAATAATAATAATAAAACTAAATTAAAAATTGCGATAAATTAAATATGAAATTGCAAGAGTTTAGAAGGTAGAACCGAAATAGCTTCCAATGAATGAAAAGAGCACTCCAAATAATCCCCGTAAATTCTTCAACCAATATAACACTTATACTAAATTTGCAAAAATTAAAAGTGTATAAAAATGAAACTAAAATTACAAAGAAACTAGAGAGAATACAAGAGAGAATTTTTCTCTCCAAAATGGTGTGTCTTTCAAGCTTGAGAACTACTCCTATTTATAGTACAAATTAGCACACCAAATTAATAAAATGAAAATGAAAATAAATAAAAAGAAAATCAAAAGAAATCAAAAGAAATAACACAGCACACACATATAAAAAAAACAGCCGAAAGTGATCACCACCTCTCAGCAACTGACCAACTACGTTCAGCCCTTCTGCAATCCCCACACGCGTGCATGGCGCGTGCATGCCACGCGCTTGCTGTTACGGTTCCCCTCCTGGCGCGTGCCTCACACGCTGAACCTGGCGCGTGCCCTTGCAGACTTTGGAATTTTCTGGCAAACAACTAACTCTGCTTTCCAATTCTTTTGTTTTGTTTTTGTTTTTGTTGTTTTTTTTTCTTTTTAAATTTGCCGACAGCACTTCATTTTACAAACCAATTGTATTAACTTCTTGCTGGCTTGTACGATTCAAAAACACAAAATGCTTTTAAACCGGATAGTTTATTATCTTTAATTAATAAATAATTAATTTAATCCAGAAATTATAAAAATAAATATCTAATATTATTAGATATTTAAAAACATAATTTCCTAATTAAATAAAACATTTATTAATATAAATAAATCCTTAAGTCCTAAGCTGCGGTCTCTGGAGGATCTAAAACCGGACTCCTTTCGCTTAACGAAAAATATAACAATTCCAACCGGGGTTTCAACATTAAGAATATATCACTCAGAATTTTTTTATGATAATTCTTTTTCCTCGTAGCCAGTCCACTTGATAAAATTGAGATAGAAATCCACCGTTTTTAGCCTTTTATTGCCACAATACCTAAAGTTGCGAGTTCTGCACAACAAATAATTAATTAACAAAAAATAAATTAAAAGATACAACATACTTAAAGAAAAACCACCAATTTAGGTCCAATTAGTGGAAAATAAGTGGATATAAAATCCACTTATCACACCCCCAAACTTAAACTGATGCTTGTCCTCAAGCGAAAACAGACTCTACTACCTCTAAATGCATGAATGCAAACGATGCAAGGATCCCATAGGCAAAGCCATAACCAAATTAGCAGAGTGACTCAGAGAATGTGAAAATTCCAAATAGAGATCGACTAAATACCCGCATATTAACATGTACAAGTACAGAAACGTGCGTGTGTGCAATGCTCATCAGAATTACTCCTAGTGCTAGATCAAAACCATACCTATTTTTCGTCAAGACAATCACAAGTTTATAAATAGAATGAACGCTAGACACTTCATAACCTAGAAACACCTCCATCATCATTTGAGTTAGACAGGAATTCATGTTGTATTACTAACAACTATGACGCATAATACTATACACAACACACATGCTTATTTGACCGTGCAATGGATGAGACCCCAAAAGGCTTAGAAAATAATACCCATGTAGCGAGCGTCAGGTTAGTGGATCCCAGACCGGAAAAGTCTTAGGTCACTGGGCTTGAGTCCCCTAGAACTTAATTGCTCGAGTATTAAAGAGCCCACCCTGGCCAATTTTGCATACTCACACTCTCACAAACACTTTTTTTTTCTTTTATTTTTTTTTATTTTTTTTTTTACAAATGCAATCTGGAATGAGAATTCTCAATTCCAACCCTAGACAACTCATATAAATATGAGCTGGCTACTAGCCAATTGACACCTATCCATTATTAACAAATACACACAAACTAGCATGAACCCTGGTTTCCCCCAAACTTATATTTAGTGATTCTACGCTATCAAGGGAATAAAGAAAATTCCAAATATAATCAGGTGATTAAATTTCAGCAACCAAACAAGCATGACCTTAACCTAGCCCAAAAGCAAACGATGAGTTGTGTAAGATTGTGTTTCTGCAACATGCACGTCAATTCAAAAGTATTTAAATCAGCCCTCTATCCATCATTATCACACTCAAATTCATCATTGACTACTAAACGGAACCACCAAGCGCTACGGGATCAAGGTAAATATGATATGCAACTAATCATGAATTTTTTTTTATTAATTTTTTTTATAAATTTTTTTTTTGGCAAAATATGAATTATATGAAATTAAACTAGCATGGTGTATTATGAACTACATGAAACTATATGCAATATTATGACTCGATTAATCCAATATCCTAAATCACCCCCAAACTTAAAATATTCAATGTCCTCATTGAAGGTATAGATAAAGGATAAAAGAGAAATCCCCTAACTGTCGGCATCGTCGCCCTCCTCGGGCGGTGAATCAGGTGGTGGAAATGAGCATGAGCTCCAGACTGAGGCTAGTCTACCTTGTAAGAAGCAAATTCCTGCAACTCGCCAATGACCTGCAAACTTGACATAATACTGAACAAAATCACACAAAATCAAACCACACAATAAAACACCAAACCTATGGGTTGCCTCCCATGAAGCGCTTGTTTAGAGTCAATTAGCTTGACTGCGTCCATGTCTCCATTAAGGATGATAATAGTTGGTCTGGTCATCTCTTCGTGAGACTTCATCATCATCACGGCGGCACACTTTCTGCTCATTCTCCTCGCTTGGCCTATTCGTGTAATAACTATGTCCTGTTCCAATGCCTTCCTCGGTTGACCCAAAATCTGTCAATTTGTAGAACAACACACATTCGCGGGCTACGCTTGAATATAAAGGGGGAGGGTAAATGTAAGTTGCTGAAGCCTTTGGTTCCTCAAAGAGAACTTCCTCTATTGGCTCTAATGCGCTACCTTCATCTCTATACCTTGAGACAAGTAGAAGATCTGCATCTTTCCCATGGTCATCAACCTCTTGGTACTGATATACCAATTCTTGAAATTTGTGTAGCTCACCAGTATCCGTCTCAAATAGTGTCCCTACCAAATCATCCTCCTCACCAGCATGATCAAATTCCTCACATGGGTTGCGAACGCTCACCTCTTCTTGGAATTTGTCTTCCTCAATTATGCATGTAGCACTTTGTTCACCATTATTTTCTGGCATTGCCTCTGGTATGATTTGCTGATTCTCCTGTTCCAAGGCACTCACAACTTGAGCAACTAGTGTCTCCAAAGATTTGATAGAGGCCTCGTTATCCTTTGCAAGCATCTTAATCTCCTCCAGAGTCTCTTGTTCCACTGATCTTACAGCTTGAGCAACTAGTGTCTCCAGAGATTTTAAAGACTCCTCGTTACTCTTTGCAAGCTTCTTAAGCTCCTCCATAGCATCAACCCCATCTGATTGAAAAGTAGGAGTATGTTGCTGATGTTGAAACTCTTCACTACCAAAAAAAATATGACATATTTGGAACATATTGCTGGTACTGTTGAGGATGGTATTGAAAACATGTTTGTTCCTCATAAGTGACATATGGATCAACTTCTTCGTAATAACAATATTGTGAGGTCTCATGAATGCCCGAACATGGCTCACATTGCTGAGGCATGGATGTCCTCGAATACGCCCACCATGGCAACTGCTCGCCTGCCATTTGCAACCAACAAAAAGAAACAAATAAACTAGAAAAAGAAAAGGGGTAAGAAAAGAGTGTCCAAGTCAATTAATTTTAACTCCCATTGATGTCAAGCATATAAACAATAAAATAACACCGAAGTCCCCGGCAGCGGCGCCAAAAAGTTATTTGCCAATAACGCGCAAGCGTACGCGGTCACAAGTAATATTCGATAAGTTAAGTTCGTTCCCACAGAGACTGGCTATTTCTATGTAAATATGCTCATGCAACAATGTATGGTCAATATCAATTGCTTGGACAAGTAACAAGTTTGGTTATGAGATTATCTAAATTAACTAATAAACTATTTAACAATATTAAGAATTAACTAATTACGAGAATTAAATATAGAATTACTCATATGCGATAAAATATGGGATTCTAATTTCATTATTTATTTCATTTAGAATTGATGCCTTAATTTCAAAGTAATTTTGATAATTTACGAAAGCTAGTCGGGAACACGAAAATAACATAAGCGCCTTTCAGTCTTAACTTATATCAAACCACACGAACATCCACTTAAAAAGATAGAAGTCGCGAGGACACCTTTTATGTTTAGACCCTATATGTCTATAAGATTTGAAAACATAATTGGTTTACGAATAAATTCCTTTATTATGACTACATAGGGTGATGTGATCCAAAATCCTACCACTTATCGTAAATGTATATGACAATTACGAACCTATGCTAACATGGCAAATTCTAAATTCCTAAATCCACTTTCGCATTCATTAGGAATTAATAATTTAGACGTTAGCTACGCATCTAATAAATTAAGCGCAACCACATTAGGCAATCTGAATTTTTATCATAATACAAATTATTAAGGCATCGAATTACTAAATTACGTAAATAAATCCATTAGAATCCCATGACGGAGATTAGTTCATAATCGAACGGATCGTCATCATGGGATTAAATGAAAACATAATAATAATAATAATAATAATAATAATAATAATAATAATAATAATAATAATAATAATAATAATAATAATAATAATAATAAAACTAAATTAAAAATTGCGATAAATTAAATATGAAATTGCAAGAGTTTAGAAGGTAGAACCGAAATAGCTTCCAATGAATGAAAAGAGCACTCCAAATAATCCCCGTAAATTCTTCAACCAATATAACACTTATACTAAATTTGCAAAAATTAAAAGTGTATAAAAATGAAACTAAAATTACAAAGAAACTAGAGAGAATACAAGAGAGAATTTTTCTCTCCAAAATGGTGTGTCTTTCAAGCTTGAGAACTACTCCTATTTATAGTACAAATTAGCACACCAAATTAATAAAATGAAAATGAAAATAAATAAAAAGAAAATAAAAAGAAATCAAAAGAAATAACACAGCACACACTTATAAAAAAAACAGCCGAAAGTGATCACCACCTCTCAGCAACTGACCAACTACGTTCAGCCCTTCTGCAATCCCCACACGCGTGCATGGCGCGTGCATGCCACGCGCTTGCTGTTACGGTTCCCCTCCTGGCGCGTGCCTCACACGCTGAACCAGGCGCGTGCCCTTGCAGACTTCGGCAGTTTCTGGCAGACAACTAACTCTACTTTCCAATTCTTTTGTTTTGTTTTTGTTTTTGTTGTTTTTTTTTTCTTTTTAAATTTGCCGACAGCACTTCACTTTACAAACCAATTGTATTAACTTCTTGCTGGCTTGTACGATTCAAAAACACAAAATGCTTTTAAACCGCATAGTTTATTATCTTTAATTAATAAATAATTAATTTAATCCAGAAATTATAAAAATAAATAACTAATATTATTAGATATTTAAAAATATAATTTTCTAATTAAATAAAACATTTATTAATATAAATAAATCCTTAAGTCCTAAGCTACGGTCTCTGGAGGATCTAAAACCGGACTCCTTTCGCTTAACGAAAATATAACAATTCCAACCGGGGTTTCAGCATTAAGAATATATCACTCAGAATTTTTTTATGATAATTCTTTTTCCTCGTAGCCAGTCCACTTGATAAAATTGAGATAGAAATCCACCGTTTTTAGCCTTTTATT
Source organism: Saposhnikovia divaricata (assembly GCA_036435485.1). Taxonomy (NCBI): domain Eukaryota; kingdom Viridiplantae; phylum Streptophyta; class Magnoliopsida; order Apiales; family Apiaceae; genus Saposhnikovia; species Saposhnikovia divaricata. Next base: position 47,382,566 of record CM071594.1, on the reverse strand, counting down.
GCCACAATACCTAAAGTTGCGAGTTCTGCACAACAAATAATTAATTAACAAAAAATAAATTAAAAGATACAACATACTTAAAGAAAAACCACCAATTTAGGTCCAATTAGTGGAAAATAAGTGGATATAAAATCCACTTATCATGAACCTGCTCAGCTTTCCTTTTCGGATCAAGAACTCAATCTCATCTTTCAGCTGCCTACAATCATCTGTATCATGACCCACATCACGGTGGTACCTACAGTATTGATCCTTGTTTCTCTTCGTGGGATCACCCCTAAGTGGCTTCGGCCATCGAAAGTCTTTATCTTTCTCAATATCTAGCAAGATCTGACTCCTAGGAGCATTCAGCCTTGCGTAATCAAAAAACCTCGGTCCCAAACCCTTCTTTGGTGGTGACTCGGAATCCTTGCTAGTCCGGGGATACTTGTCCCTAGCATCGTACTCTTGCTCTTGCTTTCGTTTCTTTGAGTCGTTAGAACCCTTGCCATTGCCTCCTACGGTTTCCTTCTTCATGCTGTCCTCAGCCTTGATATATTTGTCGGCCCTTCGTTGGAGCTCGGCCATGCTTTCAGGAGGATGTTTTGCCAAAGACTTTTTAAAGAAGAGATCAGTGGTTCCTTGTTCCAGGGCTACCATGGCCACCTTATTTTCCAGATCAGCGATATTCAGCGTCTCCTTGGTGAATCGCTTGAGGTAATCCCTTAAATTCTCGTTCTTCCCCTGCACCACATACATGAGGGATGCAGAACTTTTTTCATGAACTCTCCCGCTAATGAACTGGCTGACAAAGGAGGCACTTAACTCCTTAAAAGAACCAATCGAGTTTACAGGTAGGCGGCTATACCACCTTTGAGCCATGCCCGACAGGGTTTGAGGGAACGCCCAACACTTTAAGGCGTCGCTCGCAGGCTGCAACAGTAGTGCGTTTGAGAATGTCCTAACATGGTTTGCGGGGTCGCCCGTCCCATCATAAGCCTTAATCGTCGGCATCTTGAACTTCCTTGAGATGCGAGCATTCATTACCTCTTCAGTAAATGGAGGTGTAGGATCATCAGGATCCCCAAGTGGCATCAGATCCTTGGGGTTACTTCTGGGGGTATCCACCCTTGTCGATTTTTCAGTTGGGGCTTCGGCCCTTCGCTGTCTCCTTGAAGGCCTCTCCAGATTTATAATGGGAATCCTCCCTGCAATTGGAGGAGGTTGAATCAGACTTCGCCTTGCTTGCTCCCTAGCAATATCATCCTTCAGCCTTTGGATCTCAGCCTCATGAGCCTTAATCCTTTCCTCAGCCGTTTGTGGAGGTCCATCATGGATTCTTTGGGACCTCCTTCGAGGTTCTCTACTAGCACGTCGCCTCCTTGGGGCTTCTTCGCGATCATCATCGTCATCCTCAGACGTCGAATCATCAATATATGGGCCAGAGTAATCATCGTACTCTCGATCTCGGATCTGTAAGGCATGACCGCTCGATCCAGGTTCCCTGTGTCGAGGGGGATAATTAGGCAGCCCATACATCGGGTTGGTATTCAAAGGGAGATCCGTAGTGTGGATCTGTTCCCCCGGAGGTAGCGTACGATCAACGCTATCAAGAGGAGAAACCACCATCTGAAGAGGGTTAGTTTCTTGGCTTTGAGGGATAATCACAGGTAAAGTTCCCTCAACATGGGGAATCGTCCCTGAGGGTTGAGAGGTTATAGGTTGAATGACCGTCCCTGTTGATGGGAGTAATTGTCCTTCTTCAGCGGTGATGAGCGGATCAGAGGTGATGAGCGGATCAGAGGTGGCAGGTGGAGCAGAGCTAAGGGGTATGGCCTCAGTCGATGTTGTTCTTCGTGTTTGAACCATGGTTGATGTTGTCTTCCCACAGACGGTGCCAAATGTTGTGGAATAAAAACTAGGTTACGATTTGTAATCAATGTTAGGGTGGTTGAGCTTCGAGCTTTAATGGCTGTTCTTGTGTTCGTGGCTGAATCTGCCTTCACAAGATGCCTACGTACTTTGATGAATATCAAAGATCAAGCCAAAAACGTAGTTCTGAGTTGAGGGGTCTGGCCCTTTATATAGGCTGAGAAGCCTTAGAATTATGGTAGGAGTCAGAGACTTGGTGGACAAGTCTTTCTTGAGGAAGGTTCTAGATCTATTCCTTGTAGGAATCAGTTTCCATATCGAATTGGATGCCTTGGTGGCTAAGTCTGATGGAGATAATATCCTTATCCAACTCTTATTGATGAGCTGTTTATTACCCTTAATATTAACTACGAAATTAATATTGTAAATAGGGTTTTGGACCCATCTGGTGGGCCCCACATTTGGACCATTCTGGGTCTAATTAATGCCGCATTAAATGTGTCTTAGGGCTTATTTTCAGCCCATATCATAGGTGTATTTATGTTTCTTTATATAATGAAGGGTATATAAGTAAATTCACTAAATACCAAACAACAGGTACCAAAACTTTCAATGTTTCGGAATTTATATAATAGTATAGATTATAGATTTATATATAAAAAATTATCAAAATATAAAGTTTTTATCCGAAAATAAGTCCATAAGTTTAAAATAAAAGTTGTGCCAAACGGGCACAATGTATAGGCAACAGCAGTCACTAGCTAGAGAGAATTTGATTGTATTAATCTATTATATAATAGTGTCTGTTGAGTGTTTTGTACAGTGTTTTTGGCCATTTTAAGTCTTCACCCTCAAAGTTCTTTCTTATTACACTAAAATGCCACTTGACCCAGTTGACTTATACCTTTGTTTCATTACAGCCGTTTATTTATCTCTCATTACAACCGTTCATTTCTCTCATCTCTCATATACGATTGTTGCAAGCTTCAATTAACTACTACACGTGCATATACAGTTTCAAAGAATTCAAAATTTTCATCTACATCAAAACCTCCCTTCACCCATCTGTATGTTCAATTCGATTTTTGAAATTTAAATTTATTTCTCTCTTCTCTTTCATACATCAAACCCAATTAAATTTCAAAATCTAATCACACTTCTTCATTTCTTTCATAAATTAGTTGAACTTCTATTTGATTAATCCAGCGTATATTCTTTTTAATTGTAGATGTATAATTATTGTAGATGTATAATTATGATTTGATTTACTTTGCAGGTTGTATGAGATTTGTTATTTGTGATATCAAGTACGACAATTGGATTTAAGATTTTATTATAGCCCAAAAAGGTATGTAAATCATACATACAGATGTGGTTTGTTCTTATATTAAATCTTTGTTTTCATTTTGCTTTGTTGTAATACAACTATGTGATTAGAGTTGTATTTCGATTTTGAGATGATTTTGTTCATGACGTGTGTCTATTCAATCTTAAAAGTAGCATTTCTGCAGTATCTATGTAACATCCAGTTTGATATATACGTTTGCACACCAAGTGTTTGATTATATTTCTGAGAGAGTTTTAGTTGCTTTTAAGTATTTAAAGCTGTGACAAATCATCATTTGAAAGATGATGGTGTTGTGTCTTCTCTGAGAATCGAGATTGAAAATATACAATCAAGTGTTGTGTCTTATTCAGTTTGATATAAATATATGCATATCACGTGTTTGTTTATATTCCTGAGAGAATATACATTCTTTTTAAGTGTTGTATCTATTCTTTGTATTTGTTGTATCTATTCTTTGTAATCGATTATTTATTGAGTCTGATTCCGATTATGATTGTGTTTTTTCAGGCGTTTGATTCCGTTGTCGGTGTTGATTGTGTTATTGAAGGATTGCTAAGACATTATGATATTGTTTGTTTGATATTTTTACTCTCTTATTGTGTTGTTTTTAATCTATATTCATCAAGTGTTTTGCTTAAATGTCATTGGGTGAATACGTAGATAATAAGCTCTTACTACAACCTTGCCTCTTTCTTATACTATATTGCTTAAATGCAGGATGTTGGTCTATAAGTGTGTCAACAATGGCACTTTGCACCAGTGGCTTCATGGAGATATGAGTCACCGAGGGTATCTTCGTGGATTTCTGTTGTTTTTTTTTTTTGCATCCGTGGTCTTTTTCGTAATTCAATTTAACTACCTTTGTTTATGTACTAAATGCGATTAAAGTTTAGACAAATATTGGCATGGCATTTCTTGCAATGTCTAGCAATATAATTACTAATGGTACTACACGGCAAAATCTTGTGCTTCCAGGAGCATCAGCTATTCAACGATTTGATACCGAGCTCAAACATATTGCTTTTGGAATTGCAGCATCTTCGTATCTGTGGGAGAACAGAAAAGAGTACATAAAACAATGGTGGAGGCCAGGGGTAACTAGATGGGTTGTTTGGTTGGATCCATAAAGTAAGCACAAAAGGAAATGAAGGGTTGCCTGAAATTTGGATTTTTGGGGACACTTCTCAGTTAAAGCAGAGTTCAAGCCTGCACTTAAAAACCAGTTTACTGGGAACTATACACAGAATAAGAGTAAGAGCACTTCAGTACCTGTTTTTTGTTGCCATAGTTCTTTAAAACAATTACTAATTTTGTAGTGTCTGTTGCAGCTACCATCTGGTTTGGTTCATCAACACCAAGCTGTGGTTGACGATCCTTCATCAAACTAAAAGATCTAAAAGATCGTAAAAAAGGATTTATAGCTAAAGATAGTTGCATAATTGAAGCAGAAGTTACAGTGCTATGTGAAATTAGTCAGAATATGCTAAACTTCTGATTTCCTCTACTTTCTTAGGAGCAAAATTCAGTCATAACTATATACACGGCAATGAAGATTCCTCATTGCCCAGGTTGTACAAAGTTGTCTGATCTAGGAAGGATGAAAGGTAAATGTCTCTACTTTTCATTTATGGATTGGGTTTTCAAGTTTAAATCGAGTTTTACGACTTACAAATTGAGTTTAAAACGCGAAACTGATTGAGGATCTTTATAGGGAAAGAATTACTGTGTACTGCTTCTTTTCATTTGCAACACCAGTATAAGTTGTTTTAGGCTTAAAAAGCTTTTTAAAATGTAGGCTGATGTCGACAACAACGGCATTATTGATTCTGGAGAGTTTATAGCTGCAACGTTGCATCTGAATAAAATCGAGAAAGAAGATCATCTATTTGCTGCTTTTTCGTACTTTGATAAAGATGGCAGTGGTTACATTACCCAAGATGAGCTCCAACAAGCTTGTGAGGAGTTTGGCATTGATAACACTCAATTGGATGAAATGATCAAAGAAGCTGACCAGAACAATGTTAAGTGCTTCGATCATCATGCTCTATTTCATTTCATGTCCGTTTATTCTTTATAGTCAATCTGTGCGCCACTTATCCTTCGTTGTATATATGAACTGTTTGTTAAATCTGGGTAGTATCTTTTGAGTCTTTGAGTAATTCAATGCGATGTTTGTCTTGCACTTTTTTGCTAGAATTTGGGTCTGAAAGATTGTATGTTGGTTTAGTTTTTTTGTGCTGCAGTGATGTGTCTGAAAACAGGGGTTACAAGATCCTTTTGTTTGCTGCCTCAGTAAAAAGTTGAGTTACAAGATCGATATTCTTTGATCTACCAGTAAGTCTAATACTTTTTGCATACTCTTCTGCTGTCATAGTAAAGCCATTATTGATGGACCAAGCATTATATAATATATACATAGGTACTAATTCATTCTCGAATTAAAATGTTGGCATACATAGATAGAGATAAAAAATATTTTTTTTAAAATGATTACATGTATATATTATCTTGAGGTCTATTACTTGCTACATGTAGTTAGGTCATTTTTATATCTTATGAGCTGATGACTAATGATAATGATTTTGAAATTTAAAATTTGCTTAAGATGTATCGGATAGGGAATTGATAGATTTACTCGATACTCCCACAACTATGCTGCAAAATTCAATTGTTATGATCAGAATATCCGGATAACTAATATTTTGCTTCTTCATTTATAATTTTGGGGTTTGAGATATTATAGAGACTGCCAATAAATCAACGTCGGACCTACTACATGATGTAAAATTATGTGACCCTGAGTTTTGTTCTCACTAATATCCATTGTATAGGTATTTTAATTTTATAGATGCAAAATCACACCTGGGACTTTGAAATGGTTATTGGTGATAAAATATATGGAACATGACAACTCAGTGAAGTAGTCAAACTGTTTGATATCATAAACTTTGTCAAGCAGTTGCCCAATTTTAAAAGTTCCACTCCTGATTGGATACATTCTTATAATTTGCAGATATTGGAGAAATAATTGATAAGAGCAAGGGACTTGATGAAGATTTTCAGTCTGCAGAAGTGCTTCCAAGGATATTTGAAGCTAATTTTGCTGATTTTACTAATTAAACTATATCTATGATCTTCCAGGTCTGCTGTCTACGTATGCAATTTTGTTGCTTTTTATATTTGTTCTACATTTATATGCCTACTCAACGGAATGGGTTAATTGATATTAAGTCGGATAATCGATCATTGTAGAGGTCTCAAATTTATGAATGAAATCAATTTTCTTAAAGAACTGTTGTCGAATTATCTTGCCAAAATACTCGAGCAAAGTTGACACAAAAGATGTGCTATAGTTATTGCTATGCCCAGACATGTCTGTATTCTATAGTTCCTTGGTTAAGATACATGTTGGCTCTTGCAATGCTATGGTTAAGAGGCCATTGTTAAGGTATATGTTCTATAGTTCCTTGGTTATGCATTTTCTAGGATTTGCTCACAAGTTTCTCCACACTGACACAAAGGCGATTCTATAAATGGTATCGAAGGTTTGATTTCCTATCCAGCTTATATACTTGACAATATTGTACTATACAAGCCCAATTTTATTCTTATTGAATATGTTTTGCTAGAACTTGATGTTCCTATATACTTATTGATGTCATTTATTCTTATTATTACAACGGGATGAGTGCTTCGTACTACAATGTTTTTCTCCCTTTTGCAGAAGACAAAGTACATATTTGTTATTTCTTTCTGGAAGATCTTTTGACCACGAGACAGAATTGCCAGGGGATCGTAGGTATACTTCCTCTTCCTAAAGTGCTCCCAATACCCTTCTATCAATTGTAAACACGAATTTTATATACTAAATTCCATGTCAAAAAGAATGATATATTGGTTTGGTATTTAGATAAACATAATCACAATTGCTAAATTCCATGTCAAAGAGAATGATGGAACCACATAATCAGTTTGTTGGCTCATTGCAGTCTCGGTTAGCAAAATTGGAGGTAATTTCTCCTTGCCATTATTGTTATTAAATCATATAGAACTTAAATACCAGGTTGTCTGTGCACAGGACTAGGTTTCCTTACTTTACTAGGTTCACAAGGAAAAAACATAACTGTTACAATTGTGGTCTTTTGTTTTGCCGTGCATGCAGTAGCAAGAAGTCTCTACATGCCTGACTAGCATCTAATAAAAGCAGGCCATCTAGAGTTTGTGATCAGTGTTTCAACCGCCTGCAGAGGACAACAAATCCAAATAAGCTATAAACAATTAGTCCACAACCAGTATTGATCAAACAGAAGGGATGTCTCACTGAAAGAAGTAACACTGAAGATGTAATTGCACCTTCAAAAACTTTTAATAGAAACGATAGCCAATGCGGAGAAATTAAGGCTATAAAAGATAAAGGAAAATTCGAGCATCCTCAGGATGCCAAGACTAAAGTAAAATTTGAGCATCCTCAGGATGCCAAAAAAATGAGGAATATCAAAGTAAAATTGAGGAGACTTGGTCACTAGCAAAGGAGGAAGCTGCCAAGACTAAAGCAGCGAAGGAGCTTATAATAACTATTGTCGTACTAGGCAGCGAAAAATTGAGGAATAACAGTTTGTACACTTCTATGGATGTCTTGAGAATATTTTTGTCGTACATTTTCCAAACTAATTAAGGAAGAAACATGTTAACTGCGGAGAAGCTATGGAGTCTAAAGTTCAAACATTCACACTAAGATAAAACTAAGTTGAAATACTGTAACTAAGATTATAAATACATTTTTCAATGTTTTAATGTACTATCAAGTTTTAATGTAACTAAGAATACAAAAAAACTCTGACCACTTGATTATTGGTGTTACTTTTATGCAAAGAAGCAAATTTATAAATTACATATAAATATTTTCAAAATTTGAGTTAAACAAATGTATAAAAGTTTCATGAAAAGTCAAATTGTTAACTTGATTCAACATGTAACATACTAGCGTTACATTTATAAATCTACTTTTATTTTATTCATATATAGGGGTTAGAGGCCTCGCCGGAGGCGGGGCCGAGGAATCCTTATAAGTATAAAATTTATAATTTATATTTTACACAAATTATAATTTTATTCCTAAATTGGTATCGCATAGTATAACAAGAAATTTACAGGTGATTTTCATCAATTCTTTTATAAATAAAATTCGAAGTGCTGTCGGAGACGGGGTCGAGGAGTATTGTTATTAAATATTAAAATTTTTAATTATAAAAATACATTTCTATTTATATTAATATCAACATAAATAGTTTTAACTTATTTAAATACATTTCTTTCAAATTCATGTACCAGCTTCTCATTTCATATCTCTCTTTCATTTTATAGCTCTCACCCTCTTCTCTCTCATTTGTATTACGTTTCTGTCATGAATATTCATAATATTTTCATTTTGTAATAATGTATTTTATTAATAAAAGTTAGTTTTTTTTAGTAATGTAAAGAATTGGTGGGACGTCCCAAAAAGGAAAGTGTAAAGAAATGAGAGGGACAGAGGGAGTATATCCGTCTACAAATTAAAATCCATCATATGTCATGTCATATCATTCGAGAATTTAATTCAAATATGTAAAGTTCGAGGCTCCGTCGAAGACGGGGCCGAGGAGTTTTAAATTAATCTTAAAATTACTAATAGTGTTTATACATTCATAATTTTAAATATAGCAGAACATTTGAACATTGTTATTTTAATTTGAATTTATTGTTAATATGCTAATAATTTAATGTTCTAATTTAATGTTATAATAGGATTAATACATTTTATGAACAACAATATATCTAAATTTATTTATATATTATTGATATATAGGGGTTCGAGGCCTTGCCAGAACAACAAAAAAATAATCTTGAATAACATTATTATAGGCTTTACTACTCACTTGCATAACTCAACCAGGCTAGCTAATAAACAACCATAGCATCTATGAAACTTCCATCCGAAGCTTGGTTCTTATACCATGCTATTTTCAAATTTTCAATATTTGTATTTACATCTTATTTAAATATACAAGTATTGGAACTGTGGAAGGGAAAGTAAAATGAAATACTTTGAATTTTTAAAAGTCAAAAGATGTTATGCATAAAAAATTGTATCCCTAAACTGGTATTACAAAGTAGGGGTTCAATCCAGAGCCAAGAATGTATATGATTTTTACAGAACCAACAAATCACAGCCATTTATTGTAGAAAGGAACGGAGGAGATTAATCACTTCAGCAATGAACCATTGAGGAAATCCCCCGAAGATAAAATGTCAGATTTATCCTTAGTACCTCCCGCAATAAAATATTGCTGAAGTCTTTATATTTTTTACTAATTAGTGATACATTAATGATATTTTGATTTTCTCAATATTTTATATCTTCCATAACTGTAGGGATTAGAAAAAGTGATCAATTGATTGAAATGTTTAAAAAGTAAAAGACCAACAAACACTGCTTTTTTGCCCTTTAATCAAGTACTAACAGTTCCCCTGTCCTCCACAGGCCACATTTCCACCGGCGCTTCAACAACCATATATACATACACATATATATGGAGAATTCCATATATATCATTGATTTTGTTGATGGTAGGGAATCGAGGCCCGGGGAGAATTCCATTAGATTGGACTACAAGAATTGGCTTGGTGTTGGGAGTTGCTCGTGGGCAAGCCTTGGGTAAGATTAGATGAGAATCGACCGTGTCCGTTGGATTATTTGTGGAAGCCTTATGATTTGTACAAGATAAATCAACGGATAATTGTAATTGAAGCACTTCATACTTTCATATACAAACACATATACTTTCATAATTGAAGCACATATACTTTCATCTATTATCGATGTAATTGTGTGTATCTGCATAGTTTGATTAAAAATCTGATCTTTTAGGGTTTTGTTTCGTAATTTAGTTCAATTGTGATGTTCGTAAGTTTAATTATGATGTTTGAGCATGTTACGATTCGATGAATGTAATTGAGCATCTTTAGTTGAATGTTGTTGTAGCTGTGTAAAATATTGATTCTTAACTTGTAAAAATCTCATCTTGGTACTAAAGTGCCACAAGAATCATCTGTAGTTTGTTTCATCCATCATATATAATTGTACATTCCTGAAGTTTTGTGTGTGTGTCTCTCTATTTTTCTATATCAAGTAAAACTAGGAAAATTGAACCTACTTTGTCAAAATTATCAATTATATCGTTTTGTGTCAGTTTTGGAAATAGTATTGTTGCTTTATTTGTAAAAATCTCATCTTCGCAATAAATTGGTACAAGAATCATCCGTGGATTGCTTTTCAATCATTTGAAACTGTACTTCATACATTCCCAAAGTTTTGTGTGTGTGTTTGTGTTATTGATACCAAGTAGAACGAGAAGTTTCAATCTACTTTTTTCTATTCTGATTGTGCCCAAACAACCCATGCTTGTTATTTGAACTTTTAGGTCTACTAGATGAGTGTTTAAATCTTTATTACAGAGTTATAATCATATTATGGTTCTTGTGTGCGGTGTTGTGAATTTTTTTTCATAATGCTGTCTAATATTATTGTTCTCAGTTCTGGTTTTGACTTTTACTCAATACAGATGCCTACTTCAGAAAGACCGGATTGGAACGATCAGATGCTCTTTCAAAAGATCTAGAATGGATGAGTCAACAGGATATTGTGATTCCTGAACCAAGCAGCCCTGGACTTACATATGTCAAGTACCTAGAGGAACTTGCAGAGAAAAGTCCAGGATTGTTTCTTAGCCATTTTTACAACATATACTTCTCACACATAGCTGGTGGTCAAGTTATAGCAAAACAGGTTTACTCTACTTGCAGTCTGTCTTATCCTTTAATTTGTGATCTAATGCATAACTTCTGTTTAGGAAATAAAATATAAGTTGTTACGTTAAAGTTTGTGGTTGAACTGAATGGCTCGTCAAACATAACATAAAATTTGGTTTTTTTGTGACGTTGGCTATACAAGAATTAGCCTTCTTGCTTTTTTACTTTGAAATATTGACAATCAATCCTTATCATTGCATGCAAGTTGTGTCTTACCATTTGAATTTGAAGGTTTTTTGTAATTTATGCTAGATAGGCTCGAGTATTGTTTAGACTATAACTCACTAGCAGTTCAGCAAAGCGTCCCAACTCACCCAATACTTAGACAAAAGCGTGAGGAATTAAGTCTGAGAAACATTATAGCTTGGGTGGAGCAAGGTTAGCTCAGTAAGTTGTAGTACAAGGAGCCTCAAGTGTGGCTGATGCAGAAAGTTTTGACCATGAGGGAGTTGATTAAAGATATAATAGAATTTTAAAGCTTATATAGACGGCTACAAAAAAATTGCAAGCTTTTATATCTATTTGTCTGAAATTTGAGAGTTCTAACAAAAAAATTCTGTAAACTTCTGTTGGGGAACGGGATTGAAGAAATTTTATATATGGTAGTAATTGGTTTATTTGTATTTAGTTTAGAGAGAATTAAAATTATTTGTTTATATGTTTTATAGGTGGGGATAGTAGGTTATTAAATATGTAGTAAGTTATATAGTAAGCCCAATTGTTATCTGGCTTTGCTTCCTTAGGTTATTTAATTAGTGTTCCTATTTTCTATATAAGCATTGTAATCCCTCATTATTACTTATACTTGATTTTGAGATATATTGAATTATCGAATGGGGTCTCTTTTCTCCCTTCTGCGGTTTGGAAACTCTTGGGGTAGTGGATTTTCTGCGGTTAATCCACCGAAGCTTATTTTGTTCTTGTTTTTATATCGTTATCCATCTTTTCAATCAAACAAATAATTATGATGTTTGAGCATGTTACGATTCGATGAATGTAATTTGTAGGTTTCTGCGAACTCGAATAGTTAGTAGTTTGATTGTGACTTTTTTAGCTTTATTATGAAGTTTCCATACTTAATTTTTGATGTTACGATTCGACTTATGTAACTTGGATATGTATCAAGGATATAAACTTGAATTGGTGTTTTTGAGTTCAATCATGATGTTTCGAAGTTTAATAATGATGTTTGAGTGTGCTACAATTTGATTGATGTAATTTGTAATCTTCTTGTTCGGTTTAGTTACTAATGTTAATCATGATGTTTGAGAATGTTATATCTGTAATTTATTAATATTGGACAGGAATTAAGGATCTGATTTTGAGTTAGTGTTTTCAAGTTCAATTACGACGTTTCTAAGTTTAATCATGATGTTGGTTTGATTATACAGTTTGTAGTTTTCTTCTTTTGGTTAGTTATTAAGTTTAATTATGATGTTTGATCATGTTGTATGTAATTTTTTAAATTTTGGATAAAAATTAAGGATGTAGATGAATTGAGATATGCTAATTTGGTGTTATTTGGGATTTATAGGTAGTTCTCAACGTAAGAATGTGGCTGCGACTTTAGATTATTCTGATACTGATAGTGTGAGTTCGAGTTCTACTCTGCCGTCGGAACAATTGCTGGTGTCTGGTGTTGTGGACTTGCAGCTTGAAAAGGATTCTATACTTAATCAGGCTTTAGATGATTTATACGAGAAAAGGTAGTTTTTCCCCTCGTCATTGTGTTTAGTGTTCCAATAATTCTCACTGCTAGTACTGCTTCTTTATTTGTGTATTTTGTATCAATTAAAGAAACTCAAGTAGTTGTAATGCTGAAAATTAGTGTTGCGCTTGTTTTTATACAGGGGGTCGACAAGGGAAAAAGCGTTGGTGTCAATCATAGATGCTTTCAATAGCAAAGTACAACATGAATTTATCGAAAAGAAGTAAGCATCCCAACTATTTAAATTTGCTTGCTTTATCATGTTTTAGATGGTCTTTGACTACATATTTTTGCTGGAATGGATGCTTGCTTTATTTGATTGTTGTATTTAAATATTAACATGTAAATTTTTCATTACAAGTTGGGTTGGAGGTTTATAGGATTCTTAATATATGTCCTCTCATTCAGTAGATAACTAGATATTAGTATTGGTCAAGTTAAATGTGTAGACTTGCACTAGCTTAAAGGGTTGACGAAGCTAAGTTGTATGCTACTAACATGGCCATGTCCCATGAATAATGAAAGAGAATGAATTTCCCCTGCTAGGTTTCTGTTGCAAAAAAAGAAGTTGAAATATTATTAGGTTTTTGTATTTTACTATCATATAACAGATAATTGTTGGGACCCTCAGTTCGCTGGTGCTATACTGGATGCATTAATCTTTAACTTAAGGTTGTAGACTGGTATGTGTTATATTGGGTTCACGAACTTTAAATTAAGGTGGTGGTTAGGTTTCCAAGTTCAATGAACTAAAAGTATTATACTATTTGGTGTTTTTTAAATGAGTAGTGCTATCCGTTGCTGTTTGTTACTTTCGACTTCCCGTAAATTTTTACTCCAATCATATTTGACATGTTGCGAGCTGAGAAGTGACTTCCCCTGATATTTTTCGATGGGTCAATCTCGTCCAAGTTTGGTTTTTAAGTTGCTTCATCCAGAGAAATATCGAACAGTTTTTAATCCTTGATGCCTCGTTATAAACAAAAAATCTAACATTGCTTAAGGAATTGAACTGAATACCTCCAAATATTGAGTAATGAATAATTCTTGATGCTCCTTTTTGTCATATAAAAACAGAGTCGAGGTTTTTTTTAACAGAAACAGCCTCTTTACTCCTGGTAACTTGTAAGAGTCGACAAACAACAATCTAGAACTTCTACATGCTTCTGTTATATCAAATTCTGATAGTTGCGTATCACATTTTGTATTTTAGGGTGACTTATAAATGAAGATACTATAGAAGGCTAGCTTTATATGTATCCAGTGTAATTTTCGATAGAGGCGTCAGTTAAGATATTTTCTTTAACTTCATTTAGGACTTCCTCGTCAGGTTGAGTTGTTGGCAGTGGATTCAAGCCTGGTACTAGAAGAGGCAGTCCATTCGTTGATACTGTTTGTATTACTCATTCTTACTAGTGCGATTTGCTTCATCTTATAATAATGTTTATACTGTCAAGTATAATTATTGTAAACTATGCTTTAGTTTTAGTTGGTTTCTCTATTATTAGGTGTAAACATTGAATTACATGTTACATAATATTTTATGCCTTTTTTTTATTGTTTTCTCAATTACTAGTTGTAATTGTCTTTTGTTATTGTTGTGTTGATCTAATTTTTGGGTTTGAAACATTGCAGATACTATGGATATTCAATGTGGACCTCTTGATCGATCCTTGCTGGCCATGCGGGATAACCACATTAGTAGTATGATATGGGATGGTGGTGACAGAGAGGCGTTGGATGTTAGACAGCTGACAGCAAAGATGGGTGATTGGCATATATTGGGTGACCAGCGAGCTTTGTTGGATGCTAGGGGTTTTGGGGTGTTTGGTAACCCCCGAGTTATTCCGCAGAATGATATTAGACTGATCTCTGCCTTGATTGAGAGGTGGAGGCCGGAGACAAATACATTTCACTTTCCTTTTGGCGAGATGACGATAACTTTGGAAGACGTCTATATGATTCTGGGTCTACCGATCAGTGGTCGTGTTCTTACCCACACTGAGCTTGAGCAGCCAAAGAATTACTTCAATGCGAATTGGGATGATCCAAAGTTAGGGAAAAAGGATCGCAAAAAATTGTATAAAAAGGGATTTCATCTTAATGTATTGAGGAGGCTTTATGGGACTAGGCTTGATCCGTTACTGTTGGATGCAGCACAGATTGAGGCAGACTGTAGATTACATACACGGGCCTATATGTTGTTTATCATTGGTGGCATACTTTTCCTTACTTCCTCCCGGAGCACTGTGCATCCCCGATACATGCAGCTCTTGCAGCGGGAGGATGAGATTATTGATTATGCATGGGGTGCTGCTGTTCTGGCATACTTGTACAGAGGGCTATCTAATGCTGCAGACAAGTCGGCCGTTGGGATTAACGGGTGCACTATGCTCCTTCAGTATTGGGCTTATGAGAGATTACTACCTGGGCGGCCACAGCTTGCGCCATTTCAGGACCTCCGATGGCCGAGGGCTGATGCATGGACTGAGCCGGTGAAGGTTAGGAGAGTTAACCCTCACCACAATACACGTGGTTATCGGGGATATTTTGATAGCTTTCAGTTACATTGGCTCACATGGCAGCCGTATATCAGATTTTATGAGAGAGAAGTTACTGATGATGATGTTGATGTTGACTTGATGGTGGCCTGCCATATGGCTCTTGGTCGTATCCCGATGGTGGCATTTGAGGTGATTGAGTACCAGTATCCTGATAGGGTCCTCAGACAGTTTGGTATGCTACAGCATATACCAGAGGATCCGTTTGATACGTCATTTTTGCGAGCGGGGAGGCAGTCTTCTTTTCAGCGACCAAACCATATTGTTCTTTATCGGGGGTTTGTTGCTGAGTGGGATAGTTATGTGGCTACGGGTATGCCCATAACCGAGGAAGGCGCATATGTATCCATTGCCGACTACATGCAGTGGTTTAGGCGGGTAAGTAAGTTGAGGATTGCTCGTTGTGTACCTCCTCAGGGCAACAGGATAGAGCCGCGTGACTGGTACCCCCAACAAGACATGGCTGATGCGGTATGTTTTATTTTTATTTATAGTAGTCTTTACTCGTTTTTAGTTGTGGTGTTTGCTTGTTTATTTCAATATTAGTAGGTTCTGATTCTTTGTAGAAATAATGTTTAGTTGTTTACTTGGTACCGATATTTCTAGTTAGAGAGTGCTATGAGGATGACACAGGAGATCCACATGCGCGGCCCTCCTAGCTGGTTCTATGATGTCATTCCCGATTTTCTATCACATTATGATCGGGTAATGACCGAGTGGAAGGGTCTTGCATTCAGTAGACCCTGTTTCATTAAAAAGGATGGTATGGAGCCTCCTGTTGAGCAACAGCCTCCTGTAGATGTTGCACGTGAGATGGACATTGATCCTAGTGCTCCTGGAGAGGTTGAGATTGGTGGTACTAATTCACTTGTGAAGGACACTCAGGTCCATGTTTCCGATGCACATCCTTCTCCTACTTCACCTATGCCCACCCCTGTCCATGTATCCCATGCACAAACCAGTGAACCTATTCCTATCTTGGTAATAATTTTTAATAAATGATATGATGCACTTGCATATTTTGAACTACTTAGGTTTGATATATTTCCTGTATTGATATGTAATTGCAGGTTGAGACTAGTGGTCCTTCTTCACCTATGCCCACCCCTGTCCATGTTGTCCATGTCTCTCATTCACAAACTAGTGAACTATTCATATCTTGGTAATAATTTTTAATAAATGATTTGATGCACTTGCACTTTCAAAAAAAAAAACTACTTGTGTTTGATATATTTCCTGTATTGATATGTAATTGCAGGTTGAAACTAGTGGTTCATCCATACTTACTCCGGTACAGGTCTCCAGATCTATGACCTTTGAACCTATTCCCCTCCAGGTAATACTTTTGATAAGTACTTCAATTTCATACATTTGTTATCTTAGAACTCGGGTATTGAATATGTTATTTATTTATGTGTATGTTATTGCAGTTCCCAACTAGTACTCCCAATTCTTCACAACTAACCCCATCTTCACCGACACGGCCATTTGTGGCTTTTGGCTTTGACAGTGCTTCTATTCCTACTCAGTTGCGGGACATCTTTGATGTACTAATCTGTACTTCTTTTTTCATTTATATTTTTCTTTATTATGCTTCAGTTCCTACTCATGCTTAATTATGCTTTATTTCTAGATTGACACAAATGAAGATAAGTTGAAGGATGCTGAGGGCCGGGGTGATCCAGATATGCGTGGTAATATGACACAGCCACTGAAAAATCGAAAAATTAGGTGGTTATATCGGCATTGGTGGAGTAAAGAGGGTGAGTACATTTGGTATGACCATAGGGGGAGTAAAAATGTCACTTATCAGCTTACAAAGGAACAAGTTATGACTTTGAAACCTGGGGGGCAGCTGGAGGACGACGTTGTGAATGCCTACTGTGAGTTGTTGAAAGTTAGGGAGGAAAAGCTTTGGAATAGGAAGAAGTTTGAAGCTGGGAAGGCGTTGCGATTTTTCTTTGCTCCTAGCTATTTCATGTTATGGGCTGGTTTTCATTGTCCTCCTGACTTGAAGGTATTTCTTTGCTTAAAATATATGCATTAGATTCCATCTAGTGATTCTTAAACATCTATTATTGCAGGTTCCTCCAAATGTAAAAATAGGCATTGAAAAGGTTGAAATGGAAGATTTCTTTAGGCAATATGCGAAGCAACATGTTGGACTGGATATTCAGTTTTGTGATATTGCATTCTTCCCCACGTGCAGTGGAGGACATTGGTTCCTGTTTATTGTCAACCTCCGCCATCATAAAGTGATGATTATTGATCCTATCCGCGACGAAAGCCTATGCTCTGGCAATCAAATGTATCCCCAAGAATATTACATTATGGTAAATACCTTTGCTTATTCGAATTAAAATGCATTTTAAAAATTATTTAGGATTAATTACCCCCTAATTATGCTTTTAGAGGTTTATTTATGCTTAATTGAAACTAAATTATTTAGGTTTAATTACCACCTAATTATTCGAATTAAAATGCATCTTAGAGGTTTATTTATACTTAATTGAAACTAAAAGGATACTAGGAATTAATGTAGGTTTAATTACCTCATACTAAACATTTTGTCTAAATACGTGGCCAATATTTTGTAGGAAAAATTAATCCCTCTCATGCTCAATTACTTGCATCCAGCCCGATTTGGGTTGAGATATATGAAGGTGAAGGCTTTCGAGGACCGGCCCAAACAAGAAGGTGGTGTTAATTGTGGTGTTTATGTTTGCAAGTACATCGATGCCATATTTAATGGGATAATTATGAAATCAGTTCGTTGGGATCCCATTGTTACTATTCGTACCTTTCGATATCGCATTGCCCATGAGCTTAAGCAAGGAGAAGCACGTTATATCACCGATTTGGGCATTGTAGAAAGGAATAAGGGACTCTAGTTTATTGTGCCAATTGTTGTTTCTTGTATTAAAGTTATATTTTGGAATTGGATAGTTGTATGTATGTTGGATTAAGCTGGGACCAGGTGGTTTCTTTTGCAGCAGCTAGATGAAGGGACTCTTTCTTTTTTGTTGATTTTTGTCCTTTGTTATGGTTTGTTGAGGTTTTTTGTTTTATTCTTTGGAGCTTGTTCCAAATGAATTTTTTTCTTGGCCTTGAGTTTTTGCTCTTGGTTTGTACATTCCTTTCTTTTTTTATATAAAATTCCTTTCTTGGTTTGGATATTGGTTCAATTTACAGGATGTATGCTTTTGTATGTATGATATTGGATGGTTATGGATTTTTGGATGGTTTTCTGTTGGTATGTTAACAGGATTTTCTGGGCAGTCCTAAAAACAAACAGGTCATGGCAGTTTTTTCCAAGAACTGCAGCAATGTCTCATTGAGGCAGCCAGCAATGAACCATTGCTGCAGTTCTGGATTTTTTTTTTGCATCTTGGTCCCTCAAGTTTGTCTTCTTTCAAAATTATACTGAAACTTTATCAATTTTACAGAAAAGTTTCTGTCCAAAATCGAAAAAAAATAACTTCAAAAATAACTTCTTCTTTTTTTGGAACACACCTTTTTCATTATAATGGTTGGTAATTCATAGAATTCACTACACTTCCAACATTACATAATTAATTGTAATAATCCATTACATTTTCAAAATTACAACATAACAAATTCAAATATCCATCTCATTTAAATCGTCTTCTTTAGGACAATTTCTTCTATCATGATTAACTCCAATCTTCTTACATTTTCCGCACTTTCGAGGTGTCTTCTCCGAAGTTGACGTCTCGATACCACTTTTGTATCTACCCGCTTTCTTTCGTCCTTTAGTTTGTGAAATTGGGGGATTCAATATCGGATCATCTTCGTCATCATGGTGAAAGGACTCGTTCATGCTTTCATTTCGCTTCTCTCCCGGAAAAGACTTATTTATATACTCTTTCTCTCTGTCAATCACGCTCATCTAGTCAATGCAGCCGCAGGGAAGTGAAGCGGCTCAGTCGTGCCTGCCTTACATGTCCATACCGTGCCCGGCACACACATCCCTGTAATAATAGCCTCCAAATCAACATCCGCTCGGGTCTTGAATGTCCAATTCTCAGCACCCCTAGGTCTATCCGGCTGAAACACAACACGTCGAATAGCCGCTGGCCCATAATCCACAATTTTGCCCCTTACCATAGCTAACCCATTTTTCTCCATCTTAGCGTTAGCATAGAACTCCTTTACCACACTCAATGGAATCGACTCCGGCTTGGCACAAAAATCCGCCCACCCCCTTTCATCTACCATATCCGCCAACTCACCATCCTCACTCGAGGGTGCAAAACCCCGTTCCTTAATTACCAATCTCATCATTAAACTATCAAACTCATCTTGCGCTTGTCGAGAAACAAATATTTTATTATCAAAATCCTCCTCCGTAGAGGGGTTCGAACTACTACCACCCACAATCCTTTGTTTCTTAGGAGCCATAATCCAAACACTTAGCAAAATAATCAACAATTGCAACAACCCTAAAAATCTTACACACAATATCCCAATTCCAATAATTCAATTCAAACAAAACAAAATAGAAGGAAAGAATTGTACCCACTTGAATTGAAGATGATAACCTTGTAAGAACTCCCCCAAACTTGAATTAGAGAATCCCTTGAAGCTTTATTGGAGGGTGTATGAATTGGAATAGAGAGGGGATTTGTGTGTATAGGTATAGATATAGTGTAGATGGGTTAGGAGAAAAGATTAATTTGAAAAGGATTTGTGTTTGGAGAATTGTAATTAGATGGGAGGTAGTTTTTTTAGGTCTTGAGATTTGAGAGAAATTTGATTTGTGTGGGGATATTAGGGAATTGGGGAAGAGATGGGTTAAGAAAAAAAATTTGTTTTTTTTTTTAAGGGAGCAGGCGCAGTTGCACGCTGTAAGGCGCAGTTGCGCGCTGTAAGGCGCAGTTGCGCGTTGTGGCTTCTGTCCAGGCTTAAAGTCCAGGCGCTCAGCAGCGCTGCTGCGCAGGAAATGGCGCAGTTGCGCGAGGTGAATTCTGTTTTTTATTATTATTTTTTTTTTGTTTGCTTTCTTCTTTTTTTTTCTTCTTCTTTCTTTTTTTTCTTTCTTTTTTTTTTCAAAGAAAATAAATCACAAAATAAATCAAAGAAAATATTTTGAAAATATTTTTTAAAATTGCAAAGTTAAACGTTGTAACACCCCCAGATCCGGGGTCCGGGATCCGGTGGTTACGGTTTCCAATTCTGTCCACAACACTTGAACTTTCCTTAACATAAAATAAATTACGTCTCTATAACCCAACACAATAATATAAAACACACCCGTTATAGTCCCAGATATGAAATCAGAGTAACACTCAAATTTTTATTAATCACATTATGAGTTCTTACAATCCAAAAGAATTTCAATATAAATACATACTCTTTGCCATCCATTTACATAAGGCATACTAGACCATATTCTTGGTACTGAAAGAATAAATATACCCTACCAATAGCTTCTTCTTCAGCTCTGGTAGTCTCATCGTCCTCGCCCGCGTCGAGTGTGCCTTGTGCGAGTCATCTGGTCTAGCTGTTGTTGTGATATAATAATAAAGCAAGGGTGAGCAATAGCCCACCAACAATAATATATAACTGAACGATAATGTATAACAGTTCAAAAGTATCTTTCAAACCATATGCCATGCCTTTACGGAAATGATGCCAGTATAATATGAACGATGAAGTTACAAGGTAACTTAAAGTATTTGTTTGTAGAAATATCTGCTACATCAAAGTAAGCGAGATATTCTTATTGTTATTAAGAAGAGGAACTTGCAAGAAAAGGTTGCAATTCCAGTTATGACCCTTTTCCAACTCTGCCAACAGTAATCATGTTGCAGGAAATAAATAAATTTGGATGATGAACCAATGATGGAGTATTCACCGCGCCCGCTGTTCCAATCTTGATGATCAGTCGAGATCGTACAGCTCAATTTAGATTTACTACCGGTAGAAGGAAGAACTGACGGCTTTACTTGTGTACCGCCTTACTAGCTCTCCCCGGCCAACGGTTGGGCCAAAGGGGATGGACCGGCGCTACTCGGCCTCTTACACGACTCCTAGTTCAAATAGAATTCATGATTCTGAATGTAACGTTCGTCCCCCTTTCCCCAAGTATAATACTTGTTGATAAGACTCCACAAAGTAGTCGTATCTAGTTGGAAAGGAAAATTTACCAATAACTCCCAAGCTATTACTTGGTAACGGATATCAACTTGTTCCAGTAATCTTACCCCTCGAAAGATGAGAAGGTAAGCAACGACTTAATAAGTCAACAGCACCCGAGTTGCGAGTGAAGGGAATACTTTATGACCGGGAAGTCGACAAGATAAATAACATTTTTCCAAGTAAGGTTCCCTTATTATTAAGAAGATAGACTCAAAGATGAATGATGTCTGGGAACCTTTCTTGATATAAGATTAATAATAATATGACTTTGAAATATTTTCTGTAATAATCGAAGAAGATAAACCTTATCGAGGTTATTCTAAGTATGGAATAAATATTCAGAGAATATTTATTGAATTAAAATATTTTACAGAATATTTGGGAATATGAAAGAATATCTTTAATCAGAGTATTTCTCAAAATAATCCCTGAAGAGATATCAGGGGAATATTTATTGAATAAATAAATATTTAAATGAATATTCAAAACAATATTCATTAATTAATAAGACCTGAAAAGAATATTTAAGGTAATAATCATAATTAATTAGGAAATTTAAATGAATATTCAAAAGTAATATTCATTGAATGAATAATATCTTAAATGAATATCAAGTAATATTCATTTAGTAATCCAAGCCTTAAGGAATATTCGAGATAATATTCGATAATTAAATCAAGCTTCAGATGAATATTAAAATAATATTCATCAAGTATTTAATATCTTAAATGAATATTCGAAAGTAATATTTATTTAATAAAATAATAATCTAAAAGAATATCCAAATAATATTCATCTAACAGTCTCATCTTTAGAAGAATATTCGAAATAATAGTCGATAATCAATTCGACTCTGAATGAATATTGAGAAGTATTATTCGTTGAATAGTTAAATTCAAATAATTATTTGAAGTAAGGATCGTTAAAATAATTAGTCTCGAACGAATATTCAAATAATATTCGTCGCCCAAATAATAGAAAATATTTACTTAAATATTTTCCTCCGAGGTAATCTCGATATATCAAGGAATATTGACTCCCGGTCTATTTTTGATTAATAAGATGTATACGCCCTTCTATGAGGGTCTTACAATAATCGGCTTATAACTGATATATAACTATCTAGCTTATAAGCCAACAATAACATTCAGGGAACAAGTATATCACTTCAACTTGAAAGTAGGCATGCATGCAATGGCATATGTATATCAGCATATATATATATATTTATTCAATCACAACAACAGCCTAAAAGAAGGGAATTGAAACTTGCCTGGTAGTCGAGTACGGTAAGGGGTAGTGGTAGCGGGTCCCGGTTCAGCTTGGTGATCTATAAATAGCCAAGGCATTCGGGATTAATCACTTAACATATTAAAAGTTAAGTTATACTTAATTCGAAACACGTTCTTGAGTTATCTCGTTATACCCCTTTTTGTGGATTACTTTTATCACTTATCCGACCCGACATCCGTTCGTTAATACGACATGTTATTGTACTTATACTTGGGACATACTTAAGTCATATGAGTTCTAAAGTCGATCGTTACGAGCCAATACTATACTCCGAGTTTTATCGTCCGTTTTCTAAGTGTTTTACCGAAGTTATAAAAGAGTCGTCTTTTAGGGGTTCGTTCGCGTTTAACCTCGACTCGAACATTTTTAATAAATCGAAAAATGATCTTTTTGACATACGGTTTTCTTTCACGCCTTCCTTTTTACCTCTAGTATTTATTTACCAAGATTCGCCATGACGTTACATAGTTTACGAGGGTTCAATTACAGTTACGAACTTTCGTTTACGGATTCGAACTACTTTTAGTAATTTGGTCATAAATCCTAAACCGTAAGTCCGTTTCATGCGATCTTTATATCAAAACGAAGCTTGAAACATAATCTATCCTATCATGGCAGAAAATGAAGCTGTACAGTGAGTTATAGCTACTGTGATGCTCGGTGTTTAATAGTCTAACGAAAATTCGGCATTACGACGGCTATAAATCGAACATTCTAAAATTCATAACAATCAATCCAAGCCACACCGGGCATACTATACATGGTTTTCATCTTAACCAGTCCAAGAAGGTTTCAATTAACCATCATAATCATCAAAACTCTTAAATCATCACTACTAACTACATAATCATGCTTTTATGCATATAACAACACCATAATCTTAACTAATCTAAAACCATCAAGAACATATATAAAACTCAAAGTAAGATCTTAGGTTCTTAAGAATTATACCTTCCTTGGAGAGTGTACAAGCTATAATAACCCTTATATAGTCCTTGTATGGCTTTAACAAAGCTTAAATCATCCAAAGAAACCAAGAAATCAAAGTTAGTTTCTTGAAAACACTATTCACCCTCATCTTTGAGGATTTATTTGAAAATGGAAAACATGGAGTTTGAAGCTAAGATTTCTAGGAGATCATTTTTATGAAATATAGGACTCACCATAAAAATTTGGAGATCAAACAATGGTTGGAAGGTGGATTTTGAAATCTTAAAACTCCAAAATTCGAAGTGCCTTGGTTTTGGGGGAAAAACAGTGAACTTCTCGAATTTATTTACCCATCCAAACGATCTTCAAAAATTATGAAATTAAATCCCCAACTTCACCTTGATGTGTAGAAGCTCCATGAATTTTTTCATGATTTTTAGATGAGTAGATCTAGGTGAAAAAAAATGGCAAAGACCCCTGCCCTGGAAAATGCAACTGCTGGAAAAATGGGGGAGAGGTGGTATTTGCTTCTTTTTCTCTCTTTTCCTCTTGCTTGGCTAGTTGTCAAATGATATTTGTGATATGTATAAGTGGGTATAGCTGCTAATACTCCTCTTAATACAAGTGTCAAAGGTTTATGGTGTGTTAGAAAAATTGATGATGTGAAGCCTTGTTGTTTTCTTCTTGTCCATCCACCTCATTACTTCCTTTTTCATTTCTTTTCTTCATTTCATTTCCACCAAATATTCTTATATATAACCCCAGCTGATCAAGTAGGGTTTTTTTTTTTTTCTCGTTACGTATTTAATCCGTAATTTCTTTCGCGTTTGCTTGATCGCTTAATCTTGTTATAAAGTTCTAGCGATTTCTAGAACACTTGTTATTCTAACTCAAAGGTTTTCATTCTAAATCCTCAAATCATACTTAATAAATAAAATCCTTGAATCCTTAACATTATAATACTCTTGTCTTGATCGTATTGATAGGCTCTTTACGGTTCGGTCAAATATTGTACCGAAAAAGAATTTGGAATTTCTGAATTCTGATCGTTTCTGCATTCACTTATTTCCTCCGCGTATTACTAATATGACTTCGAAACATCCATAACACGTCCCGTACATAGGGTGGCGTGAAAAGTTTTCCAACTTACAAAATCACTATTCATCACTTATTTTTATTTAATTCCTATAGTTGGGAAAATGAACCTGGTTCACCCTCGAGTGTTCCTTAACCTTTTTACGGAACCGCTGGGCTTATAATAGATATTGATTTGGATGACATGAGGGTATCTATTTCTCTCTAGGGAATCTTATCTTAACTTTCTAGGAGATAGATTATTCTAACCTTAGTTATCACCCAATAGCATCCTTCAGGCCATATAACCTTGGAATATATATCCTTTCATTATTCATTCATTAAAACCAGTATTACATTCTAGTTGTAACCCCTATTCATTCTTACATCAATACATAATAAAAAGTTTTAATTCTACCCAAAAATCTGGGTTCTTACAGTCTCCCCTCCTTAAAAGGATTCCGTCCCGGAATCAGGTAGAAGACAATTGGGTATTTGTTGGTTATTTCACTTTCCAATTTTCTGGTCGATCCTTACACACTCCAATCTTTCTAAAGCATCTCATACTGGTGTTACAATACACCCTTATCCGTTCTACCAATTCTTTGATACTTTCGCACAACACATCATCCGGTATACGCTCTTGTCCGTTCTTATACTATTAACCTTATTGGTACGTGCAGTGACTTCGGTATCACTAACGCGCTACGAAGTCCGGAGATAACCTCACTCGTAATTTTGCAATTCCTAATCGCTTTAATCTTCGCAATCTCGATCAATATAGAGAAGTGGAAAGATTTATTGAGAGATCACTATGATCAATTGAACATTTGTTATATTGCATAGTTAGTACAGAAGGGGGCCAGCCTTTAGTACTTGACAAGCAATTAAACAAGTCATGGCATTCCACTTAGACTTCTATCACATAGACAGATAGTCACGTAGCAGTACCTCCCCTCCTAAAAGGGTTGTTCTTCTCAATTCATAAAGAAGATGAATAAGAGAGAAGAAGAGAAAAGAGTTCTAAAGGATTATAGAAAGCTTTCATGATTGTAGAATATCATACTCAGAATTTACCTCTGAACTATAAAGGTTTATCAAAGAAGAAATTAATCATAATTATATCCAACACTATTTGATCGCAATCTCACGTGTCAACATATCTTGCTGCTTTGTCCATTATTCTATGGACAAATACTCTTGTTCAATCTTAGCGATACTCACATTCGGGAAATCCTTCAACCTTTCAGGTTAAATCTTAGATTTCTCTCTTGACATCATTATTACTGACATCCCATATCATGTTACTAGCTTTTTCATAACTATAATATTGACACTATCCGGTTGTCATCCTGAGAATTCATTATAAAACCCATTCATAACATTCCTTGCTTCTCATTCCATAGTTGCTTTCCCAGTCTTTTCTTTATCAATCACATCCTTCTTATTATTTGATTCTTATTTACTTCGGTTATTTACTTTCACCTTCATCTCTTTATTGAGACATCTTTTGCACTTGGCACCTCTTTATCGGTATTCCGTCACATTATTCTATAATCATCACGTTATTTCAATTTAAACTTTCCGAAATGAATCTGGCCCGATTCCTTTAACTTAGATTCATATAATCTACTTCTGCCAACCGTGTTTCTCATCACTTGTTCTTTTCTAACCGTGGTTTTCCACAGGTTGTCTTTCGTAAGTCAGACCAGGTCGTATATCTACATGCTCGTACTCCTATCATCTGTTGAACATCTGTATTTTACTGACGTAGCCTGGCCACATGAAAACCCGTTATGACCGTGCTATAATTTTGGGGGTAAGGCTGGCTCGAATACCGCCGCCCGAACACTTTAAACTCTCAGGTGGCCCAATAAGTCTCGGGCCCAACCGCCCTTCCCTCCAAGTCTCATTAATTCTTTCTACGGGAATACGTTTAGCATCACGAATTATCAACCTCATATTCTCTATCTTGTTTGTGCAGAAGTACACTAACACAAACTTGCTTGTCATTCATCAACATGCCATTTAGCTTATCAATAGCAGCACTTTCTTTATCTTTACGTTGTCATCTCCTTTCTTAGAAGAATCACCATCGCTTGTTGTTTACGTAGTGCGTTAATAGTTAACCCTACGGGTTTCAAATCCCTTAGGGAGACAAAGTAATCATTATTCCTTATCCATAAGGAACACTTCCTGAACTTGATGTAGATATAACATGAAGCAGATAGAATTGCAGAAGAGTTTCAAGCATCGCAGCTAGGTCCGGTTGATGAAACTATCACTTATGCATCTTCCATAAAAGACTGGAAACTTAACGGTTTACTTCATCAATTTTTTGTACCATGGTCCTGGTTTGCCTCAAAACGGAACCTTCTAAGGTACGTAATATGCTTAAGACCCATCAGGAATCGAATCTTTACTTAAACTATTATTACCGTCGATTCTTGCACGTTCATCAGAAGGAATGTAAATTCCTCCACTTCGATATGACCTTCAAGGTCCTGTCCAAATATCATTTTGTTTCTTCGGTATGAACATTGTAATTATTCTTCTATGCTTAGACTGTCGGCCACCTCATTGGCCTTTCCTGATAATAATAATTCCTTGTAATCCATGTTTTCTGGATACATTCCAACTCAAACTTTTCTACCCCATTCCCATCACTGTTGGGTGAAAGCATTCTCCCTTAAGCTCTGCTGAAGGAGAAAAATATATCTATCAGTCTTTTTCCATAAGTCATTGCTTCCACCTACCCGTGGGAACTTTATCACGTTTATTCCCAATCCTACTTAGGATACTTCTTTTCTTAGTTCTTTCCTTATCTTAGGATAATCCCAACCTTTATAGGTTCAATCCATACTTCCTCAGGGTTTCATATATGCCTCATCTGGCATTATTGTTACTATGTCATACATTCCTTACCAAACTTCCATTTTGAAGTTCGGAATATTACCTTTTTTTCCTTGTAAGGTTTCTTAGGTCATCCTCATCATTCCTCCTGTATTTTCTGGGTACAGGGTATATCAAAACGTCATTGATCAATACTTTAATAATTCTGTCTATGTTCTTTCCAGAACTCTCTTTTTAATGATCCTTACCGGTCATTGTTGCCTTAGCAAGTCCAACCCATATCATCTGAATTCATAATGTCGTTATTAGGGTTAATGCCATCCCTTGTGCATTCCCAAGGGTTTGTCTTAATTTATGGATATCCTATCCTTAATTCAACTGCCAAGGAATTCTTGCATCCTATATTTGGCAATCAGATCATGTATCCCAAATAAGGGTGTCTTTTCAATCATTCTCATTTGATAATCGATTGGTAACTTAATGCCACCCTCTTCTTTCAGATAGTTATCAACCTATTGGGCCTTCCAAAAGGCAATGTATGCCTATCTGCTCTCTTACAGAACTTGGTAATGGTAGCAAGGATGTTTTGGAAGATATTGGTCGAGTTCAACGTGAATCTTTTAGTACTCATCGTTCTTCTCAAAGGTACTTGCCTTAGACAAAATTTCTACAGCATACTGATCGATCTCTGACCATTTCTATACTCTCTTCATAAACCTTCGTTGTTTACTTTCCTTAGTCATAATATATTCATGGTATTCATGACACCCTAACATCATACATCTCAAGTCATTATACTTCCATTTTACTCATAATCTTGGACAACCATATACACATGAGTCACTTTAGTACGGGTTACCCCATCCCAAAAAGGTCTAGTAAATTCCCCATCAAAACATGGGTTGTAAAGGGTTTAGTAGAAGACTCCTACAATCTCATTAATATTTCCTTTATATCAGAAGCCCTTGCAGTCGGTGCTTACTTAGAAGCAACCCTGCTTTGTCTTTTCATTGCTGGTCTAGTCACTTTATAGTCCGTTGTGACTTGGCCTCATCTGGCCACACTAAAATAAAAATATATGATTTTAGGGGTTGGCTAATAGCATTACTTTTCTAGCAATTACCGGCATAGTGCCTTCTTCTTTGATACCTTTCTACCTTTCCAAAACTTCACTCCATATAAGTCTTAATCGACTACTCGGCACCGTCTCCGGTCACCTTTCCTCCACTTTTATCTTTTCAACTATTCTTATCAATCCTGCGTGCCACACAAGCTTACCATTCCTGGCACAACAGCCTTTTCATTTAAGTCAATCCTGGAATTTCTCAGTCCGGCTAGTTTCTTACTTACATTTCCTATTTTCGTCCAATCTCACTTCATCATTTTATCACTACCGTCGATTGTAATGCTCAGGGTCCGTTTACTAACCCATTTTACAGCATCCTTACCCAAATCACAGGGTTTGCTCCAATTTTTACTCTCTTCCATGACATTCTCTGATAATCAGAAAGACAAGGTTTGCCAAAATTCACCGAATTCCTTTCCAGACTCAGGGAAATTTTGATCAATCTACCCATCGACTGGTAACACTAAGGAGACCAGTTCCGAAACCTGAAGAATAGTTCTATGAACCTCCTAGTAGGTAGAACCGTAAGCAGTCATAATTAACGAAATAATCGTCATCGGGTTGGAAATTTAACCCCTGGAGAGGAACCAATTATATACATCCCTTAGAATGGAATCAACAGTTTTAAACTGAAACTTGTCACAACGTCCTGATATCTATACGTCCTGATATTCAATATTACCAAATGTTAGTCTACCTAACCCTTTATGCGAAGCGTCATTGGAAGCACAAAGTCTCCTTTTTCCATTAAGCAATGCCAGCTCTTGGTCATTACCAATTTCACCTTTTAGCTCCAGGAAGATTTTCTCACATTTTTCTCTTTAACTGCTGATCGTATTACTTGACCTATTATAATTCCGTGTCGGAGTAAACTTAAGGTAACTACTATAATCCATTCAAAGAGAAGAAGGAATTTAATATTCCTCTGAATCACATGCATCTAACGTTTCTGGTTCATCATTTAACTGAGTTGAATTAACTCTATACTCAGTCTCTGGCAGTAGTCTCATTACGAGTTCATCTTGACTCACTGGTCTTATCTTCCGGTAGGTTCTGAGATCATTGTCTTGCTTACTACTTCCTTATATACTTTACCCAATCATGCTATCACTTCCCAATGTCTTTACTTTCTAAATGATTCATTCATAAAATGAACATTTTCCTTAATAAAACCACCTTATTAACCTCAATTTGGTTCCATAATTTACAACCTACGATACCTGCCTTCTCATGGCGAATTATTACTGACCATATTCATACTAATTCATTTATCAAATGATATGGCACTTACTGCCTCCTTCTCAACTATTCCTAGGGACTCTGCTCCTCGCCCTAAATTGATGTCTTTAATAATCATACACCCCTCTAGCTCTTTCTTTGTTAAGATGAAAATCTCTAAGGATTCTCATCTATTTCCGTATAAGATCTCAAGTAATTCTTCCAATCCTTCATTCTTGCTGGTACTACATCTGGTAGCCCGGTTATGAATTCAACATGCATCTTCAGATCTCTTAATAATATCTCGGTTCTTTATACTCACTTTTCTGAGCACCATATCTTAATCATCACAGTCATTCTGGCTGCGACCCTCATTACCCATGGGTAAGCTCCTCATCCTAACAGGATTTTACTTATCTGCTGGAACCTCTTCCGGGTCTCTAGTAGGGTACTCTATGGAATTTACCTGCTGATCTTCAGCATATAATAAATCATCATCGCGCTGCTACTCGTATGCCTCAAGGTCTGTTGCCTTACTTGTCGATGCGATATCGAGCTAAGTTACTATCATGATACTTAATAGTTCCCATAAGGGTTTTATAGGTCATCACTACATTAAGTAGTCCGACTATGAACTTGGCAAGAGTTCTTATTATCTTAGTGAATTTATTGTTTTAACGTCGCCTCATCTCTGGGGTTTATAACGTATGCTCTGATACCACTTCTGTAACACCCCCAGATCCGGTGGTTACGGTTTCCAATTCTGTCCACAACACTTGAACTTTCCTTAACATAAAATAAATTACGTCTCTATAACCCAACACAATAATATAAAACACACCCGTTATAGTCCCAGATATGAAATCAGAGTAACACTCAAATTTTTATTAATCACATTATGAGTTCTTACAATCCAAAAGAATTTCAATATAAATACATACTCTTTGCCATCCATTTACATAAGGCATACTAGACCATATTCTTGGTACTGAAAGAATAAATATACCCTACCAATAGCTTCTTCTTCAGCTCTGGTAGTCTCATCGTCCTCGCCCGCGTCGAGTGTGCCTTGTGCGAGTCATCTGGTCTAGCTGTTGTTGTGATATAATAATAAAGCAAGGGTGAGCAATAGCCCACCAACAATAATATATAACTGAACGATAATGTATAACAGTTCAAAAGTATCTTTCAAACCATATGCCATGCCTTTACGGAAATGATGCCAGTATAATATGAACGATGAAGTTACAAGGTAACTTAAAGTATTTGTTTGTAGAAATATCTGCTACATCAAAGTAAGCGAGATATTCTTATTGTTATTAAGAAGAGGAACTTGCAAGAAAAGGTTGCAATTCCAGTTATGACCTTTTTCCAACTCTGCCAACAGTAATCATGTTGCAGGAAATAAATAAATTTGGATGATGAACCAATGATGGAGTATTCACCGCGCCCGCTGTTCCAATCTTGATGATCAGTCGAGATCGTACAGCTCAATTTAGATTTACTACCGGTAGAAGGAAGAACTGACGGCTTTACTTGTGTACCGCCTTACTAGCTCTCCCCGGCCAACGGTTGGGCCAAAGGGGATGGACCGGCGCTACTCGGCCTCTTACACGACTCCTAGTTCAAATAGAATTCATGATTCTGAATGTAACGTTCGTCCCCCTTTCCCCAAGTATAATACTTGTTGATAAGACTCCACAAAGTAGTCGTATCTAGTTGGAAAGGAAAATTTACCAATAACTCCCAAGCTATTACTTGGTAACGGATATCAACTTGTTCCAGTAATCTTACCCCTCGAAAGATGAGAAGGTAAGCAACGACTTAATAAGTCAACAGCACCCGAGTTGCGAGTGAAGGGAATACTTTATGACCGGGAAGTCAACAAGATAAATAACATTTTTCCAAGTAAGGTTCCCTTATTATTAAGAAGATAGACTCAAAGATGAATGATGTCTGGGAACCTTTCTTGATATAAGATTAATAATAATATGACTTTGAAATATTTTCTGTAATAATCGAAGAAGATAAACCTTATCGAGGTTATTCTAAGTATGGAATAAATATTCAGAGAATATTTATTGAATTAAAATATTTTACAGAATATTTGGGAATATGAAAGAATATCTTTAATCAGAGTATTTCTCAAAATAATCCCTGAAGAGATATCAGGGGAATATTTATTGAATAAATAAATATTTAAATGAATATTCAAAACAATATTCATTAATTAATAAGACCTGAAAAGAATATTTAAGGTAATAATCATAATTAATTAGGAAATTTAAATGAATATTCAAAAGTAATATTCATTGAATGAATAATATCTTAAATGAATATCAAGTAATATTCATTTAGTAATCCAAGCCTTAAGGAATATTCGAGATAATATTCGATAATTAAATCAAGCTTCAGATGAATATTAAAATAATATTCATCAAGTATTTAATATCTTAAATGAATATTCGAAAGTAATATTTATTTAATAAAATAATAATCTAAAAGAATATCCAAATAATATTCATCTAACAGTCTCATCTTTAGAAGAATATTCGAAATAATAGTCGATAATCAATTCGACTCTGAATGAATATTGAGAAGTATTATTCGTTGAATAGTTAAATTCAAATAATTATTTGAAGTAAGGATCGTTAAAATAATTAGTCTCGAACGAATATTCAAATAATATTCGTCGCCCAAATAATAGAAAATATTTACTTAAATATTTTCCTCCGAGGTAATCTCGATATATCAAGGAATATTGACTCCCGGTCTATTTTTGATTAATAAGATGTATACGCCCTTCTATGAGGGTCTTACAATAATCGGCTTATAACTGATATATAACTATCTAGCTTATAAGCCAACAATAACATTCAGGGAACAAGTATATCACTTCAACTTGAAAGTAGGCATGCATGCAATGGCATATGTATATCAGCATATATATATATATATTTATTCAATCACAACAACAGCCTAAAAGAAGGGAATTGAAACTTGCCTGGTAGTCGAGTACGGTAAGGGGTAGTGGTAGCGGGTCCCGGTTCAGCTTGGTGATCTATAAATAGCCAAGGCATTCGGGATTAATCACTTAACATATTAAAAGTTAAGTTATACTTAATTCGAAACACGTTCTTGAGTTATCTCGTTATACCCCTTTTTGTGGATTACTTTTATCACTGATCCGACCCGACATCCGTTCGTTAATACGACATGTTATTGTACTTATACTTGGGACATACTTAAGTCATATGAGTTCTAAAGTCGATCGTTACGAGCCAATACTATACTCCGAGTTTTATCGTCCGTTTTCTAAGTGTTTTACCGAAGTTATAAAAGAGTCGTCTTTTAGGGGTTCGTTCGCGTTTAACCTCGACTCGAACATTTTTAATAAATCGAAAAATGATCTTTTTGACATACGGTTTTCTTTCACGCCTTCCTTTTTACCTCTAGTATTTATTTACCAAGATTCGCCATGACGTTACATAGTTTACGAGGGTTCAATTACAGTTACGAACTTTCGTTTACGGATTCGAACTACTTTTAGTAATTTGGTCATAAATCCTAAACCGTAAGTCCGTTTCATGCGATCTTTATATCAAAACGAAGCTTGAAACATAATCTATCCTATCATGGCAGAAAATGAAGCTGTACAGTGAGTTATAGCTACTGTGATGCTCGGTGTTTAATAGTCTAACGAAAATTCGGCATTACGACGGCTATAAATCGAACGTTCTAAAATTCATAACAATCAATCCAAGCCACACCGGGCATACTATACATGGTTTTCATCTTAACCAGTCCAAGAAGGTTTCAATTAACCATCATAATCATCAAAACTCTTAAATCATCACTACTAACTACATAATCATGCTTTTATGCATATAACAACACCATAATCTTAACTAATCTAAAACCATCAAGAACATATATAAAACTCAAAGTAAGATCTTAGGTTCTTAAGAATTATACCTTCCTTGGAGAGTGTACAAGCTATAATAACCCTTATATAGTCCTTGTATGGCTTTAACAAAGCTTAAATCATCCAAAGAAACCAAGAAATCAAAGTTAGTTTCTTGAAAACACTATTCACCCTCATCTTTGAGGATTTATTTGAAAATGGAAAACATGGAGTTTGAAGCTAAGATTTCTAGGAGATCATTTTTATGAAATATAGGACTCACCATAAAAATTTGGAGATCAAACAATGGTTGGAAGGTGGATTTTGAAATCTTAAAACTCCAAAATTCGAAGTGCCTTGGTTTTGGGGGAAAAACAGTGAACTTCTCGAATTTATTTACCCATCCAAACGATCTTCAAAAATTATGAAATTAAATCCCCAACTTCACCTTGATGTGTAGAAGCTCCATGAATTTTTTCATGATTTTTAGATGAGTAGATCTAGGTGAAAAAAAATGGCAAAGACCCCTGCCCTGGAAAATGCAACTGCTGGAAAAATGGGGGAGAGGTGGTATTTGCTTCTTTTTCTCTCTTTTCCTCTTGCTTGGCTAGTTGTCAAATGATATTTGTGATATGTATAAGTGGGTATAGCTGCTAATACTCCTCTTAATACAAGTGTCAAAGGTTTATGGTGTGTTAGAAAAATTGATGATGTGAAGCCTTGTTGTTTTCTTCTTGTCCATCCACCTCATTACTTCCTTTTTCATTTCTTTTCTTCATTTCATTTCCACCAAATATTCTTATATATAACCCCAGCTGATCAAGTAGGGTTTTTTTTTTTTCTCGTTACGTATTTAATCCGTAATTTCTTTCGCGTTTGCTTGATCGCTTAATCTTGTTATAAAGTTCTAGCGATTTCTAGAACACTTGTTATTCTAACTCAAAGGTTTTCATTCTAAATCCTCAAATCATACTTAATAAATAAAATCCTTGAATCCTTAACATTATAATACTCTTGTCTTGATCGTATTGATAGGCTCTTTACGGTTCGGTCAAATATTGTACCGAAAAAGAATTTGGAATTTCTGAATTCTGATCGTTTCTGCATTCACTTATTTCCTCCGCGTATTACTAATATGACTTCGAAACATCCATAACACGTCCCGTACATAGGGTGGCGTGAAAAGTTTTCCAACTTACAAAATCACTATTCATCACTTATTTTTATTTAATTCCTATAGTTGGGAAAATGAACCTGGTTCACCCTCGAGTGTTCCTTAACCTTTTTACGGAACCGCTGGGCTTATAATAGATATTGATTTGGATGACATGAGGGTATCTATTTCTCTCTAGGGAATCTTATCTTAACTTTCTAGGAGATAGATTATTCTAACCTTAGTTATCACCCAATAGCATCCTTCAGGCCATATAACCTTGGAATATATATCCTTTCATTATTCATTCATTAAAACCAGTATTACATTCTAGTTGTAACCCCTATTCATTCTTACATCAATACATAATAAAAAGTTTTAATTCTACCCAAAAATCTGGGTTCTTACAAACGTGCTTGAGCTGGAGCAATTTCAGGATGGGTGACCCCCTGGGAAGTCCCCTTTTTTTCAATTTTTTTTTATTTTGAAAATATTTTTTAAAATTGCAAACCAAGGTAAAAATATTAATTTAAAATAAATGGAGGAAGACAAATGATTTTAATATTTTTCAATTTAAAAATGCAAAAGGTGTTTAATTTTTGTAATATGTGATGCTTAATTTATTATGTAAAATTGATTTAATATTCGTTAAGAAAACATTGAAAAGGTGAATAATATTCGTTAACAAATAAAATTGTGATTTAAGAAAAAAAATGAAAATTCGAAGTACATATAAAAGAGAGGAAAAACAAGCAATACGGGTGTTTTCCAATTTATAAGTTTAAAGTTTCGGTAATTATCAGATGTGGCATTCCGGGCCGGGTGGGTTGATATGCATCGAAACTACAAAGTTAAACGTGCTTGAGCTGGAGCAATTTCAGGATGGGTGACCCCCTGGGAAGTCCCCTTTTTTTCAATTTTTTTTTATTTTGAAAATATTTTTTAAAATTGCAAACCACGGTAAAAATATGAATTTAAAATAAATGGAGGAAGACAAATGATTTTAATATTTTTCAATTTAAAAATTCAAAAGGTGTATAATTTTTGTAATATGTGATGCTTAATTTATTATGTAAAATTGATTTAATATTCGTTAAGAAAACATTGAAAAGGTGAATAATATTCGTTAAGAAATATAATTGTGATTTAAGAAAAAAAATGAAAATTCGAAGTACATATAAAAGAGAGGAAAAACATGCAATACGGGTGTTTTCCAATTTATAAGTTTAAAGTTTCGGTAATTATCAGATGTGGCATTCCTGGCCGGGTGGATTGATATGCATCGAAACTACAAAGTTAAACGTGCTTGAGCTGGAGCAATTTCAGGATGGGTGACCCCCTGGGAAGTCCCCTTTTTTTCAATTTTTTTTTATTTTGAAAATATTTTTTAAAATTGCAAACCACGGTAAAAATATGAATTTAAAATAAATGGAGGAAGACAAATGATTTTAATATTTTTCAATTTAAAAATGCAAAGGTGTTTAATTTTTGTAATATGTGATGCTTAATTTATTATGTAAAATTGATTTAATATTCGTTAAGAAAACATTGAAAAGGTGAATAATATTCGTTAAGAAATAAAATTGTGATTTAAGAAAAAAAATGAAAATTCGAAGTACATATAAAAGAGAGGAAAAACAAGCAATACGGGTGTTTTCCAATTTATAAGTTTAAAGTTTCGGTAATTATCAGATGTGGCATTCCTGGCCGGGTGGGTTGATATGCATCGAAACTACAAAGTTAAACGTGCTTGAGCTGGAGCAATTTCAGGATGGGTGACCCCCTGGGAAGTCCCCCTTTTTTTCAATTTTTTTTTTATTTTGAAAATATTTTTTAAAATTGCAAACCACGGTAAAAATATGAATTTAAAATAAATGGAGGAAGACAAATGATTTTAATATTTTTCAATTTAAAAATGCAAAAGGTGTTTAATTTTTGTAATATGTGATGCTTAATTTATTATGTAAAATTGATTTAATATTCGTTAAGAAAACATTGAAAAGGTGAATAATATTCGTTAAGAAATATAATTGTGATTTAAGAAAAAAAATGAAAATTCGAAGTACATATAAAAGAGAGGAAAAACATGCAATACGGGTGTTTTCCAATTTATAAGTTTAAAGTTTCGGTAATTATCAGATGTGGCATTCCTGGCCGGGTGGATTGATATGCATCGAAACTACAAAGTTAAACGTGCTTGAGCTGGAGCAATTTCAGGATGGGTGACCCCCTGGGAAGTCCCCTTTTTTTCAATTTTTTTTTATTTTGAAAATATTTTTTAAAATTGCAAACCACGGTAAAAATATGAATTTAAAATAAATGGAGGAAGACAAATGATTTTAATATTTTTCAATTTAAAAATGCAAAGGTGTTTAATTTTTGTAATATGTGATGCTTAATTTATTATGTAAAATTGATTTAATATTCGTTAAGAAAACATTGAAAAGGTGAATAATATTCGTTAAGAAATAAAATTGTGATTTAAGAAAAAAAATGAAAATTCGAAGTACATATAAAAGAGAGGAAAAACAAGCAATACGGGTGTTTTCCAATTTATAAGTTTAAAGTTTCGGTAATTATCAGATGTGGCATTCCTGGCCGGGTGGGTTGATATGCATCGAAACTACAAAGTTAAACGTGCTTGAGCTGGAGCAATTTCAGGATGGGTGACCCCCTGGGAAGTCCCCCTTTTTTTCAATTTTTTTTTTATTTTGAAAATATTTTTTAAAATTGCAAACCACGGTAAAAATATGAATTTAAAATAAATGGAGGAAGACAAATGATTTTAATATTTTTCAATTTAAAAATGCAAAAGGTGTTTAATTTTTGTAATATGTGATGCTTAATTTATTATGTAAAATTGATTTAGTATTCGTTAAGAAAACATTGAAAAGGTGAATAATATTCGTTAAGAAATATAATTGTGATTTAAGAAAAAAAATGAAAATTCGAAGTACATATAAAAGAGAGGAAAAACATGCAATACGGGTGTTTTCCAATTTATAAGTTTAAAGTTTCGGTAATTATCAGATGTGGCATTCCTGGCCGGGTGGATTGATATGCATCGAAACTACAAAGTTAAACGTGCTTGAGCTGGAGCAATTTCAGGATGGGTGACCCCCTGGGAAGTCCCATTTTTTTCAATTTTTTTTATTTTGAAAATATTTTTTAAAATTGCAAACCACGGTAAAAATATGAATTTAAAATAAATGGAGGAAGACAAATGATTTTAATATTTTTCAATTTAAAAATTCAAAAGGTGTATAATTTTTGTAATATGTGATGCTTAATTTATTATGTAAAATTGATTTAGTATTCGTTAAGAAAACATTGAAAAGGTGAATAATATTCGTTAAGAAATATAATTGTGATTTAAGAAAAAAAATGAAAATTCGAAGTACATATAAAAGAGAGGAAAAACATGCAATACGGGTGTTTTCCAATTTATAAGTTTAAAGTTTCGGTAATTATCAGATGTGGCATTCCTGGCCGGGTGGATTGATATGCATCGAAACTACAAAGTTAAACGTGCTTGAGCTGGAGCAATTTCAGGATGGGTGACCCCCTGGGAAGTCCCCTTTTTTTCAATTTTTTTTTATTTTGAAAATATTTTTTAAAATTGCAAACCACGGTAAAAATATGAATTTAAAATAAATGGAGGAAGACAAATGATTTTAATATTTTTCAATTTAAAAATGCAAAGGTGTTTAATTTTTGTAATATGTGATGCTTAATTTATTATGTAAAATTGATTTAATATTCGTTAAGAAAACATTGAAAAGGTGAATAATATTCGTTAAGAAATAAAATTGTGATTTAAGAAAAAAAAATGAAAATTCGAAGTACATATAAAAGAGAGGAAAAACAAGCAATACGGGTGTTTTCCAATTTATAAGTTTAAAGTTTCGGTAATTATCAGATGTGGCATTCCTGGCCGGGTGGGTTGATATGCATCGAAACTACAAAGTTAAACGTGCTTGAGCTGGAGCAATTTCAGGATGGGTGACCCCCTGGGAAGTCCCCCTTTTTTTCAATTTTTTTTTTATTTTGAAAATATTTTTTAAAATTGCAAACCACGGTAAAAATATGAATTTAAAATAAATGGAGGAAGACAAATGATTTTAATATTTTTCAATTTAAAAATGCAAAAGGTGTTTAATTTTTGTAATATGTGATGCTTAATTTATTATGTAAAATTGATTTAGTATTCGTTAAGAAAACATTGAAAAGGTGAATAATATTCGTTAAGAAATATAATTGTGATTTAAGAAAAAAAATGAAAATTCGAAGTACATATAAAAGAGAGGAAAAACATGCAATACGGGTGTTTTCCAATTTATAAGTTTAAAGTTTCGGTAATTATCAGATGTGGCATTCCTGGCCGGGTGGATTGATATGCATCGAAACTACAAAGTTAAACGTGCTTGAGCTGGAGCAATTTCAGGATGGGTGACCCCCTGGGAAGTCCCATTTTTTTCAATTTTTTTTATTTTGAAAATATTTTTTAAAATTGCAAACCACGGTAAAAATATGAATTTAAAATAAATGGAGGAAGACAAATGATTTTAATATTTTTCAATTTAAAAATTCAAAAGGTGTATAATTTTTGTAATATGTGATGCTTAATTTATTATGTAAAATTGATTTAGTATTCGTTAAGAAAACATTGAAAAGGTGAATAATATTCGTTAAGAAATATAATTGTGATTTAAGAAAAAAAATGAAAATTCGAAGTACATATAAAAGAGAGGAAAAACATGCAATACGGGTGTTTTCCAATTTATAAGTTTAAAGTTTCGGTAATTATCAGATGTGGCATTCCTGGCCGGGTGGATTGATATGCATCGAAACTACAAAGTTAAACGTGCTTGAGCTGGAGCAATTTCAGGATGGGTGACCCCCTGGGAAGTCCCCTTTTTTTCAATTTTTTTTTATTTTGAAAATATTTTTTAAAATTGCAAACCACGTTAAAAATATGAATTTAAAATAAATGGAGGAAGACAAATGATTTTAATATTTTTCAATTTAAAAATGCAAAGGTGTTTAATTTTTGTAATATGTGATGCTTAATTTATTATGTAAAATTGATTTAATATTCGTTAAGAAAACATTGAAAAGGTGAATAATATTCGTTAAGAAATAAAATTGTGATTTAAGAAAAAAAATGAAAATTCGAAGTACATATAAAAGAGAGGAAAAACAAGCAATACGGGTGTTTTCCAATTTATAAGTTTAAAGTTTCGGTAATTATCAGATGTGGCATTCCTGGCCGGGTGGGTTGATATGCATCGAAACTACAAAGTTAAACGTGCTTGAGCTGGAGCAATTTCAGGATGGGTGACCCCCTGGGAAGTCCCCCTTTTTTTCAATTTTTTTTTTATTTTGAAAATATTTTTTAAAATTGCAAACCACGGTAAAAATATGAATTTAAAATAAATGGAGGAAGACAAATGATTTTAATATTTTTCAATTTAAAAATGCAAAAGGTGTTTAATTTTTGTAATATGTGATGCTTAATTTATTATGTAAAATTGATTTAATATTCGTTAAGAAAACATTGAAAAGGTGAATAATATTCGTTAAGAAATATAATTGTGATTTAAGAAAAAAAATGAAAATTCGAAGTACATATAAAAGAGAGGAAAAACATGCAATACGGGTGTTTTCCAATTTATAAGTTTAAAGTTTCGGTAATTATCAGATGTGGCATTCCTGGCCGGGTGGATTGATATGCATCGAAACTACAAAGTTAAACGTGCTTGAGCTGGAGCAATTTCAGTATGGGTGACCCCCTGGGAAGTCCCCTTTTTTTCAATTTTTTTTTATTTTGAAAATATTTTTTAAAATTGCAAACCACGGTAAAAATATGAATTTAAAATAAATGGAGGAAGACAAATGATTTTAATATTTTTCAATTTAAAAATGCAAAGGTGTTTAATTTTTGTAATATGTGATGCTTAATTTATTATGTAAAATTGATTTAATATTCGTTAAGAAAACATTGAAAAGGTGAATAATATTCGTTAAGAAATAAAATTGTGATTTAAGAAAAAAAATGAAAATTCGAAGTACATATAAAAGAGAGGAAAAACAAGCAATACGGGTGTTTTCCAATTTATAAGTTTAAAGTTTCGGTAATTATCAGATGTGGCATTCCTGGCCGGGTGGGTTGATATACATCGAAACTACAAAGTTAAACGTGCTTGAGCTGGAGCAATTTCAGGATGGGTGACCCCCTGGGAAGTCCCCCTTTTTTTCAATTTTTTTTTTATTTTGAAAATATTTTTTAAAATTGCAAACCACGGTAAAAATATGAATTTAAAATAAATGGAGGAAGACAAATGATTTTAATATTTTTCAATTTAAAAATGCAAAAGGTGTTTAATTTTTGTAATATGTGATGCTTAATTTATTATGTAAAATTGATTTAATATTCGTTAAGAAAACATTGAAAAGGTGAATAATATTCGTTAAGAAATAAAATTGTGATTTAAGAAAAAAAATGAAAATTCGAAGTACATATAAAAGAGAGGAAAAACAAGCAATACGGGTGTTTTCCAATTTATAAGTTTAAAGTTTCGGTAATTATCAGATGTGGCATTCCTGGCCGGGTGGGTTGATATGCATCGAAACTACAAAGTTAAACGTGCTTGAGCTGGAGCAATTTCAGGATGGGTGACCCCCTGGGAAGTCCCCTTTTTTTCAATTTTTTTTTTATTTTGAAAATATTTTTAAAATTGCAAACCACGGTAAAAATATGAATTTAAAATAAATGGAGGAAGACAAATGATTTTAATATTTTTCAATTTTAAATTTAATTTAAAAATGCAAAAGGTGTTTAATTTTTGTAATATGTGATGCTTAATTTATTATGTAAAATTGATTTAATATTCGTTAAGAAAACATTGAAAAGGTGAATAATATTCGTTAAGAAATAAAATTGTGATTTAAGAAAAAAAATGAAAATTCGAAGTACATATAAAAGAGAGGAAAAACAAGCAATACGGGTGTTTTCCAATTTATAAGTTTAAAGTTTCGGTAATTATCAGATGTGGCATTCCTGGCCGGGTGGGTTGATATGCATCGAAACTACAAAGTTAAACGTGCTTGAGCTGGAGCAATTTCAGGATGGGTGACCCCCCGGGAAGTCCTCTTTTTTTCAATTTTTTTTTATTTTGAAAATATTTTTTAAAATTGCAAACCACGGTAAAAATATGAATTTAAAATAAATGGAGGAAGACAAATGATTTTAATATTTTTCAATTTAAAAATGCAAAAGGTGTTTAATTTTTGTAATATGTGATGCTTAATTTATTATGTAAAATTGATTTAATATTCGTTAAGAAAACATTGAAAAGGTGAATAATATTCGTTAAGAAATAAAATTGTGATTTAAGAAAAAAAATGAAAATTCGAAGTACATATAAAAGAGAGGAAAAACAAGCAATACGGGTGTTTTCCAATTTATAAGTTTAAAGTTTCGGTAATTATCAGATGTGGCATTCCTGGCCGGGTTGGTTGATATGCATCGAAACTACAAAGTTAAACGTGCTTGAGCTGGAGCAATTTCAGGATGGGTGACCCCTGGGAAGTCCCCTTTTTTTCAATTTTTTTTTTATTTTGAAAATATTTTTTAAAATTGCAAACCACGGTAAAAATATGAATTTAAAATAAATGGAGGAAGACAAATGATTTTAATATTTTTCAATTTAAAAATGCAAAAGGTGTTTAATTTTTGTAATATGTGATGCTTAATTTATTATGTAAAATTGATTTAATATTCGTTAAGAAAACATTGAAAAGGTGAATAATATTCGTTAAGAAATATAATTGTGATTTAAGAAAAAAAATGAAAATTCGAAGTACATATAAAAGAGAGGAAAAACATGCAATACGGGTGTTTTCCAATTTATAAGTTTAAAGTTTCGGTAATTATCAGATGTGGCATTCCTGGCCGGGTGGATTGATATGCATCGAAACTACAAAGTTAAACGTGCTTGAGCTGGAGCAATTTCAGTATGGGTGACCCCCTGGGAAGTCCCCTTTTTTTCAATTTTTTTTTATTTTGAAAATATTTTTTAAAATTGCAAACCACGGTAAAAATATGAATTTAAAATAAATGGAGGAAGACAAATGATTTTAATATTTTTCAATTTAAAAATGCAAAGGTGTTTAATTTTTGTAATATGTGATGCTTAATTTATTATGTAAAATTGATTTAATATTCGTTAAGAAAACATTGAAAAGGTGAATAATATTCGTTAAGAAATAAAATTGTGATTTAAGAAAAAAAATGAAAATTCGAAGTACATATAAAAGAGAGGAAAAACAAGCAATACGGGTGTTTTCCAATTTATAAGTTTAAAGTTTCGGTAATTATCAGATGTGGCATTCCTGGCCGGGTGGGTTGATATACATCGAAACTACAAAGTTAAACGTGCTTGAGCTGGAGCAATTTCAGGATGGGTGACCCCCTGGGAAGTCCCCCTTTTTTTCAATTTTTTTTTATTTTGAAAATATTTTTTAAAATTGCAAACCACGGTAAAAATATGAATTTAAAATAAATGGAGGAAGACAAATGATTTTAATATTTTTCAATTTAAAAATGCAAAAGGTGTTTAATTTTTGTAATATGTGATGCTTAATTTATTATGTAAAATTGATTTAATATTCGTTAAGAAAACATTGAAAAGGTGAATAATATTCGTTAAGAAATAAAATTGTGATTTAAGAAAAAAAATGAAAATTCGAAGTACATATAAAAGAGAGGAAAAACAAGCAATACGGGTGTTTTCCAATTTATAAGTTTAAAGTTTCGGTAATTATCAGATGTGGCATTCCTGGCCGGGTGGGTTGATATGCATCGAAACTACAAAGTTAAACGTGCTTGAGCTGGAGCAATTTCAGGATGGGTGACCCCCTGGGAAGTCCCCTTTTTTTCAATTTTTTTTTTATTTTGAAAATATTTTTTAAAATTGCAAACCACGGTAAAAATATGAATTTAAAATAAATGGAGGAAGACAAATGATTTTAATATTTTTCAATTTTAAATTTAATTTAAAAATGCAAAAGGTGTTTAATTTTTGTAATATGTGATGCTTAATTTATTATGTAAAATTGATTTAATATTCGTTAAGAAAACATTGAAAAGGTGAATAATATTCGTTAAGAAATAAAATTGTGATTTAAGAAAAAAAATGAAAATTCGAAGTACATATAAAAGAGAGGAAAAACAAGCAATACGGGTGTTTTCCAATTTATAAGTTTAAAGTTTCGGTAATTATCAGATGTGGCATTCCTGGCCGGGTGGGTTGATATGCAT
Source organism: Saposhnikovia divaricata (assembly GCA_036435485.1). Taxonomy (NCBI): domain Eukaryota; kingdom Viridiplantae; phylum Streptophyta; class Magnoliopsida; order Apiales; family Apiaceae; genus Saposhnikovia; species Saposhnikovia divaricata. The sequence continues at coordinate 47,338,215 of CM071594.1, read as the reverse complement.
CGAAACTACAAAGTTAAACGTGCTTGAGCTGGAGCAATTTCAGGATGGGTGACCCCTGGGAAGTCCCCTTTTTTTCAATTTTTTTTTTATTTTGAAAATATTTTTTAAAATTGCAAACCACGGTAAAAATATGAATTTAAAATAAATGGAGGAAGACAAATGATTTTAATATTTTTCAATTTAAAAATGCAAAAGGTGTTTAATTTTTGTAATATGTGATGCTTAATTTATTATGTAAAATTGATTTAATATTCGTTAAGAAAACATTGAAAAGGTGAATAATATTCGTTAAGAAATATAATTGTGATTTAAGAAAAAAAATGAAAATTCGAAGTACATATAAAAGAGAGGAAAAACATGCAATACGGGTGTTTTCCAATTTATAAGTTTAAAGTTTCGGTAATTATCAGATGTGGCATTCCTGGCCGGGTGGATTGATATGCATCGAAACTACAAAGTTAAACGTGCTTGAGCTGGAGCAATTTCAGTATGGGTGACCCCCTGGGAAGTCCCCTTTTTTTCAATTTTTTTTTATTTTGAAAATATTTTTTAAAATTGCAAACCACGGTAAAAATATGAATTTAAAATAAATGGAGGAAGACAAATGATTTTAATATTTTTCAATTTAAAAATGCAAAAGGTGTTTAATTTTTGTAATATGTGATGCTTAATTTATTATGTAAAATTGATTTAATATTCGTTAAGAAAACATTGAAAAGGTGAATAATATTCGTTAAGAAATAAAATTGTGATTTAAGAAAAAAAATGAAAATTCGAAGTACATATAAAAGAGAGGAAAAACAAGCAATACGGGTGTTTTCCAATTTATAAGTTTAAAGTTTCGGTAATTATCAGATGTGGCATTCCTGGCCGGGTTGGTTGATATGCATCGAAACTACAAAGTTAAACGTGCTTGAGCTGGAGCAATTTCAGGATGGGTGACCCCTGGGAAGTCCCCTTTTTTTCAATTTTTTTTTTATTTTGAAAATATTTTTTAAAATTGCAAACCACGGTAAAAATATGAATTTAAAATAAATGGAGGAAGACAAATGATTTTAATATTTTTCAATTTAAAAATGCAAAAGGTGTTTAATTTTTGTAATATGTGATGCTTAATTTATTATGTAAAATTGATTTAATATTCGTTAAGAAAACATTGAAAAGGTGAATAATATTCGTTAAGAAATATAATTGTGATTTAAGAAAAAAAATGAAAATTCGAAGTACATATAAAAGAGAGGAAAAACATGCAATACGGGTGTTTTCCAATTTATAAGTTTAAAGTTTCGGTAATTATCAGATGTGGCATTCCTGGCCGGGTGGATTGATATGCATCGAAACTACAAAGTTAAACGTGCTTGAGCTGGAGCAATTTCAGTATGGGTGACCCCCTGGGAAGTCCCCTTTTTTTCAATTTTTTTTTATTTTGAAAATATTTTTTAAAATTGCAAACCACGGTAAAAATATGAATTTAAAATAAATGGAGGAAGACAAATGATTTTAATATTTTTCAATTTAAAAATGCAAAGGTGTTTAATTTTTGTAATATGTGATGCTTAATTTATTATGTAAAATTGATTTAATATTCGTTAAGAAAACATTGAAAAGGTGAATAATATTCGTTAAGAAATAAAATTGTGATTTAAGAAAAAAAATGAAAATTCGAAGTACATATAAAAGAGAGGAAAAACAAGCAATACGGGTGTTTTCCAATTTATAAGTTTAAAGTTTCGGTAATTATCAGATGTGGCATTCCTGGCCGGGTGGGTTGATATGCATCGAAACTACAAAGTTAAACGTGCTTGAGCTGGAGCAATTTCAGGATGGGTGACCCCCTGGGAAGTCCCCTTTTTTTCAATTTTTTTTTTATTTTGAAAATATTTTTTAAAATTGCAAACCACGGTAAAAATATGAATTTAAAATAAATGGAGGAAGACAAATGATTTTAATATTTTTCAATTTTAAATTTAATTTAAAAATGCAAAAGGTGTTTAATTTTTGTAATATGTGATGCTTAATTTATTATGTAAAATTGATTTAATATTCGTTAAGAAAACATTGAAAAGGTGAATAATATTCGTTAAGAAATAAAATTGTGATTTAAGAAAAAAAATGAAAATTCGAAGTACATATAAAAGAGAGGAAAAACAAGCAATACGGGTGTTTTCCAATTTATAAGTTTAAAGTTTCGGTAATTATCAGATGTGGCATTCCTGGCCGGGTGGGTTGATATGCATCGAAACTACAAAGTTAAACGTGCTTGAGCTGGAGCAATTTCAGGATGGGTCACCCCCCGGGAAGTCCTCTTTTTTTCAATTTTTTTTTATTTTGAAAATATTTTTTAAAATTGCAAACCACGGTAAAAATATGAATTTAAAATAAATGGAGGAAGACAAATGATTTTAATATTTTTCAATTTAAAAATGCAAAAGGTGTTTAATTTTTGTAATATGTGATGCTTAATTTATTATGTAAAATTGATTTAATATTCGTTAAGAAAACATTGAAAAGGTGAATAATATTCGTTAAGAAATAAAATTGTGATTTAAGAAAAAAAATGAAAATTCGAAGTACATATAAAAGAGAGGAAAAACAAGCAATACGGGTGTTTTCCAATTTATAAGTTTAAAGTTTCGGTAATTATCAGATGTGGCATTCCTGGCCGGGTTGGTTGATATGCATCGAAACTACAAAGTTAAACGTGCTTGAGCTGGAGCAATTTCAGGATGGGTGACCCCTGGGAAGTCCCCTTTTTTTCAATTTTTTTTTTATTTTGAAAATATTTTTTAAAATTGCAAACCACGGTAAAAATATGAATTTAAAATAAATGGAGGAAGACAAATGATTTTAATATTTTTCAATTTAAAAATGCAAAAGGTGTATAATTTTTGTAATATGTGATGCTTAATTTATTATGTAAAATTGATTTAATATTCGTTAAGAAAACATTGAAAAGGTGAATAATATTCGTTAAGAAATAAAATTGTGATTTAAGAAAAAAAATGAAAATTCGAAGTACATATAAAAGAGAGGAAAAACATGCCATACGGGTGTTTTCCAATTTATAAGTTTAAAGTTTCGGTAATTATCAGATGTGGCATTCCTGGCCGGGTGGATTGATATGCATCGAAATTACAAAGTTAAACGTGCTTGAGCTGGAGCAATTTCAGGATGGGTGACCCCCTGGGAAGTCCCCTTTTTTTCAATTTTTTTTTATTTTGAAAATATTTTTTAAAATTGCAAACCACGGTAAAAATATGAATTTAAAATAAATGGAGGAAGACAAATGATTTTAATATTTTTCAATTTTAAATTTAATTTAAAAATGCAAAAGGTGTTTAATTTTTGTAATATGTGATGTTTAATTATTATGTAAAATTGATTTAATATCCGTTAAGAAAACATTGAAAAGGTGAATAATATTCATTTTATATTTACTACGAATTTTCATTTTTTTTTCTGAAATCACACACATACATGAAAAATTAATCAAGAACAATTTAAAATATGAACTAATCAAGAACAAAAAAAAATTAAGAAGACACACACACACACTAAAAAAAGATGTACGAATATACATAAATTACACACATATAAATGTAATTTAAATTCACACAAATATTAGAGGGAATAGATTTTTACCCGATTATACAAGGAGATGAATTGGTTCATATGCAAATGAAAATGAATCATATGAGAGATAGAGATGAAAATGAATGAAATTTTCAACTAAAACCAAAAAATAACATTTAATTAAGATTAAAAGTATTACAATCAAATCTTTTGGACTCCAATATCTATTACAACTACTAGAAACTAGCCAATATCTTCATAACCATCGGTCTCATCACCATCTTCTTCTTATTCATTTTCTTCACCTTCTTCTTCTTCTTAAACATTCAATATCAACCAAATACACCAGAGATATACCCAAATCATGATTTGATGCAAGTACCTAGGATACCATTGTAGGATTTCCATGCAGTAAAACACAACAAGAACAATGATACCTGTAAAAAAAATGAAATCCAAAACCATAGATCCATGTATAAGGGGGATGATTTGGAGAAAGAGTTTTTTTTCACCAAATTTCGAAAATGAAAGTTAAAAGGGAGAGGAATTTTGGTGAAGTGGATGTAGGGATAGAGATGAAATTTGGTAAGAGCTGCTAGGTTTTCTTCAAAACCTTAACCCTAAAAAATACATCTTAATGTATTTATAGGGAGAGATAGAGATCGGCTTAACCCATGGGCTTAATTTAACAAATCTGATTGGGCTTAATGTATTTCCATGGCTTCCTCAATGAAACATTGCTGCAATGAAACATTGCAGCAATGAAACATTGCTGCAATGGCCCACCGGGCCACAACTGTCGTAATGGTGGACAACCAAACAACTGCTGGACTTTTATGCCTTCAATGGCCCACCGTGTTGGACTTCCTCAATGAAACATTGTTGTCGTAATGGTTAAACGTGCTTGAGCTGGAGCAATTTCAGGATGGGTGACCCCCTGGGAAGTCCCCTTTTTTTCAATTTTTTTTTTATTTTGAAATATTTTTTAAAATTGCAAACCACGGTAAAAATATGAATTTAAAATAAATGGAGGAAGACAAATGATTTTAATATTTTTCAATTTAAAATTTAATTTAAAAATGCAAAAGGTGTATAATTTTTGTAATATGTGATGCTTAATTTATTATGTAAAATTGATTTAATATTCGTTAAGAAAACATTGAAAAGGTGAATAATATTCGTTAAGAAATAAAATTGTGATTTAAGAAAAAAAATGAAAATTCGAAGTACATATAAAAGAGAGGAAAAACAAGCAATACGGGTGTTTTCCAATTTATAAGTTTAAAGTTTCGGTAATTATCAGATGTGGCATTCCTGGCCGGGTGGGTTGATATGCATCGAAACTACAAAGTTAAACGTGCTTGAGCTGGAGCAATTTCAGGATGGGTGACCCCCTGGGAAGTCCCCTTTTTTTCAATTTTTTTTTTATTTTGAAAATATTTTTTAAAATTGCAAACCACGGTAAAAATATGAATTTAAAATAAATGGAGGAAGACAAATGATTTTAATATTTTTCAATTTAAAAATGCAAAAGGTGTTTAATTTTTGTAATATGTGATGCTTAATTTATTATGTAAAATTGATTTAATATTCGTTAAGAAAACATTGAAAAGGTGAATAATATTCGTTAAGAAATAAAATTGTGATTTAAGAAAAAAAATGAAAATTCGAAGTACATATAAAAGAGAGGAAAAACAAGCAATACGGGTGTTTTCCAATTTATAAGTTTAAAGTTTCGGTAATTATCAGATGTTGCATTCCTGGCCGGGTGGGTTGATATGCATCGAAACTACAAAGTTAAACGTGCTTGAGCTGGAGCAATTTTAAATTTAATTTAAAAATGCAAAAGGTGTTTAATTTTTGTAATATGTGATGTTTAATTTATTATGTAAAATTGATTTAATATTCGTTAAGAAAACATTGAAAAGGTGAATAATATTCGTTAAGAAATAAAATTGTGGCTTCCTCAATGAAACATTGCTGCAATGGCCCACCGTGTTGGACTTTTATGGCTTCCTCAATGAAACATTGCTGCAATGGCCCACGGGGCCACCACTGGTGGATAGCCAACCAAAAGCTTGAATTTTATATAAGTAGAGTTTTTTTATGGCTTCCTCAATGAAACAATGCTGCAATGGTTATTTTTTTTTTATATATGTAATTTCTATATTTTTACAAATATTTCTCGACGATCTAACCGTATGGATGTCAAGATATATCTAATTAAATGATATTACCAAATTTTCAAAAAATAAAAAATTAATTTGGTTGGAGATCTTAATAGAACATTACTATATTGTGTAGTACTCGTAACTAGTGCTTCGTCCCAGACTATTGTTTCTATATTTTTAAAAATGTTTCTCGACGATCCAACCGTACGGATGTCAATATATATCTAATTAAATGATATTACCAAATTTTCAAAAAATTAAAAATTAATTTGGTTGGCGATCTTAATAGAACATTACTATATTGTCTAGTACTCGTAACTAGTGCTTCGTCCCAGACTATTGTTTCTATATTTTTAAAAATATTTCTCGACGATTCAACCGTACGGATGTCAAGATATATCTAATTGAATGATATTCCCAAATTTTCAAAAAAATAAAAAATTAATTTGGTTGGAGATCTTATTAGAACACTATTATCTTATTGGGGATTTTTTTAATCTCATGAAAATTTAGTTGAGATAATCTCAGAAAAACTAATCTTAAATTTATATAAATTAAAAATATTGTATGCCTTATCGGTTAAATTAAATTTTAAGAATAATCTCATGAAAGTTCGACTCGTTTGAAAAATATCCGATTCATTTAAAACGAATCATACTTTTAAATTTGATTAGTATTTTAATTAATAAGAATGAATCAACTAATATTTAAATTAATCGATTATTCAAATTAATAAATATTAACCAAAATTTAAATAAAAATATTTAATTAGAATAACTAAATTCAATTAACCAAAATTAATCAATAATTAAATAAATTAATCAATTAATATTTAAATTAATTGATCAATTTAAATGATTACATTTATTAACTAAAATTGGATTAAATTAAATCTAATTAATAAAATACTTTTCGAAAGATTTAAATTATAATAATAGTTTATTTACTCAATTAATAATTATCAAAATAGTTAATCCATCAAATAAATGATAGATTTATGAAAATTTTATTTTATTACTATTATTATTATTATTATTATTATTATTATTATTATTATTATTATTATTATTATTATTATTATTATTTTAAAGGAAACATAATACCAAAACAGTTTTGAAAACAAATTAAACACGCATACTGGCACCAAGAACACACATCGGAACCGAAGAACACGACTAACATGGAATTTTTCGGGGAATCGAACAATCTCATAAAATTCTGAAATTAATATATATAAACTAACATGCCACAATATATACTAGTGTCAAATTAGAATCTCAAAATTCTTACATAAAATCAATTTGATTATTCCAAGAGTTTTTCTAGCAGATAAAAAAATATGTTCAGAAAAATTTGAAATTAATACACATACACGAACACACACTGAAAGGCCTTCTGGATTACTCAGAATCACCAAACTCTACTTCTACAGCCAAAAAGAAAATTAAAAAGAAAATCTACCCAGAAAATTTTCTTCTCGAAACTTATAAATACTTATATGAGTACGTAGGTATTGAAGAGCAGATCATTTATATATAAATATATTGAATTTTGGCTGAACGGTTTTTGAGTCATGAATTTTTAGAGATTAAAAAGATTTAGTACACGGCTATGGAGAAAGAGAGAGATTGAGGAGAAAGCATCTGCGGGTGAAAAAAAAAATGGGAGTTTGAAGACAGGGGAAAAAGGAAGGGAATGGGGAATAAAGGAAAGGGGTGGGGACGTGGGGTTATTTAAAGTGTTAATATATACATACATATATATATATATATATATATATATATATATATATATATATATATTACTAATTAATAAATAAATATGCTTAATAAGAGAAATATTAATTATTGATTAAGCGTAATTTTGCCATTAAATTTTAATATTGCTGCAGCAATGTTTCTTTGGGAAAACTGGGTGGTAGCAATGTTTCATTGAGGAAATGACTTGTAGCAATGTTTCATTGAGGAAGCTTGGCTCCCATCCAAGCTTGGCTCGTGACCTGTTGCCTACAAAGTATACCAAGAAAATTATAGGTGATTTTCTTAGATTCTTTTATCATATACAAGATTCGAGGCGCCGCCGGAGACGGGGCCGAGGAGTATCTTTATTAAATATTAAAATTTTTAATTATAAAACTACATTTATGTTTATATTAATATCAACACAAATATTTTTAACTTATTTAAATACAATAATTATGATTATATGTTAAAGTCTAAACGAAGGAGTTATGTTATATAAAAATATAAATTTATTATATGTTATAAAAATTTATCATTTAGACTTTTCTAAATTTAGTTTAAAATTATTATATATAGGATTCCAGGCGCCGTCGGAGACGGGGCCGAGGAGGATGCTTATTAAATTTTTAAATTTTCAATTATAAAAATATATATTTGTTATATTAATATCAAAATAAATATTTTTTTAACTTATTTAATTAAAATAATTATGATGATATGTTAAATATAAATTTTGATTTTAGAATATATGAAATTTGACATTTAACAAAGAAAATAGGGTAACCATTCGTGTTAAATAAACAATTAGCAAATTTGAATAACTAAAAAAAAAAAAATCAAAGTCCATCTTAATAATAAAAACCATGTTAATATAATATATTTATTTTAAAATTAAAGGCCCAGCATGGCGGGCATAAATACTAGTCTTATATAATCTTGGGGTTAATTATCATATAGGTCACTTATTACACGCCAATATATCAAGCGGATCACTCGGGTTTTTTTGGTCTCATCTAAACCACTCAATACAAAAAATGTTACACTCCGTTAACTTTCAAAAAATAAAAGTAATCTTTTGTTGAATCTATACATTTTTCTTGAATTCTACCGCAACCAAATGAACAATTCTTAAATTGTAGTATTTTTGATAATATATTTAAAATTTAAAAAGTTCATTTACTATTTATTTTTAATTAAAATAAGGAAAATAACTATAAAATTAAAAATAAATAATAAATGATTTTTTAAAAATCTAAATATATTATCTAAAATACTAGAATTTAACAATTATTCATTTGGTTACGGTAACATCCAAGAAAAATGTGTAGAATCAACGAAAGATTAATTTTATTTTTCGAAAGTTAACGGAGTGTAACATTTCTTGTATTGAATGGTTTAAATGAGACCAAAAAAACTCGGTGATCCGCTTGATACATTAGCCTGTAATAAGTGACCTATATGATAATTAACCCTATAATCTTGGTTGTCTATTATACTTAAAGTACAGCAGTCGCTAGCCAGAGAGAATTTGGTAGTATTCGACAGTGTGGGCATGGTAATTTATGTCACCTTTACATTCTACTACTAGATATGAACATGTGCATTGACAATCATACAGTGCATGTGTGCAGCATTTAGCCTTTCAGGCTTAAGCGGAAGTTACCAGAAATTGCATTCTTGGCACTGAGAGTGAAAGAGCAGAATAATAAAAAGATGCTATGGACAAAGATATTTAAAACAAAGCAAAAAAATCGTCCGACCTGCCGGATTCGAACCAGCGACCTAAGGATTACCGTTAAAACAACTACAGTCCTCCGCTCTACCAACTGAGCTAAGGTCGGTCATGTGTTGACCTGGATAAAAAGTTTTAATGATTTGTGCTTTATTTTTTTAGTTGTTGACTTCTTGCACATAACGTCCTGCTCTGGAAGTGTAATATAAGCCCATTAGTTGTAAACAACTTGTGTATTTGGTTCACCTTATTCTCATACTCGTTTTTCAAAATTAAAACAATTTCCATTTTCCAGTACTTAAAATAATTATGATTTTCCAGTACCTAATTTTTTTCCACATGCCTTAAGAATTTCATTATATTGGATCTTAATGTACTAGTATTACACAATAAATTGATCAATTACAGCCCTATAGCCTTAAATGGACCTTCCTATTTAGGAAAAAAAAAAAAAAGGATCTTCCAAGTGCACCCTATAGCCTCTACAACTCTATTGGATTTGAGAATTGTATGGAACTTCTTTCGACATCTGGAAATATGGAAATGTATTTTTTGGGTTAGTTTGACATTGATTGTGAAAAAAAAAAAATACATCTAGTACAAAAAGTGTATAAAAATAATAATTATTAAGAAGAGCTGATGTACATTTGTGTTTGTAGTAATCAAGATTAAAGGTTAAAAAAGTTACCAAGCACATGATCACTGTCAATATTTGTTTCAAGATTCAAATTATTAAAGTAGTATAAACATATACATTCCAATCATTTCCGAACCAACTTATTCCAATATGCTCCAATAGGAAAAACAACAAATAAAAAAAAACATCACATTCTTACAATAATCATGGAGGCTTGGACGATTAACTAATCTTGCCTACATTTTGTAGCAAGTGGCCCCATCTCAAACCACTCCAATCACATTCTCACTTTTTAACTCTCACAAATACACCACACATTCAAGTTTTTTAACCAACAGACACAAAAAACACCCTCCTTAACACTCTGGTGTGTGCTTATGGTCTCTACTAGAATCCCGACAATAATCATACACCTTATAATTCCTCTGCACCCATGCCATTGCTGCATACTGCTGCCGACTAAGGCCACCAGTTCTTGCCGGAGACGCGGAAGCGGGGCGGCAAGATGCAGGAGCACTAGTTTCACATCCAGCAATCTTGAAGTTGTTGTACTTGCCTACAAACGGTTGATATCGATAATCTGCTTTATATTTTCCTCCTTCAGTAGCCCATGATGAAGCATCCCAAATTGAACCATAAGCCCACATTGGCTTCAATGGGAATGTTTCATCAGATTTTCTTGCATATCTTCTAATAGGCACATCATCTACAAAAAATCTGCATAATTTACATATAAATCACCAAATGTTATCTTGTCAACACCTGATCATAAGATAAAAGTGAAAGCAGCTGTAAGCAAGACTAATTAATGAAGTGATATGTGTATGGTGTGGCACATTTTAGGTCAATATCAAGTACTGATTTCAGAATCTAATAACATTTTCATGGGATTTAACATGATTTTATATGTTTTTTCTTTTCTGTCGTTTATAAGCAAAGAAACAAAAGCTATGGTCCAGAGGACAACAACAATAATTTGACTATACACTATTGACTACTCCTAATCTACTGTACTATATACTATATCATCTTACAATAATTACATGATTAAATCAAACTAATAATATTCTACATTATACCTACCTTTACCTGCCAAATCTTTTGTTTTATCATACAGATTCTGTTAGCATGTATACGTGTTTCTATATTGCATGCATGGAATACGCGTGTGTATGTAAATATATAGACAATTAGACATGAAAAAAATTGGAGGCTGTGGAGATGATCATTATGGATAAAAATGGATAGGAGATTTTACATGATTTCAGAAGGGTTCCATAGAATAGCATAATTGTGAAAATCTTTCGTCGGATCGAACCAAAGATGAAACTTCATCTCCCTCCCGGTAACAGTACTTCCATCTCCACTTCCTTTCATCCAAACGTTTGTTTGAAGTGTATAAGGCTTGCCTGGTGTCGTTCCGAGGAACTCAAGATCAATCTCATCATGATCTCCCGGGTAGGCTTCATTGTTAGATAACTGACCACACCAGTATTAATCAATTACATCACTCAAATAAAGTTTTTTAATTAAAAAAAATCAATTATCAATGATTTTCAATCAATCACTTTCATCATTAATTAATCAGGAAAAAAGTAGGTATCTGATTGTTACTTACGTAAAAACATGTTATAACTCCTGCTGTATAACCGGGTTGGAGCTTCATAGCAGCACCAAAGTAACCGGATTTATATGAATTAATTGATTTGAAGCCGCTTCCTACATTTAGAAATAAAACATTAAATATATTTTTCTTTTAATATTTGAGTAAAGAATGGCACATGCAAAAGTTGCACTAAGTGTACTGCGAGTGTTGTGGCCGTGTGGGAGAGGGAGAGGGAGAGAGAGGGAGAGAGAGAGAGAGAGAGAGAGAGAGAGAGAGAGAGAGAGACCGGAGCTTCTAGAGAGGGAGGGAGAGAGAGAGAGAGAGAGAGAGAGAGAGAGAGAGAGAGAGAGAGAGAGAGAGAGACCGGAGCTTCTAGAGAGAGAGAGAGAGAGGGAGAGAGAGAGAGAGAGAGGGAGAGAGAGAGAGAGAGAGAGAGAGAGAGAGAGAGAGAGAGAGAGAGAGAGACCGGAGCTTCTATCAAGCCAAATAGTCAAGGAGTTCTGGTCTAGAGTTTGATGCTGAGATCCCCAACGACTCCTAAAGCCTTGATTAAAACCTATAGAACGAAACCTAGAACTAGGGTAATAGCCAGGTGAAGGTGGACCCTGAGCATAAATCGTAGATGAGTACAAAAAAACCACAAGAAGAAAGCTAATTAGGAGAGCCATGAATAAGAAGATAAATAAATAAACAATGTGGAACACTAGTAACCAATGTGTTTGGACTAAAGAAGATAGAAAAAGTAAATGATTTGTGGGGAGAGTATGGAAGCTCAGAAGATGCATATATAGTGCCTGAAATGGTCCTACAATGAAGATGCTATGTGATAAGGAGGTTAAGGGAAGTTAAACAAATGGACAAAACAAGACCATTTCAATTCGAGAAAGAATTGATCGAGGATTAAAAAAATTGCATGAGACAACATGGTGGTTATATTAAGATCATTCAGTCAAGATAGCAATGTATGTATAAGGAAATATATTAAACAAAGCGGTAAAAAGTCATGACCTCGCTACTCTTACATATAATAAACTTTTACCATATATGTGTTTTAGATAAGCAAAGTCTACTCTCCAAGTGTCCTACACATATGTATGTTGTTTAGCTACTCGGCCGTTTTGTTTTATAGCTAGACAACGCGGATTCTATGTTAAAGTCCTGAATAATTGCAATTTGATCCAAACATCAACTCAAAGTCAGGCTCGTGATCGTAAATTAGAAATGCCACGTCAAGATAAAATTTGCAACATTGTGAATAGATTGTATTAATATCAGCCGAGTCGACCAGCTAATAAATAAGTTCAAATTCAAATATGTTTTAAAGAGTCGGGTAGCTAGTAAAATTAACTGAGTTCAAATCTTTAACCTGAACTTGATAGATCACTCTTAAATTATTAATCAATTCGATTTTAAACAAACAAGTCGAGTATACATGCGAACTCGTTTAAAAATTAATACAAGGAAAAATACAAAATTAACATTCAATTTGTAGATAATAAAAATAATTCCCCCGTACGAAGCTTGCATACAACTCTAAGAAAATACTCAACAACAAGAGAAGAGGTCGTAATTCCGCCGGACGGTAACTCAACTTTGTAATGCTATTAATTAACCGGTGGTTCTCGATGACATACAGCTCTAAAAGAAAAAATATAGTAATAACTATACATCATTTTGTTGTTTGGTGGGGGTAACGTGGACATGCTTCTTTCCAGATGATGCTGCTACGATTTCCTTTGACAAACAGAAACAGAAGCTGTTGCTTTTGCCAAAATACATGACAACCAGTGCACCAATGAGTTCACATCAACACTCTCAGGCCTCAAGTGTGCTCTACTAATAAAGTGATATACGTGTTTATCTCAAACATATTACCGCAATTTATGTAGTCTATTTCTTCACTCTTAATTGCTGTTTTATTCACCTTTTTCTTGTTAAACAGCGTCCAGACATCTCTCTATCTCTTTCCTGCTGCACACACAATATTTGTTAAACAAACGCTAATTTATATCACATGCAACACTATAATTATAATTAACTAATTTGTTTGTACTATTAATGTAGTACATAAGGAATAGTAGTACTTATGAGCGGATACAGAAATTATAAATTTTAGGAAGACATCTTCGTATTTTTAAATTTTGCGGGAGTATCTTGCAAGGTAGAACCTGCAAAAATATACAGTACTAGATTGAACGAGTATCTGCAAAATAATTCAGGCTTGACACAAGTTACAAGCGGCCTTCATGTCGACACTGGCATAAAAAAAAAAAACATGTTAATTATATGAAATTTGACTTTTTTGTACATAATATACAAAATAAGCAGCTAAAACTGATCTTGTCATGACTATAGCTGGAACCGATGATCTTCTTGTGATCATTAGCCTACCAGAATGCCAGGTTCAGTAGCCTCGTGATCACAACTGGTCACGAGAATGATTGCAGAGTGATATGGTGCTACGTACAGGTTAATGGATTTCCCACATGCCGCGTTCTTTCCAAAAAAAGAAAAAGCATTGCTGGATGAAATGAGTAAAATTATACTAAGTGCAAAATAATATACAATATGAAAGTCGATCGCACAATAATTATTCTAAACTTTTTTATAAGTACAGAATAATGAATTATTTTCACCGTTTTCACGAAAATCACTGCAAAGAGGTTGCACATTTAGGATATGTTTGAATCGTTAATAGGAATCAAAATCAAGAATGAGAAATGGAGTTAATAAGAATGTGAATGATATGGTATATTAAGGAAGACGTAGGAAAAAATTTACCCATATACTCTCTCCGTCCCACACAGTGCATATAAAATATAGTTTTGTAATTTATTTTTACAATTTTATGATTTTGAATAAAAGTAAAATATTTATATTTTTATTCGAAAAAGAAAAATTTAAAAATAAGTTAGAGAACTATACTGTATATGCATATTAAAATACGTGCCGAACACTTTCTCATAAACGTAAATAATTGACTGGGACTGAGAAACTAATAAAATTGATTTTTCATTTGTAATCATTAAATTTCTCTTAACCAAACGCTCCCTTAATAGTTAATACTGATCGAAGACAATATCTTTGTTCGTACAATTATACGCACCAGTGCACTATATTTTCTCGATTTTGAACTCCACAGCTTCGGTTAACATACAGTGATTACATGTTGTTACGAAAAAAAACAACCATTTCCCTCCACATTTGGTACCCTACCTTGGTTTGAAGCTAGCTGAAACTCATGAATTTTGGAACAAAAGTATAGTTGTACCGTACGGGGAAACATGCATTTAAAAGACCATTGAAACCATTGGGGTATTGGTAAGCTATAACTTTCAAATCCATTGTTTATTTTGCAAGAAATTAGTAAATTACTATTGAGCCTCTTTATTAGAATTGTAGCCTAGATAGCTTCAAGTTAGGGGTGGTAAAATCTGACACGATCCGAAACCCGACACGAACCTGACACGAAAAAATACGAATTAGGATTGGGGTTTTTACATTTCGGGTTGGGTAAATTTTTATCCGTTGAGTTAGGGTTGGGTAAATTTTTACCCATTGGGTTCAGGTCGGGTCGGGTCGGGTTCGGGGTGACCCAGTGTACCCGAACCCGATTCGAAAATTATAATATATATATATATATATATATATATATATCTATTTGTATTACAAAATATATACATTTGTCATATATTTATATATTATTTAAATAATTTTGTTCAAATATCATCTCATAAAGTTATTATTATAGAATTTTTTTAATATATTATAAATACAAATAATTTAATACACATAAAAGGTCGGGTTCGGGTTGAAAATTTCAATCTGTTTTGGGTTCGGATTGACCCAAAAACAGGACCAGGTACAACAAACCCGACACGAACCCGACCTGTTACCCGAAATTGCCACCCCTACTTCAAGTACAAATAATTAATGTTGAAAAACTCGAAATAGTTTGGGGGTGTTTAGAGGAACTTATTTTATAGAATAAGTCAAACTTATTTTAAGATAAAGTTAAGGATTATTACCTTTTTTTTGAAAAAGTTAACTTCTTTTTAAGGAAGACGTAGGAAAAAATTTATCTATATGGAGTAATAAAAATGACTTTTCATTCCTAATCATTAAATTCCTCTTAACCAAACGCTCCCTTAATAGTTAATAGTTAATACCGATTGAAGACAATATCTTTGTTGGTACAATTATACGCACCAGTGCACTATATTTTCTGGATTTTGAACTCCACAGCTTCGGTTAACAGACAGTGATTACATGTTCTTTAAGAAAAAAAGCAACCATTTCCCTCCACATTTGGTACCCTACCTTGGTTTGAAGCTAGCTGAAACTCATGAATTTTGGAACAAAAGTAGTTGTACCGTACGGGGAACACATGCATTTAAAAGACCATTGAAAGTTGAAACCATTGGGGTATGGTAAGCTATAACTTTCAAATCCATTGTTTAATTTGCAAGAAATTAGTAAATTACTATTGAGCCTCCTAATTAGAATTGTAGCCTAGATAGCTTCAAGTACAAAGAATAATGTTGAAAAACTCCGAATAGTTTGTCTTATTTTGGGCGGTCGTGGCCTGGCCTTACCCCTTATCAATGCTCTGGGGCCTCTTGATATATCATCAAGAATCCATTATCTTCATTATATTTTAGATTATGTTAACTTGAATTGAATTAAATGGGGGAAAGAATAAAATGAAATTTGTATTATTATTTAGGAGAAATTAGGAAAAATATTTTAATTTTCATTTCTTATTTCATTCATTTCTACATAATTTAAATTTAAATTTTAACCCACATATTTTGGAAAAAATGCTCTATTTTTAATCATCCTCATTTTCCTTACAATTTTTATCATAAGAGCATCTCCAATGGTATTGGCTTACAATTTTTATCATAAGAGCATCTCCAATGGTATAGGCTTAAAATGGTTGGCTAAATCGGATAAAATATTGATTATGTAAAATTTGCTGAACCTGTAAGATGTTGTGCTCCAATGGTATATTGGCTATAATGATTGGTTATATGGTAAATATAGCATGTTATTATTGTTTCAGTTTGTTATAAATAGAATATATTTTTATAAGGTAATAGATCATAAAAAATCTTCCTTATAGGCCTCTAGAGGTTGGCCAAATATAGCCAACGAAAACAGATTATCTAAATTTTTTGCTAATGGTAATGCCTCATTGAAGTGAAGTTTTTTTTACATAATCTCTATAAATTTTATTTATGATATTATTTATTTGATTTAACTAAGGGGTCTTCTCCATTAGAGATACTCTAAGAAACTTTTTCTCCTTCACTATTTATCCCAACATCCCCTTTCTTTATAAATTTTGTTTACAATTTTTATTTCATTCCTAATTATTACATTCTATTCAAGTAAACACAACCTTATTATTTGTTGATTGAGCTACCATTATAATCGTCAAGAATAATGTTAGGTATCCCGAATTGGATCCCAAATTTTTTTCCAAATTACACGTGTCACTATCTGATTGATTATAACTATAATCTTCCATACAACCAACTAATCCATACCACATCATTTGAAAACATTTTTTGGATACCAATTTAAGATACCTAGCATTATTCAATCGTAAAATGTCACTCACCTTAAATTAAGGGGAACCATATTACCTTTATTTTTGGAGATTAATTGCGATATTATTAGTATAAATGTCAAATCTGTTATTATCGTGATAACTGTGTGCTTCCAATAATCATCACATTTAGTGGATTTCTATGATTTGCACGAAACATTTTACTTTATCTTCTCCTGCTTGATAGAGATTTTAATACTTTAAATATGTTTGATCCTTTTGAATGTAACATTTTTTTCAATTTTGTTGGAGTCTGTACCATTACTCAATTTTTAAATTTGACATTCCTGATTCTTTATTAATTTTTTTCCTGATTTCGTTCCCATCATCACAGTGCTTCATATCAACAAGATTAGTATCTTTATTGTTTTCATGGATTCAAGTGCGAATTTGTGTAGAATTTACTGTAAAAATTCAATCAAGATGCTCGAAATGACATTTTCCTGCAAGAACTAAAATAACAGTTTTCAGTGCAAGAAAATTATTGTTATACTTATATTATACTAGCTTGATATCCTCGTAATGCACGGGATTTTTTATAAATATTATTTATATAAATTTATTTATTGATATCATCATTTTCCCCCAAATTAACATTCAGTTTTATTAGCTTTTAGTAACAACTAATATTAATATTCTGTATTTATACTAATGAATGTTTATTCTTCTACTTTTTATAATTACATTAATTTTAATGTTAATTACATTAATTTTTTACTTATAATGTCATATATATGAATATGTATTTAATGAAAAGAGTGTTATTTATTTGAAGTTGTAGATATTTTTTTAATATTATACTATTTTTTATGTATTTTTTCTAAATTTTAATATATATAAATATATATTTAAAGGAAGAGTGTTATTTATTTTAATTTGTAGATATTTTTTAAATATTTATACTAATTTTTTTTTAATTTTCAATCCATTTATATATATTATAGGCTAACATTTTCATCCATTTAGTAATTTACTAGAATACCCCTACAATCATGTTAATATTAAAAAAAAAAATATGATTTCAATGAATATGAACCCTTGACATCCATGTACCAATTTTCTTTTGTCCACATTATTGCCATTACACTATAACACTTTAGGATACACTTCTTAAAATCATTAATTGCATACACAAATAATCCACTTGCTACATTCCCTTTAATAATAATAATATTCTTATGTCCGCATATATTACCACTACGCTAGAATACTTAATGATATACTTTTTAAAATCAATAATTGCATACGCAAGCAATCCACTTGCTACTTTCGCTTTAATATCCATTTTCAAATTTATTCAGGATAAAATTAATAAAAATGATAAGAACATGTAAGATATTTTTAGCTGAATGAATAACCGACTGAATGTATGTGTATTTAATATAGAACTTTAAATACATACTACACAAATTCAGATGGTACACAAATGACAATATTTATAGATGAGCATTTCTCCCGGTCTGCTCGATTCCGACCTAATCCCTTTCCCGTTTGGAGATTCGGGAAATTTTTTAGGTTTGGGACAATAAATATGGAAGGTTATAAAATAAAAATTTGGGGGATGGGAACGAGCTCATGGATTAAAGCATCCCGGCTCAATCCCCAGTTCCCGTTTCCCAGTCGATTATCATATTTAAGAAAAATAAATTTTAAATATATATTCTAGATTATTAAAAATAAATGTAATTCAAATATTCAATTTTTTTTATAAATTTAACATTTCATAAAAAAAATTAATTTTAATAATATTTTTCATCTTTTATTATAAAAATTTAATTTAAATCGCTATTTATAATATAATAATAAATTTATCAAAATAATTTTATTATCCAATATATTAGAGAATATTTTAATTTTAATTTTAAAAAAAAATAAGAATCCCCAATTTTTCGTGGGGATCCTCGTTCCCCGTTCGGGGTAGTAATCAGGGAGGAAAATAATCCCCATTTTGGGATAGATACGAGTTCAGCGATTAGGTTCAAAATTTTAATTAAAAATAAGTTTGAAATTTTAATTAAAAAAATTGAAATTCACGATTTCTCGCGAGGATACCTATTTTCCTTTCGTGGCAGGAATCAGGAGCGAAATAATTATCGTTCAAGAATCGGAACTGGTTCAACAATTTTGTTCGAATTCGGGGATCATGATGGATATAGCACTCACTGACCTTGAATTGACCTGATGCCCATTCCCAAACAACCTGAATTCATTTAGTGTCAAATTTGGACATCTAGATACGAAATACAATCAACTAAATATCTTTATCAACTTAAGAACAAACGGTAATACAACTAAATAGTTGACAATAATAAAAAATATAATGTTATCACAATAACATTCGAAAAATGTGTTAGGTCCGATAAGATTGTAGAAGGGGGGGTTGAATACAATCTTTACCTTTTTATCGAAATTTGTCCTTTAAATAAATTTTGATAAAGACAAATTTATGTGCGGAATTATTTAACACAATTTTTCAAGTTGAATATAACTGTATATTAACTTGATGTGGTGTTACAAAATCAGTATAACAACTTATCAAGATTTTAATAACTAATTAGAAAATTCGACATGAACTTTTCTAATTTAGTTAATAATAATCAAGATAAGAACTAGGAAACTTAATTCGCTAGTAGTACAAGAATCACAAATAAACAAGTTCTAGCGGATAGAATATAACAAAGATGAAGAACTTGAATTTCTGGGAATTGTTTAAGCTTTGGTGTTCTTGAGAGAGAATTCTGTTCTGCTGATATTATGTTTTTCTGCTGTGTTTCTCCGTTATGACCTAATCTGCTCTGTTCTGTTCTTAAATATCAGTAACAGGTCTTGCTGGCTTTTTGTAGGATATTTAACTGCTCCAGCATGACTTAAACTGCTATTAAGACTTGATTTTTCTTCATTAAGACTTACACAAACCTCCATTAAGACATAAAACTTGTCGGTATGACTTAACAGAAATTCGGTAAGACTTACAACAGCTGGCAGGAGGTCGGTAAGACATAATCTTGAATGCTCGGTATGACTTAACTCAACAGCTGTGTTCGGTATGACTTAACTGATTAGGTCATACCGAATTTTAACCAATAATACATAATCCTTCCAGCTTTATTTAAGTCATTTCTTTAAGTCATATTGATCCAATTAATTAATTAATGATTAACTAATTCACATTTAATTGATACAATAATTAATTTAAATAAATAAATTAATTCTTCTAGAATTAATTCATTTAATTAAATCAACTAAATGATTTATATCAATTATAAATGAATTTAATTAAATCAATAAATAATTAATTTAATTCTTACAAACCACTGAAGGTAGTAAAGAATTACCACTGATTTGTGTTGACGTTCGATGTACTGTCTGGTTCATGAACGACTAACTTCAACGATGCTTCTTCACTTTTGACTTTAGGTTGTGGTTTATTTCTTCTCTCAATTCTCTTGTACTGTAACTGACCTTCAAACTATCACTCGAAAAATCTCTGTCACTGTTCAAATGAATCCATTCACTTCAATGCTGTACTGGGGCTTGATCAGATAACTGAATCGTCTTCCAGTGTATGACATCAAAACTATAGATTGACTTTTCTTCTTTCTTCTGACAGATAATACTTCTTGAGATTCCTGTGACAGTTCATATGTATATTTACTTATTACAATTTGGTTTAAGTTGATTAGGATCCTCTAACTACAAATAGGCTGAGTCATATGCCTTTCAATCTCCCCCTATTTGTTTGTTAGACAATAACAAGCAAATTCCTAGAGGATACCTCAACTAATCCAACTTAACCAAATGAAAGATAAAACTTTAAATACTAAGTAAATATGAAAAAAAAAGTTCTAGTTTTTATTTAACATTTGCCAGATTCAAACATGAAAGATAAATACAAGATAGATGATCCTCTAGACTGATCATATGATACAAATTCCTATCAAGATTTATCTAAGCTCTAAAGATATAACATGTAGAGCAATTCTTTTTCTTCAGTTGTCTTCCCTTCTGAATTCTCCTTCTTCTGGCTCATCTGTGACTTGAAGTTTCATGTGTAAATCAGAATCAACAAGACGTTCTCTTCTTGATGACAATCCTTGAGGTAAGACTAAAGGAATTCCAAGCTTCTTTCTCAGTTCACCTTGAAATTTCTTGTAATCTTTTATATTCGTTTGTGCATAGGATCGAATGTGATCTGCAGCTATTACCTTTTCTTCAGTCAAGAATCCATGATTTCTGAGAGCATATTCAGCATATACCAAGTGTTTTGCATGATGTTCATATAACTCATCTGTCTGAAGATTGATTGAGTGAAGTACCTCTCCCTTAAGAAATTTTACTTGTGGAGGATCCGTAATCACTTCTGGTCCAGCTCTTTCAGCAAATTCTTTGAACTTCTCATGTAACAACACACCTAGCTCAGAAGATGTTCTTACCTTAGGCCTAAGTACCCAAATCTCTGTCAGCGATCTGTCATAAAAGAACTGAATAGATACTCTGAAAGTTCCAACATTATGACAATCCACAAATATTACCAGCTCATCAGATTTGGGTCAAATGCAGTAGTTATCCTGATGACTTCTACCTTTAAGGCCCTTATATACATATCATGAATTGGATTTGCCAGTTTGAATTCCTCGAGAATTTGTCCAAGACGACGATCTTCATAATCAGAACTCTGAGGTGAATCAATTGCTTTTTGAGCACGTTCCCATTTGTCACCGCTCTTTAGTGTGATATATGTCTTTCTCTTCTCAACATTTATAGCATGTAATCATTGTAATGCTTACTGTTCAGCTTTCTGAAGTTCTTCATTTCGTGCAATTTGCTCTAATGACTTTTGAAGCTTTTCTTCTCTCATTAGCAAATTAGCTTCCCTCTGAGCAAATAATTCTTCAGATTCTTTCTCTGCTTGTTGAGCTTCATTTTCAGATGTCACTGGTCCTTCATCTTCCCAGTGACTAAGATCAGGTTCAGGAAGTTCTTCACCTTGTTCTTCACCTTGATCAGGGAATTCAAGATCAGCAAAAACATCGAAGTTATCTGGTTCACCCGTGTAATAATAACCTGTGTTCTTGTCTTGAATTTCTTCTTCAGTTTCTTCAACTACTTTCTTCCTCTTATCTCTCCTATCTTCACTTTGGTCAGATTTTCCAGATTTTCCCTCTCCTCCTTCTCTTTCTTTAGATTTATCTAGTGACCCCTTTGATAACCCCTTTGATTTCTCCCCCTTAGTTGAGGAATCCTCTACAGATTTATCAATTCCCCCAGCTTCAGGATCTTGTTCATCATCATCACCACCCTTACTTGTAAAGAATTCAATTTCTTCATTTGTAGGTTTGCGACTTTGACTTACAAGATTAAACAGATGTCTTAACCCTTTAGCCTGGTGTGCATTTTGCTTTTCGATCTGGACCAGACGAGAATCAGTAGATTCCTGATTGTGCTGTACCTCTGATTGTAGAGTGTCAACTTTCATGGAAATCTCAGAAATTAACATGTCTTGAGCAACAGTAATATCTCCAGAGTCATCAAGTGCCTTTTCATGAGAGAGTTCGAGAGAATCTATCTTCTTGGTGAAAGATGTCTTTAAGTAGTTTATTTCCTTCTTGATTCCAGCAAGCTGACTGTTGACAGAGGTGGTTGAAGAAGATCGCTCACCCACTTGTGCTCTAAGGATTTCTGTTTCAGCCTTGCTGACTGCAAGTTCTTTCTCTAAAGCAGCTATCTTTTCTAATAATGAGAGAGTGTATGTGTCAGTGTGTGCGCTCACCTGACGTTCACTTTGAGATCCACTCACCTGAAGTGCATGTGTTTCACTCAATTTTATGGTATTCCTCACATCACTCCTCTCAGTTTCCTGAGCTGCTTCCAGATTTGTACCTGCATGTGAAATCACCCTAGCCTCCTCTGGGAAGGTCAGTGGTGGTGCAATGGGAGTTCGCAAATCCCTTTCCTTAATCAAATCTACTTGAACATTTGAAATTGTTGACTGAATTGCTTCAGTAGTAGATTGATCAAGTTGCCTTCCACTTTCTCCAGTCGAAACTGCGAGTGGAAAATCCCTTGAGGGAGCCAGGAGTGTTTGTCCTGGGAGGGGAGATGATGGTTCTATTAAAGTTGGCTGAGAACCAAGATTTCCCTCTAAAGCCTGTGAAGACTCTTCTACCGTAACTATGGTAGGCACTGTCACATTTTCTACGTGCTCTCCTTGCAGTGTGTCCTGAGACTCATCTAAAGGTATGTCTTCCCCCATTGTGAGTAATAGGGGTGTGCTTGACTCACTACAAGGTGCCACGGCCCTATGACGAATTTCAATAGAATCATCCTGTTGAGAAGATGATTCTAGTAACTGTGTAACGTCCATATCAACTTCCATATCCTGTTGGGAGGATATAGACGGGCTTACAGTTGCCTCACTTTGAGTTCTACTTTTCTTTTCTAGAGGCAGAGCTGTGGGTTCACTCATACTACCACTACTGATTCGACTTCTTTTAACTTGCAATTTCTTTCTGGAGTGAAAAGATATAAGTTTTGTTGGTTGAGTATTTGGCTCTACGACCTTGGTTAGAGGTTGTGGTACTACAACCCCTTGGTCAGACCTACCAACCACTTGGGTTCCAGAAATAGATTGAGAAGTAGTAGTTTGAGGGACAGAAGGCAATACCTGGTCAGCTGATTCTGCAACAGTCTCTGATAAGATTGGTTGATTTAATTCAGGTTCAGGGACAGATGCAGTTTCTTGCACTGGATGTTCAACAGCAAGTGCAGCTGGCTGAGGAACAATTTGCTGAGCAGGTTCAACTCGTTGATTGCCTTGATCTTCATTATCAACAAGTATGTTTTCCAATGGTGGTTCAGGGTTTTGTTCAGGTTGTTCAGGTTCTGGTACAGGTTCAATGACAGGTAGTTGTATATAGTTTGACATGTATTGGGTGACAACTACAGGTATGTTTGTGAATTTAGGCTTGTTGCTGTACTCAGTGAACAATCTGGTAGTAGGTTTACCTGACGCCAGTGATTCTCCATTCAGGAATTCGGCTTGGTTTTCTAGTTCCACAAGATGATTAAAAATCAATGACAAGAATCTTTGATAATAACATGATACTTTTTGTCCATTATCAAAATTCCTCTTTGCATTAATGATTCTTCTAACCATCGGAACACACAGTAGTCTACCAATATTAATTCTTCGGTTATGTGCAACTGCATATCCAATATGCTGCAAGAAAGATGGTAATACCCCGAAGTTCCCTTTAGTAGAATTGGCAAAGACTCTACCTAATGTGTCAAACAGATAGTCCCATTCCTGAACGAAGTTCTTTTTATTCCAGACAGTTTGATCAGGACTGTCTTGATAGAATACACCATTCAAAAAATTTATCAATTCTTGATCTGATGGTAATTCTTCGAAATTGTCAGTTGGAAAATTTAAGACCGTATTTATTGTATTTTCATTCACTGTGTACTGATTGTCTCCTATAGAGAAGACAAATGATCTGTTATCATTAGAAATGACAGCAGTAGTACACATGATTCGCAAAGGTTCTATTTTCAATGGAGCATCCAAGCTCAAAGCAGTGCGAACCAGTGAATTATCATTTAAAAAACGAATCCACGGTCGAAAACGTTCAACTGAACATTTTTCTGGATTAAAATAACCGATTAAATTATGTTTAATAATTTCAAATCGATCAGCCATTTTAATCAAGATTTAATTTCTTTGAAAATTTCAGATTTTACAAAATTATAATTTAAAAATTAATTTTTCGAATTAATAATTAATTAAAAATTCGAAATAATTAACTTTTCTCCAAAAATTCTGAAAAATTCACACAATGATTCTCTTACACACACGAACACACGTATATTTTTAGTTTTGCAAGAATCGAAACCAGTTTTTCAGAAAATCAGATCTTAAAAACGATTTTTCGAAAACTAAAATCTTTAAAAACCGAACCAAATCACGATTTTAAACACTCAAAACGTAGATAATCAGACAAGGAGTCGAGTTATGTGATTAGTTCGTAATTATCAGCAAGATTTGAGACGAAAATCGGACATGAACTTTGTGTATGTTCGTGTATATATATGTATGTATCTGAGAGTGTTTTTTGTGACTTAACACGAGAAAGACTTAAAATGAAAATATGACTTAACATATTCTAACTGTTATATATATATTAAGACCTATAATAAGACTTAAAAATACATTAAGACATAACTGATATATATATATATATACTATACTCGAATATGACTTAATTTTAACAAGACTTAAAAACTGTTATTATTATGACTTATTCTAAATAACCGATAAGACTTAACTAAATAACTAACAAGACTTAAAACTCCGAATAAGACTTAATTAATACTGATAAATAAGACTTAACTTATATACATACAAGACTTAAAAATTATATATTTAAATTATAATCGATTAAGACTTAATGTTAACAAACTAGCGAATATGACTTAATTTAAAAAAAAACTCGGTAAGACTTAACCTGTTTAAGTCATACCGATTTTTAAGTTAAGTCATATTGATTGTTTTTCCTAATTTTAAGTCATATTTACTTTAAACAAACATTAAACACAATAAAATATACAATTAACTTATTAATAACAATAAAAATATTATAGAAAATTAAACAAATAATAAGAATAATGATAAATACCATATGCTATCATATTAACGAGAACAACGCAATATTAACAGGACAAACATTACAAAACATATGATAAATTAATTATTAAATTAGAAATAAATATCTACAAATATTCTAAAAATACAGAAGTATGAAGTATTAAATAATATGTATAAACAAAGTGAAAAATAACCAACCAAGCAAGAAAATCAAATGGTAAAATAATTATACAAGTGATTTCAAACAACAAGTATTCACAGAATAATCACTTGCAAAATTATTAAAGATCAAATTTCAGATATTAACAGTATTAATTACTAGGACTGTTTAACATACCCAATTCACTAACAATTCTAGTGAATGAGGATTCATTAAGCGACTTAGTAAAAATATCTGCAGTTTGATCTCCAGAGCCTACAAATAGTAGTTCCACTGTACCATTCATTACATGCTCTCTTATAAAATGATACCTTATATCAATGTGCTTTGTCCTTGAGTGCTGCACAGGATTGCTGGCAATTGATATGGCACTTGTATTATCACATAAAATAGGAATATTTTCCAATACAATGCCATAGTCCATTAATTGATTCCTAATCCATAAGATCTGAGCACAACAGCTTCCAGCAGCTATATATTCAGCTTCGGCTGTAGAGTTGGAAACTGTTTGCTGTTTCTTACTGAACCAGGATACCAATCTTCCACCTAGGTATTGACAACTCCCAGATGTACTTTTCCTGTCTACAACACTTCCTGCACAGTCAGAATCTGTATATCCAATTAAAGTAAAACCAGATTCATTAGGGTACCAGATGCCTAAATTAGGCGTACCCTTTAGATATCTTAAGATTCTTTTAACAGCAGTGAGATGGATTCCTTTAGGGTTCGCTTGGAACCTTGCACACAAGCATGTGGCAAACATTATATCTGGTCTACTAGCAGTTAGGTAAAGCAATGAGCCAATCATACCTCTATAGCCTGTGATATCTACGTTGGCAGAACTTTCACATAAACCAATTTTGACAGCTATAGTTGATGGTGTCTTTGCTGATGAGCACTCCTCCATGTGATATTTCTTGAGGAGCTCCTTAATGTACTTGGATTGACAAATAAATATTCCATCTTGTCTCTGACTTATTTGTAATCCAAGAAAGAATTTCAGTTCTCCCATCATGCTCATTTCAAACCTACCCTGCATTAACTTAGAAAACTTCTTGCATAGAAACTCATTAGTAGAACCTGTTATTCCCAGATTACACACTTGTATAATTGTAGAAGGGGGGGTTGAATACAATTCTTGATATTTATAAATTTCTGATAAGAACTTCAGAAACTTATGAAGAGATAATTGCAATGTAAGAATTATACACAAACACATATAAAATCAGGTGGTTAAAATGCACCACCTGAAGCTTTTATTTGAAGAAAACTCTGTGATACAAAATGTACACAGCTGCCGTTTTACAACTCTTTGCTTCTAAAGATATTCAAGAAACCCTAAGCAAATATGTCTGTTTTCTTAACCTACAAAGAGTTGCTACACTTGGTTATATATCCCAAGTTTTACAAGTACTACTGGAATAAGATAATACTAATCTAATTCTAGTTGACTTGCTACTACACTCCAAATACATATGTAGCCGAAAGGTTGTCCTTGTGTTCAGACATGTCTCCTGCACCTTTCTTGTATTCATAGTGTAAATGGAATGCTTCTTTCTTCTGTGTTTCCAAAGTATGGCTGCCATACTGCTTTTCGTATCTACTTTCAACTCATGTGATCTGTCAGTCAAACATGTCCTTATCAACTGCTAACCTCCAGCTAATCATAGAAATCAGTGTCAATGATTATCCGTTGATGATGTACACTGACATCCGTTGATGATGTATAGAGCAGTATCCGTTGATATTGGGACTTGAGCTGTATCCGTTGATAGAGTGGATTTGAGTTGTATCCGTTGATAGAGTTTAGTCTTCATCCGTTGATGCACTTTCACTTAGACAGAATTACATAGCATAGCTTATTTACAATTGGCTACCCTATTCTGCCTATCCGTTGATAGTCAACATGACTGTGGATAAAAACACTATCGACTGATAACATAGAGATACTGCAGTGTGCTACAAAACCTCATCCGTTGATGAGCTACCTGTCAACGGATAGAGTTATAAATCCTCATCCGTTGACAGCTACAAAACCTCATCCGTTGATGAGCTACCTGTCAACGGATAGAGTTATAAATCCTCATCCGTTGACAGCTACAAAACCTCAAACAATTTGATTGATTGTGAAGTTATCATCAAGTACAACATATTCCTAACAATCTCCCCCAATTTATACTTGATGGCAATAAAGCATAAATTCAGGACCTTGATGATAACAAAACATTCCTAAAGATATATAAAGAACAATACATAAATTGTATTAAGCTACAATAATTAAAAACTGAAAGTTTGAGAAATTTACAGAGAAGTGCTCCTCTAGACTGAGCAGATTAGGACTGTTTCTTTCCTCTCGTTGGCATCACCCTTGATTTTCCTTCCTTGGCAGAGTTGGACTCAATCTGTATTTGGAGTTGCCTATAGAAGGCATCTTCTTCATCTACCTTTGGATTTAGCTTCTGTTGTAGCCATCTCAGGTATTGAGAACTAGCCTTTGGCAGTTGGTCTTCTAACCTGAAGAATCTCCTGTTACCATCTTCATCCCTGAACTCCATCATCCAGAAAGGTTGGAGGTGGATTTTCTGTCCATTGTATGGGATCTTCATTTTCCTTGGTAGACTTGATGGTGAGTTCCAATCCCTCCTTATTTGTTCTATTTTGTCCAGTATCTCCCCTTTTGCTATCTTGGAGAACCCTGTGTATCTCTTGATTGCAGAGAACACTTTGGTTAAGGTATGATAATTTTCTCCAAGAACCCTTTGTAGTGGCCATGTCCTTTCCGTTCCTCCCTTGTATACAAAGACCAATCTTTCAGGCAAATGTTTATATTTGTCAATTCCTCTTACTTCTGACAATTCATCCAGATAAAGATTCATGTCAGAGTATTCTTCAATATCTGCCTGATAGATAAAATCATCCTTGTTTTCCAAGATTGGCTGCCTGACAATTGCAGGTACCCTAGCAACTTGAATTGGTTCCTTTGAAGGTTGCTTCCTTGGTTTCCTTTTCTTCTGTGTAGGCTTCTGTTGAGGCTTCAGCAAGAATGAAGGAACCTCAATGGAGTCAAGATTCATTGGTTCCTCTTTAGGTACTATAGGCTCACCATGGAAATTTACATCTGGGTTGAATACTTTCACATCAATAGGTTGTGATGAACCAACTGTCTCTTTGTTTTCAGTTTCTGGAGAGACAGGCCTCCTTGCATGTGATTTTAATCTCTTGGATTTGGGGACTGATTTCCCTTTCTTTTTGAATTTGGGGACTTCCTCAGGTTCCCTCAATTCATCCTCTACCTCATCCAATAACTCTTGAGCCAGCCTTGCTTGCTTCTCATCTGAGTTTTCATATAGATATTCAGTGCTTGGTTGAGATTCTCTTAGCAGCCTTGAAGTTTCTTCTCTCTTAGCTTCAACAAATCTAGGATGGCTGTTGGATATGTTTAGAACTTTTCCATTCCTTATGATTACAGCCATCCATTCTCTTACACAACTGTTAGCCTTCTCCTTGAATTCCTTGATTGCCTTACCCATCAACTTCTCTTCATCATCCTTGGGAAATGGAAAGTCCAGTTGTAACTTGTTCTTCCCATTTGCTTTTGGTGGTGAGAAGGGTCTTGATTTGATGTAGGGTTCAAATTCCTTAACATGAGAAGGCTCAGCATCATAGAATGTAGGAGCCACAATTGCTGGAGTGAGCACCTTCAGAATTGTTGTAGATATTGTTGGAGCTGAGGTTTGGCTAGAGAACAGATTTGATGCAATAGATTGATTGATCAATCTTTCTGTCCTCATTATCCTTTCATAGTTTTCTTCTTTCATCTTTTGGAGAGCTTCAATTTTGGCTAGCTTTTCTTCTTCTGTCAAGTTTGAAAGATCAAACTCTCCATATAGAGGTTTGGATTTGCTGGGGGAAGCTGTGACAATGAATTCTTGTGGATTGACCACTATGGTAGGCTGCTGCTCCCCCTCACTTGCTGCTTCCCTTCTTTCAGAAATTAAGATTTGACTTGAAGTTGCCACAGCCTCTTTTACTTTCTCCCCCTTTTTGTTAGCATCAAGGGTTTGACTAGAAGTTGGGGCTGCAACTAACCTTTCTAGCAGTTGGGTTTGCAGTTTCTGATGTTGAAGAAATTGCTCCATCTGGGATTCCATCTTTTCCACTCTTGAAGTGAGAAGTTGCACAGATTTAGCCAGGTTGTCTTCTTTGAGAAACCTTTGTTGCAACACCCTCTGAGTGGCTGTAGGAGCTAGTTGCTCTAGCTTGGAATCCACAGAGATCTTCACATCCTTGATTTCTTGTTTGACCTCCTCCAAGTTGGATCTCTGAATCACCATTTGCATCTTTTGTAACTTTAGGGAGTCAATTGCCTGTTGAAGAACAACCTTTCTCTGTGGATCTGCTTCTGGGTGCTCAGCCAGGGCAGATTTATATTGCCTTATGATTTCCATATCAAGTTGGTGATAGGTGTAGTTTTGAGCAAATGCAAAATCATGAATACTGCTACCACCTTCATCTTCAGAGCTCTGGCTGTCTTCATCTTCAGAATTGTCAAATTCATCACTCTCAGCAGTGGTTGGCAGAGCTGCTATAGATTCCTTAGCTCTAAGTAGAGATTGTGAGGTGTGCACTAGGTGCAGTGCCTCCTCTGCTTCCACATTGCCCTGTTGTGCCAGAATTTGATAGGCAGGAACAGGGTGAGTAAAGGTTTCAGCATCCAGAGAAATGGAGTCAATCATGGACTGATATTCTCTTTGAAATTCCATTTCCTTGGATGCATCCTCAACCCCCATTGACTCACTAGCAATGGCTGCTTCTTCCATCCTTATCTCTCCTGTAGTCCCTTCTCTCACCTCATCTCTCTTTTCTTGCATCAAGGGCTCCCCTTGGCTCACACCTCTCACACCCTCACCTTCACCTACTAAGGTGGTACTCTCCAACTCTCCTTTTGCCTGACCGGAAGAAATGGCCAGCCTCTCATTATTTATCTCTCCTTTTGCCTGCTCACAAGGCAGCCTCTCACTCCCTTCCCTCAAACCTAAAAGTGTTTCAACTACTGAGAACTCCTCTACACTTGACACTGGAATGTCAGATATAGCAGTGGTAGAGTGAGTTATCAACGGATAAGGAATATCCGTTGATGAAGTAGTTATAGCTGTCAACGGATGGCTAGATAGAGGCGCATCCGTTGATGGAGAAACACTTGTCAACGGATGAAGGATATCCGTTGAGGAAGGAATAATTATATCCGTTGAAGAGAAAACCAACACTGAATCTGTGGAGATTGATTTTAAGTTCGAGGCCACAGTCTGTGTTGAGAATTCTGGAAGGGAAGATTGATGGTCCAACAAATCATCTAAAAGATGATGACCACCAATTATAGAGTGGGGCTTCTCCAAGAATCTTAAAGATGGAGAATCAGGAATTGATGTAGATATCATATCCACATCCAGAGAAGGAGTTGGTGATGGTGGATTGTAATGTGTATCGATTTGAAGATTAAGATCAAGGGGCTGTGACTCCACATTTATTGAAGTCACATCAAACTGAGTTTGAGAAGGTACAGTTTCCTGTACAGTGTGTGTGCCCTGTGATTCCCCTGTGGTTTTAGATTTCACTCTTCTTCCATAGGTTTTTGAGATTGGGCTATATGTGTCCCTAACCCTCTTGTGCAGTGTTCCTTGTGGGGAACTTGATTCAGTAGTCACACTCTTTTGGGAGAGTGTGACTAGAATTTGGCCTGTAGTTACATTAGCAGTCTTTTGAGAGACTGAAATGGTGGTTGCACTCATCTCTCCTTCCTTATCCTTAGGGCTTCTTTGATGTTCACCCTGTCCCTCACCACTCACTACCACCTTCACACTCCCCTCAAGAGGTTTGGTAGTTTTTACAACAGGTGTCTTTTGAGAGACACTTGAGGTTTGCCTTTTAGAATGTGGTTTTGGAACTTTGGATTTGGTCACTTTGGTAGGAGCCTGTTTGGTCACAACTACAGACTCCATTGTGACACTAGAAGGTAAAGAAATTTGGGGGTTGGAGATAGAGGTTTCAGAGTTAGAGATAGTTACCTGAACAATTGGTAGATATACCAACTGTACTCCTGCATTGAGGTTCATTCGAATCAGGTCACTTAAGACTCTCTTCTCCTGAACAAAACATTGGAACTTGCTATCCGGGTTAGCAATGGATAGCTTATTCTCAGACACATGCAGTGCTAAGAGCATTAAAAATCTAGCAAAGTAGATATTCTTGCTCCTAGTTTCCTTTTTACCCAACTTTGCAGCTATCTCATACAAAACTAATGTGCCAAAATTATAGAATTTATCATTTAAAAGCATACACATCATTGTTAGCATGGACAGGGTAACAGCATCAAAATTGCTAATTTTTCCTGAAAAAGTTTTAATGAAGGCATCACAGAAGTAGCTCCATTCTTTAACCATTCCTTTTCTAGCAATTTTCCCTAAGTTTTCAGTACTAAGGGCATAATTAATAGAATTAAGCATGGCAACAATTTCAGCATCAGTAGGTACTTTCAGACAGTTATTCTCAGGCAATTTTAAACAAGCAGTTATTACATCAGAATTAACCACATAGTTTTTACCCTTTAAAGAAAAAGCAATTGTACCGTCTGTGCCATTGTACTCAGCAGATGTCCACATTTCTTCAATTACCTCGTGGATTAAGGGAGTGGTAGCCGTCATAGCATATGACAGTTTGCATTTCTTCACGAAACTCATCAAAGTGTGGTAAGCTTCTGGAGCATTCACTGTGTCAACAAAGGCCGCGAAATTGTTCTTCTCATAGGTAAACCCAGTGGAGGACATCATCTTAACAATAGGCGCCATTGAAGTGATTGAACTTTGGTTACAGAGAGTTTTAGGGAAGAAGATGCAGTTAACTTTTGATATGCTTGAAAATGAATAAAAGTGAGATGTGAGAGTACAAGTCCGCCTTTTATATTTTTCAAGAATTAAAAATGAAATAATTAAAAGTAATTACTCCATTGGTCAAAAGTAACTGTCAGATAGTAAATAAAAAGAGAATAAGTACAGCCATGATTAGATATACACGGTTACCAACGGAAAAGAAAAAAATGTATATCAACGGATATAGAATGAACGGTTGAGATACAGTTTATCCGTTGATGACGTGGATAGCCTGTTACCCGTTGACATGCAAAAATCTAGTAATGTGTTTATACTATCAACGGATAAAAGGATATCCGTTGATAAGCTAATTTTGCCTTAGGCAAAATTTCTGCAGAAAATTTTTTTCTGAAAGTTTTCACTTTCAAGTAAATCAAAACACATTTCCAGCTTCAAATCATTGAAATCAAATATCACTAGGAATTATGACAAATTAAGCATACCTAGCTCACCTACCAATCTTGTGAATGTGGATTCATCAAGAGGCTTGGTGAAGATATCTGCAAGCTGCATTTCACTTGGCACAAAGTGCATTTCTACTGTACCATTCATCACATGTTCTCTAATGAAGTGGTATTTGATGTCAATGTGCTTGGTTCTCGAATGTTGCACTGGATTTCCTGTGATGGCAATAGCACTTGTGTTGTCACAGAAAATTGGAATCTTCTCAACTTTTAGACCATAGTCAATGAGTTGGTTTCTCATCCATAGAATCTGTGCACAACAGCTTCCAGCCGCAATGTACTCAGCTTCAGCTGTAGAAGTGGAGACTGAGTTTTGTTTCTTACTGAACCATGACACAAGCCTGTTTCCTAGAAATTGACAGGAACCTGTAGTACTTTTCCTATCAACTCTGCAACCTGCATAATCTGCATCTGAATAGCCAGTTAGATCAAAACCAGATTCTCTTGGGTACCAAATGCCAAGGTTTGGTGTTCCCTTGAGATACCTGAAAATTCTTTTAATAGCTATTAAGTGAGACTCTCTAGGATCAGCTTGAAATCTAGCACAAAGACAGGTAGAAAACATTATATCAGGTCTACTAGCTGTTAGGTATAAAAGTGAACCTACCATGCCTCTATAACTTGAGATGTCCACAGACTTTTCCTTAGTATTCAACTCAAGCTTAGTTGCAGTGGCCATAGGTGTTTTAGCAGATGTACAATCCATTAAGTCAAATTTCTTTAAGAGATCATAAATATATTTTATTTGACTTATGAAAATGCCCTCATTAACTTGCTTTACTTGTAGGCCAAGAAAGTAAGTTAATTCACCCATCATACTCATTTCATACCTACTTTGCATAAGTTTGGCAAACTTTTTGCAAAGCTTCTCATCTGTAGACCCAAAAATAATATCATCTACATAGATTTGAACAAGTATTGAAGAGCCATTAATATCCCTATGAAATAAGGTTTTATCTACTGTACCTCTAGTGAAGTGGTTCTCCAAAAGAAATTGAGATAAAGTGTCATACCAGGCTCTTGGTGCTTGCTTCAAACCATAAAGTGCTTTCATGAGAAGATATACATATTCTGGAAATTCTGGATCCTCAAAACCAGGAGGTTGATGGACATAGACCTCTTCTTCCAGTTCCCCATTTAGAAAGGCACTTTTGACATCCATCTGATAGACTTTGAAATTGGCATGTGCTGCATAGGCTAGAAAGATTCTTATTGCCTCAAGTCTTGCTACTGGAGCAAAAGTTTCATCAAAATCTATTCCTTCTTCTTGAGAATAGCCCTTTGCCACTAATCTAGCTTTATTCCTCACAATTATGCCATTTTCATCTGTCTTATTCTTGAGAACCCATTTAGTACCTATGACACTTCTATCATCAGGTTTGGGCACAAGCTTCCATACTTTATTCCTTTCAAATTGATTTAGCTCTTCTTGCATTGCTAACACCCAATCTGGATCTAGAAGGGCATCTTCCACTTTCTTAGGTTCCTCTTGAGATAGGAAGCTACTGTATAGACATTCAGCTTGAGTGGCCCTTCTAGTTTGGACTCTTGAATTTGATTCACCAATGATTAACTCAAATGGATGATTTCTAGTCCATTTTCTTGCAGGTGGAAGATTTGATCTTGATGAGGTTGCTTCATTTCCATGATCATGTTGATTTAGCATTGAACTTTGACCATGAGAAACTCCCCCTGAGTTTGTTGTCCTTGCTGAGTTATGAAGTTGGCTGTCAATGGATGCATCATTTTGCCTGTCGACGGATGCTTGAGAATTTCTATCAACGGATGCATCTCTAATAGTGTCAACGGATGTTGCAGAATGACTGTCAACGGATGCTCCAGAATGACTATCAACAGATGCTTCATTTACAGTGTAAGCATCACTTCTAGTTGGTGTAACAGCTCTAGGTGGATCTCTGTGGTCATGATCTTCATTCTCCTCATCATCATCATAGTACATTCTTCCTTCACCTTCATTCTCAAATTCCAACTTTTCATGGTAGCCTTCATCATTTAGGCCTAGAATCTTTTGATCATCAAACACAACATGTACAGACTCCATAACAATGTTGGTTCTTAGATTGTAGACCTTGTAGGCTTTCCCTGCTGCATATCCAACGAAAATAGCTTCATCTGCCTTTGCTTCAAATTTGCCTAAATTATCTCCATGATTCCTTAGCACAAAACACTTACATCCAAAGACATGTAGAAAAGCTAAAGTTGGTTTCTTGTTGGTTAATAACTGATAAGGAGTCATTCCTCTAGCTTGATTGACCAAGGAAATATTCTGAGTAAAGCATGCAGTGTTGACAGCTTCAGCCCAGAAATATGTTGGTAATCTTGATTCACTTAACATTGTTCTAGCTGCTTCAATGAGAGTTCTGTTTTTCCTTTCAACAACCCCATTTTGTTGAGGTGTTCTGGCAGCAGAAAACTCATGGACAATTCCATTCTCTTCACAGAAAATCTTCATTGTGGAATTTTTGAATTCAGTACCATTGTCACTTCTGATCCTTTGAACTCTGTCTTCAGAACCATTGTTTAGCATTCTGAGGTGATTGATAATGATTTCACTTGCACAATCCTTGGAGTGCAGGAAGAAAGTCCATGTGAACTTAGAAAAATCATCTACAATCACCAGACAGTATTTCTTCTTTGAAATAGACATGACATTTACTGGACCAAATAAATCCATATGCAGCAATTGAAGAGGCTTAACAATGGATGACTCTGTCTTGCTTTTGAAAGATGATTTCTTTTGTTTCCCTAATTGGCAGGCATCACATAGCCCATCTTTGACAAACTCCAAATGAGGGATTCCTCTAGCAAGATCCTTTCTTACCAAATCATTCATAACTTTAAAATTCAAATGTGACAGCTTCTTATGCCATAGCCAACTCTCATCCTTACTTGCTTTGCTGAAGAGACAAGTAATGGATTCTGAGCATGCTGAATTGAAGTCAGCTATGTAAACATTTCCTTTTCTAAAGCCTGTCAATACCACATTGTTGTCTTCCTTGGCAGAAACAACACAGGCTTCTTTTGTGAACTTTACTTCATAGTCTTTGCCACAAATCTGACTGATGCTCAGCAAATTGTGCTTTAAACCTTCAACTAAAGCCACTTCTTCAATGATGACATTGTCTTTTGAAATCAGGCCATATCCCTTAGTATATCCTTTGCTGTCATCTCCAAAGGTAATTCTAGGGCCAGCTCCTTCCTTGAACTCTGTGAGCAGGGTTGAATCTCCTGTCATGTGCCTAGAACATCCACTGTCTAGGTACCATAGATTCCTTCTGTTTCCCTGCACACATTTCAAAAACAAATCAAGTTGATTTTGGTACCCAAGCTTCCTTGGGTCCTTTCTTGTTAGCCTTTGACTTTGCACTCTTAGCATTCTTCATCTTAGGTGTAGATGCTTGAGTAATGGGGTTTGACAAATGCTCATTTGCATGAATATTGGATGCATGCATGTGTGGAAAATTGGCATACATATTATTCATGTTAGGTAGGTTCCATGACATTTGTGGCACATTCATAGATTGAAAGTATGGATTAGACACATATGGCATGTTCACATATGGATTTGAAAAACTAGCATTTTGATACAAACCAGGCATTGCAGGCATACATGGCATTGGTTGAGGTATATGAACAGGAGCCTTGTTAACAATCTTGCAATTAGAAGATAAATGATTGACACTATTACAATTACTACAAGTTTTCCTAGGAGCAAACTTGTCAGGAGAGTAATTGTTTTTCTTGTTGATGCCTATCTTACCATTTCTGTTCTTTTTCTTTTTGCCCTCAATTTCTACCTTTTCATTATCTGATTTACCAACAGCCTTTATGTTGTGTAAATCACCTGTCTTAGTCTTCCCACTGGATTTGGTTTTGCTGCACTCACCACTAACAAAATTCTTGTTTACTGGACCATACTTGATGTCCAGTTTCCTAAGTTCCTTCTTACCAACAGACTTTTTGTTAGTCGACGGATACCTCTCATCCGTTGACGGTTCATCTGTCAACGGATGATCACTATCCGTTGATTCACAAATAGTCTCTAGATCCTCAAGGCCAGGTTCTAGCTCCTTTTTCTTTTGAGTCCAGGTATCCTTTACAAAAGATTCTATTCCCTGAACTTCTATTATGTTTTGAGAAACATTCCTACTACTTTGAAATTTAGCAATTATCCCTTGTTCTTTTTCAAGCTGGTCTTTTAAAATCAGTTCTCTTTTTAACACAGCTTCAAGTTCACTTTTAGAATTATTGCAATCAACTCTCATTTTCTCAAATTCTAGAAATTGAGATTCTAGAGCAGCATTTCTATCACTTAAAAACAGATTAGACTCTTTAATTCTATTGTTCTCTTTAGTAAGTGATTTAAGAGTAACACTTAAGTGATATAGTTCAGTAGACATTTCATCTATAACACTATTGCATTCCTCTTTTGTGAGCTCAGAGAGATTAGTGGAAAATACCTGATTGCTAGCTGAACTTGCTTCCTGCTCTCCAGAATCAGCCATTAAAGCAAGGTTGACTAACTCAGCATCATCATCAGAATGATTGTCATCAACAGCCCAGTCATACTCTTGGGTCAAGAATGCCTTTCCTTTCTGCCTGAGAAGATCAAAATATTTCTTCTTATAGTCAACAACCTCAGTTGGCTTTCCCTTGTTCTCAGATCTAGGTTTCCTGCATTCACTTATCATATGACCAGCAATCCCACAATTGTAGCATTTAATTTTGGATTTATCCACATAGTTGTTTGTGGAAAAATCCTTGTTAAATGGCTTGGCCATCCCAGAGTTTCTCTTGAATTTCAGCTTAGAGAATCTCCTAGATAGAAAAGCTAAGTGCTCATCTATCTCATCCAATTCATCCTGCTGAAGGGCATTCAATTCCTCAGATACCTTTACCTTGCTCCCGCTTGATTCTGCTCTACCTTTACAAACCTCCCTGTTTGGTGTAGAACTAGCAGTTTCTGTCCTTTCCTCCTTTTGCTCCAAATTGGCAACGAGTGCAACTGACCCACTTTTCTTTTGAGACTTCTCAATCTCTTCATCCTGCTCCATTTCCAGCTCATAGGTCTTTAAAGTTCCATAGAGCCTTTCAAGAGTAAATGTCTTGTACTCTTGAGTGTTTCTTAAAGAAACAGTCATTGGCTTCCATTCCTTGGGCAGTGATCTCAGAAATTTGAGATTAGAGTCTTTAACCTGATAGACTCTTCCATACAGTTTCAAACCATTTAGTAGCTTTTGAAATCTACTAAATGTATCATTCAATGTTTCTCCACTCTTAAAGTGAAAGTGTTCATACTGTTGGATTAGTAGTTGCATCTTGTTTTCCCTTACCTGTTCTGTTCCTTCACACAGGGTTTGAACAATGTCCCATACTTCCTTGGCGGTAGTACAGTTAATAACATTGTCAACCATGTCTGTTTCTAGACCATTGAACAGAATATTCATGGCCTTTTTGTCTTTGTGGACTTCTGCAATATCTTCAAGACTCCACTCAGAAACAGGTTTGGGAATGAAAGTGTCAGGCACATCATCAGCCAGGCCAACTCTTGTTGCTGTCTTCATTGGAACGTGAGGACCCTTGTCAATGCAATCCACAAAACCCTCATCAATAGACGAGAGATGTAGACGCATTTTTACTTTCCAGTGAAAGTAATTTTCTCTATCAAGAACTGGAATCTTCACTCCATAATCCTTCTTAGACATGTTGGAAGTGTGTTGATCTTTAAACTTCAAATATGTTAGAAGCTTGCTCTGATACCAATTGTTATTCCCAGATTACACACTTGTATAATTGTAGAAGGGGGGGTTGAATACAATTCTTGATATTTATAAATTTCTGATAAGAACTTCAGAAACTTATGAAGAGATAATTGCAATGTAAGAATTATACACAAACACATATAAAATCAGGTGGTTAAAATGCACCACCTGAAGCTTTTATTTGAAGAAAACTCTGTGATACAAAATGTACACAGCTGCCGTTTTACAACTCTTTGCTTCTAAAGATATTCAAGAAACCCTAAGCAAATATGTCTGTTTTCTTAACCTACAAAGAGTTGCTACACTTGGTTATATATCCCAAGTTTTACAAGTACTACTGGAATAAGATAATACTAATCTAATTCTAGTTGACTTGCTACTACACTCCAAATACATATGTAGCCGAAAGGTTGTCCTTGTGTTCAGACATGTCTCCTGCACCTTTCTTGTATTCATAGTGTAAATGGAATGCTTCTTTCTTCTGTGTTTCCAAAGTATGGCTGCCATACTGCTTTTCGTATCTACTTTCAACTCATGTGATCTGTCAGTCAAACATGTCCTTATCAACTGCTAACCTCCAGCTAATCATAGAAATCAGTGTCAATGATTATCCGTTGATGATGTACACTGACATCCGTTGATGATGTATAGAGCAGTATCCGTTGATATTGGGACTTGAGCTGTATCCGTTGATAGAGTGGATTTGAGTTGTATCCGTTGATAGAGTTTAGTCTTCATCCGTTGATGCACTTTCACTTAGACAGAATTACATAGCATAGCTTATTTACAATTGGCTACCCTATTCTGCCTATCCGTTGATAGTCAACATGACTGTGGATAAAAACACTATCGACTGATAACATAGAGATACTGCAGTGTGCTACAAAACCTCATCCGTTGATGAGCTACCTGTCAACGGATAGAGTTATAAATCCTCATCCGTTGACAGCTACAAAACCTCATCCGTTGATGAGCTACCTGTCAACGGATAGAGTTATAAATCCTCATCCGTTGACAGCTACAAAACCTCAAACAATTTGATTGATTGTGAAGTTATCATCAAGTACAACATATTCCTAACAGAACCAAATATAATATCGTCCACATAGACTTGGACTAGTATTATATCATTCTTATGTCTTTTAGTGAAGAGCGTTTTGTCTATGACACCTCTTATAAAACCATTTTCTAATAGAAATTCAGATAGAGTGTCATACCATTTTCTTGGGGCTTGCTTAAGACCATAGATAGCTTTGTAAAGAAAGTAGACATAGTCCAAATGATCTTGATCTTCAAAACCAGGGGGCTGTTCTACATACACTTCTTCATCTAGCTTACCATTCAGAAAGGCACTCTTGACATCCATTTGATAAACTTTGAATCTTGAATAGGATACAAATGCCAAGAATATTCTGATGGCCTCAAGTCTTGCCACTGGAGCATAGGTCTCGTCATAATCAATGCCTTCAGCTTGAGAATAACCTTTGGCTACCAGTCTTGCTTTGTTTCTTATCACAGTGCCATCTTCATCTAGTTTGTTTCTGAATACCCATCTTGTGTCCACCACTTTTCTATCTTTAGGTCTGGGTACCAGCTTCCATACTTCTAGTTGCTTAAATTGATTGAGTTCATCTTGCATAGCAATCACCCAATCAGGATCAGATAGAGCTTCTTCTACTTTCTTAGGTTCCATGACAGACAGGAACCCAGAATAGTTACATTGATTCTGATAAGCTCTTCTTGTTTTCACACCAACATCTGGATCACCAAGAATCAGCTCAAAAGGATGAGCTCTATTCCAAACAGATTGTCTGGGAAGAATTGATCTTGATGATTCGCCTTGATCTTCAGTATGATGTTGAGTATGACTTGTTGACCCTTCATTATCTCCCCCTGAGTTGTTGCCAGTTTGACTTATTGATGGTTCAAGAGTATCAGTGGTGTCTTGAAAATTATCATTGTTTTCACCAGCATCACCTTGATCATTACCACCAATATTTGGATTATTATTATCAGCAACAACGTCAGGTTGATTGTCATCATCTGAATCTGAGTCTGACATGTCATCAAACTTAAGCTTTTCAGATGGATCTTCATTTTGGATACTTGGGAGTTTTGTGTCATCAAATGTCACATTGACACTTTCCATAGTTTTCTGTTGATCAATAAGATACACCTTGTAGGCTCTTCTAGTATAACCAATAAATATTGCTTCATGTGCTTTTTCTTCAAATTTACCACCTTGATCTTCTCCTTCTTTCAACACAAAGCATTTTGTCCCAAATACATGGAAGTACTTGAGAGTTGGTTTCTTGTCATGTAGAGCTTCATATGGTGTCTTCATTAAGTCTTTATTGATAAGAGTTCGATTCTGGGTATAGCATGCAGTGTTGACAGCTTCAGCCCAAAAGCTCAATGGAAGCCTTGATTCACTTAGCATAGTACGTGCAGCTTCAATCAAGGTTCTATTCTTTCTTTCAACTACCCCATTTTGTTGAGGAGTTCTGGGAGCCGAGTACTGTCTAGTTATACCCTTTTCAGTGCAAAAGTCATTCAGAACTGCATTCTTGAATTCAGTTCCGTTGTCTGATCTTATAGCTCTTACTGGACGATTGGAATCCAGCTCAATTAACTTAATGTGATCAACTACCAGTTGTGGAGTTTCATCTTTTGAGTTCAGAAATAGTACCCATGTGAATTTTGAGAAATCATCAACAATCACTAGAGCATATCTTTTTCTTGACATGGACATCACACTAACTGGACCAAACAAATCCATATGGAGAAGTTGTAATGGTTCAGTTATTGATGATATGTTAGTGCTCCTGTGAGTTGCCCTTTTTAACTTCCCTTTTTGACAAGCATCACATAGACCTTCCTGAGTAAATTCAATCGAAGGTAAACCTCTCACCAACTCTCTTTTCACTAGAGAATTCATTGTTTTGAAGTTTAGGTGAGAAAGTTTCTTGTGCCATAACCAACTTTCATCAGTGGATGCCTTTGAATAAAAACATCTAATTTCTTCTGTACTTCCAGAGTTCATATTGGCTATGTACAAGTTTCCTTTTCTTACTCCAGTCAACTGCGGCCTTTCATTTCTCTTGTGTGATATTAGAAATTCTTCTTGTTGAAATGAACTTCATAACCTTTGTCACAGAATTGACTAATACTGAGCAAATTGTGCTCAAGGCCGTTCATAAAAGAGACATCTTCAACGATAACATTTCCAGCTTCTAATCTGCCATATCCATCAGTTTTACCTTTGCTGTTATCTCCAAAGGTAACGACTGGGCCGGCCTTCTCCACCACATTTGTCAGCAGGGCTCTATCTCCGGTCATATGCCTTGAACATCCACTGTCCAGAATTCACATGACTCGTTCAACCTGTTTCAAACCCTGCAATGACAAATTGGTTAGACTTTCTTCGGAACCCAAATTTGATTGGGTCCGGAATACTTAAAGAATTGGCCTTTATCAGGCAAAGCAACACTTTTTATTTTAACAACATTTACTTCAGGTACTGGACATTTAACCCTGTAAACAGCTTTAACTTGTTTTGGTTTCATCTTGGGTAACCATGTCTTCACCATATCCTGAGAAGGACTTGGAATCCTAGTCTTAGAATTAGGTGGTGTTACAGTCCTGGATCTAACATGTTTATTTCTGCTCATATGTTGTCTAGGAACATTCTTATCAACACATGCATGATTACCGTTAAAGTAAGCAGACATTATATTAAAAGCACACTACATGCAATTAACAGCATTGCATTTCTTATGAGCAGTATCAATAACAGGAACAACATACATCGTAGATATGTTGTTGCATTTATTCATGTTGTTACTTCTACTACTAGTTTTCAAGGAACTAGTGGACTCACCAACTCTTTCTATTTTCTTAAAAACAGACTTTCTATCTTCATCATTTTTAACAACTTGATTACTTTCTAAGACTACGCCATTAGCTAAATCCTCAATGCGCATCTCTTCCTTAATGATTAAAGATGTTGTATCCAAA
Source organism: Saposhnikovia divaricata (assembly GCA_036435485.1). Taxonomy (NCBI): domain Eukaryota; kingdom Viridiplantae; phylum Streptophyta; class Magnoliopsida; order Apiales; family Apiaceae; genus Saposhnikovia; species Saposhnikovia divaricata. Next base: position 47,295,146 of record CM071594.1, on the reverse strand, counting down.
GGTTCTGCTATGGATGTCTTAAAGAGTGGGTTACTAACACCCTTAAGCACTATTGGTATACCCCTTTCTACAGCACTGACACGATTAGGGGTATTAATGCTTTTTCGTCTAATAGCTTCATTATAATCAAACCCAATTCCTACGGTTTGATTAATAGCTTGTTGGTTAAACAACTCTTTAGCCACTTTACATGAATTAAAAGTAGCAGTAACCTTTATTTCTAGTTCAGCTATTTTTTCACGTTGTTGAACCACTATCACTGCTAGAGACCTCTCAAGTTCTTTTAGAATTCTTATTTCTGATTTTTGTATAACATGGCAATTTTGTACATCGTGTAATTCTGATAATTGATTTCTAAGATCTGTATTTAACAAATTGATCCTTTCAATCTCTCTATTAGCATTACCTAGTGAATCACTAAGTTGATAAATATATTGAGTTTCAATACAAGATACCTCAGATGAAGTACCACTGGAGTTATCAGATTTTGCCATCAGGGCAAGATTGTCAACACTACAAGGTTGAATAACCTTATCTTCCACTTCCTGTTTGTTCTCAACAATAAGAGCTGTAGAAGTATTAGCAACTCTTCCTTTTCCATAAATCTCCTTTTGTTGAGATTGTTCCAGTTCATAGGTTTTTAAACACCAAAGAGTCTTTCTACAGTAATTTCACTTAGATTCCTCGACTCTCTGATAGCTGTAATCCTATGTTCTAGATGAACAGGCATTGACAGTAGAAATTTTCTGTTGATCTCTTTCTGAGTGTAGTACTTGCCATGCATCTGTAAATTGTTGACAAGTTTGTTATATCTTTCAAACACATCTTGAATACTTTCATTGTATGCTGATCGAAAGTGTTCATACTCAGATTCTCCCTAACTTCCTCTGTTCCTTCATTCACAGTTTCAATGGTTTCCCACATGTGCTTTGCTGTCTTGCAGTTAATCACATGACCGTACATCACAGAGTCTAGGGAATCTATTAAGATCAGTCTTAAATTAATGTCAAGTCCAGCTTCCTCTCTTTCAGCAAGAGTGAATTCAGAAGAATCTTTTTGTACAAACTTTGCAGGAGCAACAACTTTTCCATCAGTAACAACTTCAGGAGTTAATCCAAAAGGTATTATTGGTCCTTCTGATAAGACTTTCATGTATTTAGGATTTGCAACCTCGAGGAACATTAACATTTTGTTCTTCCACATATCATAACTGTTTTTGTCATATATGGGAATTTTCACAGTTCCAACTTTAGAAGACATGATGAATTTTTTAAGAGAGTTAAAAAATTCGGGGATGATTTTTAATCGAGTAAAATGGGATCTTTGATTTGTATATCAATCAATCGGCTTTGATACCAATTGTTAGGTCCGATAAGATTGTAGAAGGGGGGGTTGAATACAATCTTTACCTTTTTATCGAAATTTGTCCTTTAAATAAAATTTGATAAAGACAAATTTATGTGCGGAATTATTTAAAACAATTTTTCAAGTTGAATATAACTGTATATTAACTTGATGTGGTGTTACAAAATCAGTATAACAACTTATCAAGATGTTAATAACTAATTAGAAAATTCGACATGAACTTTTCTAATTTAGGTTAATAATAATCAAGATAAGAACTAGGAAACTTAATTCGCTAGTAGTACAAGAATCACAAATAAACAAGTTCTAGCGGATAGAATATAACAAAGATGAAGAACTTGAATTTCTGGGAATTGTTTAAGCTTTGGTGTTCTTGGTGTTCTTGAGAGAGAATTCTGTTCTGCTGATATTATGTTTTTCTGCTGTGTTTCTCCGTTATGACCTAATCTGCTCTGTTCTGTTCTTAAATATCAGTAACAGGTCTTGCTGGCTTTTTGTAGGATATTTAACTGCTCCAGCATGACTTAAACTGCTATCAAGACTTGATTTTTCTTCATTAAGACTTACACAAACCTCCATTAAGACATAAAACTTGTCGGTATGACTTAACAGAAATTCGGTAAGACTTACAACAGCTGGCAGGAGGTCGGTATGACTTAATCAGGTCGGTAAGACATAATCTTGAATGCTCGGTATGACTTAACTCAACAGCTGTGTTCGGTATGACTTAACTGATTAGGTCATACCGAATTTTAACCAATAATACATAATCCTTCCAGCTTTATTTAAGTCATTTCTTTAAGTCATATTGATCCAATTAATTAATTAATGATTAACTAATTCACATTTAATTGATACAATAATTAATTTAAATAAATAAATTAATTCTTCTAGAATTAATTCATTTAATTAAATCAACTAAATGATTTATATCAATTATAAATGAATTTAATTAAATCAATAAATAATTAATTTAATTCTTACAAACCACTGAAGGTAGTAAAGAATTACCACTGATTTGTGTTGACGTTCGATGTACTGTCTGGTTCATGAACGACTAACTTCAACGATGCTTCTTCACTTTTGACTTTAGGTTGTGGTTTATTTCTTCTCTCAATTCTCTTGTACTGTAACTGACCTTCAAACTATCACTCGAAAAATCTCTGTCACTGTTCAAATGAATCCATTCACTTCAATGTTGTACTGGGGCTTGATCAGATAACTGAATCGTCTTCCAGTGTATGACATCAAAACTATAGATTGACTTTTCTTCTTTCTTCTGACAGATAATACTTCTTGAGATTCCTGTGACAGTTCATATGTATATTTACTTATTACAATTTGGTTTAAGTTGATTAGGATCCTCTAACTACAAATTGGCCGAGTCATATGCCTTTCAAAATGTATACATGTTTAATGTGTGAGAATTATGACAATTAACTATTTTATTATCATAATACCTATTCAGCTCGTAACCACAACAATAATAATTTTATATAAATATGAAAATAGAAGTCGATGAGAGGTTGTAAAGAAGAATGAGAGATGATCGAAAAGCGGAAGGATGAACAAACGTGAGGTTGTTAAAGACGAAAGAGAGGTGGTGTGGCAAAATGAATGTGCATTATATGATGTGGTTGAAGGAAGGAACGGGTCTGAGAGGTATAGCAAGGTGGAAGGATAGTGGTCGGAAAGAGGCCGAAGTGAGAACACACCTGAGCAATTGATAACGTGTATTTTATACACGTTTTGTCTTTTATTCTTCTGCATTTTTGTTAGTTTCGAATGTTGTTTTATTAATATTTGTTATGTTTTTCATCTTTCAGTGCCTCATGCTTAATTGTTGAAAAGATGACTTAATTTGGGCATGAAAGCAAAGATTATTCAAGAGGGAAGTTAGAAGATGAAAGCTCGCGATATCGGGAGGTGTTTAATGTATTATCTTGAAGATTTTATCTCGTACGGGCAGCTGTACGGCCGTTCAACAGGCCGTTCAAAGGAGCAGAATTTTCGTACGGGCAGCTGTACGGCCGTTCAACAGGCCGTACAGAGCTGCTGTGTATTAAATGAGAAGTAAACAAGCACATCATTCATAACTTCTAACCTAGAACTTCTTTATCTTCTTCTTTGCCTCTTCAAGAACACAATTAGGGTTAGTAGGAATTAGAGAGGAGACATTAATTACTTGTAATCTAGCATTGATTATGAGTAACTAACTCCATTTATTTGGCTCAAGGAGGATCTCTTGTATCAAAACCCATTTCATTTAAGTAAGGTTTATTTTCACTCTATCTTGAATGCTTGTGATGTATTGCTTATGATTTTGCTTGGAGATTGTAAGTTGCTTCACCTTACTCTTCTCGTATCTTCAATTGCTAATTGATTGTTCTAATACGTAATCGTTAGTTCATTCATTATAGTAGCACAAGATTTAGTGTACCTAAATCCACAACATTCAAGTGCAAATACCTTGGTTGAGCTTCTCATCCTTGGGTTTGTCCTAGCCTCTCTTTGTTTAATTCCTTGATTTGGTTATACTAGTAGTGCTTCATTATTGGTAGCTATTATCAAGAGAGCTAATTTATGTGCTTCACTAAATTAGTGTTTTTAGAAGAGAAATAAGTGAGTGTGTGCTTCACCAATTATCTTGGTTAGGTAGAGTTGGATATATCTTGCTTGTTGGGTTGAAGTGCTTGAGTTTCCATAATCCTTGGGTCAAATGCCTCTTATCTTGTTAATTTACTCATTGTGTTGTTGTGTTAGCAAATTTGGATTTTAGCCATTAACTTAGTTGTATTTTTGTAGCAATTTAGTTATCGTAGGTAAGGTGTTTGTTAAAACACCTTAACCAAATACAAAACCCCCATTTTCCACACTTCTAGATTGTAAGAGATAATCTACTCGGAATCGATATTGAGAGTCCTTCCCTGTGAACGAACTACGAAAAACACTACCTTCAAATTGGCGCCGCTGCCGGGGAAGGCAACAATATTAATTTTGAGTTAATTGTTTCTTATATTTTAGATTTTATCTTTGTATATAATTTTTTTTCTTTCTTTCTTTGTTGTTTTTATTGGTGTGTCTTCATGTTTATTGTATATAGACATGAACTAACTCTTTCAGGAGACGATGGATAATTATCGTGGTTGGAATAATGCTCAAGATTTCACCTATGATCAAGAACGATATCAAGATTTTAATTCTTTTCAGAATTTTAATGCGTATCAGGTGAATTCTTTATATTCTACAAACTCATGCTATGCTCCTTACCCTCCTAGCATCGATTATTCATATGCCTTTGAAAATCAATGTTATGATCCGCATTATAATTCCCATGACCATCAAGGGTCTTCTTCATCTTCCTTATCATTAGAGGAGATGATAAACCAAATGGCGGCAAACAACCTTCAACTTGCTTTTAAAAATCGATGCTATGATCCGCAATATAATTCCCAAGACCATCAAGGGTCTTCTTCATCTACATTGTCATCACTTGAAGAAATGATGAAACAAATGGCGGCAAACAACCTCCAATTTCAAAACGCCACTTTTCAAAGTATATCCAACTTGGAAAACATCACTTCTCAAAGCATATCCAACTTGGAAGAGCAAATGAGTCAACTAGCCGAAACCGTGAGTCGATTAGAGGAGGTCAATTCTCCTACTAATCACGATTCTTGTTTTGTAATTGATGAAAATGTTGTGCATGATGAATTTGCTTGTTTAGTTGACGATTGCCCTAAGCTTGACAATGATAAATTGGATGTAGTTGAGGATCTACCAAACATAGGAAATACTTTTGAGCTTTATGAATTGGTAGATGAGATAAAAATTGATGAATGTCCAATTAAAATTGAGAAGGAGTTTGAGCTTAAGATTGATGAGGTTGAAATTTTTGCTTGGGTATATAGGGATCCAATTTGGGAACAATTTTTGAGTCGTAGTTATAATGATTATTCTGACGATTTTTCTAACTATTTTGCCTTTTCAAATTCTCCTGAACATGTGAAGATCCTAAAAATATTTTTATATTTTTATGGATCAAAGGTAGTATATTTGCACACCTTGTTCTTATTATTGATTCGTAGGTATGTGCATTTATTTGCTTTTTCACCTCATTAGTTATAATACTTGTACAAATAAGTCGAGCCAACGACAATAAACAAAGCGCTTTTTGGGAGGCAACCCAAGGTACGTATGTATTTATATATTTTTTTATGCGTGTGTTAGATTTCTTGCATTTATGTAGGGTGTTATGCATATTATGGGTTTGAGGATTGATGTAAATATTAGTGAGTGGGGATTCCATTTTTTCATCTATTTTAATTCTAAGAAAATAACCCAAAAAAAAAAATGTAAATAAAAAAATTATTATGTATTTTTGTGGTGTGATTAATGAATTTTATAATAGATTTTCAAAAAAAAAATTGTAATAATAATGCCCCGCTCAATAATATTTAGTATCGTTAATTCTCATTTTTATGATTTTATATTTTTTTTTCCCACTTGTGCCTTGATGTGTTTGTTTCATGTTTTCAGGAATTAATATTTTATTCAAGCATTCAAGGGTTTGGGTGAATTTTTAAAAAAAAAAAAGAAAAAAAAATAGTTTTTGTGAAATTTTGGGGCTGCACGGGCTGTCGTACGGGATGCAAACCGTACAACAAGCCGTGCAGCAGCCCGTACACTTTTCTTCAGCTTCTGCCAGAATTGTAGTGCAAAATGAGTGAAATTTTTAGCACCCCACCCACTTGCTGTACGGGCCGTGCAACTACAATTTTTTTTTCAAGAGACAAAAACAAAACCTTTCCGCTCCCTCCCTTCTCCTTCAACCCACGCGCCCTGCCGCCCCCCCCCCCCCACTCCCTCGTACCTCTCACCTTCACACATCAAACCCCACTTCCCCCCTGGTTTCCTTAGCAGCCCCGTGTCTTGCTTTTTTTATTTCTTTTTTTTATTTTGTTTTTGTTTTTTTTATTGTTTTTGTTTTTTGTTTTTTGTTTTATTCTTTTTATTCACTTATTTAATTCTAATTTTAATTTTCAGTTTTTTTAAAATAAATAATTAAATAATTTTTATAAATTCAGAAATGAATTTAAATTTAATTTATTTTGATTTTTGATTTTATTTTTAATTGGTTAGTGATTTATTTTATTTTATCTTTTCTTTTTTTTTAAAAAAAAAAATCAAAAAAATCAAAAATCAAAATTTAATTCTTTTTAATTTTGATTTTAGTTTTTAATTTTCTAAACTAAGTAATTATTTTATTTTAGTTTTAGTTTTAAATTTTATTTTTGATTTTATTATTATTTTAATTTTAAAATTTGATTTTTTATTTTATTATTAATTACTTAGTTATTTTATTTTATTTTATTTTATTTTATTTTTGTTTTAAAATTGATTTTTGCTTTTATTATTATTTCAGTTTTAAATTTTATTTTATTTTTATTTTTTTTTATTAATTGGTTAGTTATTTTATTTTATTTTATTTTAAAAAAACAAAAATAAATATTTTTATTATTTCTATTTCCTTAATTAGTGTATTGCAGGGCTTTGAGTGGTGTTGGATTTTGGCTGGTTGGTTATTTTTGTTCGATTGCTTGTGGTGCGTGGCTTTGTTCAATTCGTGGCTAGCAATTTCGGAGTTGGATTTTGGCAAATATGAGTGGTGCTCCCGGTCCTTGTTATTTATTTTTAGGGGAGTTCTCTTTCACTCATATCTTTACTTCGTTTTTATTGTCATGCATGAGGACATGCCATGTTTTAAGTGGGGGAAGGATTGCTATGTTTATCCTTGTATAATATGCGTAGCAAGTATTAGTATTTTTTTTTTGTTTCATTTGATGTCCGTTTTGTTTGCATTTGGTAAATAAGTTTAGTTTTGAGCGTGTTTACTTGTTTGTAAAATTTAAGACATTGTGAGCTTGTAGTCTTGTTTTCTCCTATTACGTGCCTAGCATTACCAATTTGATGTGAATCTATAAGTTTGATGCACCTTATTGCACACACACTTGAAATGGCATGAAGAGTCTAGATGTTTGTAATTAAATTGTGAGCATGACGATTATCTCTTAGAATGCATGGAATCAAATCGAGAAGATGTTATTACAACTTAAACCTTGTGAGGCTTTGAACGATGATTCTTTTGCATGTGTGTTTCTCCGTCTTTATGTATGTTTGTTGCTCTAGGGCTTGCATTAAACCTTCATTCATGGATGCACCATAATAAGGAAATTCTATTTAGGATAACCTTTTTGACCTTTTTAGCTTGTGAACCATGAAAATAATCCCTAGTTACCCCTTTGAAGCTTATATCCATATTTTTCTTCGTCACTCTCCCCTTTTATACATGAGTCATAGCCAAATACTTCACTCTCGACCTAGTTGAGCTAGTTGAGTCTTGGAAAGAATTGATTGATGAGCATGTGAATTTGGAGAAGTTGTGAAGAGGAAGGATTCTAATTATTGTAAGTGGGAACTAGTGTGATATGCATGTTTTGATATGGTTCAAAGTTCTTTGTAGTCCGTATATATGTAATGCATCCCCTTTGCTAAAAAATAATAATAATAAAGGGGATGTAAAAAAAAAAAAAAAAAAAAAAGAGAAAAAAAAGCAATAAATCTTTGTACTTTATTTTGTTTCAATTTTCTTGGTAAATGTGGCTGTGTTTTGTAAATGTAAATGAGTGAAGACATTCTTTAGTTTGAGAATTTGGTGGATGAAGCGAGCAAGCGTCGTTTTGACTCAACTAGCGAGACTTTTACACCTTCCTTGAACTTAAATTTTCACACCTTCACCCTAGCCTCATTACAGCCCATTTTATGAATTCCTTATTTTTGGTGCAATCCGGAATTTAGGTGAACATGCAAGGTCAAGTAGAGCGCATGCATTTAGACTTGGAGTTGAGTGAAATCTCTAGCCCATACTTGTGTGATACATAATTGAGAGATGTGAGATTTTTCACCATACAATTTCATCTTCTTAATGCGAGGCCATGTATGCTTTGTGATCATCTTGTCTAGTGTTCACGATTGAAGTGCATTCATTCTATCTTTAATGTCTTGGTTACATCTTGCACAAGGTGTGTTATCTTGATTCTTGAATTGGTTGTTAGCTCGTTATAGTGGATGACAAGGTGAATAGCTCTATATGTTTGATTTTAGTTACAAGTAGACGGCTCGGACATGTGAGTGTAGTAGTTAGCTTAATTAGTAGGTATTGTTAGTTTTTTTGTTTATTGGTGATTTTTGTGATTTTGTGGGTACATCATCTATAAACCCTCACGAGACCTCACTCGTCCACTAGGGCTACCTAGGGGTTCCAAGGGCTTGTTGCATATGCCAAATGCAACCGTGATCACCTACGGAAGTGGTACTAGTTAGAAATATATGGTTATGTTAATTTTAGTTTGCTCGGGACTAGCAAAGTTTAAGTGGGGGAAGATTTGATAACGTGTATTTTATACACGTTTTGTCTTTTATTCTTCTGCATTTTTGTTAGTTTCGAATGTTGTTTTATTAATATTTGTTATGTTTTTCATCTTTCAGTGCCTCATGCTTAATTGTTGAAAAGATGACTTAATTTGGGCATGAAAGCAAAGATTATTCAAGAGGGAAGTTAGAAGATGAAAGCTCGCGATATCGGGAGGTGTTTAATGTATTATCTTGAAGATTTTATCTCGTACGGGCAGCTGTACGGCCGTTCAACAGGCCGTTCAAAGGAGCAGAATTTTCGTACGGGCAGCTGTACGGCCGTTCAACAGGCCGTACAGAGCTGCTGTGTATTAAATGAGAAGTAAACAAGCACATCATTCATAACTTCTAACCTAGAACTTCTTTATCTTCTTCTTTGCCTCTTCAAGAACACAATTAGGGTTAGTAGGAATTAGAGAGGAGACATTAATTACTTGTAATCTAGCATTGATTATGAGTAACTAACTCCATTTATTTGGCTCAAGGAGGATCTCTTGTATCAAAACCCATTTCATTTAAGTAAGGTTTATTTTCACTCTATCTTGAATGCTTGTGATGTATTGCTTATGATTTTGCTTGGAGATTGTAAGTTGCTTCACCTTACTCTTCTCGTATCTTCAATTGCTAATTGATTGTTCTAATACGTAATCGTTAGTTCATTCATTATAGTAGCACAAGATTTAGTGTACCTAAATCCACAACATTCAAGTGCAAATACCTTGGTTGAGCTTCTCATCCTTGGGTTTGTCCTAGCCTCTCTTTGTTTAATTCCTTGATTTGGTTATACTAGTAGTGCTTCATTATTGGTAGCTATTATCAAGAGAGCTAATTTATGTGCTTCACTAAATTAGTGTTTTTAGAAGAGAAATAAGTGAGTGTGTGCTTCACCAATTATCTTGGTTAGGTAGAGTTGGATATATCTTGCTTGTTGGGTTGAAGTGCTTGAGTTTCCATAATCCTTGGGTCAAATGCCTCTTATCTTGTTAATTTACTCATTGTGTTGTTGTGTTAGCAAATTTGGATTTTAGCCATTAACTTAGTTGTATTTTTGTAGCAATTTAGTTATCGTAGGTAAGGTGTTTGTTAAAACACCTTAACCAAATACAAAACCCCCATTTTCCACACTTCTAGATTGTAAGAGATAATCTACTCGGAATCGATATTGAGAGTCCTTCCCTGTGAACGAACTACGAAAAACACTACCTTCAGCAATAATATTGGAAGAGATGTGAGGTAGGCTATCTGATCAGTAATAAATTGGAGGAGATATGAGGTAGAAATATGGGTAGAAGATAAAATAGATATTTAAAATATGTTGCGCCTAATATTGAAAGTAGTTAAAAATTTGTTGTCATGGTGATTCTTTCAGGATTTTTATTGAAAAACACTATTATCATGAAAATATTTGATAGCTGATGATTAACTCTAATATACCACTTTTGTCGGTTATTCTTCTCGCATTAAACAAGTACCACTATAAATATGATTCTCGAAATTTAGAGTGTGCTAATAATTTGAGTTTAGAATGATTATAACTACTGAATCTATAAACCGTTGCACTGACAAGAGGATAAAATGGATTTTATCGCAAAATTTTAAAAATGTCATATAAATTAGAAGGTGATCCGTGCCTTACACGGACTATCATGCTAGTTATATGTGATATATGAAAGGAATAGCGTGATGACCCCTTTACACCAATTATATATAGGTATATAATTTTTTAAAAAAAGGGTTCCGTTCAAGGCGAAAAATCTTATTTCTCATAAATAAGTTACTTATTCTGAAAAAATTATATAAATATGTATTTTTTTAAATAAATAACTTTTTTTGTAAGATAACAAATGTTAAAACCTTCATACATATTTTTTTCTAAAAAAATATGTTCGAAATAAATAAATTATAAATTAGCAATAAAACCAAGTCCTTTTCAGTGGTATTTGTCAAACCTAATCGTGCATTAGACCTCCTAAAAGTCACTTTGTTGGGAACACTTTGGTTTGTTAAAATTAGTTAATGAATTAGAGGGTAACCTTTTTTTTTTTGTCAAGATTTAAAGAGTAACATTTATGATTTACCCGATTAAATGAACATGTAATTTAGATGGTGTATTTAATTTAAATTTTGATGAATCAATAATGATCATGAATTTTATAAGATTGTTGCTCATTTTAATTTTACGCGAATTTTTGATAGATGTGAGACATTTATGATAAATTCATCAAAATCTCGTAGATTTTGGCCAGATTTTAAAACATAAAGAATGCACTTGCAAATCTTTCAAAATCCACCATTTTATCAAATCCAAAATTTTTTATGAATTTTTGAATACCACCAAATTTAATGAATTTTTTAAAATCCAAATTAAATACCATCAAATTTTAAAAGACATTTTAAAATTCAAATAAAATATAAATTGAATATCATCAAATTTTAAAATTTTTTAAAAAAATTAAAATTAAATACCATCAAATTTTAAAATTATTTCTAAAATTCAAAAAAATTCTTCAAAAGGTTAATCGAATACATCCTTTAGAACGAGAACTAAACTGGCTTTGAATCGTCCCAAATAAGAGAGAACGAATATCTACACTTCTAAATCTTGCAACATGTACACTCCTAGTCCTACTACAGCACTATACGAGAACTAAACGAGCTTTGAATGGGCCCAAATAAGAGAAAATCCGTATCTACAACTTCTTAGGGATCATTTGTTAAATATGAATAAAAATTTTTGAACGATTATAATTCTGAACGAATGATTAATCTGAATACTGAACAAGTGATGTTATTTGTTAAATTAATATTAGATTTCTCTGAATAATAAAATTAACAACTTTTAAATTTAATGATATTAAATTAATTAATTTCATAGTTTTATTATATTACATTAAAATTTTTTAATGGTATTAAAATAGGTGATATTGTATGATATTAAATTAATTTTTGTATAATGATATTAATTATAAGGTGGTTAACTTTTTAATGATATTAATTACGTGATACTATATAGTTTATAATACGTATAATTCATATTAATTTTTTATTTAATGATATTAATTTAATTCAATTAAATTGTACTGCTACTTAGGTACTCATCTATATTAATTGAATTATAAAAAATTATAATATGAATAAACAAGGGTACTTATGTAACTGCATATTACTTAACTAAATTAAATTTTAACTTTGATAATATGAAAGAAGATATGAATTCTTTAAATAAAAATTTATGTGAGAAAATAGTGAAGTAATTATAATAAAAATAGATAATAAAGTTGATTGATTGCATTGTACTTTATTATTAAAGTGGGGAAATCGTGATTGATGAATTTAAGAATGGTTCAGCTAGATTTTTTACACCAACCTGTTCAGAACTCTTCCCAGATGATTGAGTTTCTAATCAAATAAGATGAATAAGGAAAAAATGACTCGTCCAGTTCAGTAGGAATCATTCACCCGTAAACAAATGGACCCTTAGTCTTGCAACATGTACACTCTTACTATAGCACTATGTTTTGGGTTCGTTTAAAAGTCCAACAAGTATGTTAATAAACTCTTATGTTGGGTTGTTCACTAAAATAATACTCTCTTCGTCCCTTTTTAGTTGACACATTTGTAAAAAATACACATATTAAGAAAGAATTAATTATGTAATTTGTTTCCATGTCTGCCCTTAATCTTAACATTAAATGAAGAGTTATGAGTGTGTATATTAAATATAAAGTCAAACATTGATATTTGAAATAAAGGGGTATATAAGGAAAAATTGGTAAAAATATGTATTGGAACAAGTAATGTGACAATTATTTAGGGACAAATTTTTTTTGCAAATGTGCCAACTAAAGAGGGACGGAGGGAGTACGATAATTTTAAAAATTGTAAAATATAATGTATGTTTGTAGACTTAATTATTATTACATCGTAGAAATATATTTATTCGGTTCGGAGTAATAACTAAGTAAAATTTTTAAGTTTTTTTTTTTTTTTTTTCCTGACAAGAGTATATTAAGGTTTAGATAGAAAAGAAAAGATCCTATAATCGTTTCCGATCATACAGGCAGTTGTAAGCAAGTAGATTGCCTGCTTCTTCTTCTTGTTGTTGTGTCTGAATTATTTATCATCATATTCATAATATTTAAGTTTGTTGGAGTGCAAGGGGGCGATGGAGACAGTAAGAAACATGTTGAAGCCAAAGGTAGAGCCACAAAAACAATTGCGAGACTGGCAGCGTCGTCTCCGCAGAGAATGTCTTAACGTTGATCGCCAAATTCGAGGTTACTTTCATATTCATCTTTGATTTTTGTATATCTCTGCTATTCTAATTTAATTGTTTAATTTATTTGATTTGATTTTGATTGTTGATTGTTACTTTGGCTTAGATATTGAGAGAGAAGAGAAAAATGTGCAGAAAGCAGTTAAGGAGGCTGCTAAAAGGAATGATATGTCTTCAGCTAAAGTACTACACTTTCCTTCTTGCTCTCTTTTTTTTGTGTTTATATTTTACTACAATTTTTATACTCGTTGTAAACGTAATCTTAATCCAATACAACATGAAATTTCAGTAATGCTGATAATTTTAGATAGTATTAGAGTGTTTCTCCCACCTCCAACATATATCAATTATTTTAATTTGGACACCAAGGCTAATTATCGCCCTGAAGATGGACTATTACTGATCCACTCTTCAACCAGAAAGAGGTTTATAATATGATGCAATTAAGCCCACCTTTCTAATTGGCCTAATTGAGGTTTTTAGGAGAGCTGAAACTCCCCTACTAAGCCGTCCCTTCTAATTGGCCTAACTGAGGTTTTTAGGAGAGCTGCAAGTCATGGCCATGGCTAGAGGGAGAGTTGGTAACTTAACATGGTAGAGAGGCTTATTGATCGTGATTAGGCATGTTATTAAAGAACCCTTTAATATTGATTTTTTTTTTTGTTAAAGTGAAAGAATGTCAACATAGGACTTCCACTGGTGTTGTTTTTAGGATTAATAATGGAGATTCATTGTGAGGTTCGTTTTGGTATACGAGATACTGTGAATTCATGACCGTGGTCATAGGAAAGGGAAAAGAAACTCGCGACTCGCCACTACGGATAATTAGTTTGGGTATAATTGTACGAGGATAATAATGACTCACTTAGAAAGTCCTCAAAATGATCACTTAATAACAATGTTTTAAGTTGTACAAAATTGTCTTATTGAATAGTTTAATTTTATGCAGAGTACATTTCTTTCTCATGATGTTCATTGTTAGTTTTTTTGTTGATAAACTGAAAAATGTTTCTCTCTTTTTGCTTATAAAGCCTTATAGTTAGAAAATTGTCTGTGATGTACTGTGTATATGCTTATCATACAATTAATATAGTGTTTTGTATAGCAAAGATATTGTGTACGTGTACCCAGGGGTCTTTACAGTTTGTAAGTTAATAAGAACTCATCTTCTTTCTTTTTTGATTATCTTCCCTCGCGTATGTATAAGACCGAATCCAGATTTGAACTGGTGACACGACGATTTTCAGTCCTCAGCTCTACCAGCTGAGCTATCCCGACCATTCCCATTACCGATACCGCATCCTCATTTTACTGGATAACTTAGGTCTATGTCAATTCAAAGGGTATTACAAAGTCTTATCCAGGTGCTAGAATTTCTTGGATCTTCATAAAAGGAAGACTCTTAATTTCTGTCTGTTAGTATTAGTGTCATCATAGAAGCACCTAGGTGGGAGGCACGACCATTGATATTTTTCCCTGTGTGCTATGGCATGAGGCATGTGTTTCTTCGAACACCCTACTTTTCTTCTTCATGACTGTAGATTGATAGATGAGGAGACATGAGGAAATATTACCATCTTGTCGATTTATGCTGGGCTGCAGTTTGCTAATTGCTAGGTGGGGTTTTAATAACTCTTTCGTGTATAGTTTATGTTGTAGTTTTTTGTATGTGGCCCTGTACTAAAAAGTGGTGGAGGCATAGGAGCAAGTAAGGGTTCATATATGGAGTTTATTTGTAATGAAAACTACATATATGTATTAAAAGACGTTACTAAGTATTGTTGAGTATTGTTGGCTAGAACTTGATAATTATAAACTAGTAGGTATAGCCTGGAATGTTAGTGAATATGAACTAAGAAATTCTTAATGTATAATAGTTGTTGCAATATGGACTAAGTTTTGCATCTCGTTTTTATTGAGTAAATGCACATGTAAATTACAGAAATGTAAATGCACAAGCGCACATTCCTCCAATAAGGCTTGAACCGTCGACCTCTTTTTACCAAGAGAAGAGGGTATCAGCTAGGCCAAGCCTTGCAACCCATTGTGATACTGAGCACGTGTCCCTTGACGTGCTTGTTGCCAAGTACACCTTGCTATGGTGCACCTCCTGTTTAATATTCTGCTGCTAGTTTTCCTTTAACAGCACCAATAATACAGATTAAGAAATTCTTATAGAGCAATGCATAAGCAAGCAACTTTGTCGTAATCCTGCCTTGATGTTTTCTTGGACTATTAGCATCGGTGATTACTATGATCTTAAGTTAGTAGAGTATTATGTAGTAGCAAAGTACAATCGTGAGGTGCTTTTGTTCAGAGAATAGTTGGATAATGGATCATCATGTTCTTCCCTGTTTATCTTTAAGAAAGCTGCAAGAGCACCTGTCAGTGACTTTATTTTTCTTTTACAATGTAGGAGATGATTCTTGCGTTTTAGGGTTTAAATTTCAGGTGTTGATTAGAAATGTACTGTTTTGTAAATGTTGTACCTTGTCCTAGGCCCTTGTTCTTTTTCTTTTCATCTTTTATGCTTGCATGACACTATGAGATGCACACCTACTGAACATTTGGTATGGTGCCAAATGTTCAATGCTATACATCTGCCAGACTGCCAACAAAAAAAAAAGTAGCTGCAGCAGAAAAGAACAAAAAGCAGGGAATAGGGGCTTCAGCAAATTAGCTGCAACTCTTTCAGAGAACTAGTACTGTAGTAACCAAACATTTGTCTGTATGGCACTATGAGGTGCTAATAACAGGCTTGAATAGAAGAGAGAATGCAGGGTGTTGGCCCTTTATGGCACAATTATAAGAAATAATGCCCTGAATGACACAATTCGTGAAAATGGCCCCTTATAGCACAGTAAAACGCGACATAAACAGGCATCTTTGAAGAAACGCAAAGGCGTCTTTCATTTTTCAGTTCACATGTTAATAAAATGGGGTGAAAACGCTACCTCGTTTTACGTTTCCTAGAAAACGCAAATTGATGTGTCGTTTTGTGTTAAAACACATGGCGTTGCTGTGACAATCAGATAAAGAAGAAAGTAATATCGTGGGGTCCACATGCTTCCTCTTCTATTCACCTGCCCACGCCTCTGTTCACGTGAAGAGCATCGTGTACTTTGTATTTCCTTGTATATTATAGAAAAACCAGAAACGCAAGATAAAGTAGAGTGTTGTGGTGACATAAAGGGCCATTATTTTGGATTTTGCTATTCAGGAACTTTTACTTATATTTTGTGCTATTTAGGACTTTTCTCGAGAATGCATGGGCACAACTGAGAAATTATTGGATTTCTGTTAATATTATCTAAACATTGCAATGCATTTACTGAGGGCATAATGTTAATAATATATTTCAGTTGTTTAATGCTTTCATAATTGGGCTTGTTTTACTATTAAAAAAATGATAAAAAAAAAGTGAGGAGTTTATCTAAATCTTGTTTTTCTAATCCATTGGGATTGAAGTAAAATTTTAGTTAAGTACTTTACATAGACCCTTGCTTGTTTTGGTTCTAGGACTATTTGTCCTTTTAATATCTACTTTTTACTTTATCATTATCTGAAATGTCCGTTTAATATCTACTTTTTACTTTATCTGAATTAGATCCTTCTACCATCTTATATATATTGTTGTTATTTTCTGCTTTCTTTGAATAGCTAGATTTGACTTTCAGGAAAATTAGATTTGTTTTAGTGGATTGTGCAGTGAATTCTGTTATTTGATTTATCTGAATTCTTCTTTTTTGGTTTCCTATCTTACATGTACCTTCTTGTCACATATATTCAGTCCCTTGCGAAGGAGCTTATCAGATCTAGACGAACCGTGAACCGTCTGCATGAAAACAAGGCTCAGTTGAATTCAATATCAATGCACCTTGGAGAAAGTGTTGGTACGTTCTTGTTTGTAAGTTTGTATTAGTTTTTCATCTTTTTACAACTGAGACTGAGTTATTTTATCCCATATCTATATCCTGCTATTCCAAAATGCCTATGGATTCAACAGAAAGAATTTTTAGCGGTTCCTAATTGATGTGGAAAATAAATTAGCGACGGTGTTGACTTTTTCATCATTCATTGCATCTGTAACTTCTTTTTCATCATCAGATGGTTCAAGCTTTTTTATAGCTCATAAATGAAGTTGCATCACCTCAAGCTATTTGCACCATTCACTTGTGTATATTTCCACGGTGTTATCTTACTCTAACCTTGGCAGGAAGGACAAAAGGTCAAGAATTGTTGCATTTCTACTGCATAGCCTGAAATTCAACAATTTTTGGCCTTCTGTCCTTCCTGCCAAGGTTATAGAGTAAGATAACACGGTGAATTGGTTGGGTCATATGTAGGTTCATAATTTGAAACTCTAATTTAATGTTCCACAGATAAATTCCCGTGGGAAGTGGTGGAGCTAGAATATAATGTGAGATTGCGCCAAAATACATTTACCAATATTTTCGAACAAGAATCACTGTAAATATAATTTATTCAAATAATCAATGTATACTCCTGTAAGCATCATAGTATATATTAATTTTAAAAATTTTATTTACTTGTCACATTTGAAATATAAGCTCGACACTTGTAAGTTGTAATAGAGGTAATATTTTTGTACAAGTCAATTGTCAGGTTTTAGGGATTCCTGGCAATGTTTTGTTACTGTTTTTGGTATTTTATGTGTTGATAAGAGAATTAGCAGCTAGATTAAGGTAGAATAGAGAGAGTATAGACAGAAGATAGACAGAAACAGAGATTAGAACTCGGAAATGTAGAGAAAGAAGCAGATCATATAGTAACTAGAAGAAGATAGAAATTTAGAGAGAGTGAAACCCTAGAGAGAGAAAGAGATTGGAGGAAATAGTATTCCTTTTCATATATTCAAATCATACTGGAAATGTAACAACTTGAGTCTATTTATAGTACTCTTGCTAACACAGAATTTTAAAAGGTATGTAAAGACCAAAGTACCCCTGGCCTCTACTACTACTACTACTGCTCATATTAATACTAGTACTAATCCTGACATCCCCGTCCCCTTAGGCTATACCATGTCATCATGGTTCCAGAAATCAGGAAATGAGCTCTTCAATAACTCTTCATCCTCCCAGTAGCCACTGTTACAGGGCCTATCCTGACATCAATCTAGTTATACTAATATATAACTCATCATAAATTCTTTTCTTAGCAACATATAATACGGCGAAACTAATAATATTTGTAATAAAAGCCTACATAAAAGTTTTAGACCTTATAACTTTAAATTTTTATAAAAATAATTTAAGTAATTAAATACCCATAATTTGGATTGTTAAATTTTAGTAAAAAAATTACCTACCTTAGCAAATGCAATCCCAATCAACTAATCACTATACATGTGAAATAAACATATTACATAACATATGGTAGTGAGTACTTTTAAGTTTAGGTTGGGCCACCGGACACCCTTTCGCGTTGGTGACTCCACCCCTGCCTGTGGGTCAATTCACCTCACTATTTTACATTTGTTTTGTTAGTTTTTGGGTACGCAAGTAGTGGTTGACTGGCTGTGTTAACAAAAATATACTCCCTCCGTCCACTGGATTCTTTACAGTTACTAATTTGGGACGTCTCATCCATTTCTTTACATACCAAAAATAGTAACTTTTAACAATTAAATACATTATTACATCCACTACTTCACTCTACTTTTTCAACACTTTACACTATTACACCCACTACTCCACTACTTCACTCTACTTTTTCAACACTTTACACTATTACACCCACTATTTTACCTATTTTAACAATAAAATCACTATTACATCCACTATTTAAATTATATTCCTTGGTCTCCGTGCCCAGCTGGGATGTAAAGATCCCAGTGGGACGGAGGGAGTATTACTTTTGGTTTAATTTATTAACAGTATCTTTTATTCGTTTTTGTTGTTTAAGTTTCCATTATATTGCAGCTATTGCTCGTACAGTAGGGCATTTGTCCAAGAGTGCTGAAGTAATGAAAATTGTCAATAACCTCATGAAGGCTCCTCAATTGGCTGTAACCATGCAAGAATTCAGCAAAGAAATGACTATGGTAAGCAATAATTTATCTTTCAGAAACGATTTTATAGCTGTTTCCCTCTTTGTTCTGGCATTCCTAACTATGTGAAGATTGTATCTACTTTGCTTTACTGCGAGTTGTTGATAGTCTATTCTGCGACGCTCGCAAACGTGTGGACACTCATTTGTATACTAATGCATGCAACAATTTCACAGCACACTTACAGTACGCTCAGTCTCCAGTGTTTTGGGAATTGTATATTAATGCATGTCACAATTGCACTCATGTGTACACTAATGCATGTCACCCATACACTCAGTATTTTTATATAGAACATTTTTCCAGACTTCAATTTTAAAGTGAAGTGCTAGACCTCATCCAGAAAATTAAAATAATGGCATGAAGATTGAGAAAGCCTTGCCTCTCATCAGAAGGTCTTGGCCTGGGGGGCGTAGTCATCAGAAAGTCTTGGCCTGGGGGGCCGTAATTATGAATTCATAATGCATCTTGTCAAGTGCCGAGGCTGAAGAAGAAACTATTAAAATTACTAATACTAATATAATTGTCGTAATTTTATCTTTCTGCACTGGCTACATTTTATATAGTGCAACATATAAGAAGGTTGTGCGGCTAGACCAGTTGTAACTTGTAAGCAACCTGATAGGATTAAATGGATAGCTAAAAAATTGTTGGAGAAATACTGCAAAACAATTTAATAATCAGATGAAAAAGGAATTTTTAGATATACAGTGATCTCTGTTTTGTACATGTATTAAATTTAGATGCATGCGGTAATATTAAAGAGAAGAGCAGAACTATCCTAATATTGATAATTAAGATACAAAGCTCGTAATATTTGACTTTGACTTCACATTATGCGGTAATATTAAAGAGAAAACCAAATTATGTTTTGACAGACGTGTATGTTATATATGACTGCACCAGAGAAAATGAGCAGGATCACGAAGAACCTATGTTACCCTGACAGTCTATTTCCCCCTCGAGTATCTGTGCTGGACTCATACATGGGTGTTTCAATATTTCCTATCCTGTCACTTAAAAACATATCCACAGTAATGAACTAAGTTGATATAAATTTCTGAGAAGTTAAGATTCCCTATCAAATCTCATATGAATCAGGTAATATGGTCAAGGATAGAAGCTTAACAGTTTAGGGTGGGGTTGTAGTCACGAGTCATGAATGTATTTATTTTGTGGTTCATAAAATCTATGGTTTCCGATAGATTAAACCACACGTGCGTTATGTTGAAATTTGGAACAGGCTAATGGTACAATAAATCCCATTTATGAAGTTGTGATTTGATGTTCAGTTTGAACAAAGTATCTCAAGCCAGGTTAGCCGTTAAATAGTTCACATATGGTAATATATGCAACTGTAGTGTTACGTGATTGTCTAGCAATCTATAAGATCATTGATCTGGTGATGATATATCTCTTACCATGTTAAAATCATCTGGTGATGATTTTAAATGAGCTGCATAACTGCATAATTCTGTCATTACAATTTAAGTAGTTTGATAAGGAATTCCAGATTGGAGTCTCATTGTGAATATGATTATTATTATAAGTTTCCTTTTGTTGGCTACATACCTGCATTATGTGTTTACAGGCTGGAATAATAGAAGAGATGGTGAATGATTCTGTTGATTCTGCGCTCGATTCAGAGGACATTGAAGAGGAGACGGAAGAAGAAGTTGACAAGGTCTTGACAGCAATAGCTGGTGAAACTGCTGCACAGCTTCCTCAAGCAGTCAAAAAAGAGAGATTAAAGCAACCTGCCCAGTCCGTTGAAGACGCAGAGGTATTTGTAGCATATATTGTACAATTGCTTATTCATTCTTTCAACAAGCATATTATAATTTTTTTCCCTGATTCCATGTCCTGTACATATGCAGGAAGAAGGTGCTGATGATGAAGAAGAACTAGAAGAAATGAGGGCTCGTCTTGCCAAAGTAAGGTCATGAGTGAGTCTTTTAATCTCTTGCTGTTATGAAGAATGGAAGGTCAGCTCACAGCTGACAAGTGAGATTTGTGCAGTGAACTTATTATGACTTGTTACTGGTATGTTGTCACGAAACAATGGTTTATCGCTAGTGCAGTATCCGCACTAGTTAACATATTATGCTTATTGATTGTTCCTATATATAAATCAAACCAAAATATACAGTGATCCCGCTTGTAAAGCAAAGTTTGGGGAGGGGAGAGTAAGATGTATGCAAAGTGCAAATACAAGTTTTAACTCCTGCAGTTAAAACTATGATCATACAATACAAGTTTTAACTCCTGCAGTTGTCCTTTTTCCTCTGCGACAAACCTCATTCTTGTTATCTGTTTATTAACATGAGATGCTCTGTTCCAGTCAGCAGGAATTCAACTCCTTTCTTATTTGTCCGATGAATCAGTTTTTAGTACTAATGAGTAACAGGAAGAACTAAAGATGGTAAAATGTAAAACCTTTGGACCGTGTTGCATAATTTTACATTTTTAACAGCCCAGCTTAAGAAAATACAGTAGAATGAAAATGTACTTCAAAGTTAGGATTCTATTTCTAAATCTCGTTTATTTTAATTTCTTTGGAAGATGTTGATGCATAAATGATTATTATTTAAAAGGATCGTCTTTTTTAAAAGTTATACTAAAAAGAAATAGAATATTCATCATACACCAGTGTTGCAGATATCGGAAATCGGAACTATTCGGTTGAGATACCGATTTATGATTTATCGGGTGATTCGGTTAAAAAATCGGGAATTTGTCGGTGATTTTTGCGAAATCGGCCGAATCGGTTTCAAAATTTTGACCGATATTTGGTCGATTTAATAGCTATTTTTTCAGAAATCGACCAATTTCAATAACAGAGACACATACAAATATTTGACATTACTGTAACAATTTTATTGGTTGAAGCAAAACAATCTGTATCAGGGATTTCTGATCTTGATTCCAGAGTCCAGACCACTTTTCGGGTTTAGTTTGTTGAGCAATCATTTGCTTGCACGGGTTATTGGGATCTCAATTAGTTTTCTAGTATACCAAATTTTCATTAAATTCCCCGCCACATAATAAAAAGAAGATCATTATCAATAATTGCTAAAGTTGTCGTTTTGTAATCTGCCAATTGTTGTGCTTTGTTTAATTTATGTGCAAGTGTTGGTAGGGCTGGAAAAAAAATTCCAAAATTCTGATATCCGTCCGAAATATCTGTATTCGTATTCGGAAAAAAACGGATATTATTCGTATCCGGAATCAACCGGATATTATCCGTATCTGAATCCGAGAGTTTAGGATACGAATATGGATATAGGTATATTCGTATCCGAAAATATCCGTATCCGAAAGTAATTATATATAATATATTTTTAATATATTTTTAATTTTTTATCATTTACTCTTAAAATTTATTTTATATTTATTTTAATTTAAATACACATACTTCATCAGATATTCAGATCATCTATTCTAATTTCTAAAATCTAAAGAGTAAAGACTAATGTATATGGTTTTTGTATTTTATAAATTAGAACCGAGTATCCCTTTAATATGCCTGTTTTTTTTTTTTTGCAAAATATGCCTGTTTTTTTTTATAATAATGCAAATTTCAGAAAAAAAAAATCATTTTTCTGCAAAACGGATTCGGATCCGGATATTATCCGGATAATATTTGCCGAATTCGGATTCGGATAAAAAAATTTCGGATATTCCCGAATTCGAATACAGATACGAATACGGTTTTAAAAAACGGATCCGGATTCGGATATAACAGTATCCGTATCCGTATTATCCGTTTTCCAGCCCTAAGTGTTGGACACTTCATGTGCCAGCTAATTTGTTCCTAGGTTTGTAATATTAATTTTAATGTCGATGCTTTTTTGAGATTATAATTTGTTTATACGCGAGTTTGAGTATTGAAAAAACAAAATATACTAAATATGTTCGGTTTGGAAGCCGTGTTTGAAGGTAAATGCTAAAATTCTTAAATTTATTTTTAAATGTCAAATATCAAAATCTTATTGATATTAATTATGATTAATTCCTACATTTACATAAATTTTACCAATTAAATTTTTTTTAAACATCACATCAATTCCACATCATTCGAAAATTTATTTGAAAAGCTTTTATGATACGTTTCTCGTGTTTAGAAGGATGAGATGAGCTAACTTATCGAATAACTTAACGAGGGGCATAACAACATGGGTTTGGTTATTTCAAAAAAAAACATGGGTTTGGTTAACGTGAATATTTTATAAAATAATTATACTGTAGTTTAGTATTATCAATAGGAAATTAGGAATAGTATTTTGTGTATTTTTACATGTTTTACAATTGCCCTTCATGTATTAATTGTATTAATTAAGTGATTGGAAAGTATTATTTATTAATTAGAGTGAGTTTGTGGTGCAATGCTATTTCAGGATCTGTTAGGGGAGCCATTAATAGCTAGTATTAGTATGATATCTGTGTAACAGTATTGCTAGTATTTGCACTTAGGAGAATGTTCTGTGTTAGTAAGGGCAATACTGTTTTTTTACTTTCAAGTTAGTTACTACTATGTGCCTATAAATACATGTTGTAGTCCTGTGTTTGAATGTTATGTGATATATGAAAAGGAATCTATTTTCCACCAATCTACTTTCTCTCTCTATAACTGCTTTCTCTCTCCTAGGGTTTCTAATTGAAATCTCTCTCTAAACTCTGTCTCCCTCTCTTTCTGATCTGAATCTCTCTGATTTCTCTCTGAATCTCATCTGTTTTCTCTCTAATCTCTGCTCTAATCTCTGAAACTAGCTACTATCTTACTTAATTTGCACTTATAAAACCAGAAAATACCAAAAACACTACAAAAACTCATTGAAAAGTCATCAAACCATGACAAATTGGTATCAAAGCTCTAGATTTCATCCAGCCACTGCTTCTACATTGCTGTGCAAGCTAATCCGAGTGGAGCGAGCATAGAACCAGAGTAATCGCAGTTTCAAGTTCATACCTTTAATTTTTCTCAATCAGGTGCTCTGTTTTGATTTTCTCACTAGATCTGTTCTTAATTCAAGTGTTTCAGTTGTTGATTGTGTTGTTAGAGCTTATCTAGTTGTGTTTACTTGATTAGATCTAGTTGACTGTTGTTATTGAGAAAATCCAAACAATTAGGTTAACTTTTTGTTCAAATTACAATTCAGATTGTGCTGTAGTAGTGTGAATTGGAGATTTGACTGTGTTGAGAAGAAGTGAAGTAGGTTCAGTGAATTGTGAAGGTTGAATTCTGGTAATATGACTTACAATACAAGAAGTACTAAACAAGCTGAGACCTCACAGCAAGGATCTATGAGATCTCTGCAACAGGATGTTCCAGGTGCTAAGGAAGGAACAGATGAAAGGATTGATAAGTTGCAGGAAGTTATTGAGATGTTAGTGACAGGTATGCAAGGTCTCATGAGTATGAAAGCAACAAAACTGGAGGAAATATCAGATGAGGAAGAGGAAACTCCAGTAATTGTTAAGAGGAAGGGAGTATTCAGGAATCCGGCTCATGCTGCTTGGGAAAGAGAAAAGCAAGAGCAGCAGCAGCATGAATATATAACTGAAGAAGAGGATTATGAAGAAACAAATTGGAGAACAGACAAGAAGGAATCTCAGAGTCTGAAACACCTCAAACTAAGTTTTCCTGTTTACAAAGAAGAACATGATACTGCGGAGTGGTTGAGAGATTGTGAGGAGTATTTTTCTATTTTTGAAGTCAGTGACAAGAGAAGGGCAGCTATTGCAGCAATGCATCTGACTGGTACTCCAAGATCTTGGTACAAGTCATTCATGATAGGCAGAAGCAATGCTACCTGGTATCAATTCTCTCAAGCCTTCTTAGCCAGATTTGGCGAAATTGATACAGAGTTGGTATTTGACAAGTTCAAGAAGTTACAACAGATTACTACAGTAGAGGCCTACTTTGATGACTTTGAAAAATGTAGAGGTCAACTATTGATGAAGATCCCAAGCCTCACTAATGAGTACTTCTTGGAAAATTTCATAGGAGGTTTACAAGTGGAAATAAGAGGCATGTTAAGGTTGCTGGAACCTACTTCTCTAGAACAAGCACTTAAACTAGCAAGATTTTATGAGCAGACCTTGAGTAGTCAACCTAAGAGAAACACTTATTCCAGTGGGTCTTATAAAGCTAATACTGCTACAACTTTTACTCCTAAAGTGTCTATTGGAGGTAGCACTAATACCAGTAGTAGTAGTAACACTTCAGTGCTGGTTCCTACCAAGTCTGCAGAAGTCATTAGTAGCAAGCCTAGACCATTGACTTTCTCACAAAGAGAGGAAAGAAGGCAGAAGGGGCTCTGTTTTTACTGTGATGATAAATTTGTGAAGGGACATGAATGCAAGAAACCTCAAAGTTTCTTGATGGTGGCAGAGGAAGATGTGTCACCAGTCTATGAAGGGGAGCCTAAGTTTGATGAGGAACCAGGGGAGGTGTTGGATGATTGGCAAGAACAGAAGATTATCTTAGCAGCATTAGGCATGGAGGCAGTAGAACACCAACCTCTGCAGTTTTCTGGAATGGTTGCTGGTAAGGAGGTGAAAATTTTGATTGATGGAGGCAGCTCTAAAAATGTGATTCATTCTCAGATTTGTGCAGAGTTGAATATTGACATTCAACCCCAGGAACCCCTGAAGTTACAGCTGGCTAATGGGAATGTAATCACTAGCACATTTGTGTGTCCAGACCTAAAATGGAGGTGGGGAAAGTTTGAGTTTAGTACTGTGGCTCAAGTAGTGGACTTAGGTGACTGGCAACTGATACTAGGGGTGGAATGGCTGTCTCAGTTGGGCAACTTCAGCTGTAATTATCAAAATCACACTATGAAGTTCCAGTGGAAAGGGCAGGAGGTATCTCTTCCTGTTATGCAGTTGCCAGAGGAAGGCCAATGCTCTCAACTAACAGTAGTCACACCCTTGTGGATGGAACAGATTAGTGACAGCTATGTGGAAGATGAGCTACTTCAGCAACTTATTGCTGAATATACTGTCACTAAAGAGGGACCTCAGGAATACTATATGAGACAAGGCTTACTTCAGTACAGGGGAAAGTGGGTGATTGGTGCTACAGGAGGGCTGAGGAAACAAATATTTGAGGAATTACATAACAACAGTATTGGAGGACACTCTGGCAGACAGGCCACTCTAAAGAGGATAAAAACTTATTTCTATTGGCCTACAATTAATCAGAATATAGGGCAATGGGTCAGGGAATGTACAACATGTCAGCAGATCAAAGGAGAGACTGTCAAGAGCCCAGGTTTATTACAACCTTTAGGTATTCCTCATGAGCCTTGGAGAGATATAGCTATGGATTTTATTACTGGTCTTCCCAAGTCTAGAGGTTATGAGGTCATTTGGGTTATTGTGGACAGATTTAGTAGGTATGGGCACTTCCTGGCTCTTTCTCATCTTATCACTGCTAAGGGGTTGGCTGTGGTTTTCTTTGAGCAGATATACAGGCTGCATGGCATGCCAGAGTCTATTGTTAGTGACAGAGATAGTCTGTTTGTGAGTGAGTTTTGGCAGGCTCTTTTTAAGCTATCAGGCACCAGGCTACATTTAAGTACAGCTTACCACCCTCAATCTGATGGCAGCACTGAGAGGGTCAACCAATGTCTTGAGCAATACCTAAGGGCCATGACAAGTCAGAATCCCAAGAATTGGGCAGCATGGTTGGCTCCAGCAGAATGGTGGTATAATACCACCTTTCATACTGCAGTTAACACTACTCCTTACCAGGTGGTCTATGGTACTAAACCAAGACACTTAGCTTGGCAAGACAGGGATCACACTAACCTGCACAGTCTTGAGGATTTTATAGAAAGTAAGAAGTTACAATGGACCAGTTTAAGGCTTATATTGGAGGCTGCACAAGCTAGGATGAAAGCCTATGCTGATGCTAAAAGGTTTGAGAGGTCTTTTCAGCCTGGAGAATGGGTTTATTTGAAGCTGCAACCCCATAGGCAGGTGACAGTGGCTATAAGGAAGAATCTAAAGTTGGCAGCTAAATTCTTTGGGCCTTACGAGATCTTGGAAAGGATTGGTTCTGTGGCTTATAGGCTGGCCTTACCTTCTACTTCGAGAGTCCATCCTGTCTTCCATGTTTCTCAACTTAAGAAGACAGTAGGACAGCATAAGGTTTTGCAACAACTTCCACAAGTTAATGATCAAGGAGTTTTTGATTTGGTGCCCTTGAGACAGCTTGATACTAGGCAAATCTTAAGGAATGCTAAAGTTGTCTACCAGCAGTTAATTCAGTGGAAGGGATGCAGTGTTGATGAGGCCACTTGGGAAGATGAGGATTTGCTTAAGACTAGTTTTCCTGAATTCTGTCAACCCTGAGGTCATGGTTGTCTTTGAAGAAGGGAGGGTTGTCAGGGGAGCCATTAATAGCTAGTATTAGTATGATATCTGTGTAACAGTGTTGCTAGTATTTGCACTTAGGAGAATGTTCTGTGTTAGTAAGGGCAATACTGTCTTTTTACTTTCAAGTTAGTTACTACTATGTGCCTATAAATACATGTTGTAGTCCTGTGTTTGAATGTTATGTGATATATGAAAAGGAATCTATTTTCCACCAATCTACTTTCTCTCTCTATAACTGCTTTCTCTCTCCTAGGGTTTCTAATTGAAATCTCTCTCTAAACTCTGTCTCTCTCTCTCTCTTTCTGATCTGAATCTCTTTGATTTCTCTCTGAATCTCATCTGTTTTCTCTCTAATCTCTGCTCTAATCTCTGAAACTAGCTACTATCTTACTTAATTTGCACTTATAAAACCAGA
The DNA here is from genome assembly GCA_036435485.1 of Saposhnikovia divaricata. NCBI lineage: Eukaryota > Viridiplantae > Streptophyta > Magnoliopsida > Apiales > Apiaceae > Saposhnikovia > Saposhnikovia divaricata. The sequence goes on along the minus strand of CM071594.1, from coordinate 47,267,156 downwards.
AAATACCAAAAACACTACAAAAACTCATTGAAAAGTCATCAAACCATGACAGGATCCTTATTCTCTTTTCGTAAAATATTTTATTGCATAAAATATTGTGCTCGTTTGATTAATTAAATTTTGTTTTTTCGAATAAAGGTTTCCAATATCACAATTTCAGAGTAATTGGTCCAAAATATCACAACTCAAAATATTGATCCCAAATATCACACTAACACACTATGCATTTTTGACCTTTTTTTTTTAATATAATCCTAGATAGTAAAGCATTTTCGGGCTAAAAACTAAACTTAATGTAGCCTTTACTACACCCGTGACTTCAAGACACGGCAAGTGGGGTAAATGGGAGGGGAAACGCCACATTATGTGGTGTTGGGGTTGGTTTTGTTTTCTTTTAAATATATATTTGTAAATAATATTAAAAATGATAAATTAAAATTGAATTTTTTTAATATAAAAAATACAATTTTAATTAATCTTAGGGGTTCAATAATTAATTTTTGGATTTCCATTTTGGATTTTAGAAATATTCGGAATCACGAATAAACCGTATGCGAAGTTAGAGTTTAGGGTTGAAGTTAGGGTTTAGGGTTCTACCCTAAACCCTAAGTTATCCTGATTTTTTTTTTTTTTTTGCTAAATAAGTTATCCTGATTTTTAAACGCGTTAGCATTTAAAATCAGGCCGCCGGATTCAATTTTTTAATTTTATCTGTATTCCCACGGGGTTTCAACGGTTAACCTTTGGGGTTCAACAGTTCCATTTTTTGTTTTAAAAATATTCCGAACAACGAATAAACCGTATACGAACTTAGGGTTTAGGATTGTTTACTACCCTAAACCCTAGAACCTAAACCCTAACTTATCCTGATTTTTAAACGCGTTAGCGTTTAAAAATCAGGCCGCCGGATTCAATTTTTTATATGATTTTTTTTTTAAATTTTATCTGTATTACCTTAGGGGTTCAACAGTTAACCTTTTGGGTTCAACAGTTCCATTTTGGGATTTAAAAATATTCCAAACGACGAATAAATCGTATGTATTCAGGAAAAAAAAATTCAAATGCCACATGAACTGGCGTTCCTCCCACCCCACCCCACCCCACCCCACCCCACCCCACCCCACTCCACTATCTAGCGTTAATAAGAAAAAAAAAAAATTTCCTCCCCCCACAAAACGCTAAACGCATTAGTGTTTTTGAATAAAAAAATACAAAACGCTACACGAAGTACCATTGTGTTTTAGAGTGATATTTAGAACCAACCTTTCAGATTGTGATATTTAGGACCGTTTAATTTAAAATTAATTGTGATAGAAAGGGCAAACACCCTTTCCTTCTTTTCTATATAAATATTGAAGTCCGGTTAATCCACGTAATCCTAAAAAGTTTAAGAACTACTAATGAAAATCAGAATATATAATCAATGTTCTATATTAATCATATCCTTGATGACTTGATGTTGAAGTCTGAACGTACTAAAAAAAATTAATGATGCTCGTGGGTAAATGAAAAAATCATTGTCATGCATTACGGCACATCGATTTCGCCATTTAAATTATGTTAATAGAGTAATGCTAGGTATCCCAAATTGGTATCTATAAAATGCTCCTAAATAATGTGACATGGATGAGTTGGCTATATGAATGATTTTAATTGGTGAGATTGATATGGTTCTGGAGGATCCATTATAATTATAACTAATTAGATAGTGACACGTATAATTTGAAAAAAAAATTGGGATCTAATTCGATCCGTTATGCTCTGTGATGTAATCTATGATACATTGATTTATGACAGTGATTTATAAATTTGTATTATATTCTTTTACACGAGACAATAAAATTTTGGGACAAAAATTTTTTATTGTACTTCACAAATTATATTGTACATTGATTTACAATTATATTTTATACTTCACAAATTGATTTACGTACATGGACTCTAGGTTTGCGACGACGAAAGCGGACACGTTAGTTGTAAATTACCATTTGAGAATAAAGGCTCGTAAATTCATTGTAAATTATCATTGACAAAATCAAGGTTTGTATATTAAATTGTTATATGGAGTAATTATTTTCCTAATTTTATGCATTCGAGGTTTATTGAAGTACTTGGATAGTAAAGCAATGTTTCCAAAAACGTTTTCAAGTGATTAATTATAATTTTTTAATCGTTCTCTCAAAAGTGAAATAAAATTTTCATTTATTTATATGAATTATACAAATAACAAAAATTATGAATATTTTTGTAATGCATTTTGTAATATGTACCATTACTTATTCCTAGAACATCCATCTATTACTAAAAAAGTAAAAATAGATCCCTAAAAAAGTGTATTAAAATTATAAGCCAAAGGTAGGCTATTCTAAAAGAAAAGTGCATTAAACATACATATCAATTGCACCATCACCATGTAATTATTAAACATACATATCAATTGCAATATCACGTAATTATTCCAAAATTTAAGGGTACTAGGAGGAAGATTTAGAGTAATGTTACATTTTCTGAAATGAATTTCGAAATTGTTATTGGCATAATTTTATTCGTAAAATTTATATACATATGTATCCGTGATGCATTCAAAATAATCAATAATATTTTAACAATTCAGCATTTGAGAGTCATTTTTGGGGATTCTAGCATTTGTCATATTTTAATAATAAATTGAATGAGCTGAGATAACTTGAATATAATAGGAAATAACTTGTATAGTAAATCCTGTTTGTTTTTATACATTTTTAAACCAAAATAACAAATTTACCAAAAACACACAATCCATTGTACCTATATAAATTTAAGGATTTGAAATTACTTAATTTTTGGTGGCATTACTTAATCTTATTATTATAATTGACAATTTCAATTCCTAAAGTTAGTGACCGAAAATGAAAAAGAATCAATTCATGAAGCTGGCATGAAAACTGTAACAATCAGTGACAGTAGCATAGTAACATACGCACGTCAAATGGACATACAAAATGACACAAATAGACACAAACACCCATATAAAAAGGCCAAAATCTTTTCAATCATTTCTTGTAAACTAATAACATGGCACCATCTTTCCCTCCTCTGTCATTCTCTCTATTTGTTCTTGTTTTATCTGTTTCAGCCTTCTCCTCCTCTGCTACAAACAGTAAATTTCAAGATTCACTGAGAGATAAATTCCTCAGAGACTTAAATTTATTCCCCAAACATGATGTCAACATTGTTTCACCAGGCACGTTAGATACCACTGAAAATTCCAGGCTTGTTGAAAAGAAAATTACATTTCCAGTACTTGGTGATTCAGGAGCCACTGTTAAAGATTTAGGTCACCATGCCGGCTTTTTACGGCTTCCACATTCTAAAGATGCAAGGTAAAGTTGTAGATAGCCATCAAATTCTTGATTTTCAGCATCCATTATTTGAATTTAGGAGTGTTGTGTACTTGTGTATATGGTATGGTCAATGAAACAGTTTTTTTTAGAGTATTATGATTATATTTATCATTTGTGAGGTACCGAGATTCCTTAATGTCTGCTATTCCGTTTTTTTATGATTGGCTTTTGGTTTTAGTCATGAACGTTTGGTTCATGTCTGAAGACTAATGACTAAAATGGCTATATTTTTTAAGTCTATTTAGATAGCTCTTTTGAAATAAGAGGTTCTTGCCGAAAACAATCTCTACTCTGCTACTGAGTGGGATAACAATTACAAAATCACAGAAATATGTGCGCTGTGTTTTTTTTTCTTTTAAAGTCGAATTTCCTGTCAAGCGAGGAAATGTAATTAAATTGCAACTTCCTTCCATGCACCTTTTTCTGCAGGCTGTTCTATTATTTCTTCGAATCACGACAGAGCAAAGACGACCCTGTTGTTATATGGCTTACAGGTGGTCCGGGATGTAGCAGTTCAGTGGCTTTGTTCTATGAAAATGGCCCTTTCCATATTACAAAAAACATGTCACTTTCTTGGAATTCCTATGGTTGGGACAAGGTACTTCTATTTTTTCTTATGTACTATATTCATGGGTATTATAGTTTTCGTCGCGCTGATCAGTTTCTCTTGCATCGAAGATTTCAAACATAATATTTGTCGATCAGCCTGTCGGGACTGGTTTTAGTTACTCATCTGATGTCAGTGACATTCCAAGTGATGAGAAGGGTGTCAGTGATGATTTATATGATTTTCTGCAGGTTTGTAAGTTTGTTCATATTTATTTCAGTACCAAATCTATAACAAGAGATTTTTAATAAAAAAAAGTTTCCTCAATCTGTCTAAAATTAACAGTCTAACAAGACTACAGATTTTAACTATATGCTTGTAATGTCAGGAATTCTTCAAGGCACATCCAAACTACACGAAGAATGAGTTTTTCATAACTGGAGAATCATATGCTGGGCACTATATCCCTGCTTTTGCTTCTAGAGTTCATCAAGGAAACATAAACAAAGAAGGAATTCAAATAAACCTAAAGGTATGCAATTCAATTGTTTATCAAATACTTTTAATATTCTACTCATATTAACTTATTGGATGTTGATCAGGGTTTTGCTATCGGCAATGGCCTTACTGATCCAGCAATTCAATACAAAGCATACACTGACTTTGCATTGGACAACAAATTAATCAATAAAACTGATTACGACAATATCAACAAATTGGTTCCAGAATGTGAAAAGGATATTCAACTCTGTGGTATTTCTTATTCTGTCTTACAAAGTAGATGATTTCGTTAAAGATATTATGTTGCAAATTAATGCATATACATTGTTCTCTTGCTATTGTATCAGCTACCAAAGGGAATGACACTTGTATAGATGCTTATTATGCCTGCACAGACATATTTGGCAGTATCTTGGACATTGCTGGAGACATAAATGTAAGAGAACAGAAATAGATCCAACTCTTTTTCTTTATTTGGCAAGATATAATTCATATGGATACCAATTCTGAACATGATGGGTATTTGACTTTGCAGTACTACGATATTAGGAAGAAGTGTAAAGGGCAATTGTGCTACGATTTCTCACGCCTGGATAAGTTCTTGAACCTACCATCAGTTAAAGAGGCGCTTGGGGTACACACTGACTGGGTCTCTTGTAGTGCGACCGTGTATGATGCCATGCAGGGAGACTGGATGAAGGATCTTGAAGTTGGGATTCCAGCCCTTTTAGAAGATGGATTTAAGGTGCTGATATACGCAGGAGAGTACGACCTTATCTGCAACTGGCTTGGTACTTTCCTTAATTCACCTGAGCAACATCAATGTGGTGACAAGTATATAGCACTGCACTTTCATTTTTTTCATAATTTTAAGTCATGGTTGTAAAATCTTGGAGAAAAGGTATTACATTAATCAATTGGCAAGAGAAATGGACAGAATACACGGTAACAAATGGCTTCTTATGCAGTGTCCATCACAAAACCTAATTTACATAAAATTAGAAAACCGCACTATCTACCTGGATATCTTTACAATGAAATTTGTACTCCTATTTGGTTGCAGGAAACTCGAGATGGGTTCATGCCATGAAATGGTCTGGTCAGAAGAACTTTGCAGGAGCTCCAACTGTTCCATTTTCAGTTGCAGGTGGGGAGGCAGGGATAATGCAAAGCTATGGACCTCTCATTTTCCTCAAGGTATCTCCCACTTTTCGTTCTTTGCAACTGTAACTAATTGAGTGGCACAGTCCTAATAGAAAACTTCTTTTGTAACAACAGGTACATAATGCTGGTCATATGGTTCCAATGGATCAACCAAAAGCTGCCCTAGAGATGCTGGCTAGGTGGACACAGGGAAAGCTTGCTGCGGCTTAAAAACGATATTAGCATGAACATACTTGTTTGTTCTATTCACACTAAAGATATCACTTTAAATATACTAAACCATTAATTATGTCACAAGTGTTCCAAGTACTGAAATATTGAAATTTACTTGTAACTAGAGATGAGAAATCAATTCAAAAGAAATTATACGCAAGTTTGTGTATTTTGTTATAGCTGTAGCACAAGAACCTAGCACAACATAGTCTATGTTCATGAATAAGAATCCTGAGAAAGGACTTGTGACAACAGCTTACTCCTACACTTCCCTTTCTTTTAGTTCCCTAATGTCACGTTCTGAGTTTTTAACTAGTTGTACCAATATTAATGTCTCTACAATATTCAAAGTTGTAATCAACCATAACTTGACACATATGCATTTGAGAAATTATAAGTAAAGATCTAGGACCTCAAGCATTTTTTAAATTAGAAATTAGTAGTCTGGAGATGTGTTATGTGTATATCTCAGGACGCAATAATACACTGGTGTTTCTTTTTTCATCAACAATGATTCTTTTAGTACTTGGTGTCTTATTTTGAGTCGATTTTAATGATGCTAGAACTTGCAATATCATCTCAATTAGGGAAGCGACTTGGCAAAACAATAAAATAAAATGTGATAACCGAACTCTTTGATAATGTGATGATACAAACTGTGTTTACTGGATGATAGAAATAACCAAAAAATTGGAATGATAATTCAAGGCAAAGCATAATAAGAACCTGAGTCCGCGGTAGTAGAGCTGCAGACTATACCCTACATTTATTTGGACGAAACACATCTAAAAAATCTGAGAACTAAAAAGTTAAAACTCTTTCAGTTTCCAACATGATATTCTTGAGGCTGATAAAGTTTGAGACATAAACCATTACACACCTGCCAAACTGGCTGCTTGACGTAATGCCAAGTCGTTGCCACTTATTACCCCTGCGATGATAAGAGAACCCTTCTGTACACATGTGTGTACCTGTGTGATAGTTGATTCCAATCAGGATAAATTCACCTTTTGGCTCTGCCATTGCATGAACCCTTTGAAGTACAGCTGCTCTGTATTGTACCAGTCCTTTCCGGTGATAATCTCTTTATTTCAACATTCCTTCATTCCATAATCCTTACCACCCAGATCACAATTTCAGGTGCAGATGTACTATCACATATGCACAGGCAACCTCCAAACACTCCCACGCTCCGATAAGGTTTATTAGCTAAAGGAGCAGATACAGTTAAAACAGACCGTTCTTTGTCCAAATCAATAGTACACACAATGTCAGTAGTAATGTGCTCTGATCATGGGCTAACCAATGAAGAGTACCATTAAATAGGACGCTGTTCTGATGATCACCAATCCCAAAGGGGATATGTCCTATGTTTCTCCAAATGCCGGTCCCAAGAGTATACACCTCATAATCCGATTGATAAGGGTTGTTTCTGCATTGATCAAAGGGTACAAAGCTACGCACCTCTTATTTTCCTCAAGGTCTCTCTTGCTATGTATTCATTTCATGTTATGACTATCTCTAATTGAGCTGCACAATCTTAGTAAAACACTTCTTCTAAAACAGGTACATAATGCTGGTCATTTAGTTACTGGATCAACCAAAAGCTTCGCTAGAAATGCTAACTAGGTGGATGCAGGGAAAACTTGCTACAACATGAAAACAGGATTAGCAATGATCCTAAGTTGCTGTCACAGCTACAGTAAAGAGCCCATTTGAAATGCATTAAAGTTGACCTATCAATTTGATGGGTCAATTTGATTTTTAGATTTTTAAAAATACCAATTGATTCTTAAATTTTAGGTTATATTTCAAATTGTCAAACACATACACATGTTATGACAAATCACAATAGCTTGTATGTTCGAAGTTACTAAAGTCAGGGTATCAAACAATATAAGTAATGAAGTCAAATACCCAGCATCATAACAGATAAATAAAAATGGTCTGCTGTTTAATAACATGTTTAATTAATTAATAACATGTTCATAAAACTAATTACCAACACAACTCACAAGTAATCAAAACAAGATGTACCACTGAAACTGTTTGAAGATTGCTGTTAACCTTCAAAGATACTAATCGATTCACTATTTCATTATTTATACTAACTTTTACCCTGCAAACATTTGTCAACTTCATTTCATTCCCTGCAAACTTGTCAACAGCCATGTCAAATGCTCTCAACTTCTGTCTAATTTTCCTTCTTCTATATGTTATAGCCTTCTCTGCTACAAACAGAAATTTCAAAGAATCACTAGCAGACAAACTTATCAGAGACTTAAAATCACGTCCTAAACATGAAGTCAACATTGTTTCGACGGGCCATTTTGCTACTAGTAAAGGTCCCAGGCTTGTCGAAAAGAAAATTACTTATCCAGTACTTGGTGATTCAGGAGCCACTGTTAATGATTTAGTTCACCATGCGGGTTACTGTCGGCTTCCACATTCTAAAGATGCAAGGTAAAATTATGGCCAGCCAATTATTATTCTTGATTTTCTGGATTCATTAATAGAAGTTATGAGCGGTGTGTGTAAAGTATGGTCAATGGAACAGTGTTTTCATGATTCGAGTTCCCCATATTTTGACAAAATGTTTCAGAGTGCAACTTCATTCTAAGCAACTCATTTTTGCAGGTTGTTCTATTTTTTCTTCGAATCTCGGCAAAGCAAAGCCGACCCTGTTGTTATATGGCTAACAGGAGGTCCAGGATGTAGCAGCTCATTTGCTTTGTTCTATGAAAATGGTCCTTTCCATATTACAAAAAACATGTCACTTTCTTGGAATGCCTTTGGTTGGGACAAGGTATTTTTATTTCTATGTATGCATTATAATGCACCACATGCATTATACATCTTTTCAGCGTAACTGAAAATCCGAATTACACAGGGCTGATATAATAAGGCCCTTTCTAATTCCGCCACTGCTTCTTTTGCGTTCTCTGTTGCATGATAGGTGTCAAACATTATATATGTCGATCAGCCTGTTGGAACTGGTTTTAGTTACTCCTCTGATTCCAGTGACATTCCAAGCGATGAGAAGGGGGTCAGCAATGATTTATATGGTTTTATGCAGGTTCGTTCTTATCTAGGGTATTACCTATCATACGAGAGCTTTATTAAAAAAGTGTCTTCAATATGTGGAACTATGTAGACTCTAACACTAGTATGCAAGGTCTAGCGAAGTTGAGAAGTGCGCAAATATTGCCCCAACTCCTATTCCCAGAAGTAAAGTGACTCTTTCTTTAGGACCCCATACTTTGTGATTCCTAAATTTACACATAAAATGGCAGGAATTCTATAAGGCGCATCCAAGCTACAGAGAGAATGAGTTTTACATAACTGGAGAATCATATGCCGGGCACTATATTCCTGCTTTTGCTTCTAGAGTTCATCAAGGGAACAAAAATAAAGAAGGAATTCAAATAAACCTTAAGGTATTCAATTAATTTGTTAATCAAATACTTCTAACATTCATTTCAACATTCATTTCAGATTTAGGTATTGAATGTTGATCAGGGTTTTGCTGTTGGCAATGGCAATACTGATCCAGCGAGTCAATACAAAGCTTACACTGACTTTGCATTAGACAACAAGTTAATTACAAAACCTGATTACAAGAGTATCAACAAAATGATTCCAGAATGTGAAAAGGATATTAAACTCTGTGGTAATTCTTCATTCTGACTTGAAGTGGATGATTTCGTAAAGATATTATGTCGCTGATCAATGCATTTCATTGTTGTCTTGTTTTTGTATCAGCTACTAAAGGGGATAATGCTTGTATACATGCTTACAAAGCCTGCAGAGGCATATATGACAGGATCTTGGACATTACTGGAAACATAAATGTAAGTGAACGGAAATATATCTAACCAATTTTCATTTTTTGGCAAGATATAGTTTGACGGATACCAATTCTACATATGTTTGATATTTGACTTTGCAGGACTATGATATTAGAAAGGAGTGTAAAGGAAAACATTGCTATGATTTCTCACGCATGGATATGTTCTTAAACCTGCCATCAATTAAAGAGGCACTTGGGGTACACACTGACTTCGTCTCTTGCAGTGATTCTGTGAAATCTGCCATGATGACAGATCGGATGAAGGATCTTGAAGTTGGGATTCCAGAACTTCTAGAAGATGGAATTGAGGTGCTTATATATGCTGGAGAGTATGACCTTATCTGCAATTGGCTTGGTACTTTTCTTGACTTTAACCCCCCTAACTAACTTCTCGAATAGTTTAACATAAAAACATGTACTCCTGTTTATTGCAGGAAACTCAAGATGGGTTCATGCTATGAAATGGTCTGGCCAGAAGAACTTTGGAGGATCTCCGGTTGTTCCATTTTTAGTAAATGGTTCTAAAGCAGGGGAAATGCAAAGCTACGGACCTCTCACTTTCCTCAAGGTCTCTTTTGCTATCCGTTCGTTTCATCTGTATGAATATCTCTAATTGAGCTGAACAATCTTCATGAAATACTTCTTTTAAAATAGGTACATAATGCTGGTCATATGGTTCCAATGGATCAACCAAAAGCTTCGCTAAAGATGCTGACCAGGTGGATGCAGGGAAAACTTGCTACGAAATGAAAACAGGATTAGCTTAACCCTACTTGATCGTGCCCAACTACACTAAAGAGCCCAATTTAAACGTAGTACATCACTTATTTTGTCACTGAGTGCGTGCGCCCAGGGCGGGTCCTGAGGATCGTTAGGCCCCGTGCAAGATATTATTAGGGACTTCAAATTTATTTTAGTTAGAATAACATAAGAAGTTAATCAGCATTTAAATCTTATAAATAACAAATATGTTTTTAAAGTATAGGGAAATTTTAGATTTCCTGATTTATTCTGCTTGTAACTCGTAAATTGTAATCATAAATCAATTCTATGAACTTTACACAAGCGTTTATGTTAACATCAGAATCAAAAGTGGGATTACCGACCAAAAAAAGATGCAACTTAGCCTACTATTCCCAATATTCTCCTCACTCCTGGCCAACTAAAAATTCTAATTGTGTATTTTGCCACAAGACCGGACTGGATGAAGGATCTTGAGGTTGGGATTCCAGAACTTTTAGAAGATGGAATCAAGCCGCTAATATGCAAGAGGGTATGACCTAATCTGCAACTGGATTGGTACATGTCTTGATATAACTTAGCTTGGTACTTTTCGTAATTTAACCCCCCCCCCCCCAACCCTAACTTCAAAGATAGTTTTACATCGATGTGTGTACTCCCATGTGGTTGCAGGAAACTCAAGATGGGTTCATGCTATGAAATGGTCCGGTCAGAAGAACTTTGTAGGCTCTCCAACCGTTTGATTTTCAGTAAATGGTACAAAGGCAGGGGAAATGCAAAGCTAAGGACCTCCCATTTTCCTCAAGGTCTCTCTTAGTACTGTTCTTTGCATCTTATGACTATCTCTAGTTGAGCTACACGGTTTTTTTTTTTTTGATAATTAGAGCTACACAATCATAAAGAATAATTCTTGTAAAACAGGTGGATTATGCTGGTCATTTGGTTACAATGGATCAACCACAAGCTTCATCGGAGATGCTAAACGTGGATGCAGGGGAAAAACCTGCTACGACATGGAAATAGGATTAGCATGATCCTAGCTTATTGTCACATCTACACTAAAGAGCCCAAATGCACTACATGTGATCAAACAAAAGAAAAATGTATTACATCACTAATTTTGTCACTGAGTGTTCCAAGCAAAGGAATATTACAGATTTTACTTTTGTACAGTGCTAGTTAGTGATAATAAAATTCAATCAAGAGAATTTACATGGAAGCGTGATGTTTTGTACTTTGGTATACCTATAGGCTATTATAACTAATACAAGAACCAAGCACAACTAATCCATCTCAATGCATTAGAAACCTGAAAAAGGACTTGTCAGGACAGTTCTACACTTTCCTTTTCACCATGCTTCATGGAGCTCCATGTGTGCTTGTCTCTCGCTCAGTAAAGTCGTATAGATTGTTTCACTTCTAGTCCCCTAGAAACAATACATTTTCTACGTGCCTAGTCACATATCTTTGTAGCATTGATGAAAATGACATGTACTTAATGGTAGCTTCATTTACTTGAGCAAGCTTATGACTTGTTTTCTTCTTTGATTCAGTTCAGATTATTTTTTAATATAAGGAATTTTAGGCTACCACAACCAAAAAATATCGGAAGCAATACATAGATTAGAACTTTAGAAGGGATGGCTTCTCAAAAGTAACCTGTCCTTACAGAAAAGAAATTTACATTTCCTATACTCGGTGATTCAGAGCCAAATGCTAAAAATTATAGTCTTCCTATTATCAGCTTCCATATTCTATAAATGCAAGGGAAAACATGGCAGCTAAAGGAAAAAAAATCTTGATTTTCTGCATATACTGTTGTACTTTCCTGAGTATTAAAATCAAACTATCCATAATATTTAACTTGGAAAATGGACTGAGTTTAGAGTATTTGCTTACTGACCATAACCACTCCAAACTTAAAGAAATATATAGTATGGTAGATATGCGTAAGAATCAAATCTTTTTCTTGAAGTAGGCTTAAAGTCTGCGTACAACATACCATCACCACGCCTTACTTTTGAGGGGAATATACCGGGTATGTTTGGTTTGGTTTACACACAATGAAGAACTTCCAAAAAGTAAGGACTCAAAAATCAGAAAAAACAAAAGATAACATCTACATCTTCAAAAATTTGAAAGGTCCTAAAATTTGAAAGGTGTCAAAGGGAACTAGAAACAATGCCACATGCTATTTAAGAGACCGGGAGACAAATTTGGCACAAGTACACTGTTCTTGCTTACTTCTCCAAACAATGAAATCTTTAGCAAAGAAGAGCTCAAGTAAAAAACAGACATTTGTTTTCAGCTTTTGATAAATGGAAAAAGGAAAGTTTTTAACACACAAGTAAAATACTATATGTACCAATTACCATACATCGTTGCGACACTGACTACTGATCAACTCTTCCTCCGTACAATTGCCTTAAGGTCTCAATTGCTGGTCCGAAATCGGAGCACAGAGGAACAACTGATACAACTCTTTCATGTTGTGCATTTGCATTTTTAGGTTTTGAGAGCGTCACTCTCAGCATCTCGCCCTCCAGAATCTTCCCTGCAGTAAGAGCTTCATAAAAACATAAACACGGATAAGAAACGATGAGAAGTTGTTTCTGACAATCTGTACATCACACATACACCAAAAAGGGTTAACCACTAGATGGTCGTACTGACAATACCAAGTATCACAGTTTCGAGTTTCGACAAAGATGACCGAGAATACCACAATCAAAACAAAAGGAGAGATGCCCAATTCACATCAAATACGAATTTTTAACATGTATTTCAATTGGAAAAAGTTGCACATTCTTAGTAAGTGAGAGTCTGAGAGATGTGCATCTTTATAAACTCTAAATCACAACATAAGCAATGTAAAAAAGATGATCCTCACTCTTAGAACGGAGCGGATCCCATGTGGTAAAAAGAGCCAACTTGACAATAGCAGAAGTAAAAAGGGCGTTTACTAACCCGAAAAAGGATGCAACTTGGCAAAGTGAAAGAAGTCATCAGCAGAGCAACCAAATAAAACCCTAGCTGCCCTATCAAACATTACCACCACAAACACCTCTGTATCCGAAGCTACAGACATCTGTATCGAAAATCAAGAAAATCCCACAAAACCATTTTCATTTCAACCACAATCTAAGCAAAATCCAAAATTACAAATACATTTTTGTCACAATCAAAAATACGAGAAACCAAGTTAAGATCATACCCATACTGTTATACATACATAAACAAAAACCCAGATAGAAAATACTTACAAGGACACGAAAGAGGCGTTTAGGAGCTGAAGAAGAAGAAGGGTTCTTGGAATGACAGTGATTGCAAACAGAAGAAGAGGTGGGGTTGTTAATATTAATATGATTATTATTGATATCAGGGGAGAGAGTTTTTTCACAGAGAGAACAAACAGTGTAGTAATAATTGGTGTGATCAATTGCAACAACTGTACAATTTAGTGTTCTTGAATCCCCTGTTTCCATTGCTCTCCTGCCTGTTTAGGGTTTTTCAGTTACGCGCGCTGGGAGTTTAAAATTTACCAAAAGAAAGTTCCCCTATTAAGAGGAGCTTGTTGAGAAAGTCGAGTGGTGCCAAGAGAGTCAAGGGTCTTGTTTTTTTATCATCGTTTTATAAAAGATTTTTCAAAAATTGCAAAACCCCTCACTCAATTATTGCTTAAGGATGCCACCTTTGTGTTTACTGACGCTTGTTTGGAGTCTTTTAACAGGATCAAGGAAGCTTTGATAAGTGCTCCAATCATACAGCCGCCAGATTGGAGCCTTCCATTCGAAATCATGTGTGATGCAAGTGATTATGCTGTGGGAGCCGTTCTCGGTCAAAGGAAAGACAAGGTATTGCATGCCATCTACTATGCAAGTAAAACCTTGGATGAAGCTCAGGTCAATTATGCTACTACTGAGAAGGAGCTTCTAGTTGTGGTCTATGCTCTTGACAAGTTTCGGGCATATCTCATTGGCTCCAAAGTCATTGTTCACACAGACCATTCAGCACTGAAATATCTGTTGGCCAAGAAAGAAGCAAAACCAAGTCTTATTCGTTGGATTCTGTTACTCCAGGAATTTGACTTGGAAATCAAAGACAAGAAGGGTGCTGAGAACGTGGTTGCAGATCATCTTTCACGACTGCGTTTCGCATCAGATGTTGCATCCGATACTCCTATTGATGACTCTTTTCCTGATGATCATTTATTTGCTGTTGCCACTAAAACTCCATGGTATGCGGACTTTGCAAATTTCTGTGTGAGTGGCTCTCATCCTCCAGACTTGACCTATCAACAACGAAAGCGGTTCCATCATGATGCTAAACAATATTTTTGGGATGACCCTTTCTTGTATCGAAAGTGTGCTGATGGGATCTTTCGTAAATGTGTCCCTGAGTTTGAAGTTAATGACATTCTCAAGCATTGTCATTCTCTTGCATGTGGAGGGCACCATGGTCCTTCTAAAACTGCTGCTAAGGTACTTCAATCCGGTTTCTTTTGGCCTTCTCTATTTAAAGATGCTCGTGCTTTCTGTTTGGCTTGTGATGCATGTCAAAGAACGGGTAATATTTCTAAACGCAATGAGATGCCTCAGACCGGTATTCTTGAGGTCGAGATATTTGATGTATGGGGTATTGATTTCATGGGACCGTTCCCAACTTCTTGTGGGATGAAATACATCTTAGTTGCAGTTGATTATGTTTCCAAATGGGTTGAAGCAATTGGATCGCGCACCAATGATTCTAAGGTTGTTATGAATCTCTTCAAGAAAATCATCTTCCCGCGCTTTGGAGTTCCAAGAACCGTGATAAGTGATGGTGGTTCTCATTTTCACCACCGACAATTTGAAACTTTGTTGAAGAAGTATGGTGTCACTCACAAGGTTGGTCTTGCTTATCATCCTCAAACAAGTGGCCAAGTGGAGGTTTCAAATCGTCAAATTAAAAGCATCCTAGAGAAGGTGGTTGCAAAATCTAGAAAAGATTGGTACTTGAAGCTAGATGATGCTTTGTGGGCTTATCGGACAGCATATAAGACCCCTATTGGAACTACCCCATATCGGTTAGTATATGGCAAGGCATGTCACTTGCCAGTTGAGTTGGAACATCGTGCTTTTTGGGCTATAAAAGAACTCAACATGGATTTAAAGGCTGCAGGCCAAGCAAGACTTCTTCAATTAAATGAATTAGATGAGCTTCGATTTGATGCTTATGAAAATTCCCGCATTTACAAAGAGAGAACGAAGAAAATGCATGATAAGATGATCCAGCGAAGAGATTTTGAAGTTGGTGACAAGGTGTTGTTATTTAACTCAAGGCTTCGACTCTTTCCCGGGAAACTCAAATCTAGATGGTCCGGACCTTTCACTGTAACTGAAGTCAAATTTCATGGTGCGATTGAAATCATGGGGCAAGATGGAGAAAAATTTAAGGTAAACAGTCAACGCCTTAAATTATATGTGGACGGCGCATTTGTTGGAAAAATGGAGACGATTCGGCTCGACAATCTCTCCATGAAACCTTGATTCGAAGGCAGAAGTCAAGCTAATGACGGTAAAAGAGCGCTTATTGGGAGGCAACCCAATGGTTTGAGCAAGCTATTAGGGGAGTATTTCTTACTTTTCTTTATATTTCCTACATTTCTTTTATATAATTGTTCATTGAGGACAATGAACCGCTTAAGTGTGGGGATGAGTTCTCGATGATTAATAAAATTAAAAAAAATAAAAAATAGAAAATAAAAAAATTAGAAAATTAATTGCCTCGTCTCGTAGTGTGTTAACAAGGATAGGTACACATCTTGTGAGCTTATTTTGCATGATTATTTGACATGTCATATCTCTAGAAAATCATTTGTTACTTGATGATTCCTTGTTCGTGCTTGCGAAAAATTTTAAAACTTGAGATACATCTTTGTCAAATTTAGTGAGTACTGAAGCATGCTTTCACATTGTGAGATCTTGAGCCTAATTCGCGATTGGTACATTTTATATCGATCAAATTTTATTGTTGTGTGTTGTTCATCATTTGGCATGTTGCTCTAGAACTTGTTTTAAACCATTTTGAGATTACATGATATCTGTATGCATGGAAATGATAAAGGCACTAGGATTAACCGTATTTATCCGAACAGTACCCTTGAAGCATATATCCTTACCCCTTTGAGCTTTTTATCCGTTCTTTCGTATATCACCAATCTAAATTCTTGAGCCTACTTGTTTATTCTTCTCTTGATTTACTAGTAGAGCATTTTGATTCATTTGGAGGTTGGTGAGTGCATAGTGTGGGGATTTCTTTGTTAAAGTGTGAAAATTTGGTGGGAATTTCTAAGAAAAAAAAAAGAGAGAAAAAAAAAAGAAGAAAAAAAAGAAAAAGATCAAGTAGAGTTGTGTTCATTGGTTTGTGCAATATGAAAGTGGAAAAGTACATATAATATGTGCTTGGAGTTTAATGCTTGTGAGAGTCTGATCGGCTTTTACATGATCGAAATTTCATATTGAGTGTTTTAATTAGAAATGAACATTGTGCTCTATTAGTTTGTCGAGTTAGCCACTTGTTAGCCTTTTTCTTGATTCCCTACCCTTCACCTTAGCCACGTTACAACCTTTAACAAAGACCTTTTGATTTGTGCGTGCATGTATTCAAAGTAGTGGAGATTTGGTGGACAACCAAGCTTATGGTAGCAAATGACTTAATTGATTGAACTTGAGCGAATACACTTCACCTATACACATGTGTGATTTGAGAGTTTTGTGAGCTTCATTTATATCCATAGCATGTTACTCACTGAATGCGGCATTGATATATATTTCATGATCTTTTTGTCTATCTAGACTGTGTGCTTACTTGGATAGTCTTGTACAAATGATGCGTAAATTGAAAGACTTGTCTTTTCTATATTGTGTAATTAAGTTTTGCATGTGTGGAGTACTATGATAGGTTGCATACTTGAGACTTGGCAGAGAAAAAATGGATTTTGTGGGTAAATTCACTATAAACCCTCACGAGACAACACTCGTCCTACTAGGGCTGCCTAGGGGTTTAACGGCTTGTTGCATATGCTCAATGCAATCGTGTCATCTACGAAAGTGATATTAAGATTTAGTTTTTATTTCACTTATTTGCCCGAGGACGTGCAAATGCTTAGTGTGGGGATGTTTGATAAGATATATTTTTATATATATTTTTGATGATTTTATTCCCGTATTTAATTGCATTTTGCATTTATTTGGATATTTATTTAATAAATATTAATGTTTTATTGCAGAAGGCAAGAATTTCTAAGTTTGGAAGAAATTGGAATTAAAAAGCTATTTTGGAGCTAAAAAGGAAGAAAAAGGAGTCCGTGTTCAGATCCTCAATAGACCGCAGCTCAGGACTTAAGGATTTATTTATATTAATAAATATTTAATTTATTTAGAAAATTATATTTATAAATATCTAATAATATTAGATATTTATTTTTATAATTTCTGGATTTAATTAATTATTTATTAATTAAAGATTATAAACTGTGCGGGTTAAAAATCATTTCTACGGAGCCCGTTCAAAAGATAAAGCTCAGCCGCCAGACAAGTGATTTATTAACTAATGAATTGAATTCCAAAAGCTTGTTCCCATCCGCCCGCCATTTGGTTTTTTTTTTTTAGTTTATTGAATTTCTATTTCGGCTGGTTTGTTTTATTCTTAGATGGTGTGCTACATTTCTGCTATAAATAGCAGTGTATTCTGCATAAACGGATCATCTGAGCATAGCCTTAAATTAGATTAGCATAGTTATTAGACTAGGAAACACACTGCATAAACTTCTATTCTACATCTTATTCGGCTAGTGAATTTGTGGAGGAGCTAGGAGCTTGGATTTCTTCTCTTTTATGTACACCTTGATTTAAATTCCCCATTTTATTGCAAATTTGAGGTACTCCTTAATTTTATTTTGCTTGTTAATATATATTTTATATGTCTTGTTTAATTGTTTTTGTAAATTTTATTAATAGCATGAGTGAGTAGTTTATTTCTAGGGTACACGGGGGAGCCATGTTTACACCACAATAATACTTTAATCTTATTAGTTGTTTAACGGATATAAAATAATTCTAATCGATATGTTATGAAATTTAATTTTTGTTATCGGCCGGTATCATTAATTAATTATTTGCAAATAGGAATAATAGATCGAGAGATTTTATTCACTAGAGGCATACATACGATTAGCGGAATTGAATTTTAGTGCGAGAGCATAATTGGATTTCCGAGAGCGTTAATGCTTGAGAGAGATTAACACATGCTCTAATTATTTAAATCCGTTAAATTAACTACATCCGTATAATTTGTTTCGGTGTAAACATGGTGAACCCGGTCGCCCTAGACTTTTAGTTAATCGTTTTTAAAACACATTTATTTGCGTTATTTAGTTATATTAAAGTTCTTAATAATTGTTTTTAATATAAAATTCGTGACAATTAAATTGAATTTGATAAAATCTGTCTCCCTGTGAACGAACTTAAAAATATACCACATCAAATTTGGCGCCGCTGCCGGGGAGGCAGTTAATTTTTATAAATTTTAGTTTAATTGTCCGGGTTTTATAATTTTCAGTTGTAGATTTAATTTTTATGTTTTATATGTTAGAGTAATAATAAAAAAAAATAGTTTTTAGTTTAAGTAAAATCTAATTTTCTTTTAAAATAGTTTTTTTTTTTAAAAAAAATAGGTATTTTATACTTTGTTTAATTTGTTAGATTTTGTTTTAAATTTTTAATAGTCTAGTTTTCCATTTTCTCATTGGAACTTTAGTTCCAATTGAGAGCGATTTTACTGCTTTTCTTGTTTCTGTTGTTGATGCACAGGTCTACAGAAGACGCATTTTTAACTCCTGATTCTACTCGGAATCTTGATTCTGGAGAACCTCTGCAACAATATATCGATAAACAGAGAAATAAAACGCAGCGAAAGATCCATTTCTCAGAGATTAAAATGGCCAACCCTCCTGTTAAATCTTTGAAGAACTATTCACAACCTTCTCCGAGTGGGGTACCTACCGGCCTCGCTATGCCAGCTATTCAAGCAGCAAACTTTGAGATCAAACCGGCGTTGCTCAGTATGATCCAACATAATCAGTTTGCTGGTCTTCCATCCGAAGACCCTACACTTCATCTGCAAAGGTTTCAACAGCTCTGTTCTACCATTAAACATCAGGGAGTCACTCCAGACCAGTTGAAAGTCATGTTGTTCGGTTTCTCTCTTCGTGACAAAGCTCAAAAATGGTTGAATGATATTGACTTGACCGAGTGGGATGAGATTGCTCAGGCTTTCTTAACTGAGTTCTTCCCTCCTAACAGAACCGACGATTTGATCGACAAGATGATGGGTTTTAAGCAAGATTATGGCGAATCTCTTCGGGATGCTTGGGACAGATTCAAGGATTATCAACGTGCATGCCCTCACCATGGTCTTGAGAAGTGGTTCCTGCTTAAACGCTTCTACAATGGTCTTGATCCTGAAACAAAAGGGATGGTTGATAACGCTGCAGGTGGCGTGTTTTTAGACAAAGGAGTTGATGATGCACATGCTTTTCTTTCAAATTTGGCTGCCAATCACTTCAGTAACCCGAGATCAGCCAAGAAAGGGGGTAAACTTGAAGTGGATGCATATTCTCTATTATCATCTCAACTCGCTGCATTGACTCAGGAGATCCACTCATTGAAGACATCTCAGCCCTCTACTCCACCTATGAGTATCAATGCATTGTCATCCATGGCTCCTATGAATTATCCTGTTTGTGAAGTCTGTGGCATCCAAGGCCACTATGGTAACGATTGCCAATACAATGCTCAAAATTCACAAAATTTTCAGATGGAGCAAGCAAATGTTTTCCAACAGAGGCAGCAGTACAATCCGTATTCCAACACTTACAATCCTGGTTGGAAAGATCATCCGAACTTCTCATATAGGAACAATAACGATCAGAATTCAAATGTTCCTAATCAGCAGCAGCAATATCAACAGTCGTATCAGCCTCCTCCACAGCAGCAGTATAGGCCCCCGCAAGGACCTATGAATCCCCCTGGATTTCAGAAGCCCTATCAGAATTATGCTCCTCAAGCCAATTAAGCTGCACAGGCTGATAATCAAGGTGATATGATGAAGATATTGTTGCAAATGCAAAAGAATATGGAGGACACCAATAGGAAGATGAACCAGATGGAGATTCATAATAAGATGCTAGAACATCAGATTGCTCAAATGGCTAGTTCTTCATCTACAAGGCAACAAGGCTCTCTACCAGCACAACCAACTCAGCCAAAGGAAAATGTGAATGCCATTACTCTTAGGAGCGGTCGTACATATGATGCTTCTCCAATGCCTGCTGTCGACGTCCCTACTGAGAATGAAAAAGAGAATTCTGAGGAAGACAAGGTAGAGAAAGTTGTTGAAGACACAAACGAAGGTGAAACTGAGGAAAGCAAGGAAAAGGACAAAGAAAAGATTGCAGTCACCCCTCCACCATTTATGCCAAAGCTCCCATTCCCTAGCAGGATGAACAGAACTAAGGTGGACCGGCAGTTTGGTAAGTTCATGACACTTGTCAAGAACCTTGAGGTAACAGTTCCTTTCACTGATTTAATATCTCAAGTTCCATCATATGCAAAGTTTCTCATGGATATTCTCACTAAGAAAAGGTCCTTTGGTGAGGTAGAAACAGTAGCTTTTACTGAGGAGTGTAGTGCTATTCTACAGAATAAGTCTCCACCTAAGCTTAAAGATCCTGGTAGTTTTTCGATCCCGTGTCATTTAGGTGCATTGTTTATTGATAAAGCTTTATGTGATTTAGGCGCTAGCGTCTCAGTCATGCCTCTCTCGATTTTTCAAAAATTAAACATGGGAGAATTAAAATGCACACAGATGACTTTGCAAATGGCAGACCGTTCGATAAAATATCCTCTTGGAATTTTAGAGGATGTGCCTGTTAGGGTTGGAAAATTCTATATTCCTGTAGACTTTGTAGTTCTAGATATGGAAGAGGATAGCCAAATACCTATTATTTTAGGTAGACCATTTCTCTGTACTGCAGGTGCTGTAATTGATGTTAAAAGTGGGACTCTAACATTGAGCGTTGGTGATGACAAAATTACTTTTACTCTAACCTCTGCTCTTAAATCCCCTTTGCTTGAGAATACTTGCTGCAGGATTGATGTTATAGATGAAATTGTCCAAGATGAGACGCCTCAGATTCTATTGAATGATGCATTGGAAGCAGTGCTCATTCTTGAAGCATACGAAGGAGAAGGACATGCTGAAGTCGATTCATTGATTCTTGAGTTGGATGGTGTAGCTGATCCGAATTGTGAGGTAACCAACACTTCTTGTGGTCAACCTCAGGTAAAAAAGTTAGAGTTAAAGCCTTTGCCATCTAATCTTAAATATGTGTTTCTTGATGATGAAAAGACTTGTCCTGTGATTGTTAGCTCCAGTCTTGATGATAACCAGGTTTTTAAGCTTCTTACTGTTTTGCGTGTGCATAGAAAAGCTATTGGGTATAGTATTGATGATCTTACAGGTATTAGCCCAGACTTTTGCATGCATAGAATTCACTTAGATGATGACCATAAGCCTTGCATACAGGGACAACGTCGCTTGAACCCTAACATGCAAGAGGTTGTTAAGAAAGAAGTTTTGAAGCTGTTAGATGCGGGCATCATTTACCCGATTTCCGATTCTAAATGGGTAAGCCCAGTTCAGGTAGTTCCTAAGAAAGAAGGAACAACGGTAATTAAGAATGATAAAGATGAATTAATTCCCACTCGAATTGTCACCGATTGGCGAATGTGCATTGATTACCGTAAGTTAAACACTGCTACTAGAAAAGATCATTACCCTCTCCCATTCATTGATCAGATGCTTGAAAGACTTGCTAAGCATAAGTACTTTTGCTATTTAGATGGATATTCAGGGTTCTTTCAGATCCCTATACATCCCGATGACCAAGAAAAGACTACATTTGGAAACCCCCACCACCTTCTCGCCCACACTCCGAATGGCCTTTTCCATGTTGGACCACCTGAAGTTAGCATCTCCACCACTCGCAAAACAACCTTCGTTGAGCAGAGCCTCCCTGAATTCCGCCGCCTTCTCGCCCTTCAAGTCTTTCCAAAGGATTCTAGGTCTAAACTCTCTCTTCCTGCGAACAACTTGACCCCTCATGGATAGATCCATGGCCAACAGCCGGTGCTGGGAAGCGCACGCCTCACCCCTGAACACCTTGCAGTCAACGCATGCTCGAACGTCACGGCTGCGCACAAGTAAGTAATCGATTTGAGTGCTGCGACCCCCACTACTAAAGGTGATGAGGTGCTCATCCCTCTTCTGGAAAACAGAGTTCACAATTACCAACTCCTAGGCCGTAGCAAACTCCAACAGTGCGGACCCACCGACATTCTTGGATCCGAAGCCAAAACCCCCATGCGCCAAGGGAAAACCATCTGACCTCTCGCCAATGTGACCGTTGAAATCGCCACCCAACACTAAAAATTGGTCTGCAGGAAAACTACCTACCAGCCCGTCTAGACAAACCCAAAAAGCCTCCTTCTCAGAGTCACCCAAACCGCCTTGCGGGGCGTACGCACACACCACATTTACCACGCTCTCCCCCACCACCACCTTGACGGCCATGACCCTGTCATTGCATCTAATCACGTCCACGACGTTGTCTTTTAGGTCTTCCGCCAAAAGAATACCCACTCCGTTCCTCGAGCTGGCAAGACCTGAATACCACAATTTATACCCGTTCGCTTCTCTTGACCGCGCCCCCTTCCACCTCGTCTCTTGGATACACGCCACATCCACTCTACGCTTCTTCAACACGTCCACTAGCTCCAGAAGTTTGCCCATCAAGGTACCTAAATTCAAACTCCCAACACGCAAATTAAGCACCATCGACAATAATTAACGAATTACAATAAAAACCAAAGGCAGTGGCGAAAGCTAAAGAGGAGGCATTTTGTTAGGTCCAAATGTGTTGTAGAGGGGGGGTGAATACAACTTTTCGAATATGAGAGGCAATAAAAACGATGCAATAAATGAACACACAGATTCAAGGAATATATTTCTTTATATATAACTTGAAAGGGTTGCTACAACATTCATTACAAAGTATAACAGAAGTTGAGAGAGAAGTGAATGATACTAAGCTCTGTGAATGCACTCTCTCTTTTTCTCTTGTGTTTTTCTCTAGAATTGCTCTCTAACTAAAAACATTACACAAGTACTTCTATTTATACTACATGTAATCTATGTCCTGTAGTCTTCAAAGACTAAGATGTACGTGGCCCAATGATGTCCACATAATTCTTGCCTTATCTTGAAAGCTTGGAAATCTGCCAATCAGAAGATGCCATGTGTCATGTTGAAGCTGCACCTAAGTAGAACTTCTACTTGAGAATTTCTACTTGGCTATCTCGAAATTCCTAAGTGGAACTTCTACTTGGCTATCTCGAAATTCCTAAGTAGAACTTCTACTTGAGAATTTCTACTTAGCCATCCAGAACATTTAGTACTTAGAAAATATTCTGGTCTTCAACTTGAAACTTCAATGCACATCTTGAACTTGTGATATCTTCATGTCTTCTTTATTCTTCAACAAGCTCTTGAACATGGTTCTTTATTACTGACATAAACTTGCTATCAATGTCCTGACACTTGATGCACTGGTCTGGTTCATAAGTGACTAGTCTTGATAGTGTTTCTGCTTCTTGAATAAATTACCATATTCACTGAATAACTTGGCTTTCCAATATTTGCTTTCCTTCTTCTTCACTTGAAATCAATTGGTCTTGTTGATACTAATAGTTATGATCTTGATTCTTGATTTATCAAATCACTGAGGCATGAACAACTTTGACTTGAACTTCTCTCAATGATTTCTTCTTGGCTTGATCATAGTTAGCATGTTTAATTGTATCAATTACCTTGTCTTCATTTAGTGTTGATTTCTTGTGACTTCCTGTTCTTGATTGTCTTCTGGTTAAGTGTCTTTTCCTTTAGTTGAGTTACATTAGATATAGTGTTACAAGTTTATACACTCTGCCTTTCAATCTCCCCCAATTTGATTGTCTAACAATGACATTCAAATTAATGAAGGATAACTCAACTAAACAATGAGACGAGAAAAGATAATTAACATTACAGTCTTGAATAATATACAATTGAAAAGTACTTGAAAACAATGCAAAGAACTTAAAAACTAGAAACAGAATTCGAACCTCGAATTAAAGATCATTTGAATGATTCCTATCACCTGGATTATTTCATACCTTCTAGTCAAACTTATATCACCTTATTGGATTCACTCTAAGGTGAATTTCCTCAAGTGAGTTAAAGCAACCGAAAGACATGAAGTTTTTCCAACTTCAAGTTCACACCACTCTGACCTTTAACCCTAATTCCGTTTCCTCTTTCTAGCTTCAGCAGCTTGGTCTCTCTCTTCTTTCAGCCTTTTGCGCTTCTCCTTCTGCTGCTGTTCTTTCTTGTACACTGGATCGTGAAGCTGCTTCCACCTAGCATTCAACAGACTTACAGCTTCCATTTCTAGAGGGTTCCTGGGCTCTGGGTTAGGATGTTTGGAAAGCCTTCTGAGTTTATCAACCTCCTGAGTAGTCCTGATCTTTGGAATTTCCTCAAAGTTCTTCATTATGAGCTGAGGTTTCCAATGAGATTTAGTGGCTTTGAGATAACGATATATCATCTTGGGGTAGCCCTTGACACGGTCAGTATTATAGACACTAGCCGCATCTCGCTCCATTCGCTTCTTCTCCACAATTACTTCAGACAGGTAACTCACGAGTCTCTGCTTTTCTTCAACAAACTTGTCTTCCACTTCGCCCCATTTGAACACATATAACACTTTCTCTAGAAATGCAGCATCTTGAGTCTGTAGCAGCCATTGTCTACTCATATGCAAGAGTGTTTGTTTCTGGTCTGCATCTATGTATGCTAAGGCATCAGCTGTATCATCAGCATAAGAGTGTATCCAGTATACACTATCTTTCCCTGGAACGCCAACTGTCTCCCTTATTTCTCCTTGTTCCAGTTCTCCAGAAGGAAGAGTCAAAGCTTCATCTACATTCTTCATTGCTTGAAGAATATTCCATTTCTTTTCTATCAGCTCCGGCTCAATCTTCACGTTGTCGAGAGGGTTTGGAGCAATGACATCACACTTCCACACCTCATTGCTCTTCAAGAATATGACTCTTTCAATGATCCTCACGGATTTATCTTTAAGCTCAGAGGCGAATCCCTTACCCATCATTTGTCTACATACAGCTTTAAGAGATTCCACTGAAAGTTCCATTAAATCCTTTTCCTCCATGCTCACCCTCTTCATCTTTCCTTGAACCACCATCCGGACAAAATTTGGATAAGCTGAGAATTCTGGACCCTTGTCCTCTGCTAGCTGCATTAACTGATCCCTGTACAGAATGCTTAGCTCCTCAGATTGAGAGTACTGAATTTTAGTCGCTAGCAAGAACAACTCTGACGCAGATCTCCTCATTATGAATTGGTCATCCACATATAGGAAAGATGTTGGGACTCCTTCTACCAAAGACAAGATAACCTGCCACTCCTTAAGATTTGCGTTGTACCCAACCCTGACTTTAGAAATTAATCTCTTCAAAGCATTTATATAGTCCCCAGTCATTGGATTCTGCAAATTCAAGTTGTAGAACAGATCATCTGCATCCTTGTTATGAACTCCTTTTGCACATGGTCCCATCATTATCTTCCTTGCTTCATCCCATTTCTGCCCTATCCTTCTTTTGTCCAGATCAACTTGAGGATTAGCTAGCCTTGCAAGCTCATACTCATACTGCTTCCCTTGTAGCTCCACCTTCTGTTCTAGGAACGCAGCATGTTCTTGCATCATCTTCATTTTATGGAACTGAGCTTGTTCCAAGGCTAACTGTTGAGACTGCAGGGTTTCTTCATCAACAGGATCTTCTTCAGGCATTCCGAAAGACATACCAGTACCTCCACCTTGTTCCTTCAAAGATCGCTTTACAGCATGTGCGAAAGGTACGTCTTCCATATCAGAATCTGAGTCTAGTACCTCCTGTACTGTGTCCTGATGACTCAGGTCAATAACTGGTTCATCTTCTTCCACCATTATTGCCTTACCCTTTCTCCTCCTCAGAGCCTCTTCAGCATCAGCAGGCTCAATTTCTGGTTCCTTAACAAGATCAGCGGGTTCTTCAATTTCTACGATGTGAACTGCCTGCTGTCTCGTCTCCTTTCCACTCTCCCCCTTAGGTGAGTTATCCTGAGCTCCACCATGGTCTTCAGATCCACCAGCTGCATAGGAACCTCCAAAACCAGAACCAGAGGCTCCCGCTCCACTAGCACCACCTGCACCACCTGCTCCAGCATCGGGGGGAGGTTGTTCCGACTCGAAGCACTCCGGGGGCACAAAACTCCTGACTGCGAACATCATTCTACTGATCTCCACAGTCATTGTATGCATTGTAGACTCCAATGCCCCCATCCTCTCATTGAGAGTGCTTCCCAAGACACCACCAGCATGGCCCAAGTCATTGACCTTATTTGTCAAATCATCAAAAGCTGTAGCTTGACTTGCCATTCTTGCTGCGTAGTCGTCTAGAGCCCTTTGGTTGTTTCCAATATTGATCCCGAACTGCCCCATTGTCTGCCCGAACTGCCTCATCTGATTTTCCATTGAAGTCATACGAGTATCAAAATTTTCAGTATTAAGGGACGGTGTTTGGTTTAGGTGACCTCGCTCTAATACGCGTTCTGTTGGTATTTGGCGCTCGGTTTCGGGCCTTAAAAATGAAGGTCCCTCTCTCCCTAACCTCTCACACACACTCCCTGTCTCACGCTCGTGTATGTCTTCAATGACTGATCCATAAAGTGAAGCAGTACCTGCAGAAACTTGATAAGAAATGTTGTTGACAGTTATGGGATCAAATTCTGTTTGTTCCTGAGTTGGAATCTCAGTCTGAGAGGCTGCAAAGTGTCCTTGTACGACATCAGAACCGATCCTCTTTGCAGCATCAGTACGTACCGGTGAAGGTACGGCTGAAGTTCTTAATACTTCATGTCCTCTTGAAGCAACAGTATCATCAAGAGGCACATCATCCTCACCAAAATCAAAATCCCTATGTGCAGAATGTTCAAGGGGTGAACCACTCGCGTGAGGTGGAGTGGTTGCGTGTGACACGCTAGGGTTTGACTGTGGTTGTGAAGTAGCAGCGTGGAAAAGTTTGGCTTTCTTGCGAATAAGTTGCTGCTCTTCGGGTTCATTCTCCTCATCATCTTGTATAAATATACGTGCTGGTTTTCTGACTTCCGTTAACAGGGGTGATAAAGAATAGGAATGTGTATCAGACTCAGAGTCAGAAATATGGCTCTTACCCTGGGATAGATCCTGCGGGTTAGCAGTCTCTCGGGTCGCGGAATCAGAAACATAGGAGGAGGAATGAATAGTATGCATAGAGAGATTACCTGATTGATTACCTTGTGCATCATCGCTTTCCTCATCCGGAATCTCATCAAATGCCTCAGCATGAACAGATGGATTTTGAGCATGTGATGAGACTTGTGATGATGCCTCCAAATTGGTAACTCCTGCATCATATCTAAGCCACATTTGAATATTTTCAGGAGTAGACATTGGCTTACCTTGATGTTTATCCTGATTTGCAATGGTTGCAAGTGACTTAGTGCCCATCCCCAGCGATTCAGATGTGGGGCTTCTGGAAAATCCCTGTCTAATAGCAAGAGCATCCTTCGGTATTAAGTCATTGATTAGCATTTGAAGAAACCGAGGAAACCAGCAGACGACATCAGTTGTAGAGAGGTCTCTGCTTGCAAGGGATCCCATTGAGGCCACTATCTCAGAGAGAACTATGCGTCCATAGTTTATATCCAGTTCTCTTGCTAGGGCAACTGCAAAGGTTTGCATGGGAATTGGAATTTGATGAAAGTCTTTTTCGCGTGCCCGAAAACATCTTGTGATGGCCTCGAAAAAGTAATTCCATTCCGCATGGAAGAATTGCTTTTGGATATTTCCCGTGATTGGGCCTTTTGTAGGATAACATCCAATTTCTTCAAAGAATCTGAGGCGTTCTGCAGCAGTAGGTTCTGGATCATAGGCATCTTTAATTGGGAATCCTAGAACTCTGTTGACAATTTGTTCTGTCACCTCATATTCCTGACCCGCTAAGGTAAACCTGAAACCGTAGGGGGTTGATTTACTCCCAAAAGTAACCGCACTAGTCCATAATTGCTGTAAAGCATCATGTACTAGTGTAGGTTTAGCAGTAAAAGCTTGGCTAGCTTTGGAATACAAATTGAGAAATCGTATCCAAAACTTAAACCGCGGGAGTTGATCACCAATTTCCGTAGAAATATTGTAAAAATTGTTTTTAGCAAGAGAAAATTGGTGAGCCATTTTGATTAAATGTTTTTCTTTTAAAAAAATGTGAATTTTATTTTAATTTAGAAAAACAATTAATTTTCCGAATTACAAAAGAGAATTGTAACCCTTTTAATTTTTCAAGAACACCAAATGGAATCTGAGAAATCAAACTACGGGATTCAATTCAACAACCAATTACTATTTCGTGTGTATACCAGTTGAATCGTGTGTGTTTATAGATGGAAAAAATGGAATCGCGTTTATGAACAGTACACAAACAATATGTGTTCGTGTGTATGTATATGCGCGTGTATGGATGTTCACAAAACACACTAACACAAGGATTAAGGTTAACACAGACAATATTAGTCAACAAATCGGCAGTAATTCGTGATTAGTACGAGTTTAATCACAAAAACAAGGATCAAAGGTATGTAAATAGTGAAATCGCCCTGTTCTTGTGAAACGGCTGCTGTGAAAAAGAAATTAGGTAAAGTGAATTAGGCATCGAGTTAGAGATGTATATATAGGTGAATGAGAAATGACAAAAATGTCCCTGTTAAAAAATGTGAAAAGTACTAAGTCCATACAGGGGACATCTAAGTCGAACTCTATCTCGAACTTTTCTATCTCGAACTTTTCTATCTCGAACATCAAGTCGAACTTCGAGATAAAGTTCGAGATAGAAGTTAACTCGAACAATTATGCACAAAGAAGCACTTTAACCAAAATTACAGCAGAAACTATAGGGAAATACTATCTTGAACATTATTGATTTGTAGTAAACTTGGAAAAACAGAAAATTCAAGATACTTTTCGAGTTAGAGTCTATCTCGAACATCAAGTCGAAATTCGAGTTGAGTTTCGAGATAGACTAATAACTCTATCTCGAACATCAAGTCGAACTTCGAGATAAAGTTCGAGATAGACTAACTCGAAGTTAATCTCAAATTCTTTCCAAAATATTTCCTTGAATCAACAAGTCCAGGGTAATTCAAGATATGTTTCGAATTAGGAGTGTAACTCGAAAAATTCCCTTTAGCTTAACTGAGAACTCTATCTCGAACACCAAGTCGAAATTCGAGTTGAGTTTCGAGATAGACTAAGAACTCTATCTCGAACATCAAGTCGAACTTCGAGATAAAGTTCGAGATAGACTAACTCGAAGTTAATTCTCAGTTCTTTTCAAAATATTCCCTTAATGGAAACCTCATCTCAACCTTAGAGATAAAATTCGAGATAGACTTTATCTCGAATATTTTGAAGATAGAACTAGGCACACTGGTAACTCGAACTCGAACTCTAAGTCGAATTTCGAGATGAATTTCGAGATAGGTACTAACTCGAAATTCTTCCCAGACTTAGAATTTTCAAAACTTCACCCTGGAAGCTCAAGTCGAAATTCAAGTCGAATTTCTACATGAGTTTCGAGATAGAGACTAACTCGAAATTTTGAAGATACTTAGAATAATTTGACAATTTTTCTTTGAAAAACTCAACAATTAATTTTGCCAAATTAATATAAATATCAATTCAAGGATTTTAATATATGACATAATTAAAACATTCCTTGATAATTCTAAGGCCTCTAATTACATGAAAAACACAGGTAAATTCATCTAAAAATCATGCAATATTTAGACTATTATGAATTTAACTCCCCCTATGATCATGCAATCTAACAAGCATAAATTCACAGATTTGTGCTATAAAAGACACTTAAAACACAAAGAATTCATGCAAAATCACACTATATGCAACCTATAACAATCATTAATTAGGCATATTAAAGTCTAAGCACATAATGATTGATTAGCTTGCACATACAAACATAAACATGGATTTTACAGATAGAAGGCTTTACTAACTTGTGTTAAGCATTCCCAATTCACCAACCAACCTATTGAATGTTACTTCATCAAGAGGTTTGGTGAATATATCTGCAATTTGTTGCATTGTGGGCACAAAATGTAGCTCCACAGTCCCCTCCTCGACATGTTCTCTTATGAAATGATACCTGATGTCAATATGCTTGGTTCTTGAGTGATCTACAGGATTGTTGGTTATGGCAATGGCACTTGTGTTGTCACACATGATTGGAATTTTCTTGTGCTCCATGCCATAATCCTTCAATTGGTTCCTCATCCACAGTATTTGAGCTACACAGCTTCCAGCAGCAATGTACTCAGCTTCAGCAGTAGAAGTAGATACTGTATGTTGCTTTTTACTTTGCCAGGACACCAATCTTCTGCCAAGAAATTGGCAAGCACCAGATGTGCTTTTCCTATCAATCCTGCAACCTGCATAGTCTGAATCCGAATAGCCAATAAGATTAAAACCTGTATCTTTTGGGTACCAAATCCCTAGATTTGGTGTGCCCTTGAGATACCTAAAAATTCTTTTGACGGCTACGAGATGTGATTCTCTAGGATCCGCTTGGAACCTTGCACATAAACAAGTTGCGAACATTATATCTGGTCTACTTGCAGTTAAATAGAGGAGTGAGCCAATCATACCTCGATAGCTTGTGATGTCAACTGATTTACCTGATTTGTCTTCATCAAGCTTCGTGGCTGTTGCCATGGGAGTCTTAGCTGCTGATGCATCTTCTAGATTATACTTCTTGAGTAAATCTCTGACGTACTTGGATTGACAGATAAAGATACCATCTTTTCTCTGACTGATCTGTAATCCAAGGAAGAAGGACAGCTCTCCCATCATGCTCATCTCATATTTTTCCTGCATTAGCTTGGCAAATTTCTCGCACAAGCGCTCATTTGATGACCCAAAAATAATATCGTCCACATATACTTGAACAAGTATTAAGTCATTTCTCACAACTTTATAGAACAATGTTTTATCAATTACTCCCCTAACAAAACCATTTTCAATTAAGAATAAGGATTGGGTTTCATACCATCGCCTTGGGGATTGTCTGAGGCCATAGACAGATTTGAAGAGTAGATACACAAAATCTGCATGTTCTGGATCAACGAAGCCGGGCGGCTGTTCCAGATACACTTCTTCTTCTAACTCTCCGTTCAGGAAGGCACTTTTCACGTCCATCTGGAATACCTTGAAGTTCTTATGTGCTGCAAATGCCAAGAACATCCTGACTGCCTCAAGTCTTGCAACTGGTGCATAGGTTTCATCATAATCAATTCCTTCTCGCTGAGAATAACCTTTTGCAACCAAACGAGCCTTGTTTCGTGTTACAAGTCCGTTTTCATCCAGTTTATTTCTGAATACCCACCTAGCTCCAATTACGGATTTGTTCTTTGGTCGGGGTACCAGTTTCCAAACTTTCTGCCTTTCAAACTGATTGAGTTCCTCTTGCATTGCAATCACCCAATCAGCATCGCCAAGAGCTTCTTCTATTTCTTTAGGTTCAAGCTTGGATAAGAACCCAGAATATAAGGAGATATTAGCCATGTCAGCTCTTGCAGTTCTTCTAGTAGTCACACCAGCATCTGGATCACCAATAATTAACTCAAACGGATGGTCTCTATTCCATACCCGTTCACCTGGAAATTGTCTAGATGATTCAGCTTGACTTTCTGAGATGGGGTGCTGACTACTTTGAATATTTTCACTAACTCCCCCTGAGTTAGTGCCAGCTCCTACAGAACTAGAGTCAACTCGACTCGAGCCTTGAACAGTAGTCCTTGAGCTGCTATTTACTCCCCCTGAGTTGTTGCCGGTTGGTACTGAAGAAGTCTCTCCTGATCTTGTAGAATTAGCTTGTTCACTAGACTCAGGTTCTTCACGTACGCTTGGAACATTTAATGGAACAACCAACTCAGGTTCATCTTCAAGATCTTCTAAGTCCAGATTCTGAAATTTTAGGGACTCAGGTTCACTAGAATCTCTTGAAATTGATGAGAGTTTGGTATCGTCGAATCTGACGTTGTAACTTTCAGTCACTTTTCGATCATTCACTAAGAACACTCTATAAGCTGCCACCACGTCTGTAGAGTAACCAACAAAGATTCCTTCACGAGCTTTTGCTGCAAACTTGCCTAGATTTTCATCATCTATAAGCACATAGCATTTTGCTCCGAAGACATGAAAGTATTTGATTGTTGGTCTTCTGTTGTTCATTAGCTCACATGGTGTCTTTTCTTTATCTTTTATGATCAAGGTTCTATTTTGAGTGTAACAAGCGGTACTCACTGCTTCGGCCCAGAAATACAAAGGAAGTTTTGAATCATACAACAAAGTTCTTGCTGCTTCAACCAAAGTTCTATTCTTCCTTTCAACTACTCCATTTTGCTGTGGAGTTCTCGGGGCTGAATACTGACGACGTATTCCCTTAGATACACAGAAGTCATTTAGCACTGCGTTTTTGAATTCAGTGCCATTGTCTGATCTAATCGTCTTCACAGTAAGTGTTGAAACATTCTCAATTTGAGTGATGTGATCAATGATTAAGAAAGGTACTTCGTCTTTCGTCATTGCGAACAATACCCATGTATACTTGGAGAAGTCATCCACGATTACCAAAGCATATCTTTTCCTAGACAAAGATAGGACATTCACTGGGCCAAACAAATCCATGTGAAGAAGTTGTAGAGGCTCAGTAATACTAGAAATTTCTTTGCTTTTATGCGATGCTCGCTTCGACTTTCCCATTTCACAAGCTTCACAGAGTCCTTTCGGAGCGAACTCCATTTGAGGTAGATCTCTCACCAATTCTCGCCTCGCGAGAGCATTCATCGTTTTGAAGTTTAAGTGAGATAGTTTTTTGTGCCATAACCAGCTTTCATCATCCGAGGCTTTGCTGTAGAAACAGGTGACCTCATCCTGATTTGCTGAATCCATATCTGCAACAAAAAGATCTGCCTTTCGAACTCCTCTTAAAGCTAGTGAGCCTTCCTTGATGTGAGTGATTGAGACACCTTTCTTGTTGAAGACAATTTCGTAACCTTTGTCACAGAATTGACTTATACTCAACAGATTGTGCTTTAGTCCCTCAACATAGGAAATATCTTCAATGATGACATTGCCAGTTTTCAGTTTGCCATATCCCTTAGTCACACCTATGCTGTCATCTCCAAAGGTAACATAAGGGCCAGCCTACATAACCAACTCTGTAAGCAGGGACTTGTTTCCAGTCATATGCCTCGATGCTCCACTGTCTAGCACCCATATAACTTTATTTCTATTCTGCTTAATGCCCTCTGGTTCCTCTGATGTCTCAGCCATGAGCGCAAAGTTTGCTACATGAGTAACGTCTTCCTCATCTGAATCATCCCAAGCTCTTCCTTCTGTCACCAATAAAGCTCGTTTTCCATGTCTTTCCTTCAACAGTGCTTCATAGTTGCTTTTGAGAGCTTCAAATGTTTCTTTTGGATAAGTCTGTTTAGGCTTTTTTGCAGTCCGAGGCAAAGTGTCCAGCTTCACCACAATTGTAGCATTTGAATTTCATTTTGAAATCCAAAGGAGATTTGTAGCTGGTATTCTTGCCTTTTCCTTTGTAGCCTGACGAACTACCACCACCCTTAGCAGCCCGATAATAAGATGAAGATTTTCTCTGTGGTCGGTTGCTTTTTCTAAATCTCATGTTGCTGAACTTCCTTGCCATGTATGCCACGACACTATCGTCCATGTTGTCCAGCTCTTCATGGGTGTAGTAGTCATCATCACTGTCAGATGCGCACTCGTCATCATTATCAACTTGATGTGGTGCAAGTGATGATTTAGGCTTTGCTGCAACCATTGCCTTCTTAGACTCTTCCTCATCAGCAACTAATCCTGATGCACTTTCTTTTGACTTTGAATCATTGTCCCATGCTTGATCTTGAAGCGTTTCCAGCTCATAGGTCTTTAATATTCCATAATACTCTTCCAGAGAAGTTGTATGCAAATCTCTGGTTTCTCTGATTGCGTAGACCCTATGCTCAATGCTTTTTGGCTGGTTCCTCAGATATCTCGTATTTGTTTCAACCATGGGGAGAGTCACACCTCTCAGATTCAAATCCAATACCAACTGACTGAATCGTAGGTAGACGTCTGTTATGCCTTCTCCTTTCCTTATTCTAAAGGTGTCATACTCCATCTTGAGTATGAGTGTTTTGTTGCTTCTGACCTCTGCAGATCCTTCCATGACAACTTCTATCTTGTCCCAAATCTTCTTCGCTGTAGTCAAACCTTTGACTATGTTGAACATTTCATGATCAAGAGATTCCATCAAGGTTTGTCGAACGGCAGTATCACATGCTATCAGCATCCGAAAAGTCCGCTGCCTTTTTGGGCTCAGACCGGGGTGGTATAACCACTCCTCCTTCCGTATGTGAAGGAATAACTACCATTGGGACAAATTTACCCTTGTCAAGGACTTCCAGATATTCAGGGTTAACAGTCTCTAGATATAGTCTCATTCTGAAAACCCATTCTTCATAGTGATCTTTGTTGAACATTGGGATCTTGAATGCATTTTTAGGAGCCATCTCAATTCTGGTCACTAAAAGTTTCTAAGTACCCAAGACTAGGCTATGTAGAATATTTATGTAGAACTTTTGCCTAAGTCGAAATTTCTCTAAGTAGAAATTTTGCTCAAGTCGAAATCACCAAGTAGAAATTGTCCAAGTCGAAATTCTATGTAGAAATTCTCAAGTAGAAATTCTATGTAGAAATTTTTGCCTTAGAATAATTTTTCTGCAGATTTCTTTAAATATTGAATAAACAATATTATCACTTTAACACTTTTTGACTTTGAATGCTTTACTCACCAAACCCACCTAACCCACTTGCTAGGTACTGAGTATGTCTTTTACTTTCGGCCGAATAAAGTAAATCAAAAAGTCCAAAAACCACCTTTTTATTCTTTTACTATTGAAAAGGAGATCAAAAAGTTGTTGGGTTGTATTCTTTGATAAGAACAGATGATGAACACTCAAGAACACCAAATATGAACTAACCCAGATAAATTCACAAAAATTAATTAAAATACACCCAAGCTAAATAATCACACCTGGAGTATTTAAATAATTTTTCAGATGAGTTTTCACTACCAACGAATTAAAACACACTTTTCGAGAAAATGAAAAGTAGATCTGAAAAATGAAAACTCACGATTCTTCTACTCAACACAAGGATCTATGTTTTGTATGTTAAACATGAAGCTTTGATACCAATTGTTAGGTCCAAATGTGTTGTAGAGGGGGGGTGAATACAACTTTTCGAATATGAGAGGCAATAAAAACGATGCAATAAATGAACACACAGATTCAAGGAATATATTTCTTTATATATAACTTGAAAGGGTTGCTACAACATTCATTACAAAGTATAACAGAAGTTGAGAGAGAAGTGAATGATACTAAGCTCTGTGAATGCACTCTCTCTTTTTCTCTTGTGTTTTTCTCTAGAATTGCTCTCTAACTAAAAACATTACACAAGTACTTCTATTTATACTACATGTAATCTATGTCCTGTAGTCTTCAAAGACTAAGATGTACGTGGCCCAATGATGTCCACATAATTCTTGCCTTATCTTGA
This sequence comes from Saposhnikovia divaricata, assembly GCA_036435485.1. Lineage (NCBI taxonomy): Eukaryota > Viridiplantae > Streptophyta > Magnoliopsida > Apiales > Apiaceae > Saposhnikovia > Saposhnikovia divaricata. The sequence continues at coordinate 47,230,821 of CM071594.1, read as the reverse complement.
AAGCTTGGAAATCTGCCAATCAGAAGATGCCATGTGTCATGTTGAAGCTGCACCTAAGTAGAACTTCTACTTGAGAATTTCTACTTGGCTATCTCGAAATTCCTAAGTGGAACTTCTACTTGGCTATCTCGAAATTCCTAAGTAGAACTTCTACTTGAGAATTTCTACTTAGCCATCCAGAACATTTAGTACTTAGAAAATATTCTGGTCTTCAACTTGAAACTTCAATGCACATCTTGAACTTGTGATATCTTCATGTCTTCTTTATTCTTCAACAAGCTCTTGAACATGGTTCTTTATTACTGACATAAACTTGCTATCAATGTCCTGACACTTGATGCACTGGTCTGGTTCATAAGTGACTAGTCTTGATAGTGTTTCTGCTTCTTGAATAAATTACCATATTCACTGAATAACTTGGCTTTCCAATATTTGCTTTCCTTCTTCTTCACTTGAAATCAATTGGTCTTGTTGATACTAATAGTTATGATCTTGATTCTTGATTTATCAAATCACTGAGGCATGAACAACTTTGACTTGAACTTCTCTCAATGATTTCTTCTTGGCTTGATCATAGTTAGCATGTTTAATTGTATCAATTACCTTGTCTTCATTTAGTGTTGATTTCTTGTGACTTCCTGTTCTTGATTGTCTTCTGGTTAAGTGTCTTTTCCTTTAGTTGAGTTACATTAGATATAGTGTTACAAGTTTATACACTCTGCCTTTCACATTTGAAGGGCTGTACAAGCGCCTAGAAACCAAGGAAGGAGCGAATGCCGTCTTTAAGCTAGCTAAAGCTAGAGAGAGAGGTAAGCGCGACCTGGGTTCTGTTAAGTTTGTTAAAGATGATTCAGGCCAAGTGTTATTGAATGAAGATGCTATTAAGGACAGGTGGAGTTCGTATTTCCATAATCTTTTCAACGAGGATAGGAGGAGTGGTGCCGGTGTGGATCAAGAGGTCTCTCTTACGCCAGTGATTTCCGTCGATCCCTGTGAGCACATCAGCAAGGATGAAGTCAAGGGTGCCTTGCAAAAGATGGCTAGAGGGAAGGCGGTTGGTCCGGATCTTATCCCAATCGAGGTTTGGCTTTGTCTTGGTGAGGTTCGCGTTCAATGGCTAGCAGATTTGTTCAATGTTCTACTCTTGGGTGCTAAGATGCCAGATGAATGGAGGCGTAGTGTTGTGGTTCCTTTTTTTAAGAATAAAGGCGATGCTCAAAGTTGTAGTAACTACCGGGGTATTAAATTACTCAGTCATACTATGAAACTTTGGGAGCGAGTGGTTGATAGTCGGATTAGAAGAGAAGTTGATATCTCAGAGAATCAATTTGGATTTATGCCTGGGAGATCAACGATCGAGGCCATTCATCTCGTTAGACGCCTTATGGAGAAGTTCAGGGAACGTCGCAAAGACCTCTATATGGTGTTCATTGATCTTGAGAAGGCATATGATAGCATCCCCCGTCAAGCTATTTGGAAGAGCCTTGAGGAGAGGGGAGTGTCGCCTGCGTTCGTTAGGGTGATTCAAGACATGTACTCCCAAGCTAGTTCTTGCGTTCGGACCCCAGTGGGGGACTCCCGTTTCTTCCCTGTTGAGATAGGGCTGCATCAGGGGTCGGCCCTGAGTCCTTTTCTTTTCGCCCTTATCCTTGATGTCATGTCGCGGGGGATCCAAGATGCTATCCCTTGGTGCATGCTCTTCGCGGATGATATCGTGCTAGTGGCGGAATCGAGGAGGGAGGTGAACGACAAATTGGAGCTTTGGAGATCTACTCTGGAGACCCAAGGGTTACGTATGAGCCGTTCTAAAACCGAGTATCTCTGGTGTAACTTCAGTCAACGAAGAAGGGGTGGAGGTTAGGATTGAAGACCAGATCGTCCCGCAGACGGATAAATTCAAGTATTTGGGTTCGATCATCCAGAATGAAGGTGAGATTGAAGCCGATGTCTCGCATCGTATCAAGGCTGGGTGGCTAAGGTGGAGGGCAGCGTCAGGGGTATTGTGCGATTAGAAAGTCCCATTAAAGTTGAAAGGAAAATTCTATAGAGCGGCTATCCGTCCTGCGATGTTATATGGTTCCGAGTGTTGGGCGGAGAAGAAGGCTCTCGTTAGCAAGTTGGAAGGGGCTGAAATGAGGATGTTGCGGTGGTCTTGTGGGCGCACGATGTTGGACAGAATCCCGAACTCTGTGTTTAGGAGCGAGCTTGAAGTGGCGCCTTTCTCTGCGAAAGTTAGGGAAGGAAGGTTGAGATGGTTTGGCCACGTTCGTAGGAGGCTGGCTGAAGCCCCAGTTAGGAGGGTCGAGAGGCTGGCGGTTGTTGGGGCGAGGAGGAGAGGCAGGCCGAGGAGGTCGTGGGAAGAGCAGCTCAGGATGGATTTGAAGGCCTTAGACTTAAATGAGACCATGATCGCGGATAGGTGTTCTTGGAGGCGGCGTATCAGAGTGGTGGATTCCCTTTTAGGTTGTGGCTCTGTTATCGAGAGCCTCAGAGTTGCCTTGTCTCGGTTAGCGATTTTTTAGAAGTTCGGCTTTAGCGTCCTCACTTTTCGTTTTTAGTGTCTTCTGTTTTCTGGTTTTGCAGTTGCAGGGAGCTTGGCTCGATGTTATCTCTGTGCGGGACTTTCCGTGTGGTTGGAGTGCATCAAGCAAGGAGTATCATAGATCCACGCAGATAGGTAAGCCCCATGTGGAGAACGCCATGGGCCCCAGGTATGTCATTGTCCATTTCCGTATCATTTCCGTTGTATTCAACACACTCTATGTATGTTGTGCACTCAGCCGAGGGTCTTCACGGAAACAGCCTCCCCGCTCTAAAAGTGGGGGTATGGTCTGCGTACATCCTACCCTCCCCAGACCCTGCTCTGAGCGGGATATACTGGGTATGTTTGGTTTGGTTTGGTTTATTTTTGTGAAATGATATAAAATTGGGTTTGACCTAATTTTTATATATAAAAATAGGATGGGTATTTTAGTAAATTTAGAGATTTTTAAATAATTTTGCGGATCCAACAAAATTTAAAGAATATTTTGCATATATTTCATGAAAAGTTCTCTGACCTTTTTCTCTCGATTATTTTGAGCAACACATGTAAAAATAATTCATTCATTTCTGGTTTGCTTTTAACGTACGTGTATATCTTAAAAATAGAGTGCATATTTGGGGGAAAAAAATTAAAAAGAGCTATATGTCAAAAAATTCATTAAAGTTTTCTAAATTTTTCTAAATAACCATTATACAAGGGTGATGGTTCAAAATATTCATATGGGAGCCATGCTGGCCCTTTTTACTGATGGAACACGTTAAATCGTGTACCGTGATAGGAGGGATAATACGGTACTTCGTGTACCGTGATAGGAGGTGATACGGAACACCATGTACCGTGATAAAGGTGATACGGAACACCATGTACCGTATCCAGCTAATACGGAGGCCGAAACTCCGTATCCCGTCGGAATTTCGAGCCATTTTTTCCAGAATCAGTATTTTGGGCAATTTCATCCCAAAAATCAATATTTTGGTAATTCTCTCATTATACAACTGGTTAATGCTAAAATAACCATTATTTCATTTTTTTTAAATTTTTTAACTAAAATATCTGTTAAACACTAAAGGTGTGGATTAAATTTAGATTTTAATGGATTAATAAAAATTTATAAAATTTTAAAATAATGTTATTGATTTTAATTCTACATGATTTTAGCAAAGTTAATAAAAAATTTGTAGAATCTTGTTTTCTTAAAGGAATTTCCCATATATACTATGAAATTTCATGAATTTTAGACATATTTCAATGACAAAAAATACAGTAACAAATTCATCAAAATCAACCGTGTTATAAAATACAAAATATCAATGAACTGTTGGATTGGACTTTTTAAAATCTAAACAACTATCCCCAGCTTTCAAAAAACTTTTTAAAATCAATATCACCATTCGATTTTAAAGAATTTTTCAAAATTCAAATTGAATTCAAAATTTAAATTGAAATTTTTAAAGACTTCAAAGATTTAAACAAAAATATTGAATTAATGATTATTTTAGGATTAATCAGCTCTTTTTAATGAAGGTTATATTAGCACATACTTACTTATATAATAGTACTTTGGTAAATTAATCAAAAGTAATTAATCATGTCTGCCACATGACTAACCACGGCAGTGATTAGTTTGCCACGTCAATCTAATCTAACCATAATTAGTTATGTAATCCAATTTTTGCATAATTTTTAAAAGATTGATTATTAAAAGTGTGAGTAAAAAAATATAATAATTATTTTACAAATTGGAGAAAAGTTGAATGGATCTTTTTGACAAATAGCTCTTTTAAAAATAAAAAGTGACCTAAAAATTACATTTAGTCATGACTAGCCCTACGTAGAAGTAATTTGGAAAATATTATGGGTTCTTGAGACTTGGCCCCTCATTATTACTGCTTAACGAGATGGCTGGTTCAGGTTCTCACTTCTTGGTGAGAACCTGAACCAGTTTCTCACTTCTTGGCTCTTGACCAAGAAGTGAGAACCTGAACCAGTCATCTCGTTAAGCAGTAATAACGAGGGGTGAAGTCTCAAGAACCCATAATATTTCCCAAATTACTGTTGGAACAAACAATGTAATAGTCCACATTGTGCTCTTTGCGTGCATTCTTAACTTCAATACATAAAACAACTATTGAAAGAATTTATGAGCAACTGATAAAACAATCTTCTATAATCAGGATGGACATACTATAGATGACATATACATGCAACACTAGACAACTAGTTCAGCTTGCAATGTAGGACTGGCTACATCTGCTGAACAACCATGAAATTTTACAATAGGTACAAATTTACAATATACCGTTATTTTAAGAAACAAAAAATGTAAAATCATCTAAAAACTAGATTGAAGCCATCCGAGGAGTTTTGTTTGTATTTTGCTAAATAACCTGTATTTGAAGTCTAGTTTAGGGACAACATCAGTAGAATGAACATTGTTAGTGTTAGTAAATGGATCTCTGTAAATTCCCAGATAGGAGATTAGGGGATCTGCTCGAGACTTGTCGATAACAAGCCTTAGGCCATGTGTTTCTACTTCGGGAAACAATAGAAGCCTTCGATATCCCACCGTAGTGCCTTTAGCAACTTTCTGCCATTCTCCTTTATCATTTAGAATATCAAGATGGAATTCGATAATACGTTGCCCCATTTGAATTGGCTCTTGCACTAGCAAGATGTTGAACGTCGCCAACTCTGGGAAGTCTAGATACAGCACACAACTTGACTGATCCTTACGGGGAGCCCAATAACTATAAATTCCTTCTTTAAGGATATTGTACGGGTCAAACCGAGAATCATTTAAACCTCCCCGTGTGCTGCTGACAGAGATTATAGCATTTTCAGCTAAACTGTGAGAAAATATAAAGCTCCGGAGCTTGGTAAATTCTTGTAGGACCTCTATATCTTTGTCTGATATAAGACCTGATGAATTAGGAGGCACGTTGAGCAACAACAGACAGTTTCTGCCAACTGACTTATAGAATAAGTCGAGAAGATTCAACGCAGATTTTGGAACTTCATCTGCATGCCAAAACCAACCCGGCCTGATGGAGACATCACACTCAGCAGGTACCCAGTCATGGCCAAAAGGATCTCCTCGTTGAGAATACCTGGTTTTTCAATTATATAAAGAGCAATATGATCACTGAGTACATATTTCTTAGTTAAACATATATATAAAAAAAAAAAAAGGAGGCAACTTTCCGTAGTCCAACGTAGAAAAAAACAGGCAACTATTATGGGCATCACACGTAAAACAATTACAGTAAATATGCATTTTTCTAAACAATTAACGGATCAGCTGTGGGTATAGTGTTGTATACAATTAGTATATAGAAACAACTCAATGAGAATTTGCCCTATCGTGACGGATATTTTAGAAGGAAATTTTTCATTTCCTTAACTCACTAAATTTTGAGATACAAAGTCCTAGAATTTACTGGTTATTTATGTGAACTGGGGAAAACAGTATGGATCTAACAAACATTAATTTGATCACATAAATTCTTATACTACTCATTTGTTCTACGGAAATCACAACATTATCTTTAATGCTTAATTAGTAATTGCTCAACTCAACTGAAGCGAAATAATATGAATTGTGATCAGTTGCCCTAATTGCTTAAGCTTATTCCAACAGATGATGCTATCAATCACAATTACCCTTTTATAACAAAATTTCTTCACCATTTAACTACTCTGTTCTATCTAGGCCTGCTGCGTAGGCAAGAACACTACAAATTGTAAGGAAACATATTCAGGTCAATGGAAAGTTTATATCATCACGAGAGAGACCTAACAGTTTTAAGCCGTCGTCATCTAATTGCATAGTTCTGTGAAATCCATGAGTAGCTGCATTCAAATTGCTATCCAAATGGTGCTAGATACAACGCGCAGTATTGACCTTAACATATGTTCACAAGTAAATATCAAAATCATACTATTTTTACTTCAATCAATTTTGAACACTTTGGCGCTAAACTCTATACCAACATATATTTATCAGAGGCTTAAAAGCTCACCAGCATTCAACATAAACTAATAACATATGAGCATTGAGAAAGTGCTTACTTAGTGTCAGTACCACCTATTGTTGCATCGCTACGATTAAACAAGGACCAACATGTATTGCTAGCATAACCAGCTTCATCTCCAACCCATCTAGTGTCTGGACCAGCATCAGAAAAAATGACCGCTCCAGGCTGCAGTTGATGAATGAGACTAAACCAATCATCAAAAAAGTATTCCATATCCTTTTCATCCTCACCTTTTGCACCATCCAACCATACCTCCTTTACTTCGCCATATCTATAAAAATTTCAAACAGGCAACTACTAAGCAATATGTTATCAATAAAATTATTCGAACAAATAACACCTTATACATCAACCTTAAGTAACAAGTAACAATTTTTACAACTTATACATTAACCTTAAGTAACAAGTAACAACTTTATCGTAATCCAACGAGCCCAACAATCAATAAAAACCAAAATTCTACCTTGTGAGTAGCTCAGTCATTTGTCCCATATAGTACTCATTGTACTCTACTGTCTTCCCATAGACCTTTTCGTGTCGATCCCACGGCGAAAGATAAAGACCCAACTGAATTCCAGCCTTAGCAGCAGCCTCAGCCAATTCACCCACAACATCACCACTCCCATTTCTCCAAGAACTTGACTTTACTGAATAATCAGTATAATCAGAAGGCCACAAACAAAACCCATCATGATGTTTAGCTGTTAAAATCACTCTTGAAAACCCATTTTCTTTAGCTACATTGACCCATTGGGTCACATTAAGATCCATGGGTGCAAACACAGATGGGTCAGCATGACCTGAGCCCCATTCTGTGTTGGTAAAAGTGTTGGGTCCAAAGTGGAGAAAAAGGGCCATTTCTGTGAGCTGCCATGAGATTTGAGGTGAGGTTGGGAGGGGTAAAATTGGAATTGGGGGTGGTATTGGGAATGATGATGAACAAAATGTGAAATTGAAAATTGAGATGAGGAAGATGGAATTGAAGGTGAATCTTGAAAAGGGTAGTTGAAAAGTTGAGATTTTGATTGGTAGAGGATGGTGATATTGGTTTGAGTTCTTGATTTTGTGTAGTTTCATTTTGGGAGTTGAATAGTTAGTTGAAGTTGAGTTTACTGTAATTGTTTTAAGAAAATAGAGGCTAGAGGGTGTAGTTGATTTGAACTTTGAACCCATAACTACCAAAAGAAAAGAAAACTTGCAAGCAAATCAAGAATTAAAGCAACCATAGTAACAATAATGGGAAGATATTTTGAAAAGGATTGGGCAATAAAAAAAAACCGCATTCGCATTTCTAAATTTTAATCCTTTTGTGAAAATTACTTCATTATTATATATATATCTTACTTGCTAACGATGTATTCTCTACCAAAGAATTAAATAAATTACAAAAAAAAAAATTTGAAAACAAATAAATTACAAAACTTAATGTTACTTTAGTTTCGCAATACCTAATTTCATCCATTAACATTGGTTTTGTAATTTATTCGTTTTCGAAAATATAATTTTAGTCATTCCCACATTAAGAACAACTATAAAAATCTAGAGTGGATTAGGAGGGGATCCAAAAAATTTAATCATCCTAACAAATCATATTTAACTTTATTATATATTCTCTACCTAAGAATTAAATAAATTACAAAAAAATTTGAAAATAAATAAATTACAAAACTTAATGTTACATTTTTAGTTTCGCAATACCTAGTTTCATCGATTAACATTGGTTTTGTAATTTATTTGTTTTCGAAACTATAATTTTAGTCATTCTCACATTCAGAACAACAATAAAAATCTAGAATGGATTAGGAGGGGATCCAAAAAATTTAATCATCCTAACAAACCATATTTAACTTTACTATCTTAAAACCCGTACGATGCATGGATTTTTTTTAATATTATATATATGATTTTTCTCATTAATTTGAATTTATTTTTTTAAAACATGAATTTTGAAGGTTTAAATTTTTAAATGAGATGATTTGATAATAAATATATAAATATTATCCGTGATATTTCTAGAAAAGGAGGGATTTTAGTTAGAAAATTTAGAAAAGATGATAGATTTTAGTTGAAAAAGGTAATCGGTTAATTATTAATAATTATAAAATTATTATTTTATTTTATTAAATAGAATGCCCGTGATATAATTGGAAAAGGAGATGACGTAGTTAGAGAAAATTAAAAAGGAAACATGTTTTAAGAGAAAAAGATAATTGATTAGTTTATAGTAATTATAATTTAATTATGTTAATTTACTAAATAAAATTGCTCATAATATTGTTAGAAAATGAGAAATTAATGTTGTCCGTGATACTTCTTGAAAAAGAGGGAATTTAGTTAAAAAAAAATATAGAAAAGATGATATGTTCTAGCTGAAAAAGGTAATCGGTTAATTATTAGTATTATAATATTATTAATTTATTGTATTAAATAGAATCGCCCGTGATATAATTGAAAAAAGAAAAATTTTAGTTAGACGAAATGGAAAAGGTAACGTGCAAATTAATAAGGTGACATGTTTTAGGTGAAAAAGGTAATTAATTAGTTTATAATAATTATAATTTAATTGTGTTATTTTACTAAATAAAATTGCTCGTTGTGTTTTTCGAAAATAATAAATTAATGTTACCAGTGATATTTCTAGAAAAAAGGAAATTTAATTAGAAAAAATAGAAAAGATGATACGTTTTAGTTGAAAGGTAATTGGTTAATTACTAATATTATAATATTATTAGTTTATTTTTACTAAATAGAACCGTCCGTGATATAACTGGAAAAAGAGAGGTTTTAGTTGGATAAAAGAAAAAAGGTAACATGTTTTGACTGAAAAAGGTAACCGCCCGTGATATAATTTGAAAAGGAGAGATTTTAGTTAGGAAAAAGATAACATGTTTTGGCTGAAAAAGGGAATTGATTAGTATATAGTAATTATAATATAATTATGTTATTTTATTAAACAAAATTGATCATAGTGTCTTTGAAAATGGAAAAATTTTAGTTAGATAAAATATAAAATATATTATATTTTACCTAAAAAAGAAAATTATTTAGTTATTGAAAAATATAAAAGGTAATATGTTTAACCTGAAAAAGGAAATTTATTAGTTAGTAGGATGGATTTTATTTGTAATTAAGTAAGGGTAAATAAGTAAAATCAATAGGGACCGTACCAACCGACCGACCGACCGACCAAACTTTGAACTTTCAATGTTTCGACTATTATATAATAGTATATATATCTTATAACCCGTGCAACGCACGGCTCTTTTTCTAATATTTATTATACTATTTTTTTATTATTTAGTTGTTATTTGTTTACATATCGAATTGTTGTTATGAAATTGATATATATATATATATATATATATATATATATATATATATATATATATATATATATATATATATATATTACACGTTTAATTTATTGTGTATTTTATCTTGAATTCTTAAAACTTGATTAGGATGATTTTACAGTCTACGTGAAATTAACAAAATAATCTTTGATTTAGTGATGATTTAACAATTTTCTCCAATTAAAACTATCAAGAAACAAAAGAGATATGAAATTGACGATTTTTTATATTGAAAATTCTATTTTATTTAGTAAATCTACTTATATTTTGTTTTGCTTATCAAAATAACTTTTATATTATTTGAAGATAGTTGTACTAACAACCAAATACAGTTTTAATAATAAGGGTATGAGGGATTTTATCCACAACCTTGGTAGTTGGTAGTCTGGTCCCCAGTACGATAAAATAAATAAGGATTGTTAGATATTAAAATAAATAGATAAAAAATGTTGAATCTAGCATAAAAAATATTTAATATTTTAACATGTAAACTAAAAAGTGTATTTATATTGAAGTATGAAAAAGTGCTTGTCAATGATTTAAATCATATATAATTAGGTTTTCTATATTCAATAAGATTATTAATGTAGGTATTCTACACTAAATAAAATTAATGTAAAAATTCATAATTATATTTTCTTTTGAGATTTTGAATGTTTTCATTTGGACAATAATTGCTAAATCATCACTAAATTAAAGATAATTTTATGAGTTTCACGTGGACTGTAAAACCATCCCAATCTGATTTATATATCTCGAGATAGAGCATAAATAGTAAATATGAACCTTTTTTTAATATTAATAAATAAATAAATAAAATACAGTTCTAATACAATCTTTTCTATCCTTTTCAGATTATAACTTCTTTTTAAAAGTCAATTCTAATACAATCTTTTTAATTATATCCTTTTTTTATTATAATTTTATTTCAAATATGATATAATCTTGATCGTCTATTTTTAAAAATATTATATTCGACAGTCAATATTATTTTGGCGGTATAGTGACCAAACCAAAATTATGGATAACATCTCTCTTACGCTTATTATATATAAGGATATAATTAAGTTATTTTACTAAATACAATTGCACGTAATATTTTTAGAAAAGGAAAAATTAATATTGTCTGTGATATTTCTATTAAAAGAAGGATTTTAGTTAGGAAATATGGAAAAGATGATACGTTTTAGCTGAAAAAGGTAATCGGTTAATTATTAATATTAAAATATTTAGTTTATTAAATAGAACCGCCCTTGATATAATTGGAAAAAGAGAGATTTTAATTGGGAATTTAATTAGAAAAAATAGAAAAGATGATACGTTTTGGCTGAAAAGGTAATCGGTTAATTATTAGTATTATAATATTATTATTTTATTTTCATTAAATAGAAATGTCTGTGATATAATTGGAAAAAGAGATATTTTAGTAAGAGAAAAGAAAAAAGGTAACGTGTTTTGGCTAAAAAAGATAACCGTCCATGATATAATTGGAAAAAGAGATATGTTAGTTAGAGAAAATAGAAAAGATAACGTGTTTTTGGGGAAAAGGGTAATTGATTAGTTAATAGTAATTATAATATAATTATGTTATTTTATAAAAAAAAAACTGTTCTTTCTATTTTTAAAAAAAGAAAAATTTTATTTAAATAAAATGTAAAAGATATTATTTTACCTGAAAAAAAAATTATTTAGTTATTGAAAAATAGAAATATGTTAAACCTGAAAAAGGAAATTGATTATTAAAGGAGAAATTTTAGTTGAATAAAATATAGAAGCATATTGTATTTTACCAGAAAAAGGAAATTATTTAGTTTTTGAAAAATAGAAAAGATAATATGTTTAACCTCAAGAAGGAAATTGATTAGTTAGTAGATCTGTAATTGAGTAAGAGTAAATAAGTAAAATCAACAGGTACCGTACCGACCGACTGACCAAACTTTTAATGTTTCGGCTTTTATATAGTAGTATAGATTTATGAACAAAACTGTTCGTACTATTTTTTAAAAAAGAGAAATTTTAGTTAAATAAAATGTAAAAGATATTATATTTTACCTGAAAAAGGAAATTATTTAGTTATTAAAAAATAGAAAAGGTAATATGTTAAACATAAAAAAGGAAATTGATTATTAAAGGAGAAATTTTAGTTAGAAAAAATATAAAAGGATATTGTATTTTACTAGAAAAAGGAAATTATTTAGTTCTTGAAAAATAGAAAAGATAATATGTTTAACCTCAAGAAGGAAATTGATTAGTTAGTAGATCTGTAATTGAGTAAGGGTAAATAAGTAAAATCAATAGGTATCGCACCGATCGACCGACCAACCGATTGACCAAACTTTTAATGTTTCGGCTTTTATATAATAGTATAAATTTATTAAACAAAACTATTCGTACTATTTTTTAAAAAGGAGAAATTTTAGTTAAATAAAATGTAAAAGATATTCTATTTTACCTGAAAAAGGAAATTATTTAGTTATTAAAAAATAGAAAAGGTAATATGTTAAACCTAAAAAAGGAAATTGATTATTAAAGAAGAAATTTTAGTTAGATAAAATATAAAAGGATATTGTATTTTACCAAAAAAGGAAATTATTTAGTTCTTGAAAAATAGAAAAGATAATATGTTTAACCTCAAGAAGGAAATTGATTAGTTAGTAGATCTGTAATTGAGTAAGGGTAAATAAGTAAAATCAACGGGTACCGTACCGACCGACCAACCGAATGACCAAACATTTAATGTTTTGGCTTTTATATAATAGTATAGATTCTCTATATAATTAATGATTAGAAATGTTAATGAGTGAATATTTGTAAATACTTATGAGTTGTAAGTTTGTTAAAAAGTATAAAAGTAAAATAAGTCTTTACTTATGCAATAAGATCATGGAATTGGGTTTTAAACCCAAGCCTTAGAGCCCGTTTGTCAATGCAAAAAATTAAGTTCATTCGGTTTAAAGTAATAACTTTGCTATTTGAATATTCATTTAAGCAATGGACTTAAAGTTGAAATAGGCTCATAAATTAAAAGTAGGATTGAGATACTTGTCGAGTGGGTACCAATCCAAGTCCCACATTGATAAGATAAAGAAGAATTATCTTGAATTTAAGCAGTTAAAAACAATTCTATTAGTTTGAGGCCTTTTGGGAGGAGCCCAAAAACAAATTCGTACGGGCGTGACCACAACCCAGAGCGGACAATATCGAACTAAAGTGGAGTTAATGGGTGTTGCGCAGCCCAACAAGTGGTATCAGAGCCGATGGTTAAGAAGTTGATCCTGGGGTTGTGGGCTACAAGTTGTGTGGTCTGGAAGGCTCTCCAAAACTGCGGTTGGAGATCTTGGACGGCTTGTGTCGAAAGTCTTTCTGACACTGAGATGGTCTGCCGGCGTGTCCCGCAAGATGAGGAGCCACAGATGAATAGCGGCGGCATAAGGGTCACATGATTGGTGGTTCTTGGATTGAGGGGAGATTGTAGAGTGGGTATCAACCCAAGTCCCACATCGATAAGATAAAGAAGAATTATCTTGAATTTAAGCAGCCAAAAACAACTCCATTAGTTTGAGGCCTTTTGGGAGGAGCCCAAAAACAAATCCATGCGGGCGTGGCCACAGCCCAGAACGGACAATATCATACTAATGTGGAGTTAATGGGTGTTGCACGGCCCAACAATACTTTCAGCTTTAAGCTCATTTTTACAATTTCAATTTTTCTTTTTAATTTTTAATAATTAATTGTATTATTATTAAGGCAACTCTAATATAAGGTTCACAATTTGTTTGAATTCTATTTTATTTTTATAGAATCTCCTAACCCTATTCTCTTTCTCCCTCTCCAGCCGCCTTCTTCTCTTCTCTTTACCGGCGGGGTTTCCACCGGATTTTCCGACGGAAAGCCCCAAATTCATTAATTTATTGTTTTTATTCTTGTTTCCTTCAATAATCTTCTTTTTTGGGGAAAGATTTCTACCCTTTTGCTTCGATTGTTTTATTTTTAGATCAAAATCATCGGAACTTCAGATTTTCTTTCTTTTTCAATTCAAGTGGAGCTTATTGGATTCGAGAGTGGACCGATTCTCTTTGTGGTTTCATTTTTTCAGATCTAAGATTTTATTTGGAACTTTAATTTGCAATTTCAGTTTGTTTTTCTCTCCTTAGTGAGAGGGTGTTTGTTCTCTCCTTTATTGTGAGGGTTGGTTTTGATCTAGTGATAAAAGTTTGTATAGGATTGCATTTATGGTCGATAGCTCAAACGGTTTGTGGCGAAGCAGGTACTACATGTAAATATATCTTCTTCAAATCGGTTAATTATCTCTTCATGAAGACTACTGGCGATCAATATTTTATGTTTGTTCGACTCGATCATTTTTGTATATGCCGTATGGCTTTTTATTATTGAATTATCTCCTTTTTTCAAAAAAAAATCTATTTTATTTACAATTAATATAAATTAAAAAAAAGAATTTACTTTAAGTTAAAATTTACTAAACACGTAATTTACTTTAAGTAAAATTATCCAAACACATAGATTCAACTTAAAATAAAAAAAATTATTTATAACTTAAAATTAATAAAATGTATTTTAAATTATAAATAACTTATTTTAATCTTACCCAAACAGCCTCTTTACTTATATGACCGTGGATATGACAATTGAACCAATTGAGCTAGGAATGAACATCCAAAATGAACTTAAACATTATATATATATATATATATATATATATAGGTTTTACTCGGTCTATTTGGGATATTTTAAAATAAGTTATTTATTACTTAAACAGAATAAAAAACCTATATGAAATAAGTAATTTTTACTTATAAATTATTTTTTTTGTATTTGGATGTTTTGCTTATAAGTTAAGCAAGATGTTTGATAATTATGACTTATAAGTTATAATTTCTTTTTAAATAATTATAATGTTATTAATTTAAATTCATAGAGTGTTTGGTTATAGAATTCATAATATAAATTTTAACAAAGTAAAGAAAGAAATAGAAATTATTAAAAGCAAACAAAAAAAATCGAAAAATTAGGAAATATTTGGTTCATTTGCTTCATGGTTTAACCATAAAAAGAAAAATGATGATTTGATTTTTAGATTTTTGGTAAATAGATGAGAGTTTATATCTAATATTAAGGAATATTCATTTTTAAAGTATTTTACTAAAGGATCGAGGTTCAAATCCCATCAACAACATATTTAAATTAAAAAATTTATATCCTTAGTTGTTAGTTCTAAACAACTATTATTACTACTACTAACATATAAGTAACATTATAATCTCATAAATGAATTATTTTAACTAATATTAATTATAAAAAAATAATTAAAATATGTTAAAAGAAACTCATGCGATGTATAGATTATAAGCTGACAAAATTTAAAAAAATGATCGAATGGTAACAAAAAGATGCCAATTATATTTTATGATAGAAGAAATAAGTTACTCCTGTATGAAAAAAGTAAGTCTCTATTTACTTAAAACTTATGGTTATTTAAGTTGAAATGAAGCCCAAATAAATATCCCGCCTAATAATCCAATTTAAATTGAAGTGGGCTTTTAACCCATTTAAGTTCCTCGTCAAGTTTCCCGAACACATATTGTAACACCCCTAGATCTGGGGTCGGAGATCCAGGCTGTCACTATATCCTTAATTCCCATTTTAATAAACATTACTCTCAATCTTCATTTTAGCATGCTGTGACCCCTCAATCAAACATAACATTTACAGATTATAGGCTCAGAGACGAAATTAAAACGTTACTAAGTTATTACAACCATCTTGAAATAGATATTACAAACCCAAATTGTCATAATCTTAAAAGTTCAACTTAACAGGATTACCATCTAAGGCGGCATCTACAGCCACAATACGGTTTGGTTTTCAGAAGCTTACACAAGTTATGCTTGTAAATAAACCTAACCAACCTAAGCTGTAAACCTATCCAACTTAGTCTGCTCACCTGTGGTAATGCTACTGGGTGCGGCCTCGGCACCTGCCTCGTAAATAGTCTCCTATACTGCTGACCGTTTAGCACGCTTTTGCGGGGGGTCTGCCTTGTTCTTGCCATGCTTATCTGTTGTTGTGTGGTAGTATATATAAAAGAAAAGCAATAGTGAGCAATATAGCTCAGCCATATAATAATAGTTTTCAAAGTACTTTTGTTAACGTAAACCATATGACATATCATATACTGATATTGTATCATTATTATACATTTTCATTCTTCATCCAGAAATATAACTAAGAATTTCCGAGGTACTTTGAATAGTTCATCATTCTGTCAACACTATCGGTAATTGAGCACCTAGGCTTTCATTATAGTGTTGCAGTACAATTCCAATTGGAAGAATGGGATTATGCTGGAGCCTCTTCCACGATATCTGGTGATCAGCCAATATACCGTGCCTCTACTTCTCTACTAGTAGAAGGACGACGTTCCCTTATCGGGTTGCACCCTGACCGCATATGGGCCTTAATATTTGGACTACGCTCAAAGGCGATGTCCCCTCTACCTCCAATCCCTTATAGAATTCTATGCATCGTAGGAACAGAATTTAATTCAGTTTCCCCCAAGCACAAAGCTTGACGACTGGTGTGATAATCATTACTAACTTTACATCCATGAGTAATTGAGGAAGTAACTCTAATGTGTGGGTTGACTTTAGTCAAAGGATTTTGATTACTAAGAATCGCATCATCAAACATAATTTGGGAGTTGGTCGGAGTTTTTGAGTGTTTAGTCAAACCTGAGCCCCTCCTTACTAGGTAGGGTGCATTTCTTATTGGTAGCGAAGGGAGAAAATAATTAATACTAGCTCCCAAAACCTTGGGTTCCCGAGTTTTGATAAGTTTGAGCGAGATAACGATACGTTTTATGAATGAAGCTATACTAGTGAAGAAATGGGAACCCGTTCTATTTTTAAATACTTTTTCGACGATCAGAAAATATTTAAAATAATTTTTAAAGTTTTAAATAACTTTTGAAATAAATAATATGATTTGTAAATCATCCTGGAATATTTAATAAATATTCAAATAATATTTATTAAATAAATAATCAGCTTAGAATATTTAATAAATATTTAAATAATATTTATTAAATAAATAATCACTCACAATCCTTAATTGAAAATAATATTCAACTTATTAATAAATATTCAATAATATTTATTAATATCATCAAAGGAATTTTTAATCCGAAAATATCCAATTTATATTTATTGGATTATTTTTAAAATTAAATATACGTCATATATCATCTCCGGAGACTTCCGGGTTTTTATGTCCTTATCCAGACGAACTATCTCCGACTCCCTTACTAAGAAAATGTATTATCATACTCTACTGGGAACTTGTAACACATCATCGTATACATATATATAAGAGTCTATGCATATATACATACTTAACAGGTTTATAAATCCACGTAATTAACCATACATCATATGCTGATTCGCAAAAATACTATCAAGCAGTTCATAGCATTTATACCACAACAACAACAGTTTGAAAATACTTGAAATACAAGTTTCGAAAACTTGCCTGATAGTGTCGGAATAGTCTGGGCCCTGTCTCTAGTGTGATAATCTATAATAATCAATACGGTTCGGTTAGTTCGTTAAACGATCCCGTCAAATCGACTATTCACGCAAAGACACAACTTCGTAACGATACATCCTTATTACACGTTTGGCTTATTATAATTCCATGATATCATTTAACCACTTTTGGATAATTAATGGTCTCGTAACGACTTTCGTTAAAGGTCATTTTCAACGAAACTAAAGTTCGTCTTAATTCGTCCCCTAAAAGGGTTTTTCACTTGCGCAACTATGATTCGAAAAATTCTATAAAATTGAAAAATAAACTTTTTCATGAGATTCTTTTTCTCACTTCTTCTTAACTGTCCAGAGGATTTTTCATCCAAATTTCATAATTAAGAACATCTTTTTGCTAACTCAATTGTTGCTCTAAATATAGCTTCTTTCTGCAGTGGTTTCTCATGCGCATTCTTGACTTAAACATTTCTATAAAATCGAAAATTAAGCCTTTTGTCTTCAAATTTTTACAGGGACTTAACAACTGACTAAGTTACCCCCTGTAAAAATTTCATAATCACTGACCATTTTTAAAGGGCTCGTTTGACTTGGTAAAGTCAGTCCATCTTAACGATTCGTCCGTTTTAACCGGTTTCACTAAAACGAGCATATCTCATAAACCGTAAATCGTAATCACATGATCTTGGTGTCAAAACAAACTACAAAACAAGTCCTACTGGTTTATGGCCAAAAACTTGCCAAGAAAACATTTGTTGAATTCGGTATTAACTGCTCAAATGATCTAATGAAATTTCGACATTATAACGACTATAAACCGAACATTTCCAAATTCCATGAACTCCATCTAACCACTTAATTCAACCATACACCATCAAGATCATATAAACATCATCAAGGATCTATAAGACCAGTGGTAACATCCATTTATCACTATCCAAAACTATACCCATACTTATAAAGCTTAAAACATCACAATCCCCTTAAACATGTACATACTTGCATCAACCTTTCAAATCAACTTATAGCTCATAAAGTTTAAGGTGAGTGTGAGTATTTTACCTTCCTTGGAGTCTTAACAACCTTAACCAAGCTTGACTTTCCTTAAAAACACCTTAGATAGCTTTAACAACCTTTAATCTTCAAGACCTAAACAACCAAGTTTAAAATTTTCGTAGTCAGCATTACCACTCTTGAAAGAACTGGAAAAACGAGGGTCTTACCTTGATTTTCTGGACGAGGCTTCTAAAGAGGAGTTGTAGAGCATCTCAATACCTTTCCAAAAAGCTATAGAACACAAAATTTCATTGAGAAATGAGGGAGTTATGGTAGGTTGAAGTGGCTGCTCTATTTTTGGCCGAAAATAGAGAAAATGGAGGGGGAGAGCTTTTGCTATCTTTTCTTATGTAATTGATAAAATGATATGTATAATTGATGTATATCAATCATACTTCAGCACTCATCAATTACCCAAGGTAATCTCCAAAGTAATTTTGCAAAAGAAAGGTAATTGGCAATTTGTCCCAAAAGTGGTATACAATGCTTGGTTTAAATAATCATTACTTGACTTATTTGATTAGCATCCAATGCTCCTTGCCTTGCATGGCTTGCATGGCTATTACATGGTAAATTTCAGGTATATTACTCACATATTAATCAACCAATGCTTATCATTTAATTCCCTATGCAAGTTTAGAGATTTTCTTGTAGAAATTTCTTTCATCGTTCTTGAACATTTGCCTTTGAAATTCTTCTAATAAATTACATAATTCCTTGCCTTGGTATTTAACTTAGCTTAAAGATTTTCTTAACCTCAATATCCCATATTTATATCAATATTTAATAAAAGTGAAAATCTACGTAATCTGACAGTTTCTACATTCCCTTTCTTCTTGGTACAACGATACTTTATCCATAAAAGTATAAATACTTCTTCATTCATATAATATGATCTTAAAAACTTTACATAACCTCCACCAATCACCGTTTATGATCATTTTAGAAATATTACAAAAACCTGGGTTCTTACAACCTTCCCTCCTTAAAAGGATTCCGTCCGGGAATCATTTCTAGAACAGATGGGGGTACTTCTCTTGCATGGCGCTTTCCAATTCCCAGGTTGATTCCTCGACATTGTGATTAGTCCAAAAAACTCTTACCATGCTGATGGTCTTGTTTCTGAGTACTTGCTCTTTCCGGTATATGATTTCCACCAGTCGCTCGACGTATGACAAATCTGGCTGTAAATATACATGCTCATGTTCCACTATATGTTTGGCATTGCGATTGTACTTCCTCATCATAGACACATGGAAAACGTTATGTACTTGCTGCAGAATTGGTGGTAAGGCTAACTCGTAAGCCACTTGTCCAATCCGCCTTAATATCTCGAAAGGTCCGATGTATCTCGGACTCAACTTCCCTTTCTTCCCAAACCTCATCAGTCCTTTCCAGGGAGATACCTTGAGCAGCACCATATCTCCTACTTCATGTTCTCTATCCTTCCGAGCTAAGTCGGCATACTTACGTTGTCTGTCTTGGGCTGCTGCCAGTCTTCCCCTGATTAGAACTATCACATCTCTTGTCTGTTGTACCAGTTCAGGTCCTAATATCTTCCTCTCACCAACTTCTTCCCAACATAAGGGAGAACGACATTTCCGGCCATAGAGGGCTTTATATGGGGGCATTCCGATACTCGAGTGATAACTGTTGTTATAAGCAAACTCAATCAATGGTAAGTGCTCTTCCCAACTTCCCTTGAAATCCATAACACACACTCTCAGCATGTCCTCTAAGCTCTGAATTCTTCTACTTTGTCCGTCAGTCTGGGGGTGGTATGTAGTACTCATATTTAGCTTGGTTCCCACACAGTCTTGAAAGCTCCTCCAGAACCTGGAGTTAAACCTTGGGTCTCTATCGGACACAATGGTCACGGGAACTCCATGTCGTACCACAATTTCTCTTATATAGATGTCTACTAATTTATTGACAGTGTACCTCTCGTTGATTAGGAGAAAGTGGGCGGACTTAGTCAACCTATCGACGATTACCCATATCGCATCGTGGTTAGTCTTGGTCCTTGGGAGTCCTACTACAAAATCCATGGCTAGGTGCTCCCACTTCCATTCTGGAATCTCTAGGGGTTGCAGTAGTCCACTAGGTCGTTGGTGTTCTGCCTTTACCCGTTGGAAAGTCAAACATCTATTTGTTGGTGTATACTGAAAATATTTATTTAAAGTATATACATTTATTTCTGGCCCAGTTTTATTGAGAATCATTTAAATGTTTACATGCTGTCTAATATTATATATTGTGAATAATCTAGTATCAAATGGGATACAGAATATTAGATTATTAAATACGATTTATATAATATAATAAGGTTCACAGCACAGGTGGAGTTGGACAATCCACTGGAATGGCTGTAGTATTATTTAGAATAGTTTATATTGACTATTAAATAATACTAGTATACTTTGTGTATATTGAACAGGATCAAATTTAGAATTGTTCCCTTATACTGATTAAGAAGGTGAACTAAGATTTTATGTTATTATTAATGCTTAGGTTCTTAATCCAGATATAGTAATTGACACGTGTATATTATTTACATGCTTTGATTTATATATGAAATAATTCTTTTGATTTATTTCATTATATTTTGGGTGATGAAATAATATATATGGTGAATATTATTTATTGAAGGAATCCATGTCCTGATAATATTCGGGTTAATGATGTCCCCTTGAAAGCTCAAAAAGATTTAATTATGTGAAACCCTACAGGTGGATTTATTCCGGCATAATTAAATAAAGGTTGAGTGGATGATCAAGGATAAAAGATATTAATTAAATGAATTATCTGTAATTTATTTAATTAATGGACATGCGATATTTTAAACATGGGGAATTTAATAAGCAAATAATATTGGAACCGAATTAATTAAATTACGGTATTGGGAAAGGTAGTGCAAATATTAATTCTTTAGTGGATTGAATTAATATTTAATTACATTGGGCTATGCCCAAGATGTAATTAGACGGCCCAACCTAATTGTCCATGATCCCTATTGTAGCCCTATATATATTCCTATTCTCTTCTTGCTAGGGCTGGTCGAAAAAATTTTGTAGCCACTCAGGAGCAAGAAGAGAGGTTAACTTGAGAAGACGAAGGCCACACTTCGCTCAAGGGAATTTGGGAATACAATAGAAGAGCGTGGAATCAACCGTTAACAAGGTGACTTTTCTATTCGTACTAGTTAATTTATTGTATCAAAAATCGCAGTGCCAAGATCTGATTGTCCCAACAATTGGCATCAAGAGCTAGGTTAAATGGTTCTGCGATTTTTGATACGATGTCCATGTCGTAATTATATATGCATGTATATAGTGGTAGGCTTGTATAATTCTGTTTAACAAGGTTGTTATCCACTATTATGGCCATGTATATTTTAATTATGTTGTTTGGATCCCACGTGGTTAATTTTTGTTTGGTTTCCACGTGGTTTATCGTGGTTGTAAAACACGAGGGTTGATCGTGTTAATAGATTTTACAAAATTAGTTTTGTATTAGATCTATTTTTCTTGTAATTGTTTGATGGATTTTGTTAAGATCCGGGTATTTTGTAACAATTACGTGGGATCGGAAATCAAAAAGGAGAAAAGAATTTGTTCCGCTGTGTAACTGATGGGGCTGCTTGCTGTTGCTGTCCAAGAAAAGCACGACCAGAGGCGACAGAAGAAACAAGTCTGTCGAAAAGAGGAGCTGCGCGCGTGAAAAAAGAAAAAAAACTGGTAAAAGGCAGTAACGCATGTCAGGCCTGCGTTACCAGTGAAAACTGGTGTTGCGCAGGCCGTACATGCGCAACAGGCCGTTGCGGAGGTGTAACGCAGGAGCAGCCTGCGTGACATGCTGGAAGGCAGAATTTTTTTTTTCTTCCCAGCAGCTTCTCTCTCGTGGTCAACAACTTTTTCAACAAGGGCTGCAACAATTGATTATTGGGGCCATAATAGTGGATTTAATTATTGTTTTAATTTTTTTTTCACTATTTAATTTTTTAATTATTGCTTTAAATAATTATTATGTGTGTTGTTAATTATGTGTGTAATTTTTAATTGCATGTTTAACATAATTAGGACGACATGGACATAGTTTATTTTTATTTATTGCTTAATTAAATGTTATATGTTGTTTAAATTATGTGTGTATTTGGAATGCATGTTAGACATAATTATAACGACATAGGCCCCATTTAATTTTAAAATTCCTCAATTTTAATAAAAATACTAAGTGGGAGAGGGAATTAATTTGGTATTAAATCCCACGGTCTCCATTATTGTTTGTATGTAATTTAACACCGAGATAAATATAAATTATATACATGCCACCCATCGTGGCGTATGATTTATGGTGTCGGGTAGTGTTATGGATATTACTAGAACAAACTTCCTAAATTAATTACGAATATTGAAAGGTATACATGCCACCCATCGTGGCGTACCAAATTTCATAGAATTCAATAATGAGACAAAATTAATTATGAATATTGAAAGGTATACATGCCACCCATCGTGGCGTACCAAGTTTCATAGAATTCAATTAATAAATTAATTACGAATATTGAAAGGTATACATGCCACCCATCGTGGTGTACCAAGTTTCATAGAATTCGATTAATTTATAGGGTACCAATGATTGAATATAGATCTTCGATATTGAGAGAAAGGATGATTCTGTCTAGAAAAGGGTCTTAAGTGACGCCTCTTGACAATGCTCCCCCAGATCTGGGAATTATCCTATTATCGATTATTGATTTGAAATATTTAATGGTGGCACCCGGTCTTATTATTATTAATTTAAGATTTGATAATGGTATACACTTAGCTATGAAAAATAATATACATGACCACCCATCGTGGCGTATTATTTAGTAGTAGACCGAAATAATGTTTAAACGATTTTAAATGGTATATATGACCACCCATCGTGGCGTACCAGATACTTATATTGTTTAAATATTAGTGCATTAATTTTAATTAATTGTTAGAGGAAACCAATAGGTTTTAAGATTTGTGCAACTCTCTGATTATGTGTTACATGTATGATTCTCAGGATTAGATCATTATGGCCTTTAATCCACTATTCACCATACTTAAGGATAACAAACTTACTGGACCAAACTATATTGAATGGAAACGTAATTTGGACATAGTGTTGACTGCTGAGGAGTACAAATTTTGTACTTATGAACCCAAGCCAGATCAGCCTGCTGAAGATGCTCCTGAAAGTGAGAGGGAGTATTAAAAGCGGTGGGTTAAGGCTGATGAGATGTCGCAATGTTACATTCTGGCAGCAATGTCGGGTGTTTTGCAGCATCAGCATCAGGCTATGGCCACTGCTTCAGATATGCTCTTTAATCTCAATGAACTTTTTGGAGAACAGAATAGGGCTGCTAGGCAAGTAGCAATGAAGGCTTTAATGAACACTCAGATGGCTGAAGGAACACCTGTAAGGGATCGTGTTCTCAGGATGATGTCTCATCTGAATGAGATGGAGATCCTTGGTGCTGATATTGATGGGGAAACCCAGATCGATATCATCCTTATGAGTCTGCCTAAAAGTTTTGAGCAGTTCCGCTTGAATTACACCATGAACAAAAGGATGTATAGTCTCGCGGAACTTCTGACAGAACTTCAAGCAGCTGAAGGACTCTATAAGCAGAATGTTCAAGTGAATGTGGCTGAGAAAGCTTCTTCCTCTAAGTCGAAAGGCAAGAAGAAGAAAAAGGTTCAGACACAGAAAGCTGGAAAGGTTGCTAATGCAGTGGGAGTTCAAGGTGCTGTGAAAAAGCCTAAGGGCAAGTGCTTCAGGTGCAAGCAATCAGGTCACTGGAAACAGGATTGTCCTCTTCCTAAGAAGACAAACAATACTGGTATGTCTCTTTCTCTAGTTACAGAAACATATTTGGAGGCTATATCTGCGAGCACTTAGTGTGTAGATACAGGAGCCACTGATCATGTTTGTAACTATTTGCAGGGGTTCCAGCGAACCAGAATGCTTAGAGATGGCGAGATATATGTGTTCATGGGAGATGCTACGAAAGTAGTAGTAGTTGTAGTGGGAGTCGTTACTCTGGTTTAAGTAGGATTTTGGTTTTAAACAATTGTCTTAATGTACTCATTTTAGAAGGAATTTGTTTTCAGTTTCTAAACTTGAGTTGAATGGTTATAATGTTTGTTTGGATCATAATGTTTCTATTATGATGAATAAATGAATTATATGTTCTGGTACATTGCAAGGCAATTTGTTTATAATTAATCCTAGTCAACCAACATTGCAACATAGGGTAATGAATAACACATCTTCTAGCTCAAACAAAAGAAAGGAACCTTCTGAATTGAATCAAACATATTTTTGGCACTTAAGATTAGGTCATATTGACTTGAGGAGGATTCAAAGACTGGTAGTAGATGGGCCATTAGGCTCGTTGGCAGTGGAGCCATTTCCAGTTTGTGAATCATGCTTGGAAGTTAAAAATGACTAAATAAGAGCCGAGAAAGAGTTAGAATTGATTCATTCTGATTTATATGGACCCGTGAATATCCAAGCAAGAGCTAGTTATGAATATTTTGTCACTTTTATTGATGATCATTCTTTGTACAAGTTTGGAGGATTCATGGATTATTTATCAGATTCTGGGATCACATCCCAGTTGGCTGCACCTGGAACACCCCAAAAGGTTGGTGTAGCATAGAGAAGGAACCAGACTCCTTTAAGAGAGTGCTAGATCGATGATGAGTTATTCAGGTTTACCAAGATCGTTTTAGGGACATGCTTTATAAACATCGGCTTACCTTCTGAACATAGTACCTTCTAAGTTAGTTACTAAGACTCCGATAGAATTATGGACTGGTGACAAACCAAGCCTAAGGCATATTCAGATTTGGGGTTCTCCGGCATATATGCTGAACAAGAACGTGACTAAGTTGGGTTCTCATATAGAAGTAAGGTTGTTTATAGGCTATCCTAGGGGAACGAAAGGATATTCATTTTATAGTCCTAAGGATCGGATTGTCGTTGTTAGCATTGATGCTAGATTCTTAGAGGAAGACTATATAATGAACCACAAACCCATGAGTAGTATTGTTTTAAAGGAATTAGTGGGAGGATTAGAAAATTCTAAGGGGCAAATAGTACAAGTAGATTAGCCATAAGTAAATGCACAACTTGACACTAATACCGCACCAGTGCCTCGTCGTAGTGGGAGGGTTGTACGACAACCTGATAGATTCATGTTTTTGGGAGAGTCCTCGGACTTGGTCTCTGGTAAACATGATGAGGATCCCAGGACATACGAAGAGGCAATTCTAGATAAAGATGCAGATCTATGGCAAAAGACAATGAATCTGAGATGGAATCTATGTATTCCGATCAAGCTTGGGAGCTCGTGGAACCACCCAAAGGTGTAAGACCCGTTGGATGTAGGTGGATCTACAAGAATAAAAGAGGATCTGACAAAAAGGTGAAAGCCTGGAAAGCACGACTTGTTGCGAAAGGGTATACTCAGAAAGAAAGGATCGATTATGAGGAAACCTTTTCGCCGGTTGTTATGCTTAAGTCAATCCGGATTCTTTTATCTATAGCAGCTCATCTCGATTATGAGATTTGGCAAATGGATGTCAAGACAGCTTTCCTTAATGGAAATCTTGAGGAAACTATCTATATGCAACAACCAAAAGGATTCATTAAGGAAGGCCAAGAGCATCTTGTTTGTAAGCTTAAGAGGTCTATTTATGGACTTAAACAAGCTTCTAGGGACTGGAATATTCGTTTTGATCAGGCAGTCTAGTCATATGGATTTGATCAAAGTCCAAGCGAATCGTGCGTGTATAAGAGAAGTGAGGGTAATGCAGTGGTTTTTCTAGTACTATATGTAGATGACATTTTGCTCATTGTAAATAATGTTAAGATGTTATCATAGTTGTTCAAACAATTTGAAATGAAGGATTGGAGTGAAGCGGCATACATCCTTGGGATCAAAGAGATAAGGGATCGCAAGAAAAGGATGTTGGCTTTATCTCAGGAACCCTTCATTGAAGAGGTATTGGCTCGTTTTAACATGCAGAACTCCAAGAGGGGTTTCTTACCTTTCAAGAAAGGAGTTGCTCTATCAAAGGATCACTGTCTGTCGACACTTAAGGAGATAGAGAGTGTAAAAGCAGTTCCCTATGCTTGGGCATGTGGAAGCTTAATGTATGTTATGTTATGTACGATGAATGATGTGTGCTTTGCAGTGGGCATAGTTAGTAGATATCATTCGAACCCAGGTAAGGAAATTAGAGTGCAGAAAAAAAAACAGATACTCAAGTACCTGAGAAGGACTAAGGAGTATATGTTAATTTACAAGGCCTCAGATTTGTTTCATATAGGGTATACCGATTCAGATTTCCAGAAAGATAGGAGTCAGATATTTGGTTATAAAGTAGTTTTGTGAGTAATAGTGGATTAAATAAACACTGATATACTCTTAGGATATTTTGAGTATAAGTGGGAGATTGTTGGTGTATACTGAAAATATTTATTTAAAGTATATACATTTATTTCTGGCCCAGTTTTATTGAGAATCATTTAAATGTTTACATGCTGTCTAATATTATATATTGTGAATAATCTAGTATCAAATGGGATACAGAATATTAGATTATTAAATACGGTTTTTATAATATAATAAGGTTCACAGCACAGGTGGAGTTGGACAATCCACTGGAATGGCTGTAGTATTATTTAGAATAGTTTATATTGACTATTAAATAATACTAGTATACTTTGTGTATATTGAACATGATCAAATTTAGAATTGTTCTGTTATACTGATTAAGAAGGTGAACTAAGATTCTTTGTTATTATTAATGCTTAGGTTCTTAATCCAGATATAGTAATTGACACGTGTATATTATTTACATGCTTTGATTTATATATGAAATAATTCTTTTGATTTATTTCATTATATTTTGGGTGATGAAATAATATATATGATGAATATTATTTATTTAAGGAATCCATGTCCTGATAATATTCGGGTTAATGATGTCCCCTTGAAATCTCAAAAAGATTTAATTATGTGAAACCCTGCAGGTGGATTTATTCCGGCATAATTAAATAAAGGTTGAGTGGATGATCAAGGATAAAAGATATTAATTAAATGAATTATCAGTAATTTATTTAATTAATGGACATGCGATATTTTAAACATGGGGAATTTAATAAGCAAATAATATTGGAACCGAATTAATTAAATTACGGTATTGGGAAAGGTAGTGCAAATATTAATTCTTTAGTGGATTGAATTAATATTTAATTACATTGGGCTATGCCCAAGATGTAATTAGAAGGCCCAACCTAATTGTCCATGATCCCTATTGTAGCCCTATATATATTCCTATTCTCTTCTTGCTAGGGTTGGTCGAAAAAATTTTGTAGCCACCCAGGAGCAAGAAGAGAGGTTAACTTGAGAAGACGAAGGCCACACTTCGCTCAAGGGAATTTGGGAATACAATAGAAGAGCGTGGAATCAACCGTTAACAAGGTGACTTTTCTATTCGTACTAGTTAATTTATTGTATCAAAAATCGCAGTGCCAAGATCTGATTGTCCCAACACTATTTACCCATTCTGTCACATCCTTCTTCATGTTGGGCCACCAATAGTATTCTTTCAAATCTCTATACATCTTCGTGGTACCTGGGTGCACAGAGTACCTTGAGTTATGTCCTTCATATAAGATTTCATCATTTAGTTCCTGAACATTTGGGACCCAAATTCTCGTTGCATATCTCATGATTCCTCCTGCATCTCTTTCGCACTTAATTTCCTCCCCGGTTAATATCTCTTCCTCCGAGTTCTTTTCCTCTTCCATCTTTTGCTCTTGGCACATTCGAATCTTTTCCAATAATGGAGGCTGGATCTGAATTCCCATTAACACTTCTTGGCTACTTCTCAATGTCTTAACTTCGATTTCTAGCTTCTCCATTTCCTTTATCAATTCTTCTGCTGAAGTCATCATCTTGAGCCTTTCCTTCCTGCTAAGGGCATCGGCCCACATTGGCCTTTCCTGGATGATAACGAATCTCACAATCGTAATCTTTGATTAACTCTATCCATCTTCTCTGTCTCATATTCAATTCTTTCTAGGTAAAGATGTACTTGAGGCTTTTATGATCTGTGTAAATTTCACACTTTTCTCCATATAGGTAATTCCTCCATATCTTTAATGCGAAGACTATCGTGGCTAGCTCTAAATCATGGGTAGGGTATCATACTTCATACTCCTTTAACTATCGGGAAGTATATGCAATCACCTTACCGTGCTGCATGAGCACGCAACCTAGTCCTTTATGCGATGCATCACTATAGATCACAAAGTCCCCCTTATCATCTGGCAGTGCTAGCACTGGGGCGGTCATTAATCTTTTCTTTAGCTCTTGAAAGCTCTCGTCACATTTCTCATTCCATACAAACTTTTCAGTCTTTCTGATGAGTCGGGTCAATGGGGCTGCCAGTTTGGCAAAGTCTTGCACAAACCTCCTATAATACCCGGCTAGTCCCACGAAACTTCTTACTTCGGTCGGGGTGGTCGGTCTTTCCCATTTTGATATTGCCTCTATTTTGGCAGGGTCAACTAGTACTCATTCACTACTAACCACATGACCTAAGAATTGCACTTCTTTCAGCCAAAATTCGCATTTCGAAAATTTGGCATACAACTTTTCTTCCCTCAAGATTCCTAGGACTATCCTCAAGTGTTCTGCATGTTATTCCGCCGTCTTAGAATAAATCAAGATATCGTCAATGAAAACTATGACGCACTTGTCTAGGTACTGTTTGAATACTCGGTTCATCAAGTTCATGAATGTCGCGGGGGCGTTAGTCAATCCAAAGGACATCACTAGAAACTCATAATGGCCGTACCTAGTGCGAAAAGCAGTCTTGGGTATATCTTCCGGTTTGATCTTTAACTGATGGTACCCCGTTATCAGGTCTATCTTCGAAAAGTGAACTGCTCCTTTGAGTTGGTCAAAAAGGTCGTCAATCCTCGGCAAGGGGTACTTGTTCTTAATGGTTAACTTATTCAGCTCTCTGTAGTCTATACATAGCCTCATACTACAATCCTTTTTCTTTACAAAAAACACTGGGGCACCCCATGGGGACACACTTGGTCTTATCATGCCCTTATCCAACAGTTCTTGCAACTGAGTGGCCAGTTCTTCCATCTCAATGGGGGCCAATCGATAGGGAGCTTTAGAAACTGGTGCGGTTCCTGGTGCTAATTCTATCGCAAACTCGATTTCCCTATCGGGTGGTAACCTAGGAAGGTCTTCTGGAAACACATCTTCAAATTCCCTGACAACTGGAATGTCCTTCAGTTCAGGGTTTCTTTGCTTCGTGTCTAATACATAAGCTAAGTAGGCATCGCTGCCCTTTCGTACTAACTTTTTTCGCTTGAGCAACAGTCAAGAATTTTTGAGTTTGTCGCTGTCCTTTGAATATGACCTCTTTCTTTCCTGACACCTTAATCCTAACTTTCTTGCTCTTGCAATCAATCTTGGCACCATTACTTGCCAACCAATCCATCCCTAAAATGACATCGAATCCGCCTAACTTAAACGGAATTAGGTCTGCCCGAAAGTGGTGACCTCCTATTACTATATCGCAGTTAAGATATATCTGGCTTACAGGAACCACTTCGTGGTTAGCTATCTCTACCATTAGCCGTTCCTTTAACATTTCTGGTTTCAAGTTCAGTTTACATGCAAAATCTTGCGATATAAAAGATTTGGTAGCTCCAGAATCAAACAAAGTATTAGCACTCAAGGTGTTAAGGGAAAGGGTACCTGCGATGACATCCTCATCCCTTACTGCATCATGCACTATCATGTTGAAAGTCCTAGCGGTGGGTGGTCGGGTGGATGTAGTACCGCTCATCCTTGATCCTATCGGTTTCAATTAAGGGCAATCTTTCTTCCAGTGGTCGGTACCTCCACACTGGTAACATTTCATGAGCGCATTCCTCTGGGGGCAATTGTTGGAATAGTGTCCAATCTGTCCACATTTAAAACATGTCGTCGTACCCTGAAGACATACCCCTGAATGTTTCTTTCCACAAGTCTTAAAGTTAGGTAGGGGAGGGCGCGACTGTCCTGATATGGGTGCCCTGGTTGATCCACCTCCTTGGCCAACACTCTTGCTTTCTGTTTTGTTAAACCCTGTGCTTTTGGCTGGCTGGGACACCGTTCCCCTAACAAACTTGCTGGAGAAATTCCCACTTACAACACCACCACTTCGACTTTCAAACTTCCTTTTTTTTTCATGATCTTGTCCTTCTGAGACTGCTCACTTCCTGCCTCTACAATCGACGCCTTCTGTACTAGAGTGGCGTAATCCATAATTTCTAACACCGCGATGCGGTTCTGAATCTACTGTTTCAACCCTTGTTGAAACCTCCTTGCCTTCTTAATTTCAGTGTTCACATACTCCGAAACGAACCTTGACAGCTCCGTGAACCTAGCCTCATATTCGGCTACAGTCAGATTCTCCTGTTTAAGCTCTAGGAACTTGAGTTCCATCTGGGTCTCCATAAATCTCGGAAAGTACTTTTCCAAGAATAACTCTGTGAATCTGTCCCATGCAACCACTCCAGCTGGTTCAATATTCTTCTTGGCCTCCCACCAGTAGTTGGCCTCTCCCTTAAGCAGGTATGTAGCAAAGATGGTTTTCTGGGCTTCCTCAGTGCCCATAATCTCAAAGGTCTTCTCCATCTCCTTCAACCAGGCCCTGGCCTCAACGGGGTCTGCTGTCCCATGGAATTCTGGGGGTTTAAGTGATTTAAAGGCCTTAAAGGCATTGGCGACTGCATTATTGGGGCCGCGGGGTGGTGGCTGTGGCCGTGGCTGGCGCTCCAGATTTTGCCTCATCAGGCGCATAAATTGTTTCATAGGATCCTCTTCTTCTTCCTCATAATTCTCATCATCAAACTCATTGTACTCATCTTCCTCATCCTCCGGTTCTGGGTGACGGCGTTCCTCTTCCCTAGGAGTATAGCCTCGCTCGTCTCTCTTCAGCTAGCTGGAACCTCAGCTCCGCTACTCGGGCCTCCGCTGCCACCAGATCGGTGGTCATCCGGGTCACCATCCAATCGTACTCAGTGGATCTAACAACCTGTATGGGAGGACTAACCGGCTCGCTCTCCGGAGCAACCTCAGTTTCGACATACTCTGGTATAGGCTCTTCAAAGTCACCCTCCAAATCTGTGTCCCAATGATATCCAATAGGGGATGAATCCTCTCTGAGAGGAGGGGAATACATAGGAATATCAATCCACACCATCTCCTCATCCTCAGGCTCCTCTCCGGGTGCGGGGTCAGCTGGAACATCATCCACGGGGACCTCCTCTGGATCACTCTCTGGCTCATCTGATTCCACTGGGTCCTTTATGGGCATAGGGTCATCAGCTCTGGGATCCTCCTCCTGGACTATCTCTCTCTCTCTCTCCTGCTGAGGGTCAGTCTCTGTCTCAACATCAGGCTCATCTACAGCTCTCAGAAGGGCATCATCGTGTCGCTACCCGGAACCCTCAGGTAGCTCTACATCCCCGGGTGTCTACATAAAAAGGGAAAAATGTTACTATCCTTGAGGTTCTTATAAATAGTTCCCTTATTAGCTTAAGGTTGTTAGGGCTATGTCTATTAGCCCGACAATGTTTCGGTAAGGGTTTGAGTCCTTAAGCCTTCCTATCGTCTCTGAGATTATAACCTAATGCTCTGATACCATTTCTGTAACACCCCTAGATCCGGGGTCGGAGATCAAGGCTGTCACTATATCCTTAATTCCTATTTTAATAAACATTACTCTCAATCTTCATTTTAGCATGCTGTGACCCCTCAATCAAACATAACATTTACAGATTATAGGCTCAGAGACGAAATTAAAACGTTACTAAGTTATTACAACCATCTTGAAATAGATATTACAAACCCAAATTGTCATAATCTTAAAAGTTCAACTTAACAGGATTACCATCTAAGGCGGCATCTACAGCCACAATACGGTTTGGTTTTCAGAAGCTTACACAAGTCATGCTTGTAAATAAACCTAACCAACCTAAGCTGTAAACCTATCCAACTTAGTCTGCTCACCTGTGGTAATGCTACTGGGTGCGGCCTCGGCACCTGCCTCGTAAATAGTCTCCTATACTGCTGACCGTTTAGCACGCTTTTGCGGGGGGTCTGCCTTGTTCTTACCATGCTTATCTGTTGTTGTGTGGTAGTATATATAAAAGAAAAGCAATAGTGAGCAATATAGCTCAGCCATATAATAATAGTTTTCAAAGTACTTTTGTTAACGTAAACCATGTGACATATCATATACTGATATTGTATCATTATTAAACATTTTCATTCTTCATCCAGAAATATAACTAAGAATTTCTAAGGTACTTTGAATAGTTCATCATTCTGTCAACACTATCGATAATTGAGCACCTAGGCTTTCATTACAGTGTTGCAGTACAATTCCAATTGGAAGAATGGGATTATGCTGGAGCCTCTTCCACGATATCTGGTGATCAGCCAATATACCGTGCCTCTGCTTCTCTACTAGTAGAAGGACGACGTTCCCTTATCGGGTTGCACCCTGACCGCATATGGGCCTTAATATTTGGACTACGCTCAAAGGCGATGTCCCCTCTTCCCCCAATCCCTTATAGAATTCTATGCATCGTAGGAACAGAATTTAATTCAGTTTCCCCCAAGCACAAAGCTTGACGACTGGTGTGATAATCATTACTAACTTTACATCCATGAGTAATTGAGGAAGTAACTCTAATGTGTGGGTTGACTTTAGTCAAAGGATTTTGATTACTAAGAATCGCATCATCAAACATAATTTGGGAGTTGGTCGGAGTTTTTGAGTGTTTAGTCAAACCTGAGCCCCTCCTTACTAGGTAGGGTGCATTTCTTATTGGTAGCGAAGGGAGAAAATAATTAATACTAGCTCCCAAAACCTTGGGTTCCCGAGTTTTGATAAGTTTGAGCGAGATAACGATACGTTTTATGAATGAAGCTATACTAGTGAAGAAATGGGAACCCGTTCTATTTTTAAATACTTTTTCGACGATCAGAAAATATTTAAAATAATTTTTAAAGTTTTAAATAACTTTTGAAATAAATAATATGATTTGTAAATCATCCTGGAATATTTAATAAATATTCAAATAATATTTATTAAATAAATAATCAGCTTAGAATATTTAATAAATATTTAAATAATATTTATTAAATAAATAATCACTCACAATCCTTAATTGAAAATAATATTCAACTTATTAATAAATATTCAATAATATTTATTAATATCATCAAAGGAATTTTTAATCCGAAAATATCCAATTTATATTTATTGGATTATTTTTAAAATTAAATATACGTCATATATCATCTCCGGAGACTTCCGGGTTTTTATGTCCTTATCCAGACGAACTATCTCCGACTCCCTTACTAAGAAAATGTATTATCATACTCTACTGGGAACTTGTAACACATCATCATATACATATATATAAGAGTCTATGCATACATACATACTTAACAGGTTTATAAATCCACGTAATTAACCATACATCATATGCTGATTCGCAAAAATACTATCAAGCAGTTCATAGCATTTATACCACAACAACAGTTTGAAAATACTTGAAATACAAGTTTCGAAAACTTGCCTGATAGTGTCGGAATAGTCTGGGCCCTGTCTCTAGTGTGATGATCTATAATAATCAATACGGTTCGGTTAGTTCGTTAAACGATCCCATCAAATCGACTATTCACGTAAAGACACAACTTCGTAACGATACATCCTTATTACACGTTTGGCTTATTATAATTCCATGATATCCTTTAACCACTTTTGGATAATTAATGGTCTCGTAACGACTTTCGTTAAAGGTCATTTTCAACGAAACTAAAGTTCGTCTTAATTCGTCCCCTAAAAGGGTTTTTCACTTGCGCAACTATGATTTGAAAAATTCTATAAAATTGAAAAATAAACTTTTTCATGAGATTCTTTTTCTCACTTCTTCTTAACTGTCCAGAGGATTTTTCATCCAAATTTCATAATTAAGAACATCTTTTTGCTAACTCAATTGTTGCTCTAAATATAGCTTCTTTCTGCAGTGGTTTCTCATGCGCATTCTTGACTTAAACATTTCTATAAAATCGAAAATTAAGCCTTTTGTCTTCAAATTTTTATAGGGACTTAACAACTGACTAAGTTACCCCCTGTAAAAATTTCATAATCACGGACCATTTTTAAAGGGCTCGTTTGACTTGGTAAAGTCAGTCCATCTTAACGATTCGTCCGTTTTAACCGGGTTCACTAAAACGAGCATATCTCATAAACCGTAAATCATAATCACATGATCTTGGTGTCAAAACAAACTAAAAAACAAGTCCTACTGGTTTATGGCCAAAAACTTCCCAAGAAAACATTTGTTGAATTCGGTATTAACTGCTCAAATGATCTAATGAAATTTCGACATTATAACGACTATAAACCGAACATTTCCAAATTCCATGAACTCCATCTAACCACTTAATTCAACCATACACCATCAAGATCATATAAACATCATCAAGGATCTATAAGACCAGTGGTAACATCCATTTATCACTATCCAAAACTTTACCCATACTTATAAAGCTTAAAACATCATAATCCCCTTAAACATGTACATACTTGCATCAACCTTTCAAATCAACTTATAGCTCATAAAGTTTAAGGTGGGTGTGAGTGTTTTACCTTCCTTGGAGTCTTAACAACCTTAACCAAGCTTGACTTTCCTTAAAAACACCTTAGATAGCTTTAACAACCTTTAATCTTCAAGACCTAAACAACCAAGTTTAAAATTTTCGTAGTCAGCATTACCACTCTTGAAAGAACTGGAAAAACGAGGGTCTTACCTTGATTTTCTGGACGAGGCTTCTAAAGAGGAGTTGTAGAGCATCTCAATACCTTTCCAAAAATATATAGAACACAAAATTTCATTGAGAAATGAGGGAGTTATGGTAGGTTGAAGTGGCTGCTCTGTTTTTTGGCCGAAAATAGAGAAATTGGAGGGGGAGAGCTTTTGCTATCTTTTCTTATGTAATTGATAAAATGATATGTATAATTGATGTATATCAATCATACTTCAGCACTTATCAATTACCCAAGGTAATCTCCAAAGTAATTTTGCAAAAGAAAGGTAATTGGCAATTTGTCCCAAAAGTGGTATACAATGCTTGGTTTAAATAATCATTACTTGACTTATTTGATTAGCATCCAATGCTCCTTGCCTTGCATGGCTTGCATGGCTATTACATGGTAAATTGCAGGTATATTACTCACCTATTAATCAACCAATGCTTACCATTTAATTCCATATGCAAGTTTAGAGATTTTCTTGTAAAAGCGTTTCGTCGCGTAGAAATTTCTTTCATCGTTCTTGAACATTTGCCTTTGAAATTCTTCTAATAAATTACATAATTTCTTGCCTTGGTATTTAACTTAGCTTAAAGATTTTCTTAACCTCAATATCCCATATTTATACCAATATTTAATAAAAGTGAAAATCTACGTAATCTGACAGTTTTTACATTCCCTTTCTTCTTGGTACAACGATACTTTATCCATAAAAGTATAAATACTTCTTCATTCATATAATATGATCTTAGAAACTTTACATAACCTCCACCAATCACCGTTTATAATCATTTTAGAAATATTACAAAAACCTGGGTTCTTACACATATCATAGAAAACTAAAAATTAAAGAAAAGGGTCAAAATTGTTCTAAGATCCAAATATTATCCGGTGCTATAGTTATTTACGTAAAACATGCTTTTCAGGTTGAAAAAGTCGTTGCATAAAACTACAATGAGAAATTTATACATTTGAACTTGGTGCTATTCAACCATTTTTACATTTTTGGCGTGAAATTTAAATAAATTGAATAAGAGGCTTGCGGTTGTAGATATAAGTGTACTGTATAGTGTATATGATAGATTGGAGAAAATTAAGATGACCTTTTAAACCGTGTTAATGATAAGAAAAATCACTAGCATAAATTATTTACTAAATAATTTTTAATATATATAGCTATGAATGTATTACGGATGGGGGAAAGTAGTGGAAAGTGGTGGACTCTTTTGATTTGTTTAATAATTAAAAATTTACTATTTTGAAAGTTTGAAAATGTAAAAAGTTTAGGGGAACATCGAAAATAAAAAATGTAAAGAGTTGGGAGGGACTAAGAAAGTCATGTTAAGTTGCATATCGGTAGAGTTGATATCTTTTCATATATGAATTTAGAAATTGACCATGACAAAAAATAGAATTTAGGAATTGATCAAAAAAATGAAAAGATTGTTATAAAATTAATATTAAATGTGATTGTCATTTAAGTCCGAATGGGCTAGTTATTAATGTCAAATATGACCAACTTCATTTTTTCTATAAATACCAATCTCTTGTAAACCAAACATTTGCACCAAGTAATGTTAAAGAGGTAAGCTCCATTACTCTCTCTTTCACTCTTAATTTTATCAACCCTTGGCCATGATATATAAAATCATAATATCAAATCTTTTATAATACGTTATCAGCACGAAGCTCTACCGGAACTGAGAAGGTATAATTTTATTTCAATATACATATATGGTCGGTTAATCCGCCTAATATACTGGATTTTTTTAATTTACATGGTCGGTTAATCCGCCTACTACACCGGATTTTTTATTTACATGGTTGGTTTATCTGCCTTGTTGTATATTTGACTTAGTTTGAAAATATAAATTATAAAATGTAATAATTTGTGTGGAGTTACAAATGTAATTATTGTAATATATTTGATTTGGGAGTTACAAATCATGTTTGTGGGAGTTACAATATTTATTATTGTGGGAGTTACAATAATAAATATTGTAGGAGTTACAAATATTTTCTTTATTACATGGAGACAATCATGGGGCGGTTACTTCTTGAAGGGGGTGGAAATATTGCTAAGCATGCCTATAAATAGTGAGGTATTTTTCAATGAAAAAGCACACCAAACATTGCTTGTTCCTAGCTCTTATTGGAACCTCTTTCCTCAGTTTCAACTTTTCTTTGTAGTAAGTAAGTTATATATATTTATACACATATTTTTCTTTCATTGCTAAGTTATATATATTTATACACATATTTTTCTTTCATTGGTATCAGAGCAGAAAGTTTGATTGTCGACTAGTACCTTTCGGTTTCTTGTAATTGCTTAAAGCTGTTTTGTCTGGTTATTTCTGCGCTGCATTTGTTTTGTGGGGACACAAACACTTCTCTTTTGTGTTTGGAACTGTATCCACCCATATAGTCTATTTTTACTATAGTATTTTGTTTTATCTAAACTTCATGTCCAGTCTTGGTTTATGTGCTCTCATGTAGTCATGCTTGTTTTTCAAAGTTTTTTAGTATTATATTGTGTTGTTTTTTTGTATACCTTTTATGTGAGTTCCTTTTTCACTAATTGCATGTCCAGTCAATGAATAGTTTATAAATTATTTTTCTCGTTGTCAAAACTGCATATGTTGGTTTTATCATCCGTGTACCGCCTGTTGTGCAATTTTTTTTAATTTGTTTTACTATATCATTTATATATGTCCTTGTTTCAGCTGTGTTAGTATCAAACTATCGATAATGTTAATTGTTTTTATTGTTGTAATAAATTTATCCTGTTGCTTAGCCTCAAATTTTCTAGACGCCAGTATTACTCCTCTGATTTTTACATAATTGTTTTTTGTTCGCAAATGTTATAGTTGCGTTTCTTTTTATCTGTAATGTATAGCATCTTTATATCAATTTTTCCGTAGAATTTTTTTTGAGGTATGCCATTATTTATGTGTGGTTTATCTATCTTTACATTTTTTTAATCAGTGTTAAGTTGTTTTTGATAGATTGAAATGACGAGCAAATTGATTGCATCCGAATTGGCGAAAATCGAAAGATTGAATGGCACAAATTATGATATGTGGAGCCGAAAAATTAGATATGGTCTGATTCATGATAATTTGGAAAGTGCCATTGAAAAAGATGGTCCTACTTTGGGAGAAAAACCTAGTGATGCTGAAAAAGAGGAGTACGAGCAATGGAAAATTTGTGACAAAAAGGCGAAGAGTCTCATGTTGATGTTTATGGAAGACAACTTGATCAAGGTGTTTGAGACGTATGAAAGTGCCAAAAAGCTTTGGGATTCCCTCAAAGAAAAATATGATGCCATTTCCGATGTGAATGTGCATTGACCACTGCAACAAGATGCTAGTGATGGCCAAGGATTTGGAAGCAGCGGGAAATGAGCTTTCCGAGAATATGCAAATTGCTGGAATTTTGAATAGTCTACCAAGCTCACTTAATATGGCTGCAACAACTTTGAGGTTGAATGGAACTATCAAAAGTGCATCTCAGCTTTCGGCGGCTTTGGCTATGGAATATGAATTGGTGAATAGCCGTAAGCGTTTGGAGTTGAACTTGGCTCAAGAAGAGGGGTTCAACCTGGCACATGCAAAGTTCAAATCAAGCTATCAAAACAAGGGACAAGGAAGGCTAGGTCCTTCGAAAGGAAGAGTTTTTAAGCCACATCAGAAAAAGAAGAAGTTTCCACTTGGAAGTTGTTATGATTGTGGAAAGTATGGACATTTCAAAAACGAATGTCCCGAGAATCAAGAAGGAGATTATGGCAAGGGCCAAGATCAAAAGGGGTAAAACAAAACGTGAGTTTGTTGGGGTTATTGAATGCAATGCTGGTCACGTAGCCACAGACATTGATGGATGGTGGATTGACTCTGGAGCAACCCGCCATATTGCGAAAACTAAGCAAGACTTGACCGATTTTGAGGAGTTGAAAAAGGGTAAACAAAGAATTTTTATGGGGAATAACACCTACTTGGATGTTGTGGGAATTGGTTCTTATAGGTTGGATCTTGGAGATAGTGTGATGGTCCTCAAGAATGTGATGTTTGCTCCTGGAATGAGGCGCAATCTAGTTTCTGTTCCTGCACTTCTTAAGAATGGATTGGAAGTGCGGTTTTACAATAATCGAGTTTCAATCGGAAAGGATAAGAAGGTGTATGCTATGGGCAAGTATGAGCCCGATCATGAGTTGTTTAAGCTTTGAATATGTAACTTTAATTTATGAATAATGGGCAAGTGTGGGCCCAGTAATGAGTTATTTTTGATTTTTATATTGTGTTTTGAGTGTGTCAATAATGGGCATGTATGAACCCATGAAATGTTTGAAGTTTTTTATTGAAGTATTATCAATGATAATAATATACGGATTTCAAGTTTAAATTGTTTTTGTGTTATTTTACATGTGTTTGTATGACATGTAAGTTTGAGATGTTGTGAGAAAATAAATAAATTGTTGCCTTTGTTAAGAGTTTTAAGGTTGCAACCAAGAAGTTAGGCGAACAAGTTGTTTTAGAGGCTATCGAATCTCTATTTTTGTAAAAGTGTTTAATCGTTTTGGGATGCAGAATTGCAGTCTGGCACCAATCTTGTTTATCATGGAAAACGATTAAAGTATTGCAATGTGAATCCGTGTACTTGGAAGTTTAATGTATGTTAAGTAGTAAGATGAAATCGACGTGTTTATGTTATCACTAGTGATGTTTTTTTAATTGATGAGAGAAATTTAACTTAAATCATATTTTTAATATGTGAGAAAAGTGGGAGTTATATAGATATTTGTCAAACAAGTCAAGTGGGAGATGTTGTATATTTGACTTAGTTTGAAAATATAAATTATAAAATGTAATAATTTGTGTGGAGTTACAAATGTAATTATTGTAATATATTTGATTTGGGAGTTACAAATCATGTTTGTGGGAGTTACAATATTTATTATTGTGGGAGTTACAATAATAAATATTGTAGGAGTTACAAATATTTTCTTTATTACATGGAGACAATCATGGGGCGGTTACTTCTTGAAGGGGGTGGAAATATTGCTAAGCATGCCTATAAATAGTGAGGTATTTTTCAATGAAAAAGCACACCAAACATTGCTTGTTCCTAACTCTTATTGGAACCCCTTTCCTCAGTTTCAACTTTTCTTTGTAGTAAGTAAGTTATATATATTTATACACATATTTTTCTTTCACGCCTACTATACGGGAATCTTTCAAAAAGAAACTCTACACTTAATTGCCTTAAAAGAGAAATGCCCATATCACTATCAAAATTTGCTTTATTATGCTGTTGATTAATTATTATATATCGGAGAATAACTTTTGTACATAAGCTAACATATGCATGATATTCTAATTTAAGTTTATTTATTGATCGGAGATAACCTGTATACGCATACGTCTGCATGCGGGTGAAAATCCATTTGATATTAGATTTGTGATAACAATGATATGCAGATTAATTATTGCATGGGATTTTATGTACATCAATCATTAAGATTTAATACTTTCTATGTTAAATTCAGATTTAGTATGACAAACCTTATAAGCTTATCGTTCGTTGCATTGGATATTTTTGGAGATAATTATTTGTCGTGGGTACAAGATGTAAAATTGCATCTTGGTTCAAAGAAATTAAGCGATACGATAAAGGCAGGAAATAAAGCTACGGCTGAAGAAAAATTTACCTCCATTATTTTTCTCCGACATCACATGCATGAAGATTTAAAATCTGAATACCTAGAAGTCGAGGATCCTTATATTTTATGGGAAAATTTAAAAGATAGGTTCGATCATCAGAAACTAGTTTATCTACTTGCAGCTGAAAATGATTGGGCTAATCTTAGACTTCAAGATTTCAAAAGTGTCCGGGATTATAGCTCTGTTATTCAAAATAAGTTCTAAGCTCATTTTGTGTGGTGAAAAAGTTACTGAGAAAAGAAAGATCGATAAAACTTTATCAACTTTTCATCCCAATAATATCAACTTAGCAGAGATGTATAGGGAGCGCAAATTCACCAAGTTCGGGGATCTTTTATCCACTCTCCTTGTTGCTGAGCAGAATCATGAATTGGTGATTAAGAATCATCAATCTCGTCCAACGGGATCTGCCCCTTTACCTGAAATAAATAACATGTCATTCCAGCAGAATGTACGTGGAAGAGGGCATAGAGGTGGACGAGGCCAAGGACGATACCGTGGACGAGGTCGAGGTCGCGGAAATTTTCGTCCTCATAAAGGCTCTAGTCACCAGAAGTGGCAAGCTGAAAAACAGAACAAAGGAAAGGCACCACAAGGAGGGAAAACTGATAATATATGTTTTAAATGTGGAATGGAGGGACACTGGTCACGAAACTGTTATATCCCTGAACATCTTGTTAAACTATATCAAGCATCCATAAACTCAAAAGGGAAAATGGTGGAAACGAATTTCGCCAACAATGAACTAGATAATTCCCCAATAATCACATCTTGTGGAATAAGCACTAATGATCCAAATGAATATGAAACTCCCATGTCGGAAGCTGAAGATTAGTTTCATAAAATTACTATAATATTGTGTATTATCTTGTTTTAAACTATGTAGTGTGTTATGTTTTCTATAGAATAAAAGTGTGTTTCTTAATTATGCACAGAATGGTTTCTGAGGATATATGCATTGCTAATTGTGGCACAACTCATATGATTCTACAAAGCCGAAAATATTTTACCCTTCTAACCAAAACCGAAGCACAAGTTGGGACCATATCTGGTGTTTCCAATATAATTGAGGGTTTTGGAAAGGCTAGTTTTATCTTACCTAATGGCACACACTTACGTGTTCCAAATGCATTATTTTCTAGTAAGTCCACTAGAAATCTTCTTAGTTTTAAGGATATCCGACTCAACGGTTTTCACATCGAAACCACTTCCGAGGCTGGTAAAGAATATCTTCTTATCACTTCAGCTAATTCTAGCAAAAAGAAAATCTTAGAAAAGTTTCTCTCACTTTCTTCAGGATTATATATGATGAAAATTAGAGTTATTGAGTCACACAATGTCATTGCTTCGAAACTAGTAGACCCAAAATCATTTACACTTTGGCATGAAAGATTAGGTCACCCTGATGTCTCTATGATGCGTCGCATTATAGAGAATTCTACTGGACATCCTCTAAGAGATCTTAAAGTTCTTTCAAACAATGACCTTCCTTGCTCAGCATGCTCTTTAGGAAAATTGATTGCTCGACCATCTCCTACTAAAGTTCAGCTTGAGAATCAAAATTTTCTTGAAAGGATCCAAGGGGACATATGTGGGCCTATCCACCCATCTTCTGGTCCATTTAGGTACTTCATGGTATTAATTGATGCCTAAACTAGATGGTCTCATGTTTGTCTTCTCTCAACTCGTAATGATGCTTTTGCAAAATTACTTGCCCAGATAATCAAACTACGAGCTCAAATCCCAGATCATTGAATTAAGTCAATTCGTTTAGATAATGCCGGTGAGTTCACATCTACAATTTTTGTTGACTATTGCATGTCTGTAGGGATCTCAGTTGAACACCCAGTTCCTCATGTACATACACAAAATGGATTAGGCGAGTCCTTTATCAAAAGACTTCAACTTATTGCAAGACCACTATTGTTGAAAGCAAAATTACCTACATCCATTTGGGGTCATGCAATACTTTACGTTGCCAATATTATTAGGATTAGACCAACTGCCTATAACAAACATTCTCCACTACAATTGGTACTTGGTCAAATTCCTAATATCTCTCACTTCAAAATTTTTGGAAGTGCTGTATATGTGCCGATTGCTCCACCACAGAGATCGA
Source organism: Saposhnikovia divaricata (assembly GCA_036435485.1). Classification (NCBI taxonomy): domain Eukaryota; kingdom Viridiplantae; phylum Streptophyta; class Magnoliopsida; order Apiales; family Apiaceae; genus Saposhnikovia; species Saposhnikovia divaricata. The sequence goes on along the minus strand of CM071594.1, from coordinate 47,187,483 downwards.
AGATGGGAGCTCAAAGAAGAATAGGTATCTACGTTGGTTTTGATTCGACATCTATAATTAGATATCTTGAACCACTAACTGGAGATTTATTTACCGCGAGATATGCAGATTGTCATTTTGACGAATCAGTGTTTCCTCCTTTAGGGGGAGATAAATATTCGAATAAAGCTAATCCTGACATTACATGGAATGCATCGGGATTACATTTTCTAGATCCACGTACCGGTCAATGTGAAATTGAAGTTAAAAGGATTATTCATATGCAAAATATCGCAAACCAAATGCCTGACGCATTTAACGATTCTAGAAAAATTATAAAATCTCATATACCTGCAGTAAATACTCCAGCTAGAATAGATGTACCAATTCAACAATTAAATATAAAAGAGTTGGTTACGGAATCAAATCCGCGCTTGAAGCGTGGTAGACCGGTCGGTACAAAAGAAAAATGCCCCTGAAGTGGCACATGCTCCAGAAGTAGCAAATACCCCTGAAGTGGTATTATCTCCTGAAGAGATTCTAGTCCCTAAAGATGAGGGATTAAGTAATCATGAAATTTCAATAAATTATGTGCATGACAGGAAATTATATGATCGAAGTAAGGCCATAATCGATGATGTGTTTGTGTATTCTACGGCATTGGATGTCGACATAAATTCTGATCCCGAACCACAAAGTGTGGATGAATGCCGTCAAAGAAAAGACTAGCTGAAATGGAAAGACGCAATTCAAATAAAATTAAATTCATTGCGTAAAAGAGAAGTATTTGGACCTGTAGTCCAAACACCAATCGGTGTAAACCCAGTTGGAAATAAATGGGTATTCATAAGAAAACGAAATGAAAAGACTGAAATCATGAGATATAAAGCCCGGCCTGTAGCTCAAGGGTTTTCTCAAAGACCCGGTATTGATTATCAGGAGACATATTCTCCAGTAATGGATGGAATTACTTTTCGTTTTATATTAGGTATGGCATCTAAAGAAAAATTAGAAACACTTCTTATGGACGTCGTTACTGTATACCTGTATGGTTCACTTGATAGTGAAATCTATATGAAAATCCCAGAAGGATTGAAAATGGATGAGTTTAAGAAACCTCGTCATATGTATTCCATTAAACTCCAGCGATCACTTTACGGATTAAAATAATCTGGTCGCATGTGGTATAACAGACTTAGTCGTTATTTACAAAAGAATGGATATATAAGCAATGAGATTTCTCCATGTGTTTTTATAAAGAAATCACAAACAGGGTTTGTTGTTATTGCTATATATGTGGATGATTTGAATCTGGTAGGAACATCTATAGATGTTGAAGATGCTGTCATATATCTTAAAACTGAATTTGAGATGAAAGATCTTGGAAGGACAAAATATTGCCTTGGTATGTAAGTAGAGCACTTGTCATCGGGCATTTTCCTCCACCAATCCACATAAAAGATTTTACATGGATAAATCTCATCCTCTAACTACTCCAATGGTAGTTCGGTCTTTGGAACCTGATAAAGATCCATTCCGACCACATGAAGATGGTGAAAAGATTCTGGGACCTGAAACTCCATATCTTGGCGCAATTGGTGCACTCATGTATCTGGCAAACAATACAAGACCGGACATTGCATTTGCTGTAAATTTATTGGCTAGATTCAGCTCTGCTCCAATGGAAAGACATTGGAATGGGATCAAACATATATTCCGTTACCTTAAGGGAACAGTTGATTTTGGATTATTCTTTCCAAAAGACTCGACATCACAGTTGATCGGATATGCAGATGCTGGATATTTGTCAGATCCTCACGTTGGTAAATCAAAAACTGGATATATATTCACATACTGCGGTACAGCTATTTCTTGGAAATCTACAAAGCAATCTATAGTCGCAACCTCATCAAATTATTCAGAACTGATTGCAATTCATGAAGCCAGTAGGGAATGTGTTTGGTTGCGGTCTATTATCAAGAATATCCAAGAATCATGTGAATTATCAAACATCACGAAAGATCCTACTATTATGTTTGAAGATAACACTGCGTGTATTGATCAACTCAAGGAAGGATATATCAAAGGAGACAGAACGAAGCACATATCACCAAAATTCTTTTACACCCATGAGCTTCAAAAGACTAGTGAAATTGATGTACAACAAATTCGGTCATGTGACAATCTTGCAGACTTATTGACGAAATCATTACCAAATTCAACATTTGGAAAACTATGACATAACATTGGGATGCGCCGACTCAAAGATATGTTGCGGCAAAGCTTCACTGAATGTTTAGTTTTTCCAAGGGGAGATTGTACTCTTTTTCCTTCGTCAAAGTTTTTATCCCACTAGTGGGTTTTTCTTTGACAAGGCTTTAACGAGGCAATCTATGATCCATGTTAAATGACAATCAAAGGGGAGTGTTATAAAATTAATATTAAATGTGATTGTCATTTAAGTCCAAATGGGCGGCTAGCTATTAATGTCAAATATGACCAACTTCATTTTTGCTATAAATACCAATCTCTTGTAAACCAAACATTTGCACCAAGTAATGTTAAAGAGGTAAGCTCCATTATTATCTATCTCTCTCTCTTTCACTCTTGATTTTATTAACCCTTGGCCATGATAAATAAAATCATAATATCAAATTTTTTATAATAAAAATAAATTTATTGTAATTTTTTCTTGGATAAAATTTATTTTAGGAACTTGGCAACTAGTATTTAACTAAAAAAATTATTTAGTAAATAATTACGCTAGTGATTTTTCTTGATGATTTCAAAATTTATTATATATATAGCTGTGAATGTATTACGTACTCAATAAGAGCAACTCCAACAATCACCTAAAATTTTCATTCACTCCAACAATCTTCTTCAAACCCACTAAGAGCAACTCTAACAATCACCTAAGATATTCATTCACTCCAACAATCTTCTTCAAACCCACTCTCCGTCTCTTTTATTACCTAAATATTGTATGTGCAGAAATATGCAGAAGCAGCAGACTTGGAGCAGACAAATGTTTTCATTTTTACTTCCTCAAAAAATGACCAAGGAGTGTGTATGAAGAGGTTGTTGGGGGTATGAAGAGGTTGTTGGGATTGCTCAAAGTACCCTAAATACATAATCAGGGACATTTTTCTCGTAACCATAACAATGAGAATCAAAACACCAGTATACAGCATTTGAGCAAATTGCATTTAGTGCATCATAGTAATAGCTAGAAATATCACTACTTGTCTCATATGTTGATGGATGCAGCCAACAATCCAAAACAAGCTCCAAATATAGAATAAACTAGGAACACAATAATACCAAGCTAAAATGATCTTATAAGAAGACTTTTTAATAGAGTGAAAGAGAGAGGCTCAACTATTGTTCATACATATAGAATTCACAATAATAACAGAAATCTGAAAGAGTTTATCAAGAGATTTAAGACTGAGTATTGAGTGCCATATGAACCCTCTATGACATTCGTTGGAATTTATTCAGCTTTAATTTAAGCAGCACCAGCGCTTACATCCTTGATAATTTTTGTGTCGAAGATTTCAATCCAATAGCCATCAGGGTCCTTGATGAATGCTATTCCTTTCATTTTACCTGCAGACAGTGTACCTTACATTACGACTTTGCAATTACTTGATACTTGCTCTTCTAATTCAATAACTGAATCCTATTTACAACATTATAAACATCTTGCATATATGATACGGAGAAATGAAAACCTAGACCATACAATGTTAATTTGGAAAGGGTTCAGATTCAAGTTGTAATATATGTAAACGTAGACCATACATTAATATGTGATCAAGTTGTTATATCAATGCTACAAAGATTATATTGTTTTGAGAGTTATTGTAAGCAATTATGTAGTTTTCAAGTTGTAACCTTGTGAATTGTGATTGAAACCATGCTATATAAATAATTAAATTGAAACCATGCTATATAAATAATTAAATTTCAGATACGGTAGTTTACAGTACAAATATATCAAGCTCTGGATACACCAGAATCATACTAAATAAATTAATTTCAGACATAATAATTATATATAAATATATCAAGCTCTGGATTCAACAAATAATGCTACATTGTTCAGGTTAAAAATGTTTTATTTACTGTTTACCAACAACAATCGATGACAATGAATTGAGTAAGGATGGTAATAAATATAAACTTTTAGAAAGTCATACGAGGAAAAGGCTAAAACCTAACACTAGAAAGAAATCCATCTTCTTCCCATCAACTGTTATCTCTCGGCCACTGGACCAAATATTTATGTTTCTTTATTGATTTTGGGGGGGGGGGGTTGGGGGGGGTTGGATTACACTGCAGCAATGTTCTAAAAATCGTAACTCGGTGGGCCTGCCGAGTCATGAGTACTCGGACTAATCGGGGAGTACTCGGATCAAAAATCGGATGTATTAAAAAATTAATTTTATAAATTAAAATAATTGGTATAAATATATATCATTTAAATAAATTACCTATTACTACAAAACTGAAATTAACTGAAACATTGCATATTACTCCCATTTTTATCAATATATATTTTCATAAATAAAAAAAATTATTAATTCCAATTTATACTCGATGGTTTAAACTTAAAAATAAGATGAGTTTCAGATTCAGACTTCAGAGAGATAAAAATCATCAATTTTGTACCTAATCGGGTATGGATATACTATATACTATATAGTGAGATGAATGAGTGGATTTTGGAAGACTTTTGATAAAATAATTAGATTATTACGTTGATTTAATTTTTTACGTTTTTTTTATCATTTTTAATTTTTTAATGTTCAATCCAAGTTGGACCTGAGTCATGCCGAGTTGACTTGAGTTAGGCTCAAAACCAAGTTACTATCCGAGTAATGCAAAATCAGCTCGGAAATGAATCCGAGTCCGAGTACTCGACCGATTTTTAGAACACTGCTCTGCAGGAATAAAGCCTAAAACCCGCTGGAGCAATTTTGCATTTAGACTCAACCCGATCTCCTTACTCAATTAAGTAGTTATGGTTTTAATCCAATGACCAGCCCCCCCCCCCCCCCCGACCACTGATCCAGCATGAACAAGTCAAAAGTACCAAACATTTCTCTCAATCAAAGTGTGTCTATAATCATATTAACTTAACGGATCAACTATTCTAATGTTGTGTAAAGTTTAATTCACACTATTAAGTGACACATTGAAAATTAATTAGCACTATATAACATGATATGTCAACAATTAACAGTTAACATGCCACTCAAATCACAACCTTCAAAAGTTAATGTTCACTTCAAAGCCTTTTTACATAACCAAAGATAATAAGTATTAATCTCTAAAATATTATACCATCAACTATGTTACTCGGACTCGGGTATGGGTGTCGGACGATCCAAGTGTCTGACTCTTAGTTTTAAAAAAATTAGGATTCGTGGATATGGATCCGAAACTGGACACGGGTGCGGGGATTCGACATATAACCTTCACATATGTGAAATTATACCTACTTTTATAAATTTTATAGTTGTAGACTAGTCTCTTCTACCAATAAAAAAATATACATAATTGTTTATGTCAATTTATAGCATAAATCAAAGCATAACATGGAAATAGTGATCTATGAACATTGCTCTAAAATCGTAACTCGGTGGGCCTGCCGAGTCATGAGTACTCGGACTAATCGGGGAGTACTCGGATCAAAAATCGGAAGTATTAAAAAATTAATTTTATAAATTAAAATAATTGGTATAAATATATATCATTTAAATAAATTACCTATTACTACAAAACTGAAATTAACTGAAACATTGCATATTACTCCCATTTTTATCAATATATATTTTCATAAATAAAAAAAATTATTAATTCCAATTTATACTCGATGGTTTAAACTTAAAAATAAGATGAGTTTCAAATTCAGACTTCAGAGAGATAAAAATCATCAATTTTGTACCTAATCGGGTATGGATATACTATATACTATATAGTGAGATGAATGAGTGGATTTTGGAAGACTTTTGATAAAATAATTAGATTATTACGTTGATTTAATTTTTTACGTTTTTTTTATCATTTTTAATTTTTTAATGTTCAATCCAAGTTGGACCTGAGTCATGCCGAGTTGACTTGAGTTAGGCTCAAAACCAAGTTACTATCCGAGTAATGCAAAATCAGCTCGGAAATGAATCCGAGTCCGAGTACTCGACCGATTTTTAGAACACTGCTCTGCAGGAATAAAGCCTAAAACCCGCTGGAGCAATTTTGCATTTAGACTCAACCCGATCTCCTTACTCAATTAAGTAGTTATGGTTTTAATCCAATGACCAGCCCCCCCGACCACTGATCCAGCATGAACAAGTCAAAAGTACCAAACATTTCTCTCAATCAAAGTGTGTCTATAATCATATTAACTTAACGGATCAACTATTCTAATGTTGTGTAAAGTTTAATTCACACTATTAAGTGACACATTGAAAATTAATTAGCACTATATAACATGATATGTCAACAATTAACAGTTAACATGCCACTCAAATCACAACCTTCAAAAGTTAATGTTCTCTTCAAAGCCTTTTTCCATAACCAATGATAATAAGTATTAATCTCTAAAATATTATACCATCAACTATGTTACTCGGACTCGGGTATGGGTGTCGGACGATCCAAGTGTCTGACTCTTAGTTTTAAAAAAATTAGGATTCGTGGATATGGATCCGAAACTGGACACGGGTGCGGGGATTCGACATATAACCTTCACATATGTGAAATTATACCTACTTTTATAAATTTTATAGTTGTAGATTAGTCTCTTCTACCAATAAAAAAATATACATAATTGTTTATGTCAATTTATAGCATAAATCAAAGCATAACATGGAAATAGTGATCTATGAACATTGCTCTCTAGAAACAAGTTGTTGTCAGGTCTTGTAAATCATTTTGAACTACATTGCTTGGAGTTGAAGTGTCCGGTTTTCATATGAAAGATCCGACTCAGATACCATACCCACACCCATGTCATGTCCGGTGGAGACGAGTATGAGGGCAAAATTGAAGAGTCCGGGTAACGTAGACCATCAATGTACTAATCGTATAAATCCAAAAAAACTAATATGGAACTTGCATACTATATTATATAATTTACGTAAGCATCATATCATATCACATATAATATTTCAACTTCATAAAAAATAAAAGTACCGTCATTAGGTTTTTTCACAAATTCCACTCCAAGACTTTCAAATCTTTCACAGGCCTTGTATGTATCATCAACAGTAATGCCTATGTGTCCTGAAAGTAACATGAGACCGTAGTTTATAATCAGATAGATCCAAGTATCAACCTTAAGACAGAATATCTCACATAGCAATATATCCTAGGAGCAAGAAAAAGCACAGGGGAAGAAACGCACAAGATAAATATCATATATAGGAGAGAATTTAATAATGAATGTGGTATTTTGCGAGGATAATTAAGGTTACAACTATCCGCACAGAAATTGTGCGGAAAGCGGAACAACATCGTCAGTAAATTGTTTTTCTTTTTGTATGTTGTGAGTTGGGTTTTTTTTTTTTGGGGGGGGGGGGGGGGAGCCGAAGCTCTAGGGTAGATCGCTGTGAGCACGGATGTGTACAAAGTAAACCTTCTGGATTCAAACCCTGGAGGGAGTTTAAGATTCAGTCCACCATTCTCTTAAATCATATATTGGGATGCAGATATACATATTCAAGTATTCTTTTCAGAGTGAGAGTCATACCGAATCCTCGAGGATCTGAGTTCCCATTATGGTATTTGAAATCAGGATCACTTTCTGTACCCCAATTACTGTGACAAGTTTGACAATTCGTATGTTACACAGCCAGTGCAGCAAAAAACAAAAAATGAACTTTCTACAAATATATATTACTGTGTGAGCTCAATAGTGGCCATCTTGCTAAAGGTCCAAGCAGTGCGTTCAGCTGGATTTTCTGGAGCTGAAGCTGGATCCTAAGCCAGATAGATGAAAAATGCATTAATGCAAGTTATATATGCTTTCTAGTAGACAACTAGAAATGTATACTGGAAATGCCAAAGTAATGCACTAGTTGCAACCAAGTTTTACAAACCACACCAGATATATTCAGCCACGTATTGATTTCTCATATTAAAAACAGACATTACAAAGGAACACAATTCTAGTGTGGAGCTCACTGTCTTTACCTCATATCCAAGAAAATACAAGCTAAATTTACTCTCTGGAAAATCCAACCTCTTAAGCAACCTGATAGAAAACAGAACCACAGATAAATAACAGCATACCTAAAGAAATATATTAATAAATACAAATTACTCTGGTAGAATGTGTCTATACACTATAACCATGTAGTTGCACAAAAGTACATACTGTGTGTGGCAGTACTGACAGCTAATATCAAGTTGCAATGATTCAGATAAGAGGTTGTTAGAATAGGAACCTAAGAACTCTAATTCTGAACCACTGGATGATAAAAAGAAAAACAGTCGAAAACTGTTTGTCAGTTCTATTTGTTTAAAACTTGGATTCTTTTAAACTTCTGGATTTGGTACATATGACACGTTTGAAAAATCAAAAGAACTTGAATTTGGATTTGATTCAATTCCAAGGCATTCAAATATAAATTTGAAAATTTGAAATGACAACTCAATCCATGTGATTTGAAATTCATCATTTAAAAATGAAATTAATGTTCCCAAACACAATCTAAAGGAATTTATAGAGCAAATAATCAAATATGATTCTCAAGGGTCATGTTCCTTGGGGAACCGATAACCTAAGAACTCTTACTTATATTTTAAAAAAATAATTTTTTTATTATATATAGATCATGGGCAAATTTGTCCAAAAATACAAGATATACAATTGGCAACTAAAATATGATTGAAAACTATAATTATACACCAACATCGATACATATATCACTGTATTAGTGTATTATCTCACAAAATCCTCCCCTAACGTTAAAAAATTCCCCATTAGCACAACACATTACTTTTAGGGGTGTAAATTAAATCGAGCTCGACTCGAAAAAGTGGGCTCGATTCGGCCCGAACTCGTTATCGAGCTCAAGTTCGAACACGTTTTCGGGCTTGATAAAAACTCGAGTCAAGCCGAGTTTTTTTTAGCGCGACTCGAGCTCGACTTGTTTCGAACTCGATTAATTTTTTAAAAAATAGTCATGTGTTTATTATTTTATGTGTCATCACTTAACTATTTATGAATTACTTTTAAAACTTAACTTGATTTTTTTTTCATATATTATGTGCAATATTATATTAATACTTTTAAAACTTAATTTGATATTTTTTTTCTTATCACATTATAACATTTGATTAATTATTTACGTTCTTATATGCAGACGTAGTGATCAATAACTCGAATCAAAGATTTTTTATATGCACGACTTCTAAAATTCAATTAATATTATAAATTGTTATTAAAGTATCAGAATATATCTGATATCACGATTAGTCTATTACTTTTTCAATTGATCTTTTGACCGATCCTTAGTTATCAGCGATCAAGTTTAATTTTTGAATTTTACTTCCATATATTTTATCTTTGTACTATAAACTACAACAGCAAGATAGTAACATCATAGACTTGTTGTATGCAATATTTTTATTAAATTATAACTAATATTTATAAAACTACTAATGACTATCGCTGTAGGATGCCTATTTGCCTATTTAGAAAAATAAAACACACATGAGCTCACAATCAAAACAAGTTTCACATTTTATTATTCTTATTATCATCGTTCGCTACTTAAGATGCTTAGATTGTTAGATGCATAATCTGTAATAAAGATAAATTTAACTGTAAATATATATGAATAGAATAAACTAAAAGATTACTTAATTGATTGGAAAAGTTGATTATCGAAATCATAATATGTAAAATTTTGAAAGTTTATTGTCATTAAAAATTGGGAAAAAAATTTAGGTTAAACTTGAAAAGAAAATAATATAAACAAATAGCTTTCATGGAACTTAAGTCAAAACTCAAAAACTCAACAAGAACCCGATAAACTCGAAAACTCGATAAGAACCCGATAAACTCGGTAAAAACTCGAAAAACTCGAAGACTCGGTAAAAATTCAATAAACTCGAAAACTCGATAAAAGCTCGGAAACTCATTTAAAAACTCGATAAGCTCGAAAGCTCGTTTAAAAATTCGATAAGCTCGAAAGCTCGATAACAGCTCGAACTCGACTCGTATAGTAAACGAGTCGAGTTCGAACACAAATTTCAGTCTCGATAAATTTTAGGCTCGACTCGACTCGAAAAAAAAGAGCTCGAACTCGAATTTGATAAGCACAAACTCGACTTGACTCGAATTACACCCCTAATTACTTTCATCAATTTTTGTGAGAACGTTCAAATTATGCTATAAACACAACATTTAAATACAAACATGTTCAATAAAATTTTAAAAGAAAGAAAAAATTGAAAATTAACCAAAGGATAGTAAAATGAAAATTATTAAAAAAACGAGAATATTTTAATAAATAAGTAATTAATTAAATTTACTTATTTAAGTGAAATAAGCAAATATTGTAGTTTTTTTATTTCAAAAAATACCTGTACAAGGGTTTTACACAGTTGATTTAGAGGTAATCCAATGGCTAATAATAGTTCTCCGGTTCTTTTTAAGTGTTTGGTTATTTCGTGAGACAAACCATGATTCTCAATGCCAATTAATCATGTATGCTTGTATTGCAGAAATATTATTACTTTTAAGCAATCCGCAAACCTTCTTCCAAGCGTCTTGCCCAATAGGCATATATCGTCGATACATTTTAAATTATATTGACTCTGAACCACATATATTTAGTACTACAGAATAACAAACAGAAACGTCAAAAGTTTTACTTCGTACTTAACTTGGATTTCTTCAACAAAATAAAAAAAAAAAAAAAAGGTACTTAGATATTGTTTTATGTGTCAAAATTACTTCTTAACCATTGCAAATTGAAGAAACTTCAAGTTAACCCTGATATATTTATTTGACAACACATTCAACACACAAAGTATAACAGAACACGTAAGGTCGCTATTGTCTCTGTGGAGTAGAAATGTGGAATCAGCAAACCCATTTTGTTTTTTAAGCATGGACGCTTCTAGCCTCCAGACTGTCATATGAGCATTAACCAAAAACAATATGAAAAAGCATCAACTAAGTGCTGGAAAACATTACTCTAGTCAACCAGATTTTGCATTTGATAAACATATGAGAGATCAAACTTACAACTATGTTTATTTGAAAACTGAAAGAGAAGACTTACGACATGCCGAGCACGCGCGAGTAGAAATCAAGGCTTACTTTTGGATCCTTGATGCGAAACATCTAAAACAAAATACAAAGTTCACTTAAATATAAGCTTGCACATTCCTCATATTAGATTTGTTAAAATAAAAGTAATATACACATATGCGATGCTCCACATTTCTAATTTTTATACTCCTTTATTAAAAAAAAAGCATCCATAAAACTCTACTAGGTGTTACATAAACAAAAAAATCCTAAAACTTCCACAATTTCACTACATGTCCGGGTTAAACTGTATGACCATGCACACAAAGGATCATTAGTAGCTTAATACAATGTGCAAGCAGTTAAAATCTACTAACAACCATAGTAAGTTGGTTATAATTCAGAGACTGGCTCTCAAATGGATAATTAGAAGAATGTCTACTGCACTTTACTTCCACAGCAACAATAAGATCCATCAACAACATTGTAAAATGAATCATGGCGGTTCTTTAATATGATAATCAACAAAAGTTTTGAAGTTGGTAAGCAGCATAGCTAAAAAAAAGTAAAAAACTTGACTCGGCAAAGAACAAGTTCTTTCATTCCACAACAGTCCCACATGCCAACACACACACATAAACTGTAAAATTTTCCTACAATAGACTCTTTCTTTCAGGATTTCCTTGGCCTTATATTGTTGGAGAACATTGTATCAAAATTTAAAAGGCACTGAAGAAGAATGTCAGCACATCTCCTATGAACATCAAGACTAGCTTCTAAATTACTCACAAAATCAACCAACAAAATAAGATTACGATATTGGCTTTTAAAGCTAAACTCAACATAGAAGATTTTTAAATGAACGCTCTCAAAATAGATGCTAAGAGATAAATATTGAGGTCAAATAATAGCCACACAAGATCCTACACACTTGGCATTGCCGTTATGGACATCTATAAGGGGATGAGATTTTGTAAGTTCTGGAAACATGGTGGAAGTAGGAGTGAGCAACAGGCAGAAGCGAACATAACCGAGCTGGAACCAAAAGAACCGAGAATCGAAATAGCAATTTTTCAATAACCGAACCGGAACCGTTTTATTGGAGAATACAATTCGGTTCCGAACCAAAAGAAACCGAACCGAAAGAACAGAATTTTATAATATTCCAAATTTATTTATTTTGCGTAATATTTGCTATTTCAATTATATTTATTTTGGCTAATATTTTTTATTATAAACAAATTATTTATTACGGGTAAATCATATTCTTGTGTTCTACTACTTTGTAAAAAATATTAAAATAACAATTTAGGAAAAACAATCAAAGTATCAAACATAAATAGAATATAAATAATATTAATGCACTATAATATTCTTTTTGAAATCTTTTATAATATAATATAATATATGAAAAAAATTATAATATATTATATATACGGTTCGGTTCTTACGATTTTAGGTGCTAAAGAACCGAGAACCGAATTTACCAAAAAATTGGAGTGAACCGGACCTGAATTGTGAAAAACCCGAACCGGATTTTTTGTCGGTTCGGTTCCCTGTTCTAACCCGGAAAATGTTCACTCCTAGGTAGAAGGGCTACCAGAACTCAAGACACTGGAAAAAATTTGCTCCAATCTTGTGGTTGAGTTCATCACACAAGAGCCAAGCTATGTTACTCGAACTCTTCATTTTACCTTGGAGTACCCGTGTCGGACACTCGACACTCGGACTTGGACACTTACTTTATGCCAAAAACATGTACATTTTTCAAAACGTTTCCAAGTCTGACACTTGGACACGTATCCATGTGGGGCACTTGTAACTGAGTCCGAGTAACATAAGAGTCAATTAGTCAGAAGAGGTACACATCATTACATTTATAAATGATTTTTCAAGGAAGCTTTGGATTTATTTTTTGACAGAGAAATCTCAAGCATTCTTTACATTAAAGAATTTCAAAACTTTGGAAGAAAAAGAAACTGGCTTGGATATTCAATGTCTTAGAAGTGACAAAGGTGGTGAGTCGAATTCACAAGAATTCAAAGATTATTGCAATATTGATGGGATTCGCACGCAACTAACAGCAGCATACATGCGACAACAAAACGGAGTGGCGGAGAGAAAGAAGAGGACAAATATGGTTCGAAACATGATGGAAGGTAAAAGAATTCCTAAAAAGTATTGGGCTGAAGCAGCAAATTGGGCAGGCACATTCTTAACAGATGTCCAACATCAACAGTGAATGGCAACCAATGGCCACTTAGTCTATAACGGAAGCAGTGTTGTTTCTACTGTTGCTGGTGCTTGCCAAGTTGTGTGGATACGAAAAATTTTAAAAAGGAGGAAAAACTATTCTTTATTGTGACAACACGTCAGCAATAAAGCTTTCGATGAATCCTGAATTGCAGACATTATGACAAAACCAAAAAGACTTAACACTTTCAAATGGATGCTTAGAATGTTGGATGTATGTAAACTGTCTGAATTAAACTGAAAGCAAGATGCCTTCAGTTTATGAGAGGTTATGTTGGAGCTGCTATAGATAAGTTAAGTTTTTCTTTGTGTTAGGTAGTATTACTAGAATAAATCCTATAGTTAAGGGTGGTTCTGATTGGTTTTAGCTTACCGTTATCCCCACATGTTGGCTCGTGATGATTGTGGTTGGTTTAGTTTGTTTCATTGTAAGGCCATATAAGTCATTGCCCTCGGTTTGCTTTTCAATCAAATAAATAAGAAGTTCCTAAATCTTCAGCATATATTTTCAACAACACTGCCCAAAACAAAAAATTGCCACTCCAGGCACTCCTACCCTACTTTCATAAAATTGTGTAAAGGCCAATTAACAAACTGTTGTCCTCAATTTGCATAAATAAGGAGCTCCTTATCCACAGTATATTTTTTAACAACATAGCACCGCCCGAAACCAAAATTGCCACTCCTACCCCTACTTTCATAAATTTGCAAAAGACTGCTGTCCTCAAGTTGCATAAATAAGCAGTTCTGTATATCCTCCGTATATATTTCCAACAACACTACCCGAAAGCCAAACATGTCACTCCTACCCCAAACTTTCTAAATTACGATCCACCACACAAACAAACATCACTACAAAGAATCATACCATTTTCCAAACACAACACATATTCAACATATAAATGCCAAAACACAAAATTAAAAACAATCACTCAAAAATCAAGAAAGTGCATATAAAAACAAGAGTGACTCACTGTTTGCTGCATTATATATCCTTTAGTAGCTTCATCTGGGGTGACATGAAGACCCGGATTGTTAGATGGGTTTTCTTTCGGACCCGAAGCCATTGATGACGTAATCAAGAACCTCCGAGAAAATTTATTAAAACCTACAAAACAAACAAAAAAAAGTGAGAAAATTGAAAATTTAAAATATGGGTTGTGCAAGATTAATGAAAAAGTTTCGACCTTTGGATTGATTGTGGGGGATATACAAGGGTTTTGGATTGAATCGAAAGAGAGATATACGATTGAATATACAAGTTGCATGTAAAGAAGCCATTTTTAAGAGATAAAAGAGAGCTCACCTTAATCCAGTGATGATGCGATGGTGTTTGGTATTTTGTGGGGTGTATTTATTTATGGAGTCAATTCCGATTTTCTTTTTCTTTTTATTTTTACCTAAATATTTATATAAAAAAAACCCAAATCTTCTGCATCTCCAATGGGATCGGCTAAAATGATAGAAAATACTGATTATGTAAAATTTACTGAACCTGTAAGTGTTATTATTATTGTAATAATAATTTATGTGGGCTACATATTAATATTCAATTATATTTAGCTATTTATTTTATTGGGTTAAATTAAGTGATCAAATAAGAAACCCATTTAGATTTTAATTATTGTTTGGACTAAATGAGTGAATACCCAATATACAAAGCTCATTTTAATTATAATGGGAAGTTAAATTAGGCGGTATAGGAAAGGGTTATAGTCCCCAATATATTAAACACGTAACAGAGCTTTCCTTCTCCCCGTCAGAGAGAGCTTGTGGAAACCTAAGGGTGTTTGTTTGAGGAAGACAATAACAAGTACACAAAGAAAAGGACTCCTACCAATATTACTTTATCATGGATACAGGTACGCTTCCGCTTAATGATTTAATCTCGATAATTGAATATGATGTTTCGTTGTCTCTATTTTAGAGAAATAAGTATTTATAGAATTGTTATATTCTATCAATTTGCATCAGAGCCTCTTCATATTTTATGATTGAGATGTTAATTTCTTGAGTTGTTCGGTTATTATGTTTCCGAGAAGGATTGTATTGTTTTAGTTTACATGATTCGTACATGTGGGTTTATATTTGGGTGTTTATGCTATAATTGTCTTCTATTAATCGGTTGTCCTATGTCGAGACCCACTAATTATTTTGTGGCTTTTATGAATATGTAATGTTATTCATGGAGACCCACTAATTGTTTTGTGGCTTTTATGAATATGTAATGTTATTCATGTTCAAAACTTTTGAATGATTAAATAATTTGTGGGTTGCTTGAAAGTCTTATGTTTACCCTATTTTTAAACATCGAGGATTTAACTTGTAATAACCGTAAATTTTCGAAATATATTTTGAGCCGAATTTTAGAGTCTCGTTTTAATTAATCAGCGGGAGAAAAACGAAATCTTTTTATTAAATAATTATATTAAATATTTGCATCATTATAATTGTCCCCCATTTTTATTCTTTTAATTTAATAATTACCCACCTATTAAATAAAAAATTTATTATGATTACACCACTACATGTTTTACAATGATTTTGTCTCCATGTTTTAAACTTTTAATTTTTTTATCACAACCATTATCAATATCATGATTATCACAGTATCTAATCTTTGTTATATAAGGGATTGGTCTTTGCATTAACAAAACATCACATACCAAACCTCAGTCTCTTTCCTTTTATTTCCAAAATACTCGACACATTTATATTCAAAACAGAACACTACCGAGCAAAAACATAGCTCTAGTCTCCCTCTTTGTCATCAAAACTCGGTACAATACATAAGTATACAATCACAAGCCCTGTTTTTTTTTAACCAAAAACCAAAACATTCGGCCTTAATTCTCAGACCAAAACAAGACCCAGGTAGTTTAAATTTTGTTTTCTTTTTTCTCTTTCGATTTCTGTTTGTGCTTGTACTGTTGGGTTTGTATCTCGTTTCCGATTGTTTCGGTTGTGTAGAATTGGTTCGTTGGTGTTTGACCAGTGGGGAGAGAATCGAATGGTGAGGGATAATCGGTGAGGCCGGAGAGAAGAGAGGGAGTTGGAAGAGAGGGAGTCGGGAGAGGGGAACGATAAAGAGAAGTGATGAGGTAGAGAGAATTGATGGTAATTGTTGTTTTCGATTGGAAGTGGTGTTGCGGTGTTAGAGAGAACCGAGAGAGGAAGGTGTGAGGAGTCTGGGTTGTTGTGTTGCCGGGTGTATTGTCGATGTTGTTGTGGTCGGAGGCAGGCGGCAAGAGAGATGGGCGGAGTGAAATTGAGGGGATGAAACGGGAGTAATGAATGGAGAAAAGGGGGAGTGGAGAGATAAGGAGGGAGGTGATGTTTATGGTGTGTGCGTGTTGTAGAGAGAGAGAGAGAGAGAGAGAGAGAGAGAGAGGCTGGGAGAGAGTCGAGAGAGAGATGCAGGGGAGGGGAAAGAACAGGTGGGGCCCACACGGTGGGACCCACATCGTTGTGTAATTGTTGTTAAAAATAATAAAATAGTAACGTAGACGTTCGGGTGTTATAAACGGGATTTTTGTTAAACGAATAAAACGAGATTTAATAAGTTTTGTTAAAAATGGAACATTAATTAACTTGGTTTGTAATTAATAATTTATTTAAATTGGTTTAGTTAATTAATTAATTAAATAAGATTTTAGATGTAATTTAGAATTTATTTATTTACTAATTAAATAAGTGTTGTTATGTGATTTTTGAAAAGAAATTAGATATTTATTATTTTGCAATAAAAAGGGTTTAATAAAATGGATTAATTATTAGTTTGTTAAAAAGAGTTATTTTGTGATTTTTGGACGAAAATTAGAGATTTAATAATTTGTTGATAAAAAGAAGAATATTTGTGAAATAAATAGAATAAAATATGTTTTATTTTGGAAAAGCTGTTTTAATATTTTCCGGTTTATTTTTATTAACCGGATCGAGTCAGATTTAATTTAGAGATTTAAAATTTGTTTTATTAATGAGTTTAGTAAATTAGAATTTGTGAGATTTCTTAAAAATTAGAATTCTTTGATAATTAGTTTTAAAATGAGAATAATAAATATGGATTTAAATTGAATAAAAACGGATGTTTGAATTTTTCATTTTGAGTAAGAATTTAGATTTCTAGAGATTAAAAATAGGATATATTCTCCAGATTTAATTCCTGTGTTCGAAGAAATATTTATTTATCCCGGAATTGATTTCTGTTATTTATTCCAGATATTTTATGAGATATTATATTATTATTAATTAGATTATCGGATCGGGAGTATTTTATTTTGAAGAATCGCTCACGTATTTCTGGTTGCCATTTTTAGAGAATAATCCCCGAGCCGTAGACCGAAGCCGAGTTCACGGGTAGAGTATAATTTTTATCTGCATTCATTTGCACTTCGAGATCGAGGCAAGTTCGTTCTTACCCTAACTTTTGGAAACTGTGAATTTCTGTTCGTGTTATTTAATTCCTTAATTATTTTTGAGATATTATATATTGAGATTATCTGTTGCTCTATATGATGCAATAATTTCTTTTGAGAATTATTTCTTGTTAAATATTATTATATTGTCAAATTAGTTTATTTGAAAATTATAATCCCTATAAGCATAGAAACAATTTAATTGATATCGGGTCGATCTCATTAATTCGAGACGACTATTATTTTATTCAGTGAAACTAATCTCATTCGTCTGAGATAGTTAAATTTATTCTTTTCGATTGAATTTAATGTACAAATTCAATCGTTATTTATTGATTATCTTTTAGTTAGTTCCTCGTTCGAACTAACCGATAGGAGTTTAAAATTATAATTGTTAAAGATTTTTATTCATCGATCAAGTGAAAAATATTCTATTTACACGTTCATCAATGTTGAGTATTATAAATATCGAGAAGTACTATTTGTTCAGTACGACTCCCAATTACTTTAATCTTAGGACTATTCTCATAGATTCGAGATAGTCGATTTTATTGTCAAGGTTTGGCATTTTGTTCATGTCAACCGATAAATTATTATTGAGAATTTACATCAGTCTATTGTTCGGATTGGTGGTAAAATCGAGTCATACTGGCAGTCCGCCAGATTTGTAAATATTTTCTGAAAAGAGTTATCTCAAGTTATCTGTACCCCAAATATTCGGGAATTCTGTATTCTACTGGTCAATTTTGGGCAAGAGGCCCTTTATAGAGAAAGAGAGACTCGTGTACCGTTTTACGGACCCGAGAATATTTAGGCATTCGTTGCCTTGGTTGAATTGATAACCATTATGATGCTAGCATTCATATATATATATTATAGTTGATATCGTATTGTAGCCGTGATCGGGCGAAGTGCGGTGTCATCGGAGGCCGGTATTCTTGGTTGGTTAGTTGATCGCCCCACCGAGATACGAAGAGGTGGAAGACCAGTTCATTCTTAAATAATGAGTTATCGAGTATTCTGTTTCGAGATGAGTAATGAGTCTTTTGAGTACTCTGTTTTGAGATGAGTTTGAGCCTTTCGAGTATGATATTTTCCAGATGAATTTGAGTCAAATCTTATTGTGATTTTCAATATTAAAATTTTGAGTATTAATTTCGGTAAACCTTATTATATTTATATACCGAGCGAGAAGAGAACTTGCTGAGCACTATAGTTGCTCATTCTTGCTTTACAACATTTTGTTCAGCTGTCAAGACGGAAAAAGGCGAGACGTCCAGCCAGGGCTATAAAGGCAAGGGGAAAGCGCAAGGCTATGGCGTCAATAATTAGAAGACCCAGATAGAATCTTTATATTTCTACTGATGTGAACTTTTGTAATATATTAAATCGAGATGTATCAAGTTGTTTTGTACTATGTTGTGAAGACGATCTTGGACCTGCGGAGTGGGACATTTTATGCTCCGTTGTATTATATATTTTGCTTTGTTATTGCGTAACTTGTGCTACAGGATATTGAGACAATGTGACGACCCGGGTCCCCTGTCAGGGTGGATTTGGGGGCGTTACAGTTTTGGTATCAAAGCTTTAGTTATATTTTTAGGAATCGTACGAGCCTTGGAGTATAACCCGATGCGAGCATTTAGAGATATAATACGAACCTAGAACTATAACGCGACGTGAGAATTTAGAGATATGATACGAAGTTGAGATTTTGGCACTAAGCGCCTTACGCCTTTATATATATTTATAGGCATAGCTAGTTGATTGAAACCTGACCGAGATTTTCGTACTTTTGTAGATGTCTACTTCCAGACCAGCTGATTTTCGTTCTACCCGAGATAGATCTCCTACACCTTACCCGCATGGACCACTTAGCTCAGGTTCAGACAGTGACCCGTCTAAAGAGTTTATGCTGATGGTTAGTGACACGGAGGATTCTTCAGTTCAGATCCTTACACCTTCTCCTCCACATGTGATAGATTTAGTAGATTCTCCTGACCAGATCATTGAGATAGTCGATTCTCCTCCACCAGTGATTGATTTAGAGGCTCCTACCCCTGAGACGTTCAGAGTTGAGACCCCAGTGCCCGAGATTACTGATCCAGTTGATGAGAGCCAGCTTTCACCCGTCCGTATTGAGGTTGTACCTACCTTGTCAGCTCCAGTATCCGGAGTTGATGTACCTACAGGAGTAGCAGCTCTTGCTGAGTTGTTTACTTTACCTGTTCCCGTATATGCTTCGACGCCGACAGTCCCTACCGTGCCTGACTACATGTTTCCACCTATCAGTGCCATGCCTGCTTGTGATACTACTCCATTTGCACCTACCATACCTGCACCTGCTCCTGCTCAGCCCAATGTGGTTGCTACTACTGTTGCTATGCCACCTGTTCCTTCTGAGCATCCTGATGTGGCCGGAGGGATGGTCCCTTGGCATGTCCACCATACACTGTTCCAGCATTACCGTTGGTTGTGGGCACGTTATGAGGAGATTTTTACTACTAGGGATAGTATTCTTCGACTATTGTCAGTTTCAGAACCTCTTGCCGTGCATCATGGAGGGAGTCTGTTGGTGAGAGACGTACCCATGGAGATTATGCACCAGATTGCCCTGACTGTTTTGACCGGGCTTCAGACTGACTTAGCCGCATTACCATCATCCAGCACAGGACAGATTGATCAGGCCAGAGTTGCCACCCTGGTTTCAGACATTATCAGAGAGTTCCATAGGAGAGTGGGTGAGATGTTTCTTCAGTGATGACGTCAAGATAGACCCTTCTGTAGTAGGGTGCATATATTATGTTGATCCTTGTATTTTAGACCTGATACCCAGCCTGTTGGGTAGAAACCTTTGTTATCTCTACTAGACTAGTATGTTGGCTAGTTACTTTTACGATGTACTTATTATCAGCGACCAGTTTGTATTCAGTACCATGACCTGGATTTCACCAGTATGGAATCTTATCAGTATTATATTGTGATCTGCTATAGTATCGTTATCTCATTTTGTTTAGATCTGTGTTATATTAGAATAGCATGTTAGAATAATTTCCATGTTACCCCTGAATTAGTTAACAATTTCTTTTCCGATACTACGACTTAAAAAGAATTTTCGAGAACCAGAGATTTATGATGATTGAATTTTTGAGAACCGCCATTTAAATTGAGATAAATCTTCACGAGTATCTAAAATCTTTTTATATCGAGAAATAAGAGTAACTGCTTATAAGAGACAAGAAAGAGTTGTGATTTTGAGTATTGTGAGGAACCATAAATTTGACCGAGTATTTATTTATGAATGCCTATCATTACTTTGCCAGCAATGGTGTCGTATAATTGCAAACCTGAGATATAATACCATATTGTTTTCATCTTTATAGAAAAAGATGGCACCAAAAAGAGGAAGACCCGCAAAGAATCCTCGTCCTCAACCCGAGGTGAATCCAGGGAATGAGGTTCCACCTCAGAACCAAGTTCCAAACCCGGAACCACAACTCGCTCGAGGTCCCAACCAAGAAAATAACCCGATGAGTCTACTTATGAACTTTCTTATTCAGCATACCCAGAACCCTCAGCCTCAGCTATACCAAAATGTAGGAGGGAATCCACCTCCAGCTCAACTGACCCAAACTACTGTGAGTTTCAAATCATTCAAATCCTTGAGTCCACCTGAGTTTAAAGGTACCACGAATCCAGTGGAAGCTAGAATCTGGTTACGTGAAATAGAGAAGACCTTTGAGATCGTAGGGGTAGAAGAAGAGAAGAAAACCATCTTTGCAGCCTACATGTTAAAAGGTGAAGCGAATTATTGGTGGGAATCAAAGAGAGCAATGGAAGGGAACGTAGTCATACCCTGAACCAGGTTCACGCAGCTATTTTTAGAGAAATATTTTCCTAAATACTTGGAGAGCCAAATGGAGGTCAAGTTTCTGGAACTCAATCAAGGCAACATGACTGTAGCTGAATACGAAGCCAAGTTTTCTGAACTCTCTAGGTTTGTGCCTTACCATGTGGATACTGACGAAAAGAGAGCTAAACGTTTTCAACTAGGGCTGAAGCCGTGGATCCAGAATCGAGTTGCGGTCCTAGAAATCACCAACTATGCTACTGTGGTTCAAAAAGCATCTATTGTGGAAAGTGGATCTGAGTTGTACTCAAAGGACAAGGATATGAAGAAAAGGAAGTTTCAGAATCGTGGAAATAATTTTGAGAAGAAGTCGGACGATCGGAATGGAAAGAGACCTTTTGTGAAGCGGGAAGACAGAAGCAATGATACAAAGAGAACTGAGAATCAAGACGCTAGGGGAAACAATCAAAGGTCCAGACCCACTCAGGCAGCCAATCTAATTCAAGGGAGGCCACCGCTACCCGAATGCAAAACGTGTGGAAGGAAGCACCCAGGACCATGTAATCTGGCCAACATTGTTTGTTACAACTGTGGACAAAAAGGGTACTATTCTTCTCACTGCAAGGATAAGGCCGTTACTTGTTTCAATTGCGGAAAGAAAGGACATATTGCACGAGATTGCAAGTCACCACCAAAGGAGACAAATGCACCTAGACTCATGGCACCTCCCAGCAACAAGCCAACTGCTCGTACTTTCAACATGACGGTGAAGGATGCTATTGCTGATAGTGATGTGATTGCAGGTACGCTTTTAGTCAATTCTGTAGATGCATGTGTTTTGTTTGATTCGGGAGCAACAAAATCTTTCATATCGGAGAATTTTAGGAATAAATTGGATATTCAGTCCGTACCATTAGGGGAGACATTGATTATAGAAGTAGCAAATCAAGAAAAAGTCCCTGTAGATCAGATATGTCCAGATTGTGGAATCGAAATCCAAGGACAACGTTTCGAAGCAGACCTTCTTTCTTTTAATTTAGGGGAGTTTGATATAATTCTGGGAATGGAATGGTTGACACGTTATGATGCTCAAATCAATTGTCGGCGTAAGTGGGTTAGTGTAAAGGGACCCAACGGCAAAAGAATACAATTCCGCGGAAGGAAACCTACTAGTAATTTTCTGACTTTGATTCAAGCGAAGAAACTACTAAGAAGTGGGTGTCAAGCCTACTTAGCTTATGTGGTTGACAACGAGAAGCAAGCCCCTGCCATTGATGAAATTCCTGTAGTGAATCAATTCGAAGATGTTTTTCCTGAAGAGTTACCTGGATTGCCGCCCGACAGAGAAATAGAATTCAATATCGATCTTGCCCCGGGAACTGCACCAATTTCCAAAGCACCATACCGAATGGCTCCAGTTGAGATGAAGGAGTTGCCTACCCAACTGCAAGAATTACTTGACAAAGGCGTAATCAGACCAAGTGTATCCCCTTGGGGAGCTCCAGTGCTGTTCGTGAAGAAGAAGGACGGATCCATGCGACTATGTATTGATTATCGTGAGTTGAACAAGATGACCATCAAGAATAAGTACCCTCTACCCCGAATCGATGATCTGTTTGACCAACTTAAGGGAGCTAGATGTTTTTCAAAGATTGATTTGAGATCCGGCTATCATCAACTAAAGATCAAGCCTGAAGATATCCCTAAGACTGCCTTTAGGACCCGATATGGACATTACGAATTCTTAGTCATGTCTTTTGGATTGACGAATGCGCCAGCTGCTTTTATGGATTTGATGAATCGTGTGTTCAAGAGGTACTTGGACAAGTTCGTGATTGTATTTATTGATGACATCCTAATATACTCGAAGTCTCCTGAGGAACATGTTGAACACCTCCGTTTAGTTCTGGAAACGCTGCGGAAGGAAAAGTTATATGCGAAATTCTCAAAGTGTGAGTTCTGGCTAAAAGAAGTTCAATTTTTGGGACACATTGTAAGCGGCGAAGGGATTTCTGTAGACCCCGCAAAGATAGAAGCCGTAGCAAATTGGGAGAGACCCAAGACTCCAACCGAAGTTAGAAGTTTCCTTGGATTGGCTGGATACTATCGAAGGTTCGTGAAGGATTTCTCAAAGATAGCTACACCACTGACTCGACTTACCAGAAAGAGTGAAAAGTTCGAATGGACACCCAAATGCGAAGATAGCTTTCAAGAATTGAAGAAGAGATTGACTACTGCCCCGGTGTTGACCTTACCCGATGAGAAAGGCGATTTCGTAATTTTCAGCGACGCTTCTCACAAGGGTTTAGGATGTGTTTTGATGCAACACGGAAAAGTAATAGCTTATGCCTCTCGGCAACTGAAGGAGTATGAGTCCCGTTACCCTACTCACGATTTGGAACTTGCTGCTATTGTTTTCGCACTCAAGATTTGGAGGCATTACCTTTACGGAGAGAAATGCGAGATTTACACGGATCACAAGAGCTTAAAGTATATATTCACGCAGAAGGAATTAAACATGAGACAAAGAAGATGGTTGGAGTTGATCAAAGACTATGATTGCTCGATAAACTACCACCCAGGGAAGGCTAATGTGGTAGCTGATGCATTAAGTAGAAAGGAGAGACTAAACCTGTTGACAACCTCAGAAGAATTGGTCAGAGAATTTGAGAAAATGGAATTGGAAGTCAAGGTCCCAGTCCAAAACAATGAAGGAGTTTACAGCATTCAGTTTCAACCAGAGTTACTCGAGAAGATTCGACGTTGTCAAGAGCAAGTGATGGAAGAAAGAAGATCAGAGTTGACCGGAGAAGAATTTCTAAGTTCAAAAGATGAAAAGGGAATTAAACGATTTGCATCGAGAATATGGATTCCTAATGTTACAGAGTTGAAGGAAGAAATTATGAGCGAAGCGCATAACTCGAGATATTCCATTCACCCAGGGAGCACAAAAATGTATCAAGACATCAAGTTGAATTATTGGTGGCCCAACATGAAGAGGGAGATTGCAGAATGGGTAAGTAAGTGTTTGACATGTCAGAAAGTGAAGGCAGAACATCAACGACCAAGTGGACTTCTACAACCTTTAGAGATACCAGAGTGGAAATGGGAGCATATCACCATGGATTTTGTCGTAGGATTGCCCCGAACTAGAGCCAGTCATGATGCGATCTGGGTTATCGTAGATAGACTCACTAAATCTGCGCATTTCCTACCAATTAGTGATAAGTATTCCGTTGAGAGATTGGTGAACATATACCTAAAGGAAATTGTAGTTCGTCACGGAGTGCCTGTTTCGATTGTTTCTGATAGAGATGCCCGTTTTACTTCACGATTTTGGAAAAGTTTTCAAGAATGTCTTGGCACGAAGTTAAATCTGAGCACTGCATATCATCCACAGACCGACGGACAAAGTGAAAGGACGATTCAAACAGTTGAAGATATGTTAAGAGCCTGTGCACTTGATTTTAAAGGAAGTTGGGATGAGCATTTGCCCCTAGTCGAGTTTGCTTACAACAATAGTTACCATTCGAGCATATGTATGGCACCTTATGAAGCTTTGTACGGAAGGAAGTGTAGATCACCGTTATATTGGGATGAAGTAGGAGAAAGAAAGATACTAGGACCGGAATTACTTCAACAAACTAAGCAAGCAACCGAGGTTATTCGAAAAAGGTTAGTTGCAGCTCAAGATCGACAGAGGAAGTATGCAAATCAAAAGAGGAAAGACAAAGCGTTTGAAGTGGGAGATAAAGTGATGTTAAAAGTTTCACCTTGGAAAGGAGTAATGAGATTCGGAAAGAAAGGCAAATTAAGTCCCAGATATATAGGACCCTTCGAGATTCTTAAGAAGATAAGACCACTAGCTTATCAGTTGGCCCTACCTCCAGACCTTCAGCATATCCACGATGTGTTTCATGTTTCGGCGTTAAGAGAGTACCATTCTGATTTCAGGCATGTTATAACCTACGAACCAATGGAAATTCGTCCAGATTTGACCTACGAGGAAAAGCCAGTGGAGATCCTAGATTACAAAGTGCAAGAGTTAAGAACTAAGAAAGTGAATTTAGTGAAAGTACTTTGGAGAAACCACCAAGTTGAGGAAGCCACGTGGGAATTAGAGAGTGAAATGCGGAATAAATATCCGGAATTGTTTAGTGCATAGTTTTGATTCCGAGGACGGAATCCTATAAGGGGGGAAGACTGTAATAACCGTAAATTTTCGAAATATATTTTGAGCCGAATTTTAGAGTCTCGTTTTAATTAATCAGCGGGAGAAAAACGAAATCTTTTTATTAAATAATTATATTAAATATTTGCATCATTATAATTGTCCCCCATTTTTATTCTTTTAATTTAATAATTACCCACCTATTAAATAAAAAATTTATTATGATTACACCACTACATGTTTTACAATGATTTTGTCTCCATGTTTTAAACTTTTAATTTTTTTATCACAACCATTATCAATATCATGATTATCACAGTATCTAATCTTTGTTATATAAGGGATTGGTCTTTGCATTAACAAAACATCACATACCAAACCTCAGTCTCTTTCCTTTTATTTCCAAAATACTCGACACATTTATATTCAAAACAGAACACTACCGAGCAAAAACATAGCTCTAGTCTCCCTCTTTGTCATCAAAACTCGGTACAATACATAAGTATACAATCACAAGCCCTGTTTTTTTTTAACCAAAAACCAAAACATTCGGCCTTAATTCTCAGACCAAAACAAGACCCAGGTAGTTTAAATTTTGTTTTCTTTTTTCTCTTTCGATTTCTGTTTGTGCTTGTACTGTTGGGTTTGTATCTCGTTTCCGATTGTTTCGGTTGTGTAGAATTGGTTCGTTGGTGTTTGACCAGTGGGGAGAGAATCGAATGGTGAGGGATAATCGGTGAGGCCGGAGAGAAGAGAGGGAGTTGGAAGAGAGGGAGTCGGGAGAGGGGAACGATAAAGAGAAGTGATGAGGTAGAGAGAATTGATGGTAATTGTTGTTTTCGATTGGAAGTGGTGTTGCGGTGTTAGAGAGAACCGAGAGAGGAAGGTGTGAGGAGTCTGGGTTGTTGTGTTGCCGGGTGTATTGTCGATGTTGTTGTGGTCGGAGGCAGGCGGCAAGAGAGATGGGCGGAGTGAAATTGAGGGGATGAAACGGGAGTAATGAATGGAGAAAAGGGGGAGTGGAGAGATAAGGAGGGAGGTGATGTTTATGGTGTGTGCGTGTTGTAGAGAGAGAGAGAGAGAGAGAGAGAGGCTGGGAGAGAGTCGAGAGAGAGATGCAGGGGAGGGGAAAGAACAGGTGGGGCCCACACGGTGGGACCCACATCGTTGTGTAATTGTTGTTAAAAATAATAAAATAGTAACGTAGACGTTCGGGTGTTATAAACGGGATTTTTGTTAAACGAATAAAACGAGATTTAATAAGTTTTGTTAAAAATGGAATATTAATTAACTTGGTTTGTAATTAATAATTTATTTAAATTGGTTTAGTTAATTAATTAATTAAATAAGATTTTAGATGTAATTTAGAATTTATTTATTTACTAATTAAATAAGTGTTGTTATGTGATTTTTGAAAAGAAATTAGATATTTATTATTTTGCAATAAAAAGGGTTTAATAAAATGGATTAATTATTAGTTTGTTAAAAAGAGTTATTTTGTGATTTTTGGACGAAAATTAGAGATTTAATAATTTGTTGATAAAAAGAAGAATATTTGTGAAATAAATAGAATAAAATATGTTTTATTTTGGAAAAGCTGTTTTAATATTTTCCGGTTTATTTTTATTAACCGGATCGAGTCAGATTTAATTTAGAGATTTAAAATTTGTTTTATTAATGAGTTTAGTAAATTAGAATTTGTGAGATTTCTTAAAAATTAGAATTCTTTGATAATTAGTTTTAAAATGAGAATAATAAATATGGATTTAAATTGAATAAAAACGGATGTTTGAATTTTTCATTTTGAGTAAGAATTTAGATTTCTAGAGATTAAAAATAGGATATATTCTCCAGATTTAATTCCTGTGTTCGAAGAAATATTTATTTATCCCGGAATTGATTTCTGTTATTTATTCCAGATATTTTATGAGATATTATATTATTATTAATTAGATTATCGGATCGGGAGTATTTTATTTTGAAGAATCGCTCACGTATTTCTGGTTGCCATTTTTAGAGAATAATCCCCGAGCCGTAGACCGAAGCCGAGTTCACGGGTAGAGTATAATTTTTATCTGCATTCATTTGCACTTCGAGATCGAGGCAAGTTCGTTCTTACCCTAACTTTTGGAAACTGTAAATTTCTGTTCGTGTTATTTAATTCCTTAATTATTTTTGAGATATTATATATTGAGATTATCTGTTGCTCTATATGATGCAATAATTTCTTTTGAGAATTATTTCTTGTTAAATATTATTATATTGTCAAATTAGTTTATTTGAAAATTATAATCCCTATAAGCATAGAAACAATTTAATTGATATCGGGTCGATCTCATTAATTCGAGACGACTATTATTTTATTCAGTGAAACTAATCTCATTCGTCTGAGATAGTTAAATTTATTCTTTTCGATTGAATTTAATGTACAAATTCAATCGTTATTTATTGATTATCTTTTAGTTAGTTCCTCGTTCGAACTAACCGATAGGAGTTTAAAATTATAATTGTTAAAGATTTTTATTCATCGATCAAGTGAAAAATATTCTATTTACACGTTCATCAATGTTGAGTATTATAAATATCGAGAAGTACTATTTGTTCAGTACGACTCCCAATTACTTTAATCTTAGGACTATTCTCATAGATTCGAGATAGTCGATTTTATTGTCAAGGTTTGGCATTTTGTTCATGTCAACCGATAAATTATTATTGAGAATTTACATCAGTCTATTGTTCGGATTGGTGGTAAAATCGAGTCATACTGGCAGTCCGCCAGATTTGTAAATATTTTCTGAAAAGAGTTATCTCAAGTTATCTGTACCCCAAATATTCGGGAATTCTGTATTCTACTGGTCAATTTTGGGCAGGAGGCCCTTTATAGAGAAAGAGAGACTCGTGTACCGTTTTACGGACCCGAGAATATTTAGGCATTCGTTGCCTTGGTTGAATTGATAACCATTATGATGCTAGCATTCATACATATATATTATAGTTGATATCGTATTGTAGCCGTGATCGGGCGAAGTGCGGTGTCATCGGAGGCCGGTATTCTTGGTTGGTTAGTTGATCGCCCCACCGAGATACGGAGAGGTGGAAGACCAGTTCATTCTTAAATAATGAGTTATCGAGTATTCTGTTTCGAGATGAGTAATGAGTCTTTTGAGTACTCTGTTTTGAGATGAGTTTGAGCCTTTCGAGTATGATATTTTCCAGATGAATTTGAGTCAAATCTTATTGTGATTTTCAATATTAAAATTTTGAGTATTAATTTCGGTAAACCTTATTATATTTATATACCGAGCGAGAAGAGAACTTGCTGAGCACTATAGTTGTTCATTCTTGCTTTACAACATTTTGTTCAGCTGTCAAGACGGAAAAAGGCGAGACGTCCAGCCAGGGCTATAAAGGCAAGGGGAAAGCGCAAGGCTATGGCGTCAATAATTAGAAGACCCAGATAGAATCTTTATATTTCTACTGATGTGAACTTTTGTAATATATTAAATCGAGATGTATCAAGTTGTTTTGTACTATGTTGTGAAGACGATCTTTGACCTGCGGAGTGGGACATTTTATGCTCCGTTGTATTATATATTTTGCTTTGTTATTGCGTAACTTGTGCTACAGGATATTGAGACAATGTGACGACCCGGGTCCCCTGTCAGGGTGGATTTGGGGGCGTTACATAACTCAACTCAAACAAGAATGTAATAGTAAATAGTACACATGTACTGTCACAGGGATCTCAAATGCTTAACTGTCAAGAGAAAAAAGACAAAGTCAATCTACCGTTTTGAGTTATACTACACTTGAAGAAGTTCATTCAGTTGATCAAGCGTTAGTAGAGTAATCAAGATAGTGGGTTCTATTTATAGTGACAAGAGATTCCTACAGTGGCAGAATACAGATTAGAAAGGTTTAAAAAAGAGTGAAGAAAAGGAAGACAGGAATCACAGCTTTAAAGTCAATACATGAAGAACAGTCATTGCGGATAGTCACTCATGAACCAGACCGTGCATCGAGTGTCAACATTAAACAGTGGTTGTTCGTCATTAACTTCAGTGGTTCAAGCTATCAAGACTGGTATGAGGGAAAATCATTGTGCAAGCAGCAGAAGTGCTAAATTAATTAACCATAAGGATTTTACTATCAAGTGGATCACAACTGAGAGTCAAAGTGAAGAACAGAGATTGGAGTTAGTCGTTCATGAACCAGACAGTACATCGAACGTCAACAATTGTCCAGTGGAAGTTATTCACCATTTACAGTGGTTCATTGAGGTAAATTGATTATTTATTGATGTTAGTTAATTCACCTTTAAGTGATATAAATCATTATAGTTTATTTAATTAATAAATTAATTCTAAAAGAATTAATTTATTTATTAAATTACTTATTGTATCAATTAAGTCTGAATTAATTAATTAATCACTAGATAGTTTATATGGTTTATATGACTTAAAAGAATGATGTAACAAAGAGAACAGCTGAGTTATGTCATATTGAAAGAGAACAGCTGAATTATGTCATATTGAAAGAGAACAGCTGAATTATGTCATATTGAAAGAGAACAGCTGAGTTATGTCATATTGAAAGAGAACAGCTGAATTATGTCATATTGAAAGAGAACAGCTGAATTATGTCATATTGAACAGAAGGCAACGTTTATGTCATTCCGACAGAAACCAATTATGTCTTGATCAATATTATGTCATATCCAGAATTAAGTCATATCCGAGTTTATGTCATACCGACCAGGTGAAATTATGTCATGGTCCAGATTATGTCATACCGAGCTTATAGATTTATGTCATGACACAGATTATGTCATACCGAGCTTAAGGAATTATGTCATGACACAGATTATGTCATACCGAGATTATGGGATTATGTCATGGAGCAGTTTATGTCATGGTGGTAGCAAAATATCAATACTTTGCTATAAAAGCAACAGACATACATCTTCACAAACTTCACTCCTCTCCAAAAACAGACAGAGCCGAGAGAGACAGAGACCAAGAGAGAAAAAGTTCATGTGCTTCAAATTAAATCTTGTAAATTATTTCTGGCTTGTATTGCTAAATCTAAACCGACAGAAATTGTTTACTTGCACTTGTGGAACTATCTAGCGAATTAAGTTTCCTAGAACCTCTCGATCTTTTTATTACAAATATAGAAAAGTTCATGTCAAATTTTCTATAGAATTTGTAATAATTAGTTTCGATCTTTTTACTTACAAATATAGAAAAATTCATGTCGAATTTTCTATAGAATTTGTAATAATTAGTTGGTCATCAAACCATTGTAATTTGTACCCGTGTATTTAGACACACCCCATCAAGTTAATATAAATTTTATATTTAACTTGAAATATCGGTATTCGTTTTATTCCGCATCAATTTGTTCTTGATTTAATATTTTAATATTTTTAAGAAAAGAGCAAATTCGATAAAACGGTATAGTTTGTATTCAACCCCCCCTTCTACAAACTATTTTGGACCTAACAATTGGCATCAGAGCCTTTTGATTGACGCACAAATCAAGATCCTTATTTTTGTGGTCCTCCAATTGGATTTCGAGTTTGTTGACCCATACAGAAATTAAATCCGGTATTAGACCAAAAAGTCAACTCCTCTATTTTCGATTTTTTAACCTTCAAAAAATTCAATACTTGAGATTTTTGAACTTTAAATAATTTGAACTTATTTTTGGATTCTTTAACTTTCAAAATTTTCAATTTTGAGATTTTTGAATTTTAAATAATCTAAATTTATTTTCGGATTCTTTAACCTTTAAAAATTCTCAATTTATCATATTTTTTATTTTAAACAATATGAGTTTATTTTCAATTGTTAATTAAATTGAATTTATTCTCAAATTGTTTAATCTTCAAAAATTTTCATTTTATGATATTTTTTATTGTTAAGTAATCTTAACTTATATTCGAATTTTTTAATTCTTGAAATGATTAATTCTTGGAAATTTTGATTTTTAAACAACTTGAGTTTATTTTCAAATTGTTTATATT
Organism: Saposhnikovia divaricata; assembly: GCA_036435485.1. NCBI lineage: Eukaryota > Viridiplantae > Streptophyta > Magnoliopsida > Apiales > Apiaceae > Saposhnikovia > Saposhnikovia divaricata. Next base: position 47,155,512 of record CM071594.1, on the reverse strand, counting down.
TCAAAATTTTTAATTCTTGATAATTTCGAATTTTAATTAACTTGAATTTATTTTCGGATTCTTTAACTCTAAAAAATTTCATTTCTTGAGATTTTTTTATTCTTAATTAATTTGACTCTAATTTCGAATTTTAATTAATTTGAACTTACTTTCAGATTTTTTATTTCTCAAAAAATTTTCGAGTCCTTGAAGTTTTTGAATTTTAAATATTTTGAATTTATTCTAAGCCAATAGTTCTAAGAAGGTTGTTAGTTGAAGATTCCTACGAATTGTCAAAGATGATTTGAATCTTTTGAAGAAAATGTATTTTTCAATGAAATTAATTTCTACCTACTGAAGAAAATTTGTGGAAGCTCCTCAAAATTATATCCATAGAATTCACTGGTTTTTCAGAAGCAGGAATGGAAGTGGTTTTAGTGGATAGAATTTTTCTCGAAGATTTGAATTAAGTCTATTGATTCTGTGATATACAAACACTAAGTGGATTGCTCCAATGTAACATCTACTACACTTAGTGGATTGTACCAAGAAATATCTTTCAAGGGATCAACAGAGATTTTAGAAAAGTGGAATCAAGGAGGTTTGAGAATGAACTAGACAGTTAGACATCTCAGTCAGGAATTAATGATGGAACCTCAGAACATACATGAAGAGTTACTAATTTAGAAAGAGTACAAATGTTTAATCCAGGAATTAGGCCTATCTATTCCGAAGCAGAAACTCTTCAGGTTACAGTTCAAGAGGTGGCTACAAGACTGAGTTGGTGGAAAGAACAAAACATGATAGTTGCAGTTATGAAAAGTTTTATGTGATAAGTAACTATCAAGGTGTGCAACATGGTACAGAATTCTAACAGACAATGATGAATAGGGATTCATTAAATGAGATGAAACAGAAGCATCAGTGCAGAACTTATCTTGCTGAAGAAAAGAGTTGGGATGGATCAGATGATGATGAGAAGAGCATAATTAATATCTTGCCTTCATAGCAATCTCTGAAGATGATTCACCTCACATGTCTCAGGTATCAATTCTTCGAACTAGTGTAATATGTAATTCTCAGAAATTCAAAGTATGTTAAGATCTTAGTTTTTAATTATTATATCTTTGGTTAGAAGATCTTATTATGTGTATGAATATTTGTTGAATTTGATTAATTGCAATAGTGAGTTGAAGTGTTCCTTAGACAATATTTCTTAATTCTTAAATGATATATGTCAAGCATATATGACCTCTGCTTAAGCTAGTTTCAGGATCCCCAGTAGAACAAGATTTGCTTATTCATTCTGAATTGTTTGTTAAGGTTTAAAAAGTTTAAAAGCTGGAATAATTACCTAGGGTGTCAGTAGAACATCAAGTCATTTGTAAAACTGACTTAGGTAATAGAGATTATATAATATAATATAACAATAGGAATGGATTGGATTGGATAGAATTAGTGACTAATTGTTAATTCTTCTATTCTATGCATGTTTGGAAAATTATTGAATATCTGTAAATCTAGTTGCTACCTGTTACACAAGTGTACATAGGTTAAAGTAGATAGTACTGAATTTTCTAAAATGCATAACATGCCTAATTTGCATAATTCTTATCTGCAATGTTTTAATGCTGAATGTATGCAATGTATTCTTATTATCATGCCTGCTTATTTCAAATGTCATAAATGCATTTCTAAGTATTTGCATTGATCATAGAAAAAGCATGTTTAAGAATAACAATAAGGTACAGACTGCTAGTCCTTCTTATGTTAGGAAGAAACCATTATTCTCCTTGCTCAGTGAATATTTTGTCAATGACATTAAAAAGGAGAAATGGTCAGTCAAAGATAAGAATGAGCATGTTAAGGTTAAAACTGTTGTTAACTCTAATAAAAGAGAAATCTCTAATCCATCTGGACCCAATTAAACAATTTGGGTACCAAGAACTTTTTATCCATTTGTGAATGTAGGGCTTAACAGGTTAATTGATTATGGATTATTATTGATTTATTCAAAGCATATCATCGAAGAAAGAACCCTGCTATCAAATGTGAATGTGAAGACAGGCCAAGTGGTCTTGGAGACAACAACAAGGGTATGACCTAGGGTCAAGGCTGTTCAATAGCTAAGGAATGTTGTCAGTAATAAAGCATCTTTTACAAGATGAAGAGCCTACTGTTCGAGGATTAAGGAAAGAGAACTTATATGTAGCTGACAAGGAATCTCAGTCAAAGGTGAAGTCAACAAGGTCAAATCTAAAGCTTCATCAGACAAGAGTTCAGCTATGACATAAGGAGCTCTCTCACCTGAATGTCATATCAAGAGATTCTTTCCTGGAAATCGAATCAGTAAAGGAGACTACCTCATCTGGAATTAAAGTAAAATAAAATTATGAGGCATGTCATAAAGGGAAGTCAAAGAAGCATCACACAGAAGTTCTACATCAAAGTAAAATATATTTTAGTAGTAATGACTGATGACTTCTCTCAAGAAACAAGTTGTTGTTCAGACAATCTGAAGACAAGACACCACTGATGGTGATTGATCACATCTTAAACCCTGATCCGTAAGAATTTTAGGAAGACCCCATAAGTATGAAGGAAATTGTTTTGCAATATTAAATCGAAAGTGAGCATCCTAGCAATCAGCTAATGCTCAAGAGGATAATTTCCTTTGTTACTCAATGGAGTCAACAGCCTATAGGGTGATTGTTATTAATCAACAGAAGGTGATTGAAAGTCTTAGTGATGTTCAATAACCTCTAGCTCCCAGCTGTCAATGGTGATGATTATTCAGATCCAATCAATGTGAAACATGGAGAATCTTCATGTAAACCCAGCAGCAGCTTAGGGGGAGCAACTGAAGGATCAACTAGTCAACTCAACACCACATTGAAAGTCAAAGGACACTATGAGAACATGTCTGCCAAGACAAAGAGTGTTGACTCAATTAACTCTTTGTTCTAGTTCTTAGTGTTTCTAATGGTGGAAGTAAAAGACTAACAGAGCTTCAAGTACTAGTGATTATTTCTTTAGTCTTCTTTTAGAAGAAACTAAGAAAGCTACAAAAGCTCTGAAAGATCCAGATTGAGTGATTGCAATGCAAGATGATCTCAATCAGTACAAAAGGCAGATTGAAGGGAAGCTGGTATCTAGACCAAACAACAAGGCTGTATTTGGTACAAGGATAACCAGAAGTCTACCTGGATGATGTCAAGGCAGTGTTATGAGGGACAAAGCCAAACTGGGTGCAAGGTTACAAGCTGATAAGTCAGTATATCTAACAAGAAGCACCAGTGACAAGACTTGAGGATATCAGGCACCTATTTTACATTCAAGATTACAATGGACATCTGGACCTACTGAATCTGGATGCTAGAGGAATGTGAACAAGTGCACTCCTGGTTGTTGAGATAATTGAAGATCTCTACAGGTTAGTATGAACTGGTATCATCACTCAAGCAAGCATGGAAGACATGGTATGACACTCTAACTATAATTTAATATTTGGTATCAATCTTTAACAGTTGGTATCTTTTAATAATTGGTGTCACATTTATAGAACTCTCTACATCTTTAGGCACAAACATAAATGATATATATGTGCAATGATATCTTGATTATATTATATGTTGGTCTACTAACTATAAATTGGGATCAAGATATTTGCTGTTTTGATGTTGGTAAAGTTGCAATTCTTTTGAATTACTTCATGCAAGCCAATAGAAGAATCCTTTTAGGAGCTCGGGCAAGCCAAAAGAATAATTCTATTTGGAGTACAAGTAAGTCAAAAGAAATATGACAATAAAAGTAAGTCAAGGATCTTTTGTTTATATTTAGAAGATTCTAGACCTGTCAAGACTTTTTACCAACACATCATTAGCTGGCTTTTGACCTATTAGTTTGGACCTAACGAGTTGATAATCAAAAATCTTAAGATGGACCCGGATCTGAGGAAATGGTACCCTAGAGATATTTGACCCAACACGTTCAGGATCTACTAATTAGGACCTAATCGGGCTATAGAGTAATCATCAGCTCATTATCTTATTCAATTGATAATAGATCACTTACACACATATTTTATTCTCAATATGCAAATTTGCAAGGACCCAAGTGGATCCTAGAGAATCTATTCTTGTAGTTATTACACTTGATTTTCAGATGTCTTAAGTTGGACCCATCTCCGGAGATGGTACCCTAAAGATATCAGTTCTGACATGTTTTGCTGCATAGAGACAGGTCAAATGAGTTGTACGAAAGCAGGAGAACACAAGGAATCAAATTCATCTCCAACAACTCTGTGGAACACTCAAGGACTAAGCAACTTGCATAAGGTATCAATTATTTCGAGAGCTTGTCTTTCATTAAAATTAACTTACAGACATGTTTGCTAAATCACTTGATGAAATTAATTTTTCAAGATTGGTTTGTAAACTTGGGATTTTATTAATGCTATATGATTTGTATATCCCATCTGTTAAGTAATTCTTAAGTAAGCTCACAAGTATTCAATTGTCCGTATTGAAAGGACTTGTGAACTTATTTACATCCAGACCTCACGCTGAGAATTATCTGTTGAATGATTGCCATGTGTATAATTTTAATATATTTTAGTGGTGATTATTTAAGGATAATTTAAATACTTAAATGCTAAAATCTAACTCATAGAGATTTAGTATTTAATTATTTAGTTATTTGTTTTGATTTATGTGGGTTACGAACTTGAAGCAATTTAATTTAGTATTCGCTCTATACCTCATATTTATCAAAATAAATAAACAACATAACTAATTTGGACCTAATCTGTATTGGTCTTCAATCAGTTATGAGATGTTAATTCTAGTGAACTTTAATATCCCATTTTCAGGAATTCAATATAATTAATATCATGGTTCTAACAATTGGTTGTTTTGAAGTTTTGACTTATATCAGTTAATGATATTTAGTTAGAATTCTATTTACTAACTAATTGTAAGATGTATTGGTATGTGTGAAATTACTTAGAACTCCTCTAAGTAATCATTGTTATATCTTTTACAATTCACTCATATTACTATGCATGGTATGAAAATTCTCTAAGTAGAACTATGGATATTGTAATATCTAAAGTTACCATTGTTCAGTTACTTGGAATAATTTTTATGCTTTTTGCAAGCTTCTAATCACTTTGATAATAAATGTTATATACTATGGATCAAGGTGTATAGGACTTGAAATATCATTTCTAAGATTGCAGACAAGACAGCTTTGGTAATCGAGTCTTATTTATAGAACCAAGGTTGTCTACCAGTAAACAGTTGTTAGGAGTTAACAATTGTTATTATCGAGGAGTTGCCTTGAAGTCATAAGTTTAAAATGTTATATCTTAAGAGCTTGTGTATTTCTTGTCAACTAGTTCCTCGTACTTATAAATATCAGTGAATGATGTTCTTAAGTAGTTAGATACTAATATTCATTCTGTCAATTGGTACTCAATGTAACAATTCAATCTTCACTAAATTGAATCTATCTTACAATAGATTGAATTTATCAAACAATTGGTATCATTGAATATTTAGTATTTAGCAGTGATTATTTATATCCTAGTTAAATTATGACGTGAAGCAATTCAATGGTTTATTTGCTCATAATTTAATTTTGGTAAAGTAATCATAAACACAATTACTTGCATTTTAAAGTATTTGATAAATACTAGCAGTTGGTATCAAATAGTAAAATATTTGTTTACTGACAATTGCTAGTTGTTCTGATACTTTATTGCACACTAATTGTGATGTATATATTATCTCTGATGATATTACTTAGGATTTATTCTGAGTAAATGTGTCTTATCTATAAATCATTAGTGTTAGTATATATTAAGGTGTTCAACTTTCTAAGTAAGTGAGACTTAAAGTTACATTCGGTCTCCTATCATATTTTGAAGTGGTGAAGATTTTTCAAAATTAAATTCTCTAATTCTGGTTATACACCACTTTATACATATGATAGTTCTTAGAATGTTTTACATCCATCAGTCAATTACTTAGTTTATGTTGTGCTAAGTAATGAAGTGCCAAAGGAGAGACATTGGTTATCTGTACTTATGTACTTGGTAATCTTTGTCACCTAAATGACATCAAGTGCTTGTATGAGTCTTTTCACTAACTTTTGTGTTAAAGTTCTCTATACATAATAAGCACTTAAAAAGAAAAGGGATATTCCATTTGGTACCATTGTACAATTGGCTTTTCCATTTGGTATCACTCGAAGTTTTTGACTTCCAAATGGTACCATTGTACAATTGGTTTTTCCATGGAATACCACTCCGTCAGTCAAAACGTTAGTATCTGCATTTTCAAATGGTACCATCGTAAGTTAATTGGTGAATGGTACCACATGGAAAATGGTACCAAATGGAAAAGTCATTTGTATAATGGTACCATTTGGAATTTCCCAAAAGAAAATCTTCCTTTCTAAATTACTGCGAAGTCAAGAGTTTGTGTCTTTTAAAATTAAAACGACCTAGTTTTCATTAAAAGACATTATAATACATTGTTTTATGCATAAATACAAACTCTTGCACATTAACAGTTTTTAAAAGAAAAACTCAAATTTTTCTACAATTATGATTGCTTATATTGTAAAACTTTTTGAAGTCACAATTGTACATCATTTCTCACATGATTTAATGCATATATTTTCACACAATGTTATGGTATGATGTAAATGCATTCTATCTCTATATTGCTCTATTGCAATGTGATGCAGGTTCAACTCCTAGTGGAAGTTTTCTCACATTGTAAGTCATGAGGTTGTAAACCCAACAACTTCTATCCCAGACTATAAATCCAAATCTAAACACATCCTAACTTACCCCTGAAGTGGAAGTAACTTATTTGACTAGAGGTCATTAAGGGAGTAACTGCACTTGATGTAGCAAATAAGGATGTGAGGGATAGTAAACCCATAGCTCTACCTCTCAAGGAGAATAGATGTATATAATTTGAGGTATCTGTAAGCTCGCCTGCATTCTCCCAAAAGGATGCAGAGCTGAAAATGGCACTAAAACAGTCTTTGGATTCATTATCTTAAAATGATGAGTTTATTGAAATTCGCCTGTCGGCCAGGGCATCTGTTGGTAAGTCACTACCTCATACACAATACTAAAATACTTCCTATGCACAAAGTGAGATTGCACACACTAAGGATGAATTGACGGAAACAACTAATACTTCGACCATGTTACGGTTAGGATTATAAGTTGAAGGTTCCTCAAAGAACCAAGAGTCTTCACAGACCTCGAGAGAAGGTATTGATCTCAATGCAAAATTCAACAAGATCATTATCTAACTCCCCAGAAGGAACATCTCTGGATCCTGCGGGTATCGGATCCGACATAGGTGCGGATCGGCAACTTGTTAACTATGATTCAGATTTACCTGATGAGTTTAACAAGGTGATGTCTTCATAGACATTAGATGGAAACATGATTTTAATTCTAAGTTTTGATTTCATTGTTTACCTTCTCATAATTCAAATCTGAAACCCATAAAAAGGAAATTTTTTTATCAACTTGTAGATTATGACTCAGATTCATCTGACGAGTCTAACGAGGATCGGGGATTTGTGAAACCCCATTGCACCACCACTGACCTCTCTAGAAGGGGCTAGGGTGATTTTTCCTTGCAGGTACTACACATGGATGTTGGAGCTATGAGCGATAAGAGTGATACACTAGTGAGCATGAGTGTAAACACTTGAGAGTTGAGAGATGAGATCACTCATTTTAAGTGATATGAGTGGAGAGATGAGCTAAACACTTGTGAGGTACACGAAACAGAATCACACACTCACAGTGAGGAAGAAAGATAAACACCAAATCTCATTCCCTATTCCCAAACAAAGTTTACTTACAAGATTTGGGAAATACAATGAAATTGTCGGAAGATTTGGTTGTCAAGATGATCAATAGTGAGGCCATTCTATCATATCTAAAGGGCAAAGTTGATTAGTCTACATACTTCTATTCTGGAAGTCTTCATGAAAATCCTTCAACACAAGAAAAGCTTATTTTCTTTATTGCAACAGACAATGTTATATGTATGAAGAATCTGTTGTACTAAAGGTAAGAAGTGAATTATAATTGAAAAAATGGTATCATCTAATTTACATTTGGATGTTTGCTATAATTGAATGCTTGGAGGATTACTCAACTAAGGGGGAGAGATATTTTGAAGAAGATATACTCAAAGATTGCCTTAGTAAGAGATACTCAACTAAGGGGGAGAGTATAAGCTTACCTTAGTGAGGGGGAGATTTTCTATCTAAGGGGGAGAGATATGAAAAAGGATATACCTTAGAAAGGGGGAGTATTCACCTTGTCAGGGGGAGATAGAAATATTCGCCTTGTCAGGGGAAATGAAAAGTATTCACCGTTATAAGGAGAAGTCATATCACCTTAGGCAGTGAGACATAAGGAAAGAGAGAAGTATGAAACGACAAAGAATAATTCTTCAGTATGTGGTTGAAAAGTCATATTCTTTACCACTGAAGAATTTCCAAGTATCTGCTGATAATGTTCAATGTTAAATGTAAAGGGTTATCAGGCAGATATGTCAAGAAATGAAGATGAGTTACTTATTGAAGATCAGTTCAGAGTCACAAGAACAATCATCTATCATTTCATCTACTGAGATTCTGGAAATGTTATATCTAAACCAGAAATTTTTTTTATGTATTATTTACTATAGTTCTTTAATGTTTTATCTTCTTCTTGTTTGTTGTTGAGTTATCCTCTAGGAATTTGTATGTTAATGTTTAACAAACAAATAGGGGGAGATTGAAAGTCATATGTTTACCCTATTTGTAAACATCGAGGATTTAACTCAACTCAAACAAGAATGTAATAGTAAATAGTACACATGTACTGTCACAGGGATCTCAAATGCTTAACTGTCAAGAGAAAAAAGACAAAGTCAATCTACCGTTTTGAGTTATACTACACTTGAAGAAGTTCATTCAGTTGATCAAGCGTTAGTAGAGTAATCAAGATAGTGGGTTCTATTTATAGTGACAAGAGATTCCTACAGTGGCAGAATACAGATTAGAAAGGTTTGAAAAAGAGTGAAGAAAAGGAAGACAGGAATCACAGCTTTAAAGTCAATACATGAAGAACAGTCATTGCGGATAGTCACTCATGAACCAGACCGTGCATCGAGTGTCAACATTAAACAGTGGTTGTTCGTCATTAACTTCAGTGGTTCAAGCTATCAAGACTGGTATGAGGGAAAATCATTGTGCAAGCAGCAGAAGTGCTAAATTAATTAACCATAAGGATTTTACTATCAAGTGGATCACAACTGAGAGTCAAAGTGAAGAACAGAGATTGGAGTTAGTCGTTCATGAACCAGACAGTACATCGAACGTCAACAATTGTCCAGTGGAAGTTATTCACCATTTACAGTGGTTCATTGAGGTAAATTGATTATTTATTGATGTTAGTTAATTCACCTTTAAGTGATATAAATCATTATAGTTTATTTAATTAATAAATTAATTCTAAAAGAATTAATTTATTTATTAAATTACTTATTGTATCAATTAAGTCTGAATTAATTAATTAATCACTAGATAGTTTATATGGTTTATATGACTTAAAAGAATGATGTAACAAAGAGAACAGCTGAGTTATGTCATATTGAAAGAGAACAGCTGAATTATGTCATATTGAAAGAGAACAGCTGAATTATGTCATATTGAAAGAGAACAGCTGAGTTATGTCATATTGAAAGAGAACAGCTGAATTATGTCATATTGAAAGAGAACAGCTGAATTATGTCATATTGAACAGAAGGCAACGTTTATGTCATTCCGACAGAAACCAATTATGTCTTGATCAATATTATGTCATATCCAGAATTAAGTCATATCCGAGTTTATGTCATACCGACCAGGTGAAATTATGTCATGGTCCAGATTATGTCATACCGAGCTTATAGATTTATGTCATGACACAGATTATGTCATACCGAGCTTAAGGAATTATGTCATGACACAGATTATGTCATACCGAGATTATGGGATTATGTCATGGAGCAGTTTATGTCATGGTGGTAGCAAAATATCAATACTTTGCTATAAAAGCAACAGACATACATCTTCACAAACTTCACTCCTCTCCAAAAACAGACAGAGCCGAGAGAGACAGAGACCAAGAGAGAAAAAGTTCATGTGCTTCAAATTAAATCTTGTAAATTATTTCTGGCTTGTATTGCTAAATCTAAACCGACAGAAATTGTTTACTTGCACTTGTGGAACTATCTAGCGAATTAAGTTTCCTAGAACCTCTCGATCTTTTTATTACAAATATAGAAAAGTTCATGTCAAATTTTCTATAGAATTTGTAATAATTAGTTTCGATCTTTTTACTTACAAATATAGAAAAATTCATGTCGAATTTTCTATAGAATTTGTAATAATTAGTTGGTCATCAAACCATTGTAATTTGTACCCGTGTATTTAGACACACCCCATCAAGTTAATATAAATTTTATATTTAACTTGAAATATCGGTATTCGTTTTATTCCGCATCAATTTGTTCTTGATTTAATATTTTAATATTTTTAAGAAAAGAGCAAATTCGATAAAACGGTATAGTTTGTATTCAACCCCCCCTTCTACAAACTATTTTGGACCTAACAATTGGCATCAGAGCCTTTTGATTGACGCACAAATCAAGATCCTTATTTTTGTGGTCCTCCAATTGGATTTCGAGTTTGTTGACCCATACAGAAATTAAATCCGGTATTAGACCAAAAAGTCAACTCCTCTATTTTCGATTTTTTAACCTTCAAAAAATTCAATACTTGAGATTTTTGAACTTTAAATAATTTGAACTTATTTTTGGATTCTTTAACTTTCAAAATTTTCAATTTTGAGATTTTTGAATTTTAAATAATCTAAATTTATTTTCGGATTCTTTAACCTTTAAAAATTCTCAATTTATCATATTTTTTATTTTAAACAATATGAGTTTATTTTCAATTGTTAATTAAATTGAATTTATTCTCAAATTGTTTAATCTTCAAAAATTTTCATTTTATGATATTTTTTATTGTTAAGTAATCTTAACTTATATTCGAATTTTTTAATTCTTGAAATGATTAATTCTTGGAAATTTTGATTTTTAAACAACTTGAGTTTATTTTCAAATTGTTTATATTTCAAAATTTTTAATTCTTGATAATTTCGAATTTTAATTAACTTGAATTTATTTTCGGATTCTTTAACTCTAAAAAATTTCATTTCTTGAGATTTTTTTATTCTTAATTAATTTGACTCTAATTTCGAATTTTAATTAATTTGAACTTACTTTCAGATTTTTTATTTCTCAAAAAATTTTCGAGTCCTTGAAGTTTTTGAATTTTAAATATTTTGAATTTATTCCAAGCCAATAGTTCTAAGAAGGTTGTTAGTTGAAGATTCCTACGAATTGTCAAAGATGATTTGAATCTTTTGAAGAAAATGTATTTTTCAATGAAATTAATTTCTACCTACTGAAGAAAATTTGTGGAAGCTCCTCAAAATTATATCCATAGAATTCACTGGTTTTTCAGAAGCAGGAATGGAAGTGGTTTTAGTGGATAGAATTTTTCTCGAAGATTTGAATTAAGTCTATTGATTCTGTGATATACAAACACTAAGTGGATTGCTCCAATGTAACATCTACTACACTTAGTGGATTGTACCAAGAAATATCTTTCAAGGGATCAACAGAGATTTTAGAAAAGTGGAATCAAGGAGGTTTGAGAATGAACTAGACAGTTAGACATCTCAGTCAGGAATTAATGATGGAACCTCAGAACATACATGAAGAGTTACTAATTTAGAAAGAGTACAAATGTTTAATCCAGGAATTAGGCCTATCTATTCCGAAGCAGAAACTCTTCAGGTTACAGTTCAAGAGGTGGCTACAAGACTGAGTTGGTGGAAAGAACAAAACATGATAGTTGCAGTTATGAAAAGTTTTATGTGATAAGTAACTATCAAGGTGTGCAACATGGTACAGAATTCTAACAGACAATGATGAATAGGGATTCATTAAATGAGATGAAACAGAAGCATCAGTGCAGAACTTATCTTGCTGAAGAAAAGAGTTGGGATGGATCAGATGATGATGAGAAGAGCATAATTAATATCTTGCCTTCATAGCAATCTCTGAAGATGATTCACCTCACATGTCTCAGGTATCAATTCTTCGAACTAGTGTAATATGTAATTCTCAGAAATTCAAAGTATGTTAAGATCTTAGTTTTTAATTATTATATCTTTGGTTAGAAGATCTTATTATGTGTATGAATATTTGTTGAATTTGATTAATTGCAATAGTGAGTTGAAGTGTTCCTTAGACAATATTTCTTAATTCTTAAATGATATATGTCAAGCATATATGACCTCTGCTTAAGCTAGTTTCAGGATCCCCAGTAGAACAAGATTTGCTTATTCATTCTGAATTGTTTGTTAAGGTTTAAAAAGTTTAAAAGCTGGAATAATTACCTAGGGTGTCAGTAGAACATCAAGTCATTTGTAAAACTGACTTAGGTAATAGAGATTATATAATATAATATAAAAATAGGAATGGATTGGATTGGATAGAATTAGTGACTAATTGTTAATTCTTCTATTCTATGCATGTTTGGAAAATTATTGAATATCTGTAAATCTAGTTGCTACCTGTTACACAAGTGTACATAGGTTAAAGTAGATAGTACTGAATTTTCTAAAATGCATAACATGCCTAATTTGCATAATTCTTATCTGCAATGTTTTAATGCTGAATGTATGCAATGTATTCTTATTATCATGCCTGCTTATTTCAAATGTCATAAATGCATTTCTAAGTATTTGCATTGATCATAGAAAAAGCATGTTTAAGAATAACAATAAGGTACAGACTGCTAGTCCTTCTTATGTTAGGAAGAAACCATTATTCTCCTTGCTCAGTGAATATTTTGTCAATGACATTAAAAAGGAGAAATGGTCAGTCAAAGATAAGAATGAGCATGTTAAGGTTAAAACTGTTGTTAACTCTAATAAAAGAGAAATCTCTAATCCATCTGGACCCAATTAAACAATTTGGGTACCAAGAACTTTTTATCCATTTGTGAATGTAGGGCTTAACAGGTTAATTGATTATGGATTATTATTGATTTATTCAAAGCATATCATCGAAGAAAGAACCCTGCTATCAAATGTGAATGTGAAGACAGGCCAAGTGGTCTTGGAGACAACAACAAGGGTATGACCTAGGGTCAAGGCTGTTCAATAGCTAAGGAATGTTGTCAGTAATAAAGCATCTTTTACAAGATGAAGAGCCTACTGTTCGAGGATTAAGGAAAGAGAACTTATATGTAGCTGACATGGAATCTCAGTCAAAGGTGAAGTCAACAAGGTCAAATCTAAAGCTTCATCAGACAAGAGTTCAGCTATGACATAAGGAGCTCTCTCACCTGAATGTCATATCAAGAGATTCTTTCCTGGAAATCGAATCAGTAAAGGAGACTACCTCATCTGGAATTAAAGTAAAATAAAATTATGAGGCATGTCATAAAGGGAAGTCAAAGAAGCATCACACAGAAGTTCTACATCAAAGTAAAATATATTTTAGTAGTAATGACTGATGACTTCTCTCAAGAAACAAGTTGTTGAGACAATCTGAAGACAAGACACCACTGATGGTGATTGATCACATCTTAAACCCTGATCCGTAAGAATTTTAGGAAGACCCCATAAGTATGAAGGAAATTGTTTTGCAATATTAAATCGAAAGTGAGCATCCTAGCAATCAGCTAATGCTCAAGAGGATAATTTCCTTTGTTACTCAATGGAGTCAACAGCCTATAGGGTGATTGTTATTAATCAACAGAAGGTGATTGAAAGTCTTAGTGATGTTCAATAACCTCTAGCTCCCAGCTGTCAATGGTGATGATTATTCAGATCCAATCAATGTGAAACATGGAGAATCTTCATGTAAACCCAGCAGCAGCTTAGGGGGAGCAACTGAAGGATCAACTAGTCAACTCAACACCACATTGAAAGTCAAAGGACACTATGAGAACATGTCTGCCAAGACAAAGAGTGTTGACTCAATTAACTCTTTGTTCTAGTTCTTAGTGTTTCTAATGGTGGAAGTAAAAGACTAACAGAGCTTCAAGTACTAGTGATTATTTCTTTAGTCTTCTTTTAGAAGAAACTAAGAAAGCTACAAAAGCTCTGAAAGATCCAGATTGAGTGATTGCAATGCAAGATGATCTCAATCAGTACAAAAGGCAGATTGAAGGGAAGCTGGTATCTAGACCAAACAACAAGGCTGTATTTGGTACAAGGATAACCAGAAGTCTACCTGGATGATGTCAAGGCAGTGTTATGAGGGACAAAGCCAAACTGGGTGCAAGGTTACAAGCTGATAAGTCAGTATATCTAACAAGAAGCACCAGTGACAAGACTTGAGGATATCAGGCACCTATTTTACATTCAAGATTACAATGGACATCTGGACCTACTGAATCTGGATGCTAGAGGAATGTGAACAAGTGCACTCCTGGTTGTTGAGATAATTGAAGATCTCTACAGGTTAGTATGAATTGGTATCATCACTCAAGCAAGCATGGAAGACATGGTATGACACTCTAACTATAATTTAATATTTGGTATCAATCTTTAACAGTTGGTATCTTTTAATAATTGGTGTCACATTTATAGAACTCTCTACATCTTTAGGCACAAACATAAATGATATATATGTGCAATGATATCTTGATTATATTATATGTTGGTCTACTAACTATAAATTGGGATCAAGATATTTGCTGTTTTGATGTTGGTAAAGTTGCAATTCTTTTGAATTACTTCATGCAAGCCAATAGAAGAATCCTTTTAGGAGCTCGGGCAAGCCAAAAGAATAATTCTATTTGGAGTACAAGTAAGTCAAAAGAAATATGACAATAAAAGTAAGTCAAGGATCTTTTGTTTATATTTAGAAGATTCTAGACCTGTCAAGACTTTTTACCAACACATCATTAGCTGGCTTTTGACCTATTAGTTTGGACCTAACGAGTTGATAATCAAAAATCTTAAGATGGACCCGGATCTGAGGAAATGGTACCCTAGAGATATTTGACCCAACACGTTCAGGATCTACTAATTAGGACCTAATCGGGCTATAGAGTAATCATCAGCTCATTATCTTATTCAATTGATAATAGATCACTTACACACATATTTTATTCTCAATATGCAAATTTGCAAGGACCCAAGTGGATCCTAGAGAATCTATTCTTGTAGTTATTACACTTGATTTTCAGATGTCTTAAGTTGGACCCATCTCCGGAGATGGTACCCTAAAGATATCAGTTCTGACATGTTTTGCTGCATAGAGACAGGTCAAATGAGTTGTACGAAAGCAGGAGAACACAAGGAATCAAATTCATCTCCAACAACTCTGTGGAACACTCAAGGACTAAGCAACTTGCATAAGGTATCAATTATTTTGAGAGCTTGTCTTTCATTAAAATTAACTTACAGACATGTTTGCTAAATCACTTGATGAAATTAATTTTTCAAGATTGGTTTGTAAACTTGGGATTTTATTAATGCTATATGATTTGTATATCCCATCTGTTAAGTAATTCTTAAGTAAGCTCACAAGTATTCAATTGTCCGTATTGAAAGGACTTGTGAACTTATTTACATCCAGACCTCACGCTGAGAATTATCTGTTGAATGATTGCCATGTGTATAATTTTAATATATTTTAGTGGTGATTATTTAAGGATAATTTAAATACTTAAATGCTAAAATCTAACTCATAGAGATTTAGTATTTAATTATTTAGTTATTTGTTTTGATTTATGTGGGTTACGAACTTGAAGCAATTTAATTTAGTATTCGCTCTATACCTCATATTTATCAAAATAAATAAACAACATAACTAATTTGGACCTAATCTGTATTGGTCTTCAATCAGTTATGAGATGTTAATTCTAGTGAACTTTAATATCCCATTTTCAGGAATTCAATATAATTAATATCATGGTTCTAACAATTGGTTGTTTTGAAGTTTTGACTTATATCAGTTAATGATATTTAGTTAGAATTCTATTTACTAACTAATTGTAAGATGTATTGGTATGTGTGAAATTACTTAGAACTCCTCTAAGTAATCATTGTTATATCTTTTACAATTCACTCATATTACTATGCATGGTATGAAAATTCTCTAAGTAGAACTATGGATATTGTAATATCTAAAGTTACCATTGTTCAGTTACTTGGAATAATTTTTATGCTTTTTGCAAGCTTCTAATCACTTTGATAATAAATGTTATATACTATGGATCAAGGTGTATAGGACTTGAAATATCATTTCTAAGATTGCAGACAAGACAGCTTTGGTAATCGAGTCTTATTTATAGAACCAAGGTTGTCTACCAGTAAACAGTTGTTAGGAGTTAACAATTGTTATTATCGAGGAGTTGCCTTGAAGTCATAAGTTTAAAATGTTATATCTTAAGAGCTTGTGTATTTCTTGTCAACTAGTTCCTCGTACTTATAAATATCAGTGAATGATGTTCTTAAGTAGTTAGATACTAATATTCATTCTGTCAATTGGTACTCAATGTAACAATTCAATCTTCACTAAATTGAATCTATCTTACAATAGATTGAATTTATCAAACAATTGGTATCATTGAATATTTAGTATTTAGCAGTGATTATTTATATCCTAGTTAAATTATGACGTGAAGCAATTCAATGGTTTATTTGCTCATAATTTAATTTTGGTAAAGTAATCATAAACACAATTACTTGCATTTTAAAGTATTTGATAAATACTAGCAGTTGGTATCAAATAGTAAAATATTTGTTTACTGACAATTGCTAGTTGTTCTGATACTTTATTGCACACTAATTGTGATGTATATATTATCTCTGATGATATTACTTAGGATTTATTCTGAGTAAATGTGTCTTATCTATAAATCATTAGTGTTAGTATATATTAAGGTGTTCAACTTTCTAAGTAAGTGAGACTTAAAGTTACATTCGGTCTCCTATCATATTTTGAAGTGGTGAAGATTTTTCAAAATTAAATTCTCTAATTCTGGTTATACACCACTTTATACATATGATAGTTCTTAGAATGTTTTACATCCATCAGTCAATTACTTAGTTTATGTTGTGCTAAGTAATGAAGTGCCAAAGGAGAGACATTGGTTATCTGTACTTATGTACTTGGTAATCTTTGTCACCTAAATGACATCAAGTGCTTGTATGAGTCTTTTCACTAACTTTTGTGTTAAAGTTCTCTATACATAATAAGCACTTAAAAAGAAAATCTTCCTTTCTAAATTACTGCGAAGTCAAGAGTTTGTGTCTTTTAAAATTAAAACGACCTAGTTTTCATTAAAAGACATTATAATACATTGTTTTATGCATAAATACAAACTCTTGCACATTAACAGTTTTTAAAAGAAAAACTCAAATTTTTCTACAATTATGATTGCTTATATTGTAAAACTTTTTGAAGTCACAATTGTACATCATTTCTCACATGATTTAATGCATATATTTTCACACAATGTTATGGTATGATGTAAATGCATTCTATCTCTATATTGCTCTATTGCAATGTGATGCAGGTTCAACTCCTAGTGGAAGTTTTCTCACATTGTAAGTCATGAGGTTGTAAACCCAACAACTTCTATCCCAGACTATAAATCCAAATCTAAACACATCCTAACTTACCCCTGAAGTGGAAGTAACTTATTTGACTAGAGGTCATTAAGGGAGTAACTGCACTTGATGTAGCAAATAAGGATGTGAGGGATAGTAAACCCATAGCTCTACCTCTCAAGGAGAATAGATGTATATAATTTGAGGTATCTGTAAGCTCGCCTGCATTCTCCCAAAAGGATGCAGAGCTGAAAATGGCACTAAAACAGTCTTTGGATTCATTATCTTAAAATGATGAGTTTATTGAAATTCGCCTGTCGGCCAGGGCATCTGTTGGTAAGTCACTACCTCATACACAATACTAAAATACTTCCTATGCACAAAGTGAGATTGCACACACTAAGGATGAATTGACGGAAACAACTAATACTTCGACCATGTTACGGTTAGGATTATAAGTTGAAGGTTCCTCAAAGAACCAAGAGTCTTCACAGACCTCGAGAGAAGGTATTGATCTCAATGCAAAATTCAACAAGATCATTATCTAACTCCCCAGAAGGAACATCTCTGGATCCTGCGGGTATCGGATCCGACATAGGTGCGGATCGGCAACTTGTTAACTATGATTCAGATTTACCTGATGAGTTTAACAAGGTGATGTCTTCATAGACATTAGATGGAAACATGATTTTAATTCTAAGTTTTGATTTCATTGTTTACCTTCTCATAATTCAAATCTGAAACCCATAAAAAGGAAATTTTTTTATCAACTTGTAGATTATGACTCAGATTCATCTGACGAGTCTAACGAGGATCGGGGATTTGTGAAACCCCATTGCACCACCACTGACCTCTCTAGAAGGGGCTAGGGTGATTTTTCCTTGCAGGTACTACACATGGATGTTGGAGCTATGAGAGATAAGAGTGATACACTAGTGAGCATGAGTGTAAACACTTGAGAGTTGAGAGATGAGATCACTCATTTTAAGTGATATGAGTGGAGAGATGAGCTAAACACTTGTGAGGTACACGAAACAGAATCACACACTCACAGTGAGGAAGAAAGATAAACACCAAATCTCATTCCCTATTCCCAAACAAAGTTTACTTACAAGATTTGGGAAATACAATGAAATTGTCGGAAGATTTGGTTGTCAAGATGATCAATAGTGAGGCCATTCTATCATATCTAAAGGGCAAAGTTGATTAGTCTACATACTTCTATTCTGGAAGTCTTCATGAAAATCCTTCAACACAAGAAAAGCTTATTTTCTTTATTGCAACAGACAATGTTATATGTATGAAGAATCTGTTGTACTAAAGGTAAGAAGTGAGTTATAATTGAAAAAATGGTATCATCTAATTTACATTTGGATGTTTGCTATAATTGAATGCTTGGAGGATTACTCAACTAAGGGGGAGAGATATTTTGAAGAAGATATACTCAAAGATTGCCTTAGTAAGAGATACTCAACTAAGGGGGAGAGTATAAGCTTACCTTAGTGAGGGGGAGATTTTCTATCTAAGGGGGAGAGATATGAAAAAGGATATACCTTAGAAAGGGGGAGTATTCACCTTGTCAGGGGGAGATAGAAATATTCGCCTTGTCAGGGGAAATGAAAAGTATTCACCGTTATAAGGAGAAGTCATATCACCTTAGGCAGTGAGACATAAGGAAAGAGAGAAGTATGAAACGACAAAGAATAATTCTTCAGTATGTGGTTGAAAAGTCATATTCTTTACCACTGAAGAATTTCCAAGTATCTGCTGATAATGTTCAATGTTAAATGTAAAGGGTTATCAGGCAGATATGTCAAGAAATGAAGATGAGTTACTTATTGAAGATCAGTTCAGAGTCACAAGAACAATCATCTATCATTTCATCTACTGAGATTCTGGAAATGTTATATCTAAACCAGAAATTTTTTTTATGTATTATTTACTATAGTTCTTTAATGTTTTATCTTCTTCTTGTTTGTTGTTGAGTTATCCTCTAGGAATTTGTATGTTAATGTTTAACAAACAAATAGGGGGAGATTGAAAGTCATATGTTTACCCTATTTGTAAACATCGAGGATTTAACTCAACTCAAACAAGAATGTAATAGTAAATAGTACACATGTACTGTCACAGGGATCTCAAATGCTTAACTGTCAAGAGAAAAAAGACAAAGTCAATCTACCGTTTTGAGTTATACTACACTTGAAGAAGTTCATTCAGTTGATCAAGCGTTAGTAGAGTAATCAAGATAGTGGGTTCTATTTATAGTGACAAGAGATTCCTACAGTGGCAGAATACAGATTAGAAAGGTTTGAAAAAGAGTGAAGAAAAGGAAGACAGGAATCACAGCTTTAAAGTCAATACATGAAGAACAGTCATTGCGGATAGTCACTCATGAACCAGACCGTGCATCGAGTGTCAACATTAAACAGTGGTTGTTCGTCATTAACTTCAGTGGTTCAAGCTATCAAGACTGGTATGAGGGAAAATCATTGTGCAAGCAGCAGAAGTGCTAAATTAATTAACCATAAGGATTTTACTATCAAGTGGATCACAACTGAGAGTCAAAGTGAAGAACAGAGATTGGAGTTAGTCGTTCATGAACCAGACAGTACATCGAACGTCAACAATTGTCCAGTGGAAGTTATTCACCATTTACAGTGGTTCATTGAGGTAAATTGATTATTTATTGATGTTAGTTAATTCACCTTTAAGTGATATAAATCATTATAGTTTATTTAATTAATAAATTAATTCTAAAAGAATTAATTTATTTATTAAATTACTTATTGTATCAATTAAGTCTGAATTAATTAATTAATCACTAGATAGTTTATATGGTTTATATGACTTAAAAGAATGATGTAACAAAGAGAACAGCTGAGTTATGTCATATTGAAAGAGAACAGCTGAATTATGTCATATTGAAAGAGAACAGCTGAATTATGTCATATTGAAAGAGAACAGCTGAGTTATGTCATATTGAAAGAGAACAGCTGAATTATGTCATATTGAAAGAGAACAGCTGAATTATGTCATATTGAACAGAAGGCAACGTTTATGTCATTCCGACAGAAACCAATTATGTCTTGATCAATATTATGTCATATCCAGAATTAAGTCATATCCGAGTTTATGTCATACCGACCAGGTGAAATTATGTCATGGTCCAGATTATGTCATACCGAGCTTATAGATTTATGTCATGACACAGATTATGTCATACCGAGCTTAAGGAATTATGTCATGACACAGATTATGTCATACCGAGATTATGGGATTATGTCATGGAGCAGTTTATGTCATGGTGGTAGCAAAATATCAATACTTTGCTATAAAAGCAACAGACATACATCTTCACAAACTTCACTCCTCTCCAAAAACAGACAGAGCCGAGAGAGACAGAGACCAAGAGAGAAAAAGTTCATGTGCTTCAAATTAAATCTTGTAAATTATTTCTGGCTTGTATTGCTAAATCTAAACCGACAGAAATTGTTTACTTGCACTTGTGGAACTATCTAGCGAATTAAGTTTCCTAGAACCTCTCGATCTTTTTATTACAAATATAGAAAAGTTCATGTCAAATTTTCTATAGAATTTGTAATAATTAGTTTCGATACAAATATAGAAAAATTCATGTCGAATTTTCTATAGAATTTGTAATAATTAGTTGGTCATCAAACCATTGTAATTTGTACCCGTGTATTTAGACACACCCCATCAAGTTAATATAAATTTTATATTTAACTTGAAATATCGGTATTCGTTTTATTCCGCATCAATTTGTTCTTGATTTAATATTTTAATATTTTTAAGAAAAGAGCAAATTCGATAAAACGGTATAGTTTGTATTCAACCCCCCCTTCTACAAACTATTTTGGACCTAACATTGCTAGTGTGAATTCATGATGAGGATTAATAGCCCTCGTTTTCCTGTGTCAAAAGGTTCTTTTATAAACATTTATTTGATTGACTCAAGTTGAACTGTATATAGTCATGGATACAGTGCTAGTGTGAATTGTTTATTCTTTTCTTCTGATTGTCTTGCGTGATATAGTGCGGCCAATATACTGCATGTACATGTTTTCCAGGACTTGCATCTTTCTTAAAATAATGGATATAGGGTCGAATATTCTATGAAGTTTTGTAATAATTGTTGTGAATAAGGAATAGAAATATAATTTGTGATTTAAATTTATTTATTGGCAATTAATATTAACTTATTTATTTAAGTGGTCTAATATTTTTTTATTTAGTTGATTGAAGCAATATGTTGCCAAAGTGACCTCTTTTTTGTAGATTAATTAAATTAAAAATATTATTATGATGTTTGAATATTTAATTTTATGCAAATTTTATCAGCCCAAAGAAAGATACAATTTGGCCAAAATTAAAATATTCTTGTGATAATAAGTGTGTAGCAATATTAAGATTTTCATGTGAATAATAGGTCGGTCCAAAGAAAGACGTATTATTTGACAGAAATTTATTGTTAATACTTGATTATTGCATTGAGAGTACCACTTGCAAATTGATTTTTCTATCCAAAGAGTAAAATTCAGTGTTGTGTTAGGTATCTTGTGATGGTGTTGCCAATATTTAATTTATCACACATATTTAGTTTTGAGCATTTTTTGTATAATTGTTTTCTTTTTCAGTTACTGCTAATGTTAACTCTGTTTCTGCTCAATTGAGTGTGATTCCAATGTTGAATGGGACAAACTCTGTCACA
Source organism: Saposhnikovia divaricata (assembly GCA_036435485.1). Lineage (NCBI taxonomy): Eukaryota > Viridiplantae > Streptophyta > Magnoliopsida > Apiales > Apiaceae > Saposhnikovia > Saposhnikovia divaricata. The sequence continues at coordinate 47,133,082 of CM071594.1, read as the reverse complement.
TGGAATGAGAATGTTGAAATCGTTCTTGGGTGCATGGATCTTGACCTTGCGCTAAGGAAAGAGCAACCTGTTCCTACTACGACTGATCCGAAAACGGATCAAGTTGAGAAATGGGAACGCTCTATTCGCATGTGTCTGGCGATCATGAAGCGGATGATTCCAACTGGTTTTCGGGGCTCTATTGCTGAGAGCACAAATGCCAAGAAGTTCCTCACTGAAATTGAGAAATATTTTGCTAAGAATTGATAAGTGGATTTTATATCCACTTATTATGCGCTAAATGGACCTAGATTGATGGTTTATCCTTAAGTATGTTGTGTCTTTTAATTCATTTTTGTTGTGTTTCAGTTTGTTGTGTAGAACTCACAACTTCAGGTATCTATGCGATAAAAGGCTAAAAACGGTGGATTTCTGGCTCAATTTTATCAAGTGGACTGATTACGAGGAAAAAGAATTATCATAAAGAAATTCTGAATGATTTATTCTTAAATCTGGAACCCCGGTTGGAATTGATATATTTTTCGTTTCGCAAAAGGAATCCAGTTTCAGATCCTCAAGAGGCCGTAATTTGCACCTGGACGAGCAATGAGAAAATAGAATTATCACAAAAAGATGGAAAGTGATATATTCTTAAAGAGAAAAACCCGGTTGGAAGTGATATATTTTTCGTTAAAGAAAAGGAGTCCGGTTTTAGGCCCTCAATTTACCGTAGCTTGGGACTTAAGGATTTATTTATATTAATAAATATTTTTTTAATTAGAAAATTATATTTATAAATATCTAATAATATTAGATATTTATTTTTATAATTTCGGAATTAAATTAATTATTTATTAATTAAATATGTTTTGTTAAAATTGTATCAACTCACCATCCACCGGTTCCCGTACAAAGTAAAAAAGCAAAAGAAAAAAAAAGCAAAAGAAAGAAAGCAAATAACCTGTAAAGAAGAAAGATGTGAAGGCTGTCGGCAATTAAGGAATAAAAAAAAAAATCATGAGTTCAAACCTGCTGTCGGCTGCTGTAGTCTGCAAGGAAACGCGCCCGGATGCGCGTTACAAACACGCGCCTGCAGTTTGGGCTTTCTCCTCCGCGCGTGGCCTGTGCACGCAAGCCCTGTGACTGGGCGAATTCTGTCGGGCGCTTGCAGTGGAGAATTGAGTTGCAGTGCAGATTATTGTTGCTGCTTTCGGCTGATTAAATATTGTGTAATAATTGTTGTTTTAATTTTTTTTATTTCTTTTTTGAATTCTTTTTATTTTATTTTATTAATGTGGTGTGCTAATTTTTGCTATAAATATCCTAGTTCTCAAGCTTGTAAGAACACACCAATTGAGAGAGAAAAATCCTCTCTTGTATTCTCTCTAGTTCTTTGTAATTTTAAGTTTCATATTTATACACTTTAGTTTTTTTTTTGCAAATTTAGTATAAGTGTTATTTTGGTTGAAGAATTTACGGGGATTATTTGGAGTGCTCTTCTCTTTCATTGGAAGTTATTTCGGTTCTACGTTCTAAATTCTTGCAATTTCATATTTAATTTATCGCAATTTTTAATTTAGTTATTATTATTATTATTATTATTATTATTATTATTATTATTATTATTATTATTATGTTTTCATTTAATCCGTTCGATTATGAACTAATCGCCGTCATGGGATTCTAATGGATTTATTTACGTAAATTTAGTAATTCGATGCCTTAATAATTTGTATTATGATAAAAATTCAGATTGCCTAATGTGATTGCGCTTAATTTATTAGATGCGTAGCTAACGTCTAAATTATTAATTCCTAATGAATGCGAAAGTGAATTTAGGAATTTAGAATTTGCCATGTTAGCATAGGTTCGTAATTGTCATGTACATTTACGATAAGTGGTAGGATTTTGGATCACATCACTCTATGTAGTCATAATAAAGGAATTTATTCGTAAACCAATTATATTTTCAAATCTTATAGACATATAGGGTCTAAGCATAAAAGGTGTCCTCGCGACTTCTATCTTTTTTTAAGTGTATGTTCGTGTGGTTTGATATGAGTTAAGGCTGAAAGGCGCTTATGTTAGTTTCGTGTTCCCGGCTAGCTTTCGTAATTATCAAAATTACTTTGAAATTAAGGCATCAATTATAAATGAAATAAATAATGAAATTAGAATCCCATGTTTTTCTCACATATAAATTCTCATTTAATTAAATCAAGTAGTTTGAATTTCTTAATATTACTAATTTAAATAATCAATTAGAAAAATACAACAAAACCCCCCATTTTATATTTATTCAAGCAGTTTGTTGTTTAATCATACGTAGTTGCTTAAACATTATTTCTGAACAAACACCAAGTCTTCGTGGGATCGAATTTATTATATTACTTGTGATCGCGTACACTTGCGCAGTTAGTTTTCGAACCAACAAGAATGAGAAAGCGAAAACGAGTAATCTTTTGTCAAAACTCGTGACAATGAAGTATAAGGGAAAGGGAAACATAAGGGAGTACATCATTGGGATGTCTAGTCTTGCTGGCAAACTTAAGGAACTCAAGTTGGAACTTTCGGATGAGTTACTTGTTCGTTTGGTTCTTATTTCACTCCCTCCTCAGTTTGGACATTTTGTGGTGAGTTATAACACTCAAAAGGAAAAATGGACTCTTAATGAGCTCATTTCACACTGTGTTCAAGAGGAAGAGAGGGTATTGCGAGAGAAGACTGAAAGTGTCCTCATCATGGGATGCCTGATTGGATGGTTATTAATGGGTTCTACAATGGGTTAGGAGCACAGTCAAGACCAATGTTGGATGCAGCATCAGGCGGAGCTCTGTGGGCTAAGAGCTATGATGAAGCTTATGAGCTTATTGAGATGATGGCGGCAAATGAATATCAAAATCCAACCCAGAGACTATCACAAGGCAAAATAGCAGGCATTCTGGAAGTTGATGCAGCTACAGCCATAGCAGCTCAGTTAAAGGCATTGACTATGAAGGTGGACTCATTGACTAACTATGGAGTTCAACAAGTGGCAAGTGTTTGTGAGCTTTGTGCAGGTGCACATGATACAAATCAATGTGCCATATCTAGTGAATCAGTGCAATTTGTGAGCAATTTTCAGAGATCGCAACAACCAGCTCCAGCCACATATCATCCTAATAACAGAAACCATCCTAATTTCAGCTGGAGCAACAATCAAGGTGGTATTCAACAACCACAGCAGCCGTATCAGCAGTTTCAGGGTCAACAATACGGATCGAAGCCATACAATCCTTCCGGTTTTCAGCAGCAGTTTGCTCCAAGGCAACAATTTCAACCTCCGGGATTTCAACAGCAGTCTCATGGAGGTGTTGGGCAAGCTTCTTCTGAAAAATCTGAATTGGAAGAGTTGAGGATGATGTGCAAAAGCCAAGCAATTTCTATCAAGACATTAGAAAACCATATTGGTCAGATTGCTAATGCTTTGTTGAATAGGCCACAAGGAACGCTTCCTAGTGACATTGAGGCCAATCCAGGCAAGAGGGATGTCAAAGAACAGGTGAAAGCAGTCACTTTGAGATCTGGAAAGGTTACAAGCAATCAGAATTCAGCAGTTGCAGAGGAAAGTCATGAACAGCAAGCTGAAGAACCTACAGCACCAGAAGTTGAAAAATCTGATGAGGCAGCTGACCTATTGGTCGATGATGCGGAAAAGAGTAACAGTTCTGCTGAAAAATCTACTCTTAAACAGAATACAATGAGCAATCAATTTTACCCACCTCCGCCATATCCCAGAAGACTCCAGAAGCAAAAATTAGACAAGCAGTTTGCCAAATTCCTTGAGGTGTTCAAGAAGTTGCAAATCAACATACCTTTTGCTAAAGCCCTTGAGCAGATGCCGAGCTATGCAAAGTTCATGAAGGGTATTCTATCTCGGAAGCTCAAACTCGAGGATCTGGAAACCGTAGCACTGACGGAAGAATGCAGTGTTGTCCTGCAACAGAAATTGCCTCCGAAGCTAAAGGATCCTGGTAGCTTCACTATTCCATGCACAATTGGTAATCTGTCTTTTGAAAAGTGCTTGTGTGACTTGGGAGCTAGCATCAATCTGATGCCATTGTCGGTTTTCATGCAACTTGGCCTGCCGGATCCGAAGCCTACCAACATCTCTTTACAGTTGGCTGATCGATCAATCACATATCCTAGAGGCATAGTGAAGGATGTTTTGGTGAAAGTGGATAAGCTCATCTTCCCAGCTGACTTTGTTATTCTAGATTTCGAGGAGGATAAGAAGATTCCCATTATCTTGGGAAGACCATTCTTAGCTACAGGTCGGACGTTGATTGATGTCCAGAAAGGTGAACTCATAATGAGGGTGCAAGACCAAAACATCACTTTTAATGTGTTGAAAGCAATGAAGCTTCCATCTGAGGAGGTGTGTTTCAAAGTTGACTTGGTCGAATCTACAGTTAGAACGGAGCTCGGGCAGATGTTATTAACAGACCCCTTGGAGAGAGCATTGATAGGGGATTCTGAGGTGGAAGATGAAGAAGGAGCAGAACAACTTCAGCAATTAAATTCGGCTCCTTGGAAGAGAAGATTTGATATGCCATTTGAGTCTCTTGGATTAGCAGAACTGAAAAATTCTCAGGAGCGTCTAAAGCCATCTATTGAAGAAGCTCCTATACTTGAACTCAAACCATTGCTGGACCACTTGCGGTATGCGTTTCTGGGTGATGCATCTACATTACCTGTTATTATTGCTTCTAATCTGTCAGGGAGTGAGGAAGATAAGCTTTTGTGAATTCTGAGAGAATTCAAATCAGCCATTGGATGGACCATAGCAGATATCAAGGGAATCAGCCCTTCGTATTGCATGCACAAAATTCTGCTAGAAGAAGGAAGTAAACCTACTGTTGAGCATCAGCGAAGACTTAATCCTATTATGAAAGAGGTGGTGAAGAAAGAGATTCTTAAGTGGTTGGATGCTGGTATCATCTACCCTATTTCAGACAGTTCTTGGGTGAGTCCAGTTCAGTGTGTGCCCAAGAAAGGAGGCATGACAGTTGTAGCCAATGAGAAGAATGAGCTCATCCCTACTCGGACAGTCACAGGATGGAGAATATGCATGGACTATCGCAAGTTGAACAAGGCCACCAGGAAAGATCATTTTTCTCTTCCATTCATCGATCAAATGCTGGATAGGTTGGCTGGCCATGAATATTACTGCCTTCTCGATGGTTATTCAGGCTACAATCAGATTTGTATCACCCCAGAAGATCAGGAGAAGACCACTTTCACTTGTCCTTTTGGCACTTTTGCTTTTCGTCGAGTTTCTTTCGGGCTCTGTGGTGCACCTGCGACCTTTCAGAGATGCATGATGGCCATATTCTCTGACATGATTGGAATAAATGTGGAAGTTTTCATGGATGACTTTTCAGTTTTTGGAACTTCGTACGATGAGTGCTTGCACAACCTGAGTCTAGTGCTGAAGAGATGTGTTGAGACTAATCTGGTGCTCAATTGGGAGAAATGTCACTTCATGGTGCAAGAAGGAATCATTCTTGGGCACAAGGTATCCAGTAAGGGGCTCGAAGTGGATAAGGCGAAAGTGGAGACTATTGAAAATCTTCCTCCACTAAGCTCAGTCAAGGGAATCCGAAGTTTTCTTGGTCATGCAGGTTTCTATCGGCGGTTCATTCAAGATTTCTCCAAAATCTCTAAACCTTTATGCAGTTTGTTGGAGAAGGATGTTCCTTTCCGGTTTGATCAAGATTGTTTAGCTGCCTTTGAGCTATTGAAAAAGAAGTTGACAACAGCGCCTGTTATCACAGCACCTGATTGGGGTGAACCTTTCGAGATGATGTGCGACGCTAGTGATTTTGCAGTGGGATCTGTGCTTGGTCAGCGAAAGAAGAATATTTTTCATGTGGTTTACTATGCTAGTAAAACACTCAGCGATGCACAACTAAATTACACCACTATGGAGAAAGAGCTTTTGGCAGTTGTCTATGGTTTTGAGAAATTCAGGTCCTATTTGCTTGGGACAAAGGTGACAGTCTACACTGATCATGCAGCCATTAGATATCTGTTTTCAAAGAAGGATTCAAAGCCGCGATTGATTCATTGGATTCTTCTGCTGCAAGAGTTTGAGCTTGAAATAAAAGACAGGAAGGGGACAGAAAATCAGGTAGCCAATCATCTATCTCGTTTGGAAGACCACGGTAAGGATTCAAGGGATAAAACTTTAATCAACGAATCTTTTCCAGATGAGCAGCTTTTTGGGGTGCGAGAGGAAGAACCATGGTTTGCTAATATTGTGAACTATCTGGTGAGTAATGTCATTCCCTCAGGATTCTCTTATGCTCAAAGGAAGAAATTTCTGCATGACGTGAAGTGGTATCGTTGGGATGAGCCATTCTTATTTAGACAGGGAGCAGATCAGATAATCAGGAGATGTATTCCATATAGTGAGACTGAGGGTGTTCTGCAAGATTGTTATTCTACCACTTATGGGGGTCACTATGGTGGAGAGAAGACAGCTGCCAGAGTACTACAAGCAGGTTTCTTCTGGCCAACATTGTTCAAAGATGCGCATCACTTTGTACTGAAATGTGATAGGTGTCAACGAGTGGGAAATATTTCCAAAAGGAATGAGATGCCCCTCAACATGATCTTGGAAGTGGAAATCTTTGATGTCTGGGGAATAGACTTCATGGGACCATTTGTCTCATCGTGCAACAACCAGTACATTCTGCTAGCTGTGGATTATGTGTCCAAATGGGTAGAAGTCAAAGCTCTACCTACAAACGATGCTAAAGTGGTGATAAACTTTCTGCACAAGAATATTTTCACACGCTTTGGAACACCACGAGCAATCATCAGCGATGAAGGGTCTCATTTTTGTAATCGGCAGTTCACCGCACTCATGGCCAAATATCATGTAAACCATCGTGTTGCCACTGCCTATTATCCCCAAACAAATGGGCAAGCAGAAGTTTCCAATCGGGAGATCAAGCGGATCCTAGAAAAAGTGGTTAATACATCCAGGAAAGATTGGTCGTTAAAATTAGAAGAAGCTGCGTGGGCATACAGGATGGCATACAAGACTCCATTGGGAATGTCACCATTTCAGTTGGTTTATGGAAAGGCTTGTCATCTTCCAGCTGAGCTAGAGCACAAGGCCTATTGGGCCTTAAAGAAATTAAATTTTGACATGAAAGCTGCAGGTGAAAAGCGAATGCTGCAATTGAATGAACTTGAGGAATTCCGTTCACAGGCATACGAGAATTCAAAAATGTACAAGGAAAAAGTGAAGCGATGGCATGATAGGAAGCTAGTACATAAATCATTTGAACCAGGTCAATCAGTCCTTTTGTACAACTCTAGACTCAAACTTTTCCCGGGAAAGCTCAAGTCAAGATGGTCGGGTCCATTTACCGTGAAGAATGTTTTTCCGCACGGCGCAGTCGAAATCTATGACAGGTTCCCTGATAATCCGTTTAAAGTGAACGGACAGCGATTGAAACATTACTTCGGTGGTACGGTGAACCGTGAGGAAGTCACCGCTATTCTTGCCTCAACGTGATCAAGCAGCAGAATCGTCAAGCTAGCGACAAAAAATAAGCGCTTCATGGGAGGCAACCCATAGGTTTGGTGTTTTATGTGTGGTGTGATTTTGTGTGATTTTGTTCAGTATTATGTCAAGTTTGCAGGTCATTGGTAAGTTGCAGGAGCTAGCTTCACAAAAGAAAAATTGCTTCTTTCAAAGTAGATAGGCCTTAGTTTGGAGCGCATTTCCACCGTCTGATTCACCGCCCGAGGAGAGCGACGATGCCGATAGTTAGGGGAGTTCTCTTTTATCCTTTATTTATACCTTCAATGAGGACATTGAATATTTTAAGTTTGGGGGTGATTTAGGATAATTGATTAATCGAGTCATACTCATTCATGTAGTTCATAATACACCATGCTAGTTTAATTTCATATAATTCATTCTTTCAAAAAAAAAAAGAAAAAAAGAAAAAAAATTGCATATTCATGATTAGTTGCATATCATATTTTCCTTGATCCCGTAGCGCTGGGTGATTCTGTTTAGTAGTCAATGATGAAGTTGAGTATGATAATGATGGATAGAGGGTTGATTTAAATACTTATGAATTGGCGTGCATGTTGCAGAAACACAATCTTACACAAACTCATCATTTGCTTTTGGGGCTAGGTTAAGGTCATGCTTGTTTGGTTGTTGAAATTTAATCACCTGATTATATTTGGAATTTTCTTTATTCCCTTGATAGCGTAGAATCACTAAATATAAGTTTGGGGGAAACCAGGGTTCATGCTAGTTTGTGTGTAGTTGTTAATAATGGATAGGTGTCAATTGGCTAGTAGCCAGCTCATATTTATATGAGTAGTCTAGGGTTGGAATTGAGAATTCTCATTCCAGATTGCATTTGTGAAAAAAAAAAAGGAAAAGAAAAAAAAAGAGTGTTTATGAGAGTGTGATGGCCAGGGTGAGCTCTTTAATACTCGAGCAATTAAGTACGAGGGGACTTTGTGCCTAGTGACCTAAGGCTTTTATAGTCTGGGATCCACTGACCTAACGCTCACTACATGGGTATTATTGTATAAGCCTTTTGGGGTCTCATCCATTGCACGGTCAAATAAGTATGTGTGTTGTGTATAGTATTATGCGTCATAGTTGTTAATAAAGCATGAATTCCTGTCTAACTCAAATGATGATAAAGATGTTTCTAGGTTATGAAGTGTCTAGCGTTCATTCTATTTATAAACTTGTGATTGTCTTGGCGAAGAATAGGTATGGTTTTGATCTAGTGCTAAGAGTAATTCTGATGAGTATTGCACACACGCACGTTTCTGTACTAGTAAATGTTAATATTCAGGTATTTAGTCGATCTCTATTTGGAATTTTCACATTCTCTGAGTCACTCTGCTAAACTGGTTATTGCTTTGCCTATGGGATCCTTGCATTCATGCATTTAGTGGTAATGAGGACAAGCATCAGTTTAAGTTTGGAGGTGTGATAAGTGGATTTTATATCCACTTATTATGCGCTAAATGGACCTAGATTGATGGTTTATCCTTAAGTATGTTGTGTCTTTTAATTCATTTTTGTTGTGTTTCAGTTTGTTGTGTAGAACTCACAACTTCAGGTATCTATGCGATAAAAGGCTAAAAACGGTGGATTTCTGGCTCAATTTTATCAAGTGGTCTGATTACGAGGAAAAAGAATTATCATAAAGAAATTCTGAATGATTTATTCTTAAATCTGGAACCCCGGTTGGAATTGATATATTTTTCGTTTCGCAAAAGGAATCCAGTTTCAGATCCTCAAGTGGCCGTAATTTGTACCTGGACGAGCAATGAGAAAATAGAATTATCACAAAAAGATGGAAAGTGATATATTCTTAAAGAGAAAAACCCGGTTGGAAGTGATATATTTTTCGTTAAAGAAAAGGAGTTCGGTTTTAGGCCCTCAATTTACCGTAGCTTGGGACTTAAGGATTTATTTATATTAATAAATATTTTTTTAATTAGAAAATTATATTTATAAATATCTAATAATATTAGATATTTATTTTTATAATTTCGGAATTAAATTAATTATTTATTAATTAAATATGTTTTGTTAAAATTGTATCAACTCACCATCCACCGGTTCCCGTACAAAGTAAAAAAGCAAAAGAACAAAAAAAAAGCAAAAGAAAGAAAGCAAATAACCTGTAAAGAAGAAAGATGTGAAGGCTGTCGGCAATTAAGGAATAAAAAAAAATCATGAGTTCAAACCTGCTGTCGGCTGCTGTAGTCTGCAAGGAAACGCGCCCGGATGCGCGTTACAAACACGCGCCTGCAGGTTGGGCTTTCTCCTCCGCGCGTGGCCTGTGCACGCAAGCCCTGCGACTGGGCGAATTCTGTCGGGCGCTTGCAGTGGAGAATTGAGTTGCAGTGCAGATTATTGTTGCTGCTTTCGGCTGATTAAATATTGTGTAATAATTGTTGTTTTAATTTTTTTTATTTCTTTTTTGAATTCTTTTTATTTTATTTTATTAATGTGGTGTGCTAATTTTTGCTATAAATAGCCTAGTTCTCAAGCTTGTAAGAACACACCAATTGAGAGAGAAAAATCCTCTCTTGTATTCTCTCTAGTTCTTTGTAATTTTAAGTTTCATATTTATACACTTTAGTTTTTTTTTGCAAATTTAGTATAAATGTTATTTTGGTTGAAGAATTTACGGGGATTATTTGGAGTGCTCTTCTCTTTCATTGGAAGTTATTTCGGTTCTACGTTCTAAACTCTTGCAATTTCGTATTTAATTTATCGCAATTTTTAATTTAGTTATTATTATTATTATTATTATTATTATTATTATTATTATTATTATTATTATTATTATTATTATTATTATTATGTTTTCATTTAATCCCATGATGACGATCCATTCGATTATGAACTAATCGCCGTCATGGGATTCTAATGGATTTATTTACGTAAATTTAGTAATTCGATGCCTTAATAATTTGTATTATGATAAAAATTCAGATTGCCTAATGTGGTTGCGCTTAATTTATTAGATGCGTAGCTAACGTCTAAATTATTAATTCCTAATGAATGCGAAAGTGGATTTAGGAATTTAGAATTTGCCATGTTAGCATAGGTTCGTAATTGTCATGTACATTTACGATAAGTGGTATGATTTTGGATCACATCACCCTATGTAGTCATAATAAAGGAATTTATTCGTAAACCAATTATGTTTTCAAATCTTATAGACATATAGGGTCTAAGCATAAAAGGTGTCCTCGCGACTTCTATCTTTTTTTAAGTGTATGTTCGTGTGGTTTGATATGAGTTAAGGCTGAAAGGCGCTTATGTTAGTTTCGTGTTCCCGGCTAGCTTTCGTAATTATCAAAATTACTTTGAAATTAAGGCATCAATTCTAAATGAAATTAGAATCCCATGTTTTTCTCACATATAAATTCTCATTTAATTAAATCAAGTAGTTTGAATTTCTTAATATTACTAATTTAATTAATCAATTAGAAAAATACAACAAAACCCCCCATTTTATATTTATTCAAGCAGTTTGTTGTTTAATCATACGTAGTTGCTTAAACATTATTTCTGAACAAACACCAAGTCTTCGTGGGATCGAATTTATTATATTACTTGTGACCGCGTACACTTGCGCAGTTAGTTTTCGAACCAACAAGAATGAGAAAGCAAAAACGAGTAATCTTTTCTCAAAACTCGTGACAATGAAGTATAAGGGAAAGGGAAACATAAGGGAGTACATCATTGGGATGTCTAATCTTGCTGGCAAACTTAAGGAACTCAAGTTGGAACTTTCGGATGAGTTACTTGTTCACTTGGTTCTTATTTCACTCCCTCCTCAGTTTGGACATTTTGTGGTGAGTTATAACACTCAAAAGGAAAAATGGACTCTTAATGAGCTCATTTCACACTGTGTTCAAGAGGAAGAGAGGGTATTGCGAGAGAAGACTGAAAGTGCTCTCTTGGCATCTAGCTCTCATGATAAGAAGAGAAAAGGAGGTAAGGATAATGCAAGTGGAAAACCCAAGCAGTCTCAAGAGAAGCAGGATAAGGGACCAACCTGCTACTTTTGTAAGAAAGCTTGACACATGAAGAAAGAGTGTTCCAAATATGCTGCTTGGCGTGTGAAGAAGGGTAAGACTTCCGTCTTTGTTTTTTCTGAAGTTAATTTAGCTTCTGTACCTAAGGATACTTGGTGGGTAGATTCTGGTGCTACTACTGTTAGTGTAGGTGCCCTAGAGGCAATACATTGTTTCTTTGAATAAACCTTTATGTCATTTGATCATTCAATAAACGTATTTATTATGACTTTAATTACTGCGATATATTTGTTAGCATAATAAATGTCCTTAGAATCATGATACACATTATATAGTTTAAGTACATGACTTGAACTTGAGATTATATAATATATCATATTCTTAAAACATCCATGGTCGAGTATTATTATTATAGGACAATAATAATACATAAATAGACTAGTATGTTGTTTGACATATAACCACATCTCATTGGTTATAAGTATGGAGATACTAAAGTCAATACATAGGTGCATGTAGGAGTACATGGTACTGGACAGACCCACAGTGAGATTCTTCATGTTTAATAAAGTCATAAGAAAGACTCACAGTGATAATGGTGTAATGATCCTTTGACTTGAGATCATTATATTTCTATACGAGGATTAATATACTTTGACTACATTAAAAGTTACCTTTGACCGGGTGATGATAAAAGTGGATATCGGGTATATCATGAGTCGCATGAGAAATATGAATGATAGATAAAGGATTTAACCCTCCTAGAATTAGGAGAGATATTATTGGCCTCTTGATTGAGTGAGACAATAAAATGCATGGCCGTGCTCAAATAATGATTTGTTTTTAATAGTCTACTCATGGATCAAGTAAACCCCGATTAAATGTTGAAGAGGATGACTAAACACATGCCTCGAGTTTAATCTATAATATTTGGTTAAAGGGATTATATTACACGGAAACATTAATCACGAAAGGTTTTATCGAATCACGATTTAATTATTGTTTAATTGGGTAGCAATAATGTAATACTAGATACCGCTCATTGTTTATAGTTTTATTGGAGAATAAAATTATTGCCATTTAAATAATAGCCTATAGGGCCACACACATTGAGCACTTAAAGGAATAATTAATTTAAATTATGGATTTAAATTAATTGATGATTATTTGAATTTTATTATGTTAATTAAGTGAGACTTAATTAATTGAGATAATATATAAATTCGAATTAGAGGAGTATTTCTGCCCATAATAATTAAGTGTGACTTAGTTATTAATTAAATAATAGAATTTCGTTTTATTATTTAATCCTATACCTAAAAGGGTTGGGCTTTTGCTGTTGAGGGCCTATTAACCAGTCATTATAAATAGATAATGATAGGCTAAGAGTGGTTCACGCTTTTGTGAAAAACCCTAGAGAAGGCATCAAGAAAAGGCAGAAATCGAATCATCAATAAGGAGGCTAGTACATCCATTCCGCAATCAAGTTCGTGAGTCGTTCTTGAAGGTGTTCGTGTGGATACCATAGAGGTGTTTTCCGAGAGGTAGACACAAGTCGTGAAAGCTAGGATCTCCGTTGAGTTCATGAAAGTAAAGCATTTTTAAAGGTATGATTCGTAATCTCCATAATCTGTCCATAATTATACATGGATCCTGGTTTGGGTTTCGAAAATTTATTGTTTTATTTACGTTTATCCGCAGCGTTTTATGCCTCGGAACCCAACAACTACTCACATAAGTGTATCAATGCAGGGTTGCTTGTGGAGCCGACTGCCAATTGATATTGAAAGATTCATCTATGTGGGCGATGGTAATAAAGTTCCATTTGATGCTGTTGGAACATTTAGATTATTATTTAAAATTGGTGTTTATATGATTTATTTGGGACTTTTGTTGCACCGTCCTTTAGACAGAACCTTATTTCTATTTCCTGTTTGGACAAATTTGGCTACACTTGTTCCTTTGGAAATAACAAAGTTAGTTTGTCTTTAAATTCAAATTTGGTTGACACTGGTTCTTTAATTGATAGTCTTTATATGCTTGATACTGTTACTTTTAATAATGAGATTTTGCACTCTAGTGCAAGAGGTACTAAGCGTAAGTTAACTGAGGATTCTGCCATGTTGTGGCACAAGCGTTTAGGTCACATCTCTAAACAGAGAATTCAAAGGCTTGTGGATGATAGAATTCTTGATCCCTTAGATTTAAGTGATTTTCATGTTTACATAGAATGCATTAAAGGAAAACAAACAAACTCTAGAAAGTTATGTGCCAACAGAGCAACGAGTGTTTTAGAACTGATTCATACCGATATTTGTGGACCATTCCCTTCGGCCTCATGGAACGGTCAACGATATTTTATCACGTTCATAAATGATTACTCAAGGTATGGTTACATATACTTGATACATGAGAAGTCCCAAGCTTTGGAAGTGTTTAAATTTTATAAAGCTGAAGTTGAGCTTCAATTGAAGAGTAAAATACTAGCTGTCAGGTCTGATCGTGGTGGTGAATACTACGACAGATATGATGGATCAGGTGAGCAACGTCCAGGACCCTTTGCTAACTTCCTAAAAGAGTGTGGAATTGTCCCTCAGTACACCATGCCAGGAAAACCTAATATGAACGGTGTTGTTGAGAGGCGAAACCGTACTCTTAAAGATATAGTGAGAAGTATGATAAGTCATTCTTCTTTACCTGAGGCACTTTGGGGAGATGCACTAAAGACTGTAATTTATATCCTTAATAGGGTTCCAACAAAAGCAGTGGCCGAAACCCCTTACAAACTTTGGACTAAGAAAATGCCTAGCATTAAGAACTTACATGTTTGGGGTTGTCCAGCTGAGGCAAGGCCATATAGGCCGAATGAAAAGAAACTGGACTCTAGGATGGTTAGTTGCTACTTTGTTGGATATTCGGAGCGTACTCACGGATTTAAATTTTATGATCCCACTACTAGATCCTTCTTTGAGACTGATAATGCAAGATTTTTTGAGGAATTTGATTTTGGGAGGGAAGGTATAGGTAAAAGTATTGTCTTTGAAGAAGATAGTCATGATTCTATTCATGACACTGCTGAGAACAATGATCAGATTATGGTACCTATCATTTCTCAAGGCCTTCCGGTTCAAGACAACACTGACATTCCCCATGAGGAACCAATTCATCAAAATCAACAACCTCTTGAATCACAAGAAGTGCCATTAAGGAGATCCACTAGAGAGCGAAAAATTGCAATTCCAGATGATTACATTGTTTTTCTACAAGAACATGAAGGTGGAATTGGCATTGGAGAAGATGATCCTATTAATCTTCAACAAGCCGTGCAGAGTCCTCATTCTCAGAAATGGATTGATGCCATGAATGAAGAGATGCAATCTATGAAAGACAACGACGTTTTGGATCTTGTCGAGTTACCTAAAGGATCAAAACTTATTGATTGCAAATGGGTATTTAAAACCAAAAGGGATTCGAAGGGTAACATCGAAAGATATAAGGCTCGTCTAGTCGCAAAATGATTCACTCAAAAGAAAGGTATCGATTACAATGAGACTTTCTCTCCAGTTTCCTCGAAAGACTCATTTAGAATTTTTATGGCACTTGTGGCTCATTATGATCTAGAGCTACATCAGATGGACGTAAAGACGACGTTTCTCAATGGTAACATTGGTGAGACAATTTATATGGTGCAACCAGAAAACTTTGTCTCTGGAGATCCAAAGACTATAGTTTGCAGGTTAAAGAAGTCCATCTATGGTCTCAAGCAGGCTTCAAGTGAATGGTATCACAAGTTTCATCATGTTATCACATCATATGGTTTCGAAGTAAACTTGGTTGAACATTGTGTATATCACAAGTTCAGTGGGAGCAAATTTATCTTTCTTCTCTTATACGTTGATGACATCTTACTTGCCACTAATGATATAGGCTTATTGCACGATACCAAGAAATTTCTCACTAGTCAATTTGAGATGAAGGACCTTGGTAACGCCTCTTTTGTATTAGGAATTCATATACATCGAGACCGCTTTCGGGGTATTATTGGATTGTCACAAAGGATCTATATCGAAAAGATCCTGGAAAGGTATGGCATGAAAGATTGTGCAGGAATATATACACCCGTGTCTAAGGGAGACAAATTTAGTCTCAAACACTGTCCCAAGAATGAACTTGAGATAAAGGAAATGCAAAGGATACCATATGCCTCGGCTGTGGGAAGTCTAATGTATGCTCAAGTTTGTACTCATCCTGACATAGTATTCGTTGTTGGAATGTTAGGAAGATATTTAAGTAATCCAGGAATGGAACAATGGAAAGCAGTCAAGCGAGTCCTATGGTATTTGAAGAAAACAAAATACTATATGCTCACACATAGGAAGTCAGATCATCTTGAAGTCATTGAATATTCAGATTCTGATTTTTGAGGATGCATAGATGAAAGAAAATCTACTTCGGGCTATGTTTATCTACTAGCTGGTGGAGCGATTTCATGGAGGTCTGCCAAACAGACGCTCATAGCTTCATCCATCATGGCTGCAGAATATGTAGCATGTTTTGAGGCATCCAATCAAGCATTATGGCTGCGAAATTTTGTCACTGGTTTGCGTGTTCTTGATGGTGTTGAAAGACCATTAAAGATATTTTGTTATAATAAATCAGCAGTGGAATATTCAAACAACAATAGGAGCACTACGGAAGCAAAACATATAGATATAAAGTTCCTAGTTGTTAAAGAAAAGATACAGAGTGGACAAATTTCGATAGAACACATTGGGACCAACTCCATGATTGTGGATCCGCTCACCAAGGCTTTAGCACCTAAGGTTTTTCACAAGCATACTGCTCATATGGGTGTTACCTTGTGTGATACTTTGGTTTAGTGGAAGTTTGTATTTTTGGTGTTTTATGTTATAAACATTGAGTTGTTTATGTTCTGCAGAATACATATGATGGATTTAATTTAATTAAATGTCACTCTGCTTTTGTTCAGTTTTCTCATCGTTGTTTAACATTGAGTTGAGAAAATTGGAATCAATCTCATTAGAGATTGGCTAAAAACTAGTTGGAAATAGGTATTATGTAGATCACATTGTATGTAATTTCCATGTCACTCATCCATGCTTTGATTCATGTCGTTGAATATATTTGTTAACAAAATATCACGCAAGCGTACGTGGTCACAAGTAATATATAAGGTTAAGTCCAAATTCGTTCCCACAGGGATCAGGTTATGGTTCTTTTCAGCTAATGTGCCTATTCAACAATGTATGATCTTAATTCACTGCTAAGACAAGTAATTAATTGAGATTTTAATTAACTAAATTTAGCTAATATGCAATTTAAGAATTAACTAGCTAATGAGATCTGAAATCAAATTACTTATATGAGAATAAACATGGAATTCTAACTTCATTATCTACTTCACTTAGAGTCGCAGCCTTTAATCAATACATGTGATGGTTTTGATATCTGATCGGATAACACGAAATAAGTAAAAGCTACCTCTCGGTATACTAATACCAAACTACGCATGCATCCACAAAAGAGATAGAAGATGGGTAGACACCAAATATGTTTAGACCCTATATCTCTATAGAATTTGAAAACATAAAGGTTTAAGCACAAGTTATCCACATAGATCACATAGGGCAGCATAATATCTCTATTTACGCCACAAATCATGATGTTAAAACATCAACCTATCCTATGCTAACATGGCAAGTTCTAAATCTCAAGATCCACTCTCGTTTAGCAAGAGATTAACAAATTAGATGTTCGCGATGCATCTAAATACATGAAACACAACCATACGAGGATATCAAGAATTCACCACACATAAATCTTTAAAGCATACAAACTACTAAGCTACATAGATAAATCCGTTAGAATCCCATGACAACGATTAGCTCATAATTGAACCGTTCATCGTCATGGGATTTGATGAAAACATGATATAAAACAAGATATGAACAAAAGAAGCAATAATATTATTAAAACTAAGAGTTGAGAGAACAAATCTAGAATCCAGAATAACACAAAGGATGAAGTAGATCTAGATCCGTTGCTTGTCACGGGCGTTGAATCCTTCTCTCCTTTTCTCCCTTGCAGATCTAAGCTATGATACAATAATAATAACTCATAATATGTCTCTCCCTATTACAATGGTATGATGTGTTTAAATAGGCTCTAAAAGTCTTCCCCAGCAAGAAAATACAAAAACAGAATTATAATAGAATTTCTGCAAGATACGTTTCCTAAATTGATTCTGTTTTTTAAGGAAAATTCGTGGCTGACTTTTCTTCAGATTTTCTGGAACGTTCCCAACGTAATTGGACCTCTGGACTACCTTAGAATGATAGAGAATCTCGTTATCTTCGCGTGGACTGCTTACGGGCCTCAAACGGACTTCTAGAACTCAAGATATGGCCACAACAGTGTAGACTGCGCAACCCTTCTCAGAAATTCGAATTTTAATCAATTAATTCCCCAAAAATTATAGAAGCATCCACCTTAGTCAACATTCTCGTAATTCTGCACAACTAAGCAAAACACATCAAAACTACAATAAACTTGAGTCCAAGACAATCAATTTAAGCTGATATGGAACGCTCCAAGTGGATATAAAATCCACTTATCACACCCCCAAACTTAAACCGATGCTTGTCCTCAAGCATAAACAATAACAACTAACTAACTAACTAGTACCACTTCCGTAGGTGATCACGGTTGCATTTGGCATATGCAACAAGCCCTTTAAACCCCTAGGCAGCCCTAGTGGACGAGTAAGGTCTCGTGAGGGCCTATAGCGAATGTACCCACAAAATCCATCTAACTAAACAATGCAATAACAATGCAATGCATGAATGCAACTAATATGAAAAATACAACGATCCCCTTCAAACTAACCAAAACCAACTACCAAGCAAATATCTTAGAGAATGCAACTAAATCCAAATAGAGCTCGACCAAGTTCCCGTATACTAACAATACATGAACAGAAACGTGCATGTGTGCAATGCTCATCAGAAATACTCCCAAAACTAGGTCAAAGATCATACATGCTCTTCGTCAAGACAATCACAGGTTTATAAATTGAATAGACCGTAGACACTTCATAACCTAAGAACACCTCCATCCTTATCCAAGGTAGACAAAAATTCATGTTTTATTACTAACTTCTACGACACATATATACAAGCATGCTTATTTAACCGTGCAATGGATGAGACCCCGAAAGGCTTATACAGTAATACCCATGTAGCGAGCGTTAGGTTAGTGGATCCCAGACTATAAAAACCTTAGGTCACTAGGCACAAAGTCCCCGCGAACTTAATTACTCGAGTATTAAAGAGCTCACCCTAGTTAATTTTGCATATAAACAATTGACACTTTTGACTCTCTTTTTTTCCCTGCTTTTTGTTTCTTTTCTATGCAATCTGGAATGAGAATTCTCAATTCCAACCCTAGACTACTCATATAAATATGAGCCGGCTACTAGCCATTTGACATCTAGCAATTATTGACAATTATTTACAATTCAAGCATGAAATTCCTGTTTTCCCCCAAACTTCTAGGCCATCAAGGGAATAAAGAAAATTCTAACTATAATCAAGTGATTAAATCTCAAAACATCCAAACAAGCATGACCTCAACCGAGCCCAAAAGCAAACGATGAGACTGTGTAATTAGTTTTGTTTCTGAAACACATAAGTCAATTTCATAGAAACTATAAGTCCACCCTCTATTCATCATTACCACACTCAATTAGACACCTACCTACCAATCAGAATTAGCTCGTCTTAAGGGATCATAAAATATGCAAATGCAACTAATATGAACTCACATGGTATACAAAAAATAAAAACAGAATGTCTTATATGAAACAAACATAATTAATAAGAACATACGCGCAGCCTGCGTGACGCAGGCGCAACCTGCGCGACCTGTTCAAATTTTTTTTTTCTTCTCTCTACACTAATGCATGGGTTGCCTCCCACGAAGCGCTTCTTTAACGTCAATAGCTTGACGTTACTTCCTCAACTCATGGCGGTTTCAAAAGAATAATTGAACCATTCTCCACAGAAAGACCATTCATACGAATGATAACTTCTTGTTTGCTGGCTTTCCACAAATCTCTTCCCTCAGACTTCAACCTGATTTTACTATCCAACAGCTTAATCTTCTTCTTTTTCTTCTTCACACCTCTAATGTGCTTCTCCGACTCGAACGACAAGCTTTCTTCTTTCTTATCATCGGTTTTCCACCTTCGCAACACATTATCATGCCCCTCTTCAAAAATCACTAGCTCATTATTCAAAAGGACATACCTCAAATGTGGTGGAAGTTTCCCAAGCTTTACATTCGAAAGATCTCGAATTGAAGAATTGTCAATGAAATCACTGATGTGATGCTTTAGCCCGTGTGTGTCCGACTTTTTGCTCAATAACTGATCAAACTTCTTTCTCTGACCCGTATCAACTAATTCCACACTGCAACACTCTTCATCCTCTATCGGAAATTTCATGGCCTTGAAGACATTAAAGGTGACATTCTGATCTTGCACCCTCATTGTAAGCTCTCCTTTTTGCACATCAATCAAATTATGGCCTGTAGCTAGAAAAGGCCTTCCCAAGATTATGGGAATCTTCTTGTCTTCTTCAAAATCCAAGATAACAAAATCAGCTGGGAAGATAAGTTTATCAACTTTCACCAAAACGTCCTCCACTATGCCCCTTGGATATGTGATAGATCGATCAGCCAACTGCAAAGAGATATTGGTTGGCTTTGGCTCCGGCAGACCAAGTTGCTTGAACACAGATAAAGGCATGAGATTGATGCTAGCTCCCAAGTCACACAAGCACTTGCTGAAAGAAAGGTTGCCAATCGTGCACGGAATAGTGAAACTCCCCGGATCTTTAAGTTTGGGTGGCAACTTATGCTGCAGAACTGCACTACACTCCTCCGTTAATGCCACAGTTTCAAATTCTTCCAACCTTCTCTTTCGTGACAAAATATCCTTCATGAACTTTGAATACCTCGGCATCTGCTCCAATGCTTCAACAAAAGGAATGTTAATGGACAATTTCTTGAAGACATCCATAAACTTCTGAAACTGTTTCTCTTGACTTTTCTGCAAGCGCCGAGGAAATGGAGGAGGCAGATAGATCTGATTATTCTTTGTAGACTGTTCCGGATTAGACTTTTCAACAGGTTTCTCACTCTTTTCCACTTCAAGTTGATCAGCCACTAAATCAGATTTCTCAATTTCGGGCACTACAGATTTTTCAACCTGCTGATTCTGAACATCTTCATCTTCTTCAACTACTGATTTAGGGCCTGCTGTAACCTTTCCCGATCTCAAAGTCACTGCATTAACCTGTTCTTTGTTCCCCCTTCTGCCTGGATTTGTTTCCGTATCACTAGGAAGAGTCCCCTGTTGCATGTTCAACAAAGCACTTGTAATCTGTCCCATCTGGTTTTCCAAGATCTTTTGAGAAGCTTGAAGGTTCTTCAACATCATCCTCATATCATCCATTTCTGATTTTTCATTAGATGATTGCCCCGCATGAGCCTGGGGTTGCTGCTAAAATCCCGGAGGCTGATTCGATTGCCTTGAAGCATACTGCTGCTGATAACCTTGATTGAATGGCCTTGCTTGCTGACCCTGAAACTGCTGATAGGGCTGCTGAGGTTGTTGAGCACCTTGGTTGTTGCTCCAGCTGAAGTTAGGATGATTCCTGTTGTTTGGAGGATAGGTGGCTGGAACTGGTGCAGCAGGTCTCTGAAAATTACTTACAAACTGTGCTGATTCAGAAGAGATAGCACACTGAATCGTCTCGTGTGCGCCTGCACATAGCTCACAAATACTCGCAACCTGCTGAACTCCATAATTAGCAAGAGAATCCACCTTCATTGTAAGAGCCTTCAACTGAGCTGCAATAGCTGAAGCTGTGTCAACTTCAAGAACACCTGCTACCCTGCCTTGTGATAGCCTCTGTGTTGGATTTTGATATTCATTAGCATCCATCGTCTCAATTAGATCATATGCCTCCGCATAGCTCTTAGCCCACAGAGCTCCACCTGATGCTGCATCTAACAAAGGTCTAGACTGTGCTCCCAACCCATTGTAGAAACCATTGATAATCATCCAATCAGGCATGCCATGATGTGGACACCTACGAAGCATCTCCTTATAACGTTCCCAAGCCTCACACAAAGATTCACCAGATTGCTGTTGAAATTGAGTTAACTGGTTCCTTATTGCTGCAGTTTTCGCCATAGGGAAGAATTTAGTAAGGAACTTCTGAGCAAGATCCACCCATGTAGTAATGGAACCAGCTGGTAGAGATTGTAACCAGCCCTTAGCCTTATCCCTCAGAGAGAATGGGAAAAGCCTCAACTTGATAGCATCCTCCGACACACCATTAAATTTGAAAGTGTCGCATATCTCGATAAAGTCCCAAATATGCATGTTAGGATCCTCCGTAGAAGCACCCCCAAACTGAACCGAATTCTGCACCATCTGAATTATGCTCGGCTTGATCTCAAAGTTGTTTGCTGCAATAGCTGGCCTGACAATACTAGATTGTATGTCATTGATCTTTGGCTGCGAATAGTCCTTCAAAGCCTTGACTGCTGCTGGTAAGTCTGCCATCTCTTTTACTGCTGCAAGTTCTTCTTCTGCCAGTTTACGAGTTTGCAAACGTGTTCGCATACACGTTCAAGTACCTGAAAACACCACGAAACAAACTAACTAAGTAAGAAAAAAAATCCGAGTTAGTGAACGCTAACGACCACTGATGACAAGCACATAAACAAAACAAAACACCGATGATCCCCGGCAGCAGCGCCAAAAACTTGTTAACAAAATATCACGCAAGCGTACGTGGTCACAAGTAATATATAAGGTTAAGTCCAAATTCGTTCCCACAGGGATCAGGTTATGGTTCTTTTCAGCTAATGTGCCTATTCAACAATGTATGACCATAATTCACTGCTAAGACAAGTAATTAATTGAGATTTTAATTAACTAAATTTAACTAATATGCAATTTAAGAATTAACTAGCTAATGAGTTCTAAAATCAAATTACTTATATGAGAATAAACATGGAATTCTAACTTCATTATCTACTTCACTTAGAGTCGCAGCCTTTAATCAATACATGTGATGGTTTTGATATCTGATCGGATAACACGAAATAAGTAAAAGCTACCTCTCGGTATACTAATACCAAACTACGCATGCATCCACAAAAGAGATAGAAGATGGGTAGACACCAAATATGTTTAGACCCTATATCTCTATAGAATTTGAAAACATAAAGGTTTAAGCACAAGTTATCCACATTGATCACATATGGCAGCATAATATCTCTATTTACGCCACAAATCCTGATGTTAAAACATCAACCTATCCAATGCTAGCATGGCAAGTTCTAAATCTCAAGATCCACTCTCGTTTAGCAAAAGATTAACAAATTAGATGTTCGCGACGCATCTAAATACATGAAACACAACCATACGAGGATATCAAGAATTCACCACACATAAATCTTTAAAGCATACAAACTACTAAGCTACATAGATAAATCCGTTAGAATCCCATGACAACGATTAGCTCATAATTGAACCGTTCATCGTCATGGGATTTGATGAAAACATGATATAAAACAAGATATGAACAAAAGAAGCAATAATATTATTAAAACTAAGAGTTGAGAAAACAAATCTAGAATCCAGAATAACACAAAGGATGAAGTAGATCTAGATCCGTTGCTTGTCACGGGCGTTGAATCCTTCTCTCCTTTTCTCCCTTGCAGATCTAAGCTATGATACAATAATAATAACTCATAATATGTCTCTCCCTATTACAATGGTATGATGTGTTTAAATAGGCTCTAAAAGTCTTCCCCAGCAAGAAAATACAAAAACAGAATTATAATAGAATTTCTGCAAGATACGTTTCCTAAATTGATTATGTTTTTTAAGGAAAATTCGTGGCTGACTTTTCTTCAGATTTTCTGGAACGTTCCCAACGTAATTGGACCTCTGGACTACCTTAGAATGATAGAGAATCTCGTTATCTTCGCGTGGACTGCTTACGGGCCTCAAACGGACTTCTAGAACTCAAGATATGGCCACAACAGTGTAGACTGCGCAACCCTTCTCAGAAATTCGAATTTTAATCAATTAATTCCCTAAAAATTATAGAAGCATCCACCTTAGTCAACATTCTCGTAATTCTGCACAACTAAGCAAAACACATCAAAACTACAATAAACTTGAGTCCAAGACAATCAATTTAAGCCGATATGGAACGCTCCAAGTGGATATAAAATCCACTTATCAATATTTGTGTGGTGATCACGGAAGGTTTAGTCACGTTATAATAGTGACGAATGCCGCCAGAATCTCATATTGATATAGTAGACGGACCAGATTGTTTTAGTAAAATCTAAAGGATAATGAATAGCATAAGGTTGTGCACTAAAGATTATATATAATTGATTTTCGATTAATATGCAGCCCAAGTGGGAGATTGTTATTACTATTATTGTAATAATAATTTATGTGGGCTATATATTAATATTCAATTATATTTAGCTATTTATTTTATTGGGTTAAATTAAGTGATCAAATAAGAAACCCATTAAGATTTTAATTATTGTTTGGACTAAATGAGTGGATACCCAATATACAAAGCCCAATTTAATTATAATGGGAAGTTAAATTAGGCGGTATACAAAAGGGTTATAGTCCCCAATATATTAAACACGTAACAGAGCTTTTCTTCTCCCCATCAGAGAGAGCTTGGTGTGGAAACCTAAGGGTGTTTGATTGAGGAAGACAATAACAAGTACACAAGGAAAAGGACTCCTACCGATATTACTTTATCATGGATACAGGTACGCTTTCGCTTAATGATTTAATCTCGATAATTGAATATGATGTTTCGATCCTTGTCTCTATTTTAGAGAAATAAGTATTTATAGAATTGTTATATTCTGTCAGTAAGGCGTTGTGCTTCGATGGTACCGGCTATATTGATTGGATATATTGTAAACATAGTATGTTATTATTATTTTAAGTTATTATAAATAGATATATCATTTGAATAAGGTAAGAGATGATGTGGAATCTTCTTACAGGTCTCTAGAGATTCGACAAATATAGTCAACATCATGAGGTTGACTAAAAGGGTTGACTAAAAATATAGACAAGGGAAATGATCCATTGTAGTTGATTTTTTTTTACATAATCTCTATAATTTTTATTTATAATAAGTTTTAAACTTTTAATTACTTTTAACTAAGGATTCTACATGGATGGAGATGCTCTTATATCTTATTATACCACCCGATATAACTTTTGTATAAATCGCATAATTCATGTGCGTAATTAAGAAGAATCGCATCCGACATATGCACAATCAAGTCATCGTCGCATGTACTTTATGTGTGGTCGATATAAAGATCTTCTCCATTTTCATATCAAAGATCTTGATTTTTTCTTTATAAAAAAAAGATCTTGATTTTTCTGGATTTGTTCGAGTACTGCAATATAGTAAGTAGTCTAAAATAACTTTTGATAAAAAAAATTATAAAATAACGAACATGAACTTGTGGAGTGAAAATTATATGAAAATTTTGCATGCAAAATGTCAATTGATATATTATTGTCTTTGCACACAATTGTGCAGGAGAAATTCATGAAATATAATTATAATTTTACCAACAAAAAGTTTACTGTATGAAAGCACAATGGAAAACAAGTCATTTAATAATAAGGAATTGAATTGGATTTTTTTTTAATTTTATCAAGAATTCGGTAAGAGTTTTTGTTTTTTTCTTCCTCATTCTAATTCCAATTTCTTCATACTTTATTTCAAAATTCTTATTTTCAATCCATTCATGCTTGTCAATGAAGAATATGATTTATGCAATATTAATTTATTATCACCAATACTAGATTTCAATAAATTTGAAAAAATGTTATAAAAAAGTATAAATAATTTTTAAACGGTGAATGTTCTTTACAAATTTGACTTAATTCTTGAATATCCACATCATTCCATCAGTTATTTGATATAAATTATGATTGATATGAGCATTTTTTTTGAAATTATCGAATTTGCATTAAATCAAAGCTGAATCATACATCATTGTCTCCAACACAGATGATGGAGGAAACCCAAAAACGTTTGAGCAATTTACCAGACAAGGTTCCCTAGCTAGCAAATAGACAACCTTACTGGCCTGCTTTTTAACATGAGAAATAGAAATATCAGGACAAATACTAAGTAATGACCTACACTCTTGGAGTACATTACCCACTTTGTTAGATATTGATTCAAGTGATATCAGGATCTGGACTGTTGATCAGATACTGATGCTGATGTCATCAGTAGTACAACGTCAGTATTAGGGGTTATCAGTATTGGAAGCTGGTATTAGTCCAAAGATCAAGGAAGATTGATTTATCGACTCCTATTTTATAGGATCGTAGCTATAAGTTAGGATATGTATTGTAAACAGTTGTTAATTGATTTGACATATCTTGTAATTGATAGAGTAGCTGTGTGATGTATATAAATACAGTTTAGGTTTTACATTTTGTAATCGCTTACATGAGATATCTTGTAACCTAGCAGCTCTCAAGAACATCAGAATTTCTTGAGAGAGCTTGTAACAGTTTTATATCAGAGTTAATAAAGCTCTTATTTATTCATACCTGTGTTATCATTTCTGTTCACGTCGAAAATCTTATACAATTGTATTCAACCCCCCTTCTACAATTGTTAATTACTTGGCAACAATTGGTATCAGAGCTAACTGATTAATTACAATCAGAAACGATCTTAAGATGTCGACAAGCAAGTATGAGAGTATTAAAATCCCTGTCCTCAAAAAGGCCGAATACCCTACATGGAGGGTAAAGATGTTGATGTATCTGGAAGCAACTGATCCTAACTATCTCAATCGGATATATGATGGTCCATATATCCCTAAGAGACTGGTTGCTAGAACAGATACTGTACCTGAGCACTATGTTCAGAAGAAAAAGGCTGAATGGACTCCCGAGGAAAAGGCTGAAGTACTCAGAGATGCAAATGTGAAGAATATCCTTCATAATAGTCTTGATGCTGTCATGTCAAACAGAGTGATAGCATGTAAAACTGCTAAGGAGATCTGGGAAACTTTGGAAACTCAATGCTAGGACACTGAATCTATCAAAAGGAACAGATGGGCTCTGTTGATTCAAGAGTATGAACAGTTTGATGCAAAATCTGATGAGAGCCTCACTGATCCGTATGATAGATTTCTGACACTATTGAATAATTTATCTCTGGTAGGTAAAGAGTATGAGCCAGAGGACTTGAACACCAAGTTTCTTAGAGCTTTGCCTGAGGAGTGGGATACTCAAACCTCGATCATTAGGAATCAGTATGATCTTAATGTTGTGTCTCTTGATGAAGTCTATGGGATGCTAAGAACCCATGATCTTGAGGTTCAACAAAGAAAGAATAAGAAAAGCAATAAAGTAAAGGTTGTTGCTTTAAATGTTGAATCAAAATCAAAAGGAAAAGCTGTGGAGGTTTCAAGGAGAAGAAGTAGAGTAGCTGAGTCCAATACTGATGACTCATCATCAGATCCTGATGCCAATCTTGATACTGATACTGATGATGACTCTACTGATTCTGACATGATGGAAATGGTTGCTATGATAGTCAAAGGCTTCAAGAAGATGAAGTTCAGAAAGGCTAGAAGATAAGGTAACTTTCAGAAGAAACCTTTCAATGCTAACAAGAACAGGTACAAGAAGAATGAAGGCAAAGGCAGCAAGTTTGACAAGTCAAAGGTCAAATGCTACAACTTTGATGGAATGGGTCACTTTGCAACTGAATGCAAAAAGGCTAAGACCAAATCTCTTATCTCATCAAGCAAGGATTTGATGGACTCTTCCTCAAAATCTGAAGAGGAAAAGGTGAACTATGCATTGATGGCAAATGTTGATGAGATTGGCGCTCCTGAAAATAAGGTACCTGAAACTGTTTTTGATTTTAATACTGATAATGTTTCTGAGTTAAGATCATTCTTAAAGTCTCTGCATATTAGCTTTAGAAGTCAATCTCTTGAAAATGCTAGAATAATATCTGAGATGTCAGAATTGTCTAAAAGAAATGATCATCTAGAAGCTAAGTTACTCTTTATGCAAGAAGTACAAAATGAATGTGATAAGGCTAGGCACATGAAATTAGAAATAGAATTTAAATGTACTTCTCTTGAAAAGGAAATTAAAGATGCTAATGAGAAACTCAGAACCTGGACTCACTTTGGAACAAAGACACATGAAATAATCACTGACAAAAATTGGA
This sequence comes from Saposhnikovia divaricata, assembly GCA_036435485.1. Taxonomy (NCBI): domain Eukaryota; kingdom Viridiplantae; phylum Streptophyta; class Magnoliopsida; order Apiales; family Apiaceae; genus Saposhnikovia; species Saposhnikovia divaricata. Next base: position 47,105,132 of record CM071594.1, on the reverse strand, counting down.
AAGAGTGTCTAGGTTATAAACCAGAAACAGATCAGAAAAAGAATAAAGGAAAAGTTGTTTTTAGTGAGTCAACAAAACCAAAGATCTACAGACATGTAATAGACAACACCAAATATGATATTAAACCTGTCAATTTTGTGTATAGTAAAGATTCCAATTCAGTTACTGAAAAGGGATCAACTTCTACTGAACAAAATACAGAGAATGTGTCTAAAAATGTTAAGTTGACAAATTCAAAGAATGAAGGTCTTTTGTCTAAAAAACAACTGAGAGACAGAATTTGTGAAGTTATAGGTAGAAAGAAAACATCTATTGCTAAGAGAAATAGGAATGATAAAGTTGGAATAATCAAAGAGAATAATTACAAGTATATTCCAAATGCACCAAGAAAAGTGTGTTTCAGCTGTGGTAACTCTAATCATCTTGCTATTGATTGCAGGAGAAGTAAAAAGAAGGCTACTGTAGTTCCTAAGTCTGACATTAGGAATATATCAGTATTTTATAAACCACAGAATCCCTGTTTTCACTGTGGCAATAAATGGCATTCTATTTATACATGTGAAGAATACCATAGTTTGTACTACGACCATTATGATCCATTACCAAAGTTTAATAAAAGTGCAAATTCTGGTAAAACAAAGAGTGTGAATACTAAGCATGCATTTGTTAATTCTGATAATGACAAAGCAAATTCTGATGGATTCAAATCTGACAGGACTGCTTTTGTTAAAAAGACTTCTGCTGCTAAAAATGTTAAATTGCATGCAAAAAGAACCCAACAAGTGTGGGTTCTTAAAAATTCTAACTGAGTTCTTTGTGTTTCTGATTGCAGGGTAAAAATAAAAATGTGTTAGTCATGGATAGTGGATGCTCTGTGCACATAACTGGACACAAAACCTTGCTATTAGAATTTGAGGAGAAAGCTGGCCCAACAGTGTCTTATGGAGATGGCAACATTGGACAAACTTTGGGATATGGCAAGATAATCATTGGAAATGTCATCATTGATCAAGTAGCTCTGGTGAAGGGACTCAAACACAATCTGCTAAGTGTTAGTCAAATCACAGACTGAGGTTATCATGTCAACTTCTATGACTCTCATTTTGAAGTAATCTGCAAGGCATCAGGAAAAGTTGCCCTAACTGGTCTAAGGCATGGTAACATATATGAATCCAACATCTACACCAATACTGATGATCCCTCTACATGTCTCATCAGCAAAGCCTCAGTAGATGAAAGTTGGAATTGGCACAAGAAGCTTTCTCATCTCAACTTCAATAACATCAATGAGTTGGTTAAGAAAGATTTGGTGCGAGGATTACCAAAGGCATTGTATACTCCTGATGGACTCTGTGATGCTTGTCAGAAGGTTAAACAGAGAAGGACATCATTCAAGAGTAAAACAGAATCCTCAATTGATGAACCATATCACATGCTTCACCTTGACTGGTCCAGACCAGTCAACATAATGTCCATCAGTAAGAAAAGGTATACTCTAGTCATTGTTGATGAATGTAATAGATTTACCTGGGTGTATTTTCTGCACAGAAAAGATGAAACTGCTGAGATACTTTTGGACCATGTGAGACTCATTGAAACTGGTACAAAGCATAAAGTCAAGATTCTAAGAAGTGATAATGGAACTGAATTTAAGAATTCAGTAATGGAAGAGTTCTGCAAATACAAAGGAATAGTTCAACAATTCTCTGCTCCTGGCACACCCCAGCAAAATGGAGTAGTTGAAAGAAAGAACAAAACTCTTATTGAAGCTGGCAGAACTATGTTGGAGGAAGCTAAACTACCTACATATTTCTGGGCAGAAGCAATCAACACAGCATGCTATACTCAGAACATTACTTTAATCAACAGGCATGGTGTAACTCCTTATCAAATGATTAAAGAAAAGAAGCCTAGTCTGAAGCATCTACATGTGTTTTGATGCAAGTGCTTTGTTCTAAGACCTCATCCAGAACAGCTATGAAAGTTCGAGACTAAAGTTGATGAGGGGATCTTTATTGGCTATCCAACAACTAGAGCCTTTAAAGTCTACAATCTAAGAATAAAGACAATCATGGAGTCTATCAATGTATCTTTAATGATAAGAAGATAACAGGGATTGCTGAAGACTCACATGACAGTTTGATTTTTGCAAATGAAGCTACCAAGAATCCTCATGAAACCATGTTAGATACTGATACTCCATCAGATCCTGACGATCCTCTCATTCCTGATGAGACACAAATTATTGATGGTAATGCAAATGTTGAGGGGGAGCAACAACAAGAAACCATCAATACAGAAATAACTCAAACATCAGGAGGAGATTCATCAGAAACAGATTCAAGTGATAATTCTGACAGTAGATCAGAAGGAGATAGCACTATCTCAGGGGGAGCTTCTAACAATTCTAGTTCTTTTGAAAACAACACCAATCCAGGGGGAGCATCAAATTCAAGAAATGATTTACCATCAGCAAGGAAATGGACTAAAAGTCACACTCCTAATTTAATTATTGGGAATCCTGATGCAGGTGTTAAAACCAGAAGTGCAACTCAAAATGAATGTCTTTATCATAACTTTCTATCAAAGGAGGAGCCTAAGAAAGTTGAAGATGCACTCAAGGATGCTGATTGGGTTACAACTATGCAAGAAGAACTAAATGAGTTTGAAAGAAATGAAGTCTGGAAACTTGTACCAAGGCCAAAGGGTAGGTCAATTGTGGGTACAAAGTGGGTGTTCAGAAATAAGACAGATTCAGATGGCACAATTGTAAGGAATAAAGCAAGACTAGTTGCAAATGGGTATTCTCAACAGGAAGGAATAGATTATGATGAGACTTTTGCTCCTGTTGCAAGGCTAGAAGCTATCAGAATCTTTCTGGCATATGCAGCTCACAAGAAATTCAAAGTTTTCCAGATGGATGTTAAGAGATGGAGAATTGGAAGAGGAGGTATATGTTGAACAACCTCCTGGCTTCATTGATCCTAAATATCCAGATTATGTCTATAGACTGGATAAAGCACTTTATGGACTAAAGCAAGCTCCAAGAGCCTGGTATGAAACATTGGCCCAATTCTTACTGAAAGTGGATTCAAAAGAGGTACAATTGATAAAACCTTGTTTTATTTGAATCAGGGTAAGGATTTGCTGTTAGTTCAAATTTATGTTGATGATATCATTTTTGGGTCAACTAACTCCAAATTGTGTGAGAAGTTTTCAAAGCTAATGCAGTCTAGATATCAAATGAGCATGATGGGAGAAATGAGCTATTTCTTAGGTCTGCAAGTTAAACAGACTGATGATGGGATTTTTGTCAATCAGTCAAAGTACACAAAGAACTTATTAAAGAAGTTTAACATGCAAGACAGTTCTACTGCTTTAACTCCCATAGCTACAGCTACTAAGCTTGATCCTGATCAAGGTATTGAGGTAGATGTAACTAACTACAGAGGTATGATTGGCTCACTTTTGTATCTAACTGCTAGTAGACCAGATATCATGTATGCAACATGTCTATGTGCAAGATTTCAGGCAAATCCTATGGAACCACATCTTATTGCAGTTAAAAGGATTTTAAGATACTTGAAAGGAACTCCATCTCTTGGCCTTTGGTATGCTAGAGAATCTGATTTTAGTTTATGTGGATACTCAGATGCTGATTTTGCAGGATGCAAAATAGACAGGAAAAGTACTTCAGGCAGTTGTCAGTTTCTGGGAGGAAGACTAGTTTCTTGGTTTAGTAAAAAGCAAAAGTCTATCTCTACATCAGCTGCTGAAGCTGAGTACATTGCTGCTGGAAGCTGTTGTGCTCATATAATGTGGATGAGAAATCAGCTAATGGACCATGGTTTGTCATATTCAAAAATACCTATTTATTGTGATAACCAAAGTGCTATTGCTATGACAGGAAATCCAGTTCAGCATTCTCTTACTAAGCATATTAGTATCAGATATTATTTCATAAGAGAGCAAGTACTGGAAGGGATAATTGAGCTACACTTTGTTCCTACTGATCAACAGCTAGCTGATATATTCACCAAGCCACTTCCTGAAGCTATTTTTACAAAATTGGTGAATTAATTAGGAATGGTGAACTATGAGAGTTTCTGAGAACAAGGGGAGATCAAATACTGATGATCATAAGATCCTGATGCATATCGAATCCTGACGAAAAGTCAATCCTGACTTTAGTCAAACATCGAATCCTGATGCAACGGTTTATTTATTAGTATAATGATCAGGATCTAAATGCTTCCTTTTTGTTCTGTTTCCTTAATTTATTTGTGGCCATTGTTAATGAACTTGTGAATTATGTGATTACTTTAATTAGTTTTTCATGATTACTACTGTGACTTCTTACTTCACAAATCAGTTCAATAATATAAAAGTGCAGTAAATAATGAATAAGATTAGAGAAACAAGGTTTTTCATTGATAATAAAAAAGAGATTACATGCATACATCAAATTTTTTTGTTTTCTCTATCTACTAATCTATTCAACAGCAAAAGAAAAGTGAAGTCCAAACCACTCCATTGCTAGCAGCTATCCCAGATCCCATCTTTGCCACTTTGTTTGGGTGGAAGTTGATAGGGATAAGGTTATTTTTTATGACATATTCATTAACAATGGTTGGTGGTTTTGGATGAGGATGCCTTAGAGGAAAGCCATTTGAATGTTGCTTGGAGAGCAGCATCGATGTCGATCACTTTTGCAGGTTTTTCCTTCTCGATCTCTTCAAGACTGGCATCCATCTGCAGCCACAAAGTCTCAAGTTGCCTTTCCCAGTCAAAGGCTTCAAACTCTTCACGAGTATAACTAAAGATATCTCTTTTCTCTACGAGACGGAGATTCTTTTCTTTAATAAACAGGCTTGACATCTTTTCACTAAGGTGTTCTCGTTGAAAGGGTTTTTAGATTTTTTTAGAAGAGAATGAAGGGTTCAAGGTTAAAGAGATAGTGGACAAGTCTCGGCATGTTAAATAGAGGTAGGAGACTAACGAGGACATGAAGTGTTTCGTATTCTGATTTTTACCGGTACCAGGTATTTTTAGATTGTGATATTTGATTTCTCAAAATTAAATATTTTATTGCCATATTTCTTATCATTATCACAATTGTATTTCTTGAATAAAAGGTACGAGCGCGTGTGTTTCACTCACAGATACATATAGATACACATTGTAAATCGTGTCGCGTGCGGTTATCATCACTCTCCCACGTATATCAGTCCACTACTTATGTTTGCACAAATCAGAGACTGACACCTGTTTTGAGAAATAATTTGTTTTGTTTAAAATCAATTTAATATTCTAAATTGTCAATTATTCTCAAATGATCAGTATTACATCTTCTTTTTCTCTCTGTGCGAACATAAACTCTAATTTTCAAAATCTCAATTTCCCACACATTCTCAACAATAATGGAAGCCTCATCATTCATAAACAGTAAGGTTGTAATCAACGGAGTTACTTTTGCTACTAACAACTTCGTTGTAGTTCTTGATCATGAAGATTTTCCCAATGATTTTCATATCATTCAGGACTTTATGGCCTCAAGCCCAATCAACTATGCTCTAACACAACATGTCAAGATCTCTTTTAATTCTATTATGCAGGTATGGAATACTGATGTCTTTGGGAAAGGATCTGCATCAAGAAAGCCTCAAATGAACTTTGAATACAATGGTGTTACACATCATGTGACTCCTGAAGTTGTAGTTGAAGCTCTTCACTTACCATATCTCAATGGTAAGACTCCTAACAATATTCCTGATTCATCACTTCTTGAGTTTGCCATAAGTCTAGGTGTAGAAATATCAGAATTTGATAAAGGAATATTTGCAATAATTGTAAATACCTTTAGACTGATTTGTGTATATTCTAATGGCTGATAATTAGGATGGTGAATCATGTAATTACTGATTTTTAGGATCTAGATTAGTCATATTACCTAGAAGAGGTCTAGTAGAGTAAGTATAAATAGTGGATGACTTGTGTACTACAAATAACTTTTATAAAGGAGATTTATTCCTACTAAACTTTAGATTTATTCATACGAAACTTCATGGTATCAGAGCTGTGGTAGTCAGATCTTTTCAGAACAATTTTGGGCTTCAATTAACACTTCTGGGCTCAATTCTTCTTCAATCTCACTCCAAAATTACATATTTCTGGTTGTTCCAACCAAAACTTTTATATAAATGGCTCTTAAATCAGCCAATGTCATCTATAAATCAGCTTCTATTGTCACCAACGATTATGACAAAACCAGACATATCTCAGATTATGGAATCAGTACGGCTCCAACATCACCTGGACTTGTCAGTTTATGCAGCAACTGATGGATTCAAATTGAAGCTCAAACAAAGCAAATGTCATTGCAATGTGTCATCCAAAATCTATGCCTCGCGCATATATTGCTACCTCCAACAACGGTACTTGGATAGTTGACTCGGGCGCTTTTGATCACATGACAAGTGATTTTCAAGTCTTCAATACCTTCAAACCATGTGCAGATTCAGATTCCCACACAGTCAGAACTGCCGATGGATCTCTCTCAAAAGTGATAGGAACTGGATCTGTAACATTATCAAACAATCTTCATCTCAAATCTGTTTTATTTGTCCCCACATTAAGTTGCAATCTTCTTTCAATCAGCAAACTTGCTCGAGATATGAATTGTATAATCAAGTTCTATCAAAATCATTGTGAATTTTAGGTTGAGGGCTCGGAAAAAGTGTTTGGCAGTGCTGAAATGCATGATGGACTCTATATTCTCAAGGATTCTCATACATCTAAACAGCATAAATCAACTGTTGGTAAACATTCTAATTCAGTATTCAATTCGATTGCTGTTTCAAATGAAAATCATACCATGTTGTGGCATTTTTGCCTTGGACATCCAAGTTTTGGTTATCTTGAAAGGTTGTTTCCTCACTTATTTGTCCACAAGAAATCAAAATTTTTTCATTGTGAAGTCTGTCAACTTGCTAAACACACTCGAAACTCATATCATACTGTTCCTTATAAACCTTCGCAACCTTTCTTAATGATACATAGTGATATTTGGGGACCCTCTCGAGTAACTAGTATCAATGGATCTAGATGGTTTATATCCTTCATTGATGATCACACTAGGACAACATGGACATTTCTTATGAAAGAAAAATCTGAAACTGCATCTATCTTCAAAAGTTTTCATTTGATGATTCAAAATCAATTCAAACAAAAGATCCAAATTCTGAAAACTGACAATGGAAGGGAATATTTTAACTCCACTCTTGGTCCATACTTATTAGATCAAGGGATTGTTCATATTATTTCATGTGTTGATACTCCACAACAAAATAGAGTGGCTGAGAGAAAAAATAGACATCTTCTTGAAGTTTCGAGATCAATCATGTTTGCAAGTCATGTCCCTAAACACTTTTGGGGGGAAGCTATACTCACGTCAACCTATCTTATAAATCGTATGCCTAGTAGAGTCTTACAATTCAGAACCCCAAGAAAGTTGTTAGAAGACACTTTTCCTCATATTTCATCTTTATCTTCAAATCTTCCACTAAAAAATTTTGGATGTACGTCATTTGTCCATATTTATGATCATAAAAGAACAAAACTTGATCCAAAGTCTCACAAGTGTGTCTTCATTGGGTATTCAAATAGTCAAAAAGGATACAAGTGTTACTCTCCAGTTACGAGAAGAGTCTATCACACTATGGATGTCTCCTTTTGAACATCAATCTTTCTTTCCCAAACCTGCTATTCAAGGACAAGGTTCACATGAAAATCAGTTTCAAGAAATATTCGATCATCATACCTCATTTCCTCAACCTAATTTTGAGACACATGGACATCAAAACATATCTTTGTCTATCCATCCAAATACATCAAAATCAGCAGAGTTTCCTCTTCCTTCTTTGCCTATACAAACCAATCTCAATCCAGAAAACACACCTAGCATGTCCCTACTACAACCTATAATCAGTCCAAACTCAACATCCTCTTCGGGAATCCCTAATATCTTTTCAAACTCAAGAACCAGGTGAGAAAGGTAACAAAGAATTACTTGTTTATAGTAGAAGAAAAGCTAAAAATATAGAGGTCGATATGCAAGACAAGAACTGTTCAGACACTCATCAAAACTCTCTTGACCATGAAAATCTTGAAGGTGACGATTCTAACAGTCATGAGTTAGTTTCTCCTACTATTGATGATATTGATTTACCTATTGCTCACCGAAAAGGTGTTAGAAGCTGTACCAATCACCCTATTGAAAAATATGTTGCTTATGGGAAATTAACACCTATGTATCGAGCTTTTGTCTCTTCTCTTGATCTTGTTCAGATTCCCAAAGACATTCATGAAGCTTTAAAAGATCCTAAATGGAAGATTGCAGTACAGGAAGAAATTAATGCTCTTGAAAAATGGTACTTGGGTTCTCACTCAGATTCCTCAAGGGAAGCGGACTGTTGGTTGCAAGTGGATATTCACCATCAAGTATAATTCAGACGGGAGTATTGATAGATACAAGGCTCGATTGGTTGCCAAAGGATTCACACAATCATATGGTGTTGACTATCAGGAGACATTTGCCCCAATTGCAAAACTTAATACCGTAAGATTTTTACTATCACTTGCGATGAATTGTGATTGGCCTTTACATCAGTTGGATGTAAAAAATACATTTCCCAATGGGGATCTCAAAGATGAGGTATACATGGACATTCCACCTAGAATGGAGAAGCCTTACAATGGGCAATTGGTGTGCAGACTTATCAAACTATTTATGGCTTAAAACAATCTCCCAGAGAATGGTTTTGGAAGTTCTCAAAGTCACTTATTAAGCATGAATATACTCAATGTCAGGCAGATCATACCATGTTCGTCAAGTTCTCATCAACAGGAAAAAAAGCAATTCTCATTGTCTATGTAGATGACATAATCATAATTGGAGATGACTCGGATGAAATTTCAAAACTCAAAAGACTTATTGCCTTAGAATTTGAAATCAAAGATCTCGGGCCCCTCAAATATTTTCTTGGATTGGAAGTAGCTCGATCAAAAGATGGAATTGTTATATCTCAACGAAAATACATCTTAGATCTTCTAAAAGAAACAGGAATGTTAGGGTGTAAACCAGTTGACACTCCAATGGATCCAAATTTAAAGGTAAATCGAAGTAAGGATTCAACTCCAGTAGAAAGGGGGAGTTACCAACGACTAGTGGGAAAACTACTCTATCTCACTCATACTAGGCCTGATATCGTCTATCCTATCAGCGTGGTGAGTCAACACATGCATAATCCTTGTGAGGAGCACTTGGATGCAGTTTATCGTATTCTGAGATATTTAAAAATGACACCAGGTCTCGGATTGTATTTTAGAAAACATAATGACCGAGACTTGAAGATTTACATGGATTCTAGTTGGGGTGGAGAGCTGACTGAAAGGTGATCAACTAGTGGTTATTGCACCTATGTATGGGGCAATTTAGTCACTTGGCGAAGCAAAAAGCAATCTGTGGTCTCAAGAAGTAGCGCAGAGGCAGAATATCGAGCCTTGGCCTTGGCTATTTGTGAAGGGATGTGGATCAAAAGGCTGATGAAGGAATTGAGGTGTGACTCTCTGAATTCCTTTAAAGTATACACTGACAGTACAACTGCAATAGACATTGCTAAAGACCCAGTTCAACATGATCGAACTAAACATATTGAAATAGACCGGCACTTCATTTATGAGAAGTTGAATTCAAAGTTAGTTGAGCTTAACTACATTCCTACAAAGAAGTAGATTGCTGACATCTTTACAAAGGCCTTACCAAGATCGAGTTTTGAAGAATTCATTTCCAAGCTAAGTTTGTATAACATATACAACTCAGCTTGAGGGGGAGTGTAGAAATATCAGAATTTGATAAAGGAATATTTGCAATAATTGTAAATATCTTTAGATTGATTTGTGTATATTCTAATGGCGGATAATTAGGATGGTGAATCATGTAATTACTGATTTTTAGGATCTAGATTAGTCATATTACCTAGAAGAGCTCTAGTAGAGTAAGTACAAATAGTGGATGACTTGTGTACTACAAATAACTTTTATAAAGGAGATTTATTCCTACTAAACTTTAGATTTATTCATTCAAAACTTCACTAGGTTACAATGGAGAGCCAAAGAAATTTAGGAGCCTGTACAGAACCAAGCTTAAGAAGGAATGTAATTTCTTCTTTGATACAATTAGTAGATGCTTCCTGAACAAAGTTTCAAACTTTGATGCACTACCAACTGGCTCTGTTAAAATTAGGCACTCTCTAGTTCATGATCTTTCTTTTGATTATGGGACTTTTATTCTGAAAGCATTAAGTGATAGAAAAGAAGAAAAATATGGTTATGTCTGCTTTCTTATATTTCTTCAATTGATATTCTCTCACTTATGTCCAAATGCTACATTTGAAAATGATACAATATAACTTATCTGTAGAATTTCAGAAAATAACATAAAGTCCTTAGTCAATTCTGATAAGGCAAATGGCTTTGAGGGAAATCCTTACATTCCTGATGAGGTCTGGCTTCTCTTGAAAAAGAGATTGCCTGTTCTTTATGGCTCAGCAACAAGTGCTATGGGACAGGACCAAACACATCCTATTCCTGACATAAGCACATCACACAAACAACAATCTAAACAGTCAACCACCTCTGGTGTCTCCCAAAAGGCATCAATTGTAAAAGAAAAGAAATCAGCTAGATCTGATGTGTCTGGAAGACAATCAGGATCAAAGGATACCTCCACTCCTACCCTCACTCAAAAGAAGTCACAAGGGGGTGCACAAGGGGTCCTGGTTAAGAAGAAACCTGGTCTTAAGGTTGATGATTCTTTAATTAAAATGGGTGTGTACAAAGAAATAGGAGAGAAAAGGAAGTTTTTACAGTCAGAGGATTCTACTTCTGATTCTGGTGATGATACATTGCCTTTATCAATTGCATTAAAGAAAAAAGGAAGTTACTGCAGTTGCTACTGAAGAAATGGCTATCTCTGAAAAGCCAAAGAAAAGAAGAAAGATTATCAACAAAAGCAGTTATTACATTCATCTGGAAATACAGAATCTTATTGATGATACAAAGACTATTGTTGAAGTCTCTACCAATCCTGACAACTCATCAGTTCCTGACACAACTGTCAATCTTGACACTTCTACTCCTGATAATTCACCTGTGAAGACTGTTGAGATTTCTGATTCTTCAGCATCTACTTCTCCAAAACGAAGAATAGTTCAGATGTCAGTGGAGTAAGTGAATGCTATTGTTGCGCAGCTTGGTTTAGAACCAACACCACTTCAAAAGAAACATGCTGAAGCAAGGGTTTTTCATAGACAGAAGAAACAGAGGATCACTTCACCTCTGAAAGGATCTAGTCCACAAGAACCTGAACTTCAAAGGAGTTCAGAAGCTACTGAAGATCTAGTCACACAAGAACCACCCACTCAAAGTGTGGGTGCAGACATTTCTCACTAGTACAGAATGGACTTTATATGTCATTTCTTTTATGTCGGTTGTACCCCAAGGCGACATATATTCATCTCTTATGCATCGCATAGTTAGTTAATCGACACATATTAATATTCTTAAATAATTTTATGTGTCGGTACTTTAATTACCCGACACATATAATTATTATATATGTTGGTTGATTTAAAAGCGACATAAATATTAAATTTACATCGGTCTTATTTAGGCGACACATAAAGCCGACATATATACAATGTTTTTTAAAAATTTAAAATTAAAATACTTGTATTTTAATTTTGACCAAAATAGAAATAACAAATACTTTCCTATCTGATCTGTTCTAAGTTTGTTCTAATTCAGTTTTGATTTCCTATCTTCGAAGTCCAGAAGCTGTACAACTCTCTAACGTGTGAGAGTATACGACGGTGAAGCCCTAAAATTTAAACAAACACAATCGTGACCCATCAAAATAGGAAGCACATCAGATAAGCTTAATTACAAAAACAAGTATATACTTCTTCAATATTTCATCAACAAGTCAAGCCGTGTATTCCATCACTAAGCAAGGTACAAATTCTTTGTTGTTTCGATTCACTTTTTATAATCTTTAAATTAAGATAATTGTATCTTTGATTGTTTGTATATATATAATTGTATAGTTGTAGGTATACATTGATCTATGTTTATACATCCCTTATTATGTTTGTTGAAATGTCCAGGTAAATGAGTGTTTTGTGTCTAGTTATTTGTATGTGCTTAGTAATTCATATCATATTTGTATTTGCTTTGGTTGTTTATAAGTGATGAAAGAAGCGGACATGTCTTAATATGATTCATCCCTGTCTTCAACAATAATTAAGTTAGTTTTGGAAAAAATTATGAAGTATAATAACATTCTTATCTAAGCTAGATTTAGCAAATTAAATTAATCTAAATAGGCTATAATAACATTCTTCTCTAAGCCTCTAACTGGAACAGTTTACCACAGAAAAAGCTTCCCAATTACGGGCAGCAAAGATATGGAACGAGAATGGAATGAAGTCAAGTATTGTGAATGATATTCAGGGTAAAAAGGATGTAAGGAGAGGGGGAAGTTGGAAATCAATTCTTTATAATGTAGTGAACAAAATGAGCTGGAATAAGTCATTCATCCCCACTTTGTGGGATTGAGTTCCAGTTCAAATTTAAATGAACAGGAAAGAGAATGGAATGAAAAAATTAGTATACATTCCTAACTAGGATGGAATGGAATAATTAGGATTAGTTCCCAACAAGCACAGTTCATTCCTTCTAACCCAACAGAGCATAAAACTTCTCAGATTATTTTTATAAGCTGTCTACCTCTGAGTTACTAACTAATGGTACCAACTGTGATAAATGTTCATAAAATGTATAAATATATAGCAAAATGCTATGTCAGATAAATTAAAGAGCATGGGGGTCCAACGCTTCATTAAACAATTGTACATAAAATTCTAAAATCAAGTGCGAACGAACCTTGCCAGTTTGCTGACTTCTTTCTGGTAAATTAATTGCAGCATGTTGTAGTCCAACTTGGCCAACTTAAGCAAATTAGGATTCATGTTTTCTTCTTTCTCGTAAGTATTAATGTACCATCTAGCCTCCACTCTTGGTAATTTCCAATACAAAGGCATATCTAAGGCATATTTCAGTTTTTTCGCCATGTTGGGAGATATTTTTCCTTTCACAGCATTCTTCAAGTGTGTTGTTGAAAAGGCCTTTGCTTCGTCAATGATGTCATCGCCTTTGAAACCAAAGAAAGATGCTTCATACAAGCTAAGCAATCCTTTCACATCCTGGCTAAGATTTGCCTTGAAATTTCCCGTGTCGTCTTTGAACCGGCTGAACACATATGCCAAAAGGACATGAGAAATGATGTAAGGGTGATGGCCAATAATATGGATTTCTTTTAAAAAAGAAAAAAAAAGGTTAACAAGACAACAATTTTCAATTATTCCATCAAAATTACCAACCAAATATGTATTTCTAGTTTGGATACCACGTTAGGCATTTGACAAATGGACATCGAATGAAAAGATTAAAAAAAAAATCCTAAATTAAAAAGGTAAAGAATGTGAATTATGGTTAATATACATTCTCAAAATGTGTTTTACACCTAAATTATATATTTATTTAAAAAAAATTACCGGAAAAAGTAAAAATAATTCAAAAACAACTTGTACAATCCGTACTTAAATAGTACTACAGATGACAATAAATTCAAAATAGATATGCTAAAAAATGGTATTTTTATCATTTTTTCTGTAGGATATAAGATGAGTTGAATTTTTTCCTAATTTTAGTTGAGTCACTAATTGACCGATACTTTGAGCATCAATTAATATTGAATTGAATTATATTTTAAAAGTAAAAGCTTGCATGACAAACCTTGCGGCACTGTATATCCATGTTGCCGAAGAATCCTAAATCGCAGAGCTGTGGAATAAAGATCATCATACAGCCATGCATCAGTGCTATTATTATATATAACATCAACTGCTTGCTTTACATCTTCCTGAAATTTATAATTCAATCCTAGCCTATGAACTGAGTCAAGCAACTCAAGCTTAACCAATGGGACACCGGTTTCTGCTTGAATGAGACGTTTCACTACGTCCTTTAACTCATTTATCTGCCTCGTGTATTTCTCTTCCTGCAAAAACAATACATATCATACACAAATATCGGTCATTCAGGGAGTAGACAAGAAATTTGCAGATTTAATAATAATGTGACATAAAATGATCCAAACATACATTAATTGCAGGAATTGTACAAATTTGTCAATGTAGATTCGGATAATTTAATATTAATTTAGGAAGTATGACTACGTACAGTGTATTTACTGGTGAGTGACTTGATGAAATTGTAATCCCAGAAACTTGGTGCATAGTTGGCAGTTCTTCTTACGGGTGCGCCTTGATCGTTGTTAATTGTTGTCACGCATTGAACTGGTTTAGTTGCACCACAGAGTTTAAACTTATTTGTTGCAGAAGGAACAGCACTGCAGGGAGGTGCTGTAACTAAGAAGGTTGAAAACAGACCTGGAGAGCCATATAATTACTAGTACTACATGTGCAGAAATTTATATTTCTTAGAAGTAGAGATTATAAATTATAAATTATCACCTTATGTTTAAATTTGATAAATATAAAATCATTTATATATAACATAAATTAATGTAGAGGGCTTATTTAGTTTTATCTAATTATTTGATCAATTTTCCTAAATTACAGTATATATACATCCTTTGTTAAATTAATCTTTATTAAAAGTTTGTTTCCAATTTTAATATAATTTTAACAAAACATGTATATTTTCATGTAAAAAAAATAAAATAATAAAAAATTTATTAATCACCTAAAAAATTTGGGGTCCTGTGTCACCTAAGTGACAGTTTACTTTTCTTTATTATAGTTTCCGCTCTTGCTAAATTGAAAAAATAAAATTGTAACTTTATTTGATAGCGGGTGTACTATAGTGAGCATTATTAGAATTTCTATTTCTATTATGTAATATATAATAGTGATGTTTTTTACACGTGATTTACATCTTGATCTCTCTGTTGTATATATGTTGTAGTTCAATATGGATCGTCATACATGGATGTACGAAATATCACGTGCAACAAAAGAATATGTTCATGGTGTTAATGGATTCATTAGTTGTGCCGTCAAAGACTTGGAAAAGAAATCTAGAGAAAATGGAAAGAAACAGATGATTTTGTGTCCTTGTCGCGATTGTAATAATTTAAAAAAGTTTCACAGTGTTGAGACAGTGCAGGATCATCTAATTCGTCGTGGTTTTAAACAAAATTATACGAAGTGGATTTGGCATGGTGAAGGATTACACTCTCAAAGTACTTATAGTTGGAAAAATGGAAGTGGGGGAGATACCATGGCTAACAATGATGAAGATGACGAAGATGATATTGACATCGATAGGGTGGAAGAGATGATACATGATGTCGAAGATCATTTTATACACCAGCCAGACATTTTTAACAATTTAGCCGAGGATTCCAAGAAGCTTCTATATGATGGGTGCAACAATCAGATAACTAAGTTGTCAACAACTTTAAAGTTGTGTAAATTAAAAGTAAAGAACGGTTGGAGTGACAAGAGTTTCACAGAGTTGCTTAAACTTTTCAAAGAAATACTTCCTCCGAATAACGTGCTTCCCATTTCTACATATGAGGCGAAGAAGATATTGTGTCCCATGGGTTTGAATGTAAAAAAGATTCATGCATGTCCAAATGACTGTGTGTTGTTTCGAAATGAGCATGAAGATTTACACACATGTCCTAAGTGTGGAGCAACTCGTTATAAGAGGGAAGGGAAAAATTCTTATAATGACGACAAGAAAAGGCCGCCTTCAAAGGTAATGTGGTATTTTCCCATAGAGCAACGGTTCAAACGCCTCTTTGCAAATGCCAATGATGCAAAACTTTTGAGGTGGCATGTAGAAGGTAGAAAATCAGATGGAATGCTCAGACACCCCGCTGACTCTCCACAATGGAGAACCATTGATGGAAAGTTCCCTGAATTTGGAGTAGAAGCCAGAAATCTACGACTTGGATTATGTGCAGATGGCATGAACCCATTTCGTACTCTAAGCTCTCAACATAGTACTTGGCCAGTTCTATTAACAATATATAACTTACCTCCTTGGTTGTGCATGAAGCGGAAGTATATCATGTTGGCTTTACTGATCTCAGGTCCTAAAGAAGCAGGAAATAACATAGATGTCTATCTTCAACCACTTATTGAAGATTTAAAACTAATGTGGACCAATGGTGTGACTGTGTATGATGCATATACTCGAATGGATTTCAGTTTACGTGCCATGATTTTTTGCACCATAAGTGATTTTCCTGCGTATGGACACCTTTCAGGATATACTATCAAAGGAGCAAAAGCATGTCCAATATGTGAAGAGGGTACAATTGATCTCCGCTTAAGCAACTGCAAGAAAAATGTATACATGGGTCATCGAACATTTCTTCCTCCTAGTCACCCTTATCGTAAGAGGAAAAGGTGTTTTGATGGGCATATCGAGACTCGAGTAGCCCGTTTGCCTTTAACAGGACAACAAGTTTTTGAACGGGTTAAAGATATCAATGTTGTACTTGGAAAGCTCTACAAAAAACCTCTTAAGAAATGTATGTGGAAAAAGAGATCTATCTTCTGGGATCTTCCATATTGGGAGCACTTACAAGTCAGACATTGTCTTGATTTTATGCATATTGAGAAAAATGTTTGTGGGAGCATTATCGGGACATTGCTGAATATACCTGGAAAGACAAAGGATGGGGTTAATGCTAGATTAGATATGAAAGAAATGGGAATACGGACAGAGCTGGCACCGCGAGAATCAGGAAAACGTTCTTTTTTACCTCCTGCTTGCTATACTCTTAGTAGGAAAGAGAAAATAAGCTTTTGCGAGTGTTTATCTAATGTGAAAGTTCCATGTGGTTATTCCTCCAACATTAAAAAGTTTGTGTCAATGAAGGATTTGAAATTGGTAGGTTTAAAATCACATGATTGTCACGTGTTAATGCAACATTTATTACCAGTTGCAATTCGAGGCATTTTGCCGAAAAACGTAAGATTTGTCATCACAAAATTATGCTTCTTTTTCAATGCTATATGTAGCAAGGTGATTGATCCTATGATCTTGGATACTTTGCAAGCTGATATTATTGTTACACTTTGTGAATTTGAGATGTACTTTCTAGCTTCATTGTTTGACATTATGGTGCATTTAGTTGTTCATTTGGTTAGAGAGATTAAACTTTGTGGTCCACTATATGTGCGGCAAATGTATCCATTTGAGAGATTTTTGTGCACCTTAAAAGCCTATGTGAGGAATCGAAGTCGGCCAGAAGGTAGCATAGTTGAAGGATATTCTGTTGAAGAGACTATCGAATTTTGTATCGGGTATTTAGCTGGTGTCGATCCTGTTGGAATTCCTAAATCACGTCATGAGGGAAGACTTGAAGGTGAGGGCACATTGGGACATAAAATGATTTCTCCTCCTGCAGAGATGTGTGATAGAGCCCACCTCTTTGTTCTACAACACATGACCGAAGTTGATCCTTACTTAAAGGAACACATAGCCCATATTCGACAAAGGCATCCTTCAAAGAGTGGTAAGTGGGTTACAAATGAACACAATCGCACGTTCATTCGATGGTTTAAAGAACGACTACTATCTCAATTGTCACAAAGGTCAAGTGATGTTTCTAATACATTAAAATGGTTAGCGTATGGACCTGACATGCCTGTGAGATCTTATGAAGCTTATGATGTTAATGGGTATACTTTCTACACACAACGTCAAGATGGCAAGAGCACTATGCAGAATAGTGGAGTATCTGTAGAAGCTTCATCAATAGAATTTGATCGAGGTAATGGTAGCGGATCACGAGATGTTAAGAAGTCATACTATGGTGTAATTGATGAAATTTGGGAGCTCGATTATAATGATTTTAGAGTTGCATTATTTAGATGCAAATGGTTTGATATCAAGCGTGGTGTTCGAGATGACGAGTTAGGGTTTACTTTGGTCGACTTTAGTCGATTCGGGCATGACGATGACCCATTTATATTTGCAACACAAGTAAAACAAGTTTTTTATATTCAAGACCCTAGTGATTCTAAGTGGTCCATTGTTCTTCAAAGCAAGAGACGTATTCTCGGTATTGAAAATGTTGAAGATGAGGAAGAGTATAACCAATTTGATGAGAATCCCCCCTTCTCAATGGGTCTACCTACGTCATACGGGGATGAGACTGTAGAGACAAATTATACACGTAATGACCATGATGAGGGATTATGGATTGATCATCAAGTATGAACTTGGCATAGTTAACAATGGTAATTAATTTTATGATGTTGAGTTGTAATATAAAACTGAAATAATAATTATTTAGAAAATGGTAATAATAATGTGTGAATTAGAAGTAACGCCTCAAATGAAAAATAAATGTGTATATTTAATGTGTTAGCTTAAATCAGTTTCATTTTTTTAGTTTTTTTTGCTAAGTATCAGCTATTTCATTTGTCATTAATGTGTATATTGTTTCTGACTTGCAGGGCAATTTGGTGCATTCCACTAAATCAGTTTTAGCATCTTTCTTTCCTGATCTTCGTTAGTTTCCGAGGAAGTACGTTATCTCTTTTCGTTCTTGTAGTTTATTCTTTTTGCATGTTAACATCTGAAGTTGAATTAACATTAAAGTGAACATGACTTTAAATTTCTGGAACAATTGTTGTGTACTTTAATAAATTTATACAATTTACATGTGAAAAGGAACAAATTCATGTAGAGTAAATCATGTGGCTAGCTGGATAACAATGTACCTAACTAAATTACTTTGTGACTTCAATTTTTAATAATTGTTTACTACATTTTTAAAATGTTTACTATACATCATGATTTAGGTATTTGTAATGGATGAAGAGAATAGTGAGTGAGCTCTAGTCGAGGATCCAAGAAGAGAAAGACTAGAGGCCCAACGTTGTGCAAAAAATTGAAAGAAAAAATGGCAAATCAGATATTGAAGGGTACCATTGATTTCAGTCTACATGGTGTCCCAGTGGGTAAAATGCGTAAAACGTTCAATTCTTATATCGGATCAGTGGTCCGATTGCATGTTAATATTAATATCGAAAGTTGGGATGTCGTCAATGAAGGATTGAAAGATTTAATTTGGGATGATATCAAGGTATGAGAAATTTTTCTCTTTGGTTCTTCATTGCTTTTAATTTGTAACTATCTTTATCTGTTTAACTAATTCAAATCATCTCAGGCTCATTGGAAATTGAAGGATGATCTACCAAAGAAAAAAGTGATGGAAAAAGCAGCAAAGTTATGGAGGGCTTTCAAGGCAAATCTGGTCAAATATTATTTGCGGGAAGGTCTAAGCCCATGTGAAAAATATAATTATATCGGTGAAGATGATTGGGAAATTTTCAAAAAGTCACGTGAAACTAAAAAATTCAAGGTAAACGTGGTGATTGCTTATGTAAGTATCTACTGAAACTTATACAAAGCATATACATTGAGGTATGCCCCTCTCTTGGCCAAACTTAGGCCAAGTTGTAATATTCAATGAGTAGTATGTGTAACTTTCTATTTCATTTTATTAAGGTGTAGTTTCGAAGCACAACAAAATGAGAATGTCTATTAAAAACTGAGAAATTTTGCTTTTTCTTTCTTAAATAGGAAATAATTGAAAAGGCAAAGTCAAGTCAAGCACATAACTTGTATCCACATTATATGGGAAAAGGTGGATATGAGGAATATGAGGACAAGTGGCGCGCTAATGACCCTCTCACTTCTTTAAGCGAGTCAAACACCATTGATCCGTCGATTGTATGGAAGGACCTTACTGGGCGCAGTTTGGATTGGGTTAGAGCACGAACGAAAGAGAAGGAAGGAGGATGTTTTTACTTTCCTAACGAGCAAACTAAGAAAGTGTTTGAAAAGATGGTAATTTACTTGGACTTTATATCTAACTGTCTTTCTCTATTTTATAACCTCGTGCTTTGGGTAATTAAGGTAGATAGGTTCTATTTTATAACCTCTTTCAGGACAATCAGTGCTGCAGTGAACGATGATATTTACAAATTCTATAACATGCTATCAACTACTTGTTTTGAATGTCTCGAGTATTTTTTGTTGAACCAATTTGGAGAATGAACTTTGCATGCAGTAGCTTCGCGGAGGGGGGAGGGGGGGTTGGTATTATAGTTAAATCTAAGAAGTTAAATTAGATAAATTTATTTACCCTGTAATGTTCTATTTCAGGATCAGTTAACAGTAGGTAAGTTTGTAAAAGAACTTGTGGCAGATCAAGTTTATTATTCTAGCTCCTTCAAGTTTTATTTTCCTTAATGTTCTCTAGATGGCCCGTTGGTTTCCTTGATTGGTTTTGATCTGCTGATCGTATAGCAACCATAATTACACAAACCTCTATTCAGTGTCCTGCCTTACCAAACAATGAGAAATCAAAATAGGTAATATTTTGTTAAAATAGTTTGTGTATCAATACCTTTTCCTAAACTATGCCTGTGCACTGAGTACAACTACCGAGTAAAGACATGGAGGCTCACTGGAAAATGTCATGGTGTTAAAGTTAACAAAGGTTAACTCTAGGCCCCTGGCAAATCCAACAAAGTCCACTGGAAAATGCTATGGTGTGAGAAAGCATAATCCTCTTTCCTCTGATAGGCTGATGTTATAACATGTCAAGAATTGACTTTTTGCGATTTTTTTTTTGTTTTGAGAATTTAATTTCTTTGCAGATTAAATTCTACTTTTCGTTCCTGTTTATATGTATTGTTCACTACATTCTGTAAGTTTAAATTCTATAATTTATTATATTGTTCACTTCTGCAAATTTCGGCAGCTGTAGTCTTAATTTATTCTGCTTTTTATTCTATTTTTCTGCATTGAAACTGCTCTGCTTTTCTGCAATCTGCGTTAAAAGTTCTCTTTTTTTTTTTTACATTCTGCTTTGACTTTTCTATACACAATTATATAGGAATCAAAAAGAGAGTACAAGTGTAGGAACTGAAAATAGGAAAAAGATTTATTACAAAAATATTAAAACTTAAATAATTGCCTGCTCCTGAATGGTTTCTGTTTTCAGAAGACAAATGACAAATAAACTATAGCAGAGATGATTTTACTTCTAATATTATGATGTTTACAGACTTTTATCATTAGATGAATAAATGATCTAATTTAATGACTTAAATTCCTAGAAACTTTATGATTTTATTTTGATCGATTTAATTTCTTTTCTTGGACAGGCAGAGTGGCAGGGGAAGGTTAATGATGGTTCATGGACTCCGCATGGTCACGATGACTTATTAACGCGTGCACTTGGGAAAGAGGAACATGGTGGACGCGTTAGAGGGGTTGGAGGAGGTGTAAAAATTAAAGAGGTATTCGGATCAGAAAATTATAGACAATATGGGGTTGTCTCAGTCGATGACTTAGAAGCAATTACGATGAAAGTGAGGAAGGAGTTCCAAGAAATAATGAATGTAAAACTTCAAGGCATCTATGATTATTTGAAACAGATGGGTTTGCCACTTCCAAATGAAAATTTTGGGCTCGAGGATATTAATAGTCCGAAAAATGATATGGTTCGCAGTAGTTGCCATTCCGTGGATCAACCAGATATTTTTCCAAATATTCAGGTATCTTTGTTTATATATCTATCTAGAAACATTTACATGGCATTTGTTTAAGTCATTTCAAATTTTAGTCATCTTAGTTTCCTTTTCATTTTTTAATTATGCAGATTCCGACCTTATGTCGTCTATGTGTGATACATTCTAATAAAGGAAGAGTTGTTGTGGCGAGGGGGCAAGTATTTCCTTCAAGTAACCAGGGAGGTGATTTTATCCACGGGAAACCAATTGCGCCAAATAATGTGAAAGTTTGTGTTGATGACGTTGAAGTTGATTTTCAACTTACTCCGCTCCCTGTGCCATCTGATGAACACGAAGCGGTGGGCAATGCTATTGGTAGTTTTGTTCAATGGCCAAAGAATCTTGTAATCTTGGGACAGGTAATAAATTTAAGAATTTTGAACTCTGAATGCTATTTTATTCTATTTCACTCGTTTAATTATTAAGAAAACCTTATCTTAACTCTGTCTATGTCTGATTAGGATTCGGAAAAGGAAAATGGCAATAACATGATGGTTCCTCGGAAACAGAAAAAAGTTGTTAGTAAAGAGTCGGTGACACCTCTTAAGAAAAAATAATTGTTTCATGGTAAAGACAAAAATTTAAGTGAGAAGTGTCGAGCTTTGCGATTCATTGTTCATAATTTGCCAGAAGGTTCGACTACTAAAGTTGTCAAAAATGTTGAGGTGTTTAAGTGTCAAAAAGATAATGGAATTCCAATATATGTCACACCTGAAGATGTTGACGAGTTTTTGGGGATGAGCTGGTTAAATATACCTATTCTACAGATTTTTATGTTGTAAGATTATATCTTTTTGCAATATTTTTTGAAATTAAATCTAAATACATGGTTATTCTACATAGTAATTCTAATTCACCATGTATACATTTTTGTAACATCTAGGTACATCCACAAGCTGTGCAAAGATTTGAACGATGATTCATTTGCTTTTATGTGCCCATCGGTATTAACATACGCTTCCAAGGAGCAGTACCACGATTCGATTTCTAGATACTTGAGCAAAGTTATGAAAGTTTCTAAAGAAAAACGTTTCATCCTAGCACCATACATCCAAGAGTAAGAACATATTTATTATGTGTTGGCGTATTCTTTACAAGTGGTTGCTAGTATAGTCTAATTTCATGTTATGATTGTAGTAAGCACTGGATGTTGCTTCTCTATTGTCTTGATGAAAGTGCTGTTTATGTGTTTGATTCTTTAAACCAAAAACGAGACCTACACGTGAAATTACGATGGCAAATGTAAGTTACAAAAAAGGTTAAATCTTAAAAAAGTAGTTAAATGTTGTTATTTAATTGCCTTGTTCATTAATTGAAATGATCCTATTGCCTACTTTTTTATTTAGTGATATTTATTTATTTCTTTGTTCTTATTTTGTAGGGCATATAAAATATATGTAACCAGGGGCGGTAAAAAAAATAATCAAAATAATTTGCTTTGGTATGAAGATGTCAAGGTATGAAATATTTGATTCGATTTCGAAATTTACTTGCTTCCTTGTTTATCTAGAATTTTAAGTATTCCCCATTTTAATTGACAGTGTCCTCAACAAGGAGGAGGTACAGAGTGTGGCTTTTATGTGATGAGGTACATGTATGACATAGTCATGTTATCTCGTAAGGATCCTAAAATTAAGTGGAAATAGGCACGGGAAAAAACCAAAAATTACTTTTATATTACAAATATTCAACTCAAACATTTTATACATGCTTTTTTTCTCTTTGGCAGGGGCTTGGTACAGGAAGTTATAGTGAACAACAAATAGATGAAATTAGAGATCTTTGGGCAGAATTTTATACTTTTGAATGTCTTTAATAAGGTACCATAACATTTTTATTTACTTTATTCAATGTGATATATTTTATTTTAATTTGTTGATTAATGATGATTACTAAATTACTAGTATCGATGTTTTGGTGAATAGACAGAGTCCACCAAGAATACATTTGAGCTGTAGTATAGCAAGTTGAATATGCGCGCAACAACTGGAGTATCAAGGCACGAAGATACTAATGAAGCATAAACATTCATGTCTTTTTTTTAGATTTATGTTAGATCTTTTTTTAGATATATATGTTAGGTGAAATGTAATGACATTGTAGGAATTTTGAAGATTAATAAGAATTTATATTTTGCAACAGATTATGATATACTTCTTTTGACATTAATTGTTTGATTACGTATTCCTTTATTATATATGTCTGTGTTTGCATCATGTTTTTTTGGTTGGTTGGTGTAAAATATTGGTTACACGTTTTTGGATATAAATATGAACAAATTTTTTTTTTTATACTATATGTGTTGGTTATTTAGGGGCGACATATAAAGTTTTCATAATATATGTCGGTTGTTAAAAAATTCGACGCAAAAACTAATACATTATGTGTCGGTCAATAGCATTTCTAGTGTCGCTTGTGACAACTTTATGTGTCGGCAATCATATTTTTTGTGTCGGATTTTAACCGACATATATTATCATTTTGTGTCGCCTTTTTAACCGACATAAAAGGTACTTTACTATATGCATCGCCCCTCTATGCATCGCCATTTAGCCGACATATAATGCTTATTTAACCGACATATAAAGCCTATTCTGTACTAGTGTCTGAAGGAATAGTCCCACAAGAACCACTTTCTCAAATGGAAGGTGAAGACAAGAACATTCCTGCCCCACAAGAACCATCTTCTCAAAGTGAAGATGCAGGCAAGCTCACATCAGCACAGGAGTTTCCTGACACTGCTCAAGGTATTCTTGAAATTTAATTTGACTTAGCTCAAAGTCTGGCAGATAAAGCTGCTCATGATTAGCACATTGCTGAATGTGATGAGGTACTTAAAGACACTGCATTTGAGGGAAGCACACAAGAACCTTTGACTCAAAGTGTTGAAGCAGCTTCACAACCTCAGACTACACAAGAACCATTGGTAGCACATACTGATGCAAGTCATTCTCCAGTTGTAGATGTCAATCCTGATGACAGTATTACTGATCCAAATATTTCACTGCTCATTGAACCAATTTCTTCAAGACCAATGGAATCTATCTCAACTTCATCAAGTAACACTTCTATCTCTACTTCTTTTACTACTGATAGTATGATTACAGATAGACCTGATATAAGGGATACCTCTATTTGTATGACTTCAGTCCACTCCTCTCATCCCTCTCTTATTTCTTTGAATTTGTTGAGCCAGAACCTTTCTTGTGAGAATGAGAGTGAACAATTAGAGAAAAAGAAGAGTGAAGAGAGGCAGTCTCCTGAACTGGCAAAAGGAGAGGTAGAACAGAGTGAGAAGTTTCAAACTTCTAGTGAGGTAGCAGTTACTATTGGAAGTGACTTAGGGCAAGCAGTGAGAAGTGATGAGATCACTTTAAAAGAACAGAGCGATTTAGGAATTGTTTCCGTTTCAAATGCATGTCCTCAAAATATTTCAGCTTCTTCTTCTACTGATTTGAAATTAAAGGGTATTCTGAATCCTGATGATAATCAAAGTGATGATGTTCCCGATGCAAATGATAGTGATAGCTCAGATGATGATGATGATGAGGATGATCCCGAGACAGCACAACTCAAAGAGGCCATTCATGCTAGTCTTGGTGCCACTCATGGATCTTCCAGAAAATTTATGGAATCTGTTGGTAAAACTACAGAGGGTTCATTTGCACATAAAAGAGGCTTGTTCCATCCTAAAATCATTCATGATACTGGCACTGGAGAGAATGCTGAACGTGTTAGCAGTTATGAATGGAATAGCAGCTGGGCTAGTCCTAGAGATCTATTTCTTTTGAAAATGCACATGGTCATGCTCGCTCTGTTGCTAGAACTTTGACTAATAATGCCCCTCTACGAGATGTTATGAAGATGTATACTATTCTTTCTAAAGGTCTTCAAACTAAAATTGCTTCTGTTAAGGATTTTCATGCGCATACTCGAGCTGAGTTACTGTCCAAACTTGAATCATCTACTACTGGTTCTCAGGTTCGGATTCTGACCAAAGAGGTTGAGAAAAATAATAAGAGACTTGATTCTCTTGAAAGTAAAGTTGACAACGTTGAAGCCTCTCTCCAACTTATTCTAACTTTATTGACTGATCCTGATGTCAAAAAGGGGGAGAAGGTAGTTAAAACAAAATGCACACCTAATCCGGTTGTAAGAAAGGATGATGATACTTCTGAAAATGATGGTGGTGCTCAGACACATGGAGCAGGAACCTCTGATGCTGCATTGGTAACAAGGAGAAGTCAGTCTAAAACTTAAACCAAGCAGTTAACTCATGTTTCTAGAACTGGACAGAGAACAGTAAGGACAATGGTGCAATCTCAAGTCTTGACGGAAGAACTATTTCTACCTGGTCAAAATCAAACACTTCCAACCATTCCTGAAGAAGATGAAGATTTGGTTATTACTGAGATACATGATGCTCCACATCTCTTCAAGAAAATTACTTCTAAGGCAGGTGAGAGTGAGATTGTGTATCACAATGATATTAAAGTTCAACAATATCATGCTAGGAAGGCACTTGACTTGACTTCTAAAGAGAATCCTGACATGAGCACTGAAGAGATCTTAGAAGAACAAAAGAGGATTCTTGAGGAAATTTCTAAACAGAAAGAAACTCCTGCTGCAGGTAGAGGAAGAGGCAGAGGAGGTAGAGGCAGAGGTAGAGGAAGAAAGCATGTTCAGACAAGTTCAAGACAGACAATGTCTAGTGGAATCACAATAGAGGAGATAACTGAAGATCCTTAGAAAGCTAAAAAGAAGAAAACTCTACTATTTCTTGAAATGACTCCAGACAACATATTCAATGTACCTGAAGAAATTG
The DNA here is from genome assembly GCA_036435485.1 of Saposhnikovia divaricata. Lineage (NCBI taxonomy): Eukaryota > Viridiplantae > Streptophyta > Magnoliopsida > Apiales > Apiaceae > Saposhnikovia > Saposhnikovia divaricata. Next base: position 47,078,552 of record CM071594.1, on the reverse strand, counting down.
GAAATGTATCTGAAGAAATTGAAGAGGAAAATCAATTGACAGCAAGGAGGAGAAAAGTGACTGTAGAAGCACATGATGTTGCTGTTGAAACAGTTCAAGATGTTGTTCCTGACATTGATTCAATTCCTAATGCTATTCCTGATCCTAAAGAAGTTGAAATCTTGAAAGAACTTGAAGTCATGATTCTTACCGTTGTGATTGAATCTCACAATCTGGAGGTTGATGAAGAAACACTAAGAATTGATCAAGAAAGATTCAGAAGATTTGAAAAAGAAAAGGAGGTCAGAGAAAGAGCAAGGGATACTGAGATTAAGGAAACCAGAAAGTACATGAAAAATGTAGTTGAATCAAATAGGTTGTTGTGGTATGATCGAAATAGACTTGTTCCAGAACATCGACAGAATTATGCACCAGACAAGAAGAAGAAGAACAAGAAGTGGAAGAGTATTGATGAATTGGAGTATCAAGGACCAGTTGTTTTTCAATCAGGTGCTCCTATAACTGAACTTCCTTTGATTACTGAAGCTGGTACTTCACAAACACTTCGAAAATCCAAATTACTTTGGGCAGATATTCAGTCTAGCTTGAAGGGTTTGGAACCTAAAACCAGAGGAGGTATTGGTTATAATCAAGCTCAAATTATCTCTACTGCACAGACAGATCAACATGCTCTAGTTGACAGGTTTGATGAAGAATTAACTACTGATCATCTGTGGAAACCCTAAGCTGTTACTATTATTGCTGATTGTCATGCAAGTGCTGAGAAGGTGGAGAAATTGTTGTACTTCATGAAAGACAAGACTGTCAAGAAATTAACTATTGATGAGTTGTTATGCAAATCTACAAAGGAACTGAAATATGTTCTTTATCTGCTCAATGGTAAAAGAATCAAAGTTAAAGAGATTGAAGTCTATAAGAACTGGTATAGTATGATTCTCAGAATTATCTGACAGAGATTTCTGGATGGAGGAACAAGGTATGATGGTAACTATACTCCCATGTACTTAAATTCTAGTGGCAAATAAATTGAAATGATGAGAGGCACTGCTGTTAAGGAAGAATATCTTGGTGTGGAACAGTTGTCTCTTAATCCTGATGGGAAAGAGTTTGCATATATACTATTGGGAGAATTAGATTTGCCTAGAAGCTCAATACAAAATCTCAGGGCAGCTATTTATCAGATTAATGAGGAAGTTGAAGAACTTTAGAATCTGAAGGAAAAACTGGTTCAAATTCTCGAAAGCAAGGAAGAAGAGTTGCTATCAGATTTCTTGAAGTTGAATCTTTTCTATCAAAGAATTTCTGAAACTGTTCCTGATGATTTTTTAGAAGATATTTTGTTTTGAGTTTTTGACATCATTGAATCAAGGAATTTGTGCTTTATTTTACAAAGTACAAATTGGGGGAGATTGTTAGATATTGATTCAAGTGATATCAGGATCTGGACTGCTGATCAGATACTGATGCTGACGTCATCAATAGTACAACATCAGTATTAGGGGTTATCAGTATTGGAAGCTGGTCAGGATTGGATGAAGATTTATATTAGTCCAGAGATCAAGGAAGATTGATTTATCGACTCCTATTTTATAGGATCGTAGCTATCAGTTAGGATATGTATTGTAAATAGTTGTTAATTGATTTGACATATCTTGTAATTGATAGAGTAGCTGTGTGATGTATATAAACACAATTTAGGTTTTACATTTTGTAATCGCTTACACGAGGTATCTTGTAACCTAGCAGCTCTCAAGAACATCAGAATTTCTTGAGAGAGTTTGTAACAGTTTTATATCAGAGTTAATAAAGCTGTTATTTATTCATACTTGTGTTATCATTTCTGTTTAAGTCAAAAATCTTATACAATTATATTCAACCCCCCTTCCACAATTGTTAATTACTGGGCAACACACTTCCAGATAGTTCTCTGAACCCTTATGATCGCATTGACTGTGAGCATCGAATCAGTTTCTGTGTCAACATTGATGGTATGCAGTACTTGAACCCACCTGAGAGCCTAAAAAACAGATACTTTACCAGCACTTCTGAGATTTTATGCTTGAATAAATTCACCTTTGTGATCACGTAAAATCATGCCTATAGCAAATGAAGAAGTACCATACACCACAGATGCATCCACGTTTATCTTTAACCTCCCAACATCAGAAGCATGCCATCTTATCCCCTCTGAACTCTCCCGTTGCAGGTTTACACGTCCGTGACCCATTTTACTTTTCCTGACTTCTCTCCATTGAGTCACCTGTTTAGTACTCCACTGGACTGCTAACTCTGGTGTAACTTGTTTTTGCTCCCAGACTTTGAGATTACGCATCGACCAAATACCCAAGAGCCCTGTAGCAATCTGAGCTCCGATTTCTTTAGACTCACTGCCTATTCTCTCTAGTAACCAGTCTAAAGCTAACTCCACTCTTGACACCTCAAAGTTCAGTAACGGAACACAAATCGAAAAAATAATGTCGATATTTTCGGAAAAATACCTTTCCTTTTATGGTTGTAAATATTTATTCATTTTGCTAATATAATTGGTGGATGAAACATGAAAGAAAAATTTGAAAGTTTTTTCGATTCGATCTTTGCTCGAAATTTTTTAAAATAAAAATATATAAATTTAATTATTTAAAAAATAAGAAGATAAAGATCACAATTATTGTGTATTATACATTATTATGGGGAGTTAAATACAATGAAATATATTGATTTAGTATATCATATCAATAATACATCCTGTAAATGATTTGTCGAGCAATTATTCAATTCAAACAGAAAATACTTAGATACATATAATTTTTTAAAGAGTAAATTTCACTTTAGTGACTTATGCTAAATAGTTTTACATTTTGATGGTTGATGTTTTCAACTCGGCACTTTAGTAACCAAATAAATTATTTTAAAATGATATGGGGGTTCCGTCTCAAATCGTCTAACGTCGTCAATCAAACGAGGGGTATAACTGTCAGTTTATTATACTCCTCAATTTATTTTAATCAAATTAATTGATTAATTAAACTAATTAAATCATTAACTAAAATCAAATAAGATTAATTAAATTTAATCAAATTTAATTAATTATTTATTTATGATAATTACTTAATCAATTAAATAATTAAATCCGAATTTATTTTTTTTATTTTTATTTTAAATTTAATCTCGAAAATTATTTTTAAAAAATGTATTATAATTTTATAAGATCAAACAGTACAAGAACATCAAGAATTGGTCACATAACCATATGTTAATCCTTAACAGAACTATGCAATAAAAGAGTATCACAAGTTAAGGTTCGACTCTCATGAAAAACAATTTAATTATATAAACTTAACTTTTAGACATCGAATTCTAAATCTGTTAGAAAATGCCTTTATTTATAATTGTTATAATCCTCTAAAGGGCTATGTTCTAAACAACATGATTGGTTAGGATTGATCTGTTTAAGTAATTGATAATCGTGTTATCAATTCTTATTTGATCATTACTGATTTGTTTTGCAAAGAAACGTAAAAGGTTTTTACACAAAATTTTATGTTCAATGTGTGAACAGAAAAATAAAGTGAACTACCAAAAATCTTTCAATTATATTCATGCATATATATTTTGTTTTTTATACTATATTGTAATAAGTAAAATGGGTATATTTTGTAGTTTGTTCATCCCTTATTTTTAGTTATTCTTTCAATGATGATTTTTTTTTGAATAATTAGGCTTATATGCCTTACAAGTGATCTGTTCTAAGATAATTCTCGGGATAAGCGAGAGTCGAACCCAAGACCTGGGCCGATAGAGGATAAACCCTTTACCATTTAGGCTATCCAATCGCGCTCATTAGTTTATATTTAACATACTAAAAACTGTTATATACAAAAGTATAAAGTTCGAATTTTTCCAACAAATTTTTAAAATTAAAATTTATAATATTATACTATATTATAAATAAAGGGAAATGCTAACCATAGCCCTAATGGCTATAGTTAAGTATTAAATACTCTTATATTTTCAACATCTTTTGTAAGATTTTTAGTTGTTTTTAGTTTTCCAATATCTCTTTGCAATACAAATTTAATTTTCCAAGTAATAATAATGGACCCCCTACATTCACATTAATTTCCAACGATAAAAATATCCCAAATTTCTGAATAATCATATTGAATTTCGTGCAAAATTAATATATTAAATGCAAAACTAATGTATTAAATGCATTTATCCATCTATATTAATACTTAACCATAATTATAGTACATACAAATATAATTAGTAAAAACAAGCCCAATTCAAAATGAATTAAAATTTTACCCAAAACGGGGCGGCATGATGATTAATGATAGAGAAGAAAAGATAGAGCTTGATTTGTTGACTTAAGTTGTCAAAAGGGGGAGGTGGGTGAAAATCAACTTAGAATGAGGGGGAGGTAGGTGGCGGTGAAAGTGAACAAAAGGGTACAGGGGGAGAGAGACGTGAGTAAGAAGAGGAAGGAGAGAAGAGAGGGAGAGGAAAGAGAGAGAAGAGAAGAACAGGAAAGAAAGGGTGAAGCCGACGATGGTGAAGAGACGATGAGACTTGAGAGGGAGAGATGTGATGAAATTAATAAATGGATAATTATATTTTTTATTTAATGGACGACGTTATTAAAGTGTCGTGTTGAAATTATCAACCATCAAGCAAAATTATTTTAAAACAAAATTATTTTAGTTACAATTTAATTTTTTCTAAACTAGAAGCAGTTTTTTGAACGAATAAGAATAATACTACTCCAGCATTTATGAGTTTTGTATAATTTTGACTTCTATAGCTTTGTTACAATAATGCAAGTGTTCAAGTACAGGTTATTGACTCTCTTCTACTCTTCTACTATAATAATCTCATCTGCTTCTATACACATCTCTCAAAAAGAAAAAAACAAACACTAAAAAAACACACAATGGAAAAATCCGGTTATGGCCAGGACGGCATATTCCGATCACTCCGGCCACCGTTAAATCTCCCCAAAGACCCAAATCTCTCTATGATCTCATTTCTCTTCCGCAACATCTCATCTTTCTCCACCAAACCCGCCTTAATCGACTCCACTTCCGGCGAAACTCTCACATTTTCCGGCCTCAAAACCGCCGTTACTAACCTCTCCAACAACTTAAACAAAATGGGTATCAAGAAAAACGACGTCGTTCTCATTTTCGCGCCCAACTCTATCGAATTTGCGGTGAGTTTTCTTGGGATCATCGCTGCCGGAGCTATAGCCACTACAGCTAATCCTGCTTACACAGTTACCGAGGTAGAAAAACAGGTTAAAGATTGTGAGCCTAAACTTATTTTTACTGTCCCTGAGTTACTGAGTAAGGTAAAAAAGTTTAACTTACCTGTTGTGTTAATGGGTTGTCAAGAAAATTTTAATGAGTTTAATGGAAATTACAAGATTACCCTTTTTACTGATGTGGTAAAAAATAAAGGGGTAGTGGTAAATTTACCAAAAGTTGGTGGAAATGATACTGCTGCATTGCTGTATTCATCTGGTACTACTGGGATGAGTAAAGGTGTGGTTTTGAGTCATAGGAATTTTATTGCTTCTTCTTTGATGTTGAATAGTGATCAAGAACAGTTGGGGGAGGTTGATAGTGTTTATATATGTGTTGTGCCTATGTTTCATGTGTTTGGGTTGGCTCTTATTACTTATGGTCAGTTGCAAAGAGGTACTGCTATTGTTGTGATGCCGAAATTTGATTTTGAGATGATTTTGAGGGCTATTGAGAAGTATAGAGTGACACATTTGTGGATTGTGCCACCAGTTGTGCTTGCGTTGGCTAAGCAGAGTTTGGTTAAAAAGTATGATTTGTCGTCGTTGAAGCAGATTGGGTCTGGTGCTGCTCCTTTGGGGAAAGAGTTGATGCAGGAGTGTGCTAGGAATTTTCCTTGGGCTATGGTTATTCAGGTAGTTTGGCTTGAACTCTGGATTAAATTTATTTGAAGATTGATTACTTTAGATTTATTGTATATTTGTATCCTTAAAACTATTTTATTATTGTTTTGCATGATTTTTTTTTATATATTATATACTGTATGATATTTATTGCCTCTCGTTTTTAACATTGTGGTATAATATTTGTCTTTAATGATTGTTTTTGAGCTGTCGCTATCACAGAAACGACCTACCTACTCCTAGGGTTATTGTAGAAATAAGGTTACATTTTACCCTCCCGTGACTACAAGCGGGGTACACTGAGTATGTCTGGTGTCGTTTTATTGATTAACTTACTAGTTATGGTTGATGGATATGAATTTGACTGCTTTTGGTTCAATTCATGACCATATCGTTATTCAAGTATTGTGAACTTTTAATTGGAGGGTTATACATTTATTTTGAGGCTGAATCAGTTATTGTTAGAGGTAAGCTGTAGTGGTTATAAGTCCGCATGTTTCTTGGATTCAATAAAGCATGCGTATGTTTTTAAACAATTCAGTGACTTGGATAAATAGTAAATCTTTGATGGAGGAGGAAGGGGATAATTAGGGTTAGGGTAGAAAACTCTCGCAAGAGATTTTCAGAAAACAACGATATAATAATCTCAATAATAACTCTCATGAATTACAATAATAAAGTCCAATATATAGTAAACTACTTTCCTAATCAACTCAAATTCTAATTAGCTAATATCCTCAATTAAAGGGATTCTAATTAGCTAATATCCTAAATTAAAGGGATAACAAATATTATGTAAACTAATTGGACCTCCAAAGCCTTTTATATTGTTGCCAAATACTCTCTTTGGGCTTCTTGACCCACTGTCCTGCATCAATTCTCCTCCGCTGAAAAGAACTCGACTCCGTCGAGTTAATAAAATCAAAAGAAGCACGAGAGAGCACCAAAGATAGTGGAACAAGTGGCATGTGAAAACGAGCACAAGTAAGAGTATGTCGTCGACCATTCTTAACAATCGTATATGTATTGGCACGTGCAACATGATGAGCATCTCGATCAACAAGCCATGGACGCCCCAAAATGACATCACAAAGCTTCAATGGAAGAACATCACACATCACTGCATCATTAAACCTCCCAACTGAAAATGTCACTAAACACCTTTCACGAACACGCAATTTTGTATCATCTATTCATGTTATATCATAAGGTTCAGGATGCAATTCCACTTTTAATCCCAACTTACAAACCGTCTCCTTAGATATCACATTAGTACAACTCCCGGTATCAATGACAAGAGTACACAATTTACGAGCACATGTAACTCTAGTGTGAAAGATTTGTTGGCTTCGTACATGTGAATCATTTGCACCATCCTTTATTGCCTGCACAATCCCAAGATTAGCTGCATTCTCTAAGTGTTCCTCCGCTTCTAAATCTTCTTTAGTCATCTCAGCATATAAATCATCATCGTTTTCTTTTCCCACCACATTGACCCTTTTTGAGGTGTTACTTTGTTTAGGAGAAGGACACTCGAACGTCTTATGCCCAATTCCTTGGCAGTTAAAACATCTGCTAGTGTTGCTACCTTGTGATGAAACTGGAGCACGATTATATTTACTACTAATAGCCGTTTGTTGGCCTTGAATAGGATCTGAAATAACATAAGCATTCCTCGACGGGCTAGAAAATGAACTCATCCCAATGCTCCTCCTTTTCAGATCATCCTCAACTGAATGTGCAATCTGAATAGCATCCTTCAAAAGAAAACATCTACTACCAGCTACTTTACCCGAAATATCATGATTCAAGCCTCGTCGATACATAGAAATAAGGACATCTTCATCCCACGGAAACTCAGATTGTGCTGCCAAACTATAAAACTGTCGAGTGTAATCTGCAACGGATTTGCTTCCTTGCACAAGCTCAGTAAACTGAAGTGAAGCACGTTGTTTATAGTCCGCGGGCTTAAATTGACGAACCAAAGCAGCTCTCATGTCTTCCCATCTTGCCACATGATTATATCCTGATCTTTGGTATTGTTCCCACCATATACGAGCAATTTCTCTTAATTTCGCAGCAATAAAAACCACTTTCTTATCCTCGGCCAGATTATACCACTGAAAGAAATTGTCAACACTATGTAGCCAATCTAGGAATACATCCGGTTCTTGATCTCCACGAAACTCAGCAACTTCAAGTTTCACCGTATTCATTCTCTGTTCTAAGACGTTGGGTTGAGGTTGCAATTGAGGCTGAGGTTGCGGTTGTTGTCGACTACCAGTTAAGTTTTGAAGGCTATCAGTAATGAACTTCAGTGATGCCTTCACATCTCGCATCTTTAAAGTCAAACCTTCAATTTTATCATCAATATTTTGTAACCTCTCGTTATTTTCTTCAATATGTTTATCAAGACGACTGTTTACTTCTCCAGCATTAACCATTGTGAAAATTCAGGGGCTGTTCTGCAGTTTTCAATAAGTTCAGGGGCTGATTTGCAATTTTCAGAATACTCAGGGCTGTTCTGCAGTTTACAGAAAGTCAGGGGACTGGTTTGCAATTTTCTGGATGGGCATAGACTCTTGTGTGTGTTTATATATATATATATATGTATGTATATATATAACCCTTAACAGATCTTTCTGCCTTGTTTTTTTTTTTTCGATTTCTTTTCTTCGTCTTCTTCGGGTTTTTCTTCTTCTCTTCTGGGTTGCTTCACAAAGGCTGGTTGAGGTTGTTTTACTGATTTGGGTATGCTTGAAAGGTGTTTGACAAAAGTTCTTAAAGAGATGCGTAAATATATATGTTGGGATGTATGTTTTTTTCTGGTGTGGCTAGGGTTGGCAGATGAATGAAGGCAGAATTGGTGATTGAAGGCGGGTGGCTGGCGACTGTGGTGGCTATTGGTGAGTGTGTTTGGCTGGAACGGTGGCTCTGATACCACTTGATGGAGGAGGAAGGGGATAATTAGGGTTAGGGTAGAAAACTCTCGCAAGAGATTTTCAGAAAACAACGATATAATAATCTCAATGATAATAACTCTCATGAATTACAATAATAAAGTCCAATATATAGTAAACTACGTTCCTAATCAACTCAAATTCTAATTAGCTAATATCCTAAATTAAAGGGATTCTAATTAGCTAATATCCTAAATTAAAGGGATAACAAATACTATGTAAACTAATTGGACCTCCAAAGCCTTTTATATTGTTGCCAAATACTCTCTTTGGGCTTCTTGACCCACTGTCCTGCATCAATCTTTTTTGTAGTCTTTAGGCTGTTAACAACCTACAAGTAGCTTAGTTGACAGGTAGACTACTAATGTACAAATTTCATCCTTTTAGGGCTATGGTATGACAGAAACTTGTGGAATTGTCTCAGTGGAAAATCAATTGGGAGGTCCTCGACATACTGGTTCAGCAGGACTGCTCGCTCCAGGAGTTGAATCCCAAATAGTTAGCATAGATACACAGAAGTCTCTTCCTCCAAACCAAGTGGGTGAAATCTGGGTTCGAGGACCTAATATGATGCAAGGTACACTACTGTAATCTGGAATATACTTGTTTCGGGGAAAAAAATGTATAGAAGCACATTCATTTGTGGTTCTCATTCTAATCAATGGAATAATCACAGCACAAGATTCTGAAAGGCATAGAAATGGCAATTCGTCATGATACAAACGTGTCTCTGCTTTCTTGGTAGCTTTATGTTGTACTTCTTAGACAAATTTGTTGGATTGAATACTTAACTAAGTTTTACTATGAAAGAATTCATAGATTTTTGGTCTCTTCATTTCTGTTTCTTACCCTGTGCTGTTGGATTTAATCAAACGGGTCATTTTATTAACAGGGTTACCTAGGTGGTTCTTGATAATTGTACTCTATTTCTGGACTTAATATTTGTTTTTGCAATTTTATTTTATAATAGACATAATTTGGCCCAGTTTCGGTTCCAACTTTAAAAATAGTACTCGTATAGTCTCTATTCAATACATATGTGCTAAACTTGTAGTCTATGTTTTATGTTTTTCTACTACCAGGTTACTTCAGAAATCCACAGGCCACAAAGCTTACTATAGATACACAGGGCTGGGTACATACTGGTGATCTTGGTTACTTTGATAATGAAGGGCAACTGTTTGTTGTTGATCGAATTAAAGAGCTCATTAAGTACAAAGGTTTTCAGGTAACCAGCTACGTTTCTGCTTGCAAAGGTTTGACAAATGACTATAGTTATTAGACTAAATTGCAAAACGCACCCCTTTGGTTCGGACCAAAGTCACTTTGGTACCAATACTTTCAACAATTGCACTTTGCATCCCTCAACATGTTTGGGCGTTGCACATTGCACCCCTTTCGTGTATTTTTACCAAATTGCCCTTAATAATTTGGTAAATTCAGAATAATTAATTATATTTTGATCCCTAAAGTACGAAATGTTGCATAAATGAACCCTTGAATAAAAAATTTCGAATTTTCATAATTTTTTTCGAACTTTTCCTAAATATTTTCAAATTTTTCCTAAATTTTTTTGAATTTTTCTAAACGATGCACGGAAAATTTCGAAAAAAATTAGGAAAAAATCGAAAAAATTTAGGAAAAATTCGAACATATTTATGAAAATTCAAAAATTTTTGTTCAAGGGTTCATGTGTGCAACATTTCATACTTTAGGGATCAAAATGTAATTAAGTATTCTGAATTTACTAAATTATCCCTGGGTTTTTGGTAAAAATACACGAAAGGGGTGCAATGTGCAGCGCCCAAACATGTTGAGGGATGCAAATGCAATCATTGAAAGTATTGATACTAAAGCGACTTTGGTCCGAACCAAAGGGGTGCGTATTGCAATTTAGTCTAGTTATTAACTTGAATTTTTGGCCTTCATCATTCTGACATCAGTAGATTCTTCTTTTTGGGAGGGGATTGGTGTTTTCGTTTTATTTTGTATAACTTCTGCCTTGATGACTATCTATATGTCTCAGAAATAGTAATCAAATTATGTACTCATCATAGATATCTTCAGTCTCAGTTAAGTGGCTGGTAGGTTAAAGTGATGGCTGAACGAACTGCCACGAATTTGAGCTTACAATTAACATGTTTCTTTGTTTCTTTCTTTTGTTTTCAATTAAACCATTGAATTAGCACCTGTTGAAAAACTACAAGGCTATATTATTAGGGAAGTTTGTCAGTTGTCTATATTGTTTGCAGCAGTGACCATTCATTGCTACTAGATATAACCTACCATCTTGACAACTTGAGTCATATTAATTAACCATTTTATTGCCATTCAAGTGACCGTGCACAGTTTGCAATGTACATATAACAGATGCCTCATCGCCATACTGGCATAGCTCATAGTACAAGCATGAGCACATGGAGGAAAGCACCTCCTCTGCATGCAGTTGTGAAATAAGAAACATTAGGATATCTTTCTGCAGCCTATTAGTTAGAAATATTAATCTTTCTAGAAGTCAATTTTTTGTAATGCACAGAGTTTTTATTTTCAATTGCTCATTTGCTTTTCTGGTTTCTTTTCAGGTTGCACCGGCAGAGCTTGAAGGTCTACTTGTTTCTCACCCTGAAATATTAGATGCCGTAGTCATCCCGTAAGACAATAAATACAATATCTCTACATAAATGTTTAAGACTCTAGATGTTGCCTTGTGTAATATAGTCTATTTCTCCTTTTAGGTTTCCTGATGCTGAAGCTGGTGAGGTCCCAATTGCTTATGTTGTTCGCTCTCCCAATAGTTCACTGACTGAAGAAGACGTTAAAAGTTTTATCGCAAAACAGGTTAAAACTCTTAGGTGCCATTTAAATAACTATCTAACTAAATATTGACTGTGATTTAGCAAAAGAAATAAAAAAAATTGCAGTGGTATCTGGCAGTAAAGAAGTGAGAAGCAGAATTACCAATGCAACACATGTCTAGCAGATATTTTGGTTTTGTACAATATATAAAATGTGTTTAATTGATGTCTATGTATATACAGGTTGCTCCTTTTAAAAGATTGCGGAGGATAAACTTTGTGAATTCAGTTCCAAAGTCAGCTTCTGGGAAAATCCTTAGGCGAGAATTGATCGATAAAGTTCGAGCTAAAATATGATCTCGTACATAGTAATCCGTTGAAAGTTTCCTGTTCGAAGTGTAGAACTATGTGTTGTTGGCTGTTGTAAACAGTTTAGAGGAGGATGGTCCAAGAACAGACATACATGTTATATAGAACGATTTGGTAGATACCAAAAACATGAATCGCCATCTATCTATATGTTGACATGTAGTTATGTACGATACATACAATTAGTAGTATCTACATATTGTTGGCATTTCAGACGTCATAAGTTTATAATAATTTGTTCGAGTACTTTAAGGATATGTACATTGTCTGGTTCTAAATTCAGATTCCGAGTGGATTTGAAAGAATATTCAACTTTTCATTCAAGTATTCCTTTTTAATGCGACAAATTCGAGCAATATTGATTGATTTGTTTTAGAAACAGAATCAAAGCGCACCTACAAAACTGCTTTTTTTTTTTTTCCTTTTAATAATTAGGCATAAAGGACTTACAAAGTGAGGATCTGTTCTAACAAATTTGGGGGGTCAGCGAGGGTCGAATCGAGGCCTGTTTTAACAAATCTCGGGGGTGAGCGAGAATCGAACCCAGGACGACAAGAGATAAACCCTTTACCACTTGAACTATCTCATCGCGCTCTATAAAACTGCTTTTAGTCCTCAAAGGAGCGTAAAATTTAATTTTCATCTTCTGAGAAAATATATTCTTGGCATAATTTAGTCCATTGGCCTTAATGGTTACGTTTTTTCGTTAATACACAAGTTGAAGCAAATATTGTTGTTTGTTTTAGACTTCTAGTGGTACATGAAGACTTCGAATTCCGCAAGGATTTCGACACTCGTAGTAGACTTTTTCCTCCCTCTTTCCATCATCAGAACGAGGCGCAACGATGACATGCATTTTTATTGTAAATATTTTTAAAAAAATTAATTCATCATTTTCTTACAACTAAAGTGAATATACAATTATATTTTTATGCTAAAAAGAGTCATATTCTCCCCAATTTTTCCCACATGCATTATTTTGAGTTTTTTTTTTTTTTTTGCGAGATAGTACCAAAAATTGAAAATTCTACACTATAAGTCTATAACACATGCTCTTTAATACAAAAAGGATGAAGGTGAATAATATCCATTTTTTAATTGATTTTAATTAAAATATTCATTTTAAGAAGTGCTGATAAATTTTATTCATTGAAATGCCCAAATACTCAAATCAAAGTTAGGTATTCATATATATTACCCATTCTCTTCTTGGTGAAGGTCCAAAATACCCACAAATTAAATAGGAGTAACCAAAATACCCACCGCCAGTTCGCGCGGTCCTAAATACCCATGGGACACGCTACTGGTGGTGGAGTATCAACCAGTCACGCTACTGGGGTAGGAGCATCTAGCAGACACGCTATTGTGGGAGTAGTATCAAGTAGTCACGCTGCTGAGGGGGAAGAACTGTAGCTGGAGATACGCTATTGTGAAATGCGTATCAGCATACACGCCAGTGCCAGTGGCGTAACCACCATCTTCTCCAAATCACAGAAAACACGAGCTCTGGCGATTCTTTGAGCGATTTTGGAGCAAATTCCGGCCATGCTCCGTTCAACACACTCCAAACATTTTCCAATAGCATATTATACATCAATCGACTCTGTTGAAGCCTATACCCTTATTTTTCCATTTCTTATGCCGAATTGCAAGCACCCAAATCGTAACCTAAAATTACTTTCGATTTTCCGATTTGATCCACACAACCCCTGCGGGGCCAGAATCTGTTTAATGGATTGGGTAAAATAGAGAACGCGGTGTGGTGATGATTTTAGTGTACTCAAATATGGTGGAGGTGGCGGGACGAACTCAGAGAAGGAGAGGCGACAACCAGGGCGATTTGAGCTTCGAGAGAGACGATCGGGACTTGGAAAAATTTTCAGAAAAATGAGCTTGGGATACGCCATTGGCAACAGCGTATCCCGTGGGTAGTGCGGGCCAAGATTCTAGAAAACGGTATTTAAGGCAATTGATCCTCCAGATGAGGTATTTTGGTCATTTTCTCTTCTTGGTTGGAGTATTAAGATATTTTAATATTTTTTTTATATATATTTATATATGATACATATTTAGGAGTTAGATATTCATACATAACTAGCATGATAGCCCGTGCAAAGCACGGGCCATGTAATAATTCATAGAATTTTCTCGTGTAAATCTATATCACGTATTTCGATCTTTGTAAGATGTTATAGTTTCAAAATATTATTAGATTCTGAATCGTAAAAGTTATATCTTTAATTGTTTTTGGTCAATATGAGAAGAAAGATTGACTGAAAACAGTAGGTAATGGTTAATTGTAACTGCAAAGTATTACCACAATAATCTTGGTATATTGAAATGCGTGAAAAAATAGTTGACTTAATTTTGGGACGAAGAAATAATTAAATATTTTATTATTTCTAATTTGTAATAAAAAAATATAATGTGATGGAATACAGATAATAGAGTCATATAGTTCTGCTTAGAAAATCTCAGCGCACATTTCCAATTTTGGATCATTTTATCCGATTAATTTTGGAGAACAAGAAGAACAACAAATTTATCCTAATAGTTGTGCACGTACAAAATAAATATATGATGTGTGCTTTTCTAGGATCATGGTATTTGACTATTTCAGATGTATCCTTTCATTAGCAAATTGACCCGGACAAAATTTTTTCTTCAAATACATTGTATCATCCATTGTCATAAGCGAACTTTCAAAAACCCAAGGTAATATCTCAAATTTCAAGACAAAACATATTTAGACATGTACAAATTCAACCAAATACACGAGTAACTAAAATTAAACTGTCATATCTCATAATGGGTTTTTTAAATGAGATTTGTTAACGTTTGCACTGAATGAATTATGTTCTAAAAGTTCACGTGTACAATAAAATTCAATCTATGAAAAGAAGATAGACATAACTACGATAATGAAGTATCCAAAAAATATCATTTAAATTTGAGGTAACACCAAAATGATAGCCGAGAAATAAAAAAATACACGTACCACATCTGTGATCATAAGACATTGTATATATCAGCTGTTTTTGAGTTTATTAGTCTCACACCGGGATGAAACTCGCATTGGAGTTTAAAACTCAAGTGAAATTGTTATATTTTTATTTAATTTTCATTTAAGTATATAGTTGTAAAACTCATTTTGTATGAAATTAATAATATTAACATATTACGAAAATGCTGCAAAAATATAGTGTGAGAGACTAAAGATATCAAAATCATATTGACTTTTTTTTACCAGATCCAAATCTCATACGTAAGTTATATCTTATTTTTAATCTTTTTTATTAGTCAATAAATAAATTACCAAATGTTAATAGGATTAACCGATATAATGCAATGTTTCAAAAAAAAATTGATGCAAAATTATTTAAAATAGAATATTATAATGACATCGAGTAAAAATATGTTATACACTTCATGTATCATTTTTTGGTATTAATTTTATAATAAATGTAGTCTGGCCATTCGACTTATAAGATATAGACATAATTGTTATAATAGAGAAGTATTGTTAGAAATTTTAATATATCTATTTTCATTTCGGTCCATTTACCTACTTGAGATAGACTCCTACTTATTTTCCGCCACCTATCTCCTCAATTAGATTTTTTTTTTACCAATATTTGGCTACCTTGGTACCTTTCATGCTAAAAATAAAATATTATACTGATATCGAGTAAGAATATGTTATACACTTCATTTATCATTTTTTGTATTAATTTAATAATAAACATATTATGGTCATTTGATGAAAATATGGACATAATTGTCAAAAGAGAGAAATATTACAATAAAATTTTATAGATCTATTTTCAATTCCGCACGTTTACCTATTTGAGATAGATTTCTGCTCATTTTTCGTCACCTACCTCCTCATTTTGATTTTTTTTTGACCAATTTTTGGCCACCTCGATACCTTTCTTAATTCTGACTTCGATGACATCATATTTGTCAATTTATATTTTCTCTCTCTAACTGCCATTTTTTACTATTATATGAGAACAATATTTTAATGATTTTATGCCCAATAAATCATAAAAATAAACATGAACATGCATTTATGAGTATATGAACATCATAGGTTTAATTCTTATCAAAATTTAAATTACTAAAATTAGTATAATTATATTGACATTTTTATCCTGAGTAAATTATAAAACAAATATTACTAATAAATGAGTTATTTGAGTATGTAGTGAATGAGTTTAAAATGTATCACAAAAAGATGATTTGGTTTAGTGGTTTTACATGTGAACATAAAGTCAAAGGTGCATGAAGGTCTTGGGTTCAATTCCTTTCAACTTCAAAATTTTTAACATTTAAATAAAACTAAGGATAAATTCGTAATTTACTAAATAGGCTCACATATAATAGATATAATACACACACACATAAATACAACTCATAAATATAATAGATATAATATCACATAAATATTACATATATCATATATTATAATTACATATATTATATTACATATCATATATTATATTATATTATATTATATTATATATCATATATTATATTATCATTTGAATATTACATATATGATATCCAACTCATAAATGAATATTATAATTATTTTTATTTAAAATACACATTTATTTATAAAATGGACATCTTATATAGATAAAAAAATAGCCGATTCACAAATACGAGCCGATTCACAAATGCCTTTTCCAATCGTTCGTTATAAACAACACACGTTTTCTTTCAAAATAAGACTACCGACCTAACATTGGACGGTTTGGCCTAACAAAACTGACCTCACATGCCCAAATAAACCATCCAACGCATGACATAGCAACACGTAACCCCTCCACAAAAACCCTACTAATACACACACCAACAATACATATATATACCTATCTTACCCCCCTCCCTTTCCTCCTTTCTCAACCTCAAGCCGCTACCATCCGGCTTTCGAGGCAAAACACACACCAATCTCAAACACCCAGATCTGAAAACTCCTCCTCAATCTCAAAGTACCCTTCTTTCTTTATTACATATGCTTACATGCTTGTTTGTTTTGTGTTTTGTGATGTGGGTTGTTATTGATTCATGTGTTTTGACAGGATGGTGTCTGATGCAAGCAAGAAGAAGGCTGCCCAGAAGAAGGCAGCTGCAGCTGCTAAAAGGGGTGGAAAATCAGTTGCAGCTGCTATTGCTAAGATTGGTACTAGTGCTAGTAGTGATAATTTGAGTGCTGGGGTTGAAAATCTTCAGATTTCTGATAGGACTTGTACTGGGGTTCTCTGTTCTCATCCTCTTTCCAGAGATATTCGTGTATGTGATCTCTCTCTCTCTCTCTGACTCCCTCCCTCCTCATTCTCGCTCCCTCCCTCCCTCCTCTCTCTCGCTCCCTCCCTCCCTCCTCCCTCCCCTTCCCTCCCTCTCTCCCTCCCCCCCTCTCTCTCTGTCTGTCTGTGTGTGTGGCTTATTCACTTTCCCCAATCTTGATTGTATGTGTATGTATATATGGTGTTAAAAAGGTGTATATTTGTTATTTTTGTTGGGTTCTTGACTTCTTGGTCATAAAAATCTGATCTTTGCTTTTGTTAAAGGAAAAAAACAATCTTTGCTCATGTCTAGAAATGATGTTTTCAAGAGAATTTGCTACTTTGTTAATCTTGATTACAGTATATTTATTTCTGGAAGACTGTATATTTGTTAATTTATATATTAATATATATTTTTGTACTTTTCCTCAATCTTGATTGTATAGATGTGTGTATACATTTTGTTAAACGGCTTTCATTTTGATAAAAATATGATATTTGATTTATCAAGAAAAAAAGTCTGATATTTGATTTTTACAAGAAAGAAAATCTGATCTTTGATTTGTTAATAATTCATATTTTCCTAAAGATTTGGATGCGTTGTGTCAAAAGACTCTTACTCAATTTTGAATATGAAGATTTGATGTTTGTAGTACCTTTCCCTCTTTTTTAGGAACAAGAACCATATCAAACTACACATACCTAGAATTGGCTATCCTTAAGATAGAGTAAGGGGATGGGGAGGTAAAAAGACCTTAAAGTTACGTCCGTGTTTTCCACTTTCCGTAAAGATCCTGGTTTTGACAGTTTGGAACAAAGTAGAGGCACAGGAACTATATATGTTTGGAGAGACGCAGGATCTATTACCTGCTGAAATGATGGATTACAGGAAGCATAGCATTACCATAAGACAGGATAAAAATCAGACCACTAAAGAAAAATAATAGAAGTTCCTCCATTGAAAGGTCATGTCCTCAAAGAGATTTGCCTTCCTAACTAGTAGACAGCAGCGGCTCATTTAATCCCATGCTCTCCACCCTTCTCACTAGGGCTGGTGTTTTCTTTTACAATGTTGCCAAATCAAAGCAAGCTCCCCTACGTGAGAAATAAGCATAAATACTAGTATAGATATTATAGTTTTTGCTTGAGATGCGAAGAATATGTTTGCTGAGTGAGAGTTAGAGCTTATGTTTTGAGTTTCACTCTTTCTGCTCATGTTGTGGGTTTGACTCTTACCATATTGTTTTTAACTCGGTTACCTAGACAAGGACCTAAGACAGCAGATAAGCCAACTATCAGTAGGGTGCTCTGGCGCCTATATCTTCTAATTCTCTTTTTGATCATTCAGTAATTTGAAATTGCAAATGTTTTAATTTTTTTTGTAGTTGGAAGTTCTAATACTTGCTCTTGTGTTGTGTATTGAAATGAACTGTAATTAGTTGTCATTTCTTCTTATAAAGTCGGTTTGTTATATGTTTTTATCTGCTGAGGCGGTATATTGATTATTAGGTGATGCAGTGCTGATAGTATTTTTTTTTTTTTTTAACTTGCAGATAGAGTCTCTGTCTCTAACCTTCCATGGACATGATCTTATTGTTGATTCTGAGCTGGAGCTTAATTATGGCAGGTTTGGTTTTGTATTTTTATACGTAATTAGTTGTGTTAAGGTCATTAGTTATTCATAATTATTCACTCTAGTGCAATTTGTCTTTATCTTTGTCAGACGGTATGGTTTGCTCGGACTTAATGGCTGTGGAAAATCTACTCTACTTACCTCCATAGGGCGTCGAGAACTTCCAATTCCTGATCACATGGATATTTTTCATCTGACAAGGGAGATTGAAGCATCTGATATGTCTTCACTCCAGGCTGTGATGAACTGTGATGAGGAGAAGATTAAATTAGAGAAAGAAGCTGAAGCTTTGGCTGCTCAGGTCTGTGCTTCACTTAAATTTTTTGTGTCGGCATCTGGGAGATGCCTTGTTTTCAATGTGAATAAGTTAGTAATTTTAATTTTATTTTCTATACTAGGATGATGGTGGAGGAGAAGCTCTTGAGCGCATTTACGAGCGTTTGGATGCAATGGATGCAGCAACTGCTGAGAAACGTGCTGCTGAAATATTATTTGGTCTTGGTTTTACCAAACAGATGCAAGCAAAGAAAACTCGCGATTTCTCTGGTGGATGGAGGATGAGGATTGCTTTAGCACGTGCCTTATTTATGAACCCAACTATCTTGTTACTGGATGAACCTACTAATCATCTCGGTGAGTTTTTTTTTTTTTGTGCTAGTTTGCAGCGTATTTATCTTTCTAATGCTTGTACATTTTCCCTTTTTTGATGCGTTATACCCCTTGATCGAATATGATTTAATCTCAATGAAATCTGTTAGTTGATTAACATCATCTAACATATAATGCAATGATCAAATGTGATTTCTGAGATGAATATGCTACCCTTTTTCAAGCAACTATTGCATGTGTTGTACTTGTTCGACCTATACTCTCCCCGATTATCTACATCTTTTTATCCTACTCTAACATTTAACTGCATGTAACAACAGATTTAGAAGCTTGTGTTTGGTTGGAGGAGATGTTGAAGAAGTTTGAGCGTATCTTGGTGGTTGTTTCTCACTCCCAGGACTTTCTAAATGGTGTCTGCACAAACATCATACACATGCAGAGCAAACAATTGAAAATGTATACCGGAAACTTTGACCAATATGTTCAAACCCGTTCAGAACTCGAGGAGAACCAAATGAAGCAGTACAAGTGGGAGCAGGATCAGATTGCTAATATGAAAGAGTACATTGCTCGATTTGGACATGGTTCAGCCAAATTAGCTCGCCAGGCACAGAGCAAAGAAAAAACTTTAGCAAAAATGGAGCGTGGTGGGCTCACACAGAAAGTGGCCCGGGACCAGGTTCTGGTTTTCCGGTTTGTTGATGTGGGGAAGCTTCCACCACCTGTGTTGCAATTTGTTGAAGTTTCCTTTGGCTACACCCCAGATAACCTCATCTACAAGAACATTGAGTTTGGGGTCGATCTTGACTCGAGGATAGCATTGGTTGGACCCAATGGTGCTGGAAAGAGTACATTGCTGAAGCTGATGACAGGGGACCTGGTTCCAAACGAGGGCATGGTACGTCGCCACAATCACTTGCGCATTGCCCAGTTTCATCAACACTTGACAGAGAAACTTGACATGGAGATGTCAGCTCTCCTGTTCATGATGAGGGAGTACCCAGGAAATGAGGAAGAGAAGATGAGGGCAGCAATTGGGAGGTTTGGGCTGACGGGTAAAGCTCAAGTAATGCCAATGAAGAACTTGTCAGATGGACAAAGAAGTCGTGTGATTTTTGCATGGTTAGCATGGAGGCAGCCCCAGATGTTGCTCCTGGATGAGCCAACTAACCATTTGGATATTGAGACTATAGACTCACTTGCCGAAGCGTTGAAGGAGTGGGATGGCGGCTTAGTTCTTGTAAGCCATGACTTTAGGCTTATAAACCAAGTGGCAAAGGAAATTTGGGTGTGTGAAAATCAAGCTGTGACCCCCTGGTCTGGCGATATTATGGGTTTCAAGGCACACTTGAAGAAACAAGCTGGTTTATAAGATTGAAAGGGTCAAATATGCTTGATTTACATATATTGATATATTCTTTAGTAAGGTAATTGTACTAGGCTTACTTTTATCGAGTCGCAGTTTTGGAGTAATACGTTTGTATGTTTACTCTCACGTGGATGATGATGAAAGCCGAGGAACAGCAGAAGATTTTTTATGACAATGTTGTTTAAAATAATGGATCTTGTACTGTTGTCGCTATTTTCTTCACTTAAAAAAAAGAAAATAAGCTAGCTTAGTTTACATTTTGCATTGTAATAGTACAATTTTTGCATTTGTCTTGGTTTGGGCCGAGAAGTAAGAACTATACTTGATGTGGAAGTGGTGCCAGTGTGAAACCTTTGTGTCTGAATAATGTCTTGTAACCGATCTTTCTGGTTTTCATCCTTGTTTGCATGTAGGGGTGTCTGAAACAAGAATGCGGTGGACGATTCGGCTATACTACCAATGCAAGGTTGTTCTAGTAGTTTTTACTGAATTTGTTAAATCCGGAATCAGGTATTAGCAAGGTAAGATTCGATGTACTCGGTCTTTGCCCTTTTTGCACAGGAAAAACTTTTAGTTGATTCATTTTCCAGGTTTTAGACTGTCCGACAATCTGGTAGACATTAAATTTTATACACACAAAACTGAGCATAAATATATACATATCTTGCTGCATATGCTCCTCTTTACCAATACTGACACTTATCAGTAATGATGCTAGACAAACATAGCTGCCAAACGGCCGTAGTCGGGCACAAATTGGAATGATTTTAACGTTAATGCTTAAAATTTGAAAATACATAGTTCAGAATAAACTTCCTGTGCTCAGTTCTTTAGTTTTTAAAGACTTGGCTGTGAGGGTGTATTAACACACAAGTGCATATTAAGTTTTACATATAGAACATAACAAGGTTTTAAAAAAGTAGTAACTTGTCCATAATTTTATTATTTGTTCGTAAATTGAACAATAAAATTGTGTTGTAGATTGAAAAATGACGTGCTACATATCCATTTGCAGATCAAGACCTTCCTACTCTTGATAAGCTTAAAACGCAGAAAGCTACTATTGGGTGCTGCAAGTCTAGCTCAAATTGTGTAAGCAAGTAGCACTTCGAGGTTTTCTGTTTCTGATGACGCAACTTTTATTTTTTTGCAAAAATTCAAGTGAATGTGCACTTTCATTAATGTGATCATACATGATAGTTTTCCATGTAATTGCTCATAATTCGAGTGTATAATTGATTTAATGTAATAATTAAATCTTTTAGAAAGTGGTTCCTATTGGTTGGTAAATTATAGCAATGCAATACAAATATTACAGTTTGAAATGCTAGGGGTACTAAATTGGGTACAAAATATTGCTACAAAATGACGTGACATTGTTTTGATTGGTTATAATTGGATGACCCTGACGGGTTCATTACAATTATAACCAATCAAAACAATGACACGTCATTTTATAACAATTTTTGGTACGGTACCTCTAGCATATTTCTTTATTAAATTATGAATGACATATTGACGGAACCAGAATTATAAAGATGCGGCGCTAAAATTAGCCATACAATTTATTAAAACTCTAACTATAGTCTGTCATCCCCGTCTTGTTATAGGACTACTGTATATAGTACTATTCGCTGCTTATGCCTATAAGACAAACGGATAGTACTTGCCCATAATACATACAGTAATATATATGGTTACTACAGCATCAGCCCTGCCAATCGGATAATAATTTGCCACTTATAGCTGTGAAGTCCATCATTGTAATCCCAATACGGCAATGCTTAACCATAAATAGGCATTTCCAAACAATATCCGGGCAAAATCAAATTTGAACCTACCACAATATTTCTTTATATATTCTTCATCAAAAAACCATAATACACAGGGTTTAAATAACAGTATTTGTAAGATGAACGAAGATTTTAAACCCCATGCAATCTTCATAGCATATCCACTACAAGGCCATGTAAACCCTTCTGTCCATTTAGCACGAAAGCTAGCCGAAAATGGCTTCACCATAACTTTTATAAACACTCAATACGTCCATCACGAATGCTCGAGAGCCCGAGGAAACGAAGACAATGACATCTTTGTCGATGCACGAAAATCAGGCCTCGATATCCGTTATGCCACAATCTCTGATGGTCTACCAGTAGGGTTTGATAGGTCACTTAATCATGATCAGTTTATGGCTGCTTTATTGCATGTTTTTTCTGCTCATGTAGAGGAAGCTGTTGAGAACATTTTAAAATCGGGCGCGTCAGTGAATTGCCTAATTGCCGATACGTTTTTCGTGTGGCCAGCTAAGATAGCAAAGAAGTTTGGGCTTTTGTATATTTCTTATTGGACGGAGGCTGCGTTAGTATTCTCACAGTATTATCATATGGATCTTCTAAGGATGAATTCTCACTATGATTGTCATGGTAAGTTTCTCTCTAGATTAATAACTGTAAGTAGTATGCTATTATGTTGGCATAGAAAGCTCATTCGTGAATGCACTCAAACTTAATCTAATACATACCGAAAATTAACAGATACACGTGATGAACCAATTGATTACATACCGGGAGTCAAATCCATTGAGCCAAAGGACATGACATCTTTTCTTCAAGCTACTGATACGACATCAGTATGTCACCAAATAATTCACAACGCATTCAAAGATGTCCGTGGTGCAGATATGGTTCTATGCAACACAGTCTATGAGCTTGAATCAGACACTATTTCAGCTCTACAGTCAAAAATCCCGTTTTTTGCTATTGGTCCAATAATCCCATTTGGCATCACCAAGAACATTGTGCCCACAAGCCTGTGGGCGGAGTCAGATTGTACCCAGTGGCTCGACACTAAGCCTCATGGTTCAGTTTTGTACGTTTCATTTGGTAGTTATGCACATCTCAGAAAAATTGACCTAATGGAGATAGCTAACGGTTTATTGGACAGTAATGTGAGCTTTGTTTGGGTGCTTCGTCCTGATATTGTCAGCTCAAACGATCTTAATCCGCTTCCTAATGGATTTGTGGACAAGGTGGGTGATCGTGGCATGATCATAAAATGGTGTAGTCAAATGCATGTACTAAGGCACCCTGCAGTTGGAGGATTTTTGAGTCATTGTGGTTGGAATTCAGTATTGGAAAGTGTGTGGTCTGAACGTCCTCTGTTGTGTTTTCCTTTGTATACTGATCAATTTACTAACCGAAAATTAGTGGTCGATGACTGGAAGATTGGCATTAACCTTTGTGATAGAAGGGTTGCCACTGCGGTTGAAGTCTCGGAGAAAGTTAATAGCCTCATGAATGGAAAATCAAGTAGTGAGTTGCGAGACAGTGTAAAGCACTTGAAGAAAATTTTGGCAAGTGCACTGAAAAGTGATGGATCGTCAGAGAAAAATGTGGAACACTTCATAAATGATATGAAGGTTATGATTTTAAAAAATTATGAAAAAAAGAATGGCGAGAAAACGCAGTAATTATCACTTTAATAGAAATTAAAGTGATTTAAATTGTAGTCGATATCTTCAGAATTATAATATAATTTGGTATCTTCAGAATTGTAACAGATGATGGCGTTGAGAGTTAGAAGACTCTAAAGGAAAGCAACTTTATGAAACCTTATTAAACAATTGCTGTAACTGATATAACAGGTACTTCTGAGTTCTGTCGAATAAACCTTTAATTGAAAAACAGAGTAAAACATAAGCCAAGATTATTTGGACATAGGTAAGAAGACGAGACTATGCTTGGACATTCTAGCAAATCAACCTCACGGTTGTTCCTGTCCGGTTTGCTGAAGAGTTTAATCTAAGAAAACGGACTTGTACGTCTGCAGCTTTAATTGTTATATAGGGCATGGTATTTTCTAAATCTTTTGATAACAGATGAGACGAGTAGTAAGCAAATCCTTTTATTTTTAGTGCAAAAACGCATCACTTCATAACTTCAGATCAGTTAGCGACCTTCAACTGTACTAATCGTGACATCATTAACAGAAATAACTCCAGCACTTCTAGATCCAGTCTTTGAAAGATCTCTAACCGACGTTCTGAAAATAAATGCAGCCTGGTCTGGTGGTGAAAGACTTATTTCATTGCATAACATAAAAACTACTTCCGACATGCTTGGTCTTGCAGCAGCAGATTCTTGCACACACAATAGCCCGATATGAATGCATCTAAATATTTGGGAATCATGTTCATGTGATTCACCAAGCGACTCGTAATCAACTATTTCCATGACTCTTGATTCCCCCCAGAGACCCCAAACCTGAAAGAATAAATTTACAGGACCTTCAATCAAGTTACTACTTCACCATTACTCCATTAGTAATATTGAACTTGTACGCTGTAACTTTGTCAGTAGTTTATGGACTGAAAACTCTGAATATACGGTTTGTTACTTACATGTCCAATCAGATTGACGGAGTTTTCGTCATAGTAACTGCTGTTCTTTCTTCCCATAATGATCTCCAAGAGTAGAATTCCAAAGCTAAAAACATCAGATTTTATTGAAAAAAGGCCTCCCATTGCATACTCTGGTGACATATAACCACTGCAATCATACAAGTATTGTGTTATAATTTGCCTTAGTTAGAAGAGTGCTAAGATTTGACCTCAGTTAATTCAACATATGTATGTAAGAAGTAATACACACTATGTTCCAACTACTCTTCTAGTCGTTTCTTCAATTTCATCGCTTCCAAATATTCTAGCCATACCAAAATCCGATATTTTTGGAGTCAAGTGAGCATCTAGTAAAACATTACTTGCTTTCAAATCTCTGTGAATGATTCTTAGTCTCGAATCGTGATGAAGATATACCATGCCCCGAGCTATGCCCAATGTTATTTCAAATCGTCGTTTCCAATCTAGCATGTATCTTTTTCCATTATCTGATTCAAGGTTAACAGTAACATAATTATTAATTAAGTATAGGGTAATAAATTAAATCAACAGACCATCTTTATAATGGTCAACATGCCTACTAATTTTAACTCTGAAGGCCAAATCATACCAAAAAGAAAGCCATCCAATCCCTTATTTGGCAAGTACTCATATATCAACATTTTCTCTTCATTCTGAATGCAGTAACCATAGAGCCTGACAAGATTCCTGTGTTGAAGCCTTGCTATCAACGTTACTTCATTTCTAAATTCCTCTAGCCCTTGCCCTGACGTGTTTGACAACCTTTTCACTGCAATATCTTTCCCATTAGGCAGTTTACCCTACAAAATATGATTCTTCAGCATTATCTATGTATGTACTCATATTTACTGCAAATTTAATCACACTATGAAGTACCTTGTAAACGGAGCCAAAACCACCTTCTCCAACTTTGCTAGCACTAGAGAAATTTTGAGTCGCTGCTATAATAGTGCTCAGAGAGTAAAATTTCACATCAACAGCAGTTGTCCCTATTTCAACAAACTCGGGCTCGTCTCCGCTTGAAGAGCCATGGACAGAATTTCCGCGATTATTAATATTACTGCTAAACAACCATATTCCCTCCTCCCTTCTCTCAGCTTTTTCTAGATTCCATAATTATTTGTTTAGTACTTTAGTAGTGAAATGGGGTTAACTTGCAAGCATAAGACAAAACTGTAATCATAGTATTATAGATACCTCTCTTTTTCTTCTTCATTATTAACCAATATGCGAGAATAAGCAGAACAAAAAGTGCAGCACTCAGTAGCGGTACTAAAACCTTGATGTAGCCATTGGATCTCTCTGATTTCTTCACATAGCTAGCTGTAATATATGAATGAATTTGTATGACAATGATATAAGAGTAAATTGCGCTTTACACCTCCATTTTATCAGCTTTGATATTGTTACACCGATTATGGAACCTGCTACTGTATAGTAAGTTGGCCTTACTTAGGGTTTTGCGTTGCATCCCCGTGCCATTTTTTGTTCCAAAAAAGTTGATGTTAATTGTTAAGGATTTCTCAAACCATCGCACTTTAATTGTTAACAATAGAAAGAAAATTCAAAAAGATAATAACAATGCCAAGCTAAGGAAAGAAGAAATAGCCTTGAAGGCCTGATTTGAAGAAATGGAGGATGAAGAAATGAGGAGAGAGTGCACAATCACCCCTGGGATCTAGACCTGAAAGAAACTGCCTTAAGGGCTAGACAGCCCGGCTGATCCAGAGAACTGTTGATGATGTCCTGAGGGGCCAATGAAAAAGTAGGCCAGGAAGACCCAAAATACAGCTCAAATGGTACATAATCCTGATGATTCGATGCCATCCTCCACAAAGAAGATTATGAATGCTTACACATAGTAGAAGTTCAAGGTCTCTCAAATCAAGCCCTAAAATGGTATAGTTGGCCACTCAACACATTTTCAGAAAAACGGTGGATACAAGCATACAACTCATGTAAGACTCGACGCTACAAAGAATCAAATTCTAATGTGTATCGAGTATTTCATGATAATAGTAATAATACAATAAACTATACTCCCTCTGTTCCATAAAACTCTTCCCATTTCGGCCGGACACGTTTGCCAACGCACACTTTTGATCGTTTATCTTCAATTTCGTATTAGTTTTAAATATAAAAACTTCACTGTATTAAAGTACTCATAAATACGAATCCAACAAGATCACTCATGACTATATTTGGTCTTATAGATTAGACATAAATTAGCAATTTGTCTCATGTTATGAACAGTGCCGACAAATCAAATGGGAAGAACAATAGGGCAAAGAGGGAGTATGTAATTAATAAAACAATCAGTAAAAGGAAACCATACCAAACTCAATGGAGTCCACACGAATGTAGAAATCCTGGCCACCGCTTGAAAACTCTCTCAAGTCTACCAATTTATCATACCATGTAATGCATCCTTTTAGACCTCCTTCACGCATATCAGCTGCAGAGTAACCCATACACAAGCAGTTATTCAAGCATAAGCCTGCACAGGCCTTCATATCCATATCCATGTCTCGCCTTGCTTTAGAGGTGTCAGGCAGCTTCATCCTCTCCAGCTTTACAAATCCTTCCCCACTTCCACAAATTTTGCCTTCTCGTTTTCGAACACAACCTTGTGAACCATCCCTTAAGTACCAGTCTCGTGGCGACTTTGGCTCGAATCCTGGAGGACACTTGCACTCGTACTCACCTACATTATGCATGTTACAAACACCAAAGGAGCCACAATGACTAAAATAGTCACAAGTATCCTTGGGTGCTGAATAGAAGTTAACCCATTTATGGTCTGTTAGGTTAGGGGCTACACAATTAACGAGATTCAAACAAACAAATAAAACAAAGCACACACACAAATATATTTGACGCGGAAAACCCACGTCCCAAACTCGTATTATTAATCTTAACAATATCAATAATACATCAATCACTCGGTGTATCACTCACACAATACTCAAGCCAAACAATACTCAAGTATATATCAAAACATAATATGACTATGTTTATATAGCCACCCAAAACTTAGCCACCAAGACTTGCCATACTTGTTCTACAAGTCTTACCATACTTGTTATACAAGCCATCCAATTCTTGGCACCTAATTACCTAACTTTGTGAATAAGACATACCATATATAATAATTGTGTATCCATACAATTATTACCTTACCCATATATGACTTATATCACCAATACCCATACTACCGTATTGGGTTTAAGCCGTTTAATCCCAACAATCCTCCCCTTCAACCCAATACGGTTCCATGCACAACCGATTTAACGGTCACCATCAAGACATCGACGTCCATCCGCCAATGCCTCCCCTCGAACAATAACCTCTCCTTCTAGCACAAAAAGATTTCTTTTATCCTTCCATCCTTTGAGTATCTCTAAATCCCTTTTAGTGACCTCCAAAATACCGTTCTTCATCATAACAGTATATCCCAAATCAACTAATTTACCCAATGAAATTAGATTTCGATTTAACTCCGGTACGTACCTCACTTGAGTTAACTTTCGAACACGACCATTGTGAAGTTTTATCATTACCTCACCAATACCAGCAACCTTTACCCTTTTACCGTTTGGTAAAGCAACCATCTTTCCATCACACTTCTTGTAGGACGAGAACCAATCCCTCCTAGCACATACGTGATGAGAACATCCCGAGTCAAGCACCCATTCTTCTTTCGATCCCTTATCTTCTTGTACCAAAAGAGCATCACCTTCCACAAGCGAAACACTACCCCCTCGAGTTTTCTTCAACTCCTTCAAGTCTTCTCTTGCCTTTGGACACCAGGATTGTATATGACCCAATTCATCACAATAAAAGCACTTGATATTAGGGTTATGTTTCTTACCGGACTTCTTTTTCTTGTCACGTGCATCCACCACGAGTGCACTTCCATCAGATGTGTCACTCGATCCTTGCTTCATCAATCTTTCGGACTCCAGAAGAACAACAATAGTCTCATCCAAAGCTAACTCCGTATTCCCAACCAATAAAGAAGTAATCACAGTACTATACTTCTTTGGTAGAGACACAAGTAGAAGAACAGCTTTGTCCTCATCCTTCAATTTTTCATCCAAATTATTCAGCTGGTTGATCAGGCCATTAAAATGATTCAGATGATCTCTCAAATCTCCATCTTCTTCCATCTTTAGCCCGAACAAATCTTTCTTGAGGAACAACTTATTTGCCAATGACTTTGAGTGATACGTCTTCGTCAACTTCTCCCACAATTTTTTTAGGGTTATCCTCCTCAAGAACATCATACTTGATTTCCGGTGCAAGGGCCAACCGGATTGTCGATGCTGCACGTAACTTCATATCTGCCCACTTTGGATCTTCCACATCAGCAGGCTTCTTGTCTTCAAGAGTTGCATACAACCCTCGTTGAATCAACAGATCTTTCACCGTGCTCTGCCACAAAGTAAAATTGTTTCTTCCATTAAACAATTCAATCTCGAATCCCCCGACCTTATCCATCACGAACCACGAACCTGGCTCTGATACCAATTGTTAGGTTAGGGGCTACACAATTAACGAGATTCAAACAAACAAATAAAACAAAGCACACACACAAATATATTTGACGCGGAAAACCCACGTCCCAAACTCGTATTATTAATCTTAACAATATCAATAATACATCAATCACTCGGTGTATCACTCACACAATACTCAAGCCAAACAATACTCAAGTATATATCAAAACATAATATGACTATGTTTATATAGCCACCCAAAACTTAGCCACCAAGACTTGCCATACTTGTTCTACAAGTCTTACCATACTTGTTATACAAGCCATCCAATTCTTGGCACCTAATTACCTAACTTTGTGAATAAGACATACCATATATAATAATTGTGTATCCATACAATTATTACCTTACCCATATATGACTTATATCACCAATACCCATACTACCGTATTGGGTTTAAGCCGTTTAATCCCAACATGGTCACTCTCGTGCCAGGTTAGTCTTTGAAGGGTTCCAGTTGACTCATTAACAATCATTCTTGATATAACTGAAGTGTCACGCAAGTAATCCACTAGGTATACTTCCTCAGGATTGTCAACATAACTTATATTAAAGATGAAATTAGCAGATCCAAGGACTGCCATTTCGGGTACACCACTCCATCCTACTCCGTTCCAAGGTCCTCCACGCCATATTGGATCCCGATTTCTATACAAGAACAGCTGGGGAACCGATCCATTAGCGTCAATCATAAGTGAATATGATCCACTTCCCGGATTGTCATGTGACTTCCATGCTGTCAAGAACCGGTTCAGTCCAGACCTGCGGTCCACTCCAATCTTCATGTTTGAAATTAGAGCATCTGTTGGGAAATCAGAGCTCTGCCACAATAAACCTTTCTTGCTATTATCTTCATGCACTACAAAATTTCCTGAATCCAAGAGCTCGGATGAGTAGTTTAATTTAACAACAGATGATGACAAGTTTGAGATATTAGTTGACCATACTACATCATCAGGCTTTTGGCTGTCATATAAAACAAGATTTCCAGTCTTGTGTAGTGATAAAACACCGGATGTATTTGTGATAGGATTATCCCTATTGGCAACCCAAACTACTGTTTGTACAGAGACTTTATTGTACCAAATACCCACATATCTTCTGCTAGTACTAACATTATTAGGGCTAAAGAATCCAAGTGCAAAGTTTTTTTCCACGGAAACTAAAACACTGCCGTCCCTTAGAGGTTTATCCTGGGTAATGATGCTGGTACAAGTACAACATCGGAGGAGAAGAAATGTGAAAAAGAAACTTCGGGAGTTCTGCTTGCAAAGCATGGTTCGTACAATCTAAGCCTTATTAACCAGATAGTACTAAATATATCTTGTCTGTGATTATGTACTCTGCTTGCGACACCAAGTAAAGTCAGGTTGCGAAGAGAAGTTTATATAGCCAACATTTAAGAATAATAGAGAAAATATAATGATCGTGCTACCTCAATTCAGCTCAACGAGCTTAAATGTAAAGACTTGGCACATTAACAACCAACTGTTTTGGAAAACCAAAATCCAAAACAGTTGGAATTATGTTAGAAAGTCATGTTGTTTGGGTTTGCGTTTACTATTAACCAAGACAAATACAAATTGTTATAGAGTCAACTTCTTCTGAAAATTCAATGCTCAATTCTAGACATTACCTTTGTCAAATTAACCTTAGTTTCGACTTTCGAATAAGACTTATACAGACCGTATCTGATTAATGGGCAAGAAATTCAAATTTGTAATGCCGGTCTTAATTATGTGATTATTTATAACATGCATCAAGAGGACTACGAATAGAAAAGTTACAAACACTTTTTCTTTTCTTTTTCTACTCTTCTCTATTTTCAACATTTTATTAATTTTACTATTATTCGGAAAAAATCAACATTTGTTGTACTTTGAACTTTAATGTATAAAGACATAGATATATTAGAAGCATCAAAGCTATGACACTAAACGATTCAAATTGTTCGTGAATTACTCAAACTTAACTCGTAAAATATTCGAATTTGGTTCGGTAATAATTGAACCGTGCTCGATCACGAGCAATTCGAATACTTTACCAAACCGAGCTCGAGTTTCAAAATATAAACTCAGCTCGTAAGGTTCACGAGTCTAATCGAGCCTTTATTATTTTTAATTTCATATATTTTCATATATTGTTATATAAATATTTAATATTTATGTTTAATTTATATATTTAATCGAGTCAAACTTAAGTCGAATTGATCGTATTCAAGCTTTGATAATATTTGATTAAGGCCCCGTTTGGCGTTTGATATTGCCGTGGAAACAACAACAACATCTTATTTTTGAAAAACACGTAAAAAAGTGTTTGATAAACACGTAAAAAAGTGTTTGATAAATTTTAAAAGCTACTTTTCTGAAAAATGTTTTGGGCTGAAAAGTTGTTTTTAGAGAAAGCATTTCCCCTATGCCATGCTTTTGAAAAAAGCTGATTTTCAACTTTTGCAGAAAGCAACTATGGATCTCAACATCAAACCTCACCAAAAATATTATTTTTAATAAATTATAACAAAAATGTGCATATATAAAAAATATCATCAAACAGTAATCTGATTTTCGCAACAACATTATTTTAACATCACTTTTTTTTAACAGTACAGCAATTTTTAACAGCAATCCCAAACATAGCTTAAATCAATTCGAGTTTTCAAGCCGAACTCGAACATATCTAACTTTTTATGAATCGAGTTTCGATTTTGAAATGGAAGGCTCGGTCGAACTCGAGCCCAAACTTTTTAGTTGAGCTCGAACTCAAACCTGACAATATTCGGCTCGACGACTCGGCTCGATTACATCCCTAATCAAAGCAAATTGATAAAATACCTACTAAGAGCATCTCCAATTTTGTAAAATGGTTCGCTAAATATTAATTATGTAAAATTTGTTGAACACGTAAGGTGTTATATGGAGTTGGTTATATATTAAAAATAGTATATTATTATTATTATTATTATTATTATTATTATTATTTTATGTTATTATAAATATAATATATTATTTTAATATGTTAATAGATGACGTCAAATTTTGTTAGAGGCTTTAAGAGGTTCAATATATCTATACTATTATATAATAGCAGAAACATTAAAAGTTTGGTTGGTCGGTCGGTCAGTACGGTATTTATTAATTTAAAATTTTAAATGATATGATAAGATAATAATTATATATATGTTGTACATGATATTTTTACAAAATGATGGATTTTAGTTTAAAAATATAGAAAAGATGACATGTTTTAGCTGAAAAACGTATTCAGTTAGTTATTAGTTATTATAATATTATTCTTTTATTTTACTTATATAAAGCTACCTGAATAGGTTTTACTAGAAAAAAGTAAAAAAATAGAAAAAAGGTAACGTATTTTAGTTGAAAAAGGTAATTGGTTAATTATTAGTAATTATAATCATAATTACAATATTTTATTTTATTAAATAGAATTGCTTATAGTGTTTTTAGAAAAGAAAAAAATTTAGTTAGATAAAATATAAAAGATAATGTATTTTACATGAAAAAAAATTAATTTGTTATTGAAAAATAGGAGGGTATTTACCAAATATACTCTCTCTTTTCATTTTATTTGTAATTTTACGGTACTTTTAAAACCTTGCAAATATACGATCTTTTCATTATCTCTCTTATCCATTACTTTCTCATCTTTGTCCCTCCCCTGTATTTCATTCTCCTCTCCCTATCCTCTCTTCTCCCTTCTTCTCTCTTTTCCCTCCGCCATCCCAATCCTCGACACCTCCTCCAACGCCAGCTCCTTTAGATCTCTGACTCCCCAATCTCCTTCGATCTCCGACCTCGACCTCCCGGCCTCCACCTCCTTCTCCGACGCCACCTTTGACGAATACCACCTGTTATAGGGAGATTTTGGTATAACAATGTTTTGGAGGTTTGCTGGATTAACGGAACAAAATACGGATATTTTGCTAATAAAAGAAGAACAAGGATTAGGGTTTATTTGTGTAGGTGTGGCTGAACTTGATAGGTGTTTTCAGGGGTGAACTGTTTCTCATCCATATCAAGGTGCCTACGTACCCTATTTATAGGGATCAAGCCATACGTAGTTCTTAGAGAACAAGTTACCTAGACGGGCTAGGGTTTTTAGAAGATAAGTTATAGTCCAAGCCCACTCGTTTAGGGCTGACGTGGTAATGAGTCATCAATTCTACCCATGATCCATGGTCCAAAGAAGGAAACCTATGGTCTCGCACGACTAGAAACGAGGCCTCTCAAGCGAAGCTAGTAATGAAGCAGCAAGGGCCTAGCATGCGACCTCGAGGTGTACTCATGCGACCTCGAGGGGTCTAGCCATAAGCCTTCCAAATGAGATAGAGATCTCATTTCAACTTATAGATGTAATGAATAAAGCGATCCCGTGGAAGCGATCCTTTGGTGGAGATCATAAGCGAGGTGGCCTTATAATAGAGATATTATCGCAAAGGCATGCTGGGCTGATTCTAGTAGTGGGTTTTAATGACCCAATCTTCATCTTCTTGGCCCATCATAGATTATGAACCATTAATTTAACCAATCAAATCAATTTAGCTATCATGCCAGATTCGGGCATAACAACTATCCCCTGAGTCCATATTGTCATTGAAGATGCGATGTGGACTCAAGAACCAACCTGTTGGAACCATGTCGCGAGGCCTAGGCTTGGTGTGGATGTATGTATGATCGTTGGAGTCGTCGCGACCCCAAGAATTTAAAGGGGTTTGACAGCTGTCATGTCTCGAGATGCGTATTCCACGGTTGAGATCTTGACACGTGTCCCATGTCTTTCTCTCACCTGATGGCTATATATACTCCTGTCACTATCATTTCTTTTTTTATCTTCACAAACACATTGTCGAAGTGCTGTCAGTTTGCTCCTAGATCAAACAACAAGAGTTTACAAGCTCTAAAACCAGAGACCCCAACTTTTCTCGAATTTCTTCAACATTCTTCAAGAAAAAGTAAGTCTTCATTCTTCCTTCACATTTAAGTTGTTGTTCTTCATTGTAATTGCATAATTAGATAGTTTAATTGCATGCGATGCGATCCCTTGTAACTGCGATCCCATACCGTCAATTTTATTTTGCGACCCCATCCTCGCTTAGATAGGAATGCGGTCCCTTTGTTATGTTTGAGAACATAGTCACTGTCATTTCTTGGATATTTAGGAGCATTAGCCTTTATTTTAGTTAGAAACGCGATCCCCTCATATTCTCTGTGAACGATGTGAGAACACATAGAGTCTTTCTGTTTACTTGTTCCTTTCCTCCTTCATTTGCTTTCTGTAAGGGCACACACTTAATCGTTTCATATTCTTTTCAGATGTCGCACGATAGCTCAAGGACGCCTTCTCCTTTCCCCAATGTTCAAATTAGTGAAAAGGCCGCTGCTAACATCGCAAGGGCCACAAGCACTAGTTAGAGCTCGTTTAAGCTTTATTTTTATCCCTTATGGTCAAATGAGGAGTATACCAGAGAGGTACCCCTAAATAAATGGAGAAAAAAACACCATTCAAGCTCACGAGATCACTAGATGCACTTATGGGAGAAAAAGAGCCGCACGCTGCGAGGCCAGATATCGACAAAGAGATAGAAGCACTACAAAAGAAGGGAGAAGAATTCAATGCACAAGTGGAAAATCTTCTCACCAAATTTCCTCCCCCTCGTGCTGCTTCACCTATTCAAATCAGTGACTCTCCAGTGGATTCGCTGGGTGATGCCTATTATGACCTTGAAGGAGGTGGGGATAACGAGGCCAACTCGGATGATACTGACTACGAGGAGCCTTCCTCAGATGATGGTGGTCTTGACGAAGTGGCCAAAGTGGTGAATTTCAAGGATTATGATTATATCCAAGAAGACTCACCTAATCCTTATATCCCAGCCCCCCAACCAGAGCTAGAGGGGGTCATATATGTGGGTGGACCTCGTCCCGAAGATATCGAACCTGGTTCGAAAATAAAGCCAGGTGAGCCTCGCATTCTAGCCTGCCGAGACTTGTCTTCAACTCTGACAGCAAAGACGATTACAAAGGGGTTGAAAATTTTTGACCTGAGGGTAAAATCATCCTCCCCAAGAAAAAGATGCGATGCTATCACTTTAATCATGAGATGAATGGAGGTAGGGTTCCAAGGATGATCTTGACGGTCCCTCTAATGAAGATTGGTGTCTCCTCCCCTTTTCATCCATTCATCAGAGATGTTTATGAATTCTACAACTTGGCTCCTATCCAGATAAGCACAAACGGATATAGATCAATGATTGCTCTCTACATTCTCTACCATAAGCTGGGATACCCTCGTCTAGATGCGAAGACTATGGGTTATTTTCTACAATTAAAGCGATGTGGGGCCAAATACTTTGGCTACGTCTATTTCTCAGTATGGCCTGAGTTCAATAAGAAGGAACTTCTCCTTAGAAGCATCAGTAACGCGGGATCGTGGAAGGAACCTTTCTTCTACGTTCATGAAGTCCCTCGAGTAAAGACCTCATTTAACTATCTCCCTAGTAAGCATCGTTCTTTATGATCTTGTTCCTTCCTCTTAGTCACCCTATTTTATTTTTTTCAAATTAACATCTCCTGTGGAATCGCAGTCGGACCAGTTCGCACCCCCCTCAAAGGCGAGGATAAGACCCGGGCCGATGACGTGTTGACAAACTCAACTAGGGAGGAAAGAAACATGAGAACCCTCCTTTCTCTTTCAAATTTGATAGAATGTGGATTCCTTAGGGAAGGAGTTGGGATATCTCCTGAAGCGGGGCCTTCAGCTACGAAGCGGTCCTCGCGAAAAAGAAAGATGAGGGAAGAGGCTTCCTCTTCGCATATAGAGATTATTGATGAAGAGGATACTTTAGACACGATACAACTCAGAACCTTGCATCGCATACTTTAACTTTTACGTGCATATTTCCATGTCATTTATCTTCGTAGTTATTTTATTGCACCTCGCATCCATTTTATTGCACCTCGCTGAAC
Source organism: Saposhnikovia divaricata (assembly GCA_036435485.1). Lineage (NCBI taxonomy): Eukaryota > Viridiplantae > Streptophyta > Magnoliopsida > Apiales > Apiaceae > Saposhnikovia > Saposhnikovia divaricata. Next base: position 47,041,635 of record CM071594.1, on the reverse strand, counting down.
TGTTAAAATCTCTTTTAACCTATCTTTTTCCTTTTATACATGTATGTCAAACCGCAGCGGCCAAGTTCCTCCCTTTCTCCAGCCAGGTGCTAAGAAAGGTAAAAACTGCAAAACAGCATCTGCATTGAAGGTTCCTTCCCAAAAAACAACAGCTCCTCAGCAAAAAGTCATCAACGATCCTCCTCCTCAAACCGGCCTCGCTGGGGTTTAAGTCTTAGATTCCTCCGAGCAAAGTCCTTTAAAGTGGGCGAAGAAGGATGGGCAACCCGATGGGCCCTCTCAGCTGTCTTCCCGCACCGTGAATGCAAATGCGACCCAGCATCTATTTGCTTCGCTGGGAAGCAAGTATACTGAAGAAGCTGAGGCTTCCAACTGGTGTAAGGCGACCCCAAAGGACAATGCTAGTGCTCTGACCAAGTGTCTGGCTGAGGCCTTCATCCGTCAGGCTGCTCATACTAAGAACTTCTTTCAGCTAGATCAGAAAAACAAGGTTCTTGAGTTCTAAAAGGTCGAAGATAATCGATCCTTAGAGGAAACCTTCAAGAAGAAGTTATCATATGAAACTGCCTTCCTTCGTACTGATCTAAAAAATGTCAGGAAGGAGAGAAATGACTTTGAAAAATCCCTTCAAGACTTGAAGAAATCAAGTGAGGAAGCTGCTAAGAAGAAGGATGAGGAGATCACCAAGCTTAAACGCGACCTGGATGCTGTCAAGGCTGAACTAGCAACTGTTGAGGAGACATTCCTAGCCCAGGGTCAGGTCTCTTTCATGAAGGGATTTATTCGAACGATCCCTGATTTTGATTGGGACCAACTTGGACCAGGCAATGCTGACTTTGTTGAGACTCTGAAGAAACAGATCACAGATGAGGATGCTAAAGAGGCGGAGGAGGAGGCAAGGCTGGCTGAGTAGGCCAGATTGGCAGAGGAGGCTGCTAATACTAATCAAACTGAGAACCCTCCCAATGATAACATCCCTTGAACCTTTTATGAAATCTTTTGAATTCTTGAACTGGGGATGCGGGCACCCCTTGAATGCCTCGTACTTTGTAATATTGTTTTGTTAACTCTGGTTACTTTTGAATTGCTTGGGGATCGCATGGCGACCCTGTAACTATGAATTTGAATCATTTCGACTTTCCATCTTGTGTTGCATAAGTAATTTTGGCTTCGCAGTTGCTAGGCCCTATCTTGATATTACCTTTACCTTTTTCTTTGCTTTTTAGATGTTAAGACATAAGTTGTGCTCGCAAGTGCGAAGTGCCTTAAACAGCTTATATATGTGTTCCTTTGCTTAGATTCCTTTGATTGTTGTAGATAGTTTAAGATGCGAGCTGCTACTTTGAGATAGTTTCAAGTGCGATCCCAGCATCGTTGTGATGGTTTGGACCTTAAAATGTGAATGCTAATAGACAAGCAAGTGAAGTTTGAATGCAAAATAAAAAAGTAATTCATAAAGCAAACGAACTCATGTATTGATAAATGGGGACGAGGCCCAAAATTTGATAGATAGGGAAGAGGCCCAAAAGTTGACAAGTAGGGACGAGGCCCAAAAATCATTACATCATAAAGGAGAGGTGTCTCGATTTGTCTCGTGTATCCATCATATCTTCTGCCAAGATGCCTACGTACCTATGTTTATATAGGATCAAGCCCATGTAGTTCTGCGCAATTGTGTCTATCCCTAAGAGACTTTAGGGATAAACTTCGTTAATATGGTAATTACTGATTTTATCTGATTTAATCTTATCGTTGTGATATCTTCCTAATTTGAAGAATGTCGTTTGGAGATATTTCCCGTTATTGATTGATTGAGATTGATTCTTTCCTCGTTTCAGGGAGAGGATAAAACTTAGCGGTTAAGTAATAATTATTAATCTGAATTAATAATTAGTAATATTAGAAATTTGGGAGATTATTAGACATGCCAAAATTATGGCATAACAATTAGCCCCCAGTTCTTCAGTGTAGCTTGCTGCAATGGAGAACTAAGAATTCTTCAAGCTTCCAAATTTCTTGAGTCGCTGAAAAAACTGAAAGTAGATGATTAGAAAAACCCTTAGAGCACCACTGTGCTCGTTAGGCGTATGCGGATGCGGATGCAAGTGTTATAGCATTTGATGACCATTACTATAAGATATATATATTTGCCAAGGTTTCAAAAGTGCGAGCATAAATAATATTTTTGAAATTCTTTGCGATCCTTGTTGTCTAGTTAGGGCCTTGGCGTTTGTATATATCCCGAATTGGCATACACACTTTTCAAGTGTCTGATGCAACCACATAAGGATGTGTCTGGCGGAGTCTTCACTGAGAGATGTAGATAAGATGTAGTTCTGGCGAACTTCGCATGCATCCCTTGTTGGGTTAGCTGTGGTACGAAGTATTAAAGATAGTTTACATAGGGATGCCTCCACCCATTCGATATAGAGATCTCATGGGCCTTTAATAATCGAGAGGGTGCTGAAAAACAACACCTAGAGGGGGGGGGTGAATAGGTGTTTATGGTTAATAATGTGAATTTATGAACTGTTTCGAAAATAACTGAAAACAGCTTGCTGTTTGTAATAACACAGTTCACAAATAGCACGCTGTTTGTAACTAAAATGCAATGTAGAAAGAATATAAACAGTAAGTAAAAGAGACACACAATCTTTTAGCCAGGTTCGACCCCTAATCCCCTATGGTCTACGTCCTGGTCCCTTACCAAACTTGGTAAGAGAATATATTATTGATCAACTATAATCCAATTACAAGATACAACAATATATCTCCCTTAACCCTTGCTGCTTACAAATGGCTTGCTGTTTACCTGTGCTGAACCAACCCTCTAAGTACTACTTCCCAAGTATACTTCTCTAGTCTAGTTCGACTCACCCTAAAACCTGAAGTCAATCTTGTACAGCAACAAAACAATACAATTTGAACAATACAAATGTTTTGAAAGAATACAACTCAACCTATAAATCCTCAGAATAATGAATATGCGTGTATGAAGAGGTTTAAAGGTTTTGAAGGGTTTAGCAATGTAAGCTCTGTAGTTGTTTGAGTATTTCTTGTTTTCTGCATGTTGTATTCAGTACAAAGAACTGATGATACTCAGTTCTTATATAGGTGAACAAGAAAGGTTTGATTTGCTTTGATAATAATTCCAACGGTATGAATTCAAGCCGTTAGAGATGAAGCAAATCTTTTGAGCAAGAAGATATATTTTGATAATCTGCAAAGCTGAATATATGGAGCGTGTATGGAGATAAGAATGTGCAGGGAATAATGTTATGATGAGTCCCATGTGATGTATTTGAGTGGAGGTAAGGTGGTGTAATAAAATAAGGTAAAGTAACCTTATTTAACCAAAAGGAATATTAGCTTGTCTCCAAAAGCTTGAGTGGTGGGAATGTTCATCATATATTCTGAGGACCTTTACATATAATCTATATATCATTCCCTCTTGATGCTCTTTGATTTTCCCGAATGGATCTTTAATTCCATCAGATACAATCAGCTTGCTGATTGTACAATTGGCACGCTGTTTGTGACAATTGGCTTGCTGTTTGAGGTATACTGATTATGAAATCAATAAGCTGTTTTGTCCTGCAGAACCAAGTTAGAGCACACACAAATGGCATGCTGTTTTAACCTGCAAAACCAAGTTAGAGCTAACACAATGGCATGTTGTTTTATATCTGTAAGTGCCAAATAGCTTACTGTTTGTTATCATCAAAACTTAGGAGTTTCAATCTCCCCCTTTTTGATGATTACAAATCTTTTTAGGAGAATTTTGAAACTCCCCCTAAATTCCTGCATCTCAACATTAGATATAAAACAATAATTATCTGAAGGTTATGAGCATTAATATATCATATCCAGGATAAAATTAAACTCAGTGGATATCATAACACAAAGCAACATATGCCACATAAACCAGTTCAACAGGAATAAAAAACAAGTTCAAGTAGCATAAACCACAGACATAAACCGACTTCAAACACAAAACACAACATGAGCAAATTTGAATTCTCCTAATTCTCCCCCTTAATTCATCAAAAAAACTAAGGGTCACTTGTTTGAGCATTTGACTTGGTAGCCTCTATATCTGTGTCATCTCTAGGAGCATTCTTTGCAGCAACTTTGGCTAAGTTGTCCAACCCTTGACCATGTTCAATTTCTGAGTGAGCAGTAGATGTGTTACCAACTGTTTTGAGCATTAATTCCTTCACTGTGGTGACTTGAGAGATGAGATCCTTCATAGCACCCTTAATGGCTTGAAATTCAGCCTTGAGATCCTGCACATCAGTTCTGATTGCTTGAGTATCATTTCGAAGGGAAATGATCTCACTAGTCATGATTGTCATATCGGCTTGTAGAGATTGAGACACCAAGTTCTGAGTTGCAGTTTGAGGTGCAGTAGAGGTAGTAGGATCATCATGTGGAGGATCATCTTGAGGAACCACAATTCTAGACAACACACCTTCTTCAATTTGCAGATTGTTTAAAGTCAGAAACTTCTGGTCCATGCAGTCCTTAACAACAATCTTAGTCATACCCTTGACATTGACATTAAACAACTTAAACACTTTGGATAGCCAAGAAGCATAAGGCAGTCCACTAACAGATTTCTCCACTGTAGCTTGCATCTTTTTCAAAATAAAGGAGGACAAATCAAAAGATCTTCCAGTTAAAATCATAGCCACAATCACCACGTCTTGGCAAGTGAAATTTGATTTGTTTCCCACTCGAGGACAAATATGTGACCTAGCTATCTTAAACACCAGGTGAGCTAAAGGAGTCACTATGGTGGTAGGAGGAGGGTTTGAGTCCAAAGGCTTAACATTACCCATTAAAACTTTTAACTGATCATCAACGCTAAAGTCAGGAAGGGACACATACCCCTGAGCAGTATAAACATCAGTAGCACTATCCATTTCAATCTTAAGAAGAGAACTTAGGATTGGAGGATTCAATTGAATCTTCGTACCTCTAACCGTAGATATCGCATTCCCAAATTTATCAGTTTGCAAATTAGCATAGTATTCCCTTACTAAATCAGGATAATAGTAATTAGGCATATCAGAAATGAACGAATCTAGACCAATATCTTGAAATAGTTTCATTACGCCACACTCATCGAAGAGAGGAGTAATCTTACTTGATAGAGGTTGGCCATTGATAATACCCCGATTTTCCAAATCCAAATCCTTGTACCGGTCTTCACAAGCAGGAGATACAAACGATGGCGACATGGTCATCTTGAGCTTCTTCGATTCTGGAGTTGGAGTGATTTCATCACCACTTTCTAGCATTCCATCAACAGTATCATTTCTCTTTGAAACAGATGGAGAAAGTTCCCAACGAGCCCTAGTCTTTCGAACCATGGTAGGAGATGAGCAGATAAACCCTAATTGCCGCTTAATCGCCGCTTACAAACCCTAATCGCCGCTTAGAGAGAGAGAGAGAGAGTGTGTTTGAGTTTTGGAATGAACCGGCTAAACCGTGTCTCTCTAGTTTTGATTGATTTTAGGGGAGAATTTAGGTTTAATTGATAAAACTAAATTCTAATTAAATTAAGTAAAAAAAAACATGGATATGCACATGAATCTTGTTAAAACAGGCAAATTGCACAAATATTAATTTTAAGACATGATTATTTAAATTATGAATTTAAATCAGCATTCATCTAGACTTTAGCAATTTTCTTAACACATAATCATTTAGCATGTTATAGCAATAATCAGAATATAAGCATGGGCTATTTATTCTAATACAAGTAGAAAACCAGAGGTGACAAACAGCATGCTGTTTGTAACTAGAGTTAGGACAAATGGCAAGCTGACCTATTCAGTAACTGTTACTCAGCACGCTGTTTACATAGAGCACATACCAAGTTGCATTCGAATGACTGAGAATCTTTCTTCAGCAAGGGGCTTTGTGAAAATATCAGCTAGTTGATATTCAGTTGGAACAAAGACCAACTCTATCTTGCCCTTAGCAACATTGTCTCTCAAGAAATGGTGTCGAACATCAATATGCTTCGTTCTTGAGTGATTCACCGGATTCTTTGAAATATTAATGGTGCTAGTGTTGTCACAATTTATTGGAACCTTTTCACACTTGATATCAAGGTCCCTTAGTGTTTTAATCATCCATAGAAGTTGAGAACAACAGCTCCTAGCTGCTAGATACTCCCCTTCTGCAGTGGATAAAGCAACCGAGGTTTGTTTCTTGCATTGCCATGAAACTATGCTTTGTCCAAGGAATGTACAAACACCACTAGTGCTCTTTCTATCAACTAGACACCCTGCATAATCTGCATCACTATACCCAACGAGATCAAAAGTATTTGTGATAGGATAAAACAAACCAAGAGAAATGGTACCACTTAAATATCGAAATATTCTTTTAATAGCATTTAAGTGAGACTCTTTAGGGTTTGATTGAAACCTTGCACAAACACAAACACTATACATTATGTCAGGTCTAGAAGCAGTTAAGTAAAGAAGGCTACCAATCATACCTCAATACCTTTGTATATCGACAGCCTTACCATTTTCATCAGCAAACAGCTTGCTGTTTTGAATCATAGGAGTCGATTTTGGCTTAACATCCTCATAACCAAATCTTTTCAGTAGACTTTTTGTATACTTGGATTGGTGTACAAAAATTCCATCTTTATATTGCTTGATTTGAAGACCCAAGAAGTAATTGAGTTCGCCCATCATGCTCATTTCGAACTCACTATGCATACACTTGGAAAGCCACTTACACATAGATTCATTAGTAGCACCAAAAATAATATCATCCACATATATTTGTACAATCAAAATATCTTTACCATTTTGCATAATAAATAATGTGGGATCAATTTTACCTCGAGTGAATCCATTTTGGATTAGATACTTACTAAGCCTTTTGTACCAAGCTCTAGGGGCTTGCTTTAAACCATAAAGAGCCTTCTTTAGCTTGAATGCATAGTTTGGATATTGTTCATTCTCGAATCCGGGAGGTTGTTTAACATAGACTTCCTCTTCTAGCACACCATTTAGGAATGCATTCTTCACATCCATTTGATATAGCTTGATCTTCTTGAAACATGCATAGGCCAGAAGCATCCTTATTGATTCCAAACGAGCAACAGAAGCATAGGTTTGATCAAAGTCAATGCCTTCTTGTTGGTTGTAGCCTTGAGCTACAAGTCTTGCTTTATTTCGAGTAATGGTGCCAAATTCATCAACTTTGTTTTTGAACACCCATTTAGTTCCTATAAGTGAAGCATCCTCTGGTGGCTTGACAAGTTCCCAAACATCACATCTTTCAAATTGATTTAATTCTTCTTGCATGGCCATGATCCAATTCTCATCTTTTAATGCATCATCTATATTTTTAGGTTCTTCTTGAGCTAGGAAGGCTGCATGAGCACAATAATTTGCCTTCCCTCTTCTTGTAGTAATTCCATCAGTAATATCACCAATGACTAACTCAGGTGGATGATTTTTAACCGTTCTTGTTGCCCTTGGTAAAGAATGTTGAGCTATTTCTTCATGAGTTGTCTTTCTCATCTTTGATGGTGGTGACTGTTTTTCTCCATCATATAGAGGCAATTTTGCAGTAGCCCTAGATCCTCTAGGACCTTCCAAAGTCATTTTTGCTATTTTTGAAATTGAATCTTCCACTTCAGCTTGCTGTTTTGAACTTTCAGCTTGCTGATTGTCAGTGTCTACATCCTCTTTGGCTTGCTGACTTTCAGTGTCACTTTCATCTTCAGCTTGCTGATTTGAACTGCCATTTTGCTGATTTGCACTTCCAGCTTGCTGATTTGCACTTCCAGCTTGCTGATTTGTACTTCCAGCTTGCTGATTGTCAGTGACTTGAGGTTGCACATTTTCTTCTTCACCTGCAAATCCTTCCTCAACTCTTGGTAGATCATTGTTAGGTTCTTGAAAAGTAACATCAATAGATTCTTCAACAATATGCTTATTAATATTATAAATTCTATAAGCTCTACTTGTTAAAGAATAACCAAAAAATATGGCTTCATAGGATTTAGCATCAAATTTACCATCTTTACCAATTGTTTTGAGGACAAAACACTTTGAACCAAAAATCTTGAAGTAACTGATATTTGGCTTCTTGTTTCTCAACAATTGATAAGGAGTTTTGTCCAACATTGGCCTGATTATGATTCGATTCAACAAATAGCATGCTGTATTCACAGCTTCGGCCCAAAAGCTTCTAAGTAGTTTGCTTTCTTGCAGTAGAGTCCTTGCTGTTTCTTGAAGTGACCTATTCTTTCTTTCCACCACTCCATTTTGTTGTGGAGTCCTTGGAGCAGAAATTCATGGGAGATTCCTTTTTGTTCACAATATGTGATAAATTTGTCATTGACAAATTCACCTCCTCTATCACTTCTTATACCTACAAGTCTTGTATCATGCTTGTTCTCAAGTAGTTTAATCAGTTTCTCAAATTCATCAAAAGCACAATTTTTAGTACTAAGAAACAATACCCAAGTAAATCTAGAAAAATCATCTACAATTACAAAACCATATTGTTTACCTCCAATACTTTTATAAGATTCTGGACCAAATAAATCTAAGTGCAGAAGCTCTAAAGGTTTAGAAGTAGATACCATTTTCTTAGATTTGTGAGTACTTCGAATTTGTTTACCCAATTGGCAAGCTGAACATACTTCAACCTTAGAATATTTCAGTTTTGGTAGTCCTCTGACCAGGTTCTTGCTTGGTAGTTTATTAAGCAAATCCATGTGTGCATGTCCCAACCTCCTATGCCATATATATGGATCATTGTCGATTGCAGCCAAACAGCATGCTGTTTCCTGCATTTCGAAGTCTAATACATATATATTTCCTTCCCTTCTAGCAACTAGGGGGATTTTGTTAGTACCAATGGTAATAGTGGTTTTATCAATGCCAAACTGAACAAAATGTCCATCATCAAATAATTGAGTAACACTAAGTAAATTATAGGAAAGACCTTTGACATATTGAACTTTATCAATCGAAATATTACTATTACCAATAGAACCAATACCAAGGATTCGAAGAGTCTTACTATTACCAATTGTAACCCTTCCACCCTTCTTCATTTTGAGACTTATAAACTGAGATTTGTCTCCACACATATGTCTAGTGCAACCGCTATCCAAGATCCATTGTTTCGACTTTATTTTGGCGGCAAGACATATCTACAAAACAAACAAACACAAACTTAATGTTTTGGTACCCATATAGGTTTGGGTCCAAACTGGTTAGTAGCAAGAATATATAACACATTTAATTCAGCTTTCTTGATCCATTTTTGGATCACTTTTGGTGACTGTTGGCGTGCTGTTTGTCTTCTGTCAGGAGCATTCTGATATGCTGTTTTCCCTTTATCATTGATTTGAACCACACAATGAATTTCCAGATGGCCTTTTCCACCACATTTGTTGCATGTTTTCCAAGGCATGGCATAATCATAAGGTATGCCATTTTTACCATCATATTTGAGGACTCCAAGCTTCTTGTGTATGTCCATTCCAACTCCTTTTCTAACTACAGGGACTTTTGCCTTCTTCATCATTGTCTTTAAGGTGTCTTCTCCTTGCACAAAAGTTTCCATCCCTATCTGGAGGTCCTTGACCTTTTTTTCCAGAAGAAAGATCAAATCAGCTTGCTGATTGATAAGTTCAGCTTGCTATTTTCTCTTTTCCACAGATTTTGAGGATTCGGCTTGGCTTGACTCTTTGTTCTTGAATGATTGTATGCATTCATTCCTTTCTTCAATCTCTGACTTCAATCTTCTAAGTTCTTTCATAAGAACCTCATTTCTTTGTAGAATCACTTTGTTGACTCCTTCGAATTGAACTAATTTCTCCTTTAAATCAGTAATAAGATCATTGTGATTTGTTTCTGGATTCTTCTCAGCCATTAAATCAGCAATAATTTTCTTCAACTGATTGTTGTTCTTTTCCAGCTTGCTATTCTTATGTTTTAGTTCCATAAACTCAATTATGGATACATGATTTGGTACCTGCACGGTTAGTTCTTCTAGCATATTATGAGAGGAATTTAAATCAGAATAGATTGAATTTACCTCACTTGTATCATCTTCTGAATTCGAATAATCACTATCCACACAATCTTCTCTTATGGATCCTAGTGAACTTTCTTCATCATTTAGACCTACAAGGGCCAAATTCACCATGTCTTCACTTGAGTCATCACTGGAGTCTGAATCATTATCACTCCAAGTCAGTAGAGCCTTTGCTTTTCTCTTGTCCTTGAAAGCAGCTTGCTGTTTAGACTTTAGTTTAAAACAGTCCTTCTTAAAATGGCCTGGCTTGCCACATTCGAAACAAGTTTGTTCCTTGGCTTTCCTTTTGGAGAATTCACCTCTTTCCCTTTTCATTCTATTTTTCTTTTCAATCAGCCTCTTGATCTTTTGTGAGATGAGTGCCATTTCTTTGTCAGATTCTTCATCAGATTCAAACAGCTTGCTGTTTGCAGACTCTGGCTTGCTGTTTGTAGAATGAAGAGCCAAATTCCTCATTTTGGCTAGAGGAACCCGAACATCTTCAGCCTGACCTTTGCTTATCTTGCTTTCAAATTGTTCTAGCTCTGCAAACACAGCTAGGTGATCCATGGTGTCGATTATTGAGGATGATTCCAAAGCCGTGACCTTGGCTTCATAAATAAATGGTACCGCACTTAACACTTTCATGTTAATTTCATCTTGTGGAATATCTTTTCCAAGTCTCTTTAATGAGTTTATAGTAACTTGGAACCTTGCTTGACCTTCTTTGATAGTTTCATCATCCTTGAGCTTGAAGTTTCCAAAATCATTCATTAGTTTGCTAAGCTTCACCTTCCTCAAGGTTTTTGATCCTTCATGATAGGTTTCCAAAGCATCCCACATTTCTTTTGCTGTTTTTAGGGAGGAGACTTTGTCATACTCAGCTTGATCTAGAGCATTCATTATGGAGTTTCTAGCTTCTCCATTAAAACCACATTTGATAATTTCATCCATAGTGAGATCATCAACATCTTTCGGTTGATTCTTTTCATCCAAGAATTGATAATCTCCTTTCTGTACAACTCTTAACACCAGTGGCCTCTTGGATAAGAATGTTTCCATTCTACATTTCCACCAATTGTAATTTTCTGATCCAGTGAGGAGAGGAGCACTATAATCGGCTTTTGCTTCAAGATAATGTTCTGCCATGATCGATACTTTCCTGTTACAGAATTGTTAGTATACCTTGCTCTGATACCAATTGAAAAACAACACCTAGAGGGGGGGGTGAATAGGTGTTTATGGTTAATAATGTGAATTTATGAACTGTTTCGAAAATAACTGAAAACAGCTTGCTGTTTGTAATAACACAGTTCACAAACAGCACGCTGTTTGTAACTAAATTGAAATGCAGAAAGAATATAAACAGTAAGTAAAAGAGACACACAATCTTTTAGGCAGGTTCGACCCCTAATCCCCTATGGTCTACGTCCTGGTCCCTTACCAAACTTGGTAAGAGAATATATTATTGATCAACTATAATCCAATTACAAGATACAACAATATATCTCCCTTAACCCTTGCTGCTTACAAATGGCTTGCTGTTTACCTGTGTTGAACCAACCCTCTAAGTACTACTTCCCAAGTATACTTCTCTAGTCTAGTTCGACTCACCCTAAAACCTGAAGCCAATCTTGTACAGCAACAAAACAATACAATTTGAACAATACAAATGTTTTGAAAGAATACAACTCAACCTATAAATCCTCAGAATAATGAATATGCGTGTATGAAGAGGTTTAAAGGTTTTGAAGGGTTTAGCAATGTAAGCTCTGTAGTTGTTTGAGTATTTCTTGTTTTCTGCACGTTGTATTCAGTACAAAGAACTGATGATACTCAGTTCTTATATAGGTGAACAAGAAAGGTTTGATTTGCTTTGATAATAATTCCAACGGTATGAATTCAAGCCGTTAGAGATGAAGCCAATCTTTTGAGCAAGAAGATATATTTTGATAATCTGCAAAGCTGAATATCTGGAGCGTGTATGGAGATAAGAATGTGCAGGGAATAATGTTATGATGAGTCCCATGTGATGTATTTGAGTGGAGGTAAGGTGATGTAATAAAATAAGGTAAAGTAACCTTATTTAACCAAAAGGAATATTAGCTTGTCTCCAAAAGCTTGAGTGGTGGGAATGTTCATCATATATTCTGAGGACCTTTACATATAATCTATATATCATTCCCTCTTGATGCTCTTTGATTTTCCCGAATGGATCTTTAATTCCATCAGACACAATCAGCTTGATGATTGTACAATTGGCACGCTGTTTGTGACAATTGGCTTGCTGTTTGAGGTATACTGATTATGAAATCAGTAAGCTGTTTTGTCCTGCAGAACCAAGTTAGAGCACACACAAATGGCATGCTGTTTTAACCTGCAAAACCAAGTTAGAGCTAACACAATGGCATGCTGTTTTATATCTGTAAGTGCCAAATAGCTTACTGTTTGTTATCATCAAAACTTAGGAGTTTCAGGTGCTGCACTTTACTAAGTATGTAGCATTACGAGATTTATAGCTTGTCCAGGCAACCCTACTTGACAATTTAGTTCGCAAGTTTGAAAATATTTATGACATATATGTACTATTGCGACGATATATGAAAATATTTTATAAATCCAAATGCAATAATAAACATGCTCTTTTAATAGTGTCACGATATTTATTTTGTTCGAAAATAATGCTCCTTATTTTCTTTGTAGAAAATCGTTTTCAAATTTATGCGTCTCGCATATATAATTTTTGTTCAAAGCATGCAACTCGTACGGGATTGTAAAATATTCAAAATCAATCCCTATAACAATTCAATCAACATAAATATCTCGTACGATATTTTTTAAATCGCAATAATTTTACAAGCATAAAAATATTTTGCTCGCACGAATTTTTTGAATAATAAATATTTTTTGAGAAAAATATTTAAAACACATAGCATGCATGCAATAATATAATTAATTGCCGAAAATTAAAAAAAGTAGACAAAACTTATCTTTATTTTTTTAAGCAGCTGCAAATTTTGTGTGCGTGTTGCCTGTGCTCCTTATCTTTTCTTTCTTTTCGGCGCGTGCATGTTGCCAGCTCTTGTTGATTGTATTTGTCTCTGCCTTGCTTGGTTGTTTTGTGTGCGTGTATTTTGTGTGCTTCCCGCTGTTGCTTGGTTGCTTTCTTTCTTGTGTTGTAACTTGTAACTTCATCGCCCTGCTTGTGCCTCAGTAATAGAGCTGTTCACGAACCAAGCTGTTCACGAAGAAGCTCGGCTCGGCTCGTTAAGGGCTCGGTTCGGCTCGAGCTCGTTAAGAGCTCGAGTCGAGCTCGAACAAGATTTTTTGTTCGTTAAGCTTAACGAGCTCGAGCCGAGCTTTAGGATGTTCGGCTCGAGCTCGGCTCGTTAAGGGCTCGGTTCGGCTCGGCTCGAGCTCGGCTCGTTAAAGGTCGAAAAAAATCAAAATTTTTAATTTTTATTTTTTTATCTCCAACAAAATTAATTTTTAAAAAATAGATTTAATTTCCATAAACCGAGCATCTCATTGTTTTTATGTTGAGTTTTGGCCCATTTTCATTATGTTTAGTTATTGTAATTTACGGCCCAAACCAATTCTAACCCATTTCATTTGCAAGCCCAGTTCCATTTTATTTCCTCCCCCATGTTAAGTGTTCACTTACACAGCCTTGTTTTGTAAGTTGATTAACAAATCATTTTAATTATTATTATGGTATTCATTGCCATGTTAATTAGTTAATCACTACACAATTATTTTTGTTTCTCTTGATAGATCCGTTGCTTCATAAATTGTAGTAGTACTTTATGTCCGGTTAAATTCTTTAATTTTATTTTAAATAATTATTTTAATTTTGTTTTAAATAATTGTTAATTAGTTAAAATAAAATTGTACACTTGTAATTTAAATGTTTATTAAGATCTCCAACCAAATTAATTGTTCGCGAACAGCTCGAGCTCGGATTGAACTCGGCTCGGCTCGAGGATGTTCGTGAACAACTCGAGTTCGGCTCGGTTCGATCAAAACTCTGCTCTGTTCGTTAAGAAATCAGTTCGGTTCGTTAAGATCAAAGCTCGGCTCGGTTCGTTAAGGTCAAAGCTTGACTCGTTTCGATCAAAACTCGGCTCAACTCGGTTCGTGAACAGCCCTACTCAGCAATAACTTTGTATCTTTTTCTTCAAATTTTTTTTATTCTTTATTCCTTCTGGTCCCACAAAAAAGTCTCTTAATCCATTTTTTTAACCATGCGTGCAAATCAAGTGTTTGGTTTTCTTTTTAACTTCCAGGACTCGCTATCTTCTTCCTTTTTTTTTATTGTTTTCTTTAGCCTCTTTTCCGCTGCCTTCCGCGCGTGGACCTCTGCTGACCTTCATTTTTTCTCGATTTTTTTTTTTCGTGTAACAGCCGCTGCCTCATGTCAAAATAAACTTGCCACGTTTTTTGTCCCCTGCCAATTTCTGGTGTATGCAAAAAACGCAAACCCCCCTAATTGTGATTAAATTATTCGTCCTCCACGAATAATAAATCATCACCGCTTCATTTTTGACCATCACCTCCTTCAGATCGGGGTTGTAGGCCGACGACCATCATCGTTGACAAGCAGAAAGATGAAGAGTATTCTCTGATATGTTCCAAGTGTTGATTTGGGGTGTATCGGGTTGATTTAGGTGGATTTGGGTTGATAAAATTAAGTTATAATTTTTTTCAAACAGACCGTATTTTTGCAAAAATATCTTCAAAGTAATAGTAGTTTTGAAAAAAATTTAAAGTCATTAGGTATTTTTCAAAAAAGACCTTAATAGAAAAGGTAATATATTTTACTTGAAAAAAGAAATTTATTAGTTATTAGTAACTATAAATAATTTATTAAGAATAATTAAGTAAAAATAACATGTACTGTCAACTAAGAATAAATAAGTAAAATTAACAGATATTGTAACGACCAATCGACCACCTATCAAACAATTTTTTAATGTTTTAACTATTATATAATTATATAGATGTATAGATATTAAGACATGTCCTGTGAAATTTTAGCTAAGGACTGCTGGACTGGGGATGCTTAACCGTTAACACGTTGAGTTAGTAATTAATTTTAAGAACTTGAAATTTGATTTAAAATTGACTACATTATGCTTAACCGTTAACACGTTGAGTTAGTAATTAATTTTAAGAACTTGAAATTTGATTTAAAATTGACTACATTAAAACCCGTTTGAAAGGATATTTTAAACCAACTGAGAGGTACTTTTTATCAACTATTTTTTTTCTCTAACTAAAGCCAGTTTGACTAAGGTTAAAAAGATTTAAAACTTTTTGACATTACGTTAAAAAATGTTTATTCTTTTAATAACTTAAAAATTATTTAATTATATCCTATTATATAATAAAATGTAAAAAGGATAATAAGCGACTACCACCATAGGTAAATGGTTCGACTCTCACTAACAACATACTAATTAATTTAATATTTATAACTTTAAATATAATAATAATACATATGATAAAATTCACTTTTCAAAACTCATTGATCATCTATTAAATTTAATATTAAAAACTTATTAATCATGTATTAAATTTGATATTAGTACACGTCAAAAAAAGTAGTTTACAAGATAGCATTGAAAAATATTAGTACCATAGGTAAAGGGTTCGACTTTCACTAGCAACATACTAATTAAATTTAATATTTATAACTTTAAATATACTAATAATACATATGAAAAAATTCACTTTTCAAAACTCATTGATCATCCATTAAATTTAATATTAGAAACTTATTAATCATGTATTAAATTTGATATTAGTACAAGTCAAAAAATTAGTTTACAAGATAGCATTGAAAAATTGCTAAGCACGAAGCAACCCTCATATCTTCTATAGAAAATTACTATGCTCTAGCTTTCGTGAAAATATATAAATCAAACTTACCTTTAACTACTAAATAGTTCCGGTTCAAAAATAAAAAAATCATGTTTGTCTTCTGCACTTCATATATGCATATAATTTACGTTAATTTTGGAAAAAAAATTCAGGTAATAATAAAATGTAACAAAAAAGTCAAAAAATAATTTATTATTAGTTACATATATAAATTTTTTACAAAATAATTTATAATATAAAAATACATGTTAACAAATAATTATATCCTTTATATCCTTATACATAATAAGCGTAAGAGGGATATTATCAATAATTTTGGTCACTTTACTGCCAAAATAATCTCAACCGTCGAATCTAATATTTTTAAAATAGGACGATCAATATTATATCATATTAAAAAGTAAATTATAATCTAAAAAGGATATAATTAGAAAAGGTTGCATTAGAAGTAAACTTTAAAAATAAAATTATAATCTAAAAATGATATAATTAAAAAAAGGTTGTATTAGAACTGAATTTAAAAAGAAAATTATAATATGAAAGTATATATAATTGAAAAAGGTTGTATTAGAATTGAATTTTATTTATTTTTTTATTAGTATTTGATAAGTGGATTTTATATCCACTTGGAACGCTTCGAATCGGCTTAAATTGATTAACTTGGCCTCAAGTATGTCTTATTTTTGATTCATTTTTAGTAAGAATGGTGCAGGGTTACTATTTTAAAGTGAGGAGATACATTTGCATGTTTCATGGTGGATTCATGCTCAAGAATTGAATAACGGGAAGTGGCAAAAGAATCGTAAGAGAAAACGGATGAGAAATGAGCAAATTGTGGAAAATTCGGATTTCCGGGTAGGTTGCGCAGTCTACACTGTTTTGGCCATATCTGGAGTTCTAGAAGTCCGAATTCAGCGATCTTACAGTCCACGCGAAGCTTGGAAAATTTTCTTGAAGAATAAAGCAAAAGCAAAATTCTGGGTAGAAGTTGCAGCGGTGGCTGCACCACAACAGCGCTTGCAGCGCTGGCTGCGCCAGGAATGTGATTTACAGCGCTGGCTGCGCCAATTAAAGCATTGAGAGCGCCAGAGAATCCTGGAAAAATTCTGTTTTCTATTCTGCTTCAAATTTAATTGTATTTTTGGGACTTTTCTTGCTGGAAAAGACTTCTAGGGCCTATATAAATATGTTCTATCATTGTAATTCGAAACAACACCCTTCATAACACAGAGAGAGAGCCGAGAGATGGAGATTCAGACTTGGAGAAGGATTCCTACGCTCGTGACAAGCAACAGAGATCTAGATCTACTTTTCATTTTCTTCTATTAGGTGAACTCTTGGATGTTTTTGGGATTTGTTTTCTTAACTCTTTTACTTTAGTACTATTATTTTAATTCAGACTTTGTTATTTACCATGGTTTCATCAGGCACGCTGCTAGGCTCTGCTCGTGATGCTCTGCTGCTCTGCTGCTCTGCTAGTGGCGCCTCCATGTTTTGCGCCTCTCAATTTCTTCCTCTAATTTTTACTCCATTCTTCCTATATCAGTTTGTCATCAGTGATCATTAGAATTCACTGACTCGGATTGTTTCTTACATAGTTTGTTTGTTTCTTGGTGTTTCAGGTACTTGAGCGTGTATGCGAACACGTTCTCAAACTCGTAAGGAAAAATTGGAAGCAGTAAAACCAGTAGTGAATAAAGTCATAGAAGGGAAACTTGAAGCAACAGTAAAGATGGCATATTTACCAGCAGGTGCAGCAGCTAAGGCTTTGAAGGACTATTCTCAGCCGAAAATCAATGACATCCAATCTAGTATTGTCAGACCAGCCATTGCAGCTAACAACTTTGAAATCAATCCTAGCACAATTCAGATAGTACAAAATTTGGTTCAGTTTGGGGGTGCTTCAACGGAAGATCCTAACATTTACATCCGGGACTTTATCGAGATCTGTGACACTTTCAAGTTCAATGGTGTGTCGGAAGATGCTGTTAAATTGAGACTTTTCCCATTCTCTTTGAGGGACAAAGCTAAGGGCTGGTTACACTCTTTACCAGCCGGTTCCATCAATACATGGGAGGATCTTGCTCAGAAATTTCTCACTAAATTCTTCCCCGTGGCTAAAACAGCAGCAATCAGGAACGCTCTTACTCAATTTGCACAACAATCTGGAGAATCTTTATGTGAAGCTTGGGAACATTATAAGGAGATACTTAGAAAGTGTCCTCATCATGGAATGCCTGACTGGATGGTGATTAATGGTTTTTACAATGGGTTGGGAGCACAATCTAGACCTATGCTTGATGCAGCATCAGGTGGAGCTCTATGGGCGAAGAGCTATGAGGAAGCCTATGAGTTAATTGAGACGATGGCTGCTAATGAATATCAGAATACAACTCAGAGACTATCTCAAGGCAAAGTAGCAGGTATTCTTGAAGTTGATGCAGCTATAGCTATAGCAGCTCAGTTAAAGGCTTTGACGATGAAGGTGGATTCTCTTACTAACTATGGAGTTCAGCAGGTTGCTAGTGTGTGTGAGCTTTGTGCGGGTGCACATGATACGAATCAGAGTGCTATCTCTTCTGAATCGGCACAGTTTGTGAGCAATTTTCAGTGACCGTCGCAACCAGCTCCAACCACCTATCATCCAAATAATAGGAACCATCCTAATTTCAGCTGGAGCAACAATTAAGGTGGTATGCAACAGCCTTATTAGCAGTTTCAAGGTCAGCAATACGGAGCTAAGTAGTATGCTCCAAGGCAACAATTCCAACCTCCGGGATTTCAGCAGCAGCCTTATGCAAGTGCGGGGCAGTCTTCTTCTGAAAAATCTTAATTGGAAGAACTGAGGTTGATGTGCAAAAGTCAAGTTATCTCACTAAAGATCTTGGAAAATCAGATTGGCCAGATTGCTAATGCCTTGTTGAATAGGCCACAAGGAACTCTTCCCAGTGATACGGAGGCTAATCCAGGCAGGAGGGAAAGCAAAGAACAGGTGAAAGCAGTAACTTTGAGATCCGGAAAGGTTACAACCGAGTAGAAATCAGCAGCTAAGGAAGATGAAGAAGTTCAGAATCAGCAGGTTGAAAAATTTGCATGGCCAGAAATTGAAAAATCTGACTTGGTGGCTGATCAACTAGTTGGTGAAGTGGAAAAGAGTAAGAAGTCTGCTGAAAAGTCTATTCCGGAGCAGTCTACAAAGAGCAATCAGATCTATCCTTCTCCATATCCTAGAAGGCTCCAAAAGCAAAAGTTGGATAAGCAGTTTGCTAAGTTTCTAGAGGTGTTCAAAAAGTTGCAGAT
This sequence comes from Saposhnikovia divaricata, assembly GCA_036435485.1. Taxonomy (NCBI): domain Eukaryota; kingdom Viridiplantae; phylum Streptophyta; class Magnoliopsida; order Apiales; family Apiaceae; genus Saposhnikovia; species Saposhnikovia divaricata. The sequence goes on along the minus strand of CM071594.1, from coordinate 47,022,381 downwards.
TAACATACCTTTTGCGGAAGCTCTTGAACAGATGCCGAGCCATGCTAAATTCATGAAGGGCATTTTCTTACGGAAGTTGAAGCTCAAGGAATTAGAGACAGTTGCCTTGACGGAAGAGTGTAGTGCTGTTTTGCAGCAAAAGTTGCCTCCTAAACTTAAAGATCCAGGAAGTTTCACCATCCCGTGCACTATCGGCAACTTATCTTTCAAAAAGTGTTTGTGTGACTTGGGAGCTAGCATCAATCTCATGCCTCTGTCTGTTTTAATGCAAATTGGTCTGCCCGATCCTAAACCTATAAATATCTCTTTACAGCTGGCTGATCGGTCGATCACTTATCCTAGAGGTATCGTGGAGGATGTTTTGGTAAAAGTTGATAAGGTCATCTTCCCTGCAGATTTCATGATTCTTGATTTTGAAGAAGATAAGAAGATTCCCATCATCTTGGGAAGGCCTTTTCTCGCTACTGGCCGTACTTTGATAGATGTTCAGAAAGGAGAGCTCACAATGAGAGTGCAAGATCAGACTGTCTCTTTTAATGTGTTCAAGGCCATGAAATTTCATGCGGAGAATGAAGAGTGCTTTAGAGTGGAAGGAGTTGATACTGTCCAGAATAAAGCGTTTGATCAGATGTTGAAGTCGGATCCATTAGACATTGCTTTATAAGGAAAGTCTGATACTGAAGATGAGGAATTAGGCGTGGCTGATCTTTGGGAGTCTCACGTGCTGATTGATGAGGTTGTTTCATGGTCAAATCTTGAGGATAGTGCAATTGAGTCTTTTCTTGAGGAAGATGTTTTGTTAAAGTTTGGGGGTAATAAATATCTTCATGAGTTGTATAGGAATTTTACTTCTGATGAGATGTTAGAGGAATTGAATGCTATTTGTTCTAAGCATGAAATTCAACTTGAGGAAAGTTCTTTTGATCCCAAGTCTGTTGTTAAGACTTCTGTTGGTGAACCACCCACTTCCGTTCCTAATTCGTCTATCTCCACTCTTGATCAGTCTTTGTTAGTTAATAATGAAAATCATCATGTTGAAGAAGCTTCCAAACTCGAGCTTAAACCACCAGATCACCTGAGGTATGCATATTTGGGTCAATCATCTACTTTGCCTATTATTATTGTTGCTAACTTGTCAGGTAGTGAAGAGAACAATGTTACTGACACTTTTGAGGAGCAAAGAAGGCTGAAACTTGTCATCAAGGATGTAGCCCCGAAAAAGATAATTAAATGGCCATATAGAGATACGGTGTAGAAATTTTCAAGAGAAAAAGCCATTGCCATGTCTAGCTAAAGACTTTAAACAAAGGCGCTTCCTGGGAGGCAACCCATGGATTTCCTGCTTTCAATAAAAGAGCATTTTCCCCAATTCTTCATAATTCTGGATTACTAGTTTTGTGTGGAGGGTGTAGAGGTCACTTGGCCTATTTTTGGAACTCACACCACTTATCCATCACCATTTAACACCTGAGGAGGGTGGCCCTGCCGACATTTAGGTAAGTTCTCTACTATCCTTTTTATTGCCTTCAATGAGGACATTGAATATTTTAAGTTTGGGGGTGATTTGAGGATTAGTAGTGTTAGTGTGGCTGTGTTCATATAGATATCATATATTGCTTGTTTAGTAGTAATTCATTCATATTTGTTCGTAGTTTTGCATATTGTTTCATATAGCATATTCTGTTATTTTGTTTTGTTTTTGTATACCATGTGAGTCCATATAGTTGCATTTGCATAGCATGCATATTTCATGATCCATTAGGATGAGCTAATTCTGATTGGTAGGTAGATGTCTAATAGAGTGTGGTGATGATGAATAGAGGGTTGATATATAGTTCTTATGAATTGACTTGCATGCTTCAGAAACACAATTTTACACAGTCTCATCGTTTGCTTTTGGGCTAGGTTGAGGTCATGCTTGTTTGGTTGTTTTAGATTTAATCACTTGATTATATTTAGAATTTTCGTTATTCCCTTGATGGCGTAGGATCACTAAAGTCTAAGTTTGGGGGAAACCAGAGATTTCATGCTAATTGTTGATAGTTGTCAATAATGGCTAGGTGTCAAATGGCTAGTAGCCGGCTCATATTTTATGAGTAGTCTAGGGTTGGATGAGAATTCTCATTCCAGATTGCATATATTAAAAAAAAATCCAAAAAAAAGAGAAGAAAAAAGAAAAGAAAAAAAAAGTTGTTATGTTTAAATGTAGAATTAACTAGGGTGAGCTCTTTAACTCGAGCAATTAAGTTCGTGGGGACTTTGTACCTAGTGACCTAAGGCTTTTATAGTCTGGGATCCACTAACCTAACGCTTGCTACATGGGTATTATTGTATAAGCCTTTTGGGGTCTCATCCATTGCACGGTTAAATAAGCATGCGTTATTGTAAATAGTATTATGTGTCGTAGTTGTTAGTAATAAAGCATGAATTCCTGTCTAACTTGAATGATGATGGAGGTATTTCTAAGTTATGAAGTGTTTACAGTCTATTCTATTTATAAACTTGTGATTGTCTTGGCGAAGAATGAGTATGATTTTTATCTAGTGTTAGGAGTATTTTAGATGAGCATTGCACACACGCACGTTTCTGTTCATGAATTGTTAGTTTACGGGAACTTAGTCGAGCTCTGTTTGGAATTATTACATTCTTTGAGATATTTGCTTGCTAGTTGGTTTTGGTTAGTTCGAGGGGATCGCTGCATTTCATATTAGTTGCATTCATGAATTGCATTGCATTAGTTCATATTGAGTCTGTTTATGCTTGAGGACAAGCATCGGTTTAAGTTTGGGGGTGTGATAAGTGGATTTTATATCCACTTGGAACGCTTCGAATCGACTTAAATTGATTAACGTGGCCTCAAGTATGTCATATTTTTGATTCGTTTTTAGTAAGAATGGTGCAGGGTTACTATTTTAAATTGAGGAGATACATTTGCATGTTTCATGGTGGATTCATGCTCAAGAATTGAAGAACGGGAAGTAGCAAAAGAATCGGAAGAGAAAACGGATGAGAAATGAGCAAATTGTGGAAAATTCGGATTTCCGGGTAGGTTGCGCAGTCTACACTATTTTGGCCATATCTGGAATGTGATTTACAGCGCTGGCTGCGCCAATTAAAGCGCTGAGAGCGCCAGAGAATCCTGGAAAAATTCTGTTTTCTATCCTGATTCGAATTTAATTGTATTTTTGGGACTTTTCTTGCTGGAAAAGACTTCTAGGGCCTATATAAATATGTTCTATCATTGTAATTCGAAACAACACCCTTCATAACACAGAGAGAAAGCCGAGAGATGGAGATTCAGACTTGGAGAAGGATTCTTACGCTCGTGACAAGCAACGAAGATCTAGATCTACTTTTCGTTTTCTTCTATTAGGCGAACTCTTGGATGTTTTTGGGATTTGTTTTCTTAACTCTTTTACTTTAGTACTATTATTTTAATTCAGACTTTGTTATTTACCATGGTTTCATCAGATTCCATGATGACGAGCGGTTTGATTATGAACTAATCATTGTCATGGGATTCTAACGGATTTATTTATGGAGTTTTAGTATTTTGATGCTTTAAAGATCTGTGTCTGATGTATATTGATATCCTCGTATGGTTGTGCTTAATGTTGTTAGATGCGTAGCTAACATCTAATCTGTTAATCTCTTGTGAAGTAAAAGTGGATCTTGAGATTTAGAACTTGTCATGCTAGCATAGGTTCATGATTGTTATCAACATGATTCGTAGTGTAATTTGAACTATCTTATGCTACCTTGTGTGATCTTTATGGATAACTTGTTCTTCAACCGTTATGTTTTCAAATTCTATAGACATATAGGGTCTAAGCGTAATTGGTGTCTATTCATCTTCTATCTATTTTGTGGATGTATGGGTAGTTTGGTATACGTATGCTGACAGGTAGCGTGTACTTGTTTTGTGTTGTCCGATCAGATATCATAACCATTGCATATAGTGATTAAAGGCGTCAGATTTAAGCAAAGTATTTAATGAAGTTAGGATCTCATGTTTTCTCTAGCATAAGTAATTCGATTCCAATTCTTGTTAGTTAATTAATCTTAATTTGTTAATTTGATTTTTATTTAATTTTAGTTAATGAAAACCCAAATTTGTTAATTGTCTTAGCAGTGAATAAAAACCATACATTGTTGCATAGGTACATTAACTGAATTGCAACCTAAACCAGATCTCTGTGGGAACGAACTTGACTTTTATCTATATTACTTGTGACCACGTACGCTTGCGTGTATTAGTGCGAACAGTATTAAAAAAAATTTATATTTCCTATTTGGGCTCTATCTTGAGATTTAGAAATCAGATTTGGATGATTTTACAATCCACGCGAAGCTCATAAAATTATCTTTAATTTAGTGATGAGTTAATAATTATTATTCATGTGGAAGCACTCAGAATCTCAAAAGCAAATATAATTACGAATTTTTACATTAATCATATTCAATGTAGAAGTCCTACATTGATAATGCTATTCAATGTTGAAAACTAATTATATATGATTTAAATCATTAACACAAACATTTTCGTATTTCAATATAAATACACTTTTTAGTTTATAACATATTAAAATTTTAATTTTTTTTATGCTTGATCCAACGATTTTCATCTACTAATTATAAGACCTAACGGTTTTTATTTATTTTATCGTACGGAGGACCAGACTATGGAGTATCAAAGTTTTGGAAAAAAATCACTCTTACACAGGGCCGTCTCTAGAAAATTGGAGGCCCTAATCACTAAACGAAACATTTTGTAAAATTTTATAATAATATAATTTTAAATTAATATATTGTTAAAAAATATGTGTTTTTCTGTAATTGTAATTTTTTAATTATAATACGACTAAAACCCAAATATAACTAAAAATTTAGGATCAAATGCAATTATTATTATTATTAATATGTATATATATATATATATTTGAATAAATATTATAATTTTTAAGTATCAAAATTACATCCGTTAACACGGTCTTTAATTTTTTGTACTTACAAAACCAAAATAAAATTTACATTTTAAGGATGGGTCTAGTAGAAGTATTGGTACTAAATATTACATTAAATATTTACAGGCCTTCAATTTACGATATATAAAGTACTGAATCAATAATGAATAAAAATTAAAAAATTGATAACTAGACATTTTAATAAAAGTTAAATTACATTAAATTATATATATAAATACATGTATTAGAGAAATATGTGGCCCCAATTTATTTTGTGGCCCTAGGCAAAACTATATGCCAACTCCCCTTGGAGTCGGTTCTGCTCTTACACTTATTATTAAAATTGTATTTTGGTTGTTAGTAGAACTATCTTCAAATAATAACAAGGGTATTTTGATAATTAAAACGAATTATAAGTATAATTTATAAATCGAATAGAATTTTCAACGTAAAAAATATTTGCTCCGTCCCAATTTAATTGTCCACTTTACTTTTTGCAAGCATTTTAAGGTGTAAATAAAATATAGTTCCACAAATCATTTTCAAATTTTCTTTTCCTGTATAAAAGTTTAGTATCTAAATTTTTATTTAGAAAAAAGGAAATTTAAACAAAATTATGGAACTATATTTATTTACACTTTTAAATGTGTGCAAAAAATAAAGTGGACTGTTAAATCGGGATAGAGGGAGTAGTCAACTTCTTCTTTCTTTTGTTTCTGCATAAATTTAATTGAAAAATAATTGTTAAGCCATCACTAAATTAAAGATTATTTTTTTAATTTCACCTAAGCTGTAAAATCTTCCAAATCAAATTTTAAGAAATCAAGATAGAATATAAATATAAAATCGAACGTGTAAAATCTTACATATATATGAAATTTTTAACAACAATTTCATATGTCAATTAATTACATATAAAATTAAAAAAATTTATATAATTATAAATATTAAAAAAGGAACCGTGCGTGCACGGGTTATAAGCTAGTATTAAAAAAATAAATTAAATTCATAAATTAGAATTTAATTTTAGAATTTTTTTTAACAAAATTAATATCATTACTGGACTCATAACTGAGAAACTCATGACTGAGCTGATAGTGGTATTAATTAAGTTTTCAATTCAGCAAGGGCGCCGTGTTTGTTTAAGGTTATGTTCAAGTAGTACGATACTCTAATCACTTCAAACATAATTGAAATTAATACAGTGTATAGTTGTTTAGCAAAAAATTGGCATGACACCTGACTTTTCGGTATTAAACTTTTAGATTGTTTTCCCAAATTTTAAAATTTTCAACCAAAAAAGTAGTATATTAATTTGACATCACAGGTGAAGAAAGCACAACTTTCATAAATATCCCGAGCAAGAAGAATGTATATTTCATTCCACTTATCCTTTTATGGATAGCAACCTCCCTCTCATTATCCAGGTTAAGAGAATGTACTTCAGATTCTCCTCAACCATCAGCAAATTTAATGCAATTCTTTTATCAGCAACTAAGATATGGTGCTTTGTCATCATAGTCTAGGAGAATAGTTACACTGCAGTAGATATTACTGTGATAAGCCATTGTTAGATGCCTTGAATCTAGAAGTCGTCGGATTTGACTTATGTAGCCGCCGCCGGCGACACTGTAGCCGCCGAACTTGACTTTTGGCACCACCTACCACACCACCTAACCCCTTAGATTTGTTTATAAATAGAAATGCATATTTCTCTTGTAAATCATCTGAAAAAGAGATCTGTAATCTGTTTATCCTCAAGATCAGATTAATATAAATTATTTCTCTTTTGCATATATCATCTTTCTTGCTTCCGTTATAACAAACTGGTATCAGAGCTTGGTTGAAGCTGCTGTATTTCTTTCTAAAATTTTCGCCGGAATTTTTTCAAGCTCGCCGAAGAAGATGACACTATTCAGGGGGAGTTACTGTTCATCGCCGGAGAAGATGACACTGCTCATCACCGGAGAAGAAGGCACTGTTCACGTATACGGTACTGTTCACATATATGACACGGTTCACATATATGGTACTGTTCACATATACGGTACTGTTCACAAATACGATTCTGGGAGAAAGATGTCTGGTGGTATTAACGTTAAGGTCGACAAATTTACTGGGAGAAATAGTTTCAGTCTATGGCAAATCAAGATGCTTGCCTTGTTAAAGCAATAAGGGCTCTGGGCGCCGTTGAACACAAAAACGGTTGCTTCTGGAAGCGCTGAGATGACCAATCTCGAAGAAAAAGCACACTCAACAATTCTGTTGTGCCTTGGAGATGATATTATTACTGAAATTACGGAGGAGGATACCGCGTCTGGTTTATGGTTAAAGCTTGAAAGTCTCTACATGACAAAGTCTTTAACAAATAAGTTGCTTCTGAAGCAACGTCTGTTCAGTCTACGAATGCAGGAAGGTATGCCTCTTCAAGATCACTTATATCAATTAAACACAATTTTATTAGAATTGCGTAATATTGATGTTAAAGTTGAAGATGAGGATGCTGCTTTGATTCTGTTAGTTTCTTTACCATTGTCGTATGAGAACTTTGTGAAATCGTATTGTTGGTAAAGATACTATTTCTCTAGAGGAGGTTAGATCTTCTCTTCATTCTAGAGAGCTGCGCCATAAGGCGGCTGGTACAGGTGCAGATAATCATGCTGCTGGGTTGGTAGCTAGCGGGAGTACCGGACATGGAAAGTCGGGGAAGTATAAATCCAAGAAACCAGCTTCAAAGGGTTCGAGAGATAATGATGTTTGCAATTACTGTAAAAAGAAGGGACACTGGAAATCTGACTGTCCCAAAAAAGGAAGCAACAAGATAAATTGGTGGATACCGCTGTAGGAACTGCTGCTGTAGCTGATTCCAATTCCGAAGAAGATATTGCTATAGTTGCTATCAAGGACACACATCACTCTGATGTGTGGATCCTTGACTCTGGAGCGTCTTACCATATATGTCCGCGCAGGGAGTGGTTCACAACCTACGAAAAAGTATACGGTGGAAAAATTTATATGGCTAACAGTTTTGTTTGTGAGACTGTTGGAATAGGCTCGATTAAACTTCGGACACATGATTGTAATTTCTGCACATTGAATGATGTTAGGCATGTTCCACTTATGACGAAGAATCTGATATCTCTAAGTATGTTAGACAACAAGGGTTTCAGTTTTAAAGGTGAAGGTGGAGTTTTACATGTCCGCAAGGGTTCCGATGTGGTTCTGAAAGGTGTTAAACGTGGTACCTTGTATCTTCTTCAAGGTTCTATGTTAACAAGTTCTGTTTCTGTTGCGTCTTCGGAAATTGAAAAGGAAAATATGACCAAGTTGTGGCACATGAGGCTTGGTCACATGAGTGAAAGGGGGATGCAGATTCTGTCAAAAGCTGATCTTCTTTATGGTCATAAGGTCACAGGTCTCGAATTTTGTGAACATTGTGTTTTTGGAAAGCTACATCGCAGCAAGTTTCCTAAAGCAACCACAGAACAAAAGGCACACTTGATTACATCCATTCTGATTGTTGGGGTCCTTCCCGGGTGGAGTCTTTAGGGGGTCACAGATATTTTGTGTCAATGATCGATAATTTCTCAAGAATGACTTGGTTGTTCATCATAAAGCACAAAAGTGAAGCCTGTAAGATTTTCTAGCAGTGGAAGACGCTAGTGGAGAATCAAACATGGAAGAAGATTAAGAGGCTGCGAACAGTAATGGCCTGGAATTTTGCTCGTCCGAGTTTGCAGATTTCTGCAAGAATGGGGGGATTGCTAGGCATCATACAGTCAGGGATACACCACAGCAGAATGGTGTAGCAGAGCATATGAATCAGACACTTCTGGAGAGAGCTAGGTGCATGCTTTCTAATGCTGGACTAACTAGAAGATTCTGGGCAGAGGCGGTTAGTACAACGTGTTATTTAATTAATCGTGGACCTTACACAGGTATTCATCTCAAAACTCCTATTGAGGAATGGTCTGGTAAGCCTGCTGATTACTCCAATTTAAGAGTTTTTGGTTGTACTGTTTATTATCATGTAAATGAGGGTAAATTGGAGCCACGAGCTAAAAAGGGAGTATTTGTAGGCTATGGGGATGGAGTTAAAGGTTATAGAATCTGGTCTCCATCTGAAAATAGGGTTATACTGAGTAGAAATTTAGTCTTTGATGAAAATTCTATGTTTAACCCTACTGTGAAGTCTACGATTGTTTCAGAAAGTGGTGGTGTTGAGAAACAGGTGGAGCGGGAAGTCACTCAAGATGAGAGTGAACCATGACAAGAAGTTCAACAACCACAGTCAGAATCAGAATCATCAGTACCAGTAGTAAATTAGCACAGTTTAGCTATTGATCGATCGAGGAGAGCTAAGTATGGATTGCCTCCAAAGAAATATGGTTTTGAAGATATGGTGGCATATGCACTACAGGTAGCTGAAGAAGTGGATCCTAGCTCTAATGAGCCATCCACTTACAAAGAAGCGGTGACATGTACTGAATCTACAAAATGGTTTGCTGCAATGGGATATGAAATGGAGTCACTTCAGAAGAATAAGACTTGGGAATTAGTCAAGCGGCCTCGAGACATAAAGATTGTTACTTGTAAATGGGTCTACAAGAAAAAGGAAGGAGAAACATCGATTGAGGTATCAAGTATAAAGCTCGGTTAGTAGCTCGAGGGTTCACTCAGAAAGAGGGAGTAGATTACAATGAGATTTTTTCACTAGTGGTTAGACACACTTCCATCAGGGTGCTACTAGCGATAGTTGCACATCAGAATTTGGAGCTTGAACAACTCGATGTGAAGATAGCTTTTCTGCATGGAAAGCTGGAAGAGGAGATATACATGACTCAGCCAGATGGTTTTCAGGTTCCTGGTAAAGAAGACTATGTGTGCAAGTTATTGAAGTCCTTGTATGGGCTAAAGCAGTCTCCGAGGCAGTGGTACAAGAAATTTGATAGCTATATGATAGGTATTAGCTACACCAGTAGTCCGTATGATTGCTGTGTTTATCACAGTAAGACAATAAATGGTTCTTTCATTTATCTGGTCCTGTATGTAGATGATATGTTGATAGCTGCAGAGAACAAGTCTGATATTCAGAAGTTGAAAGGTCTCCTCAGTGCTGAGTTTGAAATGAAAGATTTGGGTGCGGCTCGAAAAATTCTGGGAATGGAGATTTATAGGGATAGAAGCAAAAGAAAGCTCTTCTTGTCACAGAAGGGATACATTCAGAAGATTTTGTCAAGGTTTAGAATGTCTACAGCAAAGCCCATAGATACTCCTACTGCTGCAAATGCACATCTGTCTGTCGCTTTTGCACCTAAGTCTGCTGAGGAAAAAGAGTACATGTCTCGAGTTCCCTATGCTAGTGCAGTAGAAAGCTTGATGTATGCAATGGTTTGCACTAGACCTGATCTTGCACAGTCTGTCAGTGTTGTTAGTAGGTTCATGGGTGATCGAGGCAAGGAGCATTGGCAAGCTGTGAAGAGGGTTTTTCGGTACTTAAAAGGTACATCTGATGTTGGTCTCATTTATGGAGGTGATACTAAGTGTTTGGTGACAGGGTTTTCAGACTCTGATTATGTTGGAGTTGTTGACAGTAGAAGGTCTATGACTGGTTATGCTTTCACTCTGGGTGGTTCAATTGTCAGTTGGAAAGCTACTCTGCAACCTACAATGACGTTGTCTACTACAGAAGCAGAGTACATGGCATTGACAGAAGCCGCAAAAGAAGGAATCTGGTTGAAAGGATTAATCAGTGATCTAGGTCTACATCATGATCAGGCTACAGTATTTTGTGATAGTCTTAGTGCAATCTGTTTAGCCAAGGATCAAGTCCATCATGAGCGGACTAAGCATATAGATGTAAGATATCATTTTCTAAGAAGTGAGACGAGAATTAAGGTGAGAAAAGTGGGTACTGCTGATAACCCAGCTGATATGCTTACCAAGACGGTTCCACATAGCAAGTTTCAACATTGTTTGGACTTGCTAAATGTTCGGAGTTGTTGATTGCCCTTTTGATGGAAAAATCTGAGGCAGAAGAGTTTTATCTGGTACATCTGGCATTATTATGATGCGTCTGGTACATCTGTTATCTATTATTTGTGAGAGGATTCAAGTCAAGGTGAAGTGTTTTATCTGGTACATCTGACATTATTATGACGCTTCTGGTACATCTGTTATCTATTTTTGTGAGAGGATTCAAGTCAAGGTGGAGATTTGTTAGATGCCTTGAATCTAGAAGTCACCGGACTTGACTTTTGGCACCACCTACCACACCACCTAACCCCTTAGATTTGTCTATAAATAGAAATGCATATTTCTCTTGTAAATTGTTGCCCAGTAATTAACAATTGTAGAAGGGTGGTTGAATACAATTGTATAAGATTTTCGACTTAAACAGCAATAATAACACAAGTATGAATAAATAACAACTTTATAAAACTGTTACAAAATCTCTCAAGAAGTTCTTATGTTCTTGAGAGCTGCTAGGCTACAAGATAATTCGTGTAAGCGATTACATAATGTAAAACCTAAACTATGTTTATATATTGTACACAACTGCACTATCAATTACAAGATATATCAAATCAATTACATACGTCTCTTAGTACATATCTTGAAAGATAGCTGCGTTCCTATAAATCAGGAACCGACATATCAATCTCCCTTGATTCCTGGACTGATGTATATCCTCATGTAATCCTGATCATCCTCTAATCTTGATTATAGCCTAATACTGACGGTGCATTACTGATGATATCAGCATCAGTATCTGATCAGTAGTCCAGATCCTAATCATCACTTGAATCAATATCTAAAAATCTCCCCCAATTTGTACTTTATGAAATAAAGCACAAATTCCTTGATTCAGTGATGTCAAAAACTCAAAACAAAATACCTCCTAGAAATCGTCAGGAACAGTTTCAGAAATTCTTTGATAGAAAACATTCATCTTCAAGAAGTTAGTCAATAACTCTTCTTCCTTGCTCTCAAGAATTAGAATCAATTTCTTCTTCAGATTGTTGAGTTCTTCATCTTCCTCATTAATCTGATAAATAGCTGTCCTGAGATTTTGAATTGAGCTTCTAGGAAGATCTAAGTCACCTAGCAGTATATAAGCAAACTCCTCCCCATCTGGATTAAGAGATAATTGTTCCAAACCTAGATACTCTTCTTTAATAGTTGTACCTTTCACCATTTCAACTTCTTCACCTCTTGTATTTAAATACATGGGAGTATATTTGCCATCATACTTTGTTCCTCCATCCAGAAATCTTCGTCTGATATTTGTATGAATCATAGAAGACCAATTGTTGTAGACTTCTCTTTCTTTAGCACTTACACTTTTATTCATGAGCAAATAAAGAGCATATTTCAATTCTTTTGCAGATTTGCACAGCAGCTCATGAATAGCCATCTTCTTGACAGTCTTGTCTTTCATGAAGTACAACAATGTCTCTATCTTCTTAGCACCAGCATGACAGTCAGCAATGATAGAAACAACTTCAAGTTTCCAAAGATGAGAAACAGTTAACTCATCACCAATTTTGTCAACTAGAATATGTTGATCAGTTTGTGTTGTAAAAACAACCTCTGCATCATGAAATCCAATACCTCCTCTTGTTCCAGGTTCCAAACCCTTCAAACCAGATTGCATACTCGTCCACAGTGGTGGAGATTCAGCAGACTTAACAGATTCAACTTTAGCAATCAATGAAGATTCATCAGACTCAATCAGTGAAGGTCCAGTAATCAGTCCAACAGATTTGAAAACAACTGGTTCATTATAGTTGCACACTCTGTTCTTCCATTTCTTGCTTTTCTTTCCTATTACTGGTGTATAATTCTGTTGATGTTCTGGAACAAGTCTATTTCTGTCATACCATATCAACTTATCAGATTCATAGATTCTCTTCATGTACTCTCTAGTTGCCTTCCTTTCAATATCTCTTGCTTTTATTCTAGCCTCCTTTCTTGTTCATCAACTTCCAAATTGTGAATTTCAACCACAACAATAAGAATCATGACCTCAAGTTCTTTCAAGATTTCAGCTTCACCAAAATCAGGAATAGCAGGTTGAGTAGTTCCAGCAGCAATATTCTGTGCTCTCACAGTAACCTTACCTCTTCTAGCTAACTGTGATGTTTCATCAGCAACTTCTTCAGGCAAATTGAATTCATTATCTGGAATCATTTCAAGAAGTAGTGGAGATTTCTTCTTCTTTGCTTTCTGAGGATCTTCAGTTATCTCCTCAATTATGATTCCACTAGACCTTGTCTGTCTTGCATTTGTCTGAACAAGCTTTCTTCCTCTTCCTCTGATTTTACCTCCCCTGCCTCTTCCTCTACTTGCAGTAGGAGTATCTTCCTGTTTAGCAATTCCCTCAAGAACCTTCTTTTGTTCTTTTAAGATCTCTTGAGTACTCATGTCAGAATTTTCTGCAAAGATCAAAGCCAGTGCTTCCCTAGCATGATGCTGTTGAACTTTAATATCATTGTGAAATACAATTTCACTCTCACCGGACTTGGAAGTAATCTTCTTAAAGAGATGTGGTGCATCTTCTATCTCAGCAAATAGAGGTGGCTGAGAGGAGTGGACTGAAGTCATACAAATAGAGCTATCCCTTGTCTCAGGTCTATCTGTAATCATACTATCAGTAGTAAAAGAAGCAGAGATAGAAGTGTTACCTGATGAAGTTGAGATAGATTCCATTGGTCTTGAAGAAAGTGGTTCAATGAGCAGTGGAATATTTGGATTAGAAATACTATCATCGGGATTGACATCCGCAACTGGAGAATGACTTGCATCAGTATTTGCTACCAATGGTTCTTGTATGCTTCCCTCAAATGCAGTGTCTTTAAGTATCTCATCACATTCAACAATGTACAAATCATGAGCAGCTTTATCTGTCAGACTTTGAGCTAAGATAAATTCAATTTCTAGAATCCCTTGAGCAGTGTTAGGAAACTCCCGTGCTGATGTGAGCTTGCCTGCATCTTCACTTTGAGAAGATGGTTCTTGTGGGGCAGGAATGTTCTTGTCTTCACCTTCCCTTTGAGAAAGTGGTTCTTGTGGGACCATTCCTTCAGAAATGTCTGCACCCACACTTTGAGTGAGTGGTTCTTGTGAGAATGGATCTTCAACAGCTGCTGAACTCCTTTGAAGTTCAGGTTCTTGTGGGCTTGATCCTTTCAGAGGTGAAGTAATCCTCTGTTTCTTTTGTCTATGAAAAACCTTTGCTTCAGCTTGTCTCTTTATCTGAAGAGGTGTTGGTTTATGACCAAGCTGAGCAGCAATAGCATTTACTTCATCCACAGACATCTCAATTATTCTTCTCTTTGGAGATGTAGGTGCTGGAGAATCAGAAATCTCAATAGTTTTTACAGGTGTTGTATCAGGAGTTGAGATATCAGGAATGACAGATGTGTCAGGAACTGATGACTCATCAAGATCAATATCATCATTAAGATTCTGCATATCTTTAGAAATATAATACTAACTCTTGTTGACTATCCTTCTTCTTTTCTTTGGCTTTACTGGCTTAACCAATTCAGCAGTAACAGGAGTAGCAACTTCCTTTTTCTTCATTATTATTGAGATGGCCTTGTCATCATCACTATCAGAATCAGAAACCTGTTGCAAAAACTTTCTCTTTTCACCTGTTTCTTTAGATGCTCCAGCCTTAATCAAAGACTCATCAATCAGAACCCCTTGTTCACCTCCTTGTGACTTCTTTTTAGTGAGGGTTGAAGTGGAGAAATACTTTGATCCTGATTGTCTTTCAGACACATCAGATCTAGCTGACTTCTTTTCTTTTACAACTGATGTCTTTTTGGAGACACCAGAGGTGGTTGACTATTTAGGTAACTGTATATGGTATGTGCTTGTGTCAGGAACAGGATGTGTTTGGTCCTGTCCCATAGCACTTGTGGCAAACTCCAACAAAGAAGCATCAGTAATTGTTGCTGGAGTCTTACCATTGAGAGAAGGTAATTGTAGAGCTTCAACAACCACTTCTGGAGTAACATGATGTGTAACTCCGTTGTATGTAAAGGACAAGTTAGGCCTTCCTGAAGGTTCACATACACCAAAGACAGCGGTCTTCCAAACCTGCATTACACACTTGAAAGAAACTTTGGCGGGTGCCGTTAAAGCATACTTAATCGGACTAGAGGCCAAGAAATCCTGAATGATGTGAAATTCATTCGATAGTTCCTGATGGTCAAGAACAACAAGTGACACCATTGATGACAACCTTATTGTTGACAAACGATGAATTCTCCATTTTTGTGGTGACAGAGGGAGATTGAAATTTTGAGCAATTAGGGTTTATGTTCGCACAGTGATACAGAGAAAAGATAATACTGATAGTGTTGAGAATAATGAATCAATTTAGAAACTAAATTGATTTTAGACAAACTAATGATTTCTCAAAGACAGGTGTCAGTAATCGATTTGTGCAAAATAAGTAATGGACCAAATTACATGAGAGAGTGGTGATAACCGCACACGACACGACTTACGATGTGTATCTATATGTATCAATGAATAAAACACACGCGCTCGTATATTCAAGAAATACATTTGTTATAATGATTAGAAATATTGCAACAAAATATTTAATTAAAAAATCAAATATCACTATCTTAAAATACCTGGTATCATTAAAAACCAGAATACGAAGCGTTTCTTGACTTCGTTACTCTCCCATCTCTATTTAACACCTAGAGACTTGTCCACAATCCCTTTAATCCTTCATTTTCTCCTGAAAATCAAAAACCCTTCACATAACACACCTTTAAACAATGTCAAAACTTACCATCAAGGAAAAGAATCTCCATCTCGTAGAGAAGAGAGATATCTTCAGTTATACTCGTGAAGAGTTTGATGCCTTTGACTGGGAAAGGCAACTTGAAACTTTGTGGCTGCAGATGGATGCCAGTCTTGAAGAAATCGAGAGAGAAAGGCCTGCAAGAGTGATCGACATCGATGCTGCTCTTCAAGCAACATTAGCATGGCAAAGATGTCAGCAAAAATTGTTAAATATAATTGATATGGTTAATATCAGTGTTTAAGTTTTGCAGGGAAAAACAGAGTTTAAACAGGAAGCAGTCAGAGTTTAGTTAAACTCTGACAGTTAGAAGCTAAACAGAGTTTGCTATACGCTGACTGTTGGAAGCTCGACAGAGTTTGTTAAACTCTGTCTGGAGGCAGCGTCTACTGGTCAACAGTGATTGAAGATTTATTATGGAAGCAATATCTTTGAAGATTGGATAACTATCAAAGAGATTGAGTTGACTAAGGAGACGAGTAGCAATCGTAATTGATATCAATTGTATAGCTAATTTATAGGATTATCAATTATCAATTGTATAGCAGCTGTATACTTTATAAATACAGTTAGGTTAACCCTAGAAGGGTATTGATCGTGTTATATCATATTATTCATTGTAACCTAAGCAGCTCTCTGTGATAATTTACATCACTGAGAGAGAAGTTAATTTCAAACAGTTTTTAAAGTTTTTAAAGAACTTATTGTTATTCTCTCATACTTAGTTGATTATAAGTGTGTATTCGGCCTAACAATTGGTATCAGAGCTTGATCTGTTAATTTAATACAGTTTAAGATCCACACACACACATAACTATAATCAATGGCAGAAATTCCTCCTCCTACATCAGGCTCTAGTGTTGAGAAGGCTCAACCTGCAACTGTGAGTCGATATGAAACAATCAGGGTTCCTATTCTTAAGCCAGCAGAATACTCAACCTGGAAGGTGAAAATGGCTATGTTTCTGGAAGCTACAGATCCAGAATATCTTGACAGAATTTATGAAGGCCCTCATAAGCCTACAAAATTATCTGTTGTTGCTGCTGGACAAGAAGCTAAATCTATTCCAAAGGAGAAGAAAGATTTGACTCCTAAGGATATTTCATCCATTGGAAAGGATGCAAAGGTTAGACATCTCCTTCATAGTTCTTTGGATAATGTTATGTCTAACAAAGTGATCAATTGTAAAATTGCAAAAGAGATTTGGGATGCTCTAGAGGTTAGATGTCAGGGAACTGCTACAATTAAGAAGAATAGAAGGAACATACTCACACAGGAGTATGAACACTTTGAGGCTAAATCTGAAGAATCAATGACAGAAACCTTTGACAGATTCTGTAAGCCACTTAATGATCTGTCACTGGTTAATAAAGAATATGATCCAGAAGATTCAAATCTCAAGTTTCTTCTTTCTCTACCTGAAAAGTGGGATGTCAAAACAACCACTATTAGAGACAATTATGATCTGGCTGATACTGATATTGATGAGATCTATGGGCTGCTCAAAACTCATGAACTAGAAATGGAACAGAGAAGCAGAAGATCAGGTAGAAAGTCAAAATCTGTTGCTCTAAGAGTTGAAGAAAGACCCTCAAAGAACGAAGCATTCAGGAAGAAGGCAAAAGGAAAAGCCTTGGTCATTCATTCTGAAAGTGAGTCATCAAACTCTGATGTTGACTCAAATGCAGATGAATCATCTGATTCTGAAGATGATGAGGAAATGATGGAAATGGCTGCTTTGATGGTAAAGACTTTCAAGAAGATGGGTTTCAAGAACTTCAAGAAAGGAAAGAAATTCTCCAAGAATGATTCAAAGTTTGACAAGAAGAATTTCAGAAAATCTGAGAGAAAGGATACCAAATCTGGGAAAAGAGACAAGTCTGAGATTCAATGCTACAAGTGTAAGGAGATGGGTCATTATGCTCCTGAGTGCAAGAAGGGTAAAACTGAGAAGGCACTCTTCACTAAAGGCAGAGATTGGGCAGATACCTCTGACTCAGATGAGGATGTAAACTATGCTCTCATGGCTACTACTGTTGATGAAGCTGTAGATTCTGAAAACAAGGTACCTCTAACTACCTATGCTTATAACATTGATGATATAACTGAATTAAGAATTTTTCTTAAGTCCTTGCATATCAGTTATAGGGATCAGACTTTAGAGAATGAGAGAATCAAAACTTAGAATTCTGAACTCAAAGAGAGAAATAAGGTTGTAGAAGAGAAACTTGTTAAGATGCAGCAAGTTCAAAAGGAGAGAGATGATGCTGTCTATCTTGAACAAGAGTTGATAAGTCCGTATAAACAACTAGAATCTGAGTTGGAAAAGGCAAATCACATTATTAAAACTTGGACTCACTCAGGAAAAGACACTCAAGAAGTTTTTCAATCTGACACTGTAGGTCTAGGTTATTCTGAGAAAGATGAACTTAGATTTCAGAATACAGTTAAGATTAGACCACCTCTTCCATCTAAGAAATTTGGAACATTTGTTAATGGAATAAATGAACCTAGATTTGAAGGTGGAAAAGAAGCTGTTAAGAATGAACCAGTAAAAACTAATGTTAAACAGGTTAATATTGGTCTAATGATAGATAAACAACTTAAGCATAAGCTTAAGGAGTTAAAATCTGTTAAGAAACAGAAAGTGTCTAGAAAGAACAGAAATGGTAAAGTAGGCATTACTCAAGGCAACTATCCAATGCTTGCTACTTTAGCTCCAAGAAAGACATGTCATAACTGTGGTAGTACTAACCATCTTGCTAGTTTTTGCAGGAAGAACAAAGACATTAATTCTTTACCTTCCAAGTCTGAAGTAAAGAAAGATAATGTTAGAACTAAACCACAGACTTTATGCAAACACTGTGGAAGCACTTGGCATTCGATTTATACTTTCAGAAATTATCATGCTATTTATCATAATTACTATGAACTGAAACCTAATCTGAAATGGGTTAGAGTTAATTCTGCAAGTGTAAACTCTGATAAAGTTAGCTTAAACTCTGATAATGAAAATTCCGCTGCTAAAGCTAACAGAATTAAGAAAACCAAAGGATCCAAGCAAGTCTGGATCCTTAAAACTAATCCTCAGTAATTGTTTGTGATTGCAGGGCATCAGGGAAAGCATCCTAGTAGTGGATAGTGGATGTTCAGGACACATGACTGGAAATAAAGCCCTGCTATCAGAGTATGTGTAGAAGGCTGGCCCAAAAGTTTCCTATGGAGATGGCAACATAGGACATACTCTGGGATATGGCAATATTAATCTTGGAAGTGTCATCATCACAAATGTAGCTCTGGTTCCAGGACTCAAGCATGATCTGCTATCTGTGAGTCAAATCTGTGACAGAGGTTTTCATGTAGTTTTTCAACCTGAATACTGTGAGGTTATCAGCAAAACCACAGGGAAAGTTGTTTTAGTTGGACAAAGGCGCAACAATATCTATGAAGCAAGCTTGTTGACAAACTCTGATGGAAAAACAATGTGCCTGTCAACAAGAATGTCCAATGAGGAGAGTTGGAAGTGGCATAAGAAACTTTCTCATTTGAATCTGAACAACATCAATGAGCTGATAAGAAAGGATCTTGTTAGAGGACTTCCACAGTCTTTACTAAATGTCGATGGTCTGTGTGATTCATGTCAAAAGGCTAAACAGAGGAAGACCTCTTTCAAGAGCAAGTCTGAATCTTCAATTGTTGATCCATATCATCTGTCACATGTTGATCTTTTTGGACCAGTAAATGTCTTATCAATTGGAAGAAAGAAATATGCTCTAGTTATTGTTGATGAATATACCAGATACACTTGGGTGTATTTTCTAGCAAAGAAGGATGAAACTGCATTAACACTGATGGAGCATGTAAAGCTACAGGACAAAGGATCAAAACACAAAGTCAAAATAATCAGAAGTGATAATGGAAATTAATTCAGAAATACAACAATGGAAGAATTCTGCAAGAACAGAGGAGTTAAACAAGAATTTTCAGCACCTGGTACACCACATCAAAATGGTGTAGTTGAGAGGAAGAACAGAACCTTGATAGAAGCTGCAAGAACTATGCTTGATGAAGCAAAATTGCCAACCTATTTCTGGGCAGAGGTAGTTCAAACTGCTTGTTTTACTCAAAATGCAACACTGATCAACAAGCATGGAAAAACACCATATGAGATGGTGAGGGAAAAGAAGCCAAACCTGAAATATTTTCATATTTTTGGGTGCAAATGCTTTGTGCTGAAAACTCATCCTGAACAGTTGACCAAGTTTGAGTTGAAAGCAGATGAAGGAATTTTTGTTGGCTATCCAGTGTCAACCAAGGCATTCAGAGTTTACAATCTGAGAACAAGGGTGATTATGGAATCTATTCATGTGTCATTTGATGACAGAAAAATTACTGGACTTGAAGATGTTGATGAACATGATCAATTGCATTTCGAAAATGAAGATATAATCTCTGATGAAATAAACTCTGATGACACTAGTCCAACAAACTCTGTTGCTGCAAACTCTGAACCTCTATTGGTACACACAGAAGAAATAGTACAGTCTGAACAAAGAGGAGAACCAGTTGAGGGGGAGCATGATCATAGTGATGACTCAAATTCTGATAGTGAGTCAACTGAAAATTCTGGATCAAACTCAAACTCTGATGACTCAAACTCTGAAAGTCCAAATTCTGACAGTTCAAACTCTGAGAGATCAAATTCAGGGGGAGCCTCAGAGAATGAAGAAAAGCATCAAGATAATCAGGAAAACATTGATCAAGGGGGAGGATCAACTATTGATAGAAGTCATTTACCTACAGCTAGGAAATGGAAAAAATCACATACACCTGATTTAATCATTGGAGATCCAGATGCAAAAGTTAGGACAAGAAGTGCTACAACAAATGAATGTCTGTTCCATGCATTTCTGTCCAAATCTGAACCAAAGAAAGTGGAAGAAGCTCTTCAAGATGCTGACTGGATACAGGCTTGACAAGGCACTCTATGGACTTAAACAGGCACCAAGAGCATGGTATGAAACTCTGGCTCAATTTCTTTTAGAAAGTGGGTTCCACAGAGGTACAATTGATAAAACCTTGTTCTATTTCAATCTTGGTAGTGATCTGTTATTAGTTCAAATATATGTTGATGACATAATCTTTGGATCTACTAATGATAAACTCTGTAAGAAGTTTGCCAAGCTCATGCAGTCTAGGTATCAAATGAGCATGATGGGAGAGCTTAGTTATTTTCTAGGGCTACAGGTGAAGCAAACAGATAATGGAATTTTTATCAATCAAGCAAAATATACCAGAAATCTTCTAAAGAAATTTGGCATGCTTGACTGCTCATCTGCCACAACTCATATGGCAACAGCAACAAAGTTGGATAGAGACACAGGCTCATCAGTGGATATGACAAACTATAGAGGAATGATTGGGTCACTTCTTTATCTAACAGCAAGCAGACCTGACATCATGTATGCAACATGTCTTTGTGCAAGATTTCAGGCAGATCCAAGAGAACCACATCTAACAGCTGTGAAAAGAATCTTCAAATATCTTAAGGGAACCATAACTTTAGGCTTGTGGTATCCAAGAGAATCAGACTTCCAGCTTCTTGGTTACTCTGATGCAGACTTTGCAGGCTGTAAGATAGACAGAAAAAGTACTAGTGGAAGTTGTCAATTTCTTGGTGATAGAATTGTTTCTTGGTACAGCAAGAAACAGAAATCAATCTCTACATCTACAGCTGAAGCAGAGTATATTGCTGCTGGTAGCTGTTGTGCACAGATTCTGTGGATGAAGAATCAATTACTGGATTATGGATTGAGGTACAGTAAAATACCTATTTACTGTGATAATCAAAGTGCTATTGCTATGACAGGTAATCCAGTACAGCATTCAATGACCAAGCACATCAGCATAAGGTACCATTTTATCAGAGAACATGTAGAAGAAGGAAACATTGAGCTTCATTTTGTGTCTACAGAACAACAGCTTGCAGATATCTTCACCAAGCCATTGAGTGAAGCAGTATTTACAAGGCTGGTAAATGAACTAGGAATGGTCTCTAGTTTTGACTAGAGATATTGGTTAGACTCAAAACTCTACTTATGTATTGTGTTGCTCATATTTCTGTGGTATGTTAATCTCTGATATGCAAACTCCGCTCAATGAATGTTAAACTCTGGTAGCATGCTTTTAAGTTATACACTGTCAACTGTTGAATAAACTCTGAGAAACTCTGATAATGTTTCTTTCTGAACATAAACACCGATGAAGATACATGTATGAAAAATTATTCTCAGTAATTAGTCATGAATCTTTCTAAGTTATCTGTGATCTAATCTTAAACTGTGCAGAAAGTTAACACAACATGATACTGTTATATATTTATAGCATCTCTTACTTTATTTATCCTAAACTCTGAGTCTGTAAATATTGTGTGCATTGCCTCTCATAAATAATTTCTGATGTTGATGAGCTCCAAACTCTATTCATTTCTGATGTTAAATTTGATTCTATTATTAGAATAACCCCAAAGCTAAACTATATAGATTTTTAGAACTCCTTTGAGATCATGTTTGTAATTAGGACGATCCAGGAACTTACTGGTACATAGTAAGGGCTAAAATTCTCTAATTTTTGGTGACTAGTCGAAAGCTAGGAAGACCCAAGAACTTATCAAATTGATAAGGGCTAAAATTATAGGATTTTTGGTGACTAGTTTCAACCTCTGATTACTGGAGAAAGTAAAAAAAATAAATAAATTTGGGGGTTATAGGTTAATTATTACTGTATGTAAACTATTTAATACAGAGTTTAGCATTCATCATATATTCAGTGTTTACTATGAGAGTTTGTGCATCCAGTGTTTACTGATTTATTTTATGGATTTTATGAAATACTAGATGCTCTAAATACTGATCTAGTAAACTATGCTCTACACACACGTATATTCACAACTGTGTAGTGTTTGAAAGGATAACAGTAATTAAGATGGAGAATTGATAAACACTGATGGATTTTGTTGAGTACTCTAAGGTAATATTTTATTTCAGACACAATATATACTTGGAGTACAGAAAGAGTTTTTGACATTTGCATGTAATATTTGCCAGTTGTTTAATTGTGTCAGACAGTTAAAGCTTATTGGAAATCGGATAGAGAACAGCAGTAATAATAAGCATTATTACTGCGCGTGTAAATAACTGTTCCACTGTTTATGTGACACGTTGTAACGCCCCCAAATCTGAGGTCAGAGATTCAGGTCGTCACGTCACCATCCAACCATATCATACCGATATTAACTTTACAACTCAACAATACATCCATTCAGACCTCAATCTTAAGCACAAACAAGTTAGAGCCTCAGAAACGATAATCAAAAGTGCCACTAAATATTACAATTCATTTGTACAAATCAGAGTCTTACACAATTCCACTTATACAACTACACTTGAAGACAAGTCTTACTATTACAGTTGGAAACCTATCAGACTTACTCTGTAGTATCTATCAGGAACTAAATCATCTCCAGATAAATCTTCTACTCCTCTTCTGCTGTCGCGGAGTTAACCGACCAAATTCTTCTCTTTCTGAAAAGTTTTTATAAAGCAAGAATGAGCTACATAATGCTCAGCAAGTTCACCATTTTGTAAAATAATAATGGGGTTTATTTCGAAAACATTCCCAACTATATGGGTATATATCTCAGATTTCAAAACATAATTGGACAATGTATATGTCCGAGTTTGAATAAAACATCTATACTCACTAAGGAGCTTTAAGAATAACATATGAACCCTTTATAAGGTTCCCATTTCAACATGTCTCAAGTTTGAAAATATATACATAAGAGTATATCATTTTCGGCAAAACACTCTACGATTAACATACTGTACAAGGAATACATCATTGCAAACCTCTTTCCTTCCATTAGCTTAGAAGGTTTCTCATACAAAAACATTTCATTCTTTGAAACAATTGCAAGAGTGCACTAACACGTGCCAATCTTTATAGAAAATCTTGCAGTTCTAGATACTGCACGATGTCAATATTTTCTCATCAAAAACCACACTATCAGCAACTTGGCACTTAGGCCCAAGAAGCAGTGTTTGAGTATTTTTCCAAAGTGGAGGATGGGACTGGAAGAAAACATAAAAAAAAACCTGACAAGGATTGACGATGATCAGTCGCCACATCCAAGTCCAATAATCCGCGGGTCTTCTCTACCGGTAGAAGGATGGAAACTACATCCGTAACTATCCCTCGGGTGAAAACTACATCCGTAATCACCCTCGATGAAAACTACATCCGTAATCATCCTTCGGCAACACCTGGGCCGGAATAATAATTGATGGACCGCCTGGCTCACGGCCGCTTACACATCCCGGGAATCGTTCGTCAACGGTTCTCACACCTGCCAGAGTCCCTTTTTTTCTTTTTCTTTTAAAACTTGATTTTGATTGAAAACAGAGTAATTGAGGTCCGACATCAGTCGACCGATGATTCTTGAAATCATACAAGAAGCAGAATCTGACCGGGGGTTTTCGAAAATGTTTTGAGTTCGAAAGAGTTCGAGTTTGAAAGTATTAAAATGTATCTTGGATTAACTTTGTCTTTAAATAATGAACAATGATTAATAAATAATATTTAAATATTTAATATTAATAATTAATAAAATAATTATTCGATAAAATAAACTTTTAACCCAAGATAGGGTTTCGAGTATTTACGAAGATATAACAATAGTTACTTGAGTATACGATACTACCCGAATGACCCTTCGGGTTTTCGCAAAATAGATACGATATAATAATATACCGCTCCCCGGTCAATAGTATATACGGACCGCTACGACCTCTATTGCTAGAGTCGTTGTCCGAAGAAAACATTTCAATCTAAGTTCAAGGGGTACAAACATATATGTACTTATACAATTTCAATTGCATCAATACTTCGATAAACATAGCATTTGATATAATTGAAAATTACAAACACAACAGTGAAAGTCCTTGTATATGGATAAGTTTTGAAAAGTAAACTTGCCTCGGTTTGGTTCGGGTGGTCGAGCGTGCGGAGTGGAACGATCTATACATAAGCAATAACCGCTCGTTAGTACCTTAACAACATCTCTTTAATTACGGGGTTTTAGGGGGTACGAAATTAACTTAACGACTTCATCTTATGACACTCTAGCCCCACTATAGGTTCATGTCATCACTCGATTACGCTCGTCACTTATTCGACTTAATTTAGTTACCATATCCGAGTCATAATCATTACCCCTAGAATTATGCTCCACTAACGACTTTTTCCCTTGCGCAAAATTTACTCTAGCATTTTTATAAAATCCAAAAATTCATATTTTAATCCAATTCTTTTGGGTGGCCTTCACCACTGCATTCCCTAACTTCTCAAATTTTTCCATGATCCCACATATATTTTTAGGGGTTTAAACAAGGTTCACAAGGGGGTCACTTAGTTCAGTCCGGAATCCAGAAACACAATTCACTCCTCCGGCCATAACTTAAAATCTATACATCACCTAGCCATGAACCTTACATTTCCAGAAACTACATTCAATTATCTTTCCAACAATATATGGTAGGACATCAGGGGATAACATTTGGGGGTTCAAAACCGTGTTACAATACAGGTCAATGCCCCTGGACAAAACTCAGCAAGCACATACTACTTAGATCAACCATTTTTCACCATTCCACAACACAACCAACACTTAATACACTTAGTTCATGGTTCATAACACTCATGGAGATATATATATATATTATCCAAAATCATAAAAGTCACAATCTCAACATCAAAACTCAAGATCCATGTCATCCAATACTTATACAACCAAGATTAGCTCACAAACACATGGATCTACTACCAAACATTATAAATAATACATAACCAAGAGGGTTTGAGATTTTTATACCTTCTTGAGCACCTAGGGGCCTTGGATAAGCTTTTCACAACTCAACAACACCTTGAATGGTCTCCTACAACCCTTACAATCCAAGATCTAAAAGAAAATCAAACATGTTTACTATTCACCCAATCTTTAACAATTTATAACTTGAATTTGGGTGGATGAAATGGTTTGAAATTACTAACATACCTTGTCTAGATGATGGAGATGGCCTAGGATTTATGTTGTGATTTATGAGTGATGGAAAAGGGGGAAGAAGAATTCTTCTTCTTCCTTTTCTTCCTTTGGCCGAGAGCAAGCTAGAAGGGGGGGGGGAAGTGTTTGTGTTTTTTGTTTTGTGTGTTATGTTGGTTGAATAATTGGTAGAGTTATGTTGGGTATTACATATTAGTGTAAGTATAGGTAAGTACTAGCAAGGCATGGGCATGTGTACTACTTGTCCCCCTTTTTGAAAAAGCAAGTAACTAGATACTATTCATCTTCCAATTTGCTAACTAGTTTGCTTGATTTCTAACCACTTGGTTGCATTGGGACTTGCATGCAATACTACTCCTTGTATCATTATTCTTCCACCAATGCTTGTCATTTAATCTTTAATTCGTAACGTATCTTAATTAATCTCTCGTAATAATATTTTGTCGCGTAGAGATTTCCCCTATAATTCCTTAAGTATTTAATTGTGTAAATTCCTCGAATGTCCATAATTCCTCGTCATAATTCTTAATAAATCCTTTAATCCTCTAACCATTCTCAAATCCCAAGTTTTATAAATCTTACTAACAATAAGGCTCCTGCCTTCACAATCTTCCTTTTTATCTTACATAATAAATGCAACAACGCAGTTTCTCAGACAATCAATTCTATTAATCAACAGGGATGACTAGAAAGGTTCTATATTGACAATGCCACAAGATATTAAATAAAGGGGAATATTACCAAAAATTAGGGTTCTTACAGCCTCCCCTCCTTAAAAGGATTCCGTCCCGGAATCAGGTTGAAAACAGTTGGGGGTGCTTTTCACGCATCGCGCTCTCTAGTTCCTATGTTGATTCTTCGACATTCTGGTTCCTCCACAAAACTCTCACTAGTTTGACAACCTTGTTCCTCAGCACCTGTTCTTTTCTATCCATGATTTCTACGGGTTGCTCCACATAGGTTAAGTCTGGCTGCAGATCCACTTGATCATGTTCTATCACGTGTCGGAAGTCGGTATGGTAGGGTCGTAGCATGGACACGTGGAACACATTATGTACTTGCTGCAAGCTCGGGGGTAAAGCCAATTCATAGGATAACTTTCCAACTCGTCTCAAGATCTCATAAGGTCCAATAAACCTTGGGCTTAGCTTCCCCTTCTTACCAATCTCATCAATCCCTTCCACGGTGATACCTTCAACATCACAAACTCTCCTACCTCATATTCCTTGTCTTTGCGGGTCTGGTCCGCATACTTCTTCTGTCTGTCTTGGGCCGCTACCAGCCGTCCTCTTATGAGCTCGATAGTTTCCCTTGTCTGTTGGACCAGTTCAGGCCCTAAAATCTTCCGCTCTCCAACTTCTTCCCAACACAAGGGAGACCGACATCTTCGTCCGTATAAAGCTTCATATGGGGCATTCCTATACTCGCATGGTAACTGTTGTTGTAGGAAAATT
Organism: Saposhnikovia divaricata; assembly: GCA_036435485.1. NCBI lineage: Eukaryota > Viridiplantae > Streptophyta > Magnoliopsida > Apiales > Apiaceae > Saposhnikovia > Saposhnikovia divaricata. The sequence continues at coordinate 46,995,012 of CM071594.1, read as the reverse complement.
CGATCAACGGCAAGTGGTCATCCCAACTTCCCTTAAAATCGATGGCACCTACTCTCAACATGTCCTCTATGGTCTGGATGGTTCTCTCGCTCTGTCCGTCTGATTGGGGGTGGTATGCAGTGCTCATGTTTAACTTGGTCCCCACACAATCCTGAAAACTTCTCCAGAACCTGGGGTTGAACCTTGGGTCTCTATCAGATACAATGCTCACAGGAACCCCATGCCTTACCACGATCTCCTCAGATATCTCATAAAATTTGACCATTCGAAATAATTGGTTTCGAAAAAAAACTAATGACTTTTACATACACTCGTCTGTACCGTAAAGACGTAATATCAATTCGAAATCTTCATTTAATAATTCGTACATATCGTGATTGCAAAAATTTCTCATCCACCCATAAAATTACTATTCGTCCAGGTTTCGAATATTCACGAAAATTAGGGTTAATGCAGTCTCCTCTCCTTAAAAGGATTCTATCTTAATAACCTAAGGAAAATAGTTATGGATACAATTCCAACTTTACCCTTTCCAACTCTCAGGTTGGCACTTCAACCCTTTTGTTATCTCACCTTGGTCTCGCCAATGCTTTAATGTTGTTTCTCAACGCATACTCTCCTTGACCTGTATTCCTTATCGGTTGTTCTATGATTAAAAATTTCTATCCCACTACTCACACGTTCCTCTTCTACCTTGTTCACAGTATCCGTGTTGAGTCCTTGTATCGTTGGCCCGTGAATGCTTTGTGGTCGTGTTTTGTAATCTGAGACAACGTCAATACGCACGATATTCCTCATATTCCTTCGCTTGATTAGCAGGCATGCGTTGCCTCCCGTCAGCCGTTACCACTTGCTGTGGATACTGTATAGTCCTCGGTATATGTCGAACCAGTTCAGCTACTATATCCCTCGTTCATTGACTTCTTCGTAGCGCAAGAAAAGCGAAACTTCTTCTTTCACAGTACGCTTTACAAGAGACGTCCTTATGTTCGCAGGGTGATGATCGTGATAACAACATTCATTTCATTTCTCGATTTCCCCGTGAAATCTAAGGCACGACACTAACTACAAATTCGATCGTCTGGATAATTCTTCTCCCATGTCCGTCAGCCACATGTCAAATTAGTACATACGCTCAATCTCTTTATTAATTATACTTGAAAGCACCTTCAATATTCGAAGTTTATCCTTAAGTCTCTATCTGACGTAATCACTGCAGAAGCTTTATATTGCACCACCATCTCTTCCGTATATAAATCGATAATCTTCTAAATGGAAAGTCTCTTGTAGTTAAATCACTTGGTCCAACAATTATAAATCAACTAGGGCCATCTCTTGGCTCGGTATTTGGCGACCTACTTATGAAATTCATTATAATTCTGTCCACGTTCAAGATTTTCTACAGGCAGAATTAATCCACTAGATCTCTATCATTCTGCTTTTGGCATGTCGCGTTTGTACTTAATAGTTTGCCAATACCATTCTTCATATCCGTTTGCCAGACATTCTCTTAATTCTCTGTACATCTTTGTCCTTCCCTATAATTTAGTCATTTTCCTCTAACGTTATTCTTTATTGCATATACTCTATTTTCTTGGTCAATACTGACTAAATTCCAATTTTGAATAATCCCCTCTATGGTATCGGCCACCACACTGGCCTTTCCTAGGAAATAACAAATATCTCCATTATACTCCCTCCTCCCTTTCGTCACCTTCTCTTTCTTATGTTTAGTTCTAATATGAAGATGTACTTATGGCACTTGTGGAGAAATTTTCACATTTTTCTCATAAGGTTAACGTCTCAGTTTTATGCGTGAACGCCATCATGACTAATCCCAGACTCCCGGTTAGTGCTATCTCATAACCTTTATGTTGTTTTAGAAGTATAGGCTATCATCCTTTTTCTACTGCATCAGCACACCTCTCAAACTCTCGAAAGACGCATCATCGTGACTCTCAAAGTCCTCTTTTTATCATCAAGTATAGCTAACAACGAGGTTGTTGCTAATATCTCATTTCATCCCAAAACTTTGTTCATTAATCCATAAAGGCTTCTGACTCATTAGTCCATTCAAACGATACTACCACAATTTTATAACGTTTATATTAATGTGAAATGCCAGCTTTGGCACAGTACAGAGGTCGATCTTTAGTTGGTAAAACCTTCTCTTCAACCTTATCTTTGAAAAACAACTACTCATTTTAACTAGTCAACAATTCCTCCATTTCCGATAAGGGTATCAGTTCTCGATGGTATATTTAAGATGTCATACGCTCGTCCTCCTTCACAACTGGCGCCAATCAGCCTGAGGCCTGCATGCTAATGCGATTCCCAATAAACTTGATTAGGTGGTAATCTCGAAGGATGATTGTCATATATCCATGCATCCATTTGCTATTAGGGCCTATTAAACTTTATGTCTCTCTATGTGCATCAATCCCTTTAAGCTAAATAAAGCTTCACATTCTTGCCACGATATTTCTTCCTTTCTTGTCCATCTCACTCCCAGGTAGTTCCCTCTAAGGATATGTTTTACATCGCAATCGATTTGCATTTCTTGGATCAGGAAAAGGCTTGGTAACTCCAGAATTCATTAATATACATCCTGACAACGGTGGGTAGGAGCGTGCTCCCAACCACCTCATCATTTCTTATAACTTTCCCCACACCAATATTAAAGGTCTTGTGGTATGCCCTGACATGTTATCTCTACTTCAATAATTACTCGGCATAATGCTCTGGCTGCACAATTACAACATTTGGTTTTTGATCTCATATTGGTGTAATGGTTCACAATTGTACCTCCCGTTCACCTTAGAGTAATCACTTTGAAAGGAATGGTTTCAAAATAACAAGGTCCAATAGATAATCTCAATAAGAATTCCACATTGGATGTTCCAAGAATGTTGATGGTTCCAAATACTAGGAGTCTCGATCTTTGGAGACGTAAGGATGGACAGAAAGAATACAACAAGGTTTATCCCTTCCCGTCCTGATAATTCTGTAATATGATACCATAGGGAATGTTGCACAAGGGCAATGATTGTTGGATACAAAAGTCATAAAGACGGTCTTTATACAATTCTTACATCGGGTGGATACTTTTCCTCCTGAATAATAAGAGGAAATCTAAAGTCGCATTGATGAAGGTCAGCCAATAGAAAACAATTCTACTCCATGACAATTAAAGAATGAAGTAGTTTGTCACTCAAGTAATCAATGGTTTCAAATGAATTCTCATTGTACGAAATGAAAGAATAAAATATTCAAGTGATATAAAGTCTGATACGAAGATGGGTAAGAGTTCAAGTCGAGTGGGCGACCTCACTAGGTCTCAATCAAGTTATTTGTCCAAACTTTCATCATCATACTTTACTACATGCAAAATGAATTGCGGAATGAATTAAATTGGGAGTTGGACCAGTGAAACAATAACTAGTCCTTTTCAAGAAACACTAGCGACTAGCTAGACAAAATTTGCTAGTTCCCTGTTTGAGACATCACCACCAGCTAGGGCAATTAGCTAGGTGTTCTTCACAACATTACAATTTTGAGTAGTTGGAACGATCAACTAGTCATTCAAATTGACATAACGACTAGCCAGTTTCAATTGGATAGAACGGAATTTCAACATCGTAGCCACTGAAGAAACTTTAGGCTTCTCGGACAACGAATGAAAATAAGAAGCTATTAAGTTTGAAAAAAAAAAGAAAACTATAAAATCTGAAGAGAATGTTCTAGGTATCGGAACAATCGATAGCCTCTCATCAAATATTACTTATTAGTGAAACGGTCCACCCAAGGGTGCCTCCGTACACATGCCTTATCAGATTCGACAATAGAATTAAATTCGGAACACCAATATCAAAATGATATCCTTACTATGATTTCAATGTACGATGTACAATCTCATCTTTGAATAGAAGAAAAGAATTTATGAGGGACGTCTGGACATTAGATCATCCATGTTCTCAGTAATTTGTTGAATATTTATGAGCTCAACTGAAGAGTGCAAGTATGAAAGAAGCAATCAAATATCGATATCCGTTAAGTAGTATTCGTCGATTAATTAAGGAAATATTTGTTGAACATTCCTTGGATAATTGAAAGAAAGTGTGAATAGTCCTGAGCAGAAATAATTATAAACTTCAAATAGAATGCTCGGGGATCAGTTATGATACTTTGGATGAGTCCCGGTTTCGAGAAAGTATATCACTGGTTGTTATTCCACAAGTTTGAAGTAGAAAGCTAGGAGGGTTACCTGATATAAGCTAACAGAGGTAACATGGTTAGTGAACAGTTTAAAATGAAGTAGTGCACCAGCCGGTAGTTATCAAAATAAGTTAATAATCATTCGTGCATCTCATTATTACCCCTATGAGGGTAACTCCATCTCTTCATCTTCGTAATACAAGACACCAACTAGTGCGTCTCTCAATCATCATCTTAAAGTCATTTATCGAGTCAGGGTTTCACCAATATATCTGTCATTTCCGTGCTTTATCTTGAAGACCAAGCTTCCCATCATTCCGGGGACACCTGCTAAGTCTATAGGGTCCTACTTCATGCCTTCCGACATGAATCACAAGTGGCCAGTTTCCCCCTGGGAACAGATCAAAGAGATCTCTCAGGGATCTCAGTGCAGTCCATAGGTTCAGTGGCGGGTGTGTGTATGTGAACATATACCAAAAATATTGAGGTCTACAATACGTATATACGTAGTCCCTGCTAACATCTCTATCAAAGGATCCCACTCTAGACCCGCCGGTCTTTTCTTTTGGTAGACTCTGAGATCACTGTATCGCTCGTTGCAACCATATTCAACTTCTCTCGAGTCCCTTTGTTAATTCTACTTGTTTGTTCTCCAAGTTGAACTACCATGTTCCAGCGTTCGAATCATGCATGGAATTATCTAGCACGCTCGTCTTATGATAACATTCTCGTATAACACATGTAAAATTCGCCATCAAGGGTAATGGAATCCACAACGACATAGTGACCAACCCTCAGGTAAACCCGTTACTTATCGAAAATCGGGTCTTATAACCAAAGTAAAAGACTTTCATTACTCCAAGTACAAAGTACCCTTAATTATGTAGGGAAGTCTAACTTCTTGATTCTTAAAATGCCGCCTCCTAAACTCTGGAGGACTATGGGCCACAGAATTTATGTCAGCCTAGTCATCCGATCATATTGGCAATATCGCCTCTACATCAGCTGCTCTTGAGATTTCGCTCTGCTTCCTATATCATTACCAACGATAGGTCATGTACGACTCTCAAACCTCTATTTATCATTCTGAAGGTGTAACAATCGGGGATTTTATTCAATGTGAATTACCGGATAGGTATTACTTAAAAATATTTTGTCCAAGTTTGGTGTGTTATTTGATTTATCAATTATGTGGATCTGAATTATTACATGATTATTTGAATTACCTGTTAAAGTGTGTTAGTAAGAATTATGAGTTAAATTGTGCTATAGTGTTCAAATATATATATTTTTTTTAAAAAAAATTATGTAGTGTCAAAATTTTATTCTATTAAATTAACACCTTCACATTTTTATTAGTTCTAGATTATTTAAGAATTTTACAAATTAGCATCATTGTGAATTTTAAATGTTAATTTACCCGTTTATAAATGTTGGGATCGAAATTCGGGGCGTATAGTAGATTTTTTTTAGAATGACTTGAGGCGGTGGGCTTTAAAAAAAAAAACATTAATTCCCTCAGCTGATATTCTCTCTCTTGTCTCCCTTATAACACTATTACCCTCTCTGTTCTTCTCTTGTACACCTTCACCACCGCCACTTCAGTATACACACAACACTGGTTATTCAAGTTTGGGGGATTGATTCAAGTAGCCATAGCAAGCCATCCTCTCCTCTTGTTCACCTTATTTACCAATCACCGGTAACTTTGAGTTCTAGTAGATATATTCATATTTGAGTTGATTTTTTTATGTGTGTGTGCTGATTTAAATGTTAAAAATCATGATTTTGAGGATCACATGAGGATATTGAGTAATTTTACAGGGAATTTTCATATTCAAATTATGTTAGTCAGAGTTATGATGGTATGGCTAAATCATGTGTATATTCTGCATAACCCCTGTGTTTGATTAAATTTTTAAGTATCCTAAACTCAGAATTAGAGTATGAAATCTTGTGGTGACATGCTCATAAGAACATAGTTTTTGCTCGCGAAAGAATCAGGTCATTTGAATGTGTGAATTGTGAGTTATAGCTATTTTTCTGAGTTAGGCGCAAAGTTGCTGAACAGCCTCAGGTCCTGACTTCCAGACCCTATTTTACTACTTTAAACCATGAATTTATTTCTGAAAATTTTACTGTTGGTTGATATAATGTTTAGAAGTGTCTCATAAAAATTTCGTATTAAAATAATGAATTTTCAATTTACTAAAAATCATAGAGTGAGGGCTGTTTGTAATATTGATTCCCTTATCCAGCTCTCTTTCTCGACGGCTTTGCAGTGTTTATATGTGGATCGTATGTGTGCTTAAAACCCTTGCGTGTACATTGTTATGTGATGATCTGTGTTAACAAGATGGAGTTGTGTAGTGATTGATAAGTGGAGTGGTAATGTTATGGGTAGTATGTTTGGTTTGTCAGGTATATGCAAATCAGATTTTTAAATTTCAGGATACATTACTTATCTTTAAAAGTTCATAACTTGAGTTTCACATATCCATTTTTCAGAGTTAAAGAGGTTCTAGAAACCTTGGGAAACCCTCTAAAACTACCTGGTGTAATCTTATTCAAAATTCCATATTTTTAATGTTAAAAATCTGTTTTAAAAATTCTGTGCAGAATGCAAATTTCCAGCAGCACTTATAGTCTTAAAATCTGTTTATAACTGGCTCAATGTTTTGGGTATGATTTTAAATGCTATGTGCAGGTTATGTGGGGAAATGTTGAGTGCATGGGAGGGCTGGGAACTCTCGGTGAAGCTGAGAGTTTGGTCTTTGAGTGTTGTGAGGTTTTTATGCTATTTTGTTGTTGTTTTTGGCTGTTTATATTGCTGCTCCTTTAATCTTATTAGCTGCTATCTTTTGGTTTGTAATTACTATTTGGTAATCATTTTTTTACTACGGATAAGGGATGCATAGGCTGTGTGGTTGTGTGCAGATAACCTATATAAGTATTGTGTTTTGCTTACTTATACAAGATATTTAAATTATATTTCTGCTGAGTTATGCAAACTGAGACTTTAAACTGAGCATAAGTCACTCAATATTTATCAGAAAAATATGAGTTAGTACTCGATGGAAACCTCTCTGAATGCTCTACAACTTTTATTGTTTAGGAATCTCGAAATTCTATCTCTAACTATGTGGTATCTGGTAATCTTGGCAACAGTCTGTGTACTTGTTTTAATAACATGCCGTCTTTAGAAATTCATATAAAATCCAATTATTATGCCATGCTTACAAATAATAGCATTCTGAAAAGTATTCTAAGGCCTATCTTACTGTATAAATTACTCAGTTGAATTCTATGATTTAATATTTTGAAAAAAATAGGTATATATGGTTGAGGAGAACTATTCGCAATGTGTTTAAATGTTATTACAAATACTTGTTGATATATGTATCTGGCTATCGTTATAAATAAGAATTAGATATGACCTGCCCTTAATTTGATTAGGTGATTACATGAAGTGTTGACTGCTTATCACTGCCTAATTATTATATTGCGAAAGGGTAGATTTTAGGGATCGAATCGTCAGTTATATTAGTTAATGCAACTAATCAGACGACTAACGTGGCACTAATTTTGTATTTTAGGGTTTCATAGTACAGTGACATTGGAGTTAGACGATCGGTTACACTAGGTTCCATTTTCTTTCGTCCAGTGATACTACTACCAGGGAAATGCTACTATCCTCACTTATCATTCAAGTGACTTATTTTAAATTATGATACAAGCTTGGTTCTTAAATCAAATTGTTATTATTTTTATTGCAAGACCATACTGTTAAATACAGGAATATTTCATTTTTAGTCCAGATTTTTTTTTATAAATAATCTAGACTTGATGATTGAGTATATATGTGTGATCTTAATTGGGAGATACACACCAGAGATGATTGAGTATATATATGTACGTTCTTAACATTAGATTCACACAGTTAATCAGAGATAAAAATATTTTACGAGATAATTCCTTATTTTTGCATAGAAGTTGGAATGACTGCGTAAGAGGACCGTGACGCCGGCCCAGCACCCTGAGAATAGGCCTAAGATGTCGCCAGATTAGCGTAAGAGGACCGGGTGACGCCGGCCCAGCATTTTATAAAGCCATGGTCAATAAGTGCTTTATATATCCGGATTGATTATTTTTAGAAGCCAATGCATAGCGCAGAGGTTCCGGGTCTAAGTGGCTGATCACCAACTTAGACTTTGAGAGCGTCTAATAATTCCAACTATCTACAGTTTGAGACATTAGTCTAAATTTCGCTTGAACAATAGTTTTAAATAAAATGTCCTCATGCGATAAAAATATTCTAGAATTTAAATACATGCCTTGTGATTTAAATTGTCAATATAATATCTGCTTTATTATTCATGTTTTTTTTATATACCATCTGTTTTATAACCTGCTGATAAATAAATATATATATATATATATATATATATATATATATATATATATATATATATATATATATATATATGTATATATATACTATTACTTGCTGAGCTTTCTTTGCTCACCTTGTTTTATTCTTTTAACCCTACAGACAGACAGTGATGGATCCTGGTCGCTCTACTTCTAGGAGATATCCTGGTATGCGCAGGGCTGAGGCACTGCAGCTTTAGGTAGTCCCCCGGGACTAACGGGAATTTCGAGTTGTAATAATATAATATTTATAAAACTTATAACTGGTAATGTATTCAGATAGACTTTTGGACTATATGTATTATGGTTTGTAATAACTGAATTTAGATTCTTGTTTTATAAAGCCAAAACTTGTGAAAAGATCCTGCCTTGTGAGAGTGTCTTTTCGTTTTATATTATCTATCAAAGCATGTTACTAGTTAGTGACACCGGGTTTCCGGGCTGTCACAGGTTGGTATCAGAGCAACAGGTTTTGGCAAATAAAACAAGAATAGGTAAATGAATTAGAATTATCGATTAGGTAAATGACTTAGGATAAAGATCACGTGAACGTAAACTCATAAAGAGTTGAGTTATGATTATTGGGACAGTCTTAACTTGGGACCAGTGTGTAGAAAGTTATGGGTTTATTTTTATAACCTTGTTTTATGACAATTGTTGTCATTAATGCAGCATCAGGGTCGCAGTCATCATGACTCGAGTTCTGCTCCTCCTTCTTCTACTCCTCCTATTGCATTCACTGGACCTCGGGATGATCCTGCTTTACCAGCAGAGCATGTTCCTACACCTGTACATATTAGGGAGCCTCCACCAGCTAGTGAATGGCCACCATGGCCAGCATGTGTTCTCCCACCGCCTGATGCATGGCGTAATCCTAGTCCTCCACCTTCGGCAGATTGGCCATCCTCTCTACCACCTATCTCAGGCGGGCCTTCTCCTGCTCCATCCGAGGCATCCGTCACATCACCTTGGGCGGGACCCCCTCCAGTTCTGTACCACGAGTATAGACGGGTGGTTGGTGAGCGAGACTATTTGTTGGGACAGACTTTAGAGCTTAGGCAGCTCTTAGAGGATGCTCAACCCGGCACCTTTATACCGCCTCCTCGAAGGGGTCGTAGGTGGACTCAGTAGTGTGAGATCATTGTCAGTAGTTATGATTAGCTTCTGGGGGCCAAAGAGTAGGTCCAGATAGATGGGATTTTGTTTCTTGTATTGTATCATTCCCCATCTATTATCAGGCTTTATTATGTATATGAGTCTGTTTAGGTTTGATCTAACCGATAGTGTACCGTTGTGGTACACCATACTTTGTTTATCTATGATAGTAGATGTTCATTATTTTGTTCTTACCATTGCTGTTTTGTAGATAAATATTCCTATTATACCATTGGTACATGTTATATTGCTAAGGATGTTTTACATCGTATTATAAGTTCTTTGGTTGGTGCTAGTGTTCGTATGGGATGACAAACAACTTGTTAATGGTCAGGGATAATATCTTAAATCTTTCAAAACTGCATATCTTTCCATATATGATTTTAGTTGTACCGGTACACATCATAAAAGAATCAATTTGCACGCAAACTTTAAGATATTATCTAGTTGCATGTGTCGCTTTGAAAATGTTTTAAACTCGTTCCTAAATAGGTTGTTTGTGAATCCTCAGAATCATGCCACCAAAGAAAGCTAAAACCGGACAAACTAGTGGAAGGGGTAACGACCAAGGTGGACAGGTCGACCCTGCTATGGCTCAGATATTGGATTTACTACGACAACAGAATGCTAATATTGCTCAACAGCAGCAGCAATTACAGCAACAGATGCAGCAACAACAGCAGCAACAACAACAGCCACCTCAATTGCCAGTGGTAGTAACTTTTAAATCATTCCAGGCAGTCAAACCACCAGAATTCTCAGGGTCATCTGATCCAGTGGAAGCCCAAACCTGGTTAAAGGAGATAGAAAAAGCTTTTGTTCTGACCCAAGTAGGAAATAACCAGAAGACTGAGTATGCGAGTTACTTTCTGAAAAATGAGGCAAACTACTGGTGGGAATCCACCAAAGCTTTGGAAGGACAAGAGGTGGTACCATGGGATAGATTTATTGAACTATTTCTGGATAAGTATTGTCCAAGGTATGTGCAAAATCAAATGGAGCTGAAATTCTTCGAATTGAAACAAGGGAATATGACTGTGTCTGAATATGAGAGGAAATTCTCTGAGCTGGCTAGGTTTGTGGCAGAATATGTGAATACAGATGAAAAAAGGGCCAAGAGATTTCAGCAAGGGTTAAAACCCTGGATTCGTTCTCGGGTAGCAGTGTTCGAGTTGGCTACTTATGCTGGAGTTGTTCAGAAAGCTATGATTATAGAAGGGGAAAGTGATCAGTCCCAGAAAGATAAGGAGAAAGGTGATAAGAAAAGAAAGGCTGAGCCATCAGTAAAAGGCCAGGGACCAGGAAATTTCCAGAACCGCTTTAATAGACCCTCTGGGGTGCAGTCGAACCGGAATGTTAATTTTAGAAGACTAGATAACAGGAATCAGAACCGAGGTAATCGCCCAGGGGGTAATTTTCAGCAGGGTGTACAAAGACCACCCCTACCACCAGTACCCGAGTGCAAAACATGTGGTAAAAGACATCTGGGAGTATGTAAGGCGAATGTGACGTGTTACAAATGCAATCTGAAAGGGCACTTCGCTAATGAATGCGGGAACAAGACGGTATGTAATAGATGTGGGAGAGCAGGACACGCTGCTAAGGATTGTCGGGCAAATTTGACCAATAATGTGATGAGAGCTACAGGGCAATCGAGATCCAGAACCTTTAACATGAATATGAATGATGCTGTTCAGGATGCGGATGTTGTTGCAGGTATGCTCCCTGTTAATTCAGTAAATGCTAAAGTCTTGATTGATTCTGGAGCTACCAAATCTTTTGTGTCAGAGGAATTTGTTCATAAGCTTAACTGCAAGACTGAATTGCTAAATGAAGCTTTAGTTATAGAATTAGCTAATCAGCATAAGATTTCTGTTAATCAAGTATGTCCTCATTGCGAAGTCGAGATCTTAGGGAATAAATTCTATGCTAACCTGATACCTTTCAAGCTGGGAGAATTTGATGTGATCTTAGGAATGGACTGGTTAACTAGTCATGATGCACATATAGACTGCCGTAATAAGAAAGTGATCGTGTGTTCTCCTGAGGGCGAAAAGATTGTGTTTCAAGGGCAAAAGCAAATTAAGAAATTCCTGACCATAGTTCAAGCAAAAAGGTTATTGCGATAGGGTTGTGAAGCTTATCTCGCTCATGTAGTAGATATTCAGAAAGAAACTCCCAAATTGGAAGAAATTCCAGTGGTAAATGAATTTCCAGACGTTTTCCCTGAAGAACTTCCCGGACTACCACCTGACAGGGAAATTGAATTTGCTATCGATCTAGTACCTGGAGCCGAGCCCGTGTCAAAAGCCCCATATAGAATGGCACCAGTGGAGATGAAGGAATTTGCAACACAACTGCAAGATCTTCTTGATAAAAAGGTAATCAGACCTAGTGTGTCTCCGTGGGGTGCACCAGTCTTATTTGTAAAGAAAAAGGATGGTAGCATGAGATTGTGCATTGATTATCGGGAGTTGAACAAATTGACTATCAAGAATAGGTACCCGTTACCTAGAATAGATGACTTGTTTGACCAGTTAAAGGGAGCCGAATACTTTTCTAAAATAGATTTGAGATCAGGATACCATCAACTTAAGATAAAGACGGAAGACATACCTAAAACAGCTTTCAGAACCAGATATGGACATTACGAGTTCTTAGTTATGACATTTGGGTTAACCAACGCACCAGCAGCATTCATGGATTTGATGAACAGGGTTTTCAAGAGATATTTGGATAAATTTGTTATCGTGTTCATAGATGATATCCTGATATATTCCAAGACGAAAGAGGAACATGCAGATCATTTGAGGATTGCTTTGGAAATCTTAAGGAAAGAAAAGTTGTATGCAAAGTTCTCCAAATGTGAATTCTGGTTACGCGAGGTTCAATTTTTAGGGCACGTGGTTAGCAATGAAGGAATCAAGGTAGACCCAGCTAAAATTGAGTCAGTGTTAAGTTGGGATAGACCAAAGACACCCATAGAAGTTAGAAGTTTCTTAGGGTTGGCAGGATACTACCGAAGATTTGTTCAGGATTTTTCAAGGATAGCTACCCCGTTGACAAAACTCACGAGGAAGAATGAAAAATTTGTATGGAATGATAAGTGTGAAGAAAGCTTCCAGGAATTGAAACAAAGATTAGTAACTGCTCCAGTATTGGCACTACCAGATGAACAAGGAAATTTTGTAATCTACAGTGATGCCTCTCAAAAGGGATTGGGATGTGTTTTGATGCAGCACGATCGAGTAATTGCTTACGCCTCTCGACAGTTGAAACCTCACGAACAAAAATACCCCACGCATGACCTGGAATTAGCAGCTATAGTTTTCGCACTAAAGATTTGGAGACATCACTTATATGGAGAAAAGTGTGAAATCTACACCGACCATAAAAGCCTAAAATACATTTTCACCCAAAAGGAGCTAAACATGAGACAACGAAGATGGTTGGAGCTGATCAAGGACTATGATTGTACTATCAATTATCACCCAGGAAAAGCCAACGTGGTGGCAGATGCACTAAGTAGGAAAGAGAAATTGAATATGCTCACAATGCCTAAAGAAATGTTCGAGGAATTTAAGAAGCTAGAAATTGAGATACGAATGCCTAGTTCCGCAAACGAGATGTTTTGTACTATGACATTTCAACCCGAGCTGTTAGAGAAAATCAAAAGGTGTCAGGATGAAGTAATGAATCAGGATGTGAACGATTTGACCGGAGAAGAATTAAGTAGCCAAAAGGATGACAAAGAGATTCTAAGATTCTCCTCGACGATCTGGATTCCCAATGTCGCAGAATTAAAGAGTGAGATTTTGAGTAGTGCTCATAATTCAAGGTATTCAATTCACCCCGGGAGTACGAAAATGTATCAAGATTTAAAGGAAAAGTTTTGGTGGCCAGACATGAAGAGGGAAATTGCAGAGTGGGTTAGTAAATGTTATACTTGTCAACGAGTCAAAGCAGAGCACCAAAGACCAAGTGGGTTATTACAACCCTTGGAAATTCCAGAATGGAAGTGGGAGCATATAACCATGGATTTCATTGTGGGTTTACCGCGGACCAAGTCTAATCATGATGCAATTTGGGTGATTATCGACAGATTAACCAAGACCGCACATTTTCTTCCTATCAACGAAAGGTTTACACTGGAAAGGTTAGTTCAACTATACCTAAAAGAAATTGTGGCACGTCATGGAGTACCTGTGTCGATTGTATCGGATCGAGATCCTCGCTTTAATTCTAGATTCTGGAGAAAATTTCAGGAAAGTTTAGGTACCAAGTTAAATATGAGTACGGCTTATCATCCACAAACCGATGGTCAAAGTGAAAGGACTATCCAAACAGTTGAAGATATGCTCAGAGTGTGTGCATTAGATTTTGAAGGTTGTTGGGATGACCATTTGCCATTAGTAGAATTTTCGTATAACAACAGTTATCATGCCAGTATAGGGATGCCGCCTTATAAAGCTCTATATGGAAGAAAATGTCGATCACCCGTGTGCTGGGAAGAAGTTGGAGAACGTAAGATATTGGGTCCAGAATTGGTACAAAAGACTAAAGAATCCGTGGAACTCATAAAGACAAGACTAATTGGTGCTCAGAATCGACAAAGGAAGTATGCAGACTCAACCAGGAAGGATATGGACTATGAGGTGGGAGAACCAGCATTACTAAAGGTATCTCCATGGAAGGGATTAACAAGATTTGGTAAAAAAGGAAAGCTTAGCCCAAGATTCGTGGGTCCTTTTGTGATTTCGAAGCGTGTGGGAAAAGTCGCGTATGAACTAGCCCTGCCACCTCATATGCAACATATTCATAATGTATTCCATGTTTCTATGCTAAAGAAGTACAATCCTGACGCTAAATACGTCATCGAACATGAGCCTATTGAGATCCAACCAGACTTGTCATATGCCGAGCAACCTGTCGAAATACTCGATAGGAAAGAGAAAGTGCTTAGGAACAAGACTGTATTCCTGGTTAAAGTTTTGTGGAGGAATCCTAAGGTTGAAGAGTCGACCTGGGAACTTGAAAGCGATATGCTGGAAAGGTATCCTCATTTATTTAGGTAAGCTGATTCTGAGGACAGAATCCTTTTAAGGGGGGAAGGATGTAACAATCGGGGATTTTATTCAATGTGAATTACCGGATAGATATTACTTAAAAATATTTTGTTCAAGTTTGGTGTGTTATTTGATTTATCAATTATGTGGATCTGAATTATTACATGATTATTTGAATTACCTGTTAAAGTGTGTTAGTAAGAATTATGAGTTAAATTGTGCTATAGTGTTCAAATATATATATATATATATATATATATATATATATATATATATATATATATATATATATATATTTTTTTTTTAAAAAATTATGTTGTGTCAAAATTTTATTCTATTAAATTAACACCTTCACATTTTTATTAGTTCTAGATTATTTAAGAATTTTACAAATTAGCATCATTGTGAATTTTAAATGTTAATTTACCCGTTTATAAATGTTGGGATCGAAATTCGGGGCGTATAGTAGATTTTTTTTAGAATGACTTGAGGCGGTGGGCTTTAAAAAAAAACATTAATTCCCTCAGCTGATATTCTCTCTATTGTCTCCCTTATAACACTATTAACCTCTCTGTTCTTCTCTTGTACACCTTCACCACCGCCACTTCAGTATACACACAACACTGGTTATTCAAGTTTGGGGGATTGATTCAAGTAGCCATAGCAAGCCATCCTCTCCTCTTGTTCACCTTATTTACCAATCACCGGTAACTTTGAGTTCTAGTAGATATATTCATATTTGAGTTGATTTTTTTTATGTGTGTGTGCTGATTTGAATGTTAAAAATCATGCTTTTGAGGATCACATGAGGATATTGAGTAATTTTACAGGGAATTTTCATATTCAAATTATGTTAGTCAGAGTTATGATGGTATGGCTAAATCATGTGTATATTCTGCATAACCCCTGTGTTTGATTAAATTTTTAAGTATCCTAAACTCAGAATTAGAGTATGAAATCTTGTGGTGACATGCTCATAAGAACATAGTTTTTGCTCGCGAAAGAATCAGGTCATTTGAATGTGTGAATTGTGAGTTATAGCTATTTTTCTGAGTTGGGCGCAAAGTTGCTGAACAGCCTCGGGTCCTGACTTCCAGACCCTATTTTACTACTTTAAACCATGAATTTATTTCTGAAAATTTTACTGTTGGTTGATATAATGTTTAGAAGTGTCTCATAAAAATTTCGTATTAAAATAATGAATTTTCAATTTACTAAAAATCATAGAGTGAGGGCTGTTTGTAATATTGATTCCCTTATCCAGCTCTCTTTCTCGACGGCTTTGCAGTGTTTATATGTGGATCGTATGTGTGCTTAAAACCCTTGCGTGTACATTGTTATGTGATGATCTGTGTTAACAAGATGGAGTTGTGTAGTGATTGACAAGTGGAGTGGTAATGTTATGGGTAGTATGTTTGGTTTGTCAGGTATATGCAAATCAGATTTTAAATTTCAGGATACATTACTTATCTTTAAAAGTTCATAACTTGAGTTTCACATATCCATTTTTCAGAGTTAAAGAGGTTCTAGAAACCTTGGGAAACCCTCTAAAACTACCTGGTGTAATCTTATTCAAAATTCCATATTTTTAATGTTAAAAATCTGTTTTAAAAATTCTGTGCAGAATGCAAATTTCCAGCAGCACTTATAGTCTTAAAATCTGTTTATAACTGGCTCAATGTTTTGGGTATGATTTAAATGCTATGTGCAAGTTATGTGGGGAAATGTTGAGTGCATGGGAGGGCTGGGAACTCTCGGTGAAGCCGAGAGTTTGGTCTTTGAGTGTTGTGAGGTTTTTATGCTGTTTTGTTGTTGTTTTTGGCTGTTTATATTGCTGCTCCTTTAATCTTATTAGCTGCTATCTTTTGGTTTGTAATTACTATTTGGTAATCATTTTTTTTACTACAGATAAGGGATGCATAGGCTGTGTGGTTGTGTGCAGATAACCTATATAAGTATTGTGTTTTGCTTACTTATACAAGATATTTAAATTATATTTCTGCTGAGTTATGCAAACTGAGACTTTAAACTGAGTATAAGTCACTCAATATTTATCAGAAAAATATGAGTTAGTACTCGATGGAAACCTCTCTGAATGCTCTACAACTTTTATTGTTTAGGAATCTCGAAATTCTATCTCTAACTATGTGGTATCTGGTAATCTTGGCAACAGTCTGTGTACTTGTTTTAATAACATGCCGTCTTTAGAAATTCATATAAAATCCAATTATTATGCCATGCTTACAAATAATAGCATTCTGAAAAGTATTCTAAGGCCTATCTTACTTTATAAATTACTCAGTTGAATTCTATGATTTAATATTTTGAAAAAAAATAGGTATATATGGTTGAGGAGAACTATTCGCAATGTGTTTAAATGTTATAACAAATACTTGTTGATATATGTATCTGGCTATCGTTATAAATAAGAATTAGATATGACATGCCCTTAATTTGATTAGGTGATTACATGAAGTGTTGACTGCTTATCACTGCCTAATTATTATATTGCGAAAGGGTAGATTTTAGGGATCGAATCGTCAGTTATATTAGTTAATGCAACTAATCAGACGACTAACGTGGCACTAATTTTATATTTTAGGGTTTCATAGTACAGTGACATTGGAGTTAGACGATCGGTTACACTAGGTTCCATTTTCTTTCGTCCAGTGATACTACTACCAGGCAAGTGCTACTATCCTCACTTATCATTCAAGTGACTTATTTTAAATTATGATACAAGCTTGGTTCTTAAATCAAATTGTTATTATTTTTATTGCAAGACCATACTGTTAAATACGGGAATATTTCATTTTTAGTCCAGATTTTTTTTATAAATAATCTAGACTTGATGATTGAGTATATATGTGTGATCTTAATTGGGAGATACACACCAGAGATGATTGAGTATATATATGTACGTTCTTAACATTAGATTCACACAGTTAATCAGAGATAAAAATATTTTACGAGATAATTCCTTATTTTTGCATAGAAGTTGGAATGACTGCGTAAGAGGACCGTGACGCCGGCCCAGCACCCTGAGAATAGGCCTAAGATGTCGCCAGATTAGCGTAAGAGGACCGGGTGACGCCGGCCCAGCATTTTATAAAGCCATGGTCAATAAGTGCTTTATATATCCGGATTGATTATTTTTAGGAGCTAATGCATAGCGCAGAGGTTCCGGGTCTAAGTGGCTGATCACCAACTTAGACTTTGAGAAAAGCGTCTAATAATTCCAACTATCTACAGTTTGAGACATTAGTCTAAATTTCGCTTGAACAAAAGTTTTAAATAAAATGTCCTCATGCGATAAAAATATTCTAGAATTTAAATACATGCCTTGTGATTTAAATTGTCAATATAATATCTGCTTTATTATTCATGTTTTTTTTATATACCATCTATTTTATAACCTGCTGATAAATATATATATATAT
Organism: Saposhnikovia divaricata; assembly: GCA_036435485.1. NCBI lineage: Eukaryota > Viridiplantae > Streptophyta > Magnoliopsida > Apiales > Apiaceae > Saposhnikovia > Saposhnikovia divaricata. Next base: position 46,976,705 of record CM071594.1, on the reverse strand, counting down.
ATATATATATATATATATATATATATATATATATATATATATATATATATATATATATATATATATATATATACTATTACTTGCTGAGCTTTCTTTGCTCACCTTGTTTTATTCTTTTAACCCTACAGACAGACAGTGATGGATCGTGGTCGCTCTACTTCTAGGAGATATCCTGGTATGCGCAGGGCTGAGGCACTACAGCTTCAGGTAGTCCCCCGGGACTAACGGGAATTTGGAGTTGTAATAATATAATATTTATAAAACTTATAACTGGTAATGTATTCAGATAGACTTTTGGACTACATGTATTATGGTTTGTAATAACTGAATTTAGATTCTTGTTTTATAAAGCCAAAACTTGTGAAAAGATCCTACCTTGTGAGAGTGTCTTTTCGTTTTATATTATCTATCAAAGCATGTTACTAGTTAGTGACACCGGGTTTCCAGGCTGTCACAGAAGGTCTATAAGGATTCTATCGACCCTAGTATAATACCTTCAGTCAACACTCCAGTCCATTCTACTCACCGGTACCTCTTACGGTAGTCCAATAATAAGTTTACTATGATCTCTTATGTCCTTCTCCTACTTAGACTCAACTCTCAACACTCTCGTTTCTGAGTACTGTAACTTATCGCTCTGATACCATTTCTGTAACGCCCCCAAATCTGAGGTCAGAGATTCAGGTCGTCACGTCACCATCCAACCATATTATACCGGTATTAACTTTACAACTCAACAATACATCCATTCAGACCTCAATCTTAAGCACAAACAAGTTAGAGCCTCAGAAACGATAATCAAAAGTGCCACTAAATATTACAATTCATTTGTACAAATCAGAGTCTTACACAATTCCACTTATACAACTACAATTGAAGACAAGTCTTACTATTACATTTGGAAACCTATCAGACTTACTATGTAGTATCTATCAGGAACTAAATCATCTCCAGGTAAATCTTCTACTCCTCTTCTGCTGTCGCGGAGTTAACCGACCAAATTCTTCTCTTTCTGAAAAGTTTTTATAAAGCAAGAATGAGCTACATAATGCTCAGCAAGTTCACCATTTTGTAAAATAATAATGGGGTTTATTTCGAAAACATTCCCAACTATATGGGTATATATCTCAAATTTCAAAACATAATTGGACAATGTATATGACCGAGTTTGAATAAAACATCTATACTCACTAAGGAGCTTAAAGAATAACATATGAACCCTTTATAAGGTTCCCATTTCAACATGTCTCAAGTTTGAAAATATATACATATGAGTATATCATTTTCGGCAAAACACTCTATGATTAACATACTGTACAAGGAATACATCATTGCAAACCTCTTTCCTTCCATTAGCTTAGAAGGTTTCTCATACAAAAACATTTCATTCTTTGAAACAATTGCAAGAGTGCACTAACACGTGCCAATCTTTATAGAAAATCTTGCAGTTCTAGATACTGCACGATGTCAATATTTTCTCATCAAAAACCACACTATCAGCAACTTGGCACTGAGGCCCAAGAAGCAGTGTTTGAGTATTTTTCCAAAGTGGAGGATGGGACTGGAAGAAAACATAAAAAAAAACCTGACAAGGATTGACGATGATCAGTCGCCACATCCAAGTCCAATAAACCGCGGGTCTTCTCTACCGGTAGAAGGATAGAAACTACATCCGTAACTATCCCTCGGGTGAAAACTACATCCGTAATCACCCTCGATGAAAACTACATCCGTAATCATCCTTCGGCAACACCTGGGCCGGAATAATAATTGATGGACCGCCTGGCTCACGGCCGCTTACACATCCCGGGAATCGTTCGTCAACGGTTCCCACACCTGCCAGAGTCCCTTTTTTTCTTTTTCTTTTAAAACTTTATTTTGATTGAAAACAGAGTAATTGAGGTCCGACATCAGTCGACCGATGATTCTTGAAATCATACAAGAAGCAGAATCTGACCGGGGGTTTTCGAAAATGTTTTGAGTTCGAAAGAGTTCGAGTTTGAAAGTATTAAAATGTATCTTGGATTAACTTTGTCTTTAAATAATGAACAATGATTAATAAATAATATTTGAAGATTTAATATTAATAATTAATAAAATAATTATTCGATAAAATAAACTTTTAACCCAAGATAGGGTTTCGAGTATTTACGAAGATATAACAATTGTTACTTGAGTATACGATACTACCAGAATGACCCTTCGGGTTTTCGCAAACTAGATACGATATAATAATATACCGCTCCCCGGTCAATAGTATATACAGACCGCTACGACCTCTATTGCTAGAGTCGTTGTCCGAAGAAAACATTTCAATCTAAGTTCAAGGGGTACAAACATATATGTACTTATACAATTTCAATTGCATCAATACTTCGATAAACATAGCATTTGATATAATTAAAAATTACAAACACAACAGTGAAAGTCCTTGTATATGGATAAGTTTTGAAAAGTAAACTTGCCTCGGTTTGGTTCGAGTGGTCGAGCGTGCGGAGTGGAACGATCTATACATAAGCAATAACCGCTCGTTAGTACCTTAACAACATCTCTTTAATTACGGGGTTTTAGGGGGTACGAAATTAACTTAACGACTTCGTCTTATGACACTCTAGCCCCACTATAGGTTCATGTCATCACTCGATTACGCTCGTCACTTATTCGACTTAATTTAGTTACCATATCCGAGTCATAATCATTACCCCTAGAATTATGCTCCACTAACGACTTTTTCCCTTGCGCAAAATTTACTCTAGCATTTTTATAAAATGCAAAAATTCATATTTTAATCCAATTCTTTTTGGGTGGCCTTCACCACTGCATTCCCTAACTTCTCAAATTTTTCCATGATCCCACATATATTTTTAGGGGTTTAAACAAGGTTCACAAGGGGGTCACTTAGTTCAGTCCGGAATCCAGAAACACAATTCACTCCTCCGGCCATAACTTAAAATCTATACATCACCTAGCCATGAACCTTACATTTCCAGAAACTAAATTCAATTATCTTTCCAACAATATATGGTAGGACATCAGGGGACAACATTTGGGGGTTCAAAACCGTGTTACAATACAGGTCAATGCCCCTGGACAAAACTCAGCAAGCACATACTACTTAGATCAACCATTTTTCACCATTCCACAACACAACCAACACTTAATACACTTAGTTCATGGTTCATAACACTCATGGAGATATATATATTATCCATAATCATAAAAGTCACAATCTCAACATCAAAACTCAAGATCCATGTCATCCAATACTTATACAACCAAGATTAGCTCACAAACACATGGATCTACTACCAAACATTATAAATAATACATAACCAAGAGGGTTTGAGATTTTTATACCTTCTTGAGCACCTAGGGGCCTTGGATAAGCTTTTCACAACTCAACAACACCTTGAATGGTCTCCTACAACCCTTACAATCCAAGATCTAAAAGAAAATCAAACATGTTTACTATTCACCCAATCTTTAACAATTTATAACTTGAATTTGGGTGGATGAAATGGTTTGAAATTACTAACATACCTTGTCTAGATGATGGAGATGGCCTAGGATTTATGTTGTGATTTATGAGTGATGGAAAAGGGGGAAGAAGAATTTTTCTTCTTCCTTTTCTTCCTTTGGCCGAGAGCAAGCTAGAAGGGGGGGGGGAAGTGTTTGTGTTTTTTGTTTTGTGTGTTATGTTGGTTGAATAATTGGTAGAGTTATGTTGGGTATTACATATTAGTGTAAGTATAGGTAAGTACTAGCAAGGCATGGGCATGTGTACTACTTGTCCCCCTTTTTGAAAAAGCAAGTAACTAGATACTATTCATCTTCCAATTTGCTAACTAGTTTGCTTGATTTCTAACCACTTGGTTGCATGGGACTTGCATGCAATACTACTCCTTGTATCATTATTCTTCCACCAATGCTTGTCATTTAATCTTTAATTCGTATCGTATCTTAATTAATCTCTCGTAATAATATTTTGTCGCGTAGAGATTTCCCCTATAATTCCTTAAGTATTTAATTGTGTAAATTCCTCGAATGTCCATAATTCCTCGTCATAATTCTTAATAAATCCTTTAATCCTCTAACCATTCTCAAATCCCAAGTTTTATAAATCTTACTAACAATAAGGCTCCTGCCTTCACAATCTTCCTTTTTATCTTACATAATAAATGCAACAACGCAGTTTCTCAGACAATCAATTCTATTAATCAACAGGGATGACTAGAAAGGTTCTATATTGACAATGCCACAAGATATTAAATAAAGGGGAATATTACCAAGAATTAGGGTTCTTACACACGTGTCCCACTCACACACTTAACAAGAAATTGGTTGCGTGTTTAATGTCTAAAACGATTGGGTTTTGTTTTTCAATTACAAATCTAATCAAAATCATTTCATTATTCACTTTTTCATCTTTACAACCACAAACACACAACATCACACACAATTTCTCTGTTACTTTCACTTAAACATTTTCACAAACAATTTTCCATATACTCTCTTCTGTCTTATACTATTCTAATGGCAACCAAGAACTTTGTGGCTCAGGGATTAACTTTTGTTACCAACAATTATGCTGTAATTCTAGACACTGCTAAAGCTCCAGCATCATTTCATCTGATCCAAAACTTTTTAAGAGACTCTGAGATTGGTAAGGCTCTTGTTCAACCAGAGACACTCTCAGCCACACAAATCTCAATCTTCTGGAAAAACTCTGTTTATGATGATGGTGGAGAGAATGGGACTCCATCAATTGTGTTTACCTATGAAGACCAAGAGTTTGTCATAACTCCTGCAACTGTACTTATGCATTTGGCAAGAAGGTCACCAACTGGGATGCAATTCCTGGTAAAAGTCTTCAAATCGGGTATTCTCTTCTTAATGGGAGTAACTTTGATTTTGGTCATCTTGTACTTATGAATTTAGGTGAAAAACTTGCAGAGTCTAGTACAACTGTTTACTTCTCACGTTTTTGTCAGTCTTTATTCTCTGCTTGTTTACCAAATTTGACAATTGCTGTTGAGGATGTTATCCAACCTTTCCAATGTCATAAGAGAATGTTCTCTGATCTGACAAATAAGGATGCTAACAAAGAGCAACTACCAGAGTTTATCTATCCTCTTGCTCTCAGGAACTTCCTCAACTAACCACAAGAACAACAAGAACAACAAAATGAACCAATCATTGAACCTCCACAGTCACCACCTCAACCCAAAAACACTGACCCACCTCAAACCATAAACACTAAGCCAATCACTACAACTACATCTCCACAACCACAATCTTCATCACACCCTCAACCTCAACCACAATCCAAACCTAAGAAGCCAAAGAAAAGCAAGGCTATAAGGCCATCAAGAAAACAGAGGATGGCTGAAGCTTCTAAGCCAAAGAAGTATAAGGAACGGGCAAACAAACCTAAATCTCCTTCTATACCTGATGATTCTGTTTCAGCAGAAGAGAGAGCAGAAGTGAATCCTCCAGCTAAGAGAAGGAGATTAATTCTTGATGAATCTGATGAAGATGTTAATTTTGAAGCTCCAGAGGTGATTTCCAAGGATATACCTACTGTTGAGACATATACTGAAGAAGAAGCTGTCAAAACACCTATCAATGTACAAATGGATGAGGACAACAGAGAAGGTTTTACTGCTACGGATGATTTTGTTTGACACATTTTTACCATTCTCTGATCATATTAATGTTCTTCTTTTACCTATCATTGCAAATTCTGAAGAAACTGGTGCAGCTGATCAGCCAACTGTAGTACTTGATGAAACAGTGGCATCACACACTGAGTTATTCTCTGATGCTCACCAGGTTCTTGAACAAGGTGAAGAGGTTGAACAAGTTGAAGTTCCAAAGTCTGTTGAGGCTAGAGACACAACTGCAGTGAATGTTACTGAAACTGCAGAGATTGTTGAAGAAAATGTTGCAATGCATACTGATCAAGTTGAAACTACAGCTGTTGATGTTGAAGATGAAGCAAGTGCAGAGTCAAACTCTTCTCAGAGTATACCGGTTCAAACTGATGCTAAGCACACACCTTTCTCTAAACCTTCAGATCAACATAACATTGAAGCTGAGCACTTTGCCAAGAATTCAAGGGATTGGTATAAGTCAGACTGTATTTTTCCTGTTGAAAGAGTAGCTAAATTTGTTTATCAATCTGCCACGAAGATCTCAAATCCTGATATTATCTCAAGTCTGCAAGCAACCATTGTTCAAGTCAAAACTCTGAATGGAAGATTTGATGAGTCTCAAAAAGCTATTAATGAATTGAGAGCTGATGTTGTTGCTAGAGATATGACTATGCAGAGGGATAATCAGACAAAGTTTAAGACCATTTCTAAAGCTCAAGAAACTCTGTTTCAGAGGCTGGGTCAAGTTGAACAAAATCAGAATATATTGTCTGGGAAAATTGATTCCATTGCTACCTCCTTGGAGCTGATCACTTCTATCTTGATTCCTGATGATGTCAAAAAGGGGGAGAGAGTTGCTAAAGAAAAATGCAAGCAATCTCAAACTCTGATCAGAAAGGATAATGATGGAGATGGAGGAGCAAGTAATAAAGGAAAGGGCAAAACTGAAGAATTTCAAACTCTGAAAACTAGCAAGTCCTCTAAATCACAGTTTGTTGGGAAAAACACTGATACTCAAGGTACTTCAAAGACCAAGAGTTTGCTATTATCTTCTAATCCACAGACTGATGAAGAATTGGCTGCTAAGTTGTTTATTGAAGAAAATGAGGAAGGAGTTACAATTCAGGATATTAAAGCTGAAGAAAAGAGTTTACAAGAAGAACATCTCAAGGCTTTAAAGTCTGGTAAGTTAAAGAAAGGAAAAGCTCCTAGGCCTGTTCTTAAAGGCATTGTGATCAAGGAAAGTGCTGATGTTAGTCAAAAATCTCAGTTATCAAAGGAAACAATGGCAGCAGAAGCTAAACTTAAGCTGAAAGGCATTGAAGGAGAAAGTTCACAGAAGAAAGTTACAACCTCTGTTGCTACACAAGTTGTGTCTAGACCTTTATCTTCTCAGTTGCAATCAGTTTTTGGGAAAGGAACACTTCATGATCCAAATCTATTATCTGGAGTTTCTATGGATTTTTCTGATGGAAGAGCCTTGTCTGGTAAGGTTGGAAACAATAAGGGTGGTCTAGGCTCACACAAGGACAAAAGGCAATATACTGGTCCTAGAGATCCTTCTTCACTGGCTGTTCCAGGTCGTGGTGTCACTCAAGAGAGTTTGGACAGACTGGAATCAGTACAGTTAGTTTATCAGAAGAGTTTAAAGAAGGACTTTCTCTTGTACTTCATGGCTGATGGGATAGTATTTAGAATTGGTGAGAATGATATTGGCTTGAAATATTGTGAAGAATTAGAATATGTTCTATATCTTTTCAAGGTAAATAGTCAAAGGACTCAATCAGTTGCAAATGTGCTTAGAAAGAAAATGCTCCAAAATTTGGCAATCAGAGGGATGAAGTGCAATAGCAGATATGTTCCTAAGTACAGGGATTGGAATGGAAATCTTATTGAAATGAAGAAGGGTACTGCGAAATTAAAGACTGATTTGGGAATCACAATACTCGACTTCAATTCACAGTCAAAAGAAGTCAAATTTATTAGACTGGGAAATGAGATGAGAAGAAACAAAATCTATGATCTTAGATCTGCTATCTATCAGACAGATGAGAGTGATCCTCAGCTAAGAGAGATTAAAGAAGCTATGGAGATTGAGCTTAAAAATGCAGAAAGAAGATTACTCATAGATTATCTCAGAACAATGCCAGATCTTGAAGAGATTAGAGATTAAAGTCTGTAAGAATTTTCTTGTTATTTGTAAACTTTTGTTAAGTCAAGTTTAAACTCTGTTTATTTTAATAAACACTGTGTTTGTATGAAATTGTTTTGACATCATCAATTATTGTTAACTGTGCATTTTTACTAATGAACAAGTTGAGGGAGATTGTTAAATATAATTGATATGGTTAATATCAGTGTTTAAGTTTTGCAGGGAAAAACAGAGTTTAAACAGGAAGCAGTCAGAGTTTAGTTAAACTCTGATAGTTAGAAGCTAAACAGAGTTTGCTATACGGTGACTGTTGGAAGCTCGACAGAGTTTGTTAAACTCTGTCTGGAGGCAGCGTCTACTGGTCAACAGTGATTGAAGATTTATTATTGAAGCAATATCTTTGAAGATTGGATAACTATCAAAGAGATTGAGTTGGCTAAGGAGACGAGTAGCAATCGTAATTGATATCAATTGTATAGCTAATTTATAGGAGTATCAATTATCGATTGTATAGCAGCTGTATACTTTATAAATACAGTTAGGTTAACCCTAGAAGGGTATCGATCATGTAATATCATATTATTCATTGTAACCTAAGCAGCTCTCTGTGATAATTTGCATCACTGAGAGAGAAGTTAATTTCAAATAGTTTTTAAAGTTTTTAAAGAACTTATTGTTATTCTCTCATACTTAGTTGATTATAAGTGTGTATTCGGCCTAACAGAAATAACCTTATCCCTTCAACTTCCACCCAAACAAAGTGGCAAAGATGGGATCTGGGATGGCTGCTAGCAATGGAGTGGTTTGGACTTCACTTTTTATTTTCCTGTTGAATAGATTAGTAGATAGAGAGAAAAAAAAGATGTAATATTTGCATGTAATCTCTTTCTTATTATCAATGAAGAATCCTGTTTCTCTAATCTTATTCAATGTGTTCTGCAATTTTTTATGTTTATGAACTGTTCTTCAAAGAATTAAATAAGAGAAGTGAATATGAAAACTAATTAAAGTAATCATGTAAGTAACAAATTCATTAACAATAACCACAATTAAATCAGGAACAAAACAATTATGGAATACTTGAAATATATAAATTGTACTGATAATCAAACCGTTGCATCAGGATCTGACGTTGACTAAAGTCAGGATTGACTTTTCGTTAGTATTCGACATGCATCAGGATCTGACACTCATCAGTATTTGGTCTCCCCTTGTTTTCAGAAACTCTCATAGTTTACCATTCCTAATTCATTCACCAATTTTGTAAAAGTAGCTTCAGGTACTGGCTTGGTGAATATATCAGTTAGCTGTCGATCAGTAGGAACAAAGTGAAGTTCAATTGTCCCTTCCAGTACTTGTAATCTTATGAAATGATATCTGATACTTATATGCTTAGTAAGAGAATGTTGGACTGGATTTCCTGTCATAGAAATAGCACTTTGGTTATCACAATAAATAGGTATTTTTGAATATGACAAATCATAGTCCATTAGATGATTCCTCATCCACATGATCTGAGCACAACAGCTTCCAGCAGCTATGTACTCAGCTTCTGCTGTTGATGTGGAGATAGACTTTTGTTTTTTACTGAACCAAGAAACTAGTCTCTCTCCCAGAAACTGACAACTTCCTGAAGTACTTTTCCTGTCTATTTTGCATCCTACAAAATCAGCATCTGAGTAACCACTTAGATTAAAGTCAGACTCTCTAGCATACCAAAGGCCAAGAGATGGAGTGCCTTTCAAGTATCTGAAAATCCTTTTAACAGCAATGAGATGTGGTTCTTTGGGGTTTGCCTGAAATCTTGCACATAGACAGGTTGCACACATGATATCTGGTCTGCTAGCTGTTAGATACAAAAGTGAGCCAATCATACCTCTGTAGTTAGTTACATCTACTTCAGTGCCTTGATCAGGATCAAGTTTTGTAGATGTAGCTATAGGAGTTGAAGCAGTAGAGCTGTCTTGCATGTTAAACTTTTTCAGCAAATTCTTTGTGTACTTTGACTGATTGATAAAAATTCCATCATCAGTCTGTTTAACTTGCAGACCTAAGAAATAGCTCATTTCTCCCATCATGCTCATTTAATATCTAGACTGCATTAGCTTTGAAAACTTCTCACATAATTTGGAGTTAGTTGACCCAAAAATGATATCATCCACATAAATCTGAACTAAGAGCAAGTCCTTACCATGATTCAAGTAAAACAAGGTTTTATAAATTGTACCTCTTTTGAAACCACTTTCCAGTAAGAATTGAGCCAGAGTGTCATACCAGGCTCTTGGAGCTTGCTTTAGTCCATAAAGTGCTTTATCCAATCTATAGACATGATCTGGATATCTAGGATCAATGAAGCCAGGAGGTTGTTCAACATATACCTCCTCTTCCAATTCTCCATTCAGAAAAGCACTTTTAACATCCATCTGGAAAACTTTGAATTTCTTTTGGGCTGCATATGCCAGAAAAATTCTGATGGCTTCTAGCCTTGCAACAGGAGCAAAAGTCTCATCATAGTCTATTCCTTCCTGTTGAGAGTACCCCTTTGCAACTAGTCTTGCTTTATTCCTCACAATAGTGCCATGTGAATCTGTCTTGTTTCTGAACACCCACTTTGTACCAACAATTGATCTACCCTTTGGCCTTGGTACAAGTTTCCAGACTTCATTTCTTTCAAATTCATTCAGTTCTTCTTGCATTGCTGTAACCCAATCAGCATCCTTGAGTGCATCTTCAACTTTCTTAGGCTCCTCCTTTGACAAAAAGTTATTATAGAGGCATTCATTTTGTGTTGCACTTCTCGTTTTAACACCTGCATCAGGATTCCCAATAATTAAATCAGGAGTATGGCTTTTGGTCCATTTCCTTGCAGACGGTAAATCATTTCTTGAGTTGAATGCTCCCCCTGGATTAGTGTTATCTTCAAAAGAACTAGAATTTTTAGAAGCTCCCCCTGAGATAGTGCTATCTCCTCATGAAATGCTGTCAGGATTATCACTTGAATTTGTTTCTGATGAATCTCCTCATGATGTTTGAGTTGTATTAGTACTGATGGTATTTTGCTGTTGCTCCCCCTCAACATTTGCATTATTTGAATCATCATCAGTAACTTGTGTTTCATCAGGCATTGGTCGATCGTCAGGATCAGACGGAGTATCAGTATCTGACATCACTTCATCAGAATTCTTGGTTGCTTCATTTGCAAAGATCAAACTGTCATGTGAGTCTTCAGCAATTCCTGTTATCTTTTTATCATCAAAAGAAACATTGATAGACTCCATGACTGCCCTTGTTCTTCAGTTATAGACTTTAAAGGCTCTTGAAGTTGGATAACCAATAAAAATGCCCTCATCAGCCTTAGTTTCAAATTTCCCTAGCTGTTCAGGATTAGGTCTAAGAACAAAGCACTTGCAGCCAAACACATGTAGATGTGTCAGACTTGGCTTCTTCTCTTTAATCATTTGATAAGGAGTGACACCATGTCTGTTGATTAAAGTAATGTTCTGAGTATAGCACACTGTGTTGACTGCTTCTGCCCAGAAATATGTAGGTAGTTTAGCTTCCTCCAACATTATTTTGCCAGCTTCAATAAGTGTTCTGTTCTTCCTTTCAACTACTCCATTTTCTGGGGTGTGCCAGGAGCAGAGAATTGTTGAACTATTCCTTTGTACTTGCAGAACTCTTCCATTACTGAATTCTTGAATTCAGTTCCATTATCACTTCTTAGAATCTTGACTTTGTACTTGTGCCAGTCTCAATGAGTCTTACATGGTCCAAAAGTATCTCAGCAGTTTCATCTTTTCTGTGCAGAAAATACACCCAAGTAAATCTATTATATTCATCAACAATGACTAGAGTATACCTTTTCTTACTGATGGACATAATGTTGACTGGTCCAAACAAGTCAAGGTGTAGCATGTGATATGGTTCATCAATTGAGGATTCAGATTTAATCTTGAATGATGTCCTTCTCTGTTTAGCCTTCTGACAAGCATCACAGAGTCCATCTGGAGTATACAACGCCTTTGGTAATCCTCTCACCAAATCTTTCTTAACCAACTCATTGATGTTGTTGAAGTTGAGATGAGAAAGCTTCTTGTGCCAATTCCAACTTTCATCTGCTATTGCTTTACTGATGAGACATGTTGAGGGACCATCAGTATTGGTGTAGACGTTGGCTTCATAAATGTTACCACATCTTTGACCAGTCAAGAAAATCCTTCTAGATGTTTTACTGATCACTTCAAAGTGAGTATCATTAAAGTTGACATGATAACCTCTGTCTGTGATTTGACTAACACTAAGAAGATTGTGTTTGAGTCCTTTCACCAGAGCTACTTTTTCAATGATGACATTTCCAATGATTATATTGCCATATCCCAAAGTTTGTCCAATGTTGCCATCTCCATAAGACACTGTTGGGTCAGCTTTCTCCTCTAATTCTGATAGCAAGGTTTTGTTTTCAGTCATGTGCACAGAGCATCCACTATCCATGACTAACACATTTTTCTTTTTACCCTGCAATCAGAAACACAAAGAGCTCAGTTATAATTTTTAAGAACCCACACTTGTTGGGTTCTTTTTGCATGCAATTTAACACTTTTAGCAGCAGAAGTCTTTTTAACAAAAGCAATTCTGTCTTAAATCCATCAGAATTTGCTTTATCATTATCAGAATTAACAGATGCATGCTTAGTATTCAGACTATTTGTTTTACCAGAATTTGCACTTTTATTAAACTTTGGCAAGGGATCATAATAATTGTAGTACAAACTATGGTATTCTTCACATGTATAGATAGAATGCCATTTACTGCCACAGTGAAAACAAGGATTCCGTGGTTTATAAAATACTGATCTATTCCTAATGTCAGACTTAGGAACTACAGTAGCCTTCTTTTTACTCCTCCTGCAATCAATAGCAAGATGATTAGAGTTACCACAATTAAAGCATGTTTTCCTTAGTGCATTTGGAATATACTTATAATTATTTTCTTTGTTTATTCCAATTTTACCATTCCTGTTCCACTTAGCAGTAGTGGTTTTCTCTCTATCTGTCACTTCACAGATTCTGTCTCTGAGTTGTTTCTTAGACAAAAGACCTATATTTTTGACAGATTTAGACTCAGAATTTTGTGTAGAAGTAGATCCCTTTTCTAAAGTAGATTTGGGATTCTCTGGATACACATACTTAACAAGTTTTAATTTGGTCTTTGTTCTGTCTGTAACATGTCTATAGGTTTTTGGATTTGTTGACTCATTCACAACAACTCTTCCTAGTTCTGTTGTTTCAGCAGTAACAACTTTACCCTTGTTCTTTTTCTTGTCCTCTGGTTTATAACCTAGACACTCTTTCCAGTTCTTATCTGTGATAATATCATGTGTTTTCTTTCCAGAGTGTGTCCAGGTTCTGAGTTTCTCATTAGCATCATTAAGTTCCTTTTCAAATGCAGTACATTTAAACTCCATTTCTAGCTTCATATGCTTAGCCTTCTCACATTCATTTTGTACTTCTTGCATAAAGAGTAACTCAGCTTCTAGATGATCATTTCTTTTAGACAATTCTGACATCTCAGATATTATTCTAGCATTTTCAAGAGATTGACTTTTAAAGCTAATATGCAGAGACTTTAAGAAAGATCTTAACTCAGAAACACTATCAGTATCAAAATCAAAGACAATTTAGGTACCTTATTTTCAGGAGCAGCAATCTCATCCACGTTTGCCATTAATGCATAGTTCACCTTTTCCTCTTCAGATTCTGAGGAAGAGTCCATCCAATCCTTGCTTTATGAGATAAGAGCTTTGGTCTTAGCCTTTTTGCATTCAGTTGCAAAATGACCTATTCCATCACAGTTGTAGCATTTGACTTTTGACTTGTCAAACTTGATGCTTTTGCTTTCATTCTTCTTGTACCTGTTCTTGTCAGTATTGACAGGTTTCTTCTGAAAGTTGCCTTGTCTTCTAGCCTTTCTGAACTTCATCTTCTTGAAGCCTTTGACTATCATAGCAACCATTTCCATCATATCAGAATCAGTAGAGTCATCATCAGTATCAGTACCAGGATTGGCATCAGGATCTGATGACGAGTCATCAGTATTGGACTCAGCTATTCTACTTCTCCTTCTTGAAACCTCCACGGCTTTTCTTTTTGATTTTGATTCAACATTCAAAGCAACAGCCTTTGCTTTGTTGGTATTCTTATTCTTCCTTTGTTGAACCTCAAGATTATGGGTTCTTAGCATCCCATAGACTTCATCAAGAGACACAGTGTAACACCCCCAGATCCGGGGTCAGGGATCTGGTGGTTACGGTCTTACATCCATTCATAATACTTGACTTGAGTCCACAATAAATAAATCACATGCTGTGACCCCACAATAATTACCACTCACACACACAACAGTTATAGTCCTAGAGATGAAATTGAAATAAGTCTTACATTAAAGGGTTTACGAATAAAAGTTATTACAATCCCAAAAGGATAACATCATAGGTTTAAAAGTTTTGCCGTTGATTACATTAATTATACATATAGATAAACAGGAAACAAAAGCTGTCTAACTATGCTACCTCAGCAATGGCGGCTAGCATCTCAGCGGGTAGTCCGGTGGGTCGGGTAACCTGCTTGCGCCGAGTGCGCCTGACGCGAGCCATCTGTCCTAGCTGTTGTTGTGACATAATATAAACAAAGCAAGGGTGAGCGAAAGCCCACCAACAAATATATAACTGAACGATAATTTAAAACAGTTCAAAGCTATCTTTTAAACCATATGCCATGCATTTACGGAAATGATGCCAGTATAACATGAACGATGAAGTTACAAGGTAACTTAAAGTATTTGTTTGAAGAAATATCTGCTACATCAAAGTAAGCGAGATATTATTATCGTTAATAAGAAGAGGAACTTGCAAGAAAGGGTTGCAATTCCAGTTATGACTCTTTTCCAACTCTGCCAACAGTAATCATGTTGCAGGAAATAAATGAATTTGGATGATGAACCAATGATGGAGTATTCACCGCGCCCGCTGTTCCAATCTTGATGATCAGTCGAGATCGTACAGCTCAATTTAGATTTACTACCGGTAGAAGGAAGAACTGACGGCTTTACTTGTATACCGCCATGCTAGCTCTCCCCGGCCAACGGTTGGGCCAAGGGGATGGACCGGCGCTACTCGGCCTCTTACACGACTCCTAGTTCAAATAGAATTCATGATTCTGAATATAACGTTCGTCCCCCTTTCCCCAAGTATAATACTTGTTGATAAGACTCCACAAAGTAGTCGTATCTAGTTGGAAAGGAAAATTTACCAATAACTCCCAAGCTATCACTTGGTAACGGATATCAACTTGTTCCAGTAATCTTACCCCTCGAAAGATGAGAAGGTAAACAACGACTTAATAAGTCAACAGCACCCGAGTTGCGGGTGAAGGGAATACTTTATGACCGGGAAGTCGACAAGATAAATAACATTTTTCCAAGTAAGGTTCCCTTATTATTAAGAAGATAGACTCAAAGATGAATGATGTCTGGGAACCTTTCTTGATATAAGATTAACAATAATATGACTTCGAAATATTTTCTGTAATAATTGAAGAAGATAAACCTTATCGAGGTTATTCTAAGTATGGAATAAATATTCAGGGAATATTTATTGAATTAAAATATTTTACAGAATATTTGGGAATATGAAAGAATATCTTTAATCAGAGTATTTCTCAAAATAATCCCTGAAGAGATATCAGGGGAATATTTATTGAATAGATAAATATTTAAATGAATATTCAAAACAATATTCATTAATTAATAAGACCTGAAAAGAATATTTAAGGTAATAATCATAATTAATTAGGAAATTTAAATGAATATTCAAAAGTAATATTCATTGAATGAATAATATCCTAAATGAATATCAAGTAATATTCATTTAGTAATCCAAGCCTTAAGGAATATTCGAGATAATATTCGATAATTAAATCAAGCTTCAGATGAATATTAAAATAATATTCATCAAGTATTTAATATCTTAAATGAATATTCGAAAGTAATATTTATTTAATAAAATAATAATCTAAAAGAATATCCAAATGATATTCATCTAACAGTCTCATCTTTAGAAGAATATTCGAAATAATAGTCGATAATCAATTCGACTCTGAATGAATATTGAGAAGTATTATTCGTTGAATAGTTAAATTCAAATAATTATTTGAAGTAAGGATCGTTAAAATAATTAGTCTCGAACGAATATTCAAATAATATTCGTCGCCCAAATAATAGAAAATATTTACTTAAATATTTTCTCCCGAGGTAATCTCGATATATCAAGAAATATTGACTCCCGGTCTATATTTGATGAGTAAAGATGTATACGCCCTTCTATGAGGGTCTTATATTAACCGGCTTATAACTGATGTATAACTATCTAGCTTATAAGCCAACAATAACATTCAGGGAACAAGTATATCAATTCAACTTGAAAGTAGGCATGCATGCAATGGCATATGTATATCAGCAATCATATATATATATTTATTCACTCACAACAACAGCCTAAAAGAAGGGAATTGAAACTTGCCTGGTAGTCGAGTACGGTAAGGGGTAGTGGTAGCGGGTCCCGGTTCAGCCTGGTGATCTATAAATAGCCAAGGCATTTGGGATTAATCACTTAACATATAAAAGTTAAGTTATACTTAAATCGAAACACGTTCTTGAGTTATCTCGTTATACCCCTTTTTAGTGGATTACTTATTATCACTGATCCGACCCGACATTCGTTCGTTAACACGACATGTCACTGCACTTATACTTGGGACACACTTAAGTCATATGAGTTCTAAGGTCGATCGTTACGAACCAATATTTTACTCCGAGTTTTATCGCCCGTTTTCTAAGTGTTTCACCAAAGTTATAAAAGAGTCGTCTTTTAGGGGTTCGTTCGCGTTTAACCTTGACTCGAACATTTTTAATAAATCGAAACATGCTCTTTTTGACATACGGTTTTCTTTCACACCTTCCTTCTTACCCCTAGTATTTATTTACCAAGATTTGTCATGACGTTACTTAGCTTACGAGGGTTCAATTTCAGTTACGAACTTTTGTTTACGGGTTCGAACTACTTTTAGTAATTTAGTCATAAATCCTAAACCGTAAGTCCGTTTCACATGATCTTTATATCAAAACGAAGCTTAGAGCATTACCTATCCTATCATGGCAGATAAGGTCTCTGGACAGTAGGGGTTCAACATGGAAAATGGCATACAAAACATGGTATTGTAAAATCGGGCATTATAACGGCTGTAAATCGAATATCTATCAATTTCGAATCTTCCCATAAACATAGCATCCAACCCAAACAACATATACATGACTTATATACATGAACTGAGGCCAAGCAATGCCTTTCCGTTCATCTAAACTATTTTTAACATTTATCAAAACTACATCATATACATGCTTATAATCATGCTAATATCACATCTTATACTAAAACCCATCAAGAGCATGCAAAATCTCAAGGTAAAGCCTAGGGTTTAAAGTTGTTATACCTTCCTTGGAGTATGATCTAGCCTCTCTATGCTTGGTATGATCCTTAGAAGTGCTTAAGCTTGCTAAATCAACCAAAGAAATCAAGGAAAAACAAGATTAGTTCATGAAAACACTATTCACCCTCCTCTTAAATCATTTTTTTGAAAATGGAAAAAGAAGAGATTGAAGCTAGGATTTTGAGGAGATCATTTATATGAAATGTAAGTCTCACCATAAAAGTTTCAAGATCAACAAATGGTTGGAAGTTGGATTTTGAGTTTGGAATTTCCAAGAAGGCCGAATGGAGCTTCAAGGGAGAGTTTTATGTTCTTTTGTGTTGGTTGATTTGGAATAATGCATAAAGTGACATTTGCTAGATAATATCTCATCCAAGTGGGGTTAGTGGAGTGTGATGTAATGGATGATGATTTTTGTAGGACAAGTGTTGAAGATTGGATGGTTTAAGGCTTAACCAAGTGATTTGATTTTCTAAGTACTAGTTGATCTCTAATGGTTCTAGTTCCTTGATTCTAGTTTGGTTAGTAGATATTTTATACATAGCACATGCATGCATCTTAGTCTCTGCTTGCTCTTTTGTCCGGTTATTGCTCGATTCGATTGATCGTTCGTGAGAATATTTCACGGATTTCTAATTAGGGTTTACCGGGAATCCTCTTTAATATTAATACTTTCATTCTCCATCTTTCATTCTAACTTTCCATTTTATACTCCTTTAATCCATTCGTTAATTACTTAAGGCTATCAGTGTCCAGGGAACTCTCGTAGAAAATAAAAGTGCTCTTTTTCTGAATCCGACAGCTTTTACATACACTTATTTTCCTCCTGGATCACTAATACGAACTCAGAAATCCGTTCCGAATACCGGGTATATCATTATTATAATAATATCCAAATTCCACCAAAATCACTATTCATCACTTATTTTTATTTAATTCCTATAATTAGGAAAATGAACCTGGTTCACTCTCGAGTGCTTCTTAACCTTTTTACGGAACCGCTGGACTTATAATAGGTATTGATTTGGATGACATAAGAGTAATCTTACTTGAAGTAATATACTTATATTCTTAGGAGATAGATCATTCTTATCTATGCCGTCAACCAAAAGTATTCTGCATGACATATAAGTAATTGAATTCAAATCCGTTCCATTTATTTAATAGATCTTCGTTACATCGCAGTCATAACCACTATTCATTCTTACATCATTAAATACATAAAAGTTTTAATTCCACCCAAAATCTGGGTTCTTACAGTCTCCCCTCCTTAAAAGGATTCCGTCCCGGAATCAGTTTGAAAACAAGTGGGGGTACTTTTCTTGCATTGCGCTTTCAAGTTCCCAGGTGGATTCTTCTACATTGTGGTTCTGCCACAAAACTCTGACTAGCTGAATGACCTTGTTCCGGAGCACTTGTTCTTTCCGGTCTATGATTTCCACAGGTTGCTCCACATAGGTCAGGTCTGGTTGCATGTCCACTTGCTCATACTCTACAATATGCTTAGCATCCGGATTATACTTCCTCAGCATCGAAACATGGAACACATTGTGCACCTGCTGTAGATTCGGGGGCAATGCGAGTTCATAGGCTAGTTCCCCAATCCGTCTCAAGATCTCAAATGGTCCAATGTATCTGGGACTCAGCTTTCCTTTCTTCCCAAATCTCGTTAAACCTTTCCAAGGTGACACTTTCAAGAACACTAGGTCCCCTACCTCGTATTCCTTGCCTTTCCGAGCTAAGTCGGCATATTTCTTTTGTCGATCCTGGGCTGCTACCAACCGTCCTCTGATTAGATCTACTGCATCTTTAGTTCGTTGGACCACTTCGGGCCCGAGCATCTTCCGCTCTCCAACTTCATCCTAATACAAGGGAGATCGACATTTTCTTCCATAAAGGGCCTCATAAGGTGGCATCCCAATGCTTGAATGATAACTGTTATTATAGGAGAACTCAACCAATGGCAAGTGATCATCCCAACTCCCCTTGAAGTCTATCGCGCAGACTCTCAACATATCCTCTAGCGTTTGGATGGTCCTTTCACTTTGCCCATCTGTCTGGGGGTGGTAGGCTGTGCTCATGTCCAGCCGGGTCCCTACACATTCTTGAAAACTTCTCCAAAACCTGGAGTTAAATCTAGGATCTCGATCGGATACTATTGCGACTGGGACTCCATGTCGCGCCACTATCTCTTTTAAGTAGATGTCCACTAGTCTATCGACCGTGTACCTTTCGTTGATCGGGAGAAAGTGAGCCGATTTCGTCAGTCGATCTACAATTACCCATATGGTGTCATGATTAGCCTTGGTCCTGGGTAAACCTACTACGAAATCCATGGCTATATGTTCCCATTTCCATTCTGGAATCTCTAAGGGATGTAGAAGTCCGCTGGGTCTCTGGTGCTATGCCTTCACTCGTTGGCAGGTTAAGCATCTGCTTACCCACTCTGCTACGTCCTTTTTCATATTGGGCCACCAGTAATACTCCTTCAAATCCCTATACATTTTAGTGCTACCGGGGTGCACTGAGTATCTTGAGTTGTGTGCCTCATTTAAAATCTCATCCTTGAGCTCCTGGACATTTGGGATCCATATCCTGTACGTGTACCTCATGATCCCTTCCTTGTCTCTTTCGCACTTAATTTCCTCCCCGGTCATTAGCTCTTCTGTGGAGTTCTTTTCTTCCTCCATCATCCGTTCCTGGCACAGTCTAATCTTTTCTAGCAATGGAGGTTGGATTCTAATTTCCATCAACTTTTCTTGGCCCTCTTCAGGTAACTTAACCTCGATTTCCAACTTCTCAAAATCCTTCACTAGCTCTTTCTCTGAAGTTATCATCTTGAGCTTCTCTTTCCGACTAAGGGCGTCAGCCACCACATTGGCTTTACCCGGGTGATATCGAATTTCACAGTCGTAATCCTTGATTAACTCTAACCATCTCCTCTGGCGCATGTTAAGCTCTTTCTGAGTGAAAATGTATTTGAGGCTCTTATGATCTGTGTAAATCTCGCATTTTTCCCCATACAGGTAGTGTCTCCAAATCTTTAAGGCGAAGACTATGGCTGCTAGTTCTAGATCATGCGTGGGATATCTGACTTCATAATCCTTCAATTGCCTAGACGCATATGCTATTACCTTGCCGTGCTGCATAAGCACGCATCCCAGTCCTTTATGCGAAGCATCACTGTAAATCACGAAATCTCCTTTTCCATCAGGTAATGCCAGCACTGGGGCTGTCACCAGCCTCTTCTTTAACTCTTGGAAACTCTTCTCGCATTTCTCAGTCCATTCAAATTTCTCGGTTTTACGGGTAAGTCGAGTTAATGGAGCTGCGAGTTTCGCAAAGTCTTGGACAAATCTCCTGTAATATCCGGCCAGTCCAATGAAACTCCTCACCTCGGTTGGAGTAGTTGGCCGTTCCCAGTTTGAAACTGCTTCTATCTTGGAGGGGTCAACCAACACTCCTTCTCTATTGATCACGTGCCCTAAGAATTGTACCTCATTTTTCCAAAACTCACACTTGGAGAACTTGGCATATAACTGCTCTTTCCTGAGTATTTCTAAGGTTATCCTTAAATGTTCAGCGTGTTCTGCCTCTGTCTTTGAGTAGATGAGAATATCATCAATGAAAACTATCACGAATTGGTCCAAATATTCCTTGAACACTCTATTCATTAGGTCCATGAAGGCTGCTGGGGCGTTGGTCAATCCAAATGACATAACTAAGAACTCATAATGTCCGTATCTGGTGCGGAATGCAGTCTTCGGGATATCTTCAGGTTTGATCTTCAGTTGGTGATATCCTGTTCTCAAATCAATCTTAGAGAAGTATTCAGCTCCTCTTAGCTGGTCAAACAAATCGTCTATCCTGGGCAATGGATACTTATTCTTTATGGTTAGCTTGTTCAATTCTCTGTAGTCGATGCATAACCTCATACTTCCATCCTTTTTCTTAACAAACAACACTGGTGCGCCCCAAGGCGACACACTGGGCCTTATCATGCCCTTATCCAACAATTCCTGTAATTGTTTAGCTAGTTCTTTCATTTCTACTGGGGCTAGTCGGTACGGGGCCTTCGAAACTGGCGCCGTCCCCGGGGCTAATTCGATGGCAAACTCAATTACCCTATCAGGTGGTAGTCCAGGAAGATCTTGTGGGAACACGTCCTCGAACTCATTAACTACCAGAATGTCCTGCAATCTTGGCACTTCCTTCTGAGTATCTATAACGTAGGCTAAATAAGCCTCGTTCCCTTTTCGTAACAATCTCTTGGTTTGCGCCATGGTCAGAATTTTCTGGGTCTGTCGCATCCCCTTAAACACTATTTCTTTCTTCCCTGGGGTTTTCAACTTAACCTTTTTCCCTTTACAATCTATCTGCGCATCATTGCGAGACAACCAATCCATACCCAAAATGACATCGAATTCCCCTAGCTTAAAAGGAATTAAATCGACATAGAAGGATCGTCCTCCTATTTCTAGCTTACAATCGGGGTGAATTTGATTAACCGGTACGATTTCCTGATTAGCTATTTCTACTTGTAAGGAATCTCTTAGTTGCTGGGTTTTAAGTTTCAACTTATGCGCAAAATCTCTAGATATAAAAGACTTAGTTGCTCCTGAATCAAATAAGACATTTGCACTGACTGAATTAAGAGAAAAAGTACCTGCTATCACATCTGTGTCCCTCACGGCATCTTGTACTGACATATTGAAGGTCCTAGCAGTTGGTGGCCTATTTGAGGCAACCTTGCTTGCTCCTGATGCTGCTGGTTTGCTCTTTGGGCAATCCTTCCTCATGTGCCCTCGCTGTCCACACTGGAAACAGGTTGTGCTGTTAGGGATGACCGTGGTGCAAGAGGTGGCATAATGCCCAGCTCGCCCACACTTATAACAGTTTATCTGCTTCAGGTTGCACACCCCGGAGTGCCTCTTCCCACAAGTAGCACACAATGGCAATAGAGGTCGAGAAGGGTTGGAACGGGACATTCCTGATTGATGGCCGCCCTGGCTCACACTTACACTAGCAGATGGTTTAAACCCCATATTCCTCCCTGGTAGGGAAACCGCTCCTCGATTAAACTTGGTTGGGGGTTTTCCTCCAGCGGATCTTCCGCCCATACTAACATGCTTTCTCTTTATCCCCCCTTTCTCTCTCTCTCTCTGCATCTGATCACTACCAGCCTCCACAATGGTTGCCTTCTGCACCAAGGTGGCATAATCTGTAATCTCTAAAACAGCCACCCTATTCTGGATCCACTGTTTCAGCCCTTGTTGAAACCTGTTAGCTTTCTTCTCTTCTGTGTCTACAAACTCTGGCACAAATCTTGATAGCTCAGTAAATTTAGCCTCATAGTCAGCCACTGACATATTGTTCTGTTTCAGTTCCAAGAACTTAAGTTCCATCTGGGTTTTCATGAACTTCGGGAAGTACTTCTCCAGGAATAATTGTTTGAACCTTTCCCAGGCTATGACAGCATCAGTCTCCATGTTTTTCTTGGCTTCCCACCAATAATTGGCCTCTCCCTTTAGTAGGTAAGTAGCAAAAACAGTCTTCTGAGCCTCATTGATACTCAGGATCTCAAAAGACTTTTCCATTTCTTTGACCCAGGCCCTCGCCTCAACGGGATCAGCCGATCCGTGGAACTCTGGGGGCTTAAGGGACTTAAAGGCCCTAAAGGAATTTGCCACTGAAGTGTTGTTGCTTGGTGGTGGTTGGGGGTATTGGTTCAAATTCTGCCTAAGTAGATCCATAAACTGGCCCATGGGGTTTCCACCCTGGTTCTCCCCTTCCTGTTCTACTTCAGTTTCTCCACCCTCTATTTCCCTTTCAAATTCTTCAGAGTACAGGGGTTCATCCTCTGCTCCATACTGGGAATCTTCTTGCTCATTATAGTCCTGATCTTGTTCCTCACTACTTCCACGGTTTTCCTCGTGTTGGTTGTGACTCTCTTGGTCAGTAGATTCGCGGGGGTTAGCCCTAGTGCCCATCCGTCTTGGAGGCATTTTACTGAAAATTTGGAAAATTATACGTTAGGTTCACTTACCGGTTTTAAAGGATTTTTCCTTGCACATTTCTTTACATGATTGGGTTTTAAAAATCCCACAGTTTTATATCTCATGGAAACTTAATCGAAAAGTAATACATATGCTAATAAACTCGTGATCACTTCCCAACAAAATTGTAATGACTGAAATGGAAACAAATATAAACCAGGTACCGAAAAGGTACAACATCCGAGTTACAACGATAGTTTAAAGTATAGCCATCCTAGCAACAACAACAAGTCAAAAGTGAAATATGCTGTCTATCTGTCTAGTCTGCAAAAAGGGAAAACAAGTACAAGAAAACCATCCCTACAAAAGCCGGCACTACTATGTCCGTACATGACTAGACAACTAGACCACTGCATCACTACATCTGAAATCAGCCGCCACGACGAAACATCCTCCGAACCCTCCCCATGGCGATGCGGAAAACCTCCTCAGCCGCTGCTCTGTCTACCCTACCATGCCCATCAGTAGGCAACTGTCGCACCCTCACCCGAGCCCTCAGCTCGATGCGGGTCACAGCCCTATACCCAACTCTGTCACTGATAGTCCTCCTGCCCTGCACCCTCATCCGGGCGGCTCTCTCTGCTGCTAACTCACTCCTAGACTCTGCCAACCTGGCATCTGCCACAGATAACTCTCTATAAAGCCCGTTCACAATCAAGTTGTGAACACATACTGGGACTCCTCCTATCGGGGCATGAGGTGGGGTGGATGGCTCAGCTGGAGCGGCAGTCTCTGTCTGCTGGGGCTCTGGGGTAAGCTCCTCAAACTCGTCGGGGTAGGGGCTCACAGGTAGTGGTGGTGGGGTAGGGGCTCTCTCAACAGGGAGGAGTGGCACAAAAAGTCCAGAACTCCCTACAGCACCAACTACTGGCTCATCTATATCTCCCTCAACACCCTCATCCACCGGCACCACCTGATCCGTGGTCATGTCAGTGTCATCTCCCATAGTCCTGAACTCAGTCATAACCCAATAATCATCATCCTCAACCACTAACTCAGCATCCTGTCCTGTCTGGATCCCCTCCGGGTCCTCCTCCCCCTCAGTCTCAACAACATCTGTGTCAGCATCATCCTGGACCTCCTCAGGGTCCTCCTCCTCAGACTCGATCACATCAGTATCAGCCTCAACCTGGACCTCCTCAGCGTCCTCCTCCTCAGGCTCAGTATCCTCCTCCGGCAAGTGCTCATAGTATGGGTCCCTAGTCCGGAACATGTCCTCATCATGCTGTCTCGCAGCTGCCTCCTGGGCCGACAAGTCGCTCGCCTACACAAGACGAACTATGTTACTATCATGATACTTAAAAGTTCCCGTAAGGGTTTTAGGTGAACCTGGCAAGGGTTCTTATTATATTATTGAATTTATTATTATATAACGTCGTATCATCTCTTGGGATATATAACTCTCGCTCTGATACCATCTCTGTAACACCCCCAGATCCGGGGTCAGGGATCTGGTGGTTACGGTCTTACATCCATTCATAATACTTGACTTGAGTCCACAATAAATAAATCACATGCTGTGACCCCACAATAATTACCACTCACACACACAACAGTTATAGTCCTAGAGATGAAATTGAAATAAGTCTTACATTAAAGGGTTTACGAATAAAAGTTATTACAATCCCAAAAGGATAACATCATAGGTTTAAAAGTTTTGCCGTTGATTACATTAATTATACATATAGATAAACAGGAAACAAAAGCTGTCTAACTATGCTACCTCAGCAATGGCGGCTTGCATCTCAGCGGGTAGTCCGGTGGGTCGGGTAACCTGCTTGCGCCGAGTGCGCCTGACGCGAGCCATCTGTCCTAGCTGTTGTTGTGACATAATATAAACAAAGCAAGGGTGAGCGAAAGCCCACCAACAAATATATAACTGAACGATAATTTAAAACAGTTCAAAGCTATCTTTTAAACCATATGCCATGCATTTACGGAAATGATGCCAGTATAACATGAACGATGAAGTTACAAGGTAACTTAAAGTATTTGTTTGAAGAAATATCTGCTACATCAAAGTAAGCGAGATATTATTATCGTTAATAAGAAGAGGAACTTGCAAGAAAGGGTTGCAATTCCAGTTATGACTCTTTTCCAACTCTGCCAACAGTAATCATGTTGCAGGAAATAAATGAATTTGGATGATGAACCAATGATGGAGTATTCACCGCGCCCGCTGTTCCAATCTTGATGATCAGTCGAGATCGTACAGCTCAATTTAGATTTACTACCGGTAGAAGGAAGAACTGACGGCTTTACTTGTATACCGCCATGCTAGCTCTCCCCGGCCAACGGTTGGGCCAAGGGGATGGACCGGCGCTACTCGGCCTCTTACACGACTCCTAGTTCAAATATAATTCATGATTCTGAATATAACGTTCGTCCCCCTTTCCCCAAGTATAATACTTGTTGATAAGACTCCACAAAGTAGTCGTATCTAGTTGGAAAGGAAAATTTACCAATAACTCCCAAGCTATCACTTGGTAACGGATATCAACTTGTTCCAGTAATCTTACCCCTCGAAAGATGAGAAGGTAAACAACGACTTAATAAGTCAACAGCACCCGAGTTGCGGGTGAAGGGAATACTTTATGACCGGGAAGTCGACAAGATAAATAACATTTTTCCAAGTAAGGTTCCCTTATTATTAAGAAGATAGACTCAAAGATGAATGATGTCTGGGAACCTTTCTTGATATAAGATTAACAATAATATGACTTCGAAATATTTTCTGTAATAATTGAAGAAGATAAACCTTATCGAGGTTATTCTAAGTATGGAATAAATATTCAGGGAATATTTATTGAATTAAAATATTTTACAGAATATTTGGGAATATGAAAGAATATCTTTAATCAGAGTATTTCTCAAAATAATCCCTGAAGAGATATCAGGGGAATATTTATTGAATAGATAAATATTTAAATGAATATTCAAAACAATATTCATTAATTAATAAGACCTGAAAAGAATATTTAAGGTAATAATCATAATTAATTAGGAAATTTAAATGAATATTCAAAAGTAATATTCATTGAATGAATAATATCCTAAATGAATATCAAGTAATATTCATTTAGTAATCCAAGCCTTAAGGAATATTCGAGATAATATTCGATAATTAAATCAAGCTTCAGATGAATATTAAAATAATATTCATCAAGTATTTAATATCTTAAATGAATATTCGAAAGTAATATTTATTTAATAAAATAATAATCTAAAAGAATATCCAAATGATATTCATCTAACAGTCTCATCTTTAGAAGAATATTCGAAATAATAGTCGATAATCAATTCGACTCTGAATGAATATTGAGAAGTATTATTCGTTGAATAGTTAAATTCAAATAATTATTTGAAGTAAGGATCGTTAAAATAATTAGTCTCGAACGAATATTCAAATAATATTCGTCGCCCAAATAATAGAAAATATTTACTTAAATATTTTCTCCCGAGGTAATCTCGATATATCAAGAAATATTGACTCCCGGTCTATATTTGATGAGTAAAGATGTATACGCCCTTCTATGAGGGTCTTATATTAACCGGCTTATAACTGATGTATAACTATCTAGCTTATAAGCCAACAATAACATTCAGGGAACAAGTATATCAATTCAACTTGAAAGTAGGCATGCATGCAATGGCATATGTATATCAGCAATCATATATATATATTTATTCACTCACAACAACAGCCTAAAAGAAGGGAATTGAAACTTGCCTGGTAGTCGAGTACGGTAAGGGGTAGTGGTAGCGGGTCCCGGTTCAGCCTGGTGATCTATAAATAGCCAAGGCATTTGGGATTAATCACTTAACATATAAAAGTTAAGTTATACTTAAATCGAAACACGTTCTTGAGTTATCTCGTTATACCCCTTTTTAGTGGATTACTTATTATCACTGATCCGACCCGACATTCGTTCGTTAACACGACATGTCACTGCACTTATACTTGGGACACACTTAAGTCATATGAGTTCTAAGGTCGATCGTTACGAACCAATATTTTACTCCGAGTTTTATCGCCCGTTTTCTAAGTGTTTCACCAAAGTTATAAAAGAGTCGTCTTTTAGGGGTTCGTTCGCGTTTAACCTTGACTCGAACATTTTTAATAAATCGAAACATGCTCTTTTTGACATACGGTTTTCTTTCACACCTTCCTTCTTACCCCTAGTATTTATTTACCAAGATTTGT
Organism: Saposhnikovia divaricata; assembly: GCA_036435485.1. Taxonomy (NCBI): domain Eukaryota; kingdom Viridiplantae; phylum Streptophyta; class Magnoliopsida; order Apiales; family Apiaceae; genus Saposhnikovia; species Saposhnikovia divaricata. Next base: position 46,949,097 of record CM071594.1, on the reverse strand, counting down.
CATGACGTTACTTAGCTTACGAGGGTTCAATTTCAGTTACGAACTTTTGTTTACGGGTTCGAACTACTTTTAGTAATTTAGTCATAAATCCTAAACCGTAAGTCCGTTTCACATGATCTTTATATCAAAACGAAGCTTAGAGCATTACCTATCCTATCATGGCAGATAAGGTCTCTGGACAGTAGGGGTTCAACATGGAAAATGGCATACAAAACATGGTATTGTAAAATCGGGCATTATAACGGCTGTAAATCGAATATCTATCAATTTCGAATCTTCCCATAAACATAGCATCCAACCCAAACAACATATACATGACTTATATACATGAACTGAGGCCAAGCAATGCCTTTCCGTTCATCTAAACTATTTTTAACATTTATCAAAACTACATCATATACATGCTTATAATCATGCTAATATCACATCTTATACTAAAACCCATCAAGAGCATGCAAAATCTCAAGGTAAAGCCTAGGGTTTAAAGTTGTTATACCTTCCTTGGAGTATGATCTAGCCTCTCTATGCTTGGTATGATCCTTAGAAGTGCTTAAGCTTGCTAAATCAACCAAAGAAATCAAGGAAAAACAAGATTAGTTCATGAAAACACTATTCACCCTCCTCTTAAATCATTTTTTTGAAAATGGAAAAAGAAGAGATTGAAGCTAGGATTTTGAGGAGATCATTTATATGAAATGTAAGTCTCACCATAAAAGTTTCAAGATCAACAAATGGTTGGAAGTTGGATTTTGAGTTTGGAATTTCCAAGAAGGTCGAATGGAGCTTCAAGGGAGAGTTTTATGTTCTTTTGTGTTGGTTGATTTGGAATAATGCATAAAGTGACATTTGCTAGATAATATCTCATCCAAGTGGGGTTAGTGGAGTGTGATGTAATGGATGATGATTTTTGTAGGACAAGTGTTGAAGATTGGATGGTTTAAGGCTTAACCAAGTGATTTGATTTTCTAAGTACTAGTTGATCTCTAATGGTTCTAGTTCCTTGATTCTAGTTTGGTTAGTAGATATTTTATACATAGCACATGCATGCATCTTAGTCTCTGCTTGCTCTTTTGTCCGGTTATTGCTCGATTCGATTGATCGTTCGTGAGAATATTTCACGGATTTCTAATTAGGGTTTACCGGGAATCCTCTTTAATATTAATACTTTCATTCTCCATCTTTCATTCTAACTTTCCATTTTATACTCCTTTAATCCATTCGTTAATTACTTAAGGCTATCAGTGTCCAGGGAACTCTCGGAGAAAATAAAAGTGCTCTTTTTCTGAATCCGACAGCTTTTACATACACTTATTTTCCTCCTGGATCACTAATACGAACTCAGAAATCCGTTCCGAATACCGGGTATATCATTATTATAATAATATCCAAATTCCACCAAAATCACTATTCATCACTTATTTTTATTTAATTCCTATAATTAGGAAAATGAACCTGGTTCACTCTCGAGTGCTTCTTAACCTTTTTACGGAACCGTTGGACTTATAATAGGTATTGATTTGGATGACATAAGAGTAATCTTACTTGAAGTAATATACTTATATTCTTAGGAGATAGATCATTCTTATCTATGCCGTCAACCAAAAGTATTCTGCATGACATATAAGTAATTGAATTCAAATCCGTTCCATTTATTTAATAGATCTTCGTTACATCGCAGTCATAACCACTATTCATTCTTACATCATTAAATACATAAAAGTTTTAATTCCACCCAAAATCTGGGTTCTTACACACAGCATTAAGATCATACTGATGCCTAATGATAGAGATTTGAGTATCCCACTCCTCAGGCAAAGCTCTAAGAAACTTGGTGTTCGAGTCTTCTGGTTCATATTCTTTACCCACCAGAGATAGATTATTCAATAATGTCAGAAATCTATCATACAGATCAGTGAGGCTCTCATCAGATTTTGCATCAAACTGCTCGTACTCTTGAATCAACAGAGCCCTTCTATTTCTTTTGATAGATTCAATACCCTAGCATTGAGTTTCCAAAGTTTCCCAGATCTCCTTAGCAGTTTTACATGCTATCACTCTGTTTGACATGACAACATCAAGGATATTATGAAGAATGTTCTTCACCTTTGCATCTCTGAGTACTTCAGCCTTTTCCTCAGGAGTCCATTCAGCCTTTGTCTTCTAAACATAGTGCTCAGGTATAGTATTTGTTCTAGCAACCAGTCTCTTAGGTATATATGGACCATCATATATTCGATCGAGATAGTTAGGATCAGTTGCCTCCAGATACATCAACATCTTTACCCTCCATGTGGGGTATTCAGCCTTTTTGAGAACAAGGATTTTAATACTTTCATACTTGCTTGTCGACATCTTAAGATCGTTTCTGATTGTAATTAATCAGTTTGCTTTGATACCAATTGTTGCCCAGTAATTAACAATTGTAGAAGGGGGTTGAATACAATTGTATAAGATTTTCGACTTAAACAGAAATAATAGCACAAGTATGAATAAATAACAGCTTTATTAATTCTGATATAAAACTGTTACAAACTCTCTCAAGAAATTCTTATGTTCTTGAGAGATGTTAGGTTACAAGATAATTCGTGTAAGCGATTACATAATGTAAAACCTAAACTGTGTTTATATATTGTACACAGCTGCAATATTAATTACAAGATATATCAAATCAATTACATACGTCTCTTAGTACATATCTTGAATGATAGCTGCGTTCCTATAAATCAGGAACCGACATATCAATCTCCCTTGATTCCTGGACTGATGTATATCCTCGTGTAATCCTGATCATCATCTAATCCTGATGATAGCCTAATACTGACGGTGCATTACTGATGATGTCATCATCAGTATCTAATCAGTAGTCCAGATCCTGATCATCCCTTGAATCAATATCTAACATAAATCATCTGAAAAAGAGATCTGTAATCTGTTTATCCTCAAGATCAGATTAATACAAATTATTTCTCTTCTTCATATATCATCTTTCTTGCTTCCGTTATAACAGCCATCAAACACATAGATGATAGGTTCACCAAGATTCGAATCCTCAAACTCTTCTTACCGAGAAAAGATAGCTAGATATCCACTGGGCTACAATTTATTGAATTATGTGTATTGTTTAGTTGATTTTAAATTTGTAAACGGCGAAATAAACAAAAAAGAGAGGAGGTTTTCCAAAATCTAACCTGTTGGACACTTTTAAGACTTTTGAAATTTAACTCTATTAAGAAATTCCAAAACATATACTCCTAACAAAGAATTTTGTGAAATACCCTGCCGCCTACACTCGAACAGTGCGCTTTACTGATTGTAGTTAGTCATTGTTGTAACATCCCGTATTTTTATTATAATATTTTTGGGTATATTATTTTATTATTTTATATTATGGATTAAAAAATATCAGTTAGATAATATTTATATTAGTTTATGTGTAAATATATGTTTTTTTAGTAATTAGGATACTATTAGTAAAAAAAAAGAGAATAAAAGAGAAGATTAGAAAAAGAGAAAAAAATAGATACATACGTTACTTTTATTAAGAGAGGAAAGAGAAGAGAGATCGGGAGAAGAGAGAAGAGATAAAAGAGAAGAGGAAAAAGGAGGAAGAAGAGAAGAATTGTAGCAAGACTTAGGAGGAGGGCTTGTGGAGTTCAAGGTAATAGATTAAATCCTTTGTTATATGTATATATGCGATTATACTTGAAGTAGGTGTTAGGACTTATGAGATTCATGATTTTCGTTACATGAATTAGGGTTTTTGGAGTAGATGGGCTGAATTTCTTGAATAGCATTCATAATCTTTGGATTTTAAAGTACGGATTTTGTGTTATTACTTTCGCCTTCGCATTATCTCTCACTCTTTCCTTGTTTTCGATCTTTTGTATAATCTAATTTCTTATAAAATTCGTATCTCATTCATTATTCGTCAGAATGTTATGATTTTGGTCTCCTTGGAAAGATAATTTGATTATCCTTGATTTTTTTTCTTTACGTTTTCTGAAATTCTGCCTGCAAGTATGAGTTTTCTTCAATTTTTGTTACCTACCAGTTTGATTCCGAAATTGTGATATCTATCTGTGAAAAATCGTAGTAAATTGAATAATTATCCGAAAATTGTGAGTAATATCATTCTGGAAAGATCTTTTCGTGTTCTACATTTTCTGTTCATATTTCTCTGTCAAATTCGGTGATTTTGATATCTTAAACATCAAATTATTGTTGTGATCACGGGTTGATTCTGTTCTGCCAGTCCACATTTTCATTGTTTCTGAATTCGTTACTTTTCCCTTTTTAACGAGCCTTACTATTCTGGAAAGGTCTCAGAATCCTCTATGACTTTCGTGTTTTATAATTTTCAATTTGAGTTAATCTTTATAGAGTAAATTGCTATTCTTTGAGACTGGTCAGGTTCTGAAAATTTATGTTCAATCGTCTACTTTGTACAATATTTGAGTGTGTGATATTTGAGTATGTGTTATCTGTTATTTGTGATGTACGTATGATTTCAGAGATATTGTGAGATCATTTCTTTTTTGAGTAAGTTATTTATGATTTTATTATGATTTGGGAGATATTGTAAGACTCCGTCATGAGTGGAGAGAATCTCGTGCTTGGCACCTCCTATGCGGTGTATTTAAATAGTATGGGCATGTCGTCGATGTTATGGGACACGTATAGTCATGACTATTGTGTATGTTTGGCCATTTGGGTAGCATTGTGCTTTTTGCCGTGCAAGCCCCTGTAAGATTTTGGGTAGCATTTGATTTGTGCTATGCAAGCCCTTGTAAGGTTTGATGACTACATATTCTGAATGACCGAAAATGTAGGACATCCTGTAACATTATCTCCCATGTCAGTAAGTAAAGTTTTGTTTTTGATAATAATGCTGATTATTATGTGTAAGTGGTAAGATTAATTGTTTTGAATATTATTTATAAGTGTATATGTATGTGTAAGACTCGAATTATATTTTATCGGTTATTTCTTTGGTTATGTTAATGTGTTAATTATGCGTAAGTGATATGATTATTTATAAGAGCATGATTATTTTTATTTGGAGTTATTTATTTTTATATTGTGAGTTGAGTATCTACTTTCTATTATCTCATTCGCTACATCTATTGTTCTTTTATTCAGATATTCATTTTTATTCTTAACTTGTTCTGCTATTTAATTTGTTCAGCTTGTGATTCGTTTTATATCCGTATATGAGCCTTTCGCTCACTGTCGGTTCTTTGTTTTTCTTATTCCTCCCGGCAGGTGATCTTATTAGGTGGGCTACTTATTTGGAAGAGTGCGAATAGCAATATCTTGAGGAGTTTATTTATTATTTTGAGGTAGCCCATTTGTTTGGATGTTAAAGTTGGTATCAGAGCTAGAGTTTATAGATTCTCTAGACTTGCCTTTAGGCTTGGATTGTGAGATTTGGGTAGTGGTAAGATAGAGTTTCAGCATTAGACTTGCCTTTAGGCTTGACCTGTGAGTATGGGTAGACCGTGTGATGGATGTTTAGTTAAGACTATTCTTTGATTGTGTTCTTCTGATAACTTTTTGTGATGGTTTAGAATTTTCTTTCTGTGTGATCTTTAGTCGTGTTCAATATGACGGAGCTACTAAATAGATGTGGATCGTGGATGCTCTTCCGCAAACGTCAGATCGTTCGTGCATATTTGATCCATGGAGGATAACAAGAAGGACGTTCTCTATTTCGACATAGTCTTATTCTAAGCACAAAAGTATAAATTGAGGTTTTTCGGTATGTTAGTAATTCAAGAGGCCAACGATATATAAATGCAATCAAGCAAACTTTCGACGTATTCGACAAGTAAGCGACTGAGAGATGCAACGTTTCAGATAGACCAGAGTTTGTTTTGTGAGTAGAAGACTTTACGCCCTACCCAAGATTATATTATACAACATACGACAGATTCTAGAAGATGATGATCTGGGTCAGACACAACGACAACATTCAAGCTATTCAAGAGACCAGAGGAAAATATTTGTACACGTTATCCTTAGATGCTTGAGTAGAGGTGTGCAAAATTAATTTCGAGAACGAAATTTCTGTTAGGAGGGAAGAATGTAACATCCCGTATTTTTTTTATAATATTTTTGGGTATATTATTTTATATTATAGATTAGAAAATATCAGTTAGATAATATTTATATTAGTTTATGTGTAAACATATGTTTTTTTAGTAATTAGGATACTACTAGTAAAAAAAAAGAGAATAAAAGAGAAGAATAGAAAAAGAGAAAAAGAGAAAAAAATATATATACATACGTTACTTTTATTAAGAGAGGAAAGAGAAGAGAGATCAGGAGAAGAGAGAAGAGATAAAAGAGAAGAGGAAAAGGAGGAAGAAGAGAAGAATTGTAGCAAGACTTAGGAGGAGGGCTTGTGGAGTTCAAGGTAATAGATTAAATCCTTTGTTATATGTATATATGCGATTATACTTGAAGTAGGTGTTAGGACTTATGAGATTCATGATTTTCGTTACATGAATTAGGGTTTTTGGAGTAGATGGGCTGAATTTCTTGAATAGCATTCATAATCTTTGGATTTTAAAGTACGGATTTTGTGTTATTACTTTCGCCTTCGCATTATCTCTCACTCTTTCCTTGTTTTCGATCTTTTGTATAATCTGATTTCTTATAAAATTCGTATCTCATTTATTATTCGTCAGAATGTTATGATTTTGGTCTCCTTGGAAAGATAATTTGATTATCTTTGACTTTTGTTCTTTACGTTTTCTGAAATTCTGCCTACAAGTATGAGTTTTCTGCAATTTTTTTTACCTACCAGTTTTATTTCGAAATTGTGATATCTATCTGTGAAAAATCGTAGTAAATTGAATAGTTATCCGAAAATTGTGAGTAATATCATTCTGGAAAGATCTTTTCTTGTTCTACGTTTTCTGTTCATATTTCTCTGTCAAATTCAGTGATTTTGATATCTTAAACATCAAATTATTGTTGTGATCAGGGGCTGATTCTGTTCTGCCAGTCCACATTTTCATTGTTTCTGAATTCGTTACTTTTCCGTTTTTAACGAGCCTTACTATTCTGGAAAGGTCTCAGAATCCTCTACGACTTTCGTGTTTTATAATTTTCCATTTGAGTTAATCTTTATAGAGTAAATTGCTATTCTTTGAGACTGGTCAGGTTCTGAAAATTTATATTCAATCGTCTACTTTGTATAATATTTGAGTGTGTGATATTTGAGTATGTGTTATCTGTTATTTATGATGTACGTATGATTTCGGAGATATTGTGAGATCATTTCTTTTTCGAGTAAGTTATTTATGATTTTATTATGATTTGGGAGATATTGTAAGACTCCGTCATAAGTGGAGAGAATCTCGTGCTTGGCACACTAACAGCCATCCAGAAAATAATGCACTTCACATGGCAATTTAACGAGATTAGAGACACAAGGGACCACAGTGACACTATATTCACTGCAACTGCTACTTTAAACAAATAGCAAGGGTCCACTCTTCACTATATATATATAAAGACGAGACTATATAAAGCAAAATCCAAGCAATATTCCTAGAACCCTAGTTTTTGCAGTGTAAATAATCAAGCACGGTTCTTTTACAACAACACCCCAAACAAAAAACTTAGAACACTAGTTTTTGCAGTGTAAATTAACATCGATAGATAGATAGGTTACCTGAATAATCTGGATGTTCTTTCGGAGCGTAGGCATCTTTGTCCGCACGATCTCGTAACACCCACACCATTGTTTAGTCCGATCGAATTCTTCAAAACCTAATTCATTTTGGGTTCTCGTTTGGGTAAAGTAAAACCTAATTGAACTGGGCTTTTGTTTGGGTAAAGTACCGATACATATATTGCATAACCGATACATATAACTGAAATGTCATTTTTACCCCCAACCTGGCAGACGGCGTTAGAGACATTTAACGGAAAGGGGCATCTCGTAACAAAAAGTGAAGTGCAGTATAGCCCGTGGTACTTTCTAAAGTCTAGTATCCAAAGTGGTCTGACAGGTAAACTGCACGTACACAAAGTGCACTTTACTCTTATTTTTATTTGGAGTTATCTATTTTTATATTGTGAGTTGAGTATCTATTTTCTATTATCTCATTCACTATGTCTATTGTTCTTTTATTCAGATGTTCATTTTTATTCTTAACTTGTTCTGCTATTTAATTTGTTCAGCTTGTGATTCGTTTTATATCCTATTGTTCTTTTTATTCAGATGTTCATAAGACCCAAGGGGAGTTCTTCTTAAATTAAATGAATAAATTTATCGATGGGAACCTCTTAATAGAGTGTCTAAGGGGGATTCGTGAGAATGTTTTCAGGTAGGGTGGTAGGCTTGATGATAATGCTTAAGAGGTTTTTATTCTTAACTTGTTCTGCTATTTAATTTGTTCAGCTTGTGATTCGTTTTATATCCGTATATGAATCTTTCGCTCACTGCCGGTTCTTTATTTTTCTTATTCCTCCCAGCAGGTGATCTTATTAGGTGGGCTACTTAGTGGGAAGGGTGCGAATAGTAATACCTTGAGGTGTTTATTTATTATTTTGAGGTACCATTTGTTTGGATGTTAAAATTGTTGTTTTAAGACATCTCTGTTTCCGTGGTCAATACTTATTATAGAGTAGCAACACACACGTACATTCTAACAGAAATAGTGTTATAATTTATCTAATTGTATTGTATGCACCTGTATCTTCTAACAACTAATTTGATTTTGGGCTTTTACATTAGACTAGGTTCTTGGGCTGGGCTGTTATAAAATAAAAAAATTAAATCGATTTTTCAGATTCCCGAGTGAGCAACTGCAGCTTCTCGCCTTCACGTCCCTCCATCCCTGTCCCCTGGTAGTATGTTAGCTAAGATAGTATGATTTTTTAGACACACACACTAAGTAGACGATAGTATGCTTGAACATTCTAGCAAAACAACTTCCACAATTGTTCCAGTCCTCCACATAGTTAAATTTCGGTAACAAGTCCGGTTGCTCAAGAGTTTATGTTGTGTTTGGTTGGGAAGAATGAAATGGAATGGAATCAATGAAATTAAAAGAAAAAAAATGAAGGTAGAGGGAAGATTTAGAAAATAAATGAATAGATACAAAATTTCTATGATGAAAAATGTGAAGAAATTGAATGTTCAATAGATGAGTTTGAGTTCTAGTTCAAATGATTAAGAATGGAATGGATGAATGAATGAATATTTTAGACATATTTCATAGTTCAAATTTCATTCCATTCCTTTTTATTCGATTCATCCCAACCAAACAAAAGGTTAATCCTTAAGAAATGGACCTCAACGTCTGCAAAATTACTTGTTATGAATGGCTGGGTACTTATTTGTGTGTCCTCTACAGCTTTAATCAAGATTTATAACAATTAACAACTCAATATATCCCTGTGGAACATCCGATGAAATTGAAACTATATGTAGAACAACCACTCAGTAAGTTTTACACAGATCGAATGCTGAGCAAATCCTTTGCTAACAGAGATTCACGATCTTTTTAATTGTAGTTTCATTATCATAAAAGCTATTATCTCTACTGGAAAAAAATCTAGGTCCTGCTAAGTAGTCACTAACCCATGGCCATGTTTGTTTTAAGGGATTATAATCCCCAAATTATTACCTTATAAATCCCAAATGTAAGGGATTATAATCCCATGAATTCACATTTTGATCATTATTTTAGTTCACTCCCATGGGATTATAATACCTTGTGAAAGAAGGTATTATAATCCCATAGAAATGAATCAAAAAGATGATAGCAATATACCTCCATGGGATTATAATCCTTTAAATTTAAGAAAGATAGTGTAATTTTTCAAGGATTATAATCCCCTAAAACAAACATGGCCCATGTGTACAATACAATCGACCAGAAAGAAAGAATCACTGATATCACGATATGCAGCTACATCATACATAACTAAGAATGTGCTATACATTATTGCATTTGAAATTTGTATATTATTGATTCCAGCATCTTATTAAACGGTCAAATATCGATGCCCGTACTTATATAACTTCCATAGTTCGCACTTTGCAGTACAGGTTAATCTTCCGTACTTATAAATTATGTAAATCTCGTCATCCTACTACTATAATCTAAACAATGAGCTGTTTATTAAAATGATGGCGCTGTTTCTCAAGTTCCAAGTGTTTTGGGATCAAATTTTTAGTTGACGACTTGATGGATATGCCGAAATCTATGATGGCATATTCGCATAGAGCTCAAGGTCAACTCTACAAAACAGATTGAGAAGAGAAACGCCTTATCACCTAGACCTCCGGTTTCTACGTAAACTCCATGTGTTAAACAACAAGTTGCAGACTAAAGAAATGTAACAATGCTACATGTTATCACTAAATAAGAAGCACTTCTCTATTGTCTATTTTTATTTCAATGTTGGTTATAGCATCTCATTCAGAGTCAACTTATAGAAGCCCGTGCGTATGTAGTTATATTACAACTGCTGTATCACGCAGTACATGTTCATCTTGTACCCATTTTCGTACTTGTTAACTTGTATATCTTATATATGTAGCTTGACTTGACTACCTTCTATTCTAATTTAATATACGGGCTGTGTATTGACTCTTCAATTCTTTTCTTTCCATTTTGCAATGTTGGTTAGAGTTGATCTTGTAGATTCAGTGGCGTGCTTTGATTGATTTTAATTAGTTAATTCAAGCACCGAAGGGTTCAGATCATTAGGCTCTGCTCTACCTCCCATGTCGAATGGGAGATTTAATAAGGGAGCTTGGATTGGAATTGCTAGTCATTAGCTAATTAAATATGTTATACCTTAAGCTCATAGCTGGGATCATTATTTGTCGGTATAACTCCATAACAACTAACAACTCTTTCGCGTTCCGCTTTGTAACATAAACGAAACCATCTGTGCGTAGGGATGTTTTGTTATAAGTTGTCATGGAAACAAAACTCATGAAATCATTACATACCTACACTTAAATAGACGTTGATACACTCTTCATTATACTTGAGCGTGTTTAAGAACAAATATCTACCAAAGAGAGCAACATTTAGAGCCATTTTATTTTAAAACTCATGAAATTAGGGTACTTTCTCTCCGGACCTATTGAGCCTTGTGCACTTGGGGAATACACAATTTATGTTTTACTGATTAAAGAATGCCGCATTAAACTTCGAGGTATATAACAGTGGAATATCCTGAAGTACCAATTACATTTCATAGTTTATAACTCAAGTCAATGAGCGTACGGGCAGTTCCCACCGTACATTTGTTCAAAGAAAATATAATGTCTATATTAGTTCCTGGAAATGATGCTCGATCGATCAGTTGCCTCTATGCCTCCTTACATTGACTTATGCATACAGCTACCTATTATTGTAGCTTCATCTCACGTTTGTCAGCTGATGGCCGACATAGGCGACCCTTGAATTATTTTTTGTTTATGTACACCTTCTTTTTAACCAAAAAAAACAAAGATAGACTAAAAACATTAATAGCAGTATGAGTTCTTGTCTTCTGAACATGAATTCAGTGTGATCAGTCTGAGAGTTTTTGTCCCTCCTGCATTCTGTTAAGTAACCATCTTATTTAAAACCTTATTTAAAACCTTAAGGTATTACAGGAAGGCCCCCAACGGGATCTTACACTATTCAACACATTCATAAGTAGTTCAAGTTCGTAATCGACTGAAATGAAATATAATTGTTCGCTTTGTATTAACATGCATAGAAACCATCTACATATTTCTGCAGAATTGAATATAGAACTGAACGAATAACTAAGATTCCAACAGACTGGAAAGTAGATAATTTGTTATATAAGAATAGGGCTGTAAATGGAGTCTGAATTTCATTCTCGAGTCACACACTCCTTGTTAAGAAATATCTCGGGGAACCGAGTGACTAACTTGCATGTCCCAGTGAACTAAAATAAGAGTAGTATTAAGGGTGCACGCTTAGAATTGTGAATAGGTCTTATCACTTGCTGCGTTCCTTCTTTGTCCATTTATAACTAGGCCTCAGAATACAAGTAATTTATTATCTGTGTAACTAGCCTTCGAAAGAATACAAGTATCAATCAAGACATTTATTTATATAAACAAATAACTACAACCTATAATTATTATAGAAGTTCTTAGTAAAACACACGTGGTGCCTGTTATTAAAAAAAAAACCTACAAACCGTGCAATCTATGCAATGTCAACGAAAAACCAGTATAAATAGCTAGCGCAGTTCACTTTCTATAAGCACACCAGCACCAACTTCCTTTCCTTTTGCTTCCTTTTTTTTTCCCCCCTTACATTCGAAGGAGAAATGGCAGCCTCTGAAGGTTCCGTTGGAAACTCGATTCATGGGGTTACAGGAAGAGAACAAACATTTGCTTTGTCCGTCTCTTCACCCGAAGTACACACTGATAAAACTGCTAAATTTGATTTACCTGTTGATTCTGAACACAAGGCCACAACATTAAAAATCTTCTCCCTTGCACAACCTCACATGAGAGCTTTCCATCTCTCATGGATTTCTTTCTTTACTTGTTTTGTATCCACCTTTGCTGCAGCACCTCTTGTCCCCATTATCCGTGACAACATAAACCTAACCAGAAGTGACATTGGCAATGCTGGTGTTGCTTCTGTTTCGGGAAGCATATTCTCTAGGCTTGTCATGGGAGTAGTTTGTGACCTTATTGGTCCGCGATATGGCTGTGCTGTTATCAACATTTTAGCAGCACCTATAGTGTTTTCAATGGCATTTGTGTCATCAGCTGAAGGATACATAGCTATCCGATTCATGATCGGATTTTCACTTGCCACATTTGTATCATGCCAGTTTTGGATGAGTACTATGTTCAATAGCAAGATTATAGGACTTGTTAATGGAACTACTGGCGGATGGGGAGACATGGGTGGTGGGGTCACTCAACTTCTAATGCCTTTTCTCTTTCAGATTATAAAACAAACTGGTGCTACTCCATTCACTGCGTGGAGAATTGCCTTCTTTAGTCCTGGCTTGCTTCATTTGATCATACGAATCATGGTCTTAACTCTTGCACAAGATTTGCCTGATGGAAACCTTAGTTCCTTACAAAAGAAGGGTGATGTTACCAAAGACAAGTTCTCGAATGTTAGTCTCTGTTTAACTGTCTTTATCTTCATATAGGCACACAAAATAATGTAATTCAGGTCGATCATTTGCTTGAGCAAATTATTTATGATTGATTCTTTATTGTTCAGGTGTTCTGGTATGCAGTAACAAACTACAGGACTTGGATCTTTTTCCTCCTCTACGGCTTTTCCATGGGTGTTGAGTTGTGCATAAACAACGTTATCTCAGAATATTTTTATGACAGGTTTGACCTAAATCTTCAAACAGCTGGTATGATTGCTGCAACTTTTGGCATGGCCAACTTTGCTTCGCGGCCATTGGGAGGATATGCTTCAGATGTAGCAGCTAGTAAATTTGGGATGAGAGGAAGGCTATGGATCCTATGGATAACCCAAACTACGGGAGGAGTCTTTTGTATATGGCTTGGCCGCGCTAATTCACTTCCTATTGCTATAGTAGCCATGATCCTTTTCTCAATTGGTGCCCAAGCAGCTTGTGGTGCAACATATGGCATCATTCCTTTTGTCTCACGACGATCTTTAGGTTTGCTCAGTGGGCTAACCGGTGCAGGTGGTAACTTTGGAGGTGGCTTGACACAATTACTTTTCTTTACGGGCACCACATTTTCCACTGCAATGGGCCTCACTTGGATGGGAGTTATGGCCGTTGTCCTCACACTTCCAGTAGCTCTAGTGCACTTTCCGCAATGGGGAAGCATGTTCTTCCCAGCTTCTAAAAATGAAGAACATTCAGAAGAACACTACTACGGATCTGAGTGGACTGAGGATGAAAAGGAGAAGGGTCTACACAATGGAAGTCTCAAGTTTGCAGAAAACAGCCGATCAGAGCGTGGCAAGAGAATAGTCGCGGCAGTGCTATTTACTCCCCCTTATGGCAGCCCCAGCCATGCTTGATCAGAAGCGTCAGGCATTGAATTTTATATTTTAACGAGAAAATAAAAGTGAAGTTACAGTACAGTCTTCCTGATCTGTACTAGCTAGTATATATGTTCTTTGTTTCTGATCAGATCTTTTTTGTACTCAGTCTGCGTGTATGCTTGATGAGAGATCTTTGCAGATTACTTTCAATTTCCACTCGTATATATCTATAATTGAAGTCTTGGTCTTACGTCTGCCTCAATCATTTTCACATTTTTCTTGTTCCCTAAAGAATAACAAATAGGATTAATGCCCTTGGTACCCATCAGCATGGCACTTCACATTGTATATATTCTATATAATTCCCACTATGGTAGAGGATCTCCATTGTTATGGCATAAGTTTGACAAACAAATTATTAAAGTTAAGTAGCAAGTTGCTAGGAAAGTCACAAAGTAAGCTTCAGTATTCAAGTAAGAACTACAAATATAAAAATGTAAAGGGAAACAAAAAACAAATGCAGCACTGCATTGTTTTAGAAAACGGACAGCATGCATCGTAGTATCCCAAGAACACACTGGTAAAACAGTTAATAGCACTAGAAAAAAGTTGGTGTAAAAATCTATACAGATATACATTGCCGTATAGAAGATGTTAGAAAGATACATTTAGAACTGGAATCTATGTACATCAATCACAGAAAGAAGTTGAAAAGAAGTACTAACTGACTTCATAGTTAAAACAACCAACTGCATTCAATCTATTGGCCTTCCGATTGTCTGCTCAATTCAGTTTTTAAAATATTTGTGGAGTGAAAAAGTCTACCGATTGAAGAATAAACTAAGGGCAGCAATCTGGTGCAGAATAAAGCTAATACTCCAGTTTTCCGCTGCCACCGCATGAGCTGCAAGACCGGGCAGACGAACATTTTGAACAGTAGCTCCATTTCTTAGGAAGCCTGTTATATTTTAAAGAATTTTATAAATGCGACTACAGAAAATAACAAAGAAACACAATGATGAGAAACAGAATAAGGTTATACCCTGCTGTATATCTAGTTGCTGCATTCTTAGCACTAAGTCTAGCTTTCTCAGCGTTTCCATCTGAGAGTCTCTTGAGCACAAACCCTTCACCTTTGCACTCGGAACAAATACCTGAACCACTGCAGTCTTCACAAGTTTTAAAAGGTACCTGTGTTTTAAGATGATTTTAGAATAAAAAATAAGTGCTGACTGCAGGTCCTTGCCTAGTCATAAAATTTTAACTAGCACTTTAGCAACAAGAACAAAATTATTTATATAAACTTAGCAAAAATTCATTTCCTTTGCTTATTTTGGCTATAACTTAGTTGTTCCTAGTTACAAATAACGTTCCCCTACAGATGTATAGTCTTCTCCTTTAGTACAAAATATCAAGTTCTGGATTTTTCATACCTACAAAAAGTATCACTCAATCTCCAAGTTTCCAGGCAACAGAACACCATATTGCATAGCATATCTGAATTTTTAAAATAATTAATTATATAATCATCACTCAAGAATTGTCATGGTGAAAAACTCCAGCATGCCTAAATTTCAATATTTCATCTTGGCTTGATGCAATATAAAGCCCTTTAAGAATGCACTTCAAATTCTCCCTAACCTTTAGAAACTTTCATGCAATTCTTTTATCAACACCTAAGATATGATGCATTGCCATCACAGTCTAGGCCATTAGTTACATTGCAAAAGATGTCACTGTGATCAGCGATTGACACATGGCTCCACTGAGGCTCAAACCCTCGGCCTCTTCTTACCAAGGGAAAAGGGGTATCCACTAGGCTACAATTCCATGTATTATATATTTGATTAGTTGGTGTAAAAATAGTATACGACAACAATAAACACAAAAGAGAGAATGTTTTCCAGAATCAGAATCTATAGATACTTTCAAGACTTTTCAGAATTAAAAGTATTAGAAATTTTAAAACTTCTAGCTGAGCAATTTATGAAATACCCTGCTGCCTACACTCAAACACTGTGCTCTACTGATTACAGTTGGTCATATATTTTGTTAAGACAGTCTCTATGTCCATGGTCAATACTCAATAGTAAAGTATGGATTAGCCCCACACAAGTACATCCTAACAGTTCTTAATACAATAACTAAGTTGGCGGTCATCGATATTGAACACAATTCATCTATTATAATGGTCAGTAAAACAGACCTCAGTTGCTTCAGAAGCTTTTGTTCTTCTGACAAGAAGGGTAGCTGCTGCACCTACGACAGTTGCAGCAACTGCAATAGAGGATGCTGTTTCTACCAGTCCAGCGGAAATAACATTCCTCATTACCCCTCTTTTTCTTGATCTCAAAGGAATTGAGAAATCATGTCCTCTGCGGAATGAGCGATTACCAGCTTCAAGCTTATTTATCCTAGTTGCTTCACAATCATTAGTAAAATAAGTTAAATTTTAATGGTCTTTCTCAGGAATAATTTACTCTTAAAATCTTGCACTGATTAGAAGCTTATCATTTCATAATTCCAAACATGAATGACATTGTACAATTTTAGCTTAAATAAAATCTAATGTAGTACTCATGTAACAGTAAGTTCAATCAATGAAGGGACTGTAATTTGTATGCAACCATAGAAGGTTCCGATGCATTCAACCACCTAAACTGATTTACAAGGAGAAAAACAAAAATTGGGTACAGACGGGAAATAATGCATAGGCAAATGTAGGACAAGAGAAATAAAGCATGAGACATCCATAATAAGCAAAGGAGGCAAATCAATTCGTAAACAAAATCTAACATTTTGACGCTGCTAGCACGAGTGTACTAAAAACGGTTCCTCAAATGCTAATGAGAGGAGCTAAAAGGTTAAGGAGAATTTTAAAAGAATTCGGGGATCGGGCGGGGCGGGGCGGGGCGGGGCGGGGCGGGGCGGGATCCCGCCCGATCCCCGATTTTATTTTAATATATATATATATATATATATATATATATATATATATATATATATATATAATTAGATTATTATAAGTAAATATTTTTATATAGAGTCCCCTTCTAGAGAGAACTTGTTAGATAGAGAATTGGAGAGAACCATATAATTTTTTCTGATTCTACAGTAGAACCAAATTTTTTCTTTAATTTTTTATTGCAAAAATTATTTTTTTTTAAATTTCAAATAAAAAGAATTCTGACCTGCCACGTCATCGCTGCCACGCCGGCAGTGATGACGTGGCACTGCCACGTGTCACTGCCACGTCAGCAGTGACGTCATCATTGTCGACGTGGCAGTGCCACGTCATCACTACTGACGTCACTGCTGACGTGGCAGTGACACGTGGCAGTGCTGACGTCACTGTTGACGTGGCAGTGACACGTCATCAGTGACGTGGCAGTGATGACGTGGCATTGCCACGTCAGCAGACTTTTTTATTAAAAAATTTTTTAAAATTTAGATTTAAAAAAAAAAAATTTTTGGTTCTTTTACAGAATCAGCAAATTGGTCTTTTTTTAATTATAGAACAAAAAAAATTGGTATTTTTTTTATAGAACCAAAAAATTAGAACTTTGATTCTATTATAGAATCATAAAATTGGTAGTTCTCTCATATTCTCCATATAAGGAGGTCCTCTCTAGAATAATGGCCTATTTATATATATCATTAGTGCTTAAAATTTGTAAATCATTTTACATATTAAAAAGTTTAATAGTAAAAATTAATTTAATTATAATAATTAAATTTTATCTTTTAGTACAAATAAAAATTAATTCGAAATATTTTTTAAATAGGTCATTGAATTTAATATATATAATATATATCATATTTTATTATGAAATTTGTTAGAAAATATATAAAATTTAATTTTTTAATAAAAATAAAAATTACCCATTGCCAGCAAAAGATTGAGGGAACGGGTAGCGGGTCGGGAATCGGGGACGGGGATTGCACTCCCCAATTCCGAAGTGACCGGAAGCCCATCCCAAATGTGGTCTTCAAGATGATTGGTTTTCATTTAAAAGGTTAAGCTGAAGAACATGTTGATCATTTGCCTTTCATAAAACCTACCCAACTAAAAGTGTAGCTACAACCAGGATCATAGTACTCTAATATCTATTTGATTCTGAAACCACAGTTACAAACGACCTTACTTGAAGAAACTCAAGAACTACAATAAAAGAAATGATTCTGTTTCATCAGTTCTCAAGAACCTTGATTCGAAATGTCGTATAAATTAGCAAGAAAGTTGAAGAAAAGAGGTAGTTTAGCTTACTAGTAATGATAGCAAATGGTGAAGCGTGCACAAGAAGCTCCATTTTTGTCTGAGAATCGCTGAATGTTAACTCAGAACAGTTTCCACTTCATTCTTTGCTCTTCAGTCTTCCGTGCTCCAGCTTATCTTGGATATTTTTCTCCGTAGTTACGCTTTTGCCCTTATTGTCCATGTTTTCTTTTAATTTTTTATTATTTTTTGGTTACATATCTATTATCTATTATCTATTACTATATACTATTATACTTCAACACAAGGGCAAAGTTTGTCATTTTAATAGGTGTGAAGTTACGGTTTTACCCCTATTTTTTAAAATATTACAAAAATGCCACCCTTCAGTAATTATGTAAAAAATAATGATATTATTATGCTTGTGTTGGGATTCGAACCATTAACCTTTTAAGACTCAAACTCATGCATTTGCCAATTGTGCTACAATTAATTTTAAGTTTTGTTTAAAAATCCTATAAGAAAAACCACCTCTCTCCTCTTTTTATGTCATCCCTCTTTTTAGTAAAAGAAATATTGGTTCATATTATTTATAAAATATCGGATAGATAATATTTTAAAAAAATATTTTAATCGACTGAGCATACTCTGAAATTCATTTTTGCCATTTCAAATTATTGATATTGGACAATTTTATTAAGATTATTATTTATAGTAAAATTATGAATGGTACCCCTCTGGTTTTGACCTTTATGAATAATACTTTTTTTATACGAATGGTGCCCCTAAAACTTTTGACTTATTACGAAGGAAGTTATGGATGGTACCACTTTACTGTTCATTTAAGGGTACCATTCATAACACCCCAAACGAGAGGGGTACCATTCATAATTTCCCTTATTTATATTATACTCAAAAGTTCAATTTGAGAAAGTTCATTTCACGCAATTGAAAATTAAATTAATAGTTTGTCAATCATAAGTATTTATGTGATTATTATCATATGAATATTTATCCAATCTATACTATTATATAAAGGCCGAAACATTAAAAGTTTGGTTGGTTGGTTGGTTAGTCGGTCGGGCGGTACGGTTGTTGGTTGTTTTACTTATTTACCCTTACTCTACAGATAACTAACTAATCAATTTACTTTTTCATGTTAAATTTATTATCTTTTCTATTTTTCAATAACTAAATAATTTCCTTTTCCAGGTAAAATACAATAATTTTATATTTTATTTAACTAAAATTTCTCCTTTATTAATAAATTTCCTTTTTCAGGTTAAACATATTTCCTTTTCTATTTTTGAATAACTAAATAATTTCCTTTTTCAGGTAAAATACAATATCTTTTACAATTTATCTAACTAAAATTCCTTCTTTTTTAAAAACACTACTAACAATATTGTTTAATAAAATAACATAATTATATTATAATTACTATTAACTGATCAATTACCTTTTTCAGCCAAAACACGTTACCTTTTCTCTTTTCTCTAACTAAAATCTCTATTTTTCCAATTATATCATGGATGGTTACATTTTTCAGCCAAAACACGTTAGCTTTTTTCTTTTCTCTTACTAAAACCTCTCTTTTTTCAATATTATCACGGGCGTTTCTATTTAATAAAAATAAAATAATAATATTATAATACTAATAATTAACCGATTACCTTTTTTAGCTAAAATGTATCGTCTTTTCTATTTTTTCTAATTAAATTCCCTTTTTTCCTAGAAATATCACGTGTAACATAAATTTCTCATTTTTTAAAAACTATGACCTATTTTATTTAGTAAAATAACATAATCAACTTATTTACTCTTACTCAATTATAGATAAAATTCATCCTACTAACTTATTAATTTCCTTTTTCAGGTTAAATATATTATCTTTTCTATATTTCAATAACTAAATAATTTCCTTTTTCAGGTAAAATACATATATTTTATATTTTATCTAACTAAAATTTCTTCTTTATTAATCAATTTCCTTTTTCAGGTTAAACATATTAACTTTTCTATTTTTCAGTAACTAAATAATTTCCTTTGTCAGGTAAAATACAATTTCTTTTATATTTTATCTAACTAAAATTTCTCCTTTTTTAAAAACACTACAACCAATTTTGTTTATTTTAAATAAAATAACATAATTATATTACAATTACTATTAACTAATTAATTACCTTTTTCAGCCAAAACACATTACTTTTTCTATTTTCTATTTTCTCTAACTAAAATATCTTTTTTTCCAATTATATCATTGATGGTTACCTTTTTCAGCCGAAACACGTTACCTTTTTCATTTTCTCTTACTAAAACCTTTCTGATATGGGCTGAAAACAAAGCCCTAAAGACACCTTTAATGATACATTAAATAAACCTAGGTTGGTCCAAAGACGAGGCCCAGTTATAAGGCCCAAAAACCCTAATTATGATAATAATTCGTAATTAGATAAATCAGCTAATATGAGATTCGGTTATCGAGTCCCAAAGGAAACCAAATCATCCCGGGAGTGGTCTCCAAGGAATACAGCTGTAATGCTTATCCACGTTCTACCCGGAAGGATCCAGAATTCTACCTAAAATAGGTATCTTGTCCACCAAGATACCAAGCCCTACTTTCAAGGCCCCCAAAGCCTATATAAGGACCAGCTCCTTCACATTCAGAACTACGTTTTTTGGTTTGATTCTTGATATTTGCAAGATACGTAGGCATCTTGTGAGGACCCGAGTTAAGTCACGAAACACTTGATCAGCCATTAAAGCTCGAAGCTCTCATAAACCCTAGCATTCAATACGCAATAAATACACCCTATTTTTCGTTCCACAACATTTGGAGCCGTCTGTGGGAAAAAGATATCAACCATGGTTACCACCCGGAGAACACCAACACTTTCTGAAACCATCACTAACACCACCGCACCCCCGATTGGGGAACAAGTGCCCCCAGGGGCGAATTCTCAACCGCTGGTCACTCGGCCACAAGGAACTGAAGCGCAACCTCATGAGTCGTTACCCCTGGTGACGAATCCCACCACCCAAGGGACGAATCCCCTTCAGATGGTGGTCGCCCCTCTCGGAGGGCAGTCCGCTCCACCCACGGCTCAGATCTCTACTACAGTGATCCCCGCAAGCACGAACCCGATATATAGATTGCCTAATTATCCCCCGTATCAGGCCGGACCAAGTGGTCACGCCCTCCAGATACACGAGCCGTACAATCCACCTTACATCAGGGGTTTAGGACGCAATCAAGGCCAGCAATACTACGACTACTCAGGCCCGTATTCTGATATCCTCGGAAGAAGATAGGGATGAAGCCCCGAGAAGACGTCGTCCAAGTAAGGAACCTGTTGGACGTCGAAGAACCCATGACCGACCTCCCTTAACGGCTGCTGAAAAAATCAAGGCTCACGAGGCCAAGATCCAAAAATTAAAGGAGGACATAGAAAAGGGAACAGCGAAGACAGAATCAGAATCGACCCCCACCAGTGACGGGAGAAGACATTCCTTTTGTTGATTTGGAAAGCACCCCAAGGAGAGAGAGAAGGACCGAAGTCCCTAGAGGTAGAAGCACGAGGGTCGAAACCCCCAAAGGCAATCCTGAAGACTTGATGCAACTTGGAGATCCTGATGATCCAACCCCTCCATTCACTGAGGAGGTGATGAATGCGCATATATCACGGAAGTTCAAGATGCCTACCATAAAGGTTTACGATGGAACGGGAGATCCCGCTAATCATGTAAGGACGTTCTCTAACGCATTGCTATTACAACCCGCCAGTGACGCCTTGAAGTGTAGGGCGTTTCCCCAAACATTAGCGGGCATGGCACAGCGTTGGTACAGCCGCCTACCACCAAACTCCATTGCCTCTTTCAAAGAGCTAAGCAATGCTTTTGTAAGTCAGTTCATAGGAGGAAGAATTCATGAGAGAGATTCCGCATCTCTCATGACTGTGATACAAGGAAAGAATGAAAATCTCAGAGACTATCTCAAGCGATTCAAAAAGGAAACGCTCAACATTACAAACCTGGAAAAAAAGGTAGCCATGGTGGCATTGCAGAATGGAACTTCGAATGTTTATTTCAAAATGTCATTGGCTAAGCATCCCCCTGAAAATATGGTTGAGCTCTAACAAAGGGCGAGCAAGTACATCAAGGCGGAGGATAGTCTGAAGATAGATCCAGGAACGGGGAACACCGGAAACGGTGACAACTCTAAGAAGTGGAAGTCGGAACAGGAATATGATGCTAAAGATAAGTACCCGCGCATGGGCAGGGATCCTGATTCAGCCCCTAAAAAGGGGAGTCCCGGGCAAAGGTTTACGGAATACGCAAGGCTGAATACTCCAAGAAGTCAAATCCTGATGGAGATAGAAAAAGACAGGGATGTGAGATGGCCGAAGCCACTAAGGACTGATCCTGAGAAAAGAAACAAGAATCAGTACTGCCAGTTCCATAAAGATGTGGGACACGATACCGACGATTGTAGACAATTGAAGGATGAAATTGAGTTTTTGATCCGCAAGGGAAAATTGAATAAATTCTGCAAAGATGGGGATCGGGGAAACCCAAGGCGAGATTATGATAGGAAAGATGAGGATCGTAACCACAATCAGCAGCCCCGGGGGCCAGTGATCAATATGATCTTCGGTGGCCCAACAGCGGCTGGGACAAGTAGAAATTCCAAAAAGGCGTATGCACAAGAAGTGATGCACATTGTAGGGGAAGCGCCAAAACGTGCAAAGACGGAGGTCTCAATTGGATTCGATGATTCGGACCTTGAAGGGGTGAAGTTCCCCCATGATGACCCCCTGGTTATCTCACCTGTGATAGGCAACTCCCAAGTAAAGAGAGTCTTAATTGACAATGGAGCATCGGTGGACATCCTGTTTCATGATGCCTTCTTAAAAATGGGATACACTGAGTCTCAATTGACACCGTCAAACATGCCCATATATGGGTTCAACGGAGTAGAGTCGAAAGTCGAGGGAACAATTCAGCTACCCATGACTATAGGACAGGAGCCACGGGAGGCAACTCAGATGTTAAATTTCTTGGTTATCAAAGCTACATCCACATACAATGCTATCCTAGGTAGGACGGGACTACATGCTTTCAAGGCGGTTGCCTCTACCTATCATTTAAAGGTTAAGTTCCCAACCAGAAATGGAGTAGGAGAAGAGAAAGGGGATCAAAAGATGGCAAGAAGTTGTTATGTGGCTGCACTAAGGCCGGATGGAACCAGGGGCAGGTCCTCCCAATCGAGGATATGGATGTTCGGGAGAATGAAGAGCGGAGAGGAAAACCAGCAGAGAACTTGCTTCCCATACCTTTGGAGTTGGGAGATTCTGAGAAAGTTACTTACATCGGGGCATCTTTGAAAGACCCCTTGAAGAGCAAGTTGATCTCCTTTTTGCAAGACAATAGTGACGTCTTCGCGTGGACAGCGACTGACATGCCAGGGATAGATCCCCAATTGATAACACACAGCCTGAATGTGGATCCAAACCGGAAGACGGTAAAACAAAAGAAGAGAAATTTCGCACCTGAGAGGCAAGAAGCCATAAAACAGGAAGTTGACAAACTCCTAGAGGCAGGGTTCATTGAGGAAATCCAGTTCCCGGAATGGTTGGCCAATCCTGTGATGGTCAAGAAGGCTAATGGAAAGTGGAGGATGTGTATAGACTTCACTGATCTGAACGACGCATGCCCAAAGGACTATTTTCCCTTGCCAAGGATCGATACGTTGATAGATGCCACGGCTGGGCACGAGATGTTAAGCTTCATAGATGGCTTTAGTGGATATAATCAGATCAAGATGCATAAGGATGATATTCCTAAGGTATCGTTCATCACCGACTTCGGTGTGTATTGTTACCTAGTCATGGCTTTTGGACTGAAAAATGCAAGAGCTACATACCAGAGGTTGGTAAACAAGATTTTCGCTCATCTCATTGGAAAGACTATGGAAGTCTATGTGGATGATATGCTGGTGAAAAGCCTACACAGGTCAGATCACATTGAACATATACGCGAGGCTTTCGAAGTGCTGAGGCACCATAAGATGATGTTGAATCCGGCCAAGTGTGCTTTTGGTGTTGGGTTTGGGAAATTTTTGGGTCTTATGGTCTCAAAACGGGGAATTGAGGCCAACCCCGACAAAATTAAAGCTATTTTAGACATGGAACCACCACGTTCTATAAGGGATGTACAGAAGTTAACCGGGAGGATTGCCGTGTTAGGGAGGTTCATCTCCAAATCCGGGGACAAGTGTTTGCCGTTCTTTAAAACCTTGAAGAAGGTAAAAAACTTTGAGTGGACTGAAGAAAGCCAAGAGGCCTTTGAGCAGGTGAAGAAGTATATGTCTGAGGCCCCGCTGTTGGCCAAACCAAGTACGGGAGAAATCCTCTATCTTTACTTGGCAATTTCAGGTCAAGCTGTGAGTGCGGTGCTGGTAAAGGAGGAAAACAAGGTTCAGAAACCCGTATACTATGTGAGCAAAGTTTTACACGGAGCAGAGTTGAACTACTCCACTATTGAGAAATTTGCCTTAGCATTGGTAACTGCCTCTAGGAAACTACGGCCCTATTTTCAAGCACATAAGATTGAGGTCCTTACAGGACAACCATTGAGAAATATTTTGCACAGCCCTAAAGCCAGTGGTAGGCTCATCAAGTGGGCAATTGAGTTGGGAGAATTCGATATTAAGTACAAGCCAAGGACGGCCATCAAAGCTCAGGCACTTGCTGACTTCGTGGTTGAATGTACCATTGACAACCAAGAAGTCGGGGGGCAGGAGATACCTCAGGAAGGCAATAAGGAAGACAAGGAACCCATAATAGAGGAGAAGGAATTCTGGATGCTCTATTTTGATGGGGCATCAAAAACGAAAACAAGTGGCGCAGGTCTTGTCTTACAAAGTCCCGATGGATTCATGATTGAATACGCCCTGAAGTTGGACTTTCCAACAACCAATAATGAAGCAGAATATGAAGCTCTGATAGCTGGACTTGGCTTGGCAGGAGCCCTAAGGGTCAAAAACCTTAAAGTTTGTGGAGATTCAAGGCTAGTTGTGGCCCAAGTCAATGGAGAGTTTGAGGCAAGGGATGAAACCATGGCTAAATACTTAAGGCTTGTGAAGGCAATAATGACTCAATTTGATGAGTGCTACATTGAGCACATTCCAAGGGAGGAAAACACCAAGGCTGATGCCTTATCCCAGTTCGCCTCCTCTGAGATAGAAAATTACTCTGGAAGTGTCTACTTCCAAGTTCTGAGAACCCCTACCATCGATTCAAAGTTAGTCGCACCTATTGGGGTGAGGGAATGTTGGATAGATCCCATAAAAGCACACCTCGAGACTGTTTGGCTCCCGACTAATGCCATGGAGGCATGAAAATTATCTGTGAGAGCGTTGAGGTATGCTTTGATTGAAGGGATACTCTACAAGAAATCTTTTGTGATTCCGTATCTAAAGTGTTTGAAGCCCGAAGAGGCCAAATCAGCTATTGAGGAGGTCCATGAGGGAATTTGCGGACAACACTTGGGGGGCAGGGCCCTAGCTCACAAGATAGTCAGGCTTGGATTCTATTGGCCTGAGATGATGGCTGATGCCAAAGAGTACGTGAAAAAGTGTGATCGGTGCCAGAAACATGCACCAGTGGTTAGACAACCACCAGAGATGTTGACATCCGTTAGCTCCCCCATCCCGTTTGCTATGTGGGGGATGGACATTCTTGAGCCCTTTCCTATGGCCACTGCTCAAAGGAAGTTTCTAGTTGTAGCTATTGACTACTTTACAAAATGGATTGAGGCCAAACCTTTGGCTAAAATTACAACCAAGCAAATCATGCAATTCTTCTGGGAGAATGTCATGTGCAGATACGGAATACCACGAATCCTCGTTACGGACAATGGATTACAATTTAACAACAAAGAGTTCAAGGACTATTGTGAAGAGAATGGGATTGAGCTTCGATTTACCTCAGTTGCCCACCCTCAAGCTAATGGTCAAGCTGAGGTTGCCAACCGAATCATCCTCGATGGACTGAAGAAAAGAGTGGAACGCTCCAGAAATACTTGGGTGGATAAGTTACTACCCATACTCTGGGCATACCGAACCACATGCAAGGTGACTACTGGAGCAACTCCATTCATGTTAGCCTACGGGGCTGAAGCTGTAGTACCCGTGGAAATCATGCATGTATCTCCACGGGTGGAGGCCTTTGAACCAGACACCAATGAGGAAGGGATGAGACTAGCCCTCGATCTGATCGATGAAGTAAGGGATGAAGCCCATGCTAGGAATACAGAGCATCAGAAGAAAGCTTCCTTCTATTACAACCTAAGGGTGAAAGAAAGGTTCTTCCGTCAAGGAGACTTAGTGCTAAGAAAGATTGAAGCATCCGGAGTTGGCCAGAAAATAAAGTTAGCCCCAAATTGGGAAGGGCCGTATAGAGTCAGGAAGACACTTGGACGAGGATCGTACAAGTTGGAAACCTTGGATGGGGTTGAGGTGCCCCGTACTTGGCATGCCTTGAACCTCAAAGTTTATTATGTTTGAGCTATCCTTGTAAGGATTTAACTTTTTTATTTATTAATGAAGTAGAAATAAGGTCGACGAAACCATTTCAGAGTTTGCAAACTCCGAGTAGGAAGTAAAGTATTATGTAAGGGCTGGACCCATTTCAAAACTTATTTATTCAGTTTGGTTTTCAATATTCTACTTGTTCTCTTCTTTTATGTCTGGAATGTATCAATGCATAATTAAATTGCAAGCTAGTAAAGGCCAAATACAAGTGACAAAAAATTATCAAACATAAAGAGAATCCCAGAAAAGCATAAATAAGCCCGAAGGCTATAAGTTTAAGTTACAAAACATGAATGATGAAATCAAAAATACGCCACGCAGGGCCATCAAAAGAAAAATACTAAGCCTCGGGAGCTCGAGATGAGGAAGAATCCTCCTCGTTTCCTTGGGCCTTCGAACCCTTGGCTGCGCGTGGAGAAGAGGTGTGAGTAGTATCGGAGTCTCTGCGAACCGGATTAACCTCGGGATCTAGAATCCTATTCCCTTCAGTGGCCTCATCCTCACTACCCATGACAGGAGTAGGAACATGAGGATGTGGGCTAGGGAAGTCAGCAGGAGAGAACAGCCCGGGATGTTTCTTCAACACGGCCTCTATGGCCTCATCCCAACCATCGGTGTACTGGGTTGGATAGAGCACCGCATCATGCTTCTCCATCAAAGTTTGAAAGTCCTGGGAGTCCATGTACTTGTCCATAAGGTCTTCTTTCTTGGCCCGCAAGTGCACCACCTCAGCCTGGGCTGCCTCCAACTCCTCTACTTTCCTTTTCAACTTATCTTCGGCTTCTTCTACTTTGAGTTTCTCTTTTTGATACTTAGTCTCAAAAGACTTCGACTTGTTTTGCTAGGCTTTAGCCTGGTGAACCATGCCCTGAAAGTGAACGTTGGCCTGCAAGGGAGTTAGGTCAGTAGGGAGTATAACATCAAATAATGGTAACTCAAGGAAAAAGAAGAATTCAAAAGGAAAAACATACAGAAGCCAAAGCCTGGGCGCCCAAATACTCATTTTCCAGCATGTTTCCGCCCGTCACGAAATCATTGTAGTCGACAGGAGTAATTGAGTTCAATGACCAATCCATTGAATGCTTGGTGGAGCCAACTACAGAGTCCATCTTCCTAAAGCCCCATGGAGGCCTGTACACCGTCGATTGGAGGTTCACCTGCACTTGTCCGTCTTCTTCATCAACAGCAATCAAGTCTTGTTTCTGCACTTTGTGTGGACGCAGAAAAGATGGTTCACTAGACTTGCCCCTCGTGTCAAGGGCCCTCTTTGCCCTCTTCATACGAGCAGTTTCCTCCTCGCCAGGGTCTGTCTCCCGCATGATTTTCATAGCAGCTGCACACAATAACAAATTAAAACGTGGATATGAGCTTATCTAGAAATAAAATGAACTCACGAAAGAGTGGAAATTACCTAAGTCAGAAACGGCAGAAAGGCCTACAGCCCTAAGAGATTCCTCATTGATGAGGTCCCAACTCAAAGTCTCACCATTGTCTTTGATTAGCTTGTCATAAGCCGCTTGCTCCTCAGTATTGAGAACTATCTTGTTAGGGTTGCCATCGGCCACCTTACCAAAGGAGCTTCGGAAAAGGGTGCCCCAATCATTCCCTTTCCAAACCAAGTACATAAACTCTTCCTTCCACTTAGGGTTGTTGTCAATAATCGAGTGACCATTGAAGATATGTGGGATTTTAGGGCGCTGTCTAACGTAGACCCACCCCGGTTGGCTAGAGGAGCTATTATAGAACTGAAATATTTCTCTAAACAAAGGAACAGAAAGGGGAAACTTGTTCCTAAGACACAACACCATAAAACACAAAATGGATCGCCATGCGTTTGGTGGGAGTTGGCATGGGCTGATCTGAACGCCGGCCAAAAGTTTGGGAATAAACTCGTGGAAAAGGAACCTAAGCCCAGCTATGAGGGCATCCCTAAAAACGTATAACCCATTGGGCCTCCAATGACAAGGCCTGTCACCAGGCCCAGCCTTAACAAGTCTATATGGAGAGTTAATTGCATAAGTTTTGTTGTAATTTTTAATTATGTCATCATCATGAAACTTGTTACAGCAATTATAAGCATCTAAATCAGCTAGAGAAGGGTGATCATCTCCACGCAAGTTGATCATTTCAGTTAAACTCATATAAGAAGAACGAATTTCGATGTCGTTACCTCTTTTGGAAGCTGAATTCATCTTTAGAAGGCGTCGTGCAGATTGGTCCGCCATTGATCTTCAAGGTATGAACGCTCAAGCCCAGAAATTCAGTTAAAGAAGATAAATATGCAACAGAAATGTAGCACCCCCAGATCCGGGGTCCAGGATCCGGTGGTTACGGTTTCCAATTCTGTCCACAACAATTGAACTTGCCTTAACATAAAATAAATTACGTCTCTATAACCCAACACAACAATATAAAACACACCCGTTATAGTCCCAGAGATGAAATCAGAGTAACAATCAAATTTTTATTAATCACATTATGAGTTCTTACAATCCAAAAGGATTTCAATATAAATACATACTCTTTGCCATCCATTTACATAAGTCATACTAGACCATATTCTTGGTACTGAAAGAATAAATATACCCTACCAATAGCTTCTTCTTCAGCTCTGGTAGTCTCATCGTCCTCGCCCGCGTCGAGTGCGCCTTGTGCGAGTCATCTGGTCTAGCTGTTGTTGTGATATAATAGTAAAGCAAGGGTGAGCAATAGCCCACCAACAATAATATATAACTGAACGATAATGTATAACAGTTCAAAAGTATCTTTCAAACCATATGCCATGCATTTACGAAAATGATGCCAGTATAATATGAACGATGAAGTTACAGGGTAACTTAAAGTATTTGTTTGTAGAAATATCTGCTACATCAAAAGTAAGCGAGATATTCTCATTGTTATTAAGAAGAGGAACTGGCATGAAAAGGTTACAATTCCAGTTATGAACACTTTTCCAGCTCTGCCAACAGTAATCATGTTGCAGGAAATAAATAAGTTTGGATGATGAACCAATGATGGAGTATTCACCGCGCCCGCTGTTCCAATCTTGATGATCAGTCGAGATCGCACAGCTCAATTTAGATTTACTACCGGTAGAAGGAAGAACTGATGGCTTTACTTGTATACCGCCTTGCTAGCTCTCCCCGGCCAACGGTTGGGCCAAAGGGGATGGACCGGCGCTACTCGGCCTCTTACACGACTCCTAGTTCAAATAGAATTCATGATTCTGAATGTAACGTTCGTCCCCCTTTCCCCAAGTATAATACTTGTTGATAAGACTCCACAAAGTAGTCGTATCTAGTTGGAAAGGAAAATTTACCAATAACTCCCAAGCTATTACTTGGTAACGGATATCAACTTGTTCCAGTAATCTTACCCCTCGAAAGATGAGAAGGTAAGCAACGACTTAATAAGTCAACAGCACCCGAGTTGCGAGTGAAGGGAATACTTTATGACCGGGAAGTCGACAAGATAAATAACATATTCCAAGTAAGGTTCCCTTATTATTAGGGAGATAGACTCAAAGAAGAATGATGTCTGAGAACCTTTCTTGATATAAGATTAATAATAATATGACTCCGAAATATTTTCTGTAATAATCGAAGAAGATAAACCTTATCGAGGTTATTCTAAGTATGGAATAAATATTCAGAGAATATTTATTGAATTAAAATATTTTATGGAATATTTAGGAATATGAAAGAATATCTTTATTCAGAGTATCTCTCAAATAATTCTTGAAGAAATATCGAGAGAATATTTATTGCATAACTAAATATTCAAATGAATATTCCAAATAATATTCATTAATTAATAAGACCTGAAAGGAATATTTAAAATAATACTCGATGATTAAATAGAACCCTGGATGAATATTCAAAATAATATTCATAATTATTAGGAATTTAAATGAATATTGATAAAGTAATATTCATTTAATGGATAATATTCTAAATGAACATCAAGTAATGTTCATTTAGTAATCCAAGCTTTAAAGGAATATTCGAGATAAGACTCGATAAATAAATCAAGTTTCAAATGAACATTAAAATAATATTCGATAGGTAATTACTGTCTTAAATGAATACTCAAAAGTAATATTCATTTAATGAATAATATTCTAAATGAATATCCAAATAATATTCATTTAGTAGTCCAACCTTTAGAAGAATATTCGCAATAATAATCGATAAATAATTCGACTATGAATGAATATTAAAAATATTATTCGTCGAATAGTTACGTTCAAATAATTATTTGAAGTAAAGATCGTTAAAATAAATAATCTCGAACGAATATTCAAATAATATTCGTCGCCCGAATAATGGAAAATATTTACTTAAATATTTTCCTCCGAGGTAATCTCGATATATCAAGAAATATTGACTCCCGGTCTATATTTGATGAATAAGATGTATACGCCCTTCTATGAGGGTATTACAATAACCGGCTTATAACTGATGTATAACTATCTAGCTTATAAGCCAACAATAACATTCAGGGAACCAGTATATCAATTCAACTTGAAAGTAGGCATGCATGCAATGACATATATATATCAGCAATCATATATATATATATTTATTCAATCACAACAACAGCCTAAAAGAAGGGAATTGAAACTTGCCTGGTAGTCGAGTACGGTAAGGGGTAGTGGTAGCGGGTCCCGGTTTAGCTTGGTGATCTATGAATAGCCAAGGCATTCGGGATTAATCACTTAACATATTAAAAGTTAAGTTATACTTAATTCGAAACACGTTCTCGAGTTATCTCGTTATACCCCTTTTTAGTGGATTACTTATTATCACTGATCCGACCCGACATTCGTTCGTTAATACGACATGTCACTACACTTATACTTGGGACATACTTAAGTCATATAAGTTCTAAGGTTGATCGTTACGAACCAATATTATACTCCGAGTTTTATCGCCCGTTTTCTAAGTGTTTTACCGAAGTTATAAAAGAGTCGTCTTTTAGGGGTTCGTTCCCGTTTAACCTTGACTCGAACATTTTTAATAAATCAAAAAAATGCTCTTTTTGACATACGGTTTTCTTTCACACCTTCCTTCTTACCCCTAGTATTTATTTACCAAGATTCGCCATGACGTTACATAGTTTACGAGGGTTCAATTTCAGTTACGAACTTTCGTTTACGGATTCGAACTACTTTTAGTAATTTGGTCATAATTCCTAAACCGTAAATCAAAATGCTTCGATTCTTTCGCCAAAGTGATCTATGTTCAAAAATCTATCAGTAGGGTTCATTAACTTGCCAAGAACAGAGAGTTATGGCTACTGACCAGTTCGGTTTCTTAGTGTTAATGAAAATCGGGCATTACGACGGCTACGAATCGAGCGTTCTAAAATTCATTACGCAACAACCAAGCCACACCGGGCATCTAATCAACTTATACACATAATAAGCACCCCAACAAGGCCAGAAGCCACTGATCTTAGTATCAAACTCATCATGTTAATCAAATCACTAAATCACTAACTAAACATGCTTATAACATGAACATAATCATAACTAAGCTAGCTAGATCCATCAAGAACATGCTTAAAACTCAAAGTAGAGCAAGGGTTTTCAAGTCTTATACCTTCATTGTAGTATGTAATAGCCTCACAAAGCTTGGTATTGCCCTTGGATGGCCTTAACTTAGCTAGGATCAACCATGAAAACAAGAAAAACAAAGATTAGTTCTTAGAAACACTATTCATCATCACCTTTGATGATTTATTTGAAAATGAAAGGAAGTGAATTTGAGGCTGAAATTTCTAGGGGATCTAAGCTATGATATTTAGTACTTACCCTAAAAATTAGAAGAACAAACAATGGTGGGAACCTCCTTTTCTAGCTCCTTGGCCGAAACTTTGAAGAAAAGAAAGGAATGGAGAGTGTTTGCTTGGTTTCTTGCTTTTCCTTTGTCAATTTTGCATAAAGTGAATTTGGATAGATAATATCTCATCCTAGTTGTGTTAGTGGAGTGTGATGTCATGGATGAGGCAATTTGGAGAGACAAGTGTTATGTTTTGGATGGTGGAAGGCTAAGTATTGGTTGGTTTTTCTAAGTACTACTTCCATCTCCAAGTATGCTAGTTACTTTAAGCCACTTGGTTGCTAGATATTTATTCTAGTAGCTTACACAAGACTCTTGCTTCCTCTGCTTGTTTCTATGTCCGGTTATTACCCGTTTCGATTGATCGTTCGTGAGAATATTTCACGGATTTCTAATTAGGGTTTACCGGGAATCCTATTTAATATTAATACTTTCATTCTCCATCTTTCATTCTAACTTTCCAATTTATATTCCTTAAATCCATTCGTTAAATACTTAAGGCTATCAGTGTCCAGGGAACTCTCGGAGAAAATAAAAGTGCGGTTTTTCAGAATCCGACAGCTTTTACATACACTTATTTTCCCCCTGGATCACTAATACGAACTCGGAAATCCGTTCCGAATGCTTCTGTATAGTGTCGTCTCATATTATTATATACTCCCACCAAACCCTATTCATTCTGTATTCTTTACTTGTTCTCTTAGGGTGGTACAATTGTCCGTATTCTCTTTCGATCGTTCCTTAACCTTTTTACGGAACTACTGGATTAATCGTTATCGATCTGGATGACATGAGGGTATTCTCTTGCTTGAAGTTGCCATATCTTATTCCCTTAGAAGATAGATTATTCTTACCTATGTTGTCACCCTTTAGCATTCTTCAAGACATAAACATAATAAGGTCGAATTCCATTCATTCTTTCCAAATATCAATAATTACATTGTAGCCATAACCACTCCTCAGTGGTTTCCTACCTTCATTCTTAATTCAAATATAATAACATCCCAAAATATCAAATCCTCAAAGTTAATATCTCAATTCTTGGATTATAATAATATTTAATCCACTGTCCGGTCAAATATTATACCGAAAAGAATTTGGAATTTCTGAATTCCGATCGTCTCTGCATTCACTTATTTCCTCCGCGTATTACTAATATGACTTCGAAACATCCATATCACGTCCCGTACATAGGGTGGAGTGAAAAGTTTTCCAACTTACAAAATCACTATTCATCCACCAAATTACTATGCACGTACAGGAAACACTATGCACGTACGGGAAACACTGTGCACGTACGGGAAACACTATGCACGTACGGGAAACACTATGCACGTACTCATTTCCCTTCAAGGATCCATTAGCTCCTTCCTGGATGGTAGATTATTCTTATCTAGGTCCTCAACCATCGAATTACTCTATTCTGACAATATACCAATGCATCAGGATCATTGTCCAAAGCAATATCCATTCATTACAATCATTGTTCTTTGAAACCGCCATTCATTAGAGCTGGTGACCTTGTTATCGGAATCATTGTTCCTCATTTTATCATTACTTAATAAAAAGTTTTAATTATATCCAAAATTTGGGGTTCTTACAGTCTCCCCTCCTTAAAAGGATTCCGTCCCGGAATCAGGTAGGAAGCAAAGAGTCGTTTGCCTGTCGTTCACTTTTTAGCTTCCCGGTCAATTCATAGTCGTTCTACCTTTCCTCAGCACATCTTCTAGTGCTACAATCCATATTGTATCCTTTTTCCATCAACGTTGCTACTTTTCGTACAACTCACTATCCGGGTTATATTCTTACTCAGTCTTATCCTTATTGATACCTGCAGTAACATTGGTATCACTATCACCCTACGAATTCGGAGGTAACCTCGCTCGTACTGTGCATTTCTTGATTGCTTTAATCTTCGCAATCTCGATCAATATAGAGAAGTGGAAAGATTTATTGAGAGATCACTATGATCAATTGAACATTTGTTATATTGCATAGTTAGTACAGAAGGGGCCAGCCTTTAGTACTTGACAAGCAATTAAACAAGTCATGGTATTCCACTTAGACTTCTATCACATAGACAGACAGTCACGTAGCAGTACCTCCCCTCCTAAAAGGGTTGTTCTTCTCAATTCATAAAGAAGATGAATAAGAGAGAAGAAGAGAAAAGAGTTCTAAAGGATTATAGAAAGCTTTCATGATTGTAGAATATCATACTCAGAATTTACCTCTGAACTATAGAGGTTTATCAAAGAAGAAATTAATCATAATTATATCCAATACTATTTGATCGCAATCTCACGTGTCAACATATCTTGCTGCTTTGTCCATTATTCTATGGACAAATACTCTTGTTCAATCTTAGCGATACTCACATTCGGGAAATCCTTCAACCTTTCAGGTTAAATCTTAGATTTCTCACTTGACATCATTATTACTGACATCCCATATCATGTTACTAGCTTTTTCATAACTATAATATTGACACTATCAGGTTGTCATCCTGAGAATTCATTAGAAAACCCATTCATAACATTCCTTGCTTCTCATTCCATAGTTGCTTTCCCAGCCTTTTCTTTATCACTCACATCCTTCTTATTATCTGATTCTTACTCATTTCTATTATTTACTTTCACCTTCACCTCTTTATTGAGACACCTTTTTGCACTTGGTACCTCCTTATCGGTATTCCGTCACATTTATTCTATAATCATCACGTTATTCCAATTTAAAATTTCCGAAATGAATCTGGCCCGATCCCTTTAACTTAGATTCATATAATCTACTTCTGCCAACCGTGTTTCTCATCACTTGTTCTTTTCTAACCGTGGTTTTCCACAGGTTGTCTTTCGTAAGTCAGACCAGGTCGTATATCTACATGCTCGTACTCCTATCATCTATTGAACATCTGCATTTTACTGACGTAGCCTGGCCACATGAAAACCCGTTATGACCGTGCTATAAGTTTTGGGGGTAAGGCTGGCTCGAATACCGCCGTCCGAACACTTTAAACTCTCAGGTGGCCCAATAAGTCTCGGGCTCAACCGCCCTTCCCTCCAAGTCTCATTAATTCTTTCCATGGGAATATCTTTAACATCATGAATCATCAACCTCATATTCTCTATCTTGTTTGCGCAGAAGTACACTAACATAAACTTGTTTGTCATTCATCAACATGCCATTTAGTTAATCAATGGCAGCACTTTCTTTATCTTTACATTGTCATCTACTTTCTTAGAAGAATCACCATCGCTTGTTGTTTACGTAGTGCATTAATAGCTAACCCTACGGGTTTCAAATCCCTTAGGGAGACAAAGTAATCACTATTCCTTATCCATAAGGAACACTTCCTGAACTTGATGTAGATATAACATGAAGTAGATAGAATTGCAGAAGAGTTTCAGGCATCGCAGCTAGGTCCGGTTGATGAAACTATCACTTATGCATCTTCCATAAAAGACTGGAAACTTAACGGTTTACTTTATCAATTTTGTACCATGGTCCTGGTTTGCCTCAAAACGGGACCTTCTAAGGTACGTAATATGCTTAAGACTCCATCAGGAATCGAATCTTTACTTAAACTATTATTACCTTCGATTCTTGCACAATCATCAAAAGGAATGTAACTTCCTCCACTCCAATATGACCTTCAAGGTCTTTCCAAATATCATTTTGTTTCTTCGGTATGAACATTTATAATTATTCCTTTATACTTAGACTGTCGGCCACCTCATTGGCCTTTCCTGATAATAATAATTTCTGGTAATCCTTGTTCCTTGGATATATTCCAATTCAAACATTTCTACCTCATTCCCATCATTTTTGGGTGAAAGCATTCTCCCTTAAGCTCTGCTGATGGAGAAAAATATATTTATCAGTCTTTCTCCATAAGTCATTGATTCCACCTACCCGTGGGAACTTTATCACGTTTATTCCCAATCCTACTTAGGATACTTCTCTTCTTAGTTCTTTCCTTATCTTAGGATAATCTCAACCTTTATAGGTTCAATCCATACTTCCTCAGGGTCTCATACATGCCTCATCTGGCATTATTGTTACTATGTCATACATTCCTTACCAAACTTCCATTTTGAAGTTCGGAATATTACTTTTTTCCTTGTAAGGTTTCATAGGTCATCCTCATCCTTCCTCCTGTATTTTCTGGGTACAGGGTTTATCAAAATGTCATTGATCAATACTCTAATAATTCTATCTATGTTCTTTCCAGAACTCTTTTTAATAATCCTTACCGGTCATTGTTGCCTTAGCAAGTCCAACTCATATCATCTGAAGTCATAATGTCGTTATTAGGGTTAATGCCACCCCTTGTGCATTCCCTAGAGTTTGTTTTAATTTATGGATATCCTATCCTTAATTCAACCGCCAAAGAATTCTTGCATCTTATAATTGGCAATCAGATCATGTATCCTTAATAAAGGTCTCTTTTCAATCATTCTCATTTGATAATCGATCGGTGGCTTAATGCCACCCTCTTCTTTCAGATAGTTGTCAGCCTATTTGGCCTTCCAAAAAGGCAACGTATGCCTACCTCCTCTCTTACAGAACTTGGTAATGGCAGCAAGGATGTTTTGGAAGATATTGGTCGAGTTCAACGTGAATCTCTTAGTACTTATCGTTCTTCTCAAATGTACTTGCCTTAGACAAAATTTCTACAGCATACTGATCCATCTCTGACCATTTCTATACTCTCTTCATAAACCTTCGTTGTTTACTTCCCTTAGTCGTAATATGTTCATGGTATTCATGATACCCTAACATCATACATCTCAAGTCACTATACTTCCATTTTACTCGTAATCTTGGACAACCATATACACATGAGTCACTTTAGTACGGGTTACCCCATCCCAAAAAGGTCTAGTAAATTCCCCATCAAAACATGGGTTGCAAAGGGTTTAGTAGAAGACTCCTACGATCTCATTAATATTTCCTTTATATCAGAAGCCCTTGCAGTCGGTGCTTACTTAGAAGCAACCCTGCTTTGTCTTTTCATTGCTGGTCTAGTCACTTTATAGTCCGTTGTGACTTGGCCTCAACTGGCCACACTAAAATAAAAATATATGATTTTAGGGGTTGGCTAATAGCATTACTTTTCTAGCAATTTCCGGCATAGTGCTTTCTTCTTTGATACCTTTCTACCTTTCCAAAACTTTACTCCATATAAGTCTTAATCGACTACTCGGCACCGTCTCCGGTCACCTTTCCTCCACTTTTATCTTTTCAACTATTCTTATCAATCCTGCGTGCCACACAAGCTTACCATCCCAGGCATAACAGCTTTTTCATTTAAGTCAATCCTGGAATTTCTCAGTCCGGCTGGTTTCTTACTTACATTTCCTATTTTCGTCCAATCTCACTTCATCATTTTATCACTACCGTCGATTGTAATGCTCAGGGTCCGTTTACTAACCCATTTTACAGCATCCTTACCCAAATCACAGGGTTTGCTCCAGTTTCTACTCTCTTCCATGACATTCTCTGATAATCAGAAAGACAAGGTTTGCCAAAATTCACCGAATTCCTTTCCAGACTCAGGGAAATTTTGATCAATCTACCCACCTACTGGTAACATTAAGGAGACCAGTTTCGAAACCTGAAGAATAGTTCTTTGAACCTCCAAGCAGGTGGAATCATAAGTAGTCATAGTTAACGAAATAATCATCATCAGATTGGAAGTTTACCCACTGGAAAGGAATCAATTATATCCATCCCTTAGAAGGGAATCAATAGTTTCAAATTGAAACCCGTCACAACGTCCTGATACCTATACGTCCTGATATTCAATACTACCAAATGTCGGTCTACCTAACCCTTTATGCGAAGCGTCGTTGGAAGCACAAAGTCTCCTTTTTTTTCCATTAAGCAATGCCAGCTCTTGGTCATTACCAATTTCACCTTTTAGCTCCAGGAAGATTTTCTCACATTTTTCTCTTTAACTACTGATCGTATTACTTGATCTATTATAATTCCGCATCGGAATAAACTTAAGGTACTACTATAATCCATTCAAAGAGAAGAAGGAATTTAATATTCCTCTAAATCACATGCATCTAACATTTCTGGTTCATCATTTAACTGAGTTGAATTAACTCTATACTCAGTCTCTGGCAGTAGTCTCATTACGAGTTCATCTTGACTCACTGGTCTTATCTTCCGGTAGGTTCTGAGATCATTGTCTTGCTTGCTACTTCCTTATATAATTTTACCCAATCATGCTATCACTTCCCAATGTCTTTACTTTCTAAATGATTCATTCATAAAATGAACATTTTCCTTAATAAAACCACCTTATTAACCTTAATTTGGTTCCATAATTTACAACCTACGACACCTGCCTTCTCATGGCGAATTATTACTGACAATATTCATACTGATTCATTTATCAAATGATATGGCACTTACTGCCTCATTCTCAACTATTCCTAGGGACTCTGCTCCTCGTCCTATATCGCTGTCTTTGATAATCATACATCCCTCTAGCTCTTTCTTTGTTAAGATGAAAATCTCTAAGGATTCTAATCTATTTCCGTATAAGATCTCAAGTAATTCTTCCAATCCTTCTTTCTTGCTGGTACTACCTCTGGTAGTCCGGCTATGAATTCAACATGCATCTTCAGATCTCTTAATAATATCTCGGTTCTTTATACTCACTTTTCTGAGCACCATATCTTAATCATCACAGTCATTCTGGCTGCGACCCTCATTACCCATGGGTAAGCTCCTTATCCTAACAGGATTTTCCTTATCTGCTGGAACCTCTTCCGGGTCTCCAGTAGGGTACTCCATCGAATTACCCGCTGATCTTCAGCATATAAAGCATCATCGCGCTGTTGCTCGTATGCCTCAAGGTCAGTCGCCTTACTCGTCGATACGATATCGAGCTAAGTTACTATCATTATACTTACGAGTTCCCATAAGGGTTTTATATGTCATCACTACATTAAGTAGTCCGACTATGAACTTGGCAAGAGTTCTTATTATCTTATTGAATTTATTATTTTATCGTCACCTCATCTCTGGGGTTTATAACGTACGCTCTGATACCACTTCTGTAGCACCCCCAGATCCGGGGTCCGGGATCCGGTGGTTACGGTTTCCAATTCTGTCCACAACAATTGAACTTGCCTTAACATAAAATAAATTACGTCTCTATAACCCAACACAACAATATAAAACACACCCGTTATAGTCCCAGAGATGAAATCAGAGTAACAATCAAATTTTTATTAATCACATTATGAGTTCTTACAATCCAAAAGGATTTCAATATAAATACATACTCTTTGCCATCCATTTACATAAGTCATACTAGACCATATTCTTGGTACTGAAAGAATAAATATACCCTACCAATAGATTCTTCTTCAGCTCTGGTAGTCTCATCGTCCTCGCCCGCGTCGAGTGCGCCTTGTGCGAGTCATCTGGTCTAGCTGTTGTTGTGATATAATAATAAAGCAAGGGTGAGCAATAGCCCACCAACAATAATATATAACTGAACGATAATGTATAACAGTTCAAAAGTATCTTTCAAACCATATGCCATGCATTTACGAAAATGATGCCAGTATAATATGAACGATGAAGTTACAGGGTAACTTAAAGTATTTGTTTGTAGAAATATCTGCTACATCAAAAGTAAGCGAGATATTCTCATTGTTATTAAGAAGAGGAACTGGCATGAAAAGGTTACAATTCGAGTTATGAACATTTTTCCAGCTCTGCCAACAGTAATCATGTTGCAGGAAATAAATAAGTTTGGATGATGAACCAATGATGGAGTATTCACCGCGCCCGCTGTTCCAATCTTGATGATCAGTCGAGATCGCACAGCTCAATTTAGATTTACTACCGGTAGAAGGAAGAACTGACGGCTTTACTTGTATACCGCCTTGCTAGCTCTCCCCGGCCAACGGTTGGGCCAAAGGGGATGGACCGGCGCTACTCGGCCTCTTACACGACTCCTAGTTCAAATAGAATTCATGATTCTGAATGTAACGTTCGTCCCCCTTTCCCCAAGTATAATACTTGTTGATAAGACTCCACAAAGTAGTCGTATCTAGTTGGAAAGGAAAATTTACCAATAACTCCCAAGCTATTACTTGGTAACGGATATCAACTTGTTCCAGTAATCTTACCCCTCGAAAGATGAGAAGGTAAGCAACGACTTAATAAGTCAACAGCACCAGAGTTGCGAGTGAAGGGAATACTTTATGACCGGGAAGTCGACAAGATAAATAACATATTCCAAGTAAGGTTCCCTTATTATTAGGGAGATAGACTCAAAGAAGAATGATGTCTGAGAACCTTTCTTGATATAAGATTAATAATAATATGACTCCGAAATATTTTCTGTAATAATCGAAGAAGATAAACCTTATCGAGGTTATTCTAAGTATGGAATAAATATTCAGAGAATATTTATTGAATTAAAATATTTTATGGAATATTTAGGAATATGAAAGAATATCTTTATTCAGAGTATCTCTCAAATAATTCTTGAAGAAATATCGAGAGAATATTTATTGCATAACTAAATATTCAAATGAATATTCCAAATAATATTCATTAATTAATAAGACCTGAAAGGAATATTTAAAATAATACTCGATGATTAAATAGAACCCTGGATGAATATTCAAAATAATATTCATAATTATTAGGAATTTAAATGAATATTGATAAAGTAATATTCATTTAATGGATAATATTCTAAATGAACATCAAGTAATGTTCATTTAGTAATCCAAGCTTTAAAGGAATATTCGAGATAAGACTCGATAAATAAATCAAGTTTTAAATGAACATTAAAATAATATTCGATAGGTAATTACTGTCTTAAATGAATACTCAAAAGTAATATTCATTTAATGAATAATATTCTAAATGAATATCCAAATAATATTCATTTAGTAGTCCAACCTTTAGAAGAATATTCGCAATAATAATCGATAAATAATTCGACTATGAATGAATATTAAAAATATTATTCGTCGAATAGTTACGTTCAAATAATTATTTGAAGTAAAGATCGTTAAAATAAATAATCTCGAACGAATATTCAAATAATATTCGTCGCCCGAATAATGGAAAATATTTACTTAAATATTTTCCTCCGAGGTAATCTCGATATATCAAGAAATATTGACTCCCGGTCTATATTTGATGAATAAGATGTATACGCCCTTCTATGAGGGTATTACAATAACCGGCTTATAACTGATGTATAACTATCTAGCTTATAAGCCAACAATAACATTCAGGGAACCAGTATATCAATTCAACTTGAAAGTAGGCATGCATGCAATGGCATATATATATCAGCAATCATATATATATATATATATATATATATATATATATATATATATATATATATATATTCAATCACAACAACAGCCTAAAAGAAGGGAATTGAAACTTGCCTGGTAGTCGAGTACGGTAAGGGGTAGTGGTAGCGGGTCCCGGTTTAGCTTGGTGATCTATGAATAGCCAAGGCATTCGGGATTAATCACTTAACATATTAAAAGTTAAGTTATACTTAATTCGAAACACGTTCTCGAGTTATCTCGTTATACCCCTTTTTAGTGGATTACTTATTATCACTGATCCGACCCGACATTCGTTCGTTAATACGACATGTCACTGCACTTATACTTGGGACATACTTAAGTCATATGAGTTCTAAGGTTGATCGTTATGAACCAATATTATACTCCGAGTTTTATCGCCCGTTTTCTAAGTGTTTTACCGAAGTTATAAAAGAGTCGTCTTTTAGGGGTTCGTTCGCGTTTAACCTTGACTCGAACAATTTTAATAAATCGAAAAAATGCTCTTTTTGACATACGGTTTTCTTTCACACCTTCCTTCTTACCCCTAGTATTTATTTACCAAGATTCGCCATGACGTTACATAGTTTACGAGGGTTCAATTTCAGTTACGAACTTTCGTTTACGGATTCGAACTACTTTTAGTAATTTGGTCATAATTCCTAAACCGTAAATCAAAATGCTTCGATTCTTTCGCCAAAGTGATCTATGTTCAAAAATCTATCAGTAGGGTTCATTAACTTGCCAATAACAGAGAGTTATGGCTACTGACCAGTTCGGTTTCTTAGTGTTAATGAAAATCGGGCATTACGACGGCTACGAATCGAGCGTTCTAAAATTCATTACGCAACAACCAAGCCACACCGGGCATCTAATCAACTTATACACATAATAAGCACCCCAACAAGGCCAGAAGCCACTGATCTTAGTATCAAACTCATCATGTTAATCAAATCACTAAATCACTAACTAAACATGCTTATAACATGAACATAATCATAACTAAGCTAGATCCATCATGAACATGCTTAAAACTCAAAGTAGAGCAAGGGTTTTCAAGTCTTATACCTTCCTTGTAGTATGTAATAGCCTCACAAAGCTTGGTATTGCCCTTGGATGGCTTTAACTTAGCTAGGATCAACCATGAAAACAAGAAAAACAAAGATTAGTTCTTAGAAACACTATTCATCATCACCATTGATGATTTATTTGAAAATGAAAGGAAGTGAATTTGAGGCTGAAATTTCTAGGGGATCTAAGCTATGATATGTAGTACTTACCCTAAAAATTAGAAGAACAAACAATGGTGGGAACCTCCTTTTCTAGCTCCTTGGCCGAAACTTTGAAGAAAAGAAAGGAATGGAGAGTGTTTGCTTGGTTTCTTGCTTTTCCATGGTCAATTTGGCATAAAGTGAATTTGGATAGATAATATCTCATCCTAGTTGTGTTAGTGGAGTGTGATGTCATGGATGAGGCAATTTGGAGAGACAAGTGTTATGTTTTGGATGGTGGAAGGCTAAGTATTGGTTGGTTTTTCTAAGT
This sequence comes from Saposhnikovia divaricata, assembly GCA_036435485.1. Taxonomy (NCBI): domain Eukaryota; kingdom Viridiplantae; phylum Streptophyta; class Magnoliopsida; order Apiales; family Apiaceae; genus Saposhnikovia; species Saposhnikovia divaricata. Next base: position 46,905,559 of record CM071594.1, on the reverse strand, counting down.
ACTACTTCCATCTCCAAGTATGCTAGTTACTTTAAGCCACTTGGTTGCTAGATATTTATTCTAGTAGCTTACACAAGACTCTTGCTTCCTCTGCTTGTTTCTGTGTCCGGTTATTACCCGTTTCGATTGATCGTTCGTGAGAATATTTCACGGATTTCTAATTAGGGTTTACCGGGAATCCTCTTTAATATTAATACTTTCATTCTCCATCTTTCATTCTAACTTTCCAATTTATATTCCTTAAATCCATTCGTTAAATACTTAAGGCTATCAGTGTCCAGGGAACTCTCGGAGAAAATAAAAGTGCGGTTTTTCAGAATCCGACAGCTTTTACATACACTTATTTTCCCTCTGGATCACTAATACGAACTCGGAAATCCGTTCCGAATGCTTCTGTATAGTGTCGTCTCATATTATTATATACTCCCACCAAACCCTATTCATTCTGTATTCTTTACTTGTTCTCTTAGGGTGGTACAATTGTCCGTATTCTCTTTCGATCGTTCCTTAACCTTTTTACGGAACTACTGGATTAATCGTTATCGATCTGGATGACATGAGGGTATTCTCTTGCTTGAAGTTGCCATATCTTATTCCCTTAGAAGATAGATTATTCTTACCTATGTTGTCACCCTTTAGCATTCTTCAAGACATAAACATAATAAGGTCGAATTCCATTCATTCTTTCCAAATATCAATAATTACATTGTAGCCATAACCACTCCTCAGTGGTTTCCTACCTTCATTCTTAATTCAAATATAATAACATCCCAAAATATCAAATCCTCAAAGTTAATATCTCAATTCTTGGATTATAATAATATTTAATCCACTGTCCGGTCAAATATTATACCGAAAAGAATTTGGAATTTCTGAATTCCGATCGTCTCTGCATTCACTTATTTCCTCCGCGTATTACTAATATGACTTCGAAACATCCATATCACGTCCCATACATAGGGTGGAGTGGAAAGTTTTCCAACTTACAAAATCACAATTCATCCACCAAATTACTATGCACGTACAGGAAACACTATGCACGTATGGGAAACACTATGCACGTACGGGAAACACTATGCACGTACGGGAAACACTATGCACGTACTCATTTCCCTTCAAGGATCCATTAGCTCCTTCCTGGATGGTAGATTATTCTTATCTAGGTCCTCAACCATCGAATTACTCTATTCTGACAATATACCAATGCATCAGGATCATTGTCCAAAGCAATATCCATTCATTACAATCATTGTTCTTTGAAACCACCATTCATTAGAGCTGGTGACCTTGTTATCGGAATCATTGTTCCTCATTTTATCATTACTTAATAAAAAGTTTTAATTATATCCAAAATTTGGGGTTCTTACAAGAAAGCCCAGAAAATCTTCAAAAGAAACCTAGAAACCGGCAGAAACTCGCCTGATAACGGAAAAATCGGTGGGAAAAATCGCCGGGAATCGCCTTAACTTGAGAGAAATGACTAAGAAAATTTTTAGTGGAAAGTATAGTATGTTAGAGTGAAGTGAGAAATGAATATTACTCCACCTTCTTACAGGAATTTTGCAACTGGCTAATAGCCGGTTAAAATTCCAAGTAAATGGCAATAGCCGGTTAAGGCCCGTTGAGAGGCCCATAGGCCCAAAGAGCATGAAGGATCTAGAAGAACTATAAATTTCCTAGTAAATAAAGGGGGGTTAAGGCCCAATAGGCCCAATAAGCCCAGTATAGCATTTATTCAACCAGGATCCTGATCGAAATGTCGACCAGGAATCTTGGTCGAAATGAGCTAGACCAGAGTGTCCAAATTGCATTTATTCGACCAGGATCCTGATCGAAATGTCGACCAGGAATCTTGGTCGAAATGAGCTAGACCAGAGTGTCCAAATTGCATTTATTCGACCAGGATCCTGATCGAAATGTCGACCAGGAATCTTGGTCGAAATGAGCTAGACCAAAGTGTCCAAATTGCATTTATTCGACCAGGATCCTGATCGAAATGTCGACCAGGAATCTTGGTCGAAATGAGCTAGACCAGAGTGTCCAAATTGCATTTATTTGACCAGGATCCTGATCGAAATGTCGACCAGGAATCTTGGTCGAAATGAGCTAGACCAGAGTGTCCAAATTGCATTTATTCGACCAGGATCCTGATCGAAATGTCGACCAGGAATCTTGGTCGAAATGAGCTAGACCAGAGTGTCCAAATTGCATTTATTCGACCAGGATCCTGATCAAAATATCGACCATGAATCTTGGTCGAAATGAGCTAGACCAGAGTGTCCAAATTGCATTTATTCGACCAGGATCCTGATCGAAATGTCGACCAGGAATCTTGGTCGGAATGAGCTAGACCAGAATGACAGAATTGCATTTATTCGACCAGGATCCTGATCGAAATGTCGACCAGGAATCCTGATCGAAGTGCCATCGACCAGGATGACAGAATGGCCATATGTCGACCAGGATCCTGATCGAAAATTCGACCAGGAATCTTGGTCGAAATGCCTCAGACGAGGATGCCAAAATTGATTTTATTCGACCAGGAATCCTGATCGAAAATTGTGAAGACCTTTTTCTGATTTTTCCTGCAAAAACCAATTTCTTTGAAAAGAAATTTTAGAAATTATGGCATTGACGAAATGCTCGTGAGTATAAGAAAAAATGCAAGGTAGTTATTAAATTTCTTTAAGGCATAAAAATTGTTGTTTACCCTCGAATAAGGCAGATCGTCGTAAATGTGTAGGTCGCTCCACACTTTACGTTTAAGACGATATCCGTGAAACACTAGTGTACTTAAAAATCCCCGAATTAGGGTAGATTGTCCCAGGTAAGGGATGAATCAAACCCCAAGTCTCGATAAGAACCAATTATAATTTCAATGAAAACCTGATCAGTTTTCCTAGAAGTTGGGGGGCAAATGATATGGGCTGAAAATAAAGCCCTAAAGACACCTTTAATGATACATTAAATAAACCTAGGTTGGTCCAAAGACAAGGCCCAGTTATAAGGCCCAAAAACCCTAATTATGATAATAATTCGTAATTAGATAAATCAGCCAATATGAGATTGGGTTATCGAGTCCCAAAGGAAACCAAATCATCCCGAGAGTGGTCTCCAAGGAATACAGCTGTAATGCTTATCCACGTTCTACCCGGAAGGATCCAGAATTCTACCTAAAATAGGTATCTTGTCCACCAAGATACCAAGCCCTACTTTCAAGGCCCCCAAAGCCTATATAAGGACCAGCTCCTTCACATTCAGAACTACGTTTTTTGGCTTGATTCTTGATATTTGCAAGATACGTAGGTATCTTGTGAGGACCCGAGTTAAGTCACGAAACACTTGATCAGCCATTAAAGCTCGAAGCTCTCATAAACCCTACCATTCAATACGCAATAAATACACCCTATTTTTCGTTCCACAACACTTTCTTTTTTCAATAATATCACAGGCGTTTCTATTTAATAAAAATATTATAATACTAATAATTAACCGATTACCTTTTTAGCTAAAATGTATCATCTTTTCTATTTTTTCTAATTAAATTCCCTTTTTTCCTATAAATATTACGGGCAACATAATTTCTCATTTTTTAAAAACTATGACCAATTTTATTTAGTAAAATAACAAAATAAAATAATAAATACTATAAACTAATCAATTACTTTTTTCACATAATTTATTTCATCTTTTTAATTTTCACGCTACCTTTTTATTTTTTCTAAGTAAAATATCTCTTTTTCCTATTATATCACGGGCGATTCTATTTAAAACAATAAACTAATAATATTATAATATTAATAAATAACCGATTACCTTTTTCAGCTAAAACGTATCATCTTTTCTATATTTTCTAACTAAATTCCTCTTTAATAGAAATATCACGGATAATATTAATTTCTCCCATTCTAAAACATTACTAGCAATTGTATTTAGTAAAATAACGTAATTAATTAAGTTTTAATTACTATAAACTAATCAAATACCTTTTGCACCTAGAACATGTTACATTTTTAATTTTCTCTAACTAAATTCTCTCTTTTTCTAATCATATCAAGGGAATCTATTTAATAAAATAATACTTTGTAATTACTAATAATTAACCGATTAACTTTTTCAACTAAAACCTATAATATTTTCTAACTAAAATCCCTACTTTTCTAGAAATATCACGAATAAGATTTATATAATTATTATCAAATAATCTCATATAAAAATTTAAGGCTCCAAAATTCATGTTTTAAAAAAATTAATTTAATTTAATGAAAAAAATTATATAATATTAAAAATAATCCGTGCATCGCACGGGTTTTAAGCTAGTATTTATAAAATCTAATCAAATAAAATATTTGTTTCAAAAAATTGGTATACAATATTACAAAATAATTATTTTTGACCATATTTTTTTTATCATAAATTATTTCAATATAAAAAGTTTCGGATGAAAAATTAATTCAGTACCCGTGCCTTACACGGGCATTTACGCTAGTTAGTTTTTAAACATGGCATGACATAGTTTGTGGACTTGGGAATCCAACACCTTTTTGGGCTAGAATACTTGTATATAATGATATAATCTTTTGAGTGGTCCGATCCAATAGGAAAACGTTGGATCACTGGTCCAAATGAGCAATGTTGGGCAACTCAGGACAAAAGAATTGGGCTAAGGTTTGAAAGAAATTCGCTGGAGGAAGTTTGGCATTCTTGTTCCAAAAATTGTTATTTAGGGTGTTTTTGAATAAATAATTAGCGGGTAGAGGTGATTTTGATGAAGCCACTCATGCCTGGTCATTACTCATTAGTCCATGTCAGCTTACTTATCCACTTCGGCTCAAGTTCTTGTCTCTGCATGAACCACTTTGGCTGTTTGCGCCCTCTTGTAGATCTTCGAAGAGGCATGAGTGACTTCATTATTTATAACTAAAAATTATATTCTTCAAAAGAGAGTAGATATACCGTAACTTTATCATCTAATTTTTTTTTTTTGTGTATGAATTTATCTAAATATAATAACTTCAAGCTTGCTAAGAGCAAGTCCAATCAGGCAATCCTTAGTTTGTTCCTAATAAATATAATAAAATAATGATTTCTAGTGATTTAAAGATTTCATTTATCGATAAACTCCAACAATCATCCCTATATTCATTCCGTAATATTATTAAAATAATAAATTTAAGTGTAAGAGAGAAAATAGAAGCACAAAATTGGAGGGAAATGAATTTTTAATTGATATTAAATATGTATAAAGAATTTGGTGCCCTCCAACTCTTTAATTTTGTTTTATGAATTCAAATTTTTTTAATTATATTATATATATGTTTGTATAAAAATTTTGGTACCCCTCGTTCAGATCAGATGGTATCCTAAGCGTTCGTCTTGATCGTCTTACCCTAGAATCGATCGTGGTGACTTCATTATTTATAACTAAAAATTAAATTCTTCAAAAGAGAGTAGATATACCGTAACTTTATCATCTAATTTTTTTTGTGTATGAATTTATCTAAATTTGCCTAAGGTGTTTGACCCAATAATTGTGATCCAGTCTCTCATATTAGAGATGGACTATTGATTCACTTTTCAATAATAATACATTGGGAGAAGGTTATGATGCCTCTTTCAAGATTTATTCGTTGTGGTTTTACAAATTTTCTCCATCCAACCTATCCTATAGTGAATATTTGCTCGTTTTGATTCGTGTTGCACGATGTTTATATATTATGAAAGTTAGTTCAGAAATTATATTGGTTAAGTTTATTTTTATCAAACCGATGCGAAGGTGGCATATTCTTGTATGAAATGATTACCTTAGAGCTGTTTAATGAATGAGCTATTCGCGAATAAGCTCGAGCTCGGCTAGTTAAGAACTCGAATTGGCTCGGCTCGTAAAGAGTTCGAGTCGAGCTCGAACAAGATTTTTTTTCATTAAGCTTAACAAGCTCGAGCCATGCTTTGGGGTGTCCGGCTCCAGCTCGGCTCGTTAAAACTCGAAAAAAATCAAAAATTTTATTTTTTATTTTTTATTTCCAACCAAATTAATTTTTTATTTTTTGAAAATTTGGGAATATCACTAAATTTGATATATATTGACATCCGTACAGTTGGATCGTCGAGAAATATTTTTTAAAAAATAGAAACAACAATTCGTCACAAAGCACTAGTTACCAGTACTAGTTAGAATAGTAGTGATCTACTAAGATCTCCAACCAAATTAATTTTTTATTTTTTGAAAATCTGGGAATATCACTAAATTAGATATATCTTGACATCCGTACGGTTGGATTGTCAAGAAATATTTTTAAAAAAATAAAAACAACAATTCGTGACAAAACACTAGTTACTAGTACTAGATAGAATAGTAGTGATCTACTAAGATCTCCAACCAAATTAATTTTTTATTTTTTAAAAATTTGGGAATATCACTAAATTAGATATATCTTGACATCCGTACGGTTGGATCGTCGAGAAATATTTTTTAAAAAATAGAAATAACAATCCGTGACAAATCACTACTTCTTAGTACTAGTTATAATAGTAGTGATCTACTAAGATGTCCAACCAAATTAATTGTTCGTGAATAGCTCGAGCTCGGCTCGAGGCTGTTCGTGAACAACTCGAGTTCGGCTTAGTTCGGTCAAAGCTCGGCTCGGTTCGTTAAGAAATCAGCTCGGTTCGTTAAGATCAAAGCTCAGCTCGGTTCGTTAAGGTCAAAGCTCGACTCATTTCGATCAAAACTCGGCTCGACTCGGTTCATGAACAGCCCTAGATTACCTGTTATTAATCATTTATGAGAAGATTTGTACTATTTTATTTTCGCCTGACTGAGTATGATCCAAAAAAAAAAAAAATTGTGCAATGCATAATAAGACTTTTAAATATCATAATTGTTAATAATTTTGTTAAAAATTATGTTTTTCTTTATAAAATTTGAGTGACAAAACTTTTGTATGAAAATTAAATGCAAAGTGTATATTTTATAGAGAGAAAAAGGAACTTGAGGTTTAACTCAAGAAATTTCATAAGATAATATAGTTTTGTAATATAAATTTTTACTAACAATTTTATAAAAGTTTTTTTCATAAATATCTAAATTCAGAAATTTTTTTGCAAAAATACTTTTATGAAAAAAAATTATTTGCAAAAAATTCATCTTATCAACCATGTAACCAAATGAAACTGTTTAGAACCAGATGTAACATAGCACCAAATTCAACTGTTTGCAACCACATATGTAACCGGTCTGCTGCGCAGCCATATATATATAACCAGATGTAACGTTGCATCTAATCGCATCTAGTTGCAGACCGTATCTTTGCAAATAACATGGCATATTTGCAAATTATTTTATTTGAAAAAAATAATTTTGCAAATATTTTGAGAATATGGTAAAATCGCAAAAAAAACTTAGAAATAGTTATATTTTTGATAAACATTTTTTTTATAGTTATACATAATATTCTAAAATTACAATAGCACCTTCTTATTTTTACAATAGCAATTTATAAGATATATATTTTTAAAAATACGTGTAAAAGTTAATTTCATACCAAAATTATGAGACATAAAGAAAGTAACAAACAAACAAGTGTGATACTCCAGTTGTTAATTTAGCAAATTATTTTATTTTCTTTTTTACTTTTTTTTAATACTCCCTCTGTTTTTGAATACCTGTCTTGTTACTAGTTATTTTTAAAAATTTCTGTTTTTGAACAAAAAATTGAATTAATATTTTTATTCAAAAAAAGAAAATTTTAAAACTAACCTTTTTAACTATGTGATCAAAACACCTCTTTTTAATTATGTGATCAAACACCTTAAAATCTATATATATATATATAGGGGGCTACTCCAATACAAACCTCCTTAAAATACAAACCTACAAACCAAGCATAATCTAATATTTCAAGTTAATCTAATGACCAAACTAGAGGTACCCCAATACAAAAAATTCTTAAAATAATTGGTTCTATCCAACAAAAAAAAATAAAAAAATAAAAAAATAAAAAAAATTCACTGTTCACGTGATGACGTGGCAGTGGATTTCACTGGTTAACGGTGCTTCGCACCTTCTTGTACGGTGCTTCGCGCCTTTATCATTCTAAAGTTGTAAGGAATGGCAATCAATGGTAAAGGCAATAGACGATTGACGGGTGTGTCGAGAGCCTTCGGCCCTCATGACTACCTAACTCATCCGTTTACTGTCTTAAATGCTTCGCATTTACACGGCAAGTTTTTTTTTTTTTTTTATGGATAGAGCCAATTATTTTAAGCATTTTTTGTGAAGGTACCCTTGGTGGGAACCTTAGAATAAATGAAATATAATTAATTTAGTGTTGGTTTGTAGGTTTGTATTTTAAAAGTGGTTTGTATTTGAGCACTTACCTATATATATATATATATATATATATATATATATATATATATATATATATATATATATTATAATGCCTGGAGATCGGAAATGCACCAGAACAGTTTAAGGTATTTTTCTTGAATTTCTGTTTTTTTGATTTTTTAATTAAAATTCTTTTCTGGCATTAAATAGCTATTAATGACAACTTAATTAGTCATTATTAAACCTATTAAACATCTATTAAATTTACTCTATTTAATTGTTTAAAAATTAGCAAACTTTATTTGAAGATTATGGTTATTATTTTAATATTAATTATTAATTATAAATATTTAAATTTACTTTTAGGTAAAATTACAACTAACAATTGTTTATATTTTCTTTTCAAAAAAAAAGACAATTGTTTATATTGCGTTATTTTTTATTCTCTATTCAAGATCACTATAATTTCTTTTCGGATGATTATAGGGTAAACGACCTTAACTTCTCAAGCAATTTTATTATCAATTGTGAAAGTCGTAATAAATTATGGAAGTACAAGATTGTTAGGAATATGTTGTACTTGATGATAACTTCACAATCAATCAAATTGTATAAGGTTTTATAGCTGTCAACGAATGAGGATTTATAACTCTATCCGTTGACAGGTAGCTCATCAACGGATGAGGTTTTGTAGCATACTGCAGTATCTCTATGTTATCAGTTGATAGTGTTTTTATCCACAGTCATGTTGACCATCAACGGATAGGCAGAATAGGGTAGGCAATTGTAAATAAGCTATGCTATATAATTCTGTCTAAGTGAAAGTGTATCAACAGATGAAGACAAAACATTATCAATGGATACAACTCAAATCCACTCTATCAACGAATACAGCTCAAGTCTCAATATCAACGGATACAGCTCAATACATCATCAACGGATGTCAGTGTACAATATCAACGGATAATCATTGACACTGTCTTCTATGATTAGCTGGGGATTAGAAGTTGATAAGGACATGTTTGACTGACAGATCACATGGGTTGATAGTAGATACAAAAAGCAGTATGGCAGCCATACTTTGGAAACACAGAAGAAAGAAGCATTCCGTTTACACTATGAATACAAGAAAGGTGCAGGAGACATGTCTGAACACAAGGACAACCTTTCGGCTACATGTGTATTTGGAGTGTAGTAGCAAGTCAACTATAATTAGATTAATATTATCTTATTCCAGTAGTACTTGTAAAACTTGGGATTTATAACCAAGTGTAGCAACTTTTTGTAGACTAAGAAAACACATACATTTTGCTTAGGGTTTCTATTTAATATTCTTAGAAAGCAAAGAGTTGTAAAACAGAAGCTGTGTACTTTTGTATCACAGAGTTTTCTTCGAATAAAAGCTTCAGGTGGTGAATTTAACCACCTGATTTTTATGTGTTTGTGCATTAATCTTTCTACAGCAATTATCTAAGTATAGATTTCTGGAGTTCTTATCAGAAATTTATAAATATCAAGAATTGTATTCAACCCCCCCTTCTACAATTATACAAGTGTGTAATCTGGGAATAACAATTGGTATCAGAGCGAGCTTCTAACATATTTGAAGTTTAAAGATCAACACACTTCCAACATGTCTAAGAAGGATTATGGAGTAAAGATTCCAGTTCTTGATAGAGAAAATTACTTTCACTGGAAAGTAAAAATGCGTCTACATCTCTCGTCTATTGATGAGGGCTTTGTGGATTGCATTGACAAGGGTCCTCACGTTCCAATGAAGATTGCAACAAGAGTTGGCCTGGCTGAAGGTGTGCCTGACACTCTCATTCCCAAACCTGTTTCTGAGTGGAGTCTTGAAGATATTACAGAAGTCCACAAAGACAAAAAGACCATGAATATTCTGTTCAATGGTCTAGAAACAGACATGGTTGACAATGTTATTAACTGTACTACCGCCAAGGAAGTATGGGACACTGTTCAAACCCTTTGTGAAGGAACAGAACAGGTAAGGGAAAACAAGATGCAACTACTAATCCAACAGTATTAACATTTTCACTTTAAGAGTGGAGAAACATTGAATGATACATTTAGTAGATTTCAAAAGCTACTAAATGGTTTGAAACTGTATGGAAGAATCTATCAAGTTAAAGATTCTAATCTCAAATTTCTGAGATCACTGCCCAAGGAATGGAAGCCAATGACTGTTTCTTTAAGAAACACTCAAGAGTACAAGACATTTACTCTTGAAAGGCTCTATGGAACTTTAAAGACTTATGAGCTGGAAATGGAGCAGGATGAAGAGATTGAGAAGTCTCAAAAGAAAAGTGGGTCAGTTGCACTTGTTGCCAACTTGGAGCAAAAGGAGGAAAGGACAGAAACTGCTAGTTCTACACCAAACAGGGAGGTTTGTAATGGTAGAGCAGAATCAAGCAGGAGCAAGGAAAAGGTGTCTGAGGAATTGAATGTTCTTCAGCAGGATGAATTGGATGAGATAGATGAGCACTTAGCTTTTCTATCTAGGAGATTCTCTAAGCTAAAATTCAAGAGAAACTCTGGGGTGGCCAAGCCATTTAACAAGGATTTTTCCACAAGCAACTATGTAGATAAATCCAAAATTAAATGCTACAATTGTGGAATTGCTGGTCACATGATAAGTGAATGCAGGAAACCTAGATCTGAGAACAAAGGAAAGTCAACTGAGGCTGTTGACTATAAGAAGAAATATTTTGATATTCTCAGGCAGAAAGGAAAGGCATTCTTGACCCAAGAGTATGACTGGGCTGTTGATGACAATCATTCTGATGATGATGTTGAGTTAGTCAACCTTGCTTTAATGGCTGATTCTGGAGAGCAGGAAGCAAGTTCAGCTAGCAATCAGGTATTTTCTACTAATCTCTCTGAGCTCACCAAAGAGGAATGCAATAGTGTTATAGATGAAATGTCTACTGAACTATATCACTTATGTGTTACTCTTAAATCACTTACTAAAGAGAACAATAGGATTAAAGAGTCTAATCTGTTTTTAAGTGATAGAAATGCTGCTCTAGAAACTCAATTTCTAGAATTTGAGAAAATGAGAGTTGATTGCAATAATGCTAAAAGTGAACTTGAAGCTGTGTTAAAAAGAGAACTGATTTTAAAAGACCAGCTTGAAAAAGAACAAGGGATAATTGCTAAATTTCAAAGTTGTAGGAATATTTCTCAAAACATAATAGAAGTTCAGGGAATAGAATCGTTTGTGAAGGATACCTGGACTCAAAAGAAAAAGGAGCTAGAACCTGGCCTTGAGGATCTAGAGACTATTTGTGAATCAACGATAGTGATCATCCGTTGACAGATGAACCGTCAACGGGTGAGAGGTATCCGTCGACTAACAAAAAGTTTGTTAGTAAGAAGGAACTCAGGAAACTGGATATCAAGTATGGTCCAGTCAACAAGAATTTTGTTAGTGGTGAGTGCAGCAAAACCAAATCCAGTGGGAAGGCTAAGGCAGGTGATTTACACAACAAAAAGGCTGTTGGTAAATCAGATAATGAAAAGGTAGAAATTGAGGATAAAAAGAAAAAGAACAGAAATGGTAAGATAGGCATCAACAAGAAAAACAATTACTCTCCTGACAAGTTTGCTCCTAGGAAAACTTGTAGTAATTGTAATAGTGTCAATCATCTATCTTCTAATTGCAAGATTGTCAACAAGGCTCCTGTTCATGTACCTCAACCAATGCCATGTATGCCTGCAATGCCTGGTTTGTATCAAAATGCTAGTTTTTCAAATCCATATGTGAACATGCCATATGTGTCTAATCCTTACTTTCAATCTATGAATGTGCCACAAATGTCATGGAACATACCTAACATGAATAATATGTATGCCAATTTTCCACACATGCATGCATCAAATATTCATGTAAATGAGCATTTGTCAAACCCCATCACTCAAGCATCTACACCTAAGTTGAAGAATGCTAAGAGTGCAAAGTCAAAGGCTAACAAGAAAGGACCCAAGGAAGCTTGGGTACCAAAATCAACTTGATTTGTTTTTGAAATGTGTGCAGGGAAACAGAAGGAATCTATGGTACCTAGACAGTGGATGCTCTAGGCACATGATAGGAGATTCAACCCTGCTCACAGAGTTCAAGGAAGGAGCTGGCCCTAGAATTACCTTTGGAGATGACAGCAAAGGATATACTAAGGGATATGGCCCGATTTCAAAAGACAATGTCATCATTGAAGAAGTGGCTTTAGTTGAAGGTTTGAAGCACAATTTGCTGAGTGTCAGTCAGATTTGTGACAAAGACTATGAAGTAAAGTTCACAAAAGAAGCCTGTGTTGTTTTCTGCCAAGAAAGACAACAATGTGGTATTGACAGGCTTTAGAAAAGGAAATGTTTACATAGCTGACTTCAATTCAGCATGCTCAGAATCCATTACTTGTCTCTTCAGCAAAGCAAGTAAGGATGAGAGTTGGCTATGGCATAAGAAGCTGTCACATTTGAATTTTAAAGTTATGAATGATTTGGTAAGAAAGGATCTTGCTAGAGGAATCCCTCAATTGGAGTTTGTCAGAGATGGACTGTGTGATGCCTGCCAATTAGGGAAACAAAAGAAATCATCCTTCAAAAGCAAGACAGAGTCATCCATTGTTAAGCCTCTTCAATTGCTGCATATGGACTTATTTGGTCCAGTAAATGTCATGTCTATTTCAAAGAAGAAATACTGTCTGGTGATTGTAGATGATTTTTCTAAGTTCACATGGACCTTCTTCCTGCACTCCAAGGATTGTGCAAGTGAAATCATCATCAATCACCTCAGAATACTAAACAATGGTTCTGAAGACAGGGTACAAAGAATCAGGAGTGACAATGGTACTGAATTCAAGAATTCCACAATGAAGATTTTCTGTGAAGAGAATGGAATTGTCCATGAGTTTTCTGCTGCCAGAACACCTCAACAAAATGGGGTTGTTGAAAGGAAAAACAGAACTCTCATTGAAGCAGCTAGAACAATGTTAAGTGAATCAAGGTTACCAACATATTTCTGGGCTGAAGCTGTCAACACTGCATGCTTTACTCAGAATATTTCCTTGGTCAATCAAGCTAGAGGAATGACTCCTTATCAGTTATTAACCAACAAGAAACCAACTCTAGCTTTCCTACATGTCTTTGGATGTAAGTGTTTTGTGCTAAGGAATCATGGAGATAACTTGGGCAAATTTGAAGCAAAGGCAGATGAAGCTATTTTCGTTGGATATGCAGCAGGGAAAGCCTACAAGGTCTACAATCTAAGAACCAACATTGTTATGGAATCTGTACATGTTGTGTTTGATGATCAAAAGATTCTAGGCCTAAATGATGAAGGTTCCCATGAAAAGTTGGAATTTGAGAATGAAGGTAAAGGAAGAATGTACTATGATGATGATGAGGACAATGAAGATCATGACCACAGAGATCCACCTAGAGCTGTTATACCAACTAGAAGTGATGCTTACACTGAAAATGAAGCATCCGTTGACAGTCATTCTGCAACATCCGTTGACACTATTAGAAATGCATCCGTTGACAGAGATTCTCAAGCATCCGTCGATAGGCAAAATGATGCATCCATTGACAGTCAACTTCATAATTCAGCAAGGACAACAAACTCAGGGGGAGTTTCTCAAGGTCAAAATTCAATGCTAAATCAACATGATCATGCTCATGGAAATGAAGCAACCTCATCAAGATCAAACCTTCCACCTGCAAGAAAATGGACTAGAGATCATCCATTTGAGTTAATTATTGGTGAATCAAATTCAAGAGTCCAAACTAGAAGGGCCACTCAAGCAGAATGTCTATACAGTAGCTTCCTGTCTCAAGAGGAACCTAAGAAAGTGGAAGATGCCCTTCTAGATCCAGATTGGGTGTTAGCAATGCAAGAAGAGCTAAACCAATTTGAAAGAAATAAAGTATGGAAACTTGTGCCCAAACCTGATGATAGAAGTGTCATAGGTACTAAATGGGTTCTCAAGAATAAGACAGATGAAAATGGCATAATTGTGAGGAATAAAGCTAGATTAGTGGCAAAGGGCTACTCTCAAGAAGAAGGAATAGATTTTGATGAAACTTTTGCTCCAGTGGCAAGACTTGAGGCAATAAGAATCTTTCTAGCCTATGCAGCACATGCCAATTTCAAAGTCTATCAGATGGATGTCAAAAGTGCCTTTCTAAATGGGGAACTGGAAGAAGAGGTCTATGTCCATAAACCTCCTGGCTTTGAGGATTCAGAATTTTCAGGATATGTATATCTTCTCATGAAAGCACTTTATGGTTTGAAGCAAGCACCAAGAGCCTGGTATGACACTTTATCTCAATTTCTTTTGGAGAACCACTTCACTAGAGGTACAGTAGATAAAACCTTATTTCATAGGAATATTAATGGCTCTTCAATACTTGTTCAAATATATGTAGATGATATTATTTTTGGGTCTACAGATGAGAAGCTTTGCAAAAAGTTTGCCAAACTTATGCAAAGTAGGTATGAAATGAGCATGATGGGTGAATTAACTTACTTTCTTGGCCTACAAGTAAAGCAAGTTAATGAGGGCATTTTCATAAGTCAAACAAAATATATTTATGATCTCTTAAAGAAATTTGACTTAATGGATTGTACATCTGCTAAAACACCTATGGCCACTGCAACTAAGCTTGAGTTGAATACTAAGGAAAAGTCTGTGGACATCTCAAGCTATAGAGGCATGGTAGGTTCACTTCTATACCTAACAGCTAGTAGACCTGATATAATGTTTTCTACTTGTCTTTGTGCTAGATTTCAAGCTGACCCTAGAGAGTCTCACTTAATAGCTATTAAAAGAATCTTCAGGTATCTCAAGGGAACACCAAACCTTGGCATTTGGTACCCAAGAGAATCTGGTTTTGATCTAACTGGCTATTCAGATGCAGATTATGCAGGTTGCAGAGTTGATAGGAAAAGTACTACAGGTTCCTGTCAATTTCTAGGAAACAGGCTTGTTTCATGGTTCAGTAAGAAACAAAACTCAGTCTCCACTTCTACAGCTGAAGCTGAGTACATTGCTGCTGGAAGTTGTTGTGCACAGATTCTATGGATGAGAAACCAACTCATTGACTATGGTCTAAAAGTTGAGAAGATTCCAATTTTCTGTGACAACACAAGTGCTATTGCCATCACAGGGAATCCAGTGCAATATTCGAGAACCAAGCACATTGACATCAAATACCACTTCATTAGAGAACATGTGATGAATGGTACAGTAGAAATGCACTTTGTGCCAAGTGAAATGCAGCTTGCAGATATCTTCACCAAGCCTCTTGATGAATCCACATTCACAAGATTGGTAGGTGAGCTAGGTATGCTTAACTTGTCATAATTCCTAGTGATATTTGATTTCACTGCATTGAAGCTAGAAATGTGTTTTGATTTACTTGAAAGTTAAAACTTTCAGAAAAATTTTCTGCAGAAATTTTGTCTAAGGCAAAATTAGCTTATCAACGGATATCCTTTTATCCGTTGATAGTATAAACACATTACTAGATTTTCGCATGTCAACGGGTAACAGGCTATCCACGTCATCAACGGATAAACTGTATCTCAACCGTTCATTCTATATCCGTTAATATACATTTTTTTATATAGCCGTTGGTAACCGTGTATATCTAATCATGGCTGTACTTATTTTCTTTTCATTTATTATTTGACAGTTACTTTTGACCAATGGGGTAATTACTTTTAATTATTTCATTTTTAACTCTTGAAAAATATAAAAGGCTGACTTGTACTCTCACATCTCACTTTTATTCATTTTCAAGCATATCAAAAGTTAACTGCATCTTCTTCTCTAAAACTCTCTGTAACCAAAGTTCAAACACTTCAATGGTGCCCATTGTTAAGATGATGTCCTCCACTGGGTTTACCTATGAGAAGAACAATTTCGCGGCCTTTGTTGACACAGTGAATGCTCCAGAAGCTTACCACATTTTGATGAGTTTCGTGAAGAAATGCAAACTGTCATATGCTATGACTGCCACCACTCCCTTAATCCACGAGGTAATTGAAGAGATGTGGACATCTGCTGAGTACAATGGCACAGACGGTACAATTGCTTTTTCTTTAAAGGGTAAAAACTATGTAGTTAATTCTGATGTAATAACTGCTTGTTTAAAATTGCCTGAGAATAACTGTCTGAAAGTACCCACTGATGCTGAAATTGTTGCCATGCTTAATTCTATTAATTATGCCCTTAGTACTGAAAACTTAGGGAAAATTGTTAGGAAAGGAATGGTTAAAGAATGGAGTTATTTCTGTGATGCCTTCATTAAAACTTTTTCAGGCAAAATTAGTAATTTTGATGCTGTTACCCAGTCCATGCTAACTATGATGTGTATGCTCTTAAATGATAAATTCTATAATTTTGGCACACTAGTTATGTATGAGATAGCTGCAAAGTTAGGTAAAAAGGAAACTAGGAGCAAGAATATCTACTTTGCTAGATTTTTAATGCTCTTAGCACTGCATGTATCTGAGAATGAGCTATCCATTGCTAACCCGGATAGCAAGTTCCAATGTTTTGTTCAGGAGAAGAGAGTCTTAAGTGACCTAATTCGAATGAACCTCAATGCAGGAGTACAATTGGTATATCTACCAATTGTTCAGGTAACTATTTCTAACTCTGAAACCCCTATCTCCAACCTCCAAATTTCTTTGCCTTCTAGTGTCACAATGGAATCTGTAGTTGTGACCAAACAGGCTCCTACCAAAGTGACCAAATCCAGAGTTCCAAAATCACATTCTAGTAAGCAAACCTCAAGTGTCTCTCAAAAGACACTTGTTGTAAAATCTACCAAAACTCTTGAGGGGAGTGTGAAGGTGGTAGTGAGTGGTGAGGGACAGGGTGAACATCAAAGAAGCCCTAAGGATAAGGAAGGAGAGATGAGTGCAACCACCATTTCAGTCTCTCAAAAGACTGCTAATGTAACTACAAGCCAAATTCTAGTTACACTCTCTCAACAGAGTGTGACTACTGAATCAAGTTCCCCACAAGGAACACTGCACAAGAGGGTTAGAGACACAGATAGCCCACTCTCAAAAACCTATGGAAGAAGAGTGAAATCTAAAACCACAGGGGAATAACAGGGTGCACACACAGTACAGGAAACTGTACCTTCTCAAATTCAGTTTGATGTGACTTCAATAAATGTGGAATCACAGCCCCTTGATCTTAATCTTCAAATCGATACACATTACAATCCACTATCACCAACTCCATCTCTGGATGTGGATATGATATCTACATCAATTCCCGATTCTCCATCTTTAATATTCTTGGAGAAGCCCCACTCTGCAATTGGTGGTCATCATCTTTTAGATGATTTGTTGGACCATCAATCTTCCCTTCCAGAATTCTCAACACAGACTGTGGCCTCGAACTTAAAATCAATCTCCATAGATTCAGTGTTGGTTTTCTCTTCAACGGATAAAATTATTCCTTCCTCAACGGATATCCTTCATCCGTTGACAAGTGTTTCTCCATCAACGGATGCGCCTCTGTCTAGCCATCCGTTGACAGCTATAACTACTCCATCAACGGATATTCCTTATCCGTTGATAACTCACTCTACCACTGCTATATCTGACATTCTTGTGTCAAGTGTGGAGGAGTTCTCAGTAGTTGAAACACTTTTAGGATTGAGGGAAGGGAGTGAGAGGCTGCCTTGTGAGCATGTAAAAGGAGAGCTAAATAATGAGAGGCTGGCCATTTCTTCCGGTCAGGCAAAAGGAGAGACTGAGAGTTCCACCTTAGTAGGTGAAGGTGAAGGTGTGAGAGGTGTGAGCCAAGGGGAGCCCTTGATGCAAGAAAAGAGAGATGAGAGGAGAGAAGGGACTATAGGAGAAATAAGTATGGAAGAAGCAGCCATTGCTAGTGAGTCAATGGAGGTTGAGGATGCAGCAAAGGAAATGGAATTTCAAAGAGAATATCAGTCCATGATTGACTCCATTTCTTTGGATGCTAAAACCTTTACTCACCCTGTTCCTGCCTATCAAATTCTGGCACAACAGGGCAATGTGGAAGTAGAGGAGGCAATGCACCTAGTGCACACCTCACAGTCTCTACTTAGAGCTAAGGAATATTTAGAAGCTCTGCCAACCACTGCTGAGAGTGAAGAATTTGAAGATTCTGAAGATGAAGACATCCAGAGCCCTGAAGATGAAGGTGATAGTAGTATTCATGATTGGAAATTTGCTAACAACTACACCTATCATCAACTTGATGTGGAAATCATAAGGCAATATAAATCTGCCCTGACTGAGCACCAAGAAGCAGATCTACAGAGAAAGGTTGTTCTTCAATAGGCAATTGACTCCCTTAAGTTACAAAAGATGCAAATGGTGATTCAGAGATCCAACTTAGAGGAGGTCAAACAAGAAATCAAGGATGTGAAGATCTCTGTGGATTCCAAGTTAGAGCAACTAGCTCCTACATCCACTCAGAGGGTGTTGCAACAAAGGTTCATCAAAGAAGACAACCTGGCTAAGTCTGTGCAACTACTCAACTCAAGAGTGGAAAAGATGGAATCACAGATGGAGCAATTTCTTCACCATCAAAAACTGCAAACCCAACTGCTAGAAAAGTTAGTTGTAGCCCCAACTTCTAGTCAAACCCTTGATGCTAACAAAAAGGGGGAGAAAGTGAAAGAGGCTGTGGCAACTACAAGTCAAATCTTAATTTCTGAAAGAAGGGAAGCAGCAAGTGAGGGGGAGCAGCAGCCTACCATAGTGGTCAATCCACAGGACTTCATTGTCGAAGCTTCCCCCAGCAAATCCAAACCCCTACAAGTAGCTCTATCTAAAGAGTTTGATTTTTCAAACTTGACAGAAGAGGAAAAGCTAGCCAAGATTGAAGACCTGCAAAGGATGAAAGAGGAGAACAATGAAAGAATAATGAGGACAAAAAGATTGATCAATGCATCTATTGTATCAAATCTGTTCTCTAGCCAAACCTCATCTCCAACAATATCTACCACAATTCTGAAGGTGCTCACTCCAGCAATTGTGGCTCCTACATTCTATGATGCTGAGCCTTCTCATGTTAAAGAATTTGAACCCTACATCAAAGCAAGACCCTACTCACCACCAAAAGCAAATGGGAAGAACAAGTTACAACTGGACTTTCCATTTCCCAAGGATGATGAAGAGAAGCTGATGGGTAAGCAAATTAAGGAATTCAAGGAGAAAACTAACAGTTGTGTAAGAGAATGGATGGCTGTAATCATAAGGAATGGAAAAGTTCTACACATATCCAACAGCCATCCTAGATTTGTTGAAGCCAGGAGAGAAGAGACTTCAAGGCTGCTAAGAGAATCTCAACTAAGCACTGAATTGCAAAATGAAAACTCAGATGAGAAGCAAGCCAGGCTGGCTCAAGAGTTAATGGATGAGGTAGAGGATGAAATGAGGGAACCTGAGGAAGTCCCCAAATCCAAAAGGAAAGGGAAATCAGTCCCCAAATCCAAATCTAAGAGAATGAAATCAAAGGCAAGGAGGCCTGTCTCTCCGGAAATTGAAAACAAGGAGACAGTTGGCTCATCACAACCTATTTCTGTAAAAGTATTCAACCCAGCTGTGAATTTCCATGGTGATCCTAGAGTACCTAAAGAGGAACCAATGAATCTTGACTCCATTGAGGTTCCTTCATTCTTGCTGAAGCCTCAACAGAAGCCTATACAGAAGAAAAGGATACCAAGGAAGCAACCTTCAAAGGAACCAATTCAAGTTGCTAGGGTACCTGCTATTGTCAGGCAGCCAATCTTGGAAAACAAGGATGATTTTATCTATCAGGCAGATATTGAAGAATACTCTGGCATGAATCTTTATCTGGATGAATTGTCAGAAGTAAGAGGAATTGACAAATATAAACATCTGCCTGAGAGGTTGGTCTTTGTATACAAGGGAGGAAAGGAAAGGACATGGCCACTACAAAGGGTTCTTGGAGAAAATTATCTGACCTTAACCAAAGTGTTCTCTGCAATCAAGAGATACACAGGGTTCTCCAAGATAGCAAAAGGGGAGATACTGGACAGAATAGAACAGATAAGGAGGGAATGAAACTCACCATCAAGTCTACCAAGGAAGATGAAGATCCCATACAATGGACAAAAAATCCACCTTCAACCCTTCTGGATGATGGAGTTCAGGGATGAAGATGGTAACAGGAGATTCTTCAGGTTAGAAGACCAACTATCAAAGGCTAGTTCTCAATACCTGAGATGGTTACAACAAAAGCTAAATCCAAAGGTTGATGAAGAAGATGCCTTCTATAGGCAACTCCAAATTCAGATTGAGTCCAACTCTGCCAAAGAAGGAAAATCAAGGGTGATGCCAACAAGAGAAAAGAAACAGTCTTAATCTGCTCAGTCTAGAGGAGCACTTCTCTGTAAATTTCTCAAACTTTCAGTTTTTAATTTTTGTAGCTTAATACAATTTTTGCATTGTTCTATATATATCTTTAGGAATGTTTTGTTATCATCAAGATCCTGAATTTATGCTTTATTGCCATCAAGTATAAATTGGGGGAGATTGTTAGGAATATGTTGTACTTGATGATAACTTCACAATCAATCAAATTGTATAAGGTTTTGTAGCTGTCAACGGATGAGGATTTATAACTCTATCCGTTGACAGGTAGCTCATCAACGGATGAGGTTTTGTAGCATACTGCAGTATCTCTATGTTATCAGTTGATAGTGTTTTTATCCATAGTCATGTTGACCATCAACGGATAGGTAGAATAGGGTAGGCAATTGTAAATAAGCTATGCTATTTAATTCTGTCTAAGTGAAAGTGTATCAACAGATGAAGACAAAACATTATCAACGGATACAACTCAAATCCACTCTATCAACGGATACAGCTCAAGTCTCAATATCAACGGATACAGCTCAATACATCATCAACGGATGTCAGTGTACAATATCAACGGATAATCATTGACACTGTCTTCTATGATTAGCTGGGGATTAGCAGTTGATAAGGACATGTTTGACTGACAGATCACATGGGTTGATAGTAGATACAAAAAGCAGTATGGCAGCCATACTTTGGAAACACAGAAGAAAGAAGCATTCCGTTTACACTATGAATACAAGAAAGGTGCAGGAGACATGTCTGAACACAAGGACAACCTTTCGGCTACATGTGTATTTGGAGTGTAGTAGCAAGTCAACTAGAATTAGATTAATATTATCTTATTCCAGTAGTACTTGTAAAACTTGGGATTTATAACCAAGTGTAGCAACTTTTTGTAGACTAAGAAAACACATACATTTTGCTTAGGGTTTCTATTGAATATTCTTAGAAAGCAAAGAGTTGTAAAACAGAAGCTGTGTACTTTTGTATCACAGAGTTTTCTTCGAATAAAAGCTTCAGGTGGTGAATTTAACCACCTGATTTTTATGTGTTTGTGCATTAATCTTTCTACAGCAATTATCTAAGTATAGATTTCTGGAGTTCTTATCAGAAATTTATAAATATCAAGAATTGTATTCAACCCCCCCTTCTACAATTATACAAGTGTGTAATCTGGGAATAACAAAGATATTTACTTAATATCTGGAATTGTATACAAACAATGCAGACAAATTTTTAATTTTGCACATGAATAAATTGTACACGAGTTATGGTCAAATCGATTAAATTTAACAAATCCCGTCATTTATCGGAAGATAAAATCAATAAAAAAGCTATACACGTATTGTTTCATTATATTGTGTCGAAATAAATTTTTATTCTAATTAAACAAATTCTTACACTATTATTGAACATGTATATTATGAGAGGGTTATTAACCTGAACTTTTCAAGCAATCTTTATTATTAATGATTATGGAGTCGTAATAAATTATGAAAGTACACAGATCTTTACTTAATATATGAAATTTGTAAACTAATAATACAGACAGATTTTTACTTTTGCACATGAATAAAGTACATATGAGTTATGACCAAACTAATTAAATTGAACAAACCCAACCATTTTATCGAAAGATTGAATTGATAAAAAATTTATACACCCGTTGTTTCATTATATTGTGTCAAAATAAATTAATATTAAAATTAAATAAATTCTTACACTATTATTGAACATGTATATTATGAGAGGGGTATCGTCTTTAAAAAACGTTATTAAGTTATATTCAATAATTGTAACTTTTGATCATAAATATTGCGTTCATATTGTAATTTTTATTTTTATATGTTTGTGATATTTTTAAGATTATCAAAATTTTAGATATGTAATGAGTGTATTTTTCCAACTAATAATTCATATAAATTTTTTTTAAATTAACTTTTTTAGAAAATTCATAGGAAACCAATCATTTTTTAGAATTATAGAAATTAATTTATCTATTTTCAATACATTAAAGTAAAAGTTTATAAACCGCGCGAAGCACGGATAACTTGGCTAGTTAGTACTAAAAAAGTCAAGAAGCAGATATATTGAAATGGAGGGATTATGTGGCATGCAAGTACAAAAAAGCTGTGTGCCTGTGCCTGTGGAGCGAAGTAATACTCGGGTTTTTGACTTAAGTGTCATGGCAGAAACTCACGAGCATTCTCACCTCCTCCACTGATAACATGTACAGTCAAAAAAGAAACCTCAATCCCTCACTCTTCTTGCCCTTTTACAAACTACTCCTCTATATATGAGCTGTGTCCATGCCACCTTAGCTAACATCTATCCTCCGTTCACGAGCTCATTTAAAGTCTCTTCACATTTTCCCCTCTTTTTATATACAATCCATCCACACATTGACAAACATCTCCAACGAAACAAAACAAATCTACTCCAACATGTCTACTACAATATACAATTATGTTCTACACATTTATATTTTCCTCTTCTTGTTTCCCATACATGAATCAATGGCTGCCCGTCCTCTCCCATCTAGCGGACCTAGCACGATGATGGCACCATTAGCGACGAAAGCTCGTGAATATGCTATAATGAAGATGAAGCCAATGTTGGATCAAGAAGGAAGGGTTTTTCATGGGAAACAAGTGAAAGCATGCATGCCTAAAGGACATCATCATTCATCGGCTCCCAGCCGATATGTGAACTTTCATACGTTTGATGGATTGTTGGGGTGTGAAACTAGCAGACAATCTAAAATTATTCCTTGATAATTAGGAGATCGATGGGATGGATGAAGATGAAGGAGAAATTAGGTCGATGCAATATTGTACATGTTTCTTGTGTAGCAGCTGCATGTTTCTTAGAGAGAATGAATTCTATTATAAGTTATTTGTTTAATTTAGCATAGGATAATTTTGTGCCTTATTTGGTTTCATGTTTAATTGCAAAATCTAATGTTTCCGTTATCATTCTACTTTTGCTTTGACTTAATTCAATTCATGTCTGATCTGGTTCTTTTTAATAATTTTCTATTTGGTGATATAATTAATCGATTAGTACTTAAGTTCATATTTAGCTGTACAAAGCTCACTGCCTATGTATCAAGTGACTCGGTGACATCCATATACATAGGGTCGTCCTCTATGTAAAAACAAATTTTTAGCATGAAAATAATGAGAATAATTGATCAACACTTTTTTAATTATGTAAAAATAATTATTTTCACGCATCTAACAATTAATTTTGGTCGTCTCACCCAAATCAATTAACATACATTATAAAGTGATTCAGTTGGACATCAGTATTTATTGGCACTGTACTGCACTAGTACATAATTTATTTCTGAAATATATGCAACTAAATGCATGCAGCGAATAGCCATGTATACATGAAAATAGACCAATTTGCAAAGCAGATTTCCTACTTGAAAACAATGCATCTGTTGTCACAAATATCACTACGAGCACGTATTCGTTTAGATTTGACAAACTAAACGAATATGTCAATTCGAAATAGTGATCCATTATATTTAAGTTGAATGTTACGGATCGCTGTTCTATCGAATTCATATGTCACCTTTAATAACTCTCTGTCATAGATTTGAGCATTATAATTACATTCCAAAAATCCTATGTATGGACATGCATAAAATCAGCACTCTCTTTGTCAAATTTTTTGACCAAAATTTTAGTTTGGGACTTAAAACAGAGCTAGCGAACGATTTTTAGAGAGGTCTGCTGTGAGTTGTCGAAAATACTCTCCATATACGGCCGGGTTTGTGATTATGTGCATTGTTAACGTTTACATTATATATTAAGCCCAGTGATGCGAGGGGCATGCGTGCCTCATTGGCGTTCAACATGACATCGAGTCGCCCAAACAATATTTAAAATAAATTCGAGAAATTGTCTTTCGGTGATCAAATTCACCCCAGTGATACAGATGAAGGATTTTTCGGACTGACTGTGGCTGACTGACCGATTTGATAGCCTTATTTCTGCGAGTTGCAGGCCATAGTTGTCCTCTGAATTTGATTTTTCCAATTGTACAAATGTTCAGTATATATAATTCGTGTGATTTATGTTAGCATTTTCTGAGTTCTGACCAGTGACCATTGAGCGATATGTAATTTCTGATGAAAGAATTCAAAGCAACCCTTCTTCTCTCTTCCGGGTGTGATAGTCTTAAATTTAGATGACAGACCACTGAATAGCTGACACATAATTCACATGATTCTATTCTCCGATAGTCCAATGTGAGGAAGCAGCATTAACATCCCCTCTTGCCCTCCTGCAGGTTTGCTATTAAAACTTCTGATTTTTCAAATTTTGAATATACAGACTACACATAAATGCACAGATGCATTTTCGTATCAGCTTTAGCAGTAAATAATAAGTTCAAAGTAATGACCCCCCAGGTGAATCTTGAATCTTGTCACGTGATAAACATGGGATTCAGCCCCATGAACATAACCCATGCAAAAGGCTCAAAAGGCAGCTGTTGTTAATTCATTTAATATTTAGAAGTTGAGTAAATTTTAGCATACATCGTTAAACACTACAAAACACACTCCAAATTACAAAATACACTTCAATCAATACGACCCTAACTAACCTACCTTATTTCCTGCATTATTTATCAGCATATAACATTTCATTTCTATATATATGTACATATATCAACAAAAATAAATTTAACATAAATAACATAGATAATTAATTATCACAAAATTATCAATTTATATATACATATTTTGAATGTAATGTGAAAATAACTTTTTATTATTGCAAGATAATGCATATTTTACTTTTTATAATATGTTATCTATTTTTAGTTTTTAAAAAATATTATTTTTTGACAATGTAATTATTCTCTAATTATATTTTTATCAATGAATTGATAAAAAACAATAGTAAAAAGTTTTAGGTGATTAAAATATAAATTATAACAGTTAAATAGGATACATCCTAATATGCATTTCAATACGCATTTTATTACAAATTTCAATTTGTTTTTAACAAGATGAATCTAATGTACAGTATTTGATTATATTATCACATAATAAAAAATATATAAGTTTGATAAACAAAATTTGAATGTAAACATGAAAGAAACAAAGTATAAGAAAAAACAAAATCAGGATGGGAAAAAAAGTTGAAATAAATTAATGATGATAATTCATGTACTTGGTTGATGAACTGCTTCTAAAATGTAGGTTCTAAAATGTAGGTAGTGTTTTGATAGTGTTTAAGTATGTATGTGAAAATTTATTCTTAGAAGTTAGAACACTTTTATATTTAATTATACAATTTATATTAGATTTATCTTTTTAGATTTTATAAGTTAGAGATCCGTATGACCCATATAGTTAATTAATTTATGGGTTAAATACCCATGTTCATAATTTTTTTGGATTATTATATATAAAATATTTGCAAAAATATATTTTGCAATTTTTGCAACCATATTTATAATCGACATCAACCAAAATCAACTTTCAAAATTTAGTAATTGAAATCATTTTCGGTTGCATAATATAATTGATTAAGAAGTTTCATTGGTTAAATTAAATGCAACCAAATCCAACCTCAAATGCAATAAAAATCAACTTCAAATTATTTTCCGAAAAAATGTAAAAAAATTTGCATCTCATTACTTTGGTTGAATAAGGTATTTTTATAAATATTTTTAAAAGATTGTAAAATTGTAAAAAAAAATTAATAAATTGATATTTTTAATAATTTTCCATTAATTTATACTTACCCCAAAGAAACGAAAAAACGAAAATAATTAAATAATTTATCTGCTTAAGAACCGACAAGCTAGCTATTTTAAGAGAATTTTCTTTCACTACAAGAAATGCGGACATTTGTGACAGCGCATATCCGACCCTTACGCATTGGTCGGAAATAAGAACATATAACCGACTGACAACACCGATCACGGCAAACAATCGTAATTAAATTTATAACCGACCACAATCGGTCGATTTTATTCGTAGTGGGCCCAACTTTGTTGCCGGTTGCCATCGTCACTAGCACACGTCACACAACAAGGGGCCCAGTGAACACGTCACCGATTTACGATCGATATATTACCGACCGTAAATTCTAAAACCAACCGATTGTTTTTCATTAAATACGGCCAACTACATTTTGGTAGGTGGCACATTCTAGTTGGGTGATGGGAATGTCTTGGCCCGGCGAACTCATAACCGACCGAAAACTTTTTCCGTTTAATACATTTATAACTTAAATTTAATCATCATTTATTAAATAAAAATATAATTTCATTAAATATTAATAATTTAATTCTTCACTATCCTTCGAGATTCACCAACACAGGGATAAAAAAATGAATATTTTGTTTATCTTATATATGATTTGTTTAACTGTAATAAAAAATTTCTTAAATAATATTATAAAATTACCAATTATCCTTTTAGAATTCACCAATACCAAATTAAGTTATAGAAATATCAAATATTAATAATTTAGTACCATTTTTTTTAAGCTCACCCATGCAGTAATGAGAATAGTCTCTTCAAATTGGGCAGGTAAATTCAAAGATCTCCTCTGAGGTAAGACTTTGGTTGGAAAGAGATATATCATTGGAAGAGATCGAGATGGCCTTAAACCTTTCTGCCAACTACAAGGCTCCAGGCCCGGATGGTTTCAATATGGGATATTTATTAGGTTAGGGGCTACACAATTAACGAGATTCAAACAAACAAAGCACACACACAAATATACTTGACGCGGGAAATCCACGTCCCAACTCGTATTATTAATCTTAACAATATCAATAATACATCAATCACTCGGTGTATCACTCACATGATACTCAAGCCAAAACAATACTCAAGCATACATCAAACATAATATGATTATGTTTATATAGCCACCCAATACTTAGCCACCAAGACTTACCATTCTTGATACCTAATTACCTAACTTTGTGAACAAGACATACAACCTATAATAATTGTCTACCCATACAATTATTACCCGACCCATATATGACTTGTATCACCAAGACCCATCCTACCGTATTGGGTTTAAGTCCAACAATCCTCCACTTCAACCCAATACGGTTCCATGCACAACCGATTTAACGATCACCATCAAGACATCGACGTCCATCCGTCAATGCCTCCCCTCGAACAATAACCTCTCCTTTTAGCACAAAAAGATTTCTTTTGTCCTTCCATCCTTGGAGTATCTCTAAATCATTTTTAGTGACCTCCAACATACCATTCTTCATAATAACAGTATATTCCAAATCAACTAATTTACCCAATGAAATTAGCTTTCGATTAAACTCCGGTACGTACCTCACTTGAGCTAACTTTCGAACACGATCATTGTGAAGTTTCATCATTCCCTCACCAATGACAGCAACCTTTACCCTTTTACCGTTTGGTAAAGCTACCATCTCTCCATCACACTTCTTGTAGGACGAGAACCACTCCCTCCTAGCACATATGTGATGAGAACATCCCGAATCAAGCACCCATTCTTCTTTTGATCCCTTGTCTTCTTGAACCAAAAGAGCATCACCATCACCTTCCACAAGCAAAACACTACCCCCTCCTCGAGTTTTCTTCAACTCCTTCAAGTCTTCTCTTGCCTTTGGACACCACGATTGTATATATCCCAATTCTTCACAATAAAAGCACTTGATATTAGGGTTATGTTTCTTACCATACTTCTTTTTCTTATCACGTGCATCCACCACGAGTGCACTTTCATCAGATGCTTCACTCAATCCTTGCTTCATCAATCTTTCGGACTCTAGAAGAACAACAATAGTCTCATCCAAAGCTAACTCCATATTCCCAACCAATAACGAAGTAATCACAGTACTATACTTCTTTAGTAGAGACATAAGTAGAAGAACATCCTTGTCCTCATCCTTCAATTTTTCATCCAAATTATTCAGCTGGTTGATCAAGCCATTAAAACGATTCAGATGATCTCTCAAATCTCCATATTCTTCCATCTTGAGCCCGAACAAATCTTTCTTGAGGAACAACTTATTTGCCAATGACTTTGAATGATACGTCTTCGTCAACTTATCCCACAATTTTTTAGGGTTATCCTCCTCAAGAACATCATACTTGATTTCCGGTGCAAGGGCCAACTGGATTGTTGATGCGGCACGTAACTTCATATCTGCCCACTATGTATCTTCCACATCAGTAGGCTTCTTTTCTTCAAGAGTTGCATACAGCCCTCGTTGAATCAACAGATCTTTCACCGTGCTCTACCACAAGGTAAAATTGTTTCTTCCATTAAATAATTCAATCTCGAATCCCCCGACCTTATCCATCACGAACCTCAGCTCTAGATACCAATTGTTAGGTTAGGGGCTACACAATTAACGAGATTCAAACAAACAAAACAAAACAAAGCATACACATAAATATAGTTGACGTGGAAAACCCACGTCCCAACTCGTATTATTAATCTTAACAATATCAATAATACATCAATTACTCGGTGTATCACTCACACGATACTCAAGACAAAACAATGCTCAAGCATACATCAAACATAATATGACTATGTTTATATAGCCACCCAATACTTAGCCACCAAGACTTGCCATTCTTGATACCTAATTACATAACTTTGTGAACAAGACATACCACCTATAATAATTGTCTACCCATACAATTATTACCCGACCCATATATGACTTGTATCACCAAGGCCTATACTACCGTATTGGGTTTAAGCCCAACAATATTGTATCAAGTTAGTTTGGCAAAATCTAAAACATAAAGTTTATCAATGTTTCCAAACTTTTATGAATTCTCTGATTCTTCCGAAAGGCTTTAATTCATCTTTTATAGCTCTCATCCCCAAGAAGGAACATCCTATTCAAGTCACGGATTATAGATCATTAAGTCTAATTAACAGCACTTCAAAGTTGTTGACCAAGATATTGGCACTTAGACTAAATGAAATTATAGGTAAACTAGTTGGGAAGTCACAATCGGTTTTGTTAAAAGGCAGACAAGCATTGGAAAGTATATTGGTGGCAAACGAGGTCATTCATCAAATAAAATCAAAAAATAAAAGCAACTTGATACTCAAGTTGGATTTCGAAAAGCCTTCGATTTGGTAAGGTTGGATTTTTTATTCGAATTGTTAAAAGCACTCGGATTTGGAGATAGATGGATTAGTTGGATTCATAGCCTCTTTCATACAATGAGAGTCTCGGTTCCAGTAAACGGATCTCCAACCAATGAATTTTCTCCTTCTAAGGGTCTTAGACAGGGCGATCCGCTCTCCCCCTTGTTGTATAATTTAGTTGCTGAGGTGCTTAGCTTGATGCTTAATAAAGCCAATCAAAAGGGAATGTTTGGGTATCTTTGAATGAAGGTAGTAATCGTTTCACTCATTTACAGTTTACAGATGATACATTAATTTTCTTTGAGGGATCTCTTGAAGCAGTTAAAACAATAAAAAGAGTGTTACAGTAGTGCTTTCAACTCTTAACGAGATTGAAGATAAACTTCAACAAGAGCATACTATTCTCTTGCTCAAAGGATAAAGGCTTGGTGAATATGGTGCTCAATGTCTAGAATGTTTAGTGGGCTCCTACCCCATGATATTTTTGGGTGCCCCTTTAGGAGTATTTGCAGAGAGACAAAACTTTTGGCGTCTACTCATTAAAAAATTTGAGTTCAAACTCGCAAATTGGAGAAGTTCTAGCCTGAATAAAACTGGAAGACTTGTACTTTTAAAATCAACACTTGACAGCCTACCTATATATTGGCTGAATGTCTTTAAAATGCCTAAGGGTGTTTGTGAAAAAATTGAGCAAATAAGGAGTAATTTTTTTCTGGGATAGTCAAACAAGTGAGAAGTCAGGAAGGAAATTGCATTCAATAAGCTGTTACAAAATTACTAAGCCAAAATGTAAAGGTGGTTTGGGGATATCATCCTTACAACTTCGCAACCTGGCACTTTTATATAAATGGCACTGGAAGTGGCAACTTGACAGGGATAAGGGTTGGAACATTTGGCTGAGATCGAAGTATAAATGTGGATTAACAGACTCACTGGAGGATGGGATTAAAATACTAAACCATCAGAATGTATGCTAGATCACAATTTGGGAATACCTTTTGAAAAAGATCACTGAGAAAATGGGAAGAAGATGAGGTTAGTAAGCTTTTATCGATTTGTTCAGGCTTAACACTAGATCCTGATAGAGACATTTTTGGTGTGGCTTCCAAAGAAACAAATCATATTCTGTTGCGGATGGCTATTTAATCCTAGACAATGCATGCACTGTGGTAATAGTCTCTTGGAAGTTCATTTGGAATTTAAAGATCCCGCCTAAGGTGCAAGTATTTCTATGGAAATTCTGCAGTAATATTCTACCCACTTACGATTTTTTGTTCAAAAGATTGGGTAGTAATTTTGTTGAGTCAAATAAATGTAAATTGTGTGAGTCACAAGTGGAAACAAAAGAACACTTGTTTTGGGAATGTGAAATGGCTACATAGGCATGGAACTTCACAACATCTTTGTGGGAAATACATATTTTTAGAGGTGATTATAAAGAGAACTTATCACAATTTAAGAGTCCAAGTTTTAAGGTTGCTTGGGGGTTACATGGTCAGCAATAATGTGGACTATATGGTTATGTCACAATCAACTGGTTTTCAAAGGAACAAAAGTTAAAGAAGAGGACTTGAAATTTTTGATACTTCACAGGTCACAAACATGGTGTCAACTTATGAATTTGATTGAGGAAAATGATCCATGGAGTCCAAACCCATCTGGCTCAGTTTTAAGAACTAACAAAGTTCGAGGTTCTAGCTTGGTAGAAGTAAGTTCGAATTTGGTAGGTTTTTTTGACGGATCATGAAAAAGGTTGGGAGAGCATTATTTTCAAGCCGGGATTGGAGGCTACGTGAATGATAGAGAAGGTAATTTATTACTACTTTTTTCAGGACCGTCCAAAGCTACCTCTGCTTTACAATGTGAGTTTGAAGCAATGGTGTTCCTGCTATCACAAATTTCTGAAAGCCCATGGAAATCGAGTCATTGTGTTATATATTCTCACTCTGTTGAAATGATAAAGCAAGTCCATCAAATTAAATTTAGCCTTAATTTTGGTGATGAAGAGCTCAGAAGTTTGCTACAATTTTCAAAAATAGAATTTAAATAGGCGGATATAATTTTAAATGTTGATACGGATAACCTAGCTAAAAAAATGGTTGAGAGAAAAGAATTTTTATTCACCTAGTGCTAATTGTTGCTTCTTTATCAATAGTGGGTTGTAGTGTATTCTCTTTTATAAATCTTATTCTTGACTGATACTGACTAGTGGATTAGCTAAGTGATGTAATTTTTTATATTAATGAATTATCTTTTGCCTTTTAAAAAAATGTTTATATAATTGAATTCAACATCAATGTAATAATTATTTATATATTTACATTCAACATAAGTATAATTATTGTTATAAAGATTATGTTGAAATCAAGTAATATATTTGTTGAACACTCATTATAAAGTTTTTTTCCAACTTTTTGTAAAACTGTTGCAAATAAGTTTTTGATAAATTAAATGTTATAAATATGTTTTTATTATAAATTATGAGTAGTATTCAAATTTTAATAGTTAGATAATTAATGATATTTAACGCAACATATATATATATATATATATATATATATATATATATATATATATATATAAAATAAAAAATTTGTAAATTTATAATTCATTTATTTTTTGATAAAACTCACCCGTAATAATTATATATACCAGCTAGATTACTAAGTTATTTAAAGAATTATGTTATTTTCAATGAATTAGTTTATTAATAAAGATCCTTTTTCATTATTTATTTAAATTTATTTAAGACAATCGAGAAAAATATACATGATTTTAATATATACGTAAAAATATACATAATTTTAATGGATATGTTATTTGTGAAATCAAAAGAGTTATAATAAAACGAATTACAATTGTAATATCTAAATTTTTTATATTTTATTAAAAAATAATATGGAATCATTGGAAAAATAGGATTCTAAGCGTGGAACCAAAATAAAGGTGAAATCATCTGATACATGTATTTGAGGTCTTTTTTATTCTACATTATAATAAAAGAATTATAATTATAATATAAATATTTTTAAAAAAAAATTAATAACATAGAGTTTTAGAAAAAATACCCGTATTCTTTCTATTCTAAATTGTAATAAAAGAATCATAATTATGATAAGATTTTTATTTTATTTTTTTAGAAAAACAGCATTAAAATCTATAAAAAATTAATGAAATTAAAATAGGATACGAACCATAACAAATTTGATACAAAATGATATTTTTTTTTTTGAACAAAAAGGAATCAATTCATTAATCAAAAGCCATACGGCATCTACAAATACAATCGAAAGGACAGACGCTTAAGGGGATCGTTGTTGAATCCTTCTTAGAGGCAACCGAGCGATTTGAAGATGACGTGTAAACGACCATAGATGCGATCCCATAATAACCTTCTGAATCAAAACCATGAAAATCTTGCCGATCTATAACCTCGGCCATGGAACACTCCAAAACCCAATCAAAACAAAAACTCAAACTCTCAGAGAGACTAATAAAATCCAAATAAATTGGGAATTTATTGAAACCCAAATAAATTGGGAACTTATTGAAGAAAATAAGATAAGAAAAAAGAAAACGGAAAAGGATTGAGACTTTCCACCACTGAGAAAGAGAAAGAGAGTTTTACCTACAAAATGATATTATTAATTTTTTTGATACTTTACTTATTAATAAAAGTTATTTTTATTTTATAGTGTTTTGCGTTTGTCAATGGTTGGTGAGCTACCAGCCTACCATACCCCCGATATTTATGCTGATCCAGGTAATTAGGTAAAGGGAGTGCCCGATCATGTCAAGAGCAACCTTTTATAATTAAATATGTTGACACTTGACGATCAAGGTTTATATAAGGGCCAGCTCAAAAAAAAAAAATTATATAAGGATTTATTGATCCTATATTAGCTATAGTAGAATTTTTTAAAGTTAATCAGTAAAATAATTTCCTGAATAAAAAGTCATATCTCATTGCGGGGCCTTATAAATAAAAGGTAACAAATGCATTTTAAAGGTTAATTTTAGAAAATTCTTAGGAACATTTTTCTCTTTATATAATTAAGTAAATTCGTAATTCATTGATTTATCTATATTTTTTGTTAATGTAAAAAATTATATTTCAATAATGCATAATTTTATTAAATTTTAAAATATTAAAATATCAAAATAGTAAAATATCAAATTTAATTATTATAAAATTCAGATTCAATTCCTTACAATTATATAATTACATAATATTCATTTAATTTAGTTTTTTTAACTTTACCTCGATTCCTATAACTACATATATTGTATTTTTTATTAATGTAGAAATCATATTTCAATTTGGTTATCACCAAACTTGACTTCAATTTCTTACAATTATATAATTATACAAAATTTATTTATTTAGGTTTCTTTAACTTCATAACTACTTAACTTTTATTTGTTGAATACTTTAATCATTCAATTCTCTACAAATAAACTTGATAATTTATTAATATTGATAGATTATGTCAGCTCTTTCTCCCTCCCTACCAGTGCTAATATATATTTCTTTTATTATTAAAATATATGGTAAATGATACCTACTGTATATTAAGCAACATCTGTCATTTGCAGTATTTATGAACTAAGCACCACCGAGTTAATCTGATTGCTTTGGATGTTAGCGAAATGATAATCGAATTAGTAGACATGCATCGATCTAGACGTTCAAATCAAACTTCAAGTCAATAATTAGACATTTTTTTATACATTCATTAGCTCTAATCAAGATAAACAATGTAAGGTGGCAAAATAAAAGGTTGAATTAATATAATATTAGCAGACTGCAAAACGTATAAAATAACATGTATGATTGAATATTCATATGATTCCCGTTATAGTTACTTCTAGCTAGTATCTAGATGTCAACGAAGAATCTTTTACAAGTGGACAAAATGAAATATTATTTACTCCGGAAAAAGTTTTTAAACATAAAATATGATACCAAAATATCTACGCTACGAATCCATATTTTTTTTTCTTTAATAAACAAACAAGTATAGCCAAGGAAAATTATATAGCAAAAATATAAAAAAGTAGCCAAAGGAAAATGAGTGCGATGGTAAATTTAAGTTGTTAAAAATTTATCCTCTGCCATTTTGGTTCTAAATTCTGAATCCAATTTTCTCTCTCCATATTTTTTTTTAAATAAATACAACTTTACAATTTATAAAATATACTGAAAAATTGGCAAAGGAAATACTACTAGTCTTTATTGACCTTTGATAAAATATAATATAAGATCAGATTTAGAGTTCGCAGAGGTCTCAGGTTCGACTCTGTGCGATCTCCAATATTCTCATAATTTATTATTGACACGAAAGATAATTTATGTTCCAAAAATGGACGTCCGTAATTTATTCTTGACCCATAAATGAACTTTCGAGTGAGGGGAAATGTTAGAATATAATATAAGATACAGTTGGTTATTTAACACACATTCATCAACCTCATAAGCAATAGCTAATTCGAAAATTCGTTCCAATGGAATTGAAATTTATTTTGTAAGCACAAATTATCTCGATTATTTTTCTAGTAATTTATCAAACTTTTAGTCAGTGATTGGTCATTTTCTAATACAATCTTTTTTGATAGAAAAAGCTGCAGAGCATCAAACAAATTAGACTAAAATATCACATCTCAAGAGAGGGTTAAACAATAAAGGAGGATCATTGATCCAGTTACAATGATATCTATGAGACATGGCCTCGTTGAGCAATTCAGTGCGCAATTTTATTGCATAAGCGAGGCACAAATATGAAAGATAAACTGATGGAGGAAGCTATTCTATGAATATTATCTATAATAGTAACAATTTTCCAAGGCGAAGTAACCATAGAAGAACATAACAAAATTGCTACTTTACAATCTGATTCAATAATAGCATAATTTAGCTTCTTACGATAAGTAAGCTCACAAGCTTACCAGATTGCAAATATTTTCGCCTATAAAGAAGAAGTCGCAGATGTAGAATGACCTATAAAATAATTAAATACTGTAACACTTTATTGTAGTGTTACATGTATGCAACACCGTCACTCTTACTGCAACACTAAGTTCTCGACTAATGTAATACTAGTTGAGTAGTGTTATAATATGTCAAAATTTTATACCTATTGTAACACGATTGTTTGTAACGCTTTCAAAAAGCATGTCATTAGCCCACTTATGACGTAATACTAATTCCATCAATAAATTTACCTTGAAAGTTCATGATAACAGTTCCATACGCAGCATAATCACGAGAAAAACCTTCGTCACAATTAATTTTCACCTTAGAAACATTAGGGGGAGCCCAATGTTGTGAATTTGGTTAATTAGGGGGGTTTCAGTAGGAGGCTGGAGTAACATGTAAACCTCTTTCTGATAATTAAAAGAGACATTTATAACATGAGATGTAACATCCCGTATTTTTTATAAATATTTTTGGATATATTCTTTTATATTGAGGATTAGAAAATATTAGTTTGATAATATTTTATTAGTTTTTGAGTAAATATATGTTTTCTTAGTAATTAGGATATTATTAATTAGTAAAAAAAAGAATATGATAATAAATTTGAAGAATAGAAAAAGATAGAATAAAAGAATAAAAAGAGAAAAAGAGTGATGGTTTAGAAAAAAAGACATACATTACTTTTCTAATTTGGAAGGAAGAAGAAGTGAGAAGAGAGAAAAGAGAAGAGTAGAAGAAGAAGAACTAGAGCAATCGCAAGGTTTAGAAGAGGATTTGTGGAGTTTAGGTAAGATTATACTCTTCGATATATACATATACGTTTATGAGATTAGGGTTTATAATATTGATTCTTTTGTTATAAAATAGGATGTTTTGGATTTGAGGGGCTGAGTTTCTTGAGGCTTTATTGAGTATCACTTATAATCTTTAAGGTTTAAGGTACGGATTTAGTGTTATTGCTTTCGCCTTCGTATATCTTACTACGTTCTTGTATTCGATCTTTCGCATATTCTGAATTCTTGTAAAATTCGTATTTAATTCAATATTCATTGGATTGTTATGATCTTAGAGTCATATGAAAGATAATTTGATTATCTTCGATTTTGGTTCTTTAAGTTTTTTGAAATGCTGCATGCAAGTATGAGTTTTCTGCACTTTTTGTTACCTACCAGTTTGATTTCGAAGTTGTGATATCTATCTTTGAAAAATCGTAGTAAATTGAATAATTATCCAAATTTTTTGAGTAATATCATTCTGGAAAGGTCATTTCGTGTTCTAAATTTTCTATTCATAAATCTCTGTCAAATTCGGTGCTTTTGATATCTTAAACATCAAATTATTGTTGTGATCAGGGGCTGATTCTGTTTTGGCAGTCCGCATTTTCATTGTTTCTGAATTCGGTACTTCTTCGTATTTGATGAGCCTTAGCATTCTGGAAAAGTCTCGGAATTGTCTACGATTTTCGTGTTTCGTACTTATTGATTTGGATTCACCTTTATTGAGTAAATTGTTATCTTTTATGATTGGTCAATTCTGATTTTTATCCTTAATTGTCTAAATTGTATGATATATGGGTGTGTGAAGTTTAAGTAATATGTTTTCGGTTATATTTTGATATATGTATGATTCCGGAGGTACTGTGAGATCATTTATTTTTTTAGCAAGTTATATGTAAGTTATTTGTGATTTTAATATGATTTGGGAGTTCGAAATGCATCCGTCGCGAGCGGATAATCTCGTGTTTGGCACTTCCTATGCGGTGTATAAATAGCATATGCATATCGTCGGAGTGGTGGGACACGTATAGTCATGACTACTCAGTTTGTGTGTTTTTGGCCATTCTGGGTAGCATGTGCTTATTGCCTTGCAATCCCTGTTTGAATTTGAGTGGTATTTGCTTTGTGCTATGCCCCTATTTGTGTAAGATCGTCTCCCATGTTTGTAAGTAAGTTAATTTGGTTATTATTTGTAAGTGTATGTGTAAAAGTCAGATTATATTTTATTGGTTATGTCTTTTTTTTTGTTAATGTGATAATTATGCCTCAGTGATATGTTTATTTGTTAGAGTAAGTTTATGTTAATGTTAATGTTTCGATCATTACCAACTTGTCAGCGAAGCCCATACAGGAGGATTTCTATGCCTTGAAGCAATGATGCCCATAACCAAGAAGCATTTTTACCTTTTTTAGCATTGAGAAAACTTCTATGAGGAAAATAAACACCTTTACTAACTTTGGCTCATAAAGAGGAAGGATTTATTGTGAAATGCCAGCATTGGTTTGCTAGAAGTGCCAAATTGAAAGAGATTAAATCTCGAAAGCTCATACTTTTGTCTCCTTTAAATGCATTAGAGAATCATAATCTTTCTAACGAATACACTTTTTTTAAGTATCTCCACTTCACCAAAAATGACGAATTGCTGATGAAAGAGAGTCACAATATTTTTTTTTTTGGCAAGAATAGACATTGCATGGCATAAGAAGGTAAATCCTGAATTACAGATTTGATAAGAATTTTTCTACCCGCTTGAAATATAAATTTAGATTTCCAACCCTACATTTTGTTAAGAGCCATGTCTAGGATGAAGTTAAACATTTTTTTTTTACCCAAAACAGTTGGAAGCCCAATATAAAAGGAATCATCTGGAATAATTTTCATCCCTAAAATATTAGTAAGGGAACTTTGAAGACCCATGGGAATGTTTGGAGAAAAATGTATAGAAACTTTATGATAATTAATTAATTAGCTATCCTAATACATGGTAGTAATCTTCTAGACATTAATGTTGTGTTTGGTTGGGGAGAATGGAATGAAATGGAATATAATCAATAAAATTAAAAGAAAAAAATGGAAGTAGAGTGAAGATTTAGAAAATAAATGAATAGATACAAAATTTCTATGATGAGAAATGTGAAAAAATTGAATGTTGGGGAGAATGGAGCATTCTTTCTTAAATAGTTGAGTTTGAGTTCTAGTTCAAACTAGCATTTCTACCTGTGCTATGCACCGACCGATAAATTATATTAATTAATTAATATAAAAATATTATTTTAATTATTATTTAGAAAAAAATA
Organism: Saposhnikovia divaricata; assembly: GCA_036435485.1. Classification (NCBI taxonomy): domain Eukaryota; kingdom Viridiplantae; phylum Streptophyta; class Magnoliopsida; order Apiales; family Apiaceae; genus Saposhnikovia; species Saposhnikovia divaricata. Next base: position 46,866,615 of record CM071594.1, on the reverse strand, counting down.
ATTTTATTGAAATGTTAATTAACTTAAGTATAAAAATTACTTATCGGTGAATTCATACCAATTGAATTAATATTTATATTATGAACCAATCATCAAAACAAATACAAACCCCGTTGAAAAGTTCAAAATCCCTCTTTATTATTTTTTTAAAAATTTATTTTCATTTTATTTCTAAGTACCACGTTAGCAATTTTTTCACCCTATTCTGAAAATTCGGTATATTTATTCAATATCGGATCCTTAAAATATTTATTATATTAATACATTGAAAATATTTGTATGGTCGTGGTTAATTTTTTCGATTACATATTAAAAATGTATAGACACTCAATCCTCACGACTCCAATAAATCATTAGACTATCTATCAAAAAAAGATTGCAGCGATATGAGAAAGGATATCTACTGTGCAAGATACATGAAACGAACGTAATTATAACAATAGAAACTTTCATCTAATCTAGGTTGTTATGTGATCGTTCAATATCTTTTTTACAAATTATATGTCCTTTTATTAATGAATTGATTTACTACTGAAAAATAAATATTATCAACTAACTAAACAAATTCAATATATCGCGTTCTTGGAGTAACGTATGATTATTAGAGTTTATGGTGATTGACCTTAGCTTATTTGTAAGGACAACTTAAAATGTGCATTTTCATTTTGGAAGTTTGTATGTTGGATTTTTTATTCTTTTCTAGTAAAACATGGTATAATAAATTTTAGTTTAATTTACTCTTAAAATAAGACAGATGAAAATGAGTATCACCTATCTTTTTTCTGTTTGACTAACTTATTTTGGTACCTGTTTTTTGGTACTTCGTGAATTTACTTATTTACCTTTCATTCTATACTATTATATAAAAGCCGAAATATTAAAAGTTTTGGTACCTGTTTTTTGGTACTTCGTGAAATAAATAATAATATAATATAATTAATGGTAATTAGTAGATTGTCTTTTTCACACTTACTTTTAGTTGAAGATATTACCTTTGACATTACCTTTTGTAAACACTTAAAAACATGAATCCGATCATATCTTGCAATCATTAATATTTCTTTTCGAATTAAAACACGTTACCTTTTTTATTTAAAACTAATCTTACAATCATTAATATATACACAAAAATATCACACCATATTTTTCAATTATTAATAAAACATATTAAAAATCTGTATACATTGTTTATAATAAGGAAACATTAGTACTAAAAACATCGATCGTATCATATCTTCCTATCATTAATATTTATTTCGAATTAAAACATATTACCTTTTTGATTTAAAATAAATAATAACATTATATAATTAATGGAAATTAGTCGATTGCCTTTTTCACATTTACTTTTAGTTTAAGATCTTAACTTTTATAAACACCTAAAAAATCATTCGTATCATATTTTTCTATCATTAATATTTCCTTTCAAATTAAAACACGTTACCTTTTTGATTTAAAACTAATCTTATCACACCATATTTTTCAATTATTAATAAAATATATTAAAAATTTATATACGTAATTTATAATAAGGAAACATTAGTATAATTCGTAAACATGCGTATATTAAATTATATTAAATTAAAATAAAAAATTATTAAAAATAATGATTATATAAAACATAATTGTAATATTAAATAAAATTTATTACATAATAAAAAATCACCATATCAATAATCTATACTATTATATAAAATTAAATATTGTAAATAATGATTATATAAAAATATAATTGTAACATAAAATAAAATTTATTACATATCAAAAGAAATCCGTGCATCGCACGGGCTATAAGCTAGTTTATTTAATATATGTTGTTGGAGAATTTTTGTAACAATACGAATTAAAGGTTTGTAGGAATAGTATAGTGATTGTATATGAATGTTGTTGTTTTAGGGGATTAGGTATTGTAAAAAGGTTATATTGGATTAAGCCTACACAATAACCTTTTGCCAAATGCATGCGTACCAATTTATATTGGAAATTGTGTCTGAAAGTGTGGGTAGTTATACGTTACTGATTCTATCTGATTTAATCTTGGCGTTTTGATATCTTTCTGATTTGAATAATATCGTTTAGAGATATTTTCAGTTTCTTTCAATATTAACCAATTATTATTAATACGAATTAATAATATTAAGCATTATTATTAATATTAATCAATTATTATTAATATTACTTGGGCATTAAGCAATTATTATTAATATGAATTAATAATTAATAGATATTAGATATTAATAATTAATATGAATTAAACCCTTCCTCAAACAAATCTCAAAAATCAAAACCCTCCCTCAAACAAATCTAAAACAGCATGCCTATGTTTGGCGGGCCTTTGTCCATCGAGCCTTTGGTCGGAGACGGCGGGCCTTTTATTAACGACAATCTTGCCGTGAACCTTTATAAAATCCATATATAAAATCACGTTTTATATAAAATCACATTTTATATATGGATTGATGAGATTTTATATACGGAGAGATGAGATTCTTTATTAAATGAGCATGGGGTTAGGATCTAAGGAAGGTTAGTTTTATTTTTTATTTTTAATCATGTTGCTGTTGATTGTAATGTTAGCTCAATAGTTATTAACTCAATAGGAGGTTATTAGCTCAATAGTTTTAAAATTTTTGTTATGCTTTAAAGTTTTACTACTAATGAATGGTTAATATGTTTCGTAAGACTGTAATGACCTTGCACCAAGGTCATGGTAATGTTACAGTTAATTTGGGTCTTTTAATAGGAGGTGTTTCTAATTTATTAAATTTTCTAATTATTTGAATTTAACGATTATACTCCTCCGTATTACGATTTTATTGATAGTTGGCCGAAAACTGTGTTTCTAATTCATTCCATTATGCTTTAAAGTTTTACTACTGTGTTATAACTTGCTCTTCAACTCTTGTTATATGAATTACTGAATTACTAACTTTATACCCGTGCAATGCACCGGTAACTTTATTAATATTTTGTAGTGCACTTTTGATTATAATTTTTTTCCTTGTAAAATTAGTTTGATAGCATTTTCAATAGTTTTTTTTTACTTTTAATGATAAAAATACATATGTTATATGGTTTGTAGTATACATATGGTTTGTAGTCGCCAGGGACACCCACCCAATTAAAATGCACCCTCACACACTAGATCAAAAAAAATTCTGGTGAACAGTAACTGGTGACGTGGCAGCCACGTCAGCAGATGCCACGTGGCACTGCCGACGTGGCCTGCCACGTCACCCAATACTGTTCACCCGAAAAAAAACCTTTTTTTATAGTGTACTTTATTGTTCTTTATATAAGGTGTTCTTCATGGAGTGCAACTCTCTCTCTCTCTCTCTCTCTCTCTCTCTCTGTATATATATATATATATATATTCCCTATCAACGTAAGGAATAATGGATTCTTGGTAAACTGGACAATAAGTACCACCATTTAAAATAAATCGTGTGAAGCAGGAGTCATGAAACACATGACAGGAGGGATATGTCCAACGGACCATATCATCGACTTCAAACTTGTTGTTGCAAATTTGGCAGCCTTGTGCATAGTCTGCATAATGTTCACAATGGGGAATGGGTAAGGGCTCATTGTTTTGTGCACAGTGGTTTGTACACAAATCACATATGGATTTGAGGTCATCGGAAGTAATGAGGCTGGGGTCACTAGAATATGTGTTTATCAGTACCTGTTGGATGCCATTGATAAGGAAGAAAGACTGTTGTAAATTTGTAGTAGGAAGAAACGAAATGTGTTGTAATTGTAGTGGCCTATCTATCTAGTATGTATTTATAGGAAAAGGAGAGTAGTTAGCAAAAAATGATTTATTCTAAATTATATGTGTGTATTATGGTTAGTTATGAGTTCCTCATGCAAATGTCCTTACGTTGATAAGGATTTATTTTAAAGATGTGATTGATGAGTTTTACGATAGTTAATGTTAATACAAGTTTGTATTTAATTCGTAAATAATTACAGTAGATCTAAAATGATTAATAAGATATGGTATATGTTAGTGAATATTATGGTACATTATTATATATCCACAGAAATTTATATATGTATGTATTTATGTTTGTACATGTTTATGTATGTATAAATATGCATATTAATTATATAATAATTAATCGAATACAAATAATGAAATATTATTAGATTATACAACATAAATGTATGTATATATGTATGTATGTATGTATGTAGTTATGAATGTGTGTATGTGTATAATATTATAGTATATTATTATATATCCACAGAAATTTATATATGTATGTATTTATGTTTGTACATGTGTATGTATGTATGTATAAATATGCATATTAATTATTCAACAATTAATAGATTACAAATAATGAAATATTAATAGATTATACAACATAAATGTATGTATATATTGTATGTATGTGTGTGTATGTATGTATGTATGTATGTATGTATGTATGTACGTATGCATGTATAATTAATAATTATGTATGTATGTATGTATGTACGTATGCATGTATAATTAATAATTATACATTAATGTATAATTATCTACAAACATACATTATAATTAATAATTATACATTATCTGCGGTAAGCCAACTAAGATTATCTACAAATTAATATATATAAAAAAAATATATAGTATGTATGTATGTATGTATGTATGTATGTATGTATGTATGTATGTATGTATATAATATTATAGTATATTATTATATATCCACAGAAATTTATATATGTATGTATTTATGTTTGTACATCTGTATGTATGTATAAATATGCATATTAATTATACAACAATTAATAGATTACAAATAATGAAATATTAATAGATTATACAACATAAATGTATGTATGTATGTATGTATGTATGTATGTATGTATGTATGTATGTATGTATGTATGTATGTTATATAGTATGTATCTATGTATGTATATAATATTATAGTATATTATTATATATCCACATAAATTTATATATGTATGTATTTATGTTTGTACATGTGTATTTATGTATAAATATGCATATTAATTATACAGCAATTAATGGATTGCAAATAATGAAATATTAATAGATTATTCAACATAAATGTATGTATGTATGTATGCATGTATAATTAATAATTATGTACGTATGTATGGATATATGTATGTATGTTTGTACGTACGTATGCATGTATAATTAATAATTATACATTAATGTATAATTATCTACAAATATACATTATAATTAATAATTATACAAATGTACAAATATAATAAATAGATTTCATTTTTTGCACTTTATCTATAATTAAAATAAATACTCCTGTAAAATAGTCTAACGATCTTGTAGAGTGTCCTGGTCCTAAAATCATTAATAGAAAGTGTGGGAAGTTAAAAGGACAATGGGGTGTTTGTAAAGCCATATTGGGATTATACATTATACAAATATTATTTATGTATGTACTTTATGATTTTTAATATAAACTCAAATGCTCACACAGCTCAACCGTTTATGGTGTTGAATTAAGTTTTGCAAGGTCATGGGTTCAAACTCTTTGAATAACAAAATTTTTACAAATATTTAGAGTTAGGTATGGAGTGAGGTTCGGAGGGGTTGAGCCTATAAATTAATTTGCTCAGGAAATCCCTGTTGGTCCCTTTGGATCATAGTGATTTGTGTTTAACCCGTTTAATGATTACAAAGAGGGTTAGAAGATTTACCTTAAGCGTTACGACGCAAGCGATTCAAATCCACGATCTTCTATTGTATTCTCTTACTCCCTTGAACGAAGTGTGGCCTTCGATCCTCCAAGGTTTAGCCTCCAAGCTCTAGAATTCAGAACCCTTATTCTTGGAGACATAATGAGTATTTATAGGCTACAATAGGGATCAAGGAGTAAATTGGATCGGGCCTTCTAATGATAACTTGGGCCAAGCCCTTTATCATTAATATTAATTAATTCCACTAAATAATTAATATTGCACCACCCACCCGATTCCGGTAATTTATTTAATTAATTAAATCGACTCCTTTATTATTTGCTTATTAAATTCCCCATGTTTAAAATATCGCATGTCCATTAATTAAATAAATTACTGATAATTCATTTAATTAATATCTTTTATCCTTGATCATCCACTCAACCTTTATTTAATTATGCCGGAATAAATCCATCTGCAGGGTTTCACATAATTAAATCTTTTTGAGTTTTCAAGGGGACATCATTAACCCGAATACTATCAGGACATGGATTCCTTCTATAAATAATATTCACCATGTATATAATTCCATCACCCAAAATATATTGATATAATTCAAAAGAATTATTTCATATATAAATCAAAGCATGTAAATAATATACACGTGTCAATTACTATATCCGGATTAAAAACCTAAGCATTAATAATAGCATAGAATCTTAGTTCACCTTCTTAATCAGTATAAGGGAACAATTCTAAATTTGATCCTGTTCAATATACACAGAGTAAATATACACAAAGTATACTAGTATTATTTAATAGTCAATATAAACTATTCTAAATAATACTACAGCCATACCAGTGGATCGTCCAATACCACCTGTGCTGTGAACCTTATTATATTATATAAACCGTATTTAACAATCTAATATTCTGTATCCCATTTGATACTAGATTGTCCATAATATATAATATTAGACAGCATGTAAACATTTAAATGATTCTCAATAAAATAGGCCAGAGATAAATGTATATATTTCAAATAGATATTTTCAGTATACACCAACAATCTCCCACTTATACTCAAAATATTCTATGAGTATATCAGTGTTTATTTAATCCACTATTACACAGAAAACTATGTGTCCATCCATCTGACTCTTATCGCTTCCACATGCCTGTCAAAAACCTTGGCTGGCAAGCTCTTTGTGAAAGGATCTGCCCAGTTGTCTTTTGATGATATGTGAGCCACAACTATATCTCCTCGCTTTACGATTCCTCGTATGAGATGATACTTGCGTTCAATATGTTTAGCTGCTTTGTGATCTCGCGGTTCCTTCGAATTTGCCACAGCACCAGTGTTATCACAATACACTGTCAAACTCCTAGGTAAATTAGGTACCACATCCAAGTCCAAAAGGAAGTTCCTGAACCATACAGCCTCCTTTGCAGCCTCAGAGGCCGCCACGTACTCGGCTTCCATGGTGGAGTCTGTAATGCATTTCTGCTTTACACTCCTCCATATAACGGCTCCACCCCCCAAAGTAAAAACATATCTCGAGGTTGATTTCCTCTTATCTCTATCTGATTGAAAATCTGAATCAGTATATCCCAAAGGAAATAGATCTGAGGCCTTGTAAATTAACATATACTCCTTAGTCCTTCTCAGGTACTTGAGTATAGTTTTTACTGCACTCCAATGTTCCTGACCCGGGTTCGACTGATATCTACAGCAAAGCTGATGTTAGGCCTCGTACATAACATAACATACATTAAGCTTCCACATGCCGAGGCATAAGGAACTGTTTTCATACTCTCTATATCTTTAGGTGCTTCTTAGATAGAGCAACTCCATGCTTAAAAGGTAGAAAACCTTTCTTGGAGTTCTTCCTGTTAAAACGAGCTAATACTTCATCAATGTAGGGCTCTTGAGATAAAGCCAACATCCTTTTCTTGTGATTCCTTATTACTTTGATCCCAAGGATGTATGCCGCTTCACCTAAATCCTTCATTTCAAATTGTTTGAACAACCATGCCTTTACTGATGACAACATCTTAACATTATTTCCAATGAGTAAAATGTCATCTACATACAGTACTAGAAAAACCACTGCATTACCCTCACTTCTCTTATACACACATGATTCGCTTGGACTTTGATCAAATCCATATGACCGGACTGCCTGATCAACACGAATATTCCAGTCCCTAGAAGCTTGTTTTAGTCCATAAATAGACCTCTTAAGCTTACAAACAAGATGCTCTTAGCCTTCCTTAATGAATCCTTTTGGTTGCTGCATATAGATGGTTTCCTCAAGACTTCCATTAAAGAAAGCTGTCTTGACATCCATTTGCCAAATCTCATAATCGAGATGAGCTGCTATAGATAAAAGAATCTGGATCGACTTAAGCATAACAACCGGCAAAAAGGTTTCCTCATAATCGATCCCTTCTTTCTGAGTATACCCTTTTGCAACAAGTCGTGCTTTCCAGGCTTTCACCTTTTTGTCAAATCCTCTTTTCTTCTTGTAGATCCACATACATCCAGTGGGTTTTACAATTTTGGGTGGTTCCACGAGGTCCCAAACTTGATTGGAATACAAAGATTCCATCTCAGATTTCATTGCCTTTTGCCATAGATCTGCATCTATATCTAGAATTGCCTCTTCGTATGTCCTGGGATCCTCATCATGTTCAGCAGAGACCAAGTCCGAGGACTCTCCCAAAAACATGATTCTATCTGGTTGTTGAACAACCCTCCCACTACGACGAGGCACTGGTGCAGTATTAGTGTCAAGTTGTGCATTTTCTTGTGGTTGTTCTACTTGTACTATTGGCACTTGGGGATTATCTGTCCCTCCCACTAGTTCCTCTAAACCATACTACTCATGAATTTATGATTCATAATATAGTCTTCCTCTAAGAATCTAGCATTGGTGCTAACAATGACATCTCGATCCCTAGGACTATAAAATGAATAACCTTTCGTTCCCATGGGATAGCCTACAAACAGCATTACTTCTGTACGAGATTCTAATTTGGTCGCGTTCTTGTTCAGCACATGTGATGGAGAACCCCAAATCCGAATATGTCTTAGACTTGGTTTGCTACCAGTCCACAATTCTATTGGAGTCTTGGGAACCGACTTAGAAGGTACCAAGTTCAGAAGGTAAGCAGCTATTTCTATAGCATATCCCCAGAACGACTTGGGTAAATTCGAATAACTCATCATCGATTTAACACTCTCTAAAAGAGTTCGATTCCTTCTCTCTGCTACACCATTCTGCTGAGGTGTGCCAGGTGCAGAGAACTGGGATGTAATCCCATTTTCTGATAAATATTCCTTAAATTCTCCAAGAAAGTATTCGCCACCACGATCTGATCGTAGTGACTTGATACATTTTCCAAGATGTCGCTTCTCCGTACTTGCTTTGTACTCTTTGAATTTTTCAAAGCACTCAGACTTACAGCGCAACAAATAAATGTACCCATATCTAGAATAATCGTCAATGAAAGTGACAAAATACTCATAACCTCCTCTTGCTTGGATACTCATAGGTCCACATAAATCAGTATGAACCAATTCTAATACTTCTTTGGCTCTAGTCCCCTTTCCTTTAAAAGGTCTATTAGCCTTCTTACCTTCCAAGCAGGATTCACAAACCGAAAATGGCTCCACTGCCAACGAGCCTAATGGACCATCTACTACCAGTCTTTGAATCCTCCTCAAGTTAATATGACCTAATCTTAAGTGCCAAAGATATGTTTGGTTCAATTCAGAAGGTTTCTTTCTTTTATTTGAGCTAGAAAGAATGTTATTAGTTTCCTTTTGTTGCAGCATTGGCTGGACATGATTAATAATATATAAATTGTCTTTCAATGTACCAGAACATATAACTCGTTTATTCATCATAATAGAAACATTACGATCCAAACAAACATTATAACCATCCATGGCAAGTTTAGAAACCGAAATCAAATTCCTTCTAAACGAAGGTACATAAAGACAATTGTTCAAAATCAAAATCCTATCATCGCCAAAAGATAAAGTAATTATTCCAACTGCAACTACTGCTACTTTCGTAGCATCTCCCATGAACACATATATCTCGCCATCTCTAAGCATTCTAGATTGCTGGAACCCCTGCAATGAGTTACAAACATGGTCAGTGGCTCCTGTGTAAGAACCCAGATTTTTGGTATTAATTAAAACTTTTAGTATGTAATGGAGTACGAGTGTAACAGTGGTTCTGATAAAGGAATATGAATGAATTTTGATTCAAATGTTTATATGCCATGAACAATGCAATTGGTTGACAACTTAGATAAGAATAATCTATCTCCTGGATAAGTAAGATATAGTAAATTCCAAAGAGGAAGATTATTCTCATGTCATCCAAATCGATATCTGTTATAAGTCCAGTGGTTCCGAAAAAGGGTTAAGGAACGCTCGGGAAAGCGCGAGAACATTTTGCTAATTATAAGGAATAAAGAGAGAATAAATGATGAATAGTGATTTTGGTGGAAATAGGAATATTATTAGACGACACTATATAGAAGTACCCGGAACGGATTTCTGAGTTCGTATTAATGATCCAAGGGGAAAAAGAGTGTATGTAAAAGTTATCGGATTCTGAAAAATAGCACATTTATTTTCCCCGAGATTTCCCTGGATACTGAAAGACTTAAGGATTTATTGAAAAGATTTAAGGAATTTGGGTTCAAGAATTATTAAAGAGAATTGAGAATGATAGTATAAATATTAAGACGGTTTCCGGTAAAACCCTAATTAGAAATTTTCGAGGTATTCCTCCGAACGATCAATGAATTGAGCAATAACCGGACAAAGAAACAAGAAGGGGATCAAGATGCATGCATGTGCTACTGGATAACATCAAGTAACTAAGTAGTTACAAGAGTAACTAGCAAGATTAGGAAGCTAACCAAGTACTTAGCATCATCACCTCATCCTACCACAAGATCATGACAAATGTCCCTTGAAAAACATCATGCATGACATCCCACCTTTATTAAACCTACTTTACATTAGATATTAGCCAAAGAAATCACTTTATGCCTTATTCCAAGAGTAAGCAAGCAAAACAACCTCACCACTCTCTCTTATCTCCCATTCGGCTATTCTCAAAATTCAAGATCCAAAATCCAACTTCCAACCATCATTTGATCTCCAAATTTTTATGGTGAGTATTAAATTTCATAAAAATGATCTCCTAGAAATCTTAGCTTCAAACTCCACTTTTTCCATTTTCAAATAAATCATTCAAGTGGAGGGTAAATAGTAACCTTCATGAACTAATGTTGTTTTCTTGGTTTCTTTTGATGATCTAAGCTATATTAAGGTGTTCTAAGGACTAGATCAAGGCTTGTTAGACTCATATACACACCAAGGAAGGTATAACTCTCTTGAAACCTTAGACCTTATTTTAAGAATATGCATGATCTTGATGGTTTTTAGCATAGTTATGATATTAGTATGATTATAAGCTTGTTAGCATGATCTTGTAGATGATTTAGAGATATGATGATCATGTGGTAAAGTGAGATGTTTTGGACTTGTTAAGTTGATTATAATGTATGTAAGATGTATGGATGCCCGGTGTGGCTTGGTTTTGATGAAACGATTTTGAAACGTTCGATTTATAGCCTTTATAATGCCGAAATTTCGTTAACCATTACAATTTGTTCATAACAGTTGGTATAATTTTCTGATCTTGATGAATAGTTAACCCACCCTTATAGATCTCGAGTCATAGATCGTTTTGGCGCAAGAATCGAAGCAAACGTACTTACGATTTAGGAATTATGGCCGATTTACTAAAAGTGGTTCGGAACCGTAAATGCAAATTCGTAATTGAAATTGAACCCCCTTAACTCGAGTAATTCAGTGACGAATATTGGTAACTAAATATTAGAGATCATAAGGAAGGTGTGAGAGAAGACCTCTTGTTAAAAAGATCGTTTTCAATTTTATAAAAATTTTCGAATCAAGGTTAAGTGCGAACGAACCCCTAAAAAGGATACTGGTTATAACTTTGGAAAATCACTTAGATAACGATCGATAAATCTCAAGGTATAATTTTTCGACCTTATAACTTATACGGCTTAAGTACCTACCAAGTGTAAGTGTAATGACATGCCTTAATAGCGAACCAATGTCGGGTCATAATGGTGTTAATAAGAGTTACACTAGAGAGTGTGTAACGGGATTACTTGAAAACGTATTTCGACTTAAGTTAAGTATATACTTAGCCTTTTAAAAAAAAGCGTTAAGTGATTAATCTCGAATATTTTGTTTGTTTATAGATCACCGAGCAGACCCAGGGCACGTTACCCCTACCCGACTACCAGGCAAGTTTCCAATACTTTGGAACTGTTATTGTGATAATATATATATGAACTATGAAATTAAAATTTTTTAATATTTTTTAAGTTGGTAAATTTAATTGTTTATTATTTTTATTGTTTTTTATTGACTAAAATAATATATAATTATTGAAAATTATGTAAATTATTAAAAAAAATTGATTTTTGTTTAATTAAATCATAAAACTTAGTACTAATCATATTTAGAAAAAAGAATAATAAAAAAGTGGCTGAAAATCTTTGAAACGAGAATGTTTTTTTTACTATTTATGACATCAGCAAAAAACCGACCATTACGGTCGGTTTATAAACCGACCACTAGGGTTTCTCTGGTCGGTTCTAATATGTGTGTGTAGAAAAACTTCTGATACTTTACCAGTAAAACCGACCATATATGTATACGGTCGGTTTTATACGAATGCGATCGGTTTTATACGAAAGTGGTCGGTTATACTGGAAACGTAAGGTCAATATTGGTCGGTTTTGGACTTTCAGTCGGAGTTAGCGGTCGATTTTAGACTGCAATTTTTATTTTTTTAGGCTGCAGTCCTGGTTTTTGGACCAGAATTGCAGCCTAAAAAAATAAACACTTAGAATACAATAAAATTCCAAACATAATCAAAGTCCAAACATAAGGCCTTTTAGTCCTAATGAATTAAAGTCAATACATAATCAAAATAAAATTAAAATTACATAATCAAGGAAAGTCGTGATTATACAATTTCCTTAAATAATGTATCTCCATTTTTGCCTCCTCCAAAGCCTGTTGGAGTTCCTCCACCTGCACCTCCAGTTCAACAACTTTGTCTTCGAGCAACTTGTTTTCCATCCTTGCGTCTTTTAACTCGGCTTTTAACTTTGTCTTTGTCTTGGCCTTCTTGCACGAATCCATAATTGCAAGATAAAGAGAAGAAAAGTGATGAAACTACAAAAGAGAGAATATATACACTTCATATATATATATATATATATATATATATATACATGCATATACATTACCAATATTATAGAGAGAAATTACAATATAAAATAATTAGAAGAAAAGTGATGAAACTATATGACATTTATAGGCATATGTAGGCGCCCCTTCACTTACTGGTTTCACCCATTCATTTCCCATAACCGCACAGATTACCAGATGCATTGAACAAATATATTCCCACAGCCTAAAACCGACTGTCTGTTTGAAGAAGGGTCGATTTTATTGGGTCATTTATGAACAGTCAAACCTCTTAAATTACCACACGGATTACCACAAGTCGTTGACTGTTGAATATATAAATGGTCGGTTTAGGATCCGACCAATGTGGTCGAATTTTGATGAGAGGGATTTTAATCCGACCAAATTATACCAACCACTATATTATGAATACGGCCGGGTTTACTGGGAACGGAATGGTCAAAAACGGTCGATTTAGGGCTTATAGTCGAAATAAATGGTCGTTTTTGATCCTGTATTCTTTTAAAAAACCAGTAGTTATATTACCTATGTCCCTGTAATAATATTACCAATAGCAAAGATTCAATCCAACCCTGAACAAGTACAATCACCTATTCATACATAAAATCAATCCAACAAAATATTTAAAATCCAATCTAATGAATTACATTAAGTTATAATTACAAACATCGTCTTACACTTAATCATAATCGGAATCATCATCACCATCTTCTTCTTCTTCTTCTTCTTCTTCTTCTCCTTTTTCTCCTTCATTATTCTCTTCTTCTTCTTCTTCTTCTTCTTCTTCTTCTTCTTCTTCCTCCTCCTCCTCCTTTTCCTCTTCTTCGTCTTCTTCTTGTTCGTGATTTTGTGTCATAGGCGCATATTGAGCGAAATCAACAAATAAAGAAAATGAAGGTCTCGATTGATTTTCTTGAAAGGCTTCTTCTTCTCTACATGAATTTATCGATTCATCAAATGGATGACTTTTACTTGTAATAACCGTATATATATTACCTTGTCGATACAAAACACTAGGAGCATAATACACTTGACTAGCCAAGATAAATTTCTCATTTGATTATAATTGTGAACTTACATCAACTGTAATAACACGATTTCGGTCAATCCGCACACCAGATCCGGCACTATCAAACCAATCACATTTGAACAAGTAAACTTGTTTTCCACCTTGATAAATAAGCTTGATGATTTCTTGAAATTGACCATAATAATCATTTAAGACATTATTATGTGAACTACATTTGACTATAACTCCCGAACTAGCACTTGAAGAAGATTTAGTATGAAATTTGTAGCCATTAACGGTACAAATTTCATAAAACATTGCCAATTTCACTGGTCCCAAAAGTAAGGATCTAAAACGCGGATCGTTCACATCATCGTTTTCAACCTTTGTGCGAAACCATGATTTAAATTCGGTTTTTAACAATCTCTCCAATTCTTTCGGTGTTGTGTTTGGTTGTTCTTCTTTTACGTGAGTTTCATACTCTAGTATGTAAGGTTGAACTTCGGGTGAGTTCATCAAAATATATTCGTCCGCAAGTAATCGTTCTTCATCCGTCAAATATGCATTTTTGTGCTTTCCCGTGGTACTAACAGTATATATGAACACTTCGAGTTCATTTTTATCATTTGTGCCACACACAACCTCGTTACGACGTACTCCCTCTGTCCCCACTGATTCTTTACATTGGGGAACATAATTCTGGCACAGATTTTAAGGTTCATTTTGCGGATAGTTTCATAACTTATTTTTAAAATTTTCTTTTTTTGTATAAAAATAGAAGTGTTCTATTTATATACAAAAAATGAAAAATTTAAAAATAAGTTATGAAACTATACTTTTTAAAGCCATAAAATGCGTGTCAAGTAGTGAAAAAACTGTAAAGAAATGAGAGGGACAGAGGGAGTAATTGATTATGAACCGTGACCGATTTAGAATCAAAGTAGAATGAGAAAAAATTCAACATCTCCTCTTCTAAATAACGTTCTGCAACTGAACCTTCAACCCTTGCCTTATTACGAACCTTATGCTTCATATATCCCATCATTCTCTCAATGAAATACATCTGTTTTGGAATAAAAACTAGGGCGTAATTAATTCGTGTATTGAATGCTAGGGTTTGCATGTATTTAATGCATAGGGGTTGGTGAGCTTCGAGCTTTAATGGCTGCTCTCGTGTTCGTGGATGAATCTGCCTTCACAAGATGTCTACGTACTTTGATGAACATCAAAGATCAAGCCAAAAACGTAGTTCTAGGTGATGGTACCCTCGGGGCTATGGCGGCAAGGGCTCACCTAGTACGCAGTGGCTTGTATGTCCTTATTCGAGGATTAAGCCTAAAACGTAAGTGACGTATTGAGCTCTGCCCGAAAACGTTGTGAATGAGAATGAGGGGTCAGGCCCTTATATAGGCTGAGAAGCCTTAGAATCGTAGTAGGGTTAGGTGACTTGGTGGGCAAGTCAGGCTTGAGGAAGGTTCTAGACTCCTACCTTGTAGGAGTCTGTTTCCTTGTATGACTGTGTGCCTTGGAGGCTACTCCTTGAAGAGATAAGGTCCTTATCTAACTCCTATTTGCAAGCTGTTAATTAGCCCATAATATTAATTACGAAATTAATATAAAATTAGGGTTTCGGGCCTCATTAATGGGCTTTATCTTTGGACCAGGCTAGTTCTAATTAATGCAACATTAATGATGTCTTTAGGGCTTACATTTAGCCCATATCATTTGCCCCCCAACTTCTAGGAAAACTGATCAGGTTTTCCTTGAAGTTTTAACTGCCTTTCTCGAGACTTGGGTCAGGATTTATAATTGTACACTAGTGTTTCACGAATATCGCCTTGTTGTAAAGTGTGGAGCGACCTACACATTTACAACGATTGGCCTTATTCGAGGTTTTAACTTGTGCTTGCTTTTAGCAATTTCGGCACTTTTATAGAGCTTTTATGCATTATTAGCATGAGTTATCTCTCAATTTGTCAAGAAAATATTTCTATAATTTTCCTCATATTTTTATGTACTTTTCCTAATATTTGAGGAATTTCCATGTACCCACAGGTATTTTCCTTAATTTTTCCTAATAATTTAGGAATTTTTATGTACCCACATGTATTTTTTGTAATTTTTCCTAATAATTTAGGATTTTTTATGTACCACAGGTATTTTCCTTAATTTTTCCTAATAATTTACGAATTTTTATGTACCCACGGGTATTTTTTGTAATTTTTCCTAATAATTTAGGAATTTTTATGTACCCACAGGTATTTTCCTTAATTTTTCCTAATAATTTAGGAATTTTTATGTACCCACAGGTATTTTTTGTAATTTTTCCTAATAATTTAGGAATTTTTATGTACCCACAGGTATTTTCCTTAATTTTTCCTAATAATTTAGGAATTTTTATGTACCCACAGGTATTTTCCTTAATTTTTCCTAATAATTGTAGAGGTTCTCAGAACTTGGAAGTAGACGCTTCCAGAATGGGTCTCGACCTTTGAAGAAGCATACTGAGAGGAGGCATCGGCCTTTGTATTTTCCTCCCTTGGGATATACTCAACGTGACACTCGTCGAACTGGGCTATCGCAGCTTTCACAATCCTCAAATACTTGGCCATATTATTTTCTCTAGCCTCAAACTCTCCATTGACTTGTGAGACTACCAGCTTTGAGTCTCCACAGACTTTCAGGTTCTTGACCCTCAGGGCTCTTGTCAATCCAAGGCCGGCTATCAGAGCCTCATACTCTGCCTCGCTGTAGGTAGTTTGGAAGTCCAACTTCAAGTCATACTCAACTGTAAACCCATCAGGGCTTTGCAGAACTAAACCTGCATCACTGGTTTTTGTTTTTGACGCCCCATCAAAATAGAGCATCCAACACTTTTTCTTATCTTCCAGGGGCTTTTCACCTTGCTCACCTTCCTGGTCTATTACCTCCTGCCTAGACCTGGCAATTCGTGTCGTGTCGTGTAATTTCGTGTCGTGTAATTTCGTTTTTTGTGTACTAAATATGCTACCTGGAAACGACACGAAATGTAATCGTGTACCAACATGTTGTACCTGGACACGAACTGGTTTAAAAAGACACGACACGAAATTACCTGTTTTGACACGATTTTTTTTGTGTACACGAAAAATAACACGAACTGGTACCCGAAATGGTACACGAACTGGCAAGAAATTTGAAATTACGTATAATATATATGGTTATAAATATAAGTATATATTTTTATAAAATTATTTGTAAAATTTACAAACTAAGTTATAAAAATATTATATAGGTGTATATATATTTAAAATATTTATTAAAATATTTATATATGTCGTGTACTTTCGTGTCGTGTCGTGTCGTGTACATAAAGAGTAAACCCAAACACGACACTAAATTTTCGTGTACATTTTCGTGTCGTGTACATTTTCGTGTCTTGTACTGAAAATGTAAACCCATACACGAAATTTTCGTGTCGTTTCATGTCGTGTAAATCGTGTCGTGTCCAAAATTGCCGGGTCTACTCCTGCCCCCGACTTCTTTGTTGTCAATGGTATATTCAACCATGAAGTTAGATAGAGCCTGAGCTTTGATGGCCGTCCTAGGCTTTGTACTTAACATCGAATTCTCCTAGTTCAATTGCCCACTTGATCAGCCTTCCACTGGCCTTCGGGCTGTGCAAAATATTTCTCAACTACTGGTCCATCAGGACTTCAATCTTGTATGACTATGGACGCAGCTTCCTTGCAGCTTCCTAGTTTTCTTGGACTCCTTTGCCTTGATCAAGGATGCCCTTGGATTTCCTGATTCTCGGTTGAGATTCAAGGTTTGTTGTTAGCCTTTCATGGCTTAAGTGGCCACATGTGGCTTAATTGCTCATCTTATCTTACATCCAAGGTCCTTTATGGACTTTAAACACTTATTTGGTTGTGCTGTAACATAACTCTCGACCCTTCGGGGCTTCGCAAGACTAGGCCTGCACCTCTTGAAATTGTTTTTGATGCTCCATCAAAATAGAGCTCTGTTCAGATATAGGCTCGTCATTCTTGTTCTGAAACTTACTTTTTTCTCGAGGTACTATCTCCTGCCCCCCGACTTCTTGGTTGCCAATGGTACATTCAACCACGAAGTCAGTTGATGCCTTAGCCTTAATGGCTGTCCGAGGCTTATGTGTGATGTCCGCTGTTGGCCCTTCTTGGTGTTCCTTATCACTGCGGACATCCCTGTCTTCAATCGGAAGGACCTGCCCCCCGACTCCGTCAGGCCTTAACGCGGCTACATAACAGCTTTGTGCCATCATTTGATCACATTTATGTTCTCCAACACCATTCCTGGTTGGGAACTTGATAAGTTGAGGCAACAGCCTTGAATGCATGAAGTCTAGTCCTTCCGAGGATAGCGTTGTTCGTTGAAGCCGCCTTGATTACCAGGAAGTTCAACATCTGAGTGGCCTCCTTGGGCTCCTGTCCAATAGTTACAGGCAAACACAACACCGTTCTCATGTAGGAACACACACAATTTTCCCTTCAAGGGTTCACTCAGCAATGCCCTACGTGGGTAACTTTTCAGGTTCTTCAAAAACTAGGAGAGTGGGGACCAAGTCCTCGGCGGGCTTTCCTCTTCGTTTATCATCTTTATTGACATCCATGTCTGCAATCGAGAGGTCCTTCCCCCCAACTCCATCTGGCCTGAAAGTGGCTGGGTAACAACTCTTTGTTATTGTTTGATCCCCCTTCTCTTCATCAACTCCATTCCATGTAGGAAATTTAATCATCATGTTTTATCTTGAGGCAACCGCCTTAAAGGCAAGCGAGCCTGTCCTCCCAAGGATAACATTGTAAGCGGAAGTTACTTTAACCAGCAAAAGGTTCGACATATGAGTGGCCTCCCTAGGCTCTCGTCCTATCATCATGGATAGCTGAATAGTTTCTTAACTCTTGATTCAACTCTATCGAACCCATAGACGGGCGCGTTGGTGGGGGTCAATTGAGAATCATTGTATCCCATCTTTGAGAATGCATCATAAAACGAGATATCCACTGATGTTCCATTGTCTATCAAGACTCTTTCACTTACGAGTTGCCTATCACAGGTGTTACGACCAACGGGCCATCATGGAGGCACTTCACCCCTTCCAAGTCAGAATCATCAACGACAAATGTCATTTTGGTTTTTGCTCGTTATAGAGCTTCTCCTATAATGTGCATAGCTTCTCGAATGTAAGCTTTATGAGAGCTCCTTGTATTATCGACCACTGTTGGGCCTTCAAAAATCGTGTTTATCACCGCCCCCCCGTAGGGATGGGCGTCGGGGCACTTCGGGGCCGGGGAGTGCTATCCCCGCCCCCAACCCCGAATTCAAACCCGGTCCCCGTCCCCGGCCCGATCCCCGTCGGGGACTAATTTTCATTCCCCGTCCCCGGCCCAAACGGGTAACGGGGATCCCCGCGGGGAATCGGGGAATTTTATTTAAAACAAAAAATAATATTAAATAATTTTAAACACTAACTAGTGAGCTCAAATGCACTAAATTAAAATTAAAAAATATTACTTAAAGAAATAATTATAAATAATATGGAAATTAAGTTATTTAACTATTAGAAAGACAAACATATAAAATTAAAACATCATTTTATTTTCAATATGAAGTATTGAAAATTCGTATATATTAATATATGAATATCAATATATATATATATATATATATATATATATGTGTGTGTGTGTGTGTGTATGTATATATTTGAGTGTGATGAAATCGAGTTGGGATGGAAAATTAGGTCGGGTAGAGAAAATCGGGGCGGGGGTCGGGGATCGGGGATCGGGCCGGGGAGACATAAAAACCCGGCCCCGGCCCGCTCCCCGATTTTTTTTTAAAACTTGTCCCCGCTCCCCGGCCCGTACCCGAAAAAATCCCCGATTCCCCGCCCCGTTCGGTGCGGGGATCGGATCGGGGTCGGGCGGGCCGGGATGAATGCCCATCCCTACCCCCCCCCCCCCCCGGGGCTATAGATTGCGATCTTGATCGCCATCCTTCCTTTTATAATCTTCTACTTCATAATCCTGCCTTAGGTTACCCTATTGGCCATCCTTGGTGAACTTATACAACCTGGTTCTTAGGATCAGAAACTTGATCTTCTGTTTCAGCTGTCTACAACTGTGAAATTTATTTCCCACATCCTTATGGGACTGACAACATTGGTTCTTGTTTCTCTTCCCGGGATTAACCCTTAGTGGCTTCGGCCATCAGAGATTCTTGTGTTTCTCAATGTCCATCAGGACTTGGGTGTTGGGAGTATTCAAACGTGCATAGCTGGTGAACCTCGATCCTTGACTTCTCTTCTTCCAGGTAGAGTCAGAGTCTTTTTCGAGGATACCTATCCTTAACATTCTACTCGTGATCACCTTCGCTTCTTGTCATTACCTCTATTGCCTCCCGCAGGGGTTGAGGCTTCCCTTACACTTTCCTCTATCTTGATAGCTACCCTATCATCCAGGTTCGGGACCTTCAAGGCTTCCTTGGTGATTCACTTCATGTAATCCCTCAAGGATTCATTCTTTCCTTGTTCCACATCCATGGAGATGTAAAACGTTTCTCATGAACTTTCCATCAATGAACGGGGTGTAAATGCCCTTCTTAGTCCTTTAAAGGAGCCGATTGAGTTCGGGGGCAACCGAATATACCATCGTTGTGTCATGCCCCCCAGGGTTTGAGGGAACGCCCCATACTTGATTGCGACAATCATGGGTGAAAATTAGTAGTGCCTTGGAGGATGTCCTCACATGATTAGTGGGATCTCCTGCCCTATCACACACCTCGGTAGTGGGTGTCTTGAATTTCCTTGAGATATGAGCATTCATTGTCTCGTTAGTGAAGGACAAGATTGGATCGTCACGATCTCCTAGAGGAATCGAGCCATCGGGATCAGCCTTTTTTGAATCGACCCTTCTCCTCTTAGGGGCATCACTCGAATTAATAACATGGGGGATCCTAGCCCTTGGGGGCTGCCTAGCCTATTGTGCTTCTAGATCTTTCTTTAATTTTCGAATATGCATTTTATGAGCGATTATCCTTACTCCTGAGGCCTTGGGAGCCAGTCCTTTGGATCCTCGGGGCTGAGAAGGCCCTGACCCTCCTTTGAGTTCCTTGACTGGTTCTCCATCTGAGATTGTTAACTTCATTAGTGGATGATGAATCATCAACAATATAGGGTCCAGAAAAATCATGACTCCTTCATTGGTGTTCTAGGCCTTGCATACTCAGTGAACCTGGGTCCTTGGTTATTCGTAGGGGGAGAGTCAGAGTCTTTGCTAGTTCGGGAATACTTGTCCCTAGCATCATACTCTTGCTCCCCTTCTTTTCTTAGAGTTATCATTGTTCCAATTGCTAGTAACAGAAGTATCTTTCCTCATGTTGTCGATCTTCAGCCTTAATATACTTGCTTGCTCTCGGCTGGAGCTCAGTTATGTCCTCTAGGGGATGCTTGGCTACCGACATCTTAAAATAGACGTTGGTCGTTCTATGCTGTAAGGCCACCATGGCTATCTTGTTCTCACGTGACTAGCGGGATCACCCGTTCCATCTTAAGCCTTAATGGTAGGCATCTTAAATTTTCTTAAGATGTGAGCTCTCATCACCTCCTCAATAAACAGGGGTATATGATTGTTAGGTTTTCCGAGCAACACCAAGTCTGCAGCCTTGGCCTAGGGGCAGCCATCCTTGGTGCTTCAGTTAGAGGGACCTCTGCCCTCCTATCCCTCCTCGGGGTTTCATCCAACTTCACCACAGGGATTCTCTCCTTTGTCTGTGGGCGTCCTAGCCTCTGCTGTTCTCTTACGATGTCTTCCTTCACCCTTTGAATCTTAGCCTCAAAGGTTTGGATTCTTTCCAAGGCAGTGGTTGAGGGTCCATCGTGGATTCTTTGAGAACGCCTATGGGGTTATCGGCTTGCTCAGTACCTCATCGGGGCTTCATCTCAATTTCTTTCTTCAGAGGAAGAATCAGAGTACGGTCCGGAGTAATCTCTAAACCTTTGGTTGTGCCGAGAGCTTCCCATATAAGGGGGGTCATATGGCTCGTGAGCATGAAGTGGGGGCAGTTAGGTAGCCCAAACATAGGATTAGTATTCAAGGGAAGCGCAGTAGTTGAGATCTGGGTTCCATGGGATAACGGGCGACCGCTTAAAGGGGCAATCACCATATGAAGAGAGTTCGCTCCTTGTTCATGAGGGTTCACCACTGAAGGCAGTGACCCTCGAGTTTAAGTTCATGTCCCCTGAAGATTCATCTCTTGGGGCTAAATAGGAGGGATTTGCGAACCTTCTCCTTGGGGTATCGATCCTTGTCCAGTGGTTGGTGGCATAGCGGTGCTAGCGTTAACGTCAGTGACCGTTTGTATTGATCTCCGTGTGCTAACCCTCGGGGGGCAGGAATCCTGACCTCATGGTTGAATCAAATCATTGGACTTAGCCATAAGGATCTCTGTCCTTGGGACCCCAGTCCTTCTATGCATCTTTGAAGGTCTCTCCAAATTGACAAAGGGAATCTCTCCTATTCTCAACGTAGGAGGGTAATTTTACCTATGTTGTTCCTTCTCCAAGTCTTGTTTCAACCTTTGGATCTCGGCCTTATGAGCCTTAACCTTATCTTAAGTCGTTCTTGGCACTCTGCCCGAAGTTTCTCGAATACGCCCAACAGTGGGTTCCTTGTCTGCACGCCTCTTCCTCGGGGCTCGATCTCGATCATCCTTAGATGATGAATCCTCGGTATAGGGTTCAGAATAATCCTCGTACCCTCCTTCATAGACAGGGCCTAGGCCTGCGATGCATGGAGGTTTATATGGCTTGTGCACTCGATATGCATGACCACTTCCTCTAATGCCTCCTGCGTTTGAGGGGTGGAAGGGTAGCCCGTAGGCTATATTCGTTCTTGAGAGAGTCACAGTGGTGGAGGTATGTGCTTCATGGGAGTAGGCCGTATCCCAGAAGGGAAACAACCATTGAAAGGGATTCATCTCTTGGCCTTGGGGATTCATCCATATGGGCTGCGATCCCTCGACATGTGTTTCAGTAATTTTGGAGATTCATCCTTGGGGTTAAGAACCCGAAATCTGGGTATTTGTTTAAGGGGTACAGACCCTTGTTCCGTAGTCACGGGTAGAGAACTAACAGAAGTGCTAGTGGCGGTGATGCTTTGGAGCGGTGAGCGACTATCCAAAGGAAGTGGAGAGACCACCATCCAAAGCGGGTTTGTCTCCTGCCTTGGGAGGACGGCCACTGGCAAAGCCCTCTCGGTGGGGGGATTCGTCCCTATTGGTTGAGAGACTTGAGTCGGGGTGATCGTCCCTGTTGTTGGGGGACGGCCCCTTGTTCAGTGACGGGTGGTACGGAGGCTGCAGGGATGGCCTCGGATGTTGTTCTCCGTGTTTGAATCATGGTTGATGTTGTCTTCCCACAGACGGCGCCAAATGTTGTGGAATAAAAACTAGGGCGTAATTAATTCGTGTATTGAATGCTAGGGTTTGCATGTATTTAATGCTAAGGGGTTGGTGAGCTTCGAGCTTTAATGGCTGTTCTCGTGTTCGTGGCTGAATCTGCCTTCACAAGATGCCTACGTACTTTGATGAACATCAAAGATCAAGCCAAAAACGTAGTTCTAGGTGATGGTGCCCTCGGGGCTATGGCGGCAAGGGCTCACCTAGGACGCAGTGGCTTGTATGTCCTTATTCGAGGATTAAGCCTAAAACGTAAGTGACGTATTGAGCTCTGCCCGAAAACGTTGTGAATGAGAATGAGGGGTCAGGCCCTTATATAGGCTGAGAAGCCTTAGAATCGTAGTAGGGTTAGGTGACTTGGTGGGCAAGTCAGCCTTAAGGAAGGTTCTAGACTTCTACCTTGTAGGATTCTATTTCCTTGTATGACTGTGTGCCTTGGAGGCTACTCCTTGAAGAGATAAGGTCTTTATCTAACTCTTATTTGCAAGCTGTTAATTAGCCCATAATATTAATTACGAAATTAATATAAAATTAGGGTTTCGGGCCTCATTAATGGGCTTTATCTTTGGACCAGGCTAGTTCTAATTAATGCAACATTAATGATGTCTTTAGGGCTTACATTTAGCCCATATCAACATCCAACGATAATTAATGGGGCCTCCTAACCTACATTCTTCGGCCAAGTGTAGTACCAAGTGCTCCATTGAATCAAAAAAACTTGGTGGAAAAAATGTTTCTAGCACGTGCATCGTTCAGACTATAGACTTTTCCAACAATTTTAAATCATCTCGGATTAAGGTAGAAGAACAAATGTCTTAAAAGAAATTTGAAAGCGAAGATAATGCATCAACAATATATGGAGGTAGAAGCTCACGAATCGCATGCGCCAACAACTTTTCCACGATAATATGACAATCGTGTGATTTGAACCCCGAAAACGTGCAATTCTCTTTACAACAACGGCCTATATTTGATGCATAACCATCCGAAAGTGACAATGAACGAAACTAATCACACATGAGTTTTCGTTGTTTTTTGTGAGTGTAAAAGGTGTTTTTGGCTTTTTTTCACCTTCGATCCACAACTCGGGAAAACATTCATCAACTTGCAATTGATCCTTGCCTTCTTGTGATCCTTCGTCTTGTTTGTATCATTGATGATAGTATAAAAAATATTGTCAAACACATTTTTTTCGGTGTGCATGACATCGATACAATGACGCATCGAAAGTGATGATTAATATGGCAACTCAAAAAACATTGAAAAGTACGTCCAATTGTGATCAACTCCGAAACTGAGGCTTTTCTTATTTTTGTTTTCTCTTCCGGGTGGTGGAAATTCTAAATTTTCACAAAAATTCTTCAAAGTCTCACCACTTGAGCGACCAACAAACACCCTTTTTTCTTCACTTGGAAACTTAGTACTTGGAAGACGGAGAGGATCATCTTCGGGGAAACAACGATTTGTACCAAAAAAAACTACATTTTCCACATGTTTTCAATTAAATTCCTTGAATTTTTCCACCACAAACTGGACATGAGAGTTTTCCATGTGTTGACCATCCGCTAACCATACCTAACCCAGGAAAATCGGTTATTGTCCACATAACCGCCGCCCTCAAGGTAAAATTTTGCTTTAATGATTGATCAAATGTTTCCACCCCTACATCCCACAACTCCTTTAATTTATTTATGAGAGGTCTAAGGTACACGTTTAAATTCTTCGTCGGACTCTTTTCACCAGGAATTAAAAGAGGCATAAAAGTGTACGGTTTTTTCATTCCCATAGAGGAAGGAAGATTGTAGACCACCACTATCACCGGCCACATCGAGTACACCTTTTTCCCGGAATTACTAAAATGGCAAAAGCCATCGGTTGCAAGTCCAAGACGGATATTCCTACTCTTCCTTGCAAATCTTGGATAACGACGATCAAATTCTTTCCACTCATCTTCGTTTGCAGGGTGACTAAGTTCTCCCGGCTTTGTTTCCCTTTTTTTTGTACCATGTCATGTGTTTAGCGGTATGCTCTGATATATACAATCTCTGTAGGCGAGAGATAAGTGGAAAATATCTCAAGACCTTGTTTGGTATCCCTCTTCCGTTTTTCTTTTTTTTTAACTTTGTAACGACTTTTACCACAAATGTCACAAACAATCTTGTTCTCATCATCACCGTAGTACAACATACAATCATTCTCACATACATCAATATTCTCATATCCCAAAGTTAACTTCTTCATCATTGTTTTCATAATGTAATAAGAATTCGGTAAAGTATGGTCCTTAGGAAGAACTTCACCAAGCAATGCAAGTAAAGAATCAATGACCTTTTCAGAGCATTGTGCCATATTTTTAAATTGTAACAATCTAGTGGTCAATGACATTATTGTAAAAGTTGTGTTACCCGGATAAATTGGAGCTCCCGAATCTTTAACATCCTTGTAAAATTTAGAAGCATATGCATTTGGTGGTTCTTCAACGTTACTATTACTCGCATCACTATGATTTTCACCACTAATATCTCATAATAATGCGTTTAAATCAAAGGGTTCTTCAACAATCACTTCCTCAACAATCTCTTCCGAGGTACGCTTACGTTTTTTCTTTTTGATAACTTCTCTTTTTTCACCATGCAAAGTCCATACTTTATAATGTTCCATAATACCATTTTTAAATAAGTTCAACACTTTCAACTTTCGCCGACAACGCAATTTTACATTTGTTATACGGACATAATATTTTTTCGCCCTTCATACCATTTTTACACGCTAATTCCAAAAATTCTTTCACACCATCCCAATATTCATTACTCGATGAAAGTACATTATTTTCCACACGCCGGTTCATCCAATCACGATTCGACATCTATATATATATATATATATATATATATATATATATATCAATTTCATAATACATTTATATTCACAATTAAAGAATATGTACAAACATGTATATTTGTATGTACAAAACATGTATATATATATATATTCACAAATGAAAAAAAAAATATAAAAATGAATTTATAACATACCATTAATGAGCTTTCAATGTTCTCCAAGATTTTCACCTTAATGAGCTTTCAATGTTTCTCTAGCTCCAACCACTTGACTCAACAAAGTTCTCAAGAAAAACAATAAATGAAGAGTGAAGAAAAAGAGGCGTATAGATAGAATTAGGGTCAGTTCTTATCCGACCGTAGCGGTCGGATTAAATAAAGCAATATAAACTTTTTGTCACCATCGGTGCAGAGGTAGTTGGGAGCATTTAATGCGGTTTTAATCCGACCGTTTTGGTCGTTTTAAGTGGTCGGTTTAGATACCGACCACAATGGTCGATTTTTGATCAGAGGTCTTTGAAACCGACCACTATATTATGAATACGGTCGGGTTTACTGGGGACGCAATGGTAAAAAATGGTCGGTTTAGGCTCTTCAGTCGGAGTATTCGGTCGGTTTAAAGCCTGCAAATTTTTTTTTCACAGCAGTTCTGGTTCCCAGCTATACCAATAACACAATCAACACAATAAAATCAATCCATCCATAAAATCAATGCATCAAATCAATCTATCCATCCAATATCCAGTATATTTAGAATCATTAAAACATTAAAATTTACGTAAGATCTTTAAATATATGAAACCATAGTTTACAAATCCAAACCAAATGTCTATAAATCCAAACCATAGTTTTAAAGGTACACAGTCATCGAATCAGACCAAAAGTAATCATACATCAATGTCCATCAAATCCGGACCATTTTTCTTGTAGCAAATTACACTAAATTTCCTAGGATTAATAGGCCCCCCGGTAAAGACTAGAACATCTCCAACTTCTAGCCCTAATGACCGGTCCCCTTAACTTGTAAGTGCCACGTTTTATTGTTAAGCTCATCCTTAATTTCCAAGACATCACCGTGATACCACTTCTTCGTCACTGATTTGAACTTTGCTGCTAGCTCCTACACATTAATCACAGGTTAAACATTTGCAAAATCATAAATCTTTTTTTGCTAAATAATTAAATCATAAAAATTTTAATATAAAACAAACAAAAACTTACAATTCCATAGCAATAATTCAGGAGATGTGATGGTACAATTCCTATTTCAAATTCATTAACAGAATATGATTTCTCCACGAGGCTTGGACCAAATAAAATTGCTTCAAATCGCCCATCACCAATATAAGTAAGCACTATAATGTCTCCCTCCTCAAAAAACCTAAAGCCAGAAATCTTGCTTTCCAGTGAGTAAGATCCAATGAAGGTTTGGCCATTTGGTAAAGTAACGGTAATTTTAGAAGGTAGAAGATGAGCAAATAACTTAAAAAAAGCCGGGGAGAGGGCCTGGATTTGTACATATGTATATGACCAACCAAAATTATATCAAAAAGATGAAAATTGTATTGCGTGTAATGCATTAAACGTAATGCATTAAAAGTAAGATAATGTGAACTTGCTACGAGACCCCTTTCTGCTAAATCTTTAGTCTTACATAATGAAAAAGCCTTACATCCAACCATGGTAAGTTTATCTAAAAATATAAAAAGAATTACTCATTGAAAGTAAAGTTAATTATTAATTGATAGCTATATATATATATAACAAAGGATAAATGATAAAAAAATTACCATAGGTCGGGAGATCATACTCAACCTCTGTCAGATATTCATTCAAAACATTTACCATAAAGATCCCGTCGCCCTTGTAGGCAAACACGGCGCATATACCATAGTTGCTCCGAAATTTCTTAAAAAATTCCATTATGTTTTTAAAAATTCCATCCTCCCGATCGAATCTCACATGGGTCTTCTCACCGTTAGGAAGCTCGAATATAACTGTTTCTGGCATCTCAGCTCCAAAAAGTGTTAAAATCGGCGGTGGTATTCTCTGCGGAAAAAAGAGGTGTCATACATATCTATATATTCAAATGCATACATTAATTGACCATTACTCATACCATTTTATTTTGCGGTGTATATCCGCTGGGATGGACAAGGCGCATAAAACGTGAAAAGAGGTAATTTTGACCATCCATCTCAATATATTCAAAAAAAGACAATGAACAATAAAATTACATAAAAATCGTACATAAATTCGAATGTGTCAAATCGAACCAACAAATCCAGCAAACAAAATCCTATAATCGAAAATAAATTTGAATCCATCAATTCAAACCAAGAAATCCAACATACCAACTCATATAATCGAACATAATTCGAACCAAGAAATCCGATATACAAAATCATATAATCGAACATAATTCGAACCAAGAAATCCAACATACAAAATCATATAATAGAGAATCAATTTACGAGCCCCAAATTCATAAATCCATAAAGTTAAAAGCCCAAATCGAATATATAGATACAGTGCGTGTGTGTACGTATATAACAGAGAGAGAGATGAGTTACCAGAGAGAGAGAGATGAGTTACCGGCCAAAGAGAGAGAGAGAGAGAGAGAGAGAGAGAGAGAGAGAGAGAGAGAGAGAGAGAGAGAGAGAGAGAGAGATATGAGTTACCAGAGGAGAGGGTTAATTAATGGAGAGAAGTGTAGAGATAACGGTATAAAAATAAAACGGGGAACTACAAAAAATATTTAAGTCTGACGTGGAAAGGCCAGAAACTACGGTCGGAAGTAATGGTCGGTTTTATTCTTTAGTATTCGTGTGGGCTCCACTAATAAGATTGGTCGGTTTTTTTGGTCGGATTAGACTGACGTGGCCCGTCAGTCAACAAAAGTGGGCTCCACAAGATCTATTAGTCGGAAGTAATGGTCGGTTTTATTCTTTAGTATTCGTGTGGGTTCCGCTAATAAGATTGGTCGATTTTATTGGTCGGATTATATTGACGTGGTCCGTCAGTCAACAAAAGTGGGCTCCACAAGATCTGTTGGTCGGTTTAATTGGTCTGGTTTAAACTAAATCCGACCGTCGGACAAAACGGTCGGGTTTAACTCCAATAAAAAGTTGATCGGATTTATAACGGTCGGAAAAGACTCTATTTTTTGTAGTGGAAACATATTAAATCTATATATCCTTTGCACAAAGACTCTGCTAAATTAAACTGTTTATATCTCCAATTGTAGATGGAGAGAGACGATAAAAGAGTAACTCCGATTAGCTAAATTCAAGTGAAGGAATACTTAATGTTATATATTTAAAATGTCTTCTGGAATGGATTTCCTGAAAGCCATCACACACACGTATAGAGATGTTGTGAATAAAGTCGACAAAAAATGAATTATATAAAGACTGTTAACGGAGGAATTTGGTGATAACAAATTTCGGAGGTTGCTGGAATAACGAATTATGAAAATAGGGGGAATTCGGGATTTTGGATGTTTGGGGCTGGACTTGAGAGGTGTCTCGACTTGTTAGATGTGTCGGATCCTTTTTCAAGATGCCTGTGTACCTTATATTTATAAGGATCAAGCCAACGCAGTTCTGTGAAATTGATTTTTGTCTATCCCTTAGAGACTTTAGGGATAAACTTCGTTAATCTCGGTAATTACTGATTTTATCTGATTTAATCTTATCGTTGTGATATCTTCCTGATTTGAAGAATATCGTTTGGAGATATTTTCTATCATTAATTGATTAGTATTGATTCTTTCCTCGTTTCAGAGAGAGGAAATAATTAACTTGTGGGTTAAGTTAATTATTATTAAATTCATATTTGGAAATTTTGGAGATATTAGAGGCAACCGAAAATATGGCGTAACAACTACCCCCCCCCCCCCAATTCTTCAGTGTAGCTTGTTGCAGTGGAGAACTAAGCATGCTTCAATCTTCCAAATTTCTCGAGTCACTAAGACAGCTAGGAGAGAAAGATTAGTAAAAAATATGGAGCACCAAGGTGCTCGTAATATACATGTAGATGTAAATAAGACAATATGCAATATGTAAAAAAGAATAAGTTTTGTAGGTGTGAGAGAATGTATCTTGGAGAGCCATCCAAGCATTATTCAGAGAGTCGTGCAAAGCTTTCCGAGCAATACCCTGAAAAGCAAATATTCAAAGAAATATCCTCCATTAAGCACTCCGAAATACCCTCCTCAAAGAAGGACGTATTCTAAAGTTTCCATAACGTATTCCGGAAAATATCCTCCTCGAAGAAGGTCATATCCACCAGAATTTCCATAAATGCTTCAGAGATATCCTTCTTCATAGGAGGTGGATTTTCTGAAGCT
This sequence comes from Saposhnikovia divaricata, assembly GCA_036435485.1. Classification (NCBI taxonomy): domain Eukaryota; kingdom Viridiplantae; phylum Streptophyta; class Magnoliopsida; order Apiales; family Apiaceae; genus Saposhnikovia; species Saposhnikovia divaricata. The sequence goes on along the minus strand of CM071594.1, from coordinate 46,835,929 downwards.
CGAACCTTGATGAGGCGCCGGAAGTACGGACATCCCCCCCGGAAGTACGGTTTTTGCAAGGATTTAGTAATTTAAGGTACTCTCCTCAAAGGAGATCAGTTTTTGTTCAGAAATACCCTCCTCACAAGAGGTGGACTTTCCGAAGCTCGAACCTTAATCAGGCGCCGGAAGTACAGACATCCCCCCGGAAGTACGGTTTTTGCAAGGATTTAGTAATTTAAGGTACTCTCCTCAAAGGAGATCAGTTTTTGTTCAGAAATACCCTCCTCACAGGAGGTGGACTTTCCGAAGCTCGAACCTTGATCAGGCGCCGGAAGTACGGACATCCCCCCGGAAGTACGGTTTTTGCAAGGATTTAGTAATTTAAGGTACTCTCCTCAAAGGAGATCAGTTTTTGTTCAGAAATACCCTCCTCACAGGAGGTGGACTTTCCGAAGCTCGAACCTTGATCAGGCGCCGGAAGTACGGACATCCCCCCCGGAAGTACGGTTTTTGCAAGGATTTTGATAATTTAGGATACCCTCTTCAAAGGAGATCGTTCCCCATTCCAGAAATACCCTCCTCACAAGAGGTAGATTTTCCGAAGATCTCTTCATTGTTCTTAAGACTCTCCTTAGAGGAGATCATCTTTTAAATAAATGACAAAGACCCTCCTTAGAGGAGATCATCTTTTAAATAAATGACAAAGACCCTCCTTAGAGGAGGTCGTCTATCACAAAAAATAAGGGAGACCCTCCTTAGAGGAGGTCGTCTATCACACCTTAGAGGAGGTCATCTTCCCAAAGCCATATCAATATTCTAAGATTCTTCCAAAAAAGATATCAGCGACACTTGAAGGTTCTTCTAGAAAATATCAGCAACACCCAAATGGTCTTCAAAAAATATATAAAAAATATTCTCATCACAAAGGGCCTTCTAAAACAATCAACTCTTTCGAATAAGAGCCTTCCAAAATATTACTCATGTAAAGGAGGGTCTTCCAAAATAATTAACTCTTCGAACAAGAGCCTTCCAAAATTTATACCTAGAAAATAGGGTCTTCCAAAATATTACCCCCACAAAGGAGGGCCTTCCAAAATCATGTACCACGAAGATTACACGAAAAATCTTGAAAGTCTTCACAATTTAAATTCTGCCCAGATCTGTTTTTTACGTTTTTGACCATCTAAACGATTTTTTCTTGGAAAACACAAAACACGAAAGTTGTAGATAACGAAAATATCTTTCCGGCAATATATGGCTCATCAAAAACGGACTTATAACGAATCGGGAATCAAAGAAAACGTCTGCTGTTTGATTTCTTGATGTTGAAAAACGAGATCTGATTGTTTTTTGTGATTTCAAGAATAGATCAAGATATAATCTGAGAAAACTCAAAGAACGAAAGTTATAGACAATTTAACAAGCTTTCCGAATCATTAAAAATCATCGAAATCCGACATGTATTGAATTTACTACGAATTTTATAAGATAATTAATTTGTATGGACAAAATCACAAGAAAACTTATCTTAATTCGGAATAGATCCACCGCTTAGCTCCTCCATTACAGCAGCTCCAGATCCATAATAACCCCCATGCGTGTGAGTTGATTGTCCTCCACAATCAATAAATAATCCCCTCCTTCTACCGCCAATTGTTAACGGAGGAATTTGGTGATAACAGATTTCGGAGGTTGTTGGAATAGAGAATTATAAAAATAAGGGGATTTGGGATTTTGGATGTTTGGGGCTGGACTTGAGTGGTGTCTCGACTTGTTAGATGTGTCGGATCCTTTTTCAAGATGCCTGCGTACCTTATATTTATAAGGATCAAGCCAACGCAGTTCTGTGAAATTGATTTGTGTCTATCCCTTAGAGACTTTAGGGATAAACTTCGTTAATCTTGGTAATTACTGATTTTATCTGATTTAATCTTATCGTTGTGATATCTTCCTGATTTGAAGAATATCGTTTGGAGATATTTTCTATCACTAATTGATTAGTATTGATTCTTTCCTTGTTTCAGAGAAAGGAAATAATTAACTTGGGGGTTAAGTTAATTATTATTGGATTCATATTTGGAAATTTGGGAGATATTAGAGGCAACCGAAAATATGGCGTAACAAAGACAATTAATACATGACAATGCAAAATCATAAAAATAATTTAATTAATTTTTTTATAATCCAATATTGGTATCAGTTTTCACGACTAATAAAAATAATAATTCAATTAGGGTGGTTTGTGAAATTAACTTGCAAGAACTTAATTAATATAAATGTAGTCAAATTTGTTCACATTAAGTGTGTATGTGTCTTCTTAGTTCCACAGATTGCATGTAATTTTCTTAGATTTGCACACTCCGCAATTTTTAAACGTCATCAGATCAAATTCGAATAGAAACACAGATACATTAACCTCGTCATCAGATATCATAAGCATAATTGGTGACAATCGCATTATACTGTATTAGATCAAACCGAATGCAAAATACAAGCTCATATTATGTTATATATATATATATATATATATATATATATATATATAGTTAATATATTACACAAATCAAACATGAATAGGTGTCACATTTGGAGGAGTTGGTAGAGAAGCAATACGCCTACCACGCTCTGACCTACTATTCTCAGCAAACCGAACACTTCCCTGATGCATACCTTTCTTCATCTCCTCCTCAGTCCACTCCGAAGTATAATAATGCTCTTCGCTCCCTTTCACAACATCTTTCGTAGCTGGTAGGAACATACTTCCCCATTGCGGAAAATGGACTAATGTCACAGGCAAAGTGCAACAAACAATCATGATTCCCATGTAACTTAAACCCGTTCCAGTTGAGAATTGTGAGCTTGTGAAAAACAATAATTGTGTTAGTCCTGACCCAAAGTTTCCTCCAGCACCAGTCATTCCTGAAATTATGCCTAATGATCGTCGCGATATAAATGGAATGATGCCAAATGTTGCCCCACAAGCAGCTTGTGCGCCAACGGAGAATATGATCATCATGGCTACAGCAATCGGGAGTGATTTGGAAAGTCCGAGGAGAATACAGAAAACTCCGCCCATTGTCTGGAGGATCCATAGAGTCCACAGTCTTCCCCTCATTCCGAATCTTCTAGCTGCTAGATCAGAAATATATCCTCCGAATGGCCGTGCAGCAAAATTAGCCATACCGAATGTTGCAGCAATGATTCCAGCTGTGTGGAGCTTTAGATCAAATCTGTGACATATACAGAATAATTTGTTAGATCAGATTTCATTAAATAATTCAAATCAATTTCTGTTGAACAAACAAAAACTGTATTACAAACCTGTCGAAAAAGTATTCAGCAATGACATTATCAGTAGATAATTCAACACCCATAGAGTAACCGTATAGTAGGACAAATACCCATGTTCTATAATTAGTCGCAGCATACCATAACACCTGAAAAGTAACGAGAGATCATATTAGTCTAGCCTAGTTATTGTTGTTATTTATGAGAACAAGTTGTAAATCATAGAAAACGAGAAGCTGACCTTGGAAAATTTATCCTTTGAAACCTCACCCGTCTTCTGTAAAGCACCAAGATTCCCATCAGGCAAATCTTGGCCAAGAGTTAAGACCATGATCCCCATGAACACATGAAGTGATCCAGGGATAAAGAAGGCGATCCGCCATGCAGTAAACGGAGTAGCCCCAAGTTTTTGAATAATTTCAAAAAGTATAGGCATTATAAGTTGGGTAGCTCCACCTCCCATGTTCCCCCATCCAGCAGCAGTTCCATTTACAAGCCCAATAATCTTACTATTAAACATAGTACTCATCCAATATTGGCACGTCACAAAGGTCGCCAAAGAAAATCCAATCATGAATCTAACAGCAATGTAACCGCTTGCAGACAAAACAAAAGACATGCAAAACACAGTAGGAGCAGTAAGCATGATGACAAAAGCACACCCGTATCGTGGTCCCAACAGATCACAAACAGCACCCATAACAAGCCTAGAAAATATGCTTCCGGAAACAGAAGCAACACCAGCATTGCCGATGTCACCTTTAGTAAGGTTAAGGTTGTCCCGAATAATAGGGACTAACGGAGCAGCAGCAAAAGTGGATACAAAGCATGTGAAGAAAGAAATCCAAGATAAATGAAATGTCCTCATATGAGGATTAGCAAAGGAAAAAAGCTTGAATACTTTGGCTTTGTGTTCCGAATCCACAGGCAAATCGAACTTTGCCGTGGTATCGGTTGGCACGATAGGTGATGCCACAGCAAATGCAAGAACCGGCTCTCTGCCAGTGACTCCATGCATTGAGCTTCCGGGAGAACCTTCTATATCACCCATTGTTTAATTAGAAGAGGTGTGCTGGCTATTAAATATGTATTTCAAGATGTAGTAGTGATCTAGCTAGGTTTGTTTGGGTTATAGAGATTGGGGAGGCATTGTATACTATATATAGGAATTGAAAGCTAGCGTTGACAGTATTAAAGAGATTATGTATAAACAATCTTTAAAAGGACAGCCAGTGGAGATTCCGAATGGTTACGTATTGAGTTTCTCTAGAGCTGGGAATATACAGAAGTTGAGGAATCCACTTCGCCGCATCATCTAAGTTTGAATAGTTCAAGCCTCGTCCTCAACCCCAAAGGGTTTTAAATATTTCTTACTAGTTGTATCTATCAGTAATATTTAAATAGCGTGGCCTAGCGCTATTAATTGTTACTTTTAGTTTTTTTTCCAAATTTTATTTTGAGTAAACTAGCCTATAAGTTTAGCCAGACTTAAAATAAGTCCTTTTGAACTCATATTTTGATAATTTCTAGTTAATTTATATAAGTTGCAAAAAAAAAAATTGACTTTTTTTCAAAAAAAAAGTTGGGAATCTCTAACTTTATCTTAAAATAAATTGACTTATTATGGAAAATAGTTCCCCAAACATCCAATAATATCCATTTTTATAAATTTTCAGATGATTGAGAATTGAATTTCAAATCTGAGACGCTGACAGACAAAAATTTTCAGCAGAAATGTTCTTACCTAGTTTACAGCAGCTGGTTCCAAATTCTATAAAGAATGTCCTAGTAAAATAAGGATACCGAGAGCAAGTTTGGGGGGTTAATTACACATCCCCTGCAATCAAATACCAGCATTAATCCGGAGTTTTTTGTTTTCTATTTCTTGATTTAGCCGATTTAGTTAAAAAACTTCTCTTAATAAACAATAGTTTATCATCCTGGCGGAGGCTCCAAATCATTTGATCAAATGATCAAATGGTTTTATCGCACAAGAGTTTCGCGTTACGTATAACTAGCGTTCTACCGTGCTACGCATCGAATGGTAAAATTAATTAATTAATTAATATAAACATATTATTTTAATCATTATTTAGGAAAAAAGTTAGTTTCATGAGAATGTAATTAATTTAAGTATAAAATTACTTATTCGTCATTTTATACCAATTGCAATAAAATTAATATCATTAAACAATTATCATAATATCCACATCCCCCGTTGAAACGCTCTAAACCTCTCTTTATTGTTTTTCTTACTTTTATTTTTCATTTGATTTTTCTCAATTTTCGAAATCTTTCTACCAAGTTCATAAGTTTTTTACCCATATTTTTTTTAACTGTGGGAACCCGCAGCCACTACCCTTTTGGGTGCGCACTGGGTAAACCCACTGTACCCAGTACAGTGCACTGGGTACCGTGGGTTTCTAGAATTTTTATCATATTAATTTAATCAAAAAATTTATATGGGTTGCGATCAATTTTTCAAATACATATTGAAAATTCATAAATACTTATTTCTCACGACCATAATAAATCATAAGATTGTCTCTCAAAAAAATGTTGCATGTTTCAGCAATGTGAGAAAGGATCTCTACTGTATAAGATTCATTAAACGAACGTAGTTATGATAAAGGAAACTTTCTTATAATCTAGTTTCATATGTGTTTGTTCAATATCATTTTTACAAATTGTATGTTCTTTTATTAGTAAATTGATTTACTATAGAAAAATAAATATTATAAATCAACCAAACGTATCCAACATATCCCGTTCTTAGAGTAAGATATGACTGTTTGTAATAACCGCGAATTTTAGAATAAATTTTTTTCGACTCAATATTTAAATCTTATTTAAGAGCTATACATTAGTATATCTTAATTAGTACATTTTTATATATTATATTATATTTATTTATATTTATTTGGTATTTACTAAAATAGGAAATTTATGAGAATATGATTTTTTTTAAAGCCCAAAATTTATTTTAGAGAACAAAAAAAAAAAAATTGAGTTTTGTTTTAATTGACCACGGGAGAAATGTATTGATTACGTGTTTAACAAATTGACCTTAATTTTGTTGATTGGTCAGGGTGATTACCACGTATCAGGTAAGTGAGAGTTAATCAGGAGTGTTTAAGATCAACATCACTCTTATCTATCTCTTTCCACCAAAAAAAAAACAGCGACCTCTCCCTTTCCTTTCCTTGTTGAAAACCGACTACCGACTGTCTCTTTTATAGTGAAAAACTCGACTATATATATATATATATATAAACAAACAAGAGTAAACTACAGGTAGTTATTTCTTCTTTTCTGTTAATTGTTTTTGTCGATTTCATTTTGTAGAATCTGGTAGGCTCGATTTGGTGCTTGTATTGTTCGGTTTTGTGTTTTGTTTTTCGATTTATTGTAGTCGGAGAAGGAAGTGTAGGGGAGAGGAATGTAGTGCCGTTTGGGTTTGTATGTGGGTGTGGTGATTGTGGGTTTGCAGCGGAGTTATAAGGGGAGGGACGGTGGTCGTCGGTACTGGTTTTAGTCGAAGCAACCACCACCGATTGGTGGTGGTGGTGGTTGTTAGAGGAGTAACGAAAGAGGGGGGTACAGAGAGATAAGAAGGATTGAGGGAGAGAGAGATAGGGAGAGAGAGAGAGAGAGAGAGAACGGAGAGAGAGAGACGTACAGGAGAGAGGGAGAACAGAGGAGGGAGAGATGAGAGAGAGAGAGACGGGATGGAAGAGTTAGGGGTGGCGCACGGCGGTGGTGGTGGCGGGTGGGCCCCATGCGCCGCTTTTGCGGTTAAAAAATAATAATAATAATAATAATAATAATAATAATAATAATAATAATAATAAATAATAATAAGGTTGTAAAATGGTAATAAAATCGTGGTTGATTGGGATTTAATTGTGAATATTTTAAATTTGGGATATTATTTAAAATAGTTGGTAATAAATAGATTAAATAAAAATGGTTTAATTGATTAACTAATTAAATAGAAATATTTTGTGATTATTTGGGCGTAATTTAGAGATTTACTGATTCGTTGTGAATAAATTAGAATAAATACTGTTTTATTTTGGAAAATTGATAATTAGCATTTTCGGATCGAATTAGATTATTTTAGAGGCTCAAATCGAAATAATATTAAATTACTTACGAGATTAAAATAAATTACTGCCGTTATATTCGGAAAACCTATTTTAGTTTTAAGCAGGATTTATGGATATTAAACTAGTACATATTTTTTTAGATTTGATTCCTGAGTTCGAAATATTTAGTAATTAAATATTTGATTCCGTTACTTATTTTAGAGATTTCAGGAAATATTTAGTAATTAAATATTATATTATCGGTCCCGAAAGTATTTTATTTTGGACGAATCACTCACATTTTTCAAGTTGCCATTTTTTTAGATAATAATTCTCGAGCCATAGATCGAAGTCAAGTTCACGGGTAGAGTATAAATTTTATCTGCATTCACTGCACTTCGAGATCGAGGCAAGTTCCTTCTGACCCTCACTCCTTTTGAAATATTTCGAGAAATGCTGAGATATTATTCTGTTGAAATATGTTCAGAATTGCTAATTCGTTATAAAATATCCTGTTTATCGTATTATTGATTTAGAAAAATTATAAAAATGTCCCACAATTCTGATAAAATCATAAAACGTACTTAGATTGAAATCTAGGGCATCTTATTGTTCGAGATGACCCCTAAATATTATTCAGCTATAACTACGCTCATATATCGAGGTAGTTTAGATTTTTATTGACTTCAATTGGGTCTATTGTTCAGATCTGATAAATTTTGTTTCAATATTCAAATTTGATTCATTGTTCGAATCAAAATAGATACATGCAGAATAGTGAATAGAAGAATGGTATATCATCAGAATTTCCTCTAAAATACCTACTCTAGTGTATTTGGAAGTTTTCTTTCTGAATCGAGTCGTTCTTATTATTTCAAGACGACTCCACTTGATTTATTCTAATTGATGAACCTTACTTGTTCAAGGTTGTTACTTTGTTGTCTTGAATTGACATATTGTTCGTGTCAATATAATAAATTGGTTTCTTTTTGAAAATATTGTGACGGCCTATTGTTCAGGTCGGTCTCGTACAAAGTGTAGATTGGCGGTCGGCCAGAATTGAATAGGAAGCCAACTCAACAAATCTTATTCGGAGGAAAAATCATGTAATCCACTGGTCAACATGGGAGATGGCCCATGGGTTTTCTTTCAGATCAACACGAGGAATAAACTCGTGGTATCGAAAGAGAAATATTAACATTTTGGCACAAAAGTTGCGAGGTTGAGTTTTCAACCACCTTTTTGCTAGCAAAACGATATAGTGGTACCTGTGACATAGTAGTGATCGTGCTATGGGGTATCACAGGTGTGCGGTACTTGCGACACAGCGGTTGATCGCGCTGTGGGGTATCGTAAAGGCGGAAGACCAGTATCTCAAGCTTTACAATTCCAATTTCTTTTACTCAGAGATAAGTTATTTTTGGTATATAAGTAAGTATTATCAGGGCACTTTGCCAGCATACAAGTATCTTTCATAAATAGAATTGATTTCTTTCCACCTTCATTGTTAGTGAGAGAGCGAGTCAGTGAACTTACTGAGCACATAGTTGCTCATTCTTGTTGTTAATATTATTTTACAGTGAAGACGGAAAAAGGCGAAACCTCTCGTTTCAAGGGAAAGGAGAAAATGCACCAGGGCACCGAACTGGACTAGTGTGCTTACCTCAGAGGCGACGACCGTATCGAAGACTATTAGCATACGTTTCGACTTGTTTAGTGATATCATATGTACTAGTAATATGTTGTAATAATTCGAAGATATGTCGATGCTTGGACGTGTAGAATGGAACCACTGTTGTTACGATAAAACTTTTATGTTTATTATGTATTGTAATGTATTTTTTGTGTATGGCAGGTATGAGCGGTAAGTGGCGACCTAAGTCCACAAATAGTGGATTTGGGGGCGTCACAGCTTGGTATCAGAGCTTTAGTTATATTCTTAGGGAAGCGAGAGATCCTAGGGATATGACGGAGCGAGAGACGGAAGGTATAAACATCGATTCCTGAGGTTATTTTGAGCTATAGCTCCATAATTGTAGAGTAAAAACCCTAACGGGTTGTCAGTTATATGTTATGTATACATGTATACCATATTATGAGTTGGACCCTGTTGTGATATAGTTTTTGTCTTTTGTAGATGTCGTCGTCAGGTTCGCCAGTTCCCTCCGCTCACCGATCCGTCAGAGATAGGTCACCTACCCCATACCCGGTAGGACCATTGGATTCTTCTTCAGAGAGTGACCCGTCAGAGGTGTCGGATGATTCTTCTATTCAGATTCTACCTGCACCATCTCCGCAGATCATTGACTTGGTGGACTCCCCAGATCAGATCATTATGATACCAGACTCTCCTACACTATCCGAGGACGATCAGGTTGTTCCTGTCTATGTTGATACATCTACTACACCTGTACCATCACCAGACTTATATAGACATGAGGTTCCTGAGCTTGTTATATCTGACCCGATGGATGATAGTCAGCTTTCACCAGTCCGTTCTACTGTTCCACTTAGTGAGGGTTTTACTGTTCCAGGACCGGGTGCTCCTATTGTGGTACACACTTTTGCGGATTTACTCACCCTATCAGCCCCTATCTATGTGGAGGCCCCTACAGTTCCTACAGTACCAGATATCACTATTTCACCGGTCAGCAGTGCACTGGCATGCGACACAGCTCCTCCTACACCTGTTATTCATATCCCTGCTTCAGTGGTGATGATTTCATCTGCTCCACCTTTCCCAGTACAGTCAGTTGGTGGGCCTGTGCAGCCGATAGTGGAGCGAGAGCCAGTACCTTGGGTTGTTCATGATCATCTTTCCAGCAGTTTTGTTGGGTATGGACTCGATATAAGGAGGTTTTTGCCACCAGGGATGCTATACTACGACTGTTATCAGTTGACCCTGCCACAGTACACGGAGGGGGCAGTATACTAGTGAGGGATATTCCTATGGAGATCGTACATCAGATATCTACCTCTATTCTTACTGGACTACGGACTGACATCGCAGCACTACCATCTACCAGTGCAGGAGCTATTGATCGCAGTACTGTTACTGATCTAATTACCAGAGCTATCGAGGAGTTTCAGAGACGAGTTGGGGAGATGTTTGGTCGTTGAGACCACTACTGATGTCATAGCTTAGATTTTTCTGTTTTGGAGGGATGGCATATATATGGACTTGCCTATCCCTATCTTTTGGTTATGTATATGTTAGTTGTTAGCGACCCGAGATTTGATAGCGCCAGAGATAGATCTTTCTGTATAGGGTGCTTATGTATTCTAGCATGTATTTAGTCTGACATAGGTAGACCAGCACTCAGTAGATTGAGTAGTTTTGACTTATGTATTAGCTGGCTAGCTTATATCGGATGTAGTCACTGAATGTACCTTATGGTACCCTTTCGATTATATATGATGATCTCAGTATCTTTATACTTTTACCTGTTTTAGACTTTATTATTTTTGTTGCACTTTATTAGTAGCACTCCTGTTTAGTGTAAAAAAAATTTTGAAAATGACTAAAGCGTTTCCTTGAACCACGATATTCGAAATTTAGAATTTTGCAACTTGTTATTGGTTTTACCTAAATTGGAAAAAGTGTTTTATTATCATGTCGCATAATAGATATTTTCAGCATGATCGGAATTTGACATATGACTTTGAGGATTTACGTTACAAGCATTGATATTCTGCTATACATATTTTTAACCCTGTGTAACAAAGCTCTATGTTTTCAATCTTAATAGAAAGATGCCGCCTAAAAGAGGTAGACCACGCAAGAACCAAAGAGTACCCCTAGCAGAGGATCACCATGATGTTGATCCAAATCCTCCACCAGAACCCGAACCAGAACCTGAACCTGAGCCAACTCCCGCAGTGCCACCAAATCCAAATCCTAATGACCCTATGAGTTTACTCGTGGAATTCCTGAAACAATTTACCCAAAATCCTCCACCTAGACAAGAAATGCCTCAAGTCAGAAATGATCAACCCCCTACACCCCCAGTTAAAAATGCAGTTACATTTAAATCTTTCAAATCATTAAATCCCCCTGAATTTAAAGGTACCACTGATCCTGTTGAGGCAAGAATCTGGTTACGAGAGATGGAAAAGACCTTTGAGATTGTAGGAGTAGAAGAAGAGAAGAAAACCATTTTTGCAGCCTACATGTTAAAAGGTGAAGCAAATTATTGGTGGGAATCAAAGAGAGCAATGGAAGGGAACGTAGTCATACCCTGGACTAGGTTCACACAGTTGTTTTTAGAGAAATATTTTCCTAAATACTTGGAAAATCAGATGGAGATCAAATTTCTGGAACTTAAACAAGGCAATATGACTGTAGCTGAATATGAAGCAAAATTTTCTGAACTTTCTAGATTTGTGCCTTACCATGTGGATACTGATGAAAAGAGAGCTAAACGTTTCCAACTAGGGCTAAAGCCATGGATCCAGAATCGAGTTGCGGTACTAGAAATCACCAACTATGCTACTTTGGTTCAGAAAGCATCTATAGTCGAAAGTGGAACTGAGCTATACTCAAAGGACAAGGATGTGAAGAAAAGGAAGTTTCAGAATCGTGGAACTAGTTTTGAGAAGAAGCCTGACGACCGGAGTGGAAAGAAACCATTTTTGAAGCAGGAAGACAGAAGCAATGACATAAAGAAAATTGGGAATCAAGACCCTAAGGGAAACAATCAGAAATTCAGATCCCCTCAGACTGCAAATCTGATTCAAGGAAGGCCACCGCTACCCGAATGCAAAATGTGTGGGAAGAAGCACCCAGGGCCTTGTAACCTTGCCAACATTGTTTGCTACAATTGTGGTCAGAAAGGGCATTATTCTTCTAACTGCAAAGAGAAGGAGAAGACGACTACTTGTTTCAAATGCGGGAAGAAAGGGCATATTGCACGAGATTGTAAGTCACCACCAAAGGAGACCACTATGCCTAGACTCATGGCACCTCCTAGCAACAAGCCAACTGCACGTACCTTCAACATGACGGTGATGGATGCTATTGCTGACAACGATGTAATTGCAGGTACGCTTTTAGTAAATTCTATCGATGCATGTGTTTTGATAGACTCGGGAGCGACAAGATCTTTCATATCGGAGAATTTTATGAACAAATTGGATATTCAGTCCGTACCATTAGGGGAGACCTTGATTATAGAAGTAGCAAATCAGGAAAAAGTTCCTGTAGATCAGATATGTCCAGATTGCGGGATCGAAATTCAAGGACAACGCTTCGAAGCAGATCTTCTTCCTTTTAATCTAGGGGAGTTTGATGTAATTCTTGGAATAGATTGGTTAGCACGTTACGATGCTCAAATCAATTGTCGACGTAAGTGGGTTAGTTTAAAGGGATCAAATGGCAAAAGAGTACAATTTCGCGGAAGAAAACCTACTCGTAATTTTCTGACTATGATCCAAGCGAAGAGACTATTAAGACAAGGATGTCAGGCCTACTTAGCTCATGTGATTGACAACGAGAAGCAAGCCCCTGCTATTGGCGAAATTCCTGTAGTGAATCAATTTGAAGATGTTTTCCCTGAAGAATTACCTGGATTGCCTCCTGACCGAGAGATAGAATTCACCATTGATCTTGCCCCAGGAACTACACCGATTTCCAAAGCACCATACCGAATGGCTCCAGTGGAGATGAAGGAGTTGGCCACACAACTGCAAGAACTATTAGACAAAGGTGTAATTCGACCAAGCGTATCTCCTTGGGGAGCTCCAGTGTTATTTGTGAAGAAGAAAGATGGATCTATGAGGTTGTGCATAGATTACCGAGAGTTAAACAAGATGACGATCAAGAATAAATATCCTTTGCCACGAATCGACGATTTGTTTGATCAACTGAAGGGAGCAGGTTATTTTTCCAAGATTGACCTTAGGTCGGGTTATCACCAGTTAAAGGTTAAACCTGAAGATGTGCCAAAGACTGCCTTTAGGACTCGCTATGGGCATTACGAATTTTTAGTGATGCCATTTGGATTGACAAATGCTCCAGCTGCTTTTATGGATCTGATGAATCGAGTATTCAAGAAATACTTGGACAAGTTCGTGATTGTATTTATTGATGACATCTTGATTTACTCCAATAGCCAAGGAGAACACGCAGAGCATCTTCGTTTAGTCTTAGAAACTTTACGCAAGGAAAGGCTATACGCTAAATTCTCTAATTGAGAATTTTGGCTAAGTAAAGTGCAATTCCTAGGACACATTGTGAGCAGTGAAAGAATTTCTGTTGACCCCGCGAAAGTGGAGGCAGTCGCAAATTGGGAAAGGCCGAAGACTCCAACAGAGGTCAGAAGTTTTCCTGGACTAGCAGAATATTATCGAAGGTTTGTAAAGGATTTTTCAAAGATAGCTACACCATTGACCAAGCTCACCAGAAAGAATGAGAAGTTTGAATGGACTCCCAAGTGCGAAGAAAGTTTTCAAGAACTTAAGAGACGATTAACATCTGCCCCAGTTTTGACATTACCAGACGATACGGGAAATTTTGTAATCTGTAGTGATGCTTCCCATAAGGGTTTAGGATGCGTATTGATGCAGCATGGAAAAGTAATTGCTTATGCTTCCCGACAGTTAAAGGATTATGAGGTAAGATACCCAACTCACGATCTCGAACTGGCTGCGATCATTTTTGCACTGAAGATTTGGAGACACTATTTATATGGGGAAAAGTGTGAGATTTTCACGGATCATAAGAGTCTAAAATATATCTTTACCTAGAAAGAATTGAATATGAGGCAGAGACGATGGTTAGAATTGATCAAGGACTATGATTGTTCGATTAATTATCATCCAGGGAAGGCCAATGTGGTGGCAGACGCATTAAGTAGAAAAGAAAGACTTAATATGGTAGTATCGTCAAAGGAATTGATAAAAGAAATTGAGAGATTTAATTTGGAGATTAAGATTCCTGTTCAAGCCAATGAGAGAGTATATGAAATCTCCTTACAACCAGAGTTGATCGAAAAGATTCGCCGATGTTAATAGAAAATGATGGAAGAAGAGAGGAATCAGTTAACCGGAGAAGAATTTCAGAGTCCAAAGGATGCTAAAGGAATTAAAAGATTTGCCTCTAGAATTTGAATACCAAACGTTGCAGAACTAAAGGAAGAGATTTTGAGCGAAGCACATAATTCGAGGTACTCTATTCATCCCGGAAGCACGAAGATGTATCAGGACATCAAGAAAAACTATTAGTGGCCTAACATGAAAAGGGAAATTGCAGACTGGGTAAGTAAATGTTTAACCTGTCAGAAAGTGAAGGCAGAACATCAATGACCAAGTGGACTTTTACAACCTTTAGAGATACCCGAGTGGAAATGGGAGCATATTACTATGGATTTTGTCATAGGACTGCCCCGAACTAGAGCTAGCCATGATGCAATTTGGGTTATTGTTGACCGACTCACTAAATCCGCGCATTTTCTACCAATTAGTGATAAATACTCTGTTGAAAGATTGGTAAACATATACCTAAAGGAAATTGTGGTCCGTCATGGAGTGCCAGTTTCAATTGTATCTGATAGAGATGCCCGTTTTACTTCTAGATTTTGGAAAAGTTTTCAGGAATGTATTGGTACGAAGTTAAATCTGAGCACTGCATATCATCCTCAAACTGACGGACAAAGTGAAAGGACAATTCAAACAGTTGAGGATATGTTAAGAGCCTGTGCACTGGATTTCAAAGGAAGTTGGGATGATCATTTGCCCCTGGTTGAGTTTGCTTACAACAATAGTTACCACTCCAGCATAGGTATGGCACCCTATGAAGCATTGTATGGGAGGAAGTGTAGATCACCTCTATACTGGGATGAAGTAGGAGAAAGAAAGATACTAGGACCAGAATTACTTCAACAAACTAAACAAGCAACCGAAGTTATTCGAAAAAGGTTAGTTGCAGCTCAAGATCGACAGAGGAAGTATGCAAATCAAAAGAGAAAAGACAAAGCATTTGAAGTGGGAGATAAAGTGATGTTGAAAGTTTCACCTTGGAAGGGAGTAATGAG
The DNA here is from genome assembly GCA_036435485.1 of Saposhnikovia divaricata. Lineage (NCBI taxonomy): Eukaryota > Viridiplantae > Streptophyta > Magnoliopsida > Apiales > Apiaceae > Saposhnikovia > Saposhnikovia divaricata. The sequence continues at coordinate 46,820,541 of CM071594.1, read as the reverse complement.
ATTCGGAAAGAAAGGCAAGTTGAGCCCCAGATATATAGGACCTTTTGAGATTCTAAAAAAGATAGGACCACTAGCTTATCAGCTGGCCCTACCTCCAGACCTTTAGCATATGCATGATATGTTTCATGTTTCTGTGTTAAGAGAGTATCGTTCTGACTTCAGACATGTTATAACCTATGAACCAGTGGAAATTCGTCCTGATTTGACATACGAAGAGCAGCCAGTATAGATACTAGATCACAAAGTACAAGAGTTAAGAACTAAGCAAGTAAAGTTGGTAAAAGTACTCTGGAGAAATCACCAAGTCGAGGAAGCCACGTGGGAATTAGAAAGCGAGATGCGGAACAAATATCCTGAATTGTTTAGTGCATAATTTTGATTCCGAGGACGGAATCCTATAAGGGGGGAAGACTGTAATAACCGCGAATTTTAGAATAAATTTTTTTCGACTCAATATTTAAATCTTATTTAAGAGCGATACATTAGTATATCTTAATTAGTACATTTTTATATATTATATTTATTTATATTTATTTGGTATTTACTAAAATAGGAAATTTATGAGAATATTATTTTTTTAAAGCCCAAAATTTATTTTAGAGAACACAAAAAAATTGAGTTTTGTTTTAATTGACCACGGGAGAAATGTATTGATCACGTGTTTAACAAATTGACCTTAATTTTGTTGATTGGTCAGGGTGATTACCACGTATCAGGTAAGTGAGAGTTAATCAGGAGTGTTTAAGATCAACATCACTCTTATCTATCTCTTTCCACCAAAAAAAAAAACAGCGACCTCTCCCTTTCCTTTCCTTGTTGAAAACCGACTACCGACTGTCTCTTTTATAATGAAAAACTCGACTATATATATATATATATATATATATATATATATATATATATATATATATATATATATATATATAAACAAACAAGAGTAAACCACATGTAGTTATTTTTTCTTTTCTGTTAATTGTTTTTGTCGATTTCATTTTGTAGAATCTGGTAGGCTCGATTTGGTGCTTGTATTGTTCGGTTTTGTGTTTTGTTTTCCGATTTATTGTAGTCGGAGAAGGAAGTGTAGGGGAGAGGAATGTAGTGCCGTTTGGGTTTGTATGTGGGTGTGGTGATTGTGGGTTTGCAGCGGAGTTATAAGGGGAGGGACGGTGGTCGTCGGTACTGGTTTTAGTCGAAGCAACCACCACCGATTGGTGGTGGTGGTGGTTGTTAGAGGAGTAACGAGAGAGGGGGGTACAAAGAGATAAGAAGGATTGAGGGAGATTGAGAGATAGGGAGAGAGAGAGAGAGAGAGAGGGAGAGAGAGAGAGAGAGAGAGAGAGACGTACAGGAGAGAGGGAGAACAGAGGAGGGAGAGATGACAGAGAGAGAGAGAGACGGGATGGAAGAGTTAGGGGTGGCGCACGGCGGTGGTGGTGGCGGGTGGGCCCCACGCGCCGCTGTTGCGGTTAAAAAAAAAAAATAATAATAATAATAATAATAATAATAATAATAATAATAATAATAATAATAATAATAATAATAATAATAATAATAATAATAAATAATAATAAGGAAGTAAAATGGTAATAAAATCGTGGTTGATTGGGATTTAATTGTGAATATTTTAAATTTGGGATATTATTTAAAATATTTGGCAATAAATAGATTAAATAAAAATGGTTTAATTGATTAACTAATTAAATAGAAATATTTTGTGATTATTTGGGCGTAATTTAGAGATTTACTGATTCGTTGTGAATAAATTAGATTAAATACTGTTTTATTTTGGAAAATTGATAATTAGCATTTTCGGATCGAATCAGATTATTTTAGAGGCTCAAATCGAAATAATATTAAATTACTTACGAGATTAAAATAGATTACTGCCGTTATATTCGGAAAACCTATTTTAGTTTTAAGCAGGATTTATGGATATTAAACTAGTACATATTTTTTTAGATTTGATTCCTGAGTTCGAAATATTTAGTAATTAAATATTTGATTCCGTTACTTATTTTAGAGTTTTCAGGAAATATTTAGTAATTAAATATTATATTATCGGTCCCGAAAGTATTTTATTTTGGGCGAATCACTCACATTTTTCAAGTTGCCATTTTTTTTAGATAATAATTCTCGAGCCATAGATCGAAGTCAAGTTCACGGGTAGAGTATAAATTTTATCGGCATTCACTGCACTTCGAGATCGAGGCAAGTTCATTCTGACCCTCACTCCTTTTGAAATATTTCGAGAAATGCTGAGATATTATTCTGTTGAAATATGTTCAGAATTGCTAATTCGTTATAAAATATCCTGTTTATCATAATATTTATTTAGAAAAATTATAAAAATGTTCCCACAATTCTGATAAAATCATGAAACGTACTTAGATTGAAATCTAGGGCATCTTATTGTTCGAGATGACCCCTAAATATTATTCAGCTATAACTACGCTCATATATCGAGGTAGTTTAGATTTTTATTGACTTCAATCGGGTCTATTGTTCAGATCTGATAAATTTTGTTTCAATATTCAAATTTTTCAAATTTGATTCATTGTTCGAATCAAAATAGATACATGCAGAATAGTGAATAGAAGAATGGTATATCATCAGAATTTCCTCTAAAATACCTACTCTAGCGTATTTGGAAGTTTTCTTTCTGAATCGAGTCGTTCTTATTATTTCAAGACGACTCCACTTGATTTATTCTAATTGATGAACCTTACTTGTTCAAGGTTGTTACTTTGTTGTCTTGAATTGACATATTGTTCGTGTCAATATAATAAATTGGTTTCTTTTGAAAATATTGTGACGGCCTATTGTTCAGGTCGGTCTCGTACAAAGTGTAGATTGGCGGTCGGCCAGAATTGAATAGGAAGCCAACTCAATAAATCTTATTCGGAGGAAAAATCATGTTATCCACTGGTCAACATGGGAGATGGCCCATGGGTTTTCTTTCAGATCAACACGAGGAATAAACTCGTGGTATCGAAAGAGAAATATTAAAATTTTGGCACAAAAGTTGCCAGGTTGAGTTTTCAACCACCTTTTTGAGAGCAAAACGATATAGTGGTACCTGCGACATAGTAGTGATCGTGCTATGGGGTATCACAGGTGTGCGGTACTTGCGACACAGCGGTTGATCGCGCTGTGGGGTATCGTAAAGGTGGAAGACCAGTATCTCAAGCTTTACAATTCCAATTTCTTTTACTCAGAGATAAGTTATTTTTGGTCTATCAGTAAGTATTATCAGGGCACTTTGCCAGCATACAAGTATCTTTCATAAATAGAATTGATTTCTTTCCACCTTCATTGTTAGTGGGAGAGCGAGTTAGTGAACTTGCTGAGCACATAGTTGCTCATTCTTGTTGTTAATATTGTTTTACAGTGAAGACGGAAAAAGGCGAAACCTCTCATTTCAAGGGAAAGGAGAAAATGCACCAGGGCACTGAACTGGACTAGTGTGCTTACCTCAGAGGCGATGACCGTATCGAAGACTATTAGCATACGTTTCGACTTGTTTAGTGATATCATATGTACTAGTAATATGTTGTAATAATTCGAAGATATGTCGATGCTTGGACGTGTAAAATGGAACCACTGTTGTTACGATAAAACTTTTATGTTTATTATGTATTGTAATGTATTTTTTGTTTAAGGCAGGTATGAGCGGTAAGTGGCGACCTAAGTCCACAAATAGTGGATTTGGAGGCGTCACACTTTTAAAGTTTAAGGTGATTGCCCTCAACTTGTTTTTATTGGCAACTTAAAATGTGTATATTCGCTTTGGGAGTTTGAAGGTTGATTTTTTTTTTATTTTGTTTCTATTAGAACATGGTATATTAAATATTAGTTTTCTTTTACCCATAAATAGGGGTGGCAAATTAATTCGGTCTGATAGTACCCAATCCAAAGCCCGAAATTTTGGATGTACGGAACCCGAATTTTCGGATTCAAGTTTGGAATTAAATTTTAAACTCGAAATAGTTTCGATTTGGATTTAGATTTCAGTTGTACCGAACCGATATCCGATCCAAAACCCGATCCAATATCAAAACCCGATACATTTGTTTTGTTTAGACAAAACAAAACTAATAAATATCTTTGTTTGTTTAGAATCTATCTACCAAGTTGTTAAGTTTTTTTTTACCTATATTTAAAGTTCTGTTGATATTAAAAATAAATATTATCAACCAATCAAGTGAATTTAATATATCTGTTTTTAGATTATGATGTGGAAATTTAATACTATTAATTTAATTCAAGAATACAAAATTAAAAAGAGAACCTTTTATTAAAACAATATATAATTTTATGTATTGACATATCTAGTTTGTAATAATAGTGATTTTTATAACGATGGCTATAGCCGTTCTTCTCTCTGCCCCTCTCCCAAAAAATACTAAACTAAAGTAGTTTAGGGGCTAACATCAATTTTGGTTGATGATAAGCCCACTTTTATTGTTTTCCTTGATTTTGCTCTATTTTTTTCAATAAAAATCTCTCTTTATTGAGATTCTAGTAACCCGTTGGTAGATTTTATCTACTGATATATTGGATTTTGTATTTTGTCCTTGTGAATGATAACTTCCATTTTTTTCCTTGAGTTTACTTTATTTTTCAATAAATATATCTCTTTATCGAGAGTCTAGTACCCTGTTAGTGATTTTTGTCTACCCATATATTGGGTTTTGTTCTTTCTTTTTGTGAGGGTAGGTTCTTTTATTTTGGCATTCGAAATCTTAGATCTATAGGATTTTGTTATATTGGTTCATTGATTTGGATAGTATAGAATCGTAGCTATGGTCTGTTGTTCGAATTGATTTGGATTTTTTTATATTGGTTCTTATAGCAATTTATAAGAAAATTTAAAATTTTTGATTATTTTTATAAATGTCGTATGTCCTTTTACTGATAAATTAATTATATATAAAAAAATAGTTATTTATAAGAATTGTTGCGCTGAGTTGACGAATTTGCTATAAAAATATTCAATAACAATATTTTCATTGACTCTGTAATGTGATAATTTATACACTAAATAATGTCTAATATTATTTGAGAGTATATTTAGTATTTTGAATATTTCAAATATCTTGTCAGATCAATTTGTTTGTTGTTTGTCCCATTAATTATTGCATAGCTAAAAAAATCGATAAGTAAAATGTTAAAGATAATTAGTTTAAAATTCATTTTAATATTTTAACTGGTTGTTAGGTTTTTTTAATAATTGATTAATTTAAATTTTGAACGTGTATTTAGAATAGTGTGGTAAATATTTTTTAATCTTTAAAATTTTTTATTAAATAATAGTAGATTTATTCAAATTTGATTGCAATTTATGATTGTAGATCGAGAGTTTGAGATATTAAAATACTATATTACATAATATAGATAAAATAGACTCATGTATTACAATAATAAATTTATATTAAAATCAATTAATAAATACACAATTTTGAAAAATGGCTCTATACATAGAGAGTTAGAGACATGTGCAAAAAATAGATGTGTCAGTATATAATGATATAATTGTAATTGATTTAAATCAAAAATTGTGATTAATTAGTTATTAAGTATTTATGAAAATTAATCTGTAATATATAACTATATACTGTATTATAGTATGATTGTAGTTGATATTTATGAAAATTATCTCGTAATATATAATAGTATAAATTTGATTGACTTTAAATTAAAAGATTGATAAGTTAGTAAATATTTATCACTTTAAAAATATTTAATTTATGCATGTACCAAATAAAATAAATTTTGTATTTCAAAAAAATTGTTAAGTATCCAAGATAAGTAATTTAGGATGAGAATGATATGATTAATTTAATTTCTGTGGTATATATTTATAAAATTATTCCGTAATGTATAATAATGTAATTATGATTAACTGTAAATCAAAAGAGCGGAAAATAAAAATTGTAAAAATCGCTTAATATGATATTTATGTATAATCCTGATTGATTTTAATTATATACTAATTTATTATAATTGTTTTTCAATATTAAAAAATATGTAATATATGGATATGTTAAATCTAGTAACTACTATATTTATTTAGAATTGTTAACTAAGCATGGTTAATATAATAGGATAAAAAGGAAAATAAGGAAATTTTTTAATATAATATGATTGGTCTAAAATTAGGAATGATCTCTGATTGGTCCTAACATAATTCAAAATTTTCTGATCGGCTAACTACATCTAACTATAATCCTGGTTGATTTTAATTTTATACTAATTTATTATAATTGTTTTTTAACATTAAAAAAATGTAATATATGGATATGTAAAATCAAGTAACTACTATATTTAAATTAAAATTGTTAACTAATCATGGTTAATATAATAAGATAAGAATGATAAATAAATAAAACTTTTAATATAATAAAGGATTTATTAATTAAATTTATTAACAAATTATGAATAAATATATTTTCGAGCCTTCAAAAAAATCGAGTTTTTGAAGATATGAATATTATCCAAGTTATTTAAAATATGATTCAAATCCGATTTTGTAGTGTTAGTTTATATTTATTAAATAATTAATTTTATTGACAAATTTTGAATAAATATATTTTTGAGCTTTTAAAACAATTGAGTCTTTGAAGGTATGGATTTTATTCAAGTTATTTCAAATCCGATTTTTCAGATTTTTAGTTGAGTTAGATTATAATTATTTAAAAAATTTTAATTGTACAACATGTATTATGAAAATATATTTATAGTGTATGATAGTCTTTGAAGGTATGGATTTTATCCAAGTTATTTCAATTCTGATTTCAAATCCGATTTTTCAGATTTATAGTTGAGTTAGATTATAATTATTTAAAAAGTTTTAATTGTACAACATGTATTATGAAAATTTATTTATAGTGTATGATAATATGATTGTGATTGATTTTATGTTAAAAGAGTGGTTGATTAATTAATGATTAATTATGAAATTTAATTTAAAATATATAATAGTATATCGTGATTGATTTCAATTTAAAAATTGTAATTTTTTAGTAAGTAATTTTTGATTTAAAAATATGTATTTATGGATATGTTAAATAAAATCATTATTGTATTTAAATTATAGAAGTGTTAACTAACCGTAGTTAATGAAGTATGGTGAGAATGTAAATAAGGAAAACTCTTAATATAACATGATTGGTCTAAAATTTAGGAATGCGCTGTGATTGGTTCTAAAATAATTCATTGATCAAATGGTTTTATCGCACAAGAGTTTCGCGTTACGTATAATATTAATCCCTATACATTCATACAAAGCGCGGGCCTGTATAATTACTGAAATAATTTTTTGCACGAATTTGTATAAATATTGTAATAATTTTGTAATTTTTTAATAGGAATTTTTACCTACAAATATGCTAAAAGAAAATATTTTTATTTTATCTTATTTTTGTATAGCAATTTTATAATATTGCATTGTCATGAATCAAATATTTTATAATTTGTTAGATTCAATAAAATTTGGATAACTATCTATATAATAATAATAATAATAATAATAATAATAATAATAATAATAATAATAATAATAATAATAATAATAATAATAATAATAATAATATGATTATAGTTAATTGGTATATATTAATTTAAATTTCAATGACGTAATTTGAACTTTAACAATTTGAACAGTTGAATATTATATGAATAATCATTTTATTATTATTGTTAGCGTACAACATGGACGTACGTAAACTCTTGTGATTTTAATTTTATAAAAAGTTATTTGTAAAAACTAATTCGTGTTTTTAAGATTATGAGTTGAATCATTTACAAATCTATTAATTTCACGTAAAAGTCATTAATTTGTAAATATTTATACATATTTATCTAAGTTTCTATTTTAAAATTTAGGTTAAACATTAATTCCCAAAATTTTAATCGTATGATTACACAAATATTAACGACTTATTCATCTATAATATCTAATATCATACTTTTTATTTATCTTACATTGATTTTAGTATGTGCTATAACTTCATCATTATCTAATTTTTTGAAAGTCTAAATTTTAAGAATGGAAATTTTAAGTCAAATTCAATTATAGATTTAAACTGCTTAAAGTCTAAATGATTGTTTGACCAAAAATTTCTAAGTTACTTACAAATTTATATTTTTATAAATCTAAAAATTATGTATGGTACAACTACAATATTTTTCAAAATATAATCACATTTATTAGTTCAATAAAATGTAATCATATCTATTATTTCAATAATCTAATATCTAATATCTACATAGAAACGAATGTTAACAAATTTAAATTTTTTATCCGAACTCAGTTACGTATATGTATAATTTGTAGTTTTATTTTGGGGTTTAGGATCAGGGGTAAGAGCATGCCTTAAAGCAGCTCGTGACCTAGGCGCATAAGTACGAGCACGACATAGATAAATTTAACAACTTTTTACTCAAAAGGTACAATAAAAAAAAAAGAAAATACTAGGAGAACATGTGGGTTATCTAATAATTTTCTTAAATTAAACTCAGAAACCAATGTAGCACAATGGTCATGATATAAACTTTGTTCTTGGAAGTGAATGGTTCGACTCTTAGAATCAACATAAATTCAAATATTTTTGCATTAATTGCAAATGAATGACATTTTTGTAATTTTTTAAAAAATGGGGATAAAATAGTAATTTTACAAACATTTTTTTTGGTACTTTTTGCCCTTGTGTTGCCATTTAATACATAGTAATAGATAGATATTTGAGATAAACCGGGTTCCTATCTTAAATATCTGAAGAACTAAACTTCTTTATACTGATCAAGTTACTGAATTTAAATAATTTTGTTTCTCATTCCCCCAAATAAAATCATTTCATTTTTTACGTATTTATGTCACCATAAATATAATATGGTGTCATGAACGATTGATCTATATCAATATATAACAGAAAATAGTCGATCGGTAATGAAATTTTTTACCACCATTGATTAGAAATGATACTATTAATGACCGAGTTCAGTGATAGTTATTTCAGTCGATTATAATTATCTTTGTCGATTATACTTACCTTTTATGATCGATCCAAATATGCGATTAAAAAATGTGCAGTCAGAAATGTAGTGCAATGGCTTTTGTCAATCAGTCATCGACCAATTTTACGATCAGTTTTATCACATTAACGACCATTTTTTCTTACTGCAGGTACTCGATCTAGATAGTAGGAAAAATGAAAGTTAATGCAGTAATGCCACCATCATCTTAGTTAAACCCTCCCTACAGTATAAAATCTTAGTTAAACCGAACCGCGATCTTAATTAATTATGTATACTCTCTCCACGTATGCTGCATCCATTGTTTAAGCATTAATACAACCTGTGCAGCCTGCAGGTAACAAAAACATAAATATAAACAAGTGGTGACTCGTGCACGTATGCGCCTACTAATAGCATTTTCAATGGTTGGCATTTATTAAATGATTCTAATTTTATCATATAATAAAAAATATTATCTTTTATATTTTCTTTCTTTCACGTCATTTTCAGTATCCTTCTTTTAGAAAATACTTCAATGCTTGATATCCAAAAATGCTAACATCATAAAATAATGCATAACATAAATATTTTAAAGAAGTAATATTTTATTTATTATTGCATCCACAAAATAAAATTGACATCCAATTTAGGATGTGTGACATTTTAAACTGGCATCGCATGCCATTTCACTTGACACCTTAATAATATCATAACAACTCAATAAAATGCTAAAAAATATATCTTGACATATTATGTCAGATGACATTAGCATCGGAGACGCTCTTAGCTTTTCACAACGGCTGAGAGTTGTTTTCGGGTCGTTTTTGCAGGTTTCAAGACTCTGACTTATGTAACCTCATAATGAATTAATGATCAATCCCCAGCTAATTGCTCCGTGTTATTTGACTTGTTTTCTAATTAAAGTCACAACTATAATCACGAACTTCTACACTAATTAATATATTTATAAAGTTGAAATCTTGAGTCTTAAAAAAGAAAAAAAATCGGACAAGATTCTTAAAAAAATTTAACCCCTCCCAATCCCCCGCTTCCCCAAACACACACCAAGTGACCTTGGGGGACCTAAGAGCATCTCCAAGAGTCTCTTAACTCACTCTTAAATATAATATAAAATATTGGCTCTTAGTAACTTAATGTACATTCATCTTAGGGATGGGCGTCGGGGCATTTCGGGGTCGGGGAGTGCTATCCCCGCCCCCATCCCCGAATTCAAACTCGATCCCCGTCCCCGGCCCGTTCCCCGTCGGGGATTATTTTTCATTCCCCGTCCCCGGCCCAAACGGGTAACGGGGATCCCCGCGGGGAATCGGGGAATTTTATTTAAAACAAAAAATAATATTAAATAATTTTAAACACTAACTAGTGAGCTCAAATGCACTAAATTGAGATAAAAAAATATTATTTAAAGAAACAATTATAAACAACATGGAAATGAAGTTATTTAACTATTAGAAAGATAAACATATAAAATTAAAACATCATTTTGTTTCCATTATGACGTATTGGAAATTCGTTTATATTAATATACGATTATTAATATATATATATATATATATATATATATATATATATATGTGTGTGTGTGTGTGTATTAAAGTGTGGTGAAATCGAGCCGGGATTAAAAATCGGGCCGGGTAGAGAAAATCGGGGCGGGGGTCGGGGATCGGGCCGGGGACACATAAAAACCCGGCCCCGGCCCGCTCCCCGATTTTTTTTGAAAATTGTCCCCGCTCCCCGGCCCGTCCCCGAAAAAATCCCCGAATCCCCGCCCCGTTCGGTGCGGGGATCGGATCCGGATCGAGCGGGCCGGGATGAATGCCCATCCCTAATTCATCTCCAATAACACTCTTTATACTCACTCCTTATTTAATTTTATATTATTAAAATTAAGTGGAATTCATAAAAAGACAAAAGAAAAGTGAGGAAGAGAGAGAATGTATCTTATGAATTTAGTATAAAATATTAGTTAGGAGTGGATAGGAGCTCTTACAATTGAGGAGAGAGATTACATTTTTAGTGAATTTTGGAGTGACTAAGAGTCTCTTGGAGCACATTTTTTTCTTCTCTCTCCTCAAATCTCACTTAAGAGCCAAAATGAAGAGGCTCTTGGAGATGCTCTAAGTAGCTTTAGTTAAGTTGACTCTTTTTGCATCATATGTTTAAAGTCGTCGATGACGATGCAATTAGGATATTTATGATCAACAATAATCTCTTGTGAAAATTGATTTATTACCATGGCATTTTGTTAGAACAAAATGTAATGAAACCACAATATATGATGATAAAATGATATGCAGGAATGCATAGCACATACAACATACATAAGGAAAAAAAAAAAATTGATCATGTACTGAAAACCCACGAAACTTTTTTTGTTCATGATTTTGATTCATAATACGAGTCCTTTTTTAGAGGCAAACACCAACGCCAATTGTGCACTTTCTTATCTGCACTAATTAGTTGGGATGGCGATGGACACTAAAATTGCCAACATTTTGGGTAGGCCTTCTGAACACGATCCGAAAGTCTGACAAGAACCCGACACGAGTTTTACCGGTTAGGGTTGTTATTAAACAATTCTATATTTACAGGGCAATTAGCTAACGATTCTATATTGCCTCCTATAGGGATGTGTAATGGACTGGCCCAACTCAGCTGTACTATTAGTTTACAATAGACGGAGGCCCAAGACCGGCCCAATGATAGTAAAGTAAAGTCACAGGAAAAGGGTGTTAAAGCTGGAAGAAAAGAGGGATTTGGGCATCAAAGAATTATCGGCTATTTTCATTTTATCTTGTTTTACCTGGGAGAGCATGAACCTCTCGAAAGTTCATTTATCTTTCTAGTCTATCTAATCCATGTAATCAAAAACGCAGTACTAGTCTTATTATTCAGTGATATCGTTGTTAGTGTTATATAATTCTCGCTTGAGTCTTGTTTCATTTGTCTATAATCTATCGTTGTTGAAATTGTTGATTTGGAGTAGCCGATTCATAACAATTGGTATCAGAGCATCGATCTAATGGGTCTACTGGGTGTGAATCAACAGTCCTTAATCGAGCGTCTTACCCACACCATGGCCGAGACATCGCAGCGGTTGGAAGCTTGTATAGATCGATTCTGTGAACAGCAGGAGATGTTGATGAACACTCTCAAGGACGATCAATTAAGGTATCATCAAGAGGTATGTTCTTCTCTTTATTCGATAATGGCTCATGATAATCACTATGTGTTGGGGGGTCCTTCGTCTAAATTAGATGGTAAAGGCGCCCTAACTGCGAAGAAAGTAGGGGTTGAATTTGAGGCGAAAGTGGTGAGCAGTGTCAATTCTTCACGGTGGGCGTCTGCAAGCCTCAATTCGTCACTGTGTGGATTTGATGAATTGAGCAAGGGGTTTGTTGGGAAAGATGCTTTTGAAATTGGGTTCGTTGGAGAGGGATCGGGTTGGGGGCCTGGGGGTGGTACGGTGACCATGGATGTTGTCACTGCTAACCCGTACTATTCAGTGGAGTATAGACCATCGCCCGCACCACCACACCTGTTCCACTTTACAGAACCACCTTCATCAATGCCATCTTATATCTACAATACTGAATTTTCGGCATAACAGGTGTTTAAGGTAATTCCTGATGGAAACTCTATTTTAATTGATGAAGCTTTTAACATCACTCTCACAACTGTTAGCAAGGGGTTTGTTTGTTCTGGTGAAAATGGTTCTACCATTACGTCGAGGCTTTCGGACACGCGTGATAAGGCCGTAAGTGTAAATACTCCCGACCAAGTAGTTATGTTTGATAAAACTATTTCGTACAAGTTTCATGAAAATGAGTATGAAAAATATTCTGGGATGAATGATGTTGGTGGAGGTTATGATGACTTGGGAAATGGGATTGGTTTTGGTGGATCTTATCAAATAGGAATGGGTTTTGGGGTTGGTTATAGGGATAGTGGGTCTGGCGGAGGTCCGGGAGGTAGTTATGGGGGTCATGGTGATACTGATGATGATGAAGGGGTGGGTGCAAATGAGAGATTTGTTGAAGAGGTGTGTGGGGAAAGTACTTTAGGGTCGGGGTGTTTTGCATTAGTGAATGTGGAACCTAGTAGTTTTGAGGGGTTTTCGTCACCTCCTTCGTTGAGTGGTTTGATATTGTGTAGGGAGCCAGTAGAGAAATGTTTGAGGGATGCTAAGATGGACAAGAATTATGTACATGATGTTGTTCTTGTTGGAGGTCCTATAGGAGATGGTAGTAGACTAGCGTTTGACCAAAAGTTGAAAAATAGTGAGGTATTATCAGGAGGCCAAGCTCCACGAGGACATAATGTTATCTCTGGTATCTTAGATTATTTGAAGGAGCACTGCAAATTGTATGGCTTCAAAGGGGGGACTGCTGAGATCATGAAGTGCGAATATGTGACATTAACCTCAGAATACATTCGGCCATACAGAAATCTAGGTGGAGTTGATATGATTTGCGAGGATAGACACAAGATTGAGTCTCAAGAAATGTTTAAGTTAACTCAAGAAACAGCACAGAAGCTGAATCTTGATGGGATTGTTGTACTTAGCGGGAAAGACTCAAACACCAGTGCTTACTTCCTGGCTTAAAACTTTAGGGGTAATAATTGGAAAACCCGGGTCGTTGAATGTCCCAAGACGGTTGATGGTGACTTGAAATGCAAAGAGGTTCCCACAAGTTTTGGATTTGATACTGCTTGTAAGATATACGTTGAAACGATTGGAAATGTTATGACTGATGCTCGATCCACTGGAAAATATTATCATTTTGTAAGACTGATGGGTCGTGCTGCTTTGCACATTACCTTGGAGTGTGCTTTACAAAATCATCCAAATATTACCCGTATCAGAGAAGAGGTTGCCAGCAAGAAGGAGATTCTTAAAAATGTCACGGACTACATTGACGATGTGATCTGCAAGCGTGGAAAGCTTGGATATAGCTACGGTGTGATACTTAATTACGAAGGGCTTATTGATTTCATTCTTGAGGTATTTTATGGATTGATTTGGTATCAAAGGAATTTTGATGGGTGGTGGTCTGATGCGAAAAATGAGAAAATCTATATGTTTTTTAAGGCTGCAACAGTGTATATCATACCAGGCTTGCTTGCACTACTTCTATTTATCATTCCATTTGTTCGGAAGATTATGAAGATTAAGCCCCTGGTTGCTCTAACAAGGGCTCTATTAAAAATGAAAGGTGTAAAGTACAATTGGCGTGAGTTTTTCGGTAATATCAACAGAATTGCGGTTAATTTATTCTGGGCTCTGATCATCCTGATTTATTTAGTAGATCTGCAATTCTGGTATGTTGTTTTTTCATCGATTTATTTGGCATCAGTCAGGCTGTTTTCAAAATTGGGAGAGATTCGGAATTTTGCTCAGTTAAAGCTTAGGTTCCAGTTCTTTGCAAAGTGCATTACAATGTAATCTAATGTTAGATGATCAGCCCATGACTTTAAAGGACACATTCATCAACAAGCTTCGGGACACAATTGAGCATGTGAAGCTACGATATGGACTTGGGACTTTGTACCTGACTCTGTTTCTAATGCAGTTTCCGGCTTTCGACCTTGAGGACAAGGTCGTTCTTTCGGAGCGGGGTATTGTAATGAACCGGTCCAACTCAGCTGTACTATTAGTTTACACTAGACGGAGGCCCAAGACCGGTCCAATGGTAGTAAAGTAAAGTCACAGGAAAAGGGTGTTAAAGGAAAAGGGTGTTAAAGGCTGGAAGAAAAGAGGGATTTGGGCATCAAAGAATTATCGGCTGTTTCCATTTTATCGTGTTTTACCTAGGAGAGCATGAACCTCTCGAAAGTTCATTTATCTTTCTAGTCTATCTAATCCTTGTAATCAAAAACGCAGTACTAGTCTTATTATTCAGTGATATCGTTGTTAGTGTTATATAATTCTCGTTTGAGTCTTGTTTCATTTGTTCTATAATCCATCGTTGTTGAAATTGTTGATTTGGAGTAGCCGATTCATAACAGGATTCTTTCACAGGCAAATTTGACCATTTCCACCTTCTACTGTTGTTGCACTAGCACACGAATCTTACTTTTTAACTAGAGAAGCCGTTGGCTTACTTTAACTGAGTATGTTAGGGGAACTTGAGAAAACAGAGAAAGGAAACTCTACCATTGCTGATATTTTTGGAGCCCTATTTTTGTATCTCCGGATCTAGAGCTTTATGATTGAATAGGCAAAACCATTGCTAATTGTTATTCATCTCATTTTTGAACACCTTGTGCTACTCATTTCATTAGGTTCGACGCGTTACTTGACCATTTTATTAATCATTTTGAGCTTCTAAGATGCATTAGAATTTGCTTGCGGAGGAAAAACACATTCCACAAAAAGAAAAAAAAGGACAGTAAAGCATAGTAGTTCTCACTCAAAACTCAAGTCTCAAGATTTGTTAGTTCTCCATCAATTATATCTTGAGCCTCTTAACAACAATAGTTTAATTCAACAAATGGCTTGATCTAGTCATTATCATTTGGCAGAGTTTTCTATTTGTAATTGAATCACCCTTTTTTAAAAATTTGCTAAATAATCGTTTGTAAAGGTTCTGAGACGCGATACATATTCTTGTGTTAACAGCCTAATGGGATTTATTCTGATTTTGGATATTCACAAGTGTATTACTGGTAATTTTTGGAACAAAACAGGATTGGACAAACAAAAGAATTTAGGCTACCAATAAAACTATCTGTTGCTGCTATTGCAAAGCAACATATTATGTTTGATACTCTTTCCATGTCCTTTTGCAACCAAAACAGGCATCTAAACAAGTACTTGTCTTCTACATAAAAAAAAATATACATTTACCATTGGAGTTGACATAAACATTATAATTCACTCAGAACTGGTCCTCTCCTCCAATTGCAGTGAGGCTAATGAGTAATGGCAAACTTTCCCTCTCTCGTCTGTGTTAACTTTTAAATCAAGCACCCTTTCCCGAGTTTTTTCTACCTGTAATAGAACATATAAATTCATTAGCTGAAATGTTCACTGCAAAATATGTGTTACATTTTGCACTCTATTTCATGACCCTTTTTTTTTCCTTGAGAAAATTATGTTGAATTCATATGTTTCAATTCGCTTTCATTCCGACTTTTAAACAAAAATAAAAAAAAAATAATGCGTTAAAAAAATAAGTAAAATTTGGAACCTCTTTTTTCCAATCTGTAAAACATGTTATAATAGCAAGCAGAATACCCTGCACCAGTGCCCCTGCTACTATACCAATCCACAGACCCTTGGCCTTCAAATGTGCCTGGAAACCCAATAATATAGCCACCGGAATTCCAACTACATAGTACGACCCGAGATTAACACAAGCCCCCAAAGTCTGCCACCCGGTTCCTCTTGCAACTCCTACAATCACAAATAACATGGTTAAATAAGGAAGATATCTGCACTTAATATTAGGAAAGTCTACACATCAATTACTTATATAAATAGATGAGTCTTATGCTGAATACCAGAAAGTATTGCTTGAAAGTTGTCCAATATCATGGTGAGACATATAAACGGAGTCATCCTCCTCACATAATCCACTATTTGCTTATCGCTCACAAAAGCACGTCCCAAAACATAACGAAGGGCGAAAATTACTGCTGCAGAAATGCTCACCTCCGTAACTCCAAGAACCATAACTACCCAGACAGTCCTCCTAACAGCCTTTGGATTTCCGGCCCCTAATTCATTTGAAATCCGAACACTGCAAATGTAGAAGATTTTCTAATTATAGTGTACATGCAATACAGTTTCATCTACAGATGTTTCCACAGACTGTTAAAAAAGGTTCCACACACCTTGCAGCAACCCCAAGAGAGTATGGGGTTAGATAGTGTAGGATACCTACTGTAACACTGTTACAAATAAGATTGATCAACAGAAGTGAGATGTTTTATTTTTTTAACTGAATTAGTATTAACAAATTCATATTATCACTACAAAAGTTATACGAAGAAGAAGCATTGCCATATTGACAGCACTGAAGTCTCCAGTTCGGGATTCCTCATGATTCCAGCAAGCAGTATAATTATCTCATATGCCCACCATTCGAGACTGCAAGGAACCATATGTTGAAAAATGTAAGAGTGCATTCTTTCAGAGATTGAAGAAATTAATATTGGTGAAGCTAATGAGCAGAGAATCTAAAATTTTTCGAGGTAATAATCAAAATTGGCTAAAATTTATATAAAAAATATTTCAGAACAATAATAGTGCTCAGTTGTGACATAATTTAAAATTTTTGGTAAGCATGGCCTGTGATTCATATTTACCAAGCCATGAGAGCAGATGGGATACCAAGCCGAAAGAAATCCTTAATTGTACTAAAAACCTCAATAGAAAATGGAGCACGAGTATGAGCACATTTCGGTGAATACATGGCATAAAGTCCAAGAAAGATGGTGTTGAGCCAACATGACAAGCTTATAGCCAGTGCCGCTCCATTACTTCCCATATCGAACTTAAATACAAATGCCCAACACATTGGGATGTGAAAGGCCAGCATTGCTACTGATGTTGCTAGCAAAGGAAGAATCAAGTACTGAGACTGAAAGTAGCGAATCAATGGCTGGAGAATAGCATGGGAGAATAAAGCTGGTATCAACCAGATTGAAAACTTTCCGGCTACACGTGAAATTTGAGGGTCTTGCTGGATTAGGATTAAGAGTTTTTCCATAAAGAGCCATAAGATAGCTATCGGTATGCAAAGTATAAGCAGAGTAATTATGGCCCCATAAGTATAGATGGAAAGCTTTTTGTGCTGTTTTGCCCCATATGCCTGACCGCATAAAGTTTCCAGTGCACCAGCCATTCCATACTGTTTTTTGACAGAGTCAATAATCAATCAGTTATAACATGCATGCAACTCACTAAATAGGAGACTCTCTCTCAAACTATTTCAAGTGCATAAAGACCAGTAACGCATTTGAATTTGAGACTATTTACATTCCCAAGTTACCAAATCTACCAAATTATATGATGTTTGTTAGGAGGAGAGCTTCATATCTATATTATACTTGGTGTTGATAAAATCTACACTTAGAATGATTCATTTGCTAATCTTATGAATCAATCAAAAGCAGAAGATTGAAGAGGGTAAAAGACTAAACTCACAATTAAACTGAAGCCGATAACGTTTGCGATAGATGTGGAGATGACAGCACCCGAGAAATATAATTTTCCAACATGGCCAACCATTAAAGTGGATAGAAATCTTAATGAGTAATCCGAGGCTGTAACAATCAACATTGGCATAAAAATTAAACTGATCTTCTTCGCCTCTGCCACAAACTCTTTGCAAGACGTTGATTTTGCAACCATTTGTGTAGCTTCGTTTTCTGGAGACTTCACTTCCACAGCAGCCTCTGCATCACCCATATCTTTGTTGTAGCTAATTTGTACTTGTATTACTGTATCACTTTTCTTTATCCGCAAAGTAAGAGCATTACTATGTTTCTAAGCAAAAGAGAGAAATGATAAAATATTTGTACAACGTCGAATATAAAGTGTACAAAACATATGAAAGCACATCACAAATTACAGGCGGTCGTTTTGGATTATAATGCTTGGCTTTGATGTTCTGCCCATCTCGGTTGCAATACATCCAAATTACATCTACTGCAGCAATTTACAACAGTGTTGCAATATCGGATATGTTGCAGGAACGGAACAAAACTACTGATATAACTTTACACTTCAATTAGGTTGTAATATGCAAGCAAATGCCGTGAGTTTAATATTTGATGTAACATTCGATGATGACAGTTGCTAAACAAAACTGTTAAAATAAGATGCCACCTTCAGTTACGACAGCTTAAACATTGTCATATAATTTGTCCTCTTTATTGTTCATATAGTATAGGCCACGACAAGAGCATGATTTCAGTTACTAAATATATGCCGAACAGAAAATTTGGTTGAATTGATGGGTTAGACGGACATAGACTCGGTAACGAGGCACTGCAAGCTAGGATTTAAAATGGAGTAGTGCTAGAGACCCAGGGCCCTCATCATTATTATTATTAATATTCAATCAAACATTGCAATCAAATCATTTGGTACTAATTTGGGAATATTTTTGAAGATTTCCAGTATTAACCTTTAAAATGATTAAGTTTAGGATTGTACTAAATTTTTTTAACAAATTAGTTTTTGTTCTTTTGTAGAAATCTATACTATCTACACTATCTATACTATATCTATCTAAATCTATACTATATATATATATACTATAATAAGCGAAATGATATATAATTTGTAGTTTGGTTATCCTCTCATTTTTTGTTTTGGTTATTCCTCGTTCACAACCGTTAGATTTTCAACTCAAATAGATCATAACCGTTGGATACAACAATACTAAAAGTTATTATATACAGAGGTCTAAGGTTCGATTCCCGCCAACAACATATTAATTTATATTTAATATTAAAAAATATTATATACAAAGATACAAGGTTCGAATCCTCCCAACAACATATTAAAATTAATATTTATAATATTATATTACAAATTACAAAAATCAATATTATATTAGGTTGTACATAAGTTTTATGATTTGAAAAATCTCTAGTTATTGAATTTGGATGTTTAACAATTCATTAAAATCAAGATTATTTGATCTAAATTTTAAAATTTGGAAGATAAATTATTTTTTTTAACATTTTATTATGGATTATATTTCCGCTCCACCAACTTTGCAAGTGTAGAATCATATATTCATTCAAATTTGATGATTCTTTGTATTCACAATAATCCATAAAAGAATTAGGTAGAGTTTTTGATAAAAAATTCAGAATCTGAAAAGGTGTTACGTCATATTTTCGGTTGCCTCTATTATCTTTCAAATTTTCCAATATGAATCTAATAATAATTAAATTAATTCTCAATTTAATTATTTCCTCTCTCTGAAACGAGGAATAATCTTCAATTTATGATAGAAAATATCTCTAAACGATATCTTTCAAATCAGGAAGATATCCCAATGCGAATATAATTTAAAGAGATAAAATCTACTAATTCCCAAAAATACATCCCTTAACAATCATAGGGATTAAAAACCAATCCTTAACAGAACTACGTTGGCTTGATCTCAAGAGTACGCAGACATCTTGAAAAGGGATCCGACATATCTAACAAGTCGAGACACCTCTCAAGTCCAGCCTCAAACATCCAAATCTCAAATCTCCTTATCTTCATTGTTTCGTTATTCCAGCAACCTCCGAAATTTGTTATCACAAAATTCCTCCGTTAACAATTGGCGCTAGAAGGAGGGTATTATTTTTTGATTGTGGAGGACAATCAAATCATCTTTATACATGGGGGGTTATTATGGATCTGGAGCTGCTTTAATGGAGGAGCTAAACGATGAAGACGGTGGCTCTATTCTGAATTAAGATAAGTTTTCTTATGATTCCATCCATACAAGTTAGCTATCTTATAAAATTCGTAGTAAATTCAATACATGTCGTATTTTGATGATTTTTTGTGATTCGGAAAGATTTTTAAATGCCTATAACTTTCGTTATTTGAGTTTTCTCAGATTATATCTCGATCTATTCTCGAAATCACAATAAACAATCAGACCTCGTTTTTCAGCATCAAGAAATCAATCAGCAGACTTTTTATTTGATTTCCAATTCGTTATAAGTTCGTTTTTGATGAGCCATATATTGTCGAAAAGATCTTTTCGTTATCTACAACTTTCGTGTTTTGTGTTTTCCAAGAAAAAATGGTTTAGATGGTCAAAAAGGCTAAAAATTGATCTGGGCAGAATCTGAATCCTGAAGATGCTCCAAATTTGAGATGCAATTTCGTGGTACATGAAGAACAAATAGAAGCTTGAAAAATTCTGAATTTATCAGAAACAAAAATTGAGTTTTTGTTAAGAATTACACAAGAAGACCCTTTGGGTGTTGCTGATATTTTTTAGAAGACCCTGTGGGTGTTGCTGATATTTTTTAGAAGACCCTTTCGGTGTTGCTGATATTTTTCAAGAAGACCCTTTGGGCGTTGCTGATATTTTTTAGAAGACCCTTTGGGTGTTGCTGATATTTTCAAGAAGACCCTTTGGGTGTTGCTGATATTTTTTAGAAGACCCTGTGGGTGTTGCTGATATTTTTTAGAAGACCCTTTGGGTGTTGCTGATATTTTTTCGGAAGACCCTTCGGGTATTGCTTATATTTTTTGAAAGACCCTTCAAGTGTTGCTTATATCTTTTTTGGAAAAATCTTGCGATATTGATATGGCTTTGGGAAGATGACCTCCTCTAAGGAGGGTCTCCCTTATTTTTTGTGATAGACGACCTCCTCTAAGGAGGTCTTCGTGATTTATTTAAAAGATGATCTCCTCTAAGGAGAGTCTTAGTAAAAATGAAGCGATCTTCGGAAAATTGACCTCCTAAGAGGACGATATTTCTGATATGGGGAACGACCTCCTTTGAGGATGGTATCCCGAATTATAAAATCCTTGAAAAAACCGTACTTCCGGGGGGATGTCCGTACTTTCGGCGCCTCATCAAGGTACATGTTAGGAATATGTTGTACTTGATGATAACTTCACAATCAATCAAATTGTTTAAGGTTTTGTAGCTGTCAACGGATGAGGATTTATAACTCTATCCGTTGACAGGTAGCTCATCAACGGATGAGGTTTTGTAGCACACTACAGTATCTCTATGTTATCAGTTGATAGTGTTTTTATCCACAGTCATGTTGACTATCAACGGATAGGCAGAATAGGGTAGCCAATTGTAAATAAGCTATGCTATGTAATTCTGTCTAAGTGAAAGTGTATCAACGGATGAAGACTAAACTCTATCAACGGATACAACTCAAATTCACTCTATCAACGGATACAGCTCAAGTCCCAACATCAACGGATACTGCTCTATACATCATCAACGGATGTCAGTATACATCATCAACGGATGTCAGTGTACATCATCAACGGATAATCATTGACACTGATTTCTATGATTAGCTGGAGATTAGCAGTTGATAAGGACATGTTTGACTGACAGATCACATGAGTTTAAAGTAGATACAAAAAGCAGTATGGCAGCCATACTTTGGAAACACAGAAGAAAGAAGCATTCCATTTACACTATGAATACAAGAAAGGTGCAGGAGACATGTCTGAACACAAGGACAACCTTTCGGCTACATGTGTATTTGGAGTGTAGTAGCAAGTCAACTAGAATTAGATTAGTATTATCTTATTCCAGTAGTACTTGTAAAACTTGGGATATATAACCAAGTGTAGCAACTCTTTGTAGGTCAAGAAAACAGACATATTTGCTTAGGGTTTCTTGAATATCTTTAGAAGCAAAGAGTTGTAAAACGGCAGCTGTGTACATTTTGTATCACAGAGTTTTCTTCAAATAAAAGCTTCAGGTGGTGCATTTTAACCACCTGATTTTATATGTGTTTGTGTTTAATTCTTACATTGCAATTATCTCTTCATAAGTTTCTGAAGTTCTTATCAGAAATTTATAAATACCAAGAATTGTATTCAACCCCCCCTTCCCCTTCTACAATTATACATGTGTGTAATCTGGGAATAACAATTGGTATCAGAGCAAGCTTCTAACATATTTGAAGTTTAAAGATCAACACACTTCCAACATGTCTAAGAAGGATTATGGAGTGAAGATTCCAGTTCTTGATAGAGAAAATTACTTTCACTGGAAAGTAAAAATGCGTCTACATCTCTCGTCTATTGATGAGGGTTTTGTGGATTGCATTGACAAGGGTCCTCACGTTCCAATGAAGACAGCAACAAGAGTTGGCCTGGCTGATGATGTGCCTGACACTTTCATTCCCAAACCTGTTTCTGAGTGGAGTCTTGAAGATATTGCAGAAGTCCACAAAGACAAAAAGGCCATGAATATTCTGTTCAATGGTCTAGAAACAGACATGGTTGACAATGTTATTAACTGCACTACCGCCAAGGAAGTATGGGACATTGTTCAAACCCTGTGTGAAGGAACAGAACAGGTAAGGGAAAACAAGATGCAACTACTAATCCAACAGTATGAACATTTTCACTTTAAGAGTGGAGAAACATTGAATGATACATTTAGTAGATTTCAAAAGCTACTAAATGGTTTGAAACTGTATGGAAGAGTCTATCAGGTTAAAGACTCTAATCTCAAATTTCTGAGATCACTGCCCAAGGAATGGAAGCCAATGACTGTTTCTCTAAGAAACACTCAATAGTACAAGACATTTACTCTTGAAAGGCTCTATGGAACTTTAAAGACCTATGAGCTGGAAATGGAGCAGGATGAAGAGATTGAGAAGTCTCAAAAGAAAAGTGGGTCAGTTGCACTCGTTGCCAATTTGGAGCAAAAGGAGGAAAGGACAGAAACTGCTAGTTCTACACCAAACAGGGAGGTTTGTAAAGGTAGAGCAGAATCAAGCAGGAGCAAGGAAAAGGTGTCTGAGGAATTGAATGCCCTTCAGCAGGATGAATTGGATGAGATAGATGAGCACTTAGCTTTTCTATCTAGGAGATTCTCTAAGCTGAAATTCAAGAGAAACTCTGGGATGGCCAAGCCATTTAACAAGGATTTTTCCACAAACAACTATGTGGATAAATCCAAAATTAAATGCTACAATTGTGGGATTGCTGGTCATATGATAAGTGAATGCAGGAAACCTAGATCTGAGAACAAAGGAAAGCCAACTGAGGTTGTTGACTATAAGAAGAAATATTTTGATCTTCTCAGGCAGAAAGGAAAGGCATTCTTGACCCAAGAGTATGACTGGGCTGTTGATGACAATCATTCTGATGATGATGCTGAGTTAGTCAACCTTGCTTTAATGGCTAATTCTGGAGAGCAGGAAGCAAGTTCAGCTAGCAATCAGGTATTTTCTACTAATCTCTTTGAGCTCACTAAAGAGGAATGCAATAGTGTTATAGATGAAATGTCTACTGAACTATATCACTTAAGTGTTACTCTTAAATCACTTACTAAAGAGAACAATAGAATTAAAGAGTCTAATCTGTTTTTAAGTGATAGAAATGCTGCTCTAGAATCTCAATTTCTAGAATTTGAGAAAATGAGAGTTGATTGCAATAATGCTAAAAGTGAACTTGAAGCTGTGTTAAAAAGAGAACTGATTTTAAAAGACCAGCTTGAAAAAGAACATGGGATAATTGCTAAATTTCAAAGTTGTAGGAATGTTTCTCAAAACATAATAGAAGTTCAGGGAATAGAATCATTTGTGAAGGATACCTGGACTCAAAAGAAAAAGGAGCTAGAACCTGGCCTTGAGGATCTAGAGACTATTTGTGAATCAACGGATAGTGATCATCCGTTGACAGATGAACCGTCAACGGATGAGAGGTATCCGTCGACTAACAAAAAGTCTGTTAGTAAGAAGGAACTTAGGAAACTGGACATCAAGTATGGTCCAGTAAACAAGAATTTTGTTAGTGGTGAGTGCAGCAAAACCAAATCCAGTGGGAAGGCTAAGACAGGTGATTTACACAACAAAAAGGCTGTTGGTAAATCAGACAATGAAAAGGTAGAAATTGAGGGCAAAAAGAAAAAGAACAGAAATGGTAAGATAAGCATCAACAAGAAAAACAATTACTCTCCTGACAAGTTTGCTCCTAGGAAAACTTGTAGTAATTGTAATAGTGTCAATCATTTATCTTCTAATTGCAAGATTGTCAACAAGGCTCCTGTTCATGTACCTCAACCAATGCCATGTATGCCTGCAATGCCTGTTATGCCTGGTTTGTATCAAAATGCTAGTTTTTCAAATCCATATGTGAACATGCCATATGTGTCTAATCCATACTTTCAATCTATGAATGTGCCACAAATGTCATGGAACCTACCTAACATGAATAATATGTATGCCAATTTTCCACACATGCATGCATCCAATATTCATGCAAATGAGCATTTGTCAAACCCCATTACTCAAGCATCTACACCTAAGATGAAGAATGCTAAGAGTGCAAAGTCAAAGGCTAACAAGAAAGGACCCAAGGAAGCTTGGGTACCAAAATCAACTTGATTTGTTTTTGAAATGTGTGCAGGGAAACAGAAGGAATCTATGGTACCTAGACAGTGGATGTTCTAGGCACATGACAGGAGATTCAACCCTGCTCACAGAGTTCAAGGAAGGAGCTGGCCCTAGAATTACCTTTGGAGATGACAGCAAAGAATATACTAAGGGATATGGCCTGATTTCAAAAGACAATGTCATCATTGAAGAAGTGGCTTTAGTTGAAGGTTTAAAGCACAATTTGCTGAGTATCAGTCAGATTTGTGACAAAGACTATGAAGTAAAGTTCACAAAAGAAGCCTGTGTTGTTTCTGCCAAGGAAGACAACAATGTGGTATTGACAGGCTTTAGAAAAGGAAATGTTTACATAGCTGACTTCAATTCAGCATGCTCAGAATCCATTACTTGTCTCTTCAGCAAAGCAAGTAAGGATGAGAGTTGGCTATGGCATAAGAAGCTGTCACATTTGAATTTTAAAGTTATGAATGATTTGGTAAGAAAGGATCTTGCTAGAGGAATCCCTCATTTGGAGTTTGTCAAAGATGGGCTATGTGATGCCTGCCAATTAGGGAAACAAAAGAAATCATCTTTCAAAAGCAAGACAGAGTCATCCATTGTTAAGCCTCTTCAATTGCTGCATATGGATTTATTTGGTCCAGTAAATGTCATGTCTATTTCAAAGAAGAAATACTGTCTGGTGATTGTAGATGATTTTTCTAAGTTCACATGGACTTTCTTCCTGCACTCCAAGGATTGTGCAAGTGAAATCATTATCAATCACCTCAGAATGCTAAACAATGGTTCTGAAGACAGAGTACAAAGGATCAGGAGTGACAA
Organism: Saposhnikovia divaricata; assembly: GCA_036435485.1. Taxonomy (NCBI): domain Eukaryota; kingdom Viridiplantae; phylum Streptophyta; class Magnoliopsida; order Apiales; family Apiaceae; genus Saposhnikovia; species Saposhnikovia divaricata. Next base: position 46,794,606 of record CM071594.1, on the reverse strand, counting down.
TGGTACTGAATTCAAAAATTCCACAATGAAGATTTTCTGTGAAGAGAATGGAATTGTCCATGAGTTTTCTGCTGCCAGAACACCTCAACAAAATGGGGTTGTTGAAAGGAAAAATAGAACTCTCATTGAAGCAGCTAGAACAATGTTAAGTGAATCAAGATTACCAACATATTTCTGGGCTGAAGCTGTCAACACTGCATGCTTTACTCAGAATATTTCCTTGGTCAATCAAGCTAGAGGAATGACTCCTTATCAGTTATTAACCAACAAGAAACCAACTTTAGCTTTTCTACATGTCTTTGGATGTAAGTGTTTTGTGCTAAGGAATCATGGAGATAATTTAGGCAAATTTGAAGCAAAGGCAGATGAAGCTATTTTCGTTGGATATGCAGCAGGGAAAGCCTACAAGGTCTACAATCTAAGAACCAACATTGTTATGGAATCTGTACATGTTGTGTTTGATGATCAAAAGATTCTAGGCCTAAATGATGAAGGCTACCATGAAAAGTTGGAATTTGAGAATGAAGGTGAAGGAAGAATGTACTATGATGATGATGAGGAGAATGAAGATCATGACCACAGAGATCCACCTAGAGCTGTTATACCAACTAGAAGTGATGCTTACACTGAAAATGAAGCATCCGTTGACAGTCATTCTGCAACATCCGTTGACACTATTAGAGATGCATCCGTTGACAGAAATTCTCAAGCATCCGTCGACAGGCAAAATGATGCATCCATTGACAGTCAACTTCATAACTCAGCAAGGACAACAAACTCAGGGGGAGTTTCTCATGGTCAAAGTTCAATGCTAAATCAACATGATCATGGAAATGAAGCAACCTCATCAAGATCAAATCTTCCACCTGCAAGAAAATGGACTAGAAATCATCCATTTGAGTTAATCATTGGTGAATCAAATTCAAGAGTCCAAACTAGAAGGGCCACTCAAGCAGAATGTCTATACAGTAGCTTCCTGTCTCAAGAGGAACCTAAGAAAGTGGAAGATGCCCTTCTAGATCCAGATTGGGTGTTAGCAATGCAAGAAGAGCTAAACCAATTTGAAAGAAATAAAGTATGGAAACTTGTGCCCAAACCTGATGATAGAAGTGTCATAGGTACTAAATGGGTTCTCAAGAATAAGACAGATGAAAATGGCATAATTGTGAGGAATAAAGCTAGATTAGTGGCAAAGGGCTATTCTCAAGAAGAAGGAATAGATTTTGATGAAACTTTTGCTCCAGTAGCAAGACTTGAGGCAATAAGAATCTTTCTAGCCTATGCAGCACATGCCAATTTCAAAGTCTATCAGATGGATGTCAAAAGTGCCTTTCTAAATGGGGAACTGGAAGAAGATGTCTATGTCCATCAACCTCCTGGTTTTGAGGATCCAGAATTTCCAGAATATGTATATCTTCTCATGAAAGCACTTTATGGTTTGAAGCAAGCACCAAGAGCCTGGTATGACACTTTATCTCAATTTCTTTTGGAGAACCACTTCACTAGAGGTACAGTAGATAAAACCTTATTTCATAGGGATATTAATGGCTCTTCAATACTTGTTCAAATCTATGTAGATGATATTATTTTTGGGTCTATAGATGAGAAGCTTTGCAAAAAGTTTGCCAAACTTATGCAAAGTAGGTATGAAATGAGTATGATGGGTGAATTAACTTACTTTCTTGGCCTACAAGTAAAGCAAGTTAATGAGGGCATTTTCATAAGTCAAACAAAATATATTTATGATCTCTTAAAGAAATTTGACTTAATGGATTGTACATCTGCTAAAACACCTATGGCCACTGCAACTAAGCTTGAGTTGAATACTAAGGAAAAGTCTGTGGACATCTCAAGTTATAGAGGCATGGTAGGTTCACTTTTATACCTAACAGCTAGTAGACCTGATATAATGTTTTCTACTTGTCTTTGTGCTAGATTTCAAGCTGATCCTAGAGAGTCTCACTTAATAGCTATTAAAAGAATTTTCAGGTATCTCAAGGGAACACCAAACCTTGGCATTTGGTACCCAAGAGAATCTGGTTTTGATCTAACTGGCTATTCAGATGCAGATTATGCAGGTTGCAGAGTTGATAGGAAAAGTACTACAGGTTCCTGTCAATTTCTAGGAAACAGGCTTGTGTCATGGTTCAGTAAGAAACAAAACTCAGTCTCCACTTCTACAGCTGAAGCTGAGTACATTGCGGCTGGAAGCTGTTGTGCACAGATTCTATGGATGAGAAACAAACTCATTGACTATGGTCTAAAAGTTGAGAAGATTCCAATTTTCTGTGACAACACAAGTGCTATTGCCATCACAGGGAATCCAGTGCAACATTCGAGAACCAAGCACATTGACATCAAATACCACTTCATTAGAGAACATGTGATGAATGGTACAGTAGAAATGCACTTTGTGCCAAGTGAAATGCAGCTTGCAGATATCTTCACCAAGCCTCTTGATGAATCCACATTCACAAGATTGGTAGGTGAGCTAGGTATGCTTAACTTGTCATAATTTCTACTGATATTTGATTTCAATGATTTGAAGCTGGAAATGTGTTTTGATTTACTTGAAAGTTAAAACTTTCAGAAAAATTTTCTGCAGAGATTTTGCCTAAGGCAAAATTAGCTTATCAACGGATATCCTTTATCCGTTGATAGTATAAACACATTACTAGATTTTTGCATGTCAACGGGTAACAGGCTATCCACGTCATCAACGGATAAACTGTATCTCAACCGTTCATTCTATATCCGTTGATATACATATTTTTTTTAACCGTTGGTAACCGTGTATATCTAATCATGGCTGTACTTATTCTCTTTTTATTTATTATCTGACAGTTACTTTTGACCAATGGAGTAATTACTTTTAATTATTTCATTTTTAATTCTTGAAAAATATAAAAGGCGAACTTGTACTCCCACATCTCACTTTTATTCATTTTCAAGCATATCAAAAGTTAACTGCATCTTCTTCCCTAAAACTCTCTGTAACCAAAGTTCAAACACTTCAATGGCGCCTATTGTTAAGATGATGTCCTCCACTGGGTTTACCTATGAGAAGAACAATTTCGCGGCCTTTGTTGACACAGTGAATGCTCCAGAAGCTTACCACACTTTGATGAGTTTCGTGAAGAAATGCAAGCTGTCATATGCTATGACGGCTACCACTCCCTTAATCCACGAGGTAATTGAAGAAATGTGGACATCTGCTGAGTACAATGGCACAGACGGTACAATTGCTTTTTCTTTAAAGGGTAAAAACTATGTGGTTAATTCTGATGTAATAACTGCTTGTTTAAAATTGCCTGAGAATAACTGTCTGAAAGTACCTACTGATGCTGAAATTGTTGCCATGCTTAATTCTATTAATTATGCCCTTAGTACTGAAAACTTAGGGAAAATTGCTAGAAAAGGAATGGTTAAAGAATGGAGCTACTTCTGTGATGCCTTCATTAAAACTTTTTCGGGAAAAATTAGTAATTTTGATGCTGTTACCCAGTCCATGCTAACAATGATGTGTATGCTTTTAAATGATAAATTCTATAATTTTGGCACATTAGTTATGTATGAGATAGCTGCAAAGTTGGGTAAAAAGGAAACTAGGAGCAAGAATATCTACTTTGCTAGATTTTTAATGCTCTTAGCACTGCATGTGTCTGAGAATAAGCTATCCATTGCTAACCCGGATAGCAAGTTCCAATGTTTTGTTCAGGAGAAGAGAGTCTTAAGTGACCTGATTCGAATGAACCTCAATGCAGGAGTACAGTTGGTATATCTACCAATTGTTCAGGTAACTATCTCTAACTCTGAAACCCCTATCTCCAACCCCCAAATTTCTTTGCCTTCTAGTGTCACAATGGAGTCTGTAGTTGTGACCAAACAGGCTCCTACCAAAGTGACCAAATCCAAAGTTCCAAAACCACATTCTAAAAGGCAAACCTCAAGTGTCTCTCAAAAGACACCTGTTGTAAAAACTACCAAACCTCTTGAGGGGAGTGTGAAGGTGGTAGTGAGTGGTGAGGGACAGGGTGAACATCAAAGAAGCCCTAAGGATAAGGAAGGAGAGATGAGTGCAACCACCATTTCAGTCTCTCAAAAGACTGCTAATGTAACTACAGGCCAAATTCTAGTTACACTCTCCCAAAAGAGTGTGACTACTGAATCAAGTTCCCCACAAGGAACACTGCACAAGAGGGTTAGGGACACCTATAGCCCAATCTCAAAAACCTATGGAAGAAGAGTGAAATCTAAAACCACAGGGGAATCACAGGGTGCACACACTGTACAGGAAACTGTACCTTCTCAAACTCAGTTTGATGTGGCTTCAATAAATGTGGAGTCACAGCCCCTTGATCTTAATCTTCAAATCGATACACATTACAATCCACCATCACCAACTCCTTCTCTGGATGTGGATATGATATCTACATCAATTCCTGATTCTCCATCTTTAAGATTCTTGGAGAAGCCCCACTCTATAATTGGTGGTCATCATCTTTTAGATGATTTGTTGGACCATCAATCTTCCCTTCCAGAATTCTCAACACAGACTGTGGCCTCGAACTTAAAATCAATCTCCACAGATTCAGTGTTGGTTTTCTCTTCAACGGATATAATTATTCCTTCCTCAACGGATATCCTTCATCCGTTGACAAGTGTTTCTCCATCAACGGATGCGCCTCTATCTAGCCATCCGTTGACAGCTATAACTACTTCATCAACGGATATTCCTTATCCGTTGATAACTCACTCTACCACTGCTATATCTGACATTCCAGTGTCAAGTGTAGAGGAGTTCTCAGTAGTTGAAACACTTTTAGGTTTGAGGGAAGGGAGTGAGAGGCTGCCTTGTGAGCAGGCAAAAGGAGAGATAAATAATGAGAGGCTGGCCATTTCTTCCGGTCAGGCAAAAGGAGAGTTTGAGAGTACCACCTTAGTAGGTGAAGGTGAGGGTGTGAGAGGTGTGAGCCAAGGGGAGCCCTTGATGCAAGAAAAGAGAGATGAGGGGAGAGAAGGGACTACAGGAGAGATAAGGATGGAAGAAGCAGCCATTGCTAGTGAGTCAATGGGGGGTTGAGGATGCATCCAAGGAAATGGAATTTCAAAGAGAATATCAGTCCATGATTGACTCCATTTCTTTGGATGCTGAAACCTTTACTCACCCTGTTCCTGCCTATCAAATTCTGGCACAACAGGGCAATGTGGAAGCAGAGGAGGCAATGCACCTAGTGCACACCTCACAATCTCTACTTAGAGCTAAGGAATCTATAGCAGCTCTGCCAACCACTGCTGAGAGTGATGAAATTGACAATTCTGAAGATGAAGACAGCCAGAGCTCTGAAGATGAAGGTGGTAGCAGTATTCATGATTTTGCATTTGCTCAAAACTACACCTATCATCAACTTGATATGGAAATCATAAGGCAATATAAATCTGCCCTGGCTGAGCACCCAGAAGCAGATCCACAGAGAAAGGTTGTTCTTCAACAGGCAATTGACTCCCTAAAGTTATAAAAGATGCAAATGGTGATTCAGAGATCCAATTTAGAGGAGGTCAAACAAGAAATCAAGGATGTGAAGATCTCTGTGGATTCCAAGCTAGAGCAACTAGCTCCTACAGCCACTCAGAGGGTGTTGCAACAAAGGTTTCTCAAAGAAGACAACCTGGCTAAATCTGTGCAACTTCTCACTTCAAGAGTGGAAAAGATGGAATCCCAGATGGAGCAATTTCTTCAACATCAGAAACTGCAAACCCAACTGCTAGAAAGGTTAGTTGCAGCCCCAACTTTTAGTCAAACCCTTGATGCTAACAAAAAGGGGGAGAAAGTGGAAGAGGCTGTGGCAACTACAAGTCAAATCTTAATTTCTGAAAGAAGGGAAGCAGCAAGTGAGGGGGAGCAGCAGCCTACCATAGTGGTCAATCCAAAAGAATTCATTGTCACAGCTTCCCCCAGCAAATCCAAACCTCTATCTGAAGAGTTTGATCTTTCAAACTTGACAGAAGAAGAAAAGCTAGCCAAAATTGAAGCTCTCCAAAAGATGAAAGAAGAAAACTATGAAAGGATAATGAGGACAGAAAGATTGATCAATCAATCTATTGCATCAAATTTGTTCTCTAGCCAAACCTCAGCTCCAACAATATCTACAACAATTCTGAAGGTGCTCACTCCAGCAATTGTGGCTCCTACATTCTATGATGCTGAGCCTTCTCATGTTAAGGAATTTGAACCCTACATCAAATCAAGACCCTTCTCACCACCAAAAGCAAATGGGAAGAACAAGTTACAACTGGACTTTCCATTTCCCAAGGATGATGAAGAGAAGTTGATGGGTAAGGCAATCAAGGAATTCAAGGAGAAGACTAACAGTTGTGTAAGAGAATGGATGGCTGTAATCATAAGGAATGGAAAAGTTCTAAACATATCCAACAGCCATCCTAGATTTGTTGAAGCCAAGAGAGAAGAGACTTCAAGGCTGCTAAGAGAATCTCAACCAAGCACTGAATATCTATATGAAAACTCAGATGAGAAGCAAGCAAGGCTGGCTCAAGAGATATTGGATGAGGTAGAGGATGAATTGAGGGAACCTGAGGAAGTCCCCAAATTCAAAAAGAAAGGGAAATCAGTCCCCAAATCCAAGAGATTAAAATCACATGCAAGGAGGCCTGTCTCTCCAGAAACTGAAAACAAAGAGACAGTTGGTTCATCATAACCTATTGATGTGAAAGTATTCAACCCAGATGTAAATTTCCATGGTGAGCCTATAGTACCTAAAGAGGAACCAATGAATCTTGACTCCATTGAGGTTCCTTCATTCTTGCTGAAGCCTCAACAGAAGCCTACACAGAAGAAAAGGAAACCAAGGAAGCAACCTTCAAAGGAACCAATTCAAGTTGCTAGGGTACCTGCAATTGTCAGGTAGCCAATCTTGGAAAACAAGGATGATTTTATCTATCAGGCAGATATTGAAGAATACTCTGACATGAATCTTTATCTGGATGAATTGTCAGAAGTAAGAGGAATTGACAAATATAAACATTTGCCTGAAAGATTGGTCTTTGTATACAAGGAACGGAAAGGACATGGCCACTACAAAGGGTTCTTGGAGAAAATTATCATACCTTAACCAAAGTATTCTCTGCAATCAAGAGATATACAGGGTTCTCCAAGATAGCAAAAGGGGAGATACTGGACAAAATAGAACAAATAAGGAGGGATTGGAACTCACCATCAAGTCTACCAAGGAAAATGAAGATCCCATACAATGGACAGAAAATCCACCTCCAACCTTTCTGGATGATGGAGTTCAGGGATGAAGATGGTAACAGGAGATTCTTCAGGTTAGAAGACCAACTACCAAAGGCTAGTTCTCAATACCTGAGATGGCTACAACAGAAGCTAAATCCAAAGGTAGATGAAGAAGATGCCTTCTATAGGCAACTCCAAATACAGATTGAGTCCAACTCTGCCAAGGAAGGAAAATCAAGGGTGATGCCAACAAGAGGAAAGAAACAGTCCTAATCTGCTCAGTCTAGAGGAGCACTTCTCTGTAAATTTCTCAAACTTTCAGTTTTTAATTATTGTAGCTTAATACAATTTATGTATTGTTCTTTATATATCTTTAGGAATGTTTTGTTATCATCAAGGTCCTGAATTTATGCTTTATTGCCATCAAGTATAAATTGGGGGAGATTGTTAGGAATATGTTGTACTTGATGATAACTTCACAATCAATCAAATTGTTTAAGGTTTTGTAGCTGTCAACGGATGAGGATTTATAACTCTATTCGTTGACAGGTAGCTCATCAACGGATGAGGTTTTGTAGCACACTGCAGTATCTCTATGTTATCAGTTGATAGTGTTTTTATCCACAGTCATGTTGACTATCAACGGATAGGCAGAATAGGGTAGCCAATTGTAAATAAGCTATGCTATGTAATTCTGTCTAAGTGAAAGTGTATCAACGGATGAAGACTAAACTCTATCAACGGATACAACTCAAATCCACTCTATCAACGGATACAGCTCAAGTCCCAACATCAACGGATACTGCTCTATACATCATCAACGGATGTCAGTATACATCATCAACGGATGTCAGTGTACATCATCAACGGATAATCATTGACACTGATTTCTATGATTAGCTGGAGATTAGCAGTTGATAAGGACATGTTTGACTGACAGATCACGTGAGTTTAAAGTAGATACAAAAAGCAGTATGGCAGCCATACTTTGGAAACACAGAAGAAAGAAGCATTCCATTTACACTATGAATACAAGAAAGGTGCAGGAGACATGTCTGAACACAAGGACAACCTTTCGGCTACATGTGTATTTGGAGTGTAGTAGCAAGTCAACTAGAATTAGATTAGTATTATCTTATTCCAGTAGTACTTGTAAAACTTGGGATATATAACCAAGTGTAGCAACTCTTTGTAGGTCAAGAAAACAGACATATTTGCTTAGGGTTTCTTGAATATCTTTAGAAGCAAAGAGTTGTAAAACGGCAGCTGTGTACATTTTGTATCACAGAGTTTTCTTCAAATAAAAGCTTCAGGTGGTGCATTTTAACCACCTGATTTTATATGTGTTTGTGTTTAATTCTTACATTGCAATTATCTCTTCATAAGTTTCTGAAGTTCTTATCAGAAATTTATAAATATCAAGAATTGTATTCAACCCCCCCCCCCCTTCTACAATTATACACGTGTGTAATCTGGGAATAACAGTACAATCTACGGAAAATTGACCTCCTAAGAGGAGGATATTTCTGATATGGGGAACGACCTCCTTTGACTCCTTTGAGGAGGATATCCCGAATTATAAAATCCTTGCAAAAACCTTACTTCCGGGGGGGATGTCCGTACTTCCGGCACCTTATCAAGGTACGATATTCGGAAAATTGACCTCCTAAGAGGAGGATATTTCTGATATGGGGAACGACCTCCTTTGAGGAGGATATCCCGAATTATAAAATCCTTGCAAAAACCGTACTTTCGGGGGATGTCCGTACTTCCGGCGCCTCATCAAGGTACGATCTTCAGGAATATGACCTCCCGAGAGGAGGGTGTTTCTAGAAAGGGGAATACGACCTCCCGTGAGGAGGGTATTCCGAGATATATTAAGAAGATATATTCCAGGTTTTTTTAGGAATATGATCTCCTTGAAGGAGGGTATTTCTTTGAATGTTTGCTTTTCAGGATATTGCTCGAAATGCTTTGAACGACTCTTCGAAATAATGCTTGGATGATCCTCCAAGATACATTCTCTCACACCTACAAAACTTATTATTTACATCTCACATATTGTCTCGTTTACATCTACATGCATATTACGGGCACCTTGGCGTTCCATATTATTTACAAATCTTCATCTCCTAGTTGTTTCAGTGACTCAGAAAATTTGGAAGATCGTAGCATGCTTAGTTCTCCAGTCCATCAAGTTGCGCTGAAGAACTGGGGGTAGTTGTTACGCCATATTTTCGGTTGCCTCTATTATCTCCGAAATTTCCCAATATGAATCTAATAATAATTAACTTAATTCCCAAGTTAATTATTTCCTCTCTCTGAAATGAGGAATAATCTCCAATTTATGATAGAAAATATCTCCAAACGATATCCTTCAAATCAGGAAGGTATCCCAACTTGAATATAATTTAAAGAGATAAAATCTACTAATTCCCAAAATACATCCCTTAACAATCATAGGGATTAAAAACCAATCCTTAACAGAACTGCGTTGGCTTGATCTATATAAATATAGAGTACGCAGGCATCTTGAAAAGGGATCTGACACATCTAACAAGTCGAGACACCTCTCAAGTCCAGCCTCAAACATTCAAATCTCAAATATCCTTATTTTCATTGTTTCGTTATTCCAACAACCTCCGAAATTTGTTATCACAAAATTCCTTCGTTAACAAAAGGTATAGAAAAAAACATTAAAAAAATCCATCTTAATATGCTATTTAATCAAATCCAGAAAAAATCTATCAAAATCTAAAGTATTTTATGAAATCTTGATTTTTATATCCCCGATTTTAATTTACATTATTTATAATCTTGATTTAATACACCAAAAGTTCAAAATATTTTAAAAATCATTATTGAATATCATCATATTTTAAAAGAGTTCAAAAAAAATATACCTGAAAATTTTAAAATCTAAAAAGGAATTCTACCAAAATCCAAATTAAATACATTTATATTATTTAAAAATCTATGGATTATTATTGATCTGTTTATATATTTTTAAATCCTAAATGAATATGTCCCCCCTTATAAAAGTGTCGACCACGATTTTTTTTTCAAAACATTCACAGCTTATGCAGCAAGCCAAAATAGTCTTTCTTCTTCTAATGGCAACTTCTCTATTGATTCATAAGAAAGATGTTATACTGGTGAAACCTGCAGACTCTACCCCTTTTGAAGTTCTTTCTTTGTCTACCATAGACAATGATCATGTTCATGAGTCACATTTTGAAATAGTCTTCGTATACAAGACGAGCAACAACACTAATTCAGACCCAGCTTTGGTTATCAAAGAAGCCCTTTCGAAGGTTTTGGTTTACTACTATCCCTTAGCCGGGAAACTCAAACGTGAGACGGATGGAAAACTCAAAATCACCTGCAATGCAGATGGTGTGCCTTTTCTGGAAGCTTATGCTAATTGTCAACTTTCTTCGCTTCATTATTTGGATGGGATTGACTCTGAAACTGTCAAACTTTTGTCTTTTAATTGTCCTAGTGAAAGTGAATATGGTTATCATCCACTATTTTTGAGGATCACAAAATTTTCTTGTGGTGGATTTACGATTACGATGAGATTTTCGCATGCAGTATTCGATGGATCTGGTGCAGTTCAATTTTACAGGGCTATGGCTGAGCTATCAAGTGGAAAAAGTGTGCCAACAGTAAAACCTGTGTGGGAGAGGGAAATGCTAGTAGGGACACCATGCAAAAATCTTATATCGCCTCCTGTAGGCAGGTCTTTTTTCGCAAGTTCACCGTTTCTGCCTTGTACCAGTGTTGCACATGAATTCTTCAATGTAACTGAAGAAGCTATAGGGAGACTTAAAACCAGTTTGTTAGGGGAACTGGAGAAAACAGAGATGGAAAACTTCACCACTGTCGAAGTTCTTGGAGCCTATGTTTGGAGATCTAGAGCCAGAGCTTTACAACTAAGTTCCAATGGAAAAACCATATTTTGCATGACTATGGGGATACGAGGAAGGATGAATCCACCCTTGAATGCAGGATATTATGGCAATGCTATTTTATATTCCCCTGAAGTAGTATTGACAATGAGAGACTTGGAGAAATTTCCTCTTTCTAAAGTTGCCAAAATGATCAAAGAGAGCAAACAATTATTGCATTCTACCACAGATTTTGTTGAAAATGTGCTATCTAAGATAGAAACAATGCTGCAGAATAATATCAAGGATGAGAACCCAACAGGTACATCATGTATGGCATTAACCGACTGGAGACATATAGGATTGCTAGATGAAGTGGATTTTGGCTGGAAAGGAGTAGTGAATATAGTACCAATACCGTGGAACAATTTATTAAATCTGTGTGTGTTATTACCTCCTTGTAAAATTAATTCAGCTGCTATAAAAGAAAAGGGTGGTATGAGGGTACTTGTTACCCTCCCTCAAGCTGCAATGGCCAAAATGAAGGAGGAAATGGATATCCTTAACAAGCTGGGGAGTGATCACATTGATATTCAATCTGAACCATGAATGCATACATCATATATTATTTTAGCATCTATTTGTACATCCAAGCTCTCTGCTATGCTTGGAATCAGTTATGACAATACATCTAGTACTAATTATATGAATTAAATATATGTCTGGATTTTCCGTTTACAGCTTGATGCCTAGTTGCCTACCTTCTCTTTCTTTCCATGTTTTTCAAAAACTTTGTTTTCACTTTTCACTGCTTTCATTGGTCCGATTTTTAAATAATAAATTCTGATTGAAAAAAAATTACTTTTTATTCTTTACTTTTACTAAGAATGTGCACTGGTCGGTTCAGATCGGTTTTTACGGAAAACCTTTATCAAACTGCATATATCGGTTCGATTTGATTTTTATCTGTTAACCGTAACTGAAACGATTTTTTTCGGTTCGGTTAACCGTTCATTGATTTCGTTTTTTTTCAATGTTTTTAATCTAATTAAAAGGTGTTACACAAATTTAAAAACATTTAACTTGAAAATATTAAAATATAAGAGAAAATAAATTTAGAATGTACAACTACACAATTTTTATCATCATAAGGTTAGTGAATTTATTCCTAAATTTTAATTTAGACCAATCATATCATATTAAAAGTTTTCATTATTTATCTTTCTACACCCACTTTACTAACCGTAGTTAGTTAACAATTATAATTAAAATATAATAAATATCTAATTTCACATGCTTATATATTATATATATACTTTTAATCAAAAAATATTCGATAATAAATTTCTCATATAATTTATTTTCAATTTTATTAAATAACAACTATATATTTACGGAATTACGTTAATTATGGTAATAACTCAACCAACATGGAAATATTAGCATAGAAAGTAGTAAGGTACCAATATTTAAATAGTAAATCATGTTCTAATAAACGGGAAAAAAATCACGCTCCTCTCCCTATTAATTTTTATGGGATTCTATCATGTGTGATAATTTTATTTTATTTAAACCCAGATAACAATTCAATCTCATAATCCAGTTATAAAATTGAAGATTAGCAATCCGATTTCATCAAAATTATTTTTAAATATCAAGTCACATGTCGTGCCCTCTAGCCATTATCTAAATGTCTACTAATAAATTAGCTTAAATATACAATAATTTGTTACCCATACTTCATAATATAAAAATATAAATGCTACAAAGATTACTAATATAACAAATATTCTTTTATCCAGGTATATAGTTAGATGCAGTTAGCCAATCAGAAAAATAAGAATTTGAAAGGATATCTTCGATATATTATTTATTTTGGTATTTGCACGATTTAACATAAAATTTAATTACACTTAGTTATCCTCTCTACTAGGTCATTAATTTAATTGATTCTGTCAAAAGTCAAAAGTCAATTATAGCAAGATCTATTTTTACTATAAGAGATATTCCATTATTGTGAAAATAAAATAAAATTATATTTTTATGGAATATATCTCTAAAGGCAATAAGATCGAAAAAGAAATATTGAAGTTTGATATTTTTTAGAACTTCGTTGCAAAATTGATAAGCCGACAAGCTCGAACAAAGAATATTCGAGATTTAATATTCTTTAGAGAACTCGTGCTAAATTTAAAAATGATCAGTTTTTATTCAAAAATATTCTACCTTAGCGCCCAAAATGTTTTTAACCTCAAGAATATTAATATTCAGTGGTGGAATATTAATACTCATTCTTATCTCGTGCCAAAAATATTTAAAGTAATTTTTCTCCCTCGTCTCTAATTAATTCAATTTTCGGAGAAAATTATTTTAAATACTCAAAAAATATTTCCTACACTCTCAATATATTTTATATATTGGGAAATATATTCTAAGTATTTATGCTAGTCAAAACATTGGTCAAAAGATGTATTTATTTCCTAAAAAGGTCAATCGTATTTTATTCGGAACCGAAAGTTGATTTAATCGTATTAAATCCAAATAAAATACTTCCACCTGATACAATGACTTGAAACTTGAGATGGGTCACTTAAATGCTATTTTCTATGCATGGTAAAAGGTTCGTAATTTTCTGAGAATTTTGGTCCGGCACAAAAATCGAGACAGTGGATCCACAGTTGACCACGTTTGACCAAGTCAAGGTTGACCAAAATTGACCAAACCTTCCAGAATATTATTTTATAATATTCCCAAATGCTCCATAATTTTAGAATTATTTATTGGGTAGTTTCATATTTTTCGGGTATTTAATTAACGATACATGGTACGTATTTAATCGTTAATTGATACGAGTCCGATACAATAAAAATACACAGCTCGTTTCTAATACCAAAACCACTCCAAAGAAACACAAAACTACTCCCAACTAACACAAACCACTTTCCACCTCATCAATCCTAGTGCTTTCAATCCTAACCACTATTTTTTCCTTCAATCTCAACCACTCCTTCCACCAAACTCCTCCTATAAATAAACCCCTTCCCCCAACCATTTTTCTCAAGCTAAAGAGCCAAAGAATTGCTGGGATTTTAGAAGTAAAAGCTCTCTCCATCTATCCAAACACCTTAAACACTTACTTCTTCTCAAAAACCTTCTCTCTCTTCAATATATCTTTATAGTTTTTGATTATACAAGCTTAGTTCCTTCAACCAAGCTCTGTCCCACCAAGCAAGCTCCTCTACCATTACTATCCGGCCTCCCGAAGGGCTGCCCGAGTTCGATCACGAGCCAAAATCCGGCCAAACCTCCGACGAATTTTTCCGGCAAACTTTCCGATCGTCTTCAAAAGTGAAAATATTTTAGCTTCGCATCCGAGTCTTAACCGACCATATTTTATCTTGAATATAAGAGCTCCTAACCTTCATCTCTTCATCTTTATATGCTCTTATATCAAAAGTGTTTATTAATACTTTAACGCACTCATTTCGGCCATTCATTGTTGTAATATATATATAACTGTGCTAAGGCTTGATTTAATTCCAATCTATCACCTCTAGTGTTCCATGGGAAGAAAATCTTTAAAGCTTATATTATATTTATTTTCCGCACCTTTTTATTCTCGTCCTCACACTTTTGAGTGATTTTATTTTCCGCACATTTTTATTCTCGTCCTCACACTTGTGAGTGATTTTATTTTCCGCATCTTTTTTATCTCGTCCTCACACTTATGAGTGATTTTACTTTCCGCACTATTTTAACGCGTAATAGCGGCCCTCGTTTTATCCTATAGGTAAGCGAGTTACTGTTCTGTCGTGTGAGTTATATTTGTTTGTGGTGTTTAAATTGGCCAAATGATATTATAGTGCAAAACGTTAAAGTTATATTGTTAAACTCTCGTTCAAAGAAATATATACGATTAGTCCAAAATAAGACTACATCGAACGAGAAGTTATTTATCAAACATCCTTAGAGCTACAAAAGCTTAAACAAGGATTTGATATATACATTACTTCGAAAATATATATATTTTCAACAACGAAGTAATTTTAAGTATACTTCGACATTTACGAAAGTCGAACAAAAGTATACGATTATAATCCTTATAAGCCTACGAGCTTAAAGGACTCAATCAACATTTACAAACTCCGAGATATATTCAAATCTCACTAAACGGAGTGTTGTATTAAAAGTATTCTTCGATTTACAAGTCATATCGAATATAAGAATACACATAAAGTCTTAAGCAAATAAAGCTTATAGAACTTAACTCTATATTTGTACAAGAATATTAAAGTCACTCTCGGACATACAAGTCCAAACTCTTTTTATACTAAGGTTTTGTTTCGTAGATATTGTATTCTAACTCTTGCAGTGAGGTGAAGTTGAAGTGAGGTGATTCTCGTTCTAAGACCCAAGTCCTAGGTGCTACGGGGAGTTAGTAGCCTTTGCACCGTGAAGAAGAGGAAAGACCCAAGACCTTTCGTCTAAGACCCAAGACCGGAAAAAGCTAAGGATTCATAGTCTACACAAGGGTTCTACATCAAATTTGAAGAAGTAGCGGGAAGTTGCTGTCTAAGATAAGTTGTGTAGGGTTACAACGACTTTGAGGGAGTAACGGGGAGTTACGGTCCAAGATAAGTCTTGTATTTATTTTTCATTTATTGTGAGGTGGTGTCGGGTAGATACGCACCAATACCAATATTTGTAAGGGTGTAAAGGCTTCTCCGCCTACTAAAGGAGCGAGTTTATTTTTAACGAAATCTCGAGTCCGGAGAGGAGCTCGGGGACTAGAGTAGGGGTGAGCGAATCCATTAGGGGTTGCGCCATCGCGAACCAGGAGAAAACCTCCTGTGTGGTATTTTCTTCCCTTGTCTTTTATTTCTGCACTTATAAACTGCATAACGACTTGGTAAAAGTTTTTCAAAAAAAGGGAAAATTATTTTAAAATGCCATAATATTTTTTAAATTGGATATTAAGCTATTCAACCCCCCCTTCTAGCTTAAATTAGTCCTTTTACGGGACCTAACAATTGGTATCAGAGCGGTGCTTTTTAACGTGTTTGTTGAGTGATTTGCAGATTTACAGGCACAACATAAGTGATCCTACATGGCGTATCTAAATACCATCGGTTGCGGTGAAGGCCTATCTAGCTCTCGCCCTCCTCTATTTGATGGCACCAACTTTGTAACGTGGAAAATGAGGTTTCGTATCTATGCTATATCTCAAGGAGTCAAAGTTTGGATGGCCATAGAAGATGGAGTTGTTATTCCTTCTGAAACAGTTGACGGTGTCATTGTTGAAAAGAAAGTTACTGAATACACTCTCGCCGAAGAAAATATGATGAATATTGCTGCTAAAGCGGAAATGGTTCTCACAAGTGCACTTGCCGAAAAAGAATACAAAAGAGTAAACAATTGCAAGTCCGCACAAGAAATGTGGAACAAACTAGTGGTTACCTACGAAGGAACCATCGATATAAAAGATTCTCGAATGGAAACTTTAATCCATGAATACGAGAACTTCAAACTCCAAGAAGGAGAAAATATCATCGATATTGAAATAAGATTTACTCGTATAATCGATGAATTATCTCAACTCGGAAAGAATTATTCTCGAAATGAAAATAACCGAAGAGTTCTTAAATATTTACCTCCTAGTTGGAAGGTTAAAGTTACTACCATAAAAGAAATGCATAATCTAAATCATTATGACATCGATAGCCTATTCGGAAATCTTCGTGCATACGAAGAAGGCAATCTCCCAGATAAAGTCATTCCTAAAGTGGAAGACAAAAAGAAAAACATGGCTTTAAAAGCTATATTAATCGATGAAAATGAAAACGACGAAGAATTAAACGAAGAACTCCAAGATCTCGATGAAAGCGAAATTGCTTTACTAACGAGACAACTTCGTCGTGTGCTTCAAATCAAAGCTCAAAGATACGGAAAAGGCTTCTCAAATCAAGCAATCAACAAAGAATTTTTAACTCTAAAGGAAGACCTAATTACTCTCAAAATTATAGTCCTAACTATAAAAGTAATTTTCCAACAACGAGCTATAACAAAGGCAATCAAAATACAAATGCCTATAATAATGCCAACAACAATAATAATCCTCCTTACACTCCTCCAAAACATAAAGAGCAAAATTCGGAGGAAACACAAGAAGTTTGTTTCGAGTGTAAGCAATCGGGTCACTTCAAAAGAGAATGTCCTAAGCTAGCTAAAGGAAGAATTCTCGTGGCGGAAAACGGTTGGGATTTAAGTGAAGATGAAGAAGTTCCGGAAGCTAGTGAAGAAGTTGTCAACTTGTGCTTAATGGCTATCGGAGATGAATCTACTTCAACGGGAGCCTCCACTTCTCATCAAGAGGTAAGTCCTAATCTCAACTACATCTCAAATAAATTGCAATTAGATGAATCTAACTTGAATCTAGTTGATATGAGCAAGTATGAATTTAATTGAGCTTGTAGTAGGTATCAACAATAAATATAAAGATGTTGATAAAAGACTCCATCTATTATGGTCCGAGAAAATGAAACTCGAAGAAATGTATCATAATCAAAGTAAAGAGTTTACTCGGATGATGGATATACAAACCCAAAATGAGAATGAAATGACATTTTTAAATGATCAAAATCATCTCTTAAAAGGTGAAGTAAACAACTTCAAAGACCACGCTCTCAATCTTGAAGTAGAAAATGTATCTTTAGTACACCAAGTAGAAGAGTTGGAAAATGAAAGGTTACAATGAAAGGTTACAACTCAATGACAACATTAATAAACTTAATGTTGATCTTTTGAACTTAAAGATTCAAAACGAATCAATAGTTCGAAACAATGTAACGTCTCAATCTCATGTAAACGAAAATGAGCTATCACAAACCTTTGAGTTATAAGAAAAGAAATTACAAGAAGAAACTCAAAGTTTGAAAGAAGAAAATTTCAAGCTCATCTCTCAAATTATGGATCAAGCAAGATTCTTTAACAACAAGATTGATGCTTTAAAAGAAGAAAATGAAAATCTTGAAACTGTTATTCAAAGATTTACTAAAGGCAATGAAATATTAGATAAAATGGTACACACTAAAGTTTCCTATAACCATGAAGGTCTAGGATATAATAAAAATGCTCCTCCTAGAGAAGGGGTTCAACCAAGTGTGCAACCTAGAATAGCTCCTCCTAAACCACAAATCTTAAAATGTACATTTTGCAATAAAAATGGCATTCGGTCTTATATTGCAAATTCAAGAGTGGTGAATTTAAGGGGAAGCATGTATGGATTCGAAAAGGATCTAAACCATACAATAAGGTTGAAAAATAAGTACCATTTAATAGAGTCCTTTATAATGGTCAAAGGCAACAAAGGTTACAACAACCTAAAGTGTTTCAAAATAGAAACTCAATGTATCATAACAATGCAAATAGGTATGCATCTAGAAATCAATATGTCCCTAATCGGAATTTATATCCTAAAAATGCTCCCTACATTGCAAATGATAGATATAATGTGCATCATGTTAATCATAGAGTTTATAATAATGCTAGACCTACATATCATGCTAGACATTATGCATCTAAAAATCTATACATGTCTAACTATGATTATACTATGCCTAGATCTTATAATGCTAATGTTGAGTATGATGTACTAACCCCAGGACCCTCAAGACGAAAGGGTACCTATAAATTTAATTGATCTATGTTGAGTATGATTGAGAAATAAAAGTTCTAATTACTAAATTAGTATTGACTATTTCCAATGAAATATTTGAATAAAAATAAACATATTATATTTCTTACATCTAAAATATTATATATATATATATATATATATATATAATCTCAAATTATGGTATTATATTATTTTTGTATAGGATTTCAGATTCCAGATTGGATATCGGTTCGGTACAACTAAAATCCAAATCAAAATCCAAACTAATTTGGGTTTAAAATTTAAATCTAAAAATAAATCTGAAAATTCGGGTTCATTATATCCAAAATTTCGAGTTTCGGATTGGGTATTATCAGATCGAATTAATTTGACATCCTTATTTATGATTGAAAAAAACTAATATATAATATGCCATTTTATGTTATAAAAGAATAAAAAATTCAACCTACAAACTCCCAAACTGAATATACACATGTTAAGTTGTCATTAGAAACAAGCTGAGCGCAATCACCATAAACTCTAACAGTCATATCTTACTCCAAGAACGTAATATATATTGGATATGTTTGGTTGATTGATAATGTTTATTTTTTTACAGTAAATCAATTCACTAATAAAAGAACAAATAATTTGTAAAAATGATATTGAACGAACACCTAGGAAACTAGATTAGACGAAAATTTCTTTTGTCATAACTACGTTCGTTTAATGGATTGCACAGTAGAGATCCCTTATCATATTGTTAAAACATGCAATTTTTTTTGAGAAACGATCTAATAATTTATAATGGTTGTGAGAAATAAGTGTTTATGAACTTTCAATATGTACTCGAAAATTTGACCGTGATCCATACAAATTTTTTTGACTGAATGAATATGATAAAAATTCTAGAAATCCAAGATACTGTACATTTAAATTATACCAAATTTTCAAAAGAACAAAACTTAAAATATGGTTAAAAAAGCTTATAAAATTGGTAGAAAGTTTCTAAAAAAATTAGAGAAATCAAGTGAAAAACAAAATTAAGAAAAAAATGATAAACAAACATGCTGGTGGAAGTGATTATTCAACGTACTCATAGAATCATTAATGGTTATGTGAAGGATTCAGAAGAGGAAATTATGGTTAGATCGATGATAGGCATAACACAAGAGCCAATAAGTACAATCCTACTAACCGAAAAAATGCTGGTGGAAGGGATATCCTTTGTGACTATCAAAGCCATTTCCCAAGTTAAATTTCTGTTAACTTTTGAGGACTTGGAGCTCAAAAACTAAGGGAGGAAGGCGCTAAGCTTCCTCTTCATCAAGATAAAGGAAGTTTCACTTATTGACATGACAATCCCACGAATGGCGTGGCTCTACTGTGATGGACTTCCGATCGTGGCTTGGAACAAGGAGACGTGGAAAAATATTATAGGAGACTGGGGATACCTTTTATCTAACTGCGAGCCCAGGATGCAGAATGGTATGTTCATAAATTCTAAAGTATGTATACATACACACAAGGTCACTGTAATTTATGAAACCATCAAGGTAATAATTAAGGGTATAGGATACTGGGTTAGGATTAGAGAAGCTGGTAACATTTTTGACAACACCTAGTTAATTAGCACGGGGGGAGAATCACAAACTACACCAAATCCTCACTCTTTGAGCTCATACATATCACTTCAGACCCCTAATCAGTCAAGGAGTCCTCCTCAACCCATAATTCTCCTACCCAATTCTACACTTTCCAACAAGAGGCTCCTAAGTCAACTCACACACTCGATCAAATTCCAATAACAAAGGAACTACCCTCTAACAGTCCAACTACTACAGTAAACAGAGTTCTAATAAGACAAGGCGAAGAAGATCTGATCTGTACAATCAGAGATGATTTAGTCCACTCCTCGGATCAAACATTGGATTCAGACTCTATAGTGGGTAGAGAGACAACTTATCAAAAATCATCATCAGATTAAGAAGGGAGAATGGAAGAGGTCCACACTGTAGTTTCTAATTTGAAGGAACAGATTTTTTAACTCAAGCTGGGAAGAAAGGTAGGTAGACCGAGGAAAAACAAGAAGAATTTAAACTTCTTTGACTTCAAGAGCGAAGGTAAAACAAGTAAAAAATTGATGGAAAAAATAAGGTTCTAAAGCTGCTAGGGGATGGTAAGTCAAAAAAGAAAGATAGGTATTCAAGATAAGCTCATAACAGTTGATGCACAAGTAGATTCAACTTCAGATTTCGTGTCCAAAGATCAAGGAAGTGAGATCTTGGAAATAGGACAACTATTAGGATTGATACCTTACAAGGATTTCGAGACATCGCTAGTGGCCATTCATTCAAACCTTAAGGCATCTGAGCTTCTTAAGAGCCCTGCTACTCCTTCTGGACTTCAAATCAAATGAATTGTACATCCTTTTTAAGTTGGAACTGTAGAGGGTGCAGTAATTCGGTCACTCGGAGGAATATTCGTTCACTAATCTCAGAATCAAAACCACAAGTACTTCTCTTACAGGAAACTAAGTGCACCATGTGGGACTCAACATTCAACAATTCTATATGGAACAATGTAGATCATGGATGGCTTCACTCCCCAAGTGAAGGTTGTTCTAGAGGTCTTCTCATGTCATGGGACCTAAAACATCTCTCCCTAGTCAATCATAGCATTAACAAATTCTGGATTTGGCCTAGGTGGAAGCTGAACAAAGATGATTTGTCTTATTACAACTGTATAAATCTCTATGGACCTCATAACCTGAACAAAAAAAAAGGTATGGGCAGATCTTTCTCTAATCGTAGCAAATTACAAAGATGAACCACTTTGCATATTCGGTGACTTTAACTGTATTAAGAATGAAATGGAGCGCATCAACTGCTCGTATAGAATACAAGACATGAAGGATTTTAGTGCCTTCAAAGTAACAAACGATCTGTCAGATGTGTAATTAGGGAATTCCACCTTCACATTGTTCGGGCCAGGTGGAAAATGCAGTCAACTTGATAGAGCAGTGATCAACTCATCGTGGCTCTCATCTGGCAAGTGCTACCTTCAAGGAATGGGAAAGAAATCATCAGACCACACAGCGCTGCTTTTAAGTTCACAGGAATGCAATTGGGGGAGGAAACCTTTTAGAGCCTTCAATATATGGCTGAAAGATGAGGAGCTATCTAAACAAATCATAAAAGGGTGGCAGGCCATGAATAAGGAGGCAGACCTCAGAGCAAAGTTCAAACTTCTAAAATCTACCTTAAAAGATTGGAATGCCACTCAAGGAAATTTCGGAGATAATATCTTCAATCTGGAGAGGCAGATAAATTTACTAGATCAACTACCCAAATTGACGGCATCACAACAAATAGACAAAACGGAGAAAGAAAGAAAATTGCAAGAGGCATACTTCATATGGGATGGGGTGCTTAAACAAAAATCAAGGCTCAACTGGGAAGCACATGGTGATGCGAATACGAAGTTCTTTCACAACTACGTAAAATTCAGACAATCAAAAAATCATATCCATGGAATTGAAAGTAGAGAAAGGTGGCTAACAAAACCGGAGGACATCAAATATACCTTCTTCAATCACTTCTACAATTTTTTCAGGAAGCCAAAGCCACTTAAAATCTTTTCACTAGGCTCGTTGATATTTAAGAAATTAACACCCAGTAAAACCATGGCTCTAGAGAAGAATTTCAAGGTAGAAGAATTATTCTCAACAATCCATGAAATGGGATCAAACAAAGCATCGGGACCGGATGGAATTACATTAGAATTCATCAAAAAATTCTGGAATATTATGCACTCAGACTTTGTCAAACTTGCTTCTGATTTCCACAATAATGGTTCATTACCTGCAGGCATTAATTCATCTTTTGTCATAGTTATCCCAAAATCTAATAACCCAAGGCTGATCATGGATTATAGACCTATAAGCCTTATAAACTGCTCCTTGAAAGTTCTGCTGAAAACATTATCTAACAGGCTACGATCAGTGATGGATGGAATAGTATCAGAAGAACAATCTGTGTTCCTCAAAGGGAGAAACATCTCAGAAAGTATAATAATAGTGGGAGAAGCAGCTCATAGCATTCAAACAATCCAGGTAAGATGGCCTTATTCTGAAGCTGGACTTTGAGAAAGCTTTTGACTCTGTCAGTTGGAGGTTTCTAATGGAGGTATTTACTAACCTTGGTTTTGGTACGAAATGGAATCTCTGGTTATTCTCAATCCTCTCATCAACTAGAATGTCAATTTTAATCAACGGGAGCCCCACCTCGAAATTTAATCCCTTGAGAGGCATGCGTCAGGGTGATCCACTCTCACCACTACTCTTCAACATAGTTGGTGAGATTCTTCATTTACTCATTATCAAAGCAAAAGAACTTGGAATTATAGAAGGAATATCCCTTGGCTTTAGCCCGTGTCTCAACCATCTTCAATTTGCGGACGACTCCATAATTTTCCTAAAGGGTTCCTCAAAATCTTGTAAGGGTATCAAAATGATTCTGAAAATTTTTGAGATGATGTCGGGACTCAAAATCAACTACAACAAAAGTTCACTGTATACTGGCAAGAAAAATAAACATTCTGCAAGTGCGTGGGTAGATATAATAGGGTGTAAAGTAGGATCCTGGCCTCTTTCTTATCTAGGAACTCCTATTGGTTTGTCACCAAAATCAAAAAAGTTCTGAGTTCCTATTACCAACAAGGTTAAAATCTCTCTTACTTCATGGAGAAGCAACTACCTTAATAAACAGGGAAGATCGATACTCATCAAATCAACATTGAACAGTTTATCGCTTTACTAGATGAGTATCTTTCTATGCCGAAAGGAGTGATAAAGGAGATCGATTTAACAAGGAAAAGATTCTTTTGGGGAGAATTGAAAGGCCCAGATCAGACATCTCGTAAGCTCCATTCAATTATATGGGCGACGGTGTGTGCTAGCAAGGAAAATGGAGGTCTAGGGCTAGGTAATCTAGAATCTAGAAACATTTCTTTTTTAGCTAAATGGTGCTGGAAATTTTGCAAAGATAGAAACAAGCTCTGGCATCGATTTTTAACGGGGAAATATGGAAATCTAACTTCGCTACAAGCAATACAAAGGGATTAACTCTCTCCCTACATGAGATGCATGATCAACTTGCAAAAAACCAGATATCATGTTGTCTTTCAGCATTCCCAGTATAATTGGACCCTAAGAAATGGTTAATCCATAGATTTTTGGAATGACATCTAGCATAGTTCAGGAACTCTCAAGCATCACTTCATAAGGTTATATCAACTAGCAACCAAGAAGAGCATCTCAGTTAAAGACTTCATATCTGGTTGGACCCCAGAAGGAAATGTCCCGTGGAAAAGGGAGCTAAGAGGCTGGGAGTGGGAAGAGGTGGCAAACCTTTCAAACCTAATCAATAATAGCACATTTAAGCCAGGTCAGGACATCCTTCAATAGGACAATATGCAAGGTGAATATATAACAAAGTCATGTTATGACAGACTGGAAAGTACAATCCATACACCTGGGCCTTGGCAAACAATTTGGAGCCTCAAAATTCCTCCAAAGGTAAGATTCTATTTATGGCAGTGTGCACATAAAATTATACCATCGATGGATTTTCTAAAGGCTAGAGGAATAGACATCAGAACAGCATGCAGATGGTGTAATACTCCGGTTGAAGATTTAGATCATATAATGTGGCAATGCAATTTGGCCAGAATGGCATGGAATATCTTCCAAACCTGGATAGAGATTAAAATAGATCTCACAAACCCCCTTGATCTGGGTACCTGTCTTAAACAAATCTCAGGCAAGCTCATAAAGGTGGGGGATCAAATCTGTTTTGTATCAACGATATGGTCAATATGGTTAGCGAGAAACGACTGTGTGTTCAACAATGTCAAGATATCGCAATCCAAACTGGACTTCATCATTAAGCATATAGCTGGAGTGTTATGGCAAACCTGGTACCGAGAGGGCTGGAACATATATGGAATTGTTATCCCTTACAATCATACTACATGCACAACAAGAGATTGAAAAGAGAGTTAGTTGATTTTTGGCTCTCCGTATCAGATCTTATTTGCTTCTCAGATGGAGCATGGAGAAAGAATCAGCACAACACGATGGAGGATGTATAGGTGGCTTTATAATGAACAAATATTATCGAGTCATATTTATATTTTCAGGACCCTCAAAACAAAGGAATGCTTATGAAACTGAAATAGAGGCATTATCTTATCTAATGGCACAAATAAAGGTAACTTCCCATGCCAATGATCACTTCACTTTCCTTTTAGACTCCATCTAAGTAGTGAATCAAATCAACAAACAGAAAAGGAGCACATCTACAGAAATCACCTGTATAAAGGTCAAGGCTGGTCTATTACATAACAACAATTTCATTTTGATCCCAAGAGGTGTCAACTCGGAGGCTGACAACCTAGCCAAATAAGGGAGGCAAAGAACAAATATCGTGGCAGGATGGATTGGCACTTAGTCTTTAGTCAAGCCCATAGGTTTTTATCTAGCCCATAGCGAACAACAGGGCCCAAAGGAGTCTAGAGAGTTATTGGCACTACTAATTATTTAAAATATTCGGTTATCAGTATAATCCACTTGTTGGGCAGGAGGATACTTTCAAAGGAGCAATTAAGGCAAATATTTATCTCTGCATACATATCTGGGTAGTAAAAACGCATACTTATGACAAACCTATTAGCTTTAGCTCATAGGTAAGCATCTTTAGCAGCAGTCTACTCCTTGCAACATTTGGTGATTAGAGGAAACTACTCTGCATTCAATACTATCTATGGACAAAGGGAACAGAAGAAGGATATCTACATCAATTCTCAGAACTCTGAGTTTAAGACTCAAGTCACTATTCATGATATATACAGCTGGGGAGGTTAATGGCATTAAAGTATATAATTACTGAGGAGGGAGAGGCACAGGTATCTCGACTATATATACCCCTCTTTACAAGCACTTGTAAACCACTGAACAACAAACAGCAACATGCCTTTTTACTGGATTCCACCTCCTCCTGGGATGCTCAAAATCAATGTGCATGGCATATCCTCGAGGAACCCTTCTATTCATGGGTTTCGTACGGGAATCGGAGCTGCGTATCGTGACTCAGATGGTGTACTTAAATGCCTAACTATTGGTGTCATCCCTGAACTCTCAACCTTAGGAAATCAGATGTGGGCTATTTATATAGCACTAAGGAGAGCGTTCAAGCTGGGATATCGTGATGTGATAATAGAAACGAACAATTTGGAGGCATTTTTTGTGGTCAAGAACTTTCATGTAGGAGCTCTAGCTGGGGTTTATCACATTGCCTCCCAAATTGATATCTTGCTCAGGGACAGACGCTGGTTTTGCATGATCTCTTACATCGTTCCCTACCGAAACAAAGTGGCAAGGTTCATCTCGAGGCTAGGGAAGAGGCTTTGTAGCATGTTATACACTTGCAATAGGCCTGTGGGAAGAATTACTGGACTGGGATATGGGAATGGGATTGGACGACCCAAGTTACCAGGACATCATTGTTCCAGATGGGGCTCCAAGCCCTGTGGACTTTGATGAAGGGATTCTGCCCTCGGATCGCACGGAAGAGCTAGGCCTAGGTCAAATCGATGCACCAATGCACATTGAGCTGGATAGGGAGGTAGATGGTGATGGCAACCTAGAGGATGTGTCGATGGAAGAAGTGATACTATATTTTAAAATGGTTATCTCTGTTCTCTTTTTAAGAGGGTTCTCTCTTGAATTTTGGCGATTATATATATTTTATATGATAAAAGTTTAATTATACATATAATATTATATGAGCGGTTCAGTTTTTCGGTTCAGTTATAAGGATAAAACCGTAACCGTTCCCTCGGTTCGGTTTGGTTATGGGTTTTTTTCGATTTTGGTTTTTTTCGATTTAGTTATTCGATTTTTCGGTTCGGTTTCGATTTTTCAATTTTTTTGGTCAACCCTAACTTTATAATACATAATTATTAATTTATAGGAATTCATGCCTATGAATGGATGAGTTTATATTGGATTAAAAAGATATGTAACATGTTTTCAACTAATACTATAATATATTTTTATATTAATGGCATTAGATAATAAGATCGATCAATTAAAATCAAGTCCACAACAAAAATATTGTAAGTAAATAACTTCCTTATTTATGGAGTTGAATTTTTTTCACATAGCGGAGACTAAAATATCTTAGAACTTAGAATCAATTTTTACCTTAGATTTTGTATAATCAGTGATTTTGATCACTTGGATTTTGGTCATGTTCCAATAATAGCAATCAGGCTCACTTGAGGGAGAGGGCAATGTACTGTAACTAACACTAAGAAGCCACCTAATAACTTCGATTGCCATTTCATTTTGAATCTGAGTGAGATGCCATCTATCATTATAGTAAAAGTCACTAACCTTTGAGGGACAGTTGTCATTGTGAAAATAGTGCCTCCAGGCATCCACGGCTCATTCCAAAATCTGGTGTTGTGACCATTACCCAACTGGACACGAAGATGCCTAGTAGCAACAAGTCTGAGAGCCAGAATCTTCTTCCATAACCAACAAGTACCTCCGTACCCACATGACCCAAATAATTTGGCATTTGTCGTTTAGAATGGTACAAATCAAGGTAAAAAACTGGGTAGTGTGCCACTTCCGAAGATCTTTTACACCTAGGCCTTCTTCCTCAATGGGTAAGCATAAGTTCTTCCAGGAGACTTTAACACCTCCTTTGGAATATGCGTTTCCCTTCCACGGGAACCTTGTAAACAGTTTTTGCATAATTTTGAAGACTTTATTAGGGATTACAAAATGCTGAGTCCAGGCTTCTTTTTTTAATTATCCAAATTCAATGAAATAAAAGGATTGTATTGCAAAGAGAACTACTTTGAGAAGAGTAAGTCTACCAGAGTACGAAAGATTCCTAGTGGTCTACTTTAGAATCATTTTAGAGAGGCGTTCAACGAGTGGGACACAATTCTGAATAGACAGACGAAATGCAATGAATGGGACGCCCAAGAATTTAACCGGCAGATTACCTCCAGGGAACCAAATAACCCTGTTAAACCATTCCAAAATTTCTGGGCTGGCATTCCTAAAAAAAGGAACTATTCTTATTAGGATTAGGTTTTAAGCCACTCCATTTGGCAAATTTGTCCAAACACTCCATGAGATCCTAGATGGATGTAATATCAACTTTTGAGAAGAGCATGACATCATCTTCAAAGAACATATATATAATGTTGAGCATCTTGCAATTCAATGATGTTTGAAGGGATAATTCAGGTTATTAAGCAGGCAAGAACGGATGTTCATGGCTAAGGTGAATAAGCAAAGGGAATAAAGGATCCCCCTGCCTAAGTCCTCTATTTCCTTCAAAAAAACTCCGTGAGTGTGCAATTCACCTTACTGCAAATCTAGACATGGATATGCAAGTATGAATCCAATTGATGAATTGTGGAGGAAAATTGTATTTGTGTAAACAGGCTAGCAAAAAATCCCAATGAACCAAATCGAAAGCTTTTCTAGATCTATCTTAAGAGCACATATAGGTGTTCCAGTATTTCTTTTGTATCCCCTAAACAATTCTTGTGCCAAAAGAATATTATCAAAGATCTTCCGTCCAGGGATGAAAGCACTTTGTGAAGTATTAATGATACTAGCCATCACCTTTTTTATACGAATAGCTAATATTTTTGCAATACATTTATAAGCGATGTTACACGGGGAGATCGGCCTGAAGCCCGTCATATCAGACGGTGTTGGAACTTTAGGTATGAGGGCTATGGTGGCAGAGTTGATGCCTTTGTGAAGGTAGTTAGCACTGAAAAAGTACTTGACAGCCTTGTAGAAGTCCTGTCCTGCTATATCCCAAACAGATAAATAGAACTCCACCCCATACCCATCAGGTCCTGGGCCTTGTTTTTCTTCATTATTTTCAATGTCTGATAAATTAAAACATATGTGACTGGTTGCGCTGAACTATCCATTTGATTAGCATTTAGGAAGTCACAATCAATGTCCTCCAAATCAATGGGGTCTTCCATATGCTTCACTCTTAATGAATCTTGAAAAAATTGAAAGGCAATCCCAGCAACCTGTTTGTGGCCTGACACCAAGTCACCTAAAGATTTCAAAAAGATAACAGTTTATTGTTATTCCAGTTATCTTTAGCTTGATTAAAGAATAAAGCAGTATTACCATCACTATCTTTTAATCATCAAACTTTAGATTTTTGAGCCCAAAGTTTTTTTTCAATCTCAAGTGCATTATCAAGGTTCCTACAAGCATCAATGTTAGTAGAAAGCAACTGATTATCTGAAGGGTTAGAAGCAAGAGCCTCCTGAATAGAGCTGATATGTTTTCGAGTTAACCTGACATTGTCACTGGTCTTACCTTGTTTTTGAAGAAGGACTTTAAGGGATCTTTAACAAGAACTATGTCAAGTCTCTTAAATATTGGCTAGTCTTCTTGCCTATTCCACCAAGTAAAGAGATCTCCAACAGTATGAAGGTGAACCAACTCCTTATTAAAAATGAATTCCAAGAAATCCTGCATATCTGCATTCCATTGCTGAGGCACATTAACTTGATCCCTGAGTAACCTTCGATCAATACTTCGTTGGACGCATATACAAAAACCCTTCTAAAGGAGAAAGATATAGAGAATGATATATGACAATGGTTGTCTTGAAGACTTTTGATAAAAGCTTAAGTTACAAGGTTGAGCAAGGTACATATATATAGCAAGAACAGCAGGCTGCACATGCTCCATGAACATGGTGGAGACTGCATCGATCGCACTAAGTAATACAAATATACTACTACAAATAGATGCAGTTACATGTGATGAAAGTATGTTAAACATGTGATAGCAAGTTGTTATCATGATGAGCAAGTACAGGGATGCATGTGCTAGCACTAAGAGTTGCAGGAGTTGCAGGAGCTTCATTCCTTAATACGCCCCCTCAAAACGGACGGCCAGGATGAGAGACCGATTTTGCGAGTTAAAGAGAGAAAAGTGGAGCGAGGAAGGGGTTTTGTCAGTGCATCAGCCAGTTGATCATTGGTAGAGATGTGAGCTACTCGTAGGTGTCCAGATTGTACATTTTCCCGAACGAAATGATAATCCAAAGCGAGATGTTTCATTTTTGAGTGAAAAACTGGATTTGCACTCACATATGTAGCTCCTGCATTATCACAGTAGATAACAGGAGTGGTATGTGATGTTAAGCCTAGTTCATGAAAGAGGTTTGTTAGCCACATTACTTCTGCTGTTGCATTTGCAACTGCACGATATTCAGCTTCAGTAGAGAAACGTGCCCGTGTTCGCTGTTTCTTGGAAGTCCATGAAATCGGGTTTTTACCAAGATACACAATGTAGGCAGAGGTTGAGATGTAGTCATCCTTATCACGAGCCCAGTCAGCATCAGAGAAGGCATGTAGATTGAGAGAAGAGTCTTTATGAAGGACAAGGCCTGTAGATAGGGTTCCACCTAAGTAACGAAGTAGTCGTTTCAAGGCTTGCATGTGATCTTCAGTTGGTCTTTGCATGTATTGAGCTAATTTGTTGACAGAGAATGCAACATCAGGTCGTGTAAGGCTAAGGTATTGAAGGCTTCCTATGAGAGTACGATACTCAGTAGGGTCTTGAAGTGGAGTACCTGCCAAAGACAGAGGGGGATGAGTTGCTTGAGGTGTTGCAACTGGTTTGGCATTGTCCATGTTTGCCCTGCATAAGATGTCAGAGATATATTTTCTTTGATTTAGAAATAAACCATTTGGATGGGGTAGAACTTCAACCCCTAGGAAGTAGGATAGAGTGCCTAAATCCTTCAGAGAGAATCGAGAGGAGATGTTGGTTATAAAGGTTTCAAGAATTGTTGAATTATTGCTTGTGACAATGATATCATCTACGTAGACTAATAAATAGATAATGGATCCATTTGAGTTTAGAATGAAGAGAGAGGAATCAGAGATTGAGTTTTTGAAGCCAGATTCCAGTAAGTAAGTTCGTAGCTCTTTGTACCACACCCTTGGGGCTTGTTTAAGGCCGTATAAGCCTTTGTTCAATTTGCAGACAAAGTTTGGATGTATAGCATCACAATAACCTGGTGGTTGAATAGTGTAGACTTCTTCTGTGAGGGTTCCCTGTAAGAAGGCATTGTTAATGTCTAGTTGTCGTAATGGCCAGCCTTGACTAACTGCAAGAGAAAGAATTAGTCGAACAGTGGCAGGTTTGACAACTGGACTGTATGTTTCATTGTAATCAAGACCAGATCGTTGATGGAATCCCTTGGCAACAAGACGTGCCTTGTGTTGAAGAATTTTACCATTTTGATCTCGTTTTATACGAAAAACCCACCTGCAACCAACAACATTTTGTGCAGTGGAGGGTGGTACAAGAGTCCAGGTGTTGTTTCGAAGAAGTGCATTATATTCTTCGTCCATTGCCTTTTTCTAGACAGGATTTTTAAGAGCTTGAGCAACATTTTTAGGAATGGTTTCAGAGTCACTCATTTGAGCAAAAAGATTGAGTTTATCAATAGGTTTGCGGATGTTGTTTTGTAACCTGGTTCTCATTGGGTGAAAAGGCTGTGTTGGGAGTGGAGAGAAGGATGATTCAGAAGAGGTTTCATTAGTTGGTTCTTCAGGAGAGTTCTCATTGGTTGGTGAAAGTTGTGTTGGAACTAGAGTGGGAGGAATAGGGAGTGTAGATACTGGAATAGATATGGGGCACCATTCGTCTAGAAGATGTTGAATAGAGATAGGGGATGAGACAAGATCAGAAAAAGGAAATTTATTTTCCACAAAGTGAACGTGACGAGAGGTGTAGATTTTGTTTGATTTTGGATCAAGACAGTGATAAGCACTTTGAGAGGGTGAATAGCCCACAAAAACACAGGGAGTAGACTTGGATTCTAGTTTATGTTTTGTGTAAGGTTTTAACCATGGATAGCATAAACAGCCAAAGCTTCTGAGTTTTGTATAATTTGGCATTCGTTTGAAAAGTTTAAGGTAGGGGGAAGCTTGTTGTAAGGTTGAAGTTGGGAGACGATTTATGAGATATACTGCTGTTGAACAAGCATTTGTCCAGTATTCCAGTGGCATAGATGCATGAGTTAAGAGAGCAAGGCATGTTTCGACAATATGTCTGTGTCGTCTTTCGGAATAACCATTATGTTGAGGAGTATGGGGAGGTGTAGTAAGTCGTGATACTCCATTTATGGCCAGAAATTCTTTAAGAGCTTCATACTCTCCACCGTTATCTGAGTACAAAGTAATTAGAGGCAGTTGGAAGTAATTTTCAACTAAGGTTTTAAATCTGATGAATACTTGATGTGTGTCTGATTTATGTTTTAATGGATAGAACCATATGTACTTACTGTAGTGATCTACAAAGATGATGTAATATTTAAAGCCATCATGTGAGTAAATTGGAGATGTCCAAAGATCAGTGTAGATATATTGCAGAGGTGCAGTAGAAGATATGGAAGAAACAGAAAAAGGTAGTTGATGACTTTTATTGCAAGAACAAGAATTACAGTCCAATGTGGAAATGCTGGAAACATTCAAATTGTTGGTGGACACAAGATGCCTAAACACCTTAAGTGAGGGATGCCCTAGTCTATGATGCCAGTCGAGTGAAGTGGCTTTGATGCTTGAGAAGACTTGAGGTAGAGATGGTTGAATTTCATAGACGCCTGACCTAGCTAGACCCTGAAGGAGAGACACCCCTGTTTTGAGATCCTTCACATGAAAAGAATCAGGTAAGAATTCTACAAATGCATTATTGTCAGCACAGAGTTGAGATATAGATATGATGTTTCGTGACATTGAGGGTACATAGAGAACATTGTTTAGTGTAATAGAGGAATGTGAGTTAGAAAGGGAAAGAGAACCAATGTGAGAGATGTGTAAACCTGTACCATCACCAATAATTAGTTCCTCAGTACCATCATAGGGAGCATGGAGAGCAAGATTCTGGAGATCAGTTGTGACATGGTGAGATGCACCACTGTCAAGCAGCCATGTTGAGGGAGAAGAGCCAGACATGCTTGCAGCATGTGCTTGTGGGAAGCTAGATTTCTGACCAAATGAGTATGGTCTATTGTTGAGATAGGGTTGTGCAGGTGGTTTTGCATTTGGAAATCGTTGAGTGAATTGGGGGCATTGTGACACAACATGCCCTGGTTTGCGACACCACTGACATTTGCCTAGGAAAGGACGAGGTTCTTTGTTAAAATTGTTGCCTGGTGTTGGCAGAATGCCTGGGTTGCTGGGACGGCCATAGTTGCGATGAGGTGGACGAGTAGAGGCAGCAAAGGCAGTGACAGGAAGAGAGGAGTCATTTTGATTTTGTTGGATTGTGAGTTCACGATTTATTAATTTTTCGTGCAATTCTTCAAAGGAAATTGGAATGTCTCTGCTGTTTACTGATTCAATGATTGAGTTGTAAGGTGTGTCCAGACCAAGTAGTACTCGATCAATAAGATCCTCATGTTCAACTGGTTTTCCCAGGGCAGCAAGATGATCTGCACATGCCTTGATGGATTGCATGTATTCAGTGATTGAACGGTTGCCTTTTGATATACGATTGAACTGATCTTTCAGTTGTTTGATGTGGCCTCTGCTAGGTTTTGCATATGTTTTAGCAAGAATGTCCCAGATGTCTTTAGTTGTTTGAGCTTGAGACACCAATGTGACAAGTGATGGAGAAAGAGTGCCAATTAAAGCACCAAAGAGCAGCTTATCCTGTCGAGTCTAGAATTGATATTCTGGATTAATTTTCTCAACAGCATTAGTGGTTATAGTAGGAGGGGGGAGGGCAGACTGCCATCAATAAATTTGTACAGGTCATAACCTATAAGAATGGCTTCGACCTGCATTTTCCAGGAGAGATAGTTTGTTGGTGTGAGTTTGATAGTATTTTGTATGTTAACAAAGGTGAATGGTTTGGTTGGGTCATTACTGTTTAGGATCTGTGATGAGAGAGTTGAGGGAGTTGAGGGAGTTGAGTCTGCCATGTGTTGAGTTGACAGGAGAAGAGAAGGAATTTGAGAGAGGGAAAGGATCAAGGCTTTGATACCATATAGAGAATGACAGATGACAATGGTTGTCTTGAAGACTTTTGATAAAAGCTTAAGTTACAAGGTTGAGCAAGGTACATATATATAGCAAGAACAGCAGGCTGCACATGCTCCATGAACATGGTGGAGACTGCATCGATCGCACTAAGTAATACAAATATACTACTACAAATAGATGCAGTTACATGTGATGAAAGTATGTTAAACATGTGATAGCAAGTTGTTATCATGATGAGCAAGTACAGGGATGCATGTGCTAGCACTAAGAGTTGCAGGAGTTGCAGGAGCTTCATTCCTTAATAAAAGAAGTGGCTATATGTGTAGCATCACAAGAAATAAATTGGTCCGAAAAATCAACTATTGATATTCTCCAAACAGCAGGATTCTAACCCAACCAGATACGACCATTGGCATGGTGTTGATAGTTGGTCATCAACCAATGTCAATGGGGTCTTATTGATCTAGAAACATAGCAGAATTTCCTTTCCTTTACCCTAGTCTCTAGAATAGCTACCATTTCAACCTTTGTTGATAGTAAGGAAGTTCCTCAACTCCTCACGATGTGGGAATTTATTCAATCCCCTCAACATTCTGTTCTCCTAGGGCTTCAAGGTAAAGAGAGGAGTAGCTACCATTAACATAATATACATACAACTTTTGTATATATAGCTTGGTAATATCTTCATCTTTTATATTGGAACTTTGAATTTCGATTGGGATTTCAAGTTTTATTCTTCCCATTATGATTTGTATCTCAATCTTTATCTTGTATCTATATCTTGAAATCATGTTTTCTTATGTATGTAGATGTTTTTCCATGTTGATTATACTGTAACAATATCATTTCAAAGTTAACTCATGCAGTCAAGAAACAACCTAAAAGAGAGACCGACCTATTTGAATTTTTGGAGTTTTGGCTCTCGAAGAATATACTAACAACTTTTTGAATAAGAGTGTGATGAGATAGCTCAAGTGGTAAGGGCTATCTCCTGTCGTCACAGGTTATGGGTTCGATTCTCGCTCACCCCCGAAATTTGTTAGAACAATTACTCATTTATATGGCATAAAAGCCTAATTATTCAAAAAAAAAATCTTAAATAAAAATATTCCTTCACAAGACAATAATAATTGGATTAAATTCTTCACAAAGGCATTGTGCTCCCCTGCAAAGAATTCATATCAAACCAAATTAAAAAAATTAATAATTTTAATATTTTATAATTATATTATAATATTTATAGTCAGGGCCGGTACTCAGGTATTTTGGATCCAGAAAAAAAAAATTGGGTCCTTTTTTAGAAATATTAAAAAAAAATATCATCTGATGTAAAAGTTTTTTCAACTTTAGCGACTTCCATATTTACTTGTGTTTCCGCAAAAATATTTGGTAGCTTGACTTTCTTCCAAAGTTTTTCAAGTGAATCTTTTAACGGTTTTATTTTCTCTTCTTCTTCCGTTTTACTTGTCCATTTTCATTTATTATTTTCATTATCATATGTTTCCCGGTTGTGCAGGTGCAGGTGCAGGGAGCTTCGCTTGGTGGTATCCAGGGGCATGGTAGGTAAGTCCCGTGTGGAGAAAGCCATGGGCCCAGGTATTGCTATGAACGTTATCGCATGTCCTTTAGATTCCTTTGTTTATTTCACACACCATATATGCCGTGCACATAGCCGAGGGTCTTCACGGAAACAGCCTCCCTACCCTAAAAAGTGGGGGCATAGTCTGCGTACAACCTACCCTCCCCAGACCCTGCTCTGAGCGGGATATACTGGGTATGTTTGGTTTGGTTTGGTTTTTCCGTTTTACTTTTTCTTTTCTTATTACTAGAAGGATATTTCTTAGTAGACATGTTTCTTAACAAAAACAATAATTAATAGAGCAGAGCTAGCAAAATAATAGAACATGAATATGTAGTGAAGCCAACTAGCAATGTGAAAATAGTTCTACCAATCCCAAAACAATTACATCAAAATCAATATGTCCATCGCAAAATCAATATGCCCACAAGATCTCAACTGAAAAAAATATGTCACAATTATTTTACCAAATTATAGTAAACAAGTTAATGCGATGATAAAAAGAAATAAAAATTCTGAAAAACAATAACTGAGACATGATATTACAGCACCATCATTCAAAAAACTTTTCAACCAATCCAACACAAACGAATGGAAATGTAATTATTTGATTCAATCATATGTTTACAATAAATCTAAAAAGAAATTATCTTATTTTTGTGATAATATCAAACATATAAATAAGAAGTAAACAAATTACTTTTAAGAAAGTGGAATATCAAATTAGAATATAAGAGTTGGGACAACAAATCTGCTATATATATAATAGGTCAACATGTCATATTTTATTCGTGTGTAATTTACTATTATGCCCTCAATTTATTATAATTTTACAATTATGTACCCAAGAGTCAACATCAATCAAAATACTAAAATGTCTTCATGTTGTTAGAAGCAAACAGGGGTATAATTTGGTTGTTTGGTTCAACCAACCGTTAAAAGAATAATGATCGTTAGATATTTAGTAAATAGATGATAACCGTTAGATCTAATAATAAGGAATATTTTATATTTAAATCTCTCTTCTAAAGATCTAAGGTTCGAATCCCGTAAACAACAAATTTAAATTAAGATTTATATTATTAGTTTTAAACAATACATGTCATTTATTGAATAACTATTAATATTATTAATAATTTTATTAATTAATATTATAAAGTTAAATTATATCCATAATAAATTATTATACTATATTTTGGTTAATTATATAATTTTAAAAATATTTAAAAGTACTCGTGCTTTGCACGGACTATAAGCTAGTAATTTTAATAAATTTAGTTCACCACTACAACCACTGTACCAAATGCCTATTTGGTTAAATATTAGAATCTATTAGTTTTATCTAGTTGTGCTTTTTAAAAAAATAAAGAAAATATAATTGTTTCGCTCAGGTGCCCCATATTATTCACATATCATGTGTCAATTAATTTTTATATCATAATTTTAATAAATTCGGTTCACCACACAACCGCTATACCAAATGCCTATTTCGTTAAATATTAGAATACATTAGTTTTATGCTGCAATGCTGTTTAAAAAAATCAAGAAAAAATAATTGTTTCGCTCAGGTGCCCCATATTATTCACATATCATGTGCCAAATAAATTTTATATATCTCTATACACATACAAGAATCATATATTTATTCTATTAATAAAACTTGTATCATTTTATCTAATGTAAAAGTTAAAAATTGAATGTAAATATTTTATATAATATTTAGAGGGTCGTTTATTAGAAAAAAAATTCTCATTACTCTAATTATTTGCAAAAACACTTAGGCCCCGTTTGGAAAATCTTATTTCTCAGAAATAATTTAATTATTCTGAAAAAAAGTAAGTAAATATGTACTTTTTTCTAAAATAAGTAACTTATTTTTGCAAGATAACGAATATTAAACTCCCGCTACACATTTTTCTCTAAAAAAAGTATGTAAATACAAATTTTTTTCCGAAATAAGTAACTTATAAGTCGAGTTAAGATTTGTCAAACGGGGCCTTAGTATTGTGAAGTCTCTCCAATGCACGCATATGCATTTAAGTAAATTCTTTGTATCTTTGTCATGTGTGATCATATTTCAAAATCAAAAATTGCACGAGTTGTTTGGGTAAGGTGTTTTTTTGTTTTTATATAGCAGGGATTATAGAGCATGAAACTAGCAAAATTTATCGAGTCTCTCATGTCACTCATACCTAAAATGTGGTGAAAATTATAACGAAGATTAAAATTGCACTTCAGGTCATTCTCGTTTCTTACAATTATTTAGATGACATTGCCAGCTTAGAGATGAAAGAAAATATACACAATACAGACTTAATAGCCGCAACACAATTTTCATTGATAAGATCTGTTAGAAAATTTGGGTTTTAGACCCACATTGTCGAGTCATTTTGAGCTCCGATTTGAGTGTGCCTTGTATGCGTGTTTGCAACAAGTCATGCTTGGAGAGTGTTCTCCTCCGCGAGAGCTTTCCAATGCATATTTAAACACTCAAAACGACTAAGGGATGGATGAGTTATGATTACTCAAAGTTGGTCCCTTAAGAGTGGAAATTTTGTTGTTAAGTTTGAAGTCCCACATAGCAAAGGAAAAGGAGTTTCCTTTGCTTTATATAGTACAACACAAGAGGAGTGTTCACTTGTGTTGGTTAAGTGTTGCACCATCTCATACGCGGGCGCGCAGGGGGGGTGCGAATTGTGGGATTTCGAGGGGAAATTCGAGGCTTCGCAAGCCTTCGGGCTTTCCGCGTGTGCGACCTGCGGACACGAATGTAGCAGAAAATTGGGCCGAATAATCCTGGACTAATTTTGTTAATTATTATTTCCACTGGGTTTGGGCTTAAAGATTTGACTAAATTAATTCGAATTTGGAATTAATTGTGGTAAAATCAATTCCGTTTTTATAACGAATTTTTTGCCACCGCCTTACCTTAATTAATTAACGCGGTTAATTAATAAAGGAAAATTACCACCGAGTTTTTAATTGGGGTAACTGAGTAGCGCACAATTTTTATCATTATCTTTTCGTTACAGTCTTATCTTAATTAACGCGTTTAATTAAGTTAGGCAGATGTGTAGCGAACAAGTCTTGTCTATCCTATAAATACCCCCCTTAGGGTCTAGGATTATTTATTCGAAAAACACATCCTCTACACAGCCTCTTCTTCCTTCGGTGATATTCTTCCTCGTTTCAAGCTCGCTGAGAGTGACGCTATTGTAGCCTCACTGCAATCCGTTTTATCCTGGGAGGCGTTTCGCTCGCACATACGGTGAGGGCAAATACGCTTTAAGGAGACAGTCACGCACTGGACTCGGGTTTTTACGTTCTTGTCTCCTCTTTTATTTGTTTTATTATTCTGTTATTCACACACACACGATCTACTATTTTGTACTATTATCACACATTGTCTAACAATCTTAAAGCGTATTTATTATATCTGTGATCTGTACTTATGTATTTGATTGTTTGTTTGAGTGACAGAATCGATGGAGAATCAAACTATGAACAACACGAACAAGGTGGTTGATCCCAACGCACAGATTGTAACATCTGATGGGGATCACCAGCCGCCGTTAAACCCTATTGCACAGATTATAACATCTGATGGGGGTGCAACGCCGGTTGGACATGTGCCTTCGGGACATGTGCCTGTGGGACATACTGTCATTGGACAGTTTAGTGTTCCGGTTGGATCGACGGTAGTACCACAATCTGGAGTGGCTACCACACATGTTGCACCTGTTGTGCCTACGGTTCCTACAGTGCCCGCTGCACATGCTGAGAAACCTGAGAAGTTCAATGGTACGAACTTCAAACGCTGGCAGCAAAAGATGCTGTTCTATCTGACCACGTTGAATATGGATCGTTACCTCAGGGAGGATCCACCGTTGCTCACTGCTGAGAGTAACACGCAAGCAGTTTATGCTGTTGATGCTTGGAAGCACGCCGATTATATTTGTCGGAATTACGTGCTAAATGGTTTGGCTGACTCGTTATATAACGTGTACAGTACAAAGCCAACATCTAAGGTCTTATGGGAGTCACTTGACCATAATTACAAAACCGAGGATGCTGGGGCTAAGAAGTGGATTGTTGGCCGCTTTCTTGATTATAAGATGGCGGATTCTAAGACTGTGGTCAGTCAGGTGCAAGAACTGCAAGTGATCATCCATGATATTCATGCTGAAGGGATGATCATAAGTGAGTCTTTCCAAGTTGCTGCTGTGATTGAGAAGCTGCCACCTGGATGGAAAGATTTCAAGAACTACCTTAAGCATAAGCGAAAGGAGATGACTATGGAGGATCTGATCGTTAGACTTCGTATTGAAAAAGACAACAGGGGATCCGAGAAGAAGATGAATGTTGCCACTGAAAAAGCAAACATGGTGGAACATAAGCCCAAGAAGAACAATTCTGGTAAAGGGGCAAAGTTGGCACCTAAGGGAGGAATTTCGAAGACGAAGTTTCAAGGGAAGTGCTTTAACTGCGACAAAGTGGGTCATAGGTCTTCTGAGTGTAGGAAGCCTAAGAAGCCTAACAAGAAGAAGGAAGCAAACATGGTCGATGATATCTCTAAGGAGATGGGTGACATAGACCTCTGTGCTACGGTCTCTGAGGTGAACCTGGTTGGCTCTAATCCGAGGGAATGGTGGATTGATACGGGAGCTACAAGGCATGTTTGTTCGGACAAGGCGGTTTTCTCTAGCCTCAAAGCTTCTGATGCTGGTGAGAAGCTTTACATGGGGAATTCAGCAACTTCTACCATTGAAGGGGAAGGCACGGTGATTCTGAAGATGACTTCTGGGAAGCTTATGACTTTGAAGAATGTACTTTATGTGGCTGATATTCGCAAGAACCTTGTGTCTGGTTCCTTGTTGAATAAACATGGCTTTCGTATTGTAATAGAGTCAGATAAAGTTATTTTGTCTAAGAATGGTATGTTTGTAGGCAAGGGTTATGTAACCGATGGGCTTTTTAAGCTCAATGTGATGTCCGTTAAGGACAATAATGAAATAAAGAATTCTTCTGCTTACTTGCTTGAGTCTCCTAATTTATGGCATGCTAGATTAGGACATGTTAATTTTGACACTTTACGACGTTTAAGTGCAAAAGATTACATACCAAAATTGAATATTGATTCAAAACATAAGTGTGAAACTTGTGTTGAGGCAAAATTAACAAGAGCATCGTTTAAACATGTGCAAAGAAACACCAAGGTGCTAGACCTAATACATAGCGACATATGTGATTTAAAATTTGCTCCAACTAGAGGAGGAAACAAGTATTTTATTACATTCATAGATGATTGTACAAAATACTGTTATGTATATTTGCTTAAAAGCAAAGACGAAGCTATTGATAAATTTAAAATCTATAAGGAAGAAGTTGAGACACAACAAAATGAGAAAATCAAAACGATACGAAGTGATCGTGGAGGTGAATATGTTGAACCTTTTGGGGAATTCTGTTCACAACATGGTATAATCCATGAGGTCACTGCACCATATTCCCCTCAGTCTAATGGAGTGGCTGAGAGGAAGAATCGCACTCTCAAGGAGATGATGAATGCGATGTTGTTAAGCTCTGGACTTCCGCAGTCAATGTGGGGGGAAGCCATCTTAAGTGCAACTCATATTTTAAATATGATGATTCGCAAGAATAAGGATGAAAGTCCTTATGAGATGTGGAAGGAAAAGAAACCAAGTTACCAAAATCTGAAAGTGTGGGGGTGCCTTGCAAAGGTACTGATCCCTGCACCTAAGAAGGTGAAGATTGGTCCAAAGACTGTGGATTGTATCTTCATCGGATATCCACCACATAGTACTGCATATCGGTTTCTTGTATATGAATCGAAGATTCCTGAGATTCAAAAGAATACAATTATGGAGTCAAGGAATGCGTCATTCTTTGAGAATGTATTTCCTTGTAATCCTGGAGTCGAACACCCTACGACGTCTAAACGACCTCATGAGTCTATAGTAGACGACAATGAGAATGATGAAAGTGAAGATGGAAATGTGGGGGTAGTGAGAAGGAGCAA
Organism: Saposhnikovia divaricata; assembly: GCA_036435485.1. Taxonomy (NCBI): domain Eukaryota; kingdom Viridiplantae; phylum Streptophyta; class Magnoliopsida; order Apiales; family Apiaceae; genus Saposhnikovia; species Saposhnikovia divaricata. The sequence goes on along the minus strand of CM071594.1, from coordinate 46,753,062 downwards.
AAGACAAAGGAAGGAGAAATCCTATGGGTCAGAGTTTCTGACTTATTTGCTCGAAGAAGGTGATCCGAAAACCTATAGGGAAGCGGTAACATCACCTGATGGACCTATGTGGAAAGAGGCCATCAAAAGTGAAGTAGATTCTATCTTACAGAATCATACTTGGGAGTTAGTGGACTTACCAGCCGGTAGTAAAACACTAGGTAGCAAGTGGGTTTTCAAAAAGAAGTTGAAACCTGATGGGACCATCGATAAGTACAAGGCCAGACTTGTAATCAAAGGATACAAGCAGCAACATGGTCTTGATTACTTTGATACATATTCTCCAGTATAGAGAATTACATCTATAAGGATGATGTTTGCTATCGCTGCAATGCGAAAGTTGACTGTACATCAAATGGATGTGAAGACAGCTTTTCTAAATGGGGATATAGATGAGGAAATCTATATGGAACAACCTGAAGGGTTTGTTGTCCCTGGACAAGAAAGAAAAGTCTGTAGATTGGTGAAATCACTGTATGGCTTGAAGCAAGCGCCTATGAAATGGCATGAGAAATTTGATGAGGTTGTGTTAGCCAGTGGTTTCAAGATCAATGAATGTGATAGTTGCGCCTACTACAAGGATAACGAAAACGGATATGTTATGATGACTTTGTACGTAGATGATCTACTTATTGCCGGTAGCAATGATAAGGTGATCAAATCTACTAAGGACATGTTAAAGGCAAGATTTGACATGAAAGACATGGGTCTAGCAAATGTAATTCTGGGAATTCAAATTTCTAGAACCTCGGAGGGTCTTGCCTTAAGTCAACCACATTCTGTTGACAAGATTCTTGAGAAATTTCTCAAGGATGATGTTGAGACAGCGAGAACACCTGTGGATTTGACTTTACATCTATCCAAGAATAAAGGTGTAGGAGTCTCGCAGTTGGAATACTCACGGATAATTGGAAGTCTGATGTACCTTATGAGTTGTACAAGACCAGACATTGCATACTCAATTAGCAAGTTGAGTAGATTTACGAGTAATCCGGGAGCTGATCACTGGAAAGCGATCATACGAGTACTAAAGTACTTGAGGGGAACTCGAGATTATGGTTTGCATTATGGTAGTTATCCAGCAGTACTAGAAGGATATACTGACGCAAACTGGATATCTAGCAAGAAGGCACTAAAGTCTACGAGTGGTTATGTGTTTACACTAGCTGGAGCAGCAGTGTCATGGAAATCCTCTAAACAAACGGTTATAACTCAGTCCACAATGGAAGCTGAGTTTGTGGCATTAGATAAATACGCACAAGAGGCAGAATATTTACGCCAATTTTTGGAGGATGTTCCGAGATGGCAAAAGCCTGTGACTGCAATAGGACTGCACTGTGATAGTCAGTCTGCTATTGGCAGAGCACAGAGCACAATGTATAATGGAAAGTCCCGTCATATACGACGACGACATAGTTCCATTAGACAGTTAATGTCAACCGGAATTATCACTATTGACTTTATACCGTCAAAGGATAATATTGCGGATCCGCTAACCAAAGGGTTATCAAGAGAACTGGTTGACAAATCATCGAGAGGAATGGGCCTTAAGCCTATTGCTTAACGGCGTCATGGTGGACACCCAACCATTGCTGACTGGAGGTCCCAAGAACTTGGTTCAATGGGCCAACTAAATCATGATGACCAAATCACTGTGGGGGTAACCCCTGGCCTGTTCCTATGATGAGAAACAGTGAGACCCGTAAGGTACGAGGGTAAGCTTTCGAGCTTTTAATGATCTTTCGGTGAATACATGGAGTTCAAAGTTAGAACGCATGGAATTCAGTTGAGTAAACGCGGGTTACTCTATAAGTATAAAGGTCACCTATGTGGGAGAGAAGTGGGGCCACTTCAAAGGAGAGTTGCGAGGCACAATTCTTTAGAAACTCCTGCAGAACCAGGACGATGTTCCATGGCCAAAATGGACATAATCATGAGAGTTGAACGAGTCAGAAAGGATATAGTGATAAGTATATCATCGCTTACACAAACGGTCGAACAGTTCAAAGAGCAAACCTCCACTTTCTACCAGTAAGGTCGGTATGCTTACTCAAGCGAAGGTTCAAGGAGCAAACCTCTACCTATCGTATGCTATATCTGATCGAAGAATTATCACCACATCAAATTCCGTGTCTGTCTGTCTGGTGTGTGCTACTACGATATCAATCTCATCCATGTGGGGGATTGTTAGAAAATGTGGGTTTTAGACCCACATTGTCGAGTCATTTTGAGCTCCGGTTTGAGTGTGCCTTGTATGCGTGTTTGCAACAAGTCATGCTTGGAGAGTGTTCTCCTCCGCGAGAGCTTTCCAATGCATATTTAAACACTCAAAACGACTAAGGGATGGATGAGTTATGATTACTCAAAGTTGGTCCCTTAAGAGTGGAAATTTTGTTGTTAAGTTTGAAGTCCCACATAGCAAAGGAAAAGGAGTTTCCTTTGCTTTATATAGTACAACACAAGAGGAGTGTTCACTTGTGTTGGTTAAGTGTTGCACCATCTCATACGCGGGCGCGCAGGGGGGGTGCGAATTGTGGGATTTCGAGGGGAAATTCGAGGCTTCGCAAGCCTTCGGGCTTTCCGCGTGTGCGACCTGCGGACACGAATGTAGCAGAAAATTGGGCCGAATAATCCCGGACTAGTTTTGTTAATTATTATTTCCACTGGGTTTGGGCTTAAAGATTTGACTAAATTAATTCGAATTTGGAATTAATTGTGGTAAAATCAATTCCGTTTTTATAACGAATTTTTTGCCACCGCCTTACCTTAATTAATTAACGCGGTTAATTAATAAAGGAAAATTACCACCGACTTTTTAATTGGGGTAACTGAGTAGCGCACAAGTTTTATCATTATCTTTTCGTTACAGTCTTATCTTAATTAACGCGTTTAATTAAGTTAGGCAGATGTGTAGCGAACAAGTCTTGTCTATCCTATAAATACCCCCTTAGGGTCTAGGATTATTTATTCGAAAAACACATCCTCTACACAGCCTCTTCTTCCTTCGGTGATATTCTTCCTCGTTTCAAGCTCGCTGAGAGTGACGCTATTGTAGCCTCACTGCAATCCGTTTTATCCTGGGAGGCGTTTCGCTCGCACATACGGTGAGGGCAAATACGCTTTAAGGAGACAGTCACGCACTGGACTCGGGTTTTTACGTTCTTGTCTCCTCTTTTATTTGTTTTATTATTCTGTTATTCACACACACACGATCTACTATTTTGTACTATTATCACACATTGTCTAACAATCTTAAAGCGTATTTATTATATCTGTGATCTGTACTTACGTATTTGATTGTTTGTTTGAGTGACAGAATCGATGGAGAATCAAACTATGAACAACACGAACAAGGTGGTTGATCCCAACGCACAGATTGTAACATCTGATGGGGATCACCAGCCGCCGTTAAACCCTATTGCACAGATTATAACATCTGATGGGGGTGCAACGCCGGTTGGACATGTGCCTTCGGGACATGTGCCTGTGGGACATACTGTCATTGGACAGTTTAGTGTTCCGGTTGGATCGACGGTAGTACCACAATCTGGAGTGGCTACCACACATGTTGCACCTGTTGTGCCTACGGTTCCTACAGTGCCCGCTGCACATGCTGAGAAACCTGAGAAGTTCAATGGTACGAACTTCAAACGCTGGTAGCAAAAGATGCTGTTCTATCTGACCACGTTGAATATGAATCGTTACCTCAGGGAGGATCCACCGTTGCTCACTGCTGAGAGTAACACGCAAGCAGTTGATGCTTGGAAGCACGCCGATTATATTTGTCGGAATTACGTGCTAAATGGTTTGGCTGACTCGTTATATAACGTGTACAGTACAAAGCCAACATCTAAGGTCTTATGGGAGTCACTTGACCATAAGTACAAAACCGAGGATGCTGGGGCTAAGAAGTGGATTGTTGGCCGCTTTCTTGATTATAAGATGGCGGATTCTAAGACTGTGGTCAGTCAGGTGCAAGAACTGCAAGTGATCATCCATGATATTCATGCTGAAGGGATGATCATAAGTGAGTCTTTCCAAGTTGCTGCTGTGATTGAGAAGCTGCCACCTGGATGGAAAGATTTCAAGAACTACCTTAAGCATAAGCGAAAGGAGATGACTATGGAGGATCTGATCGTTAGACTTCGTATTGAAGAAGACAACAGGGGATCCGAGAAGAAGATGAATGTTGCCACTGAAAAAGCAAACATGGTGGAACATAAGCCCAAGAAGAACAATTCTGGTAAAGGGGCAAAGTTGGCACCTAAGGGAGGAATTTCGAAGACGAAGTTTCAAGGGAAGTGCTTTAACTGCGACAAAGTGGGTCATAGGTCTTCTGAGTGTAGGAAGCCTAAGAAGCCTAACAAGAAGAAGGAAGCAAACATGGTCGATGATATCTCTAAGGAGATGGGTGACATAGACCTCTGTGCTACGGTCTCTGAGGTGAACCTGGTTGGCTCTAATCCGAGGGAATGGTGGATTGATACGGGAGCTACAAGGCATGTTTGTTCGGACAAGGCGGTTTTCTCTAGCCTCAAAGCTTCTGATGCTGGTGAGAAGCTTTACATGGGGAATTCAGCAACTTCTACCATTGAAGGGGAAGGCACGGTGATTCTGAAGATGACTTCTGGGAAGCTTATGACTTTGAAGAATGTACTTTATGTGGCTGATATTCGCAAGAACCTTGTGTCTGGTTCCTTGTTGAATAAACATGGCTTTCGTATTGTAATAGAGTCAGATAAAGTTATTTTGTCTAAGAATGGTATGTTTGTAGGCAAGGGTTATGTAACCGATGGGCTTTTTAAGCTCAATGTGATGTCCGTTAAGGACAATAATGAAATAAAGAATTCTTCTGCTTACTTGCTTGAGTCTCCTAATTTATGGCATGCTAGATTAGGACATGTTAATTTTGACACTTTACGACGTTTAAGTGCAAAAGATTACATACCAAAATTGAATATTGATTCAAAACATAAGTGTGAAACTTGTGTTGAGGCAAAATTAACAAGAGCATCGTTTAAACATGTGCAAAGAAACACCAAGGTGCTAGACCTAATACATAGCGACATATGTGATTTAAAATTTGCTCCAACTAGAGGAGGAAACAAGTATTTTATTACATTCATAGATGATTGTACAAAATACTGTTATGTATATTTGCTTAAAAGCAAAGACGAAGCTATTGATAAATTTAAAATCTATAAGGAAGAAGTTGAGACACAACAAAATGAGAAAATCAAAACGATACGAAGTGATCGTGGAGGTGAATATGTTGAACCTTTTGGGGAATTCTGTTCACAACATGGTATAATCCATGAGGTCACTGCACCATATTCCCCTCAGTCTAATGGAGTGGCTGAGAGGAAGAATCGCACTCTCAAGGAGATGATGAATGCGATGTTGTTAAGCTCTGGACTTCCGCAGTCAATGTGGGGGGAAGCCATCTTAAGTGCAACTCATATTTTAAATATGATGATTCGCAAGAATAAGGATGAAAGTCCTTATGAGATGTGGAAGGAAAAGAAACCAAGTTACCAAAATCTGAAAGTGTGGGGGTGCCTTGCAAAGGTACTGATCCCTGCACCTAAGAAGGTGAAGATTGGTCCAAAGACTGTGGATTGTATCTTCATCGGATATCCACCACATAGTACTGCATATCGGTTTCTTGTATATGAATCGAAGATTCCTGAGATTCAAAAGAATACAATTATGGAGTCAAGGAATGCGTCATTCTTTGAGAATGTATTTCCTTGTAATCCTGGAGTCGAACACCCTACGACGTCTAAACGACCTCATGAGTCTATAGTAGACGACAATGAGAATGATGAAAGTGAAGATGGAAATGTGGGGGTAGTGAGAAGGAGCAAAAGACAAAGGAAGGAGAAATCCTATGGGTCAGAGTTTCTGACTTATTTGCTCGAAGAAGGTGATCCGAAAACCTATAGGGAAGCGGTAACATCACCTGATGGACCTATGTGGAAAGAGGCCATCAAAAGTGAAGTAGATTCTATCTTACAGAATCATACTTGGGAGTTAGTGGACTTACCAGCCGGTAGTAAAACACTAGGTAGCAAGTGGGTTTTCAAAAAGAAGTTGAAACCTGATGGGACCATCGATAAGTACAAGGCCAGACTTGTAATCAAAGGATACAAGCAGCAACATGGTCTTGATTACTTTGATACATATTCTCCAGTATCGAGAATTACATCTATAAGGATGATGTTTGCTATCGCTGCAATGCGAAAGTTGACTGTACATCAAATGGATGTGAAGACAGCTTTTCTAAATGGGGATATAGATGAGGAAATCTATATGGAACAACCTGAAGGGTTTGTTGTCCCTGGACAAGAAAGAAAAGTCTGTAGATTGGTGAAATCACTGTATGGCTTGAAGCAAGCGCCTATGAAATGGCATGAGAAATTTGATGAGGTTGTGTTAGCCAGTGGTTTCAAGATCAATGAATGTGATAGTTGCGCCTACTACAAGGATAACGAAAACGGATATGTTATGATGACTTTGTACGTAGATGATCTACTTATTGCCGGTAGCAATGATAAGGTGATCAAATCTACTAAGGACATGTTAAAGGCAAGATTTGACATGAAAGACATGGGTCTAGCAAATGTAATTCTGGGAATTCAAATTTCTAGAACCTCGGAGGGTCTTGCCTTAAGTCAACCACATTATGTTGACAAGATTCTTGAGAAATTTCTCAAGGATGATGTTGAGACAGCGAGAACACCTGTGGATTTGACTTTACATCTATCCAAGAATAAAGGTGTAGGAGTCTCGCAGTTGGAATACTCACGGATAATTGGAAGTCTGATGTACCTTATGAGTTGTACAAGACCAGACATTGCATACTCAATTAGCAAGTTGAGTAGATTTACGAGTAATCCGGGAGCTGATCACTGGAAAGCGATCATACGAGTACTAAAGTACTTGAGGGGAACTCGAGATTATGGTTTGCATTATGGTAGTTATCCAGCAGTACTAGAAGGATATACTGACGCAAACTGGATATCTAGCAAGAAGGCACTAAAGTCTACGAGTGGTTATGTGTTTACACTAGCTGGAGCAGCAGTGTCATGGAAATCCTCTAAACAAACGGTTATAACTCAGTCCACAATGGAAGCTGAGTTTGTGGCATTAGATAAATGCGCACAAGAGGCAGAATATTTACGCCAATTTTTGGAGGATGTTCCGAGATGGCAAAAGCCTGTGACTGCAATAGGACTGCACTGTGATAGTCAGTCTGCTATTGGCAGAGCACAGAGCACAATGTATAATGGAAAGTCCCGTCATATACGACGACGACATAGTTCCATTAGACAGTTAATGTCAACCGGAATTATCACTATTGACTTTATACCGTCAAAGGATAATATTGCGGATCCGCTAACCAAAGGGTTATCAAGAGAACTGGTTGACAAATCATCGAGAGGAATGGGCCTTAAGCCTATTGCTTAACGGCGTCATGGTGGACACCCAACCATTGCTGACTGGAGGTCCCAAGAACTTGGTTCAATGGGCCAACTAAATCATGATGACCAAATCACTGTGGGGGTAACCCCTGGCCTGTTCCTATGATGAGAAACAGTGAGACCCGTAAGGTACGAGGGTAAGCTTTCGAGCTTTTAATGATCTTTCGGTGAATACATGGAGTTCAAGGTTAGAACGCATGGAATTCAGTTGAGTAAACGCGGGTTACTCTATAAGTATAAAGGTCACCTATGTGGGAGAGAAGTGGGGCCGCTTCAAAGGAGAGTTGCGAGGCACAATTCTTTAGAAACTCCTGCAGAACCAGGACGATGTTCCATGGCCAAAATGGACATAATCATGAGAGCTGAACGAGTCAGAAAGGATATAGTGATAAGTATATCATCGCTTACACAAACGGTCGAACAGTTCAAAGAGCAAACCTCCACTGTCTACCAGTAAGGTCGGTATGCTTACTCAAGCGAAGGTTCAAGGAGCAAACCTCTACCTATCGTATGCTATATCTGATCGAAGAATTATCACCACATCAAATTCCGTGTCTGGCTGTCTGGTGTGTGCTACTACGATATCAATCTCATCCATGTGGGGGATTGTTAGAAAATGTGGGTTTTAGACCCACATTGTCGAGTCATTTTGAGCTCCGGTTTGAGTGTGCCTTGTATGCGTGTTTGCAACAAGTCATGCTTGGAGAGTGTTCTCCTCCGCGAGAGCTTTCCAATGCATATTTAAACACTCAAAACGACTAAGGGATGGATGAGTTATGATTACTCAAAGTTGGTCCCTTAAGAGTGGAAATTTTGTTGTTAAGTTTGAAGTCCCACATAGCAAAGGAAAAGGAGTTTCCTTTGCTTTATATAGTACAACACAAGAGGAGTGTTCACTTGTGTTGGTTAAGTGTTGCACCATCTCATACGCGGGCGCGCAGGGGGGGTGCGAATTGTGGGATTTCGAGGGGAAATTCGAGGCTTCGCAAGCCTTCGGGCTTTCCGCGTGTGCGACCTGCGGACACGAATGTAGCAGAAAATTGGGCCGAATAATCCCGGACTAGTTTTGTTAATTATTATTTCCACTGGGTTTGGGCTTAAAGATTTGACTAAATTAATTCGAATTTGGAATTAATTGTGGTAAAATCAATTCCGTTTTTATAACGAATTTTTTGCCACCGCCTTACCTTAATTAATTAACGCGGTTAATTAATAAAGGAAAATTACCACCGACTTTTTAATTGGGGTAACTGAGTAGCGCACAAGTTTTATCATTATCTTTTCGTTACAGTCTTATCTTAATTAACGCGTTTAATTAAGTTAGGCAGATGTGTAGCGAACAAGTCTTGTCTATCCTATAAATACCCCCCTTAGGGTCTAGGATTATTTATTCGAAAAACACATCCTCTACACAGCCTCTTCTTCCTTCGGTGATATTCTTCCTCGTTTCAAGCTCGCTGAGAGTGACGCTATTGTAGCCTCACTGCAATCCGTTTTATCCTGGGAGGCGTTTCGCTCGCACATACGGTGAGGGCAAATACGCTTTAAGGAGACAGTCACGCACTGGACTCGGGTTTTTACGTTCTTGTCTCCTCTTTTATTTGTTTTATTATTCTGTTATTCACACACACACGATCTACTATTTTGTACTATTATCACAGATTGTCTAACAAGATCATACTAAATTATGATGAGATAAAGTCACAATAAATGAAAATTATTAATTATCATAACAATTTTTTCCAACATGTAATGTAAAATGCATCAAATATCGGATCGTCAATACACAAATACAGCAAACAAAATCAGTAAAAAAAATATTTTAATCAAATTAGTGAATATTCCCGTGCCTTGCACGGATATTGAAACTAGTAATAATTAATTAATGTGAGAACTGAGCGCTGAAAATTGAAAGAGGCTGATGCTGATGTGCGTTTTTTTGATTCTGAATTGTGAGTACTAGACGTGGAATAGAGCAGAGAAAAAAATCTCAAAATACACATGTAAAAATAGACTTATACTCAGACATTATTGATATGAAATTTTATAAATTTTATAATTTTGGACCCCTTGAACCCGGTGGATCCAATGCGATCACATTAAATATTCCAAATTTAGTATCTAAATATACTAACGCATCAGTATTTTGAAGAAGAAGGAAAAAAAATGGATGGGCTTTAGGGATGCGTGTGTTAGAGCATATCCAAGGGTGTAAAATCCTTAGCCAAATATCTACATGACATCTAGTTGGCATCTAATGGCACTATTTAGATAATATGTAAAAATTTGAGCACCCCAACCATTTTTTTTTTTTTTTTTGAACACTAGAAAAACATTCTCATTAAGAAGGAAATTCTTCGGGTAACATCTCCACCAACAACTCTGGGGGAGACATAAAACAGTTGTAGCTATTTAACAAACATGAGACTCTTGCCATGAAATGCGCGGCCTTGTTTGTTAGCCTTTTGACAAAACAAATTGATAAATCATTTCTATTCTTCAACCTCTTCTTGCATTCGTCCAAAATGTGTCCAATCTCCAAATGATATGACTCCGAGGCCCTTAATGCTTGCACCACCAGCTGTGAATCAGTTTCTATAATCACGTTATGCAGTCCCATGTTTTCTATCCATCCTAAAGCTTCCAACACACCTATGGCTTCTGCTTCCATAACTGAAATTTCCCCTGCATATTTCATGTTTTTGCCCATAATGAATTGACCTAATTCATTTCGAATTACAAGTCCCAGAGCAAACATATTATCCCCTCTGAATAACGAAGCATCCACATTTAACTTAAGCCATCCTGTCTCAGGAGGTTGCCATTGTGTCTGATTCTCCGAGGATGTTCCCCCTTGTACGTTGTTTCCTGAGGGCTTACTTTTGTTAACCTCCTGCCATTCATGGACTTGTTTAGCACACAATTCGATTGCCATTGCTGGTTGCATACTCTTTCTTTCCCAGACTTTTCTATTCCTCGCGAACCAGATGCCAGATAAAACACTTGCAACCTTCTGAATTATTTCTTCTGGTTCTTTGCTTATTAATTCCAGCAGCCATTTAGGGACTTCTTCTATTTCCTGCATATCAATGTTCAACCCCGATTTTTGCCAGCATTCCATTGCAAACGGGCATTCACAGAATAAGTGTCTTAGGTGTTCAATGTCAGATTCACACATTGGGCACATAATCGTGGTTGCCACCCCTTTTCTTTTCAGCAAAATTCTGACAGGAATGTTGTTTCTGTAAATTCTCCACAGGAACATCCTCGTTCTATGAGGCAAGAACAAATTCCACAATTTATTCCAGCCTTGAGAATCAATTATATTGTCTCTGCAAATATTTTGGGTTGCCCAGTAAACGTAACCTGATTTCACATTATAGGTACCTTTACGAGTTCCTACCCAAGCCAACCTGTCCTTCACATCATTTTGGGGGATTCTTGTTTGGAGAATTAGTTTACTATCTCGAGCATGAAAATCGTGTTCTACCTTATGCACATCCCAGACTTTGCTATTAGGATGGAAGTAAGAGCACACCTTCTCTTCTCTACCATTATTCAACTGATCATCCTCCACTCGAAAATCCATCTTACCTTGTATCCATGGATCTTTAAACACTCTGATTTCCTTGCCATCTCCTATAACCCATCTGTACCCCCCTTTTAGTTTCTCTTTTGCCTCCCATATCCCGTTCCATATGAAACTCGATTCATTGCCTTTGTTGGCCTGCAATATGTGTCTGTCTGGGAAGTATTTTGCCTTGAACGTTCGAGCCACCAATGAGTCCGGTTTAGAGCTAAAGTTCCAGATATGCTTTCCCAATAACGCTATGTTGAATCCATGATCCCTTAGCAAAAAAATATAGATAATGATATTTGGTGAGCTATATTTGTTGAATCAACAAAGCTTTTATGTATAATTTTACATGACCATAATTATAGATAATTTCCTTGGAGCACACATGTTCATCCTTAGCAAAAATTTTACATTATCACTTTAGCTAATGATTATAACTAATCATTTTACATAACACCCTTGGAGATGCTCGAAATGTAAAACAAAATTGAAATAATCGATTCTTAAAAAGAAAAGACAAAGGTAATGGGTTTTAGGGATGCGTGTGTGTTGGTGTAATGCTTCTTTAAAAGAAATCAAGGTTCAAATCCTAATATGTACGTGTGCTTTAACTAAAAATAAATAAAAAAAATCATGGGCTTTATCGTTTATGCGACTCTGGGCAATATTAAAAAGTGTGGTGATGCGGGCCGCGGGGTTGAAGCCATCACCTACCACGTGGCTTTGTTGGACCATCCACACCCCTCGCTGGCTCAGTCATGTGATATCAACCAAACAAGCCCATGTGATATCATCTGACTTTTCTGCAAATCGATGAGATACTTGTAAAATGAAAAGAAAAAAAAAACTAAATTTTCTCTTACATAGAATTAAAACATGATTGCTAAATGCAGTAAAATTTTACTTCATACCATAATGAGAGATTACATTTTTCTCCCTTACTTGTTTTCTGTACAAATGAGTGTCTTTAATACACTAATCAATGAATCCTCCTCATTGGTTCTACATATTCACCCGATATCAAATGTAAAATTGTCAAATACTACTAGTACTGTTCGTTTTTTGAATTTATATTCTATATATTTAAATAAAATATAATTTTCATTTTACAAATTCACAATATTTCAAATTAATATATGTACGATTATTATCTTTTATTTAAAAATAATATATAATCTACTTTTGTCCAATAGATACATGATATTTCATTCAAAAAATTTAGAACAAATTATATTTGGATGGAAACCATCTTTTTGCAAATATTTTAAGAATATAGTGAAATAGCAAAAAAAAATAAAAAAATCGTATTTTTTGTCATTTCTCTATTTAAAAACTAATAAATTGATACTATAATAACATACTTCCTATATCTTTTCATTTACTTTTATGTGTGAATATTATTTTGTATTACATTAAAATAATAAAAATTCATAAAATTAAATTTTAAAATAAAATATGTTTACAATCTAATAACTACTAAATTAATTAAGGAATGTAACATGTATATGTAGATCCAAGCCTATAACTTTGCTAAAATTTGCATTTTTCAGATGTAAAGAAGGAGAATATAAAAATTTAAATAGAGTTGACAATTTCATACACAACACAATAACACAATTCAGGAATGATATGATAATATCGTATTTGTATTTATCTTTTCAATATACAAACATGAAAGGAGAAGAATACAAAAGTACACCGATAAATTTATTGTCCTACGACACGAGACGGAAGTATACAAAATAAATAAATATTTTAAAATTGCATAAATACATATTATTAATAAATATTGTATAAATAAAATTTGTACAAAAAAAGTAAAAAAAATAGTTTCAAATTTATGCTTAACATGATTTGATCACACTTGACTGGTTATGACTTATTGATTTAATATACAAATAGTAAAAATTTGAATGAAAAAATTAAAATTTAATTACTTCTATTTATTATATTATATTTTTATTTTTATTTAAAATTATGTAAAATACGACACAAAAAATAAACAACATAAAACTACACAAATACGAAATTACACGAATCATAAAGAAACGTGTTTGGATTTAACATTTATGTACATGAAATAAATTAATACAATTATGAAGTATAAATTTAAACGTCCTATACTATTAACTACTAGATTCAGTATGTACGTATTTAATATAAAGCGGTCTACTGCAATTTACAAGGTAAAAAGCATTCAATACTTGCAAGGTTATATAACTAATTACTCATTACTGCATAAAGTAATCTTTCACTACATTTAGCAACACCCAATTAAAATCAAAAACGAAGGTTGAGAAAATCTTTTAATTATTAAAGAAATGATTTTTATAATTAGGAAATGAACGAACAATCAATAAATGATACACTATAGTATAGAACAACGAAATTTTGGGTTGAAATTTTGTTTTTAACCACATTGTAAGTCTGTTTGGGTTGAAATTAAATTACTCATCTTCTTCATGTATGAAAAATAACCTCTAAACATTATAAATATTAGTTTTTATTAGAAAATGTGAATTTAAAAAAAAAATGAAGAATTAATTTATATCTCATCCAGTAGACATAAACATTTTTTAATTAAAAACAGAATAAATAATTAAAAACAAGTACAATGATGAATGAGGGAATCATTTATTGGCTGAAAAAGTGGAGGGAGGCATGAGACCACGCGTCCAAGTTGCAGCAGAAAAAGAAAGACACAAAGTCCCACAAAATTTAGAGAAAATCTGCACTGGCCATGTCAGATTGTACGGACATGTCCCACTTTTTCAGGTGAAAACTCAAATACTAATGAAAATGTAACATACTACAAATAAAAATTACTATTAGCTCCATTCCTTTAATTTTTTTTCACGCGGGTAATTGTATTTATAAATAAAAAAATTTCAATTTTGTTCATTTTTTATAAAAAAAAATTTACTTTATACAAACAAAAATTTCAAAAAAATATTATTTATAAGTACCTCTTCCGAATATGTTAAAATGCGTGTAAAAAAAGGTGATTCACATAAATTGGGACATAGAAAGTAATATGTACATAGAATAATATTTGTTATTTAAAATAAAAAAGAGAAGCACTATCTAATTAAGATCATATATATTGTTTTCTTATTTATTTAGAGCGAATACAGTATATGCATGTCAGAAAGAAAAGAGCGAATATATTTTTCAAATCATAACAGAGGACTCGAAAAACACCTTTTTATTAATAGGTAAAATGATATTAACACTAAGACCATGTTAGTTCACAAGATTATAAATTTTTGAATATTCCAATGAAATGTTTGTTGTATAAAAAGTTGTCCAAAAATGATTTTTTTAATGGAAATCTGATGTTTTTATTGGAAATTTGATGTTTGTTAGATGTTTGTTGAAAATGATGTTTTTCTACTTCTTTTTTTAACCAAACAAAATAAAAAGTAACCTATTGCCTTTTGGAAGAAAATGTTTTTACCTCATAATCAAGTGGACAAAAACAACGTAGCAGGTGAGATCAACAGTACCAGTTTTGGTAGGGAATGAGGTGAATAAAACAGACCAAAGTAATGTGGTATGAAATACTTTGGCAAAAATGACGCCATTTCTTTGTTGACGTGAATAAGTGGTCCTTCCTCCGCAATTTCCTATCAACTACGGTAGGAAATGGCTACATATTTCCTACCAGCATCGTTTGTGGTAGGAAATGGTCTTTTGACCTGAAATTAGTAAGAAATGATTAGTAGGAAAAGAGATGATAGGAAATATCCTGATAGAATTTGCTCGTTTTTTTTTGTAATGTTAGTTACTAGTCAACAAATTGATAATATCGACAAGTTTTGATTGAATCTAATGTGAATTGTGGATGTACAATTGTTGGATGATTTAGGGCCATAAATCATGAAGGAGAAGTTTTATTTTGTGCTACCAGGAGTCCGAACCTCTTCGGCCTCAAGAGTTAGCAGAATGCAAAGCTTTAGTTATGGCCTTTAAACTTGGTCGAACTTATGATTATGTAGACGTCATCAATGAGTCGGATTGCAAATGTTTAGTTCATCGTCTTTCTCCTAATGATTTTTTCAAGTTGTTATGGTCACATGTGAATGATAATTGTGTAGCCCATCACCTTACTAGTGTAGTACAATTGGGTGTTGAGCAATTTTAGAAAAATTACTCCCAATAGAAATTGCTCAATATATTTACATGAATATTATGAATCTTTATTGCACTAAACTTTTCCCTAAAAAAGGTTCATATTATTTTCATTCTACTCTATAATGGTTTTTCTAACAAAAATAAACATATTAAGATATAAATATTGAATTAAAAATGTTAAAATTATAAATAAAAAATAAGAAATATTGAAAATAATTTATGCATGGTGATACAAGTTAGTATGATTGAAACTCAAATATTAAAAATTTTGTAACTAGTCGATACTTGAATTTTGGTCGATTGATCTGTATATGAATATACTTTACAATTACATTTAAATTCATAATATTTTAAAAAACTATCATTATTATCAAAATATGTAGATTGCACACATATATACACTTTTAATAAGAGGCGATTTTAAAAAAAAAATACAATTTCCTTATTTAAATTTTACAATTATTTTATTACTACTATATATCTTGGCTCCATTTTTGAAAATCTTTGTCTGAATTTTTTTTCTAAATATTAATTTCCTTTGTTTTAATATTATGAAGAAAATTTGTGGAAAAAGGTGAGAAATTTTACTTTGAGAAATAAATTTTTTCTGAAAAAATAAATTTATTTTTCAAAAATTATGACACCTTCTTCACAAGAGTATTCTTTTCTTGGATAATGTTTATTTTCTAAAGACTATAAAACACATTTAGCAAAAAAAAAAACACAAAATAAAAGATTTAGAAAAACACAATTCAAAAATTAAATAAACACATAAAAACATTTTCCATGGCCTAAAGGTCCTAAATTAGAAGCCTAAAAATCGAGAAAGTGCAAGCTAAAAGTGTCGTAAATTTGTATAGTATCCGATAGACGAAACGAGTTTTGGTGTTGTGCATCTGAAATTTAAACATAAATATGATAAAAAATGATATAACACGAAACTACAAAAGTTCATAAAATTTTAGTATGTATAAAAGTAAATGAGACAAATGTATACCAAACGAAAAGTTAAAAACTTAATTTATACATTATTGTTTATAAAAATTGGTAATTATTTATTTTATACATATTAATTTATATTATATTTATTTTATTTATAAAATTTTACTAAACCAAACCAAACATACGCAGTATATCCGGTTTAGAACGGGGTCTGGGGATGGTAGATTGTACGCAGACCTTGCCCCTATCCTGAAAGTAGGGAGGCTGTTTCCGTGCAGACCCCCAGCTTAGTGCATAGTGCATTAAAAATGAATGATATTTTGGACAATACCTTAACCCGTGGCATGATAGATACAGGACTTACCTCGAATTGAATACAAGCAACATCTATTTTCTTTTTCCGTAGTACATCAACCAGAAATTCAAAGTAGTCATTCGTATCACGTGCCTCCGTAACGACCTTTCATCTAAACTCCTAAAACCGCTAACACAACGATGAACAATATCCCTACTATGATCCATAATGCAAACCTGATCATACATATAGCAACGAACACTGCAACGAAAACCAAATCATTGTTTCTGCCCATCCAATTCCAAAACCAATATAGCATCCTTCGACATATGAATCGAAACTTTCTCATCCATAACCATAAAAAACCTCTCCCCACTCCCATTAAACTTGACAATCGACGCTTCCTTCCCCAACCGACCATAAAAACTCCGTGATTTTATCAATTCTGATTTGTTTTTATGAGTGACTTAAAGAGAATAAATTCGATAGTTTTGGATAGAGGTATATTTATAAAAATTTACTATTAACATCAAATTGTATACTCTAAATTATGTTATTATAATGTATTAATGTATTATATAATAATTATATGTAATATATTTATTGTATGATGTTGTACATTAAAAAGTAAATTCAAACACTACATTTTGTACTAAAAATTTAAATTCATACACATTTTGTATTGTTCTTGGATCAATCGTAGTAAATTGCCGGCGTGACAAGGCTACCCGGCAAGGCAGGGTAATGAAGTAGATGCCCACTTGAAAACAACTAGGGTTTACACTCTGTAACTGCAGTCAAAATATCTGACGAACGCAGTACCACATAATACAGCTATACGCGCAGTAGCCAATTAGAATTACCCAACTGGCCAACTCAAATATAATAAACAAATTATTCTTTTCTAAGTAACAAAGAACCTTTTTTTCCACCATTCTTGTATAATATATTATCTTCCTCCTCAAACAAATGCACTCAGCACTACTTCTCTCTCCTCTCCTCTCTCTCTCTCTCTCTCACTCTCGTTTGCTACTCATCTCCTTTTCCTCAGCCGCAAACTTAAAAATACAGAGGTTCAACAACGGCCCAATAACTATCTCTTATAACGAACCATCCGATAGCTTTCTTACATAGTTCTATAAAGTTTTTGCTTAACTCGATCTCGGCATATGTATATACGGCTATGTATATTTCTTTCTTTCTTTCTTTCTTTTTATACTAATAGTATATAATCCAATTCTATTGTAAGATCTTGATTTAGCTTGTTATTGTGATCTAATTTTTTTGATTGATATTAAGTCATCCGATCGACCTTAGATGTTGCGGTATAAATCTCCCCAATCTGATATGATATGATGCCCTATGTAAATATGTTTGTGTACTGGGTTTTGTATCTTTCTTTGGCCAAGAAAAACCTTAGATGTGTGGATTTTTCTGGCCAAATATACGTGAAGTTACTCAGAGCTCTCAAATTTTAAGGTATATTTTTGTATCAATTTGTGTTAATTTTTTCTTTTTTCTTTTTTTTTTTATTTTTTTTTTCACAACAGAGTTTAAAATAGAAAGTAGGGTTTGCTTGATGATGTACATAGTTAGATACTTACATACAGTATATTCCTTTTCTTGACAAGTGTATATAACAGTATATTCTTGTTGTTTTGGGACCTTGGGTTCACTTACAACTTGAAACATGTTTAAGGGCAAATTTAGACTCCAACACACAGTCTACAAGGGTTTTACCTTCTCTCTGTTTACCTAGATACAAAGTTTCATACCGTGTGTGCGTATTATTACATTTCGATTATATATGTTCATGTGTTCAAGGGCGTATCTATGTAGTGGTCTCTACAGGGATACGTTCCCCAAAAAAAGCATAAATTAGCAAATTTTCATCAAAAGTTTAAGATATGAATGTGTATATTTATAAAGTTCCCCTATTAGAAAAAGTTTAATGCCCTCAAATTTGAGTTGTTTTTTTATGTATCTATATATAGTTATATGATTATAAGTATCATAATTTGGAGATTATATGGTTGGAGTACTAAATTTTAGCGGTTAAATTTCAAAAATGTATAAAATTTATTATTAAAATTTTTTTAAGTTGTGACAACCAATTTTATGATTCAGAAATTTAAGTATATATATATAGTGCCCCGATAGGAATGTTTTTCTGGATTCGCCCTTGCCTGTGTTGCCTTGTTAGTGGTGGTGTACCTGTAAGTGAAATTAAGAAGAAACAGTCGTTGTTTGCTGGTGTAGCATCATCAAGATTCACATGCAAATGCAAGTTGTTGTTCATGATGTTCATGTAAATATTAATTACATTTACATTTTTGTGGCTGCCAATTGGGCAAATTTGGTAATGAGAATCTTGATGATGCTGCTTTGGCAATCAAACGACTAAACATCATGTACGAACCTAGGGCCTATGGGCCTATACTGAGAGTGACCGACTAATCATGTCCGCAAATGGGTGATCTATCATCCCTTCAAGAACTTTTCTTCACTACCTATCAGATGAGCAGCTGTAAGCATTAATGTGGTATTATTCTTTTCAACTGCTTCGTATATTTACATGTTCTCATTTTCTGTTGTGTTTTTAGGACTTCTACTAGCTAGTTTCAAATAATTAGGGTTTCTTTTAGGTATGCTAGGTAGCTAATTACTTAGTAGCTTAATTTATTGCAGGGCCAGCATTCAATCTAAAAAGGGATTAAGAATTTAATGATTCGAATTATAATAGGGTTCGCATAAAGTAGTAATTCAACTGATTGATATAAATCCTCCACACTAATTAATGAGCTTGACATACATTTTACCTCACCATATATAGAACAAGAATTCGTAATACTGATAATCTGATAGTATAGTATATGCTTCTAGTATTATCAGTTTTCATTTTGAATCATAATTACTCAATATTAGGAGGATGACTTAATTATTAGGAACATGTCTTATATTTTAACACTCCCTTCCGAAATAAATCTTTAAGAATATTGAGGGTACAAGGAAATCAATACCATGTGGAAATATCATCTCTCCTGCAATGACATTTTTTAGCAAAATGAAGGTGTTCTAAAATTTGTTGTAATTACAACATAAAACATACGGGTTAAATATCAAAGTGGTCACTGAAGTGGAAGCCATATATCAATTCATTCACCAATCTTTCAGGGGTATCATTTGAATTACTAAAGTCATAATAAATATCAAATTGATACCTTTAAAATGTACTCGAAAATTAAAAATAATTTTTCATTAAGTTCTATACATTTTTCTTGAATGATTCCACAATCAAACGAAAGATTAATAATTCTGGTATTTCTGATAATATATTTAGACTTTTAAAATTTTATTTTCTATTTATTTTTAATTTTATTGTCATTTTCCTTCTTTTAATTAAAAATAAATAATTAAAAAAAATAGTAAATAAAATTTTTAAATTCGAAATATATTATAAAAAATATTAGATATCATAACATTTCATTTGATTACATTAGCATTTAAGAAAAATACGTAGAACTCGATGAAAAATTAAGTTTGCTTCCTGAGTACATATATAGAGGTATTTGTTTGATATTTATTATGACTTTAATGATTCAAATGATACCCTGATCGATGAACGAATTGATATATGGCTTCTGCTTACCACTTTGATACTTAACCGTAAAACATAACATACTGAGTAGAACATATCTGGTTTCTAGTGTTCACTGGTTTGAATTTTCGCTGTTGGGTACTGTCCGCATAATTTATCCTACAAATCAAGTGAGATTAAACTGAATCAAGCTGTTTTGTGATGATCTTGTTCGTAATTTTAGTAGATTGAACATTAATGGTTACTTATATTGATGACTTTTGGGGAGTTATAGTAGTCAATTTGGAGCAATTATGTATTCATCTCTTTAAACTGAAATGGACCTACACTGATACACAACTTTATACAATACGTATACTGGTCCCCATGATATGGACTGGTTTAATTTGTACCTCATTTTGATCAGAGCGGCATTGAAGATTACCAGCACCATGATTATACTTCTCTATCAACCTCCTCTGGAGCATCTTTCCAACTATGTGTTCACATCTTCTGATTAAATTGTCTTTAAATTTGCTTGCATCTTTTACTGGCAAGTCAGTTTCTCATCAGGTCAGTTTCTAATCGCTTAATTAATATGTTTCCTCCAAAGTTTTAAATACAAAATACAAAGTTTATTTTCCATTGGAAGTAATGATTCTGAAATTTTGAATGATTTGTGTGTACGTATAGTACAATGAATAACCTAGCAAGTAATATTAAACATGCAGTTATATATTTTTGCAGTTGAAAGCTTATATAAATGTGTAATTAATTATGTAGGTGAACTAGAATGGCACACATCATATATATGTGTATGTGTGGTGGTTGGAGCTGGTCGGCGACGTTTGCTTTCTCCTGAAGGACGTGGACCACGTACCCAAGGGAACCAGCTTTCTGAACGTTCGATATACTTAAATTTAATCAAGTTTTGAATGTTTTTTAGTCATCATACACCGAGGAATAATCATGATATGTTGAAAGCATTGAGTTAGTTCTTAAGTATGTATGCTATTCTTTCAGTTTATGCTATTTGGGTGTCAAATTATGAAAGTATAGATGGATGTTCAAGTATGTTTGCTATTCATTGATATGTTTTTAATTTGATGCCAAATTAAGTAAGGAAGCCTTTCAATTTGAACACTGAAAGTTTTGCCTGATAATTAGAGATATAAGTTCTGAAACATTCAAGAACGTTATCTTAATTTTATTCATTTATTAATGTAGAATACTTTGAATTTTTTCTGAATTTTTACTCAACTAATAAATTACTCGTAGATGAAGATGTAGAAGATGTTTATATGTGTCAAACTTCAAGCCACATGATATATATATGAATTTGTGCTTCTTCTTCTTTTTTTTCCTCCATGAATTCACTACAAAGATAGTAATTTCGACCTGCATTGATATTCGGTTGAAAATAGTTGCGAAATTCGAGCGAATCCGGACGAATTTAGCCGCACATGCTAAATTCGACCGTATACAGTCGACTTAAGCCGCGATCGAATTTAAGCAGTTGAATTTAACCCTTCTATGTTGTAGTGATTTATGTTCTGCAATACACTTGATGAAATGAACAACTGTCAGAGAGCACTGAGCTCACCTAGCTACAAAGGGTGCAGCAACAAACAAATCAAATCAAGCAGCCAGAGGAGACACCATTTGATGTCGGTTAGTTTCCGTGTTTGTATCTTTCATTCGAGCAATTTTTACACAAACCTCTATTTTATTAAGCTTCAATTATAATTTTTATCATAATTACCCAATTTTTTGTGCATTTTTTACATTTAGATAAATATGTAATCTATCTGTTTGAATTAAAATAGGAGTTGCAGCATAAATAATAAAGTGTAGAGAATATTAACCAATTCACTTATTAATATCTTCATTCCATTTTCATATTTTTAAGCTAAATATTATTATTTCAACTAAAAATATATATTCAATTATTTGGGGGTATATATCAATTTATCATTCCATTTCCTAATCCGTTTTAGTTCTTCCATTCAACTATTTGAAAAAAAATAGCAAATAGCGTAAATTATTTGAAGAAACTAAATTTATTAAAATTGGCCTTATTAGTTTATTCCACTCAACTATTTGAAGAAACTAGCAAATAGGGCAAACTATTTGAAGAAACTAAATTTATTAAAACTGGCCTTAATGCATGTCCTAACTGCATTGGTTCCTAACTGATGATCTACTAGTTAATGTAGAAAATTCATGCAGATAAGGATATATATGTGAAATGACATTTGTGAAGTCATTCATCAATCAACAGTATTTGCAATCAAATGAAACAAAGAAAGCTACAATACCGATCGTTTAAGGTCTTTTTCGACTGAAAATGTGGTCGGAAACCGTACTGTTTCTTGTAGTGATATAAATTAGTTCTTGTTTCAGCTAGATTAGGAATAAGATTTAAGAATGATATAAAAAATTGTATGAAAGTTTGAACAATGTTGCTACAATAATACCAGAAAGAACTACCAGCTGAAGATTGTTAAATTAAAATATGTGGAACAAATTTATCTATTCTCTTGTTAGAAATAGTTTTTCCTACTAAAAAACTGGTTGCAGTAGAATATGGATGGATATTTTGAAAATTATAGGTCATGGCTCATGATAGATGATTAAATAAATTATCGTCTCGCACTTGAAAATCCTCTGGTCCAGAAGTAATCAAAGGTTGCTAATTAGTATGCTAGCTGCAAGTATCAATTTCACTAGCATTAAGTGGATGTGGATATATTATAGCTACAATGATTTTAACCTTCCTTATAATTAGTTTAATTTGGTTAATACACAAAGGAGCTGTACTTCGCTATTTAATGATGGATGGCATTAGCAAACTTTCAACTAGCTATTCATGTTTTTAGCTACTTATAATAGTGTTTTAAAATTCGGCCTATGCGACTGCTAGCTACCTAGGCGCTAGGCGTTACCAAAACGTCTTGAGGTGAGATTAGGCAGAGATGTAGGCAGTTTTTGTGTAAATCGGTCAAAAAATGGTTGAAATCGACCTAGGCAGTCAAAAAGCGGTTTAGATGATCAAAAATCAGTTGAAATGCGATCAAAAATCGGCAAAAATCATTTAAAAATATAAAAATTGGCAAAAATATATAATAAATAAAAATATTAAAAACAATATTTAAATGCAACCGATTAATCCGCCCAATTAAACCCCACCTACCCGATTAAGCTCTAGACAGTACCCGACCGTCCTGAACCGCCTAGCAATTTCTGGAACACTACTTATAATTAAATACCAATCCTAGAAACAGTAAAGATTAAAGTGCATGTGCAAGCAGACACTACACACACAATGACATACTGTAATATTTATGTTTATTCCACTTGAAACAATAAACTTTCTGTGTAGAGATAAAAGGGAAATGTTGGGCTTAATTGTAATTAATTACTCCGTTTTTCCACAAAAGAAAATAAGTATATCAGACATGTTAGTGGGAAGATCGGGTGTGTTATTGTGATTTCGATTAGCTGAGAATATTTTGAAACAAGAATTAAAAGGTCAGTGTAATGAGGATCATATATACTTTATCCATTTGGCTTGAATATAGAATGAACGAAGTGAATGGAATGTGTCGAACCTTATTGTTAATTAAAACCGGATTACAAGTTGAAATAAGGGTGCATCCATAATAAATCATTTTCGGAAATTTTAAAGTTCGAATAGTTGATAACTTAACATGAGACTCAGGTTTAGTTTATAATGCAAGTTCAAAACACAAAGAAAAATAAAAGAAATAGCTTCAAATCTAGACATTCGTAATACCAGTCAGTGGTCCTAATTCCTAAATGCACTGCATACAAAAAAAGGGTACAATAATATAGAGGTCACATATATATCAAGAGAGATCTTGTTGTACTAACAATATCAATTTATTGAGCTGGATTGCGGAGATCATGATGAATATGGGACCTTCTATTTTCCAGCTTGTAGTCTCAGCAGTCAGCAATATTGAGACCAAGTTAGTCTACTACTGGTGGGCACAAATAACAGACTCACCTCACCATTTTACATATTGGTGTACGAATGTCGATTTCATGTGAGAATTGCTTTATACAAAGCAATGTTTTTACATATTGGTGTACGGATGTCGATCTCATATGAGAATTGTTTTATATAAAGCAATGTCTCAATGATATTTCGACCAAAAAGTAGTATCCAATGCGTAACAATTCGATATTTCGGACTATCAAAATTTGTTAAATAAATATTTAATAACTAAATCAAATTCGAAATACAGTCAAAAAATCCAAAAAGCAATATATTGTATCAAAACATATTAAAGTGGTGTCATGGCTGCCACAAAGTTTTAATCAAAATTTAAATAATTATTCAATTATTCAATAAGCAAATCTTAGAATTTACATCCTTTTTGGTCCTATTGCCTGAAACTGAAATGTATTAAAACAGTTAGCTACAAAATTCAACAAATAACTAATCTCGAACAAACTAGTCGGGTCAAGCTATAATTTATATGCATACGGAAAATAAATAAATTTCAAAACAATTTCAAATATTTTCAATACGATTAGATATAATAACTTTTAACCCACAATTTCAACAAATTCACTGCAATCCGCTCACAATGTGGAGATCAAAATATATAAACCGTATGTATATATAAAAACTGGAGAAAACAAACGGCTTATATCCTATTATATCCTATTATATATATCCTATTATATAATAAGAAGGACTTTGGCCAAGAATACCCAAAAAACCTGTATCACATAACAAGAATACCCCAAAGCATTGATGATGACCATAAATATCCCGTTATTACGCATTTCATATGAGAGTAATAGGGTTACGCATTTGATATTGGGGTAACTAGTATAGATTTTTATTCTATTACACATTTGGAGAATGGGTAACCCATTTTCCAAATGCGTAATAGGCTCCCCTGGCAGATCTATTACCCCTCTTCGAAATGCGTAATATGTACAAAATCTATTACCCTTCTTTCAAATGCGTAATATAGGGGTATTTATGGCCATCATCCGTGAATTGTGTTATTCTCGTCACTTTTATTAAAAAATGGGGTATTTATGTCATTGTTTCATAAGAATAAGAGAGATAATAAGGAAGTACTACCATACGTCAAGAGTTCGATTCCCATCAACAACATATTTAATATAATAACTATTTGTTGAACTTTAACTCTTCTATCAAAATACATGTTCGATTCACATAACATAAATTTTAAATTAAAATATGTAGGCTTAAGCCTATTAAGATTGCAGGAGGCCACTTCAAAGAAAAAAAAAACGATTACAGGAAGCAAAGCATGTAGCTATTATCCTTAGGCAAGACTAAGTGCACCACGCAGGACTAAGTGCACCAGCATCATTTGCTTGAATAAATTGATCCAAATAAAGATATAACAAATTAACCACTATAAATCTAACGGATATAAAACAAGGGCACACATGTAAACATTGTTAAGCCATATAATATTATAGTCTATCGATGTATTGAAGAAATAACCACACGAAGAATATAATATATATATATATATATATATATATATATATAGGGTATTGTTCTAATAGAAACTAAAAACTAAACCTAAATTAAATATTTCAAGCTAATCAAATGACCAAATTAGGGGTACTCCAATACAAAAAATGTTTAAAATTATTGTCTCTATTCAACAAAAATAAAAAAAAATTAAAAAAATTTAAAAAAAATTACTGTTCATGTGATGACGTGGCACGTGAACAGTAACTTTTTTTAAAATTTTTTTTAAATATTTTTGTTGAATAGAGCCAAGAATTTTAAACGTTTTTTGTGAAGGTACCCCTAGCGGGGCCATTAAAATAAATGAAATATAATTTATTTAGTGTAGGTTTCTAGTTTCTATTCTAAGGTTGGTTTCTATTTGAACGCTAGCCTATATATATATATATATATATATATATATATATATATATATATATATATATATATATATATATATATATATAATATTTTTATATGATTTGATCTTAGTGGTCGGGTTGGTTTAATCGGATGGACAAACTAGTGAAATCTAACCCAAACCAAAATTTTCGATTTTTCAAAAATATAAAATTATAACCAAACTGAACCGAAAAAAAATCAAAATTTCCGATTTGGTCGGTTTGATTTGATTGATTTGGTCGGTTTTTTAAAAAACCATGCCCACCCCTAACCATACAGATATATGGAGAGAGATAATAGCATGAAAGAGAAACAAGTACAAATCTTATAAAAGAACAAACAAATTCACACATAAATTTACAATAAATATAAAAAGAACAATTACACCAATATATAGATCAGAAAATAATACCTTGCTTAAAAACTAGAATCCTGCTCTACGTCTCTTTCTTTCTCGTTTTGTTTTCCACCGGCTTGCTCTTAGGATTTTAATATTTTACTAACTTATATTCCGTGCAAAATATCGATTATATTTTAATTTTTAACTAGTTGATAAAGTCGCGCTTCACGGCGGCGTTACAATATTTTTAAAAAAATTCAATACATTTACGTTATATTATAATATTAATATTAAATTTTTATAATTAAATAATCTTCTCTAATGAATCAATTTCTTGTTAAATACGATTCTTTCGATTGAGCCGCTCTCTCGTTAAAACGGAAATCCCAACTTTTTAACATATATTATAAAGACTTATATAATATTTTTTATCTATAAAATCAAACCGTAAAAATAAAAAAAAAATTATGACTTCAGTATCAAATTCTTAAAGCTAATACAATCTTTTCTAGCGAGCCGTCTTCCTGTTAAATACATTTCAAGCCGCTCTTATTTGAAACCGAAATTCTAACTTCATTATATAAAGAGAGTAAATTCCAATTTTTATATTCTTTAAACTTTCTAATATTTATGGAGTTTTAAAAGATGAAAATACATCTTATATTTTCTGTATATTATAGATATTCTTGTATTTATTTACAGTGTTCGCATGGGAATGTCTTTCTGTTATGTTAACATATCAAAAAAAAGTTAAAATAGTAAGACTTTTCGTTACGGGAATAATATTACATTTATGGATATATTTTTGTAATGCAAGTATAATTAAATTGTATAAAAAAGTTAAAATAAAGGATTTCTAAGAAAAAAGATGTATAGTTTTAAAAAATCGTATAAGACGTCTTCACCGTCCTCGTATTCTACTTCCAATAAAACATTTTATTTTTTGTATTAATTATATATTTAAACATCTTTTATACAGTCTTATCTAATGAGCCGTTTTCTTGTTATACACAGTTATTACTATTGATTCGCTCTCTCGTTAAGACCAAAAACCTAACTTTTACACATATTACTTGTATGATAATGTTTATCCACAAAAATCAAATCCTAAAAATAAAATATAATTTATAACATCATATGATATTTTAATAGCTAGTACAATTTTTTATAGTGAGCCGTCTTCCCGTTAAACACGTTTCGAGCCGCTCTCGTTTGGGATCTAAATTCTAACTTCATTACATATTATTGATGATACTTATCTTACACAACAATTTTTTTCCTTGAAATCAAAACCTAAAAAATAGAGTGAATTCCAATTTATACTTTCTCTAGATTTTCTAAAATTTTTGGAGTTTTAGAAAATGAAAACACATTTTATTTTCTCTTTATTTTATAGATACTACTGTGTTTATTTAGGATTGCTGCATGAGATTGTTCTTTTACTCATTGTTCTTTTATTATGTTAACACATCAATCCTTTTCTTTTTAAATACGGTGACTTTTTTCATGACAATAGTATTGGATTTATGAATAAATTTTCCTAATATAAATATAATTAACTTATATAAAAAATATATTTTAAGAAGATCGTACTTTCTATAAAATATTTAATTATATGTCTGCTCTATATATTCAAACACCTATTCTAGTTCTAGTAGAACTTTTATTTATATATTTTTTCTATAAATTCGAACTCTTATTCTCTATAAATTCGAACTCCTATTCTACTTCCAATAGAACTTTTAAACGTATGCCTTATAAATACTTATTATACTTCCAATAGAACTTCTAATCATATGTCTTTCCTATAAATTCGAACTCTTCTCCTTTATAAATTAGAACACCTATTAGTTCTAGTAGAACTTTTATTTATATATCTTTTCTATATATTTGAACTCTTATTCTCTATAAATTCGAACTCCTATTCTACTTCCAATAGAATTTTTAATCGTATGCCTTATAAATACTTATTATACTTCCAATAAAACTTCTAATCATATGTCTTCCCTATAAATTCGAACTCTTCTCGTTTATAAATTCGAACACATATTCTACTTCTAATATGTTAAATGATATTATTACATTTATTAGTGTTTAAAATTCTAAAAAATTAAAAAAATCGATTGAGACGATATTAGAGCGCCACCTAAACTCCCGCTATCCTCCTTTATATATATATATATATATATATATATATATATATATATATATATATATATATATATATATATATATATATATATATATTGATTCTAATATGCTAATTGATATTTTTATATTTATTAGTGTTTAAAATTCTAAAAAATTAAAAAAATCGATTGAGACGATATTATAAATACTTATTCTACTTCCAATAGAACTTATAATCATATGTCTTCCCTAAAAATTCGAACTCTTCTCCTCTATAAATTCGAACATCTATTCTACTTCTAATATGTTAAATGATAATATTACATTTATTAGTGTTTAAAATTCTAAAATTCTAGAAAATTAGAAAAATAGATTGAGACGATCTTAGAGCGCCACCTAAACTCCCGCTATCCTCCTTTATATATATACTAGTTGACTAAGCCGCGCTTCGCAGCGGCCTTGTAATATATTTTTAAAAAATTCAAAATATAAATTTAAGAAAGTAATCAAAAAGAAAATATCTATAAATAAATTAATAAACACAATATTGTACAAATTTTAGTATACATAGACAACTAAATAAACTACATACTTATTTTTATGTTGATTGTGTATCACGTTTTTTAGGCCGACACCCGTTGAAATAAATACATATAAGACATGTTTCTCGGCTTGTAATATTTTATAAGTTTTTTAAAAATAAAAAATATTTAAGAAAGAAATCAAAAAGAAAATATCTATAAATAAATTAGTGAACACAGTATTGTACAAATTTTTATGTATATATAGACAACAAAATAAACCAAATACTAATTTTTTACATCGATTTTGTGTCACGTTTCCTTAGGCCGACACCCGTTGTAATATAGATCAAAAAAAGATTTGATTGAATTAATTAAAAGAAGACGTTGGAATATTATGATCAAGAACAATGAGAAGACAAATAACGAAAAATTAACAATTAATAGTAAATAAGTAAAAAGGGCCAACAACATGTTGGTGCAGTGGTTGAGCCACTGGCCTCCTTTGAAGGAGGTCAGGGGTTCGACTCCTGGGTGTGCGTGAGTTTCTTAGTTTGTATTAGGTTTCCTTTCTGTATTTGTAATGGCCGGGGGTCCTTCGGAAACAGCCTCCCTATTGTATAGGGGCATGGTCTGCGTACATTAACCCTCCTCAGACACCACTTTGAGTGGTATTATAACTGAGTAAAGTTTCATTTTTTTTAGTAAATAAGTAAAAAGGGAATGATAAAAGTTCAAATCTTTTGTGCTAAGTTTCTCAAGTGCTTCTATTTCTCAAACAGAGAAAGATCAAATTCTATTTCGAAGGTTCCTCAAACAGAGAAAGATCAAATTCTATCTCGAAGGTGCATGATGAGGCTATAAAAAACAGATTTGTTTGAATTAGTTAAAAGAAGACGTTGGAATATTATGATGAAGAACAATGTGAAGATAATAACGACAAATTAACAATATATAAATAAAGAGGAAATGGTAGAAGTTCAAACATTTTGTGCGAACTTTTTCAAGTTCTTCTACTTATTAAAAAGATAAAGATCTACTAATTCTTGTTCACTCAATAAGTTTTTTTTTGTACCGAAATCACTAACAAAAAAATTCAAAAATCAAAGTAAAGAACAACCAATGGTCACTAATAATCCATAATTATAACTAAAATCATAAGAAATCATAAATATAAAAATAAAACGAAGAAAGCACATATTAAATCAAAAATTACAAACTTTAAAAATCTACCAAAAAAAGCAACCTAAAAATCACAAAAAATCAGTAGCACACACATTGCCATGTACATTGAGAATTAACAAAATAAGAATGAATAAAAAAACTAAAAGAGAAAATATTCGAAGACTAAAGCAAACAGAAGCAAGAAAAGTGCTATAAACATGGTGATAAAATTTGATCATTAGAAACAATGATTGTATATATATAAGAATATAAAATTTATTTTCTATATCGAATATGTAAATTTGAATTATTTTCCTACAAATTAGAAAACCTTTTCTATTTCGAAGATGTTAATATTAATGTTAAAAAGGAAGTTTTGATTTCTTTTTTAAAAATAGGAACTACAAAAGGAAATTTTTAATTTAATTAAAATATAGAAGCTCTAGAAAAATAGATAAATAAACTTGTTGCATAAAAAGTTATTCATGCTCTTGTATTGTTCATTGTAATACATGGATGATTAGTGC
Source organism: Saposhnikovia divaricata (assembly GCA_036435485.1). Classification (NCBI taxonomy): domain Eukaryota; kingdom Viridiplantae; phylum Streptophyta; class Magnoliopsida; order Apiales; family Apiaceae; genus Saposhnikovia; species Saposhnikovia divaricata. The sequence continues at coordinate 46,722,400 of CM071594.1, read as the reverse complement.
TAGAAAAAACTTAAAAAAATTTGATTGATACTTATATGTGTTCTTCTATAGAAGAGATATAAACATTAGCACATAAAGATGACAATGATACCTTATCATAGAAGCGTGGGAATAAATAACGTTATGACCACAATATAGAAACTCATGTAATTTATAGAAGAAGAACAGTACACGTGAAACTAAGAAAGTAAGAATACAAATAATTTCCTTTATATATATAATAGATAATAATAGATTTCTTTTCTATTTCGAATATGTAAATTTGAATTTTTCCTCCATAAAAATTCAAATAAAATTTATTTTCTAAGATTTGAATATGTAAATTTGAATTCTTCTTCCATAAAAATACAAATAATTTTTTTTCTATTTCGAATATGTAAATTTGAATTTTTATTCACTACAAATTCAAAAACTTTTTCTATTTTGAAGATGATAAAGTTAAAAAAAGAAGTTTTGATTTCTTTTCTAAAAAATAGAAACTAAAGGAGGAAGTTTTGATTAAAATATTTAAAATTGAGGGCTCTAGAAAATTAGATAAATATGAATAGAGCAATTCTAGAATATAAATTTCATAACAATAAACCAAAGATTTATGACGTACCAATATATGCTAGTATAAAAGGTGCATATAAAGATTGATGTAACCATAACTATTGGAACTTGATATTTTCTGAAATTTGAAATTTGATTGTTCATTGTAAAGATGATAATTAAATGGCCAAATATAAGATTTAATAAAAATTAAAATATATAGTTTATATAATTACATGATATCTTACCGATTCAACCCTCAAAATCACCTTTTTAAAAAAGGTACCTACTGATAAAACAAAAACATGTATGAAAATTTACGCTAGTCAGAATATGAGAATAAGAAAATGAAAAATCAAATTATATAACAGAGGCATGCAAACGTACTGTTTGTAGGGTTGGAATGGTTTATATAGGACCTGAAATAATCGAAAACGATATCAATCAACAAAAAAAAAACAACCAAAAAATCATTAAAAAGAAGCCATGTATTTAGAATTAAATAAAATAAGAATGAATAAAAAAATTAACTAAAACAAAATAAACGAAGACAAAGGTAAACAGAAGCAAGAAAAGGTCGAGTGATTCTAAAACTCTTGCGGATTCTCCTTTATATATATTTGATTTGATGATTTGATTTGATTTTATCGTTAGAAGCAATGATTGTATATATATAAGACTATAAAATTTCTTTTCTAGTTCGAATATGTAAATTTGAATTCTTCTTCCACAAAAATCCAAATAAAATTTATTTTTTAATTTGAATATGTAAATTTGAATTCTTCTTCCATAAAAATACAAATAAAATTTATTTTCTATTTCGAATATGAAACTTTGAATTTTTATTCACTACAAACTCAAAAACTTTTTCTATTTTGAAGATGATAAAGTTAAAAAAGAAAGTTTTAATTTTTGTTCTAAAAAATAGGAACTAAAGGAGGAAGTTTTGATTTTAATATTTAAAATTGAGGAGCTCTAGAAAATTATATAAATTTATTTTTAAAATTCGAAAACCTTTTCAATTTCGAATATGTAATTTGAATTATTCTTCCCTACAAATTCGTGAACCTTTTCTATTTCAAAGATGTTTATGTTAACGTTTATATTTATGTTAAAAAAGGAAGTTTTAACTTCTTTTCTAAAAAATAGGATTTAAAGAAGGAAATTTTAATTTTACATATTTAAAATAGAGGAGCTCTAGAAAAATAGCGGCGGCCTTATAATTTTTTTAAAAAAATTTTAAATAAAGATCATTTTAAGAAAAAAAACAACAAAAATATTTTTATAATATCAATATAAATTGGTGAACACAATATTGTATAAATTAAATATACGTATATGATAAGATAAATTATTCATATATTTTTCTATACCGATTTTGTTTTACGATTTTTTAGGCCGACACCCGTTGTATATATTATAAAAATACTCAACATACACAATAATAAAAATTTAAATACTAAAATACTCTTTGACTTTGATTTACCGATTTTGCCTCACAATTCTTTTTTAAAATTTTAAATATATCTAAAATATCAATATAAATTGGTGAACACAATATTGTATAAATTAAATATACATAGATAATAAGATAAAATATCCATATATTTTTCTATACCGATATATTCTGAGAATTTTTTCGGCCGACACCCGTTTGTATATATTATAAAAATACTTAGCATACACAATAATAAAAATTTAAATATTAAAATGCTCTTTGACTTTGATTTATCGATTTTGCCTCATAATTTTTAGGCCGACGCCCGTTGTATATATTTTAAAAATACTAAGTATATACAATATAAATCGAGTAAATATGATTACAAACACGGTGATAAAATTTGATTATTAGAAGTAATGATTGTATATATATATATAAGAATATAAAATTTCTTTTCTATTTCGAATATATACTATAAGAATATAATTTTTTTTTTCTATTTCGAATATATAATTTTTTCTTCCCAACAAATTCGAAAACCTTTTCAATTTCGAATATGTAATTTGAGTTCTTCTTCCCTATAAATTCGAATTCGAGAACCTTTCTATTTCAAAGATGTTTATGTTAACGTTTATATTAATGTTAAAAAAAGGAAGTTTTGATTTCTTTTCTAAAAAATAGGGTTTAAAGAAGGAAATTTTAATTTTACATATTTAAAATAGAGGAGCTCTAGAAAAATAGATAAATATGAATCGAGCGATTTTAGAGCTCCACCAAACTCCCGGGGGTTTTCCTTTATCTTCGCGGCGGCCTTGTAATATTTTTTTAAAAATTTTAAAATATAAATTTAAAATAGAAATCAAAAAGAAAATATTTATGAATAAACTAATGAATACAATGTTATACAAATTTTAATATATATAGACAATTAAATAAACTATATACTTATTTTTTATGTTGATTTTGTATCACGTTTACTTAGGCCGACACCCGATGTAATAAATATATATAAAACATGTTTCTTGGTAGCCTTGTAATTTTTTTTAAAAATTTTCAAAATATTGACTATTCAAGAAATAAATAAATAAATATCTATAAATAAATTAAAGAACTTAATATAATTCAAATTATATATATATATATATATATATATATACCATATACTTATTTTTTACGTCGATTTGGTGTCATATTTTCTTAGGCCGACACCCGATGTAATAAATAATTATAGATAAAAAACAAATTTAATTGAATTAATTAAATAATACTTATTTTTTACGTCGATTTTGTGTCACGTTTTTTTAGGCCGACACCCGTTGTAATAAATTCGTATAGATAAAAAAGAGCATATTTGATTGAATAAATTAAAAGAACACGTTAGAATATTATGATCAAGAACAATGAGAAGATAATAATGATAAATTATCAATTAATAATAAATAAATAGGGAATGGTAAAAGTTCAAACCTTTCATATATATAAAATAGTAGATTTTGAAAACAAAAGCAAAAATAAGCAAGAAAAAGGGTTACAAACATTGTGATAAAATTTGATCGTTATAATCTATGATTGTATAGATATAAAAATATAAAATTTATTTTTTATTTCAAATATAGATAAGAATTTTTTTTCCCAATTTTAAAAATGTAAATTTGATTTGTTTTTCAATACAAATTTAAAACCTTTTCTATTTCGAAGATGTTAATGTTATAGAATTTATTTTCTATTTCGAATATATAAATTTTATTTTTTCTTCCCTAAAAATTCGAAAACCTTTTCTATTTCGAAGATGTTAGTGCTGTTGTTAATAAAGGAAGTTTTGACTTGTTTTCTAAAAAATAGGAAGTAAATAATCTATTTTGAATATATAAATTTGACTTTTTCTTCCCTACAAATTCGAAAACCTTTGCTATTTCGAAGATATTAGTGCTGATGTTAATAAAGGAAGTTTTGACTTCTTTTCTAAAAAATAGGAACTAAATAAGGAAGTTTTGATTTTATTATTAAAAATAGAGGAGCTCTAGAAAAAAAAGATAAATACGAATCGAGCGATTCTAGAGCTCGACCAAACTCCCGGGGGTTTTCCTTTATATATATAATAGATATATTGATTTTTAAAATTTTAAAATTCGTGATTAAATATAATAGAATTTAATAATACTAGCTTATAACCCGTGCAATGCACGGATTTCTTTTGATATGTATTAAATTTTATTTTATGTTACAATTATATTTTTATATAATCATTATTTACAATATTTTATTTAAATTTTAATTTACATAATTTAAAATAAATTTAATTAATGATATGCATAGTTTAAAATTTATAGTATAAAATTTCAAATAAGTATGTCGTTGATGCAATTCGAACCTTGAAATTTTAGTAAATTAATTTAATCATATAATATATTTAATCATTAGATTTAACGATTCTATTTTTTTACTAAAAATCTAATGGTCATTATTCGTAGTATACGGATTTCTATTATATTTTGTTCGTGATTAGAAGATATGGTGTAATATTTTTTGGTATATATTAATTATTGCAAATTTTTGTTTTAAATTAAAAGTTAACGTGTTTTAATTAGAAAAAAAATATTATTGATTGGAAAATATGATATTTTAGGTGTTTATAAAAATTAATATCATCAATTAAAAGTAAACATGTTTTAATTAAAAAGGCAATCGGATAATTATCATTAATCATATTATTTTATTATTTATTTTAAAATTAGGATGACCATGCCGAAAACCGAATCGACAAACTTTCAATGCCTGTGCGATGCACAGGTTTCTTTTATTTTGTTATAAATTTTATTTAATATTATAATTATGTTTTTATATAATCATCATTTTTAATAATTTTTTAATTTAATATACTTATGTTTTCGGATTATACAAAGGTTTCCTTATTATAAACAACGCATACGGATTTTTAATATATTTTATTAATAATTGAAAAGTATGGTGTGATATTTTCGGGTATATATTAACGATTGTAAGATTAGTTTTAAATAAAAAAAGGTAACGTATTTTAATTCGAAAGAAATATTAATGGTTGGAAGATATGAGACGATTGATATTTTTAGGTATTTATAAAAGATAATATCTTGTAAAAAAGGCAATTGACTAATTATCATTAATTATATTATGTTATGTTTTTATTTATATTAGGTGTTTTAATAGCATAGATATCGGGTATATATTAATGATTGTAATATTAGTTTTAATTCAAAAAGGTAACGTGTTTTAATTCGAAAGAAATATTAATGATTGGAAGATATGATAGACTGATATTTTTAGATGTTTATAAAAGGTAATATCTTCAACTGAAAGTAAATGTAAAAAAGGCAATTGATTAATTACCATTAATTATATTATGTTATGTTATTATTTATTTTAGGTGTTTTAGTACTATAGATATCGTGATATCATATATATTTTTCTTTATAATGAAGGGTAAATAAGTAAACTCACGAAGTACCAAAAAACATGTACCAAAAAATAGGTACCAAAACTTTTAATGTTTCGACTTTTATATAATAGTGTAGATGTGATCAATTTAATAATAATTTTATTTATACTTTTAGAATTAATATAAATAATGGGATTCGAATCTTAAATATGAAATCATTTTAAATATCATATTTAGCGGATAACAATCTAACGATTTTAGTTAAAAAGAATAACCCAAAGAAGGTAGGAATCATATTACAAATTTCAGATTATATCATATTTTACTTATTATTTTTTAGTATAGACTTGTTAGATTGGATCTTGCGTCTAATTTTATTTTATTTTTTTAAAAAAAATATAGATAGGGTGTCAACTAAACTATAAATTTTACCCATTTTATCTATTACAATTTAGTATATAGACTTGTGTTAGGTCCGATAAGATTGTAGAAGGGGGGGTTGAATACAATCTTTACCTTTTTATCGAAATTTGTCCTTTAAATTAAATTTGATAAAGACAAATTTATCTGCGGAATTATTTAACACAATTTTTCAAGTTGAATATAACTGTATATTAACTTGATGTGGTGTTACAAAATCAGTATAACAACTTATCAAGATGTTAATAACTAATTAGAAAATTCGACATGAACTTTTCTAATTTAGTTAATAATAATCAAGATAAGAACTAGGAAACTTAATTCGCTAGTAGTACAAGAATCACAAATAAACAAGTTCTATCGGATAGAATATCACAAAGATGAAGAACTTGATTTTCTGGGAATTGTTTAAGCTTTGGTGTTCTTGAGAGAGAGAATTCTGGTCTTGATGATATGTTTTCTGCTGTGTTTTCTCCGTTATGACTTAATCTGGTATGTTCTGTTCTTTTATATCAACAACAGGTCTTGCTGGCTTTCTGTAAGATATTTAACTGCTCCAGCATGACTTAAACAGCTTCCAAGACTTGATTTTCCTTCAATAAGACTTACACAAACCTCCATTAAGACCTAAAATGTGTCGGTAAGACTTACCAGAATTTCGGTAAGACTTATAACAGCTGGCAGAGGTCGGTAGGACTTAAATCAGGTCGGTAAGACTTAATCCTGAAAAGGCTTCTGTCGGCAAGACTTAAATTAAGTCTTACCGAATTTTACCTCCTCCAAGACTTAATCAATTTTCTTACTTTAAGTCTTATTGATCCATTTAATTAGTTAATGTTTTAACTAATTCATATTTAATTGATACAATAATTAATTTAATTAATAAATTAATTCTATCAGAATTAATTCATTTAATTAAATCAACTAAATTAATTTATATAAATTATAAATGAATTTAATTAAATCAATAAATAATTAATTTAATTCTTACAAACCACTAAAGGTAGTAAAGAATTACCACTGATTTGTGTTGACGTTCGATGTACTGTCTGGTTCATGAACGACTAACTTCAATGACGCTTCTTCACTTTTGACTTTAGGTTGTGGTTTATTTCTTCTCTCAATTCTCTTGTACTGTAACTGATCTTCAAACTATCACTCGAAAAATCTCTGTCACTGTTCAAATGAATCCATTAACTTCAATGTTGTACTGGGGCTTGATCAGATAACTGAATCGTCTTCCAGTGTATGACATCAAAACTATAGATTGACTTTTCTTCTTTCTTCTGACAGATAATACTTCTTGAGATTCCTGTGACAGTTCATATGTATATTTACTTATTACAATTTGGTTTAAGTTGATTAGGATCCTCTAACTACAAATAGGCTGAGTCATATGCCTTTCAATCTCCCCCTATTTGTTTGTTAGACAATAACAAGCAAATTCCTAGAGGATACCTCAACTAATCCAACTTAACCAAATGAAAGATAAAACTTTAAATACTAAGTAAATATGAAAAAAAATTCTGGTTTATATTTAACATTTTCCAGATTCAAACATGAAAGATAATTACAAGATAGATGATCCTCTAGACTGATCATATGATATAAATTCCTATCAAGATTTATCTAGGCTCCAAAGATATAACATGTAGAGCAATTCTTTATCTTCAATTGTCTTCCCTTCTGAATTCTCCTTCTTCTGGCTCATCTGTGACTTGAAGTTTCATATGTAGATCAGAATCAACAAGACGTTCTCTTCTAGATGACAATCCTTGAGGTAAGACTAAAGGAATTCCAAGCTTCTTTCTCAGTTCACCTTGAAATTTCTTGTAATCTTTTATGTTCGTTTGTGCATAGGAACGAATGTGATCTGCAGCTATTACCTTTTCTTCAGTCAAGTATCCATGATTTCTGAGAGCATATTCAGCATATACCAAGTGCTTTGCATGATGTTCGTATAGCTCATCTGTCTGAAGATTGATTGTGTGAAGTACCTCTCCCTTAAGAAATTTTACTTGTGGAGGTTCCTTAATCACTTCTAGTCCAGCTCTTTCAGTAAATTCTTTGAACTTTTCATGTAACAATACACCTAGCTCAGAAGATGTTCTTACCTTAGGCCTAAGTACCCATATCTCTATCAGTGATCTGTCATAAAAGAACTGAATAGATACTCTGAATGTTCCAACTTTATGACAATCTACAAATATTACTAGCTCATCAGATTTGGGTTCAAATGCAGTAGTTATCCTGATGACTTCTACCTGTAAGGCCTTTATATACATTTCATGAATTGGATTTGCCCGTTTGAATTCTTCGAGAATTTGTCCAAGACGACGATCTTCATAATCAGAACTCTGAGGTGAATCAATTGCTCTTTGAGCACGTTCCCATTTGTCACCGCTCTTTAGTCTGATATATGTTTTTCTCTTCTCAACATTTATAGCATGTAGTCTTTGTAATGCTTGCTGTTCAGCTTTCTGAAGTTCTTCATTTCGTGCAATTTGCTCTAAAGATTTTTGAAGTTTTTCTTCTCTCAGTTGCAAATTAGCTTCCCTTTGAGCAAATAATTCTTCAGATTCTTTCTCAGCTTGTTGAGCTTCAAATTCAGATATCACTGGTCCTTCATCTTCCCAGTGACTAAGATCAGGTTCAGGAAGTTCTTCACCTTGATCTGGGAATTCAAGATCAGCAAAAACATCGAAGTTATCCGGTTCACCCGAGTAATAATAACCTGTGTTCTTGTCTTGAGTATCTTCTTCAGTTTGTTCAACTACTTTCTTCCTCTTATCTTCACCTTGGTCAGATCTACCAGATTTTCCTTCTCCTCCCTCTCTTTCTTTAGTAGTTTTATCTTGTGACCCCTTTGATTTCTCCCCCTTAGTTGAGGAATCCTCTACAGACTTATCAGTTGGCCCAGCTTCAGGATCTTGTTCATCATCATCACCACCCTTACTTGTAAAGAATTCAATTTCTTCATTTGTAGGTTTGCGACTTTGACTTACAAGATTAAACAAATGTCTTAACCCTTTAGCCTGGTGTGCATTTTGCTTTTCGATCTGGTCCAGACGAGAATCAGTAGATTCTTGATTGTGCTGTACCTCTGACTGTAGATTATCAACTTTCAAGGAAAGCTCAGAAATTAACATGTCTTGAGCAACAGTAATATCTCCAGAGTCATCAAGTGCCTTTTCATGAGAGAGTTCGAGAGATTCTATCTTCTTGGTGAAAGATGCCTTTAAGTAGTTTATGTCATTCTTCATTACAGCAAGCTGACTGTTGACAGAGGTGGATGTAGAAGATCGCTCACCCACTTGTGCTCTAAGAATTTCTGTTTCAGCCTTGCTGACTGCAAGTTCTTTCTCTAAAGCAGTTATCTTTTCTAATAATAAGAGAGTGTATGTGTCAGTGTGTGCGCTCACCTGACGTTCACTTTGAGATCCACTCACCTGAAGTGCATGTGTTTCACTCAATTTTATGGTATTCCTCACATCACTCCTCTCAGATTCCTTAGCTGCTTCCAGATTTGTACCTGCATGTAAAATCACCCTAGCCTCCTCTGGGAAGGTCAGTGGTGGTGCAATGGGAGTTCGCAAATCCCTGTCCTTAATCAAATCTACTTGAACATTTGAAATTGTTGACTGAATTGCTTCAGTAGTAGATTGATTAAGTTGCCTTCCACCTTCTTCAGTCGAAACTGCGAGTGGAAAATCCCTTGTGGGAGCCAGGAGTGTTTGTCCTGGGAGGGGAGATGATGGTTCTATTAAAGTTGGCTGAGAACCAAGATTTCCCTCTAAAGCCTGTGAAGACTCTTCTACCGTAACTATGGTAGGCACTGTCACATTTTCTACGTGCTCTCCTTGCAGTGTGTCCTGAGACTCATTTAAAGGTATGTCTTCCCCCATTGTGAGTAATAGAGGAGGTGTGCTTGACTCACTACAAGGTGCCACGGCCCTATGGCGAATTTCAATAGAATCATCCTGTTGAGAAGATGATTCTAGTAACTGTGTAACGGCCATATCAATTTCCATATCCTGTTGGGAGGATACAGACGGGCTTACAGTTGCCTCAGTTTGAGTTCTACTTTTCTTTTCTAGAGGCAGAGCTGTGGGTTCACTCATACTGCCACTACTGATTCGACTTCTTTTGACTTGCAATTTCTTTCTGGGGTGAAAAGATATGAGTTTTGGTGGTTGAGTGTTTGGCTCTATGACCTTGGTTAGAGGTTGTGGTACTACAGCCCCTTGGTCAGACCTACCAACCACTTGGGTTCCAGAAATAGATTGAGAAGCAGTAGTAGTTTGAGGAACAGAAGGCAATACCTGGTCAGCTGATTCCGCAACAGTCTCTGATAAGATGGGTTGATCCAATTCAGGTTCAGGGACAGATGCAGTTTCTTGCACTGGATGTTCAACAGCAAGAGCAGCTGGCTGAGGAACAATTTGCTGAGCAGGTTCAACTTGTTGATTGTCTTGATTTTCATTATCAACAAGTATGTTTTCCACTGGTGGTTCAGGGTTTTGTTCTGGTTGTTCAGGTTCTGGTACAGGTTCAATAACAGGTAGTTGTATATAGTTTGACATGTATTGGGTGACAACTACAGGTATGTTTGTGAATTTTGGCTTGTTGCTGTACTCAGTGAACAATCTGGTAGTAGGTTTACCTGACGCCAGTGACTCTCCATTCAGAAATTGGGCTTGGTTTTCTAGTTCCACAAGATGATTAAAAATCAATGATAAGAATCTTGGATAATAACATGAAACTTTATGTCCATTATCAAAATTCTTCTTTGCATTAATGATTCTTCTAACCATCGGAACACACAGTAGTCTGCCAATATTAATCCTTCGGTTATGTGCAACTGCATATCCAATATGCTGCAAGAAGGATGGTAATACCCCAAAGTTCCCTTTTGTAGTGTTGGCAAAGACTCTACCTAGTGTGTCAAACAGATAATCCCATTCCTGAATAAAGTTCTTTTTATTCCAGACAGTCTGATCAGGACTGTCTTGATAAAATACACCATTTAAAAAATTTATCATTTCTTGATCTGATGGTAATTCTTCGAAATTATCAGTTGGAAAATTTAAGACCGTATTTATTGTATTTTCATTCAATGTGTACTGATTATCTCCTACAGAGAAGACAAAAGATCTGTTATCATTAGAAATGACAGCAGTAGTACACATGATTCGCAAAGGTTCAATTTTCAGAGGAGCATCCAATCTCAAAGCATTGCGAACCAATGAATTTTCATTTAAAAACTGAATCCACGGTCGAAAACATTCAACTGAACATTTTTCTGGATCAAAATAACCGATTAAATTATGTTTAATAATTTCAAATCGATCAGCCATTTTAATCAAGATTTAATTTCCTTGAAAATTTCAGATTTTACAAATTTTTAATTTAAAAATTAATTTTTTCGAATTAATAATTAATTAAAAATTCGAAATAATTAAAAGTTCTTCAAAAATTCTGAAAAATTCACACAATGATCCTTGTATACACACAAACACAAGTGTATTTTTAGTTTTTCAAAAATCGAACTCAGTTTTCCACAAAAGTAGATCTTGAAAACGAATTTTTCGAAAATTAATTCTTTAAAATCGAACAAAATCACGATTTTAACCACTCAAAACACAGATAATCAAGCAAGGAGTTCATATATGTGGTTAATTCGTGATTTGGTTGAGAGAAATCGGTCGAAAATTGGACAGAGATTCGACAGATATGTGTGTATATATTGTATGTATCCTTTTTGTTCTATAAGAATTAACTTGATAGAAATATGAAATAAGACTTAAAAACAACCTAACTATTATATATATATATATATTAGTAGACCGAATAAGACTTAAAACTAACATTAAGACATAACTGTTATTTATATATTTACATACCTACTTAACTCGATTATGACTTAATTTAAAACTATTAAGACATAACTAATATGACTTAACTAAGACTCGAATAAGACTTAATATAGACAAGACATAACTGACTGTTATGAATAAGACTTAAAAATAAATCAAATAAGACTAAACTAAAAACTCACTAAGACTTAATTAACAGACCAAGAATATGACTTAACCTTTATAGAAACTCGATTAAGACTTAGAATTATATACATAAATAATAATTGATTAAGACTTAATATATACTGACCTGCGAATATGACTTAGATTTAAAATCTCGGTAAGACTTAACCTGTTTAAGTCATACCGATTTTAAATTAAGTCATATTGACTGTTTTTCCTATTTTTAAGTCATATTAACTTTAAACAAAAATTAAAAACACTATAAAACATACAATTAACTTATAAACATAATAAAATTATTATATATAAAATTAAACAAATAATAAAAATAATTATACATACCATATGCTAACCTATTAACGAAAACAAAGCAATATTAACAGGACAAACATTACAAAACATATGTTAAATTAATTAAAAAAATAGAAATTAATATTTACAAATAATCTAAAAATACAGAAGTATGAAGTATTAAATAATACGAATAAACAAAGTGAAAAATAATTAAACAAACAAGAAAATCAGATGGTAAAATAATTATACAAGTGATTTCAAACAACAAACATTCACAGAATAATCACTTGTAAAATTATTAAAGATCAAATTTCAGATATTAACAGTATTAATTACTAGGACTGTTTAACATACCCAATTCACTAACAATTGTAGTGAATGAGGATTCATTAAGCGACTTAGTAAAAATATCTGCAGTTTGATCTCCAGATCCTACAAATAGTAGTTCCACTGTACCATTCATTACATGCTCTCTTATAAAATGATACCTTATGTCAATGTGCTTTGTCCTTGAGTGCTGCACAGGATTGCTTGCGATTGCTATGGCACTTGAATTATCATATAAAATAGGAATATTTTCCAATACAATGCCATAGTCCATTAATTGATTCCTTATCCATAAGATCTGAGCACAACAGCTTCCAGCAGCTATATATTCAGCTTCGGCTGTAGAGTTGGAAACTGTTTGCTGTTTCTTACTGAACCAGGATACCAACCTTCCACCTAGGTATTGACAACTCCCAGATGTACTTTTCCTGTCTACAACACTTCCTGCATAGTCAGAATCTGTATATCCAATTAAAGTAAAACCAGATTCATTAGGGTACCAGATGCCTAAATTAGGTGTACCCTTTAGATATCTTAAGATTCTTTTGACAGCAGTGAGATGGATTTCTTTAGGATTCGCTTAGAACCTTGCACACAAGCATGTGGCAAACATTATATCTGGTCTACTAGCAGTTAGGTAAAGCAATGAACCAATCATACCTCTATAGCCTGTGATATCTACCTTGGCAGAACTTTCACATAAACCAATTTTGACAGCTATAGTTGATGGTGTCTTTGCTGATGAGCACTCCTCCATGTGATATTTCTTGAGGAGCTCCTTGATGTACTTAGATTGACAAATAAATATTCCATCTTGTCTCTGACTTATTTGTAATCCAAGAAAGAATTTCAGTTCTCCCATCATGCTCATTTCAAACCTACCCTGCATTAACTTAGAAAACTTCTTGCACAGAAGCTCATTAGTAGACCCAAATATAATATCGTCCACATAGACTTGGACTAGTATTATATCATTCTTATGTCTTTTAGTGAAGAGCGTTTTGTCTATGACACCTCTTATAAAACCATTTTCTAATAGAAATTCAGAAAGAGTGTCATACCATTTTCTTGGGGCTTGCTTAAGACCATAGATAGCTTTGTAAAGAAAGTAGACATAGTCCAGATGATCTTGATCTTCAAAACCAGGAGGCTGTTCTACATACACTTCTTCATCTAGCTTACCATTCAGAAAGGCACTCTTGACATCCATTTGATAAACTTTGAATCTTGAATAGGATGCATATGCCAAGAATATTCTGATGGCCTCAAGTCTTGCCACTGGAGCATAGGTCTCGTCATAATCAATGCCTTCAGCTTGAGAATAACCTTTAGCTACCAGTCTTGCTTTGTTTCTTATCACAGTGCCATCTTCATCTAGTTTGTTTCTGAATACCCATCTTGTGTCCACCACTTTTCTATCTTTAGGTCTGGGTACCAGCTTCCATACTTCTAGTTGCTTAAATTGATTGAGTTCATCTTGCATAGCAATCACCCAATCAGGATCAGATAGAGCTTCTTCTACTTTCTTAGGTTCCATGACAGACAGGAATCCAGAATAATTACATTGATTCTGATAAGCTCTTCTTGTTTTCACACCAACATCTGGATCACCAAGAATCAGCTCAAAAGGATGAGCTCTATTCCAAACAGTTTGTCTGGGAAGAATTGATCTTGACGATTCGCCTTGTTCTTCAGTATGATGTTGAGTATGACTTGTTGACCCTTCATTATCTCCCCCTGAGTTGTTGCCAGTTTGACTTATTGATGGTTCAAGAGTATCAGTGGTGTCTTGAAAATTATCATTGTTATCACCAGCATCACCTTGATCATTACCACCAACATTTGGATTATTATTATCAGCAACAACGTCAGGTTGATTGTCATCATCTGAATCTGAGTCTGACATATCATCAAACTTAAGCTTTTCAGATGGATCTTCATTTTGGATATTTGGGAGTTTTGTGTCATCAAATGTAACATTGACACTTTCCAAAGTTTTCTGTTGATCAATAAGATACACCTTGTAGGCTCTTCTAGTATAACCAATAAATATTGCTTCATGTGCTTTTTCTTCAAATTTACCACCTTGATCATCTCCTTCTTTCAGCACAAAGCATTTTGTCCCAAATACATGGAAGTAGTTGAGAGTTGGTTTCTTGTCATGTAGAGCTTCATATGGTGTCTTCATTAAGTCTTTATTGATAAGTGTTCGATTCTGGGTATAGCATGCAGTGTTGACAGCTTCAGCCCAAAAGCTCAATGGAAGCCTTGATTCACTTAGCATTGTACGTGCAGCTTCAATCAAGGTTCTATTCTTTCTTTCAACTACCCCATTTTGTTGAGGAGTTCTGGGAGCCGAGTACTGTCTAGTTATACCCTTTTCAATGCAAAAGTCATTCAGAACTGCATTCTTGAACTCAGTTCCGTTGTCTGATCTTATAGCTCTTACTGGACGATTAAAATCCAGCTCAATTAACTTAATGTGATCAACTACCAGTTGTGGAGTTTCATCTTTAGAGTTCAGAAATAGTACCCATGTGAATTTTGAGAAATCATCAACAATCACTAGAGCATATCTTTTCCTTGACATAGACATCACACTAACTGGACCAAACAAATCCATATGGAGAAGTTGTAATGGTTCAGTTATTGATGATATGTTAGTGCTCCTGTGAGTTGCCCTTTTTAACTTCCCTTTTTGACAAGCATCACATAGACCTTCCTGAGTAAATTCAATTGAAGGTAAACCTCTCACCAACTCTCTTTTCACTAGAGAATTCATTGTTTTGAAGTTTAGGTGAGAAAGTCTCTTGTGCCATAACCAACTTTCATCAGTGGATGCCTTTGAATAAAAACATCTAATTTCTTCTGTGCTTCCAGAGTTCATATTGGCTATGTACAAGTTTCCTTTTCTTACTCCAGTCAACTGCGGCCTTTCATTTCTCTTGTGTGATATTAGACAATTCTTCTTGTTGAAATGAACTTCATAACCTTTGTCACAGAATTGACTAATACTGAGAAAATTGTGCTCAAGGCCGTTCACATAAGAGACATCTTCAACGATAACATTTCCAGCTTCTAATCTGCCATATCCATCAGTTTTACCTTTGCTGTTATCTCCAAAGGTAACGACTGGGCCGGCCTTCTCCACCACATTTGTCAGCAGGGCTTTATCTCCGGTCATATGCCTTGAACATCCACTGTCCAGAATCCACATGACCCGATCAACCTGTTTCAAACCCTGCAATGACAAATTGGTTAGACTTTCTTCGGAACCCAAATTTGATTGGGTCCGGAGTACTTAAAGAATTGACCTTTATCAGGTAAAGCAACACTTTTTATCTTAACAACATTTTCTTCAGGTACTGGACATTTAACCCTGTAAACAGCTTTAACTTGTTTTGGTTTAAGCTTGGGTAACCATGTCTTCACCATATCCTGAGAAAGACTTGAAGTCTTAATCTTAGAATTAGGTGGTGTTACAGTCCTGGATCTAACATGTTTATTTCTGCTCATCTGCTGTCTAGGAGCATTCTTATTAACACATGCATGATTACCGTTAAAGTAAGCATACATTATATTAAAAGCACAAGACATGCAATTAACAGCATCGCATTTCTTATGAGCAGTATCAATAACAGGAATAGCATACATGGTAGATTTGTTATTGCATTTATTCATGTTGTTACTTCTGCTACTAGTTTTCAATGAACTAGTAGACTCACCAACTCTTTCTGCTTTTACAAACACAGTCTTTCTATCTTTATCATTTTTAACAACTTGATTACTTTCTAAGACTACGCCATTAGCTACATCCTCAATGCGCATCTCTTCCTTAATGATTAAAGATGTTGTATCCATAGGTTCTGCTATGGATGTCTTAAAGAGTGGATTACTAACACTCTTAAGCACTAATGGTATACCCTTATCTACAGCACTGACACGATTAGGGGTAATAATGCTTTTCCGACCAACAGCCTCATTATAGTCAAACCCAATTCCTACGGTTTGATTAATAGTTTGTTGGTTAAACAATTCTTTAGCTACTTTACATGAATTAGAAGTAGCATTAGCCCTTATTTCTAGCTCAGCAATTGTTTCACGTTGTTGAGCCACTATCACCGCTGGAGATCTCTCAAGTTCTTTTAGAATTCTTATTTCTGATTTTTGTTTATCATGGAAATTTTGTACATCATGCAATTCTGATAATTGATTACTAAGATCTGTAATTACCAAATTTAGTCTTTCAATTTCTCTATTAGCATTACCTAGTGTATCACTAAGTTGATAGATATATTGACTATCAGTACATGATACCTCAGATGAAGTACCACTGGAGTTATCAGATTTTGCCATCAGGGCAAGATTGCCATACTCTTCATCTTCAGAGTCTGTATCATCCCAACTCTTTCCAGCAGCCATATAGGCTCTACCTGTCTTCTTCTTCTCAGATCCAAAGTCTTTTCTTTGGTTTTGTTTTGGCTTCTGACATTCAGTAGCGAAATGTCCAAGTTCATTACAGTTGTAGCATCTAATTTTACTTCTTTCAACTGTTCCAGTTTTGTAACCTCCTCTGTTACTTGAGGATGAAGAACCTCCTCTCTGGAACCTATTATAGTTAGATTTGTACCTGAACTTGGGATTCTTCCTGAATCTGAAGTTGCTGAATTTCCTTACCAACAAAGCCATGGACTCATCTTCCAACTGATCTAGCTCTTCTAACGAATAAAAGTCACCTTCATCTGGACTAGCATTTGTTTGACCAACTTCAACTTCAAGCTTACCACTGTCAACTTTACAAGGTTGGATAACCTTATCTTCCACTTCCTGTTTGTTCTCAACAATAAGAGCTGTAGAAGTATTAGCAACTCTTCCTTTTCCATAAATCTCCTTTTGTTGAGATTGTTCCAGTTCATAGGTTTTTAAAACACCAAAGAGTCTTTCTACAGTTATTTCACTTAGATTCCTAGACTCTCTGATAGCTGTAATTCTATGTTCTAGATGAACAGGCATTGACAGTAGAAATTTTCTGTTGATCTCTTTCTGAGTGTAGTACTTGCCATGCATCTGTAAATTGTTGACAAGTTTGTTATATCTTTCAAACACATCTTGAATACTTTCATTGTATGCTGATCGAAAGTGTTCATACTCAGAAGTCAGAATTTCTAGTCGATTCTCCCTAACTTCCTCTGTTCCTTCATTCACAGTTTCAATGGTTTCCCACATTTGCTTTGCAGTTTTGCAGTTAATCACATGACTGTACATTACAGAGTCTAGAGAGTCTATTAAGATCAGTCTCAAATTAATGTCAAGTGCAGCTTCCTCTCTTTCAGCAAGAGTGTAATCAGAAGAGTCTTTGTGTACATACCTTGCAGGGGAAATAACTTTTCCATCAGTAACAACTTCAGGAATTACTCCAAAAGGTATTATTGGTCCTTCTGATAAGACTTTCATGTATTTAGGATTTGCAACCTCGAGAAACATTAACATTTTGTTCTTCCACATATCATAACTATTTTTGTCATATATGGGTATTTTCATAGTTCCAACTTCAGAAGACATGATGAATTTTTTAAGAGAGTTAAAAAATTTGGGGATGATTTTTAATCGAGTAAAATGGGATCGTTGATTTGTGTATCAATCAATCGGCTCTGATACCAATTGTTAGGTCCGATAAGATTGTAGAAGGGGGGGTTGAATACAATCTTTACCTTTTTATCGAAATTTGTCCTTTAAATTAAATTTGATAAAGACAAATTTATCTGCGGAATTATTTAACACAATTTTTCAAGTTGAATATAACTGTATATTAACTTGATGTGGTGTTACAAAATCAGTATAACAACTTATCAAGATGTTAATAACTAATTAGAAAATTCGACATGAACTTTTCTAATTTAGTTAATAATAATCAAGATAAGAACTAGGAAACTTAATTCGCTAGTAGTACAAGAATCACAAATAAACAAGTTCTATCGGATAGAATATCACAAAGATGAAGAACTTGATTTTCTGGGAATTGTTTAAGCTTTGGTGTTCTTGAGAGAGAGAATTCTGGTCTTGATGATATGTTTTCTGCTGTGTTTTCTCCGTTATGACTTAATCTGGTATGTTCTGTTCTTTTATATCAACAACAGGTCTTGCTGGCTTTCTGTAAGATATTTAACTGCTCCAGCATGACTTAAACAGCTTCCAAGACTTGATTTTCCTTCAATAAGACTTACACAAACCTCCATTAAGACCTAAAATGTGTCGGTAAGACTTACCAGAATTTCGGTAAGACTTATAACAGCTGGCAGAGGTCGGTAGGACTTAAATCAGGTCGGTAAGACTTAATCCTGAAAAGGCTTCTGTCGGCAAGACTTAAATTAAGTCTTACCGAATTTTACCTCCTCCAAGACTTAATCAATTTTCTTACTTTAAGTCTTATTGATCCATTTAATTAGTTAATGTTTTAACTAATTCATATTTAATTGATACAATAATTAATTTAATTAATAAATTAATTCTATCAGAATTAATTCATTTAATTAAATCAACTAAATTAATTTATATCAATTATAAATGAATTTAATTAAATCAATAAATAATTAATTTAATTCTTACAAACCACTAAAGGTAGTAAAGAATTACCACTGATTTGTGTTGACGTTCGATGTACTGTCTGGTTCATGAACGACTAACTTCAATGACGCTTCTTCACTTTTGACTTTAGGTTGTGGTTTATTTCTTCTCTCAATTCTCTTGTACTGTAACTGATCTTCAAACTATCACTCGAAAAATCTCTGTCACTGTTCAAATAAATCCATTAACTTCAATGCTGTACTGGGGCTTGATCAGATAACTGAATCGTCTTCCAGTGTATGACATCAAAACTATAGATTGACTTTTCTTCTTTCTTCTGACAGATAATACTTCTTGAGATTCCTGTGACAGTTCATATGTATATTTACTTATTACAATTTGGTTTAAGTTGATTAGGATCCTCTAACTACAAATAGGCTGAGTCATATGCCTTTCAACTTGTTTGATTAGGTCTTTCGTCCAATTTATTTATTTCTTTGAAAAATTAGATCTCTATTTTAATAGTTGAGTTCTTTATTCCACTAATTTTTTTCACAATTTGTGGTTAATTATAATTTAATAATAAATAATGTTTTGTTTATTATTTTCTTAAATAATTAGAAGAGTTTAAACTATATACTATTTATATATATACCTTTATTCTTAGATTAATTATTTTTTCAACTTAACTGGATTTTATTAGAGAAATCTAATATTTCATTGAAGAACTTAAAAATTTCTAACTTTAAAAATTTAGGGAAAAGTAATAATTAAAAATTTAATATTTGTTGGATTTTATATGCTCAATTAATTTTATATATCTCTGAGTATTAAAATCATATTTTTACAATTTTACAACTCTCGCAACACTTGCGAATAATTTTTAATTCAGTGATGATTTGATATTAATTAGGTTTATGCTACTTAATTGTTCATATTAAGTTTTTTACAAATATTAAAATCTATTAATTACATTAAAATTTGGCCTAAAGTTATATATATATATATATAGAATGTTATTTTATTTCAAAAAAAAAAAGTTTTGTTATTTGATAAGGTGCTTATTCATTTTACTTAATTATCCTTAATCATTTTTTATTATTAATTTTAATTTTTTTTATCTATACTATTATATTAAAATTGAAACATTTAAAATCTTGATTTCTCATGTTCAATCAATATCTAAAACTTTTACAAAAACTCTAAATTTGAACACATAATCGTGACATCATCATTTATTTTTATTGTTAACATAAATCATTTTAATAATGCCATTGGAATATGTTGGGCTCAACAAATTTACATAATCATTAGTTGGCATAACTAATATGCATACTTTCATTGTTGATGTTAAGGGAAAATTTGATTCAACAAAATTCAATTAAAATAGTCAATGTAAGATTTTTTTTTTGATAATCCAAAATATATTAATAAAGACCCAAGACCAAACCATCCAAACAAATAATTTAGCCCTTATTCCACCAACAACATAGTCTGATAACAACAGAATTAAAACATAACATAAATAAAAACATAATAAAACTTGATACTGCACGAGCATCAAGACCACGGCCATTCGAAGCTGAATCCATTAGTCCTCCTGCATCTCGGAGCCTTCACCCCTGACCATTGCTTGAACACTTGAACCAGGATTAAACTGACCACCATCTTGATTAATCGGCTGCCCATTAGCACCACCTTGGGCTGGAAAACCAACAACCACACGAACATTATCATTTTTTTCTGGCAAATGCATGTCATGAACAAGCCATGCCTCCTCTTCGTCCTCAAAATGATCAGCAAACCCAACCCCTATTTCTCCATCAACATTTAGAATCTCATGTTCCTGCATGTTATTGTATTCATCCTCTGAAAACTCATCAAAAATACCAGCTGCAGAGCCTAAACCCATATCCATCCTTCACAACTCACGAACCCTGTCAAAAGACCTCCTAAAAACAACCAACCTGTTTCTATGTCTAGCACCATCTATCGCCAGATACTGAGCCAATCTGTTCTGACTTTCTTCACAAGCTTTGATAACTGGCTTCAATTTCTTATCTTTTTTCCTCTGTTCAAGCTGCTGAATGACCCTTGAGTAATTTGAATCAAGGAACCATCTCCAGTCTTCCCATTCCTTCAGAGCTTCAATATTATCAGTTTCCAACTCAAACTTATCTAAGCCTTCAAGAAAGCAGTACGAAGGCCAGCAAGCAAACCCCATAATTAATTAGCCCTTTCAGTAAGATCTTGAATCGATCCTGACACCATCTTAATGATAACCCCTTCATCATCCCTAACCACTATTCCAATGCTTGAGTCGTTGCATTGGGCAGAGGATGGTTGAGGGTAAAATAGTGCACATTCACCTTAGCAAAACCTTCCAATGGATAATCCCAACCCTTCTCCATAATAAACCCTAGATGAAAAGTTAAAAAGCTCTGTGAAAAAACAATTGGAGTGAGAACAAATGACTGATGTAACGTGTATATAACCCCAAGGGCCTCGAGAACACGCTAAGTAATTACTGTCCTTTTTAACTGCCCGAGGAGAATAGATATAGATTAGCTCCTTCAATACTCGTCTAATACCCCTTTTATTGTTTAATTATTTTTTATAAAAACCCATGCGCCTGTTCAAATTTCTTTCAAAATATCACATACAACTGCACATAGATCCACCCAATGTGCTACTCCCTCCGTCCATTTTTAGTTGGCACATTTGCAAAAAAAATTTGTCCCTAAATAATTGTCACATTCCTTGTTCCAATACATATTTTTACCAATTTTTCCATATATACCCCTTTATTTCTAATATCAATGTTTGACTTTATATTTAATATACACACTCATAACTCATAATTTAATGTTAAGATTAAGGGCAAACATGGAAACATATTACATAATTAATTCTTTCTTAATATGTGTATTTTTTGCAAATGTACCAACTAAAAAGGGACGGAGGGAGTAGTTTCCAATGAGCCTAACCAATTCCCAGTAAAAAGCCCATCAACTGCACATAGTAGAGACCACACAGAATACTATAATATGCCCAAATACTTACTAAAATACAGCAGCCTCCTTTATAAATCCCATAACCAACTTGAACCATGCAGAACTAATACCATGCAGACTCAATCGACTCTACACTTTGATCAACTGAACTACCAAAGCCCCCTATATGAGAAAACTCCAACCTGAAGTTACCAGTTCCAACTAAATTCCCAATGACTTTAGCCGTAAGTAGATATGCAACCTGATATGCAACTAAAAACTGAAAGTGAAATTTTCATTTTTTTGTCAACTTCCAGTTGTATATAAGGACTGCGCAGCAGCAAAAAATGAAAATTCAACTTTCAGTTTTTAGTTGCATTCAGTTACATATGCAACCTATGCAACTGAATGCGCAACTGAATGCAACTAAAAACTGAATGTTATATGTAACTGAATGCAACTAAAAACTGAAAGTGAAATTTTTATTTTTTTTTGCCAAATTCCAATTATATATAAGGACTGCGCAGCAGCAAAAAATTAAAATTCAACTTTCTGTTTTTAGTTGCATTCAGTTGCATATGCAACCAATGCAACTCTATGCAACTAAAAACTAAAAGTTCAATTTCCATTTTTTGTTGCGCACCAATGCAACTGTATGCAATTAAAAACTAAAAGTTCAATTTCCATTTTTTTTTTGTTGCGCAACCCTTATATAGAACTGGAAGTTGGTAAAAAAATGAAATTTCAAATTACAATTTTTAGTTGCATTTAGTTGCATATGCAACTGAATGCAACCTGCGAAGCCATTATAAATAAGATTGTATTTTTGCAAATAAGATAGTATTTTTGCAAATTATTCTTTTTAAACAAAGTATTTTTGCAAAAACATTTATAGACAAGGGTATTTATGAAAAAAGTCCTTACTTTTATAATAATAGATATGATATACGTATTTTATTTTACGTAATCATTAATATTTCGTGTATTTTTAATCACTCATTTTACATAGTCACAAGTATTTCGTGTATATTTCGTGTATTCGGATATATTCGTTTCGTGTACTTTCATGTTAACACGAAACGAAATGTTTCGGGTTCGGTTTTAGCTATGAGTACACGAAATGATTTTGGGTCGATTTCGATTTTAGTTATGAATACATGAAAATACGAAAATACACTATATGAAAGTACACGAAACGACACGATTGGCCGGCCTAATTATTACACAATGCATGCATTGCATTGTTGCCCGTGATTTTAATGACTTTGGTCCTAGATAAAGATTTACATGTTTCCTCGAGCAGCAGTACCCAAGTTGATCAATTTTGCTTTGTTCCTCTCTATTATATATGAAGACGGTTATTTTACTTTCACTTTGCACAATTTTGCATTTTGCCTATGTTGATTATTGGACTTAGATTCTAGTATTATATATAAAGACGGTTATTTTACTTTCACTTTGCACAATGTTGCATTTTGCCCATGTTATTATTACTGGACTTAAATACTTCTTATCTACACATATTTTTTGCTAGCGTAAAGTTGTATACTGTGTTTTTAGGAGTAGTGTGGTATATTTGTCTAGTGATTTTGTTACATGTTTGTATTAGTCATTTTGTTGATTTTGGACAGTAATGTATGTGTCCGGGTAGAATTCTGTTCCAAAATCAAAATGCATTTAAAATATGCTCTCCCTCAGATATGCCACGGATCAGATCCCGGTCCATCGACTGGCCTAAGCTAAGCCATACAAGGATAAAACAGTTTTGCCATGTTAAGCCTGAAAAATATAACTGCAAATTGGTTCCCCGTCCAACAAGGATATAACAGTTCTGCCATGTTAAGCCTGAAAAGTGTAACTGCCAAAACGCCTGGCTTATCGTCGCCATTTATCAGCATATGCTTTGAAAATTGCAGAAGTCAGCTTTACAAATGACACATCAATTAATTTTTTGTAGGCCAAAAATCAAATATCATGAGCAAATTTATATGTATAACCAAGTGAAAATCCTAACAACATTTACAGAATAAACTATTAAAATACAGCAATCCATATATGGGTTTCTGAAGATGCAATATTACACGAGAACACCCTAGAGATGGAACTGGAGTATTTATACAAAGGAGAGACATTGCTCTGAAGTTTTAGCCAAGTCGACTGAAGGAGAACAGGAAGCAGCACACACCTAAACATTAGGCATGTCAGGAACTATTTAAAGCTAGACTATGAAAAAATGCCAGACCAGTGCTCTGCATTGTTACATTAACTAAGGAGCACAAGACACAGCACCGCCTAATAAATTAGACATGCTAGAAATTCACTATTAGCTAGAAACTGATACCAGAACTGTTCACTGTATAGTTCATATTTGGCCAGCTTCCGGGAGATCAGGACCATTGAAAAATGAGCCAACCTTTCCTACAGCTGAGATGCTATGAGACCGTCTTCTAACCCCAACTTTCCCAGGAGATGTCACCTTTCTCCGGATTGAGTCGGACACAGAATCGCTTTTAGTTCTTAAGAATCGATCAAGATTTTGCTTGTATTTTGCAGTACTTAAACCATCACTGGATTGTTTAGCCAAGACAGGCAAAGGTGCATCCTTGTAGGATTCATCATTGTCCGACCAGTAACCATTCTCTTGAATATCTTCCATCGCAAGATCCAAATACTCCTCATCAGATTTTGTAGATTCCTCGTCCACAGATCCCTCAATCTGTAATGGAAACAAAGCAGTGCAAAGTTAGCAAAAAAAATTAACATTGCAACACATCAGAAGATATCACAAATGCAAGGGATCATAACACACCACTACTAAAGCACGTATCAGTGATTCCGTTTTTCCCAGCTACAAATAACTCCGAATTACGACAAATAATGCTAGCTGACCTGGTTACTTGTATGATTTTAGTTTCGCCACCATAGATAAATTTGTTTACCAAGTGCGAAAATATTGTGTACCATCACGAATTCACAATTAAAAGAGACAACAGACAAAACTTATTTAGCAAAGAAAAAAAAAACTTCATTAGGAGAGAGACGATAACAAAGAGTCTTCCAAATTGACCTTGAAATTTGCAAAAAAAAAAAAGGCTTATTTCTGCTCTAAAATCAGGTTTAATAAGTTTATACCTCTTCTTGAACCTGTTTAAAATCATCATCACTAAAGTCCTCATCACTGTCTACCTCAGGTGGTACATCAATCTCTTCATCGCTGCCATCCACGGATTGTTCTTCCTTCAGCTAAAATCAGAGAAAGGGTAAGAATCTTCATAAGACACAAAACAAAAACAGAGTAATAAACATCAATTACTAAAGACTTCTTAAGAGGTCCATTAGAGATTCTTGCTAAACTAACCTCCTTGGAAGGTCCATCAGACATTCTTGGTGAACTACAGCATGAAGAATAATATTTACTGCCATTGTCAGTTCCATCACCCTTGAACTCATCAAGACTACTGGCATGACTAGTACCACCTGTATCACTGACCCAAGCACTGATCCCAAAATTGCCAAACTGGAGATTGACAGGTTCAGCTTTACCAACAGGAAACAAGCCGTCCATAGGGTTCCCAGTCTCATCTTCAGTCATTTGGCCAAAAATGGGCTCCCCATTGCTATCTACAGAGACCAAAGGCCAAGCCTTTGCGACAGATCCATCGGTGTTTAAAAGGGCCATCAGATGCCTGCTCGAACCTTGCCTCTGGATTAGTTGATACATTCCTTTGGAGCTCAATGAGTCAGCAACACACTGATTCCTGTACTCCTCATCAATAACAGTAACTGTATTTGTGGCGGGATCGTAAAACTTCTCCCCTGCCTCACGCCTCCGCAAGCAGCTGAAAACCGTTGCATGGATGGCTGCCACACTCTTATCAACATTGGTGTTGTTAATCTTCGGCACTAAATGCTTGTCGGCTCTGTTGCAAAGATATTCTTGGATTGTTCTGATATTCCGAATATATTTTACATACTTGTTCTTTTCAGGGTCAAGTGTCATGTACTTTGCACGAACTGCGAACCGTTCCAAGTGTTTGTCCTCATTTGTAATATATATCATAAAAGGTATGATTGAAGGATGTTTCTTCATAAGGCCCATCTGCAACCAATATAAAAATTAAGTACTACAAAGGTAGTGGGAAACCATATTGCTACAAAATGCAACTGCACATTTGTTTTACCACAAAATTCAGGCTCAGGTGAACGCCCTCAACAACAACTGATTCTTTTCTCTCTTCCCATCCCGTGATCAACCGATCAAGACCATCAATTACCATCTCACTTTGTGCCTTGTATCCTTCAATAGCCATCTGTTTTGGACTGATCAACTCCGATGTGTTTGAACCTCCCTTTGGTGATGTCTTTCCACTGTTGGAACTATCAGATACATCACCCGTTGTTAGTAAGGGAGCTCTCCCTAGCTTCTTCACCTTACTTTTGATCTTAGCTTCTCCAACAGCCACACGATCTAGATATTCCCCAGCATGGTAGGTGGAAGCCCAAAGTAAGGGATTTTGCTTCTCATCGACAAAACTCCTCATCATATGTCGAATTGAGTCTGTTGATATTACAGTTGTTATGCCCAGTCTACTACCCTGCAAAATGAATTTTAAGCTTAACAACTACAAAGATGACTATATGACTTCAATTGACCGCCTAGATTCTATTGTACATGAGCATGAAAAGACCTACCGTACCTATGAAGATACTCACTATATGGTCTGTCAGATACAGAAGATCGACTACAATGCATTAATAGAAGAGTTAAAAAAAGACGCTTATACAAGATACAGGATCATCGCTAGATTCTAGATATAAATTAATTACTTCTTCACAAGCGTATTACAAAGTTCCTTTACTTCAAGGTTTAATCACTTGGGTTAGTTTACAATAGACCGATTTTTGTTATGAAGTTCAATTTATACACTTCTGTTAGCTTATCTGCTTATGTGATCCACTTGCATCTCATTACATCAATACACATTCCTTTATCTCCTTTAACAAAAAAGTACTAGGTTCACACTGAAACGCGATGTGATCAACACAACTTTTAACAAACAGCATTGTGAGGGATTAAAAGATAACACAGTTTAAAGTACAGCTAGAACTGAAAAATAAATAAGAATACGTGATCAGAAAACATATTGCAAATAATAAGAGATAGCCTTCACATGTACACCATCAGTTTAAAATATTTAGCACTTGCATGGAAGAAATCAATAGAAATAAGATGAATACCAGCAGAGAAGACAAGGTAGACTTGCCA
This sequence comes from Saposhnikovia divaricata, assembly GCA_036435485.1. NCBI lineage: Eukaryota > Viridiplantae > Streptophyta > Magnoliopsida > Apiales > Apiaceae > Saposhnikovia > Saposhnikovia divaricata. The sequence continues at coordinate 46,695,108 of CM071594.1, read as the reverse complement.
CAGCCACTAGTGCCACACAACAACACAGTAACTGATTCCTTCCGCTCCCGAATTCTGAAAAATGTAGGTTTTATTTTAATTGTCACAATTCAGACGACAGGGAGAGAGGGGAGTAGTAGGTTGGTTAACAACACGGGCATAAACAACAAATGGTTAACATTTTAGTCTTGAATACCCCACCACGTTAATGAGCAGAAATATCAAATCGATGACATTTTAGTCAAGTGGACTTTATTTAATAGTTGAGAAGGGCCAGAAACAATGATTAGGTCAATAAATTGCATGAAACGTACAACGGAGGGAATCTTTCCTGCATATGACAAGTATACAATGCGTAGTCACCTTCAAAAAACTAGTATATACTATGCAATAATGTACCTGCAAGCTAATACTAAATCCGCCCTCTGGTTGGGAGACACATACTTGTATTCCGCTAAAGCTTTGCAAGAAACATCAAGGAAAGTTTTTCTTTTAACAATTGCTGTAGTGCGTCTCTTGTACAAATCAAAAGGTTTGCTCTTTCGTTCACTTTCAGTGCCTGAAACCAGATAGCTGTTGCCACTTGCTTTATCTGGAAACTGTGTAGTATCACAGTTATTTTCTTTCACCGGGTGTACTTTCGAAGATTCTTGCCCTGCTATTATGTGACCCTCCGAAACAAAAGCATCACCAGAGCAATCATTTCGCACCAATTCGAACACCCTCTTGCTAATCTAATCAAAGCCAAGAGAACAGCTTCAGTGTAACAGATAACTTATAATATAAAAACATACAATAAAGACACAGATGCATATATTGCCAGATATGAGATAATGGAAACAGCATGACATACCTAAAAAATAATAGTCCACGCGCAATAAATATTTTAATGGTAACATGTTAACTGCAGAGCAGAATATACTAGTAGCCTACTACACTTAGAATTCATAATTTAGGGAAAGTTTTTCAATTGTCCATTTGAGTGAGAATCTAATTCATTAAAATTAGAGATATTTTTTGTTACTGAAAGCTTTTAAACCATAGGTGGGAATGTAAGTAAGGCAAAGGTTGAAAGTGCTGACAGAATAATTATAAGCATAGTAATAACAACAAAGAAATGTATTTTTATTATCTTTTTACATTTAAGTAAACCTTAAATCTTTTCACCAGTCTAAAATTCACTTAGAGCATCTCCAACGGTACTAGGTATAATGGTTAGCTAAAATAAGTGTTAGCTAAAATTTACTGAAGCTGTAACACATTTTGCTCCAACGGTGTTAGCAATAATGGTTAGCTATAATTCAAAAACAGTATTTTATTATTATTTTGGTTCACCTTTATCGTTATTTCACCATGGATATAATTTAAATAAGGTAAAAAAGTGACGTGGATATTTTCGATAATGGCTACAGACTCAACAGATATAGAAGATGAAATAAAGAATATCTATAATTTTTGCTAACAGGTCTCGTGGTTGGAGGGGTATATTTTTTAGCTAATATGTATATTATAGTGCCACCTAGAGTTTTTACCTAACAGGTGGTAGTGGTTGGAGATGCTCTTAGAGCACTCACAACCCACTCTGCATCCCTATAAATATAGGGATTTTATCAATTTTTCATCCAAAACAGAGCTCCATCCCAGACCCCAAAATGGGGAATAGATTTAGGGATAAGTTTTCATCCCCCATTTTTGCAGACTCTTCACCCATTCTGCAAACCTCCCGCATAAGTTTTATATTATTAAATCCCTCTCTCTCCTCATATAATATATTAAATTGTAGTTATAGTTAAAATTGTAAGTGAAAGAGAGAGAAAGAAGTAATATAAAAAAGAATATAGGGATAGGGGAATGGAAAATTGGGAATGGGATGTAGAAACTTTTTGATAATTTTGGGGATTTACTATTTTTATTTGGGGATTTACTATTTTTAGTAAGTTTTTGGGGTTGGGGATGGGGATGGGATGTGAATGCTCTTATGGGACTCAGTGTATGACTGTAGGTTCACCTGTTTAAGTAAACTCACATTAATTAATACAACTTATATATTAAATAAAGTTAATACTAAATACAAAGGATGGAAAGTTGCCCAAACCATCAATAGATGGCTACAAAGGGGAAAAAGAACTTAAATCGATTAAATCCAGAATAAGGTCCTCAAAATTTGCGTTAGGGCAGGATAAAAGGAACTGAGAAGGGAAAAAATTGCACTGCCCACATCAAAAGAAAACAAATAAGGAAAAAAGGAAAGACGAAAAGAGTAGAATTTCAAGACACTGGTAGTGTATAATAGAATGACAACATTCAGTAGCTGAATATTACATGAAAAAACATTTTGTTAGCCTAAACTACACTGAATCCACAAATAAAAGCAGTTTGAGGTAACGAATTTCCACCGACATTCCTAAAAATTTTCGGGAAATTTCCATAAAGTGGTGACTAAAAATAAATGAAAGTCTAATTGAATTAATTATACCAAACAGGCACATGAATCAAATCTTCAGTGGAATGTTAGAATCTTGTTAAATGAAAGCAATGTATGTATAAACAGAAAATCCAAAAAACTAAAAAGAACAACATACATAAAGAATAAAAAAAAGTCAGAATAAATCAAGGAAATAGAAATGGACCTTGAAAGCATGCCTAGCTTTGCAACCCATAAGCTGAAAAGTACTCTGAAGAACAGGCCGTGTATATCGAAACGACGACGACAACAACAACGACTCTTTCCCTCCTTGGTCTCTGTTATTGTCTTGTTCATCATCACTTACAACCACTATATACAGCACCTTGGTCACTTCCGCCATTTTTCTGAAAACAAAACACACAATACAATTATAACAAAAGACACACACTAGGCAAAAAAAAAAAAAAGAAAATCAAACAACAAACAATGGTGTAGAAAAAGATACATGTTATGTTAACAAAAATAATAATAATACCAGAGGTATGTATGTATGTGTTGGGGATGGATAGATGAAAGGGGGGGGGGATGGGTTAGGGTTTATAATTGGAAGAAAAAGCTAAGACAAGGTGACCAAGGCGACGCAGTTTCCAACGCGATCCCGTCGACATTTTTGGGTGAGTGTCAATAATAATACACGCATCTACTCTTGTATACCTCCACGAGTCACCACCCTCTCTCTCTCTCTCTGATGCAAATACGGACAATCTCTCTCTCTCGATCTCTATCTCTTTTGCTTTTACAATTAAATTATGTTATTACTAGTACGTTGTGTTGTGTGTTTTACGGGTGGGTATTTATAGGTTTTTCGGGTGGGAATTATGGAATATTATAATTTCCCATATATATACATTTATTTTTCTACTGTATTATTTAGCATTCTATACGGTATTTGTTGTTGTCTCACCGCGTCAATTCCTGCAAACAACAAAATTAAAGAGAGATTCACCACGTAATGTAATTCCAGACTACCCTGCCCTGTCGTTTGAGTTTTGGGAATATTCAATAGTACTTTGTTTTTTCAATTCTTCAAACTACCCGTCTAAATCTAAAGCCAGAATTGAACATAATCGGATGGGATCGGATTCATGCGATTTTTTGATAAAATTAAAACTATTTTTTATTTTTAAAAAATCAAAATCAAAATCGAACCTTTTGATTTCAAAATTTTTGATTAAATTATTATCGATATAAAATTGTTTCACATAAATATGACAAGATATATATGACTACAAGTATTTTTAAATATACAAAATACATTTATTTTTATGAAATACATTAAGTTCCCTATTTTTTGATTTAGAAATTGAAATAAGGAAGCTGTTGGACTTGCTCTTCCTATTGATTTAGAAATCTTGTTTTGTACATCAACTTCAACAACATTTTCTATAATCATTTATTATTATTATTATTATTATTATTATTATTATATTTATTATTATAAATTTGAAATCAATTAGAGAATGAGATATGGACAAATATTGAAAAATGGAGGGAAATGAATTTTTTATTTATAGAAATCAAATTAGGGATGGCTAGTGGTTCCCAAAAGTAGGGAATGGCTAGAGGTCCTTAGTGTTTTAGAGCAAGTCCAACAGCTCCTTAAATGATTACTAAAAATATAATAAAATAATGGTTTTTAGTGATTTAGGAACCTTATTTTGTGTATCAACTCCAACAACAATCCTTAAATTCATTCCGTACTATTATTATAATAATAAATTTAAATCTAACTACTTATTTGAATTTCAATCAAGAGAGGAAAAGAAGTGTAAAAAGGAGGGAAAAGAAATTTTTATTGAATGAAAGAAAGTTAGGATTGGCTAGAAATTCCTTAAAAGTAAGTAATGGCTAGTGGTGGCTAATGATTTAGGAAATCACTAGCAAGCTGTTGGAGTAATGTTTTTGGTTAAATTCCCTATTTTTTGATTTAGGAATTGAAATAAGGAAGCTGTTGAACTTGCTCTTAGGGAATCAATATCACACTGTTGGAGCGATGTTTTGTACTAAGGGCCTGTTTGGCTTAGCTTTTATTAAGGACTTATTGACTTATTTTCGGGTAAAAATTTTATATTTTGATAAATTTTTTTATATAAGTATTAAATGTATGCTTGAGATTCAATAAGTTGCAAAAATAAGCTGGAAAATAAGTTGGAAAGTTAGAAATCTCTAACTTTGTCTTAAAATAAATTGACTTATTTTGGAAAAAAGTTTCCCCAAACACCCCCTAAACTTCTTAAATCTTGACTTAAAATGCAATATAGGAAAGCTATTGAAGAGTCCACCCTAACATCTCATACAACTTGGGCTAACATAAGGAACTATCACGTACTATCGATTAATGAGAGCATATTTTTTTGACTTAGATTAAACAAATATTTTAATCGTACATTTATTATGTTTTTTTACACTAAGATGATAACTAATGTTTGAAAAGAACAAATTTTTGCCAGTTCAATCGCAATTCCTAGTGTCGGAATCCAATCCCTTGTACACTTTACTTGTCAAGTCCAATCCCTTTTTCTGTACCGTTAAAATAATGATGTAATTGTCAGTCCAAATTATATCCTGTTATATCATATTATATCTTATATCTATATCTATACTATTATATTAAAGCCGAAACATTGAAAGTTTTGGTTTTCGGTTTGGTTATCCCATTTATTTTGGTTTTCGGTTTGGTTAATTTAATTTTTAATTAATTTTAAATATAAAATAAATCAATTTTAATCCGTTATTGGCTATAGTCCTAAAGACACAATAGTATTTTATAATATACATCCAAAAATATCTCACCATATATTCAAATCATTATTTTTAGTAATAAATAAGAATCGTTAGATCTAATAATAAGATATATTATATGATTAAATTAATTTACTAAAAATTCAAAGTTAGAACCCGTCAACGACATTTTTAATTTAGAATTTTACAAAATAAATTTCAAACCGTGCATATCATTATATAAATTTATATTAAATTAAAATTAAAAAATTATTAAAAATAAGGATTATATAAAAACATAATTATAATGTTAAATAAATTTTATAACCTATCAAAAGAAACCCGTGCTTCGCACGGGTTATAAGCTAGTTATTATATTAAAGCCGAAAGATTGAAAGTTTGGTCAGTTTGATTTTCGGTTTGGTTATCCTAATTAATAAAATAAATAATAATATAATATAATTAATGGTAATTAACCGGTTGCCTTTTTCACATTTATTTTAAATTAAATATATTACCTTTTATAAACACCTAAAAACATAATCATATCGTATCCTCCGATTATTAATATTTCTTTTCTTATTAGCTCACATAACTTTTTAATTTAAAATTTTATCTTGCAATCATTAATACATACCCGAAAATATTACATCATATTTTCAAATCATTATTAAAATATATTAAAATCCTTATACATTTACTACAACATTGAAAGTTTCTCGGTTTGATTTTCGGTACGGTTATATTAATTAATTATTTAAATAATATAACAATATAATGAATGGTAATTAGCCGATTGCCATTTTCATGTTTACTTTTAATTGAAGATAATACCTTTTATAAATACCTAAAATTGTGCGTGCAAGTATTAAGATTCCTTTTCTAATTAAAACATGTAATCTTTTAATTTAAAACTAATTTTGCAGTCATTAATATATACCCAAAAATATCACACCTTATATTCCAATCATTAAAAAAATATATTAAAAATCCATATACGTTGTTAATAATAAGTAAATATATGAGTATAATACGTGAACATGAGTATATTAAATTGTAATAAATTAAAAGTAAAAAATTATTAATAATAATAATTATATAAAAACCGAAATGTAATATTGAATAAAATTTATAACATATCAAAAGAAACTCGTGCATCACACGGGTTATTAACTATTATATATTATACCCTATTACTATAATAAGAGTAAGAGGGATAATAAGCAAGCAAGTACTACCATAGGTCAAGGGTTCGATTCTCACTAACAACATAATTAAATTTAATATTTATAACTCTAAATATAATAATAAAGCATATGATAAAATTCACTTTCCAACATAATTAAATTGAATATTTATAACTCTAAATTTACTAATAAACATATGATAAAATTCACTTTTCAAAACTCATTAATCATTTATTAAATTTAATATTAGAACATCATTAATCATCTATTAATTTTGATATTAGTACACGCCAAAAGTTTAATTTACATGATAGCATTGAAAAATTACGAGTACAGAAGCACGAAATATCCCTCATCTCTTCTTTAGAAAACTATATTTACTTTAATATTTATACAAAAACAAAAATTCATGTTTGATTTACTTTAATATTGAAAAAAAATCAGGTAAATACAAGATGTAACAAATAAGTCAAAAAAACAACTTATTATTGGTTACATATATAAATTTTTTTACAAAATCTATATTATTTGTATTATAGTATCTATACTATATTATAATAAGCGAAAGGGGTATAATTTGTAGTTGGTTACCCCTTATTTTTGGTTATCCCCTTATTTTTGGTTATCCTCATTCACAACCGTTAAATCTTCAATTCAACAGGTCATGACCGTTATATACAACAATACTAAAAGTTTTAAAGGTCTAAGATTCGAATCCCGCCAACAACATTTTAATATAAAATTAATACTAGATTATGTTATATAGAAATGTTGAAGGTTCGATTCCGACCAACAGCATATTAATTTAGATTTAATACTAAACTAAAAATAATGTTTAAAATATTATATATACTAAACTATAAACAAATTTATAAAAAAAAAATCCGTGCTTTGCACGGGCTATAAGCTAGTATAATATAATAAGCAAAATGGGATCTATTTTGTAGTTTAGTTTTGGTTATCTCTTTCATTCACAACAATTAGATCGGTAACTCAAATAGATGATGATCGTTGGATGCAATACTAAAAGTTATTATTAAAATTATTATATACAGAGGTCTAAGGTTCGAATCCCGTCAACAACATTTTAACTTAAAATTAATACTAAAAATGCTACATAGAAAGGTTGAAGATTCGATTTCAGCCAACAACATATTAATTTAGATTTAATACTAAAAGTTGTTATGTATAAAGGTGAAATATTTATAATAATACGTAACTACATTATAAGTAAATTAAAAGTAATCCGTGCAAAGCACGGGCTATAAGCTAGTATTATATAATAAGAGTAATACGGATAATAAGCGAGTACTACCATAGGTTCGACTTTCACTAATAACATAATTAAATTTAATATTTATAACTCTAAATATACTAATAAAACATTTGATAAAATTCATTTTTCAACCTAATTAAATTGAATATTTATAACTCTAAATATACTAATAAAACATATGATAAAATTTACTTTTCAAAACTCATTAATCATCTATTAAATTTAATATTAGAAACTTATTAATCATCTATTAAATTTGATATTAGTACACGTCAAAAATTTAGTTTACAAGATCGCGTTGAAAAATTGCGAATACATAAGCACGAAGCAGCCCTCATCTCTTCTATAGAAAATTACTACGCCCTGGTTTTCGGGAAAACAATCCAAAATAAAACATATGATAAAATTCATTTTTCAAAACTCATTAATCATCTATTAAATTTAATATTAGAACATCATTAATCATCTATTAATTTTGATATTGGTACACGCCAAAAGTTTAATTTACAAGATAACATTGAAAAATTGTGAGTACAAAGCTGCCCTCATATCTTCTATGGAAAACTAATACGTCCTAACTTTCGGGGAACAATTCAAATCAAACCTACTTTAACTACTAAATAGTTCCGGTTCAAAACAAAAATTCATGTTTGTTTCCCGTACTTCATATGTGCATATAATTTACGTTAATATTGAACAAAAAATCAGGTGAAAATAAGATGTAACAAAAAAGTCAAAAAACAACTTATTATTAGTTACATATATTTTTTTTTTTACAAAATCTATATTATCTATATTATAATCTAAACTATACTATTATAAGCGAAATAGGCTATAATTGGTTGGTCGGTCGGTCGATTAACACCTTCCCAAAAAGTTTGTAAACACCTTCAAAAAAGTAAAAATAAATAAATTAAATGCATATAAAATTTATTTTGCAAAAAATAAACCACATATTTTACTTAATAACAAACTCTTTTAATTACACTCCAAATAATATTCAATTACATACTCATTTCAGTTATATTTGATTTAAAATTCTTCACATGCACCCAACTTTTTTAGACTTTTTCAATTACTTGAAAATCAAATATTTTAAAAATCAATTTAAATAATTTTAATATCACATATTTATTAACAAATTTACAACAAATTATAAACCAACAAAGTGAAAACAAACTAAAACTATATAATAAACAAAAAAAATTTCACACAATTATAAATTAATATTAAATTCTATTTTAGACAAATATTACATTATGAATTATTATATAATCATAACTTGAATATAATAATCTATACTATACTTTCCTAAAAAAATGAATTTAAAATTAAAAAATATTGAGTAATCTAATAATATATACACAATGATTCCTACACGGCTACGATTACGAGTTTCATTTACAAGGATTCATTAAGATGTCAATGAGTCTATTTAAAGTATAAAGAACAAATTAAAATTAAATAAACTAAAAATTTTAAAAAACATTTACATAATAATGTATGTTATATTGGCTATTATTACAAGCAAACATGATATATTTGGTTAATGTGATTCCTTGATTAACATCTTCCCAAGAAGATTTTAAAAAATTTCCTAAAAGAAACAATTCAAAAATAAAATAAGCATAAAATAAAAAGTGTTAAAGTAATCTAATAATATCTACACATTGAGTTAAGCCCATGTACCAAAATATTTGAAATATACAAATAAAATTATTTAACTATACTATAATCGAAACATGGTATAATTGGTTGGTTGGTCGGTCGGTTAACACCTTCCCAAAAAGTATGTAAACACCTCCCAAAGAGTAAAATATAAATTAAATGCATATAAAATTTTATTTTGCAAAAAATAAACCACATATTTTACTTAATAACAAACTCTTTTGATATTGGTACCCACAACAGTGAGCTCTGGCGACCAAAGTCTAGCATCCCAAAATCCGGGGGTACAGATATGGGACCACTAACCACAAACCATATTATACAACCATGGATATAAACAACATAAAACAATATAAACCCCTTAACCAAGATCGCTTACAGGTTATGGTATGAAACAACTATCAACTTATAAATTTACAACCATCCTCAGAATAAAACTGTTATACAATTTTATAACTACATGAGATTTCTGTCTATCTAATTGTCCAAACCTGACCAATTCCCAATCACTATCCGGCGAGATTCCATAACCCGATCGTCTCCTCTCGCTGCTGGAAAGCAACACCACCGACCATTACTAGGTCCACTAATCCTCTCTATTAACTGAAGAAAACAAACAAGCAATAGTGAGCCAACAATGCTCAGCAAGTACAATAGTGATAACAATTCCAATAATGATGACAAATCTGATAAACAAGGGGGTTTCATTTCATTCTATGAAGAATCAATTATATCAACTTTTAGATTGCCACGAGGGCCAACAATTCACCATTCATAAGGTGCATCAGAAACTAGAATTGATAAGAATTCCGATATCAAATTATTATCCAAACAGACTTCCAAGAAATCAAAAACTGAACATCTCAATCTCATAGTATAGATTAGAATTGGAATTTTATTTATTTAAAAAAAACAGTGGAGTTAGGCGGCTGATCAGTCCCGCAATAACCCCGGACAATGCACACAACAAAGTCCCTCCTCTAAATGGATCCACGGCACACATTGGCCTCAATTTTGACCATTAAACTGGTCTCCCCGAAGGGACTCCTCTGACCATAATATGGTCTCCCCGAAGGGACATCTGAAAACATTTCCAATTCTAATTCAAACACATTAGGTGTCGGGACAATCGACAACCCTGATATCCAACCACTGGAAACTCACGTCTAGAATAACAACTCAAGATTAGGAGTTAATAAGAAACGACATCATCGTCTAGTATCGACAAGTTCGATACAACACAGGGAATAACCAGATAATCAAGATTTTAAGTAAATACCGACAAGTTCGGTACTAAGTGGGGTGGAAAATATAAAGGACACCAATTGAATGAATATTGACAAGATAAGTATAAATAAATGGAAACGTAACATCATTAAATTGATTGAAGGGATAATCGACTAGAGCAACAATAGAAGATGTAAATCGCGATAAAATTATCATCTTTTGAAATTCTAAGTTAGAGCAAAGACATAATTGAGTACTACAAATTTATAAAATTCTTCAATGTTCAATAAGGTTTGATTTCACATAAGCGAGTAAAACAGATTAAACGGTTATTTGGGAAAAGATAATTTTAGGATAATCAATTTTAAATCATTTTGAAGAAAACATTTTAAAAAGAAAGGGGTTCTCTGGTGAGATTATGATAAAACCAGAAATTTTAATAACAGATATTTGTAGAGGTTTAAAACATGGATTCTCCCTATTTAGAGAGCCCCTTAACATTTTCAAGCAAATAAAAGGAAAATCTTCCACTAAGGAAGCTTTAACATCCCTTGGATGAAATAATTTGCGGAAAAGGTTATTGGTAAGGTCCTTTGAAAAGTTTGATGTTTGGACTATGAGTGGAGAAAACAATTTATTCCACGCTAAATGAAGAAGTACATCACTTTCTAATATACTTGACCAATCCATCGTATACGACAAAAGTATTGAATTGCATCACTTGAACAATAAGTGAAAAGCAAAACACTTGCCTCGATTCGCGAAGTTCCTGATTTTCACATCGATACTCAACTTAGCTTCTCGTCAGTCTCTTTCATTTACATGTGACTTCTCACTCGGTCTCACTTTCATCCTTTGCACTTTACCAGTTCCCACATCAGTTCACCCGTTGGCTTGATACTTGTCCTTCAGTTCGTCTTTCCATTTACCCACGCACTGCACTGGGCCAGGTCTTCTATTCCAACCTTTACAAGGTCAGATACTATTTCAGTATTATCTCAAGCAAAACCTTACCGTTTGCTCTATTCTACCCATACGCGTCCTATAACGCTTACACATACAACATATATAATATATACAATCATTTTCACAAAATAGCTTTAATATAACCACTAGGTCAAATACTTACTTCACACAAATACTTAACACATATGGTCACTTGATACTTAGATACCATCTAGGCAACCACTTCACAACATATTTTCAAATCATCGAAATCAAATAAATTAAATAGATTTGCAGGGGAATTTTAGAAAATTTCGGCATGTAGTATTCGTTTATCGGACTATCCACCTATTTTTCAATTCAACAACTCAAGGAGTTTTAACTATATATTTACCAAAAATCAAGCTGCCTCAACTTGCAATAATAATAACAATTAATCTTTGATAAATAACAGATAACATTTTACAATTTCTTAATCGACACCAATCTGACCACATACAATTCACCACCAAGAATTTGACAGGGCGTTTAACAGATAATATGACTCGACTACTACATTTAGCACATATAAACCATTTACCATTAGCAAGGTCATATAAACTCCATCATTATACGACATAATAATTACCAACATATAACTTTAACATACAAACGCCCATTTGCTTACACATACGAACTCTATTACTTCTTAAATTAAGCCATTAATCAATAATCACAATATGGTCTTACTAATTATCAGCTAGTTTTTATTAAGAACAACTAAGTACACTTAATTACTTATAACAATCAAATTTACACTACCCTCATCATATTACTCTTTTTTTCCCGAAGTCAACCTTAATGGCTCCACTTTGACCGATCATATCTCATTCATTTTAAATCCAATTGACAGCCCATTCCATCTATTTTTTCGCAAGGAATCCAAATATATAATTCATTTTCAGGTCAGGTTTGAAATATGCACTGAACGAATTGATTTACAGCAGCAGTTTTTAACTTTATGCTATTATCTATACACGCAACCAAGATCAATCAACAATTAACACTCTACCTCATACACACAAGCCACATCATCACAATTAATTAACAATTATACACCTTCCGAATTAAACTATGAAAATTAAAACAATAATATCACAATTTATCTAAAATTAAAATTAATAATTACATCAAAAATAAAATAATTAAATAAATAAAAGGGATACCTTTCGATTTCCAATCTCCCCCAAAAGCTATCTTCCCCCCTCTCTCTCTCTCTCTCTCTCTCTCTCTCTCTCCCCCACTGCAATTGCTGTCTCGCGCGGCTACAGAACTCTCCGGCCACCACCATGGCATCACCGTTGTTGTACACCACCACGAACGCAACCCACCATACACGCAGTTCACACCAAGATAAACACACACACACACACGGTTTATACACACACATATATATGCGCATATATATATCCCTCTTCACCTTAATCTCTCAATCCCTCATTTTTCTTTTCTCCCCCAATTTCTCTTTTCTTCTTCCCTTCTCTCTCTTTTTTTTCTTCGTTTCTTCCTTCTCCCGACTGCTCTAGAGTGTTCTAACTGCTGGGCTCTCTTGTTGGGCCTAGCCCAATACTCTATTTCAACTCTACCCTCTTTTGGCCCAATTAAATACTAATAACCGACCTCTATAAATCACAATTGAATAAAACCTTCGGAAAATTACATTTTTCATTTTTTAAAATAAAGAATATAAAATTACGAACACCCACATATTTTTAAAATATTTTTCGGATCAAAAATGAATTAAATATGAATTTTACAAATTTTGATCCTTTAAATACAATAAAACTCTATAAATCATTTTAAATACTCAAACACCAAAAATAATTCATCCAAAAATTTTAAAAACTCAATAAATATATAAAGAAAATATTTCAAAAGATTTCATGATTTTTACTCCCTCTGATAATTTTATAAAAGTGATAAAGGATTAAAATGCATGATTTGAATACATCTAAATCCTCAAAAATACAAAAAAAAAAAAAAAAAACCGACCTTCACAGCTCATACTAATCATCATATAAACACATAAACACAATCTCACATACATTTCACCTTTACAACAATATTCACATAATATAATTCGTAATTTATATTAAATAAATATTTATAAAATACGAAATTTTCTAGGTCGTTATACAAAGTGGCGATTCAGGCGATTTTTGACCATTTCTTTTCGTTCTCCGTTCACCCATTTCCGGTGTTTTCCCGTGAAGTGTTATAGATCATTGGATTCGTCTTTCGATGATCTACACATCCATACAACTTTCATACAATTTAATTCACCGGATTTGGGACCCCCAAATTGAACCCAACCTCTCTCCTCGATTTTCCGACGAGCTCGTACAATCCCCTGCTGGGCCAGCCGTTAAATCGATTGGGGAAAATTGAGAGCAAGTTCTGCTGATCGTTTTGGTGTGTTAAGAAGGAGTTGAGGTGGCCGGAGGGAGGCGGAGAGATTGGAGAGAGGCGGTGGAGAGCGAGAGAGATACGGGGAGGGAGAGAGTGAAAAGTGATAGGGGTTGCGTCGTTCCGAACGGCATGACCCGTGGGCATTTTGGTCGCTATTTTCGAAAACGGGTATTTTTGGCAGTGGGTAGGGAAAAAATGGGTATTTTGGACATTCTTTCTTAATGGAATTCGTACTATGATTTTGATTTTGGAGAAATAATTCATTTATTAGAATATATAAATTTCTTTTTATTATTAATTCAATGATTCTTATTTATTTTTTAAAATCTTATTGTGATTATTCCTTTATTTTAATATAATTAAATTTCGTAAATTTTAAATGATTAAGTGAATTCAAATAAATTTTTAATAATTAAACCAGTTAAAATAAGCAAATTAATTTGGTTACTGAGATGCGATTCAATTATAATAGTTAATTACACGTTCTAATTAAAATCATATTTTTAAAAATACTAAATATTGTTATAAATAAATTTTGACATAACTAAATTCGTAAAATGATGCAAAAAAGTTATCAAGTTATCAATTCTAATATTGTATTATAAGTATTTTTTTATAAACAAACATTGTATGACGTTGAAAATAGTATAATGAAGGAAGTACTCAACAAATTGAGTTTTTTAGGAGCTGTTAAAATATAGTGTTACCACTACCATACACCACCTATTAAGACCAACTGCTACTACAAACTACTATAGCTACGTGAGCAATGCATACAGATCAATGGGGCAATACTGAACACAAAAAAGACTCCTCATATGTGACCTATATGAACTACACCGTGACTATCCAAAAGACTACATCAAGATAGAACGCTGCAATAATATAGACCCCCTGGCAGATCAACCCTAGCTTCTGTTCAACCTAATCCACATCCTGAATAGGGGTGTCACCATCAAATATGAGTTGCTCTGCATGAAACACCACTCCACCATGAAAGTAATCTTCTGCAATGCCAGGACCCTTATGAATCACGTCTGCATTCAAGGCCAAATCAAGGCTAATGACCGATGGTGCATTGATCTGACCTAGTCCCAGGTCACCAATTTGATCTAAGAGGTTGGCAACAATGTCGAAGTTGATCGGGTCTGGGGCTTCTACTGCAGATAAACATCCTGGAAGTCTGGGTGATCAATACCCAGGCCCATGTCCCAGTTCAGCATCTCCTCCACTCCTCCAACCGGTCTATCGAACGTGTACAGCCTATCTGAAGCCTCCAAACCTAGCTGAGCCAGAAAAAGCGCCACTTTGTTGTGTGAGGGGTAAACATAAACAATATTACACTTCCAACGCCTGCCTTTGGACCTTATGTTGATTTGAGATGCTAAATCATAAACCGCAGCAGGAGCTCCCAAATGGAAGTTCTTCAGCACTTTGTAAGCTTCGTGGTTGTCAGTTTCTAGTTCCACATCACGATAACCTTCCTCAAAAGCACGATTGGGCCACCTGTACTATCCATAACTGATTGCCAAGTTGGGCGAGGAAGGGGATCGTTCTTACTGTGAGAAACTCAAGGTTTCCATTCGAGTTTCTGTATATAGCCCCTATACTAGTGTCATTACCACTAGGCCTTATCATTTCTGAGTATGTGCCAGGCACATTGATTTTGAGGATTGGAGGGGATGGTGGAATCTAATGAAAAGCCATGGAAGAGAAGAGAGATTGAAGGAGAAAAGAAAGGTGATGGAAAAAGAAAGGTGAAGGTGAGGATAGATACATGTAATGATAGATAGTATAAATACACAAAATGTTCTCTACTTGCATTAACTCGACCCACCCACTACGATTGGACTGACAACTACTGCATTGGGCTTCCTTTATGATAAATATTTGTATAACTTTCCCACTCTCTATCAATTTGAAATGAAATACCAAATGCAGTATATCCCTTAATTGCCACAAGGCTAGTCTATTATCTATAACCTTCTTCGATCTATACGGAAGTGTCTTCCCTATTAGCTATGTGATGATTTCTTTCTGGAAGGCATCTTTTGACTACACTCACTTTTAACTTGAAGAGTTATACTCTTCTCAGCTGATATTACTGCTGTCATAAAGATATTCACAAACATTACACCCACCCTGCTATAGATGCCGTTCTATACCCTCCTTCTGCAGGTAGCCTATCATCCTCCTCATTAAACCGCCTGCTTATATGAGCAACAGTAAGATTTGGAATCTTCCGAGATGTTACCAGTAGAGGATTCATATTTGAAAATTTTGAAATGTCCTGACGGTAGAAATTCACTAGTTGCAACGAGTCTGAGGCCAATAATATCTTTGAATCCTTGACCTCATTGAGGCTAATGTTCTCTACCATAAAAGTTAGGGCATATTCTTCCGCTGCGTAGGGGTTAATGCTGGTACATGGACCTGAGAATATGAACCTAACTTGACGTTTATGGTCCATCAAGAATCCCCCTGTTCCTGCCTTAACTATCCCACCACCTTCTGAGCTCCATACTATTGGAATTCGGGCATAATAACGTAACGGAAATAACGTAAATAACAATTAAAAACGAATTCCAAAGCCCGGATCCATGTATAAAATGATGATCATGGTATAAAAATTCTCAAGAACAAGATTGTACCTTGTTAGAGCTTTCCAATGGATGACAAATGGAGGTCCTAGCTTGATGATCTTGAGAGCTAAAGCTTGTTGATCTTGAGAGCTAGAAGTGTAACTCCTCCACCGGTATCCACACTTGAATGCTTGCTTGAATCGTCGAACGATTACGCCACGGAAATTGGTACTAGCCAAAATAAATAAACCGATGTGTTCTTGACTTGAGCTTGATTTCTCCCTTGTGTTTTACAACTGAAATTTCAGCTATCTTGTATTTCAAGTGACTTGCCAACTCTTGGCTTATAAAGAGAAATAAAGCAAAATGGACCATTAAACAATTAGGCCATTTTTTTATTTAAACAAATCTTATTTATTTAAATAAATTAATTAAGTCATACTTAATTAATCAAATAAGTCAAGAAAATACATCTTCAAATTTTATCTTTAACTAATCAAGTCTCACTTAATTAATTTAATAAAATTCGAATTATTATTTATTATTAATTTAAAAACCATAATTTAAATTATTATTAATTTAAATTCATGAAATAAATTAATATCCCTTTTAAACATTCTTTGTGTGTGACCCTGTAGGTTATTATTTAATTGGCAACAATTTTATTCTCTAATAAAATTGTAAACAATAAGCGGTGTCTAGTAACACATTATTGCTACCCAATAAAACAATAATTAAATCAACGATTCAATCAACCTTTTAAAACTAATGTTCCATGTAATATAATCCCTTTAAATCATGATATTATAGATTAAACTCGAGGCATGTAATGTGTCATCCTCTTCATAATTTAATCTTCATTTTCTTGATCGATGAGTAGACTATTTAATCAAATCAACATTTGAGCATGGCCATGCATTTCATAGTCTCACTCAAACAAGAGGCCGATAATATCACTCATTTATCAGGAGATTTAAATCCCATCTAGATCGTTCATATTTCTCACATGATTCATAATATATCTGATATTCACCTTTATCATTATCCGGCTAAAGATAACTTTTGACGAATTCAAAATATATTAATTCTCATGTAGAATTATAACGACTTCAGGTCTAAGGATCATTACACCATTATCACTGTGAGAATACATATGACACATTTATTATTTACCATGATGTATCTCACTGTGGGTCTGTCCAGTACCCTGTACACGTACAGTTACCTATGCACTGCTTTTAGTATCTTCATACTTATGACCAATGAGATGTGGTCATCTTGTCAATTAACATACTAGCCTTAGTGTATTATTATTGTCCTAAGTTATAATAATACTCGGCTAGGGACATTTAAGAATATGATACAATCATTATATAATCTCATGTTCAAGTCACATACTTGCAACTACATAATTTGTATCAAGATTCTAAGGACATTTATTATACTTTATTTGTTTCGCAGTAAATAAAGCCAATAATAAATATATATATCAAATATATAAAATCACTCAAACACAAATACAATTGATTGTATTGACTCTAGGGCACCAATACTAACAATCTCCCACTTGCACTAGAGCCAATCACCCATGTATCGAATACCTATGCTACTAGTGTGACATTCATGCTTCTGCTGCGACAGAACCTTAGTCAGCGGGTCTGCAATATTATCATCAGCATGCACTTTACATATGTGAATATCTCCTCTATCATTTATCTCTCGAATAAGGTGATATCTCCGAAGTATATGCTTTGTTCTGCTGTGAGCTCTCGGCTCCTTGGCTTGTGCTATAGCTCCATTATTATCGCAGTAAAGATCTATGGGATCTGCGATCGATGGAACTACACCAAGTACTGTAATGAACTTCCGTATCCATACAGCCTCCTTGGCTGCTTCACATGCCGCAATATACTCAGATTCCATTGTAGAATCAGCTACTGTCTCTTGCTTCGAACTTTTCCAACTTACAGCACCTCCATTTAGGCAAAACACAAATCCAGACTGAGAAACAGAGTCATCTCTGTCAGTCTGGAAACTAGCATCCGTGTAACCCTTTACCGTTAGCTTCTCCTCTCCTCCATACACCAAGAATGAATCTTTAGTCCTTTTCAAGTACTTAAGAATATTCTTGACCGCCGTCCATTGACCTTCACCTGGATTAGACTGGTATCTGCTCGTCATGCTCAAAGCATACGAGACATTCGGACGAGTACATATCATTGCATACATGATAGATCCAATTGCTGAAGCATATGGTATCTTACTCATGCGGTCTTTATCATCCAATGATTTCGGACCATTCTCTTTTGAGATCGTTATCCCATGAGATATGGGGACATATCCCCTTTTTGCATCTTGCATTCCAAAACGATGCAAAATCTTGTCAATATATGTACTCTGGCTTAAGCCGATTAATCTCCTTGATCTATCTCTATAGATCCTGATCCCTAATATATAGGTAGCCTCGCCCAAGTCTTTCATAGAAAAACTTTGTCCTAACCAAGTCTTTACAGCCTGTAGAGAAGGAATGTCATTCCCTATCAATAATATATCATCGACATATAATACTAGGAATGCCACATGGCTCCCACTAAACTTTTTGTAAACACATGGTTCATCCACATTCTGAATAAAGCCAAAACCTTTGACTATTTCATCAAATGTACCAGATTTTTAGCACGTACAACCGGATGTTCCATCTCCGAGAGGCCTGCTTCAATCCATAAATGGATCTATGCAGCTTACATACCTTTCCAGCATCCTTTGGATTTCCAAAACCTTCAGGTTGTGTCATGTACACATCCTCTTCAAGGCTTCCGTTAAGGAAGGCTGTTTTGACATCCATCTGCCATATTTCGTAATCATAGTAAGCCGTTATTGCAAGCAAAATTCTGATGGATTTTATCATTGCTACTGGTGAAAAGGTTTCATCATAGTCAATACCATGAATTTGTTTGAAACCTTTTGCAACCAGCCGAGCTTTATAGGTCTGTATTTTACCTTCCATGTCGATTTTCTTCTTGAAAATCCATTTGCACTCTATAGGTTTTACCCCTTCAGGTGGATCAACCAAAGTCCATACTTGGTTTTCATACATGGAATCCATCTCAGAATTCATGGCTTCTTGCCATCTCTCAGAGTCTGGTGAGTTCACAGCATCTTGGTAGGTGAGAGGCTCATCTTGGTCTATGAGCATCACATCGTCATTTTGAGTTAAGAGAAATCCATAATTCCTCTTTGACTCATGGCGAATCCTACTAGATCTACGAACAACCTGTGTTTCTTGAGCAATGTTATCTTGTATTTCTTGCTCATGCTCCACCTCTGGTTCAATGTTATCAAGTGGTTCTCGATCTTCATCGAGATCTATTTTCCTCCCACTGTCTTTTCTAGAGACTAGCTCTCTTTCTAAGAATACAGCAGTTCGAGCAACAATTACTTTGTTCTCCGAGGGACTATAGAAAGAATAACCCTTTGTTTCCTTTGGGTATCCCACAAAATTACATTTTTCAGATTTCGGTCCAAGCTTGTCTGATGTTAGGCGTTTCACAAATGCTTCACATCCCCATACTTTCATAAAGGACATGCTTTGCCGTTTCTCTGTCCATATCTCATATGGAGTTTG
Organism: Saposhnikovia divaricata; assembly: GCA_036435485.1. Taxonomy (NCBI): domain Eukaryota; kingdom Viridiplantae; phylum Streptophyta; class Magnoliopsida; order Apiales; family Apiaceae; genus Saposhnikovia; species Saposhnikovia divaricata. Next base: position 46,674,983 of record CM071594.1, on the reverse strand, counting down.
TTGAACCGTTTTAATAGGAACACGGTTTAGTGTATATGCAGCCGTTTCCAGGGCATAACCCCAGAAACTAATTGGAAGATCTGCTTGACTCATCATAGATCGCACCATGTCCAACAAGGTACGATTCCTCCTTTCAGAAACCCCATTCCATTGTGGTGTTCCAGGAGGAGTTAGCTGTGATACAATACCACACTCCCTCAAATAGTTCTTAAACTCATGGCTTAAGTATTCACCTCCTCGATCAGATCTTAGAGTTTTTATGCTTTCGCCAGTTTGCTTTTCTGCTTCTGCCTTATACTCTTTGAACTTTTCAAATGCTTCGGATTTGTTCATCAAAAGATACACATATCCATATCTACTGAAATCATCAGTAAACGTAATGAAGTAGAAATAGCCACCCCTTGCCATCGATCTCATAGGACCACATACATCGCTATGTATTAGTTCTAGTCGTACGGTGGCCCTCTTACCCTATCCGGTAAAAGGAGCTTTAGTCATCTTGCCTAGTAAACAAGCCTCGCATTCATCATATGATTCAAAATCAAACTAATCCAAGAAACCATCTTGATGTAACTTGGAAATGCGTTTCTCGTTTATATGGCCTAGACGACAGTGCCAAAGGTATGTTTGATTTGAGTCATTAGTCTTAAGTCGTTTTTTATTTACATTCAAGATAGGAGTATCTAAATTAAGAACATACAAACCGTTAAATAACTGTGCAACACCATAGGTAATGTCATTCAAACCAAAAGAGCAACCATTATCTTTAAAGGTAAATGAAAAACCTTTCTTGTCTAAACAAGAAACAGAAATAATGTTTCTACAAATAGAAGGCACATACAAACAGTTTTCAAGTTCTAATATAAGCCCAGTGGGCAATGATAAATGGTAAGTCCCTACAGCCAAAGCAGCAACCTTTGCTCCATTTCCAACTCGTAGGTCTACCTCTCCCTTAGCCAGTGTCCTACTCCTTTGCAGTTCCTGCACATTTATACAAATGTGAGAACCACATCCAGTATCCAATACCCAAGATGTAGAAGTAGACAAATTGACTTCTATTACATAAATACCTGAAGCAGAAGTCTGGCCAGCAGCCTTCTTCTTCTTAAGTTCTTCCAAATATGCATGACAGTTTCTCCTCCAGTGTCCCGGTTTACCACAGTGGTGACAATCACCCTTTTCAACACCTCCTTTAGGCTTGGTAGCCTTCTTGGGATCAGAATTAGGATTGGCAATAGATTTGGACACATTCCTCTTCTTATTGCCCTTCCACTTTCTTTTCCCCTTGGCACCTCCTTTGTTCACCATCAGCATGGGAGTAGGAGATTCCTTATGAATGTTGGTTTCGGCTGTTCTTAACATGCCCAACAATTCAGTAGGTATCTTATCAATCTCATTCATGTTGTAATTCATAACGAATTGAGAGAAGTTCTTATTAAGTGATTGTAAGATCAGATCTATTTGAGCCTCCGGACCAATCGGGAAGCCCAAGGTATCTAGTTGCTCAATATACCCAATCATCTTAAGAACGTGTGGTCCAACCGGGTCTCGCTCTCCCTGTTTGCAAGCATACAATGCCTTGCTCGTATCATTTCTCTCATGACGAGCTTGTCCCTCAAACATGCTTTTGAGGTGCTCAATTATTTCATAAGCATTCATCAACTCATGTTGCTTTTGAATCTCAGGAGCCATGCATGCAAGCATAAGGCATGACACATCAGTTGAGTCATCCAAATGCTTCTGATAAGCATTATGCTCGGCACGTGTGGCTCCAGCAGGAAGAGGATTTGGGTGAGGAACTTCAATGGCATACAGCTTTCGCTCCTGCGTGAGGACAATCCTCAAGTTCCTAAACCAATCTAGGAAGTTTGTCCCTGTCAGCTTTTCCTTTTCTAGGACTGATCGTATCGAAAAGTGGTTTGTGTTGTTTGCCATTTATTATCTACAATTTTGTAAAAGCGCATAAAATGAGTTAGTTTGCATGTTTCGTAAAACCAATTATGTTCAAGTTGATTTATAGCATATTCGTAATATACCTCCCACTATTTTTATCAAATTAATAGCCCTTACTATCAATTCGGAAAATGGTTCCCATAAAACCTTTCTTAGTGAGCCAAGATCCATATTTCGTCATATTTTAAGTCAGCTTTGGCTTTCCTCTTAAATATGATTATTTAGGTAGACCGTTATGTCAATTATATCGTATATAACTCTTGAATAGCTTAGTGAACAACATATTGCTCCGATCTATCTAATAGATTTAACTAAACTCTATGCTTATAAGTTCATAATCCTATTATGACGACTTATTTAAGTTGGACCCAACAATAACATTTTAAGTAAGCTTGTTTACTTAATCACATCTCACCACGATAAAAGAGAAGCCCTTGCTTTGGCAAATCCACTCCTCAATGATCTAGGATTTAATGAGTGTTATTTGTTGGAAAGCATATGTTTAACTTAATATTTCTTTAAGGGATTTTTAGGAAAAAAATTAACGATCTTGATCGTTTGTTTAAATCTTAAATCGTTACAGATTTTATCTTGTTTAAACATGGCATCTGTGACGTATCTAATACATACATTCTAATATATCCATGCATCCATGCATCCATACATATATCTAATATATCCATGCATCATATGTAAAGTGCAGTTACGCAAAATTAAACGTGCGATGGTTATGGCCCGATCCTATGCGATTTTTTCGAGCTAATGAAAAGATCAAGGTCAATCTATGGTTGTAATAACTAATTATTACAAAGTTCTTCATTGCTTCCTAAGCCTCCATTGATTGGCTCCAAGCTCGTTTTGAAATACATTACAAAAGAACTCGAGTTGCATTCGAGATATAATAATTACAAGAATAACGACATGCAAGTCGTATTTAATAATTATAGACCATAAATGAAATTAAAACATTTATTCTACGGGTCTTTAGGGGCCATAACCAATGCACCATGCTCATATAACAATTATAGACATCACATTAATCATGATCACATCGATTAATATTTAACTCCTTAATTTAAATACCTAATTATTTAAAAAGGAATTAAAAAAATCAATTTTAATTAATAAAAATCGAATTTAAAATTAAAATTAATCAAAATTGCATTTAATAATAATATTAAATTCGAAATTTAAATATTCAATTATTAAAAGCATTAATTAAAATAAAATTCGAATTAATAATAATATTCAAATTCATAATTTAAATATATTACAAAATTCGAAATTAAATTAATTAATAAAATTTTGAATTAATAATAATATATAAATTCATAATATAAATATTCAATTATTAAAACTTTAATCATTAAAAACATTAGGAATCTAATGATTAAAACCAATAAGTTTTCTTTTTCTAAAGTAAAAGCTAAAAGCAAATTTAAAATAGAAAAAGAAATTAAAAGCATCAACTTTCAACATGCGCCAAACTGTTCTGTGCACTACTGAATCTGAGCACTACTGAATCTGCAGATACGCATCATTGTTTTGCGCAGTACCTATTTACGACTGATACGCATCACAAGTATGCGCATCACCTGTAGTTTTCTTACGACACGCATGTACGGTATGCGTTACACCTGTAAAACCTTGTTAACACGCATTTCATGAATGCGTTACTCATTTTATACCAGAAATTTCCAGAAATTGCAGAAACTCCAGAAACTATGCAGATTGCATTTTATCAGTTCTGATCAGTTCTATTAACATTCTAATGATGTGTTTAATCATAACTAACATATAGTACATCATCCAAAAGATGTTATAACAATTTATAACATCATACAAACAATTATAACAATTTATAAATAATCTTTTGTATGTTAAAATGAAGCATGGCATAATTCATAAATTCATGTATGATTCATTTTCAAGAACACAACACCAAATCATCCTTTTATACATGTAGCTCTGATACCATTGTTGGAATTCGGGCATAATAACGCAACGGAAATAACGTAAATAACAATTAAAAACGAATTCCAAAGCCCGGATCCATGTATAAAATGATGATCATGGTATAAAAATTCTCAAGAACAAGATTGTACCTTGTTAGAGCTTTCCAATGGATGACAAATGGAGGTCCTAGCTTGATGATCTTGAGAGCTAAAGCTTGTTGATCTTGAGAGCTAGAAGTGTAACTCCTCCACCGGTATCCACACTTGAATGCTTGCTTGAATCGTCGAACGATTACGCCACGGAAATTGGTACTAGCCAAAATAAATAAACCGATGTGTTCTTGACTTGAGCTTGATTTCTCCCTTGTGTTTTACAACTGAAATTTCAGCTATCTTGTATTTCAAGTGACTTGCCAACTCTTGGCTTATAAAGAGAAATAAAGCAAAATGGACCATTAAACAATTAGGCCATTTTTTTATTTAAACAAATCTTATTTATTTAAATAAATTAATTAAGTCATACTTAATTAATCAAATAAGTCAAGAAAATTCATCTTCAAATTTTATCTTTAACTAATCAAGTCTCACTTAATTAATTTAATAAAATTCGAATTATTATTTATTATTAATTTAAAAACCATAATTTAAATTATTATTAATTTAAATTCATGAAATAAATTAATATCCCTTTTAAACATTCTTTGTGTGTGACCCTGTAGGTTATTATTTAATTGGCAACAATTTTATTCTCTAATAAAATTGTAAACAATAAGCGGCGTCTAGTAACACATTATTGCTACCCAATAAAACAATAATTAAATCAACGATTCAATCAACCTTTTAAAACTAATGTTCCATGTAATATAATCCCTTTAAATCATGATATTATAGATTAAACTCGAGGCATGTAATGTGTCATCCTCTTCATAATTTAATCTTCATTTTCTTGATCGATGAGTAGACTATTTAATCAAATCAACATTTGAGCATGGCCATGCATTTCATAGTCTCACTCAAACAAGAGGCCGATAATATCACTCATTTATCAGGAGATTTAAATCCCATCTAGATCGTTCATATTTCTCACATGATTCATAATATATCTGATATTCACCTTTATCATTATCCGGCTAAAGATAACTTTTGACGAATTCAAAATATATTAATTCTCATGTAGAATTATAACGACTTCAGGTCTAAGGATCATTACACCATTATCACTGTGAGAATACATATGACACATTTATTATTTACCATGATGTATCTCACTGTGGGTCTGTCCAGTACCCTGTACACGTACAGTTACCTATGCATTGCTTTTAGTATCTTCATACTTATGACCAATGAGATGTGGTCATCTTGTCAATTAACATACTAGCCTTAGTGTATTATTATTGTCCTAAGTTATAATAATACTCGGCTAGGGACATTTAAGAATATGATACAATCATTATATAATCTCATGTTCAAGTCACATACTTGCAACTACATAATTTGTATCAAGATTCTAAGGACATTTATTATACTTTATTTGTTTCGCAGTAAATAAAGCCAATAATAAATATATATATCAAATATATAAAATCACTCAAACACAAATACAATTGATTGTATTGACTCTAGGGCACCAATACTAACACATACCCCATCTATGAACCCCACTAGATGATTAGATTCCAGCCATTTGTTTGACAGCGAATTGAGTCCATCAACTTTACTTCTCTTGAAGGCTAAAAGTGGGTTAATATCCCACAAATTGAACCAGCAGTTCAATACTAGAGAATTTGCTTCACTCCATTGCCACACTCTAATTTTTATGAGTGATGTTACCATTGTCTCATCCATAGCTTTGCCTGAAAAATCAAGTCATTTCTTTTAACCAAATACTCCAAACTGTAGCACTCATGCATATTAGCCTGCCTTGATACTAATCACCCTTAGAAAGAACGATGAAGGATTGCTTGAGGTCACGTGGAAGATTTATGTCCAACTCCCACCATCTCAGAAAGTAGGTCCAGGAAAATTTGGCCAATTTATATTCCCACAGCAAGTGTCTTAAGTTCTCTATATCACAATTGCACCACCTACATGTTGGGTCTACGTTGATGCCTCTTGAACTAAGACGTCCCAGTGTTGGCAATTTTGCATGCATGACGTTCCACAAGAATAATTTAACTTTTGCTGGAATTTTTAGTTTCCAAAGTGAGGTCCAGATTGTTTCACCCTGATTTGCTGCATGTAATAGTTCATACCCACTAGAAGCTGTATACTTTGAATCATTGACACTCCAAATGAGAATGTCCTTTTGAGATACTGGCCTATTTTGCATGACATGCTCCAATCTCTCTAAGTCATCCCTCTCCTATCCTTTGAGCTGCCTTCTCCAAAATCCATGTTACCTTGTTTGATTGTGCTCCACCTACGGTTAAACTCCCTGAACGAAATTTCTTTCAATTTGAATAGGTTAAATAACCTATTAAAAGAGTTTAATAGAATACATGGGGGCAGGCCCGTCTAGGAGGGTGTGCAAGAAGCCCAACAGCACAGGGTCCCAAAATTATTAGGGCCCCCAAATCAGAAAAATCCATACATATGTTATATATGTCCATTTAATTGTCAGCAAAATTACACCAAACCTTAACATATTCAGACTTCAACTTCAGTTACACACATCTAAGATCAAAACCTCCTCTAATGTCTCTTCAAATATCATGCATAATCTTAGGAAATTGCATCAGCTATGTATATACGTGTATATCTACATCTTTTGTGCCATACATACGTGTATATCTACATCTTTTGTGCCAATCAATTTTAATGCTTTATTTTAATAAAATAAATCTCTTGTAAAGATGTTGGAAAATATAATTATTTTATAAAATTTGTTTAAATTTTAAATAAATTAAGAGCGCAATTTATAATTAACACAGGTCCCTATAAAATTTAAGACGGACCTGCATGGGGCTAACCAGTAATCCAACCAGAACCGCACCTTGTCACCCTTTCCAACCACCCATTGACAATCCTCCGGATTAAATATTTTGAGTTCCACATTTTGTTTGACCTCTGATATACCCTTAAATATAGAAGAGATCTTGTTTTTCCTACCTCTAGGGTTTGCAAATCTAATTGTATGCTCAGAGCAACTCCAATAGGGGTTGCTAAGAAGGTTGCCAAGCCTACATGGCAAGGCAATCTTGGTTGCCACTCTATTGGAGTGGGGAGGTTGCCTCTTGGTTGCCTAGCAAGGTTGCCAAAAATTGGCAACTTCCTACTTTGGATGAAACTCATTAAACAATCCAAAAGCATATTTACCTCTATCCACTTTTATGTTTTTGATATTTTTAATTTTTAAAATAAAGTGTATATGGGGACCACACTAGCAATTTTTGGAGTTGCCAACTATTGGAGTAAAATTTTAATAAAAGTTGCTAACAATGACATGGATGTAAGAGAAAATAAAATATAATATAAATGTTGATTTGGAATAGGTTGGTAACCCTTAAAGCAACTTCTTATTGGAGATGCCCTCAATAATCAATATACCCCTTAGTTTATTAACGGCTCGTTTTACAAGAAAGTTGTTAGGTTGTGCTTGTAACGTCGAAGATCAGCTCGTTTTACAAGAAAGTTGTTAGGTTGTGCTTTTAACGTCGAAGATCAGTGGACAATCCTAATTCACGGGCAATGGAAAGCGCCATTGAAACTCGCAAATTGTATATATAAATTATAACGAAAATTTGATGTATTATTATTCGAATTGAACCTCTACTCTTTGCTTTAGGAGTAAAAGTAAAAGTATTATATTAATATTATTATAATATATGAGTTAAGTTTTATGGAGATTAAAATTTTAGTGGAGACCTAGACCATATATCAATCAAAGCACTGCAAAAAATTATTCAATAAAAATCATGTTTTATGAAAATTACTATTTCATTTATTTCACTAAAAATCTTGAAAATCATATATGTTTTATATGCAAATTTCATTAAAAATCTTGAAAATTTTGTATATTCTGCAAACAAAATATTGCATAACGTAATTGTTCTTCAAAACATGTTTTGCTTGCAAATCATATATGATTTTTAAGATTTTAAATGAAATAATAATGTTCATTGAATTACTTGCAAATATATATGTTACAATGTTTTGAGTGCATAATGTATATGGTCTTCACGATCTTCACTCAACATAAATGTTGGTTTTCATAGAACTTTACTCTATATTATAGATGAGAATCGGATTTTTGATATACAGTAATATTTTTTATTTTCCATTTTATTCTTACTAACTTATAACTTGTGTAATACATTGATTTTTAAAATATTTTTAATAACATAATTATATTATCAAACAAAATTTTCCTAATATTTATATTTATAAATTTATAAATATTGAATTTATTTTTATTAGATAAAATCTAATATTTCATTGAAGAAAATAAAAAACTATTAAATTTGAAAGAATTATAGAAAAAGTAACTAAATTTGAGTATGAAAATATAAGAAGTTATAATTTATTAGATTTCACACGGTTAATTTACTTTTTTTTCTCTATCTCGAGTTCTAATAAACAAACTTAGATGATTTTACGCAAAATTCAAGAAATTATCTTTAATTTAGTGATAGCTTACAATTATTATCCAATTGAAATTACTCGAAAATCAAAAAATAGAAAAAAAATAACAAATTTTTACGTTAAGAATTATATTCAATTTAAAAAATCAACTTATACCAGATTTAATTCTATTCAATTTAGAATACCTATAACATATTCATTTTAGATCTGATCACATCTATTATTTTAATATCTAATGATCCTTAATTTTTTGATTAATGACCGTACTAGAAAAAGATTGGATAAAATCCTCTTACATTATTATATAAAAAGATATAATTATATAATAAAACATAAATTTTATATTCAAGAAAATACTAATGCGGGTCGTATCGGAAAGTAAAAGCCATAAAAGCCTCCTACTAATATGCTTGTACAGTAAAAGAATAGTTTGCAAGAGATGCACCAAAAAAATCAGTGAACCCTTACCCGAGTGTAATTGAATTAATCTGGTCGAGAAGGAAGCAAGCCAGGGAACTGGACTGTCTCTTTTATTAATTCATATTACGAAAAAGTAAAAAAGTTTATTTTTTTCAATCACTTCTTCTGTTTTAAATTAATTGCTAAGTTTTTGGACACGATTTTTTAAAAGTTTCGTAATTAGAATTACTCTAATAACAAAATGGTATTATATTAAATTTATTTAATTGATAAAAGAACATTCTTAGAGTAATAATAGTAATTATGTGGTTAAAAGTTTTTAGAATGTCACTACAAAATTAAGTAATTGTTGAAATATTTTTTTTTAAAATATGTACTACAGTACTAGAAACTCAGACGATTGTTAAAAATAAATAGAGAGTTATATAGAGAAATGACCCTCAATATTACAATTTTAAATTAATTAGTCCAAAATATCACAACTCATAAAGGTGGTCCTAAATATCACAGTATCGTCCAGTGCTTTAATTTTTTTTTTGTTTAATATTATATCGTGTAACGTTTAGGAAGAAAAAGGGTAAAAGACGTTATATTGTGTAACGTTTAAGGGAAAGGGGGTAGGACGCTACTTAGACTAACGTTGGAGAAGGGGAAGGGGGAAATGCTATTGGAAATAACGTTTGGGGGATAGTGTTGGGTTGGGTTGGATTGGGTTGGGTTGGGGTGGGTTTTTTTTAAATATTAAAATTTTATATATTATTTTTCTAAATAATATTTTAAATTTACATTGGTATTTTTTAGATTTAAAAATATTCAATTTTTTAATTAAAATTTTTAAATCTTATTTGTAATCCTTTAGGTGTTAAACAATTAACTTTTGGGGTTTAACATTTCTATTTTTGGTTTTAGAACTATTCAGAATGACAAGTAAACCGTATACGAACTTAGGATTTAGGGTTGTTTACAACCCTAAACCTTAGACCCTAAACGATAACTTATCCTGATCCCCGATTTTTTAAAAATCAGGCCGCCGTACTTAGTAAAAAAATATAATTTGAATTGACAATTTGATTATAAGTTTTTTAATACTACTTGTAAATACATATTTAGCAAAAAAAACCAAAAAAAAAAAATAGATAACAACAATTAAAGTAGTGTTTTATGTTCAAAATACCACTTTAAGTAGAGTTTTGGGTAACACAACTTTAAGTAGAGTTTTGGGTAACACTACTCAAAACACAATTCAAAATAGAGTTTTGTATTAAAAAAAACAAGGAAGACCAAAACACTACACGATGTAGCGTTTTTGTTAAAATAATGAGAACGCTAGACCAAGTAGTGTTTTAAAATGATATTTGAGATCATCCTTTCAAATTATGATATTTGGGGCCATTTAATTTAAAATTATGAAAAAATAGACCAACACCCAATTATATAACAGTATTAACTAAACGGTTTTCCTGTTTTCAAATGAGAAGGAAAATACAGGCACCCATCGAATAAAAAGTACTAGCATGTTTTTATACAATTAAAAAAAAAATCATGCAGAGATTAGAGAGTGCTTGGCCTTACCTTTTTGACAAAGTTAGAGATTCCTAATTTTTTCTGAAAAAACTTAATTTTTTTGTGCAACTTATAGAATCTCAAACATACATTAAATACTTGTATATAAAAATTATTAAAATATAAAATTTTTACCCAAAAATAAGTTTATAAGAATTTATTTTAAGTTTCGTCAAATAGGGGCTTTGTAATCTTGCCTCCTCGTTGTTTTTTAAATGTACAAAGAAGACTTTTTCAAATCACTCGAGCCCTACAGATTTAAAGAATATTAAAGGAGAAAAAGTGGACCACCAGCAGGACCATTTTGATATAAATATAAAACAAGAACATATAGACTATTAAATATACGACTGTGACATCAAAAGGTTTTAATTGTTCACATTTATGGATAACTAGGATGTTACACATGTATTTGCATTTAAAGTCGGTAGGCTGTCATTATTCAATAAATCTAGTAGTAGATGATTTAACAAATAGTCCTAGATATATAGTAAATATCTGTTGAGATTTTGTTCTTTAATTATATTGTTTACTAGTAGAACTTGTAAAAATAATATTTTAATAAAATTTTGAAATCAGCGAGAATCAAACTTATCGATCTGATCTATCCCTTGAAAATTTTGTTTGGTTGTGCCTCATATATTTGTCATAGTCTATCACCTCGATTCGTGTGATATGGGAAGGATGAGCCAACATGGGCTCGCTGAGGTATGGATAATTCTATTTCTAGCAGATCGATAAGAGCAGCAGATTGCTCTACAGGCTACAAACCTTCTCAAATATGTGTTTCACAGGTTCTAAAATCCCGATTCAATCGATTAATTTTTGATTAATCTTTTATTAATTTTTTATAAGGTACATAGCTAATTCGATTTTTAAAATTTTCAATTAATTTTTATGATTATTTTTTGATTGAAATATTTATAATAAATTAATAGAATTAAAATAATATATAAATCAAATGTGAATTATTATATGCTTTATGATATGATAAATAAATACTACTTAATAAATAATTAATAGACTTACCTCGAGTTCAGTGCTTTTGCATAACCAAAGATGATAATATACTCATCGATCCCGCCGGAACTCACTTGAGACAACCTCTAATACTCTAATACGTCGTCTCCAATCAGCCTTATCAAATGTCATATTACCTGTGAGATTTAAAGCTGCCATATCCAAACACAATTGATCTTGCAATATCCTACGTGGTCTACATCTCTTTCTCTTCCCCCCCAACCAAAATACTTTCAACCCTTCGAACCGAAGCTGAAATACATCTGCGCCGGACATGTCCATACCAACGTAAGCGCCCCTCCCTCAATTTCTTGGAAATAGACTCAACACCTAAAACTCTTCGAAAAGCATCATTCGGTATACAATCAAATATTGTGCAATCACAAATCCAACGCAACATACGCATTTCCGTCGCCTCCATCCTACGCTCCTGAGCCTGTCTCAATGGCCAACATTCGGACCCATATAATAATGATGGCCTAACTGCGATTCTATAGAATTTACCTTTCAACTTCAAAGGTACACTCTTATCACACAACACGCCGGTAGCAGCCCTCCATCTTACCCAACCTGTTTTAATACGATGCATGACATCGGCACTAATATCCCCATTGCTCTGTATGATAGACCCTAGATACTTGAAACTATCAGTTTATGGCACCACATCATCAGCAATACAAACTGCAATATCATCCGAATGATCGTTCTTGCTGAAATTTGCCGAAAGGTACTCGGTCTTAGAACGGCTCGAACATAATCCCTTATTCTCCAATGTTGTACGCCATTATTCTAAATATGTATTTACCTAACCCTTAGTTTCTGCTATTAACACAATGTCATCAGCAAAAAACAGACATCAAGACACAGGAGTTTGAATGTCACGGATAATCACATCCAAAACAACAATAAAAAGCAAGGGGCTCAATACCGACCCATGATAAAGTCCTACCTCAACTTAAATACATAAATTTCTGCAACACTCTTGTCCGATACCCAATTTCTGCAACACTCTTTACATGTAAACTTAAATACATAAATTTCAATATTTATTTAAATACATTTTCATTACAATTTGTCAATCTTGTATCATCAAAGAAAAACGTGATCTGCTTATTCCAGGTTTAAAAATTCTAATCAGGTGATGAGTTTGCTATCAACTTGGATATTTAGGAAATTTGGTATTGCTAATATACGAGTTGAAAAAAATTGAGAGCTTTCTTTCGACTAGTGTTGTTCTGAAAGGAGAGGGAATTTTTAGAAAATTCAGAATCTGAGCATAGTGAAATAAATAAAGAAAATGATTTACATAAATGGAAAAGTGACAGTGTTCTGGGCCACCCATGTCTGATGCCGACTGGAGCGGTCAGTCTATTATTCGATATCTGTATTGTGATTTGCGAAATCTGCTCAAATAGTCAAATGCATTATATCATAACTTTGATTTTACTTTCACTAGCAACGAATCGAGTTACAAATTTCCCTTGAAAAAAAAAATAAAAAATTCGAGTTACAAATTCCTAACTAGTGACTAGTGAGTGCACTAGTGGACTTGTGAGCGCAATATCTTCAGTTTTTATGGACCCCCAGCCCAGTATATCACACTATTTTTTTTCCCTTTCTTCTTTGTTGACACAGTGTTACATTGTTTGGAAAGATTATGAGGGAAAAAAAAAAAGTATATTACTCTTATTCATCGGGATCCTCTCTTCTCAAAATATGCATTAAAAGTATTACTTAAATTTATACACTAGTTTGGTCAAATTTACAAAAATTAGACTACAAATTAGAACTGGAACTCATTTTTCTGACTTTTTTAAACTAAAAATTATATTTTAATCCACACCACAAAATACATTTCAAAATTTATCTCTCTCTCATGAGAGTCGTATAAGCCGTCGCCCCTCTTCTCCGCCGGTCAACCTCTTCTCCGCCCCCTCCCTCCTCTCCGCCCTCCCCGCTCTCCCCGCAACCCTCCATTCTTCCACCTTCGTCTCACTTCCTCTCTTCTTCAAGTTTTCTCAGTTTTTAATTCAATAAAGCTCCGAAAATTCCTTCGAATTTTCTCAGATCTGTTCCGATCTTGAGCTTCTTCTGAAAATAAAAAATACATTGAGATTCCATTTCTCCTCCTTAACATCATACCCAAATTTGGTGTTATTCTGAGGACTTTGATTTTGGATCTTCGTCTCGCCTTGTGGCGTGTGTCTCGCTTTTTTGGCGTGGTTTTTGTCTCGTTTGTGTGGCGAGTTTTGTTTATTTGTTTGTTTGTATGTTGTTATGGGTTTGGTTCCGGGCTAATCTGAAAAGGATTTTTGTGGCCTACTGGGAGATCTGTAATTTTTGCATTTATTTTGGGCTGGTGTTGGATATTGCAAGAGCTTACCTTTCACAACTAAAATTTGTTCATCTTATGATATATTTTATTTGCGGCATGTCTATAGCTGGTTTTCGGCATGTAGATAGCTGTGGTTGCATTTTCGGTATGTCTATAGCTGGTTTTCGGCATGTAGATAGCTGGGGTGTTTCTGAACATTGGGCTACAGGTGGTGCGTATGTGAAGGTCATTTGCGATATTACTGGCTTCAGGATTGGTGCAGATTGGATGGATCGGGAAGCTACTTCGAATTCATTTTTAGTTTCAAGAACTTTTAAGTTCAGTTTGTTAAACGATGTGAAAACATTTATTTGTTTGTCAACCTCATCGTATCGACAGTCGGGGGTTTGTCCCACTGTTTTATGTTGGCCTGATTTATTAATATAATCTCCTGCATTTCGTCAAAAAAAAAAAATTATATTTTAAAATGAATAAGATACACTTCTTAATAATATAACATTTTTTAAGAATTTATTTATTTACAAAATATATGTAACTTTTAGAATTTAATTTATTTGACCACCAAAGTCAAACAAAACTGACATTTTTAAGATGGGAGTACTTGTGTAGGGAGTTGACAAGCACAATTGAAGATGTTCGATTGTTCCACCCAAGTCCCAACAATAACAGATTATTATGAAGATAGTACTAAGAATTATATGTCAAAATTTAGTGAAAAAACTATCCATACAAATGACCAAACCAGGCCCAACATGTGGGAAACCCACATTTTATGCTTAATACACCGCCTCAATGCTGTCTTAACTCTACCAAACTAAAGGCTCGACAATTCAGTCATCATACAGTCAAACCTTGTGGCATACCGGCTGCAGCTGTCTTAGGCTTTGCCTTTTCCACAACAATAGCTTGTGTAGTAAGGACCATACCTGCAACTGATGCTGCATTTTGCAGTGCACACCTTGTTACCTTTGCGGGATCAATTACACCAGCATTAACCAAGTTCTCGTACTTGTCGGTCATTGCATTATAACCAACCTCCCATTCACTGGCCTTCACCTTCTCCACTACTACCTCTCCTTCAACCCCAGCATTTCGGGCTATTAGAGATGCAGGTGCGACCAGAGCCTACAAGGAAATGTCAATCAGATATAACGTAAAATATCGCAGGAACCAGACAGTAATTACATAGTTATCAGTTGTAGAAATCTAGTCCACAGTAATTGGCTTTGAAGTGTTTCTCTTAGTTTATGATAAGCCTTGACCATCAGAAATAAGACTATGCCTGGTTTAACAAACATCGACTAGCCAGGTCTTATAACACAAAGCATGAGACCCAATCACGAAATTAATGATATTCAACAAAGTAAGAACTCAAGCGCTCATGCTGCATCTAATGAACACTGGAAATGAGTTCATTAGGGACACGAGAGTAAATGCTCTCTCAACTCCAATCACGATTTTCACAAAAAATTAGTAACATACACGAGACACTACTCGCTGCTTTATTTCTCAATAACACAATTCATTACCTTCTGTACAATGTCAGCTCCAAGACGCTCCTCTGCATCCTCAAGCTTGGCCTTAATGGCAGGAACATACTCTGACAAATGAACCAAGGCAGCACCACCACCAGGCACAATACCTTCTTCTATGGCAGCAAAAGTTGCATTCTTTGCATCCTCAATACGAAGCTTACGATCCTCAAGCTCGGTCTCAGTTGCAGCACCTACCTTAATAACAGCAACCCCACCTGATAATTTGGCAATTCTCTCTGCAAGTTTTTCAGTATCGTAAACAGAGTCGGTCTCAGACAATTCTTTTTTAATCTGTGCAATCCTGGCCTGAATTTCATCCTTTGATGCGGCATCAGCAATAATGGTTGTTGAACCCTTAGTAATGGTGATCTTTCTTGCCAAACCAAGTTGTTCAACCGAGGTGTTCTCAACGAGTAAACTCAAGTCACTGGCTTGGTATTCGGCTCCTGTAAAGTGAACACAAGTATTTAAATTAGCAGTCCCAGCCACCAAACCAAACTTGACTAGTATTTGTTATTTAATATGTATTAAATAATTAAGGATTTTCTTTGCAGGTTCTCACATATCTATAGTTTGGAAAAGAGAGAGAGATTGTTTGTCATGTATCACACTTTACACCTCTAAAACTGATACACCTTCTAAAGTGTTTAGACCAGAAAAATTCTGTCCTTGACTCTTGCTGTATTCAAAACCATTAGTCCTATAACAGCTTACTATAATAATTTATACACCACTCACCTGTCATAATTGCAATATCTTGAAGCAGCGCTTTTCTCCTCTCTCCAAAACTAGGTGCTTTAATTGCAGCAACATTGATAATGCCCCTCAGTTTGTTCACAACAAGTGTAGCCAAAGCTTCTCCCGTGACATCTTCAGCAATGATAACCAAAGGGGCACGCAACTGGGTGGTCTTCTCTAGCAGGGGAATTATGTCTTTTATTGCAGAGATTTTCTGATCAGTAACCAATACTCTAGCATTCTCAAATTCAGCTATCATTTTCTCAGGGTTTGTAACAAATTGTGGTGAGATGTATCCTCTGTCAATCTGCAACATCAAGAAAGAACACCAAATGAGCAAAACCGCAGTCCAGCATTACCAGCTACATTCATACATAAATCAATAATATTTGTCTCAGAACTAAAAAAACAAAATTCAAGTGCCATTGCAGTCCGAAATATATACATACCTCCATTCCCTCCTCTACATCGACAGTTGTCTCGAATGAAGACGAACTTTCAATAGACAGAACACCATCAGGACCAACTTTGTCAATTGCATCAGCAACCATTGTACCAATAATCTCATCATTTCCAGCAGAGATGGATGCAATAGCAGAAATAATATAAAAAGAATAAAAAATTCAACGAATAATTATACTTATAGTTGAGAATGTAACTTTGTATTAATAACTGAGATTTAGAAACAACTGTCAATCCCTACCTTTTATGTCATCACGACCTTGAACGGGTCTTGCTTTATTTTCTAGCTCTTCAATCAGGGCCAGGACTGTTTTATCTATCCCTTTCTTGATCGAAACAGGATTAGCACCAGAGGTCACACTCAAGAGACCAAGGTCGATTATTTCACGCGCAAGAATGGATGCAGTTGTTGTACCATCACCGGCAGAATCGTTGGTCTTACTTGCAACCTTCACACATTTGACAAATGAAAAAAATAAAAAGTGTTAAGGGCAGATAGGGAAGAGGTCATCCCAATAAAGACACAAGACTGAATGAGTAGAACCGAACTTTTTATGGCACAAACCTCCCTAATAAGAGCAGCACCAGCATTTTCCATGGCATCAGGCAGCTCTATAGCTCGAGCAATTGTAACACCATCATTAACCACCTTAGGGGTTCCAAATTCATCCAACACAACATTCCTCCCTTAAATGTAAGAAAATCCATCAGTGATCTTATTTCTACATGGGATAATTTGCCAACAGTAGCCATATAGTACTATAACACTTCTACTTAAGAACTGTAAAAGGAGCTCCATTCAGCATTTGTCCAGGTAAATGAGGTCAAGAAAGTAGAAATGTCCAGTAGCATCATAAAATGACAAAACAAAATAAAATGCAAGATCTATGCCAAGAAACAGTATGTATATGCATCCCCACAGTTAGAAACTTCACCAATTAATATTTAGTAGTCACTATCGGTTATGAACTTGCTTGATTTCAAAATTTATTTTGGTTCGGGTTCCATTCAATGTAATAATTCAAAATGTATGTTCAATACATTTGTCCATGTCCACAGGCATACACTTAGATAATTAATTCCTGTTCACATGTCTTAATTTTTACGAAATAAATAACAAGCAGAAAAATGACCAGGAAGCATTAAAAAAGATCGATATTGCAACTTTTATAAATGAAAGTCACATACGAAAGGAAAACGAACAAAGAAATATGATAGCAACTTAGATCATATCAACTCCTCATTTAAGACAGTACACTGAGTTCCACCAATCTGATATAATTTAAAGGTGGAGCCAAGACAGATATAAACTTTTTACTATTCTAGTCACCACAGAGTTCATTGGGCAAAATGCAAGTTTTTTCATATAAAGCTTTCGGATTTCCCCATAATTTATCTATGTTTGGGACATTTAAATTATTTATCTATCTACTCTAATTATACATACTTTCAAATTGCATTAGCCAATAACCAATCAGCTTCTACCAAAAAAAAATATTACAACTATCAAATTCAACAACGAAAACAAGAAAAAGATTAAAAAGTATACTCAAATTCAACCACAATTCACAAAGAAAAACTATACAATTCACCAAGCAAAACAAGAAAAGTTCAAAACTTTACACATATTACACGACATTTAACAGAGACCAGGTACACAATTCACCAAACAAAACAATAAAGAGCTCAGATAATAAACCTTTTACTATTCTAGTCATCACAGAGTTCATTAGGCAAAATGCAAGTTTTTTCATATAAAGCTTTCGGATTTCCCCATAATTTATCTATGTTTGGGACGTTTAAATTATTTATCTATCTACTCTAATTATACATACTTTCAAATTGCATTAACCAATAACCAATCAGCTTCTACCAAAAAAAAATATTACAACTATCAAATTCAACAATGAAAACAAGAAAAAGATTAAAAGTAAACTCAAATTCGACCACAATTCACAAAGAAAAACTACAGAATTCACCAAGCAAAACAAGAAAAGTTCAAAACTTTACACATATTACACGACATTTAACAGAGACCAGGTACACAATTCACCAAACAAAACAAGAAAAGATAAAATCTTCAGAAAAATTCGACAACATTTTCCGTGAGACAATCTATACAATCCACCAAACAAAACCAAGAAAAGTCCAAAACTTGAAACTACCTCTAGGACCAAGAGTAAGACCAACAGCATCAGCAAGCTTATCAATCCCATTCTGCATTGCAGCTCTCGAATTCTGATCAAACGCAATTTCTTTCGCAGCAGCTCGAACAGCAAGCCTCCTGCTCTTACTTCTTCCACCATTATTAGGCCTATAATTCACCTTCTGCCCTTGCAATTGATTCACTCTATTGCCCCTCAAACTCCCCTAAAACAACAAAACAAAACAACCCATTTCAACACAATCAACAATGGAAACAATAACAACAAAATAAACAAACACAAATACTAATAAACAAAAAGATGAAATGGGGTAGTACTTGAGTGGGAGAGGAGAGAATTGAAGCAGTGGAAATCGCATTTGCAGAAGCCATTAGAGTGAAATTAGGGTTTGTGTTTGGATAAGGAGGAGAAGTAGATGAGAGTGTGTTTGGGGTTTTGGTAATGTTTAAGATTAGGGGTTCAGTTTGTGTTTTGTAGGAGTTGTTTGTGTTTGGCCTTCCAGAAGCTTCTTTTCTCTATTACTTCACAGGTGAATCTACAACTTTCTAGTACCTACCTCTAGAGTCTCTAGAGTCTAGTTTGGAGATGTTAAAAAAGCCACAATCCCAAAATCCGGTCCAATTTCTGGCCTGTTTGGCATAGCTTAATTATACCGACTTATGACTTATTTTCGGGTAAAAATTTTATATTTTGATAATTTTTTTTATACAAATGTTTAATGTATCTTTAAGATTCAATAAGTTGCAAAAATAAGTTGGAAAATAAGTTGGAATGTTAGGAATCTCTAACTTTGTCTTAAAATAAGTTGACTTATTCTGGAAAAAAGTTTCCCCAAACACCCCCTTCATCTGCAAAAAAATTCGAAATGCTTGGCCCGAAAAAAGCTCTGTCCGAGTGTCTAAGATGAGCCTCCTATTTTTATCAAGTCTGGCCTGACTCAAAGCCCAAAAAACTCGGTTAAAAACTCAAGCTTTTAAAAAGTTCGGATAAAAGCTTAGTTCGACCCGAATAAAAGCCCGGACATTTTAAGAAATTCGGATAAAAATTCGATTTTTATAGAAAAAATCTAAAAATATCTAATATTTTTAATAAATTTCAAGAATATTAAACTCAGCAATAGAGGGGATGTGAAGGATCATGTAGTTAGAAAGAATTAACAATATGTAAAATAAATTCTTCTTTCAAGAAGTCTTATTGAGTGTTGAGGATGCTTCTCAAAATGGTCATAAACGAGGAGATTTATATGATTTATGATCGGTTTAAGTCATAATGCATATTATGAGTAAAAAGTTCTTGAGTTGCATTGATATTTTATGATAAAACAAGTATTGATGTCAAGTCCATTCTTTTTTAGATATTTGGCTCTGATTATATTATTCCTAATAAATTAGGAATTATTTTTAATGTTTCTGCACAGTTCAAAACATTTTTTCTTTATACAAATTTGTAAACCCTCGGTCCCATTTTATGTAAATTTTTGATTTTTTCATCCATTTCGGTGCTTTTAATTGAAGTACTTGTAGATAATATTTTTTTAATTTTTTACTTTGTACAAAAATATAATATCTACATTTTTATACAAAACAAAAAAAATCGAGAAAATAATATTTACAAATACCTCAACCAAGCGGATTGAAATGCGTGAAAAAAGAAACGGTTCACATAAAATGGGACTTAGATAGTATTAACTAGTTTAAAACCTGTCCGTGCCATGCACAAATATTCTTTAAAATTATATATAAGCTTTTTCAAATTTGAGTAAAATTTTTTAAGACATTAATTTTGTATGCGTAAAATTTTAATACTATGATTTGGTATATAGTAAACGGAGGGGATTATGTGAGATTATGTATGGGATGTTGGTCCAATCTATCATAATTTTAAAATAAATGGTCTCAAATATCACAATCTGAAATGGTGGTCCCAAATATCACACTAAGACACACTATCGTTTAGCATTTTGATTTGGATTTCTTTTAGCGCTACAAAGGAAGGGAGGTGTGACGCCCCCAAATCTGAGGTCAAAGATTCAGGTCGTCACATCATCATCCAACCATATCATACCTGTATTAACTTTACAACTCAACAATACATACGTCCAGACCTCAATCTTACGCACAAACAAGTTAGAGTCTCAGAAACGATAATAAAAAATAACACTAAATATTACAATTCATCTGTACAATCCAGAATCTTACGCACTTCCACTTATACAACTACACTTGAAGACGAGTCTTACTATTACAGTTGAAAACCTATCAGACTTACTCTGTAGTATTTACCAGGAACTAAATCATCTCCGGGGTAAATCTTCTACTCCTCTTCTGCTGGTGCGGAGTTAATCGGCCAAATTCTTCCCTTTCTGAAAAGTTTTTATAAAGCAAGAATGAGCTACATAATGCTCAGCAAGTTCACCATTTTGAAAAATAGTAATGTGGTTTATTTCGAAAACATTCCCAACTATATGGGTATATATCTTAGATTTCGAAACATAACTGGACAATATATATGTCCGAGTTTGAATAAAACATCTATGCTCACTAAGGAGCTTTAAGAATAACATATGAACCCTTTATAAGGTTCCCATTTCAATATCTCTCAAGTTTGAAAATATATACATAAGAGTATATCATTTTCGGCAAAACACTCTACGGTTAACATACTGTACAGGGAATACATCATTGCAAACCTCTTTCCTTCCATTAGCTTAGAAGGTTTCTCATTCAAAAACATTTCATTCTTTGAAATAATTGCAAGAGTGCACTAACACGTGCCAATCTTTATAGAAAATCTTGCAGTTCTAGATACTGCACGATGTCAATATTTTTCTTATCAAGAACCACACTATCGGCAACTTGGCACTTAGACCCAAGAAGCAGTGTTTGAGTATTTTTCCAAAGTGGAGGATGGGACTGGAAGAAAACATAAAAAAAACCTGACAGGGATTGACGATGATCAGTCGCCACATCCAAGTCCAATAATCCGCGGGTCTTCTCTACCGGTAGAAGGATAGAAACTACATCCGTAACTATCCCCGGCTGAAAACTACATCCGTAATCACCCTCGATGAAAACTACATCCGTAATCATCCTTCGGCAACACCTGGGCCGGAATAATAATTGATGGACCGCCTGGCTCACGGCCGCTTATACATCCCGGGAATCGTTCGTCAACGATTCCCACACCTGCCAGAGTCCCTTTTTCTTTTTCTTTTAAAACTTGATTTTTGAATGAAAACTGAGTAATTGAGGTCCGACATCAGTCGACCGATAATTCTTGAAATCATACAAGAAGCAAAACCTGACCGGGGGTTTTCGAAAATGTTTTGAGTTCGAAAGAGTTCGAGTTTGAAAGTGCTAAAAGTATCTTGGATTAGCTTTGCCTTTAAAATAATGAACAATAATTAATAAATGATATTTTAAGATTTAATATTAATAATTAATAAAATAATTATTTAATTAACTAAGCTTTTAATCCAAGATAGGTATTTTTGAGTATTTATGATGATATAAAAATAAATACTTAGGTATACGATACTTCCCGAATGACCCTTCGGGTTTTCGAAATTTAATCACGATATAATAATACACCGCTCCCCGGTCAATGGTATATTTGGACCGCTACGACCTCTATTGCTAGAGTCGTTGTCCGAAGAAAACATTTCATTCTAAGTTCAAGGGGTACAAACATATATGTGCATATATCTCAAATTTCATCATGACCTCAATAAGCATAAACATATAATACGATTGAAAGCCACAAACACAACAGTGAAAGTCCTTATATATGTAAGTTTTGAAAAGTAAACTTGCCTTGGTGAGGTTGGGGTGGTCGAGCTTGCGGAGTGGAATGATCTATACATAATCAATAGCCATTCGTTAGTACCTTAACAATATCTCTTTTAATTTCGAGGTTTTAGGGGGTACAAAATTAACTTAATGACTTCGTCTTATGACTCTCTAACCCCACTATAGGTTCATGTCATCACTCGATTACGCTCGTAACTTATTCGACTTAATTAGGTTACCATATTCGAAGCGTATTCATTCCCCCTTAAATCACACTCCACTTACGACTTTTTCACTTTCGCGAATTTTACTCTAACATTTTTATAAAATTGAAAAATACATATTTTAATCCAATTCTTTTTGGGTAGCCTTCACCACTGCATTTACTAGCTCCCCTAATTTTTCCATGATCCTACATAAATTTTTAAGGGTTTAAACAGGGTTCACAAGTGGACCATTTAGTGCAGTTCGGATTCCAGAACCACTCTTCACTTCTCAGGCCATAACTCAAAATCTACACATCACCTAGTCATGAACCTTATATTTCTGGAAACTACATTCAAATACCTTTCCAACCATATGCATTAGGACTTCAGGGGATAAGATTTAGGGGTTCAAAACCCTCCTACAAGACAGTACAAGTTCCCAGAAAATTTACACAGCTTGCTTTTTCACTTAGCCATTCAAGAATCCTATATATCCATCACAACCATCATCTAAATCACCAAGATCATACTCTATAGCACACATGGAGTTATATACACTAACCACAAGCTTAAAAATCACAACAACAACAACAATTAAACTCAAGATCTACATCATCCATAACTCATATGACCAAGATTCATACTAACATCCATGGATCTAACATTATACACCATAAATAATTCATGGCTAAGAGGGGTTAGAGTTTTATACCTTCTTGAGTATCTAGGAGCCTTGGGAATGCTTTACAAGTCTCAAGAACACCTTGGATGAGCCCCTACAATCCTTACAACTCAAGATCTAAAAGAAAACTAAGCATGGTTACTATTCATCTAAACTTCAACAATTTATAACTCAAAACTAGTGGATGAAATGGGTTGAAATTCATAGCATACCTTCCTTATAGAGTGTAGAGGACCTAGGATTTTTGTCTTGAGTTATGAGTGATGAGAAGTTGAAGAAAGATTTTCTTCTCCTTCCTTTACTAGCCTTGGCCGAGAGCTTCAAGAACAAGGGGGAGAGAGAGTTGTTTTGTTTTGTGTTGGTGGAATAAAGTGAAGTGTATTTGTGATATGTATTAGTTATATGTATAATTGTCATCACATGTTGGCTGGCCTAGTAGTAGACTAGACACACCATACCTCTTTGTCCCCTTGAATAATGCACCAACTAGTTACTATTCCTCTAGTTGCTTTTGCCTTTCTTGTTTGCTTTTCTAACAATCTAGTTGCATGGGACTTGCATGCAATATCTTCCCTTGTATCATTATTCCTCCACCAATGCTTGTCACTTAATCTTTAATTCGTATCGTATCTTAATTAACTCCTCGTAATAATATTTTGTCGCATAGAGATTTCCCTTGTAATTCCTTAAGTACTTAATTGTGTAAATTCCTCGAATATCCATAACTCCTTGTCAAAATCCCTTAAATATCTTTTAATACTCTAATAACTCTCAAATCCCAAGTTTTATAAATCTTACTAACAATAAGACTCTTGCCTTCAACAACCTTCCCTTTATCTTACATAGTGAATGTAACAACATAATTTCTCAAATAATCAATTCCATTAAACAACATGGATGACTCAAAAGGTTCCAAATTCACAATGTCATATGATATTATAAAAAGAATATTACAAAAATTAGGGTTCTTACAGGAGGGAGGGAATTATTATTATTATTATTATTATTATTATTATTATTATTATTATTATTATTATTATTATTATTATTATTATTATTTCTAAATATGTATTTGCAAACAATATTAAAAAACTAACAACCAAATGATCAATTCAAATTGTGTTTTTTTACTGAATCCGGCGGTCTAATTTTTAAAAAATCGGGGTTAAGTTCGTATACGGTTTATCCGTCGTTCTGAATATTTCTAAAAGCTAAAATGGAAATGTTATATCCCAAATGTTAACTGTTGAACCCCTAAGGGATTACAGATAAAATTTAAAAATTTTTATTAAAAAATTTAATATTAAATCAAAAAATCAATTCTATTATATAAAAGCCGAAACATTAAAAGTTTGGTTGGTCGGTACGGTACCTGTTGATTTTACTTATTTACCCTTACTTAAGGCTACATGTTATTTTTACTTAATTATCCTTACTTAATTATTTATAGTTACTAATAACTAATAAATTTACTTTTTCAGGTAAAACATGTTACTATTTCTATTTTTCAATAACTAATCAATTTCCCTTTTTCACGTAAAATACATTATCTTTTATATTTTATCCAACTAAAATTACTATTCACTAATCAATTACTCCATCTGTTTTAGCAAAAATACGTTACATTTTCTATTTTCTCTAACTAAAACATCACTTTTTCCAATTATATCACGGGAGGTTCTATTTAATAAAATAAAATAATAATATTATAATACTAATAATTAACTGATTTCCTTTTTCAATTAAAGCGTATCATCTTTTCTATATTTTCTAACAAAAATCCCCTTTTTTTCTAGAAATATCACGGACAACATTAGTTTCTCCTTTTCTAAAAATATTAAGAGCAATTTTATTTAGAAAAATAACATAATTAAATTATAACTACGATAATCTAATCAATTACCTTTTTCACCTAAAACATGTTGCCTTTTTAATTTTCATATTACCTTTTCTATTTTCTCTAACTAAGATCTCTTTTTTTCCAATTTTATTATGGGTGTTTCTATTTAATAAAAAAATATAATATTATAATACTAATAATTAACCGATTACTTTTTTATATTAAAAAATATATTCTTTCTATTACTTTTAACTAAAATCCCTCTTTTTCTAGAATCACTGGCAACATTAATTTCTCCTTTTTTAAAAATACTACGAGCAATTTTATTTAATAAAATAACATAATAAAATTATATTTATTATAAATTAATCAATTACCTTTTTTTTTACCTAAAACATGTTACCTTCTTAATTTTCTCTAACTAATACCTCTTTTTTTCCACTTATATTATGGGTGATTTTATTTAATAAAATAAAATAATAATTTTATAATTACTAATCTATAGTATATCTATCTATCTATACTATTATATTAAAGCTAAAAGATTAAAAATTTTTCGGTTTGGTTATCCTAATTATTAAAGTAAATAATAACATAATATAATTAATGGTAATTATCTGATTGTCTTTTTCCCAATTACTTTTAGATAAAGATATTACCTTTTATAAACGCGTATAAACATCAATCATACCATATCTTTCGACCATTAATATTTCCTTTCTAATTAAAACACGTTACCTTTTTTATTTAAAATTAATCATACAATCATTAATATATACCCGAAAATATCACACCACATTTTCCAATTATTAATAAAATATATTAAAAATCTGTATACGTTATTTATAAAAAGAAAACATTTGTATAATCCGTAAACATGAGTATATTAAATTATACTGAATTAAAAATAAAAAATTATTAAAAATTATAATTAAGTAAATCATAATTGTAATTTTAAATAAAATTTATAACATAATAAAAGAAACCCGTACATCGCACGGGAATTGAAAGTTTGTCGGTTCGATTTTCGGCACGGTCATCCTAATTATTAAAAATAATAAAATAATATAATTAATGATAATTAGCCGATTGTCTTTTTTAATTAAAAAATGTTTACTTTTAATTGATGATGTAACTTTTTATAAACACCTTAAATATCATATTTTCCAATCAATAATATTATTTTTCTAACTAAAATACGTTAACTTATAATTTAAAACATTATCTTGATCGTTACCATATATTCTAATCACTAACAAAATATAATAGAATTTCGTATATTACGAATAATGATCGTTAGATTTTTTGTAAAAAATCAGAACCGTTAGACCTAATAATTAGATATCTTATATGATTAAATTAATTTACCAAAATCTCAAGTTTCAAATTCCATCAATGACTTATTTATTTTAAAATTTTATAATAAAAGTTTTAAACCATGCATATCATTAATTAAATTTATATTAAATTATTTAAATTTAAATTAAAATAAAATATTGTAAATAATTATTATATTAAAATATAATTATAACATATAATAAAATTTATTGGATATCAAAAGAAATCCGAGTATCGCATGGATTATAAGCTAGTAATATATAAAATTTTAATATTTTAATAATTTAAATCTCTCTTCCTCAGTGCTACCTACCCACCCCAAACACACACACCCAAAACGCTATTAACCTGAGTCCCCCCCCACCCCCTTAATGCCACATTAGAATTAGAACGTGTTCCCCCCCCCAACGCTCTATCGTTTAGCGTTAACCTCCTAGCCTCCAAACGCTACATCATGCAGCATCTTCATCCCCTACGATGCTACACGATGTAGCATTCTATATTAAAAAAAAAAACAAAATGCTACACGATAGTGTGTTTTAGTATGAAATTTGGGGCGACTCTTTCGAGTTATGTCATTATGGACCAATTACTGTAGAATTGTGATATTGAGGGACTTTTCTCTATGTATGAGAGGGTGTATTCTAATTGTGTGTGGTGTTTCTAGGGCGTCATTATATTAGATTGATTTAAGGACTTAAATTAGTTTCTAGTTTCTATTTTAATTTTGGTTTCTATTTGATTACTTACTTGAGTATATATATATATATATATATATATATATATATATATATATATATATATATATATATATATATATATATGCACTTGCTCAAATAGAAACCAATTTTAAAATGAAAACTAGAAACTAATCTTAGCCACATATTTAATCTAATCTCATGACTCCGCTAGGGGCATCACACACAAATCCAATACACCCTCACATACACAATCCCACCTAATCTCTTTCATTTTTAATTTGATTTTTTTCCGTCAATCAGTGTGCTTTGTTTGAAACCTGACTTAACTGTATTTTTTCTCTATCTTCCAACAATCAGTTTGCATACCACATGTGCTATATTCTGACGCGATTTAGGAAATTTTTTATTTAATTTTTAATTTCTAGCCTAAGATTGATTTCCACTAGAGTAAGACCTTTTTTTTTAGGATACTAGAGTAAGACCATATATATATATATATATATATATATATATATATATATATATATATATATATATATATATATATATATATTAGCCTATAATCCGTGCGATGCACATATGATTTTTAATATTTTTATTTTATTTTTAAATATTTTAATCTTAATATCTATAATTTTAATATATATTATTCAAGTAGTAGGAAAATAAATTATAAAAGATACTTAAATATAAAAATACATATTTGATAGTATTCTAAACGATAGTGTTTTTCTTCTATATTGAAAATAGATAATATAATTTTTTAATTTAATATGCTGTTGACGGAAATATAGCCTTGAATTTTTTGGAGTGGTTTATAATATAACATAAATGTTCGTGAAAATAGATAATAGAAATTTTTAACTAAAATATGTTGTTGACGGGAATCGAACCTTAAACTTCTTGGAGTAGTTGGGGTTAAATGGCAGTTAGGTCACTCAACTGACTGAAAACTTTCAGTTGGGTTATCCAACTCAAAAAACTTTCAATCAGGTCACATAACTGATAAAAATTTTCAATCAGGTCACTGGGATTTACGGACGCTAAAAAGAGACGGAAAGATGACTCAACATGCTGACATGCCTATCTTTTATCCGATTGCCTAGTTTTCAAGCAGGTCACATAACTGATAAAAGTTTTCGATCAGGTCACATAACTGATAAAAGCTTTCAATCAGGTCACATAACTGATAAAAACTTTCAATCAGGTCACTGGGGTTTTACGAACCTGATTCATGCTGAGTCATCTTTCTGTCTCTTTTTTAACGTCCGTAAACCCTAGTGACCTGATTGAAAGTTTTAATCAGTAATGTGACCTGATTGAAAGCTTTTTGAGTTGGATGACCCAACTGAAAGTTTTCAGTCAGTTGAGTAACCTAACTGCCATTTAACCCAGAATAGTTGTTTATAGGATAATGTAAATGTTTAAAAATAATATGTTGTTGACGGGATTCGAACCTTGAACCTATGGAAGTATTTTAAATATTATAAAAGAATATTTTTTTTAGCATTATATCCGTCGGTTCTTTTTTATCTATCACAAAATTTAACGGTTGTTATTCATTAAACCAAATTTAGTGTACCAAACGACCAACCAAATATATCATATTTAATATTGTTAGAGTGCAGATTTTAGTTTAACAATATTGACATGTTTTAGCTGAAAAAGGTAATCGATTAGTTATTACTCCCTCTGTCCCATTAGGTTCTTAACATTTGAAACAGAGGATTTGACATGCATTTTAAAGTGTATATAAAGTATATTTCAATAACTTATTTTTAAATTTTTTCTTTTTTAAATAAAAATTTAAAATTTAAAATTTTATTTAGAAGAAAAAAATTAAAATAATTTATGGAACTATACTTTATTTGAATCTTCAAATGCGTGTCAAAATTTATTTACCAAGTGTTAAGAACCTAATGGGATAGAGGGAGTCGTTATTATAATATTATTATTTTATTTTATTTAAGTAAAACTGCCCGAATAGGTTTTAGTCATAAAAAATAGAAAATGTAATGTGTTTTAGTTAAAAAAAAAAGTAATTGGTTAGTTATTAGTAATTATTATATTTTTATTTTATATATTAAATAGAATTAACGTAATAAGTTTAGATACGGAGAATATTTAGTTAGATAAATTATAAAATATGTGATATCACTACAAGGATTTTTGCTTTAGACAACAGGCAAAACGTGTTGTCTGAATATACCAAAAACTGTTGACTATTGAGAAGTCGTCTGATACACACCTCAGACAACACACAGCAAGCTGTTGTGTGAAAGTTGAAAGACAAGTAAAAGTCATCTGAAAAGTGTTGTCTGATACCCAGAAACAACAACACTTCTTTGGAAACCTCTTCTCAAAGCTCCAATAACGCAACACTTTTTAACGAAGATATTGTTGTTATTAAGCAGTAAAGACAATGGTTTTTAAAAGAAAGCCTATTGTTTAAGTGCAAAAGATACAATCTTTTACTTGATCAGGGCTGTTGATGTATGTCACTACAGACAATGGTTTCTTAGCAAAAACCATTTGTTAGAATTCCAACACACAACGGTTTATTCCTTCCAAATGCTTGTGTTTATTGTAGTCATACAATGATTTTCCTTTTTATGTATTGTATGTGTTCTTTTTAAACAACAGTTTTTATTTGTGTTTCTTGTCGTTAGACAATGGTAATTTCTTTTTATGTGTTGTATGTGCATAGAATATACAATGGTTTCTTGAAACATGTCAATTGTCTTATGATATTTTCCACAAGTGTTTCTAAAAGATGATAACATTGGCTAATGATAAATGAAACAAAACTTTTATTTACAACAAAAATTAGAGTTTATACAGTACTAGCAACTAACCAATATTCATAACAAAAACTACCCTACCCTGGCAACTTGGTTGTAGTCATTTGTAGTTGTACTACATATCACATGCTCTTAAAGTTGGTATTACCCTACTCTGGCATCCCATGTATCATCAAACTTGCTTTTCGAATCCAAAGTTGTCCCACTGGGTAAACTCGATCCTGCAAACAAAACGTAACCGCGAGTTAGGCACATTTAAGCTAAGATTATTTCTTTCTTCACAAGTTCACATACAAAAAATAATTGAACTTATTTTGATTCACAATCTCATGGTCTGATTTTAAATACCTAATAGTAGATGTGAACTGATATCAATTTAGCACCTTGTGTGTTCTTGCACTCCGTAAAAGCATAATGTAAGTTTCCAGATTCCTCCTCATTTCTGAACTGAATGCGGATCCCCCTAGAATAGATTGTCTGATTCAAATGATAAATGTTAGTAGTAACTCATAGCTAGACAATCAATACTGTAACAAGGGTACACAATAATGCCAGTAAAGTGGAAGCCACAAATGCACATATAGTGGATGCAGCAAGGTCAGTTCCTTCTGCAGTTAATGACCCACCTTCCTAAAGTAGCAACTTCGATATATGACTGTCAATTAAGTTTTTACCCAAACCAACATGTGTGCAAGTGCAAGTGGTAGAGACATATGTTAAGTAGCTAGTTAAGTTTCTATTCCTTCAAGACAATTAGATGACTCAAAATAACAAACAAAGAAATAACGATGCAAGCAATCAGTACTCCTCTAAGATAGTTTGTGTTTTGCAGGAATATCTCATACAAGAGCAGGAGACAGAAAAAGTCAAGCGCAATGCATGTATATTTAAGGAACTTCTGTGCAAAGAACCATTCTGGACTCATATGGATATGGAGATGGGATAGTGTACTCATTTAACAAGATCTTTAGGAGATAACCTGTTGCAATCTCCCTGTATTTCTACTAGATCGCTAACATCATACTTCTCATGCATGAAGCCTCTTAGAAACCTCTATAAAAGAGCAGATTGGTTAACCAGATTTACAGAAGAATAATACAGTATACATGAGAAATGAAATGCCATGTCACCGCAAATCTGCAATGGCCTATGAAAACACAGGTCTAGACTAAAGAAAATGGTTGGTTATTAATTTCATTCATTGTTAATGAACCAAATTCTTACTAAAATACGCTTGGAAAGACACCAACATTGATTAATCGGCAATTAATCCCGATTAACTATCGCTTTTTTTTTAAATCAGATTAACTGTCGCTATTTAGACTTTTTAGAACACTGCATTTATCAAAGTATCATAGCTTAAATCCTGTCACCGGAGATGAGCATCTCATGAGACAAAATACAGTGCATACTGAAAGAGTAAAAAAGGACGCCTTCCAGAGCTGAGGCTTTATACTAGTATATGTATGTCAATATATACATAATCAGATACACATTTACTTAGCATATTACATTACCTGAACACTCTCCAGATCTGACACTTTTAAATATGTAGGGACAAACAATTTGCACAATGTTGACTAGTGTGAATATTACGTCAGCGTTAACCAAATTTTTGTAAGCTGACACTCATTATAACATAATTTGAACCTTGCCTCTTCGGAATCTCACTCGAGTACCATACATAATCAACTGACCTTGACATTCCATCCCAAATATTAATGAGAACTAAAGCCTCATGACCTAACTTTGGCAAGACGAGCCCTAATTTCCTCTAGTTCTTCCTCATCATCAGCACCTTCTTCCTACATATTCACAAGACCCCAGGAAAAATGTTTTCTCTGTATACATTACAAGTACCTCTGCATCTTCAACAGACTGAGCAGGTTGCTTTAGTTTCTCTTTTCTGGCTGCTTCTGGAAGCTGTGCGGCAGTTTCACCAGCTATTGCTGTCAAGACCTTGTCAATTTCTTCTTCAGTCTCTTCTTCAAGATCCTCAGAATCAAGTGCAGAATCAAGAGAATCATTCACCATCTCTTCTATTACGCCAGCCTGTGAACATGCAACTGAGCCAATTATAGACCATATAGCAATAGTAGAAAACAGAACGAGATACTTCATTCACAACTAGACTTAAATCAAAATTCCAAATTACAATAAATGTGAAGAATAATTACTTATTTATGCAGCACCAGTTTAAGTTTTTTCTTAAAAAAACGTTTACTACACTACTTAAAAGCTAAAATTAAAATGGACAGTGGACAGGGAAGTCTAACATTAAAATTCTTACTTAAAATTTTTGATATTTGCTTACTTTATGCTTGCTGTACTTTTCTCTGATTGCTGGCAACCTACAACTGAGGCTGTCACAACAAAGGCTATGCAGTGCTCCAACACATTCCAACAGATCTGAAGGCTTGTAGAGTGTGTAATGACACAAGGTTGAGTTCTGAATCAGAAGGTAAAAACATGTAGAATACATTATGATAGTGAAGAGATAAGACATAAAGCCAACTGAGAATGATATGTTGATATCATCCTCTGCGTGCTTAAAATATCAAAAGTTAAACAAATGAAATATTGTTACATACCCAAGGTCTCCTTGATGGAAAAAGTATATATCTAGCCAAGAAAATTGCTGATGCAGCAATAATTGATGGGGCATAACGAAGCATATGGTATTCCAGAAGAGTTAGCTCTGCCAAGTAGTTGGTCATACACTCTAACTGCATTGCTGGAGCCTGTAGATACCATAAAGAGCTGGTATGACAACATCTACGAACATCACCAATTCCTGCCTCGCAGCCACTCGGTTTCAACACCCACATCAACCACTTCAATCTCCGCAACACCCTGTTCATCCCTACCGAACCCCTGCAAACTCTCCTCTTTATTCCTCTTGCAACCCACCTCCGTTTCCAACCAGCACCTCCTTCTCTCCTACCTCCCATCTCCTCTCCCACCACACCTGCAGCTGTCGCAGCTCACCACGCCAGCATCGAACCTTCTTCGTCTCTGCCAACAGCCCCCCTTCACCATCTCCCCTTCAACCCTCATCAACACCATCCCACCAGTTCTCCTCCTCCACCCATATCCCCTGAACCGAGATCCAAACTAAAAAAAATTAAACATGAGATTTCAATTAAACATAAGAAACTAACTTGAACTTAAACCCAAGAAACTTTGTATCCAAAGAATGCCCAAATAGAAGAGCACTCCAATTCATAGTATCTTCAAAGTCTGAACAAAGACATGGAGATGAACCAAGTTGGAAGATAAACAATCTCTAGATTTAGGGTACATGTTATGTATTTGTGTTAGGCGGCTGTTTCTATTATTTAGAGATAAAGGGTCGGGGAAGTGAAAGGTTAACTAAGGGGAAAGTGAAATAAGGGTGGGAATTGAAATGTTGACAAGGGGGGAAATGAAATGTTGATAAGGGGGGAAATGAATTAAAAGAGGGAACTAAAATTTGGAAATGAATTAAAAGAGAGAACTAAAATTTGGACAAGGAAATTTTTCGAGATTTATAAAATTTTAATAATTATATATATATATATATATATAGGTAGATTTGTAAAATAAATGTTATACTATTTGTTAAATTTATATATATTTATTTTAGTTATGTCTAAAAGTAATTAAAAAGTAAAAAAATACATTTTGTACGATCTATTAATAAATGAATTTTAATGATTTTTTCGATGATCGAAGATGTTAGTAGATACTCCTTTTAGTGTAGGGAAAAAATAATCAAAAATAAAAAGGTCATGTTGTACGAGATTTTAACAAAAAGGTAGTAAAAGTACTACTTCCTATAACGGGGCACGATCCAGGTTACTTGAATAATTTTTTTGAATGATTTCTTCGACGATCGAACTGTACGAAAGTTAATAAACACTAATTTTAGTGTTGGGAAAAAATAATCGAAAAATAAAAAGGCCAGGTTGTACGAGATTTTAACAAAACGTAGTAAAAGTTTTGCTTCCTATAACGGGGCACGATCCAGGTTCACCGAATAATTTTTTTGAATGATTTCTTCGACGATCGAACCGTACGAAATTTAATAAACACTCATTTTAGTGTTGGAAAAAAATAATCGAAAAATAAAAACGCCAGGTTGTACGAGATTTTAACAAAATGTAGTAAAAGTGCTGCTTCCTATAATGGGGCACGATCCAGGTTCACTGAATAATTTTTTGAATGATTTCTTCGACGATCGAACCGTACGAATGTTAATAAACACTCATTTTAGTGTTGGGAAAAAATAATCGAAAAATAAAAAGGCCACATTGTACGAGATCTAAACAAAAACGTAGTAAAAGTGTTGCTTCCTATAACGGGGCACGATCCAGGTTCACTGAATGATTTCTTCGACGATCGAACCGTACGAAAGTTAATAAACACTCATTTTAGTGTTGGAAAAAAAATAATCAAAAAATAAAAAAGCTATATTGTACGAGATCTTAACAAAAACGTAGTAAAAGTGTTGCTTCCTATAACTGAGCACGAT
Source organism: Saposhnikovia divaricata (assembly GCA_036435485.1). NCBI lineage: Eukaryota > Viridiplantae > Streptophyta > Magnoliopsida > Apiales > Apiaceae > Saposhnikovia > Saposhnikovia divaricata. The sequence goes on along the minus strand of CM071594.1, from coordinate 46,640,387 downwards.
CCAGGTTCACTGAATAATTTTTTTGAATAATTTCTTCGACGATCGAACCATACGAATATTAATAAACACTCATTTTAGTGTTGGAAAAAAAATAATCGAAAGATAAAAAGGTCTAGTTGTATGAGATTTTAGCAAAAACGAAAACGTTGTAATGATATAGATTCCGATAAATATTATTCTTGAAGATCAAAGTCCAATTCGAAGATGTTATTGAATTCGGATTTACGGATGTTAATAAACACTCATTTTAGTGTTGTCAAAAAATAATCGAAAAATAAAAAGGTCGGGTTGTACGAGATTTTAGCAAAAACGAAAACGTTGTAATGATATAGATTCCAATAAATATTATTCTTGAAGATCAAAGTCCAATTCGAAGATGTTATTGAATTCGGATTTTGACGCTCCGATAGTTGAATCGAAGCTCTCAATGAACCCTACGTGTTTTTGACAACAGATGTGGTGTTGGTGATTTCAATTTTTTTCTAAAATTCGATTTATTTTCGAAATTATTATGATTAAAAATAAAAAAATTGCAAAAAGTGTTTGCTGTGAAATCTGAAGATGCCATGTTGTAGATCTTGTTTTTCTGGTCAATTTCATATATCATATGTTGGATTTTGAGTTCAATAACATATAGAAATTGGAGATTGATTATAGTGTTCTTGGTGTTCTTGGTGTTCTTGGAATGAAAGCTTGAAGAAGATGATGAATAGTATTGTTTTGATCATGTTTTGGTAAAAAGGTAAAAAAGGAAATGTTTTTAACCTTTTCACCTTTTAACTTATTTACTTCTATTTACTAAATTACCTTTTATTTAAAAAGGTAAATTATTTATTTACTTTTCATAATTGTTTTTATTTTGATTATTTATTTTAAATCCAAAATTTAGTTATAAAAATGTAGAAAAGTTATTTTCTAAAATTGTCATTCTAACAATACTCTTTACGAAGTATTGTCTATGCTTCATTCACATAATATTTCTAAAAAATGTTGTGTGTTGGTTCACTGTCACACAACACTATGGATAACATATTGTATGACTGCTACTTAGACAACGGACTTAAAGACACTTGTCTGAATACAACAACAGTTTTCCGGGATATTGTGTTGCAGGCATTCACACAACACTTATTTGCTAACGCTTGTCTAATCTTAAAAATACTTATGCATTTACACAACACCCATGGTCAAGAAATGCTTGTCTGGTAAGATTTATCACACAACGATTTTGGCCCATTGTGTGAATGTTGAATTACACAATACTTTCTCCAGTAGGAAAATATTAGTTGTCTGATCATTTCGGGCAACACTTTTTTCCATGGATGTTGTCTGATACGTGTCGTCTATTGCCAGATTTCTTGTAGTGTATTCTACATAAATTCTGGATACTAATGATTATGGATTATGGTACATGGATAATCCTATAATTTTGTGTAACCTATATTCATCATAGTCAGGATACTAATGATTCTCATATGTCATTATAAGTTTGAAAGATTCGTCCCTTGTGTAGTGCATGTGTATTTATGTACATAAATGTGGTTTATACACACTGACACACACGGTGTTTCCTGTACCTGATGACAGCAAATGAGCAATACTACGTTTCTATTGCAGACATACAAGAAGGTAGATAAGTAGAAGAAATTACAAATGTAGCACAAAACTTACGGAAACACTATCCGTGTTGTTTTCGAATCTGATGGTTACTTATCTACCATGCATCTTTTCCAGAATAGGTATTGTAAAAAGGAGTTCTTTGATTCAGAGATTTCGAGTTTGAATCATGTGAATCTCCGTAACTCTAACAATTGGCCCTTGTGCACCATGCGGAAACTGATTGATCGATGGAGTGAAAAAAAGGGGGTTTATAGTTAAAGTCCATTCTATTGCTCAGAAATATATGATTACCATGCATCTCTCCTTGTGCAAAATGCTGTAACAAACATTAGTGAAAGTGCTGTAACAAACATTAGTGAAACAGGAGTGCCCATTTCGCTGAAAACAACAGTGCTGTTAGCATCTGTAAAACAGTCCTTTGCATCCTTTGCTAACAGATTCAAATCTATCACCCAAACACACACAATGTAAGAAAACATACATCTTAACAATATTGCAAGTGCAATACTGTTCTTAGTTACATCTTAAAAACATGCAAGTACACTAAGTGAAAACAAGCTGGCTTACTGGATGCAAAGGTTACTGCATTGTCACAACTTAATTTTAGGCAGACTAAAAGTTGAGGAGCAAATACTTGATGCTAAAACAATAGATGATATTCATGGTTTAGATTGTTTTTCGATGTGATCAACCCCAAGCTGATTAAGGCATTCCATTTCCTCCTTCATCTTGGCCATTGCAGCTTTAGGGAGGGTAACGAGTACCCTCACACCACCTTTGGCTTTCATAGAAGAATCCACTTTGCAAGGAGGTAAAAACATACACAAATCTATGAAGAAATTGTTCCATGGTAATGGTACCATATTCACCATTTCCTTCCATCCAAAATCCACTTCTTCTAGCAGTCCTAATTGTCTCCAATCTGTTAGTACGATAGATGCGCCATTGCTGATCTCGACCTTGACATTCTGTTGTATTATTGTTTCTAACTTACCCAGTGTCTTCGGAACAAAATCAGTGCTAGAAGTCAATACTTTCTTGCTCTCTTTGATCAGTTTAGCAACTTTGGAGAGAGGGAGTTCATTCAAGTCTCTTACTGTCAGCGCTAAATGAGAAGAAGATAAGAAAGCATTTCCATAATATCCAGCATTCAGGGGTGGATTCAGAACATTTCTTATCCCCATAGCCATGCAAAACATTGTTTTTCCATCCCGACTTAGTTGTAAAGCTCTAGATCTTGACCTCCAAACATAGGCTCCAAGAATTTCGAGAGTGGTGAAGTTTGCATTCTCTGTTTTCTCCAGTTCCCTCAACAAACTCATCTTAAGTTTTCCTATGGTTTCTCCAGTTAAATAGAATGATTCATGTGCAACAACATTAGAAGGCAAAAATGGTGAAGTTGCCAGTGTAGACATGTCGATCGGAGGCAACATAGGATCTTTACTTGCTACCCCTACTAGCCTTTCCCTCTCCCACACAGGCTTCACCGTTGGCTCACTCTTTCCACTTGCTAACTCAGCCATGGCTTTGTAGAATTGAGCTGCACCAAATCCATCACATACTGAGTGCGATAAGCCCATCCCAATAGTAAAACCGCCACAAGAAAACTTTGTCACACTCAAAACTAAAGGATGATAACCACATTCACTTTCACTAGGCCAATCGAAGGCCAATAGTTTGGCCGTTTCAGTGTCAACCCCATCCAAATAGTGAAGAGATGAAAGTTCACAATCAGCGCATGCCTCCAAAAAAGGCACGCCATCTGCATTACAAGTGATTCGGAGCTTCCCATCCTCTCGTTTAAGCTTCCCAGCCAAGGGATAGAAGTAAACCAGAACCTTAGAAAGAGCTTCTTTGATTACCAAAGCCGGGTCCAGACTTGTGATCTTATTAGTCTTGTAAACGTAGACTGTTTGACAAAGTAATTCAATGTTCCGATCATTATCTATAGTAGACAAAGAAAGAACTTCATAAGGGGTTGGTTCTGCAGGTTTCACCAGTATGACATCTTTTTTATGGATCAATGGTTGAATTGCCATTGAAAGATGAAAGGCTATATGCAAATGCTGTGCAAGTATAGGGAGTTTACTGTTTTTGATGAAGAGTGAACGATATACTCTAGCTAGCACTTCTTTATATCATATATACTGCAGCAGCCAGCAAGCCAATGTTAATTGAATTTATCCAATATTGTGGCCCCATCCCACTATTGTCAATGTATTGTTGGAAACAACTAGATTAGTACCATCTTGCACTATGGAAGCTTGACTATATGTTACATATATTAATTGGTGAAGTTAATCATTAAACTTCACAGGGTTAAAAGTATATAGGATGCAAGAATAATGTAGGCATGACTTAAGCATACGCCAAATATCGATGGTGGAAAAGAGATGTTCAGTTTTATGGTGGAATGCCTGTTTGAAGCATATTGCATGGTAGAAGTACTTAAGAATCTTGTGTGAAAGTACTTGAGAATTAATCTTGTTGTTTTTACAAATGCAGCAATTATCACTCTGAATAAATGCATCATGGCCTGCACTAAGTCAGGGCTGCCTATATTTAGACCTTCAAATGTCCACATTTACTACTTAAAAGAACAAGTCAGACCTATATATACTTGTCTAAACTGTCATTAGGAATTAGCTATTGTATTGTGGCATGCGCTTAAGGACTTCTAAGCCACTACATCTCTGTGAGAAATGCAGCGAGAAAATCGATATACGACTACTCCGAGTAGAATCAGATAGGTAAGGTGCATAAATTTCGAAGTTTTGAAGTTAAGCTTATAAAGTGAGTTGACAACCTTGCATGACAGGCCCTATAGAATTCTCATATTTCCAACAGGGCATCTCGATTGATATATATTTCAAACAAATCATGGAGGAAATTACATTGAGGATTATTCATTACGATCACAACAGCTACAAATCATAACAGGATACTTAGTTTCAAGAAGTTTGGCATCTAGTACTAAGAATGGTAACCAAACAGTAAGGTCTTGCGTAGTTTGCAGGAATTGATCAGAATGCAAATGGAAAAATTTATTACAATTGCTATTAGATTTCTTTTTAAGTATCACCTCCACCTACTCCACTAGTTCTGCAATCATATATGTATTTTTTTCTAATGTCAAATAAGCCTGAGCTCTCGAGACCCCAGTGCCAACTTGACAAGAAAGAATCTGTTTGGATAAGCTGCAAGTTTTCTTGCACGACTCCTCCATATTAGTTTTCTTTCCTTTGGGTTCTCTATGTTGCAAGCATTTTAAATTGAATCAAGAGGATGACTTGGACTTTTTTTTTTCTCCAAAATGTTGTAAACCTAGCTGCATTTTACTTGATTTTTTCCTGCTAAATCCTCAACAACATAAATCTATGTTCTAACATATAAACGTGTTAGATATAAATTTATAACCTCTAATTCAAAAAGTTCAATGTCAGAAATAATAGATTTTAGCAAGTATCATATGGATAGGAGCTGCAATCATATGAACTACGACATAACACGTAAACATTATCTTGAATATATATTTATTGCTACAAAAATTTGGAGCTCGAGTGGGACAACAATGGCTAAAATGTCAACCCACGGTTCCGAGAAAGACATTAGGCTGTGAGGTGTACATTATTCCTCCCCGGCTATAGATATTGGAAGAAACTTGTTTTCTTTTTGTTGTTTCACCCAAGTATGTAATGGGATTACAATGCAATGATATAGAGCTAGCCAGGTGTTAGGAAGTTCGAGCTCTGGCCTCTGGGTCAGCTTGCCCACTAATATAGTGCCAATAATCATATATGACTGGTAGCAATCACAAATTGGATGCTAAAGTTTAAAGATATCTACACGCAACCATAAACTTTAAAATCTTACCTATTGGACCCTGAAGTGGATATATGCATATCTGGAAATTGGAATTTTGTTGCCCTGTGACCTTAAAAAATAAAATTGTGTCACCACCTCCACCAAACAGCATAAAATTACTAGATACTACAAGTTGCAGGAATAAAATAAAATATGGTAAAGAAAAGAGGGAAGAAGACTTTAATCACCGGCAATGGAGTAATTGCTTTTTGTTGAACTGCTTTCCTCGTTTTAGTCTTGAGAAATCATTTTAAAAGTTCCAAGCAATAGCAGTGGATCATCCATCCTCTGTGACAAGTAGATAACAATGGATCATCCTCTGTGACATAATAAAACCAACAGATTACAAAAGCATACAGTAGAACCAAAAAGGCCCCTGAACGACCTCGATTCCTAACAAAATGGACAAGCCTCTTATGCGGCCCAAAACCCGGGCTTCTTATCGTCAAGAATGCAAAGACAAAACACAAGAATGAGAATGACACTTCATTATCGTCAAGATTCGACACGACTCCACTGAACCAATATGACCAGTACATTAATATTTTATTTCTTTAACCCCGTAAGTGCATTTTCTTTAATTTTCAATAAAATGTAGAACGTTAAATAATAATTGACTCGTTTGTCAATACGAAAACAACCCAAACCTTAAAAGTTAACACATTGACGTTGTTAGAAAATGGGGTTTTTGGAACATAATTATTTTATGTTCTTGAAGTTAATTCCGGTTTTTAACGTTTGGAAATTATTCCTTGCTATGAGGACTTAAATTTTCATATATGGGTCTAAGTAATTTTCTTAGTGAAATCCATAGAGAAATGAAGTTGAAGTTGGTAGCTTGAAAGAGCTTGAAAATAAGAGTGTGTTTTGTCCCACATTGAAATGAATAAAGGGGGATGTTGGCTTTATATTGAATCACACACATGGGTAGTGTACAACTACTAAGGTGTATGATAGTGCATGGTGTTACTGTGTGCTCCACGCGCGCACACACACACACGCGCGCCGCCGCCGCCCGCCCCGCCACGTCACGACTCGGGTCGGGTCGAAGGGCGAATGTCTCGGCGTCTCGCGTACGCGAGGCGACCTGGGCGAGGGATTTTATTCGTGATTGATTTAATATTTTAATTAAAATATATTTATCAATTGGGCTGGGTTGTCTTATCAGTTGAGCTGGGCTGGACCAGGACTAGTTGGGCCTTGTAACTAATGTATTCGAAATATATATATATATATATAGAATGAACCTGGACGTGATAATATATTCTGTTAATATATTAAAACTGATACTGATATATGTGTGGATTATATGTATAACGTAACTGTCAAATTAATGTTATATCAGCCGTTTTATTAAATTAATTCGGACGTTACAGCCGTTTCGTTTTATTAATTGGGCAGTTACGTTTCTTACATTAAAGCTGGTGGCACCAGTTACACTTAGCCTCTCCTATAAATAGAGAGCTAAGTTGCTGGTTTATTCACACCATACATTCTCCCTTCACTCTACATTCTCCTTTTTCCCTCTGTATTCTGCAGTAGTAGTGTTAGTGTTATTCCGGCGACTGAGGTGCCAGTCGAAGTAGAGTTTTTGTGGTTGCTGTGATCATCTAAACTCGGAGCTGTTTTATCCTGGAAGAAGATCGCCAGCATCCTGACACAGTGTAAGTGGGGGCGATTATCTCTTCAAGAGCAGTCAGATCTTGATCGAAGTTCTGACGACTCAGCTGCTTTACATTCTTGTTTTCATATACTGCTATAACAATGGGTTCGGGTATGTCTTCTTTTCTTATATCGTTTCTACAGTTACTAATTTGCATGTGTTTTACCTTCGTGCTTTGTTTCGTCATTTCTGGACTTGGCCTTGACATGTTAAAAACGATATATAACTGCCTCTGTATCGCTTTATTAGTGAATATATCCAACATTCTTGAAGAGATAATCTGTTATATAGTATTTAGCATAATGGTTAACGAGAGTGAGATTCCTGCTTCTGGTGCCACTGGTGCTGATGGTAGTTCGAGTGCAACTGTTGGGGTCATTGATTGGACCACGTATAGTTTTCCACAACCAGTTGAGTTAACTGGTCTACCCGAGAAGTTCAACGGTGGCGTTGGCTTCTCTCGTTGGCAGAAGAGAATGAAGCTGTGGTTAACTGTAAAGGGTCTTTGGCCCGTCATGGAGTATGAGAAGCCAGTGGTGATTCAAGGAAATGCTGAAACGGTTAAGGCTTTAGCGAAGTGGGCTGAGAAGGATGGGGTTGCAAGGGCGGCCATTTTGGCTGCTCTAACCAACACATTGTTTGATGTGTATTCTTCTGATGCCTACACCGCAAAACTCTTATGGGAGAAGCTGGACCAAACCCACAATACTGACTCACAAGGTCTGGAAAAGTATTCGGTGGCTAGGTTCCTTGAGTTCAAGCTGGTGGACAACAAGTCGATGACGGAGCAAGTGCATGAGTTCGAGATGTTAGTGCATGCTTTGAAGGAGTCTGGAATGGACCTCCCTGAAAAGTTTAAGGTGATGAGTGTGATTGAAAAGCTTCCAAAGTCTTGGGAAGAGTTCTCTCTCTCCCTGAAAAGACAGAAAGGAGAGATCACATGGACCAACCTTATGCTGGACATCTCGGTGCAAGAACAACACAAGTCCAAACAGGGACATGTGATGCCATCTGAGCATGGAAGTTCGAAGGTAAATGTTGCAACTGTAGGTCAGAAACGTAAGAACTTTGCTAAGAAACCTAATAGTAATAAACCTAAGAACGACAAGGACAAGGTCAAGAAACCCAAGGCGAACAAACCATGTTGGTCTTGTGGGCAGGTTGGGCACTGGAGTAAGGACTGCCCTACAAAGAAAGCGAAGAAAACCGAGGTGGTAGCACAAGCGAATGCTGTGCTTGGAACCACAAGTGGGCCTGTAGTGAACATGGTTGTTGGTGAGGTCACGGCTTCTGAAACCAACATGGACCGGTATGTATCCTACAACCCTGTAATATTTTCTACATATCTGTCAAATGAATGGTTGATCGATACTGGTGCTAATGTGCATGTTTGTGCTGACATTAGTCTGTTTGTATCTTATCAACAGAGTCATAGCTTGACAGTGACGATGGGGAATGCGAGTGCTGCTCAAGTGCATGGAGTAGGAAACGTGGACCTGAAGTTCCCTTCGGGGCGTGTTCTATCTCTAACTCGAGTGCATCATGTTCCCGACATGCGTAGAAATATAATAAGTGGAAGCTGTTTAGTTTCTAATGGTTTTGAAATTTCGTTTAAGTGTAATAAAGTAGTTCTTATTCACACTGGTACTTTCTTTGGCAAGGGTTACTTGTCGAATGGTTTATTTGTAATAAATGCTGAACCCGTTTTGGGATCTTTAGTTAATAATATTTCTGTTGTTAACTGTGTTGAATCCGCAAATTTATGGCATGCTAGACTTGGTCACTTAAATTTTGGTGCTCTTAAGAATATGATGAACTTAGAGTTGATTCCAAAACATACCATAGAAAAGAATTCTAAATGTCAAGTATGTGTGTCTGCTAAACAAATAAGGAAACCTTTTCATCACATTGTTAGGGATTCAGACTTGTTAGATTTAGTACACACTGATATTTGTGAATTTGGTGGTGTGTTAACCAAGGACCAGTTTAGATACTTCATTACCTTTATAGATGATTGTAGCAGGTATTGTTATGTTTATTTACTTAGACATAAGGATGAAGCACTTAGTAAATTCATTATATATAAAATTGAAGTAGAAAAACAAAGTCGCAAGGTACTTAAACGGTTGAGATCTGATAGAGGTGGTGAGTATACGAGTAACGCTTTTAATGAATTTTGTGCAAGCAATGGTATAGTTCATGAAGTTACCCCACCATACACACCTGAGTCTAATGGGATTGCTGAGCGAAAGAATAGAACCTTTAAAGATATGATTAATAGTATGCTTATTAATTCTGGGTTGCCTAAATACATGTGGGGAGAGGCTTTGAATACGGCTTGCCATATTCTGAATAGAGTCCCTTTGAAACACATGGATAAGACACCCTATGAGTTATGGAAGGGCAAGAAGACTAGTCTTAAGTATCTTCGTGTGTGGGGGTGCCTTGCTAAGGTACTTGTCCCTGAACACAAGAGAAAGAAACTAGGTCCAAAGACTGTTGACTGTATCTTTCTAGGCTATCTTGAGACCACTACAGCTATGAGATTTTTAGTATTAAAATCTGACATAGATGGTATAGTGGCAAACACGATAGTTGAGTTTCGTGATGCTACATTCTTTGAGGATGTTTACCCTATGAAGACTGGTATGCCTCAAGATACTTCTAATGAAGATCCTACTCACACATCAAGTTCTATTCCTGATCATGTGGAAAAGATGACTAATGTGGGGGCGGAACCTAGTAGTAGCTCTACTCCTAATGAGTTAGAGGAACCACGAAGGAGTAAGCGTGTAAAGGTAGTCAAGGATTTTGGAAGTGATTTTATCACTTACAATGTCGAGGACGAACCTTTAACTTTCCGACAAGCTATGGATTCTTCAGAGTCTAGGCACTGGAAGGGCGCTGTAAAGAGTGAAATTGACTCTATTGTTTCTAATGGAACATGGGAGTTGGTTGATCTCCCTCCTGGGTGTTCTACTATCGGGTGCAGGTGGATCTTTAAAAGGAAGCTGAACCCAGATGGATCGATAGATAAGTATAAGGCTAGATTGGTAGCTAAGGGTTTTAGGCAAAGAGAAGGAATTGATTACTTTGACACATACTCTCCTGTTGCAAGAATGACAACAATCCGAATGCTTGTAGCATTGGCCTCTGTAAATCGTCTTATAATACATCAGATGGATGTAAAGACAGCTTTTCTTCATGGTGATCTTGAAGAAGAGATTTATATGGATCAGCCTGAGGGATTTGTTGCATCTGGCAATGAAAGGAAAGTATGTAAGTTGATCAAGTCCATCTATGGCTTGAAACAAGCTCCCAGGGATTGGCATAAGAAGTTTGATGAAACTGTGTTGCCATTCAGTTATGATATTAATGAAAGTGATAAATGTGTCTACACCAAAGTTAAAGGTAGTGAGTGTGTGATCATGTGCCTGTATGTGGATGACATCTTACTGTTTGGAACCAATATTGAGATTATTAACGAGACAAAAGCTTTCTTGAAAAGGCACTTTGAAATGAAGGATATGGGTGAGGCTAGTGTGATTCTTGGAATCAAACTGATTCAGTCCGCTGAGGGAATAACCTTGACTCAATCTCATTATATAGAGAAATCTATACTTGAGAAATATGGTTATTCACAGTGTAGAATCGCTAGTACACCCTATGATCCTAAAGTTGCCCTTGTCAAGAATACTTCTGGAGTGCCAGTGTCTCAGTTAAGGTATTCTCAGATTATTGGGAGCTTGCAGTATCTTGCTAACTGTACTAGACCAGACATTTCCTATTCTGTGTCTAAGTTGGCTAGATATACAAGCTGTCCAAACAGAACTCATTGGGATGCTCTTGATAGAGTACTTAGATATCTAAAAGGCACAATGTACCTAAGTTTACACTATAGGAGATTTCCTGGTGTACTTGAAGGGTACAGTGATGCAAGTTGGATAGCTAAGAAGTCTGGTTCCAATGGAGTGACTGGATACGTGTTCACCCTGGGTGGTGGAGCGATATCCTGGAGGTCGACTAGACAGACTATTGTGACTCGGTCTACATTTGAGGCTGAGTTGTGTGCACTTGATGCAACAGGGTCGGAGGCTGAATGGTTACACGGACTAATGTCCGCAATACCTGTAGTAAGCAGACCGCTTCCTGCTATTGCTATTCATTGTGATAGTAGAACAACTATCGACAAGATTAGCAGCAAAAAGCATAATGCTAAAACAAAGAGACACATCCAAGTTAGACTGAAGTCTATAAGGGGTTTGGTGTCTGATAGGATTATAGCTATAGAGTTCATAGGAACTCAGAATAATATAGCTGATCCTCTGACTAAGGGACTGGAACCTGCAGTGGTCCTTAAGTCAAGGTTGGGGATGGGACTGTCAACCCATAATAGTTCATCAACAGTGGGAACCCAATACACATGAGAGGAGATCCCTCGAAGTGTATTCAATGTGGTAATAACAAAGCTGTAAGGGTGAATTGGTAGTACTTTTGCTACATAGATGATACTTCAGTATCTGAGTCTATTCCCTGTAAACCTAGAAGGTACTGACACTGCTAGATAGCAAGAGTGTTAAATCTCTGAATGGGGTCAAGTCATTTTGACGAGATGGTAGCAGTACATCTCTGGAGATGCCCAGCTAAGCGAATGTAATTGTGTGGTCGCAATTAGAGGAAAGGGTTATTCCTTGAAGCATTCGACGAACAGGATCGAGACATGACCATTAACGTCTCAAAGCCGTAGATTGGCACCATAGCCTTTGATTTGTCGTCGTCTATGGAACATGATTACATCAAACGGATTAAGATTCAAGGTGAAACATTCCATCTGAATCCGGTAGTCATCGACGTAGGGGACTCAGGAGGGTTCAAACCCGGAAGGGTACCGACTCTGAAAAACAAGTCATGATGAAAAACCTTGAAGCATTTCTATATTGATTTGTGGGGGATTGTTAGAAAATGGGGTTTTTGGAACATAATTATTTTATGTTCTTGAAGTTAATTCCGGTTTTTAACGTTTGGAAATTATTCCTTGCTATGAGGACTTAAATTTTCATATATGGGTCTAAGTAATTTTCTTAGTGAAATCCATAGAGAAATGAAGTTGAAGTTGGTAGCTTGAAAGAGCTTGAAAATAAGAGTGTGTTTTGTCCCACATTGAAATGAATAAAGGGGGATGTTGGCTTTATATTGAATCACACACATGGGTAGTGTACAACTACTAAGGTGTATGATAGTGCATGGTGTTACTGTGTGCTCCACGCGCACACACACACACACACGCGCGCCGCCGCCGCCCGCCCCGCCACGTCACGTCACGTCACGTCTCGACTCGGGTCGGGTCGAAGGGCGATTTGGGCGAATGTCTCGGCGTCTCGCGTACGCGAGGCGACCTGGGCGAGGGATTTTATTCGTGATTGATTTAATATTTTAATTAAAATATATTTATCAATTGGGCTGGGTTGTCTTATCAGTTGAGCTGGGCTGGACCAGGACTAGTTGGGCCTTGTAACTAATGTATTCGAAATATATATATATATATATAGAATGAACCTGGACGTGATAATATATTCTGTTAATATATTAAAACTGATACTGATATATGTGTGGATTATATGTATAACGTAACTGTCAAATTAATGTTATATCAGCCGTTTTATTAAATTAATTCGGACGTTACAGCCGTTTCGTTTTATTAATTGGGCAGTTACGTTTCTTACATTAAAGCTGGTGGCACCAGTTACACTTAGCCTCTCCTATAAATAGAGAGCTAAGTTGCTGGTTTATTCACACCATACATTCTCCCTTCACTCTACATTCTCCTTTTTCCCTCTGTATTCTGCAGTAGTAGTGTTAGTGTTATTCCGGCGACTGAGGTGCCAGTCGAAGTAGAGTTTTTGTGGTTGCTGTGATCATCTAAACTCGGAGCTGTTTTATCCTGGAAGAAGATCGCCAGCATCCTGACACAGTGTAAGTGGGGGCGATTATCTCTTCAAGAGCAGTCAGATCTTGATCGAAGTTCTGACGACTCAGCTGCTTTACATTCTTGTTTTCATATACTGCTATAACAATGGGTTCGGGTATGTCTTCTTTTCTTATATCGTTTCTACAGTTACTAATTTGCATGTGTTTTACCTTCGTGCTTTGTTTCGTCATTTCTGGACTTGGCCTTGACATGTTAAAAACGATATATAACTGCCTCTGTATCGCTTTATTAGTGAATATATCCAACAGACGTTTACCTTGAAATTGTCGAATTGTACATCGGACATACTTCAGGGGTAAGGAGGTACGGTTTTTTACTTTAAGGATTTATGTGTATTTTTGATCAAATTTTAAGGTATGATGTGTTAATAACCCTTTAAGAAAATGCAAAATTCAGAAGCATGAACACATGACCAGAGCCAGTCAACAAAGCGTTTTTATACCTATGGCCACATAGCCTGAGGTATGCACGAGCCACATCAAAAGATAGAATATGCACATCAGGGTTTAGAAAGTTTAGAGTACGTCTAGCATATATAATTGGTAAATCTAAGAATCTATACTTTGCCGTGCTGCAGCTAGAAACTGTTCAAACGACAGTAAACACACGTCTCTAGTTGCCATGCACCTGGTTTGGAAAAGAAACAACTAAACTCCTAGTGGTTTAATCGATCTTAAGAGTAAGTCAACCTCAGCAACTAGCACAACAATGATAGATAAGTTTATGAATCGTGGAAACTTGAAAGTGAAACTTCTCTTTTTGTTTCGACAGGTGAAAGTGTAACATCTCACAAGCATAATAATAAGATATTATTTCTGAAATCAAGTTTCAGAAAACTTGGAGCAGTAAAAGATCACATAGAACAACATACTCATGAAGGCTATTCTTAAAAAGAGGTTGCACAATCCTTTCTACTCCACTAAATACATTCAGTGAGCCCAAGCTCAAAGCTACTAATATTGATCATCATCATATTTGTAATCATCACCATCATCAAAGCCGTCAAGCTCATTATCGAAATAATCATCTCGTCCTGATCCTTCATCAAAGAAAGCATCCTCTTCTAAATATTCAGGTTGCGAAGCTTCAGCACTGAAAACAGAATTTTCATCTTCCTCTGATATATCATCAGAACTATTGCTCTGAGTTTCCTCATCGCTGGATGTCTCTTCATCAGGATATTCGTTCATGGCATTATCTTCCGCTATGATTAACAGACAACCGAAATAAGTAAATTAATGTTCTAACCAATGTGCAAAAAAAGTCGAGTGTTGCACTTTTGAAAATCAATTGATAGTGAACGTGTATAAGGGTAAGACCAGGTCCACGTGCACGCATGGTAGTTACATGGTCTTTTAAGGGTAACACCAGGCTATCCCTGAACCCCTAATGGGCAGCATTCAACTTGAAGATTGTTGTAATTCATGACATGTAGATATGACACCCTCTGTAAACATTTAAAAATGACAGACTTTATCATCCAACATATAAAAATATGCATCATACCATTTGAATCATAACTTTCATTTTCTGATTCATCAGGGCCATCATAATAATCATCATCGTTATCATCCACTTGTACCCTAATACAAAGGAGCAGGATCAGCAATATGATGGGAAATAAGAGGTAAAACCAATAAATATATTACATAATTGTAGAACTCACAAAGGAAATGGATTTAAAGCATCTTCCAACATCATTGTTGCGTCATCCTTCACAGCATACAAATCATAAACATAGTCATCTTTACCTGCTGCAATTGACATAACCAGAAACACAAGTAGAAACTGATCAGGCCATTGTATACAATCAACAAAATTCCATATTGCGAAAAAACATCCTGATTCCCAGGAGAGGTGCAAAATTATAAAATACACCTTGAAGACTGTTAAAGATCAAAAACTTTAAAATAGGTATATTATAGATATTATTAGACGAACCTGGCTACATGTGGGAATTATAAAAAAAGGACCAGATTAAATTTTAATCTTTAAAAGGAGTAGTGAAATTGAAGCACTTTGCAGATTTTTACCATACCCCCTTTAAAATTGTAATTATCAATCTCAGATTCAATTTCTGCAGCAGCATCAGGGACGCACTCTCTTAACAGGGGAAGTAGAGAGGACATCATCAGATGCTCCTCCTCTTCCATTTCTGTATTTCTGGAACAAACTTAAAAAATCCAATCAGTATCAGCAAAATGCCAAGAAGCGTCAAACAACATTAGTATCATAAAATATTTATATTTAACCTGTATTCTTTCTCTTCATGATTGGTATCAGGAACATCAACACGCTCAACATCATAGAGATGACACATCTCCTTAAGTGCTTCATCATGATTTGCCTCTTTTGTCCCTTTTCTTTTCCTCCAGACTTGCTCAAAACGAGCACTTTTTGACGAAATCTAAGGAGAAAAAAGCACGAAGTGACCACACAGAAAAGGTTTCTTTTTATATAACTTGAATACTGAAAATCCTTTTAACTCAAAACGACATGTGTTGCCCTCCAGTTATGAAAGTTATCTATATACACCATAAATAAAGAGACCGATCTATGATGTGAAAAGACTAGAAAGAAGCCGCACCAAGGCTGATCCAATTAACATAATTTATATTGTTCTAACTAGAATTTATATCAGATTTAAACAAGTCTAGCCAAATTTTGCAGCTTTTGCACTTATTGTAGTTGATTCAATTGAACTCAAGAAGCATAAGCCCTAAACATTTTGAGCTCAACTTATAAATGGACAACATCTTGTTTGTGCTTGGCTTGGTTTATAAGGTTAGGGCAAGCCAAGCTGACAAACAGCTAGGCACTTTACCACTCCTACACCAAAGCATAATAATTGCACAAAAATAATGTTTTTGTATACCTCATGCTCCTTCTTAGCTTTCCCCAGCAGCTTCTCATGTTTCTGCAAACATTAAATGATAAAAGGGCCAACGCCTTGGTTAGGCTAACACCACTAAGTCATAATACTGAAATACAAAGTGACTTCCAGAGATTGAAATGTTGGAATAATTAACCAGGTCAACATGCATATTTTCATACAAGACATAGTTTTATACTTATCCATACATTTCTATTATTGTTTCCAGAGAATTCACTAGCAACATTTTATACTTGCTTCACGTGTTCACCAGCATACTTTGAAATCAATCACATTTCTACTTATATAGTACTTCCACGTCCAGAAATTTCACCTGGTTAAGTATTTCAAGTTATTATCTTTGTGTCGTAAACTTATATATGTCTAATCCTCTCAGGTGACAACAATTGGAAAGACCTTTCAAGCTCCACTGAATTATATTTAGACCATCTCCAATCCATAACACTAAAATAGTGTAACTTTACACTCTATTTTAGTGTAAAAATTACACTATCCCCAAAACCAACTCCAATCCATTCACACTAAATCTTGCACTAAATGTCTAAAAGAAGATATGATATTATCAAATTTCCAAAAACAAATATCTTGTTGGGATATAAGAAATAGATGGGACATAGAAGGAATAAATTTGTTTTTGTTAACAAATGCAAGGGTATTATAGGAATTATGAAAGACGCCAAATTGGTGTAAAAATTACACCAAATGTACTTTTGACACCAAATTTGGTATCACACTATTCATTTGGTGTAACTTTTACACTATTATAGTGTTGCATTGGAGTTGGTCGTACACTAAAAACTAACACTATTTTGGTGTTATAGTGTTGGACTGGAGTTTCAGTTGCTCTTAAGCCAGATATATCTTGATAAAGTTCTCATGACTTAGCAACTAACTTCATTTTGTGATACTAAGCTTTTCTAAAAGACGAAAAGAAAAATTAGCCAATTAAGCAATTGTATAAATTGAAATAATTCTATAATTGATGCTAATTTAACACAATGCAAAATCATGCATATATTTCCATAAAGATACCATAGTTTGACAAAAATTTATGTATATACAATCCCAATATATATGGTATTTTAATTAAACTATTGCTGCAAATTGCACATTTGTTCATATAGCATCCCTTCAAATTAGTGCATATAGAACAAGGACATGCATTTGCAGAAAAAGGTAAAGAGAACCTTACATTCTCTGTTTTGAAAGTGCGTCTTTTTTCTTCACTTTTCGTAACAGAGTCCACAGTGTTCAAAGCGTCAGGCTGCTTAAGAATAGTAGATAGTTAGAACACTGGCAAAATAGTTGTAATGTTGTATAATATGATTCAAATACTCATAACAGAGTTGTGTTTTTTGTAATTACTGAGGCCTAAAATCTAGTTCATCCTCAAGGTCAGTACAACCATAGATATTGCAAAAGGCGCTTACCAGTTAGTACTTAGTAGTAAATCCCACAAAAGGAACATATACAAGTCTAGTTAAGTGATGCAACAAACGATACAAACGTCCATAAATCTCACTTACCACAAATGACCGCAACAAATCAACCTTCACCTCCGAGTTGCTAAGTGTTTCAATGTGCTGTACAAAGACCTTTTTGGTCTTCACCTCTGCCACTGCACATGTTAAATATGTATCGTAATATCTTAAAATCCAACTCTGTATCTATAGAAAACCCATTTCACATGTAGAAGCAAACAAAAATATTCCAATACCAAAAAAAGTAATATACTCTCGTACACTCTACTAGTCAATTATGCAGCATTTTTGTAGAGTTATACAACACAACCACACTTACATGGCCTTCACATATATTTAGTCCACTACTTTAACCAATGTCTCCTTCCTAGGAAAACCTTTAAACAACTTATATAACAAGAAAAATGTAGAGAAGGTCACGAGGACCAAGTATCCACTAAGTATGACATTTTAACTATAAATAAAACAGTTGTATTTCTACTGTATAGAATCTACGATAGACACAAACATGTCCAATTCTACAGGCACAGTCGTATAGACAGTGATTTCGAACCAGCCCACCTTACACAATTAACGGAGGTATAAATGGTAGAGATTACAAAGGTATAACTTACATAGGTTGCCCAAAGTCTCCTTTAGCTATATTCTCGAGTAAGAGGTATGTTAGGCCACTCTATACGGTGTAAGATGGGTCGACCCAAAATCTCACACACATTTTCTTATAATTGTGACAATTTTAAATTTTTAAGGAAATTCTCAATGGCACCCTTATACTTTTGGCTTTTGCCAATGATACCCTTCATTATTCAACTGACAAGGGTACCATTCAGAATTTCAGATACTAACATTTTGGTTGATGGAGTGGCATTTCATGGAAAAGCAAGGGCACCATGGGTACAAGTCAATAATGTAATGGTAACATTGGCAAAATCAAATTGTATAAGGGTACAATTATAATTACAATTATAAGGGTAAAAAAAATCACACCTTTTAGTTTTAGACACATTTTCTTATAATTATGCACAATTTTCAAATTCTTGAATTGGTTGCCCAAAGTAGGCTCCTTTAGCTACATTCTCGAGTCACTCTAACATCTACTGTGTAAGACGGGTCGACTCAAAATCGCTCCTATTGATGCAACATGCACACACATTTTCAAAATTATGCACAATCTTACATTCTAGAATTGGTAAAAATCACACCTTTACCGGATGACTGAGACAGAGACAGCTTCTCAAAATCAATCAACGGACGCTTCAAGGGTCTGTCATTAATTTCAAGCCCTGCCCATAAAACATACACAAATATTTAAATTCTTGAAATAATTTAACTTAAGAAAAGTCACAATCTTTTCTACATATACTTAAAACTTACAGAAAGCATCGAGCCGGGACTGAAAAGCCTTGCGTTTAACCCTAACAATTACTGGCTTGTCATTCTTCGCCGGAGCTGAAGAACTTCCGGCAACATCAGCCATCGGCAACGGCGGAGACGGTGGCTTGAGGGTTTCTTAAAATTGGGTCACAGTTATAACTCTACGTTTTCGTTAAAAGAAATTGAATTTTAAATTGATTGAGTGTCATTAGAAAACCGTGTATATTATATAGGTCCAATAAAACTGTGTACAGTATATTATAAGCATGTGATGGTCCAGCCCAGGATCAACTCAATACTGTACTTTTAGCCCGTCCACAATAAAAAGCTTTTTATTTATTTTTTTATTTATTTAAATTACAAAACCAAGGATCCCAACTGTGACCAAATTCCTAAATTTTGAAGTAATTTTAGAAACTTTTTTTTTGGCAAAAGGAAAATATTTCTATTGATAAATAGTATCGAGAATATTATGTCCGGAGTAACAAATTTTCCTTCATTCAAATAAGTATATCATTTAACCGAAAATAAGCAAGTACTTCTAGACGTTTAGACATAATGTCTTTAATATTTGAAAAGATAACATACCAGCTTCATTAAAATTCCACAAGAATAAAATCCTATGGGAATAAAATTCAAGGGAGAAAAAGAGTTCCCTACATAACAGAAATATATCGTTTACAAAGAGGTTAAAGGTAAAAACTAGTAACTTTTGACAGCTATAACGAGTGCCTATATCATCAATATTTGTAGTTAAATTGACTTGTAAATCGAGGTCCGAACCGAATTAGATCCGATCCGATCCGAACTCTATTCAAATATGTCATAACCGAAAGTTGATCTGATCCGAGATTGACCCGATCCAAAACTGATCCGATTATCCGAATTGCAAGGTTTATGTATAGGGTCCAAATTTATATTTAGCACATAACATCCAAAATTATTAAGACGAGCTGAGTATTATTATGGGTGAAACACCAAAATACCCATGAATTAAATCAATCTGCCCAAAATGCCTACAGGCACTCAAGTCCGCCCTTTTTGCCCACGAACCACGCATTACACACATGCGTGGTCTGTATACGCATGTTACAGATGCGCACAGGCCAGTATACACATGTAGTCTATGCGTACAGTGTGTTAATTCATTTTTCTGCAAACGTGAACATAGTTTCGGATACGCATGTTCAACATGCGTGAAGGGTGATACGCATGTTCAACATGCGTATATGCTACTGTTCATCGTCTCTACTCAGCCGCCGTCGGAGTCTTTTTTCGACTAAATCTTCGATCCATTCGTTCGTTCTTTTCAGGCATCGAGCATTGGCATGCTATACACCAAAATCATCGCCTTCTCACGATCTACAAGCCTATGTTCTTCGTTTTTTGTTTATTTCCCCGGATTTAAAAGCCCCATTTCGAACCAATTTTCCGATTTGTTTTTCCGACTATCTCATACACGCCCCTGCGGGGCCAAAGCACAACATGTGAATGGGGGTAAAGGTAGAGGTTAGTCAGGACATCATTTTCATGCCCTCAGATGTGGTGGAGGTTGCCTGAATATGGTGAACGAAGTCAGGCGATATTGATGCGATTTTCCGTTCAGTTTAGCGCCAGAGCAGTAATTGTAATAATGACGTCAGCTGACGTCATTGCGCATGTTGGACATGCGTTACCTCGGATACGCATTTTCAAAATGCGGATCCTAGGCAACGCATGCCCAGCATGCGCATTCCGTGGGCAAAAAGGGCGGCCTCTCGCGCTTACGGGTATTTTGGGCACTTGGACTCCAAAAGTGGTGTATTTTGGTCATTCTTTCTATTATTATTTACTAGGCACAAGTTACTTTTAAATATTTTTAAAATTATATAATTAAACAAAATAGAGTATAATTTATTATGGATATAATTTAATTTTGTAATATTAATTAATAAAATTATTAGTAATAATAATAGTTATTTAATAAATGACATGTATTATTTAAAACTAATAATATAAAATCTTAATGTAAATTTGTTGTTGACAGGATTCGAACTTGTATCTTTAGATGAGGGATTTAACTATAGAATATTCCTTTTATTAGATCTAACGGTTATCATCTATTTACTAAATATCTAACGGTCACTATTCTTCTAATGGTTGGTTGAACCAAACAACCAAATATTCCCTAATTTGCTTATTATATATTAGTATAAACTAGCATAAAAGCTCGTGCAAAGCACGGGTACCATTTAAATTCGTGTAATTCAGTTTTTTGATTTTTGAAATAGATGACTCGTAATTTTGTAATTTTTGAAATATTATACGTTATTAGTGTGATATATTTTATCAAATTTATATTTTATGAAGATTAATAGTAGTCGAATTTCTTACCTGAATTTCAGATGTTATCGTAACATTTTACTTACACTTAAGAATTTGTATGCATTTTTATAAATAACTTAAAAAATTTAGTTTTGAAAGACAGAACAATAAGTATTTTGAAAAATTTGTCCTTGACTTAGGAGACTCACGTATAGACATATATAGGAAAGTGCTTAAATGATAACTCATGAGGATTATAATGAGGACTGAGAACTAATCTCATGCTCAAATGTATAATGTGTGCATATATACACTATTTTCACTCAATCATTCATTCGTGTCATCAAATCGATCATCACTCTAGCAATAATTTACGAACATTTTTATCACCGAGTTCCAACCACATTTCCGACCCCACATTCGATAGTTTATTCATTCCATTTTTCATCCTCTCACAATATAAATGAGTTTATAAATCCCCGCCAATGTCGTTCTCACCCACTCTACCACCATCAATACCATTACCAACACCTTCGAATACTATCAAAATTTCAGATCTGGAAATTTTTGGTAATTTGTATTCAAAACTTTTAGTATAATTTTGGTGATTCAAGTTGAATTTTCTTTGATTCTGTTTTGATTTTGGTGGTGTAAGTGGTGGTGCACATTCAAATGTAACCTACATCTCCAACTTTACCCTTCCACCTCTACTATTTTTGAAGATTTTTTTACAACATCTTCGACAATACAACAATGTCATCACCACCTCTTCTCCACTTTTACATTGTGTGTATACATCTATACACATTCCTCACTTAACCATTTCTTCGTGTCACCAAATCGACCAACACTCTAAAAACAACTTGCGAACACGTTTATCATCGAATTCCAACCACCCTACTTCGCTAGCTCATTCATCTCGTTTGTCATCCTCTCACATAAGATCCGAGTTTATAGAGCTCCATCGATGTCGTTTTCACCCACTTTACTACCGACCGTCAACACCAGCACCTCCGAACACTATCAGAATTTCAGATTTTGGAAATTTTGGTAATTTGCATTTAAAATTTTAGTGATTTGGGTTCAGTTTTTGGTGATTCAAGTTGAATGTATAGTAATTCTGCTTTCATTTTGACTTTTTTGGCGGTGCAAAGGGTGGTGTTGATGTGATTGCAATAAAAGTTTTAGTGATTTCGCTCGTGATTCTAGTGTTGTTGTGTGGTAGTGACGGTATTGTGGTGGTATGGTAGTGATGGTGGTAGTGGTGTTAGCGATGTGTTGTTAGTGGTGGTATTGATAGTGATGTATCCATCGAGAAACACACGACTTTTATATAATATTTTCTTACATATTGATTGTTAATATGAAATACATGATCTATGATTTTTTTAATGTATTATATATAAAAGCTTTATAAGTAACCACTAACAATTATATACAGTAATTGTGTATATGTACATTACATGTTGTCTTATTTTAAAAAATCACTTTTATTGACTTACAATTTTGAATTTCTTTTAAATACAATCTAATTAGTTGTTTTTTGAATTTATCTTTTTAAATTCAATCATTTTTACAGTACTTAAATTCAACTAATCGATAATTATAATTTGTGTATTTTATACAATTTAGTATTCTCTTTTTAAATATCTATCTTTCATTAAATCTATAATGTTTATATCGTGTTCTAACCCAACTACACTTCTTTCAACTAATTTATAATATTGTGTTCTAACCCAACTACGCTTCTTTTATTTAATTAAAAAATTAATACAATGTTTATATCTCACATGTAAATTATTTAATTGTTCACAAAATAATGTTTTAAATTAGTATAAGAGTTCTCATCAAAAAAATCATTTTGGCATGTACTAAACACAACAAAATTCATTTTGATAATTTTAACTTGATTAAATCTCAAAATAAATATTAAATATAGTAGAGCATGCGTATTATTTGTGCATGTAGTAAATTATTTTTAAAAGTCGCATGTACTAAACATAATAGACAGACAACACAATTCATTTTAATAATTTTAACTTTTGATTAAATCTCAAAATAAATATTAAATAAAGTATAGCACGCGAATTATTTGTGCATGTAGTAAATGATTTTTAAAAAGTTGTTGTAAGTTTCTTCTTTGGCTCAGTGATTAGAGATGTGAACATAATTCATTCTTTACCCGAAAGACATGGGTTCGATCCTTCTTACCAACAACTTTTTTTATACATTAATATAATCGAGGATAAAAATGTAATTTATTAAATAGCCTTGAAAGCCCTTGTTGGCATATAATATATATAATGGATGGATGGATGGATTTTAGTTAAAGTACTTATCCTAGAATAGCTGATCTCTTTGAGGATTACCTGAGAGAATCCAAAAGAAATTTTAAGTTATGTTAGAATTATTAATTAATTTTAGTTAAAGTATTTATCCTAGAATAGCTAGTCTCCATCCATGTTTGTTTCAAACATATTCATTCGAATTTTGAATTTTAGTGTAATTCTTCAATATTGAGAATGGCGGTATCAATAAAGAAAAAAAAATTAATTTTTACATTATTTTATATAAAAAATTAAAGATCTTTAAATCATTTCATAATCAATGTACAAAAAATGACTTAATTATAGAAGGGTCTTGGTGCAACCATCTCTCTGTTGAAATATTTAGTTTAATCAACAAAAATTACTTTCATGACAAAGATAAAGTTAGTTGGAAAATAATATGTCAGACAAAAATTATTATCAGTTCTGAAGTAAATCATGATTAGATAATGAAAAAGTGAACATGTTACATAAAAAGTAACCTTATTTTTTTTTTTTTGAATATTTATGCTTTATAACGTAAATTATTAAATTGTAATGCTTTTTTTTTTATTAATTATTACCTACATCACACCTCCACAAAAATACTATCCAAACTCCAACAAGATTCTACAAAAATAAATAAAAATAATCTCTTTGAAGGTCCTCCATAGAAAATATTATCAAATATAAAAATAAATCAATATCAAAAAATGAAAAAGTGCATACAGTTATTTTTAAGTAACATATATACATTACCAAATTATTAATATTTATATCATCGAGAATCATGATAAGATAATAAAAAAGGGTATATGTTACATAAAAAGTAAACTAAATTATTAAAATGTAACACTTTTTGTTATTATTATTTATGTCACACCTTCACAAAAATACTATCCAAACTCCAATAAGAGTTTTTTTTTAAAAAAAAACTCTCTTTAAAGGAATCTCAGTAGATAATGCTATCAAATTTAAAAAAGTAATCAAAAAATGAAAAAGTGCATACGTTCCTTTTAAGTAACCTATATTATACGTTACCAGGATGTAACTCCTTTTTAGATGTTATATATATCACAGAAATCTCATTAGAACAAATTCATCTGAACAAATTTATTTGATAAAATTCTCATGTTATATTTGTATTTCTTTAAGATGAGTTGGTCTTCGTAGAACTTGATTCTATCGAGTATGGAGGATAATTCAAAATTCATAACCAGTCATGCAATGTTTTTAAGGTAGAAAGATTTTTGTTTTGTTCTCTTACTTAATACAATACATTACTTTTTGTATTTTATAATTCTTTATATCATGTTTGAATTTTTGTATAATTTCATTTCGTAATCCTCTTAACTCTTTTTTCTCTACATATAGGAGGATTAGGTGCACATTAACAACGAACCACACAACATAAACAATGAAGAAGATGCTCCAAAAATTAAATTAAATAAGCATATGAAAGATGGTTTTGGTACAATTTTCATATCTCTTTCTTTTTTAATTGTGTTGTAAACCTTATTGATGTTTATTTTTTGGAAATGAGATAAATTTGGTCAAGTGTCCCATGGTGCCTATGAAGAAGTGGACCTTAAAGAACCACAAAGGTGTTATATATTGATAAGTGCATATTTCTACATATTTTTATTACCTATTTATTGTTTGAATTTATATTTTAGTAAATTATTTTGTTACATTTCAGGAAATTCAAGAAAAATTGAAGAAATTGCAAAATAAAGAAATAAATGTCAAGAAAGAGAAAAAGAAAAAGAAGAAGGACCAAAATAGAAGAAAAGAAAAGAGGAGGGAGTGTGGTGCAAAACAAAATGGAAGGCTAGGATTAAACCACACCAAACAAAAATGAATGGTGGGGATTAATCCACACCAACCAAATTCCTACAATTTATTTTCTATAAATACCTCCATTTTCTCTTGTAAATGGACAACCCTTTTAGTATTAGAACCCCATTAGTATTAATAAACTCCAAAATTAATAGTTGTAATTTTTTTTTTTGCAGCTCTTGTAACATTTTAATTTTTAATACATAATTTTCTTGTTTTAATTCGTTTAAGTCGAATGCTATATCCCCTGTTTTATTTACATACTGCCATTCTATTCTCTATTTCTTTTAATCACATAAGACCAAACCCAGCATTTTCTTTCGTCTCTATAATCAAATAACCCACCCCTTTGTTTCTTCTTCATCCTCGAGTTACAAACACATTCATTTCTCTCCCTCTCTCTCTCTCTCTCTCTCTCTCTCTCTCTCTCTCCCCTTTTTACTTCTTCTTCGATACAAACCCATCATCCTCCCCTGCTCTTCTTTCTATTCGCCGCTCGAACTCAATCCCTCCATCTCCTTCCTTATTCTTCTGCGAGTTACAAACACCACGATACCCATTCCGTTTCTCGAAACTCCCTGTTTTAATCAACCCAAAACCTACCAGCCCTTTTCCTTTTCTCGATCCCTCTTTCCCCTTTTTACTTCTTCTTCGATACAAACCCATCATCCTCCCCTGCTCTTCTTTCTATTCGCCGCTCGAACTCAATCCCTCCATCTCCTTCCTTATTCTTCTGTGAGTTACAAACACCACGATACCCATTCCGTTTCTCGAAATTCCCTGTTTTAATCAACCCAAAACCTACCAGCCCTTTTCCTTTTTCTCGATCCTTCCTTCGTTTGTAATTATATTTTATTTCTTTAAGTTCGCGAACTTTGTTGTTTTGTGTCTGAAGTTTCATCGATGTCTTTGAATTGTTGAATCGGTTGAGTTGCTTTGTGGAATAAGATAACTATCTGTTTCTTTGTTTCGATTTTGTCCTCTGTTTTATGAGTTATGATTGTCCAAGTTTTATGGCCGAGTTATCATCTGCGAGTTGATTCGGTTTAGTTACTGTTAGTTGTTTGAGAGTCGATTAAAGCTGTTGTTTGTTGTTAAATTGCTGTCTTTGTTATCGATGGATTCGATTATTCGTTTAGTTGCTGTAGTTGTTAGTTTACTGATTTGACTAAGTTCGTTGGTTACTCTTGGGTTATGAATATGATTGATGTTTGGAATGTTTAGTTTGTTCCGAAGTCTGTTTATAGTGTTTGTTCCAAGTCCAATTCGTTTATGCGATTCAATTATTGGGTGATGGTTGCATTTATTGTTATTATGTATCAATTTGGTTGTTTCCGAGTTGAGTGAAGTGTAGTAATCGGGTTGCTGTCTTGTGAGTCTCTGTTTGTTTTGTTTGAATAGTACTGAGTTCGTAATCTGCAGAGTTGCACTGTTTCGTTTCTGAATTTACTATCGACTCATTGCTTGTTTATTTGAATTATGGAGTGTATAGAGTTTGGATGTGCTGATTTCTTGTTACACTGTTATGAGTTGGCTGTTTTTAATAAATCCGAGTTCTGTCTCTTTGTTCACCGAGTCCTTGAGTTATAATTGGGTTTGTCGTTTGGGTGTTGGTTTAGTGAGTTGTTAAGTTTTGAGAGTTTCTTGCAGAGTTTGCTGTTGAATCATTGTTTTCTCAAATGGGCTGAGTTTTTGTTTATTTTCATAGTTACTATTTTAGTTGATTTTGCTGTTCAAGTTTTTTTTTATTGCGAATTCTAAGTTTGGAGATTGTGGAATGCTTTGGTTCATTTTTTGGCTAATTTTATCTACAAATAAATCCTGCCGAATTTTTATTAAGATTTAATTTTAATTCAAAATTTAGTTATTTTAATTCTTAATTTGAAACTAGAATAAAGTTAATTTTCTTTAAAAAAAAGATTAAAATTTTCCTTTATTAATTAAATAGTATAAAATCAAAACTTTTCAAAACCTAATTTTAATTCGATTTTATAATTTTTTTACAGTGATTTACTTTTCTTCACTTTTAATTAAATTAATTTAGAAATAAAAAAAATAGATTAATTTTCTTTTAAATAAAAATCAATTTAGATCTAAACTAAAAACTGAATTTTTCATTTTTACTATTTAAATCTAAATTGATTTTTATTTAAAAGAAAATTAATCTATTTTTTTATTTCTAAATTAATTTAATTAAAAGTGAAGAAAAGTAAATCACTCTAAAAAAATTCTAAAATCGAATTAAAATTAGGTTTTGAAAAGTTTTGATTTTATACTATTTAATTAATAAAGGAAAATTTTAATCTATTTTTTTTTCCGTAGTTTTTTTAGAAGTTTTCAATCTCTTCCATCCCTTCTCAGGTATTATCTCCTCATTCTCTTTTACTCATTTTTCTTGCATTTGCATACATTGAGGACAATGCATGATTTAGGTATGGGGGAGGGTTTTTAGTGTAAATACACAAAATTGAAAATTCCAAAAAAATTGAAAAATTTTAAAAATCCAAAAATAGAGATATTTTATCTTAGTTGTCCTTCCCACTCTTTAAACTTTAGATCTAGTTGGTGTTAACTGTTTTAAAAAAATTATATGTATAATGCCTTTAGATAATTTGAAAGTAGTCAAGTAAGGATTCACTCATGAAACTTGTGTCGAACAATTTTTTTTGCTTAAAAGTCCAAGACGACACATTTGCACAAGACCTTTGATGAAAAAATTGTATAGGAATGTTATTCGATACCTGAGAGAGAACCCACATGTTAGAACAATGTCGAATCAAATCTTTGCGAGATTTTGCTCCTATAGTGTCTAAAAAAAATGAAAAAAAAAGTAAAAAAAAAAAAGAAAAAAGAAAAAAAAGAAAAAAGAAAAAGAGAGTCAATAAATGTTTGTAATTGTATATTGCTAATGTAATTTTGTAATAATAAATTCTTACTTGGGAAATCGGCTAGGTTGGGCTCATTGATAACCCGAGTAAGTAAGTCTGAAGGGACTTTGTGCCTAGCAACCTAAGGTCCTTAGTGATCTGGGATTGTTGACCTAAAACTCGCTAAATGGGTATCGATGCAAAAGTCTTTTTGGACCTCAATCATTGCACGGTCGGTCTAACTACTAAGAACGTGAAGTTTGGCTAGATACTTGTTTTGATAAAGATTGGGTCAGTTCAATATTGGTTGAAAAAAAGAAAATGTTTGTATGCACTTTATCCATCAAGGGCATTAAACTCACTACACACCTTAGGATTTTTTGTAAATTTTTAGTCTAATCATGTGGATTGTGGGAATCTATAACTTGGCTATTATTAGAATAATCTTTAAGGCATATATTTTCCTACAAAATTGTTTTGTTGACACCAATGAAAGCTAGAGTAAAAGAGGAAAGTTGGATACTTGCTGATTTATCTCAAGGATTTTATGGGTATATCTTCTGTAAACCCTTAGGAGACAACATTCCTCTTCTAGAGATCGTCTATGAGTTTAATGGGTTGGTAAACCTAAAATTACCCGTGATTCCTACGACAGTGAGTATAGGTTTTTTTATTTTGCATTTTTCTTTCTTTTACTCGAGGACGAGCAAAAGATAGGTATGGGAGCATTTGATAAGTGCATATTTCTACATATTTTTATTACCTATTTATTGTTTGAATTTATATTTTAATAAATTATTTTGTTGCATTTCAGGAAATTCAAGAAAAATTGAAGAAATTGCAAAATAAAGAAATAAATGTCAAGAAAGAGAAAAAGAAGAAGAAGAAGGACCAAAATAGAAGAAAAGAAAAGAGGAGGGAGTGTGGTGCAAAACAAAATGGAAGGCTAGGATTAAACCACACCAAACAAAAATGAATGGTGGGGATTAATCCACACCAACCAAATTCCTACAAATTATTTTCTATAAATACCTCCATTTTCTCTTGTAAATAGACAACCCTTTTAGTATTAGAACCCCATTAGTATTAATACACTCCAAAATTAATAGTTGTAATTTTTTTTTTCTGCAGCTCTTGTAACATTTTAATTTTTAGTACATAATTTTCTTGTTTTAATTCGTTTAAGTCGAATGCTATAACCCCTGTTTTATTTACATACTGCCATTCTATTCTCTATTTCTTTTAATCACATAAGACCAAACCCAGCATTTTCTTTCGTCTCTATAATCAAATAACCCACCCCTTTGTTTCTTCTTCATCCTCGAGTTACAAACACATTCCTTTCTCTCTCTCTCTCTCTCACTCTCTCTCTCTCTCTCTTGTCGATCTCTCTTTCCCCTTTTTACTCTCTCTCTCTCTCTCTTTTGTCGATCCCTCTTTCCCCTTTTTACTTCTTCTTCGATACAAACCCATCATCCTCCCCTGCTCTTCTTTCTCTTCGCCGCTCGAACTCAATCCCTCCATCTCCTTCCTTATTCTTCTGCGAGTTACAAACACCACGATACCCATTCCGTTTCTCGAAATTCCCTGTTTTAATCAACCCAAAACCTACAAGCCCTTTTCCTTTTTCTCGATCCTTCCTTCGTTTGTAATTATATTTTATTTCTTTAAGTTCGCGAACTCTGTTGTTTTGTGTCTGAAGTTTCATCGATGTCTTTGAATTGTTGAATCGGTTGAGTTGCTTTGTGGAATAAAATAACTATCTGTTTCTTTGTTTCGGTTTTGTCCTCTGTTTTATGAGTTATGATTGTCCAAGTTTTATGGCTGAGTTATCATCTGCGAGTTGATTCGGTTTAGTTACTGTTAGTTGTTTGAGAGTCGATTAAAGCTGTTGTTTGTTGTTAAATTGCTGTCTTTGCTGTCGATGGATTCGATTATTCGTTTAGTTGCTGTAGTTGTTAGTTTACTGATTTGACTCAGTTTGTTGGTTACTCTTGGGTTATGAATATGATTGATGTTTGGAATGTTTAGTTTGTTCCGAAGTCTGTTTATAGTGTTTGTTCCAAGTCCAATTCGTTTATGCGATTCAATTACTGGGTGATGGTTGCATTTATTGTTATTATGTATCAATTTGGTTGTTTCCGAGTTGAGTGAAGTGTAGTAATCGGGTTGCTGTCTTGTGAGTCTCTGTTTGTTTTGTTTGAATAGTACTGAGTTCGTAATCTGCAGAGTTGCACTGTTTCGTTTCTGAATTTACTATCGACTCATTGCTTGTTTATTTGAATTATGGAGAGTATAGAGTTTGGATGTGCTGATTTCTTGTTACGCTGTTATGAGTTGGCTGTTTTTAATAAATCCGAGTTCTGTCACTTTGTTCACCGAGTCCTTGAGTTATAATTGGGTTTGTCGTTTGGATGTTGGTTTAGTGAGTTGTTAAGTTTTGAGTGTTTCTTGCAGAGTTTGCTGTTGAATCATTGTTTTCTCAAATGGGCTGAGTTTTTGTTTATTTTCATAGTTACTATTTTAGTTGATTTTGCTGT
This sequence comes from Saposhnikovia divaricata, assembly GCA_036435485.1. Lineage (NCBI taxonomy): Eukaryota > Viridiplantae > Streptophyta > Magnoliopsida > Apiales > Apiaceae > Saposhnikovia > Saposhnikovia divaricata. Next base: position 46,609,647 of record CM071594.1, on the reverse strand, counting down.
TCAAGTTTTTTTTTATTGCGAATTCTAAGTTTGGATATTGTGGAATGCTTTGGTTCATTTTTTGGCTAATTTTATCTACAAATAAATCCTGCCGAATTTTTATTAAGATTTAATTTTAATTCAAAATTTAGTTATTTTAATTCTTAATTTGAAACTAGAATAAAGTTAATTTTCTTTAAAAAAAGAAAAAGAAAAATAGATTAAAATTTTCCTTTATTAATTAAATAGTATAAAATCAAAACTTTTCAAAACCTAATTTTAATTCGATTTTAAAATTTTTTTAGAGTGATTTACTTTTCTTCACTTTTAATTAAATTAATTTAGAAATAAAAAAAATAGATAAATTTTCTTTTAAATAAAAATCAATTTAGATTTAAATAGTAAAAATGTAAAATTCAGTTTTTATTTTATAAATAGAATAATTATTAAATTTTCTTTTGAAAATAGTTTAAATTTTCTTTTAGGAAATAAATAGTAAAAATCCAAATTCTCAAATTCCCAATTGTTCTAATTTGATTAAATTAAAAGTTAAGGATCGCGAAATAAATATTATTCCCTGTGGATCGAATCTCAAATACTAAAACGATGATCGTGCGCTTGCGATATTTAATTGTCATATTTTTAGCACACACACACACAGATATATATATATATATATATATATATATATATATATATACATATATAGACTTTGTTATGAAAATTATTATATGTGACTATTTTAGCGATGTAGCTTTGTGATTCCATTTGTTTAATTAAGTTTTCACAATGTCTATATATTTTACAAAATTTAGATACACAGAAAATGTAATTACATCATAGATTTATGTTTATGTGTTGCCAATGGTAACATGTTCATACATAAGTTGTGAACGTGTTAATTTATAAGTAACTAGTTAGATTGTCCTTATTTTGCATTGCAATACACATATGTTTACTTTGGTTCATGAGAAAAGAATTCCTCCTAGCAACTCTTTTTTTCTAGCTCGGTCCTGAGTGCAAGTATATGTGTATGTATGCACATGTAAAGCTATGTACCCATAGAAATTAGAATATAAAACTACATAAATTATGTGTGCCAATTGGTTATTCCGAGATGAGTTTTGTAGTAGTAGAGATAGTTGTATGTGTTTTTAGTGCTTCTAATTGTTCCCGATACATTGCAGAACATTTCATTCCAATGGCGCCTAGTATGAGACAAAGCAAATCTCTTGTAACTGGTAGTTCTGAGGCCATGTAGCCTACTACTGGACATGTTGGGAAGACTGATGCTCTCACAAAGAGATAAGTTATGGACAACCTCCATGATGGTGCAGTTGGAAGTCGAGGAAGAGAAGTGAAAGCAATGAAGAAGGAGAACATGGGTGCTGCCAGTGGAAGCACCTGAATTCTTGGATCACAAAGTGCAAAGAACATAAGTGATGCAGGGAAGAAAGATGATGAGGAGTGATCAGATTCGATTTTTTTCTACATTCAAAGAATATTGACCCCAGTGGACATTTATCGAAACACTCTAGAGAGGTTGTCATTCTTTAACTATTATGAATACAAACTTGAAGTTTGTATTACAATTTTAGAATAATCTTGATGTTGATCAATTATTAATAGTCAATTTGTGCTAAAATTACAATTTTCCAGACATTTGTCACTAAAAGTCCCAAAGGACTTATATATGTTTCTAAGAAGAATTACAATTTTTTTAAGTTGCCGCTACTATTATTGAAGAATCCATGTATATCAGAGGACGAGCGATAAATATGTACATGTAAACCTGTCCAGCCTCCACTTGTGTGCAGGATCTAGAAACTTCATGTGGTTCATATAGCACGTTTTTTTGCTACGTTTTAAATAATCTGATGAAGTTCGTAATGGCAGACAGGACACGCTAGTTTACCCTTTGTGCTCCAGCCCGACAACATAGCGTATCCTGGAAAATCGCTAATAGTCCACAACACTTTTGCACATAAATTAAAATTTTGATCGGCCAAGGTATTATAAGTTTCGATGCCAACCTCCCATAATTATTTCAACTCCACAATTAAAGTTTTCATGAACACGTTGATACTATTCTTTGGTGAATATGGACCGGGTATTAATGTTAAAAAAAAATTAAATTTTCAGGTTTCATGCATAACCAAGGTGGGAGGTTGTTATTAACCAATACAAGTGGCCATATACCGTGACCTAAATTCATTGCACAGTAAGGGTTGAATCCATCTGAGGCTACTCCCAAACTGACTTCCAATTTTCTGATGAAAAATCAGGATAGTCAGCATACATCTTCTTCCAAGCCTCTGTATCAGCCAAATGTCTTAGTATTCCATCCTTTTGTCGTCCCACTACATGCCATGTCATTACTTTTGAAAATCCTTGTACATAAACAACCTCTACAACCTGGGTTTTAGCGAAAAGTTCCTCATCACTTTTGCCGACGCTTTGTGAATAACCTTCTCTAGATCATCAATAGAAGCGGTGCCTTTCTTTTCTACTAAAACCCACCTAGAAACACTGCAATTTACACATTTTTATTTATTTGTATTATCTGCCTAATATAACATGCAATTATTTGGGCATGCATGTATTTTCTTATAATCAAGTCCTAAATCCTTAATGATGTTCTTTGAGACATTGAAAGATGAAGGTAGGTGGGCATCAGGAAAAGCGTCTTTTATCAACTTGAGTAACTCCCTAAAGGCAGACTTGAAAATTCCATGAACACACTTTAAATGATAAAGCTTGATCATAAAACTTAATCGAGAGAATTTAGTGCAGCAAGGGTATAATAATTGTTTTCTCACCCTAACATGGCGATAAAACTTTCTAGCCTCTAGAATTGTTAGATCTTCATAATCATTTTCTAAATCTCGAAACTTCTTACCAGTACATTGAATATTTCACCTAAGTTATCTTCGAAATCCATTCCTACTAAATCATCTTTGAAATCCATCCCCGTTTCACAATCCATGAAGTCATTAAATCCTTGTACTTTTGTTTGTGAAAGTTCCCAGATCCATTTCAGTTGTAATGGGGAAGGCCCATTACAAATGAGATGATCATAAATAACATTTTGAAGATGCCAGTTACAGTTCTCACATACTCTACAGGGGCACTTAATTTCTTCGCCTTCAGCAAAAATGGGAAATGCATATTCCAGAAACGCATTTATCCCTCTTACATATTCTTTACTAGCTTTTGGAAATCCTATCCAACTAGTATAATCATCGTCTATTTCTACACTCTATACTATGCCTAGCTATAGGTACAATAAACACTTTCAACAAATGGGAAAGAACTAGCCTGCCAAGTGAGGAGATTAATAAGAATACTATAGTGCAGAAGCATTCATCAACTAACAAATAACAAATCTAGAAATTAGTCTATTTTATCATAACAAAATAGTTTAAAGATAAGTGTAACATCAGGTTTTACTAGAAGTATCCCTCTAACATACGGTTGGCTAAATGCCAATTAATCGCTAAAAGAAATATATATACCAGTACACAGTTACCAGAAATACATATATTCAAACAGAGACTTCTTTTACCATTTATAGAAAAGCATAAAATTCTACCATTACAAATATTTGATTCATATAGTTCTCACAAAATAGAGACCTCTTTTCTTACACTACTTGATTCACATAGTTCTAACAAAACCAACGTTAAATTGATACCAATATTAAATTGCCTTTTACAAAATTAACGTGTGAACTGCACAATATTTGAATAATTTGATCTAAATGTTATCACTGACTAAATAGGTACTTGTTAATTTATGTTTTAATATTAATTATAAATAAATTTTACTTATTACAGGAATATATGCTAATGAATGGATTATAACTTATAAAGGACGTCGATATTTGTTCAAACACATAAAGATAGTTTAGAGCATTACCTTATAAACAAAGCAAGTAATGAAAATACAAGCGGAAACCATTCGTCCTACAATAATTGTGAACATGTGATACAAAAAAATTGAAACAGGAGTTACATGACATGAGACTAAACTTTATTAAAAATAATTAAATTTTTGACAAGTAAAATCTTAAACTGATTGGACTTGGTAAAAGAGGCATACAAACACATAGTACAATTCAATGGGGGCATTGTTTACATCAATGCGGAGGACAAACTAATAGACATATAATTAGTAAATTGGTACCAACATGTAACAATCAGGTCCCCAGTGGCCTTGAATTTATTATATGTACGGACTCCGGAGACAAGGTCTATTAGTACTCACATAAATATAATACTAAGTACTACCAAGCACATAAATATACTACTAAGTACTACCACAAAATAGAGTTCATATACGGACCAGTCTTTGGATTTTACTGGGGATAACAGGGGACTGTACTAATATAAAACACAATTATAAACTAGTATAAAACACAAAAAACAAATACCAAAAAAACATATATAATTGACATAAACAACAGAAACAAAATGAAGATGAAGCCCTAATATAATAAAATAAAACAACGATGCAAAACAAAACAAGTATAAAATAAAACATGATTGACACCCATATACATGCATATAAATGTTGATGTAAAGCCCCAAATTTATCTTGAACTGAAAGCCCTAATTGAAAGTCCAAACCAAAGCCAATTGAAATTCAACGAAGAGCAAAGAAGAGGAAATTACCAATTAATAATTAACAAAGAGTAAAGAAGAGTAAAATCAATGAAGTAAGCGTATTTACTAATTAATAGGCATGAGTGAGTAATGCCCTAATTAAACACCTGCAAAATTAAAAATCAAGTAGATCGAAAACCAATTAGAGAAAAGAAAAGAAAAATGAAGAAAGAAGAGAAGAGGATAGAGAGTTTTTGAAATTACTGCATGTGTTCTTCTATTGACAACAGTAGGGAGAGAGTGTGGTAGTGTGTCTGAATGAGGGAGAGTGTCATAGTGTGCAAGTCTGTGAGCGTAATTTTGTTTAAGGGGGAAAGGGGAAAGTGCACTTGTAATAATGTGGGTTAGGGGGGAATGTTGCCGCCCACATTTTTTCAGTTTTTTTTGTAACTTAAAATTAAATAATCTTAAAAAAAATTTGTTTAGAAAATTTGGGTTGTAATTTTTTAAAATATTTTGTGATTGTACTAATTCGTTTAGGGGGAAAAAGTGCCACCCATTTTTTACATAAAAGTTTTTGTTTTTTGATTTTTGAATTAATTTTTTAGCTTATTTTTAAAAACTTTCATAATTTAAAATTAAAAAATTCCATGTGCATAATTTTATTGATTTGTATAACTTAAATTAAACAAATTGTTGAGACATACATGTCTATAGATGATGATAACAAATACCACAAGGCAGAAAATGAATCAAGGAATCGAAGCTGGCAAATAGATCAGGAAGCTAACTAAAATGCAGGTCAACTAAAGCAATATCTTGAGAATGGAACTCTGCAAACAGTTAGGAAGTTTTTTCTGTAACAAGCCATGAGATGCTACAATCAAATATCAGTAATCAGAAGAGAGTTTGCTGTAACCATGCAAGTAATTTCGAGAAGTCAAGAAAAGAAGAGTTCGAGAAGTCAGTCGAGAACTCTAACAAAAAGAGTTATTTGAGAAGTCCCAGTTCGAGAAGTCAGGTTGCCTCTTTGTTCGAGAAGTCTGAAATATACACTAATCGAGAAGTCTACATAATAGTCTGTTCGAGAAGTCATTCGAGAACTCAATAAAAAGGACTATTCAAGAAGTCGACATTCGAGATTTCAAGACACATTAGTTCGAGAACTCAGTCTGGATTCTTAATAATGCCAGAGTTCTCTAATTGAACATATCGAATGAAGAGTAAAACCCAGAATTACTTGCAACCCGTGACTTATAGACAGTGATCAATTACACAGAGGATGTTACGATTAGGGAGTCAAATTGAAAATATTTGAAGGCTCAAACTCTTCCAAGTGAAAAGTGAAATCAGTCACTGTTTATCCGACTTCAAGGGCAACAATAAGAGTGGAAGCAACCTCCAACATGGTTACATTACTACTGAAGAATTCAAAGGATATCTTGATGAATGCATAAGGATCAGCTGTTTTATCTGAGAAGTTCAAGCAGCTCAATAAGCAGAAAAACTTATTGACTTTCGAAAAGATTATCTTTTTGATTAAAGCTACTTTTCAGAGATAAAGATTAAAATCAAAAAGATCTTTTTCATAAAGCATCACGTGGGCTTGGAAGCTAAGTCATTTCAAGAACTTAGTAACTTATGAAGAAAGAAACATACACTGACTTGAAGCATGATAGGATTGTCCAAATCAAGGAAAGAAGACATTCAAGACATTTCCAGAAATGGGTACCACTTCAAGCATGTGTGTGTGACAAGTTATACCAAAAATGTATCATTACATTCTGCGTAGCTTACTTGTCTTCATATAGTTTAAATAAGCTGTATGAGCAGCATAGTTTTAGAAGAGAAGAAAACACTGAGCATAACGCATATTGCATTAGGTTTTCTTGTAAACACTAATACCTTGTAACCCGCAGCTGTGTATTACTACGCAGAGTATTTGCTTCAAATACAACCATCAGGTGGACAGAGCAAACCCACCTGAGATTTTTATATCTTGTGTTGCATGTGTCTTAGATAAATTGTTTACCTTGTTTACTCTTTGTTCTTATAACACTCTACCTTAAGAACTTCGAAAAGAATTTTGTCAAGATTGTATTCAACCCCCCTTCTACAATCTCGTGGTGCATAACTGGGAAATAACACAAATATCATGTACTTTTTCAAAAAAAAAAATTCAATAAATCTAGCACGTGCCCCGTTACGGAAAGCAGTACTATTGCATTGTTTCTGTGAAGATGTGACATAACCGTGTCTTTTAATTTTTTGATGATTTTTTCTCAACACTAGAATGAGTACCTATTAACATCGGTATGAATCAATCGTCGAAGAAATAATTTAAAAAAATCATTCAGTGAATCTGGCACGCGCCCCGTTACCAGAAGCAATACATTGTTTCTGTGAAGATGCGGAATAAACGGGCCTTTTCATTTTTTGATTATTTTTTCCAACAGTAGAATGAGTACCATGGCGGGGGAGCAAATTAAAACCCCAAAACTCACATTCCTACGGGGTGGAGATGATGGGGTTGGTCCATGGATTTTCCTTCAGATTATTCATCCTTGTCTCGTTTCTGTCTACCAGATCGGATCCAATCATATCAACATCCGTACGGTTTGATCGTCGAATAAATCATTTAAAAAATCATTCAGTGAATCAGTTGGCACGCTTCCCATTGCTGGAAACAGTACTATTACAACGTTTCTATGAAAATGCGGCATAACCGAACCTTTTATTTTTTGATTTTTTTCCCAAAAATAGAAAGAGCAACTTGGTTGGGCTAAACACCGATTGATTTTTAATGACCGCTTCTCGGTTTGAAAATTGTTGAATGAAATCATAATTACTCTATGGCCGATCAGTTTTTCCTCTTTAAGAATGGTCATTTTCGATTGTAATTTCTGATAGTGATTTAAATTCATATCAGAATTATTTTTTTTGGGCTACTACAATTGTCACTTCCCACACAAATTAACATACACAACCCAAACCAAACTATTCCATAAACTAAACCACTACAAACCAAACCAAACATATTCCAGAAACATATTCCATAGAATTTACTTGCATTATCAACTTTTATCAGCCGAACCACGTTGAAAAATATAGCATCTGGCACTTGAGAACCATCGGCGCCTTGGATAGAAGATCCGGCTCCGTCACCACGATGAGCTCGTAATATTAGTAGTAGGAAAACCCCCTATTTCGCGTCGATCATATTATTAGAAGTCGGAAAATCCCTTGTTTCTTGTAGTGACTCTTAAAATCTTTCACCAAATTACTTGTTTGTTGAGTAAAAAGTTATTTAAAATTTATTTAACAAGATTAATACTCTAAAGTTTTAGAACATATTTATTTTTTATGAAATCATTGAAAGTAAAAGTTTAAATCTAATAATTTTTTGAAAACATGATAATTTTATAACAATATTCACATTGTTATGTTAAATCACATTAAAAATTTATATTTTTTAAAAAGAAATTGATCTAACACTAAACTAAATCATTAATTTAAACCCCTACATCTCAAATATCCCATACTAAACTTTGTGAAAGGTTATTTTTTAAGAATTTTATTTTTTTATTACACCAACATCATTTGTATATTTGTAACCTGAACTTGATATACCAAGTCCATGCAATTATTTTTGATTAAGATGGAACATAAATTAAAATAGAGAAGAAGTAATATGAAATTTTGAACATCAACTATATATATGTAATTTGTATCTTGCAAATTAAAGTCCTTTATTTTTACTGACAGAACTATACATAGACAAACTACTACTACTACATGCTAGCTTGGATGGTCTGGTAATATCATTGTTGTGTATAGAATACAAGAAAGAATACAGAGGGGGGGTGAATGGATTCTTGAACTTTTCTTTGTTCTTGAATCAGTGTAGCACAGTTTGTGTTTGTGTGTGTAGATTTGTAAATGCGGATTAAGAATAACACAAGACACAATATCACTTTACTCTAATATTTTATTAGATAAAGATTTTGCTACAATCTGTGAATACAAATGTTAGTATTCTCAGCTTCGTTTTTCTCAGAGAGATGTTTTCTATTTTGTATGAAAAACTTAACTTCTAAGGAAGTGAGGTTGTATCCTTATAGAGCATGAATACAACCTACTTACTACAAATAAGGTAGCTAAACAATTTTACTTTCTAGTGTGTCTATCCTTTTTGAGTAAGCATCCAAACGGCTACAGGTTTGACTTTTCAAGGCTCTGTTCAGATCCACTTCTTTAGCTCTTTGTCTCTTGTACATCTCTCCAAGCTTCTTTGTAAGCTTTTCCAAAGTACATTATAGATTCTGGTCCATAAAGTGCTTTAGCTTGTTGGAGGTTTCTGACTTGTACAATTCTTCAGTATTTTGTCTTCAAGATTGTATTCGAGAAGTAACTCTGTTGGTGATTCGAGAACTAGAATTGGCTTGATCGATAACTCTGAGTTCTCGAATACTGTTAAACTGACATATCGAATGACTTCTCGAATAAGTCTTTTCTCCAGGAATCCTTGAGATATCGAATAGAGCATTTTACTTATCGAATCCCTGAGATATCGAATAGCTTCTTTAGTCCTTGAGATATCGAATAGAGCATTGACTTGTTGACTCTTAGAGAACTTGAATGATGCTTTGACTTGTTGACTCCATGAGTTCTCGAATAGAGTATTTGGACATGTCGAATCTCTGAGTTCTCGAATAAGGCTTTGAATAGTTGACAATCAGAGATATCGAACAGTGTCTTTTGAGATATTGAATCTCTGACTTCTCGAATGCTAGACTTCTCGAATATAACAAACATACTTCTCGAATTGGTACTTAGGCAAATTCTTCATTTCTTCAAATCCCAACTGTGATTATTTGACAGTCTTTATCTCCTTGCTTGAGGCATGAACCTTGGAACTTCTTTCAAGCATTATTCTTGACTTTATAAGTACAGTTACACAACTAGGATTTGATGCCTATTACAAGTACAAAGCAAATAGAAACTCTACAACTAGAGGTTCCCTCAGTTAAGAGGTCATGTAGGTAATGCATAGCATTACACATACTTAGGCTTGTTATTATATGAGTACAGGCATGTCTCTTTGACTAACAATCTCCCCCAAATTGTGAGTAAGACCCTTAGTCACAATTTCATGCCAGATAACAAGCCTAACATACATAAAGATAAAACCTTGAAAATTACAGGTATATAGATTTGAACTAAGAACATGAATAGAAATACAAGTGTGTAATCTTACAGACTATGATGAGATGCTGGCCTTTATCATTTGATTCCATCTCCATTTCCTTGGCTAGTAGATCATCATATGCCTTCTGTTTTCTTTCTTTTTCCTTCCTTGCATTCTCATCCATAGCTCTTATAATTTCTGCCATTGCATCCAATTCTTCAAGCAAGATAGAGTCTTTGAAATCTTTAAGTACTGGTTTCAGAATGTTGGCAGGATAGTGATTGAGTAGGTTCATTCTTATATTGACATGATCTTCATTTCTCCTCCTATACTTTACAACATAGGGATTGAATTGAACTCTAAACAATCCCTTAGCCCTTAACACTTCTGCTTCAGCTTCCAGTTTATCAATTTCTTTTTCCCTTTTCAACCACTTCTCAAGGCACCCCTTTCTTATCAGCTCTTCATGATCTCTCTTCATCTTCACAAAGTCAATCAGTTCCAGCTTCCATACTCTTTCCACTTTATCATTTGCATCCAACATGGCAATAATCCTTTCTATGTCATATAACTTGCCCCAATTTTGACACTGCCCTTGTTTAAACTTCTTCTGTCTTCCATCAGTATACTTGATCTCAAGGGAGTCATCAATGATTGAAACATGATAGATTCTTTGAGCTCTGAGGTATTCCAGTTGGTCTTCATTGTAGTCTTCATCTAGTGGTTGGAGTTTTAGGCCTGGATAGATTGTTAGGGTTCTTGATTTGGAAGGCTTTGGTTTTCTTGCTGCTTGTTTGAATTTGATCCTTTTTGTGTGGTTGCCTGGCAGTAGTATGTGACCTTTGCTGGTAGACCATTGTAGTATTCCATTAGCACTTTGCTTTTTGAAACATACAGATGGTTTCTTGACTTGAATCTTCTTCTCTTCTTGAGGTGGTGAAACAGTTGTAGAAGCCATGGGATTAAATTTTGGTAGGTCGTTACTAACAGCCTTCACCCTAGACTTAGAGTCTTGTGTTGTGGTGAGATTACTGCTAGCAATGCCTAAGGCTTGCTGTTTTCCATTCTTCCTCTCATAGACTTTACCTTGGTCATCATCCTTCTTGTCCTCGCTGTCTTTCTTCTTCTTCTTATCCTCATCACCCTTATCACTCCTGTGATGACTTCTCCTCCCATCACTCTTGTCTTCATCTATCATCCTTATTCCTCCTGATTTTGGCCATCTCTGGGACAATTCCAGTTGCAATGAAAGATCTAATAATATGCAGTGCCTCTATTTCTTTAGCAGTACTTGTCCCCTTCTTCTTTTGCAGTAGATCAAAGATGGCAATAATAAGTCTGTGATTTCGATAAGTGAGATCATTGGGAATGACCAATTGTTTAATCTCTTCAACTCTGGTGCCAGACTGATAGATGATTGTCCATGGTTTCTTAATTACTTCTGGCAGCCTTGAAGGTTGGCCATTCCTCAAGTCATCATACAGACTCTTATTATTTTCATTTACATTCCTCTTCTCTATGAGCTCAATCAGCGTATCCATCTCTGAGTGTTTTAAGGCTTGTAGAGTTTTGTAGGTTAGATTCCAGATTCTGGATTTTGCTACCATCATTACTTCCTTAAGCCATGAGTTATCAACTTTTCTAGGTATCACAATGAAGTAATTGATCTGATCTTTCAAGCTCCTTAGATACAATTGAGTGTCCCCAGCCTGTTCTCTTGAGACTTTCAGAAACTCCAAGAATGCATCATCATGATAATCATTAGAGTTTGCAATTTCTTGTAGCTTGACCTCAGTAACCACCTTTACTTCTACAGGCTTGGCACTTTCAGGTTTGGAGGATGGAGGTTTATCAGATGGCATACTCCCTGCAACCACTGTGGTGGTGATGGATTGCTTCTGGCCACTGGGAGTAGTGATGTGCACAGTTGGTAGAGTAGTAATTGGCAGAGTAGTTGGAGGTTCATCAACTTTGGATTTCCCTTTTCCTGGAACATGGGTTATAGATTTTGAACTCCTTTGATGACCACCCTCATTTATTGTAATACCTTTCTCTTTGGGTTTCTCCTTCCTAGACTTCTCCTCTTTTGACTCCCCCTTAGGCTTTGAGTCCTTTAGGTGTCTCTTCTCCCCCTTAGGCTTGGAGTCAGGCACTGAGGCTTTAGTAGGGGCCCTTGGGTTGGAAGAGATGAGATTGGCAGATTCATCTGGAAGAGGGAGACCCATATGCTTCATCATTGCAGACAACATAGATTGTTGATGCAGAAGAACATCAGCTGTGGTGGAGGCTTGAGTGTTCAACTGCTCAGTGAGAGTTGCAACTTGGTTTGTCAGATGAGCATTGGACTGTTTGAGAGATGTCACTTCTGTTTCCAGGGCATCCACCGTTCTGAATAACTCATTAGATTTGAAACAAGAAAATGACTGTTCTTTGAGTCTCTGCACTTCAAACTTGGTCATCTCATGCACTGGGACCTCAGTCACCAGCCTATATCCATATTGATTTTTAAACAGAGTCCTCAGCATGGCATTTGCATTAGTTGTCTGATCAGATAAGATTTGGAATTTATGCCCCAGACCAGTGACAGCATCTTTCAGTATAGCTAGACCATTATCCATCTTGGTGCAGGTGGAGTTGCAGACTTTTATGTCTTTGAGAACACTGTCCAACTGAGGGAACCTTGCATCAAAGGCCCTCTTTATCTCTCCCACAGACTTGTCTGTTGCATCACTTACCTTGTTGACTTCTGATTTGACACCTTTGCCAAGGTAGTGTGCAGCCTTGAGGAATCCTTTGTAGGAGTTATTGATGGCTTCATACACTTCACCAGGAGTTAGGGATTTAGCATTTGAACCCAGTGAAGTGATGTATTCCTCTCTTAAATACTGAAGAGCTTCATTGAGAGTGAGATCAAATTTTCCTTGCATCCAGACATCTACATTGCCATCTCTCTCAGCATCATTTATTATCTTTGCCTTTTGTATCTCCACATTATCTCTGTGGCATAGGAGAATAGCCTCATAGTCTGGGTTTGGCAGATTTGAAGTAAGGAGGTGTTGAGCAATCTTTGTGAACTCAGGAATCTGATCCACAACTAAGCTTTGAAGTGCTTCAACCGTCAATTGTGGTGGAACAGATTCTGATCCTGAAGCACTGCCATGTTGCACAGGCTTCAGCCATTGTGACATAAAGTCAGAGCTAGAGCTAGGCAAGCTAGACTCCTCAGTTACAGATGCAACTTCTGTAACCGGATGGAATGACTCTACTACTGGTGTCTCCATAGAAGTGAGATGAGTTATACCAATAGTTGAAAGAGGCACAGAGTCTCTAGTGAAAACTAGTGAATCCTCTGTGTTTTTGATGGTGTCATTAGGATATGCCCCAGCTCGCATTCCCTCACCATCTAAATGTAGTTCCTGGGTGGTGAGCAAAGTGTCATGCACTAAGTCACTTGAGTCCATTGGCTCACCAAGAGAAGAAAATTCTTGGTGATCAATGCCTTGCTCCTCAATTGATTGATTTTCAGGCTCCAAAGAAATTTTAATGTGAGATTCTGGAAGAGAAGTGTCTTTTAGAATGGATTTTGGCAACTCCCCCTGAGAAATAGAGGGAGTTTTAATACTGATGTGCTCTCCACTCAGTGTTGTGCCAGCCTTATCACTCCCATGTGCTGACTCTTTACAGGATTGTGCATTGGGGAGGATGCTTGATTCTATAGATGCACCCTGTTGAGGGGATACATCTAGTGAACTGTGTGCCCCTGATTTTACAATTTCAGCCATTTGTGTGACTGAAGAGGTGGTTTTAGATTTCTTCTTATTCGAGAAGTCAAGCAAGTCTCTATTCGATTTCTCCAAAATGCACTATTTGAGAACTCAAGAGTGTTCCAAATAGACTTGTTAGAGAAGTCGACTATAGACATGACAGTCATTCGAGAAGTCTGACTTATCGATCTACACTTTCCACTCATAAAAATTAATTTTCACTATCTTTTCAAAATTCACCAGAATTATTCAAATGAAGAATATTCTAACAAATTAAATAGTGATAGTCTTAAAATTTCGTCTTAAAATTTCATAGAAATTTCAAGCTAATTCAAATATGATTTTCAATATATGCAACAGATTTGAAATATTTATAAATCATATTCCAGCCAACACTTACTTCAAAAATATTAAGAATTTAGATAAAGTAAGTGTTTACTGCTGCAACAATCTAGTTGATATTTTCACTTAGCCAGATTCTGAAGAATTCAGCATTCCAATCTCACTAACCAACCTTGTGAAGGTGGCTTCATCCAATGGCTTAGTGAATATATGAGCTAATTGTTTATCTGTAGGAACATAATACAACTCAATGGTTCCATTACTTGCATGCTCCCTAATGAAATGATATCTAATGTCAATGTGCTTTGTTCTAGAATGATTTACAGGATTGGCAACTATAGATATTGCACTTGTGTTGTCACACATGATTGGAATTCTTTCCAACACAAGTCCATAATCTCTAAGCTGATTTCTAATCCAAAGCACTTGAGCACAGCAACTTCCAGCATCTATGTATTCAGCCTCAGCTGTGGAAGTTGACACAGATTGTTGTTTCTTGCTGTACCAAGAGACTAACCTTTGTCCAAGAAACTGGCAGCTACCTGAGGTGCTTTTTCTATCCACTCTGCATCCATCATAATCAGCATCAGAATAACCAACCAGATTGAATCCTGTGTCCTTAGGATACCATAAACCCAAGTTTGGAGTGCCCTTCAGATATCTAAATATCCTTTTTATAACAATCAAATGTGACTCCTTTGGATTTGATTGAAACCTTGCACACAGACATGTAGCAAACATGATGTCTGGCCTACTTGCAGTGAGATATAGTAAGGAACCAACCATGCCTCTGTAGACTGAGATATCTACTTTCTTGCCTTTAGCATCTTCATCCAATTTAGTGGCAGTGACCATGGGTGTCTTTGCAGATGAGCAATCTTCTTAGTCGAACTTCTTCAACAAATCCTTGATATACTTGGTTTGACTGATAAAGATACCATCCTTCCTCTGACTAACTTGCAACCCAAGAAAGAATGTCAGCTCTCCCATCATACTCATCTCATATCTGCTCTGCATGAGCTTAGAGAATTTCTCACACAGCTTCTCATTTGTAAAGCCAAATATGATATCATCCACATAGATCTGAACTAGGATAATATCATCACCATGCTTCTTGTAAAACAGTGTTTTGTCCAATGTGCCTCTAGTGAATTGATTTTCCAGAAGAAATTGTGATAAAGTATCATACCATGCCCTTGGAGCCTGCTTAAGTCCATATAATGCCTTAAGCAATCTGTAGACAAACTCTGGGAAATGTGGATCCTCAAAGCCAGGTGGTTGTTGCACATAAACTTCTTCTTCCAACTCTCCATTCAGAAATGCACTCTTGACATCCATTTTATAGAATTTAAAATTTGAATGAGCAGCAAATGCCAAGAATATTCTGATGGCTTCCAATCTAGCAACAGGGGCAAAAGTCTCATCATAATCAATCCCTTCCTGTTGAGAGTATCCTTTTGCAACCAACCTTGCTTTGTTTCTAATGACCACACCATTTTCATCCATCTTGTTCTTCAGAACCCATTTTGTTCCAACAATGGTTCTGTCTTTTGGTGCAGACACAAGTTCCCATACTTTGTTTCTTTCAAATTGATTCAGCTCCTCTTGCATAGCAATAATCCAATCTAGATCCAACAGTGCATCATCAAGTTTCTTAGGCTCAATCTGAGATAGAAAGCAACCATAGAGACACTCATTTTGAGTTGCTCTCCTAGTTCTCACTCCTGCATTTGGATCTCCAATGATTTGATCTGCAGTGTGTGATCTATCCCATTTCCTTGAGTGCTCAGTTTGATTTCTTAACCTTGATGTTGCTTCATCATCCAAATCATGATCATCTTCATTTCCTCCCCCTGTGAAGTTGCTACTATTCACAGGTGTGTCTTGGATGCTAGTCTCTTCACTGTTGATTGGAACAAATTCTTCTCTTGCATCATCATTCACTTGAGTTTCAACTTCAGTTTCAATCTCTTCATCAGAATCATCTAGATTTTCAAACTTTAATGGATCTCTATCTTCATCATTGGCTTCTTCTAATCCAGGTAGTTTGTTGACATCAAATGTCACATCTGTGCTTTCCATAACTTTCTTTTGACTGATGACATAAACCTTGTATGCAATACTCTCCATAGAATAGCCAAGAAAAATTCCTTCAAATGCCTTTGCATCAAACTTCCCAACATATTCTGAATTGTCTTTCAACACAAAGCATTTGCTTCCAAAAGTATGAACATACTTTAGAGTAGGCTTCTTTCCAGTCATCAAATTGTAAGGTGTCTTTCCAGTGTTTTTGTTGATGAGGGTTCTATTATGGATGTAGCATGTACTGATCACATCCTCAGACCAAAAACATGTAGGCATCTTTGCATCAAGCAACATTGTTCTAGCAGCCTCAATTAGAGTTCTGTTCTTTCTCTCAACTACTCCATTTTGTTGTGGAGTCGTGGAGCCTCATCCTTTAATGCTAGAAATTCCACCCATGTATACCTTGTGTAGTCATCAACCATCACTAGGGCATACTTCTTTCTTGAGAGTGACATAATATTGACAGGCCCAAACAAATCCATATGAATTAATTGCAGGGGCTTGGTGATTGATGTCACTGTCTTTGACTTGTGGCTTGACCTTTTCATCTTTCCTTTTTGATAAGCCTCACACACTCCTTCTTGACAGAATTCAAGTGTGGGCATGCCTCTCACTAACTCTCTTTTGACCAGAGAATTAATGGCCTTGAAGTTCAGGTGTGATAACTTCTTGTGCCATAGCCAAAAATCTTCATTTGATGCTTTTGAGTAGAAGCAAAAAACTTTGTCCTTGTTTGTAGAGTCCATATTGGCTACAAACAGGCTTCCTTTCCTTACTCCAGATAGAGCAAAATCACCAGTCTTCTTGTGAGTGATCAAACATTCATCTTTGTCAAAATTTACCTTGAATTCTCTATCAATAAACTGACCAACACTTAGCAGATTATGCTTGAGACCCTTGACTTGTGCTACATCTCCAATGATGACATTACCAACTTTTAACTTGCCATATCCCAATGTGTTACCCATGCTGTCATCTCCAAAAGCAACCATTGGGTCAGCCTTCTCCTCATATTGTGATAGCAGGGCCATATCACCAGTCATGTGATTTGAGCATCCACTGTCCAAAATCCACATGACCTTTTTTTCACTTTCTTTTCCCTGCAAACATAAAGGTATTACTTCTTCTTTGGTACCCAAACAAGTTTGGGTCCATTTGGCTTAGAAACAGTTTTATCATAAACAACATGCTTATCAACTTTCTTGGTGTTAGTCTTCTTGTCATTGTTAGAAGTCTTAGAACCTGAGGTTTTAGACTTAGGTGACAGAGGTACCTTTCTAGCTCTAGGAGGACTTGAAGACTTTGACCTTGTGTAGTGTGTGTGAGAGTTGTGACTGATACAACCATCAATGAATTGCCTTCTCAGATTGAAACAACTAGTCATGACATTTATATTGCATGGCATACAGTTAAATTTATCACAGAATGGAGCATCTCTATGTCTTAAAGGCACAGAACAGTAATAGAAAGGTTTGGGCACACTACCAATAGGTTTCTTGCATGCATGAGTTAAATGATTGGTACTGAAACAATTTTGACAAGTTTTTCTAGGGGCATTAGGCATATAAGCATAATTATTATCTTTGTTAATCCCTAGTTTGCCATTTCTGTTCTGTTTCTTCTTATTAGCCACTTTCTTTTCAGATTCATTTATCCCAGCTGATACAAACTTAACAAACTTCTCAGGTCTAGACTTACCACCTACTGGCTCCTTGATTTTTGACTTGACACTCTCACTCTTAGAGGATGCTGGTTGTTCACTAGACTGTGCCTCATCCTCATCATTCAACATTTGCTTAATGAGTAAGGCATCCTCATCAATTTCAAATGCTGGTTCTTTAAAAATTGGAGACTCGGTCTTTTTCAAAATGTGAGGCACTTCATCCTGAACAACTATGTCATCTTCAATGTCAGCATAGCCTTTCCTCTGTTTAAGTGTGCCATAGTCAAGTCCAATGGCAGCCTTGGGTTTAGCTTGATTTTTCTCATGGTAGGACTGCAGTAGACTAAAGGAGTTCTTAAATGCTTTCAGTTTGAATTCATTCTCAGCTAGTTCATCCCTAAGAGCCTTCTCAACCTGACTAGCACATAGAACCTTATTCTGCAAATATTCAACTTATTTCTTAAGGTTCTCTACATGCATAGCATATAGCTCAAGTTTCTCATTCTTCTTGTTTAACAATTCATTCTTAGCAGACAGTTTGGCAATCTCTTCATTAGCAGCAGTCATACTAGTATGAATATTAAACATTTCAACAAATAGTTGTTCAACCATGCATTTATATTCAGAAACAAACATATCTATGGTAGTGAGAGATGGTACCTGAGAGTCAGATGGAGATTGTTCATCCTTGGAATCAGCCATCAAGGCATAGTTGCAGAATTCTTGCTCCTCTCCATCACTATCAGAGTCATCCCAACACTTCCCTTCAGCTATGTAGGCCTTACCTTGTGTTTTCTTTTTCAGAAGGGCCTCATACTTAGCTTCAAGCTCTAGACACTCCTTATCCTTCCTTTTAGGCTTCTTGCATTCACTGGCAAAATGGCCTAGGTAATAAGTGGATTTTATATCCACTTGGAGCATTCCATATCGGCTTAAATTGATTGTCTTGGACTCAAGTTTGTTGTAGTTTTGATGTGTTTCGCCTACTTGTGCAGGTGTGCAAGAATGTTGCTTAAGGATGGCATTTCCGTCAATTTTGGTGATGAATTCAAGCATAGGAATGATGAATAAAGACTTGCTTGGGTATACCATGATGATTTGAAGGCTAAAGGATTGAAGACGGAAGTGAGTGCAAAAGAAATGAGAGCAAACGGAGAAAAAATGAAGAAAAATAAGCAATTTCAGCAACCGGTAGAATTTTGGATGCTGGAAGCATGCAAATGGATGCTGGCAGCGCCCAAATAGTGATAGAACAGGGAATTGGATGCTGCCAACGAGCTATAGGATGCTGGCAGCGCACAAATAGTGAAAAAATCACTGAAAAATAACAGTTTTGCCCTTTTTACGATTTTGGTCATATCTTGAGTTCTACAAGTCCGTTTTGGACGATCTTACTGTCCACGCGAAGATAACGAGATTCTCTATCATTCTAAAGTGGTTCAGAGGTCCAATTATGACTGGAACGGCCCAGAAATATTGAAGAAAAGTCAGCTACGAATTTTCCTTAGAAACAGAATCAGTTTAGGAAACGTATTCTATTTTAATTCTGATTTGGTAGTTTCCTTGCTGGGAAAGACTTCTAGAGCCTATTTAAACACATCCGACCATTGTAATTTGGATCATCATTACATATCAATTACTTAGGTTTATTTGTATCTTTTCATACTTTGTTTTTATCATGGTTTCATCAGATCCCATGATGACGAGAGGTTCGATTATGAACTAATCGTTGTCATGGGATTCTAACGGATTTATTTATGGAGCTTTAGTATCTTGATTGCTTTAAAGATCTGTGTGTGATGTATATCTGATATCCTTGTATGGTTATGCTCAATTGATAGATGCATCGCGAACATCTAATTTGTTAATCTCTTGTGAAGTGAAAGTGGATCTTGAGATTTAGAACTTGCCATACTAGCATAGGTTCGTGATTTTTTATCAACATGATTCATAGTATGAGATGAAAATACTTATATTGCCCTGTGTGATCTTTATGGATAACTTGTTCTTCAACCGTTATGTTTTCAAATTCTATAGACATATAGGGTCTAAGCATAATTGGTGTCTATTCATCTTCTATCTCTTTTGTGGATGTATGTTTAGTTTGGTATACGTATGCTGAAAGGTATCGTGTACTTGTTTCGTGTTGTCCGATCAGATATCATAACCATTGCATATAGTGATTAAAGGCGTCAGATCTAAGCGAAGTATTTAATGAAGTTAGGATCCCATGTTACTCTTGTAGAAGTAATTCGATTCCAATTCTTGATTGTTAATTAATTCTTAGCTTGTTAATTTGTTTCTTAGTTAATTTAGATAATTACAAACCCAAATTTATTACTTGTCTAAGCAATTGAAATTGATCATACATTGTTGCTTGAGCATATTTACATAGAAATAGCCAGTCTCTGTGGGAACGAACTTAACTTATCGAATATTACTTGTGACCACGTGCACTTGCGTGATTTTGTGTTAACACTAGGTCATTGCATCTATAACATCTTACAGATGACCTATCCACATGGTTGGTTTCGAATTTATTCTTGTTTTCTTTCACAGGTGCCTTGCTTTTGTTGAATGAATGGCTTTGGGATCGAGGTTTGAAGGGTTGGTTCCTCTTGAATCTGATGTTTGGAAACTTTCTGGCCATGAAAGCATATGATGTGTTTTCCATGCCATTTAGCTCTTCAAGAGTATAGAACTCTTCTTCTTCCTTCTCCTCAACAGGTTCAGTCACCTCTCCTTCATTTTATTCATCATCTACTATCTCTTCTATCCTCAGCTGACTTGTAGATGCTTCTAGGTCTTGAATAGATTTGTTGACAATCAAGGCACATGATGTGTTTATCATTCTGCCTTGGTTGGCTTGGATAGCCCTCTTCTGAAGCAACTCAAGCTCATGAGTTTTTAAAACCCCATAGAGCACATCATATGTGACTTTGTTCAAATCTCTTTATCTTAGAGAAATGACCCTTTGCTCTAGATGGTTTGGAGAAGACAGTAGAAACTTCATGTTCAGCTCCTTGGTGCTGTATACCTTTCCATTCATCTGTAGCTCAGTCACTAGCTTGTGAAACCTTTCAAACATATCAGTAATACTTTCTTTGGACTGAGCCATGAAAGCTTCATACTGTGTGACCAGTATCTGTTTCTTGTTTTCTCTAACTTCCTCTATTCCTTCACATAATACCTCAATATGATCCCACATCTCTTTTGCTGTTTTGCAGGAGGCTATGTTGGCAAACATTGATATCTCCATTGAATCTATGATTAACTGCATGAGATGACTATCAAGGGCAACCATCTCCTTTTCTGTATCTGTCCATTTGGATGGTTCTTTAGGCACATAAGATCTTGGAAAGGTTATAGTTACAACAGTCTTTTCAGGAATCTCTTGTTGTGGAATAAAGGGACCATTCTTGAGTATCTCAGGATATAGAGGATTAGCAGCTTTGATGAACAACTGCATCTTGATCTTCCAGAGGTTGTAGTTCTCTTTGTCAAACTTAGGGACCTTCACCGTTCCTGTAGTCTTTGGTGTATTCATGATCGTTTTCTGATTTTGAATAAACAGCCTGCTCTGATACCACTTGTTGAGTATAGAATACAAAAAGAATATAGAGGGGGGGTGAATGGATTCTTGAACTTTTCTTTGTTCTTGAATCAGTGTAGCACAGTTTGTGTTTGTGTGTGTAGATTTGTAAATGCGGATTAAGAATAACACAAGACAAAATATCACTTTAATCTAATATTTTATTAGATAAAGATTTTGCTACAATCTATGAATACAAATGTTAGTATTCTCGGCTTCGTTTTTCCCAGAGAGATGTTTTCTATTGTGTATGAAAAACTTAACTTCTAAGGAAGTGAGGCTGTATCCTTATAGAGCATGAATACAACCTACTTACTACAAATAAGGTAGATAAACAATTTTACTTTCTAGTGTGTCTATCCTTTTTGAGTAAGCATCCAAACGGCTACAGATTTGACTTTGCAAGGCTCTGTTCAGATCCACTTCTTTAGCTCTTTGTCTCTTGTACATCTCTCCAAGCTTCTTTGTAGGCTTTTCCAAAATACATTACAGATTGTGGTCCATAAAGTGCTTTAGCTTGTTGTAGGTTTCTGACTTGTTCAATTCTTCAGTATTTTGTCTCCAAAATTGTATTCGAGAAGTAACTCTTTTGGTGATTCGAGAACTAGAATTTGCTTGATCGATAACTCTGAGTTCTCGAATACTGTTAAACTGACATATCGAATGACTTCTCGAATAAGTCTTTTCTCCAGGAATCCTTGAGATATCGAATAGAGCATTTTACTTATCGAATCCCTGAGATATCGAATAGCTTCTTTAGTCCTTGAGATATCGAATAGAGCATTGACTTGTTGACTCTTAGAGAACTCGAATGATGCTTTGACTTGTTGACTCCATGAGTTCTCGAATAGAGTATTTGGACATGTCGAATCTCTGAGTTCTCGAATAAGGCTTTGACTAGTTGACCTTCAGAGATATCGAACAGTGTCTTTTGAGATATCGAATCTCTGACTTCTCGAATGCTAGACTTCTCGAATATAACAAACATACTTCTCGAATTGGTACTTAGGTAAATTCTTCATTTCTTCAAATCCCAACTGTGATTATTTGACAGTCTTTATCTCCTTGCTTGAGGCATGAACCTTGGAACTTCTTTCAAGCATTATTCTTGACTTTATAAGTATAGTTACACAACTAGGATTTGATGCCTATTACAAGTACAAAGCAAATAGAAACTCTACAACTAGAGGTTCCCTCAGTTAAGAGGTCATGTAGGTAATGCATAACATTACACATACTTAGGCTTGTTATTATATGAGTACAGGCATGTCTCTGTGACTAACAATCAAAATTTTGATGATCACACTTAGTGTGCAAGCTGGATCTTTGCATTGGAATAACTTTGTTTTACATGTGTTAGTAAATTTTATGATTTATAGCAAAACATGTTTGGCAAGATAATTCACTTAAAGAGACAACAAGCTCGCAAGGTTTTCCAGCACAAAATCCAGAAATTTTGCAAGTCCTACTTTCAAGGAGATATACTAGGACTTAATATTCGTGAGGTCTCTTTTAATTATATAGATTGTGTAAATATATATATATATATATATGTGTGTGTGTGTGTGTGTGTGTGTGTGTGTGTGTGTGTGTGGGCTCAATTGATTTGAAAAACATTTTTATATATTTACTTTCTATCCCTAATAAATAGGAGTTTGGTTTTATAAACGTTTACTTCATAGCAAACTCTATTTTTCTGTGCTTTTCTAATCAGTTGAACATTACTCTCTTAGACGTTCTTTGTGAGACTTTCATGGTCAAGAACGTGTTTGTTGCAGTAATTCGAATATCACTTGTTCACTATAAATATAGACTTGTGTGTTTTCTTTTAAGGTTTTTGGGCAACGAATTCAAAAACACAAGTGTTTACAAACTGATTTGCAAAATCTTTTTATACTTGAGCTCTATTATATTATACGCTTCTTATATTTGATTAGAGTTCATAGTTTCAACTGAAATTCATTTTATATCTTGTATTGTTCAATGTGTATTGTTGAGTTGCTGGATTGCCAAGCCTGGAAAACGTAGGTTTAGGGAACTAGATAGCTAGAGGAGTTTATACTTGGAGTAGTATAGAACTTAGAGAGTTATGTTCGAGGAACGACAGGTTTCAGCAAGATGCAGTCTGTAATTGGGGGATCAGGGAGATAGTAATTGTGTTTTATAGTGATCAACAATAAATTCCTTTACCAAGTTAGTAAAGGAACAAGACGTAGACCATTACAAGATAGGGGTCGAACCTTGTTTAAATTGTTATTTATTCTTTACTTTATTGCACTTTATCTTTACTGCATTGCATAACTTAGCTAGCTGGCAGACTATATTCATTGTTAATCGAGTAAGCTGACAATATGCAGATTAGACTGTTTTATGTTTATTAAGTCGAGTATACTTGGTAATTATTAAAATTGATCATTGTTAGCCACACCTATTCACCCCTCCCGTCTAGGAATGCATTTTTAGGTCTTGTATCACATTTATGTCCATGAGAAATTTTTGATATTGTTCACAGTTATCATCGATTGATATTATTTTTATGCGATTGTGATTATAGGAGAAAATATTGATGTATGGATTATTTGTGGAGATGCATGGAGAATATTATTGAAGATTTAGTCATGTATGTACCAAGAACAACTCACCAATAATTAATACATGTTCTTAAAAAAAAATTAAAAAGTCATTATGTTTTATAGAAGCGTCATGATAGGTACCTGTTATAGGGAGAATATTGTATAACAATATTTTGGAGGTTGCTGGAATCACGAAGCAAAATACGGATATTTTGCTAAGAACACGAAGAACACGGAAGGAGATTGGTGATTATTCTGGCTGCTCTTGTTTGTTGATATTTCAGGGGTGAGCTGTCAATCATCCATAACAAGGTGCCTACGTACCATATTTATAGGGATCAAGCCTAGAGCCGGCAATTTTGTACACGACACGAAAACGACACGAAAATTACGGGTTTGGGTTGACCTTTGCGGTACACGAACACGAAAGTACACGAACACGAAATTACACGGATGAATTTATTGTCGGTTTTGGGTTTACCCTTGGGTACACGACACGAAACGAAAATACACGAAATAAGTAATTATTTGAATAATTTTATTAAAATTATATGAATACATATTTTAAACTAATATTTTATATATAATTTTTACATAAGATAAATACAAAATAGTTTCAAATTTTAGTTTCATAATACTTGAGCACACTTAATTATTTGTGACATATTGATTTAAGACTTGACTAGTAAAAATTTAATATTTAAATATTTTTATTTTTATTCAAAAATTACACGAAACACGACACGAAATGTACACGAAATGAAGGTACACGAACACGAAACGAAAGGAATCCTTAACGGGTCGGTTTTGGATTTGATATTACGTACACGAAACACGAAAGTACTCGACACGAAAGTATACGAACGAAACGAATTGCCAGGTCTAATCAAGCCATACGTAGTTCTCTTGGAGAAAAAGTTACCCAGACGGGCTAGGGTTTCTGTGGGCTCGACTTGGCCCAAATCCACTAGACGTCTTCTTGGGCTGATATAATTTGTCCATTAACTCTGCTCATGACCCATGGCCCAATAAAGGTTACCTATGGCTAACATGATGCTAGAATCACGAGGCCTCATTTGCGAGGCTAATAAGGAGCTTACGTGGACCTCGCATGCTACCCTGTGCGTGCAGGCATGCGACCTCGCGGGTACAGTCATGCGACCTCCTATGAGTGCAGGCATGCGACCCCCTGGGTGCAGGCATGCGACCTCTTAGGTACAGGCATGCGACCTCCTATGGGTGCAGGCATGTGACCTCCTGGGTGCAGGCATGTGACCTCCTAGGTACAGGCATGCGACCTCCTATGGGTGCAGGCATGCGACCTCGTCGGTACAGGCATGCGATCTTGTCGGAACAGGCATGCGACCTCGTCGGTACAGGCATGCGACCTCGCTGGGCTTAACTAATCTACTCATGCGACCTTGCTGGGATTAGCTATGAGCCTTCATATCTACTCATGCGAACTCTAGCCTCCATAAGAGTATTCTAGGCCTCGCTAGACCTTTCAGAGAGATGTGATAGATGTTATCCCATACTAGGGACTGCTAGCGAACTCGACCCACAGCTTGGGGTCGCAAACTTCCATATTGTGCTTGATAGTATATTGGACTGACTCCTGGTGGTGGGCTTTAGTGACCCAATATTCATCTCTAGGCCCATTATAAGTTGTGGACGGCTATTCTAGCCCATTAGGCCTGTTTAGGGCTTATGCCAAGATTTGGGCATAACAACTACCCCCCGAGTCCATATTGCCATTGAAAATGCGATGTGGAGTCAAAGACTGCTTTATCAAAACTTCGATGCGAGGCCTGTGCTCGCTATAGATTGCTGTACATGAAAGCATAGCTATCTCAAGTGCCTTGGGATCGCATCACGACCCCTATGAATTTGAATGGTTTCAGACAACTATTGTGTCTCGAGATCTGCTCCCAGTCGCTAAGATGATGACACGTGTTGTGTGTCTTTCAATTAATGCGAAGTCATGTATAAGTGAGTGATGGTGACCTTGAAGGGTCCTTCCAAGCGCACTGTGATCCTGTAGGGACCTTGAGAGGCGACCCCATTTGGCCTTGCAGTCATAAATTGTTATAATTATATCTTCTGTCCAGCTGATATGTGAGCTAGGGCTCTCATCTATATCTTCAGGTCTTCTTAAAGTATGATGAGATGACTCTCCTTTGTTCCTTATTATTATGATGAGAGGCATCCCCACAAGTTGAGAGGACTCCTTACAGCTTCATATGTTGTGAGGCCTCCTTGAAACCTCATATGTTGCGAGGCTTCCTTGCAGGCTCATAGTGTTGCGAGGCCTCCTTGCAGGCTCATATGTTTCGAAGACTCCTTGCAGCCTCATATATTTCGAGGCCTCCTTGCAGCCTCATATGTTGTGAGGACTCCTCTATACATGTATATGTGAGGACACCTTATTTTTTTTAATAAGCCACATGTGCTCCAGTTAGTCCACACGCGGATCCCTGTTCATATTTTTTATTTTAGTTGATCATGCTGCCCCGCTTTTTAACTTCCTTTTTATCCTTGATTCTGTGGCCTCGTATTCCACCTTCTTTTATAGCCTTGTAGACAGATTACATGCATCATGTTTCTGGGCTCTAGCCCCGGCTCGCATATGCTAGCTGGTAGGCCATGCATCTTTGAAAACTGATAATTTTGAATTTTTCCAAGTGCTTTGGGATACCTGATTGAGTCTTCATATGCTCCAATGCTTATAGACTGATTTTACATATGCCTAGAGATAGCTCCACACTATATAGACTTACGGACTGACCCATCATCACCAATAAGATATCGGGATTGCGGCCTCGCAATGCTAGGTACGGCCTCGCAACACTAGGTGCTGGCCTTGTCCTGCAATTTTTCGAATGTCATACTAGAAGTGGTGTTTATGTAATGCCACTACCCCCCGAGTCCTCATTATCATTGTAGATGCGATGAGGAATCAACATGTTTCAGCAACCTTCTTGTATTATTTGGAGTTGACACCATTTATAATGAAGAGAATTCGATGTGATCCCACTATAAGCAGACTTGACCTCTTCAACGCTATCCCGGGTCACTCGACCTCTTCACTATTGTATCAAGGCATTTGGACTCTTCAACGCTAAGTGAGAACACTTAGTTTCTTCAATGTCATAACAGGCTTCCCTATGTTGAACAAGAATGTAGATATCGAGGTCTTGAGCTCATTTTGATTTTTAAATACTTTGGCTTCTCTCCCTTCATCTCTAATGCGAGCTTGAGGCCAATGATGAGAGCCTCGTACTCAGCCTCTTTATTTGTTGCTTGTTCTTCCCAGTGTCTTGAGATATTCAAGGATCTCCTCATTGTCGCCAAGGGTCGGGGGCGTCCCCCCTCTCCCCAAGGATCGGGGGCGTCCCCCCTCTCCTCGACGTAGAGGTATTTCACCAAGAAGAATCTCATTAAGAGGCATATCTTTGATCTCAATAGCCACATCGTATGGGGGCCCCACGATCTCGATGAGAAGATGGGGGTTTGTCGTCTCAATGATGGGAGTACTCACGATCTCGACGAGGAGAAGGGGGTCACTTAGAACCTTGACCCTTGCCTTGGCCTCGATGTCGAATATCCATACAAAATAGGCTTCGCCATAGGTGAGGGCTTCTTAAACATCCCCTTGTCAGCATTAACTGCATAGATATGATCAATGTAGGCCACTAAAGGTATGGACTGATCCTCATTCCTTCCATTTTGAGCTTGCGGTGGTGACCTCCTTGGCGGATCGCGACCCCTCCTCTTTGGGCTCTCACTGCGATCCCGTCTTCGCCTAGGGCTCCAAGAGTCCTTCCTCTTCACTCCCTTGCTCTTACTTTCACTGTTGCTAGCCTCATTGTTCTTCTTGAGGTCCTCCATCGACTTTTCAATCTATTTGTAAGGCTCGACCTCCTTGTAGAACTCAAAGAGAGTGTCAGATGTCTGTGCATGCAACTTCTTCCAGAACTTGGTGCCCTTTCTCAGCCCAGCAATAAGAAAATTTTTAATGGCCTCGTCATTTGCTCCTCGCACCCTAGGGTCCTCAGCATTAAACCTCTTAAAGTAGTCCTGTAGGGTCTCACCATCCTTCTGCTTTATGTTCACCATGGTGGATTCATGAGTTGCATAGAGCTTAGAGGACTGAAAATGCTTAATGAAAATGTCCACGAACTGCTCCCAGGAGTCTATAGTGATGTGAGCCCCTAGCTTAGAGAACCAATGTTGGGCACTACCCCTCAAAGAGGCCGCAAATAACCTGCACCTAGCCAATAGCGTGACCCTATACACATCCATATCATTGTTAAATCGAATAACAAACTCTGCAGGGTCAGTGTCCCCATTATAAGTCATGCTTGGGTTAATACTCTGGAATATAGTGGGAAGCGGAGTTAAGGGTCCCCTTATCTGCATTCCTCTTATCCAAGGCCTTCCTTAGCTCCTCTAGCTTGTAGTCTCCAACCTTGGTCTTCTTATCTTCAACTTTTTCCTTTCCCTTTTTCGTGTTGTCATGGTGGGATTGGGTCTTCTTGGGAGCTCTAGATTCGTCTTGATCCTCCTTGCGATTCAGGGGGTCAGGTTTGTACTTTTGGGACCGCTCACGCTCTCGATGAGGAGAGGGGGGTCGTTCCAAACCTTGGCTCCAAGCCTGGGATCGCTTATACTTCTTGTCAGCTGTAAGTTTTCCGAGCTTGAGGCGGAGATCATGCTCAGCTAACTTCTTTCCAAGACGATAAAAGACACTAACTGACCTCCCCTTAGATGAGACGGCCTTATTCTGCAACCCCTCCTTTGCTGGAATCACGAAGCAAAATACGGATATTTTGCTAAGAACACGAAGAACACGGAAGGAGATTGGTGATTATTCTGGCTGCTCTTGTTTGTTGATATTTCAGGGGTGAGCTGTCAATCATCCATAACAAGGTGCCTACGTACCCTATTTATAGGGATAAAGCCATACGTAGTTCTCTTGGAGAAGAAGTTACCCAGACGGGCTTGGTTTCTGTGGGCTCGACTTGGCCCAAATCCACTAGACGTCTTCTTGGGCTGATATAATTTGTCTATTAACTCTGCTCATGACCCATGGCCCAATAAAGGTTACCTATGGCTAACATGATGCTAGAATCACGAGGCCTCATTTGCAAGGCTAATGGAGAGCTTACGAGGACCTCGCATGCGACCCTGTGGGTGCAGGCATGCGACCTCGCGGGTACAGGCATGCGACCTCCTATTGGTGCAGGCATGCGACCCCCTGGGTGCAGGCATTCGACCTCCTAGGTACAGGCATGCGACCTCCTATGGGTGCAGGCATGTGACCTCCTGGGTGCAGGCATGCGACCTCCTATGGGTGCAGGCATGCGACCTCGTCGGTACAGGCATGCGATCTCGTCGGTACAGGCATGCGACCTCGTCGGTACAGGCATGCGACCTCACTGGGCTTAACTAATCTACTCATGCGACCTCGCTGGGCTTAGCTATGAGCCTTCATATCTACTCATGCGACCTCTAGCCTCCATAAGAGTATTCTAGGCCTCGCTGGACCTTGCAGATAGATGTGATAGATGCTATCCCATACTAGGGACTACTAACGAACTCGACCCACAGCTTGGGGTCGCAAACTTCCATATTGTGCTTGATAGTATATTGGACTGACTCCTGGTGGTGGGCTTTAGTGATCTAATCTTCATCTCTAGGCCCATTATAAGTTGTGGACCGCTATTCTAGCCCATTAGGCCTGTTTAAGGCTTATGCCAAGATTTGGGCATAACAGTACCCCGTTATCTAAACCCTAATTGCACGACACGTGTCTTTGGATGCGGTCGCTACCCCAGGATAGCGGCCTTGACCGCCAGCTCAAGATCACATTAGCATTTAGCATTGTTTCGTTATTACAATGGGGACATACATGTTTTAAATATAATTATTTTCCGCTACTCTATTATAAATAATGTTTTGAGAGTGCGCAAGCACAAAAGCAATCATTAAGAAGCAGGTCAGATAAAGCAGACTTCCTCAAGGGTCATTCAAGACCACACCCAAAGGACAAGGAACAGTAGCACAAGGTACCAACTGCTCAACAGTAAAGCTGCAAAAGTGATAAAAAATAACTGTTAAGGTGAAGGCCATACCTTGCACTGTAGCCACAGTGACCGCTACATGTGCTATAGGGCTGCAAGGGTTGGCCATAAATAGCACTCTTTACTCACATTTTCACAAAGACGCAATTTTATATACTCACACTCACAAAATACTCTCTCTCCATCAACTTCTACTTGCCTGATTATCATTATTCCGATCACTTACTCTCACGCCGAAGGTGCTTGACGACCATCACCCCTGGGCATGATTATTTCACAGGCACCCAATCTAGGTGGAGGCACTGTCGGAATAGTGACCGAAGTCAAATAGTCAGCCGTGGGAGTTATCACGTGACATATACATTGAATTTAAACACAAACAAAATCAAATAAAAACACTAAATTTAGTTGCACAAACACAAGAATAAATTTCATTCTCACCTGTATCACTTTCCCATGAATCTTAACTGCTACAATTTTATCTGAACTACAACTCTATGTTTATGATTTATTAACCTATACAGAGGTAGAAAACAAATATGTATTTTACGATGTAATAATGCTGCTGTTTGGCAAAACTTTAAATAAGTCCTTATGGACTTATTTTCAAGTAAAATTTTCATATTTTGATAATTTTTTTTATGGTTGTATTTAATGTATGTTTGAAATTCATAAGTTGCAAAAAAAAAGTACTTTTTTCATAAAAAAGCTAGAAATCTTAGTTTTTTTTAAAAAAAATAAGACAACTTTTCTGAAAAATAAGCTCTCCCAAACACCCCCAATGATATAGAGTGTGAGTGTGTAGGATGGATCTAGTCAGATATTAGAGCTGTCAATAAAATTCAAAAATTCAATATCCGTTCGAAATAACTATATTTGTATTCGAAATAAATCGAATACTATCCGTATTCGAAATAAATAGGATATTATACGTATTCGAATCCAACAGTTTCGAATACGAATTTGGATATAGACACATCCGTATTCGATAATATTTGAATCATAAATTACACATATAATTTATTTTTATATTAATATACATATAATTTAGAAATTATCATGTTCTTTATCCATCAAATATGTATTATATGAGATAAATGTATTTGTAAACATGTATAAATTTAGATAAAAATCAGAAAATTCAATATTTTTATAATAACAAAAATATACATAAAAAGTTATATTGGAATAATATTTTTTTAAATGAACGAAAACATGTCTAGGTAAACTTAAATTTTTTTTTTTAGTTCTAGACAATTTAAAAATCTATTTTTATTTTTATTTTTTATTTTTTGAATTAAAAATTTAATTTAAAATAGAAAAATCTTATTGAAAATGGATTCGGATATTATCCAGATCCATCGGATTTGGATTCGAATATTTTTTTAAAAATATTTTCGAATCCGAAACGGATTCGGATGCAGACAGATCCATATCCGAAATATCTGTTTCAGAGCCATATCCGAGACCCATATATAACACACCTAAATCCGAAAAAACACAATAATCAAAAGATAATATTTAAAATAAATAATGACAACTCTAAGAGCGCGATTGAATAGCCCAAATGGTAAAAGGTGTATCCTCTATCATTCTAGATCATGGGTTCGATTTTGGCTCATCCCGAGAATTATCTTAGAACAGATACTAAATCGTAAAGCATATAAGCCTACATAGTAAAAAAAAAATTACAACTATACATTATTATCATTTTGATAGGAAATATTGTTTGAGCGTTTTTCTTTGTTTTTAAGTACTAACAAAGCCCTTCTCTTTTAATGGAAGGGCCTACTATTCCTCACACCATTAGTTGATTTTAAATAAATTTGAAATCAAATTAAAATTCGCATATTAATTAGTTCTATAGCGAATACTTAGAGCAACTTCAAGAGATCCCTTATATGACCTCCTAACTCAAATTATAAGGGATTATCTTTAAAATTGTGCTCCAACAGCCTCTTAACTTTTCCTTAAAAAGTTAAGAGCATCATGTAATCCCTTATCTTTAAGGGCACCCTTATTTCACTTTTATCAATAAAATATTATTTTCCCTCCTCTTTTCAATTGTTTCCCTCTTTTTTTGTTCTTGCTTCCTTCTTTTATTTATTATTTAATAATTATAAGGATCGATTATAAGGAAGCTTGTTGGAGTTGTCATACCTTATAATATCCTAAATTACTAAAAGCCTAATATTTTATAATACTTATAAGGAAAACATAAGGAGTCTCTTGGAGTTGCTCTTACTCATCACACATTCCTATCACCCTCATAATAACATATTAAGTGCCTGTTTGGCGTACTTTATAAGCATCTTATTTGGACTTTAAGTCCGATCCAGCTTAAGTGTAAGTGTTTGGGTGATTTTATCAGCGGGCTTATATCGGGTTTATAAGATCTAATTGAGAAGTTGAGCAGTCCTAACTTTCATCTTATTTTTCTTTAACTTATTTTGGTCAGAGTTTCTCTCTCTGTCATGATTACCTCTCATGATTACCTCCGGTTTTGTTGCGTGTGCGTATATTTTATACTCTTTTGTACTTTTTTTTTACATTTTACTTTTAGGAATTGTTTGATGATTTCTTTTCTTGTTTAGACCACTCACGGGAATCGAGTGAAAAAAAATATTATATATCACAATTGCCATAAAAAATTACAAACATTTATTTTATAAGTTTATATTAGCTTATAACCGGTGCGATGCTCGGGTTTTTTTTGACATAAAATAAATTTATTTTATGTTACAATTATATTTTTATATAATTATTATTTTTAATAATTATTTTAATTTAGTTTTAATTTTTGACAAACTTTCAATCTTTCGATTTTAATATAATAGTATAGATTTTACCAAACACTTCACAACTTGTAGGTAACTTATAAGTAAACTCATCCAAACACCAGCATAACTTATAAGTTCTGATTTACTTATAACTTATAATCAACTTACTAACTTAAAGCAATAAGTTACTTTTTTTAAGTTACGCCAAACGGCCCCTAAGTATACTAGCTTATAACCCGTGCGATGTACGGGTTTCTTTTGATATGTTATAAATTTTATTTTATGTTATAATTATGTTTTTGTATGATCATTATTTTTAAAAACTATTTTAATATTATTTTAATATAATTTAATATAAATTTAATTAATGATATGCATGATTTAAATTTTATATCATAAAATTTTAAGTTAAATATGTCGTTGATGTAATTCGAATATTGAATTTTTAGTAAAATAATTTAATCATAAATTATACCCTATAAGTACATATAACAGTTCTTATTAATTAATAAAAATCTAATGATAATATGGTGTAATATTTTTGGGTATACATTTATGATTGCAATATTTTAAATTAAAAGATAATGTATTTATTTAGAAAAGAAACATTGATGATCAAAAGATATGGTTGATGTTTTTAAGTGTTTATAAAAGTTAATATCAGCTAAAAGTGTATATATTAATAATTGCAAGATTATGTTTTAAATTAAAAAGTAACATGTTTTAATTATAAAAGAAAAATTAATGATTGGAAGATTATGATTGCAAAATTATGTTTTAAATTAAAAGGTAACGTGTTTTAATATGAAAAAAATATTAATGATTGGAAGATACGATTTTAATAATTTTTTTATTTTAATTTAATATAATTTAATATACTCATATTTACGGATTATACTAATGCTTCCTTATTATAAATCACGTATAGGGATTTTTAATATATTTTATTAATAATTGAAAATATGGTGTGATATTTTTGGGTACATGTTAATGATTGTAATATTTTTTGAAGAACAAAGGTAACGTATTTTAATTAGAAAGGAAATATTTATTATTTGAAGATATGGTACGATTGATGTTTTTATAAAAGATAATATATTCAACTAAAAGTAATATGAAAATAGCAATGACTAATTACCATTAATTATATTGTGTCATTATTTATTTTAATAATTAGGATAACCAAACCGAAAATCAAACCAACAAACTTTCAATCTTTCGGCTTTAATATAAATAATACTATAGATAAAGTGTGATATTTTTGGGTATATATTAATGATTGTAAGATTAGTTTTTAATAAAAAAAAGGTAACTTATTTTAGTTATAAAGGAAATATTAATGATTTGAAGATATTGTACGATTGATATTTTTATAAAAGGTAATATCTTCAACTAAAAATAAATGTGAAAATGGCAATGGCTAATTATCATTAATTATATTATGTAATTATTTATTTTAATAATTAGGATAAGCAAACCAAAAACCAAGCCGACAAACTTTCAATATTTCGACTTTAATATAATAGTATAGATATAAAAAATTGAAATTTAATTGTTATAGCCTTGTACTTTACAAAGTAGTTAAATTTGCTTTCGGAGTCAATATGTAAAATGATTTATGAAAAAAAAGTGCTATTTTGATTGATTTTTCCTTCCTCCTTCTCTCTCCTCCTTCTCCAACCAAGCATTCACCCACCTTCACAGTCCCCCTTCATTCCATCCATAAATCGGAATTTTTTCCTAAAAAATTTCGAAAAATCCATTCGGGTTCTTTTCAGATCTGTTTTGATTTAGAACTCGAAATATCAAATAAACACATTTCTTAGACTCAAAATCTCCTGCTTAACATCATATCAAAATTTGGTGGCAATTTGAGATTTTTGACTTTTCGAAGTGATTTTCTCTACCCATTTTTTGGGTTGTTGTCCCCAATTGTTTGGGGTTTTATGTTTGTCCCCAATTTTTGGGGTTTATATTTTGGTTTTGTTTTCTAGTTTTTGTCATGATAGGTGTGTTGGCAGCCGCTAGGAAGGTTGGAGCTCGACGCTGTCATATAAAAGGTAATTGGCAACCACGAAAAGTTGAAGTCATTAACCTTCGAAAAGCCATTTCTTGGATCACTAAAGCACGTTGATCAAGTGCTAGTAATTCGATTATTGATTTGCGAATCGTATGGTCCTTTTGCTTGCAAATGCTGCATAAATTCTATGTCAGACTATGGAGAGTGGTTTGTCATTCCTGCAATTATGTATTCGAAAGTGATCATTTTTAAGTAATGCAAGTACGATTTATTTAAAAAAAAAATACGTAATTTGACTTTGACCAAAATTAAATTTCAACTTTTTTACTTCGTTAAATATTTGCTAATGATCTCTTTTCAGAGCCCCATTCGTACATTCTTTATGGTTTTAACATAAGTTATATATTATCTCGATTTTCGAATGAAATATCCATGCAGATGATAATAACAAATTATGAATGGACAAAACATCCTGCCCTTCATTTGGGTATAATTCACAATTGGGCTGAGCCTCCTAGTAATATAACCAAGCCTGGTGACCCATGTATTCATTATAATAGATTCAATTGAAAGAGGGGTAAAATATTCGTTAAATACGGTTGGGCTTGTTCTCCATCTATTTATAGACAAACGCCACATTGCCTAATTTAGAGAAAACAAGGTCACGTAGCTTAAATAATGGTTGCAAGTTGGTTATAAAAGTGAATGGTTGTAAAAATTGGTAATCGATAATCGGTATAAATCGATTGAACTATCAATTTAAGATTAATCGGATAATCGATAATTAATCGAGGTAGTAATCGGTAATTATAATAATATTTAATATATTAGTTTAATTTACAATTAAACATATTATTTTAAATAAATTCATAGGATTAATCGGATTTTAAAAGAGAATTAATCGGGGATTAATCGGCTGATCGGGGATTTTTAGAAACATAACAAAACATAAAAATAAATTAGAAATGATCTAATATATGTCTTTTTGTTATCTATTTTTATAAATACTCTAATAAATGATCTATAAGTTGCAAAAAAAAAAAAAAAGTTAACTTTTTTCAGAAAAAAGTTAGGAATTTCTAACTTGTCTTAATATAATTGACTTATTTTGAAAATAAGTTTCCCCAAACACCCTCTATGTCTATGCTTACATATCCATGAGGTCTTAGTCTAGTGGGGAAGGTCCTGTTAACCATATGTTGATTACCCTTTTCATTTGTAATTTGTATTGCCGTTGTCGCTTATTTGAATTTAAAAAATATCCTTATATTATTAAATACTACTTAAAATCTTAAATTATAGGAGTCACATACAAATCTAATTACTTGTAATTATTTTAGAGAATAAGTAGCTCAGAATACTTTTCAAGGATATCAGTGATTACTTGCTATAGCACTAACTCCTTACTTCGGATCACTTAATTTTTGTCCACTTTGCTGGAAATGGAATGAGGAGAAAATGAAATAAGAGTTGTTTTATTTTTTTACGGAAGACAGTGGAGAGTTTTCATACTTCTTTTTTTTTTTTCGTTAAATGCTGCAATCTTAATTGTAATAAATTTCTACTCCCTCATTTTCATTCACTATATTCTCATGCATTTTTTCTTTCTTCATAAATTTTGTGTATAATTTTTTATTTCATTCCATTGCAGTTCCATTTTCATAAAAGTAACACAACCTCATTCTCCAATAAAGAAGGAGACATGAATTTGTGAAGTAATTTAGTTTTTCTCAAAATAATTAATGAGCATAGTAAAATAGAAGAAAACCGAAGAACCAAGTTTTGAAAAATCCCAAAAAGTAAGATCCTAAAAGATAAAGAAAGTATCTAACAACTGTGACCCAAAACCAAAATCATTTCATGAGTGTCTTCTCAATCTTAATCTATGCCTCCTCCTGGATACTACATAATTTCACCTGGCCTACCTCTATCTCTATGGTAGGTGCTTCATGTTTCTTACAGTACATTACTTAAATCGTACATAGATATGACATAAATTGTATGTAGCGTGCCATGGTCATGTTTCCATATATTTCCCAAACAGGAAAGTTTCAATTTATTTGTAGTATTTACTTGTCCCATCTTTTCCAACTTCTTCCAAATCAGTGGATCTTTGATTTTCATCTCTTTTCATTTTTCACATGGGAACTTCCGTTTTGCGTGCATTTACATTTGTTGATATACATGTATAAAGGTGATTAATAAACAGTTTTAACAAGGTAGAAACTGTCAAACTTACTAAAAATTCAAAGAAGTTAGTTCAACTATTGTTTGCCATGGTAGTACTTACGATATGTATAATGATATATGTAAGAGGATGAAGAAACAAAAAGCGACAAACATTTTAATATTTCAACCCTGGAATTTTTTTTCAATCATTCCACCGGTGGAACCTAGACATGTGAAACAAAGTCACGTTAGACCATCAATTGGTGGTTGGTTATCTATTCATGTTTGATGTTTGAATAGAAAAAATAGTTGGACCATCCAACAGTTGCATGTTGGCACAAAATTTTAAACATTTTTTTAAGTAGGTTGATAAATTATTACAAATTTAATTGCTATATATATATGAGAAAAGTTTCATGAACATGAAATAGAATATATTACAAAATTTATAATTTTGCAAATAATATTTCCTGAACATTATTATTTTATTTAAAATCTTGAAAATCATTTATATTTTGTAGCATGACATTTTTATAAAATATTGGAATATTTTGCATAACATATATGATTTCCAAATTTCTTTTAATGAATTTTGCTTATAGAACAAACAAGATTTTCAATAAAAAAATTATATTTATTTAATATGATTTGTAAAATAATTCATTTTGGAACCTATTGATATTTATGGAACATATATGGCCTCCAAATAAATAGAATTTAACTGGTTAGAGTCAGGTTATATTGCTTTCCTACAGAGAAATAATATTTATTTTTAAACTACAACTGTTAAAAACTAGCTAGTGGATTGCCTGGACCTAAACCCGTCCACGGTGTTTGTAGATAGCCTGTTTTGTACACAACTAAAATATATTAAACATATAAATATATTCCGGGATTTTAATAATTAAGTATATTAGTCGTTTTATGACTATATGAGGCTATGAGCACTGGTTGTACAGTTCCATGATTTGGTGCTAATGGTGTAGCAGAGTAGCAGGTCAGTTGCTCAAGTTATCCAAGCTCTTAAAGGGTGAGAGGATTTGACAGAAAACCAGTGGGATTAGATGGATCATATCAGAAAATAAAGTTTAGAGGACGTACATTTCTAATCCATCAACTTTATATTATGTAAGTTGAATCTATCCAATAATATTGATGAGTAAATTAATCAGGAATGGAAAGAACGGGCATGTGTCTTGTTTCATGGTACGTGAGTACCGCACAAACCTCAACTTCTTTCAATCTTTCAACCATCAACAAAAGTATGTGTGTGGGGGGTTAAGTGTGAACAAGTCTTTTATATTTTTGTGTTTGTATCAGCTCCCCAACTCTATGGCATATTGGTCACCTGAAATTGTATCGGATTGAAAATTACCAACCACCTAGTCATACTATGGATTGAAGTTTACAAAATAAATATTTTTGTTGCATGATAGACCATTGGTTAAGAGCATATATATACATATACAGAAAAATAAAAGAGAATTTACAAAAATACTAGGTTTAAAGTTTCTATTTGTAAAAATACCATCTTCTTTAATAAATTGTAATTTTACTAAATCAAGTTTCAAAATTGCAAAAATACTACAAATTAGGTCAACCCCTCCCCCCTCCCCCCTTGACCCAGCCAGCCGACTGTGACAATTTTTTTTTTCAACCACATTCAACTGAATGCAACCACATTCAACTTTTTTTTAAAAAAAGGTGGGGTGATTTTGGTGGATTTGGGTTGCAAGATCTCGCCAGGGGCAATATTCAACTGAATGCAACTACATTCAACTGAATCCAACCACATTCAACTTTTTTTTTAAAAAGGTGGGATGATTTTGGTGGATTTGGGTTGCAAGGCCCCGCCAATGGCAATATTCAACTGAATGCAACTGAAATCAGAAATTTAGTTGCTTGTGGTTGCATTCAGTTGCTGATTTCAAGTTCCATTTGTCAGTTGTCATTTTCGACCTCATTTTTTAACTCTATCATAGAGTTCAAAAATGAGGTCGAAAATGACAACTGACAAATGGAACTTGAAATCAGAAATTTAGTTGCATGTGGTTGCATTTGGTTGCAATTAGTTGCATGTGGTTGCATTCAATTGCTGATTTCAAGTTCCATTTTTCAGTTGTCATTTTCGACCTCATTTTTAAACTCTATATATATATATATTAATGACAACTGACAAATGGAACTTGAAATCAGAAATTTAGTTGCATGTGGTTGCATTCAGTTGCAATTAGTTGCATGTGGTTGCATTCAGTTGAATATGCCCCTGCGGGGCCTTGCAAACCAAATCCACCAAAATCTCCCCACCTTAAAAAAAGGTGAATGTGGTTGCATTCAGTTGAATGTGCCCCTGCGGGACCTTACAACCCAAATTCACCAAAATAGCACCCCACCGTAAAAAAAAAAAGTAACAGTCGGAGAAAGCTCAACAGAAAGGAGGGGGAGGGGGAGGGGGGAGGGGGAGGGGGATTATTTTTGCATTTAGAAACTTAGTTAATAAAATTACAAATAGATATTCTTAACAAAAGTAAATGTGCAAAAATTTACTTTTATCTATTTATTTATGAAAAAACCATAAATAAAATTAGTTAATCTGTCAGATGCGTATAAAAATTATAATTCTTTATTGAGAAAAAGGATCCTGAGATTGATCTCAGGAACTTTTCCTAAGATACTAAAGAAATATACTTTAAATCTGATTGGACCCGCAGGGCTAATTAAAATTTTTTGATTTTAAAAAAATGCCCATACTATAAAAATTCTGATTTGTTCACATGTATCTCAGGAAATTTACCTGAGATACATCTCAGGTTCCCCAATCTCTTCTTTATTATCTCATAATAAAATTGAAATTAATCCATATTTATCTCTTGATCCACTTCATCAACATTTACTGATGGATCAAGAGCCATTAATTAAGCCATCAACTTAATTAATGGACCAAACTCTATCAAATTTTCAATTCTTTAATTTATAAGTATTACCAAAAAAGTAGTAAAACAGTGATTTTTATTTTCATAATATTATATTACATAACATAAATTGATGAAATGAAGGTAATCAATGAACAAGGATGCTCTAACTTCAAATTTAGCATCCACTTAAAACTTACATCAAAACGTTTAATTCATGTATGCGCAATTTACCAAGAAGTTTATGTTTGAATACGTACACTTCAAAGAGTTGTTTATGTCTTTCGTTTTCCAGCATCAGTAAAGTGACAGTTAAGTGTCTATGTTGATTTTATGTTCAGTTATTTCCTTCCTATATATATTTAAGATAGCAGTTGTCCAATAAGCCTTTATACGGGAAGACATTGTATTTACCTCTTAAATTTAAATGTAGTACAATATTACCTGAATTCTCTTGATCCATTATTTTTCTCCGGCGGTTTCGTTGCTCGGGTCAATGGTATAGTACGTTTTGCTATAAACTCGAAGTACATCCTTTTTTTTTGTACCACCTACATAAAAATTAAAATGAAAAAAAATACTTTTTAGATTAAAAAATTTGGATATTTTATATGTTAAGCAATCTGAAAACAAAATGGTAATCTGTTTAGCTCGTCAACTACATAAATGCAAACTCAATTGCCCAAATGAAAGTAAAAAGACTTCTAGCTCATAGTTCGTCAATTGGGTTTTTTGTTTAACAATCAGGTTATAGTTTATAGTTAGGGGATTTGTCCAGATTGGATTCCAATGTTTTCATATTATTAAAATCTTTTCGTTTGAAAAAAAAAAAACAGAGATAAGTGTGCCCATGTTACTATGTTAGTTTGCTCTTTGATTAGTGAAAAATGACTGGTTACATTATTTGCAGTTAGCTAGGGCACTTTACAGAAAAGGTTTATAGGATTCCTTTTACTTCTGATTAGTGTGTTTCAAATCACAAAAGTGTTTTGTAATGAATGAATATTGTTGGGTTTAAACCCAATACGAATAGTATGGGTTTTGGTGATCCAAAACATATATGGATTGGGTAATAATTATGTGTTTAGATAATTATTATAGATGGTATATTTAGATACCAAGTATGATAAGGATTGTAATTGGAAACCAAGTATGATTAGAATATCTTGGTGGCTAAGTTTGTGATGGCTATATATACATAGTCATATCGTATTTGTCTGTGGGGAGGTGAAAGTTTAAGAGATGTAGTCTTAAGTATTGTTTGGGTGATGCTTGAGCATTGTTGGCTCAAGTATCGGGTTGGGACACCTTTAAGGTGTTATTGTTTTGATGTATTATTGATAATTGTTTGGATTAATAATACAAGTTTGGGACGTGGGTGTTTCCACGTCAAGTATTTGTGTGTTCTTATTTTGTGCTTTGGTAGATCTTGTCAACTTATCGATTGGTTATGTGTGTGCTCTGTTTTGGTGATTGTGAATCTCGGATTGTGTAAGTCCCTTAACCTAACAAGTGGTATCAGAGCCAAGGTTTAGGTTTGTGATGGATGAGGTTGAGGGAAAGTTCGAGGTTCAATTGATCTGGCAGAGTACAATGAAGGATTTGCTGACAAGAGATTGCTGCTAAAGCGGGAAGAGACAAAGTTATGTGCTGTTTGACGGTTGGCTTGCACCGTGGATCAATCCAGTGTTCGGACTCGAGATGGAAGAAGATGGAAGAGGTCATCGCAATTGTTTCAATGGTTTGATCAACCAGGTGAACTATTTGGATGATACTAGTGATTTTCTTCAGGAGACCGAAGGATTGTGAAAGCAAGGATCGGGTGACTCAACACGTGGAAGAGTACTCGTGGTGGTTGATGCACGTGATTTTGTAGATGGATACCGTTATGGCAAAGAATGGTGGTTTGGAGGGTCACTATACGGGTTTTGGTGACACTCAAGATTGAAGGAGCAAGATGAGGAGATTCTTGTTCGAGGGGAGGCGTTGGCAGTTGGACGTCGATGGCTTTGATGGTTACCGTTCAATCCGATGTGGGTATTGGGTTGAAGGGGAGGATTGTTGGGTTTAAACCCAATACGAATAGTATGGGTTTTGGTGATCCAAAACATATATGAATTGGGTAATAATTATGTGTTTAGATAATTATTATAGATGGTATATTTAGATACCAAGTATGATAAGGATTAGGGCTGTCAAACGGATATTTCGGATACGGATCTGCCTATATCCGAATCCGAATCCGAAATCCGAAATCACTATCCGAATCCGAATCCGAATCCGACGGATATTAGAAAATTATATCCGAATTCGAATCCGGCGGATATTATCCGGATACGGATAATATCCGAATCCGAATTTCTGAATTTTGAGTTTATAAGTTTATTATAAATATCCGAATATATCCGAAAATTCGATATCCGAAAATCCGAAAATCCGAAAATTCGAAAATCCGAAAATCCGAAACCAACATGATATTCAAAAGGTACCAAGTCTAATTTCAAAAAAAAGGTACCAAGTCTAAAATTCATTACAAATTCAAATAGGATACAAAGCCAAATACAAATTCAAATTTAAACACAATCCAAATTTAAAAGGTACGAAGTCTGAAACAACTTTAAAAGTAATATTTGTTTTTGTTCTTAGGTTCTTCATTGCTCCAGCCTCCAAAAACCTGCATATAAATAAAGTTATGAACAAGTCAAATTTGATATTATAGAAGATCTTGAAGTATAATTCATTTTAATTAAATGAGACACCACTACAGATCCATGAATCAGATTACACGGGGAACAAAACTTTGATTGGCACAAGAACAATAGCTGCAGACTTAATTACTATCAGGCCTAAATTTGTTGTTCTATTTAACATTATGAGACTTAATGAACCTGAAGTCTCATATGCAGCTGCAGAGCATGGTTAACAAGAAATTTAGCTAATAATGATACATACTTTTGTCATACAAACCAACTTACATGTAATCTCTGAAGGGTGAGATAATAAATAAGCATGTGTATATACTGGATAGGTTCCAAGTACATACAGAACATGGACAATGAAAACTACTACATGATTTAATACAAGGCAACAATATGGACTGTGATACTACTATAATCAAACAAAGTGCCTTGATGAGTATATAATTTAAAAGACTTGTAAAATGCCCAATAAACTAGTAAAACAAGCAAGTAATAATATACAATTACAGGCATCAGCTTTTTCTGGTGGCATATCAGGTTCTGAAGCTAGAATACACAGCCAACCAATGTCCAAGGATAAACCTTCAAGTTTAGAAAGTGAAAATGGTACATACCAGCATGTTGCATCAGCTGATAGTGATATAGAGAAACTCTTTCTGATTAACAGAGATGCTGGATACAAATACGAAGAAGACAGGAGTCCTTTCTGGTGACATGATCGCATTAGGTAATGTTGTTGATTCACTAAATACTATAATTTTTTACCAAGTACGGGACTCGGTGAACCTAAGCAAAAACCTACTAATAGGATGTTTGTTGTAAATGAGCCTAAATCAGACAGATCATTGACTTATCTGATAGTTCCAAAGAGAGGTTTATTATTTCCGTATAACTATCGATCGTAGGTAGAACCATTCAGGACCTAGGCATAAAGAGCGTGGGTAGAACCATTCTGGAAAAAGGAAAACATTTTCCGGAAAATGATTTTCACTTTTCAGCAAACAAACAGAGCCAAGAATGGCAGAAAATAGACTATGATTTCAGGGCTGGAAAATTTGGGAGAAAATTTTAACAAGGAAAGTGGGTTTATGATAAAGGAACTTCGCTCTCAGACAGAAATTTTTCACTCAGCAATTGACAGTTGCGAATTGAGTCCTGAATGCAGACATGGAAGGCCCGAAAAGGAAGCTTACTGATCTAAACTTCTAGATATGGAGTAGTAACAAGGGCAGTGCCAAAAGTGCTTTTAAAGGCACCATACATAACTCCGTTTTCGAAGAGACTACACTGCCCAGCTGAAGCGCTTCACAGATTTGGTAACATTCAATGCATGGACTACTCTTAACAACTACGGTTGCATTGGCCGATCGTGATATGCATAAAGAGAGGTTTGGCAACAGCAAGAAGAAATCCAATCGAAAAAAATCAACTAATTAAACAGCAATAACATTAAATAAACCTATTAGATAAACTTGATCATTATTATTTTCCTAATTAGAAAAAACAGGTAAATCTATTTAGGATATAAGGATTAATCAACGAATTTAGTTGGATTAAGAATATTTACCAAAGAGAAAGCGGAGATTGAGTCTGGAGAGTGGATCAGTGGAGATGAAGTCGTGAATTGAAGATGGTGAACTCGAAGGTGAATTGAAGTCGCGAAGGTGAGTGAGTCGTGAGTGTCTGAGTGAGGCGGCCACAGAAATTAGGGATTTAGGGTTCGTAACTGTGTAGTTGTGTGACTGACTGACTGTGTCTTGTCACTTGTGTGTAAATTAGACATTTAGTTATTAATGTAAATATCTTTAGTTATTAATGAATTAAATAATAAATAATTAAATTTTAATACATAAATAATATATTATAGATATTATATTATAAATTATATATTCTGAAAAGTATATATATATATATATATATATATATATATATATATATTTATTTATTTATTTATATATATATATTTATAAATTTTCGGATATCGGATATTTCGGATACGGATATGCCTATATCCGTATCCGCTATTTTCGGATACGGATTCGGATACGAATAATATCCGTTTTCTTTCGAATACGGATATTATCCGTTTTTTTCGGATTCGGTATCGGATTTTTCGGTCGGATATCGGATTTTTCGGATTTTTTTGACAGCCCTAATAAGGATTGTAATTGGAAACCAAGTATGATTAGAATATCTTGGTGGCTAAGTTTGTGATGGCTATATATAC
The DNA here is from genome assembly GCA_036435485.1 of Saposhnikovia divaricata. NCBI lineage: Eukaryota > Viridiplantae > Streptophyta > Magnoliopsida > Apiales > Apiaceae > Saposhnikovia > Saposhnikovia divaricata. Next base: position 46,564,967 of record CM071594.1, on the reverse strand, counting down.
ATAGTCATATCGTATTTGTCTGTGGGGAGGTGAAAGTTTAAGAGATGTAGTCTTAAGTATTGTTTGGGTGATGCTTGAGCATTGTTGGCTCAAGTATCGGGTTGGGACACCTTTAAGGTGTTATTGTTTTGATGTATTATTGATAATTGTTTGGATTAATAATACAAGTTTGGGACGTGGGTGTTTCCACGTCAAGTATTTGTGTGTTCTTATTTTGTGCTTTGGTAGATCTTGTCAACTTATCGATTGGTTATGTGTGTGCTCTGTTTTGGTGATTGTGAATCTCGGATTGTGTAAGTCCCTTAACCTAACAAATATATCCTCTCACTTATGTTTATAGTATAAAGCAGCAAGATTAAAAAGCCTCGGAGTAGTTTGTTTGTTTTATATTAAGTACTACTCTCTCCGTCTCACAATTCTTTTCTCACAATTCTTTTCTCGTTTAATATGTCGGAACTGTTCATAACATGAGACAAATTACTAATTTACGTCTAATCTATAAGTCCAAATATAGTCATGAGTGATCTTGTTGGATTTGTATTTATGAGTACTTTAATACAGTGAAATTTTTATATTTAAAACTAATACAAAATTAAAGATATTAACGATCAAAAGTATGCGTTGGCAAACGTGATAAAGGTAAACATGAAAAGTTTTAAGAGACAGAGGGAGTATTAACTAACAAAAGCTCGCTTTTTTGCCGAGCTTATAATTAGCTCTCAAGCAGTTCTTTTGATATGCTCATCAATTCATGTTTAGAATTCTAGGTGTTCGAAACCAAATGTGTAATTAGAAACTTGTTGCAAACAAAGCTAAATGTTTGCCTCATCCATGAAATATGTGATGCCATATGGGACGACAATTCAAAATTCCGAGTCTTGTATGGAATAAGGTCAAATCCCAATTTTAATTTCAAATAAGTCGAAATACACCCACCCAAAAACAACTTGGAAAATTTATCCAAAAATGCACTCAGTAGTTGTACTTATGTTTATAAACTAAACAGCCACACTACTCAGACATGGGACTGGGGTATTACAGTCATATTCGTATAGATGGAGGCCTCCCCGTGCTTAGGCACCGGTTATCTATTGCCGAAGGCTGACTCTGCTGAACTCTGATCAGATACATGAAGCAGAAGTAAGAAAACATTCATCAGTAGAAAGTAACATCATTATCTAGCATAATTATAGCAGTGGGGAAAGTGTAGAACGGAGAGTTTGTACGCAAGAGAAAAGGACGTAGTTCAGTAAAGATGTATAGTCATTTCAGTTTCGTGTACGTACATTGGAGCCAGAACTGGTATTTTTGTCTTTTCCTTCTCAGTTCTCAGACACGTATTCATAACCCAAAAATAAATATTACTTTATTTTTTTCATTCATCAAATAGAGTAAAGAAGTTAGAATAAAATATTAACAGGAATATTTTTACCTTTTTTTGCCAAGGAACTGCAAAAACAAAGGTTCACTTAACCAGTCCCCCATGTTTTACGGGTTCACTGTCCCAGAAATATGACCATGGCGTCATCGTATCTCTGGCTCAATCATGCTGCTACTTGTTCAGTTCTCTGTTTCTACTCTAGGGTTATACATAATGTATCTAGGGGCCCGTACGCATGGATGATTGTTATATACAGTATCAACAGGGTTTTCCAGATTTGGAACGCGAATCTCTATCATTTTATAACGTAAATGATCATGACTTATGGACTACGGTGTAGGTATACTACGATAATTTGCACATTAGTAGTTGGGATAAATTTGGGCTTTGTTTATATATAGAATTTATGAAATCTATCTATATTATTATATAATAGCTATAATATTAAAAGTTTTAATCAATATGAATTTACTTATTTATCCTTTATTATAAAGAAAAATATATGCGATATCTACACTATTAAAACTCCTAAAATAAATAATAACATAATATAATTAATGGTAATTAGTATATTTCTTTTTCTAACATTTACTTTTAATATTTTCAATAATATCATATATTCCAATCATTAATATTTTCTTTCGAATTAAAACACGTTACCTTTTTAATTTAAAATTAATCTTCCAATCATTAATATATACCCGAAAATATCACACCATATTTTTCAATTATTATTTAAATATTTTAAAAATTTATATACGTTGTTTATAATAAGGAAATATTAGTATAATCCTCAAACATGAGTATATTAAATTATATTAAATTAAAATTAATTAGTTATATAATAGTCGAAATAATAAAAAAATTTGGTACCTATTTTTTGGTATAAGTTTTTTGGTATTTCGTTAATTTACTTATTTAACCTTTATTATAAAGAAAAATATATACAATATCTGTACTATTAAAACACCTAAAATAAATAATAACATTATATAATTAATGGTAATTAGTCGATTGTCTTTTTCACATTTACTTTTAATTGAAGATATTACCTTTTATAAATATCTAAAAACATCAATCATATCATATCTTCCAATCATATCATATCTAACAATAATTAATATGTACCCAAAAATGTCACACCATATCTTCTAATCACTAACAAAATATAATAGAAATTCGTATACTACGAATAATGACCATTAGATTTTTAGTAAAAAATCAGAATCGTTAGATCTAATGATTAAATTAATTTACTAAAATTTCAAGGTCCTAATTCTATCAATGACATACTTATTTTAAAATTTTATAATATAAGTTTTAAATCATGCATATCATTAATTAAATTTATATTAAATTATTAATATTAAAATTAAAATAAAATACTGTAAATAATGATTATATAAAAATATAATTATAACATAAAATAAAATTTATTACATATCAGGAAAAATATATGCATCAACTAGTTACTATATACATTCTCGTTACAAAAAGTTGAAACAATAGACGTAAGTTGGGATTATTTTTTTTGCAAGTTCCGATATGTTTGGTTTGGAAGTTTAATGGATAAGTATTGCCAATAGGGATGGGCGGAATGGGGATCACTTCGAGATTGGGTAGTGCAATTCCTAGCTCTTCGATCTCCAAACGGGAATTTTTTTACTCCCCAATCCCCGCCCCGAACAGAGAATGTGTAATAGATATAATTTAAAAATTTAATATCATATTTTAGACATTATTTCGTATTAATATTATTTATAATTTCAAAATATATCCTTATATATAATAAGTGTTGAGTATTGAATACAGTAAAAGAATACAGAAGGGGGTGACTGAATTCTTGAACTTTTCTTCGTTCTTGAATCTTTGCAGCAAGATATTTGTTGAGTGTGTGAGATATGTAAGTGCGGATAACAAAGACAAACACAACACAATATTACTTTAATATAATATTTTATTAGATAAAGATTTTGCTACAAACTGTGAATACAAATGATAGTATTCTCAGCTACGTTTTTCTTAGAGAGATATTTCTTGTGATGTTTCTTGAAAAACTTATCTGCTAAGGAAGTGAGGCTGTATCCTTATAGACATGGATACACCTACTTACTACAAATAAGGTAGGTAAACAAAATACTTTCCAGTCTGTCTATCTCATTTGAGTAAGAGTCCAAACGGTTACAGATTTGACTTTGCAAAGCCTGTTCAGATCCACTTCTTTAGCTCCTTGTCCCCTGTCTTATCTCTCCAAGCTTCTTTGTAGGCTTTCCAACATGCTTTATAGAACATAGTCAAATAAAGCGTCTTGGCTTGTTGCAGGTTTCTGACTTGTACAATTCTTCAGTATTTTGTCTCCAAGAATGTATTCGAGAAGTGGCTAAGTGAGTGATTCGAGAACTAGAATTGACTTAATCGATAACTCTGAGTTCTCGAATAGTGTTATATTGGCATATCGAATCACTTCTCGAATAGCTCTTTTCTCTGGGAGTCCTTTAGATATCGAATAGAGCATTTTGACATGTTGACCCTTTTGAGAACTCGAATATCACCTTTGACCTGTTGACTCCTTGAGTTCTCGAACAGAGTAATAGACATATCGAATCTCTGAGATATCGAATGAGATATCGAACAGTGTATTCAGAGATATCGAATAGTGTCTTCTGAGATATCGAACCCCTGACTTCTCGAATGCTAGACTTCTCGAATAGACAAATGTACTTCTCGAATTGGTACTTAGGCAAATTCTTCATTTCTTCAAATCCCAACTGTGATTATTTGGCAGCCTTTATCTCCTTGCTTGAGGCATGAACCTTGGAACTTCTTTCAAGCATTATTCTTGACTTAATAAGTACAGTTACACAGCTAGAATTTGATGCCTATTACAAGTACAAAACAAGTAGAAACTCTACAACTAGAGGTTCCCTCAGTTAAGAGGTCATGTAAGTAATGCATAGCACTACAAATAACTTAGGCTTGTTATTAGATGTATTCAGGCATGCCTCTGTGACTAACAATCTCCCCCAAATTGTGAGTAAGACCCTTAGTCACAATTTCATGTCTAATAACAAGCCTAACATACATAAAGATAAAACTTGACAGTACATATATGAATTTTGATTAGCAAAGTGGATAGAACTACAGGGTGAGTAATCTTACAGCCTATGATTAAGTACTAGCCATTGTCATTTGTTTCCCTTTCCATAGCTTTGGCTTGCAAATCATCATATGCTTTCTGTCTTCTTTCTTTCTCCTTCCTTGTATTCTCATCCATAGTTTTATTATTTCTGCCATAGCATCCAATTCTTCAAGCAAAATTGAGTCTTTGAAATCTTCAAGTACTGGTTTCAGAATGTTTGCAGGATAGTGGTTGAGTAGGTTCATTCTGATGTGGACCTGATCCCCATTTCTCCTCCTGTACTTCACCACATAGGGATTAAACTGAACTCTACACAATCCCTTTGCCCTTAGATTTTCTGCTTCAATCTCCAGTCTCTCAATTTCTTTCTCCCTTGCTAGCCATTTCTCAAGACACTCTTTTCTGATTCTCTCCTCATGATCTCTCTTCATCTTCACAAAATCAATTAGCTCCAGCTTCCATACTCTTTCCACTTTGTCTTCTGAGCTCAACAATGCAATGATTCTTTCTATGTCATGTAGCTTGCCCCAATGTTGACATCCTCCTTGTTTGAATTTTTCCTCCCTTCCATCAGTATATTTGATCTCAAGGCAGTTATCAACAATGGCAACATGGTAGATTCTTTGAGCTTGTAAGAATTGCAGTTGGTCTTCATCAAAATCTTCATCTAGTGGTTGGAGTTTTAAGCCTGGATGGATTGTCAGAGTCCTTGATTTGGATAGATTTGGTTTCCTTGCAGCTTGTTTGAATTTGATCCTTTTTACATGATTACTTGGCAGCAGTATGTGACCTTTGTTTGTAGACCATTGTAGTATTCCATTAACAGTTTGCTTTTTGAAATATACAAATGGTTTCTTGCATTGAATCTTCTTCTCTTCTTGAGGTGGCAAGACAGCTGCAGAAGCCATAGATGTAGATTTTGGTTGGTCACTACTAACAGTATTCACCCTAGACTTAGAGTCTTGTGTTGTGGTGAGGTTACTGTTAGCAATGCCTAAGGCTTGCTGTCTTCCACTCTTCCTCTCAGAGACTTTACCTTGGTCATCATCATTCTTCTTCTCCTTATCATCCTTCTTCCTCTTTTTATCTTCATCACCCTTATCACTCCTGTGATGTCTTCTCCTTCCATCACTTCTGTCTCCATCCTTGTCTTGATCACCATCCTTGCTTGGGTTGAACTTAGCAGATTCAGGTACAATGCTAGTTGCAATGTATGACCTGAGATAAGATATAGCTTCCAATTCTTCTACTGTTCTTAAACCCTTCTTCTTGTTCAACTGCTCAATGATGGCAATAATGAGAGATTTGTTCTGAGGAATTAGATGCTTAGGAATGACCAGCTGCTTGATATCATCAATTCTTGTTGCAGCCTGATAGATGATGGTTCTAGGATTTGTGAATACTTCAGGTAGCCTTGCTGGTTGACCATCCCTTAACTCATCAAAGAGACTCTTGCTGTTTTCATCCTTCTTTTCAATCAGTCCAAGGAACAAATCCACTTCTGAGTGCTTTAGACCCTGTAGAGTGTTGATGGTTAAGTGCCATATCTTATTCTTTCCTACCATCATTATCTCTTTGAGCCATAGGCCATCAACTCTCCTTGGTACTACAGTGAGATAGTCAATCTGACTCTTCAAACTCCTATGATATGATAAAGCATCACCAGCCTGTTCTCTTGAGACTTTCAGAAACTCCAAGAATGCATCATCATGATAGACATTTGAGTTTGCAATTTCTTGTAGCTTGGCCTCAGTGACCACCTTCACTTCTACTGGCTTGGCACTCTTAGATATGGAGAATGAAGGTTTGTCAGATGGCATACTCCCTGCAACCACTGTGGTTGTGATAGATTGCTTTTGACCACTAGGAGTAGTGATGTGCACAGTTGGTAGAGTGACAACTGGCAGAGAAGTAGGCTCACCAACTTTGGCTTTTCCTTTGCCAGGCACATGAGTTAAAGATTTGGAAGCCCTTTGATGACCGCCTTCATTGAATTTGATGCCCTTTACTGGTGGTTTCTCCCCCTTTGTATTTGAGTCCCTTGAAATCCTCTTCTCCCCCTTAGGCTTGTTGTCAGGCACAGAGGCTGTAGAAGTGACCTTTGGAGTTGAAGATTCATCAGGCAGAGGGAGACCCATGTGCTTCATCATTTCAGCTAACATGGACTGTTGATGCAGAAGAACATCAGCTGTGGTGGTGGCTTGAGTGTTCAACTGCTCAGTCAGAGTAGTGACAGTGTTTGTAAGATGAGCATTAGACTGGGTGAGAGAGGCTACTTCTCTTTCAAGAGCATTGACCTTGGTGAACAGTTCAGTAGATTTGAAGCCAGACAAGGATTGTTCTTTCAGTCTCTGCACTTCAAACTTAGACATAGAATGCACTGGGACTTCAGTAGGCATCTTGTCTCCATACTGATTTGTAAACATAGTTCTTAGCATGGCATTGGCTTCTATTGTCTGATCAGAAAGATTTTGAAATTTGTGCCCCAGACCTTTGATAGTGTCTGATAGAATGGCTAAACCATTGTCCATCTTTGTACAAGTAGCCTTGCAGGTTCGAATGTCCTTGAGAACAGTCTCCATTTGAGGGAATTTAGCATCAAAAGTCCTTTTTATCTCATGCACCTCTTGAGTTGTTGCTGTGCAAACTGCGTGAACTTCTGTTTTTAGGCCCTTTCCAAGGTAGTGTGCAGCCTTGAGAAGGCCTTTGTAGGTGTCATTGACTACCTCATACACATCATTAGGGGTGAGAGATTTGGCATTGAACCCTAGTGAAGTGATGCACTCCTCTCTGAGATACTGGAGACCTTCTGAGAGAGGGATGTCATTTGTTCCTTGTAGCCAAGCATCTATATTTAGATCTCTCTCAGTTTCATCTATGATCTTTGCCTTCTATGTTTCTACATCATCTCTGTGGCATAAGAGGATAGCTTCATAGTCTGGATTGGGCATGTTTGCAGTGAGAAGGTGCTGAGCAATCTTTGTGAACTCAGGGATCTGATCCACAATTAAGCTTTGGAGTGCTTCAACCGTCAATTGTGGTGGAACAGACCCTGATCCTGAAGCACTGTCATGTTGCACAGGCTTCAGCCATTGAGACATATAGTGAGAGCTAGAGCTAGGCAAGCTAGACTCCTCAGTTACAGATGCAACTTCTGTAACCGGATGGAAAGACTCTACTACTGTTGTCTCCAAAGGAGTGGGATGAGTTACAACAGTAGGTGACACAGGCACAAAGTCTCTTGTGAAAACTAGTGAATCCTCTGTGTTTGTGATGGTGTCATTAGGATATGCCCCAGCATGCATTCCCTGACCATCTAAGTGTGGTACCTGGGTGGTGAGCAAGGTGTCATGCACCAAGTCACTTGAATCCATTGGCTCATCAAGAGAGAAGAATTCTTGATGATCAATGCCTTGCTCCTCAATTGCTTGAGTTGCAGGCTCCAAAGAAATATGAGTGGTAGATTCTGGAAGAGAAGTGTGTTGTAGATTAGATTTTGGCAACTCCCCCTGAGAGATAGAGGGAGTTTCAATTGTGATGTGCTCTCCACTCAGTGTTGTGCTAGCCTTATCACTCCCATGTGCTGACTCTGTACAAATAGGTGCATTGGGGAGGATGCTTGATTCTATAGATGCACCCTGTTGAGAGGATACATCTAGTGAGCTGTGTGCCCCTGATTTTACAACTTCAGCCATTTGGGTGACTGAAGAGGTGGTTTTAGACTTCTTCTTCTTCTTTAGGCTAATGGTAGGTGACTCAGGTTCCTCACATTCTAAACCTAGTTCTACAGCCAAGGCTGCTTCAGTTAAGATGTTTAAAGGTTCAGAAGCAACCTGTTTTCTCTTCTTTTTACTAACATCACCCTTTTGAGAGGATGATGCAGTTGGCTCTGTGTTTGGTAGAGTGTTTGTCTGAGAGGGTTGGTTAGCAAGCCTTGGGTTAGCATTTTGTTCTTCTTGCTTAGGCTGTGTTAACTGAGACTTAGATTGAAATATTGGCATGTTGTGGGGGTAAGACCTAAACAAACCCTCCATGTGGGGAGTTATCTTAAGCCTTACATCCACATCATTCCTAGTCTCCAAGTTACCAAAAATGAGTTTGGTCATGGACCTAGGATAGCCTATCTTACTTTTATCTATTCCAGGCAATTCAATCAATGAAGCATTTTTAAAATTAAGTACTGATTGAATAAAGCGGGGAAAGAAAATTTCAGTACCTCTCTTGGCTGTGTTCTTACCAAGTCTCCCATATAGCTCCTGTAAGATGAGATGTCCAACATCTATCTTTCTCCCATGAGCGAAGGCATAGGCAAGCTGCTGCACAGGTGTACTAATCTGGTCAAAGCTCGATTTCCTTGCAGTGAATACATGAAGGAGTGTAGCAAAAACATAGTTCCATTCTTTTCTCAAGTACTTCCTATTCAGCTTCCCAAGTTTAATAGCATCGGAGTAGTTGATAAATTCAAAGAATTCTTCCAACTCAGCATCGGTGGCCAGGGAGTCATATGCTTCTTGCTGCAAATCCAAGGCTTGATTCATGTCTGCGGTAGTGATAGTAATATCCTCGCCTTGAATCTTGCAGTAGACAACATATGAGGTGATAGAATTCTCAAGGGCGATGACCTCCACAATAGCTGTCCTCCAGAATTGTTCTAATAAGTCTACGTACAGGGTTGGGTTGGCTGAGAGTGCACCCTTGGTGTAAGATTCAGACAACCATCGAACAAAGCACTTGAAATTAGCATTTGGTGCTTCCACATCACTGGTAATTGCGATGAAATTGGTTTGAGATGGTATGGTGAGTTGAGTGTTTGCCATTTAGGTAGAGAAGAAAAGAGAATTAAGGTTGAAGAAGAAATTCGCAGTTAGGGTTTTCAGAGGTTTTAGGAGTTTAGATGCTTGAGAAATCGAACGAAATGAGTTGAATAGTTGTGAAATTGTACATATATGAATAACCTGAGTTGTCGATTAGATATATGATTTGTATCGACAAGTCATTCGAGAAGTATAAAACAACTATTCGATAAGTCAAGAATGGCTTATTCGATATCTCAGTCAGTTTTTAACTCACAGCTGGCAGTTATTTAACTCAGAAAATAATTCTAAGCTAAATAAAATATGTTTTTATGAGCAAAATGAAATTTTGAATATAAATCCAAAAAGCGATTAAGTGTCAGCGAAAAATCAGCCTTTTCAAATGATTCGATAACTCAAATATAGTATTCGAGAACTCCATCACTAGAGAACTAAAATACTCTATTCGAGAACTCAGAGTGTGCTATTCGATTTCTCCAAAAGACACTATTCGAGAACTCAAGAGGGTTCTAGATAGGCCTATTCGAGAACTCGAGCCATGACATAACAATGAACCATTCGAGAAGTCTGACTTATCGAACTATACTTTTCACTCATAAAATTCAATTTTCACTATCTTTTAAAATTTACCAGAAATATTCACTGAAGAATATTCTACCAAATTAAATAGTGATTCTCTCAAAATTTCATAGAAATTTCAAGCTAAAGATGTATGATTTTCAACATATGCAGCATTATGGAATATTTATAAATCATACTCCAGCCAATACTTACTTCAAAAATATTGAGCATTTGATAAAGTAAGTATTTACTGCTGCAACAATCTAGTTGATATATTCACTTAGCTAGAATTTGAAGAATTCAGCATTCCAATCTCACTAACCAACCTTGTGAAGGTGGCTTCATCTAATGGCTTAGTGAATATGTCAGCTAGTTGTTTTTCTGTGGGAACATAATGTAACTCAATGGTTCCATTAGTTGCATGCTCCCTTATGAAGTGATATCTGATGTCAATGTGCTTTGTTCTAGAATGATTGACAGGATTGGAAACTATAGAGATTGCACTTGTGTTGTCACACATGATTGGAATTCTCTCCAACACAAGTCCATAATCTCTAAGTTGGTTTCTGATCCAAAGCACTTGAGCACAGCAACTTCCAGCAGCTATGTACTCAGCTTCAGCTGTGGAAGTTGACACAGATTGTTGTTTCTTGCTGTACCAAGAGACTAACCTTTGTACAAGAAACTGGTAGCTACCTGAGGTGCTTTTCCTATCCACTCTGCATCCAGCATAATCAGCATCAGAATAACCAACCAGATTGAACCCTGTGTCCTTAGGATACCATAACCCAAGTTTGGTGTGCCCTTCAGATATTTAAAAATCCTCTTTATTGCTGTCATATGTGATTCCTTTGGATTTGATTGAAACCTTGCACACAAGCATGTTGTAAACATGATGTCTAGCCTACTAGCAGTGAGGTAGAGTAGAGAACCAACCATGCCTCTGTAGATTGAAATATCTACCTTCTTGCCCTTAACATCTTCATCTAACTTGGTGGCAGTGGCCATGGGTGTCTTTGCAGGTGAGCATTCTTCCAAGTCAAATTTCTTCAATAGATCCTTGATGTATTTGGTTTGACTTATAAAAATGCCATCCTTCCTTTGACTAACTTGCAACCCAAGAAAGAATGTTAATTCTCCCATCATACTCATCTCATATCTGCTCTGCATGAGCATAGAGAATTTCTCACACAGCTTCTCATTTGTAGAGCCAAATATGATATCATCCACATAGATCTGAACTAAGATAATATCATCACCATGTTTCTTATAAAACAGTGTCTTGTCCAGTGTGCCTCTATTGAATTGATTCTCCAGTAGAAATTGTGATAGTGTGTTATACCATGCCCTAGGAGCTTGCATAAGTCCATACAATGTTTTAAGCAATCTGTAGACAAAGTGAGGGAATTGTGGATCCTCAAAGCCAGGTGGCTGTTGCACATATACTTCTTCTTCCAACTCCCCATTCAGAAATGCACTCTTGACATCCATTTGATAAACCTTGAAATTAGAATGTGCAGCAAATGCCAAGAAAATTCTGATGGCCTCTAGTCTAGCAACAGGGGCAAAAGTCTCATCATAGTCAATGCCTTCCTGTTGAGAGTGTCCTTTTGCAACCAACCTTGCTTTATTTCTTATGACTACACCATTTTCATCCATCTTATTCCTTAGAACCCATTTTGTTCCAACAATGGTTCTATCCTTTGGTGCAGGCACAAGTTCCCATACTTTGCTTCTTTCAAATTGATTTAGCTCCTCTTGCATAGCAATTATCTAATCAAGATCCAACAATGCATCATCAAGTTTCTTAGGCTCAACTTGGGATAGAAAGCAACCATAGAGACATTCATTTAGAGTTCCTCTCCTTGTCCTCACTCCTGTATTTGGATCTCCAATTATCTGATCTGCAGTATGTGATTTATCCCATTTTCTTGTATGTTCAGATTGATTTCTCAGCCTTGATGTTGCTTCATTATCCAAATCATGATCATTTACATTTCCTCCCCCTGTGAAGTTGCCACTAATCGCAGGTGTGTCTTGGATGCTTGTTTCTTCATTGTTGATTGACACAGGTTCTTCATTCACTTGAGTTTGTTGGATTGTGGGCTCAAATTCAGTTTCAATCTCCTCATCAGAATCATCTAAACTGTCAAACTTCAAAGGATCTTTATCTTCATCATTGGCTTCTTCTAATCCAGGTAGTTTGCTGTCATCAAATGTCACATCTGTGCTTTCCATAACTTTCTTTTGACTGATGACATAAACTTTGTATGCAATTCTTTCCATAGAGTAGCCAAGAAAAATTCCTTCTAATGCTTTTGCATCAAACTTTCCAACATATTTTGAATTGTCTTTTAACACAAAGCATTTGCTTCCAAGAGTATGAACATACTTTAGAGTAGGCTTCTTTCCAGTCATCAAGTTGTAAGGTGTCTTTCCAGTGTTTTTTTTGATGAGGGTTCTGTTTTGGATATAGCATGCAGTGCTCACAGCCTCAGCCCAAAAACATGTAGGCATCTTTGCATCAAGCAACATTGTTCTAGCAGCCTCAATTAGAGTTCTATTCTTTCTCTCAACAACTCCATTTTGTTGTGGAGTCCTTGGAGCTGAGAATTGTTAAGAAATACCATTCTCTTTGCAGAATGCTTCAAGCATGGCATTTCTGAACTCTGTTCCATTATCACTTCTTAATGTAATCACACTTGCATTGTTGGTCTTTGCTTCCTTGTCAATTTTCTTTATATGCTCAATGATTACTTGTGGAGCCTCATCCTTTGATGCCAGAAACTCTACCCATATATACCTTGTTAAATCATCAACCATCACTAGAGCATACTTCTTCCTTCCTAGTGACACAATATTGACAGGCCCAAACAAGTCCATATGAATTAGTTGTAGGGGCTTGGTTATTGATGTCACTGTCTTTGACTTGTGGCTTGATCTTTTCATTTTTCCTTTTTGACAAGCCTCACACACTCCTTCTTGACAGAATTCAAGTGTGGGCATGCCTCTCACTAACTCCCTTTTGACTAGAGAAATAATGCCTTTGAAGTTCAAGTGTGATAGCTTCTTGTGCCACAGCCAACTATCTTCATTTGATGCTTTTGAGTAAAAGCAACAAATTTTGTCCTTGTTTGCAGAGTTCATATTGGCTACAAACAGGCTTCCTTTCCTTACTCCAGATAGAGCAAAGTCACCAGTCTTCTTGTGGGTGATCAAACATTCATCTTTGTCAAAATTCACTTTGAAGCCTATGTCAGTAAATTGACCAACACTCAGTAGATTGTGCTTGAGCCCCTTGACCAGTGCTACATTTTCAATGATGACATTTCTAATTTCCAACTTGCCATATTCCAGTGTGTTGCCAATGCTGTCATCTCCAAAAGCAACCATTGGGCCGGCCTTCTCCTCATACTGTGATAGCAGGGCCATATCACCGGTCATATGGTTTGAGCATCCACTATCCAAAATCCACATGACCTTCTTTTCACTTTCTTTGTCCTACAAACACAAAGGTATTACTTCTCCTTTGGTACCCAAACAAGTTTGGGTCCATGTGGCTTAGCAACAGTTTTATCATAAACAGCATGCTTATCAATTTTCTTGATGTTAGTCTTCTTGTCATTGTTAGAAGTCTTAGAATCAGGGTTCTTAGACTTAGGTGACAGAGGTACCTTCCTAACTTTAGGAGGACTTGAAGACTTTGTTCTTGTGTAGTGTGTGTGAACATTGTGACTGATGCAACCTTTCATAAATTGTCTTCTCAAATTAAAACAACTAGTCATTACATTCATGTTGCATGGCATACAATCAAATTTATCACAGAAAAGAGAGTCTCTATGTCTTAAAGGCACAGAGCAATCATAGAATGGTTTAGCAACACTACCAGATGGTTTCTTGCATGCATGAGTTAAATGATTAGTGCTAAAACAGTTTTGACAAACTTTCCTAGGGGTATTTGGCACATAAGCATAGTTGTTATCCTTGTTAATCCCCAATTTGCCATTCCTATTTTGTTTCTTTTTAGCCACTTTTTTCTCAAACTCATTACTCCCAGCTGAAACAAACTTCACAAATTTCTCAGGTCTAGGTCTACCTCCTACTGCCTCCTTGGCTTTGGTTTTGACATTCTCACTCTTAGAGGATGCTTGTTGTTCATTTGATTGTGCCTTATCTTCATCATCCAACATTTGCTTAATGAGTAAGGCATCCTCATCAATCTCAAGTGTTGGTGTTTTAAATATTGGGGTCTCAGTCTTTTTCAAAACATGAGGCACTTCCTCTTGAACAACAATGTCATCTTCAATGACTACATAGCCTTTCCTCTGTTTAAGAGTGTCATAATCAAGTCCAATGGCAGCCTTAGGTCTAGCTAGATTTTTCTCATGGTAGGACTGCAATAGACTAGAGGAATTCTTAAATGTTTTCAATTTAAATTCATTTTCAGCTAGTTCATCCCTAAGAGCTTTCTCAACTTGACTAGCACATAGAACCTTATTCTTTAGATATTCAATTTCTTGTTTAAGGTTTTCTATTTGCATAGCAGTTAGTTCTAGTTCCTCATTTCTTTTGTTCAACAGTTCATTCTTAGTAGACAGTTTAGCAATTTCTTCATTAGCAGCAATCATACTAGTATGAATATTAAACATCTCAACATATAGTTGTTCAACCATAGATTTGTATTCAGAAACAGACATGTCTATAGTAGTGAGGGATGGTACCTGAGAGTCTGATGCAGATGGTTCTTCCTTGGAGTTGGCCATCAAGGCATAGTTGCAGAATTCTTGTTCTTCTCCATCACTATCAGAATCATCCCAACACTTCCCTTCAGCTATGTAGGCCTTACCTGGTGTATGCTTCTTTAGCAGAGCCTCATACTTAGCTTCAAGCTCAAGAAACTCCTTATCCTTCTTTTTAGGCTTCTCGCATTCACTGGAAAAATGCCCTAGGTCATTGCATCTATAACATCTCACAGATGACCTATCCACATAGCTGGTTTTGAATCTGTTTTTGTTTGCTTTCACAGGTACCTTACTCTTGTTGAATGAATGATTTTGAGATCTAGGCTTGAAGGGCTGATTCCTCTTAAATCTGATGTTTGGGAATTTTCTAGCCATAAAAGCATATGAAGTGTTTTCCATGGCATCCAACTCTTCAAGAGTGTAGAACTCATCTTCTTCCTTTTCATCAACAGGTTCGGTCACTTCTTCTTCAGTTTCTTCATCATCTACTATCTCTTCTATTCTCAGCTGGCTTGTAGATGCTTCCAGGCCTTAAACAGATTTGTTGACAATCAAGGCACAGGATGTGTTTATCATTCTGCCTTGGTTGGCTTGAATAGCCCTCTTCTGAAGCAGCTCAAGCTCATGAGTCTTTAAAACCCCATAGAGCACATCATATGTGACTTTGTTCAAATCTCTTTCTCTTAGAGATATGACCCTTTGCTCTAGATGGTTTGGTGCAGATAGTAGAAACTTCATGTTTAATTCCTTAGTGCTGTAAACCTTCCCATTCATTTGAAGCTCAGTCACCAGCTTGTGAAATCTCTCAAACATATCAGTAATACTTTCTTTGGACTGTGCCATGAAAGCCTCATGCTGTGTGACCAGTATCTGTTTCCTATTCTCTCTTACCTCCTCTGTCCCTTCACATAACACCTCGATGTGGTTCCACATGTCCTTGGCTGATGTGCATGATGCTATGTTGGCAAACATCGACATATCCATGGAGTCTATGATCAGCAACATGAGATGACTGTCTAGGGCAACCTTTTTCTTCTCTGAGTTCGTCCATTTGGATGGCTCTTTTGGAACATATGATCTAGGAATGACCATTGTGCCCACTATAGATTCAGCAATTTCTTGTTGTGGTACAAATGGACCATTCTTGAGGATGTCAGGGTAGAGAGGATTTGTAGCTTTGATGAACAACAACATTTTCATTTTCCAGAGGTTGTAATTCTCTTTGTCGAACTTAGGGACCTTTACCGTACCTGTAGTCTTTGGTGTATTCGAACTCATGATTGTTTTCTATTTAGATTTAAACAGCCTGCTCTGATACCACTTGTTGAGTATTGAATACAGTAAAAGAATACAGGGGGGGTGAATGGATTCTTGAACTTTTCTTCGTTCTTGAATCTTTGCAGCAAGATATGTGTTGAGTGTGTGAGATATGTAAGTGCGGATAACAAAGACAAACACAACACAATATTACTTTAATCTAATATTTTATTAGATAAAGATTTTGCTACAAACTGTGAATACAAATGATAGTATTCTCAGCTACGTTTTTCTTAGAGAGATATTTCTTGTGATGTTTCTTGAAAAACTTATCTGCTAAGGAAGTGAGGCTGTATCCTTATAGACATGGATACACCTACTTACTACAAATAAGGTAGGTAAACAAAATACTTTCCAATCTGTCTATCTCATTTGAGTAAGAGTCCAAACGGTTACAGATTTGACTTTGCAAAACCTGTTCAGATCCACTTCTTTAGCTCCTTGCCCCCTGTCTTATCTCTCCAAGCTTCTTTGTAGGCTTTCCAACGTGCTTTATAGTACATAGTCAAATAAAGCATCTTGGCTTGTTACAGGTTTCTGACTTGTACAATTCTTCAGTATTTTGTCTCTAAGAATGTATTCGAGAAGTAGCTAAGTGAGTGATTCGAGAACTAGAATTTACTTAATCGATAACTCTGAGTTCTCGAATAGTGTTATATTGACATATCGAATCACTTCTCGAATAGCTCTTTTCTCTGGGAGTCCTTGAGATATCGAATAGAGCATTTTGACATGTTGACCCTTTTGAGAACTCGAATATCACCTTTGACTCCTTGAGTTCTCGAATAGAGTAATAGACATATCGAATCTCTGAGATATCGAATGATCGATATCGAACAGTGTATTCAGAGATATCGAATAGTGTCTTCTGAGATATCGAACCCCTGACTTCTCGAATAGACAAATGTACTTCTCGAATTGGTACTTAGGCAAATTCTTCATTTCTTCAAATCCCAACTGTGATTATTTGGCAGCCTTTATCTCCTTGCTTGAGGCATGAACCTTGGAACTTCTTTCAAGCATTATTCTTAACTTAATAAGTACAGTTACACAGCTAGAATTTGATGCCTATTACAAGTACAAACCAAGTAGAAACTCTACAACTAGAGGTTCCCTCAGTTAAGAGGTCATGTAAGTAATGCATAGCATTACAAATAACTTAGGCTTGTTATTAGATGTATTCAGGCATGCCTCTGTGACTAACATAAGCGTAAGAGGGATCTTATCCATAATTTTGGTCACTGTACTACTAAAATTATCTCAGCAATCAAATTTAATATTTTTTAAAATAGACGATCAAAATTTTATCATATTAAAAAAAATAGAATCTAAAAAGGATATAATTAAAAAAATGTTATATTCGAATTGAATTTTAAAAAAAAGATTATAATATGAAAATAATATAATTAAAAAGGGATGCAATAGAATTTTATTTATTACTAGCTTAAAACCCGTGCGATGCACGGATTTTTTTTATTTTAATATTATATGAATTTTTTCATTTATCTAAATTATTTTTTTAAAACATGAATTTTGAAGGCTTACATTTTTTTATGAGAAGATTTGATAATAATTATATAAAGATAGGTTTTAGTTGAAAAAGGTAATCGGTTAAATATTGGTAATTATAAAATTATTATTTTATTTTATTAATTAAATAGAATGCCCGTGATATGATTAGAAAAAAATAGGATTTAGTTAGAGAAAATTAAAAATGTAACATGTTCTCTAGGTGAAAAAAGTAATTGATTAGTTTATAGTAATTATAATTTAATTACATTATTTTACTAAATACAATTGCACGTAATATTTTTAGAAAAAGAGAAATTAATATTGTCCGTGATATTTCTATTAAAAGAAGGATTTTAGTTAGAAAATATAGAAAAGATGATACGTTTTAGCTAAAAAAGGTAATCGGTTTATTATTAATATTAAAATATTATTAGTTTATTTTATTAAATAGAACCGTCCTTGATATAATTGGCAAAAGAGATATTTTAGTTAGAGAAAATAGAAAGGTAACGTGAAAATTAAAAAGATGACATGCTTTATGTGAAAATGGTAATTGATTAGCTTATAATAATTATAATTTAATTATGTCATTTTACTAAATAAAATTGCTCATAGTTTTTAGAAAATAAAAAATTAATGTTGCCCGTGACATTTCTAGAAAAAAAGAAATTTAATTAGAAAAAATAGAAAAGATGAGATGTTTTAGCTGAAAAGGTAATCGGTTAATTATTAGTATTATAATATTATTATTTTATTTTTATTAAATAGAAACGTCTGTGATATAATTGGAAAAAGAGAGGTTTTAGTAAAAAAAAAAGAAAAAAGGTAAGGCGTTTTGGCTGAAAAAAGGTAACCGTCCAAGATATAATTGAAAAAAGAGAGATGTTAGTTAGAGAAAAGATAACATGTTTTGGTGAAAAGGGTAATTGATTAGTTATTAGTAATTATAATATAATTATGTTATTTTATTAAACAAAACTGCTCGTACTATTTTAAAAAAACAAAAAGAAATTTTACTTAAATAAAATGTAAAAGATATTCTATTTTACCTGAAAAGGAAATTATTTAGTTGTTGAAAAATAGAAAAGGTGATATGTTTAACCTGAAAAAGGAAATTGATTAATAAAGGAGAAATTTTAGTTAGATAAAATATAAAAGGATATTGTATTTTACTTAAAAAAGAAAATTACATGAAAAAGGAAATTATTTAGTTGTTGGTAATTGATTAGTTAATAGTAATTATAATATAATTATGTTATTTTATTAAACAAAAATGCTCGTACTATTTTTTTTTAAAAAGAAATTTTAGTTAAATAAAATGTAAAAGATATTATATTTTACCAGAAAAGGAAATTATTTAGTTGTTGAAAAATATAAAAGGTAATATGTTTAACCTGAAAAAGGAAATTGATTAATAAAGGAGAAATTTTAGTTAGATAAAATATAAAAGGATGTATTTTACCTGAAAAAGAAAATTATTTAGTTGTTGAAAAATAGAAAAGGTAATATGTTTAACCTGAAAAAGGAAATTGATTAATAAAGGAGAAATTTTAGTTAGATAAAATATAAAAGGATATTGTATTTTACCTTAAAAAGGAAATTATTAAATTCTTGAAAATAGAAAAGATAATATGTTTAATCTCAAGAAGTAAATTGATTAGTTAGTAGAGTAAGGGTAAATAAGTAAAATCAACAGGTACCGTACCAACCAACCGACCGATCGACCAACCAAACTTTTAATATTTCGGCTTTTATATAATAGTATAGATTTTATTAATTTTAAAAGTAGTTCATATTTACTATTTGGGCTCTATCTCGAGATCTATAAATTAGATTTGGATGATTTTACAGCCCACGCGAAACTCATAAAATTACCTTTAATTTAGTGATGATTTAACAATTATTATCGAAATGAAAAAACTCAAAATCTCAAGAAAAAATATAATTACGAACTTTTTACATTAATCTTATTCAGTGTAGAAGAGCTACATTGATAATTCTATTCAATGTAGAATGCCAAATTATATATGATTTTAATCATTGACATACAGTTTTTCATATTTCAGTAAAAATACACTTTTTAGTTTACATGTTAAAATATAAAATATTTATTATGCTAGATCAAACATTTTTCATCTATTTATTTTATGATCTAACGGTTCTTAATCATTCTTACACTTATTATTAAAACTGTATTTGATTGTTAGCAAAACTATTCAAATAATAAAAGAGTATTTTGATAATCAAAACGAAATATAAGTCGATATCATAAATTGAATTGAATTTTCAACGTGAAAAATCTCAATTTTTCCTCTCTTTTGTTTCTGCGTAGTTTTAATTGGAAAAGAATTGTTAAACTATCACTAAATTAAATATTATTTTGTTAATTTTATGTGGACTATAAAATCATTCAAATCAAATTTTAAGAATTTAAGATAGAGCACAAATATTTATATTAATAACATATAAATTTAAAAAAATTAATATAGTTATAGATATTAAAAAAGAAGCCGTGCAACGTACGAGTTATATGCTAGTAATAGAATAAACTAACAATACATGTACTCTAACATAAAAAATTTTAATTATTCAAATGGATAAAAAAAATTAAAATTTTAAATATGCATAAATAATATTTACTTTTAATAATTTATTTAATATTTAATATATAAATACATTACTTTTATTACATATGAGGATAGCGTAACGGGGAGCGGGGCGGGAAATGAGGAACGGGGGATTTCGGGGCGGGGCGGGTCAAGCTAGGGAGACACTAATCTCCGTCCCCTCCCCGATCCCCGATTTTTTTATAAAACTTTCCTCGCTCCCCATCCTGAATCCGAAAAAATCCTTGAATCCCCGCCCCGTTCGGAATGGGGATCGGATTGGGGTTGGACGGGGCGGGTGAAATACCCGCCCCTAATGGCCAAATTAGTACTCCATCTCATTTCTTTTACACTTTCTTTTGTGGGATGTCCCTCTCAGTTTTTTACATTTCAAAACTTACCCAAAGTAGTAAATTTTTATAATATAAAAATTAACTACATCCAATACTTTCCTCCATTAAACTCACTTTCTTACATAAAATATTGATTAGTCCTATCACTTTACTCATTTTTCTAATTTTTCTTCATTACTTTACACTTTTACTTAACCTCCGTGCCCAACTCATTTGTAAGCAAATGAGACATACGGAGGAATAAGTAGTAAAGTAATATATTTATAATTTTACAAATATAATTAAAATAATATTTACATTTTGTGTATAATCAATATTACAGGCAGTATGCTTACTGATTTATTTATTTTTAAAAGAAAACTATAATGGTTAACAACACTAGCTTAAGCGAATATCAAATGAAGTACATACGGGGGATGGCAAATTAATTCGATCCAAAATTTTACTTTTGGGATATATTGAACTCGAATTTTTGGATATGAATTTAAATTTAAAATCCAAAAATTTTATGATCTGAATTTGAATTAATTTATGTTTAACCATCCAGAACCCGATCCGAAATCCAATTTAAACCCGAAATCCAAAATATACCCAAATGTATGTATGTATGTATATATATATATATATATGTATATATATATATATATATATACATACTATTTTATATATAATATATTGTACATTTTAATATACAATTTAATTAAACATTATATTTTTTATTCAACTTCAAATTTTAATAAAACATTATAATAACTAAAACTTACCACTTATCCTGTCACACACAACCCATAAACCCCAACAAAAAAAAAATAACAAATAATGAGATAGATTAGGGTATTTCTTTGACGTGATGCTTAACACAGACCCGCAACTATAACACTATCGATTTACCGCCTTCCACGATCATAAAGCATTCCACAATTCAGTTGATTTGTTTAGTTCTGCATAATTAAATTAAGAATTGAATTGGGTTAATCAGATTTCAGATATTGTCCAAATTCAAAAATAATTCAGATTTCAGGTACATCCAAACCTGATCCAAAATTCATTGAATTAGATTTGGATTTTAAAATTTAGATATTTTTGGGATTTGGATTTGAATTCAGCAAAATCCGACCCGATTGTCAACCTAAGTACATGAAATGAGCAAATTGGGCAAACCGCTAAGTATACGAAATATATTGAGTTCCAGTTGAAGGACAATCGTTAAAGACACTTCGATAAATTTATTTTTTTATTATGTGTAACTAACACTAAATTCTACCGTTACAAGTTATAATTTTTATTTAACAAAGTAATAATCAAAGTAAACAATAAAATGAGAAAAAAAAAATTCTAGTTGAGCAAGTAAAGTGGAGTCTTTCTTTCTTGTTCAAATGACAATGCATATTATTGGGGAGAACTGCGATTTAATCTCAACCAAATATTTTTACATCGAAATTAAATCTTAGCGACACAATTCATATCCCAAATTATATTCTCATCCTTCATCCCTCCCATCTACCCCACTGCCAACGTCGCTGCCACCACCACCACCCGCCCTCCCTCTCATCCCTCTCTCTCTCTCTACCAACCACCAACAATCTCCACCCCACACTGCCACCCTGCCATCGCCACCATCATCCGCCTTATCCCCCATCTCTCTCTCTCTCTCTCTCTCTCTCTCTCTCTCTCTCTCTCTCTCCCCCCTCTTTCTCAACCATCATCTTCACCCATGTCGCCTCCACCGTCCGCCACCAGTCGACCCGCATTCGCCCCTATCACTCTCTCTCCCCACTCTTTTTTTCGGATTTTCGTTCATATTCTGTGATTTTTTGCATTCTCGAAATTCTGCGGTGTGGTGAGTGTTGCCGGCGATGGTGGTGATTACTGTGTCGACGGTGGTGATTACTGGAGATGACGGTGGTAATTAGTGGATGTTTTGTTAAAAACGTGGTGATTTTATGTTGAATTTGGGTGTTTGGAGATAGTGGTAGAGTGATGATTTGTAGGCAGTTGCCAAAAATTGTGACCAGAGTTAGTGGTGGCCGGAAATGATGGTGGAAGATGGTTAAAATTCGAAGGAGGTGCTAGTGATTTCTGTTTGATGGTGGTGATTTTATTCTGAACAATGGTAATTTTAATGATGACATTGGTGTTAGGTTAGGGGACTTACACAATCCGAGATTCACAAACCACCAATAAAGAGCACATACACAACCAATCGATTAGTTGACCAGATCTACCAAAGCGCAAAACAAGAACAAACAAATACTTGACGTGGAAACACCCACGCCCCAAACTTGTATTATTAATCTTAACAATTATCAATAATATATCAAAATAATAACACCTTAACAGTGTCCCAACCCTGATACTTGAGCCAACAATGCTCAAGCATCTCCCAAACAATACTTAAGACTACATCTCTTAATCTTTCACACCATTAAACAAATACAATATGACTATGTATATATAGCCACCCAAAACTTAGCCACTAAGACTTACCATACTTGTTCTACAAGTCTTACCGTACTTGTTCTACAAGCCAATTTTTGGCACCTAATTTCCCAACTTAGTGATCAAGATATACCATATATAATAATTGTCTACACATACAATTATTATCTTACCCATATATATCTTGAACCACCCAAGCCCATACAATCACATTGGGTTGAAACCCAACAATCCTCCCCTTCAACCCAATACCTATATCGGATTGAACGGTAACCATCAAGCCATCGACGTCCAATCGCCAATGCCTCCTCTCAAACAAGAACCTCTCCTTGCTCTTCTAAACACTGAGTGTCGCTAAAACCCGTTTAGTGAACTCCAAACCATCGTTCTTCACCATAACGATGTATCAATCTACAAAATCACGTGCATCAACCACCACGAGTGCTCTTCCACATGTTGAGTCACCTGATGCTTGCTTTCACAATCCTTCGGTCTCCTGAAGAAAATCCGTAGTATCACCCAAATAGTTCACCTGGTTGATCAAGTCATTGAAACAATTGCGATGACCTCTTCCATCTCAAGTCCGAACACATGATTGATCCATGGTGCAAGTCAATCGCTAAACCGCACGTAACTTTGTCTCTACCCGCTTTAGTAGCAATCTCCTTGTCAACAAATCCTTCATCATGCTCTGCCATACCAATTGAACCTCGAACTTTCCCTCAACCTCATCCATCACGAACCCGAACCTTGGCTTTGATACCACTTGCTAGGTTAGGGGACTTACACAATCCGAGATTCACAAACCACAAATATAGAGCACATACACAACCAATCGATTAGTTGACAAGATCTACCAAAGCGCAAAACAAGAACACACAAATATTTGACGTGGAAACACCCACGCCCCAAACTTGTATTATTAATCTTAACAATTGATACTTAAGACTACATCTCTTAAGCCAACAATGCTCAAGCATCTCCCAAACAATACTTAAGACTACATCTCTTAAGCTTTCACACCTTTAAACAAATACAATATGACTATGTATATATAGCCACCCAAAACTTAGCCACCAAGACTTCCCATACTTGTTCTACAAGTCTTACCATACTTGTTCTACAAGCCAATTCTTGGCACCTAATTTCCCAACTTAGTGATCAAGACATAACATATATAATAATTGTCTATACATACAATTATTATCTAACCCATATATATGTTGAACGTTCCAAGCCCATATAATCACATTGGGTTGAAACCCAACAGTTGGTGATTATAATTGATCGCCGGAGGTGGTGGTTGCCGGAAATGATGGTCACTGGTGGACGAAGGTAGTGGATGGGTGGGTCCAGGTGATAAAATATTAAAATTTTAATAAAAGTAGTGAATGGTGGGAGATGAATATAGGGCATGGAAATGATTTTAATAAAAGTAATGAATGGTGGGAGATGAATATATGATATGAAAATGAGTGGTTAGGATTAAATTTCATATCTCATGGATTCTTACTTGGCAAGAGTCTATATATAATGGGTCCCGGTCCAGTGCAAACGGTTGCTGGCCGTATGCTAACCCCACCGTACCGCGGAAACTTTCCGCGGTACGTGTACAGTACTGTTTTTGGTGTGAAAACAGGGGGGCATTTTCTGCGGTACGGGGCACGTACCGCGGAAACTTTCCGCGGTACGGTGAATTTTTTTTTTAAACCCCAGCCGTTGGATCATTGATCCAACGGCTGAGAAACCGTATGATAAGTAACAGTCACCTGCATACGTTTGCAGGTGACCATTTACCATATATATATAATATATACTAATGCGTCATGATCATGAGCAGCCACAACATCAAATCTTCATGGTTCTAAAATATTTTCAAGGAGTCTTGATAAAGTTAACCAGAACTCAGGATTTTGAAAATCTCCTTAAAGGATCCTGAATCACCCAAAAATTCAAAAACTGACATATAAACCGAAACTGAACCCAACATTCGTAATCCTACACCTTAGACACTATTTCCCGAGTAAAAATTGAATTATACAGTACTGTTTGTTAACAGTCTTTCATTATTTCCCTTTTTTCTTGTTTCGGAGAATCAATAGTGTTTCTTGCTTTCTTTTTTTCAAGTTTGTAAGAACTGTGCTGCTTACCTTTATGTTCTCCACTACTTTCGACCCAAGTATGTTACTAGAATTTATTTGACCAGCTTTTCACGATTTACAACTTGTAAGAATGTCTTCTCTCTTCTTCTACTGTAATTTGTTTTATGACGACTTGTAGATACTTATATAGGCTTACTTATATATTTACCTAGTCATTTTTTCACTAATGTTCGAATTTTCGAGTGTATCCGTTTTTACGGATGAGAAGAGGGATAGCACTAGGTTACAAGAATGCAGATTGCAAGATTATATTCATTTTTAGACTTTATTTTGATTGATTTCATTACTGAAATATTTTTCTAGGTTAAATTATTGTAGGATCCCATGCAGCCAGAGAAGTTGCAGTCTTTGGGCTTTCAAATATAATTAACTTAAGGTGTGAATCGGGAAACCGTTGTTTTGATGGAGAACAACAGTCGAGAAGGCGATTCTCATGTTGCACAGCATAGACGGCGTGATAAGCTAAGAGCTACGCATCAGAATTCTTTTGATCATAGTTTAGAACAATTGTGGCTTCATCAAGTGCAGATCCCGGATCTTGAGCAGCTTCGAAATTTCAAATATGGAGCAACATCGTATGATCAGACTGTGTTCTCCTCCGAAATGCTAAATTCTGTGACCAGAAGTTCACAAGGTTTGTTTAAACAATTTGACACTTTTAGTAATTCTATGATTGGTAGCTATCTTCCTCACCCAAATTCATCGTCCAACCTTAACGTGTTTGCTGATAACTACACGGGTAATCCAAATTCAATTTTTGTCGGAGGAGAAGCAAACGATGTTTGTGCATCTTCATTGTACCCTAGGCAGCCTTATTGCTATAGTTATGATCAAGATGTTGTACATTCATCATTGGTTGAAACTTCTGTGGTTCATCAAAATAGCCACGCGCATTTCGCGGAAATGCAACAACAGTGCAATCCTATATCTTCTCCATTTGACTACCAAAGTTCCCTTCAACAAGTTGTTCCGGACGGAGAGCTTGATATGGCTCGATATAGTGCAAAGGATTCAAATGAGCTTGTCCATTTTCTTCCGAGTTTTGGTGACAGTAACTCATTGTCTACACCGGTAGATCAAGCTTTTGGGCAGTGGAATGTTGAAGGTCAGCTAGCCAAGAAGAGTCAAGATCCACAAGGCTTATCATTGTCGCTTTCGGTTGATTTCAGAGAGTCTGATAACACTCACTATTCAAAAGCCTTGAAGTACTCTAATTACTTGTGTTCGAGTTCTAAGCAGTCAAGTAAAGGGGGCTTTAGCTTCGGATATGGTCGTAGGAACATGTACAATGTTGCAGGGCCTCATGGTCCTTTCACGGGTTATGCGTCTATTTTAAAAGATTCAAAATATCTGAAGCCAACACTGGAGTTATTGGAGGATCTGTGTGGCTCCAAGCAAAAAATATGTGAAATTTACCCTGATAATATAGACGAGGATGAGGATTTTTCTGGAAGCACCGTTAGTGAATCTTCTCTGCCTGCGTATCACAAAAGGATAGCAAATTTGTTGTATCTTCAACAGGAGGTTAGTTTACATCCACCCGGCCAAACTATACTATACTTGCCACATATAATTCAATTCGGATTGTCGTCGTAACTATAAAATATAGACTTCGATAAATTAATTAGACATACAGTGTTTTAGATGCTGTACATCCGATATTTTCATGCATTGTAAGTTTGTACTACCATATATATATATATATATATATACAAGCCCTAGCTAGTACCTGATGCGTAGTGTACACAGTAACACCGATCATCAGCCTAACTCAGAGACAAAAGTTATCAAATAGAAATATGCATTTTTACTTTAGGAAATGACATGAGACTTTTCTCTTATGCAAAATTTACTTTAGAAATTAAGTACTTTCTACAAAGTTGCAATAACACACTACAAGGCCTTTACTCATGGCGGTCAGTTTTCCGGGTCAATAAAAAGGCCATGTTTCTTGATATGAATATATATCAACATATTTGAATTAGTTTATTACCAAAAACATGTCAGGTGATATTGGGTCTATTTCGTTCAGCCCTAAAAATTAATGTTTCAATTCGAGCAAGATCACTGATCAAAGGAGTCATGTCAAATTATTACTTGGTTCTAAAATATTGAGATGTTGGGGGGGTGGAGTACTTAGTAATTGTTAATTATAAAATGTATATATCATTTTTCGAACTTACGAGCACACCAGAACTATTCCTATCATTCTCTACTTGAATATTTGATATCGCTTATGCCACATTCGATCAAGTGAACTTTCAACAAAAATTTAATAGGGCTTTCTATTACAACTATATATATAGTGATTTATCCCGTTTGTGCATTAACAGGTTTGCAGAAAGTACAAACAATATCAGCAGCAAATGCAAATGGTGGTTTCATCATTTGAATCAGTGGAAGGTGTTAGTACTGCAACCCCGTACATTTCAATGGCTCTCAAGACAATTTCAGTGCACTTTCGATGCCTAAAGGACGCTATCTCAGACCAGCTCAAACACACTGGAAAAGATGTAGGAGAGGAATTATCATCACCAACTGCTGGTACAAGCAGTAGTATTAAATTTGGAGGAGATGCAAGGAATTTTCAAAAGCAGAAATCTTGTGCGAATAATAATCATGTTTCCTTTCAACCTAAACCACCTGTTTGGAAGCCTCAGAGAGGCCTACCTGAACGTGCTGTGTCGATTCTTAGAGCTTGGCTTTTCGACCACTTTCTTCACCCGTAAGTACTCCTTACCCCCGTTTCGCCGTCTCCCTCATCTCCTAATCCTTTAAATACTTGTCCTTGATGTGGATTCCATTTTCCTTTACATAGGTACCCAACGGATACTGATAAGCATATGCTGGCTATTCAAACTGGATTAACCCGAAACCAGGTAACAAAATTAATTATAATTAAGTTCACATGGTGATCCCTTCCTTTTGCTTAGCAATAAGATGATCTTTTATATATTTCCTCCGTCCCTCTCATTTCTTTACAATTTTTTCATGGGTTGGCACGTATTTTAAAGTACATATAAAGTATAGTTTCATAATTTATCCTTAAAATATTTGTTTAATAAATATTTAAATATTTAATTTTTATTCAGAAGAAAAAAAAAGTTAAAATAATTTATGAAACTATACTTTATATGATTGTTAAAATGCGTGTCAAACCCTTTGTCCCAAATGTAAAGATCCTGGTGGATCAGGGGAGTATGCATTTTTTGAGTTTCTGTATTTTTTGAGAGTACGACATCAATCATAAACAAGCTAGTGCGTAGCGGTGATTATTCGGTTATTCGATAACCGAATCAAAATATATTTCGGTTAGCAAATACTGATTAATGGAAAAAACCATATCCAAGTAATAAATCGAAATAATTTCGGTTATTTTACCGAAGTAAAATGTTTATTTCGGTTAAAAACGATTATTGAATTAAGAAAGAAAATCATTTCTTTTAGTCACTTTTAATTATTTTAATGATTTTTGCCTTATTTTTCTTTTCAATGCTTTTAAAAATTAAAAGAAATGTACAAATAATAACTACATCAACTATAAATGTCAACAAACTAGCATTATTAATTATCATTAATTAATATTTAATGAAAATTATTAAACAAAATGCAATTATTGTACAAAATTTTAACGCTAGTAAATAATCCAAAGTTATAACAGTTTAAACTTTAATTTAAACAGAAGTATATTGTTAATACAAACCTTAATTTAAATAGAGTTATAACAATTTCAACTTTAATTTAAATAAAAGCATATTGTTACTACAAATTTTAGTTTAAATAGAAGCATATTATCGGTAGTAACTACTTAGTTCAAAAATTTCAAATATTAATCAATAAGTTACTTGAATTCAACAAAAAAACTTCAACTAAAAGAAAAAAAAAAATAGTATTAACATATAATATATGATATATGTATATAGATATAATATAATATGAATATATAGCATGAATATTATATAAATATTATAATATTATAAATATATAATAAAAATATATTATATTTGATATATTTAGGTTAATTCGGTAATTTCGGTAAAAAACTGAAATACCGAATAACAGAAATTTCATAATCGAATTAGAACCGAATTATCGATTAACCGAACCGAATTATTTCGGTTATTTCGGTTCATTATTCGGTTAACCGAATCGAATCTACTAGTGCGCCTTGTGACAGATCACACGCAAATTACAGTCGTGGTGTTGAGGTCATCATTATTGTCACTGTTAATGCCTAAAAATAAACACAGGTCTCAAACTGGTTCATCAATGCACGGGTGCGTATCTGGAAACCAATGGTTGAGGAGATACATTCACTAGAAACAAAAGGTTTGGCAGAAGAAAACTCACACATGACAACAAATAAAGGCCGTGAGAACATGGCTTCATCAGGATATGCTAGCCACCAATACGATTATAACCATCCGGCAAACAGATTATCTGGAACCGATGCATTCACGAACAATGATGGCAGAAGGGAAGATTTATGGAATCAGGAGAAACGAACAAGAACTGAATGTCATATTCCTGTTAGCATAGAAGGGTCCTTATTGAGTTGTATACCATATCAACAACAGCAAGATGGATTTGAAATTGGAGCTGCACATGGAAATGTGTCACTTACATTGGGTCTTACACAAAAAATGCAGTGAGCGTGCAGCAACAAATGCATCAACAAGAGCAACATGGACAACATTTGTGAGGTCACGTACGTGATTCGTGACTTCGTTGATTAATAATTTGTAACGAACTTCTATGGGAATAATAATATGTAAAATAAAGATGGGATCGATAAATGTATTGTTGGCATGAATGTCCTGCATTACATATGCCTAATGCTATTGGAAGGAGATGATCTAGCTTGAAGTAGAAAAATGTACATGACATAAAAAATAACCTTGTGCGTGACATTGTACTTATCTGGTAGTACTTGTTTTTAAATATGCATGTAGATGTAATGGATGCCATATGTTTTGGCGGATAATATAATGTTGTTTAATTTTGCATGTGTCTTTTTTTTAGTTTGATGATAAAAAAGTTTTGTAGTCGTCAAAATGAGAAAATTGTGTATGGTACCAGATGAAAGTATTTTTAAAGGTATGGTAATTGGGCTGGTCATATTGCGGGCTGATACGGTATTGTGGTGGTTGTCCAGTGCTTATAAGTTGGTGGATTGGTAAAATTTATCAGCCCAACGATATATGGTGATCACCTGTATATAGATATTGGGTGGTGATATATGCAAACCCAATTTATGGTTGCACACCCTAATCATATTATTTGATAATAATAACTAGCGTTATACCCGTGCTACGCACCGAACGGTAAAATCAATTAATTAATATAAACATATTATTTTAATCATTATTTAGGAGAAAAGTTAATTTCATGAGAATGTAATTAATTTAAGTATAGAATAACTTATTCGTCATTTTATACCAATTGCAATAAAATTAATATTATCAAACAATTATCATAACATTCACATCCCCCGTTGAAACGCTCTAAACCCCTCTTTATTATTTTTCTTAATATTTTTCATTTGATTTTTCTCATTTTTCGGAATCTTTCTACCAAGTTCATAAGTTTTTTACCCATAATTTAAGTTTTGTTCTTTTGGAAATTTGGTTTATTTAAATGTAAAGTATCGTGGGTTTCTAGAATTTTTATCATAGTAATTTAATCAAAAATTTAAATGGGTTGCGATCAATCTTTCAAATACATATTGAAAATTCATAAACACTTATTTCTCACGATCATAGTAAATCATAAGATTGCCTCTCAAAAAAATGTAGCATATTTCAGCAATGTGAGAAAGGATCTCTATTATGTAAAATCCATTAAACGAACGTAGTTATGTAGTTATGATAAAGGAAACTTTCTTATAACCTAGTTTCATATGTGTTTGCTCAATATCATTTTTACATATTGTATGTTCTTTTATTAGTAAATTGATTTACTAATGAAAAATAAATATTATCAATCAACCAAACATATCCAACATATCCCATTCTTAGAGTAAGATATGACTATTAGAGTTATGGTGAATGCCCTCAACTTGTTTTTAATGATAACTTAAAATGTGTATATTCACTTTAGGAGTTTGAAGGTAGTTTTTTTTTTAAAAAAAAATTTCTATTAGAACATGGTATATTAAATATTAATTTTCTCTTACCCGTAAAAAGGGGTGACAAATTAATTCGATCTAATAGTACCCGATCCAAAACCCAAATTTTTGGATGTACCGAACCCGAATTTTCGGATTCAAGTTTGGAATTAAATTTTAAACCCGAAATAGTTTCGATTTGTATTTGGATTTCAGTTGTACCGAACGATATCTGATCCAAAACCCGATCAAATTTCGAAACCTGATACATTTGTTTTGTTTAGACAAAACTAAACTAATAAATATCTTTGTTTGTTTAGAATCTATCTACCAAGTTGCTAAGTTTTTTTTTACCTATATTTGAAGTTATGTTAATATTAAAAATAAATATTAACAACCAACCAAGCGAATTTGATATATCTGTTCTTAGATTATGATGTGGAAACTGAATACTATTAATTTAATTCAAGAATATAAAATAAAAAAGGGAACCTTTTATTAGAACAATATATAATTTTATGTATTGACCTATCTAGATAGCAATAATAGTGATTTTTATAACGATGGCTATAGTCATTCCTCTCTCTGCTCCTCTCCCAAAAAATACTAAACAAAAGTTTAGGGGCTGACATCAATTTTGGTTGATAATAAGCCCACCTTTAGTTGTTTTGCTTGATTTTGCTCTGTTTTTTCAATAAAAATCTCTCTTTATTGAGATCCTAGTAACCCGTTGGTAGGTTTCATCTACTGATATATTGGATTTTGTATTTTGTCCTTGTGAATGATAACTTCCGTTTTTTCCTTGAGTTTACTTTATTTTTCAATAAATATATTGGGTTTTGTTATTTCTTTTTGTGAGGGTAGGTTCTTTTATTTTGGCATCCGAAATCTTAGATCTACGGGATTTTGTTATATTGGTTCATTGATTTAGATAGTATAGAATCGTAGCTATGGTCGGTTGTTCGAATTGATTTGGATTTTGTTATATTGGTTCTTATAGCAATTTATGAGAAAATTTAAAAATTTTGAATATTTTTTGTAGATGTCGTATGTCCTTTTATTGATATATTAATTATATATATAAAAAAGTGATTTATAAGAATTGTTGCGCTGAGTTGACGAATTTGATATAAAAATATTCAATAACTATATTTTCATTAACTCTGTAATGTGATAATTTATACATCAAATAATGTCTAATACTATTATAAAGTATATTTAGTATTTTGAATATTTCAAATATCTTGTCAGGTCAATTTGTTTATCTCATTAATTATTACATAGCTAAAAAAAAATCGACAAGTAAAATGTTAAAGATAATTAGTTTAAAATTCATTTTAATATTTTAACTGGTTGTTAGGTTTTTTTTAATAATTGATTATTTAGAATTTGTCACCCCTTTTCAATAATAGTAGATTTATTCAAATTTGATTCCAGCTTATGATTGATAGTTTGAGATATTAAAATACTATATTATATAATATAGATAAAAGAGACTCATGTATTAGAATAATATATTTATTTTAAAATCATTTAATAAACACACAATTTTCGAAAATGACTATTGTAATAACCGCGAATATTTCGAATAAAATTTCCTATCGATATTTAAATTTTATTTAAGAGCGATGCGTTATTATATTTTAATTAGCGCATTTTTAAAAAAAAATTGGAATTTTATATATTCGTTTTATATTTAATTAGTTACATTTATTTAGTGTTTACTAAAATTAGAAAAATATTTAGGAAAATATGATTTTAATTTTATTTTGGATCGGATTTATTTTAGAAAACGGAATTAGAGTCCCGTTTTAATTGACCAGCACGAGGAGAGACAACATTACAGATATTGAGGAGCACACCATCACCTTTTCCAGGATTTACTCCCCAAATTCTACAGCTTTTATTTTTTTAATAGATAGAAATAGACCTTATATATATATATTACAAAATGATACAAACACACACAAACCAGATACGTTTTGTTTAGTCAGATAAAAAAAACCCACAGGTTTTACTTTCTCGCTCTGCACAAACCAAAAACCTTACAGGTAGTTTACACTTATATTTTTTTTTTAGAATTCATTCTGGGTTTTAAGTTTTTTTTTTATTCGTTGTTGTTGATGGTTAGATTATCGTTGGGTTTTATTTGTGTTATAATCGGAGAGTGAAGAGAGAACAGGGGTGCTGAGTGTTATTATGTAATCGAAAATTGTGGGTTGTAATCGGAGTTGTGGGGGTTGAAGAACCACCACCGATTGGTGGTGGTGGTGGTGGTTAGGAGGGATCGAGGGGAAGAGGGAGACAGAGAGGGCGAGAGGTTGACAGAGATTGGGAGAAGACGAGAGAGAGAAGTCGAGAGAGAAGTGGGAGGCGGAGGGAGAGAAGTCGAGAGAGAGAAAGGGGGAGGGAAAGAGAGAGAGAGAGAGAGAGAGAGAGAGAGAGAGAGAGAGAGAGAGAGAGAGAGGAAAGATGAGAGAGAGAGAGAGTAGGGGGAGAGAGATTTCTAACGAACGTTGGTGGCGCGTGGGCCCCACGCACCGTCGGAGATACTGAAAAAAAACTGTTTTCACCATACTGTTTAATCGAGTAATAATTGGAATAATATATATATATATATATATATATAATAAAAAAATAAAAAGAGGTTAAATATTCTTTTTAAAATTAGTTTCAAATAATTGAATTATTATTTTTGAAATTTTGAAAAATAAAAAGGAGTTATAAAATTGTAATATTATTAATAATTGTGAGAAATAAAACGAGTTTAATAAAATGGTGATTGATTTATTAATTAAATATATAAGAATATTTTGTGGCGAAAATTAGAGATTTAATGATTTATTAATAAAAGAGGGAATATTTATGAATAATAGCGTAAAATATGGTTTTTATTTAAAAAGAGTTAATTTGTGATTTTTGGACGAAAATTAGATATTTAATAATTTGTCGATAAAAAGAGAATAATTGTGAATAAATAGGATTAAAAAGCGATATAATTTTTGGAGATTTATATTTATCGTTTCCGGATTATTTAATTAACCGGATCGGGTTAGATTATTTTAGAGATTAAAATCGGAGTAATAGTTAATTATTTACGAGATTAAAAATAGAGTATTGCCGTTAATTTCCGTAACCCTATTTTCGTTTTAAGCCGGATTTACGGATAATTAATAGGATTTATTTTCGAGATTTAATTCCTGAGTTCGAAGAGAGATTTATTTATCCGAGAATTATTTTTCGTTAATTATCGTAGAGATTTTCGAGAGATATTTTATTATTATATTTAAATATTATATTATCGGTTGAGAAATATTCTATTTTTGACGAAGCGCTCACATATTTTTTGTTGCCATTTTTAGAGAATAAATTCCAAGCCGTAGACCGAAGCCGAGTTCACGGGTAGAGTACAAATTTTATCTACACTTATTTGCACTCCGAGATCGAGGCAAGTTCATTCCTACCCTAACTTTTAGAGATTTGAATTTCTGTTCGTATTATTTCATTCCTTATTTAATTTCGAGCTGTCAATTATGAGATTTATTTATTCTTTTGAGCATTATTTTCTCGTTACGATATCTTGTTACTGTTAAAATTAGTTTATTTGTGAATTATATCCCTTATAAGCGTGGAATTAATTTCTTTGCTATCGGGTCGATCTCATTAATTCGAGACGACTATTATTATGATTCAGTGAAACTATTCTCATTTATTCGAGATAGTTAGATTTATTCTTTTCAGTCGAATTTATTGTACAAATTCGACAATAATTATTGATTATCTTTTAGTTGGTTCGTCTCTCGAATCAATAAATAAGAGTTATAAAAAATTAGGATCGTTAGAGTTTTACTCGTTGATCAAGTGAAAAATATTCTATTTAACGTTCATCGATTATGAGTATTATAAATATTTGAGGTGTACTATTTGTACAGTACGACTCCAAATTACTTCATTTCAGACTATCCTCAATATTTCGAGATGGTTGACTTTATTGTCGAGGGTTGGCATCTTGTTCGTGTCAACTAATAAAATATTATCATTGAGAATTTACCTCAGTCTATTGATCGGATTGGTGGAACAATTGAGTCGGTCTGGCAGTCCGCTAGATTTGTAAATATTTTCCTGGAAGAATTATCTCAAGACTATCTGTTCATCAAATATTCGGGAATTCTGTATTCTACTGGTCAATTTTGGGAAAGAGGCCCATTTTAGAGAAAGAGAGACTTGTGTACCGTTATGCGGACACGAGATATATTGGCACTATGCTGCCAGGGTTTAATTAATAACCCCTATGATGCTAGCATTCATGCATTTATAATATATTGTTGATAGCGTATTGTAGCCGTGATCGGGCGAAGTGCGATATCATTGGAGGACGGTATTTCCGGTCGGATAGTTGATCGCCCCACCGAGATACCGAGAGGTGGAAGACCAGTTTATTCTTAAATCATGAGTCAATAGAGTTATATCAATTGAGTCTTTCGAGCATTCTATTTTCGAGATGAGTATTGAGTCTTTCGAGCATTCTAATTTCGAGATGAGTATTGAGTCTTTCGAGCATTCTATTTTCGAGGTGAATATTGAGTCTTTCGAGTATTCTGTTTTCGAGATGAGTATTAAGTCTTTTGAGCATTCTGCTTTCGAAATGAGTATTGACTAAATCCAGATTGTGATATTCCATTGATTTTAATATTTCGAGTATCCCTTTCGGTAAATCTTATTGTAATTATATACCGAGTAAGAAGAGAACTTGGTGAGCACTGTAGTTGCTCATTCTTGCTTTACAACATTTTTATTCAGCTATCAAGAGGGAGAGAGGCGAGACGTCCAACCAGGGATCCAAAGGAAAGGAGAAAGCCCCAGGCTATGCTGACGAGAACTAGAATTTCTAGCTGGAATTTTTAATCTATCTACTTTTGTAAACATATGTAAGATATTATCCCGAGATGTAATATGTCGTATTATAACAATGTGTGAGACTGATCTTGGATTTGCGGAGTGGGACACTTATGCTCCGTTGTATTAAATATTTTGCTTTATTATTAAGTAACGTGTGCTACAGGATGTTGAGACAATGTGACGACCCGGGTCTCCGGTCAGGGTGGATCTGGGGGCATCACAAAGTTGGTATCAGAGCATTAGTTATATTTTTAGGAATCGTACGAGCCTTGGAGTATAACCCGATGCGAGAATTTCGAGATATAATACGATCCTAGAACTATAACGCGACGTGAGAATTTAGAGATATACTATACGATGTTGAGATTTTGGCACTTAGCACCTTACGCCTTTTTATATATATTTATAGGCATATCTAGTCTATTGAAACCTGACCAAGAATTGTCGTATTTTGTAGATGTCTACTTCCAGACCAGCTGACTTTCGTTCTACCCGAGATAGATCCCCTACACCTTATTCACATGGTACCCTTGTTCCCGATTAAATTAAGATAGGATGCCTAATTTCCCATTATAATTGAGATCGGATGATACCTTACAGAGTTTCCACATTTTGTAGAAGTTGTCAATACCTTTACCAGAGAGTTGTAATAGCGCGAGTTACGTGCACCAGAGATATAACTTATAGAGGTTGAAATAGTTCTCTATGATATTGTGTTTTTAGTACATCCACTCTTAGAGATTTTCTTCCCTGACGAGCTATCAAAGTCTACGAGTGCCGCTTTTATTCGAGAATCGATAGTTGTTCCTAAGAGCTTATGTTGTGATAGGAAATCACTCCTTAAATAACTTCCTTAACAATGATTATCGATGATTTTTATCATTCGAATTTACTCAGACAATATCTATCCTGTTTAGAAGGACCTATAGTATTCAGAGGTTCATTTACAGAGCATTATGTACTTCTATAAATATAAATCTCTTTCATATTCCTTCCTATATATGACGCCCTTTGTGATACTGAGATGAACAACCCTACTTATACAGGGGAAGACTATCTGTCTCTGTGATAGAAGTCTGGTGGGATGCCACCATTTGTACTGTTGTTTGTTAATTAGAGTACTAAAGGCTGGCCACCTTCTGTACTATGACAGTTGTCCTAATGATACATGCAACAAAACAAATGTTCGATGATCATAATGATCTCTCAGATAATCCTTTTGTTATTCCCAGATTACACACTTGTACAATTGTAGAAGGGGGGGTTGAATACAATTCTTCATATTTATAAATTTCTGATA
Organism: Saposhnikovia divaricata; assembly: GCA_036435485.1. Taxonomy (NCBI): domain Eukaryota; kingdom Viridiplantae; phylum Streptophyta; class Magnoliopsida; order Apiales; family Apiaceae; genus Saposhnikovia; species Saposhnikovia divaricata. The sequence goes on along the minus strand of CM071594.1, from coordinate 46,527,636 downwards.
AGAACTCCAGAAATCTATACTTAGATAATTGCTTGTAAAAGATAAATGCACAAACACATAAAAATCAGGTGGTTAAATGCACCACCTGAAGCTTTTATTCGAAGAAAACTCTGTGATACAAAAGTACACAGCTTCTGTTTTACAACTCTTTGCTTTCTAAGAATATTCAATAGAAACCCTAAGCAAGATGTATCTGTTTTCTTAACCTACAAAGAGTTGCTACACTTGGTTATAAATCCCAAGTTTTACAAGTACTACTGGAACAAGATAATATTAATCTAATTCTAGTTGACTTGCTACTACACTCCAAATACACATGTAGCCGAAAGGTTGTCCTTGTGTTCAGACATGTCTCCTGCACCTTTCTTGTATTCATAGTGTAAATGGAATTCTTCTTTCTTCTGTGTTTCCAAAGTATGGCTGCCATACTGCTTTTTGTATCTACTATCAACCCATGTGATCTGTCAGTCAAACATGTCCTTATCAACTGCTAATCCCCAGCTAATCATAGAAGACAGTGTCAATGATTATCCGTTGATGTTGTACATTGACATCCGTTGATGATGTATTGAGCGGTATCCGTTGATATTGAGACTTGAGCTGTATCCGTTGATAGAGTGGATTTGAGTTGCATCCGTTGATAGAGTTTTGTCTTCATCTGTTGATACACTTTCACTTAGACAGAATTACATAGCATAGCTTATTTACAATTGGCTACCCTATTCTGCCTATCCGTTGATGGTCAACATGACTGTGGATAAAAACACTATCAACTGATAACATAGAGATACTGCAGTATGCTACAAAACCTCATCCGTTGATGAGCTACCTGTCAACGGATAGAGTTATAAATCCTCATCCGTTGACAGCTACAAAACCTTATACAATTTGATTGATTGTGAAGTTATCATCAAGTACAACATATTCCTAACAATCTCCCCCAATTTATACTTGATGGCAATAAAGCATAAATTCAGGACCTTGATGATAACAAAACATTCCTAAGGATATATAAAGAACAATGCATAAATTGTATTAAGCTACAAAAATTAAAAACTGAAAGTTTGAGAAATTTACAGAGAAGTGCTCCTCTAGACTGAGCAGATTAAGACTGTTTCTTTTCTCTTGTTGGCATCACCCTTGATTTTCCTTCTTTGGCAGAGTTGGACTCAATCTGTATTTGGAGTTGCCTATAGAAGGCATCTTCTTCATCTACCTTTGGATTTAGCTTTTGTTGTAACCATCTCAGGTATTGAGAACTAGCCTTTGGTAGTTGGTCTTCTAACCTGAAGAATCTCCTGTTACCATCTTCATCCCTGAACTCCATCATCCAGAAGGGTTGAAGGTGGATTTTCTGTCCATTGTATGGGATCTTCATTTTCCTTGGTAGACTTGATGGTGAGTTCCATTCCCTCCTTATTTGTTCTATTCTGTCCAGTATCTCCCCTTTTGCTATCTTGGAGAACCCTGTGTATCTCTTGATTGCAGAGAACACTTTGGTTAAGGTATGATAATTTTCTCCAAGAACCCTTTGTAGTGGCCATGTCCTTTCCATTCCTCCCTTGTATACAAAGACCAATCTTTCAGGCAAATGTTTATATTTGTCAATTCCTCTTACTTCTGACAATTCATCCAGATAAAGATTCATGCCAGAGTATTCTTCAATATCTGCCTGATAGATAAAATCATCCTTGTTTTCCAAGATTGGCTGCCTGACAATTGCAGGTACCCTAGCAACTTGAATTGGTTCCTTTGAAGGTTGCTTCCTTGGTTTCCTTTTCTTCTGTATAGGCTTCTGTTGAGGCTTCAGCAAGAATGAAGGAACCTCAATGGAGTCAAGATTCATTGGTTCCTCTTTAGGTACTATAGGATCACCATGGAAATTCACAGCTGGGTTGAATACTTTTACAGAAGTAGGTTGTGATGAGCCAACTGTCTCCTTGTTTTCAATTTCTGGAGAGACAGGCCTCCTTGCCTTTGATTTTATTCTCTTAGATTTGGATTTGGGGACTGATTTCCCTTTCTTTTTGAATTTGGGGACTTCCTCAGGTTCCCTCAATTCATCCTCTACCTCATCCATTAACTCTTGAGCCAGCCTTGCTTGCTTCTCATCTGAGTTTTCATATTGATATTCAGTGCTTGGTTGAGATTCTCTTAGCAGCCTTGAAGTCTCTTCTCTCTTGGCTTCAACAAATCTAGGATGGCTGTTGGATATGTTTAGAACTTTTCCATTCCTTATGATTACAGCCATCCATTCTCTTACACAACTGTTAGTCTTCTCCTTGAATTCCTTAATTTGCTTACCCATCAGCTTCTCTTCATCATCCTTGGGAAATGGAAAGTCCAGTTGTAACTTGTTCTTCCCATTTGCTTTTGGTGGTGAGTAGGGTCTTGTTTTGATGTAGGGTTCAAATTCTTTAACATGAGAAGGCTCAACATCATAGAATGTAGGAGCCACAATTGCTGGAGTGAGCACCTTCAGAATTGTGGTAGATATTGTTGGAGCTGAGGTTTGGCTAGAGAACAGAGTTGATGCAATAGATTGATTGATCAATCTTTCTGTCCTCATTATCCTTTCATAGTTTTCATCTTTTGTAGAGCTTCAATTTTGGCTAGCTTTTCCTCTTCTGTCAAGTTTGAGAAATCAAACTCTTCAGATAGAGCTACTTGTACAGGTTTGGATTTGCTGGGGGAAGCTGTGACAATGAAGTCCTGTGGATTGACCACTATGGTAAGCTGCTGCTCCCCCTCACTTGCTGCTTCCCTTTTTTCAGAAATTAAGATTTGACTTGTAGTTGCCACAGCCTCTTCCACTTTCTCCCCCTTTTTGTTAGCATCAAGGGTTTGACTAGAAGTTGGGGCTGAAACTAACTTTTCTAGCAGTTGGGTTTGCAGTTTTTGATGTTGAAGAAATTGCTCCATCTGGGATTCCATCTTTTCCACTCTTGAGGTGAGGAGTTGCACAGACTTAGCCAGGTTGTCTTCTTTGATGAAACTTTGTTGCAACACCCTCTGAGTGGCTGTAGGAGCTAGTTGCTCTAACTTGGAATCCACAGAGATCTTTACATCTTTGATTTCTTGTTTGACCTCCTCTAAGTTGGATCTCTGAATCACCATTTGCATCTTTTGTAACTTAAGGGAGTCAATTGCCTATTGAAGAACAACCTTTCTCTGTGGATCTGCTTCTGGGTGCTCAGCCAGGGCAGATTTATATTGCCTTATGATTTCCATATCAAGTTGATGATAGGTGTAGTTGTGAGCAAATGTAAAATCATGAATACTGCTACCACCTTCATCTTCAGGGCTCTGGCTGTCTTCATCTTCAGAATCTTCAAATTCTTCACTCTCAGCAGTGGTTGGCAGAGCTTCTATAGATTCCTTAGCTCTAAGTAGAGACTGTGAGGTATGCACTAGGTGCATTGCCTCCTCTGCTTCCACATTGCCCTGTTGTGCCAGAATTTGATAGGCAGGAACAGGGTGAGTAAAGGTTTCAGCATCCAAAGAAATGGAATCAATCATGGACTGATATTCTCTTTGATATTCCATTTCCTTGGCTGCATCCTCAACCTCCATTGACTCACTAGCAATGCCTGCTTCTTCCATCCTTATTTCTCCTGTAGTCCCTTCTCTCCCCTCGTCTCTCTTTTCTTGCATCAAGGGCTCCCCTTGGCCCACACCTCTCACACCCTCACCTTCACCTAGTAAGGTGGAACTCTCAAACTCTCCTTTTGCCTGACCGGAAGAAATGGCCAGCCTCTCATTATTTACCTCTCCTTTTGCCTGCTCACAAGGCAGCCTCTCACTCCCTTCCCTCAATCCTAAAAGTGTTTCAACTACTGAGAACTCCTCAACACTTGACACAGGAATGTCAGATATAGCAGTAGTAGAGTGAGTTATCAACGGATAAGGAATATCCGTTGATGGAGTAGTTATAGCTGTCAACGGATGGCTAGATAGAGGCGTATCCGTTGATGGAGAAACACTTGTCAACGGATGAAGGATATCCGTTGAGGAAGGAATAATTTTATCCGTTGAAGAGAAAACCAACACTGAATCTGTGGAGATTGATTTTGTAAGAACCCAAATTTTCGGTAGAATTAAAACTTTTATTATTAAGAATAGGTATATACGTGAATAGTGTTGTCATACGTGAATAGTAATTTGGTGGATGAATAATAATTTTGAGGATTAGGAAAAGTTTTCATGTCACCTATGTACGAGACGTAGAATGGATATTCCGAAGTCGTACTAGTGACCCATGGAGTAAATAAGTGTATGTAAAGACGATCGGAATTCAGAGAATCCAAACTTTATTTTATTCCAATTTTGACAGAGGAGTCAGGGATATATATTATGAGAGGAAAATGGGATTGAGGATGAAACCCTAGAGGTGAGGAATAGAGAATACTTGAGAAAATCGGGAGGACGTTTCCAGAGATAAAGAGAGAATAAACAAGGAATGTTGGATTTAATATTGGATTATAGATTGAACACATGACAAGATTAAATACCATGCAAGATTATTAAGTGCAACAAATCAATAGAAGTAGTGTGAAACCAAACAAGATGCAAGTGGATTAAGAATAGTACAAGGTGAGGTGTTCTTGTTAAAACCATGCAAATAAAACACCTAAACTCTCCCATTACTTGACACTTGTGTGGAAGGAGAATATGAAGAGTAGCACAGCTGATATACATTACTTACAAGCCTAATAATTCATTTCTAACACCAAAAATATCAACCAAGCAAGCCAAACACTTTTCTCTCTTTCCTTCCCCATTTTCCAGCAGATCAGATTTTTCAGAGCAGGGATCTTTCCGATTTTTTTTTTCACCCAGTTCTACTCATTTAAAAATTATGAAAAAATTCACGAAGCTTCTGCACATCAAGATGAAGTTGTGGATTTAATTTCATAATTTTTGAAGATCGTTTGAGTGGTCAAATAAATTCGAGAAAATCGCTCTGTTTTTCCCCTTGAAGAACCCACTTCGAATTTTTGAAGTTTTGAGATTTCAAAATCCAACTTCCAACCATCATTTGATCTTGAAACTTTTATGGTAAGTCCTATATTTCATATAAATGATCTCCTAAGAGTTTTAGCTTCAAACTCCTTTGTTTCCATTTTCAAATAAATCCTCAAAGTGGAGGGTGAATAGTAACCTTCATAAACTAATCTTGATTTCTTTGATTTCTTTGGTTGATTTAGCAAGCTTAAGACTACCCAAGGCTATTATAAGGTGTACAGAGCTTTGTTAGTGTTGTGAGAGTATCAAGAAAGGTATAAACCTCAACTTTACCTTTTATATATATGAGTTTTGGTGAAGTTTTGATGCTAGTGTAAAGATTAGTTCATGTTAAGAATTTATATGATTGTTTAGCTTTGTCTTGAGGTGTATATGTTGAGTGGTGGTCATTGGACCTTACCACTGCCCTTAGAGGCCTAGTATGAGTGTTGGTGTGTAATATTAGAGTTTGGGTTGCCTTGTATGGCTTGATTGAGGAGTTACAAAAATGGTAATGTTCGATTTAGAGCCGTTATAATGCCCAAATTTCTTGAACAATGTTGACAGTAGCTACCCGAGTCCTTAAACATGTTTAAATTGCAACCACTGACCATATTGGGTAGGTTTTGGATTCTAGTTTATGTGGCCGCAAGAATCGTGTCAAAAGAGTTTACGGTTTGTGAGTAATGACCGTTTTAGTGAAAGCGATTCGAGAAACCATGTCGCAGAAATGTATCAACTTTGAGGTTAAGTTTGAGACCCTTAAAAATTGAATTAGAGTATGATATTTTGAGGATAAATACTAAGGTCAGTTAGAAAGGTTTGTACGAAGGTTTCGAGTTAAAAAGATTATTTTTCGATTTTATAAAAAGGGCGTAAGCCGAGATTGCGCAAGTGGAAAACCCCTTAGAAAGACCATAAGACTCACTGCATAGCCACTGCCCTGTTTTGAAAATTCCGAAAAATGAGCCTTCTGACCAGAGCCAAGTTTTGAGTTAGTTACCTTCTAGACATTCCCTAGATCGTGTACGCGAAAACGGTGCGTCATTTGGGTTAACGGTTATCGAGTTATGAACATTTTAGTGAAAGAGGTGCAAATAGTAAAACCCGTAGTTGACTGAACTTCAAAAATACAATTCCCCTGCCTAGACCCGTAGATTTGAATCGAAACTTTTATGATAAATATTACAAATACCAAAGGTGATTTTAGAGGTGGTTTCGTATTTAAATACATTCCCGGTGATTTATTAAAAGTGTTGGAGTGCGAGTCACGGAATAGTGAATCTCAGGAAAGTCAACTCTAGAGGTGCTACTTGACCATCCGCTTTGGCTGAGTTAAAAGAGGAATTTCGAGTCGACTAAAACATGAAACTTGTTAAGAATTATCAAGGCAACATATTGGTGTAAAGAACGAGGTTAAAAATGGTTAAGTATAACATGGACTTAGACGAGTCTAGAGGGACCCCTTAGTGCTTTGTTTTGATTGACTTCAGTGTCTAAGTGTTGGACTATTATTGGATTGTATAGGGGATTAATAGCATGTTTTCTTGACTTTATTTAGATTGTCGGACCCCGCTACCAGCCGTTACTGCATCAGGAGTACCAGGCAAGTATACTAACTCTTACTCTATCATTCAGAGTAGAGATGTTTTGTGTTATAAAATGTTCGTAATGGTAGTTATATGTGAATTATTATATTGAGGAGATAAGGGAAGTATGGTTAGGAGTAACTTACGTTTCCCTTTAGATGATGTAACATGAGGAGTAAATAGTGAATACGAAGTAGTGAGGAGTTGGATTTTCTTCAAAAACCCGGACAAAGATTTTAAAGAATTTCGCAATAATGAACCTAAAGGAAACATCACCAATAATCTAGCGTTTATTAATCAAGTAGATACTTGGGTAGCATTTACTGATTAAATGAACCTTATTCGTCTAATTAGATTTATTTAATTAGAAGAATATTATTTTCAAAAAAATGTTTTCTTAAAACAACTTTGTCCGGAGAAATATCAATGTTGATTTACAAATTATTCTATCGAGGTGATTACTTTTAGAGATGTTTTCTTCTTGCAATATATATATATATATATATATATATATATATATATATATATATATATATATATATATATATATATATATATATATATTATTTTTGAGCTGTTACTTGAATAATATTATTATGCTAGATGTTCTATTTTAGTTCATGAGATGGTCCGTATTGTGGGACATTTATCGAGTTACTTCATTCGTACTCGAAGAGGAGATAATAAAGGCGTATTAATAATATCTTCATACTATATATTTACTGTTATTTAAGGGTGGAGTTATGTATATATTTATATATACTGACATGGGTCCTTCATTCTGGATTCATAGTCAGAACAATCTTTCATAAATATTTTCCTCCACTCATTCGGAAGGAGAACCAAATTATTGGAGGTGTATATCGTTCATTGTTTCTGAACGATATTGGAGTATTAATTCGTTTCAAAATAAATAAAGGTGCACGTGTTATTTCACCGTGATGCCTAAGCTATTTGTTGTTAAAGGTGATCGAAGATTCCGACACCTAATATCCTGGACTGAAAGTGCGTAAGAGACCGGGACAGGGCCGGCTCAGCACATAAATCGATGAAAGTGCGTACGAGACCGGGACAGGGCCGGCTCGGCACATAAATTGATGAAAATGACCGGAGTAACGCACCGGCCCAACTAAGGGTGAGGGTCCGAGTCTGTCGACTCATCCTTATGAGGAATATTATTGGATGGTTCGAGACGTCGACTGTCCTTTCTATCGATAGAAAAATTGAGATGTGACAATGGATTGATCATCCATTACTTGATGCAGCGTTCGAGGAAAAGTCCAATCATTGATTCTCTAGCTATTAACCGATGCCTTTGTGGTTCGGATTAACTAGGGTATCGATCTGAGAAATTATTATATTATATTATTATATTGAGGAGTTTGAGCAATTATCATGTTACCGTTGAGTAATATGGAGAAGTTATTGAGATGTATTTATTCCATCATTTGGGTATTAAAATTTCGAGATAAATCTCTTTTCAAAATAAATATATATCCGTATGAGGGGAAAAGTTCTTGTAGAGCGGTTTAGTAATATTTTGTGTGAATTGTTGGGAATAAGGGATAGTTATAACCTTGCTGGGCATTCTTTGGCTCATTCTTGTTATTTTATATATTGTTAAGCAGCGGCATCCAGGGCTAACTCAAGTATGGCCAATCGAGGCAAGGGGAAAGCGACGAACTACTGATTCAGCGCGGTGGCCTTGTAGTATCTAAGTAAGGTGGAAGCTGAAGAGTAGTGGTTTAGTATTTTGTTATCTAGTATTTTGGAATTGTAATAACATTCAGAAATTCTAGTAGATGAACTCGTGTTGTATTAACCTTTGATTTATGGAATGCTTGTTCTAAGACTATAACCCGTGGAGTAATTGTGGAGTCTATTAAGAATATTGTTGTAGATTATATTATGAGCAGGTGATTGTATATTCCGCAAGAGGTGTGACAACCTAGATTCCGGTAGGGAATTTGGGGGTGTTACAGTAATGGTATCAGAGCGATAGGTTATAAACCTTAGAACAAGAGTTTTAGAAACCGAGAGACCGAGATGGAAGTTCGGTAGTAGAACCTTAAGGGGTAGTTAGGGTAGAGGCATGATGGCCCAGACCAGTAGTAGAATCAGTTGGGACGAGAAAAATGTGTATCCATGATTATTGAAGGAGTTAAAAGTTATATGGATCCGTAGATATATATATGTGTAGTTGCAAATGCATTTATATATATTTATGTGCATGTGTATATACTGTTTGCTTCGTAAATAAGTGTTTCATGAGTATGTAGTTTCATCGAACCGACTGATTTATTAAGTTTTCTTTTATTATAGGAGAGGAACGAGGCGCCAGGTACACAGTTTCTTAAATTTTGGGAATGCATAGATTAATGATGAGTTAGTGTAAAAATAGAGGCATGTTAAGGAATAAGAGGGTTATCGGAGATGGAATAGCGTTATAATATGAGAATGTATAACTGGAAGTAGAAAGCATAGTACGGGTAAGGCGAATATATTGACTAGTAGAGTACGAGACAATTAACCTTAGTTGTTACCTGCGTTGATTCCGAGGACGGAATCCTTTTAAGGAGGGAAGATTGTAAGAACCCAAATTTTCGGTAGAATTAAAACTTTTATTATTAAGAATAGGTATATACGTGAATAGTGTTGTCATACGTGAATAGTAATTTGGTGGATGAATAATAATTTTGAGGATTAGGAAAAGTTTTCATGTCACCTATGTACGAGACGTAGAATGGATATTCCGAAGTCGTACTAGTGACCCATGGAGTAAATAAGTGTATGTAAAGACGATCGGAATTCAGAGAATCCAAACTTTATTTTATTCCAATTTTGACAGAGGAGTCAGGGATATATATTATGAGAGGAAAATGGGATTGAGGATGAAACCCTAGAGGTGAGGAATAGAGAATACTTGAGAAAATCGGGAGGACGTTTCCAGAGATAAAGAGAGAATAAACAAGGAATGTTGGATTTAATATTGGATTATAGATTGAACACATGACAAGATTAAATACCATGCAAGATTATTAAGTGCAACAAATCAATAGAAGTAGTGTGAAACCAAACAAGATGCAAGTGGATTAAGAATAGTACAAGGTGAGGTGTTCTTGTTAAAACCATGCAAATAAAACACCTAAACTCTCCCATTACTTGACACTTGTGTGGAAGGAGAATATGAAGAGTAGCACAGCTGATATACATTACTTACAAGCCTAATAATTCATTTCTAACACCAAAAATATCAACCAAGCAAGCCAAACACTTTTCTCTCTTTCCTTCCCCATTTTCCAGCAGATCAGATTTTTCAGAGCAGGGATCTTTCCGATTTTTTTTTTCACCCAGTTCTACTCATTTAAAAATTATGAAAAAATTCACGAAGCTTCTGCACATCAAGATGAAGTTGTGGATTTAATTTCATAATTTTTGAAGATCGTTTGAGTGGTCAAATAAATTCGAGAAAATCGCTCTGTTTTTCCCCTTGAAGAACCCACTTCGAATTTTTGAAGTTTTGAGATTTCAAAATCCAACTTCCAACCATCATTTGATCTTGAAACTTTTATGGTAAGTCCTATATTTCATATAAATGATCTCCTAAGAGTTTTAGCTTCAAACTCCTTTGTTTCCATTTTCAAATAAATCCTCAAAGTGGAGGGTGAATAGTAACCTTCATAAACTAATCTTGATTTCTTTGATTTCTTTGGTTGATTTAGCAAGCTTAAGACTACCCAAGGCTATTATAAGGTGTACAGAGCTTTGTTAGTGTTGTGAGAGTATCAAGAAAGGTATAAACCTCAACTTTACCTTTTATATATATGAGTTTTGGTGAAGTTTTGATGCTAGTGTAAAGATTAGTTCATGTTAAGAATTTATATGATTGTTTAGCTTTGTCTTGAGGTGTATATGTTGAGTGGTGGTCATTGGACCTTACCACTGCCCTTAGAGGCCTAGTATGAGTGTTGGTGTGTAATATTAGAGTTTGGGTTGCCTTGTATGGCTTGATTGAGGAGTTACAAAAATGGTAATGTTCGATTTAGAGCCGTTATAATGCCCAAATTTCTTGAACAATGTTGACAGTAGCTACCCGAGTCCTTAAACATGTTTAAATTGCAACCACTGACCATATTGGGTAGGTTTTGGATTCTAGTTTATGTGGCCGCAAGAATCGTGTCAAAAGAGTTTACGGTTTGTGAGTAATGACCGTTTTAGTGAAAGCGATTCGAGAAACCATGTCGCAGAAATGTATCAAATTTGAGGTTAAGTTTGAGACCCTTAAAAATTGAATTAGAGTATGATATTTTGAGGATAAATACTAAGGTCAGTTAGAAAGGTTTGTACGAAGGTTTCGAGTTAAAAAGATTATTTTTCGATTTTATAAAAAGGGCGTAAGCCGAGATTGCGCAAGTGGAAAACCCCTTAGAAAGACCATAAGACTCACTGCATAGCCACTGCCCTGTTTTGAAAATTCCGAAAAATGAGCCTTCTGACCAGAGCCAAGTTTTGAGTTAGTTACCTTCTAGACATTCCCTAGATCGTGTACGCGAAAACGGTGCGTCATTTGGGTTAACGGTTATCGAGTTATGAACATTTTAGTGAAAGAGGTGCAAATAGTAAAACCCGTAGTTGACTGAACTTCAAAAATACAATTCCCCTGCCTAGACCCGTAGATTTGAATCGAAACTTTTATGATAAATATTACAAATACCAAAGGTGATTTTAGAGGTGGTTTCGTATTTAAATACATTCCCGGTGATTTATTAAAAGTGTTGGAGTGCGAGTCACGGAATAGTGAATCTCAGGAAAGTCAACTCTAGAGGTGCTACTTGACCATCCGCTTTGGCTGAGTTAAAAGAGGAATTTCGAGTCGACTAAAACATGAAACTTGTTAAGAATTATCAAGGCAACATATTGGTGTAAAGAACGAGGTTAAAAATGGTTAAGTATAACATGGACTTAGACGAGTCTAGAGGGACCCCTTAGTGCTTTGTTTTGATTGACTTAAGTGTCTAAGTGTTGGACTATTATTGGATTGTATAGGGGATTAATAGCATGTTTTCTTGACTTTATTTAGATTGTCGGACCCCGCTACCAGCCGTTACTGCATCAGGAGTACCAGGCAAGTATACTAACTCTTACTCTATCATTCAGAGTAGAGATGTTTTGTGTTATAAAATGTTCGTAATGGTAGTTATATGTGAATTATTATATTGAGGAGATAAGGGAAGTATGGTTAGGAGTAACTTACGTTTCCCTTTAGATGATGTAACATGAGGAGTAAATAGTGAATACGAAGTAGTGAGGAGTTGGATTTTCTTCAAAAACCCGGACAAAGATTTTAAAGAATTTCGCAATAATGAACCTAAAGGAAACATCACCAATAATCTAGCGTTTATTAATCAAGTAGATACTTGGGTAGCATTTACTGATTAAATGAACCTTATTCGTCTAATTAGATTTATTTAATTAGAAGAATATTATTTTCAAAAAAATGTTTTCTTAAAACAACTTTGTCCGGAGAAATATCAATGTTGATTTACAAATTATTCTATCGAGGTGATTACTTTTAGAGATGTTTTCTTCTTGCAATATATATATATATATATATATATATATATATATATATATATATATATATATATTATTTTTGAGCTGTTACTTGAATAATATTATTATGCTAGATGTTCTATTTTAGTTCATGAGATGGTCCGTATTGTGGGACATTTATCGAGTTACTTCATTCGTACTCGAAGAGGAGATAATAAAGGCGTATTAATAATATCTTCATACTATATATTTACTGTTATTTAAGGGTGGAGTTATGTATATATTTATATATACTGACATGGGTCCTTCATTCTGGATTCATAGTCAGAACAATCTTTCATAAATATTTTCCTCCACTCATTCGGAAGGAGAACCAAATTATTGGAGGTGTATATCGTTCATTGTTTCTGAACGATATTGGAGTATTAATTCGTTTCAAAATAAATAAAGGTGCACGTGTTATTTCACCGTGATGCCTAAGCTATTTGTTGTTAAAGGTGATCGAAGATTCCGACACCTAATATCCTGGACTGAAAGTGCGTAAGAGACCGGGACAGGGCCGGCTCAGCACATAAATCGATGAAAGTGCGTACGAGACCGGGACAGGGCCGGCTCGGCACATAAATTGATGAAAGTGACCGGAGTAACGCACCGGCCCAACTAAGGGTGAGGGTCCGAGTCTGTCGACTCATCCTTATGAGGAATATTATTGGATGGTTCGAGACGTCGACTGTCCTTTCTATCGATAGAAAAATTGAGATGTGACAATGGATTGATCATCCATTACTTGATGCAGCGTTCGAGGAAAAGTCCAATCATTGATTCTCTAGCTATTAACCGATGCCTTTGTGGTTCGGATTAACTAGGGTATCGATCTGAGAAATTATTATATTATATTATTATATTGAGGAGTTTGAGCAATTATCATGTTACCGTTGAGTAATATGGAGAAGTTATTGAGATGTATTTATTCCATCATTTGGGTATTAAAATTTCGAGATAAATCTCTTTTCAAAATAAATATATATCCGTATGAGGGGAAAAGTTCTTGTAGAGCGGTTTAGTAATATTTTGTGTGAATTGTTGGGAATAAGGGATAGTTATAACCTTGCTGGGCATTCTTTGGCTCATTCTTGTTATTTTATATATTGTTAAGCAGCGGCATCCAGGGCTAACTCAAGTATGGCCAATCGAGGCAAGGGGAAAGCGACGAACTACTGATTCAGCGCGGTGGCCTTGTAGTATCTAAGTAAGGTGGAAGCTGAAGAGTAGTGGTTTAGTATTTTGTTATCTAGTATTTTGGAATTGTAATAACATTCAGAAATTCTAGTAGATGAACTCGTGTTGTATTAACCTTTGATTTATGGAATGCTTGTTCTAAGACTATAACCCGTGGAGTAATTGTGGAGTCTATTAAGAATATTGTTGTAGATTATATTATGAGCAGGTGATTGTATATTCCGCAAGAGGTGTGACAACCTAGATTCCGGTAGGGAATTTGGGGGTGTTACAGATTTTAAGTTCGAGGCCACAGTCTGTGTTGAGAATTCTGGAAGGGAAGATTGATGGTCCAACAAATCATCTAAAAGATGATGACCACCAATTTCAGAGTGGGGCTTCTCCAAGAATCTTAAAGATGGAGAATCAGGAATTGATGTAGATATCATATCCACATCCAGAGATGGAGTTGGTGATGGTGGATTGTAATGTGTATCGATTTGAAGATTGAGATCAAAGGGCTGTGACTCCACATTTATTGAAGCCACATCAAACTGAGTTTGAGAAGGTACAGTTTCCTGTACTGTGTGTGCACCCTGTGATTCCCCTGTGGTTTTAGATTTCACTCTTCTTCCATAGGTTTTTGAGATTGGGCTATATGTGTCTCTAACCCTCTTGTGCAGTGTTCCTTGTGGGGAACTTGATTCAGTAGTCACACTCTGTTGAGCGAGTGTAACTAGAATTTGGCTTGTAGTTACATTAGCAGTCTTTTGAGAGACTGAAATGGTGGTTGCACTCATCTCTCCTTCCTTATCCTTAGGGCTTCTTTGATGTTCACCCTGTCCCTCACCACTCACTACCACCTTCACACTCCCCTCTAGAGTTTTGGTAGATTTTACAACAGGTGTCTTTTGAGAGACACTTGAGGTTTGCTTTTTAGAATGTGGTTTTGGAACTCTGGATTTGGTCACTTTGGTAGGAGCCTGTTTGGTCACAACTACAGACTCCATTGTGACACTAGAAGGCAAAGAAATTTGGGGGTTGGAGATAGGGGTTTCAGAGTTAGAGATAGTTACCTGAACAATTGGTAGATATACCAATTGTACTCCTGCATTGAGGTTCATTCGAATTAGGTCACTTAAGACTCTCTTCTCCTGAACAAAACATTGGAACTTGCTATCCGGGTTAGCAATGGATAGCTTATTCTCAGATACATGCAGTGCTAAGAGCATTAAAAATCTAGTAAAGTAGATATTCTTGCTCCTAGTTTCCTTTTTACCCAACTTTGCAGCTATCTCATACATAACTAATGTGCCAAAATTACAGAATTTATCATTTAAGAGCATACACATCATAGTTAGCATGGACTGGGTAACAGCATTAAAATTACTAATTTTGCCTGAAAAAGTTTTAATGAAGGCATCACAGAAATAGCTCCATTCTTTAACCATTCCTTTCCTAACAATTTTCCCTAAGTTTTCAGTACTAAGGGCATAATTAATAGAATTAAGCATGGCAACAATTTCAGCATCAGTGGGTACTTTCAGACAGTTATTCTCAGGCAATTTTAAACAAGCAGTTATTACATCAGAATTAACCACATAGTTTTTACCCTTTAAAGAAAAAGCAATTGTACCGTCTGTACCATTGTACTCAGCAGATGTCCACATTTCTTCAATTACCTCGTGGATTAAGGGAGTGGTGGCAGTCATAGCATATGACAGTTTGCATTTCTTCACGAAACTCATCAAAGTGTGGTAAGCTTCTGGATCATTCACTGTGTCAACAAAGGCCGCGAAATTGTTCTTCTCATAGGTAAACCCAGTGGAGGACATCATCTTAACAATGGGCGCCATTGAAGTGTTTGAACTTTGGTTACAGAGAGTTTTAGAGAAGAAGATGCAGTTAACTTTTGATATGCTTGAAAATGAATAAAAGTGAGATGTGAGAGTACAAGTCCGCCTTTTATATTTTTCAAGAATTAAAAATGAAATAATTAAAAGTAATTACTCCATTGGTCAAAAGTAACTGTCAGATAATAAATGAAAAGAAAATAAGTACAGCCGTGATTAGATATACACGGTTACCAACGGTTATAAAAAAATGTATATCAACGGATATAGAATGAACGGTTGAGATACAGTTTATCCGTTGATGACGTGGATAGCCTGTTACTCGTTGATATGCGAAAATCTAGTAATGTGTTTATACTATCAACGGATAAAAGGATATCCGTTGATAAGCTAATTTTGCCTTAGACAAAATTTCTGCAGAAAATTTTTCTGAAAGTTTTAACTTTCAAGTAAATCAAAACACATTTCTAGCTTCAATGCAGTGAAATCAAATATCACTAGGAATTATGACAAGTTAAGCATACCTAGCTCACCTACCAATCTTGTGAATGTGGATTCATCAAGAGGCTTGGTGAAAATATCTGCAAGCTGCATTTCACTTGGCACAAAGTGCATTTCTACTGTACCATTCATCACATGTTCTCTAATGAAGTGGTATTTGATGTCAATGTGCTTGGTTCTCGAATGTTGCACTGGATTCCCTGTGATGGCAATAGCACTTGTGTTGTCACAGAAAATTGGAATCTTCTCAACTTTTAGACCATAGTCAATGAGTTGGTTTCTCATCCATAGAATCTGTGCACAACAGCTTCCAGCAGCAATGTACTCAGCTTCAGCTGTGGAAGTGGAGACTGAGTTTTGTTTCTTACTGAACCATGAAACAAGCCTGTTTCCTAGAAATTGACAGGAACCTGTAGTACTTTTCCTATCAACTCTGCAACCTGCATAATCTGCATCTGAATAGCCAGTTAGATCAAAACCATATTCTCTTGGGTACCAAATGCCAAGGTTTGGTGTTCCCTTGAGATACCTGAAAATTCTTTTAATAGCTATTAAGTGAGACTCTCTAGGGTCAGCTTGAAATCTAGCACAAAGACAAGTAGAAAACATTATATCAGGTCTCTAGCTGTTAGGTATAGAAGTGAACCTACCATGCCTCTATAGCTTGAGATGTCCAAAGACTTTTCCTTAGTATTCAACTCAAGCTTAGTTGCAGTGGCCATAGGTGTTTTAGCAGATGTACAATCCATTAAGTCAAATTTCTTTAAGAGATCATAAATATATTTTGTTTGACTTATGAAAATGCCCTCATTAACTTGCTTTACTTGTAGGCCAAGAAAGTAAGTTAATTCACCCATCATGCTCATTTCATACCTACTTTGCATAAGTTTGGCAAACTTTTTGCAAAGCTTCTCATCTGTAGACCCAAAAATAATATCATCTACATAGATTTGAACAAGTATTGAAGAGCCATTAATATCCCTATGAAATAAAGTTTTATCTACTGTACCTCTAGTGAAGTGGTTCTCCAAAAGAAATTGAGATAAAGTGTCATACCAGGCTCTTGGTGCTTGCTTCAAACCATAAAGTGCTTTCATGAGAAGATATACATATTCTGGAAATTCTGGATCCTCAAAACCAGGAGGTTGATGGACATAGACCTCTTCTTCCAGTTCCCCATTTAGAAAGGCACTTTTGACATCCATCTGATAGACTTTGAAATTGGCATGTGCTGCATAGGCTAGAAAGATTCTTATTGCCTCAAGTCTTGCCACTGGAGCAAAAGTTTCATCAAAATCTATTCCTTCTTCTTGAGAGTAGCCCTTTGCCACTAATCTAGCTTTATTCCTCACAATTATGCCATTTTCATCTGTCTTATTCTTGAGAACCCATTTAGTACCTATGACACTTCTATCATCAGGTTTGGGCACAAGTTTCCATACTTTATTTCTTTCAAATTGGTTTAGCTCTTCTTGCATTGCTAACACCCAATCTGGATCTAGAAGGGCATCTTCCACTTTCTTAGGTTCCTCTTGAGACAGGAAGCTACTGTATAGACATTCTGCTTGAGTGGCCCTTCTAGTTTGGACTCTTGAATTTGATTCACCAATGATTAACTCAAATGGATGATTTCTAGTCCATTTTCTTGCAGGTGGAAGGTTTGATCTTGATGAGGTTGCTTCATTTCCATGATCATGTTGATTTAGCATTGAATTTTGACCTTGAGAAACTCCCCCTGAGTTTGTTGTCCTTGCTGAATTATGAAGTTGACTGTCAATGGATGCATCATTTTGCCTGTAGACAGATGCTTGAGAATATCTGTCAACGGATGCATCTCTAATAGTGTCAACGGATGTTGCAGAATGACTGTCAACGGATGTTCCAGAATGACTGTCAACGGATGCTTCATTTTCAGTGTAAGCATCACTTCTAGTTGGTATAACAGCTCTAGGTGGATCTCTGTGGTCATGATCTTCTTTTTCCTCATCATCATCATAGTACATTCTTCCTTCACCTTCATTCTCAAATTCCAACTTTTCATGGTAACCTTCATCATTTAGGCCTAGAATCTTTTGATCATCAAACACAACATGTACAGATTCCATAACAAAGTTGGTTCTTAGATTGTAGACCTTGTAGGCTTTCCCTGCTGCATATCCAACGAAAATAGCTTCATCTGCCTTTGCTTCAAATTTGCCCAAGTTATCTCCATGATTCCTTAGCACAAAACACTTACATCCAAAGACATGTAGGAAAGCTAAAGTTGGTTTCTTGTTGGTTAATAACTGATAAGGAGTCATTCCTCTAGCTTGATTGACCAAGGAAATATTCTGAGTAAAGCATGCAGTGTTGACAGCTTCAGCCCTGAAATATGTTGGTAACCTTGATTCACTTAACATTGTTCTAGCTGCTTCAATGAGAGTTCTGTTTTTCCTTTCAACAACCCCATTTTGTTGAGGTGTTCTGGCAGCAGAAAACTCATGGACAATTCCATTCTCTTCACAGAAAATCTTCATTGTGGAATTCTTGAATTCAGTACCATTGTCACTCCTGATTCTTTGTACTCTGTCTTCAGAACCATTGTTTAGCATTCTGAGGTGATTGATGATGATTTCACTTGCACAATCCTTGGAGTGCAGGAAGAAGGTCCATGTGAACTTAGAAAAATCATCTACAATCACCAGACAGTATTTCTTCTTTGAAATAGACATGACATTTACTGGACCAAATAAATCCATATGCAGCAATTGAAGAGGCTTAACAATGGATGACTCTGTCTTGCTTTTGAAGGATGATTTCTTTTGTTTCCCTAATTGGCAGGCATCACACAGCCCATCTCTGACAAACTCCAATTGAGGGATTCCTCTAGCAAGATCCTTTCTTACCAAATCATTCATAACTTTAAAATTCAAATGTGACAGCTTCTTATGCCATAGCCAACTCTCATCCTTACTTGCTTTGCTGAAGAGACAAGTAATGGATTCTGAGCATGCTGAATTGAAGTCAGCTATGTAAACATTTCATTTTCTAAAGCCTGTCAATACCACATTATTGTCTTCCTTGGCAGAAACAACACAGGCTTCTTTTGTGAACTTTACTTCATAGTCTTTGTCACAAATCTGACTGATACTCAGCAAATTGTGCTTCAAACCTTCAACTAAAGCCACTTCTTCAATGATGACATTGTCTTTTGAAATCAGGCCATATCCCTTAGTATATCCTTTGCTGTCATCTCCAAAGGTAATTCTAGGGCCAGCTCCTTCCTTGAACTCTGTGAGCAGGGTTGAATCTCCTGTCATGTGCCTAGAGCATCCACTGTCTAGGTACCATAGATTCCTTCTGTTTCCCTGATTGCTAGCTGAACTTGCTTCCTGCTCTCCAGAATCAGCCATTAAAGCAAGGTTGACTAACTCAACATCATCATCAGAATGATTGTCATCAACAGCCCAGTCATACTCTTGGGTCAAGAATGCCTTTCCTTTCTGCCTGAGAAGATCAAAATATTTCTTCTTATAGTCAACAGCCTCAGTTGACTTTCCCTTGTTCTCAGATCTAGGTTTCCTGCATTCACTTATCATGTGACCAGCAATTCCACAATTGTAGCATTTAATTTTGGATTTATCCACATAGTTGCTTGTGGAAAAATCCTTGTTAAATGGCTTGGCGACCCCAGAGTTTCTCTTGAATTTCAGCTTAGAGAATCTCATAGATAGAAAAGCTAAGTGCTCATCTATCTCATCCAATTCATCCTGCTGAAGAGCATTCAATTCCTCAGACACCTTTTCCTTGCTCCTGCTTGATTCTGCTCTACCTTTACAAACCTCCCTATTTGGTGTAGAACTAGCAGCTTCTGTCCTTTCCTCCTTTTGCTCCAAGTTGGCAACAAGTGCAACTGACCCACTTTTCTTTTGAGACTTCTCAATATCTTCATCCTGCTCCATTTCCAGCTCATAGGTCTTTAAAGTTCCATAGAGCCTTTCAAGAGTAAATGTCTTGTACTCTTGAGTGTTTCTTAGAGAAACAGTCATTGGCTTCCATTCCTTGGGCAGTGATCTCAAAAATTTGAGATTAGAATCTTTAACTTGATAGATTCTTCCATACAGTTTCAAACCATTTAGTAGCTTTTGAAATCTACTAATGTATCATTCAATGTTTCTCCACTCTTAAAGTGAAAATGTTCATACTGTTGGATTAGTAGTTGCATCTTGTTTTCCCTTACCTGTTCTGTTCCTTCACACAGGGTTTGAACAGTGTCCCATACTTCCTTGGCGGTAGTACAGTTAATAACATTGTCAACCATGTCTGTTTCTAGACCATTGAACAGAATATTCATGGTCTTTTTGTCTTTGTGGACTTCTGCAATATCTTCAAGACTCCACTCAGAAACAGGTTTGGGAATGAGAGTGTCAGGCACATCATCAGCCAGACCAACTCTTGTTGCTATCTTCATTGGAACGTGAGGACCCTTGTCAATGCAATCCACAAAACCCTCATCAATAGACGAGAGATGTAGACGCATTTTTACTTTCCAGTGAAAGTAATTTTCTCTATCAAGAACTGGAATCTTTACTCCATAATCCTTCTTAGACATGTTGGAAGTGTGTTGATCTTTAAACTTCAAATATGTTAGAAGCTTGCTCTGATACCAATTGTTATTCCCAGATTACACACTTGTATAATTGTAGAAGGGGGGGTTGAATACAATTCTTGATATTTATAAATTTCTGATAAGAACTCCAGAAATCTATACTTAGATAATTGCTTGTAAAAGATAAATGCACAAACACATAAAAATCAGGTGGTTAAATGCACCACCTGAAGCTTTTATTTGAAGAAAACTCTGTGATACAAAAGTACACAGCTTCTGTTTTACAACTCTTTGCTTTCTGAGAATATTCAATAGAAACCCTAAGCAAGATGTATCTGTTTTCTTAACCTACAAAGAGTTGCTACACTTGGTTATAAATCCCAAGTTTTACAAGTACTACTGGAACAAGATAATATTAATCTAATTCTAGTTGACTTGCTACTCCACTCCAAATACACATGTAGCCGAAAGGTTGTCCTTGTGTTCAGACATGTCTCCTGCACCTTTCTTGTATTCATAGTGTAAATGGAATGCTTCTTTCTTCTGTGTTTCCAAAGTATGGCTGCCATACTGCTTTTTGTATCTACTATCAACCCATGTGATCTGTCAGTCAAACATGTCCTTATCAACTGCTAATCCCTAGCTAATCATAGAAGACAGTGTCAATGATTATCCGTTGATGTTGTACACTGACATCCGTTGATGATGTATTGAGCGGTATCCGTTGATATTGAGACTTGAGCTGTATCCGTTGATAGAGTGGATTTGAGTTGCATCCGTTGATAGAGTTTTGTCTTCATCTGTTGATACACTTTCACTTAGACAGAATTACATAGCATAGCTTATTTACAATTGGCTACCCTATTCTGCCTATCCGTTGATGGTCAACATGACTGTGGATAAAAACACTATCAACTGATAACATAGAGATACTGCAGTATGCTACAAAACCTCATCCGTTGATGAGCTACCTGTCAACGGATAGAGTTATAAATCCTCATCCGTTGACAGCTACAAAACCTTATACAATTTGATTGATTGTGAAGTTATCATCAAGTACAACATATTCCTAACACCTTTCATAAAAGATTCTCACCATCAAGAATTGAGCATGCGTATGTGTTGTTTAACATTTATTCCTTATGAGTTATCTCTATTCAATGTTCTTATGGATCCTACAATGATTGGGGCCTAAGAATTCTAAAAGTGATATACGGAAATTTGAAAGTGATGAAACTTCTCTTCTAGAAATGGAAATTTCAACAACTCAAGTTGGAGTGACAATTTCTAAATAGAAATAGACCTTTGCGTAAACTCGCTAGTCAGTTCTTCGAAACCCTACGTGATGCTTCATGGGTGTGTATTAAGGTTCTAAGACATTAGTTTGATTACGGAGCAATCATCGAACTCAATCCTTTAAAAGAGTGAGGCGAATCGATACCGATTATACATTGATGATATATTACACGTTAGTGAAAGAGTGATTGTTTTTCATTAAGAAAAGGGAAGAGAACAGTAATGCATGTTTTCCCTATCTTTCTTCTGAATTTAGTAGTTGAACGACGACTTAAACTTTAGAAGTTTTGAGATAAATGTTGAGAAAATTAACATGACCGTGAGCTTTTCTCTTAGTGGAGTTCGTGGGAAGTCCCATGAATTAGATTAAATTGACTTTTCTCCAACCTAATAAGAGAACTGGTACTATTATAAATGTTACCATATATCTATTTCGTAGATTACTACACGAATTATATCTTTGCCATGGAATTGTGAAGGCAAGATTGTATCTTTTGGAAGTGAATGAGAAGCGATACAGATAGAATTAATTAAAGATATCTTTATTGAGTCATTAAAGAATTCACCATGATTTATGTTGCATACTTGTCCTAACACCTGTTTTATATCATTACATAACTAGTTGTGATACTTCAAACCCTTAAGGCGTGACATATCGTATTTTGTAAAATTTTCTTACCACGAGAACGAAAATTGTTTTACCTTTATATACCTACAATATTTCTTTAAGGAACCACACCTTAGTTAAGAATAAATGTGAGAATATTTGGGTCATAATGTAGAAGCAAACCACCTTAATTTTCGTTAAAATGAGAAGACCCTATGAGAAGAAATGCATTTTACAATTGAGAAACTCAAACCATATCATCACTATCAAGACTTATTGGTTTGTTGAGACCAAAAGGATTACTAATTCTAAAGAAATGAGAAATGAGAGATTGGTTGAGAGAAATGAAGAATATATTTTCACGATACAGGGTCGCATAAGCTAGAACTATCATCGTTACTATGTATGTAGTGAAAAGTGAATCAAATTATTGGTGGGAAGCAAAGAGGGCAATGGAAGGTAATATGGTTATACCGTGGACTAGATTTACAGAGTTGTTCCTGGAAAAATATTTTCCTAAGTACATAGAGAATCAGATAGAAATTAAGTTGTTCGAACTCAAGCAAGGGTCGATGACTGTTACAAATTATGAAGCTAAGTTTTCAGAACTCTAAAGGTTCGCACCTTATCATGTAGACACCGAAGAAAAGAGAGCTAAACATTTCCAACAAGGATTGAAGCCCTGGATACAGAATC
The DNA here is from genome assembly GCA_036435485.1 of Saposhnikovia divaricata. Lineage (NCBI taxonomy): Eukaryota > Viridiplantae > Streptophyta > Magnoliopsida > Apiales > Apiaceae > Saposhnikovia > Saposhnikovia divaricata. Next base: position 46,504,731 of record CM071594.1, on the reverse strand, counting down.
GAGTCACCATGCTTGAAATCACCAATTATGCAATCTTAGTTTAGAAAGTGGCTATAGTCGAAAGTGGGAGTGAGTTGTAACCGAAGAATAGAGATGGGAACAAGAGGAAGTTTCAGAGTAGTGGGGGTAATTTTATGAGGAGATTTGACAATCGGAGCAACAAGCCGACCGCAAGAACATTCAACATGACAGTGAGAGATGCCATCGATAACAGCGATGTGATCGCAGGTACGCTTTTAGTAAATTCTGGGGATGCGTGTGTTCTAGTTGATTCTGGAGCTACCAAATCTTTTATTTTCGAGAACTTCATGTATAAGCTTAATCTTGAGTCTGTGCCCTTAGAGGGAATTCTGAACATAGAAGTAGCTAATCAAGAAGTTATACTAGTGGACCGATAGTGTCCGAATTGTTCCATAGAGATACATGGGAAATGTTTTGATGCAGACCTCATTCCTTTTAAGTTAGGGGAATTTGACGTAATCCTAGGGATGGATTGGTTATCACGTTATGATGCTCAAATAGATTGTCGTCGTAAGAAGGTCAGTTTAAGTGGACCTAACGGTATAAGTATTTCATTTCACGGACGGAAAACCGACTAAGGATTTCCTGTCAATAATTCAAACTAAAAGATTACTTCGGCAAGGATGTCAAGCCTATCTAACTTATGTGATAGATGCCGAGAAACAGACCTTTATGATTGAGGAGGTCCCTATAATTAATCAATTTGGAGACGTTTTTCCTAACGAGTTGCCTGGAATTCCACCAGATCGAGAGATAGAATTCACAATTGATCTAGAACCAGGAACATCACCAATCTTTAAGGCGCCGTATAGAATGGCACCAGTAGAAATGAAGGAATTGGCAACACAGCTGCAAGAGTTACTTGACAAAGGTGTAATTAGACCAAGTGTATCCCCGTGGGGAGCTCCAGTATTGTTCGTGAAGAAGAAGGACGGAACGATGCGACTATGTATTGATTACCGTGAACTGAACGAGATGACCATCAAGAACAGGTACCCTCTACCTCGGATCGACGATTTGTTTGACCAACTTAAGGGAGCTATATATTTTTTGAAGATTGATTTGAGATCCGGCTATCATCAACTAAAGATCAAGCCTGAGGATATTCCTAAGACTGCCTTTAGGACCCGATATGGACATTACGAGTTCCTAGTCATGTCTTTTGGATTGACGAATGCGCTAGCTGCTTTTATGGATTTAATGAATCGTGTGTTCAAGAAGTACTTGGATAAGTTCGTGATTGTATTTATTGATGACATCTTGATATACTCGAAGTCTCCTGAGGAACATGCTGAACACCTCCGTTTGGTTTTGGAAGCGTTGAGAAAGGAAAAGTTATATGCAAAGTTTTCGAAGTACGAATTTTGGCTGAAAGAAGCTCAATTTTTAGGACACATTGTGAGCGGTGAAGGGAATTCTGTAGACCCCGCAAAGATAGAAGCCGTAGCAAATTGGGAGAGACCCAAGACTCCAACAGAGGTTAGAAGTTTTCTTGGATTGGCCGGATACTATCGTAGATTTGTGAAGGATTTCTCAAAGATAGCTACGCCACTTACTCGACTTACCAGAAAGAGTGAAAAGTTTGAATGGACCCCCAAATGTGAAGACAGCTTTCAGGAATTGAAGAAGAGATTGACTACTGCCCAGGTGTTGACCTTACCTGATGAGAAAGGCGATTTCGTGATTTTCAGCGATGCCTCTCACAAAGGTTTAGGATATGTTCTGATGCAACACGGGAAAGTAATAGCTTACGCCTCTCGACAACTGAAGGAATATGAGTCCCGTTACCCTACGCACGATTTAGAACTTGCTGCTATTGTTTTTGCCCTAAAGATCTGGAGACATTACCTTTATGGAGAGAAATGTGAGATTTACACGGATCACAAGAGCTTAAAGTATATATTCATGCAGAAGGAATTAAACATGAGACAGAGAAGATGGTTAGAACTGATCAAAGACTATGATTGCTCGATAATTTAGCACCCAGGGAAGGCTAATGTTGTAGCTGATGCTTTAAGTAGAAAGGAAAGACTCAACCTGTTGACAACCTCAGAAGAATTAGTCAGAGAATTTGAGAAAATGGAATTAGAAATTAGGGTCCCAGTCCAAAACAATGAAAGAGTTTACAGTATTCAGTTTCAACCAGAGTTACTCGAGAAGATTCGCCGTTGTCAGGAACAAGTAATGAAAGAAAGAAGATCAGAGTTGACCGGAGAAGAATTGACGAGTTCAAAAGATGATAAGGGAATTAAGCGATTTGCATCGAGAATATGGATTCCTAACGTTACAGAGTTAAAGAATGAAATTATGAGCGAAGCGCATAACTCGAGATATTCCATTCACCCAGGGAGCACAAAAATGTATCAAGACATCAAAGCAAAACTATTGGTGGCCTAACATGAAGAGAGAGATTGCAGAATGGGTAAGCAAGTGCTTGACCTGTCAGAAAGTGAAAGCCGAACATCAACGACCAAGTGGACTTTTACAACCCTTAGAGATACCTGAGTGGAAATGGGAACATATCACCATGGATTTTGTCGTAGGATTGCCCCAAACTAGAGCCAGTCATGATGCGATTTGGGTTATCGTCGACCGACTCACTAAATCTCCGCATTTCCTACCAATTAGTGATAAGTACTCCGTTGAGAGATTGGTAAACATATATCTAAAGGAAATTGTAGTTCGTCATGGAGTGCCCGTTTCAATTGTTTCTGATAGAGATGCCCGTTTTACATCACGATTTTGGAAGAGTTTTCAGGAATGTCTTGGCACGAAGTTAAATCTGAGCACTGCATATCATCCACAGACCGACGGAAAAAGTGAAAGGACGATTCAAACAGTTGAAGATATGTTGAGAGCCTGTGCACTTTATTTCAAAGGAAGTTGGGGTGATCATTTACCCCTAGTTGAGTTTGCTTACAACAATAGTTACCACTCCAGTATAGGTATGGCACCATATGAAGCATTGTACGGGAGAAAGTGTAGATCACCTCTATACTGGGATGAGGTAGGAGAAAGGAAGATATTACTAGGACCAGAACTACTTCAACAAACTAAGCAAACGATCGAAGTTATTCGAAAAAGGTTAGTTGCAGCTCAGGATCGACAGAAGAAGTATGCGAATCAAAAGAGAAAGGACAAAGCATTCGAAGTGGGAGATAAAGTGATGCTGAAGGTTTCACCTTGGAAGGGAGTTATGAGATTCGGAAAGAAAGGGAAGTTGAGTCCCAGATATATAGGACCTTTTGAGATTCTAAAGAAGATAGGACCCCTAGCTTATCAGTTGGCCCTACCTCCAGACCTCCAGCATGTTCATGATGTATTTTACGTTTCTGCATTAAGAGAATACCATTCTGATTTTAGAAATGTTATAACCTACGAACCAATGGAAATTCGTCCTGATTTGACATACGAGGAACAACCAGTACAGATCCTAGACTACAAAGTGCAAGAGTTAAGAACTAAGCGAGTAAATTTAGTGAAGGTACTTTGGAGAAACCACCAAGTTGACGAAGCCACGTGGGAATTAGAAAGCGAAATGCGGAATAAATATCCTGAATTGTTTAGTGTGTAATTTTGATTCCGAGGACGGAATCCTATAAGGGGGGAAGACTGTAATAACCGCGAATATTTCGAATAAAATTTCCTATCGATATTTAAATTTTATTTAAGAGCGATGCGTTATTATATTTTAATTAGCGCATTTTTAAAAAAAATTGGAATTTTATATATTCGTTTTATATTTAATTAGTTACATTTATTTAGTGTTTACTAAAATTAGAAAAATATTTAGGAAAATAGGATTTTAATTTTATTTTGGATCGGATTTATTTTAGAAAACGGAATTAGAGTCCCGTTTTAATTGACCAGCACGAGGAGAGACAGCATTACAGATATTGAGGAGCACACCATCACCTTTTCCAGGATTTACTCCCCAAATTCTATAGCTTTTATTTTTTTAATAGATAGAAATAGACCTTATATATATTACAAAATGATACAAACACACACAAACCGGATACGTTTTGTTTAGTCAGATAAAAAAAAACCACAGGTTTTACTTTCTCGCTCTGCACAAACCAAAAACCTTACAGGTAGTTTACACTTATATTTTTTTTTCCAGAATTCATTCTGGGTTTTATGTTTTTTTTATTCGTTGTTGTTGATGGTTAGATTATCGTAGGGTTTTATTTGTGTTGTAATCGGAGAGTGAAGAGAGAACAGGGGTGCTGAGTGTTATTATGTAATCGGAAATTGTGGGTTGTAATCGGAGTTGTGGGGGTTGAAGAACCACCACCGATTGGTGGTGGTGGTGGTGGTTATGAGGGATCGAGGGGAAGAGAGAGACAGAGAGGGCGAGAGGTTGACAGAGATTGGGAGAAGACGAGAGAGAGAAGTCGAGAGAGAAGTGGGAGGCGGAGGGAGAGAAGTCGAGAGAGAGAAAGGGAAGGAGAGAGATGACACAGAGAGAGAGAGAGAGAGAGAGAGAGAGAGAGAGAGAGAGAGAGGAAAGATGGAAGAAAGAGAGCAGGGGGAGAGAGATTTCTGACGAACGGTGGTGGCGCGTGTGCCCCACGCACCGTCGGAGATACTGAAAAAAAAACTGTTTTCACCATACTGTTTAATCGAGTAATAATTGGAATAAAAAAATAAACATATATAATAATAATAATATAATAATAAAATAAAAAGAGGTTAAATATTCTTTTTAAAATTAGTTTCAAATAATTGAGTTATTATTTTTAAAATTTTGAGAAATAAAAAGGAGTTATAAAATTGTAATATTATTAATAATTGTGAGAAATAAAACGAGTTTAATAAAATGGTGATTGATTTATTAAATAAATATATAAGAATATTTTGTGACGAAAATTAGAGATTTAATGATTTATTAATAAAAGAGGGAATATTTATGAATAATAGCGTAAAATATGGTTTTTATTTAAAAAGAGTTAATTTGTGATTTTTGGACGAAAATTAGATATTTAATAATTTGTCGATAAAAAAAGAATAATTGTGAATAAATAGGATTAAAAAGTGATATAATTTTAGGAGATTTATATTTATCGTTTTCGGATTATTTAATTAACCGGATCGGGTTAGATTATTTTAGAGATTAAAATCGGAGTAATAGTTAATTATTTACGAGATTAAAAATAGAGTATTGTCGTTAATTTCCGTAACCCTATTTTCGTTTTAAGTCGGATTTACGGATAATTAATAGGATTTATTTTCGAGATTTAATTCCTGAGTTCGAAGAGAGATTTATTTATCCGAGAATTATTTTTCGTTAATTATCGTAGAGATTTTCGAGAGATATTTTATTATTATATTTAAATATTATATTATCGGTTGAGAAATATTCTATTTTTGACGAAGCGCTCATATATTTTTTGTTGCCATTTTTAGAGAATAAATTCCGAGCCGTAGACCGAAGCCGAGTTCACGGGTAGAGTACAAATTTTATCTACACTTATTTGCACTCCGAGATCGAGGCAAGTTCATTCCTACCCTAACTCTTAGAGATTTGAATTTCTGTTCGTATTATTTCATTCCTTATTTAATTTCGAGCTGTCAATTATGAGATTTATTTATTCTTTTGAGCATTATTTTCTCGTTGCGATATCTTGTTACTGTTAAAATTAGTTTATTTGTGAATTATATCCCTTATAAGCGTGGAATTAATTTCGTTGCTATCGGGTCGATCTCATTAATTCGAGACGACTATTATTATGATTCAGTGAAACTATTCTCATTTATTCGAGATAGTTAGATTTATTCTTTTCAGTCGAATTTATTGTACAAATTTGACAATAATTATTGATTATCTTTTAGTTGGTTCGTCTCTCGAATCAATAAATAAGAGTTATAAAAAATTAGGATCGTTAGAGTTTTACTCGTTGATCAAGTGAAAAATATTCTATTTAACGTTCATCGATTATGAGTATTATAAATATTTGAGGTGTACTATTTGTACAGTACGACTCCAAATTACTTCATTTCAGACTATCCTCAATATTTCGAGATGGTTGACTTTATTGTCGAGGGTTGGCATCTTGTTCGTGTCAACTAATAAAATATTATCATTGAGAATTTACCTCAGTCCATTGATCGGATTGGTGGAACAATTGAGTCGGTCTGGCAGTCCGCCAGATTTGTAAATATTTTCCTGGAAGAATTATCTCAAGACTATCTGTTCATCAAATATTCGGGAATTCTGTATTCTACTGGTCAATTTTGGGAAAGAGGCCCATTTTAGAGAAAGAGAGACTTGTGTACCGTTATGCGGACACGAGATATATTGGCACTATACTGCCAGGGTTTAATTAATAACCCCTATGATGCTAGCATTCATACATTTATAATATATTGTTGATAGCGTATTGTAGCCGTGATCGGGCGAAGTGCGATATCATTGGAGGACGGTATTTCCGGTCGGATAGTTGATCACCCCACCGAGATACCGAGAGGTGGAAGACCAGTTTATTCTTAAATCATGAGTCAACAGAGTTATATCAATTGAGTCTTTCGAGCATTCTATTTTCGAGATGAGTATTGAGTCTTTCGAGCATTCTATTTTCGAGATGAGTATTAAGTCTTTCGAGCATTCTGCTTTCGAAATGAGTATTGACTAAATCTAGATTGTGATATTCCATTGATTTTAATATTTCGAGTATCCCTTTCGGTAAATCTTATTATAATTATATACCGAGTAAGAAGAGAACTTGCTGAGCACTGTAGTTGCTCACTGTAGTTGCTCATTCTTGCTTTACAACATTTTTATTCAGCTATCAAGAGGGAGAGAGGCGAGACGTCCAACCAGGGATCCAAAGGAAAGGAGAAAGCCCCAAGCTATGCTGACGAGAACTAGAATTTCTAGCTGAAATTTTTAATCTATCTACTTTTGTAAACATATGTAAGATATTATCCCGAGATGTAATATGTCGTATTATAACAATGTGTGAGACTGATCTTGGATTTGCGGAGTGGGACACTTATGCTCCGTTGTATTAAATATTTTGCTTTATTATTAAGTAACGTGTGCTACAGGATGTTGAGACAATGTGACGACCCGGGTCTCCGATCAGGGTGGATGGGCGTCACAACTCTATACATAGAGACATGTGCAAAAAATAGATGTATCGGTATATAATGATATAATTTAAATTGATTTAAATCAAAAATTGTGATTAATTAGTTATTAAGTATTTATGAAAATTAATCTGTAATATATAACTATATACTATATTATAGTATGATTGTAGTGGATATTTATGAAAATTAGTTAGTAATATATAATAGTATAAATTTGATTGACTTTAAATTAAAAGATTAATAAGTTAATAAATATTTTATCACTTTAAAAAATATTTAATTTATGCATGTACTAAATAAAATAAATTTTGTATTTAAAAAAAATTGTCCAGTAATCAAGTTAAGTAATTTAGGATGAGAATGATTTGATTAATTTAATTTCTGGGATAAATTCTTAATGGCTCTTATATATATATTTATAAAATTAATCTGTAATGTATAATAATGTAATTATGATTAATTTTAAATCAAAAGAGAGGAAAATAAAAATTGTAAAAATCGCTTAATATTATATTTATGTATAATACTGATTGATTTTAATTATATCCTAATTTATTATAATTGTTTTTTAATATTAAAAAATATGCAGTATAGATATGTTAAATCAAGTAATTACTATATTTAATTTAGAATTGTTAATTAGTCATGGTTAATATAATAGGATAATAATCATAAATAAGGAAAACTTTTCACATAATATGATTAGTCTAAAATTAGGAATGATCTCTAATTGGTCCTAAAACAATTTAAAATTTTCTGATTGGTTAACTATATCCAACTATAATCCTGATTGATTTTAATTTTATACTAATTTATTATAATTATTTTTTAAAATTAAAAAATATGTAATATTTGGATATGTAAAATCAAGTAACTACTTTATTAAAATTAAAATTGTTAACTAATCATGGTTAATATAATAAGATAAGAATGATAAATAAAGAAAACTTTTAATATAATAAAAGATTTATTAATTAATTTTATTAACAAATTATGAATAAATATATTTTCGAGCTTTCTAAAAAATAAAGATTTTGAAGATATGAATTTATCCAAGTTATTTAAAATATAATTCAAATCCGATTTTGAAGTGTTGGTTTATATTTATTAAATAACTAACAAATTTTGAATAAATATATTTTTAAGCGTTTAAGACAATCGAGTCTTTGAAGGTATGAATTTTACCCAAGTTTTTTAAATCTGATTTCAAATTCGATTTTTCAGATTTCTAGTTGAGTTAGATTATATTTATTTAAAAAAATTGAATTGTTAGAAAAATCTATTTATAGTGTATGATAGTCTTTGAATGTATGGATTTTATCCAAGTTATTTCAAATCCGATTTCAAATCCGATTTTTCAGATTCATATTAGATTATAATTATTTAAAAAAATTAATCGTACAACATGTATTATGAAAAATCTATTTATAGTGTATGATAATATGATTGTGATTGATTTTATATTAAAAGAGTGGTTGATTAATGAATGATTAATTATGAAATTTAATTTAAAATATATAATAGTATATCGTGATTGATTTCAAATTAAAATTTTTGATTTTGTAGTAAATATTTTTTGATTTAAAAATATGTATTTATGGATATGTTAAATAAAATCATTATTGTATTTAAATTATAGAAGTGTTAACTAACCATAGTTAATGAAGTAGGGTGAGAATGTAAATAAGGAAAATTCTTAAAATAACATGATTGATCTAAAATTTAGGAATGCGTTGTGATTTGAAGATATGAATTTTATCCAAGTTATTTAAAATATGATTCAAATCCGATTGTAATGTTGGTTTATATTTATTAAATAATTAATTTTATTAACAAATTTTGAATAAATATATGTTTGAGCTTTTAAAACAATCGAGTCTTTGAAGATATGGATTTTATCCAAATTGTTTCAAATCTGATTTCAAATCCGATTTTTCAGAATTCTAGTTGAGTTAGATTATAATTATTTAAAAAAATTTAATTGTACAACATGTATTATGAAAATCTATTTATAGTGTATGGTCTTTGAAGGTATTAATTTTATCCAAGTTATTTCAAATATGATTTCAAATCCGATTTTTCAGATCTATAGTTGAGTTAGATTATAATTATTTAAAAAATTTTAATTGTACAACATGTATTATGAAAATTTATTTATAGTGTATGCTAGTATATGATTGTGATTGATTTAATATTAAAAGAGTGGTTGATTAATGAATGATTAATTATGAAATTTAATTTAAATTATATATTAGTATATTGTGATTGATTTCTAATTAGAAACTGTATTTTTTTAGAAAATAGTTTTTGATTTAAAAATATGTATTTATGGATATGTTAAATAAAATTATTATTGTATTTAAATTATAGAAGTGTTAACTAATCATAATTAATGAAGTAGGGTGCGAATGTAAATAAGGAAAATTGTTAATATAACATGATTGGTCTAAAATTTAGGAATGCATTTAGATTGGTTCTAAAATAATTTATAATTTTTTGATTGGTTAACTGATGTGTGGTAGACTCAGGTATTATAATAAAGGATGTCCTCAACCACAATACTAAACTTAATTTCTCATGTTTTGTTCTTATTCAAAATCAATAAAGTACTTTCTCGTATTTTAATATTATTTAATTAATATATGCATTTTACAGCTTAGCATATTATGATAAAATTAATAATATGAATATTTTGTTTTGTTACAATTATACTTTTATTTGTATGTAATAAGTTTCATATTAACATCATTTACTCAAATAAGTGTTGATCCACTAATTTTATTCAAAATTATTACTTCCTCCTCCTAATTTATTATAATATAATCAAAGTTATGCTTAAAAAATTTGTTTAAGTAGTCGAATAATAAGTGCTAAAATGTGCTTCCGCACTTAACTTAATTTTTTGTGGAACAAAATATTTATTTATGATTATACAAATTAAAATTACATTATGATAATATCTTTTAATTAAATATTATGAAATTTGGAATCAATTAATTTAACAAACAACAACAAATAAATGTATTTATATTTTGTACATACCATTATCATGAAGTAGCATATTATTGATTTTGTTTATAATTATATAATTATATTAATTAAGCCGATAATTAGCAATTTTTACATTCAATATTATCAAAATATTCAAACAAAAAATATATTTATAAAATTGTAGAAACACTACAAAAGTTAAAAGTTGAGTGGGATAAAAACACTTTATATAATGAGAACTAACTAAATAAATTTTATTCATTGTCAGGGACTTTTTAGTTTAAATGAAAAGTAGTATGTGCAACCGATGTGCATATATCACTACCCATAGATATTTATGAACACATTAAATCTAATATTATCTTATTTTGCTATTTTTAATGTAAATTTCTCTTTACCTATATATGAAATTAGTACAATAAACAGGGGTAAGATCATAAGAATGAAAAATATTATTCTACTAATTTTTCTTAGTTATACGTGTTTTTTTTTTAAAAGAAACTAGTAAAAATGAGATGAAAAGAGTAGGTAGTAATTAGGTTAGTTACATCAAAATAAATGGGGCATTAATGTTTTTTTTTACAAGAGTATCTTAATTACAATATTGTTTGGGTGATAGAATAGCTACAAATGTCAATTATTGACTTTAAATTTGATGAATAATTAAGCACTTGTAATTTATTTATATAATTAGAGCATTATCATCCACTCAACCGGCCTTAAGCATGCCATTTGGAGCCTAAAGCCATAACTAATTAAAATAACATGTTTGGTAAAAGCTTTCATATTCCAAAATTTATATTCTAAACTGTTATAAGCCTGGTTGAGATAAAAATAATCCATGCATGAGTCATGATTAATAAGGGTAGGGGGAAAAGGAGTTGAAGCTATGGATAATTTTTTGCAGTAGTAAACAAGTGAGATGGATACACTGATGTTAGGTACTCTCTTTTGCGGCTCATTTTTTATGATCAGAATCAATCGAACTGAATAGTACTTTGTGCGAACAATTACAATTACATGTGCGAACTTTGTGTATATCAAATGCATGTTACTTATTGTAAGCACGTGAATAGGGTGAATCTCGATCTAGTTATTAAATAGGATGAGCGAATATGTTTTGGCAGTGGAATAGTATTAAAGTACTTCATTTACTTGAAAACGTGGATTTAGAGCAACCCGAGTAAACTAGTTTTAATTTCATGATTGGTTTCTTTACTTAAAAAAAAATAGAATAATGTTAGAGATATTAAATTGGTTCTCAAAAATATTACCAAATACAGGTGCCTGATTTGTTATAATAATAAATGATCTCCTGTATTCACATCAACAATACCAATTAAAAAATTTCATACAGCACATTAGTCTTACCATATTATTTGGAAATATTTTTTTATATCTAATTTTGTAACTCTAACGCTACTCTACTTAAAATAACAAATTAATTCATTAAGATATTAGCATATTTTCTACTTGAGGTCTTGTGGTACTGTGGACATGACCTTCGTCGTTCTTGATCCCATTCTTGCTTTTAGAGTTTATCAATAATTAAATTATTTAAATTATTACAGCCATGTTCTCTTTAAATATTAACTAGTCGATTAAATCGTATTTCTTGATAAAAATCATAATTTTTTTTTAATTTAATATATCCTATGTTCCAACTATTTATTTACATTTTCTTTAATGTTCTTTGGAATTTTCTAATTCTTAAAATTTCAAAAATTAGTAAAAAAATTCTATTATAAAAATCAGTTACACTCATTACTCTCCTCTCTTTTACTCACTTTATACATTAAATATTAATTAGTCCTACCACTTTATTCATTTTTTCACTATTTTATACACTTTTTTAATCGACGTGCAACATAGTTTTTTCTAATAAATCGATCTTTTGTTAAAAACGATTCTTACTATTGAACCGTTCTCGCTCTCTCGTCAAAACGGAACCCTCAACTTTAACATATGTTATGAATTTTTGTAGTATAATTTTTATCCATAAAATTAAAATTTAAAAAAAAATTATAACATCAGTATCAAGTTCTAACTTCATTCTCTATTATTGAATATTGATAGTCATCTAATTCAATAACTTTTTTACTTAAAATTAAAAACTAAAGAGAGAGTAAGTTTCAATTTACTTTTTCTAAATTTTCTAATATTTATGGAATTTTTCAAAATAAAAAAGTATCATATCTTTTTTACATAACATATATATACATACTCATGTATTTATTTTCTTATTTAAAATTTAAAACACAAAAATATTGCAGATTTTATCTTTTATTTAAAATTTCTCGATACAATCAGAAAAAATTATAAGATATAATTTTTAGAAGAACACGCCTGAAGATTCTATTATATATACACACACCATATATGTAATATGATATAATAACATTAGGAAAAATATTGATAACATTTTCGGTGAATTTGAATTACTTCTCTAATTTAAATTTGTTAAAAGTAAATTTTAGTTAAATATCTACATTGTAAATTTGAATTGTTCTTTCCACATTCTAAAAAATACTACACAAATCAAATTAAAAATGTAAAAAAATATTATCATAAAAATAGATGTATGCATATATATGCATACATACATAAAATATTGGTTAGTCGTTATATACACAATGCCACAATGGGAGAGATAAAGATATGTATATGATCGATAGAGGATTCTCACCCTACTAAAAGAGGGTATATTTGGTACATTTTTTGGTACACTTTTTTTTATACATTCAATAGTAACCGTTGGATTTTGAGACAGATTAATGATAATCGTTGGATGTAATGCTAAAATAATATTATTTATACAATATATAAAATACTCATAAAGGTTTAAGGTTCGAATCTCATCAACAACATATTATTATTAAACATTTATATCATCTTAAAGTAATATTTATATACGTATAAATACGATAATATTTATATACATGAGATTTCTAAAGCTTAAAAATTATTTTAATAATAAAAAAATATATACAACCTAAAACTTTAATAATAAACTATAACTAAAAAATTTACAATCAAGTGAATCGCACGTGTTATAGGCTAGTATATTTAAAAGACAATTTATAGTTCCCGCATGAAAATGTCTTTCTAATATGTTAACATCGTTTTTTTTCCTTTTTAAATACGAAAACTCTACGCCATGAGAGTAATATTGTATTACACATATGTTCATTCAGTGCTTAATTGATAATTAATATGACGAGATAATGATTTAGATTATATATATATATATATATATATATATATATATATATAGCCTGGGTTCATTTAGGAACTCTTTTTATTGAGTAACTGAGGAACTCAACTCTGTTTAGTAACCGTCTGTTTAAAAAACTAATCAACAAAACCCTAATCCACGTGATACTTATTAATTGACATCTTTTTTTTTTCTACTTTCTTTTCATAAAAAAATCAATTAAGTAAATATTAAGGATACTTTTTTTAAAATAACATAGAGAATATAACAATTTTATATCAAACTTTTAGTAAAATTGATAATATCATTTTTTTCTAATTTCAAATTAAACAGTAAAATCAACATTTAGATGTTATATGTGAAAAAAATGATAAGAGGAATTAGCATATAATTCTATAGTTTGTAATTATTTTCTAACAAAAAATACAGAACACATTATAAATTATGATTATTTTCTAATAAAAAATACAGAACACATTATAAATTATGGTACATAAGTATAAATTCTTAAATATAAATAAATCATAAAAAATCAAACTTGAAAATACAGCACACACCAAAAATATATCACACATTCTAATATTTACATCAACTTGAAATTTATTCATTTTAATCAAATTAAAAATTATGTTCTGTATTTAAAAATTATATTATGTAAAATTTATGTTTTGTATTTAAAAATTATGTTTTGTATTTTAAAAATACATCACACACTCTAATATTTTTCATTAACTTGATAATTATTCATTTAGTCAAATGAAAAACAATTTTCTGTATTTAAAATTATGTTCTATATAATGCTGTAAAATATATCACACATTCTAATATTTACATCAACTTGAAAATTATTCATTTTAATCAAATTAAAAATTATGTTCTGTATATAAAAATTATGTTTTGTATTTAAAAATTATGTTCTGTATTTTAAAAATACATCACACATACTAATATTAAATACAAAAGCTATGTTTAACATAAAAAGAAATTCAAAAGTACTATTAAATACAAAAGCTTTGTTTAACATAAAAAGAAAAAGAAAAACACGTTTATAAATTCCAAAAAAAAAGAAAAGTAAAGGACAGAAAAAAAATACATAACATAAAAAAATTTCAAAACAAGAATTACTAACCATAACAAAATAACAAAATTTATTATTTAAGTTTTACTTGGTTCTATTATTATTATTATTATTATTATTATTATTATTATTATTATTATTATTATTATGTGTTTTGTAATTATTTTTTCCTTTTAAATAATTTTTTTGGTTGTTCTGTATTTTTAGTTATATGTTCTGTATTATCTTTGTATGTTTAGTATTGTCTATAAAATTTTCATGTTGTGTATAATGTAGTTGATATAAATTGTTTTAACAGCTTGTTTTTATTAAAATAACTGTTTTTTACTTTTATTTTTGTTCTACCGTCTCTGTCAGTTGTCTCTATCAATTTCTGTCAGTTACGCGTGACTTGTTAATTTAATCATATCCATCCATCTTACTTAAGATTAAGAGACAAGATTTTAGTTACCAAGTTACTCAAATACATGAGTTCCTCACTGAGAATGACAATATATATATATATATATATATATATATATATATATATATATATATATATATATATATATATATATATATACGAAAAGAGAATTTATAGTTCCTGCATGAAAATGCCTTTCTAATGTGTAAACATCATTTTTTTCTTTTTAAATACGAAAACTCTACGTTATGGGAGTAATATTGTATTACAGATATGTTCTCCTCTTCAAGTATAATAACATGTATAAAAATTTAAAAAAAAAAGAATTTAAAAAAATTGGTAATTTTAGATGATCGTTAAAGATGTCATTGTATTGTACTTCCATTTAATACATTTAATTATATGTCTCATTTATATTGAAGCACATATATATTTTGCTTTAAATAAAACTTCTAATTATATGTCTTTTCAATGAATTAATACTCTTATTCTTTATAAATTCGAACTACTATTCTACTTCCCATAAATTTTTTGATTACATGTTTTACAAACACCTATTCTACTTTTAATATGATTTTTACTTATGTGTTTCATATAATTTCGAACTATTTTATTAAATAGATTCAGGTACCTATTATAACTCCAATAGAACTTTCAAATATATTTCTTCTCTATAGTATTCTCCGCTATAAATTGAACACCAATTCTACTTATAATATGTTAAATGATTTTTTTATTTATCAGTATTTAAAATCCTAAAGTTCTTAAAAATAGAAAAATTGATTGAGAATATTTAGAGGCGTCATCTACTTTCTCGTATTCTCCTTCATATAAAGATATTAATATTATTATTTTTTCTTGTAATTAATATATTTTGGAGGTTAAAGATATTAAAAAAGTGTTTCCCAAAAGAAGTATTTAAGTGTCTATACAAATAATTATAACACAGTAAGTTGGATATGCAATTATCAAGTAAAATATTGATCTCCACTAAAATATTGGTCGTAATAGAACTTAACTCTTTATAATAATTACATTATTTATACATAATCTATCTGAGTTAAGTTCTATTACGATGGATCTGAGCAAGGCCAAAGGGGATTCACTTGATTTGAGTTATCCAATGTTAGCCAAGAGTAATTATACGGCTTGACTTTAAAAATGAAGGTGTTCATGCAGGCACACGGAAACTGGGAAGTAGTAGAATCAAGTGATCCTAAGACAGCAATAGAGGAGAAGACAAATAAGGTTGCTCTGGTCATGATATACCAGGGCATACCTGAAGACATGTTATTGTCTATAGCAGAAAAGATAGCAGCTAAAGGAGCACGGGAGGCACTCAAAACTATGTATCTGGGTGCAGAGAAATTGAAGAAAGCGAGAGTTCAGACGTTAAAGGCCGAGTTTGAATAGTTAAGTATGAATGATGCAGAACAGCTTGATGACTTCTACATGAAACTAAATGGGTGGGTCTCCGAAGCTTTGATAATTGAACGTATTATTAATAAACTAAATAAAGTTCATAAACAGTAATTAAGTATATTTTGTATTGGATGATTGTTAATGGGTAAACAAATTTTATCCCTTGGATCATAAAATATGTCAATTGTATCTTGCAAATAAGTAGGAATGTAAATGATAATTAAAAAATAAGGGATAAAATATGTCATTTTTGGAATCTTTCATATTCATCCTTTAAGAATATATAGATATAGATGATGTAAATAACATTTTTTATCCTTAATTTACAATTTTGACATAAAAAAATTTAAACAAATAAATAGAAATTTGCTTTCATCTTTTTCCCTAATATTCAAGTCTACTCTCCTATTTCTGAATACAAAAACTTAGTCCATTATCAAATTATATGTAAATTAGACTTCTTCTCCCGATCTTCCTTCTTAAATCATTTATAGCTTTGTTACAGTATCTTGTTATTATTAGGCGCCCATGAACATGTATTAGGTGAAATTTGTTTCAAGTGGTTAGCCATTGACTTCGTATTTTCATAGATTTCTGCGCACTTTAGATATAGATAAGGCTAAAGCCATAGATTGAACTAGAAGTAGTAACGAGTTTGACAACTAGCTAGCACAAGTATGCCATAATAAGAAAGGATTGACATATCAAATTGCCATTATGTTATTCAGCCCACTTTGTTGATTCTTGACAGGCTGTTTGTTTGTGGAATGCTAAATTATCCTACTACTTCTCTCAATGTACAGCTATGGGGAGTTAAATTTTGTATGGCTGAGCATTCTGCATTCAAAGTAAAACTTCATATGGTTGAAAGCATTCAAAGGAGTACCGGATTTTCTGTTTTAGTTAAGACTTATTGGTTAGGCATTGTATTGGGAACATCCGTAGATTCATTGCACCCCCACCCACAACTCCAGCTGAGACCCATTATAAACTACGATACTGTCCAAAAATTTTAGAAGCAACTTGCTAGAAAGTATGTTCTGGATGAGAACCTTAAATGTTGGGAAAAATTTTCTAAAACTACTTTTTGTATGTATTTTAATGTGCTTTAATGTGCTCGATTAAGGTAATTTTAACGTGCTTGATTAAGGTACTTATAAGTAATATTTTTTTTAATTTTTTTGTTTTATATAAAAAAATAGAATCCATATTTTAATCAAAAATAAAAAAATTAAAAAAAATATTATTTACAAATATTTCAAATATAAAATGACCTAGAGTGTAATATAATTTACATTTACATTTATCTAAGTTGAAGGCAAACCAAGGCCCTCGACAATTTGTTAGTAAAAGATACCATTCGAGGTATGTTCGCTTGCAAACAATTTGCATTAAACTTTATGTTGACATGCCACAGAAAGTTTTGTATTGTACCTTAAAGAAAATGCTTCAGTTGAGAACAGCCAACCCACAGCAAAGGGCAACAAAGATTCTCTATTAATAATGGTTTCATCACAATATTTTTCACTTTGCATTTGTTTGCTAGTGGAATCTAAAATCATCGCTCGTGTCACTAATCAATGGAATTTAGAAAAAAAATCCAGGAGTTCCTTCTCAACTAAACATGCCTGCGGGTGAAATAACAAGCTCACAGCTTTGGGTTGTTGCTTATCTTATTTCGAATATATACTTATTTTCATAAAAAAAATAAAAAATAAAATACTTATTTTTCAAAAAAAATAAATTAAGTCAAACGTGACCTTTGTTTGTAAATTTAATCATGGTTACAAAAAATTATAATAATTGACTAAGGGGGTGTTTGAGGAAATTTATTTTACAGAATAAGTCAACTTATTTTAAGATAAAGTTAAAGATTCCTGACTTTTTTCTGAAAAGGTTAATTTTTTTTTTTTGCAACTTATAGAATCTCAAACATACATTAAATACTTGTATAAAAAAATTATTAAAAAATGAAATTTTTACCTAAAAATTTATGAATTTATTTTAAGAAGTTGCCAAACTGATCCTAAATAAGACACTTGGAGTATTTCTTTATATCTTTGAGAGTATAAGCTCGCTTATGAGGTGGTGACTGGTGGGTAATATGTCACTTGGTGAAGCCATATATGGGGTAGTTGGCATGAAACTGGTTAGTCTCGTGTAGTTAACGATACATGTGAGATATTTGGACTAAGATAGTAAGATGGAGACCTTGTACCCATAATTAATTCTTACATTCCATTAAAATGCTTCTAGACTTCCCTGAAAGCTTCAAATCAAAGCTTACATGAACATGGCTACAAAAACAGTTGCTTGATGCTTAGATATACAAGTCACTGAGTGTGAAATTTCAACAACTTGTTTTCCTTCATTAATGAAATAATATATTTATAGAATTTAATACTTGCATATTTTAGAAATTTGATTTAAAACTATATAAGAACTTGTTTTTCGGCCTCTAAGCTTTCCAGGCAGAGCATTGCAAGGGAACCAAAAATTATTCCTAAAAATTTGTACAAAATGATGTAGCAAATATGTAGAAGGTTTTAATTGGATGGTTAGTGTGAATGCAGGGGGCCCCATCCCATTATAATTTTTATAACCAATTAAAAGCTTACACATGGCATTTGGGGAAATTTTTTGAAACTTTTATTTGGTTCCCTAGCAATTTTCTTCCAGTTAACCAAGAAATTTGCAAACTTATAATTGATTGGTCAAGCAAACAAAAGTTTCTAAGGTACAGTCGTTTACTTGTATACAATTTTTGCAAGAGAAAATGGGGTGAAAAATGTTTTTTTCAGTATAACATGTACTAATATTCATTTTCTTAATAAATTTCAGGATAGCGAGAGTTGAACCAGCATAGCATCTGATGTTCTTGATCATTTGATTTTTTTTTTAAAATTGGTGGTAATTTCGGCTAAGATTTATTACATTTAAAAAATATATATACAAGATTTGGAGACAGTGTGTTGGGTATATTTAACTAAACAACGCAACAACGGGACAGTTATATTACAATTAACAAGAACGACAATTAATCAAATAACGAAACAAACAGCATGGCAAAACAAAATATATAATTAAATACTGTAAAAAACAAAAGAAAGAAGAAAACACTTAGCTCTAACAGAAGCTTTAAAAATCTGACAAAACAGAATAGTTGAGTCGACAAGGCTTAGAGAAGTCTTGACTGTTCTTGAACTTACGCTGTGATGGATTGCAGCTTAGTTGTTAAGGCTTAGAGAAGTCTTGACTGTTCTTGAACTTACGCTGTGATGGGTTACAACAATATTGTTTCCAGGATAAAACAGTTCAGATCAATCCGGTCACAGATACAGTAGAGATCAACAGCGACTAGCATCTCAGTTTGTCCAAAAAACCTTTGCAACTTATAAATGAATGCAAGGTAGGCAATTGAGATTACTTACTAAAACTCAACTAGACCCTTCTATATATAGGCAAATCAAGTTTGCTAAGTTCAGATTCTTCTCGATGTGATATTTTAAGAAAAATCACATTTCAACTAGCAACTATGTCTACATATAATTATGGATTACACTAAGAAAATGTATTAGATCCTAACATGAAAATTTAAGTCCTCGTATCAAGGAATAAATTTCATAAGTTAGTTTCCAAAAATTACATCAAGAGCATATTTAAAAAATACCTCAAACTTTCCATTTTCGAATACAATGTCTTCGATAAAAGTGTAATGGCCTGTTTGGCAAACGTTAAATTAAGTTTTTATAAACTTATTTTCGGGTAAAAATTTCATGTTTTGATAAAAAAAAATATGAGTGTGTTTAATGTATGTTTGAGATTCTATAAGTTGCAAAAAAAAAAGTTAATTTTTTTCAGGAAAAAGTTAGAAATCTCTAACTTTGTCTTAAAATAAGTTGACTTATTCTGAAAAAAATTCTCAAAATACCCCTAATTAACATCTGGTATGTATGTAGTGTAGACATTTGTCTTCACCATAAATCGAACTAAAAGAAACAGATTATGATTCCAAATGCCGACTAAGACCGTAATTATTTCTAGATATTTTATCAAAGTGATATTGACAAATTGACAATAGGATCCTGTTAATCGCATATTAAGAATTAATGTAAATGAATAAATGCATTACATCAGTTTTGTACTTAATACATCAATTTTGCACTAAATTTAATAGATTTATTTAATACTTTTTCTGTCCCTCTTTAGTTGGCACATTTGTAAAAAAAATTTGTCCCTAAATAGTTGTCACATCCCTTGTTCCAATACATAATACATATTTTTATCAATTTTTCCATATATATTCCTTTATTTCTAATACCAATGTTTGACTTTATATTTAATTATACACACTCATAACTCTTCATTTAATCTTAAGATTAAGGGTAAACATGTAAACAAATTATATAATTAATTCTTTCTTAATATGTGTGTTTTTTGCAAACGTGCCAACTAAAAAGGGATGGAGGGAGTAATTGGGTTTGTTTAGTGTGTGTCCAATGACACATGTTAAACATTAGTATTTGATGAGTTAGAAATTTTTGATTGGGGGAGATTTTTGTGCATACAGGGGGTCATCATTATTAATGAAATTTCTACCAATAATTTGGGATGTTTTGAGGATGAAAATTAATGTGAATCCAGAGATCCACTAATATTACTTGAAAAATTAAATTATTGTTGCAAAAATATATTAATGATTGGAATATATTATCTTTAATTAAAAGCAAATGTGTTTTAATTAAAAAAAATATTAAGAATTGGAAGATATGATACAAGTAATAATATTTTTAGGTGTTCATAAAAGGTACTCCCTCCTTCTCAAAAATGCCCGTTTTGAAAAAAATGAATTTGTCTCATATTACATACAAATTTAAGGATTATTTTTCAAAATTATCCATACATTTTATCCAAAATTTGAATTTTTTAAACTTAATACTATTCCCATTTTCAATATATCAATTAGGGGTATTAGTTGGAAAATTTTATCCAATTAATCTTTCTCTTTAAATGTGTGTTTTTACAAAAGGTACATGCAAAATAGGACGGAGAGGGTAATGTTTTTAATTAAAAGATTTTATTAAAAAAAAACAATCACCTAATTATCATTAATTATATCATCTTATTATTTATTAATTAGGATAACCGTATTGAAATCGAATACCAAAACTTTCAATATTTTTGTTATATTTGGTTTTATTATAATAATATTGATATATTTTATGAGCTCAACTCAACTATCCTTTCTTACTTTTTACCTTGAGACTATTGAAAGTTTACCTTTCACAGAATTAGAAGGAATTTTGTGTTTTTAATTTGGTAATGTAATTTTTTTTTTGTCTTAATTTACGCAAACAAACAATCATGCGTTTGTAACTATTGGACCATACCAAAAGACGGGCAGTAGGTAAATGACCTTAAGAAAATCTTATGGACATGCAAAATTATAGGAATACTCTAGTTTGGGTAAATTATGGTGATTTTATCTTACAATTTTTCAGGTCAACACCCATTTGTATATATTAAGAAAATATTAAATGTATATAATAATAATAATAATTTAAATATTAAAATGCTCTTTCACTTTGATTTACCGATTTTGTCTCACAATTTTTTAGATCAACGTCCGTTGTATATATTATAAAAATACTAAGCATATAAAATAATAAAAATAAATACTAAATTTTTTTGACTTTGATTTCGGTTTGCACGCTGGTAAGAATTGGGATATATTGATGTAAAGAAAATGTTAGAACTTGCTTTTTATATCATAACTATAATATAATTTAGAGCTGAGAAAGTTTTCTTTAATAACATCAATTATATTCATAATTACATATTTTATGTTTGAAAATTGAAATAATTTAGAAAATTAGATAAATAACTTTCGAATGATTTTAAAGCTGAACCAAAAGCATGGAGAATTTCCTTTATATAATATAATAAAATAAAGATAAAGACTAGTTCGGTACATATTGTGCAGAATAAATGTTTGTAATTGTCATATACCGGCAAAATAAATGAAAATATTTATTCATATTTTACACTAAATCCCATATATCCATGTTTTATACAATAGACAAACTTATTTGATGAATTGATAAAATTCAAAATAAAAAATTAAACAAAAATTTAACTCATCTGTAACTATAATAGTATATTTTTTAGAAGTAGATGGCTGTACAAATATTTCAAACTAAGTAGGGATGGGCGTCGGGGCATTTCGGGATCGGGGAGTGCTATCCCCGCCCCCATCCCCGAATTCAAACCCGATCCCCGTCCCCGGCCCGTTCCCCGTCGGGGATTATTTTTCATTCCCCGTCCCCGGCCCAAACGGGTAACGGGGATCCCCGCGGGGAATTGGGGAATTTTATTTAAAACAAAAAATAATTTTAAATAATTTTAAACACTAACCAGTGAGCTCAAATGCACTAAATTGAGATAAAAAAATATTATTTAAAGAAACAATTATAAACAATATGGAAATGAAGTTATTTAACTATTAGAAAGATAAACATATAAAATTAAAACATCATTTTGTTTCCATTATGAAGTATTGGAAATTCTTTTATATTAATATATGATTATTAATATATATATATATATATATATATATATGTATGTATGTATTAAAATGTGATGAAATTGAGTCGGGATTAAAAATCGGGCCGGGTAGAGAAAAGCGGGGCGGGGGTCGGGATCGGGCCGGGGACACATAAAAACCCGGCCCCGGCCCGCTCCCCGATTTTTTTTGAAAATTGTCTCCGCTCCCCGGCCCGTACCCGAAAAAATCCCCGAATCCCTACCCCATTCGGTGCGGGGATCGGATCGGGATCGAGCGGGCCGGAATGAATGCCCCTAAAACTAAGAATAAGGGGGTGTAGTTAAACTGAAAAACACCAAACTAAACAGGTAGTTAATTAGTTACAAACCCTCCCTTCATTTACTTATGTCCTCCCCCAACTAACCAATTCTCCCTTTACACTGGGGCCAAAGTCAAACCTTCTTTTACATTTTTACCCCTTCTCATCTCCCTCCCTCCCACATCTCTCTCTCTCTCTTTCCCTTTCTCTCTCTCCCTCCTTACATATCTCACCTTCACCTCTTCCTCGTAAACATAAACTCTTCACATTCTCTCTCTACAAAATCTCCACTTTCTCTCTCTATATCTACATCTACACAAATACTATAAAATAATACATCTATTACCCTATCGGTTACCGTGTAACTAAATTCAACGATCAAGTATTTGGAGATCTGTTCTCTCCCTCTAGAATGTCGTTCCTTTAACATTTCAACACCATCCTCATCTTCATTATTTATATGCACTTTGTGTGTAATTGTTTCTCTCTCTAGATATTATTAGATGATGTCTAGCAAATGGAGGAAAGCCAAAATGGCGTTAGGGTTAAACTCGTGTTTGTATGTTCCCAAGACGTTAGATGACGCTCCTTCGGCCGCCGGAACTAGATTTTCCGACCGTTCTGCTCTGTCGCCGACGGTTTCTCAGGTGGAATCTCCACGGCCTCGAACGCCGACAACCCCTACTCCGTCTTCTTCTGGCCTTCGCTTGCCTAAACATACCAGCAAATCATCAAAGGTTCGTTTATATACACACACTTATATATACACACACACTGTTTTATGATTATGTCATTTGTGTTGATTGATTGTGCCATTTTAGAGTTAGGTTTTTTTTATTTTTTATTTTAATTATTTGGATTGTTTTTATTTATTTATTTTATATATGTGGGTTTGTATTTAGGTGAGAGTAACTGTTTTACCAATTTTGAAATGAATTTTTACCAATGCAAAATATAATTATTACGTGTTCTTATGGTAAAAGTGTTTTTCATACAGCGCAATTCATTAATGGTTATTATAATTACAAATGTGATTTTTTTTGTTTGTGGAAATTTTTTGTTTGTTTGTGGAAATTTGGGGTTTGTATTTGTGAGCTATGTGGATTTTTGTTCTTGTTTAATTGTGGTTGGGGGGTTAAACACTTAAACTATGTAATAATTTAATATTATTTGATTCTTAAGTATCTTGTTGGGTCCAAGAGCTTATAGGTAAGACTGTGGATTCACGTGATAGATATGCAAATATAATGATGTATGTATAGATAGAGATATACTAGTAGAATGGAAGTTGGGAGGAGGGATGGGTAATTGTTAAATGTGTTGTAGTTTTCAACTAGCTCACTGTGGTTTTTGTGGAGAGAAAAAGTGCAAGTAGGGAATAGTAGTGTAGGACCATAGATAGCCTTTGGAGCTTTGGCCATATTATAAAAGAACAACTATTACAAAGAAAGTGCCTTGTATAGTCAGCAACTGCACAGTTTCACATACATATAGCCAATCAATCTTTTCTTGTCTTCTCTCCTCTTTTGATTATGCAAAAGCTTGGAGGCCGCTGATTAGTCATTAGGGGTTTGGTTGTAATGAGAGATTTATCAAAGTAAAGAAGGGAGTTGAAACACAGTGGAAATTTTTTATGGAAACTAATGATTTGTAATTCTTTTGAGAATATATCTTTGATCAGTTTCTTTTTTGCGCCTTAAAAGCATCATTACTGGGCTGGGTGATTGCTTGATTAATCTTCCTTTTACAAAAAGTTCCCTTGTTGGGTTGTACTGATAGTAGCAAATTCTTTAGTTTGCTTTGACTATATAGAACTATCTGAAGTCTACATGTTTTTTTTAATTACCCAAGATCATTTATATATGATTTGGAGCTGTACCCATTTTATCAATGAGAAGGTGGTGGTACCATTTCTTGAAGTCTCAAGTGGACCTTACACCACATGGGACTGGCCATTGAAGCACTCAAGGAACAGTTAAATAATATGCCTTTCTGCGGACACAGGGGTCTGTCCTTGTACTGTGGTTATGTTTGATATTAACAGCAGTCTTGTAGGAGCATTCATATTACAAAATATAAAGCTGGCCTGTGAATGGTGATTAGTTTGGTGATTTAGAGTACTCTTTCGTCAAACTTGGTCATTGGAATTAGCTGGCTCAAGTGATCATAGTTAGAGTAAAGTTCTTAGGGTTTTTGTACTGCCAAATGTTGAAAGTTTTTTTATTGTTATCTGACATTTACTCAGGATTTTGTGCCGCTGCCCTACTTTATATCTGTTGTTAATATTAATAAGGAATTAATTCAGTATTTAATTTTAGTAATCAATTGATCTCTGATATCATTCTAGGTCGGTTACTTGTAAAATGCAAACCATTTTAATGTCTGTAGGATGCGTTTGTTGTTATCTTTGGCTTGAATACAAGGAATTATGTTAATATCGTCTTTCTAAGTCGCATGCTTCAACTGGATATTTTTTTTTTTTTTATAGTTGAACACACGCACCCGCCAAGAGTTGAACTCTTGACCTCTCTTAGAGATGCCAACACCTCAACCACTGCACCAACCCTTTGTTGGCTTCAACTGGAATTTTAATGATAAATGATTAAATTATTTGTTTTTGCAGATGATCTGTTCAATATGTTTGACCAACATGAAACCAGGCCAAGGACATGCCATTTTCACTGCAGAATGTTCACACTCCTTCCACTTCCAGTGCATTACCTCTAATGTAAAACATGGAAACCAGATTTGCCCCGTTTGTCGAGCAAAATGGAAGGAAGTTCCATTCCGGAATCCTGCTTCTAATCTTTCTAGTAGACAGTCTAGAATCAGTCGTGGCATTTGGCCTCATGATGATGGATGGATGCCTGTTGTTCAACGGCTCCCTCATCCTCGTCCAGATGCAAATCGGCATATTTCTCCACTTCGTCAAGCCCATGAACCAGGTGTATTCGATGATGATGAACTTATGGATCACCAACCTGAGGCTACTGCAAAAAGTTCATATGATAATACTTATTCGAACGACCGTTCTATTGGGGAAATAGAGATCAAGACATATCCTGAGGTTCCTTCTGTTGCAAGATCAGCATCTCATAGTAACTTTAACATATTATTACATCTTAAAGCTCCCATTGGTGGAAAGCAATACTATGGTGAAGACCAGCCTAATCCATCTTTAATTTCTCAGAACCCTCGTGCTCCGGTAGATCTTGTCACTGTGCTCGATATTAGTGGTAGCATGGCAGGTACAAAGCTCGTTTTGCTAAAACGTGCGATGGGATTCGTTATACAGAATCTAGGACCTTCTGATAGGCTTTCAGTCATTGCCTTCTCCTCCACAGCTCGTCGTCTTTTTCCTCTTCGCAGGATGACATATGCTGGAAGGCAGGAAGCACTACAGGCCGTTAATGCGCTTATTTCAAATGGGGGCACCAATATTGCTGAGGGGCTGAGAAAGGGTGCCAAGGTGATGACCGACCGCAAATGGAAGAGCCCAGTCAGCAGTATTATACTACTATCTGATGGGCAGGACACGTATACAATAACCAGTCCCCGTGCTAGTTCCCGGACTGATTACCAGTCACTCCTTCCATCCTCCTTGCATCGTGGTAGTGGTGCAGGCCTCCATATTCCAGTTCATTCATTTGGTTTCGGTGCAGATCATGATGCTGTTTCAATGCACTCAATTTCTGAAGCTTCTGGGGGGACATTTTCTTTCATAGAGGCGGAGAGTGTGATTCAGGATGCTTTTGCACAATGCATTGGAGGGTTATTAAGTGTTGTGGTACAGGAACTCCAGGTGGTAGTTGATTGTGTTAATCCAAGGTTGCGTCTCAACTCAATAAAAGCTGGAAACTATATATCCACTGTAACAGCCGATGCCAGAATGGGCTTGATAGAGGTTGGGGATCTCTATGCTGAAGAAGAAAGAGACTTTTTGGTAATACTGGATATTCCAGTTGATAAATACAGCACTGACATGACATTGGTAAAAATTAAATGTCATTACAAAGACCCTATCACAAAAGAATTAGTGGCCTTGGAACAATCCAGGAATGTGGTAATTCAAAGGCCTGAAACTACCGGACAGCTTTCAGTATCTATGGAAGTGGACAGGCAGCGAAATAGGCTTTGTGCAGCAGAAGCAATGGCAGAAGCACGGTCAGCTGCTGAACGTGGTGATTTAAGGACTGCAGTGTCTGTCCTTGAGCAGTGCCGTAAACAATTGTCAGAGACGTTGTCAGCACAAGCTGGCGATAGGTTGTGTGTTGCACTAGGTGCTGAATTGAAAGAAATGCAAGAGAGGATGGCAAACCGCCGCGTCTACGAGTCCTCGGGAAGGGCTTATGTTCTGTCTGGTTTAAGTTCACATTCATGGCAGCGAGCAACTGCAAGAGGTGATTCTATGGATAGTACAAGTCTTCTGCATGCTTATCAGACCCCGTCAATGGTTGACATGGTCACTCGATCGCAGACAATGTATTTTGGTAGTCCATCACCTCAATTAGCAGCAAGGCCTGCTCGGTCATTTTCAACACAACCACAGCCGAGGTAACAAGTAAAGCTATCTGTGGTTAAGGGAAGAACGTCTCAAAGGCAGTTACAGAACTACTGGATGACTCTTGTTTTGATTTTACTTTATACAAGGGGGTATATTTGCTTGTGTACATGAATAAGGTTAGGGGAGACTGAGAAGTTACAAGGATATTGGCAGAAAATGGATAAACGGGTTTAGGGGTTACAATCAATATACGGGTTTGTATATAAGGAGAAGAGCTGGGCTGGTTTCAAACTTTTAATTTGAAAAAAGGAATTGGGGTTAGGCCTTGTAATTGTGGGGGGTTACTGGAGAAATACTTAAAACACATAAAGGTGAGGTAACTTCCCTTGATTATTTTCGTAAGTCTCAACTTATGCATGTTGCACTTATTAATACTGATACAGTATTTCAGTTTTTATGTTTTGTTCAACTAATTTAAGATTTATTCACATTAGCATGTTTATCACGAGCTTTTTAAAGGGTGTTTATTGTATAGTTGCTTCCTATGAATATATTTGCACTGCATTGTAACCAAGTTTTCCTATCAGATTACAGTATGAAAGAACGGTTATGCTGGTTATTTCTAACTTGTTTGATTGGTTAGATAAATGCCTGAAAGCTCATCGCAGCTGTATTGAGCCATTCTTCTGTCTAAACCCATGTTTAACCGAACTTAATTTGTTTATTAAAAAAAATAGTCTAGAGCCGAAATTTAAATATTGTACACATACTAGGGATCCCGAATTAGATCCCAAAAAAGTTCCCTAATGATGTGACATTGGTGATTTGGCAAAATGGATTATTTTAATTGGTGTGATTGATGTGAATTCAAAGGAGTTCATCTTATTAAATTATATTATTTGACCAATCAAAAGATGACACGTAACATTTGGAAATTTTTTTGGGATCCAATTCGGAATCTCTAATATTTTCCTGAAAAAAATGCTATTCCCGAATCTGTCTAGATCTAAGATAAAAGCATGAAACTAGCCTCCAGACACGATGGTATTGGAGGTAATATATAGGGCTGATTATTCGGTTATAACCGAACCGAATTATCGAATACCGAAATACCGAATAAGGCTAAATATTAGAACCGAATACCGAACCGAAATATTTTGGTTCGGTTACCGAACCGAAATATTTATTTCGGTTATTTCGGTTATTTTACCGAAATACCGAATTATATATATTTATATATTTTATTTTTCATATTAAATATAAAAATAAAAATATTATTATTTTACATATAAAAAAATATTATTTTACATATAAAAAATTATTATTATTTTACATATAAAAAATTATTAATTTACATATAAAATATAAATATTATTATTTTACATATAAAATAATGATAAAGGAATTAAGAAATAAGAGGAGTTAATATTAATATAAATATTTTATTATAAATTCGGTAATTCTTTAACCGAAATAACCGAATTACTGAAAATACCATAACCGAATTAAAACCGAAATATTTCGGTTCGGTTAACCGAACCGAATTATTTCGGTTATTTCGGTTCGGTATTCGGTTAACCGAACCGAATACTCAACCCTAGTAATATATAAGGTATGAAAGCCTGAGATCGTTTGGATCATTAAGAAAAATGACGACGTTTAGTGAAAAATGTAACAAAACATGCTAGGTTAAAATTAAGTTAAAAAAAATGTATTTTTGTGTCATAAATAAAAAGTTATAATTGAAAAAATGTCTTATAAACTTGGCATGAGTTGGTTTTGTAATTTTTTTGATAAAGTTAATATTTTCTGTTACATAAAAACAAAAACAAATTTTTTCTAATTATTAATATTACATTCAGAAAAGATTTTTTTTATTTTTTATTTTTAATTAATAATTTATAGTTTATATCTATACAACAAATTAATTTAAATAGATTACATAATAAAATTAAAACTTGAACTTTTACTTCAAACTAACTTCAAGTCATATATATTTTAATTCAAACAAACAAGTTCTTTTTTTTTTTTTTGAAATAAAGAAATTTCATTAAAGAGCAAATTCAGCTGGAACCATCTCCACCAACAAACCTGGAGGAGACCCAAAAACATTACATCCATTCAACAAACAAGGAACTCTAGCCATCCAGTGAGCACCCCTATTTGCATGGTTTCTAATGTACTTAACAGAGTAATCACCACGAGTTGCTAACAACTCCTTACATTCATCGACAATGTGCCCTACCTCCGTCTGATAAGACTCCTCAGAATGACAAGCTTGAACTACCAACAGAGCATCACTTTCAATGACTACACGATCCAACCCACAAGACAGCGCCCATTTGACTGCTTCACAGACTCCTCGGCTCTCCGCTTCCAACACTGAAACTTTACCTGACCACTTCATAACCTTCCCCATCCTGAACCGTCCTGCATCGTTCCTAACAATCATCCCGACTGAGAACTCATCAGCATTCTCACTTACCGCAGCGTCCACGTTCAACTTCAACCTTCCTTCCTCTGGAGGAACCCAGTTAAGTTGCCTACTATGCTCTAGCCGCACAGCCTGACTACCAACCTGATTACCCTGATTTGCTTCTCTCCATTCAGCTACTTGCCGTTTTTAAATCTCGACACTAACTGACGAGGTCATTACCTTGTTTTCCCACACCTTTCTGTTCCTAGCAAACCAGATACTCGCAAGAGCCGTAGGGGCAGCACTTATCAGCCCTGGATCATTCCTTTCGATTAACTCCAGCAACCAGCTTGACAAATCCTCAATGTCATACGCCGTTATGTCAACCCCAAGAGCTTGCCAGCACTCTCTAGCAAACTGACACTCACAGAAAAGGTGCCGTACATGTTCCACATCAACTCCACACATGGGGCACAAAAAAGTGATGTTAACACCCTTACGACGCAACAACCAACGAACTGGAATGTTGTTCTTACAAATTCTCCACAAGAAAACCCTCAGTTTATGCGGAATGTGAAGCTTCCATAATTTATTCCACCCATTAACCATAGCCTCAGAGTTTGTACTGCTGTAACGATCTGTCCAAAATTTATAACCTGTCTTAACCGTGTAGATACCTTTACTTGAACCCGTCCAAGCAACCCTGTCAGGAACATCTCTGTGAGGAATACGCAGACGAAGGATACATCTACTGTCGACAGTAGTAAAATCATGCTCTATCTTTTGCACATCCCAGTCTTTACTATTAGGACGGAAATAAAAACATGCTTTCTCATTTCTGTTGACGTTTGAATGACTATCCTCCACACAGAAGTCCATTTTCCCTGGAATCCATTGATCCTTATAAGCGTTAATAGACTTTCCATCCCCCAACACCCATCTAAACCCCTTTTTCAAACACTCCTTTGCCTCCCAAATACCTTTCCACACAAAACTAGAATCACTTCCTTTATTATCCTGGAGAATGTTCTTATAATTAGTAAATAGACAGTTGGATAGGCACTAAAACAGAAACTATTGTTTTTTTAATAAATTAAGAATAATGCTAGGGATACCAAATTTAGTTCCCAAATTTTTCCCAAATACATGTGAATTTATTGTAATAATAAATGGGTCTCCTGTATTCACACCAACACCACCAATCAAAAAATTCCAAACTGTCACATCATTTGGGAACAATTTTTTATACATAATTTTGTGCCTCTAGCACTACTCACAAATTAAAACTATTGTTTTTAAGTTGCCTAAAGCCCATAAATTAGTACTCCCTCCGTCCCTTTTTAGTTGGCACATTTGCAAAAAACACACATATTAAGAAAACTTTAATTATGTAATTTGTTTCCATATTTGCCCTTAATATTAACATTAAATGATGAGTTATGGGTGTATATATTAAATGTAAAGTCAAACATTGGTATTAGAAATAAAGGGGTATATATGGAAAAATTAGTAAAAAATGTATTGGAACAAGGAATGTGACAACTATTTAGGGACAATTTTTTTTTGCAAATGTGCTAACTAAAAAGGGACGGAGGGAGTAGCTCTCAGCTCATTTTTATGTTTCTATTGTCAATCTGTCAAATTGATCCATCACTGACTTGGGTGAACATATATTACTAGCATTACTTGCAGGCTTAACTATTGTTGTAATCTTGTTCTGTTTCCAAAGTAAATGAATCACTTTTTAAAGTAGTAAGTTTTCTTAACATAATTATTCTCTATTTATCTAGTTACTAACCCTAGATTTGAGATTCAACAGCCATTCAGCATTTCAGAATTTGAAGTTTTGGCTTCTGACACTGTCCTTGAGTTTGTATATAAATTGTTTTAATTTATTCAAATGCAGAGAAATTTAAAATTTACACCAAGATAGTAATGCAGAGTAATAGAAAATTGCAATTTGTACATAGAATATACTCTTAGGATAGGTGTGTGTTTAATTAAACTTAAAACCAATTTTCTAGTGTGTGCCCAAGGGTATATGCTAAGAATCCGTGCTACCTTAGTTGTCAAATTTTGATTGGTGGGGATTTCATTAATAATTATAGGTCCCCCTGCATTCACATAAATATCCACCAATCAAAATTTGACAATACATCAATCACGGATTCTTAACATGTGCCCTTGGACACACTACACAAACCTAACTTAAAAATAAGCATCTTCCGTGTCCGGTGGAAAGGCCACAGGGCTTTAATTGCACTCTTGTGGGTCGGGCCCTCTCACTTCTTAGCTAGATTGTCGGACTAGCCCGATTTATTTTTAACAACTCCACTCACTACTTACAACACACAACCTCAATGTACATGTATACTTTATACTTCTTGGCTGCGCAGACGGAGGGAAGGGAGGGCATGGGTGTAGACTGTTCCCCCAAAAATTCTAAAATCTAAATTTTTTATATATATTTAATTTAGAAATCTTCATTTAATCCTCCTTTTTTTACAAAAAAAATCATTTAGTTCCCTTATTTTTTCTCAAAAATCTTCATTTAGTCCTCATATCTTTTACAAAAATCTTCATGTAGTCCCATATTTTTTTCAAAATTTTTTTGATATGGACATTTTCCGATGACCGAAAAATTTGGATCCCCGATATATATTTCTGGTTCCGTCCCTGCTTGGCTGAATTAACAAATTATTTAACTCGAATTTTTTAAACTATTTTTTTAGAAAATGTTCATATTTATTTACTTCCCACTATTTTTGAATAAATGGATTTTAGTGATACTTAGACTTCGAATTAATGTGGTAAAATGAAATGAATTAAAAGTTGATTAGGAATGTCGGTGGGTCCGTCTTGTTGGACTTTGCTACTGCCCAGGAGTTGGTAATCGTGACTTCTGTTTTTCAGAAGAGGGAGAAGCACCTCATCACCTTTAGTAGCGGGGGAAACTTCACTCAGATTGACTACCTTCTTATGCGCAGTCGGGATGTCAGGACGTGCATGGATTGCAAGGTGTTCCGGAGTGAGGCGTGTGCATCCCAGCATCGGCTGTTGGCCATGGATCTGACCATGGGGGTCGAGTTATCCGCAGGTCGCGAGAGTTCAGACCGAGAATCCTGTGGAAAGATCTGAAGGGCGAGAAGGCGGTCGAATTCAGGGAGTCTCTGGTCATCGAAGGTAGTTTTGCTCGTGACGGAGATGTTAACTGTAGGTGGACCAACATGGCAAAGGACATTTGGTGTGTGGCCGAGAAAGTGGTGGGGTTTTCCTCGGGTAGGTGCAGAAGCCATAAGGAGTCATGGTGGTGGAACGTGGAGGTTCAAACTAAAGTTAAGGCTAAACGTGCGCTCTTCAAAGAGCTTTTGTCGATGAGTGAAGGGTCGGAGAAGAGCCGGAAGATGGAAGAGTACAAGGTGGCGAGACGGGAGGCAAAGAAGGTCGTGGCGAAAGCCAAAGGGGAAGCCTATGAGGGGTTGTACAAGCGCCTGGATACCAAGGAAGGAACGGATGCTATCTTTAAATTAGCTAAAGCTAGGGAGAGAGGGCGGCGCGACCTGGGTGCAGTTAAATTTGTAAATGATGATTCAGACCGAGTGTTACTTAATGAAGACGCTATTAAGGAGAGGTGGAGTTCGTACTTCCATAACTTTTTCAATGAGAATAGGAGGAGTTGGGCCGGTGGGGAACTAGAGATCCCCCCTTCATCTCTTTGTGAGCGTATTAGCGAGGACGAGGTCAAGGGGGCCATTCGCAAGATGGCGAAAGGGAAGGCGGTTGGTCCGGATCAGATCCCAATCGAGGTGTGGATTTGTCTTGGCGAAATTGGCGTTCAATGGCTAGTTAATCTGTTCAATGATCTCCTCTTGGGTGCTAAGATGCCAGCTGAATGGAGGCGTAGTGTTGTAGTTCCTTTTTTCAAGAACAAAGGCGATGCTCAGAGTTGTAGTAACTATCGGGGTATTAAATTACTCAGTCATACTATGAAACTCTGGGAGAGAGTGGTAGAAGGCCGGATTAGAAGAGAAGTTGTAATCCAAGAGAATCAATTTGGTTTTATGCCGGGGAGATCGACGACCGAGGCCATCCATCTCATCAGACGCCTTATGGAGAAGTTCAGGGAGCGCCGCAAAGACCTCCATATGGTGTTCATTGATCTCGAGAAGGCATATGATAGTATCCCCCGTGAAGCGATTTGGAAGTCCCTCGTAGAGCGGAGTGTATCGTCGTCGTACGTAAGAGTGATTCAAGACATGTACTCCCAAGCCACTTCTTGCGTCCGGACCCCAGTGGGTGACTCTCGTTTCTTCCCTGTGGAGATTGGGCTTCATCAGGGATCGGCCCTTAGTCCTCTTCTTTTCGCACTTATCCTTGATGTCATATCTCGCGAGATCCTAGACGCCGTCCCGTGGTGCATGCTCTTCGCTGACGATATCGTGCTAGTGGCGGAGTCAAAGGGGGAGGTCAACGAGAAGTTGGAACTATGGAGATCTACTTTGGAGTCACAAGGCTTACGGGTGAGTATAACTAAAACCGAGTATCTCTGGTGCAACTTCAGTGGCGAGGCCATCGACGAAGGGGTGGAGGTTAAGATCGAAGATCAAATCGTCCCGCGTACGGATAAGTTCAAGTATCTGGGGTCGATCATCCAGAAGGAAGGTGAGGTGGAAGACGATGTCAAGCATCGTATCAATGCTGGGTGGCTAAGGTGGAGGGCAGCGTCAGGGGTGATGTGCGACAAGAAGGTTCCTTTAAAGTTGAAAGGGAGATTCTATAGAGCGGCAATCCGGCCTGCGTTGTTATATGGTTCTGAGTGCTGGGCAGCGAAGAAGACCCACGAAAGCAAGTTGGAAGCAGCTGAAATGAGGATGTTGCGGTGGTCGTGTGGCCGCACGATGCTAGATAGAATCCTTAATAGGGTGTTTAGGACCGAGCTCGAAGTGGCGCCTCTTTCTACGAAAATTAGGGAAGGGAGGTTGAGATGGTTCGGCCACGTAGGGCTGTCAAAAAAATCCGAAAAATCCGATATCCGACCGAAAAATCCGATACCGAATCCGAAAAAAACGGATAATATCCGTATTCGAAAGAAAACGGATATTATTCGTATCCGAATCCGTATCCGAAAATAGCGGATACGGATATAGGCATATCCGTATCCGAAATATCCGATATCCGAAAATTTATAAATATATATATATAAATAAATAAATATATATATATATATATATATATATACTTTTCAGAATATATAATTTATAATATAATATCTATAATATATTATTTATGTATTAAAATTTAATTATTTATTATTTAATTCATTAATAACTAAAGATATTTACATTAATAACTAAATGTCTAATTTACACACAAGTGACAAGACACAGTCAGTCAGTCACACAACTACACAGTTACGAACCCTAAATCCCTAATTTCTGTGGCCGCCTCACTCAGACACTCACGACTCACTCACCTTCGCGACTTCAATTCACCTTCGAGTTCACCATCTTCAATTCACGACTTCATCTCCACTGATCCACTCTCCAGACTCAATCTCCGCTTTCTCTTTGGTAAATATTCTTAATCCAACTAAATTCGTTGATTAATCCTTATATCCTAAATAGATTTACCTGTTTTTTCTAATTAGGAAAATAATAATGATCAAGTTTATCTAATAGGTTTATTTAATGTTATTGCTGTTTAATTAGTTGATTTTTTTCGATTGGATTTCTTCTTGCTGTTGCCAAACCTCTCTTTATGCATATCACGATCGGCCAATGCAACCGTAGTTGTTAAGAGTAGTCCATGCATTGAATGTTACCAAATCTGTGAAGCGCTTCAGCTGGGCAGTGTAGTCTCTTCGAAAACGGAGTTATGTATGGTGCCTTTAAAAGCACTTTTGGCACTGCCCTTGTTACTACTCCATATCTAGAAGTTTAGATCAGTAAGCTTCCTTTTCGGGCCTTCCATGTCTGCATTCAGGACTCAATTCGCAACTGTCAATTGCTGAGTGAAAAATTTCTGTCTGAGAGCGAAGTTCCTTTATCATAAACCCACTTTCCTTGTTAAAATTTTCTCCCAAATTTTCCAGCCCTGAAATCATAGTCTATTTTCTGCCATTCTTGGCTCTGTTTGTTTGCTGAAAAGTGAAAATCATTTTCCGGAAAATGTTTTCCTTTTTCCAGAATGGTTCTACCCACGCTCTTTATGCCTAGGTCCTGAATGGTTCTACCTACGATCGATAGTTATACGGAAATAATAAACCTCTCTTTGGAACTATCAGATAAGTCAATGATCTGTCTGATTTAGGCTCATTTACAACAAACATCCTATTAGTAGGTTTTTGCTTAGGTTCACCGAGTCCCGTACTTGGTAAAAAATTATAGTATTTAGTGAATCAACAACATTACCTAATGCGATCATGTCACCAGAAAGGACTCCTGTCTTCTTCGTATTTGTATCCAGCATCTCTGTTAATCAGAAAGAGTTTCTCTATATCACTATCAGCTGATGCAACATGCTGGTATGTACCATTTTCACTTTCTAAACTTGAAGGTTTATCCTTGGACATTGGTTGGCTGTGTATTCTAGCTTCAGAACCTGATATGCCACCAGAAAAAGCTGATGCCTGTAATTGTATATTATTACTTGCTTGTTTTACTAGTTTATTGGGCATTTTACAAGTCTTTTAAATTATATACTCATCAAGGCACTTTGTTTGATTATAGTAGTATCACAGTCCATATTGTTGCCTTGTATTAAATCATGTAGTAGTTTTCATTGTCCATGTTCTGTATGTACTTGGAACCTATCCAGTATATACACATGCTTATTTATTATCTCACCCTTCAGAGATTACATGTAAGTTGGTTTGTATGACAAAAGTATGTATCATTATTAGCTAAATTTCTTGTTAACCATGCTCTGCAGCTGCATATGAGACTTCAGGTTCATTAAGTCTCATAAGGTTAAATAGAACAACAAATTTAGGCCTGATAGTAATTAAGTCTGCAGCTATTGTTCTTGTGCCAATCAAAGTTTTGTTCCCCGTGTAATCTGATTCATGGATCTGTAGTGGTGTCTCATTTAATTAAAATGAATTATACTTCAAGATCTTCTATAATATCAAATTTGACTTGTTCATAACTTTATTTATATGCAGGTTTTTGGAGGCTGGAGCAATGAAGAACCTAAGAACAAAAACAAATATTACTTTTAAAGTTGTTTCAGACTTCGTACCTTTTAAATTTGGATTGTGTTTAAATTTGAATTTGTATTTGGCTTTGTATCCTATTTGAATTTGTAATGAATTTTAGACTTGGTACCTTTTTTTTGAAATTAGACTTGGTACCTTTTGAATATCATGTTGGTTTCGGATTTTCGGATTTTCGAATTTTCGGATTTTCGGATTTTCGGATATCGAATTTTCGGATATATTCGGATATTTATAATAAACTTATAAACTCAAAATTCAGAAATTCGGATTCGGATATTATCCGTATCCGGATAATATCCGCCGGATTCGAATTCGGATATAATTTTCTAATATCCGTCGGATTCGGATTCGGATTCGGATAGTGATTTCGGATTTCGGATTCGGATTCGGATATAGGCAGATCCGTATCCGAAATATCCGTTTGACAGCCCTAATACAGATGTATAATAAACTCGTGTGTTTGTGCATTTCTTACGCACAAATATGTGTGTATAGCTGGATTCTTTTACATCTGCAGTTGTGGAGACTTGGTGCATAGAATAAGCTAGGTAAAACGTTGTTTTCATGCTATCACGGCTCAGCGCCGAATTATGATTTACAGTAATTTTTACCAGACTGCCGACTTGGATTATTTGTCTTTAGTCATCATGGATTATTTGTTTTCCCCCACCCGAATTATCCAAATATAGTACGTAGAAGAATAGGAGTACAATCTATCATTATTCGGATGCTAATTTACTAAAGTCTATACGTCGGTGGTACCTCGTTGTTAAAAAAATTTAACTTTAATTTGTAAATATCGACTTGATTTGCCAGACCTGTAATGACTGGGTTAGTCCCATCATAAACCTTGTACTCGATAATAAATTTCAACTTGCAAGTTTATTGTAACACAAACAAATATGCTCAATTCATATATATATATATACAAGGAATAGTTGCCTGATAACTTTTGATCCTACGTATATAATTAAACAAGAGTAGAGGATGAAATGCAAACTGTAAAGCAAACACATGGGTTTCCAAGAACGAACAAAAAGTCACAATTTTCAAAAAGGAGCGGAGAAAATTAAGGTAGGAAGGGTCTGAAAATTGAAAGCCAAGAAAAGGAAAGTGTTGGAGGCCATATACCCATGATGGGCCGAACCGAAGGCCCAACAAGAAGAAGCCCAAAATGACTAACGGTTTCCTCTTTTCTTGAACGGTATTTATCTACTTTTGGTGGTGGGAAACACAATGATGCCCATGGGGCCCTTTTAAGGTAACGGACATAATTTCTAAGGTATAAATATAGATTGAATCTACAATAGAAGACACATGCTCATAATTTACTAACACACACACTCTCTTTACGTTCAAAGTACTCTAAAAACGCGACTTACTTACTCTCACACCGGAGGTGAATCGGGGGGACAATCCCTCGCATTCTTCTCACTTTTCAGGGTCAACCCGAAGGCCGACCCGGTGGAAATCTAGTCGTAACATTTGGCACCGTCTGTGGGAACGTAGAGATACAATCTGTGTTAAAATTTTGGCAAACTATGACAATCGAAGAAACACCCAGGAATAACGAAAGCACCGTGGTCGGAGACAGTCCCGCCACGCAAAGGACGACTCCGGCCGCCCAAAGAATGCTCGATTTCAATGAAGACATGCCCTCCCCCGAAGAACAACAAGAAATGCTCGCGAAATGGAGAGAAGAGAAAGCCAAAGGAAAGGAAACAGAGAAGGCGAAAAGCCAGAACGAAGCAGCAAGGCAAGCCGAGCTAAGGGAAGCCGACCGAGTAAAGCTACAAACCTTGAAACTCCAAAGAGAGGAAATCGAACGACAGGAGAAGACATTGCGCGAAGCCCTGGAGGTCGAAGGCCGGACACCCAAAGATGACCGAAAAGATAAAAGGGTCAGGGACGATGAAGATGAGTCATGGAACTCAGAATTACAATCTAAGAAAACCAAGTCGAAGGTTGTAGATTCCTCAGACTTGGAAGAAGAAGGTCTGCACACAGACGATCGTATTCGCAGACTGGAAAAGGTTATGTTCGGAGATAGGACAATTAGCCACGAGCCTGTCGTGACCGAAGAGATAGAACAATACCGACCACCACCAGGAAGGCAATTCCCGAAGATGCACGAGTTCAACGGAAAAGGCGATCCCGAAGACCATTGTGAGAAGTACGAATCCCTCATGACTGGTATGGGGCATTGCGACATCATGCTGTGCAAAATGTTCAAAACTTACCTAAAAGGGTCGGCATCCATGTGGTATCGTTCGCTAAGACCACGGTCGATTGATTCTTATGGACAAATTAAAAGGAAGTTCTTGAGAAATTACTCCCATTTATGCCGAAGAGAAAAAGACACTGAAGCCCTAATTCACTGCAGACAAAGACCGAACGAAGAATTAGGGGACTACCTAGCAAGATTCAAAGAGGAAGCCGGAATGGTCACAAGCCTCGATAAGATCAAAGCCGCTGGAATCCTTTCAGCAGGTCTCGACCCCGTGAAAGGCAAGAAGCTCCGGTCATCTCTCTATGACGTTCCCCCAAAATCACTAAACGACATATACGTTCGGGGAGAAGCAATACGAAGGAAGTTGGAAACAATTGGAGGGTACAAAGAAAGTCGAAGGAACGACAGAGACGATAGAAGAGGCGAGCGCAGGGACGACCGAAGGAATCATAGCAACACACGAGGAAGGATGAACGATCCAAAAACAACAGGACAAAGACAAGACAAAGATAGTACTGTGTTCACGAGCCTCAACACACCCATCTCCAAAATCCTCCATGAAATCAAAGGAAAACCAGGGTTCGTTCGACCACCCCGAATAAAAACCCCTGAGTCCAGAAGAAACGAAAACAAGTACTGCGAGTATCATCGGGATAAGGGCCACAACACAGATGAATGCTACCACCTAAAGAAGTTGATCGAAAAGATGATCAAAGGCGGGGGGTTATCCCAGTTCGTAGGCGACTTAAGAGAAAAGCTCGATGCGAAGGAAAGAAAAGATCCCGGAGAAACCGAAAGACCGGAAAAGTATAGAGGCGAGGTCCGAACGATCTTTGGTGGCACAATACTTGATCGGGACAGTAAGACGGCCCGAAAGAAATACACCAGGCAAATATACAGTCTTTACCAATCGAAAACAGCCAAACAACCATTACCGATCAGCTTCACGGAGGATGATTACGAGGACGTCATATGGCCACACGAAGATCCCCTGGTTATCAATCCGGTAATCGGAGATAACAAAATCTGGAAGGTGCTAGTCGATGAAGGGAGCTCGGTCAATATCCTATACCACAGGACATACTCTAAAATGAACCTAGGAGGAGAACACCTCGAACCATGCCACGAGGCACCCTTATACGGCTTCGGTAATCAACCAGTACCGATCGAAGGTACCATCAGATTAAATGTGCTCCTAGGAAAAGCGCCATATACCGTGGAAAAGGAAGCTAAATTTTACGTCGTTCGGGTAGACAGCCCATACAACGGCATCCTGGGCAGACCCGTTTTATCCCTATTCCAAGCCGTATCATCCGTACCGCACTTGAAGCTAAAATTCCCTACCGAGCAAGGGATTGGAGAAATGAAGGGCGATCAAAAAGCAGCAAGAATCATCAAGTTAGAAGATTTTGACAAAGATAAAGACGCATAATTGGCCGAATCCGGGAAAAGGAAAAGAGACGAAGACGCCGGGGGAAACCATCAAATGCTGAACATAGAGATCGAGAAGTTTGGGACCGATCTCTCCTGTCCAATTGCCGAACCGGCAGCCGAAATCGAAGAAATCGAATTATATGTGGGCCAATCCGGGAAAATGATCCAAATAGGCAAAGGGATGGAACCAGAGCTGAAGGAGAGGGTCATTGCCGTCATCAGGGAATTCCACGACGTATTCGCTTGGAATCCCGAAGACATGCCTGGATTAGATCCTTCAGTCGCGAAGCACTGTCTAAACGTCGAACCCGACGCCCAACCTGTAAAACAGAAAAAGAGAAATTTTGCCATAGAAAGACAAAGGGTTATCCAGACCGAAGTTGAGAAACTACTAGAGGCCAAATTTATCGAAGAAATTGATTACCCCGAATGGTTGGCGAACGTAGTTGTCGTCAAAAAGTCAAACAGCAAATGGAGAATGTGCGTCGATTACACCGACCTAAATAAACACTGTCCGAAAGACCACTATCCCCTACCCAACATCGATCAGCTAATAGACGCCACATCGGGACATCAGATTCTCAGTTTTTTGGACGCTTTTTCAGGATATCACCAAATCGCCATGAATGCCGAAGACATTCCGAAGACAGCATTCATCACCCCGAACGGCACTTACGCGTACATAAAAATGCCCTTCGGGCTAAAGAACGCGGGGGCAACTTTCCAGAAAATGGTTAACAAGCTCTTCAAAAAGCAAATAGGACGAAGCATGGAATGTTACGTCGACGACATGATCGTAAAGTCACCCTTCCAGGATCATGCAAACGACCTGAAGGAATGCTTCGAAACGTTAAGGGAAAACAATATGAGAATCAACCCGAACAAATGCACGTTCGGGGTTAACAGCGGAAAATTCCTTGGATACATGGTGAGTGCCCGAGGGATTGAGGCAAACCCAGAGAAAATCAAGGCCGTCATGGATATGGAAGCACCCAAGACAATAAGAGACATTCAGAAATTAACTGGACGAATGGCAGCTCTCCGGAGATTCATTTCCAGGTCTGCTGAAAAAGCGTTACCATTCTTCGAGGTGCTTCGAGGAAAAAAAACTTTCGATTGGGGACCAAATTGTCAAAAGGCATTCGAAGAAATAAAGGAGTATCTGGTGAACACCCCTCTCTTGATGAGACCGAGACCAAACGAAACTCTACAGTTATACCTGGCTGTGAACGACCGAACGCTTGGAGCTGTACTGGTCAAACAATACGAAGGAAACCAACACCCGGTATTTTACGTATCTCACATACTGAAGGACGCCGAAACTAGATATCCAAATGCAGAAAAATTCGCCTATGGGTTGGTAATGGCATCGAGAAAATTACGGCACTACTTCCAAGGCCGAACGATTCAGGTCGTAACCAACCAACCACTGAAGAAAATCATGCGCAGGCCCGAGGCATCAACAAGGATAATCGCCTGGTCGGTCGAATTGGGAGAATACGATCTGGAGTTCATTCCCAGAACGGCAATTAAGGCACAAGCTTTAGCCGATTTCATGGTGGAATGCTCTTTCTCTAGTCCGAAGGATTTGGTCGCCGAAGAACAACCGATCCGTTCTCCAGGTAAATGGAAACTGTTTGTAGATGGTTCTGTGGCCGGATCCAAGTGCGGAGCAGGCCTGATTCTAACCAGCCCCGAAGGATTCGAAATATGTCAGGCAATTAGGTTCACCTTCTCCTTAACCAATAACGAGGCCGAATATGAGGCCCTGCTAGCAGGCCTAAACTTGGCAAGAAATTTGGAAGTGAAACACTTTAGAGCCTTCAGCGATTCAATGTTGGTCGTCAAACAGTTCTCCGGCGAATACGGACAGAAAGATCCGCGAACGAAGGCATACGCCACCAAGGTGTTGAGTCATTCGAGCTAAGCCAAGTAACCAGGGAAGATAATAGCCGAGCCGACGCCCTGTCAAGGCTAGCTTCGGCAGAAACCCAAAACCTCACAGGTTCTATCTACCTGACCGAAGTAAAATCGCCCTCGATAGACAGAAAACACTGCCTGGAAATACACCAAGGAATCAATTAGATGACACCGGTCAGAGCCTTCTTAGAAAAAGATACCCTACCACTCGACAAGAAACAAGCCCAGAAGATAAAA
Source organism: Saposhnikovia divaricata (assembly GCA_036435485.1). Taxonomy (NCBI): domain Eukaryota; kingdom Viridiplantae; phylum Streptophyta; class Magnoliopsida; order Apiales; family Apiaceae; genus Saposhnikovia; species Saposhnikovia divaricata. The sequence goes on along the minus strand of CM071594.1, from coordinate 46,461,687 downwards.
TACCGATCCGCTAGTTACTCAATTGTTGGAGGAAGGCTATATAGAAGGTCGGTCACCCAACCGATGCTTCGATGCTTGGACCCTGAAGAACAATTGATGGCATTGGAAAGCATTCAAGAAGGTATCTACGGGGAACATCTAGCCGGACGGTCACTTTCCTTCAAAATCCTTAGGCAAGGATTCTTCTGGCCAACATTAAGGGAGGATGCTTTGAACTACGCGAAAAAATGCAAACAATGCCAGTTATTCAGCAACGTTCCGAAACAACCCCCAGAGGAAATGACATCGGTACTCAATCCCATTCCCTTCGCCATGTGGGCAGTAGATATCGTCGGCATCTTACCCACAAGCACTAAGCAGGCTAAATATTGCATCGTAGCCATCGATTACATGACTAAATGGGTAGAAGCCAGACCACTTTCCGCCATCACCGAAGATGCAGCTAAGAAGTTTGTGTTGGAACAAATAATATTAAGGTTCGGCATCCCAATGATATGTATCTCAGACAACGGAACTCAATTTATTGGAAGCAAATTTCGGAAATTCTTATTCGAGTTCGGAATATAACAAAAATTCAGCTCGGTCGGCCACCCACAGGCAAACGGGGCGATCGAAGCAGCCAACAAAATCATATTCGACGGAATTAAGAAAAGATTGGGAGATTCCAAGGGCCTTTGGGCCGAAGAGTTGCCATACGTCCTTTGGGCCTACCGAACGACACCGAGATCATCTACTGGCGAAACTCCTTTCAAGCTCGCCTTCGGCACTGACGCCCTCATGCCGACCGAAGTGGGTCTAGAATCATACCGAACACAAGTGTTCAACATTGAAATGAATGAATACGGGCTTCGGGCAAATATAGATTTGGTTGAAGAAGAAAGAGAGGCTGCCCACCAAAGAAATTCGAGATATCAGCTTCGAGCAGCCCAATACTACGATTCTGGAATAAAGAAAAGATCTTTCCATGTAGGGGACCTAGTACTTCGTGAGTTAGCAACTTCAATGCCGACCAAACAAGGCAAACTTATGCCAAATTGGGAAGGTCCTTACGTGGTGGTTGAAGTGGTCCGTCCAGGAACTTACAAGCTAGCTCATTCGGACGGGAGCCACATCAAGAACACATGGCATGCTTCACGCCTTCGCCGTTTTTATCAGTAAGCTTCCATATATGTATTTTCAATGTATACCCCACTATTTTTTACCCTTGAAATAAGCAGAATTGAGGACTCATGTTTTTAGTATTTAAGCTACTTTGACATAATTAAGGAGGGAGGATACATTTCCAACAAATCAAAAGACCTTAATTATTCACAAACTCCTTAAATACTGGGGAAATGCTAGGCCGAAGGCCAGAGATGCATAAAAACAAGAATTATGCTAGGCCGAAGGCCAGAGATGCATAAAAAAGAATTATGTTAGGCCGAAGGCCAGAGATGCATAAAAAAGAATTATGCTAGGCCGAAGGCCAGAGATGCATAAAAAAGAATTATGCTAGGCCGAAGGCCAGAGATGCAAAAAAACAAGAATTATGCTAGGCCGAAGGCCAGAGATGCATAAAAAAGAATTATGCTAGGTCGAAGGCGAAAGATGCATAGAAAAGAATTATACTAGGCCAAAAATGCATTATGCCAGGCCGAAAGGCCAAAGATGCATAAAAATAAAAAAAAATTATGATGCTAGGCCGAAAGGCCGAAAATGCATAAGCGCGAAAAATATGGCAAAAACAAAGCGCCGAAGATGCGTAAATATAAATTATGCTAAGGCAAAAACAAAAAGGCGAAGATACAAGACAGAATCAAACTGCAATATTTATACAATAAAAAGGCCCGAAGGCACAAATATCACGCCCGAAGGCCACATTAAATGTTACAGCAAAAGTTGCAAAAAGACAAACTACACTAATCATCGGAAAGCTCTTGATCTTCGCCCGAAGAAACATCTAGCGGCTGATCGGACTTCTCCCCGCCGACTGGATCAGTCATACCAAGCTCGGTATCAATCAGCTGGGTATGATCGAAGCCTAAGGCATTTGCCTTGATGACAGCATCATCATAACCCATCTGATAACACTGCTCTTCGGTACGCTCGAGTTTCTTTACCAACTTCCGAGAACCCTTTCTCGTGGTCTTCAGCTGCTTGTTTCTCCATTCCAGGCGCTTCTGCAAAACATCCAGCTTCTCCTGGAGCAGATCATTCGCCGTCTTCAAGGATTCCGACTGACCCGTAACTCTTTCGAGCTCGACCGTCGAATTCCGAAGGTCCTCCTCGGCCTTGACCGCCCTCGACTCCAGCTGGTCGACCCTTTTTAGCTTTTCCTGCATCGCTTCGACCCTCTCAGTCACCACGGCGGACCAAGAAGCACCCTGTAAATAAACAAAGGCAATGATCAAAAGCTGAAGACAAAAAGACGAATGACGGACAAAATTTATATTACCATGGAGAGGAGGGCCATCATCTCAGTGCAAGCCTGAAGGTCAGTCGCCTGATCGTAAGTCGGTTTATCGGCCGGAAGAACGAGGCCTCTGCAGAGATCGGGGCCTATAATGGTCGAGGCCGGAGGGGCAGGGACAATAATCTTATCGGTCTCCAGGACGCCCCATATGGGTGCATACACCTTCAAGCCCGAATCTTCCGACCGAATCCTCTTCCTTGGTTCATTCGGAGTAGTAGGGTCAACATCATTCCCCAAATCCAAATTCTGAATCGGATTTGAGGATGGATTAACCTTCACCAAAGCCCTATCTCCTTCACCACCGACCGAACCGCGCGTCTCTTCGGCCTCCTTATTCGCTTCGGCCGCCAGAGCTGCGGCTACAAGGTCGGCCGCCTTTCTACGCTTCCTCTCGATGATCTCATCATGGGAAGACACTGCACAAAACAAAGAGAAAGGTCAAGGCATAAATAACCGAACAAATACATAAAGATGTTTTGACAGAGTATGGACACAAGCATATCGCGAAAAACAAATACAAGACAAAGAAAACGGAAAGACAAGTTACCACTACCCCAAAGACTGATCAACCAGTCGTTATCCCGACTGAGGGACAACGGGACTTTATCCATCTCTAGGCCACAGAGCAAGCGGTAATCTAGCTTATCCGGCTCCGAAAGCGGGGTACGAAACTTCAACATCGAAGGATCGACATCCTTCCAGACACCAAACTTCTCCATCCTCGGGCCAGAGACGAAAGCCCACTTCAAATGAGTCTCTTTGTTGCTGGAATTCGTGAACGCCCAATCCGCCCTACCTACCCGGCGAGCGATTGTATAAAAACCATTACTCTTCGAATTCCGCCGAAATTCGAAATGATGCCAAAAAAGATTGGTCCTTGGTATCATCTTCACGGCCAAGCACCGAGCCTGGAAGACGTTAATCTGAATAAAGCTGTTCGGGTCCAACTGACCGATAGCTACCCCTGTCTGCTTGAGGATGCTCCTCAAAAGGCACAACATCGGCAGGCGAAATCCACACTTGAAAGCAGCTTCAGAAATACCCGTAGCTAGACCTCCTCCGTACGCCGCCGGCACTTCGGGATTGTGCCAAATCCTGTCGTTCTTCCTTGGAGTATAAAAATACCAAACGTGCTTCTCCACGACATATTTCGAAGAAAATCTAGCGATTGTACTTTCGGCCAATCTCGACCGATGGTTGGCTGCTGGAAACTCTTCGACGTTGCTGAAAGGGGACACTTCCGAAGGACCCGCACCTTCGGTCAATCGATCCATATCCCTGCATTCGGAAATGTAGAGATTAGCCGTGTACTCGGGCCGGAGTAAGAAAACATTTAACAAGAAAGAGAAAACCGAGTACAGTGGGGCAGGATCGATCGAGAATGTCCCATGCCCCGAAACAAAATTAGAAGACCAATCCCATACAATCCCCTAAAACTCATCCTAACCCTGAATGAAATCCTAATCAATCCCTTAAAATCCTATGGGAAGCTTTTCGAAGATCAACAAGATTCAAGACCCTTTCTTTTCGTCCAAGAAAAGCGCAGAAAAAAGGAATATGGTCTAGAAATAGCATACGGCGATTTCAACATATTAAAAGATGCATACATATACATACAATCATACGTATATATACAACGATTTTCACAAAAAAGGGGGCAAAGAAAAGCTTACTTATTCGAAGATTCTCGAGAAGATCGTATTCCTGAGGATAAAATGCTTGAACGTGGGACTCCAACGAAGTCGGAGAACTCAAGCTTTCCGGGGAAGAAGCGACGGTTCCAATTGTCGATATAGATTCTCTTTAAAGAAAGGTGTATTTGAAACTTTTTGTGAGATGGTGTAAAATGAGAGGGATGTGGGTCGCGTAATTTTTTAAACAAAAGATATGTGACGCTTGGAGATCTTTCAAAATCCAACGGCCCAGATTGAGGCGCAAATCTCAAAATCAGACAGCTGTCCCTCATAAAGGAACACGACTCCCCAAGAGAAAACTCGACTCTTGTCCATCGTCGTGCAACCGAACGAATGATCAGATAAATTCGACAGACGCGACCGAACGGAACGCGTCAAATGAAAAATATGGGTTCTTTAGCCTTCGTCCTAAAAACATTACCGAACGAAGCCTAGGGACATGTTGGAAGCCATATACCCATGATGGGCCGAACCGAAGGCCCAACAAGAAGAAGCCCAAAATGATTAACGGTCTCCTCTTTTCTTGAACGGTATTTATCTACTTTCGGTGGTGGGAAACACAATGATGCCCATGGGGCCCTTTTAAGGTAACGGACATAATTTCTAAGGTATAAATATAGATTGAATCTACAAGAGAAGACACATGCTCATAATTTACTAACACACACACTCTCTTTACGTTCAAAGTACTCTAAAAACGCGACTTACTTACTCTCACACCGGAGGTGAATCGGGGGGACAATCCCTCGCATTCTTCTCACTTTTCAGGGTCAACCCGAAGGCCGACCCGGTGGAAATCTAGTCCCAACAGAAAGCTTGCAGCATGTGTCAACAACTCAAGATGCAGCCTGCAACCAGGAGTAGCTTAATACAACCAGTACGATTCAGTACTATTTTAGTCAACTTCTGGGATCTTACAATTCCCTCTCTTCTCTCTTCTTCTTTTATTTATTTATTAATACTTCCAACATTTAAATGATTTGTTCATAAACAAAACAAAAAAAAAATGATTTGTTCATAAACAATCTTGTCCATCCCATGCTCTGCCTCTTCTTTGTCTAAAGACTGAGATTTGCATTCACATATACTAGTTATATAGTGGAGTATTATGTACTTGTGCAAACAAACAAACAAAAAATTTATGGTCTAGATTCAGATATGGGTTCTGGTGGATTTTAAATCAAGTCTTTCTTTCTGTGCACATTTAAAAGGCTCTACATTTCCCTTTTCATTTGTTCTTTTTTTCTTTGATTAAAAGTTTCTTCTTTGGTATTTGAAACAATAGAAACTTTTCAAAGACCCTTTGCTACCTACATTTATTTAAAGAATCTCTCCAAGTTTCTCTCCATTGTAAACAGGTTTTTTTTTTTTTTTTTTTTTTTTTTTTTTTGGGTTCTGGGCTGATGCAGTTTTATGAACTATGAGTATCAGAGAAGGATAGCTTTATAGCATGCTCTGCTTGATGCCTTGAACCAGTTCAAAGGAGGATTTGCATGTAAGTATTTTACAATGTATCTGTAGTTAATTTTCTGTTTTCTTGAGTTCGAATTATTTTTCAGTTTTTGGTTTATTTTAAGACTATCAGTTCTACACATTTCTTGATTATGTGCGTGTGTGTGTGTGTGGCAGAGTAGTCATACTTTCTGATGCTAATTATTATGGTTTCAGTTCTTAAGTAGAACGAGGACCTACTTTTGGATTTCGGGGTCATAGTCATAGAGCTGATGAATTAAATCATAAAAGTTTATAAAGCAGGCCTATGACTGGTTCTTGTTCAACTGGTTTTTGTATATCTTAAGACTTGGTTATTTCCTCTGGTAGCATAAGAATTGACAACTAGTTATATACTATTACAAAGAAGAAGTCGCATGTTTGACCTCAATTTTTGGTCTAAAGAGTACTTATTACTCTATTTTCAACTTGTTAATTATATTTCATATCTTCACATGAATCCTGGATAAGGAAATCATCAACGGTCTCTGCCCTTGTTGGTGGTCTAGATTTCTCTATACAGGTCTATTTTCTTTAGTTGATTGCCTGATATTTACGGAACATATTAATTTTTGTTGAAACTACAGTTTAAGTTCTGAATGAAGCTTGGGTAAATTTAGGGTCAGCAGATATGGCTTATGGCAATTCGAGATCCGTAAGGTCTGTATTTCCATATATGTACTTCTTGTTTGTTGTTTCCAGTGAATTTTTAAAATTGTCAAAATGGACTAGCCATTCATAATAATTCTGCTGCATAAATATTTTTATGTGCTGAAAGTAAACCATGGAACTTGATAATTGTACATTAATTTTAGATTTCAAGATGATCCTGGATATGCAAATCTTCCCATAGTCAATGGAGATAATTGTATTAAGGTGAAATACAAGATTGATGGAACACAATTTGCTGAATCAAGTTCTAAGAGGGGTGAGAGGGAATTTGGAAGATCGTTAAAAACCAAAGTACTCTCGAGAGTTTTTTCAGAGGACTATGAGAGGGTAAAGAAGAAGATACTGGATCCTCGAGGTCCGGTTATTCGTAGATGGAACAAAGTCTTCTTGATTGCATGTTTAATTTCTTTGTTTGTAGACCCCCTGTTCTTTTACTTGCCGGGGGTCAAGGACAATCTTTGCATCGATATTGGGACAACACTTGAAGTGATTCTTACTATTGTAAGGTCAATTACCGATGCCTTTTACATGATTCAAATTTTTGTAAGGTTTCGTACAGCTTATGTAGCACCTTCTTCCCGTGTTTTTGGGAGAGGAGAACTTGTTATAGAGTCTTCAAAGATAGCCAAAAAGTATATACACAAAGATTTCTGGATTGATTTGATTGCTGCACTTCCCCTTCCTCAGGTAGGTTAATTTTTTTATTTTTTTACCATGATACCACATCATATTGGCCCTGTGTTCATTATGTTACAGCTTCATATTGTTTATGTTGTTTTCTGCACAGGTATTGATCTGGATTGTTATACCAAGTATGAGTGGTTCTTCGATGGCTAACACAAAAAATGTCCTTCGATTCATCATTATTTTCCAGTACCTCCCTAGACTGTTTGTTATATTTCCACTATCTGCACAAATTGTCAAGTCCACTGGTGTTGTGACAGAAACAGCATGGGCAGGAGCTGCCTATAACTTGATGCTCTATATGTTAGCAAGCCATGTAAGTACTAGAAATCTTTTTTCATTCCTTCAAACACAAGTGTATTTTAACTTCCACGGATTTAAAAAAAATTTACTTTCCATAGCTGTTCTGGTAAAATTAGTATGCACTGTGGCGTATGGATCGTCCTACTTAGATGACGTCTTTAGCTTTGCAATGTTATGTATGTACACACTGGTCTATAGCATTGCAATGTTATGTACACACTGATAATACTGATAGCCAGTTCACCAGATCCGTTGTTTTTTTGTACTTTTTTTTCTTTTTCTTCTCAAATTAGAGTTCTCGTATTATGAATATCAAGCCAGTTCATTATCTTTCACTCATTCTCCAATCCAGGTCTTAGGATCTTGCTGGTATCTTCTATCAGTTGAGAGACAAGAAGCATGTTGGAGAAGCGTTTGCGATATTGACGAAACATCATGTAAATATGAATACTTTGACTGCCACAAGGTTAATGACTCTGATAGAAGTGATTGGTTCAAGTCAAGCAACATCACAAAAATATGCAATCTAAATGCCGACTCTTATCCATTTGGTATCTATGGCGATGCATTGATCTCTGATGTTACAACCTCAAGTTTCTTTAACAAATATTTTTATTGTCTTTGGTGGGGCTTGAAGAACCTTAGGTAATATACCATCTGTAGACTTTTCGTTAACAGACTTGTTTATGTGGAAATGGGAAAATAATCTACATATACTTGATCTAAGACGGGCCCTATTTAACTGCACGGATTCTTATTTACTGTATCAAAAATTTTACTAATATCTAGTCAGTGGAATGTATAGGTATAACTTTAAACCATGTTTACAGAACCAACTGTGCATCACTTCTTTTTTGGGTTGGCTATTGCTGAAATGATAACGAATAAATCGGCTAAGTTGTTCAAGTATATAGTTACTATTTTGGCTGTTCTTGAATGATACTTCACTTTGAATTTAAACATATGAGGAGTACTTTTGATCCGAATCCAAGACATTTAAATATCCTGCAGTTACACTAAATATGATATACAATGCTTCCATTCTGCAGTTCTCTGGGGCAAGGTCTTAATACAACCACTTATGTCGGAGAAATAAGCTTTGCCATTATTATCGCCGTTATGGGATTAGTTCTCTTTGCATTGCTCATTGGAAATATGCAAGTAAGTTTCTTATAATATTTTACGGCTAATAGTAGGTATGCTTAATAGTTCTTTCAAACTGCCCGAGGGCTTTACAGAAATAGTGTCTTTATATTTTCTACTTGTAGAGGTAGGGATAAGGTTTGTCCACATCTCACCCTACCAGAGCCTACTTACGGACGAGATCTATTGGGTTTTGGTTTGGTTTTTTTTCCATGCAATTAGAATTATAACTGTTACTGCCTTGTTAATTTTGGTATGTCGATTAAACCAACACAAAGCTAGAAAATATGTATGTGTTAAATGATGTTGAAGTCATGGTTTAGCCAATCATATGCCTACATGATATGTTACTTAAATCATTAATATTCTCATTTCTGCAACTTAAAATAACTGTCTAAATTCACTGTAGACATATCTCCAATCAACCACAGTTCGATTAGAAGAATGGAGGATCAAGAGAACAGATACAGAACAATGGATGCACCACAGGCAACTTCCTCAGGAATTGAGACAGTCTGTAAGGAATTACGACCAGTATAAGTGGGTCGCTACCCGAGGAGTTGATGAAGAAACGCTTTTAAAAGGTCTTCCACTGGATCTCCGGAGAGATATAAAACGGCACCTTTGTTACGATCTAGTTCGACGGGTTAGTATTGAGATCTTATATTCCGATTCTCATTGTCTAAAATTTAATCATACATCCACCTAATTCATCCTTAAATTAGTTTGGTGCTGGGAAGCACCTAATGTGCCCCAAATTGCAGATTTAAGGAAACCAGAAGGTGACTTTTCATACACTCATACTGTTATCCCCAGACTTCAAATATTTTAAAGATAGTTGACAATTTTCTGTAGCTTGGTTTTATTATGCATTTGTTTCTGCTAGCTTCATCTAGGCCGTACTTGATAAATCTAATATGTTTTTACTTATCCGATAAATCTAATCTTTAATTAATAGAATCAATATAAGAAAAGTTAGCAGAAAATGAAGCACCTCCGTGTTTGAGGTTGAAACAAAAATTGAGCAAAGGCCAAAGTAGATAAGCCATTTGAACCAGTGCAAAAGACTCAGGGTATTGGACCTCCATGTTGTACTTGGCCATCATGCCAAGCACAACCTTGTTTATTCTTACAGAGAGTGATAATCTCAAGCACAATCTTTTTTTATTATTGAACAACGACACACAACTTTTCTCAAGTAATGGTCGTGCTGGATTGCTCCAGGTGTGACCTTTATTAAGAAAGATAAGGAGCTTACATCCAGTGATAATTCTTGGTCTTTCTGAACTCATGTCAACCTAATGATAATATCAACAATCCAGTAAACCTTTTTAAAGATATTATAATTTGGATTAGTTATCTAATAGTATCTGATCTTCTGTATTGATTTTATTAAACTGCAGGTTCCACTGTTTGATCAAATGGATGAACAAATGCTTGACGCTATATGTGAGAGGCTCAAGCCTGCCCTGTGCACCGAGGGCACTTGCCTAGTGCGTGAGGGTGACCCAGTTAATGAAATGTTGTTCATAATCCGAGGAAACCTTGATTCCTACACGACGAACGGTGGTCGGACTGGCTTCTTTAATTCCTGCCGTATTGGTTCAGGAGATTTTTGTGGTGAAGAATTACTAACATGGGCACTTGATCCTCGTCCAAGTGTCATCCTCCCATCATCCACTCGCACAGTGAAAGCCATTTCTGAAGTTGAAGCCTTTGCACTCATGGCCGAAGACTTAAAATTTGTTGCCTCCCAATTCCGAAGACTGCACAGCAAACAACTCAGGCACAAATTTAGATTCTACTCTCACCAGTGGCGAACGTGGGCTGCATGCTTTGTACAAGCAGCATGGCGTAGGTACAAAAAACGGAAAATAACTGCTGAACTTAAAGCTAAAGAGTACCCTGCAGCTGCTCAGATGGCAAATTTGAAAGTACAGTCGGACATAAATGTGCCTTCAGCCGGGTCTGGATTCGCCATATACGCAGCACGGTTAACTGCTAGCAGTAGAAGGGGTGTAAATGTACATCCTGGATCAAGTCCTGGTGTTAACTCATTGCAGAAGCCAGAAGAACCTGACTTCTCTGTAGACGAGGAATAACTAGACAATTGATGATTTTTTCAAATATGTATAGGCCTTTCTTTGTTAATTCAAACAGGAGATAAGATAAAAATTATATTGATGTCGTTCTTCTATTTGTATTATTATATCGGAAGCTAATAGGAGACATTTACAGATGTATAATATAGTAAAATTACCTTAGTGTTTGTTAACGGAGGAATTTGTGATAACAAAGTTTGAGCCGGAATCTAGATTTACGATGATGGTTCTTCACTGGAAAAGCGAACGGAGAGTGGTGGTTTAAGTGTTTATCGATGGCTGAGATTAAAGAAGTAACGATGGTATCTCTGAGCTCTCAACGTCCAACCCCTCTAATGTACCTACGTACCCCTGTATTCTTAGGGGATTAAGCCTCACGTAGTTTTTGGAGAGCAAGAAACCTAGACCTAATAGAAGTAGGTCTCTTGCTAGCAGGTCCAAAAGCCCACTTACGACAGGTTGTCGAACCAACCGTCTACCAAGCCCATTTGGAAAAGCCCATGCGATGAAGCCTAGCCCAATGACCCCAAGGCTCAACTAAGACCGAGGACATCACGGATACAACATTAGCCCTATCTATCGGAGCTAACGTCAACCGCTACCATCCATCATTAGAATTATGTTTCTGGCAAGAAGCATAAAATCGGTTGGTGCAGCAACAATAGTTGCCGCGGCAACTACATTGTACATGTTGGCCTGAAAGGGCCTGCCTCATAAATACTTGAGATTTTCTGCGACGTGTTGCTAGCCGCGGCGACACTTTTGTAGATGCAATAACTAGATTGCCTCGCTATCTTAGAAATAGACTTTTGTCCTTGGATTCACCGTATATAGATATAACAACTCACTCTAGCTACCACTTGAATCTAGTTATACTTAAGCGAAATTTAGACAACTGACATAACAGCTAAATCTTATACAATCTTGGATGGGCATGACAACCTTTTTAGTAAGCATGTCAACATTCCTTAGCCTTTCCAAATAATCATTCATTATTATGAGTTGGCGCGACAACATATTAGTTGACGCGGAAACTCTTCATGTTGATTTTCCTTTATTCAGGTGTCTTCCCTCACTCATTTCCTTTTCATCCTTTTTCATGCAGCTGGCTGGTGAGTGGAACACATCTCCTTTTCACCCTTTCAAGAAATTCAACAGAAGAATCGTTTTATCAACTTCACCATTCACTCCTCCTTAATTCCAGTATTCTTATTGTAGTCAAACTCCTTGGCGCGCCTACTTGATATGGCAAAGAGCAAAAATGTCATGGTTGAAATGAGTAGTCATAATTCGAACTCGAACCACTAGTGCATCGGAGTGTGGATGATGAATCCACTTTGCATCCTCCTCAGTAAACATAACGTTGGTGTCCTCCCCCTTAAAAAGTTTTGGGGGCCTCTCTTCCAGATGATGTACGTTGGTGAGGGGTCGCTCTCTGGCCTCGCGAGCATACCTTTCTCTGGCCTTGTTACTATCCCCCCCAATATGGGGTCCTCCAATGATTACATGGATACTATCGGCACGCTCCTCTCTTTGTTTTTGAGGCTCCTCTTTTGGCCCAACATGTGGCACATCATTATACCCGAGGCCTGGCTTAGTCCCTTACTTGGCATTATGTTTCTTCACTTCTCGAACTACCCACTCAGTTAACTTCCCTTCTCGAATCAACTGATCAATTTGTTCCTTGAGCTGCCAGCAGTCCGCAGTATCGTGGTCCGTCTGCTTATGAAAGTCACAATATTTTCGAGTGTCCCAGGTTCCCCTACTACCCATGGGTATAGGTTTCTTGAACATTCCTTTGTTCGCATTGACAGCATAAATGTGATCAACAGAGGCTACCAAAGGGGTGAATTTGTCTTCATCTCTTGCGGGACAAACTCAAGGTGGGGATAGCCTTGGGGGATCGCGATCCCTTCTTTTTGTGTTCGGTGTTATCCTGTCTTCGCATGGGGCTTCGAGAGTCCTTCCTCTTCACTCCTTTACCCTTGCTTCCACTTCCATCATCTCTATTACTCTTCCTCAACTCCTCCATTGTCTTCTCGACCTGTTGGAAGGGTTCGGCCTCTCTGTAAAGTTCCGAAAGGGTACTAGGTGTTGATGCTTGCAACTTCTTTCAGAGCTTCGTACCTTCCCTCAATCCAGCAATTAGAAAAATTTTCACGGCCTCGTCATTTGCTCCTCGCACCCGTGGTGTTAGGTTAGGTGTTAGGTCCAAATGTGTTGTAGAGGGGGGGGTGAATACAACTTTTCGAATATGAGAAGCAATAAATACGATGCAATAAATGAACACACAGATTCAAGGAATATATGTCTTATATATAACTTGAAAGGGTTGCTACAACATTCATTACAAAGTATAACAGAAGTTCAGAGAGAAGTGAATGATACTAAGCTCTGTGAATGCACTCTCTCTCTTTCTCTTGTGTTTTTCTCAAGAATTGCTCACTGACTGAAAACATTACACAAGTACTTCTATTTATACTATATGTAATCTATGTCCTGTAGACTTCAAAGACTAAGATATACGTGGCCCAATGATGTCCACATAAATCTTGCCTTATCTTGAAAGCTTGGAAATCTGCCAATCAGAAGATGCCATGTGTTATGTTGAAGCTGCACTCTAAGTAGAACTTCTACTTGAGAATTTCTACTTAGCCATCTCGAAGTTCTAAGTAGAACTTCTACTTAGAAACTTCTACTTGGCCATCTAGAATATTTAGTACTTAGAAAATATTCTGGTCTTCAACTTGAAACTTCAATGCACATCTTGAACTTGTGATATCTTCATATCTTCTTTATTCTTCACCAAGCTCTTGAATATGGATCTTTATTACTGACATAAACTTGCTATCAATGTCCTGACACTTGATGCAACGGTCTGGTTCATAAGTGACTAGTCTTGATAGGGTTTTTGCTTCTTGAATAAATTACCATATCCAATTAGAAATGTGGCTTTCCAATATTTGCTTTCCTTCTTGTTCACTTGAAATCAATTGGTCTTATTGATACTGATAGTTATGATCTTGATTCTTGGCTTTCCAAATCACTGAGGCATGAACAACTTTGACTTGAACTTCTCTCAATGATTTCTTCTTGGATTGATCATAGTTAACATGTTGAATTGTATCAATTACCTTGTCTTCATTTAGTGTTGATTTCTTGTGACTTCTTGTTCTTGATTGTCTTCTAGTTAAGTATCTTTTCCTTTAGTTTGAGTTACATTAGATATAGTGTTACAAGTTTACACACTCTGCCTTTCAATCTCCCCCAATTTGATTGTCTAACAATGACATTCAAATTAATGAAGGATAACTCAACTAAACAATGAGACGAGAAAAGATAATTAACATTACAGTCTTGAATAATTTACAATTGAAATTTACATGAAAACAATACAAAGAACTTAAACTAGAAACAGAATTCGAACTTCGAATTAAAGATCATTTCAGTGATTCCTATCACCTGGATTATTTCATATCTTTTAGTCAAACTTGTATCACCTTATTGGATTCACTCTAAGGTGAATTTTCCTCAAGTGAGTTAAAGCAACCGAAAGACATGAAGTTTTTCCAACTTCAAGTTCACACCACTCTGACCTTTAACCCTAATTCCGTTTCCTCTTTCTAGCTTCAGCAGCTTGGTCTCTCTCTTCTTTCTGCCTTTTGCGCTTCTCCTTCTGCTGCTGTTCTTTCTTGTACACTGGATCTTTAAGCTGCTTCCACCTAGCATTCAACAGACTTACAGCTTCCATTTCTAGAGGGTTCTTGGGCTCTGGATAAGGATGTTTGAAAAGCCTTCTGAGTTTGTCCACCTCCTGAGCAGTCCTGATCTTTGGAATATCCTCAAAGTTCTTCATGATGAGCTGAGATTTCCAATGTGTTTTATCAGCTTTAAACTGACAATAGATCATCTTGGGGTAGCCCTTGACACGGTTAGTATTGTGGACACTAGCCGCATCTCGCTCCATTCGCTTCTTTTCCACTACTACTTCAGACAGGTAACTCATGAGTCTCTTCTTTTCTTCAACAAACTTATCTTCCACTTCGCCCCATTTGAATACATATAATACTCTCTCCAGAAATGCAGCATCTTGAGTCCGTAGCAGCCATTGTCTACTCATATGCAAGATTGTTTGATTCTGGTCTGCATCTATGAATACTAAGGCATCAGCTGTATCTTCAACATAAGCATGTATCCAGTATACACTATCACTTCCTGGAACACCAATAGCCTCCCTTATTTCTCCTTGTTCTAGTGCTCCAGAAGGAAGAGTCAGAGCTTCATCTACATTCTTCATGGCTTGAAGAATATTCCATTTCTTCTCTATCAGCTCCGGCTCAATCTTTACGTCATCAAGAGGGTTTGGAGCAATGACATCACACTTCCACACCTCATTGCTCTTTTTGAATATAACTTTTTCAATGATCTTCACGGATTTATCTTTAAGCTCCGAAGCGAATCCCTTACCCATCATTTGTCTACAGACAGCTTTGAGAGATTCCACTGAAAGCTCCATTAGATCATTTTCCTCCATGCTAACCCTCTTCATCTTTCCGTCAACTACCATCCGGACAAAATTTGGATATGCTGAGAATTCTGGACCCTTGTCCTCTGCTAGCTGCATTAACTGATCCCTGTACATAATGCTTAGCACCTCAGATTGAGAGTATTGAATTTTAGTCGCTAGCAAGAACAACTCTGACGCAGATCTTCTCATTATGAATTGGTCATCCACATATAGGAAAGATGTTGGGACTCCTTCTACCAAAGACAAGATAACCTGCCACTCCTTAAGATTTGCATTGTATCCAACCCTGACTTTAGAAATTAATCTCTTCAAAGCATTTATATAGTCCCCAATCATTGGATTCTGCAAATTCAAGTTGTAGAACAGATCATCTGCATCTTTGTTATGAACTCCTTTCGCACAGGGTCCCATCATTATCTTCCTTGCTTCATCCCATTTCTGCCCTATCCTTCGTTTGTCCAGATCAACTTGAGGATCAGCTAGCCTTGCAAGCTCATAAACATACTGCTTCCCTTGTAGCTCCACTTTCTTTTCTAGGAAGGCAGCACGTTCTTGCATCATCTTCATTTTATGGAACTGAGCTTGTTCCAAGGCTAACTGTTGAGCTTTAAGGGTTTCCTCATCAACAGGAAATTCTTCAGGCATTCCGGAAGACATCCCAGCACCTCCACCTTGTTCCTTCTAAGATCTTTTTATAGTGTGTGCCAACGGTACGTCTTCCATGTCAGAATCTGAGTCAAGTACCTCCTGTACTGTTTCCTGATGACTCAGGTCAACAAATGGTTCATCAACCATTACTGCCTTACCCTTTCTCATCCTCAGAGCCTCTTCATCAACAGACGGCTCAACTTCTGGTTCCTTGACAAGATCAGCGGGTTCTTCAATTTCTTCGATGTGAACTGCCTGTTGTCTCGTCTCCTTTCCACTCTCCCCCTTAGGTGAGTTATCCTGAGCTCCACCTTGGTCTTCAGATCCACCAGCTGCATAGGAACCTCCAAAACCAGAACCAGAGGCTCCCGCTCCACTAGTACCACCTGCACCAGCATCGGGGGGAGGTTGTTGCGACTCGAAGCACTCCGGGGGCACAAAACTCCTGACTGCGAACATCATTCTACTGATCTCCACAGCCATTGTATGAATTGTAGATTCCAATGCCCCCATCCTCTCATTGAGAGTGCTTCCCAAGACACCACCAGCATGGCCCAAGTCATTGACCTTATTTGTCAAATCATCAAAAGCTGTAGCTTGACTTGCCATTCTTGCTGCGTAGTCGTCTAGAGCCCTTTGGTTGTTTCCAATGTTCATCCCAAACTGCCCCATCGTCTGTCCGAACTGCCTCATCTGATTTTCCATAGAAGTCATACGCGTATCAAGATTTTCAATGTTAAGGGACGGTGTTTGGTTTAGGTTACCTCGCTCTAATACTCGTTCTGTTGGTATTTGGCGCTCGGTTTCGGGCCTTGAAAATGAAGGTCCCTCTCTCCCTAACCTCTCACACACACTCCCTGTCTCACGCTCGTGTATGTCTTCAATTATTGATCCAAATAATGAAGCAGTACCTGCAGAAAATTGATAAGAAATGTTGTTGACAGTTATGGGATCAAATTTTGTTTGTTCCTGAGTTGGAATCTCAGACTGAGAGGCTGCAAAGTGTTCTTGTACAACATCAGAACCGATCCTCTTTGCAGCATCAGTACGTACCGGTGAAGGTACGGCTGAAGTTCTTAAGACTTCATGTCCTCTTGAAGCAACAGTATCTTCAAGAGGCACATCATCCTCACCAAAATCAAAATCCCTATGTGCAGATTGTTCAAGGGGTGAACCACTCGCGTGAGGTGGAGTGGTTGCGTGTGACACGCTAGGGTTTGACTGTGGTTGTGAAGTAGCAGCGTGGAAAAGTTTGGCTTTCTTTCGAATAAGTTGCTGCTCTTCGGGTTCATTCTCCTCATCATCTTCTACATATACACGTGCTGGCTTTCTGACTTCCGTTAACAAGGGTGATAGAGAATAGGAATGTGTATCAGACTCAGAGTCAGAAATATGGCTATCACCCTGGGATAGATCCTGCGGGTTAGCAGTCTCTTGGGTCGCGGAATCAGATACATAGGAGGAGGAATGAATAGTATGCAGGGAGAGATTACCTGATTGATTACCTTGTGCATCATCGCTTTCCTCATCAGGAATCTCATCAAATGCCTCAGCATGAACAGATGGATTTTGAGCATGTGATGAAACTTGTGATGATGCCTCCAAATAGGTAACTCCTGCATCATATCTAAGCCACATTTGTATATTTTCAGGAGTAGACATCGGTTTACCTTGATGTTTATCCTGATTAGAAATGGTTGAAAGTGACTTAGTGCCCATCCCTAGCGATGCAGATGTTGGGCTTCCGGCAAATCTCTGTCTAACAGCAAGATCATCCTTCGGTATTAGGTCATTAATGAGCATTTGAAGGAACCGAGGAAACCAGCAGACAACATCAGCTGTAGTGAGGTCTCTGCTTGCAAGAGATCCCATTGAGGCCACTATCTCAGAGAGAACGATGCGTCCATAATTTATATCCAGTTCTCTTGCTAGGGCAACTGCAAAGGTTTGTATTGGAATTGGAATCTGATGAAAGTCTTTTTCGCGTGCCCGAAAACATCTTGTGATGGCCTCGAAAAAGTAATTCCATTCCACATGGAAGAATTGCTTTTGGATATTTTCTGTGATTGGGCCTTTCGGAGGATAACATCCAATTTCTTCAAAGAATCTGAGGCGTTCTGTAGCTGTAGGTTCTTGATCATAAGCATCTTTAATTGGGAATCCCAGAACTCTGTTGACAATCTCTTCAGTCACCTCATATTCCTGACCCGCTAAGGTAAACCTGAAACCTAAGGGGGTTGATTTGCTCCCAAAAGTAACCGCACTAGTCCATAATTGCTGTAAGGCATCATGTACTAGTGTAGGTTTAGCAGTAAAAGCATGGCTAGCTTTGGAGTACAAATTGAGAAATCGTATCCAAAACTTAAACCGCGGGAGTTGATCACCAATTTCCGTAGAAATATTATAAAAATTGTTTTTAGCAAGTGAAAATTGGTGAGCCATTTTGATTAAATGTTTTTCGTTAAAAGATGTGATTTTTTTTTTTAATTTTGAAAAACAAATAATTTACGAATTAAATGATGTATCCCTTTTAATTTATCAAAAAGAACAAAAGTCCCTTAGAGAAAATTAAACTACGGGATGAACAATCAAAAACCAATTACTAAATCTGAATATTCAAAGAAGATGAATATTCGTGTGTACCAGTGAAATCGTGTGTGTTTATGAATGGTGAATATGAAATCGCGTTTTATGAACAGTACACAAACAATATATGTTCGTGTGTATGTATATGCGCGTGTATATGGATGAACACAAAACACACCAACACAAAGATTAAGGATAACACAGTCAAGATTAGTCCAAAAATTGGCAGTAATTCGTGATTAGTATGAGTTTAATCACAAAAACACGAGTTAATTGTATGAAGTCTGTGAAATCGCACTGTTTTTGTGAAACGGCTGCTGTGAAAATGAAATTAGGTAAAGTCAATTAGGCATCGAGTTAGAGATGTATATATAGATGAATGTGAAATGACAAAAATGTCCCTGTTAAAAAGAGTGAAAATTACCAAGTCCATACAGGGAACATCTAAGTCGAACTCTATCTCGAACATCTCTATCTCGAACATCTCTATCTCGAACATCAAGTCGAACTTCGAGATAAAGTTCGAGATAGAGGTTAACTCGAACAATGAAGCACAAATAAGCACTTTAACTAATTTTACAGCAAAAACTATGGGGAAAAGCTATCTTGAACAATGCTGATTTGTAGTAAACTTGGAAAATTCCCTTCTAAGAAAGACAAGGAAATTCAAGATACTTTTCGAGTTAGAAGTCTATCTCGAACATCAAGTCGAAATTCGAGTTGAGTTTCGAGATAGACTAAGAGCTCTATCTCGAACATCAAGTCGAAATTCGAGTTGAGTTTCGAGATAGACTAACTCGAAGTTAATCTCATTCTTTCCAAAATACCCCCTTGAATCAAAAAGTACAGGGTAATTCAAGATATGTTTCGAGTTAGGAGTGTAACTCGAAAAATTCCCTTCAGCTTAACTGAGAACTCTATCTCGAACATCAAGTCGAAATTCGAGTTGAGTTTCGAGATAGACTAAGAACTCTATCTCGAACATCAAGTCGAAATTCGAGTTGAGTTTCGAGATAGACTAACTCGAAGTTAATTCTCAGTTCTTTTCAAAATATTCCCTTAATGGAAACCTCATCTCAACCTTTGAGATAAGATTCGAGATAGAATTTATCTCGAATATTTTGAAGATAGAACTAGGCACACTGGTAACTCGAACTCGAACTCTAAGTCGAACTTCGAGATGAATTTCGAGATAGCCAACTCGAAATTCTTCCCAGACTTAGAATTTTTCAAAAAACTTCACTCTGACAGCTTAAGTCGAAATTCAAGTCGAATTTCTAGATGAGTTTCGAGATAGAACTTAACTCGAAATTTTTGAAGTTTTTTAATTCTAAGGCCTCTAATTACATGAAACTCATAGGTAAATTCATCTAAAAATCATGCAATATTTAGAATATTATGAATTTAACTCCCCCTATGATCATGCAATCTAACAAGCATAAATTCACAGATTTGTGCTATAAAAGACAATTAAAACACAATGAATTCATGCAAAATCACACTATATACAAACTATAACAATCATTAATTAGGCATTTTAAAGTCTAAGCACATAATGATTGATTAGCTTGCACATACAAACATAAACATGGATTTTACAGATAGAAGGCTTTACTAACTTGTGTTAAGCATTCCCAATTCACCAACCAACCTATTGAATGTTACTTCATCAAGAGGTTTGGTGAATATATCTGCAATTTGTTGCATTGTGGGCAAAAAATGTAGCTCCACAGTCCCCTCCTCGACATGTTCTCTTATGAAATGATACCTGATGTCGATGTGCTTGGTTCTTGAGTGATCTACAGGATTGTTGGTTATGGCAATGGCACTTGTGTTGTCACACATGATTGGAATTTTCTTGTGCTCCATGCCATAATCCTTCAATTGGTTCCTCATCCACAGTATTTGAGCTACACAGCTTCCAGCAGCAATGTACTCAGCTTCAGCAGTAGAAGTAGATACTGTATGTTGCTTTTTACTTTGCCAGGACACCAATCTTCTGCCAAGAAATTGGCAAGCACCAGATGTGCTTTTCCTATCAATCCTGCAACCTGCATAGTCTGAATCCGAATAGCCAATAAGATTAAAACCTGTATCTCTTGGGTACCAAATCCCTAGATTTGGTGTGCCCTTGAGATACCTAAAAATTCTTTTGACAGCTACGAGATGTGATTCTCTAGGATCCGCTTGGAACCTTGCACATAAACAAGTTGCGAACATTATATCGGGTCTACTTGCAGTTAAATAGAGGAGTGAGCCAATCATACCTCGATAGCTTGTGATGTCAACTGATTTACCTAATTTGTCTTCATCAAGCTTCGTGGCTGTTGCCATGGGAGTGTTAGCTGCTGATGCATCTTCTAGATTATACTTTTTGAGTAAATCTGTAACGTACTTGGATTGACAGATAAAGATACCATCTTTTCTCTGACTGATCTGTAATCCAAGGAAGAAGGACAGCTCTCCCATCATGCTCATCTCATATTTTTCCTGCATTAGCTTGGCAAATTTCTCGCACAAGCGCTCATTTGATGACCCAAAAATAATATCGTCCACATATACTTGAACAAGTATTAAGTCATTTCTCACAACTTTATAGAACAATGTTTTATCAATTACTCCCCTAACAAAACCATTTTCAATTAAGAATAAGGATAGGGTTTCATACCATCGCCTTGGGGATTGCCTGAGGCCATAGACAGATTTGAAGAGTAGATACACAAAATCTGCATGTTCTGGATCAACGAAGCCAGGCGGCTGTTCCAGATACACTTCTTCTTCTAACTCTCCGTTCAGGAAGGCACTTTTCACGTCCATCTGGAAAACTTTGAAGTTCTTATGTGCTGCAAATGCCAAGAACATCCTGACTGCCTCAAGTCTTGCAACTAGTGCATAGGTTTCATCATAATCAATTCCTTCTCGCTGAGAATAACCTTTTGCAACCAAACGAGCCTTGTTTCGTGTTATAAGTCCGTTTTCATCCAGTTTATTTCTGAATACCCACCTAGCTCCAATTACGGATATGTTCTTTGGTCGGGGTACCAGTTTCCAAACTTTCTGCCTTTCAAACTGATTGAGTTCCTCTTGCATTGCAATCACCCAATCAGCATCGCCAAGAGCTTCTTCTATTTCTTTAGGTTCAAGCTTGGATAAAAACCCAGAATATAAGGAGATATTAGCCATGTCAGCTCTTGCAGTTCTTCTAGTAGTCACACCAGCATCTGGATCACCAATAATTAACTCAAACGGATGGTCTCTATTCCATACCCGTTCACCTGGAAATTGTCTTGATGATTCAGCTTGACTTTCTGAGTTGGGGTGCTGACTACTTTGATTATTTTCACTAACTCCCCCTGAGTTAGTGCCAGCTCCTACAGAACTAGAGTCAACTCGACTCGAGCCTTGAACAGTAGTCCTTGAGCTGCTATTTACTCCCCCTGAGTTGTTGCCGGTTGGTACTGAAGAAGTCTCTCCTGATCTTGTAGAATTAGCTTGTTCACTAGACTCAGGTTCTTCACGTACACTTGGAACATTTAATGGAACAACCAACTCAGGTTCATCTTCAAGATCTTCTAAGTCCAGATTCTGAAATTTTAGGGACTCAGGTTCACTAGAATCTCTTGAAATTGATGAGAGTTTGGTATCGTCGAATCTGACGTTGTAACTTTCAGTCACTTTTCGATCATTCACCAAGAACACTCTATAAGCTGCCACCACATTTGTAGAATAACCAACAAAGATTCCTTCACGAGCTTTTGTTGCAAACTTGCCTAGATTTTCATCATCTATAAGCACATAGCATTTTGCTCCGAAGACATGAAAGTATTTGATTGTTGGTCTTCTGTTGTTCATTAGCTCACATGGTGTCTTTTCTTTATCTTTTATGATCAAAGTTCTATTTTGAGTGTAACAAGCGGTACTCACTGCTTCGGCCCAGAAATACAAAGGAAGTTTTGAATCATACAACAAAGTTCTTGCTGCTTCAACCAAAGTTCTATTCTTCCTTTCAACTACTCCATTTTGCTGTGGAGTCCTCGGGGCTGAATACTGACGACGTATTCCTTTAGATACACATAAGTCATTCAGCACTGCGTTTTTGAATTCAGTGCCATTGTCTGATCTAATCGTCTTCACAGTAAGTGTTGAAACATTCTCAATTTGAGTGATATGATCAATGATTAAGAAAGGTACTTCGTCTTTCGTCATTGCGAACAATACCCATGTATACTTGGAGAAGTCATCCATGATTACCAAAGCATATCTTTTCCTAGACAAAGATAGGACATTCACTGGGCCAAACAAATCCATATGAAGAAGTTGTAAAGGCTCAGTAATACTAGAAATTTCTTTGCTTTTATGCGATGCTCGCTTCGACTTTCCCATTTCACAAGCTTCACAGAGTCCTTTCGGAGCGAACTCCATTTGAGGTAGATCTCTCACCAGTTCTCGCCTCGCGAGAGCATTCATCGTTTTGAAGTTTAAGTAAGATAGCTTTTTGTGCCATAACCAGCTTTCATCATCCGAGGCTTTGCTGTAGAAACAGGTGACCTCATTCTGATTTGCTGAATCCATATCTGCAACAAAAAGATCTGCTTTTCGAACTCCTCTCAAAGCTAGTGAGCCTTCCTTGATGTGAGTGATTGATACACCTTTCTTGTTGAAGACAATTTCGTAACCTTTGTCACAGAATTGACTGATACTCAACAGATTGTGCTTCAGTCCCTCAACATAGGAAATATCTTCAATGATGACATTGCCAGTTTTCAGTTTGCCATATCCCTTAGTCACACCTATGTTGTCATCTCCAAAGGTAACATAAGGGCCGGCCTTCATAACCAACTCTGTAAGCAGGGACTTGTTTCCAGTCATATGCCTCGATGCTCCACTGTCTAGCACCCATATGACTTTATTTCTATTCTGCTTAACGCCCTGCAATGACAGATTGGTTAGACATTCTTCGGAACCCAACTTTGATTGGGCCCGGCTTTTCGATAAGATCGAGAATCAACAGATTTAACAACAGGAGATGCACTTTTCTTCACATTACTAGAGCTTTCGACTATCTCCTTTCCTTTCTCAGACTTGACAGATTTGTCAGTCTTAGGAGAAGGTTTGTCACTCCTAACTTTAGGAGGACTGACAGTCTTGGCTCTCCCATACTTTTTCTTGATATTTGAACTAGCAACAATATTTGAGCATGACTGGCTAGATGCATTCATTAAATGCACAAAAGTTTGCATGATGTTAAAAGTGCATGGCATACAATTAGGTTGACCACACTGTGCATGATTCTGATGCAGATTATTCATTGTATGTGTGATAGGCATGTGCAGCAGGAACATTCATGTTAGCTTTGCATGCATAAGAAAGATGTTCAGTAGATTTACAATGATAACATGCTTTCTTTATTCGTTCAGCCTTAACTTCTTTTATGCCTTTCTCTCTCTTTCCTTGTTGTTTAACAGCCTTAGCTCCTAATCCTAGTCTAGATTCATCTCTAGGGAAATTGATTTTCACTTGTTTGATAGGAGTTATAGGTTGTTCTTTCTGGCGATCTTCCATCTCAATCTCATATCTAGCTATCAATTCAGTCTCTTCTTCTTCTATTCTAGGAACAAGATGTTTGTAGATAGGTTTGACAGCCGATTTAAGAATTCTAGGTGTTTCTTGTTTAAGGTCACTGGAACTAGGGTCAATAGGTCTCTTTCCTTCTTTCTTAGGAAGGTCAGAATAATCAAGTCCTATACCTACTCCAGTTATTTTCTTAAATGTGTCATTATCTACATACACTTTACTAGCAGCTAGTTTGTAAGCTTCGCATTTTGTTTCTAACTCAGCTAGATTGTTCCTAAGACATGCTTCTACTTCTTCCTTAAGGACGAGCTTGTGTTCTAGAGATTTAATAAAGTCTCTTAGGGAAGTATCTACAGTGCAAGCAGCCTCTAGCTCTTCCACTTTTGCCTCAAGCATTCTGCATTTGGCAACAAGTGTTTTCTGTTCCTTTTGAGAAGAGTCTAGGCTTTTGCACAACATATAGATCTCTTCACTAAGAGCCCCGTTCTGTTCCTTATAATCATCAATAGACATTTCTACTTTAAGAGTCAGAACTGGTACCTCTGGTTCCTCTGATGTCTCAGCCATAAGGGCAAAGTTTGCTACATGAGTAACATCTTCCTCATCTGAATCATCCCAAGCTCTTCCTTCTGTCACCAATAAAGCTCGTTTTCCATGTCTTTCCTTCAACAGTGCTTCATAGTTGCTTTTGAGAGCTTCAAATGTCTCTTTTGGATAAGTCTGTTTAGGCTTTTTGCAGTCCGAGGCAAAGTGTCCAGCTTCACCACAATTATAGCATTTGAACTTCATTTTGAAATCCAAAGGAGATTTGTAGCTGGTATTCTTGCCTTTTCCTTTGTAGCCTGACAAACTACCACCACCTCTAGCAGCCCGATAATAAGATGAAGATTTTCTCTGTGGTCGGTTGCTCTTTCTAAATCTCATGTTGCTGAACTTCCTTGCCATGTATGCCACGACACTATCGTCCATGTTGTCCAGCTCTTCTTTGGTGTAGTAGTCATCATCACTGTCAGATGCGCACTCGTCATCATTATCAACTTGATGTGGTGCAAGTGATGATTTAGGCTTTGCTGCAACCATTGCCTTCTTAGACTCTTCCTCATCAGCAACTAATCCTGATGCACTTTCTTTTCCCTTTGAATCATTGTCCCATACTTGATCTTGAAGTGTTTCCAGCTCATAGGTCTTTAGTATTCCATAATACTCTTCCAGAGAAGTTGTATGCAAATCTCTGGTTTCTCTTATTGCGTAGACCCTATGTTCAATGCTCTTTGGCTGGTTCCTCAGATATCTCGTGTTGGTCTCAACCATGGGGAGAGTTACACCTCTCAGATTCAAATCCAATACCAACTGACTGAATCGTAGGTAGACATCTGTTATGCCTTCTCCTTTCCTTATTCTAAAGGTGTCATACTCCATCTTGAGTATGAGTGTCTTGTTGCTTCTGACCTCTGCAGATCCTTCCATGACAACTTCTATCTTGTCCCAAATCTTCTTCGCTGTAGTCAGACCTTTGACTATGTTGAACATTTCATGATCAAGAGATTCCATCAAGGTTTGTCGTATGGCAGTATCATAAGCTATTTGTTCCTTGTCAGCATCCGAAAACTCCGAGGCCTTTTTAGGCTCAGACCGAGGTGCTATAACCACCCCTCCTTCCGTATGTGCAGGAATAACCACCATTGGAACAAATTTACCCTTGTCAAGGACTTCCAGATATTCAGGGTTAACAGTCTCTAAATATAGTCTCATTCTGAAAACCCATTCTTCATAGTGATCTTTGTTGAACATTGGGATCTTGAACGCATTTTTAGGAACCATCTCAATTCTGGTCACTAAAAGTTTCTAAGTACCCAAGACTAGGCTATGTAGAATATTTATGTAGAACTTTTGCCTAAGTCGAAATTTCTCTAAGTAGAAATTTTGCTCAAGTAGAAATTGTCCAAGTCGAAATTCTATGTAGAAATTCTCAAGTAGAAATTCTATGTAGAAATTCTCAAGTAGAAATTCTATGTAGAACTTTTGTCCTTAGAATAATTTTTCTGCAGATTACTTTAATATTGAATAAACAATATTATCTCTTTAACACCTTTTGACTTTGAATGCTTTACTCACCTAACCCACCTAACCCACATGCTAGGTACTGAGTATGTCTGTATACTTTCGGCCGAATAAAGCAAATCAAAAAGTCCAAAACCACCTTTTTATTCTTTTACTTTTGAAAAGGAGATCAAAAAGTTGTTGGGTTGTATTCTTTGATAAGAACAGATGATGAACACTCAAGAACACCAAATATGAACGAACCCAGATAAATTCACAAAAATTAGTTAAAATACACCCAAGCTAAATAATCACACCTGGAGTATTTAAATAATTTTTCAGATGAGTTTTCACTACCAACAAATTAAAACACACTTTTCGAGAAAATGAAAAGTAGATCTAGAAAATGAAAACTCACGATTCTTCTACTCAACACAAGGATCTATGTTTTGTATGTTAAACATATAGCTCTGATACCAATTGTTAGGTCCAAATGTGTTGTAGATGGGGGGTGAATACAACTTTTCGAATATGAGAAGCAATAAATACGATGCAATAAATGAACACACAGATTCAAGGAATATATGTCTTATATATAACTTTAAAGGGTTGCTACAACATTCATTACAAAGTATAACAGAAGTTCAGAGAGAAGTGAATGATACTAAGCTCTGTGAATGCACTCTCTCTCTTTCTCTTGTGTTTTTCTCAAGAATTGCTCACTGACTGAAAACATTACACAAGTACTTCTATTTATACTATATGTAATCTATGTCCTGTAGACTTCAAAGACTAAGATATACGTGGCCCAATGATGTCCACATAAATCTTGCCTTATCTTGAAAGCTTGGAAATCTGCCAATCAGAAGATGCCATGTGTTATGTTGAAGCTGCACTCTAAGTAGAACTTCTACTTGAGAATTTCTACTTAGCCATCTCGAAGTTCTAAGTAGAACTTCTACTTAGAAACTTCTACTTGGCCATCTAGAATATTTAGTACTTAGAAAATATTCTGGTCTTCAACTTGAAACTTCAATGCACATCTTGAACTTGTGATATCTTCATGTCTTCTTTATTCTTCACCAAGCTCTTGAATATGGATCTTTATTACTGACATAAACTTGCTATCAATGTCCTGACACTTGATGCAACGGTCTGGTTCATAAGTGACTAGTCTTGATAGGGTTTTTGCTTCTTGAATAAATTACCATATCCAATTAGAAATGTGGCTTTCCAATATTTGCTTTCCTTCTTGTTCACTTGAAATCAATTGGTCTTATTGATACTGATAGTTATGATCTTGATTCTTGGCTTTCCAAATCACTGAGGCATGAACAACTTTGACTTGAACTTCTCTCAATGATTTCTTCTTGGATTGATCATAGTTAACATGTTGAATTGTATCAATTACCTTGTCTTCATTTAGTGTTGATTTCTTGTGACTTCTTGTTCTTGATTGTCTTCTAGTTAAGTATCTTTTCCTTTAGTTTGAGTTACATTAGATATAGTGTTACAAGTTTACACACTCTGCCTTTCATTAGGGGACTTTACGCAATACGAGATTCACGAACAACCAATACAGAGCACATACAACCAATCGATTAGTTGACAAGATCCACCAAAACGCGGTCAAACACTATCAAGTATTACTTCTACTTCTATCAACAATAAGTAAAAGCAAAACAAGAATACAAACAATAATTGACGTGGAAACACCCACGCCCCAAACTTGTATTATTAATCCAATCAATAATACATCAAAACAATAACACCTTAACGGTGTCCCAACCCTGATACTTGAGTCGACAATGCTCAAGCACCTTCTAAACAATACTTAAGACTACATCTCTTAATGTTAGGTCCAAAGTAGTTTGTAGAAGGGGGGTTGAATACAAACTATGTCGTTTAATCGAAATTGTTCTTTGTGTGTATATTAAATTTTAAACAATTTGATGCGGAATAATACGAAGCCAATAGTCAAGCTAAATATAAAATTTAGGGATATTCCAAATGGTACCACTGTACAATTGGCTTTTCCATTTGGTACCATCCAACATTTTTGACTTCCAAGTGGTACCATTGTACTTTTGGCTTCATCCATTTTATATCATTCTGTCAAGCAATCGTTAGTCAGACATTAGATTATTCTTAATGGTACCACTCTACAATTGGTTTTTCCATATGGTACCATTCAATATTTTTGACTTGTACCATTTTTCTCTCACTTAGGTCAAATTTTCCTTTGAATTTCACAATTTATCTACACATTTTACTCTATAATAAGTCACTGATTCTCTCACTTTTTCTGATCAGCATCCAAGTCATTAATTAGTCTCGTACCCAATTGTCTTATCATAATAAACTATGTTGTTCAAATTATTTAGCTTCTTTCAACGCTTTTATCGGTCAAAGTAAACCCTCCGGAAGCTCCTGGACAGATCTGAGCACACATTATATTCATTGTATGAACTATTGATCAAAGTTTATTATGATTGGACTATTGGATCCGAGGCTAATGAATGACTTGATTGCTTATCAGAAATAGTGATAGTTAGAGAATCAATGACTTATTACAGACAAAATATATAGATAAGTTGTGAAAATTCCAAGAAAAAATTGATTTTAGTGAGAGGAAAATGGTACAACTTAGAAGTTAAAAATATTGAATGGTACCATATGGAAAAACCAATTGTATAGTGGTACCATTAAAAATAATCTAACGTATGATTAACGTTTGCTTGACAGAATGGTATAAAATGGACGAAGCCAAAAGTATAGTGGTACCACTTGGAAGTCAAAAATGTTGGATGGTACCAAATGGAAAAGCCAATTGTACAGTGGTACCATTTGGAATATCCCTAAAATTTATATTAACTTGGAGGGGTGTGTCTAAATACACGGGTACAGATTACATAGTTTGAAGATCAAACTAATTATTACAAATATATTGAAAATTCGACATGAACTTTTCTATATTTGTAATAAAAAGATCGAATGCTAAAAGCAATTCGAGAGATAAGTTCTAGGAGTAAAAACTCGCTAGATAGTTCCAAGGTTACAAGTAAACTATTTCTATCGGTTTAGATTTAACAATAGAGCTCAGAAATAATTTACAAGAATTAAAATGAAAAACAGAAACTATTTTCTCATGATCTTGTTTTTCTTCCGTCTCAGCTCTGTTTGTGGAGAAGAAGATGTGAAGATATTATATTGTAGTGGTAGCCGCCTTGTTTGATATTTATCAAAAGCAAAAACAAAGTTCCTGCCTCTTTTTAAAATAATTTGTTTATCAAAGACAATCTCCAAGACAATCAAGCTCACCAAGACAATCCTTTTTCCTTGCCAAGACAATCGGCAAGACAATCCTGAGCCACCAAGACAGTCGCCAAGACAATCCTGAGCCACCAAGACAGTCGCCAAGACAATCTGTCTAACACTCCAAGACAATCGGCAAGACAATCTCAGATTGTCTTGCTAGTTCATTTTTTCAGCTTTAAATTAATTTGATTAAATAATTAATTATCTTAATTCAAACTTACTTAAATAATTATTCAGGTTTAATTAATTTAATAACTAATTTAATAAATTAATTAATTCTGGAAGAATTAATTTATTTATTAAATTAACTACTTGATTTACTTAATTAAAAAAGAATAATTATAAATCCTTAGATTGTCTTAATTCTTTTCTGAATCACTGAAAATAACAAAGAAGTACCACTGAACTATCTGTTGACGCTCCATGTACTGTCTGGTTCATGAACGACTAACTCCAATGGATGTTCTTCATTTAGACTCTAAGATGTGGTTCTTTTTCTCTTCTCATTTCTCTTGATTATCCTTTGATAATTATATTAATTCCAACTTAATTAACCTTTTAATTAATTTACATAATAAATTAAGTCTGATAGAATTAATTCATCAAATAAATCAACCAAATGATTTAATCAATTAAGAGAGAATTAACACACCTCCTTGACAGCATAACCCTTGTGGTCTTCCATGTCTTGATAAATCTGATCCTCCACAAAGATTATTCCTTAACCAGTCTTGATAGCTTGAACCACTGAAGTTAATGATGAACAACCACTGTTTAATGTTGAAACTCGATGCACGGTCTGGTTCATGAGTGACTAACCGCAATGACTGTTCTTCATATCTTGACTTTAAAACTGTGGTTCATGTCTTCCTTTTCTTCACTCTCTTTCAAACCTTTATAATCTGTATTCTGCCACTGTAGGAACCTCTTGTCACTATAAATAGAACCCACTGTCTTGATTACTCCACTGATGCTTGTTCAACTGAATGAACTTCTTCAAGTGTAGTATACCTCAAAATGGTAGATTGACTTTGTTTTCTTTCTTTTGACAGTTAAGCATTTGAGATCCCTGTGATAGTACATATACTATTTACTATTACATTCTTGTTTAAGTTGAGTTGAATCCTCGATGTTTACAAATAGGGTAAACATATGACTTTCACTTAAGCTTTCACACATCAAACAAATACAATATGACTATGTATATATAGCAATCCAAAACTTAGCCACCAAGACTTACCATACTTGTTCTACAAGTCTTACCATACTTCTTATACAAGTCTTCCAATCCTTGGCACCTATTTACCCAACTTAGTGATCAAGACATACCATATATAATAATTTTCTACACATACAATTATTATCTTCCCTATATATATCTTGGACCACCCAAGCCCATAACATCATATTGGGTTGAAACCCAACACGTGGGACCTTAGCATTAAATCTCTTGAAGTAATCTTGCAGTGTCTCTCCTTCTTTCTCCTTTATGTTAGCCAGAATAGACATGGGAGGGGCATAGAGCATTGAAGACTGAAATTGCTTAATGAAGATATCCATAAATTGTTCCATGGAATCTATGGTGACAAGAGCCCCGAGCTTTGAGAGCCACTGCTGGGCACTTCCCCTCAACGTGGCCGCGAACAGCCTGCACCTAGCCAACTGTGAGACCTGGTACACATCCATTTTATTGTTGAATCAAATGACAAACTCTGTTGAATCAGTGTCCCCGTTATAGGTCATATTTGAGTGGTGGCCTCGAAACACAGCGGGGAATGGCGTAGTCCAAATTTCATGGGTGAAGGGCGAAGACGAGCCCATTGTATTGAAGACCCCTTTCTCAGTATTCATTGCATCCAAGGCCTTCTTCAATTCCTTGAGCTTATAGTCTCCCATTTTCACCTCCTTATCTTCCACTTTCTTTTCTCCAGTACTGCTATGATGAGACTGCGTCTTCTTTGGGGCACTAGACGCTTCTTGCTCGTACTTGCGATCCTTATTCTTGCGATCCTTTGGCTCAGGTCCGTGTTGATGATAGGACCGCTCACGATCTCGAGGAGGAGACGGGGGTCTGTCATTGCGATGATAGGACTGCTCGCGATCTCGATGAGGAGACAGAGGTCGTTGAGAATCCTTGCTTTTGCCCTGGGATTGCCCATCCTTCTTATCAGTAATTTTTTCTAACTTAAGGCGGAGATCATGTCCAGACAGTTTCTTCCTAAGACAATCAAAGACACTAACTTACCTTCCTTCAGATTAGGCAGCCTCGTGCTGCGACCCCTCTTCCTTCTCCATCGTATCTCCCTCTTCCTTCCATTCAGGGTTCGTCTGATCAGTGACGACATCATCAAAATCATCGAGGAGTTTCTTGGTGGGGCCCTTGCTACCCTCCACCTGATTAGTTTGGGGACCCTTCCTCGTATTCCTCTTTGCCCCTAGAGTTGTGTCGTTTATCAACCTTAGTCATCCTCTCCTGAACAGCTGTCACTTGCTCGCTAATACCCCGAAGGTAAGCCATCATCTCCTGATTCACTACTACCTGATTGTTTACAGATGTCTCCATATTCTCGAACCCAACCTCGAGCTCGCGCCTATGGGGATCGTTCTTTGGGGAATCGCCCATTGGGGGTCGTCCTTCAGCACCTTATGTGACCCTGGGGTCTCCCCGTTATTACCACTGTTCTTCTTCTTGTTCGACTTAGTCATCTTTCTCCCAATCTAATGACTAGCCCTCTTTCTAGCGCCAAATGTTATAGGGAGAAATTGGTATAACAATATTTATGGAGGTTGCTGGAATCACGGAGTAAAATTTGGATATTTTGCTAGGAACACGAAGAACAGGAAGTGATTTTTATATGTTTGTGGCTGATCTTGTTTATTGATATTCAGTGGTGAACTGTTTCTCAAATCTTAACAAGAGGCCTACGTACCCTATTTATAGGGAATCAAGCCACACGTAGTTCTTGGAGAAGAAGTTACCCAAACGGGCTAGGGTTTCCATGGATCCGTCCTGGCCCAAATCCACTAGACGTCTATGGGCTAATATAATTTGTCCATTAATCTTGCTCATGACCCATGACCCAATAAAGGTTACCTATGGCTAACATGATGCTAGAATCACGAGGCCTCACTGGCGAGGCTAATGGAGAGCTCACATGGACCTCGCATGCGACCTCGCTGGGCTTAGTCATGCAAGGTGGTCCAGGTGTGGCGATAATCATACTCATGTGACCTTGCTGGGCTTAATCATGAGCCTTCATAATAAAGATACGCTAAGCCACACTGGACCTTGTAGAGAAAGATGAGGCAGGTGTGATCCCACTGGGGACTGCTAGCGAGCTCGACCAATGACTTATGGTCGCAGGCTTTAAGTAGAGAATCCCTTGTTGAATGTATTTGATCAACTCCTGGTAGTGGGCTTTGATGACCCAATCTTTATCTTCTAGGCCCATTATGAGTTATGGATCGCTATTTCCGTTCATCGGACCTGTTGAGCAGCTATGCCAAGATTTGGGCATAACAACGATGAACACAAATATTGTTTTTTTTTTTTTGCAGAAAGCACATTCCAAATCCTTTTGGGGAGTGTGTTTGTTTTATGTTTTTTTTTGTAATATTATTCATTTAAATTTAAATTTTAACAATTATTTATTTATTATTTAAATGCTTTTAAATTATTCTTAAAATATTTATTTAGATACTAAATGATTGACCGGCCAATGATTAATTACTACAATTTTAAAAATATTGATTTGTTATACCTAAAGAGTAACTTCTTTTGATAATGCATGTATTAGCCAAATTTATTCAAATTTTGTTACGTCTTCTTACCATGATGCATGTCTCGTCTTTATTGTCCTACAAATATTGAGTGCATTTCAACTTTTGATAGTGTTATGTCCGATATAGATCATTCATTTCAACTTCTGTTAATTTTTATTCCTGAATCTTTTGTGTGTGTGCATATTTCTCAAGCTAACTTTCGTAGAAGTGTAGATAGATTTCTAACATCTATATAACTTGCTGTGTTTTGTACTATCTTTATTCCAAGTCTCTGATCGAGAAGACTACCACTCATTTGTGCTGTCTAAATTTATAAGGAAATTAGGCCTTCCTTGTTTTCTAATGCACCAAAGAGAAAATTTTGAATAACTATTACGTGATATGCTAAGAACAGCCTTATTCATAACCCTTCTTTAACTCTTCTCCTATAAAACGGAGAAGTTGCTAACCGAATGGAAGGATAAAATATTTACCATACAATTCTCTTTCTGTAAGAGCATGTATTATCTACATATGATGTGTGTGTGTTTTTTGCTTACGGTGTTACTTGCAGTTACTGTCAATTATGTGCAATCAGCGGCAACAGCATTCAAACCCGCACCAGCACCGGCACTACCAGCATATAAAATTGCCAAGCCTGGTTGTAGTGCCACCTGCGGTAGCCTTGTGGTTCCCTACCCATTTGGCACAACCAAAGACTGCTGTCTTGAACATGAGTCGAATACTTACTTTATTAACTGCACTGACAACACCCCACAACTTGGAAATGTTAGAGTACTTAGCATATCACTTGATGGTTATATTCACGTTTTATCTCCTATAAGTAAAACCTGTTACAATGAAAGGGGGGTCAACATCGC
Organism: Saposhnikovia divaricata; assembly: GCA_036435485.1. Lineage (NCBI taxonomy): Eukaryota > Viridiplantae > Streptophyta > Magnoliopsida > Apiales > Apiaceae > Saposhnikovia > Saposhnikovia divaricata. The sequence goes on along the minus strand of CM071594.1, from coordinate 46,427,809 downwards.
ACATGGCTCGTATATGGTTAGATTTTCAAATTTTCAAGTGAACAGTACCCACAATAAATTCACTGTTGTTGGATGTTCTTCTTCAGCACGAATTGCAGGTTTTGCAGTTCCAATCTACACTACTGGATGTGCATCATTATGCGATGGTGTTGAAAGCGTAAGAAATGGCTCATGCTTAGGCGTTGGATGTTGCCAAACTTCACTCCCAATAGGTGTGAAGGACTATAAAGTGGAATTTGAGGTTTATAATAAATCATCATTAGGGAAGATTCCATGTAGCTCAGCTTTTGTTGTTGAAGAAGGTATGTACACTTTTTCTTCTTCAGACTTGAATGCATTGGACAAAAAGTCATTCCCAGTTATGCTTGATTGGGCTGTTGGAAATGAGACATGCGACATAGCAAAGAAAAATAAAACAAGCTATGCATGTGTTGCACCAAATAGCACTTGCACTGATTCAGTCTATGGTGAAGGCACAGGGTACAACTGCAATTGCCCATCTGGCTATCATGGAAACCCTTACCTAAGTAATGGTTGCATAGGTATGCGACGCTTGCTCTTTCCCAAATATTAGTTGGTTTGTCACCTTCTTATATTTAGGAGTGCTATGCAAATCCTTTTTGCTAAGGAATCAGTTTGGGGAAAAAAAAAGAAGAAGAATTGGTCATCTAATTTAGTGCTAAAGCTTACAAAATTCCAAATATTATAAAATCTCTTTAGTTGTGTACTTTTTGATATTGCATCTCATTCTGATACCTTGTAAACTCCACTCGATTTTCCAGATATTGACGAATGTGCTACTTCAAATCCATGTCGTCCTACCGAAATATGTGTTAACCAACCGCCTGGAAGCTACCTATGTAAATGTCCACATGGTCACAGAAAGAGTACAGAAGGCTGTGTTAAAATTAGTCATGCCGTTGGATCTGGAATCGCAATAAGTAAGCAACCTTTATACATATATAAGATATACGTTCCTAAAAGCTGCAAACATTTGAGCAACCATTGCGAGCCTTTTTGTGTAAATGAGCCTTTTTGTGTGGATGCATGCAGAGCAATGTATTGTTGGTTCTGAAACTAAAAAACTCATATCAACTATGAAAGTACATAATAAAGCTTATGAAGGATATATGATGCAAGAATTCTGTAAGCAGTGAATGAATTCTAACAAAATCATTTAAACGTATTGAAGATTAATAATAAATGTCGACAGAACACAAAATCAAAGGTTTTCTTTGAGCTAAATGTATATCAAGATCAATAAATTGTTAACAAATTTCATCATGGTTTGAATTTCAGGTGTGAGCACGAGCCTTTTTGTTTTAGTTGTGGGGAGTACTTGGATATATTGGTTGCTGGCGAAAAGAAAACATATCAAACAAAAAGAGAAGTTTTTTGCGCAAAATGGTGGATTAATGCTAAAAGAAAAGCTCTCCGAAGACAATGACTTAGCCCAATCAACCAGGCTCTTTACCGAAGAAGAATTAAAAAAGGCAACCAGTAACTATGATGAAACTGGAATCATTGGCCGAGGGGGTTATGGAACAGTTTACAAAGGAGTACTGTCACCTAATAACACAGAAGTTGCAATTAAGAAGTCTAGAGTTAGCGAACAAAGCCAGAATTCACAGTTCATCAATGAGGTGATCATTCTTTCCAGGATCAACCACATTAACGTAGTAAAACTAATAGGTTGTTGTTTAGAGACACAAGTTCCCTTGCTAGTTTATGAGTTCATCACTAATGGTACACTTTCCGACCATATTCATCGTAAAGATAATGACACCTATCTTTCATGGGAATTGTGCCTACAGATAGCTACAGAAATTGCAGGAGCAATTGCTTACTTGCATTCTGCCACATCTCCGCCAATTATTCATCGAGATATCAAAAGCACTAATATACTACTTGACGAAAATTTCATTGCAAAAGTTGCAGATTTTGGGGGCTCAAAACTAGTACCTCGGGATCACGCTGAAATAGCTACATTAGTGCAAGGGACTTTTGGATATATGGATCCAGAGTACTTCCATTCAAGTAAATTGACGGAGAAGAGTGATGTATATAGTTTTGGAGTGCTTCTGGCGGAGCTTCTCACAGGAGAGCGTGCAATATCCTTTGACAGACCAGAAAAAGATAGAAGTCTAGCAACGTACTTCGTAGCTTCGATGAGGACAGGAAATGGAATGCCTAGCATCATCCAGAAGAGCTTAGTTAATGATGAAAAGAACATTCAGCAGATTAGACAAGTAGCTTCGTTGGCAGGAAGGTGCTTAAATGTGACAGGAGACAAAAGGCCAAGTATGAAGGAAGTAGCAACTGAGCTAGAGGGTTTGAAAATAATGGTTGAGCATCCACGGGTAGATAAAGACTGGACTACTGATCATAATGAGATCGAGTATTCGCTCAACGAGAGTGCGCTTACAGATGTCATTGGCAGCACTAGTTTTGGTAATAGCTCAGGTGCTGGATTTGATAACTTGAGTCTTGAAATGATGAGCAAAGTACAAATAAGATGATAAAGTTTTCATGCTTGAAAATGAAGATCATTTCGTATGTAAGATTGTGGTTGAAGGGGAGTCTTTATATAATTCAGCTTGTTACATGTTAACGGTGACATTTGCAGCTGGTAGTGTTTGTTCTCTCTCCATGATGTTTTGTTCTATATTGTGTGTTCCTACGAACATAGTTTTCATGTTTAGGAACTTAATGGTAATAAATTGTAGTTTATCTTTCAATTTGAATAAAATATTAATTTATACAAACATTATCTGAATTCTAGTGTAAAGTAAAACATAATATTTCTATACTCTTTATTAAAAGCAGAAACCCCTTTAAATGCTACTAGCCGATAATCCATGCGAAGCACGGATCATAATAAATTATCTTAAATTTTTAATTTTTAACTTTTTTTAATAAAATAAAATCTTGAAGCACCAAATTGTAATATAATATTTAATATTAAATTAATATATAATATTGTTATTTTAATTAATTAAATTTACATAACTTTATTCTGGTAATATAATATAAGAGTAGCTATATTATTAATTGAATTTATTATTAATCTATTATAGATACTTTTAAATATTAATTAAAGGAGTCCTAAGTTCTATTTAATACTATATTCCTGATTTTTCATTAATTAAAGGAGTCCTAAGTTCTATTTGATATTATATTCATGATTTTTATTTCAATTTTTAGTTAATAAACTCATAGTATATAATTTCATTATTAAATTAAATTATTATATAATATTACAATTTTAATTAAATTAAATTAAATTAATATTTAGTGGCATACCGTCCATACCGCGGTATACATGGCATACCATTTAAAGGGGTTTCTGCTTTTAATACAAAAACTTTCATAAAATGATAAGTATCTTAATTTGATTGGTTATAATTCAATGAACCCTGCATTCACATTAATATCAACCAATAAAAATAGTCATTAGTGCAATTCAACTCATTCCGTGAATTTTCCTAAATAAATGAATAAAACAAAAAATAGTCAGTAATGTATACCGCGGTATACATGACATACCATTTAAAGGGGTTTCTTAATATTTAATATTGTTATTTTAATTAATTAAATTTACATAACTTTATTCTGGTGATATAATATAAGAGTGGCTATATTATTAATTGAATTTATTATTAATCTATTATAAATACTTTTAAATATTAATTAAAAGAGTCCTAAGTTCTATTTAATACTATATTCCTGATTTTTTTATTAATTAAAGGAGTCCTAAGTTCTATTTGATACTATATTCATGACTTTTATTTCAATTTTTAGTTAATAAACTCATAGTATATAATTTCATTATTAAATTAAATTAATTAATATTTAGTGGCAAATTAATTAATATTTAGTGTTACCGCGGTATACACGACATACCATTTAAAGAAGGTTTCTGCTTTTAATAAAGAGTATAGATGCCATGTATACCGCGGTATGCACGGTATGCCACTAAATATTAATTAATTTAATTAATTAAAATTGTAATATTATATAATAATTTAATTTAATAATAAAATTATAGGTATGTCACTAAATATTAATTAATTTAATTAATTAAAATTGTAATATTATATAATAATTTAATTTAATAATAAAATTATATACTATGAGTTTATCAACTAAAAATTGAAATAAAAGTCATGAATATAGTATCAAATAGAACTTAGGACTCCTTTAATTAATAAAAAATCAGGAATATAGTATTAAATAGAACTTAGGACTCCTTTAATTAATATTTAAAAGTATCTATAATAGATTAATAATAAAATTCAATTAATAATATAGCTACTCTTATATTATATTACCAGAATAAAGTTATGTAAATTTAATTAATTAAAATAACAATATTAAATATTAATTTAATATTAAATATTATATTACAAGGTGCTTCAAGATTTTATTTTATTAAAAAAAAATTAAAAAATTAAGATAGTTTATTACGATCAGTACTTAACACGGGTTATCGGCCAGTATATACATAAAAACTGAAGACAAACATTATATTTGCACTAAAAATTCGCTGGAATTTCAAAGACCGCACAGCAGTCAGAGAACTTAGGCAGATATTCAGTTTTTACTCTCACCAGTACTGACTAGTGACTACTGAACATGGGCTGAATGCTCTGTACGTACAAGCAGCTAGTTCAAAAAATGGATAGTCGTAGCGTAGGTGCTGCAACTAGAGCTAGAGAGAATCCTGCAGCTGCTCAGACAGATAATTCGAATGCGTACTCAGATTAAAGCAGCTAATCCATGTTTTAAAATACTTACTATCTGTAACATGTATAGATAAAATATGCAAATTAACTGCACTAGTTCATATGTATATACAGTATACTCCATGTTGGGGCAATAAGTCCATGCTTGATTTGCTTAGAAAGCAAGGCTCGGTTCCTCTTGCATATTTGAAAAGGTCGTATCCAAGTGTTTGCAGTTTTGTGGATGATTTCTTTATTATCAACTCAGCAAGTGGACATCTGTGTTGTTATTTTAAGAAAATAAAATTTTAAAGTATTTTTCTAAAACATTATTTACTCGTCTGATCTTTTTAATGTCGTTTTTGGTGAAATAATCAAGGATTTATCCATCAAAATTATGGTTCGAAACAACTTTTCGGTAAAAAAAAAAAATCTAAGAATGTAACTGCATATACCGGAATTTTTAGGACATGTTAAAACCTTGTGCGTTTTTATAGGTTTGTGCGTCTTGAATCTAAAATTTAAGCCACCTTGAACCATTTTCGATTGGCTAGTGATACATGAGCACTCATTTTGATGCTCCAATGCAGATTAAAGAAGTAGAGGCTTCTTGGGATACAAGTGCCCTGTTTTCAGGGCTACAAAGCTGGCTTTCAATTAACTTGTAATCAGGATTTTGTATATGACAAGTAACGCGTGACATACAATTACCAGACCATATTTTACCACAATAATATATACATACATGATCATAGACGTCAACTCCATGTGACCCTCTTGCATTTCTCATGGGGGACCTGCCATAGCTTTCTGCCTTTATTACAATTTGGCTGATCACCAAATCATATTTGCATGACTGTCTCTGATTTAATTTGTATGTACAATATATCTCTCTGAAAAGGGGGGGGGGGGGAAATCTTGTTCGATATTTTCCTTGCATACTAATCTTGTAATTTTTCTGCTTTTCTCTTCATGACATTTTGTAGGTAAGAGCATCGACAACAATTGATTATGAAAAGCGGTGATTACTTGGATGGTATACTTAGTGATAATGCAGGAGGAAAAGCTAATAAGTTGAGAGTACAAAAGAGTACCTCGGCTAAGCTTGTGACACTGCTCACTTGTCTCCAGTTTGCCTTCGCAGTTTACGCAACTTTCCTCTTGTATTACATGAGCCCTTCTTTGGATTTAAAGGCAAAACCAGACTTTTCTTGGGCTACACGAATCGCAAGCCAATGGAAACACTTGATCGTCCAACCACATGTAGTGAGTCGATACCAACAGGCATTGAAACAAACAACAGTGTGTGAGAATGAGAATATTGATTTTGTGCAGAAAAGGTCTACTGATGAAGTGATGATTAAATTGAAGAGAGAACTTTATGAGGAAGTTCTTGGTTTTCAAAGCAAGGCTTTTGGTAGTGAGACGCTTACTGAGCTAATGGCAATGAAGTCTAAGTGGGATTTAAAAGGTTCAAACATTCCAAAAGTGACCGTGATTTTGAATCATTTTAGAAGAAGAACACTTTGTGCTCAGCTTGATTCCTTGCTTCATCAAACACTACCCTTTCACCACGTTTGGGTACTTTCATTTGGTAGTCCAAAAGAAGCTTTATTTCAGAGAATCGTGGAGAGCTATAATGATTCGAGAATAAGCTTCATTAGCTCAAGCTATGATTTCAAGTATTATGGAAGGTTCCAAATGGCCTTGCAAACCCAAGCTGATCTTGTATATATTCTTGACGACGACATGATCCCAGGTACAAAAATGATACAGATTTTAGCACATGTTGCAGGGACAGAGAAGTATGAAAACTCGGTATTGGGAAGCATTGGAAGGATTTTGCCTTCCCGACAGAAAGATTTTAGCTTTCCCAGTTACAGAAAGTTTCGCTCAAAAGAGGCTGGCCTTTATTTGCCTGACCCTGCTTATAATATCACAGTTGATAAGATTGTGCAGGTTGATTTTCTTTCTAGCTCTTGGTTTCTTTCAGCAGACCTTGTTAATACACTTTTCACTGAAACTCCTTTCACTTTCATGACCGGTGAAGATCTTCACTTAAGGTGTGTTGTTTATTTATGTACAGTAATATTATTTATTTATTTCCATACCATATGATTTAAATTTGAAAAAGAGATAATAACATAGTGGCCAAATCTTGTCATAGAGTATTGCACCTTTGATCGCGTAGGGACTAACTGCAATTTCTTTTTTCAAATGCTGTTCCAATACAATAAAACCTTGCGAATCAATATTAAGTTATGCGACAAGTAGAACATACATTAATAATTTATTTGAGTTCGTTACTTGACTTATATCAGATACATCTACATACAAATTACAGACGTAGGTGCATATATCTAAAAAAAATCTTGACATTTCTTAAGATCTGCGTACTATTGAATGATATTGTCTAGTCACAAAGTACAAAATACTACAGGATAATAGTCTAACAGGTAGGTGCAGGTACATACTAATAGATCACATTGCTGGTGGATAGATTAATATATAGTTCATTGCAGTATATAACGAAATCTACCTATTATTACATGGTCTTTTACAGTGAAGCATTTCTGTATTATGGTTATGATTATGGTTCTGATTACTAGCTGTGTTGGCATTCATGCAGTTATCAGCTTCAGAAGTACAAAAATGCTGGTTCATTTGTTTTACCAGTTAATCCAAAAGACAAGGAAACTTGGGGTGACAATGAACATAGGCTTGCTTATGTAGCCCAAACCACTGTCATTTATAAAGATACAGTTCAAGTCCGTGATGATCAATGGTGGAGCGCACTCTCCACTGGTTACGTAACACAGTGGGCTGCAATGTACCCTCAAAGAAGTGATGCACTTTTTTATGCCCATTCTGTTGAGGAAGCTAAAGCTCTTGCACCACTTCTCAAAAAGTTCAGGTCCACTATTGGCAAGAAGGCATACATTGTTATCTCTGGAGGAAACTTATGCGCTTGTGAAGATGCTGCGTCTGCCTTAAGTTGGCCTAAGGCAGTATGTAAAGAAAGAAGATTTAAGATTTTTGATTTGGGGATTGAGGCTCTTTCAGGAGTTTCAAACTCAGAAGTGCCTGTGCTACAAGCAGTTTATTCAAGTATGAAAGGACTTATAAAAATTCATAACCCAAGTGTAGTGATAGCAGTGAGTGATACTGATTTGAATGTGTTGAAAGCACTGAAAATGGCTACAGAGACTAATGCAAATTCAACACTGATTTTGCTACCAAGGCCTTCTGTGTCAAAGGTTACTTGGATTGCTGATTTACGTGCTACAGCATTGCCAAGTAAGACTGACAAATCTCAATATAAATGTTAATCTAGTCAAGCTTTTTTTTGCTATTGTGGTTTTTTCTAATCAAACATCACACTAATTTTTTTTATTTTTTTTTGCAGAATGGAACTGTATGCGGATATCTATAAATATCATCACCCAGAATCGTGCTCATTCATTGGCAAGATTACTTAAGTCTCTCGGCGATGCTTATTATCTTGGTGATGAAATTTCTATTAGTTTTAACATGGATAACAAAGTAGATGAGGCAACTCTGAAACTTGTGCAATCTTTTAATTGGCCGCATGGTCCCAAAATCCTCAGAAGAAGAATCGTCCAAGGAGGGCTCATTCGTGCAGTAAGTGAGAGTTGGTACCCCTCCTCGGATAATGACTTCGGCCTCCTCCTTGAGGATGATATTGAAGTCTCGCCATACTACTACTTATGGATCAAATACACACTTTTGACCTACCATTATGATCCACAAGTATCTCTCCCAGAGCTCTCATCTATCTCTCTTTACACCCCACGTCTGATAGAAGTAGTAAAAGAGAGGCCTAAATGGAATGGAACTGAATACTTCAAGCACATCCACCCAAACACACCTTATCTCCACCAATTGCCCTGTAGTTGGGGTGCAGTTTTCTTTCCAAAACAATGGAGAGAATTTTATGTGTACATGAACATGAGATTCACTGAAGATGCTAAGAAAAACCCGGTTCAGATACCAAAGTCAAGAACAAATGGTTGGCAAGCTTCATGGAAAAAGTTCTTAATAGACATGATGTACCTTAGAGGGTATGTAACTTTGTATCCAAATTTTCCAAACCAAACCAGCTTTTCAACCAACCATATGGAACCCGGGGCACATATTAATGCAAAAGACAATGCACTTAGTCACAACAAAAGCGATTATGAAGTGCCATTGTTACAAGAAGATTTCTTGAACTATTTGCCAAATGGTAAGTTACCACCAGCTTCAAAGTTGCCATCACTAAACCTTTTTAACCAGGCAGTTTCGCTAGCTGGACTTAAGGCTGCAGGTGCAAAACTCAGACAAGATGTACTTGGATGCAATACTACAGAAATAGTAATTGTTGATCATGAAACTGGCCTACCTTCACATTGTGCAAGATTCTGATGTAAATGACTAACTTCACATTGTGCTAGATTCTGATTTACACGCATTTTTACTCTTCCAATCTGTATATTGATGTTACACTATAGCTAAACATGGTTCTAATTAATATTTGTGGATCACACACATAATACAATGACCTTCCTAAGTAGGGCCGTCTCCAGCAATTTGGAGGCCCTATCTTTTTAATATTTGGATGCCCAAATTTTTTTCAAACAATATATCTGAAAATTACAAATTTTATAAATTAATTTACATAAGAACTTGAAATAATTTATTATTCCATATTTCGCTTTTTTGTATAATTTGAAGCTAAGAGTTTATTATTGTTCTCATTTTTCTATGTGCAAAATTTATTATATATCTAATAGAGTAACAGGGGGTTTCCTGAGCAAATTAATTCATAGGCTCTGCCATCCAAACCTAACTCTAAATATTTGTAAGAGTTTGAACCCATGTCCTTCCAGAACTAAATTTAACACCATACATACATACATACATACATACATACATACATACATACATACATACATACATAACTATTAATTATACAAACATACATACATAAATACATACATACATACATACATACATACATTTATGTTGTACAATCTATTAATATTTCATTATTTGTAATCTATTAATTGTTATATAATTAATATGCATATTTATACATACATACATACATACATACACATGTACAAACATAAATACATACATACATAAATTTATGTGGATATATAATAATATATTATAATATTATATACATACATACATACATACTATGTAACACATACATACATACATACATTTATGTTATATAATCTATTAATATTTCGTTATTTGTAATCTATTAATTGTTGTATAATTAATATGCATATTTATACATGCATACACATGTACAAACATAAATACATACATATATAAATTTATGTGGATATATAATAATATACTATAATATTATATACATACATACATACATACATACATACATACATACATGCATATATTTATGTTGTATAATCTATTAATATTTCATTATTTGTAATCTATTAATTATTGTATAATTAATATGCATATTTATACATACATACACATGTACAAACATAAATACATACATATATAAATTTCTGTGGATATATAATAATGTACTATAATATTCACTAACATATACCATATCTTATTAATCATTTTAGATCGACAATAATTATTTACGAATTAAATATTATAAAAAATTTCACAATACAAAAAAAAACCTTCATGCGTATATAATTATAATACAAACTTTTATTAACATTAACTATCTTAAAACTCATCAATCACATCTTTAATACGTAAACTTATAAAAAAATATAACAAATATATATATATATATATATATCTAATAGAGCAAATGGGGGGTTCCATGAGCAAATTTATTCATATAAAAAGTTATATTTACCCCTTCTAATTATATCTATGTTATATTTCCGGGGACTATTTGGGTATTGCAATACTAACATATATATTACATAATAATAACATATGAACTAATATGCATTTATTTTATGTAATTAATATTTGTATGTATCTCTGTATCCATCCATGTTAACTCTATATATTTATATTTCGAAGTACGGTTTTGATCTTAACATTGACCAATTTATTACATATCGTCAAGTTTACTTTAACAAAACAAAGCATAGCGTAAAATATAAAATAGATTTAATTTAACCAGAATTATAATTTGCATGTCACGGTCGGGTATTGCATAAATTCTATTTCCTCACAACAATTGCTACGAAGATATGAACAATCGAAGATATCAACAATCCAATCCTACGTGATCACGAGTAATTCATAAATATTTGTAATCGAAAGCATGCCCGTGCCTTACGGGCTACGAAGCTAGTTTCTAATTAAATCACTATAATTTAGTTTAGTTAATAACATCTTCTCACTATAATCTAATTTCTTTCTGGGCTTAGAATTTCTGAAGGTTATAATAAAAACAATTCTACTAGTGCGTACTTAAGTCATATTTAATGAATATTTTTTATCGATCCGACCATACTGATGTGAATATTAAGTCAAAATATTATGATAGAATATTTTTTATGCAAATTTAAGTTGTAAAGTATTGTTTTTATAATAATATTATTTTCTTATATAATGCTAATGGTAGAGATTAATCGATTATTTTTTGTTAGAAAATTATTTATCCAAATCACTAAATCATTTGAAAATTTACATATTTATTTATTTTTACAAGATATTTATTTCCGTACGGTTGAATTTTTAAAATTTAGTATTCAAATGTTGAAATCTAAAGGCGAACTAATAGATAAGTTTTTTATAGTGATATTTAGATTTTTTTTCCTTTTATTGTAACAACAAAATACTCATATGTATTATGTGTACACATCAATACTATATTATAATAAACGTAATAATTAAAAAATGAGGCCCTAAAAAATTGATAACCCTTGGTAAGAGTATGGCTTTATTACCCTTAGAGCCGGCTCTGTTCATAAGAACCATAAGTCCATGATTAGCCTTTTTTGGTGTGTACACATTCTTCACCTAGTTGTACTTCTTTGATAAATAATGATTCACCTGATAGAATGTAAAATTCTAGGATTGGAAATTGAATTGGTGTGATAAATTTTTACAAGTTACATTGATTACTAAATTTTAAAAATAATTGTAATATATATAAAAGAAAATTTTTGTAATAATTGTAATTATTGGCTAAGGTGATGCCCAACCGATAATCGGATCGATTTCGGATAGGATCAATTTTCGGTTATGATATATTTGAATAAAGTTCGGATCGGATCGAATTTGATTCGATTCGGGTCTAATTCGGATTTTGATCAGATGAAATTCGGCTTGGATCCTTTCGGATCATTTCATTCGTTATTTTAATTTGTGAGATTTTAAAAAGCACCTTATTATTGAATATAATATTTCTACAATAAAATTATGTAATTTTTCAAAAAAAAGATGATTAAATAATTATGATATATTTGATATAAATTATTTTAAATATGTATTTTTCTTATGAATGGATATATATTGAATGAAATGTGCGTTAATGTATATGTAAGCTATTTGTTATAATCCGTTGAAACTATAACAACTACTTGATTCATCATTTTTTAAAATCGGATCTAGTATTCTTAGTCATATTCGATTCAAATAATTTATTATTCAGTTTTGATCCGCCAGATCAAAATCGGATCTAATATGAAGGATTATTTTCGATTAAATTTTTTATTCGAATATTTTTTGAATCGGATCAAATTGATTTTCACATAATTATCAATTTTTTCAATTTAAATATAAAATCAAATTCAATTTCAGGAATTTTGGTTTGATTTTTCGGATCGGACCATTTTACCGGTTCTATGCCCAATGCCCATCAATACAATAATTCACAATCCATTATCCAGGTTGATATCCTATAGTGAAATGCATAAATTCAGCTGTCCCCCCTTTCAGATTTGAAATTCCAAAACATCTTGTAAAACGAGGATCTCATTATACAAGCATCAACAGATTTTGTTAGGTCAATAATATGCTAACAGCTAAACAACTTTATATTATTCACTGGAATCTAGTCCATAGCTACTGCTTATTTTTTCATCATCTGTCCACCTTACTGGTTCTTGGGGATAGTTATTGAGATGTACCTTTTTATAATTAACTTTATCAACATTTTGAAATTTAAAATAATAATATTTTTTTACTTATTAGAACATAAATACAAATTTTTGCTAAAAAAATAATTCATTTACTAAGAAATATAATATACCGGTAAGGATTTGAATTGATTACTTAACATGAAAGCAAATTTGATTCCAAATAAGTTAAAATTTATTAGGAATATAAAGACAAATTATCCCTGCAATCCGAATATTTTACAATTTATTAGGAATACAGTAAAACCTCTATAAATTAATATAGTTGGGATAGAAGAATTCTATTAATTTAAAGAGGTATTAATTAATCAATAAATTATTAATTATTAATTTATAGAGAATTTTTGACATCAAAGAAAATTAATTTTCAATTATATTCATTTAAATAAAATGAATTGTACAATTTATGTTTTATACTTAATTTAATATATATTGTTTACAAATCTAGTGAGCATTTGAAAGATTTAAAGTAAATATTCATGTATATTTAGATGATATCAAGAATAAAATAACATGTTTTGAACTTTTTTCACTTAAAGAAGCATCCAAGACATTAAAAACATTGATTAATAACTTTTTAATGCTTTACAGAAACAAAACATTCGAACTTTTGGATGCAACAAACAACAAAGATGGTTAAAGATGAGTGTCATATAGATTAATTTTAAGAACCCTAGAAAGTAGAATCATATTTTACAAAAGGGTAATACATATATTTTTATGATTATAAAAAAATTATTAATTTATAATATTATCGGTACCATATATTTATAAAGGATTTATCAAAAAAACTATTATCTTATCATCTTATCAAAATTGATCATTTTTTGAACTGGTCCAAGTTGGGACCGAAAGAATTATTAGGGGGTGTTTGGTTAGGGGTATTAAACAAAGGGAAAGGGAAACAATTAGATCCATTCTGTTTGTTGTTGTTTGTTTTAAAAAAAAAATCATTCCCTTTACCCATTTTTATTTTTGGATTTACCCAATACACATCAATCCTCATTCCCCGCTACCCACTAGGTTTTTCTATTCTCTTTCCACTTATCATTACCTACCCATTTCCCCCGTATACCCATTTTCCCGTATCATCAGCTACCTCTACTACTGCGCGCCATCAAAAAAAAAATCTCTGAAGCATCAAAGAACAATCCAACTCCTTTATTCGTTCATCTCTTCATTCCGAGGTAATTTCCCCTTCTCTATTTTCCTCTTTTTCTCATCACTATCTATTTGATGTCGATTTTTTTTCATGTTTTTACTTTTTCCTTTTTAACATTCATCTTGCTGTTCTTAGTTGATTTTTTTTTGTTTTATTTTGATGCTAATTCAATCGTTCATTTTTTATGTCATATATATATGTGTATATAACTATCTGTCATTTATACAGAAATGGCTCCGACCAGTAATCCATTGACCAGTAATCCATTGCGAAGTAGAAGGGACTATATTCGTTTTATAATTACAATGGTTAATTGTGTCATCGTGTTACATTTGATGTGGTACTCAGTTAGAAATACATTATATAATTCTCAATGTATACAACTTGATAAAAGAACTAGAAGAAAAAGGAGATTGCATAACTTAAATAGAATGATAAGGGAGAGTGACACTGTGTGTAGGAATTTTCTTCGTGTAAATCGAAGAACATTTGGTGTACTTCTTGAGATGGTTAGAGATATTGGTGGGTTGAGTGAGACAAGAAATATGTGTTTAGAGGAGATTCTTGCAGGTTTTTTATACACACTAGCTCACCATAAAAAAAATCGAACAATCAGTGCTCATTTTTATAGAAGTGGTGAAACCGTCAGTAGGCAATTTCATGCATGTTTATTGGCAATTTTGAAGTTACATGGGGTGCTACTTAAAAAACCAACACCCATACCTGAGGATTGCGATGATGAAAGATGGAAATACTTCAAGGTATAAATTTTCTTGTTTTTATGTAGAGATAATATATAGATTTTATAGATATTTTAAATAACTATCATTTGTTTGTAGAATTCTTTAGGTGCACTTGATGGTACAATGATTAATGTAAATGTACCTTCCGAGGAACGATCAAAATATCGAACAAGAAAAGGTACCCTTGCAATGAATGTTTTAGGAGTATGCTCACCTGATATGGAATTCATTTATGTATTGCCTGGTTGGGAAGGATCTGCACATGATGGTCGGGTTCTTCGAGATGCAATTTCTAGGCCTAATGGTTTAAAAATTCCAAAAGGTAGTCAATCTAATCATTATGTATAGTTTATTATTAATAAAAATTACATAAGAGAGTGAATAATGAAATAACTTTTTTTTTGTTTGTGACAAGGTTGTTACTATCTATGTGATGGAGGATATACTAATGGAGGTAGCCGACATTTTAACATCACAACCGAATAAGCTCATGATATTTAATAAATGTCTAGCTGCACTGAAAGCATCCTTCGTCAAAAGTCTTCTTGGTGAGAAGAATGAAAATTCTGATTAAATCCATTCATAGAGTTGCATTTCTAAAGACAACTCTATTTTTATTTCTGTTTTCGCATTTTATTTCTGTTAGAGAGATTAAGAAAACATGACATCGTTTTATTTGTTATTCGTTTTTCGACACTGAAAAGGAAGTTTGGATTTATCGTTTATTAATGCTCATTTTTTGTTCCTTGTATGCTGAGTTTTCTGATTATTATCATGAGTTGGAGTCATGTTGTACTCACTGGTTGTGAAGTATTAATGAGGGTTTTACTATGAACAAATTTATATTGTGTCTGGATCCGTATGGCTGAAATCACCAAGTAATCCTACCTGCAGAGCCAAATTATATGCAGGCAAGGTGAACAATATCCGTTCCAGGCATATGGCAATCTAAATTTGCCAACTGTGGGGAAAGTAGATGCTGGCACAGAAGCGAATCTTGAAGCAAACTGTCAATTATCACATCAATAACAGTTATTAACTTTCTAAGCCTATCTACAACCATATGCATCAAAATTGGATCCCTGAATCTGGTTCTCACATTGTTCCCATGTTTATTGAGAGTTCATACTCAAAGGTCAGCATTCCTTCCACATGCCATTGCACTTTCTCAGCATTATAAAATTATAAGTCCGGCATTACATTTTTTGTGTGTATAGTGTATGCTGTTGTATGAACAAATTGAGAACATTTAGGACTGTGTATTTCTTAATATAGTTTCACATATAATTTTACTTGACAAAAAAAAATAGCTCGATATAGTGCATAGAAAGTTATAATGCAACTACAAAAATGAGAATGGTTAGTGGCTAAGTGCATAGAAAGGATACACAGACGACTTGAGGGAAAGTAATTTGTTTACCCTTGATCTTTTGGCTCTTGTAAATTATTGTACACGAACATCAACTGGGGTATGCAGGTAGCTTTGTGTATTTGTTATTTGTTATTTTTATACCTCTCTAAACGGAAGTTAATACCTAATAGACTATAATTTATGAAGCCATTTAAAATTCTATGGCTTTTTCTCCATCATTTTACCTGTGTACAGTGGATGCCCGAAAAATCTAAAGTAGGCTCCTGACATTTATGTTATAAGAACATACTCTCACTTCTTCCATCTCAATATAGATGAAACTTTGGTTTTTTTGTGCTGTATGTGTAATGTGTTTTCTGTTTTACACCATAAGGCATGATTTGGGTCAGATGAAGTGTTTTTGTATGATATTATTAATAGGTTTAGACAAATACTTACTGCTATTTCAATTCTAACTACTTATGATTGTGTCTGTAAACCTAGCCAACAAAATACGGTCCTTGACTCCATGCATAGGCAATTGTTTATTGCTTAAAAAGCGAGGGAATACTCCACCTGTTGATATCTTTTATGACTAGAAAGAAATTTGCTAGTTTGTCTAATCTCTCCGTGAACATTTTATTTCTTGTAGCAGCCAGATTAGCTGTTGAATATGCATGGTAACCTATCTGCATCATGAGCACAACCTGAATTGGACTTTGCGGTGTCTGATATGATTGTCCTGGAAGTTTACAACATACTTTACGATATCTAAAGGCGGTGTAAAACCTACATAACTGAAACATATGGTGAATGTAGGGGATCAATTGTCTAAGCTGTAAGACCAGCTGGTTCTCGCTTAGTTGTTCACTTGTATCTGGCAATGTGCAATATTTCAATTACTGCGCAGGTTTATAATATGACATATAGAATATATATGGAAGAAAAAAAGTGAAAAGTTAGTCATTATGTATAATATTTTTGTTTTAATGCATACTTTACAATTTAAATACGTTATTTCCCAGAGAATCTTGTTGGAATGGATACAGATGTAATTATATTAAACAATCTCCAAGATATTCTACAAACTGTACGAACTCTATCTAACAATTGTTTGCAGAACAAGGATACTTGTGTAGAGGGGAAAAAAATCAGAACAGAGTATAACAAAAGTCCTGCCAAGAATAATGAACTGTGGGAGGTCATCTTTTAAAAATGCTATCTATTCAAAGAAACATAGTATGACGGACTATTAATCAAAGAGCTGATCTTTAATTTGCAGCCAGTTAAATACATAACTTCATTAGTTGGAAAGCAACTGTACCTATATGAACTAAAAAACAAAAAAAAGTATATTGATATACTTATTTAAAATATAATATAAAAATCACCTAACTATATCAATAGTGTATTGATTTAAAATAAATTTATTTTTTATGAAATTAAAAAATTCACAAGTTCGTGGCAAAAAAAAAGAAAATTTGACAAGTTGATTCCCTAGTTTGATCGAACCAAACAGGCATAAAGGTAATCAGTCAAATGTTCATTCCCTTTGTGGATCAGAACCAAACAAGTAAAGCAATTCAGTATCATTCCTTTCCATTCTGCATGTTTCCCTTTCTGAATTCCATTCCGTTTCCCCATTATGAACCAAACGCCCCCTTAATTTAAAAAAATTATTAATTTATTGAGTATTAGTTTAACGAGATTTTACTATACAAAGTTAAATTAAATTAAAATATCACATCGACCCTTTTTCGTTGTGCAATTTAAATTTGAAAGGCCACCAGCAAAAGATGAAGCATGTTGAAAGTGGACACATGTTACCTTCTTACAAACTCGACAAAAGTACTTGCTGCCCCTTTTTATTATTCTTAACAAAACCACTACTTACAATAACATATATATAATCATATTAAATATTCCATTATTATTTTTCAGTTTCAGCTTATCAAACATTACCAAAAGAGAGAGAGAGATATATATATTCATTCTTGCCGATCTCTCCTGCAATTCTATACATACATATATATATCGACGGCCATAATTGTGTTCATATTACTCATTCTTCTAGACCCACTTGTATGTCATGACCCTAATCTTAATTTTGTTTTGTGTTAATGTTGTTGAGTTGGTTTTGGATTTTTTTTGTGTTTAGATTCTTTAGTTTTAATGATGTTTTGGGTGATTTGTTTGTTGGGAAGTGTGCTAAATGTGAGTTATGTTTGTGGGTTGTGTTTATTTAGTTTATGTTTTGTGAGTTGATTTGGGGTTTATGTTTGTTTAGTTTGAATCTTATTTAGAAGTTTATGTTTGTATAAGAACTGTGGAATCTTTGGATTTGTTGTAATGAGTTGGTGTGTTTGATGTTGATTTGAATTGTGTGTGTGTGTGTGTGTGTGTGACATAAATTGATAGTGCTAATGAAAGTAGATATGCTTTAATTTGAATCTGCCTCTTAGAATGCTTTGTACTGGGTTGTCTTGGGTATATTTTGTTTCTCTGGATGTGTTTTTAGGACCTGAAATGGGTTTGGAGTGTGTATTTGTGAATGTCGATTCTCGAGTATATGCTATAAACAATCTGGGACTAGATGTTTTGAACTTATTTGCAACTTACAAACATACACAAGATGCATCTACTTGGTGCTTGACTAAAGTGTAGTTTGTTTTTTGCTTTCCGAACAAGAACTTTTGACCGGCTATCTTTTTTGTCTTTGTATCGGTTAGTTAATAAAATTGCTGATATCCTTATGTATGTAATAAATTGCTTGTTCAATATTTCGAATTATTTATGTAATCCTTTTGAGAAAGTAGGACAAAGAATTTTTGAACTGTACGCTTTATGTTTCATTCAGTTTTGATTTTATAAAGATGCTTAAGGAATTGGTTTTTAGTAGGACGTAATCATTTGAACTGAGGAAGTTTAACAGACATGGGAATCATCCATCGCAGGTTTGTGAAGAAATATGTTTGTACTTTTTTATGTGTACAACTGGCAAATGAAAGTTTAGTAATTTGACTTCTAGTTAAGTTGACCTGCTTGCTTCGTTTTTCTTATTTCAGTGGTGGTTTAAAAAAATCAAATGATAGCGCAAGACTTGTTATAACAACCATCATGGGAATGGTGTTTGGATATTTTATTGGTATTTCATTTCCGTCAGTTTCCCTTACAAGGGTATGTTCTTTCAGTTATGGGCATTGCTTTCATTTTATATCACCCTCTATTTCATTATTATCCTATCTTTCAGATCAATTTACCTTCCAGCCTTATGTCATATCATGAGGAGAATATAAAAGCTGCTGACCGCAGTTTTCCTGAAAATCTTGGTTCAGGCAACACACCTCTGATACCTAAGGTACTCTTTTCTTGCCGCCAATAATTTTTAACTTTCCGAAAATGTATGTTTTTTTTTCACTAAAAACCATCCTCAAAAACGTATTTGTCTTCTTCTACTCTTCAGGTTTCCGAAACTTTTTTCCTAATAATAAAATGAAGACTAGTCAAGTGATTGGTGAATGGATCCTAAAATCCTGATATCAACATCATCGCATAATTTTGATGTATATTTTGTATATGACTCGTTACTTCTATATATGCTTTAATGTGAGACGTGTTTTAATGTGGTGACACCAGTATTTATAGAATTGAAAAGAGAAGACATAATCGTATCATAACTTGATCTGCTTATTTTAAAAATTATGGAAACAAATCTTTTTGGAACCTGCTGGTAAAAGTTGTCAATCTAGAAAATCATGATTAATAATGTACTAATAATGTTTGAACCTGAAAGTAAAGGAGTTGCAGGTTTGGGATAATCATATTAATTATTGGTTAGGCGTAATTGTAAGATTGTGAAAGAAGGTGAAGGTCTTATGGTCCTTATCATTTATAAGAAGAACTCATATTATCATTGCTATTATGAATATAGCTAACAGTTAAAGAGGAAGAAGAAATAATCATCGTATTACGTACTTGAGTATCTAGTGCAATGAGAAACAAATTTTTTATAAATAATAACGTTAAATACATTCAGATTAATATTTTCCTAATGAATATTTATCCAATATAATTATACTTTAATAATTCTAAATGATAACATAAAATCCATACAAATTAATATTTTAAATTCCGTGCTCCGCATCATAAAGTATTTGTGAACTTACGTATGGGTGAGGACTCTATGGATGTGGCTGCAGTACTTGATGACTCTAGCAGTTGATGTTGGAGTCATTTAAGATTCTGAAAGAAGGTGAAGGTCTTATAATCCTTGTTATTTATAAGACGAACTCATATTATTATTGCTATCGTGAATATAGCTACTTACAGTTATAGAGGAAGAAGAAATAATCATCGTGTTACGTACTCGAGTACCTAGTGCAATGAGAAACAAATTTTTTATAAAAAATAACATAAAATACATTCAGATTAATACTTTCCTAATGACTATCTATCCAATATAATTATTCTTTACTAATTCTAAATAATAACATAAAATCCATACAAATTAATATTTTAAATTCCGTGCTCCGCATCATAAAGTATTTGTGAGCTTAGGTATAGGTGAGGACTCTACAGATGAGGCCGTAGTACTTGATGACTCTAGCATTTGATGCACTCGATGAACAATAGCATCAGCAGTACTCTGAAGTTACAAAAGAATAAAGAATCCCTTGGTCAGATTTGATTGTTAACCTTTTTATGGGCTATTGGTTATGTTTGTGAGATTTGCAGTACTAAGGAGAGTTTGCTTGAAATATGAAAAGAACGTTGTAGGTGCATTTTTGGTTGGTTTTTGTACTATGTATAGTCGGGGTTCTTTAATCCTTCTTCTTCCCCTAGCCTATACCAGTGTGTGTGTGTGTGTGTGTGTGTGTGTGTGTTAATTCAGCATATAGTTATCGGCCATGTTTATCTGTGCTAACATGAAATTCAGTAATGACTATGACAGTACTGTATTTAATATTCTGTATATATATTGGTAGTTGGTAACTGCCATTTTATATCTTGTTTTAGTTAATGTTTTAACATTTTTCTTTATTTTGCCATTGGTGATACTCTACACTGGCACCAACCAGTATTTGAGCAAAAGCATTTATGATTTTCTAGTAGCTTTATTTTTCTCTTTCTTTTTTGTTGCTTTTAGATCTTTGTTCCATCTAATCCTCGCGGTGCTGAGACGTTGCCTCCGGGAATTGTGGTGTCCGAGACAGATTATATATTAAGAAGATTATGGGGTGACCCAAGTGAGGTATGCACTTTAACGATATTGAAGGAATTTGCTGTATACATTTTTTGCATGGCTACTGTCTTAGGTTTTAACTGTTATCTAGATTAGCTTTCCACAGATTTGTGCTTCCTTGACAGAATTTTTCTTTTTCAGGATATTAAAAAGAAGCCAAAGTACCTGGTAACCTTTACAGTCGGTTTTGATCAGAGAAACAATATTGATGCAGCAGTCAAAAAAGTAAAACATTCTATTTATTTACTGCATTTTACAATATTGTGTAGGTTCTGATGCTTTTAGCCATGTGCTTCTTTTGTAGTTTTCCGATGATTTTCAGATTTTGCTTTTCCACTATGATGGCCGGACTAGTGAGTGGGATCAGTTTGAATGGTCAAAGCGTGCCGTTCATGTCAGCGCTAGGAAACAAACGAAATGGTAAGGTTTTTCGTTTTAATTCTGTTGATTATTTTTATGAATGATGTTCCCCAAAGCAGGGTGTGTAGGTGTTATTAAGAAACTAATATTGGGATTCTCTCTGGTTTAAACCTATTAGGTGGTATGCAAAGAGATTTTTGCATCCTGATGTTGTAGCAGCCTATGATTACATTTTCATTTGGGATGAGGATCTTGGTGTCGAGCACTTCAATGGAGACAAGTATTTTCTTCTCCTTTTGTGTCTATGTATAGTATATGATGTTCATTGTGATAACTGCTAGATTCCAGGAAATTAATAAAGTGAGCCATCTGTAGGTTTATCGAACTAGTTAAGAAACATGGTCTCGAGATATCCCAACCAGGTCTTGAACCCAATAATGGACTAACATGGCAGATGACAAAGAGGAGAGGTGACAGAGAAGTTCACAAGTTCGTTTATCATCTCTGCCTCTTAACATACTATTTTTGTCGTTATTCTTGGTTGAAAAACGGTTGTATATGCATGCAGTTTAATAATTGTTATACTTTAATCATCAGGGATACAGAAGAGAGACCAGGCTGGTGCAGTGACCCACATTTGCCTCCATGTGCTGCGTAAGGCTCTCTCTGTCTTTCCCACAGATATCAGTTTATAATGTGTTCATTGTATGTAAGAAATATCTATTAACTCGATTAGATAATTACTTAATTAAACAGGATCCATTTAAGAGCAGCCAACTGTCTGAGCATCATTGATATAATAACTATTTGTCATAATAACCATCCATGTAAAAAAACAATTTTTTATGCTGTGCTACAACAGTAAATAGCTATTTTGCAGTTCCTTATGTAGCTTCCTACAAGATAAAGTTCACATTGCGTATTAGTTGAAAGAAAATACTGGTGTTTAAACTTACTTCAGGTGTAATGTATCAATATCTTTCTTTCTGCATTTTTTCTTTTTGTTTTCTTCTCTGTTCTGAATCAGAGCTCTAACTTCATAAAGCAACTCAAAACAAAGAAAGGTTTGTGGCAGTAATGCAACAAGAAGCACAATGATAAACCTTTCCATTTGTCATTTTTAAGTTGAGTTTGATGTCAATTGTAATGATATTAATATTAGTCCTTAACCGTTTAGGAGTGTCATTCTTGCCCTGTAAGTATCTGCCACAACTATTTCTGGGATTTATCAACATCTATATTTGCTACGAGAAATTAATCAAGGATAAAAAGGTTTACCGAGCAGGGTGGATATATATGCTATACACATGAATATATTATCATGTATATGTATGTGTTACTTTTGAAGTAGATTACACCTTGCTCTGGCAAGTAATTAGTTTGTGTCAATTTAAATTTTTCATCCAGATTTGTGGAGATTATGGCACCAGTATTTTCTCGAGAAGCTTGGCGGTGTGTGTGGCATATGATTCAGGTACATTTGTGTACTCCCAGTCCCAGATAAGTGATTATTTATTTTTGTTTGAATGCTTGTTATTCGAGTCCTCATTAAGATGCAAATATCTTTGTAGAATGATTTGGTGCATGGGTGGGGTTTGGATTTTGCCCTGAGAAGATGCGTGGAGGTTAGTGGATAATTTAATTTTTTCAAAAAGTGCTAAGTTCCAGTCTTTGAGCTTGATGTTATTGCAAATATATCAATTTCATTTGTTTTTATGTTATATATATACGGCCAGATTCCGGGAAAGACCTCCAGTAGAGACTAATAATGAATTCAGTATAACAGTATGTTGAATTTTAGATTCAGCAGAATTAAACATGTCAAATCTTTGTATAAACCAGAGGTACTATGCCCCAACTTGGGAACAGTAAACCATGAGGGGAAATGTAACATTTATATATTTGGAATTGACATAAACAAGAACTATACCTAGGCAAGTATAGTACAACCTTAACTAAAAGACTACGACATTGATGCAGTGACAATTTAATATGCTGAATTCTATTGAACCTTTGTGGTTCTGTGGTTTCTTTTTAAAGTTCTTATTTTCTTTGGATCCTATGTATACAAGACGTTGATGCTTTTCTGATTGTTAACCCAATTTTGTCACCTAGATGAACTACATGACTAAAACTTGTACATTTTTCTTTCATGTCTCTTAAGTCTCACATGTACAAGTGTCCATCTTTGTGTCATGGTATTTTAGCTGACAGCACCCTTTGTCACTTCTTCAAGTTGATGTGTTCATTATCATTTTCATTATTTTCTTACGATGTCTTCAGCTATTAATATATTTTATCAAAGATCTTGCTGCATATGTATATTGCGCAATTACGAACTTATTAAAATTATCATGATTTGTTATTCTCTCTATATACGTTATGTAACTATGTTATTGACCTACAAGCATTTTTTAATATTGTCTGTATCCTTCAGTCGTCACACAGTGGATCCGGTTGGCTGTGTGATAATTGCACACATTGATTATAAAAGATCATTGGTGAACTAATTCTAATCTTCTCTCTCTCTCTCTCTCTCTCTCTCTCTCTCTCTCTCTCTCTCTCTCTCTCTCTCTCTCTCTCTCTCTCTCTCTCTCTCTCTCTCTCCCTGCACTTTACAGCCTGCACATGAAAAAATTGGTGTTGTTGATTCACAGTGGATTATTCATCAAGTAATTCCATCTCTTGGGAGTCAGGTGAGACATCAACTTCGAACTTATGAAGCAGCTGTCTTTTGTATGCTTGGACAATGCCTTCTTGTGCCAATCTAAATATTGGAACTGAATACACATCTTTTCACTTAAGGCATGCATGACTCTTAGGCCATGTTTGTTTTAGGGGATTATAATCCTTGGAAAATTACACTATCTTTCTTAAATTTAAAGGATTATAATCCCATGGAAGTATATTGCTATCATCTTTTTGATTCATTTCTATGGGATTATAATACCTTCTTTCACAAGGTATTATAATCCCATGGGAGTGAACTAAATCAATGATCAAAATGTGAATTCATGGGATTATAATCCCTTACGTTTAGGATTTATAAGGTAATAATTTGGGGATTATAATCCCTTGAAACAAACATGGCCTTAATTAATTAATGAGAAAAATGGGCCTGAGGTTGACCTTAGGTAACTCCCCTGAGGTTATAACCTTCTCCCGTGTAAATTTAATGGCATTTTTGTAAATATGAATAACTCATCCTGAAATGCCCCTGTGTGTTGAGATACTGGTTTCAAGGATGAGCTTCCAAATGGCACGGAAAAGGTGACCTATTGCCAAGTTAGCAGAAACTACAGAAGGAAATCCAAATATAATGTTCATGTCATCAAAACGATAGGCCACTTGCTGTGCATCTGTAGCATGAGAGATTCCAATAAAGATTTAAGATTAGCATCTCAATCTTATCATTTAATTAGATGATGTGCTGATCATTATCTTCCATCACAATCTTTTATTACGTACACAAACTTTAAACATGATGAACATATTCCATCTGAAACTGAATTAAGTCCTGTGGAATTCAAAGTAATTGAATGCTAGGATTGTCACGAGACTATTTAGTGGAATTTAGGATATTTAGGAAACTGTATTATGCTCTTTAATACCGAGTGAATGTGGTATTTCTTGCAGCATTTGGTTGCATCAAGTGAGATCAGAAGTTATACTCTGATTTTTTTCATACATTCCATCCCCTGTTCTTTGTCTATCCTTCTCTCCTTGTTTATATAATATCTGTTGAAATTCACTTCATGGGTCAAGGATTTCACCATACTTATTTTTCATCGTATTATCAGGGTGTCTCTGAGGCCGGTAAAGCTCCATGGGAAGGGGTATGTATTATCTATTGTCTACTAATGTTTAAATCAGTTCCAAGTTTCTTTATCCATCTACTATGAGAATTTAAATATTTCAACTTTTTTGCTTCTTTGCTGGTGAACCGAGATCATTTCGAATTTTGTTATTATTTCTTTTGTCTAATTCAAGTTGTTTTAGAATTGTGCACAAGAGTTAAGGTGACTCAGAAGTAATTATTACTATGAAAATTACTTTTTGTCGGTATATAAGTTATTTGTAAACGCGACAGAAAAATATTTAGGGGTATGTAATGTAAATTAGACATATATGACATCTTGAAAGTTAAGAACACAATAAGAAAGTCTAAAATGACTGATATTGATAATAGAGCATTTCCAACTATTAAGTCTTTTGAAGGGGAAAGTTTTAGCTCCAACTTGATTGAAACGACTTGTTTCATTTTCATAGGTGAAACAAAGATGCAGAAGTGAGTGGGCTCTCTTTCAAGACCGACTTACAAATGCAGACCAGGCATATTTTATGCAGAAGAAGAAGGGTTAATGAATAGTACCTGTTTAGCAGCTCCGCCTTGTAAATTTCCTTTACTCGTTAACCCATATTTCCGTTCAAGGTACGCGAAGGGTGTTTTAGAGCCCTCTCCTTTACGCCAGGCAGATATATATAAATATAGTGTACCGTGGGCTCCGCATTTTATGTACAATATGAAGCGCTGGAGAGGATGTAGGAGGTTTGTGAATATACATGAATGTTGAACTTAGAGGTTCAACTTTTGTACTATATCCGGCAATCTTGCATGTTTGCAGTTGTACTGCTTCTTCATTGTTGTTCTGCAAATTATTTGGTTCTTTTTGTATTCTCAACAGATTGAAGTTAATGCTCAGAACTTATTTCGACCACGGACGGATAGTTGAAACCAAGTGGCTGTGAATATATTTTCACCAGCTTTTGTAATTTTATTGAGATATGAGTATAATTTGAGGTCACGCATCTTAAGTTTAATTGTTGTGATGACTTTGAAAGTTTTAAATAGTATTCTTTGGTTAGTAACTCTTATGCGGTAGGGGTTGCAAAGGAGAAACGGAAAAACTGAACTGAATAGTTGAAAAAGCAAAGTGAAAATAAAAATGTAAAACAGAAGCCTAACTGCTAATATATTGTTATTTACTACCCATCATAATTGATATTTTAATACACTGGTCTTTTTCTTTCTCTTTTTGGAAAGTTAACAAACAAATAATCAAGAAAATGCCTTCTGATACAACTGCAGCAGCCAAATACTATGGTTTGTAAGTTGTAACTGATATATTTATAGAGTAGATAAAAGTATTGGTGACACTTGTAGCAATATATTTACCCTAGAGAAAAGCTAGAGTTTAGTTTGATTCTGCAATCCAGAAGTGTCCATTGTCCACCGTGAGGCTTGAGCACTTCAAAGTTAAAATTCACATGTTTGGGTACCCATTTTAAGTTGTTACCAGCCTCTAGTAAGAAAAAGTAGTATGTTTTCTGGTCAGTTATTAGTTTGATCTGATTAGATTAATGTTTATCATCTATGTCGGGTTCGTTTGGATTTAATTTGGTTTCTTTTTTTTGAATAAACAGACTTATATATCTTACAAATGAGTATCTGCTCTCATAAATTTTGGGGTGAGCGAGAACGGAATCCAGATAACGGAACGCTACTGGATCAAATGACAAAGACATTGTGAGAAAAAGATGGCTTTTTCCGGATGAAATGAAAATTGGATTCATGGAACAGGAGAAAGATTTCTCATTCCTTAGCCGGAAAGTTATGTGGCCAGAGCGTGAGAGCTGCCTCAGTGCAAACGAGGCCTAGCGTTGATCCAAAGGGTCACGGGTTCGAACCTCACCCGCCCCCTGCGTGTAGCCGTATTGGAAAGACAGTGGAAACTTTGACCAAGACAGGGTGTGGTGTATCTTGCGTATCGCATGGGAAGCCCAGCCACTGGGTCTTACCGCACGGTTAGCATGATTTACTTGCCGGTGTTGACCATGGGGCTGGTCGGCCGGTCCTGGTAGAACTCCAGGTAGGCTTGCGTGTCCTGAAATACACGTTTTTTTTGACCAAGTTATGTGGCCATAAAAGAAGGGGATTAAGTGGAACAGAATTTATTGGTAAAATCGCGGAAATGCCTGTTTCTTCCATATTTTTGACCTTAGCTCCCTAAAACGGACCATGTAAGAGCATCTCCAATGGCGTTGGCTAAAAATGATTAGCTAAATTACTATTATGTAAAATTTAGCGAACCTGTAAGACATTGTGTTTCGAGGATATTGGTTATAATTATTGGCTATATTTTAAAAATAGTATGTTATTAATATTTGAAGTTGTAATTAATGAAGTATATTATTTTAATATAAAAATAAGTGATGTGTCAATTCAATGCAGGTCTCTAGAGGTTAATAAATATAGCCAACTATAATTATAGACAATGGTTTTGTCCCATTGGAGTGGCTAATTTTTTACAAATTATGTATAAGTTTTATTTTTGGAAAGGCACGCATACTTTTAGCTAAAGACTTGATATGTTGGAGAGGCTCTAATGTACTTTATATGAGAATGATAAGAGATAAACTTTTACCATTTGAGTTATGCTCAATTTGATTTCTTTACATAATAAATTGATAAGTTTTTTTTTTGAAAACAAATAAATTGATAAGTTAGTTAAATATATTTAGTTACAAAATTTGTAGCTAGAAAAATGTAATAGTAAGATCTTGGAGCAGAAATTGAGGAAAAAAGTCAACGTTTCTCCGTTGGTTGACCTGAAAAGTAAACGAGAGGAGTTTGCTACACTACTCAAAACTGGATCATTGCAATTAAGTATAGACGATGAGCACGATCGTATGGGTAAATTATATGCAAATTCACGTGCCTTAGATTTCGTTCCTTTCCGTACGGATTAGATTTAGAAATTACATTAAATAAATTCTACTATTAAGTACTATCATATTGCATAATATTAGTACTATTAAATAATAGAGTAAAGTGCACTTTGTGTACCTGAACTTTGGGCAGGACACCACTTGAAATACCATAGTTCAGAAACTGCCACGGGCAATACGGAACAAAGTAACTTTTTACAGAGAGTGTACTACCGTCTATTTATGTGTAACGGCGTCATATGCCCAGGGGTAAAACAAACTTTTGCACTGCAGATTTGGGCGGGACAGTGGAAGAACGCGCGAATTACCTGAACTTATAAACCCTAATTACACCTATATATACAAGAGACCAGCCCCCTTTCTAAGTACAAACCCTAATTGATTCTATAACCTCAAAAATGGAGGCCAGACGTCGTAGCGATGAAGAAATCTGTAACACCCCAAATCCGGGGTCAGGGATTTGGTCGTCACGCGGAAATCCTCAATAACAAATCACCTGTTTATCAATATTAAACCATTTGTAGTCAATTACTAACAGAAATACAACAATTGAGACCCCAACTACCAAGCATCTTTTGGGTTATAGGGCTAGAAACAAGAACTAAAATCCTTACATTACTCGATTCATTACAGCCATTCAATTACATCACATCGTGTATTACAAATCCTATACTACTAGTATAGCTTCGATGAGAAGTACACCAGCAACTAGTGCTATCCTGTACAAAGTAATATAATTATTACACAACAATATGATTACATATAACTTACTCCAGCTATAGATTTTCTGGATCATATCGTCTTCATAAGGGCATACTACCTGCTTCTTCCGAGCTATGCATATAAGCATCATCCGCCTGCCTTTCTCTGAAAGGTTAATATTTAAAACAAACAAGTATGAGCGGAAGGATTGCCCAGCAAGTATTAATAGAGTTTAACAATATATAATCCAATATACACAGGGGTTTTAAAATCCAACAATACTTAACATCATTTCCGAAACATTTATAACTATGAAACTTCAATAAGGAAAATATGACGTTTAACGCAACATCCAATGAACAGATAAGTTTATAATAACCATAGTAATCCTCATATCTTAGCGAAATAGTATACACTACAGTATTGCTAATCTTTTAGAAAGCTTTTCAAAATACGCAGTTCAATATGCTGCGAAGACAGTTGTTTATCATCGTATACAAACCAAACCATTAGAAGGTTTCATTTTTAGTATTTCTCAAGTCTGAAAGTATATACATATAAGTATGTCATTTCCATCAAACACCTTACAGATCAACATCATGTACCGGGTATAAGTTCTTTAACCACTTGATAAATCTAAACTCAGAAATAACTGATAGGAAGCGAGTCAAAGCTCTTGAAGCAAAACATTTGAGACTTGACATCAATAACCGATGAACCATCTTTCATCTTTTGAATAATTGCAAAAGTGCACAAACACGTGCCATTATTGTTAGAATATTCTTGCAGTCCTAGATACTGCATGAATTCATCATCATCTTTCATAATTGAAAACAACACTATCGGCTACTTGGCACTTCGGCCTAAGAAGCAGTTTTTGAGTATTTTTCCAAAGTGGAGGATGGGACTTAAAGAAAACATAAAAACCTGACAAGGATTGACGATGATCAGTCGCCACATCCAAGTCCAATAATCCGCGGGTCTTCTATACCGGTAGAAGGATAGAAACTACATCCGTAATTGTCCTCGGATGAAAACTACATCCGTAATCACCCTCGATTAAAACTCATCCGTAATCATCCTTCGGCAACACCTGGGCCGGAATAATAATTGATGGACCGCCTGGCTCACGGCCGCTTACACATCCCGGGAATCGTTCGTCAACGATTCCCACACCTGCCAGAGTCCCCTTTTTCTTTTTCTTTCAAAACTTGTTTTGATTGAAAATCGAGTAGTTGAGGTCCGACATCAGTCGACCGATAATTCTTGAAAAATGTGCAAGGAAGTAAAACCAGACCGGGGGTTTTCGAAAATATTTTGAGTTCGAAAGAGTTCAAGTATAGGCATACACTTATACCTATATCAATCCCGACACAGGGTTTTGTATTCACATATGGAAAATGGTACACATAAAGCTTGTAACACAACAGGGTAATTCCATATATATATAAGTTCTTGAAAAGTAACTTACCTAGATAGAATCAAAATATAATATTTTAAATGACTATGAAAGTCCTTAGACATCCTTTGAATAGTGTTTTATAATCTTCAGAACACTCAAAGTATTTAATAAATATTTGACTAATATGTAACAAATAATAAATATTCAATAATCCCTTTTTAAAAGAATACTCAAAATAATATTCGTTTATTAAATAATATTCAAATAATATTTACTATTAATACTGAAATATTTAATAACCTCAAAACACCCAAATGCAATAGGGATGGCAAAAAAATTCGATCCGACTAATACCCGATCCGAAACCCGAAATTTTGGATAACCCGAACCCGATTTTTTGGATTTGGATTTGGATTTGGATTTGATTTTCAGACCCGAAAATTTTTGGATTTGGATTTGGATATTATGAAACCCGATCCGAAACCCGAAAACCGATCCAAACCCGATCCAAACCCGAAACCCGAAAAAAAACCCGAATATATATATATATATATATATATATATATATATTATACTATAATATATTTCATAATGTAATACATTTTATATAAAAGTCATTGGTGCATCGTATAACAAATAACCTTGTATTATTAAAACCGAAATATTAAAACAATTTTAGACTCTAAGTGTTTAAGATGTATTTCATATCAAATCTATTTGGTTATTTAATGATTTAAATTCATTTAAAAATTGATTATATGTAAAATTTTATAACAAAATTAAATATTAAAATATTAAAATTAATGCACAGAATATAATTTATTTATATAATATAAATAATACTTTTTATAATGTATAAATATTAAAGTGTGTGTTATATAAAACTTGATTGAAAATTTCCGATTTTCGGATTTCGGTTTTCGGGTATTATCCAAATCCAAAAATTTTCGGGTTTCGGGTATACCCGAAATCCACCCGAAATCCATTGGATCGGGTTCGGGTTTCAGCTTTCGAGTATTTTTCGGGTTCGGGTCGGGTTTTATCCAAAAAATCGGGTTTGGATTTGGATTTTGCAAAACCCGACCCGATCCGACCCGATTGCCATCCCTAAAATGCAACTCTTGGAATGTTTCTAATAAAATCAAGACACAATCTCTCCGGCAGTCTCCAAACTTTAGCCACTTTATCAAATAACTACTACTGACTCTCGGTCAGTAAGAAATAATTAATAAGCCTGAAAATCCTTTTTCTCTTTCTCCCTTTTGTTAATGAACATTATAATTAATATTCATCAATTTAAATAATCATTCAAATAACATATATCGATATCAATCTAGCTGTTTTAAGCTGAAAATAACCAATTTATAACCATTGGAATATCTTTAATCCGTATTGAAAATAAACTATCTCCGATAAATAATATACTAGATAGAATCACTCCATTAAATTATTTTATTTTTTATCCGGGACAAAGTGATTTTAAGAAAGCGTTTTGAAAACGATATCCATCTAATCAAATAAATTTAATTAGGCGAATGAGGTTTATTTAATTAGTGAATGCTTTCAGAAGCATCTATTAATTAAATAAACACTGGTTTATTGGTGATGTTGCCTTTAGGTTAATTATTGCGAAATTCTTTTTAAAAGCTTTGCCCGGGTTTTTGAAAACATACAATACAAAATAGCCCTGACACGCGGCTAAGTTCTCAAACTCAATACATGCTCTACCCTCTGAGCCTCTCTATTCCGATACATAAATACATACCTCATAACATATAGTCCACTACCATAGTACGAAAAGTTTATAGATATATATATATATATACCGTATAAATCAAGATATAGAGCCATAAAAATATCACTGCCCGTCAACAGTATTATAAGCCATGGGGTTTTGGTTATTACACGAGCAGAATTTAATATTGTTGGCAAAGCCAGGAATACAATGATTTGGAAGAAGAATTACAAGGTTGGAAAACTCGCGAATACGGATTGAAAACTTATTTAACACATTTCATATATTTAAAATAAATATACTCTGAACAATAGAGTATGCATAGTAAACTTGCCTCTGGTCCTTAGCAGAAAATAGAAACCGCGGACAAATCCTTCGCACCTCGTCCAAGCAATTCCATGGACCTTACCTGACGTCTCGATCTTCCTTTTTGGATGCACGTCGCTCCAATTTGATTACGCCCTAATAGTACTGAAATGGTTACGAGTATGTGTCAGTCCTCCATCGTATCTCGAGTAGTCCCAACTCAGAGTTAATACTAAGTCACTTAAAGAAAAACTATAGGCGTCTTCCCCATAGTTAACTATTCTAATACCACTTAATGCACATAACACATTTATATCCATTTAATAGACTTAAACCAATTTAATATATAATTAATCCTCAAAGCATCATTGATCCTCAATACTATTTTTAATACTTAACTTAGCACATAAATCCTCGAGATAACAATTAATCCTCAAATCAACCACTTAACACATATACACATAATCAGTTAACATCCACTTCATGCCTCTAGACCACGGAAACTTAATAAATTAAATATAATTAATCGCAGGGGATTTTCAGAAAATTTCGGCATGAAGTATTCGTTTATCGGACTATGGGCACAGCCCCTCAAATACAATACAACCCTGTTTTAGCAAAAATAAAGCTGCCTCAACTTGCAGCAACATAAAATAAACACATAAGAAAGTATCCGCCCTGACATGCGACACATAGCACATAATGATTTATATTACACTACTAATTACGCTACACCAATGATCGTATTTCTCACGTATTTTAATGATACACGTGACAATCAATCATTGATGTTCGTAAGCCCTAGGGAACAACCCCTAGCACTAATTATTACTTACGCTATATCGATGATCACACCACTCAAGTATATTAATTATACCCGTGATAGCTAATCATGGATATTCGTAAGCCCTAGGGATTAGTCGAAAAGAATTACACAAGTCCTTTAAATATTGACATTTAAAAACTTGTGATCTTCTCATAACCCCTAGCACAGTTCTAATTATTATAAAATTCTAACATTTAACATATAACATTCATAATTAGTAAAGCCATCAAATACCACGACTCGACTTATAGCACTTAGCACGTAAACATTTATTGATGACCATATGTTACAAGTAAGTCACATAAACCTTAATTATCGACTCGATTAAATCTAATTCTCGCATATAAGACATTTATCAAATACTATGGTCAAACTCGATTGTTGACTAACTCGATTATCATTTAATCAATTTAAGTATAGCAATTTCATATAACCACTTAATCATTTTATTCATTTAAAACGAATCATAATAATCTTTAAATCTAACATCCACTCCGACTATTAAACTCGAATATTAACGAGACCACAATTAATCTCACAATTCCAATTAGCAACTAACGATTTAACAATTAACAATTATTAACTCGAACATTTAATCGGACTCATAATTAAACTCACGATTATAATTACCAACATACTTTCCGAATTGAATCTCGGAAATTCACAATATTCATAATTTACCACATTAATCTAACTACTACAATTACCCCATTAGACTCAAAATTTAAATCTAATTAAATTTACAACACTAAACTAATTAAGTTACTACAATTAAACTCTATTGAAATTTACAATTAATTTAATACGAAAATTAAATAAATAAAACTCGAAATTATACCATTTCGATTTCGACCCACCAAAGCTCGAACCATTGGAACCAATCTCCATCTCCCTCCTCTCTCTCTCTCTCTCTCTCTCTCTCTCTCTCTCTCTCTCTCTCTCTCTCTCTCTCTCTACGCCATCTCTCTGGCTCCCTCCTTTCTTCGCCCCGTTGCTGCCTTCCTCTACTACCAACGGCGCCGCCCGACGCCACCACCAGGCCACCCGCACTGCTGCACGACTTCCCCCTCAGTTCCTTCTTCATCCAACACCAACACATCACACACTCTCTAATTTAACAGCCCCCAATTTCATCCTCTCCCAATTTCTCTCCTTTCTCCCTCAATTTCTCTCCCCTTCCCCCGTTTATTTCCTCCTGTGGCTGCGTGTATGTATATCTGTGTATATACTATGCCGTGTGTTGTGTTCTACCCTAATGGGCTTAGGCCCAATAACATTTAAAAACAATACAAATAATTACTACATACCTCAAATAATATTTTAACTAATAATTCTAATTTGTAAAAAAATAAAATTTCTAGTATAATTAAATACTAGAATATTTTTAAAGACTTTTGGAGAAAGAATTAGAATTAAATCTAATTTTTCTAAATTGATTTGCATTTTACAAATTAATAATGGTTTTATAAAAACAATTCATAAAAATAATAATTACGATTCATAAATCACAATTTACAAAGCTTTATAAATACCACAAATATTATTGCTTTAGTAAAATCTTGAATTCTCGATTTTATATATTAATCGAGCAATTTCTACAAATCCTCAGATAATTAAAATAATCATTTTCTAAAGATTTTAAAATCTCCAAATTATTCAATAATTTAAAATAAAAATCTCTACTGAATAATTCCACACTCCAAAATTAAATCTTTATCCAAATAATTTTATTGACTCGAGATATCTACTCGATCCATAAAATTTTAAAAAGGGTCCCGGTTCCACTTAACCGAAAATAATTAAATAATAATAAAAAAAATTCCTCCTCATTTTAGGAAAAACATTATTATTATCATCAAAATAATAATAAAATCATTCTTGAAAAATCCGGGTTATTACAGTCTACCCTCCTTAAAGGATTCCGTCCACGAAATCAGCTAAGGCAACTACTGGGGTTCCTTAACTGTTTCATCATCACACTTATTCGACAAAACCAGAGATAGTGTCCATTCGTAAACAACTTCTCCGAAACCTCAATCCAACCATGGATCTCTATTTGACACAGTTATCACTTGAGTCTTACCACGTTATTCCTTTCACACATATATCTCGACCAACTTTCCATTATCGTACTATCCTTGAGAGAGAGTTCACTGTTTTCCATTAACATAACATCCTTGAGAGAGAGACTAAACTAATACCATTGATATGTCACTGATATTCTATTCGTTTTGGGATCCGCTCTTGTTATAGGCGATTCCATTCGAATCTTAATTCTATCAGCGAATTTATGACTTGGCCGACCTGGTTGACATCCCCTTGAAATTCATTAGAGATAACAAGAATCATGGAGCTTTAAAAAGATAGCTGCCATATCAAGGCAATTGTCACACACTGGTGATCATAAGGTTATGAGTGTTAAGGTCAACCTTATTTGAGATAAGGGAATTTACCGAGAGATCAATATGATCAAAAGAACTCACGTTGCGTGTCTCAGTTGAGACATTACTAAAGGTAACTAGCCTTCTTGTATTTCACAACTCACAAGTGATGGCGTCCCATCAGACTTCTATCACACAGACAGATGATCCTTGTGACCCCTATAAGTATAGGGTTGTTCGTCTCAGTGGAAGTTGTTTAGTATGAAAGCAATTCGAACTCAAGTTAATGATTATCATCTTTTGATAATTAATTCATAAAAGGGTCACCTTGGGCCAAAATTGAACAGATTCCAAGGTGAGATGTCAAAAAGAAAGGATAACCAGAAAGATACTGGTATACAACAGACAAGTGGTGTTACTTCACCATAGGATTATCCACTATTGAAGGAGAATGGAAGTTTTAAAATAACATCATTTGACAGGGCTTCGAATACCTGAAAGTTGGTATAATGACAGCCTCTGGCACAATTAGAACTAAATATGATTTGGCACAAGTGTCATTAAAATAACTTCGAAGAGAGAGTTTATCTTATATCAAAATTCTCTCTTAGAGAGATGTTAAGATAGATCATAGACTGGGAAGGTAATCAAAATAATTTGCAAACAGGGAGGCATCAAATAATTCACAGATTGGGGAGGTAATCCAAATGATTCACGAATGGGGAGGGTATTGCCAAGGTCGCTACGGATGCCTTTTATATCGGCTCCTCTGACAGATAATCGTTCGATTTAAAAGCTTTTCTTTTCCATGCACACCCTAAGGTGCTTGATAATTGACATCATTGTCGACTCGTAATAGTCGCTAAGGATTTAGTCATCGACATTTATAATCGCAGGGAGTTCTAATCGACTCAGCGCAAGCATCTCAAGCAAGCGTTCTATTCTTTAAGTAGGCTTCGATACCGGTGTCACTCCTAGAAATGACGAATTCCACGTTTCGAATTGGCGATACTCCGGAACATCGTTAGAAAATACGTACTTAAATCCAGTCACTTTTTATAACCGTCTTTATGCCACTCATTCCTTTTCTCATATCAATCTCGTGTACTACATAAGCTTAACTTTTTTTTTGGCATAACAGCCTTCTTATTTAAGTCTTTTTCTGACTTTCTCCGTCCGCCTTGGTTCTTAAAACATATCTCGTCTTTATTGACCAATCACCACTTCACCCTTTTATCTATGTAATCATTTGAAACATCCAGTGTCTGTCCACCAATCTATTTCTAATATTACCTCAAGCCCTCTTAAACTCGAGAAGATTTAAATACCCGCAACTTCGGCTAATACTCTTTCATAGGGATCTTGTTTTGCTTCCCTTTCTTGGAATTTTAATAGTACGAGTACAATCTCAGCATATCCTTGCCATAATACCAGATGTCATCTTTCCATCCTTTATCGTCATGTTGAAATTTCCTATAATTCGGGGAATACATACTATATACATGAATCCCCTAAAATCATCTTACTCTTAGGTCTTGGGCGATTCATGTCCCTTCGACCAGTACTTTTCTCTGAGAATTCTTTAGTAGCCATCCATCGCCACAAGAAGTGAATTCTATCTCAACACATTCCTCAGGATGGCATTCCAATCTTAACTTAATCATTGGCACTACGTCCAGTAGTCCAACATGAACTCTACATGAGTTCCGACGTTCTCACATAACTATACACACTCCTACTCACTCTCGTTTCTAGTTTACTATAACCTCAGCTCTGATACCATTTCTGTAACACCCCAAATCCGGGGTCAGGGATTTGGTCGTCACGCGGAAATCCTCAATAACAAATCACCTGTTTATCAATATTAAACCATTTGTAGTCACTTACTAACAGAAATACAACAATTGAGACCCCAACTACCAAGCATCTTTTGGGTTATAAGGCTAGAAACAAGAACTAAAATCCTTACATTACTCGATTCATTACAGCCATTCAATTACATCACATCGTGTATTACAAATCCTATACTACTAGTATAGCTTCGATGAGAAGTACACCAGCAACTAGTGCTATCCTGTACAAAGTAATATAATTATTACACATCAATATGACTACATATAACTTACTCCAGCTATTGATTTTCTGGATCATATCGTCTTCATAAGGGCATACTACCTGCTTCTTCCGAGCTATGCATATAAGCATCATCCGCCTGCCTTTCTCTGAAAGGTTAATATTTAAAACAAAAAAGTATGAGCGGAAGGATTGCCCAGCAAGTATTAATAGAGTTTAACAATATATAATCCAATATACACAGGGGTTTTAAAATCCAACAATACTTAACATCATTTCCGAAATATTTATAACTATGAAACTGCAATAAGGAAAATATGACGTTTAACGCAACATCCAATGAACAGATAAGTTTATAATAACCATAGTAATCCTCATATCTTAGCGAAATAGTATACACTACAGTATTGCTAATCTTTTAGAAAGCTTTTCAAAATACGCAGTTCAATATGCTGCTAAGACAGTTCTTTATCATCGTATACAAACCAAACCATTTGAAGGTTTCATTTTTAGTATTTCTCAAGTCTAAAAGTATATACATATAAGTATGTCATTTCCATCAAACACCTTACAGATCAACATCATGTACCGGGTATAAGTTCTTTAACCACTTGATAAATCTAAACTCAGAAATAACTGATAGGAAGCGAGTCAAAGCTCTTGAAGCAAAACATTTGAGACTTGACATCAATAACCGATGAACCATCTTTCATCTTTTGAATAATTGCAAAATTGCACAAACACGTGCCATTATTGTTAGAATATTCTTGCAGTTCTAGATACTGCATGAATTCATCATCATCTTTCATAATTGAAAACAACACTATCGGCTACTTGGCACTTCGGCCTAAGAAGCAGTTTTTGAGTATTTTTCCAAAGTGGAGGATGGGACTTAAAGAAAACATAAAAACCTGACAAGGATTGACGATGATCAGTCGCCACATCCAAGTCCAATAATCCGCGGGTCTTCTATACCGGTAGAAGGATAGAAACTACATCCGTAACTGTCCTCGGATGAAAACTACATCCGTAATCACCCTCGATTAAAACTCATCCGTAATCATCCTTCGGCAACACCTGGGCCGGAATAATAATTGATGGACCGCCTGGCTCACGGCCGCTTACACATCCCGGGAATCGTTCGTCAACGATTCCCACACCTGCCAGAGTCCCCTTTTTCTTTTTCTTTCAAAACTTGTTTTGATTGAAAATCGAGTAGTTGAGGTCCGACATCAGTCGATCGATAATTCTTGAAAAATGTGCAAGGAAGTAAAACCAGACCGGGGGTTTTCGAAAATATTTTGAGTTCGAAAGAGTTCGAGTATAGGTATACACTTATACCTATATCAATCCCGACACAGGGTTTTGTATTCACATATGGAAAATGGTACGCATAAAGCTTGTAACACAACAGGGTAATTCCATATATATATAAGTTCTTGAAAAGTAACTTACCTAGATAGAATCAAAATATAATATTTTAAATGACTATGAAAGTCCTTAGACATCCTTTGAATAGTGTTTTATAATCTTCAGAACACTCAAAGTATTTAATAAATATTTGACTAATATGTAACAAATAATAAATATTCAATAATCCCTTTTTAAAAGAATACTCAAAATAATATTCATTTATTATATAATATTCAAATAATATTTACTATTAATACTGAAATATTTAATAACCTCAAAACACCCAAATGCAACACTTGGAATGTTTCTAATAAAATCAAGACACAATCTCTCCAATAGTCTCCAAACTTTAGCCACTTTATCAAATAACTACTACTGACTCTCGGTCAGTAAGAAATAATTAATAAGCCTGAAAATCCTTTTTCTCTTTCTCCCTTTTGTTAATGAACATTATAATTAATATTCATCAATTTAAATAATCATTCAAATAACATATATCGATATCAATCTAGCTGTTTTAAGCTGAAAATAACCAATTTATAACCATTGGAATATCTTTAATCCGTATTGAAAATAAACTATCTCCGATAAATAATATACTAGATAGAATCACTCCATTAAATTATTTTATTTTTTTCTCCGGGACAAAGTGATTTTAAGAAAGCGTTTTGAAAACGATATCCATCTAATCAAATAAATTTAATTAGGCGAATGAGGTTTATTTAATTAGTGAATGCTTTCAGAAGCATCTATTAATTAAATAAACACTGGTTTATTGATGATGTTGCCTTTAGGTTAATTATTGCGAAATTCTTTTTAAAAGCTTTGCCCGGGTTTTCGAAAACATACAATACAAAATAGCGCCGACACGCGGCTAAGTTCTAAAACTCAATACATGCTCTACCCTCTGAGCCTCTCTATTCCGATACATAAATACATACCTCATAACATATAGTCCACTACCATAGTACGAAAAGTTTATAGATATATATACCGTATAAATCAAGATATAGAGCCATAAAAATATCACTGCCCGTCAACAGTATTATAAGCCATGGGGTTTTGGTTATTACACGAGCAGAATTTAATATTGTTGGCAAAGCCAGGAATACAATGATTTGGAAGAAGAAGTACAAGGTTGGAAAACTCGCGAATACAGATTGAAAACTTATTTAACACATTTCATATATTTAAAATAAATATACTCTGAACAATAGAGTATGCATAGTAAACTTGCCTCTGGTCCTTAGCAGAAAATAGAAACCGCGGACAAATCCTTCGCACCTCGTTCAAGCAATTCCATGGACCTTACCTGACGTCTCGATCTTCCTTTTTGGATGCACGTCGCTCGAATTTGATTACGCCCTAATAGTACTGAAATGGTTACGAGTACGTGTCAGTCCTCCCTCGTATCTCGAGTAGTCCCAACTCAGAGTTACTACTAAGTCACTTAAAGAAAAACTATAGGCGTCTTCCCCATAGTTAACTATTCTAATACCACTTAATGCACATAACACATTTATATCCATTTAATAGACTTAAACCAATTTAATATATAATTAATCCTCAAAGCATCATTGATCCTCAATACTATTTTTAATACTTAACTTAGCACATAAATCCTCGAGATAACAATTAATCCTCAAATCAACCACTTAACACATATACACATAATCAGTTAACATCCACTTCATGCCTCTAGACCACGGAAACTTAATAAATTAAATATAATTAATCGCAGGGGATTTTCAGAAAATTTAAGCATGAAGTATTCGTTTATCGGACTATGGGCACAGCCCCTCAAATACAATACAACCCTGTTTTAGCAAAAATAAAGCTGCCTCAACTTGCAGCAACATAAAATAAACACATAAGAAAGTATCCGCCCTGACATGCGGCA
Source organism: Saposhnikovia divaricata (assembly GCA_036435485.1). NCBI lineage: Eukaryota > Viridiplantae > Streptophyta > Magnoliopsida > Apiales > Apiaceae > Saposhnikovia > Saposhnikovia divaricata. The sequence goes on along the minus strand of CM071594.1, from coordinate 46,386,655 downwards.
CATAGCACATAATGATTTATATTACACTACTAATTACGCTACACCAATGATCGTATTTCTCACGTATTTTAATGATACACGTGACAATCAATCATTGATGTTCGTAAGCCCTAGGGAACAAGCAACCCCTAGCACTAATTATTAATTACGCTATATCGATGATCACACCACTCAAGTATATTAATTATACCCGTGATAGCTAATCATGGATATTCGTAAACCCTAGGGATTAGTCGAAAAGAATTACACAAGTCCTTTAAATATTGACATTTAAAAACTTGTGATCTTCTCATAACCCCTAGCACAGTTCTAATTATTATAAAATTCTAACATTTAACATATAACATTCATAATTAGTAAAGCCATCAAATACCACGACTCGACTTATAGCACTTAGAACGTAAACATTTATTGATGACCATATGTTACAAGTAAGTCACATAAACCTTAATTATCGACTCGATTAAATCTAATTCTCGCATATAAGACATTTATCAAATACTATGGTCAAACTCGATTGTTGACTAACTCGATAATCATTTAATCAATTTAAGTATAGCAATTTCATATAACCACTTAATCATTTTATTCATTTAAAACGAATCATAATAATCTTTAAATCTAACATCCACTCCGACTATTAAACTCGAATATTAACGAGACCACAATTAATCTCACAATTCCAATTAGCAACTAACGATTTAACAATTAACAATTATTAACTCGAACATTTAATCGGACTCATAATTAAACTCACGATTATAATTACCAACATACTTTCCGAATTGAATCTCAGAAATTCACAATATTCATAATTTACCACATTAATCTAACTACTACAATTACCCCATTAGACTCAAAATTTAAATATAATTAAATTTACAACACTAAACTAATTAAGTTACTACAATTAAACTCTATTGAAATTTACAATTAATTTAATACGAAAATTAAATAAATAAAACTCGAAATTATACCATTTCGATTTCGACCCACCAAAGCTCGAACCATTGGAACCAATCTCCATCTCCCTCCTCTCTCTCTCTCTCTCTCTCTCTCTCTCTCTCTCTCTCTCTCTCTCTCTCTCTACGCCATCTCTCTGGGTCCCTCCTTTCTTCGCCCCGTTGCTGCCTTCCTCTACTACCAACGGCGCCGCTCGACGCCACCACCAGGCCACCCGCACTGCTGCACGACTTGCCCCTCAGTTCCTTCTTCATCCAACACCAACACATCACACACTCTCTAATTTAACAGCCCCCAATTTCATCCTCTCCCAATTTCTCTCCTTTCTCCCTCAATTTCTCTCCCCTTCCCCCGTTTATTTCCTCCTGTGGCTGCGTGTATGTATATCTGTGTATATACTATGCCGTGTGCTGTGTTCTACCCTAATGGGCTTAGGCCCAATAACATTTAAAAACAATACAAATAATTACTACATACCTCAAATAATATTTTAACTAATAATTCTAATTTGTAAAAAAAAAAAATTTCTAGTATAATTAAATACTAGAATATTTTTAAAGACTTTTGGAGAAAGAATTAGAATTAAATCTAATTTTTCTAAATTGATTTGCATTTTACAAATTAATAATGGTTTTATAAAAACAATTCATAAAAATAATAATTATGATTCATAAATCACAATTTACAAAGCTTTATAAATACCACAAATATTATTGCTTTAGTAAAATCTTGAATTCTCGATTTTATATATTAATCGAGCAATTTCTACAAATCCTCAGATAATTAAAATAATCATTTTCTAAAGATTTTAAAATCTCCAAATTATTCAATAATTTAAAATAAAAATCTCTACTGAATAATTCCACACTCCAAAATTAAATCTTTATCCAAATAATTTTATTGACTCGAGATATCTACTCGATCCATAAAATTTTAAAAAGGGTCCTGGTTCCACTTAACCGAAAATAATTAAATAATTAAATAATAAAAAAAAATTCCTCCTCATTTTAGGAAAAACATTATTATTATCAAAATAATAATAAAATCATTCTTGAAAAATCCGGGTTATTACAAAATCGATGCCATTTTGGACCTTGCTTGCTACTGCGACCAGATGAGTGTAATGAAGACTCAATGGTTTGGGCCAAATGCAGGGAGGCGATTCAGGGCATGTCCTAACAACAGTTTCAGCTACCAGGAATGGATTGATGACCAACTTGGGCCTCGCACTCTAGAGATTATTAAGGAGTTGCAGGAGTCCCGGCTGGAGAGTGATGAAAGGTACAAACGCAGGATTGTTCGTATGAGGGAGAGGCATCAAGCTGAGATGTTACAGTTGAAGTCTAAGCAACAGTGTGTAGCTATTATTGGGTTATTTGTGCTTGTTAATTTGATGATGAATATGGCTTTGAACACAATGAGGGATGACACCGAAGTTGAGGATGATGACTACGATTCTGTTGATGAGTGAAGCTTTGGTTAGCCTGTCCTAGGACTGTTAGGTTCTTCTCAATGTCATTGTCTGTATTATGCCAAAGGTTTGTAAGGATTGAAGCTGTTGATATGGGTTAAAAGTAACCCTTAAAGACACAATTAATGTGACATTTATTGGCCCGTAAATATGGCCCGAAACCCTAGTTGGGCACTAAATTCGTAATTAATGGTCAGGCCCAAAAGAACGGCCCAAACTGGGGACGCCCGGTAAAAGCCTATCTCTAACACGGGTCTGATCCACAAACCAGGAACGTTCCAGAAACTAAGAACGTCCTAGAATATCCCCAGGATATTGTGTAGCCTCCAAGGCACCAAATTCGACATGGAAACTAATTCCTAAAAGGAAGGAGTCAGAACCTTCCTCAATTACGGTGACTTATCCATCAAGTCTCCAAAACCTACTATAATTCTAAGGCTTCCACAGCCTATATAACGGGCCTGACCCCTCATCCTAGAACTACGTTGGCTTGATTCTCAACTCTGAGATACGTAGGCATCTTGTGAGGACCCGAATTAGGTCACGATAACACAAGCGCAGCCATTAAAGCACGAAGCTCACGAACCCTAGCCGCAATTCGATAGCCCCACTTTTTATTCCACAACATTTGGCGCCGTCTATGGGACGAGGATATCAACCATGGTTAACACACGAAGAACATCAACCGAGAACGTTCCTGTTACATCTGACCCACCAATCGTCTCCTCTACACCGCCCGTTGTTACGGAGCAAGGGCTTGTGCCCCCATCGACTGAGACTATTACACAACCTCAAGTTTCTCAGACTACAGGGACGAATCCGCATGCTGAGAGAACCTTACCGGTGATTGATCACCCGGGACAAGAGACTAATCAACTTCAGATGGTGGTTGCTCCATTGACTAGCCGTCCCCCGCTCTCAGGAGTTCAGATCTCCACCACTACACTCCCCGTGAATACCGATCCGTTATACGGGTTGCCAAACTATCCCCCAAATCGAAGGGATCCTGGACCAAGTGGACACGCTTTACGGATACCCGAGTCGTATCAGCCACCTTATATTAGGGGTCTAGCCCCCCTGAGCAAGGATATTACGATTACTCTGGACCTTACTCCGATGATTCATCATCCGAGGATGATGAACGTGATATAGCCCCGAGGAGGCGACGTACAAGCAAAGAACCCATAAGGAGGACTCAAAGGATCAACGATAGACCCGTTCAAACAGCTGCTGAGAGAATCAAGGCTTTTGAAGCTGAGATCCAAAAGCTGAAGGATGATATAACCAGAGAACAAGCAAGGCAAAATCTGAATAGGCCTCCTCCAATCTCAAGGGAGATCCCCTTCATTGATTTGGAAGGGTCCTTAAGAAGACCGAGAAGGGCTGATGCCCTAATTGGAGGAATTACGAGGGTAGAAACCCCTAGGAGTGATCCCAAAGACCTGATGCCACTTGGGGACCCTGACGACCCCACACCTCCATTCACGGACGAAGTGATGAACGCTCATGTTTCCCGAAAATTCAAGATGCCCACGATAAAAGCATATGATGGGACGGGTGATCCTTCGAATCACGTTAGGACATTCTCGAACGCTCTACTATTACAACCCGCTAGTGACGCTCTTAAGTGTAGGGCGTTTCCTCAAACCTTGGCAGGCATGGCTCAAAGATGGTACAGCCGATTGCCCGCAAACTCGATTGGTTCTTTCAAGGAGTTGAGTACTGCCTTTATCAATCAATTTGTTAGTGGAAAGGTCCACGAAAAAAGCTCTGCTTCTCTCATGCAAGTAAAACAAGGAAGATGAAGATAAAGCTAAGGAGCTTGAACCTGATCAGAAGGAGTATTGGGTGCTCTATTTTGATGGAGCATCAAAAACAAAGTCTAGTGGTGCAGGCTTAGTCTTGCAAAGCCCTGATGGGTTCTTAGTAGAATATGCTCTGAAGTTGGACTTTCCAACGACCAACAATGAAGCTGAATATGAAGCCTTGATAGCCGGATTAGGCTTGGCCAGAATACTGAGAGTCAAGAACCTTAAAGTCTGCGGGGACTCGAGGCTCGTAGTATCACAAGTGAATGGTGAATTTGAAACCAAGGATGAAACTATGGCAAAATACCTAAGGGTTGTGAAAGCTGTTATGACTCAGTTTGATGAATGCTGTATAGAGCATATCCCAAGGGAGGAGAATGTCAAGGCCGATGCCTTATCAAAGTTCGCCTCTTCTGAAATAGAGAATTATGCAGGGAACGTCTATTACCAGGTCCTGAAGGCCCCTACCATCAACTCAAAATTGGTGGCACCTATTGAAGTAGGAAGCTGTTGGATTGATCCTATCAAGGCTCATCTGGAAACTGGTTGGCTCCCCGAAGATGCCTCGGAGGCACGAAAACTATCGGTGAGGGCATTGAGATATGCTTTGATTGAAGGCACCTTTATAAGAGGTCTTTTGTTATCCCATACTTGAAATGCTTGAGGCCTCAAGAGGCAGAAGAGGCATTAAGGGAAGTTCATGAAGGGATCTGTGGGCAGCACCTGGGGGGCAGGGCCCTAGCTCATAAGATCACCCGTCTGGGATTTTATTGGCCAGGAATGTTGGCTGACGCCAAAAGCTATGTTAAAAAGTGTGACAGATGCCAGAAACACGCTCCAATTGTTAGGCAGCCACCAGAGATGCTAACGTCAATTAACTCTCCCATTCCGTTTGCCATGTGGGGGATGGACATACTTGGTCCTTTTCCCGTGGCCTCAGCGCAAAGGAAGTTCCTAATAGTGGCTATCGATTATTTTACCAAGTGGATTGAAGCCAAGCCGCTAGCAAAAATAACCACCCAACAAGTTGCCCAGTTCTTCTGGGAGAACATAATTTGTAGATATGGGATCCCACGAATCCTAGTGACGGACAACGGACGCCAATTCAACAATGAGGAGTTTAAGAAATACTGTGAGGAGAACGCCATTGAACTTCGTTTTACTTCAGTAGCTCAACCCCAGGCTAATGGCCAAGCTGAGGTAGCAAATCGAATTATCCTTGATGGACTTAAGGAGAGGGTCGAACGATCTCGAAACACGTGGGTTGATGAATTACTGCCTATACTGTGGGCGTATCGTACTACCTGCAAGGTAACGACAGAAGCTACTCCATTTTTGCTAGCCTACGGGGCAGAAGCAGTTGTCCCTTTGGAAATTTCGCACGTATCTCCAAGGGTGGAAGCATATGAGCAAGAAACCAATGAGGAAGGCATGAGACTTGCTCTTGATTTAATCGATGAGGTCAGAGATGAAGCAAATGCCCGTAATGTTGAGCACCAAAAAAGAGCAGCCTTTCACTACAACCATAGGGTTAAAGGAAGGTTCTTCAAACAAGGCGACTTGGTTTTGAGAAAAATTGAAGCCTCTGGAGTTGGACAGACAGGAAAGTTGGCCCCTAATTGGGAATGACCATATAGAGTGAGAAAGACGTTGGGAAGAGGTTCTTATAAGCTGGAAACCGTGGATGGAAACGAGGTACCCCGCTCCTGGCACGCCTCGAATCTCAAGGTTTACTATGTTTAAAGCTCTCCTATTAAGGACTTAGCTTTTAGCCTATCTAATAGAAGTAGAAATAAGGTTCATATGAAACCATTGCAGAGCATGTTGCTCCTGGTAGGACATAATATTCTATGTAAGGGCTGAGCCCATTTTGCGTTATCAACACAAGCTTGTTTTCTGTTCTATGATTCTGTAAATCCTTGTGATGTATCAAGCACCAGATGTGTGTAAGTCTAAGATGACCAAGTACCGAAAATAAAAGAACATATGGAACATAGAAAACAAGCACGTAGATAAAATACCCAGGAGGGCACAATCAAAGTTTAAGTTACACACATACGAATAAAAGTACAAGTTCATGAAAGACCATAATCGAAGACGGGATATTAAAAGAACTAAAGCCACACGAGGCTAACACAGGCCATGCAAGGCTCAATCACTTCTTGATAGAAGCAGTCTTTACCAACCGCTTCTTGGTTTTTGGAGGAGCAGTCTGAGCAGGGACTTCTTCTTCACCCTCTTCTTCGCTCCGGGAAGTTGAGGTTGAGGAGCTACTGATACTAACCGACTTGGGTTCACGGATTCGTCCCGCTAAGGGGCATTCTGAACTCCCGCTCTGATGGGATCTTGAGGGACGTCTCCCAGAACTAGACCCTGCTTGTTGAGGAATGCCTTTTGTCCCAGAACCAGAAGCACGTTTGCTCACAGGGGAGGTCCCAACACCTTCAACAAGGTCATCGTCTTCTGTCACCTTCCATGGACTCGGATAAAAGGAAGGAAAGACAACTCCCTTATGATCTTGGCTAATCCTGTTCACAGCCTTCTCCCAACCTATGGTCATGCTGTCCGGCTGGACCTCCCTGTCATGCTCATCAATAAATGCAAGAAAAGTGTCTGAACCTAAGTAGTTCTGAATGATGGAGTTCTCATTATTCTGGGTCCTGTTTTCCAGAGCCGCATACTTTCCCCTAAGGGATGAGAGTTGGTCCTCCGAGGTGAAATACTTAGCCTCCCACTCTTCAGACTCCTTCTGAAGCTTCTCTACAGCATTAAGGGCAGTTCTCTCCTTGTCCTTGTAAGATCTCCCGAGTTGGATAGCATTCTGGAAGTGAGCATTTAGCTACCAAAACAAAAACGCCATAAGAAAATGTGTTAACCCACGACGGCCAATATACAACCATAACAATGAAAAGGAAGAGGAGATCGACTTACGTTATAGGCATGATATGCCCCCATGCTTTCATTTTCCTCTAAATCTGTTGCTGTTGCAAAATGGACCTTGTCGGCCGGGGCTATGGCGTTCCGAGACCACTCTCGAGCAAGGAGGTGGCTGTCCCTGATAGCATCCTGCTCACATATCCCCCAATCAGGCATGAATGCTGTCTTCATGCTCCCATCTGAACTCCTAATTCTCTTCCCCGCCTTCGAACAATGCTGAAGGAACTCAGGGGCCGGTACGTCTTCAGGATTAGCTTCTTTCTCAGCTTTCTTAATCATCCTTTTGGTGATATGGGGAAGTCGGCTCGGATGGTTGTCAATCTCCTCAGCAACTGCAAACAAAGCAAAGGAAACGATGTTGGAATAAGAACAAGTACGACGAAAGAAAAGAAGTTAAAGTAAGAATTACCCTCGAGAGGGATATAACTAAGCCCGGCCTCCAACAAGGCACGTTCAGTCACAACTTCACGATAGTGGGTTTTCTGAAAGACTGAAATAAGCCAATCCCGTTGGGATATTTCTTCAGTTGTGAGTTGAAGCTCACTAACACCCTCATCAGTCACGTGATTGAATTTAGACCTGAAAAAGTTACCCCAATCACCTCCTTTCCATCTAAGGATGAAAAATTCGTGCCTCCAGTTATGACAAGAATCAGGCACAGAAGAAGCGTCAATAATCATCCTAGATTTTATGCGGTGTTGGATGCTCACCCATCCTTTCCTAGTGATAGGGCTATTCTTAAAAGCAAATAGATGCCTAAACAACGGGATGCTAAGGCGGATGCCTCCTCTGATGCATTCAACCATGAAAATGAAGATGAATTTCCAGGAGTTGGGGTATAGTTGACAGGGGTTGATTTTAACCTCAGCTAATAACCTAACAAGCCAAGGGTGAATTGGAAACCTAAGGCCAGCATCAATGGCACCTTTGTACACAAACAAGTTCTCAGGATGCCAGTTACAAGTTCTGTCCCCTGGTGTGGGAATTCTAAGCTTCATCTCAGCAGGGAATTCATATTTGAGTAAGTTCCCGATATCTCCCGCAACCAAAGTACTAGGGAACATAAAAGAGTCGAATTCCGCGTTGTTCGGAAACACATCCCCGGGCTCATCTAAGAGCTCAGATAAAGATAATTGATAACGAGGAGGAAAGACCTTACCTTTTCTGTTCTTGTCTTTGGTTCTCCTGTTAATCGCCTGAAGAAGGCCCTTGGAAGGAACTAAGGCGTTCTGACCACCCTCACTTGCCATTACAGCCTTGTCTGAAACTGAAAGAAGTGCTTGAAACTTAAGAGCTCACAGAAAGAAATTTTCTTTGAAAGAAGAAGGAAGTGTGAAGAATGACTTCAATTCACACTCTTTTATAAGGAAAATGATGACCCTCAATAGCAGGTCGTCTTTCCAACGACCCGCGTTTACAGGTTAAATAGCCGAAAATAGCAGGAAAAGGGCTCTGTGAACCCGGAATTGGGTCAAATAAACGATCTAATTCGTAAAATATGTGAAAGAAACGAATGGAAATACAGGCAGGAGCAACAATATAGTTAACAACCTCCCAGGTTGATTAATATATGCTTATCAAGCCTAATCAGGGGATTAAGCTAAAAACCACGATTAAAGCCACTAAGAAGGATGATTAGCTAAAAGGCTAACATCTTTAAGGGTATGAGAAGACCTACTCTAGAGTATGGAGTATGGGTTTTGAATCCCAGCACAAAATATAAGCCTAGATGGCCAACGAGGTTGATTGTCCTGAATCAAGCTGATTGCTTAAGCCTAAGGCCTGAGGCTAGCCTAAGGATGATGAGCTTAAGATAGGACAAGATCCTACAAACAAGGAAGGAGATGTGAAGACCTTAAGTTTAAAACCTAGGATGAGAAACTAACTATGATATCCTAGACTCGAAGTCAGGTGTTGAAAACAAGGGAAGTCCCCACATCTTCAAATAAAGAAGTAAAGACCCTCAACACAAGGGGGGCAAGGATAAGGTTGTTTAAAACACTCTATCATAGGTACATGAGAATGCCTGGAAGCTAAGGGATATAGTTTAACCAAAGGTTATTTGATATCAAGAGTTCAAGAAAGGTTTAGACCCGGAAGGTCCTGAAAACCAAGAAGTAGGTTGTTTGAGGCCAAGGGTCATCAAACCAACCAAGGTATCACCAAATCCTTTCTAGGAACAAGGAAGGGAGTTTAAGACAAGTTTTGATTTTGGTCAAAGTCAAAGTCAAAAGTCAAAGTCAAAAGTCAAAGTCAACTAGCCAAAAAATGGCCAAAATTCAAAAAAAAAAAAAAAAAAATTTTGAGGGGGGCCCAGCCGACCAGCCCTAGCCGACCAGGCTCCATGGGCCGAATGGCCGACCAGGGTGAGCCGACCAGGCCACCTTGGTAGGGTGTTCGGAAGGCTTTCGGGGGACCTGTTTTTTAGGGTGTTTTCATGACCCTCCAGAACGCTCAAAAACGCTCCGTTTGAGCTCAAATTTGAGATTCAAGAACCTTGTGAGGCCCTCTACAATCCTATGCAGGTGGCCAAGTGTTTCCATGAAATTTGGAAGGTGTTATGATCACGTGCGAGACCAGGTCTGAAAATCAGCTAAAAATAGGGTATTTCGCCTCCAGAACGTTCAAAAATGCATGTTTTCATGTGATTCTTCTTTATACCAGGAGATTATAAGAATCCCCATCATATAAGCTCAACTTCAAAGTTTGGGTTTGGTGATGCCAGGGGTGTTTAGAAAACCAGGGATATTGAAAGACCCTGAAACACCTTCTAGGGGATAGTATTTCTTCCCTAGACAACTCAAAAATGAGAATTTTCACGCGATTCTTTTTGCAACCAGGAGGTTATAAGAAGCTCTACTTAACTAACTTGACTCCAAAATTTGGGGTTAGGACTTCGCTAATCGCAATTAGGGGGTGATTAGCCTCAATTATCAACGTTTAAGGACTTCCACTCAAGAATTAACCTATCCAAAGGTTAAAAGTGGATATCCTAATAGTAATTACATCAAGTATGAACTTGTTGGCCTAAATCAAGACCTTTATAACCCCGTTTAGGGTTGTTTAGCCCCGATTAGGGCCAAAATAGCGTCTTCTGCTTAAAAATTAGCCCTGATCAAAGCTTATGAGCAATGACTGCCTGATATTGACCCTAACTTAGATAAGTTGAGGGAAATAAAGCACTAATGAATTTATGATAAAGGATCCTATGCACGACTTGCACTTGGATTAGTGTCTACGAGCTCAAAACGGCACTAATCCTATTCCCGAAAGGCCCAGAAACCTTAAGAAAAAAGGTTCGAGAGGCCAAGGAACGTTTAACTTTCTTAAGTATTAACTTGGGAGAGAATTTTAGTCATTGTGAATGTGTAGGTCGCTCCACACTTCACTGTAAGACGATACCCTGGTAGGGCCGGTATGACCTTAAACTTCTACGAAATCAAGTTTTCCTAGAAGTTGGGGGGCAAATGATATGGGTGAAAAGTAACCCTTAAAGACACAATTAATGTGACATTTATTGGCCCGTAAATATGGCCCGAAACCCTAGTTGGGCACTAAATTCGTAATTAATGGTCAGGCCCAAAAGAACGGCCCAAACTGGGGACGCCCGGTAAAAGCCTATCTCTAACACGGGTCTGATCCACAAACCAGGAACGTTCCAGAAACTAAGAACGTCCTAGAATATCCCCAGGATATTGTGTAGCCTCCAAGGCACCAAATTCGACATGGAAACTAATTCCTAAAAGGAAGGAGTCAGAACCTTCCTCAATTACGGTGACTTATCCATCAAGTCTCCAAAACCTACTATAATTCTAAGGCTTCCACAGCCTATATAAAGGGCCTGACCCCTCATCCTAGAACTAAGTTGGCTTGATTCTCAACTCTGAGATACGTAGGCATCTTGTGAGGACCCGAATTAGGTCACGATAACAAAAGCGCAGCCATTAAAGCACGAAGCTCACGAACCCTAGCCGCAATTCGATAGCCCCACTTTTTATTCCACAACAGCTGTGGTTAGCTTGTTGTAGGGATGTTAAGTTTGTTGAATGTGAATGTTCAATGTTAAGCTTGTTGAATGTGAATGTTCAATGTTCAATGTTAAGCTTGTTAAGTTTGTTCAATGTTCAATGTTCAATGTGAATGTGAATGTTGAATGTGAATGTTCAATGTTGAACCATTTTGTTTACTGCATTGTTGTTGTTGCTATGTACCTTCTTTGAACTTAAAATCCAAATCTAAGTGACAATACAGTTTGTAAATAGAAGACACTATGCTGTTAAAAATGCTTACACATTGCACCTAATAATACCTAATGAAACCAAAGATGTGTAATCAGTAACAAAAGGTATGCTTGATTTCATTACAAGCCAAAAGGTTCTTACAAGGTTCGAAAGAGACCATCAAAAGAGACCATCAAAAGAGACCATTACAAGGTTCGAAAAGAGACCATTAAAAGAGGCCATTACAAGGTTCATAGAGATCATTACAGACCATTAAAAAGGTTGTTAAACACCATAATTCAAAATAACCCTAATGAGTTAAATAGATGACTGCTTCCAAATTGGCTTTTGTTTCAGCCTGCTTTCTCTTTTCTTTTTAGCAAGCTCCAGGTTCTTCAAAGTTGTAACCTTGCTCTTGTCCTTAGTTGTAAAGCTCAGGGGCTGCACACCAAGAGGATTGTTGCTTGCTTCTGGATTGTTGGGTGTTTGAGAAGTGTTGGGGTTGGTAAACACCCCTCCCTGGCTGCCTTCACCTAAAGTTGAGGTTTTTCTTCCAGTGCCTATATTGGCTTGTTCAGGAGTTTTCAAATTCACTTCTGTTCCACTTTGATCCTCTTTGCCCTTCTTGATCTTTTTGTTGTTCTGCTTCTCACATCCATTAGCCCTATCATGTGCCTGTCAACACAAAAGCATATGCATTAAGTTAGATACTAACATAGAGAATTATGAGTGCAAGAAGAAATCATAACCATACCCTAGCTGGACAAGTCCTTGTGTTGTGAGAATATTCAGTGCAATAACTGCACTTGATCTTGGTGTTCTGTCTTTTTAACCTAGTTGCACCAGGTGTTGTAGCATCATTTGTCTTATTCCTACTTTTCTTGGGCCTTCTTGTCTGAACCTTCACCACAGGGGGTTGAGGTCTGGGGTACTCAGTCCTAGACCATTCTTCTTCACCACATATGGGTTCAAGGGTGTGGCTGTAGCAAGCAATGAAAGTGTCCTTTGAGTAGCATTCATGAAAAAATTCCTCATATTTCCTTTTTGACCATGCAATGCAAGCACATGCATGGTAGCAGGGTATTCCACTCAACTCCCACTTTTTGCATGCACACTTTTTAGCATCCAGGTCCACCACCATCTGATACCCCCCTTCAGACATGGTGACCAAGTATTTTGGCCCCCCAGACCAGATCACATGGTAACCTTTAGTCATTTCAACAGCCCTAATAGACAACTCATACACATTAGACATGATTCTAATGTAAAATAAATAAAAAGGCAGAATAATGCATCAAAAGGCTTACTTGTTTAATCTCCCCATAGCATTGGGACAGATAGGGTTCAATGCATAATTGTTAATCATTTTGTCCCTCCTTTTTTGGATTCTTGTCATGACATCTATATGTATGGCTTGTAGCATAGACAGTATAGGAAGATCTCTATGCTTACCAATACTGCTGTTGAAGACCTCACATTGGTTATTCACAAACTGATCAGATTTTGCAGTCATCCTAAATGCACTTCTACTCCACTGGCTCCTAGATTTTTCACCGAACCAATCATAGCACTTCTTAGACAGCTGGGAAATAAATAACAAAGTTAGGTGAAGTTGTAATATAAAATGCAAGTGAGGTAATTGAAAAGAGGTACCTTTCCTAATTCTTTCATATGTTTATTGTAGGTGTAATCAGTGGTGGCCCTTGCTGCTTTCCACAAGCACATCCTCACACCAATTCCTTTGTGGTCCTTCCACATATTTCTGTATAAGTGCATAACACAGAACCTATGTTCTGCATTAGGCACTATGTTCTCAAGAGCATTGATTAAGCCTTTCTGCCTGTCAGAGATGAATGTCCAACTACCATCATTAACAATCTGCAAATCTTCAACCACATTCTTCAAAAACCAATTCCAAGAGTCAGAATTTTCTGCTTCCACAACTGCCCAAGCCAAGGGGTACATGCCATCATTAGCATCTGTCCCAATGGCTGTTAGCAGTTGGCCCCCATAAGGTCCCTTTAAATGGCACCCATCAAGTCCAATTAGTGGCCTGCAACCACTTTTGAATCCCTTCTTAATTGGGCCAAAACAAGTGTAGAATCTTTTGAATAGCTTCTTCTCAGGATCTGCTGTGTCTTCTGTCATTACTAACACTGTGCTATCAGGCATTGCCTTTAGAAGCTCATTAGCATAGTCCCATACCTGACCATACTGCTCATCATGCCTCCCTCTAATTTTCTGTAGTGCCATCTTTTTAGCTCGTGTAATTGCATAAATACTCACATGACAGCCCCAATCATTGACAACTTTTTTTAAGAATGCTGTCAAAGGCCAAGTAGGGTTTATCCTAATATCATTTTCATAATGATTAGCTATCCATCTTGAGTTAATTTGCTTCTGCTCAAAGGTTTGAATGCAAGTATGTTTTGGATTGTACACTCTTATCTGGTAAGTGTCAGAGTTTGGCATTTTGGTCCCATCTTTATCTTCATCTGTACTGTCCTCATTTGAAGAGTCAGAATGGAATGAGTCATCACTCAGTTCATCATGTTGGTTTACCACATAGTCTGCATCTTCCGAGTCACTGTCATTGTAGCTTGCATTCTCATCGTAGCCACCATTCTCATCAAACATTTGTCTGACAAAATCTCTATCATATTCACCCTCAACAAATTCCAAGTCTGGATCTTGTGATGGAATATAGCTCTGTGATGGAATTTGGCTTTCCTGAGCTAGAGGCTGGATTTCAACAGCAAACACTAACACCAATCTAGAAGGTGGCACCAGTTCACACATTTCGAAAACATCAGAATCATTCTCTAAGGTCCAAACACCATTAATCCAATCAGTTTTAGGGAACTTATAGTAGTACATTTGACACCCAAAAACCTCACGCTCCTTTAACATACCACCCAGTTCTAACATGGACATCTTGTCTACATCACAGAAGTCCACATAGTCAAAATCACCACCAACATACTGTCTTGGATTCTCTGTCATTACCCCCCCCCCATGATGCAGTTTTATAGTAAACAACTCAAGTGCTGGAACATTGACACACAAAACAAACAGAAGTAGGGTTTCAAAACAAATACAGATCGAATAAACTTAAACAAATGAATAAACAAATCAATTGGGACCACAAAATTTAAAAAACCCTAATTACTCGCAGAAACCAATAAAACACCCAAACTCATTGCAAATAAAACCGTCAACAATATGATTAAAGTATGAAAACCATTTAAAAAACCCTAATTACATAAACAATACCCCTAATTTTACTTAAACCCTAAATACGAAAAGGATGCTTACATGTATACTGTGGGGCCTCATTTGGAGCAAATGTGTCTCTTTCTTCTCTTGGTCGAACAGCCCAAGCCATCGTCTCTTCTCTAAGCACAGACTTCTGTCTTCTCTCTCTACTTATTAAAGCTATTCTTGATTAAAGTTCTATGCTGTACAAGAAAGGGAGGCAAGAAGACACATAAAGTACCGCCCAAATCTGCAGTGCAAAAGTCTGTTTTACCCCTGGACATATGACGCCGTTACACATAAATAGATAGTAGTACACTCTCTATAAAAAGTTACTTTGTTCCGTATTGCCCGTGGCAGTTTCTGAACTATGGTATTTCAAGTGGTGTCCTGCCCAAAGTTCAGGTACACAAAGTGTACATATTTTGAACTATGGACTCGTCATTGAATCATATTGATAACAATGTGAAGGAAGGGAGTAATATTAGGTGGAGGTTGACTTGTTTCTATGGATTTGGGATTTTCTCCGCCTTCTAGCCTCTAGGTCTCAATTGCCTTGGTGTATTTTTGGCGATTTTAACGACTTGTTATATAATTCTGACAAGAAGGGGAGACAACCGCATCCTCAAACTTTGTTGAATGGATTCAAAAATGCAATTGAGGATTGCTCTCTTAATGAGCTTGATCTTCAAGGTTGTGACTTACGTGGGAGAAGAGTAGAGGGACAACTGATTGGACTCGTGAGAGGTTAGATATAGCTTTTGCTACAGAAGAATGGTTGTATCTTTTTCCATTGTGCACTCTAACAGTATCTCATGCTGTAGTGTCAGACCATGAACAGCTATAACGCCTTAGAAATTTCTGTGATATTTATAATTATTTATTTATTATTAAATGTGAATTTTGTGACGTGATTATTTTTTGAGGAAGTGAAATAGGTGTGATTTCGTTTTGTGGGTTTATTTGATGATTTATATGTGTCAGAAAAGTCTACGTATTTTTTATTTTTATTTTTGGGGATTAAATTCTATTTGAATCATGTTTTATTTATCTTCTGAGAATTTTATAAAATTACCGGAGTTATTAAAAATCATGAAATCTTTTGTAATATCATCTTTGTATATTTAATTAGTTTTTAAAATTATTGGGTGTATTAATTTGGGTGTTTATGTATTTTAAAATGATTTTTTTGAAATATATTGGATTTTAAGGATCTAAACTTGTAAAATTCATATTTAATTCATTTCCGATCCTAAAAATATTTTAAAAATATCTGGGTGTTTGTAATTTCATATTCTTCATTTTAAAAATTTAAAGATTAGTGTTTCACCAATTTTCTATTTTATTACGATTTTTTTTAGAAGTGATTTAAGTGTTTTTTATTTATTTTCGGCTTTGTGAAATTATGACTATTAAATCCCTAAATTCCCAATTTCTTTGCCTGGGTTCTGTTTTTAGTCGAGTGTCTCAATCTCTGTAGATTCTTCCGAGTTTTTTTCTTGAGTGTGGGTTGTGGTCTCCTCTCAAAAAGAAAAAGAAATCTCTCATCTCTTCCTCTCTAATTCTCTTCTCTCCCCGATTTATCTCTCTCAAGCTCTCTCTCTCTGGTAATCACCTCCCTCCACTTTTCTTTTTCTTTTCCTCTACCTGCTGTGTAATTGCTGTGCGTGTATATGTATCCGTGAGTGGTGTGTGTGCGTAGTGGGTGTGTGAGAAACCGTATGAGTGCGTGTACATTCAAGTCGTATGTATAGATGATGGTGTGTGTGTGTAAAACAGTATGGGTGGGTGTCGCGTGGGTGAGTATGTCAGTGTGTGGATTGTGAGTATTAGCTGGCTGTTCTTGTCCTCGATCTTGCGATGTTACTGTTAATTAGCTGAATATATTTGGTGATTCCATTTTGATGACAGTCGAAAGGGATTGTTAAATTGTTGTGTTGATATGATAATATATGATTGTTTGAGGATTCTGAAAATTCGAATTTATTTGTATAAGGATGAATTATTGGATTATGATGAATTATGTGATTTTAGAAATTGTTTAAGTATGATTTGGTAATTTTATTCGAAAACGAATTAAATTGTTATTTGTCGATAGGTATAATTTATTCGTATGAAGTGAAAGTGTTATTGGTACATAGAGATTATAATTAGAAATCCTTTGGGCTTGTAGGTGGATTTGTAATCCATCGGATGTATTTGATTATGATTTGAGTCGGTTGAACTCCGACGGGATAGTCCATTTTATAAAGGAAACTCTGCCCGATTTTTGTTAGAATTATAGGTCATAAAATCTATAGTATAAGATTTTAAGTTGTTTTTAAAGTTAAGCTGGTTTTATGTATTAAATGCTTAAGTGGCTTATATGATTTCATGACATAGATGCTATGTGTTTAGTTGCTTAGCTAATAATGGTAAGTTGTTTGATAAGTATGTATGATGTAAGTTATATATATATATATATATATTTAGTTATTTATGTTAGTGGTCATGGGTTAACGCAAGGGTAGATTAAGGGTAAATGTTCAAAGACGAACGTCGAGTATTTTATAGAATTCTGAAGTAGTGTTTTTATATGTGTAGATTCGAAGAGCGTAGACTTAAGGGATAAAGGAAAGGCAAAGGCTGAGAGTTTTTGAGCTAAGTGACCAGCGTGGAAATATTTGGTTAAGGCAAGTAACTCGAACCTTTTATTTCAGTTCAGGTTCTTTCAATTATACAGGAATTGTTGTTTAAATTCTCATAATTTCTTGTCGTTTCCTTCAAGTTAATTGTAGAATCCCTTGCACTACACTGTTTAAACCATATTAATTATTCATCGTTTAAATTCTCATAACTTAATGTTGTTTCTCTCCAGAAATTGTTGAATCCTTTGCAGTACACTGTTTAAACCCTATTAACTATTGCATAATCCTCTATACTTTCTTGTTACCCTTATAGATTGTTGTTTTTCAACTACTGCACTCCCTCCTTATATTAATTCTTGTTGAATTATAAACCCCGTTGTATGTTATACCTTTTGTATTAGCTTAAACCTTAATTCATGCTTAATTCTTTAATCTGCACTAACCTAAATACACCTTATAAACCTGAAACTAAACTCCAAATCCCTAATTCTTATTATGTCCCTAATTAATTAATTTCCCTTATTGCTTAAATTCCTATTTTTCCTCGAGCTATATCATGTTTGACACCACCTTGAATTACCCCTCTAGAATGACAAGAGATTGATAAATCATTATCTTTAAATATTTGTGAATCATCCTTGAACCCTGTCTTGCAGATCTTAAATAATTAATCTGGATTGCTCACGCGACATTTAGTTCTTTATTCTTTAAACTGAACCGAATATCTTCCTACCCTGAATTATTATATAAGAGTTCTGTTTATCGAAACTCGTTTTGGTTAAATTTAAAACCCTTAATTATTCCAGCACTTTTTGTTCACCATTATTGATTATACTCCTATTTTTTTTTCCCGAGCCATACCTTGTTCGATACCGCCTTGTATTACACCTCTAAAATGGTCATAACTTGATAAACCTTTATTTTTAAATACCTGTGAATCACACTTGAACCCTGCCTTGCGAACCTTATGCAATTAAATTAGATTTCTTACTTGACTTTCAGTCACTTATTCTTGAAGTTAAACAGAATAAATCCCCTGCTCTGAATTATTGCCTAAGAATTCCATTCATCGAAACTTGCTTTACTTTATGGACATTTAATTAATTATTTTAAATTAGCGTAAGAGGCTAGGGTGGTCCTAGTCCAGCTTTTTAATTTGGCGTAAGAGGCTAGGGTGGTCCTAGTCCAGCAATAGAGGCCAATGTGTTGCCTAATTGGGAACCCAATTTTCAAAGTCCAGAGGGACCTAGTGTCCGGTATGGGGACATTACGTGGCTGATCACCCGTATTGTCCGATTTTAATAAAATGCTTAAATTAATTAAAATGTTTTAAAGGTGGGAAATTTGATATAAAAAGAGAAATTCATTTCTCTCTCTCCCTATTTTTGGAATGAATTACAAATTGCCAAACTTTGGAAAAACTCAGAGAATGATTCTTATATCGTTGTATCCGTACTCTTGTTGTTGATTTTTATTTTGGCATCTATATTGTTACTTGCTGAGCATTTGGCTCACTTATTGTTGTTTATAACCCTTTTTCAGTTAAGGAAGAAAAGGATACGACGTAGGAGCTATATCAGGAGAAGAACTTGTTGTGGGCTGTAGACAGACTAGTTTGGCTCTAGTACAAGGTTGGACTTTTGGGTATCAGTAGAGAATTGTGTAATAGTTATAGTTGGTTGTATTTATATTGTGGAGCGTATGTATCTTTTAATTAAGAATTTAGTATTGTAATGTAATAACTTAGTTAGTAGTTGCTTGTTTCATACCACTACCTGTTAGAGATCCGGGTTAGTAGTGGGGTGTTGTATTATGATTTAAATGTCTGGTTATCAGCTTGTATGTATTTAATTTTGGTTGTGTGCCCCGATCTTGTTTTATGATCGGGAGGGCATAGTGGTATGGTTCACCTGATCGGTTAGGACAGGTTGAACAGGTGTTATGTTTCTTAAGTAGTTGGAATTGCAGTTATTTTCTTTTTATGAATTTGGTTGGTTCAAAATACAGGTGGATAGTCCATATTACGAATACTTCATGCCGAAATTTTTAAAAATCCCCCTGTATAAAAAAAATAAAAAAATAAAAATCCATTTTATCTAATTAAATCCAATAATTTATTATAAAAGTATATTTTTAGTATTGGGAAGTCGGGGCGTTACAGGTTGGTATCAGAGCTATCAGGTTTTGGTCACTGAAACAAGCCAGGATTAGGTATAGGTATAGGATAGGAGCGATAGGTGTAGGTTATCATTAGGATAGTAGGTAGTAGGTTTAGGATATTCTTTTATCGCTTTAATAATTTCTTTACTCGCTATATCGTTATCGCAGATGGTGGATGATTGAGATTATCCTCGGTATTTATTTTTGTAGTAGGATGGTTAACAGTGTACCTTGAACTCTGAAACTGTTGTGTTATATTAACTTTGTTGGTACCATGACCTTTATTTTCTCGTTATCTGCACATCTTTTATTACAATTCTGAGTTGCCTAAATATCTCCTGTTAGAATTACTTGCTCAAGATAATACCTATGCTTCCTTGGTTCTTTACCCCGTTAAAATTCTTGTGAACATAGGTAACTCAAATCCAGGATTCGAAAAACCTTATTTTGTATATATTAGCCTGGTGCTTAATAAGTTTCTTGTTTTCTTATCAGAATCATGCCTCCAAAGAAGAAAACAACTGCTACAAATCCTGAAAACCAGAACACTGGCAACCAAAATCCAGTTGACCCGACTATGACTCAAATTCTCCAACTTCTTCAACAACAGACAGCCGCACTAGCTCAGCAACGACCCGCCCAACCAATTGTGACCTTCAAAGCTTTTCAAGCCGTACACCCTCCAGAGTTCAAAGGTACTGTCAACCCTATAGAAGCTAGGGCTTGGCTTAATGAAATGGAAAAAGCTTTTGCGTTGGTTAGGGTAGGAGAAGATCAGAAGACGGAATATGCTAGTTACTTTTTGAAAGCTGAAGCAAATTATTGGTGGGAGTCAACAAAACTGTTGCAAGGTGATGGAGTGATCACATGGCAGAGATTCACCGAGTTATTTCTCGAGAAGTATCTTCCAAGGTATATGCAAGATCAGCTGGAGATTCAGTTTTTAGAATTAAAAAAAGAAAACATGAGCGTGGCAGAATACGAGGCAAGATTCACAGAGTTAGCAAGGTTTGTTCCTGAGTACGTTAATACTGAGGCAAAGAAAGCTAAAAGATTTCAACAGGGTCTAAAGCCATGGATACGTAGTAAGGTGGCGGTGTTTCAGTTAGAGAACTATGCAATGGTAGTGGAGAAGGCTATGATTGTTGAAGGTGAAAGTGAATTGTATCAGAAAGAGAAAGCAGGAAAGAAAAGGAAGATAGAAAGTACTGAGGGAAGTCAGAACCCAAAAGGCAATAATAATAACAAGCTCAAGCCAAGGAATGAGGGTCGGTTTGACAGGAACCGAGGTTTTCAGAAACCGAAGAATGGAAACGGTGGTCAAGGTAAACGTCTTCAGAATACCAATCAGCAGCTTGCAATCAGACCAACCTTACCTGAATGTACAACTTGTGGGAAGAAGCACTCGGGAGTTTGCCACAGACTAAGTATTACTTGTTTTAAATGCAACAAGAAGGGACATTACGCGGGAGAGTGCCCGACTTCAAAATCAGGGATAACATGCTACAACTGCGGGAAAGTTGGTCATATTGCTAAGGATTGCAAGGAGGCAGTTCAGTCAGGAAATGTTTTAAGGATAGCCGGACCCCCATCGGCAAATGCCCTGAGGATAACTGGACCTCCATCTCAGACCCAGACGTCTCAACCTAGAGCCAGAACCTTTAACATGACTATGCAGGATGCTGTTCAAGAAATGGATGTTGTTGCAGGTACGCTTCCTGTGAATTCAATAGAGGCTAAAGTTTTAATTGACTCTGGAGCTACTAAGTCTTTCATTTCCAACAAGTTTGTTAGTAAATTGCAATGTGAAATTCGACCTTTAGATCAAGCTTTAGTGATAGAGGTGGCAAACCAAGATAGAGTCCCTGTCAATCAAGTGTGTCCTCAGTGTAATATAGAGATAGGTGGTTACCTTTTCTATGCCAATTTGATACCCTTCGAATTGGGAGAATTCGATGTAATCTTAGGAATGGATTGGTTGGCTGATTATGATGCACAGATTGAGTGTAGAAAGAAGCAGGTGAGATTAAAGGCGGAGGATGATAAGGAAGTGATATTTCAAGGACAAAGGCAGGTGAAGAAATTTCTGAGTATTATGAAAGCCAAGAGGTTACTTAGACAAGGTTGTGAAGCGTATTTAGCACACGTGACGGATGTAGAGAAGCAAGCACCGAAGATAGAAGATATACCAATTGTTAACGAGTTCCCCGACGTTTTTCCAGAAGAATTACCCGGTTTACCTCCAGATCGAGAAGTGGAGTTTGCTATAGACCTAGTACCTGGAGCAGAACCCGTGTCCAAAGCACCATATAGGATGGCACCGATGGAGATGAAAGAGTTAGCAACACAATTACAAGAACTTTTAGATAAGGGAGTCATAAGACCAAGTGTATCACCGTGGGGAGCTCCTGTGCTGTTTGTCAAGAAAAAGGATGGTAGTATGAGATTGTGTATCGATTATCGAGAACTCAACAAGCTGACCATCAAGAATAGATATCCCTTACCTAGAATCGATGATTTGTTTGATCAACTTAAGGGAGCAGCTTATTTCTCGAAGATTGATTTAAGATCGGGCTATCATCAATTAAAGATCAAACCTGAAGACATTCCAAAGACAGCATTTCGCACAAGGTATGGACATTACGAATTCTTAGTGATGCCATTTGGATTAACCAATGCCCCAGCAGCATTTATGGATCTTATGAATAGAGTCTTTAGGAAGCATCTTGATAAATTTGTGATAGTTTTCATTGATGATATCTTGATATATTCCAAGACCCGGGAAGATCATGCAGAACATTTAAGAATTGCGTTAGAAATATTGAGAGCAGAGAAGTTGTATGCCAAGTTTTCAAAATGTGAGTTTTGGTTGGAAGAGGTGCAGTTTCTAGGCCATATAATCAGTAGTGAAGGAATTAGAGTTGACCCTGTAAAGATAGAAGCTGTGGTGAATTGGAGCAGACCGAGAACGCCCACCGAAGTGAGAAGTTTCTTGGGATTGGCTGGTTATTATAGGAGGTTTGTTCAAGATTTTTCTAAGATTGCCTCACCATTGACCAGGTTGACTAGGAAAAATGAGAAGTTCATATGGAATGAGAAGTGTGAAGAGAGTTTCCAGGAATTAAAGAAAAGATTAGTAACAGCACCAGTGTTAGTCTTACCAGACAGTCAAGGAAACTTTGTGATCTACAGTGATGCTTCATACAAAGGATTAGGGTGTGTATTGATGCAACATGGAAAGGTGATTGCGTATGCTTCTCGACAATTAAAGCCTCATGAACAGAAGTACCCGACTCACGATTTGGAGTTAGCAGCAATTGTATTCGCACTAAAGATTTGGAGACACTACCTATATGGTGAAAAATGTGAGATTTACACGGACCACAAAAGTCTGAAGTATATCTTCACTCAACGAGAGCTTAACATGAGACAAAGGCGATGGTTAGAGTTGATTAAGGATTATGACTGCACAATTAATTATCACCCAGGGAGAGCGAATGTAGTGGCCGACGCATTAAGTAGAAAGGAGAGACTGAACATGTTTACCATCTCAAAGGAATTGTTCAAGGAGTTTGAAAAGTTGAGATTAGAAGTCCAGATCTCGGAACCTACCAGTGGTAAGCGTTATACCATAACCTTTCAACCCGAGTTACTTGAAAAGATACGAAGATGTCAGGAGGAAATCATGAATCAAGATATGAACACGTTGACAGGTGAAGAGATTTGCACTCAGAAGGATGATAAGGGTATCTTAAGATTTTCTTCGAGGATTTGGATTCCCAACGTGCCAGAATTAAAGAATGAGATTTTGCGGGATGCTCACAGTTCAAGATATTCAACTCATCCGGGGAGTACGAAGATGTACCAAGACCTGAAGGAACATTTCTGGTGGCCTGATATGAAAAGAGAGATTGCAGAATGGGTTAGTAAGTGTTACACATGTCAAAGAGTCAAAGCCGAACATCAAAGGCCCAGTGGACTATTACAGCCGTTAGATATTCCTGAGTGGAAATGGGAGCATCTGGCTATGGATTTCGTGGTTGGATTACCAAGAACGAAAGCCAATCATGATGCGATTTGGGTAATCATAGACCGTTTGACTAAATCTGCCCATTTTCTTCCAATCAACGAAAGATTCTCACTAGATAAGTTGGTACAGCTGTATTTGAAGGAAGTGGTTATGCGTCACGGTGTGCCAGTAACTATTGTATCTGATCGAGATCCACGTTTCAACTCCAGATTTTGGAAACAATTTCAAGAATGTTTGGGAACTGAGCTTAAGATGAGTACAGCCTATCATCCGCAAATGGACGGACAGAGTGAACGAACCATTCAAACTATTGAAGATATGCTACGAACATGTGCATTGGATTTTAAAGGAAGTTGGGACGAGCACCTACCTTTGGTGGAATTCTCTTACAACAACAGCTATCATGCTAGTATTGGGATGCCGCCATACGAAGCTTTATATGGAAGGAAATGTAGATCTCCTGTATATTGGGATGAGGTTGGTGAGCGTAAGGTGTTAGGATCAGAACTAGTGCAACAAACGAAAGAAAAGGTCGAAATCATTCAGAAAAGGTTGATAGCCGCTCAAAACAGACAAAAGAAATATGCAGATCAAGACAGGAAAGATCTGAATTTCAAGGAAGGAGATAAAGTGTTGTTGAAAGTCTCACCTTGGAAAGGAGTTACGAGGTTTGGCAAGAAAGGAAAGCTCAGTACGAGATACGTAGGACCTTTTGAGATCTTAAGACGGGTTGGAAAAGTCGCGTATGAGTTAGCCCTACCGCCACATATGAGTCATATCCACAATGTCTTCCATGTGTCAATGCTCAAGAAATATCATCCAGATTTGAGTCATGTGATCGAGTACGAGCCTATTGAGTTACAGCCGGATCTGTCGTATATAGAACAGCCTGTAGCAATTCAGGATAGAATGGATAGGAAACTAAGGAATAAGACAGTTAAGTTGGTAAAGGTTTTGTGGAGGAACCCAAGAGTTGAAGAATCAACTTGGGAACTTGAGAGCGAGATGCTAGAGAACTATCCTCATTTATTTACTTAGGTGAGATTCTGGGGACAGAATCCTTTTAAGGGGGGAAGGATATAACGCCTTAGAAATTTCTGTGATATTTATAATTATTTATTTATTATTAGATGTGAATTTTGTGACGTGATTATTTTTTGAGGAAGTGAAATAGGTGTGATTTCGTTTTGTGGGTTTATTTGATGATTTATATGTGTCAGAAAAGTCTACGTATTTTTTATTTTTATTTTTGGGGATTAAATTCTATTTGAATCATGTTTTATTTATCTTCTGAGAATTTTATAAAATTACCGGAGTTATTAAAAATCATGAAATCTTTTGTAATATCATCTTTGTATATTTAATTAGTTTTTAAAATTATTGGGTGTATTAATTTGGGTGTTTATGTATTTTAAAATGATTTTTTTGAAATATATTGGATTTTAAGGATCTAAACTTGTAAAATTCATATTTAATTCATTTCCGATCCTAAAAATATTTTAAAAATATCTGGGTGTTTGTAATTTCATATTCTTCATTTTAAAAATTTAAAGATTAATGTTTCACCAATTTTCTATTTTATTACGATTTTTTTTAGAAGTGATTTAAGTGTTTTTTATTTATTTTCAGCTTTGTGAAATTATGACTATTAAATCCCTAAATTCCCAATTTCTTTGCCTGGGTTCTGTTTTTAGTCGAGTGTCTCAATCTCTCTAGATTCTTCCGAGTTTTTTTCTTGAGTGTGGGTTGTGGTCTCCTCTCAAAAAGAAAAAGAAATCTCTCATCTCTTCCTCTCTAATTCTCTTCTCTCCCCGATTTATCTCTCTCAAGCTCTCTCTCTCTGGTAATCACCTCCCTCTACTTTTATTTTTCTTTTCCTCTACCTGCTGTGTAATTGCTGTGCGTGTATATGTATCCGTGAGTGGTGTGTGTGCGTAGTGGGTGTGTGAGAAACCGTATGAGTGCGTGTACATTCAAGTCGTATGTATAGATGATGGTGTGTGTGTGTGTGTAAAACAGTATGGGTGGGTGTCGCGTGGGTGAGTATGTCAGTGTGTGGATTGTGAGTATTAGCTGGCTGTTCTTGTCCTCGATCTTGCGATGTTACTGTTAATTAGCTGAATATATTTGGTGATTCCATTTTGATGACAGTCGAAAGGGATTGTTAAATTGTTGTGTTGATATGATAATATATGATTGTTTGAGGATTCTGAAAATTCGAATTTATTTGTATAAGGATGAATTATTGGATTATGATGAATTATGTGATTTTAGAAATTGTTTAAGTATGATTTGGTAATTTTATTCGAAAACGAATTAAATTGTTATTTGTCGATAGGTATAATTTATTCGTATGAAGTGAAAGTGTTATTGGTACATAGAGATTATAATTAGAAATCCTTTGGGCTTGTAGGTGGATTTGTAATCCATCGGATGTATTTGATTATGATTTGAGTCGGTTGAACTCCGACGGGATAGTCCATTTTATAAAGGAAACTCTGCCCGATTTTTGTTAGAATTATAGGTCATAAAATCTATAGTATAAGATTTTAAGTTATTTTTAAAGTTAAGCTGGTATTATGTATTAAATGCTTAAGTGGCTTATATGATTTCATGACATAGATGCTATGTGTTTAGTTGCTTAGCTAATAATGGTAAGTTGTTTGATAAGTATGTATGATGTAAGTTATATATATATATATATATATATATATATATATATATATATATATATATATATATATATATATATATATATTTAGTTATTTATGTTAGTGGTCATGGGTTAACGCAAGGGTAGATTAAGGGTAAATGTTCAAAGACGAACGTCGAGTATTTTATAGAATTCTGAAGTAGTGTTTTTATATGTGTAGATTCGAAGAGCGTAGACTTAAGGGATAAAGGAAAGGCAAAGGCTGAGAGTTTTTTAGCTAAGTGACCAGCGTGGAAATATTTGGTTAAGGCAAGTAACTCGAACCTTTTATTTCAGTTCAGGTTCTTTCAATTATACATGAATTGTTGTTTAAATTCTCATAATTTCTTGTCGTTTCCTTCAAGTTAATTGTAGAATCCCTTGCACTACACTGTTTAAACCATATTAATTATTCATCGTTTAAATTCTCATAACTTAATGTTGTTTCTCTCCAGAAATTGTTGAATCCTTTGCAGTACACTGTTTAAACCCTATTAACTATTGCATAATCCTCTATACTTTCTTGTTACCCTTATAGATTGTTGTTTTTCAACTACTGCACTCCCTCCTTATATTAATTCTTGTTGAATTATAAACCCCGTTGTATGTTATACCTTTTGTATTAGCTTAAACCTTAATTCATGCTTAATTCTTTAATCTGCACTAACCTAAATACACCTTATAAACCTGGAACTAAACTCCAAATCCCTAATTCTTATTATGTCCCTAATTAATTAATTTCCCTTATTGCATAAATTCCTATTTTTCCTCGAGCTATATCATGTTTGACACCACCTTGAATTACCCCTCTAGAATGACAAGAGATTGATAAATCATTATCTTTAAATATTTGTGAATCATCCTTGAACCCTGTCTTGCAGATCTTAAATAATTAATCTGGATTGCTCACGCGACATTTAGTTCTTTATTCTTTAAACTGAACCGAATATCTTCCTACCCTGAATTATTATATAAGAGTTCTGTTTATCGAAACTCGTTTTGGTTAAATTTAAAACCCTTAATTATTCCAGCACTTTTTGTTCACCATTATTGATTATACTCCTATTTTTTTTTCCCGAGCCATACCTTGTTCGATACCGCCTTATATTACACCTCTAAAATGGTCATAACTTGATAAACCTTTATTTTTAAATACCTGTGAATCACACTTGAACCCTACCTTGCGAACCTTATGCAATTAAATTAGATTTCTTACTTGACTTTCAGTCACTTATTCTTGAAGTTAAACAGAATAAATCCCCTGCTCTGAATTATTGCCTAAGAATTCCATTCATCGAAACTTGCTTTACTTTATGGACATTTAATTAATTATTTTAAATTAGCGTAAGAGGCTAGGGTGGTCCTAGTCCAGCTTTTTAATTTGGCGTAAGAGGCTAGGGTGGTCCTAGTCCAGCAATAGAGGCCAATGTGTTGCCTAATTGGGAACCCAATTTTCAAAGTCCAGAGGGACCTAGTGTCCGGTATGGGGACATTACGTGGCTGATCACCCGTATTGTCCGATTTTAATAAAATGCTTAAATTAATTAAAATGTTTTAAAGGTGGGAAATTTGATATAAAAAGAGAAATTCATTTCTCTCTCTCCCTATTTTTGGAATGAATTACAAATTGCCAAACTTTGGAAAAACTCAGAGAATGATTCTTATATCGTTGTATCCGTACTCTTGTTGTTGATTTTTATTTTGGCATCTATATTGTTACTTGCTGAGCATTTGGCTCACTTATTGTTGTTTATAACCCTTTTTCAGTTAAGGAAGAAAAGGATACGACGTAGGAGCTATATCAGGAGAAGAACTTGTTGTGGGCTGTAGACAGACTAGTTTGGCTCTAGTACAAGGTTGGACTTTTGGGTATCAGTAGAGAATTGTGTAATAGTTATAGTTGGTTGTATTTATATTGTGGAGCGTATGTATCTTTTAATTAAGAATTTAGTATTGTAATGTAATAACTTAGTTAGTAGTTGCTTGTTTCATACCACTACCTGTTAGAGATCCGGGTTAGTAGTGGGGTGTTGTATTATGATTTAAATGTCTGGTTATCAGCTTGTATGTATTTAATTTTGGTTGTGTGCCCCGATCTTGTTTTATGATCGGGAGGGCATAGTGGTATGGTTCACCTGATCGGTTAGGACAGGTTGAACAGGTGTTATGTTTCTTAAGTAGTTGGAATTGCAGTTATTTTCTTTTTATGAATTTGGTTGGTTCAAAATACAGGTGGATAGTCCATATTACGAATACTTCATGCCGAAATTTTTAAAAATCCCCCTGTATAAAAAAAATAAAAAAAAAATCCATTTTATCTAATTAAATCCAATAATTTATTATAAAAGTATATTTTTAGTATTGGGAAGTCGGGGCGTTACAACAGCGGCCTAAAACCTTTTGGCTTGCAGAGGGACACACCAACTCCAAATTTTTCCATGTTGCGGCCCTGAGCAGGAAAAAGACAAATCATATTTCTGTTTTAAAGTCTGGTGATGGTACGTTGGTGTCAGATCATAATGAGCTTTGCAGATTGATAAAGGAGTACTATACGAATGTCTTTGCTGGGACAGAAAGGACTGTTATTCATTCACAGCATGAAAATGGTGTTCAAATCACGAATATGCAGAATGAAATGCTTACAACCAATTTGACTTTTGAAGAATTTACGGAGGCAGTTAAAAGGATGCACCCAGATAAAGCTAATGGACCAGATGGGCTGAATCCAGCATTCTTCCAGCATTTTTGGAGACTGATTGGAAAGGAAGTCTTTTATTGCTGCCAAGAGTGGCTTTCAGATTGTAAGTTCTTTGCATTTGTTAATGATATTACCCTTGTCTTAATTCCTAAGAAGGATAGTGTTGAGGAAATCAAGGATTTGAGGCCCATTGTGTTATGTAATGTCTTATACAAGATTGTTGCGAAAGTATTATCTAACAGATTGCAAAATATTTTACCAGGCATATTTTTTAGGAGCAATCTGCCTTTGTTCCTGGGCGGAATATTATATATAACGTGCTAGTAGCTTTTGAGTTGCTTCATTATATGAAAAGGAAACATGGCGGTCGAGAGGGAGAAGTAGCCCTGAAATTAGACATCAGTAAAGCCTAAGACCGTGTTCGTTAGGATTATTTGCATAACAGAATGGTTGTGATGGGTTTCTCAGAAAAATGGATTAAGTGGATGATGCTCTATGTAATGACGGTTTCTTATTCAATCTCTTTTCAAGTAACTAGCATTGGTTCTATTGTCCCTACAAGGGGTCTTCGTCAAGGGGATCCGTTATCACCCTACTTATTTCTTCTATGTGTGGAAGGGTTATCGCTTGCTTTGAAATCTACTGCAGAAGAAGGGTTAATCAAAGGCTGTTGTATTAGCCGATCAGCCCCTTCAATTACTCACCTCTTGTTTGCTGACGATAGTTTTCTGTTTTTTAAAGCTACAGAGGATGAAACGAATGCAATAAAGGGGGTTTTGAATTCTTATGAAGCATTATCTGGTCAGGCTGTCAACTACCAAAAATAAGAGATAAGCAATTGGAGATAAAACAGAGGTTGGGAGTTTTCAGCGATATTGGAGATACTAAATACCTGCGGCTGCCTTCACTTATTGGTCGCTCGAAAAAAATAGTTTTTAGGTATTTGAAGGACAAGGTTTTCCAGAAAACTCAAAGCTAGAGTTCAAAGCTATTGTCTAGGGCGGGGAAAGCAGTTATGATCATAAATGTAGCTCAATCAATTCCATCCTACACTATGTCATGTTTTATGATTCCTAAAACCCTCTGTCAAGAAATTGAAAGATTGATGAATACATTTTGGTGGAAATCGAGCTCTTCTAATAGTAAAGGTATTCGTTGGTGTGCCTGGGACAAAATGAGTATGTCTAAGAAATGAGGAGGACTTGGCTTTCGCGATTTACACGGCTTTAATTTGGCACTCCTTGGGAAGCAATGCTGGAACTTAATTACTAAGCCAAATTCACTAGTTGCAAGAGTTCTCAAGGCACGTTACTATCCAGATTGTAACCTTCTGGATGCTCGTCGTGTGGGTGGGTCTAGCTATACTTGGTCAAGATTATGGGAGGCTAAAGAAGAGGTAAGACAAGGTTTAAGATGGGTTTTGGGAGATGGGCAAACTATTAATATCTATACTGACAGGTGGTTGATGAACAAAAGGAATTTTCGGGTTGATCAAGAGAGTACAACTGCAGATATCAGTTTAAAGGTTTGTGATTTTTTCCAGGAAGGCAGGTAGAGTTGGGATGAGGATCAGGTTAGATTACACTTCAATAATGAAGATGCTAATGCAATTCTCAGTACCCGTATACCACATGTGTGTATTAAAGACAGGATTGTCTGGTCCCATTTGTTTAATGGGCAATACACGGTGAAATCGGGGTATCAGCAGTGGTATAAAAATCATGTTGATGTAGCAGGGTTGCAGCATTCTAAAGGTTGGAGTAAAATTTGGTCTATTCAAGTTCCACATAAAATCAGGATTTTTCTTTGGAGGTTTTGCCGTAACAATGTTCCTGTTAAAAATTTACTCAGAGGTAGAGGAATAACAGTCCCCATAACTTGTATGATGTGCACGAGAGATATTGAACATCTTCGCCACTTATTCCTTGAGTGAAGGTTTGCTCAAGAATGCTGGCAAAATGTGGGTTTAGTGCATGATATGGGGGAGGTCGAGAATGTAGCGGAGTGGCTCCTTGACTGATTAAGTGATGATACAAAAGACAACCTAATCAAAATTGCCACAGTATTATGAGGAGTGTGGTTTGCAAGGAACAAAAGAATTTTCGAGGGCAAACATATGTCACCAGCAGTTACAATGGCGTGGAGTCTGAAGCAAATAGTAAAGTGGCGTATTGCGAACAAGAAGTGTCAAGTAGCAGCTGCTCTAGTAACAAACGAGTTCCAGATAAGTCAAAGATGGCAACCACCTACTCTGGGAGCTTTCAAAATAAACGTAGATGCATTAGCTAAGGAATGTCAGAATTCGTTTGCGGTTGGTATGGTTCTCAGGAGCTCTCAAGGTCATTTTTTAGCAGGGAGAACAATGAGGTTTACAGGTCGTGTGAAGGTGGTGGAAGCTGAGATGGTAGGCATTGCAGAAGCTCTCTCATGGCTGGCTTTAGTACCAGTGACCGAAGTGCAAATTGAAAGTGATTCTCAACTGTGTGTCAAAGCAATAAATGGAGAGTATGTTAATCTTCTTGAACTTGGGGTGTTAGTGCAACAATGTAAACTAATGATTCAAAGTAGGGGTGGGTGTTAGGTCCAATATGTTTGTAGAAGGGGGGGTTGAATACAAACAGTACTGTTTTATCGAAATTTGTCCGGATAATTTAATTTATATTTTGACAAATTTGAGCGGAATTAAATGAAACAAAATTCAAGTTGAATATAAAATTATATTAACTTGAGGGGTTTGTTACAAATACAGTACAGAATTTATATCTAGTTAATAAAAACAAATTAGAAAATTCAACATGAATTTTTCTAGATTTGTTAATAAAATCAAGATATAGATTAGGAGTAAAAACTCGCTAATAGTACAAGAGTATCAAGTAAATCAGTTCTATCGGATCAGATATTAAAAATAAGATGAACTTGATTTTCTATATATTTTTCTGCTTGTGTTGTGTTCTTGATGAGAGAGAAGAGATAATTCTGTTCTTGAATGTAATATTTTCTGTGTTCTTGTCTTACTGATTGCTTCTGTCGAGATGTCTTGATATATATTAATCCCTGCATCTTTATCTTCAATTATAACTGTCAAGACAATCTTCAATACAATTTCTTCTTCCAAGACAACCAGTTTTATACTGCCAAGACAATAGGCAATACAATCGTCAAGACAATCAGGTTCTTCCAAGACAATCGGCAAGACAATCAAATTCAGATATCTTTGTCTTGTTTTATCAAAATTATCATTCTGTCTGAAGCTTTATCTTTTTGATCATTATCAAGACAATCAAATTGAACTGCCAAGACAATCGTCAAGACAATCAAATTAGATTTTTATTCTACTTTTCAAAAGCTATTCAGACATTATCATTATCAAGACAATCGGCAAGACAATCAGGAATTGTCTTGCTTTATTGATTTCTTCTCCAATACAATCGGCAAGACAATCTCCTATTGTCTTGCTGTTCTGAATTTAACCTTCAAGACAATCGGCAAGACAATCAGGGATTGTCTTGCTAGTTCATTTTTTCAGAATTAAATTAAAATTGATTAATAAATAATCATTTTAATTTATTCTTACTTAAATAATTAATCTGATTTAATTAATCTAATAATTAATTTAATTAAAGAATTAATTCAAGATGAATTAATTAATTAATTAAATTGACTACTTGATTTAAATTAATTAAACAAGAATAATTATATATCCTTGGATTGTCTTAATTCTTTTCTGAATCACTGAAAGTAATAAAGGAA
The DNA here is from genome assembly GCA_036435485.1 of Saposhnikovia divaricata. NCBI lineage: Eukaryota > Viridiplantae > Streptophyta > Magnoliopsida > Apiales > Apiaceae > Saposhnikovia > Saposhnikovia divaricata. The sequence goes on along the minus strand of CM071594.1, from coordinate 46,354,044 downwards.
TACCACTGAATATTTTGTTGACGTTCCATGTACTGTCTGGTTCATGAACGACTAACCTCAATGACTGTCCTTTAATTGTCATATTAAAAATGTGATTCATTTTTCTTCTCATCTCTTTCTCCTTCTTGTACTTCACTGTATACTGTCTGAACCTGTCACTCAAGAAATCTCTGTCTTAGAAATAAATCCACTTCTTTGATGCTATACTGAGGCTTGATCAGCAATCTGAACTTCTTCCAGTGTAAAACATCAAAACTATAGATTGACTTTAGGGTTTTTCTTCTGACAGATAGTACCTCCTGAGATTCCTGTGACAGTTAAAGTTATTTACTTATTACAAACTAAGTTTAAGTTGAGTTGAGTCCTCGAACTACAAATAGGCTATGTCATATGCCTTTAAGTGGGGTTTCGGTTGATTTTGTTAGAAAGCGGGCAAACATGGTAGCACATAAGATGGCTAAAATTCCTTGTGAGCTTAATAGCTTCATTGATATTCAGTCTCCTCCATCTTTCTTGTTGTAGACACTATTGTATGATTTAATGAGATTCAACTTTTGTTTCAAAAAAAGTGATATCATATTGCAAAGAAAAATAAAATCGATAATATAGGGCATGATTTTTATTATATATTTTTTCAGTAACGTTTATATTGGTCATGAATCAAATTTATCAATGAAGTGAAAATTGTCAAATTTAATCTCAATTATTTACATTTTTCTTTAAAAAATAACATATTTAACACTTAAGAAAGTGTGGTTAATACTTTTGGCACATGCAAACAAGAATTGTGGTCAATACTTACGGAACGGAGGGAGTAATTAAACACAGACATATCCATCCTTATTTTTGATAATTTTTGAATTTCCGGCATCCCATTCAGATTTCAGACCAAAAGATAATGGTAGAAAAAGGGTGCGTGATTGCTCAACTTAGTAGATAACTTATAAATTGGGGACTAATGGTAAAAGCAAATGTGTAAAACGATACCAAGTGGCTTGTTAAGCAATTCCAGCTACATATCACAGTATGAAAAATTAGTGACCTCGTCGACAACGATAACAATAAACATAGATAAGTACTACTTACTCCGTTTCATAATGATCTTCTCGTTTTAACTTTTGGTATTGTTCATTATAAGCGATTAACTACTAATTTACACATAATTTATAAGATAAAATATAGTCATGAGTGATTTTGTTTGATTTGTATTTGTGAGTACTTTGTACAGTGAAGTTTTTATATTTAATACTAATACGAAATTAAAGATATTAACGATCAAAAGTATGCGTTGACAAACGTATCCAAGTGAAACAGGAAACGTTTCATGGAACGGAGGGAGTAGTAGAAATGTAGAGGGGGAGTAATGTTGTAGTTGAAGGCTTAATGCTACATTAATAATAATGAAAAAAATGTTCAAGTAGGTGAGTGGTTGGAGTAGGGTTAAAGCCAATATGCTTTACATATCATAATCTCACACCAACCAAACTGATTTTCTAGGTACTTACTTAGCCCCAAGTTTGCTTGCAATGACATCTATCCTTTTTACTTGATTTTTCTCTCGGTCCATCTCTTTGACACACATTATCCTTCTTAAACACACATCATACACACAAATGGCCATGCCACCTAATTTATGTCCCTTTGTTTTTATAGTAACATATTACATATTACATATGTTCTTATGTTCCTATCCTAAACAACTAGTTTATATGAACATGTATTATTACTTAATTAGTTGGACCTTATTTTACATGTAATTAAAAGATTTCGTAATTTTGGAACGTTGTAATCATCGATCCTAGGCGCAAGTATTATTTGTAGTATTTGGCTGGTAAAAAAGAGTACTGTTACATTATTTATTTATGATTTTGTGGTACAAAGTTTCTCCGGGCTTTTTACTGCAAGTGGGATTACATATTACGATATCAACTTTATTGCTAACAGAAAAGAAAAATTTTATTGTTAAAATAATGTGCAAACCCAGACTCGGATCTTCTAAACACCAACAGCTTGCTGCTTGCTTATAAGAGCCGTTACTTTCTTCTGGAAGTTGGCCTATAGACATATGTATATTAAGAAAACAATTAAGATTTAACAAAAAACAAATAGAAAATAAATGTACCAAACTACCATACAGCATACAATTCCTCAATTAAAAAGGCTGCAATTTTTTCATCTCATACAACCCTCCCTCTCCTTCTCTCTCTCCCTCCCAAAGTGACAGCTTTCTTGCAAGTCTCCGGCTCCGATCGTCGGCCGCATTTGTTTGATATCTGCAGGTGAGTGTCGACACAAGTGACAAGTCTGTGTTGTACATGCACACACACAATTATATATCTTTGCATATCTGTTTATGATACTATGTTACGCTTCAGTGTGTCAGAAAAAAAATGGAAATCGGTAGGTTGAGAATTTGGCATGAATTCTAGAAAAGGTTGAAAGTTCGAGTCTCGGTAATGCAGCACGTGAGTATTTAAATTTTGGCAACAACGATAATAAAAGCTAAATGTATAATTATTTACTTGCATTAAGTACATAATTTTTCGATATCTGCCTTAAATGTTTATCAATTTAAGCAACATAATTTTCTTTTGTAAATGTTTTGTCGTCAATCTGTGTATAAAATTAGTGGGAGTGAGGCTTCTACATACATCTTCTTCATTTCGGACATGTAATCTTATATAAGTATGTTAGCCTCTGTTTATTATTGCTGCTCTCCCATCCATATTATTTTACATGTGAATTTATTTTTGAACTTCTCTGTTATCTTATAAAATAACATTACAGAACAGTACAACTCTTTCGATATATTGCTAATGATTAAGCATAAAATTTGCAGTGAACTATAAAATGGAGAAGATGATGATGGGGTTTCAACTGGGTGTGATTGGTGCATTGTTTCTTTCTGTGGCCTCGTCAGTGTCCATTGTTATTTGCAACAAGGCCTTGATGAGCAATCTTGGCTTTCCATTTGGTACTTACTGACTTGATTACTCTCTTTGGGATTTTCATGAATATGTTTGATAATTTTAATTATTTGATCGTATTTGTATCATCTATGTAATTAACAATCGTTATTGTTTATGATCATGACCATCAGCTACTACATTGACAAGTTGGCATCTTATGGTAACATATTGCACATTACATGTGGCTCAACGATTGAATTTTTTCGAGGCCAAATCTATTGATATGAAGACTGTCATCCTCTTTGGCATTCTTAATGGTGTTTCTATTGGGTTTCTTAACTTGAGCCTTGGCTTTAACTCCATTGGCTTTTACCAGGTACATATATTTCTGCATATGTAAGTGTGTTTTCCGATACAAAAATTTTTTGTTCTACAAACTAAAAACTAATGACTCATATTTATGTTTTTAGTGAACTATGTTTTAAGTTCGGACCTTATGATGAATATCTAGTACATCTTGTACATATTTATGTAGTGAACTTTGCCTATTTGCTTGTAGTTTGAAGATGGTTCATGATAGAACTTGATTGTTTGTACACAGTCTTGGTCACTGTATTCTCTGTGAGAAAAAAGTGCACCGCGGGTACTTATTTCATTTTTCGGATTCTGATTATGCAGATGACCAAACTAGCAATTATACCATTTACAGTGTTATTGGAAACCATTTTCTTGAACAAGCAATTCAGGTAATATATCTTCAATTGGGGTTAACTTATTAACAATATTTTTAATTACTAATTAATTTTTTCCTTCATGTTTGCAGCCAAAAAATAAAGCTCTCCCTTCTCCTCTTACTCTTGGGAGTTGGGGTGGCTTCAGTGACAGATCTTCAGCTCAATCTAGTTGGAACAATTCTTTCTCTTCTAGCAATTGCAACTACCTGCGTTGGTCAAATTGTATCCTTTCTTACATCGTCACTGCACAACTGATAAATATATATTTATTTTTTTCGCGAAAAAATAATCTGTTACAATAAAAAAAACACTTATTTTTAGAAGAGGCATGGTAGGTGGTGATATATGACTACCATATATCTGTTTGTATATAAATGTTACTATACTAAGCAGCATAGTCGATATTCGTCCTCTCTTTGTTGGGTAATCGAGTTTATGTTCCTACTAAATAAGGGTGATGAGGAAGTTTAATCTTAACCAATGGTACTAATCTCAGCTCACAAACACAATACAAAAGAGGCTAAATGTGTCTTCCACTCAGCTTCTGTACCAGTCTGCCCCATATCAAGCAGCAATCCTCTTTGTAACAGGCCCTCTACTGGATCAGTACCTCACAAAGCAAAGTGTTTTTGCTTTCAGTTATTCTCCTCTTGTCTTGGTAATGCATATCTTAGTTTCATGAACTTGCAAACACATAACTTTGGTATCTATATATGGGATTAACATGTGGCATTGTATAATATGATGATGCAGGGCTTTATCATTCTTTCCTGCTTGATTGCTGTATCGGTTAACTTCAGCACCTTCTTGGTTATTGGAAAAACATCACCAGTTACATATCAAGTTTTGGGACATTTGAAAACATGCCTTGTTCTTGGCTTTGGATATACTTTACTACATGACCCTTTCACTGCTAGGAACATTATCGGAATCCTCATTGCTATTCTTGGCATGGGCTTGTATTCTTACTTTTGTACCTACGAAAACAAAAAGAAACAATTGATTGATCTCTCCTCTCCTCAGGTTTGATTACTCATCCTCTGAAATCTTTATCAGGATAGTAGTTATCTGGTCCGTCGACAAAAAAAATACCATAATCTTGTTCGATATACTATACCATGAACTATATAACAAGCAAACCATAATGTTGTCTGTGGTCTGTCGACGGATAGAATGTTAAACCCCTAGTTGCTTATGATGGTAACATTTTATTTGCCTCGATTGCTAAGAAATTAATTGTTTGGTTTTGATTTTCCAGATTAAAGACAGAGACAGTAATACACCACTTCTGGGACATCAGGATAGAGAAAGTGAAGTTAAGAAATCAAATAAGGATTCTCTTGTCTGAGATGTTAGGATTTTGATATTAAGATTTCTTTCAAGATCTTTGTGGTCTTTCTTATTTTTATTATTTTTCTCAGTCAACTGGTGAGTGTAAATGGTGGTGATTCATTTTATACTTTCAATACTCAAATTACATGAATTGTACATTCATCATTCAAGCTTAAAATCAATTAAATTAGCACAACCGAATCGATTAATAAATTAGATGCATATCCTATACCTATCATAAAATTAAAGAGATTATTGGAAAATCACAGTATTTAAATTTCTCTGTTTCCGGAAAGAAAAAAACATTTCAATTATTATAAAAAAATGACTTGATATTACGAATCAACTTCAAAAACCCAAATTATTAGGTTTTGACTTTCTGTAACTCATTTTACACTAATTATTAACTCTTAAGTTGATTTATATAAATCTTCCCCAGAAAATGTGTTACTTCATCGCTTACTTATCAAGTCATAACGGCAAAGAATTATAAGACGTAAAACAAAAAGTAAAACAAAAAATACGTTAATGACGGTAGAAATTTCAAAACACGGAAAAAAGAAGTTCCAGAAACCCGACCTATAATTTAGAGACAAAATATTATATATGTTAAGTCATTGACAATTACTCTTAAATTTAAATGACAGAATTTGATTATTTTGAAGGATGAAATTTAATTAAATCTGGTCGTTCTTTGTAAAAACCGTTTTCAGCTTGGAGAGCCTTACTTTCCCACGTGTCAAACTTCTCTTTAGAAACAAAAAAAAAAATAGAGCTAGATGAATTTATTTTTTTACTTGATCACTTGTATTTTGGGTTAAATGACTAATTTCGTCATTGCACTACATAAAATTTTCAGTTGAGTCATCATGCTAAAAAAGTTTGCAACTGCATCATAGAATTATAATGCAAATCATTGAACTTCAAAATCCTTGAACAACCGTCAAAATGCATTGACTATTAACGAAGAATTGTTAAATTTTGTCAAATCAGCTACAGCGACCACGTCAAGACTTACATTTCTGAACCTAGTTCATCACTAAACTCTCTTAAAACTTTTAAATGGGTAGCTGAGTGGCCAAAAAAATAGATTTTTGAAAAAATTATAATTTTTTTGTAATAAAATATTATTATTTTTTTAATTAAATTAATTTGTAATAATACAAAAAATAAGAATCAATAACAATTACTATATTTCCTCCCCATTCCATTTACAAGAATATGAATTAAATGGCATGTTCCATTTTAATTTTTGCTAAATTATAATCATTAAAAAATTCGTAAAACATTTATCGTGAATTTGAATTTATTGATTCTAGACCTTCGGAAAGATATTTTCGTAGTTTAAGTTTGTCCAGACATTTAGAGGGTCAAAAAGGTTTAAAATAGATTTAGGCCTATTCTTAAAAAAAATCAATTGCATCCATTTCTAAGTATATGTATTAAATGAGTATTCAATTTTAAATTTAATTAAAGAGTAATCATTCGGAAAAAAACAAACATTTAGAAAGTTTACAAATTTGGTACGATTAGTCAATGTCGAAAATAATACGATTGAAAAATGTGTGATTTAATAAATATTCATTTGTTTATATCGATTTAAAAGCACATGCCTTAAATAAATATTCTAACGGTGTAAACCTAAATGAAAATTTTCAATAGTTCAGAAAACTATTTAGAGATGTTGACTCAACTAAAAATTTTTGGGTAGCACAATGACGAATTAACCATTTAACCCCTTGTGTTTTAGACAAGTAGAATCCTATATTCTCATCCAAAATAATTTGGAAAAGGTAAATTAAGCCTGCTATGATAAACAAACTAAAATTACTTCATGCATTCTTCAAGGAGTTCAATGCAACGGTACAAAACTAACTCAAGAGGATTGAGAGCACATAAGGCTTCGGAGTCTACATGATCATGATTATGATCCATTTCACTTTCTGCTGCCATGCTTCTCACCAAGACACGCAGAGGCAAAAGCCATTCCTTGTAAGACTTCTGTAAGTTCTCTTTAGATAGTGCACCAGTGTAATTAGTTTTCCCTGTTTTGCATACAACAGTCAGAACTATTTGCGGAATTATAAAAATCATTCCTCTCATGATTGTTTCTAGTAAACTTAAAGAAATACTTTTGTAACCAAGTAAAGTTGTAACGGCAAAATTAGAGCCGGCAATTTCGTACACGACACGAAAACACGACACGAAAACGACACGAAAATTACGGGTTTGGGTTGACCTTTACGGTACACGAACACGAAAGTATACGAACACGAAATTACACGGATGAATTTAGTGTCGGTTTTGGGTTTACCCTTGGGTACACGACACGAAACGAAAACACACGAAATAAATAAATATTTAAATTATTTTATTAAAATTATATGAATACATATTTTAAAATGATATTTTATATATAATTTTTACGTAAGATAAATACAAAATAGTTTCAAATCTTAGTTTCACAAGACTTAAGCACACTTCATTCCTTAAGACATATTGACTTAAAACAGGACTAGTAAAAAAATTAATATTTAAATATTTTTATTTTTATTCAAAAATTACACGAAATACGATACGAAACGTACACGAAATGAAGGTACACGAACACGAAACGAAACGAATCCTTAACGGGTCGGTTTTGGATTTAGCATTATGTACACGAAACACGAAAGTACACGACACGAAAGTACACGAAACGAACGAATTGCCAGGTCTAGGCAAAATATAGGCTTGCAAAGAACTCAAAGATGTCACTTCTATATATCTAAAACACTGCAATCTAACTAATCAATTTACTTGGGGTTTTCTTGTACTTCTTCTCACCTAGTGCATGACTCAAAACGCTGTAAATGTGGGCTATACTGGATTTCACAATTTTAGTTTTGCTTTACCTTGTACAAATAGAATATACATATGGCCTTAAAATTCCTGTAACACACTATATAATTAAGTCTAGTCCATGATCCTCTTGCCTTATTATTTACTATAGTTATTAGGATTGTTGAACTCTCCAAAAGTTTCTAATTGCTTTCTGGATATCAACTCCCCACTAGTTATAATATGCATATATTTAAACATGGTTCAGAAAAAGAAGATCATACAACCCAAAAAACAAATTCGCATGTCGGCACTCTTGATATTTCCAAAGGACACCAATAAGATATCACAAGAAAATTTTGAATCGTTATACCTACTACACATTAATAATAATGAGATTTTAAGGATTATTATACCTGTTGACTCCGTTATCAATATATATCTGTACAAGTTGAGAGCTGATAGTGCCTGCAGAACACAATATAGACCAATATCAATCTCCATTCAAAGTAAAAGTTTAACAAGTTTGCCTATAAGAGGTCCAGGATAACAATGCCATAGCAGGACACCAAAAAGTTCAAACAGAAAAATTGTTCCAAATTAGGAGATCATCATCCATCAATAGTGTTTACTTCACTATTCAGTATTAATGCTACGGTTTTAGTTATTTTTCAGTGTCATGGCATAATGATCATACATTTGTAATGCATTGTTTGTCTACTACTATCCCTAAGAAATAGAAAAATAGTTAAATATATAGTTATATATTAAGCAACACATAAGCAAAAGCTTTTTAGCAATCAAGCTACCAAGAACTCAAAAGAAAATATAAGCAATCAAGCTACCAAAAACTCAAACGAAAATCACCGTAACTTGCACACTTTGCGGACAAGTTTAATAATTGATAGCTGAACTTATACAAAATTATTCAATTTGAGGTGAAACACAACCAAATGGGCAGTAGGAAGGTAAAAGTAAGGCGCAAAAAAAAAAAATTTATCCCATCGACACAAAACCACAAGAAGCTTGGACGGGTCAAGTTTCATATTTAATATACAGTTCCTTCGAGGATGAACTGCTCCTCTAGGAAGGTAGAATATCTTGACACAAATACCCTTTGACCAATGCAAAAGTAACATCCCCGGCCCTCTTTAGGATATCTCACAATTCCTTCTTGACTTAAGCTGAACATCCCCAAATCTTAATGCATCTAAGACTTGCTTTCTTTCCCCTCCGCATTTCATATGGAGTCTTTGGAACAGATTTGGAAGGTACCTTGTTCAACATAATTGCTAAAGTTTGCAAGGCATAACCCAAAGGAATACCGGAAGATCGGTATAGCTCATCATGGACCGCACCATGTCTAACAAAGTCCGATTCCTCGTTTCGGACACTCAATATAACTATGGAGTTCTAGGACCTGTCTAGTGAGAGACTATACCGTTATCTTTGAGATAATCTAAAAACTCCTAATTTAATTATTGACCGTTAAATGTTAATACTCTTGTTGGTTTTTTTTCTAATTCATTTTAACACTCCCTGCACTTTTCCAAAGATTTCGACATTAGTCATCTTACCCATGAGACAAGATTCGCATGCGGGATATAATTCAGAATCAAAAGTTTCAAGACCAGTCCTGATGCAATGACCGCAATCTCTTCTCACTAATATGACCGGAGATACAGTGCTATAAGTCCAATTTTAATTGTATCTTTTATGTTTACAAGGTAATGATATTCCAATATGTAAATTTTGTGTACGTGAAATTATAATGGGTAACTTTATTGTTGTGTGAGACACAATATGAAGCTCCAGCAACTCCAAAATATTCAAGAGTGAAACACAATGTCATCAATTTGGAATGTTCATAGACTCAATGTTGTGTACATTGGGCAAGTGCTTGAGTTGCGATTCAATCACCCAATTGGTTTAATCTTTAGCTTTCACTGCTTGTCCAGCATCGACTTTTTTGTATGGTGTCAGAGCCATATTATCCATACGTTTGGCATCATATCTAGTTTTATTAGTCAAAAACCCAAAATACACAATACAGATCCAAACGTAAATGAATTGCAAAATTTGGCGTAACTAAGAAAAACAATTAAGATAAAGTAAAAAAGAGAACAAACAACTAAAAAAAAATCGAGAGAGACAGAGAGATACCGCATCACTATTCTCCGGTAGCATTGGCGGACCTCCCTGGGGAGGCTTCAATATGAACTCCACCAATTCAAGAGTCTTAACACTCCAAAACACATTATTTTGGGATTCTAGATATTTTCCTTCTGCAAAACCATTTCCATTTGCAACCCTTTGACGACTTTCCTTGTGCATTTCCCCTCTAAAACAATCTAGTAGGATTGCAATCTGTACAATTCGCGTCTGTTACTATTCAGTTTATTAAAAAAATCAACCACGCTGACCTCTTACAACTAACCATGGAAGACGAATCACTATGCTTGATCAGAGATACCAAAATATCCAACCTTTGTCTAGCTGGGACATCCGTAAGTACCTAATTACATGAAGCAAATCAACTCAATATCAATATCCATGTCTTACTGAACACACTTGAATAAAGTAAAACGATATATAAAATATGATCATACAGACAGATACATACATTCACACATGTATAAACTAAATTTTCAATTCTAAGCTATCAAGTTAAATAACAAAATCTGAATCCAATATAAATTATGATTCAACTACGCAGCATATACTTTGCACTAAAAGATATCATAACAATTAGGAACCCATATAGAGGCTCCTCACAACCACTATATTGGTATATGAATTATGATATTCATCACGGCGAGGCTCTATTTGCAGATAATACCCAGAGTTTGGCAGAGGACAGAGGCGTTGCTTTTTATGCTAACATTAATGACCAACTAATGAGAAGGATGAGATGACTACTAGAGAGAGAAGAAGGAGAGCACTTCATAAGTAAAGGATACAATATTGTCAAACCTTCAACACCTTAACTTTAGAATCTTATTAATACAATTATTAATATGCAATCTACTTTAGAAAGGAACTATTTCCCTAAATAAACAGAACCCTTTAATCTCTTCAGACCAAATCTTAGGCTTTTTAAAATATATGTGAAATTGCAATGGCACAGCAATGTACTCAAATCTTCCTCCAAACAGATTACATGAAAGTTGCAACCGAATGTGATAAAGTAATATATTTTTGTGGATATATTTCACTTTGCCAATTTGTACTAGGAACCTACTCCAACTAAAAAAAGAGAAAATCCCTTCACCATACTCCAACTAAACAAGAAGATATCTTTTGGTTTATGGAGACCACATAAACATCAATGGTATAAATTCGTAAAGTAAAGAGTCCTTAATCAAGTAGTGCCTTAAATTTGTTCCCTGTAATTAAGTAGCATGTCAAGCTTTACATGAACATCAGAAGAGCTCATACATATTAGAGCACGAGGATATTTGCAACTACAAGGTAGGTCGATAGATAGATAAAAATTTCTTACCATTTTAAATGCATCGAAAGCCATCTTCCGTATCACCCTATCTGATGCATACATAATGACCATTTGAACAGCCTGAAAAGTTTATTACAGTTTTAAGAATGTAATTCAAAAAAGAGACATGTATGAGATACATTCTGCGGGAAAATATCCACCTGCAAGGAAGCACATAGACTCAACATACAAACTGAGTTGTCTTTGTGTTCATCATGGCTATCGTCAGGGACACTGCCTTTCATAATATCAAGCAGAAATTGTATGGCATGCTTCTTTATTATCCATGAGAGATTGACACATAAAAATATGTGCCTTAGCAGGCCCACAGCCTGCCACCTTTCTGTTTGGTGACTTTTCAACTCATCTTTGACTTTAGCCAAATCCATCTCAGCAGCCAAAGGGGCCTCATTGGATATCTGACCCCAAACCACTGCATTTTATTTAACAGAAGTATAAAAGTGCAAGAAAAGGAAGATGCACTAGATTTGACAACTGTAATGTTTACTAGATTATATGACCTGCGAGTAACTTAGCAAGTACAGAATAAAGATATACCTGCAAGTGCTGCTCCAAGGTTGACATGAGAAAAGCATATCATAAAATCCTCTTCGTCATCCATACCTTTGTAGAGCAGATGAAACAGTTAACCTCAAAGATCACAATATAAAATAAACATGTCAAACTCAGTAAAAATGTAGGACAAAGTGGCAACTACCTTTAAGGACAATGCTGGTTAGCTTGTCAACATCAGCACCTGCTATTAAATTAAGGTATGGTAACCGACAGTATTGAAGATACTGAAACAACTGTAACACCAACGGGAAACATCTTGAAATCGCATGCCCCAAGCAAACTGAAGTAGAAGCCTGTGAACCACAAAAGAAATTGAACCAAATATAAAACATTAATTGCAGCATAAAAAACATTAACAGACCAAATAGATGTGATCTACAAAAGGAGGGATTCAATTTGAACTCGATTCAGCTCGGCATGTTTATAAGGAATCTGAGCTCAAATTCTAAAACTAAACTTTCTCCATTTAACAAGTCAGCTAGCTTCAAGTCATTCAGAAAATGCTTTAGCTCGAAGTTGATAAAGAAAAGCCCAACTCGAATTTCAGCCCTAAGCTAAAGTAAAGAAGGTAAACAAGAGCACAACAAAAACATTTAATATATTAAAGAGCATTCACCATGATTTGCAAAATGGTTAGGCCAAATAGAGCATGGATCTTTTCGTTGTCTTTCCCCTCCTGTTCCAGACATTAAAAGATCAGCATAGGGATCTGAATAGACACTAGAACAGCCTTACTGAACAAAATTGTACAATAGCCACCAACCAATTTTACACAGATTGTGTAGATGGAACTAGCTATTCCAATTGTTTTATTAAACAAGTCCTCGACATCTGCATCCTCATTATCTGTTTCAGTAGATATGGACTTCACTATTTTGAGTACTCCTGGAACCGCAACTTTTACTTGCTCAAAGTGCCGTCTCTCAATGATTGGAAAAACTGAAACCAAAAAACACATTCACTCCAACTTTCTGAGCTCCAGAATTTCATATCACATATATTTAAAGCTCATTTACTCAATAGCAGCTCTCACAGAACTGAATTTATGAATTCAACACTTTAAATGCAATAGAAAAGGGACCCAAGGACGATGGGAATACGTAATCAGAATTATAAACATTGCTACATTACATAGATACCAATACTTTTTTAAATCAATGATGTAGTGATATTAGGTCGATAAACTTGAGCCATGACATTTGCATTCTCATTATTTTCATAGTGGTTAAAACAATCAACACACTGTGCTTACTTCTTATAACAATGAGTACTCGGAGGTGAAATTGCAACTCTATTGGTCCTTCCTACTTCTACTGCAAGCACCACATTCTTATACTTCTTTTCAGTTGAAGTAGAATAATTTCATGTAAAGCACGTTAGCACTTAACTTAGAAAAGAAAAGGAGAGCACAACATATGTGAAAAAATCAACAAATATTTAACTTAATTAATTGATCGATGCGACAAGTAAATAAAGGAGCTAAACCAATTAACAATATAAATAACAGACAGTACTGATGCTAACTAAATTACATCAAGCAGTTTATGCAGATAATCAATTCCAAATTAGCCCCAACTTAAAACTTATCATATTAGTCATTTCATCTAGTAAACGACTATTACCTTTTGCGAGTCCACTAAATATAATAGCATAATATCGACAACTATTGCACAGTGAGACTTCACAACCTAATGCCTGCTCAAAACAAAAATGACTGTGAATTATCAATATCAAAACTATAGACTCGCGTCAAAACTTACCAAAACTTAAGAAACTTCAAAGATGAACAATAATACCTCACATAGGATGGAAAGCATATCCCGAGGGCTACAAGTAGCAATAAACCTATCGATAATACTCTCGCAAACATCTATACACCTCTTCGAGCCACTCGAAAACCTAGCAACAGCTTTCGGCAACTCAAACGAAAGTGCATCCATAACATCCTAGATAATAACAAACCGTTAAACAATCTAATCCGCATCTCAATCACAAGTTAGCGAAATAGATAAAATAGTTACAAGTAAAACAAACCAATCAGCACCTGAATCAAATATATCTGAGAATCGAAAACTCGAAAAAATAGATTACGGAAAATAATGTCACGAAGTAAAACCTGATCAACTGAATTGGAAGATATGTATGTATAAATTTCCGAAAGTAGTTCGAAAGCAGTGTTCTCAATTTGTGCATTTTCAGGATCTTCCGCAACTGAATCGGATATAGTGTTGAGAAAATCGCCTAACTCGGAAGTGGAGATTGCCGATTGGCTCGAGTTTCGAGGTGGCTCGATTGACTGGTGGAATTGAAAATTTGATTATACAGTGTTGTTTGTGTATCTGTGAGTAATTGAAGGTGAAGAAGAGACTTACTGTGGATGAAGAGGAGAAGGAAGCTAGAATTTGACGGAGGCGAATCGCCGGCGGAGTATTGAGATTTTCCGGTGAGATTGACATAGTTGAAATTCAGGGTTTATATGAAAATCTGTCTAGTCTAGTGTACATATACACACACCCGTGTATATGTATTAGCGGGAATCTGGTTTTGATTGCTGTGTAACATCAGTTCAGATGGATGCGGGACGCGGGTTTAGCCCGGAAAGGTTATTGGGTTAAATATCAAATTTGTTATTCCGATATATTCAATTTCAAGGTATATCATTTGAAATATTTAAATTTGTTATTGGGTTTAAATATTTGAAATAACAAATTTCAAGGTATATCATTTGAAATATTTGAAAATTGAAATATTTAATTTCAATTTCAATAACCTTTTCGGGCTAAACCCAATAACAAATTTAAATATTTTAAATGATATACCTTGAAATTCTAATTCTCAACGTCATCCTTGTACCTTAAAAAGTTCAATAAAGCTGATCAAGTATTGATATACATAACAAAAAACTTATCATCAAGAATAAGTGTATGATTGGATTTTCAATTTTCATTGACAAAACTTATGTCTAAAGCTTCGATTGGAAGTAGAATTGTTTGTAAGAATATCACACCACAATTTTCAAGAAAAATATAACACCTAGGTGATTTGAGTAAAAGGGTAGGATGAAGATTGGATGTTTGTTTAGTCGAGAGGCAATTTTCAGGCAACGTGCACAACATGAAGATGAAGAAACTTGCGCAGTTCTCTCAGTTAACTCGAATCTGTTTGCATTTTTGCACCGTCCGCCACTGGCTACTTGTCTTTTTTCTCCCTTCTCTCCGTTTACTATTTAACCCTTTTCTTTTATTCTTTGTTTTCAACTTTAGGAAAACTAAAGAGTGTATTGGCCTCAATAGTTATGTATGTTTAAAGATCTGTTGGAGTTTGAATATTTCTTTCAATTAATTTTTGGAGATCAACGGGAATCGAAGTATAGTGGTTTTAATACTGCAGGTTCTTTCTGCCCCAATCTTAACATGTTATGTATAATTTTAGTGATATAATGATATCAGGTATCTCTCTTTCCCTCTCTCTTTCTCTCTCTATATTTGCTGTGTGTGTTTAAACATGCGCATGGTATTTGGATATCTTTAGATATCATTCATAAATGTATGTGCAGACATGATACTTGTATCAAGATGCGGAGATTTAGAGATTATCTTTTTTATTAATATGAATTTCTGAATAGAACCCACCATCGTCTCCATTAGTTGAGAAATTGTGTTAAAAATTGTGGTGGAAATCGGGCTGTAGATGTCATTGGGAAAATTGCTATGTAGAACAGAAGATGCATATTTTGTCATGACAATTACCAAAATGCAGATTTTTATATTTATTTGTCTATTACTGTCTATTGTTACTAACATGCAGATTCAATTCTATCTAGTTTATAATTCATTTTTAACACATGTTTGTGACTTAGTATGTACTTTTTAGGATGTTTGATGGACCCGCTGCTACAAATGCTTGCTGCTACTTGTCTAATTTCAAGTTACATGTAAATTGCCTATTCACACATTTTTATTTTTCAGTTTTGATTTCAGAATTAATTTTGTTTAATGTGATTATTAATATTCATTTGATGTGATTTATTATGTCAGTTTTAGTTAGACTTTTAAGGAATTTTTTTGAATTTTAATTTGATTGTGATTTTAATTTTGGAAATAGACAAAAAGAGCTTTAATCAAGTTGTTAATTGAGTTGATGAGCATTTTTTAGTAACTAATTCTCCGATGATTTTGTATAAAAGAGTTTATACTTTATGTTTTAAAACGGCTGTTATAAACATAGTAATAGGAATAGTAATAGCAATTGATCTTTTAATGCTTTAATGATTGTAATGCTTTTGCCTAATTTATGCATATGTTTTAATGACTAATTGATTCTTGCTTTTTGATAGTTTTAATTAAAATTTTGAAATCAGTTATTTTTATTAAATGCTAAATGTTTCTTGCTTTTTTGATTGAGGTTTTGAATATTTTGTAGGCTAATTGATTGTGCATTTAAATTTGATTTGATTCTTATCTTGAAAGGTCTTAAATAGTACTATTGTACCATTTTACATGATTTTTTGTACCTTTGAGGGTGTGCCATATATGTGGCTGTTTGGACCAATTTTGGGTTATTTTTGGTGTCGTCTATTTGATGAGTTGGGTCATTATTGATAATTATTATTCTGTCATATTTGTAATCGACAATTATTATTTTTAGATATAGAATCTTAAAATACAATTTTATTTTATTTTAATATTAATTTACATGTCTAACTAAAAGTACTCTCTTTGGTTAGGAGTGAACAACATTTTTCAAAATTTATTTAAGTTTTAGTATTTAATTCAATGTTTTTGGGTATTATTGATATATGAATTTTATATAGTTTTTTATATTTTTGTGTTACTTTATTATATTTTATATCTAACCAAAGGGATCCCCTTTGGTTATAAGGTTATCAATTCATTTTATTTGTATTACAAATTACTATAATATCTGTAGTCTTATTTTATTTTGTTGTTTCACCGACTAATTTGCTCTTGGTATGGTTTGTTTTTTGTGGCTTCAGATGCAATGAAACAAAGATGGAAGTGGGTTGATTATACGTGTTATACAAGCAGGTTAGACTTATTTGGATGGGAAGAAATGTGAAAGAAGATGGATGAAGGCAGGAACTGGAGCAACAAGAAGTTTCTAGTCACTTGCTTATTAGGATTTATGCAAATTTATGTTCTCAATTTTAGTAGGGCACTCTTTTCCCCCCTTAAGGTTTTCTCCCTTAGGGTTTTACTCTTGTGGGGTTTTAATGAGGCCTTATTTGGTGGATATAAAGGTTTTTATTATCTAAGCTTCCGGGGGAATCTCTTTCCTATGGATCCTGCGATCCATGGATTGGCTAAGCATACATTTCGGTTAGATAATAAGCTTTTATTATCTCTTGACATGTATTCTGATTTTATATCAATGAAATAATTTTTCATTTTAGCCAAAAAAAACGTCATCCTTGTACCTTTGAACTTTATCGATGCTATCCTTTTTTTTATTGATATACTTCATTATTTAATTGACAAGGCTATCATTGAGAATTTCAGATACTAACATTTTGGTTGATGAAGTAATATTTTATGAAAAAACAAAAATACAAGAACACCATGGATAGAAGTCAATAATATAATGGTACAATTGGCAAAAACCAATTGTACAATGATACCAAAGAGAATATCCCTTAAAATAATAATAAATATTAAATAAATATTTTTTAAATGTGTTCGAAAAGTAAAAATAATTTTTGTTATAACGTTGATATGGGCTGAAAGTAAGCCCTAGAGACATATTTAATATTGCATTAAATGAACCTAGGTTGGTCCAAGGTTAAAGCCCGTTAATGAGGCCTGAAACCCAAAATAAATAATAAATTCGTAGTTGGTAAATCAGCCAAATAAGGAACTTTGTAATTGAGTTCGAAAAGGAAACTAAATCATATTAGGAGTAGCCTCCAAGGCATATATCTCCAATACTTATCTTCTTATCTTTTGGAAGGCTCTAGAATTGGGCCTAAGCTGTGACTTGCCCAACAAGTCTCCTAATTCAACTCTTATTCTAGGGTTTTCATCACCTATATAAGGACCTGTTCCTCCACAAATAGAACTACGTTTTTTGGCTTGATTCTTGATATTTGCAAGATACGTAGGCATCTTGTGAGGACCCGAGTTAAGTCACGAAACACTTGATCAGCCATTAAAGCTCGAAGCTTCCATAAACCCTAGCATTAAATACGTAGTAAATACACCCTACTTTTCGTTCCACAACATTTGGCGCCGTCTGTGGGAAACGGATATCAACCATGGTTACCACCCGGAGAACACCAACACTTTCTGAAAC
This sequence comes from Saposhnikovia divaricata, assembly GCA_036435485.1. Taxonomy (NCBI): domain Eukaryota; kingdom Viridiplantae; phylum Streptophyta; class Magnoliopsida; order Apiales; family Apiaceae; genus Saposhnikovia; species Saposhnikovia divaricata. The sequence goes on along the minus strand of CM071594.1, from coordinate 46,335,871 downwards.
CATTACTAGCACCACTGCACCCCCGATTGGGGAACAGGTACCCCCAGGGACGGATTCCCAGACACTAACCACTCAGCCTCAAGGAACCGAAACGCAAACTCATGGATCGTTACCCTTAATGACGAATCCCACCACCCAAGGGACGAATCCCCTTCAGATGGTGGTCGCCCCTCTCGGAGGACAATCCGCTCCACCCATCGCTCAGATCTCTACGACCTTGATCCCCGCAAGCACGAACCCGGTGTATGGCTTACCCAACTATCCCTCGTATCAGGCCGGACCAAGTGGTCACGCCCTCCAGATACGCGAGTCGTACAATCCACCTTACATCAGAGGTTTAGGACCCAATCAAGGCCAGCAATACTATGACTACTCAGGCCCGTATTCTAATGACTCATCCTCGGAGGAAGATAGGGATGAAGCCCCGAGGAGGCGACGTCCGAGCAAGGAGCCTATAGGACAGGCTCGCCGAAGAATCCATGATGGACCCCTTCAGACACTTGCCGAGAGAATCAAGGCACACGAGGCCGAGATTCTACGGCTGAAGGACGATATGGCAAGAGAGCAAACCAGGCAAAATCAGAATCGACCCCCTCCGGTTTCAAGGGAGATTCCCCTAATCGATTTGGAGAAATCTTCAAGGAGACAAAGAACGGTAGATACCCCAAATGGGAGATCAACCAGGGTTGAAACTCCCAGGGGAGACCCTAAGGATTTGATGCCGCTGGGAGACCCTGACGATCCCACGCCCCCATTCACCGAGGAGGTGATGAGTGCGCACATATCACGGAAGTTCAAGATGCCTACTATAAAGGCTTACGATGGAACGGGATATCCCGCTAATCATGTAAGGACGTTCTCAAATGCGCTACTGTTGCAACCAGCAAGTGATGCCCTGAAGTGTAGGGCGTTCCCTCAAACCCTGTCGGGTATGGCACAACGTTGGTATAGTCGTCTACCCCCAAATTCAATCGGTTCTTTTAAGGAATTGAGTGTTGTTTTCGTTAGCCAATTCATCAGTGGAAGAGTTCATGAGAAAAGTTCTGCATCTCTTATGTATGTGGTGCAAGGGAAGAATGAGAATCCGAGGGACAACCTTAAGCGGTTCAATAAAGAGACATTGAATATCACTGATTTGGAGAATAAGGTGGCCATGGTAGCCCTGGAACATGGAACCACTGACCTCTTCTTTAAGAGGTCATTGGTAAAACATCCTCCTAAAAACATGGTTGAGTTACAACGGAGGGCTGATAAGTATATCAAAGCCGAGGATAGTATGAAAAAAGAGGCCACAACAGGTAATGGAGGGAGTAACAATGATTCAAGGAAGAGGAAGACGGATCAGGAATATGATACCAAAGACAAGTACCCGCGTACGGGCAAGGATTCAGACTCGGCTCCTAGGAAGGGAAATCCGGGACAGAGATTTACTGAATACTCAAGGTTGAATTCCCCAAGAAGCCAAATCCTGATGGAGATAGAAAAGGACAGGGACGTGAGATGGTCGAAACCACTAAGGACTGATCCTGAAAAAAGAAACAGGAATCAATACTGCCGGTTCCACAAAGATGTGGGACACGATACCGATGATTGTAGACAATTGAGAGATGAGATTGAGTTCTTGATCCGTAGGGGAAAATTGAATAAATTCTGTAAAGATGGGGATCGGGGAAACCCAGGGCGGGATTATGATAGGAAAGATGAGGATCGTAACCGCAATCAGCAGCCCCGGGGGCTAGTGATTAACATGATCTTTGGTGGCCCAACAGCGGCCGGGACAAGTAAAAATTCCAGAAAGGCGTATGCACGAGAAGTGATGCACATCGTAGGGGAAGCCCCGAAGCGTGCAAAGACGGAAGTCTCAATTGGATTCAATGATTCGGACCTTGAAGGGGTGAAGTTTCCCCATGATGACCCACTGGTTATCTCACCTGTGATAGGCAACTCCCAAGTGAAGAGAGTTTTGATTGACAATGGAGCATCGGTGGACATTCTTTTTCATGATGCCTTCTTGAAGATGGGATATACTGAGTCTCAGTTGACACCATCAAACATGCCCATATATAGGTTCAACGGAGTGGAGTCAAAAGTTGAGGGGACAATTCAGCTACCCATGACTATAGGGCAGGAGTCACGGGAAGCTACTGAGATGTTAAATTTCTTGGTTATCAAAGCTACATCCACATACAATGCTATCCTAGGTAGGACGGGACTACATGCTTTTAATGCGGTTGCCTCTACCTATCATTTAAAGGTTAAGTTCCCAACCAGTAGGAGAAGAGAAAGGGGATCAGAAGATGGCAAGGAGTTGTTATGTGGCTGCACTGAGGCCGGATGGAACCGGGGGACAGGTCCTCCCAATCGAGGATATGGATGTTCGAGAGAATGAAGAGCGGAGAGGAAAACCAGCAGAGGACTTAGTTCCCATACCTTTGGAGTTGGGAGATTCTGAGAAGGTTACTTACATCGGGGCATCTTTGAATGACCCCTTGAAAAACAAATTGATCACCTTCTTGCAAGACAATAGTGACGTCTTCGCGTGGACAACAGCTGACATGCCAGGGATAGATCCCCAATTGATAACACACAGCCTGAACGTGGACCCAAACCGGAAGACGGTGAAACAAAAGAAGAGAAATTTTGCACCTGAGAGGCAAGAAGCCATAAAACAAGAAGTTGACAAACTCCTAGAGGCAGGATTCATTGAGGAAATCCAGTTCCCGGAATGGTTGGCCAATCCTGTAATGGTCAAGAAGGCTAATGGAAAGTGGAGGATGTGTATAGACTTCACTGATCTGAACGACGCATGCCCATAGGACTGTTTTCCCTTGCCAAGGATCGATACGTTGATAGATGCCACGACTGGGCACGAGATGTTAAGCTTCATGGATGGCTTTAGTGGATATAATCAAATCAAGATGTATAAGGATGATATTCCTAAGGTATTGTTCATCACCGACTTCGGTGTGTATTGTTACCTGGTCATGGATTTTGGACTGAAAAATGCAGGAGCTACCTATCAGAGGTTGGTAAACAAGATTTTCATTCATCTCATTGGAAAGACTATGGAGGTTTATGTGGATGATATGCTGGTGAAAAGCCTACACAAGGTAGATCACATTGAGCACCTACGCGAGGCATTTGAAGTGCTGAGGCACCAAAAGATGATGTTGAATCCGGCCAAGTGTGCTTTTGGTGTTGGGTCAGGAAAATTTTTGGGTCTCATGGTCTCAAAACGGGGAATTGAGGCCAATCCCGACAAAATCAAGGCTATTTTGGACATGGAACCACCACGTTCTATAAGGGATGTACAGAAGTTAACCGGGAGGATTGCTGCGTTAGGGAGGTTCATCTCCAAATCCGGGGACAAGTGTTTGTCGTTCTTTAAAACCTTGAAGAAGGTAAAAAACTTTGAGTGGACAGAAGAAAGCCAAGAGGCCTTTGAGCAGGTGAAGAAGTATATGTCTGAGGCCCCGCTGTTGGCCAAGCCAAGTACGGGAGAAATCCTCTATCTTTACTTGGCAATTTCAGGTCAAGCTGTGAGTGCGGTGCTGGTAAAGGAGGAAAACAAGGTTCAGAAACCCGTATACTATGTGAGCAAAGTTTTACACGGAGTAGAGTTGAACTACTCCACTATTGAGAAGTTTGCCTTAGCATTGGTAACTGCCTCTAGGAAACTACAGCCCTATTTTCAGGCACATAAGATTGAGGTCCTTACAGGACAACCATTGAGGAATATTTTGCACAGCCCTAAAGCCAGTGGTAGGCTCATCAAGTGGGCAATTGAGTTGGGAGAATTCGATATTAAGTACAAGCCAAGGACGGCCATCAAAGCTCAGGCACTTGCTGACTTCGTGGTTAAATGCATCATTGACAACCAAGAAGTCGGGGGGCAGGAGATACCTCAGGAAGGCAATAAGGAAGACAAGGAACCCATGATAGAGGAGAAGGAAATCTGGATGCTCTATTTTGATGGGGCATTAAAAACAAAAACAAGTGGTGCAGGTCTTGTCTTACAAAGTCCCGATGGATTCATGATTGAATACGCCCTGAAGTTAAACTTTCCAACAACCAATAATGAGGTAGAATATGAAGCTCTGATAGCTGGACTTGGCTTAGCAGGAGCCCTAAGGGTCAAAATGTAACGGTCCCAAAATCCGGGGTACAGATTTGGGACCACCAACCACAATCAACATATTACTAACTTGGATATAAACATTAAATAAACTGATAATACATTAAAACCCCTTAACCAAGATCGTATACAGGTTATGGTATGAAACAAACTATCGAACTACATCATTACAACTCAATATCCGAATAAAAATATTATACATTTCTGTGAATAAATGAAATCACTATCTAACTCTATCTCCAACCTCGACAATCCTCAATCCACTATCTGGCGAGATCCATAACTTGAATGTCTCTTCTCGCTGCCCGGAGGTCAATACCCACTGTCCACTACTAGGTCTACTAAACTCCACTATCAACTGGAGAAAACAAACAAAAGCAAGAGTGAGCCAACAACGCTCAGCGAGTGCATAAAGTGATAACAATTTCAATATCGAAACAATCTGATAACAAGAGAATTTCAACTCATACTGTGAAAGAATCTGTGATATTACTTTTAAGTTGCCACGAGGGCCAATACTTCACCATTAATGAGGTGCAACAGGAACTAGAACAGATAAAAGTTTTGTTCAACTAGAATAAGCATTGTAAACTTCAAAGAAACCAGGCTTTAACAATTCAATACTGATACTCAAAATCTCAAGGTCAAATGATAATAATCGATAATAATACTTGGAAATTCATGGTCAAGCGATAAGAATCAATGTCCACTGGATATTCAACTTTGTAGATTAGAATTGGATTTTCATTTTGACGCAATGAGTTAAAGTGGATGATCAGTCACACTAAAACTCCGGATATACTCCCTGGGTATATCCAAATACTCAACTGGATCCATGGCCCATTTTGGCCTAAAACATAATACTCATATACTGACTGGCGTCCTCAGTCCTGAAAACATTTTCATTTAATAAAAACTTCCAATTCTATCTTTAATACTCAGGTCAGGTGACGGGACAATCGACCACCCTTGATTTCCAACAACTGGAACTCACGTCCAGAATGACGACTTAGGATTAGGAATTAATAAGAAACGAATTCATCGTCTGGTATCGACAAGTTCGATACCACATAGGGGAAATTATAAAGAACGTCAATTCATAAGGGTATCAGCAAGATCGATACAAATACTTCAAATTATAACCACAGCAGATTATGCAAAGAGATATTTCATTTGAGCAAGAATGGGGATATAATTTGCAATAAGATTCCAACAATGAAACTCTAGACTAAAGCAACGATATGGTCAAGTATCGGCATTTAATAAAACTTATTTCTGAAGAATTTGAGCTTCCATAAGCGGAGAAAACAGATTAGGACAATAATTGTAAAAACAGTTTCAATAGGAATAGGTTTAGATCAGCTCAGGGAACATTGTCCGAGTGGAAGTCCATTGATAAAAATATACTAGATCAGGCATTGTGCCAGCGGGTTTTCATAAAAGTTAAGAAGACTAGTTGTCCTTGTTTAGAAAATTTCTTAAGAACATTTGACAAAACTAAAAGAAATGGCATTCCGCTGATAAAATGTAAAAAAAAAAATATTTACAAGATTCTTTGTAAACCGACATGTGAATTATGGGTGGGGAAAATAAACAGCATTGGTAATTTAAAGAGGTCTATATATTATTTTTCAACTATACTTGACCAACTCATTCAATACGATAAATAAACTAAATTGCATCACTTGAACAATAAGTGACAAACAAAAACACTTGCATCGATTTACGGAGTTCCTGATCCTACCATGGATCCTCAACTCAATTTCACATCAGTCCTTACTGGTAATTTGCTACTTCACATCCATACCCTCGTCGACTTCGCTACTACCATTTTGTTCCAATTTCCACTTGTCCTTGCACTGCTCTCGGACTGGTCTCTTACTCGTACCTTTACAAATTCAAGTACCGCTTCAATGTCAAATCAAGCAAACTCTTATTTGCTCTACTCTACCCATACGCGTCCTATAACGCTTATACTCATGTATAAAAATATACACAATTACATATGGACATATCCAACTATATCCATATAGTAGTCTTAGTATAGTTACTAAGTCACATAAACACGGCACACAACCATTTCAAAACGGCACACCATATACTTAAACCCTTAGCAATCATAACATACTTTCAAGCATTGAAATCAAATAATTTAAATAGACTTTTAAATAAACTTGCAGGGGATTTTTAGAAAATTTCGGCATGAAGTATTCGTTTATCGGACTATGGGCACAGCCCCTCAATATCAATCAAACATAATTCAACCCTGCTTTTACAAAATTAAAGTTGCCTCAACTTGCAGCAACATAAAAGTAAACAATTAATGAAAAGTACCCGCCCGAACATGCGGCAACTAGCACATAAGAAATTTATATTAGCATTATCTACTACTTACGCTACATCAATAATCGTATTACTCACGCATTTTAATGATACACGTGACAATCAATCATTGATGTTCGTAAGCCCTATGGAACAACCCCTAGCACTAACTATTACTTACGCTATATCAATGATCGTATCACTCGAGCATATTAATTATACTGGTGACAATCAATCATTGATATTCGTAAGCCCGAGGATTTAGTCGAAGAGAATTACACAAGTCCGTAAATACTGACATTTAGAACTTATGATCTCTTTACGACTCCTCGCAGTTAAACTAAATAACATATAATATTCATAATTAGTAAAGCCATCTAATACTACGACTCGCTTTATACCATTTAGCACATAAGCATTTATCATTTAGTCAACTCGTATAAACTCCAACAATTTCAACTAGCACATAACAATTATAACTTAACAACTAACATCCACGATTGACAATCACTAATAGCAATTAACAATCACCATTGACTATCACCAAACCTAACAGATTATCGAATCCACAATTAAACCATCCATTATTAAACTTGAATATTATTCAAGTTCCCAAAATTATAAATTACTACTAGCACTTAACCAATAACAATTAATCATTACTATGCCCTTCAAATTAAATATAGAATTCGGATAATATTCATAATTAGCACATTGACACATTAACACATTAAACTCACAATAAGAATTTAATTAAATTACAATACTTAACTAATTAACATTTACTAATTCATACATTTAATCGAGCTCATAATTTAAAACTAATTAACTTCTAACAGTTAAACAATATTAAAATTTTACTACTAAAATACGGAAATTAAATAAATAAATGAATAGAAAATATACCATTTCCGATGCTTAAGCCCATAAAAAATTCTTCATCTCTCTCACTCCATCTCTCTCCCATCTCTCTCTCTCTCTCTCTCTCTCTCTCTTAACTGCTGCAGCACCGCGCAACACCGCGCCTTCTCCTTCTGCTACCTCGCGACTCCGACAACCACCGCCACCACCGGCGCTGGTATCTCCGGCGAGCTCAAGCCGCCGCCGCCTGGACACCACCGCTGCTTCCTCGCACTTCCAACCACCCTTCGCGTCTTCCTCTTCCACTGCACACACCACTCTTGTGTATACACACACACACACACACACACGAATCACAGTTACACACGCATATACATACATATATATCTCAATTAAATCCCAAATCAAAAACCCCCCATTTCTCAATTTCTTTCTCCTCTTTTGATCCTCTCTCTTCCCCATTTTTTTTTCTCTCGACTACTGTGGCTGCGTGTATGTGTTTTATGTTATATTGGGCTTGGCCCAATATACTCTTATTACCACTTTACCCTCTTTTTGGTCCAAATACACTGTAATAAACGACTTCTATAAATCACATTTAAATAAAACATTCGAAAAAAATTACACTTTTCATTTTTAAAATAACGAATATAAAATTACGAGCACACACATATTTTTAAAATATTTTTAGGATCAAAAATGAATTAAATATGAATTTTCAGAGATTTGATCCTTTAAATACAATAAAACTCTTAAAATCATTTTAAAATACTCAACCACCCAAATTAATCCACCCAACAAATTTAAAAACTCAATAAATATATAAAAATAATATTACAAAAGATTTCATGATTTTTAATCCCTCCAATAATTTTATAAAATTTACAGAGGATAAAAAATACATGATTTAAATACACTTAAATCCTCAAAAATACACATAAAAATATACTGACCTTCACGGCTCATACTAATCATCATATAAGCACATAAACAAAATTTTCACATACATTTCCACTTTCCAACAATACTCACATAATCAAATTCACAATTTATATAAAATAAATAATTCGAAATTCAAAATTTCTAGGGCGTTATATCCTTCACCCCTTAATAGGATTCTGTCCTCAGAATCAACGTTAAGGACACCATTAACAATTTTTCCTCAAACATCTTACTTTCACTTCCCGGGCTGCCTCTTCAACTCTAGGATTTCCCTTATCAACTCAAACTTTAACAGGCTCGTTCTGCGAGCCCTCCAATTCCGAAAAACTTTAAACTTTGACTTCCGAGTCTTTTCAACTCTAGACGCTTAACTCACGGGGATGAATATCTTTCCTCGACAATCAATATAACTTTTTCGCATAATGAACTATACATTGCGTTAAAACTATATTAACACGCCAATCCTTCGCAATAATACTACCGTGCATTTTGCCTAAATTTACCACGATCTACTCTTGGTATACTTCCCACGCTTTACTTATAGCCACACAATTTTAAATAGAACTTCGAGAAAGAATCTCGAGAAATTCTCTGATCGCTTCCACTCCGCTTTCTAGTACTATGTTGATCGAGAAGGGAATAATTAAAAAGTTTCTTCTTGCCTTTGGTCCTCTATTTTACCGAGTACCCAATTTGGGAACTTAACATCATTTCGTCCATTCTCAGTCGCATCCTTGCAATCGAATACTATAACCAAACACGTACGCCCTTAGAAACACATCAAGCATAATTCAATTAACAACTCGATTCTCACTTCTTATAAAATATTCTGGTTTGCTAAGTCTTTTGAAGAACATAGCCTCGATCATTTTCAGCTTTGGATAACTAACACACTTGTCACCTTGATTGTGACCTCACTTAATACAACCACAAGATTGAAATATCCCATTTATTACCAATCCTTCTGCCATCGCAACTTCACTCGATACCAATCGCGAAACAATTCCTCAATGATTTCCAATAGCTCCCGTTTTCATCAACATGAATCTTCCACTTAACCTGGATCGCCACTTATTTACATCTCCTAAAATGAACCTTCCTCAGATATTTTTTTTTTTTTTTGAAAAGAATATCAAGAAATCCTCAATCATTCTTACTCCTTTTTCACGTGCAATGTTACTTGAGAAGGGAATAATCGGAAAATTTCTATCCATCTCTTTTCTCATCGTTTTACCATGCAACCATTTCGAACTAATAACCATTCTTCTTAAATCATATATATTTTATTCGCAATACATTATTCTGTTTCCTCTGAAATCAACTTTCAAATCACTATTCTGCATATTTGACGAGTCCTCGAAGTTGACTTTACCCGCTACGACTTCAACATTTAACACCACTCACATTAGGATTCTGCATACTTGGAACCTTTCATGGTCATTCTCCATTGGATTGCATACACTTCACGAATCTTCGATCATCTTGATATGTGATCTACGATCAGATTAAATTCTGCGTCCAATTGCTGTTTGAAATCTTATTTGCTGAAATCTGATTTGACTTAATCATCCCTTTTCTGCTACCTTCTTCTTATACAAAACGACTTCATTCCTTTGATATAACAATTTCTTGATCTATTTGATTGCTAAGACTTCTATATCTGCTTTCGACTTCAGAACATCATTTTTCACATTTCTTAAGATCGAAATCTCCCCTTCATTAATAGGAAATAAATCCAATCCTGAATCATATTTGACTCTTTTTATAGTCGTCACAATCCACTTCCTGATAACTCCCCTTTATAATCGCATTGAATTTCTCGATTCCTTGATAATTGTAACAGTAGTCTTATTACTCTCTTCGTAATTTAACTAAGATCGATATGATACTATTTCTGACAAAAATTCCCATCTTTCCAAACTCATCACAAATAGTTTTGACTCCTGACTCTACTACTTGTTATCATACTGCCTTTCTGGTTACAGCCACAACCTCCCACATTTCTCTTAATAAGATCTCTAGGGATTCTATTCCCGAAATCTTGTTTTCTGACCATGGGATCTCGTTAATTTCTGCTAATTCTCTTTCTATAGGCAACCACGGTGCCCTTTTTCTCTTCTAACTCCACATCTTCGGGATTCCACATTCTTTTCTTAACTAAATTCTGCATGTCGTCTTATTTAGTCACTTCTGGAAACTTTCTGATTTCTCTGCCTTCCACCTTACTGACATTCTACTTCATCTTGGTTAACTTTCCACCATCCTTGTTAACCATGATTTCTCACACTGGCTTGCATAAGTTATTCACTCCATATATTCATCTTACCCCTCATTCAGTCTTAGCCCTTGTTAATTCTTACAAACCTTTTCGTTCTGCTTTGCTCAATTCATCTCTCCTTGATTCTACCATCTTATGACATTCCATTTACTACCTTCACCTTACCATAGGTGTCTAAAACAGTCCTTCTTTAACATTGAACATCTCATACCCAAAATCTTCGTTACCATTCTCTTTTCATCATTTAACAACATTTATAATCATAGACTCTCATTTACTATCTTTTCTCCCTTATTCAATTCTCGTTAGCCTCAATTCTCGTTCATAATTCCTCGAATCAGTATAAGTACTGATTTGACATTACATACCCGTCTTAGTCACCAAATTCTTAAACTTGTACAACCAATTCTTCGTCAGCATAATTGTAGTTAAATCACTTAAGACGTCGTCACGTCTAACCTCGCATCTCTTCATCATTAGGAATTTTGAAGTCATCGGATTTCCGACATAGGAGGTCAACGAAATGAAGGGGGTATCAATATGAATATATACTGAGTTTGTTTGACAAAACTTTTATAAAGGAATTCAACCGAGAGATCAATATGATATTTAAACTATTTTCAGGTTGTATTTGTCACTTGGTTAACCACCATAGTACATAAGGATGGCCAGTCCTTAGTACCTTCATGACAAACACAATCAGTGGCGTCCCACTGGACTTCTATCACAAAGATAAGATGTCCCTGAATCCCCTATCTGCATAGGTTGTTCATCTCAGCTGGAGAGAAGAAAATCAAGCATTCATGATAATGAAAGGGATTCAAGAGTTTCAAAATATTTCTTGTAAAGTTGGATCAAATACCATCTGAAAATATAAATATTTCTAAAAGAATGGAATTGAATTCGAATAAATTTGATATACGAAACCCATCATCAATTGATGGATATCAGACTTTTCAATAGATACTCCAACTACTGATTAGGCAAACATTTAAGAAATTCCTATTTATTCATAGTCTCACTCTTGTCGACTAAGCACTAATATACCTAGCTGCCAAAACCGGTCTGACAATAATGAGTTGAATAAATAAGAAGATCTCAATTCATTCTCGATTTTGAACCATCACTGCACAACGAATGCCTCAACAACGATACCAACCGGGAATTAATTTACGATAATTCAAAGAAAGAATAGGGAATGTCTTCAGATAATGACTTGGAACGAATCAATAATTAGGGGTGCACGACTACGCTTAACCTTCAATCCTTGCTAATACTCACTTCTCACTTCGCATTCTTAATCTTCTCGTACCATCTCCAAAACGTCCATATCGAAACTAATCTCGTAGGATATTCTAAATTCTACGCGAAAATCTCAAGATAATGTCTCTCGGGATGATAGCTCCAGCTGCCCACTTAGCTTATGCCGCTTTGGGTTCGCTGTTTTGCTAATAGCTCGATCCTTAAACGATTCGAAATTCTACTCGCGCGACATGCCGAAAGATCGATTAACGTCGTAACGCTTGCCGAAGTATCCTAACGCAATCCTCGTCCTAAACTATTCTACCCGACATCTATCTTATACGCGTATCCTAACCTTCCTATTTTGTTTCAGTGACCATAACCCATAGCTCTGATACCAACTTGTAACGGTCCCAAAATCCGGGGTACAGATTTGGGGCCACCAACCACAATCAACATATTACTAACTTGGATATAAACATTAAATAAACTGATAATACATTAAAACCCCTTAACCAAGATCGTATACAGGTTATGGTATGAAACAAACTATCGAACTACATCATTACAACTCAATCTCAGAATAAAAATATTATACATTTCTGTGAATAAATGAAATCACTATCTAACTCTATCTCCAACCTCGACAATCCTCAATCCACTATCTGGCGAGATCCATAACTTGAATGTCTCTTCTCGCTGCCCGGAGGTCAATACCCACTATCCACTACTAGGTCTACTAAACTCCACTATCAACTGAAGAAAACAAACAAAAGCAAGAGTGAGCCAACAACGCTCAACGAGTGAATAAAGTGATAACAATTTCAATATTAAAACAATCTGATAACAAGAGAATTTCAACTCATACTGTGAAAGAATCTGTGATATTACTTTTAAGTTGCCACGAGGGCCAATACTTCACCATTAATGAGGTGCAACAGGAACTAGAACAAATAAAAGTTTTGTTCAACTAGAATAAGCATTGTAAACTTCAAAGAAACCAGGCTTTAACAATTCAATACTGATACTTGAAATCTCAAGGTAAAATGATAACAGTCGATAATAATACTTGGAAATTCATGGTCAAGCGATAAAAATCAATGTCCACTGGATATTCAACTTTGTAGATTAGAATTGGATTTTCATTTGGACGCAATGAGTTAAAGTGGATGATCAGTCACACTAAAACTCCGGATATACTCCCTGGATATATCCAAATACTCAACTGGATCCATGGCCCATTTTGGCCTAAAACATAATACTCATATACTGACTGACATCCTCAGTCCTGAAAACATTTTCATTTAATAAAAACTTCCAATTCTATATTTAATACTCAGGTCAGGTGTCGGTACAATCGACCACCCTTGATTTCCAACAACTGGAACTCACGTCCAGAATGACAACTTAGGATTAGGAATTAATAAGAAACGACTTCATCGTCTGGTATCGACAAGTTCGATACCACATAGGGGAAATTACAAAGAACGTCAATTCATAAGGGTATCAACAAGATCGATACAAATACTTCGAATTATAACCACAACAGATTATGCAAAGAGATATTTCATTTAAGCAAGAATGGGGATATAATTTGCAATAAGATTCCAACAATGAAACTCTAGACTAAAGCAACGATATGGTCAAGTATCGGCATTTAATAAAACTTATTTCTGAAGAATTTGAGCTTCCATAAGCGGAGAAAATAGATTAGAACAATAATTGTAAAAACAGTTTCAATAGGGATAGGTTTAGATCAGCTCAGGGAACATGTCCGAGTGGAAGTCCATTGATAAAAATATACTAGATCAGGCATTGTGCCAGCGGGTTTTCATAAAAGTTAAGAAGACTAGATGTCCTTGTTTAGAAAATTTCTTAAGAACATTTTACAAAACTAAAAGAAATGGCATTCCGCTGATAAAATGTAAAAAAAAAAATTTACAAGATTCTTTGTAAACCGACATGTGAATTATGGGTGGGGAAAATAAACAGCATTGGTAATTTAAAGAGGTATATATATTATTGTATATATATTATTTTTCAACTATACTTGACCAACTCATTCAATACGATAAATAAACTAAATTGCATCAGTTGAACAATAAGTGACAAGCAAAAACACTTGCCTCGATTTACGGAGTTCCTGATCCTACCATGGATCCTCAACTCAATTTCACATCATTCCTTACTGGTAATTTGCTACTTCACATCCATACCCTCGTCGACTTCGCTACTACCATTTTGTTCCAATTTCCACTTGTCCTTGCACTGCTCTCGGACTGGTCTCTTACTCGTACCTTTACAAATTCAAGTACCGCTTCAATGTCAAATCAAGCAAACTCTTATTTGCTCTACTCTACCCATACGCGTCCTATAACGCTTCTACTCATGTGTACAAATATACACAATTACATATAGACATATCCAACTATATCCATGTAGTAGTCTTAGTATAGTTACTAAGTCACATAAACACGGCACACAACCATTTCAAAACGGCACACCATATACTTAAACCCTTAGCAATCATAACATACTTTCAAGCATTGAAATCAAATAATTTAAATAGACTTTTAAATAAACTTGCAGGGGATTTTTAGAAAATTTCGGCATGAAGTATTCGTTTATCGGACTATGGGCACAACCCCTCAATATCAATCAAACATAATTCAACCCTGCTTTTACAAAAATAAAGCTGCCTCAACTTGCAGCAACATAAAAGTAAACAATTAATAAAAAGTACCCACCCGAACATGCGGTAACTAGCACATAAGAAATTTATATTAGCATAATCTACTACTTACGCTACAACAATAATCGTATTACTCACGCATTTTAATGATACACGTGACAATCAATCATTGATGTTCGTAAGCCCTAGGGAACAACCCCTTGCACTAACTATTACTTACGCTATATCAATGATCGTATCACTCGAGCATATTAATTATACTGGTGACAATCAATCATTGATATTCGTAAGCCCGAGGATTTAGTCGAAAAGAATTACACAAGTCCGTAAATACTGACATTTAGAACTTATGATTTCTTTACGACTCCTCGCAGTTAAACTAAATAACATATAATATTCATAATTAGTAAAGCCATCTAATACTATGACTCGCTTTATACCATTTAGCACATAAGCATTTATCATTTAGTCAACTCGTATAAACTCCAACAATTTCAACTAGCACATAACAATTATAACTTAACAACTAACATCCACGATTGACAATCACTAATAGCAATTAACAATCACCATTGACTATCACCAAACCTAACAGATTATCGAATCCACAATTAAACCATCCATTATTAAACTTGAATATTATTCAAGTTCCCAAAATTATAAATTACTACTAGCACTTAACCAATAACAATTAATCATTACTATGCCCTTCAAATTAAATATAGAATTCGGATAATATTCATAATTACCACATTGACCCATCAACAACCATTTTTTTTTCTCTCTTCCCCATTTTTTTTCTCTCGACTACTGTGGTTACGTGTATGTGTTTTATGTTATATTGGGCTTGGCCCAATATACTCTTATTACCACTTTACCCTCTTTTCGGCCCAAATACACTGTAATAAACGACTTCTATAAATCCCATTTAAATAAAACATTCGAAAAAAATTACACTTTTCATTTTTAAAATAACGAAAATAAAATTACGAGCACACACATATTTTTAAAATATTTTTAGGATCAAAAATGAATTAAATATGAATTTTCAGAGTTTTGATCCTTTAAATACAATAAAACTCTTAAAATCATTTTAAAATACTCAACCACCCAAATTAATCCACCCAACAAATTTAAAAACTCAATAAATATATAAAAATAATATTACAAAAGATTTCATGATTTTTAATCCCTCCAATAATTTTATAAAATTTACAAAGGATAAAAAATACATGATTTAAATACACTTAAATCCTCAAAAATACACATAAAAATATACTGACCTTCACGGCTCATACTAATCATCATATAAGCACATAAACAAAATTTTCACATACATTTCCACTTTCCAACAATACTCACATAATCAAATTCACAATTTATATAAAATAAATAATTCGAAATTCGAAATTTCTAGGACGTTATACAAAAACCTTAAAGTTTGTGAAGATTCAAGGCTGGTTGTGGCCCAAGTCAATGGAGAGTTTGAGGCAAGTGATGAAACCATGGCTAAATACTTAAGGCTTGTGAAAGTAATAATGACTCAATTTGATGAGTGCTACATTGAGCACATTCCGAGGGAGGAAAACACCAAGGTTGATGCCTTATCCAAGTTTGTCTCCTCTGAGATAGAGAATTACTCTGGAAGTGTCTACTTCCAAGTTCTGAGAACCCCTAACATTGATTCAAAGTTAGTCGCACCTATTGGGGTGAGGGAATGTTGGATAGATCCCATAAAAGCACACCTCGAGACTGGTTGGCTCCCGACTAATGCCATGGAGGCACGAAAATTATCTGTGAGAGCGTTGAGGTATGCTCTGATTGAAGGGATACTCTACAAGATATCTTTTGTGATTCCGTATCTAAAGTGTTTGAGGCCCGAGGAGGCAAAATCAGCTATTGAGGAGGTCCATGAGGGAATTTGTGGACAACACTTGGGGGCAGGGCCCTAGCTCACAAGATAGTCAGACTCAGTTTCTATTGGCCTGAGATGATGGTTGATGCCAAAGAGTACGTGAAAAGGTGTGATCGGTGCCAGAAACATGCACCATTGGTTAGGCAACCACCAGAGATGTTGACATCTGTTAGCTCTCCCATTCCCTTTGCTATGTGGGGAATGGACATACTTGGGCCTTTTCCTATGGCCACTGCTCAAAGGAAGTTCCTGGTTATGGCTATTGATTACTTCACAAAGTGGATTGAGGCCAAACCTTTGGCTAAAATCACAACCAAGCAAGTCATTTAGTTTTTCTGAGAAAACTTCATGTGTAGGTATGGAATACCACGAATCCTGGTTACGGACAATGGACTACAATTTAACAACAAAGAGTTTAGGGATTATTGTGATGAGAATGGAATTGAACTTTGGTTTACCTCGGTTGCCCACCCTCAAGCTAATGGGCAGGCCGAGGTTGCCAATCGAATCATCCTTGACAGACTTAAGAAAATGGTGGAACGCTCCAGAAACACTTGGGTGGATGAGTTACTACCCATACTCTGGGCATACTGAACCACATGCAAGGTGACTACTGGGGCAACTCCATTCATGTTAGCCTACGGGGATGAAGCTGTAGTACCCGTGGAAATCATGCATGCATCTCCACGAGTGGAGGCCTTTGAACTAGACACCAATGAGGAAGGGATGAGACTAGCCCTCAATCTGATCGACGAAGTAAGGGATGAAGCCCATGCTAGGAATACGGAGCATCAGAAGCAAGCTTCCTTCTACTACAACCTAAGGGTGAAAGAGATGTTCTTCCGTCAGGGGGACTTAGTACTCAAAAAGATTGAAGCATCCGGAGTTGGACAAAAAGGAAAGCTGGCACCAAATTGGGAAGGCCCATATCGGGTCAAAAGCACACTGGGTCGAGGATCATACAAGTTGGAGACTGTAGAAGGGAACGAGGTGCCTCGCACTTGGCACGCATTGAATCTCAAGGTCTATTATGTTTGATTATCCTATGAAGGATGTAGCTTATATCTATTATGAAAGTAGAAATAAGGTCGACGAAACCATTTTGGAGTTTTTTAAACTCTGAGTAGTAAGTAGAGTATTATGTAAGGGCTAGGCCCATTTCAAGTTTTAATGCAATTTGGTTTTCTCCTCCTTTAGTTGTTGTTTTATGTCTGTTATGTGTCAAAGCATATTTAAAATTGCTAGCTAAAGTAAGCCAAAATACAAAAGGCAAAACAACTAAATGAAAGGAAAAATTCGAAGATGCATAAAACAAATAAACGAGAGCCCGAAGGCTATAAGTTGTGGGTTACAATTAAAGAAGGCAAAACACTAAAAAACATGCCACGTAGGGCCTAGAATAAATAAAGCTCAAGGAGCCTTAAGGGCAGCCTTGGCAGCCTTAGTAGCCTTAGCAGACCTGCCCGAACTTTTTGAAGCTGAAGCTCTATCGGAGCTGGTGGCAGTAGTCGACTCCTCGGCATCAACCTAAAGAGGGGAGTGCTCAGGGTCTAAAATCCTATCTGTAGCATCATCCCCCTCCTCCTTTTCCTCATCATCCTCCTCCATGGGAGTAATTCTCTGAGACTCCAACAGTCTAGCCAGCTCCAAAGGGGCCTCGGGGCAGGGGATATCTCCTATCTAGAACAACCCGGGATGCCTTTCAGAAACAGCATCTAAAGCCCCTTTCCAGCCATTAAAGTAGTTGGCTGGATAGACAAGCTCATCATGCTTAGCCATAACCTTCTGGAAGTCCTCGGAGTCCATGTAATCATCAATGATATCCTCCTTGCCTTGGCGAAGCTCAGCAATGCTGCCGTAGGCCTTCTCCAGCTCCCCCTCCTTTGCCTTCAACTTCTCTTCCAAGTCTGCAACTTGGGCCCTCGACTGATCAAGATCCTTCTTATGAGTCCCAGCTTGAGTTCGCCAAGATTTGGCATGATGCATTTAAACTAAATGGAAAGTAAAACATTTAAACTAAAAGAGAAGTAAAATGCTTACAGTAGCAAGAGCCTGGGTTCCCAGCGACTCGACTGCCTCCAAATCACGAGAAAGAACGATGTCACGATAGTCAGCGGGGGTGACCGAGTGATAGGACCAATCCCTCGAATGTTTAGTGTCCCCCACCACTGAATCTTGCTTCCTAATGCCCCAAGTAGGCCGAAACACAGAAGTCTTAGCCGAGGAGGCAGCCCCATTTCCCTCATCCGCATCAACAGCCCCATGGGGTCTCAAAAAAGCTGGCTCCATGGGTTGACCTCTAGGGTCTTTAGCAGCTCGCTTTCTCTTCATACGGGGAGTTTCCCCAGCCAAATGCTCTTGGAGCTCATTTATGGCTCTAGCAGCTGAAAAATCAAAGGCAAAGTTAATGACAACAAAATATATAACATGTAAAAGAATGAAAAGCTAAGTGAAAGAATGGTGGGGTTTACCCTTATCAGTGACAGATGAAAGACCCACAGACTTGAGGGAAAATTCCTCAAAAAGAGTGAAGAAGTAAGTTTCCCCTTTGTCTGCAATAAGGGTGTTGAAAGCAGCTCTTTCGGCATCATTTAGCTCAATATCATCTGAATTTCCATCAATTACCTTCCTAAAGGAGCTACGAAAGAGGGTGCCCCAATCACCCCCTCCCACACAAGGTACATGAACTCCTCTTTCCATTTATGGTTATTATCAGGAATTGAAGAGGGGTCGTAGATTTTTGGGATCGTAGCACGAAGGCTGATATATACCCAGCCAGGATAATTGATTGCGCTATTTTTAAATTGAAAAATCTTCCTAAAAAGAGGAACAGATAGTGGGAAATTGTTTTTTAAACAAAGAACCATGAAACAAAAAATGGCTCTCCAAGCATTTGGGACTAGCTGGCAAGGATTTATCTGAACATCCGCCAATAAGGTGGGAATGAAATTATGAAAAGGGAAACGGAGCCCAGCCATGATAGCATCTTTGTATATGTAAAGGGCATGGGGTTTCCAATGACAGGAACGATCCCCAGGTTCAGCTGGGACTAATTTTAAGGGGGAACGAACATTGAAGAGTTTGTTAATTTTTTTGATTTTTTCACATCAAAGAACTTCGAATGATGATTCTAGGAATCTAATGCAGAAATAGAAGGATATTCATCTCCTCTTTGATTAATCATATCAATGAAGGAAGTATATTTAGAACGGATGGGAGGGAAAGAGGTACCTCGTGATGATGCACTCATCGCTCAGCCTCTAAGCTTCTCTGTCATCCGCCATTGATATTCTTACAATGAATGCTTCAATAGATGATCTTCAAGAAAAACCCAGAAAACCACCTTGGTGAAAGGACTTTGGCCAGAAACTTCTTGTCGGAAAACGCTTGAAGCTTGGAGCTCTCGAGAGAAATTCTAGTGAAATGTTTGAGTAGAAGTGAGAAATGAGAAATAAACTCACAATATTTTATACTAGAAACAGCCGGTTATTTAGCCGGTTAAAGGGGTATGGCAACCGGCTATAGCCGGTTAAGGCCCCATGGCCCAAATCAAGGCCCAGAATCTAGAAACTTATAGAAGATGTGAGAAGAATCGAGAATCTCTTTTAAAAAAAGGGGGCATATCCAAATGAGAATAAAGAAAAAATGAAAACACCTGCGATATCAATCCAGGTCGTATGATGAGCTCGTATACTTCACGAACACCCCAATTATTGGTCTTTACATGACCTCAATTCATGTCGTGAATTGAGATCGTAGACCTCACGAACACTCCAGTTATTGGACCTTACACGACCTCAATTCAGGTCGTGAATTGAGCTCGCAGACCTCACAAGCAGTTGTAATAATGGTCATTACACGAACTCAATTCAGTTCAAGAATTGAGCTTGTAAATTTCACGAGCTTGTCAATTCTGAAAGGATACACGACCTCAAACCACCTCGTGGGGATGAGGTCGAGAACAACACGAAGAGGCCAGTTCATCAACCTTATACGACCTCAAACCATTTCGTAGGTCGAGATCACGACCTCAATCCACCTCGTGGTTTGAGGTCAAAATGTTTGCGACCGGGCTGCTTTTAAGACTATGGACGACCTCAATCCACCTCGTGAAATGAGGTCGCAGGCAGCTCGACGAGCTCAATTTGCTACCCTTGGACGACCTCAATCCAGGTCGAGGATTGAGGTCGAAGAACTCACGACCAGGCTGTTTTGGTGACCTTGTACGACCTCGATCGTGGTCGAAAAATGAGGTCGTAGGACCCACGACCTGGGCACCTCTTCACGACCTCGATCTAGGTTGAAGGTCTGCAGAAAATCTTGGAAATTGTTAAAAATGGTTGTATTTTGGAAATTGAAATCCAAAAATTCTGGAAAAGTTAAAAAGTGAAACTTTTATGCTTGAAGCACAATTTAGTTCTAAAAAAATACCCGTGGGTACTAGAAAAATCCTAAAAGATAGGATAAATACGGTAAAGTACGAGGAGTTTTATAATTCTTTGAACTAAATGAACAAAGTTCAATAACAAAAATTATTGGAAAATAATTGTTTAGCCTCGAATAAGGCAAATCGTCGTAAACGTGTAGGTCGCTCCACACTTTACATTCATGACGATATCAGTGAAATACTACTGTATCAAAACTCTTATTAACTTCAAAGAAAACCTGATCAGTTTTCTTAGAAGTTGGGGGGCAAATGATATGGGCTGAAAGTAAGCACTAGAGACATATTTAATATTGCATTAAATGAACCTAGGTTGGTCCAAGTTAAAGCTCGTTAATGAGGCCCGAAACCCAAAATAAATAATAAATTCGTAGTTGGTAAATCAGCCAAATAAGGAACTTTGTAATTGAGTTCGAAAAGGAAACTAAATCATATTAGGAGCAGCCTCCAAGGCATATATCCCCGATACTTATCTTCTTATCTTTTGGAAGGCTCTAGAATTGGGACTAAGCTGTGACTTGCCCACCAAGTCTCCTAATTCAACTCTTATTCTAGGGTTTTCATCACCTATATAAGGACCTGTTCCTCCACAAACAGAACTACATTTTTTAGCTTGATTCTTGATATTTGCAAGATACGTAGGCATCTTGTGAGGACCCGAGTTAAGTCACGAAACACTTGATCAGCCATTAAAGCTCGAAGCTTCCTAAACCCTAGCATTAAATATGCAGTAAATACACCCTACTTTTCGTTCCACAACAAACGTTATTGCAATCAAATAAAAAATTGTTAAATTCTAATATTTCAATTATATAATTAAATTTAAAAAGTTTCATTTATTATTTTTTTAAATTTTATAGTTATGTTTTTTTATTTAATTATAAACAAATAGTAAATTTATTTTTTTAAATCTATCTATACTATTATATTAAAGCCGAAAGATTAAAAGTTTGTCGGTTTAGTTTGTCGGTTTGGTTATCTTAATTATTAAAATAAATAATGACATAATATAATTAATGGTAATTCGCCATTGCCATTTTCACATTTACTTATAGTTGAAGATATTACCTTTTATAAAAACATCAATCGTACCATATTTTCAAATCATTAATATTTTCTTTCTAATTAAAATATTTTACCTTTTTTCTTTAAAACTAATCTTAAAATCATTAATATATACCCAAAAATATCACACCATATTTTCAATTATTAATAAAATATATTAAAAATTCCTAAATGTTGTTCATAATAAGGAAACATTAGTATAATCTGTAAATATGAGTATATTAAATTATATTAAATTAAAATTAAAAAATGATTAAAATAATAATTATATAAAAATATAATTGTAATATTAACTAAAATTTAATAAACACCTAAAATATTGTATCTTCCAATCAATTTGAAAGACGTTTACTTTTAATTGAAGATATTACCCTTTATACACACTTAAAATATCATATATTTCAATCATTAATATTTTTTTCCTAATTAAAATAGTTACCTTTTAATTTAAAACATAATTTTGCAATCATAATCTTCCAATCAATAATATTTCTTTTCTAATTAAAACATATTACCTTTTAATTTAAAATTTAATATTACAATTATTAAATATACCCAAAAATATCACATCATATCTTTCAATCACTAATAACAATATATAATAAAAATCCGTATACAACGAATAATTACCGTTAGATTTTTAGCAAAAAAATCAGAACCGTTAGATCTGATGATTAAATATTTTATATGATTAAGTTACTTTACAAAACATTCAAGATTCAAATTTCGTCAAAGACGTATTTAATTTAAAATTTCATAATATCTATACTATTATATAAAAGCCGAAACATTAAAAGTTTGGTCGGTCAGTCGGTCGGTACGGTACGATACCTGTTGATTTTACTTATTTACCCTTACTCAATTACATATAAAATCCATCCTACTAACTAATCAATTTCCTTTTCAAGTTAAATATATTATCTTTTCTATTTTTTAATAACTAAATAATTTCCTTTTTCAGATAAAATACAATATCATTTATATTTTATCTAACTAAAATTTCTCCTTTATTAATCAATTTCTCGTTTCAGATTAAACATATTACCTTTTTTATTTTTCAATAACTAAATAATTTTCTTTTTCAGATAAAATACAATATCTATTACATTTTATCTAACTAAAATTTCTCCTTTTTTAAAAACACTACAAGCAATTTTGTTTAATAAAATAACATAATTATATTATAATTACTATTAACTAATCAATTACCTTTTTTAGTCAAAATACATTACATTTTTTCTTTTCTCTAACTAAAATCTCTCTTTTTCCAATTATATCATGGACGGTTACTTTTTCAGCCAAAACACGTTACCTTTTTTCTTTTCTCTTACTAAAACCTCTCTTTATCCAATTATATAACGGGAGTTTCAATTTAATAAAAATAAAATAATAATATTATTATACTAATAATTAACTTATTACCTTTTCAGCTAAAACGTATCATCTTTTCTATTTTTTCTAATTAAATTCCCTTTTTTCCTCTATAAATATCACGGGCAACATTCTTTCTCGTTTTCTAAAAACTATGAGCAATTTTATTTGGTAAAATAACATAATTAAATTATAGTTACTATAAACTAATCAATTATCTTTTTCATATAAAACAATTTCTTCTTTTTTAAAAGACTATGAGCAATTTTGTTTAATAAAATAACATAATTATATTATAATTACTATTAACAAATCAATTACCTTTTCCAGTCAAAACACGTTACTTTTTTTTTTCAAACTAAAATATCTCTTTTTCCAATTATATCATGGACGGTGGTTACCTTTTTCAGTCAAAATACGTTACTTTTACTCTTTTCTTTTACTAAAACATCTCCTTTCCAATTATATCTCGGGCGATTCTATTTAATAAAAATAAAATAATAAAATAATTATACTAATAATTAATCGATTACATTTTCAGCTAAAATGTATCATTTTTATAATTTTTTCTAATTAAATTCCCTTTTTTCTAGAAATATCAGGGGCAACATTAATTTCTCATTTTCTAAAAATCATGAACAATTTTATCTAGTAAAATAACATAATTAAATTAAAATTACTATAAACTAATCAATTACCATTTTTCACATAAATCATGTCATCTTTTTAATTTTCACGTTACCTTTCCATTTTCTTTAACTAAAATCTCTCTTTTTCCAATTATATCACGGGCGGTTATATTTAATACAATATACTAATAAATTATAATATTAATAATTAACCGATTACCTTTTTCAACTAAAACTTATCATCTTTTCTATATTTTCTAACTAAAATCTCTCTTTTAATAGAAATATCACGGACATTATTAATTTCCCCTTTTCTAAAAACATTACGAGCAATTGTATTTAGTAAAATAACGTAATTAAATTATAATTACAATAAACTAATCAATTACATTTTTGACCTAGAACATGTTACATTTTTAATTTTTTCTAACTAAATCCTCTTTTTTTGAAATCATAGCACGAGCATTCTATTTAATAAAATAAAATAATAATTTTATAATTACTAATAATTAACTTACCTTTTTCAACTAAAATCTATCATCTTTTCTATATTTTCTAACTAAAATCCCTTATTCTCTAGAAATATCACGGATAACATTTTTATAATTATTATCAAATCATTTCATATAAAAATTTTAGCCACAAAAATTCATGTTTTAAAAAATTAATTTAAATTAATGAAAAAAATTAATGTAATATTAAAAAAATCCGTGCATCGCACGGGGTTTAAGCTAGTAAGTTTTAAAAGATGCATATCATTAATTAAATTTATATATATTATTTAAATATAAACTAAAATAATTATTAAAAATAATAATTATTTAAAAATATAATTATATAATTATAACATAAAATAAATTTATTTCATATAAAAAACCCGTGCATCGCACGGGTTATAAGCTAGTACTATATTATAATAGCCGAAACATTGAAATTTGGTCGGTCGGTCATTCGGTATGGCACTTTGTGCTTTTACTTAATTACCCTTACTTAATTACCCTTATTTAGTTATTTTTTACTTAATTTCCTATATCATGGTACTTATTTATTTATTAATTATGGACAATTATATTTTATAAAACAAAATAACGATATTATAATTCCTAATATCTAACCAATTACCTTTTTTTAACAAAATCACAATATTTTTTTAATTTTTCTAAATAAAACATCTCTTTTTCCAAAAATATCATGGATCGTTCTATTTAATGAAATAAACTAATAATATTATAATTACTAATGACTAACTAGTTATCTTTTTCTGTAAAAATGTAATATGTTTTCTATATTATTATATTATAATAGCAAACATTGAAAGTTCAGTCGACCGGTACGGTACTTTGTGTTTTTACTTAATTACCCTTACTTAGTTATTTTTTACTTAAATTTTCTATATTATGTACATATTTATTTTGTAGTAAGGACTATTCTATTTTATAAAACAAATTAACGATATTATAATTTCCTAATATCTACCAATTATCTTTTTTGACTAAAACACAATATCTTTTCTAACTTTTATAACTAACACTTCTATTTTTCCAAAAATATCATGGGTCTTCTATTTAATGAAATAAACTTATAATATTATAACTGCTATTAACTAACTGATTATCTTTTTCAGCAAAAACGTATTATCTTCTCTATATTTTCTAACTAAAATATCTCTTTTTCTAAAAATATCATTGTCAACATATATATAAATCATACTATTATATTAAAACCGAAACATTGAAAATTTGTCGGTATGGTTTTCGATATGGTTATTCTAATTACTAAAATAAATAATAACATAATATAATTAATAGTAATTAGCTGATTGTCATTTTCACATTTATTGTTAGTTGAGCATGTTAGCTTTTACAAACACCCAAAAACATTAATCGTACATTCGTACCATATTCTTCCTATCATTAATATTTTCTTTCTAATTAAAACACGTTACCTTTTTGATTTGAAACTAATCTTATAATCATTACTATATACCCAAAAATATCATTACAATCCGTATACGTTGATTATAATAAGAAAATATTAGTATAATCCATCAATATGAGTATATTAAATTATATTATATTAAAATTATTAAAGATAATGATTACATGAAAACATCATTGCAATTTAAATAAAATTTATAACATAATAAAAAAATCGTGCATCGCACGGGCATCGAAAGTTTGTTGATTCGGGTTTTGACACGGTCCAACTAATTATTAAAATAAATAATAAAACAATATAATTAATGTTAATTAGTTAATTGCCTTTTTAAATTAAAAGCCATTTTCTTTTAACTGAGTTTATTACTTTTAATAAACAACTAAAATATCGTATCTTTTAATCAATAATATTTTTTTTAATTAAAGCACATTAATTTTTAATTTAAAACATAATCTTGCAGTAATTAATATATACCCAAAAATATTGGTTGGCTAAATTATAGATAACCAGAAAGGCGTTTTGCTCCAATGACGTAAGGCATAACCGTTGGCTATATTTGAAAAACGAAATGTTATTATCAAAATGGTAGTAAGAAAGATATATAGAAAAAGATAAATCAGTGATTCTTTAAATGAAGATTACTTCATGAATCACAAAAGTGGTTGCTAAAAAATGTTGTCCAAACCCAACACTCTTGGAAAGGGTTTGATACGGAAAATTATTTAATTAGCACAGCAGAATTCCCCAAACTAGGACGCACACATTGTATGATTAACCCTAAAGGGAAAGCTAATAGGTATTAGATTTACACATTATAGGTATTGGAATTATTATAAAATTCTGCCTATCTGTGCTGTCATTAATGGTTACTAGGTCCAAATGTTGATATTGTCTTGCTGAAAATTTTGTAATATCTATAGAAGGTATCTCACAGAACTTAAAATATTCCTTTAGCACAATGAATTCCCAATTTGATTACTCTTGGTTTGCAACTAATCTATTACAAGTTAACAAGTATGTGTATTGAGAGGCACATGCCGGTATATTAAATGAATAATAACGTTTGCTTTTATCATTATGTAGAACCATTGGTCTAGGCCAGGAGCAAGAGTGCAGGTTTGTAGGACATGTGAAGATTGAAGGAGCATGGAAGAAGCAAAATAGCCAAACACTACTGGAGTGAAGATTAGAAGGAGCAGAAGAACTGGAGTTCTTATTAATCACATGTTTTTAATCCTGTTACTGAATGTAAACATATGAAGATCTCAATTTTATATTTCCAAATGATTTAAATTGGTGTGGTAAACTAGCTGGTCAGTAGTTTTGTGGTAAACGGTTATTTTTCTGAATTATTATGCAAGGCTAGTAATTTTTTTTCTTAAAAAATTTGGGTTTAATTTCGGTTTTCCGTATTAACGGAAATTTAATTTCGGTTAGGTTTTGGTAGCGAAATTTAATTTTGGTTCAGTTGTGGTAGCCTTCTTCCAACATTTTCTGTTTCGGTTAACAGGAATATGTTCATAGTGAGGTATGTTAAAAGTATTTGTATGTGTAATTTTAATAAAAATTTGTTATTCATGATGATTTATAGAGAGTTCGATACTAGTGTATCTAATCAAAGGGATACCCTTTGGTTAGATAATATTTATATAATATAGTTTATTTCATATTTATTTATATATCATATTGTAATTAATTGTTTAGGTTTATCTTTTAAATCAGGTATATCAGTTTTAATCAACATTGTTGTGACTCATTATTTTTCTTGTTTTTACAGGTACAAGTGGATTAATCGGGTGTTCTCTTTTCAGACATTAAGATTTTATTTGTCTAAATCTCCGGTGACATCTTGCATGTCCCTCGGTTAGACGATAACCTTTTTGAATGAAAGAACTCCGATCCTGATCATTGTATTTCGGTACAATTATTCATTTATGTGAAACTAAGTCTTGTCAAAAAAAAAAGAATTGTGGGGGAATAGAGAAAAATATAATTTAGGGTGGAAGATTTGGCGGGAGGAGAGATGGGAAAAGGAGGGAGATGACATGGAGGGTTTACGGATCTGTAAGGGTTTGATAAATAGGGGCGAGGTTATGTATAATAATTTTTAATTACAGATGTGCGTTAGAAGAGTCACTTTTCCATCTCAGTAGCAAAACTCTCATGCCACGTCAGTTATAGCTAACAGTTTGAGAGTGGTGGGAGATGCTCTAACAAAATATAGCACAAATTCATATACAGTAAATAATGATCGTTAGATCTTCAGTAAAAAATTAGAATAACTAGATGTAATAATTGGAAATATTATATGATTAAATTCATTTACTAAAATTTCAAGGTTCGAATTCCATCAACGACAAATTTATTTTAAAATTTTATAATATAAGTTTTAAAACATGAATATTATTAATTAAACATATATTAAATTATTTGAATTAAAATTAAAATAAATTATTAAAAAAATGATTATATAAAAATATAATTATAACATAAAATAAATTTATTATTTATTAAAATAAATCCATGCATTGCATGAGTTATAAGCTAATTTAAATATAACTAGCTTAAAATCCGTGCGATGCACGAATTTTTTTAATATTGTATGATTTTTTCATTAATTGAAGTTAATTTTTTTAAAACCTAAATTTGAGAGGCTTAAATTTTTTATATGAGATGATTTGATAGTAATTATATAAATGTTATTCGTGATATTTTTAGAAAAAATGAGGAATTTCAGTTAGAAAATATAGAAAAGATGATATGTTTTACTTAAAAAAGGCAATCAACTAATTATTAGTATTTATAGAATTATTATTTTATTTTATTGAATAGAATGCCCATGATTTGATTAGAAAAAGAGATATTTTAGTTAGAGAAAATTAGAAATGTAACATGTTCTAGGTGAAAAAGGTAATTGATTAGTTTATAGTAATAATAATTTAATTACGTTATTTTAATAAATACAATTGCTCGTAATATTTTTTGAAAAGGAGAAATTAATATTGTCCGTGATATTTCTATTAAAAGAGAGATTTTAGTTAGGAAATATAGAAAAGATGATACATTTTAGACACAAAAAAAAAGTAATCGGTTAATTATTAATATTATAATATTATTAGTTTATTGTATTAAATAGAACAGTCCGTGATATAATTGTAAAAAGAGATATTTTAGTTAGAGAAAATATAAAGGTAACGTGAAAATTAAAAAGATGACATGATTTATGTGAAAAAGGTAATTGATTAGTTTATAGTAATTATAATTTAATTGTGTTATTTTACTAAATAAAATTGCTCATATTTTATAAAATGAGAAATTAATGTTGCCCGTGATATTTCTAGAAAAAAAAGGTAATTTAATTAGAAAAATAAAAAAGATGATACGTTTAGCTGAAAAGGTAATCAGTTAATTATTAATATTATAATATTATTATTTTATTATTATTAAATAGAAACATCCGTGATATAATTGGAATAAGAGAGGTTTTAGTAAGAGAAAATAAAAAAGGTAACGTGATTTGGCAGAAAAAGGTAATCGTCCATGATATAATTTGAAAAAGAGATATTTTAGTTAGAGAAAAGAGAAAGATAACGTATTTTGGTTGAAAAAGGTAATTGATTAGTTAATTGTCATTATAATATAATTATGTTATTTTATTATGCAAAATTGAGAGAGATTTTAGTTAGAGAAAAGAGAAAGGTAACGTATTTTGGTTGAAAAAGGTAATTGATTAGTTAATAGTAATTATAATATAATTATGTTATTTTATTATACAAAATTGCTCGTAGTGTTTTTAAAAAAGGAGAAATTTATTTAGATAAAATATAAAAGATATTGTATTTTACCTAAAAAAGAAAATTATTTAGTTATTGAAAAATAGAAAAGGTAATACGTTTAACCTAAAAAAGGAAATTGATTAATAAAAGAGAAATTTTAGTTAGATAAAATATAAAAGATATTGTATTTAACTGAAAAAGAAAATTCTTTAATTATTGAAAAATAGAAACGATAATATGTTTAACTTGAAAAAGGAAATTGATAGTAGTTAGTAGGATGAATTTTATCTGTAACTGAGTAAGGGTAAATAAGTAAAATCGATATGTACCGTACCAACCGACTAAACTTTTAATGTTTCGCTTTAATATAATAGTATGGATGTCTAAAATATTAGAATTCAAATTTTTTTTATTTGATTACGATAACATTCTTAAAAAATGTGTAGAATTGGTTACCAAAACAGATAGAATACATCACATACAGACAGTAATTAACAAATTGATTGCCTTTAATTAAAAAGATCCTACAGATTAGTACGTAATGAATTCGCTATCTACAAATAAATTCAAGATAATATAAATTAAAAATGGGGTTAAATGGACTAAGATTTTATTCAATTATAATTTATAAATTCAAGATAATATAAATTAAATGTTATATATTTCAAAACGTCAACACATCTATCTATACTATTATATAATAGTTAAAATTTTAAAAATTTGGTCGGTCGGTTGGTATTAATTTTACTTATTTATTCTTATTTAATAATACATGTTATTTTTGCTTAATTATTTATATTTACTAATAACTAATAATTTACTTTTCCAGGTAAACATGTTACCATTTTAATTTTTCAAAAATTAACCAATTTACTTTTTCATGTAAAATATGTTATTTTTTATATTTTATCTAATTAAATTTTTTCATTTTCTAAAAACAATAATGAGAAATTTTATTTAATAAAATAAAATATTATAATTATGACTATGATTATTAATAAAACCATTTACCCTTTTCAGCTAAAATATGTTACCTTTTTTTATTATTTTTTTATTTTTTCTAGTAAAATCTATTCGGTCGGCTTTATTTAAGTAAAATAAAATAATAATATGATATTAACTAATAACTAACCGATTACGTTTTTTAGCTAAAACATGTCATCTTTTCAGTATTTTAAAACTAAAATCCATCCTTTTTTAAAAATGTCACGGACAACATATATATAATTATTATCAGATAATGTCATTTAAAATTTTAAGCCTTTAAAATTTATGTCTTAAAATTTATAGTTTAAATTAAAAAAACGTTATGTTAAAGAAAATACGTGAATGGCATAGGTTTTAAGCTAATTATAAATAAAAGTAATAAGCGCTTACCTCTAGTTGTACTAATGAGTTCGATTCTCGCTACCCAAAACTTCGTGAAAACAAATATTTTTAATGTAAGGCATATAAAAGGATGTTTGGATAAACTTAAAATTACTAATTAGGATTTAAAGTTATTTAAAGTGATAAGTGGCAAAATAAAAAATATATGTTTCGGATAATTTTGTATAATGAGTAATGTTGTGCCCAAAATTTGTAATGGATTTAATTTTAGACCCATGGATATTGAGAGGCCCAATTAAGGTGGTTTGGGTAATAGCTGTTGAGGTTCAGTTTTGGAGATAGCTGTGGAGGTGCTGTTTTTAGGGAAGCTGTGCAGGTGCTGTTTTGAGGGAAGCTGTGCAGGTGCTGTTTTGAGGGAAGCTGTGCAGGTGTTGCTTACAGCTCCACCTCTGACTAACAGAAGTAAAGTTGGACAAGGACTCTTGTTCCTAAACTTTAGGAGCACGGGAATGGACTCAAAAGATGTACTTTGAGATGGATTCTACTACATCAAATGGGATATACACGTTATACACATTGTTGTGCCCAAAATTTGTAATGGACTTAATTTTAGGTCCACGGGTATTAAGGATTGTTAGGATATTTGGAAGGCAGGTACTAGTTTGAAGGAAGCTAGAGAGGTGTATATTTTGAGGGTAGCTCTGGAGGTGGAGGTTCACATTTGGGGGAAGCTGTGTAGGTGCAGGTGGGCTTACAGGCTCCACCTCTGCTGGCCGAACGGATAAGGATTGACTCCTAATTTGTAGGAAATACGAATTGAGTCCTGTTAATAGTCTATTTTAATGAGGGACACGTTTCTAATATGATAAATATTGGATATTTGTGATATATGTCTATACATACATGGAGTTCTCATATGAGTAGGATTTGGGAGTTCTACTTCGAATAGGACTCTACTAAGTGGCTAGCTGAATCTAGGATAAGACATAATTCTACACAAACACTTCAAGATCAGCATTGGAGGAAGGATAAAATACATCAATTTCGTGGCTTATTGATCAAGAAAAGGAGTCCATAACCTAAAGAACTACATCGGGCTTGATTCCTATAAATAGGATATGTATGCAGTTGACAAGGGGGTTCAGAATTTCACTTCTCTCTACACAAGGCACGTGTAACCTTAGTGATACTTTCCCGGACACATCTTGGCCGGAATTTAATGCCATATTGTCCGGTGACCTTGCCGATTCAGCCCCAAAACACCATAAATCTCCACCCGCTCTGGCAGCTGGAGCTGTAGTGCGAAGCTGAAGCTGCGGACGTGCGAACCTGCTTCAACGTCCGATATCCAAGGACAAATTCGGTTATTCCAGCGATATTCTCTCGGGGTGTTGTTGCGGAATTTTCTCACAACATTTTTGGCGCTGGAAGGAGGGCATCTCTGATTTTTTGAGAGGAACAATGTCTAAGAGCTCCGGCGATGAGCCCGAAAACAAATTCTTGAGCAAGGATTTCACGGATTGAATTCCACATATGGTTAGGAGAATCATTACTATGGAAAATAACCGGAAAAGATGGAGAAACGGAGGAAAAATCATGGCTTGATGGAAGAAAGGCGAAGAAGAAGGGAGGTGATTACCTTCATACTAGTCATTTGATGGTGAAAATGCATAAAGGACGATATATGGCTCGGAGATGCACATATTTTTGGCTTGATGGAAGAGACCTGAAAAGAATGGCCGGAAAATGAAAGTTTCTGATGTTAATTTCGATCAGAAATACCCAGAAATGAGGTCTCGCGATGAGGGCTTCCCTCAATCAGGGGTGCTGATATGTTTAACTAGATAGGTGAAGCTGAACATCTACCTGCTAATGGAGGTACGACCATATCCACCTGCTAATGAAGGTACGACCATCTAGAGAGGTTTGGTCGAGAGTTTCTAATGGCAAAGACAGGAGAGACCTCAATCTTGAGGTTGCACCTATGGAAGAAGGTTTCCGTAAGGTACCCCCAAATACTTCATCTTGGCATATGATAAGGAGATTCTTATGGTCAGAAAATGGTGAATCTCAATTTAGAGGTTCAATCGGTTGGAGGTTCAATCTCAATGTATATGAGATAACACCCCGAGTTATCTACAAATTCGGGAATTTGTATACGGTCCCCAGCTAGAGCTGAAGATGGAAGCTCTGAACACAAAGCTTGCCCAGGAAAGGTCTGCTCAGAAGGAAAGAAGGAAGGAAGCCTATGAAGCTGGCTACAACATTGCCATCAACGACTATATCAAATCCACTCACCTCAGGTTCCCTGACCTAGACTGGTCCCAGCTTGGCGAAGATGCTGTTAAAGTGGTGGAGGATATCCAGAAAAAGGAGGTTGCCAAAATCAAGGTGGATGAAGTGAATCCAGCTGTTAAGGAGAATGAGGTGGAGGTTCCCATGAAAGAGACAGCTGAAGCTCAGGCAAATGCCTCCAACATAGCTGCTCCCATTTCCCCTGCTCCAACAATCCAGGAACAATCCGATTGGAGGTGAACTTGCATGGGAAGGAAGGTGGAGCTAGATGCGAACCTCTTGACCAAGGAGGTACCAATGAACCAGGAAACAAAGGCATGAGGAATGAGGTTCATGGAAGAGGTCCAACTATTGGAGTTAACAAGAAGTCGAATAACAAGAACCTCTACAGGAAGCTAGAAGATCAAAGGAAGCAATCTGGGTCAATTGTAGCGGTTCTACCACGCAACTTGAGGTTCGACAGTTGAACCTGGAGCTTCCACTACAACAAGATACTACACTTGATTGAGGTTCTCTGAAGGATCCACCTTATGCATGACGAAATTCACTACAGGAAGCTCAATGTAGAATAACGAAGGAAGCATGTTACCAGGTAGCCTTAATGGAGGAACCTCACGATGAAGGTTCCAATTTTTCGGGGGGTAACCACCCATGGCATTGATGAAAATTGCTGCTCTAATGAAGGATAATGAGGGCAAGGCACACCATGTGGAAGTTATAAAAAAAAGTGCAAGGGAACCTCGCGAAGTTCTTGGTTGGTCATGTGGCAGCACCTACAGAAGTAGGCGAAAGAAACTTATAGGGGTGCTTATAGCTGAAGCTTCACCAATAGTGGAAGGTTGAAGGTCAGAATATCTAGTTGAAGGCATTGAGCAAAGGTGCCAAGGTATGATCTAGGTGATGTTGAAGCTCCAACAAAATAGGCATAAGGGAAACTAAAGGCGAATTGGTACCTCTTATAGACTGAAAGAGGAGTGGCCCATTCTAAAAAATACAGCATGAGTGACTTATGAAGCTTCTAAGGTGCTCAATTGATAGAGGAGCCAACAATAAGGTTAAAAGAAGAAGCTCCTGGAAAGGAACCATCTCAGCTCGTGAAAGCTTCAAGCAATTTAATTATATGATGATCATCATGGTGATGAATCCCGAGGAGGTTCTCAACTGTAAGCCTTCTAGGCATGATAAGTTGGAAGGTGTCTCACAAAGAGGTTCTGCTGCTATAAGCTTCTCGAATATTGGAAGCTGGAATTTGGGAATACCTCATGGAAGGAATTGCAAAAGGAGTAGATGATAATAATCTCAATCAGATTATGGAAAAGATGCTACTGGACAAAGAAGGAGATACGAACGACCTCTTGGTTATTAAAGAAAGTGGTGCGAGGTTCACATATGGAGCTACCTACCAATCAACGGATGCAGAATGGAAACCTATGTTAAAGGCATATAAGCAAGAACCTCTCAAGGGAAAAATCACCGGAAGCTATGAAAGCTCAAGAAATAGTGGAGCTACATCTTTGCATGCTAAGGTAGTGGAAGGAAATCATGTGTGACTGAAGACACCATCTCAAAATTGGCAGATGTCGGTAATCTTAATGAAATCTGAAGGATCAAAAGGCAACCTGGGTCGCACATGAGCGAAATATTCATATCAGTTTTGAAGGTGAACCTTACAAGGAGATTGTTATCTATCAAGAGGTTCCCCCCAAGGCACTATCATTGGCAGCTTTCTTGTTAAGAGAATGGAGGTTGATTGGTTTTAGCTGCAGAAGCAGCTTCCTCGAATTTCACATGCTGGTTGCAGGTTGATTGGTTTCAGCTGCAGGAGCAGCTTCCTTGGTATTAACCTGCTGGTTGTAGGTTGGTTTTAGCTGCAGGAGCAGCTTCCTCGGATTTCACCTGCTGGTTGCAGGTTGATTGGTTTCAGCTGCAGGAGCAGCTTCCTTGGTATTAACCTGCTGGTTGTAGTTTGGTTTCAGCTGCTGGAGCAGCTTCCTCGGATTTCACCTACTGGTTGCAGGTAGATTGGTTTCAGCTGCAGGAGCAGCTTCCTTGGTATTAACCTGCTGGTTGCAGGTTGGTTGGTTTCAGCTGCTGGAGCAGCTTCTTTGAATTTTACCTGCTGGTTGCAGGCTGATTGGTTTCAGCTGCAGGAGCAGCTTCCTTGGTATTAACCTGCTGGTTGCAGGTTGGTTGGTTTCAGCTGCTGGAGCAGCTTCTTCAGATTTAACCTGCTGGTTGCAGGTTGGTTGGTTTCAGCTGCAGGAGCAGCTTCTTCGGATTTCACCTGCTGGTTGCAGGTTGATTGGTTTCAGCTGCAGGAGCAGCTTCCTTGGTATTAACCTGCTGGTTGCAGGTTGGTTGGTTTCAGCTACAAGATCAGCTTCCTTGGTATTAACCTGCTGGTTGCAGGTTGATTGGTTTCAGTTGTAGGAGCAGCTTCTTTGGTATTCACCTGCTGGTTGCAGGTTGATTGGATTTAGCTGCAGGTGCCGCTTCATTGGATTTTAGCTACGGATTGCAGCTTCACTGGAATTCACCTATTGATTGCAGGTTCATTGGCTTCACCTACTGGCAACAAGTTCATTGGTTTAATCTACAGTATGCAGGTGCACATTCTTGTGGAGCTTCCCTATATTTTCTAGCTCGCGATATTCAAGCATGGCTTGGACGGATTTGGATATTGGAATTTTGGAGATACCTCCCCAGTAGACACCTTTGGGTAAGGATTCGGTAGACCTCTTTAGGCTTCGGAGAGATAAAACGGTCTATTAGGTACGACTATCACGCTTAGGTTTATGTTTAGTCATCACTAAAGTGTGTGTCGCTTTATTTGCATGACTTATGTGGATTGTATGTTTACATGATCTATGTAGATTATATGTTTATGTGTTTATTTGCTCTTTTTCTATGTGTGAATCTTGAATGTTTGAATGGTTGGATCTAGTTCTTTATTATCGTTAGTCATATGTTAAAAAAAACTAGGGGGTAGTGGATGTATGGACATGCTAGGTAGAAACCTTTTAGATAGGACCTCTTAAGTATGAACCTCCCCGGGGTTAATGGATTGAAAGCATATGGATTATATGCTAATGGACTGGAAACATATGGATTATATGTGTTGTGCTAAAATAAATGACATTTGAATCGCAAGTGCACAATTCGTTTCGTTGTAAAATTTAATGATTCGTTCCACAAGGACAAGTTTATTTCGCAAACCTTAACTTCTAATTTAATCGAATTAGAACAATTGATTTTTGAGAATTTGGATTTCCACTAATTAATTCCTAAAGAGAATTATAACTATTTTAAATTAATTAATTAAAAATGAAAAGAACTAAAAAAAAATACTCTAACAACTAATTAAAAACTATTTAAAGTCTAATTAAATCCCGTAGCAAAATTTATTTCTAACTGAATTATTTACATGAATTTTTTTATTTTATTTTTTTTTAGAAATTTGGACATGTAGAGTTTGTAAATAGAACTAGCCAAAAAAAAAAAAAAATCCAACACAAGAATTTAACAAACAAAATAAAATGACTTAAATAGTAAACAATTAAGTGGAACAACGAAACCAATCGTAACTTAAAATTCTAACAACCAGGAGATTCACAACGACAACATAAAACGAGTCTTGACTCGTTCGAAAACGAAAATGAAAACTAAACATCAACTCGAAGTTACAAACTCCGCTAAGTGACTCAGTAAAACAATCAGCTGAAACAAAACTGAGTTGACTCAGTGAATAAACAGAAAATTAAACAAAGAAACACCCAGCAGTCACAAGACCCAACCCACCGACTCAGTAACTCGAATTAACTCGGCCGAGAAGAATAAACAACAAGGGTAAACACTCAGTTGAACTCACTCACTCACTCACTCAGATGAACTCGTATCGAACAGGAACGAATCAATGAATTCAAAAACGGAATAAACAAAAATCAGAACTTATAGACGCTCGGTGACTTAAACTCAACAACGGCTGCAAACCAATGATTCAAAACAACTCAGAAACTCAGTATTAGAACAGAAACGCGGCAACTCAGCAACATTATAAACAGAGTAAAAGAAAAACATAGATTAAAGTAGGAGAAGGCGATTGTAATTAAAAACAGAGAGAAGAAAAAAAAAGATTGTGAATTTGAAATAAAAGAAAAGGAGAAGGGGAAAGAGCTGGGTATTCGTAGAAGAAGAAAAAAAACAAGGTGCGTTCGTGTTTGCTGAAAGAGAAGAGATAGTGAAAAAAAATAAACAAACAGGGAAGAGGGGATGGTGGGTCGTTCGAAAAAAAAAGAAATAAGGAGATGCA
Organism: Saposhnikovia divaricata; assembly: GCA_036435485.1. Lineage (NCBI taxonomy): Eukaryota > Viridiplantae > Streptophyta > Magnoliopsida > Apiales > Apiaceae > Saposhnikovia > Saposhnikovia divaricata. Next base: position 46,298,328 of record CM071594.1, on the reverse strand, counting down.
GTGCTTCGAATTAAAAATAAAACACGAATAAAAAAAACTTACTGAAAATTAAATACTGGTAATAAAACTAATATTTTTGGTTTTTTTATTTTTTTTTTGAAAATTAAAAACGAAATTATAAAGTTAACTACAGATTTAAAATTAAGCTAGAGCGAAATTAAAATTATACTAAGCATTTAAATGGGCCACATTAAAATAGATGTTTAAAGGGCCAAAAATTAAAATTAACACTACGAACAAGTAATTTAAAATTTTCGTTACTCCTCTCAACCCAAATTATGTAGCATTACACTACTTTGGGAATTACGAAAGGTGAAAACGAAAGTAAGGCAACGAAGATGAAAGTGCAAGACAAAATAAAGGAAATGAAATTATATTAATACTAATAAAGTGTTTACAATTTTTGAAACTAAGAAAAGAAATACAAGAAATTAAAACTACCCTAAAATCTAAGTTACTAAATACAGGGGGGGTGAGGGGGTATTTATAGGATAGGAATTAGGGTTAAGGGGGTTGTTGGGTAAATCCCCACCATACATTTGGGTTGTGTGGTGGTGAAATCCTAGCCATCTATTTGTTTCCTTCCCCCTTAAGCTTTGAAGAGTTGATCTTGGCCATACACTTTTCTAATGTGTTGGGATGATCTCCACCTTCCACTTGTCTTGAAATATTCCTTTTGCTCCAAACTCCTAATTCTTTTCCTTCTTTCATTTTTGGTCCTTTTTCTTCCTCCTTTTTCCCTTCCTTGCACTTTATTTATTTATTTTGTCATTTCTTTATTTATTTACGATTTACCTGAAATGTAACAAAATAAATTATTAAAACACGAGTTCAAGCAATAAATAGGTAAATAAAATATGCAAAAATATGCACTTATCAAATGCCCCCATACCTATCTTTTGCTCGTCCTCGAGGAAAATAAAAACAAAAAGAAAATCTAGATGCAAAGTCCTATACTCCTTTTCGTAGGTGTGACGGTTGCATTTGGCATATGCAAGAAGCCCTTTAAACCCCTAGGCAGCCCTAGTGGACGAGTGAGGTCTCGTGAGGGCCTATAGTGAATGTACCCACAAAATCCATCTAGTTTGTATAAAAGATCACATGGCAATGCACACCACACATACATGTCCTCTCATGATACATCAACTTAAGAATCAAAATGAAGTTGCAAAGTCTTGGTGTGGAAAGTGCAAGGATTCACATAGTCTACTCAAAGAACCATGCAAGAGTGATTATAAGTTCATGTCAAGTGCAAAAATTATTGGTAACCATGCTAAGTCTACAAGGGCACACCTTAGAGTCAAAACTTGAGATCTCATATGCAAAACAAGCAATACCTCACATTTCACTCACAAAAGAATATTCACTCAAGAACAAGGGTAAGTGTATCACTCAATTCCAACAAAATCAAATGCATGCTTGACACTTGGTATCATCCCAACTTAAATCACAACATACATTAATAATGACAATCAAAAGGTCTTTTATTAGGGTTGTAATGGGGCTAGGGACAAGGTATGTCAAAGAAAGGCCAAAATAAGGTGAAGTGTCAAAAGCTAGTAGTCACCATGAATATCATGCACAACACCAAACTTCCTCCCCACACAATTTATTTTCATTTTCAACAAAAAGCCTTGAATAGTCGAAATGAAGGAGGATTACAAAAACATAAGTATGCTCTCATATGTAAATTTTTTTCATTTTCATTTTCTTTTTTTTTCTTCTTTCTTCTTTTTTTTTCTTTTTTTCTTTTCTTTTTTTCTTTTTTTATATATATAAAGGAAAATGATAAATGTAACAATAATCCTCCTTTAGATTTAATTTTGAAAATCGACTATCAAGGTAACAACAAATATTTCCTCAAAAGTTATGAACAATAGTAAACCCTATTTCACACACCTTATTGCTCCCTTAAGTTCCTACTAGCCTTTGACAAAATGGGATCAAGAATACGTAAGGCTAAACAAGAAAAAGGTCTTAGGCGAGTAATGTGGTGTGTCACCGAAAGAAAATGATTAGGCTCAAAAGGTTAACTAATTGATCACATAAGAATGGTGTGGATATTTTTGGAAATATAGGTTGTTCCTAAATGCCTTTATCATTTTATCATCAATTAATGTCATGTATTTCAAGAAGGAACTCAAACAAGTGCTAGCGATGCAAATGACAAGTGGACACTCAAGCAAAAGAATATAAATACAAAAGATGTGCATATAGGCTCAAAACTCACTTGGTGTGGTAAAACATAATCAATCTCAACTAATGGTATCCTCAATACACCTACTTGTACTCAAAACATGAAGACCAAATCATCTTACACCTAATCATGTCCTTCTAATTTCAAGCACAATTCAAATAAGTCTACTAGCTTCACCTTGCTAGTGTAAGTGTGTGAACAAGAACTTTAGCAAATCACTTCTCAAACAAAAGCTAATGGATCATAAGATTATCATAGCATGCAAGGGTGCATCAAGCAACTAGCAATCAATTAACAAGACTAGAATACAAAAAAAAAACTCTTTTTGATTTTTTCATTTTTTAATTTTTTTGGATTTTTGGATTTTTATATTTACACTAAAAACCCCCCCATACCTAAATCATGCATTGTCCTCAATGTATGTGAATGCAAGAGAAAAGAGAAATGATAAAGGAGAAAGTTGAGGAAATACCTGATAAGGGATGACGGAGACTGAAAACTTCTAAAAATTACAAGAGAAAACAACTCACACACGCACACACTCCTCCCCCATACCTATCTTACACGAGGGGAGGCAAAAGAATAAAACCGAATCAGCCGATGCCGGTAGGAAAATTTGGGTGCAACTTTGAGAAAATAACAAGAAATTTGTGAAAATTTTTATTAGCACAGATTTTCTCAATTAACATTGAATCATTCAACCCTAAAGAGCAATTGTCACTAATGTTCTCCCTAAACCAACTTAAGGCTTCTTTATTTTGTTTAAGCAAATTAGAGTTAATGAAAGTCTGGTTAGGGTTAGAATCACTAGGAATAACATGAGACAAGGGTTCCTCTTTCCCTAACGGTTGTTGATCAAATTCGGGATGATAAAGAGTTAAGGCAACTGTGGGTGGTGTACCCACGAGACTCTTAAGAACGGAAGTGTGAAGAACGGGCTCACTACAAACAACCTCGGGTGGGGTCTCATACTTGGAACGATTTTCTAACAAATCCCCTAAGAACTCACCGAATGTAGGTGGTTCACCAACAGAAGTTTTGACAATGGGTTCAACAATAGCATCCTCGGGTTTGGTCTCCCACGGGGAACAAATGGCATCCAACTCTCTCAACATCTCTTCCGAAGTCATATCCCTTAACGAATCAGCATACTCTCGATTAGACTTATAGTTGACTTTGAAATCCTCGTTGAGAAGAGACTCAATCTTACTATCCTCAAAGCTAGACCAGTTAACAATGTCATCAACAAGATTAACCGCTATTGGTTGCTCGTAAAGCTCATTGGGTCCTTTGCCGACATTAAATATGTTAAGGTTAATTGTCATATTACCAAAGGTGAGTTTCATCGAACCATCCCTACAATTAATCAAGGCATTGGATGTAGCAAGAAAAGGTCGTCCTAGAATAATCGGGATTTGGTTCTTAGGATTCGTGACGGGTTGAGTCTCGAGGACAACAAAGTCAACCGGAAAGATGAATTCACCAACCTTAATTAGCACATCCTCAATTATTCCCTTAGGCATTTTAACAGAACAATCAGCTAATTGAAGGGTCATATTCGTTTGCTTCAGCTCACCTAACCCTAGGGCTTGGTTGACAGAAAATGGAAGGAGATTGACACTAGCTCCTAAGTCGAGTAAAGCTTTATCCACGAAAGTATTGCCTATGACACATGAAATAGTAGGACAACCGGGGTCCTTATATTTCACTGGAATTTGGTTCGACAGAATTGAACTAACACGAGATGTCAAAAAGGCTTTCTTAGGAACGTGGGTGGATCGCTTGTGAGTACATAAATCTTTTAGACACTTGGCATACGAAGGAATTTGTTGAATGGCATCTAAAAGAGGAATGTTAATCTCGACTTGTTTGAAAACTTCCATAATCTTCTCTACTTGAGGTGACTGTTTGCGAGGGATGAGTCGTTGAGGATAAGGAGCTTTAGGCTTAAAGACTCGTTCGTTAGACACATCGGGAAGAGAAGTGGAACGATATTCAAAGATTTGTTAGGTGGTGAGGATGATTTAAGAGAAGAATTTGATGACTCGGGAGTGGATTTCGATGATGAAGGTTCGAGTGGTGAAGGTGGGAGAATAGATGACTCGAGAGGTTCGGAAGTTGGAGTAGGGTTCGGCTCAACATTTGACTCTTCTTCTTCTTCTTCTTCCTTGGAAGACTCGACACCTACTCGGTTATCAACTCGATTTCCCGACCTAAGAGAGATGATAGCATTAACATTTTCGTGAGGTCTTTGGTTGAGAGGGAATTTAGGGTTGACCTCTGGTTAACTCGGTAACTTATTCTTTTCTCGCTCACACATGGCGTTGGCTAATTGACTCACTTGAACCTCTAACTTAGATAAGGCTTGAGTACTAGCATTCAAAATTTGCCTATCTTGAGTCATGGTTTGCATGAAGGTCTGTTCAGATTGAGCCAAATTAGTCGTTGATTTTAAAAGCGCATCAAGAGTCTTTTCCAAAGAAGTAATTCTCTTATCCGACTCATTAAAGCCGTGTGGGTGGGCGGGTGCTTGATTTGGATAAGAAGGTTGAGTCGGATAAGGACCGAGATTTTGAGTAGGGTTTGGAAAGGGACCTTGATTTGGAGTCGAGAAAGGGACCTTAATGCCATATTGTCCGGTGACCTTGCCGATTCAGCCCCAAAACACCACAAATCTCCACCCGCTCTGGCAGCTGGAGTTGTAGTGCGAAGCTGAAGCTGCGGACGTGCGAACCTGCTTCAACGTCCGATATCCAAGGACAAATTCGGTTATTCCAGCGATATTCTCTCGGGGTGTTGTTGCGGAATTTTCTCACAACAAGTAATTTATTAATTATCATGAATGTAAAACTATACATTAATTTGATAAATTATTAATTTGAATGATAATATTAACTTTTGTCAAATAAAATCGGGTGAATACCCTTTTTATCTCTTTTTAGTTGATTTTGCCAAAAATAACAGTGCACGCAAAAGGTGTCCAGAATAACAAATTGTATACGCACATGTCACATGTGTGGAGAAGAACACGCATTTGTCGATGCATGTATAGCTCGAAATCATTGCACTCGCATACAAGTAAAGCGTATAGCTGGATGAATTTATTTTTTTCGCTGGATACGCATGCAGCGTGCCAATTACGCATAGCCAAAATGCGTAGGTTTTGAATAGTCTTATACTGAAACAAATGATTGAATCCCCATTCCCAACTAGCCCTTTAAATCAATAATCTTTAGATTCACTGTTCACGTACAAATATTTGTGAGACTTGTTTTGAACAATTAAAACATGACGTCAAGATCATATCAAGAAAGAATATATGGACCACTAAATTGACGAACATAGTTAAATTAATCAACAATTAGCTCGTAGTTCTTCTTACGAGGCAAGAGTTTGACTAGATTTTCAGCAGAGAATATAAGAAGTAAGTATGTATGCTCTGTGTGTGTTTTCCTTAATTGTGATGGAGAAAAGATGAGCGAGACTCGGGAGTGAAGAAAGAGAGTAATAGATTTGTATAGAATATGGTTGGGATTAGGGATGTGAAGGAATTTTCGGATGAGCGGAAGCGCAAATAACAATTATTTCCGTAAAAACCATATATCGCACATATAGAAAATCATGTAAAAATGAAATACGAGGGAATCGTAACCATACCTTGAAATCGAAGCTTTACAAAATGGTGTTTTAGCAGTTGCTCCTCAGAGTGTGAAGCACTCTACCGGTATCCACCAAGATTAATTCTTCGACGAAGCTTTTTATAAAACTAAGCTTTTATAAAAATGGAGGTTTGAGAGAGAGAGAGAGAGAGAGAGAGAGAAGAAGATGAGGGAGGCAACTAGGTTTTTCACAAAAACCAAAAAGTGTATAAACTCATTCTCATCTCATTCTATTTATAGGGCTCATGTAGGGTTTTCATAATTAATATATCATTATATATTAATATATAAATCCTACACTTTATCTTATAAAATGTTAAATAATAATTAAAACAATTTTAATCATTATTAAAACACCTTGCTCTCTCAAAATACCTTCATCAATAAATTAATCTTTTTATGGTATGACCCTGTAGGTTCAATATTAAGCCGGTAGTAGAAATAAATAATAATAAACCTTTTATTTATTATTTATATGAATTCTAAAATTCATTAAATATAATTAACTGATTAATTATATTTATTCTACATCGTGAGTGATGCTTCTCAACATATCGCGACTATCCGGATAATATGAATTCACTGCTTAGAATACCAAGAACCTGTCAGTGACTAGTTACCGTACAATAAATTCCTTCTACCCTACAATATCCCGATTAAATACAAGGCATGGATCTCGTGTCAGGCCTATCAAATTTAATCATATGATTTCTTATTCATAACGCAAAGTTCATATTAATGCAAATTAGAAACTCCTTTCTAATTTCATACACTCTGGCCAGAGATTCCAGAACTCGCATACTAAGAATAACATAGGATATTCACTTCCTTACTGGAAGGGGTAGATTCTTTATTGATCGTTAACTATCTCCATACATAAATCCCTGTACCCAGAATAGACCTAATGTATGTCCTTGAGACTAAGGACTAAACCAAAGCACAGTTCATTATATATAAGATAACTTTAACGATCTCAAGTCTAAGGACACTTGTACAACTATCACTCAGTGAATAACTATTGACACGTGAGTAAACTCCATTAGTTGTCCAACTTATCGAGTCATGTTCAGTGAACTTATTCCCTAATAAGCACCTACATACTAGCTATAGTGTCACCACACAAATGCCTATGAGAACAGACATCCTCCTGACGGGAGCAAGCATAATATGTACCGATCTTTGCGGATTCACTAACTTCCGATTAGTTATCCTATGATCAGGAACTGTTTAAGTCTAGAGTTATCATCTTCTAGATCTCACTATTATAATCTCATTATAATTATAGAAGCTTTACTCTAAACTATGGAACATCTTATTTAAAAACACTTTAAACAGATAATGCCCGTAATAAAATCAAAACAAGTCTTTTATTATTATTAATGAAATCAAACAAGAATACATGAAAGTTCTTCCTAACTCATCATACATGATTGGATTTAGGACAAACACTTTCAGGATGTATACATGGGTTGGTCAAACCGACCAATCCGACCCAACCCAACCTTGTTTTTGGCCAACCCAATCTGTATAATTATAAACCGAAACATGTTTGGGTTAAAATATGTTCAACCCGATTTTAATGGGTTGGGTATGAGTTTATATTTTTTTAACCCAATCCAACCCAACCCGGTCAAAAAAAAAAATTAAAGAGACAAACTACACTACTGGCCTATTGCTATGCCTCGTCGTGGAGCATATTTAACATTTCATTATTAATGGATTTAAAGAATCAGTAGGTTAAGGAATTAGTGAAGCATTATATTCATGTTTGTATACTGTTACTAGTTTATAACAAAAAAAAGAGAAAAAGAATGGTAGTGATTTACCTAGGCAGGCATAATCAGAGCCAGAAAGTAAGTATTTCTTTTTGTGTTTCCTATTTAGACTACAAGTATGATGAAATTTACAAGTAATTTAGTAAAAGTAATTAGCAGTGTATGCAAATTTTATTATGTGCCATATATCATTTGCAAGTCAAGTTTGGTAGTAACTATAACCGATGACGATTGTAGCTAGTTAAGGACTGTGAAGTAAGGAAGAGTATACATTTAAGCAATCCATCCAAATCGACCCGAACCGACCTTTAAGAAATATGGTTGGGTTATCAATTTAATTTTTATGGGTCGGGTTAAAAAGTTTTAACCATTTTAAAATGAATTGGGTCGTTTTATTGCTTCAACCCGGTCGATCCGATCCGTGTACATCCCTGGTTGGGATTGATTCAATAACTGAATTGAATAATTAAAGTTGGTATAGGCATATGACCTATGCGAAAAAACATGGAGAAAAAGGGCACCAAAGCCAACAAGTGTCAATATGGATAATATATACTTATTTTTGTGGTATTTGAGTCACTTTTGAATAAAATCATCAAAATAAAATAAATTATTTTAAAAAATAACTCATAGCAGCTTCTGCCTTTAAGTTGTTTTTATTTTTTATTTTAAATCATTTTTTAACTTATTACACAAATAAACAATTTTCAACTTAAAATTAAAAATCATTTTAAATCTAATTATTTAAAAAGAATTAAATAGAAAAACTAAACTAATCTAAATTCATACAATTAAATCTCAACAAAAAATATTTTGGACACTAATATTTTATGTATTTATTAAAATTAAAAATTCATGATTTGATTTCCAAGAAAAGATTAATTTATCTAAAAAGATGTGACCCGAGGCACTCCAAAACTTGGGTAATTGCACAGCACTCCACTTAAGAAACCAAACGTGCTCCTTGAGTCTTGTTTTGGTGTTTAATTTCCCAATATATAACACCAGGCCACCACACATAAAAATAGGGACTTGCTTTTCCAAAGTTTATCTTAAGAATCCCGTGTTTATAAAAAAAATAATACTATAAGAGCATCTCCAAGAGGCTCTCTATTGTAGCTCTTAACTCAAAAAATGAGGAGAGAGAATAAAAATCAAGCTCCAAGAGACTCTTAGAGGCTCTTTAAAAAGTTAAGAGCTTCTTCTCTCTCCTCTATTTTAGGAGCAACTAGTAGCTCTTAACTTAATATTTTATTAGTAAAATAGTGGTTCTTCTCTCTCATCTATTGATTGTTTGTCCAAGTAGAATTGAAATATGAATAAAATATAAAATAAAGAGCCATAATAGAGAGCATTGTTGGAGTTGACACACAAATCAATGTAATAACTTGCTAAGAGCTTAATTGTTTATAATATATTTAGGGTTAAATATCTTGTTGATCACTGAAGTCGGCCTAATGTATCAAGATGGTCACTGAACTGAAATTCGACTCAAACAGGTCACTGAAGTCAGCCTAATGTATCAAGTCAGCCTAAGTCTTTGTTTTTTTGACGGAAACAGACTGCAGATTGATATAAACGCTTATAACTGCAGATTCGCTTAACATTTAAAAAATCTGAGACCATATTTGTGTTACCCAGATTATTCTCTTCAAAATAGATACAATATTGATAAGTTTTATTTCAGTTTTTGAAGAAGAACAATTCTAGTTCTTGAATTTTCTTTTTCGATTCATATAAATCTAGAGCTCATAATGAAAATCTAAACAAGTTTTATGAGACCCATAGCATCTAGATTAACACACTTTAATTTCACAAAATTTGGTGGAGATTTTTCGGACAAAATTTTGCGGACAGTAATTTCCGTCAAAAAAATGATCAACTTGATAATCCTGACTGACTTCAGTGACCTGATTGATACCGTTTTGAGTTCAGTGACCAACTTGATACATTAGGCTGACTTCAGTGACCAACAAGATATTTAACCCAATATATTTAGGAGTGAGCTAAGAGACTCTTGGAGATGCTCTAAGTATAAAGTTATTTTTGTAAATACAGGAACATGTTCAATTATTAAGAAATTATTATTAAAAAATTATATTAAAATGGTAATGCTAAACATAGTCCTAAGAGTAAGTCCAACAGCTTCGTTATATGATGTCTTAACTTGAAATATAAGGAATATGGTGAAAAATGACACTCTAACAGTATACTAGTGATTCCTTAAATCACTAGGACATCCATCCTATACCTTATCTTTAAGGGATCACTAGCCACCCCTTATATCATTTTTATCAATATAAAATTCATTTATCTCTCTTCTTTTAACTTCATTTCTCTCTCTTCATTACACTTTTTGTCTTTCTCTTTCCAAATTTATTATTATAATAATAATAATAAGGAATGAGTATAATGATTATTGTTGGAGTTCAAATAAAAAAACATGTCCTAAATCACTATGAATTATTATTTTATAATATTTATAAGGAACACACTAGGACACTGTTGGACTTGCTTAAGGGCTATGGTTAAACATTAATATAGATGAATAAATGCATTTAATACATCAATTTTGCACGAAATTCAATATGATTATTTAGAAATTTTGAATGTTTTTATCATTGGAAATTAATGTGAATACAGGGGGATCCATTATTATTACTTAAAAAATTAAATTTGTATTGTAAAGAGACATTGAAAAACTAAAAACAAATAAAAATTTTGCATTAAAAATATAAGAATATTTAATATTTAACCATATATGGTTAGCATTTCCCATATTAAAAACTACCCCAAATCCCAACCTCGGGTAAGTTTCCTAATTATTCTTTAACAAAAGTTACTGCCACCAAATCCAATGTATAACATTCAATTTTTTTACTGTTTCACTTTCTCCGATTAACCGCCGGCCTTTTATCAGATTTTCAGTCACATTCAAACTGTATGCACACACACTCTCTTCATTTTCGAAAATTCAGCTGTTCTCGATCCCCGTTATTTACTCACATTTTTTAATTCCGAATTTTTCGAGCGTAGCATCTCAATTTCTCAGCTTTCGATACAGGTTTGCTTGTCTCCTCTCTCTTTTTGTGTGTATGTATACAATTTTATTTTTTGTATATAGAATTATTTGGAATGTTGTTTAGGTCGATACATATAACTCTACAGGATTGTAATAGTGAAAATTGTTGATTGTTTATTTGTTCAGTGAATGGATCGTTTTGTTAAGCTTGGATTGCTGCTACTGCTGCTGCTCATTCCAATTGGTATGTCTGTATCTACATCTTTATGTATATGTATATGTTTCGGATGTTCGATAAATGTTGTATATGTGAGGCAATGTCATTCTTTTCGGGGCTTGATACCAAAAAAGCAGCAAGGATATTTTTTTGTTTGATTAGAGCTTATGAAATTACTTAAAAGATAAAAGTTTTTAAAATTGGATCGAAATTATAGTGAACTCGGTACTACTGTCATTCGTGTTGTCTTTTTACAAGTTTTTCGGAGAAATGTAATTGGTTATTTAGATTTGTAGTGTGTATTGAGGTTTTAGTAAGATGATGTTGTCATGGTTTTTGTTTTTAATCGAGCCGTTATGTATGGAAGTAGGCTGTAGGCCTTTGCTAATTTTGTATGTACTTTGTCCTCGTGTACTACAGGAGATGCATTCACTGATAAAAGTTTCGATCAGTGTGAAAGTATGGTCAACAATTGGAAATCTTCTTCTCTTCTTTCAGATGTCAAAGAAGATAAACATGTACTGAAGCACTTGCTATTTTTTCTTCATGTCCCAAGAACAGGAGGGAGGACGTATTATCACTGGTAATTTTCTTAAGATGTGAGAAAAATATTCCTTTTCCTTTACAAGACAAAAGATTATGAAGAGCGTGTGGGCTTAATGTTTATATATTTGATATTTGCAGTTTTTTGAGAAACCTATACCCTTCGTCTATTGTATGCCCTCGTTCCTATGATAAGTTAAGGTTCAATCGCAGGTAAAAGTTCTCTATCTTCTCACATTACGAGAAATCATTAAATTGGACAGACTCCTATTGATTTTTTAATTGTGTATGTGATTCAGTCAATGAATAGATAATCAACGCAGGTTGCATTTAGTGTGTTATTCTATTCGCATATTTGAAGATCCTGGATTCTGTGGGTATTTTTTATTTTTCTAGGAAACCTTGTGTTAATCTTTGTAGGCAGTGATCATCTCACTTTAGCTAGGAAAGGAGGAAACACAATATAATCATAGTTTGGAAATCACTATTAGTTAATATCATTTCTATGGGATATATTGATCTATTGCCTATCTGGACAAGCAAAGTCTGAGAATGACACATTTCTTTGTAATTATACACACACACACACACACACATATACACACACACTAGCTTATCCCATGCGATGCACAGGTTACTCATAATGTTTGTTATCTGATTCATTTGTATTTTAACATTTTATTTTTCATTTATATTTGCTATTGTACTAAGGATGCGTTTAAATTAAAATACTTATATGTGTTTTAATTAGAATAGCGTTTTAGAATAATTGTTCCCATCACCATAGGTTTTTCAAATAAGTGCCCTTGTTCAAATTAAAATAGTTATATGTGTTTAAAATAGAATAGGTCTTTGATATAATTAGGCCCGTGAAAGTAGGTCTTAAATAATTAGGCCTCTTAAAATCAGTTTTGTGAAATTAGAAGGCCCTACACATGCATTTAAATAGAATATTTAAATGTGTTTTGATTAGAATAGCTTCTTGCAATAATTAGGCCCATTAAAATAAGATAGACCAAAGACCAAACTTTTAATGTTTCAGCTTTAAATATAGTATAGGTAGATTATTTCTGCCTCATCGATCTACTTGTTGGTCTATGTAGTATGGTTTTATTCCCTATCACTAAAATTTTACTAAACAGAATGTTGACTTTAATTAAGAACTGATGAGTCCAGTAATTTCTGTTTCATTGTTCTGAGCAAGACATTCACAGGCCTTATTGCTTAACGGGAAAATATTTATTTATCACTTTGGAGAAGAATGGAAATTTAAGGGACATGGTGTTCGTTTGTGTGTCTTATTTTCATATGATAAATTCACTCAAATATCATATGTTTTTCTTTTTAATTTGATTGTTTTCTTAGTGCAGTAAAACAGATTGCAGGTTATTGACTAGTCATGATGATTACAGTGTGATGTCCAAACTTCCGAGTGAGAGAACATCAGTAGTGACTTTACTTAGGAATCCAGTGGACCGTTTTTTCAGCAGTTATGAATTTTCCATAGAGGTAGCAGCTAGGTATATGATATATCCTAACTTAACATCTGCCACAGAAATGTCTAATGTCACAAGTAAAAAGCGAAAACTTGTAACCACATTGGATATCTGGCCTTGGAAATATCTAGTTCCTTGGATGAGAGAGGATCTGTTTGCTCGGGTATGTATTATACTTCTCATTTCACGTACTATGTTCTCCATATTGTCTCTAGTTGATTTATCTCATTTCTGGTTGTATGATGTTGTATTTGTTTAAATGGTTATGGAGGAAGTCTTCCATTTGAAAGAGAGAAACAACATCAGAGGCTGATTGTGTTTGTAGTATACCTTCAATCCTAAACAATAAAAGAGTCACATTCGATGTGTCTGTACTTGGATTTGAATTTTTATGGTTTGGTTAGGATAACAATTTTGTAAATTTGACCAAAATATTATTACTAGTTTAGTTATCTTTAGAGCGTGATAATTCAGATTATGACTATAGACTAATTCGGATGAGAGTAAAAATATTCTAATGAGTAAAGTTGGACTACTACCAAGGACTTCATAATATTTGGGTTAGTCCATTATTACAATCCCAATTTCAGGTTATAATTATTAGTTTGCAAGCAAATGACGTGTGTATAATGACAAACAGCACACGTGATTAACTCAGAGAGCTAATCACAAGACAAAATTGTACTGCATAGTATTTAGTTTTTTATACTAGTCTACGTCACCCGGACTCTTTGTTGGCTTACAAAATTATATCGCGTAGTACTTAGATTTTAAACTAGTCCATGTAACTCTGACTCCTAATTTAACTCAGGTACATGTGTCACACACTCAACACTAGGACACTTCAGGCCAAAAACATGTAAATTTTTTAAAATATTGCCGAGTCCAACACTGGGACAAACATCCATGTTGGAAACTTACAGCATAGTCCGGGTAACAAACGTAATAGTTATGTTGGAGCATTACCTTGGGAACAAAATATAGCCTAAATTCTAAATCACAGAGGTTTAAGTTAAAAGTTTTGGCATGAGTTATAGTTGAGGAGTATGAATTCTGGTACTTTAAGGTCTGAAAATTTGTAGAGCTAGATGACAATAAATTAGTAGTTACAACATACAGCTCTTGATAATGTCGATCATCTTCTAGAAGGTTCTCATTCTCTACATATATAACCCGAAGATTCTCTACACTTTAGAAGTTTAAACGCGTCGCTAAATAGGTTTTGGAGTCAGCATCTTCTTAAGCATTTCTATGAGTTCAAATATATTTGTCTTGATAGCTAGTCACTGTTAGTGGAAGTTTTGATGCAATATTTGATGATCCTAATTCTGTCTAATATACGTTGCCTGTATTTACATATTGCTATATTTCCGTGTATTACATTTCGATGTGCACTTTAAATGCCTGATGTGCCTGCTTTTATAACACATGGATAGAAAGAAGCCAGAAAGCATAAGGGCTCAGCTTACTCCCAAAGTAGCGACCTATACAATGCAGAGGACATTGTCATGCCATTGATTGAATATATTAATCACCCTATTGCTCTGGACATCATTCACAATGGAGCCACATTCCAGGTATAATAGCATTTTCCTACGGTACGAGGTTTCACCATGTTCATATAGCTATTAATTTCTTGTAAATCGTCTTTTGCTAGTTGAATCATTCCTTTAATCACTTTTCTGCCCCCTCCCCTCCCCTCCCCTCCCCCTCTCATCTTATGACAAGTGGACACACCCATAAATTAATGATAACGTACAGGTCTGATTTGTTCAATATTGATGTTACACACAGACACACACACACACATATTCACACACGTATGTAAACAGTGTAGCAAAATTTCAACCAACCTATTCAAAAAATGTCCTACTTCTAGGATCTTCTGGCTTATAAACTTCCGTGCAGGCTTAAAAATTATATATTAAAGTAATTTAACTATATTTCTGGCTAACTGTAGTTATACATAGGTTGCAGGGCTGACAAATAACTCCAATTTAAGGGAATCACATGAACTGCGTCGTTGTGTGATAAAGTATCCGAGCCTTGGTGACCACGTGCTCGAAGTAGCAAAGGTAGAGTTATGAAGTAATGTTTTATTATTGGACATTAATTTTTTCGGTCTCATGCACTTTTTTATCCAACATTTAATAATCATATCAGATCCTTGCATATCTTGCAGAAGAGACTGGACAATATGCTTTATGTTGGGCTCACGGAGAGCCACAATGAATCTGCCTCATTGTTTGCAAATTTGGTTGGTGCACAAGTAATTTCCCAATTGTTGGAATCAAACTCAAGTACAGAGCTTGCAGCTAATAATCAATCAGGTACAAGTTAGCTAAATTTTACTATTGAAAATGAAATAATTTTTTTTGGTATTCGGTAAGGCGGTCTTTGGGTCAAATTAGAATAATAAAAACATACTGGTATTATTTTCATGCTATCAAAATCGGACTAAAGATTGTCGGAAGTTGATCGGTCTTTTGGGTCAGATTAATATAATAGAAATATGGATAGATGGTTATTTGAGCCGAGGTAAATGATATAAAATATGGATTATAAAAATAATTGTTTATTGTTATATGATATGTAATGTGGACCGGTTGCTTTTTAAAGCGGAGCTAGAATAATTAAAATATAAACTTTTCTTAGATAACATATATTTATATATTTGAAAATTTGATTAAAAAAATGCAAGTTAAATTAAATTAAAGGATGATTTTTATAATGAGATCCTAAATAATTTATAAAATAAATAAATGAGTAGTATTTATCAATTTTATTAAAATATAATTTTTTAAAATTGAAGAACATATATAAAAAATGTACAAATGATATTTTAAAATTAGGATGAGAAAGATAAGTAAGAGATATGACAAAGTGATTTCAGATGGCGGCATTCAGGTAACTAAAGGAGGGACAAAAGAGGAATGAAAGTGCCCTTTATCTTAGTGGAAAGTTTCATTATTATATGGTGCAATAGTGATTATGCTTCTCAATTCTCATTCTTGTATTGTAACTCCTTGTCACCTATGTTGAAGAAAATTGTAATGGGTGCCAACGTCTTTAGTGAACCCAAAGGATAGTGTATACAAAAAAATTGATGAAATTACGGTTTATATGATATATGATGCATGCTTAAGGATATTGGCAAGTATGAGAGAAATGCAGATGGTATTAGAAAAGGCTTGAGAGGGAAGATTTGTTTTTATTTTATTTGAAATTTGTTAATTATACGGGATTAAAAAGTTCCAAGTTTTTTTTTGTTCTCTTTGAGTTTATGTTTTCATTGGTCACAAAATGCATTATACTATATGATGTAATATAATGATTTCATTACTATTAGAACTAGATTTCTTGTTAGCATGGGAATTATTATTGTACTCGTGGCTGGACCTGCTATTTTAAATAGTCATGTAATTAGTGTTAAAATATTTATATATTTGAAATAATATTTATATTTTATGAGTAAAATATAATAATATTTAATTTCACCCCCAAACCCCATATATATGTACTAGAAAACGGCCTTGAGTTGGAGTCTCACGAGGTTATGTCAATCTATATATATTTGTAAATATAGAGTGCATCCTTTTGATTTACATAAATATCCTTGTATTTACATTAGCAAATCTTTAACCCAGGCTCCGACGTCACCCTCAGGCCCATCAAGCTCGATGTATTTGATTTAATTATGTTTATGAGTAAAATTTACTTATATTTAATTGTTGCCCACCCTCCAAATATAAATATTATCTGTGTGTGCATGTGTGCAATCCAATTTTTTTTTAATAAAATAATGTTTTAAATTAGAAGTTATGGATCATATATAAAATTTTAATGTGTATTTATGAAAATTTGTATTTTATAATTTTTTTAGGTAAATATGTATATATATAAAAATATCCATACAGTTTTAGTAAATATTCAGTAAGTTCGGCTGGACCTGTCTCTGATTTCAAACATGCTAGTACTTGCTTAGGAACACACAATAAAATGTTTAATTTTTTTCTATTTATTGTTTCCCGGTGCTTGATTTATAGTTAGTGGTTTGTTCTATGGTTAACCCACATCTTGTCTAAGAGCAACTCCAACCCAACACTAAATCACTATAATAGTGATGGATATAGTGTCAAACCTACTCCAATGCAACACTAAAATAGTTACCCAAGATCACCAAATGAGTTTTTGGTCACCAAATTTGGTGACAAGAGTACATTTGGTGATCCTCGGTCACCAACTTTGTTGACTTTCAAAATTCCAACAATGCCCCTATATTTGTTAACAAAACAATTTTTTCCCATCTTTGTCCTACTAAACTTATTTGTTCTTGTAATTTTTAACTTTAAATTTTTATCAATTGAAACTTCTTTTCTTCTTAGCTCTTGTTAATTCTAAAATATTTTTTTTTTACTTTAAACTTTCACACAAAACCTTGAAAAAAATTCTTAATCATGAATTATAAACAACACACCAAATTTAATTATAAAAATAACATGATAAATAAGAAGTTACAAGATAATAATTTTACCTAACTGCAACTTATAATACATATAAATAAATAAACTCAAGTTTTAACCGTAGCTAATCTTCTGATCAACCTAAATTTTGACTAAATTTATTCCTTTTTAAACTTTTGACTAAATTTTAACAAAATTTGGATATTGATTTTTTTAAAAATAATTTCTTATATTAATAAACTTAATTTTGTGCGACCATAACATTACAGTTTAAAATATAATAGCTATTAATAATTTAAAAATTGAACAAAGTTAGAATATTCTATTTTATTGGTGAAAGATTCTTTTTAGTGTTAAGTATAGTGACCATGGGTTCGAGTGCATTTTGTGAATGGTGTAATTTTGTCACCAAAATAGTGTCCCTAGGACACTATTTTGCTGTCTTGAATTGGAGATGATCTAAGTGCACTCAGTGTAGCACAAGTTGTTACAGATCTCATTCCATAAGATCATGGAAGTAACGATAAAATAATGTCATAATTTGATTTTTTTTTTCCAAAAGTGAAGATTTTAAATTTACAACTAGCAATTGGCAAATCCTGCTTTGAGACGGAATCAGCTTATTTTAGTTTTTGAACTCAATTCGATTAGAAGTCTTAATTGATGGGATCACAGCTTGTTTTTACTAACAAAATTTTTGCTGCGCATTATGTGTCACCTTTCCCAGATTCAAAGTTTTACGCTTCATTACATCAGGTGAACATTGATAACCTTCTGTGTTAGATTAGGAAAACATGCTAAATTTTAATTGTCTTTTGATATAATAATATTTATGGTACAGAATACGAGCTCACACCTAAAGGAAATTGAGGTTCCATCTGTTTATATTCCTGAAAGAAACAACACTGTGAGCTACCTCACTCTAGCTTTTAGTGGACTAAAGTCATACATGATCACTGGGACCTTTAAAGCTGACTTTTATGAGCTCCTTCATGTGACAGATGACCGTGGAGGGAATTCTTGAAGCTTTTAAGAAGTGTGTTCCTAAATTACGTAAAGTCCAAACAGGTCGACAGAATACTTCTTTCCATAGAATTCCTTCAGTAAACTTTAGGAAAGAGGTAATATTTCTGTATATTGCATTATAAGCTACTAACCTTAATGCACTATAAACTACTAATGTTAATTGGTTGTGTTGATATTCCTCGGCCATATTTTGTATGAAAACTCATGTCACGTGTATATCTTGTAGAATAATTTCATTATAGATAGCTACGATCCTGTAACACGATTATTAGAAGCTAGTCCAGAATATTTTGCGTATATATCATGCAATGACTTGGGGGAACTACAGGACTTGGATACAAGTTAGACCCGGCAAATGTGTGGTGTTTTCCAGTATCGTGTCTCAGATGTCAAAGTCAAACTCATACACGGCACCACACCAGATCGTGTCGTGTTCTATAATATTATAAAAACAAATGTTATGATATTATATATTGTAATGTAATATGTAAAAAATGTCACTTCTAATGTTTACACTATTTCTTTCATAGGTTTTAAAACACTTCTAATATTATAATTTTACCTGTAAAGTTTAAATATCTGATATCTTTAAATTAAAAGATTTTGATTTATAAATAAATAATAATACATCGTAATTATATTTTTATATATATATATATATATATTATATTATTCCCTGTACTTTCGTGTTGTGTACCCGAAATGAAAACCCAAACACTGCAATCAATTTGTTGTGTATTTTTGTGTTTCGTGTACCGAAAACCCAAATCCAAATAAATGTTTCCGTCGATAGGATAATAAAATGATAGGACATTTCTAAGAGTATTAATAGAATATTATAATATGCAATAATCCCTTGATTCAAGTTTGGCAGCACATGGTTCCCATCGGCCATCAGAGTGTCTTTTTTTTTTTTTTCTTTTTTTCTTTTTTTGTTTTTAGAGTGTTTTTCTTCCCTTGGTAGTGTGTTGTTTGTAAGAACACAATTCTTGTGTATATATAGAACAATTGTTTCTTCACCTCAAATAGTTTTTATGCATTGAAATATACAAATTTATGCTTGATTTGAGAGTAGAAATTCTCATTGGGGAGTGATTTGAGAAAGGTGTCTGTCTTGTTGGAGATTTGAGAGACATCCCTTATGGATGAAGGTGAGAGGTCCACTATACTTCCTGGCTGCATCATTGCCTGCACATGATATCTGTGTGAAATTTTTGTTGAGCGTGCTCTATTTTCTTAATATGAGATTAAGTTTTTTCATGCAAATTTAGTACAGATGTGGAGGGCAGGACCAGTAAAGAGCAAATTGTTCAGTATGATGTTCAATTTGAGTTGGTTTTTTCCTTGGTTATGTTTCTGAACAAATGTGTGGGTAACAATTTGAATTTTTACTTCGTAGTCACAAAGTGTATTACGAAGAATCATTTGTATTAATCTAATGACAGAATCAAGATGATTATTACAAAATGAGGTTGTTTGGGCCAGAGGATAATTCACAACATTTTTTTCTCCAAGGCTCGATTGGGTTTACTTTTTGAATGTTGGAAAAAACTTTACCATTTCTATTTTGATTTACTCCTAGCGGATTGATTTTGCTAGGATGGAACTAGAACTGGCAGTTGCTCAAATTTGCATCTGGTCCTGTTTATTACTACTCTTTCTTCTACTCAATTCCTTTTAGTTCTTTGCTGGTTGACATGATCCTATAAATTAAATTGCTTTTGTGCCTACTCTTTCTTAGTGAATATATGCGAACTCATAAAAGAAAACTTTTTAGCATAATAATGGGGAGGGGAATGTTTTATTTCCATTGACAACTTAAATACACCCGAGAGGGATCATATAGGAAATTAATGATAAAGATAGCCAGATAGGAATGTCTAGTTGGCACTATATGCTCACTAAGGTATAAAGCACTTGGTTGTTTCCTGTCCTAAAATTTGAAGTTCATTTTTTACAGGCTCGCCTCCGTGTTCCTGAAACAATTCTTCGGGAGATAGCTTCACTCAACAGTCTTGATGTGCAGCTCTTTAAGCATGCTCAGTACATTTTTGCAAATGAACATAAGCATATGGTACAAAAGGTGGTCTGTTCTGTTACTACCCCTCTATAATATGCAGATATATTTGTCATCTTTCTTGCGGATCTTCCTGCATGCATATCAGTTTTGCTAATTCTGAAAACTTAGATGATAACCTGACACGGAAACACTAATCAATAGTAGTCTTCGAAAGTTAAGCTACTTAGATTAGAAGTTAGGAAATAAAAAATCGAGACATTACATGAAACTTTTAACAGGGGCCACCATTTTGTTCTATTTTTTCTTTGTAGAAAAAACATGAAACACTAGGCTGTACGGTTTGATTTTTATCAGATACTTCTTTCTTAAAACTCTAGTTGACTCCAATTGAAACTTTTAAGAAATGTTTTTTACTGTAAGGCTATGATTGTTCTTGTTTTCTTGTCCAGGTAGTCATAGTGTTAAAACACATTATGATTTTTGTTACCTTAAATTGCAGGATATACAGAAAAGTAAGTACAGATATCTATTCGATGGCCCTTCCTGGAAAACCATCTCACTAGATGTCCCCTCTTGGGAAACCCTTCCATTGACTACTGTTGGCATGCTGTTTATCGTCGTATTCTTGCTTGTAAGCGCAAGGAGAACAAAACTGAAACTTAAATTATAATTGTAGCTCAAAGCTGATATATAGATACATGCAATAGGTATAGGGGACGGACGGAAGGAAGTTGGCTAAACCATACTAATCCTTCTGATCTGCATATTTGAAGGCCAAACCATGGCAATTTTGTAGAAATCAGCAATCATGATATGGTGAAATATATGGTTCCCCTTTCTTATTTTTGGATCTCTCCATATTTTTTCTGTTTGCTGATAATGTTTGATATCCGTCTTCACATAGAAGCTAATGTTCATTTTGTTTGTATAGCAACATACGAACATATTTTGTTCATGTTTTTATATGATGAAAAAATATTTTGTTAATTTTGTTTGTATAGCAATATACGAACATATTTTGTTCATATTTTTATATCATGAAACTGAATGAAAACCGAAAATATCAGTTGAAATATTAAACAATTTATAGCATACTAACCAAGTCTAGACATAAATTTAATAATTTAAATATGGGTAATAGTTAGATTTCCTAAAGTTAACTGACTAGTGCGTATTTATGTAAATCCTATACATTTTTTAAATAGAATTAAAAAAATAAAAAATGATCATTTTAAGCATGAAAAGTAAAATTGCTAACATGAAAATGAGATTATATCCAATATTGTAAATTCAAATTTTATTAATAATTTCTT
The DNA here is from genome assembly GCA_036435485.1 of Saposhnikovia divaricata. Classification (NCBI taxonomy): domain Eukaryota; kingdom Viridiplantae; phylum Streptophyta; class Magnoliopsida; order Apiales; family Apiaceae; genus Saposhnikovia; species Saposhnikovia divaricata. The sequence continues at coordinate 46,276,597 of CM071594.1, read as the reverse complement.
TATTATTAATTTTTATTGTAACTTTATTAATTTATTAGATTAATTTTAGGAAATTTATAAAGCTACCTTTAATTTCTTTTACCCTTTTAAACATTTCTTACTGATTCAGTCATATTATTTTGTAAGGACTTTAGTTAAGTCATATTTGAATTCGCTTAACCTAAAATTCTACTTGTTTGACCCATCCATCATCATCATCACTACTTGGTACTCGATATGTAGTCTACCAATCTCCGGATGATGTAATAATACTGTAATTTTTGTAATCATTATTTTGTAATATTAAAAGAAAAAAAAAATGTCCACGAACATACACAACTCCAATGCTCTTCCCTTTCCTTAACTCCTAAAATAGGGATTATTAAAAATATAGGTAATGAAAATTATGTTTCACTCCAATCATATACCCTATATTCATACCCTATATTTTAAAAGTAATTTTTAGTGTAGTTTTTTGAAATTTAAATTTTGAATATTCTTATAAATTAACCAATGAGGTGGAGGATATAGGGGATCTAATTTTGATCCCTCAAATAAGGGGTTATATTTTCTCTCCCCTAAAAAATAAAGGGGATGAGGGATAGGGTTGGAGCTTTATTTTTAAACTAAAATCCCTATATTTGTCCACCTAAGTAAGGAACATGTATGGTTGAAGTTGCTACATCTCTCAAAAAATAGGTATGCAGATAATGTAATTTGTATCAACTATTTTTTCATCAAAATATCTAATATGAGAGTATGTATTTCCACATTAACATCACTTTTACTACAACGACATCAATATTTATATGCTCTTTGTCATATTTACTTATAACCTTTATTTTTATGGGAAAATTTCCAATAACCAAAATTTAAATTACACAGTTCAAAATGATCATGCGCAAGAACAATGTTCAAAATGACCAAGCATACACATTCCACACATGCGTAGGGTAAAACACGCATTTCATATATATGTTGCTCGATTTTTTTAATTTTTTTAATCAACCTACGTATTGGCTGCATGCGTGGTGAAATTTTTTTCTTTTTGAAAAAAAATTCCAACTACGCATTGAGAACATGCGTTGGCCTTTTTTTTTTTTTTTTAAATTCAACAAGGCTAGCTCTCGCATATGGTTCATGCGTAGCTCAGTAAACGCATTTAAGAAATGCGTGGGTGGGAGAGAACCACACATTTTTCACATGCGTAGGTTTTGTTTTGTTTTTTTTACAAAATTTCTTTAAAATAAATAAAAAATTACCATATCTAAAACCAAAAATAGAAAAGTTGAACCCCAAAGGTTAACGGTTGTACCACCAAGTGAATACAGATAAAATTTAAGAATTTTAATTAAAAAATTGGATATTTCTTACTGAGTCCGACGTTCTAATTTTTAAAAAATCAGAGACCAATCCTGATTTTTTTTAAAATCAGGATAAGTTAGGGTTTAGGGTCCAGGGTTGTAAACAACCCTAAATCCTAAATTCGTATACGGTTTATTCGTCATTTTGAATATTTCTAAAACGCAAAATGGAATTGTTAAACCCTAAAGGTTAATTGTTGAAATTCTAAAAAAATACAAATATAAATTTAAAATTTTAATTAAAAAATTGAATATTTAATCCCAAATGAAATCTTTTAAAACCCAAAAAAGAAATTATTTAATCCCAAATAAATATAAAAAATAATATTATACGCATAAGACATATGCACATTCTTTGATTTTTTTTGTTGTTTGTCTGGTACGATGAAAGGAGCAGCACAAAAATACGTACTTAGTTCGATCGACATTCGTTATTTTAAACATCTAGCAGGTAAAAATTGATTATGCGGGTCATTTTCTCTTACTTTTGTCCAATTTGTTTATACTAGTATAAAATAATATATTATAGATCTTCAATATAACATATACTATTAACTTAAAATCCGTGCAATATATGGAATTTCTAATATTATATGATTTTTTCTTTAATTTGAATTGAATTTTAAACATATATTTATAGTCTTAAATTTTTAGATGATATTATTTGATAATTATTTTATATATGCTGTTCATGATATTTTTAGAAAAAAAATGGATTTTAGTTAGAAAACATAGAAAAGATATTATGTTTCAACTAAAAAGGCAGTCGATTCATTATTATTTTATGTTATTATTGGGAAAAAAGACATTTTAGTTAGAGAAAATTTAATTAGAATAATCGTACCGAAAATCAAACCAACAAATTTTCGATATTTCGATTTTAATATAATAATATATATTTTTTATTTATCTTACATATAGATAATGTATGCAAAACTTATTTATGTCCATTTTTTTTTCTCATTTTTCGTTTTAAGAAAATGCATGGATAGATACAGTGAACATGTAGATGAGGTTAGCTAACTCACTTTGAGTTATGTCCATAAAAGACAAAAATTTCCCCCATCTCCCCATCCCTAATTTTTTCTTACCTCTTTTTCTTTATTTTCCATCTTTATCATTTATTCAATTCTGCAAATCAATGACTAATAAATTCAAATAAAAGGGGCTGCTCTCTTTCTTGAATTCATAGCTACAAAATCAAGAATGAATTTGTCACCCAATTCACAAGAAAGCCCAAGGTGTGTTCTTGATTCTCATACTTCACTAGATAGATTTGTTATTTTAATTTCATTATTATGCACTTTCTTTGTTTGGATAATTACATATTTAATTAGATTTCCTAGGTATTTCTTTAAGTAGCAACCTGTTTTTAGCTTAAATTGTTTTTAGTAGCCAAACATAGCTTAGAATAGATTTACTAGTGGTTACAAATGTGTATGTATTGTCAGTGTTTGTGTGTCTATTTGCAGTAATTTATATACACACCCAGTTGTATTTTAGTATGTTTGTGTCTTAATAATTGTAAGGAAAATACTAGTGGTACCAAATTTGGTACAAAAAATTTTACAAAATGACATGTGTCTTATGTTGATTGGTTATCAATGAATTAATTATAACGGCCGGCCCCCTGCATTCACACCAATTTCCACCAATAAAAATATTTCTTTTTGCCACATCACCATTGCCACATCATTTTTGTAACTATTTTTGGTACACCATTTTGTACCTCTAGCATTACTCTAATTGTAATACAGCAAATTGTTCAGGGGTTTTGTATTACAGTATGTCATTGGAGCTATGTTTACCCTTTACTCTAGGATAGTTTAGTGGCTATGTTTAATTGTTGGAGTTGTGCACTTTCAAACTTTACTAAATGATAAACTTTCGAGTTCTGTTTGGTTTTACTTAAGTTGATTATGTTGGTATACTTGATTCATAATTCTAGATAAAGGATAACTGAAATAGCATATTTTGCTACTTAAGTTATGCAATTCTTGTGAATTACGTTACATTGTTTAGGGCCTTTAGGCTCATCTGCATTATTTTGGTTTGAAGTTTGCCACATTAACTCTTAAGTTCAGCAAGTAATTTTGTGTGTTGAAATTTAAAATTTTGTGGTTTGTGGTTAAAAACTTGTTACTCTGTTTAACCAAAGATATATATACAGTCAATGCTAATAATGTGTCTATTGTAGGCATACATACGCTAACGCTATAATGGTCTCGTTTGTGTCCATGTCACCCCCAAGGATGTAACTACAAGTTCCTTGGAAGGATAATGAGTTACATTGTTTGGTTGCATAATTTTGAAATGGACAAAGTATAATGAGTTACATTGTTTGTTACCACTATTCCATTTAATTATAAAATCATAAACTTACCTAATGTAGCTATAGAACTCCTACTTACATAGTTGTGAACAAAATTGACAAAAGAAACGAGGCCATAGTGCATGAGGTGCATGATTGTCCGATTATTGGGAAATAACAAATTCATATTGGCTTCTTTTAAAATGTTTGTTTATGTATTGCTCGTTCTGTTTCAGGAGTATGGGTGAGGCAGGGGGATACTGGGACGGGTTTGTTAATGGCGATGATGCTTTTCATAATGTTATTAATATGTTGGATTTTCCTTTGGAAAGTGTGGAAGGGGATAAGTGTATTGCTGAGGAAAATTGGGAGGCTCAGTTTCCAAGCCTAGGACCCTTCTCTTCGGAAATTGTGCAGGGATTTACCCCAGTTTTCAGATCTGACTTCGCGGAAGATGTGCCTTATAACTTTGTCCAGGTATTCTTTAATTGCAAATGTAGTTTTTATAATTTGTTAATCCTACTCTATCGTCTCATGAAATAACTTTTACTAATGCATGGTTTTATCACTCTTTTCATGATGGTTTTGATTAGAAAATGATTTGGTAGTTAGTTCAAATGGATGTGATTAATGGTTTCTGGTTTTTTATTATGCTAATTATGTTCAGAAAGCACATTGCAATTTTCGACATATTTGACTTTGTATGATATTGGTTATTTATTTATTTATATTGGTATTCAGGGTTAAAGTTATATCTCAGACTTTGATTGATTGTTGATATTGAGAACCAAGGGGTTCTCTCATCGCCAACAATCCAAAAAAAAAAAAAAAAAGAGCACTTGGTTCATTACTTTCAGTTTGCACCCCGAGTTCCAAGCGTAATAGCACAAGGGAAATTTATATATCTTTGCAAAGAACTCCACGAGTTAATAAATTTGAAATATCTTGTTCCAGAAAAAAACATGAGGTTATTTTAGATTTTGTTTCGGACTTGCATCCATAAAGCCATAATTATTGAAGATTAGTTCAAGAGTGAAAATGGTATGATGATATACAAAAATATATTAGTTCAAATGAAGAAATTGAAGTTGATGTTGTTGTTTGTGCTGCAGTATATATCGAGGAAAGTCATCATATTGTGGAGCTCAAATATAATAATATGGAGTTATTATGCGCCATTCCTGTTGCTTTAGATGATAACCTTGTCTTTTTTTAATGGAGAATCATTTTCCAAAGTTAGTGTGCTGAGGATTTTCCAGAAATATCTCTTCATTTAAGGTGGCTGAATTTGAATTATTAGATAACACCAGGCCCGTAGACATGGTTATGTTTTTTTAAAGAAGAGGAATATGATGTGGAGTAAGGAATTAAAATATTGGTTGTTAATTATCAGAAGTTATTATGTAGGTTATTTATATCTCAACGTATCTGATAATCATAAGTTATTATGTAGGTTATTTATCTTAGGGAAGTAGATTATCAGAAATGGTAGGGTTAGAAAAGGAATCCTCTTCTTTGGTGGATTAAAATTAAGAAACAGATATTGATCAGGACAATTTTCTAATGATCGGTTTTATGTTTCTCCTTATACCTGAACAAATTTTTTCATTATTTCCAGACTGATTGATTGTTAGAATTGAAATATTTTTCTTGTCATGGGTTGCGATCCAAACACATTCTTTCCTTTTGTGGTTGGGAAATAATTGGGGTCTATACTTGAATCACTCTAGCATTTTCTTTCATTGTATTTATTTTCTATTTTTTTTTGTTTTCAATTCTTGTGTTGCATCAGGTCTGGTCCGGGTACATTTTACCCTCTCTAGACCCTACTTCCGAGTCAGATATACCGGAATGTTTGATTGATTTCTATCAAGCACAGATTTGTTGACTTTTTGTAGCTATACTTGCATACCATTATAAGTGATCTAGAATGCTTTGATATAGTTGTGCAAATGACAATTTTTCATGTCTGCACACAGAACCCAAACATGTCAAAATAATCCCATCAAATGTCAAAATAATCCCATCAAACGTTGAGAAAGATGTCGCAGATGTTATATGGTAGCTTAAACTTTGCGATTCTTATAAAAACTATCTAGTTTATTTACTTCTTTAGTGAACACTTCATCTTACTTGGATTAATTGCAAATTATGTATTGAATTTAAAAAATTTATTTCTGTTACAACTTACACCAGACTACCGGACTTGAATTATGTAACATTCTGTAACTTTTCTATTTATTCAGTGTGAAACTATTATGTTAGAATCTCAAGACCAAGTTGGAATTCTGATGTGGCTTCTAACAGCTTACATGGATTAATGTTCATTCCTTTAATCTCCAGAATCAACATAACCTCCCATTAGATGTTCCTTCCCTTCTTCTCTCAGTTCTCTCTTGTACAATGACAATCTCAATCCATCAATAAATGAAGGCCAATTTTCCTCAACCAATTTCTTTCTTTTTTTTTTGATAATTCAACCAATTTCTTTCTGTTCTTAAATTTTATTAAAAAAAAAAAACCAAACCCAAGATCTATTGCAACTTATGATCTTCTTCTAAATAAAGTATGGACCAAAAACCAAAACAGATTGAATTCCAAAAAAATGCCATGGATTGTAGATTACTCAACAAAATAAATAATCTCGTGTCCTACAAATTGTTGTTTCTTAAACCGGGCTAAAACCATTTTCCCGTAGGTGGAAATCAAGAATATAAAGTTGTGTTAAACAATCCAGAATATGCTAAGAATGAAATCTCATGGAAGAGTCCATAAGCCACCTCTAGCAGCAAGATTGAACTATCAGAATTTTTCACTTTTTTCACCATTGAGGATGTGGATGAGCAGCTTTGGTTGGACAAGATGGCCTTTTTAAGGAAAATGATTTTTGATGTTCTTAAAGACGCCAGATTAGAGTAGTAGAATTTTTGTGGAGTTTGAGAACCTTCACGTTTAGGGTTGGCTGGGGTAGGATTATTGAGCAGGATAAACATATGGGTAGTGGCTGGTATTCCGGGCCGTGTAAGGATTGTGTTAAGGGGGATGTTAGCTAGTACTTTGCACACCTAGTTGTTACTGCAATCGTACACCTATTTCCATTCACAGTGTCTTTTGTTACATTTTTACATCCTCTAAAAAACATTCAATAATTTCAAAAATGCTTTCGTAATTTTTTACATTTTTTTAAAAATTTCTAATAATATTTTTAGCAAGTTGGGGGTCTGGACGGAAACCACTTCTCTATTCCTTGGGGTCATCACAATAACCTTTATACTTTTGAAACAGGGGTCATGTCTGTGTATTTCTCACCCGGACCCTGCTTTCGAGTTGAACACTAGGGGTATATTTGGTTTGGTAACTCCACAAAGTTTCTGGTTTAACTTTTAGTTTTAGTAGATTTGTCTTATTTCGTCAACTGAAACGAGATAACTGTAGGACCAATTTAAATGAATTCTCATAATTGGGTTGGCCCACTCTTCATTGTGCATCTTTACCCATCTAGCTGGAGCCTGGAGTTATAACATGTTTTACTTTAATTAATTTCGCTTTAACCATAAGTCTAGAATCAGCTAGCACCATAAGTCTAGAATCATTTTGTTGTTATTTCTTTGACAAAGTAAAATGTGTTCTACTTAGGGCTGGCAAAATCGGATCCGACCCGTCAACCCGACACGAATTCGACCCGCAAAGTACGAATTCGGGTTGGAGTTTTTCGGGTTCGGGTTGGTTTCTGGTTTGATCCAAAATTGACCTGAAAAAATCGGGTCGTTTTCGGGTTGATTTCGGGTTACTCGAAATTACCCGAATGAATATATATATATATATATATAGTATAAAATGGTATATATTATAAAAAATACCAATATTTATTTTATTTATGTATTATCTATTGTTTAAATTAATAAATATTTTATTTTAATATAATTATTAATTAATTTATAAGATTGAAATAGTATTTATTTATTTATTTACTATTTAAAAAATATTTTTATTAATGAATTACTATTATTTCGGGTCGGGTTCGAGTTACCGATGGGTAGCCCAGGTCGGGTTCAGGTTGAATATTCTGACCCATTAAAATTTCGTGTCGGGTTTCGGTTGGGTCAAATTTCTGACCCGAGTTTGTCAACCCGACCCGAACCCGACCCAATACCCGAAATTGCCAGCCTTAGTTCTACTATATTGGTGGTTTTATTATTGTAGTAAATCCTGATGAGGAACGGACTTTTTATATATGTTATTAATAGGTTTATCTATATTTAGTTTAGAGAGAATTAAAATTAGTTGTTTATATGTTTTATTTGTGGGGTTAGGAATATATTATTTAAGTAGTTTTTTTTTTTTTGTAAAGGTGAATTTCTCATTCATGAATTGTATCGAAATACAATAATTTTACAAGGGAATTTATTCGATCAAGAAAATTCATCATCTAACCGAAGAGCACGCATGTTGCTCCCGGACATTTAGACAATAAAACCTTCAAGTCTGAAAAAACCCCACAATAAAAAGGCCTCGTTAAAAACCCTCAAGAGCAAAACCCTGTGGGAAAAAACTCAAGAGGGAAAAAAGAGTGCCCTCAAAATATAAAGTACATTGTTTTACAAATTTCCAAGAAATAAATAGAATTAGTAGTTGCTTTTGTAATTCTCCGTTATCATCAGTTTTTGTCGCATCCTTACTTTATCTTCCGTCTCATCTTGGTTATTCCATTACTATAAGTCACCCCATCTATCTTGTTATTATACTCGTCCAACCAGACTGCCCCTGCGAAAAATGAATAAAATCAACAAACGAAAATTAGTCCACAAAATTATTACCAAATATTTTATAAATATTATCAACATAAATATATGAACAAACATATGATTTAGTATCAAGCATAAAAATCTAAACCAAAGGGGATCCCTTTGATTAGATACTTAATTTATTAGTACTTAATTAAAATTAAAATAGTTGTATATATCTAATTCAAAGATTCGGGAACCTTTGATTAGTCACCTAGGACGCCATCAATCATGGCACAAAAATATTCCACAAAAAAATATACGAGCCACCATTTATGACACAAATAAACTCCATAAAAGGTATATATGCCATCAATCATGGCCTCCAATGAATAAAAATTCATGGTACACAATAAAGTATAATTACAAATTGAAACTACCAATTAAAATAAGGATACTTGATTGCCTCCTATAATGCCAAAATTTGCCACCAATCTGGTCACCAACAAATGGTACAAAAATAGTCATCCATCAAAGTTATAATTAGCACTAAAACTTTTTAAAAGATATTAATTATCGCAAAAAATCAAGCCTTTCCAGATTGAATTCACAAACTTATAGAGAAAATATAAAAAGCTGTTTTTCAACTGAAAAGGATCTTAACATATATTTTTTACCACTATAATTTTGGTATCATGAACATGAACCTATGGAATGAACAGTTAACATAATCAATTAATCCGTTAACAATTAATTAGGGAATCAAATTAATCGGATAAACAAGAAAACAATTAACATTTAATACGAGAATCAATTTAATCAATTAACAATTAGTAAGGGAAACAATTACTCAACTAAAAATTAATCAAGCAATCAAATAATTAGGAAATCAGGGAATCAACTAAAGGAGTTACAATAATTTAAATATGAAATTAGCTACAATTAAGACAAATAATGAATGCAATTAAAAGTACTAATTATTACGGAGAGTTACAAAGTAAGAGAACACGGCCACCGGATTAAAATCCGGCATGACCACATCCAACCCCGATCGAGCACCTTACTTCGTTTGACCTTAACAATTGAGAACTTTTTACAGATGATCAACTGCTGCTCTACAAGTATTGCGTTTTATCATTTAAATATGATATAGAGACACACATTCAATCAAAATCAAAATAAGAACTCATACACGAAAAACCATATAAATGACACATGCACACCGAAAAATAGTAATCCAAAGAACAAAAAGAAAGCTAAAAAATGAAAACAAACCCGAAACGACAGAAAATACAAATAGTACTAATTGGTAAAATCTAATTAAAAATAGAGGAACCAGAGAAAAGCACCCATGATAAACTGCCTTTTGTGATTGACATCACCTGAAACAGGCAAGCCATACTGATCCAACAAGCAATCGACTCTCCACTCCGGCATCGTGTCGTAATCGGATCAAGAATACCTCGGGTAGTGCAAAGGCATCGCAATAGGGATGTGTATTTCATTTAGTAGCTGTAATTGATACAAAATGGAATAGTTTATTCTGACATACCTGAGAGGAGGAGATGTTGATAAGACATGAATGGAAGCTTGAAAAGACGTCAGGCTCCATTACCAACGTTTGATTTCATGCTTTTCTTTTAGTACTACAGTAACATTAACTGAAGAGAAGTTAGTCTTGTTATTCCCAAAATAACAGACCTCAAGATCAATCATCAAAACTCTGTCGGTAATATTTAATTACAAAACATTTAGAGCTTGACGATTTCACCGGAACAGAGCTAGCTCAACGACGTCGTATTCAACAAGCATGACTGATTGCTCTAGGGAAAACATTATTCCGCAGATCAAGAGATTTATTATTTAAGTAGTTTATTTATAATAAAACCCAATTGTTTACGGGCCTTAGTCCATTATGTTTAATATTAGGGTTTAAATTTTTTATATAAGTGATGTAATCCCCCACATATTACTTAGCTTGATTATAAACTTTTTCTTGGGAATAGTATTTTTTTGATTATTCTATAATTCATTGCTTATCATCTTTTTAATATTCTGTCCTGCATCAATTGGTATCAGAGCCGAATTCCTGCAATTTTTACTGTTCATCGATCTTTTTACTGTTCATCACCGTTTTCACTATTCACGCTGCCGGTACTGTTCACCACTGCCAAACAACCCCCGTCACTAATCCCTACCCTCCAGCCACCACAACACCACCATCTAACCACCAGAACTCTGCTGCCCAAACTCCAACAAAACCAATCAGAACCGTAAAGCCCCAAATCCTAAGCCCTAATTACAAACCCGACCCGACCCATATATAAATCCCTATTTCCCAAAATCAGATTCAATCAAATCCCTTATAACCCTACCAAAACCCTTCGATTTGTTGTTCATCAGATAAGAAGAGAGAAGAATCAAATAAGAGAGAGAAGAAAGGACGTACCTGGACAAGTTCACCGGAGTCTGCCGCCGCTATCAAGCTGCCGCCGGCACCATATCTCAGTCCGACGACTTCACCGCTGCCTCTTTCTAGAACATCTTCAGTTACTTGTTTTATGTTTGTGCGTGAGGATATAAATGGTTTAGTACCCAAGAGTTTCTAGAAATTCCAAATCACTCACAAGTTTCTGGAAATCACAGAACAATCCCTGGAATTCTTAAGCTTTTCTGATCAATTTCTGAACTATCAGTCGAACCTTCAGTTTCCGGATATTGACAAGTCAGCCCCTAAAAAAAAATTTCAGAACTGCCTTTGAACTTCAGAATGTTAACAGGTCAGATTTTTAAACTACCGAAATTGATATTCAGCCCCTAAACTTCAGAGAGTTTGCTTGTTCCATGTTTTGAGACATGTGCTTACATTAAACGTCAAATTGCTAGTGTGGAAGATAATATCTATTTCCTTAAGCGTGAACGTAATGAGTTGTCTTAAGATCAATGAACATTCAACATCCATGGAGATTGAGCTATAAAACTGTAACTATACATACAGAGAATGTAACTACATATTGGGGAAGAAGATGTGTTTCTTATTCATTAAGAAATATATTTACAGAGTAGTAAAAAGAAATGAGTACATGGAGAAAGCTTTTATATTGAAAATAACAGAAAACAGTTATGATAAGTAAGTAGAATGATAAGCAGTGTTGGCTGTGATAAGTAGTGAGCTATATGTGGTAAGATGACTTAATACAAGCTTTAATAAGTTGCACTACCAAATTTATGTCTGCTATCATCAAGAGCTGTTATATGAATATGTGCTTACGTTGAAGGAGTTAGATAATCAATATGATGAACTTGAAAGATTGGAAAAGAAGTACAAAATTGCGTTGAGCAAAGAAAGGTGCAAACGTGTAGATGAAAGGTGCAAACGTGCAGATGAGGAACTAAAAAGGACTCTTGAGACTCTTACATCTCAAGTTGAACGTCTTGTACATCTGGAGAATGCGAAAAAGATCAAAAGGGATGAAATTGTAACGGAAATTGAGCAATATGTTGAAGAAGTGGCTATAGAAGATCTAATCAAGGAGGTGAACCAAGTAATGGAAGATCTAATTGAGGAGGTTAAACAAGCTGAGGATACAGAGATTGTTAGTGAGGAGCAAGTAGAAGAACCTAAACAACCTGATTGTGTTCAAACTATTGAGGATCATAAAGTAGTTGATGATATTATTGAGGTTGAGCATATCAACTTCATCATTCCAGAGTACTTGCCTAAATCTCTTTCGCTTGTTAGTCAGTTTTCGAAGTTCTTTGCATCTAATCCGTGCTTCTTCGAATGGAAACACTTTTTCTTCGTTCCAGCTCGCCTGGTTCTTGACTTCTACAAAACTCGTGGTCGAGTTTTCTCCAACAAGGGGAGAATGATGAGGAATGGGATTGAAGACTTTTTATATATGTTATTAATAGGTTTATTTATATTTAGTTTCGAGAGAATTAAAATTATTTGTTTATATGTTTTATATGTGGGGTTAGGAATATATTATTTAAGTAGTTTATTACTAATAAAGCCCAATTGTTTACGGGCCTTAGTCCATCAGGTTTAATATTAGGGTTTAAATTTTCTATATAAGTGATGTAATCCCCCACATGTTACTTAGCTTTGATTATACACTTTTTCTTGGGAATGATATTTGACTGATTATTCTTGGGATTCGTACAATTCATTGCTTATTATCTTTTTAATATTCTGTCCTGCATCCATTCTCCAGGATGTTCTGTGTGGATTCTTTTTCCCATCTTACATTAAATTATGGAGTTTGATATGCTTCGCTAAAAGCAAGTTCAATCATTTTCAGTCAGTACAGATATAAGCTACTTGTGTGATAAAACAAATTTAGAATAATATATTGTGCATGTATTATTCTAAAGTTTGTTTTTAAATTTTTTTGCCTTAATCAGGAAATACAATTTATCAAAAAGTCTCCAGTAAAAATCATTCTTCCTTGCATATTAACACCAAATTGTCATTTGCGAACTGCATACCACATTTTAGATATAGTAATTGTTATTTCATTCTATTTGTTTAATATACTTTTTCTAAAGTCTGCTTGCATTCACTTGTATGATGACTACATAAATATGGCTTGCTAAATGATTTTGTAGTACTTTTTTCTTCATCTGATATGTTACTTATGTTGATAATATTATCTATCATTCAGAACAATGCAGGCTATTCAGCCTCTGATAGAAACTTGCTACCAGTAACTGAATTCTCCAGCACAAATTTTCCTCTCGATTCTTCTCATTCCAGAAACCCAAGCTTGTTTCAAACACCAAGCCAGAATTCTGTACTTGAAAGTAGCAGTTCCTGCTCAGCCAGTAAAAATTTGTCAATTAGCTCTGACCTCCTTGTCCCAGTCAGAGCTCGAAGTAAGATTCCGCGGAGCTTGACCTTTAGCAGATGGCATTTGCTCTCTCCGTTAACTCCACCTAAAAAGATATTGCACCAAAAAGGCAAAGAGAAGAAAAATATGCAACTATCACAGCATCTAAATGAATCCAACATGAAGGAAGACTCTTATCAGCATATGCCAAATAAAAGATGTATGCATTGTGAAGCTGAAAAAACACCACAATGGAGGGCGGGACCTATGGGGCCGCATACTCTTTGCAATGCATGTGGAGTTTGTTATCGGAAACGAGGACTCCTTCCCGATTATCGCCTGACAGCAAGTCATGGTTCAAACACGGAGAAGTTTTCATTTACCCAGGGAAAGAAGAAGCAAATAAAACTGTCGAGTGAGATTAAGGAAGATTCAACAAATCAGCTTCCAGAAGACTGCCAAATTGTAGAAGATTTAACTTATCAGCTTCCATGCAAACGCTGTACTCTGTGTAATGTTACGAAAACACCACAACGTAGGGAAGGACCGATGGGCCCAAAAATGTTATGCAATGCACGTGGAGTTCGTTCTCGGGCGGGCCGCCTCTTGCTGGAGAGTCTTCCGAGTCCTGATCCCGAGAAAAATGAAAGGACGAACACTACGAACGGAGAGAAGAAAAAGGAACAGTCAGACATTTCAAATGACTCCGAGATAACGAGGTTTGCAACTCATCGGCCCATGCAAGTCAAAAGATGTACTCATTGTCAAGTTACGAAGACACCACAATGGCGGGAAGGACCAATGGGGCCGACAACCCTTTGCAATGCATGCGGAGTTCGCTATAGGTCCGGTCGTCTTGTTCCTGAATATCGTCCAGCAGCCAGTCCTACTTTTGTTCCATCTTTGCATTCGAACAAGCACAGGAAGGTTATAGAAATCAGAGAGAAGGTTATCCCTCGAAACGTTGTCTAAGATGGATCCTGCAATGTCCCCGCCACCAGAGATTGTTTTCTTGAGCAGTTATGTATTCCATAGCATATGTAGTCGTTAATGGTTCCGTTTAGGCTGAATTTTGTTTTTGTTAGATTCAGAATGTTGAGGATTCCGAAAGTATCTGTGCATTCATTAGCGAGCTGTAGGAATGCATGAATGCTAAGAGATATTTTAAGTCATTAGGAGTGTTTATTTTGTTTGTCATATGGACCCTGGAGGTGCTTTCCTGTTGTTCAGGTACTTTCCCAGCATTTTGAATAACCGTTCACAAAACAGAGATTTTCGTTTGTTATCAAGTCTCCTCTTCAAATAGGGTACAACTGCTGGTTATTCGGAGGGGAATTAAAATCATTTTTTTTGTTCCTTTCCGCAAGAAGTTATCATAAATAATTCTTAGTAGCAAATACTAGCTCCCCCGGGTTGGCAAGGGGTCTCATTTTGATGCCGTCACAATAGTTGTGACTTGTGATACCTTACTAAGTTACCAAGTACCAACATTTCTACGAACTGAGATCCTAAGAGGAGGAATTGACATGTATAATTTACATATTAGAAGTACAACTTGAGGCAGATCTAAGGTCTTATTGTAAAACCGTTGCTTGACTATGCTCTATGTTTTTGTTTGTAGGAAATACGAATAGGAACTTAAGACCAAGGTCTGTGTTTACTGTTAAGACATGGTATAAAAAGATGTACAGTACAAGCATATTAAGTGCATATTATCACTTATCAGCTTTCCAGTTTAAGTGCTACCATAAAACATACAAAATGATACACCTAACTTTTCTGTAACTTTTATACTCACAAGGACACCTTTCAAGTCTAGTGTCCCTTTCAATCTTTTGTCCCAACAGACAAGTACCTCACTTTCTGTAATTATGATGTTTCTTCTATTTTATGATCCTTATGGTAGGCCTAGTTCATTTTAATCTATACCTAATCTATAAATATTGGTATCTTTTTATATATTAAAGCATAACAAAAATTTACATTTCTTTGTAGTAAATCAACTCAGGTCTTTAGCAATTGGAAAATTTACATTTACAAATAAACAATTGTTTAAATACTAGTATTTGAATTGCGTATTGGAATGCCTTAATGTAGATTGTGGAACTAACTACAGATGGAGAAGCTTACTTGCTTCTGTTCATTGATGCCAACTCAAATCAGTTACATGTCATGTCAGATACACCTACTGAAAATATTTGGTTTCTGAAGTTGCCTCTCACATGAAACGTTCATGATCATGAACATTCTATAATTGATAGTCACCATTTTGGTATTTTTGGTTCGATTTCTGGCATTTATGCACCCCCTTATGTCAGTTATTCCGTGTTAACAAGAAATGCCTTTAAAAGCAAACTGGTCGAGGATGTTGGATTTGAGTAGAAATTGCTAAATCTGTCAAAATTTTGTCTTTATGTCTTAAATTAACACTTGGCCTTTGTATAAATTGAACTCTCAAATTGTTCAAAATTTCCTACCTGGACGCCTTTGTGAAAATGAACAAGTTGGAATATCGTTATTCTTAAATTTATATGTTTGTTTCGTCTGGTTGAAAAATTCATTTAAAATCATATGTCAACAACATAAGTATGTTGAAAAGAAACAGTACATTGTGGTATAGTGTCAATATTATTACTATAAGACATGCATTAATTGAGGAACCCTTTGGAGAACACAAGGCATTGCATGGTTGTGATTGGTTGGTTGGCCATGGGACGGCAAGTATTACTACTACAAAAGATGAATGTAGGGCAACATTTGAGCAAGTTTTAGTTTTGTTAAACACACTTAATTTGTCCATTGTCTTTAACCCAGAATTCATTCTTTCCATTAGTCTTAATTATGTATGGTAGGCTATAAATAATTAGTACAGTTTGTTTTATTTAGTCCAATGTTTTGTCTTGTTGTTTAACAGAATTCTTTTATAGTCCGGTTGGTGCGTACTAGATTCAACATGACCATCTCTTTATTAAGGTGGGTTTAATTATACTAACCAATATATTTATTTAAAATTCTTCAGTAAATTAAATATTCAAACACCTGACTTTACACTTACTAGCTTAAACCATGTGCCTAGCATAAACCATGTGCGATGAACGAATTTTTTTTAATATTATATGATTTTTTTTAATTTAAATTGAGTTTTTTAAAACATAAATTTTGTAGCCTTAAATTTTTAAATGATGTGACATGATAATAATTATATAAATATTATCCGTGATATTTCTAGAAAAATAGGGATTTCAGTTAGAAAATATAAAAAATATAATACGTCTAGGTCGAAAAAAGTAATCAGTTAATTATTAATAATTATAATATTTTTATTTTTATTTTATTAATTAGAAAAAAAGAGGTTTTAGTTAAGAAAAATAGAAAAGTTAACGTGTTTTAGCTGATAAAGGTAATTAGTTAGTTATTAATAATTATAACATAATTATTTTATTTTATTAAATAGAATTGTCCACATTATTGTTAGAAAATGAGAAATCTTAGTTCTCTAAAATATAAAAGATAATGGGTTTACTTAAAAAAAGAAAATGGTTAGTTAAAAAAATAAAAAAGTATATATTTATTTGAAAAAGGAAATTGATTAATTATTGGGATGGATTTTATCGTCCGTGATATAATTAGAAAAAGAGAGGTTTTAGTTTGAGAAACTAAAAAAAAGGTAACATATTTTAGCTAAAAAGATAATTTTTTATTTATTTTAATTATAACGTAATTATTTTATTTTATTAAATATAATTGCTCGTATTATTTTTATAAAAGGAGAAATTTTAGTTAGATAAAATATAAAAAATAACTTGTTTTACCTGAAAAGGAAAATTGGTTAGTTATTAAAAAATTAGAAAAAAATGATATATTTAGCTAAAAAAACCTAATTGATTAATTATTAGTAATTGTAATATTATTAGTTTATTTTATTAATAGAATGGCTTGTGATATAATCGGAGAAAGAGAAGTTTTGGTTAGAGAAAATATAAATGGTAACGTGTTTTAACTGAAAAATGTAATTGGTTAGTTATTAATACTTTTAACATTATTATTTTATTTTATTAAATAGAATTGTCCGTAGTATTTTTAGAAAAAGGAAAAATTTTAGTTAGATAAAATAAAAAAGATAACGTGTTTTTCCTAAAAAAGAAAATTAGTTAGTCATTAAAAATATTAGAAAATCTAACATTTTTTACTTGAAACAGAAAATTGGTTACTCATTAGGATGAATTTTTTTGCCCGCTGACATAATTAGAATAATATAATTAGAAAAAGAAAATATAAAAGATAACATGTTTTAGGTGAAAAAGATAATTGGTCAGTTATTGATAATTATAACATATTTTGAAAGGTATATGACACAGCCTATTTGTAGTTCGAGGATCCTAATCAACTTAAACCAAATTGTAATAAGTAAATAATATTTTAACTGTCACAGGAATCTCAAAAAGTTTTATCTGTCAGAAGAAAGAAGAAAGTCAATCTATAGTTTTGATGTTTTACACTGAAAAAAGATTCAGTTAGCTGATCAAGCCTTAGTATAGCATTGAAAAAGATGGATTCGTTTAGAGTGACAAAGATTTCTGCAGAGATAGTGTCAGTACAGAATATTTGAAGAGAGTTGAGAAAAGATATAGACCACAACTTAAAGTCAAAAATGAAGAACAGAGATTGGAGTTAGTCGTTCATGAACCAGACCGTGCATCGAACATCAACAAATATTCAATGGAAGTTCTTTGTTAAATTTCAGTGGTTCAAGAAAAGATTTGGATATTAAAGGATTCATATTAATTCTTCTTTTAATTGATTACATTATATGATTAATTTAATTAATAAATTAATTCTATAAGAATTAATTTATTCATTAAATTAATTATTTAATTAATTAAATCAGAATTAATATGTAAAAGAAAATTAATTAATTGATTATCTAAAAATCATTTAGTTAGTTATATCTGAAATCCAATCTAATATGACAATTCGACAGTTATACCGATAGTTATACCGACAGTCATACCGATTGTCATATTAGTTCAAGAGACAGTTATACCGACAGTCATATTAGTTCAAGACACAGTCATACCGATTGTCATATCAGTTCAAGAGAAAGCCATATCGATTGTCATAATGTTTTAGCTCACAGTCTTCTACAAATATCAAAAGAGGCAGAAGCCAACAGTCAGACACGAACAAGACAGAAGAAAAGAAACAGAAAAATATCAAACTCTCTCCTCTTTACTTCTCAACTGCAAGCTCTTAAATTTTGACAATAAATTCAGTTCAAGCCCCTTGTAATATTCTATCCGCTGGAACTTGTTTATTGATCACTCTTGTACTACTAGCGAATTAAGTTTCCTAGTTCTTATCTTGATTTTTATTAACTAAATTAGAAAAGTTCATGTCGAATTTTCTAATTAGTTTTTATTAACTTGATAATACTCTGTACTGATTTTGTAACAACCGTCAAGTTTAATATATCGTTATATTTAACTTGAATTTTGTTTCAACTGATTCCGCAAAAATTTGTCTAAACTAAATTTTTATCTAAAGGAAAAATTTCGATAAAAATTAAAGATTGTATTCAACCCCCTTCTACAATCTTAACGGACCTAACAATTGGTATCCGAGCCGTTTGATTGATATACAAATCAAGATCCTATCTTTATTCAATTAAAAATCAAGGTCGAATTTTTAACTCACTTAAAAATTCATCATGACTTCGAAAGCAATTGTGAAGATACCTATCTTTGACAAAGATAATTATGATATGCGGAAGAATAAAATGGAGTTGTTTCCAGATGTTACAAATCCAAAATTTTTGGGTGTTTTGAAAAAAGGACCTAAAATTCCTATGGTCTATAAAACAGAAGTTGTTGTTGAAGGAAAAGTTGTAACTCCTGGTAGAGCCTATGAAAAGGACCATGCTTCCTTTACTCCTGATGAAAAGGAGGATGTTGGACTGGATAAAAATTTGAGACTTATCCTAATAGATTACCTGGATGCTTTGATGTATAGCCATGTGATGAATTGTAAAACTGCTAAGCACATGTGGGAAACTATTGAAACCATCAATGAAGAAACGGATGAAGTCGGGGAGAATAGACTTGAAATCCTAACCTCTGAATATGAACACTTTAGATCTGGCCCAAATGAAGGCATTCAAGAAGTGTTTGATAGGTATAATAAATTGATCAACAACTTGCAAATCCATGGCAAGTACTATACACAGAAGGAGATTAATCGGAAGTTCTTACTGACTATGCCTATTCACCTAGAACACAGAATCACTACCATTAGAGAATCCAGAGATATGAGTGCAACCACAAAGTTGCAAACACATCTACAGTTTTAGTTGTTGAGACTCCGTGGGAAATGGAAGCTAAGGTTGTTCGACCTTACAGCACTGACAAGGAACAACTTGAAGTTGAAGTTGGTCAGACACCTGCTACTTAGGATGGTGGAGAGTTTTATTCTTTAGAAGAACTGGATCAGTTGAAGGATGAATCCATGGCTATGATGGTGAGACAGATCAGTAACTTTAAATTCAGAAGGAATCCTAAGTTCAGATTTAAATCTAACAGCAATAGATTCCAGAAAGGAGGTTCTTCATCCTCTGGTAGCAAGACTGGTTATAAAACTGGAACTATTGATAGAAGCAAGGTTAGGTGCTTCAACTGTAATGAACTTGGACATTTTGCTACTGAGTGTCAAAGACCCAAACAGAGTCAAAGGAAATATTATGCCTCTGAAAAGAAAAAAGGACTGGCAAAGCCTATGTGGTTGCTGGTAAAGCTGGGATGACACAGACAGTGAAGATGAAGAAGTTGGTAATCTTGCGCTGATGGCAAATTCTGACAATTCCAGTGGCTCCAATGGTTCTACCTCACAGGTAAAATTTACTGATGCTAAAATAATACGTCATCTTGGTAGTACTTTGGAGTGTGCAAGGAGTGAAAATGCTAGAATAAATCAGTTAAACACTGAGCTTGAAAATCAAGTGTTAGAACTGCTAAATGTGCATAAGTGTCAGGATAAGCAGAGAGAGGAAATAGAATTACTAAATAAAAGGGAAAATTCCTTAGTGGAAGTAGTGTCTAAACAACTTGCTAAAATCAGTGAACTTGTAACCAAGGTTAGAGCTTGCTTTAATTCTTGTAAAACATCTAAAGAGTTTTTCAATAAACAAGCTGTAGATCGAACCGTAGGAATAGGGTTTGGCTACAACGAGGCTATTGGATTACTAGGCATAAATACCCCTAACCCTGTTAGTGCTAAAGAAAGGGGTATACCACATGTGCTTAAAGATGTTAAAGACCCTCTCTTTAAAAAATCTATTGCAGAACCTTTAGATATCACTTCTTTAATTATTCATGAAGAGTTGAGAACTGAGGACATTGCAAATACAAATGTCTGTTCTAAACAAGACATACCTAAGGTGCCAGTCAAGGTTGTTAATTCAACTAGTTATTTGAAGACTGGATCAAGTTGTAAGAATGTGAGCAATAACATATCTAACATGCCTGCCATGCCCTTGAATAACTCATCTCATAAACCATGTGGCATCTTGAACTGTATGCAATGTGCTTTTAATGTTATGTCTGCATATTTTTATGGTATGCATGCAACTAGTAGTATGAGTGCTCCAAGGCAATACATGAACAGTAGGAAGATGTTAGATCCAGGACTGTCACACCACCTAATCCTAGGTCAAGGACCTCAAGTCCTCCCAAGGTTATGATGAAGACATGGATACCCAAGCTGAAACCAAAGACTGTTAAAGCTGTTTACAGGTTTAAGTGTCTAGTCTCTGTTGAAGATGTTGTTGTAAAAATCAAGAATGTTGTTTTGCCTGATAAAGGCCAATTCTTCAAGCACTCTGGACCTAATCAAATTTTGGTTCCGAAGAAAGTTTAACCAATTTGTCATTGCAGGGTGTGGAACAGGTTGATCGTGTTATGTGGATTTTGGACAGTGGATGTTCAAGGCATATGGCCGGAGATAGAGCCCTACTGACAAATGTGGTGGAGAAAGCCGGCCCAGTGGTTACCTTTGGAGATAACAACAAAGGTAAATCTGATGGATATGGTAGATTGGAAGCTGGAAATGTTATCATTGATGAAGTGTCTTTTGTGAAAGGACTTGAACATAATCTCCTAAGTATCAGTCAATTCTGTGACAAGGGATATGAAGCTTTCTTTAACAAGAAGAATTGCTTAATCTCACACAAGAGACATGAACAGCCTGCACTGATTGGAGTCAAAAAAGGCAATCTGTATGTAGCCAACATGAACTCTAGAAGCATTGAAGAAATCACGTGCTTCTATTCAAAAGCATCTACAGATGACAGTTGGCTATGGCACAAGAAACTTTCTCACCTTAATTTCAAAACAATGAATTCTCTAGTTAAAAGAGAATTGGTGAGAGGTTTGTCTTCTATGGAATTCACTCAGGAAGGACTCTGTGATGCCTGTCGAAAAGGGAAGTTGAAAACAGCAACTCACAGGAGCACTGACACATCATCAATAACTGAACCTATGTAACTACTATACATGGATCTTTTTGGTCCAGTTAATGTGATGTCTATGTCAAAGAAAAGGTATGCTCTCGTGATTGTTAATGACTACTCAAAGTACACTTTGGTCCTGTTCCTGAATTCCAAAGATGAGACTCCACAATTGGTGATTGATCACATCAAGTTGATAGAGCTAGATTCAAAACATCCAGTAAGAGCAATAAGGTCAGACAACGGAACTGAATTCAAGAATGCAGTTCTAAATGACTTTTGTGCTGAAAAGGGAATAACAAGACAGTATTCATCTCCAAGAACTCCTCAGTAAAATGGGGTAGTAGAAAGAAAGAATAGAACCTTGATTGAAGCTGCACGTACAATGCTAAATGAATCAATGCTTCCTTTATATTTTTGGGCTGAAGCTGTCAACACTGCATGTTATACCCAAAATCGAACTCTTATCAACAAAGATTTAATGAAGACACCTTAAAGAAACCAACACTTAAATACTTTCATGTATTTGGAGCAAAATGTTTTATCCTTAAGGAAGGAGATGATCGTGGTGGTTAGGGCTGTAAACGAACCGAACTGTTCGTTAAGCTCGCTCGAGTTCGACAAGTTCGGTTCGATCGCCTATCGAACTCGAGTTTGGACAGCATTTTGTGTCCGTTAATATTAACGAACCAAACCGAACTTTTCTCGTGTTCGACTCGAGTTCGATCGAGTTCGACACGAGTTCGTTAAGCTCGAGTTCGTTCGAAAAAAACCAGCTGTGTTCATCAAAAAAACCATCATAATTCATACTCATACATTAACAATATAAAAACATGTCTTAAAGCTTGGAATCAGGTGCAAAATTAAAATATATCCATCCCATCCATCATCATTTCATCAGTCATTACAAATTAAAATTAACTATAGCCTACAAATTAAATAAAAATTAGTAATAGGTAGTGAAAACAGTGTAGAAATCAGTAAAATCAATAACTAAACAAACCTGATTTGGTTGGTTTATCTTTTTTAGACCATAAAGCTCACGCGCCCAATCGGCTCCACATAACAACATTTCCACAGTTTGAGGTTTTAAACAAGAGCGGTGGGGCTCTATAACTCTTCCACCAGCACTAAATGTGGATTCGGAGGCCACCGTACTCATTGGAATACTCAAAATATCACGTGCCATGTTAGATAAAATAGGATATTTCACACTATTTCCCTTCCACCATGACAACACATCAAAATACTTAGAACTGGAAAACACAATTTTTTCACCTAAATAACCATCTAACTCAGACTTCAAAGGCTCCTGAATGGCACCACTATCCCGAATAAAAGTTTCATAATCATTTAAACCTTATGGAGTTTCATTCGGATCCTTAATAAAATTAAAATCAGAAGAATTAAGTTTATTTGATTCACTAACTTCTTTCTTCTTGTTAGCCTTATCTGCATTAACATACTCTTGGTAGAGCTCATTCAAAATATTCGATAAATAGTTTGCTTCAGTTTACTCAGACTTGTCCTTAGACGATGCATCTGGAATTGGGGTTTTTCTTTTCCGGACGGATATCTCTTCTTGTTCACCAGTGTCATCCGAAGGAGTTTCATCTCCAAGGCTTCGTAACTGCTCCTCATATTCAGCATTTTCTGGAATGATTTCTATACGACTTATTTTCTTTCCTTTTTTCCTAGCTGGACCAGACGACATTTTTAAGCACCACTGTCCACTGCACTACAAACAAAATAACAAAATTAACTAATTAAGCAACTAAAGAATAATGCCACAGTCCACAGATTAGATAACTAAATGGATAGTAGTCAGTAGAAATGGATACATAGATCATAATAATCATATTATCATATCATCAAAACTAATAAACTATCAAAGAAAGTATAGATTGAAAGAAAGTACAGAAAGTATAGTTGGTGCTTTAAAATGTACACATATTAACACTAAACCTTTGCTCAACTTTAAAAAGAAAGGATCCATTTGCTGTGATACTAAAAACAAAAAAGTGTGAAGATGACTCCTAAATGATAACGAAGCAAACTTAAGATATTTCATAAGGGTCAGGTAAAGCTGAAAAAAAATGACAAGATCTTCAGCACTGTTAGCAAAGAAACACTAGCAAGCTATATGATAAGTGCCACTGTATGATAAACACTGTATGAGAATCAGATAGCAATTTATCGTGCGATTCACAAGCTATACTGGAAATTAACCTTGCTCGCATGGTAATTAGACATGTTATATACAGAGAACTTGGGTAGGATTCGAAGAGTAATCTAGTTAAGTAAAGATACAGGCAATAGATACAAAACCATACTGTGTTTCATGTTCCTCAACAAATCAAAGCAAGTAAGCAACCAATAGTTAACAAAGTATGTTTTTATAATAAAACATAAACTCTAAATTCAATTTAAAGTTATAAATAATAAACCCTAAATTCAAACACAAACACGTATATATTAATCAAAAAGAACTCAAACACATTACAATTTAGTAATTTACACATATGGCAATAATTCAAACAATCATAAAGAGAATATGAAATTCAGATTTTAAAAACCCTAAATTGATGATAGAACAGAGGAAAATGATAATTAAGATTTTCGTACCTAATTAAGATTGTCGTATGTAATTGAAGAAGGGCTTGAGCTTGGGTGCTTGACCTAATCTTCAACTCCCTGTCTCTCTCTGTTTCTCTTTCTCACTCTCTCCTCTCTCGAGTCGATATTCCTCTCTCACTTCTCAGCCGATATTCCTCTCAATTATTCGAACCCAAATTTACAATAATATTTAGGTATTAACTTAGTATAATTTAGTTGGGACTTGGGCCAGCTCCACCAATTAGTTTAGATTTATGTTTATAATGGCCTAATGGGCTTACTAAACAAAAGCCCAAATACTGATAATACTGATAAGTGATCTAGTTTTTCGAACGAACTGTTCGACCGAGTTCGAATTCGGTTCATTCATCTAGTTCGCGAACAAACTCGTGTTCAGTTCGAGAATGTTCGAACTTGAGCTCGGACAGCAAAATATGTTCGATTTCCTTAATGAACAATGTCCGATTCGTTAACTTTTTGTCCGTGTTCGATAATTGTTCGTCCGAGTTCGTCCGAGTTTGGTTCATTTACAGCCCTAGTGGTGGTAAATTCGAGGCCAAAGAACATGAAACAATTTTTATTGGTTATTCAAGAAGAGCTTACAAGGTGTATATAATTGATTAATAGAAAATGCTTGAAAGTGTCAATGTAACATTTGATGACACTAAACTCCCCAGTATCCAAACAGAAGATCCATTTGAAAAGTTATCTTTTGGTGACATGTTAGATTCAGATGATGACAATCCACCTGATGTTGTTGATAATGATGACAATAATGATGATGATGATCAGGGTGATGGTGGTGGAAACAATGACAACATTGGAGATACCACTGACACTCCTGAACAATCATCAAGTCAACCTGACAACAACTCAAGGGGGGACACTGAAGGTTCAACTAGTCATACTCAACATCATGATGAAGAACAAGGCGAATCATCAAGATCTAATCTTCCCAGATAGACTGTTTGGAATAGAGCTCACCCCTTTGAGCTAATCCTTGGTGATCCAGATGTTGGTGTGAAAACTAGAAGAGCTTATCAGAATCAATGCAATTATTCAGGGTTTCTGTCTGAAATGGAACCCAAAAAAACTGAGGAAGCTCTTTCTGATCCAGATTGGGTACTTTCAATGCAAGATGAACTCAATCAGTTTAAACAACAAGAAGTGTGAAAGCTGGTACCCAGACCTAAGGACAAGAAAGTAGTTGATACTAAGTGGGTATTCAGAAATAAACTAGATTAAGATGACACTGTGACTAGAAACAAAACAAGACTGGTTGCTAAAGGTTATTCCCAAGCTGAAGGAATTGATTATGATGAAACCTATGCACCAGTGGCAAGACTTGAGGCTATCAGAATATTCTTGGCATTTGCAGCATTCTCAAACTTTAAGGTTTATCAAATGGATGTCAAGAGTGCTTTTCTGAATGGCAAGCTAGATGAAGAAGTTTATGTAGAACAGCCCCCTGGCTTTGAAGATCTAGATCTTTTGGACTATGTCTACTTTCTCTTCAAGGCTATCTATGGTCTTAAGCAAGCGCCAAGAAAATGGTATGACACTCTTTCTGAATTCTTACTTGAAAATGGTTTTGTTAGAGGTGTCATAGACAAAACTCTCTTTACAAAAAAGCATAAGAATGATACTATACTAGTCCAAGTCTATGTGGACAATATAATATTTGGGTCTACTAATGATCTCTTGTGCAAGAAATTTGCTAAGTTAATGCAGGGGTGAGCTGAAGTTCTTTCTTGGATTACAAGTAAGTCAAAGGACAGATGGAATACTTATTTGTCAATCCAAGTATGTCAAAGAGCTCCTCAAGAAATATCAAATGGAGGACTCATCTTCAGCAAGAACACCGTCATCTACAGCTGTCAAATTTGGAGCATGTGAAAATTCTGCCAAGGTAGATGTCACAAGCTACAGAGGTATGATTGGTTCATTACTTTATCTTACTACAAGTGGACCAGATATTATGTATGCTACATGCATGTATGCAAGGTTCCAAGCGGATCCTAGAGATGTGTATCTCGTTGCTTTTAAACGTATCTTGAGATATCTTAAGGGTACCCCTAACTTAGGCATTTGGTACCCTAAAGAATCTAGTTTTAATCTTGTTGGATATACATATTCAGATTATGCAGGAAGTGTTGTAGATAGAAAAAGCACCTCTGGGAGTTGGCAATTCCAAGGAGGAAGACTGGTCTCCTAGTACAGCAAGAAATAGCAAACGGTTTCCAACTCTATAGCCGAAGCTGAATACATCGCTGTTGGAAGCTACTGTGCTCAGATCTTATGGATTAGGAATCAGCTACGGGACTATGGCTTTGTACTTGACAAAATTCCTATCTTGTGTGACAATACAAGTGCCATAGCAATCTCCAACAACCCTGTGCAGCACACGAGGACCAAGCACATTGACATCGGGTATCATTTTATTAGAGATCATGTCATGAATGGTACCGTGGAGTTACACTTTGTTCCCACGGAAGAACAAACAGCATATATTTTTACTAAGTCTCTTGACGAATCCACATTCACCAGAATTGTTGGTGAATTGGGTATGTTAAACAGTCCTAGTAATTAAACTGGATAATATCTGAGGTTTGCTCTTTAATAATTTTATAAGTGATTATTTTGTTAATATCCGTTGTTAAAATCACTTGTATAATTATTTTTATCAACTTATCTTCTTGCTTGTCTATTCTCAAACCATTGCTATAATCTTCTTAATATTTTTCTACGTACTTCTTTTATCTTAGAATAATTTATTTTCACTAAAAATATTTTTCTCGGATTTTACAAGTTAAAATATTTGAGAAATCTATTTTTTTTGAATATTTCATTATTTTAAAAAGCATTTTTGAATATTTATGACATTTTAGTAAATCGTATTTTCTCTCTAAATAATTTTCTATTTAGGAAGTTATTTTATTAGAAAATATATAGAGTTATTAACCTATTATAAACAGTTATGTAAATAGGTAATATTTTACTTAATATACCGACAAGAAAATACAGAGGGTGGGTGAATGTATTTTGAAACTTTTTCTTTGAATAGGTATTTTAAGTGAAGATTGTTTGAGTGTTTGAATCTAACTGTGTAGCAAGAGTGTGTGTTCGTGTTCTTCAGAATGTGTAAATGCGAAATATAAACACTGGAACAAGATCACTCACTTTAATCTAATATTTTATTAGATAAAGGTTTGCTACAAAATGTGAATACAAATGGTAGTATTCTCAGCTTCGTTTTCCCAGAGAGATGTATTGAGATATGTTCTTCAAAAAAACTTAACTGCTAGAGAAGTGAGATTGTACTCTTATAGAACATGAGTACAACCTACTTACTACTAATAAGGTGACAGACAAAATTACTTTCTAACATGTCTATCCTTTTTGAGTAACATCTAAACGGCTTGAAATTTGACTTCCTTCAACTCTGTTCAGATCCACTTCTTGAGCAACTTGTCTCCTGTAACAACTCTCTAAGCTTCTTGTAGACTTTCCAAAAGCACATTACAGTACCGTGGTCTTGAAAGTGTTTTGGCTTGCTGCAGGTTTCTGACTTGTACAATTCTTCAGTTTTTTGTCTCCAAGACTGCATTCGAGAAGTAACTAAGTGATTGATTCGAGAACTAGAATTTGCTTATTAGATAACTCTGAGTTCTCGAATACTGTTGAACTGACATATCTAATTACTTCTCGAATTAGTCTTTTCTCCAGGAATCCTTGAGTTGTTGAATAGAGCATTTGACTTGTCGAATCCCTGAAATGTCGAATAGATTCTTAAGTCCTTGAGATATCGAATATACCTTTGACTTGTTGACTCTTAGAGAACTCGAATGATGCTTTGATTTGTTGACTCCTTGAGTTCTTGAATAGAGTATTAGACATGTCGAATCTCTGAGTTATCGAATGATACTTTGACTTATTGACTTTCAGAGATGTCAAACAGTGTCTTTAGAGATATCGAATCCTTGACTTGTCGAATGCTAGACTTCTCGAATAGAGCAAAACACTTCTCGAATTAGTACTTAGGCAAATATTCATTCTTCAAAATCCAACTATGTTTATTTCTGCAGCCTTGTTCTCCAAGCTTGAGGCATGATCTCTTCATCTTCTTTCAAGCATTATTTTATGACTAATTTATACAATTACACAGGAAGGATTTTGATGCCTACTACAGGTACTAAAATAAGAAGAAACTCTACAACTAGAGGTTCCCCTAGTTAAAGGGTCATGTATGTAATGCAAAGCATGACAAACAATTAGCCTTGTTATTAGATGTATACAGGCATGCCTCTGTGACTAACACTATCCCCGGATTGTCATATTGAGTTTAGTTAGTATATTATTTGATAGTTATATTATACAGTCATATCAGTATTTGCTCCTAACTCGCGTGTTAAGTCAGCGAGTACGTACTTATTGATACATACATATACACACGCCACAGGGTCGAATTGCTATCCATTTTTCATCAATTTAAACTCAATTAAACACATAACTGATAACATAGATTGATTACTTGGTAGATTATCTGTGTTTTGACTGCTTAAACTCGAGACTTGGTCGAGTTTTTGTGACTTTTGGATTTCAAAACCCAATTCGTACGATCTGAAAAATCAGCAGATTGGGCTTGTTTCTTGAAAATCTAAAAATACCTGTGTGTTTGTGTGTATATCTAGATCATATCCTCAAGTTTTCAAAATTTTTGAAGAACTACTGGATTTTTCGAATTTTTCAATTTAATTGGTTATATTTTTAAAATCTGAAGATTTTCTAGGGGTTAAATTCTTATTTGTAATGGCTGGTGTTTATGCTAATTTTGAGCTTGTTAACCACAATTTTATTGGGTACTTTGATCCCAATGATTGTTCAGTTGATCGATTTAAACCCCGGATAAGATTTCTGAATGAACATAATTTCTGTAGCCCTGCTATAACTGCTAATGTTCCTTTGAAGTTTTGTCCTCTTAGACTGATATGTACTACTGCTGTGCTGGCTAAGGATGAAAGATCGTTTTCTTTCAATTTTAATGACAAAAGATATACAGTGGACGAATCAACCTTCAATGCTGCCTTAAATCTTCCAACTGATCAATTTACAGCTCCACCCTCAAATGATGAATTGACACAGTTCTTCACATGTTTAAATTATCAAGGTAAAATAGATCTGAACAGGTTAAACAAGAAAAACTTGGTTCAAGAGTGGAATATCTTCTTCGAAATCATTGCAAAAGTGTTCGCTAATTCCACCAAGAGTAACAATACCATCATAACAAATGTGTTGCAGTCTATTGGTTTTTTAATTGCTCATAATCGTAGAATCAGTATTGGTAATCTACTATGGAATGTGTTTATAACCCGTTTGAAAAAGGCGAAAAAGAATTTTGTCAAGGGTAAGAAGGTTTGTTGTCATTATCCTCGGTTCTTGACATTAATCTTTAATCATCTGATGCCTTCTGATCAACCTGCTCCATTTCCTAACGATCGATATCAAGTGTCTGGTAGACCAAACAAGAATTTCTATACCAGGTTAGACACCTCTCGAGCTCTAGTAAACATTCCAGTGGTCATAACACCATACATGGCTAACTTCATAAACTTGCCAAATATAATTCCCATACCACATATTGAACAACCTGATCCTGTTGATGAGCCATTTGAACCAGCACCTGCTATTGAGCAACAGGAACCTATACTTGCAATTGTTCCTGAACCAGAAGCTCAACCTTTAATGGTTCAAGCACCTCAAGTTGGAACTTCTGAATCAACTGATGCACATGTATTAACATCTATCTCTGAAACTACTTCTGTATCTCAATTTATTTCTGGAACCCAAGTGGTTAATAGGTCAGACCAAGAGATTGTAGAACCACAACCTCTAACCCAGGTCTTAGAGCCAAACACAGAGTCTACTCAAATCTCAAAACCTAAATCCAGAAAGAAATTGCCAGTCAAAAGATCTGATATAAGTAGTGATGAAATGAGTGAACCCACAGCTCTGCCTCCACTAAAGAAGAGAAGAAATTTATCATTTGAGGCAACTTTAATCTCATCCATATCCTCCTAACAGGACATGGACTTTGATATGGCCAATAAACAGTTACCGCAACCATATCTCTCCACAGGATGATTTCATTGAAATTTACGGTCGTGGCATTCTGTAATGAGTCAAGCACACCCATGTTACTCACAATGGGGGAAAACATAACTTTAGAATCTGATGATGCTAGGGACACTGAGCAAGAAGTGCACAATAAGGTTGTTACTGGAACAGTGCCTACCATAGTTACGGTAGAAGAACCTTCACAGGTTTCAGAGGGAAATCTTAACTCTTTGCCACTTATAATAGAGTCATCATCTCCCCTACCAGGAGGAACATTCCTGGCTCCCTCCAGGGATTTTCCACTCGCAATTTCACCTGGAGAAAGTGGAAGGCAACTTGATCAATCTACCACTGAAGCAATTCAGATTTCAATTCCAAATGAACAAGTAGATTTGATTAAAGATCGGGATTTGCGAACTCCCATTGCACCACCACTGACATTCCCAGAGGAGGCTAGGGTGATTTCTTCTGCAGGTAAATCAAAGGTAAAAGAGCTTGTGTTGAGTGATGTGAGGACCACTACAAATATGAGCGAAACAGTTACACGCGAGGTGAGTGAAACACATTTGAGTGGATTTCAGGTGAGCGCACACACTAGCACAAATAATTTTTCATTACTTGCACAGATTCAGTCACTGTAAAAGAAACTTGAGGAAACTGAAGCTGAAAAACAATTCTTTAAAGCAAAAGTGGAGGAATGGTCTTATTCTTCCACCTCTGTCAACAATCAACTCACTGTGATCAAAGATGACATCCGTAATATAAAAACCACTGTCACTCCAACCCTGAACACCTTGCTACAATCTAACACCCAGGCAGCCTCTGAAAGGTCAGATATATTGATTGCTATTGATAATCTCTCTACAAAGGTGGATGATCTTCAAAAAGAAGTACATACTAATGCTGCGCTCTATGACAGTACTTTGCATATCTTGAAGACAAATATGACTACATGTATGAAGGACTGGATCATTTGTACAACATTGTTAAACCCACTTATAACATTACATCTGAACAGAGGGAGTACTTCGAAGGTAGTGGGGATTGTGGTCAAGGTGGCAATGGTAGAACTTCTGGAGCTAGTGTAACTGATAAAACTGTAGAGGATCCCTCAACTAAGGGGGAGAAATCAAGAGGGGGAGGAGAAAAATCTGGAAATGATCAAGGTGAAGATAAGAGTGATAAAGGGAAGAAGAAAGCAGCAGCTGAAACAGTTAAAGCAGTTCAAGAGGAGGAAGACACTACAGAGTACTATACATGTGAACCTGATGATCTTGATATGTTTGCTGATTTGAAGTTCCCTGGTGAGTGTGAAGAGGTACCTGAACCAGATCTTAGCTACTGGGAAGATGAAGCGCCAGTGGATCCTGAATTTGATGCATCTCAACAACGAGTGGATTTTGAATCTAAAGCATCACTTGAAAAGCAACAAGCTAATCTGTTAATGAGAGAAGAAAGGCTTCGAAAGACAATAAAGCAGATTGCACACAATGAAAGGCTTCAAAAAGCAGAAGAGGAAGCAATGCAACGTGAACATGCCCTCAAGGTTCAAGCAACGAAAGTGTATATCAAGTATAAGAGTGGTGAAAAATGGGAACGTGCTCAAAAAATAATAGACTCAACTTAAACTGCTGATTATGATAATTGTAACGCCCCGACTTCCCAATACTGAAAATATACTTTTTATAATAAAATACTCAATTATTGGAATTAATTAGATAAAATAGACTTTGATACAGGGAAATTTTTAGAAAATTTCGGCATGAAGTATTCGTAATTCGGACTATCCACCTGTAATTCGAACTGAACCAAATTTCATTCAAGTACCAAACAACAATTCCAACCTTTAAGAAAAATAACCACAAGTTCACCCTGATAACAAAATAATAAGACATAATATAGCAACCCCCACTACTAACCCGGATCTCTAACAGGTAGTGGTATGAAACAAGCAACTTCTAACTAAGTTATTACAATACAATACTAAATCCTTAATCGATAGTCCATTACATTCCACAAATATAAATACAACTAGCAAGCACTATTATACAAATCATGACTGATATCCAAAATCCAACCTTCTAGCAGAGTAAAACTAGACTGTCTATGATTCACAACAAACTCTTCTCCTGATATAGCTCCTAAGACGTATCCTCTTCTTCTTTAGCTGAAAAATGGTTAGAAACAATAGCAAGAAGTGAGCCAAATGCTCAGCAAGTATCAAAATGGAGATGAGAGTCCATAATTAAATACTGAATACAACAATATAAAGGTACCAAAGGTAATTCAGGGTATTCTGATTAGTTCACAATCTCAAGGTAAGCCAGTCTGGAAATAAAGTATTCTGTTCATGTCATTTTAAAATCATCCTTTGAAAATTTCTGAGATCTGTCCATTTGAGACA
Source organism: Saposhnikovia divaricata (assembly GCA_036435485.1). Lineage (NCBI taxonomy): Eukaryota > Viridiplantae > Streptophyta > Magnoliopsida > Apiales > Apiaceae > Saposhnikovia > Saposhnikovia divaricata. Next base: position 46,243,756 of record CM071594.1, on the reverse strand, counting down.
GAAAACCATCAATTCTATTTTTAAATAAATTTTATTTTTTTAAAAAAAAATTATATTTGATTGGAGGTTTTTCCCGACTCTGGACAATACGGGTGATAAGCCACGTAAAGTCCCCAGCCCGGACACTCGGTCCGTCTGGACATAAATTGGGTTCCCAATTAGGCAACACATTGGCCTTTCAAATGCTGGACTGGGCACTCCCCCAGCCTCTTACGCTAAAAAAAAATGCTGGACCGGCGTCACCCGGCCTCTTACGCTCTCCAATCTGAAGGAATCCGGAGAAAACATTTTTGACGGAACCCCCCACAATAAAACCTTTAAAATCATTTAAAACATTTTAATTTTCGGTCCTTAAACTCACTGATAACAGATCAGCCCAATATAAGGAATTTTAAAAACATTCTTAAATAATTAATCCATTTCAATTTACATTTATAAAAGATTAAGGGTCAGGGAAGCATTTAGGAGTAATTGTATAAGGTTCACAAGATAGGGATTCAAGTATGATTCAAAGTATTTAAGAATAAGGATTAGTCCCGCACATAATAATATAAGGAGGTAATGGGAAAGAAATATTTAATTAACCCGGGTAGGTTTCAGAAAAACAGGATTAAATCAAATAAAAGGTTCACGAGATTATGATGGATAAAGTAAATGTTAAGGTTTTAGAACTAAGGTTCCAGGGATCATAAGTAGTGTTTCATTTGGGTGGTTTAGGAAATAAGCATAAAGAAAGGTTTCTGACATAGCAAGATATGAATTATAATTTAAGGTTTATGATTCAATTAGAATTAGTGCAAACAATAGGGTATAGAAGTTCAAATAATTATTCAGAGGCACAAGAAATAAGGTACGAGAGTTTAAACATCAATTCATAAGAACAAGTAATAAAGTACAAGAGTTAAGCAATGATTCATAGAGATAAGCAAGGTACAAGAGTTTCAACAATAATTTATAAAGAATAATTAACAAGGTACGAGAGATTCAACAATAATTTGAAAGGAACAACAGTAAATTATAAAAGTTTGAACAAAATTCACCAACAGTTGATAGAATCTGAACTTCAACATAAGGTTCGAGTCACTTGCCTTAACCAAGTACTTTTACGCTAGTCACTTAGCTCAAAAACTCTCAGCCTTTGCCTTTCCTTTATTCCTTGGGTCTACGTCCTTCGAATCTACACATATAAAAATACTATTTCAGAATTCTATAAAATATTCAACGTTCCTCTACAACATCTAATCTTAATCTACCCTTGCGATAGTCCTTAAATTTATTCACTTTATTCATATATTATCAACCCTTGACCACTGACATATATAAATATAATTATAACCGATAAATATTTAACACATAATCACATAAATAAAACATAGTCCAAATACCACTCCATACTAGTAATACATACGTATTTACATATACTCGAGGAAATAAAATTAAGATTTTTAGAAAATTTTGACGGCATCCCCTTTATACGGGTAACTGTCAGTCGGAACATAATCGACACAACCAACCAACAATTATCACATTCCAAAAGAAATCCACTACTATCCATAAATTAACAATTCAAACTAATATTACTCCAATCCGAATAATCCTTAAATTAATTAATTCATAGCAACCGGATATACAATTCGTAAATTAAAACACGAACTGAAAAATATTATATAATTGATGAAATAATGCTTGGCTCAGGAAATCATCATTGCCAATTTCCATCGACTCAATTAAATCATTGTTGATGGGGCAAAGTCCCGGTGGTACCCGAAATGGGCTTCCAAACACGAAACTTCACGCAATTATTTTACGGACAATTAAACAGTTACTTCACTTAATTAATCAGCAAATACCAACTGCAACAATCCAGTTAATTCTACGAACACAGTCCAGCCAGATATTCGAATAAAAAACTCAGATTCGACATTCTTTCGCCCATACACACAAACTGCAATTATATACGAACTTTAACGATACACGAAACGCTGCACACACTCGCACATACCATTCAACTCAACCCAACAGCTTACATATATATATATATATATACACACACACACTGACACTACACACTGATAAGTGCATATTTTTGCATATTTTTATTGCCTATTTATTGTTCGAATTCGTATTTTAATAAATTATTTTGTTGCATTTCAGGAAATTCGAGAAAAAATGAAGAAATGGCAAAATAAAGAAATAAATGTCAAGGAATGACAAAAGAAAAAAAAATAAGGACCAAAACAAGAAGAAAAGGAAAAGCAAGGGGGGGTGGTGCATATTTTCACCAAACAAAATGGATGGCCAAGATTTAGCCAACACTAAACTAAATCAAGGGCCAAGATTCACCCACACCTACCAAAAACCCTAATTATTTCCTATAAATAGCCTCCTCATCTTCACTTGTAAAACACATTACATTAGGCATTAGGCCTTAGAATTAAAAGTTGGTTCATCTCCAAAACTCCTAGTTGTAATTTTTAATTTTCTTGTAAACACTTTTCATTTCTATGCAATTCATTTAATTCCTTGCATTTCACTTTCATTTCTCTCTTTCGTATTTATTTCGTTATTTTCGTAAGTTCTCGGGTGGATAAAGTAGCAACGCTAACCACACGGGATTGGAAGTAACGATTTAAAGAATTTGTTTTCGTAATTTTAATTTTCGTTTTAATATTAAATATGCCCCTTTAAATTTCAATTTTATTGAGGGCATTTTAAATTTCAAATCATATTGTAGTAAAATTTTAAATTTTATTTTGTAGTTAAGTTCTTTGTTTTCATATTTAATTTTTTTATTATAAAAAAAACACAAAAATTATTTATTTCCAATTCGTATATTTTGTATTAATTCGAAGTCTCATAGGTACTCCCCTGTTTCTTTGTTTTGTTCTCAGTTTTTCTCGATTAACCAAAACCCAGCTTGTCTCTTGCTTTCCTTTTCTTATTACCTTCCCTGCAATTCACCCGAACAACTCCCTCTTCTCCTTGTTTTACCAGTTCGATTATCAATTCCTCTGCCTCGACTTGAAACACAACCAACAAACATCTAAGTCCCAACCTCTCTTCTCCTTCTTTTCCACATAAATCTCACACTCTTTTTCTTAACCACGAACAAACCTCTCCCCCTTGCCTCTCCGCTAATCTCCTCCCATTCCCCTTTTCTTGTATTTGATTTAGTTTGAATTCGAGTTAGTGAGTGATGATTTGAGTTTTTATGTTAGTTTTATGTTAGTTTTATTTAGTTCCGAGTATTACAATCCAAGTCGCTGTTTTCCCGATTGAGTTATGCGTCTTCTTTGGTTAATTTGTGTTAACTGGTCTGTTTTGGTTCGAGCTTTGTGTTTCTACGTTTGAGTTTTGATGGTTGTAACCAAGATTGTGTAGTCCGTCTTATAGCATACTGAGTCACCGAATCAATTCCAATTTTTATTGTCGTGTTATGTCTGAGTAGTGCTGCTACGATTTTAATATTGACTTCATTAGTTGCTGTGTTTGAATTTCGGTTGTCAAGATTGCCGAGTTTCTTGTTCGTTGTACTGAGTTGCTGAAATTGATTTTTGTTTTCGCTTTGTTCGAGTTTTTATGGCAGGATTCTTGTTGCTGAGTCTTGTTCTTGTTTGCTGCGATTCCACCGAGTCTGCGATTCTGTGCTGTGATCAGCGTTTTTGCCGAGTTGTGCTTAACCCAAGTTACTGAGTTGACCAGACGAATTTCGTTATGGAGTTTTTGTTTGCTTAGTCGCGTTTGTTGTGTTTTGATTGAAAAAATTGCTGATTTCCGAGTTCTTAGTCTTGGTTGTGAATCGTGTTGCTGTGATATGTTCTCCTAGGGTGCTGAGTTTGTTGGTTTTTATTCATCATTTTGCTGTAAAATTTTCTGAATTTTGTTGTATGGCCAGTTTTCTTTGTTTTTCCCTAGTTTCGTTTCTGCATCTCTGCGTTTTGATTTCGCTGAGTCATTAGCAGCTGAGTCAAGTTTATTGTCTTTGCCGAGTGTCGTCATGTACTAACGTTTTGGTTTGAGTTTTTGTTCTCCTTTTCTTTCTGCGTTTTGTTTAATTATACTGAATTGTGTTTGTTAAAAAAAAAAGAAAAAAAAAGAAAAAAGAAAGAAAGAATAAAATTTGGTTTTAATTCGAAGTTAGGATTTTTAGAATAATTTATTTGTAGTTCTTTTTATTTAATTAGTTAAATAAAAATAGATTAAGTTTTCTTTTAATTAAATAGTAAAATCTAAATTTTGTTTTTACTTCCTTCCATTGTCAAAATCAGTTTTATTCTAATTTCATTTTTTTTGTTTAAAGTAGTTCAAATTTTCTTTAGGAAATAAAATAGAAAATAAAATCTAACTTTGTTGTCTTTTAATTTTTAATTAGTTAAATTAAATACCCTTTTTGTAATAAGCTTAATTTTTCCTGTATAAATTAATTAGTAAAATCAAACTTTTCTAAAAATCCAAATTGTCCTAATTCGCCTAAGTTAAAAATTAAGGAACGCGAAAAAAATATTATTCCCTGTGGATCGAATCATAATTACTAAAACGAAGATCGTGCGCTTGCGATAAAATTGTTCATTTTTCGGCATATCACACACTATATCAAAGTTACGCACACACACAAACTCACATAGACACACACACACACACGTCATTTAAGACACACCAACACACACTTGCGAATCACTGTGCACACGAATTGACTCTCACCCAATGATTCAGTCGCGCACACACATACAAGAACAATACAGTCGTTGACCCAGGTTGCAGAGCACACAGACGAGGGGAAAAACCGTGAGGGAAAGAAGGAGATTGAGATTGAGAGAGAGATTTCGTGGTAGAGATGAGAGAGAGAAAGATTTTGAAAGAGGAATTGAGAGAGATTGGGAGAACTCGGGAGAGTTCTAGAGACTACCGAACAAAGCCCAGACTGAAAATGGGGAGAAAGTATGCAATTTAGGGATTTTGAAAGGGAAAGGGGTTTAATAGAAATTTTATAACAATTTTCTGATTTAAACAATTTAATCCCAACTGTGTAAATTACGAAATAAATAAATAAAGTTAAAGAAAAATCTAACTATTATCTTTAAAATGTAGACAAAATTATCTATCTCCCCATATTTTTAAAATATTTGTACGATAAAAAATGAATTAAATATGAATTTTACAAGTTTTGATCCTTTAAATGCAATAAAACACTTAAAATCGTTTTAAAATACTTAAACACTCAAAATAATTCACCCAATAATTTTAAAAACTAATTAAATATGCAAAGATGATATTACAAAAGATTCGTGATTTTTAATATCTCTGTTGATTTTTTATAATTTTTCAAAAATCAATAACGCATAATTTAAATAGATTTTAATCATAAAAATTACACGGACTAGCACGTCACACAAACATTACCATATAAACATGTAAACATGATGTCACATATATTTTATCTAAAAAAAATTTCACACCATATATTCCATATTTAATATTAAATAATAATTTTATAATTACGAATTTTCTAAGGCGTTATAATAATCGTCGTCTTGGTGCTATCTTTGATGAGTTTGAAAAGGCCAATCCAATAAATCAGATGTACACAGATGCGTTAAAGATGGAAATTGTCAGGATATCTGCTGGATTTGACCCGAGAATAGAGGAGCTAATGATTTTTGTTGAATGTCATAATGTTGGAACACATAGAGTATCTCTTCAGTTCTTTTATGATAGATCATTGACAGAGCTTTGGGCTCTTAGGCCAAATGTGAGAACATCTTCTGAGCTGGGTGTGTTACTTCATGAGAAATTTAAAGAATTTGCTGAAAGGACTGGTCCAGAAGTAATAGATGAGCCTAGTCAAGTAAAATTTCTTAAGGGTGATGTACTTCAGACAGTTCACCTTAACACGGATGAATTGTATCTTCATACTTCCAAGCACTTAGTATATGTTGAGTATATCTTTAGAAATCATGGATTTACATCTCAAGCAAAAAGGGAAGCTGCAGATCATATTAAATCCTATGCTCAGACCAACATTGCTGATTATAATAAATTCCAAGGTGAATTGAGAAAGAAACTTGGAATCCCACTAATCTTTCCTAAAGGTTTGTCATCTGGAAGAGAGTTACTTGTCGACTCTGAATTGTACAAAAATCTGCCAGAAATGGAAGAACCAGAAGAAGGAGAATTCAGGAAGGAAGACAGTCAGAATTAAAGACTTGCCCTATATGTTATATCTTTAGAGACTAGATAGAACAAGATAGGTTAATTGTCTTATATGATCAGTCTAGAGGATCATCTATCTTGTATTTATGCTTATGTTTGAATCTTGAAAATGTTAAATATAAACCAGAACTCTTTCATTATTTACTTTGCATTTAAAGTTTTATCTTTTATTTGGTTAAGTTGGATTAGTTGAGGTATCCTCTAGGTATTTGCTTGTTATTGTCTAACAAACAAATAGGGGGAGATTGAAAGGCATATGACATAGCCTATTTGTAGTTCGAGGATCCTAATAAACTAAAACTCAATTGTAATAAGTAAATAACATTTTAACTGTCACAGGAATCTCAGAAAGTTTTATCTGTCAGAAGAAAGAAGAAAGTCAATCTATAGTTTTGATGTTTTACACTGAAAGAAGATTCAGTTAGCTGATCACGCCTCAGTATAGCATTGAAATAGATGGATTCGTTTAGAGTGACAAAGATTTCTGCTGAGACAGTATCAGTACATAATATTTGAAGAGAGTTGAGAAAAGATATAGACCACAGCTTAAAGTCAAAAATGAAGAACAGAGATTGGAGTTAGTCGTTCATGAACCAGACCGTGCATCGAACGTCAACAAATATTCAATGGAAGTTCTTTGTTAAATTTCATATTAATTCATTAAATTAATTATTTAATTAATTAAATCAGAATTAATATGTAAAACAAAATTAATTAAATGATTATCTAAAAATCATTTAGTTAGTTATATCTGAAATCCAATCTAATATGACAATCCGACAGTTGTACCGATAGTTATACCGACAGTCATACCGATTGTCATATTAATTCAAGAGAGAGTTATACCGACAGTCATATTAGTTCAAGACACAGTCATACCGATTGTCATATCAGTTCAAGAGACAGTCATACCGATTGTCATAATGTTTTAGCTCACAGTCTTCTACAAATATCAAAAGAGGCAGAAGGCAACAGTCAGACACGAACAAGACAGAAGAAAAGAAACAGAAAAATATCAAACTCTCTCCTCTTTACTTCTCAACTGCAAGCTCTTAAATTTTGACAATAAATTCAATTCAAGCCCCTTGTAATATTCTATCCGCTGGAACTTGTTTATTGATCACTCTTGTACTACTAGCGAATTAAGTTTCCCAGTTCTTATCTTGATTTTTATTAACTAAATTAGAAAAGTTCATGTTGAATTTTCTAATTAGTTTTTATTAACTTGATAATATTTTGTACTGATTTTGTAACAACCGTCAAGTTTAATATATCGTTATATTTAATTTGAATTTTGTTTCAATTGATTCCGCACAAATTTGTCTAAACTAAATTTTTATCTAAAGGAAAAATTTCGATAAAAATTAAAGATTGTATTCAACCCCCCTTCTACAATATTAACGGACCTAACATATTTATTTTATTAAGTAGAATCTCAGGTGATATAATTGGAAAGCCAGAAGTTTTAGTTTGATAGAATAGAAAATTTAATGTGTTTTAGCTGTAAAAATAATTGGTTCGTTATTACTAACTATAACATATCTATTTTATTAAATAGAATTGTCCGTAATGTTTTTAGAAAATTCGAAATTTTAGTTAGATAAAATATAAAAGATAACGTGCTTTACCAGAAAAAAGAAATTGGTCAGTTATTAAAAAAATAAAAAATGTAATATGTTTTATTTGAAAAAAGAAATAAATTAGTTATTAAAATGAATTCTATCTATTATTAAATTGATTAGTAATCTTCATTTAGTCCCCTATTTTTAATAAAAATCTTCATTTAATCCCCTATTTTTAAAAAAAAATTTGATTTGATCATTTTTCGATGACTGAAAAATTTGATCCCCGATATATATTTCTGGTTGGATTTTATTCTTCCCTCCAAATTGCTGTGATTGATTCTCATGTTTTGTTTTTTAAACTTGTCCTTTTTGTGGGAGCATATTTATTAATCTGTGTCTCACTCTTGATCGACTGTTCTCTAGTGTTATTCGTGGCTCACTACATATTGATACTAAGTTAATATATTTGAGTGATATACAAAAAATCTAATAATGTAAAAATGAGATGGACATTTTTGTAAAAATAGATTCATCTAAAATTTTAATAATATTTTATTATACTAGAATTTTAGAAAATTATAAGTTGTATCATGGATTCCTTTTTCTCAATATATTTTGTGTTGAAGTATTCGACTTTAATGCGATTTATTCCGCATGTTCTAATAATGTAATTAAAATATGTATTTAAATTTATTTTTAAATAAAGTAATTTTTAATCCTATAAAAAGAATTAAGATTATAAACATATAGGGCATGATTCAGGTGAGAACATTATGATTATAAACATATAGGGCATGATTTAGGTGAGAACAGTGAAAACAATTGTTTTATACTCTTTTAAAAAGTGCAGAACAATTTTTTTTTGATAATCCGGTGTCAGTGAGAACAATTGTTATATACTCTTTTAAAAAGTGCAGAACAATTTTTTTTTTTGATAATCCGGTGTTCGGGTCAGCTTTCGCGTACCTCAACTAATCCGAAGGACTGTTAGCACACTCGTACCCACAGAACATGATAGTCCACTTATTTCTGTGCCTCCAGTGAAATTGGACTTATGACCTTGGGTGGTAAGAGCAACTCCAAGAGACTAGTTATCTCAAGTCCTAAGTTGAAATTTAAGGAATTAGGCTTAAAATTATACTTCAACAGTCTCCTAAATGGTCCCTTAAAAGTTAGGACACACCTCTCATCCCTTATTAATAATGAAACTATAGTCAACCCTTATTTTGTTTTCACCAATAAAATATTCATTTCCCTCCAATTCTATATGTCTTTTCTACACCTTTTTCTTAGTGGAGTTTAAATCTAATATTATTATATGTATAAGGAGCAAATGTAAGGAGTATTGTTGGAGTTGACATACAATATAATATCCTAAATTATTAAGAACCATATTATTTATAATATTTTTAAGGAACATGTTAGGAGACTGTTGGAGTTGCTCTAAGCCCCTAAGTCACGGTGTCAACCAACGGTGACATCCGTGGGTAAAAGTGCAGAATAATTGTTCTGCATACAGTATTTTTCACATTTTCGTTATATTATTATGCTACAGAACAATAGTGTTATCTCATATTAACATGTATTCTCATTAGAACGTGATCCTAAACATATATAAACATTTGGCGGATGGAAATCGTAAATTCATAATTTTTATTCAAAAATTATAAGAACTATGAAAATATGTGAAATTATTTTAATACTAGCTACATGATTATTTCCAATTTTGGCTCCGTCCCTCGTTGGCCGTATATGCAATCTTTGCAGTTTGCACTTGTAACAGATAGTCAGAGGACGGATAATGGTTAACTTGACAAATATTTTGTGGAACATACGGTTATAGTATTTGTTCACCAATTTCTAAATTCCTGTAAATTTAAGTAACGTCAAGTGAAAAGTTATAAAATGCGTTAAAAGTAAACGATAAATAAATAGTGATGGAAGACAAATTACAGTTAGAAAAATAAACTAGATACTGAGCATTCCAGTATTCCAGCTTGTGAAAAAAACTTGTACTGTTTCATATTCAAATCGACCAATTAATGATATCCACGTCGTATATTCAAATAAACGGTACTCCCTCCGTCTCAAAAAACTCTTTCCATTTTAAAAAACACGTTTGCCAACGCACACTTTTGATCGTTAATATCTTGAATTTTGTATTAGTACTAAATATAAAAACTTCACTGTATTAAAGTACTCATAAATACGAATCCAACAAGATCACTCATGACTATATTTGATCTTATAGATTATGCGTAAATTAGTAATTTGTCTCATGTTATGAACAGGACCGACATTGCAAAGGGGAAGATTAATTTGAGACAGAGGGAGTACCCTAATTAGAATAGTGTACCCTAACAGGGAGGCTAAGAATCAAAACTTAGCGGCAGAAGGAATGATCGGCCACAGTAAATTTAGTATTAAATAATTTATGTGAGGTAGACAACATGGAATTTAACTTTTTACATTTGTTTCCACACAAACAATCACATTCACATTATTTTATCGTACCAATAATTCATTCAATATTAAATGCATGCTATTTTCGATTAAGATATAATTATATATTTTCTTTTAATTTTGTTCTTAGTTTCAGAAAAAAAAAAATTGTTCTTATTCTTTGAATATAATAATTGAACAGAGTTGTACATTTTTTTTGATGATATATAGTATGCAGGGATGAAACTCGAAATGGACCAGTTCCTCTGCCTTACTACATCCCAGTGTTCTCTAAATAGTTTAAGTAAGTTTAAGTATGAGTTTGTATAGGGTGTGTTCAAGGTCACATGCTAAAAATTCGTGTTTGATGAGTTAAAAAATTTTAATTGATAGAGATTTTTGTGCATGCAGGGGATCCATCATTATTAATGAAATTTTTACCAACCAAAATTTGACAACTAGATGAGCACGGATTCTTAGCATGTTCCCTTAAACACACACTGTCTTACTGATTAAAGAAACGAATTTTCTAGTGTGTGCCCAAAGGCACATGCTAAGAATTCGTGTTAGCTTAGTTGTTAAATTTTGATTGGTGAGGATTTCATTAATAATAATGGGCCCCCTGCATTCACATAAATATCCACCAATCAAAATTTAACAACTCATCAAGCACGAATTCTTAGCATGTGCCCTTGGACACACACTAGACAAACCCTTAAAGAAAAATCACGCTACCTTTTCTTGCATTTATTTGTTGGTATGAATTCATTTAATAAAAAGGGTTAACAGCAACTACACAGTGTTTCAAATGGAAACAACGACATAAAATTCATAACTCTGGGACCAAAATCTTAGTGACAAACCGCAATTCTTTTCATTCACATTTCTTAATTTTTACAATTTACCATATCGATCAAAAACAAACAGGCATGTTTAAGTTGAAGACTATATTACTATCTTGTTAAGATTTTTCGTTAATAATTCAGAATTTTAGATAAGTTGGGTACGGAATCAGAATTCGATTTTTGTAGGAAGCTCATATTCAAGTTCTTACTAATATTATTAATTTTTAAATATATTATTAAATCTTAAATATTAAAAAGTTATTATAAGATTTTGTTTAAAGATTTTTTTAAGATGAATTGGTTGGATAACACTACAGTAGAGCCGATAATTTCGTACACGCTACGAAAACATGACACGAAAACGACACGAAAATTACGGGTTTGGATTGATCTTTGCAGTACACGAACACGAAAATATACGGATGAATTTAGTGTCGGTTTTGGGTTTATCCTTGGGTACACGATACGAAACGAAAATATAAGAAATAAATAAATATTTAAACAATTTTATTAAAATTATATGAATACATATTTTAAAATAATATTTTATATATAATTTTTACATAATATGTATACAAAATAGTTTCAAATTTTAGTTTCACAAGACTTGAGCACACTTGATTCTTTATGACATATTGACCTAAGAATTGATTAGTAAAAATTTAGTATTTAAATATTTTTATTTTTGTTCAAAAATTACACGAAACACGACTTGAAATATATACGAAATGAAGGTACACGAAACGAAACGAATCTTTAACGAATTGGTTTTGAATTTGGCATTACGTATACGAAACACGAAAATACACGAGTATACGAAACGAACGAATTGACAGGTCTACACTACAACCTACAGGTCCAGCCAGCCTAGGACCAGGAGAGATAGGGTACCTCATATCTGAACCTGCCTTCCACCTTTAAAAGTGAAAACCGTGATTAAACTAACTGATTGCTTTTTGAATCCAAAACAACAACAAAAACTTCTTGGTTTACTGACGGAAGGAGTCTGATGGAGACAACTCAAACAAACCATATACTAGTAGCAAGCATGCTGTTTAATCCAGCAGCAACATCGGCAGCCGCACTGATGAATCAATCTCACTGTAAATTACCACTTTATTGTTATTATCAATGCTTATTACGGATCCGTCTACACATTTTTTGTTCGACTCTTTGAATGATTTATTTGTCTAGTCTAACAAAACCACTGTTGTGAAAAGCGCATTAAGCGACCGCTTAAGCAGAGTCGGGGATAAAACGACTAGCTTTTAGTAAAAGTGGGATTTTAAGCGTTTTTTGGGTTTAAGCGGGTCAAAGACGGATTAAGCGGAGGTATTAAAAAAAATTATAAAATTATAAAAATTATAAAAAATATAAAAAATTATAAAAATTATAAAGGATGGTGAAAGAATGCATATGTTTCCGTCTTTCTGAAAGAATGCTACAATCTATCTTTCTATCTTTCGGATCTCGTATTATGATAATTATGATGTTTGCATTTTCTAAGTTCATTATAACTAAGTATGACTTTGTGAATGTAGAGATTACTAGTTTTAATTTTTATCATAATATGTTATATCATATGTGAATGTTAGTTTTTTTTTTTAAAAAAATAATATTATATTTATTTCTATAAATATATAATTATTTATAATCCGATTAATGATCCGCTTTTAAAAGTGCTTAAGCACCTAGGTCCGATTTGCGCTTTTCACAACAGTGAACAAAACAAATACTCACTTTACTAAATTTAGAAACAATATATGCATAATAGTTAACTTTGGATGTAGATTATACAAGTGTACTACTTCAGATTTAAATTTCGAAATTGATAATGTCACACGGTACAAAATGAGAATGTTACATTATATTTGAATAATTATCATTCATAATTTCACAAAATAATATGGTTGTCCAAAATGTTAATTTAATATATTCACGAATATATATATATTGAATCTGTGCAAAAAATCATTAAAGAATCATAATTACGAAAATATTCACGGATTTGGTTCATGATTTATATTAACGAATTTGATCACGAACTATATAATTGACTTTGTTCGAGAGCTTTCAAACCGATCTATATTATATTTGTTAAATAATATATGTTGTAACATAAGATCTTGGGTCTTTCTTTGACACCTTAAGATTCTAGAGGTTTAGCAGGGTCTAAGTTTCGAATTCCTCCACCCCATTTATTTAATTCATTATATGTTGTCCATTTGGTTCATGTCTTCATTATCTGTTATCCGTCTTGTTCCAGTTGTCATCTATCTGGTCAATCGTAGCGAAACGTATCGTACCGCTGAGGAGAGTGTTCGTCAGGTTCATCATGTCTTTATTATATGTTGTCCGTCTTGTTCCGTTTGCTGTCTATCTGGTCAGTCGTAGCGAAACGTATCATACGATTAAGGAAAATGTTAGTTAGATTCATGTATTTATTATCTGTTGCCCATCTTGTTCCGTTTGCAGTCTGTCTAGTCAATCGTAAATCATAGCAAAACGTATCATACGATTAAGAAGGGTGTCCGTCAGGTTCATGTCTTCATCATTTGTTCTTCGTCTTATTCCGTTTGCCATATGTCTAGTCAATCGTACCGGAACGTATCGTACGATTGTGGGAGTGTTAAATAATATATGTTGTAGCATAAGATCCTGTTGGGGCCTTTCGCTGACATTAAAATTTTAGAATGACATGTTATTTAACAGTACTCAAGTTCAACTCATTCATGGGATGAACATCAAAATCATGTTTATATTCGACTTGTTTACAAATCAAATCGATTTCAAAACGAACTATTTTCGAATCAAACACGAAATTATTCATGAACGTATCAATTTATTTACAACCATAATAATAAGTCGATCATGTCTAAATCATGTATCTGCAAAAATGTATATATGAGCGAAAATTTATGGTTGAATCATTTATCTCCAAAAATGTTGTATATATTAAAAATTGAACGAAAGATGTATCACAATCGATAATCTCCTCAACGATCGTAACTTGGATGAAAACATTTTAATTTAATCTATTTTATTACATATTTATTCTATTATAGTTATTTTTATAAAACTTATATAGTCTTTAATTGATTAATTAGTTATCTATGAGCAAAAAGTCTTAATCATAGATATTGAAGAACATAAAATAACAAAACTATAACATATCATTTAGTCTTACATATATTTAGTCTTACATATCATTTCTTAACTCAAGTTGAAATATATCCAAATCAATCTTACATATATTTGTGCTAAAATTGCCATTAATAAAACCCTAAATCCAATATATTAAGAACATGAAACATATACGTAACTAAGTAGGTCCGAAGTTCGAAGTTTAAGCAAGAGTCCAAAGAGTAAAAACAGATGAAACTGACAAAGAGAATGAGGGGTAAAAAACTAAAAATCTGTCTGATGCCGTTACGATTTTTACTCAACTTTTTACTCAATTTTTTTTTTTTTTTGACTTTTTCTAGCCCCCCACTTCTCGATGTGTATGACACTGAACCTAGTCAGAGACTCAGAGCCCAGTACTACACTCCCCCCTTTACTTTCCAATGCATCCTGCCTTTCTCCTGCCCTACCCCTGCCCCCATCCCTCCCCAGTAACTCAATTATTTTGTCATAGCTCAATACATATATCATTTCCGATTAATATCAGAATCATTTTTTCGAGACTACTCAACATTTCATGATATATAGAATATTTTTATTTTTGATAGATTATTATCATATTTTTATTAAGCTCTGTTTTGAAATCAATATCTTTGATAATTTTACTGTAGAAAAAAATTAGAGCATGCCATTTCTTCCTGAAAATTAGGAAGATATTTTCTCTTTATAACAAGATCTTTTAAAATCAAATGCAACCTATCTGCCTGGGTTTAAATTTTTAAAATTGTAAAATCAGAAAAAATAAAAAAAATATAGTAATAAAAATTGAATTTTTATATCAAATGATGTACTACATTAAAAATTATATACACTAATATCCTTGAGATCGGAAAAAAAAAATATTATTATAAGAAGATAATTCTTAAATAGAAGTAAGTTTTAAATTAATTATATATATTTCAACTATAATTTTTTATTAATAAAAAAATAATATTCTTATATAAATATATAATTTCATTTAAACAAATTACCATAGTGTGAATTCAATGCTACGCTCTAAATTAAATACAGTAAAACCTCTATAAATTAATATAATCGGGAGCGGAGAATTCTATTAATTTAGAGAGATATTAATTAATCGATAAATTAATAATTATTAATTTATAGAGAATTTTTGACATTAAAAAAAATTAATTTCTAATTATATACATTTAAATAGAATAAATTGTATAATATATGTTTTATACTTAGTTCAATTAATTCATTATACATTTTTTTACAAATTCAATGATTACTAGTGAGATTTAAAGTAAAGATCCATGTATATTTAGATGATATCAAAAATAAAATAACATTTTTAGAATCTTTTGCATGTAAAGAAGAAATCAAGACATCAAAAACATTGATTTTAAATTTTTTAATGCTTTACGAAAACATCATATTCAAACTTTTGGATGTAACAAAGAGGGTTAAGAATTACTAGATTCAAATTTTAAGATTCCTAGAATCATAGTTTACAAAAGGATAATAAACATATTTTTATTATTATAAAAGAGTTATTAATTTATAATATCATTGGGATCATATGTTTATATAGAATTTTTCAAAAAAACTATTATCCTATCATATCAAATTGATCAACTGACCCTCGGTATAAATTATTAACTAGAAATTATTTATTTCAAAAAAAAAAAACTAGAAATTATTAATTTATCGAATATCAATTCAAGCAGGATGTACTCTAGAGTAAAACAAACAATGAACCCTCTTTTTTTATAAAAGTGGTGTGAGTTATAGTTACAGTACAGTCCCAATTGTGTGTATAAAAGTACTTGTTTTAGAGAGAGAAAACAGTGGTGTGTATGTATAAACTTTGGTGCTAGAAGCAAGGGGTATCAAAATGTTTGGTTGCAGATCTGACGAGAGAGAAACATAAAGTGATAAAGAACAACTGCAAAATATCAGGTAAGAAAGAGAAACTTATGTTCTTCAATTTCTTGCTTTTTTTATTTTTTGGGTTTTTCTTTTATTGAATGCTAATTATCTTTTTAACTTCTTCTTCTTCTTCTGCTAAATGGGAAAAAGATTGAATCTTTACTTTTATTATCTTCTGGGTGTGCTTTGTTTTGCTTCAAAATATGATTTTTAAGCTAAAAATCCGAACTTTATGTGTTATTTGACCTCAATTTTTGAACCAATGACTTGTTTTTTATAGTACTTTTAGTTGATTTTGAAGTAGCTTAATAGTTTGTTTTTTCCCCCATTTATATAGAGGGAGATAAGGGTGACTCTTTGTTAAAGATTTGTCTTCTTTGTTTTCTTGATTGTTGAAGATATAGAAGAAGAAATGGTCTCAATGGTTTTGTTGCTCACTGAGGAGTTCTTGTTTTGAGGTAAAAAAATTTGATTTTGCACTTTCTTTCTTTTCTTATAATCATTCACATATTATAACACACACACTTGTGTGTGTTTGGTATCTGATTTTATATAGTTTCTGTTTTTAACTCCCTGGACTGTTTTGCCTAAATTTATGGATCTTTGATTTTTTTTTTCAGCATCCTTTAAGAAAAATTGAGAAATTGAGCTAATACTATTAAAAGAGCAGTGGAGAATTGTTAGATTTGAAGTTGTCTAGGCTGGTATAAACAATTGGTCAAGTTTAAAATCGAATATACAATGAAAGAGGTTGAAAAGGGCTTGGACTCTCAACTATGGCATGCTTGTGCTGGAGGCATGGTTCAAATGCCTCCTTTGAATTCAAAGATCTTTTATTTTCCACAAGGTCATGCTGAACACACTCTTTCGCATGTCTCTTTTGGGGCATTGCCTAGGATTCCGGCCTTAATCCTTTGTAGGGTTGCTGGTATTAAGTTCATGGCTGATACTGAAACCGATGAGGTCTATGCTGCTATTAGGTTGATTCCTATTGGACAGAATGAGTTTGATTACAGTGAGAATACTGGGGTTATGGAAAGCAATGGTTTTGAATCAGTCGAGAAATCCAATTCATTTGCAAAAACGTTGACTCAGTCTGATGCTAATAATGGTGGAGGTTTTTCAGTTCCGCGGTACTGTGCGGAGACGATATTTCCTCGGTTGGATTATACTGCTGATCCACCTGTTCAAACTGTTGTTGCGAGGGATGTTCATGGTGAGATATGGAAGTTTAGGCATATTTATAGGGGGACACCAAGGAGGCATTTGTTGACAACGGGTTGGAGTACTTTTGTTAACCAGAAGAAGTTGGTTGCTGGGGACTCAATTGTGTTCATGAGAACTGAAAATGGAGATCTTTGTGTTGGGATACGTAGGGCAAAAAGAGGGAGTCTTGGTAGCCCTGAGACCCCTTCCGGGTGGACTTCTGCATCCGGAAATTGTCCTTCACCTTATGGAGGATTTTCAGTATATCTGATGGACGATGAGAACAAAAGAATGAGAAACAGTAGCAACGGGAATGTGAATTCAAACGGGGGCATTAAGGGAAGGGGAAAAGTGAGGCCCGAATCCGTTATTGAAGCTGCAACTCTTGCCGCCAAAGGTCAGCCGTTCGAGGTTGTTTATTACCCAAGTGCGGGAACTCCAGAGTTTTGTGTGAAGGCTTCTTCTCTGAGTGCCGCAATGAGGATTCAGTGGTGTTCTGGGATGAGGTTTAAAATGCCTTTTGAGACTGAAGACTCTTCTCGAATAAGTTGGTTCATGGGTACTATTGCTTCTGTTCAGGTTGCTGATCCGATCCTCTGGCCTAATTCTCCATGGAGGCTTCTCCAGGTACCATTTAACTCCATTTTCTCGTTATAATAAACTTTAATGCATTATGACTGCGTAGTCATGTAAATCTTCATATAGCTAGTAATTAATACAGTTGAATGCTAAAATATGCTGTTTAAGTAAATAATGATTGTTTATATGTTGTCCTCCATCTTTAAATGGTTTAGATTTTGTCGTTTAGAAATTTTATTTACCAGGATCGATATTTGAAAAGTCTTTCATAGGCGTTAGTAACATATTGCCTACTTGTTCTAGCCTGCCAAACTTATTCTGTCAACTTTATATAAATCGTGCGATTCAGCATCTTGAAAGCATTGTGTTATGCTATAGAATAACAATCTTGTCTTTCTGTCACTTCCTGTTGAGATAGTAGGACTTAGAAGTACGTTCGAAAGAAGTTTGTACCTTTATTCTGCATGGCACATCGAAATTTTATCATAAACTACTTCACAGTTTCCTTAGACGAGGTCTAAGAAACCACTTAGAAATGCTTATTGGAATTGTGGAGATTTCTTGTAATCGTGTTCCGATTTCTCTTGTAACATAGTGCACTGTTTTATTCGACCTTGTATCACATGACTGCTCACATCTGACGGATTCTTTGTAACTCGCAGGTAACATGGGATGAACCGGAACTGCTGCAAAATGTGAAGAGTGTCAGCCCATGGCTGGTTGAGCTGGTATCAAATATGCCAGTAATCAACATGTCACCATTCTCTCCACCAAGAAAGAAGTCACGGCTACCGCATTACCCAGACTTTTTACATGATGACCAATTTCCAGTGTCATCATTTACAGGCAACCCCCTCAGGCCCAGCAGTCCGTTCTATTATCTATCTGATAGCATTTCTGCAGGCATACAGGGAGCCAGGCAAGCTCAATTTGGGACACCATTATCGGGTCTCCAGGTTAGCAACAAAGTACAGGTGGGACTTTTCCCAAACTCTACTAAACAGCTCAATCCACAAAGCAGATTCTCCAATGGTACCATACAAAGCAGCACACACAGCACAGAAAACGTATCTTGCTTGCTGACTATGGGCCATTCTGCTCATAACTTGGAGAAAACGGATACTAAGAAGGCACCTATCTTTATACTCTTTGGTCAGCCAATACTTACTGAGCAACAAATCTCTCATGACTGCTCTAGGGATTCAGTTTTGCAAGTTTCACATGGCGAGAGTCCAGAGAAACGAAAAAGACCATCACATGATAATCTAGATCATTCTGAGAAGTTGACTGCTTCCAGATTTCTGTGGAACCAAGGGTTTCGAAAAACTGAGCCAGAACTGGAAACGGGTCACTGCAAAGTATTTTTGGAATCGGAGGATGTTGGACGGACCCTTGATCTTTTGGTTCTTGAGTCTTATGAACAGCTTCATGAAAGACTAGCGAATATGTTTCGTATAGAAAGATCAGCGGCAATGACTCGTGTGCTATATCAAGATGCAATGGGCTCTGTAAAGCAGATTGGAGATGAACCATTCAGGTGCTTTTAAAGTTTTATCCTTTCATGCTTGTAATTTTTCCATGCCTTCAAACCTCAATAGTCAATATTTCATAGCAGATGCGCTACCATATGATTATAGTTGATATTGATACAACTTTTTCCCCTTGTATACTCTGATTGCAGTGAGTTTAGGCGGACTGCAAAGCGATTAACCATATTAATGGATTCAGGCCTCAATACTGTTGGAAGGTAAACTAAATCTCATATCTTTTGTTCTACGTTTTGTTCTATTTGATTATTAATTTTCATTGTATTTATTAGAACTTTAGTATAGGAGCCTGGATTTCTTGTTATTTACATAAGCTTTATAATAGACATGCCAATCTTTCTTCTTTGCTATATATAAGAATTGTTTGTGAACTTGTATATTGTTCTCTTTCAGGATATGGAACAAAATTATGCCAAATGCTGATCGTCGTCTGGATTCTTCAAATCAGACAGGTCCCTTGAGCATATTTGCCTAGTTGACAACTGTAAGCTTAAGCAAAACATTTTAATAATGATTGCCAAGTCTCATCCTACACTTGTTGTGTATGTAGGATAATTTCTTAATCTCGTTTGCATCAAAACAATGCATGTATTATCTAAGCAGCTTTCCAGTAACTTTGATGTGCCAAAGCATAGACATTTTCACCTAATTTGATGTTTAAACATTTATGGTATCCACTGCTCCAGGCCTTTTTAGTTAATGTCGTGAATTGTATTATATGATTTGTTATCGATCATGCTTAGATTCGAGTATTAAAAATATAGCTTGTGGCTGTACAACACGATTTAGGTCCACAATACCTGAGACCTCTATGGTGTTGTCCAGATAATATTTGTGGTCGATGATTGGTTGAGGAATCCGTCCGTCGTTTGGAATCTTTAGGACGGAATGTGGCATGGCAAGGGCCCTTCCCAAAACCCCGCAGTTTGGAAAAATTATATCAAACTCATGGCTGTTGAGATACTTTTGAACAGTGGTCTTACAATTGCAATACTTATTCAATCCATTTCATTCAAACAGAAGTACCGTCACCAGTATTCAAAAGTCAGTTTGTTGTATAGTTTAGAGATTACGACATCGGAATAATACAAGTAACATGGCCGGCATAAGAGATGGAATTATTATTATTAGGAAGAACATTTGTGTGGTAATGTTCTAGTCCAGCACCACATTATTATTATGTCGTTGCAATTATTTATGATTTGGAGTTTTTGCACTGGCATTTTGCTGTTGTGGGAATTGGGATAAGCACCCCACCCTACCCCTGCCCCACTCGAATGAGTGAGATTGGTTTGTCTTTAGGTGAAAAAGGACATCCAAATATTGTAGTAAACTTTCAATTGTTGTGATATGGGTGGTGGGGTTTTGTTGGTTGGCATCTATTATCTATTATATTTATTATTAATAGTTGGCATCTATAGGGGTGATGGTGTAGCTGATGTGATAAATGAGGACTATGTCTTGTCGAGCCACCAAGGTTCGATTCTTCCCTACCGCGTATCAGAACAGATACTAAGATAATAGAATCACCATGGCAAAAAAAAAATAAAAATATAGTTGACATTTATTATCTATCTATTATATTTATTATTAATAGCATAACATGGGATTTGTTTGACAATTTATTCAACGTAAAATTACTAATTTGTTTATAGTGAGAATTGAACCCTTGACCTCTAAGGTGTAAATGAGAATTCTTATCACTATGCTAGACATTAATTTTGAATATATTATAAAATTCATTATTAATATATAATGAAACAATTCTCATATATTATATTAACTAGGCAATTTCGCCGCGCTTCGCGCGGTTAATAAATTTTTTTTAAACTATTGAAAAAAGATAATTAACATAAAAATTAATAAGTATTTTAAAAAATTTCCTGAAAAAAGTGATTTAAAACAGGAGAGAATTACCAAATGGACCATCCATAGAAGTTTGGGCCTCACCTGCCCCCTAATGTGCAGTTTCGTGTCGTATCTGCTTTTTCAAAATTTTACCCTTGTTTCGCTGTTTCGTATGATGTATCATGTAACATTACTACACACGGTGTGCCGTATCAGGCCTAATGCTGCACACGAAATGTCGCATTGGGGGCCTAACATGGCAGGCGAATTAGCGTGTCACGTGTTGTGCCAGACGAAACCCCGTATCTATGAGATATTTTGGATCGTATTTTTGGAATCGGGTAAGCAGGACCGTGAAAACTTGAAATTGTCCATTTTGGACCATCACCCTTAAAATAGTTTGCATGAATTATTAGTTGAAATAATACTCTCATTTTAATAATCTTAAAAATATTATAAACATGAAAAATAACAATTACAATATTAAATATAATTAAATAACGTTTTTAAAACCGATACCCCTCTCATAATATACATGCTCAGTAATAGGATAAGAATTTATATAATTAGAATATTAATTTATTTTGACATAATATGTTGAAGCAACATGTGCATAACATTTTGACACAATAAAAAATGACGCAATGCGAACAATTTTAAATCATTAATTTACATAAAAATAATCTTAATTTTATGCATATAAGTAATATTTTATATTAAAATAATAATTATAATACTCAAATAAAGTTTGTCAATCTTTTATATAAATAATATGAAGTAAATTTAATATATATTTATTTAATTAGTATAATTAATGATTATTAAAATGTCATTAACATGACATTAAGCTGCCACTTAATGCAAGAAAAAAATTTAATAAAAAATCAAAAAAGTGAGAATTCAAGAAAAATATCTTAAACGCTTTTGATGCATTTCTGATCCCCAGGCATTATAATATATATAGATAGATGATAAAGAAATTATCGTAGAGATAATTGAAACCTTGACCTCTAACTTAGAAAAAAGAATCTGTACCACTATACTAGACATCAATTTTGGATTTATTATAAAACTTGTTATTTATATATCGTGAGACAATTTAATTATCGTGAAATTACTAAATTACCCCACCTATATTATATTAATGCTAATGAAAATTTAACCCTTTGACCTCTAACTTAGAAGTGAGATTCCTTATCATTATGCTAGATATTAGTTTTGATTATATTATAAAAAATTGAGAATATTTCGAGTACATAGTTATGTAGCATTTTTTTTATTCTATAGTAAAAACAAGTTACTTGGATTTAGAAGATAATTACTATAATTTATGTATTAATTTATATCTTACACATATCTCTTAATCCGAATCAAAATGCATAAATTGATTGTGGATGATCAGGCAGTCACTACTAATATAAATTCTTATATGCTCATAACTCAGTCATTTGAACATTCGTTCAAAGAAACTAGCACATTAAAATTTACTTTTTTTAGTGGTACATACATCAATCATCATGAATAGATAATTTCTTATATATGTTTTGCATACTAAGCATTTACATGTTTCAAGCACCATTTAATTACAAAACAATATAAAAACATATTAACATGATTTTACTAGCAAAGCTCTTGCGATAAATTGCATGCACATTAATCACCTATACATTAACATATTTAATTATAATGGAACAGAAAACACATCGATCTACTATCTCTTTCTTATGACAATATGGGTTTGGGAAATTTTTATGCTTGCTCCTTCCATTTTTTAAATTTAGGTTCAGCCCATTCTGGTAATATAAGCTCAAACAAAAAATTGAAGCAGTAATTTAAGGTACTTGGTTTCATGGTGTTTGAATTACACGGTTGATCTCCAAGCAATTTGGAACCAGTCTCTCGTATAATTTTTTTCAATCGTATCGTTCTTTTGCTAATATGCAAGTTCAGAACAGTCACTATTTATGTAAATCCTTTTATATTCCTAGCTCAAGTAAGTAGTAATCCTTCAAATGAGATTATCACATTGCAAATGATACTTATTTTTAGTTATACAGTTGATATACACCGTGAACACATAATTCCTCTTGGACTTATTTACATTCTGAGCATCAACACATTGAAAATATCATTTAATTATTTGAATATAGAACAACACAAATATATATTAATATAATTTTACTAGCAAGACCATGCCTTGCATGAGCTATAAGCTAGTTTTCGATTAATATGTTTTGTGCTTTTATGCATATGTCCATCGGGATGAATCTGGTCTCTTTATTTATGTTCAAGATCAGTATTATAAAAAGCGGAATACAGAACGAAGCGATAAAGTATGGGATAGGAATTAATTGAATAATTGGAGATTAATTGGAATGTTAATCGAATTATTAATTGGAATCAATTTAATATTATTTTTTATATAAAATTATTTTTATAACATATAATATAAACTTTAAATAAATATTTCCTGAATATTTATTAATATTTCATAAAATTTAAATTTAATATATATTTTTAAAATTTTGACCGATCTTGATCGTTTTTTGACTGAATTTATCGCTTATTAACCGAATTATCCGCTTATTGATCACTTTTTACAAGAAAACAATTTTTATCCCGATTTTATTAAAAATTGGTACGGAAAGATACGGAATAACGATTAATTTGGATTAATCGCCGTTTTTTAAAATAATATTTAAAATTCAGTTAAATCAATCCCAATAAATGAATACGTTCAGATAATTAGGCTTCTAATCGATTTCTTGAATATGTGCAATTTTGTTACATTATAAATTTAAGAAAGTAAATAAATGGGAAATAGAGTAAATGTGCTAAGGAAATACTAAAATATTTTTGATCGAATTAGCAAAAAGACAGAAGAAGATATCTTTGATCAGAGACGGAGAGTGGGGCCTGTTTGAGACAACGAGGACAAGAAATGGTTGTAAAAGAGTGGATGATCCCAATAAGAGGTTAGAGTAATATATTTAACTAATAAATTATGAAAAGGCAAGTGTGTTGCACACTTTCACTAAAATATTGTTAGAATATGTATTCACGTGTGAGCATGAAGACGTTAGGTTTGGTTCCGTCAACTTCTCCGTCTTGGTGGGAGAGAATTGTTTACTTTGTGTCGCCTCTTCCTCATTTTGATGCTTATATTACTACTATCGGTTTCACCCACTTTTGTCTGGGATTACTACTACTAAAACTGCCATTTACTAATTAAATTAAATTGGTTTAAAAAACAAACAAAAACCTTTATGTATTCCATGGAGTTTCAGAAATGTTTGCATTAGATGGTTTGTATCTAAAATTTGGATTTTTAAGATATAACAAGAATAAAAATCATCATTAAATATTTTTAAAACTAAAACAAATATTTTGAAAATTATTGATGAAATGAAATAGATTGAGCACAATTTATTAATACTCCAATCGCAAGCCTCTTATGACCAAATATTTGGAGGAGTAGTATGGAAATTTAAAACTCAAATCGAAACCTAAATTTTGTTGACCAATTTTGCTTGGTTTTCAGCTATAATAATAAACACCATAAATTCTGGACTCGGGTTGAGAGACCCCAGCATCTGAATTTCATCCAAGCAATTAAAAACCATTTAAGTACATTAAAATACTACTTAATTACACATCGGTTTCTATACGACTTCTTGACTGTATTAAGATGTTCACGTCTCGCCTAAGATTGTTGACAAAATTTATTGCATTGATTTCCAATCCTTTTTATCGGTTATGTTTTCACTAGCTTGTGATATTTATCTTTATTAGAACATCTCGAAGGGTGTAAAACTAGGGATGACAATTTCTACCGATCTGATGGTTACCCGATCCGTTTCGACCCGAATGGATCCAACCGAACCCGAAATTTTCGGGTTTGGATTCGGGTTTGGGTTTGATTTTTAAACCCGAATCAATTTCGGGTCGGGTTTGGGTTTTGGCAATACTGACCCGAACCCGACCCGAAAACCCGAAACCCGTATGAAACCCGATCCGAACCCGAACCCGAACCTGACCCGAAACCCGAATTAATATATTTATTATTTTTTATTATTTTGTACATAATATTTAACATTTAATATATATTATCTATTATTATATATATTTAACATTTAATATGTAATAAAAATTAAAATATTTTAGATATTTATGTTTTATATTATTTTTATTATAAAAAATATTTATTTTTTATTTATTTTTTTCGTGTTTCGGTACCCGAAACCCGTTTCGTATCCAACGGGTTCGGGTTCGGGTTTACAATTTCGGGATTTTCGGGTTCGGGTTCGGCAAAACCCGTTTCGACCGACCCGATTGCCATCCCTATGTAAAACCCTTAGCTAAATTATCTACAATGCATCTAGTTGGCATCTAGTGACACTATTTAGATACTATGTAAAAATTTGAGCACTCCAACCATTAATCCCTTAGCAAAAAAATATAGATAATGATATTTGGTGAGCTATATTTGTTGAATCAATAAAGCTTTTATGTATAATTTTACATGACCATAATTATAGATAATTCCCTTGAGCACACATCTTCACCCTTAGCAAAAATTTTACATTATCATTATAACTATTGATTATAACTAACCATTTTACATAACATTCTTGGAGATGCTCTTAAATAACTTATGTATATGTTTTTTTTTTGTTAACCACTTGTAAATGTGTTTGTTTTCCTGACCCACTTGTATATGTTTCTTTGTTATTATATATGAACGTGTTATTTTCAAAATAAATACGTTTTTTTTTAATTTTACATAATACTCCCTCTATGCCATATTACTTTTCCCATTTTGACTTTTGACACTATTTATTATAAACGATTGACTACTAATTTACGCATAATTTATAAGACAAAATATAGTCCTGAGTGATTTTTTTTAATTCGTATTTGTGAGTACTAATATGGAATTAAAGATATTAACGATCAAAAGCGTACATTGACAAACGTGTCTAACTCAAACAGAAAAAGTTTTTTGGGACGGGAGGAATACCAGTAATAAATATTGGTTTTCAATATTATTTTAATTATATCAGATGTAATCATTTTATCAAAGGCTTTGGTAGTTTTACTTAACTCAAAGTAAATAAACATGGATTTATTACTTACAAAATTTTAATTTTAATCACAAATGTCGCTTTGTGGAAAATGATTTCGAGAATCAATTCGAAATACCTAACATTTTTATACAATTGCAAAGTAAAGTAATAAGATATCTTGAAAGTATTTCCATAGACAATTGCACATTTTACGGCATGATGGAGGAAGAGTGACAGAGATTGAGGGCGCCCGTGCGGTGGACCCCGCAATCAACTTAGAAATATCATACGCAATTGACTACGCTTGTGGGTTCAAATCATAAAATATCATTTGTGACATAAACCATTTGTTGATACTACTTATGTTTTTTTATATAAGTCGATTCACTTTTTTTACGTATTTTTAAGTGTTTTGATTACATAATTAAGATTAATTTTTTCAATTAATTATTTTTGTGAATTAAAATTTTGATTACATATTTTTATTCAAAAAGAAATTTCAAAAACAATAAATTTAGTTATATGGTAAATGCATATAAAAATGTGTGCACTAGACAAAAAGTCCCTTTCTAGATGGTTTTTCTCTCCACTAAGTGAGAGTTTTGTTTTCTCTTCAACCTACTTCTAGGGTTTGTGAGAGGTTATCTATGGCACAACATCATAGTTTAGATAATCAGTTGGCAGATCTCAATATCGAAGAGGATGAAAACGAAGACTTTACGTTTGATGATGGGGTGGAAGAACAGGTGAATAGATACGAGTTGTGCTTAGTGGGCAGATTCTTAACGGAGAAGACTATCAATACCAAGGCTATGACAACAAAACTGGCGAATGTCTGGAAGCCGACGATGGGAATCAACATTAAGGAAATTGAGCTTGGTAATTTTCTTTTTCAGTTTTATCATAAGGAGGATTTGTTATGGGTATGTAATGGGGGTCCTTGGGCATTTGATAATGCAATGCTCATTGTTAGTAAGATCCCACCTAGGGAGGAACCACTAAAAGTTCCACTTTGATTTTTGGAAATGTGGATACAAATACATGATTTACTGAAGGGGTTCATGTCTGAAGCTGTGGGAAAGCAGCTAGGGGATTTTTTTGGAGAGTTTGTGATGTACGATGTGAAGAATAACTCTAGCATTTGGGTAGATTATATGAGGGTGAAAGTTAAGTTAGATGTTCGTAAACTCTGAAGAGAAAGAAGAAAATCAAGAGGAAGAATGGTACAGAGTTCATTGTGACTTGCAAATACGAACGCCTTGGTGATTTATGTTTTGCTTGCGGGTTGATGTCTCACACAGAACGTTTTTGTAGAAGAAACATAGATAATAGAAGTGGTGAAGTGTAGAAAGACTAGGGTGGATGGCTGTGTGCACCGCCAAGAAGGGTGGCGTATCAGAATCAGAGTAAATGGTTGAGAGATGAGAATGATGCTGACTGGGAGGCGAAGATGGGGCGGAGTGCTAACGACCCACCATTCTCGGGAGGCAGTTTTAAAAATAAAGGCAAGGAGTCAGCGACAGTGCATGATTCTCGGAAGTCTGGTGATTTTAAATATTATCCTGATAATGATATGGGGAGTAAAGGCAGGATTATTTCAAATAAGGTCGTACAGCTAAGAATTGGTGACTTTGGGCCGGGTGAGGATGAATTAAATGGGTTGGAGTTGGAAGTCAGGAAAAGAAGAAGAAGTGAGTCTGTTTCAAATACAACGATGGATATAGATGAAAGCTTGACAGATAATGTACTGGTTAACAAAGGAGAAACACAACATGAAGCTGATCTTTCTAAACTGGATTGTTCAGCATCATCACAACTTGATTTGGCTAAGCTTGATCCGCAAGCTAGCCATTCATTATGAATCTTCTAAGTTGGAACTGTCGAGGGTTGGGAAACCAGTTTGTGTTCTTAGAGACATCATTAAGTCTCTAAAACCTACTTTTTTGTTTTTGTCTGAAACTAAGGTAGAGAGCAGTAAGATAATTGATTTATGTAGTAGATTTGGTTTTTCGGATTGTTTTGTAGTTGATAAAGTTGGTTAAGGGGGTGGGTTAGCAGTCATGTGGAAGCAAACGGTATCTTGTCGAGTTATAGATCATTCAAATAATCATATTGATGTAGTCTTTGTGGAGAAGAGTGTTCCATCTTGGAGGTTAACTTATTTTTATGGAATGCCAGAGCGAGCAAGAAGACAAGTGTCGTGGGATTTATTAAGACAGTTAGAAAGTACAGATATGATTCCTTGGTGTGTATTTGGTGATTCCAATGATTTATTGTATGTTACGGATAAGAAAGGAGTGCATCCTCATCCTCAATCTTTATTAGATGGTTTTCGGCTTGCTATTGATGACTGTAATACGGTGTAAATGGATTTGATGGGAGGAGAGTTCACTTGGGAGAAAAGTAAAGGGAAGCCAAACTGGGTTAGAGAACGTTTGGACAGGGCTTTTGCTAGTAATGATTGGTGGCGTAAGTTTCCGTTATGTACGTTACGGGTTAATCACACTACTGTCTCAGACCATGATCCTATCCAGTTGGTGTTATTTGATACAACGGTGTCGAGGTAGCAATTTAGATTCAGGTTTGAAAATTCTTGGTTGCAAGAACCTACGTTCAAAGAAGAGGTAACAAATTCCTGGAAAACTCTTCCATTGGTGCATATTATTCCGAAGCTGCTGTCTATGTCTTCTTTTATGGCTAAATGGGGCAATAAATTCTTTCATAAGTTCAGGGATAAGGTGAAGAATCAGAAAGAAATCTTGAGTAAACTCATGATGAGAGAAGATGAGGAAGGAGTTAAAGCTTACTTTGAAGAGAGGGAGCGATTAAATGAGCTGTTACTCCACGAGGAGGTATATTGGAAGAAGAGAGCGAAGATGTTTTGGCTAAAAGAAGGAGATTTGAATACAAAATTTTTTCATGCTCAATCATTGAAAAGGAAAAAATTAAATAACATTGCATATTTGGTTACAGAGGATGGTGAGAAGGTAGATAATCATGATCAAATAAGTGATATGGTCAAGGATTACTTCCAAGGGGTGTTTTCAGGAGATGGCAGTGTTAATGTACCAACATTTGATGTAGATTGTAATGTGATTACCGAGTTGCTGAATAGTTTTGACTGCAGAGTTATCGTTCGATGAGTTCACAGTTGCATTAAAACATATGCATCCAGAGAAGGCATCAGGGCCAGATGGGTATAGTCCTGCGTTTTTTCAGCACTTTTGGGGATTAGTGGGTAGAGAGGTCTTTCAGAGTTGTAAGAAATGGCTGGATGATAACGTCTTACCTACAGAACTTAACCATACAAACTTGGTGCTGATTCTGAAGAAGGACAATGTGGAGAAGCTCACAGATGTTTGTCCAATAGCACTCTGTAATGTTCTCTACAAAATTATGGCAAATGTATTAGCTAATCGTTTGAAAAGTGTTTTACCTGTTGTTATTTCGGAAAACCAGTCGGCTTTTGTTCCAGGTCGAAGCATTACTGATAATGTCCTCATTGCATTCGAAATGATTCATTATATGAAGAAAAAGACAGGACGTCAAGAAGGGGAGGTGGCTTTAAAACTTGATATAAGCAAAGCTTATGATCGAGTCAGTTGGAGCTATCTTTGGTAAAGGATGAGAAGTATGGGATTTAGTGAAAAATGGGTGAGGTGGATGAAGCTTTGTGTTACTACAGTGCAATATATGGTGTGTTTGAATGGTTTTAATATTGGTCCAGTAAATCCATCTAGGGGATTAAGGCAAGGAGACCCTCTTTCTCCTTACCTTTTTCTTCTCTATGTCGAGGGTTTGTCTCATTCACTTAATATCTCAACAAGTAATGGTGGTATTCATGGTTGTCGTATCAGCACTTCTGCTCCTGTTGTTACTCATTTACTATTTGCAGACGAGTCTTTTCTGTTCTTTAAAACAAATAAGGAGGAAACTCGGACAGTTAAGAACATTTTGAAGGAGTATGAACTTCAATCAGGGCATGCTGTAAACTTTCAAAAGTTAGGAATTTTTTTCCGTTCTAATGTTAGGAGGGACAAGCAAGTAGAGATTTCTGGTATTATTGGTGTTGGTAATGAGTTAAAAGATAGCAAGTATCTGGGACTACCATCTCTTGTTGGTAAATCGAGGAAAAAGGTCTTCAGTTTTGTTAAAGAAAGAGTATGGAAACGTGTTCAAGGTTGGAGTAATAGTAAATTGTCAAGAGCTGGCAAGGCTGTAATGATAAAGAATGTGGCTCAATCCATTCCGTCATACTGCATGTCATGCTTTGTAATTCCTAAATCATTGTCCCAGGAGATTGAAAGGATGTTGAATGGATATTGGTGGAAGTCTGGCTCAAATAACAGTAAGGGACTACGATGGCTTTCATGGGAGAAGATGTGTAAAGCTAAGAGCAAAGGTGACTTGGGGTTTAGAAGTTTACACGGTTTTAACCTTGCTTTAGTAGGAAAACATGTCTGGAATTTCTTGAATAACCCAGGGTCTCTAGTGGCAAGAATTTTTAAAGCTCGTTACTTCCCTACTAATCATATTTTGCAGGCTCAAAGAGGGTAGGATGCTAGCTTTATATGGATTGGTATTTGTGAAGCAAGGGATGAGCTTTGTAAAGGGTTTAAATGGGTTTTAAGAGATGGAGAGTGCATTAATA
This sequence comes from Saposhnikovia divaricata, assembly GCA_036435485.1. Classification (NCBI taxonomy): domain Eukaryota; kingdom Viridiplantae; phylum Streptophyta; class Magnoliopsida; order Apiales; family Apiaceae; genus Saposhnikovia; species Saposhnikovia divaricata. The sequence continues at coordinate 46,212,739 of CM071594.1, read as the reverse complement.
TTTTATCTGATCAATGGTTGAAGGGGAAAGGTGACTATCGTATGGAGAATCATCACGTTAATAGTAGCAGGCATGACAAAGTGAAAGAGTACTTCCGTCCAGGTACTAAGCAGTGGGACGTGATTAAAGTATATCAGTCTTTTCATGAGGTTGATGCTGGCTGCATTTTAATTACAAGGATTCCACAAAACCAGGTGCAAGATCGAGTGGCATGGATGCATACGGTGGATGGTCGTTATTCAGCAAAGTCTGGGTATCATTTCTGGCAGGAGAGGCTTGGTAATAGGGAAGATGAGGCTGTGGTGAATGGGTGGAAGAAGCTGTGGAATTTGCCAGTTCCTCATAAAATGAAATATTTTTTATGGCGAGCTTGCAAGAATAACATCCCGGTACGAAATTTACTTCGAGGCAAAGGGGTGCAAACATCTATTATTTGTCCAATGTGTAATGTGGGTGTTGAACATGTGAGGCATGTTTTTATTGAATGTCAATATGCAAGGGGCTGTTGGGAGTGTCTAGGGGTAGTTTATGATTTAACACAGGTGGAAATTTTATCAGATTGGGTGCTGGAGAAGCTGAGTTCTGAGCATGTGGACAGTTTAGTGAAAATGGTTCAAGTGTTGTGGGGAATTTGGTTTTCTAGGAATGGAAAGAGTGGGAAGAGAAGCAGTTATCACCAAATGTAGTAATGGAAATAAGCTCGAAGATGATAACAGAGTGGTTAGCAGCTCAGGAGAAGGTTCAGAATAGCGAACAGAGGTCTGCAGCTAAGGGATAGAGGGACTCAGTCAAATGGATTCCTCCGGATGCTGGGTGGTACAAAGCTAATGTTGATGCGGCTATACATGAGGGATCTTCTCATTTTAGTGTTGGAGTGGTACTCAGAAATGACAAAGGGGAGTTCGTAGCAGGTATGCATAGAAGTGTAACTGAAAGAGTAGCAGTGTTGGAAGCGGAAGCCATAGGAGTTCAGGAAGCACTGAAATGGTTATTAGAGTTGGGAATAAAGCAGGTGGTTGTGGAATGTGATTCACTTAATGTGGCCAATGCTCTGATCAAGAACATTGAGTATGTGTCGGAGGTTGGGATTACCTTGGTGTTTTGTAGGTCTTCCTTCTCCAATGAGACAATTTCAAAGTTCAACATGTTCGACGACAAGCGAATAGGGTAGCTCATAATATAGCTAGACTCCCTTGTCTGTTAGGAACGATGAACTGTTTTACCTCTCCTTATTCCTGTGTGTTGGAGTATATTTTGTGTAATTTTCCTGCTTGATTAATGAATTTTACTTTCAAAAAAAAAATGTGTGCAAAAAAATCAAATGACTTATATAAGAAAACTAAGGAAGTACAGTATAATTTTTGCCCCTGTTTTCCACCAATCTAACTGGGTGCTTACTTGGACTTGCAAATTGGTCCATCCTAACTTACAAACTTAGGGGATGGTATTATATTATGACTTTTAATGATAATTCTTGGGATAATAACATTATGAATTTTATAGGCTTTTAATGACTCTTAATGATTCGAGTCACCAAAATTTTGAAATACTTTTAATGACTCCTAATAAAATGATTTCTAAAAACTTTCATAGACTTTTTGATAGATTTTGTGGTGTACTAGACTACAAAGATCATATATTAGCCTATGTTGTGAAACCCTTTAACCTTTTTTCATTACAACCCAATTTCGATTGTACGTTCTCTGATCAATCCGACCACCAGGAAATTGAGTACAATGAATATTTCTTGTTAAATTGAGTATTCATTGCATATTTTTATTTGAGAATTATATATTTGTCACTATTCATAGCTAATTATGATGCAGAACTATGTCATTAGCCAGCAATATTTTTATGATGCAAAGCTAATTTTATTGGTGTTTCGTGTGAATTTTTGCAAGCACAATATTTTTAGAAGCCCATGATTTACTATAATGTTTGATGGATTCTTATTTTACTTTGTGTGTTATGATCTAGTTTTACAATATTGCAGAAGATCGCATCCTCAACAATATCATTTACTAAAATGAATGTAAATATGGAAATTGAAAACAAAGAAGAGGAAGAAAAAGAGATGGAAAAAAGAGAAGAAAAGCGATAGGAAATTTTAAAAAATTTGTTAGACAGTAAATGAAACAATATTATTCAAGATGACTTTTATAGAATTATTAGAAGTCATGTCAAATCTTATCAAAAAGCTCATGATTTTTTTTTTCAAGTGATGCAGTTATAATTTTTGCTAAAAGTCTTTAAAAGTCATTCTTATTAAAAACTCATTGACTTTTTGAATAACACAATACTTATAAAGAGTCTATAAATGTCTAAATTCAATACCGCCTTACTTTTAAATAATTCTTAAAAACCTTAATTGAATAACACCATACTTTTATAGACTTTATAAATGTTTGAATTGAATAGCTAATGACTTTTAAAATCATTAAAAGTCTTTAAAAGTTTTAATACAATATCACCCCCTTAATTTAACATAAAAATTCAATTTGTCAAATTAAATTTTAGTTACTAAGATAATTGTATTTTTTTAATCTTATTAAATTGACCAGATGAGTCTTAAAACGGTACATACATTTTTTACATAACCTGATACTACTATATTTTGACATTTTTGAGGTCTAGCAGCTCTATCTTCAAACATCACGCTCGCTTTTGGTATGTCTTGAGATCAAAAGGTTGCATGCCAAAAACAAAATCGTCACCAAAATCGTTTTGCTACCACCTGTCCTGTCAGTGACACGAGAAATCTAAAACATACCAATATCACAATATGGTGCGCAAAAAACTATACCTGCTATAATAAACAAAAGTACCAAGCATGTAAAATACTAGCAAAGATTCTGAGTTACATACATTTTAAGTTGGCATACAATCTGGCCTTACTATCAATGGAGCTAATCAGCATTTGGTGTGTAATCATGAGCACCTTTATGCATATACACATCAAACATATAAATCATCCAGAATGAAAACCTAAAAACCCATTACATGTATATTCTACCCAACTGCTGACAATCTGTCATAGCAATCAAAAATTGATCTTTAAACATAGCTTACTCAGAGTCCAGTATAGCAAGTAAGTTCAAAGACAATTTCTACAGTACTAGTTTAAAACGTTGCGCCATTCACCATGACAATCTTTCCAGGAAAGGGAAGGAAGATTTTTCATATTCATATTATCAATAATTAAATAGGGAAATAGAATAAGAAAGACGAGCTGGTGTTAATGGCAGTGTTACACTCCTTTGAGGCTAGCTAATGAAGCAAAATATAGTGAAAAAACAACTTCAAATCTGTTGAACCCTAGCCACTTCGGTTCGACTTTTACCTCATAACCGCATTGAACCGAACCAAGTTGATAATACACTTGCCAACAATTATGTGCCATCGTAAGGGATGATCCAAGAAAATTTATCATTCAGGGGAATTTGTTTTTGAAAATTTGGACATGGATCGTAACATTATAATGGTCTAACCATTTAGTTATGAGTACCGTTTAACAATGTTTTTCTTAGTTTAATAAAACTTGAATATTGAACCAAGTCGGTAAGCCATGAAAAAGAAGATATATCTCTTGCATGTACATTCAGTTGAGACTTTTTATAAAAATGTATGTCTCCTTAATGTAGTAGACGTTCAATAAATATTAGCTTATGGGAATTGAACCTGGGATCATTTAATTGAAAGTTCACTTCCAAAATCAGGGGGCAACCTTAAGTATCATCAAAACATGGTTGCCAAACTTAAAAGTTGCAAGACTTATTCACCTACTATTTCTAACAATCGATAACTTTGACAGTTTATTCGCTCAAATGTTTCCTGCTGAATGAAAATATGAGTGAAGTTAGAAGATGTGCATATCATATAATTATTCTTATGACGAATAGTAGTAACTTCTAAGGTATTGCTCCGTAACTAGAGTTACCACATAGATCGTGTTATTTTGAATATGATGACACTCATGCATATCAAAAGGAAGAAGGTTCAATGTGTGACATATATATATATATATATATATATATATATATATATATATATATATATGGAAACTGGTCACCAGTCACAGTTGGATATTTTTAAATATCCAACCAACCCATCTTATACCATTAAAACGTCCAGTCTACGGTCAGGATGGACTAGAGTTACGTTATATAATACAGCGTATACGCTCTATTATAAAGTAATACGTTATATTATATAGCGTAACAAAAATTCCCATTTTACCCTTAATCTGTTCCGCTCTATTATATGTCTTAGCCGAGAACTACACCAATTTCAGCTCAAACAGCCCTTCATGTTTTGAAATATCATTTTGTGAGTGTTCTTGAGTTTATACCCAATCTTAAATCATTTGGAAATATTTTACACCATCACAAACTTAATCTACACCAATCTATACCTATTTCTACTCTACCAATCTTAGTTTATTTGTCAAATCTTACCCAAATTTGATGATTTTGAAGATTTTGAAGATTGAGCTTGGAGTACCAATCCCAAATTAAGATTTTTGAAGATTGAGCTTGGAATTTAAGGTTAGCTCTCTATTTAACCCATGGCTTCTTTCATTTTTTCAAAGTTAAAATCTCCTAATAAGACACCTAGTAAGATTGAGATTGAGATAGAAAATGAAGATGTTAACGAAAGTCCACACACACCTAAAATAATAGATCTTGATGATGATAATAATGAAGATGTTAAGAATGATGATGGTGATGGTGATGTTGTCTATGATGTTGTTGATGATGGTGATGATGTTGAAGATGTTGAGAATGGTGTTTCTTTGGATGATTTGAATGATGTTTGCCCATGTGTTGGTCAATTATTCGATAGTTTAGATGAAGCGGAGAGGTTCTATAGAGATTATGGTAGGCGTATTGGTTTTGAAGTAATAATTAGAACTACACATAAACGTTCAAAAAATAACAAGATTTGTTCGCGTTTGTATATATATCGAAAGGGTGGGAGATTAGCCTCAAAATCTTTGGATGATGAAGATGAAGTTCCGAAAAAAAAGAGAAATAGAGATTCTCTTGGTAGAACAAAATGTAAGGCGCGAATGTATGTTGTTCATAGAGAGAAATCAAATAAGCGGGAGGTAACATTTGTTCATTTGGTACACAATCATGAGATGGTTTCACCTAGTAAGGTACATTTCATGCAAAGGCCAAGAAACATAACACCCATCATGCGAGAATTGATTATAATTTTGAGTAAGTCGGGTATTGGGCCTCAAAAATCTTTGAATGTAATGGGTGAGCTTACGGGAAGCTTAGAGAATATTGGATTTACTAGTCAAGACATTCGGAATGTTTTGCGTGATATTAGACATAATGTATTTGATTCGAGTGATGCCAAAGAAGGTTTGACATTACTCCAAGAATTGAAATGTAATAGTTTTGGGGAATTTTTCTATCGAGTAGATGTTGATGATGATAATCGGGTGCGTTCTATGTTGTGGGTTGATCCAAGATTATTAAATGCATATAAATTTTTTGGAGACGTGGTAGTATTTGACTCCACATACCGCACAAATAGGTATAGCATGCCATTTGTACCTATTACGGGGGTGAACCACCACTACCAATCCATATTGTTTGGTTTTGCACTAATAAGGGATGAGAAAGAAAGTTCTTATATATGGGTTTTGAAGAATTGGTTGGAAGCTATAGGAAACAACCCTCCAATCTCCATCATCACCGATCAAGACATTGCACTTGGAAATGCAATTGCCGAAGTTTTACCAAACACGAACCATCTTTATTGTACTTGGCATATAAGTACCAAATTCGGGGAGAAGTTATCCGGTTTGTACGCATATGAACCACATTTCAAAGAAGATTTCAACTTATGTTTGTACAAGTCAATGACGGTTGAACAATTTGAAGATACGTGGAATGATTTGGTTGAAAAATATAACTTGGTTGATCGTGGTTGGTTGCAAGAAATGTATTCCATTCGACATAAGTGGGTTCGTGTGTACACTAAACTTCATTTCACTACCGGGATAACCACTACCTCGAGAAGTGAGTCAATGAATGCATTTTTTGACGAGTATGTAAATGGTAGAACCGGTTTGAAAGAGTTTATAGAGAATTCACAAAAAACATTTGAGAAACAATATCTTCGTGAGAAAGAAGCAGACTATGAAACAAAGGAAAAGGAAAGGTCAAGAATAACATCCTCCTCATTGGAGAATCATGCGGCATCTATTTATACAAAGGAAATGTTTAGACGTTTTCAACACGAACTTAAACAAAGTGGAGCCTATGTTGTGAATAAGAGAGATTCCATGAGTACTATGCTATTTAAGGTGTACGAAGCATATAAGACCACGGTGGCGGATGAAAATAGAAAAGTGTATCAAATAACCGTGACCAATGATATGATAAATTGTATTTGTCGAAAATTTGAAAGTTCGGGAATGATTTGTCGTCATGTTATTCGATACTTGAATATGATGCAATGGACGGAGATCCCTAACTATTTAATTAACTTGAGATGGACAATTGGAGCAAATAAAATTGCCGGGTCTATATCGTATAAACGTCCTATCATTGGCAATATTCTTCAATCACAACCCGCCCGATATACAACTTTGTGCATAGCCTTTCAAGATTTAGCGGCTCGTGGAAGTTTTTCGATTCCAAGATTTAAATATGTCATGGGATTGATTGAAAAAGAGGTGAAAGTTGTGGAAAATTTTCCTATAGAGAAGCCTTCTACGAAAAAACTCCATCATGTGAGGATGAACGTGGAAGTGAAGATTTTGAAAATTTGGAAGACCCTATAATTTCCACCACTAAAGGTCGCAAGAGGGAAAGAGTGAAGAGTGGCATTAAAATGTCCAACTCAAAAAAACCAAGGAAATGTAATTGTTGCAAAGAACTTGATTCTAAACATGATTCACGAAATTGTCCAAAAAAATTAGGAGAGTCGATTCCCGAAAAGTCCAACTCAAAAAAACCAAGGAAATGTAATTCATGATTTTACTTTTCAGTCAATTTGGTATTGATTTTGTTGATTTGGTTAGCAATTTTCAATTTGTTGCTTTTGATTTTACTTTTGAGTGAATTTGGTATTGATTTTGTTGATTTGGTTAGCAATTTTCAATTTAGTGCTTTTGATTTTAGTAGAAATTTGGTGCTTGAATTTGGTATAGGGAAAAAGAAAAAAACAGAGCAAAAAAAAAAATTCTGTAATTACGCTCTATAATAGAGCGTAAGTGTTGAAAAACAGCGCGCTTCCCCTGTTTTTTTAACACTTACGCTATATTATAAAGCGTAAGTACAGGGCTCTTTTGCCCTGTTTCCCCTGTTTTTTTAACACTTACGCTATATTATAGAGCGTAAGTACATGGCTCTTTTGCCCTGTTTCCCCTGTTTTTGCAACACCCCCTGTATAGAATTCCAAACAATCTCTAAAAACATTTCAAACACAATCTCTAAAAACAATCCCTAAAAATTTCAACATTTGAAACACAATCTCTAAAAACAATCTATAAAAATTTCAACAATTCAAAATCAATTCAACAATCTTTAAAAATCTCTAACTTACAATTCAAAATCAAACAAACTAGTAACTTACAATTTCAAAAACAAACTAGTAACTTACAATCTCTAAAATTTCCAAAAACAAACTAGTAACCTACAATCCCGCTAGTCTACAATCGTGGGAATACAAAGACAAATGCCGAGCTTCGTTTTTATGGAGCTCCCAACCAATACGCCCATGCCAAAGCCCTAGGCCATACATACTCGGTTTGAGATGATAGCATAGGTTGTCCCGGGCGCAACCTCTCACGTGCCCAAAGCATCAATATTGTCAAGCATCCCGAAATGGACTTGCAATCCTTATGACTTGCCTCAAATAAATTCCTATATAGATAGGCAAGTGCTGCTGCACCCCAAGCATACCCAAAATTTTAGAAGTATCAATCAACAAGGGAATTAATCTTGGATGAGAAACATTGTTTGATTTTGTGGGGAACAATATCGCCCCATACAAATAAAACACATACCCCCGTGTATATATTTGTAGAAGCTCCCGATCCTCCTTGTTCGGGCATTTGCGATATCTCTCCCTCAAAAAATTTAATTTCACACCACCTCTCTCCAAAGCATTCTCCCTTTCCTCAAATGAGAGTGTCAGATCCGGCCAATCACGTAACCAAAGATTTTACGTTAATTGTGTCACTCAAAGTTACCGCCTCTCCAATAACCGGAAGCCCCGTCAACATGTACACATCTTCAAGTGTCACCGTCATCTCCCCGAAAGTAAAGTGGAATGTGTTGGTTTCCGACCTCCAACGCTCCACTAATGACGTAATTAAAGACACTTCATTTTGCATAACGGCTCTTGGATTGGTAAACATTCCGAAACCCCAATGTTGTAAAAGATAAATTTGATAAGGCTCTAATTCCCATTGATTAAGCAACGAGGTACTTTGACGGATTGTAAGTTTATCTCGATGATCACCAACCCATATTCTACTACTTATATGGTTATCTTGGTCGGTAAGGAGAGAACGATCAACCGGACCGCAAAAATCTTCCATCTAAAATCCAATACATACAAAAAACTTTAATCCAAACTTTATCCACAAATCCAAACTTTATCCACAAATTCAAACTTTAATCCAATAAATTTTAATCCTAATAATTCAAAAATTATCCACAAATTCGAACCCTAATTCGAAAATTATCCACAAATTCGAACCCTAATTCGACCCTAATTCGAAATTAATCCATAAATTCGAACCTTAATTCGACCCTATTCGAAAATTATATACATACATGCTTACATGTACACAAATCTACAATTAGATGATGTTGGTGATATATACATACATACATATATACATGTACATAAATCTACACACATATTAACAATTAGATAACATATAGATACAAGAAATAAACACGAAATTACTCACTTTATATGAAGAAATGATGAAATTGATGATGATTTACTTCCGATTCCGGTGGATTTGCGATTTCCGGTGGTTTGTGGATGATTTGCTCACTTAATATTTTTACAAATGATGTATATGCAACCACAAGTTTGTCATTGCCTTTCACTGATTTATGATTTTAAAGTAATAGGAAAAGTTTATTCTAAGATTTGTTAATAGCGTGAAATTAGGGTAGAAGAATGGGGGAGGAAAGAGACGGGTTAGATAGAAAGTGGGTGGTGTGGAAATAAAATAAGAGAGACAATAATTAGCATAAGTAATTGTGACGTTTAGTACTTTTATTAAAATAAGAGTGGTGGTTAATTTTATATTATTAAAAACTTTCTATTTTAGGAAATATAAAGAATTGGTGGGACTTCCATAAATAGAAATTATAAAGAATTTGGGGAGATGGAGTAATATTAGTGGAAAGTGGTTTATATATATGCACTGAATGCTGACTCAAAAAAGGAAGGTACAACTCATTTGGAGGCAAATTGAAAGAATCTCAGATTTGGAATTGCCCGGTGTAGACCTGGCAATATGGACCTAAAACCACTAATCTAACCAAAACCAAACCAATCCCTAAAATATAGTTTGAGCTAAAATCACATATTGTAATTGGATTTGGATAGGTTTTAAATCACACATTTTGCTTGAAATATGGATGCAAATCAGGATATAAATATGTGATATCCATATTTTGAAATTCTTGAATAGCATCTGCTCTCTATTCTCCTCTGTGATGTACTGTTATACTCAATCAATGGATTTCCTTTGACTTGAGAGCAAGTTTTAGTTAGGTGATTGGGCTAAAAAGCACATCCCACCACGACCTGTATGTTCTTATTGTATCCCTCTTACTACAATATAAACTAATTCAAAAATCAAAAGTATTTCAGCCTTTATCTCAAAGTATCAAAAGCGAGCAAGACGAGAGTTTATTAATTCCATGTCTTGGGATTATGATTTGCAAGACTACAAGCATCCCAATTTAAAAAAAAAAAAAGAGAAGTATGTGTAGATGGTCGGCGATGAACTGATAGCAGGCCCGTCTTAAATTTTACAGGGACCCTTGGCTAAAAATTAGATGGACTTATGTAACATATATAAATGGATTTTTTCGATTTGGGGCCCTAATAATTTTGGGACCCTGTGCTGTTGGGCTTCTTGCACACCCTCCTAGACGGCCCTGACTGATAGTATATGTGTGTGAGGGAGAATGGTATTTAATTGAATTATATAAAAAAAATGTGTCTTGTCAAAAAATAAAAATAAAAATGATGTGTGCTAATTGTGCTAGGCTTACCTTATTGCCAATCTGCCCAATCATCTACAAGTGATCATTACCTTTAATTTTTAATTTTATTTTTTAAACAATAAATTCAAAAACTAAAATATGCACACATATATTTTTGTTATATAAAATTATTATTTATCAAATATGGTTAATCCATATTTTAATCAAAACCATAGAAACCAAAACAAATTCAAATCAATATTTAATAAAATATGGTTTTGGTTCATAAACCAAACCAAATCCATATTTTTGGAACCAAAACCAAACCAATCACATATTCTGCGAGGTCTAGCCAGGCGTGATTAACTTTTCCCCCACTTTTTAATCTTATGTCCTATTAATAAAATAACAGCTGCTTTTTTCATTGTTTAATCTCTCCTTAATTTCCGTGCCCATCCCCAATGTAAAGAATTGGGGGTACGGAGGGAGTAAAGTAATACTGTAATATGATCCTTGTAAAACAGTGTACCGTTTTTGAATTCTGATTTGATCAGCCCTGGTTCCTGTTTGTGCAGCCACGAGCTTCTCAAGATCACCGATTGTATCGTTTTCGTTGCACTTCACTCGAACCTTTTTACCCAATCGATCGTTTAATATTTATTACCTCTATCATATTCTTGTTAACAAACCCCTTGCCCAGTGCCTTTCTTATTCTATGTTTAGTCGCGGGCGGATGTAATATATTAGTTATGTGCCGTTTGCGTAAGTGCGGGAAATGCATTGGTACAAAATATACATGTCTGTTTTAGCCTTTTAGGATAATTTATTTCCATTTTTTTCTTTGATTACGGTTTATCAGCTATATTGGACTAAACATTAAGGGAAATTCTCAATGGCACTTTTGTCCTTTATTTTTCGAATAATTAGGCTTAGCCTTACAATGAGTATCCGCAATGTCTTAAATATACAGATTTTTCTCCTTTAGCGACAAAATATACATGTACTAAAACAATCTCCACCTTTATTTCAATTTCTATAAAAAAAAAAAAAAACGAACTCATCTTTCATCCATGTTGTTCATATCTTTTTTATTTCTTTTAAAACTATCATTATTTAAATTTGATAGTCCTAAAATATCAAATGAAAAGAAACTGTTCTACACAAAAAGTATACTTACGGTATATTACAAAATGCTCGACGTTAAACATAATGAGTATCATCATTCTTTGTTTTGCTATATAGCAGGAATGTGTATTGATTTCTGCAAAATGATACTGACCCGGTATAACAAACAAGATGTCCACAACAACAAAGCCAATATAGCTTGCAAATCTACCATATTAAACAAGACTAGTACAGGCGAATGCTTATAAATTACAGAACACTGTATACTTGAACCTCTAAAATAGAACAGCACGACACAATAAAATATCAGGATCTATAACTAGCTAATTCAGATACAGAAAAGAACTATATTTTGTACAATGTATTGCATAAAAATACTTGAATAGCAGAACCCAATTGTCATCAGCAACGGGATAAGGAAAGCCTAAGTTTAGACCAAGATAGTGAGAAAGGCAACAGGGATAGAAGTGGCCCTCTGTAGATTTTGATCACCAAACACGACCAATCCTTTTATTCCGATACTGCAACCTCCTGTTCAACTCTCCAGTAGTTTGCATCATTGAACTCATCTAATTCAGCACCTTTTTCAACTGAATTTTCCTTCTCTGGCAGCTTCGGGCCAATGTTCCTTTTCAAAGGCCCAGCTTCACCAACGATGCCCTCTTTGAGAGCCTGATCCATTGCTTTTTCTGTACCCTCTAATTCAACCCCTACAAATTCTACATCTTCTTCGAACAGAGAAGGAGCCCTTTGGCTTCCTACTAATTCTTCGCTACAATTTAAGATGCCATTTGCTAAAGATCCTCCGCCAGATGTGGAACTGACAGGTGTCGGAACTATATCAACTGGACTAGCAATATCAGCACTCGATTTTGTATAGTCTTCAAAGGGATTTACACTTGATCCACTAACTGGGAAATCAGAAGACTCTCCCCATCCCACCCATTCAGGTATAGGCCTATCTCCAAATAGATCATCATTGCCTGATGTCTCGAAGAAGCTCGGATCACCAAAAGAACTAGGCTTCTCCTCCTTGGGATCCATGTCTGCAGAATCCGTCGAAGTAATACTATTGATATCATTCTTTTCATAGTCAAGATTAGTTGTGGTATTAGCAACATTTATACTTTCAGCCAATTCTTCATCCTCGCCAACCACCACCTCATCATCGCTACTGCTGTTGCCACCGCTATTTATTGCTCCATTCAAGTCGATGTCATCCAGAACCTCATTATGCGAGGTGCTTAAAGATGCATCACCTATTCTATCATCTTGGAAAGCAAACCAGTTTGAATTTGTAAACAAACTGCAGAGCATGGAGGTAAATGGTTATATTAATATACCAGATTTCTTACTAACACACCTAGAACAGTCTAAAGTTGACCCTCTCATTACTTCAAAAACATACCTTCCTTGATCATCACCCAGTCTCAGGGATGATATTACGACCTCACCAGAATCATCATCGAAGTAAGTATCCTGCTTAATCGAAAATAACATTAGAATAATTAATCAAATTCCAGGTCTTGTCAGTCGCACAAACCTCATAATTATAAATGTATGCATGGAAACACACAATTTTTTCCATCTAAAAGGTAAATGAGCACAAGATAATCTTAGAATATAACATACCTCGTCATTGCGATCAAGAGTTCCATTGCCCTGCAAATCAGGATGGCAAACAGATATAACATTATTATTATTTACATGCAAGGGATATATAAAGATATATATAGATACATAGACACACACACACAAAAACATGGGCTGCTATTCTGGTCCAGTAAGAACATTTGTCTAGACCATTTGAGGAGACACTTATCTCCCAGCCTTCTGATTAGGCAACAAATGGCTGGGATCTGCACGTTCATTTAACCTTCTGGCTGAAGGAGATATTTTTAGTGCATAGAAACAAAAAAAATTCTTAACCACCTAATGACCATTAACTCAGGTCATACTATTAGGCATGGAAACAACACCCCTTCCGTGCCTATAAAGTGCAGAAAAAATTAGCTTCTATGACTAATAGGCGTGTAAGGTTAAATAACAGTTTATATCTCATCCGTCCAATACCTAATCAACTATCTGATGTTTAAGTACTGCCCCAAATGGTTCGTGGCAAAACAAATTCCTAGACCAGCTCCATATATAAATAAGAGGGGGATATAGAGTAGAAGGGGAAAAAACAATCATCTATCTGCATACATTTTCAGCATCGTCATTATCGTACATGCCGTATCTAAACGCCTGACTTAAATTATTTGCTAGAGCTGCTACATCATAGTCCCTGTCATGAACATCTTCATCATCACTGTCCCTTATCCTATCATGCAGTGCAGTAGGCCGGCTGCAAACAATTTACAGAAAGTCAGAAACGATAGGCATGAAATCAATATACGAAAAAGTTGCCAACTATTAACAAAAGATATATGTCACAACAATAACAGTACATGCATATACATAACAGATACAAATAAGTTCCTGACTACTAACGCGTCATATGGATTACCAGACTTCTTGTTTATGTTCAAAACCCTATAGTTCTATTCGTTGACTTGACAAAAGATCTCAACAGTTCTAGTGAATTCAAAAATGTTTGCACTTTGTTGATACTGCACACAGCATAATTAAATGTTTTAATTAATTCTGCAGACAAGAAAGAGAGATGAGAAAAATATATAAATATTCTTGTCTAATTCTTACATAGCCAAGGAAAGCCTCTAATTTAAATAACATGATTAATTAATAATATTAAACCATCTCCCAAGGGAAGGAGAAACGGATTAGGCTCACACACAATGACATAACTTCCGGTTTCTTTCAAGAGACCCGGATGCAGAATAAAAATTTATGAACTTTCAGTTTCCTGCCTGATGGTTATATCAAACTGAAGAAACACATGATTAGTATACAGGGAAACTCGAAATTTGATACAAACTGCCTCAAAAGTACCATGGAAAAGGTAATGTCAAAAGCATACTTAGCCTTTTCCATCTACAAATATGATCATTAATCGACTAATGCATGCAAAAAACACTGATGATTGCAAGGCTAACCTATAGCTAAATAAAGTATTGTAGTTTTTGACTCTTCCAATACCACAGGTACAAGCGAGTATCTTTATAGTGCTTTTTGAAGGTTTGCCATCACAAAAAGGTTTATCCATGAAACCTTCAAAAGTAAGTCTTAGAACTCCAAAAGTTACACAGAATTGAACAAGTATTTAGATAAACTTGTGTGTTGCAGATGTTCCACAAGGTAACTCCTCAACTTTGCAGTTTGCCAGTTCTAATCATTAAAAATAAGTGTCCAGCACCCATATTCTTGCATGAGTGACACAAATCACTTCACGCCAATAAGAAAATCCATCTACTAAACAATATAAACGAGTCCATGTAATACCTAATAACTAACGAGGCAAATTGCATTCTCAATTAAAAGATAATAAAATTATCCAGAAAGAACGTACAAGACACATTCACAAACCCATATCCTTGTCTGAGTGATAAAGAAGTTAATCATGGATAAATAACATTTATATCCAGATAATATGGAAGAGACACATACCCGCAAGCCCATCGATAAACATTCTCGACCATATTACGCTCCTGCAAAGCTGAAGCCTGCCAATTATTCCATTCGCTGTTTCCCTAAATAGTAGTCAAAAATACTTGAGAAGATTAAATATTGCAAACAAACACTTGGGTTGCTGATGAAATCGTCATATGGAGTTACTTCTAATCCTTCTGGAATTTTCTAACTATAAACATGTAAATATGATGTTTGGATCATACAAAAATAGAGTAATGTTTCTCGAGTAGGTCTTTATTATTGTACATGTGTGACATATACTACATACCTGTAAGTGCATCTGAATCCGGCTATCTGTGCTTCCCAACTGCACAAGCTTATTGGAAATACGGGTAATGTGTCCAAGGTTCCCCATTCGGGGTGCCTGTCTTCCAGTAGAAGGTAATGTTGGCTGTAAAATAAAGAATAAGTAAATAAGCCGTACATTACTCATTTCCCATTCAAATAACAAACAACAATTTCTCAAGATACTATAAGATGCTATAAAGGCACCCAAACATTGTGAACCCTACTAGCATGCGTAACTGCCACAACGTTTACTTCTCACAATTCAATTACATTATAGAAAGTAAGGCTGCATAATAGACGACTAATGAAGAACCATTATCCAATATGGTGCATGTACCTTGTTGGGTTCATTTAAGGTGACACTTCTATCTGCTTCGAGGATTTTGGAAACCAAATTACACTCTTGAAGAAGATTGTCAAGAATAGTTGTGCTTGTGCTTTCTAAGCATGAATATATGATACTCTCTACTTGATGATGCAGGGCGTTGTTAAAAGGGTACCTGCAAGTATACAGTGGAATTTAGCCACCCATACGTACAAATTGTATATTATGTAGTTGTGTTCTTCTTTTACGTTTTTTAAACAACTAAACCAATGTTTCCATGAACGGATTTTAACAAACGAAGTAACATCTTACTCGAAGAAGAGATCAATTGCTCTTTTAATTGCTCCTGATATGACCAATTCCTTCTCTGCAACTCCATTTCCAGTTTTCAGTAGCAGAGCAATGAACTCCACAATCTACGATCAGGTAGCACACGAGTAAGAGATAATTTCGTTGACTATGAGATAAAATTGTATAGTCTTGATATGCCAGAAATCACAGCTGAATGCACCAACTATACATGCTGTATAGAATAGAGACAAAGAAAACCACTAAAAAAGGTTAAAAAGACACCACAAGCAGTTTAGTAATACAAATTAAAGTTCCTACGAAGATTTTTCTAAAATAAAATTAAAACAAGGTCAGAACACATGCTAGAAACAGAAAAAAACTGAAACAATACAAAGTAAAGATTAATGAACAAGCTACAGAACCTGGCCATCGAGCCATAAAAGGGCATAACCTCGTAAATACAAAATAGGAAATTAATAAATTCTCTCAACTCCAGTCAAAGGAATTATTGCTATATTCATGCCATATAATCCACCAAAAGCAACAAGGAACCTTCAATAAATTCCCCAACTTCCTACTAGCCTTCCCACCAACCCAGGCCATCATGAAGTCAACCACAGATTAGGTGTCACTCAAAACAAGGTAACAAGGGTCAGTACAACACTCCGGAAAAAAAGTTCTTTCACATAAATTACATATATCGGAAAGACTCCAATATTAATTATTAATTAATTGCTTTTAGAACTCGAAAGCACACTTTCCGAGCCAAAATTTTATGAAGTCTACAAATTGGGATTGATTTAGATTTAACTTTTCAAGTATATGATGTTACTCAATCATATTAACAATACAGTTTTTCTATGGCAACGCAAGTCGGACAAACGAAGCCAAAACTCCACACTCGCCATTTTAGTGACTCGACAACTCAAGCTATAAACACCTAACAGATGACAAATCTATCAACATTAATTTTCAATCAATAATGATTCCCAACCTTTAACCGATATTTGCCAAGTGGAGGTCTTAGTTCACCATATGTAGTAGGCAAAACCTTTCTGTCGGCTGATACATTTAGTAGTGTCAACAAGTCACCTGAACAACAATCAAACTAATTGAAGTTCTCAAATTTAAAGACCAGACATAAACATTAAATAATGCAGAACACCAATCAGTCAATCACTATCTAAATTGCAGGGGTGGCAATTTAATACCAAGTTTGGGTTCCCACCCCTACTGAATTGAATACAAAAAAACCAATAGATATGCATATTCTTACCAAGTTTGGGCAGCATAGCATCAACAGTTTCAGAGCTAACACACACAGGTGACTCGTGCAGGTGTTGACTCCGGAAGGAATGAATTAAGGAAGAAGTTATTGATCTTCTAGGATCCAATAAGGAGATGCACACAGACAACGAATGGACAAGGCTCGATTTCGACTGGGAGTCTTCCAGTGCATGATCAAATATTCTAGAAACAAAACTGCAAGAGATAAAAAACATTTTAATACAAAGCCTAAAAGGTGTTTTAGTTTAAAATTAACAGTACAAATTCTAGATACAATATATAAAATATGTCAAACCTTGCGCTAGAGAGTTTAGTAGCCAAAGCGGATGGTGCATTCCCAGTAACAGTGCATAAAGTTTCTGCTGCATTAGCATGTACTTCCGGAGGGCTCTGGATAAATGAAAAATCAGTCAGCTGCATATTTCAGAACATAGTCTGGTTCTGATATCTTGGCATAAATAGAAACATCCTTATTATGACAAACATAATTTAAATTAAATATTGTAAGAAAACATACTGAATATACATTAAAGTTAATTTTTCTAACAAAAAGTTAAATACTATTCTAAGAGAGTAAGAGCTAGTCCAATGCTATAATATGGCACCAAAAGTCATTTTTGGTGCTAAAATAACACATGCACTTCAATGCTAGTTGCATTTTGCAACCAAATAATTCCATACTTAACTAACTTTTCGTCCAACTCACCCAAATTTGATTTAAAGTAGACCAACTTGCATTACATACATTGTTGGCTGCTGATGTGGCTAAATGCACATATTCATCCTTGGATGCAAATTTGGCACAAAGTATGCATTTTTGCATCCAAATATGCAACTCCTTTGGAGTTGATATTTTTTGCATTTGGTGCCAAATTATTGCAATGGCACCAAGTTTGGCATTGCACTGGACATTCTCTAAAGTATAGCAACCTAGCAGAGAAGAGAGGACTAGAGCACATAAATACGTATAAGTTTAACATATAATGGTTAAATTTGTCCATGTATTAAATCCACATAAAATGGCTTTATATCCTGTATGCAAACAAGCTACAATTTCTATCCGCAACCTTAATAGGTGAATATCAACCAAGCTCAATCCATATTAATTAATAGGTTGTTATTGTAGTACAAGTACTACCTTTGATATATCTTTATCAAAGAAATAGAAGCTTTCTTTAACTTTTAAAACATTAGGGTGTCTACAACTTGATTATATTAACCAAACTGAGAGGATACAGCAATCATAAAAGGTACAATTCACAATTTGCTAAACAGTAGTTAGATCACATTATTAGAAATAGTAAATGTAACAATTATAGAAAGTGGAGATACAACAATTTGTACTGAGATTAACAAATTTGTTATGAAACTAGTTACTTACTGATGGACTCAATTTATCAACAATCATCTCTAGCAAATTGCTATCGGCAAGCCACTGCATCACATCCGAAGAATTAGGATACATGTGATCATCACTGCCTACAAGTCGAACCAAAACCTGTGTAAAAGTTCAGCAAAAGGGTAGAGCGTTAATTTAATAAAAGAAAATCAGAACAGCACCATCGAAATGTTAATAGTTACATGCAAATTTAGACGCTCACCTCCATGATGGATGTAATACCTATCAAATCAACTAGTTGGCTAAAAACATTCTGATGGGACTGCAAAAAGAGTAAAGTGTAAATGAAACAAAGTATGTGTACAACAAAATGGAAATTCAGCAACCCCATTATTGATAATACGTTGTCATATATTGAATAGGAAATGCTAAAACTACAGGTACACGATACAAGAAAACCATAAAGCTCAAATATTTCAGTACTTGACAGAGAACAATGAAAATACTGTAATACATATTATATTAAATATAACACAAAGGAAAGTAAATTCACATTTAAGATATCATCAC
Organism: Saposhnikovia divaricata; assembly: GCA_036435485.1. Lineage (NCBI taxonomy): Eukaryota > Viridiplantae > Streptophyta > Magnoliopsida > Apiales > Apiaceae > Saposhnikovia > Saposhnikovia divaricata. The sequence goes on along the minus strand of CM071594.1, from coordinate 46,193,721 downwards.
GGCATTTTCATTGCTATTAACAGGAAGCGGAAACCTCAACTCTACAAGAATATTTAACGATTACAAATAAACAAGAGCATCGGATTCAACTTTTATAGTCTCTAAGCAAGATATCATAATAACAAATTAGTACTTGCTGGGCAAGAAATAGCTTGCACCATGCTCAACTCGATGGCCCCATTTGTTTCTAACTTAATAACCTACTGAAAATTAATTTTGCATAGCAATTTTTTTCCTCATACATCGAACTCGCATATTTTGATTATGATGCTAAGTCTATTCATTGCATATAGTAGACAATTTTAGACATGTCTACAAGTGTTATTAATTTATGACCCTACCTTTGTCCGTTGATGGCCTGAACAATGTGGATCAATATATAGGGGTCATAGCAAGTTGAGAAACTAAATACATTCTCCAAAAAAGAAGAATTAGAAAGACTTTCTAGTATTTTATCTTCTTTGACTCATAATCAATACTACAAGATAGGATCAGAAACTTATTATGATAAGCATTTTAAATTGAACAATTAATATATCCATTTTCCAAGTAAAAAATGTTGTGATGCCATATAAGTACTTCATTTCAGCAGACGGGGTAATTCCCCCAAGACAAGTGGAACGATTCCCAACAAACTTGAATTTAAATGGGAAACAGATAAGATAGCAGGATATGGATACAAACTTAGCCCTTGCAAATGTAACTTGAATATTTTGCTTACTTGGACATAGTTCATTAGCGGGATTGTCTTTCGCAACATGAGGCAAGTCACAACCTACAGCGTGGAAGAACAATGAAGTAAATCACTTTGCTAAAACTGGCATACAGCTGAAATTAGCCATAGTACATTGCAGATTAATACAGAATCATGATTCGCTAACCTTGCCAAAATATCCTGCCAGAAAGGCACTATGAGGACGATTCGGTTCCAGAAATGAGAAAAGTAAATCCAATAGCTGCAATTGTAACAAAATAATTTAATACTGAACATATAATGTCATTAAAAAATAAACTTCTCGACATTGGTGAGAACAATAGATACATACCCCTTCTTCCTCCACCAAAGTTTTAAGAATAACATCGATTTCACACGTGAATACCTCACATGCAATGAAGGGAAATCTAGAAATGAGACGAAAAATGATTAAAACAAAAAAAATTATGGTAAACTAATAAACTTAAAATTCAAAGCAACACAATTATTTACATGGCCCATTTTATACTCAAAACACAATTACATACTTCAAAATACGTCCTCTTTCAGCATCTTCTGCAGGCTCGTCAACAATATAGTGCAATAATTGTTCCACCTGAGCTCTTTCTCGCAGACTAAAAGAAAAGGCATTCCAATGAGCAAGTACAACATCCGTACAATATTAAACTTCAGATGATATAACCCAGGCAAATATAGTAAAATATAGATAATTACAAATTAATAAGGCGGCTATTCAATGCTTTGCATTCTTGAATTATCTCATCCTCGTCAAGAAGCTCTTCCAAAGTAAAATTTTCCTTATCTAAGACTGACTCAACCTGAAATATAATCGAAACAAGAAGACAGTATAAGCACAATATTTTAATATTGTTCTCAATCCTCACATGTACAAACCAAATATTACTGCTAAATCTTACTAAATACGTACAATTAAAATAGCACGTGGCATGAAACACTCCAACTAAGTCAAAATGCAACACAACCATATCCGAAACCCTCAAAGCAAGTTGACGTGGTCTAACTGTAAACCTATACGGGGGGGAGACAACATCCAATTGCATATAATACAATCTTCCTCCGTTGCAGATACGATTAAAACAAATTTACATACATAACAAACTAACTGTCGATCTTTTCCGACATACATGTCAAATTAAAGTAACATAACTAATAACTAACATCTTCTACGATATGTTAACTAACATCGTTTACGATAGATATATATATGTGAAATTAAACGCAGCTAAAATGAACATAGTAACAGAATTGAGTAGGCGAACAAAATCAAGTACATGGAATTGGATTAATTAAAGGTATGAGCTAAACACAAACATAATTGAGCTGTGAAATTAAAGCTGAAACTTACGGGCGAAGAAGCAGAGAGAGACGGAAGTTTCCAGAACATGTTGAATCTATATGTATGCAAGGATAATCTATATATGCATAAACATACACCACGAGCTCAAGCTATGTTGGATCTGCAAACCCTAAATTTGACAATAAAATAGCTGTTTATGTTTTTAGGTAATAATTGGGGATAAATTGAGTAGAAGTAGAAACCCTAATTGAATAAGATCGAAGAAACCCAAGTTATAAAATTATTACAACTGGAAAATTTGTCAAAATTGGACATGTGTTAGTGTGATGGAGTTATTTTAGTAGGAGTGATTTTTTAATGTTGTGATGTCTTGCTTTTTGCGCTGGCATTTTTTGTTTTTTTACTCCTTTTGGATTTTCCCTTTTGGAAAATCATGCTAATTTCGTTATTTACGAGTATTGTTCTACTTTCGGAACAATTTTTTTGTTAATTCGTTTCTAAAAGCTAAATTACATGCGATTGAATCTACAGATGACAAACGGTCAGTCGGTTCAGATTTTTTAAAATTAGATTGGGACCCAAACATGTATGTTAAATTTTCGAATCCTAATTTAATTGAAACCCAAATTTTTAAATTCATATCCTATTTATCGAATTTCGGTTCGATTTGGTTCGGATCTTAATTTAGTAATTGGATCTTAATTTGGTTATACAATTATTTAACAATTAGAATAATACATTTAATTAAATGTCAAGTAAAATGTAAATTTTAAATAAGTGCATGCATCATCCAAAAATCTATACTATTATATAAAAATCGAAATATTAAAAGTTTGATTGGTTGGTACGGTATTTGTTGATTTTACTTATTTATCCTTATTAAAAAATGTATAATAAAAAATATGTCTCTCAATTGTAAGATTTATACGTCAAAAATTGACTTAGATGCTTTATAATATTAGTCTTTTTATAATTTATGGACGAACAAATGTTGTTGACGGGATTACAAGAAACTACTCCTTCTATCCCATTCAATTCTTAATATTTAGGATGGAAGATTCGGCACGCATTTTAAGCTATTTATAAATATAGTTTTATAACTTATTTTTTAATATTTTTTTCTACATAAAAGTTTAAACATCAAATTTTTATTCAAAAGAAAAATTATTTTAAAAAATTAATAAAACTATACTTTATTGATACCTTAAAATGCATGCCGAACCCTCCGTACCAAATGTTAAGAATTGGATGGGACAGATGGAGTATATAATAACTTCAAATTGAATGGGATTTGAAGTAATAGCATTAAAATATAGTACATCTTATAATAATGAAGTTAAATAGACTACTACTAAATTAAACATTTTTTTAAATATTATATATATATACATATATTGTATTATACAAAAATATACATATTTGGATTTCGGATAAGATCCGGGTATGATATGGGTTTGGTTTAGTTTTTGGGTTTCAAGTTCGGTTCAATTTTTGTTAGAACAAAATCCAAACCCGACCCAAAATTTATTCAGGTCTAAAATTAAATTTCGAACTCAAATCGAATCCAAAATTTCGAATCCAGTTAGACCCAATCAAATTAGAATGGATCGAGTATCCATTGGTTCGGTTCGGGAGAAATTATCATCTTAAATTGAGTTGAATCTAAACATTTTTTGGGAGAAAGAGAGGGAAGTTAAGAAAAAAGTTTTTTTTAAGTTGATGAATATTATTTAATGTTATTGACTTGTACTTAAAACAGATATAATAAGATATTAAGGTGATTAAATATTAGCCAAGAGATAATTATGTTTTTTATGCATTGTAAATTTAAAACATTCATAACACGAGTAACTTTTATGAGATCCGGTCTATAGCAAATGTTTGCTGTAGCAAACGATCCAACCCATACCGCAAAAAGTTTTTATGGTACGGTGAACAGTAAATCTTTGATGTAAAAACAGGAAAAGGACATTTTTGTAAAGACCGTATGTTGGCTAACAGTACTTTAGCACCCCGTGTGCTAAAGACCGCCAGCCAAGTTTTATAAACTTGTTCTTTCCATTAAATAACAGAATGCTTTTTTTCAAAAATCAATTGTTCAAAGCAGTGGACACAACACAGTGCAGGAAATTCAAAGCATTAAGCATGGCCAAACATATCGATTACTGACAATCAATTACAATAAGCTACTACTAACATGCGTGAAGCCACTCTGATTTGCCAAAATTGGTGATATTGAAGGGGGGGAAATCAAGCCTAAAAAACAGAGAACTTGTACTCTGTATAGTTGAAGAAGGTGATGGAAGCCAAAAAAAGGTATAGCTGCAGTAATTAACTAACATATTTCCCATCACCATCAAATTTCCAGCCTTTCCAAGTCCTTCATTACATTAGATTCTTCAAGATGTTTTTCTCCCACACAACCCATCTCCTCAACACGAGACTTTGAGTTGTTTGGCAAGGCAGGAGCAGCGACAATTTGAGGACCTTTTTGCACTGGTGGAGCAGAAAATGCCACCACAGACTGCCTTACGTGGACAGGTGGAGCTATTTGCATGCTCCGGGGCTGTATCATATGGGGTGGATGTACTAGGGGAGGTGGAAGCGGAAGGGAAGCATAAGCAGGCACTGCTGTTCTCATTATAACTGGTTGAGCGATACCATGATATGGTGTCCTTAACTGTCTGTATGGAACATAAGGGGCTGCACCTGCACTAGGGAATATTTGAGAGTGACTTGAATGGACTTCTGGTAATTGACGCTGCAATTGTTGTGAGTGACACTCTACTGATTTTAAAGAAGTGGATCTGTTTTGAGGATTAGTCTTCTGGCCGATTAAACTTAATATTCTTGAGGTGGTCGCTGATGATGGAGGATGTGGACTTGTAGCCCTTGGGTATAGAACTGGAAATTTCTTTTGAAATGGAACTGGTGCACTAGTGGAGCTGGTAGAACCCATTTTTTCTTTCAATCGGTAATTTAGCAAGGCACGAGCTATTCTGATCTGTTCCTGCTCGTCACAATTTTCTGATTCAGAGGATAAAGTAGCATCCTGTTTTGCCACTGCAGGAAACAAATCAGTGAAATTACCTCCTGTTAATCCCAAGTCAAAGAGTGCATTGGAATCGGTTACAGACTAGAATTATGAGAACGAAAGAATAAGAGCATCGCAAGTGCACCAAGATATATAAAAAAAACTAAAGACATATTTATTTCAACAGATTAAGATTACAAACAAATGTTAAATAATTTAGAGCAGTTGATTGCAGTTTATCGTTGTATGTCTATCAGGAATGAGGTTGTTTGACAAGCCTGATAATAATAATTCCAATATTGCATCACCGGATGCTTACTAGGGGACCAAAAGGGTAACCCTATTCATCCTTGCTTTCTGCCGGCCAGCCAAAAGACTAAACAAACAAAATACATCTCCTGGTTGACAACTTATTCTATGTAAATCCTTTGACTGAAATGTGATACCACATATGAGATAAACTTTGGATAACAAAAACAGAAGGATGAGAACAAAGAAAGAAAGATGTGATAAAAAGGAAAAGGAGCAGAAGGCGCCTAATCTGCGACGTCGTATACTAGATCATGTATAATTTGAGTTCTATTGCTAATTAATGCTTAAATATTATTTTATCTAACATACTTGTTTATTAACATATTATGCCATGTCCCCGTAGCAGTGTCAATAAATAGGACAGAGCTTGTGTCCGACACTTGATTCTCGAGTCCAAGTAACAAAGATGATTACAACAGATTCCAGAAACAAATGCAAAGTTCCAGTACCAACATCACAAAGTTATATCCTACAGTCAGACGAAATGAACAACACAATCCAAACCTGTGAACAATAACTAGATTGTGTATGCTAGGAGTATTTATCATCACAGTATTATTTGTACCATGACTCACGTTGTTTCAAAGACGACCACGCTGCCAAAGCTGCACTTTTTTCTGCTTGCTTCTTGTTCTTCGCGGGTTCTCCATGAAACATAATATCAGCAAGTTCTACAATTCCTGTAAAGACGGGTTGGTATCCCATTCCTGACCTGAAAGTTTTGTACTGTGGCAATGGGGCACCAACCCGTTGTGCAATCTCCTGTAAGAGATTCTTGTAGACTCCAGTTTCATCCTAAGCACGGTATATAAGTCTATGGTTAGAAACACAATCATGTCAAAAAAATTTAGGCAGATATACAGTGAACTGTGGACTATACAGAACTGTAATCAATTCATGTACCCACAGAGATGATTTGAATAGTTAGCTACACAAAATTATATTCACTGAAAAATTCTTTCCCAGACAGTTTCCATGTGACCTAATTGATCAAGCACACCCCTGTGCTTCTTGGAGGTAGATGACTCATGAGGAAATGGATCTCAAAGACCAGCACAAGGCATATGCTTAATCTTCGAACATTAGCAATTAGAAGGCTGCACATGTCGAACAAAATAGAAGGGATATTAAAATACACAGGTCACCATTTTACCCACTGATGTTTCAGAAAAAAAGCATACATGTTAACTGTTATAACCAAAATTCGGATTCGGATATTTTCGAGATGAATTCGGGTCAAATACGTATTAAATTGGGGGAATTCTAGTTTTGGTTAGGGTTTTATCAGAAATGGTAAAAGTCAGGCCGCGCCCTCTCTTTTTTAATAAAGAGGGCGCGCCCTAAATATAAGATATGGAGAAAAATTGATTCAATGTGGTTTTTTGAGAAGACATTAAAGAAATCTTTCTTAGAATTCTACTCGAAAGAGGATTCTACTCAAGATGGAATTCCAGAATTTGAAGAAATTCCCTCCTGTCGTATCTCAGGAGGGGGATGTCCGTCGCAGAAGGCCTCCAGGGGTTTGCCTGGATATAAGGACCCTTCTTAGACGCTAAGGGAGGCATCCGTGCGCCCTAAGGTGGAAAGATGGGGACTTTCTGGTGTGTGCTTTGGGAGCTCTGTTCCTGTAGCCAATGGGCGCGTCCTCATTGGGGAACTTTGGAGTAATCCTGCACTTTGCACCCAAAAGCTCTGGATCACCTGTCCTGCTATCTGGTGGGTGCTTCTCATTCGGGGGACAGGGATGCGTTCTGCACTTGGGGTAAACCACGGCTATACCTGCATCCTTGAAATCAAGAAATAGCTGGTAACGGATAGGACTAGTCCTCGACGGGGGAAGTTTCCTTATCCGTGAAGTCTTGAAATCTTGGATGAGCCTTGGGCCTTTGTGGTTAGGCCTCATAGTAGAACATTCCGGAAGCTGGTCCGTTATCCAAGCCCATTTGGGTTTCTTGTTCTCCAAGAACTACGTCTGGCTTGATCCCCTATAAATACAGGGGTACGTAGGCCGATTGAGGGGTTGGAAGTCGAGAGCTCTGAATAGCCGCCACTAACCCTATCAATCTCAGCCACCAATTATCTACAGCCACCACACGCCACCACTTTTTCCGGAGAAAAACCACCGTCTAAGATCTTGTTTCCGGCGATATACCTCGAATTTTGTTGTTCCCAAATTCCTCCGTCAACAAATTGGCGCTAGAAGGAGGGCAAGCCAATCAAGATCTACATCTTAGGAGGAAAAGATGTCTCACAATCATGGCAGAGGTTCTCAAGGAGAAGATGGCTACGGTTCTGAAGATAGCTTGGGAGATAACCGAGCGCGTCATGAAGCTTACGTCCCGGAAAATATAGCTGCTCCTCCGCGACATCAAGGAACTCCGGCCGCCATCGGCGGTCAGCCGCCCGTTCTCATCAGTAATTCGGCATTAATGGAACAGCTGTATGTTATGCAAGATGCCATAAATAGTTTCGGAGCGAGATTGGGTTCGGTGGAGGAAGAGCAAGAATCAAGGAGAAAATCTCGGAGTATCCCACGAAATCATCACCGATCAGGGAAATCCCCTCAGACCGTGGAAGATTCTCGAAGGGGGAAGGAAAGTCATGAAAAGAGATTTCAGCTGGTTACTCCTCGAAGGTTAGATTATTCTGATCCTATTATTGAATATCCTAGTGAAAATAATTCTGAGCGCAGGTTGGTGAATCCTCAAGAGAGGGCGCGCCCTCATCCTCACCGTTCAGGGCGTACTCCTCATGAGATTCAAAGGGATGAAGAGCAAATCGCTAAAGAAAGGAGAGATTTTGCCAGCTTGAAAGAACGCCTTGGAATAAGGCTTGATGACGATGATTTGAGGATGATGCTCCTCGAGCTTCAGAAAAAAGACAAATATATGGAATCGAGGCCCCATGATTCACAGCGCGTGCCCCCTGATAACAGGTCGCGGCCCCTTGGACATGAGCGAGCCCTTCCTCAGAGCCATGATTCACAGCGCGTGCCCCCTGACAACAGGTCGCGGCCCCTTGGACATGAGAGAACTTTTGCTCGAAATAATAATCCACAGCGCGTGCCCCCTGTTCAAAACAGGTCGCGGCCCCTTGGATTTCACCGAACTCCTCATCGTGATAATACTGAAAGAAGAAACCGTGATAACGGTGACAGAAGAACGGATTGGCACCAGGGAAACAGGCGCCCCTGTAATCAGGGCGCGCCCTCAGAGGGAGGAACCCCCCGCATCCATCAAATTCCCTCAAGTACTTCCAGTGAGTCCAGGTCGAGGACGCACCCTCGCTCGGGAGAACAGTATCAGAGAGGTTCTCAAGGGAATCCACAACCTCATGGAAATCTCGAGGGTCATCAAATTCAAACTCAAGAGGCAGTGACTCAACCACAAGTTGAAATTCAAGGAGGTGTTCAGACGGCGGCTCCACCGCCACCTCCACCCCCGGGGGGTACTCAGACTGTGGAACAACCAAATATCCAGAATATTCCTGGAGTGGGAACATTTAATGTGGATGACTTAAAGAAACTCCTGGCTCACCTAGACGGAGGAAGAATATCTGCAACTGCTCCAACATCTTCTCCCTTCTCAACTGAGGTTAGAGAGGCGCAGCTCCCTGCTGGGTATAGATCAATGACTAATGATTTGCGATTTCATGGAAATGCAGACCCTGTGGAATTCCTTGGACGTTTCGATATTGAGATGGATGTCTATCAAGTTACAGAACTGGCTAGGTGTCGATTGTTGGCAGCAACTTTCAGGGAGAGTGCTCAGCAATGGTTTCAGAAGCTTGGTCCGGGGATAATTACATCATGGCAAGTGATGAGGAACTTGTTCTTGACTAAGTTCCAGGCTGCGGTAAAATATGCTCCTCCGGTCACGACCTTGGCCAACATCAAACAAAGGGAAGGAGAGAGTTTGCAATCCTATTTCAAGAGGTTCAACTCGGAATCCACTATGGTAAGAGGAGCGACGGACGAAACACTCAAGAGTTTCTTAATTGCTGGATTGTCGGTGGGAACAGATTTCTGGAAACATCTTCAAGGACGTGATCCACCTACGTTGGCCGATGTGTTTGCGCAAGCTGAGTCTTTCAAAATTGTGGAACAATCCTTGGCAGACAACCGAAAAACTGACAGTCAGAACGGTTCTAAGGCAAAGATTGGTAAAAGGAAGGATAGGTCTCCCAGTCCTACTCGTCGTATAGCAACTGGTGCGAACCGGATAAATCTAACTGAAACTGGAAGGAGTTGGGGTCCACCTGATACATATACTTACGATCAAAGGCCGGGTAACTATACTCCTTTAGCAGCTTCTATTGAACATATCTTTGAGGTGAATAAGAACAAAGGGTTCTTCAGAAAGCCGGAACCATTGACCTCCTGGCAGAGTAAGGATAAGAAAAAGTATTGTGAATTCCATGAATCCTCAGGGCATAACACTCATGAATGTCGTCAACTCAGGGAAGAGATTGAGGATCTGATTAAGGAAGGATACTTGACGGAATGGATTGTTAGGGAGGTAAAGAAGCATAGGGAGAATCCCGACAGGAGAGATGGAGGGCGCGCCCTCAACGGAGATGGCAAGCCGGAAGAGAAGAAATTCGTCAAAGAAGGGAGTATTCACACCATCTTTGGAGGACACCGTTTAGGGGGAGATAGCAATCACGCTATGGAGAGATATTCCAGGGAAGCGAGGTATCGACCTCTCACAAATGTGAATAGCTTGGAATTGAGGCCACCTAAATTGTTCAAGGGGGAATGTGCTGACATAACTTTCACCGAAGAAGAAGCTAGATGGGTACATCATCCTCATAATGATGCTCTGGTAGTAGCGATTCAGATTGGTTCAAAGAATGTCCATCGGGTTTTCGTGGACAATGGAAGCTCGGTGAACATACTCTATTACAGTACTTATAAGAAGCTGGGACTCTTAGACAAAGACATGGTTCAAGACAACGGATGGATCTATGGTTTCTCAGGAGAATCGGTAAAAGTTATGGGAGCTATTAAATTACCGGTAACTCTTGGGGAAGGAAACCTTTCTGTGACGCAAATGATGGATTTCATGATTTTGAATGTGGATTCCTCACATAATGCTCTAGTAGGACGACCCCTGTTGAAGGAAATGAAAGTTGTGACCTCCATCTATCATCTCGCGATGAAATTTCCTACGCCAAATGGTGTGGGGACTGTGCGGGGCTCTCAGCACGACTCCAGAGATTGCTATCATAAGGCGATTAAAGGGTTTAGAAGGCAGCAGGATGGAGGGCGCGCCCTGTGTGAGGGTGGTTCCGGAGTCATGAGTGTTGTCCCAGAAGAGGTGAAAGCCCATTATCTTGTACAGGAACCTGAAGAGGAAGAACCGCTATACAGGGCGCGCCCTGAGGATGATACCTCGGTTCTTGGTGGGCTTCAAGAAGGAATTTTGGAGGAAATAGAGGAAGATGCAGAGGAAGTAATCTCGTTTGATCTCCAGGGTGAGCAGGTTGAAGGGAGACGAATTTTGCTTGAAGGTTTGGTGCATACCCTTGTCGAGGAAGACTTCCCTCTTAAAGAGGACGTGTCCTCCAAGGACGTAGCACCGGTTGAAGATCCTCGAAGTTTTGATTTTGACCTTGACCCAAGGACACCGCAACCGGTGGAAAAGACTGGTCCTGCAGAGGATACAATTTCAATTTTGGTGGATGAGAGGGATCCGACTAAGGTTCTGAAGATTGGATCGCAGTTGAACTCCAAGTTAAGAGGCATGCTCACTAATTTCCTTTTAAACAATCTGGATGTTTTTGCTTGGAGTCATGCTGATATGGTTGGGATCGATCCGAAGGTTATGTGTCACCGTCTGAATATAGATCCCACCAAGAAGGGAATTCGCCAGAAACGCCGGCCAGTAAGTGGAGAGAGAGCCGTAGCCTTGAAGGAAGAGGTGGATAGACTTCTAGATGTTGGGCTAATCAAGGAGTCATATTATCCAGATTGGTTGGCTAATCCGGTTCTTGTGAAAAAACCCAATGGGAAATGGCGAACTTGTGTGGATTTCACTGATCTGAACAAGGCATGCCCGAAGGATAGCTTTCCACTCCCGAGGATTGATCAGTTGGTAGATGCCACGGCAGGACATGCTCTTTTAAGTTTCATGGATGCCTACTCTGGTTACAACCAGATTCCTATGTATGAGCCGGATCAGGAGCACACTTCCTTTATTACAGACCGAGGATTGTATTGTTACATTGGAATGCCTTTCGGGTTAATCAATGCTGGCGCAACCTATCAAAGATTGGTGAACATGATGTTTAAGGATTTAATAGGGAAAACCATGGAGGTATACGTGGATGATATGCTTGTTAAATCCTTAAAAGCAAAAGACCATGTAAAGCATTTGGAACAGATGTTCGAGATTTTGAGGAAGTTTAGGATGAAGTTGAATCCTCAAAAATGCGTCTTTGGAGTAGAATCCGGGAAGTTTCTAGGATTTATTGTTAATCACCGTGGAATCGAGGCAAATCCGGCAAAAATAAAAGCACTTCTTGATATGAAATCTCCGACTAGTGTAAAGCAGGTTCAGAGTCTTACAGGAAGGATAGCAGCCCTTAATCGTTTCGTTTCAAAATCGTCGGATAAATGCAGAGAATTCTTCAAGGCGATAAAGGGGGCAGCCAAAGATTTTGCATGGACATCTGAGTGTGAGGAAGCTTTTCAGAGAATAAAGGAGCATTTGGGAAATCCCCCTCTCTTAGCTAAGCCCGTGGAAGGAGAGACGTTAATTTTGTACTTGGCAGTTTCAGAACATTCTATCAGTGCGGTATTAGTAAAAGAAGAAATTGATCATCAGTCTCCGGTTTACTATGTGAGTAAGCGTTTGCTCGATGCGGAAACCAGATATACTAGCATGGAAAAGTTGGTTTATGCCTTAGTTTTGGCGTCAAGGAAGCTTCGTCCTTATTTTCAGGCTCACAAGATTGAAGTTCGTACGGCATATCCATTGAGAGGAATTCTCCATAAGCCAGAAACTTCTGGTCGAATGTTAAAATGGGCAGTTGAGCTGGGACAATTTGATTTGGAATATACTCCAAGGACAGCTATAAAGGGTCAAGCTCTTGCTGATTTCATTCTTGAATTCGAGTCGGAGAGTGAAGAAAAAGCAATTGTGTTGGTTGAGCCTGAAATTCCACTAAAGATGGCAAGCCCACGTGAGGAAGTTCCTCAACCTTGGTGGAAGTTACAAGTAGATGGAGCTGTCAACAATGGAGGGGCTGGAGCAGGAATAATCTTGCTAACCCCCGAAGGGAATCAACTCATGAGTGCTATTCACTTCAAATTTCAGGCGACCAATAATGATGCAGAGTATGAAGCCTTGATTAATGGGCTAAAGATGGCTTTGGAGATGAAGGTAGTGAATCTCATTGTGTTAAGTGATTCAGAACTGGTGGTTGGACAAGTAAAAGGTGGATTTCAGTGTAGAGGTCCAAGGACAGAGCTTTACATGAGGTGCGCTCAACGATTGATCAAAAAGTTCCGAGAAGTACGAGTAGAGTGTATTCCACGAGATGAGAACTGTAGTGCAGATGTGTTAGCCAAGTTGGGGTCACAGAAAGACGCTATGCTGTTGGGGACTGTACCTTTGCAAATACAGGAAGTTCCTAGCATTCCAGAGGTTGAAGTCATGGAAGTGGAGTCTATTCCCAGTGTTACTTGGATGACTCCCATTCAAAAATATATTCGAGAAGGGATACTTCCCGGTGAGAAGTTGGAAGCCAGGCGGCTTCAGTATCAAGCAGCTAGGTTTGTGGAGTATGATGGGATTTTATATAAGAGGGGTTTCAATCAACCACTTCTCAAGTGCATAGATGGGGATGAGTGCAATTACATTCTTAGGGAAATTCATGAAGGTATATGCGGCAATCACTCGGGGGGTGGTTCGTTGGCAATGAAGGTGTTAAGGCAAGGATATTATTGGCCTACCTTGAAGAAGGATGCTTACGAATTTGTTAAGGCATGTGACAAGTGTCAGAGGTTCGCTAATTACTCTACCAGCCCTGCTACCACTTTGACTTCTTTGATGAGTCCGTGGCCATTTGCTATGTGGGGAATAGATCTTATCGGAGAGCTCCCTAAAGCCAAAGGAGGAGTGAAATATGCTGTTGTTGCTGTGGATTACTTTACCAAGTGGGCGGAGGCAATGCCCCTGGCCACAATTACAGCAAGAAAGATTCGAGATTTTGTTTTCAACTCTATTGTGTGCAGGTTTGGAATTCCGTATAAACTTGTGTCGGATAATGGAAAGCAGTTTGACAGCAAGGAATTGAGAAAATTGTGTGATGATTTGGGGATAAAGAAGGAATTTGCAGCTGTGTATCACCCTCAAAGTAATGGGCAGACAGAGGCTGTCAACAAAATAATCAAGCACACCTTGAAGACGAAGTTGGAAGAAAGCAAAGGGAATTGGCCTGAAGAACTTCCCATGGTCTTATGGTCGTATAACACGACTCCAAGAACCACAACTGGAGAATCTCCTTTCATATTGTCTTATGGATGTGAAGCAATGGTGCCAGTGGAGATTGGAGCAGGGTCATTCCGAAGAGATTTTTATGATGAAGAATCAAATATGGTTAATCAAAGATTAAATCTTGATCTCCTAGAAGAAATGAGGGCTAATTCGCAGTTGAGATTGGCAACTTATCAGCAGAGGGCTGCACGGTATTATAACAAGAAGGTGAAGGCTCAACCTTTTAAGGTGGGTGATCTAGTTCTGCGAAAAGTTATGCCAAATACAAGGGTAGCAGCGCATGGAGTCTTTGGACCTAACTGGGAAGGACCTTACAAGATCAAGTCTATCATCTGGGAAGGGACTTATCATCTAGAAGATTTGGATGGCAACACAATCCCAAGGGCATGGAATGCAGAGCATCTGAGGAAGTATTATCAGTAGGGTGCGGCTTTGACCCACTATTGTATGAAGGCTTATATTTAAGTTATAGACTAGCATAAATAAATCTTCTCCTAGTCTAGGGGGGTAGTACATATACGCCTTTAGTTCTAGTCGAGACTTGCTGTTTTTATTCTACGCTTTTTCGAAGTTTATTCTCCTTAGCTCGGGGGGTAGTTCATGTATACCTTCCCCTGTTCTGTTGAGATTTGAGTTTATTTGAAGATTAATAAAGTTTATCAAGACATTCTTTCAAGTTTTTGAAGATTCTTTTTATTACAAGAGGTCGTGCTCTTTGCCTTAGGGCGCGCCCTGTCAAATTCAGTTTAAATCCAAGCAATAATTGACAAGTAAAAGGAATATTTAAAAAAAAGGGTAATGCCTTAGGGTATGTCCTCAACATGTATGAAGAGTTTTCATGTTTTTTGTTGAAGTTAGACATTTTCTTGAAAGAAATTATGAAGAAACGGTTGTGCCTTTGTTAAGGGCGCGCCCTTGTGGAAAAAATTTCAATAAGAAAAGTAAAGGCATGGAAAAATAATAAGCATGGTAAAGTTTAAAAGGCATTAAAGGTTTAAACGTCAAGGAAAGCGGAGATTAAAAGTTTACAACTTGCAAGGTTTTACAGAGGGCCTGCACCTCAGAAAATTTGAAATAATAACCAAAAGTTTAGAATGATTGAAACATAACATTCAAGGCGCGTCCTTAACAGGGGACGCGTCCTTAGATGGAGGTTCTTTATCAGTGTTCTCAATGCCTTCAATATTCTTGGTGTTTTCAGCATTTGCAGCGGGAGAAGAGTTATGATGACCCTCTTGTTCCTCAATAGGAGTAGGAATTTTATCTTCGAGAATAGGCGTCCCACCAGGGGACGCGTCCTCATCTACTTCAGGTAACTCGAGGCCAAGAGAGATTCTCTTTGCTTTGATCTCATCCGCTTCATCAATTTTGAATTTTTCAATCCAATCAACTGTCTCTTGACCAAATTTGGAGAAGTCATACTCTGGATCAACAGCAAGAAAGCCGGAAGCATAATTGCGAAAGCCTCTAGAAAAAGATGACTTTTGTAAAGCTTTCTTCTCAATGGCCCATCCATTGCTTTTATCTTCCTCAAGAAGGGAATTGGCCTTAGTGAGCTTATCGATGGACTCAGTCATTGACTTAATCGAATTGTTCAGCTTTTCAATATGAGTGTCTTTGGCGGACCTCATTCTCTTGAATTGATCATCTTTTCCCTTCAATTGCTTGGACATGTTTTTGTTCTCGGTTTCTAGTTGAGAAAGGCGCGCCCTCATTTTTTGATTTGATTCTTTGATATGATTAGCATGAAAGTGAAGCTGTGCGGCTGAAGAAATTAAAACATTTTCAATTTGTTCGTCAGACCGAGAAGACCAGCCTTTAACCTCTTCCTCGGAGAAGAATTTAGAAGATGCAGCCCCAAGAAATGTCTGCACAGTTGGGTCAGTAAGC
Organism: Saposhnikovia divaricata; assembly: GCA_036435485.1. Lineage (NCBI taxonomy): Eukaryota > Viridiplantae > Streptophyta > Magnoliopsida > Apiales > Apiaceae > Saposhnikovia > Saposhnikovia divaricata. The sequence continues at coordinate 46,177,951 of CM071594.1, read as the reverse complement.
TCAGTAATTTTCAGGCGTTTTGAGGACGCGTCCTCTTTGCCTTCATCAGTTGGTTTCCGTTTTGGTGACTTGTTAGGAGGAGGTATTTTTTTTGTATCCCTGCGTGGAGGGCGCGCCTTCCCAGGCTTTACTGCGATAGGGTTGTCTACATCAATTCCAAAACCCTTTGGAAGATCTGCCATTCCTGAAAATATAAAGTAACAATTGAGAGTAATATAACAAATATGGAGTAATTACACTGCAAGGGATAAAAATTATAATTAACAAAGATCTACCAGCATTGACAGACGCGCCCTCACTTGGGGCCGCGCCCTCAGTATAAGAAGTATTGTAATTATCAAGGGTTCCTTCTGAGTCATCAATTGTTGTGGATTTTATGGGTATACCCTTCCTAAAGCGTTGGAAAGGGATGATTGATCCAACTTCTTTTGAGAGTATCCCAACTCTTTTCAAGTTTTCTTCAGTGACAAGGACGGATGTGTCAAAACTCCCAGGGGGAAGATTTAAAATAGTTTGGGCACGTTGTAAAGGCGCGCCCATAAGCTCATCAACTATTCTGCGAGCTGAATATAAGGAAAGGGTTTTATTAAAAGAATATCATCTAAAAAGAAAAAAAAAACGAAAGGACGCGTCCTTACTTGGATTGTAGTTGAAAGAAGTTTTAATTCTCATAACATCCCAAACATAGAAGAAGGGATCCTTCCAATTTTTGACGTTGCTGATTCTTCCCTCAGAAAATCCTTTTTTATTGTGTTTCTTGTTGACCACGAAGTAAAAGTATCCTTTGCCAGATTTGCGAATACTAAAGAAATAACTAAATTCCTCCATGGTTGGCATTCCAAGGTGGGCATCATGATAGAGAATAAAAAGTGCTGCGGCTAGGGTATAACTATTAGGAGATAACTGGATGGGTGCTACATCATACCATTCAATGATTCTTTGGTAGTATGGGTGTAAAGGCGCGCCCACTCCTAGGGTAATTAATTTGGGGGTTAAAACCATTCGAGGGATTTTGAAATCCGAATTATAGTTAAAAATATGGGGCCGCATCATGGAAGGAGGGCGTCCCCATATACCATTCATGTTGTAATACTTCATACACCACTCAATTTCCTCTACAGAAGCTGTGCTTGACATACCGACACAATCAACCTTCCCAGCGTTTTTTCGTAATATGTTTTTCTCTGCTTCAGTTAGTTCTTCTTCGTAGGTGCTCCAATCAAGATCAATTTCAATTTTCATGACTGTGGGGTGTACGTATGGAACTGGGGATGGAAGAGGAGAGTAAGGGTTTTTGAAGCTCTCTTCAGTTGAAGAAGCGCTTTCACAAGAGGGCGCGCCTTCAGAAGAATGGTGGGTTTCATCATTGACATCGTTCTCAGTGGGAGAAATAGTTTTGTTTTTATGAGAAGTTTGCTCAATATCAGTATTTTCCGTTAAATCATCAGTGATGGGTTGAGGAGTGGATCGTAAGGAGACATGGTGGAGAGAGTCAATAGACGAGGTGGACATGGAGTCAAGTTCTGACATAATGTACGGTATGTTTTCAGGAGGTATGGGATGAAATGTAGGGTGATCTGGAGGAAATGAAATGGATGGGGGTGAATATGTGCCTAATTTTCTGTTAAATTCTTCAAATGGATGGAACGGGGAGGACGTGTCCGAGTGCTCCAGCTGAAAAAAGATGGGTATAAATATGTAAAGGCGCGTCCTGACCAAGATATGGTGAAATGTCATCTAAAAAAAAAGAGAGAGAAAGGGAAAAAGGAAAATTTTCATGTTTATACTCTTAAAGTCTATGGCTAAAGATCTTGAAAGGTTTGAGGCCGCGCCCTTAGTATAAGGCGCGTTCACAAGGTAGTTATCTTATGCGAAATTCAGCTAACAACTTTTGAATTGGGTAAATAGTAGATCAAATCGATATATATACTATATATACGTATATACATACAATTAAAATGAAGAACACGAACAATATGAAATGAAGACTTCGAGTATAAGCAAAAAAACAGGTTGAACACTTGAAGTAAATGGATAGGAACGTACCTTGAAAGTTATCGATCAAGTCTTGTGGAAAGCAAGTACTGAAAATGATCGATTTGATCGGGTTTTCGCCGAGGAGGAAGAAAATCGCCAGTGGTGGTTTTAGTGCAGAGATAATGGTGAAAAGAAAGTGAGAGTGGTAGTGATGATCTAGTATTTATAGGGATTTGGAAATGTAATGGGTAACAGCTGTAAACCGGTTGGAATTCTGAAGGGATTTTGAAATGTAATGGGTAACAGCTGTAAACCGGTTGGAATTCTGAGGATGCGCCCTTCTCCAAGGCGCGCCCTAATGAACTATTGCGAGAATTTTGTGTTTTTTGAAGAAAATTCCATATTTTATCTCTGATTTCATATGGAATTGGGGGGTAGTTGTTATAACCAAAATTCGGATTCGGATATTTTCGAGATGAATTCGGGTCAAATACGTATTAAATTGGGGGAATTCTAGTTTTGGTTAGGGTTTTATCAGAAATGGTAAAAGTCAGGCCGCGCCCTCTCTTTTTTAATAAAGAGGGCGCGCCCTAAATATAAGATATGGAGAAAAATTGATTCAATGTGGTTTTTTGAGAAGACATTAAAGAAATCTTTCTTAGAATTCTACTCGAAAGAGGATTCTACTCAAGATGGAATTCCAGAATTTGAAGAAATTCCCTCCTGTCGTATCTCAGGAGGGGGATGTCCGTCGCAGAAGGCCTCCAGGGGTTTGCCTGGATATAAGGACCCTTCTTAGACGCTAAGGGAGGCATCCGTGCGCCCTAAGGTGGAAAGATGGGGACTTTCTGGTGTGTGCTTTGGGAGCTCTGTTCCTGTAGCCAATGGGCGCGTCCTCATTGGGGAACTTTGGAGTAATCCTGCACTTTGCACCCAAAAGCTCTGGATCACCTGTCCTGCTATCTGGTGGGTGCTTCTCATTCGGGGGACAGGGATGCGTTCTGCACTTGGGGTAAACCACGGCTATACCTGCATCCTTGAAATCAAGAAATAGCTGGTAACGGATAGGACTAGTCCTCGACGGGGGAAGTTTCCTTATCCGTGAAGTCTTGAAATCTTGGATGAGCCTTGGGCCTTTGTGGTTAGGCCTCATAGTAGAACATTCCGGAAGCTGGTCCGTTATCCAAGCCCATTTGGGTTTCTTGTTCTCCAAGAACTACGTCTGGCTTGATCCCCTATAAATACAGGGGTACGTAGGCCGATTGAGGGGTTGGAAGTCGAGAGCTCTGAATAGCCGCCACTAACCCTATCAATCTCAGCCACCAATTATCTACAGCCACCACACGCCACCACTTTTTCCGGAGAAAAACCACCGTCTAAGATCTTGTTTCCGGCGATATACCTCGAATTTTGTTGTTCCCAAATTCCTCCGTCAACATTAACCAAATTATACACAATGGATAACACCAATGAAGCTCATAATGAATTTGGTAGATCATTATGGTAAATGCCACCTTAAAATAGAATATCATCTGATATCATATGCTTCCCATAAATGCTACATATCTTTCAGAATTTCTTTTTAAAAAGTCAAAATTATAGAAATTACGTAGTAACATTTCCAAACATGTACATCCTGTACCACTCATGTACCATCTTACTAAAATAAAAACTGTTCAACATTCTCTACAGTCCCACTCCCACACTAAGTTATGTGGTCTAAACCCGAGTACACATATGTACTATCGCTTTGTGACCTAAAAAGGGTTGTGGACACTCATTCAACTGTGCACAATCAGTAAACTATTTTGAATGCATGTTCAAGAAAGTTGAAACTTTAGTAGAGCTGTTGCATGAATACCCACAGATCAGGATTCAGGATCAAATACAGTGTGCAAACGTTCAAAACCCCATGTATGAAGGCAAGGATCATGAAGGTAAGACGTGAGTTGATGCAATCGCACAACCTTTCACACCAGTCAACTACTCAAAGCCCACTAATGAAGCATGCTAAACAACCCAATAGCTTTACTTTTTAAGACAAGCAACACAATAAACTCCATATTATATGGTTTAGATTAACCAGAAGAAGATATTGTAAAGGTCACATCAGTTGCCCCCATTAATTCAGTTAGCAATGAATGAGCAAGCACATGCAACATTAAAGCTACATTCAATTGAGGGAGACAAGACTACAATCTAAATTTATGCAATAGTAAAAACTTCCCACTATCTGATCAATAAAAAACACTTTATTTAAGCATCCAATATGTATAGTAAAATTGACCCATTATCCTGTCAATAAAATATCTATTTAGTCATGTAAGGCTTAGCCCAACAACCAAGATATCTCAATGCATTCATACCTATCTACCAAGTACCAATTACACAACGATTAGTAAAGTATAATAAATTTCAAATACTACAAACTTTTCAACACATCCACAAACACGTTTAACCACATCATAATGGTCCTACTCCTACCAAGTCCAAAAGTTTTCACCCTCAACAAATAGGATCCAAGAAGTAGCAATGCAAAATTGTAAATTTATCTAAGAAAGTACATAAATTGATCTGGTCCGACTAAGTCCAACAGTTTAAAAGACAGGAACCAAAATATGACTGTAAATTTATAAAGGTTAGCAGTAGTACATACAGAGACGGAGGGAGGGGGCACGGGGTGGCGACCGTCCCCCCAAAAATTATAAAATCCGTAAATTATATTTATATTTAATTCAAAAATATTCATTTAGTCCCCTTTTTTACAAAAAACTTCATTTGGTCCTCCCATTTTTACTAAAAAATTCATTTAGTCCCCTTATTTTTTTTCAAAAATCTTCATTTAGTCCTCATATTTTTTTACAAAAATCTTCATTTAGTTCCCTATTTTTTACAAAAATCTTCATTTAGTCCCCTATTTTTTACAAAAAAATTCTGATTTGGTCATTTTCCGATTGACCAAAAAATTTGGCCTCCCAAAATATATTTCTGGTTCCGTCCCTGAGTACATACATTGACTTGGTCTCACCAAGTCCAAATGTGTATTCCATTTCCATTAAAAAAGAGGAACCAAAATGTGACAACATTAAATATGATTCAAATAGAAGTCGACTCGATTTTTTAGATAAATTTTATCAATCTAGAAAAAGACATGATTGACATGCTTAAGGTCATGGTATCAAAACTCGATTTAGGAATATGGTTTGGTTCGGATTGGTGTATGTTGGTCTGATTGAATGAATATGAGCAGCTTAACACCTTTCTCTAACCAGAGGAACAAACACCCATAACAAAGCACTGATTAGACCCATAACATCACGCTGAATCCAAGCAAGAAACTAAACTAAACAGCGATTATTTAAAACAAAAAAAAGGATAAATTATTTACCAAATTTACCATGTACACAGTACATATCTTAACAGAGCCTTACTACAGGGGTAATATGGTCAATTGTTAGGTCCCAAAGTATCGTAGAAGGGGGGTTGAATACGATACTATAAAAATTAAAAATAATTACGAGAATATATCTTTATTGATAATAAACTCGAAGGGGTGTTACAACTTCTAATCCAATGGATTAGCTTCAAAATTAGAACACTCCTAAGGATAGTTTAGGCACGAGGACCTTCTACCCGACACTGCCTGAAAGTGGGCTAAGCCGACTTTCCTACTAGACGGACTATCTAGCAGCTTACACAGAAAATATATGAGAGAGAAGAGAGAGTTGTGTGTTGAGGTGTATTTTGGAATGAAATACAACAGGCCTATTTATAGATTTTAGAAAGTTACTATGCAGCTGCCAAAATTTCTTTCACCTGCCAACCTTTCAAACTTCACCGAACTTTTCAATTTCAAAGTTTGATTTTTAATTCATGTGGGCCCCACATGTTTTTTACTTTATGAATAGTACTTTTGGGTACTATTCACATGAATAGTAACTTCGATACTATTCACATGAATAGTAACTTCGGTTACTATTCACCCGGTGTGAATAGTGATTCCGGTGAATAGTAATTCCGGTGTGAATAGTGATTCCGGTTACTATTCATTTTCCTCTTATTTTTGGCATCCTTAAATATTCAGCTTCTGAAATGGAGGATATCAACACTGCTCTCAATCATACCTCTTTAACAGTTTTTCTTAGTTAGATACCTTGATTCCTTTGTGAAAATGTTGACGCCTAGTGCAACTGGTCTGGTTCACAGATGACTAACATTCACTCGTGATCTTCGTATCATGTCTTTAAGAATACTGCCAAGAATTGTGCAACCATAAAAACTTTATCACTGGAATCTTTTGGCCCTTCAACTGAATCATCTGTACATCTCGTCACTGAGGCTTGATCATTTTAATGAACTTCTTTCAGCGACTTGATCCTTGTTGGTGCCTGTTCTTCAAATTTCACGATCCCTGTATAGAGTTTATTATTTATCTTTTATCCTAGTTGAGTTATATATGTCCTCTATTACATATTACATTTTCATGCTTTACAATCTCCCCCTATTTGATTGTCAGGGTTTGACAAACAAATTCCTAGAGGATAACTCAACTGATACAACAAAAAATAAAATACAAAGATAAATAATATAAAAGTACACTCTGGATCATATATACATTTTCCAGATTTCCAAGTGCAAGACAATTGTTCCTCTAGGCTGAACATATCTTCAAGTTTTGCCTTGCTTTCTTTTCACATAGCACGAATACTTCCATTTAGCTTTTCCTTTCCCAAGATAAAGTTAATTCCGTGTCAACAACCTTTTCCTTGCCTTTATTACGCCTAGTAGCTTCTTGATCATCCACCTTCTCCCCCTCAGTTGGGTTATCCTCCAGGATAGTAGGATGTGGAGTTGGTAATTTAGACGAAGCTGTCTTCACTAAGGAATTAATTGCATGACTAAACTGGGCTGCCATGGAACTTAATTGAACCTGGAATGCATCATGTTGAATAAGTTGCAAATTTTTGATTTCTGCAATGGACTTACAGATATTTGGCAACTCTTTCTCCATTGTTTGGACCCGTGTAAGGAGTCTGCTGTATTCCTTTCTGGTTACAGGTGCATGTGGTTGAGTAGGTTGCTCACTCGTACGTTCTGCAGGTGTTTCACTCAACACTCTATATTCACTCGGTTTAGTGGTTTGGGTCACACTTACATGTTCTGTTCGTGTTTCCCTCAACTCTCTTCCAGAGCTTCCACCGATATGTGTACCTGCAAATGAAATCATCCTAGCCCCCTTTTCAGAGGTCACAGATGGTGCAATGAAAGTTCGTGAGCTTCCGTCCTCGCGTGAAGCGAGTTGCCGACCACTGGTAAAGAGTGGTAAATCTCGAAAGAGATCCAGAGATTTTCCCTCTGGGAGGTTAAACTTGAATCGATTAAATGGCACAAAACCCAAGTTTCCCTCGTATGTCTGTGAAGACACTTGGTTCATAAAAGAACCACCTACCGATGGATCTTTCCGTAAAATGGAAGATTCACCAGCAGTTATTGAGGCAGGTAATTCCACCTCGGATGCCTGTGAAGGCATTTGATCTTTAGAAAGATCATCAACCACTCTTATGTTCCGTGAAATGGAACTCAAGATAGTTGCTCCCGTCAATTCATCCTCATTTACATTTTCACTCATTTGAAAAGGAAGAATTGTTTCACTAACAGTTACAGTTACCTCAGGTTCATTTGGTTTACTTCTTTTAGAATGAGGTAGAGCTGCTGATGTAACTAACTTCTTATGTGGTGCTGCTGAGGCACTATCTCCCTCAAAAGTGTTGATGGTTGGTCGTTTAAGTGACAATTAAGGTGTAGGAGTTTGTTGTGTTTGTGTTTGTATTTGTAGAATGGGCTCTTCGACTTGTGTTAGAGTCGGTGGGATTTCCTTCTCTTGGTCGGGTAAGATGGCCACTAGGGGCTGTAGGAACTGTATTTCCTGTGATACAATAGGGAATACAGAGGTTGAGATAGCATGGATTGAAATATTACCTTGTCGTATACCTGCTCTCACTGGTCTTGGTAACAACGGAAGTGGGACAGTCTTTAGATATTCAGTTAGGACTGTAGGCACATCCGTATAGTTCTTTTTGCTTATGTAATAAATTACATTCGTCTTCATGTAAGAACATTCCACCTTTCGATCATTTTCCGAGTGTACCCTGTCTTCATCATTCAAAAAATCATTTAATATTAGCTGTAGAAACCTTGGGTATAGACATTTGACGTTTTGAGTCTGAACATCTCTTGTTCCCAAGTGTTTCATCTTTAAAATGATTTGACCAAGCACTATTTTTCCAAAATTGATTCTCAAATTATTGGCAACCGCATACCCTATTTTTTGAATAAATTCAGGTATCCGATCAAGATTCGTTCTATCTGAGGAAAAAACATGGCCAAGAATGTGAAAGAAAAAATTCCAGTACTGGGTTAGAAATGTTCTAGAGATATTACCAGTATTGAAATTACCATCTTGGTACCTTATAAAACGAAAGAACATTTCAATATGTTCAGGTGTAGGATCAGAAACGAGATTTTCCATAGGAAAATGAAGAATTCGATTAACATCTCGTTCAGTGACCCTAATCGACCTACCAAACAGTCGATATGTGAATGCACACCCATCCTGTCCAGAAGTGTTAACCGCACTGCAATATAGTTCACGTAATGCATCATGGTTAAGCTGCACCGGTGTAACTAAAGCATAGCGAATTAATTAATGTTCATTCAGAAATTGTGCCCAAGCCCGAAATTGCTCATCATAGATGGTTTCGATTTGCTGAATGGAAGTAGGATTAGCTTTAGCAATAACAAAACTTCCCTGCAATGCCATTTTCAAAACTTTGAGGAAATTCAAAAACAAGGGTTAGTTTTTATAATGGATGATGTATAAAGCAAGAATATGAAATCTGATATAAAAACCACCAGCTAGATTGAGAAATCTTTCCGATCAAAGCTTGAAATATTCAGCAATTGTGTGTATATGCTCTGTATATCTGAAAAATGATGATGTTAAACACAAACAAAAACTCATCATTTATAAGGTTTCAAGGTTCAGTGGGTTAGGTGAAATAGTGACAGGTTTTATTTAAAGAATTCAAACTCTCTACAACAAGTGGTAAATTGTCAACCATGTTAGGTAGCCACCTTTCATGAATTCAACAATGGAGGCTAACATCTTATCACCGAAACCTGTCAGCCGACCTATCAGCCTATACACATATACACATATTTAATACTTCTAAATATTATGGATTTAAATATAATCACGCTGTAAATTAAGAATTAATCCACAATAATAAATCTACAATTAAATAGACATAAAATTAACAAAATATCATTAATTGATATATGTCAATAAAATATTTATTTAATTATGCTACAGTGATATCTCCAGAATAATCCTGCAGATAATCAAATAAAACAAACAAAATCCAGAGAGTGAAATTCACTGGATTCACTGGCTGCAACAAATTGAACAGACATTTTAAAAGATCATGTGAAATTTAACATACCAAGCTCACTTACCAACCTTGAAAAGGTTGCTTCATCCAAAGCTTTAGTAAAAATGTCTGCCAACTGTTTTTCACTAGGAACAAAATGCAGTTCCACAATGCCTTCCATCACATGCTCCCTGATGAAATGGTATCTGATGTTTATGTGCTTGGTTCTAGAATGCTTCACTGGATTCTGTGATATTGCAATTGCACTCGTGTTGTCACAGAAAATTGGGATCTTTTTAACTTTAACTCCATAGTCAAGTAGTTGATTTCTCATCCATAGAATCTGTGAACAACAACTCCCAGCTGCTATGTATTCAGCCTCTGTAGTTGAGGTAGATACTGAGTTCTGCTTCTTACTGAACCATGGGACCAGCTTGTTTCCCAAGAATTGACAGGTTCCTGTGGTACTTTTTCTATCCATTTTGCAACCTGCATAATCTGCATCTGAGTAACCAATTAGATCAAAACCAGAATCTCTAGGGTACCAAATGCCAAGGTATGGTGTTCCCCTGAGATATCTGAAAATTCTCTTAATAGCTACCAAGTGAGATTCCCTAGGATCAGCTTGAAATCTAGCACATAAACATGTAGCAAACATAATATCAGGTCTACTAGCTGTTAAGTATAAAAGAGATCCAACCATGCCCCTATAGCTTGTCATGTCCACCTTCTTTTCCTTAGTATTCAGTTCAAGCTTAGTGGCAGTGGCCATGGGTGTTTTTGCAGAAGAACAATCTGCTAAATCAAACCTTTTTAAAAGATCATAAATGTATTTTGTTTGACTTATAAAAATTCCCTCATTCACTTGTTTAACTTGTAAACCAAGAAAATAAGTTAATTCACCCATCATACTCATTTCATATCTACTTTGCATGAGTTTGGCAAATCTCTTGCAAAGTTTCTCATCTGTAGACCCAAATATTATATCATCTACATAAATTTGGACAAGTATCATAGAGCCATTGACATTTCTATAAAAAAGAGTTTTATCAATAGTACCTCGAATGAAGTGATTCTCTATAAGGAACTGTGAGAGTGTGTCATACCAGGCTCTAGGTGCTTGCTTCAGGCCATAGAGTGCTTTGAGTAGAAAGAACACATATTCTGGAAAGTCTGGATCTTCAAAACCAGGCGGTTGACTAACATACACCTCCTCCTCCAGAATACCATTCAAAAATGCACTCTTGACATCCATTTGATAGACTTTGAAATTGGCATGCGCTGCATAGGCCAGGAAGATCCTTATTGCTTCTAACCTTGCTACTGGTGCAAAGGTTTTTTCAAAATCAATTCCTTCCTCTTGACAGTAGCCTTTAGCAACTAATCTAGCTTTATTCCTTGTGACTATGCCATTCTCATCCATCTTGTTCTTGAATACCCACTTAGTGCCAATCACTGATTTGTCTTTAGGTTTGGGTACAAGTTTCCATACTTCATTTCTCTCAAACTGGTTTAACTCTTCTTGCATTGCTAAAACCCAGTCTGGATCCAGAAGAGCTTGTTCAACTCTCTTAGGTTCTTCTTTGGATAGAAAACTACTGTATAAGCATTCTTCTTGACTTGCTCTTCTGGTTTGGACCTTTGCATTAGGATCTCCAACGATAAGCTCAAATGGATGATCCCTGGTCCATTTTCTCTGTGGTGGTAAGTTTGACCTTGATGAAGGGGCTTCATTTTCTCTGTGTTGATCATTGTGACTTATTGTTGAGTTTTGACTGTGAGAAACTCCCCCTGAGTGTATGGACCTCGAGATTGATGGATTTCTTGCAGATTCATCAATAGATGCTTCTCTTTGATTTTCTACAGATGCTTCAATTTGATTTCCAACTGATGGTGTAATTTGCTCTTCAACAGGTGGTTCATTCTGCACTTCAACTGATAATCCTTGTCTGTTTCTCACACCATTTGATCTCCATTCTTCATCATCATCTTCACTTTCTTCACCACTTCTCTCATTCTCGAATGAGAGAGACTCATGAAAACCTTCATCTACTAGACCAGATATTTTCTTGTCATCAAATACAACATGTATGGACTCCATTACAATGTTTAGTCTTAGGTTGTAGACTCTGTAGGATTTTCCAGCCGAGTATCCAACAAAGATAGTTTCATCTGCTTTTGAATCAAATTTTCCAAGATGCTCACCATGATTTTTCAGTACAAAGCATTTGCATCCAAAGACATGCAGAAAGTTGATTGTTGGTTTCTTGCCTTTGAAAAGTTGATAAGGTGTCATGCCTTTTGCTTGATTGACCAATGAAATATTCTGAGTGTAGCATGCAGTGTTTACAGCTTCTGCCCAGAAGTATGTTGGTAGCTTAGATTCTTCAAGCATTGTCCTTGCAGCTTCAATTAGAGTTCTGTTCTTTCTTTCCACTACACCATTCTGTTGAAGAGTTCTTGGTGCAGAGAATTCTTGGATAATTCCTTCTTCTTCACAAAACTCTCTTATTACAGAATTCTTGAACTCAGTTCCATTGTCACTTCATATTCTCCTTACTTTGAGTAAAGGATCGTTGTTGACTATCCTGATGTGATTTAAAATGACTTCACCTGCTTCATCCTTAGAGTGCAGAAAGAATGTCCAAGAGAATTTTGAGAAATCATCAATAATCACAAGACAGTATTTCTTATTTGAAATTGACAACACATTGACTGGTCCAAAGAGATCCATGTGGAGTAGTTGCAAGGGTTGATCAACTGATGACATTGACTTTGATTTGAAAGAGGCCTTCTTCTGCTTCCCTTTCTGGCATGCATCACACAATCCATCCTTGGAGTAATCCAATTTTGGAATACCTCTAACCAAATCCTTCTTTACCAACTCATTCATTGCTTTAAAACTCAAGTGTGACAGTCTTTTGTGCCAAAGCCAACCTTCATCTACACTTGCCTTGCTGAGAAGACATGTAGTCATGTTTGCATTTGTTGAATTGAAGTCAGCAATGTACACATTTCCTCTTCTATCTCCTGTCAACACTACCTTGTTGTCACTTTTCTTGAAAATGACACAAGCTTCAGATGTGAACCAGACGTTCTGGCCTTTATCACACAATTGACTGACACTTAGCAAGTTATGCTTAAGTCCATCAACCAGTGCTACTTCTTCAATGACAACATTCCCTTGTGAAATCAAGCCATATCCTCTAGTATATCCTTTGCTGTTGTCTCCAAAGGTAATGCTAGGGCCAGCTTTCTCCTCAAACTTAGTGAGCATGGTAGAATCTCCAGTCATATGCCTAGAGCAGCCACTGTCCAGATACCAAAGATTCTTTCTGTTTCCCTGCACACATCAACACAAAATCAAGTTGATTTTGGTACCCAAGTTTGCTTGGGTCCTGCCTTGTTAGCCTTTTTCTTATTTTTCAAGCCCTTACTACCCAGGGGTTCTGATTGAGTTAAATCAACCTTAACTCTTGGTGTAGGTTTCTGAAAAATAGGTTGTTTCACTTGCTCACATGCATTAAAACTAGATGTATAATTTGGCATAGTCTGTGCAAACATGTTATTCATCATCCATGGCATCTGTGGCATATTATAGTATGGATTATACATGAATGGCATGTTAGCATATTGACTAGATGCATGAGCAGAGGGAGCATACATATTTGGCATAACATTCACAGCAGGCATAGGCATAGGCATATAAGGCACAGAAGCATTCTTAACAGATTTACAGTTGGTAGATAAATGATTAACACTTCCACACTTTACACATTTTTTCCTAGGAGCATTTTTATCAGGCGTGTAATTGTTGTGTTTGTTAATCCCTACCTTACCATTTCTATTCTTTTTCTTGTCCTTAACATGATAATTTGTATTTTATACACGTTTTATCTTTTATTCTCTTGCATTTTTGTTAGTTTCGAATGTTGTTTTATTGATATTAATTATGTTTTTCATCTTTCAGTGCCCCGTGCTTAATTGTTGAAAAGATGGATTATTTTGGGCTTGAAAGCGAAGATTATTCAAGAGGGAAGTTAGAAGATGCAAGCTCGCGATGCCGGGAGGCGTTTAATGCATTATATTGAAGATTTTATCTTGTACGGGCTACTGTACGGCCGTTCAACAGGCCGTTCAAAGGAGCAGATTTTCTGTACGGGCAGCTGTACGGCCGTTCAACAGGCCGTACAGAGCTGCTGTGTATTAAAAAGAACAAAACATCTTCACATCTCATCTTCATATCTTAACCTAACACATCTTATCTTCATCTAACCTAGCCTCTTCAAGGAAAAATTAGGGTTCGTAGAGTAGATAGAAAAACATCAATTACTCATAATCTAGCATTGATTATGAGTAACTAACTCCATATATTTGGCTCAAGGAGGATTTCTTGTACAAAACCCATTTCATTTAAGTAAGATTTATTTTCACTCTATCTTGAATGCTTGTGATGTATTGCTTATGATTTTGCTTGGAGATTGTAAGTTGCTTCATCTTGCTCTTCTTGTAATTTCAATTGCTAATTGTTTGTGCTAATCCGTAATTGTTAGTACATTCATTGTAGTAGCACAAGGTTTGGCGTGCCTAAACTTCAAGATTCAAGTACAAATACCTAGGTTGAGCTTCTCATCCTTGGGTTTGTCCTAGCCTCTCTTTGTTTAATTCCTTGACTTGGTTAAATTGATAGTGCTTCATTATTGGTTGCTATTGTCAAGAGAGCTAATTTATGTGCTTCACTAAATTAGTGTTTTTAGAAGAGAAATAAGTGATTGTGTGCTTCACCAATTATCTTGGTTAGGTAGAGTTGGATATATTTTGCTTGTTGGGTTGAAGTGCTTGAGTTTCCATTATCCTTGGGTCAAATGTCTCTTATCTTGCTAATTTGATTATTGTGTTGTTGTGTTGGCAAATTTGGATATTGGCCATTAACTTAGTTGTGTTTTTGTAGCAATTTATTTATCGTATGCAAGGTGTTTGATAAAACACCTCAACCAAACTCAAACCCCCCCCATTTACAAACTTCTAGATTGTAAGAGATAATCTACTCGAAATCAATATTGATAGTCCTTCCCTATGAACGAACTACGAAAAACACTACCTTCAAATTGGCGCCGCTGCCGGGGACGACAACAATATTAATTTTGAGTTAATTGTTTCTTATATTTTAGATTTTATCTTTGTATATTTTTTTTTTCTTTCTTTATTGTTTTTATTGGTGTGTCTTCATGTTTATTGGATATAGACATGAACTAACTCTTTCAGGAGACGATGGATAACTATTTTGGTTGGAGTAACGCTCAAGATTTCACTTATGATCAAGAACGATATCAAGATTTTAATTCTTTTCTGAATTATAACGCGTATCAGGTGAATTCTTTATATTCTACAAACTCATGCTATGCTCCTTACCCTCCTAGCATCGATTATTCATATACTTGTGAAAATCAATGTTATGATCCACAATTTAATTCCCAAGACCATCAAGGGTCTTCTTCATCTTCCTTATCATCATTAGAGGAGATGATAAACCAAATGGCGGCAAACAACCTCCAACTTGCTTTTAAAAATCGATGCTATGATCCGCAATATAATTCCCAAAACCATCAAGGGTCTTCTTCATCTACATTGTCATCACTTGAAGAAATGATGAAGCAAATGGCGGCAAACAACCTCCAATTTCAAAACACCACTTTTCAAAGTATATCCAACTTGGAAAAGAACACTTCTCAAATCATATCCAACTTAGAAAAGCAAATGAGCCAACTAGCCGAAACCGTGAGTCGATTAGAGGAGGTCAATTCTCCTACTAATCACGATTCTTGTTTTGTAATTAATGAAAATGTTGTGCATGATGAATTTTCTTGTTTAGTTGACGATTGCCCTAGGCTTAACGATGATAAATTGGATGCAGTTGAGGATCTACCAAATTTAGAAAATACTTTTGTGCTTAATGAATTGGTAGATCAGATAAAAATTGATGAATGTCCAATTAAAATTGAGAAGGAATTTGAGCTTAAGATTGATGAGGTTGAAATATTTGCTTGGGTATATAAGGATCCAATTTGGGAACAATTTTTGAGTCGTAGTTATAATGATTATTCTGACGATTTTTCTAACTACTTTGCCTTTTCAAATTCTCCTGAACATGTGAAGATCCTAAAAATATTTTTATATTTTTATGGATCAAAGGTAGTATATTTGCACACCTTGTTCTTATTATTGATTCGTAGGTATATGCATTTATTTGCTTTTTCACCTCAATAGTTATGGTAATTGTATAAATAAGTCGAGCCAACGACAATAAACAAAGCGCTTTTTGGGAGGCAACCCAAGGTACGTATGTATTTATATATTTTTATGCGTGTGTTAGATTTTGTTTCTTGCTTGCATTTATGTAGGGTTTTATGCATATTGTGAGTTTGAGGATTGATCTAAATATTAGTGAGTGGGGATTCAATTTTTCTTCTATTTTAATTCTAAAAATTAACCCTAAAAAAAATTATTGTGTATTTTTGTGGTGTGATTAATGAATTTTGTAATAGATTTTCAAAAAAAAAATTAATAATAATGTCCCGCTCAATAATATTTAGTATCGTTAATTCTAATTTTTATGATTTTTATATTTATTCCACACTTGCCTTGATGTGTTGTTTCATGTTTTCAGGAATTAGTATTTTATTCAAGCATTCAAGGATTTGTGGGAATTTTCTGTACAAAAAAAAAATAGTCTTTGTAAAATTTCAGGACCGTACGGGCTGTTGTACGGGGTGCAGGCCGTGCATCAAGCTGTACACGAGGCCGTGCAATTTTTCATCCCTTCTGCCAGTGTGTTATTTCAAAATGAGGGGAATTTTCAACCCCCTACCCACTTGTTGCACGGGCTGTACAGCTCTTAAAAAAAATTACATAGTAGAACAGAAAAATCCTCAACCCTTTTGCCTCATCTCCTCTTGGCATATCTCCCTTCACAACACCACTGCTATCCATTTCAGTTTCCATTTCCTCCGTTCATCACCACACCTGCTCCGTCTCCATCCTCTTCAATAGCCAACAATTCAACAGCTTCCATCCTCCACCGCTCACCACCTGCAACCCATTTCGTCTTTCCTCCGCCACACCTAGTCCTTTCCCCGTCTTCTTCTCCGTTCCATTCCCACCACCCAACAATCCAAACTCATTTCTCCTCCTCCACCATTCATCCTTCATCCCACACCGCAGCCCCTCCACCTCGACTTCCCTTCGACTCCACCCCTTTTCCCACCCATCCTCCATCCTTCCTCCCCCTTCAACCTTCCTCCCTCCAATCCCGCCTGCGCACCAAGCAACCACCGCCCTCCTTTCTTCTTTACCACTACCACTTTCTCTTCCACCCACTTCAACTCCCACCCCAGTCCACCTTCAACTTTCGTTCCACCACGCAACCCAATCACTCCACTCTCCCTTTAATCCCCCCCCAAATCACACAACACCAGCCCCCCCGGTTCCCTGTTTTTTCTTTTTTTTTTAGTTTTGTTTTGTTTTTTTTTTGGTTTTTTTTGTTTTGTATTTTGTATTTTTTGTTTTTTGTTTTTTGTTTTTTATTTTGTTTTGTTTTATTTCTTTTTATTCATTTTTTTTAATTTTGATTTTCGATTTTAATTTTCTAAACTTAAATTTTTTTATAAATTCAGAAATCAATTTAAGTTTACTTTAAATTTGAATTTTGAATTTTGAATTTTATTATTAATTGCTTAGTTATTTTAATTTAATTTTAAAATTTGATTTGTGATTTTATTAATAATTATTTATTTTTTTATTTTTTTTATTTTATTTTATTTTATTTTATTTTTAATTTTATTTGTTCATTTTTTTTAGTAAATTTTATTTTATTATTAATTGGTTAGTGATTTATTTTATTTTATTTTATTTTATTTTTTTTAAAAAAAATACCAAAAATTTAATTCTTTTTAATTTTGATTTTAGTTTTTAATTTTCTAAAACTAAGTAATTATTTTATTTTATTTTTAGTTTTAAATTTGATTTTTGATTTTATTATTATTTTAGTTTTAAAATTTGATTTTTTTATTTTTTTATTAATTACTTAATTATTTTATTTTATTTTATTTTAGTTTTAACTTTGATTTTTGCTTTTATTATTATTTCAGTTTTAAATTTGATTTGATTTTTTTTTAATTAATTGGTTAGTTATTTTATTTTATTTTATTTAAAAAAAACAAAAATAAATATTTTTATTATTTTTATTTCCTTAATTAGTGTATTGCAGGGCTTTGTAGGGTGTGGATTTGGCTTGTTGATTATTTTCGTTGGGATGCTTGTAGTGTGTGGCATTAATCCCATTCTCGGCTTGCAATTTCGGAGTTGGATTGGTAAATAAGAGGGGTGCTCCCGGTTCTTGTTATTTATTTTCAGGGGAGTTTTCTTTCACTTTTGTTTCTCCCTCATTTTTTAATTGTCATGCATGAGAACATGCCTTGTTTTAAGTGGGGGAAGGATTGTTTATGTTCATCCTTGTAGCATAGTATGTAGTTAGTGTTAGTATTCTCTTTTGTTTCATTTGATGTTCGTTTTGTTTGCGTTTAGGAAATAAGTTTAGTAATGAGCGTGCTTACTTGTTTGTGAAATATATGACATTGTGAGCTTGTAGCCTTGTTTTCTCCGATTTCGTGCCTAGCATTACCAATTTGATGCACCTTATTGCACACACGCACTCACTTGAAATGGCATGAAAAGTCAATATTGTTGTAATTAAATTGTGACATGACGGTTATCTCTTAGGATGCATGGAATCAAATCGAGAAGATGTTATTACAACTTAAACCTTGCGAGGCCTTGAACGATGATTCTTTTGCTTGTGTGTTGCTCCGTCTTTATGTATGTTTGTTGCTCTAGGGCTTGCATTAAACCTTCATTCATGGATGCACCATAATAAGGAAATTCTATTTAGGATAACCTTTTTTGACCTTTTTAGCTTGTGAACCATGAAAATAATCTCTAGTTACCCCTTTGAAGCTTATATCCATATTTCTCTTCATCACTTTCCCCCTTTTATACATGAGCCATAGCCAAATACTTCACTCTCGACCTAGTTGAGCTAGTTGAGTCTTGGAAAGAATTGATTGATGAGCATGTGAATTTGGAGAAGTTGTGAAGATGAAGAATTCTATTTATTGTAAGTGGGAACTAGTTTGATGTGTATATCTAGATGTGGTTCAAAGTTCTTTGTAGTATTTATTTATGTTATGCATTCCCTTTGCTAAAAAATAATAATAAAGGGGAAGAAAAAAAAAAGAAAAAAAAAACAATAAATCTTTGTACTTTATTTTGTTTCAATTTTCTTGGTAAATGTGGTTGTGTTTTGTAATTGTAAATGGGTGAAGACATTCTTTTGTTTGAGAATTTGGTGGATGAAGCGAGTAAGCGTCATTTGACTCAACTAGCGAGACTTTTACACCTTCCTTGAACTTAAATTTTCACGCCTTCACCCAAGCCTCATTACAACCCATTTTATGAATTCCTTGTTTTTGGTGCAATTCGGAATTTAGGTGAACATGCAAGGTCAAGTAGAGCGCATGCATTTAGACTTAGAGTTGAGTGAAATCTCTAGCCCATACTTGTGTGATACATAATTGAGAGATGTGAGATTTTTCACCATACAATTTCATCTTCTTAATGCGAGGCCATGTATGCTTTGTGATCATCTTGTCTAGTGTTCACGATTGAAGTGCATTCATTCTATCTTTAATGTCTTGGTTACATCTTGCACAAGGTGTGTTATCTTGATTCTTGAATTGGTTGTTATCTCGTTTTAGTGGATGACAAGGTGAATAGCTCTATATGTTTGATTTTAGTTACAAGTAGACGGCTCGGGCATGTGAGTGTAATAGTTAGTTTAATTAGTAGGTATTGTTAGTTTTTTGTTTGTTGGTGATTTTTGTGATTTTGTGGGTACATCATCTATAAACCCTCACGAGACCTCGCTCGTCCACTAGGGCTACCTAGGGGTTCCAAGGGCTTGTTGCATATGCCAAATGCAACCGTGATCACCTACGAAAGTGGTACTAGTTAGGCGTATATGGTTATGTTAATTTTAGTTTGCTCGGGACTAGCAAAGTTTAAGTAGGGGAAGATCTTTTATTCTCTTGCATTTTTGTTAGTTTCGAATGTTGTTTTATTGATATTAATTATGTTTTTCATCTTTCAGTGCCCCGTGCTTAATTGTTGAAAAGATGGATTATTTTGGGCTTGAAAGCGAAGATTATTCAAGAGGGAAGTTAGAAGATGCAAGCTCGCGATGCCGGGAGGCGTTTAATGCATTATATTGAAGATTTTACCTTGTACGGGCTACTGTACGGCCGTTCAACAGGCCGTTCAAAGGAGAAGATTTTCTGTACGGGCAGCTATACGGCCGTTCAACAGGCCGTACAGAGCTGCTGTGTATTAAAAAGAACAAAACATCTTCACATCTCATCTTCATATCTTAACCTAACACATCTTATCTTCATCTAACCTAGCCTCTTCAAGGAAAAATTAGGGTTAGTAGAGTAGATAGAAAAACATCAATTACTCATAATCTATCATTGATTATGAGTAACTAACTCCATATATTTGGCTCAAGGAGGATTTCTTGTACAAAACCCATTTCATTTAAGTAAGATTTATTTTCACTCTATCTTGATTGCTTGTGATGTATTGCTTATGATTTTGCTTGGAGATTTTAAGTTGCTTCATCTTGCTCTTCTTGTAATTTCAATTGCTAATTGTTTGTGCTAATCCGTAATTGTTAGTACATTCATTGTAGTAGCACAAGGTTTGGCGTGCCTAAACTTCAAGATTCAAGTACAAATACCTAGGTTGAGCTTCTCATCCTTGGGTTTGTCCTAGCCTCTCTTTGTTTAATTCCTTGACTTGGTTAAATTGATAGTGCTTCATTATTGGTTGCTATTGTCAAGAGAGCTAATTTATGTGCTTCACTAAATTAGTGTTTTTAGAAGAGAAATAAGTGATTGTGTGCTTCACCAATTATCTTGGTTAGGTAGAGTTGGATATATTTTGCTTGTTGGGTTGAAGTGCTTGAGTTTCCATTATCCTTGGGTCAAATGTCTCTTATCTTGCTAATTTGATTATTGTGTTGTTGTGTTGGCAAATTTGGATATTAGCCATTAACTTAGTTGTGTTTTTGTAGCAATTTATTTATCGTATGCAAGGTGTTTGATAAAACACCTCAACCAAACTCAAACCCCCCCCCATTTACAAACTTCTAGATTGTAAGAGATAATCTACTCGAAATCAATATTGATAGTCCTTCCCTGTGAACGAACTACGAAAAACACTACCTTCATAACACCTGACTTAACATTTTCTAGCTTGTCCTTCAATTGCTTGTGGGACAAGTTGCATATGTTTATTTGTTCAACAGATTTGGTTTTGCTGCACTCTCCAACTACAAAGTTTTTGTTGACAGGTCCATATTGGTTATTTAATTTAGTTAAAGTTGCTTTGCTAACAGGCTTAGGTCTCAAAGAACATTCTTTTTCGACTAAATCACTATCTGAAGCAACTTCCCTATCAACATCTAACTTAGCTTCTGCTAATTTCTTAAAAGAATCAACTCCCTGTTTACTATAAATTTCTTCAGTTTTAGCCTTTGATCCCTTCCACTTAGCAATTAAGTCTTGTTCCTCTTTTAACTGTTTTATTAAACACTCTTCTCTTTTCATAGCCTCAAGTAACTCATTCTTAGCATCCTGACAATCTCTTTTCATTGTTTCAAAATCAATTAGTTGAGTTTCTAACAGAGTATTCCTATCACCTATCTTAGCATTAAGATCTTTAATCTTTTTGTTCTCTTTGTTAAGTGATTTTAATGTGACATGCATGTTGTACAATTCATTAGACATTTCATCAACAATATTGGCACATTCATCTTTGGAAAGCTCAGTTAGATTTGTAGAGTATACCTGGTTGCTTGCTGAACTAGCCTCTTCATCAGTTTCGTTTGCCATGAGTGCAAGATTGACAAACTCTTCTTCTGCATCTGAGTCACCTCCAGCTGCCCAATCATCATCTCTTGATATGAATGCTCTCTCCTTTTGCTTGAGAAGGTCAAAGTATTTCTTTTTGTAATCGATAGTCTCAAACTGTTTCTTTTCATTCTCAGATTTGGATTTTCTGCATTCATTGGCAAAGTGGCCAGCAATTCCACAGTTATAGCATTTGAACTTTGATCTTTCAACCACATCCTTGTTCGGTTGATAGTTTTTCTTGAATTGCCCGGCTCCTGCTGAATTCTTCTTGAATCTTAGCTTCGAAAATCTTTTTGATAGAAATGCCAAATATTCATCTAGATCTTCAGCTTCATTCTCAATTAATGCATCAGGTTCTTCAATCATCTTGTTTTTACCTTGGCTAGTTGCAGCTCCACCTTCCCAAGTTCTTTGACTTGGTGTGGCTTCTCTATTCTTCATCTTCTCTCCATCTTGGTTTGTTGGAATATTGGCTACCAAAGCTATATTTCCACCTTTCTTCTGGCTTTTCTCAATTTCTTCATCTTGTTGCAACTCGAGCTCATAGGTCTTTAAAATTCCATACAGTCTCTCAAGTGTAAAATCTTTGTAGTCTTGAGAGTTTCTCAACGAGACTGTAACTGGCTTCCATTCCTTAGGAAGAGATCTCAGAAATTTTAAGTGGGAGTCTTTGACTTCATATGTTCTCCCGTACAATTTCAGGCCATTCAGTAGTTTCTGAAATCTACTGAATATATCTGTTAAATTTTCTCCAGAATTATGATGAAAGAGTTCATACTGTTGTATGAGGAGTTGCATCTTGTTCTTTCTGACTTGTTCAGTTCCTTCACAGAGTGTTCGAATAGTGTCCCACACTTGCTTGGCAGTGGTGCAGTTGATGACATTGTCGAACATGTCTTGATCAATACCATTGAACAGTATATTCATGGTCTTTTTATCCTTCTGGACTTCCTCTTTGTCTCCATCTGTGAATTCTGCGGATAATTTGGGAATAGGCCTTCCAGCAACTCCAGTTCCTGCTGCTTCTCCAACTGCAGTGTTGGCCTTCATAGGAATATGAGGACCTCTTTCTATACAGTTTACATAACCTTCATCAACAGATAAGAGATGTAAATGCATCTTTACTTTCCAGTGAAAGTAATTATCTTTGTCAAGAACTGGTATTCTCACGCCTGAATCCTTCATTCCCATGGTGGTGATCTTTAGACTTCTTGTATGCTAGAAGCTTGCTCTGATACCAATTGTTAGGTCCCAAAGTATCGTAGAAGGGGGGTTGAATACGATACTATAAAAATTAAAAATAATTACGAGAATATATCTTTATTGATAATAAACTCGAAGGGGTGTTACAACTTCTAATCCAATGGATTAGCTTCAAAATTAGAACACTCCTAAGGATAGTTTAGGCACGAGGACCTTCTACCCGACACTGCCTGAAAGTGGGCTAAGCCGACTTTCCTACTAGACGGACTATCTAGCAGCTTACACAGAAAATATATGAGAGAGAAGAGAGAGTTGTGTGTTGAGGTATATTTTGAAATGAAATACAACAGGCCTATTTATAGATTTTAGAAAGCTACTATGAAGCTAATATACGTAATTGATTACGTATATTATCTGCCAAAATTTCTTTCACCTGCCAACCTTTCAAACTTCACCGAACTTTTCAATTTCAAGGTTTATTTTTAATTCATGTGGCCCCCACATGTTTCTTACTTTATGAATAGTACTTTTGGGTACTATTCACATGAATAGTAACTTCGGTTACTATTCACCCGGTGTGAATAGTGATTCCGGTGAATAGTAATTCCGATGTGAATAGTGATTCCGGTTACTATTCATTTTCCTCTTATTTTTGACATCCTTAAATATTCAGCTTCTGAAATGGAGGATATCAACACTGCTCTCAATCATACCTCTTTAACAGTTTTTCTGAGTTAGATACCTTGATTCCTTTGTGAAAATGTTGACGCCTAGTGCAACTGGTCTGGTTCACAGATGACTAACATTCACTCGTGGTCTTCGTATCATGTCTTTAAGAATACTGCCAAGAATTGTGCAACCATAAAAACTTTATCACTGGAATCTTTTTGCCCTTCAACTGAATCATCTGTACATCTTGTCACTGAGGCTTGA
Organism: Saposhnikovia divaricata; assembly: GCA_036435485.1. Taxonomy (NCBI): domain Eukaryota; kingdom Viridiplantae; phylum Streptophyta; class Magnoliopsida; order Apiales; family Apiaceae; genus Saposhnikovia; species Saposhnikovia divaricata. The sequence continues at coordinate 46,154,382 of CM071594.1, read as the reverse complement.
TCATTTTAATAAACTTCTTTCAGCGACTTGATCCTTGTTGGTGCCTGTTCTTCAAATTTCACGATCCCTGTATAGAGTTTATTATTTATCTTTTATCCTAGTTGAGTTATATATGTCCTCTATTACATATTACATTTTTATACTTTACATCAATTCACACAGAACCCTCAGACATAAGCATGATTGAACAATGCACACGGCCAACTAAGAAGGCGCACATTAGCAAACATAACGGAACCCTAACGGAGGAAAAGAAACTTACGAGAATCCTAGCAGCGAGCGACTAAGAAGGGCCGCACGTGGAGAGAGAATTAAGAGCCACCTCAGCAGCCGCGTGCTCAGCTTGACGGAGAGTAGAGCAATAGTGAGGACTATCAAACGTTTCGCCGTTAAAGTTAACGATAGCTTTGAATCTAGGCACGTGGTCAGGACCTTCTCGAATGGAAGTGTAAGAAGGGAGATTAAAACAGCTTCTTTGTGCCAGCTCTTGTAGCTGGTTCTTATACATCTTTGTTACTGCAACCTTTTTAATTTTTATTTTCTTTGTATGTGTAGATATACACGTACAGAATATTTGTGTGTACAGGAGAGGAGAAAGAAGGAGAGAGAGGAAGCCGGAAAAGTGTCAAGAAAGAATGAGAGAGAGAGAGAGAGAGGGAGAGAGAGAGAGAGAGAGAGAGAGAGAGAGAGAGAGAGAGAGAGATGAAAAGAGGAGGCAAAGTAGACTGTCTGTGAGAATGCCTTTATTTGTCTTAATAATAGCAATATAGAATTATTGTCTTAAATATGTACTCCTTTTTTTTATTTATACGATAGAATAATTTAAATAATCAAAATTTATTAAAAACATTATATAGTTTTAAAAATGATGAGTATATAAAATAAATTTTATTTTAAAATAATATTTGGGTATGTGGATATTTTAAATTATACAAAAATCAACACTAATTATATCTTTATATATAACTAGCAATATTGCCCGTGCTACGCACCGGCTTTAAATTTAGTAAAATATATTATTCGTTTTTTATTTTGTCTTACTTATATGTTACTAATGAAGTGTTTTTCAACAAAGTCCTTTGAGTGCATCGAATGAACAAATAATACTACTTTTTAACAATAATAAATTAACATAAACCAAGTGTTACGCTTATTGACAAAAAAGTTTAAATTAACATCTTAAAACCATATATGCAAAAACCAAAAACCAAAAGATTGAAATGAAATGTCAATAGCAAAACCAATGCAAATTAACATGTTAAAACCAAATATGCAAAAACCATAATCCAAAACATTGAGATTAAATGAGAGTAGCAAAACCCATGCAAGGGCCATTCAAACATAAAAACCAACAGTAATAAAGCAGGGAAACACAAAATCCAAATTCCATAGTAATTGAAAAACTTGAAATAAATTGAAATGATGACATAAGTCGAAGATCGCCTCCACACGTGCAAGATGTGCTAGCTTCAACAAAGAGGCAACAAACGCATCATTCACTTCTCATGTATCAAAGGATTAGAGATGTAAATAAGTTTGCATAAACAATTTAAATATTACTTAATAAGTGAAGTTTAATGTGTGAATATATGCTGAAATCAGTTGGTAGCATTACTGTACCGTTTTCATTTTCTTTGAGGTGGATTTTGCAGTATCGGGAATGTTTGCAGAAGTAGTCAGATCAATGATATTCTGAAACGATGACATAGTATACCATTAATATGACAATAAAAATAACTCATATAATATAGCAGAATTAAGTATCCAACCAAGTAATAACCATTCGTGATATTAGGCACTTACTCCTGAAAAACTGGAATGTGTGAAACCAGCCATAGTCTGCTGAGATGGTGAAGGTTCTGATGGTGAAGAAATAGGATTATGGATGTCTGAAGCATCAGTCACATAGAAAAGTTTACTATCAAGCAGAACATTATCAGAGCTTATTTGCACAGTAAAAATGAAATCTTTTTCGGTGATTCCACATATTGGTACTGGATACCCACTGGTTAATCCCATCTGTACAAATCAACAGGAATGGTTTGTATAAGCCTTAGATATTTAGGCCTGAATAACATGACTGAAAAGAACTCAAATACCTTTTTTTGTTTCAGAAATAAGAGTAGTTGCAGTTCTACCAACTACACGTTTTGCAGCTTTATCCTTGAGAATGAAGTTAAAAGCCTCTGTTGAATCTTTAGCTAACACAACAATCTTGTAATTCTTATCAGGAACGGGCATGGACTTATGACATTCTGAACACTTGTACCTACCCTCCAGTTTGTAGACACTACCATCACAAAAGGTACAGCTATCATACCACCAACTATCATTCTGTTCAACAATGATGATCTTCACAATGCAGTGATATAATTTATGTTCCATATGTATGAATTAAACAGTGTTGGAGATTAATAAAACCAAAGATAAATTGATAAATTACTTATGCCATATGTACTTTCTAACCTTCAATTCTTCAGTGTTTGTTTTCTCACCCAGCTCTTTCAGAGTTATGGTTTGAATAACTTGAGCAACTGGAGCTGGAAGTTGAGATGGTTCTACATTAACATGAACAGAACCTGTAGGACATGAATAGTTTTACTTAGAGACATGGTGTTCTATACTTGGAACTCTATAGATCATAAAAAAGTAATTTTAAGAAAATTCCAACACAAAATAAAATTCAACAAAACAGAATACATACTCTTAAATATTTTCAGCTTGCAGCTTGTAACAATTGCAATAATTGGCTTCTCTTTAATGTTATCATAAAGCTCGTTAGTCGAGATAGAAAGGTTTCCCCAAACACTTACTTTGTGAGAGTATCTACATATTTAAATCAGCATAATACTTCAAACATATGCAACCTAATTTGAATTTGAAAGAAAGAAGATCATAATAATACCGTCCATCCGTAATTCTGAATTTGACAATGTTTCTTTCACCAAACATTGTCTGAATGACCTTCACACATTCGAAATCTTCAACTACTCCAATGACATCTATAATAGATAAAATGCAGTAAAAAAAATACATGCAAGTAATTGAATTTAGAAAATAATGACAATAAAAGAAAAATGTCTTAGATTGATAACCTGTAGAGTATTCTGGAGTTTCGGGGTTCTCATAGTTGCTCACAATACCAAACAATTCACTTAAATCAATGAATTCGAACTTGTGCATTGGGATCATGAAGTCATCTTTTTCAACATAAGTGGAGTTGGAGAAGTTGATGATTATCTTTGAACTGGTAGGCCTTAAACTACCAGAGGCATCCTTTGTGTAGAAATTAGAAATAATGTAAACACATCCCTCGACAATCTCAGCAACTTTCCCTTTCCAGTTGTCGGGATAAACAAAAGCTTGAACATGGCAGTTCTAATTATACAAAAAATGAGGATTCGATAAGTATTTTGTTAGTTGTGAAATGATGGATTGATTATGTTCCAAAGTGATGAGAATGTTATCAGTTTACAACTCGTTTTAAACATACATCATCATCAAGCAGGATAAGATTATATCCCTTCAAAGCATCTTTTCCTCCAGATTGGTATGCAACGGAATCCCACATCCTAGTCACACACACCTTAATCTTCCAATTAGTGCGAGATGTGTCCAGAGAAGATAACTGATCAAACATTTTCTATGTTGTATCTGTGAAAATGTGATTTCTTATTATCAAAAAGGAGATAACAGAGATAAGTAGAAACATTCTATGAATGAACAAAATTAGTATGTCAAATAATATTAACTTACGTGGTAATCTAGTGCTGTAATGGACTGCAGGAATGATAACATATGTGTAGGTTACTGAGAATCAGTTTTCTTATATAGACTAAGAATGAAATTAGGTATTTAAAACTTGGTAATGTATATCGGATATGAATGTATTGAGGAGGTGATTAGTCTAAATTCTAACTAACTGATATCTTAAACCGAGAAAATCAAATCAATTTGAAACAAACAGTTTATATATATCCCGCGAAACATTCGATTTGATTACTATGACTTTAAACGTGATTTGTATGGATAGGTTGTTAGGCAAAAAACTTATAAAGTAAACAAATATAGTATTAATGTACATAATTTTTTATTTTAGTATAGTAATCAACATTTTGGGGAAAGATTAGAAGAACATTTTGTTTATTTATGGAAAATTCTATTTTGTTTATATATTAATGTGAATGACATTAACCTTATTATTTTCCAAATCAATTACATTTAAGTGCAATATATACAAATGACATTATCCTTAGTATATTTTCAAATCAATTACATTTAAGTGCAATATATACGAATACTCAAAAAAATTCTATACAATCATTTTAGTGACACTTTACATGTCTAAGATATCAATTATATTTTTTAGATTCTTACAGGTCATTTCAGCTCATTTCGTATTGCAGGTCATTGTGAGGAAAAACGAAGGATGACCAATAGAACGACAGATGGCCAAATCTTTTAAATATTGTGACATGTAACGACGCGAACCTGAAACTGTAGGTGGAATAATTATTTTTTACCAACATGGTCTGGATTGGTATCACACTATAGAATTTCATACTAATAAAACTGGATAAGCTTATAGTAATCAATAGTTTGGGAAAAAAATATTGGATAATATTTGTTATGTATGGACAATTCTAATTTATGTATATATTAATATATTAATTTGAATGTCATTAATATATCCAAAATAAGAAAAATAGGAAAATAAATTCTTCTAATACAAATTTGAGAATATTTAAATAGAATTTGGAGATATATATTGATAAATATTGTCTACTGGTGAATTTTACTTTCACCAATGATGAAATTATTACTGATCTTAAGGACGATAACAAAGCCTCATGTTACTGAAAATTATCTGGATGAAGGACATCCTTTCAATTTAACATATCTGGTCGCTCGGTCATTTGTAGACTTTACATTGATTCTGGTCTAATTGGACGCAAGACAATCAATGACACGGTTGGAGGATTGTGTGCTAATGGTGGTGGTGCCTTCTGTTAGATAATCTGCAATAAATACAAATAGTTTAATATTTGTGCATGTGTGAGTAACAGTTATGTGTATAATTAAAACAAAAAAAAGAGGAGACAAGGAACGAAAAAACCCGAGTTCAGTGCGTGACTGTCTCCTTAAAGCGTATTAGCCCCCACCGTATGTGTGAGCGGACCGCCTCCCAGGATAAAACGGATTGCAGTGAGGCTACATAAGAGCGTCACTCTCAGCGAGCTTAAGACGAGCAAGAACTATCACTAGAGGAAGAGAAGAGACTGTATATGAGAAGAGGATGTGTGTTTTCGAGTATTTAATCCTAATGCTCTAGATGAGTATTTATAGGATGAGAAGACTTGTGCGCTGCACAATTGCCTTAATTAATTAGCCGCGCTAATCAATTAAATCGGTGGTAATTTCCTTAACACAATTGCCTAAATTAATTAGCCGTGCTAATCAATTAAATCGGTGATAATTTCCCTAATTAATTAACCGTGTTAATTAATTATGTTAAGGCGGTGGCAAAAAATCCGTAGTAAAAACGGAATTGATTTTACCGAATCAATGAATTCAATTTATAATCGAATCCATATTCCAACAATCCCCCACATGGATGAGATTGATATCATAGTAGCACACACCAGACAGACACAGAATTTGATTTGGTGATAATTCTTCGATCAGATATAGCATACGATAGGTAGAGGTTTGCTCCTTGAACCTTCGCTTGAGTAAGCATACCGACCTTACTGGTAGACAGTGGAGGTTTGCTCTTTGAACTGTTCGACCATTTGTGAAAGCGATGATATACTTATCACTATATCCTTTCTGACTCGTTCAGCTCTCATGATTATGTCCATGGAACATCGTCCTGGTTCTGCAGGAGTTTCTAAAGAATTATGCCTCGCAATTCTCCTTTGAAGCGACCCCACTTCTCTCCCACATAGGTGATCTTTATCTTATAAAGTAACCCGCGTTTACTCAACCGAATTTCATGCAATCAAACTTGAATTCCGTGTATTCGTCAAAGATCATTAAAAGCATAAAGCTTAACCTCGTACCATACGGGTCTCACTGTTTCTTCATCATAGGAATAGGCCAGGGGTTACCCCCATAGTGATTTAGTCATCATGATTTAGTTGGCCCATTGAACCAAGTTCTTGGGACCTCCAGTCAGCAATGGTTGGGTGTCCACCATGATGTCGTTAAGCAATAGGCTAAGGCCCATCCCTCTCGATGTTTTACAACTATCTCTCGGTATAACCAGATTCTCTTGGTTTAACCGGATTATCTCAGTTTAACCATCTGGTTAGTGGATCCACAACATTATCATTTGACTTTACATCGTCAATCCTGATAATTCTCGTTGAGAGTAGTTGTTTAATGATATTATGTCTTCGTCATAGAGGCGAGACATACCATTACACACACAACAATATAATCTCCCAATTTGCAAATTATTTACATAAAATATGCATATTGAAGACACATTTTCTTGTCATTTAGGAATATCCTTTACAAAGTGACTACCAATTCACCCTCTTACACGCATATATATTATGCAATAGACTCGTATTCCATCATGAATCGAGCTATGTTTAATCGTCTATCTAGGATTCCATGACATGGCTGCTTTCGTTAATGTGAACTATATTCACAAGTGACCTTTAAGTTCTTAAAGTCAAACATCTAACATCCATACTATATCCACATAGTACAATTAGATGTCTTTTACAATGCAGCCCAAACTCACGAGTATATCTCAAACACCTTAGTCTCATTGCAATCACATTCAAGAGACTTCCATTTGACTCGTGCATCTACTCAGTTTATCCACTGTGTAGCCTATGTCTAATTTTGTACAATTTTAAAATGTACAAAAAACTTCCAATCATTCTTGAGAGATCATTGTTCATCTATACTTGGATAGATACATCATACATATTCATTCTAGCTATACTAAATTTAGTTACGTTGATCTCTTCAAGATTCACATCACCAACGTGTGACACGTATCCTTTTGGACTTTTAAAGTTTTTAAGATTTTATTCTCCAAAATCAAAACTTCAAGTCTCATCCAAATTGCTAGAGATGATCATCTTGTCATTACTTCTCATAATGATTTGATCACTCACGTGCAATAACTTTTATCATCTCATGTGTAAATAACATATACACACCTGTCAATTCTTTGATTTTCTATCAATTTGACATCTCAACATTGGCATATGTCACATTTTGGTAATTACTTACCAGTCATCCGCTAAGACTTCAATTCGTCATTGACATTACCAATTTTTAGCGTTTCAAAAATTGGCAATTTCAGTTTACCTTATTACCAAATTTAAGCATCCCCAAACTGGTAATACCCATTATCTAGTTACCAATTTGAGCGTCCTCAAAGTGGAAAACTAAGTCATTTATTTTGAAGCCATTGCTTGTCGTAGCAACATCAAATTTTATATGCCACTGTTTTTGTGTCTATTTCGATTCACAAAATAATTCACCTAGTCATAGTCTTTCTATGCTTGTCTTAGCAACAAACCCTCAGGTTATCTCACGTAGATTTCTTTTAAATCTCTATTTAGAAAGACTTTCTCAATGTTCATTTGATATACTTCTCAATTTCGCAACAAGATAATTTTAAGTATCACCTTAATGAACCTCATTCTCGTAAATCGAGAAATACTATCTCAAAACATATCAGGTCTTCACTTTGACTGTAATTTATAATTATCAGTTTGACCTCATACTTTTCTTTACCCATGTATCTATTTTTCAATTTGAAAAATCTGTTTGGGTCCTAATGGTATCTATCTCGCAAGAAAATCCATATAATTTCAAACATGATTCTACTTAAAAGAACCACTCTCTCTATTCCTTAACATCAACCACTCTCTCTATTCCTTAACATCCTTTTCCCCCACAAGGGATAGAGAGTTCATATAATGCTATAGTCCATTTTCTAGCACACATGTTAGAAAATCTTGACTCATTGACTTCTTAACTTTGGCCAATTTCCCTCTTAATATCTTCTTTCATCAAAGAATTATTAGAGGAACACGTAGCTTTTTCAAGCTTTGAGGTTCACCACTAAGCAAATCGTTAAGACATTCGGGACTATCGAATTTCTTATCCTATGTCTTTTGCTCTGTTTAGGTTCATTCTCACATTAATCCAATTTCATTTGGATCACTAACGAATCTATGTGGAAGTACTTAGCTTAATAAATAAACATTCCCAGATTCCGTAGTTGCATACAAATTAGAATCTCATTATTTAGATTCATGTATAGGATATCATTAGACATAATCGTTGTCTATATCCATCCAAAATACCTAGATTATTTTGGATCACTTTTAACCTTTATAGGTATCAGTATCAAGATATCTTCAAGATACCCCCACAATTCAATTATTTCTAGGAATGCTTCATTACATTCTAGAGTTCGTTCATAGAAAATTCTCTTATTTTCTCTTCAAGATACCCCCACATTTTTAATATTTCTAAAAAAATTTCATTACATTCCCGTAATATCAGGAAATTCAACTATTTCCTTTCATGGTATCTCGTCTTGTTTAAAAAAAATAATTAGTCTCTACACGACTAACATCCTCATATTCAGTGATAGTCTGAATTGAAGAACATCGCTTTTGCATCTCCATTAGAGAGCAATTCAACATGCACTTACTCCATTAAAATAATGCGAGTAATGTGCACTAACCTCATGAATATATCCACATTGTGAACAAAATCACCCAGTGGTTATTCAGTATCAAAATCAATCATTACCATTTTAACTAATATCCTCAGATTCAGCGATAGACCGAACTGATCACAATCATTATGCATCTCCAATTAGAGCGTAACTTGAGCCTTCAACTACTCCATCTACCTTATGTGAGTAAGGTATTGTGGCCTCATTAATATTCACGTTATGAAACAAAATTCACCCAGTGATTATTGTGGCCTCATTAATTTTCCGTAGTAAGTTGGTTTTCAGTCTCGAGTTTATAGAGTATATTATTTTCTATAAAACTTCATATTTACTCTTTAATGAGTACACATAATCAATATATTACTATAAAGTAATTACACAACTTGTTACCACCTCTCACTAGAGCAGGTTTCAAACGACCATGATCCCATCATAAAGAGATTCCCAATTTTTCCTTGAAATAAATACTTCAAATCAACATTCATCAATGGTTTGATTTCCAGGTTGTCGGAGAAGACACATGGTCTCACTTAATACCCGACTTCCTTACAGGCATGGTCTGTTGTTGACAAAATCTCCCCATATCGAAATCATTGAAAATTCGTATTTAATTCCGTGTTTCATAAACACATAAATCTCATAATCGTTTTGTTTAATTATAAAATCTCGAGTCATTACAGATTTTATCTTGTTTTTATTAAAACCTCTCAGGTATTAATATCATGTTCAAAGAATTTTCTTGTTCTTCTCACTGAAAAATTCAACCACTGAATTTCTCTTAAATTTCAATTTGATTCAGAAAAGAACCTAATTTCTTGGCTCACCAACTGGTATAACCAGTATAACCAAAAGATGTCCGAGGAAGAACATAAACTTCCAATAAACCCATATTCAGTGATCCTTGATCAACTGATGCATTAGGGTCACCATCATTCTGGATTTCTCCAAATTTCAGCATACAGAACTGATCGCAATGCCGTATTAGGTATCACATGGATCACCATAATAGGCTCGTGTGTCACTGCCGCAGCAGACCGACACCAACAAGAGAATATATAATTTAACTGGAAAAACGAATCCAACCAGAAAATTATAAATCTCGTGCCGACCCTCATCCTGTACTTAATAAGTTACAGGCCTGTTAGGTTTTTCAATATCTCGAAACATCCGACCAAGATTGATAATTCCAAAGAAATTTCCTCGCAAACAAACAACAAAAAATGGTTAAATCAATAATTAAGCAAATAATTTTTTCTCACTTAAAAATTATTACTTAATTAATACAACCGTACTGATTATTTAAATAATTAATACCACAATTATTTAAATATACATATAAATCTTGGTAAACCTTGAGGATCAGCCAAACACATTACCCATTAATATCTAAACAAATATTAATAAGATTTTAGCTTGGATGATTATTGCCTGCAAATAATCAAACATAATTAAATAAATTTAATTATAAAAGGATGCTAAAATCATCATTTGTGTGGGGGATTGTTGGAATATGGATTCGATTATAAATTGAATTCATTGATTCGGTAAAATCAATTCCGTTTTTACTACGGATTTTTTGCCACCGCCTTAACATAATTAATTAACATGGTTAATTAATTAGGGAAATTGCCACCGATTTAATTGATTAGCACGGCTAATTAATTTAGGCAATTGTGTTAAGGAAATTGCCACCGATTTAATTGATTATCGCGGCTAATTAATTAAGGCAATTGTGTAGCGCACAAGTCTTCTCATCCTATAAATACTCATCTAGAGCATTAGGATTAAATACTCGAAAACACACATCCTCTTCTCATATACAGTCTCTTCTCTTCCTCTGGTGATAGTTCTTGCCCGTCTCAAGCTCGCTAAGAGTAACGCTCTTATGTAGCCTCAATGCAATCCGTTTTATCCTGGGAGGCGGTTCGCTCACACATACGGTGGGGGCTAATACGCTTTAAGGAGACAGTCACGCACTGAACTCGGGTTTTTTCGTTCCTTGTCTCCTCTTTTGTCTGTTTTAATTATACACATAACTGTTACTCACACATGCACAAATATTAAACTGTTTGTATTTATTGCAGATTATCTAACACCTTCTCTACAATTTCATTATGAATACAAAAATACTTTACGTGATAAACTCATTTGAAAAAAAAGAAAAGAAAACCGACATCTATCTTCAGCTATTGTGTAACACCCCGTCCTAGATTAAATAGATTAATAATATTCATTTGTTAAAATATATTTATTTAAAGTAGTTAAGAGATTAATTATGATTTGGTAATCGAGTTTTAGTACTTTGACTAAGGAAAGGAAAAAAAACTGTTGGACTCATAATGTAATGAATTGTATGGTTTGAGTTAGTAAATAGAATGGATATGAGATCATATTGTGGGTTTAGATTTATTGGATTCAATAATCTAAATTAGTGTATATTATTAATGTAGGTCAACGTGAACAAATGTAAGAATTAATTATTTTCATTCCGAATATTTATTAGAGAGAAAAATTTAGAATTAGTATGGACTTTTTGGAGTTAAAGGAAAACAAAGAGGAATTTTAATGAGGTGATTATTAAGGAAATTAATAGATGATTAATGATATGTAATTAATTACGAGTAGTTAATGGTATTTGATGGGTTTTAAGATCAAGTATTTACAAATATAAATTTGAAAGTGATTTTAGAATTTAGATGGGCTGAAGGAGATAAAAAGATATTGTAATGGGCTAGACAAGTTATAATAGGATTTGAGAATGGATCACTGTTGTATTGATCCAGAGATTAAAGGATTGATAGTTGTTAGATATAAAAAGAAGTTAAAAGCCGTGAGAAGGAAAAAAAATGGCAGCTTCTAATAGAAGACTTAGATGAGTAAGCGCGGCAGCCAAAGTTTGTAACACGTGTTTGGTGTTATATACGTGTCTGCAAGTGAGATAAAGATTAGTTAGGTTATGTACCAATTTACGTACAAAACTCATACATAATAACAAGAGGAGAAACAAGTAGAGATATGCAAAACACACGACAGGAGCTAGACAAAAGTTTAACCTGGGAACACTTTTGTTTCTTTCGGTGAGGGATGTACCAAGTTTGGTTGGGAGAAAAATACATGGAAGTATTTGGATTGGTATTCAACTTTCTAAGCAATCAAGTGTTCTGCGTTTCTTTATTTTGGTGTTGCTCTAGGTCGTGTAAAACATACAGGTAATCAGTTTCATTAATACTCATGTCCAGATTTATAGTGGGTATAATATGAATTATAAAGCAAAGCTATAATTGGCATGAGATGAGCTATTAGGCATCTGAAAACTAGTTCGGTGGGAGCTTGTTTAATGTTTGATTTAAAAACAAATCACATATTTGAATTCCTTGCGCAAAAAATATATGAAATGGCCTCTAAAATCATGTCAAACGGATTAATATTCATTGAGTTATAGCCGGTCAAACCTTGGCCATGAGAGTTGACTTCGAGGAGAGAGAAACTGCAAGTTTTGTGAGGAAGATGATGACGTGGCAGGCTATAATTGGTTGAATTGTTGAAAATTAGAATTTAATTTATTTATGGGATGAAATGGAAGAATTGGGAGAAGTGCTTAATATGAAAGTTTTAGTAAACAACTTTATGGATTTAATGGTGAAATCGGATTTTTGGTTTGAGCGATCGAAAATTTATTTAAATTTTAGGTTTTAATTTATGGTGGAAAATAGCTTGTTCCAAAGAAAAAAAATGTTTAAACATGTTTAATAATTGTGAAAATTTTACAGGAAATTTACAATAATATAAGGAGAATAATAAGAATGTTTGACGTGAGAAAAATCAAGTTTTGGGTTGATTCTTGAATTTAGATCTAGTTGTAGCTTAATTAGTTGATAAATAAAAATGAATAATTCATGACATGATAAGTTCATAGAATATTATGGCTGTTATGCGATAATATATTATTTTAAGATGTAGGAGATGTAGAGATGGGGTTTATTGATTGGATTAAATTTACGAGTAGGTTCGAAAGTGGTACGTAGCGACGGAGATAGTGAAGATTTGGTAACATAAAGACTTTTTATTAGTATGAAGTTGTTTATTGAAACTTGAGATCAGAAGGGAGTTTAACAATGGAAGCGAGATGAGGTAAGTATATACTGTACTGATTTACTATTGTGAATGATTGAATTGATTTTTGAAATATCGATGATTTGTTGATGATTTATCGGCAAAAATTGAGTATTCTTACATTGATACTGTGAATTGATGATGCTTCCTTATTGGAAGTAAAGCTAAACCAATTGTTTAGCTGGCCGGGATCCCCACTAGTAGAACTTGTGAATCTATCATGTTTGAATGCTCAGTTTTCAATGTGATCAATTATTTTGTGAATACTGTACAGTGTATATTTACTGAGCTGTGTAGCTCATCCTTTTATTTCCTAAATGTTAAAGGAAAGAATTTTTGGGAAGAATTATGGAGAAATATTAAAAATAGGGTCGACTCGAGAATAAGTGCTTCGGGTGAAGATGCGTAGAGCTCTGTAAAATTTATGTTACAACATGTGTTTGAGGTTTGTAGCAAGGATTTTAAAGGTATATAAACGGAAGAAATTGTAAATATATCATTAAATTAAGTTCAATTATGGTAAGCGTTTGTGAAGATGAAGGTTTGGATTTGATGGACACCCGGTCCGGGCCCAATTTTGGGACTTCCGGGACCGGGGGCGTCACATATTGCTTAATTGAAAAAAATAACCATCGACACATCAAATAAATACATAAAACCTGGAAGAACTTAGACAATTAGATGGAAAATCTTAAAACTTGACAATATCTTGTAATTATTTTAAATTGGAAAAGACTAACAAACTACATCCAAAGATGTTTATTTCAATAAAAAAATAACGCAAAAGATGCATTCTTTTCTATTTGATTGTGGAAATAATATTTAAAACTTCAATTTAATCATATCGTCTGAAGACATATTGCAAAAATATCAAATTGCAAGAACAGGAACTGGGAAACCTGTAATAATGAGCCTGAATAAGAAAGTTTAATATTATCAGTCAATCACACCAAACGATAAATTAAATTGGTTTTAAATAAATAAATATATATTACCGATTCCTAACACGCCTAACTGCTTCATAGCCAATGTTAATAAAAAAATTGCGATGCATCCAAACTGCTGACTTGAACCATACCTGATTATAAAGATTTGTGAAGAAGATAAGTTATTTACATTATTTTTATTGATCTACTAGAAATCAATAATAATAAAAATGTACATATTAAAATAATGATGCACAAAACAAATATTACCATGAACGACGCATGGCCGCATGGATGAGAAAATGACAATAGGAGGGGGATCAAAATGTTGTTGAAATAATGGTCCAAAAGTTTCAAAATGATCATCCAAAACAATAACTATGACAGAATTCCTGTGAATTGGAAGAATTTAAAGTAAATAAAATACACAATTACCAAACGAATATTATAAGAAATAAAAAAAATACATAGTAGATTGTTAACCTGCCATCGTAAAGTTGCATTCGAACAAAATTTCTCTCACCACTGGCTGCGTAAATTACTTTAACTGGTTCAACATTGAGAATAGCACCAACAACATCTAATCATGTATACATTGGTTAAAATATAAAAAAATATACATTATAACTCATTAGTCAATAAAACATTAAGAATAAAGTACGCACAACACCTATGGAATACACAGGTGTCTCAGCTGCAACATATTAAGTCAAAAAATTGTATAGATCACTAAGCTCAACCACTTCAAACTTATGCCTTGGTAATTATACTGGCTTCCAGCGGAACTGGTTGAATAGTGGTAAAAATTGAAAAACTTATCGACATATTAGATGATACAGGCCTAAGTGTTCCTGTTGCCGTTGTTGTCACAAAATGTTGGAAGTCATAAATATTCCCTTCGAAAATCATATTATGATAAGCATTCCAGAGAGGATTGTGTACAAAAGCATGAATATGATAATCCTGGAAATAATAAAATAAGCATATAATTAATAACTATTAAACAATGTTAAATATCATGTGTCATTGAAATACTAAAAAAGTATACCTCTGCATCAAGCAAAATCAGATTGAAACCCAAAAGATTTCCATCATTTCCAGTTGAGGGCCACATACGTGTAATACGTACACGAATCTTCCAATCAGTCCTTGTATTGTCGATGAATTCAAGTCAGTGAAACATATATGGTATAATAAACATTACATGAGTATTCATAGACATTTAAGCTCTATGTGAATGTTGTTAAGATGAAATGATCATTCAAATTATAATAAGTAATATTGTAGTTAATTATATTGTGCTTTACTCACCTCTGATAGCAATGTAGGAGAAAATGGGGTATTTTGATTACTTGGTAAGAACTTTTCTCATAGAGATTTCAATGTGAAGATAAGGTGAAAAACCATTTAATCTGGTCAAGATAAATGATATTGATTGATAGATAATTATCATGATCATACAAAATCAATTACAATAAAAAAAATTAATACAAAAATAATCGTCCATAATTTGTGACATCTAATCAGATATATTAGAATATCCATAATATTCCATCAAAACCTAATATCGAAAAACATTTTAAAATATTCAAATTTTATATAATTCATATAATTGTGAGCATTTTTTTTTAATTTGACAAATTAGAGGAAAAAAATGAAATGTATTTTGGATTGGAGGGATAGTTTTGGGATGTATTTTTTAAAAAGAAATTTAACTTTGGAAAACACTAATTTATCTAATAAAAAAATGTATCTAACTTTATATTAATTGACATTCTTGGGAATTTGTGTTTAATATTAAGACTGATTAGTGTCCTAAAAGTAAAACACATCCTTTACTATAGGATATACACAACTTTACATATAAATTATATATCCTAAAGGAGAAAGAAAAGAGTTAAAAACCAATTTTTGCATGAACAACTGGCGGCAACTTGAACCAATTGAAGCAATCGATCAATTCATAACCGCTTCTATCAAACTCCGATCATCATAGTACAGGTATTCTGATTATATTCAGTTAAAGTTTCGGTACAACATCAATTCGTATGATCGACTTGAAAAATCTAAGGTTTATTTACATTGACAGTTGTGTTTATGTATTCCAGTTATGTTCTACATACTATATGAACTTCTTAATAGGGTTAAGATTCTTGATTACGTCTATATTATGTTAATCTTTAAATCATTTATGAGTATAGTTACTTAAACCCATATCCATATCTGCTATTTTGCAAGATTCTGAAAATGGATTTCGTATTTGGTGTAGAAACTCAATGACTGTATGATAACCTGTAGTTAAGTACATAATCGATAGTATGATTAAGTAAATTAAGACAATTTTCATAAAACCCTAAACTTTTGTATGCAGGAAAATTATGACGAATAGGACATCAAGTTTGGCTATTGAAAGTTTGGCTATTGAAAGTGGCATGGTTTGACGTGGACCCGTGGTCATCACACGGGTCTAGTTTCACATAATTTTGAAAAGATAAATATTATTAAAAAAAACATTAAAAGTTTTGGTACCTATTTTCTAGTACCTATTTTTTGGTACTTCGTGAATTTACTTATTTACCCTTCATTATAAAAAAAATAAATACATCTAAAATAAATAATAACATAATATAATTAATGGTAATTAGTCGATTACCTTTTTCACATTTATTTTTAGTTGAAGATATTACCTTTTATAAACACTTAAAAATATATACCCGAAAATATCACACCATAATTTTCAAGAAAAATATAATACCTAAAATAAATAATAACATAATATAATTAATGGTAATTAGCTGATTAACATAATAAAATTAATGGTAATTAGTCGATTGCCTTTTTCACATTAACATAATAAAATTAATGATAATTAGTCGATTGCCTTTTCCACATTTAACTTTAGTTGAAGATATTACATTTTATAAATACCTAAAAACATCACTACAGAATTTCAGCAGATTAATCAATTTTGGTTCAGAATGTTTGTATCAGTATAATATAGTTCCATTTACTCTAAATTTCAGCACATTGTTGCCTGTAGCAAAGAATGTTTAGGCAATTAGCTATATAATTGGTTTATTTTCTTAATATAGTATGACACTGATATTGTTTTTTTATAAAACTTTCGGCTTTAGTATTCAATTATTCATCGATTTATTGGATCAATATAAAATCAGAGGTGTTGAGATCAAGTATATGATGGTTTTTCGTTTATTGAGATTAAAGAGTAGTGTTAGAGGTACAAAATTGGGTACCAAAATTTGGTACCAAATGACATGTTACTAATTACTTGGCATTTTGGGATGTTTTAATTGGATGATCCTGGCGGGTCCACTACAATTAAACCAATCAAAACAATGTCACGTCGTTTTCTAACAATTTTTGATACCCAATTTGGTACCTCTAGCATTTTTCTTAAATGTATTGATGACTTTTCATTTATTGAGATTAAGTGTATGATGTTTTTTGTTTATTGAGATTAAGTGTATGAATGTTTTTCTTTATTGAGATTTAATTTATATTGACAACAATTGACTGCACTTTCTTTTCTTGTTATTATAGCAACGAACAATAACAATGAACTGTGAAATATGTATAGGCTTGGTTGCCACGGACTTGCAACGGTATTGTGACCTTTATTCAGGCATCGTGTGTAAAGCTATAGATTGTGACTCATGATTATATTTGATTTCTCTACATAATGGCGTATATGATATAAGTTATATATACCTATAAGTTCATTGGTCTAGCCCACTGTCCATTTTATTGGGCCGCACAACACCCATTAACTCCACATTAGTATGATATTGTCCGTTTTGGGTCATGGCCACGCCCACACGAATTTGTTTTTGGGCTCCTCCCAAAAGGCCTCATACTAATGGAGTTGTTTGGCTGCTTATATTCAAGATAATTCTTCTTTATCTTATCGATGTGGGACTTGGGTTGACACCCACTAACCACCAATCTTGTGACCCTCATACCGCCACTACTAATTTGTGGCTCCTCATCTTGCGGGATACGTCGCCCGAGCACCTCAGTGTTAGGAAGACTTTCAGCACAAGCCATCCAAGATCTCCAACCGCAGTTCTGGAGAGCCTCCCACACCACACAACTTGCAGCCCGCAACACCCATTAACTTCACATTAGTATGATATTGTCCGCTTTGGGTCATGGCCATGCCCGCACGGATTTGTTTTTTGGCTCCTCCCAAAATGTCTCATACTTTATGGAGTTGTTTGGCTGCTTATATTCAAGATAATTCTTCTTTATCTTATCGATGTGGGACTTGGGTTGACACCCACTCTACACATTTATCAATCAAGTCCATATATTATTAGGT
Source organism: Saposhnikovia divaricata (assembly GCA_036435485.1). NCBI lineage: Eukaryota > Viridiplantae > Streptophyta > Magnoliopsida > Apiales > Apiaceae > Saposhnikovia > Saposhnikovia divaricata. Next base: position 46,136,285 of record CM071594.1, on the reverse strand, counting down.
TTACTCGAACCTTCCTACAGTAACTTTTTACATGATCAGTTTGACTTGCATATATAAATAATGTGATTAGGATGCTTGATATTGTTTTTGTAGCAATGTAGCATACATAAACACAAGCAGTGTTGGGTCAGTGTTTAGACCCAAGTACTTCCTTAAAATAAATAAAAATAGGATCATGATAATTCTTTCCATAAGAACATCATTTAAATCTTAGTGTGATTTTATATATCATACTTATGTATCACTATTTATAAGTGCATTGCACCCTTTCTGTCTTGTTAACCTTTAACACAACAAACATGCTAGTCGATTGCTCAGCTGGTTTAACAATTTGTTCTAGTTAATTTCAGTTGGCAATGTACCAAAAAGAGTAGATTACTGGAAATCATATGCATCACTTGCAAATGTAGATAACCGAAAAGAAGAATGACGTTGATAGATGCTTAAACGAAGAACTTTTCAAATAAAAAATGTATCCATCAAAGATGGCCAAACCAACCCAACCCGACCTTTTAATACATAGAGTTGGATTAAAAATTTATTTTCCATGAGTTGGGTTAAAATTTTCCAAATCATTGAAAATAGGTTGGATTGAGATTTTCCTCTAACGTACTCGATCAACCCGATCCGTGTACACCCCTATATGTACATGATAAAATGAATATATTAAAAAACATTAAGAAGTGTTTGGTAACTTAAAAACTCCTCTGGATTTTAGAAATGTTTTAAAATTCAATTTTCGATGCATTAGTCCGGTCTGGACAACTTCTTTCTTATGTGTGCTCCAACGCTGAATTTGCAAGCCCGATCCTTTTTACATTTTTTGGTTACTAGGATTACTGAGCCCAAACCGTAGCAAATGCCGCTTCTTTTGAGTTGGGTTTTTTACTTTTTGTCCTTTTTTTTTATAAATACTCAACAACCAAATCCAATGCAAATCTAATACTACGTTCAAATGGTAACTTAGTTTAGTAACAAAAATTGAATTCAAATTTAATATGCTAAACATCAGAATTTTCGTAGTTCTAATCACATTCCATAATTACATTTGTTAAAATCTAAAAAAAAATTACAGTATTTAAATTGGGAACATAGAAGTCGATCTAATTTAAAAATTAGATGAAGATAGGTTTTTGCAATAAAATAATTGATCGCATGTTTTGCTGGAGACGTTATGTATTGAGTTCTTTTCAGAATTCTATTTACTGTTAAATCTCGATAAATGAATACGTTTAGGATCGAAAAATTTTATTCATTAATTGAGATTATTCATTTATCGAGATCAAAATTACATTGTCTCTATTATATCGAGATCGGAAAAAATTATTAATTTGATGAGGTTATTCGTTTATCAAATATTAATTTATCAAGGTTCTACTGTACCATAAAAAAAAAAAATTTCACACTTAATCATCAATTAAATGTACCAAGAAAAAATAGAAGGATAAGAAAAATCTATATATTATAAATTTTTCCATAACTTAGGTTAGGTATTCAAATTTAAGTTTGACAAAAGTTTTTAACTTTATTTTATTTTGATTCATGAACCATGATTTTCAATTTTAGTTTAGGTTTATATAATTAGTATTCATATTTAGGTTTATATAACATGGTGGTAAGTAGGAATTTTTAACTGATCCATGTATTATTTATTTTTGAAATTTAGTATCCATATTTATTTTTGTACAAAAATCATATTTTTATTTGATCCTTTTATAATTATATAAATTCTATATAAAAATTTAACTATCAATAATGTTATTTATAATGTCCGTGGTAAGCTCATTAAAAAAATTAGAATTGATCTTTTAATTTAGATAAGTTCATTAGAGCAAATTTTCATATAATATATATTATAAAATATCTGAATTTAGTTGTATTTATTATAATATTGAAAACTAACACCTTTTTTATTAATATTATTTCTTTTACGATTATTTTTTAATTTTAAATATACAATTATTTTTTTATTTGCCATTATAACTATTTTAATATGTATATTTTTAAAATAATAATATTTTAAAATATCAACAACTAGTTATAATCTGAGAAATTGACCAAATTCACACAAAAATATAACCCAATTGCCCAAATTATCCATTGTCGGTAATAGTATTCTTTTTATCCACTCGTCAACACATTCCGGAAATGCGTATAGTTAGATAATAAAATTACTTCTGCTCCACATTACATACTGTATAAAACATGCGGTCATGCGGATATGGATCGCATTCTTCATCTTCAATATCAAATAGACATCCACCAACATGGCTTTAATTACAAATGAAACTATAAAGACATCCCATCCATTGCTCCACTAAATAAGTACGGTCTTCCCTAGTGACGGATACAGAATTTTACCTATGGTGTGTCAAATACTTAAGACATACATAATAAAAAAATTGATTCATATAATAATAAAAAGTGTTCAAAAGTTATTACAATTGTTCTCGACGAATTTTCATATTTTGATACCTATCTATAATATCACTCATCTTAACATTCAAAAACAAATCACTCTCTTGATAAATAATCATTCAACATTTGATCTCCCATGCTATTGCATAGTTTAACTTTCACTTGTCATTCCAGAAAACACTTTCTCAACACTTGCAGTTGCAACAAGAAGAATCAACATTAACTTTAACAACAAATACACCCTTTCATGAGTCATAGACTTTCCTGTCTCAACAAGTTTCATTGAAAGCTCAACAAGATTTTTTAAATCCCAAAACCTCTCATCTTCTCTAATAGAAACGATAAAATTCTCAAGAGAATGCTCGAAGAATAACAAGTTTCATTGAAAGCTCAACAAGATTTTCCGTAGTCGGTTTCTTGGTAAAAAAAGTTGAGATATCTCGGGTACCTGATCTTTTCATTGTACTAATGTTGAAGCAAGCACTGATCTCTGGAAGAAATAAGAGATTTTCAAAAAACTCACTACGACATTTCAACAAACACTTTGTAGTCTTTGTTTTTCTTTATCAAACTGAAAATTTTGATGAATCTAAAGCCCAATGAATCAAAAGCATATAGCTCAACAACCAACAAACAGTAATATAAATGCCGGAATCGAGATTCTTATTTCACTGCATTAGCCGCATCTACAAGTGTTTTCCCCCTAGCTAAGTTTGTTATTTTGTAGATAATCTTTCCCCGGTTTTTCTAATTATGTGTATGGGCGTTCTTTGTAAGCTCGGTCCATTGAGACCCAACAATAAAAAAAAATCAATTTTTTTTATAAAAATAATGGTGTGTCAAATGACACACCTTGCACACCTTTCCCTCCGCCACTGGTCTTGCCTAGATTTTATTTGATAATATTTCATATTTTGGGATTTTACTTAATTTTTATTCTTGAATGGTAAGAGGCATGAATTGTATGATGGTTTATGGTTATTAATTTTTAATAATGGAATTGAAATAAATGATCAATCAAAGATTAGATTTATTAATAAACTATGAATATACAAGAAAAATTGGAAAATAAGAAAGTAAAACTACAAAAAATAAAAGATGCTTTAAAAGAAGAAATATATTCACAAATAAAATATTTAGAATATAGTGAAAAAGAAACTAACCTGGAAAATGATATAAAAGCATTAGAAAATATAATAAGAAAAGAAGAAACAAAATCTAAGAAAATATGGATAGATATGGGAAATGGATGGAAAAAACGCATTAATATACCAAAAGAATGAATAATCCGAATAATTTTGATAAAATACAAGAATTATGGGAAGAAATAATAGTAAAAGAGAATTTAAAAAATATAGTAACAATAATAGATGAAATCAGGAATGATCAATCTCAAATAAGAAAAATAATAAGGGAAGAATTATCTGATTTATGGAATATATCTGAAATACCAACATTTAAAATAATATTAGATAAATTAGCCAAATTAGAAAAAGAATTACAGACAAACGTACAAATAATAAAAAACCAAGATAGTAGTGAACAATTAGAAATGGTACCCATAAATGCTTGGAGAAGAATTAAGGAACCTATTATGGTAAATATAAGTAAAATGAAACCTAAAATATCAGAATCAGCAGATAAAGTATTAAAAAATTTATCTCTCTTACAAAAGGAAGGAAAATTTTAATGGACAAACAAGAGTATAATGTAATAACATTTTTGAGAGATCATGGAAAAGAAATATTAGAAAGAGACAGATATAAGTATGAACCAATAAGAAGAGAATCAAAAAATATAGAAGCTAATATTACTAAAGAAGAAAAAGAAACTATAGAATATTTAAAATTAAAATTAGAAAAACAAGAAAAAGAGTTAGAGAAAGTAAAAGAGGAAAATAATAAACTTAAAGAAAATACTAACGAAGAATGGTTTAATAAATATAAAAAATATAAAGACAAATATAAAATTGTTAAAAAAGAACTAAAAGAAACTAAAAGAGAATTAAAACAGGTAACATATGAATTACATCAAGAAATGGAAGAAACTAAAAAAGAATTAAACTTTTTAAAAGAAGAAATTAGGAAATTTAAAGGAAAAGAATCGATAATTATTGGAGAAAGTTCTCAAAGGAATAATGTAAATACAACTAGTGATTCAGAAAGTTCAAATGATAGTTCTAATAAAAAATATGTAAATTTTATAGAAGAATCAGAAAGTGAAGGAGGATCAGAAGTAGAAAAGGAGAATAATCAAATAATGCAAGCTTTAAGAAAAATGAATAACGTAAGTGCAATAATAAAAGAAGAACCTGAAAGTGATGAACCAATAGAAACAGAAATGGAAACAGATGAAACAATGAAAGAAGATATAGATAATTATCAGGAAGAAGAATTATATGACCCAAATTTAGAAATAATAACAAAAGGAAGTAATAAAATTCCCAAACATATACCAATGGGACAACATGCAGAATTCAAAGAATTTGTAGGATCAATGTCACAAGGTGTTAATTTAAATGGTTATTTCTTAAACCTAGATAATGTATATGAAGAACAAGAAATTAGTAGAAGAATTACATATTGGAATCTTGGAACGTATATAGCTTTAATGAGTTCTACACATACCAACAATTTAGAATATATTTATGATTTAATATCTAAAACATTAATAGGAAAGGTTGCATATTGGATATAATCTATTGATTATCAATTAAGAATGGAAGTAATGAGAAGTGCAGGAGATTGGAAATCTATGCTACAAATATTTGATATGGTATTAAAACGAGAATTTTTAGGAGAACCTTGGATAGTAGCTAGAGATCAAGTATTAGTAGAAAGAAAAATAGAAATAATAATGAATTTAAATAATATGAAATGTTGTAAAATAAATAAATTACCAGAATATACAATAAGTTTTACTAAATTCTTTTATGAAGCTAGATTTTTACTTGAAGAAAGTCTAGTATATCAACAATTATATTATGATCACTTACCAAGTCCATATAATACTGAAATAACAAAAGAATATAATAAATTAGAACCAAGAGAAAATACTTTAGGAGAAAAAATAAGAGTATTAAGAGGATATCTTATGAGAAAATGTGAAGAATATAGAATACAACAGAAAGTTAAGAAAGATAAAAAATTAGGATTAAGAGAAATATGTGGATTGACTGAAAAAAGGTTAGTATTTGGATGTGATAAAAAACCTTATAAAAAATATAAGAAAAAATATAGAAGAAAGACTCAAAAATATAAAGGTTAGAGTAAAGATTATAAACCTAAAAATTATAATCCTTATTATAGTAAGTATAAAAGGAAAAGATTTAGGAGATTTAGAAATACTAATAATACTAGAAATAAATTTAAAAATAAAAGAAAGTTTAGAAGAAAACCTAATAATAAAGGAAAAGATAAAATAAGTGAATGTAAATGTTGGAATTGTAATGAAAAAGGACATTATGCTAATAAGTGCCCCAAATTAAAAGAAAAAGGTGTAAAGTATATTAATTCATCACAATTTATAATGAATCTTGAACAAATAAAAGAAGATAATGATAAATGGTATAAATATGAAGATTTTTATGTAAGTCAAACTGATAATAGTGAAACAGAACAAGAAAATATAAATTACTATTCTACAGAGTAACTCAGAATAATGGTAGCAATCTATGTAGAAGCATATGTAGAATATAAACATGAAAAACTGATAAAACAGAAAATATTTATAGATAGTGGAGCAGATTTATGCTTAGCTAAAGAAGGAGTATTAATTCAACGTAGATGGAAAAGATCAAAATTACATAGAACTAGGGTAACAGAATTTAATGAACAAAGAAAAGAATTAGATACAATTGCAGAAAATATGAAAATATTATTAAATAAAACAATATTTAAACTTCCCTTAATATATCAAGAAAATAATATGAAACAATCAATATTATTAGGAAATAATTTCTTAGATCATTTTAAAACTCAAGTAGTAACTTCAGATACTTTAAGTTTACAAACTCCATGTAATAAATGGATAGTATTAAAAAGAACTAGGCAACTTATCCGCGCTTCGCGCGGTTCATAAATTTTCATTCTAAATTATGGAAAATATATATGAATTATTTTTTATTATTTTTAAAAAATGATTGGTTTCTTAAAAAAAATTTCAAAAAATTGATTCAAAACAATTTACATGAATTATAAGTTTAAAGATACTCTCTGTATATATCTAAAATTTTCATAATTTCAAAAATATCATAAATATAAAAGTAGCAATTATAATATAAATGTAGTTTTCACAATTAAAAGTTATAAATATTATATATAATAACACTTTTTAAAGCCGACGCCCCTCTTATAACATACATGTTCAATAGTAGTGTAAGAATTTATTTAATTAGAATACTGATTTATTTCATCACAATATATTGAACGACGGGTGTACAACTTTTTTATCGATTTAATCTATCGATAAAATTGGATTTTTACAATTTAATCGCTTTGGTCATGACCCATGTGTAATATATTCATGTATAAATATAAAAAAGTACTTGTATTGTTTTTATTACATGTGTTAAGGTGTTAAGCGAAAATTTATATACTTCTCTAATTTATAACGATTTCCATAATCGTTAATAATAAAAATTGGTTGAGAAATTAATGGTCGTCTCCATTACAATTGTTCGAAAAGAAATCGAAGTGGTATTCTATAGGGAATAAAAAAGGACGCAATGTAAACAATTTTTAGTCGTCATTTTACCTAAAATTAAACTTAATTATATATGTAATTAATATTTAATATTGAAATAATAATTATAATACTCAAATAAAGTTTTACTATTTTTTAAATAAATAAAATAAATTTAATACATATTTATTAGGTATAATTAATGACTAATTAATATCTCATTAAAAGCTATTTAATGCAATAATATAATTTTAATAAAAAAATCAAAAAAATGAAAATTCAAGAAAACTATCTTGAACGCTTCTGGTAACTTTCCGATCTCCAGGCATTATAATATATATAGATATTACCATTAGGGATAAAAAGGATAAATAACCTAATGATTGACAGAAATAATAATCTACAAGAATTAATAGCTAAATATAAGGAGTTATTAAAACCAAACTTTGGAGAAAATCCAGTACAATTATGGGATAAAGAAAAAATATATGCTGAAATAAAACTAATAAACCCTAATGATATAGTACGATCTAAACCTATTAGATATAGCCCAAGTGATCAAAAAGAATTTGAAATTCAAATAAATGAATTACTAGAAATGAAAATAATACAAGAAAGTAAAAGTCCACATAGTAGTCCTGCCTTTTTAGTAAGAAAACATAGTGAACAAAAAAGAGGTAAGGCTCGAATGGTAATAGATTATAGAGAATTAAATAAAAAGACTGTATTTGATGGATATTTTTTACCATATAAAAGAAATCTTATTAACATTCTTGAAAATAAAAAATGGTTTAGTAAATTTGATTGTAAAAGCGGATTTTGGAAAATAAAATTAACAAAAGAATCAAGACCTCTAACAGCTTTTAGTGCACCTCAAGGTCACTACGAGTGGATAGTACTTCCTTTTGGATTTAAAAATGCCCATATTAATATATAGTGAAACCCTAGAAGATCATATAAAACATTTAGACCAATTTATAGAAATTGTAAAACAACATGGTATATTACTTTCTGAAATGAAATCAGAATTATTTAAGAATAAAATAGAATATTTAGGATATATTATTGATAAAGAAGGATTACAATTACAAAACCACATAGTATCAAAAATACAAAATTTTAAAGACATTTTAGAAAATAAAAAAGAAGTTCAACAGTTTTTAGGAATAATTAATTATGCATCAGATTATATAAAAGATTTACCACAATTAAGAAAACCTTTACAAGAATTAACAAAAAATAAAAAACCCTTTCAGTGGATGGAAGAACGTGATAAAGCCGTTAAAACCCTTAAAGAAAAGGTGAAGAATTTACCAAAACATAGAATCCGTATAGAAACTGATCAATTAGAATTATTTACAGATGCAAGTGATATAGGATGGGGAGCAGTCCTCATAGCTTATGAACAAAATGATATTGATAAAGAAAAACCCCTTATCTGTGGATATGCAGGAGGAACATGGAAACCTAATGAAATGAACTACCATATAAATGAAAAAGAATTATTAGCAGTAAAATTTGGAATAAAGAAATTTCATTATCATTTATTACCAGTAAAATTCATAGTTAGAACTGATAATACTCAGGTGAAGGCATTTATTACTAATAAAATTGATTTGTTACCAGAATTAAATAAAAGAAGAAAATGGCAATCATTCTTTTGTTGTTATGATTTTATTGTTAAAAATATATCTGGTACTAAGAATGTTCTAGCTGATTTTCTTAGCAGGTACAAAGATGGCAAATAAAAACTTTGAAGAATATATTAGAGATGTTACTACTGCTATTACAAAGAACCATGAAACCATTGCTTATTTACATAAAGATAGATACCAAAGTACAAGAAAATAAACATCTTTTGGAATCCTTGAATGAAGCCATAAAGAACAGAATGAAAACCCTACAAAGTCCTACTACAAAACCTCAATCCTTTACATCCAAACTGGCAACTATACCATCTTCATCAAATACCTCCTAGATATCACCTTCAATATCACCTGAAATAACCATGAGTGATAAGCTTAAATACCCTTCTGAAGTTTTGACAGCTTATGAGAAAATCATGAAATTTTATGATTATAAAACAAATATGAATATCTTGAGAAGTTTGAAACTTAGTAAATATCCCAGATATTTATGCAGTGAAAAAGCAAAACCAGAAGTGGTAGAAAAGCCATTTACATATGGATTCATTGACAAAATAATGGTGGATGAAACCCTGTATAGTATTTCCAAATTACCATCACTTATTTTGGAATCTGTTAAAGTTATGATAGATGCATATGGAAATGGAACTTTTGGAGTACAAATCTTTGATGCCTCTACAGATTTAACAGGCAAACCTATAGTAATTTGTCAATTATTCAGGATGGGAAAGAAAGAAATACAAGGTGATTATTCTGATTTAACCTTCCACCACCTTGTACCCTTGCAAATTTCCAGGAATGGTTATGCATGAAACGTGCTATCGGTTTATCTACTTTGAAAAATAAAATTGATGATATGATAAGAGCTGGAAAAGCTAAAGTCATTGGTACTAGTAAAGGTGGAGCTGTTGAAGAAATTATTACTATTTATTATGACAATGAAACCATATCAAGAGATACCATGGAGCTGGAAAGAATGAGAGACAGAATTGTTCGTCTCCAACATACTCATGCAAAACAAACCATAGAACATTATCAGGTAATTGCAGGTCAAAGAAAAAGGCATGTTCTCAGTACTGTCAGTGGTACTAATAATACAAATATTACCATAAAAGAAGAAGGATCAACTGATCCCTTCCAATGATACTAATAAGCCCAATGTAGTTAAAACTACTAGGGTCCATGAAATTATAGTAGGCCAAATGTAGTTCAGCTACAGGTCCATAATATTATATTACCATACTACAATCAAGAAAAATCTGGAAGCAGAAGCAGCTGGACGGCTGGAAATGAAAGAAAAGTTGACAAGCCTAAAGTAAAAGAAGATGGAAGCTGAAGACAAGCAAGGATAAAGCAAGATAAAAGGAATCTTGAAAAAATAACAACGGGACAAGAAAAGTTAGGCAAGTGAAGAAAATTGATAAAAGCAAAGTCATGTCAAATTATGTAAACAGAATAGGTGAATAACAGGTTATCAGTTTTCCATGTAAGAAGTTGCCTATAAAAGGCCTTCAAATCTGATGTAAAGATATCGAAAATCTTCTGGCAATAAAATTTCTTAAGTTCTTATACTCTCTCAATGTCTAGCTAAACTCTCTTATCTTCTATAATTTCTGCCAAAAATATAGTATCATATTTTCAGAATTATTATTACTTTAAGATTATAAATAGTATTTGTTAGTCCAATAATTATTATCTAAAAACAGTATTTATGATTAGTAAGTAGCATCTTGGAGGATATTCCGTTAAAGCTCGTAAAGCCTGGCCAAGTAAGACGCCGTGAAGCATGGATGCAGTTAGGCGCAGTATGGAAGGGTGAGCATACCGGTGATCTGAGGTACTGTTACGGTCTGACATACTGTTTATAAGGTAAGGTTCTGGACTAGTATTTACTATTTATAATTAAAGTTAAAGTGATTATTTCTGTGATTATGATGCTAGGGTTTTGGTAAGGAATTATAGAAGTTTTAAATTAAAAATGAATTCTGTTTTAATTAATTTTGTTTTAATTACTGTTTTATGTTATGCTAACCATAATATTTATGCTCCTTCCCTCTTTAGGGTTAATATATAATGAGATCCAAATTGATATTTATTATAATAAATTTACATTTTATAATTAAAATGATGCTTATCATGATATGTTTACAGCTTATTATATTTTTAAAACTCTTTATAATACTGTTTATTATAAAGAAACTGTAATAAACCTGCCCCTCTGAATTTGGTATCAAAGCCTGTAAACAAAAAATGAGTGAATTTGGTAAGTATAGTATAAAAACACACGGAAGGAATTTTGAAAACAAAAGGTGTAAATAGTAACCTAGGAAACCTAGTATGTAAATGGAAAACCTAGACATGTTAGTTGTTAAAAAATTGTGTTAGTGAAGCAAATAGTAAGTCAATGAAACAAGCTTTAAAAATGAAACAATTACATGGCAAGTATAAGGAAAAAAGCACTGATATGTTATGTTATTATAAATGAGACCTCCTATTAACTCAAAATTTCGGAAAGAATATCATTCACGTATAATTGCAACCCTATTAATAATGTATAAATCAAATAATAAATCTACACAAAAGATGTGTAAAAAACTTATTAAAAAATATTTAGTTTAAAAATGGATCTAGAAAGAATTCAGAAAATAGCAGCTAAAACCCCTACTTATAACAAAGATATAAATCAACATATTGAAAGTTGTAAAATTAGTTTGAGAATAATAGATCAAAGAGAAGACACAATAAAAATATTAAGAGATATGTTAGCTGATAGAGATGGACAGATAAGTATGTTAGAAGAAAAGAATTTAACGTTAATAATGAGAAAAAAATAAGGAAACAGAAGAATTAAGAAAGGTTATAGAAGAACAATATAAATTAATAAATGATTTAGCTAATAAATTAAATAAGACAAAATGACAATAAAGAGAAGATTTGAAATTTTTAAATATTATATAAAAGCTGGAGAAAAAATGGAACAAGAAATGGAAAAAATTCAAACTGAACTTAATAAAATAAAATGGATAGAAGAAACTCATTTTGAAAGAATAATATTATACGAGAGATTAGGTAAAATATGGGAAAAATATAGAGCAAATAGAATAGATATAAAATGGTATCATGAAAGATTATTAGAAGATGCAAATTTAACTGGATAAAATGGAAAGATCTTATTTTATATATAAGTCGAAGATAAAAGAAAAAAATTAAAATAATGCAAGACTATGAAAAAAGTCTTAATAAACTAGAAAATTGTGTTAATCATGAAAATTTAATACATAATATTAATTTCCTTAAAAAATACTTAAGTGATATAAAGAAAGAAATAAAAACAGACATAGAAATTATTTGCCATGGATAGATCATATTTTGTATATAAATCAGAAATAAAAGAAGAAGTTAAAGAAACTTTTGAAAGATTAGAACATTATGAGAAAATATTAAAATACTTAGAATCTAAAAAGAATAATGGATCTGAAAAACAAAAAATAGAAGACCAAGAAAGAATAAATATTCTTAGAGAATATACTAGTGAAATAAAAAAGAGATTAGAAACAAAAACAAATATTTATTTCTATGGATAAATCCTATTTTATAAACCGAGCAAATATAAAGAATAAAATTAAAGAAATAGATAAAGACATAGAAAAAGGATTAATAGAATAAAAAATGGGAAATATAATGGCAGTAACTCACCATTCTCGAAAGTTTATAAAGATCAAGCTATAGAACTTTTAAATGAGATGATTGAAAAACGTAAAAGAAAAATTAAGAATAAGGTAAATACAATTTGTCATGGATAAAGGTAAAGAATTAGCAGAAGAATCTAATGAAACATATTACCAAATGGAAACATATGAAGAAGGAATGTCACAAACATTAAGCTTTAAACTTGAAACTTATAGAAAAATACAAAATGAAAAAGAAGAATTATCTGTTAAGAAAATATTTAAAACTGAATTATTTCAAAGAAATAAAGAAATCAGATATATAGCACAAAAACATGAAAATATAATAGATATAACTTCTTATTGGTTCATATAGCTTCTTATTGGTTCATATATCTCTTAATATTTTTATTGTGTCTTGATAAGTGAATTTTATATCCACTTATTATGCGCTATTTTGGCCTAGATTGGTGGTTTGTCCTTAAGTATGTTGTGTCTTTTAATTCATTTTTGTTGTGTTTCAGGATTTGTTGTGCAGAACTCGCAACTTTAGGTATCTAGGCGATAAAAGGCTAAAAACGGTGGATTTCTGTCTCAATTTTATCAAGTGGACTGGCTACGAGGAAAAAGAATTATCATAAAGAAATTCTGAATGATATATTATTAAATCTGGAACCCCGGTTGGAATTGATATATTTTTCGTTTCGCAAAAGGAATCCAGTTTTAGATCCTCAAGAGGCCGTAATTCGCACCTGGACGAGCAATGAGAAAATAGAATTATCACAAAAAGATGGAAAGTGATATATTCTTAAAGAGAAAAGCCCGATTGGAATTGATATATTTTTCGTTAAGGAAAAGGAGTCCGGTTTTAGGCCCTCAATTTATCGCATCTTAGGATTTAAGGATTTATTTATATTAATAAATATTTTATTTAATTAGAAAATTATATTTATAAATATCTAATAATATTAGATATTTATTTTTATAATTTCTGAATTAAATTAATTATTTATTAGTTAAATATTATAAGTTGTGCGGGTTAAAAAGTATTTTGACGAGGCTATTTATTCCAAAGCAGGTCCCAAATTATTGGTGGTCGGCAGAATTGCAATTTTTTCAATCAAATAACTAAAGGAATAAAAGCAAGGTGGCTGTTATGACTCTGTCCATTTCCTGTCGGCTGAAAAAAAAATTTATTTCCCACTCTCCAACGCGCGCGTGGGAGGCACGCGCCAGGAGAACAGGCTGTAATGGCAACGCGTGTGGCACACGCAAGGAAGTTGAGAATGGCCTTCGTTCTGGCAATTGACAGCAGGGTGAGTGTGTTATTAGGTGGATGCTTTCGGCTGAGTTTTTTTTTTATTTTAGGCTGCTGTATTATTTTTTGTGTAATTCTTTTTATTTCTTTTTTATTCTTTTTAGTTTTATTTTATTAATTGGTGTGCTAAATTTTTGCTATAAATAGGTGAGTTCTCATGCTTGAATTCACACAACATTTTGGAGAGCAATAAATTCTCTCTTCTATTCTCTATTTTTTCTTGTAATTTTAAGTTTCATTTTTATACACTTTAAATTTTTGCAATTTTAGTATAATTGTTATTTTGGTTGAAGAATTTACGGGGATTATTAGGAGCGCTCTTTTCTTTCATTGGAAGCTATTTCGGTTCTACTTTCTAACTCTTGTAATTTTCATATTTAATTTATCGTAAATTTTAATTTAGTTTTATTATTGTTGTTGTTGTTATTATTATTATTATTATTATTATTATTATTATTATTATTATTATTATTATTATTATTATTATTATTATTAGTAGTAGTATTATGATTTCAATTAATCCCATGATGACGATTCGTTTAATTATGAACTAATCGCCGTCATGGGATTCTAATGGATTTATTTACGTAATTTAGTAATTCGATGCCTTAATAATTTGTATTATGATAAAAATTCAGATTGCCTAATGTGGTTGCGCTTAATTTATTAGATGCGTAGCTAACGTCTAAATTATTAATTCCTAATGAATGCGAAAGTGTATTTAGGAATTTAGAATTTGCCATGTTAGCATAGGTTCGTAATTGTCATGTACATTTACGATAAGTGATAGGATTTTTTCACATCACCCTATGTAGTCATAATAAAGGAATTTCTTCGTAAACCAATTATGTTTTCAAATCTTATAGACATATAGGGTCTAAACATAAAAGGTGTCCTCGCGACTTCTATCTTTTTAAGTGGATGTTTGTGTGGTTTGATATAAGTTAAGACTGAAAGGCACTTATGTTATTTTCGTGTTCCCGACTAGCTTTCGTAAATTATCAAAATTACTTTGAAATTAAGGCATCAATTCTAAATGAAATAAATAATGAAATTAGAATCCCATGTTTTTCTCACATATAAATTTTCATTTAATTAAATTAATTAGTTCGAATTATTTAATATTAATAATTTAATTAATCAATTAGAATAATACAAAAATACCCCCTTTTGATATTTATTCAAGCAGTTTATTGTTTAATCATACGTCGTTGCTTAAATATTATTTCTGAACAAACACCAAGTCTTCGTGGGAACGAATTTATTATATTACTTGTGACCGCGTATACTTGCGCAGTTAGTTTTCGAACCAACAAGTTTTTGGCGCCGCTGCCGGGGACTTCGGTGTTATTTTCTGAATTTGTGTTTAACATCAACGGTGGTTAAACTTAACTGACTTGGATATTTTTTTTTCTCTAAAGTCGTGTTTTCTTGCTCTGCCAGTATAAAGATCTTGAGTTGTTTATGCTAACGCGTGCCCAAGCTATTAAATCAAGAGCCGTAAGAAAGCTGGAAGAAGCATTAGAAATGGCGGATGATGTGCCCAAGACATTGATGGACTATTCTCAACCGAAAATCAATGACATCCAGTCAAGCATAGTCAGGCCAGCCATTACAGCCAACACATTTGAAATCAAACCTGGCACAATCCAGATGGTACAAAACTCTGTCCAGTTCGGGGGAACGGCAACGGAAGATCCAAATATGCATATCCGAAACTTCATAGAGATTTGTGACACATTCAAATTCAACAACGTGTCAGATGATGCTGTAAGGTTGAGGCTCTTTCCATTTTCTCTACGGGACAAAGCTAAGGGATGGTTGCACTCTCTCCCAGCTGGCTCGATAACAACATGGGAGGAACTCGCTCAAAAGTTCCTCACTAAATTCTATCCCATGGCAAAAACAGCTGCCATAAGGAATGCTATTGCTCAGTTCACACAACAGGCGGGGGAATCTTTATGTGAAGCTTGGGAACGCTACAAGGAGATGCTAAGAAAATGCCCTCATCATGGCATGCCCAACTGGATGGTCATAAATTGTTTCTATAATGGATTGGGATGGCAATCAAGACCTATTGTGGATGCAGCTTCAGGAGGAGCATTATGGGCTAAAAGTTATGAAGCTGCCTACGAGCTAATTGAAATGATGGCGGCTAATGAGTATCAGAATCCGACACAGAGGATGCCTCAACACAAGGTGGCAGGAATCCTCGAGGTTGATGCAGTCACATCCCTATCAGCTCAGCTTGAAGCGCTAAACTTGAAGGTGGATTCTTTGACAAACTATGGGGTACAACAAGTAGCAAGTGTTTGTGAGCTATGTGCCGGTAGACATGAAACGAATCAATGTGCAATTTCCAATGAATCAGTGCACTTTGTGAGCAATTTTCAAAAGCAGCAGCATCCGGTCCCAAACACTTACCAACCCAACAACAGAAACCATCCTAACTTCAGCTGGAGCAACAATAACAATGGATTGCAACCACCACCGCAACCATATCAAGCCCAACCACCATATCAACCACACCCATATCAACAACAACCATACCATCAAACCCAAAATCAGCAATATGAGGCCAGACCATACAATCCCTCAGGACTATATCAACAGCAGGGGCATCAACTTCAGAATCAGTACGCCCCGAAACAATCTCAACCTCCGGGATTTAATCAGCAATATTTTGCAGGTCCAGGCCAACAGCTCGCTGAGAAATCAGAATTGGAAGAACTAAGATTGATGTGTAAGAGCCAGGCTGTATCTCTTAAAACTCTGGAAAACCAAATTGGCCAAATAGCAAACGCCTTACTCAACAGGCCGCAAGGAGTTCTACCTAGCGACACGGAAACAGACCCTGGAAAAAGGGACGGCAAAGAGCAAGTCAAAGCTATCACCTTAAGATCTGGAAAAATCACAAAGGACCAAGAAGTTGAAGAGGTAGAGGCACAGGGCAACCACTCCGCGACTGAGGAGCAAACGAAGATCTTGAAGCCGGACATCAGCATCAGCGAACCGGAGGAGGTCAACAGGCCATCTGAGAAAGCATCCCAGGAGCATAAAACTGCAAACACAGAAATCTACCCACCTCCACCATATCCGCAGAGACTCCGGAAGCAGAAATTGGATAAGCAGTTTGCTAAATTCTTAGAGGTATTCAAGAAGCTACATATTAATATACCTTTTGCAGAAGCATTGGAGCAGATGCCGAGTTATGCTAAGTTTATGAAGGGTATTCTATCAAGGAAGCTGAAACTTGAGGAATTAGAAACTGTTACCTTAACAGAAGAATGCAGCGCCATCCTCCAACAGAAACTGCCTCCGAAGCTCAAAGATCCTGGAAGCTTCACCATACCATGTACTATTGGTAATCTGTCTTTTGAAAAGTGCTTGTGTGACTTTGGAGCTAGCATCAATCTGATGCCATTGTCGATTTTCATGCAACTTGGTCTACCTGATCCAAAACCCACAAATATCTCATTACAGCTAGCAGACCGGTCAGTTACGTATCCAAGAGGAATAGTGGAAGATGTCTTGGTAAAAGTGGATAAGCTCATCTTCCCAGCTGACTTTGTTATTCTAGATTTCGAGGAGGATAAGAAGATTCCCATTATCTTGGGGAGACCATTCTTAGCTACAGGTCGGACGTTGATTGATGTCCAGAAAGGTGAACTCACAATGAGGGTGCAAGACCAAAACATCACTTTTAATGTGTTCAAAGCAATGAAGCTTCCATCTGAAGAGGAGTGTTTCAAAGTTGACTTGGTAGATTCTACAGTTAGAACGGAGCTTGAGCAGATGTTATTAACAGACCCCTTGGAGAGAGCCTTGAAAGGCGATTCTGATGATGAAGATAATGAAAGAGCAGAGCAAATTTAGATGTTGAATTCAGCCCCGTGGAAGAGGAGGTTTGATTTTTCAGTTGAGTCTCTTGGGTTAGAAGATCTTAAAAAGTCGCAGGCGCACCTTAAACCATCTATTGAAGAGGCTCCTTCTCTTGAGCTCAAACCTTTGTCGGATCACTTGAAGTATGCATATTTGGGTGATTTATCTACATTGCCTATTATTATTGCTGCTAACCTATCAGGAAGTGAAGAAGATAAACTATTGCGGATTTTGCGAGAATTCAAATCAGCAATTGGATGGACCATCGCAGATATTAAAGGAATCAGTCCTTCTTACTGCATGCATAAGATTCTTCTTGAGGAAGGTAGCAAACCATCTGTAGAGCATCAGAGAAGACCCAATCCAATCATGAAAGAGGTGGTGAAGAAGGAGATTCTTAAGTGGCTGGATGCAGGGATCATTTATCCTATTTCAGACAGTTCTTGGGTAAGTCCAGTGCAATGTGTGCCTAAGAAAGGAGGCATGACAGTGGTAGCTAATGAGAAAAATGAGTTAATCCCTACTCGGACAGTCACAGGGTGGAGAGTATGCATGGATTATCGGAAACTAAACAAAGCCACCAGGAAAGATCACTTCCCTCTTCCGTTCATTGATCAGATGTTGGACAGACTGGCTGGCCATGAGTATTACTGCCTTCTTGATGGTTATTCAGGTTACAATCAGATCTGTATCACCCCCGAAGATCAGGAGAAGACCACATTCACTTGTCCTTTTGGCACTTTTACTTTTCGACGAGTTTCTTTCGGGCTCTGTGGTGCACCGGCTACCTTTCAGAGATGCATGATGGCCATATTCTCTGACATGATTGGAGTAAATGTGGAGGTTTTCATGGATGACTTTTCAGTTTTTGGAACTTCGTACGATGAGTGCTTGCACAACCTGAGCCTAGTGCTGAAAAGATGTGTTTAGACTAATCTGGTGCTCAATTGGGAGAAATGTCATTTCATGGTGCAAGAAGGAATCATGCTTGGGCACAAGGTATCTAGTAAAGGGCTCGAGGTGGATAAGGCAAAAGTAGAGACTATTGAACGACTGCCTCCTCCAGTCTCAGTTAAAGGAATCCGTAGCTTTCTTGGACATGCAGGTTTCTATCGACGATTCATACAAGACTTTTCCAAAATTTCTAAGCCATTGTGCAATTTGCTGGAGAAAGACAAACCTTTCAAGTTTGATGATGATTGCTTGGCTGCTTTCGAGCTATTGAAGAAGAAGTTGACATCAGCCTCGATTATTACAGCACCTAATTGGGAAGAGCCATTCGAGCTAATGTGCGACGCTAGCGATTTTGCCGTGGGAGCTGTGCTTGGTCAGCAAAAGAAAAATGTTTTTCATGTGGTTTACTATGCTAGTAAAACCCTTAACGATGCCCAGCTAAATTACACCACTACAGAGAAAGAGCTTTTGGCAGTTGTCTATGGTTTTGAGAAATTCAGGTCCTATTTGCTTGGGACGAAGGTGACGGTCTATACTGATCTGTTTTCAAAGAAGGATTCAAAGCCGCGATTGATTCGTTGGATTCTTCTGCTGCAAGAGTTTGAGCTTGAAATAAAAGACAGGAAGGGGACAAAAAATCAGGTAGCCGATCATCTATCTCGTTTGGAAGACCACGGTAAGGATTCAAGGGATAAAACTTTAATCAACGAATCTTTTCCAGATGAGCAGCTTTTTGGGGTGCAAGAGGAAGAACCATGGTTTGTAGATATTGTGAATTATCTGGTGAGCAACGTCATTCCGTCAGAATTCTTTTATGCCCAAAAGAAGAAGTTTTTGCATGATGTGAAGTGGTATCGATGGGATGAACCATTCTTGTTCAGGCATGGAGCAGATCAGATTATCAGGAGATGCATTCCTTACAATGAAACGGAGGAGATTTTGCGAGATTGCCACTCTACCACATACGGTGGTCATTATGGTGGAGAGAAGACCGCGGCTCGAGTACTTCAGGCAGGATTCTTCTGGCCAACCTTGTTTAAAGATTCTCATCAATTTGTATTGGGATGTGACCGCTGTCAACGGGTTGGAAATATCTCCAAGAGGAATGAGATGCCTCTCAACATGCTTCTTGAAGTTGAGATTTTCGATGTTTGGGGGATAGATTTCATGGGACCATTTGTCTCATCATGCAACAACCAGTACATCCTGCTAGCGGTAGACTATGTGTCCAAATGGGTAGAAGTCAAAGCTCTGCCTACAAACGATGCTAAAGTGGTGATAAACTTTCTGCACAAGAACATATTTACCCGTTTCGGAACTCCACGAGCAATAATCAGTGATGAGGGGACACATTTTTGCAATTAGAAATTCACTGCATTAATGGCAAAGTATCGTGTGACACATCGGGTTGCAACAGCGTATCATCCTCAAACTAATGGTCAGGCAGAAGTCTCCAACAGGGAAATCAAGCGGATTTTGGAAAAGGTGGTGAATCCTTCAAGGAAAGATTGGTCCTTGAAGCTAGACGAAGTTGTTTGGGCATACAGAACCGCGTATAAAACACCCCTGGGTATGTCTCCTTTTCAGTTGGTGTATGGTAAGGCTTGTCATTTGCCTGCCGAGCTTGAGCACAAGGCATACTGGGCTTTGAAGAAATTGAACTTCGACATGAAAGTTGCTGGTGAAAAGAGGATGCTTCAACTGAATGAGCTTGATGAGCTTCGTCTACAAGCTTATGAGAATAACAAGCTGTACAAGGAAAAGGTCAAGAGATGGCATGATAGAAGGTTGGTACATAAGACATTTGTACCGGGTCAAATGGTTCTGCTTTTCAACTCTCGGCTAAGACTTTTTCCTGGAAAGCTCAAGTCAAGGTGGTCAGGTCCGTTCACGGTTAAAATAGTGTTTTCGCATGGTGCAGTGGAAATTTTTGATAAGTCACCTGATTAGTCTTTTAAGGTGAATGGGCAAAGGTTTAAGCATTATCTTGGGGGTACGATGAACCGTGATGAATTCACCGCTTTTCTTGCCCCAGCATGATCGAGTTACAGAAGGAATGTCCGGCTATATGACGTTAACGACAGCACTTCATGGGAGGCAACCCATAGGTTTGGTGTTTGTATGTGTGGTTTGATTTTGGGTGATTTTGTTCAGTTTGCAGGCCATTGGCGAGTTGCAGGATTAGCCTCAGGTTAGAGCTCATTTCCACCTCCTGATTCACTGCCCGAGGAGGGCAGCGATGCCGATAGTTAGGGAAGTTCTCTTTTATCCTTTATCTATACCTTCAATGAGGACATTGAATATTTTAAGTTTGGGGGTGATTTAGGATATTTCATTAATCGAGTCATAGCATTGCATATAGTTTTATGTAGTTCATAATACATCATGCTAGTTTAATTTCAT
This sequence comes from Saposhnikovia divaricata, assembly GCA_036435485.1. Lineage (NCBI taxonomy): Eukaryota > Viridiplantae > Streptophyta > Magnoliopsida > Apiales > Apiaceae > Saposhnikovia > Saposhnikovia divaricata. Next base: position 46,115,313 of record CM071594.1, on the reverse strand, counting down.
ATAATTCATATTTTGCAAAAAAAAATGATTAGTTGCATATCATATTTTCCTTGATCCCGTAGCGCTTGGTGGTTCCGTTTAGTAGTCAATGATGAATTTGAGTGTGATAATGATGGATAGAGGGCTGATTTAAATACTTTTGAATTGACGTGCATGTTGCAGAAACACTATCTTACACAACTCATCGTTTGCTTTTGGGTTAGGTTAAGGTCATGCTTGTTTGGTTGCTGAAATTTAATCACCTGATTATATTTGGAATTTTCTTTATTCCCTTGATAGCGTAGAATCAATAAATATAAGTTTGGGGGAAACCAGGGTTCATGCTAGTTTGTGTGTATTTATTAATAATGGATAGGTGTCAATTGGCTAGTAGCCAGCTCATATTTATATGAGTAGTCTAGGGTTGGAATTGAGAATTCTCATTCCAGATTGCATTTGTAAAAAAAAAAAGTGTTTGTGAGAGTGTGAGTATGCAAAATTGGCCAGGGTGGGCTCTTTAATACTCGAGCAATTAAGTTCTAGGGGACTCAAGCCCAGTGACCTAAGACTTTTTCGGTCTGGGATCCACTAACCTAATGCTCGCTACATGGGTATTATTGTATAAGCCTTTTGGGGTCTCATCCATTGCACGGTCAAATAAGCATGTGTGTTGTGTATAGTATTATGCGTCATAGTTGTTAGTAATAAAGTATGAATTCCTGTCTAACTCAAATGATGATGGAGGTGTTTCTAAGTTATGAAGTATCTAGCGTTCATTCTATTTATAAACTTGTGATTGTCTAGGCGAAGAATAAGTATGGTTTTGATCTAGCGCTAGGAGTAATTCTGATGAGCATTGCACACACGCACGTATCTGTACGTGTAAATGTTAATATGCTGATATTTAGTCGATCTCTATTTGGAGTTATCACATTCTTTGAGACACTATGCTAAATTGGTTGTTGCTTTGCCTATGGGATCTTTGCGTCAGTTGCATTCATGCATTTAGAGGTAGACGAGTCTGTTTTCGCTTGAGGACAAGCATCAGTGGGTGTGATAAGTGGATTTTATATCCACTTATTATGCGCTATTTTGGCCTAGATTGGTGGTTTGTCCTTAAGTATGTTGTGTCTTTTAATTCATTTTTGTTGTGTTTCAGGATTTGTTGTGCAGAACTCGCAACTTTAGGTATCTAGGCGATAAAAGGCTAAAAACGGTGGATTTCTGTCTCAATTTTATCAAGTGGACTGGCTACGAGGAAAAAGAATTATCATAAAGGAATTCTGAATGATATATTCTTAAATCTGGAACCCCGGTTGGAATTGATATATTTTTCGTTTCGCAAAAGGAATCCAGTTTTAGATCCTCAAGAGGCCGTAATTCGCACCTTGACGAGCAATGAGAAAATAGAATTATCACAAAAAGATGGAAAATGATATATTCTTAAAGAGAAAAGCCCGATTGGAATTGATATATTTTTCGTTAAGGAAAAGGAGTCCGGTTTTAGGCCCTCAATTTACCGCAGCTTAGGATTTAAGGATTTATTTATATTAATAATATTTTATTTAATTAGAAAATTATATTTACAAATATCTAATAATATTAGATATTTATTTTTATAATTTCTGAATTAAATTAATTATTTATTAGTTAAATATTATAAGTTGTGCGGGTTAAAAAGTATTTTGACTAGGCTATTTATTCCAAAGCAGGTCCCAAATTATTGGTGGTCGGCAGAATTGCAATTTTTTCAATCAAATAACTAAAGGAATAAAAGCAAGGTGGCTGTTATGACTCTGTCCATTTCCTGTCGGCTGAAAAAAAAAAATTATTTCTCACTCTCCCACGCGCGCGTGGGAGGCACGCGCCAGGAGAACAGGCTGTAATGGCATTATTCTTTTTAGATTCTAAGTATTTTAATATTTTTTGTTTTTCAGATCCATTATGACTATTTTTTGTTTTTCAGATCCATTATTCTTTTTAGATTCTAAGTATTTTAATATTTTTCTCATAATGTTATAATCTTTCAAAAGTTTCTTTAACTTCTTCTTTTATTTCTGATTTATATACAAAATATGATCTATCCATGGCAAATAATTTCTATGTCTGTTTTTATTTCTTTCTTTATATCACTTAAGTATTTTTTAAGAAAATTAATATTATGTAATAAATTTTCATGATTAACACAATTTTCTAGTTTATTAAGACTTTTTTCATAGTCTTGCATTATTTTAATTTTTTCTTTTATCTTTGACTTATATATAAAATAAAATCTTTCCATTTTATCCAGTTAAATTTGCATCTTCTAATAATCTTTCATGATACCATTTTATATCTATTCTATTTGCTCTATATTTTTCCCATATTTTACCTAATCTCTCGTATAATATTATTCTTTCTAAATGAGTTTCTTCTATCCATTCTATTTTATGAAGTTCAGTTTGAATTCTTTCTAGATCCATTTTTAAACTAAATATTTTTTAATAAGTTTTTTACACATATTTTGTGTAGATTTATTATTTGATTTATGCATTATTAATAGGGTTGCAATTATACGTGAATGATATTCTTTCCGAAATTTTGAGTTAATAGGAGGTCTCATTTATAATAACATAACATATCAGTGCTTTTTTCCTTATACTTGCTGTTAGTCACAGAGGCATGCCTGAATACATCTAATAACAAGCCCAAGTGGTTCGTAATGCTATGCATTACCTACATGACCTCTTAACTGAGGGAACCTCTAGTTGTAGAGTTTCTACTTGTTTGTACTATGTAATAGGCATCAAATTCTATCTGTGTAACTGTACCTACTAAGTCAAGAATAAAGCTTGAAAGAAGTTCTAAGGTTCATGCCTCAAGCAAGGAAATGAAGACTGTCAAATAATCACAGTTGGGATTTGAAGAATTGAAGAAATGAAGAAATTGCCTAAGTACTAATTCGAGAAGTACATTTGTTTATTCGAGAAGTCTAGCATTCGAGAAGTCTGGAGTTCGATATCTCAGAAGACACTATTCGATATCTCTCGATATCTCATTCGATATCTCAGGGATTCGATATGTCTATTACACGGTTCGAGAACTCAAGGAGTCAACAGTTCGAGTTCTCAAAGGGTCAACAAGTCAATGCTACATTCGATATCTCAAAGACTCAATATGCTATTCGATATCTCAGGGATTCGATATGTCAAAATGCTCTATTCGATATCTCAAGGAGTCCCAGAGAAAAGAGCTATTCGAGAAGTGATTCGATATGTCAAGATAACACTATTCGAGAACTCAGAGTTATCGATCAAGTCAACTCCAGTTCTCGAATCACTCACTTAGTCACTTCTCGAATACATTCTTGAGGACAAAATACTGAAGAATTGTACAAGTCAGAAACCTGCAACAAGCCAGGATACTTTATTTGACTCTGTCCTATAAAGCATGCTGGAAAGCCTACAAAGAAGCTTGGAGAGATAAGACAAGGGACAAGGAGCTGAAGAAGTGGATCTAAACAGGCTTTTCAAAGTCAAATCTGTAGCCGTTTGGACTCTTACTAAAATGAGATAGACAGACTGGAAAGTGTTTTTGTTTTACCTACCTCATTTGTAGTAAGTGGGTGTATCCATGTCTATAAGGATACAGCCTCACTTCCTTAGCTGTTAAGGTGTTGAAGTTTCTCAAATACCCAGAAAATATCTCTCTGAGAAAAACGAAGCTGAGAATACTATCATTTGTATTCACAGATTGTAGCAAAATCTTTATCTAATAAGATATTAGATTAAAGTGATATTGTGTTGTGTTTGTCTTTAATTATCCGCATCTTCATATCTCACACACTCATCACTTATCTTGCTGCAAAGATTCAAGAACGAAGAAAAGTTCAAGAATCCATTCACCCCCCCCCTCTGTATTCTTTTACTGTATTCAATACTCAACAAGTGGTATCAGAGCAGGCTGTTTAATCTAAACAGAAAACGATCATGAGTTCGAATACACCAAAGACTACAGGTACGGTAAAGGTCCCTAAGTTCGACAAAGAGAATTACAACCTCTGGAAAATAAAAATGCTGTTGTTCATCAAAGCTGCCAATCCTCTCTACCCTGACATTCTCAAGAATGGTCCATTCATACCACAACAAGAAGTTGCTGAATCCACAGTGGGCGCAGTAGTCATTCCTAGATCATACGTTCCAAAAGAGCCATCCAAATGGACGGACTCAGAGAAGGAAAAGATTGCCCTAGACAGCCACCTCATGTTGTTAATCATAGACTCCATGGATATGTCGATGTTTGCCAACATAGCATCATGCAAATCAGCCAAGGACATGTGGAATCACATCGAGGTGTTATGTGAAGGGACAGAGGAGGTAAGAGAAAATAAGAAACAGATACTGGTCACACAGTATGAGGCGTTCATGGCACAGTCCAAGGAAAGTATCACTGATATGTTTGAAAGATTTCACAAGCTGGTGACTGATCTCCAAATGAATGGGAAGGTTTACAGCACTAAGGAATTAAATATGAAGTTTCTACTATCGTCACCAAACCATCTAGAGCAAAGGGTCATATCCCTAAGAGAAAGAGATTTGAACAAAGTCACGTATGATGTGCTCTATGGGGTTTTAAAGACACACGAGCTTGAGTTGCTTCAAAAGAGGGCTATCCAAGCTAACCAAGGCAGAATGATAAACACATCCTGTGCCTTGATTGTCAACAAATCTATTCAAGACCTGGAAGCATCTGCAAGTCAGCTGAGAATAGAAGAGATAGTAGATGATGAAGAAACTGAGGAAGTAGTGACTGAACCTGCTGATGACAAGGAAGAAGATGAGTTCTACACTCTTGAAGAGCTGGATGGCATGGAAAATACATCATATGCTTTTATGGCTAGAAAATTCCCAAACATCAGATTCAAGAGGAATCGGCCCTTCAAGCCTAGACCTCAAAATCATTCATTCAACAAGAGCAAGGCACCTATGAAAACAAACAAGAACAGATTCAAAACCAGCTATGTGGATAGGTCATCTGTAAGATGTTATAGATGCAATGACCTAGGGCATTTTGCCAGTGAATGCAAGAAGCCTAAAAAGAAGGATAAGGAGTTTCTTGAGCTTGAAGCTAAGTATGAGGCCCTTCTAAAGAAGCAGACACCAGGTAAGGCTTACATAGCTGAAGGGAAGTGTTGGGATGATTCTGACAGTGATGGGGAAGAACAAGAATTCTGCAACTATGCCTTGATGGCCAATTCCAAGGAAGAACCATCTGCATCAGACTCACAGGTACCATCTCTCACTACCATAGACATGTCTGTTTCTGAATATAAATCTTTGGTTGAACAACTATCCGTTGAGATGTTTAACATTCATACTAGTATGACTGCTGCTAATGAAGAGATTGCTAAACTGTCTACTAGGAATGAACTGTTAAATAAGAGAAATGAGGAACTAGAGCTAACTACTGTGCAAATAGAAAATCTTAAACAAGAGATTGAGTATCTAAAGAATAAAGTTCTATGTGCTAGTCAAGTTGAGAAAGCTCTTAGGGATGAATTAGCTGAAAATGAATTTAAGTTGAAGACATTTAAGAATTCCTCTAGTCTATTGCAGTCTTATCATGAGAAAAATCTAGCTAGACCTAAGGCTGCCATTGGACTTGATTATGACACTCTTAAACAGAGGAAAGGCTATGCAGTCATTGAAGATGACCTTGTTGTTCAAGAGGAGGTGCCTCGGGTTTTGAAAAAGACTGAGAATCCAATATTTAAATCACCAACACTTGAGATTGATGAGGATGCCTTACTCATCAAGCAAATGTTGGAGGATGAAGATGAGGCACAATCAAATGAACAACAAGCATCCTCTGAGAGTAAGAATGTCAAAACCAAAGCCAAGGAGCCAGTAGAAGGTAGACCTAGACTTGAGAAATCTGTAAATTTTGTTTCAGCTGGAAATTATGAGACTAAGAAGAAAGTGACTAATAAGAGACCAAACAGGAATGGCAAATTAGGGATTAACAAAGATAACAACTATGCTTATGTGCCAAATGCCCCTAGGAAAGTTTGTCAAAACTGTTTTAGCTCTAATCATTTGACTCATGCTTGCAAGAAACCATCTGGTAGTGTTGCTAAACCATTCTATGATTGCTCTGTGCCTTTAAGACATAGAGACTCTCCTTTCTGTGATAAACTTGATTGTATGCCATGTAACATGAATGTGATGACTAGTTGTTTTAATTTGAGAAGACAATTCATGGAGGGCTGTATCAATCATAATGTTCACACACACTACACAAGGACAAAGTCTTCAAGTCCTCCTAAAGTTAGGAAGGTACCTCTGTCACCTAAGTCTAAGAACCCTGATTCTAAGACTCCCAACAGTGACAAGAAGACCAACATCAAGAAAACTGATAAGCATGCTGATTTTGATAAAACTGTCACTAAGTCACATGGACCCAAACTCGTTTGGGTACCAAAGGAGAAGTAATACTTTTGTGTTTGCAGGGCAAAGAAAGTAAAAAGAAGGTCATGTGGATTTTGGACAGTGGATGCTCAAATCATATGACTGGTGATATGGCCCTGCTATCACAGTATGAGGAAAAGGCTGGCCCAATGGTTGCTTTTGGAGATGACAGCATTGGCAACACACTGGGATATGGCAAGTTGGAAATTGGAAATGTCATCATTGAGAATGTAGCACTGGTCAAGGGGCTCAAGCATAATCTACTGAGTGTTGGTCAATTCACTGACAGAGGCTTCAAAGTGAACTTTGACAAAGATGAATGTTTGATCACCCACAAGAAGACTGGTGATTTTGCTCTGTCTGGAGTAAGGAAAGGAAGCCTGTTTGTAGCCAATATGGACTCTGCAAGCAAGGACACAATTTGTTGCTTCTACTCAAAAGCATCAAATGAAGACAGTTGGCTGTGGCACAAGAAGCTATCACACCTGAACTTCAAAGCCATTAATTCTCTAGTCAAAAGGGAGTTAGTGAGAGGCATGCCCACACTTGAATTCTGTCAAGAAGGAGTGTGTGAGGCGTGTCAAAAGGGAAAAATGAAAAGATCAAGCCACAAGTCAAAAACAGTGACATCTATAACCAAGCCCCTGCAACTGATTCATATGGATTTGTTTGGGCCTGTCAATATTATGTCACTAGGAAGGAAGAAGTATGCTCTAGTGATGGTTGATGATTTTACAAGGTATACATGGGTAGAGTTTCTGGCATCAAAGGATGAGGCTCCACAAGTAATCATTGAGCACATAAAGAAAGTTGACAAAGAAGCAAAGGCCATAAATGCAAGTGTGATTGCATTAAGAAGTGATAATGGGACAGAATTCAGAAATGCCATGCTTGGAGCATTCTGCAAAGAAAATGGTATTTCTCAACAATTCTCAGCTCCAAGGACCCCACAACAAAATGGAGTTGTTGAGAGAAAGAATAGGACTCTGATAGAGGCTGCTAGAACAATGCTACTTGATGCAAAGATGCCTACATGTTTTTGGGCTGAGGCTGTGAGCACTGCATGCTACATCCAAAACAGAACCCTCATCAACAAAAACACTGGAAAGACACCTTACAACTTGATGACTGGAAAGAAGCCTACTCTAAAGTATGTTCATACTTTTGGAAGCAAGTGCTTTGTGCTAAAAGATAATTCAGAATATGTTGGAAAGTTTGATGCAAAGGCATTTGAAGGAATCTTTCTTGGCTATTCTATGGAAAGAATTGCATACAAAGTTTATGTCATTTGTCAAAAGAAAGTAATGGAGAGCACAGATGTAACATTTGATGACAGCAAACTACCTGGATTAGAAGAAGCCAATGATGAAGATAAAGATCCCTTGAAGTTTGACAATCTAGATGATTCTGATGAGGAGATTGAAAGTGAATCTGAACTCATAATCCAACAAACTCAATTGAATGAAGAACCTGTGTCAACCAACAATGAAGAAACAAGCATCCAAGATACACCTGTGAGGAGTGACAACTTCACAGGGGGAGGAAATGTAGATGATCATGATCTAAATGATGAAGCAACATCAAGGATGAGAAATCAATCTGAACATACAAGGAAATGGGATAGATCACACACTGCAGATCAGATAATTGGAAATCCAAATGCAGGAGTAAGGACAAGGAGAGCAACTATAAATGAATGTCTCTATGGCTGCTTTCTATCCCAAGTTGAGCCTAAGAAACTTGATGATGCATTGTTGGATCCTGACTGGATAATGGCTATGCAAGAGGAGCTAAATCAATTTGAAAGGAGCAAAGTATGGGAACTAGTGCCTGCACCAAAGGATAGAACCGTTGTTGGAACTAAATGGGTTCTAAGGAATAAGATGGATGAAAATGGTGTAGTCATAAGAAACAAAGCAAGGTTGGTTGCAAAAGGATACTCTCAACAGGAAGGTATTGACTATGATGAGACCTTTGCCCCTGTTGCTAGACTAGAAGCCATCAGAATTTTCTTGGCATTTGCTGCACATTCTAATTTCAAGGTCTATCAAATGGATGTCAAGAGTGCATTCCTGAATGGGGAGTTGGAAGAAGAAGTATATGTGCAACAACCACCTGGCTTTGAGGATCCACAGTTTCCCCACTTTGTCTACAGATTACTTAAAGCATTGTATGGACTCAAGCAAGCTCCTAGGGCATGGTATGACACACTATCACAATTTCTACTGGAGAATCAATTCACTAGAGGCACACTGGACAAGACACTGTTCTACAAGAAACATGGTGATGATATTATCCTAGTTCAAATCTATGTGGATGATATCATATTTGGCTCTACAAATGAGAAGCTGTGTGAAAAATTCTCTAAGCTCATGCAAAGCAGATATGAGATGAGTATGATGGGAGAATTAACATTCTTTCTTGGACTGCAAGTTAGTCAAAGGAAGGATGGCATTTTTATAAGTCAAACCAAATACATTAAAGATTTACTGAAGAAATTTGATTTGGAAGAATGTTCACCTGCGAAGACACCCATGGCCACTGCCACCAAGTTAGATGATGACGCTAAGGGCAAAAAGGTAAATATCTCAATCTACAGAGGCATGGTTGGTTCTCTACTCTACCTCACTGCTAGTAGGCCAGATATCATGTTTGCTACATGCTTATGTGCAAGGTTTCAATCAAACCCAAAGGAATCACACATGATAGCAATAAAAAGGATCTTCAAATATCTGAAAGGCACACCAAACTTGGGGTTATGGTATCCTAAGGACACAGGGTTCAATCTGGTTGGTTATTCTGATGCTGATTATGCTGGATGCAGAGTGGATAGGAAAAGCACATCAGGTAGCTGCCAGTTTCTTGGACAAAGGTTAGTCTCTTGGTACAGCAAGAAACAACAATCTGTGTCAACTTCCACAGCTGAAGCTGAATACATAACTGCTGGAAGTTGTTGTGCTCAAGTGCTTTGGATTAGAAACCAACTTAGAGATTATGGACTTGTGTTGGAAAGAATTCCTATCATGTGTGACAACACAAGTGCAATCTCTATAGTTGCCAATCCTGTCAATCATTCTAGGACAAAGCACATTGACATCAGATATCATTTCATTAGAGAACATGCAACTAATGGAACCATTGAGTTGCATTATGTCTCTACAGATAAACAACTAGCTGACATATTCACTAAGCCATTAGATGAAGCCACCTTCACTAGGCTGGTCAGTGAGATTGGAATGCTGAATTCTTCGAATTCTGGCTAAGTGAATATATCAACTAGATTGTTGCAGCAGTAAATACTTACTTTATCAAATGCCTAATATTTCTGAAGTAAGTATTGGCTGGAGTATGATGTATAAATATTCCAATGCTGCACATGTTGAAAATCATACATATGTAGCTTGAAATTTCTGTAAAAATTTTGAGTAAACCACTATTTAATTTGGTAGAATATTCGTCAATGAATATTTCTAGTAAATTTTAAAGGATAGTGGAAATTGAATTTTATGAGTGAAAAGTACAGTTCGATAAGTCAGACTTCTCGAATGGTTCATTGTTATGTCTTGGCTCGAGTTCTCGAATAGGCCTATCTAGAACCCTCTTGAGTTCTCGAATAGTGTCTTTTAGAGAAATCGAATAGCACACTTTGAGTTCTCGAATAGAGTATTTTAGTTCTCTAATGATAGAGTTCTCGAATGCTGCATTTGAGTTATCGAATCATTTGAAAAGGCTGATTTTTCGCTGACACTTAATCGCTTTTTGGATTTATATTCAAACCTTCATTTCACTCATAAAAATATATTTTACTTAACTTTGAATTATTTTCTGAGTTAAATCACTGCCAGCTGTGAGTTAAAAACTGCCTGAGATATCGAATAAGCCTTTCTTGACTTCTCGAATAGTTGTTTCATACTTCTCGAATGACTTGTCGCTACAGAACACTTATCTATCGACAACTCAAGACATTCATATATATATATACAACTTCACAACTATTCAATTCATTTCGTTCGATTTCTCAAGCATCTCAACTCCTGAAACCTCTGAAAAACCCTAACTGCGAATTTCTTCTTCAATCCTAATTCTCTTTTCTTCTCTACCCAAATGGCAAACACTCAACTCACCATACCATCCCAAACTAATTTCATCGCAATCTCCAGTGATGTGGAAGCACCGAATGCCAATTTCAAGTGCTTTGTTCGGTGGTTGTCTGAATCATACATCAAGAGTGCGCTCTCAGCCAACCCAACTCTGTACATAGATCTATTGGAACAATTCTGGAGGACTGCTACTGTGGAGGTCATCGCTCTTGAGAATGCTATCACCTCTTATATTGTTCACTGCAAGATTCAAGGAGAGGATATCACTATCACCACTGCAGACATGAATCAAGCCTTGGATATGCAGCAAGAGACGTATGATGCTCTGGCCTCCAATGATGAGTTGGAAGAATTCTTTGACTTCATCAACTACTCTGATACTATCAAGCTGGAAAAGTTGAATAGGAAGTTCTTGAGGAAAGAATGGAGCTTTGTATTTGCTACACTCCTTCAAGTATTCACTGCACGGAAATCAAGCTTTGATCAGATTAGTACACCCGTGCAACAGCTTGCCTATGCCTTGGCTCATGGGAGAAAGATAGATGTTGGACTTCTCATCCTACAGGAACTCTATGGGAGACTTGGTCAGACCACAGCCAAGAGAGGTAATGAAATTTTCTTTCCTCGCTTTATTCAATCAGTGCTTAACTTTAAAAATGCTTCATTGATTGAATTGCCTGGAGTAGATAAGAGTAAAATAGGCTATCCTAAGTCCATGACCAAACTCATTTTTGGTAATTTGGAGACTAGGAATGATGTGGATGTAAGACTTAGCATAACTCCCCACATGGAGGGTTTGTTTAGGTCTTACCCCCACAACATGCCAATATTTGATTCAAAATCACAGTTAGCACAGCCTAAGCAAGGAGAACAAAGTGCTAACCCAAGGCCTGCTAACCAACCCCCTCAGCCAAACACTCTATCCAGCAAAGAGCCAACTGCATCATCCTCTCAAAAGGGTGATGTTAGTAAAAAGAAGAGAAAACAGGCTGCTTCTGAACCTTTAGAAATCTTAACTGAAGCAGCCTTGGCTGTAGAACTAGGGTTAGAAAGTGAGACACCTGAGTCACCTATCATAAGCCTAAAGAAGAAGAAGAAGTCTAAAACCACCTCTTCAGTCACTCAAATGGCTGAAGTTGTAAAATCAGGGGCACACAGCTCACTAGATGTATCCTCTCAACAGGATGCATCTATAGAATCAAGCATCCTCCCCAATGCACCTATCTGTAAAGAGTCAGCACAAGGGAGTGATAAGGCTGGCACAACACTGAGTGGAGAGCACATCATAACTGAAACTCCCTCTACTTCTCAGGGGGAGTTGCCAAAATCTTGTCTACAACACACTTCTCTTTCAGAATCTACCACTCATATTTCTTTGAAGCCTGCAACTCAAGCAATTGAGGAGCAAGGCATTGATCATCAAGAATTCTTTTCCTTTGATGAGCCAATGAATTCAAGTGACTTGGTGCATGACACCTTGCTCACCACCCAGGTACCACATTTGGATGGTCAGGGAATGCATGCTGGGGCATATCCTAATGACACCATCACAAACACAGAGGATTCACTAGTTCTTACTAGAGACTCTGTGCCTGTGTCAACTACTGTTGTAACTCATCCCACTTCTGTGGAGACAGCAGTAGTAGAGTCTGTTCATCCGGTTGCAGAAGTTGCATCTGTAACTGAGGAGCCTAGCAAGCCTAGCTCTAGCTCTAACTTTATGTCTCAATGGCTGAAGCCTGTGCAACATGACAGTGCTTCAGGATCAGGGTCTGTTCCACCACAATTGACGGTTGAAGCACTTCAAAGCTTAGTTGTGGATCAGATCCCTGAGTTCACAAAAATTGCTCAGCACCTTCTCACTGCAAACATGCCCAATCCAGACTATGAAGCTATTCTCCTATGTCACAAAGAGGATGTAGAGCTACAGAAGGAGAAGATCATAGATGAAACTGAGAGAGATGGGAATATCGATGCTTGGATGCAAGGAACCAATTCAATCCCTCTCTCAGAAGGTCTCCAGTACCTCAGAGAAGAGTACATCACTTCACTAGGGTCCAATGCCAAATCTCTCAACCCTACTGATGTGTTTGAAGCAGTGAATGATAGCTATAAAGGCATTCTCAAGGCTGCACACTATCTTGGTAAAGGCTTAAAGACAGAAATTAATGAAGTGTGTTCAGCTACAACCAAGGAGGTGCATGAGATCAAGAGGACTTTTGATGCTAAATTCCCTCAATTGGAGACTGTTCTCAAGGACATTCGAACCTGCAATGCTACTTGCACCAGGATGGACAATGGTTTGGCTATTCTCAAGGATGCTGTCACAGGTCTGGGGCACAAATTTCAATCCTTATCAGATCAGACAACTGATGCCAATGCCATGCTCAGGACCCTCTTTGCAAATCAATATGGAGACAAGCTGGTCACTGAGGTTCCTGTGCATGAGATGTCAAGGTTCGAAGTGCAGAGACTGAAGGATCAATCCCTATCTGGTTTTAAGGCCAATGAACTCTTCATTAAAGTGGATACTCTTGAAAAGGAGGTAGTCTCTCTCCACAAGTCCAATGCTCATCTTACAGACACTGTGACAACTCTGACTGAGCAGTTGAACACTCAAGCCACCACCACAGCTGATGTTCTTCTGCATCAACAATCAATGTTGTCTGCAATGATGAAGCACATGGGTCTCCCTCTACCTGATGAATCTTCAACTCCAAAGGTGCCTCCTACAGCCCCTGTGTCTGTCAACAAGCCTAAGGGGGAGAAGAGGATATCAAAGAACTCAAATCCAAAGGGGGAGAGACCACTAGAAAAGGGCATCAAGATCACTGAGGGTGGCCATCAGAGAACTTTGAAATCTACTACTCATGTGCCTGGAAAAGGAAAGGACAAAGTTGATGAGCCTCCCAAGCCTCCCACTTCTCTGCCAGTTGTCACTCTACCAACTGTGCACATCACTACTCCTGATGGTCAAAGGCAGTCTATCACAACCACAGTGGTTGCAGGGAGTATGCCATCTGACAAGCCTCAAATCTCAATATCTAAGAGTGCCAAGCCAGTAGAAGTGAAGGTGGTCACTGAGGCCAAGCTACAAGAAATTGCAAACTCAAATGTCTATCATGATGATGCATTCTTGGAGTTTCTGAAAGTCTCTAGAGAACAGGCTGGTGATGCTCTGCTATATCATGAGAGTTTGAAGAGTCAGATTGACTGTCTCACTGTAGTACCAAGGAGGCTTAATGATCTATGGCTCAAGGAGATATTGATGGTAGGAAAGAACAAGATATGGCACTTAACCATCAATACTCTACAGAGTCTAAAGCACTCAGAAGTGAATGTGCTCCTTGGACTAATTGAGAAGGGAAATGAGAACAACAAGAGTCTTCATGATGACTTGAGGAATGGTCAACCTTCAAGGCTACCTGAAGTTTTCACAGATCCTAGAACTATTATCTACCAGGCTGGAACAAGAATTGAAGATATCAAGCAGCTGGTCATTCCTAAGCATCTAACTCCTCAAAATAAAAATCTCATCATAGCCATCATTGAGAAACTGATCAAGAAGAAGGGATCAAGAACAGCAGAAGAATTAGAAGCGATATCTTATCTCAGGTCATATATTGTAACTGGCATTGTATCTGAGACTGCTAAGTTCAACCCAAGCAAAGATCAAGACAAGGATGAAGATAAAAGTGACGGAAGGGGAAGACATCACAGGAGTAATAAGGGTGATGAAGACAAGAAGAAGAAGAAGGATGATGAGAAGAGGAAGAATGATGATGATCAAGGTAAAGGCTCTGAGAGGAAAAGTGGAAGACAGCAAGCCTCAGGCATTGCTGACAGTAACCTCACCACAACTCAAGACTCTAAGTCTAGGGTGAATGCTGCCAGTAGTGACCTTTCAAAATTTGCATCTATGGCTTCTGCAACTGTCTTGCCACCTCAAGAAGAGAAGAAGATTCAAGTCAAGAAACCATCTGTATGTTTCAAAAAGCAAACTGCTAATGGAATACTACAATGGTCTACAAACAAAGGTCACATACTGCTGCCAAGTAATCATGTAAAAAGAATCAAGTTCAAGCAAGCTGCAAGGAAATCAAAGCCAACCATATCAAAAACCCTGACAATCTATCCAGGCCTAAAACTCCAACCACTAGATGAAGATTATGATGTAGACCAACTGCAATTTTTGCAAGCTCAAAGAATCTATCATGTTGCCATTGTTGATAATTGCCTTGAGATTAAATATTCTGATGGAAGGGAGGAGAAATTCAAACAAGGAGGATGTCAACACTGGGGCAAGCTATATGACATAGAGAGAATCATTGCACTGTTGAGCTCAGAAGATAAAGTGGAGAGAGTATGGAAGCTGGAGCTAATTGATTTTGTGAAAATGAAGAGAGATCATGAGGAAAAAGTCAGAAAAGGGTGTTTTGAGAAATGGCTGGCAAGAGAGAGAGAAATTGAGAGACTGGAAAGTGAAGCAGAAAAGCTGAGGAAAAAGGGTTTGTGTAGAGTTCAGTTCAACCCCTACATGGTAAAGTATAGGAGGAGAAATGGAAATCAAGTCAACATCAGAATGAATCTACTCAACCACTATCCTGCAAATATTCTGGAACCAGTACTTGAAGATTTCAAAGACTCAATTTTGCTTGAAGAATTGGATGCTATGGCAGAAATAATAAAAGCTATGGATGAGAATACAAGGAAGGAGAAAGAAAGAAGAGAGAAAGAATATGATGAATTTCAAGCCAAAGCTATGGAAAGGGAATCAAAAGACAATGGCTAGTTCTTCATCATAGGCTGTAAGATTACTCACTCTGTAGTTCTATCCAAATTGCTAATGGAAATTCATACCTGTACTGTCAAGTTTTATCTTTATGTATGTTAGGCTTGTTATCAGACATGAAATTGTGACTAAGGGTCTTACTCACAATTTGGGGGAGATTGTTAGTCACAGAGGCATGCCTGAATACATCTAATAACAAGCCCAAGTGGTTCGTAATGCTATGCATTACCTACATGACCTCTTAACTGAGGGAACCTCTAGTTGTAGAGTTTCTACTTGTTTGTACTATGTAATAGGCATCAAATTCTATCTGTGTAACTGTACCTACTAAGTCAAGAATAAAGCTTGAAAGAAGTTCTAAGGTTCATGCCTCAAGCAAGGAAATGAAGACTGTCAAATAATCACAGTTGGGATTTGAAGAATTGAAGAAATGAAGAAATTGCCTAAGTACTAATTCGAGAAGTACATTTGTTTATTCGAGAAGTCTAGCATTCGAGAAGTCTGGAGTTCGATATCTCAGAAGACACTATTCGATATCTCTCGATATCTCATTCGATATCTCAGGGATTCGATATGTCTATTACACGGTTCGAGAACTCAAGGAGTCAACAGTTCGAGTTCTCAAAGGGTCAACAAGTCAATGCTACATTCGATATCTCAAAGACTCAATATGCTATTCGATATCTCAGGGATTCGATATGTCAAAATGCTCTATTCGATATCTCAAGGAGTCCCAGAGAAAAGAGCTATTCGAGAAGTGATTCGATATGTCAAGATAACACTATTCGAGAACTCAGAGTTATCGATCAAGTCAACTCCAGTTCTCGAATCACTCACTTAGTCACTTCTCGAATACATTCTTGAGGACAAAATACTGAAGAATTGTACAAGTCAGAAACCTGCAACAAGCCAGGATACTTTATTTGACTCTGTCCTATAAAGCATGCTGGAAAGCCTACAAAGAAGCTTGGAGAGATAAGACAAGGGACAAGGAGCTGAAGAAGTGGATCTAAACAGGCTTTTCAAAGTCAAATCTGTAGCCGTTTGGACTCTTACTAAAATGAGATAGACAGACTGGAAAGTGTTTTTGTTTTACCTACCTCATTTGTAGTAAGTGGGTGTATCCATGTCTATAAGGATACAGCCTCACTTCCTTAGCTGTTAAGGTGTTGAAGTTTCTCAAATACCCAGAAAATATCTCTCTGAGAAAAACGAAGCTGAGAATACTATCATTTGTATTCACAGATTGTAGCAAAATCTTTATCTAATAAGATATTAGATTAAAGTGATATTGTGTTGTGTTTGTCTTTAATTATCCGCATCTTCATATCTCACACACTCATCACTTATCTTGCTGCAAAGATTCAAGAACGAAGAAAAGTTCAAGAATCCATTCACCCCCCCTCTGTATTCTTTTACTGTATTCAATACTCAACACTTGCCATGTAATTGTTTCATTTTTAAATCTTGTTTCATTGACTTACTATTTGCTCCACTAACATAATTTTTTAACAACTAACATGTCTAGGTTTTCCATTT
This sequence comes from Saposhnikovia divaricata, assembly GCA_036435485.1. Classification (NCBI taxonomy): domain Eukaryota; kingdom Viridiplantae; phylum Streptophyta; class Magnoliopsida; order Apiales; family Apiaceae; genus Saposhnikovia; species Saposhnikovia divaricata. The sequence goes on along the minus strand of CM071594.1, from coordinate 46,098,457 downwards.
ACATACTAGGTTTCCTAGGTTACTATTTACACATTTTGTTTTCAAAATTCCTTCCGTGTGTTTTTATACTATACTTACCAAATTCACTCATTTTTTTGTTTACAGGCTTTGATACCAAATTTAGAGGGGCAGGTTTATTACAGTTTCTTTATAATAAACAGTATTATAAAGAGCTTTAAAAATATAATAAGCTGTAAACATATCATGATAAGCATCATTTTAATTATAAAATGTAAATTTATTATAATAAATATCAATTTGGATCTCATTATATATTAACCCTAAAGAGGGAAGGAGCATAAATATTATGGTTAGCATAACATAAAACAGTAATTAAAACAAAATTAATTAAAACAGAATTCATTTTTAATTTAAAACTTCTATAATTCCTTACCAAAACCCTAGCATCATAATCACAGAAATAATCACTTTAACTTTAATTATAAATAGTAAATACTAGTCCAGAACCTTACCTTATAAACAGTATGTCAGACCGTAATAATACCTCAGATCACCGGTATGCTCACCCTTCCATACTGCGCCTAACTGCATCCACGCTTCACGGCGTCGTACTTGGCCAGACTTTACGAGCTTTAACGGAATATCCTCCAAGATGCTACTTACTAATCATAAATACTGTTTTTAGATAATAATTATTGGACTAACAAATACTATTTATAATCTTAAAGTAATAATTCTGAAAATATGATACTATATTTTTGGCAGAAATTATAGAAGATAAGAGAGTTTAGCTAGACATTGAGAGAGTATAAGAACTTAAGAAATTTTATTGCCAGAAGATTTTCGATATCTTTACATCAGATTTGAAGGCCTTTTATAGGCAACTTCTTACATGGAAAACTGATAACCTGTTATTCACCTATTCTGTTTACATAATTTGACATGACTTTGCTTTTATCAATTTTCTTCACTTGCCTAACTTTTCTTGTCCCGTTGTTATTTTTTCAAGATTCCTTTTATCTTGCTTTATCCTTGCTTGTCTTCAGCTTCCATCTTCTTTTACTTTAGGCTTGTCAACTTTTCTTTCATTTCTAGCCGTCCAGCTGCTTCTGCTTCCAGATTTTTCTTGATTGTAGTATGGTAATATAATATTATGGACCTGTAGCTGAACTACATTTGGCCTACTATAATTTCATGGACCCTAGTGGTTTTAACTACATTGGGCTTATTAGTATCATTGGAAGGGATCAGTTGATCCTTCTTCTTTTATGGTAATATTTGTATTATTAGTACCACTGACAGTACTGAGAACATGCCTTTTTCTTTGACCTGCAATTACCTGATAATGTTCTATGGTTTGTTTTGCATGAGTATGTTGGAGACGAACAATTCTGTCTCTCATTCTTTCCAGCTTCATGGTATCTCTTGATATGGTTTCATTGTCATAATAAATAGTAATAATTTCTTCAACAACTCCACCTTTACTAGTACCAATGACTTTAGCTTTTCCAGCTCTTATCATATCATCAATTTTATTTTTCAAAGTAGATAAACCGATAGCACGTTTCATGCATAACCATTCCTGGAAATTTGCAAGGGTACAAGGTGGTGGTAGGGTTAAATCAGAGTAATCACCTTGTATTTCTTTCTTTCCCATCCTGAATAATTGACAAATTACTATAGGTTTGCCTGTTAAATCTGTAGAGGCATCAAAGATTTGTACTCCAAAAGTTCCATTTCCATATGCATCTATCATAACTTTAACAGATTCCAAAATAAGTGATGGTAATTTGGAAATACTATACAGGGTTTCATCCACCGTTATTTTGTCAATGAATCCATATGTAAATAGCTTTTCTACCACTTCTGGTTTTTCTTTTTCACTGAATAAATATCTGGGATATTTACTAAGTTTCAAACTTCTCAAGATATTCATATTTGTTTTATAATCATAAAATTTCACGATTTTCTCATAAGCTGTCAAAACTTCAGAAGGGTATTTAAGCTTATCACTCATGGTTATTTCAGGTGATATTGAAGGTGATATCTGGGAGGTATTTGATGAAGATGGTATAGTTGCCAGTTTGGATGTAAAGGATTGAGGTTTTGTAGTAGGACTTTGTAGGGTTTTCATTCTGTTCTTTATGGCTTCATTCAAGGATTCCAAAAGATGTTTATTTTCTTGTACTTTGGTATCTATCTCTTTATGTAAATAAGCAATGTTTCATGGTTCTTTGTAATAGTAGTAGTAACATCTCTCATATATTCTTCAAAGTTTTTATTTGCCATATTTGTATCTGCTAAGAAAATCAGCTAGAACATTCTTAGTACCAGATATATTTTTAACAATAAAATCATAACAACAAAAGAATGATTGCCATTTTCTTCTTTTATTTAATTCTGGTAACAAATCAATTTTATTAGTAATAAATGCCTTCACCTGAGTATTATCAGTTCTAACTATGAATTTTACTGGCAATAAATGATAATGAAATTTCTTTATTCCAAATTTTACTGCTAATAATTCTTTTTCATTTGTATGGTAGTTCATTTCATTAGGTTTCCATGTTCCTCCTGCATATCCACAGATAAGGGGTTTTTCTTTATCAATATCATTTTGTTCATAAGCTATGAGGACTGCTCCCCATCCTATATCACTTGCATCTGTAAATAATTCTAATTGATCAGTTTCTATAGGGATTCTATGTTTTGGTAAATTCTTCACCTTTTCTTTAAGGGTTTTAACGGCTTTATCATGTTCTTCCATCCACTGAAAGGGTTTTTTTATTTTTTGTTAATTCTTGTAAAGGTTTTCTTAATTGTGGTAAATCTTTTATATAATCTGATGCATAATTAATTATTCCTAAAAATTGTTGAACTTCTTTTTTATTTTCTAAAATGTCTTTAAAATTTTGTATTTTTGATACTATGTGGTTTTGTAATTGTAATCCTTCTTTATCAATAATATATCCTAAATATTCTATTTTATTCTTAAATAATTCTGATTTCTTTTCAGAAAGTAATATACCATGTTGTTTTACAATTTCTATAAATTGGTCTAAATGTTTTATATGATCTTCTAGGGTTTCACTATATATTAATATGTCATCTACATATACTATACAGAAATCTTTTAATTTTCTAAATACTTGATCCATTCTTCTTTGAAATGTTTGTGGGGCATTTTTAAATCCAAAAGGAAGCACCATCCACTCGTAGTGACCTTGAGGTGCACTAAAAGCTGTTAGAGGTCTTGATTCTTTTGTTAATTTTATTTGCCAAAATCCGCTTTTACAATCAAATTTACTAAACCATTTTTTATTCCAAGAATGTTAATAAGATTTCTTTTATATGGTAAAAAATATCCATCAAATACAGTCTTTTTATTTAATTCTCTATAATCTATTACCATTCGGGCCTTACCTCTTTTTTGTTCACTATGTTTTCTTACTAAAAAGGCAGGACTACTATGTGGACTTTTACTTTCTTGTATTATTTTCATTTCTAGTAATTCATTTATTTGAATTTCAAATTCTTTTTGATCACTTGGGCTATATCTAACAGGTTTAGATCGTACTATATCATTAGGGTTTATTAGTTTTATTTCAGCATATATTTTTTCTTTATCCCATAATTGTACTGGATTTTCTCCAAAGTTTGGTTTTAATAACTCCTTATATTTAGCTATTAATTCTTTTAGATTATTATTTCTGTCAATCATTAGGTTATTTATCCTTTTTATCCCTAATGGTAATATTCTTTTTAATACTATCCATTTGTTACATGGAGTTTGTAAACTTAAAGTATCTGAAGTTACTACTTGAGTTTTAAAATGATCTAAGAAATTATTTCCTAATAATATTGATTGTTTCATATTATTTTCTTGATATATTAAGGGAAGTTTAAATATTGTTTTATTTAATAATATTTTCATATTTTCTGCAATTGTATCTAATTCTTTTCTTTGTTCATTAAATCCTGTTACCCTAGTTCTATGTAATTTTGATCTTTTCCACCTATGTTGAATTAATACTCCTTCTTTAGCTAAGCATAAATCTGCTCCACTATCTATAAATATTTTCTGTTTTATCAGTTTTTCAGGTTTATATTCTACATATGCTTCTACATAGATTGCTACCATTATTCTGAGTTACTATCTGTAGAATAGTAATTTATATTTTCTTGTTCTGTTTCACTATTATCAGTTTGACTTACATAAAAATCTTCATATTTATACCATTTATCATTATCTTCTTTTATTTGTTCAAGATTCATTATAAATTGTGATGAATTAATATACTTTACACCTTTTTCTTTTAATTTGGGGCACTTATTAGCATAATGTCCTTTTTCATTACAATTCCAACATTTACATTCACTTATTTTATCTTTTCCTTTATTATTAGGTTTTCTTCTAAACTTTCTTTTATTTTTAAATTTATTTCTAGTATTATTAGTATTTCTAAATCTCCTAAATCTTTTCCTTTTATACTTACTATAATAAGGATTATAATTTTTAGGTTTATAATCTTTACTATAACCTTTATATTTTTGAGTCTTTCTTCTATATTTTTTCTTATATTTTTTGTAAGGTTTTTTATCACATCCAAATACTAACCTTTTTTCAGTCAATCCAAATATTTCTCTTAATCTTAATTTTTTATCTTTCTTAACTTTCTGTTGTATTCTATATTCTTCACATTTTCTCATAAGATATCCTCTTAATACTCTTATTTTTTCTCCTAAACTATTTTCTCTTGGTTCTAATTTATTATATTCTTTTGTTATTTCAGTATTATATGGACTTGGTAAGTGATCATAATATAATTGTTGATATACTAGACTTTCTTCAGGTAAAAATCTAGCTTCATAAAAGAATTTTGTAAAACTTATTGTATATTCTGGTAATTTATTTATTTTACAACATTTCATATTATTTAAATTCATTATTATTTCTATTTTTCTTTCTACTAATACTTGATCTCTAGCTACTATCCAATGTTCTCCTAAAAATTCTCGTTTTAATATCATATCAAATATTTGTAGCATAGATTTCCAATCTCCTGCACTTCTCATTACTTCCATTCTTAATTGATAATCAATAGATTCTATCCAATATGCAACCTTTCCTATTAATGGTTTAGATATTAAATCATAAATATATTATAAATTGTTGGTATGTGTAGAACTCATTAAAGCTATATAAGTTCTAAGATTCCAATCTGTAATTCTTCTACTAATTTCTTGTTCTTCATATACATTATCTAGGTCTAAGAAATAACCATTTAAATTAACACCTTGTGACATTGATCCTACAAATTCTTTGAATTCTGCATGTTGTCCCATTGGTATATGTTTGGGAATTTTATTACTTCCTTTTGTTATTATTTCTAAATTTGGGTCATATAATTCTTCTTCAATAATTATCTATATCTTCTTTCATTGTTTCATCTGTTTCCATTTCTGTTTCTATTGGTTCATCACTTTCAGGTTCTTCTTTTATTATTGCACTTACGTTATTCATTTTTCTTAAAGCTTGCATTATTTGATTATTCTCCTTTTCTACTTCTGATCCTCCTTCACTTTCTGATTCTTCTATAAAATTTACATATTTTTTATTAGAACCATCATTTGAACTTTCTGAATCACTAGTTGTATTTACATCATTCCTTTGAGAACTTTCTCCAATAATTATCGATTCTTTTCCTTTAAATTTCCTAATTTCTTCTTTTAAGAAGTTTAATTCTTTTTTAGTTTCTTCCATTTCTTGATGTAATTCATATGTTACCTGTTTCGATTCAATTTTAGTTTCTTTTAGCTCTTTTTTAACAATTTTATATTTGTCTTTATATTTTTTATATTTATTAAACCATTCTTCATTAGTATTTTCTTTAAGTTTATTATTTTCCTCTTTTACTTTCTCTAACTCTTTTTCTTGTTTTTCTAATTTTAATTTTAAATATTCTATAGTTTCTTTTTCTTCTTTAGTAATATTAGCTTCTATATTTTTTGATTCTCTTCTTATTGGTTCATACTTATATCTGTCTCTTTCTAATATTTCTTTTCCATGATTTCTCAAAAATGTTATTACATTATACTCTTGTTTGTCCATTAAAATTTTCCTTCCTTTTGTAAGAGAGATAAATTTTTTAATACTTTATCTGCTGATTCTGATATTTTAGGTTTCATTTTACTTATATTTACCATAATAGGTTCCTTAGTTCTTCTCCAAGCATTTATGATACCAAATTCAGAGGGGCAGGTTTATTACAGTTTCTTTATAATAAACAGTATTATAAAGAGCTTTAAAAATATAATAAGCTGTAAACATATCATGATAAACAGCATTTTAATTATAAAATGTAAATTTATTATAATAAATATCAATTTGGATCTCATTATATATTAACCCTAAAGAGGGAAAGAGCATAAATATTATGGTTAGCATAACATAAAACAGTAATTAAAACAAAATTAATTAAAACAGAATTCATTTTTAATTTAAAATTTCCATAATTCCTTACCAAAACCCTAGCATCATAATCACAGAAATAATCACTTTAACTTTAATTATAAATAGTAAATACTAGTCCAGAACCTTACCTTATAAACAGTATGTCAGACCGTAATAGTACCTCAGATCACCGGTATGCTCACCCTTCCATACTGCGCCTAACTGCATCCATGCTTCACGGCGTCTTACTTGGCCAGGCTTTACGAGCTTCAACGGAATATCCTCCAAGATGCTACTTACTAATCATAAATACTGTTTTTAGATAATAATTATTGGACTAACAAATACTATTTATAATCTTAAAGTAATAATTCTGAAAATATGATACTATATTTTTGGCAGAAATTATATAAGATAAGAGAGTTTAGCTAGACATTGAGAGAGTATAAGAACTTAAGAAATTTTATTGCCAGAAGATTTTCGATATCTTTACATCAGTTTTGAAGGCCTTTTATAGGCAACTTCTTACATGGAAAACTGATAACCTGTTATTCACCTATTTTGTTTACATAATTTGATATGACTTTTCTTTTATCAATTTTCTTCACTTGCCTAACTTTTCTTGTCCCGTTGTTATTTTTTCAAGATTCCTTTTATCTTGCTTTATCTTTGCTTGTCTTGAGCTTCCATCTTCTTTTACTTTAGTCTTGTCAACTTTTCTTTCATTTCCAGCCGTCCAGCTGCTTCTGCTTCCAGATTTTTCTTGATTGTAGTATGGTAATATAATATTATGGACCTGTAGCTGAACTACATTTGGCCTACTATAATTTCATGGACCCTAGTAGTTTCAACTACATTGGGCTTATTAGTATCATTGGAAGGGATAAGTTGATCCTTCTTCTTTTATGGTAATATTTGTATTATTAGTACCACTGACAGTATTGAGAACATGCCTTTTTCTTTGACCTGCAATTACCTGATAATGTTCTATGGTTTGTTTTGCATGAGTATGTTGGAGACGAACAATTCTGTCTCTCATTCTTTCCAGCTTCATGGTATCTCTTGATATGGTTTCATTGTCATAATAAATAGTAATAATTTCTTCAACAGCTCCACCTTTACTAGTACCAATGACTTTAGCTTTTCCAGCTCTTATCATATTATAAATTTTATTTTTCAAAGTAGATAAACCGATAGCACGTTTCATGCAACCATTCCTGGAAATTTGCAAGGGTACAAGGTGGTGGTAGTGTTAAATCAGAATAATCACCTTGTATTTCTTTCTTTCCCATCCTGAATAATTGACAAATTACTATAGGTTTGCCTGTTAAATCTGTAGAGGCATCAAAGATTTGTACTCCAAAAGTTCCATTTCCATATGCATCTATCATAACTTTAACAGATTCCAAAATAAGTGATGGTAATTTGGAAATACTATACAGGGTTTCATCCACCATTATTTTGTCAATGAATCCATATGTAAATAGCTTTTCTACCACTTCTGGTTTTGCTTTTTCACTGCATAAATATCTGGGATATTTACTAAGTTTCAAATTTCTCAAGATATTCATATTCGTTTTATAATCATAAAATTTCATGATTTTCTCATAAGCTGTCAAAACTTCAGAAGGGTATTTAAGCTTATCACTCATGGTTATTTCAGGTGATATTGAAGGTGATATCTGGGAGGTATTTGATGAAGATGGTATAGTTTCCAGTTTGGATGTAAAGGATTGAGGTTTTGTAGTAGGACTTTGTAGGGTTTTCATTCTGTTCTTTATGGCTTCATTCAAGGATTCCAAAAGATGTTTATTTTCTTGTACTTTGGTATCTATCTCTTTATGTAAATAAGCAATGGTTTCATGGTTCTTTGTAATAGCAGTAGTAACATCTCTAATATATTCTTCAAAGTTTTTATTTGCCATATTTGTACCTGCTAAGAAAATCAGCTAGAACATTCTTAGTACCAGATATATTTTTAACAATAAAATCATAACAACAAAAGAATGATTGCCATTTTCTTCTTTTATTTAATTCTAGTAACAAATCAATTTTATTAGTAATAAATGCCTTCACCTGAGTATTATCAGTTCTAACTATGAATTTTACAGGCAATAAATGATAATGAAATTTCTTTATTCCAAATTTTACTGCTAATAATTCTTTTTCATTTATATGGTAGTTCATTTCATTAGGTTTCCATGTTCCTCCTGCATATCCACAGATAAGGGGTTTTTCTTTATCAATATCATTTTGTTCATAAGCTATGAGGACTGCTCCCCATCCTATATCACTTGCATCTGTAAATAATTCTAATTGATCAGTTTCTATAGGGATTCTATGCTTTGGTAAATTCTTCACCTTTTCTTTAAGGGTTTTAACGGCTTTATCATGTTCTTCCATCCACTGAAAGGGTTTTTTATTTTTTGTTAATTCTTGTAAATGTTTTCTTAATTGTGGTAAATCTTTTATATAATCTGATGCATAATTAATTATTCCTAAAAATTGTTGAACTTCTTTTTTATTTTCTAAAATGTCTTTAAAATTTTGTATTTTTGATACTATGTGGTTTTGTAATTGTAATCCTTCTTTATCAATAATATATCCTAAATATTCTATTTTATTCTTAAATAATTCTGATTTCTTTTCAGAAAGTAATATACCATGTTGTTTTACAATTTCTATAAATTGGTCTAAATGTTTTATATGATCTTCTAGGGTTTCACTATATATTAATATGTCATCTACATATACTATACAGAAATCTTTTAATTTTCTAAATACATGATCCATTCTTCTTTGAAATGTTTGTGGGGCATTTTTAAATCCAAAAGGAAGCACCATCCACTCGTAGTGACCTTGAGGTGCACTAAAAGCTGTTAGAGGTCTTGATTCTTTTGTTAATTTTATTTGCCAAAATCCGCTTTTACAATCAAATTTACTAAACCATTTTTTATTTCCAAGAATGTTAATAAGATTTCTTTTATATGGTAAAAAATATCCATCAAATACAGTCTTTTTATTTAATTCTCTATAATCTATTACCATTCGGGCCTTACCTCTTTTTTGTTCACTATGTTTTCTTATTAAAAAGGCAGGACTACTATGTGGACTTTTACTTTCTTGTATTATTTTCATTTCTAGTAATTCATTTATTTGAATTTCAAATTCTTTTTGATCACTTGGGCTATATCTAATAGGTTTAGATCGTACTATATTATTAGGGTTTATTAGTTTTATTTCAGCGTATATTTTTTCTTTATCCCATAATTGTACTGGATTTTCTCCAAACTTTGATTTTAATAACTCCTTATATTTAACTATTAATTCTTGTAGATTATTATTTCTGTCAATCATTAGGTTATTTATCCTTTTTATCCCTAATGGTAATATTCTTTTTAATACTATCCATTTATTACATGGAGTTTGTAAACTTAAAGTATGTGAAGTTACTACTTGAGTTTTAAAATGATCTAAGAAATTATTTCCTAATAATATTGATTATTTCATATTATTTTCTTGATATATTAAGGGAAGTTTAAATATTGTTTTATTTAATAATATTTTCATATTTTCTGCAATTGTATCTAATTCTTTTCTTTGTTCATTAAATCGTGTTACCCTAGTTCTATGTAATTTTGATCTTTTCCATCTATGTTTAATTAATACTCCTTCTTTAGCTAAGCATAAATTTGCTCCACTATCTATAAATATTTTCTGTTTTATCAGTTTTTCAGGTTTATATTCTACATAGATTGTTTCCATTATTCTGAATTACTATCTGTAGAATAGTAATTTATATTTTCTTGTTCTGTTTCACTATTATCAGTTTGACTTACATAAAAATCTTCATATCTATACCATTTATCATTATCTTCTTTTATTTGTTCAAGATTCATTATAAATTGTGATGAATTAATATACTTTACACCTTTTTCTTTTAATTTGGGGCACTTATTAGCATAATGTCCTTTTTCATTACAATTCCAACATTTACATTCACTTATTTTATCTTTTCCTTTATTATTTGGTTTTCTTCTAAACTTTCTTTTTTTTTTAAATTTATTTCTAGTATTATTAGTATTTCTAAATCTCCTAAATCTTTTCCTTTTATACTTACTATAATAAGGATTATAATTTTTAGGTTTATAATCTTTACTATAACCTTTATATTTTTGAGTCTTTCTTCTATATTTTTTCTTATATTTTTTGTAAGGTTTTTTATCACATCCAAATACTAACCTTTTTTCAGTCAATCCAAATATTTCTCTTAATCTTAATTTTTTATCTTTCTTAACTTTCTGTTGTATTCTATATTCTTCACATTTTCTCATAAGATATCCTCTTAATACTCTTATTTTTTCTCCTAAACTATTTTCTCTTGGTTCTAATTTATTATATTCTTTTGTTATTTCAGTATTATATGGACTTGGTAAGTGATCATAATATAATTGTTGATATACTAGACTTTCTTCAGGTAAAAATCTAGCTTCATAAAAGAATTTTGTAAAACTTATTGTATATTCTGGTAATTTATTTATTTTACAACATTTCATATTATTTAAATTCATTATTATTTCTATTTTTCTTTCTACTAATACTTGATCTCTAGCTACTATCCAATGTTCTCCTAAAAATTCTCGTTTTAATATCATATCAAATATTTGTAGCATAGATTTCCAATCTCCTGCACTTCTCATTACTTCCATTCTTAATTGATAATCAATAGATTCTATCCAATATGCAACCTTTCCTATTAATGGTTTAGATATTAAATCATAAATATATTATAAATTGTTGGTATGTGTAGAACTCATTAAAGCTATATAAGTTCCAAGATTCCAATCTGTAATTCTTCTACTAATTTCTTGTTCTTCATCTACATTATCTAGGTCTAAGAAATAACCATTTAAATTAACACCTTGTGACATTGATCCTACAAATTCTTTGAATTCTGCATGTTGTCCCATTGGTATATGTTTGGGAATTTTATTACTTCCTTTTGTTATTATTTCTAAATTTGGGTCATATAATTCTTCTTCCTGATAATTATCTATATCTTCTTTCATTGTTTCATCTGTTTCCATTTCTGTTTCTATTGGTTCATCACTTTCAGGTTCTTCTTTTATTATTGCACTTAAGTTATTCATTTTTCTTAAAGCTTGCATTATTTGATTATTCTCCTTTTCTACTTCTGATCCTCCTTCACTTTCTGATTCTTCTATAAAATTTACATATTTTTTATTAGAACCATCATTTGAACTTTCTGAATCACTAGTTGTATTTACATCATTCCTTTGAGAACTTTCTCCAATAATTATCGATTCTTTTCCTTTAAATTTCCTAATTTCTTCTTTTAAGAAGTTTAATTCTTTTTTAGTTTCTTCCATTTCTTGATGTAATTCATATGTTACCTGTTTCAATTCAATTTTAGTTTCTTTTAGCTCTTTTTTAACAATTTTATATTTGTCTTTATATTTTTTATATTTATTAAACCATTCTTCATTAGTATTTTCTTTAAGTTTATTATTTTCCTCTTTCACTTTCTCTAACTCTTTTTCTTGTTTTTCTAATTTTAATTTTAAATATTCTATAGTTTCTTTTTCTTCTTTAGTAATATTAGCTTCTATATTTTTTGATTCTCTTCTTATTGGTTCATACTTATATCTGTCTCTTTCTAATATTTCTTTTCCATGATTTCTCAAAAATGTTATTACATTATACTCTTGTTTGTCCATTAAAATTTTCCTTCCTTTTGTAAGAGAGATAAATTTTTTAATACTTTATCTGCTGATTCTGATATTTTAGGTTTCATTTTACTTATATTTACCATAATATGTTCCTTAGTTCTTCTCCAAGCATTTATGGGTACCATTTCTAATTGTTCACTACTATCTTGGTTTTTTTATTATTTGTACGTTTGTTTGTAATTCTTTTTCTAATTTGGCTGATTTATCTAATATTATTTTAAATGTTGGTATTTCAGATATATTCCATAAATCAGATAATTCTTCTCTTATTATTTTTCTTATTTGAGATTGATCATTCCTGATTTCATCTATTATTGTTACTATATTTTTTAAATTCTCTTTTACTATTATTTCTTCCCATAATTCTTGTATTTTATCAAAATTATTCGGATTATTCATTCTTTTGGTATATTAATGCATTTTTTCCATACATTTCCCATATCTATCCATATTTTCTTAGATTTTGTTTCTTCTTTTCTTATTATATTTTCTAATTCTTTTATATCATTTTCCAGTTTAGTTTCTTTTTCACTATATTCTAAATATTTTATTTGTGAATATATTTCTTCTTTTAAAGCATCTTTTATTTTTTGTAGTTTTACTTTCTTATTTTCCAATTTTTCTTGTATATTCATAGTTTATTAATAAATCTAATCTTTCCTTGATCATTTATTTCAATTCCATTGTTATTGATCTTATAATTTACCATAGTTAAAAAGTCACTTCCTAATAATAATTCATTAGAACTATCATATTCTATGTCTCCTATATTTATATTATATTCTAAATCTTGTATTTTGAATCTTAAGTTAACACTTTTAGTAATTATTATTTTTCTTTCATTTTCAGGATATTTATAAGTTTGTGGTTCTATTATACAACAATCATTTTCATTAATCTTATTTATATGTATAAAACTTTTAATGGCTCCAGTATTTATTTCAGCTATGCAATCTTTTGCTATAATTCCATCAAATATTATTACTTTAATTTTTAATCTATCTGTTCTTATATCTATTAAATTAATTCTTCTAGGTAAACTATATTGTCGTGTTATCATTTGTTGTCTTGAGGTTGATGGTTCTTTTCAAAAACTTAATCTTGAACCTTCTATTCTTGGTATTATTTTATTAGGTGGTCTTATTGTTCTTGTATTAAAATCCATATATATTTCTTCTGGTATAGTTATTTGTGAGTTTTCTTTATGTTCTATTTGTTCAAATATTTCCTGATACATTTTTGGTACTAAAACATCTAATTCATGTTGTTTAGTTACATGATGATTACCTGTTAATGCATATATCATTTTAGTTTCAATACTTATTACTTTACTACCTTGTGGCATTTTTATTCCTTCTAATTTATAATACAGGGTTAAAGCTAATTCTTTATGTTCATCTTTTAATGATATACTAAAATCTGGTTGTATGGTGAATTTTAATTTCTGATATATTAAATTTCCTTTAATTACTGATATTAAGGCATCTTGTAAATTTCCTAGTATTCTATCATCTAGTATATATATTTGTATAGGGGTATCTATATTTTTCTGAAAATATGCTTTTATTGTAAACTCTACTGCTCCTAAATATATATTTCTATATTTATTTGCTTCTTTATTAGATAATTTTCTTAATTCTCTTTTTATAATTTCATCAGTTATTAGACTTATTTTTGTCTTACCATGTATACTAGTTATATCTATTATATTTTCATGTTTTTGTGCTATATATCTGATTTCTTTATTTCTTTGAAATAATCCAGTTTTAAATATTTTCTTAACAGATAATTCTTCTTTTTCATTTTGTATTTTTCTATAAGTTTCAGGTTTAAAGCTTAATGTTTGTGACATTCCTTCTGCATATGTTTCCATTTGGTAATATGTTTCATTAGATTCTTCTGCTAATTCTTTACCTTTATCCATGACAAATTGTATTTACCTTATTCTTAATTTTTCTTTTACGTTTTTCAATCATCTCATTTAAAAGTTCTATAGCTTGATCTTTATAAACTTTCGAGAATGGTGAGTTACTGCCATTATATTTCCCATTTTTTATTCTATTAATCCTTTTTCTAATTTTTTCTATGTCTTTATCTATTTCTTTAATTTTATTCTTTATATTTGCTCGGTATATAAAATAGGATTTATCCATAGAAATAAATATTTGTTTTTGTTTCTAATCTCTTTTTTATTTCACTATTATATTCTCTAAGAATATTTATTCTTTCTTGGTCTTCTATTTTTTGTTTTTCAGATCCATTATTCTTTTTAGATTCTAAGTATTTTAATATTTTCTCATAATGTTCTAATCTTTCAAAAGTTTCTTTAACTTCTTCTTTTATTTATGATTTATATACAAAATATGATCTATCCATGGCAAATAATTTCTATGTCTGTTTTTATTTCTTTCTTTATATCACTTAAGTATTTTTTAAGGAAATTAATATTATGTATTAAATTTTCATGATTAACACAATTTTCTAGTTTATTAAGACTTTTTTCATAGTCTTGCATTATTTTAATTTTTTCTTTTATCTTTGACTTATATATAAAATAAGATCTTTCCATTTTATCCAGTTAAATTTGCATCTTCTAATAATCTTTCATGATACCATTTTATATCTATTCTATTTGCTCTATATTTTTCCCATATTTTACCTAATCTCTCGTATAATATTATTCTTTCTAAACGAGTTTCTTCTATCCATTCTATTTTATTAAGTTCAGTTTGAATTTTTTCCATTTCTTGTTCCATTTTTTCTCCAGCTTTTATATAATATTTAAAAATTTCAAATCTTCTCTTTATTGTCATTTTGTCTTATTTAATTTATTAGCTAAATCATTTATTAATATATATTGTTCTTCTATAACCTTTCTTATTTCTTCTGTTTCCTTATTTTTTCTCATTATTAACGTTAAATTCTTTTCTTCTAACATACTTATCTGTCTATCTCTATCAGCTAACATATCTCTTAATATTTTTATTGTGACAACTTTCAATATGTTGATTTATATCTTTGTTATAAGTAGGGGTTTTAGCTGCTATTTTCTGAATTCTTTCTAGATCCATTTTTAAACTAAATATTTTTTAATAAGTTTTTTACACATCTTTTGTGTAGATTTATTATTTGATTTATACATTATTAATAGGGTTGCAATTATACGTGAATGATATTCTTTCCAAAATTTTGAGTTAATAGGAGGTCTCATTTATAATAACATAACATATCAGTGCTTTTTTCCTTATACTTGCCATGTAATTGTTTCATTTTTAAAGCTTGTTTCATTGACTTACTATTTGCTCCACTAACACAATTTTTTAACAACTAACATGTCTAGGTTTTCCATTTACATACTAGGTTTCCTAGGTTACTATTTACACCTTTTGTTTTCAAAATTCCTTCCGTGTGTTTTTATACTATACTTACCAAATTTACTCCTTTTTTGTTTACAGGCTCTGATACCAAATTCAGAGGGGCAGGTTTATTACAGTTTCTTTAGCATGTGTTGCAGGCATGACCGCTCAAGCTCGCATCCCCATTATGCGTCTTTTGTGAAACAATATATAGGGGGCTACTCCAATACAAACCTCCTTAAAATACAAACCTACAAACCAAGCATAAACTAATATTTCAAGCTAATCTAATGACCAAACTAGGGGTACCCCAATACAAAAAACGTTTAAAATACTTGGCTCTATCCAACAAAAAAAAATCACTGTTCACGTGATGATGTGGCAGTGGATTTCACTGGTTAACGGTGCTTCGCACCTTCTTGTACGGCGCTTCGCGCCATTATCATTCTAAAGTTGTAAGGAATGGCAATCAATGGTAAAGGCAATAGACGATTGACGGGTGTGTCGAGAGCCTTCGACCCTCATGATTACCTAACTCATCCGTTTACTTTCTTAAATGCTTCGCATTTTCACGGCAAGATTTTTTTTTTTTTTGTTGAATAGAGCCAATTATTTTAAGCATTTTTTGTGAAGGTACCCTTGGCGGGAACCTTAGAATAAATGAAATATAATTAATTTAGTGTTGGTTTGTAGGTTTGTATTTTAAAAGTGGTTTGTATTTGAGCACTTGCCTATATATATATATATATATATATATATATATATATATAGAGGTTTGGTCCACAACCACCGTTGGTTGGACTAGCCACCAGCAGTACCGCAACCTTTCAATGCGGCAGTTGTACCGCAATCGTTCATTGCGGCAGTACTAGCCGCAATCTTTCATTGCTGCAGTATTTATTAGTTGTTTAATTAAAAATACATAACATTAGTTTGGAGTCGAACTCTTGACCTTTTAGAAATTATACAAAACTTTTCCCACTCCACCAACTTGTACTATAGCAATGTAAACAGTATTATCTTATTTATTATTTAAAATTATTAATTTGAAATATATTTATTTATAAATTTAATAAAAAATAGAAAATTAAAACCATTCGTTTGGATTCAAACTCTTGACCTTTTCCAAATGATACAAACATTTTGCCGCACCACCAACTTCTACTCTTGCAAGTTTAAGCAAAATTATCTTACATATTATTTTACATTATAGTAATTTGATATATATATTTATAAATTAATAAAAAATAGTAAATTAATAGATAATAACATATGAAATGTGTATAGACGGGTTAATGAACATGGGAACGACTTCCAACCACGTGACATTTAAATTATTAATTAATTAATTTTTGAAACAAATTTAGGAAAAAAATGTTATGTAAAGTCAAAACTTGAAAATAATGAAATATATATTATTATAATCTAGAAAATGAAAAAAATAGCATAAAACATTAATGTAAGTTAAAATGAATGAAAGTGTTAAGAAAAAATTTATATTGAATATTTTAAATAGAAAAAATAACAAAAAATGTTACCATCCTGATTCATTTTTCAACAGTTATCTAAGATTGAGATGTACATGTCATTCCATCAATATTTAAACTACGTAACATGTAAAAAATATCCATAATACATTATTAAAGATACTTTTAAGTTAAAATTAATATAGTTTATTATTTTGATGCATATTTGAAGATTTAAAAATAAAACAAAAAAAATAAAAAATCATAAATTACTGCCGCAATGACTCATTGCGGTAGTTTTTCCAGCCGCAATGTTTCATTGTGGCTTAGAAAAATTTTACGGCATTAATTATGGTTGGTGGTTGGTAATAAATGAACCACCTACAGCAATGTTTCATCGCGGCAGTTGGCATTTAAGGCTTTCTGCCGCAATGAAACAATGCGGCAGGCGTGAAATCTGTTTTCTTTAAGGTAACAGAATTTGTCTTCTTCTTCAATTTATTTTTTTCAAACAGCAGAAAAAACCAACGATTTTCAAGGTTTTGGAGCTCAAAAATTCATCCAAAATTAAGGTTAGTGCTCTATTCAATGGCTTCATTTTTATTTAGCTCTTCTAGTTCATCTAGTGAACATAATGGTGATGATTATGTTACGCCGCCCGTTAAAAAAAATCATGTTTCTCGTAAATTATTTCTTGATGATGTAGATATTGATAATTATTATAGTACTGTTCGTAAACGTAGAGTGAATTACAATGTTCATAAAGATAAAATGAATGTTGATGATGTTGGTGGGAAAAAAAATGATGGTGGAAAGGGTAAAAACAAGATAATTATTAGTGATGGTGATGATGAAAAAGATGAGAAATTTGGGATGGGAAAAAATGATGATGAAGGAGATGAGGATATTAGGATGGAAAAAATTGATGAGGAGGAGGATGTTAGGATGGGAAAAAATGTTGATGATGAGGATGTTAGGATGGGAAAAAATCATGATGATGAGGATATTGGAAACGAAAATTGTGTAAGATTGTGCCTTGTGTTGGAATGATTTTCGATACATTAGATGAGGCAGAAAGTTTTATAGAAATTATGGTCGAAATGTCGGATTCGAGATAATAATTAGGAATACTCATAAACATCAACGGAGTCATGATCCATCATCCCGTTTGTTTATTTGTAAGAAGGGTGGAAGAGTAGCACCGGAATCGGATTATCTTGATAAAGGAAAACGACGCATTAGGGATGTAGATCCACGAACGAATTGTCGTGCTCGAATGTACGTATGTCACCTAGTAAATGTAAACAAATGGAAGGTAACTTTGATTGATTTGAAACACAATCATGCCATGGTAACACCGGATAAGAGACAATTTTTTCAAACATCACGCAATATCGATCCGATCACCTGATCATTAATTGAGTTGTTTAACAAATCGGGGATCGAGACGAGTAAAGTGATGAAATATCTAGGTGAGACATGTGGAGGAATTGAAAATTTAGGGTTTTCTAATCAAGATGTACGCAATGTCATACGGGATATTCGGCACCGAGTATTTGATTCCGGTGATGCGGAGTGTGGCTTGGTCTTATTACGAAAGTTACAACAAGAGAATGCGTTTGGTCATTTCTTTTTAAAAATGAATATTAGGATTAAATTATATTTTTCTTTTTAAAAATGAAAAATATATTTTATTCTTTTTAAAAATGAAAAATATATTTTATTCTTTTTAAAAATGAATATTAGGATTAAATTATATTTTATTCTTTTTAAAAATGAAAAATATATTTTTTCAGGAATATTAGGATTAAACTATATTTTATTCATTTTTCCGAATTTTTAATGGAATATTTAGAAAAAAAGATAAATTAATTATTATTCTTGACAATTTAAAATTCAAAATTTGGAAAAATATTTTTTTCATTTTATTCGAATTTTAAATTAAATATTACCAATAAATTATACTTTTTCGTTTTTAAGATTTGCAGATTAAATATTACTTTCTGTAAATAACAAGCAGATGTGGCATTCCTGTCCGGGTGGATTTAAGCTAATTGGAACTCTGTAGTTAAACGTGCTTGAGCTGGAGTAATCTTAGGATGGGTGACCTTCTGGGAAGCCCTTTTTTTTTTAAAGATTCGATTTTTTTTATATTTTTTTCATAAAAATCATTTTTTTTTCTTTTTAGAAATGAAAAATAATATTTTTCTATTTTTCTGAAATTTTAGGATGAAACTATATTTTATTCATTTTTTTCCGAATTTTTAAATGGAATATTTGGAAAAAGAAATAAACTAATTAGGATTAAAGTTTTTCTATTTTTCTGGAATATTAGGATTATTGATTTTTTTTTTATCTTTTGGTCATAAAAATCAAATTTTTATTCTTAAAAAGAATAAAAAATATTTGATTTTTATGAGCAAAAGATAAAAAAAAATCCATAATCCTAATATTTCAGAAAAATAAAAAAAAATTATTTTTCATATTTTTTTTGCCACGAATTATTTTTCATTTTTAAAAAGAATAAAATTTAGATTTTTTGAGCAAAAGATAAAAAAAAAAATCGATTTTTTTTAATTATTTCTATATTTCAAATTAACAGCTTTTATTAATTTATCAAATTAACAAATATATTTGGGTTTTTTTGCTGCCGCAATGATTCGTTGCGGCAGCCGCAATGAACAATTGCGGCAGTATACGAGTTGGTGGTTGTGAGCCTTTTTTCAACCAACGGTGGCTGTGGAAGGGCACCCACATATATATATATATATATATATATATATATATATATATATATATATTTATATTTATATATATACAGAGTAGGGATCTAGAGAGAATCCCTTTAAAAGGAGAACTTAGAAAACTAAATTAAAATATAGCACATATGGTATGCAAACTGATCGTTGGGAGATGGAGAAAAATGTGGTGAAATTAGATTTTAAAAAAATATCACCGATTGACGGGAAAAATCAAATTAAAAACGGAGGGGATTAGGTGGGATTGTGTGTGTGAGGGTGTATTTGATTAGTGTGTGGGTGCCCCTGGCGGGACCATTGATTATAATACATCCAATAGGATTAGTACCTTAGTTTTCTTCAAAAAATGAGTTCTTTTTTTAGGCACACCCTATATATACATCTATACTATTATATAAATTCCGAAACATTGAAAGTTTTGGTACCTGTTTTTTGGTACTAAGTGAATTTACTTATTTACCCTTTATTATAAAGATATATATATATATAGGGTCTTGTTCTAATAGAAACTAACTTAGAATAGAAACTAGAAACTAAACCTAAATTAAATATTTCAAGCTAATCTAATGACCAAATTAGGGGTACTCCAATACAAAAAATGTTTAAAATTATTGTCTTTATTCAACAAAAATATAAAAAAATAAAAAAAAATTTTAAAAAAAGTTACCGTTCACGTGATGACGTGGCACGTGAACAGTAACTTTTTAAAAAAAAATTTTAATTTTTTTTATATTTTTGTTGAATAGAGCCAAGAATTTTAAACGTTTTTTGTGAAGGTGCCCCTAGCGGGGCCATTAAAATAAATGAAATATAATTTATTTAGTGTAGGTTTCTAGTTTCTATTCTAAGGTTGGTTTCTATTTGAACGCTAGCCTATATATATATATATATATATATATATATATATATATATATATATATATATATATATATATATATATGATATCTATACTATTAAAATTCCTAAAATAAATAATAACATAATATGATTAATGGTAAGTAGTCGATTGGTTTTTTTCACAATTACTTTTAATTGAAAATATTATCTTTTATAAACACCCACTAATCTTACAATCACAAATATCTATACTATTATATAAAAGCTGAAACAATAAAAGAGTTTTGGTACCTATTTTTTGTTACTAAGTGAATTTATTTATTTACCCTTTATCTATCTATACTATTATATAAATTCCGAAACATTGAAAGTTTTGGTACCTATTTTTTGGTACTTAGTGAATTTACTTATATACCCTTCATTATAAAGAAACATAAATACACATAAAATAAATAATAACATAATATAATTAATGGTAATTAGTCGAGATAATACCTTTTATAAACACCTAAAAACATCAATCGTATCATATCTTTCCATCATTAATATTTTCTTTCCAATTAAAACACGTTATAATTAATGATAATTAGTCGATTAAGATGATAAAATTAATAGTAATTAGTCGATTGACTTTTTCAAATTAATGGTAATAGTGATTGCCTTTTTCACATTTACTTTTAGTTGAACATATTACCTTTTACAAACACCTAAAAACATCAATTTTATCATATCTTTCAATCATTAATATTTTTACGTTACCTTTTTAATTTATAACAAATCTTACAATCATTAATATATACATGAAAATATCACATCATATTTCTCAATTAATAAAAAAATATATTAAAAATCGTATACATTCTTTATAATAATGAAACATGAATATAATCTGTAAACATGAGTATATTAAATTATATTAAATAAAAATTTAAAAAATTATTAAAAACAATGATTATGCAAAAACATAATTATAATATTAAATAAAAATTATAATATAATACAAGAATTCCGTGCATTGCACGGGTTATAATCTAGTATATATATATTTAAAAAGAGTATAAGTTACAGTACAACACACATATGGACAGTATGCGTAGCTGATTAGGCATTTACAGTATGCGCATACATTTGGTCATTTTAATCGGATTCCTTGCGCGTGGTTAATTTAGATATCAATATATATATATATATATATATATATATATATATATATATATATATATATATATATATATATAAAGGAGGATAGCGGGAGTTTAGGTGGCGCTCTAATATCGTCTCAATCGATTTTTCTAATTTTCTAGAATTTTAAACACTAATAAATATGAAAATATCAATTAGCATATTAGAAGTAGAATAGGTGTTCGAATTTATAAAGGAGAAGGGTTCGAATTTATAGGGAAGACATATGATTAGAAGTTCTATTGGAAGTATAATAAGTATTTATAAAGCATACGATTAAAAGTTCTATTGGAAGCAAAATAGGAGTTCGAATTTATAGAGAATAAGAGTTTGAATTTATAGAAAAAATATATAAATAAAAGTTCTACTAGAACTAGAATAGGTGTTTGAATATATAGAGCAGACATATAATTAAATATTTTATAGAAAGTACGATCTTCTTAAATTATATATTTTTTATATAAGTTAATTATACTTATATTAGGAAAATTTATTCATAAATTAAATACTATTGTCATGAAAAAAGTCACCGTATTTAAAAAGAAAAGAATTGATGTGTTAACATAATAAAAGAACAATGAGTAAGAGAACAATCTCATGCAGTCTTTATAATATATGTTAAAAAGTTGGGATTTCGGTTTTAACGAGAGAGCGGCTCAATCGAAAGAATCGTATTTAACAAGAAATTGATTCATTAAAGAAGATGATTCAATTATTAAAATTTAATATTAATATTATAATATAACGTAAATGTATTGAATTTTTTTAAAAATATTGTAACACCGCCGCGAAGCGCGACTTTATCAACTAGTTTTGATATAAAATTGTGTTATCGAGGACTTTCACCCTTATAATCCAGCATATAATAAAAAATGGATCGTAGACATATTGGACACATAATGAGGAGTTGCTTCTATTTTGGGCTTGCGGCGAGATCACCTCCAGCGCACAATATTCCAAATTTAATAATTATTAATTGCAACATATTTATATCAAATTAGACACTATAAACATATATCTTCAAAACTAAAATTATTTTCAACTTTTTGGTGGATATTGTGGTATACATTATTGGACTAATATAAAAATACATTTGGAATTTTGAAAAGTAAATAATATAGTGTAAAACTTATTCCAAATAAATTGTATTACCAATTTAAAGTTGTACACTAGGAAGATGGCACATTCTAAAAATCATACCATTTTAATATTACGGTGTCTCATCGAAGACGTCCTAAAGTTGGATCACATGTTTGTTTAATCTTTCCAAGAAAAAGGTACCTGAATAAAATTTGTGTATATATTAACATTTGGACCGGATATTTAAAGAGTTGGTGTTCAAAAACCCATGTATGAGTTGTGTTCAAAGGCCCAAGTGCCCAAGTATTAGGTTTTGTTTACTTGACAACAATAGTGGAATGAAAGAGAAATGGAAGCAAGGCGGATGGAATAAACATTCTATTTATCTGTTTATTTAAGTAGAATTTGGTTAGAATAAAATGAAAATGATCTATGATTTCCTAACATTTTAGTTTGGTAATACTGATTAATCTCTCTTGGAAATCCAAAATTTAGTTTAAATTTATATTTAATTTAAGGTTTCAAATTTGAAGAATTTCAAATGGGAGAAATGTGTGATAATATCTATGTTTGTGTTAGAGACAATGTTCTAAAAATTGGCCTAGGCTGTCCGTTAAGCGGCGCCTAAAGTGCTAGGCACCACCAAAATGCCTTAAGGCAGGGCTAGGTGGAAATTTAGGTATTTTTTTTGTGTAAATTGGTCAGAAACGGCTAAAATCGATTTATGCAGTCAAAAAAGAGTTTAGGCGGTCAAATATCGGTTGAATGGCGGTCAAAAATCGACAAAAAATTTTGACAAAAATATTTAATAAATAAAAATATTTAAAATAATATTTATATACAACCGATTAATCCGTCCGATTAATCTTCACTTACTCAATTAGGCGCTAAGCGGTACCCCGATCGTCCTGATCGCCTAGCGCTTTCTGGAACACTGGTTAAAGAGAGGAGAGAAATCGAAGTTTTAGAATTGGAAAATTCCAACTAGAAGAGTTTTAAAAAATAATGAGATTGGGGAGCCTGAGATGTATCTATGGTAAATTTCTTGAGATATATGGAATTAATATACAAATATGGTGTGAGTATTTTAGTACAAATAGAATTTTTTAATTAGCCCTACGGGCCCAATCAAATTTAAATCATATTTTGTGAATATCTCAGGAAAAATTCTCTGAGAACAATATCAGGATGCTTTTTCTCAAAAATAATATATGTGTGTGAAAAAATCAAGAAACAGTGGCTTTATTTTGATACTGATATTTGGTGAGAGATTCTTGTAAAAAGAATATGAAAAAGGATATGAAGTGATGTGTTTGGAATTAATAAGTAATTTATTCCACATGTTGCTCAAATGAAATTCAACACTTTTTTTTCTGTATGAATAAATAAATTTATAAATCATACAAAACAGTATATATTTTCAAAAAATTTCAAATTATGGGAAAATCGGATCCAAAATCGACGCTGATTGAACAAATTTAATGAAATTAAAAAAGTATGAAAATGATTCTTTCTATTATTTTATCCCAATCAAATAAGTTGTATTTTTATTTCGATCGAGATCGCTATTTTATTTTTATCAAAACTCCTAACATTCCGTACAAGTAAACACAATACTTCAGCAAACAAATCAAATTAATCTTTTCCGATCAAAGGAAATGTAGAATTAGAGCGGGTGTTCAAAGTGTTGGTGACTTGGTGTTGGGAAGCCCAGCTAGAAAGGAGTTATTACTCGTACGACGGTTCCCACGGGTCCACCATAAACTCCTCTTGTCATGCGTACAGAAACGCCACCGCACGTCCTGGACATAATTTGTTGTGTGGCTTGAATCCTCTCAACTTTTGTGATACAAAATTGCAAATCGACAATACCTACTTGTCCATATAAAGATGCTACACAATGTAGTCGTTTTCTTTTTAAAGTAAAAATTGACACGACATTTGTTTTTCAATATAATAACATTTGATTAATATCTTTGGATTGAAATATAGGTTAGTTAGTTCTTAAAACTATATTAAATTTCAACAAGCATAACGTATCTTGGAATTTAGATTATGAAATCGTGTATTCGGTGTTGTCTATGTATTGTTGTATCTTGTTCGACATTTTCAAATTTCATAAATGCAGGGCTGTCTTTAGCATTTTGGAGGCCCTAGTCTGGAATTATATTTTTTTAACCTTTAGAAATTTACAAATAAAAAAATGAAAATCACAGTAACATTTTAGTTCTGAATGTCAAACAAGATAAAATATAGTATCAAGTTAAAACTAAGAAATTACAATTATTCTCGATTTTGAATGTACAAAATCTCAAATTAAATCACTATAATTTAATTTAACTAACATTTTCATTTTAATGGACAACATAGCCAAATCAATGAGTCTCTCGTCACTGAATGGTTTATTGAAAATAATTATTATCAACTTCAATTTTCGAGAAATTTTTTCATTGAGTCTCTCATCACTCACATGGTTGAATATCGAAGATAATTATTATCAACTTCAATTTTCGAGAAATTTTTTCGAAGTAGCAACTGCAACCCATGTATTTGGAAAAACAACACTCATTTTCTTGATTTAATCCAACACTCTAAAATAGACGGGCCTCTAAAAAATAATTGAAAAGTATTTTCTAATAAGGCTTTTTTTATACAAATAGATGAGCATTTAAAATTAAAATTAAGTGCTATAATTTAGAATTGAGTTAAAGAAATTTTTTAGTAAATAAAGTTAAAATTAACACAAAGTAAATATTATATTTAAATATATATGAAGGACACCTAGAAAATGTGGCCCTAACTATTTGGAGGCCCTAGGCAAGAGTATGTGAATACTCCCCCAGAGCCGGCTCTGCATAAATGATTCACCGGATTTTATATAGAAATAAATTAATCAACTTTTATAGCGGAAAGATCTTGCAGTATGCAACCGGGGGTGGGGGGTTATGAAATTAGATGTTTGCCTGACCAAAAAAAAAGAAAAAGAAAGAAAAGGTGTAAGTTTTGTTCGATTCTTTCTAATTAGTTATCATTTTTGTAATGTAAATTTATATATGCACACCTTTTATTTATAAGTGTACACCGGTAAATAAAATAAAATGATCTTCACTTTTATTTCGTATAAAAAAGGTAATAAAAGTTCATTTTATGCATTAAGAAGGCTTGCGATGGAGTGGGTGACAGATTATATACCCTTGACAAACCGGTGGCTGGCATTGAGGAACTACTAGACTGGGACATGGGGATGAAACTTGATCACCCAGACCAGACTACGATGATGTCGTTCTCGCCAACAATGCGCCAGATTCAGTGGATTTCAATGGAGCATTGGCACTATCAGACCAACTCGGCAATCTAGTGTTAGGTCCGGTAGATGATCCAGGGGTTATAGTCTTAGATATTGATATTTTCCAAAAATGAACAATTCTCATTACTGAAGAAGAAGAGTACAAGTTGATTATTTACAATCCAATCATCTAGACTATATACTAACTAAACTAATGATTGGCGAGAGAGGAGTTTGTTGTAACTAACTCTCATTGACTAATATCTAGTATGTTGACTATCATTGACTAATATGTTGACTAACTATACAATTACAAAGACTACTACTCTGCTGTTAACTTAAGTAATAGTTCAAATAGCCCCCCTCAAGTTGAGAGGTAATTGAGTCGTGTCAATTAAACCCAACTTGGAAGAGATATACTGCATATGTGGAGAAGGGACAATCTTATTGAAAATATCAGCAAGTTGATGTGTGGTGGGAAGGTAAGTAAGCTGTAATAATCCTTCTAAGACCTTATCCTTTGTGAAGTGGCAATCAACTTCGATATGTTTAGTCCTCTCATGAAACACATGGTTTCTGGCTATAGAAATTGCAGACTGGTTATCACAGTGTAAGATGACTGGTGTAAGATTGGAAACACCTAATTCTTTGAGCAAACGAATAAGCCAAGTAACCTCAGAAGCTGCAGCAGCCTTAGCTCGATATTCAGCTTCAGAACTAGATCATGAAACAGTTGTTTGTTTCTTTGATTTCCATGTAATGGGAGAATTACCAAGCATCAAAACATATCCTGTAACAGACCTTCTTGAATCCGGGCAGGAAGCCCAATCTGAGTCTGAATAAGCTTGCAAAGTAAGATTGTCTGAACCTTTAAGGACTATACCTTGTCCAGCAGTGTAAGATACATATCTTAAAGTATGCCAAAGAGCAGTATAGTGTGGAATTATGGGTTGATGCATGAACTGACTTAGAATCTGGACAATATAACTAAGATCAGGTCTAATATTAGTGAGGAAATTCAACTTTCCAACAATAGGTCTGTATAGTTCAGGATCAGAGAACAAATCACCAGAATCATTATCAAGTTTCAAATGTAAAGGTAATGGAGTGACATCCTTTTTTGACAAATCTTCAGTACTCAGTTTGAGTAAATCTTGAGTGAACTTTCTCTGACTTAACACTAATCCTTTAGGTAAATATGAAATTTCAATCCCAAGAAAGTAATGAAGAATACTCAAGTCTTTTATACTGAAAGTAGTATCCAGATGAGTTTTAGAAACTTGATATGATCTTCATCATTCCCTGTGATGATAATATCATCAACATAAACAGCAATGACTGTAATCTTATCATTGTGTTTTGAAATGAATAAACTGTAGTCATTCTTTGACAGAGTAAAACCTTGATTAACAAGTTCAGCTGCTAGTTTCTCAAACCACATTCTAGAAGCTTTCTTAAGTCCATATAAAGACTTAATCATCTTACAAACATAACCTAATGGATTGTCTATACCTTCGGGAACTGTTATGTAAACTTCTTCATATAGATCCTCATGCAAAAATGCGTTGTTTACATCTAATTGATGTAACTTCCAATTTTTACTAGCTGCTACTGAAATTACACACCTGACTGTACTCATCTTAACCACTGGTGAAAACACTTCATCATAGTCTATGCCATGTTTTTGATTATACCCTTTAACAACAAGCCTTGCCTTGCATCTTTTTAGGGTTCCATCAGTATTAAGTTTCACCTTAAAAACCCACCTACAACCTATTGCCTTTTTGCCTTTATGTAATGGCAATAATTCCCAGGTATTATTCTTAGCAAGTGCATCCAATTCTTTCTGCATTGCCTCTTTCCATAAAGGATTTGCAGAAGCTTCAAGAAAGGACTTAGGTTCTGAAATATTACTAGTAGGTGGATCAGGAATGTGTGAACCAGAGATAAGGTTACACCAGTGAGAGTTTAAATGTGATTGATCACAGTGCTGAGAATTTGTACTCAGACTACACACATAATCGTGCAGATATGATGGTACAATCTTTTGTCTAGTATATTGTCTAATTGGAAGATCAGACATATCTATGACAGTATTTGGAGTAGAATTTGTGGAATTAGAATTAAAATAAGAATTAGAATTAGAATTTGTTAAATTAGTATCTGGTGATTAAGAGCTTGAGCTTGGAGAATTAAAAGAAGAATCAAAATTAGAGAATGAGTTTGTTGGATTTTGAGTGATATGATCTTCTGTAATATCAGTAGAATTGACAGAAGGAATGAAAATAGTATCAAGGAATTGACTCTATGACTGATTATTATGTGATAGGAGTTTGAAAGGAAACTGATGTTCATGAAAAACCACATCTCTAGATATGTTGATAGTATTGTTTTGAAGATTATAGACTTTGAAACCTTTAGTTGTATTTGAATATCCAACAAACACACAAGCTATCACCTTTGGATCTAATTTTGATCTTGAGATTTTAGGTGTGGAAACAAAGCAAAGACAACCATAAGATTTTGTTAGATATAATTGATGTTAGTGTTAATCAGTGTTTAAGTGTTACAGTGAATAATCAGAGTTTAGCTGGAAGCAGTCAGAGTTTAGTTAAACGCTGACAGATGGAAGCTCGACAGAGTTTGTTAAACTCTGTCTGGAGGCAGAGTCTACTGGTCAACAGTGATTGAAGATTAATTATGGAAGCAATATCTTTGAAGATTGGATAGTTGTCAAAGAGATTGAGTTGACTAAGGAGACGTGTAGCAATCGTAATTGATAACAATTGTATAGCTAATTTATAGGAGTATCAATTATCGATTGTATAGCAGCTGTATATCTTATAAATACAGTTAGGTTAACCCTAGAAGGGTATCGATCATTGTGTTACATTATTCATTATAACCTAAGCAGCTCTCTGTGATATTTTACATCACCGAGAGAGGAGTTATTAATTTCAAACAGTTTTTAATTATTCAAACGCGTATTCTATTGTTAATCTCTCATACGATCTTGATTATAATTGTGTATTCGGCCTAACAATTGGTATCAGAGCAAATCTATTACTCTATACAGCTTAAGATCCACACATACACAGCTATAATCAATGGCAGAGATACCTCCTCCAACAGGTTCAAGTTCTGAGAAGGCTCAACCAACTACTGTGAGTCGTTATGAGACAATCAGGGTTCCTATTCTCAGGCCAGCAGAGTATTCAATCTGGAAGGTGAAGATGATCATGTTTCTGGAGGCTACAGATCCAGAATATCTTGACAGAATTTATGAAGGTCCTCATAAACCTACAAAGCTATCTGTTGCTACTACTGGTCAAGAAGCTAAAACAGTTCCAAAGGAAAAGAAAGATCTAACTCCTGAAGATCTTTCATCTATTGCTAAGGATGCAAAAGTTAGGCATCTACTTCATAGTGCTTTAGACAATGTTATGTCTAATAAAGTGATTAACTGCACTACTGCCAAAGAAATTTGGGATGCCCTTGAGGTTAGGTGTCAAGGAACTGCTGCTATCAAGAAGAATAGAAGGAACATACTCACACAGGAGTATGAGCACTGTGAGGCTAAATCTGAAGAAACAATGACAGAAACATTTGACAGATTCTGTAAACTGCTCAATGATTTGTCATTGGTTAATAAAGAGTATGATCTGGAAGACTCAAATCTCAAATTTCTTCTTGCTTTACCTGAAAAGTGGGATGTGAAGACAACCACCATAAGAGATAACTATGATCTTGCTGACAGAAACATTTGATAGATTCTGTAAACTGCTCAATGATTTGTCATTGGTTAATAAAGAGTATGATCTGGAAGACTCAAATCTCAAATTTCTTCTTGCTTTACCTGAAAAGTGGGATGTGAAGACAACCACCATAAGAGATAACTATGATCTTGCTGATACTGAGATTGATGAAATCTATGGACTGCTCAAAACTCATGAATTGGAATTGGAGCAGAGAAACAGGAGATCAGGTAAGAAGACAAAGTCTATTGCTCTTAAAGTTGAAGAAAAACCCTTGAAGAAGGAAGCATCAAGGAAGAAAGCTAAGGGAAAGGCTTTAGTCATACATTCTGAAAGTGAGTCATCAAACTCTGATGTTGATTCAAACTCTGATGAATCATCTGATTCTGAGGATGATGAAGAAGAAATGTTGCAAATGGCTGCTTTGATGGTGAAGACTTTCAAGAAGATGGGTTTCAAGAACTTCAAGAAGGGCAAAAGGTTTTCTAAGAAAGATTCAAACTCTGACAGAAAAAGTTTCAGAAAGTCTGAGAGAAAGGATACCAGGTCTGGGAAGAAAGACAAGTCTGAGATTCAATGCTACAAGTGTAAGGAGATGGGTCACTATGCTCCTGAGTGCAAGAAGGGTAAAACTGAAAAAGCACTCTTCACTAAAGGCAGAGACTGGGCAGACACTTCAGACTCAGATGAGGATGTTAACTATGCTCTCATGGCTTCTATTAAGAATGAATCTGAAGATTCTGAAAACAAGGTACCTCTAACTACCTATGCATATAATACTGATGATATAACTAAATTGAGAATCTATCTTAAGGCTTTGCATATCAGTTATAGGGATCAGACTTTAGAGAATGAGAGAATCCAATCTGAAAATTCTGAACTTAAAGTGAGAAATAAAATTGTTGAAGAGAAACTTGAAAACATGCAACAAGTTCAGAAAGAAAGAGATGATGCTGTTTATCTAGAACAGGATTTGCTAGGAAAATATAAGCAACTTGAATCTGAATTGGAGAAGGCAAATCACATAATTAAAACTTGGACTCATTCTGGAAAAGACACTCAAGAGGTTTTTCAGTCAAACACGGTTGGTTTAGGTTACTGTGAGGGAGATGAACTTAGGTTTCAAAACAAAGTCAAAATAAGAACACATCTCCCATCTACAAAATTTGTTCATGGAATAAATGAACCTAAGTCTGAAGCTGAAAAAGAAGCTGTTAAGAAAGAACCAGTAAAAACTAGTGTTAAATAGGTTAATATTGGTTCAATGACAGATAAACAACTCAAGCATAAGCTTAAGGAGTTAAAATCTGTCAAGAAACAGAAAGTGTCTAGGAAGAATAGAAATGGTAAAGTAGGCATTACTCAAGGTAATTATCCAATGCTTGCTACTTTTGCTCCAAGAAAGACATGTCATAACTGTGGTAGTACTAACCATCTTGCTAGTTTCTGCAGGAAGAACAAAAACATTAATTCTTTACCTTCCAAGTCTGAAGTAAAGAAAGATAATGTTAGAACTAGACCACACACTTTATGTAAACATTGTGGAAGTACTTGGCATTCTATTTATACTTGCAGGGATTATCATGCTATTTATCATAACTACTATGAACTTAAGCCCAATTTGAAATGGCTTAAGGTTATTTCTGCAAGTGTAAACTCTGATAAAGTTAGCTTAAACTCTGATAATGTAAATTCCGCTGCTAAAGCTAACAAAATTAAGAAAGCCAAAGGATCCAAGCAAGTCTGGATCCTTAAATCTAATCTTCAGTAATTGTTTGTAATTGCAGGGCATCAGGGAGAGTATCCTAGTCGTGGAAAGTGGATGTTCAGGACACATGACTGGAAATAAAGCCCTGCTATCAGAGTATGTGGAGAAGGCTGGCCCAAAAGTTTCCTATGGAGATGGCAACATAGGACGTACTCTGGGATATGGCAATATCAATCTTGGAAGTGTCATCATCACAAATGTAGCTCTGGTTCCAGGACTCAAGCATGATCTGCTATATGTGAGTCAAATCTGTGACAGAGGATATCATGTAGATTTTCAGCCAGAATACTGTGAAATCATCAGTAAATCTAAAGGAGAAGTTGTTCTAGTTGGACACAGGCACAATAATATCTATGAAGCAAAGTTATTGGCAAACTTTGATGGAAAAGATGTGTGCCTATCCACAAGAATGTCTAGTGAAGAGAGTTGGAATTGGCATAAGAAACTCCCTCATCTTAATCTTAACAACATTAATGAGTTGATAAGAAAGGATCTTGTAAGAGGACTTCCAAAGTCTTTATTAAATGTTGATGGCCTGTGTGATTCCTGTCAAAAGGCCAAACAAAGGAAGTCATCTTTCAAGAGCAAGTCTGAATCTTCAATTATTGATCCTTATCATCTTCTACATGTTGATCTCTTTGGACCAGTGAATGTCTTGTCAATTGGAAGAAAGAAATATGCTCTAGTCATTGTTGATGAACACACCAGATACACATGGCAAAGAAGGATGAAACTGCATTAACTCTGATGGAGCATGTAAAGCTGCTGGACATAGGATCAAAACACAAAGTCAAAATAATCAGGAGTGATAATGGAATTGAATTCAGGAATGCAACAATGGAAGAATTCTGCAAGAACAGAGGATTGAAGCAAGAGTTTTCTGCACCTGGTACACCACAGCAAAATGGTGTAGTTGAGAGGAAGAACAGAACCTTGATAGAAGCTGCCAGAACTATGCTTGATGAAGCAAAATTGCCAACCTATTTCTGGGCAGAAGCAGTTCAAACAGCCTGTTTTACTCAAAATGCCACACTGATCAACAAGCATGGAAAAACACCATATGAGATGGTGAGGAAAAAGAAGCCAAACCTGAAATATTTTCATATTTTTGGGTGCAAATGCTTTGTGTTGAAAACTCACCCTGAACAGTTGACTAAATTTGAGTTAAAAGCTGATGAAGGAATCTTTGTTGGCTATCCACTGTCAACTAAGGCATTCAGAGTTTATAATCTGAGAACTAAGGTGATCATGGAGTCAATTCATGTGTCATTTAATGACAAGAAAATAACTGGACTTGAAGATGTAGATGAACATGATCAACTGCACTTTGAAAATGAAGACTTAATCTCTGATGAAGTAAACTCTGATGAAACTGATCTGACAAACTCTGTTGAAGCATACTCTGAACCTCTATTGGTAAACACTGAAGAAACTTCTCAGCTAGAACAAAGGGGAGAACCAGTTGAGGGGGAGCATGATCATAGTGATGACTTAAATTCTGATAGTGAGTCAACTGAAAAATCTGGATTAAACTCTGATGACTCAAACTCTGAAAATGCAAAATCTGACAGTTCAAACTCTGAGCAGTCAAATTCAGGGGGAGCCTCAGAAAATGAAGAGAGACAACAAGAAAATCAGGAGAACATGGATCAAGGGGGAGGATCAAATATTGATAGAAGCCATTTACCTTCTGCTAGGAAATGGATAAAATCTCATACACCTGATTTAATTATTGGAGATCCAGATGCAACAGTAAGAACAAGAAGTGCTACAATAAATGAATGTTTGTTTCATGCATTCTTGTCTAAGAATGAACCAAAGAAGGTAGAAGAAGCTCTTCAAGATGCTGATTGGATAACAACAATGCAGGAGGAGTTAAATGAATTTGAGAGGAATGAAGTATGGACCCTTGTACCTAGACCAAAGAATAGATCTGTTGTTGGTACTAGATGGGTTTTCAGAAACAAAACTGATAGTGAGGGAGTTGTTACAAGGAACAAGGCTAGACTTGTGGCAAAAGGCTATTCACAGCAGGAAGGAATAGATTATGATGAAACTTTTGCTCCAGTTGCAAGATTGGAGGTAATAAGAATTTTTCTAGCATATGCCTCTCACAAGAAATTCAAGGTATTTCAGATGGATGTGAAAAGTGCTTTTCTGAATGGGAAACTTGAAGAAGAAGTGTTTGTTGAACAACCACCAGGTTTTATGGACCCAAAATATCCAGACTATGTCTACAGGCTGGATAAGGCACTATATGGACTTAAGCAGGCACCAAGAGCATGGTATGAAACTCTGGCTCAATTTCTTTTAGAAAGTGGGTTCAACAGAGGTACAATTGATAAAACACTGTTCTATTTTAATTATGGTGATGACTTGTTTTTAGTTCAGATATATGTTGATGACATAATTTTTGGGTCTACTAATGATAAACTCTGTAAAAAGTTTGCCAAGCTCATGCAGTCCAGGTATCAAATGAGCATGATGGGAGAGCTTAGTTATTTTCTAGGCCTACAGGTGAAGCAAACAGATGATGGAATTTTCATAAATCAAGCAAAATATACCAGAAATCTTCTCAAGAAATTTGGTATGCTTGATTGCTCATTTGCATCAACTCCCATGGCAACAGCAACAAAGTTGGACAAAGTCACAGGAGCTTCTGTTGATATGACAAACTATAGAGGCATGATAGGGTCTCTTCTTTATCTAACAGCTAGCAGGCCTGATATCATGTATGCAACTTGTCTTTGTGCAAGGTTTCAGGCAGACCCCAGAGAACCACATCTAACAGCTGTGAAGAGGATTTTTAAGTATCTCAAGGGAACCATAACCTTAGGTCTGTGGTATCCTAGAGAATCAGATTTCAAGCTACTTGGTTACTCTGATGCAGACTTTGCAGGCTGCAAGATAGACAGAAAAAGCACCAGTGGAAGTTGTCAATTTCTGGGTGATAGACTAGTTTCTTGGTACAGCAAGAAACAGAAATCAATTTCTACATCTACAGCTGAAGCAGAGTATATTGCTGCTGGTAGCTGTTGTGCAAAGATTTTATGGATGAAGAATCAATTGCTGGATTATGGATTGAGGTACAGTAAAATACCTATTTAGTGTGATAATCAAAGTGCTATTGCTATGACAGGTAATCCAGTACAGCATTCAATGACCAAGCACATCAGCATAAGGTACCATTTTATCAGAGAACATTTAGAGGAAGGGAATATTGAGCTTCATTTTGTGTCTACAGAACAACAACTTGCAGATATCTTCACCAAGCCATTGAGTGAAGCTGTATTTACAAGGCTGGTAAATGAACTAGGAATGGTCTCTGGTTTTGACTAGAGATATTGGTTAGACTCAAAATTCTACTTATGTAATGTGTTGCTCATATTTCTGTGGTATGTTAACTGTTATGTGAACTCTGTTGTTAAACTCTGCTATGCAAACTCTGCTCGTTGACTGTTAAACTCTGTTAGCATGCCTGTAAGTCATACACTGTTGACATGTTGGATAAACTCCAAGAAACTCTGATAATGTTTTTGTCTGAATGTTAATACCAATGAAGAAATTTGTATGAAGCATGATTCTCAGTAATTAATCATGAATCCTTCTAAGTTATTTGTGATCTAATCTTAGATTGTGCAGAAAATTAACACAGCATGATACTGTTTCATATTTATAGCATCTCTTAGTTTATTTATCCTAAACTCTGAGTCTGTAAATACTGTGTGCATTGCCTCTCACGAATAATTTCTGATGTTGATGAGCTCTAAACTCTGTTAGTTATACACTGTTAAGTTAAATTCTGTTATTAGTCTACCTCCAAAATAAATGTATATAGACTATTAGAACTCCTTTGAGATTATGTTGGTGTCTAGGACGACCCAGGAACTTACTGGTATATAGTAAAGGCTAAAATTCTTTAATTTTTGGTGACTAGTCGAAGACTAGGAAGATCCAGGAACTTATCAAACTGATAAGGGCTAAAATTATAGGATTTTTGGTGACTAGTTCCAACCTCTGATTACTGGAGAAACCAAAAAAAAAAAAAAAAATCGTACATTTAGTACAGAGTATATTTATATAGGGGGTTATAAATTAATTAAATATCACTGTATATAAATCGTTTTCTACAGAGTTTAGCATTCATCATACATGCATTGTTTACAATGAGAGTTTGTGCATCCAGTGTTTACTGATTTACTTTATGGATTTTACGAAAAATTAGATGCTATAAAATTTGAATTGGTAAACTCTGCTATACACACAAAGATATTCACACCTGTGCGGATTTTGAAAGGATTATGGTAATGCAGTTGGAGAATTGACAAACGCTGACGAATTTTGTCTAATACTCTAAGGTAATTTATTTCAGACAATTTACATACTTGGGGTAAAAAGAGTTTTTGAAAAATGAAATAAATTATTGCCAACTGTTAATGAGTGTTGGAGTGGTAAAGTGTGTTGGTAATGGGAGAGAAATTAACAGTAATTATTGCTATAGATACTGAACGTGCATATTTGTTCCAGTATATATGTGCCACGTGTCCCACTCACCCACTAATGTGTCTCACTTGCACATTAATTGAGTAATTGGTTCAGTGTCTTAATGGTAAAATGATTGGGTTTTATTTTTTTCATTACAACACTAATCATTTATTTTTACTTACACGGTTATTCTCTCTGCACACAACCCACTCACAGTTACTTGCTATCTCATTTACACTTTTTCACAAAAACCTTTGCTACATATCTTTTTCACTCATATTTTCTTCTCAAATCGATTCTAATGGCCACTAAAGCTTTTACTGCCCAAGGATTGTTGTTTGTCCCCAACAATTATGCAGCCCCATTGAACAATGAAAAGGTTCCAGAGGCTTTTCACTTGATTCAAAACTTTTTGAGAGACTCAGAGATTGGAACAGCTCTAGTCGAACCACAAATGCTTTCTGCTACGCAGATTGCAACCTTCTGGACTAACTCTGTGTGTGATGATGGTGGAGAGAATGGGAATCCATCAATTGTTTTTACTTATGAGGAGACAGAGTATGTGATTACTTCGGCAACTGTTAGAGATACTATGGGTTTTGACACTCACACCTCATACACTGTTGCTGGTGAGAATGAATTGAAGGAGATGTTGCAGCAGTTGAGGTTTTCTGGTTCCTTAGATAAGCTTGGTAATGTTAAAAGGCCAGGGCTCAGGAAGGAATGGAGTTTCTTCTTTGATTGCATCACAAGAGCTTTTGGCAAGAAAGTCACCAACTGGGATGCTATTCCCACTGACAGTCTTCAAATTGGGTATTCTCTTCTCTATTGAAATAATTTCGATTTTGGTAGACTTGTCTTAATGAATTTAGGTGATAGGTTGTCAGAGTCTAGTACTGTCTATTTTGCGAGATTTTGTCAATTATTATTCACTGCTTGTGTTTCTGGTGTTGAAATTTCTGAGGATGACACCATATTGGCCTTTAAGGTTAATAAGAGGATATTCTCTGATCTAACAAACAAAGATGCTAACAAGGAGCAATTACCTGATTTGGTGTTGCCACTTGCAATTAAAAACTTTCTACACCAACCTCAAGAACCTCCACAGTCTCCACAACCTCAAGAACCCCCACAGCCTAATCCTGAACCTACAAACTCTGAACCTCACCAAACTCTAAACACTGAACCTATACAATCAACTTCAAACATTGAACCTCAAACTCAAACCACTGAACCACCTACACACACTGAACCTCCAATTCTAAACTCTGAAACACAAACCCAACCTCAATCTTCACCTCAACCTGAACAACAACCATCTATTACCAAACCCAAACCAAAACATGGAGGTAAAAGAAAACACACAGCAGCAAATACACAGCATCGATTGGCTAAGGCAAAAAGAGATTCTTCTAAAGTTTAAAAGGAGTCTGCTAGACCTAAAAGGGTTAGAAAGGAAAGGACAAATAAACCTCGATCACCTTCTGTCTTAGATGATTCTACTGAAGAAGAGACAGTTGAAGTGCCTCAGGTTAAAAGAAGAAGATTGATTCTTGATGATTCTGATGAAGAAATGAACATTGAAGCTCCAGAGGTAATTTCGAAGGAAATACCTACTGTTGAGACAACTACTGCAGAAGAAGCTGCCAATGTACAAATGAATGAGGACAACAGAGAAGATTTTACTGCTATGGATGATTTTGATGAAAACTTCATACTCTGATAACATTAATGTCCCTCTCTCACTAGTTATTGCAAACTCTGAAGAAACTGGTGCAGCTGATCAGCCAACTGTAGTACTTGATGAAACAGTGGCATCACACACTGAGCTATTCTCTGATGCTCACCAGGTTCCTGAACAAGGTGAAGAGGTTGAACAAGTTGAAATTCCAAAGTCTGTTGAGGCTAGAGACACAACTGCAGAGATTGTTGCTGAAATAGCAGTGAATGTTGTTGAAACTGTAGAGATTGTTGAAGAAAATGTTGCAGTGCATACTGATCAAGTTGAAGATGCAACTGTTGAAGTTGAAAATGAAGGCAGTGCAGAATCAAACTCTTCTCAGAGTATACCAGTTCAAACTGATGCTAAGCACACACCTTTTTCTAAACCTTCAGAACAACATAACATTGAAGCTGAGCACTTTGCCAAGAATTCAAGGGATTGGTATAAGTCAGACTGTATTTTTCCTATTGAGAGAGCAGCTAAATTTGTTCATCAATCTGCTACAAAGATCTCTAATCCTGATATTATCTCAAGTCTACAAGCAACCATTATTCAAGTCAAGACTCTAAATACAAGATTTGATGAGTCTCAACAAGCTATTAATGAACTAAGAGCTGATGTTGTTGCTAGAGATATGACTATGCAGAGGGATAATCAGACAAAGTTTAAGACCATTTCTAAAGCTCAAGAAACTCTGTTTCAGAGACTGGGTCAGGTTGAACAAAAAATCAGACTATCTTATCTGGAAAGATTGACTCTATTGCTAACTCCTTGGAGCTGATCACTTATATCTTGATTCCTGATGATGTCAAGAAGGGGGAGAGAGTTGCTAAGTCTAAGTGCAGGCAATCTCAAACTCTGACTAAAGAGGATGAAGATACTGAAGATGGAGGAGCAGGAGCAAAGGGCAAAGGGAAAAAAATATTAAGAGCTGATCAAAGTCTGAAATTTAGCAAGTCTTCCAAGTCAAAGTCTGTTGGAATATACACTGATACTCAGGGTACTTCAAACACCAAGAGTTTATTATTCACTGAAAATCCACTGACTGATGAGGAATTGGCTGCTAAGTTATTTCTGGAAGAAAATGAAGAAGGAGCTACTATTGAAGATATTAAAGCTGAAGAAAAGAACTTACAAGAACAACATCAGAAAGCTTTAAAGTCTGGAAAGTTTAAAAAGAAAGAAAAGCTCCTAGGCCTGTTCTTAAAGGCATTGTGATCAAAGAAAATGTTGGTGCTAATCAAAGATCACAATTATCTAAGAAACCAACAGAAGCTGAAGCTAGACTCAAGCTAAAAGGCAATGCTATAGAAGGAGAAGACTCAAAGAAGAAGAATACAACCTCTGTTTCTACACAAGTTGTACAGAGACCTTTATCTACTTAGATACAAATGGTTTTTGGAAAACCAACTCTTCATGATCCATCTCTGATGACAGGAGGTACTACTACTGATTTTCTGCATGGTAGTGCTTTAACAGGAAAGCAAGGTCGAGATAAATCTAGATTGGGCTCTCATAAAGAAGTCAGAATGAACACTGGTCCTAGAGATCCTTCATCACTGGTTGTTCCAGGTCTTGGTGTTACTCAGGAGAGTTTAGACAGACTGGAGTCAGTTCAGTTGATTCATCAAAGGAGCTTGGATAAAGACTTTCTACTGTATTTCATGGAAGATGGTACTGTATACAAAATTGGTGAGTATGATCTTGATTTGAAGCTATGGGAGGAATTAGAATATGTTATATATCTTTTCAAGGTGAAAAATCAAAGGACTCAACAAGCTGCAAATGTGCTGAGAAATTAAATGCTACATAATTTGGCAGTCAGAGGGATGAAATATAAAAGTCAATATGTCCCAAAATACAGAGATTATCATGGGAATATTGTTGAAATAAAGAAGGGTAGTGCTAAATTCAAGACAGACCTGGGTATAACAGTTCTTGATTTTAACTCAGAGTCAGCTAAAGCACAGTTCATCAGACTGGGGAATGAGATGAGAAGAAATAAAATCTATGCTCTGAGATCTGCAATTTATCAAACTAGAGAGGATGATCCAAAGTTAAAAGATATTAAGGAGATCATGCAGAGAGATCTAGATAATGCAGAGAGAAGATTACTCATAGACTATCTCAGAACAATACCAGATGTTGAGGAGATTAGATAGATAAGAGTCTGTAAGTATTTCTTATTTTCTGTAAATTTTGTTAAGTAGAAGCTTAAACTCTGTTTGTACATTAAACACTGTACTTGTCTTATTGTTTTGACATCATCAATTATTTATTAACTTGTGCATTTTTGTTAATGAACAAGTTGGGGGAGATTGTTAGATATAATTGATGTTAGTGTTAATCAGTGTTTAATTGTTACAGTGAATAATCAGAGTTTAGCTGGAAGCAGTCAGAGTTTAGTTAAACGCTGACAGATGGAAGCTCGACAGAGTTTGTTAAACTCTGTCTGGAGGCAGAGTCTACTGGTCAACAGTGATTGAAGATTAATTATGGAAGCAATATCTTTGAAGATTGGATAGTTGTCAAAGAGATTGAGTTGACTAAGGAGACGTGTAGCAATCGTAATTGATAACAATTGTATAGCTAATTTATAGGAGTATCAATTATCGATTGTATAGCAGCTGTATATCTTATAAATATAGTTAGGTTAACCCTAGAAGGGTATCGATCATTGTGTTACA
The DNA here is from genome assembly GCA_036435485.1 of Saposhnikovia divaricata. Lineage (NCBI taxonomy): Eukaryota > Viridiplantae > Streptophyta > Magnoliopsida > Apiales > Apiaceae > Saposhnikovia > Saposhnikovia divaricata. The sequence goes on along the minus strand of CM071594.1, from coordinate 46,057,907 downwards.
TTATTCATTATAACCTAAGCAGCTCTCTGTGATATTTTACATCACCGAGAGAGGAGTTATTAATTTCAAACAGTTTTTAATTATTCAAACGCGTATTCTATTGTTAATCTCTCATACGATCTTGATTATAATTGTGTATTCGGCCTAACAGCTTTGAGATGATTAAGATCAGCATTGTCTTTGAATAGTTTGAAATATGGTGTCTGATATCATATAGACTTAAGAGGCATCCTATTTATCAAGTAAGTTACACAGAGTACAGAATCTCCCCAAAATTTTTCTGGTAACTTAGCTTGTAATTGTAGAGCTCTAGTGGTTTCAAGTAAGTGCCTATGCTTTCTCTCCATAACACCATTTTGTTGTGGAGTATAAGCACAAGAAGTCTGGTGAATAATACCTCTATCATCAAACAATTTCCTTGTTAAACCCTCAGCAATTTCTAAATCATTATCAGATCTAACATACTTCACTGAAGTATTGAAATGAGTATGAACATAATTCAAAAAATTATCCATCATACATGATATCTCAGATTTGAACTTAAACAAATGCACCCAAGTGAAACAAGTAAAATCATCCACTATTGTAAGAAATTGAGTACAACCAGAAATTGACTTAGTTTTGTAAGGACCCCAGAGATCTATGTGCAACAATTCAAAAGCAGTTTGAGTCTTAATATGACTTATAGGAAATGGTTTTCTAGTTTGCCTAGCTGCTGGACAAATCTGACATAAAAGATCCTTGTAAGAATTAGAGTTACTTGATATTGGAGTGACCATATGTAGATGTTGAAAAGATAAGTGTCCCATCCTTAAGTTCCAAAGTTTTGTTGCATCTACCACCTCTGTACTAGCAACATGACATTGTAGAGTTGAAAGGCTTTTATTAACGGAACTATGGTCCTTGTAAATTCCATTAGCTGAATTACCAAGAAGAATCTGAGGCCTATTCTGAGCAAGGCCCTGAAGAAAACAAGCTTTATCAGTAAATAAGATTTGACAATTGAGATCCTCACATAGTTTCAGAACACATATTAATCTGAAACAGAAATATGGCACATGTAGGACATTAAACAAAGTGATATCCTTTGTTAAGTGAACTGTTCCTTTATGTAGAATTTTAACCTTTGTACCATCTGGTATGGTAATATATTTGTCATTCTCAGAAATAGCTTCATAACTATGAAACATATCAAGATCTGGACAAATTTGATCTGTTGCACCACTATCTATAATCCATTCATGATTACAATGGGAAAGAAGGCACATAGTACCTGCCAACAAATCATGTTTAGTTGAATCAGTTGACTGATTCTGAATCAAACTCAGAAGATGATTATATTGCTCTACAGTGAGTGTTGGATTTTCAGAAGTAGTAACATCAGATTTTGAGGAAGATTCATCTCCAGTCTTAGAAAGAGCCACCACTTTTCGATCTCTAGTAAAACCAGGAGGAAATCCATGAATCTTAAAACACCTTTCTATGCTGTGACCAGGAATTTTGCAATGATTGCAAAAGTATTGTGGTTTCCCTCCTTTCTTAAAAGAAGAATTTCCAAAGTTAGTAGTTCCCTTTTCCTGTGAACTGCTTGTTTCCTGTGAAGGGAGTTGCACTCCTCCTTTTATCAGAAAAGAATGTCAGTGACTCTGTCTTAGCAGATAATTGAGACATTTCTTTGTGCTGTTCCTCTTGAGCAAATAATCTGTATGCTTGTGACAAATTTGGCAAGGGATGCATCATCATTACATTAGCTCTCACAGCACTGAATTGCTCACTCAACTTCGTCATAAATTGAAGTAGCCTATGCTCTTGTTGTTTCTGTTGAATCCTTTGAGTAAGATTGCAAGTGCAAGCATTACAAGTGCAATGAGGAAGAGGATCTACATCATTCAGTCCATCCCAAATGGTTTTGATCTTGTGTCTTGACCTTGATTAATTTCAAGCAACTGTTGTTCCAATGAATAAATCTGTGCCATAGACGCATAACCAAATCTCTCTTCTAATTCTTCCTAGATTTCCTTAGCACTTTGCATAAACAATACACTCATTGTAATATGTTCATCAAGATTGAAAAGAATCCAAGAAATCACTAGATCATTGCATCGTGACCAGTACTTATACTAATTAGATGTAGAAACAGGCTTAGGAATTGTTCCATTTACAAATCATAATTTATTCTTTGCTGAAAGAGTCAACATCATTCCTCGTTTCCAGTTATGAAAACCAGTACCATTAAATTTGACTGAAACTAACTGATTTGTGAAAGCATCAGATGGATGAATATAGTAAACACTAGTAGGGTCTTGATTATGGTTGTTTGTGGTTGTGTTTGTTGTTGTGGCCATATTAACATAGATTTATAGATTTGAGATTAAGATAGATCAAGATTCAGAAAGATCGAGATTCAGGAATTCAGAGAGAATTACACAAAAGAGATTCAGAGAGATTATCAAGATTTAGAGAGAATTGCGAACAGAAAAATTGTAATCTAAACACAAGAAAAGATATGAACACAAATCGTCAAACAAAACATCATACAGTCAAGAAATAAGCTAGGAATGAACATAAAGATGAACAATTCGTTTGTGTTTTCTGTATTTTGATCAACAAAATGAAAAATTCGTTTGTGTTTTCTGTATAAAAGAAGAAGAAAGGAAAGTAAACAAAGATTTAACAAAGATTTATGTACAGAGATTAGAACGTTGACACCTGTCGCAGCGAAAATACAAACAGATGGTCGTTATTTGACCGGAGATCCGCCATTAGAGATGATCAGCGAGCTCTGACACCATGATATTTTCTAGAAATGAACAATTCTCATTACTGAAGAAGAAGAGTACAAGTTGATTATTTACAATCCAATCATCTAGACTATATACTAACTGAACTAATGATTATATTGGAACTATTACTTAAGTTAACAGCAGAGTAGTAGTCTTTGTAATTGTATAATTAGTCAACATACTAGATATTAGTCAATGATAGTCAACATACTAGATATTAGTCAATGAGAGTTAGTTACAACAAACTCCTCTCTCTCTCTCGCCAATCATTAGTTCAGTTAGTATATAGTCTAGATGATTGGATTGTAAATAATCAACTTGTACTCTTCTTCTTCGATAATGAGAATTGTTCATTTCTGGAAAATATCAGATATCAAAGTGAATGAAGCCCAAGATGGCATGGATGGAGTGGAGGAAGAGCACTTTCAAGGAAATATAGCAGCGGACGAGTCCATCCTATTTGCAGGTAACACCCCGTTAGGAGATGTTGTCTAATCGTGAAGATGCTTAGTTCTGTCCAAAGAATATGAACTTCTCTACTTGCAGTCTTTTGGAGTGGTTTAGTAGTAGTAGTATGTTACATTTTCTCTACATATGTACGCCCATCTATCTGTTTTTCCAAACATCAAGGATCCTAAATGCCTTTACTGATGTAGCTAGAGCGGCTTAGCTTTGGTTTCTGTTCCATCAGGTTTAGTACAAACTCATATGTACAATCGGTGGCAACTTCCTTTTTAATATAAAGTTTCGTTTATCAAAAAAAGAAAAAGATTTTAATCACTAGCAACGCTTGAATATCAAATAGATAATTATAAAACATTTTTCTTATGCTTTTTTTGAAAGTACGCATTCTTATGTTTATTTCACTGGATTTATTTCAAAAATATCCATATTGCATAAACTTTTTTCAACCTCAAATGCAACATTTGTAAGCTCATACTTTAATTAGTATTTTTGAAAGTATTTTTTAAAAAATTGGATATTTTTGTGAATATCCCTATTTCATTTTATTATGCTAGGATCTTAATTATTTTTTTTGCAACAATCATTCAACAAGTACAAATATTGAAATCACCAAAAGTAATAATTATTTTATTAATATCATTCAAAAAAATAATATTTTATTATTTAATATGCATCATCTGCATAGTAGTCTAACTTTTAAAAATTATTATTAATTATTTATTATTTTCTCAAACCCACAATATTAATTTTCAATGATCAAATGGACCTATCTTTAATGAAAAATTATTTTTGCCTATCGTAATTTTAGAAAATTAAACATTACATTTTAGATTGAATTAAATATAATTTCTAAAATGATACAAATTTTTTATAATTTATGTATGATTCATGAAAACCACATGTATTTGAATATATCTTATATTTTAAAATAAAAATTACGATATAAAATTAAAACTAAGTTTCTCTAAAGAAAATTTATTTATTCGATAGTTCAACTAGTTTATTATAAAATTATAATTGAACTCTTACAAATAATTTTATTGTATAAAAATGAATAAATTGAAAATATTTTAATCAAATCATTGATAAACGTGGTACTATACTATTATAAGCAAATTAGGGTATATTTGGTTGGTTGGTAGTTTGATCACTTTATTTGGTACACTTAATAACAACCATTAGATTTTATGATAAATAAATGAGAACCGTTGTATCTAATGCTAAAAGAATATTTTTTTTTCTAATATTTAAAATACTTTTATAGTTTCCAAGTTCGAATCCCACCAAAAAGATATCTCTATTAAATATATATATTATTTTATAAACTTAAGAATCAATTCCCGTCAACAACATATTATTAATTAAAACACTATCGTTAAAAATACTATCAAACATGTATTATAATATTTTATTATCTTCTATAATTTATTTTCCTCCTAATTAAAAATATACCTGAACATGAGATTTAAAAAGTTAAAAATATATTTTAATAATAAATATATATATATACAACTTAAAACTTTAACAATAAAATATAATTTAAAAAATTTACAAGTAACCGTGCATCCTGTGTTATAGGCTAGTAAGTATAAAAAGTGCACATATTAGTTGCCTTTGTAATTCATTTGCATAAAAAATTGGATATCATGAAAGATTAAGAAAATTGAGAATACATGTTTCTTGTGAAACACTGTTATTTTTTCATCAATAAAATTCACATTCAAATCTTATTAGGAAATATATTTCATCATATATTCTTTAAGTTGTTGCCATAAATTTTTCCGATTACTACAAGATATTTCGTGTGTCCCTCTCATTTCTTTATACTTTCCTTTTTGGAACGTCCCATCAATTTTTTACATTACTAAAAATAGTAGGAGTAACTTTTAACAATAAAATACATTATTACATACACTACTTCACTCCACTTTTTCAACACTTTACAATATTACACCCACTACTTCACTTATTGTTGAGTATTGAACACACACACGAGAATACAGAGGGGAGGGTGAATGGATTCTCAAGCTTTTCTTACGATAAGTGTTTTAGGTGAAGGTTGTCTTAACTTGGTTTGAATCTGGTTGTGTAACAGAGTGTGTGTTTTTGTGTTTAACAGATTATGTAAGTGCGGAATATAAACACAAGAACACGATATCACTTTAATCTAATATTGTATTAGATAAAGATCTGCTACAATATGTGAATACAAATGTTAGTATTCTCAGCTTCTTTCTCAGAGAGATATTACTTGAAAGAACTCTAGATCACTCTGTTTGATACTTGCTAAAGAAGTAGGGTTGTTCAATTATAATACGTGAACAACTTGCTTACAACAAATAAGGTAGCAAACAAATCTGCTTTTTAATGTGTCTATCCTATTTGAGTAAACATCCAAACGGCTATAGATTTGACTTCTTAGAACTCTGTTCAGATCCACTTCTTTAGCTCTTTGTCTCTTGTACTATCTCTCCAAACTTCTTTGTAGGCTTTCCAACGTGCTTTACAGTATGTGGTCCATAAAGCGTCTTGGCTTGTTGCAGGTCTCTGACTTGTACAATTCTTCAGTATTTTGTCTCCAATATTGTATTCGAGAAGTAACTCTGTTGGTGATTCGAGAACTAGAATTGGCTTAATCGATAACTCTGAGTTCTCGAATACTGTTGAACTGACATATCGAATCACTTCTCGAATAAGTCTTTTCTTCAAGAATCCTTGAGATATCGAATAGAGAATTTTACTTATCGAATCCCTGAGATATCGAATATCTTCTTTAGTCCTTGAGATATCGAATAGAGCATTGACTTGTTGACTCTTAGAGAACTCGAATGATGATTTGACTTGTTGACTTCCTGAGTTCCCGAATAGAGTAGTAGACATGTCGAATCTCTGAGATATCGAATGAGATATCGAACAGTGCATTCAGAGATATCGAATAATGTCTTTTGAGATATCGAATCCCTGACTTATCGAAGGCTAGACTTCTCGAATATAACAAACATACTTCTCGAATTAGTACTTAGGCAAATTCTTCATTTTCTTCAAATCCCAACTGTGATTATTTGACAGTCTTTATCTTCTTGCTTGAGGCATGAACCTTGGAACTTCTTTCAAGCATTATTCTTGACTTTATAAGTACAGTTACACAACTAGAATTTGATGCCTCTTATAAGTACAAAACAACCAAAAACTCTACAACTAGAGGTTCCCTCAGTTAAGAGGTCATGTAGGTAATGCATAGCATTACACATACTTAGGCTTGTTATTATATGAGTACAGGCATGTCTCTGTGACTAACAATCTCCCCCAAATTGTGAGTAAGACCCTTAGTCACAATTTCATGCCTGATAACAAGCCTAACATACATAAAGATAAAACTTTAAAAAGTACAGGTATGTAGATTTGATTAAGAACATGGATAGAACGTGAGGGTGAACAATCTTACACAATATGGTGAAGTACTAGCCAATCTCATTTGATTCCTCCTCTATATGTCCGGCTAGTAAGTCATCATATTCCTTCTGTTTTCTTTTTTTTTTTTTCCTTCCTTGCATTCTCATCCATAGCTCTTATGATTTCTGCCATTGCATCCAGTTCTTCATGCATAATTGAGTTCTTGAAATCTTCAAGTACTGGTTTCAGAATGTTGGAAGGATAGTGTCTGAGTAGGTTCATTCCTATATTGACATTATCTCCATTTCTTCTCCTATACTTCACCACATAGGGATTGAATTGAACTCTGCACAATCCTTTTGCCCTTAGCTTTTCTGCTTCAACTTCCAGTCTATCAATTTCCTTCTCCCTTTCTAGCCATTTCTCAAAGCATCCCTTTCTTATTTCTTTAGCATGATGAAAGGCATATGACTCAGCCTATTTGTAGTTAGAGGATCCTAATCAACTTAAACCAAATTGTAATAAGTAAATATACATATGAACTGTCACAGGAATCTCAAGAAGTATTATCTGTCAGAAGAAAGAAGAAAAGTCAATCTATAGTTTTGATGTCGTACACTGGAAGACGATTCAGTTATCTGATCAAGCCCCAGTATAGCATTGAAGTGAATGGATTCATTTGAACAATGACAGAGATTTTTCGAGTGATAGTTTGAATATCAGTTACAGTACAAGAGAATTGAGAGAAGAAACAAACCACAACCTAAAGTCAAAAGTAAAGAAGCATCGTTGAAGTTAGTCGTTCATGAACCAGACAGTACATCGAACGTCAACACAAATCAGTGGTAATTCTTTACTACCTTCAGTGGTTTGTAAGAATTAGATTAATTATTTATTGATTTAATTAAATTCATTTATAATTGATATAAATCATTTAGTTGATTTAAGTAAATGAATTAATTCTAGAAGAATTAATTATTGTATCAATTAAATATGAATTAGTTAATCATTAATTAATTAAATGGATCAACATGACTTAAAGAAAGAAGATTGGATTATGTCTTGGAGAAGAAAAATTCGGTATGACCTAAATTTAAGTCATACCGACAGTATTCAGGATTATGTCTTACCAAGCCATTCAAGATTATGTCTTACCGACCTGATTAAGTCATACCGACCTCTGCCAGCTGTTTTAAGTCATACCGAACTTCTGATTAAGTCATACCGACAAGTTTTATGTCTTAATGGAGGTTTGTGTAAGTCTTAATGAAGAAAAATCAAGTCTTGGTAGCAGTTTAAGTCATGCTGGAGCAGTTAAATATCTTACAGAAAGCCAGTAAGACCTGTTACTGATATTAAAGAACAGAACAGAGCAGATTAGGTAATAACCAAGAAACACAGCAGAAAACATTATATCCAGAACAGATTTCTCTCTCAAGAACACCAAGAACACCAAAGCTTAAACAATTCCCAGAAATTCAAGTTCTTCATCTTTGTAATATTCTATCCGTTAGAACTTGTCTATTTGTGATTCTTGTACTACTAGCGAATTAAGTTTCCTAGTTCTTATCTTGATTATTATTAACTAAATTAGAAAAGTTCATGTCGAATTTTCTAATTAGTTATTAACATCTTGATAAGTTGTTATACTGATTTTGTAACACCACATCAAGTTAATATACAGTTATATTCAACTTGAAAAATTGTGTTAAATAATTCCGCACATAAATTTGTCTTTATCAAATTTTATTTAAAGGACAATTTCGATAAAAAGGTAAAGATTGTATTCAACCCCCCCTTCTACAATCTTATCGGACCTAACAATTGGTATCAGAGCATATTGATTGATACACAAATCAAAGATCCCATTTTACTCGATTAAAAATCATCCCCGAATTTTTTAACTCTCTTAAAAAATTCATCATGTCTTCTAAAGTTGGAACTGTGAAAATTCCCATATATGACAAAAACAGTTATGATATGTGGAAGAACAAAATGTTAATGTTCCTCGAGGTTGCAAATCCTAAATACATGAAAGTCTTATCAGAAGGACCAATAATACCTTTTGGATTAATTCCTGAAGTTGTTACTGATGGAAAAGTTATTTCCCCTGTAAAGTTTGTACACAAAGATTCTTCTGAGTACACTCTTGTTGAAAGAGAGGAAGCTGGACTTGACATTAATTTAAGACTGATCTTAATAGATTCTCTAGACTCTGTAATGTACAGTCATGTGATAAACTGCAAGACTGCAAAGCAAATGTGGGAAACCATTGAAACTGTGAATGAAGGAACAGAGGAAGTTAGGGAGAATCGACTAGAAATTCTGACATCTGAGTATGAACACTTTCGATCAGCATCCAATGAAAGTATTCAAGATGTGTTTGAAAGATATAACAAACTTGTCAACAATTTACAGATGCATGGCAAGTACTACACTCAGAAAGAGATCAACAGAAAATTTCTACTATCAATGCCTGTTCATCTAGAACATAGGATTACAGCTATCAGAGAGTCGAGGAATCTAAGTGAAATTACTGTAGAAAGACTCTTTGGTGTTTTAAAAACCTATGAACTGGAACAATCTCAACAAAAGGAGATTTATGGAAAAGGAAGAGTTGCTAATACTTCTACAGCTCTTATTGTTGAGAACAAACAGGAAGTGGAAGATAAGGTTATTCAATCTTGTAGTGTTGACAGTGGCAAGCTTGAAGTTGAAGTTGGTCAAACGAATGCTAGTCCAGATGAAGGAGACTTCTATTCGTTAGAAGAGCTAGATCAGTTGGAAGATGAGTCCATGGCTTTGTTGGTAAGGAAATTCAGTAACTTCAGATTCAGGAAGAATCCCAAGTTCAGGTACAAATCTAACTATAACAGGTTCCAGAGAGGAGGTTCTTCATCCTCAAGTAACAGAGGAGGTTACAAAACTGGAACAGTTGAAAGAAGTAAAATTAGATGCTACAACTGTAATGAACTTGGACATTTCGCTACTGAATGTCAGAAGCCAAAACAAAACCAAAGAAAAGACTTTGGATCTGAGAAGAAGAAGACAGGTAAAGCCTATGTGGCTGCTGGAAAGAGTTGGGATGATACAGACTCTGAAGATGAAGAGTATGGCAATCTTGCCCTGATGGCAAAATCTGATAACTCCAGTGGTACTTCATCTGAGGTATCATGTACTGAAAGTCAATATATTTATCAACTTAGTGATACACTAGGTAATGCTAATAGAGAGATTGAAAGGATCAATTTGTTAAATACAGATCTTAGTAATCAATTATCAGAATTACACGATGTACAAAATTGCCATGATAAACAAAAATCAGAAATAAGAATTCTAAAAGAACTTGAGAGGTCTCTAGCGTTGATAGTGGTTCAACAACGTGAAACAATAGCTGAGCTAGAAATAAGGGTTAGTGCTACTTCTAATTCATGTAAAGTGGCTAAAGAGTTGTTTAACCAACAAGCTATTAATCAAACCGTAGGAATTAGGTTTGATTATAATGAAGCTATTGGATGAAAAAGCATTATTACCCCTAATCGTGTGAGTGCTGTAGAAAGGGGTATACCAATAGTGCTTAAGGGTGTTAGTAACCCACTCTTTAAGACATCCATAGCAGAACCTTTGGATACAACATCTTTAATCATTAAGGAAGAGATGCGCATTGAGGATTTAGCTAATGGCGTAGTCTTAGAAAACAATAAAGTTGTTAAAAATGATGAAGATAGAAAGTCTGTGTTTAAGAAACAGAAAGAGTTGGTGAGTCTACTAGTTCTTTGAAAACTAGTAGTAGAAGTAACAACATGAATAAATGCAACAACATATCTACCATGAATGCTATTCCTGTTATTGATACTGCTCATAAGAAATGCAATGCTGTTAATTGCATGTCTTGTGCTTTTAATATAATGTCTGCTTACTTTAACGGTAATCATGCATGTGTTGATAAGAATGTTCCTAGACAGCATATGAGCAGAAATAAACATGTTAGATCCAGGACTGTAACACCACCTAATTCTAAGATTAGGACTCCAAGTCTTTCTCAGGATATGGTAAAGACATGGTTACCCAAGCTGAAACCAAAACAAGTTAAAGCTGTTTACAGGGTTAAATGTCCAGTACCTGAAGAAAATGTTAAAATAAAAAATGTTGCTTTACCTGATAAAGGTCAATTCTTTAAGTACTCCGGACCCAATCAAATTTGGGTTCCGAAGAAAGTTTAACCAATTTGTCATTGCAGGGTTTGAAACAGGTTGAACGAGTCATGTGGATTCTGGACAGTGGATGTTCAAGGCATATGACCGGAGATAGAGCCCTGCTGACAAATGTGGTGGAGAAGGCCGGCCCAGTCGTTACCTTTGGAGATAACAGCAAAGGTAAAACTGATGGATATGGCAGATTAGAAGCTGGAAATGTTATCGTTGAAGATGTCTCTTTTGTGAATGGCCTTTAGCACAATTTGCTCAGTATTAGTCAATTCTGTGACAAAGGTTATGAAGTTCATTTCAACAAGAAGAATTGTCTAATATCACACAAGAGAAATGAAAGGCCACAGTTGACTGGAGTAAGAAAAGGAAACTTGTACATAGCCAATATGAACTCTGGAAGCACAGAAGAAATTAGATGTTTTTATTCAAAGGCATCCACTGATGAAAGTTGGTTATGGCACAAGAAACTTTCTCACCTAAACTTCAAAACAATGAATTCTCTAGTGAAAAGAGAGTTGGTGAGAGGTTTACCTTCGATTGAATTTACTCAGGAAGGTCTATGTGATGCTTGTCAAAAAGGGAAGTTAAAAAGGGCAACTCACAGGAGCACTAACATATCATCAATAACTGAACCATTACAACTTCTCCATATGGATTTGTTTGGTCCAGTTAGTGTGATGTCCATGTCAAGAAAAAGATATGCTCTAGTGATTGTTGATGATTTCTCAAAATTCACATGGGTACTATTTCTGAACTCAAAATATGAAACTCCACAACTGGTAGTTGATCACATTAAGTTAATTGAGCTGGACTCTAATCGTCCAGTGAGAGCTATAAGGTCAGACAACGAAACTGAATTCAAGAATGCAGTTCTGAATGACTTTTGCACTGAAAAGGGTATAACTAGACAGTACTCGGCTCCCAGAACTCCTCAACAAAATGGGGTAGTTGAAAGAAAGAATAGAACCTTGATTGAAGCTGCACGTACTATGCTAAGTGAATCAAGGCTTCCATTGAGCTTTTGGGCTGAAGCTGTTAACACTGCATGCTATACCCAGAATCGTACACTTATCAATAAAGGCTTAATGAAGACACCATATGAAGCTCTACATGACAAGAAACCAACTCTCAAGTACTTCCATGTATTTGGGACAAAATGCTTTGTGCTGAAAGAAGGAGATGATCAAGGTGGTAAATTTGAAGAAAAAGCACATGAAGCAATATTTATTGGTTATACTAGAAGAGCCTACAAGGTGTATCTTATTGATCAACAGAAATCTATGGAAAGTGTCAATGTTACATTTGATGACACAAAACTCCCAAATATCCAAAATGAAGATCCATCTGAAAAGCTTAAGTTTGATGATATGTCAGACTCAGATTCAGATGATGACAATCAACCTGACGTTGTTGCTGATAATAATAATCCAAATGTTGATGGTAATGATCAAGGTGATGTTGATGAAAACAATGATAATTTTCAAGACACCACTGATACTCTTGAACCATCAACAAGTCAAACTGGCAACAACTCAGGGGGAGATAATGAAGGGTCAACAAGTCATACTCAACATCATACTGAAGATCAAGGAGAATCATCAAGATCAATTCTTCACAGAAAAACTGTTTGGAATAGAGCTCATCCTTTTGAGTTGATTCTTGGTGATCCAGATGTTGGTGTGAAAACAAGAAGAGCTTATCAGAATCAATGTAACTATTCTGGGTTCTTGTCAGTTATGGAACCTAAGAAAGTAGAAGAAGCTCTATCTGATCCTGATTGGGTGATTTCTATGCAAGATGAACTCAATCAATTTAAGCAACTAGAAGTATGGAAGCTGGTACCCAGACCTAAAGATAGAAAAGTGGTGGACACAAGATGGGTATTCAGAAACAAACTAGATGAAGATGGCACTGTGATAAGAAATAAAGCGAGACTGGTAGCTAAAGGTTATTCTCAAGCTGAAGGCATTGATTATGACGAGACCTATGCTCCAGTGGCAAGACTTGAGGCCATCAGAATATTCTTGGCATTTGCATCCTATTCAAGATTCAAAGTTTATCAAATGGATGTCAAGAGTGCCTTTCTGAATGGTAAGCTAGATGAAGAAGTTTATGTAGAACAGCCCCCTGGTTTTGAAGATCAAGATCATTTGGACTATGTCTACTTTCTTTACAAAGCTATCTATGGTCTTAAGCAAGCCCCAAGAAAATGGTATGACACTCTCTCTGAATTTCTATTAGAAAATGGTTTTATAAGAGGTGTCATAGACAAAACGCTCTTCACTAAAAGACATAAGAATGATATAATACTAGTCCAAGTCTATGTGGACGATATTATATTTGGGTCTACTAATGAGCTTCTATGCAAGAAGTTTTCTAAGTTAATGCAGGGTAGGTTTGAAATGAGCATGATGGGAGAACTGAAATTCTTTCTTGGATTACAAATAAGTCAGAGACAAGATGGAATATTTATTTCTCAATCCAAGTACATTAAGGAGCTCCTCAAGAAATATCACATGGAGGAGTGCTCATCAGCAAAGACACCATCAACTATAGCTGTCAAAATTGGTTTATGTGAAAGTTCTACCAAGGTAGATATCACAGGCTATAGAGGTATGATTGGCTCATTGCTTTACCTAACTGCTAGTAGACCAGATATAATGTTTGCCACATGCTTGTGTGCAAGGTTCCAAGCGAACCCTAAAGAAATCCATCTCACTGCTGTCAAAAGAATCTTAAGATATCTAAAGGGTACGCCTAATTTAGGCATCTGGTACCCTAATGAAACTGGTTTTACTTTAATTGGATATACAGATTCTGACTATGCAGGAAGTGTTGTAGACAGGAAAAGTACATCTGGGAGTTGTCAATACCTAGGTGGAAGATTGGTATCCTGGTTCAGTAAGAAACAGCAAACAGTTTCCAACTCTACAGCCGAAGCTGAATATATAGCTGCTGGAAGCTGTTGTGCTCAGATCTTATGGATTAGGAATCAATTAATGGACTATGGCATTGTATTGGAAAATATCCCTATTTTATGTGATAATACAAGTGCCATAGCAATCGCCAGCAATCCTGTGCAGCACTCAAGGACAAAGCACATTGACATAAGGTATCATTTTATAAGAGAGCATGTAATGAATGGTACAGTGCAACTACTATTTGTAGGCTCTGGAGATCAAACTGCAGATATTTTTACTAAGTCGCTTAATGAATCCTCATTCACTAAAATTGTTAGTGAATTGGGTATGTTAAACAGTCCTAGTAATTAATACTGTTAATATCTGAAATTTGATCTTTAATAATTTTGCAATTGATTATTCTGTGAATATTTGTTGTTTGAAATCACTTGTATTATTATTTTACCATCTGATTTTCTTGCTTGTTTAGTTATTTTTCATTCTGTTTATTCATATTATTTAATACTTCATACTTCTGTATTTTTAGAATATTTGTAGATATTTATTTCTATTTTAATAATTAATTTATCATATGTTTTGTAATGTTTGTCCTGTTAATATTGCTTTGTATTCGTTAATAGGATAACATATGGTATTTATAATCATTTTTATTATTTGTTTAATTTTATATAATATTTTTATTATTTTTTTTAGTTAATTTTATATTTTTGTGTGTTTATTTAAATTATTTGTATATATTTTAATTTATTTTAATAAGTATATGTCTTAAATTAAATCAGAATTATAATAGGTCTTATTAATAAGTCTATTATATTTAATAAGTCTTAATTATGTTAAGTCTTATCTGATTAATTCTGTTTTTAATTTTTGGTCTTATTCGGTTTATTTTTAAACTTAAGTCTTATTCTTCTATTTTTAGTTAAGTCTTATCAGGTGTTTATATTTAAGTCTTATTCGTTAAGTCTTGTAAATAAATTAGGTCTTAGTTATCTTAAATAATCGGTATGACTTAATTAGGATAAGTCTTACTGGTCGTTTGTTAAGTTAAGTCTTAGCGAGTTTTTTTTTAAACTTAAGTCTTATTCAATTTAGGTCTTAATTTTCTAATTTAAGTCTTAATCGTAACAGTTTTTTTTTTTTTTGTCTTGTTAACATTAAGTCATAATCGTAGGTATTTATATATATAAAGCAGGTAACAGTTTTAATTCTTGTTAGTTATTTTTTTAAGTCTTAATCAGTTAGTATAGATATAATAGTTAGTAATGTTAAGTCATAATTTCATTTTATGTCATCTCACATGTTAAGTCATTGAGAACTATATACACACATATATACACACATATACACGACAGGTCATGCCCGATTTTCATCTCGAATCTTAACTGAAATCACGATTCAAGAACCTAGAACGATTCTCTGTCTAATTATCTACAAATCTATAGTTTAATCGACTGATTTGGATCGATTTTTTTGTGTTTTTGTTTTCGAAAAATCGATTTTTCGATTTGAATTTCAGGGAGTTTGGTCTTGGTTTTGCAAAAACTAAAAATATAAGTGTGTTTGTGTGTATATGAGGATCATTGTGTGAATTTTTCAGAATTTTTCAACAACTTTTAATTTTCTCGAATTTTTAATTATTTATTAATTCGAAAAATTAATTTTTAAATCATAATTTTTTAAAATCTGAAATTTTCAAAGAAATTAAATCTTGATTAAAATGGCTTATCGATTTGAAATTATTAAACATAATTTAATCGGTTATTTTGATCCAGAAAAATGTTTAGTTGAACGTTTTCGACCGTGGATTCGATTTTTAAATGAAAATTCACTGGTTCGCACTGCTTTGAGCTTGGATGCTCCATTGAAAATTGAACCTTTGCGAATCATGTGTACTACTGCTGTCATTTCTAATGATAACAGATCATTTGTCTTCTCTGTAGGAGACAATCAGTACACATTGAATGAAAATACAATAAATACGGTCTTAAATTTTCCAACTGACAATTTCGAAGAATTACCATCAGATCAAGAATTGATAAATTTTTTGAATGGTGTATTCTATCAAGACAGTCCTGATCAAACTGTCTGGAATAAAAAGAACTTCGTTCAGGAATGGGACTATCTGTTTGACACATTAGCTAGAGTCTTTGCCAATAATACTAAAGGGAACTTTGGGGTATTACCATCCTTCTTGCAGCATATTGGATATGCAGTTGCACACAACCGAAGAATTAATATTGGTAGACTACTGTGTGTTCCGATGGTTAGAAGAATCATTAATGCAAAGAGGAATTTTGATAATGGACAAAAAGTATCATGTTATTATCCAAGATTCCTGTCTTTGATTTTTAATCATCTAGTGGAACTAGAAAACCAAGCCCAATTCTTGAATGGAGAATCGCTGGCGTCAGGTAAACCTACTACCAGATTGTTCACTGAGTATAGCAACAAGCCTAAATTCTCAAACACACCTGTAGTTGTCACCCAATACATGTCAAACTATATACAACTACCTGTCATTGAACCTGTACCAGAACCTGAACAACCTGAACAAAACCCTGAACCACCAGTGGATAACATACTTGTTGATAATGAAGATCAAGGCAATCAACGAGTTGAACCTGCTCAGCAAATTGTTCCTCAGCCAGCTGCACTTGCTGTTGAACATCCAGTGCAAGAAACTGCATCTGTCCCTAAACCTGAATTAGATCAACCAATCTTATCAGAGACTGTTGCGGAATCAGCTGACCAGGTATTGCCTTCTGTTCCTCAAATTACTATTTCTCAATCTATTTCTGGAACCCAAGTGGTTGGTAGGTCTGACCAAGGGGTTGTAGTACCACAATCTCTAACCAAGGTCGTAGAGCCAAATACTCAACCAACAAAACTCATATCATTTCACTCCAGAAAGAAATTACAAGTTAAAAGAAGTCGAATCAGTAGTGGTAGTATGAGTGAACCCACAGCTCTGCCTCTAGAAAAGAAAAGTAGAACTCAAATTGAGGCAACTGTAAGCCCGTCTATATCCTCCCAACAGGATATGGAAGTTGATATGGCCGTTACACAGTTACTAGAATCATCTTCTCAACAGGATGATTCTATTGAAATTCGCCATAGGGCCGTGGCACCTTGTAGTGAGTCAAGCACACCCCTATTACTCACAATGGGGGAAGACATACCTTTAGATGAGTCTCAGGACACACTGCAAGGAGAGCACATAGAAAATGTGACAGTGCCTACCATAGTTACGGTAGAAGAGTCTTCACAGGCTTTAGAGGGAAATCTTGGTTCTCAGCCAACTTTAATAGAACCATCATCTCCCCTCCCAGGACAAACACTCCTGGCTCCCTCAAGGGATTTTCCACTCGCAGTTTCGACTGGAGAAAGTGGATGGCAACTTGATCAATCTACTACTGAAGCAATTCAGTCAACAATTTCAAATGTTCAAGTAGATTTGATTAAGGACAGGGATTTGCGAACTCCCATTGCACCACCACTGACCTTCCCAGAGGAGTCTAGGGTGATTTTACATGCAGGTACAAATCTGGAAGCAGCTCAGGAAACTGAGAGGAGTGATGTGAGGAATACCATAAAATTGAGTGAAACACATGCACTTCAGGTGAGTGGATCTCAAAGTGAACGTCAGGTGAGCGCACACACTGACACATACACTCTCTCACTATTAGAAAAGATAGCTGCTTTAGAGAAAGAACTTGCAGTCAGCAAGGCTGAAACAGAAATCCTTAGAGCACAAGTGGGTGAGCGATCTTCTTCATCCACCTCTGTCAACAGTCAGCTTGCTGGAATCAAGAAGGAAATAAACTACTTAAAGACGTCTTTCACCAAGAAGATAGATTCTCTCGAACTCTCTCATGAAAAGGCACTTGATGACTCTGGAGATATTACTGTTGCTCAAGACATGTTAATTTCTGAGATTTCCATGAAAGTTGACACTCTACAGTCAGAGGTACAGCACAATCAGAAATCTACCAATTCTCGTCTGGACCAGATCGAAAAGCAAAATGCACATCAGGCTAAAGGGTTAAGACATCTGTTTAATCTTGTAAGTCAAAGTCGCAAACCTACAAATGAAGAAATTGAATTCTTTACAAGTAAGGGTGGTGATGATGATGAAAAAGATCCTGAAGCTGGAGCAACTGATAAATCTGTAGAGGATTCCTCAACTAAGAGGGAGAAATCAAAGGGGTCACAAGATAAAGCTAAAGAAATAGAGGGAGAGGGAAAATCTGACCAAAGTGAAGATAGGAGAGATAAGAGGAAGAAAGTAGTTGAAGAAACTGAAGAAGAAATTCAAGACAAGAACACAGGTTATTATTACACGGGTGAACCGGATAACTTCGATGTTTTTGCTGATCTTGAATTCCCTGATCAAGGTGAAGAACTTCCTGAACCTGATCTTAGTCACTGGGAAGATGAAGGACCAGTGACATCTGAATATGAAGCTCAACAAGCAGAGAAAGAATCTGAAGAATTATTTGCTCAGAGGGAAGCTAATTTGCTGATGAGAGAAGAAAAGCTTCAAAAGTCATTAGAGCAAATTGCACGAAATGAAGAACTTCAGAAAGCTGAACAGCAAGCATTACAATGATTACATGCTATAAATGTTGAGAAGAGAAAGACATATATCAGACTAAAGAGCGGTGACAAATGGGAACGTGCTCAAAAAGCAATTGATTCACCTCAGAGTTCTGATTATGAAGATCGTCGTCTTGGACAAATTCTCGAGGAATTCAAACTGGCAAATCCAATTCTTGATATGTATATAAGGGCCTTAAAGGTAGAAATCATCAGGATAACTACTGCATTTGAACCCAAATCTGATGAGCTGGTAATATTTGTGGATTGTCATAATGTTGGAACTTTCAAAGTATCTATTCAGTTCTTTTATGACAGATCGCTGACAGAGATTTGGGTACTTAGGCCTAAGGTAAGAACATCTTCTGAGTTAGGTGTGTTGTTACATGAGAAGTTCAAAGAATTTGCTGAAAGAGCTGGACCAGAAGTGATTAAGGATCCTCCACAAGTAAAATTTCTTAAGGGAGAGGTACTTCATTCAATTAATCTTCAGACAGATGAGTTATATGAACATCATGCAAAACACTTGGTATATGCTGAATATGCTCTCAGAAATCATGGATTCTTGACTGAAGAAAAGGTAATAGCTGCAGATCACATTCGATCCTATGCACAAACGAATATAAAATATTACAAGAAATTTCAAGGTGAACTGAGAAAGAAGCTTGGAATTCCTTTAGTCTTACCTCAAGGATTATCATCAAGAAGAGAGCGTCTTGTTGATTCTGATTTACACATGAAACTTCAAGTCACAGATGAGCCAGAAGAAGGAGAATTCAGAAGGGAAGACAACTGAAGAAAAAAGAATTGCTCTACATGTTATATCTTTAGAGCTTAGATAAATCTTGATAGGAATTTGTATCATATGATCAGTCTAGAGGATCATCTATCTTGTATTTATCTTTCATGTTTGAATCTGGCAAATGTTAAATATAAACCAGAACTTTTTTTTTTTCATATTTACTTAGTATTTAAAGTTTTATCTTTCATTTGGTTAAGTTGGATTAGTTGAGGTATCCTCTAGGAATTTGCTTGTTATTGTCTAACAAACAAATAGGGGGAGATTGAAAGGCATATGACTCAGCCTATTTGTAGTTAGAGGATCCTAATCAACTTAAACCAAATTGTAATAAGTAAATATACATATGAACTGTCACAGGAATCTCAAGAAGTGTTATCTGTCAGAAGAAAGAAGAAAAGTCAATCTATAGTTTTGATGTCGTACACTGGAAGATGATTCAGTTATCTGATCAAGCCCCAGTATAGCATTGAAGTGAATGGATTCATTTAAACAGTGACAGAGATTTTTCGAGTGATAGTTTGAATATCAGTTACAGTACAAGAGAATTGAGAGAAGAAACAAACCACAACCTAAAGTCAAAAGTAAAGAAGCATCGTTGAAGTTAGTCGTTCATGAACCAGACAGTACATCGAACGTCAACACAAATCAGTGGTAATTCTTTACTACCTTCAGTGGTTTGTAAGAATTAGATTAATTATTTATTGATTTAATTAAATTCATTTATAATTGATATAAATCATTTAGTTGATTTAATTGATAAGTGGATTTATATCCACTTGGATCATTCTATTTCGGCTTAAATTGGTGTTTTGTATCTCAAGTATTGGTGTGTTTTAATCCGTTTTTGTGAAGATTGTGCAGGTTATAGTTTTTATGTAGGTGTGGAGGTTTTGTTGAATAAACAGAGTCTTTAAGCTTCAAAGTGCAAGTGCTTCAAGTTGCAAAAGAAAGTGGAGAGGAAATTAGCACAAGGAAAAAATCAGACAGCAGTGCGCGCGGGCACGCTCAAATAATGCACACACCGCGCGCGGGCGCGCTCAGGATTGGCAGATTTTTCTTCCGCGCGGGCGCGCTGGAAATGAGCTACAGGTGCGCGCGGCCGCGGCCAGGCCTGACAGAAACTTACTGGAATTCGGTTTTAAAGAGGAAATTGCTGATTTTCTTTTCCTATTCAATATGGAAGCTGTTTTAAACGATTTGAAGCTTCTGGAAGTTAATTTAAACATGGGAATTGCAATTCTAATCCTATCAAAGATGGAAAATTGCCGGAATTCTATTCTAATTCAAAGACGGTAATGGCTTGGTCAAGGAGGCACTTGGGGGCTATAAATACACACCTTGGGGCACATCAAATCGACACAATCTACACACCATAATTCGTTCAGAGCACGAGAGAGAGAAGCCAAGGCGAGGATTGTGACGACAAGAAGATCTAGTCATAGTTTTCTTGTATTTCTCGTTTAGGTGTATCTATTGGATGCTTGTTACTTTTCCGGATTTGTTCGCATAAACCTTATTCTATTATTGAATTATTCATCTTACTTATCTTGTTTACTACCATGCTTTCATCAAATCCCATGGTGACGAAAAGTTCGATTATGAACTAATCGTTGTCGTGGGATCTTAGTGGATTTATCTATGTAGCTTAATAGTTTGCATGCCTTAGAGATTTACGTGTGGTGAATTCTTGATATCCTTGTATGGTTGTGCTTATGGTATTTAGGTGCGTCGCGAACATCTAATTTGTTAATCTCTTGCTAAACGAGAGTGGATCTTGGGATTTAGAACTTGCCATGCTAGCATAGGATAGGTTGATGTTAAGCATCATGATTTGTGGCATGAATAGAGATATTATGCTACCCTATGTGATCTAAGTGGTTAACTTGTGCTTAAACCTTTATGTTTTCAAATTCTATAGAGATATAGGGTCTAAACATAATAGGTGTCTATTCATCTTCTATCTCTTTTGTGGATGTATGTGTAGTTTGGTACTAGTATACCGAGAGGTAACTTTTACTTGATTCGTGTTATCCGATCAGATATCAAAACCATCGCATGTTTTAATTGAAGGCTGCAACTCTGAGTGAAGTAGATAATGAAACTAGGATTCCATGTTTATTCTCATACCAGTAATTCGATTTTAATTCTTGTCACTTAGTTAATTCTTAATTTTATAATTTGCATCTTAGTTCAATTTAGGTAATCAAAACCATATTTGTTATTTTTCTTAGCAGTGAATTAAAACCATACATTATTACATAGGCATATTTTCTGAATAAAACTCAACCAGATCTCTGCGGAACGAACTTTAATTGTATTACTTGTGACTACGTGCGCTTGCGTAATTATAGCATAACAAGTTTTTGGCGCAGCTGCCGGGGATCATCGGTGTTTTTATTTTAGTTTATGTGCTTGTCAATAGTGGTCGTTAGCGTTCACTGACTCGGATTTCTTACTTAGTTTGTTTGTTTGTGGTGTTTGCAGGTACTTAGGTTTGTATGCAAACACGTTTGCAAGCTTGGTTACAGAAACTGGCAGAAGACGATCTTGTAAAGAATATAGAGGAGAATAAAGAGGAATCTGAAACTACTATAGAGATGGCAGATGCAGCAGCAGTCAAGGCTTTGAAGGACTATTCTCAGCCGAAACTTAATGACATCCAGTCTAGCATTGTTAGGCCAGCTATTGCAGCGAACAACTTTGAGATCAAGCCGGGCACAATTCAGATGGTGCAGAATTCGGTCCAGTTTGGGGGAGCTTCTACGGAGGATCCTAACATGCATGTTCGGGACTTTATCGAAATCTGCGACACTTTCAAGTGTAATGGTGTGACGGATGATGCTATTAGGTTGAGGCTTTTTACATTCTCTCTGAGGGATAAGGCTAAGAGCTGGCTACACTCTTTACCACCTGGTTCCATTACTACATGGGAAGATCTTGCTCAGAAGTTCCTTACTAAATTCTTCCCTATGGCGAAAACAGCAGCAATACGGAACCAGTTGACTCAGTTCCAACAGCAATCTGGCGAGTCATTGTGTGAAGCTTGGGAACGATATAAAGAGATGCTACGAAAGTGTCCTCATCATGGCATGCCTGATTGGATGGTTATTAATGGTTTCTACAATGGGTTGGGAGCACAATCTAGGCCTTTGCTAGATGCAGCATCAGGAGGAGCTCTGTGGGCAAAGAGCTATGATGAAGCTTATGAACTTATAGAGATGATGGCTGCTAATGAATATCAAAATCCAACCCAAAGGCTATCTCAAGGCAAGGTAGCAGGAATTTTGGAAGTAGATACAGCTTCAATGATTACGGCTCAGTTGAAAGCTCTTGCTATGAAGGTGGATTCTCTTGCTAATTATGGAGTTCAGCAGATGGCTAGTGTTTGTGAGTTATGTGCGGGCGCACATGAGACGAATCAGTGTGCTATCTCTTCTGAATCAGCACAGTTCGTGAGTAATTTCCAGAGACCTGCTGCACCAGTTCCAGTCACTTATCATCCTAATAATCGGAATCATCCCAATTTCAGCTGGAGCAACAATCAAAATACTAAACAATCTTATCAGCAAGCGAAGCCATTCAATCAAGGCTATCAACAGCCTTATGCTCCGAGGGCACCATATCAACCTCCTGGATTTCAGCAGCAGCAGCCCCAGGCTCATATGGGGCAAACATTTAATGAAAAATCAGATGATGTGTGGATAGCGGTAAAGAACCTACAAGCTGGCCAGAAAGTCTTAGAAACCTAGTTAGGACAGATTGCAAGTGCCTTACTTAGTAGGCAACCCGGAACTCTTCCTAGTGATACAGAGATTAATCCAGGCAGGAGAGAAGTTGTCCATGAACAGGTGAAAGCAGTCACTTTGCGATCGGGAAAGGTTACATCTGAGCCTAAATCAGCCGCTAAGGAGGATGAAGAAGTGCAGAATCAGCAAGCCGAAAAATCTAGAGTGCCTGAATTTGAGAAATCTGACTTGGTAGCTGATGAGCTAGCGGGTGAAGTAGAGAAGAGCAAGGAACCTGTTAAAGCTTCTCCGGAGCAGTCTACAAAGGATACTCAGATATATCCTCCTCCTCCCTTTCCTCGACGCGTGCAGCAAAGTAAAGAAAAGCAACTTCAGAAATTTTTGGACGTCTTCAAGAAATTGTCCATTAATATTCCTTTTGCTGACGCATTAGCGCAGATGCCGAGCTATGTTAAGTTTATGAAGGATATCCTTTCGAAAAAGAGAAGGTTGGAAGAATTTGAAACAGTGGCATTGATAGAGGAGTGCAGTGCGGTGTTGCAACAGAAATTGCCTCCTAAACTTAAGGCTCCAGGAAGCTTTACAATTCCATGCACCATTGGGAAGTTGTCTTTTGACAAATGTTTATGTGATTTGGGAGCTAGCATTAATCTCATGCCCTTGTCTGTTTTCAAACAACTTGGCTTACCGGATCCAAAACCTACCAATATCTCTTTGCAGTTGGCTGATCGGACTATCACGTATCCAAGGGGTATAGTGGAGGATGTCTTAGTGAAAGTTGATAAGCTCATCTTCCCAGCTGATTTTGTTATCTTGGATTTTGAGGAGGATAAGAAGATTCCCATAATCTTGGGAAGGCCTTTTCTAGCTACGGGTCGTACTTTGATCGATGTGCAGAAAGGAGAGCTTACAATGAGGATGCAAGATCAGAATGTCACCTTTAATGTGTTCAAGGCCATGAAATTTCCGACAGGGGATGAGGAGTGTTTCAGTGTGGAGATGGTTGATACGGGACAGGCAGAAGAGTTTGATCAGTTGTTGAGTGAAAATTTGGACGTGCACAAGCTCGAGCATCACATCAGTGGTTCCATTGATAATTCTTCCATTCACGATCTCTCGAAGGTGAAGCTTGGGAAGCTGCCACCACACTTGAAGTATGTCCTTGTGGATGATGAACTTGTGATTTTTGAAGTATGCCAAGATAACGTGTTAAGAAGGTGGATGACCGATGATGAAGTAGAAGAGAGTGTTGTTCAGCCGTCCGAATCGAATAAGCACCTTCGAGGTATGAAGAAGAAAAAGAAAAAATCGATTGGTGGAAAAGTCAAGGTGAAGTTTGAGTTAGAAAAGATGTGGGAAGGAAGCAAGAAGGTTATCAAACAATGGGTGGATGGTCCTTCTGTTACGGATAAGTCAAATGCAATCTTCGAGCCACCATGATTTGATTCACATTTGTCCGGCTAAATGACATTAACGACAGCGCTTCGTGGGAGGCAACCCATGCGTTTCAACGAGTAGGTATGTTTTCTGCTTTCCCTAGTATTTACTTCCATTCAATGCGGACATTGAATCTTTCAAGTTTGGGGGTGGTTTGGGGGATTAGTAGTTGTTTGTTGTATTATGTGTTCATGTAGATTGCATATATTTTGCATGGTAGTGCTAGTTCATGCATATATGTTCGTATTATTTATGATTGTTTCATGTAGGACATTCTGTTATTTTTGTTTGTTTTACCATGTGAGTTCATATTAGTTACATTTTCATGGCATGCATTTTTCATGATCCCTTAGGACGAGCTAATTCTGATTGGTAGGTAGATGTCTAATTGGGTGTGGTAATGATGAATAGAGGGTTGATTTATAGTTCTTATGAAATTGACTTGCATGTTTCGGAAAACAAAACTAAATACACAGTCTCATTGGGTGCTTTTAGGCTAGGTTGAGGTCATGTTTGTTTGGATGTTTTGAGATTTAATCACTTGTTTATATTTAGAATTTTCGTTATTCCCTTGATGGCGTAGGATCACTTAAGTCTAAGTTTGGGGGAAAACAGGGATTTCATGCTAAATTGTAAATAATTGTCAATAATGGCTAGGCGTCAAATGGCTAGTAGCCGGCTCATATTTATATGAGTAGTCTAGGGTTGGAATTGAGAATTCTCATTCCAGATATCTTAAGAAAAAAAGAAAAAAAAAAGAAGAAGAAAAAAACAAAAGAAAAGAAGGAAAAAAAAAAGTCAATTGTTAAATGCAAAATTAACCAGGGTGAGCTCTTTAATACTCGAGCTATTAAGTTCTAGGGGACTTTGTGCCTAGTGACCTAAGGCTTTTATAGTCTGGGATCCACTAACCCAACGCTCGCTACATGGGTATTATTGTATAAGCCTTTCGGGGTCTCATCCATTGCACGGTTAAATAAGCATGATTGTATATATGTGTCGTAGTGGTAGTAATAAAGCATGAATTCCTGTCAAACTTGAATAAGGATAGAGGTGTTCCTAGGTTATGAAGTGTCTATAGTCTATTCTATTTATAAACCTGTGATTGTCTTGGCGAAAAGCATGTATGATTTTTGACCTAGTTTTGGGAGTATTTCTGATGAGCATTGCACACACGCACGTTTCTGTTCATGTATTGTTAGTATACGGGAACTTAGTCGAGCTCTATTTGGATTTAGTTGCATTCTTTGAGATATTTGCTTGCTAGTTGGTTTTGGTTAGTTTGAAGGGGATCATTGCATTTTTCATATTAGTTGCATTCATGCATTGCATTGCATTAGGATAAATGGATTTTGTGGGTACATTCACTATAGGCCCTCACGAGACCTTACTCGTCCACTAGGGCTGCCTAGGGGTTTAAAGGGCTTGTTGCATATGCCAAATGCAACCGTGATCACCTACGGAAGTGGTACTAGTTAGTTGTATATATTTTTTTGTTTGTTTATGCTTGAGGACAAGCATCGGTTTAAGTTTGGGGGTGTGATAAGTGGATTTATATCCACTTGGATCATTCTATTTCAGCTTAAATTGGTGTTTTGTATCTCAAGTATTGGTGTGTTTTAATCCGTTTTTGTGAAGATTGTGCAGGTTATAGTTTTTATGTAGGTGTGGAGGTTTTGTTGAATAAACAGGGTCTTTAAGCTTCAAAGTGCAAGTGCTTCAAGTTGCAAAAGAAAGTGGAGAGGAAATTAGCACAAGGAAAAAATCAGACAGCAGTGCGCGCGGGCACGCTCAGATAATGCACACACCGCGCGCGGGCGCGCTCAGGATTGGCAGATTTTTCTTCCGCGCGGGCGCGCTGGAAATGAGCTACAGGTGCGCGCGGCCGCGGCCAGGCCTGACAGAAACTTACTGGAATTCGGTTTTAAAGAGGAAATTGCTGATTTTCTTTTCCTATTCAATATGGAAGCTGTTTTAAACGATTTGAAGCTTCTGGAAGTTAATTTAAACATGGGAATTGCAATTCTAATCCTATCAAAGATGGAAAATTGCCGGAATTCTATTCTAATTCAAAGACGGTAATGGCTTGGTCAAGGAGGCACTTGGGGGCTATAAATACACACCTTGGGGCACATCAAATCGACACAATCTACACACCATAATTCGTTCAGAGCACGAGAGAGAGAAGCCAAGGCGAGGATTGTGACGACAAGAAGATCTAGTCATAGTTTTCTTGTATTTCTCGTTTAGGTGTATCTATTGGATGCTTGTTACTTTTCCGGATTTGTTCGCATAAACCTTATTCTATTATTGATTTATTCATCTTACTTATCTTGTTTACTACCATGCTTTCATCAAATACCATGGTGACGAAAAGTTCGATTATGAACTAATCGTTGTCGTGGGATCTTAGTGGATTTATCTATGTAGCTTAATAGTTTGCATGCCTTAGAGATTTACGTGTGGTGAATTCTTGATATCCTTGTATGGTTGTGCTTATGGTATTTAGGTGCGTCGCGAACATCTAATTTGTTAATCTCTTGCTAAACGAGAGTGGATCTTGGGATTTAGAACTTGCCATGCTAGCATAGGATAGGTTGATGTTAAGCATCATGATTTGTGGCATGAATAGAGATATTATGCTACCCTATGTGATCTAAGTGTGGTTAACTTGTGCTTAAACCTTTATGTTTTCAAATTCTATAGAGATATAGGGTCTAAACATAATAGGTGTCTATTCATCTTCTATCTCTTTTGTGGATGTATGTGTAGTTTGGTACTAGTATACCGAGAGGTAACTTTTACTTGATTCGTGTTATCCGATCAGATATCAAAACCATCGCATGTTTTAATCGAAGGCTGCAACTCTGAGTGAAGTAGATAATGAAACTAGGATTCCATGTTTATTCTCATACCATTAATTCGATTTTAATTCTTGTCACTTAGTTAATTCTTAATTTTATAATTTGCATCTTAGTTCAATTTAGGTAATCAAAACCATATTTGTTATTTTTCTTAGCAGTGAATTAAAACCATACATTATTGCATAGGCATATTTTCTGAATAAAACTCAACCAGATCTCTGCGGAACGAACTTTAATTGTATTACTTGTGACTACGTACGCTTGCGTAATTATAGCATAACATTAATTAGATGAATTAATTCTAGAAGAATTAATTAATTTATTAAATTAATTATTGTATCAATTAAATATGAATTAGTTAATCATTAATTAATTAAATAGATCAATATGACTTAAAGAAAGAAGATTGGATTATGTCTTGGAGAAGAAAAATTCGGTATAACCTAAATTTAAGTCATACCGACAGTATTCAGGATTATGTCTTACCAAGCCATTCAAGATTATGTCTTACCGACCTGATTAAGTCATACCGACCTCTACCAGCTGTTTTAAGTCATACCGAACTTCTGATTAAGTCATACCGACAAGTTTTATGTCTTAATGGAGGTTTGTGTAAGTCTTAATGAAGAAAAATCAAGTCTTGGTAGCAGTTTAAGTCATGCTGGAGCAGTTAAATATCTTACAGAAAGCCAGTAAGACTTGTTACTGATATTAAAGAACAGAACATAGCAGATTAGGTAATAACCAAGAAACACAGCAGAAAACATTATATCCAGAACAGATTTCTCTCTCAAGAACACCAAGAACACCAAAGCTTAAACAATTCCCAGAAATTCAAGTTCTTCATCTTTGTAATATTCTATCCGTTAGAACTTGTCTATTTGTGATTCTTGTACTACTAGCGAATTAAGTTTCCTAGCTCTTATCTTGATTATTATTAACTAAATTAGAAAAGTTCATGTCGAATTTTCTAATTAGTTATTAACATCTTGATAAGTTGTTATACTGATTTTGTAACACCACATCAAGTTAATATACAGTTATATTCAACTTGAAAAATTGTGTTAAATAATTCCGCACATAAATTTGTCTTTATCAAATTTTATTTAAAGGACAAATTTCGATAAAAAGGTAAAGATTGTATTCAACCCCCCCTTCTACAATCTTATCGGACCTAACACATGATCTCTCTTCATCTTCACAAAATCAATCAAATCCAGCTTCCATACTCTCTCCACTTTGTCCTTAGAGTCCAACAGTGCAATGATTCTCTCTATCTCATATAACTTGCCCCAATTTTGACAACCCCCTTGTTTGAATTTCATTTGTCTCCCATCAGTGTACTTGATCTCAAGGCAGTCATTCATAATTGCAGCATAGTAGATTCTTTGAGCTCTTAGAAATTGCAGTTGGTCTTCATCAAAATCTTCATCTAGTGGTTGGAGTTTCAATCCTAGAATGATTGTTAGGGCCCTTGACTTAGATGGCTTCACTATCCTAGCAGCATGCTTGAATTTAATCCTTTTTACTTGATTGCTTGGCTGTAACTTATGACGCTTGCTTGTGGACCATTGTAGTACTCCATTAGCAGTTTGCTTTTGGAAACATACCCCTGGTTTCTTTATTTGAATCTTCTTCTCTTCTTGAGGTGGCAAAACAGTTGCAGAAGCCATAGATGTAGATTTAGATAGGTCATTACTAATAGTATTCACCCTAGACTTGGAGTCTTGTGTTTTGGTGAGATTACTGCTAGCAATGCCTATAGCTTGCTGTTTTCCATTCTTCCTCTCATAGACTTTGCATTGGTCATCATCTCCTTTCTTATCCTTGCTATCATTCTTCTTCTTTTTGTCTTCATCACCCTTATCACTCCTGTGATGACTTCTTCTTCCATCACCTTTGTCTTCATTCTCATTATCCTTATCCCTCCTATTTTTAGCTATTTCTGGAATTGCACCAGTAGCAGTGAATGATCTAAGAATATGCAGTGCCTCTATCTCTTCAGCAGTTCTTCTCCCCTTCTTCATCTGCAGTTGATCAACAATATCAATGATGAGTCTGTGGTTCTGAAGATTAAGATGGCTAGGAATGACCAGCTGCTTGACATCTTGAATTTTGGTACCAGACTGGTAAAAAATGGTTCTTGGATTAGTGCACACTTCAGGTAGTCTAAACTGTTGCTCATTCCTTAAGTCATTGTACAGACTCCTGTTGTACTCATTGACATCTCTCTTCTCAATCAGTTTGATTAGGGCATCTACTTCTGTGAACTTTAGAGCTTGTAGAGTTTTGTAGTTTAGATGTCATATCTTAGATTTTAAAATCATCAGTATTTCCTTGAGCCACAAGTTGTTGACCTTCTTGGGTATCACAGTGAAATACTCAATCTGATCCTTCAAACTTCTCAGATAGAGTAGAGTGTCACCAACCTGTGCCTTTAGGGCTTTCAGAAACTCCAAGAATGCTTCATCATGATAGACATTTGAGTTAGCAATTTCTTGTAGCTTGGCCTCAGTAATCATCTTCACTTCTACAGGCTTGGCACTTTCAGGTTTGGAGGATGGAGGTTTATCAGATGGCATACTCCCTGAAACCACTGTGGTGGTGATGGATTGCTTCTGGCCAATGGGAGTAGTGATGTGCACAGTTAGTAGAGTGACAACTGGCAGTGAGGATGGAGGATCATCAACTTTGTCTTTCCCTTTTCCTGGAACATGGGTTATAGATTTTGAACTCCTTTGATGACCACCCTCATTTATTGTAATGCCTTTCTCCTTGGGTTTCTCCTTTCTAGACTTCTCTTCTTTTGACTCCCCCTTAGGCTTTGAGTCCCTTAGGTTTCTCTTCTCCCCCTTAGGCTTGGTATCAGGCACTGAGGCTTTAGTAGGGGCCCTTGGGTTGGAAGAGGTGAGATTGGCAGATTCATCTGGAAGAGGGAGACCCATATGCTTCATCATGGCAGACATCATCAATTGTTGATGCAGAAGAACATCAGCTGTGGTGGTGGCTTGAGTGTTCAACTGCTCAGTGAGAGTTGCAACTTGGTCTGTCAGATGAGCATTAGACTGTTTGAGAGAGACCACCTCCTGTTCAAGAGTTTCCACCTTTGTGAACAACTTAGTGGCTTTAAAACCTGATAGTGATTGATCTTTCAGTCTCTCCACTTCAAACTTGGTCATCTCATGCACAGGGACTTCAGTCACCAGCCTATCTCCATATTGATTTTTAAACATAGTCCGCAGCATGGCATTGGCATCTGTTGTCTGATCTGATAGAGCTTGAAATTCATGCCCCAGACTTGTGACAGCATCTTTCAGTATAGCTAGACCATTATCCATCTTGGTGCAGGTGGAGTTGCAGGATTTGACATCCTTGAAAACACTGTCCAACTGAGGGAATTTTGCATCAAAAGCTCTCTTGATTTCTTCCACTTTAGTGGCTGTTTTATCACATACATGGTTGACCTCAGTTTTAACTCCCTTACCAAGATAGTGTGCAACCTTGAGAAATCCCTTGTAAGAATCATTCATAGCCTCATACACTTCACCAGGAGTCAGAGATTTGGCATTAAAACCCAGTGAAGTGATGTACTCCTCCCTTAGATATTGAAGAGCGTCATTGAGAGTGATATCATATTTTCCTTGCAACCAGGAATCTACATTGCCATCTCTCTCAGCATCATCTATTATCTTTGCCTTTTGCATCTCCACATCATCTCTGTGGCATAGGAGAATAGCTTCATAGTCTAGATCAGGCATGTTTGCAGTGAGAAGGTGTTGAGCAATCTTTGTGAACTCAGGAATATGATCCACAGCTAAGCTTTGAAATGCTTCAACCGTCAATTGTGGCGGAACAAGCCTGATCCTGAAGCACTGCCATGTTGCACAGGCTCAGCCATTTTGACATAAAGTCAGAGCTAGAGCTAGGCAAGCTAGATTCCTCAGTTACAGATGCAACTTCTGTAACCGGATGGAATGACTCTACTACTGGTGTCTCCACAGAAGTGGGATGAGTTACACCAATAGTTGACACAGGCACAGAGTCTCTAGTGAAAACTAGTGAATCCTCTGTGTTTTTGATGGTGTCATTAGGATATGCCCCAGCTAGCATTCCCCCACCATCTAAATGTGGTTCCTGGGTGGTGAGCATAGTGTCATGCACTAAGTCACTTGAGTCCATTGGCTCACCAAGAGAAGAAAATTCTTGGTGATCAATGCCTTGCTCCTCAATTGCTTGAGTTGCAGGCTCCAAAGAAATTTGAGTGTTAGATTCTGGAAGAGTAGTGTCTTTTGGAATGGATTTTGGCAACTCCCCCTGAGAAATGGAGGGAGTATCAATATTGATGTGCTCTCCACTCTGTGTTGTTCCAGCCTTATCACTCCCATGTGCTGACTCATTACAAGATTGTGCATTGGGGATGATGCTTGATTCTATAGATGCACCCTGTTGAGAGGATACATCTAGTGAGTTGTTTGCCCCTGATTTTACAACTTCAGCCATTCGTGTGACTGAAGAGGTGGTTTGCTTAACTTTCTTCTTCTTTGGTCTGTGTAAAGGTGACTCAGGTGCCTCACTTTCTAAACCTAGTTCCATAGCCAAGGCTGCTTCAGTTAAGATTTTTAGAGGTTCAGAAGCAACCTGTTTTCTCTTCTTCTCCTTTTTACTAACACCACCCTGTTGAGAGGATGATGTAGGTGGCTCTATGTTTGGTAGAGTGTTTGTCTGATGGGGTTGGTTAGCAGGCCCTGGGTTAGCATCTTGTTCTACTTGCTTAGGCATAGCTAACTCAGATTTAGAGGCAAATATTGGCATGTTGTGGGGGTAAGTCCTAAATAAACTCTCCATATGGGAAGTTATTTTAAGTCTTACATCCACATCATTCCTAGTCTCCAAGCTACCAAAAATGAGTTTGGTCATGGATTTCGGATAGCCTATTCTATTTCTATTCATCCCAGGTAATTCAATCAATTTATTATCTACAAAATTAAGAGCAGATTGAATAAAATGACGGAAGAAGATTTCATTACCTCTCTTGGTTGAGTTCTTACCAAGTCTCCCATACAGCTCCTGCATTATGATCAGTCCAACATCAATCTTTCTCCCATACGCTAGAGCATAGCATATTTGTTGAACAGGTGTGCTGATTTGGTCAAAGCTAGACTTCCTTGCTGTGAAGACTTGGAGAAGAGTGGCAAAGACATAGCTCCATTCTTTCCTCAAGAACTTCCTATTCAAATTTCCAAGTTTGATTTTATCTGAGTAGTTGATAAAATCAAAGAAGTTCTCCAATTCAGCATTAGTGGCTAGTGGGTCATACACTCCTTGTTGTAGCCCCAGTGCTTGATTCATGTCTGCAGTAGTGATGGTGATCTCCTTGTCCTGAATATTGCAATAGACTACGTATGAGGTTATAGCATTCTTAAGAGCAATGACCTCCACAGTAGCAGTCCTCCAGAATTGCTCTAGCAAATCTAGATACAGTGTTGGGTTGGCTGAAAGTGCATCCTTGATGTAGGACTCAGACATCCAACGAACAAAGCACTTGAAATTAGCATTGGGTGCTTCGACATCACTAGTAATAGTAATGAAGTTGGCGTGGGTAGGAATTGTGAGTTGGGTATTCGTCATTGTTACACAGAGAGATGAGAGAAGAGAATGAAGGTTGAAGAAGAAATTTAGCTTTTGAGGTTAGGGTTTTCATAGGTTTTCGAACTTTAGATGCTTGAGAAATCGAATGAAATGAAACGAATAGATGTAAAGGTGTATAAGTGTGAAGTACTTGAATTGTCGATTAGATATATGTTTTGTATCGACAAGTCAGTCATTCGAGAAGTAGAAATCAACTATTCGATAAGTCAAGAAAGGCTTAATCGATATCTCAAGCAGTTTGTAACTCACAGCTGGCTATTATCTAACTTAGAAATAATTCCAAATTAAATAAAATATGTTTTTATGAGTGACTTAAAATTCTGAATAAAAATATTCAGCGGAAATTCAGCCTTTTCAAATGATTCGACAACTCAAATGTTCTATTCGAGAACTCAGTCATTAGAGAACTCAAATGTCCTATTCGAGAAGTCAAGCAAGTCTTTGTTCGATTTCTCCAAAATGCACTATTCGAGAACTCAAGAGTGTTCCAAATAGACTTGTTAGATAAGTCGACCATAGACATGAAAGTCATTCGAGAAGTCTGACTTATCGAGCCACGCTTTCCACTCATAAAAGTTAATTTTCACTATCTTTTCAAAATTCACAAGAATTATTCAAATGAAGAATATTCTAACAAATTAAATAGTGATAGTCTTAAAATTTCATAGAAATTTCAAGCTAATTCGAATATGATTTTCAACATATGCAACAGATTTGAAATATTTATAAATCATATTTCAGCCAACACCTACTTCAAAAATATTGAGAATTTAGATAAAGTAAGTGTTTACTGCTGCAACAATCTAGTTGATATTTTCACTTAGCCAGATTCTGAAGAATTCAGCATTCCAATCTCACTAACCAACCTTGTGAAGGTGGCTTCATCCAATGGCTTAGTGAATATATCAGCTAATTGTTTATCTGTAGGAACATAATGCAACTCAATGGTTCTATTATTTGCATGCTCCCTAATGAAAAGATATATGATGTCAATGTGCTTTGTCCTATAATGATTTACAGGATTGGCAACTATAGAGATTTCACTTGTGTTGTCACACATGATTGGAATTCTTTCCAACACGAGTCCATAATCTCTAAGTTGATTTCTAATCCAAAGCACTTGAGCACAGCAACTCCCAGCAGCTATGTATTCAGCCTCAGCTGTGGAAGTTGACACAAATTGTTGTTTCTTGCTGTACCAAGAGACTAACCTTTGTCCAAGAAACTGGCAGCTACCTGAGGTGCTTTTCCTATCCACTCTGCATCCAGCATAATCGGCATCAGAATAACCAACCAGACTGAACCCTGTGTCCTTAGAATACAATAAACCCAAGTTTGGATTGCCCTTCAGATATCTAAAGATCCTCTTTATAGCAATCAAATATGACTCTTTTGGATTTGATTGAAACCTTGCACACAAACATGTTGCAAACATGATGTCTGGCCTACTTGCAGTGAGATAGAGTAGAGAACCAAGCATGCCTCTGTAGATTGAGATATCTACTTTCTTGCCTTTAGCATCTTCATCCAATTTGGTGGCAGTAGCCATGGGTGTCTTAGCAGGTGAGCAATCTTCTAAGTCAAACTTCTTCAATAAATCCTTGATGTACTTGGTTTGATTGATAAAGATACCATCCTTCCTCTGACTAACTTGCAACCCAAGAAAGAATGTCAACTCTCCCATCATACTCATCTCATATCTGCTCTGCATGAGCTTAGAGAATTTCTCACACAGCTTCTCATTTGTAGAGCCAAATATGATATCATCCACATAGATCTGAACTAGGATAATATCATCACCATGCCTCTTGTAAAATAGTGTTTTGTCCAATGTGCCTCTAATGAATTTATTTTCCAGAAGAAATTGTGATAAAGTATCATACCATGCCCTTGGAGCCTGCTTAAGTCCATATAATGCCTTAAGCAATCTGTAGACAAACTCTGGGAAATGTGGATCCTCAAAGCCAGGTGGTTGTTGCACATAAACTTCTTCTTCCAACTCTCCATTCAGAAATGCACTCTTGACATCCATTTGATAGACTTTAAAATTTGAATGAGCAGCAAATGCCAAGAATATTCTGATGGCTTCCAATCTAGCAACAGGGGCAAATGTCTCATCATAATCGATGCCTTCCTGTTGAGAGTATCCTTTTGCAACCAACCTTGCTTTGTTTCTTACTACCACACCATTTTCATCCATCTTATTCTTCAGAACCCATTTTGTTCCAACAATGGTTCTGTTCTTTGGTGCAGGCACAAGTTCCCATACTTTGTTTCTTTCAAATTGATTCAGCTCCTCTTGCATAGCAATAATCCAATCTAGATCCAACAGTGCATCACCAAGTTTCTTAGGCTCAATCTGAGATAGAAAGAAACCATAGAGACACTCATTTTGAGTTGCTCTCCTAGTTCTCGCTCCTGCATTTGGATCTCCAATAATTTGCTCTGCAGTGTGTGACCTATCCCATTTCCTTGAGTGCTCAGTTTGATTTCTCAACCTTGATGTTGCTTCATCATTCAAGACATGATCATTTTCATTCCCTCCCCTATGAAGTTGCTACTATTCACAGGTGTGTCTTGGATGCTAGTATCTTCAATGTTGGTTGGATTAGATTCTTCTCTTGCTTCATCATTCACTTGAGTTTGTTGAATTAGAGTTTCAACTTCAGTTTCAATCTCTTCATCAGAATCATCTAGATTATCAAACTTTAATGGATCTCTATCTTCATCATTGGCTTCTTCTAATCCAGGTAGTTTGCTATCATCAAATGTCACATCTGTGCTTTCCATAACTTTCTTTTGACTGATGACATAAACCTTGTATGCAATTCTCTCCATAGAATAGCCAAGAAAAATTCCTTCAAATGCCTTTGCATCAAACTTCCCAACATATTCTGAATTGTCTTTCAACACAAAGCATTTGCTTCCAAAAGTATGAACATACTTTAAAGTAGGCTTCTTTCCAGTCATCAAATTGTAAGGTGTCTTTCCAGTGTTTTTGTTGATGAGGGTTCTGTTCTGGATGTAGTATGCAGTGCTCACAGCCTCAGCCCAAAAACATGTAGGCATCTTTGCATCAAGCAACATTGTCCTAGCAGCCTCAATTAGAGTTCTGTTCTTTCTCTCAACTACTCCATTTTGTTGTGGAGTCCCTGGAGCTGAGAATTGTTGAGAAATGCCATTCTCTTTGCAAAATGCTTTAAGTAAGGCATTTCTGAACTCCGTTCCATTATCACTTTTCAATGCAATCACACTTGCATTGTTGGCTTTTGTTCTTTATCAACTTTCTTTATGTGCTCAATGATTACTTGAGGAGACTCATCCTTTGATGCTAGAAATTCCACCCATGTATACCTTGTGTAGTCATCAACCATCACTAGGGCATACTTCTTTCTTGAGAGTGACATAATATTGACAGGCCCAAACAAATCCATATGAATTAATTGCAGGGGCTTGGTGATTGATGTCACTGTCTTTGACTTGTGGCTTGACCTTTTCATCTTTCCTTTTTGGCAAGCCTCACACACTCCTTCTTGATAGAATTCAAGTGTGGGAAAACCTCTCACTAACTCTCTTTTGACTAGAGAATTAATGGCCTTGAAGTTCAGGTGTGATAACTTCTTGTGCCATAGCCAACAATCTTCATTTGATGCTTTTGAGTAGAAGCAACAAACTTTGTCCTTGTTTGCAGAGTCCATATTGGCTACAAACAGGCTTCCTTTTCTTACTCCAGATAGAGCAAAATCACCAGTCTTCTTGTGGGTGATCAAACATTCATCTTTGTCAAAATTTACCTTGAATCCTCTATCAATAAACTGACCAACACTTAGCAGATTATGCTTGAGACCCTTGACTAGTGCTACATCTTCAATGATGACATTACCAACTTTCAACTTGCCATATCCCAATGTGTTACCCATGCTGTCATCTCCAAAAAAAACCATTGGGCCAACCTTCTCTTCATATTGTGATAGCAGGGCATATCACCAGTCATGTGATTTGAGCATCCACTATCCAAAATCCACATGACCTTCTTTTCACTTTCTTTGCCCTGCAAACACAAAGGTATTACTTCTTTTTTGGTACCCAAACAAGTTTGGGTCCACTTTGCTTAGAAACAGATTTATCAAAAACAACATGCTCATCAACTTTCTTAGGACTGGTCTTCTTGTCACTGTTAGAAGTCTTAGAATCTAAATTCTTAGACTTAGGTGACAGAGGTACCTTCCTAACTCGAGGAGGACTTGAAGACTCTGGCCTTGTGTAGTGTGTGTGAATGTTGTGACTGATGCAACCATCCATGAATTTTCTTCTCAAATTAAAACAGCTAGTCATAACATTCATGTTGCATGACATACAGTCAAGTTTATCACAGAAAGGTGAATCTCTATGTCTTAAAGGCACAGAACAATCATAGAAAGGCTTAGCTACACTACCAGTTGGTTTCTTGCATGCATGAGTTAAGTGATTAGTGCTAAAGCAGTTTTGACAAACTTTCCTAGGGGCATTTGGCACATTAACATAATTATTATTCTTGTTTATCCCTAGCTTGCCATTTCTGTTTTGTTTCTTATTAGCCACATTCTTCTCAGATTCATTTTTCCCAGCTGAAACAAACTTCACAAACTTCT
Organism: Saposhnikovia divaricata; assembly: GCA_036435485.1. Lineage (NCBI taxonomy): Eukaryota > Viridiplantae > Streptophyta > Magnoliopsida > Apiales > Apiaceae > Saposhnikovia > Saposhnikovia divaricata. The sequence goes on along the minus strand of CM071594.1, from coordinate 46,020,412 downwards.
CAGGTCTAGGTCTACCTCCTACTGGCTTCTTGGCTTTTGTCTTGACATTCTCACTCTTAGAGGAGGCTGGTTGTTCACTAGACTGTGCCTCATCCTCATCATTCAACATTTGCTTAATGAGTAAGGCATCCTCATCAATTTCAAATGTTGGTTCTTTAAAAATTGGAGACTCAATCTTTTTCAAAATGTGAGGCACTTCATCCTGAACAACTATGTCATCTTCAGTGACAGCATAGCCCTTGCTCTGTTTAAGAGTGCCATAGTCAAGTCCAATGGTAGCCTTGGGTTTAGCTTGGTTTTTCTCATGGTAGGACTACAGTAGACTAGATGAGTTCTTAAAGGCTTTGAGTTTGAATTCATTCTCAGTTAGTTCATCCCTAAGAGCTGTGATAAGTGGATTTTATATCCACTTGGAGCGCTTCGTTTCGGCTTAAATTGATTGACTTGGCCTCAAGTATGTCGTGTTTTTGATTCGTTTTAGTGAGTTTGTACAGGGTTATTATCTTGGGGTTGGATGATATAAATTACATATTTTATGGTGGAATTGAGTTCAAGAAGTGAAAAATGACAATTTGCAAAAGGAACGAAGGAAAAAGGAGTTAAAAGGAAGAAAATCAGCAAAAATCAGCTTCTGGCATAAGCCACGGGCGCAGCCAGCGCTACCACGGGCGCAGCCAGCGCCATGAACAGTAGCAAGGGCGCCGCCAGCGCGCGTACGGGCGCAGCCAGTGCGGAGAAATTCTGCCAGATTTCGGATTTTTGTTTTGTCCATATCTTGAGTTCTACAAGTCCGTTTTGGATGATCTTATTGTCCACGCGAAGCTAACGAGATTCTCTATCATTCTAAAGTGGTCTATATGTCCAATTACAACTGGAACGGTCCATAAATAATGAAGAAAAGTCAGCTACAAATTTTCCTTCAAAACAGAATCAGTTTAGGAAACGTATTCTGCAGAAATTCTATTTTAAATCTATTTTGGGGAATTTCTTGCTGGGCAAGACTTCTAGAGCCTATATAAACACATTTTACCATTGTAATTTGTATCCTTAGTTAGCATATTATAACATAGAATTCATATCTTGTTTCATTATCATGGTTTCACTTGATCCCATGATGACGAGAGGTTCAATTACGAACTAATTGTTGTCATGGGATTCTAACGGATTTATTTATGGAGCTTTAGTATTTTGATGCTTTAAAGATCTGTGTGTGATGTATATTTGATATCCTTGTATGGTTATTCTTAATGCTTTTAGATGCGTAGCTAACATCTAAATTGAATTGTTAATCTCTTGCGAAACGAGAGTGGATCTTGAGATTTAGAACTTTCCATGCTAGTATAGGATAGGTTGATGTTTTAACATCATGATTTGTAGCGTAAATATAGATATTATGCTGCCCTATGTGATCAATATGGATAACTTGTGCTTAAACCGTTATGTTTTCAAATCTTATAGAGATATAGGGTCTAAACATAATTGGTGTCTATTAATCTTCTATCTCTTTTATGGATGTATGAGTAGTTTGGTGTTAGTATACCGAGAGGTAGCTTATACTTGTTTCGTGTTGTCCGATCAGATATCATAACCATTGCATATAGTGATTAAAGGCGTCAGATCTAAGCAAAGTATTTAATGAAGTTAGGATCCCATGTTTTCTCTTGCATAAGTAATTCGATTCCAATTCTCGTTAGTTAGTTAATTCTTAGTTTTGTTAATTTGGTTCTTAGTTAATTATAGTTAATCTAAACCCAATCTTTTTAATTGTCTTAGCAGTGAATAAAAACCATACATTGTTGCATAGGTGCATGAACTGAATTCCCAACCAAATCTCTATGGGAACGAACTTGACTTATTCATATATTACTTGTGACCACGTACGCTTGTGTGATTTAGTGCAAACAAGTTTTTGGCGCCGCTACCGGGGATCATCTTTGTTTTATTTTTAGTTTATGTGCTTGTCATCAGTGGTCGTTAGAGTTCATTGACTCAGATTGTTTCTTACATAGTTGTTTAGTTCTATGTGTTTCAGGTAGCAATGAGAGAACCAGTAGTATCGGCGAAAGCATTGATGTATTATTCTCAACCAAAGATCAATGACGTTCAATTTAGCATTGTCAGGCCAGCTATTGCAACTAATACTTTCGAAATCAAGCCTAGCATAATTCAGATGGTGCAAAATTCGGTTCAGTTTGGGGGTGCTCCGATTAAAGATCCTAATATGCACATCCGGAATTTCATTGAGATCTGTGACACTTTCAAGATCAACGGGGTGTCGGAAGATGCTATCAAATTGAGACTTTTCCCATTCTCTTTGAGGGATAAAGCTAAGGGTTGGTTGTATTCTCTACCAGCAGGTTCTATTTTGACATGGGAGGATCTTGCTCAGAGATTTCTCACTAAATTTTTTTCCATGGCAAAGACCACAGCAATCAGGAACGCTATTACTCAATTTTCACAACAGTCTGAAGAATCTTTGTGCGAGGCTTGGGAGCGATATAAGGAGATGCTAAGGAAGTGTCCACATCATGGGATGCCTGATTGGATGGTGATTAACTGCTTTTATAATGGCTTGGGTGCACAGTCAAGACCCATGCTAGATGCAGCATCAGGTGGAGCTTTATGGGCTAAGAGCTATGCGGAAGCTTATGAGCTAATTGAGATGATGGCTGCGAATGAATACCAGAATCCAACTCAGAGATTATCACAAGGCAAATTAGCAGGAATTTTGGAAGTTAATACAGTCACAGCTCTAGCAGCTCAGCTAGAGGCACTTAATAAGAAATTGGATTTTATGTCGGGTGCCTCAAGTTGCTAGTGGTGGTGAGCTATGTGAGGGTGCACATGAGACGAGTCAATGTGCCATATCTTCTGAATCGGCACAGTTTGTGAGCAACTTCCAGCAACCTTCGCAACCAGCTCCAGCCACCTATCATTCCAATTTCGGCTGGAGCAACAATCAAGATTTTCAGTAGCAACAGTTTCATGGGGATGATGGTCAATCTTCGAATGAAAAATCTGAATTGGATGAATTGAGGTTGATGATTAAAAGTCAGGCGGTATCTCTCAAGACATTGGAGAATCAGATTGGGCAAATTGCAAGTGCCTTTCTCAACGGACCGCAGGGAGTTCTTCCTAGTGCCACAGAGGTGAATCCAGGAAAACAAGATGGCATGGAGCAGGTTAAGGCCATAACACTCAGATCTAGAAAAGTCACGAATGATCAGAATTCAGCAATTGAGGATGAAGAAGGAATACATGATCAGGATCCTACAGAAAAAGAAGAAAAATCTGTTTTTTTAGAATCTGTGGTGGATAGTGATGAGGAGGAAGAGTGTGAGTCACTAGGCTTGGCTGATCTCTAGGATTCTAAGGTGTTGGTTGATGAGGTGGTTTCATGGTCAAATCTTGAGGATAGTGCAATTGAGTCTTTTCTTGAGGAAGATGTTTTGATTGAGGGTAATAAGGATCTTCATGAGTTGTATAGAAATTTTACTTCTGATGAGATGTTAGAGGAATTGAAGGTCATTTGCTTTAAGCATGAAATCCAACTTGAGGAGAGTTCTTTTGATCCTAAGTCAGTTGTGAAGACTTCTGTTGGTGAACTACCCACTTTCGTTCCTAATCCGTCTATTTCCACTCTTGCTCAGTCTTTGGTGGTTAATAATGAAAATCATCATGTTGAAGAAACTTCCAGACTCGAGTTTAAGCCATCAGATCAGCTAAGGTATGTATATTTGGGTCAATCATCTACTTTGCCTATTATTATTGTTGCTAACTTGTCAGGTAGTGAAGAGAACAATGTTACGAACACTTTTGAGGAGCAAAGAAGGCGGAAACTTGTCGTTAAGGATATAGCCCCGGAAAAGATAGATAAATGGCCATATAGAGATACGGTGTAGAAATTTTCAATAGAAATGCCATTGCCATGTCTAACTAAAGACTTTAAACAAAAGCGCTTCGTGGGAGGCAACCCATGTGTTTCGATGATTAGGTATGTTTCTTACTATCCCTCCTATTTACTTTCATTCAATGCGGACATTGAATATTTCAAGTTTGGGGGTGGTTCGAGGGATGAGTAGTAGATATGTAGTTGTTTATAGTAGTTATGTGTCATGTAGGATATCATGCTTTGCGTTTTAGTTGTAATTCATGCATGTTTTGTTCGTGTTATTATCATGTGAGTCCATAGTAGTTTGCATTTGCACCCATGCTGGATAGGAATTTTGTGTTGTTGACGCTTTTGATTGAGAAGTGATATGCTTTGTTCTTGTGCACACACATACACTAGTAAGTTGAAGCTAGTAGACTTATTGAATGTTTTGAGTAATTAAAAGGACATGAATATGTGCAAGTTGATTTAGTTTGCATGCTTTGAATATAAGTAGGTGCATTAGAGAGATTTTTCTTGGGATTGAGTATGTTTTTCCACCAAGTGAGCTTTTGAGCCTTATTGCATATTTGTTGCAATTTATTCGTTTGCTTGAGTGTCCACAGATTGTTTGCATTGCTAGCAGTTGTTTGAGGTCTTTCTTGAAATGCATGACATTATTTGACGATTAAAATGATAAAGGCATTTAGGAATAACCGCATATTTTCCCATATTACCACACCATATTTACATGATCAATTAGTTAACCCATTGAGCTTAATCCTATTTTTTCGGTGACATACCACATTACTTGCCTAGACCTTTTTCTTGTATTGGCCTTACATTAATTTGAACCCACATTGTCAAAGGCTAGTAGAGTGCTTAAGGGAGTAATAATGTGTGCAAGGAGGGGTTTATTGTTGGTCATAATTTTGGGGGAAATATTGAACATTGGGTTTGGTTATTTACTTGATAGTCGGCATGTGTAATAAAAGCGTGGGATCATTGTTATTGTTTATATTATTGCTTTATTTAGCTCTCGGAAAAAGAAAAAAAAAGGAAAAAAAAGGAAAAAAAATATTATGAGAGCATATTTGTGTTTGTTGTGATCCTACTTTAGTCGACTAGTCGAGTGTTTTTGTTGGAAGAAAAATAATAAATTATGTGTGGGGGGAATTAGGGTGTTGTGTATGATTCATTATAGTTCCTACTAGCTTTTGACACTTCATCTGATTTGGCTTATTTGACATACCTTGTCCCTAGCTGTTGGGTTTAAACCCAATACGAATAGTATGGGTTTTGGTGATCCAAAACATATATGGATTGGGTAATAATTATGTGTTTAGATAATTATTATAGATGGTATATTTAGATACCAAGTATGATAAGGATTGTAATTGGAAACCAAGTATGATTAGGATATCTTGGTGGCTAAGTTGTGATGGCTATATATACATAGTCATATCGTATTTGTCTGTGGGGAGGTGAAAGCTTAAGAGATGTAGTCATAAGTATTGTTTGGGGATGCTTGAGCATTGTTGGCTCAAGTATCGGGTTGGGACACCTTTAAGGTGTTATTATTTTGATGTATTATTGATAATTTTTTGGATTAATAATACAAGTTTGGGACGTAGGTGTTTCCACGTCAAGTATTTGTGTGTTCTTATTTTGTGCTTTGGTAGATCTTGTCAACTTATCGATTGGTTATGTGTGTGCTCTGGTTTGGTGATTGTGAATCTCGGATTGTGTAAGTCCCTTAACCTAACAATAGCCCCCGTTACAACCCAATTAAAGACCTTTTGATTATCGTCATTGATGTATGTTGTGTTAAGAGTTAGATTGATACCAAATGTCAAACATGCTTATGATTTTGTTGGAATTGAGTGATACACTTACTCTTGTTTTTGAGTGAATATTCTTTTGTGAGTGGATTGTGAGTGTGTACTTGTTTTTGCATATGAGATCCCGAGTTTTGTCTCAAAGATGTACTCTTGTAGGCTTAGCATGGTTACTAACTTATTCGTACACTTGACATGGACTTTTGAGAACTTATGCATGTTCATTGAGTAGACTATGTGAATACTTGCACTTTCGACACCAAGACATCGCATTATTACTTTGATTCTCAAATTGAAATGACATGAGAGGATTTGAAGTTATGGTGATGTGTTAGTATTAAATCATATGCATTTTCATATTAGTTGCATTCATGCATTGCATTGCATTGGATTTTGTGGGTACATTCGCTATAGGCCCTGACGAGACCTTACTCGTCCACTAGGGCTGCCTAGGGGTTTAAAGGGCTTGTTGCATATGCCAAATGCAACCGTAATTACCTACGGAAGTGGTACTCATTAGTTAGTGTCTAGTTGTTTATGCTTGAGTACAAGCATCGGTTTAAGTTTGGGGGTGTGATAAGTGGATTTTATATCCACTTGGAGCGCTTCGTTTCGGCTTAAATTGATTGACTTGGCCTCAAGTATGTCATGTTTTTTATTCGTTTTAGTGAGTTTGTGCAGGGTCATTATCTTGGGGTTGGATGATATAAATTGCATATTTTATGGTGGAATTGAGTTCAAGAAGTGAAAAATGACAATTTGCAAAAGGAACGAAGGAAAAAGGAGTTAAAACGAAGAAAATCAGCAAGAATCAGCTTCTGGCATAAGCCACGGGCGCAGCCAGCGCTACCACGGGCGCAGCCAGCGCTACCACGGGCGCAGCCAGCGCCATGAACAGTAGCAAGGGCGCCGCCAGCGCGCGTACGGGCGCAGCCAGCGCGGAGAAATTCTGCCAGATTTCGGATTTTTGTTTTGGCCATATCTTGAGTTCTACAAGTCCGTTTTGGACGATCTTACTGTCCACGCAAAGCTAACGAGATTCTCTATCATTCTAAAGTGGTCCAGATGTCAAATTACAACTGGAACGGTCCATAAATAATGAAGAAAAGTAAGCTACAAATTTTCCTTCAAAACAGAATCAGTTTAGGAAACGTATTCTGAAGAAATTCTATTTTAACTCTATTTTGGGGAATTTCTTGCTGGGCAAGACTTCTATAGCCTATATAAACACATCCTACCATTGTAATTTGTATCCTTAGTTAGCATATTATAACATAGAATTCATATCTTGTTTCATTATCATGGTTTCACTTGATCCCATGATGACGAGAGGTTCAGTTACGAACTAATCGTTGTCATGGGATTCTAACAGATTTATTTATGGAGCTTTAGTATTTTGATGCTTTAAAGATCAGTGTGTGATGTATATTTGATATCCTTGTATGGTTATTCTTAATGCTTTTAGATGCGTAGCTAACATCTAAATTGAATTGTTAATCTCTTGCGAAACGAGAGTGGATCTTGAGATTTAGAACTTGCCATGCTAGTATAGGATAGGTTGATGTTTTAACATCATGATTTGTAGCGTAAATAGAGATATTATGCTGCCCTATGTGATCAATATGGATAACTTGTGCTTAAACCGTTATGTTTTCAAATCTTATAGAGATATATGGTCTAAACATAATTGGTGTCTATTCATCTTCTATCTCTTTTGTGGATGTATGAGTAGTTTGGTGTTAGTATACCGAGAGGTAGCTTATACTTGTTTCGTGTTGTCCGATCAGATATCATAACCATTGCATATAGTGATTAAAGGCGTCAGATCTAAGCAAAGTATTTAATGAAGTTAGGATCCCATGTTTTCTCTTGCATAAGTAATTCGATTCCAATTCTCGTTAGTTAGTTAATTCTTAGTTTTGTTAATTTGTTTCTTAGTTAATTATAGTTAATCTAAACCCAATCTTTTTAATTGTCTTAGCAGTGAATAAAAACCATACATTGTTGCATAGATGCATGAACTGAATTGAAACCCAACCAGATCTCTGTGGGAACGAACTTGTCTTATTCATACATTACTTGTGACCACGTACTCTTGCGTGATTTAGTGCAAACACCCTTCTCAACCTGACTAGCACATAGAACCTTATTCTGCAAATATTCAACTTTTTTCTTAAGGTTATCTACTTGCATAGCAGTTAGCTCAAGTTCCTCATTCTTTTTGTTTAACAATTCATTCTTAGTAGACAGTTTAACAATCTCTTCATTAGCAGCAGTCATACTAGTATGAATATTAAACATTTCAATAGATAGTTGTTCAACTATGCATTTGTACTCAGAAACAGACATATCTATGGTAGTGAGAGATGGTACCTGAGAGTCAGATAGAGATTGTTCATCCTTGGAATCAGCCATCAAGGCATAGTTGCAGAATTCTTGCTCCACTCCATCACTATCATAGTCATCCCAACACTTCCCTTCAGCTATGTAGGCCTTGCCTTGTGTTTGCTTTTTCATAAGGGCCTCATACTTGGCTTCAAGCTCTAGAAACTCCTTATCCTTCTTTTTAGGCTTCTTGCATTCACTGGCAAAATGCCCTAGGTCATTGCATCTATAACACCTTAGAGATGACCTATCCACATGGCTGGTTTTTAATTTGTTCTTGTTTGCTTTCACAGGTGCCTTGCTCTTGTTGAATGAATGGTTTTGAGGTCTAGGTTTGAAGGGTTGGTTCCTCTTGAATCTGATGTTTGGAAACTTTCTGGCCATGAAAGCATATGAAGTGTTTTCCATGCCATCCAGCTCTTCAAGGGTATAGAACTCTTCTTCTTCCTTCTCCTCAACAGGTTCAGTCACTTCACCTTCATTTTCTTCATCGTCTACTATCTCTTCTATCCTCAGCTGACTAGTAGATGCTTCTAGGTCTTGAACAGATTTATTGACAATCAAGGCACATGATGTGTTTACCATTCTGCCTTGGTTGGCTTGGATAGCCCTCTTCTGAAGTAACTCAAGCTCATGAGTCTTTAAAACCCCATAGAGCACATCATATGTGATTTTGTTCAAATCTCTTTCTCTTAGAGAGATGACCCTTTGCTCTAGGCGGTTTGGTGAAGACAATAGAAACTTCATGTTCAACTCCTTGGTGCTGTAAACCTTACCATTCATCTGTAGCTCAGTCACTAGCTTGTGAAACCTTTCAAACATATCAGTAATACTTTCTTTGGACTGAGCCATGAAAGCTTCATACTGTGTGACCAGTATCTGTTTCTTGTTTTCTCTAAATTCCTCTGTTCCTTCACATAATACCTCAATATGATCCCACATCTCTTTTGCTATTTTGCAGGAGGCTATGTTGGCAAACATTGACATCTGCATAGAATCTATGATCAACAGCATGAGATGACTATCAAGGGCAACCATTTCCTTTTCTGTCTCTGTCCATTTAGATGGTTCTTTAGCCACATAGGATCTTGGAATGGTTATAGTTCCAACAGTCTTTTCAGGAATCTCCTATTGTGGAACAAAGGGACCATTCTTGAGTAACTCAGGATATAGAGGATTAGCAGCTTTGATGAACAACTGCATCTTGATCTTCCAGAGGTTGTAGTTCTCTTTGTCAATCTTAGGGACCTTCACCGTTTCTGTAGTCTTTGGTGTATTCATGATCGTTTTCTGTTTTTGAATAAACAGCCTGCTCTGATACCACTTGTTGAGTATTGAACACACACGAGAATACAGAGGGGGGTGAATGGATTCTCAAACTTTTCTTACGATAAGTGTTTTAGGTGAAGGTTGTCTTAACTTGGTTTGAATCTGGTTGTGTAACAGAGTGTGTGTTTTTGTGTTTAACAGATTATGTAAGTGCGGAATATAAACACAAGAACACGATATCACTTTAATCTAATATTGTATTAGATAAAGATCTGCTACAATCTGTGAATACAAATGTTAGTATTCTCAGCTTCTTTCTCAGAGAGATATTACTTGGAAGAACTCTAGATCACTTTGTTTGATACTTGCTAAAGAAGTAGGGTTGTTCACTTATAATACATGAACAACTTGCTTACAACAAATAAGGTAGCAAACAAATCTGCTTTTTAATGTGTCTATCCTACTTGAGTAAACATCCAAACGGCTACAGATTTGACTTCTTAGAACTCTGTTCAGATCCACTTCTTTAGCTCTTTGTCTCTTGTACTATCTCTCCAAACTTCTTTGTAGGCTTTCCAACGTGCTTTACAGTATGTGGTCCATAAAGCGTCTTGGCTTGTTGCAGGTCTCTGACTTGTACAATTCTTCAGTATTTTGTCTCCAATATTGTATTCGAGAAGTAACCCTGTTGGTGATTCGAGAACTAGAATTGGCTTAATCGATAACTCTGAGTTCTCGAATACTGTTGAACTGACATATCGAATCACTTCTCGAATAAGTCTTTTCTTCAGGAATCCTTGAGATATCGAATAGAGCATTTTACTTATCGAATCCCTGAGATATCGAATATCTTCTTTAGTCCTTGAGATATCGAATAGAGCATTGACTTGTTGACTCTTAGAGAACTCGAATGATGATTTGACTTGTTGACTTCCTGAGTTCCCGAATAGAGTGGTAGACATGCCGAATCTCTGAGATATCGAATGAGATATCGAACAGTGCATTCAGAGATATCGAATAATGTCTTTTGAGATATCGAATCCCTGACTTCTCGAAGGCTAGACTTCTCGAATATAACAAACATACTTCTCGAATTGGTACTTAGGCAAATTCTTCATTTTCTTTAAATCCCAACTGTGATTATTCGACAGTCTTTATCTTCTTGCTTGAGGCATGAACCTTGGAACTTCTTTCAAGCATCTTGACTTTATAAGTACAGTTATACAAAAGAATTTGATGCCTCTTATAAGTACAAAACAACCTGAAACTCTACAACTAGAGGTTCCCTCAGTTAAGAGGTCATGTAGGTAATGCATAGCATTACACATACTTAGGCTCGTTATTATATGAGTACAGGCATGTCTCTGTGACGAACACTTATTTTAACAATAAAATCACTATTACACCCACTCTTCCTTTATTTTAACAATATTACACCCACTATCCTTGGTCTCCGTGGCCAAATCAAATGTAAAGATTTGGCGGGGAGGAAGGTGTAATTCAACTGTGTAAAGATATATTTGACAAAAAAAGAAAAAGTAAGTGTGCTACATCTAGAGACAGATATTTCATCACCTCAGCGTTGTGAAAAAAATTTGAAAAAAAAGTGATTACTTGTGCGACTTGAGAATACAAAAAATTTCACATAATGACAACATTGGTGTCCACCGATGTAAATATCGCGTAGTCATCTATTGAGTAGTTACATGAGTAAATTTATTCATATAAAAAACCATATTTATCCCTAATTATCCTATCTATCTTATATTTCAGGGGGCTATTTAGATATTACAATACTTACATATTTATTACATAATAATAACTGATATAATTAACTAATATGCATTTATTATTATGTAATTAATACTTGTATGTATCTCTGTGTACATTCATGTTAACTCTATATATTTATATTTTGAAGTACGATTTTGATCTTAACATTGACGTATTTTACTATTTATTACATATCGTTCAAGTTTGCTGAAAAAATCATGCATCAAAATCAAGGTTGTAAAAATCGGAACTCGGTTCGACTCGGTTTTGTTCCCAAAAAACGAGTACTCAGAAACTTGGAGAATACTCGGAATGAGTACTCGGAGAATAAATCAGATATTTTTTCAATTTTTTTTCTCATATATTAAATCCATTCATTCATATTTTAATATACATGTGTTCAAATTTAGAATTTAACGGTGATATATGTTTTATATATATATTAATAATAATTATTTAATAATATTAAAACCAATAGATAAACATTAAAAATACGAGTAAGTGTAATTCGATTTGACTCCGCAACTCGAAACTCGGAACTCGGAACTCGGATCGGACGAGGGGTTAAAAATGAGTACTCGGAATGAGTACTCGGCTGACTCGGCGATTTTTATAACACTGATCAAAATAAAGCAAAGCGTAAAATATAAAACAAATTTAATATAACCAGAATTATAGGGGTTTCATGAGCAAATTTATTCATATAAAAAATCATATTTACCCCTGCTAGTTCTATTTATGTTATATTTTCGGGGACTATTTAGGTATTACAATACTAACATATTTATCACAAAATAATAACCGATATTAACTAATATGCATTTATTATTATGTAATTAATATTTGTATGTATATCTGTATACATCCATGTTAACCCTATATATTTATATTTCGAAATACGATTTTGATCTTAACATTGACCTATTTATTACATATCGTTCAAGTTTGCTTAAAAAAATCATGCATCAAAACAAAGCATAGCTTAAAATATGAAACAGATTTATTTTAACCAGAATTATAATTTGCATGTCATGATCGGGTATTGCATAAATTCTATCTTCTCAAAACAATTGTTGCGGAAATATGAATAATCGAAGATACGAATAATCCAACCATATGTGATCACGCGTAATTCATAAATATTTATAATTTAGAACATGCCCGTGCCTTGCACAGGCTATAAAACTAGTTTTCTTATAAAGATTTGTCTAGTGTATATCCAAGGATACATGTTAAAACTCCGTATTTGATGAATTGAAAAATTTTGATTGGTGGAGATTCACGAATTCTTAATATATGTCCTTGAACATACTAGAAAAACCTTTCTTATAAAAGTAGTTTTTCTTATAAAAGTAGAAATTGATTTCTAACATTGTTCTTATTAATAACACATTTTGAGGTAGTAGAATAGATGTTTCAACTTAGACTGGTAGACACCTATCCCGCTGTAATTCACTAGGGTAGGCCTCCTCCTGTTGTTTACAATTATTGGTATCACTCAGTCTCTCTAAAATAGCTAGTGGAGTAGTAATTATTGAAATTAGTTTAACTGTGTACACCAATTATGCAAAGTTTTTTTGGAAATCCGGTTTATTGTAGTTTTTTAAAATTTAACGAAGAACATAGCAAAATATCCACAAAATCTGTCAAGTTTTTAACACGGACAGCCTCTTCATGGATGCGATGTTAATACGGCAGTAATTTGGTCAAGTCGAACCGGGTAACTGATAAATAAATTGGAATTCAGGTATTTTTAAATTAGTCGGGTCACTTATTTAATTTAAGTGAGTTCAAATTTTAGGTTAAACTCGATTTGTTAAATTAATGAACATAATCGAGTTTACTCACGAGTTAATCAATTTTTTATTTAAATAAGACGACCCGATTTTATTATCAAACTTATCAATCTAAACATTAATAAATGTAAGACGGTATATTTAATTTTCAATTTATAAATAATAAAAATAAATATTGGTAATAATTTAATATGATAAACGAGCTCGAATCAAGCCGCTATTGAGTTTCGAGTTGAGTTTAATAAAATTCAACATAAATTCAGCTCAACTCATTTAATTAAATAATTTTTGAACTAATATTCGAACTCGACTCATATACGAGTTCAGTTGAGTTAAGTCAATCCGAGTCAGCTTATAGAATTGGCCGAAATTACCGTTCTAATCGATAAAATTTCCTAATACATTATTTTCGGAGAGCTAAGTGCCCAATCCATGAACCGAGAGGTCATGGGTTCGATTCCTGCCGGGGGTTAAAAAGAAACCGGAAACAGCCTCTCTATCCTTGGATAGAGGCATGACTGCGTACAACCTACCCCCTTCAGACCCTGCTCATGCGGGATATACTGAGTAAGTTGAGTTGAGTTGAGCTAATAACTTGTTTCTTTCTATTATATCTCTTCCAAAATTATATAGATATACAATTGAATACAGTATTTATTTGTGGGGATGATTAAGCAATCGATTATATATCATTGATTCTTCAGCCAATAATGTAAAGGAATAATGAAAATACAAGCGCTCCATTATGTATAGACGGGCCCTTATTTTTTATAGATATAAATATTCAATAGACAGCCAGGCCCGCTTGAAGTGACCAGGAAATTGACAGGTGGGGACTTTAATGTTGGATTAAATAAAAATGTTTATTACTAGTACTATAAACCAAACCAAACCAAATCCAAATCAAATATACCCAATATATCCCGTTCAGAGCAGGGTCTGAGGAGGATAGGTTGTACGCAGACCATACCCCCACTTTTAGAGCGGGGAGGCTGTTTCCGTGAAGACCCTCGACTGAGTGCACAACATACATAGAGTGTGGTAAATACAGCGAAAATAATACGGAAATGTACTATATTACTAGTACTAATTACTCTATCAATCATGGTCACATTGCTCATATCTATACGTCTACTCACTTTGTCCATAGTATTATAGACCTGCATTTGTTTTTAATTTTTTTTTTTTTGCTAAGCTGTACGTATCTTTTTTCCTTCTTGTAATTCCATATTACTAAAATTTTACGTCCGGATGGGACATAGAATGTTGATAAAAAATTGAGTTAGGCGAATAAATTTTGAAGAGGTGGCTTGAATAATATATATGCTCGATAATTAATCGAGTTAGAGCCGAGCAAATTATTTACTGTATTAAACTTGAATCAATTATTTTGATTAAAAGTTATATATATTACAAATATTTCAAAGTTGAAAATGCAAATATGTTAGAAGCAATAACATTTAACATAGAATGTATGCATACAACAACTTGTAAAATAGTACGCAGAAAATTTATATGGATAATAAGATTACAGGATTGCAGAAAATATAGGGAAAAACTATAACAGGATAAGGTATGGATAAGCCCTCTACCCTATGCTGTATAGCTGTAGCCTGTATACATCTCTTACAGATTTCATTACATTTTGTCCATTCTCAACTTCAATGCCTTAAATTCTGTACCCCTTAAAAACTTTGTATAGAAACCAGTAATCTGCCTTTGGTTACAGGAGTAACTTTTCTTACCCAAACAAAACAGAGTTTGAAAACCACAACTTTCTCCACTCACAAAAGTTTCACACTTTATGTCAACATGATGTTACCATTTCTCATTTCCAACCAACCACTTCCCATTCTCTAAAAGCAAAAAAAAAAAAAAAAAGATAAACCAACCACTTCCATAAAGCTCACTTGCAACAAGAAATTGCTCATGTTTAACAAAATCAGTTTACAATGTACAACCAAAATTACAGATCAACGGAAACTTGGAACACATTTGCTAAACTTTAAAAATCAACTAAACCATCAAGTCTGCAACATAATGCAACGACTCAACTCCATGCACAATATTCTTGCATCGATAAAAGATAACGATTATGAGTCCTTATTGCACAAAATTTTCGTATCATCAGTGCACAAAATTCTCGTATCAAACCACATTCACCCGAAAACATTGTTACTAAATTCGCAAACACCAGTGAAATACAAACAAAAAAGAAAAACAAGCACAGAAAAAATTGTAAAAATATAACATTTGGGCTGAATAGTTAGATTACATCCCTAAAAATTCTTCAAAAAAGAAGAACCATACCAAAATCAAATTACCATCCGATGAAGAAACTATAAAAATTCCTTTTTCTTTTCCTTCCTATAACACATTTCCTCCCTCAATTAAACCCTCATCAATTACAACATAACATAAAAATATTCCATTAATTTATAGTAGTAGTAGTAATAACATATAATAAAAACTAGTCTTGAAATCCAGTTTTCTCCCAAATAGCATTCCTCACTCTACTCAAATCCCTCCCTTTCAACGTCCTTCCAATCCCTTCGTGCACCGAAAACGACGCCACTCTCGTCCTCGCAAACTGCCGAGCCAAATACTCGTGCGGTGGCACCCTATCGTCCTCTTCTTCGTCTTCCAAATCATCCTCCACGTCAGCAGTTTTTCGATTGTATTCTTCTTTCAGTATCATTGACCAGTCCGGCACGTTGACCGGCAACGACTTCGCTGCCGTTGCTCCGACGGAGGCCACGATCTCCGACTTTTTCGGAGCGGATTTCTTGCGGATCGCCGATCGGCGGAACTCCGGCGACTTCGGACGGCCGGCGTTCCAGATGTCGGCCTCATCGAGCTCGTAGAGAGAGTCGGATTGGATCGGAGAGTGTAGTTCGGTGGGGAGGAAACGGTAGTTTGAGCGAGACGAGTAGGTTCTCGAAGCCGCCATTAATGAGTTTTCAAGCTTTCTCTCTCTAGAAATTTAAGTAGTTTCTCTCTCTAGAAGCGGTTGGGGTGTGTTTGTGTTTGTGTAATTGAAATGAAAGTGTTTGGATTGGGTTTTATAAGGACGAGTTTGTACTGGATAAGGTTGGGGTTATCTCTGTTACTCTGTATAATTGTTCTGTTATTTTTTTATTTTTTAAAAGTTGGAGTTGTGAAATGACGGGAGTGCCCATGGGATTTAGCATATGCTTTTCCGGTTTTGGTGTATCCGTTTTATCATCCTTGGATAATATTATTTGGATAAGTAAGTAGCAATAAATTTAGAGTCATGCTAGGGAACAAAAAGGACCCTCAAAAAAATATTTAAAATGACGTATTGATCTGGTAGAATGAGTTGTTCTAATTGAGTACTCATATTAATGCATGCGGTATTCATATTATTAATTATTATTATCAACAAATAACAAGCATATATGTGATATTTAGGACAAATTTTTGGAACCTTTGTTTGATTCCCTAACATTTTTGATAAATTTAACTGTTTTTACGTTATTTGAAAATAATATTATAATTTCCAAAACCGTTTTTAAAATGATTTCTGGATAATGAGATTTTATTATATTATTGGATATTTAATCATAAATAGAAATGCTATAATTTTTAAAATCATTTTTAAATTGATTCTCGAATGATGAGATGTTATTATATTATTATTAGATATTTTTTCATGAATATGATGGATCCTCCATATATGAATTTAAATTCCACAAATAAAAACACGACACATGTCATTTGAGAATATCTGAGTTCGAGATATATAATACTATTCTATTTGGAAATATATCATATTGTTATACCTATATCGTAATTTAGAAATGTAGAATAGAATACAACTATTTTATATACAAAACATAACACACTTACATGTGATTTAAACAATATTAATTCTACACAATTTAACTAGTAGAATTTCCTCATTAGTTATTATTTGCCGTTGAAGACAACAAAATCTTACCTATTGAGTAAATCATGAAAGCAAGGTACAAGTATAGGCTAATTATATTGTCGTGGATGCTTACCAACTGCGAGTGATTTGGTTATGAAACGTGTGCAGCTTAATGTTAAATGTTCATGGTGTTTAGTTAAGGATGAAGATGCCACTCACGTGTTATTTGATTGCTCGTTTGCAAGGTCAGTATGGTCCCAGATGGGGTTTGCAAGGTCAGTATGGTCCCAGATGGGGTTGACAGATGTTAGTACGATGGGATACGATGGGCATATTACAGAGAAATTCAACAGTTTGCAGATAAATGTTCATGAGGTACTTTTGCGTTGATTCTGCTAGTATGTTGGAATTTATGGAATCGTAGGAACAGGTGGGTGTGGGATAAGGTGAGTGTATCTGAGTTTGGTGTACAAGCACTGGTAATGAACATGTTGCACGAATGGAAACAGAAGTGTGCAGACGGTAAAAGGCATGGAATAGGTATAGATGGGAGTGTGAGGAGATGGCATAGACCACAACATAGGTGGGTTAAAATAAACATTGATGCTGCGTTGTTTGTGGAATGGGATAGTACCGGAGTGGGAAGTGTAATCAGAGATGAACGTGGTCAGTTTATACGAGCACGAAACCATAAAGTGCAGGCTTTGTATAGTCCCAGAGAGGCTGAAGCACTTGGCCTTAAGGAAGCGTTGTCATAGGTAAAAGATTTGGGATACAAACGATGTGTGTTTGAAACAGATGCGAAAGAACTTATGGAAGCATGCAGAGGCGTTCAAGGGAATACTTATTTTCATTTGATTGTGTTAGATTGTATTGATTTTTTAAGCACTATGATGAAGTGCTAGTAGACTATGTCCCGAGGTCTGCGAATGTAGTGACTCATGAGTTAGCACGGGCTACTTATTCTATGTCATGCGTCCATCAATGGGTCGATACCCCTATTAATTGTATTCGTGATGCGTTGATCATCGATTCAATTGAATAAAAGCAAGTACTTTAATTTCAAAAAAAAAAATATTATCTATTAAAAGATTGAAAAGGATATGTTAGAGGACATCATTAAAATTTTGTTACAATGTGATCATTGTTTAAATATATATATATATATATATATATATATATATATATATATATATATATATATATATATATATATAATATTTTGGAAAGAATTATTAGTTCTACTATAAAATTTCATTAATAATTTTAAAATAAAACTTTTAAAAATATTAATTTTGATTCTAATAACGAATACTAATATTATATAAATTTTATAAAAGATTTAATACTTAAAATTTGGGAAAAAATTTGATTTTTGAATTTGGTTCTATCATAAAATCATTTTGGATGAGTATGGTTCTATGGTAGAATCATTTTGTTTATTTCATCTATTTTCAATGATTTTCTAAAAATAAAGTTGTGTAATTATAATTTTAATTTTCTATTTAAAATTTGTAATTATATTTCATACAACATAAGTTATATATAAGTATTTTGTGATGGTTTTTTCCCGAACTCTTGTTTGGGAAAAAATTGAAACCTCATCAAAAGAAAAGAAAAACCTTTTTGTACCTATAAATTTCGATAATCATATGGTCTCAGGTCCTACTCGAAAACATGCAAGTAATTATATATATGGATCTTTCTAGTATATGTATATAGGACATTTTAATAATTACCTTTTTATAAATTAATTAATTTTAATTGATGAGATTTTTGTATATACAAAGAATTCACTATCTTTTACATCAATTAAATCAATATAAAAAATGTCAATTAAATTTTTATTGTATACCCATACGCATATCTTACATGAACCGATTATATATTAAGGTGTTATTGCTTACGAGTAAAATATACTAATCATTTTAAAAATATATTCTGATGCAAATAATAAAAATTTGAATGTGCGATTATCGAGATAAACATTTACATATATGTAATTGTAACTTTAATTTAAATGCAAAATGTATAAATATTTCAATAGTAAAATATCAAAATATTTTATTGCTAAAATAAGATTTGCATTATTCGTAGTCTACAATAACATCTTAAATTTAGCTAAATCTTTATCGAAAATTTCAACTTTTGTCCAAAACATATGAAGCTACAAGTCCATTGATGTCTTTTTTTTTTTTGGACAGCAAAGAAGAATACTCTATTAAATCGAAACATCACTATTACAAAGAGTTAACACCTCAGATGGGGCGTTCTGAATATTAAAGCTACAATCAGACATAAAACAGGATTGCCTAGCCAACCAATGAGCTACTCTGTTTGCTGATCGTTTAACAAAATAGTATTCAGCATTTGCAATATCATGCATCAGCTTTTTACAATCTTCAATTATCAAACCAATAGTAGATGCAAGTACTGTCGGGCTACGCACAGCTTGAATGACATTAATGCAGTCCGTTTCCAGTACCACTCTTTGCCACTGCTTCATCTTAATCCAGCTCAAATCTTCCTTGAATCCCAGCGCTTCTGCCATCTCTGCATTTACACTTCCAGCGAAACCAGAGACTTTAGCTTCCAGAAACATTCCGTTGTGATCACGAGCAACAGCACCATAACCATACTTCTGTTCTCCATGAAAAAGGGCTGCGTCCACGTTTATCTTAATTGTGTCAACATTCGGTTTAGTCCACTGCTCCTTCCCGTCCATTGTATGACAAACAGCAACAGGCGGAATAAAAACTTTAGACTGAGCATCTTTCCATTGATCAAGAGTAACACGTGAATCACGAACCACCTAGTCCACATGAGGATAAGTATTGTGCCACACAACCTTATTACGGGCTAACCATACTGCCCATAAAAGCATTACCACCTCAGCCACTCTAGAGCTGGTAAACTGCAACATCATGCCTTCCAGCCAACTAGGAAAATCATCTCCTTCCCCTACATGAGTATCCAGACCCAGAACACTACCGCAAGCTTTAGCAAACTGACATTGAACAAGACAGTGCATCGTTGACTCTTCCATTTCATTACATGTTGGGCACTGTACAGAAATGGGAATACCTTTTAACGCCAAAGTTACACGAGTAGGAAGAAAGCCCTTGCAGGCCCTCCATAAAAAATCTTTAACTTTGGGAGGGATCTTCAAGTTCCACAGCTTCCTCCAGAAGCCAGAATTTGCATTAGAAGCCCAACCCCCTTTCAGCGTTTGAATTAACCTATAAGCACTTTTAACTGTGTAAAAACCACTTCTTTCCTTACACCAAAAACGAGCATCATCGTCGTGATTACTACTCAGAGGAATGCCATAGATCTGATTCTGATCTCTAGCCCCAAATAGGTCTCTAATAACCTCTGCATCCCACTCCTTAACACCCAATTTCAATAAGCTACTAACCTTTTGATTCACCAGACCTGGGTGATTACTAATGACAAAAGGGTTTGTATTATCTGGAAGCCACGCATCATCCAAAATTCTGATTTTTTCTCCTGATCCTACCCTCCATCTGACCCCTGCTTTTATCAACTCTTGTGAAGCAAAAATGCTTCTCCAAATAAAGCTAGGGTTACTACCCAGCTCCGCCTCAAGAAAAGAGCACCGGGGAAAGTACCTCGCCTTGAAAATTTTAGTGACCAGCAGATCTTCTTGGCTAAGCAATCGCCAACCTTGTTTTCCGAGAAGAGCGATGTTGAACTCATGCAAATTCCGAAAGCCCATACCTCCATTAATTTTAGGCTCACACATTCTCTCCCAACTTGCCCAATGTAATCCCTTACTATTATTCGATGCTGAATTCCACCAATACTTGCACATAAGTTGTTCAATCTCATTACACATCGTTTTAGGCAACAAAAAAACTCCCATTGCATACGTTGGAAGCGACTGAATTACCATCTTCAATAAAATCTCCTTGCCCGCTTTCGAGATAATCTTCCCATTCCAACTCATAATCCTGCTACGAACCCTATCTTTTAAGAAACCCAAAATAACATTCTTATTCCGACCCATAGTATTCGGTAAACCCAAATACTTGCTATTCACAGTAGCCTCTTCCATTCTCATTTGATTACAAACAGCAGCCTTAACATCATCCCTTGTATTCAAGCTAAAAAAGATAGAAGACTTACTACGATTAACTTGCTGTCCAGAGGCTCCTTCAAAAATATGAAGCAATTGACAGACCTTAGCAGCCTCATTAACATTAGCTTTGCAGTAGAGGTAGCTATCATCCGCAAAAAGCATATGCGAAATAACTGGTGCTCCATTAGCCACTCGACAACCATGTAACCATCCCTGTTGAACAAATCTATTTATAAGTGCAGTAAAACCCTCATGGCAAATAATAAATAAGTACGGGGAAATAGGATCCCCTTGCCGGATGCCCCTCGATGGAACAATAGGACCTATCTCTCTACTTCCATGAGTCACTTTGTACCGGACTGTTGATGTCTTAACAAGCTCAGTTTCAGTAAAGAATTTAGAGCTAACTGTGTATATTTGCATATTTATATTTAAAACTTTATGTCAATTATTTTTTAAAAAAAACTTTACGTAAATTATTTTAAAATTATGATAAATGTAACAAGGATATTATTGGCTTGTCATATGAAATTTGCATTGTCAATCCTGAATAAACCTGTTTAACTTTCACCAAAATTAAGAAAAAGGTAATAAAAAAAGGTAAAGTTAGTTGAAAAGTGGTTAAATTTATCAATATTTAATAATAAATTTGAAATAATAGAGAAAAATAGTGGATGTAATAGTGTAAAAAATAGCATAAAATGGAAATGTAGTGGATGTAATATTGAAAAATAGTGTTTAAAGATAGTAAGTATAGTGGGTTCATTTTTTTGAAACGTTCCATAAAGGAATAAGGGTCCTATAAAATGAGACCGATGAAGTAATAAATATTGAGGGATAATTGTGTAATTGCCAGCACAAAGACAAAAAGGGCATAATGGAGAAATACTCAAATTTGTCGCGACTTGAGAGGGGGGGATTCACCTGGTTTCTGAACACTCTGGTCCCGTTTTGATAAGTTCAAAAAACAGAAGACACATGTATGATCATCGTCGAACCATGTGGCGTAAGCACGTAGGATGATCGCACGTGAACATGGACCCACCATATTGAGGGGTAATTTTGGATCATAGCTCGTGATGCTTCTCTTCTGCCAGTTGCACCTTTTGTATTTCTCTCCTCCCTTCTGTCACCTCAACTGCGACACCACACCTTTTTAATGTGATTATTATTTATTTTTATTTTATTACAGTATTAGTTCTGCTAAATAAAAATACATAACGGGATTATTACTATTACCTTTTGTATTCAGATTTTTTTAACCTATTCATATGTTTAACCAACACCCATTTAACCGTATTATAAAATAGTCAAATTTGATGATAACACGAGGAATTTGAATATTTTAAGCTAATTTATAACCAAAATATATACACGAACTGTTCTTGTCATTAACATGTTTGATCTTGCACCCAATAAAAACCCACATATACTAAACGAAGGACCGTTTCCAAATCAGATTGAAAGTGGAGAGGTAGCAGATCAAGCAAGTGGCAGAAGTTAAAGAGATGCCGGTGAAGCTAGTAGCCCTAGATTTTCTAGTGTGTTCAAGGAACATGATAAGAATTCGTATTCGCTTTTGTCAAATTTTGATTGGTGGGGATTTCATTAATAATGATGGACCCCCTACATTCACACAAATATCCACCAATTAAAATTTGACAACTCATCGAACACGGATTGTGTGCCCAAGGACACATGATATCGAACACGAATTCTTAGAATGTGTCCTTGGGGACACATTAGACAAACCCTTATATATATTATCTCTCCACGCTTTAAACAATGCCTTTAAAATTAAGTTGTCATTTAAATTATGAAATTTCATGATTAACAAGAATGTCAATAAAATTACAGTACAAAAATATTTTATGATATAATTCGCATAGTGGTCTGATTGTAATCTAATGATTACGATTATCACATTAAACCAAATCAAATATGCTTATCGCTGATAATGGATATAATTTGGATTCAAATTATAATCTTCTTCCTTTTTTTTTTTATTAATTGTTCAAATTATAATCTCGTGATTAGGGATAAGTAGAAAAACTCGAAATCGAAAAATTGCAACCATACCCCTACTCGTGATCACAACAACACCCAATTATTTATTATATCGAAGTGACATGAAGCAGCAAGAGAACAAACATATTGTTTTTGTTATTTGTTTAGTTTTTGTTTGTTAAGCATTATTTGTTTATATTTTAGTTACAATCTAACAATGACTACATTCCAGTATTAATAAAAACTCATGCATGGTGCCTACACATCATTAAACAAGGTATTTCTTTGGTTGGATTATAAGAACAAGCCAATAACTCAATTGTTTCTTGTTGCCCTAGTCATAATTTAATATAATCTAGCAAAAGCTAATCAATCAATTTCTCAGTTATCTACGTTATCTTTGTTCTGCAAGAGGAGTTAACGTTTAATTGAACCGAAAGCAATTTAAATTGACAGACGACCGATTTATATTTTTATATAGTTATAAATTACCATATCCACAAACGTATCGTCATAGTTTAATAGTTATGTCTGTGACATTTATAATTAATTTCAATTTAAGCCAAAAAATACGATTAATTTTTAATTAAGTATGTGCTTAAAATATTTTTGTAGGATGAGACTTCTAGAGAGAATTGTAAGAATAATGGAGTAGATATCAAATCTAGCTATGTCTTAAATATTGTTATTCCTAATAATGATGTCCTTACTAAGAGCATCTCCAACCCTACACACCTATTAGCTAAACGTGATGATATGACATAATTTTTAGATAATATGTATAATTTTTCTTCTCCAACCATGCTTCCTGTTAGTTAAATTTTTAGATAATCATCTTGACATCCTCTATATTTGGAGGACATCTATAATATATAGATAACATCTATAATTCATTATCTCCACTTATATCGTGACACATCATCGATCTTATTTACTTATATATATATATATATATATATATAATTAAAATAATAATAAAATACTATTTTTAAAATATAGCTATTCATTATAGCTAATACCATTGGAGTACAACATCTTACAGTTCAGCAAATTTTTAGATAATCATTATATAGCTAATGATTTTAGTTATTACCGTTGGAGATGCTCTAATGAGCCCGGATCTTCTATCCCCTTTTGTATCCCCTATACAAAATGGGTGCCTCTGCCGGGGCTCATCGTAAGGAAAATGGAAATAAAATGGGCCCCGCCAAAGGCACCCATTTTATATAGGGAACATAAAATGGAACATGAAGAAGGGGACAGAGGATCCTCACCCCTTACTAATATTGTTTATTGGCATCAATTAGATAATTAATTTATGCTTCGGCAGTAGCACTCAGTCTTCTATCCTAACTATACTTTTTATAACGCCACAATTAGTTTTTTAAGTAGTAGATTATTGGCTACATTATTTTAATTAAGGCATCTCATGCTCGTTTGTGGGGTTCTTTGCTGGAAAAAATTGATGCATGTTACACGAAATTATATTTTATAGATATATTTATAATTTTCACCTGAATTTAGATCTTGTGCAGATGGAATTTGAATTATTAAGTTAAATTGTTGTAATTTGGAGGCTGAACACATTAATATATCTGCATGTTGATTTTATAATGTATGCAACATATTAACTTAACATATATTTCTGTGTGTCACGGAATAATTCTGTCATTTGCATGTACTACTACATGAGTGATTTACTTGTACTATACAACAACTGTTACTATAAAATCTTTTTTCTTCCGCTAAATACGAATCTAAGTAACCCACTCGATTGTTTAAGCAACATAAATTAAGTTATCGTTGTTATCCCATCTATATTTATCTACCGGAGAGCAGTTTTGGGCCATTTAGATTAGGATAATTATTGAATACTCACAAATTGATGTAATGTTCAATATTTATTTTTTTTGGTTGAATTCAGTTCAATTCATTAATGTGTTAAACATTAATAATTAAATACGAGTTTGAAATTCGTTTTATAAATGAGATAAACTTGAATACAATATAATCTGATTTTTAATTTATAAACAAGTTTGATTACAATGTAAATGAACAAATTCATTAATTCAACTCCAACCAGTTTACATAAATTTAAGATTCAATTTATAAATGAGTGAAATTTGAACACAATATAATTTGATTGGAAAATTTGTAAACCTCTTCATTCGAAAAAGGTAAAGTTGTATGGAGATTTAAAACAGAGAGATGTGATTTTGCAATTTTTGAAAGTAGGTATACAATGGATGCAAAATGCATTTGGCACCAAATACTGTTACCTAACTTGTTTGCGTATTTCCGAATCAAATTATATTATGCTTAAATTCAATTTATTCAAAAATTGAACTTTAAAATTGTATTACTTTTACAATTTAAAATTGAAAAAATTGAACTTTAAATATTTAATTTAAATTTGAGACCAAGTTTTTTCAATTCAAACATCCAAATATTTGTAAACGTATCGGTACTTTTACAAGCCCATTCTGCGGTGTAGATCAAAGTTGCTATTCATTTAAATGACAGATTCACCATATAAAATATCTAGATATTTTAGTTTATACAAATATTTATTTCTTCATAAAATAATAAATAAATAAATGTACTAGAAACGCAAAAACTGCAGATAATATATAGATATTAAAATTGTATTGTTCGATAGAGTACACGTCACCTTGGTATTAGTTGTGCTGAAGAAGCCAATCACAGTCATAATGAATGGTCAATACATAATAAAGGCATATTAACTGGCTGGGCATACTTTAGAGTTGATATTATTACATGTAGTACTGATTGATGGGTGGGAAAGTGTGGATTAGGGGTAGTGGATTAGAGTTTAAGAGGTTTCACTTTCATGGAGCAAGAAGGATATATTATATACTTATATAATTGTATAAGGTGCGCTATGGACCACTTACAAGTTCGTTGTGCTCCATCATCCCTTCCATCTTATCAATCAACTAGTTGATAAAGCCGCGCTTCGCGGCGGCGTTACAATATTTTTTAAAAAAATCAATACATTTATGTTATATTATAATGTTAATATTAAATTTTAATAATTAAATAATCTTCTCTAATGAATCAATCTATACTATTATATTAAAGCAGAAACATTGAAAGTTTTGGTTTTCGGTTTGGTTATTCTAATTTTTGGTTTTCGGTTTGGTTATCCTAATTATTAAAATAAATAATTAAATTACAAAAACAACTCAAAAAGCTAATTACTAATGTTAACGTAATTATATTCTGATTAAAATTCCTTCATCCACTTTTACTTGGACTCTTTTTTCTGCTCCAACAACTCAATTATTCATTTTTTCTAAAGATTTTACTTCTAATTAAAACACTTTACCATTTAATTTAAAACTAATATTACAATAATTAAATAATTAAATTAAAAAAACAACTCAAAAAGGTAATTATTAATGTTAACATAATTATATTCTGATTAAAATTCCTTCATCCACTTCTACTTGGACTCTTTTTTCTGCTCCAACAACTCAATTATTCATTTTTTCTAAAGATTTTACTTCTAATTAAAACACTTTACCATTTAATTTAAAACTAATATTACAATAACTAATATATATCCAAAATATCACACCAATTATTTTTAATAGTAATTTTTGTAATTAAAACATGGAGTACTTTTTAATTTAAAATTAATATTGCGATCACTAATATACACCCAAAAATATCTCACCGTATATACAAATCATTATTTTTATTAATAAATAACAATCGTTAGATCTAATAATAAGATAAATTATATGATTAAATTAATTTATTAAAAATTCAAAGTTCGAACCCGTCAACGACATTTTTAATTTAGAATTTTACAAAATAAAATTTAAACCATGCATTTCATTATATAAATTTATATTAAATTAAAATTAAAAAATTATTAAAAATAAGGATTATATAAAAACATAATTATAATGTTAAATAAATTTTATAACATATCAAAAGAAACCCGTGCTTCGCACGGGTTATAAGCTAGTTTCTTGTTAAATACGATTCTTTCGATTGAGCCGCTCTCTCGTTAAAATCGAAATCCAAACTTTTTAACATTTATTATAAAGACTTATATAATATTTTTTATCTATAAAATCGAACCGTAAAAATAAAAAAAATTATGGTTTCAGTATCAAATTCTAATAGCTAATACAATGTTTTCTAGCGAACCGTCTTCCCGTTAAATACGTTTCTAGCCGCTCTTATTTGAAACCGAAATTCTAACTTCATTATATAAAGAGAGTAAATTCCAATTTTTATATTCTTTAAACTTTCTAATATTTATGGAGTCTTAAAAGATGAAAATACATCTTATATTTTCTGTATATTATAGATATTCTTGTATTTATTTACAGTTTCCGCATGGGAATGTCTTTCTGTTATGTTAACATATTAAAAAAAATTTAAAATACGAAGACTTTTCGTTACGGGAATAATATTACATTTATGGATATATTTTTGTAATGCAAGTATAATTAACTTGTATAAAAAAGTTAAAATAAAGGATTTCTAGGAAAAAAGATGTATAGTTTTAAAAAATCGTATAAGACGTTTCCACCGTCCTCGTATTCTACTTCCAATAAAATATTTTATTTTATGTATTAATTATATATTTAAACATCTTTTATACGGTCTTATCTAATGAACCGCTTTCTTGTTAAACACAGTTATTACTATTGATTAGTTCTCTCGTTAAGACCAAAAACCTAACTTTTACATATATTACTTGTATGATAATGTTTATCCATAAAAATCAAATCCTAAAAATAAAATAAAATTTATAACATCATATGATATTTTAATAGCTAGTACAATCTTTTATAGTGAGCCGTCTTCCCGTTGTACACATTTCGAGCCGCTCTCGTTTGGGATCGAAATTCTAACTTCATTACATATTATTGATGATACTTATCTTACACAACAATTTTTTTCCTTGAAATCAAAACCTAAAAAATAGAGTGAATTCCAATTTATACTTTCTAGATTTTCTAAAATTTTTGGAGTTTTAGAAAATGAAAACACATCTTATTTTCTCTTTATATTATAGATACTCCTGTATTTATTTAGGATTCCTGAATGAGATTGTTCTTTTACTCATTGTTCTTTTGTTATGTTAACACATCAATTCTTTTCTTTTTAAATACGGTGACTTTTTTCATGACAACAGTATTGGATTTATGAATAAATTTTCCTAATATAAGTATAATTAACGTATATAAAAAATATATAATTTAAGAAGATCGTACTTTCTATAAAATATTTAATTATATGTCTGCTCTATATATTCAAACACCTATTCTAGTTCTAGTAGAACTTTTATTTATATATTTTTTCTATAAATTCAAACTCTTATTCTCTATAAATTCGAACTCCTATTCTACTTTCAATAGAACTTTTAATCGCCTTATAAATACTTATTATACTTCTAATAGAACTTCTAATCATATGTCTTCCCTATAAATTCGAACTCTTATCCTTTATAAATTTGAACACCTATTCTATTTCTACTTCTAATATGCTATTTGATATTTTTATATTTATTAGTGTTTAAAATTCTAGAAAATTAGAAAAATCGATTGAGACGATATTAGAGCGCCACCTAAACTCCCGCTATCCTCCTTTATATATATATATTGATTTCTCCAAAGTGGGTGAGACAAACCTTGTTCAATCGTTGATTAAAGTGGTTGCAACGATAAAAGTTGGATTTGTTTTTCATCATGATATTCCCCTTTCTCTCTCCTTATTATATATTAAAAATAAAAATAACATTCAAACATCGGAACCCAATCGATATTATTAAAAAAATAAAAATAAAATAGTTTAATACAGTGACGGAGTCAGGAAGATTTTCCAGGGGGTCTAACTTATGTATACTAATTGGAACAAAAGTAATATTTCATAAATTTTATGATACCATACGATAGGCAGCTCCTAATATCTCATTTCCCAGCGACAATTTTCTTGTAACACTTTGCCTCTGATCTGTGAAACCAAAATAAAGTACCCGAGCATTATTATGTATGCTTCCTTCCTTTCCAACATGATCTTTAAATTTTTCTGTTGCTTTTTTCCAATTTCTGAATCCCTGCTTAGTAAATGCTTGATTTCCGGCTCTTTTTTCTCCAAAAAAACCAAACCAAACCAAACCAAACATACCCAGTATATCCCGCTCAGGGCAGGGTCTGGGGAGGGTAGGATGTACGCAGTCCATACCCCCACCTTTAGAGTGGGGAGGCTGTTTCCGTGAAGACCCTCGGCTTTGTGCGTGAAAAAGAGAGGGTGTTTTGGTATGGAAAAGATCTGAATGATACCTGAGCCCATGGCGTCCTCCACATGGGATAAACATACCTGCGAGGGTTTGCTCTCCGTTGTGTGATGATACCTCCGCTCAAAAATCCCTGCACGGCATAAAACAACATTATAAGACCAGAAAATAGGGGAACGCTGAACACAACGACTGCGAGCGAGACGGCCGAACTTCTAAGCTAGTGTTAACCGGGACATCCCAACTCTGAGGCTCTCAACTACTGAGCCGCTCCCTAGAAGAGAATCCACCACTCTGATATGACGTCTCCAAGTGTGCCTATCGTCGGTCATGGTCGCATCTAGGTTAAGGGCCTTCAGATCCATCCTAAGCTGCTCTTCCCACGACCTCTTCGGTCTGCCTCTCCTCCTCACCCAAGTGACCGAGATGTTTTCAACCCTCCTCACCGGGGCTTCAGCCAGCCTCCTGCGGACGTGGCCGAACCATCTTAACCTCCCTTCCCTTACTTTCGCTGACAAAGGCGCCACCTCGAGCTCGCTCCTAAACACAGCGTTCGGGATTCTATCCAACATCGTACGTCCGCAGGACCACCGCAACATCCTCATTTCCGCCGCTTCCATCTTGTTTTCGAGAGCCTTCTTAGTCGCCCAACACTCCGACCCATAAAGCAACGCGGGCCGGATGGCCGCTCTGTAGAATTTCCCTTTCAACTTTAAAGGAATTTTCTTGTCACACATCACCCCTGACGCTGCCCTCCACCTAAGCCACCCAGCCTTGATACGATGTGAGACATCGTCGTCAATCTCGCCATCCTTTTGGATGATCGAACCCAAATACTTAAACTTATCCGTACGGGGGACAGTCTGGTCTTCAATCTTGACCTCCACCCCTCCCTCTATGGCCTCTCCACTGAAGTTACACCAGAGATATTCGGTTTTAGATCGGCTCAAACGCAACCCTTGGGACTCCAAAGTAAATCTCCAAAGCTCCAACTTCCCGTTCACCTCTTCCCTCGACTCCGCCACTAACACGATGTCATCCGCGAAGAGCATGCACCAGCGAACTACGTCTTGAATCCCTCTCGACATGACATCCAAAATGAGGGCAAAAAGAAAAGGGCTAAGGGCCGACCCCTGGTGAAGCCCAATCTCAACCGGGAAAAATCGGGAGTCACCCACTGGGGTCCGGACGCAAGAGCTAGCATGAGAGTACATATCTTGAATCGCCCTAATGTAAGATGGTGCCACTCTCCTCTCTTCAAGGCTCTTCCAAATAGCTTCACGGGGGATGCTATCATACGCCTTCTCTAGATCAATGAACACCATATGAAGGTCTTTTCGCCGTTCCCTGAACTTCTCCAAAAGACGTCTGGCGAGATGAATTGCTTCGATCGTCGATCTCCTAGGCATGAAACCAAATTGATTCTCTGAGATTTCGACTACTTTTCTTATCCGACATTCCACCACTCTCTCCCAGAGTTTCATAGTATGGCTGAGTAATTTAATACCCCGGTAGTTACTACAACTCTGAGCATCGCCTTTGTTCTTGTAAAAAGGGACCACAATACTGCGCCTCCATTCACCCAAGAGAAGAGCATTGAACAGATCTGCTAACCATTGAACCCCGACCTCACCAAGACAAATCCAGACCTCGATAGGGATCTGATCCGGCCCAACCGCCTTCCCTCTTGCCATCTTCTGAAGGGCCCCCTTGACCTCTTCCTTGCTGATAAGCTCCGGGAAACCGATAAAAGGCTCGACCAGTCGGGTGACCTCTTGTTCTGCACCTGCGCCACTCCTCCTCGCCTCGTTGAAAAGATTAAGGAAGTAGGAACTCCACCTCTCCTTGATAGCGTCTTCCTTCAAAAACACTTGACCTGAATCATCCTTAACGAACTTTACAGAGCCCAGGTCGCGACGTCCTCTTTTTCTAGCTTTAGCTAGTTAACACCAAAAACAAAAGGCAGCATCTTTAGAAACACTATATTCTAACCAGTCACGATCACTGAACCAACTGCTCTGAAAAGACCTCGATCTGTCATGTTCTTCAGTTGGAGGAAAATCATAAGAAGTCGGTCTACAAGGTCCCATTTGCACATACTTTCTCCTGATGTCTCTTTTATTTGGATCATATTCATTAATAGATTTACGTTTAGTCGGATCACTGACTATATCATCAGATGCCATATTACCTTCAATTCTAACCCTTTTCTCAGCCGATTCACCAGTAATTGGGGAAAAATATCTATTCATATTTTACTAACAATTGCGGCTAAACAAATCACTGAATCAAAACTCCAAGAGCAGGGCAGCCTAGAAAATGTAAATTTAAAAATAAAATTAATTCAAATATCATGAAATTGTTGACTACATACAGCAATCAAATCAAGAGAAAACATCACTGAAACAAGCAAATTAGGTACGCAAATGTTTTTTAAAAAATACATAACAACAAATTATCAATTGATGCGTGTAAATTAGGGTTCAAATGGTAGAGACGGGGGCTGGGGCATACCTCTTTTTAATTGAGAAGAATGGTCGGAGAGTCTCGGAGCCGGCAAAACCCAGATTCAATCACCGATGGTTTTACTTTGTGGTGTTGTGGTCTGACTTTGTGGTGTTTGCGTGTTTGGTGTACTCGATTTGTATATTACAAGTACAAGTAAATGGGCCGGGTTAGGTATCCTTTGTTTTGTGACTGAAACGATGTCGTATAACTAAATATTTTTTTTTATCCAATTCTAGGAGGGGTCAGGGACCCCCTGGGACCCCCCAGATCCGTCACTGGTTTAATATAAAATAACTAAAATAATCATTCCAAGACCTTTGTTTCAAATTTAAATGAGGGATAATGGCTATGGGATGCTGTGCTACCCGAAAGTTATAATTTAGATGTGAATGAATATTGTGAATCTCGCAAAATGTATGTGAGTGTAGCTGTTGTTTGAAAAGCATGCAATAGAATGTTAGCCGAAAAAGAAGAAGCATGCATTACAAAAATACACCAACTTCATAGTTATTTAAAAAGAAACAAAATTTTTTTTTTCCCGCAAATCTTAGATATGAAAGTGGTTTTTTAACAAATATTTTAGATTTTATATTTTACCCTTTCCATCAAATTATACTAGTATTGTTCAAACCATTGTATACATATAACATATGATGGTGAGTTTGGGACATGATAATATGCTATGACTCAGGCGCATATTCTCTTCTTATTTTGGTCTCTGTCCACGTTTGGAGAAGTTACATTTGAATATTTGTAAGTGGAATTGCTTGTTTCTTATTTCTGATTAATAATGGGCAAAGCAATCATGCTGCCCAATCCCCATTTTTCCATTTAAAAAGTACGAACTTTAATGGGAACCAACAAATGTCGAAGGGAAAATTTTTCCAATTTGACCGACA
This sequence comes from Saposhnikovia divaricata, assembly GCA_036435485.1. Taxonomy (NCBI): domain Eukaryota; kingdom Viridiplantae; phylum Streptophyta; class Magnoliopsida; order Apiales; family Apiaceae; genus Saposhnikovia; species Saposhnikovia divaricata. The sequence goes on along the minus strand of CM071594.1, from coordinate 45,987,792 downwards.
ATAATTTCTCTGGAGAAATTGTTATCGTATCGGAATCATGTTTGCGGGATCTTGATTGTTTATTCAGTGTCCGAATCACTATTTCGATGTTTGTAGACAATCGTAGGTTGCCACGTCGGGGTGACACTCTGATGAACAGGAATATGACACTCTCCAAAATTTGGCTGCTATTGAGTGTTGCAAGTGTTGAATATATATAGTAGTGCCTCCAATAGATGAAGTGTGTGTGAGAAACCACCTCTAATTTGACCGACAATAATTTCTCTAGAGTCCATACTAATTACCGAGGATAGGAGAAATACTCTAGACCCTAATTAGAGTTCTCATACATATAGTTTCTCTAGAGTCCATACTAATTACCGAGGGTAGGAGAAATACTCGAGACCTTAATTGGAGTTCTCATACCCAGTTAAGTTACCGATTCTCAAAAATTCATGTTAATTAGGAGATGTATACATTATGATCTTATCTTATATATTAACATAAAGCACTGGCCTCTACTTTCAGGGAAACAATAAATGTACACTACTTACATTAAACCAATCAGAACGGATCATCTGTAGCAGCTCCTAGTGAATGTAGTTGCAAACTTCACAAGTTTCTGAAAGACTGATTGCTTTCCATAGTTAACAGTTTTCACACAAGTTGATCAGCAAGTACATCAGTAATCCACGTGCGATTGTAGTTTCCAGCAACTGTATTTTGGACCTGCATAACATTTTTTTCACTTTAGTGCCAACTTGTATACAGAAATAAATAATCTAGGGCCCCGGATGTCTAAGAGCTCGTAAATGCATCTTCATCGTATGTTCTGAGCTTTGACTTAAATGAGACTTCGTTGCTTATGCAAATTGATTGGCCTGATCGTCGGTCAGTACATCTGCATAGGTACCTTGAGGCTTGAGTCCATGACTAACATCGACACAAAGTATAACCATGCTATCCTGTCAGATTAACAAAAGACCTGCATGTGTAGATGGACTGCAACTTGAGTAACCACTACTCAGCCAATGATACCTTTTGCTACAAAGAAATCATGTCTTGTGGTATCTGGATCTATAGGAAAGAAAACAAGGTGATTTATGTTTGAATATAATATCGACCATTTTGTATTTAATCTGTACTAAATTGCAGTTCTCTACAAAGATAAGACATTACAGACTATTTTCTCTACTGAAACTTGAGGCAATAAAAGAAGACCATTTCATCACAAAAAAAATTGAAACTGGACATCACCAGTACATATTTAGCTTTAATATACATGACTCGGAATAATTTTTTAGAGAAGTACATATTGTTACCATTTAGAAAAGTCAGGTCTTCTGATATTAATCCTGGACACAACACTGTATTCGTTGTCTAGCTGTTGCAATCCTTGGCTAAAAGAATATACATCTCGTAACACTAGTTTTGTAAAAAGTTCAATTATTTTATTGCTATGATCCTATCTGAGGAACAAACCTAAATAAGTCAAATATGCAGTTCCAAGCCCAAAAATGTTGAACAGAGACTAGAGTATCGGACTACTGGCTAAGATCCATCAGAATTTACAGACCAAAACACTAGTTTTGTGAAAAGTGCAATTATTTTATTGGCATCCTATCTGAGGAACAAACTTAAATAATTGAAATATGCAGTTCCAAGCCCAAAAATGTTGAAAAGAGCCTAGAGTAGCGGACTACTGGTTATGCTCCATCAGAATTTACAAACCAAAAACTCTGTACCGCATAATGAAATTCCCTTGTCGTTCATTACTGAAGCTGCATTTTGTGATATAATAACTGAAGCAAAAAAAGCTGGTAACAGATGCATAAACCCTCTTCCACCTTTTTTGTTGAACAAATATTATCATAAAAACTCAAATTAACTTGAGATGATAACTAAATCAAGAGAAGCTAATAACATATACCCGCCTCCCTCATTTTCTTTTGCTTAACAATCATCATCCAAAAACTGAGATGGCTAGGACCACAGATCAACTTAGTAGAAGAGAATATAATTCGATGAAATAGCTAAAGAAAAAGAGATGAGGCTGGTGCTGGAAACATGACAATCATAAACAAACTGGTTTTGGCAATTTGGCGAAGTGAACTTGCAATAAGTAGATACTACATCAATTCACACTAGCATGATAATAAATTAAATTGCACTATAAACAAATTAAAACAGAATAAAATTGTGAACAGTGAACTCAGAATCTAGTAATAAAGATATAAAAGAAAAATCATTTAAAGAAATAAGGAAAAGGAAGTGATACCAGAATAAAATGGAGACATGTAGAAGAACTGGAAATGAGATGAAGAGTAAAGAGCATTGATAAAGGAACACAACAAATAGCATGCACTCTGATTCGCGGTTCCTGTTAATTTCCCTGCCGAACCTCGAATTTTGCCTTCTTTCATACTTTTTGTGTAAGGACTGTCATTTAAATACCGGAAAATCTTCTCTGGTGAAACCACATGGTCTTGATGTTTTTCTTTATGTGTGTTCTAAAAATAGCATATTAGTTTTCTAAATTTCACAATGTTGTTACATACATGCCTTCAAAGGACATAAGTCAATGGAGATTAATTTAGAAGCATCCTATTCAGCTTAAGTTTGCATTTTTCGCAAAGTTGTGAACCGTATGGACGGAGCTAATAATTTCTTACATGGTTTACCAAAAGCCTCTGCAAGAACACTCACCCTTCTTAAAACAATGAAAACGGTTTCCATCTCTGATAATTATCTCCCTATGAACCAATAGAGTCAAATGTACCATAAAATCATGACAATCTTTGCAAATCCTTATATTCTTAATGATGCGTATTGGGGCATTTGATGGTGCATTGAGAAGTCCAAATATAACAGCTAATTTCTCACTGTGGTACATTGAGGTTTTGTTGGCTTCATAGGAATATCCCATGATTTTGAACTCACTTATCACAAAATCCAGTTTCTTATGAATCTCATTAATCTGCGGATGCATTTTATCTCCCGCACTGAAAAGATGTATCTTGTTCTGTACTTCCATCCAGCTTTGTCCAGGAGTCTTCCTCAAGCCATTCTCTTTCATCAGCCTGCGAGTTTTATCACCTAATTCAGGTTGCCCAAAATCGTCATACATGTTTGCAAGCAACACATATATTGTAGGGTCGGATGGTTCAAGCTCAAGACTTCGCCTAGCGATGTCTTCTCCAAGAGGTATGTTCCCGTGTAGTCTACAGCCACCCAGCAAGGTTTTGTAGATCAATGCATTTGGCTGGAAAGGCATCGATTCGATAACACCCACTGCTTCCACTAGCCGGCCAGCTCGACTGAGGAGATCAACTTTACAGATGTAGTGATCCAGTTGTGGCTCAAGATTATGTCTTTCTTTCATATACTCGAAATGATCCAAACCAAGATCTACCAAACCACCATGACTGCAAGCAAACAGAAGTAGCAAAAAAGTAATTGCATCAGGGCGGACCCCTGCTAAAAGCATATCTTCAAAAGCTAAGAGGCTGGGCGAGATATGGCCATTCGATGCTAAAGCAAATATCAAACAGTTCCATGAAGCTACATCGGGCTGATCTATCTCCCGAAAAGCCCTCACTGCATCATCTGTGCACCCACATTTTCCATACAAGTCTACAATACCATTTGAAACAGAAATACAGCTGTCTAACCCAGATTTTAGCGAAGAACAATGGAGCTGCTTTCCAGGTTCCATTGCACCTAAGCTTGCCGACGCAGATAAGAATGTAGCGAGGCTATACCCATCCATCTTTATATTATCATCAAGAATTTGGTTAATAATGCATAAAGCGGTTTCATGACATCCCATCTGATTGATCCGTGTGGCTAAACCTGTATATGTGATGACATCTCTCTTGGCCATCATTTTAATGACACGCTGCGCATCATTCACCATGCCTAATCCAGCATATGCATCTACAAGAGCGTTTCCGACGACTATATCCTGGTCTACATTTTTCTTGATGATATACCCGTGAAGTTCTCTTGTTCGACTAGGAGAGTTTACACTACTACAATTCCAGAGGATGCTGGAAAGCGTGAAGGAATTTGGTTGCACCCCTAAATATATCATCTCCTCCAGTGCCTTCAAAGACTCTTCTTGAAAACCATGTTCGGCTAAACCAGCAACTAATGAAGTCCAAGATATGACATTAGGTGAAGATATTTCTTTGAAAACTCCTAAAGCATTCTCCACTGTATAGGAACATTTCATGTACATATCTACAAGTGCATTTCCAACAGAGACATCATTTTCCAGACCAGCCATGAGTACCCGCGCATGAATCTGCTGACCCAGTTCCAGTCCTAGAATAGATGAACAGGCATTCAGGATTCCAGAATACGTGTAGTTAGTTGGTACAATGTCAGAGCACAACATTTCAGTAAAAGCATCAAAAGCCTTAGTGAAGTCCATCTTTCTGACAAAACCAGAAATGATAGCAGTCCATAAAAAAACATCACGTTCATATGTTTGCTTCGAGACCTTCAATGCATAGTCCATTTCTTCGCATTTACAGTACATGTCAACAAGAGCAGTCTTTAAAACCAATGCCGTCTTCACTCCCCATACAATTACTTGTGCATGAACTAATTTCCCATAGTACAAACCAAGAAAACTTGATGCAGTTAAAAGCTTAACAAAAGTATATTCATTAGGAACAACCCCATCCCGAATCATATCACCATACAGTTGCAAACCCCTTTTCCAGTTTTGAGCTTGTACATACGCAGATATAATCGTTGTCCATAAAAGCGTATCAGCATTATCTATAATCTTAAACAATTTATATGCCTCCATAGTAAGACCACATTTAGAGTACAAATCAATTAAACTACTAGCTAACATCCCATTTGTCTCAAACCCATTTTTAATCATATAACTCTGCAACTGGCTTCCAAGACTAAACCTACCCAAACTCGAACACGATCTTAAAACACTCGATAACGTAAACTCATTCGGATAATGCCCGTTAATTCTCATAAGATCAAACAACCTAAGTGCCTCCTCATGATCCTTACACTTGCAGTAAGCAGACAACATTCCAGTCCAGGACACAACATCTCTCTGCGGCATTTCATCAAACAAGTGGCGTGCATGTTCAAGTCCATAACATTTAGCATATACGGACAGCAAATTGTTGTTAAGCAACAGGTTATGTTCAAGACCCAGCTTAATTATTGGGCTGTGAACACAAATACCCTGCTTTAAAGACTTGGAGTTGCAAAAAGTAAGGACATTTAAACAAATGTTTTCAATGGAGCTGAGTTCAGGTTTGTTGGAAATTCTAGGTATTGCTCTGCTCAACATTTCTTGTGCTCAAGGGTTAATTGGGTTTAATGCGCTCCATTTATATCACATTTCACCTGACATTGTTTGAAATGACACCACATTTGATTTCTTTTTAAGTTGAAAGACCGTTGCTTATTTTTGAGAAAACAATTTTCAATATTTTATGAAAAATGTTTTTACCTATTCTATATACTAAGATATTTTTTCTCAAAATTTAAGTTTGTTACAATATGGATGGACTCTTGGCCTTTCAATACTAAAACTTTTGGTCTTTTAAGTCTTTGTAACTTAAAACTTTTGACTTTCTAGATCCTTGTAACTTATATCTTGAGAGCCTATAAATAGGCACCTTGTTCCAACTTGTGATAGATGCTTCAAAAGTAATATAATTTTCCTTCTTGATCTCTCTCTAAATATCTATTATATATTATTAGTTATAATATATTTACAACACGTTATCAGCACGACTAGCTCTTTCGCTCCGTTAATATGATGGTGGATTATATGCAAGAGGTTTAAGGTGATCAATCTAAAACTTTAGAGAATTGTTCATCACATTTTAAGATTATAAGGTACACATCTTTATCATCACCTTCATTTTCAAAGTATTGTTCTAAATCCATATGTTTTAAGTTATGCTTGTTGATATTTCTCGTATAAGTCATATTATATTCGTCTTAAATCAAAATCAAACAATATCAGATTTTCTAGAAAGATCTTCTAATTACCTACAACTTTTTACCTTAAACATGTTTCAAACTCCTTTCTTTAATATGTCAAATTCTGCAATGTATAAATTACGGGTGTGACTTTGGTATTAGTACATCTATACTTTGAAAAATCATATTAGTACAATATGGATGGACTCTTGGCCTTTCAATACTAAAACTTTTGGCCTTTCAAGTCTTTGTAACTTAAGACTTTTGACTTTCTAGATCCTTGTAACTTATATCTTGAGAGCCTATAAATAGACACCTTGTTCCAACTTGTGATAGAAATATCTATTATATATTATTAGTTATAATATATTTACAACACATTATCAGCACGACTAGCTCTTTCGCTCCGTTAATATGATGGTGGATTATATGCAAGAGGTTCAAGGTGATCAATCTAAAATTTTAGAGAATTGTTCATCACATTTTAAGATTATAAGGTACACATCTTTATCATCACCTTCATTTTCAAAGTATTGTTCTAAATCCATATGTTTTGAGTTATGCTTGTTGATATTTCTCGTATAAGTCATATTATATTCGTCTTAAATCAAAATCAAACAATTTCAGATTTTCTAGAAAGATCTTCTAATTACCTACAACTTTTTACCTTAAACATGTTTCAAACTACTTTCTTTAATATGTCAAATTCTGCAATGTATAAATTACGGGTGTGACTTTGGTATTAGTACACATACTTTGAAAAATCATATTCAATTCGTTTAACATCGGAATCAATATGTTTTAGATGTTTCGGAAATATTCTCTTGATTTTCTACAACTTTGATTGTTTAGCATTTTTGAGATTCTACATGTAAATTTGTGAAATTTTGCCATATGTATAAGTTGTTGGTATGATTTCAGTAATATGACACTGTGACCTTATAAGATCTTATAAAATTGAAATTACATCCAAAAATTATGTGCAATATCAATTCGAAAATATCTTCTTGAAACCTTTAAATTCTGGTCAAAATTTATCGTCCTTTAGCACTATTACTATCTCTAAAGTTTAAATTGAAATCTGGTCATGGGCTAATTTGTACTGTGTTGCTGCAGTCCGTGTTTCATTTAATTATGATATCGTTACATTTTTGTTTTTCATGTGCTTTAGCATCTTGGAAAGATATTGAATTGTCTACAACTTTCGTGTTTTGCATCTTTCTAAATAAAGTCGTTTAGATATTGCAAATTATCTATCTTCCGAATCGATTAAATCTGATTTTGTTAATGTGCATTGTCTTATTTTTGGAGTAAGATAATGTTTTGTGTTTTGACCTTGTCTGTACATGCAATTATGTTGATATATTCACAAGTGTTGAGATTTTTAAATCTATAAGTATTTAACGTGATTTTTATATTTTTTTTATATATGTATACTTGTATTTATGTTTATCATATTATATATTTGTAGAACTCATATGAAATTATTGTTGCAATATGATTGCATTCAAAAATATGTGTAGTGATGGTATGGTAGATTAATGCAATAAAAATGGTAGATAAAAAAATTATTAAGATATCTTGTGATACAACTACACACAAAATATGTCTATTATATCATGCCGTCATAGCCACATATTATAATGTTTTATGTATGATTTGGATAAATGATAGTTAAGTATTATAAACCAAAAGTTATGCAAATATGATGACACATTTTCTTGCGTTTGGTCCCATAAAATACCTGAAGGTGTATTCATATAAATGATAATTTTTGAATTGTATCATGAAGATACAATACCTTGGAAAAGGTTATGAATTAACAAAATTGTGAATTGATATCTTAATCCTTATGGTTGGTTAATATATTAAATATTAGCAAAAGTTTATGAACTTCCTTAAGTAGTATCCACTCCATTCCCTGAAGTGAATGTAATAGTATTTAAAAATTAAATTTTATAAACTTTTATGGTTATGATCTTCCACTATGAACTCATTTAATTGTATCCTTAATACATGCATAAGAAATATTTTCATGCTTAAAATAAAGATGACTTGTTTCAATACTATACAACAAAACATGAGCCATCCAAAGGGAGAGAATTGTATATATTGGATGTCTCGTGACATTTTCTATATTAAATGCTCCAGAAGAGCATGTATATTATTATCATGGTATTGAGTGAAAAAGGGGGAAAATATAATATTATTGGTGTAATTTTACTCTCACTTGTGAAAGAGAACTGATCATGCGGTTCTGATGTTTATATTGAGATATATACAAGTAAACCAGAAGTTTACTGATAACTTTAGAGTTGGTATGACCGACTAAGTCATGTCGATTTTATAAAAGATGTGAATGTTAATTGAAATTTATTTGGACGTTAATTGAAGAACTAGAAGATTCTTCTCAAAATATATGTTATTGGGTTATAAGGTAAATTGATGCATGAACTATATGGTAACATGTCTAGTTGTTATAGACTCACAACCTGAAGTCTGTGAGTTTGATTAATCAAATCAAGAATATGCATTCGGTGAGTCTACTACTCAAGTGCTCAATGAAATTTATCGTCCATTGAAAATTGTCGAATATATTTTGGCACATTTTGATTCACATCTAGCTATCTAATTAATCATAATTTCTCCCCGTCTTGAACAAAATTTTGGTCAGCTCGGATTGTTCCACCACAACACTGAAATCGATGCTTAAATTGGATATACATTATACATGAGTGGTTATTAGTTTGGTACCATCTATGTGTATATGTTTATGACTCGGTCTAATGTGTTTGTATTCCCAAAATCAGGGGGAAAAGCTAAATAGCTGGTAATATGTTAGTTATCATTGCCTCGTCTTGATCCTCATAGTAAAGAATATGAACCAGAAGTTCATTTATTTACATTTTTAATTGTTCCCAGACATATATATGCTGACCTGAAAGAATGGCTATATTACATATACCAGCTACACATGCTCCAAATAAATATGTCCCAGAAGGACAACCTCAAGAAGCTAATGTGTCTAAAGAACGCCTTAAGCGTGATAGACCAGAGGGTTCCATAACAAATTACATATATCCTTAAAGTAAAACAGAGTAGTGATTGATGATGGCTAAATCGAATAGTGGATAACTTTTGAATGATCTCCAAAAGAGATTTAGACATGCAAAAAATGATGAAGGTACTTGAAAAATTATGAGATCTCAATACATTATGTCATGTCCAGAATAAAATGGAACCATTTATCAAATCGACATCGACAATTTGATTTTTATTACTGAGGTTATGGATAATAACGAGGATCGAAAAATTATCTCTTTTGAATTTAGACAAGATTGATCAAAGATATAAGAAAAATGATTAAATCGAGGCTTATTTGGACCAGAAGTCAGCACACCTGAAGTTGTGAATGTGACATACTTTAAGAAATATTGTCTCTTAAAAATAGAGAAATATTTATGGAACTGCAGTTTACATACCTAAAGATGTCATGTCAGTGGGATATGAGTAGATATATGTGTGAAAACGAAAGATAAGCTCACGTAGTTGTACAATGATCTTGTATTGATTACGAAGAAATATTATCTTGTGGTTTATATAATTATATGATAAAAGTATGGCAATATAAGATTGAGTATGTGTACATTTTACAAGACCTACTTGACATAATCGTGGAAGGATATAAACTGCTGGAAGCAGTGAATTAAATTCTCGAGAACTAATCAAATTATAAATGAATATGGACCAGAAGTCCAACTTTAAATTATTCCGGAATGAGATGTTTTATGTATTCTAAGATTATAGATGATAACTCATAAAAATCTCTGGCCAGAGTGTATGAAAATTAGAATGTGTTTCTAATTGACATTCCTATGAGTTTCACCTCGTAAACAAAATACATTAAGATTATTTGTTTGTTTTTTAAGCTGTGAAGTTCCCATTACTCTAGAATTTCTCTGAAGCAATACACATTTTGTGGGACAAATATAACTTCTTCCGTGAAGGAAGATTAGTCACCATTGTGAGGACTTGAAAAGAAAATTATTGGTCCTGAAGTACCACATTATGTAGTAAGATACTAATTTATCTTGCTAATTGTACATGTCCCGATATAATTAATTAATAAATTTAATAGAAGGCTTTAATGCATGTCCAATTTGAAGGAATGAGAATCTTAAAGGTACATAAAGAAAAATTTGATCTCCACTAACCTAAGGATTTAAATTAATTTTGTAGGTGCTAAGGGTTTACTTTGATTCTCATTATTTTGATCTCATATTAAATATATACTAATATAAATTGGAGATATTATTATTTTAGCATGCATGAAATTAACAATTGCAGGCACTTCTTGAAATGATATTTTGATTCTAAAAACTTATAAAGACGGTCGTATTGGAAATTCGATATAGCACAACAAGATGTGACTTATTCTAGATTGAAGCTGTACAAACTTGATAATGTGCTGGCTACACAACCCAAAGATTTATTGGTCAAGGCGTTACAAATAACTACATTTTAGAAGTTTTTAACCTCATCAACTCAAAGATGTTATGCAATGTTATCGTGAGGGGGAGACTACGCGAAGCTGCACTCTTTTTCCTTAATCATGGTTTTTCCCAGCACATCATGTATTAAGTAGTTAAAGGGTTGTTATATTAAATGCGATAAACTAACCATATTTCTCCTAAATTCTTCTTCACGCACGACCTTCAAGAAAATGGAGAGATTGAAGTTCGGCAAATTTGCTCGAGTGACAATCTTGCAAATCTGTTTACAAAGTCATTGCCCCCGACAATTTTTGAAAAATTGATACATATGATCGGAATGCACCGGCTCAAGGATTTGAAATAATTTTTCAATATCGATGTACTCTTTTTCCTTTAATAGGATTTTTTCCCATTAGGTTTTTTCCTAGAAAGGTTTTAACGAGGCACAATTATTGAAAAATAGACATCCAAGGGGCAGTGTTACAATATGGATGTCTCTGTTGGGTTTTAGTTTCTATCTATGAGATTAAAAGCCCAATTGGATTACCGTTGTTTTGGCCCACAAGGAGATAAAAATAAAGGAGCCTTATAAAGGAGCCCTATACATATAAATATAGGAGGATTATAATTAAAATAAGAGAGAGGAAAAATAGACACAAGAGAGATACAGAGAGAAAATTCGCAAGAATTTTTCTGGTTGTACAAGCTGCCTTGTTTTTGCGATTCCCGGAGTTCTACCGGTCGGATCATCCTGAATTTTGGACAACATCTTCCTTACACCGATATATAAATTCTGAACAGTGGAGATCGGATTTGGATGTACAGAAGGTCAGTAGTTAAGGGGATGAACAGAAGCTGTTTGCGCCATGGTGAGGGTTTATCTCCCCGCGGTTAGTTTCTCATTGTTGTCTTATTTGGTTCCATACTTCTTGATGATTAATTCCAAGAGTGTGAAGGTGATTGTATTCCTCTAGTTTTATCTAGAGAAGACTTGGTGTATTCCCATATAATTTTTGATAGTGAATTGTTTGGGTGGACTACGGTCCCGTGGTTTTTACTCCTTATCTTTGAGGGGGTTTTCCACGTATAATTTTGGTGTCTTGTTTTTGTTTATTGTTACTTTACTTGTTTGTTTCATCAAAGGTTCATACGAGTAGGGATAAGTATTGTCCAACGAAGTTTAATTCCGCACTTAGTTTTTACCGTTGTGGTCACTTTTTCCCATCAAATTGGTATCAGAGCTTGGTTGTTTTTGAACTTGTTTGAATGATGGAAATAAATACAAGTAGAATGTTTAATTTGAATGGTTCTAATTATCATGTTTGGAAGGGAAAGATGGAAGATCTTCTTTATGTTAAGGAATATTATCTACCTGTGTTTACTACAGAGAAGCCTGAAAATAAATCAGGTGGAAGATAACGTGTTGAACCATATTAGTGGGGAGACACATGCGCGTACTTTGTGGAACAAGCTTGAGCAACTCTATGCTCGAAAGACTGGAAATAATAAATTGTATTTGATTAAACAGCTGATGTCTCTAAAATATCAGGATGGCACTGCAATTTCTGATCACTTGAATGCATTCCAAGGAATTATGAATCAGCTTGCTGGAATGGGTATCAAGTTTGAAGATGAGATACAGGGATTATGTCTTTTTGGTACTTTACCAGATTCATGGGAGACATTCAGGATGTCTTTGTCGAACTCAGCTCTGGATGGTATTATCAGTATGGAATTAGCTAAGAACAGTATTCTGAATGAAGAGATTAGAAGAAAGTCACAGGGTTCCTCTTCACAGTCAGAAGTCCTAGTCACTGAAAGGAAGGGGAGAGCTCAAAGCAGAGGTCCAACCAACAGAGGTAATCAACAGAGTAGTTCTAGAGGTAAGTATCCTAATGTTGAGTGTTATCATTGTGGTAAAAAGGGGCATACAAAGAAGTTTTGCAGAAAGTTGAAGCGAGAGAATAAAAAGAGTTCCAACAATGATCAAACGAAAACTGACAGTGGTAATGATAATTCTGTGGTGATTGCTACTACTGATGAGCACCTGATCTGTTGTGATGGAGATATTGTTAACCTTGCACAAGATGATCTGAGTTGGGCAATTGATAGTGGTGCTTCGTGTCATGTCGCATCACGAAGGGACTTCTTTACATCTTATACTTCTGGTGATTTTGGAGATGTTAAGATGGGTAACACTGACATATCAAAAGTTGTTGGCATTGGAGATGTGTGTCTGAAGTTTGATATAGGCATGGAGTTATTTCTTCGTGATGTTAAGCACGTTCTAGACATGAAAATGAATTTAATTTCTACTGGCCTTCTTGATGATGAAGGGTATGTTAGCAACTTTGGTAATGGTCAATGAAAGCTCACTCGGGGTTCTTTAATTATTGCAAGAGGGAAGAGGTCTCCGAAATTGTATATGACACAACCGCAAATCTCCACGGGCATTGTTAATGCAGTTGAGAATGTTGATATGATTGATTTATGGCATAAGAGACTTGCTCACATGACTGAAAAAGGAATGAATATGCTGTCGAAGAAAAAGGTATTATCTGTTTGGCTGATATACATTTGAAAAGGTGTTCTCACTGTGTGGCAGGTTTTCTTTTAAGAGTCGTCCTCCCTCTCGTAGAGAGCATATACTTGACTTGGTGCATTCCGATGTTTGTGGTCCTATGAAAACCAAAACTAATGGTGGTTCGTTATATTTTGTTACATTAATCGATGATCATTCAAGGAAGTTGTGGGTTTATACATTGAAGACGAAAGACCAAGTGTTAGATGTGTTTAAACATTTTCAGGCTTTAGTTGAGAGACAGACTGGGAAGAAACTGAAGTGTATCCGGACAGATAATGGAGGGGAGTATACAGGTCCCTTTGATATGTATTGCAGACAGCAGGGTATTCAGCACCAAAGGACTCCACCAAAGACACCTCAGCTTAATGGTTTAGCAGTGAGGATGAACAGAACATTGATGGAGCGAGTCAGATGTTTACTTTCACATGCTGAGTTATCGATGTCTTTTTGGGGTGAGGCACTAAATACTACGGTAATTGTTTTAAATCTCTCACCTTGTGTTCCTTTATAGTTTGATATTCCAGATAGATTTTGGAGTGGTAAAGATGTTTCTAATGATCATTTACGTATCTTTGGATGTAAGGCTTTTGTGCATATCCCCAAAGATGAGAGGTCTAAACTTGATGTGAAGACTAAAGAGTGTATATTCCTTGGTTACAGCCAAGATGAGTTTGGCTATAGGCTCTACGATCCAGTTTCAAAGAAGATTGTGAGAAGTCGAGATGTTATCTTTATTGAAGATCAGACTTTGAAAGATATTGGGAAGGCAGAGACAGTTCCTCAATATAATAATGATCCAGTTGATTTGGATACAGTTCCTCCAAGACATGTGGAGTGATAAGTGGATTTATATCCACTTGGATCGCTTCGATTCGGCTTAAATTGATTGTCTTGGACTCAAGTTTATTGTAGTTTTGATGTGTTTTGCTTAGTTGTGCAGATTTGCAAGAATATCGATTATGGTTGATGCTTTTATCGTGTTTGGAGAATTAATTGATTAAAATTCGGATTTTCCGGGAAGGTTGCGCAGTCTACACTGTTTTGGCCATATCTGGAGTTCTATAAGTCCGTTTGAGGCCCGTAAGCTGTCCACGCGAAGCTTGGAAGATTTTCTACAACTTAGGACAGGAGCCGCGCGCGCAAGCTGCGTGTGGTGGGCGCAATCTGCGCGACAAGCAGACTGATGGGAGCAGAGAATTTACTATTTTGCCCTTTTCAAGTTCTAATTGTATTTTGGGCAGTTTTTGGTACCTAAATCGAATTCTAATTGTAATAGAAGGCAATTTCTTGCTGGGCAAGACTTGGAGTGCCTATATAAACACATCCAACCCTTGTAAATTAGACAATTAGAGAATTAGGAATTAGACAATTAGATATCTTGTACATAATATAGCTTAGAACTACAAGGGAGAAAAGGAGAGAAGGATTCAACGCTCGTGACAAGCAACGGATCTAGATCTACTTCATCTTTGTATCATAGATTTGTTTTCTCAACTCTTGTTTTATTAATATTATTGCTTCTTTCTTTCATACTTTGTTTATTATCATGGTTTCATCAGATCCCATGATGACGAGAGGTTCAATTATGAACTAATCGTTGTCATGGGATTCTAACGGATTTACTTATGGAACTTAGTATCTTGATTGCTTAAAGATCTGTGTGTGATGTATATTTGATATCCTCGTATGGTTATGCTTAATTGTTAGATGCGTAGCTAACATCTAATTTGTTAATCTCTTGTGAAGTGAAAGTGGATCTTGAGATTTAGAACTTGCCATGCTAGCATAGGTTCATGATTGTTATCAACATGATTCGTAGTATGAGATGAGAATACTTATATTGCCCTGTGTGATCTTTATGGATAACTTGCTCTTCAACCGTTATGTTTTCAAATTCTATAGACATATAGGGTCTAAGCATAATTGGTGTCTATTCATCTTCTATTTCTTTTGTGGATGTATGTTTAGTTTGGTATACGTATACTGAGAGGTAGCGTGTACTTGTTTCGTGTTGTCTGATCAGATATCAAAACCATTGCATATAGAGATTAAAGGCGTCAGATCTAAGCGAAGTATTTAATGAAGTTAGGATTCCATGTTTTCTCGCATATAAGTAGTTAGTATTTTTAGTTGGTTAATTTTTATCTTAGTTAATTATAGTTAGTAAAAAATTAATCTTGTTATTTGTCTTAGCAGTGAATAATAATCATACATTGTTGCATAGGTGCATCTACTGAATTGAAACCTAAGATCTCTGTGGGAACGAACTTGACTTCTATATGTATTACTTGTGACCACGTACGCTTGCGTGATATTGTGTTAACAAGTTTTTGGCGCCGCTGCCGGGGATCATCGGTGTTTTATTTTTGGTTTATGTGCTTGTCAATAGTGGTCGTTAGAGTTCACTGACTCAGATTTTTTCTTAACTATCTTGTTTAGCTCGTTGTGTTCAGGTACTTGAGTGTTTGAAGATGGTAGGCCAGGAGTTGCCATGGTGGGCATATTCGAGGACATCCATGCCTTATCAATGTGAGCGGTGTTTTGGCATTCATGATCCCTCACAATATTGTTACTACGAAGGAGTTGATCCATATGTCACTTATGAGGAACAACCATATTTTCAATACCATCATCAACAGTACCAGCAAGATGTTCTAGACAGGTCATATTTATTGGGAAGTGAAGAGTTTCAACATCAGCAACCTACTCCTACTTTTCCGTCAGATGAGGTTGATGATTTGAAGGAGATTAGGATGTTTGCAGAGAATCATGAGAAGAACCTCAAATATATGGAGACACTAGTTGCTCAAGTTTTGAGTGTCTTGGAACAAGAGAAACAACAATCCATACGAGAGGCAATTCCAGAAAATAACGATGACTTGGAGCAAGGTACTGTATGCATAATTGAAGAAGACAAATTCCAAGAGGAGGTGAGTGTTCACAAGCCATGTGAAGAATTTGATCAAGCTAGTGAGGTGGATGATTTGGAAAGGGCACAATTCGGGACAGACACTGATGAGCTGCAGAAATTTCAAGAATTGGTAAGTGCGTATCAAGAGGACACTGAAGAGCTACGCAAATTTCAAGAATTGGTAGGTGCGAACCGAGAGGATGAAGAACATGGGAAAGATTCAGGTCTTCTACTTGTCTCAGAGTTTAAAGATGGAGGTAGCGCATTAGAGCCAATGGAGGAAGTTCTCTTTGAGGAACCAAAGGCTTCAGAAACTTACATTTACCCTCCTCCATTATATTCAACCGAAGCCCGCGAGTGTGTGTTGTTCTACAAATTGACAGATTTTGGGTCAACAGAAGAAGGCATTGGAACAGGACATATTTGTTATACGAATAGCCCAAGCAAGGAGAAGGGGCAGAAAGTGTGCCGCCGTGATGACGATGAAGTCTCGCGAAGAGAGGACTAGGCAAACTATTATCATCCTTAATGGAGGCTTGGAAGTAACGTCAAGCTATTGACGTTAAAGAAGCGCTTCGTGGGAGGCAACCCACGCATTAGTGTAGGGAAAAAAAAATTTGAGTGAAAAAAAAAAGAGTGTAGTGAAAAAAAAATAGTAGTGTTGTGCAAAAAAAAAAAAAAAGTTTTGAAAAAAAAAAATTGATTGTTGGGAAAAAAAAAAATTCGAACAGTGGCGCAGGCTGCGCCTGCGTTACTGCTTGTCGCGCAGGCTGCGCCTGCGTGACAGCCTTTGTAGTGCCAGGTTTTTTCAGCTGTTGTAAAATTTTTTTTTTTTTTTTTCTTTTTCGTTTTTTTTCTTTCAACCCCAATTCTTTTCTACTCTTTTTCTTTCATCCCTAAACCTATTCCTAATTCTATTTCAATTCCAAAACCTCCATCTCCTATTCAAATCTCTAATCCTATATCTATTCTAATTCTTTTTCTCTAAATTATTAAATTCTTTTTCTATCTTACCTCAAATTCATACCCACTCAAAATTTCTCCTATACACATTCAATTTTATATTCATCCTATCACTCCATTATATATACACCCATCCATATAAATCCAATTCCTCTTCTATTTATTTAAATTCAATTCTAAAGAGGAATTAATTACAAGTTCACCTCTTTGATTCGTAATTGGTTTATCTTTTTCTCTAATATTATTTTTATTACGAATTTGTGTTCTTGTAATTGTGGGTTTTGTAGTATTCTTGTTATTTGAGAAGTGGCTAGTCTATGGAGCTCGTACGCATTATCCTCCACCAGATTCATCCGAGGAGGGTTATGACTCAGCTGATTAGGTATGTTTTCTACTTTCCCTCGTATTTACTTCCATTCAATGCGGACATTGAATATTTTAAGTTTGGGGGTGATTTGAGGGATTAGTAGTTGTTGTTGTATTATGTGTTCATATAGATATCATGCTTTGCATATTATTAGTAATTCATGCATGTATGTTCGTATTAATTATGTTTGTTTCATATAGGACATTCTGTTTTTATTTTTCGTATACCATGTGAGTTCATATTAGCTGCATTTGCATAGCATGCATATTTCATGATCCCTTAAGACGAGCTAATTCTGATTGGTAGGTAGGTGTCTAATTGAGTGTGGTAATGATGAATAGAGGGTTGACTTGTAGTTTCTATGAAATTGACTTATGTGTTTCGGAAACAAAACTTTTACACAGTCTCATTGGGTGCTTTTGGGCTAGGTTGAGGTTATGCTTGTTTGGATGTTTTGAGATTTAATCACTTGTTTATATTTAGAATTTTCGTTATTCCCTTGATAGCGTAGTAGCACTAAAGTCTAAGTTTGGGGGAAAACAGGGATTTCATGCTAGTTGTTGGCTAGGTGTCAAATGGCTAGTAGCCGGCTCATATTTATATGAGTAGTCTAGGGTTGGAATTGAGAATTCTCATTCCAGATTGCACAGAAAAAAACAGAAAAAAACAGAAAAAAAAACAGAAAAAAGAAAAAAAAAGTCAAATGTTTCAATTGTTTATATGCAAAATTAACCAGGGTGAGCTCTTTAATACTCGAGCTATTAAGTTCGCGGGGACTTTGTGCCTAGTGACCTAAGGTTTTTATAGTCTGGGATCCACTAACCCAACGCTCGCTACATGGGTATTATTGTATAAGCCTTTCGGGGTCTCATCCATTGCACGGTTAAATAAGCATGATTGTATATATGTGTCGTAGTGGTAGTAATAAAGCATGAATTCCTATCAAACTTGAATGAGGATAGAGGTGTTTCTAGGTTATGAAGTGTCTACAGTCTATTCTATTTATAAACCTGTGATTGTCTTGACGAAGAGCATGTATGATCTTTGACCTAGTTTTGGGAGTATTTCTGATGAGCATTGCACACACACACGTTTCTGTTCATGTATTGTTAGTATACGGGAACTTAGTCAAGCTCTATTTGGATTTAGTTGCATTCTTTGAGATATTTGCTTGTTAGTTGGTTTTGGTTAGTTTGAAGGGGATCGTTGCATTTTTCATATTAGTTGCATTCATGCATTGCATTGCATTAGGTTAAATGGATTTTGTGGGTACATTCGCTATAGGCCCTCACGAGACCTTACTCGTCCACTAGGGCTGCCTAGGGATTTAAAGGGCTTGTTGCATATGCCAAATGCAACCGTGATCACCTACGGAAGTGGTACTAGTTAGTTAGTTAGTTGTAATTGTTTATGCTTGAGGACAAGCATCGGTTTAAGTTTGGGGGTGTGATAAGTGGATTTATATCCACTTGGATCGCTTCGATTCGGCTTAAATTGATTGTCTTGGACTCAAGTTTATTGTAGTTTTGATGTGTTTTGCTTAGTTGTGCAGATTTGCAAGAATATCGATTATGGTTGATGCTTTTATCGTGTTTGGAGAATTAATTGATTAAAATTCGGATTTTCCGGGAAGGTTGCGCAGTCTACACTGTTTTGGCCATATCTGGAGTTCTATAAGTCCGTTTGAGGCCCGTAAGCTGTCCACGCGAAGCTTGGAAGATTTTCAACAACTTAGGACAGGAGCCGTGCGCGCAAGCCGCGTGTGGTGGGCGCAATCTGCGCGACAAGCAGACTGATGGGAGCAGAGAATTTACTATTTTGCCCTTTTCAAGTTCTAATTGTATTTTGGGCAGTTTTTGGTACCTAAATCGAATTCTAATTGTAATAGAAGGCAATTTCTTGCTGGGCAAGACTTGGAGTGCCTATTTAAACACATCCAACCCTTGTAAATTAGACAATTAGAGAATTAGGAATTAGACAATTAGATATCTTGTACATAATATAGCTTAGAACTGCAAGGGAGAAAAGGAGAGAAGGATTCAACGCTCGTGACAAGCAACGGATCTAGATCTACTTCATCTTTGTATCATAGATTTGTTTTCTCAACTCTTGTTTTATTAATATTATTGCTTCTTTCTTTCATACTTTGTTTATTATCATGGTTTCATCAGATCCCATGATGACGAGAGGTTCAATTATGAACTAATCGTTGTCATGGGATTCTAACGGATTTACTTATGGAACTTAGTATCTTGATTGCTTAAAGATCTGTGTGTGATGTATATTTGATATCCTCGTATGGTTATGCTTAATTGTTAGATGCGTAGCTAACATCTAATTTGTTAATCTCTTGTGAAGTGAAAGTGGATCTTGAGATTTAGAACTTGCCATGCTAGCATAGGTTCATGATTGTTATCAACATGATTCGTAGTATGAGATGAGAATACTTATATTGCCCTGTGTGATCTTTATGGATAACTTGCTCTTCAACCGTTATGTTTTCAAAATCTATAGACATTTATGGTCTAAGCATAATTGGTGTCTATTCATCTTCTATTTCTTTTGTGGATGTATGTTTAGTTTGGTATATGTATACTGAGAGGTAGCGTGTACTTGTTTCGTGTTGTCCGATCAGATATCAAAACCATTGCATATAGAGATTAAAGGCGTCAGATCTAAGCGAAGTATTTAATGAAGTTAGGATTCCATGTTTTCTCGCATATAAGTAGTTAGTATTTTTAGTTGGTTAATTTTTATCTTAGTTAATTATAGTTAGTAAAAAATTAATCTTGTTATTTGTCTTAGCAGTGAATAATAATCATACATTGTTGCATAGGTGCATCTACTGAATTGAAACCTAAGATCTCTGTGGGAACGAACTTGACTTCTATATGTATTACTTGTGACCACGTACGCTTGCGTGATATTGTGTTAACAAGTTTTTGGCGCCGCTGCCGGGGATCATCGGTGTTTTATTTTTGGTTTATGTGCTTGTCAATAGTGGTCGTTAGAGTTCACTGACTCAGATTTTTTCTTAACTATCTTGTTTAGCTCGTTGTGTTCAGGTACTTGAGTGTTTGAACATGGCAGGCCAGGAGTTGCCATGGTGGGCATATTCGAGGACATCCATGCCTTATCAATGTGAGCGGTGTTTTGGCGTTCATGATCCCTCACAATATTGTTACAACGAAGGAGTTGATCCATATGTCACTTATGAGGAACAACCATATTTTCAATACCATCATCAACAGTACCAGCAAGATGTTCTAGACAGGTCATATTTCTTGGGAAGTGAAGAGTTTCAACATCAGCAACCTACTCCTACTTTTCCGTCAGATGAGGTTGATGATTTGAAGGAGATTAGGATGTTTGCAGAGAATCATGAGAAGAACCTCAAATATATGGAGACACTAGTTGCTCAAGTTTTGAGTGTCTTGGAACAAGAGAAACAACAATCCATACGAGAGGCAATTCCAGAAAATAACGATGACTTGGAGCAAGGTACTGTATGCATAATTGAAGAAGACAAATTCCAAGAGGAGGTGAGTGTTCACAAGCCATGTGAGGAATTTGATCAAGCTAGTGAGGTGGATGATTTGGAAAGGGCACAATTCGGGACAGACACTGATGAGCTGCAGAAATTTCAAGAATTGGTAAGTGCGTATCAAGAGGACACTGAAGAGCTACGCAAATTTCAAGAATTGGTAGGTGCGAACCGAGAGGATGAAGAACATGGGAAAGATTCAGGTCTTCTACTTGTCTCAGAGTTTAAAGATGGAGGTAGCGCATTAGAGCCAATGGAGGAAGTTCTCTTTGAGGAACCAAAGGCTTCAGAAACTTACATTTACCCTCCTCCATTATATTCAACCGAAGCCCGCGAGTGTGTGTTGTTCTACAAATTGACAGATTTTGGGTCAACAGAAGAAGGCATTGGAACAGGACATATTTGTTATACGAATAGCCCAAGCAAGGAGAAGGGGCAGAAAGTGTGCCGCCGTGATGACGATGAAGTCTCGCGAAGAGAGGACTAGGCAAACTATTATCATCCTTAATGGAGGCTTGGAAGTAACGTCAAGCTATTGACGTTAAAGAAGCGCTTCGTGGGAGGCAACCCACGCATTAGTGTAGGGAAAAAAAAAATTGAGTGAAAAAAAAAAGAGTGTAGTGAAAAAAAAATAGTAGTGTTGTGCAAAAAAAAAAAACTTTTGAAAAAAAAAAAAAATTGACTGTTGGGAAAAAAAAAAATTCGAACAGTGGCGCAGGCTGCGCCTGCGTTACTGCTTGTCGCGCAGGCTGCGCCTGCGTGACAGCCTTTGTAGTGCCAGGTTTTTTCAGCTGTTGTAAAAAATTTTTTTTTTTTTCTTTTTCGTTTTTTTTCTTTCAACCCCAATTCTTTTCTACTCTTTTTCTTTCATCCCTAAACCTATTCCTAATTCTATTTCAATTCCAAAACCTCCATCTCCTATTCAAATCTCTAATCCTATATCTATTCTAATTCTTTTTCTCTAAATTATTAAATCCTTTTTCTATCTTACCTCAAATTCATACCCACTCAAAATTTCTCCTATACACATTCAATTTTATATTCATCCTATCACTCCATTATATATACACCCATCCATATAAATCCAATTCCTCTTCTATTTATTTAAATTCAATTCTAAAGAGGAATTAATTACAAGTTCACCTCTTTGATTCGTAATTGGTTTATCTTTTTCTCTAATATTATTTTTATTACGAATTTGTGTTCTTGTAATTGTGGGTTTTGTAGTATTCTTGTTATTTGAGAAGTGGCTAGTCTATGGAGCTCGTACGCATTATCCTCCACCAGATTCATCCGAGGAGGGTTATGACTCAGCTGATTAGGTATGTTTTCTACTTTCCCTCGTATTTACTTCCATTCAATGCGGACATTGAATATTTTAAGTTTGGGGGTGATTTGAGGGATTAGTAGTTGTTGTTGTATTATGTGTTCATATAGATATCATGCTTTGCATATTATTAGTAATTCATGCATGTATGTTCGTATTAATTATGTTTGTTTCATATAGGACATTCTGTTTTTATTTTTCGTATACCATGTGAGTTCATATTAGTTGCATTTGCATAGCATGCATATTTCATGATCCCTTAAGACGAGCTAATTCTGATTGGTAGGTAGGTGTCTAATTGAGTGTGGTAATGATGAATAGAGGGTTGACTTGTAGTTTCTATGAAATTGACTTATGTGTTTCGGAAACAAAACTTTTACACAGTCTCATTGGGTGCTTTTGGGCTAGGTTGAGGTTATGCTTGTTTGGATGTTTTGAGATTTAATCACTTGTTTATATTTAGAATTTTCGTTATTCCCTTGATAGCGTAGTAGCACTAAAGTCTAAGTTTGGGGGAAAACAGGGATTTCATGCTAGTTGTTGGCTAGGTGTCAAATGGCTAGTAGCCGGCTCATATTTATATGAGTAGTCTAGGGTTGGAATTGAGAATTCTCATTCCAGATTGCATAGAAAAAAACAGAAAAAAAAGAGAAAAAAAAACAGAAAAAAGAAAAAAAAAATCAAATGTTTCAATTGTTTATATGCAAAATTAACCAGGGTGAGCTCTTTAATACTCGAGCTATTAAGTTCGCGGGGACTTTGTGCCTAGTGACCTAAGGTTTTTATAGTCTGGGATCCACTAACCCAACGCTCGCTACATGGGTATTATTGTATAAGCCTTTCGGGGTCTCATCCATTGCACGGTTAAATAAGCATGATTGTATATATGTGTCGTAGTGGTAGTAATAAAGCATGAATTCCTGTCAAACTTGAATGAGGATAGAGGTGTTTCTAGGTTATGAAGTGTCTACAGTCTATTCTATTTATAAACCTGTGATTGTCTTGACGAAGAGCATGTATGATCTTTGACCTAGTTTTGGGAGTATTTCTGATGAGCATTGCACACACACACGTTTCTGTTCATGTATTGTTAGTATACGGGAACTTAGTCAAGCTCTATTTGGATTTAGTTGCATTCTTTGAGATATTTGCTTGTTAGTTGGTTTTGGTTAGTTTGAAGGGGATCGTTGCATTTTTCATATTAGTTGCATTCATGCATTGCATTGCATTAGGTTAAATGGATTTTGTGGGTACATTCGCTATAGGCCCTCACGAGACCTTACTCGTCCACTAGGGCTGCCTAGGGGTTTAAAGGGCTTGTTGCATATGCCAAATGCAACCGTGATCACCTACGGAAGTGGTACTAGTTAGTTAGTTAGTTGTAATTGTTTATGCTTGAGGACAAGCATCGGTTTAAGTTTGGGGGTGTGATAAGTGGATTTATATCCACTTGGATCGCTTCGATTCGGCTTAAATTGATTGTCTTGGACTCAAGTTTATTGTAGTTTTGATGTGTTTTGCTTAGTTGTGCAGATTTGCAAGAATATCGATTATGGTTGATGCTTCTATCGTGTTTGGAGAATTAATTGATTAAAATTCGGATTTTCCGGGAAGGTTGCGCAGTCTACACTGTCTTGGCCATATCTGGAGTTCTATAAGTCCGTTTGAGGCCCGTAAGCTGTCCACGCGAAGCTTGGAAGATTTTCTACAACTTAGGACAGGAGCCGCGCGCGCAAGCTCAGTGTGGTGGGCGCAATCTGCGCGACAAGCAGACTGATGGGAGCAGAGAAGTTACTATTTTGCCCTTTTCAAGTTCTAATTGTATTTTGGGCAGTTTTTGGTACCTAAATCGAATTCTAATTGTAATAGAAGGCAATTTCTTGCTGGGCAAGACTTGGAGTGCCTATATAAACACATCCAACCCTTGTAAATTAGACAATTAGAGAATTAGGAATTAGACAATTAGATATCTTGTACATAATATAGCTTAGAACTGCAAGGGAGAAAAGGAGAGAAGGATTCAACGCTCGTGACAAGCAACGGATCTAGATCTACTTCATCTTTGTATCATAGATTTGTTTTCTCAACTCTTGTTTTATTAATATTATTGCTTCTTTCTTTCATACTTTGTTTATTATCATGGTTTCATCAGATCCCATGATGACGAGAGGTTCAATTATGAACTAATCGTTGTCATGGGATTCTAACGGATTTACTTATGGAACTTAGTATCTTGATTGCTTAAAGATCTGTGTGTGATGTATATTTGATATCCTCGTATGGTTATGCTTAATTGTTAGATGCGTAGCTAACATCTAATTTGTTAATCTCTTGTGAAGTGAAAGTGCATCTTGAGATTTAGAACTTGCCATGCTAGCATAGGTTCATGATTGTTATCAACATGATTCGTAGTATGAGATGAGAATACTTATATTGCCCTATGTGATCTTTATGGATAACTTGCTCTTCAACCGTTATGTTTTCAAATTCTATAGACATATAGGGTCTAAGCATAATTGGTGTCTATTCATCTTCTATTTCTTTTGTGGATGTATGTTTAGTTTGGTATACGTATACTGAGAGGTAGCGTGTACTTGTTTCGTGTTGTCCGATCAGATATCAAAACCATTGCATATAGAGATTAAAGGCGTAAGATCTAAGCGAAGTATTTAATGAAGTTAGGATTCCATGTTTGCTCGCATATAAGTAGTTAGTATTTTTAGTTGGTTAATTTTTATCTTAGTTAATTATAGTTAGTAAAAAATTAATCTTGTTATTTGTCTTAGCAGTGAATAATAATCATACATTGTTGCATAGGTGCATCTACTGAATTGAAACCTAAGATCTCTGTGGGAACGAACTTGACTTCTATATGTATTACTTGTGACCACGTACGCTTGCGTGATATTGTGTTAAAAAGTTTTTGGCGCCGCTGCCGGGGATCATCGGTGTTTTATTTTTGGTTTATGTGCTTGTCAATAGTGGTCGTTAGAGTTCACTGACTCAGATTTTTTTTTAACTATCTTGTTTAGCTCGTTGTGTTCAGGTACTTGAGTGTTTGAAGATGGCAGGCCAGGAGTTGCCATGGTGGGCATATTCGAGGACATCCATGCCTTATCAATGTGAGCGGTGTTTTGGCGTTCATGATCCCTCACAATATTGTTACTACGAAGGAGTTGATCCATATGTCACTTATGAGGAACAACCATATTTTCAATACCATCATCAACAGTACCAGCAAGATGTTCTAGACAGGTCATATTTCTTGGGAAGTGAAGAGTTTCAACATCAGCAACCTACTCCTACTTTTCCGTCAGATGAAGTTGATGATTTGAAGGAGATTAGGATGTTTGCAGAGAATCATGAGAAGAACCTCAAATATATGGAGACACTAGTTGCTCAAGTTTTGAGTGTCTTG
This sequence comes from Saposhnikovia divaricata, assembly GCA_036435485.1. Classification (NCBI taxonomy): domain Eukaryota; kingdom Viridiplantae; phylum Streptophyta; class Magnoliopsida; order Apiales; family Apiaceae; genus Saposhnikovia; species Saposhnikovia divaricata. The sequence continues at coordinate 45,962,236 of CM071594.1, read as the reverse complement.
GAACAAGAGAAACAACAATCCATACGAGAGGCAATTCCAGAAAATAACGATGACTTGGAGCAAGGTACTGTATGCATAATTGAAGAAGACAAATTCCAAGAGGAGGTGAGTGTTCACAAGCCATGTGAGGAATTTGATCAAGCTAGTGAGGTGGATGATTTGGAAAGGGCACAATTCGGGACAGACACTGATGAGCTGCAGAAATTTCAAGAATTGGTAAGTGCGTATCAAGAGGACACTGAAGAGCTACGCAAATTTCAAGAATTGGTAGGTGCGAACCGAGAGGATGAAGAACATGGGAAAGATTCAGGTCTTCTACTTGTCTCAGAGTTTAAAGATGGAGGTAGCGCATTAGAGCCAATGGAGGAAGTTCTCTTTGAGGGACCAAAGGCTTCAGAAACTTACATTTACCCTCCTCCATTATATTCAACCGAAGCCCGCGAGTGTGTGTTGTTCTACAAATTGACAGATTTTGGGTCAATAGAAGAAGGCATTGGAACAGGACATATTTGTTATACGAATAGCCCAAGCAAGGAGAAGGGGCAGAAAGTGTGCCGCCGTGATGACGATGAAGTCTCGCGAAGAGAGGACTAGGCAAACTATTATCATCCTTAATGGAGGCTTGGAAGTAACGTCAAGCTATTGACGTTAAAGAAGCGCTTCGTGGGAGGCAACCCACGCATTAGTGTAGGGAAAAAAAAATTTGAGTGAAAAAAAAAAGAGTGTAGTGAAAAAAAAAATAGTAGTGTTGTGCAAAAAAAAAAAAGTTTTGAAAAAAAAAAAAAATTGACTGTTGGCAAAAAAAAAAAAAAAATTCGAACAGTGGCGCAGGCTGCGCCTGCGTTACTGCTTGTCGCGCAGGCTGCGCCTGCGTGACAGCCTTTGTAGTGCCAGGTTTTTTCAACTGTTGTAAAAAATTTTTTTTTTTTTCTTTTTCGTTTTTTTTCTTTCAACCCCAATTCTTTTCTACTCTTTTTCTTTCATCCCTAAACCTATTCCTAATTCTATTTCAATTCCAAAACCTCCATCTCCTATTCAAATCTCTAATCCTATATCTATTCTAATTCTTTTTCTCTAAATTATTAAATCCTTTTTCTATCTTACCTCAAATTCATACCCACTCAAAATTTCTCCTATACACATTCAATTTTATATTCATCCTATCACTCCATTATATATACACCCATCCATATAAATCCAATTCCTCTTCTATTTATTTAAATTCAATTCTAAAGAGGAATTAATTACAAGTTCACCTCTTTGATTCGTAATTGGTTTATCTTTTTCTCTAATATTATTTTTATTACGAATTTGTGTTCTTGTAATTGTGGGTTTTGTAGTATTCTTGTTATTTGAGAAGTGGCTAGTCTATGGAGCTCGTACGCATTATCCTCCACCAGATTCATCCGAGGAGGGTTATGACTCAGCTGATTAGGTATGTTTTCTACTTTCCCTCGTATTTACTTCCATTCAATGCGGACATTGAATATTTTAAGTTTGGGGGTGATTTGAGGGATTAGTAGTTGTTGTATTATGTGTTCATATAGATATCATGCTTTGCATATTATTAGTAATTCATGCATGTATGTTCGTATTAATTATGTTTGTTTCATATAGGACATTCTGTTTTTATTTTTCGTATACCATGTGAGTTCATATTAGTTGCATTTGCATAGCATGCATATTTCATGATCCCTTAAGACGAGCTAATTCTGATTGGTAGGTAGGTGTCTAATTGAGTGTGGTAATGATGAATAGAGGGTTGACTTATAGTTTCTATGAAATTGACTTATGTGTTTCGGAAACAAAACTTTTACACAGTCTCATTGGGTGCTTTTGGGCTAGGTTGAGGTTATGCTTGTTTGGATGTTTTGAGATTTAATCACTTGTTTATATTTAGAATTTTCGTTATTCCCTTGATAGCGTAGTAGCACTAAAGTCTAAGTTTGGGGGAAAACAGGGATTTCATGCTAGTTGTTGGCTAGGTGTCAAATGGCTAGTAGCCGGCTCATATTTATATGAGTAGTCTAGGGTTGGAATTGAGAATTCTCATTCCAGATTGCATAGAAAAAAACAGAAAAAAAAGAGAAAAAAAAACAGAAAAAAGAAAAAAAAAGTCAAATGTTTCAATTGTTTATATGCAAAATTAACCAGGGTGAGCTCTTTAATACTCGAGCTATTAAGTTCGCGGGGACTTTGTGCCTAGTGACCTAAGGTTTTTATAGTCTGGGATCCACTAACCCAACGCTCGCTACATGGGTATTATTGTATAAGCCTTTCGGGGTCTCATCCATTGCACGGTTAAATAATCATGATTGTATATATGTGTCGTAGTGGTAGTAATAAAGCATGAATTCCTGTCAAACTTGAATGAGGATAGAGGTGTTTCTAGGTTATGAAGTGTCTACAGTCTATTCTATTTATAAACCTGTGATTGTCTTGACGAAGAGCATGTATGATCTTTGACCTAGTTTTGGGAGTATTTCTGATGAGCATTGCACACACACACACGTTTCTGTTCATGTATTGTTAGTATACGGGAACTTAGTCAAGCTCTATTTGGATTTAGTTGCATTCTTTGAGATATTTGCTTGTTAGTTGGTTTTGGTTAGTTTGAAGGGGATCGTTGCATTTTTCATATTAGTTGCATTCATGCATTGCATTGCATTAGGTTAAATGGATTTTGTGGGTACATTCGCTATAGGCCCTCACGAGACCTTACTCGTCCACTAGGGCTGCCTAGGGGTTTAAAGGGCTTGTTGCATATGCCAAATACAACCGTGATCACCTACGGAAGTGGTACTAGTTAGTTAGTTAGTTGTAATTGTTTATGCTTGAGGACAAGCATCGGTTTAAGTTTGGGGGTGTGATAAGTGGATTTATATCCACTTGGATCGCTTCGATTCGGCTTAAATTGATTGTCTTGGACTCAAGTTTATTGTAGTTTTGATGTGTTTTGCTTAGTTGTGCAGATTTGCAAGAATATCGATTATGGTTGATGCTTCTATCGTGTTTGGAGAATTAATTGATTAAAATTCGGATTTTCCGGGAAGGTTGCGCAGTCTACACTGTTTTGGCCATATCTGGAGTTCTATAAGTCCGTTTGAGGCCCGTAAGCTGTCCACGCGAAGCTTGGAAGATTTTCTACAACTTAGGACAGGAGCCGCGCGCGCAAGCTGCGTGTGGTGGGCGCAATCTGCGCGACAAGCAGACTGATGGGAGCAGAGAATTTACTATTTTGCCCTTTTCAAGTTCTAATTGTATTTTGGGCAGTTTTTGGTACCTAAATCGAATTCTAATTGTAATAGAAGGCAATTTCTTGCTGGGCAAGACTTGGAGTGCCTATATAAACACATCCAACCCTTGTAAATTAGACAATTAGAGAATTAGGAATTAGACAATTAGATATCTTGTACATAATATAGCTTAGAACTGCAAGGGAGAAAAGGAGAGAAGGATTCAACGCTCGTGACAAGCAACGGATCTAGATCTACTTCATCTTTGTATCATAGATTTGTTTTCTCAACTCTTGTTTTATTAATATTATTGCTTCTTTCTTTCATACTTTGTTTATTATCATGGTTTCATCAGATCCCATGATGACGAGAGGTTCAATTATGAACTAATCGTTGTCATGGGATTCTAACGGATTTACTTATGGAACTTAGTATCTTGATTGCTTAAAGATCTGTGTGTGATGTATATTTGATATCCTCGTATGGTTATGCTTAATTGTTAGATGCGTAGCTAACATCTAATTTGTTAATCTCTTGTGAAGTGAAAGTGGATCTTGAGATTTAGAACTTGCCATGCTAGCATAGGTTCATGATTGTTATCAACATGATTCGTAGTATGAGATGAGAATACTTACATTGCCCTGTGTGATCTTTATGGATAACTTGCTCTTCAACCGTTATGTTTTCAAATTCTATAGACATATAGGGTCTAAGCATAATTGGTGTCTATTCATCTTCTATTTCTTTTGTGGATGTATGTTTAGTTTGGTATACGTATATTGAGAGGTAGCGTGTACTTGTTTCGTGTTGTCCGATCAGATATCAAAACCATTGCATATAGAGATTAAAGGCGTCAGATCTAAGCGAAGTATTTAATGAAGTTAGGATTCCATGTTTTCTCGCATATAAGTAGTTAGTATTTTTAGTTGGTTAATTTTTATCTTAGTTAATTATAGTTAGTAAAAAATTAATCTTGTTATTTGTCTTAGCAGTGAATAATAATCATACATTGTTGCATAGGTGCATCTACTGAATTGAAACCTAAGATCTCTGTGGGAACGAACTTGACTTCTATCTGTATTACTTGTGACCACGTACGCTTGCGTGATATTGTGTTAACATGGAGTCACAGTTTGGAGATGATGTTCATGATGATGACCAACATGGTACTAATACTGATACTCCAGAAAATAGTGACATGGATGATGATGCCCATGAGGAGTCACCAGTACACAATACTCCACCATTCATTCCACTCAGGCGGTCTACCAGAGATCGTCATCCTTCCAACAGGTATTCTACTGATGAGTATGTTTTATTAACTGATAGTGGTGAACCTGAATCTTATGCGGAAGCTATGAAGGATGAGCACAAAAAGGAGTGGGTCTATGCCATGCAAGATGAGATGAAATCCTTGTATGAGAATAATACTTTTGAGTTGGTGAAGCTACCTAAGGGTAAACGAGCTTTGAAAAACAGGTGGGTTTACAGAGTGAAGCAAGATGAACATACTTCACAACCACGGTGCAAAGCTAGGTTGGTCGCCAAGGGATTCAGTTAGAGAAAAGGTATTGATTTTGATGAGATCTTTTCTCCAGTTGTTAAGATGACATCAATTCATGGGGTGCTTGGTTTAGCAGCTAGTCTTGATTTGGAGGTTGAACAAATGGATGTCAAGATGGCTTTTCTACATGGTGACTTGGACAAAGAAATTTATATGGAGCAACCTGAAGGTTTTCAGGTAAAAGGTAAAGAGGATTATGTTTGTAGACTTCTTAAGAGTCTATATGGTTTGAAGCAAGCACCTCGGCGATGGTATAAAAAGTTCGAGTCATTTATGAAGGAGTAAGGCTACCGTAAGACTATTTCTGACCATTGTGTTTTTATTCAGAAATTTTCAGATGATGATTTTATCATATTATTGCTTTATGTGGATGACATGCTTATTGTTTGCAAAAATGCTGGAAGAATTTCCCAGTTGAAGCAACAGTTGAGTAAGTCCTTTGCTATGAAGGACTTGGGGCCATCGAAACAGATTCTTGGCATTCGTATTCATCAGGATAGAGCGGCCAAGAAGTTACATATATCACATGAGCAGTATATTGAGAAGGTGCTTTGTAGGTTCAACATGGATAAATCTAAAGTTGTTAGTTCTCCTCTTACTACCAACTTTAAATTAACTAAAAAGGATTCTCCTTCTACAAAGGAAGAAATTACAAAAATGGATGGTGTTCCATATGCCTCAGCAGTAGGAAGTTTGATGTATGCTATGGTATCTACGAGACCTGATATAGCCTTTGCAGTTGGTGTTGTCAGTCGTTATCTAACAAATCCAGGTAAGAAGCAATGGGAAGCAGTTAAGTGGATTATGAGATATCTTAGAGGTACTTCCAAATTGGGTTTGACATTTGGGAATGGTAAACCAGTGCTTGTTGGATATACAAATTCTGACTTGGCAGGTGATATGGATTCATTGAAATCTACTTCTGGATATTTAATGACTTTTGCAGGGGGAGCGGTCTCATGGCAATCTAGGTTGCAAAAGGGTGTTTCACTTTCTACGGGGGAGGCAGAGTATGTAGCAACAACTGAAGCTTGTAAGGAGTTGTTGTGGTTAAAGCGATTGATGCAGGAGCTTGGCTTCCCGCAACAACGGTATGTGGTTCTTTGTGATAATCAAGCAGCTATTGACATAGCTAAACATCCTACTTTTCATGCAAGAACGAAGCATATCGATATGTGATATCATTGGATTAGAGACGCTCTTGAAGAAGGGTTGTTTGAAGTGGAAAAGGTACACACCGATGATAATGGTTCCGATATGTTGACAAAGTCTTTAGCTAAAGGGAAGTTGAAGGTATGTTGTTCAATCACCGGAATGGCGAACTATTTCTCATAGTTAGAAAGGGGGAGATTTGTTGGGTTTTAGTTTCTATCTATGAGATTAAAATCCCAATTGGATTACCCTTGTTTTGGCCCACAAGGAGATAAAAATAAAGGAGCACTATATATATAAATATAGGAGGATTATAATTAAAATAAGAGAGAGGAAAAATAGACACAAGAGAGATATAGAGAGAAAATTCGCAAGAATTTTTCTAGTTGTACAAGCTACCTTGTTTTTGCGATTCCCGGAGTTCTACCGGTCGGATCGTCCTGAATTTTGGACAGCATCTTTCTTACACCGATATCTAAATTCTGAATGGTGGAGATCGGATTTTGAGGTCTAGAAGGTCAGTAGTTAAGGGGCTGAACAGAAGCTGTTTGCGCCACGGTGAGGGTTTATCTCCCCGCGGTTAATTTCTCATTGTTGTCTTATTTGGTTCCATACTTCTTGACGATTAATTCCAAGAGTGTGAAGGTGATTTTATTCCTCTAGTTTTATCTAGAGAAGACTTGGTGTATTCCCATATAATTTATGATAGTGAATTGTTTGGGCGGACTACGGTCCCGTGGTTTTTCCTCCTTATCTTTGAGGGGGTTTTCCACGTATAATTTTAGTGTCTTGTTTATCGTTTATTGTTACTTTACTTGTTTGTTTCATCAAAGGTTCATACGAGTAGGGATAAGTATTGTCCAACGAAGTTTAATTCCGCACTTAGTTGTTACCGTTGTGGTCACTTTTTCCCATCAGTCTCTAGAATTTTCATGTATGGACTCTTGGCCTTTCAATACTAAAACTTTTGCACTACAAGAAATCCAAAATTTACCAAAGAAAAGTTGCCAACGGATACATGTTGGTTGATAATTTCTAACGGATTGTTAACCCATTGAAAAGGCCATGATATAATAACAACCTGCCAACGGATCAACAACAAACATTTACCAATGGAATAATTTGTTGGGAAAAAGAAGCGCCAACTTTGCCCGCCCAATCTTACCAACGAATATGACAACAGATTATTGCCAACGAAATTGTAACGAAATAACAACAGTCTACCAAGGAATTACCAACAGTCTGCTAACAGATATTTATGTTGGTGGTTCTGTTGTAAATTTGTTGGCAAATTGTTGTCAAATCGTTGGTAATTCGTTATAAAGGCCTTTGCTAATTTCCGTTGCTAATCTATTGCAATTTTAAATCGATTAAAATAATTTCCGTTACTAAATCCTTGGTAGGGTCTGCTTTTAGCCAACTCCTTTTGTAAACTGATTACTCATTACTCATCATTTCAGATCTACTTTTCTCACTTGCCATTTCTTTTCAAGCTATTTTTTCTTCTCTCCTGCAAGAAGCTCTCTCAATCCAATTCTGTTTACTAATTATAAGGTTAGTTATATTTTATAATCAAATTTGTGTTCTAACGCTTAACTGTTAATTTAAGCTTTTTTTATTATTGATATCTAATTATTTTATGTGTAAAAAAAATTCCAATGATGTTCTTAATTCATGTTTTAATTATTTAGCTAAAATTCAATTCTTTTTTCATACATGTATCGTTGATGTTATTGTTAGTTTTTGATTTGAATGTGTAGTGTGTAATTCATTTTGTAGTTTTTTTTGTTAAATAATTTTTATTCAACGACCTTGGATCTGGAAATTAAGGGACTCATTTTACTTTAATGTTGACCATTATGTTTCATTGGCATTTCGTTGGCAAATACAGTTACCAACCGATTGGCTTAACTTGCCAACAGATTTTTCCGTTGTCAAAACTCAAATATCTTGTATAGTGACATGACACGCATAACAATGTTCCATCTTTCGGTTCCATCTTTCGGTGATCAAACTGCTCAACTAGTGGCTTTTGTAATTAATAGCTTTTAATATTATTTAATTACGTTTTTAATTAGTTGGTTCCCATCTTTATTTAATTGTGGACAATAAATTTATTTATTTTTGCCAGAAAAAATTTTAATTGTATATATTTTAATTTGTTTTAGGTTATTACAAAGTTTAATATCATGAATAACAATGATCGAGCTTGGATGTATCAAAGACTAGATAGTCAAGGATGCTTAAATCCGACATTTTTAAATAGGTTGGAAAATTTTATGCAGTACGTTATATCTCGACCTTCATCCATGAATGGGACAAACATTCAGTCTCCATGTTTCAGGTGTGAGAATGGTAGATTCTGGAATGTAGAGACAGTAAAAGTGCACTTAATGAGAAAAGGATTTGTTAGAGATTATTATGTGTGGGATCGACATGGAGAGCCATATGTTGGTAGACAAAGTGGAGAACAATCCTTCACTCAAAGGAGAAGAGATGATGACAACCTAATGTACAACATGGTGATGGATGCTGCTAGTCCAAATTTTGATCTAGAGACGCCAAATGCAGAAGCACAGAAGTTGTATAATATTTTAAAATCATCTGAGAGAGAGTTATATGAAGGTTGTGAAACTTCTCAATTGTCTGCCATGGCTCAGATGCTGAGTTTGAAATCTGACCATCATTGGTCTGAGACATGTTATGATCAAACCTCACAGTTCTTCAAAGGCATCTTACCTCCAGATAATGCATTTTTTGATAGTTTTTACAATACGAAGAAGTACATGGAAGAATTGGGGCTTCATTCACAGCAAATTGATTGTTGTATTAATGGGTGTATGATATATTGGGGTGAAGATGTCAACATGGAGTCATGTAAGTTTTGTTCACATGCGAGATACAAATCAAGAATTAACAGATCCCGGAAGGAAAAAAAGAAAGTTCCTTTTAAAAGGATGATCTATTTTCCATTGGCACCGAGATTACAAAGGTTGTATGCTTCACCTACGACTGCAGCTCATATGAGATGGCATGCCGAACATTATCAAGAAGAAGGTGTGATGCGTCATTGTTCAGACTCAGAGGAGTGGAAACAGTTTGATAGAGCACATCCCACATTTTCTTCAGAGCTGAGAAATGTTAGATTGGGGCTTTCTGCTGATGGGTTTCAACCATTTAGTGAAACAGGTAGACAATATTCTTCTTGGCCAATTATAGTGACTCCTTATAATTTGCCTCCATGGATGTGTTCAAAAGAACAATACTTGTTTCTGTCTGTACTTGTGCCTGGACCTAAAAATCCAAAATAGAAGATATATGTTTTTCTTCAACCATTGATTGCTGAGTTAAAAATGTTGTGGGAAGATGGCGTGGAGACTTAGGATAATTCTTTGAAACAAAATTTTCATATGCGAGTTACATTGATGTGGACTATCAGTGACTTCCCTGCTTTCAATGTTGTCTGGATGGAAAACTGCCGGTCATTTAGCTTGTCCTCATTGTGCTCATGATCATGATACTTATAATCTTTCACATGGTGGAAAATCTGCATGATTTGATAATCATCGAAAGTTTTTACCTGCCAATCATCCATTTCGCAAGAATAAGAACTGGTTTACCAAAGGAAAGACAATTACCGAATCTGCCCCGCCCGTACGAATGGGTGAAGATGTATTGCAAGAAATTGAGTCACTTGGTTTGATGAAAGTTACCGAATTGGGAAGTGATGAGCATAATGCTAGAATCATTAAAGCTTACAATTGTGGATGGAAAAAAAGAAGCATCTTTTGGGATTTACCATATTGGAGGACATTATTAATTAGACATAATCTTGATGTTATGCATGTTGAGAAAAATGTCTTTGAAAATATCTTCAACACTATCATGGCCATTGAAGGAAAAACCAAAGATAATTCTAAGGCAAGAGATGATATTGCAATGATTTGTTGGAGACCTGAGTTAGCAAAAGATGAGTCAAAAGGAAAATATCCGAAAGCATGTTATAGTTTAGACAAAAAGCAAAAAGAAAAAGTGTGTGAATGGTTGAAAGATTTAAAATTTCCTGATGGATATGTGTCGAATATGGGGCGTCGCATCAACTTGAAAAAATACAAGTTATTTGGAATGAAAAGTCATGACTGTCATGTGTTTATGCAAAGGCTTCTTCCGATTGCTTTTCGGGAATTTCTTCCAAATAATGTTTGGGAGGCTGTGACAGAATTAAGCCTTTTCTTCAGAGATCTCACTTCAGCTACTTTAAAGATAAGTGACGTGCGTAGACTTGAAGAACAAATTCCTGTTATTCTTTGCAAGTTAGAGCGCATATTTCCCCCGAAATTGTTCGACTCAATGGAACATCTTTTAGTGCACTTGCCATATGAGGCACTCATTGCAGGTCCTGTACAGTATCTTTGGATGTACCTTTCGAACGGTTTTTGCGGCACTTGAAGAATAATGTAAAAAATAAAGCTCGGGTTGAAGGGTCTATATGCAATGCTTTTCTGATTGAGGAAGCTTCCACTTTTTGCTCACATTACTTTAAGCAACATGTTCAGACAAAACATAGAAAAGTTCCTAGAAATGATTCTGGTGGAAGTGGAGAGAGTCTTGGGATAAATATTTCTATATTTTCTTATCCCGGACGTTCACATGGGAGTGTGAGTACTCGTTATCTTGATAATCGAGAATATATGGCAGCTCACAACTACATCTTGTTTAATTGTCCAGAAGTTGCCCCATATACTGAGTAAGTTTATTTTGTCATAATCAAGTATGATTTGTTCATGTTAATGAATAGTCTTATTATCTAATTATTTTTTGTGAAATAAATCAAGTTCCTGTTATTCTAATGAATAGTCTCATGTTAATTAGGATTTTCATAAATCAAGTTCGAGAGCGCAATCCATATATAACTAGTGTTGAGATTGATCAATGCTTGGAAAGTGATTTTGCCACGTGGTTTAAACAATATGTAAGTTAAATGATACTTTTATAATTAGTATTAAATTATGACTAGTGATTTTCGTGTTCTAATAGTCAACACTAATTGTTTCAGGCTGAAAATCCATCTCTTGTTCAAAATGAATACATTCAGTATCTTTCATTTGGACCTCTACGTTCGGTTAAGTCGGTACCAATTTACTATGTAAATGGGTACAAATTTCATACTCGAGAATATAGGGCTGATAAGTCAACATTCAACAGTGGAGTATGTATCAAGGGATCGAACTATAGTGAGACATTTAATGATTACTTTGGAATAATTGAAGAGATTTTGATTGTGGAGTATCCTCGTCGTCCAATTAAGAAAACTGTTTTGTTTAAGTGTGAATGGTTCGATCCTACACTTAATGTTGGAACGAAAATTCATCCACGTTACAACATTATTGAGGTGAATAAAAGAAAAAGATTGAATGTGTACGAACCATTTATACTAGCAATGCAGGCCATGCAAGTGTACTTTTGTAATTATCCAAGTCTTAGAAGAGACAAGGTTGATTGGTTGGTTGTATGTAAAGTAAAGGCTCGATCCCTTATTGAACTTCCTCAAATCCCGGCATCACATCAAGAGCCGTTTCAAGATGACGTACCTGAACATCTAAGTATGATCAGTACAAATGATATTCCTACACATTTAAATGATGAAAATGGAATTGAGGTTGATTTGGACGAGGACGAGGAAACCCCCGAAGAAGAAATTGAATATGAATCCGAAGAAGAATCTTCCCGGACCGAAGATAGTAACAATTGTGAAAATGATTTTGACAATTCCTCCGATTAATTTAGGTAACTAATATGTATGTAAATTTTAAATTAGTGCTTATATTTATTAATATTTAGTTATTTATATATAGGAACTATAAATATTTACTGATATAATATTTTTCATTTTTTTAAATATAGAGGGAGGCTCGTGGGACACAATTAGGTTTTTTTTAATTCTATTTCTGAAAAATATAAAAATAGGACAGAAGAAGCAGAGGGAGGCTCGTGGGACACAATTAGGATTTTTCTTCTCTCTAGAGCAGCGAAGAGCGGTGATGAAGCCAAATACAAATCGATGGCTTACGAAGCAAAACCCAAATCAAGCAGCGAAGATGAAATCGATGGTAAACTACTTGTATCTATGGTTGACCTCTTTTGTGTATCTGTATTCTAGGGTTTTTAATTTCCCCTTTTGTGTATTCTATGGACTTATTTTCTTCATAAGCTTATATTTTTGTTCCTCCGTATCTCAATTTCACTTTTTTCTGTTGTCTTCTTGTTGTGGTTTCCTATTTTTGCTGCATTGTAATATGTTTTTTTAATGTAATATGCAGTCTACGATTAATATGAAACATGGTCAAGGTGACGAGGGTAGTGGTGATGAGGGTATTGGTGAAGGGGTAAATGGCTTTGCTCAATTTGCAAGTAAAATGAAACGAAGTGGGTGTGCAAGTGTGAATAATGATGCCTTTGCTAAGGTCAGTAAATTGAATGTTGAAAATTAGCTAGAATAATTAATACTTTAGTTTCAAGCTATTTCTACGCATAACTGTAGATTACAAAGTATAACATATTTTTTAATTGCAGATTGTGAAGAAAAAGAAATGCAATCGGAGTACATTTGTTGGTGATAAGGATGGGTTTGATTCTTCAAGACAGGTTAGAAAAAATTTAATTTTGATTAATCGCTTATTACTAGACATATAAGGTTTCAATCATTAAACACTTGAGAGGGCGTTTGAATTTCAGAAAAGTAAGGAGGGGCTCGAGATTGGTAAGACTACCATTGAGAAAGCCGGCTACACTGACAATGTAAGTCACCTCTAAATTATTTAACAAACTATATTTTCATACTACCTGCATAAATTCGGGAGATGCATAAAGCTTTCCAGTTCCACTCCCTGCTGTAATCTCATATCTCTAGCAATACTGCAAATATGTTTACACTTCTGCTGAGCTTTTGTTTTAATTTGCTCTTGTCAATATTATTAAGAACATGAATTAAAACATCTTGCTGATATGTCACCTTGTCTTCTTTAAGTAGCTGGTATTATGGTATTAGAGCCCAAGGTGACATTGATTGCTCTTGTCTTCTGCCATCATCACCATTACTACTACAAAACACTGCTCTTCTCACTTTTCTTTTCCCTATTTTCTTGCTCCTTGTGTATCTGCCAAAACTCTGCAAATTGTTGCTGTCTCTCCCAAAAAGCCCTGCCATTCAACTCCCCATATTCCATTACACTTTTAAAACATATAGAGCCCAGAACCTTTGATGGTGGTGGACCAGTAAATAAAAGCCCAGTACAAAAGAGAAATTTTCTCTTGTATTTTGTTCTCAGCAGAGAAATTTTCATCAGATATTCTCACGGTTTCTCTCCTCCGCTTCCTTTGGAATGTGTGTTTGAAAAGTTGCAGAGAACAACTTTTACTTGTTGCGTCAATGGTTTTGGGCTCACGCGATGGAATAGGCCTATTATATCCACTAGTTTTAGTACTAGTTTTTGCACACTTCTGGGGAGTAGGGTCTTCACTAGGCAGATGTACAAATTTAGGATCAACCGGAGTCTCAAGCAGCTTCCGGAACAATCTTTCAGGAATTTTCTTGCTTGAGGCAAACTTTTTCTTCCTGTACTTTGTATTCATAGCAGATTTAGCTGCTTTAAGTATCAACTCAAAAGTGTGGACTAGTTATTAGTTACATCCTCTGTAGATCCTTCAACACAAGTTTTTACTAGTTCTCCGCCATAATTGGTCTGGGCATCAGAGGAAGATTTGTGAATTGCTGAAACTTTACTATTTTGCCTTGTGGAGTTTAAAGGAGTAAGCACTTCAATGTCATCTGTTTCAACATCTGCCATACCACAAACTCCTCTATCAACATTTAACACAAGAATAGTGGGTAACTTTACTGTAAATAATTCTTCCGATTGGTACAACTAAAGCAAGGGCGTTAATCGATCAAACCTAAAATATATTGAGAGTGTTTTAATGCATTGGATTTGCAAGTGTAACAGCTTATTGGTGTATAGTGCTAGTAACCAGGAACTATCTAACTGAATTAAGATTATGTCAATCTCTGTGAGCATGATACAAGTGACAAAAACTTCGTAGCATGATAACATGAAAGCATGCAACAAGCAAGGAGGCTAGTTACTGGGGAGGAATTTTTGTTCAGAGCTTCTAGCAAACAAGATGTTTTATAACTGGAATTGAACTATAGAATAGGATAAGACACAAAAGAGTTCCAGAAGCTCAAAGTTGGTTTCAATATGATAATGCACCAAAGTTCTTCATTATTCAAGGCCGATCAACGTCTACATTGCTGATTATTTTTGACAGGGGAACTTAGGTTGATTATTTAGCAGAGATCAAATAATTAATTTAATGAAATTACTGGATGAGGTCACAGAACTTTTTGAGATCACGAGCTAGGACATTTCACAATGAATTAGTTAACAGATGGTGGCTTACATTCATTGCTACTTTACTCCCAAAGGTACTTACTTCTGTCCGACTGGAAAAGAGTGAAAAACCAACTTTTCTTCACAACTGGTGTTTGTGGATGATCTTGCAAATTATTCTTGTCTCTTCTATCTCCAGACATTCCTAGCAACTTGAAGCCATTACCTACAATACAGATAGAAGGATAAGAATATTACTAGTAGTATGAGACAAGCTATTTCAATAAGAAAGTAAGTTAAACAATGCAACATGGATGAGCACTGAATATATATCTTCAAACTTGGCAAAAAGCATAATTTTGGCGAATGCTATCTTCAAATTATTCTCTTTAACATTTTAACGTTTTTTCCACGTTCGCGTGAAAATCTCGGGTGAGAATCATGTGAAATCATATATATAACTGAGGAAAATATGAGAGTAAAAATTAATTGATGAATCATACCAATCTACGACATGTTGTGTAGCGCTGACCAGCTGTACCAACAGCAGCAAACAAAACAGAACAGAACGAACAGTTGCTTAATACCAGGTTTTGATGTTCGAATTGCATCCAGGTTCTTTATATTAGCTTCTAATACCAGCCCCTTTTTGAATTCATGCGTAGTCACTTTGCAATTCGTTTACAACATGTGGAGTGAATGATGATATTAATTGTCAAAGTTCTTAGTTTTACATAATAGGCAACTGTTCTACTATAAGATTGATTGGCTGCCACTTGTAATTGAGTTAATTAAAATTTTATAATCTTGTGTGTTACAGGCAAGAATGAGGAGGTTTAGGAACCTTGTTGATATCACACCAACTCACGCTGGAATATCACACCAACTCACGCTGGACAGAGCATTCACACTCTTACTGGACAGCAGGTGCCAACACAATTTGGAAAGCGTGTACCCACTCTTACTGGACAGCAAATCAATTGGGACGTGTACCAAATGAGTCTAGACCAATCACGACACCAATTCAATCAGGACAGGGTTTGGAAAATCAATCAAGACCGATTACAACACCAAATGTTAGTGGACAGCACATACAAGATCAGTGTGGACAGGACATCCCCGCTCAATCTGGACATCCTCGCTCAACACCAAATGAGTCTAGACCAATCACGACACCGGCGCAGTCATTACCACTCACACCACAATCTGGACAAAGCACACCGGCTCATTCACGACAAGTCACTGATGAATCAGAACTCAGAGAACACATAGCAGCTCCATCACATCCAAGCAGCCTTTATGTATCATCCACAGCTGCTAATGATAATGTATCTTGGGATATTGGCTTCACACAAAGTGATGGACGAATGCGAGTAGAAGTCATGGACGAAGTGTAAGTTTTGAGTTTTTAATTTATGAACTGAATTTTTTTCCCTTTCTGTTATATCATGTATTGATATAAAACTGCCTAATTTTTAATTTTCATATTTTTTAGATTGGAACCTTCAAATAAGTGCTCAGCAAAGATCCGGAAAATCTTGTATGAGAGGCTTGAGCCTACTGGATACAACTGGAAGTTAGTTTCGGAAGAAACTAAAAGGTTTTATTTTGAAGAATTCAAGGTAATTATCTCTTTTAATGTCGTTCTCCTACATGCTGATTCCAGTTCAAATATAATCTCCTACATGAATGAGTTTTTATATGTTCCCTTACATTTATTGTTGCTCCTTGTGCACCATGCTTGTTGTTTTTGTGCAAAAGCCGTAGTCCTTGAAAAGGCCAAAATAAAATGGACTGAAAAATTCTAAATGTTTTTGTCCTAATGTTACAATTTTTACCAGATGTTTTTGTACTAATGTGTACACCCACAAAGCCATATTTTAAAAAATTTATCATTAATATATAAAGATATCCTCTTTAAGAAAAATCTTAAAGATAAATAGAGATCCACATAAAAATATTATCATTTACTTACTTTGTTCCAAACTTAAAAAAAAATTGAATTATTTTACATCCCCCGACATAAATAAATATATAGGGAGAAGAAATAGTGTGGAGTGAAATTATACATTATCATAAAATTAGTCTTGAACTGGTTTGAAATTAACAATTGTTTGTTGTAGAAATACTTTGTGTGGAGGCAATCAGATGCTATCATACAGAAGGGCTGGCTAGATAACGTAAGGAAGAAGTATTCGGAGGTTGTCTGTCTAGCTCATGCTGATTGGAAAAAAGATGAACAACCGGATAACAGAATTGGCATGGATGTTTACTTGAGCTGGATAGAGTTCTGGAAAACCCCAGCATTCAAAAAGAAGTCTAAAACTCAGAAAAATAATCGTTGTAGCGGGGTTGATGGTCGTCCTTCGACACATACAAGCGGTTCAGCTTCTCATAGGACTGTTGCAGCTCGTTTGGTAAGGTCGTCCATGTAGTTTCGGTAGAGATTTTCAACTAATTTATTAACTTGGATACTACTGTACTCTAAAATCTGAATATATATGTTTTGCAGAATGTTAAGTTGAAACGTAAACCAACTGCTGATATAGTGTTTCGTGTGTGTCACATGAGACATTTGAAAAACAAGAAGGATCCAATTGGATTATATGATGAAGAAGATTACGAGGATTACGAGAATGATGGGGATGACGAGAATGGGGAGAATTCAAGTGTCAAAAATTTATGGATTGACAAAAAAAGCCAACAAACATATGTGAGCATTATTTTATAATTTTGTGAATGTGCATATAAATATTAGTAAAATAAATCAATTAGTGTTCATCCATATATCGGATCGCATATATTCAAAATTTCGCATGATAGTAATTATTTATTATAAGTTATATTAGTAGCGTGTTATACCCTTGAAATTGGTAGTCTGTTGCCAAAATTTTAGATTGGTAGTTATTCTTGCTGATTGGGTCAAATATGTTATATGTAGTTATGATCTCCCTGTTGACATTGATTTTGAGTAAGCAGCACATATGTGAAATGTTGTTCTTCTTGGTTAATTGTTAATTATTATTGTATATACAAGAAGCGTTTGTAAAGCTTCATGAGCAGTGTGAGAAAAGTGGGCAGCCCGTGGATAGGAATGCATTGTTTCTCGAAGCGGTTGGAGGGGCTGACAAAAGAAAAAGGGTGTATGGACTTGGTTCATCACAAAGCCTTTTCTATCGTTCTGAGGAAGGCATGCACTTCATCCTTCACCAATGAAGAAAATCAAAAGTTGCAAGAAGAACTGAAAGAGATGAAGGATCGGGTGAAAGCAATGGAAAGTCAACTAGCCATGATTATTGAGGCTAATTCAGTCCGACGCACTCAGCCAGCTACTAATGATTCAGATGGTGAGAACGGCGACAATGAGTAATTAAGTTAGTATGTTAATGTTGCACTTTTGGATATGATATGTAAGACTGCCAAGTATGTATGGTTATTTTGGATATGATATGTAAGACTGCCAAGTATGGCTATTTTGGATGTGATGTGTGCCAAGTATGGCTATTGTGGTTTTGATGTTTAATTCTACTATTTTATAGGACAGTGATGTTGAGACTCTGAAATGTCCTATTTAATGAAATGCTGGCTATTATTTAAGATAATGTCATCTTTTGGATTTTATTATTACGTTTAAATTAATGTACAGGTTTGAGAA
Source organism: Saposhnikovia divaricata (assembly GCA_036435485.1). Classification (NCBI taxonomy): domain Eukaryota; kingdom Viridiplantae; phylum Streptophyta; class Magnoliopsida; order Apiales; family Apiaceae; genus Saposhnikovia; species Saposhnikovia divaricata. The sequence goes on along the minus strand of CM071594.1, from coordinate 45,944,239 downwards.
AAAAAAAGAAATTTGTTTGTACCAACAAATACTGTCTGCAAAAAAAATGATAAACTTACCAACGGATTATTCCGTGAAGACTTTGTTGCTACTTTTAACTGCTTTTAGCAACCTTGCTCTTAGCAACATATAATCCGTTACGAAATTGTTGCAACCTTGCTTTTAGCAACATATAATCCGTTACGAAATTGTTGCAAAGTATTGCCAACGGATAATTGCGTTGGGATATTGCCAACGGAAGTTCGTTGGGAAAAATGTTGCTGCCAAATACCAACCAAATATTCCGTCTCCATATTGGTCAATTATGAAACATGAGCTCTATTAGTAGGTAGTTGGTATTCCATTGGTAAATTTAGTAATGAAATATAAATCCGTTGGCAATGACTTCCCGACGACAGATATCTCGACCATTATGTTTCATTGGCATTCCGTTGGCAAATACAATTACCAACCGATTGGCTTAACTTGCCAACGGATTTTTCCGTTGTCAAAACTCAAATATCTTGTGGTGTTGGCCTTTCAAGTCTTTGTAACTTAAGACTTTTGATTTTCTAGATCCTTGTAACTTATATCTTGAGAGCCTATAAATAGGCACCTTGTTCCAACTTGTGATGAATGCTTCAAAGTAATATAATTTCCCTTCTTGATCTCTCTCTATATATCTATTATATATTATTACTAATGATATATTTACAACAAAGTTCAAATTATAATAAAATTAACAAATTTGACCTTCAAATTAAATTAATCAATTTGACAAGAATTATAATTTTATGACATCTCTAATCCGGAAGAGAACCTTTGTGTATCTATCCCTGTTAAAAAACAATTGTACAATTCATTGGTTAAATTAGAAAATAAATTAATTGGTTTAGATGTCGTTTGAATAATGAGATTTTAATATAATTAATAGGAATGTAAATGAGATTTTAAAAAAGAAATTTATTAGAATATTATTTTTAATACTGTAAGCCATATTGTAATGTCACGAACCAAACAATTCATTATTTACTTTTGAATTTGAAAATCAATATATTTATTATAATATAATAAGTACAATAAACTAACATCAATTTAACATCATGAAAAATATTTAAGAGAGCGATGCCAATTTAATATAGTTAATGTACGAAAACATTTAAATGTGATTTATGTAATAAATTTTAAAATGTTATGCGATAACTCCTTCAAAAAAATAGTATGCGATAAATTTTAAAGAATATCTTTATAACTTATTACCTTAGTTAATTATTTAATATAATTGAAAAAGTGTTAAATTGTTAATAGATTTTCAGGGTACTTAATGTCTTACGTTGCTGCACAATATATTATATCTTCATGTTCTACACATAAAATTTATATCTTCATATTTTTAAATTTTTTTTATCATTGTATTCATTAAATGAGAGGAGCATATATAACAGGATAATAAGGCCGAAAAGTAAAGCATCATATGGAATAATGGAATATCACATTCTTTACAAAATAAGAAAACTCTAGCTTGGATCGTATAACACTGCATCATATATGGCCTTTACCAACACCTAAAACCAATGTTGGCATGTAAAATGCAGCCTTAGATGCTTAATTTTGATGTAAACCAACATTATATTTTGATGTTGCAATACATTTCAATGTATGTTTCCTTAAATATTTTTGGTTAACAAAGCCAACACTTAAAATGATGTTACCATAGACACGAAAAAAAATGTTGAAAATGAACCGGGAGAAAGTGAAATATTTGGGGGGGGGGGGAAATGAAATATTTGGGGGAGGGAAATGAAATATTTGTAGCCGGGTAATAATTTGGGGAAAAATGAAATACACTCTCATTTTAGTCAATACACTCTCATCTCTCTCATACACTCTTATCTCTCTCATACGCTCTCATCTTATCTCTCTCAGGCAACTCTCTCTCTCTCTCTCTCTCTCTCTCTCTCTCAATCTTTAATTTCTCTCTCACTCTCTCTCGTTCTCAATCTATATCTATATTTCTCATTCTCTCGTTCTCAAATTAGGGTACCTGTGGTCTCTCTCTCTCTCTCTCTCTCTCTCTCTCTCTATCTCTCTCTCTCTATATATCTAACAAATATCTTTAGTTTCCCTCTAATTAACAAATACCTGTGGTATCTTTGGTTAACAAATATATCTAATTTCTCTCTCACTCACTCTTTCTGTGAAGCTTGCTGTGTGGTTACGAATTTGAAGCTTGCTGTGTGGTAAGAAAATCCTAATTTGTAGATGTATTAATTCACTTATGAACCCTAATTTTGTATTAATTTAAGATTTGTAAATCCTAAAATTTGGGGGATTTTTTAATTTTTTCAGTATTTTACGAAACCTAATTTATTGATTGTTTTTTGTTTTGATTTTATGTTTGTGGTAGCATAAACATAATTTTGTGTTTGTCCGTGTAGCATGAACTGTTTTACTCTATTACTCTGTTTTATATCCTTAATGTTACTCTTTTTTTTTACTCTCAGTGTTATTTTGATGAAGTGTGTAAGTATGAACTGTTGGAGAGCCAGATAAACTGTGTAAGTATTTTTTTTTAGTCTCAAGTATGATGGAAAGTTTATTGAATCCTTTCTCAAAGGTATAATTTTGAGTTTGTATTATTAAAAAAGTAATGGCTCCCTGTAGTTTGAGGTTACTGATTAAAATCGGTTTTGCAGTTTTTGATTTTCTAAAGACCTAATTTGACAAGCATAATAAGCGTATAGTTGAACTAGTAAGATTTAGTAAATTAATGTATTTACAGTTTTTTCGATCATCGCTTTCAACTTGAATCAAGTGACACACATTTCTTGGTTGACAAATCCTAACAGTATTAACCTCGGCCTTACTTTTCAAAAAGAGGCACCTTAATTATTTTTTAGTAAAAAGATTATTTCTCGTATTCTTTTCAAAAAGAGACACCTTAATTATTTTTTAGTAAAAATGGTTCTTTTCTCTATTCTTCTAACAGTTGATATTTGCTTTTGCAGAATGATGAGGTGGCAACTACATGGCTCAACAATGATGCAGTAAGAAAAGCACTCCATGCCAGGCCAGTATGTTATATATTTATTTGAATGTATCTTACAATTTTGATAATTAGCTTAACGACAAGCTTCAAAATAGTATTTTCTTTACAAAAGTCAGAAGTATGCATTTTCATATGATATAGTCATATTAATTTGCGGTCAGAATGTGTTATTATCTTAACATTACTAAAAATTTAAATCTAGCAATCTGGATCTTAGGACTTATGCACTAGCAAATTATCTTACAACCATGATGTTGGAAGCATGATTTCCCTCTAAATAAACCTTAAACCTAGGGATATCGTGCTCTTATTTTCAGGTACACATATAAACACTCTTAATTCAGTTTGCTTCTGTTTAATTGGGTGTTGGATTCAAGGTCCGACGTCCTAAAATAGCTGGGAACTGGGATACCTACATAATCGTAGTTAAGCAGTTAACTAATGAAATGGTCAGACTTAATTATTGTGACCGCATTTAACTGCTTCATATTTTTTTGTTAAAGTTTGGATTTAAAGTTTGGATTCAATTAAAACAAATATGTATGTTTGTATTCACAAATGACAATGCATATTCCAGTGGAGACCATGATATGTGCGTGCCATATACTGGAAGCCAAGCATGTACCAGTTCACTTGGATACAAGATTGTTGATGATTGGAGGCCATGGCTATCTAAGGACAAGTTGCTGGGTATGTTATGTATCTTACACAAAGCTCATTTTTGGAATCATATTTGGCATGATATATTATTTGAGATTTTTGTTTCAGAAATAAAAAATGTGAACTATTAAATCAACTTACAAAAACTCATATTGAAGCCAAAATATAGTTTTAGTTTCTGCTTTGCAGCCCTCTCTAGAAGGAGAGCGAGCGTCATTCTTGATTTACAATTTATATATGTAATGTAGATTGCTTCTTTGATCTGCGACACATTATATGATTTAGAATTTAGCCTAACGGATTACTTTTCGGGATAGTTCTAAGAGCAAGTTTTGTAAATAAATTCACATTTGTAAAAGTTTAGTCCGAGAAATCTGAGTAAGTTTGTTTTATTATTATACAGAGTGCCGTTCTGGAGCTTATGGAATGAAGCAAAATTAAATAAAAGAATCTGAAAAAGGGCATTTGCTGAAATATAGGGATGTAGTATAAACAATTTAGCTCCTGAGGACCAGGAGGAATGTAAACGACAGGGGGCATGGCACACTCACAATGAAAAGTAATAACACTGATGGACTTGTTTTCCAAAGCTCAAAGGATAAATTTATTAAACAGTGTGTGTATTTTTCTTTCTTTTCTTTGATTTGCATGTGCAGCTGGGATCACTAAAGATGTCTGGACAGTAGAATGTAAGAAAAGCTGTGGGTAGCAGTAGAAAAAAGTTCAGCTTTCACATGCAGTTTGCATCTCTGAAAGACCAAGTTTTGGTAGGTGGGGATATGGATTAAATTTGGTTGTTAGCTGATAAACATCCAACTAAACATATCATTACTTTTGTGCTTATAATGGTTGTCTTTGGAATCCCTGTAAGTGTTACCCTGGTCCTTGGAAGGTGCTCATGGTCCTTGGAAAGTGCTCTGTCTTTTGATGACCTAATCTGTAACTCACGGAATCTGGATGTTAGTCTATTGATGTTAGTATTATAGGTTTGACTTGTTGTATGTCCAACCATGACTTTGTATTCACTAATTTGGCATGTTTGAAGTTAAGAAATAGACTATTTCTTTTGACATATTTTTGTTTTAGTTCAAAGAGTTTTTATGATTTAAGTGTGATTTTGGTTTATGATTATGAATTTTGGTAACAAAAATTAAGATGTTGCCAATAAATAAAAGTGTTTTTCTAATATATATGTGCTGTAGATAAATTAAAACTATTGGTTTCTAAAATATGAAAAAGTGTTTAATAAAAAAAATGTTGGAATAAGTGAAAAGATGTTGCACAAATTTTAAAAGTGTTCAATAAACAAGATGTTGCAATAAAGCTGAAAAGGTGTTGCCCAAAAAAAAGTGTAGATAAACCAGTGTTGCTGTAAGAAGAAATGATGTTGGAATAGGGTCTATGGTAACATTGTATTTGGTGTTGCTGTAGACCATAAATTATTGGCAAAAATAACTAAGTCAACATATATAACGATGTAGCCATAAAATTGGAAAAAGTGTTGACTTATCACCTAAGGCTACGGGACAATATCCAACACCACCAAATCTGGAAAAAGTGTAGCCTTAGACCAATTTTTGGCTTATGGCAACATTATTCAAGATTTTTTACACTTTTTTCAGGTGTTGGTAAAGACCATATTTGCTGTAGTGTAACCTTGCTTGATCTTACACAAGGTCAAGGATTTAATTTTCCTCCTTCTCATAAAAGTGTTGGAGAGAAACTTGTTCCTTAGAATGTGGTGATGAAAAACAAGACAGGCAATTGTAAGACCCACATGCTGATTTGTTCAAAGGGCATTTGTAACAGCCTGACTTTTCGGACTATTAATTCTAAATCGAAAACTAGAATAAAACAGATTTTATTAAACCAAAAGTCAATTACAAAGGTACTTATTACAATAGCGCAGCTAACAATGACAATCTACTCCGAACCTAAGATCCTTGAACTCCATTGCTATCCTACTCGATCTTACACCGAACCTGAAAATTGAAAGTAATGAGCTATGCCCAGCAAGTAACCAATCGATCCAACTAGTTAGGCCAAGTAACACATATAATACAAGATAGTGTAATATTCAATACGATATAATAAAGATATACGAAACATTATTCACTTATGATGCACTTATTATTATTCAATACAATTCGATGGCACATAACAGCAATAACTTGAAACCCATAATTCATACCACGACCACTACAACCCGGTGATAGAGGTCCTAAATTTTTAGAAAACTATCACTACAACCCGGTGACTCGGTCCTTATTCTTATTTTCGCAAACCATGGCATAAATCAGAGTCCCAAAATTATCGTTTACACGTAGCACATAACAATAATACATATAACTTCAAAACATAATCACTTAGCCCAAGTTTTGATAACAAATACGTACACATAACACATAATTTTGAAAACACTAGTAAAATCAATTAGAAACTTACCTCTAAACGGAAAAACAAGAATCCAAACACATGTAACCACTCCTGATCAGATCTGTATTTTGACTTTTTTAACCATCTAAACGATATTTTCTTGAAAGTCTCAAAGAACGAAAGTTGTAGAGCACGAAAAGATCTTTACGACAAGTCTAGAATCAACAAATTCTAACTTACGAAGAATTTTCTACGAATTTTACAAGTCTGCTGATTTGTGTGAAGAATAGACCTACGAATTTTGATAATAAAGATGAAAAAGAAGAATAAGATGTATTTATAATGTTACAAAACCCTATATCCAAACCTACAAGTTATCTGTATTCAAATCCGATCCAAATTTTAGGCCCAATTAAGCTAAACCAATTTTACATCCTAATTATTATCTAATTTTAATCCTTTATTCTATTATTCTTTTATTATTACTAATCTAAAAATTACGGGATATTACATACTACCCTCCTTAAAAAGAATTTGGTCCCCAAATTCTCAAACTCCTATAATCCAAATGTTTGTGACACATCTATTCCTAAATTTCAAGTCCTAAACGATAGTCTAAAGGATCGCATCCTAGAGAATGTACTGGTCCCATACCTAATACATTTTGAAGGACAGCCTGCTCGGATACCAACTGCAACAACCCGACTTTTCGGAGTATTAATTCTAAATCGAAAAAAAGAATAAAACAGATTTTATTAAACCAAAAGTCAATTACAAAGGTGCTTATTACAATAGCGCAGCTAACAATGACAATCTACTCCGAACCTAAGATCCTTGAACTCCAATGCTATCCTACTCGATCTTACACCGAACCTGAAAATTGTAAGTAATGAGCTATACAGCCTAGCAAGTAACCAATCTATCCAACTACTAAGGCCAAGTAACACATATAATACAAGATAGTGTAATATTCAATACGATATAATAACGATATACGAAACATTATTCACTTATGATGCACTTATTATTATTCGATACAATTCGATGGCACATAACAACAACAACTTGAAACCCAAAATTCATACCACGACCACTACAACCCGGTGATAACGGTCCTAAATTTTTAGAAAACTATCACTACAACCCGAGGACTCGGTCCTTATTCTTATTTTCGCAAACCATGGCATAAATCAGAGTCCCAAAATTATCGTTTACACATAGCACATAACAATAATACATATAACTTCAAAACATAATCACTTAGCCCAAGTTTTGATAACAAATACGTACACATAACACATAATTTTGAAAACACCAGTAAAATCAATTAGAAACTTACCTCTAAACGGAAAAACAAGAATCCAAAACATGTAACCACTCCTGGTCAGATCTGTATTTTGACCTTTTTAACCCTCTAAACGATATTTTCTTGAAAGTCTCAAAGAACGAAAGTTGTAGAGCACGAAAAGATCTTTCCGACAAGTCTAGAATCAACAAATTCTAACTTACAAAGAATTTTCTACGAATTTTACAAGTCTGCTGATTTGTGTGAAGAATAGACCTACGAATTTTGATAATAAAGATGAAGAAGAAGAATAAGATGTATTTATAATGTTACAAAACCCTATATCCAAACCTACAAGTTATCTGTATTCAAATCCGATCCATATTTTAGGCCCAATTAAGCTAAACCAATTTTACATCCTAATTATTATCTAATTTTAATCCTTTATTCTATTATTCTTTTATTATTACTAATCTAAAAATTACGGGATATTACATACTACCCTCCTTAAAAAGAATTTGGTCCCCAAATTCTCAAACTCCTATAATCCAAATGTTTGTGACACATCTATTCCTAAATTTCAAGTCCTAAACGATAGTCTAAAGGATCGCATCCTAGAGAATGTACTGGTCCCATACCTAATACATTTTGAAGGACAGCCTGCTCGGATACCAACTGCAACAACCCGACTTTTCGGACTATTAATTCTAAATCGAAAACAAGAATAAAACAGATTTTATTAAACCAAAAGTCAATTACAAAGGTGCTTATTACAATAGCGCAGCTAACAATGACAATCTACTCCGAACCTAAGATCCTTGAACTCCAATGCTATCCTACTCGATCTTACACCGAACCTGAAAATTGTAAGTAATGAGCTATATAGCCTAGCAAGTAACCAATCTATCCAACTAGTAAGGCCAAGTAACACATATAATACAAGATAGTGTAATATTCAATACGATATAATAACGATATACGAAACATTATTCACTTATGATGCACTTATTATTATTCGATACAATTCGATGGCACATAACAACAATAACTTGAAACTCATAATTCATACCACGACCACTACAACCCGGTGATAACGGTCCTAAATTTTTAGAAAACTATCACTACAACCCGATGACTCGGTCCTTATTCTTATTTTCGCAAACCATGGCATAAATCAGAGTCCCAAAATTATCGTTTACACATAGCACATAACAATAATACATATAACTTCAAAACACAATCACTTAGCCCAAGTTTTGATAACAAATACGTACACATAACACATAATTTTGAAAATACTAGTAAAATCAATTAGAAACTTACCTCTAAACGAAAAAACAAGAATCCAAAACATTTAACCACTCCTGAACAGATCTATATTTTGACTTTTTTAACCCTCTAAATGATATTTTCTTGAAAGTCTAAAAGAACGAAAGTTGTAGAGCACGAAAAGATCTTTCCGTCAAGTCTAGAATCAACAAATTCTAACTTACGATGAATTTTATACGAATTTTACAAGTCTGCTGATTTGTGTGAAGAATAGACCTACGAATTTTGATAATAAAGATGAAGAAGAAGAATAATATGTATTTATAATGTTACAAAACCCTATATCCAAACCTACAAGTTATCTGTATTCAAATCCGATCCATATTTCAGGCCCAATTAAGCTAAACCAATTTTACATCCTAATTATTATCTAATTTTAATCCTTTATTCTGTTATTCTTTTATTATTACTAATCTAAAAATTACGGGATATTACATATAACAGCCCGACTTTTCGGACTATTAATTCTAAATCGAAAACTGGAATAAAACAGATTTTATTAAACCAAAAGTCAATTACAAAGGTATTAATTACAATAGCGCAGCTAACAATGACAATCTACTCCGAACCTAAGATCCTTGAACTCCAATGCTATCTTACTCGATCTTACACCGAACCTGAAAATTGTAAGTAATGAGCTATACAGCCCAGCAAGTAACCAATCGATCCAACTACTAAGGCCAAGTAACACATATAGTACAAGATAGTGTAATATTCAATACGATATAATAACGATATACGAAACATTATTAACTTATGATGCATTTATTATTATTCGATACAATTCGATGGCACATAACAACAATAACTTGAAACCCATAATACATACCACGATCACTACAACCCGGTGATAACGGTCCTAAATTTTTAGAAAACTATCACTACAACCCGATGACTCGGTCCTTATTCTTATTTTCGCAAACCATGGCATAAATCAGAGTCCAAAAATTATCGTTTACACATAAAACATAACAATAATACATATAACTTCAAAAGCTAATCACTTAGCCCAAGTTTTGATAACAAATACGTACACATAACGCATAATTTTGAAAACACTAGTAAAATCAATTAGAAACTTACCTCTAAACGGAAAAACAAGAATCCAAAACATGTAACCATTCCTGATCAGATCTGTATTTTGACTTTTTTAACCCTCTAAACGATATTTTCTTGAAAGTCTAAAAAAACGAAAGTTGTAGAGCACGAAAAGATCTTTCCGACAAGTCTAGAATCAACAAATTCTAACTTACGATGAATTTTCTACGAATTTTACAATTCTGCTGATTTGTGTGAAGAATAGACCTACGAATTTTGATAATAAAGATGAAGAAGAAGAATAAGATGTATTTATAATGTTACAAAACCCTATATCCAAACCTACAAGTTATCTGTATTCAAATCCGATCCATATTTTAGGCCCAATTAAGCTAAACCAATTTTACATCCTAATTATTATCTAATTTTAATCCTTTATTCTATTATTCTTTTATTATTACTAATCTAAAAATTACGGGATTTTACATATAACAGCCCGACTTTTCGGACTATTAATTCTAAATCGAAAACTAGAATAAAACAGATTTTATTAAACCAAAAGTCAATTACAAAGGTACTTATTACAATAGCGCAGCTAACAATGACAATCTACTCCGAACCTAAGATCCTTGAACTCCAATGCTATCCTACTCGATCTTACACCGAACCTGAAAATTGTTAGTAATGAGCTATACAGCCCAGCAAGTAACCAATCGATCCAACTACTAAGGCCAAGTAACACATATAATACAAGATAGTGTAATATTCAATACGATATAATAACGATATACGAAACATTATTCACTTATGATGCACTTATTATTATTCGATACAATTCGATGGCACATAACAACAATAACTTGAAACCCATCATTCATACCACGACCACTACAACCCGGTGATAACGGTCCTAAATTTTTAGAAAACTATCACTACAACCCGATGACTCGGTCCTTATTCTTATTTTCGCAAACCATGGCATAAATCAGAGTCCAAAAATTATCGTTTACACATAAAACATAACAATTATACATATAACTTCAAAAGATAATCACTTAGCCCAAGTTTTGATAACAAATACGTACACATAACACATAATTTTGAAAATACTAGTAAAATCAATTAGAAACTTACCTCTAAACGGAAAAACCAGAATCCAAAACATGTAACCACTCCTGATCAGATCTGTATTTTGACTTTTTTAACCCTCTAAACGATATTTTCTTGAAAGTCTAAAAGAACGAAAGTTGTAGAGCACGAAAAGATCTTTCCGACAAGTCTAGAATCAACAAATTCTAACTTACGATGAATTTTCTACGAATTTTACAAGTCTGCTGATTTGTGTGAAGAATAGACCTACGAATTTTGATAATAAAGATGAAGAAGAAGAATAAATGTATTTATAATGTTACAAAACCCTATATCCAAACCTACAAGTTATCTGTATTCAAATCCGATCCATATTTTAGGCCCAATTAAGCTAAACCAATTTTACATCCTAATTATTATCTAATTTTAATCCTTTATTCTATTATTCTTTTATTATTACTAATCTAAAAATTACGGGATATTACATATAACAACCCGACTTTTCGGACTATTAATTCTAAATCGAAAACTATAATAAAACAGATTTTATTAAACCAAAAGTCAATTACAAAGGTACTAATTACAATAACGCAGCTAACAATGACAATCTACTCCAAACCTAAGATCCTTGAACTCCAATGCTATCCTACTCGATCTTACACCGAACCTGAAAATTGTAAGTAATGAGCTATACAGCCCAGCAAGTAACCAATCGATCCAACTACTAAGGCCAAGTAACACATATAGTACAAGATAGTGTAATATTCAATACGATATAATAACGATATACGAAACATTATTCACTTATGATGCACTTATTATTATTCGGTACAATTCGATGGCACATAACAACAATAACTTGAAACCCATAATACATACCACGACCACTACAACCCGGTGATAACGGTCCTAAATTTTTAGAAAACTATCACTACAACCCGATGACTCGGTCCTTATTCTTATTTTCGCAAACCATGGCATAAATCAGAGTCCAAAAATTATCGTTTACACGTAAAACATAACAATAATACATATAACTTCAAAAGATAATCACTTAGCCCAAGTTTTGATAACAAATACGTACACATAACACATAATTTTGAAAACACTAGTAAAATCATTTAGAAACTTACCTCTAAACGGAAAAACAAGAATCCAAAACATGTAACCACTCCTGATCAGATCTGTATTTTGACTTTTTTAACCCTCTAAACGATATTTTATTGAAATTCTAAAAAAACGAAAGTTGTAGAGCACGAAAAAATCTTTCCGACAAGTCTAAAATCAACAAATTCTAACTTACGATGAATTTTCTACGAATTTTACAAGTCTGCTGATTTGTGTGAAGAATAGACCTACGAATTTTGATAATAAAGATGAAGAAGAAGAATAAGATGTATTTATAATGTTACAAAACCCTATATCCAAACCTACAAGTTATCTGTATTCAAATCCGATCCATATTTTAGGCCCAATTAAGCTAAACCAATTTTACATCCTAATTATTATCTAATTTTAATCCTTTATTCTATTATTCTTTTATTATTACTAATCTAAAAATTACGGGATATTACATATAACAGCCCGACTTTTCGGACTATTAATTCTAAATCGAAAACTAGAATAAAACAGATTTTATTAAACCAAAAGTCAATTACAAAGGTACTTATTACAATAGCGCAGCTAACAATGACAATCTACTCCGAACCTAAGATCCTTGAATCCAATGCTATCCTACTCGATCTTACACCAAACCTGAAAATTGTAAGTAATGAGCTATACAGCCCAGCAAGTAACCAATCGATTCAACTACTAAGGCCAAGTAACACATATAATACAAGATAGTGTAATATTCAATACGATATAATAAAGATATACGAAACATTATTCACTTATGATGCACTTATTATTATTGGACACAATTCGATGGCACATAACAACAATAACTTGAAACCCATAATTCATACCACGACCACTACAACCGGGTGATAACGGTCCAAAATTTTTAGAAAACTATCACTACAACCCGATGACTCGGTCCTTATTCTTATTTTCGCAAACCATGGCATAAATCAGAGTCCAAAAATTATCGTTTACACATAAAACATAACAATAATACATATAACTTCAAAAGATAATCACTTAGCCCAAGTTTTGATAACAAATACGTACACATAACACATAATTTTGAAAATACTAGTAAAATCAATTAGAAACTTACCTCTAAACGGAAAAACAAGAATCCAAAACATGTAACCACTCCTGATCAGATCTGTATTTTGACTTTTTTAACCCTCTAAACGATATTTTCTTGAAAGTCTAAAAGAACGAAAGTTGTAGAGCACGAAAAGATCTTTCCGACAAGTCTAGAATCAACAAATTCTAACTTACGATGAATTTTCTACGAATTTTACAAGTCTGCTGATTTGTGTGAAGAATAGACCTGCGAATTTTGATAATAAAGATGAAGAAGAAGAATAAGATGTATTTATAATGTTACAAAACCCTATATCCAAACCTACAAGTTATCTGTATTCAAATCCGATCCATATTTTAGGCCCAATTAAGCTAAACCAATTTTACATCCTAATTATTATCTAATTTTAATCCTTTATTCTATTATTCTTTTATTATTACTAATCTAAAAATTACGGGATATTACATATAACAGCCCGACTTTTCGGACTATTAATTCTAAATCGAAAACTAGAATAAAACAGATTTTATTAAACCAAAAGTCAATTACAAAGGTACTAATTACAATAACGCAGCTAACAATGACAATTTACTCCGAACCTAAGATCCTTGAACTCCAATGCTATCCTACTCGATCTTACACCAAACCTGAAAATTGTAAGTAATGAGCTATACAGCCCAGCAAGTAACCAATCGATCCAACTACTAAGGCCAAGTAACACATATAATACAAGATAGTGTAATATTCAATACGATATAATAAAGATATACGAAACATTATTCACTTATGATGCACTTATTATTATTCGACACAATTCGATGGCACATAACAACAATAACTTGAAACCCATAATTCATACCACGACCACTACAACCGGGTGATAACGGTCCTAAATTTTTAGAAAACTATCACTACAACCCGATGACTCGGTCCTTATTCTTATTTTCGCAAACCATGGCATAAATCAGAGTCCAAAAATTATCGTTTACACATAAAACATAACAATAATACATATAACTTCAAAAGATAATCACTTAGCCCAAGTTTTGATAACAAATACGTACACATAACACATAATTTTGAAAATACTAGTAAAATCAATTAGAAACTTACCTCTAAACGGAAAAACAAGAATCCAAAACATGTAACCACTCCTGATCAGATCTGTATTTTGACTTTTTTAACCCTCTAAACGATATTTTCTTGAAAGTCTAAAAGAACGAAAGTTGTAGAGCACGAAAAGATCTTTCCGACAAGTCTAGAATCAACAAATTCTAACTTACGATGAATTTTCTACGAATTTTACAAGTCTGCTGATTTGTGTGAAGAATAGACCTACGAATTTTGATAATAAAGATGAAGAAGAAGAATAAGATGTATTTATAATGTTACAAAACCCTATATCCAAACCTACAAGTTATCTGTATTCAAATCCGATCCATATTTTAGGCCCAATTAAGCTAAACCAATTTTACATCCTAATTATTATCTAATTTTAATCCTTTATTCTATTATTCTTTTATTATTACTAATCTAAAAATTACGGGATATTACATATAACAGCCCGACTTTTCGGACTATTAATTCTAAATCGAAAACTAGAATAAAACAGATTTTATTAAACCAAAAGTCAATTACAAAGGTACTAATTACAATAACGCAGCTAACAATGACAATCTACTCCGAACCTAAGATCCTTGAACTCCAATGCTATCCTACTCGATCTTACACCGAACCTGAAAATTGTAAGTAATGAGCTATACAGCCCAGCAAGTAACCAATCGATCCAACTACTAAGGCCAAGTAACACATATAGTACAAGATAGTGTAATATTCAATACGATATAATAACGATATACGAAACATTATTCACTTATGATGCACTTATTATTATTCGATACAATTCGATGACACATAACAACAATAACTTGAAACCCATAATACATACCACGACCACTACAACCCGGTGATAACGGCCCTAAATTTTTAGAAAACTATCACTACAACCCGATGACTCGGTCCTTATTCTTATTTTCGCAAACCATGGCATAAATCAGAGTCCAAAAATTATCGTTTACACATAAAACATAACAATAATACATATAACTTCAAAAGATAATCACTTAGCCCAAGTTTTGATAACAAATACGTACACATAACACATAATTTTGAAAATACTAGTAAAATCAATTAGAAACTTACCTCTAAACGGAAAAACAAGAATCCAAAACATGTAACCACTCCTGATCAGATCTGTATTTTGACTTTTTTAACCCTCTAAACGATATTTTCTTGAAAGTCTAAAAGAACGAAAGTTGTAGAGCACGAAAAGATCTTTCCGACAAGTCTAGAATCAACAAATTCTAACTTACGATGAATTTTCTACGAATTTTACAAGTCTGCTGATTTGTGTGAAGAATAGACCTACGAATTTTGATAATAAAGATGAAGAAGAAGAATAAGATGTATTTATAATGTTACAAAACCCTATATCCAAACCTACAAGTTATCTGTATTCAAATCCGATCCATATTTTAGGCCCAATTAAGCTAAACCAATTTTACATCCTAATTATTATCTAATTTTAATCCTTTATTCTATTATTCTTTTATTATTACTAATCTAAAAATTACGGGATTTTACATATAACAGCCCGACTTTTCGGACTATTAATTCTAAATCGAAAACTAGAATAAAACAGATTTTATTAAACCAAAAGTCAATTACAAAGGTACTTATTACAATAGCGCAGCTAACAATGACAATCTACTCCGAACCTAAGATCCTTGAACTCCAATGCTATCCTACTCGATCTTACACCGAACCTGAAAATTGTTAGTAATGAGCTATACAGCCCAGCAAGTAACCAATCGATCCAACTACTAAGGCCAAGTAACACATATAATACAAGATAGTGTAATATTCAATACGATATAATAACGATATACGAAACATTATTCACTTATGATGCACTTATTATTATTCGATACAATTCGATGGCACATAACAACAATAACTTGAAACCCATCATTCATACCACGACCACTACAACCCGGTGATAACGGTCCTAAATTTTTAGAAAACTATCACTACAACCCGATGACTCGGTCCTTATTCTTATTTTCGCAAACCATGGCATAAATCAGAGTCCAAAAATTATCGTTTACACATAAAACATAACAATTATACATATAACTTCAAAAGATAATCACTTAGCCCAAGTTTTGATAACAAATACGTACACATAACACATAATTTTGAAAATACTAGTAAAATCAATTAGAAACTTACCTCTAAACGGAAAAACCAGAATCCAAAACATGTAACCACTCCTGATCAGATCTGTATTTTGACTTTTTTAACCCTCTAAACGATATTTTCTTGAAAGTCTAAAAGAACGAAAGTTGTAGAGCACGAAAAGATCTTTCCGACAAGTCTAGAATCAACAAATTCTAACTTACGATGAATTTTCTACGAATTTTACAAGTCTGCTGATTTGTGTGAAGAATAGACCTACGAATTTTGATAATAAAGATGAAGAAGAAGAATAAATGTATTTATAATGTTACAAAACCCTATATCCAAACCTACAAGTTATCTGTATTCAAATCCGATCCATATTTTAGGCCAAATTAAGCTAAACCAATTTTACATCCTAATTATTATCTAATTTTAATCCTTTATTCTATTATTCTTTTATTATTACTAATCTAAAAATTACGGGATATTACATATAACAACCCGACTTTTCGGACTATTAATTCTAAATCGAAAACTATAATAAAACAGATTTTATTAAACCAAAAGTCAATTACAAAGGTACTAATTACAATAACGCAGCTAACAATGACAATCTACTCCAAACCTAAGATCCTTGAACTCCAATGCTATCCTACTCGATCTTACACCGAACCTGAAAATTGTAAGTAATGAGCTATACAGCCCAGCAAGTAACCAATCGATCCAACTACTAAGGCCAAGTAACACATATAGTACAAGATAGTGTAATATTCAATACGATATAATAACGATATACGAAACATTATTCACTTATGATGCACTTATTATTATTCGGTACAATTCGATGGCACATAACAACAATAACTTGAAACCCATAATACATACCACGACCACTACAACCCGGTGATAACGATCCTAAATTTTTAGAAAACTATCACTACAACCCGATGACTCGGTCCTTATTCTTATTTTCGCAAACCATGGCATAAATCAGAGTCCAAAAATTATCGTTTACACGTAAAACATAACAATAATACATATAACTTCAAAAGATAATCACTTAGCCCAAGTTTTGATAACAAATACGTACACATAACACATAATTTTGAAAACACTAGTAAAATCAATTAGAAACTTACCTCTAAACGGAAAAACAAGAATCCAAAACATGTAACCACTCCTGATCAGATCTGTATTTTGACTTTTTTAACCCTCTAAACGATATTTTATTGAAATTCTAAAAAAACGAAAGTTGTAGAGCACGAAAAAATCTTTCCGACAAGTCTAAAATCAACAAATTCTAACTTACGATGAATTTTCTACGAATTTTACAAGTCTGCTGATTTGTGTGAAGAATAGACCTACGAATTTTGATAATAAAGATGAAGAAGAAGAATAAGATGTATTTATAATGTTACAAAACCCTATATCCAAACCTACAAGTTATCTGTATTCAAATCCGATCCATATTTTAGGCCCAATTAAGCTAAACCAATTTTACATCCTAATTATTATCTAATTTTAATCCTTTATTCTATTATTCTTTTATTATTACTAATCTAAAAATTACGGGATATTACATATAACAGCCCGACTTTTCGGACTATTAATTCTAAATCGAAAACTAGAATAAAACAGATTTTATTAAACCAAAAGTCAATTACAAAGGTACTTATTACAATAGCGCAGCTAACAATGACAATCTACTCCGAACCTAAGATCCTTGAATCCAATGCTATCCTACTCGATCTTACACCAAACCTGAAAATTGTAAGTAATGAGCTATACAGCCCAGCAAGTAACCAATCGATTCAACTACTAAGGCCAAGTAACACATATAATACAAGATAGTGTAATATTCAATACGATATAATAAAGATATACGAAACATTATTCACTTATGATGCACTTATTATTATTGGACACAATTCGATGGCACATAACAACAATAACTTGAAACCCATAATTCATACCACGACCACTACAACCGGGTGATAACGGTCCTAAATTTTTAGAAAACTATCACTACAACCCGATGACTCGGTCCTTATTCTTATTTTCGCAAACCATGGCATAAATCAGAGTCCAAAAATTATCGTTTACACGTAAAACATAACAATAATACATATAACATCAAAAGATAATCACTTAGCCCAAGTTTTGATAACAAATACGTACACATAACACATAATTTTGAAAACACTAGTAAAATCAATTAGAAACTTACCTCTAAACGGAAAAACAAGAATCCAAAACATGTAACCACTCCTGATCAGATCTGTATTTTGACTTTTTTAACCCTCTAAACGATATTTTATTGAAATTCTAAAAAAACGAAAGTTGTAGAGCACGAAAAAATCTTTCCGACAAGTCTAAAATCAACAAATTCTAACTTACGATGAATTTTCTACGAATTTTACAAGTCTGCTGATTTGTGTGAAGAATAGACCTACGAATTTTGATAATAAAGATGAAGAAGAAGAATAAGATGTATTTATAATGTTACAAAACCCTATATCCAAACCTACAAGTTATCTGTATTCAAATCCGATCCATATTTTAGGCCCAATTAAGCTAAACCAATTTTACATCCTAATTATTATCTAATTTTAATCCTTTATTCTATTATTCTTTTATTATTACTAATCTAAAAATTACGGGATATTACATATAACAGCCCGACTTTTCGGACTATTAATTCTAAATCGAAAACTAGAATAAAACAGATTTTATTAAACCAAAAGTCAATTACAAAGGTACTTATTACAATAGCGCAGCTAACAATGACAATCTACTCCGAACCTAAGATCCTTGAATCCAATGCTATCCTACTCGATCTTACACCAAACCTGAAAATTATAAGTAATGAGCTATACAGCCCAGCATGTAACCAATCGATTCAACTACTAAGGCCAAGTAACACATATAATACAAGATAGTGTAATATTCAATACGATATAATAAAGATATACGAAACATTATTCACTTATGATGCACTTATTATTATTGGACACAATTCGATGGCACATAACAACAATAACTTGAAACCCATAATTCATACCACGACCACTACAACCGGGTGATAACGGTCCTAAATTTTTAGAAAACTATCACTACAACCCGATGACTCGGTCCTTATTCTTATTTTCGCAAACCATGGCATAAATCAGAGTCCAAAAATTATCGTTTACACATAAAACATAACAATAATACATATAACTTCAAAAGATAATCACTTAGCCCAAGTTTTGATAACAAATACGTACACATAACACATAATTTTGAAAATACTAGTAAAATCAATTAGAAACTTACCTCTAAACGGAAAAACAAGAATCCAAAACATGTAACCACTCCTGATCAGATCTGTATTTTGACTTTTTTAACCCTCTAAACGATATTTTCTTGAAAGTCTAAAAGAACGAAAGTTGTAGAGCACGAAAAGATCTTTCCGACAAGTCTAGAATCAACAAATTCTAACTTACGATGAATTTTCTACGAATTTTACAAGTCTGCTGATTTGTGTGAAGAATAGACCTACGAATTTTGATAATAAAGATGAAGAAGAAGAATAAGATGTATTTATAATGTTACAAAACCCTATATCCAAACCTACAAGTTATCTGTATTCAAATCCGATCCATATTTTAGGCCCAATTAAGCTAAACCAATTTTACATCCTAATTATTATCTAATTTTAATCCTTTATTCTATTATTCTTTTATTATTACTAATCTAAAAATTACGGGATTTTACATATAACAGCCCGACTTTTCGGACTATTAATTCTAAATCGAAAACTGGAATAAAACAGATTTTATTAAACCAAAAGTCAATTACAAAGGTACTTATTACAATAGCGCAGCTAACAATGACAATCTACTCCGAACCTAAGATCCTTGAACTCCAATGCTATCCTACTCGATCTTACACCGAACCTGAAAATTGTTAGTAATGAGCTATACAGCCCAGCAAGTAACCAATCGATCCAACTACTAAGGCCAAGTAACACATATAATACAAGATAGTGTAATATTCAATACGATATAATAACGATATACGAAACATTATTCACTTATGATGCACTTATTATTATTCGATACAATTCGATGGCACATAACAACAATAACTTGAAACCCATCATTCATACCACGACCACTACAACCCGGTGATAACGGTCCTAAATTTTTAGAAAACTATCACTACAACCCGATGACTCGGTCCTTATTCTTATTTTCGCAAACCATGGCATAAATCAGAGTCCAAAAATTATCGTTTACACATAAAACATAACAATTATACATATAACTTCAAAAGATAATCACTTAGCCCAAGTTTTGATAACAAATACGTACACATAACACATAATTTTGAAAATACTAGTAAAATCAATTAGAAACTTACCTCTAAACGGAAAAACCAGAATCCAAAACATGTAACCACTCCTGATCAGATCTGTATTTTGACTTTTTTAACCCTCTAAACGATATTTTCTTGAAAGTCTAAAAGAACGAAAGTTGTAGAGCACGAAAAGATCTTTCCGACAAGTCTAGAATCAACAAATTCTAACTTACGATGAATTTTCTACGAATTTTACAAGTCTGCTGATTTGTGTGAAGAATAGACCTACGAATTTTGATAATAAAGATGAAGAAGAAGAATAAATGTATTTATAATGTTACAAAACCCTATATCCAAACCTACAAGTTATCTGTATTCAAATCCGATCCATATTTTAGGCCAAATTAAGCTAAACCAATTTTACATCCTAATTATTATCTAATTTTAATCCTTTATTCTATTATTCTTTTATTATTACTAATCTAAAAATTACGGGATATTACATATAACAACCCGACTTTTCGGACTATTAATTCTAAATCGAAAACTATAATAAAACAGATTTTATTAAACCAAAAGTCAATTACAAAGGTACTAATTACAATAACGCAGCTAACAATGACAATCTACTCCAAACCTAAGATCCTTGAACTCCAATGCTATCCTACTCGATCTTACACCGAACCTGAAAATTGTAAGTAATGAGCTATACAGCCCAGCAAGTAACCAATCGATCCAACTACTAAGGCCAAGTAACACATATAGTACAAGATAGTGTAATATTCAATACGATATAATAACGATATACGAAACATTATTCACTTATGATGCACTTATTATTATTCGGTACAATTCGATGGCACATAACAACAATAACTTGAAACCCATAATACATACCACGACCACTACAACCCGGTGATAACGATCCTAAATTTTTAGAAAACTATCACTACAACCCGATGACTCGGTCCTTATTCTTATTTTCGCAAACCATGGCATAAATCAGAGTCCAAAAATTATCGTTTACACGTAAAACATAACAATAATACATATAACTTCAAAAGATAATCACTTAGCCCAAGTTTTGATAACAAATACGTACACATAACACATAATTTTGAAAACACTAGTAAAATCAATTAGAAACTTACCTCTAAACGGAAAAACAAGAATCCAAAACATGTAACCACTCCTGATCAGATCTGTATTTTGACTTTTTTAACCCTCTAAACGATATTTTATTGAAATTCTAAAAAAACGAAAGTTGTAGAGCACGAAAAAATCTTTCCGACAAGTCTAAAATCAACAAATTCTAACTTACGATGAATTTTCTACGAATTTTACAAGTCTGCTGATTTGTGTGAAGAATAGACCTACGAATTTTGATAATAAAGATGAAGAAGAAGAATAAGATGTATTTATAATGTTACAAAACCCTATATCCAAACCTACAAGTTATCTGTATTCAAATCCGATCCATATTTTAGGCCCAATTAAGCTAAACCAATTTTACATCCTAATTATTATCTAATTTTAATCCTTTATTCTATTATTCTTTTATTATTACTAATCTAAAAATTACGGGATATTACATATAACAGCCCGACTTTTCGGACTATTAATTCTAAATCGAAAACTAGAATAAAACAGATTTTATTAAACCAAAAGTCAATTACAAAGGTACTTATTACAATAGCGCAGCTAACAATGACAATCTACTCCGAACCTAAGATCCTTGAATCCAATGCTATCCTACTCGATCTTACACCAAACCTGAAAATTGTAAGTAATGAGCTATACAGCCCAGCAAGTAACCAATCGATTCAACTACTAAGGCCAAGTAACACATATAATACAAGATAGTGTAATATTCAATACGATATAATAAAGATATACGAAACATTATTCACTTATGATGCACTTATTATTATTGGACACAATTCGATGGCACATAACAACAATAACTTGAAACCCATAATTCATACCACGACCACTACAACCGGGTGATAACGGTCCTAAATTTTTAGAAAACTATCACTACAACCCGATGACTCGGTCCTTATTCTTATTTTCGCAAACCATGGCATAAATCAGAGTCCAAAAATTATCGTTTACACATAAAACATAACAATAATACATATAACTTCCAAAGATAATCACTTAGCCCAAGTTTTGATAACAAATACGTACACATAACACATAATTTTGAAAATACTAGTAAAATCAATTAGAAACTTACCTCTAAACGGAAAAACAAGAATCCAAAACATGTAACCACTCCTGATCAGATCTGTATTTTGACTTTTTTAACCCTCTAAACGATATTTTCTTGAAAGTCTAAAAGAACGAAAGTTGTAGAGCACGAAAAGATCTTTCCGACAAGTCTAGAATCAACAAATTCTAACTTACGATGAATTTTCTACGAATTTTACAAGTCTGCTGATTTGTGTGAAGAATAGACCTACGAATTTTGATAATAAAGATGAAGAAGAAGAATAAGATGTATTTATAATGTTACAAAACCCTATATCCAAACCTACAAGTTATCTGTATTCAAATCCGATCCATATTTTAGGCCCAATTAAGCTAAACCAATTTTACATCCTAATTATTATCTAATTTTAATCCTTTATTCTATTATTCTTTTATTATTACTAATCTAAAAATTACGGGATATTACATATAACAGCCCGACTTTTCGGACTATTAATTCTAAATCGAAAACTAGAATAAAACAGATTTTATTAAACCAAAAGTCAATTACAAAGGTACTAATTACAATAACGCAGCTAACAATGACAATTTACTCCGAACCTAAGATCCTTGAACTCCAATGCTATCCTACTCGATCTTACACCAAACCTGAAAATTGTAAGTAATGAGCTATACAGCCCAGCAAGTAACCAATCGATCCAACTACTAAGGCCAAGTAACACATATAATACAAGATAGTGTAATATTCAATACGATATAATAAAGATATACGAAACATTATTCACTTATGATGCACTTATTATTATTCGACACAATTCGATGGCACATAACAACAATAACTTGAAACCCATAATTCATACCACGACCACTACAACCGGGTGATAACGGTCCTAAATTTTTAGAAAATTATCACTACAACCGGATGACTCGGTCCTTATTCTTATTTTCGCAAACCATGGCATAAATCAGAGTCCAAAAATTATCGTTTACACATAAAACATAACAATAATACATATAACTTCAAAAGATAATCACTTAGCCCAAGTTTTGATAACAAATACGTACACATAACACATAATTTTGAAAATACTAGTAAAATCAATTAGAAACTTACCTCTAAACGGAAAAACAAGAATCCAAAACATGTAACCACTCCTGATCAGATCTGTATTTTGACTTTTTTAACCCTCTAAACGATATTTTCTTGAAAGTCTAAAAGAACGAAAGTTGTAGAGCACGAAAAGATCTTTCCGACAAGTCTAGAATCAACAAATTCTAACTTACGATGAATTTTCTACGAATTTTACAAGTCTGCTGATTTGTGTGAAGAATAGACCTACGAATTTTGATAATAAAGATGAAGAAGAAGAATAAGATGTATTTATAATGTTACAAAACCCTATATCCAAACCTACAAGTTATCTGTATTCAAATCCGATCCATATTTTAGGCCCAATTAAGCTAAACCAATTTTACATCCTAATTATTATCTAATTTTAATCCTTTATTCTATTATTCTTTTATTATTACTAATCTAAAAATTACGGGATATTACATATAACAG
The DNA here is from genome assembly GCA_036435485.1 of Saposhnikovia divaricata. Classification (NCBI taxonomy): domain Eukaryota; kingdom Viridiplantae; phylum Streptophyta; class Magnoliopsida; order Apiales; family Apiaceae; genus Saposhnikovia; species Saposhnikovia divaricata. The sequence goes on along the minus strand of CM071594.1, from coordinate 45,919,878 downwards.
CCCGACTTTTCGGACTATTAATTCTAAATCGAAAACTAGAATAAAACAGATTTTATTAAACCAAAAGTCAATTACAAAGGTACTAATTACAATAACGCAGCTAACAATGACAATCTACTCCGAACCTAAGATCCTTGAACTCCAATGCTATCCTACTCGATCTTACACCGAACCTGAAAATTGTAAGTAATGAGCTATACAGCCCAGCAAGTAACCAATCGATCCAACTACTAAGGCCAAGTAACACATATAGTACAAGATAGTGTAATATTCAATACGATATAATAACGATATACGAAACATTATTCACTTATGATGCACTTATTATTATTCGATACAATTCGATGACACATAACAACAATAACTTGAAACCCATAATACATACCACGACCACTACAACCCGGTGATAAGGGCCCTAAATTTTTAGAAAACTATCACTACAACCCGATGACTCGGTCCTTATTCTTATTTTCGCAAACCATGGCATAAATCAGAGTCCAAAAATTATCGTTTACACATAAAACATAACAATAATACATATAACTTCAAAAGATAATCACTTAGCCCAAGTTTTGATAACAAATACGTACACATAACACATAATTTTGAAAATACTAGTAAAATCAATTATAAACTTACCTCTAAACGGAAAAACAAGAATCCAAAACATGTAACCACTCCTGATCAGATCTGTATTTTGACTTTTTTAACCCTCTAAACGATATTTTCTTGAAAGTCTAAAAGAACGAAAGTTGTAGAGCACGAAAAGATCTTTCCGACAAGTCTAGAATCAACAAATTCTAACTTACGATGAATTTTCTACGAATTTTACAAGTCTGCTGATTTGTGTGAAGAATAGACCTACGAATTTTGATAATAAAGATGAAGAAGAAGAATAAGATGTATTTATAATGTTACAAAACCCTATATCCAAACCTACAAGTTATCTGTATTCAAACCCGATCCATATTTTAGGCCCAATTAAGCTAAACCAATTTTACATCCTAATTATTATCTAATTTTAATCCTTTATTCTATTATTCTTTTATTATTACTAATCTAAAAATTACGGGATATTACATATAACAGCCCGACTTTTCGGACTATTAATTCTAAATCGAAAACTAGAATAAAACAGATTTTATTAAACCAAAAGTCAATTACAAAGGTACTAATTACAATAACGCAGCTAACAATGACAATCTACTCCGAACCTAAGATCCTTGAACTCCAATGCTATCCTACTCGATCTTACACCGAACCTGAAAATTGTAAGTAATGAGCTATACAGCCCAGCAAGTAACCAATCGATCCAACTACTAAGGCCAAGTAACACATATAGTACAAGATAGTGTAATATTCAATACGATATAATAACGATATACGAAACATTATTCACTTATGATGCACTTATTATTATTCGATACAATTCGATGGCACATAACAACAATAACTTGAAACCCATAATACATACCACGACCACTACAACCCGGTGATAACGACCCTAAATTTTTAGAAAACTATCACTACAACCCGATGACTCGGTCCTTATTTTTATTTTCGCAAACCATGGCATAAATCAGAGTCGAAAAATTATCGTTTACACATAAAACATAACAATAATACATATAACTTCAAAAGATAATCACTTAGCCCAAGTTTTGATAACAAATACGTACACATAACACATAATTTTGAAAACACTAGTAAAATCAATTAGAAACTTACCTCTAAACGGAAAAACAAGAATCCAAAACATGTAACCACTCCTGATCAGATCTGTATTTTGACTTTTTTAACCCTCTAAACGATATTTTCTTGAAAGTCTAAAACAATGAAAGTTGTAGAGCACGAAAAGATCTTTCCGACAAGTCTAGAATCAACAAATTCTAACTTACGATGAATTTTCTACGAATTTTACAAGTCTGCTGATTTGTGTGAAGAATAGACCTACGAATTTTGATAATAAAGATGAAGAAGAAGAATAAGATGTATTTATAATGTTACAAAACCCTATATCCAAACCTACAAGTTATCTGTATTCAAATCCGATCCATATTTTAGGCCCAATTTAGCTAAACCAATTTTACATCCTAATTATTATCTAATTTTAATCCTTTATTCTATTATTATTACTAATCTAAAAATTACGGGATATTACATATAACAGCCCGACTTTTTGGACTATTAATTCTAAATCGAAAACTAGAATAAAACAGATTTTAATAAACCAAAAGTCAATTACAAAGGTACTTATTACAATAGCGCAGGTAACAATGACAATCTACTCCGAACCTAAGATCCTTGAACTCCAATGCTATCCTACTCGATCTTACACCGAACCTGAAAATTGTAAGTAATGAGCTATACAGCCCAGCAAGTAACCAATCGATCCAACTAGTAAGGCCAAGTAACACATATAATACAAGATAGTGTAATATTCAATACGATATAATAACGATATACAAAACATTATTCACTTATGATGCACTTATTATTATTCGATACAATTCGATGGCACATAACAACAATAACTTGAAACCCATAATTCATACCACGACCACTACAACCCGGTGATAACGGTCCTAAATTTTTAGAAAACTATCACTACAACCCGGTGACTCGGTCCTTATTCTTATTTTCGCAAACCATGGCATAAATCAGAGTCCCAAAATTATGGATTACACATAGCACATAACAATAATACATATAACTTAAAAACATAATCACTTAGCCCCAGTTCTGATAACAAATACGTACACATAACACATAATTTTGAAAATACTAGTAAAATCAATTAGAAACTTACCTCTAAACGGAAAAACAAGAATCCAAAACATGTAACCACTCCTGATCAAATCTGTATTTTGACTTTTTTAATCTTCTAAATGATATTTTCTTGAAAGTCTAAAAGAACGAAAGTTGTAGAGCACGAAAAGATCTTTCCGAAAAGTCTAGAATCAACAAATTCTAACTTACGATGAATTTTCTACGAATTTTACAAGTCTGCTGATTTGTGTGAAGAATAGACCAATGAATTTTGATAATAAAGATGAAGAAGAGGAATTAGATGTATTTATAATGTTACAAAACCCTATATCCAAACCTACAAGTTATCTGTATTCAAATCCGATCCATATTTTAGGCCCAATTAAGCTAAACCAATTTTACATCCTAATTATTATCTAATTTTAATCCTTTATTCTATTATTCTTTTATTATTACTAATCTAAAAATTACGGGATATTACATATAACAGCCCGACTTTTCGGACTATTAATTCTACATCGAAAACTAGAATAAAACAGATTTTATTAAACCAAAAGTCAATTACAAAGGTACTTATTACAATAGCGCAGCTAACAATGACAATCTACTCCGAACCTAAGATCCATGAATCCAATGCTATCCTACTCGATCTTACACCGAACCTGAAAATTGTAAGTAATGAGCTATACAGCCTAGCAAGTAACCAATCTATCCAACTAGTAAGGCCAAGTAACACATATAATACAAGATAGTGTAATATTCAATACGATATAATAACGATATACGAAACATTATTCACTTATGATGCACTTATTATTATTCGATACAATTCAATGGCACATAACAACAATAACTTGAAACCCATAATTCATACCACGACCACTACAACCCGGTGATAACGGTCCTAAATTTTTAGCAAACTATCACTACAACCCGATGACTCGGTCCTTATTCTTATTTTCGCAAACCATGGCATAAATCAGAGTCGAAAAATTATCGTTTACACATAAAACATAACAATAATACATATAATTTCAAAAGATAATCACTTAGCCCAAGTTTTGATAACAAATACGTACACATAACACATAATTTTGAAAACACTAGTAAAATCAATTAGAAACTTACCTCTAAACGGAAAAACAAGAATCCAAAACATGTAACCACTCCTGATCAGATCTGTATTTTGACTTTTTTAACCCTCTAAACGATATTTTCTTGAAAGTCTAAAAAAACGAAAGTTGTAGAGCACGAAAAGATCTTTCCGACATGTCTAGAATCAACAAATTCTAACTTACGATGAATTTTCTACGAATTTTACAAGTCTGCTGATTTGTGTGAAGAATAGACCTACGAATTTTGATAATAAAGATGAAGAAGAAGAATAAGATGTATTTATAATGTTACAAAACCATATATCCAAACCTACAAGTTATCTGTATTCAAATCCGATCCATATTTTAGGCCCAATTAAGCTAAACCAATTTTACATCCTAATTATTATCTAATTTTAATCCTTTATTCTATTATTATTACTAATCTAAAAATTACGGGATATTACATATAACAGCCCGACTTTTTGGACTATTAATTCTAAATCGAAAACTAGAATAAAACAGATTTTAATAAACCAAAAGTCAATTACAAAGGTACTTATTACAATAGCGCAGCTAACAATGACAATCTACTCCGAACCTAAGATCCTTGAACTCCAATGCTATCCTACTCGATCTTACACCGAACCTGAAAATTGTAAGTAATGAGCTATACAGCCCAGCAAGTAACCAATCGATCCAACTAGTAAGGCCAAGTAACACATATAATACAAGATAGTGTAATATTCAATACGATATAATAACGATATACGAAACATTATTCACTTATGATGCACTTATTATTATTCGATACAATTCGATGGCACATAACAACAATAACTTGAAACCCATAATTCATACCACGACCACTACAACCCGGTGATAACGGTCCTAAATTTTTAGAAAACTATCACTACAACCCGGTGACTCGGTCCTTATTCTTATTTTCGCAAACCATGGCATAAATCAGAGTCCCAAAATTATGGATTACACATAGCACATAACAATAATACATATAACTTAAAAACATAATCACTTAGCCCCAGTTTTGATAACAAATACGTACACATAACACATAATTTTGAAAACACTAGTAAAATCAATTAGAAACTTACCTCTAAACGGAAAAATAAGAATCCAAAACATGTAACCACTCCTGATAAAATCTGTATATTGACTTTTTTAATCCTCTAAATGATATTTTCTTGAAAGTCTAAAAGAACGAAAGTTGTAGAGCACGAAAAGATCTTTCCGAAAAGTCTAGAATCAACAAATTCTAACTTACGATGAATTTTCTACGAATTTTACAAGTCTGCTGATTTGTGTGAAGAATAGACCTATGAATTTTGATAATAATGATGAAGAAGAAGAATAAGATGTATTTATAATGTTACAAAACCCTATATCCAAACCTACAAGTTATCTGTATTCAAATCCGATCCATATTTTAGGCCCAATTAAGTTAAACCAATTTTACATCCTAATTATTATCTGATTTTAATCCTTTATTCTATTATTCTTTTATTATTACTAATCTAAAAATTATGGGATATTACAGCATTAGCGGTGGAAAACTAAAAAATATGAATTTAGTCTATGTTAGGTGACAACTTTTATTGAAAAATATGACCATGTTCTGAAATATGTGTGATTTGTCCCGTTTTACAAAAAATTTGTATTAAAAAAAGAGAAAACTTAAGACATAAAACTAAGTTTAGAATTAGAGCAAGTCTAATAGCCTTCTTGTGTTTTCCTTATAAATATTATAAAATATTAGGCTCTTAGTGATTTAGGATATCATATGTTATGACAACTCCAACAAATTCTTTATAATTGATTCTTATAATTATTAAATAATAAATAAAAGATGGAAGCAAGAACAAAAAAAGAGGGAAACAATTGATATGAGGAGAGAAAATAATATTTCATTGATAAAAGTGAAATAAGGGAGCCTTTAAAGATAAGGGATGACATGATGCTCTTAACTTTTTAAGGAAAAGTTAAGAGGCTGTTGGAGCACTATTTTAGACCTAATTCCTTATAATTTAAGTTAGGAGGTCATATAAGGGATCTATTGGACTTGCTCTTGAAACCTAGAATTGAGATCAAAAAGCAAAAGCAAATTAGAAGCTTGCAGTCGAGGCTGAGTAAAGCCACATCCCGTTTTGAAGATATCAAACATATCAATCTATTCAAATCATCTTCGAAAACCGCATGCATCATGGATTTCCAAAAACTCACCTGCATTGCCTTTCACTAGAACACCAACATTCATGAGCAAACCCGACATCAAACCAGTTTCATATGGACCAACCCATCCGTCTTCCAACAAGTCATTCATTTGAGCAATTTCCTCTTGCACCTTAGGTATAAAATTCATTCCATGCGGACCAAGTCCCATATCCAAAAATACTAATTACCCTACCCTATCAACTGATTATTAAAAACATAAAGACGAGTAACTTGGCCACTCAAACGAGCCAAATAGGTTGTAACTTTGATACGAAGAGGATACATATATATAGCGAGTGATGTATGTTTAATATGGATCACGTCAAACACCTCCGCCGGGGCTTCTTCATTGAAGTAATTTTGTAGCACTAAAGCCCAAATTATTAGTTCTAATAATTACAGATCTTTCTGCTTCAATATACACCCTTTTGTGAGAATCTCATATGATATTTAATTCATTTTTATTAAGTAGAAAAAAACCCATTTACTTTTCTTTCCTTATTTATCTTCCACCACTTGGTTACCCAATACCATCTTGCTCATTTCCTCAACATATCTAACTAGATAGATCTCTTTTTTATACATGAGCCTCATGAGTTTAGCTCACCCTACTAAAATCTCATTCGTATTCTTTCTATTTTTGTCAAGTATCTTTCGGATTTTTTTTGAAGGCTACACCAGTTAAGTAAACCATTTCAATGAGAACAATCTGATCGATCACAAAGTTCAAATTCCTATATCCGAGAAACTTTCTGTGCATTTTACTTAGTCGTAGTATTCAGTTTTTTTCCCTAATCTGAGAACCGAGAAAATCTTCCCCATCCTTCAAGTTGCTCATTCACTGATTAACTTCATGAAGTAGACTTTTCTTGAAATTAGTTTAGACTTCTGTAATTGCTTGAAACAAAAGCAACACTTTTTTAAATTCTTGTCACTGACCTAATATTGTTATTGATAAATTTTTCCTTCGTCCCATTATACATGTCCTTTTTTATTTTTGCCTGGTCAAATTGACAATTTTGACTAAAGTTTATGTGTATTATACAATTGAGAAAAATAAAAAGATCATTGGAAAGTATATCTAATCTATTTCAAGTGTAGCATTTAGGTTTTCTTTAATAATAATTAAATAACTTTTCAAATTAGTCAAAAATTTGTCAATTTAACCCCTTAAAAGTCAAAAAGACATGTAAAATGAGACGAATGTGATAGTATAATATCATCATCATCATACTATAAATGAGCAATTGGTTTTTGACTAATAGGCAAAGTTATACCTTCAATGATCCTGGGTTTCCCAATCTCTCTCAATGATTTACTGAAAACTTCTTCAATTATAATAAACAAATATGATGCTTATAAAGAATAATCTCGTCGCAACTCGATCTAAATTCCTTTGTTAGAGATCCATTAATTAAAATTAAAATTTTATTGAATCTAATTAAAATGGCCTTAATTCAACTAACCACTTCTTCCCAAAATATAGACATTTCATTACATAAATTGAACAATCCTAGTTGAAGAATCATAAGCCAAATCATAAATTTGACCAAGTTAGAAAATATTTTAATAAATAGTTAAATGAGAAAATAATGTACGAGAAAAAAACATGTTGACTAGAGACAAACCATAAATTCGACCAAGTTACAGGTAGTCCTGTTTGCTTGCATTTTGACTAATTACTTATCTAGTACTATAAGTGTGGCCCACTGTAGTTAATAAAAGATAGATTAAGAAAACCTAATCCCCAAAAATAGCATAAGCACAAATTCTAAATTGTTAGTATTACGTACAAATCAACATAAGTACTAGATCTACGTTATCATTACCATTTTAATGATAGAGTTTGTCTAGTGTGTGTTTAAGGGCACATGCTAAGAATCCGTATTTGATGAGTTGGAAAATTTTGATTGGTGGAGATTTTTGTGCATGCAGGGGGTCCGTCATTATTAATGAAATTTCTACCAATCAAAATTTGACAACTAAGCGAGCACGAATTCTTAACATGTGCTCTTGGGCATACACTAGAAAAATTGTTAATGATATATCAAGTCACAAAGCCCACTGTACTCAAATATCAGAAGTCGGAGCAACATTAGAATAAAAAGTAGGCTTCATGTACGTGCATAAATCATCAAAGTTTATTGAGTCATCCCATATAGTCATGAGATTTTAAAAATTATATTCTTGAACTTCCCCGGCAGCCGCATGTGTTTTGAATGCAGGTAGGGCACTTTTTCTGTTGAAAACTGTAAAAGCATTTGAATGAGAGCTTCTATTCACATTTTAAGTAAACTACAAGAAAATTTGTCGATTATGATAAACATCGATAATTATTTGGGACAATACGTTGTAATGGATAGGGTACACATCATAAGTTTTGACGACATTATACATCAGTCACAAGTACTTTTGACAGTTTTTCATATTTGTCACAAGAATAATATTTTTTTTTATTTTTTTGGTGCCCTTTACTTATAAATTTGTAAAATTATCCCACCATCCGAAATGACGCCATTTTGAATTTTCAAACTTACGACGATTTGTCACAACATGAACAATACATATTTTCATATATTTAAATGCATGAAAAAACGAACTTATGACAGATAGTAGTATGTTTGTAACATAAATGAATTAATGACCGAAAAAATGTCACAAGTTCAACTACCACAAATTAAATGCTACCATAAATTTTACGGAAAAATACATTATTTTAATAAACTTGTGACAGATAGTATTATATTCCGTCACAAGAACTGTTACTATATTTCTGTATCTTCTTTTCTTTTTTATTTCTTTTGGTCTTTTCCAATCTTTCATGTCCAAACTGGTAGATGAAGAGCTTTAAGAACCGTTCTCACAATTAGTCTCTCTAATTAGATTATGTCACATCCCCAATAGTACTACACACTTTTATTCATCAGTACAAAATAACACAATATTTTTAGGATTTTTAAAACATAAGTATACAGAGTGGACAACAAGATCTTAGCCTAGGGCTGTTCACGAACCGAGCCAAGCCGAGCTTTGACCGAAACGAGCCGAGCTTTGACCTTAACGAACCGAGCCGAGCTTTGATCTTAACGAACCGAGCTGATTTCTTAACGAACCGAGCCGAGCTTTGACCGAACCTAGCCGAACTCGAGTTGTTCACGAACAGCCTCGAGCCGAGCCGAGCTCGAGCTGTTCGCGAACAATTAATTTGGTTGGAGATCTTATTAGATCACTACTATTCTAACTAGTAGTCATGAATTGTTGTTTCTATTTTTTAAAAAATATTTCTCGACGATCCAACCGTACGGATGTCAAGATATATCTAATTTATTGATATTCCCAAAATTTTCAAAAAATAAAAAATTAATTTGGTTGGAGATCTTAGTAGATCACTACTAATTTAACTGGTACTAGTAACTAGTGCTTTGTCACGAATTGTTGTTTCTATTTTTTAAAAAATATTTTTCGACGATCCAACCGTACGGATGTCAAGATATATCTAATTTAGTGATATTCCCAAATTTTAAAAAAATAAAAAATTAATTTGGTTGGAGATCTTAGTAGATCACTACTAATTTAACTAGTACTAGTAACTAGTGCTTTGTCACGAATTGTTGTTTCCATTTTTTAAAAAATATTTCTCGACGATCCAACCGTACGGATGTTAAGATATATCTAATTTAGTGATATTCCCAAATTTTCAAAAAATAAAAATTTAATTTGGTTGGAGATCTTAGTAGATCACCACTAATTTAACTTGTACTAGTAACTAGTGCTTTGTCACGAATTGTTGTTTCTATTTTTAAAAAAATATTTTTCGACGATCCAACCGTACGGATGTCAAGATATATCTAATTTAGTGATATTCCCAAATTTTCAAAAAATAAAAAATTAATTTGGTTGGAGATAAAAAAATAAGAAGTAAAAATTTTGATTTTTTTCGAGCTTTAACGAGCCGAGCTCGAGCCGAGCCGAACCCTTAACGAGCCGAGCTCGAGCCGAACACCCTAAAGCTCGGCTCGAGCTCGTTAAGCTTAACGAACAAAAAATCTTGTTCGAGCTCGACTCGAGCTCTTAACGAGCTCGAGCCGAACCGAGCCCTTAACGAGCCGAACCGAGCTTGTTCGCGAACAGCTCGGTTCGTGAATAGCTCTATCTTAGCCTATACATTAACTAATAAATATTACAATTAACTAATTAGCAAAAAAAATATTACAATTAACTAATAAATATTACAATTTTTTTTAAAGTCTTTTTTTGATGAATGAATGCCCAACATATTATATGAAGTTGGCGCACATGGTCGAGGATAAATCTAGTCTCGTGCTTGAGGCCGTGTGTAGATACATACAAGATAACCTATACGAGGGCGTTCACAAGGCAGAGGTTTTCAATTTGGTGAAATGGAACGTGATTGTCTCATTTCACATGGTTCCGCACTAAATCTCAAAGAAAGATTGTTTGAGATAAGTGATCGTTATCTTGTTAATTATGTATGTGAGAGTTGTGGACACATGGCACAAACCAAATCCCATTTCAAGATATGCAAGAAGAAATATAGTGATGTTTCTCAGACTCGTGTTCCATATGCGTGAAAACTTCTTTGCCACAAACTTATGGCTATGACCATTGCTCCAAGAGGTGTTGGATAAACATAAACCTGACTTTATACTTCACTCTGTCCTTGCCAAGTATAGTAGCACCTCTTCTCCATGTAAAATCAATTATTTTTTCTATATTCGATCTCCCAGTATGTCTGCTGGTGTATAGAATGATTTCCTTCTTGGTAACTTGGTCCATGTATTTTCTCAAAGCTCATGTTATCGAATTTTACCTAAGCAGCTTATTAGATTTTTCATTATCTTTTGACAATATGTGTTCTTGTTTGTCGTGCAGAGGCGTTTCATTCCTCCTTTATAACCTTGAACTATCTGTTGTAAGCTTTTATTTAATAAGTTCATATCTCTTTGAATTACATACAAAAATAAAATCTTTAGTTCGTTGTATTTTGTTCTAGATTATTATTATCACTTACCAAAATAAAGTTAAACGGTAACATTTATACCAAATAAGTTCGTTCAAAATAATCATATAGGTTAAGTTTAGTTTGTAGTTGTCATTATACCTTTAAAAAATTTTACGTGCTTAGAATTTATCATATTTAGGTTCATTATCTTGTGATATTATTATTACTATGTCAAAAAATAAGACTTGTTAAGTATGTTTAATGGATAATTCAATAACATAATTTGAATTATGGTAACACTTTATTTATTTTTGTGTCAGGTTTCTATCATTGTAAGATCAAGTTCTGTAACTTATTAGTGATCGAAAATGAGGAATTACGTAGGTTTGGATATGACATAATATCATGAATGGATGTTTCATTGTCGATGGAATGTAGAGAGTTCTTTTAGTTCAATAGAGGATGTGAAACGATTATGTCTTTGTTTTAAAGAAGAATTCTAACAAAAAATAAATAAATCTATTAAATATGGCGTATTACTTTATGTGAAAGTAGGTCGCCCAACATAGTAAGTGTTTATATGAAATATGTTTGAGTGATATAATTCTTTGCATTTATGTTTTTCTAAATTAAAATTTGATTTTTATTTAATTGGTGGTATAATATGTCATTTTAATAGATAATCGCAATTTTTTATGGTTTATTTGTATGGATAGACCACTTTAAAAAAAATTGAGAAAAAAGTAGTTGTAATAAGTATTTATTATTAAAAAAAAGTGTTAGTACAAACAAGTTATACATCTATAGCTTGATGGACATGTGGTAGATGAGCACTTTCTTGATTTATCATCATCAAGAAACTGTATGGTGATTCGAAAGCAACAAACTAGCCGATGCTAGTTTACATAGGGGTAAATGAGCTAATTCATCATTGTACTATATACAAATTTTCAGTTGGGTTATCATCAAACAGTTAAACTATTAAAAAATTTGAAAGCACTTGTCATCGTTGTGGAATGAAAGGTCATTGGAGTCGTACCTATCGTACCTCCAAGCACTTTGTTGATCTTTATCAATCTTCTTTGAAGAGTGTGGAGACTAATTTTACTGAACAAAGTGATCCTTTGGGCATTACCCACCTTCAAGCACACCTTGGAGGGAGAAATCAAATTAATCCAATCAGCTCTACTCATATGGAAGTGGCAGACTTCTTTGAAGATGGCAATATGGAAGTGGTCAAATTTGGTGGTGATGATGCCAATATTAATTAAATAATAACTTCTTGTCTTCTTGTTAAGATTTATGAATATTAATGTTTGAACCATAAGGCTTTATGTTTGAACTTTATATGTTGCTTATCTTATCATCAAAAGAAATGTTAATTATATTTCTAATTAATGTGTTATTTATTTTGTGAAGAAATATGGCCAGCAGCCTCTCTTCATGCATTATAAACGATGATGAATCACTTTGCTTAGCGGATAGTGCAACAACACACACAATATTGAAAAATCAAAAATACTTTTCGCATCTAATTCTAGCTAAAGCTAATGTTAACACTATATCTGGTGCATCAGATCATATTGAGGGTAATGTTACCTAATGGTACATAGTTTAACATCGATGATGCAATGTTTTCCACCAGATCACAAAGAAACCTTTTGAGTTTCAAAGATATACGTAAAAATGGTTATCACATTGAGATAATAAATGAAAATGATGAAGAATTTTTATATATCACATCAGTTATTTCAGGGATGAAGAAATTCATGGGAAAGCTCCCCTCGTATAAATCTGGATTGTATTATACCTTTATAAATCCAGTTGAGTCAAATATGGTTATAAACCAAAAATTAAAGGACCCGACTAATTTTATCATATGGCATAATCGTTTAGGTCATCCGGGTTCAACAATGATACGAAGGCCGGATTATAGAAAATTCAAATGGACATCCCTTCAAGAACAAAATTTTTCCTTTGTTTAAAGATCTTTCATGTGTTGCTTGTTATAAAGGAAAATTAATAACAAGACCATCTCCAGTAAAAGTTGCAATTGATTGTTCAAATTTTTGGAACGTATTTAGGGAGATATATGTGAACCTATCACCCCATCAAGTGGGCCATTTCAGTACATTATGGTACTTATTGATGCTTCAACATGATGGTTGCATGTCAGCTTACTGTCCCCTTGAAACATTGCATTTACACGACTACTTGCTTAAATAATTTGATTGAGAGCACAATTCCCTGATCATAATACAAAGAAAATTAGATTGGACAATGCGGGGGAATTTTCATCCCAGATTTTTAATGATTATTCTATGTCGATTGGGATTGAAGTGGAACATTATGTTGCTCATGTGCACACTCAAAATGATCTAGCAGAATCTTTCATTAAGAGGCTACAACTGATTGCTAGACCTTTACTCATGAAAACAAATTTACCAAGTTCTGCATGGGGACATGCGATATTACACGCAGCTTCTTTAGTTCAGTTAAGACCGACTTCTTATCATCAATATTCCCTTATGCAACTTGTAAATGGTAAAGAACCAAATATCTGTCATTTAAGAGTTTTTGGTTGTGCAGTTTATGTTCCGATCTCTCCTCCCCAAAGAACAAATTTGGGACCCCATAGAAGATTAGGGGTATATGTTGGATTTGATTCTCCCTCAATCATTAAATATTTGGAGCCCATGACTGGTGATTTATTTAAGGCAAGGTTTGCCGACTGCCAATTTGATGAGACAAATTTTCCTGCATTAGGGGGAGATAAGATAAAATATGATAAAGGAAGACACGAAATTTTGTGGAATGCAGTCCCTATATCTCATTATGATCCTCGAACAAATCAAAGTGAACTTGAAGTTCAAAAGATTATCCATCTACAAGAAGTGGCCAATAGACTGCTTGAAAAATTCACTGATGTCAAGACATTGACAAAGCCACATATACCAGCTGTTAATGTTCCTTGTAAAATTAAACTTTCTGATGATGAGAATAAAAACATGCTAGCAAATGAGTCTAAAGCACGCCAGAAGCGTGGTAGACCTGTTGGATCCAAGGATAAAAATCCAAGAAAGACAAGGAAACTAAACAAAGAAGCTGGCACACAAATGACATCAGTGTAAACGAAATAAAATTGATCAATGAAGAGACGTCTTCGAAAGATGATCAAACACCTGAAATCATTGACAACGAAGAGATCTCTATAAATTATGTGATTTTAGGGAAGAAGTGGAATAGAAAAGAAATTGTTATGGATGATGTAATTTCATATGCAGTCGCTCTTGATATTATTGAGGAAATAGAGGATCATGAACCTAGATCGATCTATGAATGTAATAGAAGAAACGATTGGCCAAAATGGAAAGATGCAATTGAGACTGAATTAAAATCTCTTGAAAAATGTCAAGTTTTTGGACCAATTATCCAAACACATGTAGATATAAAGCCCGTCAGTTATAGATGGGTATTTGTGCGAAAAAAACGAAAAAAGAGGTTTTGAGATACAAAGCATGACTTGTGGCACAAGGTTTCTCACAAAGACTGGGAATTGATTATGAAGAGACTTATTCACCGATTATGGATGCAATAACATTCAGATTCTTACTAAGTTTATCAATTCTAGAAGGGCTCCAAATGAATTTGATTTGTGACTGCCTATTATATGGGTCACTTGATGTTAGTCACAGAGGCATGCCTGAATACATCTAATAACAAGCCTAAGTATGTGTAATGCTATGCATTACCTACATGACCTCTTAACTGAGGGAACCTCTAGTTGTAGAGTTTCTATTTGTTCTGTACTTGTAATAGGCATCAAATTCTATCTGTGTAACTGTACCTACTAAGTCAAGAATAAAGCTTGAAAGAAGTTCTAAGGTTCATGCCTCAAGCAAGGGAATGAAGACTGCCAAATAATCACAGTGGGGATTTGAAGAAATGAAGAATTTGCCTAAGTACCAATTCGAGAAGTACATTTGTCTATTCGAGAAGTCTAGCATTCGAGAAGTCTGAAGTTCGATATCTCGGAAGACACTATTCGATATCTCTCAATATGCTATTCGATATCTCAGGGATTCGATATGTCAAAATGCTCTATTCGATATCTCAAGGAGTCCCAGAGAAAAGAGCTATTCGAGAAGTGATTCGATATGTCAAGATAACACTATTCGAGAACTCAGAGTTATCGATCAAGTCAACTCCAGTTCTCGAATCACTTACTTAGTCACTTCTCGAATACATTCTTGAGGACAAAATACTGAAGAATTGTACAAGTCAGAAACCTGCAACAAGCCAGGATACTTTATTTGACTCTGTCCTATAAAGCATGCTGGAAAGCCTACAAAGAAGCTTGGAGAGATAAGACAAGGGACAAGGAGCTGAAGAAGTGGATCTAAACAGGCTTTTCAAAGTCAAATCTGTAGCCGTTTGGACTCTTACTAAAAATGAGATAGACAGACTGGAAAGTGCTTTTGTTTTTTACCTACCTCATTTGTAGAAAGGGGGTGTATCCATGTCTATAAGGAAACAGCCTCACTTCCTTAGCTGTTAAGGTTTTGAAGTTTCTCAAATATATCCAGAAAATATCTCTCTGAGAAAAACGAAGCTGAGAATACTATCATTTGTATTCACAGATTGTAGCAACATCTTAATCTAATAAAATATTAGATTAAAGTGATATTGTGTTGTGTTTGTGTTTAATTATCCGCATCTTCATATCTCACACACTCATCACTTATCTTGCTGCAAAGATTCAAAACCGAAGAAAAACTCAAGAATCCATTCACCCCCCCCCCTCTGTATTCTTTTACTGTATTCAATACTCAACAAGTGGTATCAGAGCAGGCTGTTTAATCTAAACAGAAAACGATCATGAGTTCGAATACACCAAAGACTACAGGTACGGTAAAGGTCCCTAAATTCGACAAAGAAAATTACAACCTCTGGAAAATAAAAATGCTGTTGTTCATCAAAGCTGCCAATCCTCTCTACCCTGACATTCTCAAGAATGGTCCATTCATACCACAACAAGAAGTTGCTGAATCCACAGTGGGCGCAGTAGTCATTCCTAGATCATATGTTCCAAAAGAGCCATCCAAATGGACGGACTCAGAGAAGGAAAAGATTGCCCTAGACAGCCACCTCATGTTGTTAATCATAGACTCCTTGGATATGTCGATGTTTGCCAACGTAGCATCATGCAGATCAGCCAAGGACATGTGGAATCACATCGAGGTGTTATGTGAAGGGACAGAGGAGGTAAGAGAAAATAAGAAACAGATACTGGTCACACAGTATGAGGCGTTCATGGCACAGCCCAAGGAAAGTATCACTGATGTGTTTGAAAGATTTCACAAGCTGGTGACTGAGCTCCAAATGAATGGGAAGGTTTACAGCACTAAGGAATTAAATATGAAGTTTCTACTATCGTCACCAAACCATCTAGAGCAAAGGGTCATATCTCTAAGAGAAAGAGATTTGAACAAAGTCACGTATGATGTGCTCTATGGGGTTTTAAAGACACACGAGCTTGAGTTGCTTCAAAAGAGGGCTATCCAAGCTAACCAAGGCAGAATGATAAACACATCCTGTGCCTTGATTGTCAACAAATCTATTCAAGACCTGGAAGCATCTGCAAGTCAGCTGAGAATAGAAGAGATAGTAGATGATGAAGAAACTGAGGAAGTAGTGACTGAACCTTCTGATGACAAGGAAGAAGATGAGTTCTACACTCTTGAAGAGCTGGATGGCATGGAAAATACATCATATGCTTTTATGGCTAGAAAATTTCCAAACATCAGATTCAAGAGGAATCAGCCCTTCAAGCCTAGACCTCAAAATCATTCATTCAACAAGGGCAAGGCACCTATGAAAACAAACAAGAACAGATTCAAAACCAGCTATGTGGATAGGTCATCTGTAAGATGTTATAGATGCAATGACCTAGGGCATTTTGCCAGTGAATGCAAGAAGCCTAAAAAGAAGGATAAGGAGTTTCTTGAGCTTGAAGCTAAGTATGAGGCCCTTCTAAAGAAGCAGACACCAGGTAAGGCTTACATAGCTGAAGGGAAGTGTTGGGATGATTCTGACAGTGATGGGGAAGAACAAGAATTCTGCAACTATGCCTTGATGGCCAATTCCAAGGAAGAACCATCTGCATCAGACTCACAGGTACCATCTCTCACTACCATAGACATGTCTGTTTCTGAATATAAATCTTTGGTTGAACAACTATCCGTTGAGATGTTTAACATTCATACTAGTATGACTGCTGCTAATGAAGAGATTGCTAAACTGTCTACCAGGAATGAACTGTTAAATAAGAGAAATGAGGAACTAGAGCTAACTACTGTGCAAATAGAAAATCTTAAACAAGAGATTGAGTATCTAAAGAACAAAGTTCTATGTGCTAGTCAAGTTGAGAAAGCTCTTAGGGATGAATTAGCTGAAAATGAATTTAAGTTGAAAACATTTAAGAATTCCTCTAGTCTATTGCAGTCTTATCATGAGAAAAATCTAGCTAGACCTAAGGCTGCCATTGGACTTGATTATGACACTCTTAAACAGAGGAAAGGCTATGCAGTCATTGAAGATGACATTGTTGTTCAAGAGGAGGTGCCTCAGGTTTTGAAAAAGACTGAGAATCCAATATTTAAAACACCAACACTTGAGATTGATGAGGATGCCTTACTCATCAAGCAAATGTTGGAGGATGAAGATGAGGCACAATCAAATGAACAACAAGCATCCTCTGAGAGTAAGAATGTCAAAACCAAAGCCAAGGAGCCAGTAGGAGGTAGACCTAGACTTGAGAAACCTGTAAAGTTTGTTTCAGCTGGAAATTATGAGACTAAGAAGAAAGTGACTAATAAGAGACCAAACAGGAATGGCAAATTAGGGATTAACAAAGATAACAACTATGTTTATGTGCCAAATGCCCCTAGGAAAGTTTGTCAAAACTGTTTTAGCTCTAATCATTTGACTCATGCTTGCAAGAAACCATCTGGTAGTGTTGCTAAACCATTCTATGATTGCTCTGTGCCTTTAAGACATAGAGACTCTCCTTTCTGTGATAAACTTGATTGTATGCCATGTAACATGAATGTGATGACTAGTTGTTTTAATTTGAGAAGACAATTCATGGAGGGCTGTATCAATCATAATGTTCACACACACTACACAAGGACAAAGTCTTCAAGTCCTCCTAAAGTTAGGAAGGTACCTCTGTCACCTAAGTCTAAGAACCCTGATTCTAAGACTCCCAACAGTGACAAGAAGACCAACATCAAGAAAACTGATAAGCATGCTGATTTTGATAAAACTGTCACTAAGTCACATGGACCCAAACTCGTTTGGGTACCAAAGGAGAAGTAATACTTTTGTGTTTGCAGGGCAAAGAAAGTAAAAAAAAGGTCATGTGGATTTTGGACAGTGGATGCTCAAATCATATGACTGGTGATATGGCCCTGCTATCACAGTATGAGGAAAAGGCTGGCCCAATGGTTGCTTTTGGAGATGACAGCATCGGCAACACACTGGGATATGGCAAGTTGGAAATTGGAAATGTCATCATTGAGAATGTAGCACTGGTCAAGGGGCTCAAGCATAATCTACTGAGTGTTGGTCAATTCACTGACAGAGGCTTCAAAGTGAACTTTGACAAAGATGAATGTTTGATCACCCACAAGAAGACTGGTGATTTTGCTCTGTCTGGAGTAAGGAGGGGAAGCCTGTTTGTAGCCAATTTGGACTCTGCAAGCAAGGACACAATTTGTTGCTTCTACTCAAAAGCATCAAATGAAGACAGTTGGCTGTGGCACAAGAAGCTATCACACCTGAACTTCAAAGCCATTAATTCCCTAGTCAAAAGGGAGTTAGTGAGAGGCATGCCCACACTTGAATTCTGTCAAGAAGGAGTGTGTGAGGCGTGTCAAAAGGGAAAAATGAAAAGATCAAGCCACAAGTCAAAAACAGTGACATCTATAACCAAGCCCCTGCAACTGATTCATATGGATTTGTTTGGGCCTGTCAATATTATGTCACTAGGAAGGAAGAAGTATGCTCTAGTGATGGTTGATGATTTTACAAGGTATACATGGGTAGAATTTCTGGCATCAAAGGATGAGGCTCCACAAGTAATCATTGAGCACATAAAGAAAGTTGACAAAGAAGCAAAGGCCATAAATGCAAGTGTGATTGCATTAAGAAGTGATAATGGGACAGAATTCAGAAATGCCATGCTTGGAGCATTCTGCAAAGAAAATGGTATTTCTCAACAATTCTCAGCTCCAAGGACTCCACAACAAAATGGAGTTGTTGAGAGAAAGAATAGGACTCTGATAGAGGCTGCTAGAACAATGCTACTTGATGCAAAGATGCCTACATGTTTTTGGGCTGAGGCTGTGAGCACTGCATGCTACATCCAAAACAGAACCCTCATCAACAAAAACACTGGAAAGACACCTTACAACTTGATGACTGGAAAGAAGCCTACTCTAAAGTATGTTCATACTTTTGGAAGCAAGTGCTTTGTGCTAAAAGATAATTCAGAATATGTTGGTAAGTTTGATGCAAAGGCATTTGAAGGAATCTTTCTTGGCTATTCTATGGAAAGAATTGCATACAAAGTTTATGTCATTTGTCAAAAGAAAGTAATGGAGAGCACAGATGTAACATTTGATGACAGCAAACTACCTGGATTAGAAGAAGCCAACAATGAAGATAAAGATCCCTTGAAGTTTGACAATCTAGATGATTCTGATGAGGAGATTGAAAGTGAATCTGAACTCATAATCCAACAAACTCAAGTGAATGAAGAACCTGTGTCAACCAACAATGAAGAAACAAGCATCCAAGATACACCTGTGAGGAGTGACAACTTCACAGGGGGAGGAAATGTAGATGATCATGATCTAAATGATGAAGCAACATCAAGGATGAGAAATCAATCTGAACATACAAGGAAATGGGATAGATCACACACTGCAGATCAAATATCTGAAAGGCACACCAAACTTGGGGTTATGGTATCCTAAGGACACAGGGTTCAATCTGGTTGGTTATTCTGATGCTGATTATGCTGGATGCAGAGTGGATAGGAAAAGCACATCAGGTAGCTGCCAGTTTCTTGGCCAAAGGTTAGTCTCTTGGTACAGCAAGAAACAACAATCTGTGTCAACTTCCACAGCTGAAGCTGAATACATAGCTGCTGGAAGTTGCTGTGCTCAAGTGCTTTGGATTAGAAACCAACTTAGAGATTATGGACTTGTGTTGGAAAGAATTCCTATCATGTGTGACAACACAAGTGCAATCTCTATAGTTGCCAATCCTGTCAATCATTCTAGAACAAAGCACATTGACATCAGATATCATTTCATAAGGGAGCATGCAACTAATGGAACCATTGAGTTACATTATGTTCCCACAGAAAAACAACTAGCTGACATATTCACTAAGCCATTAGATGAAGCCACCTTCACTAGGCTGGTCAGTGAGATTGGAATGCTGAATTCTTCGAATTCTGGCTAAGTGAATATATCAACTAGATTGTTGCAGCAGTAAATACTTACCTTATCAAATGCTCAATATTTTTAAAAGTAAGTATTGGCTGGAGTATGATGTATAAATATTCCAATGCTGCACATGTTGAAAATCATACATCTTTAGCTTGAAATTTCTGTGAAATTTTGAGAAAATCACTATTTAATTTAGTAGAATATTCTTCAGTGAATATTTCTGGTAAATTTTAAAAGATAGTGAAAATTGAATTTTATGAGTGAAAAGTATAGTTCGATAAGTCAGACTTCTCGAATGGTTCATTGTTATGTCTTGGCTCGAGTTCTCGAATAGGCCTATCTAGAACCCTCTTGAGTTCTCGAATAGTGTCTTTTAGAGAAATCGAATAGCACACTTTGAGTTCTCGAATAGAGTATTTTAGTTCTCTAATGATAGAGTTCTCGAATACTGCATTTGAGTTATCGAATCATTTGAAAAGGCTGATCTTTCGCTGACACTTAATCGCTTTTTGGATTTATATTCAAAACTTCATTTCACTCATAAAATATATTCTTAACTTTGAATTTTCTTCTGAGTTAAATCACTGCCAGCTGTGAGTTAAAAACTGTCTGAGATATCGAATAAGCCTTTCTTGACTTCTCGAATAGTTGTTTCATACTTCTCGAATGACTTGTCGCTACAGAACACTTATCTATCGACAACTCAAGACATTCATTCATATACATTCAACTTCACAACTATTCAATTCTTTTCGTTCGATTTCTCAAGCACCTCAACTCCTGAAACCTCTGAAAAACCCTAACTGCGAATTTCTTCTTCAATCCTAATTCTCTTTTCTTCTCTACCCAAATGGCAAACCCTAAACTCACCATATCATTCCAAACTAATTTCATCGCAATCACCAGTGATGTGGAAGCACCGAATGCCAATTTCAAGTGCTTTGTTCGGTGGTTGTCTGAATCATACATCAAGAGTGCGCTCTCAGCCAACCCAACTCTGTACATAGATCTATTGGAACAATTCTGGAGGACTGCTACTGTGGAGGTCATCGCTCTTGAGAATGCTATCACTTCTTATATTGTTCACTGCAAGATTCAAGGAGAGGATATCACTATCACCACTGCAGACATGAATCAAGCCTTGGATATGCAGCAAGAGACGTATGATGCTCTGGCCTCCAATGATGAGTTGGAAGAATTCTTTGACTTCATCAACTACTCTGATACTATCAAGCTGGGAAAGTTGAATAGGAAGTTCTTAAGGAAAGAATGGAGCTTTGTATTTGCTACACTCCTTCATGTATTCACTGCACGGAAGTCAAGCTTTGATCAGATTAGTACACCCGTGCAGCAGCTTGCCTATGCCTTGGCTCATGGGAGAAAGATAGATGTTGGACTTCTCATCCTACAGGAACTCTATGGGAGACTTGGTCAGACCACAGCCAAGAGAGGTAATGAAATTTTCTTTCCTCGCTTTATTCAATCAGTGCTTAACTTTAAAAATGCTTCTTTGATTGAATTGCCTGGAGGAGATAAGAGTAAAATAGGCTATCCTAGGTCCATGACCAAACTCATTTTTGGTAATTTGGAGACTAGGAATGATGTGGATGTAAGACTTAGCATAACTCCCCACATGGAGGGTTTGTTTAGGTCTTACCCCCACAACATGCCAATATTTGATTCTAAATCTCAGTTAGCACAGCCTAAGCAAGGAGAACAAAGTGCTAACCCAAGGCCTGCTAACCAACCCCCCCAGCCAAACACTCTATCCAGCAAAGAGCCAACTGCATCATCCTCTCAAAAGGGTGATGTTAGTAAAAAGAAGAGAAAACAGGTTGCTTCTGAACCTTTAGAAATCTTAACTGAAGCAGCCTTGGCTGTAGAACTAGGGTTAGAAAGTGAGAAACCTGAGTTACCTATCATAAGCCTAAAGAAGAAGAAGAAGTCTAAAACCACCTCTTCAGTCACTCAAATGGCTGAAGTTGTAAAATCAGGGGCACACAGCTCACTAGATGTATCCTCTCAACAGGATGCATCTATAGAATCAAGCATCCTCCCCAATGCACCTATCTGTAAAGAGTCAGCACAAGGGAGTGATAAGGCTGGCACAACACTGAGTGGAGAGCACATCATAACTGAAACTCCCTCTATTTCTCAGGGGGAGTTGCCAAAATCTTGTCTACAACACACTTCTCTTTCAGAATCTACCACTCATATTTCTTTGAAGCCTGCAACTCAAGCAATTGAGGAGCAAGGCATTGATCATCAAGAATTCTTTTCCTTTGATGAGCCAATGAATTCAAGTGACTTGGTGCATGACACCTTGCTCACCACCCAGGTACCACATTTGGATGGTCAGGGAATGCATGCTGGGGCATATCCTAATGACACCATCACAAACACAGAGGATTCACTAGTTCTTACTAGAGACTCTGTGCCTGTGTCAACTACTGTTGTAACTCATCCCACTTCTGTGGAGACAACAGTAGTAGAGTCTGTTCATCCGGTTGCAGAAGTTGCATCTGTAACTGAGGAGCCTAGCAAGCCTAGCTCTAGCTCTAACTTTTTGTCTCAATGGCTGAAGCCTGTGCAACATGACAGTGCTTCAGGATCAGGGTCTGTTCCACCACAATTGACGGTTGAAGCACTTCAAAGCTTAGTTGTGGATCAGATCCCTGAGTTCACAAAAATTGCTCAGCACCTTCTCACTGCAAACATGCCCAATCCAAACTATGAAGCTATTCTCCTATGTCACAAAGAGGATGTAGAGCTACAGAAGGAGAAAATCATAGATGAAACTGAGAGAGATGGGAATATCGATGCTTGGCTGCAAGGAACCAATTCAATCCCTCTCTCAGAAGGTCTCCAGTATCTCAGAGAAGAGTACATCACTTCACTAGGGTCCAATGCCAAATCTCTCAACCCTACTGATGTGTTTGAAGCAGTGAATGACAGCTATAAAGGCATTCTCAAGGCTGCACACTATCTTGGTAAAGGCTTAAAGACAGAAATTAATGAAGTGTGTTCAGCTACAACCAAGGAGGTGCATGAGATCAAGAGGACTTTTGATGCTAAATTCCCTCAATTGGAGACTGTGCTCAAGGACATTCGAACCTGCAATGCTACTTGCACCAGGATGGACAATGGTTTAGCTATTCTCAAGGATGCTGTCACAGGTCTGGGGCACAAATTTCAATCCTTATCAGATCAGACAACTGATGCCAATGCCATGCTCAGGACCCTCTTTGCAAATCAATATGGAGACAAGCTGGTCACTGAGGTTCCTGTGCATGAGATGTCAAGGTTCGAAGTGCAGAGACTGAAGGATCAATCCCTATCTGGTTTTAAGGCCAATGAACTCTTCACTAAAGTGGATACTCTTGAAAAGGAGGTAGTCTCTCTCCACAAGTCCAATGCTCATCTTACAGACACTGTGACAACTCTGACTGAGCAGTTGAACACTCAAGCCACCACCACAGCTGATGTCCTTCTGCATCAACAATCAATGTTGTCTGCAATGATGAAGCACATGGGTCTTCCCCTACCTGATGAATCTTCAACTCCAAAGGTGCATCCTACAGTCCCTGTGTCTGTCAACAAGCCTAAGGGGGAGAAGAGGATATCAAAGAACTCAAATCCAAAGGGGGAGAGATCACTAGAAAAGGGCATCAAGATCACTGAGGGTGGCCATCAGAGAACTTTGAAATCTACTACTCATGTGCCTGGAAAAGGAAAGGACAAAGTTGATGTGCCTCCCACTTCTCTGCCAGTTGTCACTCTACCAACTGTGCACATCACTACTCCTGATGGTCAAAGGCAGTCTATTACAACTACAGTGGTTGCAGGGAGTATGCCATCTGACAAGCCTCAAATCTCAATATCTAAGAGTGCCAAGCCAGTAGAAGTGAAGGTGGTCACTGAGGCCAAGCTACAAGAAATTGCAAACTCAAATGTCTATCATGATGATGCATTCTTGGAGCTTCTGAAAGTCTCTAGAGAACAGGCTGGTGATGCTCTGCTATATCATGAGAGTTTGAAGAGTCAGATTGACTGTCTCACTGTAGTACCAAGGAGGCTTAATGATCTATGGCTCAAGGAGATATTGATGGTAGGAAAGAACAAGATATGGCACTTAACCATCAATACTCTACAGAGTCTAAAGCACTCAGAAGTGAATGTGCTCCTTGGACTAATTGAGAAGGGAAATGAGAACAACAAGAGTCTTCATGATGAATTGAGGAATGGTCAACCTTCAAGGCTACCTGAAGTTTTCACAGATCCTAGAACTATTATCTACCAGGCTGGAACAAGAATTGAAGATATCAAGCAGCTGGTCATTCCTAAGCATCTAACTCCTCAAAATAAAAATCTCATCATAGCCATCATTGAGAAACTGATCAAGAAGAAGGGATCTAGAACAGCAGAAGAATTAGAAGCTATATCTTATCTCAGGTCATATATTGCAACTGGCATTGTATCTGAGACTGCTAAGTTCAACCCAAGCAAAGATCAAGACAAGGATGAAGATAAAAGTGATGGAAGGAGAAGATATCACAGGAGTAATAAGGGTGATGAAGACAAGAAGAAGAAGAAGGATGATGAGAAGAGGAAGAATGATGATGATCAAGGTAAAGGCTCTGAGAGGAAAAGTGGAAGACAGCAAGCCTCAGGCATTGCTGACAGTAACCTCACCACAACACAAGACTCTAAGTCTAGGGTGAATGCTGCCAGTAGTGACCTTTCAAAATTTGCATCTATGGCTTCTGCAACTGTCTTGCCACCTCAAGAAGAGAAGAAGATTCAAGTCAAGAAACCATCTGTATGTTTCAAAAAGCAAACTGCTAATGGAATACTACAATGGTCTACAAACAAAGGTCACATACTGCTGCCAAGTAATCATGTAAAAAGAATCAAGTTCAAGCAAGCTGCAAGGAAATCAAAGCCAACCATATCAAAAACCCTGACAATCTATCCAGGCCTAAAACTCCAACCACTAGATGAAGATTATGATGTAGACCAACTGCAATTTTTGCAAGCTCAAAGAATCTATCATGTTGCCATTGTTGATAATTGCCTTGAGATTAAATATTCGGATGGAAGGGAGGAGAAATTCAAACAAGGAGGATGTCAACACTGGGGCAAGCTATATGACATAGAGAGAATCATTGCACTGTTGAGCTCAGAAGATAAAGTGGAGAGAGTATGGAAACTGGAGCTAATTGATTTTGTGAAAATGAAGAGAGATCATGAAGAAAAAGTCAGAAAAGAGTGTTTTGAGAAATGGCTGGCAAGGGAGAAAGAAATTGAGAGACTGGAAAGTGAAGCAGAAAAGCTGAGGAAAAAGGGTTTGTGTAGAGTTCAGTTCAACCCCTACATGGTAAAGTATAGGAGGAGGAATGGAAATCAAGTCAACATCAGAATGAATCTACTCAACCACTATCCTGCAAATATTCTGGAACCAGTACTTGAAGATTTCAAAGACTCAATTTTGCTTGAAGAATTGGATGCTATGGCAGAAATAATAAAAGCTATGGATGAGAATACAAGGAAGGAGAAAGAAAGAAGAGAGAAAGAATATGATGAATTTCAAGCCAAAGCTATGGAAAGGGAATCAAAAGACAATGGCTAGTTCTTCATCATAGGCTGTAAGATTACTCACTCTGTAGTTCTATCCAAATTGCTGATGGAAATTCATACCTGTACTGTCAAGTTTTATCTTTATGTATGATAGGCTTGTTATCAGACATGAAATTGTGACTAAGGGTCTTACTCACAATTTGGGGGAGATTGTTAGTCACAGAGGCATGCCTGAATACATCTAATAACAAGCCTAAGTATGTGTAATGCTATGCATTACCTACATGACCTCTTAACTGAGGGAACCTCTAGTTGTAGAGTTTCTATTTGTTCTGTACTTGTAATAGGCATCAAATTCTATCTGTGTAACTGTACCTACTAAGTCAAGAATAAAGCTTGAAAGAAGTTCTAAGGTTCATGCCTCAAGCAAGGGAATGAAGACTGCCAAATAATCACAGTGGGGATTTGAAGAAATGAAGAATTTGCCTAAGTACCAATTCGAGAAGTACATTTGTCTATTCGAGAAGTCTAGCATTCGAGAAGTCTGAAGTTCGATATCTCAGAAGACACTATTCGATATCTCTCAATATGCTATTCGATATCTCAGGGATTCGATATGTCAAAATGCTCTATTCGATATCTCAAGGAGTCCCAGAGAAAAGAGCTATTCGAGAAGTGATTCGATATGTCAAGATAACACTATTCGAGAACTCAGAGTTATCGATCAAGTCAACTCCAGTTCTCGAATCACTTACTTAGTCACTTCTCGAATACATTCTTGAGGACAAAATACTGAAGAATTGTACAAGTCAGAAACCTGCAACAAGCCAGGATACTTTATTTGACTCTGTCCTATAAAGCATGCTGGAAAGCCTACAAAGAAGCTTGGAGAGATAAGACAAGGGACAAGGAGCTGAAGAAGTGGATCTAAACAGGCTTTTCAAAGTCAAATCTGTAGCCGTTTGGACTCTTACTAAAAATGAGATAGACAGACTGGAAAGTGCTTTTGTTTTTTACCTACCTCATTTGTAGAAAGGGGGTGTATCCATGTCTATAAGGAAACAGCCTCACTTCCTTAGCTGTTAAGGTTTTGAAGTTTCTCAAATATATCCAGAAAATATCTCTCTGAGAAAAACGAAGCTGAGAATACTATCATTTGTATTCACAGATTGTAGCAACATCTTAATCTAATAAAATATTAGATTAAAGTGATATTGTGTTGTGTTTGTGTTTAATTATCCGCATCTTCATATCTCACACACTCATCACTTATCTTGCTGCAAAGATTCAAAACCGAAGAAAAACTCAAGAATCCATTCACCCCCCCCTCTGTATTCTTTTACTGTATTCAATACTCAACACTTGATAATGACATTTATATAAAAATTCCCGATGGTTTAAAAATGCCTGAAACATTTGGTTCAAGACCCCGAGAGATTTACTCGATCAATTTGTAAAGATCATTGTACGGGTTGAAACAATCGGGTCGCATGTGGTATAATCGTCTCAGTGAGTATCTGTTGAAAGATGGATATATCAATAATGTTATTTATCCCTGCGTTTTTATTAAAAGGACAAAAGTGGGGTTTACATTCATTGCAGTTTATGTTGATGATTTAAACATCATTGGGACTCCAAATAAATTTCATGAGATGACTGAATATTTGAAAAGAGAATTTGAAATGAAAGACTTGGGTAGAATGAAACTTTGTCTTGGTTTTCAAGTTGAACATTTGTCCACCAATCAGCTTATATCAAAAAAAATCCTTAAACATTTTATAATGGACAAAGCATATCCTGTTAGTACACCTATGGCGGTGCATTCACTAGAAAAGCATAATGATCCATTTCGCCCAAGAGAAAAGGGAGAAGAGCTTCTTGGTCCAATACCATATCTTAGTGCCATTGGAGTACTAATGTACCTGGCCAATTGTACACGTCCTGACATTGCATTTTCTGTTAACCTATTGGCAAGACATAGTTCTGCTCCAACTCGAAGACATTGAACTGGTCTAAAACAAATATTTAAATATCTTCGAGGAACAATGGACATGGGTTTGTTTTATTCTAAAGACTCAAAAGTGGAATTAGTTTGTTATGCAGGTAGATGCAGGATATCGGTCTGATCCCCATAAAGGAAGATCACAAACAGGTCACATATTCACATATGGAGATACTGCAATATCTTGGCGATCTACAAAATAGACTCTTGCAGCTACTTCTTCGAATCATGCTGAATTATTAGCTCTTCATGAAGCAAGTCGAGAATGTGTATGGTTAAGATCTCTTGTCCACCATGTCGGAGAATCATGTGGTCTTGTAGTGAACAAACACATTCCAACTACTTTGTACGATGACAATGAAGCTTGTATAACACAAACTAGAGAGGGCTACATCAAAGGTGACAGGACGAAACATATAGATCCGAAATTCTTCTTTACTCATGAACTTCAACAAAGAGGAGAAATCAATGTTTCTCAGATTCGTTCTTGCGATAATATAGCAGATTTATTCACCAAAGCACTTCTAACAAGTACTTTCGAGAAGTTAGTATATCATATTAGTACGCACAAATTTTGAGATTTATGCTAACGTCACTAGTCCTACTACAATGAGGGGGAGACATTTATTATACACTACTTTTGGTACAACTCATGTACTCTTTTTTCCTTCACTAGGGTTTTTCCTAGTAAGGTTTTAACAAGGCATGATGTGTGTACGAGTCATCCAAGGGGGAGCGTTATGAAACATTATTGTATGACTATCTAGAATCTCAACTCTTGATGACCTTTAGATATTCCAACACTTGACCTTTCATATATATGTAACTTAATGAAATCATTTGGCTTTTCAAGTGATGTAATCCTTTGGCTTTCCAAGTGATGTAACTTACAAGTTCTAAACACTATATAAAGCATAGTATGATCAGGAGTTGGACACATGAATAAAAAGATGGTCTCTCCCCTCTGGCTCTCTCTATTCTCTCTATATCTTATATATAGTTTATTCTATTCTAGCAAACCATGCATAAGCTATTACACACTAATTTATTCTTGGCTTAGACTAAGTCATTAAGAACTTGTTCAACATTATAAAATCAACACAATTTGTCCTTCCTTTTGTCCGTAGCAAACGTCTGGCCACATTCAAGACTAGCTGTAACAAAAATAAATAATTGCAAGTAGTAAGCTAAAATGCTCAGCAAGACAAGGCGAATACAAGATTAGAGTATAAGCAATGAGACAATCCTTGGGAAGAAATTGAGTTGCACTAATTTAAAGACAGTGGTAACCAACCAATATGAATACTCAATTTTTTTGCTCTCATTAGCATATCACCGCTAAGGGAGATCAGCCCTATAGCGCTCAACGAACTGTATGCGTCGTGTATTGGCTCAATTGGCCGTAAATTTTAGTACAAGTTATTGTACCACTTGTAGTCACATCATGTGGTAACACACTAGGTTGGGTACAAAGTCTTTAATAATATTTAAGGTCCTTGAAAAGCAGGTGGTTTATAATAATACACTGTATAAAAAAGAGCTTAATAAGAAATTTAGATTTAAAATAAGTGGTAAGTGAACATGGGTGTTCACTAGGAAGAAGAGAAAAATAGAATACTAGTGAATTTATATATAACAAGTTAGCAAGATAAACTTGTCTCTATCATTAGCTACTCACAAGGAATTACCTCTTCACGCTATTATAATTGCCTTCTATTATGAAATTTATAAACAAGTGAGAAACTTAAATTCAAACATAAATTTTAAATCATTAGAGAACATACAAAATAAACTCAATAAACTGGTATGATGTTTTCAAGGTTAATAATAAAAATTTTTTTGGCTATAATAAAATTTCCAAATTCCATGTTATCAAACTCCACAATAATTCATGTTACGGGATTGATTAAAAATGATTGACTAAAATAATATTTGCTGAACCTGTAAGATATTTATTGAACTCGTAAGATGTTGTACTTAATGGCATTGGTTATAATGATTGGCTATATTTTAAAAATTGTATTTTATTATTATTTCAAGTTTTTAAAAATAAAATATATTATTCCAATATGTAATGAGTGATGTGGAATTTTGCTACAGGTCTTCACATGCTCAGCATATATAGCCAACATGATTGGATTGGCTATAATTATAGATAAGGGGATTGTCCCATTGGAGGGAATTTTATTTAAATAATCTCTATAATTTATATTTATGATATTTTTTACTAAAATTTAGCTAAGGTTTATTCACCATTGGAGATGCTCTAAATATATATTTTTAGAGGATTTTATTCAAATAAGAATCACTACCTAAAATAGAACATGAGATCCATTATTCACCATTGGATCAGTATTTAATTAATGGCCAAAATTTTGTTGTTCAAAAACAATTAATTAAGAATATTGACAAATTAATAAAAAAGGTAACCAAATAATATATCACAAATTAACAATACCAGTACTGCAATATGATATATCAAGACACTAAACCCACAATACTCAAATATCTGAACAACTTTAGAATAAAAAATAGGGTTCATCTACAAAAATCATCAAAGTTCACAGAGTCATCCCATGCAGCCATGATATTGTGGATATAATCATCTTCAACTTCCCCGGCGGCCGCATGAGTTTCAACTGCAGGTTGGGTGCTTGTTCTGTTGAAAAATGTAAATGCAGTTGAGTTAGAGCTTCTATTCACATTTTAAGTAACTGATTACTGATACATATATATGTGCATAAACAAACTTAATCTTACTCAGTGAGAGTAGTAGTTAGTACTGTTGAGTTGGAAGCCGACTCACCTTGAGGTATTTGATTGCCTAAAATATTCAAGATAGATTTATTATTTATATGAAGACAAAACTATATATATGAGAAAACATATAAAATGATAGCTAGCTAATTATTTAAGAAACTTGCCCAGCTGATCGCCCATGCTGGGGTGGAGACTCTTTATCCTACATCTCTGAGAAAATAAAATAAAATCATGTTAAACAATAGTTACAGTTATACCACTATCAAAACTAAGAATTAATAAGAAAATCATGCATGCTATTTTAGTGTGTAATATATAACCCTACCTGCAGATGTGATCTTATGTGGTCTTTGGTTACTTCCATCAAATCCATTTTTATCCAGATCTTATATGGAGTGGCTCCTACAATTATAAATATATGTTAGAGGAATATTTGTTGGAATACCATAATTATCAAGAAAAAGAATACACAATGTACATAAGATTAATGCACACACATATGAAAAAGTTTAAATAATGAACTCAAAACTAAATAAGGTTACTTTGATCCATAATAATACCAGTTAAACAATCCAGAGATAAAAGCACTCATAGTACAAATACAATACTATTTCAAAATTTTTAATATTGATACTTACTGGAAATACCACCTAGTTCATTGACTGCATTCATGAACAGCTCATGAAGTTCAGGAGTCCACTGAATGTGGCCTTTTTCAGACAGTCGAGGCACAGCCCTTTGTCGCACAGCCCTTTGTGGCTCAGCTGGTTGACTCAAGGCAGGTTGATTTATGGCCTGAGCCTCTGGTTGACTCATGGCCGGATGACACATGGCATCTTGATGCACAGGATGAACATGATTATAATGGGGCCAGTGATGGGTTGCCCGGGTATTCTGAGGCACAAAGGAATCTTGATTCTGATAGTGCTGCATGAAAGAAACATGGTTATGAAGAATTATATCAAACTCGATCTTTTTGACACTTTCTCTAAAAAATAGAAGTACATGACTTCAGAGATATTGATATATATACCTCAGAAGTCCTAAACAAACTCCCATACTCCCCAGTGTCTTGATTAGTTCCACGTGTCTGGGCACCAATTCTGTTGACACTAGGGTTAATGTAACCGCAGTTGAGTAGGGTTAGAGCTTGTATTTAGTTTTATTGAGATTTCAAGAGAACATGCTGCACAAATAGTTCACTTAAATAATCTTACCCACTGAGAGTTGGGCTCGAGTTTGAAAATGCTTGTGCAGGGAACTGTAGACTTTTATCATGATCTTGATTTCCTAAAACAACACCACCTTGCACAAATTTTAATAAAAACTTATATTATTGAAAGTCAATATAATAATTGAAAACAATCTCATATACATATACAATATCTAAAGAACTTGCCATGATAGATAGTATTGCTTGGACCAATAACCTGTGGTTCCTGTGGATCAGGAAGTAAAAACCCATAAGATGAAATAGTTACATATTAGAACTCCAAAAGATTATTTATCAATAAAGTAAAAGGGACATGCATGATGTTATCAAACTTTAAAAGTAAATGAAAATGCCAAACTACACTATAAAATGAAAATGCCAAAAACAAACAATAGAAACCAATTCAATCCATCCCATCCATTACGACCAATATTCACCATACCATCAACCAAAACAAACAATAAATTACAATGTTAGAAGTGAAACCGAAGAGTCCAGAAGAGGATAATTATTAGCTGCGCCGAAGGTGTTTGTTGCGAACTGAGTTGGGACGCATTCTGGATGCTGTTGTGCTTTAAAGCTAACACTATGGATAGTAAACATATTCATGTCAGATTTTACTGAAACTCGAACCCTTAACTTGATTTTGTAGGGACTGGACATAGTTGATAATTTCATCCAACATAAGGGCTTTCCCTGTCACCTAGTTTCAGTTAAAGGCACATGAAGCTGTCAGATTTACCCATACAAATACCATTTATACACACCCCCACACAGCAATAGCAGTAATATAATATAGTATGAAGAGGGACAAAGTGAAGACAAAACACAATTTATTCACCTTGTCACAACCAGGCACAAGAGCTTGCAACAGCTTCATCCTCTTACTTATCTTTTCAGGCGACAACGCCATCCTTCACCACCAAACATAGTACTTGTGCCCTCAATGTGTAAACCCCACCCACCATCACTGTTCTGAAATTACAGAATATTTATATATTTTCGTAAACCATCTCCAATTAAAAATAAATAAGGATGGAAAACAAAAAGCATGATATGTTGACTTACTGGGTAACTAGCACTGCAAAACTTTCTATCATATGAGTGTACTTGCCTGATGATTGTAAAGATACCGACACATTTCCCGTTGATGTTCCTTTGATAGGATTGAGAGAGATGATGGAGGAGGGAGATGCATCGAGAGATCGAGAAATTCCTAGCAAGCAGTGCAGATTCCCCATCATATTTACATACCCATTCTGCATCAGTAACTGTGCGCCACTTGTCCACCATAATATCACACACATGAGTACTAATTTTTTTAAACATTAAACTTCTATTTTGAAATCCAAACAGAAACAATCAAGTACAATCAAGTACATTTCACAACCACAAAATGCTCATCAAATCAAGTGCTTCATACTTGATACCATCTTGTACCACATGTAAAGTTGGTATCATCATTGTTGGTTTTTGGAAGTTGCCCATTCCAGAGCTTCTGCTATCTCAATTTCGCGTTGTCTCGAATCAATTTTACAAGAATCGCTCTTGGAAATATCAGGCATTATGATTTCAGGTTGTGGAGAAGCCAATCCTGTTGATCCTCGTCCATCTCCAAGAAAAGTGAGGGTTGTTACCACATCACTCATCAATGGTCGTATCGTCGCGTCATTTTGTAGACACATAGAAGCAACAGCGACTGCTTGATTCAAACCTTTTGTGGGAAAATTTCCTTCAAGAAGGGGATCAGCTAGTTCTGTGAACCTGTGTGGTTCCTTGAATATAGGTTCAGCCTGTTAAAGTTACAATAATATTAGTCACAACTCCCAATTTGATTTTTCCAAATTGCGAATACATGTTTAGATGAGCATATATAGATTCCCACATGACTATCTTATCATCAAAGGTCTCTGGTGGTGCAAGTTTGTCATGCCTAACAACCCTTTTCTATGACATGCACGTCGGAAAATATGTGCCTAATTTTGCACAAGTCTGTATATTAAAGCAATAACATATACGGAGATACATAATACTATTAGAAGCTTTTTGATTTAGTTGCATTTATATTGCCACATATTCACAACTAATTTTAACTGCTTTGAAAAAAAGAGGTGGAAGATGAAGAAATACCCAGGAAACAAGAGTTTGCTCTCTGTTTCTCCTGATATCAATGGCTCTCCTTCCCGTGATCAGCTCCAACAACACAGCACCGAAGCTATATACATCTGACTTGGCCGTAAGCTGACCTGTTCTTTGATACTCTGGGGCACAATATCCATATGTTCTACAAAAGTGTGCTGGTCCAAGTTCATTCTTAGTTTTAATTGTATAATAAGTGGACTAAGGATACCAACTGGCAGTAAACTGAAAACTTACAAGACCAGGTAGCAGAAACATAGGACTGCCATAATCTCCTGGCCAGTGTCCATCTGACGCCTGAAGAGTTGAACGGCGTTGTCGCTGAAGAGAGAGAGTGAGAGAGAGAGGGTTAACAGCCTGAAACCCAAATTAACAGGATCAGATTCAAAACTTTGATGGATAGATTAAAAAGACTGACATGGTATGGTAATGCATTATAGGTTTGTAAGAATTTCAGATATTACCCCTTAATTTAGTTCAATCGCACAAACAGAAAATCTAGATTAACAGAGACAACATCTCAAATATATTTTCCATATAATTAGGAAGAGTAACAAAATATTAGATATATCAGAAACAAATTTTATTTTTGGAAAAACAAACAATAAAATTGAGCAATTACCAGATGATGCCATACCGGTAATGATCAACAGGAGGAATGCCAGGCAAAACTTGAGGCATCGAATGACTTACACTACCAGGGTATAAAGAACCAAGCCCAACACCATCTGACTGATTTCGATTTCCTTCCCTGTCTCTCAAGACATCATCTCGAAGCCTAAGAACAATTGAACTAGAGGCGAGTACTTGAGAGAGGTGAGGTAGGCGTTTGTGTTGGTGTGTGTGAGAGATAGAGACATAAGAGTCACGGAGAGGCGTATAGAAAAAAAGAGGGGGAAGTGAAATTGGCTAAGGGGGAATTTAGGTTTAGGGAAATTTCAAGAAACAAGGAGGGAAAAAAGATGAGGAAAATTTGGCTAAGGGGGGAATTTGTGCGCCATTAACATTTTCAATGTGTTATTTCATTTCATTTTTTGATTTTTTAAATATTTTTATAAAAAATATAATTTTATTTCAATTTTATCAAAAATTTCTTTGATTTCAATTTTAAAAATTTAAATTTTACATTTATTTATGTATTATTTAGTGTTAGAAAAAAATAAACGAGATTATACGAGATTTTAACAAAAAAGTAGTAAAAGTGTTACATCCTATAACGAGGCACAATCCAGATTCACTCAATACTTTTTTTAAATGATTTTTCGACGATCAAACCGTACAAATGTTAACAAACACTTATTTTAGTGTTGGTAAAAAATAATCAAAAAATAAAAAGGTCGGGTTGTATGAGATTTTAACAAAAACATAGTGAAAGTATTACTTCCTATAACGAGGCACGGTCCGGGTTCACTGATTACTTTTTTTGAATGATTTTTTCGACGATCAAACCGTACGGATGTTAATAAACACTTATTTTAGTGTTGGGAAAAAATAATCAAAAAATAAAAAGGCCGGGTTGTATGAGATTTTAACAAAAACATAGTGAAAGTATTACTTCCTATAACGAGGCACGATCCAAGTTCACTGCTTACATTTTTTGAATGATTTTTCGACGATCGAACCGTACAAATGTTAATAAACACTTATTTTAGTGTTGGGAAAAAATAATCAAAAAATAAAAAGGCCGGGTTGTATGAGATTTTAACAAAAACATAGTGAAAGTATTACTTCCTATAACGAGGCACGGTCTGGGTTCACTGATTACTTTTTTTGAATGATTTTTTCGACGATCAAACCGTACGGATGTTAATAAACACTTATTTTAGTGTTGGAAAAAAATAATCAAAAAATAAAAAGGCCGGGTTGTATGAGATTTTAATAAAAACATAGTGAAAGTAT
Organism: Saposhnikovia divaricata; assembly: GCA_036435485.1. Taxonomy (NCBI): domain Eukaryota; kingdom Viridiplantae; phylum Streptophyta; class Magnoliopsida; order Apiales; family Apiaceae; genus Saposhnikovia; species Saposhnikovia divaricata. The sequence goes on along the minus strand of CM071594.1, from coordinate 45,883,709 downwards.
TACTTCCTATAACGAGGCACGATCCAAGTTCACTGCTTACATTTTTTGAATGATTTTTCGACGATCGAACCGTACAAATGTTAATAAACACTTATTTTAGTGTTGGGAAAAAATAATCAAAAAATAAAAAGGCCGGGTTGTATGAGATTTTAACAAAAACATAGTGAAAGTATTACTTCCTATAACGAGGCACGATCCAAGTTCACTGCTTACATTTTTTGAATGATTTTTCGACGATCGAACCGTACAAATGTTAATAAACACTTATTTTAGTGTTGGGAAAAAATAATCAAAAAATAAAAAGGCCGGGTTGTATGAGATTTTAACAAAAACATAGTGAAAGTATTACTTCCTATAACGAGGCACGATCCAAGTTCACTGCTTACATTTTTTGAATGATTTTTCGACGATCGAACCGTACAAATGTTAATAAACACTTATTTTAGTGTTGGGAAAAAATAATCAAAAAATAAAAAGGCCGGGTTGTATGAGATTTTAACAAAACATAGTGAAAGTATTACTTCCTATAACGAGGCACGGTCCGGGTTCACTGATTACTTTTTTTGAATGATTTTTTCGACGATCAAACCGTACGGATGTTAATAAACACTTATTTTAGTGTTGGGAAAAAATAATCAAAAAATAAAAAGGCCGGGTTGTATTAGATTTTAACAAAAACATAGTGAAAGTATTACTTCCTATAACGAGGCACGGTCCGGGTTCACTGATTACTTTTTTTGAATGATTTTTTCGACTATCAAACCGTACGGATGTTAATAAACACTTATTTTAGTGTTGAGAAAAAATAATCAAAAAATAAAAAGGCCGGGTTGTATGAGATTTTAACAAAAACATAGTGAAAGTATTACTTCCTATAACGAGGCACGATCCAAGTTCACTGCTTACATTTTTTGAATGATTTTTCGACGATCGAACCGTACAAATGTTAATAAACACTTATTTTAGTGTTGGGAAAAAATAATCAAAAAATAAAAAGGCCGGGTTGTATGAGATTTTAACAAAAACATAGTGAAAGTATTACTTCCTATAACGAGGCACGGTCCGGGTTCACTGATTACTTTTTTTGAATGATTTTTTCGACGATCAAACCGTACGGATGTTAATAAACACTTATTTTAGTGTTGGGAAAAAATAATCAAAAAATAAAAAGGCCGGGTTGTATGAGATTTTAACAAAAACATAGTGAAAGTATTACTTCCTATAACGAGGCACGATCCAAGTTCACTGTTTTTTCTTTCCAAATGTTAAAAGTTGGTCATTTTTTCCAAGAAATAAAAAAAAGATGGGTTAAATGTATCGATATTGTCGTAGGTAGGATTCAAAGGGAGTCTTAATTTCTAGTTTAGACTTAAATTCTGATTTGACATTTTTTTTCCTCGTATATTGTATTCCTCCACTAAAATCAGTTTATTTACCCTTCTAATCCTCCATAACAATCCTTTGGTGGAGATAATAATGAAATTTCAATCGTTGGAAGGTAAATTTTGTCCATGTAAAGCATTCAATATTAGTTATAAACAAAATAGTTTATATCTAACTGAACTTTTCTGACATTCATTTTCCCATTTCATGTTGATTTGCAGAAATTTATGAGCTTTATTAGGAGCTCATTTGTCTCATTACCTTTGCAGTCTAGTCATTCAATTTTTCACAAACCAACTACAACTGAAGGTCTTTTTCTTATATTTTTCCTGCTTTCTCTGTAGTAATAGCATGTGCTATTTTTTTTGAGATAAAATAACATAAACCAAGTTTGATCACAAGTTCACAACACAAGTATCTACACAGTGCATGATACAAAATCAACTATGGAAGAAGTCTGAGAGCCATCTAATAAAAGTCACGGAACTCTTGGTGCCTCGCACTTAAAAAAGGTTTCCGTTCTTAAATGTTCTTAACCCACCTTAATGACTACATGCAAATTCAAATCTGCGGCTACTGCCCTCTGGGTACTGGCTCAAGTGCTTCAACGGTGACAACACTATTTCCTCTAATAACCACCATGCCAATATCATTTCTCTCATCACCATTCACTTCCACAGTATTGTCAATCACCAGGTTCATGAAGCTTCTTGTCCATGTACTTCTTCAGATCTGGGGGCTGGCCAGAGCGACTCATCTTCAGATAGATTGATAGACAGATGCAGAGGAGAGCTGTGAGGGCTGCACAAACAAATTGTTAGCATGTGCTGTTACAGTATCTTTCGTATTGAATAACAAGTTTTAGCTTAATGCACATTCAGTGGCATCACTTTTTTTGCTTACATGTGATGTTCAAACTGCAGGAACTGAGCGAAATATGTCCGGATACTATCTGCGGTCAATAAATATCTATCCAATAAAATCATGTGGAGGGTTCAGCGTGGACAGTTGGCTGTTAAGCAGTACTGGTAGCTATTTGTAAGATGCATATAGTATAAGCTCTTTGTTTCACAATAAGTGCATCTTATTTTTGTGTTTTTAAGTTGGACTTTAACACCAAACTGGAAATTTCTATAAAAATATAAAGTATCACGAGGGAAGAACATCATACCCGTTAATCAAAAAAGAAAGAAAAAGAACATCAATACCGTAAATAGTTACGGTAGCCCGATTATGACGAAATGAATTTGATTGAATAGTCTATTTTTAGTCAAGGATATTGTAAGTATATAATTTTGAGTGACCAGAAGTAGCAACTTTTTGAATTGTGTACCTTAGCCTTACATCTCATATAGTATAATTTTGAGTGACCAGAAGGATATTGTTCAGGAAATTCACAGACATGAACCTGATAATGCTGCCTCAGCATTACTGGAGGTTGGTACGCAAGTATGCAACTCACGCCAGAGGAAGCAAGGACCTTTGCTTTTGCTCAATTACCGGGACAGAGCTCTAGGCACACTGGTTTTGCTTTTGATTCTCCCGGATACAACAAGGTGTTGTTGCCCCTCAAAAGGCCTGGGACGTAGTCCGAAGAGCAAGTATGAAGCCTCACAACTCCCTAGTCACCTCAAGATAGTTAAGCTAGTGGAAGATATTTGTACAAAGTTCTCAGATGTTTTTTTTGGTACAGTTTAGAAATTAAGCATCTGTATAATCAGCCACCACATGGTAGTTATCATTCTTTGAGTTGTTTTTTCTTGCTAGTTTGTTCACACATTCTAGTTGGCCATATATCACATGGGTAGAAGTTGTCAGTTATAACAGCTTGTACATGATTCAACATAGCATACTTCAAATATGTACATTATGATTTGGAGTTGCCAGTAGCCAAATGACCTTCAGATTTTTACTTTATTGTCTTGTGATATTCATTGTCCCCTGTTATATTGAAGGAGTATGAAAATGAGGCATCTGTAGAAGCAGAACTTGAGAATGACTTTTTTATGCACAATTTTCCGGATGTTGATGAGGAAAACATGCCCATTAGTTACATTCGAGATGATGTTGATGAACTAATACAACTTTCGTAATGTAATAAATTAATTTGTGCTCTTTAATTTGTTACTATAACTCTTGATAGATTGTTGGTTGGTTTGTTCTCTTCTGTTTGGCCTTTGTTGATTTGTTGGATGCCAATTTGGTAGGTTATTCATCCTTTAAATATGTTTTTTTTTCATGTACAGTTCATTAGACAACAGTTTTAAACAGAAGACACTTGTATGAGTTGAAACACACAATAGGCCAGAACCTGTTGTGTGTTGGATTAAGTTCATACAACACTATGTAAAGCACTTGTGTTAAATATCATTACACAATACCACATTGGAAACCACTTGTCTCATTCTAACAATACTTTTTACTAAGTATTGTCTATGCTTCATTCACATAATATTTCGAAAAAATGTTGTGTGTTGGTTCACTTTCACACAACACTATGGATAACATATTGTATGACTTCTAATTAGACAACAGACCTAAAAACACTTGTCTGAATGCAACAACGGTTTTCCTGTATATTGTGTTGCAGGCATTCACACAACACTTATTTGCTAAGGCTTGTCTAATCTTAAAAATACTTATGCATTTACACAACACCCCTGGTCAAGAAATGCTTGTCTGGTAAGATTTATCACACAACGGTTTTGGCCCATTGTGTGAATGTAGGATTACACAATACTTTTTCGAGTTGGAAAATAACAGTTGTCTGATCATTTCGGGCAATACTTTTTTCCATGGGTGTTGTCTGATACGTGTCGTCTATAGAGATACTGCAATATCTTGGCGATCTACAAAATAGACTCTTGCAGCTACTTCTTCGAATCATGCTGAATTATTAGCTCTTCATGAAGCAAGTCGAGAATGTGTATGGTTAAGATCTCTTGTCTACCATGTCGGAGAATCATGTGGTCTTGTAGTGAACAAACACATTCCAACTACTTTGTACGATGACAATGAAGTTGTATAACACAAACTAGAGAGGGCTACATCAAAGGTGACAGGACGAAACATATAGATCCGAAATTCTTCTTTACTCATGAACTTCAACAAAGAGGAGAAATCAATGTTTCTCAGATTCGTTCTTGCGATAATATAGCAGATTTATTCACCAAAGCACTTCTAACAAGTACTTTCGAGACGTTAGTATATCATATTAGTACGCACAAATTTTGAGATTTATGCTAACGTCACTAGTCCTACTACAATGAGGGGGAGACATTTATTATACACTACTTTTGGTACAACTCATGTACTCTTTTTTCCTTCACTAGGGTTTTTCCTAGTAAGGTTTTAACAAGGCATGATGTGTGTACGAGTCATCCAAGGGGGAGTGTTATGAAACATTATTGTATGACTATCTAGAATCTCAACTCTTGATGACCTTTAGATATTCCAACACTTGACCTTTCATATATATGTAACTTAATGAAATCATTTGGCTTTTCAAGTGATGTAATCCTTTGGCTTTCCAAGTGATGTAACTTACAAGTTCTAAACACTATATAAAGCATAGTATGATCAGGAGTTGGACACATGAATAAAAAGATGGTCTCTCCCCTCTGGCTCTCTCTATTCTCTCTATATCTTATATATAGTTTATTCTATTCTAGCAAACCATGCATAAGCTATTACACACTAATTTATTCTTGGCTTAGACTAAGTCATTAAGAACTTGTTCAACATTATAAAATCAACACAATTTGTCCTTCCTTTTGTCCGTAGCAAACGTCTGGCCACATTCAAGACTAGCTGTAACAAAAATAAATAATTGCAAGTAGTAAGCTAAAATGCTCAGCAAGACAAGGCGAATACAAGATTAGAGTATAAGCAATGAGACAATCCTTGGGAAGAAATTGAGTTGCACTAATTTAAAGACAGTGGTAACCAACCAATATGAATACTCAATTTTTTTGCTCTCATTAGCATATCGCCGCTAAGGGAGATCAGCCCTATAGCGCTCAACGAACTGTATGCGTCGTGTATTGGCTCAATTGGCCGTAAATTTTAGTACAAGTTATTGTACCACTTGTAGTCACATCATGTGGTAACACACTAGGTTGGGTACAAAGTCTTTAATAATATTTAAGGTCCTTGAAAAGCAGGTGGTTTATAATAATACACTGTATAAAAAAGAGCTTAATAAGAAATTTAGATTTAAAATAAGTGGTAAGTGAACATGGGTGTTCACTAGGAAGAAGAGAAAAATAGAATACTAGTGAATTTATATATAACAAGTTAGCAAGATAAACTTGTCTCTATCATTAGCTACTCACAAGGAATTACCTCTTCACGCTATTATAATTGCCTTCTATTATGAAATTTATAAACAAGTGAGAAACTTAAATTCAAACATAAATTTTAAATCATTAGAGAACATACAAAATAAACTCAATAAACTGGTATGATGTTTTCAAGGTTAATAATAAAAATTTTTTTGGCTATAATAAAATTTCCAAATTCCATGTTATCAAACTCCACAATAATTCATGTTACGGGATTGATTAAAAATGATTGACTAAAATAATATTTGCTGAACCTGTAAGATATTTATTGAACTCGTAAGATGTTGTACTTAATGGCATTGGTTATAATGATTGGCTATATTTTAAAAATTGTATTTTATTATTATTTCAAGTTTTTAAAAATAAAATATATTATTCCAATATGTAATGAGTGATGTGGAATTTTGCTACAGGTCTTCACATGCTCAGCATATATAGCCAACATGATTGGATTGGCTATAATTATAGATAAGGGGATTGTCCCATTGGAGGGAATTTTATTTAAATAATCTCTATAATTTATATTTATGATATTTTTTACTAAAATTTAGCTAAGGTTTATTCACCATTGGAGATGCTCTAAATATATATTTTTAGAGGATTTTATTCAAATAAGAATCACTACCTAAAATAGAACATGAGATCCATTATTCACCATTGGATCAGTATTTAATTAATGGCCAAAATTTTGTTGTTCAAAAACAATTAATTAAGAATATTGACAAATTAATAAAAAAGGTAACCAAATAATATATCACAAATTAACAATACCAGTACTGCAATATGATATATCAAGACACTAAACCCACAATACTCAAATATCTGAACAACTTTAGAATAAAAAATAGGGTTCATCTACAAAAATCATCAAAGTTCACAGAGTCATCCCATGCAGCCATGATATTGTGGATATAATCATCTTCAACTTCCCCGGCGGCCGCATGAGTTTCAACTGCAGGTTGGGTGCTTGTTCTGTTGAAAAATGTAAATGCAGTTGAGTTAGAGCTTCTATTCACATTTTAAGTAACTGATTACTGATACATATATATGTGCATAAACAAACTTAATCTTACTCAGTGAGAGTAGTAGTTAGTACTGTTGAGTTGGAAGCCGACTCACCTTGAGGTATTTGATTGCCTAAAATATTCAAGATAGATTTATTATTTATATGAAGACAAAACTATATATATGAGAAAACATATAAAATGATAGCTAGCTAATTATTTAAGAAACTTGCCCAGCTGATCGCCCATGCTGGGGTGGAGACTCTTTATCCTACATCTCTGAGAAAATAAAATAAAATCATGTTAAACAATAGTTACAGTTATACCACTATCAAAACTAAGAATTAATAAGAAAATCATGCATGCTATTTTAGTGTGTAATATATAACCCTACCTGCAGATGTGATCTTATGTGGTCTTTGGTTACTTCCATCAAATCCATTTTTATCCAGATCTTATATGGAGTGGCTCCTACAATTATAAATATATGTTAGAGGAATATTTGTTGGAATACCATAATTATCAAGAAAAAGAATACACAATGTACATAAGATTAATGCACACACATATGAAAAAGTTTAAATAATGAACTCAAAACTAAATAAGGTTACTTTGATCCATAATAATACCAGTTAAACAATCCAGAGATAAAAGCACTCATAGTACAAATACAATACTATTTCAAAATTTTTAATATTGATACTTACTGGAAATACCACCTAGTTCATTGACTGCATTCATGAACAGCTCATGAAGTTCAGGAGTCCACTGAATGTGGCCTTTTTCAGACAGTCGAGGCACAGCCCTTTGTCGCACAGCCCTTTGTGGCTCAGCTGGTTGACTCAAGGCAGGTTGATTTATGGCCTGAGCCTCTGGTTGACTCATGGCCGGATGACACATGGCATCTTGATGCACAGGATGAACATGATTATAATGGGGCCAGTGATGGGTTGCCCGGGTATTCTGAGGCACAAAGGAATCTTGATTCTGATAGTGCTGCATGAAAGAAACATGGTTATGAAGAATTATATCAAACTCGATCTTTTTGACACTTTCTCTAAAAAATAGAAGTACATGACTTCAGAGATATTGATATATATACCTCAGAAGTCCTAAACAAACTCCCATACTCCCCAGTGTCTTGATTAGTTCCACGTGTCTGGGCACCAATTCTGTTGACACTAGGGTTAATGTAACCGCAGTTGAGTAGGGTTAGAGCTTGTATTTAGTTTTATTGAGATTTCAAGAGAACATGCTGCACAAATAGTTCACTTAAATAATCTTACCCACTGAGAGTTGGGCTCGAGTTTGAAAATGCTTGTGCAGGGAACTGTAGACTTTTATCATGATCTTGATTTCCTAAAACAACACCACCTTGCACAAATTTTAATAAAAACTTATATTATTGAAAGTCAATATAATAATTGAAAACAATCTCATATACATATACAATATCTAAAGAACTTGCCATGATAGATAGTATTGCTTGGACCAATAACCTGTGGTTCCTGTGGATCAGGAAGTAAAAACCCATAAGATGAAATAGTTACATATTAGAACTCCAAAAGATTATTTATCAATAAAGTAAAAGGGACATGCATGATGTTATCAAACTTTAAAAGTAAAACAAAACAAAATTATAAACCTCAACTCTCATTCCCAATCTTCCATGTTCAAAAGGGTGCCTAGATTCAAATGTTCTTGCTCTGTAGACATGAAGGTAAGAATTCGACGGCAATTGAATTAAAGTTAGTATTAAATTATACATGCAAAGATATATGAATGAATATCAAAAGGTTAATATTAACCTGCTGTGAACAGGAGTTGGCGTCGTCCAGGCTTGTGGGAATTGTGGAGCCCTATTATATGCACTTTGTTGTGGAGGCCAACTAGTATTTGAATTTATTTTATGCAAATTTAATTGTTTTACTTTTCTAATATAAATAAATAAAACAAATTAAATAATAATCAAATAATAGCTTACCCATTAAAATCAGAAACTTGCAAGTCTTGTATAAATTGTTGACCATTGTTATATAAATTATTTTGATTGCCTGAAATGAGAAAGTAGATTAATAAACTCTATACATAAAATCTGAGTTTTATAAAGGACATATAATCACTGAACAAAACTTACCTTTACCTGTAATATTTCTTAGATTTAGATTATGATTTCTGTGTGGAAAATAAACTAAAAGTTAGACAAATAATTCAATTATAAATTTTATAAAAAAATTGTATCACTACAATTCATGCCATCTTTTTCCTCACAATCTATATACTTTTTACAAGATTATGATTATATAATTAATAACAAATATATGAATAAATAAATAAATTTCAACTTACTGAGGTGGGGTGAATACATCCCTTTGGATGAATGATTGACCAAGATTATATGTATCATTTTCGTTAAAAGTTCCTGAAATAATAGAGATATATTTTGACAGTTCAACACAAAAAATGAGTTTATAGAGCTCAATTTATAAATCAAAACATATAAAAACTCACCTTCATCCATTGTATTGTATTGCTTGAATTTTAAAATAACTCTGTACAAAAATAAAGTAAAAGTTAAACATTTACATTTCTAAATTCATAGATAATTGTGTCTAAACAGAACTAACTAGGGTCAAAAGAATGATACATCAGAATCACAAACATGCCTTCAAAATGTTGGAGGAGAGTTACCGCAGAGCCACAGCCGTGTACTTAAAAACCAACCTGAAATTTGAGCAACAGCTTTAGAATTTAGTCTGTACACTCTCACATTCGATTATACAATCTCTCTCTCTCTCTATTTATCTATTCAAAAAATGTCTATATCCTATTATATCGTTTGTTAACAATGTTTTTTTTTATAAAATATTCAAATTCGTGTTATTTCTTTGTTTACACTAACAAAGAAAATAGAAATGAATTAAATGAAGATTCTAAAATAATTAAATTACTCTGCACGATATATTCCTAGATTCCAACTATATATTTTTAGTTGGTCAAGACATTTATAGATTAAAGATGTAATAACAATAAAATAATAAGTGGGAGAGAATTTTAAATTCAGTACACTTAATATTAATGTTAATATTATGTTATATACCATATCAAGCATAAGTCATAGCTGTTAATTTTACACAAAAATTATTCTTATACTATTATATCATGAAAAGTACAGTTAATCTAAGCAAATTTGTATGCTCGTTAGACTTTGTCAAACAGATATTTCCAATATGGGTTAATTAGTAATAGAATTTGAAAACTCGATTTTTTTTCCAAAACAAAATCGTATTCAAACCTGGAAATAATTAAATAAAAGAATTCGAGTCCATTTTTCAGTCAAATATTTCATTTTAATATTAAATTTTAATTCAAAAAAGTTATATTATATATATATATATATATATATATATATATATATATATATATATATATATATATACTATTCCAACCAATCCAAATTTGATTCCGACCCAAATTTGGTCCGATCCAATTTCTATTGCAACCATGTGATCCAAATATATCCAAATTCAATCATCATTATTCTATTCATATATTTTGATTTAAGTATTTTTAAAAAAGATTAATTAATTTCATTATAAATCATAATAATAACATCAAAAACAACTAGATTATAACTAAAATACATTCAAATAAAAATAAAACGTTACAAACTACATTCGAAAAAAATAAAATGTTACATAAAAATAAATTAAAAGCATTAAAATATTATTTAAAAATATTAATTATCGGAATTAGTATATTCTTCCAATAAATGCTCAATTAGTGTATTTCGAAGTGGTAGATGAGCATCTTTATCTCGGATTTTTTTGTAACGACTCATAAACTGTTGAAATCGACCATTTTCATCATTCAGATCCGTCTAAACTTCCGGAACAGGAACTTTGCTTTATTTGGATCAGTGAATATTAGTGATCCAAATTAATATAACAATATTATAGTGATAAAAGATTTGGATCAGTGAATAGTAGTGATCCAAATTTGGATCAATACTATCCACTGATCCAAATTTAGATCAACTTTGGTCCACGGTTGGAATGATTTGTGGCAAAACTGCCCCAAATTTGGATTTTTAGTCCACGATTGGAGTTGCCCTTAGAAGTGAACTTGAAAACGTACGAGAATGTATGTCTATCTCTAAAATTTAAACACTCCTACCCGTCTCTCTTAAACAAAAACACTGGTATTATCTAGGGTCTTGCTCACATGAGCAAGATCCTAGATAATATAGATTATATATATATATATATATATATATATATACAATCTATATTATCTAGGGTCTTGCTCATGTGAGAACCCCTAATTAAAATGAGAACTGAGATATAATCTCAGCCCCACATTCTTTATATCTAATCAAATCCTAACCACACACACCAACACATACCACACATACCCAGCACACACCGCACACACCCAACCCACATACATACACACGCATACACCCTTCTCTCCACCCCCAACCACCTGCCTCCACCCCATTCCCCCCGCTATCACCACTCGCCGACCGTCGCTGTCATCACCGCTGTCGCTGGTGATGACAAACACCATAAACATAATGGAAAATATAATGGAGAAATCATCATCATCATCCTCAAAAAATCTGGAAGCTTCGCTGCTGCAACTCATTTCTAATCACAATCAATCTTCTCTCCATCTTAAACAACACACAGGTACACACATATATATTATTCAAGCTGATAAAGATTTGATTAATATGTAAGATTGATTGTTAAAATTTAAATCAGACAAGGCAAAAAAAGGCGTAATCAAGAATACAATTCAAGTATCAGATGTTTTAGTAGAAGCAGTAAACAGAGGTGTGGAGGAGTGTTACACTAATCAAAAGCGTATCGAGCTCGAAATTAATTAGTGATTTGGAAGTGTGTACAGACGTTTATGGTGATTTTCAGTCCGTTTATGGTAATTTTCAGGCTTCGGTGGTGATTTGTTGGTGGCGGCGGTGATGTGGTGGTTTTGGTCGCGGTGATTTTTGGTGGTGGCGGCGGTGTGGTGGCCGGAGGTGGCGCAGTGCCGTGCATTTTGTTTACAGCCAGTGATTTTTGTTAGTGGTGGCGGCGGCGTGGTGGTAGGAGGTGGCGGCAGTGTGGTGATTTTTTGATTACAAGTGGTGATTTTTTGGGTTGGTCAGAATAAGTGTTGGGTTTCAGGCAATCAAACGCAGTGAAAAACGCGAAAAATAATAAAAAAACTGAAACCCGCCGCACGGATCCATGTGAGAATTTTATATTTAATTCGTGGTTATTAGAAATCAGTACCTTAAAGAGCTTTCCCAAATCTGAGAGTGAAGAAAGGTTTGTTCGATCACAATGTATCCCGCAAGAGCGATGTACGCCTCTATGGTATCCACACGAACGCTTTCTCGAAGGAATTGTAGTGTACTAGCACCAAGAACTCGAATTTTCTCCTCTCTTTCTCTCTCACTTTAATGCTGTTAGGGTTTAGTGTTTTTAATAATAAAAAAACGTAAGTCCTTGCAGCCTCAAAAGAGAGAGTTATATAAGTGAAGATAAAAACGAATTTCAACTCTAATCTCTTTAGAGTTTTGTATAAATCCAAATTCTGTTAATTCTCATCTTATTAAGTCTTACATAATAAGCAAACTACTGAATGTTGAATTATCAATAATTTGAATTTTATTTCTTTAATTAATCAAGTCAATACTTAATTAATTAATTAACAATTCGATTTATCATCTTAATTTAAATCCGATTATTTAAATTAAATGATCCTTCAAGCGCTTTTGTGTGTGACCCTATAGGTTATTATTATATTGGCAACAATTTTATTTAATAAATAAATAAAATTGTAAACATTGAGCGGCATCTGGTAATACATCATTGTTACCCAAATAATAATAATTAAATCGGCGAATCGATTTCGCCTTTCGTGAATAATGTTCCCTGTAATATAATCCCTTTAACCTTGATATTATAGATTAAACTAGAGGCATGGAATGTGTCATCCTCGTCATAATTTAATTTTTATTTTCTTGATCGATGAGTAGACTATACAAACAAATCACTATTCGAGCACGGCCATGCATTTCATAATCTCACTCAAACAAGAGGCCAATAATATCACTCCTATATGTTAAGGAGGGTTAAATTCCATCTAGATCATTCACATTTCTGATACGATTCATAATATACCCAAGACCACCTTTATCATTACCCAATTAAAGATAACTTTTGATATAATCAAAATATATTAATTCTCGTATATAAATGTAATGACTTCAGGTCTAAAATGATCATTACATCATTATCACATTGAGATTCGTAATGACACATTTATTCATTCCATGTCGAATCTCATAATGGGTCTATCTAGTACATCGTACTCATACATGTACCTATGCATTGACTTTAGTATCACTATACCTGTGATCAATGAGAAGTGATCATCAGTCAATCAACATACTAGTCTCGATGTATTATTATTGTCCCAATAACAATAATACTTGACTAGAGATATTTAAGATTATTATACTGTATATTATCTCATATTTATATAGTTCGTATCAATAATCTAGGGACATTTATTATACTAACAATTATATCGCAGTAAATACAAAGCATAATAAAACATCAATATAATCAAAATAGAACATAAATGTCAATGAAATAAACTGAAATGTATTGCCTCTAGGGCACCTACACTAACAATAGGTCACCGGAGATGGTGACCGGAGTTGATGGTTAGGGTGGGGAAGAAGATTATGTTGAATTAAAATGGATAATAAAAAAATAAAATTTTAAATAATAATTGTGGGGCTAGGATTTAATTTAGATATAAAAAATGTGTGGTTATGATTAGATCTCATATCACACCATAAGTAAGGGTTCTCATTTGAGCAAAACCCATATTATCTATACTATCTATACTATATTATACAATAAGCAAGAAAGGGTATAATTTGTAATTTGGTTAACCTCCTATTTTTGGTTATTCCCTCATTTTTGGTTATCCCTCATTCACACCGTTAGATCTTCAACTCAAATAGATCATGATCGTTAAATACAACAATACAAAAGTTGTTATATATAGAGGTTTAAGGTTCGATTCCCGCCGACAACATATTAATTTATATTTAATATTTAAAATTATTATTCCGTATATACAAAGATTTAAAGTTCAAATTCTTCCAATAACATATTAAAATTAATATTTATAATATTATATTACATTATGAACAAATTATAAAAAATTAAAAGTAACACGTGCAAAGCACGGGCTATAAGCTAGTACATTATAGTTCTCAAAATAATGATTATATAAACTTTGTGTTGATGTTAATCTTATATATTCGTATTTTTGTATTAAATTGGAATTTTCTTTTGTATGTATGCTAGTTTTTTTTATTGTAGGTAATAACTATCATTTAATTGGAAAGATTAAAGATTGCACTTAAAGCTAAATCCTTTATTATAATATCTGAGTTTACCAATGTACAGTTAATCAATCAAAAATTAGGAATTATTTTAGAACCAATCAGAGCTAATTCATAAAATTTAGATCAATCATGTTATATTAAAAGTTTTCCTTATTTACAATATCAACCTACATCTTTAACCATGGTTAGTTAACACTTCTAATTTAAATACAATCAAAAATTAGAAATTACTTTCGAACCGATTCCTAAATTTTAGACCAATCATATTATATTAAAAGTTTTCTTTATTTACAATATCAACCTAAATCTTTAATCATGGTTAGTTAATACTTCTAATTTAAATGCAATAATGGTTTTATTAAACATATCCATAAATACATATTTTTAAAATCAAAAAATATTTACAAGAAAATCACAATTTTAAATTGAAATCAATCAGATATAGTGATATACAAATATATATTTCAAATTAAATTTCATAATTAATCATTCATTAATCAACCATTCTTTTTATCTAAAGTCAATCATAATCATATTATCATACATTATAAATGGATTTTCATAATATATATTGTACAATTGTAATCGATTTCAAGAAATTATAATATAACTCAACTAGAAATCTGAAAAAATCTGATTTGAAATCAGATTTTAAATAATTTGGATTAACAATAAATGCACATAAGTTAACAATAATTTGGATTAACAATAAATCCATACCTTCTAATTTTTGATTTTTCTAAAAGTTCAAAAAAATATTTATTAACAATTTGTTAGTAAAATTAATTAATAAATGCATATAAGCCAACACTACAAGATCAGATTAATTAGAACGATCATATTTTTGGAAAAAAGATATTTTAGTTTAAAAAATTAGAAAAGATAATAGCTGGAAAAGGTAATTGGTTAGTTATTATTTAGGAGAAAATGAGATATTTTATCTAGAAAATATATACCTTTTAGCTGGAAAAAGTAATCAGTAAGTTATTTATGATTATAATATTATTAGTTTATTTATTAATTAGAACAACCATACTGAAAAAATCGGATTTGAAATCAGATTTTAAATAACTTGGATAAAATTCATACCTTCAAAAATTTGATTTTCTTAAAAGTTCAAAAATATATTTATTCATAATTTTTAATAAAATTAATTAATAAATGCACATAAGTCAACACTACAAAATCAGATTTGAATCAAATTTTAAATAGCTTGGATAAAATCCATATCTTCAAAAACTCAAATTTTTTAAGACACAAAAATATATTTATTCACAATTTTTTAATAAAAAATTAGTAAATTCACATATACGAATACTACATATATTTTTAATTACTTTAATTATCAAATATACGCTAGAAGAGTATTATTATTGGTTGGTGAATAAATTACCAATCAAAAAATTAAAATTGTTTTAGAGACAGTCAATACCCGAGACCATAAATTGATTTTTAGCATCACCACTGCATATGGTTACAAAGATATGGTTGTCAAGTTTACATGGCCGCAAGAATCGCATTAAAATAGTTTACGGTTTAAGAGTTATGCTAGTTTTATTGAAAACGGTTCGAAAGATTTTATCGCAGAAATGTAACCACTTTGATGCTAAGTTCGAGACCCTTAAGAGTCGAATTAAAATGAGGAATTTGGTGATAAAATGCTAAAGACAGTTATCAAGGTGTGTGCGAAGGTTTTTGAGTCAAAATGATTATTTTCAGATTTTATAAAAATGCGTAAGCCGAGGTTGCGCAAGTGAAAACCCCTAAAAAGACGACTTAGAAACTAAACTTATAAGTGTTTAAGTATAACTTGAATTCGAGGATTGGTTTTGAACCAAACTTATGACTTAAGTGGTTATCGACTAACGTGGACTTAGTACGAGTCTAGAGGGACCCCTTAGTGCCTTGTTTGTGATTGGCTTAAGTGTCTGAGCATTGAGTTATTAGTGGATCGTATAGGGGATTAATCGCGTGTTTTCTTGACTTGTTTAGATTGTCGGATTCCGCCACAAGCCCCTACTACATTCGAAGTACCAGGCAAGTATACTAAACCTTACTCTATTGTTCGGAGTACATATTTTTCAATGAACGGAAAACGTTAGTTCAAAATGTTTTAACTATAAGTTACAAGTATTTTATTTTGTTACTCAAATACCGGATATTGATGCAATTGAATGCATATATATATTATTGTTGTGAATGTTATCCGGATAGTATATAAGTATAGTAGTATGTATAAGAATTACTAGTCCAAATGATTGGAACAGGTATCGAGGTGCATTGTTCGTACTCGAAGGGAGATAAAATGTTTTGAAAAACTATGTTGTTATTAAGGGGAGTAATTTAATTATGGGAGGTGATGAGAGATTTGATCTGGATCATTTTATTCGAACCCATGATCAAAATAGTCGTTCATATATTTCCTCTTATCTTTCGAGAGGAAAAGTGATTTATTGGAAGTAGTAATCGTCCATTCTTCCGAACGATAATAGTTATTATGAATTGAGGTGCACGTAGAATTATACGTGACATCTAAGATGATAAGTGTATAAGGTGGCCAGGGGTACTCTGGTACCCCAGGTTCTGGACTGGAGATAACGTAAGAGGCTGGTACGGTGGCCAACCCAACAAATATGTATGAAAGCCCGGATGCGGCTTAGGGTGAGGTCCGAGCTAGTCGGCTCATCCTAGGGCGAGGTCCGAGCCAGTCGGCTCACCCTTCTACCGGTAGTAAATTAATAGATGTATGGACTGATCATCCATTACAGCCCAGCGGATAAGAATCTCCTGAATATAGTCCATCAGCAGTATTGATAGTGTAATTAATACTACTGGTGGGTATTAATTGCAGTATGAATAGTCTATTCTTGCTCAGATTTTTTGCAAGTAAAATTTTAGTATGTTAAAAGAAATATGCGGGTTCTTTTCTTGAAAAAGTTTTGTGGATATATGTAAATATATATATATATATATATATATATATATATATATATATATATGTATGTATGTATGTATGTATGTATGTATGTATGTATTTGATTCTGGTGTATAAAATTTGCTGGGCAGTTTTTTGCCTCATTCTTGCTATTTTTAAATACTATAAAACAGGTGGCAAACAGATCTGGCACTAGTGTGGCGAACCGTGATAAGGGGAAAGGTCCTGCAACGGACGCAACATGCTAGAAGAAAGGTTCCGGATATGAGAATAAGCTGGAAGAAGTATTTTAATAACTCTAGGTAGAATTTGTAATAAGATTTTGGCGGATACTCTGATTGTGTAAAATCTTTTGGATCATTAAGTACTCGTTCTAAGACTATAACCCGTGGAGTAAAGGATGGAGTTCATTATGGATATTGTTGTAGATTATATTGTGAGCAGGTGATTAAATATTCCGCAAAGGTATGTATGTGTATGGTTAAGGTTATGAGAACCCGGATTCCTGGTAAGGCATTAGGGGGCGTTACAGAGATGGTATCAGAGCAGTAGGTTATAAACCTTAGAACGAGAGTAGGGGGAGTTATGACGAGATAAGAAAGTGATGAAAGAGCATAGGTAGAGTTTGTGGTTGGACTATTGGGGGTAGTACCAAAGATGAGTTAAATAAGACCCTTAGTGACTGAGAAAGGTAGTTATGGAACTTTTTAGAGGTGATGTGATACCCTCAAGACAAGAGAAGGAGAGTTAGAAACAAGGAAACTGATATGAATAGTAGAACCTCAAGGTGTAGTTAGGGTGAAGGCATGATGGCCAATACCAGTAGTAGAATCAATTAGGACGAGAAAAATGTGTATCCATGATTTATTTATTGGGTTTAAATTTTTTTTATATAAATGAGTATATAGAGATATGTATACATTAATATACATATATATATATATATATAACTGCAGGTATATTTATGTATATATATGTATATGTACAGATATGTACTATTTTGTTTTCATAAATAAATATTTCATGGGTATGCAGTTTTATTAGACAAAACCACATTGGGATAAGTTGAATCGAGTGAGGCTGTGACTTTTGGAGAAATGTACAAGAGATAAATAAAGTGGATTTTGTATATGGAAACAAAACAAGAGGAGTATGATGGTATTATGTATGAATTTGGAGGAGGAAGGAGCTAGAAGATTTCAATAGGGATTGAAAGAATAAATTGAATATAATGATGCAGTGTTCTAGATAAGGGACTATGTGATATGGTTATAAGAAGCAATCATGGTAAAGGTTGAGAGTGAATTGATGCAGGATGATAAAGATGAGAAGAAAGAGGTATATTTGATGATTAGTAAGAGAAAAGAATATGAGAAATTTTAAGGCATAATTGAGATTTACTATTGAGGGTGAGGTGTATTTTGAGGATAGAGTCAGGATAAGGATAAACGAAGGAAGTGGGTATAATTGATGAAGGATTTCGAGGTGTAATAATTACTAGTCGGGGAAGGCCAATGTGGAATACCCTAAGTAGGATAGAGAGATTAAAATAGACATGTGGAAAGAAGCATCTGAGAGAATGTGCAAAATCGAAAGGTAGGTGTTATAACTGTGGTCAAGAGGGTTATCAACAGATGAATAGTCCCAGGAAGGGAGTAGTTTGCTACAACTGTGGAAAAAAGAGTCACATATATAGAGACTGTAAAACGTCAGCAACGGGACCAGCGGCATCACAACAAAGCGGTGGAGTGACGGTGGTCGATGGCATGAGAGCGATGGATGATATAGAAGGTACACATTTTCGTAATATTGTAAATATGCATATAAATGATGATCCGGTATGAAAATAGAGGTATGTTAAAGAATGGGAGAGGAGTATCAGAGACGGAATAGACGGTATAGCATGAGAGTTCATAATCGAGATATGAGAGCATAAAACTGGTAAAAGCGATAAGGAGATATCGGAGAGTAGAGTACAAGATAAGCAACCTTAATTACTGCCTACGTTGATTCCGAGGACGGAATCCTTTTAAGGAGGGAAGACTGTAATAACCCAAATTTCTGTACTTGAGAAAAATTTTCATTTGACGGATGAATAGTGATTTTCATGGATGAATAGTGAAATTATGGATGAATAGTGATTTTTGAGGATTAAGAAATTTTTCATGTCACCCTATGTACGGGATAGGAAATGGATATTTCGAAGTTATATTAGTAATCTACAAGGTAAATAAGTGTATGTAAACGCGATCGGAATCCAGAAATTCCAAACTTTATTTTTATGGAATATTTGACCGGGCAGTGAGGAGCATTTCAATACGACCAAGACAAGTGAGTTATTTAAATTAAGGATTCAAGGATTTGATATTTTATTTTTTTTATTAAAGGTGATTTAAGGTTTTAGAACGAAAACCTCTGAGTTAGTATAACGAACGTTCTAGGAATCACTAGAACTTTATAACGAGATTAAACGATTAAGCGAACGAATTATGGAATTTGGATTTTGTTCATAACGAGATTAAAAATTCTACACGATCATTGTTATAGCCAAAATTCGGTTCGGATATTTTCGAGATGGATTCAGGTCAATAACGGGTTCAATTTGGGATTTTAGAGAATGAATTAGGGTTTTCAAGAGGTTAGGGCGCGCCATGGGGGTATTAGGCCGCGCCCTCGGTTATGCTGGAATTCCAAGATGATAATAATGTCGATTTCCTGTTTGATTATTGAAGAATTCCCTCCTGTCGTATCTCAGGAGGGGGATGTCCGTCGCAGAAGGCCTCCAGGGGTTTGCCTGGATATAAGGACCCTTCTTAAACACTAAGGGCGCGCCCTAAGGTGGAAAGATGGGGACTTTCTGGTGTGTGCTTTGGGAGCTCTGTTCCTATAGCCAATGGGCGCTCTCTCATTGAGGAACTTTGGAGTAATCCTGCACTTTGCACCCAAAAGCTCTGGATCACCTGTCCTGCTATCTGGTGGGTGCTTCTCATTTGGGGGACAGGGATGCGTTCTGCACTTGGGGTAAACCATGGCTATACCTGCATCCTTGAAATCAAGAAATAGCTGGTAGCGGATAGGACTAGTCCTCGACGGGGGAAGTTTCCTTATCTGTGAAGTCTTGAGATCTTGGATGAGCCTTGGGCCTTTTGTAGTTAGGCCTCATAGTAGAACATTCCGGATGCTGGACCTACAATCCAAGCCCATTTGGGTTTCTTGTTCTCTAAGAACTACGTATGGCTTGATCCCCTATAAATACTGGGGTACGTAGGCCGATTGAGGGGTTGGAAGTCGAGAGCTCTGAATAGCCGCCACTAACCCTATCAATCTCAGCCACCAATCACGCTCAACAACCACGCACCACCATTTTCTCCGGTAGAGAACCACCGCATCAGATCTTGTTTCCGGTGACGTACCTCGAAATTTGTTGTTCCCAAATTCCTCCGTCAACAAATTGGCGCTAGAAGGAGGGCGATAATCAAGATCTAAATCTTAGGAGGTAAAGATGTCTCACAATCATGGCAGAGGTTCTCAAGAAGAAGATGGTTACGATTCTGAAGATAGCTTGGGAGATAACCAAGCGCGTCATGAAGCTTATGTCCCGGAAAATATTGCTGCTCCTCCGCGACATCATGGAACTCCGGCCGCCATCGGTGGACAGCCGCCCGTTCTCATCAGTAATTCGGCATTAATAGAACAACTATATGTTATGCAAGATGCCATAAATAGTTTCGGGGCGAGATTGGGTTCTGTGGAGGAAGAGCAAGAATCAAGGAGAAAATCTCGGAGTATCCCACGAAATCATCGCCAATCAGGGAAATCCCCTCAGATCGAGGAAGATTCTCGAAGGAGGGAGGAAAGTCACGAAAGGAGATTTCAGCTGGTCACTCCTCGAAGGTTAGATTATTCTGATCCTATTGTTGAACATCCTAGTGAAAATAATTCTGAGCGCAGGTTGATGAATCCTCAAGAGAGGGCGCGCCCTCATCCTCACCGTTCAGGGCGCACTCCTCGTGAGATTCAAAGGGATGAGGAGCAAATGGCTAGAGAAAGGAGAGATTTTTCCAGCTTGAAAGAACGCCTTGGAATAAGGCTTGATGATGATGATTTGAGGATGATGCTCCTTGAGTTCCAGAAGAAAGACAAATATATGGAATCGAGGCCCCATGATTCACAGCTCGCGCCCCCTGATAACAGGTCGAGGCCCCTTGGACATGAGCGAGCCCTTCCACAGAGTCATGATCCTCAGCGCGCGCGCCCTGACAACAGGTCGCGGCCCCTTGGACATGAGCGAACTCTTGCTCGAAATGATAATCCACAGCGCGTGCCCCCTGTTCAAAACAGGTCGCGGCCCTTTGAATTCGAACAAACTCCTCATCGTGATAATACTGGAAGAAGAAACCGTGATAACGGTGACAGAAGAATGGATTGGTATCAGGGAAATAGGCGCCCCCGTAACCAGGGCACGCCCTCAGGTGGGAGATCCCCCCGCATCCATCAAATCCCCTCAAACACCTCCAGTGAGTCCAGGTCGAGGACGCACTCTCACTCGGGAGGACAGTATCAGAGAGGTTCTCAAGGGAATTCACAACCTCATGGAAATCCCGAGGGTCAGCAAACTTAAACTCAAGAGGATGTTGTGATTCAACCACAAGTAGAGATTCAAGGAGACATTCAGACAGCGGCTCCACCGCCGCCTCCACCCCCGGGGGGTACTCAGACTGTGGAACAACCAAATATCCAAAATATTCCTGGAGTGGGAACATTTAATGTGGATGATTTAAAGAAACTCCTTGCTCACCTGGATGGAGGAAGAATATCTGCGACTGCGCCAACATCCTCTCCCTTCTCGACCGAAGTTAGAGAGGCACAGCTCCCTGCTGGGTATAGATCAATGACAAATGATTTGCGATTTCATGGAAATGCAGACCCTGTGGAATTCCTTGGGCGTTTCGATATCGAGATGGATGTCTATCAAGTTACGGAATTGGCTAGATGTCGATTGTTGGCGGCAACTTTCAGGGAGAGTGCTCAGCAATGGTTTCAGAAGCTCGGTCCAGGGGTAATTACGTCGTGGCAGGTGATGAGGAACTTGTTCTTGACTAAGTTCCAGGCCGCAGTAAAATATGCTCCTCCAGTCACAACCTTGGCCAATATCAAGCAAAGGGAAGGGGAGAGTTTGCAATCCTATTTCAAGAGATTCAACTCGGAATCCACTATGGTGAGAGGAACAACAGATGAAACGCTCAAGAGTTTCCTAATAGCTGGATTGTCAGTAGGAACTGATTTCTGGAAACACCTTCAAGGACGGGATCCACCTACGTTGGCTGATGTGTTTGCACAAGCTGAGTCTTTCAAAATTGTGTAACAATCCTTGGCGGATAACCGAAAAACAGACAGTCAGAACGGCTATAAGGGAAAGGCCGGTAAAAGGAAGGATAGGTCTCCTAGTCCTACTCGTCGTATAGCAACTGGTGCGAACCGGATAAATTTAGCTGAAACTGGAAGGAATTGGGGTCCACCTGATACATACACTTACGATCAAAGGCTGGGTAACTATACTCCTTTAGCAGCTTCTATTGAACATATCTTTGAGGTGAATAATAACAAAGGGTTCTTCAGAAAGCCGGAACCATTGACCTCTTGGCAGAGTAAAGATAAGAAGAAGTATTGTGAATTCCATGAATCTTCAGGGCATAACACTCATGAATGTCGTCAGCTCAGGGAGGAGATTGAGGATTTGATTAAGGAAGGATACCTGACGGAATGGATTGTTAGGGAGGTGAAGAAGCATAAGGAGAATCCTGACAGGAGAGATGGAGGGCGCGCCCTCCACGGAGATGGTAAGCCGGAAGAGAAGAAATTCGTCAAAGAAGGGAGTATTCACACCATCTTTGGGGGACACCATTTAGGGGGAGATAGCAATCATGCTATGGAGAGATATTCCAGAGAAGCGAGGTATCGACCTCTCACAAATGTGAATAGCTTGGAGTTGAGGCCACCTAAGTTGTTCAAGGGAGAATGTGCTGACATTACTTTCACCGAAGAAGAAGCTAGATGGGTACATCATCCTCATAATGACGCTCTGGTAGTAGCAATTCAGATTGGTTCGAAGAATGTCCATCGGGTTTTCGTGGACAATGGAAGCTCGGTGAATATAATATACTACAGTACTTATAAGAAGTTGGGACTCTTAGACAAGGATATGATTCAAGATAACGGATGGATCTATGGTTTTTCAAGAGAATCGGTAAAAGTTATGGGAGCTATCAAATTACCGGTAACTCTTGGGGAAGGAACCCTTTCTGTGACTCAAATGATGGATTTTATGATTTTGAATGTGGATTCATCACATAATGCTCTGGTAGGACGACCTCTGTTGAAGGAAATGAAAGTTGTGACCTCTATCTATCATCTTGCGATGAAATTTCCTACGCCAAATGGTGTGGGAACCGTACGGGGCTCTCAGCATGACTCAAGAGATTGCTACCATAAGGCGATTAAAGGGTTTAGAAGACAGCAGGATGGAGGGCGCGCCCTAAGTGAGAGTGGTTCAGGAGTCATGAGTGTTGTCCCAGAAGAGGTAAAAGCCCATTATCTTGTCCAAGAACCTGAAGAGGAAGAACTGCTATACAGGGCGCGCCCTGAGGATGATACTTCGGTTCTTGATGATCTTCAAGAAGGAATTTTGGAAGAAATCGAGGAAGACGCAGAGGAAGTAATCTCATTTGATCTCAAGGGTGAGCAGGTTGAAGGGAGGCGAATGTTACTTGAGGGTTTGGTGCATACCTTTGTTGAGGAAGACTTCCCTCTTAAAGAGGACGTGCCCTCCAAGGATGTAGCACCGGTTGAAGATCCTCAAAGTTTTGATTTCGACCTTGACCCAAGGACACCACAACCGGTGGAAAAGACTGGTCCTGCAGAGGACACAATTTCTATTTTGGTAGATGAAAGGGATCCAACTAAGGTTCTGAAGATTGGATCACAGTTGAACTCCAAGTTAAGAGGCATGCTCACCAACTTCCTTTTAAACAATCTGGATGTTTTTGCTTGGAGTCATGCTGATATGGTTGGGATTGATCCAAAGGTTATGTGTCACCGTCTGAATATAGATCCTACCAGAAAGGGAATCTGCCAGAAACGCCGGCCAGTAAGTGGAGAGAGAGCCATAGCATTGAAAGAAGAGGTGGATAGACTTTTAGATGTTGGGCTGATCAAGGAGTCATATTATCCAGATTGGTTGGCTAATCCAGTTCTTGTGAAAAAACCAAACGGAAAATGGAGGACTTGTGTGGATTTCACTGATCTGAACAAGGCATGCCCGAAGGATAGCTTTCCACTCCCGAGGATTGATCAGTTGGTGGATACCACGGCAGGACACGCTCTTTTAAGTTTCATGGATCCTTACTCGGGTTACAACCAGATCCCTATTTATGAGCCGGATCAAGAGCACACTTCCTTTATTACGGATCGAGGATTGTATTGTTATATTGGTATGCCTTTCGGGTTGATCAATGCTGGCGTAACCTATCAGAGGTTGGTAAATATGATGTTTAAGGATTTGATATGGAAAACCATGGAGGTATACGTGGATGATATGCTTGTTAAATCCTTAAAAGCGGAGGACCATGTCAAGCATTTGGAGCAGATGTTCGAGATTTTGAGGAAGTTTAGGATGAAGTTGAATCCTCAAAAATGTGTCTTCGGGGTAGAGTCCGGGAAGTTTCTAGGATTTATTGTCAATCATCGGGGAATCGAGGCAAATCCAGCAAAAATTAAAGCTCTTCTTGACATGAAATCTCCGTCTAGTGTGAAGCAAGTTCAGAGTCTCACGGGAAGGATAGCTGCCCTTAATCGTTTCGTATCAAAATCATCGGATAAATGCAGAGAATTCTTCAAAGCAATAAAGGGGGCAGCCAAAGATTTTGTATGGACATCTGAATGTGAGGAAGCTTTTCAGAGAATAAAGGAGCATCTGGGGAATCCTCCTCTTTTAGCTAAGCCTGTGGAAGGAGAGACGTTAATTTTATACTTGGCCGTTTCGGAACATTCCATCAGTGCGGTATTGGTAAGAGAAGAAGTTGATCATCAGTCTCCGGTTTACTATGTGAGTAAGCGTTTGCTTGATGCGGAAACCAGATACACAAGCATGGAAAAGCTGGTTTATGCCTTAGTTCTGGCATCCAGGAAGCTTCGGCCTTATTTTCAAGCTCACAAGATTGAAGTTCGTACGGCATATCCATTGAGAGGAATTCTCCACAAGCCGGAAACCTCTGGTCGAATGTTAAAATGGGCGATTGAGTTGGGACAGTTTGATTTGGAATATACTCCAAGGACAGCTATTAAGGGTCAAGCTCTAGCTGATTTCATTCTTGCATTCGAGTCGGAAAATGAAGAAAAATCAATTGTATTGGTTGAGCCTGAAATTCCACTAAAGAGGGCAAGCCCATTTGAAGAAGTTCCTCAACCTTGGTGGAAGTTACAAGTAGATGGAGCTGTCAACAATGGAGGGGCTGGAGCAGGTGTAATCTTGTTTACCCCCGAAGGGAATCAACTCATGAGTGCTATTCATTTCAAATTTCAAGCAACCAATAATGATGCAGAGTATGAAGCCTTGATTAATGGGCTGAAGATGGATTTGGAGATGAAGGTAGTGAATCTCATTGTGTTAAGTGATTCAGAACTAGTGGTTGGACAAGTAAAAGGTGGATTTCAGTGCAGAGGTCCAAGGACAGATCTTTACATGAGGTGCGCTCAGCGGTTGATCAAAAAGTTTCGAGAAGTACGGGTAGAATGTATTCCACGAGATGAGAACTGTAGTGCGGATGTGTTAGCCAAGTTAGGGTCACAGAAAGATGCTATGTTGTTGGGAACAGTACCTTTGCAAGTACAGGAAGTACCCAGTATTCCAGAGGTAGAAGTCATGGAAGTGGAATCTACTCCAAATGTTACTTGGATGACTCCAATTCAAAAATATATCCGAGAAGGTATACTTCCAAGTGAGAAGCTGGAGGCCAGGCGGCTTCAGTATCAAGCAGCTAGATTCGTGGAGTATGATGGGATATTATATAAGAGGGGTTTCAATCAACCACTTCTCAAGTGCATAGATGGAGATGAATGTAATTACATCCTTAGGGAGATTCATGAAGGGATTTGCGGCAATCACTCGGGGGTGGTTCGTTGGCAATGAAGGTGTTAAGGCAAGGATATTATTGGCCTACCTTGAAGAAGGATGCTTACGAGTTTGTTAAGGCATGTGACAAGTGTCAGAGGTTTGCCAATTATTCTACCAGCCCTGCTACTACTTTGACTTCTTTAATGAGCCCATGGCCATTTGCTATGTGGGGAATAGATCTCATTGGAGAGCTCCCTAAAGCTAAGGGAGGAGTGAAGTATGTTGTTGTTGCTGTGGATTACTTTACCAAGTGGGCGGAAACAATGCCCTTGGCCACAATTACTGCAAGGAAGATTCGAGATTTTGTTTTCAACTCTATTGTGTGCAGGTTTGGAATTCCATATAAACTTGTGTCGGATAATGGAAAACAGTTTGACAGCAAAGAGTTGTGAAAGTTGTGTGATGATTTGGGGATAAAGAAGGAATTTGCAGCTGTGTATCATCCTCAAAGTAATGGGCAGACAGAGGCTATCAACAAAATAATCAAGCATACCTTGAAGACGAAGTTGGAAGAAAGCAAGGGGAATTGGCCTGAAGAACTTCCCATGGTCTTATGGTCATATAACACAACTCCAAGAACCACAACTGGAGAATCTCCTTTCATATTGTCTTATGGATGTGAGGCAATGGTGCCGGTGGAAATTGGAGCAGGATCATTTCGAAGGGATTTCTATGATGAAGAATCGAATATGATAAATCAAAGACTGAATCTTGATTTCCTAGAAGAGATGAGGGCAAATTCGCAGTTGAGGTTGGCAACTTATCAGCAGAGAGCTGCACGGTACTATAACAAGAAGGTGAAGACTCAGCCTTTCAAGGTGGGTGATCTAGTTCTGCGGAAAGTCATGCCAAATACAAGGGTAGCAGCACATGGAGTCTTTGGTCCCAACTGGGAAGGACCTTACAAGATCAAGTCTATCATTTGGGAAGGAACTTATCATCTAGAAGACTTGGATAGCAACACAATTCCAAGAGCATGGAATGCAGAGCATTTGAGGAAATACTATCAGTAGGGTGCGGCTTCGGCCCCCTATTTTGTGAAGGCTTATATTTAAGTTATATACTAGTATCAATAAATATTCTCCTAGTCTAGGGGGTACTGCATGTACGCCTTCCTTGGTTCTAGTCGAGACTTTTTGTTTTCCACATTTTTTGTGATTTAGCCAGGGGGTGGTGCATGTTCACACCTTCCCTTGTTTTATCAAGATTCAGGTTTAATGAAGATTTTTAATTCTATGCGTTTCAATGTTTTCAAGAGTTAGCAGAATATTGGCTGATAAAGTACAAGAGGCCGCGCTCAAAGTAACTAGGGCGCGCCCTGTATTTACACTGAGGAATTTACGAGTATTTTTTATAAAACTTCTTTTCATATCATATAATGTTTGCATATGTTATGGGATTGAAGAAATTTATCAGAAGGCCGCGCTTGCATAGAAGAATTATCTAAAACTTTTTGAAGATGTGTTTTTAACACAGTGATAAAGAGAATTTTACGAAGGCCGCCCCCTATTTGTTAG
This sequence comes from Saposhnikovia divaricata, assembly GCA_036435485.1. Classification (NCBI taxonomy): domain Eukaryota; kingdom Viridiplantae; phylum Streptophyta; class Magnoliopsida; order Apiales; family Apiaceae; genus Saposhnikovia; species Saposhnikovia divaricata. The sequence continues at coordinate 45,855,920 of CM071594.1, read as the reverse complement.
GGCGCGCCCTATAACTGTTTTATGGCAAAAGTATTTTGGCAGTTGATAGAATTTTGTAGAAACATAACATTTAAAGTCATCAAAGGCATAGATAAAATTCAAATTTAAGTTACAACTTGCAGGGTTTTACAAAGGACCCGCACCTTGGGAGTTAAAATAAATACGGACAAATTTGAAGATAAAATTCTAGGACGCGTCCTTGGGAGGTGAAGGAGGCGCGTCCTTAGCATCACCAGGGCGAACAACAGTGAGGGAAGAGATCACTTCAGGAACGGAGTTTTGGTTGGAAGGGTCAATCGTTTGGATTTCTGGATCTTCGGTTTGCTCGGTTTGTAGGGGAGCCTCTTTAGTTGAGGGCGCGCCCTGGGGATCCTTGTCCAATCCTAACTCGATCCTCTTTGCCTTGATGGCATCTGCATGCAGTGTCTTAAATTGTTCAATATCCTCAGCACTTTCTGGACCAAACTTGTCTTCCCAATTGTAATTATGATCGTTGGCTAGGAAACCAAGGAGATAGAAGTTAAATCCTTTCTGAAAATTTTCATCTTCAATGCGCTGCTTCTCATCCTTCCAACAATCAGCTTTTTCAATTTCAAGAGCGTCCCGCTGCACTTTCAAGTCTTCATTCTCTTTTTCCAACCTATCATTCTTATCGGCCAGGAGTTGGCGATGGTCGACAGCATCTTGTAGATCATTTTTAAGATCTCGAATAATAGCATCCCTGGAATCACATTCTTTCTTCCATTTATTGTCACTCTCCACAATCATTTTTGCATATTTTCTATTCTCAGCCTCAAGCTTGTTGATGTGAAGCTTTTCTTTATGAATCCTTTGGGTGCTCCCTAAGGATTGAACCAAAAGCTGAGCAGAAGCTTTGATCATGGAGTTTGTCTCATCTTCAGCATTCATATTTTGCCAAAGGTCAACCTCCTCTTCGTTGACAAGTGACGCAGCAGCTGGCCCAATAAGGGTTTCAACATATGAGGGCGCGCCCTCAATTCTTTGTCTTTTGCCCTTGTCAACAGGAGGGTCTTGGGCTTCAGTATTCCTCTTCAAAGATCTGGAAGAGGGTGGAATTGCTTGATTAGACTCTTGCTGCTGCTGAATAGCGCGCGCCCTAGTGTCAGAAGTATCAGCCTTGTCATTCGGCTTTTCTTTCTCATTTTTCTTTCTAGATCCAAAGCCACGAGGAATTTAGGGGGCCATATCTGCACCAGAGAAAACACAGAAATGTTAAGTCAAAAGATAGGTTATTTATATAACAAGTTGCAAGATGTATCACGTTAAGAGGTAAATAATAATAATGAAGGCGAAACCAAAAGGTTAGGGCACGCCCTAATTTAAGATTTCATACCTTCATCCTAATCAGAGTTGAAATTTTCATTTTCATCATCGCTAGAAGCGGATATGGGGACGGCGATACCATTTCTAAATTTTCTAAATCTACAAATTAATCCAACCCTATCATAAAGGATTCCAACCCTTTTTAAATTTTCTTCAGTGATTAGGGTTTGGAGGTTGAATTTTTCTACTGCAATTTTGAGGATGGCACTAGCTCGAGATGAGGCCGCGCCCTGAAGAGTTTTTTGGATTCTTCTATCTGTTTTAGTTTAAAAAATTAATAAGAAGTTAATGAAAATGGAAAGGAGGGACAAGAAGAGCGTAGGGCGCGCCCTCACTTACATGGATTTGTATTGAATTGAAGACGGACTCTAGGAACATCCCAAACAAAAAATAAGGTTCCTTCCATCTCTTGATGTGGCTAATCCTTCCGTAAAAAAAGGCTTTGTTGTTGTGAGGTTTGTTGATCACTAGATAATAATATCCAATGTTTGATTGACGGATGCTGAAGAAGTAACTGATTTCTGGCATAGAGGGTGCTTCAAACCCCAAATCACGGTAGAGAATTAACAAACCTAAAACAAGTTTGTAGCTGTTGGGAGAAAGTTGAATTGGGGCTAGATTGTACCATTCGAGGATTTCCCTAAGGTATGGATGCAAGGGCGCGCCCACACCAAGGGCAACAAGTCTTGGGGTCAAAACCATCCTTGGAATTCTGAAATTTCCATCGTAGTTGAAGATATGAGGACGATGGTGAGAGTGTGGAATGGCCCAAAGTCCTTCCTGGCCATAGTATTTCATGGCCCACTCTACTTCGTCATTTGTTGCAGTAGAGGACATGTTCACACAGGCCAACTTGCCTTGTTTCTTTCGGAGTAGATTCTTTTTTTTCTCAGTCATGTTTCCATATCTTCCCCATTCGAGGTCAATTTCTTCGTCACGGACTTCCCAGTGCTCAAAGGGAGTTGGGGAAGGTGGTGGAGATGTCGGCTCAGAGTTTATTAAGGGGGAAATAGAAGAGGCTGAAGGCGCGCCCTCAGCCGAATATGTATCTGAAGAATGCGAATCCCCAGATGTTTCCGAGATTGGAATAAAATCACTATCCTCCATGGAATTGTAAGAATTGTTCACTTCGGGGGGGGTTTGAGATTCTTTGGAAGGTTGAACATTTAATGTGGTGTGATTGAAGGAGTCTTCACTAGAAAAGCTCATGGTGCCGTCTTGAAATTCTTGAATAAGGCGCGCTTTATCTTCTGAGGATGTGAATGAAAAGAGAGGTTTAGGTGCACTAGGCGGTAGAGGAGACGGCAAGGGAGAGTAAATCCCAATGCGTTTATTAAACTCCTTAAAAGGATGAAACGGAGAAGGCGCGCCCTCCAGCTGCAAAATTAAAGATGAAAAATTGAGGGCGCGCCCAGGGAAGAAATTTTCAACAAATTACAAGTTAAAAAGAATCTAAAAAGTCGACTGTCCCTGAGATTTCCTAGGTTATAAAATCACACATGACGCTTCTTAAAATACGGAGTTAGTGACGTGAAGGTGCGCCAAGAAAAGTTTTCTAAGGTATCCTAGAAATCAAGATTACGTTATGAAATCAGAGGAATCCAAGGCGCGCCCTGTATCCAAGGCGCGCCCTGAGAATTGATTAACCGTATCAATTTATCAGAAACATATTTTAGAAAAGTTATAACAGCAAGAGAAGATCAAATGCATATGCATACATATATACATACAAGCAATATTGAAGAACACGAAGATAACCAACAGTCAAGGTACTAAATCAGGCAAAAAGCATGGTGAAAACTTGAAATAAAGACATGAAAACGTACCTTGTGAGTTCTAGAGTTCGATTTAGTGAAGAAATGACCAAAAAAGTGACGAGATCGGCCGGATTAGTTCTCGGAAAACTTGAAGTCGCCGGTGTCGATTTTGGTAGAGAAAGAGAGTGAAAAGAGTAAAGTGAAGGATAAGGGGGGTATTTATAGTGGTTTGAAGAGATAGTGGTTGACAGTTGTAGAATCGGTTAAAATTCCAAGGACGCGCCCTCTCTTAGGGCGCGCCTTGTTCAGAAGGTTGTGAGAATTTTGAGCTTTGTTCGCGAAAATTCCATATATCATCTTTGATTTCATATGGAATTGAGGGGTAGTTGTTATAGCCAAAATTCGGTTCGGATATTTTCGAGATGGATTCGGGTCAATAACGGGTTCAATTTGGGATTTTAGAGAATGAATTAGGGTTTTCAAGAGGTTAGGGCGCGCCCTGGGGGTATTAGGCCGCGCCCTAGGTTATGCTGGAATTCCAAGATGATAATAATGTCGATTTCCTGTTTGATTATTGAAGAATTCCCTCCTGTCGTATCTCAGGAGGGGGATGTCCGTCGCAGAAGGCCTCCAGGGGTTTGCCTGGATATAAGGACCCTTCTTAAACACTAAGGGCGCGCCCTAAGGTGGAAAGATGGGGACTTTCTGGTGTGTGCTTTGGGAGCTCTGTTCCTGTAGCCAATGGGCGCGCTCTCATTGGGGAACTTTGGAGTAATCCTGCACTTTGCACCCAAAAGCTCTGGATCACCTTTCCTGCTATCTGGTGGGTGCTTCTCATTCGGGGGACAGGGATGCGTTCTGCACTTGGGGTAAACCATGGATATACATGCATCCTTGAAATCAAGAAATAGCTGGTAGCGGATAGGACTAGTCCTCGACGGGGGAAGTTTCCTTATCTGTGAAGTCTTGAGATCTTGGATGAGCCTTGGGCCTTTTGTGGTTAGGCCTCATAGTAGAACATTCCGGATGCTGGACCTACAATCCAAGCCCATTTGGGTTTCTTGTTCTCTAAGAACTACGTATGGCTTGATCCCCTATAAATACCGGGGTACGTAGGCCGATTGAGGGGTTGGAAGTCGGGAGCTCTGAATAGCCGCCACTAACCCTATCAATCTCAGCCACCAATCACGCTCAACAACCACGCACCACCATTTTCTCCGGTAGAGAACCACCGCATCTGATCTTGTTTCCGGTAACGTACCTCGAAATTTGTTGTTCCCAAATTCCTCCGTCAACAATCATCAAGAGAATTATATCAAGTGGATTAAAAGATTTAATTCAAGGGTTAAAACAAAACAATTTAGGATTTAAGTGATTTAAATCACTTTAAATCAACCAAAAATCAAACAAATATCAACCAAGCTTCTTGCATACTCTTTGCACAAGAACCAAGGGTGATAGAGTAGCTTACTACATCTGATCTAAAGTAGAAAATATCCCACAAATTCATTTAACACATAGCCAAAAAAGAGAGAAAAGAGAAAGAAGCAAAAACACCAAACTGTCCAAGTTTCCTCCAGCAAGAAGAACGAGATCAAAACCCTAGCTAGGAAGCTTTGTTTTTGGTGATCTATAGCTCAAACGAAAGCCCTTGAAGAGTAGAAGGTGTGGTAAAATTTGAGAACCAAACTCCTATTTTTCGATTTTATATGAATTTTACAAGATGATGATGAATAGTGGTGAATAGTAACTTAACATAGTTTTCTTGTTTTGATCTAAAGGTTTAAGCTTTATAAAGGCTATATAAGGCTTGTTAAGTGTTTATAAACACTTGTTAGTGTTGCTAGAGCTCCCAAGAAGGTAAAAACCCTAACCCACCTTTGAGTTTTTATGAGTTTTGGTGAAGTTTTGATGTTAGTTTAAAGGTGTGTTCATGTTAGTGTACTTAGTGATTGTTTGGCTTTGTTTTAACATGAAAAATGGTGGGTGTTGGATTGTAGCCACACCACTGACTTTAGAGAAGTAAAAAGGTTGTTTGTTGAGGTTGTGGATGTATGGTATGCCCGGTGTGGCATGGTTATGTTGTGACAAAATGGAAATGTCCGAGTTATAGCCGTCGTAATGGTGAAATTCCGTTAACCCTTAAAAACAGTCAATACCCGAGACCATAAAATGATTTTTAACATCACCACTGCATATGGTTACAAAGATATGGTTGTCTAGTTTTCATGGCCGCAAGAATCACATTAAAATAGTTTACGGTTTAAGAGTTATGCTAGTTTTAGTGAAAGCGGTTCGAAAGATTTTATCGCAGAAATGTAACCACTTTGATGCTAAGTTCGAGACCCTTAATAGTCGAATTAAAATGAGGAATTTGGTGATAAAATGCTAAGGACAGTTAGCAAGGTGTGTGCGATGGTTTCGAGTCAAAATGATTATTTTCCAATTTTATAAAAATGCGTAAGCCGAGGTTGCGCAAGTGAAAACCACTAAGAAGACGACTTAGAAACCAAACTTATAAGTGTTTAAGTATAACTTGAATTCGAGGATTGGTTTTGAACCAAACTTATGACTTAAGTGGTTGTCGACTAACGTGGACTTAGTACGAGTCTAGAGGGACCCCTTAGTGCCTTGTTTGTGATTGGCTTAAGTGTCTGAGCGTTGAGTTATAAGTGGATCATAGAGGGGATTAATCGCGTGTTTTCTTTACTTATTTAGATTGTCGGATTCCGCCACAATCCCCTACTACATTCGAAGTACCAGGCAAGTATACTAAACCTTACTATATTGTTCAGAGTACATATTTTTCAATGAACGGAATACGTTAGTTCAAAATGTTTTAACTATAAGTTGCAAGTATTTTATTTTGTTACTCAAATACCGGATATTGATGCAACTGAATAAATATATATCATTGTTGTGAATGTTATCCGGATAGTATATAAGTATAGTAGTATGTATAAGAGTTATTGGTCCAAATGATTGGGATAAGTATCGAGGTGCATTGTTCGTACTCGAAAGGAGATAAAATGTTTTGGAAAACTATGTTGTTATTAAGGGGAGTAATGTTAATTATGGGAGGTGATGAGAGATTTGATCTGGATCATTTTATTCGAACCCATGATCAAAATAGTCGTTCATATATTTCCTATTATCTTTCGAGAGGAAAAGTGCTTTATTGGAAGTAGTAATCGTTCATTGTTCCGAACGATAATAGTTATTATGAATTGAGGTGCACGTGGAATTATACGTGACATCTAAGATGATAAGTGTATAAGGTGGCCAGGGGTACTCTGGTTACCCCAGGTTCTGGACTGGAGATAACGTAAGAGGCTGGTACGGTGGTCAGCCCAACAAATATGTATGAAAGCCCGGATGCGGCTTAGGGTGAGGTCCGAGCCAGTCGGCTCATCCTAGGGTGAGGTCCGAGCCAGTCGGCTCATCCTTCTACCGGTAGTAAATTAGTAGATGTATGGACTGATCATCCATTACAGCCCAGCGGATAAGAATCTCCTGAATATAGTCCATCAGCAGTATTGATAGTGTAATTAATACTACAGGTGGGTATTAATTGCAGTATGAATAGTCTATTCTTGCTCAATTTTTTTGCAAGTAAAATTTCAGTATGTTAAAAGAAATATGAGGGTTCTTTTCTTGAAAAAGTTTTGTGGATATATATATATATATATATATATATATATATATATATATATATATATATGTCATTGCTCCATACAGAACACCCTTATATAACAAACAATAAAGAACACCTTAGATCTAATAGATCCAATGGCCCCGCTAGGGGCATCCAATACAAAAAGTTGTTATTTTTTTACCCTCTATCCATCAAGCAAAAAACAATAAAAAATTAAAAAAAAATAAAAAATTTCTGTTCATGATGACGTCATCATGAACAGTAATTTTTTTAATATTTTTTTACTGGATGGATAGAGGGTAAGAAAATAACAACTTTTTGTATTGGGTGTCATGACGGAACTCTTATATTAGATTAGATATGAGGTGTTCTTTATTGTTTGTTATATAAGGTGTTTGTTATGGAGTGCAACTATATATATATATATATATATATATATATATATATATGTATGTATGTATGTATTTGATTCTGGTGTATAAAACTTGCTGGGCAATTTTTTAGCTCATTCTTGTTATTTTTAAATACTATAAAATAGTGGCAACCAGAGCTGGCACTAGTGTGGCGAATCGTGATAAGGGGAAAGGTCCTGCAACGGACGCAGCATGTTAGAATAAAGGTTCCGGATATGAGAATAAGCTGGAAGAAGTATTGTAATAACTCTAGGTAGAATTTGTAATAAGATTTTTTGGCGGATACTCTGATTGTGTAAAAGCTTTTGGATGGAGTTTATTATGAATATTGTTGTAGATTATATTGTGAGCAGGTGATTAAATATTCCGCAAAGGTATGTATGTGTATGGTTAAGGTTGTGACAACCCGGATTCCTGGTAAGGGATTAGGGGGCGTTACAGATACAGAGTGATATTTCATGTAATTGTCATACTTTTTTATACGCATATTTCATTTCATTTCGTGTACAAGAAAAAATTCATGTAATTTAGTGTCATTTTGTGTTATAATTTCGGTACACGATTCAATATCATGTCATTTTCGTTCAAGTTACACGACATGAATGTACAAAACGATTTGTTAAGTCTACGTAATCTATTTTTATGTTCTAATTTCGGGTACACGATTCAATATCATGTCATTTTTGTTCAAGACCCTAAAGTACACAACATGAATGTGCAAAATGATTTTTCAGGTCTACATAAGCTATTTTTTCTTATAAATGTCGGAAAAATATACTCAATCTTAAAGAAAAAAGAATTTCATGTTATTTAACCTAATATCTAAATGAGTAAAGTACACTTTGTGTACCTGAACATTGGTCAAGACACCACTTGAAATACCATGTTTTAAAATCTACCACGAGCAATACTTAACAAACTATTTACTTATATTTCGTGTACTATCGTCTATTTGTCACTAACGGAGTTAAATGGCCAAGGGTAAAACAGTCTTTTCCACCCACATATTCATCTTCATCTTCAATGCAGCTTCATTTTCCAAAACTTAGCACAAGAAAAAGTTCAGCTTCTAACATCTCGCAAATCTAGATACCTAACCAGCTAGCCGTCTCAATTAAATAGTGGCATCCTTTGTGAGTCTCTTTTACCTGCATTTGTGGTTTTTTTATTGCCAATAACTGATGCCTGATGGAAGACCATATATATGCATCTGCTCTACTCATTATATTGCTGCATTACAGCTCTTCTTTGTTGCTTTAATCACCATGAGTGTTTTCTTTCGAACGACTCTTCACCATAATACAATTGATGATGCTGGGTTTTATCTTGGCGAACTTTACTTTTCCATGGTTATTATTCTTTTCAACGGATTTACGGAGGTTCCAATGTTGGTAGCCAAGCTCCCGGTGATTTATAAGCATAGAGATTTGCACTTCTACCCAGCCTGGATATATACACTTCCTTCCTGGGTATTAAGCATTCCAATTTCACTCATAGAATCTGGTTTTTGGGTGATGATCACATATTACGTGATTGGATTTGATCGTAATATTGTTAGGTAAGATTACTCTAAAAGTTACAAAATTTTCTAAATTGATTTATGAATTGTATAATCTGAAGTCTGCAACTCTATTATTAAACTGTAGATTTTTTCGACAATTCCTTTTGTTTTTCTTCCTTCATCAAATGTCAGTTTCTCTTTTTCGTCTAATGGGATCCTTGGGACGAAATATGATAGTCGCTAATACTTTTGGATCTTTTGCCATGTTAATTGTCATGGCTCTTGGTGGATAAGTAATTTCGAGAGGTAAAGCAGTGTAATATATGTCTTTCCCTTTCACTTGATTTTGTAAAGTTACTAATTCTTTTGCTTTCATTGCAATAGATAGTATTCCCAAATGGTGGATATGGGGCTTCTATTTCTCCTCTTATTTATGGTCAAGATGACAGGATGCATCTTTTGTCAACGAATTTTTTTTGCTCATACTTTAGCAGAAACCCAACGAATCAGAAACAGACCCTTCGAATCAGCTAAGTAAAATCAACATCACCAAAAAAAAAAGAAATAACAAGAACTTCAACATTACAAACTCAGACTGCTGCAACTCGATTAAACAAGACTGCGAATTTAAACAACACAATACGTAGAACTCAGAACTACTCATCGACTTTGAAAAATCAAGCAGCAAAAACTGGATTCTAAACACACAATTACATTAACCTCTTGCCAATACAATGCGATTCAGCAAACCGAAAAACAAAACTCACGAACTCAATGAACTCAAAAACAGTACCCAGATTCGTGGACTCGCGGTAAAAACATAGAAACACAGAACACCAAACTCGACTCAAGCTACTTGACTCAGAAAGACTCGAAAACGCAGTTCAACAGCAAAAAAAAAACGCAGCAATACAAAATGAGTCTTGACTCGTTAACGAAAACTAAAAACGCAAAACTCAAACCCAAACTCAGCAGCAAAATCATACAGCAAACAGAGTTCGGAAAAATGATTGAACAGCAAACTGGATTCTGCATACTTAAACTTCAGTGATAAAATGAATTTAAAACAAAACGAAGAAAAGAAAAGACAGAAAATGGGTTTAATCGAATTGAAAGGGAGAGAAAAGGGTTGTGTTTGATCGAAGAGAAATAAGAAGGGGAGGGGAAAATTACAGCGATTGTGAAGAAAAAGGGGGAGAGACACGAGTGAGTTTAGGTTGTTAGATAAAAAGACTTTATTTGGGAAAGAAGAGAAATATACCTTTATCTGGAAAAGACTATTTTACCCCTCACCATTTGACGGAGCTAGTGATAAATAGATGATAGTACACGAAATTTAAGTAAATTGTTTGTTGAGTATTGTATGTGGTAGATTTTAAACCATGGTATTTCAAGTGGTGTCTTGGCCAAAGTTCAGGTACACAAAGTGCACTTTACTCTATCTAAATTACAAGAACACATATATAACAATGTGATTATGTGTTTATATATTACAAACTTGATTTCAATTTTATGCATAGTAGCTTATTTTCACAAATTAGTCAAATAAAAAAAAAGATAGGTGATACTCATTTTCATATGTCTTATTTTAAGAGTAAATTAAACTAAAATTTATTATACCATGTTTTACTAGAAAAGAATAAAAAATCCAACATGCAAACTTCCAAACTGAAAATGCACATTTTAAGTTATCTTTACAAATAAGCTAAGGTCAATCACCATAAACTCTAACAATCATACGTTACTCCAAGAGCGCGATATATTGAATTTGTTTGGTTAGTTGATAATATTTATTTTTCAATAGTAAATCAATTCATTAATAAAAGGACATATAATTTAAAAAAGATATTGAACGATCACATAACAAACTAGATTAGATGAAAGTTTCTATTGTTATAACTACGTTCGTTTTATGTATTTTGCACAGTAGATATCCTTTTTCATATTGCTACAACATTTTTTTGACAGATAGTCTAATGATTTATTGGAGTTGTGAGGATTGAGTGTCTATACATTTTTAATATGTAATTGAAAAAATTAACCATGACCATACAAATATTTTCAATGTATTATTATAATAAATATTTTAAGGATTCGATATTGAATAAATATACCGAATTCTCAGAATATGGGTGAAAAATTTGTTAAAATAGTACTTAAAAATATTCTCTAACAAAGAGAGAAATAAAATGAAAGCTAAATTTTAAAAAGAAAACAATAAAGAGGGGTTTTGAACTTTTCACCAGGGGTTATTTTTGTTTTGATGATTTGTTAGTAATATTAATATTAATTCAATTAGTATTAATTCACCGATAAGTAATTTTTATACTCAAGTTAAATAACATTCCAATAAAATTATATTTTTCTAAATAATAATTAAAATAATATATTTATATTAATTAATTAATATAATTTATCGATCGGTGCGTACAACGCTAGTTTGTACTAATATTTGTTAATTTTTTATGCATGTCATAATGTTTGCATGCTAGGCTTCTCAATGAGGCGAGAAAAGTGAGGAGCACGTCCTTAATCCATCCTGATTGGATCGTCTATCCCTGCTTAGATGTGGATGGGTAGTGATGGGAATTAAATTTTTGCTCTGCTTAAAAATGGGGGATTTGGCATTTATATGATTCCAGCGAGATAAAATATATATATATATATATAGGCTAGCGTTCAAATAGAAACCAACCTTAGAATAGAAACTAGAAACCTACACTAAATAAATTATATTTCATTTATTTTAATGGCCCCGCTAGGGGTCACAAAAAACGTTTAAAATTCTTGGCTCTATTCAACAAAAATATAAAAAAAAATAAAAAAAATTTTTTAAAAAAAGATACTGTTCACGTGCCACGTCATCACGTGAACAGTAACTTTTTTTTAATTTTTTTTAATTTTTTTATATTTTTGTTGAATAGAGACAATAATTTTAAACGTTTTTTGTATTGGAGTATCCCTAATTTGGTCATTAGATTAGCTTGAAATATTTAATTTAGGTTTAGTTTCTAGTTTTTATTCTAAGTTAGTTTCTATTAGAGCAAGACCCTATATATATATATATATATATATATATATATATATATATATATATATATATATATATATATATATATATATATATATTTATAAAATAATATAATGTACTTTTTATCATATAATATTATATGTTTCTAATGTAGGATACATTATAATTTGTTTAAAATAGTTTGATACAGTATGTACCCAATATAATATAGAATGTGTTTTAAATTATTTGCATTTATTTTACTGTTAATGTTATATAATAAAAAATAGAATAGATAACATGTTTTTACCAATAATAAATATTTAAGTAAGAAAAAAAGTTTGAAAATGATATATTTTAGTTAGAAAATATAGTAAAAATATTACATTTTAGCCGAAAAAGGTAATCAATTAGTTATTAGTAATTATAATTTTATTAGTTTATTTCATTAAATAGAATTACCCAATTATATATAACTTATATTAAATTCGAGAGATAGTACATATTGATTAAAACAAACACAATATAGGCTTATGGGAATTGTGCAGCCCAATTATATGTATTTTGTTGATTGTTTGTATACAAATGCAACTAACACTTATATCAGTTAACCAAAATTTATATCATTCTAAGATAAAACAAAGAAAATTTTCTTAAACTTGTTCGATGAATAATTTTAAAAGAAAAGAAATCAAAAGCCAAGAAATGAAAAAAAGCTCTTACATCTGTCTCCATTTTTTTTTTTGCTAAAATCTCCAAAATTTTGTTTCATTTTTAGAAAGAATTCCTAAAATTCTAAAACACAATAAAAAAGTAAGAAAATAGGAAACTTTACCTACATCAACCAAACTGCCTGAGTTTTAATTCCAATCTTGTAAAGAGGAAATAAGTCATGGTTATGGCTTCTTTTTACCAAAATCATTAAAAATAAACTATTTGTATACTGAATATTTTTTTGTTGAAAAGAAAACTTGCCTTTGCCTTGATCTATAATATTGTTTGGATGATAAGTTTGGAGTCCCTTTAAATGGACGAGAGAGAGAAGTAAATTTCATGATATGTGATAATGTTTTTTTAAACTTAAAGCAATTTTGATAATATCCTATTTACAACAAATTTCTATAATAATCACTTTAACATAAATTATTAAAATTTCACTATTCATTATTTTATTATAATAATTGACAATAGCTATTATTTTTAAATAAAAGGATATACTTTGAATGCTATTTTGAGTTCCAAATGTCACATCATTTATTATGTAGACATGAATGCAAAAACAATGATTAGCATTTGAATATATTTTAAGTTTTTTTTTCTTAAAAATATCCATGTATTTTATGAAAATTTAGTTATTTTACTTTTTTAATATAAATGAAAACAAAAAACAAAGCAAATAATCAAATAATAGATTTTATCCATTAAAATTAGAAACTTGAATGTCTTGTATTAATTGTGGACCATAAGTATATAGATTATTTTAATTTCCTAAAATGATAAAGTATTTTAATAAACTCTCTACATAATATATGAGTTTCATCGAAGGCATAAAATCATTGAATAAAAATATATTATTACTTACTTTTATCCATAATATTTTTTGGATTTTGAAAATTATTCCTGTGTGAAAAATGAACTAAAGGTTAGACAAATAATTCTATTAAAAATTTCATAAAAACTTTGTCAATAAAATTTATGTCATCTTTTTTCTCACAATCTATTTATTTCCTACAAGATTACAGTTATATTAAAAACAAATATATGAAAAAATAAATAAATTTCAACTTACCCACTGAAATTAGGAGTTGGGGTGAATACATCCCTTTCGATGAACGGTAGACCAAAATTATATACATCATTTTTATTGAAAGTTTCTGAAATGATAGAAGATTTTGAAAGCTAAACACAAAAATGAGTGTGAGGATTTAGGAAAATTGTGAAGCTCTACGTGATCTAGTAAATCCCCTTAGAAGTATTCGAAGTGACTCACAAATAATGAGTAAATTTGACAAATGGTGTTCTTGTACCAGCCACTAATTTAGACAAGGAATGTCAATAAAATGATATTTTCTAGTCTAGATTATTTGTGATATATTTAAAGGCAAAGTTAAGATTGGCATAAATATCGAAATATTTCGAACACTGATTTAACGAACCAAAAATGAAAGATTTATTCAAAACAGTGTTCATTTTCAAATGTTTTATCCTCAAATATATTCGATATATTTTCAAAGAATATTTTTCAAAATTGCCTTATTTATTGACTTGCCAAAAGAATAAAAATTAGATTTTATCCCGAAGCCCCTAACAGTTTTCATTTAAATGGATAAAAATCTAAAATATTCAGATAAATATTTCGAGTACTTCATGGTCATTATTATTTGAGGAATATTATATTTGAATATACTTCAAGTAAAAACTTTAGCCAAAACGTCGACAAGTTACGACAACGACTAACATATTTTATTCCGTCGCGCAAGGGCATTTAATCAAAACATTTTTGAATAAATTACTTCCACATGTTTATACTTATAGTGAAAGAAATCTCGAGTTTAGGAGGAGTTCGGGGACTGGAGTAGGGGTTTCGAATCCATTAGGAAACTGCGGTCATCGCGAACCAGTCAAACCTTTAATTTCTTTCTTTTTTTTGTATTCCGCATTCTATATTACTTGTTTATAAGTAATTAAATTTTAAAAGGAGAAAAAAAATTTAAATATGCCAAGCTCCAATTTTAAAAAGGTGATAAACTATTCAACCCCTTTCTAACTTATCGTACCCACTCTCGGGACCTATCGATCAGTATAATAGAACATAATGAGTAAATGAAAATATAAGAAAACTTATTTTGATCCATTGTATGTATAGCTTGGATTTTTTTATAAAAAAAGAGTAAAGGTTCAGTAAAACATTTGCAATTCTAAATCCATGATATAAATAGTCTGGGAACTAGCTAGGTTAAAACTATGATACATCAGAATTTATAACAACCGTGCATTTAAAATTCAATTTGGAATTTGAACAACATGTTAGCCTCTCACATTAGGTTATATAACATATATATATATATATATATATATAAATTAATCTTCAAATACACTGTACCATCCATGGTTATAAGCGAACTTTCAAAAATCTAAAGTAATCTCTCAAATTTCAAGATAAAACATATTTAAACATGTACAAATTCAACCACATACATGAGTAATATCTCTATTTTTAAAACAAGATGTGTTAATATATGCACTGAATGAATTATATTGTAAAAGTTCACGTATACAACAAAATTCAATCAACGAAAAGAAGATAGACATAACTACGATAATGAAGCAAGAAATATCATTTTAATTTAAGGCAACACCAAAATGAGAGCCGGGAAATAAAAAAACACGCACAGCATATCCGTGATCTTAAGACATTGTATTAATCAACGATTTTCGAGTTTATTAGACTCACATCGGGATGAAACTCACATTGTAGTTTATAATACCATATGTGTATGTGTGTGCACACACACTGATATATATAGTGGTATAACTCATTTTGTATGAAAATACAATAATCTCAATACATGCATATGACATTTTTAAATATAAATGTAAAAATATAAAATATTAAACAAGTAAAATAAGTTTGGAAAAAGTACATCATTATTAACTTTCAACTTATCAACATATCTATGCTATCTATACATTTTATTTTTTCAATAACTAATCAATTTATATATTCAAGTAAAATATATATTTTTAAAAATTTTCTCTAACAAAATTTTTTCTTCTTTTCAAAAACAGTACGTACATTTCTATTTAAAGATATTTTAAATAATAATACAATTAATAATATCAAAATAATTTCTTTTGCAGCTAAAAAACGTTACCTTTTCTATTTAATAAATATTTCTTTTTCAGATAAAAAATGTTATATTTTCTATTTATTAATATATTATAATTATTAAAAACTAATCGCTTATCCATTTCAGATAAAACGTATTATTTTTTTATATTTTCTAATTAAAATTTCTATGGCTAAAAATATAACGGGCACTATATATATAATTATAATTAAATCATTTTATTTAAAAAATTTAGACCTATAAAATTTGTACCTTAAAATTATCAATATAAATTAATTAAAAATTATATAATATTAGAAAAATTCGTGCATTGCACGGTTTTTAAGCTAGTAGTATATATATGACGGACATTTGTTATGTGATTTACATAATAGAAATATTATTAGGATAAATAAAGTAGACCAACTATCGTAGCAATGAAATGTTCTAAAATTAAATATAATTATAAAGTTAAATGAAAATATTTTAATTAATTTTAAAATAAAAAATTTGGTACTATCTTACATAATAGTAACAATAGTCAAAAATTTGATACTATAAAATAATTTTATAGAGTAAAAATTATTTTCTCTAATTTTTTTTTAAAATAATAGTAAAAAGTTAAAATAGCCCGCAGTTTTGTTGAAAATGGTACGTGCTTTAAAAGTGGGTTAGTGGAATAAGAATCAATCATTCCTCTCTCTTTTTACTTTCGGTCCTTTATGAGCTGTCTTTTTCTGGTCTTTCCATCGGGATTTTTAAACATTAGAAATTAAGTATGGATTTTGTGAATGAGTTGTTATTTTGGTACTGATCTTTAGGGATGGCAGAAAAACCCGATCCGATGGATACCCGACCCGATCCGATCCGTTTGGGTCTACCTGAACCCGAATTTTTGGATTTGGATTTGGATATGGATCTTATTTTTGGACCCGAAAGAGTTTGGATCTGGATCTGGATCTTAGCTAACCCGATCCGAAACCCGATCCGAAACCCGAAACCCGATCCAAACCCGATCCAAACCCGAAACCCGATTAAAACCCGATATATATATATATATATATATATATATATATATATATATATATATATATGTATGTATGTATGTAATTTTTTATTATAAAATTTTATATAAATATATAGTCCCAATAATATTATAAATTAATAAGTAGAATTCATGTTAATTATTTTTGTGATGATATTAATTTTCTAACAATTTGAATTTTTCGTCTTTTTTAAGTACTTGATCAATTTGATTTCATACACAACCAAGTAGTCATACTAACTAATTTTATGAAGAATTTTACCTTACTTCCACTAATTTCTAATTATTTGATTTTCTATTTATTTTTATGTAGTTTGTAAATTAAATTAAAATAATTAAATTAAATTGGGAAAAAGGTATGAATTTGGAAAAAATTCATATACACTTAATTATTCATACTCACTATTATAGTACAAAACAACTAAAAAATGTAGTAGTAGTATCGTAGTAGTAGTACTAGTACGGAACTACGGATGTTAGAAATTTCAAGTTTAGGGGTTGACTAGGGTTTAGGGTTTCTAGGGTTTCGATTTTCGATTTTTTAAAAAAACTTTCTAAACGATCCAACCGTACGGATGTTAATATCCATCTGTTTCAATGTTATTTCCAAAATTTCAAAAAAAAAATAAATTTATTTGATTTTGTAATTTAACGATCAACAACTCAACTAGTACTTTAAGTAGTACCCCTAAACAAGATTCCGTCCCTGATTCGTGTTTCGATTTATTTCAAAATATTTATCGATGATCCAACCGTATGGATGTTAAGATCTATCATTTTTAATGTTATTGTCAAAATTTTAGAAAAAAATAAATTTTCTGGTTAGGTTAATTTAACGGTCAAATAGTAATTTGACTAGTACCCATTGAAAATTTAAAGAATTAATTATTAATTTGTAAATTCAAAAATAGAAAATTTTAAGTTATATATATATAATATGTATATTACATTATTTGTAATGTATAAAAATATATTATATATATATATATATATATATAATATTGGATATTACATATTTATAATGTATAAATGATTAAAAATGATTAAAAATGTATTGTTTAATTAAAAATGAAAAATTGAAAACAGATGAGGGAATTAGATTTAGGGATTTAGGGTAGTGGGGGGTACTCAATTCACACAAACACAATCATCGACATCGAGTAAACACTAAACACAGTCATAGCTTTGCCGCCCCGCCGCACACATTCAGACCACGACTCCAGACTCCACGACGTCGACCACGACTCCGCGACCACGACTCCAGACTCCACGACCACGATTGTCCGATACCACGACCTGGTTAGTCACTTAGTCCTATCTTCGAGTTACTTAGTTACTTAGTTCAATAGATCCTTTTTTGTTTAATTACTTAGATTCAATAGATCTTTTTTTGTTGTTGTATCTTAGATTCGTATATGTGTTTAATTACTTACCTGTTTAATTACAGCTAATTTACAATTTGAACTGAAACCTCTTCAATTGTCACCCTAGATAGATTTAAATGATTTAATTGATAGACTTAGTATGTTTGTAATTAGTGTTATGTTTTTCCCCTCTGAAAGTGAGATAAGTTCTATCCAATTAGTATTTGGATGCACTTTAATGCAACACCCCCCATCGTTATCCTATGTGCAGCACCACGATGTTCAACAGGTACATGTTAATACCCCTGCAAACTCTACAAGGAAACTAATGTGTTGTGTCATATTTTCTATATCCCTGGTTTATAGGTGCTTAGTTATGAGTAACACTGTAACAGTTACCCTGCTAACTCTTCCTTAAATGGCTTTACTGGATGCAAAAATGTTTAGAATTTTAAATTTAATAAATTGTTGTCAGTCTTTCCTGTCTGTTTTAGTTCTGTACTTCACTCAAAATTATGTTCAACGTCCGTAAGTATCAGAATATCGATCCAGACCGTCCTTTCTCATATTGATATCGATCATGTGTCTACCTTAGTGATTATCAACTGATTGTTGCTTTCTTTATAAATGGACTAACTAGGAGTCAGTATACTTGATGAGGGAATACTAAAATTTCAGAACAACATGACTGAAGACATGCTGTTACAAGTATAGTATTTTGGTCTATGAAATACTTTATTTATGACTTAGGTTGTTTTATTGCTTCTTTTCAACATTTGCCATCACAAGTTCACAAGTAAATATATACCATTTACCTCTCGTAGTCTTGCAGTTTCCATGGTATGGTTTATAGTTAAATCTATACTCTATATGTTTAAAAGTTGCCGGGCTGTTATACATAACAAGAAATTTATTAACATTGTGCGTTTTTTAGCTTCTGTTTCGTTCTCTTAATTGCTTCTGTTCTCTTATGCAGTTGTTATAGTTCAGATGTCAAGTGAATCTGCCATGAAATCTCAGTCATTGGATAATGAAGCCTCTCAACCATCATCGACACCAGAGTTAGAATCACGTCAATCAGCCAATACTGTGACGAATTCGAATCCAGACTCTGAACCAGATGTAGTTTTGATTGACGATGATAAAGATAAGAAAGATGACAGATCAAGGAGTGATGTATGGAATCATTTTGTCAAGAAAATAATTAACGGTGAGGTGAAAGCAGTTTGCAAGTATTGTAGTAAACCACTTGTAGGTGAATCTGGAAAGGGAACGTCACATTTAAGGAAGCATTTTCAGAGTAAGCATCATAACAAGACGGCAGGGGGCAACATAAGACAGAAGCTTCTGTTGAGCAATTTGAACAAAAATAATCCCGAACTAGCCTCTTATACTTTCAACCATGATGCATCAAAGGAAGAGCTAGCAAAGGCCATAATAATGCATGAATATCCTCTTTACAAATTTATGAATTTCATAAGGTGAAGACCTTAAGCTTGATGGAGAGTAATGTAAGCCGGGTAGCTATCACTACGGATATGTGGACTGCAAGTAATCAAAAGAAAGGTTATATGGCAGTGACGGCACATTTTATTGATGACAAATGGATTTTTCAAAGTCGCATCATGAGGTATTTTTGTTATGCCAGTATTCTCTTTTACATATATGGATAGAATCATATATCTGGTAACACATATGCCATATGTCTTCCAGTTTATAAAGTATTTTCAATTTTTATTTCAGATTCATTTATGTTCCATGTCCTCACACAAAAGACGTGTTATGTGATCAGTTACTAAAGTGTTTGATGGACTGGAATCTGGACAGAAAAATCTCAGCCCTTACCGTTGATAATTGTACAACTAATGACGCGATGGTCGAAGCTTTATTGGGCAAGCTAGACAGTTCTGAACTTTTGGCAGGTGGGAATTTATTTCACATGCGATGTGCTGCGCATATTCTAAATCTTATTGTTAAGGATGGAATGGAAGTGATTAAAGTAGGAGTTGAAAAAATCCGAGAGTCTGTATCTTATTGGACAGCAACACCAAAACGGGAGGAAAAATTTGAAGAAACAGCACGGCAATTGCGTTGTACAAGTACCAAAAAATTGGGACTTGATTGTGCAACTAGGTGGAATTCGACTTATTTGATGATAGAAACTGCATTATTGTATAAAGATGTATTCGGTCGATTGGGCACTAGGGAGCTTCAGTATCAGAAATATACGCCTTCCAAAGAAGATTGGGGATTTGCTCAAGATATGTGTGGGAGATTGAAATTTTTTTACAAGGCCACTGAGATCTTTTCTGGTACGAGATATCCTACAGCTAATACTTGTTTTATCAATATCTGTGAAATTCGACTAGCAATTGAAGATTGGCGTAAGAGTTCAACTTTTGTAATCCAAACAATGGCTGAAAAAATGTTGATAAAGTTTGAGAAATATTGGGATGTGATGCATGGTGTTGTGGGTGTAGCTGCTGTTTTAGATCCAAGGTACAAGTTGGAGGTACTAGAGTTCTATTTTGACAAGATTTTTGGTGAATACTCGTCAGTGAAAATTGAAGATGTCCGCACTCTATGTTATGATTTACTTAAAGAGTACCATCAGAAACTTGTACATGACAGCGAGGGAATCGGTGAATCTCATTCAACAGCCCCTGTTTCTAATTTTGAAGGTGTATCGCAGTATGAGTTGTTCATAAACAACAAGAAGCGTAAAAAAGTTGACTTTATTAAATCTGAGTTAGATCATTATTTGGAGGAGGATGTGTTGCCAAAAACTGATGGATTTGATGTATTAACTTGGTGGAAGGTCAATGCGACAAAGTACCCAACTTTGCAGCACATGGCTCGAGACTTTTTGGCAATCCCAGCATCTACAGTTGCATCAGAGTCAGCCTTCAGTACTAGTGGAAGGGTGGTGAGTCCACATCGCAACCGACTTCATCCTAACACAATAGAAGCACTGATGTGTGCCCAGAACTGGTTGTGGGCTGCTGAATTAAATGGTAACATATTTTAAATATGTTAAATTAAATGCTTGTCCTGCACTCCTGCTATGCTTGTCCTGCTACTGCTATGCTTTAAATTAAATGCTTGTGGCTTGTCCTTAACAATTATGTTTTACATATTTTATTTTAGGAGAGGCATCATTAGGATATGCCACCATATACAAAGATCTAGAGTTAGAGGACTCGTGTATCACTCGTGAGGTAATTATATTAAATAAAAGTTAGTAATGAGTAAATTATTTATGATGCACATGGAACAAATTTTTAATCTATTTTGTATGATATTTTCAGTTATAAAAAGGATATTAAGATTCGGTGGAGAATCTTCTTTCCTGTTGGAAAGTTTAAGGTATTTGTTTTTTACTTAGCTTTGTAAAAAATTTGTAATTATATTGCCTATTAGTTCATTGCATATTTGCATAATTGCATGATGACTTGTACTGTTGTACATTATTTTTCAATTTTTTGCAGTTGGTAGCAAACTTCATATCAACTGGTTTCATTATCTTAAGGGATCAACCGATCAAGTGAGATATGGCTGGGAATTTAGTAGACACTGGTTTCATTATTTTTGCAGTTCACAGTAGACACTGGTCCCTGGACCTTTTTAATGTTTGTAATGGTGAAGTACTGAAGTTTGTAATAATGTAATTGTAGTATTGTACCAAGCCCTTTAAAATCTTATTTTAATTGCTGGATTTAAAGTTTTTGACAATTTCTGGCAGGACATTATAAGTAAATTGTAGAATGGATTAAGGTTATGTAAAGTTTTGAATTCTGATGGACATTGTCATAAAAGAATTTCGGGTCTCGGGTCTCGGGTCTCGGGCAAAAATCCAATCTAATCCAAATTTCGGGTTTCGGGTAAAATCCGATCCGATCCGAAATCCGTCGGATCGGATTCGGATCTCAAATTTCGGGTTTTTACCGGGTCCGGGTCGGGTTCGGGTATTGTCAAAAAAATCGGATTTGGATTTGGATATTGAAAAACCCGGTCCGATCCGACCCGTTGCCATCCCTACTGATCTTCTTCATTTTTCCTTATGAAATTGAACTTTTCCAGCTTTGGCTAATAAATTCAGGAGAAGGGGAAAAGAAAGTCCCTTCGGCTTCTTATCATACTAGTCTTTCTTATCATGGATCTGCTGTTAATGCTCTTCGAGTCTCCCCTTCTGGTAAGAAGTCACTTGTT
Organism: Saposhnikovia divaricata; assembly: GCA_036435485.1. Lineage (NCBI taxonomy): Eukaryota > Viridiplantae > Streptophyta > Magnoliopsida > Apiales > Apiaceae > Saposhnikovia > Saposhnikovia divaricata. The sequence goes on along the minus strand of CM071594.1, from coordinate 45,833,792 downwards.
TTGTCAAAGACACTGTTATCAGTGGGAAATGTAAACCACAAGTATGATGACTATCGTATGAAGTTAATATTTCTATTTTGCATTTGGCATAGTGAGCATCAAGCACATGGTTGCTTCGATTATAATAGATAGCCTGGTTTGCTCAAATTGTTACTTGGACGTTAAGGAAGACGGGTATCTATTAATTCCTAACCTGGCAAGTTCCACTTCTGGAACATCAAACCTTCTTTACTAAATACTTTTTCTTTTATCTTTGATATGAGTCGAATAGTTTTTTAACATTCTTTTTGTAGGAGTGTGTATCATTATGTCACCTGGACGACGTCGAATTACTCGATCTACTATGCACAATGGACAATTTCAATCGACTAATACTACTACCGATAGTGTTCTAGAAACAGAACGTATCCCTCGTTCTCTTGGTGGGAATTCACAGGTGCATACTACACATTCTTCTATCCATGTTGAACAAATTGATCGCCCTACTCGCTCTACTATTCCCACTACACAAAATGCTGCACGAATGGAACAGTGCAGAACCTCTCTAGTGAACAAGAAAATATTTTATCTTCTCAAGCGCAATCTGGTAAATTGTGTTCGATTATTTATTTATAATGAGCAGTTGATCAATACCTATATTTATTTATAATGAGCAGTTCAGTACCTATATAGATAACTATTTTTGCTAACTATAGTTGGTCGTTTATTCAATTTAATGTAGAACAAAATGTTCCACGTAAACCACGTAAAACAACTCATGGCTTGGGTACTTCAAAGATTGCTAAGGCAGCTTTGGGTGGAAAGTTATCCGTAACTTTTGATTATGATTGTCTTCAACCAATTTGCATAAATGCGGAGAGGTTCAACAATGAACTAAGTTTTATTGTTCGGAATCATGCTGCATTTCATTACAAAGAGTGGAGACTAGTTCCTGAGGCAGTGAGAGCACCACTTAGACATTATTTGTTGGTAAGTATTTTCACATATATTTATGTTATTAAGATACATATTCTACCATGTCATTAATATAGTTTTATCATATTTATAGGAATATTTCGACATTAACTTGTGTAATGAGACAACTATAAACTGCATTGATATTCAAATGAATAAAGCATGGAAGGGTCACAAGTATAAGTTACATTCATACTTCAAAGAAATAGGAGGTGATATGAATGTTGAGTTGGCCAAGAGAAAACGACATACTGATTTAAGAAATGACCAGCAAGAAGATTGGGAAAAGTTATGTGACACTTGGTGTACAAGTGAATTTAAGGTAACTTGTTATTTTTCTTACTTATTTTGTAATTTTTATGAGTGTGTTTACAAATGCTTTTTGGTGTATTGAATATGGTCAGAAGAGAGCATTAAAGAATACTATTAATCAATCTAAAAAAAAGTGGGCATCAAAAAATGGATCTGTTTCTACACCACGACATCATATTCGTCGTGGAATGGTGTTGACTTCTCCTACAGGACAAATTGAGACTTGGCGTCAAAAATATTTTGATGAAAATGGATGGACTGCACCTGAACTTGAGGAATTATAGGTAAGTAATTTAGTGTTTATATTTTCATTCTTTAGTTATTAAAGTATAATATATATCGACCCTTATTTAAAATCCTATTTTCATTAAAGTACTGTGTTGAGTATTGAACACACGAATAGAATACAGGGGGGGTGAATGGATTCTTGAACTTTTCTTGTTCTTGAATCTGTTTGGTATATGTAGCAAGCTATGTGTTATGTGTGTGTAGAACTATAAGTGCGGATAGTGAACAACACAAGACAATATATTCACTTTAATCTAATATTTTATTAGATAAAGACTTGCTACAAAATGTGAATACAAATGATAGTATTCTCAGCTTCGTTTTCTCAGAGAGATGTATTTTCTAAATGTGAATCTTAAAACTTCTCTCTTACTAACTAAAGAAGTGAGGTTGTATTCTTATAGAAAATGAATACAACCTACTTACTACAAATAAGGTTACAGGATAAATTACTTTCTAGTATGTCTATCCTTTTTGAGTAAGCATCCAAACGGCTACAGGTTTGACTTCTTGAAGTTCTGTTCAGATCCACTTCTTTAGCTCTTTGTCTCTTGTACATCTCTCTAAGCTTCTTTGTAGGCTTTCCAAAGTACTTTACAGTTTGTGGTCCATAAAGTGCTTTGGCTTGTTGCAGTTTCTGACTTGTACAATTTCTCCATTATTTTGTCTCCAAGATTGTATTCGAGAGTAACTTAGTGATTGATTCGAGAACTAGAATTGACTTGATAGATAACTCTGAGTTCTCGAATACTGCAAAGCTGACATATCGAATCACTTCTCGAATAGCTCTTTTCTTCAGGAATCCTTGAGTTGTCGAATAGAGCATTTAACTTATCGAATCCCTGAGATATCGAATAGCTTTCTGTGTCTTTGAGATATTGAATACAACTTTGACTTGTTGACTCTCAGAGAACTCGAATACCACTTTGACTTGTTGACTTCTTAAGTTCTCGAATAGAGTAATAGACATGTCAAATCTCTGAGTTATCGAATGACACTTTGACTTGTTGACTCTCAGAGATGTCGAACAGTGTTTTTACAGATATTGAATCCTTGACTTGTCGAATGCTAGACTTCTCGAATAGAACAAAACACTTCTTGAATTGGTACTTAGGCAAATCTTCATTCTTCGAATTCCAACTGTGTTTATTTTGATAGTCTTGATCTTCAAGCTTGAGGCATGATCCTTGGAACTTCTTTCAAGCATTATTCTCTGACTTTTAATTACAGCTACACAGATAGAAATTGATGCCTATTATAAGTATTACAACAAGTATAAACTCTGCAACTAGAGGTTCCCTCAGTTAAGAGGTCATGTAAGTAATGCAAAGCATTACAAACAACTAGGCTTGTTATTAGATATACTCAGGCATGCCTCTGTGACTAACATACTGTATCTTTTAGTACTTACTAAAAATGATTTATTATTAGGAGAAAATGATGATTTTAAGGGTTACATATTCTCCGGAAGAATTTTCAGACAAAGGATATTATGGAACGAGTACTTGGTCGATGTTCTGTATACTTGCGATAATGGGGACGATCTGTTAGTAATGTAACTGGTAATCAAGATCACAATACTAGTGCTGAGCCTAATTTACCGAGTTACCAAGAAATACTTGAGCAACTTAATGAAGCTAATAAGCGTGTTCGTGAAGTTATGGACATACTTCGTCATAACAATCTTATGCCACCACCTTCAACACCTCCAATAAATGAAGACCAGAGTGCAAATCTGGGAAATTCTGAATAATTTATGCATTGTATTGTAATTCAGTTTGTAATTTTGTTGGTTAGAGGCCATCTATTTTTGTATTTATTACATTTTAATTTTGAACAATGTAATTAATTTATGGTTTTATATATATATATATATATATATATATATATATATATATATATATATATATATATATATATATATATATATATATATATATATCAGAATAGATTTACCTACAAGTGAAACATATTTCTTTACCAATGTCAAGGAATGAACATTTTAGTTTTGTGATCAGGTGCCATGTGGGCCATTCATTAAATGCCACATGGACCAATAAAAAGGAACTACATAGACAAATTATAGACTGCCATGTGGATTAATTGTAGGACTCCATGTGAATTGTCCGCGAGGCTCCATGTGGACTGTCCACGAGGCTCCACATAGATAGTCCAGGAGGCTTTACATTGTGCCACATAGATCATGCCATGTCATTTAAAAATAATTAATTAAAATTAAATTAATGGGGTCCACATTAAATTTTACCTACCCATATATATAAATGTATGTAAAGAGTCTTTCCCTACTAACGATCACTTTCCAATTTTTACCAATTCTGTATTCATAGGTAAAGAATTTTATCTACCAATAAATAAGTTTTACCTACAAATATAATTGGTAGGTAAAAACATAATTTCTTGTAGTGATAATAGCATTAGCATATTACGAAAAAGCTGCAAAAAAATAGTGCAAGAGACAAAAAATTTCAAAATCATATTGACATTTTTTTTACCAGATCCAAATATCATATGTAAATTATTTCTTTTTTTTAGTATTTAATCTTTTTATCAACCAATCTATAAATTACCCAATGCTAATAGGATTAATCTATATAATGCAAATATACTTAAAATAGAATATTATACTGATATAGAGTAAAAATGTGTTATGCACTTCATTTATCATTTTTTTATTAATTTAATAATACACATATTCTGGCTATTCGACTAATATATAGATATAACTATTTAAAAAGAGAAATATTATAATAAATTTTTATAGACCTATTTTCATTTTCATCAGTTTACCTACTTGAGATTAACTTCTACTTATTTTTCGTCACCTACCTCATCACTTCGATTTTTTGACCAAATTTGGTCACGACGGTACCTTTCTTAATTACTCCTGACTCCGACGACATCTTATTTGTCCATTTATATTTTCGCTCCCCAATATCCATTTTTTATTATTATATGAGAAAAATGTTTCAATGATTATATCCCTAATAAATCATAAAAATAAACGTGAACATAAATTTATGAGTATATGAATGTCATAGATTTAATTCTTATCAAAATTTAAATTATTAAAATTAGTATAATTATGTGGGCACTTTTATCTAGAATAAATTATAAAACATATATTGCTAGTAAGTGGGTTATTTGAGCATGTATTGAATGAGTTTAAAATGTGTTTTAAAAAAGTGATTTGGTTTAGTGTTTGTACATGCGAACATAAAGTTATAGGTGCCGGAAGGTGATTGGTTCAATCCCTTTGAACTTGAAAGTTTTTTGCATTAATATAAATTTAAGGGCAAATTCGTAATTTAGTAAATAGGCATAAACCATGTTGGTCTATAATAGATATAATGGATTCGTGGATGAAAATATCGAATCCCAATATGAATAATATATGATTTATTTCAACCACCAATATTACTCAGTTTTTCCGAATACGAATATAGCTATTTCGAACCGAATTGTTCAAATTTTTTATGACTTCCTGTCTACTCATAAGACTCATTAGTACAAAATTGATCTTTTACGTCGCCTCTTATACGTCGGTTCTGGCCAAAGGCGACGTATAAAGCAGTTATATACGTCGGTTCCGCCTAAAGGCGACGTATAAAGCAGTTATATACGTCGGTTCAAGAAAAAGCCGACGTATAAGGTCATATAAGACCCGTTGAGAATTTGTGAACATTTTTGGATGTATTTTTTCAAGTGTAAAACACACTAGTACAAAATTGATCTTTTACGTCACCTCTTATACGTCTGTTCTGGCTAAAGGCGACGTATAAAGAGGTTATATACGTCGGTTCCGCCTAAAGGCGACGTATAAAGCAGTTATATACGTCGGTTCAAGAAAAAGCCGACGTATAAAGTCACTTTATACGTCGGTTAAGGAAAAGGCGACGTATATAATGCTACTTTATACGTCGGTTGAATAAAAGGCGACGTATATAATGCTACTTTATACGTCGGTTGAGAGAAGGCGACGTATATAAAACTACTTTATACAACGTATATGATGCTATATACGTCGGATTTGTATTATGTGACATATAAAGTATCAATTTTTACATGCTATGCCCGACGTATAAAACTTTTCATTAACGAAAAATGCAATTTTAAACCCATTGTTCACCCCTATTGCTTCAATGGTTTGTCTCTAAATCTCTCTCTCTAGCTTACTCTCCCCAAACATTTTCACCACGATTAAGATCACTCTCTCCTCGACAAGATCTATACTCTCTTCATCTCTCTCAATTTTGTTAACAATTTCACTCTGATTAACCGAAAAAATGGCGAGTTCGACGGCGACGAGCGGCGTGTACATCCAAGTCATCGAAGATGTTATCAACAAGATTCACGATGAGTTTGTTTCGAATGGTGGGCCTGACGACGCCGTTCTTCTGGAGCTTCAAGGAGTAATGTTTTAAACCCTAGATTACTGTTTGTTGTTTAATTTTGTGTTTTAGTTTGTTAATTGAGTGATTGTGTTTGTTGTGAATTGAGTTTATTATGTTTGAATTATGTGAAATTAGTTGATTAAGGTTAATTAGGGTTTGGTGGGTTTTTTTTTTCTGAATTGATGTGGATGAAATTGTGGGTTTTTTGGTAATTGAGTTTTGTGGGTTTCCGGACTAGTATATGCATTTTTTGCTTCAGTGGAGGCAGTTTCTGTGATTTTTTGAGGTTAATATAACCACTTTAGGTGTTAGCGAAGGCAGCTTGTTTTTAGACTTTAGTACCTGTGTAGAGTGTAGTTAGTTTTACTGTTGGTTGTTAAAACAAGTCTTGACCCTGTTTTAGCTATGTTTATAATATATTGCACTTGATACACGCCCTATAAGTATATTTAAATATCATCTTAGTATATTTAAATCAATCCAGGCAACTGCTATGCTGAAGAAATAAGGAATTCACAATGATTTAGCCTACAGGTTTGTTTCTGCTGAATTTCGGTTATGCATATATATGTACATATGTTATGTGATAGAGCCTGATGTGAAATTCAGAGGGTGTGTGCTATGCGAAGAAAGACTACAATCTGGCAAAGCACCCTGACATTGATGTGCCAAACCTACAGGTGATTAAGTTGATGTAGAGCTTTAAAACTAAGGAGTGTGTTCGCGAGACATTTGCTTCGATGCACTACTGCTGGTACCTTACAAATGATATTGAGTTCCTCAGGACTTATCTTAACCTTCCATCAGACATTGTGCCTTCAAGTTTGAACAAGTCTGCTAAGCCACCCATGGGTGGCCCACCTGGAGATCGCCCACGATAATAATTGATTGTTTATATGTGATTGTTTTTTGGCGTTTGTGTTTTGTTATGATTTGATTGTTTGGATATCTGTAGTGGCCTTCCAAGATTTGAAGGAGACAGATCCAGGTTTGGTGATAGGGATGGTTATCGTGCTGGACCAAAAGGGCCTCCTGGGAAATTTGGCGGTGAGAAAGGTGGAGCTCCAGCTGATTATCAGCCTGCTTTCAAGGTAAATTTTATTTACAATTATGTTTAATGTTTTTCATTTAACTGGTGCTCTAATGTTGCATGCTATTATGCATTACTGAATTTATTGTTAGTTAACTCGACATTTATCAAATGTGGTTGAATCACAGGATGTTGTTTCCAGTTTATATCTGATTTGTTTGAAGTTTAATGAACTGCTTGTGGCAGGATAATAATGCACGATAGTATTATTGGCTCTCTGTTACTGTACTATTATGTAATTGATTGCTATTCATGTAGAATGAGGACAGGACACTTTGGGAGGCCACTTCAGTTTATGTTGAAATGAGTCCATTCATGTCGGCTAACAAGATAAAGAAGCCTATCCTACTTATCCATGGAGAAGAAGACAATAATTCAGGAACACTTACTATGCAGGTAATACAGAGAGCTCTTGTTTTAGGACTTCATTTGTATAATTTCATATCAGTGTATGTTATTTATGAAGTAACATTAGTACCCAGTCACATATATGATCCTAGTGTCAGTATGTGCTTTGACTTGTTTTCAATTTTTAACCGCTTCCACATTTTTTAGTGGCCTAAATTTATGGGGGGATGCACTAATATGCTATTTTTAATTTTGGAAAGTACAGTCAGATCTTTTTTTTAACGCACTAAAAGGTCATGGTGCACTCTGCCGCTTGGTGATCCTTCCTTTTGAAAGCCACGGTTATGCAGCGCGAGAGAGCATTATGCATGTCCTCTGGGAGTCTGATAGATGGCTTCAGAAATATTGTGTTTTAAACACTTCCGAAGCAATTGTAAATTCTGATTCAAGTAAAGATGTGGGCAAAGAATCCACCGATTCAGAAAGCAAAGCAGTTCCTGCTGGTGGAGGAGTGAAGGAGCTTGAAAATCTTGAATCTGATACATTTCAGTCGATCAGAAGATCATCATTATGGTAAAATCAGTTGTCCAGTTATATTTGATATATATTTGCATTTGACTAGAAGACTAAGACGTTAATCAAATGACATCCTCTTAAATATTAGAGTATTAGAGTACTTGGTAAGGAACTACTCTTCAAAACATGCCAAAGGATGGCCCTTGTGTGAAGCTCCTAAGCCAGATAGCAGTTGGAGGTTTCGGAAGGAAACACAGCCATAGATGTGGTGGAGGGCCTGCAGGCTACCCTATTGTGGTAATGAAGTTGTGATAGAATCTGATGTTTTTTTTTGGGGGGGGAGGGTGGTTTGCTGGGATACTGGATATAACTTTCTAGACCAATGTTAGTCTACACTCAACTGTAACGGTGACAAGTGAGTCAAGCTAGATTGCTTAATGAATAAAATATGCGAAATTAAATCTGTGCCAAAAAGAGATCAATGTTATGAGGAGACACTTGTAAATGAAAGGGAAAATGATTACAGGGAACAGATAACGAGGTTAAGAAGCATCCTCTAGATAGTAAATGCTAGTACAAGCATTACATTTATAAAAAATTGGTTACCATCTGGATCTGCTACTCAAGATGATTCTCATTTTAGGTTGAAAGGGTTATCATAAATATTGCAGAATTTTCAGGGAAAATCATCTTTGTCGACATACATGAGCAGCTTCAGCCTTCATGTGTCATGAATATATTTATTTGCAACTGCAACATTTAGCCTTGTATTCTTAATAAGAGAAGTTGATAAACGAGTCCTTCAATCCAAGCGGGTTCTTCAATCCTCAAATAGCCATTTATGCATTTCCTTTACCGCATAAAGTGCATGTTTGTTCTGAATTATGTTAAATTTGATTTTATTCTACTGTATTTTGCAGATTTACAAGGATTTGGAGAAAAGGCGCATCAATATTGTTAGTTTTGCTAGAATGCTTAACTTGTTTCCAGTTGAATATTTGTGTTGAGGTATTATTTTTGCATCTTTCTCTTTTGATTCCCACCTTGTTTTCAAGTGTTTGTTCTTCGTTTCACTCTAGACTAGTGCATCTGTTATTCTCTGAGTGTCATTCTTGTTAGAGGTGTATTTTCAAGATTTCTTAATATTTTTTTTCTTTTAAATTCACTCAATTTGTAGAAATGTGCTGTGCCCTGTGCCATCCCTTTCTAAACTCAATTCTTTATATCCGGTAGAATAGTCTTTACGCTCTTTACCTGACCAACCCCGTTGTGGAAAGTTCTGATGGCTCACTTCATTATTTGGTTTCATGCAGGTAAGCATCTTAATTAAAATTAGAAAAATAAATCAATAAATTTGGAATAGAGTTTCAGTGCATTAGCAAAATCCTTCAGTAATTATAACTAAATCTAAGGAATCTTAAATCTGTAACATTCGAATTAATTGTAACAATTTTAAGAAGATCATACACTCATTTAATTATTTGAATATTTGACATGATTCTGGGTAAGAATAGTAAAACAGAAGATGAACACAAGACTGAACCTGGAATAGAACGATAGAAAGCATCACTGACATGTTCCTTGTTATTCATGAGATAGGCTGCTTGTCCAGAGTAGGCTAACAGAAGGCAAGGAAACACAACTGTTGTAAAAGCCAGTTGTATTGCAGAAACTGGAAAGTGAGCAAGGTCATCAAAAAGTGCCTCGGTCCGTGTAATATAATGCGTAGCAGTTAGAAGGTATGCACTGGCCTTCTGTAACGGATTCAGTATAAATAGATAGAGGGAGATATTCTTTAGATAGGGATTAAAGAATCACTATTCTTCATACAGTATAGCTTATGTATACTCGAAGAAAGTGACCACTAGATGTAAAATGACATTCATAATCATTTTGTTATGCTCAGCATAACAAAATCTATGACATTCATAGATTTAATTTTTTTAACATTCATAGCTATGCTACTGTTTTAGTCGTGATTTAGATTTTATTTTAACATTCACAGCTATGCTAATGTTTTAGTCGTGATTTAGATCTTCAATTTCCCTTCTCTGTTATCATTGTTTATATATGCACATATGAAGTTCATGTTCCTCGTATTACCCTAATTTATCATTAAAATTCTTTCTGTAGCTAATGAGAGCACAAGGAGCAGAGTTATATTTTACACAATAATAGAGTACATTTTGCTGGCTTGCGCAAGTGCACTTCAAGTTGTGTACATACATCGCCTTTTCAGCACTTCAGTAGCATACAACAGAGTTTGATGTAATCCTTACTAGGAATGTTCATTATGCAATTTCTGATGTAATCCTTAAGAGTAAAACCTTTTTCTGGAAATGCTGCTTTGTAGAAATTTCTATTATTACAAGATTTTGGTTGTACAAATTTTGGTTTGTGATTGTTTAACCATTATTTGGTGTACATAAATAATAAGAAATTAAATTTTTTTTTGATAGAGAATTTTGTATACAAAAATAAAAGAAAAAAAATATATTTTTTAAAATTTTTGTGGATAATATACGTCGGCTTTGTGGATAATATACGTCGGCTTTTTCAACATTATACGTCGGTTTTTTAGCGATGTATATTTAGACTTTATACGTCGCCTTTTTGGATAATATACGTCGCCTTCAACATTATACGTCGGTTTTTTGGATATTATATGTCGCCTTTCTTCAACATTATACGTCGGCCTTTTCAACATTATACGTCGGCTTTTTAGCGACATATATTGAGACTTTATATGTCGCCTTTTTAACCGACGTAAAAGACACGTGACTTTATACGTCTCCCCTCTATACGTCGCCATTTAACCGACGTATAAGACATATTTAACCGACGTAAAAAGTCAATTTTGTACTAGTGACAATAATTATGTTATTTAATCTATGTTTGTGTTCAAATTGAATTGGGAAATTTTAATTATTGTAGGTTTTTCATTGTACAAAATTTTGTTAAAGCAGGTTATTTTGATTGCTTAACAGGTTTTTGGGTATAGGCACAGAAAAAACAAAAAAAAAATTATTTTTTTTTTAATTTTTATGGACAATATACATCGGTTCCCACATGGGCGATGTATAAAGCATAATCTATATACGTCGGATTTTTGGACATTATACGTCGCCCTACTTCGACATTATATGTCGCCCAACTTCGACTTTATATGTCGGTTTTTAACCGACGTATATTAAACTTTATACGTCGCCTTTTTAACCGACGTATAAGACCCGTGACTTTATACGTCGCCATTTAACCGACGTATAAGACCTATTTAACCGACGTAAAAAGCCAATTTTGTACTAGTGACTATAAACATCGAACTGAACATGAAAATGTTGGAAAATGTTATTAATGATGATGTAATAGATCATTTTCAAAGAACGAAAACTCGTAACGAACAACTTTAAAATGTAAAAGTATTTTTTATTTGTACGAATTTTATGTTTTTCAATTGTTATCATATTTTTGAATATTAAAAAAATTGTATCCATTAAGTATCTAAAATAAGTGTTAATAATTAAAATGTTCCAAACAAATTAAAGTGAACGTCTAAAGTCTAGTAAATAAATATTTTTTGTTTTTAGCTTCAATTTTACTATTTATATCTAATTCTTTCAATTATCGAATTCTTTGTTTATTCTAATGAAATATTAATTAAAATTAATGATCTAACAAAATTTACAAATTGACTAGGGAATTTGCCCGTGCTTCGCACAAGATAATGATATGAATAAAGTTTTTATTATTTTAAAATAATCTGTTAAAAGATAGTAATATCATAAACTTTTTATAAACATTCTTTAATCAAAATCAAATAATTTATCTTTTTTAGTGTTAAAGAATCCAAATTTCTTGTTTCGAAAATAAAATTATATCAAATAATAAAGGATACACTTCCCTTGCAAACAAATAGTAACAAAAAATACTTATCAAACATTTTCCATTAAGTCGAACTTGTTACGATGATAAAAAAAAAAAAAAAAAAAAACTATTTCAAATCAGTCACCTTGAAATAGTTTTACAAAATCAAACTGGTCCATCTGTGTCATGATTTTTTCCCTTTTTTTTAGCTAAAGAAAAATGTTTAATATTTAGGGCATAATATGCCTTTACTTTCATTAGCTTAGAAAATTCAAACACGAACGTCTTTAAATGACAACAATCCAGACTTTAAATGACAACAATCCAGAAAAGTTTATAACTACTTGTAAACTACTAACTCCAAAGAAAAGTCATCTTATATAGCCGGAGTATCATATAGCAGGAGGAATATATTTGGCCAACTCTACATTTTTATCTTGTTTTACCATAGGAAGCAACACTTTCTCAATATTCATCAACTGAATTCTTCTCCAACTGGAATTTATCATAGTTTACTTGTACTTCGTTTGCATGGTTCCTTCACATGAATCACATCTCCACCATCAGAATTGCAGAAACTAATCCAACATCCAATCAATCCTTAAGTTCTTTTTTAATTTAGAAATTTAAACTTTGTCTTGAACCTGATTTGAAGGCCAAGACTCCCAACGATTCTTATTTTTCTCTTCAGCAAACTTACCGTATACCTTCCCTGTCATCTTGTCTCTTAACCTCTGCATAGAAATATTTGACACACCTTCCCTTGGAATACTTGCACTCCACAGAAATATTTGACACAACTTCACTTCAGTAGTTGCTTTAGAGAGAATATACTTGTCAATAACTTATATATTTTACTTGCATATACTTTATAACCTCCTTTTAGAGGATTACTATCTATTTTTTGGAGTAGCCTTCATTCAAAAATGTTTTGCCAGTACCAGTTAACCTATAGCCATAGGCAGTTAGGCACATATACACACATAATATTCATCAAAAACCAAATTCACTATTGGAAAGGTTGGAATAAAGACATCCTCTGCAGGTACCTATGTTAAATGGTTAAGGATTACATTCATTTAGTGAATTCCTCGTAAGGCGGGTGTCTAGTTATACGTATAAATGATCTAGTTATACCTATGTCAAATTGGTCCAGATTTACGTTTTTTAGCACTTTGCAACCCCTATCTTCAAATCTCGCTTCATATTACAACCCCTCCCGTCTAATTGACCTATTTTACAAGCAAAAATGAGTCAAAACCCTCTACACATAAGGGGTACAAACTGTCATTTTTGAAGATAGGGGTTGTAATATGAAGCAAGATTTGAAGATATGGGTTGCAAAGTGCTAAAAACGTAAGTCTGGACCAATTTGATAAAACCCATATACATAGGGGTTACAAACTGTCATTTTGTCTTAAAATAAATCATTAAATAGTACCCTTGATTTCATCCTGGTTTAGAGGTCTACATCTACAAAAGAACTTGATATTACCTTTCAGCTTAATTACTCACTACAAGAAAAAATCGACCACACAACGGTTTTTATCCGTCGTCTGAAGCCCTCATTTTCCGTTATCTATTGGAATGCCGTCTGTTACGCGTATCAGACAACACCAGCATAACCGTTGTCTGTGTTGCAGAAAGACAACGATAGCGTTTCTTAAAAACGTTGTGTCATACTTGGATCACACAATGGTATTTAAATTTGATCTATTGTCTGATTATGTTTTTTACAAGGGTTCCTTCAGACGTGTCTATTGTCTAATACTTGGATCATACAACGGTTTTTTAAATTTGGTCTATTGTCTGATTATGTTTTTAACAAGGGTTCCTTCAGACATGTCTATTGTCTAATACCATCATACAATGGTTTTTTAAATTTGGTCTATTGTCTGATTATGTTTTTAACAATGGTTTCTTCAGACATGTTTATTGTCTAATACCTAGATCATAAAATGATTTTTTTAATTTGGTCTATTGTCTGATTATGTTTTTAACAAGGGTTACTTCAAACATGTGTGTTGTGTGATACCTGGATCATACAATGGTTTTTTAAATTTTGTCTATTGTATGTTATTTTTGCCATCTACAGACAATGGTTTATTTAATTTGAACTGTTATTTTTGCCATGTGCAGACAATGGTTCTTGAAAAATAAAGCGTTGTCCCTTCGTTATGTCCATAACGATTTCTTGAAAGACAACCATTGTTAGAGATCTTAGCACACAATGGTATTAATCATCCAAAGCATCATTTTTATTTGATTCACACTATGGTTTAATTTAAATTATTTTCCCTATTTATTCATAAACAATGATTTACCAAAACAAAAATACAAAATCAGAACATTTACAAAAAAATCCAAATATTACCAAAATTACAAATACACAACTTGTCCACAAAACTAAAATAAAAGGACAAAATTACAAATACAAAATTTGTCAAACAAACATTAACTCCATGTGGGCACTAACAGCTAAGCAGGGTTGTCCAGAGCAGCAAACTCTAGGGCATCGACCAAACTCAACATTTTTTGTACTTCTCTAACTGAAAAGCCACACAATGCCAATTGTTATATCTACATAAGTACAAATTAACTAATTTAGGATTTGGACATGATGCTAACCATAGCAGCCAGTACTTTAGTTGGCAATACATATCGAACATGTATCAGGCCATATAGCATCTCTGCTGCTATTTCAACTAAATCATGTTGCTCCTCAGTAATAAATCACCTACATATTACACAAGCAAAATTTACATAGAAAATCTATTATAAATTACACTGGCATATATTTGCAACACCATACTACCTAAATAAGCTTAAAAAAACAAATTTCCAAAACGATTTTCTAAAACTAGAATGCATAATTTTAAGATAAGCTATTGGAAAGAAAAAATAAACCAACTTCTATCATAAATACGCATAATGATAGACCAAATCTGTCCAGGATGGAGTTACCAGGAGAGGACTCAAGATCTAAAATCAGACCAAGAGCATGATCACAGGTCGGAACTTGGCCGCTTAATCCGCGCAAATTAAAATCATCTTGAATGTTATCCTCATCAACTTCACAAAAGAACTCATTTTCCTGTAAATTGCAAAACCAAGAAATCCATAATGAGTCTACCCTATCGGAACCGCTAACATCTGATTCCTCACCGTCGGTTTCAGATTCCTCTAATCGATATACATATACAAGTTAAAAAATTCTTTAAATTTCTGCATCATCTAAGAAATGAAAGGTTGCAAAACATTATGTGTCATACATATCAATATAACATTAACAAGGATGCCTAACCATATATAATATTCACCAACTTAAGCTTGGAAAAATAGAATCAATAATAGCATAAAACAGAGAACATCATACCAGCAGGGTGTACCCACAAAAGTATTCCTTGTACGTTGCATGTCACCTGTTGAGGAGAACAAAACATAGACACTATGTTGATGGTTCATGTCTCCAACTAATTAAGATGACTAATAAACAGAAATAGACTGGAAAGAACAAAACATGCATTAAACAGAAGGATACATTATCCTTAGAGGATTATACAAAAAATAAAAAGTATTAATGGAATGAAGAGAACAATATGTATTATTAAATTAAGAGTAAAAAATTGTACCTATTATTCCTCTGCCTAATTAGGAATCTGGCATGGTGAATAGAACTGGCCATACCAATCTTAAACACAAGTGTCTGAAGACGACACTCACCTGGAAACTTACCTGGAAATAATTAACAAAGAATTAACAAACTAGAACTTACCAGTAAAGAATTAACAAAGAAGATGGTATAATCCGAAATACACTGCTCTGTCAAAACAGAACAAAGTGTACTATAATCTGAAAGAACATAGTTGCAGTACTTAAATTATGGATTCTGTTCAGAAGAGTAAGATAGCAATTACAACTAGGAAGAATAAAAGAAGATGTTGTTACTACAGCAGGAAAGAAATAATCTTGATTAGTTGTTCCTTGCGCTCCCATGTGCAGTGCGGGCACTAACTAAATACTATACTAGAGCTGCCTACTGCAGCGCACGGCTTATTTATGCTAAAACTTGAAGTCAATACTCGGGCATACAAACATACAATTCAGTAACAATTAACTCATGTATAGTCGACAATCAACATATAGTATGTAACCAGTTGTTTAACATAGATTCCAACAGACATGTGATAATTAAGTTATTAACTCATAGTCGACACACATTATGAATTTATGTCATCTGTTATTTAACATAGTTTCCACAAATTCTAGTTAACAATATTTTGAGTACATATGTAGGATACCATTGAAAAATCTCATGTGTTTAAAAAAGTTTCTCATCACTTGTGTACATGTTTGCTCGATACTTTAATATCCATGAAGACTTTCAGATAAATAAACAATCCAGCATCCTCAACTACAAGAACCATTAACTGAAAAAATGAATCCCCTCCTTAAACAATTTAGTATGTAATAAGTAAATAAGTAAATAAAAACCTTGTTATAGCAACGGTTGAAATCCTGCAACAGCATAACGGATACATCTTTACAACCGCTTCAAGACTCTTGGGTCCTGGGACATTTACCTTTTATCCAATTAAGTCTCGTCTGGTTCCAGAGAAGAAGTCCTGCATTCAAAATTTCTGAGAATTAATCACACAAAGAAATAGAAAATATAGATAAGGTAATGCTCAATATAGAAAAGTAAACATACACAACATATATATAGTCACAGAAAATCCATATGTTGACTAATAGAAATACTAACAGGTGATTCAAGTCCATAGGAAGGAAATGTTGTGTTGTCCATATGATTGATGCGACAAGAAGTTTCTTGTTTTTAACTTGGGTCCTGAGACATTTTGCCTTCAATCCAATTACGCCTCGTCTGGTTCCAGAAAATAAATCATGCATTCAAAATTTCTGAATTAAATACACAAATAAGTAGAAAATCTGGATATGGTAATGCTCAATATATACAAGTAAACATACTCAACATATAGTCGCAGATAATTAGTTCAAGCAGTCACACAAAAACACACCTTGGGCTGCTTAATTTATACCTATTCCGCCATGATTGAAGACGAGTTTCAACATTGAGTGAGCTCTTACGGCGGCAACAACGAGTACTGGGGTTAGAGAGGAGTAATTGGGTTAGAGAGATAGAAACATACATACACATCAATCAATTATATACCCCGACTACAAATCCTAGTTTTCTCAATTTCTAAGTGTATATCAGTTTTGAATATGTGAAGAAGATAAGGGGTGAAGGGGAAGATAAGGGGGGAAGGATACAATGAAAATTTTGGGTAAGGGGGGAATTTTGAGAAGGGGGGAATTTTGGGTTTGGGTTGGGGGGAACGAAAAAATTTTCATTTTTCAATGTGCGGAACTATTTTATATTTAAAATTTTTTAGTAAAAATTCTAATTTCATTTTAATTCGATCAAGAATTTATTTGATTTTAGTTTTATACTTTTAATTTTACATACATGAGCGTACTTATATATAATATTTATGATGTAAATAAGATAAAGGAAATGAAAATAAAATTTTTTATAAAATAATTTTCATTTGTGAGATATTAAATTAACTATCTTTCTATTAAAATAATATCTATACAATAAATTTAAAATTTTAGAATTTTCTAATATTTCTAAAATTAATTTGATTTTCTTCTAAATTGACTCATACCCGTAACTAGTGCTTTGTCACAGATTATATCTAATATAATGATATTCACAAATTTTCAAAAATAAAAATTTATTTTGGTTTGTAAAATTTAATACTGAATAAACGGTGTTGGACAAATTTATCGTTGCCTGTAACTACTGCTTTGTTACAGATTGTTGTTTTTCTTTTTTAAAAAATATTTTTCGATATTCCAACCTTTAAGATGTCAAGATATATCTAATATATTGATATTCCAAAATTTTCAAAAAATAAAAAATTAATTTGGTTGGAAATCTTAGTAGATCACTAGTATATTGACCAGTACCCGTAACTCGTGCTTTGTCACTTATTATTGTTTCTATTTTTTAAAAACTATTTCTCGACGATCAACTATACAGATATTAAGATATTTCTAATATATCGATATTCCCAAATTTTCAAAAACTACAAAATTAATTTGGTTGGAGATCTTAGTAGATCTGACAAGTACACGTAACTCGTGCTTCGTCACTAATTATTGTTTCTTTTTTTTAAAAACTATTTCTGGACGATCCAACCATATGGATGTTAAGATATATTTACTATATTGATATTCCTAAATTTTCAACAAATTAAAAATTATTTTGGTTGGAGATCTTAGTAGATCACTAGTATATTGACCAGTACCCGAAACTCGTGCTTTGTCACCGATTATTATTTCTATTTTTTAGAAACTATTTTTTGACGATCCAACCATACGGATGTTAAGATATATCTAATATATTGATATTCCTAAATTTTCAAAAAATAAAAAATTAATTTGGTTGGAGATCTTAGTAGATCACTAGTATATTGACCAGTACCCAAAACTCGTGCTTTGTCACCGATTATTGTTTCTATTTTTTAAAAACTATTTCTTGATGATCCAACCGTACGGATGTTAAGATATATCTAATAATATGATATTCCAAAATTTTCAAAAAATAAAAAATTAATTTGGTTGGAGATCTTAGTAGATCAGTAGTATAATGACTAGTACCCGTAACTCGTGCTTTGTCACTGATTATTGTTTCTATTTTTTAAAACAAAATTCTCGATGATCCAACCGTACGGATGTAAAGATATATCTAATATATTGATATTCCCAAATTTTCAAAAAATACAAAATTAATTTGGTTGGAGATCTTAGTAGATCACTAGTATATTGACAAGTACCCGTAACTCGTGCTTTGTCACTGATTATAATTTCTATTTTTTAGAAACTATTTCTCAACGATCCAACCGTACGGATGTTAAGATATATCTAATATATTGATATTCCTAAATTTTCAAAAAATAAAAAATTAATTTGATTTATAAAATTTAATATTTAATAAACGAAGTTGTCTTGCTAAATGAAGTAGTTATTTGTCAAATACCATTGTCTCGAGTGATACCAGACAACGATTTTGGACAAATAAACCATTGTGTGATAACAGACAATGGTATTTTAACAAATACAGTTGTAATGTGAAGTTTCAGACAATGATATGTTATAAAGATACCGTCGTCTGACACTAGTCATGTTTTTTTTTAACAAATATAAATTAACATAAAACCGTTGTCTGAAAACAACTAATATTTTCTTAATCTAACGGCTAATATCTAATCTCATTTCAATCAAAGGCTCTTATTTCGCCACCTCAGCAATCCAGGTGAAAGATTTTCCACCAATCACGTGATGTTACATGAGACAATGGTTTATTTATAAAATGCTTGTATAAATAAGTTTATGACAATAGTTTAAATTTTTAAATGCTTGTCTGAAAGTGTTGAAGACAACGATTTAATATACAAAACCATTGTGTGTTGCATGCAATTCAGACAATAGTATTCACAAACCATTATCTGATTACATTTTATACAACGTTTATTAAAACACTTGTCTGATTTTAACAACGTTTTTTTAAAGCATTGTTCAAAGCATTGTCTGAAGTTTCTTCAGATAATGATTTTAAAAACTGTTGTTAAAATCAGACAATGGTATTTAGTCACCGTTGTGTGATTGCATCTGAATCAATATAAGATAAAAACAGTTGTCTAAGTTTTACAACGGTTTTGAGAACCTTTGTAAGACAATCTGTTAGACAACACCACATTAGAAAACCGTTGTAAAATATATGTCTATTTTGAGCTTCTAGACGACAGTTTCTAAAACCGTTGTTAAGTTCATGATCAGACAATACAACGAAAAGCTTTAAAAAAACCGTTGTGTGAAATTTTCAGCCAACGCTTTTTCGTCGAAGTGTCGTCTGATGAGTGTCGTCTGATTCAAAAATTCTTGTAGTGACTTCACAATAGAAAGTCACTTCCTCTTAGAGCATTCTTCAAGGTACTTCTTGAATAGTTCATATCCCTCATAGTACTTCTGCAAAATTTTCATGTTCTAAACCTTATCAGTAGGGATGGCAACGGGTTGGATATCTGTGATATCCAAATCCAAACCCGAATCTTTAATCCAAATCCAAACCCGATCCAAATCCAATTGGATTTGTAAATTCAAAATCCAAACCCGATCCATCGGGTTTGGATCGGGTTCGGGTTTATCCAAACCCGAATTTTTGAATTCTTGTAAATAAGTAGTAATATTTTTTTAAGCTAAATTTCATAAAAATTAAAATTACAATTGCAAATAAATTATAATATATATATATAAGGAATAAATTATAATATATATATATAAGGAATAAATTATAATATATATATAAGGAATAAATTATAATATATATATAAGGAATAAACTATAATATATATATATATATATATATATATATATATATATCGGGTTTCGGGTTTGGATCGGGTTTTGGATTTCGGGTTTGGATCGGGTTGGATTTGGCTAATATCCAAATCCAAATCCAAACTCTTTCGGGTTTAAAAATCAAATCCAAATCCAAATCCAAATCCAAAAAATCGGGTTTGGTAAGATCCAATCGGGTCGAATTGGATCGGGTATCCGTCGGATCGGTTTTTTTTGTCATCCTTACTTATCAGTTATCACAAAGGAATGAATGAATAAGTTAAAACAAATCATTGATAAAGCAATTGTTGGCGAGAGAGAGAGAGAGAAAACATGAAAAAAGTAAACATATAATATAATATATCGTATAATATAATATATAGATAGTAGATCTAACAATATTGTATATACAGATACTGAAATAAAATTCCAGACACCAAGGACTCATTTATATTGCACAACTGATCACTGAAAAATTGATACCATACAATTATAACATATTAGCACGGTAACCGTACAATTATGGTCATGATCAAAAAGCTATATGAAGAGATGACATGATAGTATGGCTGCACTAGTGTTTAGAAATATAGCTTTTATAACAAAGAGCTACCATGTCCATAAACAAAAAACTCTAAATCTAAACACATCTGTACATGTATGACATTTCCTATCAATAAATTGTACATCATGTATATTATTTAATCCATCAATCGCCATACAAATTTCTCCTTCAAAGTGCAGCACTATAAAATCTACAACACAAAAATCATGATGTAGATTTGTGAAAGCACTATAAAATTTCTCCTTCATGTATATTAAAGTGCAGCACTGTAATGGAAGCACAAAAATAATTCAGGATTTTTGAAATAACTAAAACTATAGTAGAATGATAATAACATTAAGAGTCGCAAAGTGAAGGTATATTGTGAATCACTATCAGCAAAAAAAGGTGATTAGCGAACACCAAAAACTAATCTTTTTTTATATACAACGAATTTACAATCATAAATATCTTGAATCTTAATTATATAGCCATGTTATCAACACACTTATTGTACTTGGAAAGAAATGATATCTGAATGCTATTTCACTCCTTGTGCAAATTTAGGTCCACGCTTTTTGGAGATTTCCATCAGCAGAAACGTTCTCATCTACGTGAGGAACTTGTTTTCTAACTATTTTATAACTGTTTTACAATGAAAATACATTAAATGAATAATATTACGGAACACAATGCAATCAATATGCAAAAAATAAATATAAAGAGAATTTACTATTGTACCAGTACTCGCAGATCTCTCATTTGCTATGTTAGGGTTGATATACATTATTTGAACCTAATTCTGATTAACTGAAATCAAAGCAGGTTCAACTTAGGATGTTTAAATTATACAAAATTAAAATCGAAAAGAGATTAAAAAATATTTGACTAATATATAATCTTTGCATTCTTTAAATACTTTATAATGTTAAATCACCATGGTTAATTTTGCGGTGCACACCTAATTTTCTGAGTGGACTAAATTGTATATCTCCCCTCCCCTTTTTTTCATTGTAACCAAACTTATGTAAAAGTTTTGAGTAAATCAAAATTTAGAACAAATTATGATGAAAAGTGATAGAGTGTATATTTATATATATTTTACATGATTATATTTCTCATATTTATTATATTTTGCATTTAATTGAATTCTTATTTAATAGAATTTAATGTTTATTGTAGGAAGGAAGGAAATCCTAAAGTTGGATAGATTGGAGAATAAAGAGCTTAATTTGGAGATTTATTAGAAGGAAATTCGGGTTGTTGGGCTACACGCGCGTACTTCACTGTTTGGGCCATATCTGCAGTTCTATAAGTCAGAATTGGACGATTCAACAGCCCACGCGAAGATAACGGAATTCTTTTTCATTTTAAAGTGGTCCAAGTGTCAATTAACAACTGGAGAGACCCAGAATTATTGAAAAAAAGTCAACTACGAATTTTCCTTGGAGAAACCCAATCAATTTAGGAAACGTATTTGTATTTTCCTACAAGCATTAAAATACTCTATATAATAGACATATAGACATCAGATATTGGGGGATATACAAACATAGATGGGGAGATACATACATAGAGAGAGAGAGAGAGAGAGAGAGAGAGAGAGAGAGAGAGAGAGAGAGAGAGAGAGAGAGAGAGAGAGAGAGAGAGAGACTTTTACTTTCTTTCTGGTTGAAGATTGAAGGTTTTCTTCTCTATTCTTGTTAATATTATGTGTACTTATTATATTATGTGTTTTGTTAGTTTAATTATGAGCGAGTAGATCTTTAATCTAGGGTTAAGTTGAACCCTAGTTATGATTGATGTATGATTTTTCCAATCCCCCAATCTGGTTATGTTATGTGCTCTTGTTTATTGAGTTGTATTTAATTAATAATTACATGTCAGACGTGATTTTGTGTATTGTTTGAATCTAATATTTATTTATCAACGAAAGTTGGATTTAGATGGTTGTGATTTATCCAATAATGACATGAACTTTTCCATGAAAATAGGTAGAACGGATTGTTAGGAAGTTAGGATGCTACGTTTAATATCTCTAAATTGTATGATACCATGAAAATAGGTTTGAGTGTATTTTAGAGAAGTCATTAATACTCGAGAGAGGCTATTGGTATTTTATAGGGCGCATCTTTCCTCTTGAGTAGTACATGATTAATTGGGGCGGGAAATCGTAATTGCATTGAGTCATGCTAGTGGGGATACTTAATCCTAGATGTTTTTTAGTTATTTGATAAATACATCACAGTTTTCCTTAGTGTAATATTAGTTTAATAATCTCTCAAAATTTTATTGTGTTACTTGCTTAGTTGAATCGAGTCAAAAATTACTAGTGATTGATACGTTTGTCTCTGTGGGATCGACTCTGACTTACCCTACTGCATAGTTAGAAGGATTTGTTATATATTATTATTATTTGATAGGCACGCGACAGCCTTGTCAAATTTTTGGCACCGCTGCTGGGAACAAAGCGGTATTAGATTCGTTTATTTTTGATAAGATTCAGCTAAGATTTTTGTTGTGTTGCTTCGGCTATTATTCTTATTCTGTTTTATCCTTTGCTTATGGATTTTCTTGTTTCTTGCAAAATTTGAGTTTCAGGCCGGTTCCACCAACAAGAAATTAAGCAAGTGAATGGAGGAAGAAGAAGAATTCATAGAGGCATTGGTTAAGACTATGCAGGGATTATCCCAAAAGATCGATGAAATTGAGTCAAGAACTTCATATTTGGCTGCTACTTGTGAAGTTTGCGGTAAACAAGGACATACTCAAAATTATTGCCAATATAACACCCCTTACTACCCAAACAAAACACAATATTGGGATGGTAATTTTTATTACAATACCCATGACCACCCTGATCATTTACCACAATATAATCCTTATACTCACACTTACAATTCTGGTTGGGAAAATTATTCTGATTTTCCTACCAAAACAATCCACCTCAACCACAAAAGTCTAGCCTGGAAACTGCCTTGGAAACTTATATCTCTTCATGTGCTCCAAACCAACAATTTAATGATCAATTTGAAGAGATATCAGTTAGCCATGCCAAGTTCAATCAACTCAAATCAACTACTCTCAGCCACCACAAAAATCTAACTTGGAAAATCTTGTGGAAGGATTTATTGCTGCACAGATGAGCAAGAATGTAGAAGTTGAGACAAGTATCAAGGAGATGAAAGCTCACAGCAAGTTGATTGAAAATTCATTGGCTCAACTAGCTCAAGAGGTAACTGAATTCGTTGAGATGCACACTCAAACGGAGAAAATACCAATGAGTCAATTTGATGATGCAACTTTGTGGAGTGGTAAGGAGTTCAAAGAGTAGCAAAATGAGGTTATTAATAGTAAACTGATTTTTGATGATTATGATGACGAAGATGATGATTTTGAAAGTCTTACTCTTATTGACCCATATGCTTCTCAAGAAATTAACTCAATTGATTTTATTTTTGATAGTAATGAGATTGATTTCTTAGATGACTCTTTTTACACGTTATTTGATGAGGGTAATAATATGGTTGTGGTAGATGTTGATTTGAATAAGGATATTGTGATTTTAATTGTGGTAGATGAGGTAGAACCAAATTTCAATAAACTTGACTTGAACGATGTTAAAATTGAAAATATGTGTATGCCTTTTGTTGACCCAATTTGGGAGGAATTTGTGAAAAGTAACTATAGCCATGTTGGAGATGATTTTCTAAATACTTTCACGTGCCGAAAATTCTTGAGCATCACATGAGCCTCACATGTCAATTTATATATCTTCTTGGTAATTTAATTGGTGCTCACATCATTAGATTAATTCGAATTAGTAGATATGTACATTTGTTTGCTTTTTCACCTAATTGATGATCTAGTTATTCTTAAGAAGGTCGAGCTAAAGACCTTAAAAAAAAGCGCTTCTTGGGAGGCAACCCAAGGTATTTGTATGGTAAGTAGTATATATTATTTATAATATTTTGGTATTTTTTAGGACCTTATATTATTTTAATTTTTTTTTTGGTTTTTTATTACTCCCACAAGGTGCCTTGATAAGTTTGTGTGAAGTGTTTCAGGTTAAAAATTAAAAGTTGCGAGGATAATTTATCTAAGACACTTGGTGTTTTATTTAAATTTTGGAGAAAATATTTTTGATAAAAAAAAGCTGCTCAAGACTTTAGATTCGATTGCTAGGACCTTTAAAATTCTTTTTCGAGCCGAACTTATACTAGGGGAGTATTTCTAACCTTTATTTATATATTTTTATTATTATTATTTTTGTATTTTATTTTTAGGATTGTTAGATTTTTTTTATATTTTTTTCTTTCTTTTATTAAATTAGTCATTGAGGACAATGAACCATTTAAGTGTGGGGATACGTTCTTAATGTATAAAAATTTTAAAAAAAATTATATAATATAAAATCCAAAAAATCAAAAAAATTAGAAAAAAAATTTTTTGTATATAATTGCCTCGTCTCAAAAGTATGTTAGCACGGATAAGTACACATTGTGTAGATTAATTTTGCATGATTAATTCTGTGTGTCATATCCTTGAAAATCATTTGATGCTTGGTAATTCTCTGTGTGTGCTTGCGAAAATTATAAAATTTGAGATGTTTCTTAGTCAATTTCAGTGAATCAAGCGTGCTTTCACCCTGTGAGATTTTGAGCCTAATTTATGATTGATACATTTTATATCAATCCATTTCTTTTGTTGTGTGATGTTCATCATTGGCATGTTGTACTAGAACTTGTTTTAAACCATTTTGAGACTACATGTTATATGTGTGCATGAAAATGATAAAGGCAATAGGATTAACCTCACTGACCTAAACATTATCCTTATGAATTATATCCTTAGTGAATCCCCTTGAGCTTATATCCGTTTCTTTCAGTTATCACCACTCTATAAATTTTTTAGCCTACTTATTTATTCTTATCTTGATTTACTGGTAGAGCATAATGATTCAACTTAAGGGTTGGTGAATATTTAGTGTGGGGATTTCTTTCGTTAAAGTGTTACATTTTGGTGGGAATCAGTATTACTTGATCTTGAAATTGAATGGCTAGGATCTTTTACACTTGTGTATGAAGCAAGGATATTGGCAACAAAGCAAGTACTCCTTTGAGATCAACGGGTGTCAAGTGCAATGTCATATGAAAGGGATGATCCATGTACATATGCTGGTATTAAGTGTAATTGTACTTTGGTGACTTTTCACTACCCTTGGTTACTGGAGAATGAATTGACTTTGAAAAAAAAAAGAGAAAAAATTATGAGAAAGAAGAAGATCAAGTACAGTTTGTGTTCATTGGTTTTTACAATATGAAAGAGGGGAAGTACATGGTATATGTGCTTTGAAGCTTAATACTTGTGAAAGATTGATCAACTTTTACATGTCATGTTGGGTGCTTTAATTAAAAGTGAACACTATGCTCTACTAGTTTATTATGTTTAACCACTTTTTAGCCTATTTCTTTGATATCCTACCCTTTATCTAAGCCCTGTTACAACCTTTAACAAAGACCTTTTGATTCATGTAATCCATGTATACGAAGTAGTGGAGATTTGGTGGACAACCAAGCATATGGTAGCGCATGTACACTAATAGAACTTGAGTGAAACACTTACACCTATACACTTATGTGACTAGAGAGCAAAGTGAGATATTTATCCATAGCATGCTTACTTATTGAAAGCGATTTGATGTCAATTTCATGATATTTTTGTCTATCTAGACATTTTGTGCATACTTGGTTTATTTTGTGTTAATGATGTTTAAAGTGAGAGTACTTGTACTTTTAGACACTTTCAGGTTGTTATGTGATTGAGATTTATAATGTGTGGAGTACTATGATATGTTATGTGCTTGACAGACTTGGTAATTGAAAATATTTGATTTTGTGGGTATATCTTCTATAAACCCTCACGAGACAAAACTCGTCCTACTAGGGCTACCTAGGGGTTTAACGGCTTGTTGTATATGCTCATTGCAATCGTGTCATCTACAAAAGTGGTGTATGTTAGTTAGTTAGGATAGTTTGAATTTCTTTATTTGCCCGAGGACGTGCAAATGCTAAGTGTGGGGATGTTTGATATAGTGTATATTTATATATATTTTACATGATTATATTTCTCATATTTATTATACTTTGCATTTAATTGAATTTTTATTTAATAGATTTTAATGTTTATTGTAGGAAGGAAGGAAATCCTAAAGTTGGATAGATTGGAGAATAAAGAGCTTAATTTGGAGATTTATTAGAAGGAAATTCGAATTTGTTGGGCTACACGAGCGTACTTCACTGTTTAGGCTATATCTCGAGTTCTATAAGTCAGAATTGGACGATTCAATAGCCCACGCGAAGATAAAGGAATTATCTTTCATTTTAAAGTGGTCCAAGTGTCAATTAACAACTGAAGAGACCCAAAATTATTGAAGAAAATTCAACTACAAATTTTCCTTTGAGAAACCCAATCAATTTAGGAAACGTATTTGTATTTTCCTCAAAGCATTAAAATACTCTATATAATAGACATATAGACATCAAATATTTGGGGGATATACAAACATAGACGGGGAGATACATACATACATAGAGAGAGAGAGAGAGAGAGAGAGAGAGAGAGAGAGAGACTTTTACTTTCTTTCTGGTTGAAGATTGAAGGTTTTCTTCTCTATTCTTGTTAATATTATGTGTACTTATTATATTATGTGTTTTGTTAGTTTAATTATGAGCGAGTAGATCTTTAATCTAGGGTTAAGTTGAACCCTAGTTATGATTCATGTATGATTTTCCCAATCCCCCAATCTTGTTATGTTATGTGCTCTTGTTTATTGAGTTGTATTTAATTAACAATTACATGTCAAATGTGATTTTGTGTATTGTTTGAACCTAATATCTATTTATCAACGAAAGTTGGATTTAGATGGTTGTGATTTATCCAATAATGACATGAACTTCTCCATGAGAATAGGTAGAACGGATTGTTATGAAGTTAGGATGCTGCGTTTAATGTCTCTAAATTGCATGATACCATGAAAATAGGTTTGAGTGTATTTTAGAGAAGTCATTAATACTCGAGAGAGGTTATTGGTATTTTATAGGGCGCATCTTTCCTCTTGAGTAGTACATGATTAATTGGGGCGGAAAATCGTAATTGCATTGATTCATGCTAGTGGGGATACTTAATTCTAGATGTTTTTTAGTTATGTGATAAATACATCATAGTTTTCCTTAGAGTAATATTAGTTTAATAATCTCTCAAAATTTTATTGTGTTACTTGCTTAGTTGAATCGAGTCAAAAATTACTAGTGATTGATACGTTTGTCTCTGTGGGATCGACTCTGACTTACCCTACTACATAGTTAGAAGGATTTGTTAGATATTATTATTTGATAGGCACGCGACAGCCTTGTCAAAAAGTTGTCCTAATACTTAGTGATGATATGAATAACCAAGCAGTTTGAAACATAGCATGATACAAATTAATTTACATCAGTTTCAAAATTACTCAATCCATCCCCCATAATAAAAATACCCAATACTTCAAGAACCCTACTTAACTTAAGCCATCAAAAATGAATTTCAAGATATACCTTCAAACAATCAGATAACATGAACACGGGAAGAATGTCAGGTAACAATCGAAATACCTTTGGTTCCTTTGTTATTGGGTAATGGCGAATTTGCTGCGTTGATTGCGAATTTGATGTGTTGATGGCAATTTTTCAAATCATTACGAAAATACATACATCTTTGTATATACGATAGAGGTATACCGGAAGCACAATCAACGATGTTCGATGTCAATATATTATTTCGGGTCAAATCGGGTGCAATTGGGTTACCCAATTTGGTTAAATTACCAGAATAGACATTAAATTACAAAAATAAAGTAAAACTATTGAGGGTAGTTTACGTAATTTGGAAAATGCAGTGCTAGCAGTAATTTAGAATATATAGATAAATGTTGCAAAATATTTAAACTAATATATAATTTTAGTTTTAACATAACTATAACATATATGAATTTAAATAATACATGTGCATCACATAGGTATTGTAGGTATATTAAGTAATGTTATATCACACACACACACATATATATATATAGGCAAGTGCTCAAATACAAACCACTTTTAAAATACAAACCTACAAACCAACACTAAATTAATTATATTTCATATATTCTAAGGTTCCCGCCAAGGGTACCTTCACAAAAAATGCTTAAAATAATTGGCTCTATCCAACAAAAAAAATAAAAAATAAAATAAAAAATAAAAAAAAATCTTGCCGTGGAAATGCGAAGCATTTAAGACAGTAAACGGATGAGTTAGGTAGTCATGAGGGCCGAAGGCTCTCGACACACCCGTCAATCGTCTATTGCCTTTACCATTGATTGTCATTCCTTACAACTTTAGAATGATAAAGGCGCGAAGCGCCGTACAAGAAGGTGCGAAGCACCGTTAACCAGTGAAATCCACTGCCACGTCATCACGTGAACAGTGATTTTATTTTTTTATTTTTTTATTTTTTTATTTTTTTATTTTTTTTTGTTGGATAGAGCCAAGTATTTTAAACGTTTTTTGTATTGGGGTACCCCTAGTTTGGTCATTAGATTAGCTTGAAATATTAGATTATGCTTAGTTTGTAGGTTTGTATTTTAAGGAGGTTTGTATTGGAGTAGCCCCATATATATATATATATATATATATATATATAATAAATTGAGAAGAGAATCTCATCCAGAAATGTGATCATAAAGTATTTAAAATGGAATAAAAATCTATGAATATGGAGATGGTTCTGTGAGTAACTCATAGATGGGGTAACCTAGTAACTAAAATCTTAATCCTTAAAAAGTTAATAGTGAATGTATCTGATTTATTATAGGTTGTATTTATATTTATATTTATATTTAGAGTTAAGTTCTATGGAGACCAGAATTTTACTGGAGACTGGAGACCATATATTAATTAAAACATTGTAAAAACTTATTTATTGAAAATCACGTTCTACGAAAATTACTATTTCATTTATTTCATTGAAAATCTTGAAATTCATATATGTTTTACATTCAAATTTCATTAAAATCTTGAAAATCATGTATGTTCTGTAAATAAAATATTGCAGAACGTACTGTTCTTCAAAACATGTTCTGCTTGCAAATCATATATGATTTTTAAGATTTTGAATGAAATTATAATGTTCATTGAACAATCTTTACAAATATATATATGTTTTGCAATATTTTGAGTACATAATGTATATGGTCTCCACTAAAATGTTGGTCTCCATAGAACTTAACACTCCATAAATGTAATCATAAAGTATTTAAAATGGAATAAAAATCTATGAATATGGAGATGGTTCTGTGAGTAACTCATAGATTGGGTAACCTAGCAACCAGTGAATGTATCTGATTTATTATAGGTTGTATCGACAAAACATAGTGGACAATACGTCCAAGAAAAAACTTACACTTTAAATAGACTAAAAATTATTTATTTTGCTATTCTTTTTTATGGTTTTTTCATCAAAATATTTTTTTGTATTTTATTTATTTTGTACTATAAGTTTTCATAATTTTATATTTTTGTGTGTTCTTTATTTTTTGTGTTCAGTTTGTTTTCATTATTTATAGTTTATAGTATATATTTTTAATTTATATTGGTATTTTTATCACTCTGTATTTTATTAATTTTTAGGTATTCTGTTTTTTATGTTCTATATTTTTATGTATGTGTTGTAAAGAGATTAATTATTGTTCTGTAAAATATGTAGTTGTGTTCTCGTGTTCTGTAAAAAAATACAGAATTTGTATTTCATCAAAAAAATACAGAATTTGTGTGATGCACAATTAATTAACTACTTTTCTGTAAAAATTTTGTATCTGTATAGTTCCTAAATTCTATAAAATATCAAATGAATGAAAATTTATGTTTTTAAAAATATTTTTATTACTTCTGATGCTCTGTAAATATTTTATATTAATATTTCTCTGTGTTGTTCTCTAATATTACACTATTTTGTAAAAAGGTTTAAAAATTTAAATTAAAAAAACATGTGTTCTGTAAAAATGAATTAATGATTTTGGTTTTCGTATCACAGATCTTTATTCGCGCTTTATGGAATTTCAAACCAAACCAAACATACCGAGTATATCCCATTTAAAACGGGTCTGGGGAGGGTAGATTGTACGCAGACCCTGCCCTACCCTGAAAGTAGGGAGACTGTTTCCGTGCAGACCCCGACTTAGTGCATAGTGCATTAAAAATGAGTGATGTTCATTTTTATATACCCACAAAAAAGAAAATTGATTTTTGTATTTGTTTATTGGATGTTCATTAAAAATGAGTGGTATTAAAAATGATTGGATTTTTTTTAAATACCCAGTATATAAAAAAAATCTAATCCCGCAAAAAATTGTTCATAAAACTACTATCAAGATTCTTCGGATCATATTTCCTAAAACCATCATAATATTCATTACTATACCATTATTTTTGCTTTGTTATACCCAGTTGACAAGGTAGTAATAGATCAAACTATGACTCTAAAAATTATTAGACATCAATGACAGTGGGTATGTATAAAAAAAAACAAATAGAACATATATATAAAGATAATCGAACTGACACGTACATTAAGTAGTTTTAGTTTTTTGATCCAACCACACTATATATTAATTAAATAAAACTGAGGAACGGTTAGATTTAATGTAAAGAACTATTATATATTCTAATAAGTGAATTATTTCTTCAGAAATATAAATTTGAAATTATTAAAAACATATTAAAGTTAAATATTTCTATTATTAGAATAAAAATATTAATAATGTTTAAAAATTAAAATAATTAATGAAAATTTATAAATAAATATGGTTATAATTTTTTTAAAAAATCTTACATTAAACAAGTTAAAAGTTAATAGTTAAATATATTTATAGCATCTTTTACCCTTAAACTAGCTTATAGCCCGTGCAACGCACGTTTCCTTTTTTAATTTGTGTAATTAAATAAATTTACTAAAACATTTAAATTTAAAAGAAAATTAAAGAAAATATGATCAAATTGTAGTTAAAAAATTGATATTTATTACATTTTAGACGCTTAAATTGCTATTTATACTCTATCCAAAGTCTTAAAAATTAGATTTGAACGACTTTACAGCCCACACGAAACTCACAAAATAATTTTAAATTTAGTGATGGATTAACATTTTTTTTTGCAATCAAAACTACCCCAAAATAAGAGAGAGTAAAGTAATAAATTTTTATGTTGAGAATTCTTTTTGATTTAAAAAAACTACATTTGGTTTAGATTTTCAAAAATCTTTTCAGAATTTGAATAAAATTTTACTAACAACCAACTACACTTTTTAATATTAGATCAATTCTTATTTATCTATTTTTATATTTTAATGATTATTCTTATTTTGGTATATAATAGAAATTGAATATAATTTACGTACTAATTAATTGGTCTTCTTATTAACTTATAACTACTTTTTAGTTTAGACTTTTGAAAAACCCAATTCTAAAAAAAATCTCTTTCTAAATAATTTTTTTTCTTTTTTTGAAAGGCATATGACACAGCCTATTTGTAGTTCGAGGATACAACTCAACTTAAATTAGATTGTAATAAGTAATTAATGGTAACTGTCACAGGAATCTCACAAAGTACTATATGTCAGAAGAAAGAAGAAAGTCAATCTATAGTTTTGATATTTTACACTAGAAGAAGATTCAATTTACTGATCATGCCCCAGTTCAGCATTGAAGCAATTGGATTCATTTATAGTGACAGAGATTATTATGAAGACAGCATCAGTACAAGAGGAATTAAAGTGTGTTGAGAAAGTACATGGATCACAACTGAGAGTCAAAGTGAAGAATAGAAATTGGAGTTAGTCGTTCATGAACCAGACAGTACATCGAACGTCAACAATTATCCAGTGGAAGTTATTCACTATTTACAGTGATTCATTGAGGTAAGTTAAGTATTTATTGATTTTAATTAGTTCACCTTTAATTGATATAAATCATTATAGTTTACTTAATTAATGAATTAATTCTAAAAGAATTAATTTATTTATTAAATTACTTATTGTACAATTAAGTCTGAATTAATTAATTAATCATTAAATAATTAATAAGGTTTCTATGACATAAAAGAATAAATGTGAAACGCTGAGTTTATGTCATATTGGGAGAGAACAGACAGATTTTGTCATATTGACATAAAACGCACAGTTTATGTCATACTGGAGTTAAGACAAGATTATGTCATGTTCAAGGTTTATGTCATGACCAAGGTTATGTCATACCGAATTCTGGATTATGTCATGACACAATTTATGTCATACCGAGACTATGATTTATGTCATACCGAGATTATAAGATTATGTCATGGAGCAGTTTTTGTCATGATGGCAGCAAAATATCAAACATTGCTATAAAAGTGACAGAAGACAACAGAAGCTTAAAAAAAACTAATACACACGGACAGAAAAAGAAGGAAAGAAAGAAAGCCAACATATCATATCTCTCTCTCATCTTTCAAGCTCAATTAAATTGCCATAAATTCTTGAGTTCCTTGTAACAAAAATTGTATCCATTGGAACTTGATTATTTGTGACTTGTGTATTACTACCGAATTAAGTTTCCTAGTTCTTGACTTGATATCTTGATTTTTATTAACTAAATTAGAAAAGTTCATGTCGAATTTTCTAATTAATTATTAATTTCTTGATAATCACTTGTACTGATTTTGTAACACCCATCAAGTTAATATATTGTTATATTCAACTTGAAATTTGTGTTATTTTATTCCGCACAAATTTGTTTGAATTAAATTTTATTTAGAAGACAAATTTGGAGAAAATGATATAGATTGTATTCAACCCCCCCCCCTTCTACAATCTTATTGGACCTAACAATTGGTATCAGAGCCGCTTGATTGATATACAAATCAAGATCCTATTTTTACTCAATCAAAAATCAAACTCGAATTTTTAACTCTCTTAAAAATTCATCATGTCAGCCAAAGGCAATGTTAAAATTCCTATCTTTAATAAAGATAACTATGACATGTGGAAAAACAAAATGGAGTTATTTCTTGATGTAGCAAATCCAAGATTCTTGTGGGTTTTGAAAAATGGACCAATAATTTCTATCCAACATGATGCTGAAACGGTTACAAATGGAGTTGTAACAATACCTGCAAAATCCTATCCAAAGGACCCTAAGAACTTTACCGCTGAAGAAAAAGAGGAAGCTGGACTGGATAAAAATTTGAGACTCATTCTATTAGATTCCCTAGATGCTGTAATGTATAGCCATGTAAGGAATTGTAAAACTGCTAAGCACATCTGGGAAACTATTGAGATCATTAATGAAGGGACTGATGAAGTCAAGGAAAATAGACTTCAAATTTTGACCTCTGAATATGAACACTTTAGAGCTGGCCCTAATGAAGGCATTCAGGAAGTGTTCGAAAGGTATAACAAAATAATCAACAACTTGCAAGTTCATGGTAAGCAATATACCCAGAAGGAGATCAACATGAAGTTTTTACTGACTATGCCTACTCACTTAGAGCATAGAATCACCGCCATCAGAGAATCTAGAGATTTAACTAAGATTGCTCTTGAAAGACTGTTTGGTGTTCTGAAAACATATGAATTAGAACAAGTACAGCAGAAGGAATTCTCTGGCAAAGGCAGAATGGAAAATTCTTCTACAGCTCTAGTAGTTGAGGTTCCTAAGGAAGTGGAAGCTAAAGTTGTTCAACCTAACAGCTTCAACAAGGAACAAATTGAAGTGGAACATGGCCAAACACCAGCTACTCAGGATGGTGGGGAATTTTATTCACTTGAAGAGCTGGATCAATTGGAAGATGAATCTATGGCGATGATGGTGAGACAATTTAGTAACTTTAGATTCAGAAGAAATCCAAAGTTCAGGTTTAAGTCAAATAACAGATTTCAGAGAGGAGGTTCTTCATCCTCTAGTAACAGGGGAGGTTACAAAACTGGAACTGTTGACAGAAGCAAGATCCGTTGTTTCAATTGTAATGAGTTGGGACACTTTGCTACTGAGTGTCAGAAACCCAAGCAAGCACAGAAGAAAGATTATGCTTCTGAAAAGAAGAAGAGTGGAAGAGCTTATGTAGCTGCTGGTAAAAGCTGGGATGACACAGATAGCGAAGATGAAGAATATAGAAACTTTGCGCTGGTGGCAAATGCTGATACATCAACTTATTACACCACACCGGTAATTCTAATTGATGCTGAGTTAATTCATAGTTTACGTAATTGCTTGACTAATGCACAAAAAGGATACGATAGAATAAGTCTTGTAAACACTAAACTTGAAAATGAACTGTTAGAATTGAAAAAGGTGCATATTAATCAAGATCAGCACATAGAAGAAATAGCTCGACTTAACTACAGAGATAAGTCGTTAGGAGAATACATGGTAAAACAAGTTGATAGGATTGCTGATCAAGACATCAGGATTAAAGAACTTGAAACACAAATTAGAGCTTGTTATAATTCTATTAAAGTTTCTAAAGAGTTTTTCAACAAACAAGCG
Organism: Saposhnikovia divaricata; assembly: GCA_036435485.1. Taxonomy (NCBI): domain Eukaryota; kingdom Viridiplantae; phylum Streptophyta; class Magnoliopsida; order Apiales; family Apiaceae; genus Saposhnikovia; species Saposhnikovia divaricata. Next base: position 45,798,438 of record CM071594.1, on the reverse strand, counting down.
GTAGAACGAACTGTAGGAATAGGGTTTGAATACAAAGAAGCTGTTGGTTCTTTGGGCAATCATTCTGCTAATCCTATTCCTGCTAAGGAAAGAGGTATACCACACGTACTCAAGAATGTTGAAAAACCAATGTTTAAAAAGTCTGTTGCTGAACCACCAAATATGCTTTCTATTGTCATTCAGGAAGAAATGAAAAATGAGGACAGTGCTAATTGCATAGTCCTTGATAATGACAAATCTGCTAAGGAACAAGTTAAGGTTGTTGAATTAACTAGTTCTTCTCAAACAGGGTTAAGTGACAATAAGTTGAAAAAGAACAATAACAAGTCTGACATGCATGCTATGCCTATTATTGATTCTTCTCATAAAGCATGTGGTGTTGTCAATTGTATGTCTTGTGATTTTAATATCATGTCTGCTTACTTCTCTGGTAATCATGCATGTGCTGATAAGACTGCCCCTCGACAACATATGAACAGAAACAAAAATGTCAGATCAATGACTGCTAGTCCTCCTTATGTTAGGAGAGATACATTTGTACCTAAGCCTAAACAAAGTTCTACTAAGGCTATTTACAAGGTCAAATGTCCAGTCAATAAAACAAGTGTTATTGCCGCTAAAGAAACGTGGATACCTAGAATAAAACAGAAGTTTGTCAAATCTGTTTATAAAGTGAAATGTTTGTTGAATAATGGTAAAGCTGTTGTTAAAGTAAAGAATGTTGTTTTGCCTGACAAAGGCCAATTCTTTAAGTATTCTGGACCCAATCAAATTTGGGTTCCGAAGAAGGTTTAATCCGTTTGTCATTGCAGGGTGTTGAGCAGGTTGAACGAGTGACCTGGATCTTGGACAGTGGATGTTCGAGGCATATGACTGGTGACAGAACCCTGCTGACAAATGTGGTGGAGAAGGCCGGCCCAGTACTTACCTTTGGAGATAACAGCAAAGGTAGAACTGATGGATATGGCAGACTTGAAGCTGGAAATGTTATCATTGATAAAGTCTCTTTTGTGAAAGGACTTGAGCACAATTTGCTCAGTGTCAGTCAATTCTGTGACAAAGGTTATGAAGTTCATTTCAACAAGAAGAATTGTCTAATTTCACACAAGAGACATGAAAAGCCACAACTGACAGGAGTTAGAAAAGGCAATCTGTACGTAGCCAATATGAACTCAGGAAGCACTGAAGAAATCACTTGCTTCTACACTAAAGCATCTAATGATGAGAGTTGGCTATGGCACAAGAAACTTTCTCATCTTAATTTTAAGACAATGAATTCTCTGGTTAAAAGACAGTTGGTAAGAGGTTTGCCTTCAATGGAATTCACTCAAGAAGGACTTTGTGATGCATGTCAAAAAGGCAAGCTAAAAAGGGCAAGTCACAGGAGCACTGACACATCTTCAATAACTGAACCATTACAATTACTTCATATGGATTTGTTTGGTCCAGTTAATGTGATGTCTATGTCAAGGAAGAGATATGCTCTAGTGATTGTTGATGCTTTTTCAAAATACACATGGGTCCTGTTTTTGAATTCTAAAGATGAGACTCCACAACTGGTGATTGATCACATTAAATTAATTGAGCGAGATTCTACGTATCCAGTGAGAGCTATAAGATCAGACAATGGAACTGAATTCAAGAATGCAGTTCTAAATGACTTCTGCACTGAGAAGGGTATAACCAGACAATACTCAGCTCCAAGAACTCCTCAGCAAAATGGGGTAGTGGAAAGAAAGAATAGAACCTTGATTGAAGCTGCACGTACTATGTTAAGTGAATCAAGGCTTCCATTGTACTTTTGGGATGAAGCTATCAATACTGCGTGCTATACCCAGAATCGAACTCTAATCAATAAAGATCAAATGAAGACACCCTATGAAATTATGGCTGATAAGAAACCATCACTCAAATACTTTCATGTATTTGGGGCAAAGTGCTTTGTGCTTAAAGAAGGTGATGATCAAGGTGGTAAATTTGATACCAAAGCATTTGAAGCAATTTTTATTGGTTATTCAATGAGAGCATACAGGGTGTATGTGATTGATGAACAGAAGATGATGGAAAGTGTCAATGTAACATTTGATGACACTAAACTCCCTAGTATCCAAACTGAGGATCCATCTGAAAAGCTATCTTTCGATGACATGACAGATACAGATTCAGATGATGACAATTCACCTGAGATTTTTGCTGATGCTAATGACAACGATGATCAGGGTAATGGTGATGAAAGCAATGATAATAGTCAAAATTCCTCTGACTCTTCTAAACAATCATCATCTAGTCAACCTGGCAACAACTCAGGGGGAGACAATGAAGGGTCAACTGGTCACACACAACATCACAATGAAGAACAAGGCGAATCATCAAGATCTAATCTTCCCAGACAGACTGTTTGGAATAGAGCTCATCCTTTTGAGCTAATTATTGGTGATCCAGTTGTTGGTGTAAAGACTGGAAGAGCTTTTCAGAATCAATGCAATTATTCAGGGTTTCTGTCTGAAATGGAACCTAAGAAAACTGAAGAAGCACTTTCTGATCCTGATTGGGTAATTTTTATGCAAGATGAACTCAATCAATTTAAACAACAAGAAGTTTGGAAGCTGGTGCCCAGACCTACAAACAGACCAGTGGTTGGCACAAGGTGGGTATTCAGAAACAAACTTGATGAAGATGGCACAGTGACGAAAAATAAAGCAAGACTGGTGGCAAAGGGTTATTCCCAATCTGAAGGCATTGATTATGATGAGACCTATGCTCCAGTGGCTAGACTTGAGGCCATTATAATATTCTTGGCATTCGCAGCATTTTCAAACTTTAAAGTTTATCAAATTGATGTCAAGAGTGCTTTCTTGAATGGCAAGCTAGATGAAGAGGTTTATGTAGAATAGCCCCCTGGCTTTGAAGATCCAGATCTAATTGACTATGTCTACTTCCTTTTCAAGGCTGTCTATGGTCTTAAGCAAGCACCAAGGAAATGGTATGACACTCTCTCTGAATTTTTACTTGAAAATGGTTTTGTTAGAGGTGTCATAGACAAAACTCTCTTCATAAAGAAACATAAGAATGATACTATTCTAGTCCAAGTCTATGTGGACGATATAATATTCGGGTCTACTAATGATCTTTTGTGCAAGAAATTTGCGAAGTTAATGCAGGGTAAATTTGAAATGAGCATGATGGGTGAGCTGAAGTTCTTTCTTGGATTGCAAATAAGTCAAAGGACAGATGGAATATTTATCTGTCAATCCAAGTATGTCAAAGAGCTTCTCAAGAAGTATCAAATGGAGGATTCATCTTCAGCAAGAACACCATCATCTACTGCTGTTAAATTTGGAGCATGTGAAAATTCTGCCAAGGTAGATATCACAAGCTACAGAGGTATGATAGGCTCATTACTTTACCTCACTGCAAGTAGACCTGATATTATGCATGCTACATGTTTGTGTGCAAGGTTCCAAGCGGATCCTAGAGATGTGCATCTCATTGCTGTAAAACGAATCTTGAGATATCTTAAGGTTACTCCTAATTTAGGAATTTGGTACCCTAAAGAATCTGGTTTTAATCTTATTGGATATACAGATTCAGATTATGCAGGAAGTGTTGTAGACAGAAAAAGCACTTCTGGGAGTTGTCAATTCCTAGGTGGCATGTTGGTTTCATGGTACAGTAAGAAACAGCAAACAGTTTCCAACTCTACAGACGAAGCTGAATACATAGCTGCTGGAAGCTGTTGCGCTCAGATCTTGTGGATCAGAAATCAGCTACGGGATTATGGCTTTGTACTTGACAAGATTCCTATCTTGTGCGACAATACAAGTGCCATAGCAATCTCCAACAATCCTGTGCAGCACACGAGAACAAAGCACATTGACATCAGGTATCATTTTATTCGAGAGCATGTCATGAATGGTACCGTGGAATTACATTTTGTTCCCACGGAAGAACAAACAGCAGATATTTTTACTAAGTCTCTGGACGAATCCACATTCACCAGAATTGTTGGTGAATTGGGTATGTTAAATAGTCCTAGTAATTAAACTAGTTAATATCTGAGGTTTGCTCTTAAATAATTTAACAAGTGATTATTTTGTGAATATTTGTTGTTTTAAAATCACTTGTATAATTATTTTATCATTAATTATTTTTTACTTGTTTATTTTCGAACACTATCTTAATCTTGTTAATATTTTATTTCATACTTCATGCAATTAGAATAATTGTATAAATATGTAAATATTTTATTTATATTTTTATTGGTTTGTAGTGTTTGTCCTTTTGTTATTATTGTGTTGTTTCCGTTTAAAGGACTACCTATGATCATATTATTATTTTTATTATTCTATATTATTTTTTTGTAAATTATTGTAGTTTTAATAAAATAATTTGGTTGTATATTAATGTTTGTTAGTTTAAATATGTCTAATGTAATTTATGTCATTTTTCGTTACAGGTTAATGTTAAGTCATAATTAAATTATGTCATAAACAAGTCTAGTGTAAATTATGTCATATTTGCTTAACAGACTAAATTATGTCATAATCGCGTGTTAGTATAAATTATGTCATATTTGCCTGATAGTATAATTTTTGTCTTATTCGTGTCTTAGTATAAATTATGTCATAATCGTGTTTAGGTTTACACTATGTCATATTCATCTATTTGGTTAGTTTTATGTCATAATCGGGTTATAGTATATATAGAAAGTGATGTGAGTTTTTTTTTGTCATATCTCGTTTTTTGTCATAATTCTCTCGTGTTAAGTCACAGAGGTTCTATATCGATACATACATATACTTACATCGATAAGTCGAACCTCTGCTCAAATTTTATCTCGATTAACACTGATTTTGATCAACTGATTGCTTGCATTGATTACCCACTTATTCATCTTCAAATCGACGGTTTAATTGAGTGATTTCATCGAGTTTTTGCAGTTCTTGTTTTGGAAAACTCGGAATTTTCGATCTGAATTTTAGGACTTTTGGTTTTGATTCTGTCAAATCTAAAAATACCTGAGTGCTCATGGTTGAATCAAGATCATAGTATGATTTTTCCAGAATTTTTGAAGAACATTGAAAAATTTCGGCTTTTTAATTAATTATTAATTCGAAATAATTTGGTTTAATTGATTAATTTGTTAAAATCTGAGTTTTTAAAAGGAGAAAAATTGTTTAAAATGGCTGATAATATTGATGAACATTTTTAGCTAATAATTCATAATTTGGTCGGATATTTTGATCCCGAAAAGTGTTCTCTTGCACGTTTTCGACCTTGGATTAATTTCGTGAATAATCATTCACTGGTTAGCACTGCATTAAGACTGGATGCTCCTTTGAAGATTGAACCCTTACGAATAATGTGTACAACTGCTGTTGCTTCAAGGGATAATCGATCTTTTGTCTTCACTGTTGGACCAAATCAGTACACAGTGGATGAATCTGTTATTAACACTGTTCTGGGCTTTCCAAATGAAAATTTTCAAGATCTTCCGTCCAATCAAGAGTTGATTAATTTTTTCACTGGAATTAATTATCAACATGAAATAGAACTCTCTACTCTGAATAAAAAGTATCTTGTTCAAGAATGGGATTATCTATTTGACACGCTGGCAAAGGTGTTTGCAAATACTACAAGAAGAAACTTCAGTGTAATAACTTCGTTTTTGCAACATATTGGATTTGCAATTGCTCATAATCGAAGCATCAATATTGGCAGACTTCTTTGTGTTCCTATGGTTAGAAGAATTATCAATGCTAAGAAGAACATTGATAAGGGTGAAAAAGTCTTATTCTATTACCCTAGATTCTTTACATTGATTTTTAACCACTTGGTTCCTATTGAACTTCATGCTCCATTCCTGAATTGTCAATCTAAGGTGTCTGGTAAACCTTCAACCAAACTATTCACAGGATACGGTGCTGAAGTAAAGTTTCCAAATGTGCAAGTGGCTGTTACTCAATACATGTCCACCTACATTCAACTTCATATCATTCAGAATGTATTGCTCCAGTTCCTGATCAACCTGAAGCAGCAATTGAACAAGTACCTCCAATAGTTGAACAACTTGCACCTCCTCTTGAAGAACAAGTTCCTGAGCCAACTGAACCAGTACCTGAACAAGAACCAGTTGTTCAAGAGCAAGCTGAACCAGAACTTCAACCTCCATCTGTTGACCAGGTATTGCCTTCTGATCCTTTAACTACTTCTCATTCTCAATCTACTTCTGGAACCCAAGTGGTTGATAGGAATGACCAAGGGGTTGTAGATCCACAACCTCTATCCCAGGTCAGAGAGCCAAACACAAAGTCTAGATTCAACAAATGCTTTTCCAGAAAGAAACTACTCGTTAAAAGATCTGAAAGAAGTAGTGATGAAGTGAGTGATCCCACAGCTCTGCCTCTACTAAAGAAGAGTTGAAATGAACCTGAGGCAACTATAAGCCCATCCATCTCCTGTCAACAGGATTTGGACATTGAAATGGCCGATAAACAGTTACTAGTTTCATCCTCTCAACAGGATGACACTATTGAAGTTCGCCATAGGGCCATGGCACCTTGTAAAGAGTCAAGCACACCTCTATTACTCACAATGGGGGAAAACACTACTTTAGATAAATCTCAGAACACTTTGCAAGGAGAGCACGTAGGGTTGGAAACAGTGCCTATCATAGTCACGATAGAGGAGCCTTCACAGGCTAATGAGGGAAATCTTGATTCTGAGCCACTTTTAATAGAATCATCATCTCCCCTCCCAGGAGGAACATTCCTGGCTCCCTCAAGGGATTTTCCACTCGCAGTTTCAACTGGAGAAAGTGGAAGGCAACTTGATCAATCTACCACTGAAGAAATTCAGATTTCAATTCCTAATGAACAGGTAGATTTGATTGAGGAAAGGGATTCGCGAACTCCCATTGCACCACCACTGACCTTCCAAGAGAAGGCTAGGGTGATTTATCATGCAGGTACAATGGAAGCAGCTTTGGAACATGAGAGGAGTGATGTAAGGGCTACCTCTAAACTGAGTGAAACACATGCACGTGAGGTGAGTGATACTCAGAGAGCTAGTGAGGTGAGTACACACAATGACACAAACACTCTTTCTCTTATGGCACAACTTGATCAAATGAAACAAAGACTTGCTAAATCTGAAGCAGAAAACAAAGACCTAAGGCACAACATGGAGAACATGAATACTATCTTCAACAACAAGATCAACGCACTCCAACTCTCTCAACATCAAGCAGTAATAGACTCTGGAGATGTCACAGTGGCTCAGGATCTCATTATCACTTCAATATCGAATCAAATGGAAGATCTTCAGAAAGAAGTGAATGAGAATCACTTATCCACTAGACATCGACTTAGTCAAATTGAAAGGCAAAATGCTTATCAAGCAAAAGGGTTGAGACATTTGTATAATATCATTAGCAGAACTCACTCTCCTACAGCAGAAGATGTGAAATTCTTTGAAGATGATAGTGCAGATGACCCAAGTCAAAGAACTGTAGAGGATTCCTCAACTAAGGGGGAGAAATCTAGAGGGGGAGTAAGTGCAAGTAAATCAAAATCTGATAAACAAGTTGAAGGCAAAGGGAAGAAAACTCAAGCAGCACAGGAAGATGACACTGCAGAAGGTTATTACTATACAGGTGAACCTGATAACCTTGATATTTTTGCTGACTTGCAGTTTTCTGATGATGGAGAAGAATTTGGGGAACCAGATCTCAGTTTTTGGGATGATGAAGAGATTGTAGGTCCTGATCCTGCTGAACTCCAAAGAATGGATTTTGAAGCCAATCAAGAACTTGAACAGAATGAAGCTAATCTGTCTATGAGAGATGAAAGACTCAAAAAGACACTAGAACAGATAACTCATAATGAAAGGCTTCAAAAGGCTGAAAAGGAAGCTCTTCAAATGCAACATGCTCAGAAGCTTGAAGCAAGAAAGATGTATATCAGACTCAAGAGTGGTGACAAATGGGAACGTGCTCAAAAAGCAATTGATTCACCTCAGAGTTCTGATTATGAAGATCGTCGTCTTGGAGAAATTCTCGAGGAATTCAAACTGGAAAATCCAATTCATGATATGTATATAAGGGCCTTAAAGGTAGAAGTCATCAAGATAACTACTGCATTTGATCCCAAATCTGATGAGCTGGTAATATTTGTGGATTGTCATAGTGTTGGAACTTTCAGAGTATCTATTCAGTTCTTTTATGACAGATCGCTGACAGAGATTTGGGTACTTAGGCCTAAGGTGAGAACATCGTCTGAGCTAGGTGTTTTGCTACATGAAAAGTTCAAAGAATTTGCTGAAAGAGTTGGACCATAAGTGATTAAGGATCCTCCACAAGTAAAATTTCTTAAGGGAGAGGTACTTCATTCAATCAATCTTCAGACAGATGAGTTATATGAACATCATGCAAAACACTTGGTATATGCTGAATATGCTCTCAGAAATCATGGATTCTTGACTGAAGAAAAGGTAATAGCTGCAGATCACATTCGATCCTATGCACAAACGAATATAAAAGATTACAAGAAATTTCAAGGTGAACTGAGAAAGAAGCTTGGAATTCCTTTAATCTTACCTGAAGGATTGTCATCAAGAAGAGAGCGTCTTGTTGATTCTGATTTGCACAAGAAACTTCAAGTCACAGATGAACCTGAAGAAGGAGAATTCAGAAGGGAAGACAGTCCGAAGTGAAGAACCGCTCTACATGTTATATCTTTAGAGCTTAAATAGAACAAGATAGGTTAATGTGAAATATAATCAGTCTAGAGGATCATCTATCTTGTATTTATCTTTTATGTTTGAATCTGGAAATGTTAAATATAAACCAGAACCGTTTTTCATTATTTACTTTGCAATTACAGTTTTATCTTTTACTAGTTTAAGTTGAGTTAGTTGAGTTATCCTCTAGGAATTTGCTTGTTAATTTTTAACAAACAAATAGGGGGAGATTGAAAGGCATATGACACAGCCTATTTGTAGTTCGAGGATACAACTCAACTTAAATTAGATTGTAATAAGTAATTAATGGTAACTGTCACAGGAATCTCACAAAGTACTATATGTCAGAAGAAAGAAGAAAGTCAATCTATAGTTTTGATATTTTACACTAGAAGAAGATTCAATTTACTGATCATGCCCCAGTTCAGCATTGAAGCAATTGGATTCATTTATAGTGATAGAGATTATTATGAAGACAGCATCAGTACAAGAGGAATTAAAGTGTGTTGAGAAAGTACATGGATCACAACTGAGAGTCAAAGTGAAGAATAGAAATTGGAGTTAGTCGTTCATGAACCAGACAGTACATCGAACGTCAACAATTATCCAGTGGAAGTTATTCACTATTTACAGTGATTCATTGAGGTAAGTTAAGTATTTATTGATTTTAATTAGTTCACCTTTAATTGATATAAATCATTATAGTTTACTTAATTAATGAATTAATTCTAAAAGAATTAATTTATTTATTAAATTACTTATTGTACAATTAAGTCTGAATTAATTAATTAATCATTAAATAATTAATAAGGTTTCTATGACATAAAAGAATAAATGTGAAACGCTGAGTTTATGTCATATTGGGAGAGAACAGACAGATTTTGTCATATTGACATAAAACGCACAGTTTATGTCATACTGGAGTTAAGACAAGATTATGTCATGTTCAAGGTTTATGTCATGACCAAGGTTATGTCATACCGAATTCTGGATTATGTCATGACACAATTTATGTCATACCGAGACTATGATTTATGTCATACCGAGATTATAAGATTATGTCATGGAGCAGTTTTTGTCATGATGGCAGCAAAATATCAAACATTGCTATAAAAGTGACAGAAGACAACAGAAGCTTAAAAAAAACTAATACACACGGACAGAAAAAGAAGGAAAGAAAGAAAGCCAACATATCATATCTCTCTCTCATCTTTCAAGCTCAATTAAATTGCCATAAATTCTTGAGTTCCTTGTAACAAAAATTGTATCCATTGGAACTTGATTATTTGTGACTTGTGTATTACTAGCGAATTAAGTTTCCTAGTTCTTGACTTGATATTTTGATTTTTATTAACTAAATTAGAAAAGTTCATGTCGAATTTTCTAATTAGTTATTAATTTCTTGATAATCACTTGTACTGATTTTGTAACACCCATCAAGTTAATATATTGTTATATTCAACTTGAAATTTGTGTTATTTTATTCCGCACAAATTTGTTTGAATTAAATTTTATTTAGAAGACAAATTTGGAGAAAATGATATAGATTGTATTCAACCCCCCTCTACAATCTTATTGGACCTAACATTTTTGTATGATATAATTTTAATTGTCTATTTTTAAAAATATTAAATCTAACATTTGAGATATTTTGGTGATAGAGTACCAACATTTTGGATAAGATCGCTTTACACTAACTTTTAATCTTTTTTTTTTGTAAAATTACGTTTTCATAATGAAATATTATCAAATGTAACAAAATAATCTCTAACTCAAACAAAGTAACTGCAATTTTTTTAACAAAAAATACTTAAAAAAGAGTTCAATTGTGTTATATTAATACTCTCTTATTATTCTTCTTATCATTCTTCTTAAGGATTATGTTTTTCTGCCAACAAACCACGTTTACATCTTCTTTTAATAACCACATGTTCAAATCGCTCACATCAGGTCTCATGAAAAGAGTAATTGACTCACAAAATACATGAACTGATTTAACAGGGCCGTGATACTACTTAGTTCTGGTAACGAAATCCGTCGTGTTGTATTATAAACCATGTCATAACACATTATTACATCTTCCCCTCGATTTAAATCGATACCCTTAAAATATGCAGTACCATTCAGAAACACCGAATCATATTGCCTAACATACCAACAATTTGTTATTAACAGAAACGGAATTTCGAACTTTTTATAACTCTTACAATCTTATTAATCTTTTTACTCTTATTATATAATAATAATAATAATAATAATAATAATAATAATAATAATAATAATAATAATAATAATAATAATAATAATAATGATAATAATAATAATAATGAAATATATAAAATATATGTTGTTGTTAGAAGTCGAACCCTTGACCTATTGTAGTACTCGTTGATTATCCTTCTTACTCTTATTATATAATACTAGCCTATAACCCGTGCAAAACACGGGCTATCATATATTATTATTATGAATTAATATATTAATTTTTTTGATTTAATATAAATTTTAATTTATTTAAATAGATTTTCATTATTAATTTTAAATTTAAATATATTCATCATTAATTTAACATTATTTTTAAGTTTATTGTTAAATATCTTAAGAATTCAATAGATATTTTCAAAAAATTATTTTGTGTAACCTAAAAGCGTAGAAGAAAGAATCGTAGGAAGAAGTGTGTGCGGACGATGATTCTAATAGGGATATAATTGAAAACGTTTATAATTCTAAAAAATATGTGGTTTTTTATTTTTAATAAGTTATATATAATGTAACTGAATTTCGAATTTTAAACACATTTTTCAATTTTATAAAAATATGATTTTGTGCATTATTGGTGAATTTTGTTGCTTATAATAAATAGATTAATATTTTTAATATAAATTTTTAGCTTGTTAGTTTTAGGAAAGTATTAACAATTTTTTTGGAAGGCATTAACCAACCAACAAAGTAACCAAATATAACTTGTTTTGTGCGATGCACAGTTTTTTAAATTTAAATAATATTTTGTTTATATTTTAATAATTATATATCTCATATGTATTACTTAATATAATATTGGCATAACATCTAAATTATTAAATAATAATCGTTTAATTATATGATATATTGTTATATTTTATTATAATAATATAAATATAAATGAAAGTATCAAATATACTTACATTCAAATTTTGGTTGATATTATCATATTCAAATTATGAATCCATAATAATCCCTAATGTAATATTTGTCTAAAATATAATTTAATATTAATTTGTAATTGTGTGAAATTTTATTATTTATTATATAGTTTTAGTTTGTTTTCACTCTGTTGATTTATAATTTGTTGTAAATTTGTTAATAAATATGTGATATTAAAATTATTTAAATTTATTTTGAAAATATTTGATTTCCAACTAATTGAATGAGTCTAAAAAAATTGGGTGTAGGTGAAGAATTTTAATTCAAATATAACTAAAAGAGTATGTAATTGAATATTAATTGGAGTGTAATAGAAAGAATTTGTTATTAAGTTAAATAAAATTTTATATGCATTTTAATTTATTTTTTCATTTTTGGAAGGTGTTAACAAACATTTTGGGAAGGTGCTAACCGATCAACCAACCAATTATACCATGTTTCGCTTATAATAGTATAGTATAGATAGATTTATAATTTGTTAATATTTATATGATATTAAAATTATTTAAATTGATTCTGAAAATATTTGATTTCTAAGTAATTGAAATAGTCTAAAAAATTTGGTTGTAGGTGAAGAATTTTAATTCAAATATAACTAAAAGAGCATGTAATTGAATATTAATTGGAGTGTAATTAAAAGAATTTGTTATTAAGTTAGATAAAATTTTATATGCATTTTAATTTATTTTTTCATTTTTGGAAGGTGTTAACAAACTTTTTGGGAAAATGTTAACCAACCGACCAATGAACCAATTATACTCTGTTTCGCTTATAATAGTATAGTATAGATATGCATTTTAATTTATTTTTTCATTTTTGGAAGGTGTTAATAAATGTTAACCAACCGATCAACGAACCAATTATATCATGTTCCGCTTATAATAGTATAGTATAGATATGATATAATATAATATAATTTGTTAAAAATTAATATTATGGTTTGACCAGAAATATATAAGGAGAATCGGGGATGTGAGTTGTAATTTATAAATTGAATATATAGAATTGCAATTTGGAGTAGAGTTGGGGATCCAAACTGCAATTTACATTTTTCTTAAAAACAAAAAAGACCAAACACGGCCTAGTGTCGTATCTTAATCTTACTCTCTTCCGTCTCCTCCAGTACTGAATTTCCTTTATATGTCGCTCCCCTAAGGTATTACCTTACTTGTTTTATATATCAGGATACATATAACTACGTCTCAATCTTTCTATCATGCTTTTACTATGTATGTGATTTTGCTGATCCTAATTCTTATATATGTTACCATTGATCAAAAAATGTTGAATGATGTGGCAATTTGTATGCGGCGATGAATTATGTAAAATTAAAAAGAGATAACAATGTAGGAGTAACTAGTAAGTACTTACAACATGTCACGTATGCACTTGTGTGCTCGTTTCGGAACCAATTTGGGACCTCTAGCGTTGCTCTAAGATTATCGGATGTTGGTAGTGTATGTGGATTGAAATATAAAAATTTAGGTGTGTAGAGGTAAGTCAGAAGTATGGAGTGGACTATCGTAATTAAAATGAATTATGCAAATTATCTTGCAATTACAACTTGATTAGAAGTTGCAGGTTTTGTAGAGTTTGTAGATGCAGGAAAGCAAGTGTACCTTATGCAGAGCCGTGTCTAGATGATTTGGGTTGCAGAGGGAAAAATATTACAGGAACTCGATAGAATCGAAAAAAGAAAACCCAAAATCTTTTGATGCGATGAAGAATGAATGGTAAATGGGAAAATTCGAAGCCTAAAAATTCTTTAAATAATTTGAAGTAAGATTTATATTGTTGAATCAAGAATACTTTTTCGAGCATACTAGTAGGAACATGGTATCTTTTTATTTCTTTTAGGTTCTTCTAAGTAGCCTTGTATTCTTATTGGTCTTACTTCAACTGTCATGGTTGGTATTTCTTCTTAATGGTTTTATGGCCCTAGTTATAGCTCGTCTTCTAAATATTCCTTTCCCCTTAACCCTAGTTGGTACAGGATTACAGGTGATTGGTGCACAACATGCATCACGCAAACGAACTGCTATATTGTGGAAGATGCGTGATTTACAGGAGCCTGTACTTACATTTCAAGTTGCTACTTTGTGTTATCAAGCTAAGGAAACTGCAAACAAAATATGGTACTATCTTCATCCCAACTGCATGTTAGCCAGTATCCACTGAATTTTATGTTCAAATTGACCTTCTTCCAAAATTGTTAGTATTGTTTAAGTTTATGCTGGTAGTGTTCAACCAGTCTTAGGGTTTAAAATTAAGAAACTTTATGCATGTGTGTGATGTGCATGTATATAACCGTATCTCAAATAAGGATAGACCTGCAAGATATTTCACCACTCAAAATAGTCATATATATAGATAGATAGATAGATAGATAGATAGATACAGATATAAATTGCGTAAATAAACTTTGTCTCTAGAATTCACTATTAGATTAAAATTCAAACAAATTGTCTTGCTCTGACTGTTTGAAATACAAATGCCAAAAAGGACCGAGACACAACATTGGTCCTACTAAAACACCATATAAAATTGTATTACTAAAAGTCTGAGATAAGCTATGAAGCTATCTAATAACGATTAAAATCTTTAAAGTTGAAATAGTAATCATGATCCTTGCCCGGTGCAATCCACAATCCAGAGATTCTGCTGGTAGTTTGGAGTCTGCAAAAAGCATGGATAAAATTTAATTTTTTATTTTGTCGCCCCTTTACAGACTTCGGCAAGACAGAAGCCTTAAATTTTTGAAATAAGAAAGCATACCTCTGAACCCTTAACCAAACTCTCAGATTTTCCAATGTCTGATTCATAATCTGGCCTGTAGCTTGAAGATAGATAATCTTCTGTGAGTGGAGCAAAACTATCTGCGTTATTTTGGATCCCTAATGTAGATAATTACAAATTGTCAGATAGCAAAGCTATACCACACATGTTATGTTAAAATATGCTTTCTTAACTAGAGTCCCAATTGTAGTAATCTACAATAACAAATCACGTAAAACAAAACAAAACAATCATATATGCTTATAACTGAGAAGTAATTCAGTCGTGTTATGGGAAATGGTGAAAGTGCGTGTAATCTTATATAGTGTATTTACACTTTTAGCTAGTTATGTATGCCAATATCAATGTAACTACGAAGAAAACGCACAAAGAAAAGAGCTTACCATGACCCATGACTTCCTGAACTGGTCTATCGTTTGGATTCTTGCATCTTGCTTTCTGTGGCAGAATAAAAATCAAAGATAAATTTTTTACAATGGTATTCTAAAGACACTTGTAGTATATTAGTATCTATATGCAGTACTATATCTAGTAGAAGACTGTACCTGCAAGTGGCTTTTCAAATGGTTCAGTGTTAATCCCCTCACATTCATTTTTTTTTGTATGCCCTTTGGTGTGGCTTCTGCAAGTAAATTGAAATATTTAGACAAATCTATTTTGTGTAGAGGTGAAGTGTTACTCGACGTGTATATCACTTTATAGAAAAGGAGAAATTTAGTTATCATAACTTTATATATATGTGAGTATCACTTGACAAAAAACCAATTACAAATAAGAACCTGAGAACCTTCTGCGTAATTTTGTATATGTAATTTTTTCGATTTACATTTGAAGTACCACTGCTTTTAGTTTTGAATTGTTTTTAGCCAAGTGAAATGTGTTTTGTGAAATCTTTTTTCTGAATTTCTGATTTATTTTTGTAACATACAATCTGCAGAACCAGTTCAAGAACCATTAAATTACTAGTCCTGCAAATTGTATCTTTACGGAAATAAATCAGAAATTAAGGGTCAAGGTTTTTGCAAAGCACATTTCAGTAAAATCGAAAAAACAAAAATACAAACAAAATTATACAGAACCGGTGGTTCTTAGGTTCTCATTATAAGGATATATATTCTCTGACATATATTTATTTATATAAAGGTATTACTTAGTAGATTATAGATGAAAAGTATATACATTCTCTGACATATAGCAGGTCCTACCAACGTGAGTTGGAGGGAGGGAGGGAGGGAGGGAGGACGAGGGAGATAATATCAATGTTTATAGAAACAAATATGAAATAAAACTATAATGTGGTTTTTAGTGAATTTAGCTTTTATTCAAATTTGGAAAATATAAATAGTCCTAATCTTATTATAAAACATCAAGACATGTTTTTTATTATATTAATACTTTTACTTACAGAAAAGTTAAAAGCTAATAAATTATCGCGAAAGTGTTCATAATTTGTATATGTTACCCTAAAAATAAAAATCTTAATTAGAAAAAGTAAAGAGTATAATTCTTATATATTTGTATGAATTAACTACAATGTAAAGGTATAACTAATCCAAATACGCAAGTACAAGTACAGAATAATATAGATTCCAACCCAAAAAAAAACTTATAAAACAATAGTTAATTTGTACATGTATGTGCAAACGCGTGCTAGAGCATATGAGACAAGTGTTTAGTAACTTACTGAAAACACCACCGAGTTGTGTTGTTGCACGAATGAAACGTTCATGAAGCTCAGGGGTCCATCTAAGGCGTGGCTTACCCATAGGAAAATTCGGAACGTCTAGCTTAACATCGAGAACTTCTTCCTCTGCATTTCTCTCCAATTCAACCTGCTGCGCTTGAGCTGCCACAGGTTGATTCACCAGGTAAGTCGGGGCCTCTTGCGCCTGAGCTGCAGCAGGTTGACGCACCAGGTAAGTCGGGGCCTCTTGCGCCTGAGCTGCAGCAGGTTGATGCACCAGGCAAGTCCAGGCCTCTTGCGCCTGAGTCGCAGCAGATTGGCGCACCGGGTAAGTCGGAGCCTCTTGTGCCTGAGCTGCAGCAGGTTGACGCACCGAGTAAGTTGAGGCCTTTTGTGGAGGATGATATGTGAACCCTGGATAATAAAAGAGCCTAGTATTTGTCACTGAACTCTGCGGCACACCAAAACCATAATTTTGGTTTTGGTGCATGGGATAGCTTGCAGGGGTTGAACAAATAGGGTCCTTAAGTGGAAGATGTAAGGGCCTACTATTTATCATTGAACTCTGCTGCACACCAAAACCATGAGTTTGGGTCTGGTGCATCAGATGGCTTGCAGGGGTTGAATAACTAGGGGTCGCTGAATGATAAAAGGGCCGATTGTTCGTCATTAAACTCTGTTGCCCACTAAAACCATGATTTTGGTTCTGGTGCATCTGATAGCTTGCGGGGGTTGAATAACCAGGGTTCATGGCACTGTGGAGTTGGCCATTGAATTGTTCAGAGTGTTGTTCACCAAACCCTGGCTGTGGCTTTTCATCACTGCTCTGTGTTCTATGACAGTGATAGCTCATATAGACGGCTGATGTTGACCTCATTGTTGAATGCATTTTCTTCTCTAGCTATTTTTTGAGTGTTTTCTTCTCTTCTGGATTCCAAACATGGCCAGCCTTGCGCGCTATTTATAATAAAAAGTCTAGGTCGTCTGTGCACAATTTAAGAAAAATAGTTTGCCTTTTTACGAGTAATAATATAAAATTGAAAGGTCGCGTCTTTTCGCGGCAGTTTATTTTTTTCTGTATTTGCGTATGTTTCTCCTTTTTACGAGTAATAATATAAAATTGAACGGTCGCGTCTTTTCGTGGCAGTTTATTTTTTTTTTTTTCTGTATTTGCGTATGTTTTCTGAAAGAGGTAGTAAAAGTTGAATAATCGGATTCTCATTTGTAATGCACTGACTTCAGCGATTTTGTAATTAATATTTGATAAATATGTGCTCATCTTAATCATTATTAAATCAAAAAGTAGACTCACTGTCTCACTATAATATGTACAAAATACAATATCTCGGTAAATATAAATATAAATATAAATATATATATATAACTGTGAATTCCTTTGACACTATATATAATATACAATCTACAATATAACTGTGAATTCCTTTGACACTATTGAGAGGCAATGCCAAAGCAACTTGTATGTAAATTCCTCGCGTTCTCATAAAATTGTTAATTTAAGAAAAATAAGTGCGGGTAGTAAGCTAATAGCTGCTCGGGATTCAATCATTGGAATATCATGGATAGGAACGAGTTGATCTGGTTTTATGGTTCATATGGAACTTCATATATCATATATAATGTTGTGGTTGAATTGGCCCACAAACTCATTTAGTAATCTATGTGAACTCTTCTTCCCCCTCTTGGATTATCTCACCTATTTGTTATAGACTATCACCTTGTGTTCATAATATTTTGTATCTATTGGCTAATTTGAAGATATTTGTAATTTACTAACATGGCTTGAGTTATGCTTTGATATTTTAAGAGTAAAGTGCAGTTTGTGTACTCGCACTTTATTAAGGACACCATTTAAACTACTGTAGTTCAAAATTGAGCACTTGATAATCAACATTTATTTTTCATTATGCTTTGTTGCATTCGGTCAGTTTGGATTAGCTCTGTTAGTAAAGTACATGAGTAAAGTGCATTTTGTGTACCTATACTTTAGACGAGATACCACTTGAAATATTGTTATTTAAAATATTTCACTTGCGATATTGAATTTATTTTTATGTTATAGTTTGTGTACTGCCGTCAATTTTCTTTAACTCCATTGTATTTATCAACATAAAATACTAAACTTCTTCAATAAACAGTAATTAGCACTTTGCACCCCTTTTCTTTAGACGTTTTGCAATTTGTGTCACTAGTATGTATCTTGTCATATTACACCCTCAACTTTAAATGTCACTTCGATTTGCACCCTTTTGACCAAATTCCGTCTTACCATTAATTTGAACGGGAGTAAAATTGGAAAACTTTATTTAAGTTTAGATTATGACAGAATGCACCCCATAGATTTAAAATTCTAACAAAGTGCATATTAACTAAAAATTAAATTCTTTAAAAAAAATATTAACATTTTTATTATAAACATTTATAAGATATTTAAGCTAGTATATTTGTCAATTTGAAAGTGCTAAGAAAAATTATATTTTCAAAATTATAATATTTTAATATTAAATTAATATCTAATATTTTAACCTTATTTATAACAAGACATACCATTCAAATGATTTATAGCGATTAATCGAATCGATAAAACTCTTTTAAGGATCAACTGGGGATTTTTTTTAAAACTCGAAAATTTTTAGAACACTACGTATTGGTTACACATACATTTTTTTGGCATGGTAGATTTCAAGTCCAAAATCAAATCAAGAATTTTTTTTTGTGATTTGCGACTACATATATATATAATCAAACTTCCCACGGGAAGAATACATCAGAGAAGCCAAGCAAATTGTTGGTAAAACTCCAAAATAGCATTTTCTTTTGATCCTATTTAAGCAAATTGTTGGTAAAACTCCAAAATAGCATTTTCTTTTTACCCAATTTATTTTTTTCCTTATCGGTTAGAAAAGATGTGTACATGTTGACTACAAAGGGTTAATCGAAAGAGATTCCAACCAAACTTGGATACAAGCATCACGAAGGAGCTAATATTGATGTTTTCGCTAACTTATATTACAAGGGAATAAGAAAATGCAAAAACGAGAACTAAAACTGATGAGCTGAACTTCCAGCTACCGACTCGATTTAGTCAATCTAGTGTCCAACGAGGGGTCTCCAGCAAAGAGCTCTTCATGTTCTCCTAGTTCCTCTTGGCGAGCTCCATTCATTTCCACATCTTGTTGAACGGGGTGCATCAACTTGACCTAAACCTGGCATATCAACCTGATCAGCTAAACCTAGAGCTACATTAAAATTAACTTTGCAGCTTAAAAATAAAGAGCGACATTCACGAAGTCTGGATGATCGAGGCCAAAGCCCATATCCCGGTCAAGGAGTTCTTCCAATACACCTATAGGTCTGTCAAAGTGTCCTTTTATAATATTGTATTGTATGCATATTAAAGGACACTTAATTTATAAAATAAAAGCTAGTTTTACTTGTAAATGGAAATTTATTAAAAAATTATATCTTTTAGCATTTTTCAAGTAAGAAAATCATTGTTTAGCATATCTTACAAATTAGTTATTTCTAAAATAGTGTTTAATTAAAAATAATAATTATTTTTTTAGTTAAAATGCACTTTGTTAGAATTTTAAAGATATGGGATGCATTCATAATTCAAACTTGAAGAAATATTCTCCTCAAAACTAACGGTAACGCTCAAATTTGGACGGAATTTGGTTCAGAGGGTGCAATTCGAAGCGACATTTAAATTTAAGGGTGCAACTTGACAAAATACATACTTAAGGCATGAATCGCAAAACCGCTCAAAGAAAAGGAGTGCAAACTGCTAATTACTCTATATTTATATTGTTGTTTGATGATTGGATTCATTGAAATCATCGACTACGGGTATGGTGTCAAAGAATGGTCCAGTTGACTTGCATTCTCTCTTCACAATCTCACCCATGAATTTCAATATCCTTCCAACTCCTTCATCTAACCGGTGTCCACAAATATGTTGTGTGAACATGTGTATGTATATATGGTTATATGTTTTTAGAACTTATATCCTATTTAGGCATCTAGTTTTCCATTTTTAAACCTACCGGTCACAATTTTAAAAATCATAGGCCTAAGTTAGGAGGCGCCTTTAAAAATCTAGGTTTATCTCTAAAGCCATGTGTCAAAGTACCTTCGACCATTCTTTTGTACCCTATGCATGTTTTATTGTTGTTTATTTGCATATTGTTCAATTAAATTTATTAGTAAGACACGCAGAAAGTTAATATTAAAATTATAGAATACTCCTTCCGTCCGATCCAATTGTTTACACTTTTCAATGAGTGTTTGACACGCATTTTAAGGTGCATTTTAAGGATAGTTCTATAACTTATTTTTTTAAAAAAATTCTTGTATAAAACTTTAATGTTTAAATTTTTATACAAGAAAAGAAATTTTAAAAATAAGTTATGGAACTATCCTTAAAATGCATCTTAAAATACGTGCCGGACACCCCTTGAAAAGTGTAAACAATTGGATGGAACGGAGGGAGTATTTGTTTTTTTCTTTTCTTTGTATCAAGTGTTTGATAGAAAATGTAACTAACTCATGACTATTGTCCCAAACAAAGTTTGAAAGTTAGGATGATGGCCACAAATTTCTTTCGAATAGTCTCTTGCAATATCTCTATTTTCTTCGTATCTTCACTGAGTCAATCTATAATTGATAGTTACACAAACAAACTATTAAAGACCCATAAGTTATATTGAAAGATGATTTATAACGTACATTAAGTCCCCATTGCTAATTTTATTGGGCACTTTTACACATATACCGAGAGAGTGTTTCTGTGTTTTTACTTGTCTTTTGGTCATGCTAAAATGTAACCATTAATAAATTACTATATTTCATTAACATAGGTTTAAAAAAACGTGCAATATTTTCACCTCGCCTAGTATTTTTATGCATGTTTGTTTAATTACAAATAACATATTCAATTTTACCAATTTTATCAAATAAATATCATAATTCTTCTTTGTTCCATTCTTTTTAACAAAGAATGTAAATTTAAGATTGAAGTTTAGAAGAAATAGTCTAAGAAAAAGCTGAAGTAAGTTTATGAACATTTCTCAATACAACGAAACAAAATTTGTGGTGTGTGACAAGCTAAAGTACTCTTATGTATAATTAATAAATCTTAGCATACATACAAAGTCACTATGAACTCACTACCCTTTTTATAGGAATGATTTAGGATCCCATTTTTTTATAAATTTTTTATTTTTAGTTTCAGCCGAGAAAAAGAACGGGTATATCAAAATTTTAACCTATCACATATTTCTTCTTCCATACATAAACTTTCGACTTTTTTTTCAGTGACTATCATCAGGTACCTTAATTAATCATTATATATATACACACACAATTATATACACGTAATCATTTATGCTAATTCTATATTCTTATATTTTGTATATAGTTTATGGAATTAGAAATTGAAAATATGTGAGCTGAGAAGATGGACAATGAAGAAGACAAAGAATCAGAATTACTAGGTGAGGAAGAGGAAAATAATGATGAAGAAAGTACCGGAAAACTCGCACCCCCGAGGTAAACAAACTATTTGATTCTGATAAAGATGTTTATGAATATTATAGGCGATACGGTTTACAAAATGGGTTTGGAGTTACGATAAGAAATATTAGAAAAATTGAAGGAGTTCATACGTATTTAACAATAGCTTGTCATAGATACGGTGATCCTCATAGAAAAGTTGTGATTGTGAAATCAAATTGTAAAGCATGACTTTGTGCAAATAAGTGAAAGATGATAAATGGTGTGTGACTCAGTTTGACAATGAACACAATCATGACTTGAGTCCAAGTAAAGTTCATCGTTTTTTATGCAATAGAAAATTGGCAAAACATGTAAAAAGAAGTATTAATTTATATGATGAAGCTGGGATTCCGATGAACAAGAGTTTTAATACTCTGGTGGTCGAACATTGAGGTAAGAGAATATGACTTTAAACGAAAAAGACTGTGAAAATTGTACGAGGACAATAAGAAAATTAAGACTGGTAGAAGGTAATGATGTTTCCCTTCATAATTATTTTAATAAAGCATAGTTAGTAGATTTCAATTTTCATTATTCAATTGATCTTGATGATGAAAATAAGATAAAAAATCTATTTTGGGCTGATGCACGATGTAGGGCAGCATACAAAGAGTTCGGAGATGTTGTGACATTTGATACTACATATTTAATGAATAAATATGATATGTTATCGCACATTTTGTAGGAGTTAATCATCATGGTCAATCCATGTTACTTGGATGTGGCTTAATTTCTAATAAAATTTGCCAACATTTATATGGTTATTTGAAGCTTGGTGGCTCAATTGCATGTCTAATAATCCACCAAAAGCTATAATTACATATCAAGATAGAACTATGAAAAATGCAATTGAGTATGTCTTTCCCAAAGCACGTCATCGTTGGTGTTTATGGCATATTATGAAAAAAATTCCTGAAAAGTTGAAAGGGTTTAAGGAATATGAATCAGTAAAGCTTCATCTCCACAATGTTGTCTATGATTCCATTGATATTGCTACTTTTGAATTGGAATGGAGTGGCATGATTTCAAAATATTAGTTGGAAAATAATGATTGGCTAAAAGGATTATATGATGCAAGACATAAATGGGTTCCTTGTTTTGTTAGAGATTGTTTTTGGGCAGGAATTTCTACAACGCAAAGAAGTGAAAGTATGAATGCTTTTTTTGATGGTTATGTTAATGCTAAAACATCTTTAAAGGAATTTGTGGGAAAATATGATTGTGCTTTGAAAGATAAGGTGGAGAAAGAAGTTGAAGCTAATACTCGCTCTTTATGTAGTGTATTGTGAATGCTCTTTACTGCAGTCTATTGGGTCTATTTTTGAGTATGAGGTGGAGGAAATCCAATATGTTGGTGACTATCAAACTCAAAGAACTATCAAATCAAGTTTGTTTCGTAAAAGAGATAGATGAGGATTATGATGTAAAATGTGATTGTCGTTTGAGTTTCGAGGAATAATATGTAGGCATATTGTGAAGGTGCTTCTTTTTAAATAATATATTTATTGTTTCAAGTAAGTATATTTTACATAGGTGGAAAAAGAACATAAAAAGATGTCTTAGCAAGACCAAGGTGACATTAGCAAGACCAAGGTGACATATAGTACATGGAGAGATACTAAAAAAAAGCGTAGGTATGATATGGTGTGTGATGCTTTTTATAAAATTGTTGACTTGGCGACTGAAAAAATAGAGAGGTCCAACTAGTTAGTTGGTTTACGTATTCAAAAATTTAGAGTTGGAGTGGGATAATGATGGTGAAGATTGTTCAAAAAATGTGTCTATGAGCACACAAGCAAAGAAGGGTGAAAGTAAAAGGGCATCAAATTGGAGTTTAACTATACATTCACTAATTAAAAAACGATGCAAAGGTCGTCCACCAACTAAGAGAAAGCAATCAAAGGTTGATACCATTGTGAAAAATCTTCAAAAGAAGGTTAGCACTCTTACTTTCTTAAGAAGTATGTTTTTCTTTTGATTATTGATATTTTTGTTATTATTAAAATTTTACAGTCCAAGAAGAGTGGCAAAAAAATGTTGCGCAACCAAATCTAATTCATTTGAATGTGCCCAGTAAGTAGGCTTTAACTTCTTTATCAAATGAAGGTGAGTCTTTGTAAAGTAATTTGTTTATAGTACCTCTGTTATGCATTCTGTTAAGAGTCTGTGTAGAGCTGATTTTGAACTTTTTTTCATTTCCTAAGATGATATATAATTCATGTTTTGTAGTTACATAATTTTGTAACCACATATAGCAGGATCTTGTTCCAGGATTTTGGATGAGAGGAGTAATTCTTGTGACCTGCAAGGTTGATGACATTTCTAGAACAGAGAAGGTAAGATCCTTGGTTCAGATTATACATGTGTTATTATTATTTATTTGTAAACAGTTGTGCAAGACTAATGTCCATTATCAAGTGAAAATAATGCATCTGCTTCTTGTGATGCTTCCATTCTTTTTTAGCATGGCTTGTAGCCTTGGTTTATAATTATTTTCTTTTAATTTTCGAGAGTGGACACTGTCTCTGACTAGTAAATGAGAAGGACATTCAAGTAGAAGTTGCAACCGGAATTTCAAGGACTTATGAATCATACTTTGCAAACTATTAGCAATTAGTTTAATATTTGTTTTAATGCTTTTGAATCTATTAAGTTATAAACCTCTGTTGCTTTTATTTACATTCACTAGCTTTATGCCCGTGCGGTGCACGGCAAACTTCCTCAATGGTTTATAAGTATTTTTATTAAAAATTTATTTCTATAAAAGTTTTTCTTACGTTTTAATTTATATTTTTCTTAATAATAATACATATACTGTTTGTAATTTTATATATACTCAAATAATAACGGGATATATCAACTCGTTGATATGTATTTTATTAGTTTGAATCTGTATTAATTTAGTCTAAATTTTAATGTTGATGAAATATTATATTTTTTTTAACTTTTTAACTTTTTTGAGTTGTAAATTTTGTGTTATATTTTGTTTATGTTATTTGTCATATATATTATTGACGGTGATTTGTAGCTTATTTTTTATAAGAATTTTCACTATTTTGGTTTTTAGTTTTTCTTTTTTTGATGGAGTTATGGGAAAACATTATTCTAATATTATTACAATATTTTTTTTATTTACATTTTATTGTAAGGAGAAAATGATATATTCTTTTAATCATTTTGTAGGGTTCATGCTATTTCTATCTTTAATACCATTTTTCTTTATCTGTTCTTTTTAAGTATAGTAATGATGACATCCTTTTTTCGTTTTATTTCCTTAAGTGTAGTCATAGTTACAATAAGAATTTAATAAACCATTTACTGTTTTGACCCGCCAAACCAACCATCCAAACTCCCTTACTCCTATTATATATAGGATATAAATAAATTATTATTTGTGTAGATTATATATTATAAGTTTAGACTAATATGTTTTTTAATATTGCATTTTTTTTTGTGACTTATTCTTTTATTATTAACTAATATAAGATAAATTTGAAACATGTTAGGTACAACATTCATATAAGTACTCTTTTTTTTATTTTCTTTATGAAGCAATTTAAGATACTTGTGGTTATCTGAAAGTGCTTTTGTTATGGTGTGTTTTGAGGTATTCTTTTTCTAATTGTTTTTGAACTACTAAGAAAATATACGTGGTAATAAATTCTTTTATTTGTTTGAATATTTTTTTGTATCCATTTATTATATGTATTTCGGATGTTTATGATAATATGTGTTATAATAATTAGTTTTCTTTAAAATGAAATTTGTTATCCTTTTCATGACTTTTTTTATTGTTTATATTTGTTCAATGTGCATTATATTAAAGTTTTTGTGATTGTAATCTACTAAATTTAGTATTTAATTAAAAATATCATTTGTTTTGTAGAATAGATTTTGGTAAATTCTAGTATCATTTCTAATTATCACATAATTTTATAACATTTTTTAAAGTCTTAGTTTAGCATTTACTTTCTCGATACATATTTAAAGACATTTTTTTATTTTGTGATTAAATGTCAATTCATATTTTGTAAAAGACAAATTGAGCTATTTTGCTATTTTGTTTTTTTGTTTTTTTGTTTTTCTTTTTCTAATGAAGGAAAATTTAACATTTACATTTTCGGGGAAAAATGATGTGTTGCTTTTTAATTATTTTATTAGATTTATGCTATTACTTCTCAAACATTCTTTTTTATTTGCCCTAGGTTTTTTTTCTAGTTTTTTTTTAATTGAGCTATTTTTCTATTTTGATTTTTTGTTTTTTGTTTTTTTTAATGAAAGAAAATTTAACACTTGCATGTTTGGAAAAATGATGTGTTGTTTTTTAATTATTTTGTAGGGTTTGTGCTATTACTTCTATCTTTCAAGCGTTCTTTTTTAAGTTTTTTTTATTTCTTTACGTGTAGCTCTTTAAGTACTTATGATTGTAATTTACTATTTTGGCCCTGACGATCGATCAAACCATACCATCTAAACTGCCTTACTCCTATTATATGTAGGATATATTTATAAAACTTTCGGAACCTGATTTTAGTTTTTAGTTTTTAGTTTGTCAATGTTATGTAGCTAAGTTATGTTTTTTTAATCAAAGTGATTATATAATCTTTTAGTTAGTTGTTTGGTGCACAGGTGACTTTAAACTACTACTGGTTTTACTGGTTTAATTGCATAATGTTTATTTTGGTTTTGTTTTTCTTTTTTCCACAACTTCTGCATAGTCTTATGATTTTTAATACAAAATGGTTGTCAATAAAATATTAATTACTAACTTTTTATGATGAAAAAAATATCTATCAATCAAAACTATAATAAATAAAATATTATAGATGTTACATCTTCTCGTAGATGAGATAAAATGATTTATTTATCATGTTTAAAAATTTTGTGTTTATTTAACACATGATTTTTTGCGAAAAAATATTCAATTTAAGATACAAATTACAAAACATGACGTAGAATAAGCTAATTTAATGTTTCGCTATTATATAATAGTATATATTTGATTAAATACATAATTTTCACATAATTTCATTTTTCATGTTGCATATTTTCTTAGAAGATATTATTTTTCTCCGATTAGATATTGGTCATTGTCACGTGACAAACTTAAAACTTAGTTTATGCATGTGTTGATTGTTAATTTGATGTGTGTTTTGTTTGTGATTCTGTTACTACTTCTGTTTCTAAACAGAGTGTTTTACCATGAAGGTCACAGGGAGCATACTCTGAAATTACAAAGGGAAGCTCTTTTTGAGTGTTATTCTTGTGGAGTGAAAGAAGACGACGTATAGATCATATGTATGCATAACCTGGATTTTTAGCTCCATAAGAGTTGTGCTTTACCTCCGTTGATAATTACAGCTCCTGCTTATCACCATCACTCTCTCAATCTCGTCTACTCCATTCCTGAAATCCATAATTATTTTCAAAAAGATTGTAACATCTGTTACAAAATGATTTATAGAGACAACTAGCTCTAATATTATTGTCACATATGCACCTATTTTGTGCATATAAATTTTCTGTGGGATGAGTACCTTTAACTAAATCTTGCTTTCTTATTTTGAGCTAATGTCTTGACATTTATCATCTCTTAACTAATTTTAATTTGTTGTGTTAAGAATCGAGATTGAAACAGATGGCATTGATAATGAACCTAATGTAGTACAATTTCCTATGGGTAGCGAAGAAAACACTATTTGATCTCCTTATGCTTAGGTTTTACAAGCTTATATAGTCAACTTTTGAGGTGGAAATGAGAACAGTATAAACATGTCAACAGTACTTTAGGATCCAAAAATAGTTGAAGTGCACTGGAGTCAAATATATAATTCAGAACGAGTCAAATTAACCATCCATTGGAACAATTCGAGTTTATTAGTAGTGAGAATGATAACGACGGCAATAATGATGAAAGGAATGTTGACATGCGGTGGGTGCATTCAACCTATAACTATTTCCCATCGTTTGTACTACTGTTGTATCCAGTGTCATTTCCTTTTCCTCTCCCTCTGTGCTACTAAGTTTCCAACAGAGTTGCCTGCAAAAGCCTTTCATTTTCACCCCCAACATTGGATATGGCTTCGCATGAGGGATAAATTCTATACTTGTGAACTACGGAATTTTGAGACTTGTGATATTAGAATTTCTATCCTTTGTGCATTCTTCCCCTTGAGGATAAAACATAAATCTCACAAGCAACACTCTCTTGTTTAGCGTCCATCCTCGCAATTTATATGTAGTGTAAGTAGATATCATATGAATCATTTCGGGTATGCATGTGATACTTGTGTTAGCTTCCGGATTGATATGAATTGTATGTTATATCCGAGTAGGATGAAACACAAATATGACGATCTTCACATCATAACCTTGAGGTACCTTTCATAGGGAGTAATATATTGTGAAATTTGTGAGGAACGGGTTAACAATCAAGGGTGTTTTATCATTGCGGTGAATCTGATCATTCCTTTTACCATGATTGCCTATGCAAAAACCCGCATCTTAAGTTAGGAGGGGAGGAACCGTTAACATATATAATATTATTATTATTATTATTGGATAATTCCATTTTTGTAGTAGTTTTCTCTGATAGGATAATGTAGTTTTCTTTGATAGGATAATTTCCTTTATTATTGTTTAGTTGTTGGCTATAAAGCCCTCATTCGATTGCAATCGATAACAAGCTTCGTTATAACAAAATCCTACTTTTCTCTCTTCTCTCCATACATACTTTATTATGGTATCTAGAGGTAGGTTGATTCAATCCGGGATCGGTTGATTGAGAATTGAACGTGATATTTTCCGCATGTTGGATTAAAACATGTGCTTCGATTATTTTTTTTCTTTTCGTTTTCTTCTTCAATCGGTTGTGTTTTTTTTGGATGATATTGATTTAGGTTTCTAATCGTGATTTTTTTTCCTTCCCGAATCAGTTAATATGAGTTGTTTCATTGTTTTAATTATGGATTTAGCCACCGTTCTGATTATTTTTTCTCCTTCATCTTTCTATTCCTATTGGTTGGATTTATTTTGGGTAAAAGTTGATTTTGGTTTGGGTTTTTTCTGCTAGTTTCGTTTGTTTTGGTTGGAACTCTAACACACACTTTCTGTTTCTCTCATGGCTCGTTGGTAATGTTTTTTTCCCTTTCCCTACTCTTCTCTTTCTCTTTCGTTCTCGTGTTCAATAATGAGAGTAGCCCTAGGCACATCTGTATACCTTCTCTTTCTCTCTTTCTTTCTCGTGTTCGGTGATGGGAGTAGCCCTAGCCACAACTGTATACCTTCTTTCTATAAACTATAGAATCGTCCGCTTCAATCAATAGAATCGTCCATTTCAATCAATAGAATCACCCGCTACATCCAGATTCTTCGTTATGATCATCTTCTCCATCCTAATCCCCATCTCCGTTATTGATGTCGATGTCACCGTCATCATTTTTGTCATGATTCTCTCTAGAATCCCATTTTTTTTATTGGTATGAGACAATCTCTTCCATAAATCCATCACACCCATCATCATCGTCGTTGTGCTTTCGTTATCGTCATTTCGTTCTCGCGATTTTTCTTTCTTCCATACCCCGGAAATCTCGCAGATTTATTTTTTCCCCATGATCTCTCTTAGGTATTTTATTTCCCGCCCCCATGACCTCTCGTAGAATTCTCGTAGATTTTTTTCTCGAATCCACGAACTCTCATTTCTCGTAGAATTCTCGTAGATTTTTTTCTCGAATCCACGAACTCTCGTTTTTTATCTCCACTCACCCACGAACTCTCTCAGGATTTTCTCACACCCACGAACTCTCGTATATTTTTTTTTCTCACATGAATTCTCGCTTTACTGGTTTAGGATTTTAAATTGGTTTTTTCGATTATAATTTGGATATGGATTTGGATTCACTTTTGGTTTGCTTTGGGTTTTCACTTTTGTTTTTCTATGGTTGTTGTTTACATGGGTTTTGAATGCATGTTCGTTATTTGTTGATTTATTTGATTTTGAATTGTTTTGATTGGTTATTAGATGACATGGATATTTATTCTCTTTCTAATTGAATTTCTTGTTAAATCTTGTTTTGGTTTGAATACACTTGGATTTCACTGTTGTTTTGGTTGATTCGTGAATAACATGGATGGTTCGGACACGACTTGTCTTTGGATTGTTACTGATTGTATTTTTCTGCTCGCTTTGATTTTGAATTGGATACAATTGGATTGCAATTTTTGTTTTTCTTTACTCTTGGATGATATTGAAGCTCTGGATTCATTTGGAAGTATAGGACTCATTTGATTCGTGATTCTGTTTCTTGGCTTGTTTGGATGCTCTTGTTTTGTAATTGAAGCTTTGGATTTGTTTGGATACGTGGTTCAATTTCTTGTTGACAAACTCTCGATTTTTTATGGTGAGTTTGAGGGGGTTTTTAACATTTATAATATTAGTTTCCTTTGATATGATAATTTCCTTTATTATTTATTATTGTTTAGTTGTCGGCTATATAAGCCTTCCTTCCATAGTAATCGATAACAAAATTCATTATAACAAAATCCTATTTTTTTCTCCATACTTTATCCGAAACAATAAACATACATTCAAACACATATACTAGCATTAGTTTTAAAGAGTCTTATTAGAAATTCTTCCCGGCAGGTTTGTGGCATTTGTGGGGGAGGCTATCTGGTTTCATACTTTCTTCAATAGAAAACAAATAAAAATTATATAGACATATTTAATTGGGGCGAATTTTATTTTCAAAGGGGGTGTTTGAAAGTTAGGATTTTGAGACAAATTAGAGATTTGATCATTTGAACCTTTAATATTAGTGTTTGGTTATTAACGAATTGAAATAGTTTTTTGGATTCAAAATTCTACTTGAAGGAACTTTTTTAATTAGAGAATTGTGACGTTTTTAGTTAATATACAAATAGCTAACTCAAACAGATAATTATCAAACAATTTTATATAAAATATTTAAACCAATCAACTTATCAAAACAGCTAACCCATTTTACTAATCGCTAATAGCTAATTATTAAACAGGGCCATAATATTTTTAAATTAATATAGGTGTGACATCTTTTTATTAAAAATTATAGATTTTTATTAATCATAAATTAATTATTTTAGCATATATGTATGTGTGCGTTTGATTTTATTTATGCTTAATCATCGACAATTATATTTCTTTAAAAAAAATTATTCAAACATAAAATAATGATAATTATATCTATATAATCTCAGTTAATTCTTCAGAGGCTATAAGATACTTATATAAAGTTTTAATGATAATTTGATCAATATTAAAAAAATTCATTTATAAATTTATTTTCCTATATTTTTATGAAGACTTTTTATAATCTCAAGTTATTATGTGAGAGTTATTATGTGAGAGTGACCTAGGGTCTATAATTATCTAAAGTAATAAATTAACTTTTTTTTTCAATAACTTAGTAACTTTATTTTAATTTTGAGACCCTAAATTGATTCCATAAAATGTTAGATGACCTTAGTTATGGTTTTAAAAAATATCGATTTTATCGATTAATCACCCGAATAATTATTAAAAGATTTTTTGTTAATTCAGTTTTTAGAATCAATGAATCATTATATATTTCTCTTAAACTGATAATCAAGTTTAATAAATAAAATAGTATCGTATTTTTTTAAATTGAATCAATTATTAGTTATCCAATAATCCACAAACATATTTTTACGGATTAAATCCGATTTCCATTTTTTACAATACTGATTTAAATATATATACCAAAATGTGCCCAACTCTTGTCAACTAAATGATAGTGATAAATGATAGTGATCACGAGTCCAAGTTATCCATACAATTTTTATAGGATATTAATATATGCACATTATAAACTTATTTATGTACATTCTCATTTTTTTGGACTAAAATAAATGTTTTTGTCTTGATTTTTTTATTAACATTGATCATTTATGAGTATTGTCAAATATTTGTTAAAATTAAATTAAGTAACTAATTTAATTAAATCACATAATATTAAATTTTGTCATGCGATTCGTACATTTTCTTACTCTTAAGAGAATTGTCCAATTGCTATTTGTCCTTGATTAGATAAAATTTGAATTGTTAAAATAAAAATCTAGCAAGATAGATAGTTATTGTTCTTAAGTTTCATATAATTTATTTTTTCTAATTGAGTTCTACATTTGATATTATGCTATCAATTTATTTAATATATATCAAAAAGAAACTCTAATATGAGTTTTTACATTTTTGGAGCATCAATGCTATCAATAAAATTCAGCAAACTTTCATATTGATTATCGAAAATAAGGATATTTTACTTCAAAAATTATATAAAATGTATATAAATAAGTTTAGGATGTACAATATTATCGCCCTTTTTATATTGCTGCTGGGTTGATACCCATTCAATTTCCTATAAAATTACACTATCGTAGTAGTTTTTTGTCCAATGTCAATTGTGTTACTTCTATGCTACAGTTCATACTATCCACTTGGTTTTCCCCTCCTCAATTTCCTCCTAATTTTGACTAATTTTAATGGTCAATAATTTCCTTATTTCAACCTACCAAAACTATATATAAACCCTAAACCGCAATTTCATTACCATTCACCTCTCTTCTCATACCAAATATCTAAAGAAAACACATATTTGGGTTTCAGAGGATTCTCAACACACAACCTCTCTTTCTCATTCACATACCAAAGAGGGAGAGATTAATTAAAACTTTGAAATAATTATCTTTATTCAAAGTAATTAATCTCTTATAATTAACGATCATAATGGCAGTGGTTAAGAAAGGCATGCAAGCTAAGTCTTGGATGGAGGTAGCACCTTCGCGCATAATATCACCGCAGAAACCCTCTTGTATGCCTAAATTAGCAACAATTAGAGAGGAGAGAAACGAGGATTATGAAGATGGTAATGATCAAGATTAAGTATTAAGATTGTTTTATTACTTGCTGATTAATCAGGAGCTTTTTATTGTTCCTTGTTTATACATATCTTCGTTTGTGAACCATATAATCTTGTTTTTTTTTTAAGTTTTAGGTAATTTGGTAACATTATGTATGCAATGGGCTGCATATATGACATGAGGAAGAAAATGTAGTTCATTGATCTCTTTGATATATAATGGATATACCGTCTATTTATTTCTTGTTTAATGGTGAATACATGGTAGGAATAGCTAGCTTGCAATATTTGTGCGAAAAATGCCTAAACTCGCAAAAAAGTTCACAAATACAAAGTCTTCCAAAAAATTCACATGTGCTTATTTAATTGATTTTTTTTAATAAATGAAATGATCTACCCGCATGTATACGGGAACCATTTTGGAATTTATTTTGGATTTCTTAGAGCATTCTCGTTGGAGCATGCATTTTGAACCCCACCTCTATTATTTAGGGGAATTTGTAACTTTTAAGGAAAAACAATGCTCCATTTGATACCTCATTTTGAGGTAGAGGTTTAGGGACTAAATATATCTGATCCCCTTGCCAGATCATTGGGAATGGAAAATAAGAATGAGATGTAGAAAATTTTTGATATTTTTGGGGATTTACTATTTTTATTTAGGAACTTACTATTTTTAGTAAGTTTTTGGGATGAGGATGAGGATGGGAATGCTCTTAGCATTGTTCTTCATATATATGCGTTTTAGAAATTGCTACCGTGTTTATGTTATTTTTTTTCTAATGGGTGAAAGTTAATATCGGAAGCTTGTTAGAAAAACTTAACAAAAAATTATCAAAATTAATTCTAACAAGCTTATCAAAAAAAAATTTAATTCTAACAAAATTATATAAAAGCGTGAAGTATATATTTAAATATTTTAAGAACTAAAGTTGAAATGAGATAAAAAATTCTTAAAAAAACGTAAAATGCAACTGACTCCAAAACCATGCATATTTACCACATAAAAATTGTGTGGATGAGATATGAACATGAACGGAAACTTATGGCAACCTTTTACTGGATTTCGATGGAAATCAACAGGCCAGCTTCTCCATCTCCAGCTGAATGTTGAAATTTGTTATTACTTGAGTTAAAATACTTGTTATTTGAATCAGAAACTGTTTTTGACATCATTCAAGTATACCCTGTTAGAGCATTTTACATAATATAAACTTAAAAAGTACCATTTCAAACATAAATACAGTAAAATCTCAATATCTTTGAAATCGGGAAAAAATTTATTATAAGGAGATTATTCCTTAATATTGGTAATTGTTATATAAATTAATTATATACTGTTGGTATCGTAATTATTTATTAATATAAAGAAACTATTCTTAAAGAGAGGTTCTACGGTGATAAATATATTAAATTATGCGGTTGTAATTCTGACATCTTTTTTATATTATGAATTTCTTACCATAAGTAATTATTGTTGGACAATCTGCGATAAATACAAACAGTATAATATTTGTGCGTGTGTGAGTAACAGTTATGTGTATAATTAAAAGAGGAGACAAGGAACGAAAAAACCCGAGTCCAGTGCGTGACTGTCTCCTTAAAGCGTATTAGCCCCCCACCGTATGTGTGAGCGAATCGCCTCCCAGGATAAAACGGATTGCAGTAAGGCTACACAGTGGATAAACTGAGTAGATGCACGAGTCAAATGGAAGTCTCTTGAATGTGATTGCAATGAGACTAAGGTGTTTGAGATATACTCGTGAGTTTGGGCTGCATTGTAAAAGACATCTAATTGTACTATGTGGATATAGTATGGATGTTAGATGTTTTACTTTAAGAACTTAAAGGTCACTTGTGAATATAGTTCACATTAACGAAAGCAGCCATGTCATGGAATCCTAGATAGACGATTAAACATAGCTCGATTCATGATGGAATACGAGTCTATTGCATAATATATATGCGTGTAAGAGGGTGAATTGGTAGTCACTTTGTAAAGGATATTCCTAAATGACAAGAAAATGTGCCTTCAATATGCATATTTTATGCAAATTGGGAGATTACATTGTTGTGTGTGTAATGGTATGTCTCGCCTTTATGACGAAGACATAATATCATTAAACAACTACTCTCAACGAGAATTATCAGGATTGACGATGTAAAGTCAAAAGATAATGTTGTGGATCCACTAACCAGGTGGTTAAACTTAGATAATCTGGTTAAACTAAGAGAATCTGGTTATACTGAGAGATAGTTGTAAAATCATCGAGAGGGATGGGCCTTAAGCCTATTGCTTAACGGCATCATGGTGGACACCCAACCATTGCTGACTGGAGGTCCCAAGAACTTGGTTCAATGGGCCAACTAAATCATGATGACCAAATCACTGTGGGGGTAACCCCTGGCCTATTCCTATGATGAAGAAACAGTGAGACCCGTATGGTACGAGGTTAAGCTTTATGCTTTTAATGATCTTTGACGAATACACGGAATTCAAGTTTGATTGCATGAAATTCGGTTGAGTAAACGCGGGTTACTCTATAAGATAAAGATCACCTATGTGGGAGAGAAGTGGGGCCGCTTCAAAGGAGAATTGTGAGGCACAATTCTTTAGAAACTCCTGCAGAACCAGGACGATGTTCCATGGCCAAAATGGACATAATCATGAGAGCTGAACGAGTCAGAAAGGATATAGTGATAAGTATATCATCGCTTACACAAACGGTCGAACAGTTCAAAGAGCAAACCTCCACTGTCTGCCAGTAAGGTCGGTATGCTTACTCAAGCGAAGGTTCAAGGAGCAAACCTCTACCTATCGTATGCTATATCTGATCGAAGAGTCTATCACCAAGCCAAACTCCGTGTCTGTCTGTCTGGTTTGTGCTACTACATTATCAATCTCATCCATGTGGGGGATTGTTGGAAATTATGGATTTGATTGACTTGGTCAAATCCGTGATTTGATTTAATTATAGATATTGTGTAATCTGATTTGATTTGATTACAAATATTGTAGTTGTGTAGTGCACAAGTTTTATCATTATCCTTATCTTTTCGTTACTGTCTTATTTGTGCGTGTGTGAGTAACAGTTATGTGTATAATACGCTTTAAGGAGACAGTCACGCACTGGACTCGGGTTTTTTCGTTCCTTGTCTCCTCTTTTAATTATACACATAACTGTTACTCACACACGCACAAATATTATACTGTTTGTATTTATCGCAGATTGTCCAACAATTATCACAGAAAAGTAGCATGAACTGTAATAGAACTGACCTCAAAAATCTGTTTTTATTGTAAATTGCTTTTACCGACCTGGACATCCATGAAAACTAGCTTTGTGAGTTTGTGGGTTTAACTGTTTAAAAGTTATCCTTGCTAAAAATTTTAGTATAGTTTAATAATACCACTAAATTAACTAATTAAATGATATACAAGAAGATTATACTATTAGAACCATTAAGATGCATGAGTACTCTTAATTTTAACCGTTAATATTACTTAAACTTCTGTACGTTTGTATAAATTAAGTTATCCTCTGTTTTAAATAACTATTATAATAGAATTCAACTAACCTCTGGATTATAATGCTCTCAATTCTGGAAAAAGACGTGTAATGTTGATTATGTGACACATGGTGCATATTTAAGCCACTAAAACTCCATAATCACAAGTAAACATCAAAGACCGTAATTAATCAATTAATTAAATTAAGGTGTCATGGCATTTAAATATGTATAGGGTCATTCATTAGGTGCGGATTAATTATAATGAAATTTAAAATGATTTGGCTGCGTTTCTATGGATCGGAAATAAAATATGAGGGTGAGAAGGATGTTAGCAATGGGCGGTGGACATTTTGTTAAAGATGGGCGGTTCACTACGATAGCAACACACTTCTATACAGAATTAATTTTTTATTTCATATATACAACCTTAATTATTTCCCATTTAGGTAATAAATGATTTTCGGTGCGAGATCGGAGTGATTGATAAAATACTTTGTATGTTACGACTAGACTGTGCTCACATACTTCATGAACAAATCCCCAGCAGCTTGTACATGTACATGTGCGTTTTATCAGCAGTTAGCAAAATATTCAAAAACTGTATTGTCTATATGCATACAAATACAAGCAGCATGTTGAGGGTTCTGCTTTACAGTTATTGTGAGGTGGAAGTGTCTGATAACTTGATCTGTCAAATCCCTTTCTGTGTCAGATCCTATCTGTCATTGCTTTCCTTATCCAACCATGACAACAATGATTTTTTAGCTTTTTTATAGGGTTTGTCGTGTGCTCAAGGGCACATGCTAAGATTCCGTGTTTAATTAGTTGAAAAATTTTGATTGATGAAGATTTTTGTGAGATTTTTGTGCATGCAGGAGGTCCATCATTATTAATAAAATTTCTACAAATTAAAATTTAACAATCAAGCGAGTACGGATTCTTAACATGTGTTCTTGGACACACGCTAGAAAAACATTTTTTATATGCGTTAATCAAGAATTCCGACCTAATTAATTAGAAGATGGTCTTTGAAGTTTTTCAAGGATAAGCATTAGCAGGTACGTGAAAATTTATTACACAAGCAGAGCTAGCGTTTGTACTTGTTCTTTAAATATACAATCCAAGAAATTGGCCGATTAATAAATTAGTCCTCCATTACTTTCTAGCTGGAGTACTGATTTCAAATTTGTACTCTTTTCCGATTAATTTTAGACACATAAAATATAAGTATAATAGTGGTATATTGTCTGAACACAAAAATGGAGAAGCCAGACATTTGTCTTGATTGAGTGGTGTCTGTGTTTACTTATTTAATTTTTTTCCGTGTTCATAATAAAGTTTTATAGGATAATATTTGTTATAACATAAAATCTTGTTAAGACGTTCTTCTAACTTACATCGATTTAGAGAGGATCTTCTTTGAATAATCCTATGCAAGCGTAGCAAAACGTATTAATGATTGAGAGAGAAAATCTTGAGTAATATTTGTAATAATATAAGATTTAAGTAAAAAAAATCGATATTTTAAAATTTAAAGGATTTAATTACTTAATAAGATTTTAAATGGACCTAAGAGAGTTTTAAGTATACATTGTAGGTGGACGCAGAAGTAAACCATTTATATGGTTGTAATTACAGTACGTAGTTGCAATCAGCTGGTTTTATAGTGTTCTAAAAATCAGCCTAGGTATCGCATAAGTATTAGGTGTTACCAAAACAATCCAAGATGAGATTATGCAGAGATTTAGACGATTTTTGTGTAAATCAAACAAATACGATTGAAACCAATCTAGGCGGTTAAAATTCGGCAAAAATAGGTTGAAAAGGTCAAAAATCGGCAAAAGAATTAAATAAATTAATACTTAAATAATATTTAAATACAATCAATTAATACTCTAATTATCTATCCGGCTATCTTAATTAGATGATAGGCAATACTCCACTCGACTTGGACCGCCTAACAATTTATGGAACAATGAATTTTACACACAGCAAGTCTGCCAAACTTTGTAAAAATTGTTCGGTTGTGATTCATGCAGATGTTTTTATCAGAATTCAGGAGTTTATACCATAACGGCTCATTTCATAGACGGTAGACGAATAATTTAAGAAATTAAAATTCAAGAGAAGAGCCGTTGGCATATACTAGTAGGTAGCTAGACCACAGGGCCGAGGGACCCTGCTACAACTCATTTTCTTTTAATTTTAATTACCATGGGCGGCAAAACATCCCTTTAATTGTGTTTAATTACTAACAAAATTAATTAAACCATATAATAATGGAAAATGATTAGTAAAGATGAGGTAGGGTTACCCATTAATCATTATTTCTACTCTGTTTCTCCCCTTAAATACTAACTCCTCTCCTGCTCATCCACTCACACTCCACTCTATCTCTCTCCTACACAAAAAAGAGAAAAAAAAAAAAAAAAAGGGAAAGATGGGAAAAGAAGAAGTTTCAGAGCAAGGTCATGAGTATTCCGGCAAGGACTATCAGGACCCACCGCCGGCAGACTTTATTGGGATTGATGACTTGGGTAAATGGTCATTTTACAGAGCTCTCATAGCTGAGTTTATAGCCACCTTACTGTTTCTTTACATCACTGTGTTGACTGTTATTGGTTACAAGAGCCAGTCTGCTACTGATGAATGTGGTGGTGTTGGGCTTCTTGGGATTGCATGGGCCTTTGGTGGCATGATCTTTATTCTTGTGTACTGCACCGCCGGTATCTCTGGTCAGTACTCTTAACTCTCCTCTCTTTCAATTCTAGATACCATATCATATACTTGTGTATTGTTTAGGACTAGAGAAGAGTACTCAAGAGTGTGGTATTATTAGGCCGTGGCGGAACCAGCAAGGGTCTAACTCGAATTAAAATAAATACTTACGAAACTTGAACAATTAGTGAATTTTTATATCTCAAGTCATGTGTCGTTACTTAAAACTAGTATGAATTTCACTTTAATTGTCAAAAAAATTTGAACAGACATGAAATTTTATTGTTAAATATTTAAGTTTGACACTATTTTAAACTCTTAGTTCCAACTTAATATGTTGTGTACGATGCCTTGAAATCATTAAATCAAACATGTGTTCTTAAAAAAACTGCAGGAGGACACATCAACCCAGCAGTAACATTTGGATTGTTCTTGGCAAGAAAAGTGTCACTAATAAGAGCTGTGATGTACATGGTAGCACAGTGTTTAGGAGCAATATGTGGAGTAGGTTTAGTTAAGGCTTTCCAGAAGTCATACTACAATAAGCATGGTGGTGGGGCTAATGAGTTGGCTGATGGCTACAACAAGGGCACTGGTTTAGGAGCTGAAATTATTGGTACTTTTGTTCTTGTGTACACTGTTTTCTCTGCTACTGATCCCAAGAGAAATGCCAGAGATTCTCATGTCCCTGTGAGTAACAAACTTTTCACTGTTTCAAACTTATTAATTTTTGTAATTTATAACCAAATAAATTTATTTATTTTTGTCGTAAAGTTTGTTTCGGATTTCATAAATTTGACATTTACTTTGAATAACTCAGGTTTTGGCTCCACTTCCCATTGGATTTGCTGTGTTCATGGTTCACCTTGCAACCATTCCCATCACCGGAACTGGTATTAACCCTGCTAGAAGTTTTGGAGCTGCTGTTATTTACAACCAAGACAAGGCCTGGGATGATCAAGTAAATACATATGAGCTAGCTCTCCTTGTTAATAAAAACTATATATCGATTAAATCTATTACTGTTTGCTAATATGTTACAATTTTTTTCAGTGGATGTTCTGGGTTGGACCCTTCATTGGAGCAGCCATTGCTGCATTCTACCATCAGTACATTCTGAGAGCAGCAGCAATCAAGGCTCTTGGGTCTTTCAGGAGCAATGCCTAAAAGTTTTAAGTTGTTGTGCACATGATCCAATATTTGTGGCATGAGTCCTGTCTCTGTTCCTAGCTCCTTATATAAATGAAGCTAATTCAGTTGGAGCTAAAAGGAAAATGAACCATGGAATTGTAGATAATTTGGATTTTATTTATGTTTTCTTTTATTTGTATGAGAATATTAAGTTTGTAATTTTCTCTTTGTTGTATTTGTATTTTCTGTGGTGTTGTGATCTTATGGATCCTTTAATAATATTCTCTATATATCCTTTTCTCTTTTTGTTCCCACTTAAATTATGTACTAAAGTAATGTTTCAAAATGCGTAAGTATAAATGGTTTATGTTCTTTATCTCGAATATATATAAACGAGATTGTACGTGTGTGTATACATAAATAAGATTAAGTTATCAGCAGAACAAGAACATCCTTTTTGTTATGTTTTATGTATTTTTGGGAGAATAGCATTCTTATCTTGATCAATATCGGATCATTTAAAAAAATATGGTGCTAAAGTTGAATGAGTAAATTAATAGTTCGAGTGTAGTGAGATCAAGATGAAATGTGCATATTTTTTGTTGTTTAAAATAATAGTTGTAGGTGACCAGTCCAGATCAAAAAAGTAAAACAAGTTTGTTGGATTCCTAGTGTTTTGTTTAGAATGGAATAAATATTGGGTGTCTTGCTAATCAACCTTATCTTCTCTAAATTGTTATATAATTTTGTTTAGGGACCCTCAGCTAATCAACCTTATCTCCTCTTAATTATTATATAATTTTGTTTATCGTGCTCGCTTTAAAAAAATGTTTAGTTAGGTTGTGATTTGGCTGCTTCATAATGCACTTTCGTCCTTTAACTATGGGAGAGGGTCGGATGCACTCATGTATGTGCTTTCTTAACTTGTACTACCGCCCCAGTTTATAAGAGTTTGTTTGACTTTGACCGAAATTAAGAAAATGTAGTAAAAAAAGTGTAAAGTTAGTTGAATGGTTGGTAAATTGGTGAGACCTATCAATATTTAATATAGTAATAGATTTGAGATAATGGTTGAAAGTAATAGGTGTAATAGTGTTTATTTAATATAAAAAAAGAGTATAAAATGGAGAAGTAGTGGGTGTAATAGTGAAAAATAGTGTTCAAAAATAATAAGGATCGTATAAAATGAGACGGAGGGAATGGTTTATGTTGGGTTATCATGCTCATTATTTGTTGTAAAAACTAATAATAGTACTCCCTTTATTCCAAAAAACTATTCTCATTTTCCTTGGACACGTTTGCCAACGCACACTTTTAATCGTTAATATCTTTAATTTCGTATTAGTTTTAAATATAAAAACTTCACTGTATTAAAGTACTCATAAATACTCATAAATACGAATCCAAGAAGATAACTCATGACTATATTATAGATTAGACGCAAATTAGTAATTTGTCTCATGTTATGAACAATCCCGACATATGAAATGAGAATAACATTATGAGACGGAGGGAGTATT
Source organism: Saposhnikovia divaricata (assembly GCA_036435485.1). Lineage (NCBI taxonomy): Eukaryota > Viridiplantae > Streptophyta > Magnoliopsida > Apiales > Apiaceae > Saposhnikovia > Saposhnikovia divaricata. The sequence goes on along the minus strand of CM071594.1, from coordinate 45,756,667 downwards.
AACTAATATTTTTTACCGGGCTTAATGTTCGGTATCTGTTGTAAAAACTTATTATTACCTATTTAGAGCATCTCCAATCACCCCCACCCCTTAGCTATAAATCTGATTTGGCAGAAATTTTTACCTAATATGCTGAAAAGTTATCCTCCAACGGTACCAACTGTTAGGCAAAATTTTAGAAAACAAGATACAGATCCTCTACATTTAGAAATCCTCTAAAAAATTTACATATCTTCTATTCTTGTGTCACATCATCTTTGCCTTTAATTTTACATAATCAGGATACATAAACATGGTTGGAGTAGCAAGGATTTTTACAGTTTATGTATTTGAGGTTTATAAATAATAATAAAATATTGTTTTTGAATAATAGCTAATCATTATAGCTAGCCCCATTGGAGCACAATCTCTTACAGGTTCAGCAAATTTTAGCTAATCATTAATTTATGTTATTTTAGCTAACCGTTTTAGCTATCTCCCTTGGAGATGCTCTTATATGGGTACATGACACTAGTATAATCAAACAAGTCAAGTCGAATATTGTTAGATTATACAAAAATTATATATAAATATTAAATATTTATATAAAATACATGTATAATATAAAAAATTTAAAAATAACAAAGGTTCAATTAGGTTCGTGAATTTTATTAGAATAATTTGAAACTCGAATTCAGATCGGTAAAGTATTGAATAGTTCGGACTCAAGCTCGACTCAATTATTAACAAACTGAATTTAAATATTTTATAAATCGAGATCGAGTAGCTCACGAATATTTTTACTCGTTTCCATCTCGGGTACATGGTACTCAACTACTCATTTAGACATTAACTCTTGCCTTGTAAGAGCATCTCCAAGGTATTCTTAAATTGATTCTTAACTTGAGATTTGAGGAGAGAGATGAAACCTTTTTACTCCAATAGATTCCTAGTGGCTCTTAAGAGCATCTCTAACAATCACTTAGTTGGCACTAAGAGTCTTTTGGAGCTCAATTTTTTCTCATGCTCTTTATAATTGGATTTGAAAGCTTATTTAAGAATTTATTGGACAATCTCTTAGAGCATCTCCAACAGTATCCTAGCTCATTCCTTAAATATAATATAGAAAAATTAGATCCTAGTAACTTAGGACATAGATAATTAGTTTCATCTCCAACAATGTTCCCTATACTCATTACTTATTTGATATTTTATTATTAAAAGTACTTTCTATTATTAAAAGTACAACATACAATAGAGAGAGATTGAGAGTGTTTGCAATTTTTTATAATAAAATATATGTAACGCCCCCATATCCGCCCTGACCGGGGACCCGGGTCGTCACATTGTCTCAATATCCTGCAGCACACGTCAGCGTAATAATAAAGCAAAATATTTAATACAATGGAGCATAAATGTCCCACTCCGCAGATCCAAGATCGGTCTCACACAATATTACAATACATCTTAGTACATCTTAGGATAATATCTTACATAAGTTCGTAAAAATAGAAAAATAAAGGTTCCAGCTGGATATTCTAATTCTTGTCAGCATAGCCCGGAGCTTTTCCCTTTCCTCTGGATCCCTGGCTGGACGTCTCGCCTCTTTCCATCTTGACAGCTGAATAAAATGTTGTAAAGCAAGAATGAGTAACTACGGTGCTCAGCAAGTTCTCTCATTCCTCGGTATATAAATATAATAAGATTTACCGAAAGAAATACTCAAAATTTTAAAATCGGATATCACAATCTGACTCTGACTCAATAATCATCTCGAAATCAGAATACTCGAAAGACTCATTTGATATAACTCTGATGACTCGTGATTTAAGAATAAACTGGTCTTCCGCCTCTCGGTATCTCGGTGGGGCGATCAACTATCCGACCGAGAATACCGTCCTCCAATGACACCGCACTTCGCCCGATCACGACTACAATACGATATCAACAATATAAAATATAAATGTATGAATGCTAGCATCATAGTGGGTTATTACTTCAACCCTGGCAGCATAGTACCTAAATCCTCGTGTCTGTATAACGGTACACGGGTCTCTCTTTCTCTATAATGGGCCTCTTTCCCAAAATTGACCACTAGAATACAGAATTCCCGAATATTTGATGAACAGATAACTTGAGATAATTCTTCCAGGAAAATATTTACAAATCTGGCGGACTGCTAGTCTGACTCAATTGTTCCACCAATCCGAACAATGGACTGAGGTAAATTCTCAATAATAATATTTTATTGATTGACACGATCAAAATGCCAAACCTTGACAATAACGGCAACTATCTCGAAACAATGAGAATAGTCTTAAAATGGAATGTTTTGAGTTGTACCGAATAAATAGTACTACTCGAATATTTACAATACTCATAATTGATGAACATTAAATAGAATATTTTTCACTTGATCAACGAGTGACAACTCTAATGATTCTAATTTTGTAACTCTTACTTGTTGATTCGACAGATGAACCAAATAAAAGATAATCAATAATTATTGTTGAATTTGTACAATAAATTCGACTGAAAAGAATAAATTTAACTATCTCGAACAAATGAGATTAGTTTCACTGAATCACAATAATAGTCATATCGAATTAATGAGATCGACAAGATAGCAATGAAATTGATTCCACGCTTATAAGGGATATAATTCGCAAGTAAACTAATTTTAATAGTAACAAAATATCGCAACGAGAAAATAATGCTCAAAAGAATTATTGCATCATATGGAGCAACAAATAAATCTCATAATTGACAGCTCGAAAATAAATAAGGAAGGAAATAATACGAACAAAAATACAAGTCTCTAAGAGTTAGGGCAGGAAGGAACTTGCCTCGATCTCGAAGTGCAAATAAATGCAGATAAAATTTGTACTCTACCCGTGAACTTGGCTTCGGTCTACGGCTCGGGAATTATTCTCTAAAAATGGCAACCAGAAATACGTGAGCGCTTCGTCAAAATAGAATATTTCTCAGCCGATAATATAATATTTAAATATAATAATAAAATATCTCTCGAAAATCTCTACGATAATTAATGGAAAATAATTCCCGGATAAATAAATCCCTCTTCAAACTCAGGAATTAAATCTAGAAAATATATTCTATTTTTAATTATCTGTAAATTCCGCTTAAAACGAAAATAGGGTTACCGAAATTAACGGCAATACTCCAGTTCTAATCTCATAAATAATTAAATATTACTCCGATTTTAGTCTCTAAAATAATCTGACTCGATCCGATTAATTAAAATAATTCGGAAACGCTAATTATAAATCTTCTAACATAATAACGCTTTTTAATCCTATTTATTCATAATTATTCCTCTTTTTTTATAAACGAATCAATATATTACCAAATTATGTCCAAATAATCACTAATTATTTCTAAATGATTGCTAACAATTAATTATTCAAATTGCACTTCTAATTTAAATTAGCTCTTATAAATTCTCTAAAATTCTCTAATTTAATTAATATTAATCTCACTACAAAATTATTCAAGAATCCATTTTTATTCCCATTAAATCCATATTTATTACTAAATAACTCGATTAATCAATTATACCATTATTAGTAAATTATTTATACCAACTGTTTTTAAATAACGATCCAGATAATTAAATCTCGATTATAACATCCGCCCATCAATTTCATTGTATTGTATTATTTTATTATTATTTTTAATCGGTAACAGCGGCGTGGGCCCCACCTGCACCACCACCGTGCGCCTCCCTTCCTCTGCACTGTCTCTCCCGTTCATCTCTCTCCTCCCCCGCAATCTCTCTCTCGCCTCCTTCCTCTCTCAATCTCTCTGTCCACCACCGTCTCTATCTCTCTCCCCTCTCCCCCTTCTCTCGACCTCCACCATCTCTGTCACTCTATCTCTCTCAGTTCATCTCTCTCTTGCATCTCTCTGAATCCCTCACCTCTGTCTATCCGCCCCTCACTCTCTTTCTCCTCTCCGACTCCTCCATCTCCCCGACTCAATCTCTCCGTTCTCTCTTCCTCTCTCAACATCTCACGCTCTCTCAATCTCTTTCTCTCCTCTCTTGCTATCTCCCCCTCCACCTCCCTTCACTCCCTCTTCGACAACAACAACAGCACCCTCCTCCTCCCTATTCCGATTCCAAGCATCAATCACCATAACAATACACAACCACAACATCACAGTCCCGCCTCTCCCCATTCTCCGATTCAACGCCGGTCACCACTCACAATACCCACTCGCGGCATCTCCCATCGACACACAACGGACCACACACCATCGAGCCTACCGGAAAATCAAGAAACGAAAGGAGAAAAAGAAAGTTTAATAATAAAACAATAATTACCAATGTTGAACTCTGTTTTGTATATATGTATTTGGTAGAGCGTTTTTTATTAAAAGAGAGAGACAACAAGGTTTGTGTTTTTATGAAAAGAAAAGGAGCTGTGTGTGTTGTGATATTGATAGTTGATATGGATATATGTATAACCGGGTTTTCTGTTTAATCATTTGAAGAGACAAAACGTGGGGGACAAAAGAAAGTGCCGTGAAAAGAGGAGTGTTTAGTGAAAGTTAAAGCCCGTGATTTGAGGAATGTTGCCTCCTTCTCGTGCTTAACGATCAGATTAGTTAAATCAGTAATATTAATCTCGTTTCTCCCTTGCTGGTCAATTAAAACGAAACTTTAATTTTCGCTTCCTAAAATAAATTCGACCCAAAAACTAAATTCTATTTTCCTAAATTTCCTAATTTTAATAAATACAAATAAATGTAATTAAATAGATATAATATAATATTTACCTACATATGAATATATAAAATTTTAAAAATTTACCAAAAACGCGCTAATTAAAATATACTAGTGCATCGCTCTTAATTAAAATTTAAATATCGAGTATGAAAAATTATTCGAAAATTCGCGGTTATTATAATATAAGTTAGGGGAACCTTAAAATAGGGGAGAGAATCCTTATTTTTAAGGTATGAGAGGAGTGTCCTAGTGATTTAAGGAATCACTAGGACATTGTTGGAGCACTATTTTTACACTCATTCCTTAAAATTCAAGTTAGGAGCATGAATAAGTAGTCTCTTGGAGATGCTCTTAGTTGGCTCTTCAATATAATATAAATTATATGGCTCTTAGCAAGTTAGTATGTAGATTTCCGTGTCAACTCTAACAATACTCCTTATCTTGACTCCTAACTTATATTTTATTAATATTTCAAATTTAACCATGACCTACATTCAAATCCAACCATGTGCAAGTGAATATTTTATGGTAGAAAATAGTTAAGAGCCATGTAGGAGCTCTTAACGTTGAGGAGAGAGAAGAGGCTCTTAAACTTTTTAAGAGCCACTAAGAGTCTCTTGAAGCCCATTTTTTTCCATACTCTTTATTTTTGGACTTAAGAGCTTATTTAAGAGTCTCTTGGAGATGCTCTAAATTCACTAAAATTCTCTCTTCTTTCCTCAATTTTAAGAGGTGCTAGCAACTCTTCATTGATATTAGAACATCTCCAAGAGTCTCTTAGATGATTCCTAAATATATTATAAATAATATGATTCTTAGTAAGTTAGGACATAAATTTACGTGTCAACTCTAACAATACTCTTTATTTTGGCTCTTAAATCATATATTATTCATATTTCAAATTTCACAATGGCAAAGATTTGAATTGAAACATTTGCAAGTGATTATTTTATTAATATAATAAAGTTAAGAGTTATGTAATGGTTCGTAAAGTAGAGGAGGGAAAAGGCTCTTATGATTTTTAGGAGTCTCTTATAACTCTATTTTTTTTCCTCCTCTTTATATTTTGATTTTAGAGTTTGTTTAAAGAAGTTCTGGGTTATATTATAATTTGTAACTCTATCCACTTTCTTATATATTTCTATGGATGTAGTTTATTTTTAATAATATAAAATGAAAGAATAAGTAAATATGATAAGTATCGTTGAAAATGAATCCACATTAAATTACTAAAATTTATTATTTTATAATATATTTAAAATGATTTAATAGATTTTTGAAGATGTTTTAAGTTTTAACAAGCTTTTAAAATAACATGCTCTAAATGAAAACACGGAGCCGCAGATTAGTATGGGACAATATGGTCGATCTTATTTTTATTATTTTTAAATAAACGTCTATAATCTATACTATTATATAAATTTCGAAACATTGAAAGTTTTGGTACCTGTTTTTTTGTACTAAGTGAATTTACTAATTTACCCTTCATTATATATATATATATATATATACTATTAAAATTCCTAATAAATAATAACATAATATGATTAATGGTAAGTAGTCGATTGCTTTTTTTCACAATTACTTTTAATTGAAGATATTATCTTTTATAAACACCCACTAATCTTCCATTCACAAATACCTATACTATTATATAAAAGCCGAAACAATAAAAGAGTTTTGGTACCAGTTTTTTGTTACTAAGTGAATTTATTTATTTACCCTTTATCTATATTATTAAAACTCCTAAAATAAATAATAACATAATATATTTAGCAAAAAAAAAAATAATAACATAATATAATTAATGGTAAGTAGTCGATTGCCTTTTTTCACATTTACTTTTAATTGAAGATATTACCTTTTATAAACACCTACTAATCTTGCAATTATTAATATATACCCGAAAATATCACATCATATTTTTCAATTATTAATAAAATATATTAAAAATGTGTATACGTTGTTTATAAAAACATCAGTCGTATCATATCTTACAATCATTAATATTTCCTTTTCAAATTAAAACATGTTACCTTTTTAATTTAAAATTAATCTTACAATCATTAATATATACCCGAAAATATTACATCATATTTTTCAATTATTAATAAAAAAATATTAAAAATTTGTATACGTTGTTTATAATAAGGAAACATTAGTATAATCCGTAAACATGAGTATATTAAATTATATTAAATTAAAATTAATTAATTAAAATAATGGTAAGTAGTCGATTGCCTTAATTAAATTATAATTACTATAAACTAATCAATTACCTTTTCACATAAATCGTATAATCTTTTTAATTTTCACGTTGCCTTTCTATTTCTATAGCTAAAATATCTTTTTTTCCAATTATATTACGAGCGGTTCTATTTAATACAATAAACTAATAATATTCTAATATTAATAATTAACTGATTTTCTTTTTTAGCTAAAACGTATAATCTTTTATATATTTTCTAACTAAAATCTCTCTTTTAATAGAAATATCACGTACAATATTAATTTCTTCTTTTCAAAAAACATTACGAGCAATTGTATTTAGTAAAATAACGTAATTAAATTATAAATACTATAAACTAATCAATTACCTTTTTCACCAAAAACATGTTACCTTTTTAATTTTCTTTAACTAAATTCTCTCTTATTCTAATCATTACACGGACATTATATTTAATAAAATAAAAGAATTATTTTATAATTACTAATAATTAAACAATTATTTTTTTCAACTAAAACCTATCATCTTTCTATATTTTCTAACTAAAATCTCTCCATTTTTAGAAATATCATGGATAACATTTATACAACTATTATCAAATCATCTCATATAAAAATTTAATCCTCCAAAACTAATATTTTAAAAAATAATTTAAATTAATTAAAAAAATTCATATAATATTTTAAAAAATCCGTGCATCGCACGGGTTTTAAGCTAGTATATTATAAAAGACGAAACATTAAAAGTTTTGGTACGGTCTAGTATATTACTTACCTTATTTAATTATTTTACTTTATTACCATTAATTATGTTACTTACTTATTAAAAACAAAACACAATCTTTTCTCAAAATATCACACGCAGCTCTCCCAACACATCCCTAAATAATAACTAACCAACTACCTTTTTCAGCTATTACCTTTTAACTAAAATCTATCACACGTAGCTCTCCCAACACTTCCCCTAAATAATAACTAACCACCTACCTTTTTCAGCTATTATCTTTTCTAACTTTTCTAAATAAAATCTATTTTTTCCAAATATATGATTGTTCTAATTAATAAAATAACTAATATATTATAATTACTAATAACTAACTGATTACCTTATCTAGCTAAAAGGTAATATCTTTTCTATATTTTCTAACTAAAATATCTCATTTTATTCTAAAGAATAATTAACCAATTATCTTTTTTAGATATTACTTTTTCTACCTTTATCTTTTCTAACTATAATATCTTTTTTCCAAAAATATGATCATTTTAATTAATGAAATAAACTAATCTATATCTATACTATTATATAAATTCCGAAACATTAAAAGTTTTGGTACCTGTTTTTTGGTACTAAGTGAATTTACTTATTAACCCTTCATTATAAAGAAAAATAAATACACCTAAAATAAATAATAACATAATACAATTTTGGTAATTAGTCGAGATATTACCTTTTATAAACACCTAAAAATATCAATCGTATCATATCTTTCCATCATTATTATTTTTTTTCGAATTAAAATACGTTATAATTAATGGTAATTAAACGATTAACATAATAAAATTAATGGTAATTAGTCAACTGCCTTTTTCACATTAATATAATAAAATTAATGGTAATTAGTCGATTGCCTTTTTTATATTACTTTTAGTTGAACATATTACCTTTTATAAACACCTAATATCTTTCAATCATTAATATTTTCACCTAAAAACATCAATCGTATCATATCTTTCCATCATTAATATTTCTTTTCAAATTAAAATATGTTACAATTAATGGTAATTAAACGATTAACATAATAAAATTAATGATAATTAGTCAATTGCCTTTTTCATATTACTTTAAGTTGAATATATTACCTTTTATAAACACCTAAAAACATCAATCATACTTTTAGTTGAACATATTATCTTTTATAAACACCTAAAAACATCAATCGTATCACATCTTTCGATCATTAATATTTTATTTTGAATTAAAACACGTTACCTTTTTAATTTAAAACAAATCTTACAATCATTAATATATACCCGAAAATATCACACTATAATTTTCAAAAAAAATATAAGACCTCAGAATATATAATAACATAATATAATTAGTGGTAATTAGTCGATTGTCTTTTTTACATTTACTTTTATTTGAAAATATTACATTTTATAAACACCTAAAAAGATCAATCGTATCATATCTTTCAATCATTAATATTTCCTTTACAATTTAAACACATTACCTTTTTAATTTACAACAAATCTTACAATCTTTAATATATATATTCGAAAATATCACACCATATTAATTCTCAATTATTAATAAAATATATTAAAAATCGTATACATTGTTTATAATAACGAAATATTAGTATAATCCGTAAACATGAGTATATTATATTATATCAAATTAAAATTAAAATACTTATTAAAAATAATGATTATATAAAAACATGATCATAATGTTAAATAAAAATATAATACAAGAAACCCGTGCAATGCACGGGTTATAAGCTAGTATATTATAATGCCTGGAGATCGGAAATGCACCAGAACAGTTTAAGGTATTTTTCTTGAATTTTCATTTTTTTTTATTTTTTTTATTAAAATTCTTTTCTTGCATTAAATAGCTATTAATGACAATTTAAATTGTCGTTAATTACACCTATTAAATATATATTTAATTTACTCTATTTAATTTGTTTAAAGATTAGCAAATTAGTTGAACATTATAGTTGCTATTTCAATATTAAATATTAATTATATATAGGTATGTTTATTTTTAGGTAAAATGATGACTAACAATTGTTTATATTGCGTTATTGTGAAAGTCGTAATAAATTTTTGGAAGTACAAGATATTTACTTAATATCTGGAATTGTATGCAAACAATACAGACAGATTTTTAATTTAGCACATGAATAAATAATACATGAATTATGATCAAATCAATTAAATTTAACAAATCCAGTCATTTATTGGAAGATAAAATTGATAAAAAAGCTATACACCCATTGTTTCGTTATATTGTGTCGAAATAAATTTTTATTGTATATTATGAGAGGGGTGTCGTCTTTAAAAAACGTTATTAACCTTAATTTCTCAAACAATCTTTATATTATCAATGATTGGGAGTCGTAGTAAATTATGGAAGTACACGGATTTTTACTTAATATCTAAAATTTGTAAACAAATCATGCACATGAATAAATTACACGCGAGTTATGACTAAATTAATTAAATTGAACTAGCCCAACCACTTTATCGGAAGATAAAATTGATAAAAAATTTATACACCCATTGTTTCATTATATCGTGTCAAAATAAATTAATATTCAAATTAAATAAATTCTTATACTATTATTGAACATGTATATTATGAGAGGGGTGTCGGCTTTAAAAAACGTTATTAAATTGTATTCAATATTTGTAACTTTTGATCATAAATATTGCGTTCATATTGTAATTTTTATTTTTATATGTTTATGATATTTTTAAGATTATCAAAATTTTGTATATAATAAGAGTATTTTTCCAATTAATAATTCATGTAAAATATTTTTAAATTAATTTTTTATAGAAATTTCATAAGAGACCAATCAATTTTTAAGAATAATAGAAATTAATTTATCTATTACAGTACATTTATATAAAAATTTATAAACCGCGCGAAACACGGATAAATTAGCTAGTAATATTATAATTACTAATAACTAAGTGATTATCTTTTCTAGCTAAAAGGTAATATCTTTTCTAACTAAAATATCTCATTTTCTCCTAAATAATAACTAACCTATTTTTTTCAGCTATTAACTTTTCTAACTAAAATCTTTTCTTTTCAAAAATATAGTCGTTCTAATTAATGAAATAAATTAATAATATTATATTTACTAATGACTAACTAATTACCTTTTCCAACTAAAAGGTAATATCTTTTCTATATTTAGTAACTGAAATATCTCATTTTCAAACTTGATTTTTTAATTAATTATCCTTACTTAAATCTATACTATATTATAATAGTAGAAACATTAAAAGTTTGGTTACAGTACCTATTGATTTTACCTAATTGCCCTTACCTAATTACATATAAAATTCATTCTAATAACAAATCATTTTCCTTTTTCAGGTTAAACATATTACCTTTTCTCTTTTTCAGTGACTAATTAATTTCCCTTTTTAGGTAAAACACAATATTTTTTATATTTTATCTAACTAAAATTTCTCTTTTTTTAAAAACTCTACGAGCTATTTTGTTTACACCTAAAACATGTTACCTTTATAATATTATCTTACTAAAATCTTTATTTTTTCAATTATATCACGGGCAATTCTATTTAATAAAATAAAATAATAATTTATAATTACTAATAATTAAATGATTATCCTTTTCAACTAAAACCTACCATATTTTCTAATTAAAATATCTCAAATATCACGGATAACATTTATATAATTATTATCAAATCATCTCATTTAAAAATTTAAGCCTCCGAAAATCATGTCTTAAAAAATTAATTTAAATTAATGAAAAAATTTATTTAAAATTGGAAAAGTTCATGCAATGCACGGGTTTTAAGCTAGTATACTTTTTTTTTTTTGAAAATTAAGCTAGTATACTTAAAAGTTAATAGTAATTTAGTAATCAAATTATTTGGACACGGCATATCTATACTATATTATAATAAGTAAAAGGGGGTATAATTTGTAGTTGGTTACCCCCTTATTTTTGGTTATCCCTTTATTTTTGGTTATCCTCATTCACAAACGTTAGATCTTCAATTCAAATAGATCATGACCGTTAGATACAACAATATTAAAAGTTGAAGGTCTAAGGTTCGAATCCCGCCAATAACATTTTAATATAAAATTAATACTAAATTATGTTATATAGAAAGGTTGAAGGTTCGATTCCCACCAACAGCATATTAATTTAGATTTAATACTACACTAAAAAAAATGTTTAAAATATTATATATACTAAACTATAAATAAATTTAAAAAAAAAATAAAAATAACCCGTGCTTTGCACGGACTATAAGCTAGTATTTTTAATCCTAATAACAATGCAAGCTGAACCAGACAAAGAAATTCTATATATATTTTATCCTAATAACAAAGCATTATAACCCGTTAATTTTTTTTGCATATTTTCAAAGGTCAAGTTCTCAAACACTTGTCCAAAGGTTAAGGCAATACCTCCTTGTGCTTCCGATGGCTTCTTCTTCCTATTGGTTCTTCTATTGTATTATAAGAATTGAGAAGATGTTAGAGCAAGCCTAATGATAAAGTTAAAATGACTAGAATTATTGCTATTCCCTCCGTTTCTCAAGATTCTTTACGTTGCCTTTTTGCACGGAGACCAAGGAATATTGTTAAGATAAATGAAGTAGTGGGTATAATATTGATTTTATTGTTAAAATGATTGAAATAGTGAGTGTAATAGTGATTTTATTGTTAAAATAAGTGAAGTAGTGGGTGTAATAGTGTAAAGTGTTGAAAAAGTGGAGTGAAGTAGTGGATGTAATAATGTATTTTATTATTAAAAGTTACTATTTATGGTATGTAAAGAAATGAGAGGGACGTCTCAAAATAGAAACTGTAAAGAAATGAGAGGGACGGAGGGAGTATAATTTAATATCAAAAAGTAGTTTTTGGTGTTAAAATACAACTAGTGCTCCAACGCTAGTTGCATTTTACAATCAAATAATTCCATAATTACTCAACATTTTGTCCAATTCATTCACTTTCTTTTAAAGTGGACCATCTTGTATTCCATTATTAGTTATTTAATGATATGGCATGAATGACCATATCCATCTTTGGTCCTAAATATAGGATCAAGTATCCATTTATGCATTTATCCATCTAAGAATAACTATGCATTGGAGTTGGATTTTATGATTTTGGTCCTGTATTATAGCTATAAGACTAAATATAACTATGCATTAGACTTGCCCTTACTTGCAATTATTAGACTCATCAATAAGCAACTTAAGTGGCTAAAGCCCGTTTTTTTTCTTTGACGAAGGTTAAACTTTTTATTAGATCAACCAATTATCGGGTGAAATTTTACAATACCAACTTTAATTAATTAGCAAAGGGAAAACCCAACTTCATTTTTTAATTATTTTGATTTTAAATTTAAAATGAAAAGTAAGAAGTTCTATTTCTCATCCTCACATAAATTAGTATCAATCGAAAACAAATTAGATTTTAAAAAAATACTACACAATATATTAGTTGATACTTTTTTTTTTTGACAATAGTTGATACCTAACATGTATGATATGTCTGTGATGTTTTTTTTTAATGTTATTCAAACAATAATGTAATATGAAAATATAAAAAAGGCGCGGAGATTGAACATCTTTCCATGTTCATTAAGTGTGATGCGAGAAAATTTAAAGTTTGAGGCCTCAAATAAATGAAAATTTATATTAGTAAATTATATTTCTTTTAGTTATTACTATATAAAAGTTTGAGAAAATTGGGACTGAGGTTATCTTGAGGGAAGAGTCCTGAGATTAAAAAATTTTGTTATTTTATAGTGGTCCCGCAAGGGCAAATTTGTAAATATAAAATTTTTTTTACAATAATTTATATACATACCCTTAAATTTATATTGAAAATTTTTAACCTCATGGAAGAACCTGAGGACAACCTCAGGCACATCAAGCCCTAAAAATTTTATACCTTAGAGCAAGTCCAACAATATCCTAGTTATTGAATAAAATTATACATCTATACTATATTATAATAAGCGAAATGAGGTATAATTTGCAGTTGGTTACCCCCTTATTTTTGGTTATCCCCTTATTTTTTGTTATTCTCATTCACAACCGTTAGATCTTCAATTCAAATAGATCATGACCGTTAGATACAACAATACTAAAAGTTGAAGGTCTAAGGTTCGAATCCCGCCAACAACATTTTAATATAAAATTAATACTAAATTATGTTATATAGAATGGTTGAAGGTTCGATTCCCACCAACAGCATATTAATTTAGATTTAATACTAAACTAAAAATAATGTTTAAAATATTATATATATACTAAACTATAAACAAATTTAAAAAAAATAAAAATAACCCGATTTAAAGTTAAAAACAAGAAAATCCTTACATGGCCTTTATATTCTCTCAAGACATTCGTCTCCGACTATCTGATAAGAACATTTATAGAGAGGTTATAAATTTACTCCATCTTTTGACCTAAAAAAAAAAAAAGTTTTACTCTATCTTTAACTTTTCAAGAATGATCAGTTGTACAGTTTTGAACCATTTTTATCCTTATGTACAAAGATTTTGATACGGGAGACAAAATATAACAATCTAGAAAGTATGGGAAACCAAAAATCGATTACATACAATTTATGACAACAATTCTTATTATAAAAAATTAAAAATAACCCGTGCTTTGCACGAGCTATAAGCTAGTTACCATAATTTTAGTACTACAGTTGTCACTTTCTAAGCATTATTGTTTAAGTCAATAGTGTATGAGTCACCTAACAGTTGAGACTAAGAGATAGCATTCGCTAAAAATTAAAATTGTAGAGTAACAATCTTTAAGGTTTTGTACTGTAATTGTTTAAGTAGAATTAGAAAATGTATTATATTTATTGTCACGCTTAATAGTTTATTATGTCAAATCTAAATGTATTAGTACTATATATTTATTGTCACGCTTAATACTTTAGTATTACAATTTATAATGTCAAATCTCTCATCACCCCACCTCGACTACTGACATATGCTTCTGGAATATGCCTATTGCCTAACTGTAGGATATCACTGGTATAGTTTCGATAAGAGACTCTGCTGTGCTTAATAATACATAATATTATATTACTCGATAATTCGTTTGTATAATGTATTTTTGTATTTTATATACATAAATTTGAAATTTAAATATAACTCATTAAGAATTCGTGTCGTTTATGATTGTGTATTTTTATTTCATATATATTTCATGTTGTATTTCGTATGATTCTAAATAAAATTAAAATATTAAATTTTTTGATTAAATTTTTACTAATTGACTCTTAATTTAATCTATATATATTATAATGCCAGGAGATCGGAAATGCACCAGAATCGTTTAAAATATTTTTCTTAAATTTTCACTTTTTCGCTTTTTTTTTTTAATTTAATTTTTTCTTGCATTAAGTATCATCTTAATGACATCTTAATGGCATCTTAATAATCATTAATTACACTTATGAATATATATATATATATATATATATATATATATATATATATATATATATGAATATATATACATATATATATATATATATTAAATTTACGTCATGTTCTTATATAAAAGATTAACAAATTTTATTTGAGCATTTTAATTATTATTCAAATTTAAAATATTAGTTATATGTATAAAACTAAGATTATTTTCATGTAAATTAACGATTTAAAATTGTTCACATTGCGTCATTTTTTATTACATGCTGAAGATTTTTGCAAACTTTTTTCGAACGGTTGTAGGACAAACGATCTTAACTTATCGAACAATATTTTATCAATAATTGTGGAAATCTTTAATAAGTTATAGAAGTATAATCTTTTGGTTAAAATTTAGAATTTGTACAAAATAATATTGACAGATTTTTTATTTTTTACATAATAAACTCAATCATTGTATTGCGCAATTAAGTCGATAAAAATGTTATAAACATGTTGTTTCATTATATTGTGTCAAAATAAATTAATATTCTAATTATCTAAATTCTTATGCTATTATTGAGCATATATGTTATGAGAGGGTGTCGGCTTTCAAAACGTTATTTAGTTCTATTTAATATTGTATTTGCTACTTTTCATATTATGATATTTCTAAGATTATTAAACTTTTTGATATATAATTAGAGTATTATTCCAACTAATAATTCATACAAACTATTTTAAATCACTTTTTTAGGAAAATTTTAAAATACCAATCTACATATATTATAATGCCAGGAGATTGGAAATACACCAAAAAAGTTTAAAATATTTTTCTTAAATTTTCACTTTTTTGATTTTTTTATTTAATTTTTTCTTACATTAAGTAGCATCTTAATGACATCTTAATGGCGTCTTAATAATCATTAATTACACTTATGAATATATATATATATATATATATATATATATATATATATATTTTAAATTTACTTCATGTATTTATATAAAAAATTACTTTATTTGAGCATTATAATTATTATTCAAATTTAAAATATTAGTTATATGTATAAAACTAAGATTATTTTCATGTAAATTAACGACTTAAAATTGTTCACATTGCGTCATTTTTTATTACATACGGAAGTTTTTTGCAAACTTTTTTCGAACAATTGTAGGACAAACGATATTAACTTCTCAAACAATATTTTATCAATAATTGTGGGAACCGTTATAAGTTATGGAAGTATACTCTTTTGGTTAAAATCTAGAATTTGTACAAAATAATATTGATAGATTTTTTATTTTTTATATAATAAACTCAACCATTTTATTGACCGATTAAGTCGATAAAAATGTTATACACATGTTGTTTCATTATATTGTGTCAAAAAAAATTAATATTCTAATTATATAAATTCTTATGGTATCATTGAGCATGTATGTTATGAAAGGGGCGTCGGCTTTCAGAACGTTATTTAGTTATATTTAATATTGTATTTGTTCCTTTTCATATTTATGATATTTCTAAGATTATTAAACTTTTTGATATATAATTAGAGTATTATTTCAACTAATAATTCATAGAAACTATTTTAAATCAATTTTTTAGGAAAATTTTAAAATACCAATCTACATATATTATAATAGTCGGAGATTGAAGTGGCTTTCACTCTAAGCTTCAAAACTTTTTTCTTGATTTTTCACATTTTTGATTTTTTTATTAAAAAATTTCCTTCATTTAATAGGATTATAATTAGTCATTAATTGTACCTTTTAAACTTATATTAAATACACTTTATTTTATACTTAAAACAATTTTTAGATAATAATTATTATAATTATCTATACAAAATATTTTAGTTGTTATTATTTCTTTATTAGAACATTTTAATTATTATATTAATATAAAATATTAATTATCCATATAAAAGTACAATTATTTCAAGTTAAAATGATAAAATAAAATTATTTATATAGTTCATTTCTAATCCTCATTCAAAATCACTGCAATTTTTTTGGGCAATAATAAATACGATTTTAACTTTTCGATAAATTAATAATTAGTGATCGTGAGAATCCTGATAAGTTACGGAATTATATAAATTTTCCAATTAACATCTACAATTTAAATTACAAGTAATATTATATAATTTACTTTTATACATCAACAAATTACACACGGGGTGTGATCAACTCGATTAAATTGAACCAATCCAATCTTTTTCTTTACCGATTAAATCATTGAAAAAGTTATATATTCGTTGTTTCATTATATTGTGTTGGAATAAATTAATATTCTAATTAAACACATTTTTATACTATTACTAATCAATTAATCGCGCATGTATGTTATGAGATGGGTGTCGGTTTTGAATAAAATTTTATTTGTTTTTTATAAATTTTTATTATAAAAACTATGTTGACATTGTAATTTGGTAGGAAAAAAAATAAGAGGCCTTTATGGAGTTTATGAAGTTGATAATATGTTAGAGGATCTTCATTTTGCTTAAATAATTAATTTTAAACAATTTAGTGTTTATTCAGAATCCAATAATTTTTAAATTCATTTTTATTGGGGATAGAATATAATTACATGTAAATATTTATTATAAGATTTGATATAAAAGTATTAAAATATGTGAGTACCATTTTGAACATGTTTCCATGAATTTAAATTTAATATTACATAAAAAAAAGTTCTTACAAATGCTCAAAAAAATAAACAAATTAATAGTTACAAGTGTCGGATCACCCCAAAAAATATTAAGCATGACTTACAAATGCATTTGAATTCTTTTTTGTTTGTCATACAACCAAATTTATCGACAAATTAGGTCAAACACACTTCTTATCACATTTACATTCCGCTTCTTTTCTTTGTCATACAAACAAATTTATCAACAAACTAAGCAATCACGTCTTTCATAACGGCATCGACAACAAAAATATTTCAACAATGTTACTTTTACTTATCCATTGTCAAACTTTACAAATGTTTATCAATATTGAATTCCAAAAGCATTTTTATGAACAAAATAAATGTCATCAATATTTTCAAAAATATTATTATTAACACTTAAGAGTTTAACTAAAACATGTTTTCTTTTCTTTTCTCTCTAATTCTTAAACATTCAAATTTAATTACATTTTACATAAATTTCAATTTATCATATCAACTTTCAAATAATAAAACTCAACGAACAATGATGTTATATATACATTTTGACCGATTAAGTCGATAAAAATGTTATACACAAGTTGTTTCATTATATTGTGTCAAAATAAATTAATATTCTAATTATATAAATTCGTATACTTTTACTGAGCATGTATATTATGATATGAGAGGGGTGTCGACTTTAAAAACGTTATTTAGTTACATTTAATATTGCAATTGCTATTTTTCATGTCAATAATATTTTTAAGATTATTAAAACTATTGATATATAATGAGAGTGTTATTACAACTAATAATTCATACAAACGGTTTTAAATCATTTTCTTTAGAAATTTTTTTAAATACATATTAATTTTTTTTATTAATTTATCTATCTTTAATAGTTAAAAATAAAATTTTATTAACCGCGCGAAGCGCGGCTAAGTTGTCTAGTAGTTCATAATGAGTTAGTATGCTCAAATCTTGTTTCTATATTCTTTTTGTAAAAATTACATATACAACATTTATTTATAACATGTTTTTATATAATTTTAAAATTTTTATTTAATTATTTATGTTCTTCTGGTAATTTCGTTTCGTGTCGTGTATTAAGGATAAATCCAAATTCGATACTAAATTTATTCGTGTAATTTTGATGTACCGAAAAGATAAAAACAAACACAATATTATCGAATCGTTTTCGTTTCGTATACGAAATTGCCGGCTCTACAGAATATAGTCCAAATATAATCCCTAATCCTTTCAAAAAGTATTGAAAAAATAAATTTAAGATAAATATATAATATATTTCTTTTTTTCTTTCTTTTTTAATGCGAAAATCTCTTGGCACCTCAACTCGACTACTGACATATATTTTCGGAATATGCCAAGGGGAAGAGCCCGGGTCCAATACTATAAGTGGGCTTTTATTGTATCTTCACACCCATAGTATCAAATAAGGAGCGAAGCCCACTCGGTATAATCTCGTTGATGAATTAATTCGAAGCTAATTGTAGTCTGCACTTGAATTTTGATGATACATATTTTGATGCCACTTTTATTAACCTCAATTTTGTGCACCCGTAACTTCTCAATGTTGTTTGATTTGCACTTTTCAGTCGATGGAACAACGAAAAGTGTCACGAATATTAGCCACTTAAATCATTTAAAAAATGTAAAAAGAATATCAATGTAATTTATGGTGAAATTAAGAGCCTGTTTGGCTCTCCTTATCCATCCATCCATCCATCCATTATATATATTATATGTCAACAAAGCCTTTCATGTCTATTTAGTAATTTACCAATATACCCTTCTTATGTAAATGTTAAAAAAACTATTGTTGTTGAGAATTGAACTCATGACCCCCTCCATCACACAACTTATGTTCACATCCATAACCACTACACTATAACCACTTTTGATAAAAATCATTAACTACATACTCAAAGAACCCGCTTTCCATATTTTTCTTAATGTTTTTTCAGAAATTTACTCACAATAAAACTAGCTATCAAAACATTTAATTTGCCCATCTTTATTAATGAAAGATATATTAATAATAATAATAATAATAATAATAATAATAATAATAATAATAAAATTTTATGAATGTATACGATACTAAACATGATACGAATTCACATGATACACGAGACATGAATTCATTTAGTGTCAAATTCAAATTTCAGGTACATGTAAAATAATATTTTAATGAAATCTTAAATTATACTCCCTCCGTCCCTTTAGTTTCTTAACATTTTCTATTTTGGGACGTCCCATCAATTCTTAACATTTTCATAAATAGTAAATTTTTAATAATATAATAGTACATATAATAATAGGGACTTGGTCTGACCAATTCTATTGTTTTATTTAATCGGTACCTACCAATTCTATTTAACAGGTCAAGTCTTAATATTGTTTAACAGGTCAAGTCTGATACACTAAAAATTAGGGGTGAGCAAAAAACCGAAATGAAACCGAAACCGAACCGAAAAAACCGAAACCGAAGCCGAACCGGCGGTTGCGGTTTTTGATTTTTAAAAACCGAAATTTTCGGTTTCGGTTCCGGTTTTAGGTTAAAACCGAACCGAACCGATTATTAAAATAAATATATAATTTATATAAATTTATAAAACTTTCTGGTGACTGCTCCGGCTGGTAACTTCTCATTTTCGTAAACTATATATATAGGTTTCTACTATCATGTAAATTGTATTAAAACTAAGATTATATTGCAATCAATTTACATATTACATGAGAAAGTTCTAATTTACTTTTGTATTAGCAACTGAGAGTACATTTTGTCATTTACTCTTATACATTGCACATTATCACACATACATGTATAAATTTTGTTAAAATATATTGTGAGCCCTGTATAACTTATTAGCTTACTAATGTCATATGATACAGTCATATAACATTACCACTAACATATACACACACAGTGTATTCATTCAAAAACTCAGTTACTTTGTTTAAAAATCGAGAACGTTGTAATTTATAAATTTAAAGTCTTGTAATATATTTATGATTTTTTCGTTCGGTTTTATAACCGAAACCGAACCGTTAAAAACCGAACCGAGCTTTTTAAAACCGAAACCGACGGTTCGGTTGCGGTTGCGGTTTTCAATTTTAAAAACCGAAGGCATGCGGTTTCGGGTTCGGTTTCGGGGCAAAACCGAACCGAACCGAACCGTGCTCTCCCCTACTAAAAATATCAGATCATCTTCTTCTCGATTCAGCAAAGCTCTATCACTTTCATCTCTAATGGAATCACAGGAAAATTCCGATTCAGCACCACACCCAACTGATGATTCACAAGAAATCATACTCTCTCCTTCAAATCCACTCCCTCTTACAGATTTAACCCAAATTATAATTGAAGACACTCCCGACAAAATTGTTAATTTGCGGAAGAAGAAGCAAAACGATGTGGGTGGGAAGGATTCCCAATCTTTCAAGCCTGTTCGTTCCGATAGATGCTTCTTGGTATATTGTGATTCTACTAACTTTATAATCTGATGCAATCTGTTTTATGAACCCATGTTTCAGTTTCTGGTTGTTGACATTCAAGGACAATAGATGTGCAACTTGCTCTTTTTCTGCGTTGGTCAGCCTCCTTGAATTGGTTGAAGCTGTGTTGGTAGACATAATTGCTGAAATTCAGGACAACCTTAACATAATTTTGGCCATCTTTTTTGTAAACTGACTTGGCATATTTGTATGTAAATTGACTATATATAGTCTGTAAAAGTAGTTTGAAGAATTTGGAGGGTAAAACTTGTAACCTTTTAGGCGGTAAGCTTTTAAAGTATGTATGAAAAGTTTGTAAAGTTATGTAAAGTGTGTACCAGATTTGTGGAGTATTATTTTATGTAAGTTTGCAAAGTAGAAAACACTTGTTTATTATTTTCTTAAACTCCGTGCCATTTCTAAATGATAAGAAACAATAGGGACGACTGAGGGAGTAATATTTATCTATGTTTGTTATGCTTATGACAAACACGATAAAAATGTACGTTGTATGTGTAGAAATGAGAATTTGGAAAATTGTTTACATTTGGGGCAGAAAATAGAGAATATTATAAAAAATAATAGGGGATTAGAATGGGGTCAGGGATTAAAAAATTGCTCAAAACAACCACTATATTACCAGAGACAACTCAAAATACTATGGATGGGCGCTTCACCCCCCCTCTACAACACATTTGGACCTAACAATTGGTATCAGAGCTATATGTTTAACATACAAAACATAGATCCTTGTGTTTAGTAGAAATCGTGAGTTTTCATTTTCTAGATCTACTTTTCTAAAATTCTGGAAAAGTGAGCTTTAATTCGTTTGTAGTGAAAACTCATCCGAAAAATTATTTAAATACTCCAGGTGTGATTATTTAGCTTGGGTGTATTTTAATTAATTTTTGTGAATTAATCTGGGTACTTTGATATTTGGTGTTCTTTAGTGTTCATCATTTGTTCTTATCAAAGAAGACGACCCAACAACTTTTTGATCTCCTTTTCAAACAGATAAATAGTAAAAGACTAAAAAGGTGTTTTTGGATTTTTGATTTGCATTATTCACGGTCGAAAGTATATCAGAACATACTCAGTACCTAGCACGTGGGTTAGGTGGGTTAGGTGAGTAAAGCCTCAAAAGTCAAAAAGGTGTTAAAGAGATAATATTGTTTATTCAATATTAAAGTGATCTGCAGCAAAATTATTCTAAGGACAAAAGTTCTACATAGAATTTCTACTTGAGATTTTCTACATAGAATTTCGACTTGGATAACTTCTACTTGGTGAACTTCGACTTGAGCAAAAACTTCTACTTGGTGGATTCGGGAAATTTTTTGGGTTTGGGATGGGGAATAGGGAATATTTTAAAAAGAATCCAGGGATCGGATTGGGGATTAGGGGATCCCCGCCCCGATCCCCGATTTTTTATAATATATATATATATATATAAATTCACGTCGTATGTATAGAGATGAGAATTTGGGAAATTGTTTACATCCGGGACAGGAATTAGGGAATATTTTTTAAAAAAATTGGAGATTAGAATGGGGTCGGAGATTAAAAAATTGCTCAAAATAACCACTATATTACCATAGACATCCCAAAATACTAGGGAATGGCATTTCACCCGCCCTGTCCGACCCTGATCCGATCCCCGCCCTGTTCGGTTCGGGAACTCGGGGAATTTTTGGGTTCGGGGGGGGGGGAGTGGGGAATATTTTAAAAAGAATTCGGGGATCGGGGCAGGGTCGGGGATTATGGGATCCCTGCCCCGATCCCCGATTTTATTTTTAAAATATATATATATATTCGTATGGGTATTTGGAAAATTCTCTTCTCTACACGTCGTATGTGTAAAGATGAGATTTTGGGAAATTTTTTACATTTGGGACTGGAAACAGGGAATGGGTATTTTAAGTTTTGAATAATAAAAAGTGGGTATTCAGGGCAAAAGCCCTCAGGAATTACGATATCCCGGCTAGATCCCCGTTCCCCGATTACCATACTTATGAAAAATAATATATTTTTTAAAATATATATTAACAAAATTATTAAAGATAAATATAATATTTAGGTATTTTTATTGTTGTAGATTTATAATTCATTTTAAAATTTAAAAATTTAAATAATTAAAGTAAAATTTAATTTTCATGATTTTAATTGTATCATTCATCTTTTATTGTAAGTAAATAATTTGAATCGCCATTTACAATATAGTATTAAATTTATCATGATTTATTAAATTAATTTTATTATTGAATGTATATATATTTTAATTAAAAAAAAAATAAGGACCCATGATTTATCGTGGTGATACCCTTTCCTTGTTCAAGGTGGCGATCGGAAGAAAAATGATCCATGTTGGGGATCAAGACAAGTTCGACGAATGCGTTTGAATTTGGACATCTATAAATGAAATACACTTATTGCAAACACTTGTGTGTCAATTAATTACCAAAAAAATAGTTACATCATTTTTTTATTAACTTAAAAAAATTAACTTAATAGTTGACAATAGTATGCTGTTCAATCCGTTGATAAATATTAGTTGAGTTTAACTAAAATTCAAAAAAATATGGTGTTAAAACATTGAAGGATCTCTCAAAATTTTCATGTATGAGAGGTATGATAATCTACGATTTTATTGTCATAATACTTGATCAGCTCATAACCACAACAACAATAATTGTATATAAATATTGAAATTCAGGTTGATGAGAGGTTATGAAACATGAATGTGAGATGATCAAAGAGAGGACGAATGAGCAAATTTGAGGTTGTAAAATATGAAAGAGGGAGGGTGGAGAAAATGAATGTACATATATGATGTGGTTGGAATGAGGGGAATATCTGAGAGTTAGTGAGTTGGTTATAGGGTGATCGTAAAGAGGTCAAAGTGAGGAGGTAGGTGGTTTATAATAAATTACGAGAGATATGAGGTAGTCATATGGGTGGAAGAGAAAATATATATTTACAAAATGTTGTAGCTAAGATTGAAAGAATTTTTAAAAAAATGTGGAATTACAATTAGGTTTAAATTGTAATTTTAAGATGAGTTCATTTGAGAAAATAATTTATATACAAGGTTATACCATATATGATGCACGAGTCTTCTTTAATATTATATATTTTTATTTGTTTTTGATTATGTATTCTAATAAAAATACAATAATATACAAGAAAGTGTCATT
Source organism: Saposhnikovia divaricata (assembly GCA_036435485.1). Classification (NCBI taxonomy): domain Eukaryota; kingdom Viridiplantae; phylum Streptophyta; class Magnoliopsida; order Apiales; family Apiaceae; genus Saposhnikovia; species Saposhnikovia divaricata. Next base: position 45,732,164 of record CM071594.1, on the reverse strand, counting down.
ATTGAATATTTAGAATTACTAATATAAATATTTAATTTTAATTTGTTGTTGACCGAATTCGAACCTTAAACCTTTGGTACTATTTCAGATATTAAAATATAGAGTATTTTTATATTTGGTGTAATGATTCTTATCTTTTTGCTTTAAAATGGTTCTATCCATTTGTTCGTTATTATAACCGATGATATCATACTAACAACTAACGAAACAAACTTTTAATATCTTGGTTTTAATAAATTAGTATGCATATTGGATTGTGTTCAAATACGGAATTTCCTAAATGTGTAATAATATGCAAACCATCTTAGTATACTTTATGAATTAGAAAATAATTATTTCCTAAATAACCTCAACTACAAAGTGAGAATCTGTTTACTAATTAAATTTTTTTAACGACGACTTTATTACGCAAAGAATTGAAAATCGTCATAGTATTTAATGAATCCAACTTGATTAACATGTAAACAAAAATACTTTTATCCCACTTTTCGTGAAAGAGGATTCATTTTCAAAGTTATAACTGACTTGCACTTACTCTCAACTTTTGTGCTTAACTAGGCATATAAAAACTGTTACAATTCGAATTTTGGTTATGAAAGAAAATTTAGACTACATGTACCAAACATAAAAATTTATTTTTGATGTTACATATGGTATTGCTGTTAATTTATATTCGTATCACCATAACGTATTTCCGTCACATGTGATGATCTGATGATTTTCTCATGCAAAAAGTATTGTTACAATAAACATATAAGGTATACTAACTTCATGGTGATTCTTTTAGAATTTATACTGAAAATGATGTTAAAGGACGTACTAATTGGTAAAGCAACAAAAAAATGCACGCTTTACGGTGGTAAAACTTGATAGCTAAAGATTAATTCTGATATAATGCCGTTCTTGGCCGTTCTTCTCACATTGAACAACAACTACTAAATACATGATCCTTTAGAAATATTTGGAATTTAGAACGGTTCTTAACTGCTGATCTTCGATGAGATCGAAGCACTTGCAAGATGGAGTAGAATGACAGAATGTATTGCAAGATCTAGAACATATTTTATGAATTAGAATGTGACCCGTGCCTTGCACGGGCTACCATGCTAGTTTTTTTTTAAAATAAGAACTTATTTCGAGAAAAAATTTTATATTTATATATTAATTTTTATAATCAAATATTTAGTAGTATTCTTTATATGCAGAAAATAAATAATTTATTTTAGAAAAAAATACAATTCGATATACTTTTTTCAGAAATAAGAATAAGTTACTTATTTACGATAAATAAGATTTGTCAAACGGGTGTAAGATGTAAGAGTAAGCGAGTAATGCTAAGGCTGAAGTGTCTCAAAAATATAAGTGAAGTTGAAGTATCTGTTAAATCTCTGGGTTTTTTTTCCAAATGAACTATTGATTTTTTTTAGAAACCTATCACTCAATTATGAATTTTTTTTTTACTCAATAATGTTAGGTTCGATTTTTTTTTTAGTTCAGATTTTGTCTTACTCAATAAATTTAGGTTCGGATTTGATTATTAGCATTATGTTATTTTTTTATTCACTAACATTAGATTCGGAATGAACAAGTCAATTGAAGATTTAATACTTAAAATGATGCATTACCGAGGACAATTTATTAAACTTTAATACTTGAAAATGATGCATTAAACTTTATCTTGAAAATAAATTGATTAAATTTAATAAGATAAAGTCTGCATTAAACTCTGTCTTGAAAATAAATCGATAAAATTGAATAAGATAAAGTCTAACTTGATGATGTATTAAGTGGTAAGTTTTCCTCTCTAATTCATCATTTTCAAGTATTAAAATTGCAATTGACTTGTTCACTCTAACATCCCTCTAAAATTTTGTTTTATCTTCCTATATCTTATTAAACTTTATCTTATTATGATTTTCAAGATATAGTAAAATATCGATAAATGAATATTCTATAAATAAATAACCTTGTTAAATGAATATTTTTTTTGGTCCCAACATAATAGAGACAGTGTATTTTTTACCTTGATTAATGAATAAAATATTTTGGTCCCAAACGTATTCATTTATCGAGGTTTAACTGTAAAGATAAATCATTAGAGAGGATAACTTAATTTTATTAAACTTAATTTATCGATTTATTTTCAAGATAAAATTTAATGTAGACTTTATCTTATTAAAATTTATTGATTTATTTTCAAGATAAAGTTTAATGCAGACTTTATCTTATTAAATTTAATCGATTATTTTCAGGATAAAGTTTAATCCATCATTTTCAAGTATTAAAGATTAACAAATTGTCCTCTATAATGCATCAATTTTAAGTATTAAAACTTCAATTGACTTTTTCACTCCGAACCTAAGGTTAGTGAGTAAAAAAAATTAACATAATGCTAATAATCAAATCCGAACATAAGTTTAGTGAGTAAAACAAAATCCGAATCTAAGTTTAGTGACTAAAACAAAACCGGACCTAATGTTAGTGAGTAAAAAAAAAAAAATTCATAGTTGAGTGGTAAATTTCTAAAAAGGTCACTAGTTAAGTGACAAAAAAATTCATTTTCTCAATGAAAAATGAGTTCCATGTATATATACTATCTATACTATACTATAATAAGCAAAAAAAGGTATATTTTGTAGTTGGTTATTCCTTTCATTCACAACCGTTCAATCGATAACTCAAATAGATGATGATCGTTGGATACAATACTAAAAGTTGTTATTTACCGTTATACCTTTATCCATTGGACTGCTTGTCTTGGGAAGTTGCCTGCTGCTCCTCGACTGATTAGGTTTGGCTGTAATGTGGATGCTCAGTGCCTATTCTGTTTTCTGTATCTCTGGCAAGGAAACATTGAACCATCTACTACTGTTATGCCCTTACTCGGAGTTCATCTAAAAGCAGCTTTTTCTTTACTGCGACTTGAACATTCAGCTTTGCTTCATTTCTTGGATGCATTTACAGGAACACATTGGGACACTAAATTTATGCAAACCTTTGAGGGAGGTGATCTCGTTGATTTCCAAATGCACTATTATCATACTCGGTGACAAAGGAAACAAGAGGATGATTTGCTTACACCTGTTGAACTACACCACTGTATCAAAGTGGATATACATAATTGAGCTCAAGCCTCTAAGAGCAAGTCGAACAAACTCTTTAGATGATTTCCAAAAATATAATAAAATAATGATTCTTAGTGATTTAGGAACCTTATTTTGTATATCAACTTCAACAACCCTCCTTAAATTCATTCCTTACTATTATTATAATAATAAATTTAAATCTAACTACTCATTTGAATTTCAATCAAGAGAGGGAAAGAAGTGTAAAAAGGAGAGAAATATTTTTTTATTGATAAAAAAAAAGTTAGGAATGACTAGACATTCCTTAAAAGTAGAGAATGTCTAGTGGTGGCTAGTAATTTAGGGAATCAATAGAAAGCTGTTGGAGCAAGGTTTTTGGTTAAGTTCCCTATTTTTTGATTTAAGAATTAAAATAAGAAAGCTGTTGTACTTGCTCTAAGAGCTAGTCCAATAGCTTCCCTATTTAGGTTCTTAACTTAAAATTTAAGGAATTTGGCATAAAATGGAACTCCAACAATGTCTTAGTGATCACTAAGAATCCCTAGCCATTTCCTATCTTTGGGGGACCACTAGTCATACTTAACTTTATTTTCATCAATAAAAAATTGTTTCCCTCCATTTTTTTTTATTAGTTGTCTTTATATCATTTCCTAGGTAATTTCAAATTTATTATTATTATAATGACAAATATTGAATATAGAGATTATTGTTGGAGTTGATATACACAACATGGTCCCTAAAATACTAAGAGCAAGTCCAACAATGTCCTAGTTGGTGCCCTATAAATATAATAAAATATAGTGTCATAGTGTTTTAAGTCATGATTTTTGTGTATCAATCCCAACTAGTGGTGTAAATGAGTCAAACTGTTCGTGAGCTACTCGAGTTCGGCTCGTAAAATATTCGAATTCGATTCGATAATAATCGAGTCGAGCTCGAGTGATAAGTGGATTTTATATCCACTTATTTTTCGCTAATTGGACCTAAATTAGTAGTTTATTCTTAAGTATGTTGTGATTTTTAATTCATATTTTTTTAATTAAGTTTTTGTTATGCAGAACTCGCAACTTTAGGTATTTTGGCAATAAAAGGCTAAAAACGGTGGAATTCTATCGCAATTTTATCAAGTGGACTGGTTACGAGAAAAAAGAATTATCATAAAGGAATCCTGAATGATATATTCTTAAATCTGGAACCCCGGTTGGAATTGATATATTTTTCGTTTCGCAAAAGGAATCCAGTTTTAGATCCTCAAGAGGCCGTAATTCGCACCTGGGCGAGCAATGAGAAAATAGAATTATCACAAAAAGATGGAAAGTGATATATTCTTAAAGAGAAAAGCCCGATTGGAATTGATATATTTTTCGTTAAGGAAAAGGAGTCCGGTTTTAGGCCCTCAATTTACCGCAGCTCAGGACTTAATGATTCATTTATATTAACAAATATCTTATTTAATTAGAAAATTATAATTATAAATATCTCATAATATTAGATATTTATTTTTATAATTTCGGAATTAAATTAAATATTTGTTAATTAAAAATTATAAGTTAAAAAAAAAGAGAAACGAATGATGTGCATTTTTAGCAGGTGGTGAAGGCAGTGCACTAAAGTAACAAGATAATTGATGTCGGCATTAAACAAAAAAAATAAAAGAAAGAGATGGTGTCAATTTGCAAAAGCTGTCGGCCAGAGTTTTCAGAAGTTCACGCGCCTCAACCGCGCGTGCGTCGCACGCGCCAGAAAAAAAGGCAGGAAAAATGTCGCGTGCAGCTCACGCCCGTGTCCTGCAAGTGGGTTTCAGAATTAGCAGTTTGAATTTTTAAAGTAGCAGTCGGCTGTGTTGCTCCATAATTGATACTTTCGGCTGTAAATAAATTGGGTGTTGATTGTTTTTTTTTTGTTTTTTTATTTTTATTTTATTAAGTTGGTGTGCTAAATTTGTACTATAAATAGGCCTAGTTCTTGAGCTTATTTCCACACAACATTTTGGAGAATAACATTCTCTCTTGTAATTCTCTCTATATTTTCTTTGTAATTTTAGTGTAATTTTATACACTTAAATTTTCTACAATTTTAGCATAAGTTTTATTTTGGTTGAAGAAATTACGGGAATCATTTGGAGTGCTCTTCTCTTCGGTGGAAGCTATTTCGATTTTATTTTCTAATTTATTATTTTACAGGGAATTATCGGTGTGCTCGTGGAAATTATTTCGGTTTTATTTCCTAATTTCTTATCTTACAGGAATTATAGAAGTGCTCGTTCTTGCAGTGGAAATTATTTCGGTTTTATTTTCTAAACTCTTATAATTTTATATTTTATTCATGCAATTTTATACCATGTTTTCAATTAATCCCAAGATGACGATTAGTTCGATTATGAACTAATCGCCGTATTGGGATTCTAATGGATTTATTTACGTAATTTAGTAATTCGATGCCTTAATAAATTGTGTTATGATAAAAATTCCGATTGCCTAACGTGGTTGCTCTTAATTTATTAGATGCGTAGCTATCATCTAAATTTTTAATTCTTAATGAATGCGAAAGTGGATTTGAGAATTTAAAATTTGCCATGTTAGCACAGGTTCGTAATTATCATATATAATTACGATTAGTGGTAGGGTTTTGAATCACATCGCCCTGTGTAGCCATAAACCAGGAATTTATTCGTAAACTAGTTATGTTTTCAAATCTTATAGACATATAGGGTTTAAGCATAAATGGTGTCCACGCAACTTCTATCTTTTTAAGTGGATGTTGTATGGTTTGATATAAGTTAAGGCTGAAAGGCGCTTATGTTAGTTTCGTGTTCCCGGCTAGCTTTTGTAATTATCAAAATCACTTTGAATTAAGGCATCAATTCTAAATGAAATAAATAATGAAGTTAGAATCCCATGTTTATCTCATATAATAATTCCTTATCATATTATTTGAAACGCGCTAGTCGTTATTTTATTAATTATTTGTGATTTGAAACAAACCAACCATTTTCGTTCGTTCAGGCTTCTATAATTAACCAAACATTGTTGAATAAACGTATTTACTTAATTACACCAAGTCTTCGTGGGAACGATCCTTACTTCCCTGTATTGCTTTTGGACTGCGTATACTTGCGTAGAGAAAATACCGAACAAGTTTTTGGCGCCGCTGCCGGGGACTCGGTGTTATTTTGTTTATGTGTTTTACTACAATAGAAGTTAATTTGTTTGACTTGAACATTTGATCTTATATTTTGAAGTGATTATTTGTGTTCAGATACTTGGATTTTTATGCTAACACGTGCTAAAGCATTAAAAGCCAAGCAAGTACTTAAACTAGCAAATACTCACAAGATGGACGGAGAAGCCGAAGTAGTTGCACCTGCAGCAGCAAGGGCTTTAATGGACTACTCGCAACCGAAGATTGATGACATTCAGTCAAGTATCATTCGTCCAGCAATTGCGGCTCCTACATTTGAAATTAAATCCAGCACTATTCAGATGGTGCAGAATCAAGTACTGTACGGAGGAACTGCAACGGAAGATCCTAACTTACACATTAGGAACTTCATAGAAATATGCGACACATTTAGATTCAACAATGTGTCAGATGATGCAGTGAAGTTGAGACTCTTTCCGTTTTCCTTAAGAGACAAGGCCAAGAGTTGGTTGCACTCTCTGCCACCGGGATCTATCACCACTTGGGCTGATCTAGCTCAAAAGTTTCTTAGCAAATTTTTCCCCATGGCAAAGACTGCAGCTATAAGGAATGCTATCACGCAATTTTCTCAACAGTCTGGTGAATCTTTATGTGAAGCGTGGGAAAGATACAAGGAAATGCTTCGGCAATGCCCTCATCATGGCATGCCAAATTGGATGGTCATAAATTGTTTCTATAATGGACTAGGAATGCAATCAAGGCCAATGGTAGATGCAGCTTCAGGGGGAGCATTATGGGCTAAAAGTTATGAGGAGGCCTACGATCTTATTGAGATGATGGCAGCTAATGAATATCAAAATCCAACTCAGAGGATGCCACAACAGAAGGTAGCAGGAATTCTTAATGTCGACAAAGCCACTTCCTTAGCAGCTCAGATAGAGGCTTTGAACTTGAGAATAGACTCTTTGACAACACAAGGATTTCATCAAATTGCTAGTGTTTGTGAGTTGTGTGCGGGAGCACATGAATCGAACCAATGTGCCATCTCAAACGAGTCGGTTCAATTCGTAAGCAATTTCCAAAGACAGCAACAACCAGCTCCAATTTCCTACCATTCGAACAACCGAAATCATCCAAATTTCAGTTGGAGCAATAATCAAGGAGGAGCACAACAATCAAATCAGCCCTACCAACAATTTCACAATCAGCAGTTTGGAGCTAGGCCATATAATCCATCTGGATTCCAGCAACAACAAGGGCACCAATATCAGCAACAATATGCCCCGCGACAATTTCAACCCCCAGGATTCCAACAACAATCCTATGGGAATTCTGGACAATCAACTTCTAGTGAAAAGGCAGAATTGGAGGAGTTGAGGTTGGCGTCCAAAAGCCAAGCGGCTTCTATTAAAAATCTGGAAACTCAATTGGGACAACTCGCTAGTTTCATGATGAACCGACCACAAGGAACACTCCCTAGTGATAATGAAGCTAATCCAGGGAGAAAGAACAACCAAGAGCACATTAAAGCCATCACTTTAAGATTGGGGAAAGTCACAGAAGGCACTGAATTGGAAAGAGCAAATAAAATTCTGCCCGATGAAGAAACGGAAAAAGTGAACTTGGGAAAAAGTGAGCATGTCTATCCACCTCCGCCATTTCCTCGACGTTTGCAAAAACAAAAACTGGACAAGCAGTTTGGCAAATTTCTTGAAGTCTTTAAGAAATTACATATCAACATTCCATTTGCTGAATCCCTGGAACAAATGCCGAGTTATGCCAAGTTCATGAAGGGCATTCTATCGAGAAAGATAAAACTTGAGGACTTAGAAACTGTTGCTTTGATAGAGGAGTGTAGTGCGGTATTGCAACAAAAGTTACCGCCTAAGCTAAAAGATCCTGGCAGTTTCACCATACCATGCACCATTGGGAATTTGTCTTTTGACAAATGTTTATGTGATTTAGGAGCAAGCATCAACCTCATGCCATACTCAGTTTTCTTACAACTTGGCCTTCCTGAGCCAAACCCGACGAACATGTCACTTCAGTTGGCTGATCGCTCTATCACTTATCCTCGGGGAGTTGTTGAAGATGTCCTAGTGAAAGTAGACAAACTTATCTTCCCAGCTGATTTTGTCATACTTGATTTCGAAGAGGACAAGAAGATTCCGATCATTCTTGGTAGACCATTCTTGGCGACAGGACAAACATTGATTGACGTCCAAAAGGGGTAACTTAAAATGAGGGTGCATGATCAAAATGTCACTTTCAACGTTTTTAAAGCCATGAAGTTTCCAACAGAAGAAGAACAGTGTCTGAAGGTAGACTTGATTGAGTCTACGGTACAAGAAAAGTTGGATCACATGTTCATGAATGACACTTTAGAAAAGGCCCTTAGTGGAAGGTATTCATTAGATGAAGATGACATAGATGAACAATTACAATATCTGGATGCTTTGCCGTGGCAAAGAAAATTTGAAAGACCAGTTGAATCATTGGATCTTCCAGAACTAAAAGGGCCGCATCAGCAAATGAAACCATCTATCGAGGAAGCTCCAACTCTAGAGCTCAAACCACTTCCTAATCACTTAAAGTATGCTTCTCTTGGTGAATCATCTACCTTACCTGTGATTATATCTGCTAACCTTTCAGACTCTGAGGAAGACAAGCTTTTAAGAGTCCTGAGGGAATTCAAAACAGCCATTGGTTGGACCCTAGCGGATATCAAAGGCATCAGCCCAGCTTATTGTCAACATAAAATTCCATTGGAAGAAGGCAGTAAACCAACAGTGAAGCATCAAAGGCGGCTAAATCCTCTTATGAAGGAGGTAGTGAAGAAAGAAATCATCAAGTGGCTGGATGCAGGGATTATCTATCCCATTTCTGACAGTGCATGGGTGAGTCCAGTGCAATGTGTGCCGAAGAAAGGAGGCATGACTGTGATTACCAATGAAAAGAATGAACTCATCTCTACTCGCACAGTCACCGGTTGGCGAATCTGCATGGACTACCGGAAGTTGAATAAAGCCACAAGGAAGGATCATTTTCCCCTTCCTTTCATTGATCAGATGCTAGATAGACTAGCCGGCCATGATTATTACAGCCTCCTGGATGGGTATTCTGGATATAATCAAATTTGCATTGCTTCTGAGGATCAGGAGAAAACAACATTTACATGCCCGTTCGGCACTTTCGCCTTTCGGCGGGTTTCTTTTGGCTTGTGTGGAGCACCTGGTACTTTTCAAAGGTGCATGATGGCCATTTTCTCAGACATGATTGGCAAGACTGTTGAAGTCTTCATGGATGACTTCTCGGTATTCGGTCTATCTTTTGATGAATGCTTGCAAAATCTTGGCTCAGTGCTGAAAAGATGCGTGGAAACTAACCTAGTGCTCAATTGGGAGAAGTGCCACTTCATGGTACAAGAAGGAACTATTCTCGGGCACAAGGTGTCAAGCAAGGGTCTAGAAGTGGACAGAGCAAAGATAGAAGCTATTGAAAAGCTGCCGCCACCTAATTCAGTGCGAGGGATTCGCAGTTTCCTTGGGCACGCAGGTTTCTACAGGCGTTTTATCAAGGACTTCGCAAAAATTTCCAAACCTTTATGTCAGCTGCTGGAAAAAGATATTCATTTCAAATTTGACCAAGAATGTCTTACAGCATTCGAGACTCTGAAGAAGAAATTGATTTCAGCACCCGTGATCATTGCTCCAGACTGGAGTGATCCTTTCGCTATGATGTGTGATGCTAGCGATTACGCAGTTGGGGCCGTTCTTGGCCAAAAGAAAGATAAAATGTTTCATGTCATCTACTATGCAAGCAAAACCCTCAGCGATGCTCAATTAAACTACACTACCACTGAGAAGGAGCTGTTAGCCATAGTTTATGGTTTTGAAAAATTCCGTTCATACTTGCTTGGCGCAAAGGTGACTGTGTACACTGATCACGCGGCTGTCAGATATCTGCTCTCTAAAAAGGACTCCAAACCTAGGTTGATTCGATGGATTCTTCTACTGCAAGAATTCGATGTGGAAATCAAGGATAGAAAAGGGACAAAAAACCAAGTAGCCGACCATCTCTCACGATTAGAAGACCTTGGGAAGACATCCCAAGACAAAACCGTCATTAATGAATCCTTTCCTGATGAACAGTTGTTTGGGATACAAGAAGAAGAGCCTTGGTTTGCAGACATTGTGAACTTTCTGGTGAGTCGAGTGATTCCTCCCGAGCTCTCTTTTGCACAAAGAAAGAAATTCTTGCATGAAGTCAAATGGTATCGTTGGGACGAACCATATCTGTTTAAACAAGGAGTAGATCAGGTGATTAGGAGATGTGTTCCATACAGTGAAACAGAGGCTATTCTAAGGGATTATCATGCCACGACATATGGTGGCCATTATGGAAGTGAAAAGACCGCAGCTCGAATTCTTCAAGCGGGATTTTATTGGCCATCCCTTTTTAAGGATGCCCATCAGTTTGTGCTGAAGTGTGATCGTTGTCAGCGTGTTGGTAACATATCTAGGAGGGATGAGATGCCCCTCAATATAATGCTAGAAGTGGAAATCTTCGATGTTTGGAGCATCGATTTCATGGGACCATTCATTTCCTCATGTAGCAACCAATACATCTTGCTGGCCGTTGATTATGTTTCCAAATTGGTTGAAGTCAAGGCACTTCCGACCAATGATGCCAATGTCGTGCTCAATTTCCTTCACAAGAACATCTTCACAAGATTCGGCACTCCTCGAGTAATCATAAGCGATGAAGGTACTCACTTTTGCAATCGCAAATTCAATAATCTTATGGCAAGGTACAACATCAACCACCGGGTAGCTACGGCATACCACCCGCAAACCAATGGCCAAGCCGAGGTATCTAATCGCGAGATTAAGCGCATTCTGGAAAAAGTGGTGAATCCTTCGAGAAAGGATTGGTCTTTGAAACTCGATGAAGCCGCATGGGCTTATCGTACAACATATAAAACACCCTTGGGTATGTCACCATATCAGCTTGTCTATGGGAAGGCTTGTCATCTGCCTGCCGAACTAGAGCACAAAGCTTATTGGGCGCTGAAGAAGTTGAACTTTGACTTATCAACTGCAGGTGAGAAAAGAATGCTTCAGATCAATGAATTGGATGAGTTTCGGCTACAGGCTTATGAAAATCACAAGTTATACAAGGAGAAGGTCAAGAGATGGCATGACAGACGTTTGGTGCAAAAGTCTTTTGTACCGGGACAGTTAGTCTTGCTGTTCAACTCTCGTCTCAGACTTTTCCCAGGGAAACTTATGTCAAGGTGGTCAGGACCATTCACGGTTAAAACAGTGTTTCCACATGGTGCAGTGGAAATTTTTGATAAAACACCGGAAGCGGCTTTCAAAGTAAATGGACAGAGGTTGAAGCCATATTTTGGTGAACATGTGAATCGCGAAGCGGAAACCACGGTTCTTGGTACTACCAATTGAAGTGCGAAGGTGAAGTCAAGCTAGCGACAATAAACAAGCGCTTCATGGGAGGCAACCCATAGGTTTGGTTTTTATGTGTGGTTTGATTTGGTGTGATTTTGTATAGTATTATGTCGAGGGTGCAGGTCATTGACGAGTCACAGGAGCTGGCTTTGCAAAAGATACAATTTTCTTTCGAGGTAGACTGGGCTCAATTTGGAGCTCATGCAGCATTTCCACCACTTGATTCACAACCCGAGGAGGGTGACGATGCCGACAGTTAGGGGAGTTCTCTGTTATCCTTTATCTATACCTTCAATGAGGACATTGAATATTTTAAGTTTGGGGGTGATTTAGGATAATTGATTAATTGAGTCATAGTATGCATATAGTTTCATATAGTTCATAATATACCATGCTAGTATAATTTCATATACTTCATATAAAATAATAAATAAATAAATAAATAATAATAAAAAAAATATTGCATAATCATGATTAGTTGCATATCATATTTTCATTGATCCCGTAGCGCTTGGTAGTTCCGTTTAGCAGCCAATAATGAATTTGAGTGTGTTAATGATGAATAGAGGGCTGATTTAAATACTTATGAATTGACATACATGTTACAGAAACACAATCTTTACACAACTCATCGTTTGCTTTTGGGCTAGGTTGAGGTCATGCCTGTTTGGTTGTTTAAAGATTTAATCACTTGTTTATAATTAAAATGTTCTGTATTCCCTTGATAGTGTAAGAACACTAAAATATAAGTTTGGGGGAAACCAGGGATTTCATGCTCGTTGTTTAGTTGATTAATGGCTAGACGTCAAATGGCTAGTAGCCGCTCATAATTCATGAGTAGTCTAGGGTTGGATGAGAATACTCATTCCAGATTATTAAAAAAAAAAAAAGAGTTTTGTGAGAGTGTGAGAATGCAGAATTGGCCAGGGTGAGCTCTTTAATACTCGAGCAATTAAGTTCGCGGGGACTCAAGCCTAGTGACCTAAGACTTTTCCGGTCTGGGATCCACTAACCTAACGCTCGCTACATGGGTATTATTGTATAAGCCTTTTGGGGTCTCATCCATTGCACGGTCAATTAAGCATGTGTGTTGTGTATAGTATTTTGTGTAATAGTTGTTAATAATAAAACATGAATTCCTGTCTAACTCAAATGATGATGGAGGTGTTTCTAGGTTATGAAGTGTCTATCGTTCATTCTAATTATAAACTTGTGATTGTCTTGACGAAGAATATGTATGGTTTTGATCTAGTGTTAGAAGTATTTTTTATGAGCATTGCACACACGCACGTTTCTGTACTTGTAAATGTTAATATGCTGATTTTTAGTCGATCTCTATTTGGAGTTATCACATTCTCTGAGACACTCTGCTAATTTGGTTTTTGCTTTGCCTATGGGATCCTTGCATCGTTTGCATTCATGCATTTAGAGGTAGTCGAGTCTGTTTTCGCTTGAGGACAAGCTTCAGTTTAAGTTTGGGGGTGTTTGATAAGTGGATTTTATATCCACTTATTTTCCGCTAATTGGACCTAAATTAGTAGTTTATTCTTAAGTATGTTGTGATTTTTAATTCATTTTTTTAATTAAGTTTTTGTTATGCAGAACTCGCAACTTTAGGTATTTTGGCAATAAAAGGCTAAAAACGGTGGAATTCTATCTCAATTTTATCAAGTGGACTGGTTACGAGGAAAAAGAATTATCATAAAGGAATCCTGAATGATATATTCTTAAATCTGGAACCCCGGTTGGAATTGATATATTTTTCGTTTCGCAAAAGGAATCCAGTTTTAGATCCTCAAGAGGCCGTAATTCGCACCTGGGCGAGCAATGAGAAAATAGAATTATCACAAAAAGATGGAAAGTGATATATTCTTAAAGAGAAAAGCCCGATTGGAATTGATATATTTTTCGTTAAGGAAAAGGAGTCTGGTTTTAGGCCCTCAATTTACCGCAGCTCAGGACTTAATGATTCATTTATATTAACAAATATCTTATTTAATTAGAAAATTATAATTATAAATATCTCATAATATTAGATATTTATTTTTATAATTTATGAATTAAATTAAATATTTGTTAATTAAAAATTATAAGTTAAAAAAAAAGAAACGAATGATGTGCATTTTTAGCAGGTGGTGAAGGCAGTGCACTAAAGTAACAAGATAATTGATGTCGACATTAAACAAAAAAATAAAAGAAAGAGATGGTGTCAATTTGCAAAAGTTGTCGGCCAGAGTTTTCAGAAGTTCACACGCCTCAACCGCGCGTGCGTCGCACGCGCCAGAAAAAAAGGCAGGAAAAATGTCGCGTGCAGCTCACGCCCGTGTCCTGCAAGTGGGTTTCAGAATTAGCAGTTTGAATTTTTAAAGTAGCAGTCGGCTGTGTTGCTCCATAATTGATACTTTCGGCTGTAAATAAATTGGGTGTTGATTGTTTTATTTTTTTTTTATTTTTATTTTATTAAGTTGGTGTGCTAAATTTGTACTATAAATAGGCCTAGTTCTTGAGCTTATTTCCACACAACATTTTGGAGAATAACATTCTCTCTTGTAATTCTCTCTATATTTTCTTTGTAATTTTAGTGTAATTTTATACACTTAAATTTTCTACAATTTTAGCATAAGTTTTATTTTGGTTGAAGAAATTACGGGAATCATTTGGAGTGCTCTTCTCTTCGGTGGAAGCTATTTCGATTTTATTTTCTAATTTATTATTTTACAGGGAATTATCGGTGTGCTCGTGGAAATTATTTCGGTTTTGTTTCCTAATTTCTTATCTTACAGGAATTATAGAAGTGCTCGTTCTTGCAGTGGAAATTATTTCGGTTTTATTTTCTAAACTCTTATAATTTTATATTTTATTCATGCAATTTTATACCATGTTTTCAATTAATCCCAAGATGACGATTAGTTCGATTATGAACTAATCGCCGTATTGGGATTCTAATGGATTTATTTACGTAATTTAGTAATTCGATGCCTTAATAAATTGTGTTATGATAAAAATTCCGATTGCCTAACGTGGTTGCTCTTAATTTATTAGATGTGTAGCTATCATCTAAATTTTTAATTCTTAATGAATGCGAAAGTGGATTTGAGAATTTAGAATTTGCCATGTTAGCACAGGTTCGTAATTATCATATATAATTACGATTAGTGGTAGGGTTTTGAATCACATCGCCCCGTGTAGCCATAAACCAGGAATTTATTCGTAAACCAGTTATGTTTTCAAATCTTAAAGACATATAGGGTCTAAGCATAAATGGTGTCCACTCAACTTCTATCTTTTTAAGTGGATGTTGTATGGTTTGATATAAGTTAAGGCTGAAAGGCGCTTATGTTAGTTTCGTGTTCCCGGCTAGCTTTTGTAATTATCAAAATCACTTTGAATTAAGGCATCAATTCTAAATGAAATAAATAATGAAGTTAGAATCCCATGTTTATCTCATATAATAATTCCTTATCATATTATTTGAAACGCGCTAGTCGTTATTTTATTAATTATTTGTGATTTGAAACAAACCAACCATTTTCGTTCGTTCAGGCTTCTATAATTAACCAAACATTGTTGAATAAACGTATTTACTTAATTACACCAAGTCTTCGTGGGAACGATCCTTACTTCCCTATATTGCTTTTGGACTGCGTATACTTGCGTAGAGAAAATAGCGAACATCGAGCTATTCGAGTAGTTGACCGAGCCGAGCTCGAGCTTCATATTACTCGATTCGTATGGCTCGCGAGCCTAATCGAGCTTATATATATATATATATATATATATATATAAATATATATATATATATATATATATATATATATATATATTTTATTATTTATATATTATTTTTATGTTATTTATATATTATTATATAAATATTTAATATTTTTATATATTAATCGAGTCGAGCTCGAGCCGAACTTAAGGTATTCGAGCTTTTGTTGATAATTAGTGAAATTGATTCGAGCTTTCGAGCCGAGCTCGAACATATCACATATGTGTCGAGCCGAGCTTCGAGCTTGAATTTTATGGCTCGGTCGAGCTCGAGCCCGAGCTCGAGCCCGAACTATTTAATCGAGCTCGAGCCGAGCCTGGTCAGTGTTCGGCTCGGCTCGTTTACAGCCCTAATTCCAACAATATGCCTTATACTTGTGCCTTATAAATTAAAATAATAATATATTTGAATTAGAATTGGAGGGAAGGGAAAAAAAAAGAGGAGAGAGAAATATAGAAAATGAGGGAAGTTAATTTTTTATTGTTAAAAATGATTTAGGACAAGTATAGATATGCCATAAAAGTAGGGCATGAGATGGATGTCCTAGTGTTTTAAGGCACCACTAGGACATTGTTGGAGCACAAAAAGTGATTAAATGTCCTAAATATTGATTTAGGACAATATTTAGGACATTGTTGGACTTGCTCTAAGAATCCTTATTTTATAATATTTATAAGGAACCAACTAAGACACTGTTGGACTTGCTCTAAGTGATTAGAAAGGATAACGAATTTGCTTCCCATTATGCTTGAGGAAATTTCTTAACATAGATTACATTTGTGTTCTTATTCTATGTTGAATAACATCGTGATTTGTATCTTGATGGTGAATTAACCTAATACGTTGGATGGTTTACATTCATTGTCTTGAATTTTTATAGTCTTTTATTTATAAATGATAGTATGATTAAGGAAAAAAAGAGCTTCATACTAAATGTTACTAATGAATAAAGCTACGCATAAGAGAAATGTTTTTTTATTCAATACAACATTAACAACTTTACAGGTGAGAAAACCTCTCCGAAACTCCAACTCTTACGACTTCTCTGTTAAATTTTTACAGAGTAAAATAAGATCCGGGAGAGTCATAACAGTTAAATTTGGTTTACCACCGGGAACATTTTATCATCTCCAAAGCAAGTGTTACATACCAAATGAATTTGGTTTACCAAATATTAACAACCCTTCTGAATCAAGAGGTGCAATATATTAGTGTCACGAATATTTATGAAGGCTTAATTATGTATCTCAAGCTTCTTGTGCAATCTTCAAGCATGACGAGAATGGCATGATTATAATTAAAGTGCAGAGTGGAAAAGAGAAGTGCATTGATTTCAGCTACGCTTCAGCACGCGCTTGGGACTTGGGCAATAATTCCAATTGAAAATGTCTGCATAAGAACTAGTATAACAATATTACTACACTCCCCATCACATGACTGGTTACTACCATAATGACAACTTTGCTGCCTCTTCAAGCTTAAGCTAAGCCCGATAAAGCTTCCTTCTTGTCTTTTTTTTTTCCCAATATTAATTTCATCAGATATTCAGATACAGAATTTTTAATCATCACTTGGGAATGTAATTACACACAAATAAATATATGTAATTACACAAATAATAGAGAAACAAGATTAGAGAGATTGATTAACTATCATCAGCCATGCAATGGATGATTACAAACAATATAAATCCCTAATTTTCTGTTGATCACCTTGTTAAACTATATATGATAAATAATTGCTTAACATAATGCAGATGCCCTACTCATATATCCATTCGACAAACCACTCAAGTAGAGAGCAGATCTGAGACTATGCCACTCCTATTCCTATTTAATTCCATATACGCCCTTGTAATGACACAAATAAACCCCTACTAACGGACCTGTCGAACTCAATTTTATTTCATGCAGCAGCAGTTATTCATTTGGGAAGATACCGCTCATATATGTAAATACGAAGTTGACCTTAAGGGTAAATTTTGGGAAGATACCGCTCATATATGTAAATACGAAGTTGACCTTAAGGGTAAATTTGGGGGGGGGAAAAAAAAGTATTCCCCTACAATGTTACCATGTAATGTTGTAGAGCATAACCCCATAATTGTGTTCCTCCTAAAAAGATAATGCCATCACAAGAATTGAGGTCCAAGCAACATTTTGACAGTAAAACACACTTCCCATGGGCCTATAAAACGCAGTTCAAGACATCCCAAATGATTCAAGACAAAACATATATCACCAATACTTAAATAATAGCACAGCAGTTATGTCTCCTCTTCTCCTACTCACCGTCTTTGCCCTACTGTCCATCACTATAGCTCAAGATCAATCAAGATCCCCCCATGGCCTCAGTCACTCAAGCCCAGTAGCCTTCTCCCCATCTGCATTTGAATTTTTCCACCCAAACAATCATCAGAATCCTAGCATTGAAAACCCATGCGCTGCATCAGGTTGCCCACCATTGCACTTATCAGCAACGGTGCAGTCAAGCCTGGCATATGACAGCAGATTTACACCGGATCACTACAGCCGTGGCAGGCGAATAACTGCTGCTGGCATTGCCGGAATAATCCTTGGCTTTGTACTTGTTGCGATCTTGGCAATGGGTATCTACTATGTCATGACCAAGCGACAAGCTAATATGAGTAAAAGTAATACTGTTCAAGCTGAAGCTTGATATGCTTCCATAGCTCTCAATCCTAGGCTAGCGATCATGCTAATTTCTGTTATGTATGTATATTCAGTGTCAGAAGAAGGGAAGCTGGAACATGTTTGATGCATATTTACCAGTCCACTGTGAGAGGACTACTTTATTAGATAGTTAAAATTTGTATGAGTTTCTAGACAAAACATATTGTTTAACTTTGTGAGACAAACTCAATGCTAGTCCAATGGTCATGGAGAGTAAGAATTTATTACACCACCATAAAGGTGTAACAAGTTCTGATGCAAGTAAAACATACTAAAGTTATGTAGTGGTGTTGCACGTCCAATCCATACTTCACTAGTATTAGATCGGCAGAACCACCACAGTTTAGTCTATGAAAATAGTCAAAGTCACATTATATTATCAACCTTTTCATGCTTGTTACGAGTCCTTTTTGGCTCCGAGATGCTAGAGGACCTTCAAATATGACATTATTGTAGCACCTACTGTGGCGTCCTGTGTATTGATTACCACGACATCCCGTACATCGCCAGTGACGATTACACATATAAATCAAACATAAATTATATGTAACATTGTATATTATTGTACATGCTAGTTTGCAGTAACACATCTACGATAAATTTTAAGGCATCAACACTTATGAAAACATATATCATAAATCATCAATACTAGATAGGCATACGATAATGCAGTTGCATATATTACCTACAATGGTTCACAACAGGAGAGCTAACTAGTGACAAACTCATGCCAGCAGAAGGCCAACCATATATACAATTTTGGCAAACTTTGTTAAACTGATAAAACATAATTAACAATTTCATTACAAACTTCCAACTATTAATTAAAATTTAGGTGGTTGTAAATTACTAACCAGCTCCGAATCATGATTGATTAATCCCAGACTCACAACAACATATTAAAATAATAAGATGAATAAAAGATAGTTTCTACAATAAATAGTATAAACTTGCCATACATTTATACATCGTATCACATATATATATATATATATATATAGGCTAGCGATCAAATAGAAACCAACTTTAGAATAGAAACTAGAAACCTACACTAAATAAATTATATTTCATTTATTTTAATGGCCCGCTAGGGGCACCTTCACAAAAAAAGTTTAAAATTCTTGGCTCTATTCAACAAAAATATTTAAAAAAAAATTTAAAAAAAGTTACTGTTCACGTGCCACGTCATCACGTGAACAGTAACTTTTTTTTAATTTTTTAATTTTTTTATATTTTTGTCGTTTTTTGTATTGGAGTACCCCTAATTTGGTCATTAGATTAGCTTGAAATATTTAATTTAGGTTTAGTTTCTAGTTTCTATTCTAAGTTAGTTTCTATTAGAACAAGACCTTATATATATATATATATATATATATATATAAGGTCTTGTTCTAATAGAAACTAACTTAGAATAGAAACTAGAAACTAAACCTAAATTAAATATTTCAAGCTAATCTAATGACCAAATTAGGGGTACTCCAATACAAAAAACGTTTAAAATTATTGTCTCTATTTAACAAAAATATAAAAAAAAAAAAAGTTTACTGTTCACGTGATGACGTGTCACGTGAACAGTATTTTTTTAAAATTTTTTTTATATTTTTTTATATTTTTGTTGAATAGAGCCAAGAATTTTAAACGTTTTTTGTGATGGTGCCCCTAGCGGGGCCATTAAAATAAATGAAATATAATTTATTTAGTGTAGGTTTCTAGTTTCTATTCTAAGGTTGGTTTCTATTTGAACGCTAGCCTATATATATATATATATATATATATATATATATATATATATATATATATAGGGTGTGGCTCAAAAGAGAACTCATTTTTTGAAGAAAACTAAGGTACTAATCCTAACCATTGGATGTATTATAATCAATGGCCCCGCCAGGGGCACCCACACACTAATCAAATACACCCTCACACACACAATCCCACATAATCCCCTCCGTTTTTAATTTGATTTTTCCCGTCAATCGGTGATATTTTTTTAAAATCTAATTTCACCACATTTTTCTCCATCTCCCAACGATCAGTTTGCATACCATATGTGCTATATTTTAATTTAGTTTTCTAAGTTCTCCTTTTAAAGGGGTTCTCTCTAAATCCCTACTCATATATATATATATATATATATATATATATATACACACTAAAGTTATCGCGCTGAACACTTTTAATATGAGTACGCATGAAAAGAATTGTTATGCAATTTCAAAATTTGTTGAACAATATATACATGAAGTGCAGAACAAGTGACAACAATTGTTCTCATGTGTTCTCACACAATCTGTTCTCACTTGTGTGTGAGCCTAAACTAATAATACTATACAAGCAATTAATTAAATACAACTCTTACTTATAATGATATATAAGAGACACAATAGAGTCTATGGAGAGAGAGAGTTTGTCAGAGCGAAAAGAAAACACAAATATTGTGATCCAAACAGAATCAAGTGCAGTAGGCGGGAGAGAAAAGAAAAGAAACTGTAGTGGGTCAAATCTAAACCGGAGAAATTATATGTAAAATCGCCGACAAAAGAGAAGTGGATAAGAGGTGCAGGAGCTGCAAGCAGCACTATCATATTCCATTTTATAAAATCACCTCTTTCTGTAATCCCCTAATTTATTTATAAAAATCCACTAACTACCCTATCTGGGTCTAAAGAGGGTACCGCTTCTACTCTAGCGTGAGACGTCATGTGGTGCGTGGATATCGCGGCCTCTCCTCATGGCGACTTGGACGCCATATGCTCATGGAGTTCCACAGTCGAAAAAATGCTTATGGCATCGTGTCGCGGACCTCAAAACAAGCTTCCCTTGGTTTTTCAAAGACAAATTTGAGCAAACACAAAAACAGTTTAAAGCTTTACTAACTAAAAAATTACCAATTCAAATGAACAGACTGGTTTCACGAAACCGACATCATGAACAGTGGCTTTCCTGTATAAATTCAAATGACCCTCGTAACTCTCTGTTTGAAACCAATCTTTCTCCCAAAACTAAACAGATATAATTAAATGCGGACAGAGGTAATACCATTGCTACCTAACAGTTGTGTATGTAAAAAATATGTAAATATATGCAATCTATTAAATCATATATAGTGTTAATTGTTAAATCAAAAAACGGGAGGTATATGAAGAAGAAAGAAGAGCATAGAAGAAAGTGTACCAGGAACCGAAACTTGCTTTTTTCTGAACTTCAATTAATAATTTAGCTCAGCACATTGATATAATGCAATTTTCCAAACACTAAACTTCCAGAACTTGACAGTCGACACAAACAGTGATTGCCAAAGGCATTGATAATATATCAGTGCAAAGAGTTTGAGTATTACATTACAACATCTGTCTTTTTTAAATTGACGTTACTTGTGTAGAAGAGAAATCAGCAACATCTTGCCTCTTTAGAAATCAAATCAGGCAAAGAGATATCTAACAGTTCACAAAAAGATAAAGGTACATACAGTTCATTGAAATTTAGATATAGATCTCTACTTTCCGCGTGAGCTAAGGGACTCGATCACAGTTCCAAATGTAAGATCCACTGCTCTGTTCCACAGGTGTGCAAACTCCAGACGAGATTTTTTTTCAAACATGGGCTCCTTTATCTGAAAAGTTTAGCATGAAGTCTATCCGGTCAACGATTTAAAAAATAAGAGTGAAAATTTTATAAATCAACTTAGACATAAGTCATGTTTCCAAAAGATTTAAGTACAGGGGGAGCCGTAATGATTTCCAACTAGGGCAAAAAATTAGAGAATGCGTCACTGAAACAGGCAAATTTCCATTCAAATAAGAAAAGGGGTCACCAATCCACAGTTGGCATAAGTGTTAAATGTCAACC
Organism: Saposhnikovia divaricata; assembly: GCA_036435485.1. NCBI lineage: Eukaryota > Viridiplantae > Streptophyta > Magnoliopsida > Apiales > Apiaceae > Saposhnikovia > Saposhnikovia divaricata. Next base: position 45,710,155 of record CM071594.1, on the reverse strand, counting down.
TAATGTCAACCTAAAAACTACGAAGAAAAATGGCTGAATATTTCTCTACTTTAGATAAAAAGAACTTTCTGAATAGAAACAGATACATGTCGTATTTTTTGGCAGATATATTCTCTTTAAAGCATGCAGCAACAGATATTGAAACAACTTAGCAAAAAAAACAGATATTGAAACAAAGACCAACAAAACAATTTGTACATCGCATTAATTACAGGCAAAAATTGGGCTTCATGCCAGTTTTCTGCTTAAATTTACTAATTCTTGTTGAAAATAGACAATTGCAAATTTTAAATAGATTTCTAGAGAAATGTTCTACTACTCAGACCTGCAGCTAATTTCTAATGCTGAAGATCTTACTTCTGATTCTTTAATCATCCCATTTGTAGCCCACCCAAAACAAAAAAGGCTAATAATTGATTCAGAAAGTGTAGCTTCTTATCACCAATTTAGTCATCGGTTGACTTATTAAGGGGTCGTTCGTTCGCGAAATGGTATGGGTTTGGAATCAGGATTCGGGTTGAGGTGGTATGGGGTAAAAAATTCATTTATGATAACATGTGTTTGGTGGTTAAATGCTGGAATGAACTTTAAAATAATATTAAGTTACAGATTAGATTATTTTTTTATTATATAAAAATGAGAATAAAGTTCCTGAGACAGGGAACTTACCTGAGATGCAAGTGTTTTTTAGTATAAAATAGTAATGGCATTTTTGTAAATGTATATAATTTTCTGTAATTACAATAACACCCTCATGTATTTATATGGGAAATTTTTTTAACCTCAGGAAATTTATGTGAGGTAACCTCAGGAAACCTAATATAAATGATATTTTATTATTAGTAACAAACTAACAATTGTTTGTTTCTTTCAAAAAAACCATTTGTTTGTATTTAAAATTAATTTTTAATATTTATAATATTTGTCGGATCCCACTCTTCATACCCATCTTCCCCCTAGGTATCAAAATCCCATACCTTGTGGGTTTGAGGTATGGGTTTAAAAATAAGAAAAAAAATTGAACCAAACGTGAGAAAATATGGGTTTCGTTTATGAGAAACTTATACCTGATTCCTGATACCAGCGAAACAAACGACCCCTAAAAGGTATCCCCTCAGACAATTTTAAGTTTGACCATTAGTCCCTTTACTTCTTTGCTTTTAATGGTCTAAGTGTAATTGGGTACACATTGAAATATACTATAAATGTTTTCCTAAAAATATAAGTAACTCTTTAGTCTTTACTTATGAAACTATCATCATTGTCTTTTACCTGTAAAGGTTTTTATTTGGACAATTAAAAAATAATTTGAATAAATCAAAATTAAAGAAAAAAAATCAAAATACGAAAATAAGAGATATGATTCTACAGGAGGTTTCCGAAACTGACATCAAAAAAGTTTCTCATAGCAAAGGTAGACCAGGTTTGACAATAAGGACACTGAAAGCACCAAAACCGGTTCATGCAGAAGTCAATGACATCAAAATTTCCAAGGAAGATGACATTTTTACAGGACAATTTAGATATGTACAGTGTGATCACATCTGAACTTGTTGAATGCAAAGTTTAATGTCAAAGATGATACTTTTGCAACAGAGAAGAAGATTGGTCAAAATTGCTTCAATACATACTAGTATGATACTTCTTTTTTTCTTAACTCAAAAACACGTGAGAGAAACAGGTAACATTTTTCTTTTTTGAATCAAAGAAAGGATCACATGAGAGGAAGTAACTCAACCTGCTTTATCTTTTTTGGTTTGCATATAAAAACATTTTGCTTAACTTTCTTTTCTTTTACCAGTTAACAGTTTCTTTGAAAAATATATTATTCTAATTAGTAACAGTTTCTTCAATTTTCTTTTCTATAAAAACTCACAAACACACAGACATTATTGACTCTATATATGTATAAACAGTTAAAATGATATAAGCATGTCTACATGACACTCAAAGAGCAATCATTCAGAATTTAATTTCACCAATTATAGGGGCCTCGTGCTAAGAGTTACATATGCCCATCAGGCCATTATATAAGATCTTACATGCATTTTATGGTCACACATAATACAACACCCAAGCACAAAGCAAACTGTACAATATGGATGCATACAAAAGTAAGAATTCAGTTTAGGTATACATATATCAACACTAAGCAAAATGGACCATGTACCATGTCCATAGTTAATATTATAGAAATTTAGCCATTGACGCACATACATTTGATCATTTCCTTACAATAAATCCAGTTTCATACAGAATATAATAAAAAAAATTTGGTAAACACAAATAAACTACGACCGAATCAAAGAATACTGGTGCTTTCATCAATTACAAGAATCGAGTATAAATCGGAAACAAGGATAAGAGATATGAGGACTAGAGGCAATTTTGTTAAAGATATTTTGCATAGCTTCATGTTTAAATAATTAAAACATAATAATTACTCATCGGATAAAATGTTGTGGTCCTGTAGCTATGTTAACCGGGTGTTGTGAGTTAAAAGTTATTTCACATACCAGTTCGTCTTGATTTGTTCTCTACTTTTGCAAAGCTGAGGTCAAACTTTCTCGAATATATAATGGGAACAATTAAAAGTTGAGAAAAGGATAAAGAGTTAGTTACTTTTGTCAATAAGACTCTACTGTATGGTGAAGTATAAGAATTGTGATGACACTATTGGGGATATTAATAGAATCAAGGAGTTATTGTTGTTTGATCAGGTCCTTTTTGCTGTTCAGCAATATTCTGCAAGGCAAATCAGGGTTTTACATCTACAAGTAGTGATATAATCATCACCTATTCACTGGACAGATGGTTCTTTAAATCTGAATTGCTCTATTGGTTTGATTACTTTGCCCCGCTTTGTGGTTAAAAAAGCTTAACTATTCTATGTATTGTGCAGTTTATTCACCCTCACATATATGTATTATCCTCTCTGTTGTAATTATATAATAATCCTTTTTTCGCTTCTCATTTGAAAAAACACATTACATTTTTCCCCAAATCACACGCAGGATCACTTGACACAAAGTAACTCGAGAGACTGTAACTTTCTTTTTTGGTACAAATAAAGGTTTCCAACGTAATGAACAATTCTTTTGTTCATTAAAATTTATTCAATTTACTTGTCTATTATAACTCCCAAATAAAATGAACATAGTGAACTCTATATAGGTATAAACAGTTAAGTGACATAAGCACGCCTACAAAACGCTCAAACCAAAATCATCACATAATTTTCACTTCTTAAATGGCCCTATGTTGAGTTACATTATCCCACATCATAGAGCATTATACACGCATTTTATGATCACACATTACACATCCACCAAAGCACGAAGCCATTCTATTTTAGATAGAGGTAATACAATTATCCCGTATGTATAATAAAAAAATACATTAATTTTCATATCAAATATAGCAGAAATGTTTGGAGAACAGACCTGAGGATGAGAAGCAAATTGAGCATCATTCTCCGCAATAGACTTATAAATACGTCGTCGTTGCTCAAACACGACAGCTCCAGTGAAAATAGCTCCCAGTGCAGCGCCAAGAAAACGCTCCTGCGTAACCCTAATTCTCATCAAATTCTTCCCCAATTTACAAAACAAACATATATGTATATACTCGTATATAGAATGTATGTGAAGATAAAAATGTAAGTAATGAAGATGTGAGACGTTGACGAACCTGATTGAGAACGCTGATCATTTTCGCCCGATTGAAAATCTGACTTGCTATTCGGAAACGGAAATGCTCCAATAATTCTTGCGTTTTCTTTCCTTTTTTTTTTTTTTTTTGCTTTTGTTTGCAATAAAGTTACGGATGGTATATGTTAAATGTTAGGACCGAATATTTGATTACAATTATTGAATATTTGAATTAATCAAATATATAAATAGTTAATTTTAAAATTGATGTCAACAAACAAATTTTTAGAATTAAATTAGGCTTGCGGATTTCTTTAGTTTTGTGTCACGGTTTTAAATATTTAGAATAAGTAAAATATTTTAGATATTTAAATATAACAAAAAGTTGTATACCATTTCATATTATTATATCCATAATTTTAAGATTTTGATGATTGTACGATCCAAGTGAAATTAACAAAATAATCTTTAATTTAGTGATTGTTTCTCAATTATTTTTCAATTAAAAGTACGCATAAATAAAAGAGAGAAGAAATTGGAGATTTTTTACGTTGAAAATAGTATCTGATTTATGAAATCTACTTATATTTCTTTTTAATTATCGAAATACCCTACTTACTATTTGAAGATAGTTCTACTAACAACCAAATACAATTTCAATAATAAGTGTAAGAGAGATTCAGTCTAAAACTTTGGTTATCCTCGTCCTCAGTAAGACAAAATAAATAAGAACCTTTAGATCTTAAAATAGATAAATAAAAATCGTTGAATCTAGTATAAAAATATTTCATATTTTAATATGTAATTAAAAAGTGTATTTATATTGAAATACGAAAAAGTGCAAGTCAGTGATTTAAATCATATGCAACGCACGGTTCCTTTCCTAATATCTATTGTTATATAATTTTTTTTTAATACTTATTTATTATTAGATTACGTATCAAATTATTGTTAAAAAATTCATATATATAAGATTTTACATGTTCAATTTATTAAGTGTTTTATCTCGAATTCTTAAAACTTGAGTTGGACGATTTTAGAGCCCACATGAAATTAACAAAATAATCTTTAATTTAGTGACGATTTTACAATTTTTCTCCTATTAAAACTACCAAGAAATAAAAGAGAGATGAAACTGATGATTTTTTACATAGAAAATTCCATTCGATTTAGGAAATCTACTTATATTTCGTTTTTATTATCAAAATAACTTTCTTATTATTTGAAGATAGTTGTACTAACAACCGGATACAATTTTAATAATAAGCGCAAGAGGTATTTTGTCCAAAAATTGTTAGGTCCGATAAGATTGTAGAAGGGGGGGTTGAATACAATCTTTACCTTTTTATCGAAATTTGTCCTTTAAATTAAATTTGATAAAGACAAATTTATCTGCGGAATTATTTAACACAATTTTTCAAGTTGAATATAACTGTATATTAACTTGATGTGGTGTTACAAAATCAGTATAACAACTTATCAAGATGTTAATAACTAATTAGAAAATTCGACATGAACTTTTCTAATTTAGTTAATAATAATCAAGATAAGAACTAGGAAACTTAATTCGCTAGTAGTACAAGAATCACAAATAAACAAGTTCTATCGGATAGAATATCACAAAGATGAAGAACTTGAATTTCTGGGAATTGTTTAAGCTTTGGTGTTCTTGGTGTTCTTGAGAGAGAGAATTCTGGTCTTGATGAAATGTTTCTGCTGTGTTTTCTCCGTTATGACTTAATCTGGTCTGTTCTGTTCTTTTATATCAGTAGCAGGTCTTGCTGGCTTTCTGTAGGATATTTAATTGCTCCAGCATGACTTAAACTGCTTCCAAGACTTGATTTTTCTTCATTAAGACTTACACAAACCTCCATTAAGACATAAAATGTGTCGGTAAGACTTACAACAGCTGGCAGAGGTCGGTAAGACATAAATCCGGTAAGACTTAATCCAGGAAAGCTTCTGTCGGTAAGACTTAAATTAAGTCATACCGAATTTTTCCTTCTCCAAGACTTAATCTGTTTTTCTTTCTTTAAGTCATATTGATCCATTTAATTAATTAATGATTAACTAATTCATATTTAATTGATACAATAATTAATTTAATTAATAGATTAATTCTTCCAGAATTAATTCATTTAATTAAATCAACTAAATTAATTTATATCAATTATAAATGAATTTAATTAAATCAATAAATAATTAATTTAATTCTTACAAACCACTAAAGGTAGTAAAGAATTACCACTGATTTGTGTTGACGTTCGATGTACTGTCTGGTTCATGAACGACTAACTTCAATGATGCTTCTTCACTTTTGACTTTAGGTTGTGGTTTGTTTCTTCTCTCAATTCTCTTGTACTGTAACTGATCTTCAAACTATCACTTGAAAAATCTCTGTCACTGTTCAAATGAATCCATTCACTTCAATGCTGTACTGGGGCTTGATCAGATAACTGAATCGTCTTCCAGTGTATAACATCAAAACTATAGATTGACTTTTCTTCTTTCTTCTGACAGATAATACTTCTTGAGATTCCTGTGACAGTTCATATGTATATTTACTTATTACAATTTGGTTTAAGTTGATTAGGATCCTCTAACTACAAATAGGCTGAGTCATATGCCTTTCAATCTCCCCCTATTTGTTTGTTAGACAATAACAAGCAAATTCCTAGAGGATACCTCAACTAATCCAACTTAACCAAATGAAAGATAAAACTTTAAATACTAAGTAAATATGAAAAAAAAAAGTTCTGGTTTATATTTAACATTTGCCAGATTCAAACATGAAAGATAAATACAAGATAGATGATCCTCTAGACTGATCATATGATATAAATTCCTATCAAGATTTATCTAGGCTCTAAAGATATAACATGTAGAGCAATTCTTTTTCTTCAGTTGTCTTCCCTTCTGAATTCTCCTTCTTCTGGTTCATCTGTGACTTGAAGTTTCATGTGTAGATCAGAATCAACAAGACGTTCTCTTCTTGATGACAATCCTTGAGGTAAGACTAAAGGAATTCCAAGCTTCTTTCTCAGTTCACCTTGAAATTTCTTGTAATCTTTTATGTTCGTTTGTGCATAGGAACGAATGTGATCTGCAGCTATAACCTTTTCTTCAGTCAAGTATCCATGATTTCTGAGAGCATATTCAGCATATACCAAGTGCTTTGCATGATGTTCGTATAACTCATCTGTCTGAAGATTGATTGTATGAAGTACCTCTCCCTTAAGAAATTTTACTTGTGGAGGTTCCTTAATCACTTCTGGTCCAGCTCTTTCAGCAAATTCTTTGAACTTTTCATGTAACAATACACCTAGCTCAGATGACGTTCTTACCTTAGGCCTAAGTACCCAAATCTCTGTCAATGATCTATCATAAAAGAACTGAATAGATACTCTGAATGTTCCAACTTTATGACAATCTACAAATATTACCAGCTCATCAGATTTGGGTTCAAATGCAGTAGTTATCCTGATGACTTCTACCTGTAAGGCCTTTATATACATTTCATGAATTGGATTTGCCAGTTTGAATTCTTCGAGAATTTGTCCAAGACGACGATCTTCATAATCAGAACTCTGAGGTGAATCAATTGCTCTTTGAGCACGTTCCCATTTGTCACCGCTCTTTAGTTTGATATATGTTTTTCTCTTCTCAACATTTATAGCATGTAATCGTTGTAATGCTTGCTGTTCAGCTTTCTGAAGTTCTTCATTTCGTGCAATTTGCTCTAAAGATTTTTGAAGTTTTTCTTCTCTCATTTGCAAATTAGCTTCCTTTTGAGCAAATAATTCTTCAGATTCTTTCTCAGCTTGTTGAGCTTCAAATTCAGATATCACTGGTCCTTCATCTTCCCAGTGACTAAGATCAGGTTCAGGAAGTTCTTCACCTTGATCAGGGAATTCAAGATCAGCAAAAACATCGAAGTTATCCGGTTCACCCGTGTAATAATAACCTGTGTTCTTGTCTTGAATTTCTTCTTCAGTTTCTTCAACTACTTTCTTCCTCTTATCTTCACCTTGGTCAGATTTACCAGATTTTCCTTCTCCTCTCTCTCTTTCTTTAGTTTTATCTTGTGACCCCTTTGATTTCTCCCCCTTAGTTGAGGAATCCTCTACAGATTTATCAATTGTCCCAGCTTCAGGATCTTGTTCATCATCATCACCATCCTTGCTTGTAAAGAATTCAATTTCTTCATTCGTAGGTTTGCGATTTTGACTTACAAGATTAAACAAATGTCTTAACCCTTTAGCCTGGTGTGCATTTTGCTTTTCGATCTGGTCCAGACGAGAATCAGTAGATTCCTGATTGTGCTGTACCTCTGACTGTAGATTATCAACTTTCAAGGAAATCTCAGAAATTAACATGTCTTGAGCAACAGTAATATCTCCAGAGTCATCAAGTGCCTTTTCATGAGAGAGTTCAAGAGATTCTATCTTCTTGGTGAAAGATGTCTTTAAGTAGTTAATGTCCTTCTTGATTACAGCAAGCTGACTGTTGATAGAGGTGGATGTAGAAGATCGCTCACCCACTTGTGCTCTAAGGATTTCTGTTTCAGCCTTGCTGACTGCAAGTTCTTTCTCTAAAGCAGTTATCTTTTCTAATAATGAGAGAGTGTATGTGTCAGTGTGTGCGCTCACCTGACGTTCACTTTGAGATCCACTCACCTGAAGTGCATGTGTTTCACTCAATTTTATGGTATTCCTCACATCACTCCTCTCAGATTCCTTAGCTGCTTCCAGATTTGTACCTGCATGTAAAATCACCCTAGCCTCCTCTGGGAAGGTCAGTGGTGGTGCAATGGGAGTTCGCAAATCCCTGTCCTTAATCAAATCTACTTGAACATTTGAAATTGTTGACTGAATTGCTTCAGTAGTAGATTGATCAAGTTGCCTTCCACCTTCTCCAGTCGAAACTGCGAGTGGAAAATCCCTTGTGGGAGCCAGGAGTGTTTGTCCTGGGAGGGGAGATGATGGTTCTATTAAAGTTGGCTGAGAACCAAGATTTCCCTCTAAAGCCTGTGAAGACTCTTCTACCATAACTATGGTAGGCACTGTCACATTTTCTATGTGCTCTCCTTGCAGAGTGTCCTGAGACTCATTTAAAGGTATGTCTTCCCCCATTGTAAGTAATAAGGGAGGTGTGCTTGACACACTACAAGGTGCCACGGCCCTATGGCGAATTTCAATAGAATCATCATGTTGAGAAGATGATTCTAGTAACTGTGTAACGGCCATATCAATTTCCATATCCTGTTGGGAGGATACAGACGGGCTTACAGTTGCCTCAGTTTGAGTTCGACTTTTCTTTTCTAGAGGCAGAGCTGTGGGTTCACTCATACTGCCACTACTGATTCGACTTCTTTTGACTTGCAATTTCTTTCTGGAGTGAAAAGATATGAGTTTTGTTGGTTGAGTGTTTGGCTCTACGACCTTGGTTAGAGGTTGTGGTAATACAACCCCTTGGTCAGACCTACCAACCACTTGGGTTCCAGAAATAGATTGAGAAGTAATAGTTTGAGGAACAGAAGGCAATACCTGGTCAGCTGATTCCGCAACAGTCTCTGATAAGATGGGTTGATCTGATTCAGGTTCAGGGACAGATGCAGGTTCTTGCACTGGATGTTCAACAGCAATAGCAGGTGGCTGAGGAACAATTTGCTGAGCGAGTACAACTTGTTGATTGCCTTGATTTTCATTATCAACAAGTATGTTTTCCACTGGTGGTTCAGGGTTTTGTTCTGGTTGTTCAGGTTCTGGTACAGGTTCAATAACAGGTAGTTGTATATAGTTTGACATGTATTGGGTGACAACTACAGGCATGTTTGTGAATTTTGGCTTGTTGCTGTACTCAGTGAACAATCTGGTAGTAGATTTACCTGACGCCAGTGACTCTCCATTCAGGAATTGGGCTTGGTTTTCTAGTTCCACAAGATGATTAAAAATCAATGACAAGAATCTTGGATAATAACATGATACTTTATGTCCATTATCAAAATTCTTCTTTGCATTAATGATTCTTCTAACCATCGGAACACACAGTAGTCTGCCAATATTAATTCTTCGGTTGTGTGCAACTGCATATCCAATATGCTGCAAGAAAGATGGTAATACCCCGAAGTTCCCTTTAGTAGTATTGGCAAAGACTCTACCTAGTGTGTCAAACAGATAATCCCATTCCTGAACGAAGTTCTTTTTATTCCAGACAGTTTGATCAGGACTGTCTTGATAGAATACACCATTTAAAAAATTTATCAATTCTTGATCTAATGGTAATTCTTCGAAATTATCAGTTGGAAAATTTAAGACCGTATTTATTGTATTTTCATTAAAATTCAATAGTCTGGTCCTCAGTATGACAAAATAAATAAGAACCATTAGATCTTAAAATAAATAGATGAAAAACGTTGGATCTAGAATGAAAAATATTTTATATTTTAAAATGTAAACTAAAAAGTGTATTTGTTTCGAAGTACGAAAAAGTTCATCTAAATGATTTAAATCATATATAATTGGGTTTTTTGTATTGAATAAGATTACCAATGTATGTCTTCATAGGATTAATGTTAAAATTCGTAATTATATTTTATCTTGAGATTCTGAGTGTGTCCATTTGGATAATAATTGTTAAATCATCAATAAATTAAAGATAATTCTGAGTATTCTAATACAACCTTTTATATCCTTATCAATTTATTTTTTTAATTCAATTCTAATACAACCTTTTTAATTATATATTGTTTAGGATATAATTTTTTTTTAATATGATATAATCTTGATCATGTAATAACCGTGAAATTTTAATTATATTACGAGAATTTTCTTATAAATATTCATAAGATTTAAAATTTTATTATAAGTATTGTTAGGGATGCTTGCAAATAATTAATAGCTTGTTGAAGCTTGTAATGGCAAGAAAGGAGCTAGTTATTTTCATACTATTGTGTCTGATGTTATTGAGTTAAGTAAGTACTTTGATCATGTGTTATTTTCTATAGTGCGTAGGTCTGCGAATAGTGTAGCGCATATGTTAGCTACTCATTCTTTGTCTGGCCTGAGAGAGGTGGGTCTTAGTTTATTCATCATGTACTGGATAATGATTGTTCTTAATGGATTTTAATTACGTTTGTTTCAAAAAAAAATTAATTATTTTAGTGTTCTACTAGACTATAGTAAAGTTTTCTAATCATTATTATTGTTACGGAGATTTTGTTTTTCTTTCTTTGTAATACCATTTCTATTATTATTATTTTATTATTATTATTATTATTATTATTATTATTATTATTATTATTATAATATAGAATAAATGGAATAAGTTGTAAGAGGGCCAAGGCTGAGCTGAATTAAAATATAATGGAACTTAGGTGGGTAGACTTAATCAAAATTAGAGTGTGATTAATATTAAGCCCAATGTAGTCAGCCCATTAAGAACCCATTTATCTTAATATTACATAAGGTGAGAATCTAATAGGAAATTAGTCTCATCACTTTCATTTTTCAATCCACCGAGACTAAACAAAACACCCAAACACCATTTTCTCTCACTTGAACCAAAACTTGAAAATCTTATATATCATATAGTATTATCTTGATCTTACATGCAATAGGATATTTGGAGAGAGGATTTCAAGCTCTACATTTAGATATATTAATCTTAAGGGTTTTGAGAAGTGTTAATTTTATCAAGGTTCAAAAATTTGGATTTTTTTCACAAATAAGGGTATGAATTTATACCCATAACCATCTCTTATTGTTATTATTATGTGATCAATATTTTATGATTGGAATTGTGGTTTAAATACTTGTAATGAGACTAGGGTTTTCTTTTATTTTAAATTGTGATTGATCTAATTGTTAATAATGTTTTGAGAGGGGGTAATTAGGGGTTAATTGGTGGATTGTGGTTTGGAGTTTAGAAGGGGGCTGCATGTCGAGGTAGGGGGCAGCAAAGCCGTGGTGGTGACGGGAAGGCAGGTGGGAGAGGTTGAATGGGAGATTGAGGGAGAGAAGGGGGTTCGCGAGGGAGAGAGATGAGCGAGGGGAGAGAGGAGAGAGTAGAAATGGAGAGAGGGAGAGGTGGATGCGAAGAGATAGTGAGAGGAGGGGCGGAGAGAGATGGAGCGAGATAGAGTGATGGAGAGAGATGAATGAAGAGATTGAGGGAGAGAGATGACCAGACCAGAGTTGCTACCATGATCTCAGACATCATTGCGGAGTTCCATAGGAGGGTGGGTGAGATGTTCACCCCGTGATGACTTGACTTGATGTTGTTGCTGTTGACTTAGTACAGTCTTTTTGGTTTAGGGGATGACATTTATGTACGCTTGCGCATTCCCATCTTTTGGTTAGTATGTATATGATAGCTAGTGGTGACCCGTTTTTTGGATGGCGTCACGATAGATCTTTCTGTATTAGGGTGCATATATTCTGATGATATATGTACTTGACTAGATGTAGTTGACCTTATGCCCAGCCTGTTGGGTAGTGATCCTTATTATCCTTATGTATGTATTCAGTATGACGGTTGGATACTCATGATGTATTTGTCTTTAGATTATCGGTCTGTACTATTATGGATGTATTCAGTATCGTGACATGGACTGTACCAGTATGGTACCGTAGTATTTTATATATTATGATCTGTTAGTAGTATTGCTGTTTCATTTCATTTGTTATAGATTTGTGCTATATTAGTATACCATGTGAAATTATTCCCCGTATTGCCCTGAGTTAGATAACAACTTCTTTTCAGAAACTACGACTTAAGATGAGTTTTAAAAAAAAAAGGGTTTTCGAAAATCAAGATTTAAACGACAATTGAGTTTTAGAACTTAAAAGTTTTTCTAAGAATCACCAGTAAAACCTGAAATAGTTTCTTTTATGAGTACCCTAAACTTTTCTTTAAAATAAGGAAAAAGAGTAATTGTTTTACAAGGAGACAAGAGAGAGAATCATGATTTTGAGTATGGTTTATTTTGAGAAACCAGAAATTTTGACCAGAGTAAATATTTATGAATTGAAAGGCATATGACTCAGCCTATTTGTAGTTTGAGGATCCTAATCCAATTAAACTAGATTGTAATAAGTAAATAATATCAACTGTCACAGGAATCTCAAAAGATGATAGCCGTCAGAAGAACAATCAACAAGTCAATCTATAGTTTTAATGTTTTACACTGGAAAAAGATTCAGATATCTGATCAAGCCTCAAGGTAGCATTGAAACACATGGATTCATTTAAGGGACAGAGATTTCTATAAGTGATAAGAAACAATTTCAGTACCGAATGATTGATGAGAGTGAAGAGTATAAAAAGACCACAGTGTTAAAGTCAAGATGACGAACAGAGATTGGAGTTAGTCGTTCATGAACCAGACAGTACATCGAGCGTCAACATCGATCCAGTGTATGTTCCTTATCATAATTACGTGGTTCGCAGTGAAGTATTGACTATTAAAGGATTTATATTAATTCTACTTTAATTGATTAAATCAAATAATTAATTTAATTAAATAAATTAATTCTATCAGAATTAATAAATTTGTTAAAGTGATTATTAGATTAATTAAATCAGAATTAATATGAAAAAGAAATAGTTATTTAAATGATTTTTATAAATCATTTAATTAATTATAAGCTGAAAAATATGATAATATAACTATCAAATGATAGTTATACCGATAGTCATATTCAGTTCAAGGTGTGATAGTCATATACAGTTCAAGGTGTGATAGTCATATACAGTTCAAAGTGTGACAGTCATATTCAGTTCAAACTGGATAGTCATATTTCATTTAAGGGACAGTCATACCGAATGTTATATTGGACTGGATAGTTATACCGAATGTTATATTGGACTGGATAGTCATACCGAAAGTTATATTTAAAGAGACAGTCATATTATATTCATTCGATAGTCATACCGAATGTCATATTAGTGTTAACTGATTGTTATATCAGTTAAAACAAAGCAATATGACTATGGCCGTGTTATAAAAGACAGCAGAATGCAGAAGATGAAGAATCAGTCGAGCATAACAGAAAAATTACACACAGCAGCTCATATCTCTCTCTCTCAAGCTCAAGAACACTTACAAATTAAATTCTGTAAATTCAAGTTCATCTCAGTTGTAATATTCTATCCATTGGAACTTGTTTACTTGATTCTTGTATTACTAGCGAATTAAGTTTCCTAGTTCACAAATTGATATCTTGATTTTTATTAACTAAATTAGCAAAGTTCATGTTGAATTTTCTAATTGGTTATTAATTACTTGATAATCATTTGGACTGATTTTGTAACACCCATCAAGTTAATATATTGTTATATTCAACTTGAAATTTGTGTTATATTATTCCGCACAAATTTGTATAAAATAAATTTTATTTAAAGAACAAATTTCGAGAAAATGATATAGATTGTATTCAACCCCCCCCCCTTCTACAATCTTATCGGACCTAACATGAATGCCTTTCATAACTGTGCCAGCAATAACGTCATATAACTGTTTATCTGTGGTATAACATACCCTATTATTTTCACTCTTAATAGAAAAAGATGCCACCTAGAAGAGGAAGACCCCCAAGAAATCCTCGTCCTCAACCCGAAGTGGATCAAGACAATGAGGTTCCACCCCGGAACCCAGTCCCAAACCCAGAACCAATACCTGCCCCAAATCCAAATCAGAATAATGACCCTATGAATCTACTCCTGGACTTTCTTCGTCAACACACCCAGAACCCTCAGCCTCAACAGAATAGAAATCCAGCAGGAGAGAATCCACCTCCAGCTCAACTGACCCAAACCACGGTGACTTTCAAATCATTCAAATCTTTGAATCCACCTGGGTTTAAAGGTACCACTAACCCAGTGGAGGCTAGAATCTGGCTACGAGACATAGAGAAGACTTTTAAGATTGTGGGAGTGAAAGAAGACAAGAAGACACTATTCGCAGCTTATATGTTGAAGGGTGAAGCTAACTACTGGTGGGAAGTGAAGAGAGCTGTGGAGGGCAACGCAGTTATACCGTGGGCTAGATTTACAGCGTTGTTTCTAGAAAGGTATTTTCCCAAGTATTTGGGGAATAAAATGGAAATTAAGTTTTTGGAACTAAAGCAAGGAACGATGACTGTTGCGAACTACGAGGCCAAGTTTACAGAACTCTCAAGGTTCGTACCCTATCATGTAGACACCGAGGAAAAGAGAGCCAAGCATTTTCAACAAGGATTGAAGCCCTGGATACAGAATCGAGTCGCTGTGTTTGAAATTACCAATTATGCAACCTTAGTCCAGAAAGCGGCCATAGTGGAAAGTGGAAGTGAATTATACCCGAAGGTTAGAGATGGTAAGAAGAGGAAGTTTCAGAGTAGTGGAAGTAGTTTTATGAAGAGGCCTGATAACCGTGTCGACAAGAAACCTTTTGTGAAAAGGGAGGACAGAAGCATTGATACCAGAAGGATCGGGAATCATGACACCAGAGGTAGTAATCAGAGATTCAAACCCCCGCAGATAGTTAACATGATGCAAGGAAGACCATCTCGGCCAGAATGTAAGACTTGTGGGAAGAAACACCCCGGACCCTATCATCAAGCTAGCGTGAATTGTTACAATTGTGGAGAGAAGGGTCATTATGCTTCTAGTTGCAAGGATAAATCTGTCACCTGCTTCAACTGTGGAATGAAAGGTCACGTGTCCCGAGATTGCCGACAGCCTGCCAGGGAGAATCCAATGCCTCAACTCACAACACCTCCCAGCAACAAGCCGACAGCAAGAACTTTCAACATGATAGTAAGAGATGCCATTGATGACAACGATGTGATCGCAGGTACGCTTCTAGTAAATTCTGAGGATGCGTGTGTTCTAGTTGATTCTGTAGCTACCAAATCTTTTATTTCTGAGAACTTCATGAATAAGATTAATCTTGAGTCTGTGCCCTTAGAGGGAACTCTGAATATAGAAGTAGCTAATCAGGAAGTCATTCCAGTGAGCCGATTGTGCCCAAATTGTTCTATAGAGTTACAGGGACAACGTTTTGATGCGGACCTCATTCCTTTTAAGTTAGGGGAATTCGATGTAATCCTAGGAATGGATTGGTTAGCGCGTTATGATGCTCAAATAAATTGTCGTCGGAAGAAGGTTAGCCTAAGAGGATCGAATGGTATGAGAATTCCGTTTTGTGGACGGAAGCCAACTAAGGATTTTCTGTCAATAATTCATGCTAAGAGATTACTTCGACAAGGATGTCAAACCTACCTGGCTCATGTGATAGATAAAGAAAAGTAGACCCCTACAATTGATGAGATTCCTGTAGTTAATCAGTTTAAAGATGTTTTCCCTGACGAGTTTCTTGGAATGCCACCGGATCGAGAAATAGAATTCACAATTGAACTAGAACCTAGAACCGCACCTATCTCAAAAGCACCTTACAGAATGGCACCAGTGGAAATGAAGGAATTGGCAACACAGCTGCAAGAGTTACTTGACAAAGGTGTAATCAGACCTAGTGTATCCCCATGGGGAGCTCCAGTGTTGTTCGTAAAGAAGAAAGACGGATCTATGCGGCTATGTATTGATTATCGTGAACTGAACAAGATGACCATCAAGAACAGATACCCTTTGCCAAGAATCGACGATCTGTTTGACCAGCTTAAGGGAGCTACGCATTTTTCGAAGATTGATTTGAGATCCGGCTATCATCAACTGAAGATCAAGCCTGAGAATATTTCTAAGACTGTCTTTAGGACCCGATATGGCCATTATGAGTTATTAGTGATGTCTTTTGGATTGACGAATGCGCCAGCTGCTTTCATGGATTTAATGAATCGTGTGTTCAAGAGATACTTGGATAAGTTTGTGATTGTGTTTATTGATGACATTCTGATATACTCGAAGTCTCCTGAGGAACACACTGAACACCTCCATTTGGTTCTAGAAGCCTTGAGAAAGGAAAAGTTGTATGCGAAATTTTCAAAGTGCGAATTCTGGCTAAAAGAAGTTCAATTTTTAGGGCATATTGTGAGCGGTGAAGGAATTTCGGTAGATCCCGCTAAGATAGAAGCAGTAGCATATTGGGAGAGACCCAAGACTCCAACAGAGGTTAGAAGTTTCCTTGGATTGGCTAGATATTATCGTAGATTTATTAAGGATTTCTCAAAGATAGCTACACCAGTGACTCAACTTACCAGAAAGAGTGAAAAGTTTGAGTGGACCTCCAAATGCGAAGACAGCTTTCAGGAATTGAAAAAGAGACTAACTACTGCCCCAGTTTTGACCTTACCCGATGAAAAAGGTGATTTCGTTATTTTCAGCGATGGATCTCATAAAGGATTAGGATGTGTACTGATGCAACACGGGAAGGTAATAGCTTATGCCTCTCGACAACTGAAGGAATATGAATCCCGATACCTTACTCACGATTTGGAACTTGCTGCTATTGTATTTGCACTCAAAATTTGGAGACATTACCTTTATGGAGAGAAATACGAGATCTTCACGGACCACAAGAGCTTAAAGTACATATTCACGTAGAAGGAATTGAACATGAGACAGAGAAGATGGTTGGAATTGATCAAAGACTACGATAACCTCGGAGGAATTAATTAGAGAATTCGAGAAAATGGAGTTAGAAGTCAAGGACCCAGTCCAAAACAATGAAAGAGTTTATAGCATTCATTTTCAACCAGAGCTACTCGAGAAGATACGCCGCTGTCAGGAACAAGTGATGGAAGAAAGAAGATCAGAGTCGACTGGAGAAGAATTTCTGAGTTCAAGAGATGATAAAATTAAGCGATTTGCATCGAGAATTTGGGTTCCTAATGTTACAAAATTGAAAGAAGAAATCATGAGCAAAACGCATAATTCGAGATACTTCATTCACCCAGGAAGCACGAAAATGTACTAAGACATCAAGCAGAATTATTGGTGGCCTAACATGAAAAGAGAAATTGCAGAATGGGTAAGTAAGTGTTTGACCTGTCAAAGAGTGAAAGCCGAACATCAATGACCCAGTGGATTACTTCAATCATTAGAGATTCCAGAGTGGAAATGGGAGCATATCACCATGGATTTTGTAGTAGGTTTACCTCGAACCAGAGCGAATTTTGATGCTATTTGGGTTATAGTTGACCGACTTACGAAGTCCGCGCATTTTTTGCCGATCAGTGAAAGGTATTCAGTGGAAATATTGGTGGGTTTGTATTTGAAGGAAGTGGTAGTTCGTCATGGAGTGCCCGTATCAATTGTGTCAGATAGAGATGCCCGCTTCACTTCTAGATTTTGGAAAATTTTTCGCCTTGGCACCAAGCTAAATTTGAGCACCGCCTATCATCCGCAGACAGACGGACAGAGCGAAAGGACAATCCAGACAATTGAAGATATGCTGCGAGCCTGCGCCTTGGATTTCAAGGGAAGTTGGGATGATCATCTGCCGTTAGTTGAGTTTGCATACAATAATAGTTATCACTCCAGTACTGGAATGGCCCCGTATGAAGCTTTATATAGAAGGAAGTGCAGATCCCCACTATGTTGGAATGAAGTTGGTGAGAGAAGGATATTAGGGCTAGAGATGGTTCATCAGACAAAGCAATCCATAGAGACGATTCGGAAGAGATTAGTTGCCGCTCAAGATCGTCAGCGAAAGTATGCAGACTTGAAGAGAAAGGATAAGTCGTTTGAGATAGGAGACAAAGTGTTGCTGAAAATTTCCCCATGGAAAGGGGTAATGAGATTCGGGAGGAAAGGAAAACTGAGTCCTAGATATATTGGATCCTTTGAGATTCTTAAGAAAGTTGGAGCCGTATCATATCAATTAGCCTGACCGCCAGATCTCAAACACGTGCATGATGTATTCCACGTATCAATATTGAGAGCCTATCATCCTGACCACCGTCACGTATTAGAGTATGAGCCCATTGATGTCAAAGCCGGCCTGACCTACGTAGAGCAACCATTGGAAGTGCTAGATTTCAAAGTGCATGAGTTGCGAAATAAGAAAATAAATTTAGTAAAAGTGATTTGGAGGAACCGTCAAATCGAAGAAGCTACTTGGGAACTTGAGAATGAAATGCGTAGTAAATACCCCGAATTGTTTAGCGAGAAATGTTGATCCCGAGGACGGAATCCTTTTAAGGGGGGGAGACTGTAATAACCGTGAAATTTTAATTATATTACGAGAATTTTCTTATAATATTCAAAAGATTTAAAATTTTATTATAAGTATTGTTAGGGATGCTTGCAAATAATTAATTATTTTAGTGTTCTACTAGACTTTAGTAAAATTTTCTAATCATTATTATTGTTACGGAGATTTTGTTTTTCTTTCTTTGTAATACCATTTCTATTATTATTATTATTATTATTATTATTATTATTATATAGAATAAATGGAATAAGTTGTAAGAGGGCCAAGGTTGAGCTCAATCTATCTATTACTATATATTATATGCCAACACAAGGGTAAAATATGCCAAGAAATTGCTCGTGAAATTACCCTTTACCCTTTTATCCCTATACTTTTGAAATTTACAAAAATGCCATCTCTACATACTTTATGCAAAAATAGTATAAATTTGTGTATGTATTAGGAATCGAACCATTGACCTTCTCCTTAATAATTCATGTCTAAACCATTGTGCTAGATAAGTTGTGGTTATGTTTTAAAAAATTTACTACATAAACCACATTTTCTCCCTTTATCTTATATACTTTTCCTTATTTTAACCTTTGTGTATATAAAATGTTAATTTATAATATTTATTTAACTTTATTTTTTTTCAATTTTCAAAGTTCTGTATATTATTATGTAGAGCAGCACTCCAAAAGAATATGTGATATATAGTTCTATCTTTTAGGTGTTATATTTTTTTATATAATCTTTGTTCTACATTTTAGTCCATTTTTTTGTTTTAAACATGAATTTAGAATTGTTCAAAAAATTCAATCGTTGTTTAATATTTTCTATCATAAGATAATGGACTTACTATGTTTTTAATTAATTTATAAATTTTTCCTTTTAACTGGAGTTCTTTTGCCTTTCCTTTCGCTCGCTCAGCACGTACTTCACCACACCTCTGCAATCTACCTTTCAGTTACTTTATCTTAGCTAGAAGTTCACTCAAGCAGATAGTTCACATAGTAAAGTCAGCAAGCAAATAGCTCACATAGTCAACTCAGTCTCCCTCGTATCATACCATCCTTCCATAGCGTAGAAGAATGATGTATAATAAGGATGATAAGAGTGATATGTTTAGACTTGTTATTCTTTTCTTTATCCTTTCTATGTATTGATGTACCAGATCGGCTAATGCTCTCAGGTTGATGCGATGTATTCCACCAGTTGACCGAAGAATTGATTATTGGTATATCGATCGGTCTAACAGGAATAAAATAGGAGCCGGTTCGACAGAAAGCTTTTGAAAACGCTGGCATTTTCATGATACCAAGGTGCTCCCCTTTATTTGAATACCCACCTACGGCTTTGATTGTTATTACTTTTGCAGGAGCTATGACGTCATTCCTTGCGGCAACAACTGGAATATTACAGAACGATCTAAAGAGGGTCATAGCTTATTCAACTTGCAGTCAATTAGGCTATATGATCTTTGCTTGCGGCATCTCTAACTATTCGGTTAGCGTCTTTCACTTAATGAATCACTCTTATATTTTTCGGTTGATAGATATCGATTATGTTATTAATTGTTTTGATTCGCATTTTATACATACTATATCTCTCAGTATATTTTATTTGAATTAATCATGTATTGATACATAAAATATAATATAAAACTTTAGTCTAATATAAGTAACATATAATATGTATTGCATCTCATTATTTATTCTTAAGTATATTTTAAATTAAAAAATTAGTCTTGAAATTATTATTAAATTATATAATAATCATTTTCATGTCCTTTGTTCGTCACCCTTATTGTTTAACAATATCTTTTTCTGAATGTACACTTCATTTTTATTATCTACGAAATGACATGTAATTTTTTAACAACTTTACTATGTCTTACATTCTCATTATTTACTCACATTTTCTTCAACTTTTTAACTTTCTTCACAATTATAAATCTCCTCACTCACCCTATTAATAATTGATGATGAGACGAAGTGAATAATAAATTTATCCATTTTTTTCCACTTTCTTCTATTTTTTCGTCCTCTTTAATATACAAAGACAATCTTTATTTGATATTTATAAATATATCTAAAATTTAAATTCACATATCTAAATAACTATTATTAAATTTATAATATAATCATGATTGATAATTAGATTAATCAAGTATATAAATGGTTAGTCAGAATCCAATTGATAAAATCATATGGTCAGATTTGTTTAAAAGAATATAAATGTTTTTGAAAAATTATATATAATATATTTGGAACATGTTTCATTTGAGTTAAAATATAATTCAAAAAGTATTTTTATACCAATACACAAGTTATTTCATTAAAATCACAAGAGTTTATGTACGTCTGTGTTATATTATGCTAAAATAATTATTTATATTATATTCAATTATTTAATTTGATAAAGTTCATTTCACATTTAATATTAAATTAATATTTTAACAATTACAAATAATCATCTAATTTTTATCATATAGATATCCATCCAAATTTTATAAAATGTAAAATTAAAGAAAAAATTTATTCATGAAAATGTTAATGCAACATTACAAAATTACTATAGAAATCTAAGATAAGGTTTAACTATTATCTTTTACCAATTTTTAGTCACCAATTTATTTTGATATCTACAGAAATTCATGCGAGCAATAATTTTGATATATGCCA
The DNA here is from genome assembly GCA_036435485.1 of Saposhnikovia divaricata. Lineage (NCBI taxonomy): Eukaryota > Viridiplantae > Streptophyta > Magnoliopsida > Apiales > Apiaceae > Saposhnikovia > Saposhnikovia divaricata. Next base: position 45,688,691 of record CM071594.1, on the reverse strand, counting down.
GGCCCGTGCATCGCACGGGCTTTTACGCTAGTTAAAATATAATGGAACTTAGGTGGGTAGACTTAATCAAAATTAGAGTGTGATTAATATTAAGCCCAATGTAGTTAGCCCATTAAGAACCCATTTATCTTAATATTACATAAGGTAAGAATCTAATAGGAAATTAGTCTCATCTCTTTCATTTTTCAATCCACCGAGACTAAACAAAACACCCAAACACCATTTTCTCTCACTTGAACCAAAACTTGAAAATCTTATATATCATCTAGTATTATCTTGATCTTACATGCAATAGGATATTTGGAGAGAGGATTTCAAGCTCTACATTTTGATATATTAATCTTAAGGGTTTTGAGAAGTGTTAATTTTATCAAGGTTCAAAAATTTGGGTTTTTTTCACAAATAAGGGTATGAATTTATACCCACAACCATCTCTTATTGTTATTATTATGTGATTAATATTTTATGATTGGAATTGTGGTTTAAATACTTGTAATGAGACTAGGGTTTTCTTTTATTTTAAATTGTGATTGATCTAATTGTTAATAATGTTTTGAGAGGGGGTAATTAGGGGTTAATTGGTGAATTTTGGTTTGGAGTTTAGAAGGGGGGGCTGCATGTCGAGGTAGGTGGTGGCGAAGCCATCGAGGTAACAGGAAGGCAGGTGGGAGAGGTTGAATGGGAGATTGAGGGAGAGAAGGGGGTTCGCGAGGGAGAGAGATGAGCGAAGGGAGAGAGATGAGCGATGGGAGAGAGGAGAGAGTAGAAATGGAGAGAGAGAGAGAGAGGGGGTGGAGGCGAAGAGATAGAGAGAGGAGGGGCGGAGAGAGATGGAGCGAGAGGGAGTGATGGAGAGAGATGAATGAGGAGATTGAGGGGGAGGGATGAGAGGAACAGGGAGGGGCGAAGGCAGAGGAAGAGGAGAGAGTGGAGATAGAGAGATTCGGGCGGAGAGAGAGATGCGAGGAAGAGATGGGGAGGAGAGCGAGGGATCAAGATAGAGAGATCGAGATCGAGAGATTGAGGGAAAGAGAGAGAGATAGGCAGGACCGAGAGAGAGAGGAGGAGGCCGGAGGTGAGCCGCCGGAGCCACCCTGGTATCCGGTCGGCGGCCACCCAGTGGCGGTGGTGTTAGATGCATACAATTATGTATGTATATTTTTTATGAATATTTGCAAATATATGGTTTAAAATAAAATAGAAATTTTAATGAGGAAAATGTTTTAGAAAAAAAAAGGGGGAATTGATAAATTTTGGTGATTTTGAATTGATTTGAATTTTATCAAAATAATAATGATGATTTTAGTTATAAAAGAAAAAAAATGGAGACATTAAGATTATTTTAAAAGGGGAGAAATAGCTACTGACTTATTAAAATGGAAGAGAAAATTTGAAGTAGCGGGAATAATAAATTAGGATTTATCCTAATAGAATTACTTTTTTTCAAAAAGTAAGAAAGTTACTATGATTAAATTGTGCATAAAAAGAGGATGGAACCTTTAAATAAATAGGAAATAATATTAGTTAGTTTTCTAAAATGGACTTAGTTAGAATAAAGAAATTCTAGATATAATTTTAGAGACTTGTTGCGAACCAAATTAATTTCGAAGTGTGAACTAAATGATTTAATCAAATTAGAGAATTTCATTATAAAACGAGAATTATAGAAAGATTAGCGTTGATTCTATAAAAAAACCTTTTTATTCATTTTAATCGAGTTACGTTGTTAAATAAGTAAATTAGTGCCATAGATTAAGAATAATTAGAGACCTTGACATTGAGAATGTTCATTGCGATCAATTCTAATTTGGACCACAAGATGTCACAAAACCCGAATTATTAAAGATTGATAGAGCCTCCATTTAATTTATTAAATTGTGAATAAGGCGTTAGTGAGATTTCTAGATTTCGAGAATATTTCCGAATTATAATTTCGAGAATTATTTGATTATCAATGACATGATTATCGAATTGTTTGACATTACGTGACTAATTCTTACCCGATTACTAAAATCATTTTGATAATTAATTATAGAAATTCTTTCTAAGACTTGAGACAATCGCTTGCGGGTAACGTTTTATTATTCGGTAGAGTCTTACGACGAGACATAGGCAAGTTCATTCCTACCCTAACTCTCGGAAACTTTGTATTTCTGTTCATATTAATTCATTCCTTATTTATTTTTCGATCTATAAATTACGAGATTTATTTGTTACTCCTTATGATGCAATAATTTCTTTTTGAGCATTATTTTCTCGTTAAATATTATTTTACTGTTAAAATTAGTTTACTTGCGAATTATATCCATTATAAGCGTAGAAACAAATTTCGTTGCTATCGGGTCGATCTCATTAATTCGAGACGACTATTATTTTGATTCAGTGAAACTAATCTCATTTGTTCGAGATAGTTAAATTTATTCTTTTCAGTCGAACTTATTGTACAAATTCGACAATATTTATTGATTATCTTTTAGTTTGTTCATCTTTCGAATCAACAATTAAGCGTTATAAAATTAGGATCGTTAGAGTGTTTACTCGCTGATCAATCGCACAATATTCTATTTAACGTTTATCAATTGTGAGTATTATAAAATTCGAGTGGTACTACTTGTTCAGTACGACTCATTATATTTTGTTTCAAGACTATTCTCATTATGTCGAGATAGTTACCTTTCTTGTCAAGGGTTGGCATTTTGTTCGTGTCAACCAATGAAAATATGTTTATTGAGAGTTACATCAATCCATTGTTCGAATTGGTGGCACATTTGAGTAAGATTGGCAGTCTGCCAGATCAAGCAAATATTTTCCTGTAAAGTTATTTCAAAATATCAATTCATTAAATGTTCGGGAATTCTGTATTCTACTGGTCAATTTTGGGAAAGAGGCCCATTATAGAGAAAGAGAGACTTGTGTACCTTTATAAGGACACGAGAATATTTTAGGCACTATGATGCCAGGGTTGATATAATAACCCACTATGATGCTAGTATTCATACATATATATTATATTCGTTGATATCGTATTGTAGCCGTGATCGGGCGAAGTGCGGTGTCATTGGAGGACGGTATTCCCGGTCGGATAGTTGATTGCCCCGCCGAGATACCGAAAGGATGGAAGACCAGTTATTCATATATCATGAGTCATCAGAGTTTCATTAAATGAGTCTTTTGAGTATTCTATTTTCGAGAAGAGTCTTGAGTCCAGTGCCAGATTTTTGATATCCAGTTATTCATTAAGTTTCGAGTATTTCTTTCGGTAAATTTTATTATATTTATATACCGAGCAAGGAGAGAACTTGTTGAGCACCATAGTTGCTCATTCTTGCTTTACAACATTTGTTTAGCTATCAAGAAGGAGAATTGCGAGACGTCCAGCCAGGGATCCAGAGGAAAAGGGAAAGCTCAAGGCTATGCTGACAAAGACTAGAATATCCAGCTGGAATCTTGTTATCTCTTTTACTTTGTAGACTTGTGTAAGATATTATTCAGAGATGTAATAAATCGTATTGTAATAATGTGTGAGACCGATCTTGGATCTGTGGAGTGGGACTGCTCCACTCCGTTGTAATAAATATTTTATTATTATTGAGCTAACATGTGTTGCAGGATACTAAGACCTGTTGTGACGACCCGGGTCCCCGGATAGGGTGGATTTGGGGGCGTCACAGATCATCTATTTTTAAAAATATTAGATTCGATGGTTAAGATTATTTTGGCGGTACATGGACCAAAATTATGAATAAATATATAAAATATAATTTATAATTCAACGGACGGCTTTTAATCCAACTTTTAATCCAACAGATCATATGCTTTTAGTAGCACAGTGATCAGACCAAAAATTTGAATAAGATCCCTCTTATGCTTATTATATAAGAATATAATAGCATTGATTTATGAGTTTTGTAAAAGAGATATTAATCAAATCTCAATAGCAAAACTACTTTTTTTATCGATCTATTCATCCACCAAAACAAACTAAAATCATATACACCATTTAACATTAGAATTTTTTTTTATAAAATTTATATTTTATCAAAAAAGTTATAATCTATATATATCTAATTCCTAAAAGTTACTATGTCATTGAGTTAAACTTAACCTTAGTTAATATCAATCACATTCAAGATTATTAATATCTTCTACCCAATTATTTTTCTCTCTCCACTTATTTTCACTCATCCACTTATCCTCTCGCATCCACTATTTCTCTTTCTTTCCTATTTCTTAATTATCCATCCACATTACATAATCTTTCCCTTTCTCTCCCATTTCTTATCTTTTCCACTAATTTCCAACTTTTCTCATTTTTCATTTTTTGTTAGAAATTATCAATTAATATCAGTATCAATATATAAGTAGTTACCAACCTAACTTAAGTTAATTACTATTTTAGTAAATGATGGTTCATTGAATTTATCATAGTGTTTTTTATGTTTGCTAATTTCGACTGTATTCAGCTACTTATCTCGTCATTTATGTCCTTTTGAAATGCGATTATATTTTTCTTCTTAATCAATTTTTCTACAATAGTTTTGATTTTTCTGTTTTCATTTTGTGTAATTTTACACTAAATTGACCTAAAATTAAATATAATAAATTTTACATCCATTAATACATTATATTTTACATCTACCATTTTTAAATTGATCCAAATTTAATATCTTTAAATCTTTAATCAAAATCTTATTATTATATTTAAAATTTGTAATTTGTAAAATAATCAAAATTTACATCAATCATTACGTATCTAATTAAATTATGTTTAATAAAACAAAATAGTATCATAGTTAATTAACTATATTCTTGAATTAATTTATAGTAAATTAAATATTATTATAGCAAAGCCAAATCCAATCTTTTTATCAATTAGTTTCATCACCACCTCACACGACTTGATTACATGTATTTGACCTTATTATTCATTAGTTAACGACTAAAGTTTCTTTGACTATACATTTACTTATACTCAAATAAATTCAAACAAAAACTTTCAAGTCTAGAACTGAAAATTTGTTAATCTACTTATTCAAAATTATGTACTTTCATTAAACTTTATTTGACTATGCATTTACCAAGACTTAAATAAATTCAAACAAAAATTATTTAAATCAGAAAAATATAATAGCTATTATCTGCTCATTCAAAAATGTAATTTCTTTCGATTTATAGTAATACTAGCTTATAATCCGTGCGATGCACGGTTGTTTGTAAATTTTTTAAATTATATTTTATTGTTAAAATTTTAAGTTGTATATATATTTTTAGTATTAAAGTATTTTTTTAACTTGTTAAATCTCATGTTCAGATATATTTTTAAATTAGGAGAAAAATAAATTATAGAAGATAAGAAAATATTATAAAACATGTTTGATAGTATTTTTAGCGATAGTGTTTTAATTAATAATATGTTGTTGACGGGAATTGATTCTTAAACTCGTTCGAGTAGTTTATAAAATAATATATATGTTTAATAGAGATATGCTTTTGGTGGGGTTCGAACTTAGAAACTATAAAAATATTTTAAATATTAGAAAATGAATATTCTTTTAGCATTAGATCCGACGGTTCTCATTTATTTATCTTAAAATCCAACGATTGTTATTAAGTGTACCAAATAAAGTGACCAAACTACCAACCAACCAAATATACCCTAGTTTGCGTACAATAGTATAATAGTATAGTATAAATTTATACCAACTGTTGTAGAATCTAAAATTACAATTTCAAAGGTAGTTCGATACATAATATGATGAAATACAATGAATGACAGTTATGGGCAATTGGGATTTTTTGAATCATAAAAAATGATCAAAATCTTATATGAATTCAAATTTTACAAGATTGTTAACTTTTGAAAGTTATTCGCCGATAAATTTGGGATATTATGCTTAAATTTATATAAAATGATCAGGTTGTTTTTATTTTTACTTGAAGATATTCTAAAAATTCTAAAATAATATAGGAAATTCTTTTAATATATAAGGATGATTTTATAATGACTTTATAGCTTCCAAATTTTCTACTGATTTCATACAATCCCTGAAATCATGGAAATTAATCTGCATTCATTTTCTTTTTTCTATCACAATTCAAAATTTAAATTTGTTCTTTTATCAAATCAAGGAAATCATTTTTTTTTTATTACCATCCATTACTAAAATTCAAATTCTCTCGATCACTGATATTTCTTTTTTCCTTTCTTCTTCTTCGTCTTTTATTTTTATCTCACTCTCTATGATTTTTTTCGATTGAATTTCTATTTATGTGTTTATATATGTTTATATGTATAATATATTTGTTTAAATTTGCCGGATGTATATATACATATATTTGTGTTTATGTGTGTGTTATTTGTTTTCTTGTAATCAATCAATTATATCTACTATAGGCCAAGATGCATTTTCATGCCATTTAGTAATTTACTAAAACACCCCTATATTATTAAAAAAATATACTAAAAAGATTTTGTTGTCATGGATTGAACCCATGATCTTTCTATTATAGGCCAACATGCCTTTTCATGCCATTTAATAATTTACTAAAACACCCCTATATTATTATAAAAAGGGTGAAATCCCAAACTACCCACATTTTTAATCCATCTGCCCAAAATTAGGGCTGGAAAAAAAATCCGAAAAATCCGATATCCGTCCGAAATATCTGTATTCGTATCCGGAAAAAAGCGGATATTATCCGTATCCGGAGTCAATAGGATATTATCCGTATCTGAATCCGAGAGTTTAGGATACGGATATGGATATAGGCGCATCCGTATCCGAAAATATCCGTATCCGAAAGTAATTATATATAATATATTTTTAATATATATAATATATAATTATATATTTTAAACCCATTTATAGTTATAAGCCCATTTATATATTTTTATACACACACTTATAGTTATAGGCCCACTTATTTTTGATGAATTTGCAAGTTATTTAGAGACAATGATGTGTAATGAAGTTATTTTGATATAAATTTGCATATGCAAATTTGGATAATGTATATGATTTTTGTAATTTGTAAATTAGAACCGAGTATCTCTTTAATATGCTTGTTTTTTTGTTTTTGTTTTTTTTGCAAAATATGCCTATTTTTTATAATAATGCAAATTTCACAAAAAAAAATTTCTTTTTTTGCAAAACAGATTCGGATCCGGATATTATCCGTATCCGGATAATATTTGCCGAATTCGGATCCGGATAAAGTTTTTTCGGATATTCCTGGATTCGGATACGGATACGAATACGGTTGTAAAAAACGGATCCGGATTTGGATATAGCTGTATCCGTATCCGTATTATCCGTTTTCCAGCCCTACCCAAAATGCCTACATTCAGAACCATCCGCCCTTTTTATCCACGGGCCACGCATTATACAAATGCGTACAGGGGAATACGCATTGTGAAATTTCGTGGAGCTTGACCACGCATTATCCACAAGCGTGGTCTTTGTAAAATAGAACTGTGTGTTGTTTGAACAGTACTGGGATACGCATGTTGAACATGTGTGGTATGGGATACGCATGTTCAACATGCATATATGCTACAGTTCATCGTCTCCACAGACGGGAGAAATTTGAGCGATTTTGAGGCGAAAACCTCGGTTCCGGCCAGCCTTCCGTTCAAAACCATAGAGACATTTTCCGATAACAAACCATACACCAATCAACTCATAATGAAACCGTCTAAAATCCTATGCAAGCAATTTTTAAGTTCTTTTGCCGGATTTTGAAAGCCCAAACCAAACCTAAAATCGATTTTCATGTCCGATCTATTTCTTCAATTGATTTTGCACGCCCCTGCGGGGCCAGATCGAGACAAATGAGATTAGGGGAAATGGAGAGGAGGATGTGACGATCATTTTGCTATATTCAGTGAGGGTGGTCGATGACAAACAAGAGAGAGACGAGAGAGACGATGAATCGCCGGCGAGGAGCTCCGAGAACGAGAGAGAAGAGAAAGGCCGAGAATGACGTCAGATGACGTCAATATGCATCAGCTGAATGCGTAACCCGTGATACGCATCATGAAAATGCGTATCCCTGAATACGCAGCTGACAGATGCGTATAGCGTGGGTAAAAAGGGCGGAGTCTTTTGAATATAGGCATTTCGGGCATGTTCCACAAAGATGTGGTGTAGTTTGGGCAATTTCTCATTATAAAAATATACTAAAATGATTTTATTGTCATAGATTGAACCCATGACATATACATTATGGCCACATTACAACCATCAGGCTGGAAGCTCAATTCATGCAAATTTGAAACCATCTACTACGTGTCTACATGTCAAAGAACTCTTATTCTATATTTTATTTAAAATTTATATTAAAAATATTTAAAATTAAATAATTAAGATAATTATATATTTTCAAGAATATGAATATACACATATGTGTGTGTGTGTGTATGTGTGCGTGATTATAATTAGAAATAACTCACATAAAATTTAGACTTATGCTCCGTTGTTGGACAAAATCATATAATCCATAGTTGATTTGGATATAATATTATAAATCAAAATAGTCATATAATAGAAAATAAAAAAAATATTATATTAAATTTGGATTTTATACTGATTATTGATTAAATAAGAAGATAAATATATAATTGGATAGGCCTTGGAGTATCTAAAATTCACTATAGAAAAGTTTTCTATTAACACAGAGCTTTAAACTATAAATTTGACATTTTTTTCATATTTTTTAGATTAAATCATAAAATGTATTGTTGACTTTGAATACAGTATTGTCAATGAGATTATACAGGTTGTACCTAAAGTTAAAAATAGTATCATATAATATTTAGACTCCATATCGGTTATCGATTAAATAATTACATCTCTTAAAGATGAAATCATAAAGTATATAGTTGACTTTATATACAGTACTATAAATGTCTAAATTCAGAAATTTTGTACTCAGCCACCAACATGACAAGAAATTTATATTATCATGTTTAAAGGTGTTACGAAACAAAATAAATAAATTTGTATAAATTTTTTACTAATGATATTTACACAATTGAAATCTTAAAATATTAAGAATTATTTATTAAAATTTTGTAAGTGAAATCATTGTGATATTAATGGTTCAAGAACTATAAAAGTAATATAATATTAATATAATTTTATTCTTTATGAAATCATAACGATTGCTTTATGATATAATAATATTAAATTTTTTTTTTCTTTGTATTATGCGTAATGACACGTAAACACGAGACTAAATTACTGATTCACGAGATGACAAGAAATAATTTAATGTTAAATTTGGACTTTTGGTACATGATGAAATTTTATGAAATTATATTATTACAATATTTTCATTGTATTACACATATGACACGAAAATACATGGTATATGAGACGACATCAATTCATTTAGTATCACATTTGGGATTCAGGTGGATGAAACACGAAAATAGGACACAAATATAAATTTGGACTTCATTTATTATCACGAATATAGAAAATATATTTATGACCTCTAAATTGAAATGAAATTAAATTCATAAACACTGAATCAGAAATATATTCTATTTAGTTGACATCAATGTGTTATTTTATATAAGTACATTTATATTAAATTAATTATATGATTAATATTAGATAAAATAATATTTAATCATTAAATTGTTAAAGATTAGTTTAATGTCCAATCAATTTTAAAAGATGAGCATGATCGGCGTTGGGAGGAGCATGATGATCAGCATCCCAAGTCGAAGAATCGTAAGCGAGCTGTTAACAAGTGTGGGGCCTGCACGGGTGTTAGTCGCCCGTGCGGCCCTTCATGCTGCTATAGGCAGCTGTTTCCTGACAGTACCTCCAAACTGGATGCTTCTGTGATAACTAAGTTCTATCATAAAGATGAGTTGATTGAACTTGCTAAAAAGTGCAATACTGCGGGTGATTTCATTAAGTTGTGGAAAACTCTATGACGTGTCGCTACCTTTCTGCGAAACGATCCTTTAAATACTCCCTTGGACGATTATGATGTCCTGAAAATTAAAGCACGAGGTTACGTGGATACCATCAAGAAGATGATTGACAGTCAATTTCCAGGTGGAGTGCAGTAGAAGACTAAGTTGATGATTCAGACTTTGCTGATATATTCTGGTGTTATGAAATATTATTTTCAAGTAGTACTTTTAATGAAATATGATTGAGAATTGATCTTGTTTCCTCACTTGAGTTCTGTATGGACTTTGAAACTACGGAAATCAAGGATTTGGCTGTTCATGTGAAAAGTGAATATTTTGTTGGATTTTGACCTTTTGCTTATAAAAAAAAATTTAAAATCGTCCTTGTATTTTATGAATTCAACCCAGTTAACATGTGAAAAAAATACTATTTACGTTCCAAAATGATTATACAATATTATCATGGATGAGGCTTAATTACAAAGTTTAAAATTGAACTATACATAGTTTTAAAGCTTGAGCTCAATTAGCCACAAAAAAAAAGTTACATTACGAATTTTATTTACAAGCAAAAGTTTGGACTACATCCACTTTTAATTAAGGAAAAGATTAAATGATTCGACAATACGTTATTAATAACCTAAAAGTTTATGTCGAGAGGTTATAATCGTAATTGGAAATGTAAAATATGACCAATGACATCTAGATCAATGGTGCATAAAATTAGTTGATAAGAAGTGCATCATTAATTTTGATAATGTAATATACAAATTACAATACACATATACTAATCTACCACCCAGTAACGATGATAGTGATGACTTCCTATAAATACATGCTTAATAATAATAATAATTAAAATGTAGTTCGTGTAAAAGAATACAATGACATCCATAATTTCTTTGAAAAAATAATGAATGAGATATACGCACAACAAATATTTTTTTATACGATAACATCTAAAATACTCATTTACCGCCAGTAATCACAATTAATAACAATATATGAAATACGTGAATATAAAAATTACCATCAAGAACCGAGTAATTGCTACTGAACTTCAGGTCGTATTGTCGATGAGGAATTAGGGAAGCGGGTACATCATATTCTTGGAGTTTAAACACGAATTCTGTATCAGCTACCCTAAGCATATACACATTCTTAGAACTATACACACATGAAATAGGTGGGCATTTATCAATCTTGTAGATGAGTGTATAGTAATTGTTTGGATCATTAGCATCCTCTCTTGGATCAACAACCCTATAATTTGGATCTAGAGAAAATAAGAGTAAATGATTTCATGATATTTTCCATCTCCTTACTGTATAGTGATCCATCTATATCACTCAGATTAAATGTACCCTTGTTGGTAATGCTAAGAGAGGCCATTTGGATGAGAACAGAGGTTGGACGTTGCCTTATAATTTAAAACAAAATTTTAACTTAAAGCACATACAAACAAGGCCTGATTTGGGTTTGATAATTTTTTTTCTTGATAATAAAGAATATTATTATATATGGTCCTTTAAGAGTGATGTCGTGTACCAATATGTAGCTTTGGTCTAATCAAACATGTAACTGATTATTCGATAGAAAATATAATCTGAAATAAATGGTGACAAGTATTTAGGTCTTATATTTATTAACTTTGACCAAGAAAGTTTTCTGGTTCAATCTTCCATGAAGCAACCTCTGAGGCTTTTTCAGGGAAAAAGGGCAAAGAAATCTCCTTAATCATCAAATTACCGCAAAACGGGCATTCACTAGCGACAACATCAACTTTGATGTCTTAAGTTTTTCTAACGGATTGACCTGCAAAGCCCAATTTACTCCTTAGTAGAATACTAATCATGTTTGGGCTACAATAAATCTATTATTTGTTTTTAATATTTTGATTTACTAAGATAATAAGATAAAAGAAAAATTATATTTGGCAAAAAATCAAAAGATACAGCACTACAACCCTGCCTCAAAAATGAATATTTTACCTTAATTATTAAAATTTATGTGTCTTTTAACTTCTTGAAATGCATGAAAGAAAAAAGACTCATTCATCATAACTCACAGGACTTAAAGACACATAGGAGATTTAATGAAAGCCAAGGTATATGTGATGTAACAAGAAATATATTTACAAAAATAAAGGAAATGAATGGTTCCATGGTAACTTAACTCAAATTTTTTTTTTGTTCTTGATATCTTTATCTTCCATCTTCTTATTTCCTTATTTGTACAAAACATATCATGTAGAACAATTATGAATACAAGATCACAAGACCTTATAATACATAACAAGGTCATACAGTGAAAAACAAGGATGGAGATTATGTGGTACAACAATAAAAAATAAATACAAAACGTTCTCTTCATCTCAAAAGACAAACACTTTCACTTCATCTTTTACTCCATATATGTATGTATTCAAGAGAAAGCGTCCTTGTTGTCATTTATTCTTCATCACCTTGATAATAACTTTGATCCCTTCATTTTGCTCTCTCATGTGTTTGTGTGTGTTCATGCTCTCCTTTTCAACAAAAAAGGCATACAATACTTCCTACCTTTTTCGTTGTATCTTTATTTACCACAAAAACAGAAGGGAAGTAGGAGAGATCAAGAGGTAAAGGCAAGGGGGTTTGATTAGTTTAAGCTCCTCTTCACTAACTTGACAATAATATTAGGGGGGGAGAGAGAGAAAGAGAGAGAAGGGGGGAGGAAACCTCTATTATTATACACGTGACATCACAGAAGTAAGATGAAACCTAGTTATACATTATTTGGATATTGAATCAGTTAAGTTAATGATGATTTATATACGATTCTTTTCAGATAATATAAGGATGAATATCATCGAAATAAAAATGATGAAGAGGCAAATAAGGTTTATATAGTACACATCTTTTACATATTAGTAACGATTTGTGTATTTTCGCTAACAAGGATTTGCTACCATTTGTGTATAAGCAAGGATTTGTGTATTAACAAAGATTTGTACATCAACTGTTTGATATATTGCTTGCTTGAAAACTATGTCAATTTGTTCTTCATTTTTGTACTTGGGTAATTTATCTTCAAATTTTAAATATATTTGTGTTTTAAAATTTTTGTAGACTAGGTGTTTGCTTGAAGATCTAAGAAAGTTTTTGAGTAACTTCTTCATGTTTAAACGTGTGAAAAATTGTTCGCTCGAAATAGGGTAGTGGGTAGTGTTTGTTTTGATTTATAATTTTATGTTGGTATAATAATATATATTTTTTTGGAAGAAGGTATTAGTATGATGTAAATGTTTGACTAACAATTAAAAATTTATTCTTCATCATTTATTTTTTAGTATTCTGCTAGGTATTTGTTTGCCTTATTTGTCTATATCTTTTTATATTGATGTTTTAAGTAAATGATTGAGGGTTTAGTCGATGAGAATCCTGGTGATGATTCTAATAAAGTTGTGTTTAGTTAAGGTGTTGATAAAAACTAAACTTAGGTGATCTATTGAGCAAGATTGCATTTTTGATAGATTATTTGGTTTTACTTTGTGATTGTATCTGTTGTGTATTAAGTGTTTTTATATTTAGAAGTTTTGTCATCATGTGTTGCTTTGTAGAATCACAATGAGTACACTCTTGACCATGTGTTGCTTTATAGAATCACAAGATACAACTATGATATGCCATGCAAATTTATTTTTTTGTAGTAAAAGAAGAAGAACATGAGGAAGAACTTGGAGGATGATTTTTTTTTTTTGAATAATTAGGCTTATAGCCTTACAATTGAGTATCTGTAAAGAAAATTCTCAGGATGAGCCAAAGTTGAATCCAGGTCCTGGGAGAACAGAGGATGATCTTTTGGTACGTCAGTTTAACATAGAGGTATAGGTATGTATTCATGGTAATCCATATTTGTTTGTTCCGTATATCCGAAGTAGTAATGTGGTAATTATCCGAGGATAGTAGTAGCCTTCGCGGAAATTGATCGAGGATAGGTTTAAAATTTTCTTTTAATCTTGATCGTTGAAAGATTGATCCAACGATTCAGAAGCTGATTGTTGTGTAACTGGTCCCTGACAATCGATTGTCAGGGATCAGGGCCCTTAAATTATACGGTTCAACAATATAGTTAGTTTACACACTAAACATAATTGGACTCACCGACTCTTTCGTCTCACTAATCGAAACACCACTGATTATGGAGATGGAGCAACTCCTCTATTTTATTAAAATTGGGGTTTTTAATATCTTTACTTTACAAATATCTTTTTCAGTTAGTTGTAGGCTGATTACGCTTCGTGGTGCCATTGTTCTTTGTTTGTTGCATTTGAAGTTTTCTGAACGACGCTGTTTTGTTCTCTACCCCCAGTTTGCGAGTTTTTCTAATCTTTTTGCGATTCTTTGATTTGGGTATAAATTTAATTTTATTGTTATGACTTATGTCAAATCAGAATTGAATCAAAATTTTCTTTCTTATTATAGTGCTCTGGAATTGCCAGTGCTATGAACAATGTAATATACACAATTTTTCTAGCACAGGACAAGCTTGTTTAGTACTTGGGTTGTCTGAGTGCTCCAAATGCAGCACTTGATCTTCTCGCTCCTGATACACATAAACCACTAAAGATCAAGTGGCCAATGTATGTTTTAGGTGGCCAGTGTATGTTTTAGGAATAAAGAAGATCAAATGACTGGTGGATCTTAATGAGTTTTATTGAAAAGCTGTATTCTTTATGATTTATGAGATTATTGATTAATGTTTAACTTAAAAGATTGTATTTTTCTTAGAAGTATTATAGTCTTGCTTGGTTGCATTATAATTCTATTAAAAATTTGTCTCTCTAATGTTGTAAGGCTGAAATCAAATTGATATTGATTAGCAATTTAACATGGAGAAATGGTAGGTGTAGCACTACTAATACTGCAACTTAATTTACTTGACCAATAGGTACCAACTTTTTTTATATATCCATTTCAATATATCTGACTCTGTTGAGCCTCGTGTCTCTGATCACATTTCACATATTATCGATATGATTAAGCAGGTATGTGGTTGACCTGAAATTTTTATTTTGAACATTTCTAGAATGTTTATTGTACAAGTTGAAATTTATTGACTGCATGATTGTTTAGTTGCATTATTGTATGAGTTTCTATGTTTGTGCATAACTCTTAGAAAATTATTGATATGCTTTTGATACAGATACTTGGTAATGAAGCCGGTGAGTAAGTTACAATCGACACGAGGAAGAAAAACCCTGTTGATTTTGCTTTATGGAAGGTATTTTATTTATTAATTTGTTTGAAGTGAAACGGACACCTCATATAATTTCTTATATTGCTACCTTGATGAATTCTTTCTAAACAATGTGGCACGTAAAAACTTTATACATGTTATGCCTTTTGGTACTATATGTATGGGGACTATTAACCAGCATGTTTTATGTTCTATATTTGAACTGTTTCCTTCATCTTTAGATACTTATAAAGATTATTAGGTACTATGTCTATTTGAACTATTTATCAGATTATTAGGTTTCAATTGTACACTTACTCGAGAGAAGTTTATTACTAAATAATGAAAAATTCATCTTAGACTTTAGATACTTATAAATCAAACTTCATAATCTATCCATGAAAATAGTGACGTGCTCGCTGCAAGTACCACAAATAGTGCATCCAACACTTTATCCTACCCCTTTGATTTTACGACAAAAAAGGCCTTTTAGTAGAGCATGATTTGGTTCAGCTCTGTTTTGGGATAAAATCGGAATGGAACCGGAAGCAGCATCATATATTTTTTATTTGAAAATTTGAAAATCGTAACCGAACAATCGTTTTCGGTTCCGATTTCAATGTCAAAACCATTTGATTTCAGTTTAAAAACTGCATAAATGAAAATTGAGCAAATAAATATTACAAGCGAAATAAACAAAGGGTAATTAATAAAAACCTAGTTGAACCATCCGATTATACACAACAACAAAAACAATGATACTTGGAAACATAGATGTCCAAAGCTAGTTTTAAAGGCCGGAATGACAGTCAAATTAAATATAAATAAGAAGTAAGAACACTGAAGAATGACATATTATTTGACACATTGATAGTCTGATACTCTCCTCCAGCTCCAAGCAAAACAAATGGACGTATCATATTCAGCATTCGAAAACATGAAAGAAGCATATAAAGCCACAATCTGAAATTCTTACTGAATAATTTTAATAGATATTACACATATAATTCATACAAAGATTCAAACAAATCGCAACAATCATGGTTAACATATTAAGAAAGTGCATAAACTTTCTTCTAGTAAGCAGTTCTATTTTGAAACAAAAGTGATAGCCTGGAACAAACATTTGCTTCTCTGTAAACCTGTTGAACCTACCCTTCTCAATGTCAACGATCAATTAAGTTGAAATATGACAAATATTTTTTAATTTCCAAGTTGGAACCACCTTGAGTACTAATTTCCTCTCTCCAAGAGATCTTCCAACAAAGCTTTAGCTATACAAGAACAATTCATTGGTTGGCACTCTTGCATGTGGTGTCAATTTTGCTACATCATATAAAATATAATATGTTTATACATCATTTTTGACATTATTTGAAAAATACGTCAATAGTTAGTACCCATGCGGCCATACAATACATACATACATATATATATATATATCAAAATTATACTTTATTTGAAAAATTATTATGTACCCTGTTGTAATTTAGATTACCGGGTTGGCATTTCAATTCTTCAATCAAGTCTCCTTTACAGCTCAACAAGCCGTGATATAATTCATACCAAGTTTTTGGTATAATATCGGGAAAAATGATCCGAAGGTACTCATCTATGCTTTCTTTGCTGGTAAAGGGAGGCCCGGTCTCCTACAAATAAAGATAAAAATCTTACTATTTAAAAAGAACATTAAACTTTTTACTCCTAAAAATCTAAAATATTATACTTATTTAATAATGTAACTTACACTATCTCTTAAATGAATCTGACAATCTCTATGATATATCATGAGACTCATAGCCGTTCGATATTTACCGGGTAGGCGTGAGAGAACTTTGATGTAGTGTGGGTTTTTCAATCGAAATATGACTTTATTCCAGTCCTTACGGTAGTGTGATTTGTCACAATACAAGTTTTTAATATTTAATAAAATCTTGTCTTTTGCTGTAGATCCTGTCGAAGGCATCACAAAATTCTATTCTATGACTAGTCTCCCAAAATAAAGACGTATAACTTACAAAGTATGGCAAGTTCCTGTACAAAATAACAGAACAAATCAAATGAAATCTTTTCTTATACTGAACCTCTCTCTCTCTCTCTCTCTCTCTCTCTCTCTCTCTATATATATATATATATATATATATATATATCACTTTTTTTAAAAAAAATAAAGGATCTTATGATTATATAAAAAGCATAAATAGTTTGAAGTTTATCAACTATCTCACACAAATCTACATCAAGGTCATATATAGCCTGATGTGCTGCATTCTGATCGGTACGAAAAGCTCTCCTTCCTATATGGGATTTTTACAGGGGAAGGACAAATAATTAGAAATTAAATTAAAAATATTATTTGATTGTTCACGTGTCTAACTATTTTAGACCACTGATTGAATCATAAGATTTTTAATTAAAAAAATTGGAAGCTGTAAAGTCATAGAAAATCATCCTTATATATTAACTGGTTAAGTTGTGAATAGAACTATGCAAAATATGAGATAATAGTGCGATTGCCCTAAGCTATTGGAATGCGAAATACAATTAACTCTTAATACAATATACACGAATTGTTAATTTACTTATCCATTCTTTTTGCAAAGTTAAATTTTATTGTGATTTCTTTTATTATATACATATAAAATGCATAATTTTTTTTTGGCTAAATAAAAATGCATAAAATTTAATATATATTTTTTCTAAAAACAAATTATCTAAATTAAAAATCATATTCCTAAAGTTAAATCATTTATCTTAGTTAAATTTACTGACATCAAAGGTTGATATTATATTTTAACATCTTAGTTGTTGTGTTTAAATTATATTTTTTTTAGTTTAAGATTTTTTGTGTCAATATAGATATGTACCTAATATTATAATTAAGGAAAAAAATATTTAGAAGTTAAAATTTTTACTGATATGTCAATACACTTTGAAATATAACTGAAAAATTAAATAACACATATAAAATACAAACACAGAATAAGTAGATGTAAAAAAAATACTTTTCTAATAATTGTGTATGCATTTATAATGATTCTTATAACATGCATGAATAGAAATTTCAAACTTTCAAATAAAAAAATATAAATTTAATATCAAAATTATTTCAATAAATAATATTTATACAATAAATTTTTTACTAAAGTGTATGTAATATGGGCATAATACTTGTACTAAGAACATTTTTAACATCAATATGTATTTTCTTTCAAAAAAATTCAACAATATGTATTTAACTCTTTAAATTAATACTATACTATTGATAAGTTAAGATTAACATTATTGGAAATCGTGTGTTCATTAACACAACTTGATATTACTCTCCTAATCATGTAATTTATTCACAAAATTGGTCAAATTGGATTAGATATGGATGATATTTGACAGATAAATGTAAAGAAGTAAGTTAAATTGGAAAATTTTGGTATAGCAAATTTAAGTTAGAAAATTCTAACAAACCTCACAATTTTTATTTTTCAGTATTTTAACGAGATAAATAACAATTATTCGTATACAACAGGTTGACCTGGCTCAACAAATACTTGACGCTGTCAGTGTTTCGTATAACCAGCATTTTCAAGGGTGAAAACCCAATCACACATATTTTCATTGAACAATGACCAAAATGTCACTAGGCCGAAAAGATGCCCAAATTGATTACTTGTACACATATTCTACACATGCATGGGTGAATACGCATTTCAAATATGCGTGGAGCTTCTTTTATTTGTTTAATATTTATTTTTGTTGCATATATGCATTTCAAACATGTGTGGGTGTGTACATACGTGATACGCATAACGAGGATTCGAATCCAAAACATACGTACGGTAATGATGAGTAGGCGTTACTGCCATTTTTCAAGTTCTCTATTTAAAACTTTTATTTTTAACTTTTTATATCTAGGAAATTTGCTTGTATGTAAAAGGGGTTTGCAATTGAAGATGAATAATAGGTAGATATGCAAATATATATGCAATGTGTTATAGTCATCCATATAAAAGTATTCTAATTTTTTGTGTGATAAGAGGAAGAAGGAAAAAAATATAGGGGGCAAAAGAAAGAGAGAGCAGATATGTCCATCAAAAGAAGATGCGATGCCATACAATATTAAAGTGAGTATACGAATAAACCATATGCGTGTACAATATGAGAAAAAGGTGTCAAACCCTACAAGTGTCAATATGGGCAACTCATACTTATTTTTGTGATATTTCGGTCATCTCCATTTTCAACTGTTATATCTATATTTTATAATATTGTTCATCTTCAATTGTTCAGCTACCCACTTCATCCTTTATGAAACCAGCAAAACAAATTTAGGTGTCTCTGTATGTATGTGTATGTACATCTTTTATCTCAATTTGTGCATGTATATCACCCATTTCAATTATTTTTTGGTAATTAAATACTCTAATGATCGTGATTTTTGTGTAATTATTCTAGTTGTTTTACTCGAATCTTGGTCATGTAGGTAACATGCTGGATAAAATGTTAAAAGATAAACTAGACAAAGTAAAAAAAATATGAACTTAAGTAAAATACTGACTCGCATGTAATTTTATTGATAAACAATAATATAGAGAATAAGATACCTGCTATTTTTGTATGCCACGTAAATTTCAAGACAAACGAATTTATCTAGTCAATTTTATATATTTATTTGATAAAACATGTATGTAACATTTCTAGAAATGTTCTTAGAATAGCTCTAACAGCCTTGTCATCTTTTTGCATCAAATTTAACAAGTACGATAGCTAAAAGGTCAGTTCAACAAGCTAATGTGATAAGGTATATGTTAAATATGAGTTTCACCTCAAGATAATATAAAAGGGAGGTAAATGTATTATCAACATTTTTTATGTTTCTTACTTTGAATTTGTTCACCATGTAGCTTGTAACTATATGTTTACAGAAATCAAGGTTGTTACGGCGTCGCGACGAGCCGCAGTGCCAGAGGACCTTCACAACAATATGGCGTCGTGGCATCTGTATGGCACCGAACGTTCATATATATATATATATATATATATATATATATATATATATATTATAAATTTACAATATATATTACTATATTACTCTAAGTCTCTATTTATATTATGTTAGTAACCTAGTATATAATACTCTAATTAGTTACTAATAATAACACATGCACTATAAGATGAAAACATTAATACTTAGAAACAGAATACCAGCAACAAGAATTCAGAAATCAGAACTTAAATTATAAAACATAACACCGAACGAGGTGGGTGATATAGGTGGCAATAGCAAATGAGTAAAATAGTAACTAGCAAGGCAGTGGCAACTAGTAAAGCAAGTCAGATGAAATCCTCAAGCACCAAATCCTCCCTAACAAAACTTCCACTCCCCATATGTCCAACACTTTCGTGTGCACTAGATGGTTCACCAAAATCAACTTCTTCATCATCAATTGGAATATTTTCTTCATTCATTTCCACATCAACATCCTTCAACTTCGAGTCTGACTCATTGTGCAATCTATAATTCGATTCCTCCTGCATCCTTGAAATGAAGCATCATCATCACGATTACTGCGCCGAGCATATACATAATCACCACGAGCAGCTCTAGGAACATTGTGTGATTGATTTGCATTTGATGCGCCATTAACATCATCTACATGAAGCCACAAAGGATCATCTGCAACCTACTCATTTTCCATCGAAAGTCTTTCGATTATATTGCACATAGACCAGGTCATTAATCGCTTCCATTCTAATCGATTTCTCTTTTTTGTGTGAACTAAAACATAAAAGTAACAAAGTAAAATTATGCATAAACTATTAGAAAGAAATTCAAGTAAATAAATATTTCTACTCACTAACTCACAAATTCAAAGGTACTCCAATTACGTTCACATTCCGAAGACAAACAATAACGTCCAACAATCCTTTTTGCAAATTTTTGAAGTTCTTTAGTACGCCCCGCATAACCACTCCACCAATCAACTAATTAAATCACATAGTAAATGGTGAATAAAAAAGTAACCAGATTATATTTAGGACTATAGTACCATACTATTATATATTTTTTACGTACGGCCTCTTCTTCTTTCGGAGATGAAATAGTGTTTTCCTTGAAAAATTATTTCTAAAGTTCTCGTACTCATCGACTTGGTCACATATAGTAGCTCGTAATTCTCTATCTGACACCATATGCTCTAGAACATCATTAAAGTCTTCCCGTAGAGTCATAGCATAGTCAAGATTATCCCTTTGTATATCAAAAAACTTCCTTCGATTTAGAAACAAACCAGCCCCATAAAACTTCGTTTCCATCTTATTCTCCCACCTACTTTTGATGATTCCAATCAGTTTTTGTTCAAGTCATTTTTTGTGTTTAAAAATTTTTGAGATGGTGTCTTTGGCGTGCTTAATTACAAATAAAATTTTAGATAGTGCAGGTTACTCATCTCCGTCGACAAGCCTTAATACAAGTAGGAGGGGCTTTGAAGCTACGATGCAATCGTAAACACCATTCCAAAATGTAACAGAAAGCGCAAAAGACTCTGCCTTCTATCCATTTAATGTTTTGGATAATAGTGACTTAGTCCAATCACCACTAATAAACAACAATCGAATAACATCTTTTAAATTGTACAAGCACCACAAAGTACTAGGAAACGAAGTGGCAAATCTTCTAGCTCCGGGTCTTACCAGCTCCCTTTGACCAGTCTTTTCCCCTCATGAAGTCGAGTATCTGACCATGCCTGTAAATGAATCTTTTACATTTTATCTTTTTTTTAAAGTATTTGTGGCGTTTAAATGGCGTCTAAATGGCGTTTGAGGCGTCTCAAGACGACTAAGACGTCTCGTGGCATCCTAGGCGTCCGCCTTAGTGCATGTTCGCAACGTGACAACGACATTTTAGCCATTTTACATGTCATGATGTCAAATGGATGCCATGACAACGGACAAAAATAAAATGCAGAATAAAGAACAACACAAAACTTCATTTTAATCCAATATATTATTAGATAGAAGGTTGTTACAAAATGTGAATACAAAGTGTATTCTCAGCTTTGATTTCTCATAGAGATATTACAATGATAATGCATGAAAAGCCTTGACAACTAAAAAGAAGGCTTGTGCATTTATACAACTTATGTACAACACACTTTTATAAATGTAGTAATGGACAAATTAGATAACTAACTATTTCTATACTAAATTGGTGTAAGTTGTCATTTTGTGAATTTTATTAGTCTTGCACACTAATCATATCCACCCTTTTAGCTGTTTTTCCTTAATTTTCTCCCCAAACTTCTTTGTGTATTTGTCAGGTGCATACTGTAATATTTGGACCACTGCAGGTGCCCAGATTTTGTTGATTTTTTGTCTTCGAAAATTTTCTTGAAGTTTGTCTATTGTATATTCGAGATTTGGCTAAATACTTGATTCGAGAACTATGTTTAATGAATTAGAGATCTCTGAGTTTTCGAACAAGTATTCTGGACTTCTCGAATAAGTCGTTTTCACATATCGAATTTCTGAGATATCGAATAAGTCATTTGAAATATCAAATCCTACAGATATCGAATAAGTCATTTTGACATATCAACATATCGAATCCTTGACTTCTCTACTTTTTAACTTTTCTAACTTTTGACTTCTCTAACTGGCATTCTTCAATTCTCGAATTTGGACTTAAAATACTTTTCACCTTCAAATTTGTAATTGTATTATTTCGCAATCTTCATCTTATTCAGAGATATGCTTCCAAACATTATTACGTGGCTATATTGTACATGTTACAAATAAATTTTTGCCTACTAAACTAAGTTATGATTTTCAATATATTCAAAAATAAGATGTTTCATAATTTAGGGATCATGTAAGTAAAGCATTACAGTACATTACAATAATCTAATTTATATAAACATGCTTATGTGCCTAACAATCTCCATCAATTTGTAAATAAAATAGTTAATCACATGTTCATATCTTATAACAAACCTATCTACAATTTAACGAAATAAAATTATAAGATACATATGAACAAGTTAAGTACATAGGAAAAATAAGAGATAGATTTTTCATTTACGAGTCATTTCTTCTCGGCTCTTGTTAAAATAGATTTACTCTCCAAAATTTTGTCTCTCGCAAAACTTTTTGTCTTAAAAATCAAATAATATTCTATCAAAATTATTTTAAACGAAATACAACTTATTTGTCATATGATATAAATGGTTATATTAGATAATACACATGATGATGCATTTGAATAAGTTGAAAAAAGAAATTTTAAGACATTTGTATGCTTAAAAAAATGGTCTTCATACCATTTTGATGGACAAAAATGATGATTTTCCATCATGATATTTGACAATTTTAGGAAAGAAAGCCACTCACATGACCTGATAGATTATTAGCCGCAATGGAAACTACAAAGCCAACAACATGTTGGTGCAGTGGGTTGAACCCTTGTCTTCTTTGTACGAGGTCAAGGGTTCGACCCCTGGGTGTGTGTGAGTTTAGTTTGTATTAGTTTCCTTTCTTTGTATTTGTATTTGTATTTGGCCGGGGGTCCTTCGGAAACAGCCTCCCTATTGTATAGGGGCATGGTCTGCGTACATCTACCCTCCTCAGACACCACTTTGAGTGGTATTATAACTGAGTAAAGTTTCGTTTCGTTTCGTTTTTAATGGAAACTACAAAGCGTTGAAATCATGAACGCGCGCAATTAGTGCGTCAACTCAACCCACATGACGACGTCGTCTAACACTGACTGACCTTCTTCTCCCCCTTCCAGAAAAATAAACAATCCCTCTTTTAAACCCTACTCTACTGAGCTCAGATCTCAACTCTCTCTCTCTCTCTCTCTCTCTCTCCTAACCAATGGCGAGTCGTCTCGTTCTCCTCTCCCTCCTCTCTCTCCTCCTCATCTCTCTCCTGATCTCACCTTCTCTCTCTACATCTCTCCCAGACGATGACGCCGACGACGACGAAGAAGACCTCACATTCCTCGACGATGACGTCGGCGACACCACTGCCGCCGCGGCACACGACGATTCTCACTTCTCAGATCCAGAACACTCCGACGCCGAGTTCGACGACGACTTTAACTACGACGACTTCGACGCGCCGGCCGGATCGGAGTTCGACGAGTACGGATCGAGCGCCGAGTTTGATGAATCGGACGTTGTTGTTTTGAACGGAGGCAATTTTAGTGAGTTTATTGAGAAGAATAGGTATGTTTTGGTGGAGTTTTATGCGCCATGGTGCGGTCATTGTCAGGCGTTGGCACCGGAGTATGCGGCAGCAGCGACTGAGCTGAAAGGAGAGAAAGTAGTGCTTGCGAAAGTCGAAGCGACGGAGGAGAGTGAATTGGCGGAGAAGTATGAGGTTCAAGGATTTCCGACTATTTATTTCTTCGTCGATGGCGTTCATAAGGCGTATCCTGGTCAAAGAACTAAGTAAGCTTGTTGTCCTTTTACGGTATAAAGTAATAGTTTCGGAACTGGAGACTTTAACTAATTGAGATAAAATATACATTATATGTAGTGTAACAGGGATAGGCAAAATGTATATGATCACTGATCGAATACCGTCTATGTGCGTGCATTTAGTAATGTGTCTTAGTTAATTGATTTGAGCTTGAATTTTATGAATGCTTAAAGACGTGGTGATTTCTTTTATTTGAATTATTTTAGGTGTGGAAATTTAGATTATATGTGTATGATTAGGATGCTAGATCAGTGATTCATACATGATTATCTCACTCTTTAGGCCTGTTACTTGTGGTTTAATGTTAACCTAGTTCTTGATCCAACTTACTGTTTGTGTTAATAAATTTGTGATATGGGATACTGCTTTTGCCTATTCGAAAAGAGTCATACTGAGATTCCCTAAAGTCGATAATTTAAACAATGTACGTGTATTTTAATTTACGAATGTGATTACTGTTAAGTGCCAACTGTACAGTAGATAATCATAATTTAATATATTATAATTTTCCTAATTTACCTGAATTGTTAGTTCTATTCTCAAAGTTTTTCTATAGTCAATTTAGTCAAGATACTTGTCACATTGTGTTTAGCAAATGAAATATTGTTGAAAAATGAGATATCCGGAAGACAGGAAAAGTTGCTGCCATTTCACCTCAGTTATTCTTTACCTTTTTTTGCATCTGTGGACTGACTCCTTGGTAAGCTAATAAGCTGTATTTACAATGCAGAGATGGTATTGTCACTTGGATCAAGAAGAAGATAGGACCTGGTATCTACAACATAACCACAACAGAGGATGCAGAACGCATAATAACATCTGAGGATAAAGTTGTTCTGGGCTACCTTAAATCGTTGGTGGTATATACTCATTACCTTCAATTTTTTCCATCATGGTTATTTATTGTGTTTGATGATGCAACGTTATTACGTCGTGGTATGAACAGTATACTTCTATGCTGAGAGAGCATATTGTAATTCAACAGTGTGTCGCTATCTAGTATTAGAAGCTTAGGGATAGGCTTTCAATCGTAGGTAAAATATATCTAATTCTGGATGTATTTTGTTCTGCTGTCGACATAGTTTGTTGAACTAGATTAAAGCAAGTATTTGAAACTTGGTTACACAAGTGATTAAAGTAGATTTCATATGCAAATGCTTGTAAACTTACTGACGATCAGAAGAATCATACGTAGAGAAACATGTGTACATATTACATGTTTCCATGTACATTGGTTTTGATGATTAGTCCATGAAGGCTATGAGACATGGATATGTGGTCGTCTCTCGTTCTTAGGTTAGTTTACCAATTTATATAACTCTCTACTGAAGTAGGATAAGTTGTGGTGTAAATATTAAGTGGAGAAATGATAGAAAGCTTGAGGATCGCCTTGATCCAATTTCGATACTTTAGAACCTAAATACATATTAACGATGGAAGTTATAGCCTTATGCTTCCATAAGAGTTCCTTTTCTGGTCTTGGAAGAAGTCATATGTTGGTGTTAATGGGAGTAATGGGGTTTTTAACTACAATCAATCTAAATATAATATGATTGATTAATACAGCGTCCCTATATGGACTTGGAATAATACCAAGGTATTATTATTCGGAAGCTATTTTTCGTCTACCTTCACTCACAAATTATTTCAGAATTATCATTAATACTACAATTTAGATGATTTTGATAAAATACACTTCATTAATTGCTTTTGTCCTGCAGGGTCCTGAGAGTGAGGAGCTTGCAGCTGCTTCAGTACTTGAAGATGATGTTAGCTTCTATCAAACTGTGAATCCTAGTGTAGCTAAGCTTTTCAACCTTGAGGATAATGTTAAGCTCCCCACCTTAGTCTTGCTGAAGAAAGAGGCTGAGAAAGTGAGCCATTATGGTCAGTTTCCACATGTACATGTGCCCCTGTAAAAGATTTGTTTTGCTGAATTTGTGCCCCTGTAAAGATCTGTTTTGCCTAGGAACGTTCTTCTCATTCCAGATTTTGTATCTGCAGATGGTCCTTTTGTCAAGTCAGCAATAGCTGAATTTGTGTTTGCAAACAAGCTTCCTCTTGTGACCACTTTTACTAGGGAAGCTGCTTCTTTAATATTCGAAAGCACCATTAAGAAACAAGTATCATCACCTTACCATTTTTCAAGTTTATTTGAGCTCTGTTTATAGTAGGATCTTACAGTTTACTGGATAAGGTTTTGACATACCCATTAATTCTTGCCAGCTCTTGCTTTTTGCCACATCAAATGATACAGAGAAGGTTGCCCCGGTATTTCAAGAAGCGGCAAAACATTTTAAGGGGAAGGTGAGTTGATTACTCCTCCGATCAGATTCGATCCACTCCTTTGGTTTTTTTTCTTTCAGATTACGTAGTCGAATCAGTTGGATGTTCCTCTAAATTGCTACTCTCTCTCCTTCTATGTTCTTAAAGTTTTTTTTTTTTTTTTTGAATTTATGTAAGGTGTACACACTTGTATGTTCTTGACTGCAGCTTTTATGAAAATATATGTAGCAGATATTTCCGTCATTGTCGAGGAGTACTATTAAAATTGACTTGAATTTTCCTGTCCTCGGTTATTGTTGTAGTCAGCGAAAAATAAAGTAGGGTTGCGGGAGAAAAAGATGGAGTGAAAGAACCCTAGGTTACATTTGTGCTACTTTTGAAATTCTATGAGCCCGGGTTACAATTTTTGTCTTGGCTGTTTCTTTTATAATTTTCTGCTGTCATCTAAATATTACAATTTAGTTGACAGCTAATGAAATAAATTACTTATACATTTAAGAAGCTATTTCATTTTCAAATAAATTAAAATGTTTACCCTAAGTACACAAATAGATTAATGGATATTAAAGAAGTATCTCAATCAAAAATTGTGTATGATTTTTACTTTTTTAATTATTTCAAGTTTATTGATTTTTGAAGAAAATTGTCACGTGTTTCCAATTCTTGAAAATTTCTAGTCTGTCATTTGGATATGTCTCTTGTCTGACACTCTGAGCAATTAAGTCTTGCGTGCTATGCTTTAAACATTAAGTGTTTGTATGTTTTTTGTATGCTGATAAGTTACAATAAGAGCTCCTAACTATAAGAAAATAAAGTACTACAATAATGTACGCTAATATGACATTTATCGATTATTATATCCAGCTTATCTTTGTATATGTGCAAATGGACAACGAAGATGTTGGAAAGCCCGTCTCGGATTATTTTGGTATCACCGGAGATGCTCCTCAAGTATGGTTTATGTTCGATTTTCATCAATGTTTATTAGTACATTTATGCAATATAGAAGACAAGTTTTAGCTTGATATGATGTAAGATCTATTATTATTTATGTTCCATTTTTATGCAGATTCTTGGATACACTGGAAATGATGACGCTAGAAAGTTCTTTCTGTCTGGAGAAATTACAGTAGAAAATGTTAAGGTATGTTTTATCCTTTCATCTGCTTTAACAGGGTTGCCCTTTCCTCTGTTTTTTTTCCAAACTTCTTTACTAGATTGGGAAAAAGATGAAGTCGCGTTGAATGTTTTATTTCTCTCTACTTCAGGCTTTTGGGGAAGACTTTCTGGAAGACAAGCTTAAACCATTTTATAAGTCAGATCCGATTCCTGAGACTGTGAGTTGTGATTATTTTTGTCCAAGTAATCTTATACTAAACTGTTATTTTATCCAACTTTTCTTCCACATTTTATTTGACACAGAATGATAGTGACGTTAAAATAGTAGTTGGAAACAATTTTGATGAGATTGTGTTGGATGAGTCAAAAGATGTCCTTCTTGAGGTACCATTTGAATTTAATAAATAATGCCTCATGGTATTCATTCTTTTTATTCAGCTGTTTGTGGCATTTATTCCCTATTCGCTGAATGTATGGCTTTGATACAGATCTATGCACCTTGGTGTGGACACTGCCAATCTCTGGAACCAACATACAACAAGCTTGCAAAACACTTGCGCAGTGTCGAGTCTCTGGTGATTGCTAAGATGGACGGTACCACAAATGAGCACCCTAGGGCGAAGGTAGTGATAGAATCCTAGTACTGAGTGATAAATTGAATGATCTTGCTACCTCTATCTGCCAACACGTAATTTATCACACATGTATTACCAAACAACTTTCTGATTGGTATTAATTTTTACTACTTTTTACCAAGAAGAAATCGCATATTTGCTATTTTCATGCAAAGTTGCATAGTAATATCAATTATTTGTGGGGTTCCCTTTGTTTTCTATGCAGTCTGATGGATTCCCGACGCTGCTCTTCTTCCCAGCAGGAAACAAAAGCTTCGATCCTGTACGTATATCTTTCTTATTTACTCACTAGTCACCGCAATCTTTATTATATGCAATTAGGGTAATGAAGTATACTTACTTTTTGTGTGCGCGCCATGTCAGATTACTGTAGATGTTGATCGAACAGTGGTAGCATTTTACAAATTCCTTAAGAAACATGCATCTGTCCCATTTAAGCTCCAGAAACCAGCTACAACTCCAACATCCCCAGACTCTGAGCCTGAGGCCAAGGAAAGTACGGAGGCTGACTCCAAGAATTTGAAGGATGAATTATGAGTACTGTAACGTTTTATATTTTTGTAACATTTAAATATCTACCTCTAAAATCAGATAGAACAGATGGACAAAAGTATATAGTCTGAGGAAAAAATCCAAATCTTAATTATATCTTGCCTGTTACTGAGGTCAACTTTTAATTGTTAAAATATCCAAAATCTGTGTACAATTTAATAACAACTTTGGATCTGAATCTCAGGATTCTCCCTATGGTCAGTGGTATTAATATGAGTTGATCAAAGTGAGTATTATCTTTTTCTCGGGAGCAGAGGTTAAGTTCAAGAGTAACCTTTTCGGTAAATTTGGCTTCCTCTGATTATTCCCCGGCTTCAAAGTCGTGGCCTGTGGGAGTTGAAAATTGCATGCGTAATTAACACCTATTTTACTTTCTCGGTAGCAAGGAAACTCTGAGATTAGTTCCTATAAATAGAACTGCATGTGTTAGACTTCTCTAGATCTGAATCTCAGGATCTGAATGTCAAAATTATTTTTTTTTGCTAGTCGTAATTTGCAAACTTTGTTTCTTGTGGCATTGTTTTATTGCACCACTGATCTTGTGCTAGTGTGGATGCAACTACACTTTGCTTTTTGTGATTTTATTTACAGTTTGTTGACAAAGTTGGTGTAAACAAGGACTTGGTTGATTATATGCATCTTATGGTTTTAGAAAATATTTAGTGTGAAAGTTTAACTGATTATTTTATCACTAACAATAATTTCAAACAAATTTTTTGATGCTATACTTTCTAAAAAGAACAATATATATAAAATAAAGTCTGGATACTATTTTTATAAACGTGTAAAACAATAAACAAATCTGTAGGTTGAACTTTAGAAAGTAGTTAAGTTTATTTTTTTTTTCAAGTCTAGATATAAAGTTGGAGATATTAGAAGGTAGTTGAGTACTTGAGTGCATTGCTGGTAAGGAGGGATGGCAATTTGTCCCCATCCGTACCGAATTTAATTGGGTCCAATCGAATTCAAGATTTTGGGTTTGGAATTTATTTTCAAATTCAAATAAATTTTGGGTCGGGTTTGGATTTTGTTCTAACAGAATCGAATTGAACCCGAAAATTGAACCGAATTCGTATCAAATGGATTCGAATTTGGGTTTGGGATTTATTTTTAAACCCAAATAAATTTTGGGTCGGGTTTAGGTTTTGTTCTAATAGAAGCGAATCAAACCTGAAATTGAACCGAATTCGTATCAAACCCGGATCCGATCCGAAGTACAAATATATGTATATTTGTGCATAAGATAGTGTATATATATAATTTTTTATAATTATTAATTTTCTAATAATCTAATTATTTTAATACTATTAATTTAAGCCCCAACTATACTATATTATTATAAGCAAACTAGAGATCTTTTGTAATTTGTAATTTGGTTAACCAAACTATTCACAACCATTAGATCATCAACTCAAATAGATCATGACCGTTAGATACAACAATACTAAAAGTTGTTATATATAGATGTCTAAGATTCGATTCCCACCAAGAACATATTAATTTACATTTAATACTAAAAATTATTATATACAAATTCAAATTATTTACTACACTATAAACAAATTATAAAAAATTTAAAAGTAACTCGTGCAACTATAAATAAATTATAAAAAATTTAAAATAACACGTGCTTTGCACGGGTTATAAGCTAGTAATCTATACTTCTATACAATAATAAGCGAAAGAGGATATAATTTGTAGTTTGGTTATCCCTTATTATACTTCTCGGGTCATATGACAATTGGGATATAGTTGAAAGCGGATATGAAGAGCCCGTTGATGCAATCGCCGAAGCAGCCCTATCAAATGCCGAGATGACGGTGTTAAAGGAGTCCTTGAAAAAAAGCTAAAAAGGCGTTATATATGATTTTTCAAGGTGTCGATGAATCCACCTTTGAAAAAATTTTGAACGCAAAAATGGCGAAAGAGGCGTGAGAGATTTTGCAAAAATCATTCCAAGGTGTTGAAAAAGTAAAAAAGGTGCGACAACAAGTACTCCGTGGCGAATTCGAGAATATAAAAATGAAAAGTTCAGAAAATATCGATGAATATGTTACGCGTTTGAAAACGGTGACAAATGAAATGAAAAAAAACGGAGAAAGCCTTGATGATGTTCGGATCATGGAAAAGCTCCTCCGCTCGTTGATAAGAAAATTTGATTATGTTGTTACTTATATCGAGGAGTCAAAAGATTTGTCCACCATTTCTATTGAGGAGCTAGTTGGTTCACTTGAAGTGTACGCGCAGCGGATGAACCAATATGATCATACAAGCCATATGGAAAAGGCGTTGTAAAGTAAGGTGCCCATTGGTGACAATCCTGGAAGTAGCAGTTCTGTTTGTGGTAGAGGTGGCTGCCGTGGTGGATGAGGACATGGAAGGCGTCCTTCAACAGAGGCCAGAATAATGAAGGCTATCAGTCATCTGGTCATGGTCAAAATTTTAGAGGCCGAGGAATATGTGGATTTCAACAACGAGGTGATAAGTCTCAATTTCAATGTTATAATTGTAACAAATATGGTCATCTCAGTTATGAGTGTAGATCTCCAAAAGTGGAATAAAGAAGCCACTTTGCTACAACAAAAGACAAAGATGTTGGTTCCGCTATGTTTCTCACTTATAAAGGAGACGAGGAAGGCAAGAAAAATACTTGGTATCTTGATTCAGGCGCCAATAACCACATGTGTGGCCACATGGAATTATTTACAGAGCTAGACGACACCATTATCGAATAAGTTACTTTTGGTGACTCATCGAAGATTTCAGTCAAAGAGAAAGGTACTGTTATGAATGTGTCAAAGAAAGGTGATAAAAAGTATATAAATGATGTTTATTATATACCTGCTTTGAAAAGTAATATCATCAGTCTTGGCCAACTTGTGGAGAAAGGATATAATATTCAGATGTAGGATAATTCTCTTATCATCAGAAATCAAGTTCGAGAATTGATTGGTAACATGGAGATGTCAAACAATCGTTTGTTCACTCTTGATATGCAGAAAAAAGTGAAGAAGTGCTTAAAGTCGGTCATTAAAAATGATTCATGGTTATGGCATTTGAGATTTGGTAATCTTGGATTTTATGGCTTAAAATTATTGTCGAACACAAATATGGTGAACGGCTTGCTAGAAATCAATGAACCAGATAATTTGTGTGAAGCATGTATGGAGGGGAAACAACATAGACAAAGTTTTCCCGTTGGAAAATCATGGAGAGCCAGGATGCCATTAGAGATTGTTCACACAGATATTGCTGGTCCATTTGATATTCCATCACTTGGAGGTAACAAGTATTATCTAACATTTAATGATGATTTTAGCAGGAAAAGTTGGGTTTATCCTTAAAAAAAGGCAGAGGCTCTTGGTAAATTCAAGGAGTTCAAAGCATTGGCGAAGAAACAAAGTGGACATTATTTGAAGATACTCAGATCAGACAGAGGAGGCGAATATACTTCAAATCTCTTTAGAATCTTCTGTAGAGCACATGAAATTAATCATTAATTGAGAACAGCGTATACTCCTCAACAAAATGGCGTGTGGCAAAATGAAAGAATTGCACTATTCTTGATATGGCAAGGAGTATGGTGAAAGCAAAGCACTTGCCGAGAACTTTTTGGGCTGAAGCCGTCTTATGTGCTGTTTATATGCTGAATCGCTGTCCAACAAAAAGTGTCAGAAACAAAACTCGCAATGAAGCATGGAGTGGTAGCAAACCATCAGTGGGACATCTCAGAATTTTCGGGTGTATTGCATATGCACATGTTCCTGACCAGAAAAGGAAGAAACTGGATGATAAAGGCGAGAAATGCATTTCTACTGGATATGACCAAAGAAGCAAGGTGTACAGACTCTACAATCCCTTGACGAAGAAATTAATTATTTCTCGAGATGGTGAGTTTGATGAATTTGATTATTGGAGATGAATTTTGAGGTACATAAAAGGTACACTTAATCATGGTCTGTTCTACACGCATTCTATAAATTCAAAATTAGTTGGCTACTCAAACAGTGATTATGGTGGAGATTTGGATGATGGGAAAAGCACTTCAGGATCTTTCTTCTTCGCTCCATCTCCAATTGATAGGTCCCGAATGTGGGTAAGATAAGCAAGAAGGGGGGGTTGAATAGCTTATCACCTTTTTAAAATTTGAGCTTGGCATTTTTAAATTTTCTTTCTCTTTTTAAAATTAATTACTTATAAATAAGTAATGTAAAGTGTGGAAAATAAAAGAGAGAAAGATAACACGATCGATTTATCCTGGTTCGCGATGCCGCGATCCCCTAACGGATTCGAACACCCCTACTCCAGTCCCTGAGCTCCTCCCCGGACTCGGGATTTCGTCCACTATAAGTAAGCTCCTTATAGCAGGTGGAGAAACCTTTACAAAATACAACCATATATTTATCTTGAAGCGTAATTCGCCGTTACTTTCTCAAAATATAAGCTAAACCCGCTATATATTTATCTTGAACCGTAACTCCCCGCTACCTCCTCAAAATATAAAGCAAACCACTAATTATTTATCTTGGAGCGTAACTCCCCGTTACCTTCTCAAAATAACTAGTAAACCACTAAAATATTTATTTTAGAGCGTAACTCCAAGTTACCTCTTCAAAATATTTTAGCAAACCTAAGTAGCCTTGGTGCTACCTTTGTAGGTCTCGGATCTTAGGTCTTAGGTCTTGGGTCTTTCCTTCTCCTCACGGTGCGAAGACACCCAACTCCCCGTCGGCGTGTCTAAGACTTGGCTCTTAGAGCGAAGATCACCTCACTTCACTTCACCTCACTACAAAAATACAACAACAAGCTATAAATAAACAATTATGTGAGATATAATATAATAAAGGCCGTGCAAAACTAGTATGTTAACGTACTAGCCACGGGGACGCTATTTAAAATAATTGATTCGTTATTAATTAAAGTCGAGCGAGTCACGATGTCAATCGGACGAGCTACGGAACTTTAGTGGTATGTGCAAGAGTGTTTATTATTCAACTCACAAGTGTGAGGACGAAATAAAAATATCAACTCGCAAGTGCGAGGACCGTTAAGAAAAATGCTTATTAAACTTTAGCGATTTGCGTAGTGCGGAAAATAGTAAATAACGGCACGGGATAAGTCACACGAGGGACTCATCACACGAGCGGTGATGCAAGACAATAAATTAAATGAGCAACAATTATATCCGTGAATGCAACACACACTACACATGCAACACGCACAACACACATAACAAAATTTAACTAGTTTATGACCTTTGGCTTTATCTGATGGCTTGGTTGCCTAAAGCAAAGAATTCTCAAATAAGAGGTATTCTCAAAGGATACGAACTAGGTTCCGGGACTAGTATGTGTAGATGTACACACACTAAACAAAAATGTAACTAACTTAGAACCACTTGAAGTCTAGAATGAAATCAAGAAGAACAAGCTAGGATCGAAGCCTAAAAACACCAAAAACTAAGGCCGAAGGAAGACCAATTGATGGATATGCAAGGAGATATCAATGGTAACTCAAAGACACAAGAAAAACCACTTAAGGGCAGTAGGGATTCGAGCTAAGGGGCTGCCTAAAATGGGTTTGGCCGAGAGGTGTATAGAAGAGCAAGAAACACACCAAAAATCACCAAAAAGTGCAACCAAAACAAGGCCACCAAGATCAATCAATGAAAGACAATTTAAGGGGGACACAAGGATCCTTAAACCTCTTCCAAATCACTTCAAGAACCCACTTTAATCGAGCTAAAGTTTTGTCTTCGAAGTGGTCTTGGATAGAATTGTTTTAGAGCAAGAGATGGTGATAAACACACTACCGAAGGGGCCGGATCTGAGCACCTAAAGAAGGGTATGCAAGGAGGGATTGAAGGTGGCTCAAAGACACAAGGGAGAACACTTCAAGGGCTGCAAGAAACGAGCTAAAGGATTGCCCAAATGAAGCTTGGCCGAAGGTGTGTTTATGATGAAGAAGATGGTGTAAAAACAAGCTTAAAAAGGTGTATAAAAGATGAAGATTGAAGCTTGTTTGCTAAATATTTTTTGGAGCAAATAAAATCTGGGATATGGTGTATATCTAGAGAGTATTTAGCAGCATTTCTTTGGATCTTAGGGCTTGAGGAAATGGGGTGGGTTTGGCTTGGTATTTATAGGCATAAAGTGGGGTTAATGACCACTAAACAAGAGCAACAACCAAAGAACACTTAGGAAAAGAGATATTACCCAACTTGGTCACCAAGTTACATAAAATAATCAGATACACATGTGGGAATAACAATTATAAAATATAGGAAGGTTCTATTGGTACGAAAATAACCAATAAATACGATACTACGCCACACACCCATTTCGTTTGATTTTCTTTAAAACAATTTGAAAAAATATGAGACCAAAGCCAAAAGTCTTCAGATATTATATGAAAATTATGGTCAAAGTCGACCCATAGTTTTCAATATATTTGGACGACTTTTAGCGAACCCCAAAATAAAAACCGGAGCGATTTTAGGGGGTTCCGGAAAAATATTCTCATAAAATCATGAAACTTTTTCTAAAATTCTTTTTAAATATTCTAGTGATATTCCCAAAGTTTCAAGTCAAAATAACATGTGGATGTATTTTATTCGAAAATAGTTTGATTAAATGCCCTTACGCGACGGAATAAAATACATTAGCCGTTTGTCGTAACTTGTCGACGTTTTGGCTAAAGTTTTGATTTGAAATATATTCAAATATACTATTCCTCAAATAATAATGACCATGAATTCCTCGGAATATTTATTTTGAATATTTTACGATTTTATCAAATTAAATGAAAACTGTTAGGGGTTCGGGATAAAATCTGTTTTTGACCTTTCGGCAAGTCAATAAATAAGGCACTTTTAAAAATAATCTTTTGGAGAATATATCAAATATATTTGAGGATAAAACATTTGAAATGAACACTATTTTGAGTAAATCTATCATTTTTAGTGCGTAAAAATCAATGTTCGGGAATATATCGATATTTGTGCCGACTTGACTTTGCCTTTAAAATGTACCATATAGAATCTAGACTAGGATATATCATTGCACGGATATACCTTATCCAAATTAAATGATTAGGTACGAGAAAACGTTTCTGTCAAATTGACTCGTTATTCGTTAATGTCACATCGAATAATCCTGGGGGAGGAATTACTATGTTAGCTAGTAACTTCTTAAACCTAATTTAATTTTCATTTTCGTACTTTGACAAATCACCAAAACCTAAAAGAAAAAGACTTCTCACACCAATAATCAGATTCATCGAACTCAAGATCTCGAGAAATAATTAATTTCTTCATCAGGGGATTGTAGAGTCTGTACGCCTTGCTTCTTTTGTCATATTCGGTAAAAATGCATTTCTCGCCTTTGTCATCCAGTTTCTTCCTCTTTTGGTCAGGAATGTGTGCATATGCAATACACCCAAAAATTCTGAGATGTCTAACTGATGGTTTGCTACCACTTCATGCTTCATTTGGAGTTTTGTTTCTGACACTTTTTGTTGGATAGCGATTCAGCAATTAAACTGCACATAACACGACTTTAGCCCAGAAAGTTCTCGGTAAATGCTTTGCTTTCACCATACTTCTTGCCATATTAAGAATTGTGCGATTCTTTCGTTCTGCCACGCCATTTTGTTGAGGGGTATACGTCATTGTCAATTGATGATTAATTCTATGTGCTACAAAAGCTTCTAAAGAGATTTGAAGTATACTCGCCTCCTCTGTCTGATCTGAGTATCTTCAAATAATGTCCACTTTGTTTCTCCGCCAATGCTTTGAAGTTCTTGAATTTATGAAGAGCCTCCACTTTTTCTTTGAGGATATACACCCAACTTTTTCTGCTAAAATCATCAAATAAATGTTAGGTAATACCTGTTTCCACCTAGATATGCAATATCAAATGGACCAGCAATATCAATATGAACAATCTTCAATGACCTTCTGGCTCGTCATGATTTTTGATAACGTGTATTTTATACACGTTTTGTCTTTTATTCTTCTGCATTTTTGTTAGTTTCGAATGTTGTTTTATTAATATTTGTTATGTTTTTCATCTTTCAGTGCCTCGTGCTTAATTGTTGAAAAGATGGCTTAATTTGGGCATGAAAGCGAAGATTATTCAAGAGGGAAGTTAGAAGATGAAAGCTCGCGATGTCGGGAGGTGTTTAATGTATTATCTTGAAGATTTTGTCTCAAACGGGCTACTGTACGGCCGTTCGACAGGCCGTTCAAAGGAGCAGATTTTCTGTACGGGCAGCTGTACGGCCGTTCGACAGGCCGTACGACCCCTGCTGTGTATTAAAAGAAATATAGCCAAACACATCTTAATAACTTAACCTACAACTTCTTCATCTAACCTAGCCTCTTCAAGGAAAAATTAGGGTTAGTAGAGTAGATAGAAAAACATCAATTACTCATAATCTAGCATTGATTATGAGTAACTAACTCCATATATTTGGCTCAAGGAGGAATTCTTGTACTAAACCCACTTCAATTTAAGTAAGATCTATTTCACTCTATCTTGAATTCTTGAGTTGTATTGTTTATGATTTTGCTTGGAGAATTGTAAGTTGCTTCAATTTGCTCTTCTTGTAATATCAATTGCTAATTGTTTGTGCTAATCCGTAATTGTTAGTACATTCATTATAGTAGCACAACTTTAGTGTACCTAAATTCTCAAGCTTTAAGTGCAAATACCTAGGTTGAGCTTCTCATCCTTGGGTTTGTCCTAACCTCTCTTTGATTGATTCCTTGATTTGGTTAAATTGGTAGTGCTTCACTATTGGTTGCTAGTATCAAGAGAACTAATTTATGTGCTTCACTAAATTATTGTTTATAATAGAAGAAAAATAAGTGATTGTGTGCTTCACCAATTATCTTGGTTAGGTAGAGTTGGATATATTTGCTTGTTGTTGGGTTGAAGTGCTTGAGTTGCCATTATCCTTGGGTCGAATATCCCTATATCTTGCTAATTCACTCATTGTGTTGTGTTAGTAAATTTGGATAGTTGCCATTAATTTAGTTGTATTTTTGTAGCAATTTAGTTATTGTATGCAAGGTGTTTGATAAAACACCTTAACCAAACTAAAACCCCCCCCATTTACACACTTCTAGATTGTAAGAGATAATATACTCGAAATCAATATTGAGAGTCCTTCCCTGTGAATGAACTACGAAAAACACTACCTTCAAATTGGCGTCGCTGCCGGGGAAGGCAACAATATTAATTTTGAGTTAATTGTTTCTTATATTTTAGATTTTATCTTTGTATATAATTTCTTCTTTCTTTATTTCTTTGTTTTTTTATTGGTGTGTCTTCATGTTTATTAGATATAGACATGAACTAACTCTTTCAGGAGACGATGGATAATTATTTTGGTTGGAATAACGCTCAAGATTTCACCTATGATCAAGAACGATATCAAGATTTTAATTCTTTTCAGAATTTTAACGCGTATCAGGTGAATTCTTTATATTCTACAAACTCATGCTATGCTCCTTACCCTCATAGCATCGATTATTCATATGCTTGTGGAAATCAATGTTATGATCCGCGATATAATTTCCAAGACCATCAAGGGTCTTCTTCATCTTCCTTATCATCATTAGAGGAGATGATAAACCAAATGGCGGCAAACAACCTCCAACTTGCTTTTAAAAATCAATGTTATGATCCGCAATATAGTTCCCAAGACCAGCAAGGGTCTTCTTCATCTACATTGTCATCACTTGAAGAACTGATGAAACAAATGGCGGCAAACAACCTCCAATTTCAAAACGCCACCTTTAAAAGTATATCCAACTTGGAAAACATCACTTCTCAAAGCATATCCAACTTGGAAGAGCAAATGAGTCAACTAGCCGAATCCGTCAGTCGATTAGAGGAGGTCAATTCTCCTACTGATCATGATTCTTGTTTTGTTATTGATGAAAATGTTGTGCATGATGAATTTGCTTGTTTAGTTGACGATTGCCCTAAGCTTGACAATGATAAATTGGATGTAGTTGAGGATCTACCAAATTTAGAAAATTCCTTTGAGCTTAATGAATTGGTAGATGAGATAAAAATTGATGAATGTCCAATTAAAATTGAGAAGGAATTTGAGCTTAAGATTGATGAGGTTGAAATTTTTGCTTGGGTATATAAGGATCCAATTTGGGAACAATTTTTGAGTCGTTATAATGATTATTCTGACGATTTTTCTAACTACTTTTCTTTTTCAAAGTCTCATAAAAATATTTTTATATTTTTATGGATTAAAGGTATATTTGCACACCTTGTTTTTATTATTGATTCGTAGGTATGTGCATTTATTTGCTTTTTCACCTCATTAGTTATAATACTTGTATAAATAAGTCGAGCCAACGACAATAAACAACGCGCTTTTTGGGAGGCAACCCAAGGTACGTATGTATTTATATATTTTTATGCGTGTGTTAGATTTTGTTCCTCGCTTGCATTTATGTACGGTGTTATGCATATTGTGGGTTTGAGGATTGATCTAAATATTAGTGAGTGGGGATTCCATTTTTCATCTATTTTAATTCTAAGAAAATATCCCAAAAAAAAAAAATTATTATGTATTTTTGTGGTTTGATTAATGAATTTTATAATAGAGTTTCAAAAAAAAATATTTAATAATAATTCCCCGTTCAATAATATTTAGTATCGTTAATTCCTATTTTTATAATTTTTATGTTTATTCCACACTTGCCTTGATGTGTTTGTTCATGTTTTCAGGAATTAATATAGTATTCAAGTATTCAAGGATTTGTGTGAATTTTTGAAAAAAAAAATCAGTTTTATAAATTTTGGGGCAGTACGGGCTGTTGTACGGGCTAGCAAACCGTGCAACATGCCGTGCAACAAGCTGTGCAAGTTTTTTCAGCTTCTGCCGGGGTTCACGTTCAAAATGAGGGGGGCTCTAAATTTCCTACCCACCTGTTGCACAGCCGTGAGCTCTCAAAAAAAAAAAATAGGAAAACACAAAAGAGACAAAACAGGCCACCCATTTCCAACCTCCACTGCCCACATCTCCTTTCCCCGTTACCCTAAACATTCCTCCGCCGCCTCCTTCCTCCCTAATCCCACCTCACCCTTCTCTTCCCCTCACCAATTTTCTTCCGCCAGCACCCCCTTTTTTTCCCCTCCTTTCGTATTAACAACCCCCCACCCCCTTTTTTGTTTTTTTTGTGTTTTTTTTTGTTTTCATTTTTGTGTTTTTTGTTTTATTTTTATTTTGTTTACTTTTATACACTTTTTAAATTTTGATTTTATTTTTTATTTTAATTTTATATAAATTTAAAAATCAATTTATATTTACTTTAAATTTTATTTTTGTTTTTATTATTAATTGGTTAGTTCTTTTTGTTTTATTTTATTTTATTTTGTTTTATTTACTTTTATTCACTACTTCTTTCATTTTAATTTTGATTTTAATTTTTTTTAATTTTCTAAACTAATTTTTTTTATCAATTCAGAAATGAATTTAAATTTAATTTATTTTGATTTTTGATTTTATTTTTAATTGGTTAGTAATTTAATTTATTTTGTTTTATTTTATCTTTTCTTTTTTTTTAAAAAAATAATAATAATAAAAAAAAAACCACAAAAAAATGTAATTCTTTTTTAATTTTATTTTAGTTTTTCATTTTCTAAAACTAAGTATTTTATATAAATTCAAGATTAAATTTTATTTCACTTTAGAATTTTAATTTGTTAGTTATTTTATTTTATTTTATTTTAATTCTCAATTTGATTTTTTACTTTATTTATTTATTTTATTTTAGTTTTAAATTTGATTTTTGATTTTATTATTATTTTAGTTTTAAAATTTGATTTTTTTTATTTTATTATTAATTACTTAGTTATTTTATTTTATTTTATTTTAGTTTTAAATTTGATTTTTGCTTTTATTATTATTTCAGTTTTAAATTTGATTTGATTTTTTTTTTTGGTTAGTTATTTTATTTTATTTTATTTTTAAAAAAAACAAAAACAAATATTTTTTTTATTTGTATTTCCTTAATTAGTGTATTGCAGGGCTTTGTAGGGTGTTGAATTTTGGCTTGTCTGTTATTTTCGTTGGGATGATTGTGATTGGTGGCATTTATTCAATTCTTGACGTGCAATTTCGGAGTTGGATTTTGGCAAATATGAGTGGTGCTCGCGGTCCTTTTTATTTATTTTTAGGGGAGTTCTCTTTCACTCATATCTCTACTTCATTTTATTTGTCATGCATGAGGACATGCCATGTTTTAAGTGGGGGAAGGATTGTTTATGTTCATCCTTGTATAATATGCGTAACTAGTATTAGTAATCTTTTTTGTTTCATTTGATGTCCGTTTTGTTTGCATGTGGGAAATAAGTTTAGTCATGAGTGTGTTTACTTGTTTGTAAAATTTATGACATTGTGAGCTTGTAGTCTTGTTTTCTCCTATTTCGTGCCTAGCATTACCAATTTGATGTGAATCTATAAGTTTGATGCACCTTTTTTGCACACACACACACACACTTAAAATGACATGAAAAGTCTAGATTGTTGTAATTAAATTGTGGGCATGACGATTATCCCTTAGAATGCATGGAATCAAATCGAGAAGATGTTATTACAACTTAAACCTTGTGAGGCCTTGAACGATGATTTCTTTTGCTTGTGTGTTTCTCCGTCTTTATGTATGTTTGTTGCTCTAGGGCTTGCATTAAACCTTCATTCATGAATGCACCATAATAAGGAAATTCTATTTAGGATAACCTTTTTGACCTTTTTAGATTGTGAACCATGAAAATAATCCCTAGTTACCCCTTTGAAGCTTATATCCATATTTTTCTTCGTCACTTTCTCCTTTTATACATGAGTCAAAGCCAAATACTTCACTCTCGACCTAGTTGAGCTAGTTGAGTCTTGGAAAAAGAATTGATTGGAAATCATGTGAATTTGGAGAAATTGTGAAGAGGAAGAATTCTATTTATTGTAAGTGGGAACTAGTTTGATGTGTATATCTAGATGTGGTTCAAAGTTCTTTGTAGTATTTTATTTTTTTATGTTATGCATTCCCTTTGCTAAAAAATAATAATAAAGGGGATGAAAAAAAAAACAGAAGAGAAAAAGAAAAATATAAAAAAAAGCAATAAATCTTTGTACTTTATTTTGTTTCAATTTTCTTGGTAAATGTGGTTGTGTTTTGTAATTGTAAATGAGTGAAGACATTTTTTAGTTTGAGAATTTGGTGGATGAAGCGAGCAAGCGTCATTTTGACTCAACTAGCGAGACTTTTACACCTTCCTTGAACTTAAATTTTCACACCTTAACCCAAGCCTCATTACAACCCATTTTATGAATTCCTTGTTTTTGGTGCAATCCGGAATTTAGGTGAACATGCAAGGTCAAGTAGAGTGCATGCATTTAGACTTGGAGTTGAGTGAAATCTCTAGCCCATACTTGTGTGATACATAATTGAGAGATGTGAGATTTTTCACCATACGATTTCATCTTCTTAATGTGAGGCCATGTATGCTTTGTGATCATCTTGTCTAGTGTTCACGATTGAAGTGCATTCATTCTATCTTTAATGTCTTGGTTACATCTTGCACAAGGTGTGTTATCTTGATTCTTGAATTGGTTGTTAGCTCGTTTTAGTGGATGACAAGGTGAATAGCTCTATATGTTTGATTTTAGTTACAAGTAGACGGCTCGGGCATGTGAGTGTAGTAGTTAGTTTAATTAGTAGGTATTGTTAGTTTTTTGTTTGTTGGTGATTTTTGTGATTTTGTGGGTACATCATCTATAAACCCTCACGAGACCTCACTCGTCCACTAGGGCTACCTAGGGGTTCCAAGGGCTTGTTGCATATGCCAAATGCAACCGTGATCACCACCGGAAGTGGTACTAGTTAGGAGTATATGGTTATGTTAATTTTAGTTTGCTCGGGACTAGCAAAGTTCAAGTGGGGGAAGATTTGATAACGTGTATTTTATACACGTTTTGTCTTTTATTCTTCTGCATTTTTGTTAGTTTCGAATGTTGTTTTATTAATATTTGTTATGTTTTTCATCTTTCAGTGCCTCGTGCTTAATTGTTGAAAAGATGGCTTAATTTGGGCATGAAAGCGAAGATTATTCAAGAGGGAAGTTAGAAGATGAAAGCTCGCGATGTCGGGAGGTGTTTAATGTATTATCTTGAAGATTTTGTCTCGAACGGGCTACTGTACGGCCGTTCAACAGGCCGTTCAAAGGAGCAGATGTTCTGTACGGGCAACTGTACGACCGTTTGACAGGCCGTACGACCCCTGCTGTGTATTAAAAGAAATATAGCCAAACACATCTTAATAACTTAACCTACAACTTCTTCATCTAACCTAGCCTCTTCAAGGAAAAATTAGGGTTAGTAGAGTAGATAGAAAAACATCAATTACTCATAATCTAGCATTGATTATGAGTAACTAACTCCATATATTTGGCTCAAGGAGGAATTCTTGTACTAAACCCACTTCAATTTAAGTAAGATCTATTTCACTCTATCTTGAATTCTTGAGTTGTATTGTTTATGATTTTGCTTGGAGAATTGTAAGTTGCTTCAATTTGCTCTTCTTGTAATATCAATTGCTAATTGTTTGTGCTAATCCGTAATTGTTAGTACATTCATTATAGTAGCACAACTTTAGTGTACCTAAATTCTCAAGCTTTAAGTGCAAATACCTAGGTTGAGCTTCTCATCCTTGGGTTTGTCCTAACCTCTCTTTGATTGATTCCTT
Source organism: Saposhnikovia divaricata (assembly GCA_036435485.1). Lineage (NCBI taxonomy): Eukaryota > Viridiplantae > Streptophyta > Magnoliopsida > Apiales > Apiaceae > Saposhnikovia > Saposhnikovia divaricata. Next base: position 45,644,701 of record CM071594.1, on the reverse strand, counting down.
GATTTGGTTAAATTGGTAGTGCTTCACTATTGGTTGCTAGTATCAATAGAACTAATTTATGTGTTTCACTAAATTAGTGTTTATAATAGAAGAGAAATAAGTGATTGTGTGCTTCACCAATTATCTTGGTTAAGTAGAGTTGGATATATTTGCTTGTTGTTGGGTTGAAGTGCTTGAGTTGCCATTATCCTTGGGTCGAATATCCCTATATCTTGCTAATTCACTCATTGTGTTGTGTTAGTAAATTTGGATAGTTGCCATTAATTTAGTTGTATTTTTGTAGCAATTTAGTTATTGTATGCAAGGTGTTTGATAAAACACCTTAACCAAACTCAAAACCCCCCCCCCCATTTACACACTTCTAGATTGTAAGAGATAATATACTCGAAATCAATATTGAGACTCCTTCCCTGTGAACGAACTACGAAAAACACTACCTTCAAATTGGCGTCGCTGCAGGGGAAGGCAACAATATTAATTTTGAGTTAATTGTTTCTTATATTTTAGATTTTATCTTTGTATATAATTTCTTCTTTCTTTATTTCTTTGTTTTTTTATTGGTGTGTCTTCATGTTTATTAGATATAGACATGAACTAACTCTTTCAGGAGACGATGGATAATTATTTTGGTTGGAATAACGCTCAAGATTTCACCTATGATCAAGAACGGTATCAAGATTTTAATTCTTTTTAGAATTTTAACGCGTATCAGGTGAATTCTTTATATTCTAAAAACTCATGCTATGCTCCTTACCCTCCTAGCATCGATTATTCATATGCTTGTGGAAATCAATGTTATGATCCGCGATATAATTTCCAAGACCATCAAGGGTCTTCTTCATCTTCCTTATCATCATTAGAGGAGATGATAAACCACATGACGGCAAACAACCTCCAACTTGCTTTTAAAAATCAATGTTATGATCCGCAATATAGTTCCCAAGACCAGCAAGGGTCTTCTTCATCTACATTGTCATCACTTGAAGAACTGATGAAACAAATGGCGGCAAACAACCTCCAATTTCAAAACGCCACTTTTAAAAGTATATCCAACTTGGAAAACATCACTTCTCAAAGCATATCCAACTTGGAAGAGCAAATGAGTCAACTAGCCGAATCCGTCAGTCGATTAGAGGAGGTCAATTCTCCTACTGATCATGATTCTTGTTTTGTTATTGATGAAAATGTTGTGCATGATGAATTTGCTTGTTTAGTTGACGATTGCCCTAAGCTTGACAATGATAAATTGGATGTAGTTGAGGATCTACCAAATTTAGAAAATTCCTTTGAGCTTAATGAATTGGTAGATGAGATAAAAATTGATGAATGTCCAATTAAAATTGAGAAGGAATTTGAGCTTAAGATTGATGAGGTTGAAATTTTTGCTTGGGTATATAAGGATCCAATTTGGGAACAATTTTTGAGTCGTAGTTATAATGATTATTCTGACGATTTTTCTAACTACTTTTCTTTTTCAAAGTCTCATAAAAATATTTTTATATTTTTATGGATTAAAGGTATATTTGCACACCTTGTTTTTATTATTGATTCGTAGGTATGTGCATTTATTTGCTTTTTCACCTCATTAGTTATAATACTTGTATAAATAAGTCGAGCCAACGACAATAAACAACGCGCTTTTTGGGAGGCAACCCAAGGTACGTATGTATTTATATATTTTTATGCGTGTGTTAGATTTTGTTCCTCGCTTGCATTTATGTAGGGTGTTATGCATATTGTGGGTTTGAGGATTGATCTAAATATTAGTGAGTGGGGATTCCATTTTTCATCTATTTTAATTCTAAGAAAATATCCCAAAAAAAAAATTATTATGTATTTTTGTGGTTTGATTAATGAATTTTATAATAGAGTTTCAAAAAAAAATATTTAATAATAATTCCCCGTTCAATAATATTTAGTATCGTTAATTCCTATTTTTATAATTTTTATGTTTATTCCACACTTGCCTTGATGTGTTTGTTCATGTTTTCAGGAATTAATATAGTATTCAAATATTCAAGGATTTTTGTGAATTTTTGAAAAAAAAAAATCAGTTTTATAAATTTTGGGGAAGTACGGGCTGTTGTACGGGCTAGCAAACCGTGCAACACGCCATGCAACAAGCTGTGCGAGTTTTTTCAGCTTCTGCCGGGGTTCACGTTCAAAATGAGGGGGGCTCTAAATTTCCTACCCACCTGTTGCACAGCCGTGAGCTCTCAAAAAAAAAAAATAGGAAAACACAAAAGAGACAAAACAGCCCACCCATTTCCAACCTCCACTGCCCACATCTCCTTTCCCCGTTACCCTAAACATTCCTCCGCCGCCTCCTTCCTCCCTAATCCCACCTCACCCTTCTCTTCCCCTCACCAATTTTCTTCCGCCAGCACCCCCCCTTTTTCCCCCTCCTTTCGTATTAACAACCCCCCACCCCCTTTTTTGTTTTTTTTTGTTTTCATTTTTGTGTTTTTTGTTTTATTTTTATTTTGTTTACTTTTATACACTTTTTAAATTTTGATTTTATTTTTTATTTTAATTTTATATAAATTTAAGAATCAATTTATATTTACTTTAAATTTTATTTTTGTTTTTATTATTAATTGGTTAGTTCTTTTTGTTTTATTTTATTTTATTTTGTTTTATTTACTTTTATTCACTACTTCTTTCATTTTATTTTTTTTTAATTTTCTAAACTAATTTTTTTTATCAATTCAGAAATGAATTTAAATTTATTTATTTTGATTTTTGATTTTATTTTTAATTGGTTAGTAATTTAATTTATTTTGTTTTATTTTATCTTTTCTTTTTTAAAAAAAATAATAAAAAAAAAAACCACAAAAAAATGTAATTCTTTTTTAATTTTATTTTAGTTTTTCATTTTCTAAAACTAAGTATTTTATATAAATTCAAGATTAAATTTTATTTCACTTTAGAATTTTAATTTGTTAGTTATTTTATTTTATTTTATTTTAATTCTCAATTTGATTTTTTTACTTTATTTTTTTATTTTATTTTAGTTTTAGTTTTAAATTTGATTTTTGATTTTATTATTATTTTAGTTTTAAAATTTGATTTTTTTTATTTTATTATTAATTACTTAGTTATTTTATTTTATTTTATTTTAGTTTTAAATTTGATTTTTGCTTTTATTATTATTTCAGTTTTAAATTTGATTTGATTTTTTTTTTTATTAGTTATTTGATTTTATTTTATTTTTTAAAAAAAACAAAAACAAATATTTTTTTTATTTGTATTTCCTTAATTAGTGTATTGCAGGGCTTTGTAGGGTGTTGGATTTTGGCTTGTCTGTTATTTTCGTTGGGATGATTGTGATTGGTGGCATTTATTCAATTCTTGACGTGCAATTTCGGAGTTGGATTTTGGCAAATATGAGTGGTGCTCCCGGTCCTTTTTATTTATTTTTAGGGGAGTTCTCTTTCACTCATATCTCAACTTCATTTTATTTGTCATGCATGAGGACATGCCATGTTTTAAGTGGGGGAAGGATTGTTTATGTTCATCCTTGTATAATATGCGTAACTAGTATTAGTAATCTTTTTTGTTTCATTTGATGTCCGTTTTGTTTGCATGTGGGAAATAAGTTTAGTCATGAGTGTGTTTACTTGTTTGTAAAATTTATGACATTGTGAGCTTGTAGTCTTGTTTTCTCCTATTTCGTGCCTAGCATTACCAATTTGATGTGAATCTATAAGTTTGATGCACCTTTTTTGCACACACACACACTTAAAATGACATGAAAAGTCTAGATTGTTGTAATTAAATTGTGGGCATGACGATTATCCCTTAGAATGCATGGAATCAAATCGAGAAGATGTTATTACAACTTAAACCTTGTGAGGCCTTGAATGATGATTTCTTTTGCTTGTGTGTTTCTCCGTCTTTATGTATTTTGTTGCTCTAGGGCTTGCATTAAACCTTCATTCATGAATGCACCATAATAAGGAAATTCTATTTAGGATAACCTTTTTGACCTTTTTAGCTTGTGAACCATGAAAATAATCCCTAGTTACCCCTTTGAAGCTTATATTCATATTTTTCTTCGTCACTTTTTCCTTTTATACATGAGTCAAAGCCAAATACTTCACTCTTGACCTAGTTGAGCTAGTTGAGTCTTGGAAAAAGAATTGATTGGAAATCATGTGAATTTGGAGAAATTGTGAAGAGGAAGAATTCTATTTATTGTAAGTGGGAACTAGTTTGATGTGTATATCTAGATGTGGTTCAAAGTTCTTTGTAGTATTTTATTTTTTTATGTTATGCATTCCCTTTGCTAAAAAATAATAATAAAGGGGATGAAAAAAAAACAGAAGAGAAAAAGAAAAATATAAAAAAAAGCAATAAATCTTTGTACTTTATTTTGTTTCAATTTTCTTGGTAAATGTGGTTGTGTTTTGTAATTGTAAATGAGTGAAGACATTCTTTAGTTTGAGAATTTGGTGGATTAAGCGAGCAAGCGTCATTTTGACTCAACTAGCGAGACTTTTACACCTTCCTTGAACTTAAATTTTCACACCTTCACCCAAGCCTCATTACAACCCATTTTATGAATTCCTTGTTTTTGGTGCAATCCGGAATTTAGGTGAACATGCAAGGTCAAGTAGAGCGCATGCATTTAGACTTGGAGTTGAGTGAAATCTCTAGCCCATACTTGTGTGATACATAATTGAGAGATGTGAGATTTTTCACCATACGATTTCATCTTCTTAATGTGAGGCCATGTATGCTTTGTGATCATCTTGTCTAGTGTTCACGATTGAAGTGCATTCATTCTATCTTTAATGTCTTGGTTACATCTTGCACAAGGTGTGTTATCTTGATTCTTGAATTGGTTGTTAGCTCGTTTTAGTGGATGACAAGGTGAATAGCTCTATATGTTTGATTTTAGTTACAAGTAGACGGCTCGGGCATGTGAGTGTAGTAGTTAGTTTAATTAGTAGGTATTGTTAGTTTTTTGTTTGTTGGTGATTTTTGTGATTTTGTGGGTACATCATCTATAAACCCTCACGAGACCTCACTCGTCCACTAGGGCTACCTAGGGGTTCCAAGGGCTTGTTGCATATGCCAAATGCAACCGTGATCACCACCGGAAGTGGTACTAGTTAGGAGTATATGGTTATGTTAATTTTAGTTTGCTCGGGACTAGCAAAGTTCAAGTGGGGGAAGATTTGATAACGTGTATTTTATACACGTTTTGTCTTTTATTCTTCTCCATTTTTGTTAGTTTCGAATGTTGTTTTATTAATATTTGTTATGTTTTTCATCTTTCAGTGCCTCGTGCTTAATTGTTGAAAAGATGGCTTAATTTGGGCATGAAAGCGAAGATTATTCAAGAGGGAAATTAGAAGATGAAAGCTCGCGATGTCGGGAGGTGTTTAATGTATTATCTTGAAGATTTTGTCTCGAACGGGCTACTGTACGGCCGTTCGACAGGCCGTTCAAAGGAGCAGATTTTCTGTACGGGCAGCTGTACGGCCGTTTGACAGGCCGTACGACCCCTGCTGTGTATTAAAAGAAATATAGCCAAACACATCTTAATAACTTAACCTACAACTTCTTCATCTAACCTAGCCTCTTCAAGGAAAAATTAGGGTTAGTAGAGTAGATAGAAAAACATCAATTACTCATAATCTAGCATTGATTATGAGTAACTAACTCCATATATTTGGCTCAAGGAGGAATTCTTCTACTAAACCCACTTCAATTTAAGTAAGATCTATTTCACTCTATCTTGAATTCTTGAGTTGTATTGTTTATGATTTTGCTTGGAGAATTGTAAGTTGCTTCAATTTGCTCTTCTTGTAATATCAATTGCTAATTGTTTGTGCTAATCCGTAATTGTTAGTACATTCATTATAGTAGCACAAGTTTAGTGTACCTAAATTCTCAAGCTTTAAGTGCAAATACCTAGGTTGAGCTTCTCATCCTTGGGTTTGTCCTAACCTCTCTTTGATTGATTCCTTGATCTGGTTAAATTGGTAGTGCTTCACTATTGGTTGCTAGTATCAAGAGAACTAATTTATGTGTTTCACTAAATTAGTGTTTATAATAGAAGAGAAATAAGTGATTGTGTGCTTCACCAATTATCTTGGTTAGGTAGAGTTGGATATATTTGCTTGTTGTTGGGTTGAAGTGCTTGAGTTGCCATTATCCTTGGGTCGAATATCCCTATATCTTGCTAATTCACTCATTGTGTTGTGTTAGTAAATTTGGATAGTTGCCATTAATTTAGTTGTATTTTTGTAGCAATTTAATTATTGTATGCAAGGTGTTTGATAAAACACCTTAACCAAACTCAAAACCCCCCCATTTACACACTTCTAGATTGTAAGAGATAATATACTCGAAATCAATATTGAGAGTCCTTCCCTGTGAATGAACTACGAAAAACACTACCTTCAAATTGGCGTCGCTGCCGGGGAAGGCAACAATATTAATTTTGAGTTAATTGTTTCTTATATTTTAGATTTTATCTTTGTATATAATTTCTTCTTTCTTTATTTCTTTGTTTTTTTATTGGTGTGTCTTCATGTTTATTAGATATAGACATGAACTAACTCTTTCAGGAGACGATGGATAATTATTTTGGTTGGAATAACGCTCAAGATTTCACCTATGATCAAGAACGATATCAAGATTTTAATTCTTTTCAGAATTTTAACGCGTATCAGGTGAATTCTTTATATTCTACAAACTCATGCTATGCTCCTTACCCTCCTAGCATCGATTATTCATATGCTTGTGGAAATCAATGTTATGATCCGCGATATAATTTCCAAGACCATCAAGGGTCTTCTTCATCTTCCTTATCATCATTAGAGGAGATGATAAACCAAATGGCGGCAAACAACCTCCAACTTGCTTTTAAAAATCAATGTTATGATCCGCAATATAGTTCCCAAGACCAGCAAAGGTCTTCTTCATCTACATTGTCATCACTTGAAGAACTGATGAAACAAATGGCGGCAAACAACCTCCAATTTCAAAACGCCACTTTTCAAAGTATATCCAACTTGGAAAACATCACTTCTCAAAGCATATCCAACTTGGAAGAGCAAATGAGTCAACTAGCCGAATCCGTCAGTCGATTAGAGGAGGTCAATTCTCCTACTGATCATGATTCTTGTTTTGTTATTGATGAAAATGTTGTGCATGATGAATTTGCTTGTTTAGTTGACGATTGCCCTAAGCTTGACAATGATAAATTGTATGTAGTTGAGGATCTACCAAATTTAGAAAATTCCTTTGAGCTTAATGAATTGGTAGATGAGATAAAAATTGATGAATGTCCAATTAAAATTGAGAAGGAATTTGAGCTTAAGATTGATGAGGTTGAAATTTTTGCTTGGGTATATAAGGATCCAATTTGGGAACAATTTTTGAGTCGTAGTTATAATGATTATTCTGACGATTTTTCTAACTACTTTTCTTTTTCAAAGTCTCTTGAAGATGTGAAGATCATAAAAATATTTTTATATTTTTATGGATTAAAGGTATATTTGCACACCTTGTTTTTATTATTGATTCGTAGGTATGTGCATTTATTTGCTTTTTCACCTCATTAGTTATAATACTTGTATAAATAAGTCGAGCCAACGACAATAAACAACGCGCTTTTTGGGAGGCAACCCAAGGTACGTATGTATTTATATATTTTTATGCGTGTGTTAGATTTTGTTCCTCGCTTGCATTTATGTAGGGTGTTATGCATATTGTGGATTTGAGGATTGATCTAAATATTAGTGAGTGGGGATTCCATTTTTCATCTATTTTAATTCTAAGAAAATATCCCAAAAAAAAAATTATTATGTATTTTTGTGGTTTGATTAATGAATTTTATAATAGAGTTTCAAAAAAAAATATTTAATAATAATTCCCCGTTCAATAATATTTAGTATCGTTAATTCCTATTTTTATAATTTTTATGTTTATTCCACACTTGCCTTGATGTGTTTGTTCATGTTTTCAGGAATTAATATAGTATTCAAATATTCAAGGATTTTTGTGAATTTTTGAAAAAAAAAATCAGTTTTATAAATTTTGGGGAAGTACGGGCTGTTGTACGGGCTAGCAAACCGTGCAGCACGCCATGCAACAAGCTGTACGGGTTAGTTCTTTTTGTTTTATTTTGTTTTATTTACTTTTATTCACTACTTCTTTCATTTTAATTTTGATTTTAATTTTTTTTAATTTTCTAAACTAATTTTTTTTATCAATTCAGAAATGAATTTAAATTTAATTTATTTTGATTTTTGATTTTATTTTTAATTGGTTAGTAATTTAATTTATTTTGTTTTATTTTATCTTTTCTTTTTTTAAAAAAATAATAATAAAAAAAAAACCACAAAAAAATGTAATTCTTTTTTAATTTTATTTTAGTTTTTCATTTTCTAAAACTAAGTATTTTATATAAATTCAAGATTAAATTTTATTTCACTTTAGAATTTTAATTTGTTAGTTATTTTATTTTATTTTATTTTAATTCTCAATTTGATTTTTTACTTTATTTATTTATTTTATTTTAGTTTTATTTTTAAATTTGATTTTTGATTTTATTATTATTTTAGTTTTAAAATTTGATTTTTTTATTTTATTATTAATTACTTAGTTATTTTATTTTATTTTATTTTAGTTTTAAATTTGATTTTTGCTTTTATTATTATTTCAGTTTTAAATTTGATTTGATTTTTTTTTGGTTAGTTATTTTATTTTATTTTTTAAAAAAACAAAAACAAATATTTTTTTTATTTGTATTTCCTTAATTAGTGTATTGCAGGGCTTTGTAGGGTGTTGGATTGGCTTGTCTGTTATTTTCGTTGGGATGATTGTGATTGGTGGCATTTATTCAATTCTTGACGTGCAATTTCGGAGTTGGATTTTGGAAAATATGAGTGGTGCTCCCGGTCCTTTTTATTTATTTTTAGGGGAGTTCTCTTTCACTCATATCTCAACTTCATTTTATTTGTCATGCATGAGGACATGCCATGTTTTAAGTGGGGGAAGGATTGTTTATGTTCATCCTTGTATAATATGCGTAACTAGTATTAGTAATCTTTTTTGTTTCATTTGATGTCCGTTTTGTTTGCATGTGGGAAATAAGTTTAGTCATGAGTGTGGTTACTTGTTTGTAAAATTTATGACATTGTGAGCTTGTAGTCTTGTTTTCTCCTATTTCGTGCCTAGCATTACCAATTTGATGTGAATCTATAAGTTTGATGCACCTTTTTTGCACACACACACACTTAAAATGACATGAAAAGTCTAGATTGTTGTAATTAAATTGTGGGCATGACGATTATCCCTTAGAATGCATGGAATCAAATCGAGAAGATGTTATTACAACTTAAACCTTGTGAGGCCTTGAACGATGATTTCTTTTGCTTGTGTGTTTCTCCGTCTTTATGTATGTTTGTTGCTCTAGGGCTTGCATTAAACCTTCATTCATGAATGCACCATAATAAGGAAATTCTATTTAGGATAACCTTTTTGACCTTTTTAGCTTGTGAACCATGAAAATAATCCCTAGGTACCCCTTTGAAGCTTATATCCATATTTTTCTTCGTCACTTTCTCCTTTTATACATGAGTCAAAGCCAAATACTTCACTCTCGACCTAGTTGAGCTAGTTGAGTCTTGGAAAAAGAATTGATTGGAAATCATGTGAATTTGGAGAAATTGTGAAGAGGAAGAATTCTATTTATTGTAAGTGGGAACTAGTTTGATGTGTATATCTAGATGTGGTTCAAAGTTCTTTGTAGTATTTTATATTTTTTATGTTATGCATTCCCTTTGCTAAAAAATAATAATAAAGGGGATGAAAAAAAAACAGAAGAGAAAAAGAAAAATATAAAAAAGCAATAAATCTTTGTACTTCATTTTTTTTCAATTTTCTTGGTAAATGTGGTTGTGTTTTGTAATTGTAAATGAGTGAAGACATTCTTTAGTTTGAGAATTTGGTGGATGAAGCGAGCAAGCGTCATTTTGACTCAACTAGCGAGACTTTTACACCTTCCTTGAACTTAAATTTTCACACCTTCACCCAAGCCTCATTACAACCCATTTTATCAATTCCTTGTTTTTGGTGCAATCCGGAATTTAGGTGAACATGCAAGGTCAAGTAGAGCGCATGCATTTAGACTTGGAGTTGAGTGAAATCTCTAGCCCATACTTGTGTGATACATAATTGAGAGATGTGAGATTTTTCACCATACGATTTCATCTTCTTAATGTGAGGCCATGTATGCTTTGTGATCATCTTGTCTAGTGTTCACGATTGAAGTGCATTCATTCTATCTTTAATGTCTTGGTTACATCTTGCACAAGGTGTGTTATCTTGATTCTTGAATTGGTTGTTAGCTCGTTTTAGTGGATGACAAGGTGAATAGCTCTATATGTTTGATTTTAGTTACAAGTAGACGGCCCGGGCATGTGAGTGTAGTAGTTAGTTTAATTAGTAGGTATTGTTAGTTTTTTGTTTGTTGGTGATTTTTGTGATTTTGTGGGTACATCATCTATAAACCCTCACGAGACCTCACTCGTCCACTAGGGCTACCTAGGGGTTCCAAGGGCTTGTTGCATATGCCAAATGTAACCGTGATCACCTACGGAAGTGGTACTAGTTAGGAGTATATGGTTATGTTAATTTTAGTTTGCTCGGGACTAGCAAAGTTCAAGTGGGGGAAGATTTGATAACGTGTATTTTATACACGTTTTGTCTTTTATTCTTCTGCATTTTTGTTAGTTTCGAATGTTGTTTTATTAATATTTGTTATGTTTTTCATCTTTCAGTGCCTCGTGCTTAATTGTTGAAAAGATGGCTTAATTTGGGCATGAAAGCGAAGATTATTCAAGAGGGAAGTTAGAAGATGAAAGCTCGCGATGTCGGGAGGTGTTTAATGTATTATCTTGAAGATTTTGTCTCCAACGGGCTACTATACGGCCGTTCGACAGGCCGTTCAAAGGAGCAGATTTTCTGTACGGGCAGCTGTACGGCCGTTCGACAGGCCGTACGACCCCTGCTGTGTATTAAAAGAAATATAGTCAAACACATCTTAATAACTTAACCTACAACTTCTTCATCTAACCTAGCCTCTTCAAGGAAAAATTAGGGTTAGTAGAGTAGATAGAAAAACATCAATTACTCATAATCTAGCATTGATTATGAGTAACTAACTCCATATATTTGGCTCAAGGAGGAATTCTTGTACTAAACCCACTTCAATTTAAGTAAGATCTATTTCACTCTATCTTGAATTCTTGAGTTGTATTGTTTATGATTTTTCTTGGAGAATTGTAAGTTGCTTCAATTTGCTCTTCTTGTAATATCAATTGCTAATTGTTTGTGCTAATCCGTAATTGTTAGTACATTCATTATAGTAGCACAAGTTTAGTGTACCTAAATTCTCAAGCTTTAAGTGCAAATACCTAGGTTGAGCTTCTCATCCGTGGGTTTGTCCTAACCTCTCTTTGATTGATTCCTTGATTTGGTTAAATTGGTAGTGCTTCACTATTGGTTGCTAGTATCAAGAGAACTAATTTATGTGCTTCACTAAATTAGTGTTTATAATAGAAGAGAAATAAGTGATTGTGTGCTTCACCAATTATCTTGGTTAGGTAGAGTTGGATATATTTGCTTGTTGTTGGGTTGAAGTGCTTGAGTTGCCATTATCCTTGGGTCGAATATCCCTATATCTTGCTAATTCACTCATTGTGTTGTGTTGGTAAATTTGGATAGTTGCCATTAACTTAGTTGTATTTTTGTAGCAATTTAGTTATTGTATGCAAGGTGTTTAATAAAACACCTTAACCAAACTCAAAACCCCCATTTACACACTTCTAGATTGTAAGAGATAATATACTCGAAATCAATATTGAGAGTCCTTCCCTGTGAACGAACTACGAAAAACACTACCTTCAATTTTCCAACCGGAAAACTTTGTCTATGTTGTTTTCCTTTGACACAAGATTCACATAACTGGTTTTGTTATTGATTTCTCGCAAGCGGTTCACCATCTTTGTCTTTGACAATAATTTAAGCCATAAAATCCAAGATTACCGTATCTCAAATGCCATGACCACGAGTTATTTTTAATGACCGACTTTAAGCACTTCTTCACCTTCATCTTCATATCAAGTGTGAACAGATGATTCTTTGACATATCCACATTTGCAATTAATTCTCGAACTTGATTTCTGATGATAAGAGAATTATCCTGCATCTGAATATTATATCCTTTCTCCACAAGTTGGCCAAGACTGATGATATTACTTTTCAAAGCAGGTATATAACAAATATCATTTCTATACTTTTTATCACCTTTCTTTGACACAGTCGTAACTGTACCTTTCTCTTTGATTGAAATTTTTAAAGAATTACCAAATGTAACTTCTTCGTTGATAGTCTCGTCTATCTCCGTAAATAAATCCTTGTGGCGAGACATGTGATTGCTCGCACCGGAGTCAAGATACCAAACATTTTTCTTGCCTTCCTCGTCTCCTTTTTAATTGAGAAACATAGCGGAACCAACATCTTTGTCTTTTTTTGTTGCCGCAAAATGACTTCTTTCTTCCATCTTTGGTGCTCTACACTCGTAACTAAAATAACCGTAATTATTACAATTATAACATTGAAAATGAGACTTATCACCTCGTTGTTGAAATGCGCCTCTTCCGCGGCCTCTAAAATTTTGACCACGACCAGATGACTGATAGCCTTCATTATTCTGGCTTCTGTTTAAGGACTGCCTTCCACATACTCGTCCACCACGGTAGCCACCTCTACCATGAACAAAACTATTACTTCCAGGATCGTCACCAATGGACACCTTACTTTGTAATGTCTTTCCCAAATGGCTTGTATCATCATATTGGTTCATTCGCTGCTCATGCGCTTGAAGTGAACCAACTAGCTCATCAATAGAAATGGTGGACAAATTTTTTGACTCCTCGATAGAAGTAACAACATAATCAAATTTTCTTGTCAATGAGCGGAGGAGTTTTTCCATGACTCGAACATAGTCTAGACTTTCACCATTTCTTTTCATCTCATTTGTCACCGTTTTCAAACGAGTTACATAGTTGCCAATATTTTTTTCTGAAGCCTTCATTTTTATATTTTCAAACTCACCCCGTAGAACCTGGAGCCGCACCTTTTTAACTTTCTCGACGTCTTGCAAATAGTTTTTTGCAAAATCTCCCACGCCTCTTTCACCATTTTTGCATTTGAAACCTATTTCGCCATTTTTGCATTTGAAATTTTTTCAAAGATTGATTCATCGACACCTTGAAAAATCATATATAACGCCTTTTTATCTTTTTTCCGGGACTCCTTTAATACCTTCTTCTCGGCATTTGATAGGACTGTTTCGGTGGTTGCATCAATGGGCTTTTCATACCCGCTTTCAACATTATCCCAGTTGTCATAAGACCCGAGAAGCACCTTCATTTGTATGCTTCAATATCCATAATTTGTACTCTTTCATTACATAAGCTATATTTAATACTAGCCTACTATATTATCTGATGGCCAACCTTATTTCCAGCAACTAAGTGTTGTATATTCTCCAGAAGCTTTGACCTGCATGAAGCCTGCATATGTGTTCAGTGTGTATTCTACAGTTCCATATGCCAGTTTCAAACTAGCCCACCTTATTTCTAGGGATGTGCATCTGGTGCATGATATTTTCAGAGCTACTGCTTGAAGGTAGTGTTTTTCGTAGTTCGTTCACAGGGAAGGACTCTCAATATTGATTTCGAATCAAAATTGGTAGCACCAGTTGATGTAAGCTGAAGGATAGACCCTCTTCGAGCTCATCTCGAGACTAGTTGGCTCCCTGATAATGCCTTGAAGGCACAGAAACAGTTAGTGAGAGTGTTGAGATGAGAGGTCCTTTTGTCATTCCTTACTTAAAATCTTGAATCTCAAATCCCGACACAAAATTTTAGCCTTGATGGCCAAAAAGGCTGTCTGCCTCCAATCAAATTTGTCATTTGAAGTTTAAGGACTTGAATCAAGAGCCTTCAATCGAATATAAACCAAAGCAAGGTCCTGTGAGCATAAGAAGAAGGTTGGAAACCTAGAATCAAGAAAAGAAGGTTAACAACCAGCCAAGACACACCGGACTTGAAGTCAAACGCTGAGGAGCAAGTGAACTCCCTGAACGATCAACTGAAAAGTAAGACCTCCTCCGTATGAAGCAAGGGGGGCAAGAACTAAGGGACTTCATCAATTCTACATCTTAGAATGAGAATCAAGGGAATCAAGGGTTGATAATAACCTTAAAACCAAGGTCTCAGCAAATAAGTTAAGGCCCGGAAGGTCACAAGTCAAGGTTCACGAAACCATTTAAGGCATAACAAACACCTCATATTGACCTGAAACCTCGTGTTGGTGATCCAGAACACCAACATCAACCTTAGAATCCAGGCCTTGTGTTATAAATCAAGGGCTAAGGAACTAAGTTGAAGCCTTAGAAGGCCAACAAAGCTATCAGATCCAACCTTGGATCAAGAGATTCGTGAACAACTCAAGAATGAGTAACTGAATCAACATTCCAACAAGGTGGATGAAAGGTTCAAAGTAATTCTATGTAAGATTAGGCAAGCATGAAACCTTTGAAAGGATTTTGAATCTTTCTCGTGGAAGGTTTGGAAACCCATTTACTATGACACCAAGGTGCTTCATGAAGCTGACCTGAATCACTCCGCTATAGAGAAGTTTGCTTTAGGCACGGTCATGGGTTCAAGAAAATTGAGACCTTACTTTTTAGTCACGTAAAATCGAGGTCTTGACAGACCAAGCCATTAAAAGGCCATTAATTCGACCAGAATCCTGGTCGAAATGACCAAGAATCCTGGTCGAAAAATTGTTCGACTGAGCCACGAAAAAGGCCATTAATTCGACCAGAATCCTGGTCGAAATGACCAAGAATCCTGGTCGAAAAACTCTTCGACGAGGCCACGAATTTGGCCCTTAATTCGACCAGAATCCTGGTCGAAATGACTAGGAATTCTGATCGAAAATTCGTTCGACCAGGAGAAAAATTGAGACCTTATTTCGACCAGAATCCTGGTCGAAACGACCAGGAATCCTGGTCGAAAATCCGTTCGACCAGGAAAAAATTGAGACCTTATTTCGACCAGAATCCTGGTCGAAACGACCAGGAATCCTGGTCGAAAATCCGTTCGACCAGGAGAAAAATGAGACCTTATTTCGACCAGAATCCTGGTCGAAATCCTGGTCGAAAAATGTGAAGTTTCCTGATCGAAATTTGTGATCAAAATTCAGAAATTTGAGTCGAAATGATAATTTCTGAATAGTACTAGCCCTTGGCTCGACCCCAGCCAGGGGCTCTGCCCCTTGGACCCCGCTAGGGGCTGCCGCCCCTTGGACCCCGCCCGGGGGCTACTGCCCCCGGACCCCCGCTAGTGCCGTTTAGAACCGTTTAGAATCGCTTAACATTGTTTAAGTGTCGTTCAAGGCTCGTTAGTGCTCATAAGCACCGATTAAGTGCCGATAGCACCGTCAGTGCCGATAAACACCGATTAAGTACCGATTAGCACCGTTAGTGCCGATAGCACCGTTAGTGCCCATAAGCACCGATTAAGTGCCGATAGCACCGTCAGTGCCGATAAGCACCGATTAAGTACCGATTAGCACCGTTAGTGCCGATAGCACCGTTAGTGCCGATAAGCACCGATTAAGTGCCGATTAGCACCGTTAGTGCCGATAAGCACCGTTCAGTGTCGTTTAATGCCGGTTGGCGCCACTTAAACGTTGTTTAAGTGTCGTTTAAGGCTAGTTAGTACCGTTTAGTGCCATTTTATGCCGTTCAACGTCGTTTAAACATTGTTTAAATGTCGTTAAGGCTGATTAGTGCCGATTAGCATCGAATTAACATTGTCGTAAACGCGTCGGTCGCTCCACGCTTTACATAAAGACAATACTCGTGAAACACTAGTGTATAAAGATGAACCCTGACCCGAGTCTTGGAAAGGACCGTTAAAACTTCAAGGAAAACCTGATCAGTTTTCCTAGAAGTTGGGGGGCAAATGATATGGGCTAAAAATAAGCCCTAAAGACACATTTAATATGGCATTTATTAGACCCAGCATGGTCCAAACGTGGGGCCCATTAATGAGGTCAGAATCCCTATTTTGATATTAATTTCGTAATTAATATTGAGGGAAATAAACAGCTCAGCAATAAGAGTTGGATAAGGATATTATCTCCATCAGACTTAGCCACCAAGGCATCCAATTCGATATGGAAACTGATTCCTACAAGGAATAGATCTGGAACCTTCCTCAAGGAAGACTTGTCTACCAAGTCTTTGACTCCTACCATAATTCTAAGGCTCCTACAGCCTATATAAAGGGTCTGACCCCTCATTCTCAGAACTACGTTTTTGGCTTGATCTTTGATATTCATCGAAGTACGTAGGCATCTTGTGAAGGCAGATTCAGTCACGAACACAAGAACAGCCATTAAAGCTCGAAGCTCCCACAAACCCTAGTAGTTAATACGCAATAAATATACCCTACTTTTTATTCCACAACACCCACCAACAACATTTTAAGGTTGAAGGTTCGATTCCCACCAACATCATATTAATTTACAATTTAATAAATACATATTATGTTATTATTATGTTAGTAGGAGTACCAAACGAAACTGGGAGCCTACCTTGGTGAAGCCAAGGCAAAGATAATTATAAATGAATCACTGTACCTGATGAGCTTAGGAACAAACGATTTCCTATAAGTAAATTAAAAAGAAATTAAAAATAATCTGTGCTTTGCACGGATTATAAGCTAGTAATATATAATAAGCAAACTAGGATATAATTGTTGCTAGTTTGGTTATTTGGTTGACCATTTAAAAAATAAAAAAGAAAAAGAAAAAATAATTATTATGATCGGTGATAGCACGATCAATATACATACACAATACTATTCTAATCTAATACAAACAGATCTTCACATGTTCACACACACAACTGTTTAACATAGTCTCTCACCTAATAATAATAATAAGAAATTTCTATGGAGTACTGTTTAAATTGGAGTACTGGATCTTAACCGTTCATTTTTTTAATGTAGTGGTCCAGGTTTTTTTGCTTTTTTGTTTATAATAAAAATCAAAAAGGTGGTTTTGTAATTTTATGTATGACAAAACAAAAACAGTTATATATCGGATAGATTAAGTCTGTACTCAACAGGTGGTTCCTTGTTTTAAGGGTTGCAGTTGTGGTGGTTTATGGAAATCGCATTGGATAACAGGCGTCTTCCAGATACTGCGT
Source organism: Saposhnikovia divaricata (assembly GCA_036435485.1). NCBI lineage: Eukaryota > Viridiplantae > Streptophyta > Magnoliopsida > Apiales > Apiaceae > Saposhnikovia > Saposhnikovia divaricata. Next base: position 45,627,387 of record CM071594.1, on the reverse strand, counting down.
TTTATAGAAATCTTACATTGCATGTTCTTGCGTGACTGTTTTTAACATTTGTTGTAGTCTATATTCTGTAGTAACATGACTTTGGCCGAAGAGGGTTCCAGTAATGTCTTTAATTATGCTGTTTTGTCATGCAAATATACTGCGGTGTGTCATTGTATTTTCATATTCATGCCTGCACTATTTTTTACTTTGGTGTGTGTGTGCGTTGCATTTTTGTACTGCAATTATTTCAACATTTTCAGTTTGGAAAGAAATGTCTTTTGATTTCGGAATTAGTTGGTTCATTTCGGTTGGAAGAATATCTCCTATTACTAATTTAAAACTTTTTTTCTATTCTAAACTTTAAATTTATTATGCTCTCCAGTTCGTAGTTTCGTTTCCATTTATCATATCTGCTAATTCATTCTTTATACTTTTGCTTCCCATCCATACATGCCAGCAATTTTCAGTTCTGCAAGCCAGGAGGTGTTTAATGAAGTTCCGAGTAGTGATTTGTTGCATGAAAACAATAAGGTCGACTCGAGTGATGATGATGGACTCCCCCTACTAAAGGGCAATAAGAATAGAATGAGACCTGCAGAATTGCAGTCTGACACAGATTCAGAATGTGACGCAACTCCTTAGAAGCCATAATTTCTGCAGAAACTTGAAGTGCTACAGATGGATAAGAGGTTTCAACAGTTTTTCTTAATAGCCAAAATAATAACAGCCTCAAGTAAATTGGATGAGTTTATGCAAAGAAGGCCTGAATTTTGTATTCCAGCAGTGGTTTAATAGGTTTTAATTTAAGTTGTCTATACTAGCTAGCTTCTTGGATTAGGCCTCTGTATGGTCTATATTGAACTTAATTTTTACATGATTACAAGTTTGTAACATGAAAGAGCTGCTGATTGAATTGATAATATACATTAGAACACAAACTGAGTGAAGGGGTTATTAATAGGACAAAGTAGGACATGGTGCTTCCTGAATTCTATATTTCAAGTTAATTTACGAGAACGAACATTCCTGTGTCATTGTCTTTATATTTTTTAATAAATGCTTTCACTTCTTATTAGCCAAATCAATTTATTCTATATCGGAATGTTTTTTAGTTGAGTTCATGGCAACGGCAAGCATGGTACATACTGTGCTGAAAGCAAACCAAGTCTAATTTCTTTCTTTGACGACACAGCCATAAAGTTCGAAGATACAGGAAGGTGAATGATCAGTCTTGCATGGCTGACAATTAATGATTAAACTCTTAATTACTTGTCCATCTTTATTCAGTTTGTGAAGCTATTAACGTGTTAATTTGAGATGTTCCACTCCTTTTCTAGTGAGCAGTGTAACAATGTAAGTTTGCTGTTGGATTTGGCATCCCACTGGATCTGAATCCCTAACCTCCCTAAAAGGGATAAGAGCCGAACCATTAGAGCAAAACTTTGGTCATTTTATTTACTTTCACATGCAAATAACATCAAAAATCTCAATATGACCAAAAAAATTGATGCCAGTAAAGCATTGATACTAACAGTGCTTTCTTAAAAGAAAATAATATATATTACACAATAAAATTATTAACTTCAAAATTTATGAAATCCAATATGCTGACACGAATGAACAATGATATAGAACTCTTGACTCCATGGATTATGGACCATTTATAGACATAGAGCACATAAATATATCTATACCTCCACTGTAATAAGCCTTACTCCTATTTAACTTTACTGTACAGCATATCAAGATCTATCAAGCAGACTGGCAACTCGTTTCACCTTTGATCCAATGTCCCTAAAATTCTGGCGGCTAGAGAATGTCCTCTTTATCAGACATCAGCTGGGCTTGGAGACGAATACCCCATGAACCGATGGAGAGGAGAACCGCCTTCTGATACTTCTTCGATTTCTGAGAATACATTCACTGGTTCAAACACCTTGGTTGAAGGTCCTCCAAGCTCAAAGGTTTCCTTGTAGGTGCTTCTAGAGTCTGGTACGATAGCTTTCTTCCCATCCTTCTTGTTCTCGAAAGGGTTATTAGATGACATTTTCTGGCAATCTGACATCTCATTCATGGTCTGAAATGGAGGAGCTGGCGAGAAATGTTCCGTATCGGTGGAACTTCTATTATATGATTGTCCATAATCATCAGAAGATGACACTGGATCACCATGTTGATAATCACTTGCACGAGACGTTGTTGCCATATTCATCGTCTCAGTATACCCTCCTACCTCACTGGTTGGAGGTGTCCTCGGTTCGGCATTATATTCAACTAAATGGATTCGGTGTTCTAATGAAAACTTTAACACCGCAGTACATGCACTGCATCTCAACTGATGGCATCTTCTTCTAAATAAGAGAAAATCTACTGGCAGCAGAAGTTGCAACAATAACAGATAATTATTACATCTTAACAACATAATTTCTTTGACCTTAAAAAATCAAGTAATATTAATTATTAATTTTGGGGAACTAAATTATGCACATCTAAGAGTTTACGGACAGTACGAATTATTTTACTGGGCAGCAATTACGGAATATTCAAATTCTTGTTAGAATTTGAATTAGACAGGAATTTGATTCAAGTACATGAATTCACTTGTCAGGAAATAGATTATTAATTTTTCATATGATGGTATCAGATTTGTCTATTATTTCTTTAGGCATATCATGTATTGCATTTCCTTTTTGAGCTAATCATAAGCCTTATATAGTAATACACAATAGAAAACTCAACTTTGTACAAAGCATTATAAGATTTTGTAGTTTTTGATGTGTCTCAAAAATTATGTTCAGAAGTGGCACTACACTACTATGTGTTACTCGTTAGGAGAAAATTCATACACAGAACACTGTTATTGTAGCTCCGAGCCGATGCATATTTTGAGATATGTAAAACCTATAGGAAAGCAGTCACCAAACACCCTATACATGATTTAACCTCCCTAGACATGTTTCAACTGCTACCCCATCATTAGCATCGTCTTTAAAATATGTGATTCTTCCAACCTTGTCATATGAAAGAAATACATTTCATATCTTACATAGAAAATCTGGAATACAAAAGCTTATATATCTTCACTTAATTGCATTCTTCAAGTTTATATGCTTATTAATTGTATCACTACTATGAAAACACCTTTTACCAAACTCTTGTAGTAACACCAAAATGCTGGATAAGCCTTTATTTGTGTAATCACTTACAAGATCACGCCAAAGATATGCTTACAAAAATTTTCAATTGTACAACTGTAAAATGGTGGGAAACTATAAAAAAATCAAATATAGAACTCAAATCCAAACAACACTAAAAAAATCAACTACTAAAATTTCTCAATTGCAGAATTCAAAACATCTTATCGTCAAAATAAACATGGTTCCCCAATTCACAAACTCGGTACACACCAAAACGATGCAGTTAACAAATTTATTCAATTGAAAGTAGTTCACTTTCATACAACCCAACTAATTAATAAAAAAAACACACATCTATTCTCCTTTTATATTCCAAAAATTCTCACATGCAATACACAAAACAGAAGTAGTTAAAAAAAAAATTCTGCGCACCCAATCAATTTCAATATGTATTTGCCGAACTTACTGTTATGAATTTTGAATTGTAGGAATTTAGGAATCCAATACAAGAAGATTTGAAATCCGTAATCGAAATATTATGTCAATTAAAAAATAAAAAGGATTATGAGAACCCAGTTACATACCTTCACTCATGGTTCGTTCTGTTCCAGTTGCGAGTTTCAACTTCCGTATGGTAATTAAACTGTTATGCAATGTATTCAGTACTGCTCTACCATTAAATTAGGTGGTTGGATTTGTTTAAAAGTGTAACTGCCGATGTTTTGTGTGAGTGCTGCGCTTTTTCTGGCACTTCTTCCCTTACGTTTCTAGTTTCAAATCCATTTTAAAAAACATCTATTATCAATTTGGATTGCATTACTTTGCTCTTCATTGTTTAGTTATTTACGTCATTGCCATTAAAATAAATTAAAAAAATGTTGAAAAATAATTGCATAAATAAATTGAGACCTGATTAAAATTCGAATCGAACTGAATCGGGTCTGGATCTAGAAATTTGGGTTTCACTCGGATCCAAATCTGGATCTGGGTCTTTCCACTTATCATCGATTGGATGGTAAATGGTTTGGTAGATTTTGTGAAAATCAATTCCGAACCCAAATATGTATATTGGATTCAAATTTGTATTTTGACCAAATACAAATCTGAATCCAATATACATATTTGGGTTCGGGTTCGGAATTGATTTTCACAAAATCTACCAAACCATTTACCATCCAATCGATGATAAGTGGAAAGTTATGCACAACTTACAACACCAACCGATTTATGTTTTACATTTTAAGTTCAGAATACCAAACAAGTAATGTTATTACATGGGTCATTACATTTACAGCAAGTTCATTTAACCGGTTAATATTTACATGTAAGTTTAGTAAAGCAAACAAATTTTATTTTTCATGCACATTCTCAATCACAGTCAAGCATAATAAAAGCATTGAATAAGTGAAATATACAAGATGGAGTACTGAAATTAAATATTTACAAAGGAATACAGGGATGCTGAAAAAGAAGAACGATAATCAAACCAAATCAAAACATACTCATTGGATCTGTCGACCGTAAATTATACAAACATTACAAACTCCAACAAATAGAGAGATTGTTTTCCTGACTCCTGAAAAATAATCATTATCAGACTTGCCCAGCATCTTAAACTCTTCACTCACTGAACAAATGCTATTAACAATACAAAGTCTGTAGGAAATTTACAAGCCTTATCTCACACTAGATCTTTTTCTTTCTGATAATAGAATGTAAATTCAACTCCAGCTGCAACATCACTCAGTTCAATTGGAGGCTAATAAATTCGGGAAAAACGGAATGAGACTAATATATAGGTATTACCGTCTCCTTAACGTTTCTAGAATTTTTCTATTTCTGTTTTCTTGTTTCAAAAAGAATATTGTGGCACTAACTTGATGAGACGTGCAACCTTGTTCTCCATTTAAGGAGCTCGAAAATAATAATGCTACCTCCCATTGCAACACCAAATCCGGCAAATGTTGCTAGAATAATCAACAGAATCGGTTCCTTATGCACCTATATATCAACAAAGGAGAGGAGGAAAGAATCAAACTGCTGACACTGCACTTTAAGAATGAAACTAATTAAGGAAGTAAAAGAAGAAAATATTATGCTTGTCCACATAATCTTGAACTCGAGTTTCAAAAGCTACTATGGGCTTTTATTCAATTATGTAGCCAGTTTCACTACCTTTTAAAGCTAAAGATTTATTTAAGTTTACATGGCCATCTTGTGGCAATTCACAATATACATTTAGGAGCAGATAAACTCTTACCATGAAGAAGAAAAGGTGTGCAAATATAACCACGAGTGCGAATTGCATTGATGCGTAAAGCCAAACAAATTTTCCCTTGACTGCCAAAATTAAGAGGTCTTAGGTTAGTACACATAGCACAAAAATCGGACTACATTAAAAGAATTCTAGATAAATTAACATGCACTAGATCGCTTATATGTATTAATGTAATGTAAAATAGTAATCTTCTTTAAATTATTATTGAGGTGTACCCATGGTTGAAGAGGTCATGGCAGCAAGGAATCCAAGTATACAAGAAAATGGAACAGATAGAGCTACTGAACCCATGCCCATGTCAGTGGTTTCTATCTGTTAATACGAAGATGACATATTAGAGAAAAACTGTGGCATATGTGATTGTCATATTGTATTTGTTAACAGCTCATACCAGAAGTTCTTCAAGAAAACAGAAGTACAGAAGTACACTGACGATGACAAGAACTGGTACCTCTTGCCAAACCCTGTAAAATTCACTGCAAGCAAAGAGTATTTTAGATGTTGATGCATCGCATATAAGTTTTCCTGAGATATAAATAATCTACCATTATTCATAGGTAATGTGTATCATTTGCCTTATTTATCAGGAAACAGCAATAGGAAATTATATACATTTACCTGAATCCATTAACTTCCATATACGGGGCTCTAATTGTTCCAGTATTTCGATTTTGGATACTTTGAACCCGTAAGAGCTTCACAGGTAGATTTTTAACTTCATTTTTGCATACTTCACAGGTTTTGCAACCTTTTATGCTAAACCATTTTATAGCGCATTCCTTGTGAGCCAAAGCAAGTTCACCTTTGCAATTGCATTCCAACTTGAGGGTCTCTCCACCTTCACATACTTCAACCAGGCAAATTCTGCAAACAGCCTCTTCTTCTGGTATATCTTCCCCATCAGTCTCATAATTTTCTGAACATATTGTAATAATAATAAAAATGATATCAAGAAATGTACCTCCAGAGAAAAGGAGTTTTTAGTAAATTGATGTCCTGACAATTGAACTATAGTAGTAGATGTTGGGGAAATCATGTCATTCCGTTAACCATCAAGTGGGAAAAGGCTCTTTTTGTGGAATAAAAAACTAGTTATGGAGTAGTAAAGTTATTAGTAAGGACTTGGTCTGATATCCAAGTCCCAAGTGCCTTGCCCTTAAAGAGGTTATAAGAATTTTTATTAACTGGTAAAGTTAGTAAAGGCGATCTCCTATCTGCAGTCAATATATTAAATAAATACTGAAGAAATTTTTAACTCAAGACCATGGCAAACATGAAGTGATGCAAGACTTTAAAAACAGCAGCATACCATCATCTCCTGCTGTGGCTGTAGTTGATGCATGATTTCTGTCCCTCATAGAAGGAGATGGAATTACACGGATAAACGAATCCGTTTTCCTAGTGCTTGCAACCTTGTTTAAAGAAGGAACTGAAAGTGACCGAGCTATGTGACCGTGACCTCCTTTGGTCTATACACAAGAATGAAACAAGTTACTATAGCATGTAAGTGGACTTAATCCTGAACTAAAAACCTGGAGAAGACAACAAGAACAGCTGATGAGTGATGACTAATCAACAGATATGGAATAGGGACCCTATCGTGATTTTAAGTTCAATAATAACCTACACACTTGTGCTTCCTACCATATAAATGATTTTTAGGATTGATGTAAAGACATGTAACCTAACACTTTCCTCGTATATTTCTTGCAACAATCGCCATTTGCATGATAAAGTAGGAGTAAAAACCAATTACTCAACAAGAACATAAATATGCCAAGATGATGACTTAAACCTAGTAAAATTTAAATAGACAAACAAAGAGCAAATGGAATGTTGATCACTTACATTCTGTGTACCAATAAAGTTTGATCCATATATGGTTTCTGAGTTTGCACGAGATATTGGATTTGCAGGTAGTAAGTTTTCCCCGTGTGTGGTTTCTGAGTTTGCATGAGCAACTGGAGCTACAGGTACTAAGTTTCCTTCACATAAGGATTCTGAGTTTGCACGAAGAACTGAAGTTGCAGGTAGTAAGTCTCCTCCACTCATGGTTTCTGAGTTTGCACGAGCAATTGGAGGCATAGGTAGAGACGATGTCCTATTCATCCTTGGAGTAAATATCTTTGAAAGTGACCAAGATCTTAAAATAGAAGGTTTATCAGACGGTTCACCTGGAGCTAGATTGGAAGGCTTCTCTATATCTGAACTAGAAACTTTGTACTTGACGCTTCTCTTTGGAAGAATATGCTTGGTGGATGATTTAGCTTTGGGCAAGGATGGACCAGGAGATGTATTTATTTTTGCAGTAGAAGGACTAGGCTTTGGGAGATTATTAACTTTCTTAAGGGCGGGAGTAGGAGAGGGTGGCATTTTTATCTGAACAAAATCCTGAGAGGAGATTTCCTGATTTCTTGCTCCCATCTCAGATAAAAGATTTGACTTCCTTAATTGCTTATTATTTGGTACTTCTTGACTCGATCCAGATGATGAATTAAGCTAAATTAGAATACAACAGATGAACATTATTATTGATACTAAAAGCATATGGAACAGGCAGATAATTAATAATCAATAGCAGAAAGTTTTGTTGTAACTTAACATGGCATCTAATTAAGTGTTAAGGATAGTTCTAACATAAATTAAAGTGTCAGGTCATATTGCGTTTAGCACCAAGTCTTAAACAATAATATGAAGGACCATGTTATCCGATTTTCATAAAACTGTTCTTCCTTGTCTTCCACCAAATGACAGGCATCAACTTTATACAAGCATATGTTTTGCTTCACCTAGGAATGAAAGTGTGCATATAGAACACTAAACTGTAGCAAAATCCATATATACAGAGGAGAAATATGCAGGAACTTTGTTTATAGACATGCCATTTTATATTTATAATCTTATTAGCTATTTAATTTCTCTACATGACTACATCATTCCCTACACAATTATTATTCATCTACTTCCCAATTAATTAAAAGTTCAAATATTAATTGCACGATATTTTGGTGTATTACCGTCCATGGTTTTTATCAGTTGACAGACATACAAATTTGCACAAAATCCTTTGTCCGTTCAACAGGTGTCGTGAGGTCTCCCCACGCCTTTTGGCAATTCTTAGGGAAAAGAAAGATGAATTATGAACTTAAGCAAGTTAAAGCAACAAGTTATGAAGGAAAGATTTGTTTCTTTTCTGGGTTCATTTTTTATTTTTTTTTCCTCTCGTCTTCAAACAACTGTTTATATATAACTATATAAGTTCATTTCCAAGAAAGTGCTCAGTTAATTCTCACCATTGTCCAACTCAATAGTGTCTACGACCAAATACAAATTAATATACTATATGCAACTGTGTCTTCTACCACTACGCAAGGGTTCTAATATCAAAATCGTTAAAAGCTTTCTTTAGTACTTACAATACCACTCTACAGAAAAAATCACACATAATCTGTTGTTTAATGACAAGCTAATCTAATAGCTAATTCTATATCTTTAAGTTCAAAGTAGAAGTCCTACAAACAACTCTGATCCGGTGATCCCTCCAGAGCAGAAAGAAATATCAACTCTTTTTTGTATAATACTCATATTGAAATATTGAACCGAGATGTATGTCAATTAGAGATGAGCAACAAGCTACACCGCAAAATCTATATGGATGACAAAACCAATCCTCTGATAGACCACATCGTAGAGTGGGTGTCAACGCAAGTCCCACATCGATAAGATAAGATAAAGAAGATTTATCTTGAATATAAGCAACCAAAATAACTCCATTAGTATAAGGCCTTTTGGAAGGAACCAAAAACAAATTTGTGCGTTTTGGTCACGGCCCAGAACGGATAATACTAATGTGGAGTTAAAGGTGTTGCGCGACCCAACACATCTATGGACCTGAGAGCCATTTTTTTCAACACTAAGCACTTCTGCCCAGATCTTACAAACATGCCTTGAACATGCATATACTTAAAAACCGAAAAAGGATATATACCAACAAAAAGAAAAAGAACAAAAACACACGTATCCGAAAGATGAAACACACGACACGAATAAAAGGGAAATCAAGAAAATTTGGTACCGCATGAAGTGGAATGAAAATCTCCCTTTGGCCAGCTGCATTCTCATCATCAAGTTGATCACCTAAAGTCTTATTCTCTTGAGTTTTCATCTTCTCATGCAGCAAAACCCTTCTGCTATATCCAATAATTCACAAACAACCAAAACAAGAAGTGATGTCCAGTTCTTTTACAAGTCAAAATAACTATAACAAATATAAAATCATAAATTATCTTTGTAGATAAATATAAATAGAATACCTATAATGACCAAAGTGATGGGTACTTGTTGAAATAAGCTAGCTGCAACCACCAGAAAGGATGGAAAGGGGAGAAATAGTTGGCATTAATTTCAGTATTTATAGTTGGTGAAAGCTGCTGCATTAGTACTACTGGACTTGCCACTCCCACATGTCATGCCTAAAATGCACCTTGTAAAAGAAAATTAATTAGTCGGGTCCTATTTCATGAGAAAGTGTGATTGCATGTAGCTGGTATCTTCCACATGTATTATATTAATTGATTTTTTACTTCTTTCTCTTTCAGTATTATTTCTTGTTAGATTTGATACTGGAAAAAAAAGGGTTGAGTGGCAAAACTATTGAAACAAATAGTAGCAAAAAGTACCAGATTTGTGTTGTTTGATCACTATTTTCAGTTTTAAAAGCATGAGGATGCGTGTAATCCATTAGCTAGTCTGTACACTTGTTAAAATATATGTGATTCCAGGTGCATTCTCTACAACTAACACTATTTGGGTTAAAAGTACAACTTATTTGTTTCAAGTAAAAATTCATAATTTTAATTTTAATATAGATGCATGTATTTGGTTAATTTTATTTAAAATGAATTTATTTCAAAACATTTAATTAAAAAAATAAAAATTTATATCTTAAATATAATATAAAAATATAAAGTTCAAATATATGCAAAGAATAAAACATGAGTTAAAAGATGATTCAAATATATAATTTTGATGTTGAGAAAAAAAAAATAAGTTGAAAAAAAATACCTAGAAAATATATATTTAAATTTTTTAAATTATAACTAATTTTAAATTGAAAAATATATATATATACAAACACATCAATGATCAACTTAAACCGAGTCCACCATATTTTCAACTATGTTCGATAGTCCACGATCTGAGATTTACTTTTGAAATTTACAAATGTTAATGCTTAAATAACTGGATGATGACCCAAAATGTTCCATTTTCAATTTTCATGGTTTTTCATACCCAATTTCAAAATTTTTGCCCAAAATATCCTATTAATACGGCATTTCCGGTTCCGCAACGGCTATCACGCCACTTTGTCCTGCGCGTTACCTCCTAATGCAGCAATCGGTGTTCAGCATTTGATGCGGCACATCATTTTGCGTATCACGTCCAATACGTCACCCGAACTAGCGCAATAAGACATTTTTTTTGGAAAATCAGTCACGCTACACGAAACAGCACATTTGGGGATAGATGAGAGCCAATTTTTGTGGATGGGGCATTTTGGTTATATTCCCTAAATAACTTGCAATCCGGAATCAGTCGATCTTACCAAAATGATTTAGAGCAAACCAAATTATTTAGGACAGAGGGACTATTATTAAACCTTAATGTTGTTCACAATTTTACTTTTGTTCTTCATACCTTCCATTCAAGCATACATGAGTTTTAGAAATGTTTACATTTAACTAAAGCTTAAATTTTTATATTTATTTTAGGCCATATTTTAAGCAGAATTACACAAGTTAAGACTATTTTTGTCGTATGTTCCAACTTAACAAGTTAAGACTATTTTTGTCGTATGTTACAACTTAACAGATACAAGAAGCTGTCCAATATTGTTGAAAAATGACAATATTGACATGGTTGTAAAAATCGTTAATCGATATAAATCAGTTGAGGTATCGATGTAAGATTAATCGGATAATTGGGGATTAATCGGATGGATTAATCGGAGTATTAATCAGATATTATAATAATATTTAATATATTAGTTCAATTTACAATTACATATATAATTTTAAATAAATTCACAGGATTAGTCGGATTTTAAAAATTGAATCGGTTGATTAACTTGCAAAGAATTAATCGGGGATTAATCGACTGAATCAGAAATTTTTAGAACCAATCATGATAAATATGTGACAGTTATGATTTTCATAAATACTTCCCCATACGGCAACAATACCGTTTCACCGTCCATGCATGATGTCTAGATATATCAAGCTTAAACTAGATTATCATTTCTAACATCTTTTCACATTCTTTTGGACGTACGCAACTTCAACTGACAACCCCAATTTTACGGTCATAATTGACCTTAGGATCCCTACCAATTGATTAATGGTTCGCGGTCTTTAGCTAACTGTTTGTTGTTTTACTGTGTTTTCATACCGTTAGATCAATCATCTAACGGTCTTGATTTAATAAAAAATCGTATTGTATTGTAGAATTTTTTCACGGTACGGGAAAATTATAAAAATACCCCCTATTTTCATTTAAAAAATATGTTATTCACGTACCGCAGAAATTTTTCGCGGTACGGGCAAATTACCAAAATGCCCCCGGTTTTCACATCAAAAATCTAATGTAGACGGGGATATTTTGGTAATTTTATTTTTTTAACATGAGAACCCGCAGCCGCTAACTTTCGGGTGCGCTCTGGGTAAACCCATGGGCTCACGATATTTTGCCCGTACGCAAAAAGTTTCTGACACGGGACAAATTTTTTTTAAATCATAACCGTTGGATGGTTGATCCAACGGTATAGAAACCATTTGTTAGTTAATAGTAAAATAGCAAACAATTGCTAAAGACCGCGTCCCTTGATTAATTCAGAAATGCTGAAAACATAATGATTTGAATTAAGAACTTAAGTTGTTTAAGTTTATTTCCAAAAACCTGACAAAAAAAAAGTATATTTCCAAAAGATATAGTAACTAAATTTTTGATAAAAAAAAAACTTACTTTTCCAAAATATGTTAAAACTTAAAACAAATATTAATTTAATAAAAATTCCGCACATATAATATCCGACATGTTTAGGATCATTTGCTAAAAACAATCTCTCTACTCTCTTGAATAGGTACAAAGGTTGCGTATATATTATCCTTTTAACATCCTATTCTTCAAGAACGGGATAAGTGAGTACGTCCATTTTCTTTTCTCACTTTACCAAGAAGTATTGACCTGTTTGTGAATACATCATGTATTTCAAATATGCAAAATAGAATAACTTATTACGTAGAAATTTGAACTAGCAAATCTCCAATGCTTAACACGATATTAGTTGATGATTCAGGCAAAACTTTCAAAGAACAGAGATCAGTTGATATTCAAGAAGAGATTAGTTGGTAACTATAGAATGAAAGAGAGCTGATTCAAGTGGAAAGCAATAAATAGGATAGTGCAGGGGAGAGTGTACACCGTATGAGCAAAGAAAGCCACAAACTTGACCGTGAAGTCGTAGATATATCTATCAAACTTTTGCCACATAATACACAACTCACTTTCTTGTCAACATCTCCTTTTAAATGTATGTCCTCGCATCACAAACCTGTGGGGTTTATCCCCAGCTACAGAGCCTTCTACTACGTCTACTCCCACTTCCATTAAAAGAAATTTGTGTACTGTTTTCGAAGTTGTGTCGGCCTCAACAAACGCACACATATATACAATTTAATTTAGCGAGAACCATGTTAAGTTACCAGCTCTCCTAAAAGGAATTGGGTTTACAGGATCATATATTTATCTCATATTCCTAATTTTTACGGCAATTGATTGTCATCTTTTCGAAGCCATTGGTGTTGATCTGACAATAGTCATGTTCTCTTAATGTTAAGATAACAAGAGGATTCACATCATAGTATAAGTGCGAGCTAATGCTTTTTTGACATTTTTGCAATTTAGTTATAAAAAGAATTGTTTGTTGGAAGATCGAGTAGATTTTATTTGGATATAAAGTGACAATATGACTGGATCTCGAATAATGGAATATCCAACTGTAATGGAGATGGCAGTCAAATCTTGCATAAAGTAGTGCAATCGTACGCCTATGCGTCACCTTGAAACATCTGGGAATTCAATTCTAGTAAACACTTCGGCAAAAAGATTTGGATAATGTTCACGACTGAAAGAGAGTTGGAATCCGGGAACATTATGACGGAATCGTAGTATAAGCTTCGACTCTCCATCTTTATGTTTTTATGATGAATCGATTACTAAAATTTTAATATTAATACGTGATTGAATCTTCATATTTTTTATCGAGAAAAGAAGAAGGTTATCCGATAATCTTTAATTTGAAAATTCATCAACAATACTAGAAATTATTTTTTACACATTCTTTTTTGTTCTAATAAATAATTTATTTATTTCATCGTTCAAGTGATTCAGTAGTAAAGGGGTTGAGTTGGCACAGTGATAAGTGCCCAATCCGTGAACCGTGAGGTCACGGGTTCGACTCCTGCCGGGGGTCAAAAAACCGGAAACAATCTCTCTACCTTTGTGTAGGGGAGTACGTTGTGTTGTGTTTTTTTGATTCAGTAGTAGTAGGAGAAAAGCAGCCACAATGAAAAAGGGAGAAGACAAAGAGAAAAGTTTGGTTCAGCTAAAAGAAGAATTCTAAAGCTTCAAGACTCTTGAGTTCGAAAAATGAGTTTGTAAAAACGACCGACATATAATTAGGTTAATAAATAGACGTATCAGATTTAGGTAATAGTACTGTTTATGATAGAAATAGTGGGTAAGGTATAGCGATAGACACAAACCTAAACTTACTGTTATGAGTTCATGCACGTGAATTTGAAAGTAATAATTTCTCGAACCACATATACATAGATATTGTATCTAATCTCCCCGACCCCAATATACCTTTTTTTTTAAACTTCAAATATAATTGGACATAAATAAATTCAAAAAACTCCACATATAATCTTCACAATATACTTTTTTCTGAAACTCCACGATACATTTGGACATAAGTTAATTTATAATTTACTAGCTTATAACCCGTGCACGGGTTACTTTTTAATTTTTTATAATTTGCTTATGGTATAGTATAATATAATAAATATTAATTTAATATGTTATTGGAAAAATTCGAACCTTACATTTTTGTAAATAATAATTTTTAGTATTAAATATAAATTAATATGTTGTTAAAGGGAATCGAACCTTAAACCTCTGTATATAACAACTTTTAATATTATTGCATCTAACGATCATGATCTATTTGAGTTGAAGATGTAACGGTTGTGAATGAGGGATAACCAAAAAAAGGGGTAACCAACTACAAATTATACCCCCTTTTACTTATTATAATATAGTATAGATGAGAAAATGTAACTTGAGATTAATTTCAGATTCCTTTCCTGAGATAACGGAATACGGCATCGTTTTGTACTTAATTTCAATGTCTTTATTTTATTCAATTTCTTATCATTGTACTCCCCTCGATTCTCCTTTGCAACCAAGAAGTACCTCCTTTGTAATGATAAACATGCAGCTATTTAGAGGGTTCCAACAACCCACTAAAAATATAAAATCCACTCGGCCAAAATACAAATACTGATGCATATACATATGGAAACACAAATCGGATTCTATATATATTCAATTACTTGATTTCACTCTGTCTCAATATATGTCAGATATAATTTTGTACAGAGATGTTAACAAATTAAAGATGCTTGAATGATTTTATAGAACTTAAAAAGCATAAGACATTTGTTGTTATCTCAGGAAAGGTGCTTGAGATTAATCTCATGTTTGCTTTTTCTTATAATTTATACTATAATATAATAAGCAGCGGCAAAAGTGATATAATTTATAATTTGATTAACCTCCTATTTTTATTATCATTTTTTGTTACCCCTTTCAATTTAAAAGATCATGACCTTAATAACAACAATATCAAAAATTGTAATATACATAAATCTAAGATTCGATTTTTGCTAAAAATATATTAATTTATATTTATTAATAAAAATTATTATATACAAAAATTTAAGTTTCAAAAATTTCTAATAACATATTAAAATTAATATTTATAATATTATATTACACAATAAATAAATTATAAAAAAATTAAATAACCCAAATTTTACACAGAATATATAAGCTAGTGTATCCAATTTCCACAATATACATTCTTCAACGTTTACGCATCATCCACGAGGTTACGAAAATATAATTTATTTATTTTTTTCAAAGTGATTGTATTTTTACCTATTTTCAGTATATAAATATGCTGAACTCTCTAACCAAGCATATGCTTACGTGACAGAACTTTATTCCAAAAAAAAACTTATCTAAGAATGATTAGTGACTTGCTTTTTTGAACAGAAGAAATATTCTCAGCCCGCAGCCTCAGGCACTAACAACACCATTATTAGTTTATAGCATGTCTGATTATGTATCTCGCATCATCTTACTTTATCATCTCATATTAAAAATGTACAAGATCCTGGCTACTTTTGAACTTTAGTACTTTCATGACCTTGGCTTAGTGTAGACTAACAATTGGACCAGGTCATTGTACTGTGTAAAAAGGTTGATAGTTGATCTGCAAAGGAAAAAAAACCATAAACTTCTGAACTTTAATCGTCACCAACCCATAAAATTAAAATTAACACTAAACATTATACTATCAGCATATTCTTCTTCGGATACTCTAGATTACTGTAAGGCATATGGAAAACATATTGTAATTACTTCAATTGCATATATAAACTAGCCTTACAGGTACAATGCAATTAGCAGCTATCACCTCATATTCTCAAGTGCAAAAGGATGTAATTCTATACTCACTACCAGTATTACGGTAAACTGAAGTGGATCACTCCTTCGATCAATCTAGCACTGTCACGACCAACTAAATCTTCAAGGCTGGCTTTACGATGAAGGGTTTTGACAAGTATATGATAAAAACAATTGTGTTAAAGGCAAAAAACGAAGGCTGCAAATTAGATTGTCTTAAAATGGTTTTACAAATCAAAATATTTTTGTCATCCTTGTCAATAAGTTCTGAAATCTAACTTTCACAAAACTTGAAAATGCATCTTTTTCAAAACTTTAGAAAATCAGTTGTTAACAAGCACAACTTTTTGCTCTAAACAGTAAACACTGCTTTTGAAGTTCTGAAAGCAAAAAAGACCAGGCTCTTGGTTTGTGCAACTCATGTCCCCTAGTACATGTTTGTGGTTCGTGCAATTATGTGAAGGTGGTTGCAAAATCTTAGTTATATCTCTTTGTAATATGTTAAGCATTTTCTTTTTAGTACTCAAGTAGAATTAGTGAAGACATGGATTCTAACTATGAGCCAAGAATAGTAGTACCATGAAAGTCACAACAACAAAACACAAGCACCTCATAGGTAAAGAGATGCACAAAAAACCAACCTTTTATTCAGATCGGACGGGTTAAGTTTTTTAGATGATCTGAATCAGATTCCATACTTTTTGCACATCTCTACTTCGATAACAGCTCACAGCTGACTCATTCAATTACTTAACCTCAAAAGTATCAACTCGCTGGATAGTGGCAAGAGCACCTGTCATGCAATTTTTGGAGTAAAAAAGTAGATTACCATCATCAGAGATAATCTACTAATTTGGAAGTGCATCAAAAGGTGCTGAAATATTTTTCCCAAATCACTCCAATCATCATAAGTTATAGTGGGGCATCTAGTCTGCTGATAAGTGCACCTTACTTTGTTCAAAGAACATGATACTCCAATAATTAAGAGCACTAAACAGTTAGTTACCCCACCCGAAATATGAGAAATTCAAGACGCAATAACTACAAATTTTAAAATTAATTCTACAACATTAACTATCCAAAGACAACTGCAGAAAATTAGTATTACACTAAACCATGACATACAAGAAATTAGTACCACATTTTCACATAAGATAATCTAAATCAAAACAAACACGCGGGGAAATATGTATCTTACTCACAGGCCACAGCAACATGCATGCAAACTTATAGAGCCATAGATTGATGCCCCCTCCCAAGTCCCAAGAAGAAAACGCACAGTTCAATACATATTTGAGTTATTTGCATATTACATCCCCTGGAATCAACTACTATTGACAACGGTTCATCAATAATGATATGGTGCAATTTGGTCTCTTTACTTCAAATTCAAAACAAGCCGCACTTGGAACCCCAAAGATATTTATCAATATACAGAGTTACCATTAATTTGCAGAGGGGCATCTGGGAAATGAAAAATAAAATTAAAAATAAAGAGATCCATTTAAGCTCCAATAAGCTCCATTTAAATTCAAAACCGTAGTTCAATAGAATTCAGTGAATTTTTTTAGAGCTATATTGGGATCTAATGTATTTTTAGACCTTTAGGTTTGAGTTATAATATAAGTATAGTGAGGATTTCAGAGATTTATTACGATTCTGACAGATTTAGTGGAGATTATGGAACCGAGCCTTAATGGAGTCATCTTCATTTATGAAAATACCCCTCTATGGTTTAAGTTAGGTTTGACGTTGCACGGAGTAGAAAGGGTCCGTCAAGGAATGCACAGTGCACCGGATTTGAAACTTACTACACTAAAGTGTAGAAGTTCTTAATACATTTTCCCAGGTTTGTTATGTAAACATATTCTAGGCATCGAATTTGAAACTTACTACACTACAGAGAGAACCAATAAAAAATAGGAAATTATTAAAGCATACTATGCACAGGTTCAAATTATAGTGATTGCACTGTTGGATAAAGAACCATAATTATAAACTCATAGGCATGTATAAACTGGAAAGTGTCTGGTACAGCTGTTGGAGTAACGAAGAGAACAGAGCACTGCTAACACTACATGGCCAGCAGTCGTTACCACCAGTTATGGGTGTTTTAGAACTTACTACACAGGTCCAAGAAATACGTAACCATAATGCTCACATGAACATCAAAATTTTATATAACTTACCACACAAAGTAGAGTTTTTTCTGCTCACGAAGGGAAAATTTTCATATGGTAAAACACAACAGCAATATTTTAACAAATAAATAATTATTGGTTCTCGGTGTCTGAAGAACTCTACCAAAATCTGCTACACAACATAGCTTAAAAGTTTACCTTACCTCTCCAGAAGCATTACCAGCTCACAGTGCGGAGTATGAGGGAAAAGATCAACTGCCATTGCTTTTATTGGTTGGAAAGGCTCTGAATTGGGCATCGATTTGGCCCGATGGCGTGCTAAACCAGCACTGCTCATATTTCTCCAACCTCTATTATTTTTATGCCCCTTTTCAGCCTTATCAACAGATGGTGTGCATAGCTCAATAGCATTGGCCACTAAACTTTCAGGATTGCAAGATATATATCTGCAAAATGATAATATGAAAAATCAGGTTAAAGAGAAATAATACATGTACAATATACAAGGGCTTAAAAGACAACTAAATAACTCGTAGAATGCAGATATATCAAGTAGGTAATTCTGAAAAGCCAATTTCAATGTGGTCATCATAGTAAGAATACTACAATGTTGTTACTTCCATATTTTTTCGGGTAATCTTTATGGAGACCGTTTGCAAGTGGAACTATGTTGGTTGATGAAGTAAAGATGATAAATGGTTAATTGTTTAAATTCTTAAGCAAAAACTGCCTATGGTTAAGTTTAAGATACCATGTTACTAGAAATTTATTTCATACAATATCCGGATAATTTTAGACTCTCTGATTAAATATGGATCCTAAACCTTCTTAATTAACTTCATTACATACTCAAATCTACCTATGTATTTTACTCTCTCTCTCTCTCTCTCTATATGTATATATATATATAGAGAGTCCTACTCTACTACAAACTAAAATTAACTACAAACTAAACACTAATTCAATATTTCATGCTAATCTAATGATCAAACTAGGGGTACCCCAATACAAAAAATGTTTAAAATAATTGGCTCCATTTAGCAAAAAAATAAAAAAAAATAAAAAAAAATTCACTGTTCACGTGGCAGTGGATTTCACTGGTTAACGGTGCTTCGCACCTTCTTGTACGGCGCTTCGCGCCTTTATCATTCTAAAGTTGTAAGGAATGGCAATCAATGGTAAAGGCAATAGACGATTGACGGGTGTGTCGAGGGCCTGCGGCCCTCATGACTACCTAACTCATCCGTTTACTGTCTTAAATGCTTCGCATTTCCACGGCAAGTTTTTTTTTTTTTTTTTTGGTGGATAGAGCCAATTATTTTAAGCATTTTTTGTGAAGGTACCCTTGGCGGGAACCTTAGAATAAATGAAATATAATTAATCTAGTGTTAGTTTGTAGTTTATATTTAAGGATTTGTTTGTATTTGAGCAAAAGCCTATATATATATATATATATAGGGTCTTGTTCTAATAGAAACTAACTTAGAATAGAAACTAGAAACTAAACCTAAATTAAATATTTCAAGCTAATCTAATGACCAAATTAGGGGTACTCCAATACAAAAAACGTTTAAAATTATTGTCTCTATTCAAAAAAAATATTAAAAAAAATTTAAAAAAATACTGTTCACGTGATGACGTGGCACGTGAACAGTAACTTTTTTAAAAAAAAATATTTTTTTAATATTTTTGTTGAATAGAGCCAAGAATTTTAAACGCTTTTTGTGAAGGTGCCCCTAGCGGGGCCATTAAAATAAATGAAATATAATTTATTTAGTGTAGGTTTCTAGTTTCTATTCTAAGATTGGTTTCTATTTGAACGCTAGCCTATATATATATATATACACACACACAACTAACATGGTAGAAGGGAAATGCCTTGCAATCACGATTTCATGGTGAATTTGGCCAAATCTTTTTTTTTCTGACTCGTTTTATACAAATATAAACAAAGAGCTTTAAGAATAAGCATATACTATGTGAGCAAAAACAGTATGTTTTATAAACAAAACAGTAAATTTCTTATTCCATAAATACATTATAAGAATGATGCAAAAGAATGATAAAACGCAAATCAGATAAGTGTTATTTAATCCAATATAGAAGCAAGACCACAACCTGGTCAAGGTCAAAACTTACACAAGCCTCCGTAAATGTGGATGAGTTCTCAAAGCTTTGATAACCTGCAAAATTAAAATTCAATAACTAATCAAAATAAATTAACTGCGGTGCTCGACTTAAAAGAATTGATTTGAATTTTTGAATGAAACCAAAAACATCAAAAAGAAGCAAGCACATTGCTATTTAGGACATGATGTGCAAGAACTACGGATTAATCTGCATAAACATATTATTTTCAACCAACCGAAATTTGGAACCAGTACTGTTTTATATCTTAATTAAGGCCATTCCTCAAATTATCTACCTATCTTGAGCTCTCCCTCCCCAAGAGAAGGAACTCGACCAATACAACAATTCCATGGGGACACAGTAAACAAGTAACAACTTATTTTTTCAGATGCTCCTGATTCCTGAACCTACATATTCCCATACCGTTCAGAATATATCTTAGCTTAAAAAAACACCATTCAGCTATGAGACCCATCAGCAACGCTTATGGACCACAATTATAAGTGTGCCTCAAATAGATTTCCTTAAAAATCTAATATAACCACTGCTTTACTGGATCTTCAACTTTAGCAACAGAACTTATCTAGAATGTAATACATAAAAATTGAGGTTGCTACTTACAGTAGGATGAAGTCCAACACGTGGAGGATCTACAATAGCAACAACATTTTTAAAATGCTGCATTGATTTAGCACTTGCTGAAATGCAGCTCTGTTGATAATCACTTTCCTGGCCTCCATTTGTGATACACTTGGTTGCATCCTCACAATTTTCTAGCTCAATGACTAAGTTCTCTTCCGTGTTTGTTGCATTCGCATTCTCAGCAAGATTAACTTTCTCATCGACTGTAATATCATCATTTATGACAGAAACTCGAGGAACATCGGGTTTCTGAGGCATATTTATGTACTCTTTCAACAGAGACCCCAGTACATCTTCTGCCTGTTACTCACGAATCACATTGATTAATTTAAGCATATCAGGAAATCTATAATCAAAAGCAGATATGCATACAGCTTAACGAACTAAGAACAAGATACATTATTCATACTATTTTCCGATTTACCAGTTTACCACCTCTTTGTTGAGAACTAGATGGAAAAGAAACATATCTTATGGACAGCACTGTTTTTTAAATAAACATAGAAGTTCCTTCTCTCTTACAAAAATCTCAGCAACCCGAATATGAAAGAGATTCCTGATTTTTTGAACGAAATTTCTGGAACAGAGCATTTCGGTAACAGTAGGAATTTTTTTGCTTTATGTACTTCATTACATAATTACTTTCATATAAGAGGTAAAAAAAAAATCTAAAAGCATTTTTTCCCAGCAAAGATAGGTCTCAGAGTCAAATTTATGTCCAAACACAGTTCTAGCAGTTCAGCAATAAATTACTGACAGTTATCTCACCTTTGAACAGACAAATCTGCAGTTCTTAATCCCATTAATCTCAGCATTGCGAATAGCGTCTGAAACTGCCGAGGCATTCATCTCAATCCCCACAACCTAACAAAATAGAAAAGTTAAGAACAGCATAATCACAATCACCTGCGCAGTGACAAAAATGATGCTAAAAGAAATAGATACAAATGAATAGTTAAGACTTTGGTGTTGATATAAATCATAATATTATCTTTTCTGTATACAAAAAAATTATTTTTTTTCATAGAACATTAAGATACTAGTATGTAAGACAACAAAAGATGATTATGACTGCTGAACATATACAGTTCAGAGTGAAAAAATTTAAACTGATTATTTTTTAATCTGTTTTTACAATCATACTATATGAACAAAGTCAAACTGGAAATTGACCATACTGTTTTGTCAAAGCCCAGAACTAAGAACCCTCAGCAGATGCAGTATATTAACAATCCTCAAATTACTTTTAAATATCTCACGTTAATGCTTCTATCCCGACTAAACAAAAGTAGAAATTTAGCAAAAGTCCAAAGAGAACATTACCATACCAACACGATGCGCTAACGTTAGGCCAATGGTACCAGTGCCACAGCAGATATCAAAAAGCAACGTATCAGGACCCAAACCAGCCCAATCCCCAGCCAGAGAATAGAGCTTCTCCGCCGCAAGGGTGTTAACCTATATTATTGTAAATTTCAATACGATTTATATGTATTTGTAAAAACAAGATATCTTATTTCAGAAAGAAGGAAGATGTACTTGGAAAAAAGCTGTTGCAGATATACAAAACTGAAGATTGCTAATATAATCATGAATCCTCGCTTCCTCGACATCTTTTGCCGCCTCTAGTCTAGTTTCATTTTGAATGGGTAAAGAGCGCAATGGCGCATCCGCCGGAGCAACATTAGATATTCCTGTATGATCCTGTACGACAACAGAACACCAAACAGAAAAATTACTAAAATAATAAACTGAATATAATATTAGATAACATTAGATATTCCTGTATATGGTATGGACCGATTGGCCTTTCGGGCCGAATTAACATAATAATGATACAGACTTTTAAAAATAAGATATTATTAGATATTATTTATTCTCTATAATTCATAAAAAAAAAAAAAGAATGGCCTTAAAAAAATAAGATGACGAATAATATTATGTAATATATAGGCTAATATATAGTTGAATCAAAGAAAAAGATGGCTTTTTAAAATTTAGATCCTATATAGTAAATAATTGCACGAGACATGTACTACTCAATTTTTTTTTATAAAAACTATAATATATACAATAATTTGCTAATCAATAAATTTTCAATAATTAACATATATTACTAATATGTAGGCCCTGAGATGCATCTATATACTATTAAATCTGAACCTGAGATAATTTGTGGTCTGTCGACGTGTAAGAAAATTTAAGTTTGGCTTAATTTTCGGCCATTTAACTACATTATTAAACTTAAAATCTTTATTATGCTATTAAAGTCATATTCATTTTGACAAAAAAAAAGGTCATATTCAAGAATTTTCTTTTTGTATAATAAAACTAGTTGAATATCTATCACAAACATAGAAAGATACCTGTTGAAGTGATGGTATTTAGATTCCATAATACTAAAACAGGTATGTAGAGGTGCACAAACATTCAAATCAATGTATTAATGCACATACATAGACAGACCCCGTCTATATAAGCAGATGGAAACTTAACCGAAACTAATGCTTACAATAATTCACTATTGGGAACTGGACATGCTGAACTAATAAAGCATTACAAGCAATAAGAAATTGACGAAAAACAAAAACCAAACTAGACTTAAAATTGAGTCATTCGCCTGTCTACCAAAAATATTAACATATATAATGAGCTGTGCGCCACTAATCTTGATAGGCACATTACTGCTAAACAATCTTCAATATTAAGGCATCATTCTACATGTACTAGACTGGAGAAACTGACTCACAAATTCATCATCCATGTCAAGCAAGTACATAGCAAATTAAACACTAGTCCGGTGCAGATATATGGAAGTATGTAATGATAATTGGATAGTACACATTTATGATTTATCTTTATTTATTTTCATTTTTAGTCAACCCCGCTAAGACAAGTAATAAAGCCAGGCACCACAAACTACCTATATGGTTATACCTAGGTATATATTAAAACAGGACGGATAAATAATGAGTACCTGAATTAACAGCGCAGTTAGAGGCAACGGAGGACAATTAGCAGAGGCTCCTGTAGCAAATGCTTTAGTCATCTTCACAAATTCACCATTTACAACTTCATCATCAAATCCTGATGTGGAAACCTGAATATTCACGCACAAGAACAGGAAAATATATATGAACACAACTATACAAGGTCTGCAATAAACATGAATAGACATCCCTGACAATACTAATTACTAGCTAAAATTTTCTTCTAAAGCACGAAATAAAGTTCACTTTGCCAATAAAATTGGATTAAGATGGAGAAAAAACATTTTCTACAGAAGACTTGATTAAAATAAACCTGAACCATGACCAAGACTTCCGCAATACGGGCTTCAAGATCTTCAACTTCAGTACTCTTTCCAGGCTTCCTGCCCTCTCGGACCTGATTAGTGATGTAATAAAACAGAAAGTAAAGTTCATTAAAATATTTGGCACAGACTATGACTGAAGCAAGATTGTGTATGGGAAAAGAAATTATTTCAAATGAAATGAATTGAGTAGTCACTTCAAATTCTCAAATTTAAGCTAATATTTGAATGTCTTGACAACTATGAATGAATTTAAGCTTTAATTTTGAGTGAATCTGGAAAGAATGATAACTATAATCAAGGATCAAAAGCAATTTGATTACTCACACCGGTAGTTTGAAAAACTTACAGTGAGTTGACGCCAAAATCCAGTATTATTTAATCTGTTCCAGATTGGCAACTCAGAATGCTGTAGAAATTCTTGAAATATGGCAGCATATTTACAAGCAACTCCGGAAACATTTGGACAGTTCAGAGGTTCATCAACTGCTATCACCCCCTCCCTAGAATAAATTTACGACAATACCATTACTAACAAAGCAAAAAGAAAATATATAACTCTTGAACTTATCCAGAATACCTAAAATTTCCAAGTGAAAATCCAACAGTAACTTTCCCTTGTAAAGAATATCCAACAGAGAATTCACACTTGTTACGGTAACCATTAACAAGTGGTGATTCAACTATACCTTCAAACTTGCATGGAAGACCACCTGCAAATTTATAGAAGATCAACAACATTTTTATTTACCAAGGTAGTAAAAATAATTAACTAACTTTCATTTATAAAGTATGTTCATATAGTATTCATGTTCAGATAAGACATGTTTCAGTAATGTGTATTCTAGACTTCAGTAAGGATTTCAGATTGTTCAAGAACATAACTGCCTCTAGGGCTGTAATTTTAATCGAGTTGAGTGTTAATTTTCGAGTTCGACTTTTTTATCGAGTCAACTCGAGTTTAAAATTTATCTTGTCCAGCAATTGTGCTCGATCTCGACTCGAGTACAAACCAAGTCGAATTCGAGCCGCTTAACGAGTTTCGAGCCCGAGTTGAGCTTGAGTCGAGTTCGAATCACTCAAACTTTCAAAGTATTTTTGAACCCAATAGATATCCCATCCCAATATTATCAAGTCCAGTACAATACATTACATAAATTTATATTACCAAGTTCGAGTTGAGTTCGAAAAAAACGAGTCGAGTTCGAGTCGTTAAAAACTCAGACTTGAATTTCTTATCGATTCCAAAATACTTGTTAGTAATCGAGGTCGAAAATGAGTTCGAGCAGAACCGAGTCCATCTTTTCGAGTCGAGTTCAAACCGAGTAATTCAGTACACATAGCAGATTGATTGTTAAAAGGAAACAAAAGACATCTCAGTCTCTCGGATAAGTAAGAGCTGACCTATTTCTCTAGAATTAAGAATCCATTCTGGAAGTGAAACACCGTTTGGACATGCTTTACGTGCATTTCGAGTCTGCACATGAACAATAATAGGGTTTATGTCAGCTCATGGTGAACAAGCGGCAGATAACTTTCAAACCCAATATATGACATATTAACGTAAAACAAGGAAATCTAAGTTCCTAAAGCAATCAAAAAACATAAAAGAAGTATCATAACCAGTTTTTTTAGCATTTGGGTTAGAGAACTCTTCTTGTGCTCCAGTTGATCAACATATGACATATGAGCAAGTGGTGTCACTGAATCACGTGCACTTCTACTCTTTAAAACTGTACTCTCCGGAGCTATATTGTCATCAGTAGAGTCAGCGTCATCAACACCAACTGAAGATTTGGAGACATCAGACTTTGCAGAAGTTGTATGCTGTGTACTCTGTGGAAGAGGTACTTCTCCTTCTTTCCTCTTTTCAAAGGTCCTCGGAATGGCATCTGCAATCTTCAGATTCTTGTTCCCAACAGATTTGCCATTCAACTCCTGCAAAAATTACACATGAGAAGACGAACTACTAAAAGTACGCTGAAATATTATTAACATGCCAACACTAATACCTGAACTGCACTTTTAACTTGTTCAGCTGTCTCAAAACTCACGAATCCTAAAAGCATGCCCTTCCTCTTCTTGGCTGATTTAAAGTCAATTCCCTGATAATTAGGAAATTTTATGAGTCGAATGTAAGTATAAAACACAAACCTAAGTCTCTATACTGTAATATCTTACAGGTACTAAATGTCTAAATATAGGATTTTCAAACAATATAGAGCAAATATCGCATTCGAAGCAATCACTAAAGTACCCAATCAGATGTACTGTAGAGGAAATATAAACTTAAAACTTCATGTATCAGTGTACACCAGAACGACTGCCGCTATTTAGCAAGCCCAGAGGGTTAATCCTATATTTAGACAAATGATTGAGCTGGCATCATTCTTAGAAAGTAGCTTTTAATCAGATAGCGCACGGCCTTAATCATTGCACAACTAATTTGAACTTTTAGGGCAGAAAATTCAGCTGTACTTGGGTCTAGTTCTTATTTTTGACTTTCATGATAACATCACAAGGTTGAATGGCCATATGTCTCCAACTAAGACATTGATCCATGTATTCAAAGAAAAAAAATATTCAATTTGGGTGCAAACATGTATACATGCACTTCTTTGTTATTTTGTTATTACACTAATTACAAGAGTCTAGAACAGAGATACAATTTTTAAGTTTTGGGCGAACTAAATGATTCTTCCTTCGTGACCATTAGAATCTATATCGAAATAGATTGGTCATAATACCCTCTCTTAATATGATAAAACAGTTATAACCATTGATACAATACCAATGGATCATCATACACCGCAGCATCTTTACCTTTAGAAACACCCGGAGAAAATGACTTAAAACTGACTTGCACGTAAAATCCGAAAAGTAGTAATGAAGTTCTCATTTTAGTAATTTACATTAAGGCCCTGTTTGTTTCGCATAAAAATTTTCCAATGTTTGCTTGGGGTCGAAAATTAAGTCAACAGAAAATATTTACAAGTCAACGAAAAAAGGATAAAACAAAAATAGT
The DNA here is from genome assembly GCA_036435485.1 of Saposhnikovia divaricata. Taxonomy (NCBI): domain Eukaryota; kingdom Viridiplantae; phylum Streptophyta; class Magnoliopsida; order Apiales; family Apiaceae; genus Saposhnikovia; species Saposhnikovia divaricata. The sequence continues at coordinate 45,599,927 of CM071594.1, read as the reverse complement.
TTAAATGGAAAATATTTTTCCATGCCAAAGAGAACGGAAGATTTTTTATTAACTCTTTCCTCTCCCATACTCTCAACACCATCTCTTTGTCCTCCTCCCTCCGCCATCAACCACTGCACTACAAATCCCAACTCTGGCAAAAACGTATTTCATGGGCTCATAATTTTTGTCTCCTATGGCACCAAATTTCGTCGGTATTCCCTTATTTTACAATAGATCAGAGACAAATTCGCCAATTTTGCGAAAATAAACGAAGTTGGGTAAGTGTGTACGATGGTGTTACAATGTTTTTTTTTGAGGAAGACGACAGGAGGAATATGTCATCAGAGAGAGGTGGTAGTGTGGGTTAAAAATCATTGTGATGTAGGTGTATGGAACTTGAGGGAGAGACTTGGGCAATTAGTATGTAGACGATACACACATGAATTGTACAGTGTATCTATTTCCGATTGCGGGTTAAATTAGACAATGAGTCCCACATACATACAAGTAGCCCAAGACTCTCCATCACGCCCTCTCATCTACCACCTCTTTCCAATGATATATGCATCCCCATCCGCTCTGCATGTAAAAAAAATTCTGCTCCGCATACGTTCTATTAGCGAGTATTAATATACTGTACTCATATCCAACTCTCCAACCCGTGTGGATGCAGGTAGGAGCAGTTAATATCCACTAACCATTAATTTTGAATTATTTATTTTATATTTAGTACATTAAAAATAGGTTTACTTTCAGTACTTAACAATCTAACTATAATTCTACATTTAAAACTTACTAAATTAGTTTTTACATATAAAATAATTAAGATTACAATTTATTATTAAACTATTAAGTATAAATATGTATTATGTATATATCGACAATATCCATAGACGCCCATTTTTAATATCAAGTATCATTGGTTCTGCACCATTATCCGGTCAACTCGATTAATTATCGAGTGTGGATGCAGTTCGGTTCGGAACCGTGAGGTGGAGGGTGGAGATTGCCATCCCTAGAATAGATAGTGTTGGGAGTTTTCGAGATGAGGAAGGGAAGAGCTTACAAAATACATTCCCTCATTTTGGCATGAAAACATTTTTCTCAACTTTTTCTTATCATTTTGAAGAAACATGGCCTGAATCTTACTAATAATTTGAAAGTAGTAACACTACCACTACTCTTTTTTGTTATCCAGCCCAAATTTTTCTTCTCATATCAAAATTTCAAGTGCATTGTCAGTTTGTCACACATCCCTAAACATAGTGCTACTTACATCATCAGAGTAACACATCTCTCATAGTACTACTTAAGAACAATTCTTAAAATTTTTAATAAATCAATATACATCAATATATACAAGTTCAGGTGTTGCTCAAACTAGGACTACGACATCCACATGCTTGTCTACATATATTAATTTGTGTACGCATGCATCAATTCGTAAGCAAAAGAAAAAATGTTGTTACTCACATTATCAGTAAGAAACCTGCGTAAATTATCGGAACTCCACCTCATTGGCAAATTCACCAAGCACTTGCCCAACACATCATCCGAACAAACATCTCCCCCAACCGCGTCCGTATTCAAAACCTCATCACCTCCTCTCTTGACCTCCACACCATCCCCATTCTCCACCTTGATCTTCTTCCCCCTCTCCGAGGTCGGGTCCCACGTATTATCGGGCCGTTGCCTCAGCTCCTCTTCGCTATGCGCGTATCGACACGTTTTGCCATGGCTACACTCACCACCTGTTCGACGAAAGTACGAGCACAAACTTGTTTTCCACAGCGGGTGCTTTGATTTCTCCGGCGGTGGTGGAATTGAGTCGGAGTCGGGTTCGGGTTGCTTGCGCTTCTCGCCGGGTTCGGGTACGGGGTCGGTGGTGGTGGCGGGTGGTTGGATGGGTTCGGGTTCGGATATGGGTTTGGGTTCGGGTATTGCTGGTGGTGAAGGTGGGGAGATAAGGGGATGGTCGGAGATGGAATCGTGGCCGTTCATTGGAGGGGTTAGGGTTTAGGGTTTGAGAGGGGGGGGAGTGGAAAGAGAGAGATTGGATTCAAGTTGCAATCAAACAGGGGTTTATTGAGTTGAGGTTCATTGGGTTGGGACTTGGAGATTACGTATGTGTCCTAAGAACATATCTTTATTATGCACACTTTTAATTACTCCCTCCGTCCCATCCATTTCTTTACACTTTCCTTTTTGAGATGTCCCATCCAATTCTTTACATTTCTAAACTTTCCTAAAATGGTAAAGTTTTATAATATAAAAATCAACTACATCCACTACTTTCCTCCACTAACTCATTTTATACATTATATATTGATGGGTCCCACCACTTTACATATTTTTATTTGGGTGATGGACCAAAATAATCATTTTTGGGATTAATTGGTCCAAAATATTGATTTTGGAAAAAATGGTTCGAAATACTGACGGGATACGGAGTTTCGGCCCTAGTATTAACTGAATACGTTATACGATCTATCGTATTAACTGCATACGGAACACGGTCTTCCGTATTATGCATGATACGGAAGAGCGTGTACCGTGTTTGTGCTGCGCATCCGCCTAACACGAGACTCAGTACACCGTGTTACACAGAACACGTTACACCGTGTACCATATCATGCACTGTTACGAAAGACGAAGTACCGTATTACCCCTCATATCACGGTAAATAGGGCCAGACATGCTCAAATATGAGTATTTTGGTAATTTTCTCTTTTTATTTAGACCATGTTTGTTTCATAGGATTAAATAGGGTATAGGACTATAATCCATTAAAAATTTTAATCCACGTTTGTTTCTAAAAATTTACTTTGGATTAGACTAAGGATTATAATCCTTTAAAATAACAATCCCATGTTTGTTTGGATGGGATAAGGGATATGATTATAATTAGGGATGGGCGTCGGGGCACTTCGGGGCCGGGGAGTGCTATCCCCGCCCCCATCCCCGAATTCAAACCCGATCCCCGTCCCCGGCCCAATCCCCGTCGGGGACTAATTTTCATTCCCCGTCCCCGACCCAAACGGGTAACGGGGATCCCCGCGGGGAATCGGGGAATTTTATTTAAAACAAAAAATAATATTAAATAATTTTAAACACTAACTAGTGAGCTCAAATGCACTAAATTAAAATTAAAAAATATTATTTAAAGTAATAATTATAAATAATATGAAAATTAAGTTATTTAACTATTAGAAAGACAAACATATAAAATTAAAACATCATTTTATTTTCAATATGAAGTATTGAAAATTCGTATATATTAATATATGAATATCAATATATGTGTGTGTGTGTGTGTGTGTATATTTGAGTGTGATGAAATCGAGTTGGGATGGAAAATTAGGTCGGGTAGAGAAAATCGGGGTGGGGGTCGGGGATCGGGCCGGGGAGACATAAAAACCCGGCCCCGGCCCGCTCCCCGATTTTTTTTAAAACTTGTCCCCGCTCCCCGGCCCGTACCCGAAAAAATCCCCGATTCCCCGCCCCGTTCGGTGCGGGGATCGGATCGGGGTCGGACGGGCCGAGATGAATGTCCATCCCTAATTATAATCCTCTCTGATACTTGGTTAGAGGAGGTATTATTTACTCCCATCCTACAAGTCATTTTTTAAAGAATTATAGTCCTTTAACTATAATCCCTCCTAAAACAAACATAGGATTAAAAATTTTAAAGGACTATAGTTCAATTCATAGGTTATCCCTCAAAATAAACATGAGATAGTATAATTTAAATGATTAATTTTTTTTAAGGATTATTGTCCAATCCTAAACTTAATACTTCAAAACAAACATGGAATAGGATAATTTAAGGGATTATAATCCTAAGGATTATAAATGATGGAATTATTATAGTAGGATTATTATCCCGGGGATTATAATCCCTCCAAACAAACATGGCCTTGGGATATTAAAATTCTAATATAATCGCAGCTCTAAACAATGGGAAGTGATACCATAAATAAAATATACTTGAATTTTAAATAGACAACACAATCGAAAAATGTGGATAGTTAATATGTTTAAAACAATAAATTAATCTTTAAATTTTTATTTGATAATAAGCTAATTTAGTACATTTATTTTTTAATCCAAGTGTTTTCTTTATTAATATATCTAAATTATATTTTTCGGTTTTAAAGAAATGAAAAATCACTTTTTACTGTTGTATATTGGTTTGAAGAAATTGATGATAGGACATATCTATTTTTGAAAATCAATTACACATTAAAAGCTAAAGTTTTTGAAAAATTCATGATTAAAAATTAATTCATGATGTAAAAAAAATTATGGGAGGCCATTGTTCTAATTTAATAGTGATATATTTGCTTATTAAACTCACTAATAATAGTGATACGATTTGTATATTATATTATCTTATGCTAAAGCAGTTTATGTGTAACTTAACTTGCCATAAAATTTAGGTTTTAATTTGAAATGAAATTGGTGATTAAAGAATGTAAGGTTCTTGTGACACTTACATTTTGTAGAAGGGTATATATCGATTTGTTGGATTTTTATTTAAAAACAACAAAATGCTGAAGGATAGCTAAGCCGTTGTCTTGATACGAGGGTATTTTGGTCTTGAAATATACTAGCTTATATTTGGTAAGATTTTAAATATTTTTATTTTAATATTTGATATTTTTATTTTATTATTTATAATTTTAATATTTGTTTTTTAGTTACTAAAAAAAATGATAAAATATAATAAAACGTATTTGATAGTATTCTAAATGACAGTTTTTTGCTTGTATATTGAAAATAAATAAATAATTTTTTAGATCACCAAATATATCATAGTTTGCTTATAATAATATAGTATAGATAGATTATGAAAAGAATATTCTTTTAGCATTACATCCAAAGGTTCTTTTTTATTTATCTTACAATCTAACGGCTATTATTGAGTGTGCCAAATAAAGTGACCAAACTACCAACCAACCAAATATATCTTAGTCTGCTTACAATAGTATAGTATATGTTGTGGAATAAAAAGTAGGGTTATCGAATTGCGGCCAGGGTTCGTGAGCTTCGTGCTTTAATGGTTGCGCTTGCATTTTCATGACCTAATTCAGGTCCTCACAAGATGCCTACGTATCTCAGAGTTGAGAATCAAGCCAAGACGTAGTTCTGAGATGAGGGGTCTGGCCCTTTATATAGGCTGTGGGAGCCTTAGAATCGTAATAGGGTTTGGAGACTTGGTGGACAAGTCACCGTTATTGAGGAAGGTTCTGACTCCTTCCTTGTGGGAGTTAGTTTCCATGTCGAATTAGGTGCCTTGGAGGCTACATAATATCCTAGGGATATTCTAGGACGTTCCTTGTTTCTAGAACGTTCCCGGTTTGTGGATCAGGCCCATGTTAGAAACAAGCTTATACCGGGCATCCCCGGTTTGGGCCGTTCTTTTGGGCTTAATCATTAATTATGAATTTAATGCCCAACTAGGGTTTCGGGCCTTAGTTACGAGCCAATAAATATTATATTAATTATGTCTTTAGGGATTATTTTTCACCCATATCATTTGCCCCCCAACTTCTAGGAAAACTTGATTTCGTAGAAGTTTAAGGTCATACCGGCCTTACTAGGGTATCGTCTTACAGTGAAGTGTGGAGCGACCTACACATTCACAATGACTAAGATTCTCTCCCAAGTTAGTATTTAAGAAAGTTAAACGTTCCTTGGCCTCTCGAACCTTTTTCTTAAGATTTCTGGGCCTTTCGGGAATAGGATTAGTGCCGTTTCGAGCTCGTAGACACTAATCCAAGTGTAATTCGTGCATAGGATCCTTTATCATGAACTCATTAGTGATTTATTTCCCTCAACTTATTTAAGTTAGGGTTGATATCAGGCGATCATTGCTCATAAGCCTCAATAAGGGCTAATTTTTTAGCAAAAGACACTAATTCGGCCCTAATCGGGGCTAAACAACCCTAAACGGGGCTATAAAGGCCTTGATCGAGGCTAACTAGTTCGTACTTAATGTAATTTCTACTAAGATATCCACCCTTAACCTTGATATAGGTTAATTTTAGAGTGGAAGTCCTTAAACGTCGATAATCGAGGTTAATCACCCCCTAATTGCGATTAGCGAAACCCTAACCCCAAATTTTGGAGTCAAGCCAATCTAGTAGATATTCTTATAACCTCATGGTTGTAGAAAGAATCACGTGAAAATTCTCATTTTTGAGTTGTCTAGGCAAGAAATACGGCCCTCTGGACAAGGTGTTTCAAACACCTTCCTGATTTTTCAACACCCTCCTGGTTTTGAACACCCCTGACATTCCTAAACCCAAATTTTGAAGTTGAGCTTATATGATAGGGATTCTTATAATCTCCTGGTATGAAGAAGAATCACATGAAAACATGCATTTTTAAACGTTTTGGAGGCAAACTACCTCATTTTAAGCTGGTTTTCAAACCAGACCTTGTTTCAAACAAGGTTATTTTTTCAACTTCTTGAAATCACTAGGGAACCTACATGGGATTGTAAAGGACCTTATAAGGTTCTTGAATCTCAAATTTGAGCTCAAACGGAGCATTTTTTAGCGTTTTGGGGACAAACGAATCAGCTAGGGGTCCAGGTGTTTGCAACACTTGCACCCATTTTTCCTCCCCATGCTTCTGGTCGGCTGGGTCTGGTCGGCCATTCGGCCAAGGGTGCCTGGTCGGCTGGGCCCCAATTTTTTTTTTTTTGAATTTTGGCCAAATTTTGACTATTTGACTTTGACTTTTGACCTTGACTTTGACCAAAGCCAAATCTTGTTTTGAACTCCCCTCCTTGTTTCTAGAGTGAGTTTACAACACCATGGTTGATTTTGTGATCCTTGATCTCAAACAACCTACTTCTTAGTTTTCAGGACCTTCCGGGTCTTAACTTGTTCTTGAACTCTTGATTTCAAATAACCTTGGGTTAAACTATGGCCCTTGGCTTCCAAACATCCTTGCATACTTACAATAGGGTGTTTTAAACAACCTTGGCCTTGCCCCCTTGTCACGGAGGTCTTTGCTTCTTTAATTGTTTGTATAGGGATTTTCCTTATTTTCAACACCTAACTTCAAGTCTAGGATACTGTGATCGGTTTTTATCCGTGATTTTATACTCAAGGACTTTAAATCTCTTACATTGTTTGTAGGACCGTGCCTTAGCTTGATTTTATTCAATGGTTCCTGACTTTCAGGCCTTGAATTCAATCAATCAGCTTAATTTGGGGCAAACATCCTTGTTGGCCATCTGGGCTTATATTTTGTGCAGAGATTCAAAACCCCTACTATATATTTTAGAGTATATCCTCCAAATTTCCTTAAAATATTAGCTTTTTAGCTAATCTTGCTGTTTAGTGCCTTAATCGTGGGTTTTTGGCTTAATCCTCTGTTTAGGCTTAATAAGCATGAGTTAGTACAACCTCCTATGTTGCTAACTATGTTGTTGCTCCAGCCTGCATTTCTATTCGTTTCTTTCGCTTATTCTTACGAATTAGATCATTTATTCGACTCAATTTCGAGTTCATAAAGCCTTTTTCCTGCTGTTTTCGGCTATTTAACTTGTAAACGCGGGTCGTCGGAAAGATGACCTGCTATGGAGGGTGGCCCTTTTTCTTATAAAAGAGTGTGGGTGGAAGTCATTCTTCACACTTCCTTCTTCTCTCAAAGAAAATTTCTCTATGAAGAGCTCTCAAGCTTTAAGTGTTTCTTTCAATCTCAGGCAAGTCTGATGGCTAGTGAGGGTGGTCAGAGCACCGTGGTTCCTTCTAAGGGCCTTCTTCAAGCAATCAACGGGAGGACCAAAGACAACAATAGGAAAGGTAAGGTCTTTCCTCCTCGTTATCAGTTAACTTTACCCCAGCTCTTAGACGAGCCCGGGGACGTGTTTCCAAATAACGCGGAATTCAATTCTTTCATATTCCCTAGCACTTTAGATGTAGGAGATATTAACGACTTACTCAAATATGAATTTCTTTCTGGTTTGAAACTCAGAATCCCCACACCAGGGAATAGAACTTGTAATTGGCATCCTGAAAATTTATTTGTATACAAAGGTGCTATTACCGTTGGCCTTAGGTTTCCAGTTCACCCTTGGGTTGTTAGGTTGCTAGCTGAGATTAAAATCAACCCTTGCCAACTATATCCCAACTCCTGGAAATTTATCTTCATTTTTATGGGTGAATGCATCAAAGGAGGCATCCGCCTTAGCATTCCATTGTTTAGACATTTATCCGCTTTCAAGAATAGACCTATTACTAGAAAAGCATGGGTAAGCATCCAACATCGTACAAAGTCCAGAATGATTATCAACGCTGCCTTCGTGCCTGATTCATACCACAATTGGAGGCACGAATTTTTCATCCTTAGATGGAAAGGGGGAGATTGGGGTGACTTTTTCAGGTCTAAATTCAATCACGTGAATGATGAGGGTGTTAGTGAGCTTCAACTCACAAGTGAAGAAAAATCTCAGCAGGATTGGCTTATTTCAATCTTCCAAAATGCTCACTATCGTGAAGTCGTGACTAAATGTGCCTTGATAGAGCCGGGCTTAGTAGTATCCCTCTCGAGGGTAATCCTTACTTTAACTCCTTTATTTTCATCATACTTGTTCCTATTCCAACATTGTTTTCTTTGCCTTTATTTGCAGTTGCTGAGGAGATTGATAGCCAGCCAAGTCGCGCTCCTCAAATTACTAAAAGGATGATTAAAAAGGCTGATAAAGAGGCCAAACTTGATGACGTACCAGTTCCTGAATTCCTTCAGCATTGCTCAAAAGCTTGAAAAAGAATCAGGAGTTCGGATGAGAGTATGAAAACAGCGTTCATGCCTGAGTGGGGAATATGTGAGCAAGTTGCTATCAGAGACAGTCACCTTCTTGCTCAAGAATGGTCTCGGAATGCCATAGCCCCGGCTGATAAGGTTCATTTTGCAACAGCAACGGACCTTGGGGAAAATGAGAGCTGGGGAGCATTTCACGCCTATAACGTAAGCTTATCTCCCCTTCTTTTTCGTTGCTCTTGTTAGATATTAACCATCATGGCTTAACACATTCCTTTATGGTGTTTTAATCTTGTAGCTGAACGCTCATTTCCAGAACGCTGCCCAACTTGGGAAATCATACAAGGATAAGGAAAGAGCTGCCCTCAAGGCTGTGGAAAAGTATCAGAAGGAATCTGAAGAATGAGAGACTAAGTACTTCACCTCAGAAGACCAACTCTTATCCCTTAGGGGAAAATATGCGGCCTTGGAGAATAGGACCCAGAATAACGAAGACTCCATCATTCAGAACTACTTGGGCTCGGATACATTCCTTGCCTTCATTGATGAGCATATCAGGGAGGTCCAACCGGATAGCATGACTATAGGTTGGGAGAAAGCTGTGAACAAGATTAGTCATGACCATAAAGGGGTCGTTTTTCCTTCCTTTTACCCAAGTCCCTGGAAGGTTACTGATGCTGATGACTTTGTTGAGGGTGTTGGAACTACCTCTTATGTAAACAGACATGCTTCTGGCTCTGGGACTAAGGCCACTCCCCAACATTCAGGATCTACGGGAGACACCCTTCAAAATCTCGTGGGAAGGATCAAAGTGGCAGTTCAGAACGCCCATTAGCTGGCCGAATTCGTGAACCCAGATCAGTGAGTGTTAGTGATTCATCGACTTCAACTTCCAGGAGCAAGGAAGAAGGTGAGAAGGAATCATCCAGTGAAGAAGAAGTCCATGTTCAGGTTGCTCCTCCCAAAACCAAGAAACGGTTAGTGAAGACTGCTTCTGTTAAGAAGTGATTATCCTTTGAGCCTTGCATAGCCTATGTTAGCCTCATGTGGCTTTTATCCAGTTCTTATTATATCCTGACTTTGGTTGTGGTCCTTCATGGACTTGTATTTTTATTCGGTGTGTTTGTAACTTATGACTTGAATCCTCCCCCTTAGGGGTATTTTATCTACGTGCTTGTTTCCACTAATTCGTGCGTTCTTTTATTTACGGTACTTGGTCATCTTAGACTTACACACATCAGGTGCTTGGTACATTATTAAAATCACAGAATCGTAGAATAGAAAATAAGCTTGTATTAATAACGTGAAAAGGGCTCAGCCCTTACATAGAATACTACGGCCTACTAGGAGCAGCATGCTCTGCAATGGTTTCATATGAACCTTATTTCTACTTCTATTAGATAGGCAAAAAGCTAAGTCCTTACTAGGAGAGCTTAAATATAATAAATCTTGAGATTCGAGGCGTACCAAGTGCGAGGCACCTCGTTTCCATCCAAGGTTTCCAGCTTGGAAGAACCACTTCCCAACGTCTTGCTGACTCTATACGGTCCCTCCCAATTAGGGGCCAACTTTCCTGTCTGTCCAACTCCGGATGCTTCTATCTTTCTTAAAACCAAGTCGCCTTGTTTAAAGAACCTTTCTTTGACCCTGTGGTTATAATTAAAGGATGCCCTCTTCTGGTGCTCAACATTGCGGGCGTTCGCTTCATCCCTGACCTCATCAATTAGATCAAGGGCAAGCCTCATGCCTTCCTCATTAGTTTCTTGCTCATATGCTTCCACCCTTGGAGACACGTGAGAAATTTCCAAGGGGACAACTGCCTCTACTCCATAAGCTAGCAAAAATGGGGTAGCTCCTGTTGTTACTTTGCAGGTGGTATGATATGCCCATAGTATAGGCAGCAATTCGTCCACCCACGTGTTTCTTGAACGTTCGACCCTTTTCTTGAGTCCATCAAGGATAATCCGATTCGCTACCTCAGCTTGCCCATTAGCCTGAGGGTGAGCCACTGAAGTAAAGCGAAGTTCGATGGCATTCTCCTCACAATACTTCTTAAACTCCTCGTTGTTGAATTGGCGCCCATTATCCGTCACAAGGATTCATGAGATACCGTATCTGCAAATTACGTTCTCCCAAAAGAACTGGGCAACTTGTTGGGTGGTTATCTTAGATAGTGGCTTAGCTTCAATCCACTTGGTAAAATAATCGATGGCCACTATCAAGAACTTCCTTTGTGCTGAAGCCACAGGGAAGGGACCAAGTATGTCCATCCCCCACATGGCAAACAGAATAGGAGAGTTAATCGACGTTAACTAGGGGTGGACATTCATCCCGTCCCGCCCGATCCCGATCCGATCCCCGCATCGAACGGGGTGGGGAATCGGGGATTTTTTCGGGTACGGGCCGGGGAGCGGGGACAATTTTCAAAAAAAACCGGGGAGCGGGCCGGGGCCGGGATTCTATGTCTCCCCGGCCCGATCCCCGACCCCCGCCCCGATTTTCTCTACCCGACCCGATTCTCAATCCCCGACTCGATTCCACAACATTATAATATATATTAATAATCATATATTAATATATACGAATTTCCAATAATTTATATTGGAAACAAAATGATATTTTAATCTTATATGTTTGTCTTTCTAATAATTAAATAACTTCATTTACATGTTATTTATAATTGTTTATTTAAGTATTTTTTTATCTTAATTTAGTGCATATGAGCTACTGCTTTGTAATGTTTAGATTTCAAAAAAAATAATTAAGAGGTAACATTTATGCATGTGAATCTGAAGATTTACTTATTATGAGATTAATGGGAATGAAAAGACGTTGTTACTTAACATCTAATCTAGCTATAGTTGCTAATTTCGCTATATATCACAAAAAAATTATTTCAAACTCACTAGTTAGTGTTAAAAACTATTTAGAATATTATTTTTTGTTTAAAATAAAACTCCCCGATTCCCCGCGGGGATCCCCGTTACCCGTCCGGGCCGGGGACGGGAAATAAAAAATAATCCCCGACGGGGATCGGGCCGGGGACGGGGATCGGGTTTGAATTCGGGGATGGGGGCGGGGATAGCACTCCCCGACCCCGAATTGCCCCGATGCCCATCCCTAACGTTAACATCTCTGGTGGCTGCCTAACAATCGGGGCGTGTTTCTGACACCTGTCACACTTCTTGACATAACTTTGCGCATCAGCCAACATCTTTGGCCAATAGAATCCCAGACGGGTGATCTTATGGGCTAAGGCTCTGCCCCCCAGGTGCTGCCCACAGATCCCTTCGTGAACTTCCTTTAACGCTTCTTCTACCTCTTGGGGCCTCAAACACTTCAAGTATGGGATAACAAAAGACCTCTTATAAAGGACGCCTTCAATCAAGGCATATCTCAATGCTCTCACTGACAGTTTCCGTGCCTCCGAGGCATCTTCAGGGAGCCATCCAATTTCCAAATGGGCCTTGATAGGATCTATCCAACAGCTTCTTATATCAATGGGTGCCACCAATTTTGAATTGATGGTAAGGGCCTTCAGGACCTGGAAGTAAACACTCCCTGCATAATTCTCTATCTCAGAAGAGGCGAACTTTGATAGGGCATCGACCTTGACGTTCTCCTCCCTTGGAATATGCTCCATATAGCATTCATCAAACTCAGTCATAACGGTTTTCACAACCCTTAGGTATTTTGCCATAGTTTCATTATTGGCTTCAAACTCACCATTCACTTGCGATACTACGAGTCTTGAATCTCCACAGACTTTAAGGTTTTTGACTCTCAATATTCTGGCCAAGCCAAATCCGGCTATCAAGGCTTCATATTCAGCTTCGTTGTTGGTTGTTGGAAAGTCCAACTTCAAAGCATACTCTACTAAGAACCCATCGGGCTTCGCAAGACTAAGCCCGCACCACTAGACTTTGTTTTTGATGCTCCATCAAAATAGAGCACCCAATATTCCTTCTGATCAGGTACAGGCTCCTCGGCTTTATCTTTACCTTCCCGGTTTTGCACTATCTCCTGCCCCCGACTTCTTGGTTGTCGATGGTACATTCAACCACGAAGTCAGCTAATGCCTGAGCTTTGATGGCTGTTCGAGGCTTATACGTGATATCAAACTCCCCGAGTTGATCGCCCACTTAATTAGCCTTTTACTAGCCTTAGGGCTATGCAATATACTTCTTAACTGCTGGTCTGTCAGGACTTCAATCTTGTGTGCCTGGAAATAAGGTCGTAGCTTCCTTGAAGCTGTTACCAGTGCCAAAGCAAACTTCTTGATGAGTGAGTAATTTAACTCAGCTCCGTGCAATACCTTGCTCACGTCGTAGATGGGTTTCTGAACCTTGTTTTCCTCTCGCATGAGAACGACACTCAATGCTTGTTCGGATACCGCTAGATACAAATACAGGGTCTCTCCGGGACTAGGTTTGGCCAACAACGGGGCCTCAGCCATGTACATTTTCAGTTGTTCAAAGGCCTCTTGGCTTTCTGATGTCCACTCAAAATTTTTCACTTTCTTCAAAGCCTGAAAGAAAGGCAAACATTTGTCGCCAGACCTTGAGATGAATCTTCCCAAAGCAGCTATTCTACCAGTCAATTTCTGCACGTCCCTCACAGAACGGGGTGGCTCCATGTCGAGAATCGCCTTAATCTTATCTGGGTTGGCTTCAATGCCTCGTTTTGAGACCATCAAACCCAAAAACTTCCCTGATCCAACGCCAAAAGCACACTTGGCCGGATTCAACATCATCTAATGGTGCCTCAGCACTTCAAACGCCTCTTTGAGGTGTTCAACATGGTCTACTGTAAACAAGCTCTTGACCAACATATACCTCCATGGTTTTCCCAATCAGATGGGCGAATATCTTACTTACCAGTCGTTGATAAGTAGCTCCTGCATTCTTTAATCCAAAAAGCCATGATAAGGTAACAAAAAACACCAAAGTCAGTTATGAAAGATACCTTTGGGATGTCATCCTTATGCATCTTAATCTGGTTGTAGCCACTAAAACCATCCATGAAGCTCAACATTTCGTGCCCAGCCGTGGCATCTATTAGCGTGTCAATCCTTGGTAGAGGGAAGCAATCCTTAGGGCACGCGTCATTCAAATCGGTGAAGTCTATGCACATCCTCCACTTACCGTTGGTTTTCTTGACCATCATAGGGTTAGCCAACCATTCAGGGAACTGAATCTCCTCGATAAAGCCAGCTTCCAAGAGCTTATCAACCTCTTGCCTAATGGCCTCTTGCCTTTCAGGAGCAAAATTCCTCTTCTTCTGTTTTATTGCCTTTCGCATGGGGTCGACATTCAACCTGTGAGTTATGAGTTGGGGGTCAATCCCTGGCATATCAGCTGTTGTCCAAGCGAACACATCCCTGTTTCCTTGTAGGAATTCTATTAATTTGCCCTTCAAGGGTTCTTTTAAAGAAGCTCCAACATACGTAACTTTTTCAGGGTCTCTACAATCCAGAGGTATAGGAATCAAATCCTCTGCTGGTTTTCCTCGGTGTTCATCATGACCTCGGACATCCATGTCTTCAATCGGAAGGACCTACCCCCCGACTCCATCGGCTCTTAATGCGGCCGCATAACAACTTCTAGCCATCTTCTGTTCACCTTTCTGTTCTCCAACACTGTTCCTGGTTGGAAACTTGACTTTCATATGGTAGCTGGAGGCAACAGCCTTAAACGCGTGGAGTCCAGTTCTTCCAAGGATCGCATTATATGTGGAGGCTGCCTTGATTACCAGGAAGTTCAACATCTGAGTGGCCTCCTTGGGCTCCTGTCCAATAGTAACTGGCAGTTGGATAGTCCCTTCAACACTGGATTCGACTCCATTGAGCCCATATATAGGCATGTTGTTTGGAGTCAACTGTGAATCATTGTATCCCATCTTCACAAATGCATCATGAAATAAAATATCGACGGAAGCACCATTGTCTATCAAGACTCGCTTCACCACTGAATTTCCAATTACAAGAGTTATGACCAACGGGTCATCATGGGGGAACTTCACCCCCTCTAAGCTGAGTCATCAAAACCAATCACTACTTCAGTCTTTGCAAGTTTCGGGGCCTCTCCCACGATATGCATCACCTCCCTGGCGTATGCCTTTCTAGAGTTCCTTGTTGTGCCGGCCGCAGTCGGGCCTCCCCAAATCATGTTGATAACTGGACCTCGTGGCTGTGGGTTACGATCACGGTCGCTATCCCTTCTATCATTATCCCTTCTATCATTATCTCTCCTTTGATTTCCACGATCTTCGCCTTTTGTGAACCTGCTCAACTTCCCTTTTCGGATCAAGAATTCAATCTCGTCCTTGAGTTGTCTGCAATCATCAGTGTCATGCCCTATATCTTTGTGAAACCTACAGTATTGATCCTTGTTTCTCTTTGCGGGATCACCCTTGAGTGGCTTCCGCCATCGGAAATCCTTTTCTTTCTCAATATCCATCAGGATCTGACTCCCAGGGGTATTCAACCTTGCGTATTCAGATAACCTTGGCCCCAAATTTTTCTTAGGGGCAGAGTCGGAGTCCTTACTAGTTCGGGGATACTTGTCCCTAGAATCATACTCCCGCTCTTGCTTCCGCTTTTGGGAGTTTCCGTTTCCTCCATTCATGGTTGGAGCTTCTGCCTTCCTCATGCTCTCTTCTACCTTTATGTATTTACTCGCCCTTCTTTGGAGCTCAGTCACGCTCTCAGGAGGATGTTTTGCCAATGACATCTGAAAGTAGGGGTTCATTGTTCCATTCTCCAAGGCTATCATAGCTGCCTTGTTCTCCAGATCTGGGACGTTCAACGTCTCCTTGGTGAAGCGCTTGAGATAATCCGTCAGGTTCTCATTCTTTCCTTGTTTCACTTGCATGAGAGATGTAGAGCTTTTTTCGTGGACCTTTCCACTAACAAATTGGTTGATGCAACCAGTACTCAACTCTTTGAAAAAGCCAATCGAGTTTGCGGGCAATCGGCTATACCATCTTTGAGCCATGCCTACCAGGGTTTGAGGGAACGCCCTACACTTAATAGCGTCGATAGCGGGTTGTAACAGCAGTGCATTTGAGAACGTCCTGACGTGATTCGAAGGATCACCTGCTCCATCGTATGCCTTTATCGTGGGCATCTTAAACTTTCAGGAAACATGAGCATTCATTACCTCCTCAGTGAATGGGGGTGTGGGATCGTCAGGGTCTTCAAGCGGCATCAGGTCTTTGGGATCACCCCTGGGGGTTTCCACCCTCGTAACTCCTCCAGTTGGGGCATCAGCCCTTCTTTGTCTCCTTGAAGACCTTTCCAAATCAATGAAGGGAATCTCCCTTGAAGTTGGAGGAGGCCTATTCTGGTTCTGCCTTGCTTGCTCCCTGACTATGTCGTCCTTCAGCTTTGGATATCGGCCTCATAAGCCTTGATTCTCTCAGCAGCTGTTGGAGGGGGTCCATCATGGATCCTTTGAGTCCTTCTCATAGGCTCCTTGCTTGCACGTCGCCTCCTCGGGGCTTCATCGTGATTGTCATCCTTAAACGATGAATCATCAGTGTAAGGTCCGGAGTAATCATCATATCCTTGTTCGGGGGGGCTAAACCCCTAATATATGGTGGTTGATACGACTCAGGTATCTGCAGAGCGTGACCACTTGGTCCAGGATCCCTTCGATTTGGGGGATAGTTAGGCAACCCGTATACCGGATTAGTGCTTACGGGGAGCGTAGTGGTGGAGATCTGAACTCCTGATAGCGGGGGATGGCTAGTTAATGGTGAGATCACCATCTGAAGCTGATGAGTCTCCCGTCCCGGGTGGACATCCACTGGTAAGGTTCTCTCAACATGGAGATTCGTCCCTATAGATTGAGAAACTTGAGGTTGAGTGGTCGTCTCTGTTGATGGGGGTACATACCCTTGCTCCGTAACAACGGGTGGAGCGGAGGAGATGACCGGTGGATCGGAAGTAACAGGAGTGTTCTCGGTTGTTGTTCTTCGTGTGTTAACCTTGGTTGATGTTGTCTTCCCACAGACGGCGCCAAATATTGTGGAATAAAAAGTAGGGTTATCGAATTACGGCAAGGGTTCGTGAGCTTCGTGCTTTAATGGCTGTGTTTGCGTTTTCGTGACCTAATTCAGGTCCTCACAAGATGCCTACGTATCTCAGAGTTGAGAATCAAGCCAAGACGTAGTTCTGAGATGAGGGGTCTGGCCCTTTATATAGGTTGTGGGAGCCTTAGAATCGTTATAGGGTTTGGAGACTTGGTGGACAAGTCACCGTTATTGAGGGAGGTTCTGACTCCTTCCTTGTGGGAGTTAGTTTTCATGTCGAATTAGGTGCCTTGGAGACTACATAATATCCCAGGGATATTCTAGGACGTTCCTTGTTTCTAGAACGTTCCCGGTTTGTGGATCAGGCCCATGTTAAAAACAAGCTTATACCGGGCGTCCCCGATTTGGGCTGCTCTTTTGGGCTTAATCATTAATTATGAATTTAATGCCCAACTAGGGTTTCGGGGCTTATTTACGAGCCAATAAATATTATATTAATTATGTCTTTAGGGATTATTTTTCACTAATATCAGTATAGATTAGGGTATGTAACCATCAATTAAAGGTGTGCATATATCAGCAACCTTTATTTAATATAACTTTAATGTAATTAATTAAGTATATTGCAAAATTATCTTTTAACTGATTTATATGTAACTTTAAATTGTTTACAGAATATATGTAACTTTAAATTTTTGTTAAAAAATCGATTTATATATAAGATTTTACATGTTCAAGTTACTATGTATTTTATCTTGAATTCTTAAAATTTAATTTGGACGATTTTATATCTCACGTAATATTAACAAAATAATCTTTAATTTAGTGATGATTTAACAATTATATTTTAATTAAAACTACCAAAAAACATGTTGCAATGTATTGGTAGAGACAGATTGGGTAACACCCTGTAAAATTTGGTGCAAGGTTAAGTGTCAAAAACATGCATTATTTGATTAGTTTATAGTGGAAATGTATAAAAAAAATTTCCTACTAATTTTAATTATGCGCATTTTGGGATAAGTCTTGATGCATCAGTGACAAATTTTATTTTTTATTTGCTTAACATAACTTGGGATGATTAATTGTGTGTTATTAAGTTTGTATATAGAGAAAATGATAAAAATACCTCAAAATGAAGTACCCATGGCCCCAAATGCCTATTTTCGGAACAAATTGCCCTATCTACCCACTGGATACGCCACTGGCAACGGCGTATCCCATCTACTGTAGCATCTCCCTCATCTATTTTCTCTCCCTTCTCTCTCGTTCTCTCCCAATCTCTCCGATCTCTCTCCCCCTCTTTCTCCTTTCTCCGGCCGCCTCCACCATAATTGAGCACACCAAAACAATCATCACTGCTTCCTCTTCGTTTTGCCCCAAATGATTTATCAAAATCTGGCCCCGCAGGGGCGTATACGACCTCGTCGGAAAATCGAGGGGAGGTTTATGGTTCGATTTGGGGGTTGAAAATCCGGCAAAACAAATGGTTTGAAATGGGTATGATGTGTAGATCGTCTAAAGACTATTCGATTGGTATATAACACGCTATGGGAAGATGTTTGGGAACGAAGCTTGGCCGGTTTTTTCCTTTTTCCGGCGAAATCGCCAAAATTGCCATAGTTGAGCTACGTCGCGTAAAATCTAAGCAAAAGTGAAGATGACATCATCACGTATGTCACAGATGCGTGACACTTAATGCGCCGTACGTGAATGCGTATCTCAAGCTACTGTTCCCGCTTGCTTGCAGCGTATATGCTTGTTACTCCGTTGTCACTAGTGTGTCTGCAAGACACTCCGTTTCCACTAGCGTGTCTTCAAGACGCTCCTTCACCAGTAGCGCGTCCCATGGGTATTTAGGGCCGCCCGAGTTGGCGGTAGGTATTAGGGTAATGGGTAGTGAAAAAAGAGGTATTCTGGACCATCACCCTTGTATATATGCATAACTTCCGTGATAATGTGCCTAAATACATTTTTTTTATCTAAGTTATCTCTTATGGCATCATTTACATTTACTCTCTCAAACCACTCACTCTTCATTCTGAAGTCATGCATTTTTTCTGAATTTTATATGAAGCTAATATTGGTCATTCTTTAATAGTGCGAGTCAAGTGTTGTGTGTGCAAGTTAATTATTTTGTGCCTACTGACATTGTTCTTTTTTTTGGTGTGTAGCTAGTTAATTACTATGTTAAATGGATTTGGCTTAATTTGTTGTTTAAACATGTACTATTTAGGATCATAGCATTATTTTGTATTATTATGAAATGAAGAGTATGTGTAATTGCATGAGTTAAATCCCTCTCTTAATGTCTTGTACGTTAAGTGTTTCATTTTTGTTTTTGTTTTATTTATTATTTATTTTTTTATACTAATGTTTGTGTAAAATTTGGGTTCATGTAGAATGATTAGAGTTTTTAACGGACACATTTAATGATGATATTAACTAACCTAATTATAAAATGTTATAAAGACATAACAGTTTTGTATTTTCAAAAGAAAAAGGTCAATATATTTGTGTCTGTATCTAGTGTGAGCATGATCCATTTCTTTTAATTTATCAATCCAATACATCCATTATATATATTATATGCCAACAAGGCGTTTCAAGGTTATTTAGTAAATTACACATTTACCCCTCTATTATAATAATGTATAAAAAATTGTTGGCCATGAGAATCAAAACCATGTCAATCTTGTTAGAAATGAATTATGTCCACTCCTCCAACCACTAGATCAAGAACAAATTTATGATGATTTTGTGAAAATCACTAACTACATGCACAAACTCACATGCTCTATTCTATTTAATATTTATTTTAAGATTTAAATTAAATAAAATTATCAAAATATTACTCCCTCGCTAATAACTAAAATTTTTATTTAAATGAATTATGTTGTTTATATATTATGTTTAATATATGCCAACATGAATTTTTGACCAGTTATAAAAAGACTAATATACCACTTTACACTAATTTAAAACATGATTTTGTGACCAATTAAATAATTTACATATGAGATACAAACATTGTTTTGATTTTCAATTAAATAAAACAAGAGTAGTTGGGTTAGAACATGACATTAAAAATTAGATTATAGATGCAAAACAATTAATTATAATATTACGATATATAGTTATGTAATGAAGGATAGATATTTAAAAAATTAATAATAGATTGTACATAATACAAAAGTTATAAAAATCGATTAGTTAAATTTAAGGATTATAAAACTGACTGAATTTAAAAAGATAGATTCTAAAATTAACTAATTAGATTGTACTTAAAGAAATTCAAACTTTAGGTTAATAAAAGTGAATTTTGATTTTTTAGATAAAACTACAAGTAATATACAAGTACACATTTATATAATTATTGGGTTACTTATGGAATTTTCGAGAAGAAATAAATGTAAATCACAATATACATAACTAAAATAATCAATCATATACTTTATATTATTGGTCATTTGGTTAGAAAAAAAACTATATGTAAGTTGTGTAATAATTTTTTAGTTCAATTTTTATGGATACAATGCTATCAATATCACCACTAGCACATCACCACTACCACCATCACCACACCGCCACTACATGCACCACTGCTAGAATCACGAGAAAAATTACTAAAATCTTTATTGCAATCACATCAACACCACCAGTAGCGCCAAAAAGACCAAAATGAAAGCATAACTACTAAACATTCAACTTGAGTCACCAAAATTTGAACCTAAATCCCTAAATATTTTGAGCGCAAACTACCAGAATTTTCAAAATTTGAAATTTTGATAGTGTTCGAAAGTGCTGTTGATGGTGTTTTTGGTAGTAGAGTGGGTGAAACGACATCGATGGGGCTTTTTGAACTCGTATCTATTCTGAGATGACGAAAAATGAGATAAATGAGCTAGCGGGGTGTTATGTGGTTGGTATTCGATGACAAACTTGTTTGCAATTTATTTCTAGAGTAGTGGTCGATTTGGTGACACGAATGAATGATTAGGTGAGGATGGTGTATATATGTATACACACAATGTAAAAGTGAAGAAGTCTTGGTGATAACGTTGGTGTATTGTCGAAGATGGTGTAAAAAGTCATCAAAAATAGCAAAGATAGGAGGCTAAAGGTGAAGGCGTGGATTATATATAAATGTGTCCCACCACAAGCACCACCAAAATAGGGGTAGAATCACAAAAATTTCAGTTTTAGTCACCAAAATTGGAACCCAAATTATACTAAAAATTTTGGACAGAAATTACCAAAAATTTTTAGATCTAAAATTTCGATAGTGTTTGAAGGTGTCGGTGATGGCGTTGACGGTGGAAGAGTGAATGAAAACAACATCGGCGGGGATTTATAAACTCATTTTTATTGTGGGAGGACGAAAAATGAGATGAATGAGTTGTTGAAGGTGTGATCGGGAATGTGGCTGAAACTCGGTGACAAAAGTGTTCGTAAGTTATTGCTGGAGTGGTGGTCGATTTGGTGACATGAAGGAATGGTTGAGTGAAGATGACGTATATATACATACACTCTACATTTGAGCATGAAATTAGTTCTCAATTCTCATTATAATATAAGTTATCATTTGAGCACTTGTCTATATATGTATACACGTGAGTTACTGATTCAAGGATAAATTTTCAAAATACATATTCTTCTATTTTTCTAAGTTACATTTTCTTAAATTTTTTATAAAAATTGACATAATTCTTAAGTGTGAGTAAACTACTACGGTCATATGTGAAATTTAGGTAAAAAGTTTAAATTATTAGCAGTCTTCACAAAGGATGTATTTTGTCAAATGTATCAAATTAATAACATATACTGTTTCAAAAATTACAAATCATCTACTTCAAAAATCAAAATAACTAAATCATACGAATTTGTATGGTACCCATGCTTTGCACGGGCTATCATGTTAGTTTTAAGTAATTCTTAACAACAAGTACTTTAAACATATTTTTATTTATTTGATTTTAAAATTTATTATATGAAAATCCATTTATTAAGATTTAAAATGATCGGTGAAGAATATTATGAACCAGATGGTAAGGTTGACTTTTTTTTTATTGAAATCGACAAAATCGACCAAATTGAATGGACTCAATCTAATCAATTCGAAATTTTAAATTTTATCGATTTGGTTGATTTCCATTTATATTATACAAATGTTAAATGGTTTTGATTTAAATTTAATTTTACTAAATAAATCAATCGAATAAATCAAATCAAATCGATTGTACCTAAAGTGCCTATCATATATATTATATAATTAATAAATGAAATTAATTAGTAATAGTATTGACATGTATACAATATTATATAATTGTTGTATTATATATATATATATATATATATATTTTTCTCTTTTTTTTGTCAAATGCATACTAATTTTATAAAATGATGCTAACATTTTTTAATAGGGTGAAAGCCGTGAATGCCCATTATTGGACCTGCAGTGTCCAAAGTACCCGCAAGCAGAATGTCGTGCCCTCAATACCCACCCATCACGCCTATACAGTGGGCGTAGCTATCTGTCACGCTAATTAACCGGACTTACTAACTTTACACGCCAACATATGTGGCGTATATCAACTGCACAAGCTAGTCCACCTAGCATTTCACACCAATACGTTGTTCACCCTGACGTAGCTAAGTGACAAGCCAATAACAGTTGCGTATCTTGTTGCCTCTACTGAAACACAAGTAGTATATGTTACATAACAAAAGCTCGCTCATACAGTCATACACCAACACCTCACTTATACACCAACACCCTTCTGAATTTTGATCATACCAATACCAACACAAACACAGTATCACACCCACTTCATTTTTTCATCTGTTACAAGCTCCAAAATACTATATTAACTACAAGTACTCAATACCCAATTTCAATCCCCTACTCTATTTTTATACTTCCAATAGCATCAATAATTCAATATAATACAATTCCATACATATCAATATAGTTATACAGTTATATATGATCATACTTCATACCCTTTAAGAACATAGATCAAGCAAAATCCCAATTTACGAAATTAGATTTTATTGAACAAAAACCAGGCAAGACACTACTTGTTCAGTAGAGGAATTTTTTGGTGATCCAGTTTTACAATTTTATGTATAATTAAAATTACGATGGTGTAGGTATTTGAGGTTAAAGAGAGAAAGGGAAGAGATATAGAAAAGTGGGATCTACAATGAATTGTTTAGAAATGCATTTTGTAATGTAACTTACCATATATCAAACAGTGGACTGGATACTCCTCCAACAGGGACGCACTAGATGGGCATTTTGGACACTAAACCCGTCAACGGGTATTTTGGGCAAACTAAGCTCAAATGTGGTGTATTTTGGGCAATTTTTCTTTTTAATTTTGAGATTCTGTGTTTTCTCGTGTAAAAATAAGTTTCTATATATGCATACAAATAATTAATATTCTATAACTAAATAATTTTATATTAATTGATGAGAAATTTGATTTTTTATATGTATACAATATTATTAAAGAAGAAATATTAAAAATTTGATCAATCGATTGGTCAATTTTTATTTAACTACCCTTATTTAATTATTCTTTACTTAAATTCTTTTATTTTGGTACATATTTTATTCTATTTTATAAAACAAAGTAATAATACTATAATTATTAGTAACAATAATCAATTACTAATAACTAAAACCTCTCATTCTTCAAAATTAACCAATTACTAATATATATTTAATATGATTACTAATAACCAAATAATTATTTTTTTGAGCTAAAATCTAATATTTGTATTATATTTTCTAAGTAAAATTTATTTTTTTCTAAAAATATCACGAACATCATATATATAATCATTATAATTAAATCGTATAGTTCAAAATTTTAAAAGTTCAAAATTTATATTTAAAAATTTTCAATAACCAATTCAATTAAAATCAAAGAAAAAAATAATACAATATTAAAGATAATCGCACAGATTTTAAGCTTGTTTGGTATTAAATATCGTACCAAACCAAAGAATTATGAATCAATTTAGCTCACATTTATTTTTATTGTATTTGACTTGGATTCGTTTGTGACATAATCAAAAACAAATGTCTCTTTTCAATGTTTAATATATAGTTAAAGTATCTGAAGTTACGTGCAAAAATCATATGTCTTATATGATGGAAGGGAGGGAGTATAAAATGAGGGAAGGAATTAGAATTATAAAGAGGTATTATGTTTTATAGTTAAAGAAGATATAATTAATTATTAGCAGCAAGAGGATTTTGTTTATAAGATGTGTATAACCAAAGGTATTCTCTTTGATTGGGATTTTAGTATAGTGTTGTTTTTAATTTTTGAAATCTTTTATAATGCTTTAGACAGTTTTGATATTTTATTAAACCTTTATTGCATTTCCTTATTAGATGCTCCCCCAAGTCTGTTATGTTAGCTATGTGTGGGTTTATATTGTGGGTCTTTAGTCTGTGAGTATGTACCAGTTTTCTTAATGTTGACTAAGGTATCTAGCCGAAGGAATATTCCTTTAGCTAGAGTATTTTTTTTGGTCTTGTTGGTTTTAGATGTGCAGGAATTCCGGGCATGGGTTTGATAGTCAATATCTGGCTTTGATGGATTTATGTGGGCTGATTACATGTGAAGAGATGGTGGAAGCAGGAAGGAGCGCAAGTTTTTTAGAAGGATTTGACTGTTTGGTTTAGGCATCTTTTGTGTTTTGAAGATCTTGGATTTCCTAGAGGGCACTCTTTTCCCACCAGAATTTTTTTCCCAAAGGGTTTTTGCTCTAGTGAGTTTTTAACGAGGCCCTTTTTCAGTCCCTTGGTGCCCTATTGAGTGGGTTTGATCACTGTGGCATGTTTCTTGGAATGTTTGATGGAACAGTTGGGGTTATAATGGTTTCGAAGGTTGTCACTTTTGAAGATCGGCTTGTTACTATCTTGGAGTTTGGTCTTTTAGTTTTATGTTTTGTATTCGTTTTTTCTTTTTGTATTTACCAATTGGGTGGCTTTCTTCTCAGATATTAAAGTTCTACTGTCTAAACATCAACATACGTGACTTTCGATTAGATGATAAACTTTCTTGAATGAAAGAAACATCTCCATGCAAATATTATACTCTTGCAATTCATCTATGAAATAGATAGTTTTTGACAAAAAAAAAAGTCTTCTCTTCCTTTTTCAAGAATACCGAGTCACAGCAACTGTACTCACCCAGTCACCCTCCACAACTCGCCACGTGTCCGGAATTAATACAAGCACTATTCCCCCATGTTCTTGATTAAACCCTCCCCCATATCTCCCGTTACTCACCTCCCTATCCCTTCATTTTCAGATCTAATCTACTACTTCCCTTTGTCTTTCAAAATATTCAAACACTTTTTAACTCTATTTCACTCACACCCATGTAAAAATCCCCAATTTATTGCATCCAATTCAAGTTTTTTCAATAATGTAGGGTTCTTGATTCGGGTATGTTTATCGGGTCGGAAATGGATCCGAATTTGCTCAGGTGTAAAAGGGTACCAAGAAAAGTGTGGTTAGGGGCTCAAAATTCAATGGGGTTGCTTGTGGGTGGGAATCACACCTCCTCCAGGTTTTGTACTCGTTAGATTGTATGTATTTTGTGTGTATATTTAACCGATTCTTGTGATAAAAATTGAATCTTGATCACTGATTTTGACTTTATTGTGGTGGGTTTGTGGGGTTTAAGAGATTTGGGGTTTGAAGGGTTGTGTTGACAAAGTTGGGGGTTGGGATATTGGGAGATGGAGATGGATTTTAAGGTGTTGAAATGGCAGATCCTTCGTGGGTCGTTGGCGAAACGGTTGTTTGTGAGGGCTATGTTGTTTACATTGGCTATGGTGATCATTTCGTTTGTTCAAATAGATAATGATATTCGAAAAGGGGAGCTGGTTTTGTTGGAATCTGGTGATTGTGGATTGGATATTATTGTATCGGATTTGGATGTGAATGTGACCGGGTTTTGGAAACCCGTGTCTGCCACTGTGTTTGGGTTTTTGGGTGGTTCGGCAAGGAAGAAAGGAAGTAAGGATTTGAGTAGGAGCGTGTTCAAGGACTTGATGGGGAAGAAGATGTTGAATACTCGTGATAGAGCGCTTTGTGTTGGGGAAGGATCGGATTTGAATGCCTTATTATTGCAAGAAATGGGACTCTCTGATACGTTGGGTGTTCGTAGCCACCCATTTTTCTCATTGTGGAAGAAACGGTTTGTGTATGAGCTTGGTTTCGAGGATAATTATTTCGATTTTGTGTTCTCGAGAGATCTTGATAGGGTATCTGTTCCAGCTCTTCTTGTGCTAGAGATTGAACGTGTCTTACGTCCAGGTGGTATTGGCGCAATGCTCATTGGTACATCAAATTTCTACTCGGGTAGCTCAGTAAGGTCCTCTACTCCCGTCTCATCGTTTTTAAAGAGCTCTAATGTTGTGAGTATATGTGGTATCGGCTCATTTACACTTGTCACGTTTAAGAAAAGATTTGACAATGTTGCTCTATTTGAGCATTATCGGCTTCCTGACAAGTGCCCATCAATTACAAGTAACAAACCCTTTATGAAGTACATTGAACCTCTAGCTGTCAACCAATTGGGACAACTAGAAAGTGAAATTTCATATTTATCCAAATTCATGAATATTTCCTCAAGAAAAAGGGTGGTATATATTAATGTTGGGGCAGGAGAGTTGGTTAACTCCAGCATAACAGAAATCTTAGAGCCAAATTACCATGTTCCCCTGCAAGCTTTAGATATGTACGTCCTTGATCACAATGCTTCTGCTCTTTCGTTATATGTGCAAAAAGCGGGTATTACTTTTGTTTACCACCCAGACCTTGTTGGTTATACGGTTCCTGGACTTGTATCAGATGAAGAATTGAGTGCACCTCGTGAGGTAGATGAATTTGAATTTATCCACTGGTTTAAAGAAACGATAACAGAAAGTGATTTTGTGGTCCTTATGATGAATGCACGAGCTGCAGAGCTCAAAATTGTCTTTGAATTATATGAAAGTGGAGCAATATGCCATGTTGATGAACTCTTTCTTCAGTGTTCAGATACTGCAGACTGCAAAGATAGTGTATGCGGGGACTGTAGAAGCCTCTTCAGAAGTCTCAGAAATAGTGGTGTCTTTTCCCATCAGTGGTGGGAGCCTGAAACTCTCTTCTGAATGGGATTGGTTTGTACGCCTGTATGTTTCGAGTTAATTGTTTCATGAATAAATTGAGGTGAATGGTGGATTGCAGTTATAATCTAGCTGCACACCTCCGTTAAACTGCATTTATCTACTTGATGCATGTCGTGTTCTTAGGTCCTTCATGGAGAAGGTCTGAAAGTAACATCGACTTGTGCGTCGACTATTTTGCAATGATGCAATAGTCCTATGTAATGTATGGGTGTGTTTTTTTCTCTGTTAAATGTTCTTCTGGTGCCTTCTAAATATTATTTTGAAAGGCATACATGATTTAAGCATGGCCATGCCCTTATAAACCAAGATACCTCTGAACACACTCATGCTCCACCGAAGTGAAATCCTAAAACTGTTGCCAAAGTCACTTTTGGTAACAAAGAAGTCAAGGGAACACAATTTGAATATCTTGCAAATAAGCACTTTGAGAAAAAATCATTTTACTCTCTGGTTGGAAATATTTGATGTTTGACTTTTTAGCACACTTTTAAAAGATTTGATATTGTAGTTAAAATTAATTTTTTCAACATTTTCTTTTTGTGACTAAATTTTTTAGTTAAATATTTTAATTTACAAAAAAATAAATTAAAATAGTTATTTTTACTGTGTGATCAAAACATTTAAAAGTGTGTGTCAAAATTCAAAGCGACAAATATAGAGTATTAAAACTGGCAATATAACTAGAAAGGGGCACCGAAGCTTTGGTCCTGGCTGATCCTTAGAAACCTCTTGTCGTGAAAAATAAGTTATTAGTAATCCATGGGAGATACTGACTTGATTGCCAGTAAAGTCCCTACTACGATTCCGGTCAGTTTGTAAAATATGGAGGTCCATAGTTTCTGACCCTGCTTTCATAAGATCTCATTGCACAACCCAAAATCCTAACAACGTCGAATATGTCTTATCTAAAACATTCTTGGATTGGGAATTTGGCTCTTTTCATAGTATGTCTATCATGTCTTTACACAGTTTTTTAGTAACCAGGTTGTATTGCGTCCAGGACTATGAATTATTAGAATTGCTTGGTTCTAAATGGTATAATATGTCTTTTTCCTAAGCTTTTATATAAGTTTAAGTTGTGGAATCTTGCTACTAGACATGTTAGATGCCCCATTTAGAAGACCTAGTCTACATACTACTATTTACCTTTCTGGATTCTGCTGGGATGCCGTGGATGACGATTTCAAAGTGGTGATCTCATTTAAACAACAGAGACAAACTACATCTCCTCGTAGTCCTTTTTTTAGCTCGTATGTTTACTCTTGCTACCGTGATTCTTGGAGTTCATTACCTAATTATCCGTTTAGAGTGTAAGTACTGCTGATTATACCTGGGAGCGGTCCATGATTGTAAGTCGAATGCCGTTTTGGACTTGTTCTAGGTATTGTTCTGAGAAACATTTATACGTGTCTCATTTGATTAAGTTTGAGGCTGGGAGGATTGAGTTTAGGATGTTGCCTGAATTTGTTCATGTTGTATCTGACCGAAATGGTTTTGTAAGTGTTGAACTAAAGGAGTGTATTTCTGCGCTGGTGTGTGTAATTCTTCATTTTCAAAGGGTTTATTGGATGTGTCCTGTTTGGATGATGAACGTGGTGTTTGGAGTAATATGTACAATGTGACACCAGGTCACGTGGATACACTGTCCCAGTGTTTAAACTATGGCGTTGAGATTGTGTTCAATGCTGGAAGGAAGCTTATGTGCTATGATGGGGAAACAAATCAAATTAAGGGTATTGGCAACATCAAAGGTTGTTTACAGAATTGCTTTGAGTACAAGGCTAGCCTGGTTTATATCCGAGGAATGAAGTAGTTGAATAAGAACAGATGTTTATTTTGAGAGTGGCAGGGTTCAATGTTTTAGTTATACTGTATGAGTCGTAGACTCGTAGTTTAGCTGCAACTCTGTTATTCCAGTAGGTGTAGTGAATAGCGCTAGTGACTTGCGATTTCTTTCAAATGTTCATCATTGTTTGTATTTGAAGGTGTACTTAATTACTTTCATCATACATGACATTATCCTGGAACTCTATATCCAGTATGACGAATTTGTTTTCTTCGTTACCCATATGTTGTAGCAAGAGAGCTAGGTTGTTTAAGTTTGATGCTCTTGATGGACTGTGGGACTGTGTTTGTGCCATCAGTTTCTACAATTTACAAACACAAAGGAGGTTTTATACGATTAGAATGACATTGATGATGTTTACACTAAGAAATTTGAACAAAATTTCCTGATTATCAACTAGTAAACTACTCTCAGGGATCATCTTCACGCCTAGTAATTGATGGTCTCAAGTTCTTCTAGCTAGCTGTCTCCCTAACTTGCGAAAATCTTCGTTGACATGGTTAAATTTTAGTATGATTGCAAATTATACATTACTAATAATTTATTTATTAACAAATTTAAAAGTAAATTTAATAGTGAATTAAATATATATTTTTAATGTATAGTTATTAAGTATCAGTCAGGTTAATTTAACTTTAAAATTTCGAAACACCAATTTCTACAGGACTCAAGAAGTATTGTTTTAAGTTAACTAAATGGCCCTATAATTTAGGTAGAGAGTTAGCAAAGGAGTAATGTTCAAGTCAAATAACTAAATGGGGGTAGAGCATT
Source organism: Saposhnikovia divaricata (assembly GCA_036435485.1). Taxonomy (NCBI): domain Eukaryota; kingdom Viridiplantae; phylum Streptophyta; class Magnoliopsida; order Apiales; family Apiaceae; genus Saposhnikovia; species Saposhnikovia divaricata. The sequence goes on along the minus strand of CM071594.1, from coordinate 45,570,313 downwards.
AGCAGTGTCCAAGGAGTAAGCCAAGATTTATTGTTCTTTGAAATACTAGGATTGGCCCAAGCACTAGTTTTTGATAGCCATGTGCACTTATATGACACTGTCACTGCCGGAAGATATAATTCGATCAGAGATACTGAGGAGATTGCCGATTAAATCCCTACAGCGATTCCGCTCAGTTTGTAAGTTATGGAGATCCATAGTTTCTGACCCTGCTTTCGTAAAATCTCATTACACCACCCAGAACTATAACGACGTCGAATATCACTTATCTAGAACACTCGGCTGTTGGGATTATATAACTCTAGGCCCGTTTGGCAAATCTTATTTTTCAGACTTATTCTGGAAAAAGTTAGGAAGTATGTATTTTTTTCTGAAATAAATAATTTATTTTTCCAAGATTATGAATATTAAACTTCCCATACACATTTTTTTCTAAAAACAAGTATGTAAATACGAAATTTTTTCCGAAATAAGTAATTTATAAGTTCATCAATAGATTTGCCAAACGGGCACTCTCTTCATGCAGTTTATCAGAAACCAGTTTGTATTGTGTCAATAACTTTAATTCATTAGACTTGCTTGGTTCAATAAATGGTATCTATTACAAGTGCAGAAAATAAACACCAATATTCAAATATTGAAGCATTCAAAGATGGAGGCAAAGTTTGAATACACCAACTACACATGATGTAATCAATGATGTTTTCTTGTAATTTCCAGCCTATAAATAAAGCTCTCATCTTCATTTGCAAACACACCAAAAATCAAATGTTTTGGGTAAATCTTCATATTCTTCAATTTATATAAAATTTATCAAGGTATCAGAGTCTCTGATTTTTGAGGCATTCTTCCGCATGTTTATCTCTATTTTGCGCAAAATTTTCTGGCAAGTTACTATTCCGACGACTGTTGAAGACGATGAACAGTTGCAAATAGTAATTTTAATATTTCACTGTTCACTGTTCACTATTCAACTGTTCACTATTCAATATATCTTCTTTAAACCATTTTTTCTGTATCTTAAACCATGATGGACGGCGGAGAAACACCACCACCACCTACAAAAATCGAGTCTAATTCTCCCTTTTACCTTGGTCCGCAAGATCGGCCAGGGGATTTTATCACCTCCCAAAGGCTCAAACTTGACAATTTCAATGATTGGTCTCATGCAATTTTCATAGCTCTGTCCTCCAGGAGGAAATTCGGATTTCTAGATGGTACAATCAAAAGTTTTGCTCCTCCATGTACGAAGGATGATTGGGTAACAATTCACTGTATGCTTGTCTCTTGTCTTATGAACACCATCGACCCGGAGGTAAAGTCTATGATATCTAATTATGTAGATGCTAAAAAATTGTGGGATGATTTGCACGAAAGATTTTGTCTTGTTAATGGACCTCGTATTCAACAAATTAAATCTGACATTAATCGATGTGAGCAGTCCAAGCCGGTTGCGGTTTATTTCAGCAAACTCTCTGTTTTATGGGATGAACTTGATAAACATGAGCCTTTAATTGATTGTGAGTGTGGAAAGTGTACCTGTAATATAGGCAAGAAGCATGCTGATAGGCGTGAAGGGGATCGTCTACAGCAATTTTTGCTTGGCCTAAACTCTGATTATTATGCTCCTCTCCGATCCACGCTGCTATCTCAAGATCCTTTGCCTTCGTTAAACAGGGCGTTTCAAACAATTGCTCAAGAAGAACGTGTTCGAGGGATTGCTCACATCAAAGAGGAGACACCCCCGGCCCTCGGATTTACCGTTCATACTGGTGCAGGGAGGGGTCGTGGCGCGACTGAAAGGCTGGTTTGTGATAAGTGCAAGAAACAGGGCCACGAGACCTCTCGTTGTTGGTCTGATAAAAATTGCACCTATTGTAAAAAAAAGGGTCATGATGAGAGCCGCTGTTATCAGATTCACGATTTTCCAGAAGTGTGGACAGACGGCAGTAAGGGGGGGAAACCTTCGGTTGGGCGTGGTCGAGGTTTTGTAAGGGCTAATGCAGCTTCAGGTAACAACTTTGGTTCGTGTTCGAATGATGCAATTACTCCTTCTCCTGGTCAATTATTCACAAGTGAACAATGGAAAGCACTCACAGGTTTGATGTGTAATGTCCAGATTACCGAAACTGCTTGAACGGTAATTCTGACGTTACCTCTTGGATTGTTGACACTGGAGCCACACATCATGTTACAGGAGTAAAATATTGGTTATTTGACACAAAGAGTTTTATATGTCCCGTAGGATTGCCAAACGGTGAAACTGTGTTGGCTTCTTTAGTGGGATCTGTTCGTTTATCGAACAAAATCACTTTAACTGGGGTCCTTTATGTTCATAATTTGAGTTGTAATTATTTTCTGTTTCACAGCTTAATGATGAACTTAATTGTGTTGTCCAATTTACTTCTTATATGTGTGATATTCAGGACCACACGAAGGAGCTGATTGGAACGGGAACTAGGAGGGATAGATTGTACTATTTTAGCAAACCGGATTCGGTGCACTATGTGGGAGTCATTGAAGCAAGGTCTGATTTGGAGTTGTGGCACCGCCGTATGGGGCATCCTTCCGAGAAAGCAGTTAAGTTGCTTCCTCATGTTAGTAATAAAGATAGTCTGGATAAGGGGTGTGAAGTATGCATGCGTGCTAAACATCCTAGAAACAGATTTCCCTTGAGTAATAATAAAGCTTCTAGAATTTTTGAAAAAGTACATTGTGATTTGTGGGGTCCGTATCGACATGTTTCGTCGTGTGGAGGCCGTTATTTTTTGACAATTGTTGATGACTATTCTAGAACAGTTTGGATTTATTTGTTGGTTGATAAAACTGAAGTATTTCGTGTATTCTTGGCCTTTGTTACTATGGTTGATAGACAATTTTCACAAACAATTCAAGTTGTGCAAAGTGACAATGGTACAGAGTTTCAATGTTTGCTTGATTATTTTGCCACAACTGGGATTGTTTTTCAAACCTCTTGTGTGGGAACACCGCAACAAAATGGGAGGGTTGAGAGAAAACACAAACACATATTAACAGTTGGGAGAGCTTTGCGATTTCAAGAAAAATTCCCAATTTATTTTTGGGGGGGGGGTGTTCTTGCTGCAGCCCATTTAATTAATCGTACGCCAACTCCTTTGCTTCAAAATAAAACTCCATTTGAAATTCTTTTTAAAAAACCACTTATCTTTGATGCAATTCGCACGTTTGGGTGTTTGTGCTTTGCTCATAATCAAAAAATAGATGGAGACAAGTTTGCTAGTAGAAGTCGAAAATGTGTTTTTGTGGGCTATCCGTCTGGAAAGAAAGGGTGAAGATTGTATGACCTCGATTCAAAAGTTTTCTTTGTTTCTCGGGATGTTAAATTTGTTGAGAATGTGTTTTCTTTTAGTTGTCCAAAAGACGAGAATATTATGTCAGATGCCTATGACACGAGTGGTGACATTCATGATGATTTTGTTGCATCCGAGTTGGGGGATGAAAATACTGAAATTTTTGATGATAATGGTGGGGAAAATGTTGAGGAGCAGACAGACAACCCCCAACGTACTGAACAAGCAGGCACTGACGAGCCTAGTCGCACAGCAGCCGCAGAACAGCAACAACCCACGGAGTCTGTGGGTCGTGGATTTCGGGAAAAATATCCCTCGGTCTTGCTTCGCAATTTTGTGACTCATTCGGTGTTTGCTAATAGTACATCCCCCTCCATTCCGTCTTCTGATCATCCTTCAGGTACTCCTTATCCTTTAACAAATTATATAAATTGTGAGAATTATTCTGTGAATTATCGAAAGCTTATAGCAGTAATTGTGAATACAAAAGATCCAAGATCATTTAAGGAGGCCATGACACATGAGGGTTGGCGTCAATCCATGAAAGAAGAAATAAAAGCCTTGGAAGACAATGGGACGTAGACTTTGGAGCATCTCCCTCCTGGAAAACGTGCTCTTGGTTGTCAATGGATATACAAAACAAAATTTTAGTCCAATGGAGAAGTTGAGCGTTTAAAATCACGTTTGGTTGTGTTGGGTAATCATCAACAGTCAGGAATAGATTACAATGAGACTTTTGCCCCGGTTGCAAAAATGACTACAATACAAGTCTTTCTTGCTATTGCGGCATCCAAAAACTGGGAACTTCATCAGATGGATGTTCACAATGGTTTTTTACACGGAGATCTTGATGAAGAGGTATACATGAAATTACCTTCCGGATTTTCTAGTGCAGATTCTTCTTTGGTGTGCCGATTGAGAAAATCATTGTATGGCCTGAAACAAGCTCCCAGATGTTGGTTTGCAAAGTTAGTTGCTGCTTTGAAAGGGTAGTTTTCTTCAGTCTTATTCCGATTATTCTCTTTTCACATATACTAATGGCAATGTTCAAATAAATGTCTTAGTCTATGTGGACGACCTTATTATTTCTAGGAATGACTCCACTGTACTTATTGTTTTCAAAGCGTATCTCAGTGATTGTTTCAAAATGAAAGATCTTGGCTCTTTGAAGTATTTTCTGGGTATTGAGGTTGCCCGTAGCTCAACAGGCTTGTTTTTTTGTCAACGAAAGTATACTTTGGATATTATCTCTGAAGCAGGTTTGTTGGGTGCAAAGCCAAGTGGTTTTCCCATTGAGCAAAATCACAAACTGGGTCTTGCCAACGGAGACTTTCTTCTAGATCACGAGTCCTACCAACGGTTGGTCGGTCGCTTGATCTATCTTGCGGTCACAAGGCCGGATTTAGCCTATTCAGTCCACATTCTTTCTCAGTTTATGCAGGCGCCTCGCCATGAACATTGGGAAGGGGCTTTGCGTGTAGTTCGTTATTTAAAAGGCATACCAGGTCTAGAAATTTTGCTGCGTGCAGATAGTGAGCTAACCTTACAGGGTTGGTGTGATTCCGATTGGGCGGCTTGTCCACTTACTCGTCGTTCATTGACAGGTTGGCTGGTATTTCTTGGTAACTCTCCTATTTCTTGGGAAAAAAAGAAACAACATACTGTGTCCCGGTCCTCTACGGAGGCTGAATATAGATCTATGTCTGCTATCACGTGTGAGTTGAAGTGGCTTAAAGGTTTGCTGTCGAGCTTAGGAGTCCAACACCCTAAATCGATCAAGTTGTTTTGTGATAGTGAGTCTGCGTTACATATTGCAAAGAATCATGTTTTTCACGAGCGCACGAAGCACATAGAGGTTGATTGTCACTTCGTCCGTGATACGATTAATGATGGTTTGTTATCTCCATCACATGTTTCAACATCTTCGCAATTGGCGGATATTTTTACTAAGCCTCTCGGGAAATCTCGTTTTGATTTACTTCTTTCCAAGTTGGGCATTTTTGAACCCCATGCTCCAACTTGAGGGGGGTATTACAAGTGCAGAAAATAAACACCCATATTCAAATATTGAAGCATTCAAAGATGGAGGCAAAGTTTGAATACACCAACTACACATGATGTAATCAATGATGTTTTCTTGTAATTTCCAGACTATAAATAAGGCTCTCATCTTCATTTGCAAACACACCAAAAATCAAATGTTTTGGGTAAATCTTCATATTCTTCAGTTTATATAAAATTTATCAGTATCCTTTGTCTTTATCCTAAGCCTGCATTTAAGTTTGCATTGTGGAATCCTGCTATTCGACATTCTAAATGTATTGATGCGCCAATTGGATATGATTCTAGGTGGCATACTATTCACCTTTCTGGATTCTGTTTGGATGCCCTGGAAGATGATTACAAAGTGGTGATCTGTTATAGACATGAGAGACCAACTATATCTTCTCATGGTCCTCTTTTTAGCTCCAGTATTTATTCTTTTAGCTCCAATATTTACTCCTGTAACCGTGATTCTTGGAGTTTACTACCTCTTTCTCCGTTTAGTAAAAGTACTTCTCATTATACCTGGGAGTGGGAGCGGTCTGTGATTGTAAATGGAACGCCGTATTGGACTTGGTCTGGGTATTGTTACGAGAAAGATTTATGTTTGTCTCGTTTGATTAAGTTTGAGGCTGGGAGGAATGAGTTTAGGATGTTGAATGAATTTGTTCATGTTGCATCTGGCCCATAGAAATTTGTTATTGTCAATTTAAAGGGGTGTATTAATGCACTGATGTATGATTCTTCATTTTACTGGGGTTTTTTGGATGTGTATTGTTTGGATGAAAAACGTGGTGTTTGGAGCAAGGTGTACAATGTCAGACCAGGTCATGTTGATACGCTGTTCCGTTGCCTGAAGTGGGGTGGTAAAACCCTGTTCAACGCAAGAGGTAAACTTTTGTGCTATGACAGGGAAGCAAATCAAATCAAGGGTCTTGTCAACTTCAAAGATTACGATATACATAATTGCTTTCGTCACAAGGCTAGCCTGGTTTTGATTCAAGGAATGAAGTATATATGACAACGGAAATATATTTTGAACATGGTGGAGGTAGCACACTCAAACTTGGTTTGAACTTTAAATTTTATTGTATGTGATCTCTAACATTCTCAATTTATGTCTCGAGATTTATGATTTTATTAAATTGGTTTACTAGTTCGAGACTTGCTACATAGTAGAAAATATTACCATCAAGTACAAATTATTAATCCTACATAAAAGAGTTTTATGTACTGTACAAGAGAAATGGGCATCGGATAATGTACTTGTGACAGACGTAGAATCTCGCAGAAATTAACCTCAGAATTTGCGATGATGATAAATTACTTGGAGAATAAGTGAAATCTGCACACGTAGGACATTGTTATCCCCTGTCTTTTAATGTTAATTTGACAGTGCAGTAGGTGCACACTGAATTGGCAGTCAATTGTGTGTTTAGTGCTCTGGTACTCGCTACTCTCTTTCATATATGGTTGAAGCATTAGTTACAAATACAAAGAGAGGCACAGTTGAATAATCACAAAACTAAGCATTTTCTTAAATTTGTATATCGTCTTGGGAATGAGAAGGGGCAAGATAAATTCTGTTATTCTTATCCAAAAAATGCAAACGCCACATGGAACCTAATCACCCATGGTCCTTGATTCCTTGTAGTTGCAAATAAATGTACTTTGAAGTGTTCCAGATAATTAGTATGTGGCATAAAAATTGTCGCCATTATATAGCTGTCTCTTATTGGAAATGAATTAGTACCATAGATGCTCAGCTAAGATTAAGATCTTCGTAAGACTGTAATGCATGTTCCCTGATCAAGCTAATAGTTCGTTTTCCCATGAATTCTATATTTCAATATTACATGTCTCGCACTTGGTGTTTCTTGGATCATGTTATCAAGTAAGGCTGAGATGGAGGAGTCTTTAAAAAGATGGCTTAGAAAATTTTGAGTACTTGAGTTTATATATATATATATATATATATATATATAGAGGGTCTTGTTCTAATAGAAACTAATTTAGAATGGAAACTATAAACTAAACTTAAATTAAATATTTCAAGCTAATCTAATGACCAAATTAGGGGTACTCCAATACAAAAAACGTTTAAAATTATTGTCTCTATTCAACAAAAATATAAAAAAATAAAATTTTTTTTAAAAAAGTTACTGTTCACGTGATGACGTGGCACGTGAACAGTAACTTTTTTTAAAATTTTTTTTATTTTTTTTTATATTTTTGTTGAATAGAACCAAGAATTTTAAACGTTTTTTGTGAAGGTGCCCCTAGCGGGGCCATTAAAATAAATGAAATATAATTTATTTATTGTAGGTTTCTAATTTCTATTCTAAGGTTGGTTTCTATTTGAACGCTAGCATATATATATATATATATATATAGGGACGCCTTCTACAGCCAAAGTTGGATATAATCTAATATCCAACCAACCCATCTGTGACCATCCAGTAAGCTAATGCACGGCTAGGATTTGAAAAGCTTACGCTACATTATATAGCGTATTACGCTATATAATATAGCGTAAGTTTATACCAAAATCCCTCCGTTTCTAATTTGATTTTTTCCGTCAATTGGTGAGATATTTTTGAAATCCGACTTCACTGTATTTTTCTACATCTCACAACGATCATTTTGCATACCATATTTGATATATTTCGACACAATTTAAATGGGGGTTTTGAAAACTTTAACTTACGCTCTATTATATAGCGTAATACGCTATATTATATAGCGTAATACGCTATATTATATAGCGTAAGTCCCCTCATCCTGACCGTTGATTGGATGTTTTAACGGTACAAGATGGGTTGGTTGGATATTACAAAATATCCAACTGTGGCTGCTGACCCATTTCCATATATATATATATATATATATATATATATATATATATATATATACTATTATATAAAAGCCGAAACATTAAAAGTTTGGTTAGTTGGTCGGTCGATCGGTATGGTACCTGTTGATTTTACTTATTTACCCTTATTCAAATAAAATCCATCCTACTAACTAATCAATTTACTTTTTCAGGTTAAACATATTATATTTTCTATTTTTCAATAACTAAATAATTTCCTTTTCATGTAAAATATAATATCTTTTATATTTTATCTAACTAAAATTTCTCCATTATTAATCAATTTCCTTTTTCAGGTTAAACATATTACCTTTTCTATTTTTCAATAACCTGAAAATACAATATCTTTTACATTTTATCTAACTAAAATTTCTCCTTTTTTTTAAAAACACTACAAACAATTTTGTTTAATAAAATAACATAATTACATTATAATTAATATTAACTAATCAATTACCTTTTTCAGCCAAAACACATTACCTTTTCTATTTTCTCTAACTAAAATATCTCTTTTTCCAATTATATCATGGGCGGTTACCTTTTTCAGCCAATACACGTTACCTTTTTTCTTTTCTTTTACCAAAACCTCTATTTTTCCAATTATATCACGGGAGTTTCTATTTAATAAAAATAAAATAATAATATTATAATACTAATAATTAACCGATTACCTTTTTCAACCAAAACCTATCATCTTTTTTATATTTTCTAACTAAAATCCCTCTTTTTCTAAAATAGCACAGATAACATTTATATAATTATTATCAAATCATTTCATATAAAAATTTAAACCTCCAGAATTCATGTATAAAAAAAATTAATTTAAACTAATAAAAAATATTTATATAATATTAAAAAAATCCGTGCATCGCACGGGTTTTAAGCTAGTATATATATATAGGCCTTTGCTCCATACAGAACACTCTTATATAACAAACAATAAAGAACACTATAAAATCAATTATTCCAATAGATCCATTGGCCCCGCTAGGGGCACCCAATACAAAAAGTTCTTATTTTTTTATCTTTTATCCATCCAGCAAAAGAAATTTTTTAAAAAAAACTTTTGAAAAAAATCACTATTCATGATGACGTCACTGCTGATGTCATCATGAACAGTGATTTTCCCAAAAAAAAAATATTTTGCTAAATGGATAGAAGATAAAAAAATAAGAACTTTTTGTATTGGGTGTCATGACGGAACTCTTATATTGAATTAAATATGAGGTATTCTTTATTGTTCTTTATATAAGGTGTTTTTCATGGAGTGCAACTCAATATATATATATATATATATATATATAGGCTAGCGTTCAAATAGAAACCAACCTTAGAATAGAAACTAGAAACCTACACTAAATAAATTATATTTCATTTATTTTAATGGCCCCGCTAGGGGCACCTTCATAAAAAACGTTTAAAATTCTTGGCTCTATTCAACAAAAATATAAAAGATATAAAAAAATTTTAAAAAAATTACTGTTCACGTGCCACGTCATCACGTGAACAATAACTTTTTTTTAATTTTTTTTTATTTTTTTTATATTTTTGTTGAATAGAGACAATAATTTTAAACGTTTTTTGTATTGGAGTACCCCTAATTTGGTCATTAGATTAGCTTGAAATATTTAATTTAGGTTTAGTTTCTAGTTTCTATTCTAAGTTAGTTTCTATTAGAACAAGACCCTATATATATATATATATATATATATATATATATATATATATAGAGTAAGGATCTAGGGAAAACCTTATTTGATGGAAAAATTAGAGAACTAATCTACACCATTCATTACTATAATATAGAATCTGACTTTAATGATAAATACAAGTACAAATAAGGCAATTATCTCATTCAAATACATTTAAGATTTAAGTCAATATTCAATAATGGAAACTGTATAATGGCATTTAATTCAATATATACTCTAATTTCAATGAGATCTTGTTGACTATTTTGAATTTATAAAATGTTTATATAAAGTTTCTATCAAATATTTCATTAATTTACAATTCTATTAATCATTCTAATAATTACATTATGTGTTCGTCTAGGTGTTCTCTATTTTTAGCTTAAATAAAATCAAATATTTCATTGATTAGAGAATGATTCAATGTATAGCATATATTCTAGTTGGTGTTCGATTAGATGTTCTATATATTCAATCAAAATTATATTAAATATGTCACTATTATTTTTAGAATAAAATTGATTCTTCAATTATTTTTTTAACAGGATTTAATATAATAATTTTTTAAAATAATAAAATTACAATTTTACTAAGTATTCTACTAATTACATTAGGTGTTCTACTAATTACATATGTTCTACTAGGTGTTCTACTAATTACATGTGTTCTACTAGGTGTTCTATCAATAGGTGTTCTACTAATTACATGTGTTTTACTAGGTGTTCTATCAGTAGGTGTTCTACTAGCTGTTCTACTAATAGGTGGTCTACTAGTTGTTCTACTAGGTGTTCTACTAATTACATGTTGTTCTACTAATTACATGTGTTCTACTAGGTGTTCTACTAATTACATATGTTCTACTAGGTGTTCTCTATTTTTAACTTAAATCTAGTAGGTGTTCTACTAGGTGTTCTACTAATTACATGTTAGGTGTTCTACTAATTACATGTGTTCTACTAGGTGTTCTACTAATTACATGTGTTCTACTAGGTGTTCTCTATTTTTAACTTAAAACTAGTAGGTGTTCTATATATTTAACTAAAATTATATTAAAAGTTCGATCGATACTTTTAGAATAAAATTATTTTTTAATTGTTTTTTAATAAAATTAATATGTCTAATTTTAATAATTAATTAATTTACAATTCTAACCTATATTATATTAATTACATTAGATTTTCTACTAGGTTAAATTAAATTAAATATTTCATTGATTAGAAAAAATCAATGTATAAGATATATTTTAGTAGGTGTTCGATTAGATGTTCTATGTATTCAATCAAAATTATATTAAATATGTCACTGTTATTTTTAGAATAAAATTTATTCTTTAATTTTTTTTGACAAGATTTAATATAATTAATTTTATTAAATAATCAAATTACAATTTTGTTAAGTATTCTACTAATTATATTAGGTATTCAGTGTTCTACTAATTACATTAGGTGTTCTACTATGTTCTCAATCTTTAGCTTAAATCTAGTAGGTGTTCTACTATGTGTTCTATATATTCAACGAAATTATATTAAAAGTTTTACTGGTATTTTTCGAATAAAATTAATTTTTTAGTAAATTTAATATGTTCAAATTTTAATAAATAATAAATTTACAATTCTAACACGTGTTCTACTAATTATATTAGGTTTTCTACTAGGTGTTCTATGAGTATTAAATATTTTATTAATATATTTTTATAATTTAAAAATAAGGTTATTTTCTAGTAGGTATTCTGCTCGGTATTTAAATTTTTCTACATTTTCTACTTATTAATACATTTTGCAAAAGATTATTTTGAAAAAAAAAATTATTAGATGTTCTACTAGGTGTTTTTTAGTCAATTTAAATTTTGTAGTAATTCATTTTTATATTAAGATTATAGTAACTAAAATTTCATATTTTCAATTAAAATATAATTAGATAACAAAGGAAGTTTTTATATTAAGTTACATATCTTTTATAGTAATTACATGAATATACATAAATTAGATTTCCTTGAAAAGAAAATAGACATTCCATGCAATTATATATGAAAAGATTTTGAATTTATTGAAAATAGATAAGAACAATCTTGTTAAAATTGGCAAGTAAAATTTAGGAAATATTTCAAATATGCATTCATTAATGAGTAATTTGGTTTACTTTTATATGCTTTTTATTAGATTCTAACATATTTGATGAAATAGCATGGACCATCATATTGATATAAAATCAATGGATGAGAAAAGTTTCTTGGTTCTCTCCGAAAATTAGTTTTCTCTTGAGCAACTCCCTATATATGTCATTGCTCTATACAGAACACCCTTATATAACAAACAATAAAGAACACATTAGATCTAATAGATCCAATGGCCCCGCCAGGGGCACTAAATACAAAAAGTTGTTATTTTTTTACCCTCTATCCATCCAACAAAAAATAATAAAAAAAAATTTTAAAAAAAATTACTGTTTATGATGATGTCATGCTGACATCATCAGTGACGTCATCATGAACAGTAAATTTTTTTAAATTTTTTTAAATTTTTTTATTTTTATTTTTGCTGGATGGATAGAGGGTAAAAAAATAACAACTTTTTGTATTGGGTGCCATGACGGAACTCTTATATTAGATTAGATATGAGGTGTTCTTTATTATTTGTTATATAAGGTGTTTGTTATGGAGTGCAACTCTATATATATATATGGAGTACATAATTCTGCGAGAGAAGATGTTGTACCAAACATGCACGAACTTCTTAATGAATATTAGTATTTTACTACAAAATTCTTCTCAATGAATATTAGTATTTTGTTAGTATTTTACTACAAAATTCTTCTCAATGAATATTAGTATTTTACTAAAAAATTTGATACTATTATTAATCTACATGGGAAACAGTATCCACCAGAAAAAGGTTATTAATGATCATACCGTTAACATGGTTAGTAGTAGTTATTAATGATCAGGCGGTTATCAGCATTCACCAGAAAAAGGAGTCTTTTATCTTGATATATTGACTCTTTCTTTTGTGTACAAGTTGAAGCTTACAAAATCAGAAAACTTTAAACTAGGTTCAAGAGAATAGCTAGACAATATTCAATTTTGAACCATTACTCATACAAATGAAGACTCAGTTAAGGATCATCTGTGATATTTGATAAGCCTACCCTCTTATGCGTAATTTGTTCTCTACTCTCCATTTTCACACTGCTAATAATTTTTTCTAGACATTGGATCAGAAAGGAATTCTAACATTAAAATTCAGAAAGACAATGAGATATGCAAGGACAACAATCGATTAAACTTTAAAAGTTTTTTTTATATTTGTTGGAGCAAGAGGATGCTCAGTGCTTGATTATGTTGGAATACTGATTAAACTTTGCAAGTTTTTTGTATATTGTTGGAACAAGAGGACGCTTAGTGCTTGATTATATTGGAATTTGTGAAGGACACTCGGTGGTTGACTATGCTCTAATTTGTGAAGTGTTCAATTTTATAGGTGTGTTTACGGTTGTACCTTGCACATTTAGAGCAACTTCAATGGGGTTTCCAATTTTGAACCACTAAAATATACTAAAATAATGGTTACCCAAAATTAATATAGGGAACCAAAAAGCTATTTTACTCCAATGATAATCCCTATATTGGTTCCCTATGTTTTCAAAAGTAATATTTAATTAGTATTTTGAAATTTGAAATGCTAACGACTATATTTCAGCGGTTATAATTTTAACAGCTATATTCCAACGGTCATGTCCAACAACCATATTTCAACAGTCAATTCCAACGGCCATATTCCAACAGTTATATTTTAGCACTTATATATAGATGATATTTCAGTTAGAGCTTCCAACATACTATCCTATCTTACTTAAATTCATTCCATAATGTCAAATAATTTACGAATTATTCGTGAGTTGATGAATGCAGAAGAAGAAGAAGAAGCTCAAGCTATACTAGCGATGACCGATATTTCTTATCAATATCATCAACACCAAAGAGCAAATATGGTATCACGTCACGGCGGATCAGTAATAATCATCGCATGTTCAATCGGAATAGGAAATAAGGTCATGCTAGACTTTATAATGATTGCTTTTCTGATACTCCAACATATCCGGAGGAAGCTTTTCGTGGAAGATTTCGGATGCGTTGATCATTATTTTTACGAATTCAAGAAGCTGTTGAAATCCATGATAATTATTTTACTCAAAGAAGTGATATTGTGGGAGTTCGTGGATTATCCTCTTTGTAAAAGATGATAGCTGCACTAAGGATGCTATTGATGATTATGTAAGAATTGGCAAAAGCACAACAATCGAGAGTTTGAAAAAATTAGTTAAAGCAATTGTCGAAATATTTGGCGAAAAATATTTGAGGTGACCAAAGAATGAAGATGTGGCTAAATTATTGGCCGAAAACAAACGTCGGGCTTTCCTGAAATGTTAGGCAGTATTGATTGTATGCATTGGAAGTGGAAAAATTGTCCATCTGTATGGCAAGGTATGTTTATAGGTCATATTCGTGAACCCACTATTATCTTAGAAGCAATAGTTTCAAAAGACCTTTGGATTTGGCATGCCTTTTTTGGATTACCTGGATCGTTAAATGATATTAATGTGTTATATCGATCCAATCTATTTGAAGAATTAGCAGAAGGCCGTGGACCAGGAGTGAGATACATTATCAACGGGCACGAGTATAATATGGGATATTATCTTGTTGATGGTATATATCCATCTTGGCCTACGTTTGTTAAACTATTCCATCCCCTCAAGGAAACAAAAAAAAAAAGAATTTTGCAGCTGTACAAGAAGCTGCCAGAATAGATGTTGAGCGGGCATTTGGAGTGTTGCAAGCTCGGTTTGCAATGATACGTGGACCATCACGTTTTTGGGATGTCAACACAATGAAACATATTATGACGGCTTGTATAATTTTGCACAATTTGATCGTCGAAGACGAGAATTGCATCTTTCAAGTGAAAACTATGATTTTGATGAATATGTACCTCTCGGTTCTACTAGTCACACTCGTACGAGGGATTTCAAAGAATTTATACAGGTGCATCAACAAATTCGGGACAGAAAGACTCATATTTAGTTGTAAAATGATCTTGTGGAACACATTTGGGAGATTTATGGTATGGAAATGGAGTAGTTAATTATTGGTTGCTGTGAATTACCAATTATGGTCATGTACCCAACTATTTATAAGTTTCTTTTCTATAATTATATTGTGATGTACTATTGTAGTTTGTCTTCTTTTTTTTTTTATCATGTATTGTTTCGACATTTAATAAAAAGTTTGATTAAGTACATAGTTCAAAATCCAAGAATAAATCCAACACATGTTATTACAAAATAAGTAAGTGTTCATCAAATTTTAACGTACTTAACCTAACTAAATCCTCTTTTTTAAAATGTCAATTTTGAGAGATTTATAATACTCCGCGAGGGGTGCCTCCATGGTACTAGTATCAATGCCCAAGATGGACATTTCATACATTCAATATTCTCGTTCCTCCTTTGCTCTCTCTCGTTCCTCCCTTGCTTTCTCTCGTTCCTTCGCTGCCTTAAACCTTTATTTCTCAAGATCAATCATTTGCTGAATTTTTTCATATCTCGCTTCAGACAACTTACTCACTATGTCTTTCACTTGGGTTAAAGCTGTAATGAATTCAACCCCTTTTGTATCATGTTCAACAATTTTTAAACGTTTAGCATTTACCCATTGGTCTTTCCATTCTTTCTTCACTTTCTGCGACAGGAGTGCTAATAAACTGATTTTGAGTACTTGCAGAAGATGCTGGGCTTTCAAGAGGAGATTTCCTAGTTTTTTTTTCCAAAGTTGAACTGAATTTTGGACATTTCCACAATTCTGTCCAACAATGTATCAACCGGAAGGTTTTCTATTGCAAGGTTGAATACATTGTCATTGCGTTGCGTACCTATGCAATGAAGCTCAGAATTTATAAGAGGGAAGATAATTCAATAAACTTTTAAGTAATAATTAAGCTGCTATGAAACATCTGTTAGTTGCATTAAACTGAGTATCAGATAGTTGCTAGTGGAATTGAGCTCCACTGAATGTGACCAAAAGACCAACTAGCTGGAGCATAATTGTTTGACAACACTATACTTTTACGACTATAATGCCTAGACAACTTGATCAAAACAGCAGACATCCAGAGCTGCAAACATAGAATTCCACTAACCTGGAGCCTCAATCACAACATGTCTGCAATTTTTATGGTAACCAATTTTAAAATTACATACAAATACAATCTATCTGGTATTTAGACACACAAACTGACCTGGTCAACTCTTAGATTTTCAGTACTTATGAGTTAATATTAAATTTATTATACATTTATTTAACTATATAAAAGATGGTAGTACAAAATATAAACCACTAGCTAACTATTTTTCTCGAACTTGATTGTAATGCCAAACAAATTTGGACACCGAAGAATTTATGACGGACCACCGATGAGATAATGAATTAGCTGTCCGGTCACTTGAAAATGTTTTGTTCTCATCATAAAAGGCTGCAATTCTTTCCCAATAAGTTTGATGTGTTTGATTACTTCCTTGTATTGGATCCATGCTTATATTTCGTTAAGCGGAAACAAGTAGCATATCCTCCTCGGTAGAAAAAATAGTAGCTCAACCATTTTTTTGTTGAGTACATTCTTGTGTACTAAATGTAGGTATTTCGGTGGGAATTTGAGTTGAAACAATATCATCAACTTCGTAAACGTTTCCATTAAACAAAGACGTAAAATATGACATTTTTCACCACCTGTAAAACCAAAATAAATTGAGTTTATGATTATAAAAATGGCAAGAACTCATGTGCACAAAATTGAGTTCAACGTAGTTTTCCTCATTTGACCAGTTTTTGTATGTACTGCTATAAAAACCAAATCGCATATCCTTATTTCAAATTATGTAATGGTATAAATTATGTTTCTGTTTAAAATTTATGTCCTCAACAAGAAATGTTTGCAAAACATTAAAAAACAGGCATGGAAAGATAATTCATAAGAACCTTTGTTCATCAAGTTGCTTCAAATTCATACATGATCTCTCAAATGTCTTTATTGTCACCAAAGATTTGGATACATTGAACAAGCAAGTAGACTACATAATCAATCCTAACTACGATAACAGAGCACTTCAATAAACCAACTTAAACCTTTAATCTTGCAAATTTGAAGACACAAAAACACAACACTTTCTTACACTTTATCTTATGTTTAGAGAGAACCAAATCAACTAACAAAGCCTATTTTCTCTAATGAGTACTGCAAGGTTTCTTGGTATAAGGCTCAAAAGCAAAAAACTCCTATACCAATTCCCACGATAATGAGATGATAATTAAAATGTCTGAATCTAAACCAACCGCAACATATATCTTCAATTAAAACCCACTAAATCACTTCAACACACCAACCCAATTAGTACACAAAAATAAAAATCAAATCTTTAAATAAGAAGACCAAGAATTTCATAAAGTTTAACAGAACAGAGAATTTAGAGATGTAAAAGGGGTTTATTTGCATACTTAATCATGCTTAATTACTGTAAAATTCGAACACATATATAGATACATATAGGAATATCTTGGATTTGTTATTTAAAAAGAATATAAATAAGTTAGGGTTTATACCTTAAGCAAACAAGTCTTGAATTGATGAAGGAGAAGGACTGTTGGGATAAGAGGCAGGAGAGGGAATAAAGTGGCCACTGAAAGCGGGAGATGAGCTGGGAAATTTAGGGGTGTGAATTTTGGTCCCCAAAATAAGGGACTGGGTTTTCTCCCCGCTAAAAATTATAGGGGATGGGGAGCAGCATTTTTAGGGGATGAGGAGCAGCGTTGGAGACTGAATTTTGTAAATACAACCCTTATATTTGTCTACGGAAGTTTAATATAGGTAAGGAAGGTGAGCGTTGGAGTTGCTTTTAGCCTCTTACTATCTTACTATACTAATATATACAATACCTAAATTATCCACAAGCATATAATAATAATTCGTAAGTATGTGAAGAAATTTGTTTAGAAAATAAGAAAGAGGATATGCCCGTGGGTTCTAAAATGAGGAAATAATATTTGTATTGTTATAAATTACTAGATATAATAACTGTAAAGGAGCTACTAATATATTACTACTTGAACAAAGAGAGAGAGAGAGAGAAAGAGAGAGAGAGAGAGAGAGAGAGAGAGAGAGAGCAGATGAGAAAGAAGATAAGAGCATAGAAAGGATTGCTCGGTGCATTATTTCCATTACCGGATGAATCTATTTATAGGCAAGAGAGCAAGCAAAGGAATTAAATGAAGTGCAACATTTTCTTTACCTATGCCTAGCTTAACTATTTACCATTGATTGTAATGGAAATCAATTATAACACTTCCCTTTGATTGGCATTACATTGTGGATCATAGATTGCCTCATTAAAACCTTGTTAAAGAAAAACCCAGTGGGATAAAAACTTTGACGAAGGAAAAAGAGTACAATTTCCCCTTGGAATAAACTAATTATTCACTAGAGTTTTGTTGCAACAAGTCCTTGAGTCGACGCATTCCAATGTTATGTCGTAGCTTCCTGAATGTTGAATTCGGTAATGATTTTGTGAATAAGTCGACAAGGTTGTCACATGAACGAATTTGTTGTACATTGATTTCACCATTCTTTTGTAGCTCATGAGTGTAGAAGAATTTTGGTGAAATGTGCTTCGTTCTGTCTCCTTTGATATAACCTTCCTTGAGTTGATCAACACATGCAGTGTTATCTTCAAACATAACAGTGGGATTTCTTGTGATGTCCGATAATCCACATGATTCTTGAATATTCTTGATGATAGACCGCAACCAAACACATTATCTACTGGCTTCATGAATTGCAATTAGTTCTAATTGATTTGATGAGGTTGCCACTGTAGTTTGCTTTGTGGATTTCCAGGAAATGGCTGTACTGCAATATGTAAACACATATCCAGTTTGTGATTTGCCAAAATGAGGATATGACAAATATCCAACATCTGCATATTGATAAATGGATTTTATATCCATTTAGAGCATTCTAATTCGGCTTAAATTGATTGCTTTGGCCTCAAGTTTGTGGTAGTTTTGATGTGTTTTGCTTAATTGTGCAGGGTTGAAGAAATGTCGATTAAAGGTGTAGTTTCCGTTGTTATTTGGAGTTGATTTATGATATGGAATGAAGAATGGAGGCTAAGGTCAACTACCAAGAAGTATACAAGTCATTAAGGATGAAAGACGGAAGCTCATGCAAAAGGAATTGAAGAAAAAGCTTAAAAATCGAAGAATAATCAATTTTCGCAGATCGGGACCAAGCCGGGAGCCCCAATTGGCGCCCCAGCACTGTTTTATGCAGATTGAGTTGGCGCCTCAGGCGCGGACGGCGCCCCAGCGCGGCGGGCGAAAAATCAGCCAGAATTTCTGATTTTGTTTTGGTCATATCTTGAGTTCTATAAGTCCGTTTTGGACGATCTTACAGTCCACGCGAAGCTAACGAGATTCTCTATCATTCTAAAGTGGTCCAGATGTCCACTTACAACTGGAACGGCCCAGAAATATTGAAGAAAAGTCAGCTACAAATTTTCCTTAAAAACAGAATCAGTTTAGGAAACGTATTATGTGCCGAACTGCAGAAATTCAACTTTGACAAGGAAATAGCTATAATTCCTACTTCTAATAAGTATGGTAATTGCTTTGGGTGGCTAGAACATTCCAGAATTAGATCTACACATGGAATTTGCAATTCTATTCTCATTCAAGAACGGAAATTGCCAATCTTCTATTCCAACTCTAAAAAGGCAATTGCTTGGTGGACAAGACTTATAGAGCCTATATAACACATCCTACCAGTGTAATTTAGTACACCATTACATATCAATTACTCTAGTTTATTTGTATACTTTTCATACTTTGTTTTATCATGGTGTCACTTGATCCCATGATGACGAGAGGTTCGATTATGAACTAATCGTTGTCATGGGATTCTAACGGATTTATTTATGGAGCTTTAGTATCTTGATTGCTTTAAAGATCTGTGTGTGATGTATATTTGATATCCTCGTATGGTTATGCTTACTTGATAGATGCGTCATGAACATCTAATTTGTTAATCTCTTGTGAAGTGAAAGTGGATCTTGAGATTTAGAACTTGCCATGCTAGCATAGGTTCATGATTGTTTATCAACATGATTCGTAGTATGAGATGAAAATACTTATATTGCCCTATGTGATCTTTATGGATAACTTGTTCTTCAACCGTTATGTTTTCAAATTCTATAGACAGATAGGGTCTAAGCATAATTGGTGTCTATTCATCTTCTATCTCTTTTGTGGATGTATGTTTAGTTTGGTATACGTATGCTGACAAGTAGCGTGTACTTGTTTCGTGTTATCCGATCAGATATCATAACCATTGCATATAGTGATTAAAGGCGTCAGATCTAAGCGAAGTATGTAATGAAGTTAGGATCCCATGTTACTCTTGTAGACGTAATTCAATTTCAATTCTCGTTAGTTAGTTAATTCTTATTTGTTAATTTACTTCTTAGTTAATTATAGTTAGTAAAAACTTAATATTGTTAATTGTCTTAGCAGTGCATAATAACCATACATTGTTGCATAGGTACAAAACTGAATTGAAACCTAAGATCTCTGTGGGAACGAACTTGACTTCTATCTGTATTACTTGTGACCACGTACGCTTGCGTGATTTTGTGTTAACAAGTTTTTGGCGCCGCTGCCGGGGATCATCGGTGTTTTATTTTTGGTTTATGTGCTTGTCAATAGTGGTCGTTAGAGTTCACTGACTCAGATTTTTTCTTACCAATCTTGTTTAGTTTGGTGTGTTCAGGTACTTGAGTTTTTGAAGATGGCATGCGAGGAGTTGCCATGGTGGGCATATTCGAGGACATCTATGCCTTATCAATGTGAGTGGTGTTTGGGCGTGCATGATCCCTCACAATATTGTTACTACGAAGGAGTTGATCCATATGTCACTTATGAGGAACAACCATATTTTCCATACCATCCTCAACAGTACCAGCAAGATGTTCCAGATAGGTCATATTTCTTTGGAAGTGAAGAGTTTCAACATCAGCAACCTACTCCTACTTTTAAATCAGATGAGGTTGATGATATGGAGGAGCTTAGGAGTCTTGTAAAGAGTAACGAGGAGTCTTTAAAATCTTTGGAGACACTAGTTGCTCAAGCTGTGAGATCATTGGAACAAGAGACTCTGGAGGAGATTAGGATGCGTGTATAGAGTAACGAGGCGTCTATCAAATCTTTGGAAACAATAGTTGCTCAAGTTAGGAGTGCCTTGGAACAAGAGAATCAACAATTCATACCAGAGGCAATTCCAGAAAATAACGGTGACTTGGAGCAAGGTACTGCATGCATAATTGAAGAAGACAAATTCCAAGAGGAGGTGAGTGTTCACAAGCCATGTGAGGAATTTGATCAAGCTAGTGAGGTGGATAATTTGGAAAGGGCACAATTTGAGACAGACACTGATGAGCTGCACAAATTTCAAGAATTGGTATGTGCGTTCCAAGAGGCTGATGATCATGGGACAGATGCAGGTCTTCTACTTGTCTCAAAGTATGAAGATGGAGGTAGCACATTAGAGCCAATGGAGGAAGTTCTTTTTGAGGAACCAAAGGCTTCAGCAACTTACATTTATCCTCCTCCATTTTATTCAACCGAAGCCCGCGAGTGTGTGTTGTTCTACAAATTGACAGATTTTGGGTCAACAGAAGAAGGCATTGGAACATGACATATTTGTTATACGAATAGCCCAAGCGAGGATAAGGGGCAGAAAGTGTGCCGCTGTGATGACGATGAAGTTTCACGAAGAGATGACCAGGCAAACTATTATCATCCTTAATGGAGGCTTGGAAGTAACGTCAAGCTATTGACGTTAAATAAGCGCTTCTTGGGAGGCAACCCAAGGTATGTTTTCTACTTTCCCTCGTATTTACTTCCATTCAATGAGGACATTGAATATTTTAAGTTTGGGGGTGGTTTGAGGGATAAGTAGTGTATGTAGTTGTGATTGTTAGTCATTGTGTTCATATAGGATTTCATAATTTGCATATTAGTAGTAGTAAATTATGCATTTATGTTTGTGATATCTACTTTTGTTTCATATAGGACATTCTGTTTTTATATATCATGTGAGTTCATAATAGTTTGCATTTGCACCCATGCTTGATAGGAATTTTGTGTTGTTGACGCTTATGATTGAGAAGTGATATGCTTTGTTCTTGTGCACACACATACACTAGTAAGTTGAAGCTAGTAGACTTATTGAATGTTGTAAGTGATTAGAAGGACATGAATATGTGCAAGATGATTTAGTTTGCATGCTTTGAATACAAGTAGGTGCGTTAGAGAGATTTTTGCTTGGGATTGAGTATGTTTTTCCTACCAAGTGAGATTTTGAGCCTTATTGCATATGTGTTGCATATTATTCGTTTGCTTGAGTGTCCACGGATTGTTTGCATTGCTAGCAGTTGTTTGAGGTCTTTCTTGAAACGCATGACATTATTTGACGATTAAAATGATAAAGACATTTAGGAATAACCACATATTTTCCCATATTACTACACCATGTTTACATGATCAATTAGTTAACCCGTTGAGCTTAATCCTATTTTTTCGGTGACATACCACATTACTTGCCTAGACTTTTTCTTGTATTGGCCTTACATTAATTTGAACCCGCATTGTCAAAGGCTAGTAGAGTGCTTCAGGGAGTAATAAGGTGTGCAAGAAAGGGTTTATTGTTGGTCATAAGTTTGGGGGAAATATTGAAATTTGGAAATTGGGTTTGGTTGTTGCTTGATAGTCGGCATATGTAATAAAATCGTGGGATCATTATTATTGTCTATATTATTGTTGCTTTAGCTCTCGGGAAAAAAAAAGAAAAAGAAAAAAAAAACAGAAAAAAAAGAGAAAAAAAAAAAGAAGAGAAAAAAAATATATATATCATGAGAGCATGTTTGTGTTTATTGTGATCCCACTTTAGTCGACTATTCGAGTGTTTTTGTTGCATAAAATTATGGGGGGAAAATAGGTGATTGTGTATGATTATTAAGTTCCTACTAGCTTTTGACACTTCACCTGTTTTGGCTTCTTTGACATACCTTGTCCCTAGCCCCGTTACAACCCAAATAAAGACCTTTTGATTATCGTCATTGATGTATGTTGTGTTAAGAGTTAGATTGATACCAAATGTCAAGCATGCTTATGATTTTGTTGGAATTGAGTGATACACTTACCCTTGTTCTTGAGTGAATATTCTTTTATGAGTGAATTGTGAGTGTTTGCTTGTTTTTGCGTATGAGATCCCGAGTTTTGTCTCAAAGATGTGCTCTTGTAGGCTTAGCATGGTTACTAACTTATTCTTACACTTGACATGGACTTGTGAGAAATTATGCATGTTCATTGAGTAGACTATGTGAATACTTGCACTTTCGACACCAAGACATTGCGTATTTACTTTGATTCTTAAGTTGATATGGCATGAGAGGATCTGAAGGTATGCTAGGATATTAATTGCATTTTCATAATAGTTGCAGTCATGCATTGCATTGCATTGGATTTTGTGGGTACATTCGCTATAGGGCCTCACGAGACCTTACTCATCCACTAGAGCTGCCTAGGGGTTTAAAGGGCTTGTTCCATATGCCAAATGCAACCGTGATCACCTACGGAAGTGGTACTAGTTAGTTAGTTGTAATTGTATATGCTTGAGGACAAGCATCGGTTTAAGTTTGGGGGTGTGATAAATGGATTTTATATCCATTTAGAGCATTCTAATTCGGCTTAAATTGATTGCTTTGGCCTCAAGTTTGTGGTAGTTTTGATGTGTTTTGCTTAATTGTGTAGGGTTGAAGAAATGTCGATTAAAGGTGTAGTTTCCGTTGTTATTTGGAGTTGATTTATGATATGGAATGAAGAATGGAGGCTAAGGTCAACTACCAAGAAGTATACAAGTCATTAAGGATGAAAGACGGAAGCTCATGCAAAAGGAATGGAAGAAAAAGCTTAAAAATCGAAGAATAATCAATTTTCGCAGATCGGGACCAAGCCGGGAGCCCCAATTGGCGCCCCAGCGCTGTTTTATGCAGATTGAGCTGGCGCCTCAGGCGCGGACGGCGCCCCAGCGCGGCGGGCGTGCGGGTGAAAAATCAGCCATAATTTCTGATTTTGTTTTGGCCATATCTTGAGTTATAGAAGTCCGTTTTGGACGATCTTACAGTCCACGCAAAGCTAACGAGATTCTCTATCATTATAAAGTGGTCCAGATGTCCACTTACAACTGGAACGGCCCATAAATATTGAAGAAAAGTCAGCTACGAATTTTCCTTAAAAACAGAATCAGTTTAGGAAACGTGTTATGTGCCGAACTGCATAAATTCAACTTTGACAAGGAAATTGCTATAATTCCTACTTATAATAAGTATGGTAATTGCTTTGGGCGGCTAGAACATTCCAGAATCAGATCTACACATGGAATTTGCAATTCTATTCTCATTCAAGAACGGAAATTGTCAATCTTCTATTCCAACTCTAAAAAGGCAATTGCTTGGTGGACAAGACTTACAGAGCCTATATAACACATCCTACCATTGTAATTTATTACACCATTACATATCAATTACTCTAGTTTATTTGTATTCTTTTCATACTTTGTTTTATCATGGTGTCACTTGATCCCATGATGACGAGAGGTTCGATTATGAACTAATCGTTGTCATGGGATTCTAACGGATTTATTTATGGAGCTTTAGTATCTTGATTGCTTTAAAGATCTGTGTGTGATGTATATTTGATATCCTCGTATGGTTATGCTTACTTGATAGATGCGCCATGAACATCTAATTTGTTAATCTCTTGTGAAGTGAAAGTGGATCTTGAGATTTAGAACTTGCCATGCTAGCATAGGTTCATGATTGTTTATCAACATGATTCGTAGTATGAGATGAAAATACTTATATTGCCCTGTGTGATTTTTATGGATAACTTGTTCTTCAACCGTTATGTTTTCAAATTCTATAGACATATAGGGTCTAAGCATAATTGGTGTCTATTCATCTTCTATCTCTTTTGTGGATGTATGTTTAGTTTGGTATACGTATGCTGACAGGTAGCGTGTACTTGTTTCGTGTTATCCGATCAGATATTATAACCATTGCATATAGTGATTAAAGGCGTCAGATCTAAGCGAAGTATTTAATGAAGTTAGGATCCCATGTTACTCTTGTAGACGTAATTCAATTTCAATTCTCGTTAGTTAGTTGATTCTTATTTGTTAATTTACTTCTAAGTTAATTATAGTTAGTAAAAACTTAATATTGTTAATTGTCTTAGCAGTGCATAATAACCATACATTGTTGCATAGGTACAAAACTGAATTAGAACCTAAGATCTCTGTGGGAACGAACTTGACTTCTATCTGTATTACTTGTGACCACGTACGCTTGCGTGATTTTGTGTTAACACATATCCAATCAACTGAGATGTCGAATTTTTTGGGAAGAATTACCCAAAATCAACTATTCCACGAAGATAATGGAATATATGTTTGATCCCATTCTAATGTCTGTCCATCGGAGCAGAGCTAAACCTAGCCAATAAATTCACAGCAAATGCAATATCTGGCCTTGTATTATTCGTAAGATACATAAGTGCACCAATTGCACCAAGATATGGAATTTCAGGACTAAGAACATCTTCATCATCTTCTCATGATCGAAATGGATCTTTATTAGGTTCTAAAGATCTAACCACCATTGGAGTGGTCAAAGGATGAGATTTATCCAAGTAAAATATGCTCAAAACCTTTTCTGTATACGTGGATTAGTGAAGGAAAATTCCTGATGACAGGTGCTCGACCTGTATACCAAGACAATATTTTGTCTTTCCAAGATCTTTCATTTCAAATTCTGTCTTTAGATATATGACAACATCATCAACCTCTGTAGCTGTTCCTACAAGATTTAAATCATCCACATATACAGCAATGATCACAAAACCAGATTGCGATTTCTTAATAAAAATGCATGGACAAATCTGATTACTAATATACCCATTCTTTTGTAAATAACGACTAAGTCTGTTATACCACATACAACCAGATTGTTTCAGTCCATACAATGATCGTTGAAGTTTAATGGAGTATATATGACGTGGTTTCTTGAACTCATCCATTTTCAACCCTTCTGGGATTTTCATAAAAATTTCACTATCAAGTGAACCATATAGGTATGCAGTAACGACGTCCATAAGACGTGTTTCCAGTTTTTCATTTGATGCCATACCTAATATGAAACGAAAAGTAATTCCATCCATTACTAGCGAGTATGTCTCTTGATAATCAATGCCAGGCCTTTGAGAAAACCCTTGAGCCACAAGTCGGGCTTTGTATCTCATTATCTCATTCTTTTCATTTCATTTTCTTACAAATACCCATCTATTTCCAACAGGGTTCACACCAATTGGTGTTTGGACAACAATTCCAAATACTTCTCTTTTACGCAATGAATTTAATTCTGTTTGAATTGCGTCTTTCCATTTTAGCCAGTCTTTTCTTTGACGGCATTCATCCACACTTTATGGTTCAGGATCAGAATTTATATCGAAATCCAATGCCGCAGAATACACAAATACATCATCGATTATGGCTTTACTTCGATCCCATAATTTCATGTCATGCACATAATTTATTGAAATTTCATGATTACTTAATCCCTCATCTTTAGGGATTGGAATCTCTTCAGGAGATAATACCACTTCGGGGGTATTTGCTACTTCTGGAGCATGTGCCACTTCAGGGGCATTTTTCTTTGTTTTTCATTTTCGTGGTGAAACATCTTTTGCACCGACCGGTCTACCACGCTTCAGGCGCGGATTTGATTCCGTAACCAATTCTTTTGTGTTTGATTTTTGAATTGGTACATCTATTCTAGCTAAAGTATTTACTGCAGGTATATGAGATTTTATAATTTTTCTAGAATCGTTAAATGCGTCAAGCATTTGGTTTGCGATATTTTGCATATGAATAATCCTTTTACTTTAGTTTCACATTGACCGGTGCGTGGATCTAGAAAATGTAATCCCGATGCATTCCATGTAATGTCATGATTAACTTTATTCGAATATTTTTCTCCCCCTAAAGGAGGAAACACTGACTCATCAAAATGACAATCTACATATCTTACGGTAAATAAATCTCCAGTTAGTGGTTCAAGATATCTAATTATAGATGTCGAATCAAAACCAACGTAGATACTTATTCTTCTTTGAGCTCCCATCTTCGATCTTTATGGTGGAGTAATCGGAACATATACGGCACTTCCAAAAATTTTGAAGTGAGAGATATTAGGAATTGGCCAAGTACTAGTTGTAGTGGAGAATATTTGTTATAGGCAGTTGGTCTAATCCTAATAATATTGGCAGCGTGAAGTATTGCATGACCCCAAACGGGTGTTGGTAATTTTGCTTTCAACAATAGTGGTCTTGCAATAAGTTGAAGTCTTTTGATAAAGGACTCAGCTAATCCATTTTGTGTATGTACATGAGGAACTGGGTGTTCAACTGAGATTCCTATAGACATGCAATAGTCAACAAATGTTGCAGATGTGAACTCGCCGGCATTATCTATGCGAATTGACTTGATGCAATGATCTGAGAATTGAGCTCGTAATTTGATTATTTGGGCAAGTAATTTTGCAAAAGCATCATTACGAGTTGAGAGAAGACAAACATGAGATCATCTAGTTGAGGCATCAATTAATACCATGAAATACCTAAATGGGCCAGAAGATGGGTGGATAGACCCATATATGTCGCCTTGGATCCTTTCAAGAAAATTTGGACTCTCAAGCTGAACTTTAGTAGGAGATGGCCGAGTAAGCAATTTTCCTAAAGAACATGTTGAACAAGGAAGGTCATTGCTTGAAAGAACTTTAAGATCTCTTAGAGGATGACCAGTAGATTTTTCTATAATGCAATGCATCATAGATATACCAGGATGACCTAATCTTTCATGCCAAAGTGTAAATGATTTTGGGTCTACTAGTTTCGAAGCAATGACATTGTGTGACTCAATGGCTCTAATTTTCATCATATATAATCCTGAGGAAAGTGAGCTAAACCTTTCTAAGATTTTCTTGTTGCTAGAATTAGCTGAAGTGATAAGAAGATATTCTTTACCAGCCTCGAAAGTGGTTTAGATGTGAAAACCGTTGAGTTGGATATCCTTAAAACTAAGAAGATTTCTAGTGGACTTACTAGAAAATAATGCATTTGTAATACGTGAGTGTGTACCATTAGGTAAGATAAAACTAGCTTCTCCAAAACCCTCGATTATATTAGATACACCATATATGGTTCCAACTTGTGCTTCGATTTTGGTTAGAAGGGTAAAATATGAGTTGTGCCACAATCAGCAATGCATATCTCCTCAAAAACCATTCTGTGTATAATTAAGAAACACTTTTATTCGATAGAAAACATAACACACTACATAGGTTAAACAAGATAATACACACTATTATAGTAATTTTATGAAACTAATCTTCAGCCTCCCATATGGGAGTTTCATTAGGTTCATTCGGACCATTAATGCTTATTCCTCCAGTTGTAACTATCGGGGAATCATCTAGGTTATTGTTGGCGAAATTGGTTTCCACCATTTTTCCTTTTGACTTCTGAGATGATTGGTATAGATCAACAAGATGTTTTGGGATATGACAATTACGTGCCCAGTGTCCTTTCATTCCACACTTATGGCATGTATTATCCATTTTCTCCCTATGGTGCCTTTCTTTTGCTATGTTCAGATTGCCACTTCTGGTGACCAGAGCTGTTATAAGGATGAAAGTGCCCGTGACCTCGACCTCGTCCACGGTATCGACCTTGGCCTCGTCCACCTCTATGCCCTTTTCCACGTACATTCTGCTTGAATGACATGTTATTTACTTCAGGTAAAGGGGCAGATCCCGTTGGACGAGATCGATGATTCTTAATCACCAATTCATGATTCTGTTCAGCAACAAGGAGAGTTGATAGAAGATCCCTGAACTTGGTGAATTTGCGCTCCCTATACATCTCAACTAAGTTGATATTATTGGGGTGAAAAGTTGATAATGTTTTATCGATTTTTCTTTTCTCAGTAACTTTCTCACAGCACATAATGAGTCTAGAACTTATCTTGAATAAAGCAGAACTATATGCCCGAACACTCTTAAAATCCTGAAGTCGTAGATTAGCCCAATCATTTTCAGGTACAGGCAGATAAACTAGTTTCTGGTGGTCAAACCTATCTTTTAGATTTTCCCATAAAATATAAGGATCCTCGACTTCTAGGTATTCAGATTTTAAATCTTCGTGCATGTGGTGTCGGAGAAAAATACTAGAGGTAAAGTTTTCTTCAGCCGTGGCTGTATTTTCTGCCTTTATCGTATCGCTTAATTTCTTTGAATCAAGATGCAATTTTACATCTTGTACCCATGACAAATAATTATCTCCAGAAATATCCAACGCAACGAACGATAAGCTTGTAAGGTTTGTCATACTAAATCTGAATTTAACACACAAATTATTAAACTTAAATTATCAATATAAATATTACATAAATCCTAGTTAATTGGGTGCGTTAACAGATACGCAATGATAAATGTATATATCATTATTATTATTATTGATATTATAAACAGATCTATGTATAGAACAACAAATGGATTTTCACTCGCCATACGGACGTCTACGTATACAGGATATCTTCAATTGATAAATATATTTAGGTAGAAAATCCTGCATAAGTTAGTTCGTGCACAAAGATTATTTTACGATAAATAATAATCATAAAAATTTTCCCACAATATCTTTCGACGAATGGTACCATTTTAGCAATAGTGTAGATAAAGGTCAGTTAATATATAACAATAATTGATATATCAATGATAATATAATTAAAAGGTTCCCACAATATTTCGGTATTACACAAAATTAAATGGTACCGTTTTTAGTAGGCGGTGCTCCGACCATATATATATATTAGTTATTAGTAAGCGGTGCTCCAACCATATATATATATATAGGCCTTTGCTCCATACAGAACACTCTTATATAACAAACAACAAAGAACACCTTAGATCTATTAGATCCTTTGGCCCCGCCAGGGGCACCCAATACAAAAAGTTATTTTTTTTACCCTCTATCAAGTCTGCAAAAAAAATATTAAAAATTACTGTTCACTGATGACGTCACCATGACGTCATCAATGAACAGTAAATTTTCAATTTTTTTTTGCTGGTTTGCTAGAGGGTAAAAAATAACAACTTTTTGTATTGGGTGCTATGGCGGAACTCTTAAATTATATTAGATATGAGGTATCATTTATTGTTTGTTATATAAGGTGTTTGCTATGGAGTGCAACTCTCTCTCTCTCTCTCTCTCTCTATATATATATATATATATATATATATATATAACCAACCTTAGAATAAAAACTAGGAACCTACACTAAATAAATTATATTTCATTTATTTTAATGGCCCCGTTAGGGGCACCTTCACAAAAAACGTTTAAAATTCTTGGTTCTATTCAAAAAAAATATAAAAAAAAATAAAAAAATTTTAAAAAAAAGTTACTGTTCACGTACCACGTCATCACGTGAACAGTAACTTTTTTTTTTAAAAAAAATTTTTATTTTTTTATATTTTTGTTGAATAAAGACAATAATTTTAAACGTTTTTTGTATTGGAGTACCCCTAATTTGGTCATTAGATTAGCTTGAAATATTTAATTTAGGTTTAGTTTCTAGTTTCTATTCTAAGTTAGTTTCTATTAGAACAAGACCCTATATATATATATATTAAAATAAAACTATACCTTCTCAGCTCCGGCAGGACTTCATGCTGATAACGTGTTATAAATTACTAGATATAATAACTGTAAAGGAGCTACTAATATATTACTACTTGAACAAAGAGAGAAAGCAGATGAGAAAGAAGATAAGAGAGCATAGAAAGAATTGCTCGATGCATCATTTCCATTACCGGATGAATCTATTTATAGGCAAGAGAGCAAGCTATGAAATTAAATGCAGTGCAACATTTTCTTTACCTATGCCTAGCTTAATTATTTACCATTGACTTAATAGCAATCAATTATAACATGTATTTGTGTGGTTGTATACGAGATATTACAATGGAGTGCATTTTAGAATCAGTTCTCTGCTAAATTATAAAACAAGGACTTGATCATCTCAACAAACTGATATGCCCATCTTTCACATACTTTTGATTAATCCTATAATAGCTTTAACCTTACAAACTGATAGGTAAAAATATGTTAAAAAGAAGAGATTATTATCTTATCAAGGAGGGTGCAAATTTAACATGACATCATCCTTCAATTTGGTCGACACCATAGCTAACTGACTCAAATCCTTTGCAGGTTCCTTTCTTCCCACAAAGACTGCAATCCCAGAGACTAGTAGAAGAAGTCCTTAGTCCCGACGAGGACAGAATATTGAAATTGCTCTACTTTTGGAGATAAGGTTTGGCATATTCTTTTCACATTGTACTAGTATTATGAGGCTGTTTAGTTAGGGACCTAGGGTAGGCTCTATTTGAATCTTCCTAATAAAAATGGGGAAGATTTTCCATTTTTTTTTTTTTTTTTTTTTTTATATGTAAGCAAGATTTTCCAACTTAATTTGGCATATCTGTTGACTTTTATTTTATGTATTTTTTTTTCTTTGCCTAAGCGAACAATGCACAATACAAATAGATGCGATAAGCACAAATAGTTGCTTAATATAACTGCCTTGTTCAATCATATGGTTCCCAAGATAATCATATGCCAAAATAATCATTGGATAAATTTTACTGAATTTGTAAGATGTTATGCTACAACAACATTGGCTATATTAATAAAAATTATATATACAGTTTTCCTACAATTCTTGATAAGTTCGATAAATTTGACCAATGAAAAAGTTGACTATAATTTTACATGGTTGGGAATTCAAAATTTATACAACTTATCTAAAATATTTGCAAGGTAGAACTTTTTTGCTAAGGACCTCTCTCATTAGAAATGTTCTTAATGATAATTTGGCATTTCACTATAATAGGCAAAACATAACTACTGTTTCTTGCAAAGACGAAAGGTCAAATTTTCTAAAAACTGTGATTCTTGTCGATGTGCACAGTAATTAGTTGTTGTAAATTGATCAAACCAGTCCTTTCATAAAGACAGATAAAAATGAGAAAAGCCATTAAAAATGAACTGGGTACAGAAAAAGATGCAGACCAGTTTTACAAGAGTAACCTTTTGACCAAATTTGTTAGGAGTGGCACAAGAGCAAAGTACTCGCCAGAAAAACAAGAAGATTGATGTAAATGGGTGGGGCTTGAGTTATCCCCATTCACATGTTCTTCTGCAATCTTCAACTCTATCATTGCCCCCACACCCACCCATCACTCAACCCTACCCACAGGCCACACCTAATTCACACACTATTGCTTTTTTCCTGCCTCAAGCCTGTTTACATTTTGGGTAAATAGTGCATGCATATTACAAAATTAATAATATTGAATAATTAAAATATTATTTCCTTTATCTTATTTCTAATTACAAAATTATTTTGGTATTATTACATGTTCGTGCATAATAGATAATGTGTTATGTTATATGTACATGCACAGGCTTTTACGCCAATTATACATGTATAAAACGAACATGTTTGTGTCGTTTGAAGAGAATTTGTCAACCTTATTAATCTTTTTAAGAGCAATGTTACGTATCCCCAAAAGGATTCCAAAAAAATTCCCAAATACCACGTGACATGATTTTATTTGTGGGTTTCATATTAACACACGAGGGATCCACCTCATTAATGAAAATATAATTAATTAGAGAATGACAACTCACCATTCGAGAATGTTTTCGGGAATGTTTTCGAGAACTCTATCATTTTTTTTTAAATCCAAATCAATATCTTTAAGATTTCACCCAAAAGAAATAGGAATTCTTTTGTTCACTTATTTGGATTAACTAGTCATTTCAGGGCAATCGAAATATATTTATAATTCAAATATATTACATATTATAATATATATGATATCATATCATGATATGCATATGATAATATCAGAATATATGATATTACCCACTGCAATATATGCATATTTTCTTGGATTGTATCATAATATATGCATATGATATTATCCACTGCAATATATGCATATTTTCCTGGATTATATCATAATATATGCATATGATATTACCCGCTGCAAAGTCTAATAAATATTGCCAACCAGAGACGTAATCTTCACCAAAAGCAAATTTGGCTTGGCCTGCTTGGATGCTTCAAAGATGCACAAAATTGGAATCTGTTACTACCAAACTAACATGTTAAATCTTGCACTGGCATGATTGAATCACAAAAAGCAAGCAACTTTTGTCTGCCATTTGTTATAAACCTGCAAGAGTAAAGTTAAAGACATGCAATGTTCTTGCCAGGTTTTCCCATCTGAAAAACAAGTTTACACATAAACACAGTTTTTTCCCCAAACCTTAAATCCTTCTATTGGCGCCTGTGCTTTTTTCTTTTTTTTGGTCTCCTAGAAAAGATAAATTTAGTAAAAAAAATTATTTTCGCTAATTTAAACTAGAAATGGATCCCATCCCCCTTACAATGATTTTTTCCGCAAACCCATTTTTAAGAATTCGCAGTACTTTAGTTTTTACACTTCCATCTTGCATCATTATCTTTCCACTTCTAATTTTGCTCACAACTTACCATTTCACTTCACCTCCTTACCTTCTAACAACATGGAGCATAAGAGTTCTAAGTTCCATTCACGCTGCTTGAAATAGGAGAACTACATTTCTGAATCTTTAAAAAAAAATAGAAAAGAACTTCTACACACGAATGCATATTCAAGAGGGCTTAACACTTGTTACTATAAATTACAAGCTCCAGATCCACAAAAAAACCTCAGCATAGAGTAACAGATCGAGTCCATCAGTTCTCAACTTGCGCTATATTTTTGATACCATCAAACTGAGAATTTGATGTACTTTATAAGCTGCAAGCCGCAACTGTTAGATACCCACGGATCTTTGTATAGGTCTGAATGATGTGGTAAGCAGTAATTTTATGTTATATGTGTGCACACGATGTTTAAACTAAAGGATTAAAGGAAAAAGAAAACACATGATGCAGCAATGAAGTAAACTTACACTGCAAAGTGCAAACAAGTTGAAATGTAGCATTAGGCTGTGTACCAGTGATACAACTTGGAATAAGATGAAAGAAAAACCACAGATACTCTTGAAAAACAGAGGCTAAGAAACACTAATGTGAGGAACACTCAGCACCACGATGTTAAAAAAAATAAAGTTGCAAGTTCTCATATAGAGAAAATTTATGTCAACAAAGAAAAACAATTTGTAATCAATCAAATAATTGTGCCTTCTAACACTTCAAGGCCATTTCAAATTGCAAAGAAAAAATCTTCTTTTTGCGAGAGTCAACGAGTCAATCTACAAAACAAATCTTCAACATCCCATGACAGCACAGTTGTAAACGAACACCCCTACCATTTCCTTCACACCAAGCACCTTCCAATCCAAAGTGCCATTCTTGACCCCTGATTTTGGGCACCAAGAATTTAACACAATAGCTTCACCTTCTTGGGTCCTTTGGCCGCCTACCACTAGAAGTTGCTTCCCATAGGCTTTGAAAGCCAGCCCCCAACCATTTGAAAAATCAGCTCTAACCGGAAGTCTACCCAACACATCCCACTTGTTCTTCTCCTTGTCATACATTATTACATCGTTGGACAAGTACTCAACTGCATATAACTGGTTATCAACCACTGCCACAAGAGGGGGTGCCTGGGCCGCCTTACTAACATTTGGATACATCCCTTCAATTCTCCTCCATTTCCTGGTCTTAAGATCTAACTCCTCCCCACAAGTTAATGAATCCGTGTGACTTGTCATACCTCCTATCACATAGAACTTCTCATCCATAAAAAACCCACTGCATAATTTACGCGGCGAGTGCATGTTTGGTAATATTTCCCATCTACCAGTTGATGAATCATAAAGCTCAGCAGATTTTAGAATATTTCCACTCTTGTCACTCCCTCCCGCGACAATGGCAATTGATCCAAGACTACCCGAACCAAATAAACAACGAGGATGATTTATACCTTCACACTTCAACCAACTATTTTGAATCAAGCTATACTTCCACGTTGCAAATCCAAATAACTCACGGCCAAAAACCAACAACTCACTGCCCACAACTAATGACTCCTTGTCAGCATGACTAAAGCACTCATCACATGGAATTCTTGGCAACTTCACCCACTTGTTCCTCATCGGGATGAATGCCTCCCACCCTCTCGGATCACAAACCATATACACCCAGTGCTCCACAATCTCTAATTTCTTTCGCAAATCATACAAGTACCCACTCCTCGCTAATTTATTAAACCTTGAATTAAGGCAAGATAACGAACAATAATCCGATCTACTAGTCCAAGCAAGACAATTCAACGCAACATCATCATAAAGACCAGGAATTAAAGACTCATTCAAACCAACCCTCAAACCACCACCAAAATCTCTTCCACCTATTCCCATATCCACAACACCACTAGCCCCTCCTACCTCCAATAAATCATCCATAAACAACTCATCCTCATCCGTTCTCGAAGAACAACACAACTTCTTCTTCGACTTACAATCCATCACTAACAACAATCAAAACTCCGTTTAACACGAAACAAAGTCAACTCAATCACATAACAAAACAACTCTCAATCTTTGCATCCTATCATACTCCATGATTCATCAATCCATGAATTCACCAAACTAAACAACTCTATACCAAACAAAATTAATCAAAATTTTCACTGATTATAATAAAAATCTCAACTTTAAATTAATTCAACCAAAACCAATCAAAATCTCAAGCAAAGATCCATCATTTCAGTCAAATAAGACTAATTTCCCAACAAATTCAACCAAAAAACAACAAAACAAACATCTTTACATCACACACACACACACACAGAGTTAACATAAAAATAAAATTTCTATAAAATAAAACACAAGGGTCAATATAGCTCAAGAATATATATAAGAACAATATGTATGTATAAAAAGATAAAAATAGAGGTTTAGGGTATGAGATGATTACCGGAAAGTGAATAAATCGCCGGAAATGACGAAGTCCGATTGAAATTGATTACATGGCCGGAAAAGAGATAAATCGGCGGCGACGGTGTGAATAAGAGGTAGATGTATATGTATGTATGTATAGGTGCGTTAAAAGATGTACGAAACCACTTGAAACTGAATTTCTAAAAGCAGAAACAAATCAAACAATAAATGAGTTACTTATTTTTTGTATTTGCAATCAGGTCCTTCATGTTCTTTTATTTTTGTGGGACACATCACACATTACTTAAGTGAGTGGATAAGTAATAATGCCCAAATTTTATGTTTAAATCATTGTAATGACTCCTATTTTTTTTATGACTCCTATTTTTTAGTGGAACAAAAATTTGATTCGATACGGTTCCATCCGATTTAAATTTTATAAACACACATAATAAATTTGTTAAAATATGATCCGTAAAATTGATTTGATAATAAATAAATTGAATATGACTGATTTTTAAAAGTTTGAAATTAATTCAAATTTAAAAATATATATATAAATAAGTATAAGTTAGGTAAATCAGATTTCAAGTCGATTTATTGACAATCGAATTCTAATCCTGGATATCCCAATTATTGCAAAAAAAAAAAAAAAAAAGAGAGAGAGAGAAGATAATTGACACATAGAGATAGTTGATGAACAAGTCACAAACTTATTGAAGACATAAAATGAAAATTGGACGGTAGAATTGACAACTAAGATTGGCAACTACATAACTAGATATTATTGTACTTTTTGTTTGTCCTCGTTCGCATTATCCGGATATTTTTACTTGCGAGGTTTGCTCTCTGACGAACGAGAATGAAAGTTGAAGACAGGGAAAATGAGAACTGGATTAAAAATGAAAGCAGAGTCGTTGAAAGTGAAAACAGTAATGAATTTTGAGAATTTATGTAGGAAACATATATTTAATGAAAATTAAGTTTATTGTTTAAGTAGTTTGTACCTGAACTTTGGCCAAGACTTAAATAGTTAAAAGAGTAAAGTGTACTTTGTGTACCTGAACTTTGGCCAAGACACCACTTGAAATATCATGGTTTAAAATCTACCACGGGTAATACTGAAGAAACTATTTACTTACATTTCGTGTACTACCGTCTATTTCTCACTAACGGGGTTAAATGGTCAGGGGTAAAACAATCTTTTTCCGTCACATCTTCATCTTATCTTCCATGCAGCTTCATTTTGTTTTTCTTTACTCGGATCCTAACCAGCTAGCCATCTCAATTAGCACAATTGAAGTGGAACACAAACAAGTCAATCGTTATATACAATTGAAGCCCTCTGCTTTCTCTAATGTTGAAAACTAGAATAAATCCACTCTTCAAACTCTTGATTCCTCTCAACTAATGAAGAACTGTGAAGAGTATTCCAATAATCAAGATTTTCTCCATATATATAAAACAGTTTTCCATGGCTTTTCTACTACCCTTACCACCCAACAAGCCCAGCAGCTCAAAACCCCTGGCTAAGTTTTCTGAAGTATTTTTCATTCTTTTCAGACTTGCACGTGAGCCAGATTCATAAACCCAAAAAAATGACAGGGAAACAAGGCTTCTAGCTCTTCTTCGAAGTTTAAACAGGTTAAAATACTAGCTCACCAATTACCATATAGCAGGACTGTATCAGTAGTATGTTTACATTTAAACACCACATTAACCAGCTGCACCTCTGTAACAGCCCCAGATCCGGGGTCGGGGATCCGGTCGTTACGGACTCAATTTCCATCCACAAAACCAACATAAATTGAATTACAACCTTGTGACCCAAAACAACAACATAAAACACACCAGTTATAGTCCCAGAGATGAAATCAGAGTAACTATCAAATATTATTAATCACGAGTTTGAGTTATTACAACCCAAAAAGAATTACAATTTAACTTACATACTTTTTGCCATCCATTTACATATGTTTTATGGATAAATATATCCGATGCTCAAAAACTGAAAACTAGCCTACCAATAGCTTCTTCCTCAGCAATGGTAGCTAACTCAGCGGGTAACTCTCTGACGGCTCCCACGCTCTTGCGCCAAGTGCGCCTTGGACGGGCCATCTGCTCTAGCTGTTGTTGTGATATAATAAAATAAGGCAAGGGTGAGCAATAGCCCACCAATAATAATGTATACTGAACAATAATATATATAACAGTTCAAAAGTATTTTTGAAACCATATGCCATGCATTAACGAACATAGTGCCAGTATAATATAAACAATGAAGTTACGGGGTATTTCAGAGTACTTGTAGTTCTGGACAGTTTTCAACCCTGTCAACACGAGTGATACTTCATGTTGCAGAAAATAAATAGATTTGGATGATGAACCAATGCTGGAGTATGTCGCGCCAGATGACACTACCTTACGATGATCAGTCGCAGGTTGTGTACCTCAAAATTTGTTTCTCTACATGTAGAAGGAAGAACATATGGACACCACCATATGCCGGATCTCCCTAGCCATCTTTGGGCTTAGTCGGGGCCGGCGCCACTCGGACCCTATTTCCAGGATGGACTGTCCCACAACCTCTTATACCAGTTTACAATGATGGACTGTCCCACGGCCTCTTACACAAAATTTCAATGATGGACTGTCACACAGCCTCTTACACAAATACTCCTAGTTCGAGTAAATCCATAACTCTGAAACGTAAAGCTCGTCCCCCTTTCCCCAAGTGTAATACTTGTTGATAGGACTCCACGAAGTAGTCGTATCTAGTTGGAAAGGAAAATTCACCAATATTTCCCAAGCAGTTGCTTGTTAATGGATATCGACTTGTTCCAACAATCTTATCCCTCGAACGATGAGGAAGTAACACAAAAACTCGTCCTGATAAGAAGCAACCAAGTTGCGAGTGAATCCCTCCGGGTTTCCATGACTATCTCTCCGGGTTTCCATGACTATCTCTATATTACAAAATACCGACTCCCGGTCTATATTTAATGAAGAAAGATCATATGCCCTTCACTAAGGGTCTTAACAAAACAATCCGGCTTATAACTAATATATCATATCTAGCTTATAAGCCAACATCAATTCAGGGAACAAGTATCACATTATAATTTAAAAGTAGGCATGCATGCTATGGCATATGTATAACAACAATCAATCATATATATTATCACAACAACAGTTCCAAAGTATTGGAAACTTCCATGGTAGTCGAGTAGGGGTAGCGTGTCCTGGATCAGCTCGGTGATCTATAAACAATCAAAGTATTCAATATTAATCACTTAACGCTTTTGAAAGGCTAAGTATATACTTAACTTAGATTAAGACATGTTTTCAAGTTATCTCGTTATACACCCTCTAGTGTAACTCTTTTATCACCGTTATGACCCGACATTCATTCGTTATTAAGACTTGTCATTACACTTACCCTTGGTAGGTACTTATGCCACAAAAGTTCTAAGGTCGGTCGTTTACCAAAAGAGATTGTACGTCGAGGTTTATTGATCGTTTTCTAAGTGATTTTCCAAACTTATAACCACTTGTTCTTTTTAGGGGTTCATTCGTACTTAACCCTGATTCGAACATTTTTATAAAATCGAAAAACGATCCGTTTGACATGAGGTTTTCTCTCACACCTTCCTTATGATCTCTAATATTTAATTATCAAGATCCGCCACTGAATTAGTAATATTAAGGGGGTTCAATTTCAGTTACGAACTCGCACTTACGGTTTCGAATTACTTTTACTAATTTGACCATAACTCCTAAACCGTAAGTCTGTTTGCTTCGATTCTCGCGCCAAAACGATCTATGACTCGAGATCTATAACCCAACTGTTATGCATGAATTTTAAGGGTTTAACAAAATTTCGGCATTACGACGGCTATAAATCGAACGTTTCTAAATTGATAACATCACAACCAAGCCACACCGGGCATACCATCAATCTTATACACATAATATTCATCTCATAAGTCCAAGAACATCTCACTTCATCATCATATTCATCATATGGCTAAACCAACTACAAGATCATGCTTACATGCTTATAATAACACTATAATCGTAACAAATCTAAAAACCACCAAGAACATACATAATATCAAAATAGATCTAGGGTTCTTAAGAATTATACCTTCCTTGGAGAGTGTACAAGCCATAATAAACCTTGTATAGTCCTTGAACGGCCTTATTATAGCTTATATCATCCAAAGAAAACAAGAAATCAAAGTTAGTTCATGTAAGTTACTATTCATCCTCCACTTTGATGATTTATTTGAAAATGGAAAAAGTGGAGTTTGAAGCTAAGATTTCTAGGATAGCTATTATATAAAATGTAGTACTCACCATAAAATTTTAGAGATCAAACAATGGTGGGAAGGTGGATTTTGATTCTTGAATTTAGGCTAGGGCCGAATGGAAATATAATGGGGGGAGAGAGTTTGCTTCGCTTGCTCTTGCTCTTTGATCTAATCTTGTATTATTATGATAATATCTTCCATAAAGTAGCTTTAATAAAGTGGTGTGGTCATGGATGATGCAATCGAGGGACAAGTGTTGGTTTTAGTGGTAAGATGATGAGATGAATGCTAAGTACTTGGTTAATTCTCTAAGTATGCTAGTTACTCTTGTAACTACTTAGTTCCTTGATCATATCCACTTGCACATGCATGCATCTTGGTTCTCTACTTGTTTCTTTGTCCAGTTATTGCTCAATTTCATTGATCGTTCGGTGGAATATCTCAAGTATTTCTCGTTAGGGTTTTACCGAAAACTTTCTTAATGTTTATACTACCATTCTCAATCCTCCTTTATAATTCTTGAATTTAAATTCCTTAAATCTTTATATTAAATCCTTAAATAATTCAGTGTCTAGGGAAATCTCGGAGAAAATAAAAGTGCTATTTTTCTGAATCTGATATCGTTTACATACACTTATATTGCCTATCGGTCATTAATACGAACTCAGAAATCCGTTCCGAATACTCCTATATAGCGTCGTCTGATAATATTCCAATTTCCACCAAAAACACTGTTCATTGCTTATTTTCTCTTTAATTCTTATAATTAGAAAAATGTCCTCGCGCTTTCCCGAGCGTTCCTTAACCCTTTTATGGAACCACTGGACTTATAACAGATATCGATTTGGATGACATGAGCTACCAGATATCGATTTGGATGACACGAAAATAACCTTCCTCTTTGGAATTTACCCTATCTTACTTTCCAGGAGATAGATTATTCTTATCTAAGTTGTCAACCCATTGCATTCTTCATGACATATAAACATTGGAATCCATAGCCATTCAATTCATTAGAACAACTAGTACACTTATAATCCATTACATAATAAAAGTTTTAATTCCTACCAAAAATCTGGGTTCTTACAGTCTCCCCTCCTTAAAAGGATTCCGTCCCGGAATCAGTCTGAAAACAAATGGTCGCTTGTCTGTCATTTTACCTTCCTGTTTCCCGGTCAATTCTTAATTATCCCAATCCTTTCTCAGCACATCTACTGGTGCTACAATACACACTTTATCCTTTTCCCATCAGCTTTGCTATTTTTCATACAACACAATATCCGGGTTATGTCCTTACCCAATCATATACTATTACCCTTATTGGTATCTACAGGGACTTTGGTATCACTATCGTGCTGCGAATTCGAAGATGACCTCACTCGCACTATGCATTTCCTGATCACTTTAATCTTTGCAATCTCGATCAATACAGAGAAGTGGAAAGATTTATTAAGAGATCATTATGATCAATGAACATTTGTTTATTGCATAGTTAGTACAGAAGGGGGCCAGCCTTTAGTACTTGACAAGCAATTAACAAGTTATGGTATTCCACTTAGACTTCTATCACACAGACAGATAGTCACGTAGCAGTACCTCCCCTCCTTAAAGGGTTATTCTTCTCAATTCAAAAAGAAGATGAATAAGGGAGAAGAAAAGAAAAGAATTTCAAAGAATCATAGAAGTTTTCATGATTGTAGGATATCATCCTTAGAATTTAGCTCTAAACTATAGAGTTTCATTAGAGAAGAAAATAATCGTAATCGTATTAAATACTACTTTATCGTAATCTCACGTGTCAATATATTCTCGCTGCTCTGTCCATCATTCTATTGACCTATATTCTTGTTCAATCTTAGCAACATTCATTTTTTGAAAATCTTTCAACCTCTCAGGTTAAACATTGGATTTCTCGCTTAACATTATTGTTACCGACATTCCACGCCACACTACTAGCTTTTTCATATTCATAATACTAACACTATTAGATTGTCCTCCCGAAAGTTCGTTAGAAAACCTATTCATCAATCCATTCATAACATTCTTTGCTTCACATTCCGTAATTATTTCCCAATCTTTTCTTTATCAATCACATCCTTCTGATTATCTGATTCTTATTCACTTCTATTATTTATCTCCACCGTCATCTCATTATTGGGGCACCTTTTGCATCTGGTACCTTTCCATTGGTGTACCGTCACATGTGCTTAATAAGCATCACATTTTTTGGGGGTCAAACTTTCCTTTGTTCAACCATCTAAATTCTCATTTCCTCGTTCCATGGGTCTCCTTAGTACTTAATCAATCTATTCCAAATTTCCTCGAATTCTCCCAACTTAAAGGTGGTTAATCTGTATGTCATTTACTTTTTCAATTCCAACTTTCCGTTGTGACCAACAACATACACCATGATAATTCCATACTTTTCTTGCTTCATTGTTGGGGTTTCTCAGGAGTCCGCATATTTAACTCCCTGATTGTTCCTCAAACTTTATTCCCTTTGTGTCCTCAACTCTACATTTCTTTTATCAATCATCTTGTTTCTATTTCGACTATAATCTCTTTATGAGCCATTATAACATTATCAATTGTCACGTCATTCCCAAAATTAAACCATCCGAAATAAATCTTGACGATTTCTCTAACTTAGATCCAATACAATCTATTTTTGTTTTTTTTCCGACATCTCCACAGTCGTTATCACCTCATTTCTCAGAAGAATCACCACTGCATTAATGTAGTCCATTGTTGAATCACCATCGTTTGTGGTTTACGTAGTGCTCTAGTAGCTAATCATACGGGTTTCATAATTGTCAGATCAAAATCCTTTAGAGAGACAAAATAATTACTATTCCTTATCCATAAGGAATACTTTCTGAACTTGATGTTGACATTAATGAAGCAGATAAAATTGCAGAAGAGCTTCAACCACCGCAGCTATGACAGGTTAATAAAATTATTAATCATATATCTTCAGTAGGAGACTGGAAGCTTAATGGTTTACTTAGTCATTTTGTATCATGGTCCTGGTTTACCTCGAAATAGGACCTTCTAAAGTATGTAATATGCTTAGGACGATATCCAGAATCGAATCTTTATTTGAACTATTCTTATAGTTGATTCTTGCACAATCATCAGAGGGAATTTAAATTCCCCCACCACATTATGACCTTCAAGATTCATTTCTATATCATTCTGTTTCTTTGGTATGAGCATTTGTACTTACTTCTCTATACTTAAAGTGTCGGCCACCTCATTGGCCTTTCCTGATAATAATAATTTCTTGTAATCAATGTTCTCTGGATCTATTCCAACTCAAATTTTTCTACCTTGTTCCCATCACTATTGGGTGAAAGCATTCTCCCTTAAGCTTTGCTGAAGGAGAAAAATATCTATCAGTCCTTTTCCATAAGTCATTGCTTCCACCTTTCTGTGTGAACTTTATCACGGTTACTCCTAATCATACCTAGGATATTTCTTCTCTTAGTTCTTTCTTGTTTAGGATAATCTCAACCTTTATTTGGTTCAATCCATACACCTCATGGTCTCACGCATGCCTTATCTGGCATTATTATTATTATGTTGTACGTTCCCTACCAAACTTCCATTTTGAAACTCAGAATAATACCTTTTCCTTGTAAGGTTTCTTAGGTCATCATCCTCATCATTCCTCCTGTATTTTCTGGGTACAGAGTTTATCAAAGAATCATTAATCAGTCCTATAACAATTCTGTATATGTACTTTCTGAAACTCCTTTCAATAAATCCCTAAAGATTATTGATGCCTTGGTCAATCCAACTTATCTCGTCCAAATTCACCATGTCTTTATTAGGGGTAATGCCATCCTTTGTGCATCCCCCGGGTTCATCTTAAATTATGGATATTCTATCCTCAATTCTATTTTCAAGAAATACTTACATCCTTTAATTAACAATCAGA
Organism: Saposhnikovia divaricata; assembly: GCA_036435485.1. Classification (NCBI taxonomy): domain Eukaryota; kingdom Viridiplantae; phylum Streptophyta; class Magnoliopsida; order Apiales; family Apiaceae; genus Saposhnikovia; species Saposhnikovia divaricata. Next base: position 45,525,904 of record CM071594.1, on the reverse strand, counting down.
TCACATATCCTTAATAAGGGTCTCTTTTCAATCGTTCTCATCTTGATAATCTATAGGTTGCTTAATGCTAGCCTTTTCTTTCGAATTGACGTCAGTCTTCATGACCTTCTGAACAACATATGTCTATCCGCTCTTCTTACAGAACTCGATAATGGTAGCAAGAATGTCCTAGAAGATACCGGTCGAGTTCAACGTGGATCTCTTAATACCTATTACTCTTTTGAGGATATTCTGTTTCAGGTAACCTTTATGCATCATACATCACCATTTCTGACACTCTTCATAAACCTCCATTGATGTAAAATCCCATCGTCATGTATATCAATTCATTTTACTTCTCTTTCTAGCTCATAAGCTGGTCAATCATATACGTCTTAATCACTTCACTTTATATCCAAAGTTCTTGCGGTTGGCGCTTGGTTAGAAGCACCCCTCTTTGTCCTTACATTATTGGTCTAGTCACTTTATAATTCTTTGCCACATGGCCCCGAATGGGCGTGCTACAATATGTGAGTTTAGGGTTAGCTAATGGCATTACTTTTCTAGCAATTGCCGGCATAGCGCCTGCTTCGTCCATAGCGAATATAACTTATCTAGGGTAGGTTACGCTTATCAATATGCTTTTTCCCGCGTACTCTTAAACTTTTCCTTTTTGTGTTTGCTCACTGCTTTCCTTTACACAAAAATCTTAGGTACCATAGTAGCATAGTCACTCAATTTGAGCACTGCCACTCTTCGTTCATCCTTCTTCCTCGATACCTTCTGATCTCTTTAAAATTTTACTCCATATAAGTCTCAATCGACTTCTCGGTACCGTCTCCGGGCACCTTTCCTTTATTTTTTATCTTTTGAAATTCTCTTATCAATCCCACGTGCTGCATAAGCTTAACACTCTTGGCATAATAGCCTTTTCATTTAAGTCAATCCCGGAATTTCTCAGTCCGTTTTGGTCCTTAAATACATTTCCCGTTTACCATCCAATCATTTTATCTTTTCAATCAGTTGTAATAATCAGGGTCTGTTCACCAACCCATATAGCGACTACCTTACCCAATGCACAGGGTTCGCTCCAGTTTCCACTCTCTTCAGTGACGTTCTCTGATAATCAGAAAGACAAGGTTTGCCAGAAGTTGTTGAATTTCTTTCCAGAATTAGGAGGATTTTGGTTAATCTATCCACCCACTGGTAATACTAAGAAGATCAATTTCGAAACCTAAGGAACCGCCCTATGAACATCCAAGCAGGTGGAATCGTAAGCAATTATAATAACGGAATGATTGACATAAGGTTGGAAGTTTAATCACTGGAAGGAACAAAATATATACATCCCATAGAAGGGAAATCAAAAGTTTCAAACTGAAACATGCCACATCTTCCCGATTCATATACGTCCTAATAGTCGATACTATCAAACGTCAGTCTATCTAACCACTAGTCTCAGAAGGAACACTACCGTCGGAATTAGTCGTTCCACAAAATTGGCACTACCAGGGCCATCCGAATTTGGTGAACCGTGCTGTCCGAATGCATCCGCAATTACTCTGCCGTGTTGAATAAGCACACCACCTAAACCTATATGAGGTGCATCATAATATATCACAAGGTCTTCCTTCTTCCATTAGGCAATGCCAACGCTGGGTCACCTCCAATTTCCTCCTTAGCTCCAGGAAGATTTTCTCACATTTTCCTGTTCATTCAAACTTCTTAGTCTTACAAATAAGTCGGGTTACGGGACTGCAATCTTTGTAAAGTCCTGAACAAATCTTTGGTAATACCTGGTGAATCTTATGAAATTTCTCACCTTAGTCGGTGTGTTTGGCCTTTCTCAATTGAAACTGCCTTTAACTCGGCGGGGTCAACCAACACTACTCACTATTGATCGCATGTCCTAATAACTAAACTTTATCTTATCAGAATTCATTCTTCGAGAACTTGGCATACACTCGCTCTTTCAGGTTTCATCTTAAAACATTCTCCATTACCTATTAACCACTGATCGTATTACTTGATCCATTTATGATTCGACATCGGAGTAAACTTAATGTAACTACTATAATCCATTCAAGGAAAAGAAAGAATTTGATATTCCTCTGAATCACATGCATCTAATGTTTCTAGTTCATCGTTTCACTGAGTTGAAATAAACCTATACTTAGACCCTGACAATGGTCTTATTACGAGTTATCAAAGACTCACTGGTCTTTCCTCTTCTAGGTTCTGAGATCATCGTCTCGCTTACTACTTTCTCACATAACTTTGTCCAATCATGCCATCTCTTCTCAATGTCTTTACTTTCTAAGCTGATCCATTCATAAAATGAACATTTCCCTGATTCAAACCACCTCATCAATCTCAATGTGACTTTATAGATTATAACCTATATAAAATCTGCCTTCTCATGGTGAATTACTATTGACAATATTCACACTAATCCATCCATCAAATGATATGGCACTTGCTGCCTTTATCTCAACTACACCTGGAGACTCTGTTCCCTGTCCTATATCGATGTCTTTGATAATCATGTACCACTCTAACTCTTTTCTCATTAATCTGAAGGTCTCTAATGATTCTTATCTATCCTCATATAAGATCTCAAGTAATTCTTCCAATCCGTTTTACTTGCTGGTACCACATCTGGTAGTCCGGCTTTGAATCCAATATGTATCTTTACTTTTCTTAACAATATCTCAGTTCTTGACGCTCACTTCTCTGAGCATTATACCTTAACTTTTACAGTCTCTCTGGCTGCAGCCCTCATTTCCTTAAGGGTAAACTCCTTATTGTTCACAGGATTCACCTCCTTAGATGGAACCTCCTCTGGGTTCTCAGTAGGGTACTCTATCGAATCTACATGCCAATCGTCGATCATATAATAAAGCATCCTCGTGCTGCTGCTCGTAAGCCTCAAAGTTTGTTACCTTGCTCGTCGATACGATATCGAGCTAACTTACTATTATGATACTTAAGAATTCCCATAAGGGTTTTAGGTGAACTTGGCAAGAGTTCTTATTATCGTAGTGAATTTATTGTTATAACATCGCCTCATCTCTAGGATATATAACTCTCGCTCTGATACCATTTCTGTAACAGCCCCAGATCCGGGGTCGGGGTTTCGGTTGTTACGGACTCAATTTCCATCAATAAAACCAGCATAAATTAAATTACAACCTTGTGACCCAAAACAACAACATAAAACACACCAGTTATAGTCCCAGAGATGAAATCAGAGTAACTATCAAATATTATTAATCACGAGTTTGAGTTATTACAACCCAAAAAGAATTATAATTTAACTTACATACTCTTTGCCATCCATTTACATATTTTTTATGGATAAATATATCCGATGCTCAAAAACTGAAAACTAGCCTACCAATAGCTTCCTCCTCAGCAATGATAGCTACCTCAGCGGGTAACTTTCTGACGGCTCCCACGCTCTTGCGCCAAGTGCGCCTTGGACGGGCCATCTGCTTTAGCTGTAGTTGTGATATAATAAAATAAGGCAAGGGTGAGCAATAGCCCACCAACAATAATGTATACTGAACAATAATATATATAACAGTTCAAAAGAATTTTTGAAACCATATGCCATGCATTAACGAACATAGTGCCAGTATTTAATATAAACGATGAAGTTATGGGGTATTTCAGAGTACTTGTAGTTCTGAACAGTTTTCAACCCTGTCAATACGAGTGATACTTTATGTTGCAGAAAATAAATAGATTTGGATGATGAACCAATGCTGGAGTATGTCGTGCCAGATGACACTACCTTACGATGATCAGTCGCAGGTCGTGCACCTCAAAATTTGTTTCTCTACATGTAGAAGGAAGAACACATGGACACCACCATACGCCGGATCTCCCTAGCCATCTTTGGGCTTAGTCAGGGCCGGTACCACTCGGACCCTATTTCCAGGATGGACTGTCCCACAGCCTCTTATACCAGTTTACAATGATGGACTGTCCCACAGTCTCTTACACAAAGTTTAAATGATGGACTGTCCCACAGCCTCTTACACAAATATTCCTAGTTCGAGTAAATCCATGACTCTGAAACGTAAAGCTCGTCCCCCTTTCCCCAAGTGTAATACTTGTTGATAGGACTCCACGAAGTAGTCGTACCTAGTTGGAAAGGAAAATTCACCAATATTTCCCAAGCAGTTGCTTGTTAATGGATATCGACTTGTTCTAACAATCTTACCCCTCGAATGATGAGGAAGTGACACAAAAACTCGTCCTGATAAGAAGCAACCAAGTTGCGAGTGAAAAGAAATAGTTTTAAAAGATTTATGACCAGGAAGTCAAACAAATAAATAACAGCTCTCAAGTAAGGTTCCATCATAATTTGGAAGATAGATTTGAGTGAATGAATAGAATTTTTGGAACCTCCCCTTGATAAAAATAGTCATAATAAGACTCAGAAATATTTTACATAGTATTTGAAGGTCAAGGATAATTTTTGAATGAAATAATATATTTTAACACTAGTTAAAAGAATTAAATAAATATTCGAAGAATATTTATTAACTCATAAATATTTAAAGAATATTCTTAATTATAAAATATTGCTCATAGTAACCCTCGAATGATTATATAAAATATTCACGAAATAAATAATTTCTCGAATAAATATTCAAATAATATCCGATAATTTAATCAACCTTAAATGAATATTCAAGATAATATTCATTGAAGAAATAAAGCTCAAATGAATATTCCAAAATAATGTCGAACGAATATTTAAATAACATTCCTCGAATAATTTCCAAGTAATTAATACTTATGCAATTATAAATAATGTTCATAGATAACATTCCTCAAATAATGTGTCACTGGAATCCCTCCGGGTTTCCATGACTATCTCTATATTACAAAATACCGACTCCCGGTCTATATTTAATGAAGAAAGATCATATGCCCTTCACTAAGGGTCTTAACAAAACAATCCGGCTTATAACTAATATATCATATCTAGCTTATAAGCCAACATCAATTCAGGGAACAAGTATCACATTATAATTTGAAAGTAGGCATGTATGCTATGGCATATGTATAACAACAATCAATCATATATATTATCACAACAACAGTTCCAAAGTATTGGAAACTTGCCTGGTAGTCGAGTAGGGTTAGCGTGTCCTGGGTCAGCTCGGTGATCTATAAACAATCAAAGTATTCGAGATTCATCACTTAACGCTTTTGAAAGGCTAAGTATATACTTATCGAGTAGGGGTAGCGTGTCCTGGGTCAGCTCGGTGATCTATAAATAATCAAAGTATTCGAGATTAATCACTTAACGCTTTTGAAAGGCTAAGTATATACTTAACTTAAATTAAGACACGTTTTCAAGTTATCTCGTTATACACCCTCTAGTGTAACTCTTTTTATCACCGTTATGACCCGACATTCGTTGGTTATTAAGGCTCCTCATTACACTTACCCTTGTTAGGTACTTATGCCACAAAATTGCTAAGGTCAGTCGTTTACTAAAAGAGATTGTACCTCGAGGTTTATTGATCGTTTTCTAAGTGATTTTCCAAAGTTATAACCACTTGTTCTTTTTAGGGGTTCATTCGTACTTAACCCTGATTCGAACATTTTTATAAAATCGAAAAACGATCTATTTGACATGAGGTTTTCTCTCACACCTTCCTTATGATCTCTAATATTTAACTATCAAGATTCGCCACTGAATTAGTAATATTAAGGGGGTTCAATTTCAGTTACGAACTCGCACTTACGATTTCGAATTACTTTTACTAATTTGACCATAACTTCTAAACCGTAAGTCCGTTTGCTTCGATTCTCATGCCAAAACGATCTATGACTCAAGATCTACAAGGGTAGGTCATATATACATCAAGGACAGAAATTTAACCCAACTGTTATGCACGAATTTTAAGGGTTTAACGAAATTTCGGCATTACGATGGCTATAAATCGAACGTTTCTAAATTGATAACATCACAACCAAGCCACACTGGGCATACCATCAATCTTATACACATAATATTCATCTAATAAGTCCAAGAACATCTCACTTCATCATCATAATCATCATATGGCTAAACCAACTACAAGATCATGCTTACATGCTTATAATAACACTATAATCGTAACTAAGCTAAAAACCACCAAGAACATACATAATCTCAAAGTAAGATCTAGGGTTCTTAAGAATTATACCTTTCTTGGAGAGTGTACTAACCCTAATAAATCTTGTATAGTCCTTGTATGGCCTTATTATAGCTTAGATCATCCAAAGAAAACAAGAAATTAAAGTTAGTAATGTAAGTTACTATTCATCCTCCACTTTGATGATTTATTTGAAAATGGAAAAAGTGGAGTTTGAAGCTAAGATTTCTAGGATAGCTATTATATAAAATTTAGTACTCACCATAAAATTTTGGTGATCAAACAATGGTGGGAAGGTGGATTTTGATTCTTGAATTTAGGCTAGGGTCGAATGGAAGTATAATGGGGGGAGAGAGTTTGCTTGGCTTGCTCTTGCTCTTTGATCTAATCTTGTATTATTATGATAATATATTCCATAAAGTAGCTTTAATAAAGTGGTGTGATCATGGATGATGCAATCAAGGGACAAGTGTTGGTTTTAGTGGTAAGATGATGAGATGAATGCTAAGTACTTGGTTAATTCTCTAAGTATGCTAGTTACTCTTGTAACTACTTAGTTCCTTGATCATATCCACTTGCGCATGCATGCATCTTGGTTCTCTGCTTGTTTCTTTGTCCGGTTATTGCTCAATTTCATTGATCGTTCGGAGGAATATCTGAAGTATTTCTCGTTAGGGTTTTACCGGAAACCTTCTTAATGTTTATACTACTATTCTCAATCCTCCTTTATAATTCTTGAATTTGAATTCCTTAAATCTTTATATTAAATCCTTAAATCATTTAGAGTCTAGGGAAATCTCGGAGAAAATAAAAGTGCTATTTTTCTGAATCTGATATCATTTACATACACTTATATTGCCTATCGATCATTAATGCGAACTCAGAAATCCGTTTCGAATACTCCTATATAGCGTCGTCTGATAATATTCCAATTTCCACCAAAAACACTATTCATTGGTTATTTTCTCTTTAATTCTTATAATTAGAAAAATGTTCTCGCGCTTTCCCGAGCGTTCATTAACCCTTTTACGGAACCACTGAACTTATAACAGATATCGATTTGAATGACATGAGCTACCAGATATCGATTTGGATGACACGAGAATAACCTTCCTCTTTGGAATTTACCCTATCTTACTTTCCAGGAGATAGATTATTCTTATCTAAGTTGTCAACCCATTGCATTCTTCATGACATATAAACATTGGAATCCATATCCATTCCATTCATTAGAACAACTACATAATAAAATTTTTAATTCCTACCAAAAATCTGGGTTCTTACAACCTCTATTTTTATATATTAAAAGAGGTAGGTTTTCCGGTTATCCAATTGCCAAATTATGCTCAACTCGAACTCAAACTTATTGCTTTTTGCTACAATAGAACTAATATCTAATATGAATGTCAAAAATTACACCCCAATTGTTATGTGCATGAACTAAAGTGTGCAAGAATTCATTGCATATATAAACAATGTGCAGACTCAGAACTAAATGTATCTGACTGGATCTTGCCACTTTCCATAAAGACTATTCAGTTTTATGACCTATATACAAAGAAAAGACTGTTTTACTCCTGGCCGTTTAACTCCGTTAGTGAGAAATAGACGGTGGTACACGAAATGTAAGTAAATAGTTTGTTCAGTATTGCCCGTGGTAGATTTTAAACCATGGTAATTCAAGTGGTGTCTTGGTCAAAGTTCAGGTACACAAAGTGCACTTTACTCTAGTTAAAATTCGATTTAATTCAATCATCCCGTTAGCATGGTTGTAGATTTCGGAAATTGGAACAAATTGTAGCTAATAGCGATTTATTGGTAAATTAGGATTTATCGAAATGATACATCGGAACAAAAATCAGATAAATTTTAATATTTTAATAATATTTAATATATTAATCTAATTTATAATATAATATACCATTTAAAAACATTTCATTACGATAAATCAAATTTTAAAAATCAAATCCATCAAATATTTTTCAACAATAAATTATTGATGATTTATCGGCAATTTTTGAAAAATCGGACAAGAACACCATTAGTAATGAACTAAACACCATTTAAATTTATCGTTCATGTACACAACAAGAATGAGATTGTAAAATTCATGTTAGAGATGATAAATTATTGAAAAAGAAGAATGGTATTAACAATAATGTTTTAAAAATTCACTTCCGGAATTTGATTATGCTCAACTTAAAATAAATCCCATATTCTAAAAAATATAATATATTTTGAAAAATTGCCCAAAATACCCACGCACGGAAACAGACGACCAAAATACCCATGCAACACACGCTATTCACACAGGGTAACCGAGCTACTGTAACAACCAACTCCGGCGACCAAAAACCAATTTAGGCGTTTTCAATCCTTTTCCCATCCCAATATTTCGAATTTCTTATGATAGAACACATATAGGTCTAATTATTCAAAATAGTAAATGGCGTTTAGGGTATCTTTAAATATGTAACTTATAACTTAAATAAATAAGTGTCATATAAACGATAAGTAATTTTTTTTTAATAAGTTATACAAGTGTTTAGATAAATTTACTTATAAGTTGTTAAAATCTTTATTATTTAACTAAAAATATTAATTATTTAATATAACAATCTCAATACATGCATATAACATTTATAAATACAAATGTAAAAATATAAAATATTAAACAAGTAAAAAAAAACAAGTAATAAGAAATAAATTGGGAAAAAGTACGTCGTTACTAAATTTCAACTTATCAACATATGAGATATAAGTTGAGTTAATAAGGCCCTGTTTGGCAGCACCTTAAAATAAGTTCTTATAGACTTATTTTCGGGTAAAATTTTGATATTTTGATAATTTTTTTATACAAGTATTTAATATATGTTTGAGATTCTATAAATTATTCTTTTCAAAACCCTGAAGTACATTTGGTATCAATATTTACTAGTAAAAAAAGGTTTAATACTCATCATATTACAATGAATATATGTCTTTTATAATATTTTACTTACTAGCATTCATTTTATTAGCATAATTGAATAAATTGATTTAAAATTTATTCTTAAAATTTTAACAATTTTAATTAATTAAAATATAGTTCTAGAAATTATAATCTTTAACTTTATCTTAAAACAAGTTAACTTATTCTAAAAAATAAGTTTCCCAAATACCCCTAAGTTGGATAGACAAACTCAATTCATAAATTGAAATAGGCTTATAAGCTATAAGTTGGCTTATTTTCCCGTAACCAAACAGGCCCCAAGTATTTTTGGGAGAAGTACTTATTTTCATTTTTAGCTCGAAAATACTTAAAAATAAATGCCTCAACTTCAGAAACAATAACACACAGGCCACTTGGCAAAAGAAGAAAAGAAAAGAAGAGCACACAGGCCCTTTTGTTTGTGCAAGGCCCGAGTTTTGATTGGAACTTTGGGCCTCAGCTTACGTATTGTTTTTTCAGAGGAGCTTACCAAGAGTTTACTTTTTGGCTTCTTGCATGCTTAAACGTTTCATTATGTTGATCAGAAAGATATTCACAAACATAACTTACTTACAACATCAGGAGAAATGCTTTTTGTGTGGAGTGTGAAATCAATTACTATAATAAGTATGGAAACTTTTTCAACAAGGTGCCACGACCGCTAAGCTAGCTAAACTATGCATTTCACTTTGTTTAGAAGTGCTTTGGAAGCGATTCTCAGCTAAAGAGCTTCAACATTTCCTAACTGAACTTTGAAGAACTTCTGTTCTAAGCAAAGTGAGGTTGATGACCCTAATTACCACAATAGCACTTGTAATTAGTTTGAAATACTCCCCGGCGTATTGCTTTTGGTAGGAGTAACTTATTTTCGAATTTCGGATCTATATATGTTGGCGGATGTTCTTGTTCTTCGTCTTCATCAATTTTCTGAAAATATTTTATAGAATACCGCATTTCAAATATTTAACATTTTTACCCGAGTACATCATTGTTTTGATACATTTGCACTGTAATGATAGCTGCATATGTATGCCTAGAGATAAATACATGCCACATATAACAGTATCTAATAATCTGCATATTCATTGATTCCAGTAGCCATTCTAGAAGCCAACCATTCCAGCAGCCCATATGCCAATTTGTGAAGTCAAGATTCCAACTACTCCACCTAACTACCTACTCCACCTACCATCATTTATTTGCATTTAAGGATCTCAATATTTGCATGTAAGGACCTCTAGGATTAGTATAAATAGGCATGTTTAGAAGCATTGTAAGACACCTTGAATTGGAATAATAAAAGTGAGTTATTTAGAGAATTTTCTCTCTTGTTTCTGAGCCATATTTTGGTATCAGAGCAAGTTTATAGATCCCGGAGTTGAGTGAAAAAAAAAACAAAAATTCCGGTAACTATTTCGGTCGGAAGTACTGTTCACTATTCACTGTTCATCGCCGGAGACGAAGAAATGTTCATGCCGGAGACAAAGGCACTGTTCACGTCGGGGACGAAGGCACTGTTCATACGGCACTGTTCACACGGTACCATTCACTGTTCACAAGTACAGTACTGTTCACCAAAAAAAATTTTAAGTTGAAAACGTGCACACTTTCAACTACTCTCTTCACGCCCAGTGTCAAGAGAGCCACCACTGTTACCTCACTGTGATTGAACCTCCACATCAGAAAATTTATTTTTCAACATGCCTCCACGAAGACAACCTCTGCGAGACGTTGAAATGGCGGACATGTGGAGACAAATTCAGGAACTTCAAGATGCTTTGCAAGCCCAACAACTCTTGTTAAACGAACGTGAACCAGAAGATGAAGAATATTCCAGTGATTCTTCAACACATAGAAATTGCCGCCCTCAAAGGCCACAAGTCAGACATGATGACATTAAAGTTGACATTCCTAACTTTGAAGGAAGACTTCAACCAGATGATTTCATCGATTGGCTTCAAACAGTCGAAAGGGTGTTTGAATATAAGGATATTCCCGAAGAAAGAAAGGTGAAGATTATTGCTGTGAAATTAAGGAAACATGCTTCCATTTGGTGGGAAAATCTTAAAAAAAGGCGAGACCGAGAAGGAAAAAGCAAGATCAAAACATGGGAAAAAATGCGAAAGGAAATAACCCGAATGTTTCTTCCTCCTCACTACTACCAAGACAAGTTTATCCAACTGCAAAATCTTCGTCAGAAGAATTTATCAGTCGAAGAATACACAAGAGAATTTGAGAAGTTGATGATGCAGTGTGATATACAAGAGAAAGAGGAGCAGACCATTGCCAGATACCTCGGAGGATTAAATACTGATATTGCTGATCGTGTTGAACTTCAACAATATTGGTCATTAGAAGATGTTATTCGTCTTGCTACGCGAGTAGAGAAGCAGCTACCCAAAAGATCTACCAATAGAAATTTCTCTCCAGCAAACCAACCACCTTACAATCAAAAGCCACCTACCAACCAAGCCAGCTCTTCCACCTAACCCTCTTCTAAAACCATTTCTACAGAAAACAAAAACAAGGCCATTAAATGCTTTAAATGCCAAGGTTTTGGTCACATTGCTTCAAACTGTCCAAACCGGAGAACCATCACAATTATCAAAGGAGAAGCCTATGAAGTTTCTGAGGAAGAAAATACTCGAGAAGACACTGAAGGAGAATATTACGCAGATCCAATATACGATGAAGAAATTACTACTGCTGATCAGGGAGAGTCCTTAGTAATCCGACGAAGCCTAAACACAATGGCTAATAAGGAAGAACCTTGGTTGAGACGCAATATTTTCCACACTCGTTGCACTTCTGCAGGAAAAATCTGTGATGTTATCATAGACAATGGGAGTTGTGAAAATGTCGTTTCAAGTTACATGGTAGAAAAATTGGATCTACCAACCCAGATTCATCCACACCCCTACAGTTTGCATTGGCTCAATAAAAGAAGTACAGTCAAAGTTGACAAGCGTTGCCTTGTAACATTCTCTATTGGTCAGAAGTACCAGGATCAAGTATGGTGTGATGTTGTGCCTTTGGATGCCTGTCATCTTCTCCTAGGTAGGCCATGGCAGTATGATCGTCAAGTACTTTATGACGGTTATGCAAACACCTACTCTTTTGTCAAGGACGGAGTAAAAATCAAGCTAGCCACTCTGCCGCCGAGTGAGCTTGATAAAAACAAGAAGGAAGCCAAACCATTAGTGTCCCTAGTCACGAAGAAACAACTGGAGGAAGCTATAGAGGAAGTTCAAACCATGAGCTTATTTCTATTATTCGAATCAAATAAGGAGACTCATGTTCCAGTCGAAATTAAACCACTACTTGAAGAGTTTCCCGATGTAATTCCAGAAGACATTCCATCTGGACTACCCCCCATGCGAGACATCCAACACGCTATTGATTTCAGTCCAGGAGCAACGATTCCAAACCGACCCGCATACAGAATGAGTCCTCAGGAGCATGCTGAAATTCAAAATCAAGTTGAAGGATTATTAAAAAAAAGGATTAATACAGGAAAGTGTTAGTCCTTGTGCGGTTCCTGCTATTCTAGTCCCTAAGAAAGATGGAAGCTGGAGAATGTGTGTTGATAGTTGAGCTGTCAACAAAATTACCATCAAGTATAGATTTCCAATTCCTAGACTTGATGATTTGTTAGATCAGATACATGGTTCCACTATCTTTTCAAAGATTGATCTTCGAAGCGGATACCATCAGATCAGAATTCGACCAGGAGATGAATGGAAGACTGCCTTTAAAACAAGAGATGGTCTTTATGAATGGACAGTTATGCCCTTTGGGTTGTCCAATGCGCCAAGTACATTCATGCGACTTATGAATCAAGTCCTTCGACCCTTTATTGGTAAATTTGTCGTTGTCTATTTTGATGACATTCTGATCTTTAGTAAGGACAAGGAGGAACACTTGGAACATGTCCGACAAGTGTTACAGACTCTTCGTGAACAAAAACTCTACGCCAATTTGAAGAAATGTGCTTTCCTGACAAATGAAGTTACTTTTCTTGGATATATCATCACATCCGAAGGCATACGAGTTGATCCGGAAAAGATAGAAGCAATCAATAGCTGGCCAGTTCCGCAATCAATCCATGAGGTCAGAAGTTTTCATGGATTAGCCTCATTTTACAGAAGATTCATCAAAAACTTCAGCACAGTTGCCGCTCCCCTCACAGATTGTATCAAAGGAGACAAGTTTCAATGGACCGAGGCTGCACAGAAAAGTTTTGACAAGCTGAAGAAATGTTTAACTGAAGCACCAATATTAGCCCTTCCCAATTTTGATCAAGTATTTGAAGTTAGCTGTGATGCTTCCCACACTGGAATTGGTGCTATTCTAAGTCAAGAAGGTCATCCTATAGCATTCTTCAGTGAAAAGCTTAACAATGCCAAACTTCGGTATTCAACATACGACAAGGAGTTTTATGCAATTGTTCGAGCCTTGCATCATTGGAGTCATTACCCGTTAAATAAAGAATTCATTCTTTATTCTGATCATGAAGCTTTAAAATATTTGAACTCTCAACAGAAGATTAGCCGTCGACATGCCTCTTGGAGTGAGTTTTTACAATCTTATCCATTTCTAATCAAGCACAAGGCTGGAATTCAAAATGTTGTTGCAGATGCTCTCAGTAGGCGCCATACTCTACTGTCTACACTCCAAACAAAAGTAGTTGGTTTTGAAATGATAAAGGAGTTGTACCCAGATGATCCCGACTTCCAGAAAATTTGGAATACTACTGAATGCAATCCTCCAAAGATTACTACAGGCATGAAGGATTTTTATTCATAGAGAAGACTTTGTGTATTCCTCGATGTTCACTACGAGAAGCCATTATCTGGGAAGCCCATGATGGAGGATTAGCAGGCCACTTTGGTCGAGATAAAACTATGGCCTTGGTAAAGGAAAATTTTTATTGGCCACGAATGGAAAGAGATATAAATCGGCATATCCAAAGATGCAGAATCTGTCATTTGGTTAAATCCAAACATCAAAACACTGGTTTATATATGCCACTTCCCGTACCGGAATCACCATGGGAAGATGTTACTATGGATTTCATTTTGGGACTTTCACGAAGTCAACGTCAGAAAGATTCAATTATGGTCGTAGTGGATAGATTTTCAAAGATGGCCCACTTCATTCCTTGTCAAAAGACCAATGATGCTGTTCAAGTTGCTGATTTGTATTTCAAAGAAATAGTTCGTCTTCATGGAATCCCAAAAACGATCACTTCTGATCGAGATGTGAAGTTTTTAAGCCATTTTTGGAGAACTTTATGGAAGAAGATGGGAACTAAGCTGCAGTTCAGTAGTGCGAGCCATCCTCAGACTGATGGACAAACCGAAGCTGTCAACCGACTGTTGGGAAATCTACTTTGAAGTTTTGTTGGTAAAAACTTGAAGCAGTGGGATCTTATTCTGGCTCAAGTTGAATTTGCTTACAATAATTCAACTAATCAGTCCACGGGAAAGTGCCCTTTTGAAGTTGTATATGGCACCCGTCCACTTAGCCCACTTGATTTGACTCCGTCAACCAACAAACAACAATTCAGTTCTGATGCAAATAGTCGAGCGAAGGAAATCAAGAAACTGCATGAACAAGTTCGAGAGCAGATACGGAAACAAAATTCCAGATACAAAAACCAGCGAGACAAACATCGGAAGCAACAGATTTTTAAAGTTGGAGATTTGGTCTGGATTCATCTACAAAAAGAGAGATTTCCTAATCAACCAAATGCCAAGTTGTCACCTAGAGCTGATGGACCATTCAAAGTTGTGCAGAAAATCAATGACAATGCTTACAAAGTAGAACTGCCTGGAACGTATGGTGTTTCTGCAACTTTTAATGTTGCTGATCTTTCGCCTTATTTGGACGATGAAGAATACTAAAACTCGAGGTCGAGTTCTCTCCAACCCGGGGAGTATGATTCCAGTAGCCATTCTAGAAGCCAACCATTCCAGCAGCCCATATGCCAATTTGTGAAGTCAAGATTCCAACTACTCCACCTAACTACCTACTTCACCTACCATCATTTATTTGCATTTAAGGACCTCAATATTTGCATGTAAGGACCTCTAGGATTAGTATAAATAGGCATGTTTAGAAGCATCGTAAGACACCTTGAATTGGAATAATAAAAGTGAGTTATTTAGAGAATTTTCTCCCTTGTTCCTGAGTCATTCATGGAACACGTTCAGAGACCAGGAGATGGCAAAAACAAGAAGAAAAAAAATATCCAAGATTCGATATATATTTGCACATACAGTTTTATTAAATTCTGCACATATAGACTTATACATACCGCACAATATATGTATGAAGGGTGCAGACAAATTAACTAAAGGTATGCAACATATTCTGTCCACAATGTTAGTTAAGATTGCTTCATATTGTGTCCATAATTATTGATAGTAAAGATTGCTTCCAGTGATTGAAAGAAAAGAAAATAGAAAAACGATGCTTCCTTTCCAACACTCCCGCTAGGCCGAAATCGGATACCATGATTGCAAATTCAGCAAACCTTTACAGCTAATAACCCCATGCGACCTCAGATTATGGCCTTCTGCTTCTGCTTTATTTTGATTTGATAATAAACACTTACTTTTCTGATCATCAAATAACCAGTGGCTAAGTTTAAGAAACTTCATGTAGTTCTGATATTTGGAAGTAACATGCAACATAAATTTTAAATACAAATCCGAGTCCCCTGCCCCATGCTATCAACTTGGATGATTAACAAAGATTGATTTGTTCATGCACTTAGTAGTCGAATCTAATCTTATATTGTGAACAATAAACGGCGCCGCATAGTGCATATAAAAAGTTGTATTGATATGAGTTCCGAATGTGCCAGTAAAAGTTTATCTAAATGATTTTCAACAGATGTATTTATGTTGGTAATTCAATCTGCAATGAAACTATGAAAGAGTTTCAGATACAACACATTACCATACGTTACTAGTGTTCTAAAAAAAAAGACTGTTTCTTGTTATCAACTCAAAGATAAACTACAAGAACAATTTTATATCCAGTTCCATAGAAGTCAAACCAAGAAATCACATGCAATAGAAAAACTTAGCTGGCTCTCTGCTGGTTGACTACCATCTGAAGATACCTTAGCAAGAATGGAGCCTTGATTCCAGGCTGAGCTAGTTGCCATGCAACTATATAAGCACCTTTTATCCCCTTTGTATATCCATATTCTCTTCATAACATAAATCAAAAGAAAGTCGAAAAGGTACTAAACATATAGAGGTGCATATAAAACAATCCAAGTGGCAAGATGGATAGAAGAAAGGCATTCATTGTAGTAGCCATTCTTCTAGCTTTCGTCTCCATGGAAGCTGCCACTGTTCTAGCTGAAGGCAAAGGAAATGATGATGGAAACAGTGGAAAAGTTAAAGGAAATGGAGATGACAAAGTAAGCAAGGGAGATGATAAAGGAGATGACAAAGTAAGCAAGGGAGATGACAAGGGAGATGACAAAGTAAGCAAGGGAGATGACAAAGGAAGCAAGGGAGATGGTAAGAGCGGTGGTAATGGAAAGGGTGACGATAAAAAAAACAATGGGAAAGGTAAAGGTAATGATAAAAAGGATAAAGATAATGATGCTGCTGCTAACAAATATGACAAAAAGGATCCAGTACCAGGGACAGGGCAGGAACGAGGTCTATGCAAAAGTAAAGGTTCATGTTTCAACAAGACCCTGACCTGTCCATCTCAATGCCCCGAGAGGAAGCCCAAAAAGAACAAGAAGAACAAGGGATGCTTCATCAACTGTGGTAGCAAGTGTGAAGCCACATGCAAATGTAAGTATATTTATCTCATCTCTTCATCTTTTTTATATATGCGTAACCCGCATACTGAGAGCTAACAAAGGGAATTTTCTTTTGGCAGATAGGAAACCTAAGTGTGATGGATATGGTTCTCTGTGCTACGATCCTAGATTTGTTGGTGGTGACGGAGTGATGTTCTACTTCCATGGAGCTAAGGGAAGTGACTTTGCTATTGTCTCAGACAACAATTTGCAAATTAATGCTCACTTCATTGGAACTAGACCTGCAGGAAGGACACGTGACTATACATGGGTTCAAGCTCTCTCAATCATGTTTGATAGCCACACTCTTGTCCTTGCAGCAAAAAGAGTTGTACAGTGGGACGACAAGGTTGAGTCTCTTACTGTGAGGTGGGATGGGGAGGAAATCAGCATCCCCA
The DNA here is from genome assembly GCA_036435485.1 of Saposhnikovia divaricata. Taxonomy (NCBI): domain Eukaryota; kingdom Viridiplantae; phylum Streptophyta; class Magnoliopsida; order Apiales; family Apiaceae; genus Saposhnikovia; species Saposhnikovia divaricata. Next base: position 45,508,561 of record CM071594.1, on the reverse strand, counting down.
CTGATGGAGAGGCCGAATGGAGGATCAATAGCGAACAAAGAGAAGTTGTTGTTGAAAGAACTGATGACACTAACACAGTGAAAGTCACTGTTTCTGGACTGGTGGAGATGGATGTAAAGGTGACCCCAATAGGAGAAAAAGAAAACAAGGTCCACAACTACCAACTACCATCTGATGACGCTTTTGCTCACTTGGAGACACAATTCAAGTTTTCTAACCTATCTGATCTTGTTGAGGGAATTCTGGGAAAGACTTTCAGGCCAGGTTATGTCAGCCAAGTAAAGAGAGGAGTGCCCATGCCGCTGATGGGTGGGGAGGACAAGTACCAAACCCCGTCTCTTTACTCTCCTGTCTGCAATGTCTGCAGGTTCCAGAGACAATCTTCTGTTGCTACAATGTAGTTTTCCTATATATTGATAACAATCATGTTATCTTCTTCATGATGTGAATAAGGGCCACATGTGTTTGCCCAATTATGATCATGTGATTTTACTTATTATGTTTATTAAAGGGTTCTGAGAAATGAATTGATTTTTTACTTCATTCAGTAGCTTCAGATAACGGGTAACATATTTAAAGCCTCCTCCACAATAAGATGTTATCAGAAAGTATTCAATCATGATTTGGTTTTAAACTAAGGCCACCCATTTAGGTTATATGAGTAGTCCTGCATCACAAGTGATGAGTCCTGTGCTGTGGTTTCATACATAAGTACTAATGCATATGATATACTAATAAGATCCGGGAAACTGCAACTCGTGTTGTGCCTATAATTTTTTGAAAACGTAAAAATAATAGAGAATGACCACGGTATCATTTTTGGGTTCACCAGAATTTCCAATAGTATTTATAGCAGTTAGATATATACAGTCCACCAGAAGATTGGCTAAAGTTTGTACCTCCACGATACTGTCAAAAGAAAAAAAAAATCACCTCATTATTAGTTGGTGTATGATTTCAGGCTTAATTGGTAACGTGATCATCATAAAGCACTTGCTCATAACATCTACAGACTACAGCACCATGTACATAATTTGGAAGGTCACACCTTGCTGATAAAAGCTGCTATCGCAATTCGCAAATGCAAAGTCTGCGTAGGTCTATGTAGGACGGCACTACCAAATGCAAGAAACCTACATATTTTAAGTGAGCTTTAGTGGCAGCAATGAACCCCATTTCACTTGACCAATAAAATATGGTTTACGATCCATTCCGATATTCCGTCCACTTTTTAATTTTTATAGGTTAATATGGTGAGAACCTACCTCAAAAAAAAACCCTTTGGAAGGGTTAATTTGTAACACATTTAATAGATTCTCCAATTTCTGTAAGAAGCAATTGGATAATAACTCTGTTGATGTGCCCATGGACGAGGATATTGTTACAAATCAGACTTTTACAGAACAATGTTACAGATTATGAACAAACACCATTGATATCAAGAAACATCTTGTTTATACGAGAGATTGAAAATAGAGTGAGATAGAGAGAGATGATTAATCTCTGTCAAAGTAACTAACTAGTCTTAACAATGTTACAATCTCTAACAAACTTATTGGCGCGAAGACATATAGAAATGATGAAATGATCCAACTGGCCCAACTCAGACCCAACAGTATGACCCAACTATATAGTCAAACTATATGTTTACCAACATCGAGTTGGATGAACAACTGACAACTCCTAACTTGGACAAAAGAAAGATCAGTTGAGAAGATGAAAGAGATTTGTTAAACAAATTAGCAGGTTGCTCAGATGTGGAAATATGTTTAGTCGAAATAAGACCTGCTTTGAGCTTCTGTCGAACCAAGTGGCAATCAATCTCAATATGCTTGGTGCGTTCATGAAATACTGGATTAGAAGCAATGTATAAGGCTGACTGATTATCACAGAACAATGGAACTGGAGTGAGGTTAGTGATATGCTATTCAGTGCACAAGGAGAGAAGCCATGTGAGTTCACAGCAAACATCAACCATGCTCCTATATTCTGCTTCAGTTGAGGATCTTGACAATGTTTGCTGCTTCTTACATTTCCAGGATATCAAGGTACCACCAAATGTTACACAGTACCCTGTAAGTGACTGTCTTGTCAGCTTGCAACTGCCCCAATCAGCATCACAAAAGGCAACAAGAACAGGATTGGTATTAAAACTGTACAACAGTCCTTGACCAACAGTAGAAAACAAATATCGAACCATCTTCAAGGCAGCATGCCAATGAACAGATCTAGGAGAAGTCATGTACTGAGCAAGAATATGAACAGGATATGCCAGGTCAGGTCGAGAAATTGTAAGATAGATCAGCCTCCCAACTAGACGACGATAAGCTAGAGCATCATTGAGTAAAGGACTATCAGAATCCTGCAAAATTGAGTAAAGGACTATCAGAATCCTGCAAAAGTTCATGATGCTAGTCCACAGGGATTATTGAGGATTTAGCTTGTAGAGAACTAAGTCCTTCAATATGTCAGTAACATACTTTGATTGATGCATAACAAGACATGCAGCTGTAGACTGGATCTCAATGCCAAGAAAATACTTCAAAGAACCAAGGTCTTTAATCTTGAATTGAGAACTTAGGAACTCAGTGACTTGAGTCATTAAGGCTGGATCATTGCTAGTCAAAACCATGTCATCAACATAGATCAGCAAATATATCAATGAAGATGATTGTGAAAAGATAAATAGACTAGGATCACCACTAGTCTGTAGAAAACCAAAGGAGAGGAAAGCAGTAGACAATGCAATAAACCACCGACGTGGAGCTTGTTTTAAACCATAGAGAGACTTTAACAATCGACAAACAAGTTTCTGACCAGGAAATTGAGCTTGAATGTGACTAGGCACAGTATATCCAACAGGCAGAGCCATATAAACCTCCTCATCTAAAGATCCATGAAGGAAAGCATTTGTAACATCAAGCTGAGAAATCTTCCAATTATTCATAGCAGCAATTGACAACAATAATCTGAATGTTGTCATCTTAGCAACTGGGGCAAAGGTCTCAAAGTAGTCCATATTGGCTGTTTGAGTGAACCCCTTTGCCACCAAACGAGCTTTGTACCTGTCAATTGTGCCATCAGGTAGATATTTTATTCTATAAAGCCATTTGCAAGCAACTGTCTTCTTGTTAGAAGGAAGGGACACTACTTTCCAAGTACCATTAGCTTCAAGAGCTGCTAGTTCTATATTCATTGCTTCACACCACTCTGGACTTTGAACTACCTGTTTATAGGATTGATGTTCCAGTTGTGGAGGAGAGGAAGCTTGTTCTTGAGTACTACTCTCAACATTGTCTAAGACAATAGATGTTAAAGAACATTCTGCAGTCAAATGAGAAGGCAAAACTGTATAGTCTATTAACTTTGCAGGTAGTTACTTAGTTCGTTTTGGTCGAGTAGACAACACAGGTGGACATACTGCAGAATCCAAGACCTCTTCTGTAACCTCTGTAACTGTATTGTCAGAAGTAGGTACAGAATTACTAGGTTAAGAGATGTTCAGAGAAGATAACTCAGAGTTATCAACAAAGTTAGAAGGATGTATCTCTGTAAAAGATATAGGATCATCCTCAACATACAGTGGAGATGCTGGAAACAAAGCCTGAGGAGATGGAGTATTTATCTCCTTAAAAGGAAATATGCTCTCAATAAATTTCACATCTTGAGTAAACACCACCTGCCTTCTATCTAGATTCATCACTTTATACCCCTTGTTAGTATAGGAATATCCCAAGAACACCCCTCTGAATGCTCTAGCTGCAAACTTATCCCAAGGTTTAGGTAACACAGATGCAAAACATAGTGAGCCAAAAACTCTCAAATCATCATAGAAGGGTAGAGTATCAAACAAAACCTCAAATGGACTTTTATCACCAAGAATTGCAGTTGGAGTTCTATTGATTAGATAAGCTACAGTCATGATACAATCTCCCCAAAAAATAATTAGCAAAGAAGCATGAAACCTCAATGCTCTAGCACAACTCAAAAGGTGTCTATGTTTACGCTCAACTACACCATTCTGCTGTGGAGTGTAGACACGACTAGATTAATGTATTATTCCAGAGGTGTGTAGAAACTCAGTAACAGACTTGTTACAAAATTCTGTGCCATTATCTGTACGAAACACCTTGATTCGAGTATGAAACTGAGTTTGAATATGGATAACAAACTGCTTGAGGAACTGAGGGACTGAAGCCTTATCAGACAGTAAATAAACCCAAGTAACTCTTGATTTATCTTCCACCAATGTTAGAAACATACTACAATTATCATAGGTTTTATATCGATAAGGGCCCCAAAGATCTGCATGAACTATATCAAATAAATTCTCACTTTGAGTTGTTCGATTAGAAAATGGAACCCTAGCTTGCTTGGCAAAGTAACAGCTATCACATACATCAAGGACTTTATTGGTATAAGTCAAAGGTAACTGATGCAGGACATTAGCTGGGACATGACCCATTCTAGCATGCCAAACATTACTATTGGTAACATGAGCAGTTAAACGTAGTTCACCTGACAAAGGAGTAAAACCTGTTATATCAGATGACTGAGTGTGCAAAATGTACAAACCACTGTCTTCAACACCAAGTCCCAACTCCTTATTCTTGACAATATCTTGTAGATAGCATTTACCAAACTTAAAACTAACTTGCCATTCTTGAGCAACTGAGAGATAGACAACAAGTTATAATCAAAGGAAGGAACACAGAGTACATTATGCAATACCATAGTATAAGAAATCTGTAGGGTGCCAGTATGAGTAATATCAGCTGTAGCACCATTAGGCAACTGTAAAGTGGATGTACAAGCTTGAACCTCACTTAACAAATGACAAAAAGGAGTAACATGATCTTTTGCCCCAGTGTCAATAATCCACTTTGAAGGATTAGTGGATTTCATTGAATGGACCTGATGAACAAAATGTCCAGCCATTCCTGAAAAATGATAGGGATTGATAGATGTCCAATTATCCAGAGAAGAATTCATAGAAGGTTGAACAACTGATCCACTGGAAGACTCAGTCATAGTCTTCTGTAGCATCTGAATCAACTGCTTACACTACACTTCAGACAAATTTAATCCTTCATGAGATGACATCTGAACTTCCATACTTATTGACTCAGAACCAGATACAGTACCAATTGATGTTTGATAAACATTAGCAATCACTGAACCTCTTGTTGTCAAGTGCTTTGGCTTAGGTTTTGGTTTACCAAACAGCTTATTCCAAGATGGATAACCATGTATGCAGTAACATTTATCCTTCAAATGGCCAGGCATATGGCAATAATCACAAATTATAGAAGACTCAGAAGTTCTCCTCTGCAAATTGTTCTTAGTTTGTGACTTAATAGGATATGCTGATTTTACAGTCATTTCCAGAATGTCAGAAGTATAGCTCACTACATTATGGTCCCTCTGACTCTCTTCTTGTAACAACATAGCATAGCACTGATTAAGAGTTGGTAATTGCTTCATCATTAAGATTTGCCCTCTTATGCCAGTGAACACCTTATTTAGTCCCATCAAAAACTGAGTTAACTGAATGCCTTGATCAAACTCATTCAACTAAGTGTTAACTGAACAAGTACATATACTATCGGTACACCTTGGTCTAGAAATTAAACATTCCAATTCATCATGAATTGTTCTAAATTTAGTAAAATATGTTGATATTGTAAGAGTACCTTGAGTTATATGAGCAATCTCTTTCCTCAAATGAAACTGTTTAGGGATATTACTAACAGCATATCGAACTTCTAAATCAAGCCAAATATCCCTAGCTGAAGATATGTAAACAATGCTATTTCTGATCTCTACAGTCACAGAATTGAGAATCCAAGATGTAACCATGTTGTTACACCGAAGCCAGTGCATAACAAGAGGTGAATTAGGAGTAGGTTTTGTATACGTTCCATCCACAAAATCTAGTTTTAGTTTAGAGGACAAAGCTAGCTTCATAGATCGTTGCCATTGATTGTAGTTATTTTCAGTTAAAACAAATGTTGTAATTTGCATTCTAGGACTATCAGATGGATGCAAATAGTATGGATGATTACAATCAAGAGTATTTGACATAGATGTCGATCCAACAGTTGCAGAGAATACGATGCAATTGTAGTCATTTCAGATTAATAGAGAAACAACAATAGATCGAGAGATGAACAAAAGTAGATCACTGTATTGAAACGCAATTAGGCAACTTACAGTTCTCCAGAAAGATTAAAAAGATAACAATCGGAGATGATGATCGGAGAAGAAGCAATTGACCTTACTGAAGAGTGACGAACAAATAATCGATCTTATTGAGTGAAACATCACGATCGTTGCGGAAAAACTAGCTTTCAAAGCTCTGATACCATGTTACAAATCAGACTTTTACAGAACAATGTTACAGATTATGAATAAACACCATTGATATCAACAAACATCTTGTTTATACACAGAAAAGATAGATTGTCTTTTACAGAGATATTGAAAATAGAGAGAGAGATGATTAATCTCTATCAAAGTAACTAACTAGTCTTAACAATGTTACAATCTCTAACAAACTTATTGCGGGAAGACATATAGAAATGATGAAATGATCCAACTGGCTCAACTCAGGCCCAACAGTATGACCCAACTATATAGTCAAACTATATGTTTACCAACAGATATTTCTGTGGAGATTTTCCAATCTCCAAGGAAAAGAAACTGCGCAAACTAGGTGCCTTAAAATATTCAATATTGGAGATAAAAATCAGTTCGTTGCCAGTTTGGAGTCTCCCAAATCCATTGAAGAATCCATCCCAGACCAAGCTGGTACTAGAAAGGGAGTGCGAATCTGACCTTATCGACTGATAGCTTTGTGGATCAGGAAACGAGCTAGGGATCCAAATTCCTCATTGTTGCTTGCATATTGTTTGATCAAATATTTTGTAACTTAAAAATGACTCTGGATTTTCTGAACAGTTGATTTTTATGTTAAAAAAAAAGTTCCTTCTTGGACGGTTAAAAGATTTATTGCTTCATCAAGTCCACATGCAATCTAAGAAAGTGAAATGCTTTATCGTTCTCCAGCTAAAACAGAAACTTGTCTTTGTAGATTCACTTCTCATGTCTCAGTATCAAAGTAATATTGCCATAAGAGTAATCCTGAAAGGCATTGGACGACTCGCATTAGTTCTAAACATGATTCCGATATCCCATGTGTTAAGTGCAACCAGAGTGGAACTGCATTATTTAAAGACACACATTAAAGCGCATATTCTCAAATAATTAATACTAAGAGCACGTCTAATTATGGAGTTAAATGAGTATAGCCATCCCTATATTTTGAAATCAAAAAGTGAATTTTAATGTTAAAGTAGAACTTGGGCTCTGATAACTCCAGAACCCCGATCAGGTGCTTCCTCCGCCATTTCCACGCCTGGAAGAGGTAATTTGGTGGACATCCTACAGTTATAGTTAGACCTGGAAAATGGGTCTGGATTCGAAAAATCAAACCGAAATTCGTGAAATCGAATTTGGTTTTATATTTTGAATTGGAAAATTCGATAATCATCCAAAAATCAATTTGATTGGATCCAAAAAATATTCAAATCAAAAATTTAACCGAATGTAATTCGAAATACTAGACCCGATTATGATTTGTAACCGATCAAAACCAAGAAATAAATTATCCAAATCAAATACGACTCGAAATACTGTATCCAATTTTCATCCAAATTATGAAAATGATGAATTAATTAGTTGTTACAATTTTAACAAGTTATAACGAACATCCCATATACATTAACACACAATTCATTCAATATTTACCTCAATCATAATCAAAATGTATATTTAAAACAATTTTATGTCAAATATATCATAATTATTTAATCATCTTATTTTGAAGAAGTACATGATATTATACTAGAATAATTATTTTCAATAATAAGGTACTTTTTAAAATTTCATAAATTAAAATAATGAGTGAGTAATAATCCGAAAGAATCCAAACCAATTATGATCTGAACCGAATTTCATCCAATCTTAATTCGAATTTCATCCAAATTTAATTTGAATTAGACCCGAACCGAATCAGATCCAAACTCTATTCAAATATATCAAAACCAAAAATTGATCCGATCCGAGATTGACTCGATTCGGTTATCTAAATTGCCAAATCTAGTTATAGCTAGCATAAAAACCCGTGCGAGGCACGGGTCGCTAGCTTAAATTGTATTTTTTAATTAAACTATTCGTGATCAGTATCGTTTGAAACATATGATTGATTTTCAAAGATTTCATCTTGTTACTGGACTATGTGGTTATTGTGTACATACTTAAATATGTTCAAAATTGTACTTTGAAAACTAATATGAGTAATATTGATAGCGATCATGTCAGATCTTAATTTTGTTGTGGGTCATAGAATATAATTTGAGTGTTTTATGGGTGTTGTCTAATTATTAATTAAGACGATTTTTCATAGCACCTACATTCCTAAATTTTCTTCAAAAATGATGCATTCATTTAGCTGGATCTCCAATAATATACAAGGAAGAAACTTAATAGTCTTCAAGATGCTGCATTCTGAGAATGTAGGTTTCAGTCCTGATTCCAATCAAAAACCTTCGTAAATTTTCTAAAACTTCTCAGGTCTTGCGTTTTTACTTCTTAAAACTACATTTTTAATTCTTTTATTTGTTTTCTTCAAATTTCTTCATTTTAAGAATTCTTTGGCTTTATTTCTCTTCCGATTTCCGTCTGACTTTCATTGAGTTACCTCCATAAATAATATATAATATATGGTCCTTTTTTCCCGTAAAATGTCATATTTTAAATTGAACATTAACTAATTTGTATATAAAAGGTAATGTGTTATTTGTAGAATTCGTCTTTTTGAAGCCAAATATTTTTATGACCCAAATAGTTTGACTAATAAATTATTGTATCTTATTTAATAATATAATAATTTCATTTTACGTTAACACCTCAATATTTTTTACCCTAATATATTGTTAGATAATATCCATCATATTAATTATAATATCGGTTTATAACCCAATTGTGTATTTTACGTAATTATTTTATCCATAATACATATTGTGTGTATAATTTAAAATACATGTGAATATGTGATCTAATGGTATGAAGATGCAGAATTTAACTCGGTGATCCACGTTCGATTATCACTAAAAATAGTACTTCTATACAATATGAACTTAGGAGTAAATTGGTGCTTTCAAATCAGTAATAAAGTACTTTAGTTATTGACTTAATCATATATGTAATATTTTTCATAAAAAATACATTATGCATTTCATATTGTTTCTTTATATAAAACCAAATATTGTCCCGCTTAAGCGATATACATAGAGATATTATGTGTATTATTGAAAACACGTATAGATGAGTGCTTAGGTTGTTTAAGAGAATAATTATATAGTAATTTTTTTTATTATTATGTTGATTATTATTGTTATTACAATTTTATAATATTATCAAACCATATATTATGTATCAATAATTTATATTTTAATTTAATATGTTATAGTTCAAATCAATAAATGTAAACGCAACATGACAAAAAATTATTAATATGTCGCAATATTATAATATTAGACAAAAATTTCACTAAAACAACACACATACATCTTTTATGTGTATGATTTAAAATACATGTGATTGAGTGGTGTAGTGGTAAAAAGATTTGTTAGTTAACTCGGGGGCCCAAGTTCAATTCCCACCAACCACAACTTTTTCAAAAAAATTGAGAATAGAGGGATAAATTAATAATCATACTACATAAAAAGTCGCACATCACACACATATATCTATAATGTGTATGTTTTAAAGCATATATGATTGAGTGGTGTAGTAGTAGAAGGATTTGCTAAATAACTTGAAGACCCAAGTTCAATCCCCAACAACCACAATTTTTTTAAAAATTTGAGAATAGAGGGATAAATTGGTAATTACAATACATTAAAAAATCTCACTATTTTTATCTTGTGTTGGCCTATTATATATATAATAGATTGTAGGTGCACACCCAATATTGACAAATCAATAAATAAACGTTTAAGGTCTTAAAAGTATATTTTAAATTTATTAATTAATCTAATTAATGTAAAAAACAATCAGAGAAAATTAATCTAAACATACAATCAAATTAATTGACATTTTGATGGTGTGCATGTATTATCTCCATCTCCCAATTGATTAAGAGTTTTATTGATAGCTAACAGTCATTTTAAATTTTGACATGTGCCCGGATGCAAAAAAATTAATAAAACTTAACAAAAAAATAGAATTTCTATGTTAAGTAAAAGATAAAATCTAAATTTGAATTATATTCAGTTCTAAAAGTTAAAGCCGAAGCCACTCTAATTAATGCAGAAGAAGAGGGGTATGGGGTATAGTGTGTATTGAGCCCAAAATAAGCCCAAATTATTGGAGACTTGAGCCCTATGACACTGATAGTCAGGCCCCGTCAAAAATCCAATGCCGTGAGTCGTGACACCTCGCTGTACTATAAATAAACCGCCCACTCAAGAATTAATAAACATTTCATACACTCTGCTCTTTTATTAGTATAATTCAAATTGAAAAATGGCGAGAAAAACCCTAGATTCTAATTCCAAGCGAAAGGCTGATGAAGAAGATGCGAAAAAAGTAGCAGAGCTATCAGGAGATGAACTTCTGTGCTCTATCGCTACCAAGAAGAAGAAAATTGAGCCTACTGGTTCAAACAAAAAGCCCAAGCCCAACAAAAAACCCCAAGATTCAAAGAACAAAGTGATGAAAACGGATAACAAGGTGAAAATTCAGAGGTCTGGTAAAAAAGATGAGGCTGAGGATAAAAGTAAGGTGAATAAAAGTAAGGTCAACAAAGGGGAGGAGGCTGCGGAGGAGAATGAGAATGGTGCGGCGGACTATATGTTTCCCATGAATCGTGTTACTCGAATTGTCAAGAGCGAGAATTCTGATATCAAGTTGTCTGCCGAAGCTGCTTTTCTCTTTAATAAAGCTTCCGTATGTTGTCTCTTTCTCGATTTTGTTTAATTTCATTAATATATTTTGTTTATTTTGTGGTTGATGAATAATGATGATTGGTTTAATTGTTTGTATGTCATGTTATGTGCTTATTTGAATGTGTTTCCCTGATTTTTACTAAGTTTGATGTAGGTTATGTAATGTAATTAGAGGTTCTAATTTGTCTTGTGTTCCTTTTTTACTTTGGATTGTACTTGCATAGGGTATCTAGCTTGTGTATTTATGAAATGAAGACCCGTTTGGTTGTATATAAGTTTTGATAACATTAACCGTCTTTGAGTGAGATGGGGGAATATAAGGCTGGAATCAGTAGTCATGTGTTGTGTAACGTAAACATTGACACTTAGAGCGCTAGTCATATCTAAACCTACATATTATACTCTTAAAAAGTTATTATGACCAAGTTATAGTGTTCTTCAACGTGAAAAAGCGCCAAAGGCCCTCTTGGAGCTTAAGTGTGGCCTTTCCGAAACAAAGAACACTATATAAATTTATGTGTGTATATATGAATGTGTAAACACTGGACATACTAATTAATAGCTATAATTTCAAGTAGTTTCATTCAGTAAAACTATACAAGTGCATCAACCTCTTTTTTGTTGTTAAAATTCTGAAAAATTATTTAAGGTTTTTAGTGTATTCAATTGTGAGCTCGGGCGAGCTTTATTGTTACAAATTCGATCTCTTTTGATAGAATTTACTGGATGGTCCGTGTTTCATGCATGTATGTTGTTCTATGAAATCTAAGATATGCTTTTTGTTGCAGGAGAAATTTCTTGAACTATTTTCTAAGGAGGCTTATGCTCGTGCGTCTAAAGAGGGCAAGAAAAAAATTGAGTACCAGCACCTATGTAATATCCCTATCTTACTCTAATACGATAGTAAAAAATATTTGTTGTTCCCATCTGCATAAACGTAGTTGCGAGTGTAAGTAAGAAATGTTTTCATTAATTGCATTATGTTAGGGGCTTATGACCTTCCTTGTATAGTTACTGTTCTCTGGGTTAATTTCTACAAACAAGATAATTAATTGGATTTTGGACATTACTTGTAGTTTGAGAACTGGAATCACCATAATACTGCAGGAGTATTAGATTTGTCAATCTAGAAGTCAGTTTTGGTTATGTCTTCCTGTGTGTGTGTGTAGTTAGATTGATCATAAATGGCATGACATTCTGGGAAAAAGGTTTATTCTCTAAATTGTTCCTGGCCTTCTGCAGGCTTGTTGAAAATGTATAGTATAGATGGTTACTAGTGTTCTAGAGTCTACACAACTATTATGTTTAATGAAGCTATAGGCTACAAGCTACGATAATAGAGGAGCAAGGATGGAAAATAGGATAAGAGTATGTAGATGTTGATGTAGTACATGTCAAATACATGGTATTGATTTGCTGGATCAGAATCCACGGGGTGTAGCTTAACAACTTTTCTTTGGTTTTTGCATCTTTTGAAACTCCCCCCCTTAACTCACAAAACATCTTATCCACGGGGTGTAGCTTAACAACTTTTTCTTTGGTTTTTGCATCTTTTGAAACTCCCCCCTTAACTCACAAAACATCTTATCACAACTTGAATTAAAAGCCTGCAGGTTTTGTAATGTGGGAAATCTCCTGTAGTGACAGTTTCTCAAATTGGTTTATGATAATTGTACAGTTCCAATGGTATATCGTATATTCCTTCTCTTTGCAAGTGAATAGTCATCTAAAATGCTTCTTTTGTTATGTTTCAGCCTCATTAATTCCTGGAAACAAAAGATTCGACTTTCTTTCAGGTACCTTTTTCCTCTGAATTTTGGGCTTTAGTTATTTTCTCTCTCATATTTCTTTTACTGGTTGCTACTATTTTTTGCGCTTTCCCGAAGATTGTTTTACACACACGCACAAGCGCACACTGCTTCACCCACACCTGCAGAGTGCACACAGCATGCACCCTCACCTGCACCCTCACCCACACTGCACACCAACAGACAGCCACACGCACACACTGGACACAGACCCACGCTTGTACACCCACATCTACAGACACACCCAGTGCGCGCACACACACACACACACACACTGATCTGATGATGACAGTAATTATTTCTCATCATTTGCTTGTTTATATGAATAGATTTTGTTCCTGCCAAAGTGAAGGTTGCAGATGCTTTGAAGGAGATTCCATCAGTTGAGACCTGACTGGGCTGGAACCTGAATGACAAGATGCTGAAAGCCTCAGATAGTGTTGGAGCCCTCTTTAGTTTGTGAATGTCAAGCAGAAACACGTCTACCTTAAACCTAATGTTTAAACTGCATCCAGGAGCCTGAGTAGCTAGTTCTAGAAGTTCATCTGTTTAATAATGTAGCCATTTTTTACAATTTTTTTCTGCTAATTAGATTTTAGCTAGACATACATGTTTTGTTTTATTTGAAAAACTTTCAAGCTTTTTTCCCGCATTGAAAATGAATATATTGTATACAGATTAAAATTATATATAAGCGCTTGAACTCTACGTGTGCAAGGCAGACCTAAGACTAGAGGGGCCTAAAAAAGATGAGGTTGAGGTCAAGAGAGTGATGAAAAGTAAGGTCAAGTAAGAGGAGATTGTGGATGCATATGGTGCATTGTATGTGTTTCTTGAATCGTATTTCTCGGATTGTTAAGAGCGAGAATTTTGATGTGAAGTTGTCTGAGGAAGCTGCTTTTCTCTTAACAAAGCTTTGGTATGGTGTTTGTTTCTCGATTTTGTTTAATTTTGTTACACATTTTTGTTGATTTGTAGTTGAAGATTGGTTGTATTGTTTGAATGTGTCCACGTTTTTTATGAAGTTTGATGTTGGTTTTGTGATCATAAATTCAGGTTAGTCATCAAATTTATTTTTTACCTTGCAGTATACTAGCATATGGTAGCAAATTTGTGCATTGATATCACGACTCATTTGATTGTATATTACATTAAATAAATTTTGCGTCTTTGGGTGAGATGGAATAGAAGGCTCAAGGCTGGTATCAGTATCTAGGGTTCAAATGATGTAGTAATTTGTTTTGTAAGGATTAACATTGACAGGTAGAGCGCGAGTCATAAATGAGCCGAAGTATTATAATTTTAACAAGTTATTATGAACTAAAAGTATCATTGACGCAAAGCGTAAAGGGTCTTGGTAATCAGAAGTCAATTTCGTTATCTACGATTATTGTATAGTTGTCATGGTCTTTTCTTTCTCTTTACATGTGAATGGTTATCCAAAATGCTTCTTTTGTTCTTTTTCAGTCTCATTGTTCCTGGAGAGAACATTTGACTTCCTTTCAGGTACCTTTTTCCTGTGAAGTTTCCCATTTCAGCTTCCCAGGGTGATTGAAGAAGAAGTTACTTCTGAACTTTCGCCAGGTAAGGATGGGGTAATGCTTCTTCCACTGTAATTCTTTTGGAGGGATCAAATGTAAGCATTTTATCAAAGGATGGACTTGTTGATAAAGCTGTCTTAGTGACTGACGAGGGTATCCAGGAAGCTGCAGAATTTATCTTTTTGAGTCCTCGTTTAGAACAAATCCAAGATCAGCCTCAGTTGGTGAGACAAGCAACTCAGTGGACAATCGCATTTGGTGCACATGATCCCCAAACATCTATGGCAGCAGTATAATCAGAAGAGTTCAACAGCAGCTCAGGCGCTCTATACCATCTAGTGACAACATATTCTGTTTTTACTTAATAAACTTTCTAGCTTGGGCTCTACAAGAAATTCAATGTTGTTTATTTGTGGATCAGCTTTCTCCAGTTACTTCTGATTTAGTTCTTATGTAGCTTTGCTTTGCTTCTGATATTGGTGTTCAAGAAAAAAAAAAAAGAGGCTTCCGAGCTAATTTTTCGTTTTAAAATTGATAGTATCATGTTCAAGTTAAAATTCAAAAGCACCTATATGAAAGGTAAACCTAAACTGAAGGGGAGTACTTCATTTTATTAACGGTTTTTCTAGTCTGTTGCTAAGAATCTGTGGTTGTTTACTTGTCAAAATTTGATTATTAGAAATTTTATCAATAATAATAGATACCATGCACGAATATCTCCACCCCAATACGGACGGATTCTTAGTATCTGTCTTGGACAGGTACTAAAGAAACCCTTTTATTAAATGGATAGCATCATACACAAGTTGAAATTTCCAAGCACTTGAATTAAACATGTATTTTTTCAGTTACCTAGAATGTAGTGAATTCGGTGTAGGATTTTGTATCATTCATTATCCACACATAGTATTTAAAAATGATTATCGTCTGTATATATTAGGTATGAGTATTATTCATCAACTATTACTTTATATATTAAATTATTTACTATTTGTTTTAAATAATTAAAAATATTCTGTGCTTAGTTTAAAAAATAGATGTTAATAGCTATTAATTCTAATGCTTATTAAGTATTTTTGTATATTAATAATATACTATTGTTTAATAAGTTGTTTACATCAACATGGTTTACAAATATATCGAAATGGGGCAGAACGCGAGCCCAAATGCAAACTTCCAAAATGCGAGCCCAAATTCTAGAAGACTCTAGGCTTTGGGTTTGGCGCTACTATATAAGCTCACTCAAAGTCTCGTGTCAATTGCAAAAACAATTACCGACTGTATCATACACACTCGTGTAACAAGTTGAGAAATGGCTCTCAAAAACCTAGATTGCGATTCAAGAAGATTTTTTTTTTAAAAAAAATAGCGGAGCCAACAGGAGGAGAATTCTCATGTCCAGTTGTTGTATGCTGAGGTTGCTTTTCTCTTTAATAAAGCTTCGGTATGGTGTCTGTTACACAAAATTTTGTTTAATTTTGGTTGATGATTGTTTTTATGTCATGTTATTGTGTTTATTTGAATGTGTTTCCCCCATTTTTACAATGTTTGATGTAGGTTATGTGATTAATTGTTCCCATCTGTTGCTGCGTTTCTTTTTTTGCCTTGAAGTAGCAAATTTTGTGTATTAATTGTACGTCTTTTCATTAATTGCATTATGTTAGGGGCTTATGAACTTCCTTGTATACAAGTTGCTTTCCTCTGGATTTATTTCTATAAACAACATGATTAATTGGATTTTGGACATTACTTATAGTTTGAGTATTAAATTCTGTCAATCTACAAGTAAGTTTTTGATTATGGCTTCTCGTGTGTGTGTGTATAGACTATAGTTAGGTTGATCATAAGTGGCATGACATTCGGTTTATTCTCTAAATTGTTCTTGGCCTTCCGGTGGCTTGTTGAAAATCTATAGTATAGATGGTTACTTACTATTGCTCTAGAGTCGTGCTGTTATGATTAATGAAGCTAAAGGCTACAAGATACAATTAATAGAGGAGCAAGGATGAAAATTGGATAAGAGTTTGTAGTCTTATTGTCACACAAACTTAATCATATAAGTGTTATGTGTTAACCTATTATTAGCGGTACATTCTTATCTTATTAAACATAGAAAATTGTGGAGGACAAATGTAAATCCTTCAACATGAATATAATGATAGTCTTCTTCTTTGATTGTGATTTCTTTGCTGCTTTAGATCTTGTAGCAGTTTGTGCATCACATAGACACATACGCCATACGGTCCATCTGGTGTGTGCTTATGAGGTAATATGACCAAGTAAATTTGCAGCGGAGAGATCACCCATACATGTAGACGATATTAGGTTTCGCTGCGTTGCGTCCTTTATATTGAGGTAATATAATAAATAAGGAGTTAGTTTCTTCATTTAGTTGTTCGAACACTGATCTACGTGGTATATCAATGAAGAATTAAATGTTATTAGTTTCTTCATTTAGTTGTTCGAACACTGATCTACGTGGTATATCAATGAAGAATTAAATGTTAGGTGAATTCACGATGTTACTCGCACCAAATAATTTACCATGTCACATAGGAACCTGGGTTTTAAATCATATTATTGATTGAAAGTGAAATATTTTTTGAATATTTAAATTGCACTTAACAAGTAAAGAGTTTGATTGTATTATTCCTATAGACCTTTTGAACACATTGTCTACAAGATATGTGACACTGTACTTTTTGCAAGGAATTCAACTAGCCTAGCAATAATTTTAATATTTCGAAGGAGAGTTAAAAACAAGGAGACTATATTGGATAGGGAAATAAAAAATAGGAAAGAATTCAGGGAATTGACCAAGTCTGACAAAGGGGTACTAAAGAAATTTCAGGAGGGAGTATAAATTGTTGAGAAATAAAATTGTTTGTTTGATGTTCAATAAGAGAAAACTACATACATATTACATCTGAGATTGCCTATTGTATAGGTTTACAGAAAACAATTATTTATACAAAAAAGGAACTACTAGATAATCTGATTTGAACATTTCTATCAACTAAAAATAAGGAAACTAATCTTATCTATTAAACTCAACTACGACTGATTCAAACTCCAGGGCAAACTCTCACAATATCTAACACTCCTTTTCTTGATATTTGCCTTGTTCATTCCAAGCTTCCTCCTAAGATACTTCAAGTTTGAGTAACTTAGGAGGAAGCTTGGAATGAAAAAGGCAAATCTCAAGGAAAAGAGTGTTAGATATTGTGAGAGTTTGCCCTGGAGTTTGAATCAATCGTAGTTGAGTTTAGTAGATAAAATTAGTTTCCTTATTTTTAGTTGATAGAAATGTTCAAATCAGATTATCTAGTAGTTCCTTTTTTGTAGGAATAATTGTTTTCTGTAAGCCTATACAATAGGCAACCTCAGATGTAATATGTATGCAGTTTTCTCTTATTGAACATCAAATAAACAATTTTATTTCTCAACATAAATAGAATGAGATAGGGTTTTATATTTATGTGGATAGTGGTTGTCAAGTTGAAACATTAAGGAGGCGACTCTCCTCGAATTGGGGAAGATTCTAACTTAATCTAACAGTGATAAGTTTTTAGTTCAATTTAGTATTTCAGTTTGCTTCAATTTACTTAAATTTAGATTGGAGGAAATTGAAGTACTGAATTGAACTAAAAACTGATCGATGTAAGATTAGGTTACAATTTGCCCCAATTCGAGGACAAGTCGCCTCTTTAATGTTACAACTCCACAACTAATCTTCACATAAATTTAAAACCTTATCTCATTCTATTTATACTCCCTCCTCTGAAATTTCCCTAATACCCCTTGCTTAGACTTGGTCAATTCCCTGACTTCTTTTCTACTTTTTTTTTTATTTCCCTATCCATTATACTTTTCTTGTTTTTTACCTCTCCTCCTAAATATTAAAGTTGCTGCTGGGCTAGTTCAATTTCTTGCAACTGTAGATGTACATGTCAAATTCATGGTACTGTATTGATTTGCTGGATCAGAATCCATGGGTTGTAGCTTAACAACTTTTACTTTGGTTTTTGCATCTTTTGAAACTCCCCCCTTAACCCACAAAACAATCGTATCACAACTTGAATTAATAGCCTGCAGGTTTGGTGATCTGGGAAATCTCCTGTTGTGACAGTTTCCCAAATTGGTTTATGATATTTATAGAACTGCCATGGTATATTCTTCCTCTTTCCAAGTGAATAGTCATTTAAAATGCTTGCCTCATTTATTCCTGGAAACAAAAGACTTGACTTTCTTTCAGGTGCCTTTTTCCTCTGAATTTTGGCCTTTAGTTATTTTCTTTCTCCCTCATTTCTTTTACTGGACTATTTTTTGCTTTTTTCCCGAAGATTATTACACACAAGCCCGCACAGCACACACTCCATGCACCCTCACCCACAATGCACAACTCCATGCACCCCCACCCACACTGCACCCACAGGCAGCAACACGCACCCACTGGACACGAACCCATGCACTGTACGCATGTACACCCACATCCACACACACACACACCCAATGGACAAACACTGATCTGATGATGACAGTAATTATTTCTCATAATCCTTGTAAATATGCTTAGATTTTGTTCCTGCCAAACTGAAGGTTGCAGATGCCTTCAAGAAGATTCCATTGGTTGGGACCTAACTGGGCTTGAACCTGAATAACAAGATGCTAAAAGCCTCGGATGGTGTTGTAGCCCTCTTCAGTTTGTGAACCTGAATAACAAGATGCTAAAAGCCTGCTGGGCTAGTTCATCTGTTTGATAATATAGCCATTTTTTTACAGTTAATTTTTTTTTTCTGCTAATAAGATTTAAAATAGACATACATGTTTTTTTATATAGAAAACTTTCAAGCTTGTTTCCCACATTAGAAATGAAATTATCGTATACAAATTAAAATTTCTAAGCACTTGAATTCTACGTGTGTAAGGCAGACCTAAGGCTAGAGGAGCCTAATAAAGATGAAGTTGAGGTCAAAAAAGTGACGAAAAGTCAAGTCAAGAAAGAGGAGGTTGTGGATGAGAATGAGAATCGTGCATTGTATGTGTTTCATGAATCGTGTTTCTCGGATTGTTAAGAGCGAGAATTCTGATGTGAAGTTGTCTGCTTTCTCTTCACAAAGCTTTGGTATGGTGTTTGTTTCTCGATTTCTTTTAATTTTGTTACATATTTTTGTTGATTTGTAGTTGAAGATTGGTTAAATTGTTTGAATGTGTTTCCCCGATTTTCTATGAAATTTGATGTAGGTTATGTGATTATAAATTCGGGTTAGTCGTCAAATTTATTTCTTACCTCGGAGTTTGCATATGGTAGCAAATTTGTGCAGTGATGCGTCTGATTGTATATAACATTGGATAAATTTAGCGTCTTTGGGTGAGATGGAATAGGAAGCTGGTATCAGTATCTAAGGTTCAAAACGATGTAATAACCTTTCTTGTAAGAGTTAACATTGACACGTAGGTCGTATAGTGCTAGTCATAAATGAACCCAAGTATTATAATTTTAACATGTTATTATGAACAAGTAAAATTATCATTGACGCGAAGCGCAAAGGGCCTTGGTAATCAGAAATCAATTTCTTTATCAATGATATGATTGTACAGTTGATATGGTCTTTTCCTTCTCTTTCCATGTGAATGGTTATCCCAAATGCTTCTTTTGTTCTGTTTCAGTCTCATTGATTCCTGGAAGCAGAACATTTGACGTCCTTTCCGGTACCTTTTTCCTGTGAAGATTGCCAGTATAATTCTTTCTTTCTCTCTAGTTTCTTTTATCATGTTTGTTTCGTAGAATTAAGTAGGGGATAAGACTATCCATTTAAAATTTTAATCTTATGTTTGTTTTATAAAAAATTACTTGGGATTGGATTGAGGATAATAGTCCGTTAAAATAGTAATTCCATGTTTGTTTGGTTGGGATAATGGATATGATTATCATCGTTTCTGATACTTGGTTGGAGGAGGTATTATTAAATCCCTCCCACATCTCAGTTTTTAAAGGATTATAGTAGTCCCTTCACTATAATCCCTCCTAAAACAAACATAGGATTAGAAATTTTAAAGGATAATAGTACAATCCATAGGGTTTTCCCTCAAAACGAACATGGGATTATTTAAAGGATTAAATAGTTCAATTCTAAACCTAATACTTCAAAACAAACATGAATATGATAATTTAAAGGATGATAATCTAAAGGATTATAAAAGATAGGACTATTATATCCGGATTATTTTCCCGGAATTATAATCTCTCGAAACAAGCATGGCCTTAGTATAGTAGTTAGTTGCTACTATGTTTTTATTTCTTTTCCGAATATTAATTCACACAAAATAAAACACGCACACTGCATGACCCATGCACAGTTTCCTTTCCGGGGAAGTAGACAATAATTTCTCATCGATTTCTTGTTTATATACACAGATTTTGTTTCCTGCCAAAGTGAAGGTTACAGATGCCTTGAAAGATATTTTATCAGTTGACACCTAAATGGGACCTAAACCAGAATGACAAGATGCTGAAAGCTTCAGATGATGTTGTAGCAAGCAGCAAAAAATCATCTACCCTGAATTCATTGTTTTGAGCTACATCCAGCATTTCTACTGAAATGTAACCTAGAGTTTTCTTTCCCTAATTAGAAATTGTAGCTGGATACACTTTTTTTTTTTTTGCTCAACATAATGTGCCTATATGGTATACATGGCCAAACCGGACCGGAACCGGAAAACCGGACCGGACCGGACCAGGTCAAAACCGGTCAAAACCGGCCCGAACCGGAACCGGACCTAAACCGTCGGTTTTTTTATTTTTAAGGTTCAGGTTACGGTTCGTATTAATAGAAAACCGGTGAACCGTCGGTTAACCGGCGGTTCGAACCGGCGGTTCGAACCGCCGGTTCAAACCGCGTAGTAGTTGGTCTTATAGTTATATATCTGTACATGCATGCCGAGAAGCTATAATATTAAAGCTGGCCCGCAAGCTTTATTCGTTTACATGGATCCTGCAGATTTCATATAAAGTAAGTATACCAAAACTTTGACTGGGTGCTCTCCAAGTGGCATCTTGCTCTCCACGAACCGGAACCGGCGGTTCACGAACCGTGGCCATGTATACTATATGGTGCATAATACATGGTACATTAAAATTTTTAAATAATTGTTAAACTTTCATCTAGCAAAAGATGCAAGACAAAACCAAAAAACAAAACGAATAAACTTGACCAGAGCAGGGGATCTATAGAATCCGCTACGAAAACACAACATCAAGTGTTTGCCATCATGTTGCAGACTGCAGTTCGATGTTTTTATCAGAGTGATACTGCTTTCTTCAAGCACTCACTAACGGTTAATTGCTTCATAAATCATAACAGATTTCTTTTGAAATATTTAAAAGGGAAAAGAAAAGGGGTCGAAAGGATGCTATATATTATGCCATGCCTAGGTTAAAGGATAAGGCCTCTTGGTTGGTAAATCATGTCCTTTAATAATTCAGATAAATATGGGTACATATGAAATTAAATCATAATATGTGTAATTTTTTGTAAGCAGACTACTAATTTGAAATGGATGGACTAGTATTTAGTGCCTGTTTGGCAAACCATTTTTTACGGACTTATTGACTTATTTTCGGGTAAAAATTTTATATTTCGATATTTTTTTTTTATACAATATTTAATGTATGTTTGAGATTCAATAAGTTGCAAAAATAAGTTGGAAAATAAGTTGGAAAGTTAGGAATCTTAACTTTCAACTTAAAATAAGTTGACTTATTCTGGAAAATAAGTTTCCCCAAACACCCCCTTAAGCTTTTTTGAGTAACAACTTTTGTCGACAAAGTCAGTCCTACTTCAATCAACAATCGCATTTGGTGCACGTGATCTTTACCGGCAAACAAAGGCTTTCTGTTCATTAGCTCCATGTAGGTACAGCCCACAGACCAAAACATCTATAGCAGCAGTATAATCAGAAGAGTTCAACAGCAGCTCAGGCGCTCTATACCATCTAATGACAACATATTCTGTTTTTACTTAATAAACTTTCTAGCTTGGGCTGTACAAGAAATTCAATGTCGTTTATTTGTGGATCAGCTTCTCCCAATTACTTCTGATTTATGCTGTGTTCCAGAGATTTTTCGGTAAAGAAGAGAAAAAAAGAGAAGTGAAGGTGAAAGAAGAGAAATAAAAAAAAATAATCTCTTGTGTGTTCTCAAGTTTTTATGAAAAGAAGAGAAAATTTTGGAAAAAAAAATATGAAGCGAATTTTTTAAAAAGGTAAATCAGAGTTTCTTTCCAAATCATTCCATTTTTGGAAAGAAGATTATGGAGAAAAATTTATTAAAAGTTTCTTTCCGGATCTCTTATCTTCTCTTTTGAAAAAACTCGGGAGCACGACTTGAATTTTTTTTTTTGAAAATTCTCATTTCTTCTCTTCTCTCGTTAGTCTAACTCGGGAGCACAACTTAGTTCTTCTGTAGCTTTGCTTTGCTTCTGATAGTGGTGTTCAAAAAAGAAAAAGGGCTTCCGAGCTAATTTTTTGTTTTAAAATTGATAGTATCATGTTCAAGTTAAAATTCAAAAGCACATGAAAAAGGTGAACCCAAATTGAAGGGGAGTACTTCATTATATCCGTTTATAATCTTATCCAAATTTTTGGTCTAATCACATTACGAAAAACATATGATTCGTTGGATTAAAAGTCGTTCGATGGATTATAAATATAAATATACAATTGTATAATATATTATCGTCTTTATATTACAAATCAAATTATAAATCAGATTTATATTACTATTTACATTGATTGGATACACCTATTATATTCTTACTAGCTTATACCGTGCAACGCACGACTCCTTTTCCAATATCTATAATTATATTAATTTATAATATTTATATGTAATTAATTTACATATCAAATATATATATATATATATATATATATATAAGATTTTACACGTTCAATTTACTATTTGTACTCTATCTTGAATTCATAAAATTTGATTTGGACGATTTTACAGCCCATATGAAATTAACAAAATAATCTTTAATTTAGTGATGGTTTAACAAATATTTTCCAATTAAAACTACGCAGAAACAAAAAAGAGAAGAAATTGACGATTTTTTACGTTGAAAATTATGTTCGATTTATGAAATCTACTTATAATTCGTTTTGATTATCCGAATACCCTTCTTCTTATTTGAATATAGTTCTACAAACAACCAAATATAGTTTTAAAAATAAGTGTAAAAGTGATTTTGTCCAAAATTTTGGTAGTCGGTAGTCTGGTCTTCAGTATGACAAAATAAATAAGAACTGTTACATCATAAAATAAATAGATGAAGAACGATAGATCTAGCATAAAAAATATTTTATTTTTTAACATGCAACTAAAAAGTGTATTGATATTAAAATACGAAAAAAAATGTATGTCAATGATTTAAATCATATAATTTCATTTTCTACATTGAATAGGATTATCAATGTAGGTCTTCTACACTGAATAGGATTAATGTAAAAATTTGTAATTATATATTCTCTTGAGATTATGAGTGTTTCCATTTCGATAATAATTGTTAAACCATCACTAAATTAAAGATAATTTTATGAGTTTCGCGTGGGCCATAAAATCATCCAAATCTGATTTATAGATCTCAAGATAGAGCCCAATAGTAGATTTGAACTTTTATTAATAAAAAATTAAATAAAATTCAATTGTATCCTTTTTTAATTATATCCTTTTCATATTATAATTTTCTTTTTAAAATTCAATTCTAATACAAACTTTTTTAATTTTGTCCATTTTATATTATAATTTTCTTTTTAATATGATATAATCTTGTTCGTCTATTTTTAAAAATATTAGATTCGATGGTTGAGATTATTTTGGTAGTACAGTGACCAAATCAAAAGACCAAACCAAAATTATGGATAAAATCTCTATTACGCTTATTATATATACTAGCTTATAACCCGTGCAACGCACGGCTCCTTTTTAATATCTACAATTATATTACTTTTTTTTTTGATTTCATATGTTTTTAATTTACATATTAAATTGTTGTTTAAAAATTTATATATATATATATATATATATATATATATATATTACATGTTCGATTTAATATTTGTACTCTATCTTGAATTTTAAAATTTGATTTGGACGTTTACAGGCCACGTGAAATTAACAAAATAATCTTTAAATTAGTGATGATTTAATAATTTTTTTAATTAAATCTACATAGAAACAAAAAAGAAAAGAAATTGACGATTTTTTAAGTTGAAAATTCTATTTGATTTATGAATTCTACTTCTTCTTTTTTTGCTAAATCTGAAAATATATAGATAACAGACAAGCCTGAAAGAGTTACAGATAGGAACTAGATCGTACAATGGAAACCTAAAGGGAAGACTATTAAATAAACTAGTTGATACTATAGCACGGGCAGAGATTACACTCAATACACAGGGAAAATGAGAGATGTGAATCTCTGGACCCTCAACTGAATAAAGTCATTGTATGGCCCTCTGTTGTTCATCCTGTTTGGCCATTTCCAGGAGAACATGCTCGACATCCATAAGCTCCAGATTGTCCCCTGGGTCCCTTGCTCCAATTGTGGGAGTGTTCGCCTCTATTGCATCCTTAGTGTTGTTGGCTGGGGGAGTTGGCATGTTCTTGACTGCGCTTTCGAGTATGTCTTTCACAAATAAGCCCGGAAAAATTTCTTTCTCCAAGTCAAGCACTGGTTCTTGTAAGCACTTAGCTATTGGGATTAGCGTCCCTGCATCAATGAAGTTTATGGCCTCCGAGCTCATCAATCCATCATTGTTAAAATTATAGGAAGCCAACATTTTTTCTTTACCCTTTGCTTGCACCACTTGCTCACTTAGGTTATGAGCCGAATCACTCTTCTGGTTTGGACTTGCATGAATAACCGCGTTTAGATTAAGGTTAATTTGAATACTAGGTAAAGTATTGAGACCTTGATCTTGTGTAGCTGCTTGTTGAGTTTTCGTATTATTTATCATCTCCAAGTCTGGAATTGAGTTTTCCATTACTACGTTTCGGCTGGGGGAGTCAGGTGGCAACGCGTCAATGACTTCCCCTAGGCCCAGGTTAGGCATCAGCTCCATAACAGGGTATGGAAGGGCAATACCCATGTCCCTGTCTAAGAAATGCTGTAGATTGCCGAAGGTTTCAGTATCTTCGGCGAACGTCGAGAGATTCTGCAAACCATACCCGGCCATGTACACGACTGTGGTGTTTTGTTCGCCAGCAATGATTGATACCTTAATTTATGAGACTTCCTCATCAAAATGATTGGCATAGAAGGTGTTGAGTTGACGAAAGGCTTTTTCTAGATCGGGGGGGAGGACGATGACTTCTTGTAGACGAAAGAAATCGAAGATTTCGCTGTTGACTGTTTCGATATGAACTTTTGGAAATCCTTTTGCCACCGAGTGGATGATTCCTACTTGAACTCCCCATGTTAATGCTTGGTGATCCGTCATTCCAGGTAACGGACCAAGTGCTTCCCAAATTATTTGACCCAGATGGTCTCTGGCAATAACCCCTAGACCATTAACATTCCCGTTTGGAAGTGGAGCTTCGATCTCAGCCACATGAATATTAATCTTGGCAAACCCTGGTTCGGGGATCAACCAGGTGTACTCCATGGAAGGCTAAGAAAGTAGAAGAAGTAAGAAATTGATATGCAGAGAGAGGAGTAGGGGAGATAACCAGTGTGATTCGGGATGCAATAGTCATTCTCAAATATATAGGATTGAGATGCATGTGACCAGTGATGCACGGTCTCTGAATGGTAGATAGTTACTCCACAAACTTCTGTATAATCTTGGTAAGACATGAGAAAGGAATGGCTTGGAGAGGCTAAGATTTGAAAATACTGGAGAGGCTAAAGAAGCACTCGTGACTTGAATTCTTGAATGGCTGGAAAGGTGTTGACCAATGATAAAAGCCAGAAAAAGTGGGATTAGGGGAGACAGCTGAAATACTACGGAAATACCATGCCTTTTTCACAATCTTTCTGGAAAGACGTATACCTCGTAGTAATGGGTATTTAGGTTAGCCCATCTACACCTAGTGTTATGACTGAGCCCAGAAGGTGACTAGATTGGATCTACTAATACCAGATTTAGCAAGTGAGTCCGCGCGTTTGTATTGATATCCATGGGAACGAAATTTAGATGCACCACTGAACCCAACAGCAAGGCTAGGTTATGTAATGGGCCTGATATTGGCATGTAGTATTTTAAGCCCAAGGAAATTGCCTCAATTGCAGAGGATGAGTTCGAGCAAATGACTATGCTTTGTTTTTCAAATTTTCCTCCAAGACAATTCGCAGTACATGAACTATTGCCTCTATTTCTGCTTCTTCGCTTGTATGTACAGCTACAGGGCCTGAAAAAACATGGACTAAGGCTCCACTTTTAACTTTAATAGTACCTCTTATCCCCCCTCTAGTTTTTCCTTGGAAGAGACCACCCCCCACGCGCCATCTACAGCACACACTAAATCAAACGATTCGTGTTTGTATTTCCAGAAAAGGGTTGATACTCGGTGGTGTCTAAGCGCTAACGCCCCTTGTGGATTGACATGCCAAAGGGGATCTTTTCCAAAGTTTAAAACTCTAGATGCTTTGCCCCACTTGTCTACCCTTGCAATTATCAGCAGCTGCAATGTGTCGTTGTTCAGTTGTTTGTTTGAGAAGACCATTTCGTTCCGAGCAAGCCATATAGTCCACACTGTTGCCGCCATTACTAGATGCCACGGTTTGGTTAAGATGTCATTTTTTATAATTGAAAGGATGTACCTGAGAGAGAAGGTTGAGGACCTTGACTTGAGATTTGGGATGCTCCACCAATTTCCCACGAATTCCCATGCCCATCTTGCCAAAACACATAACCAAAAAATATGATTTATCGATTCTTCCTCTTGCTTGCACCAAGTGCAGATTGAGCTTATTTCATGAATTCTTCTACTGAGGAATTTATTTGTTGGTAAAATACCCCATTCTAGCTTCCATAGGAAAATAAGAATTTTCGGTGGGGCTTTGATTGACCATAATTTTCTCCATCGCACCATGTGATCTTCTGCATTTTGGACTCCAGGCCTATATAATTTATTGAATATTTTGCTTGAGTATTGGCCTTTTCCAGGAATCCATTGTAATTCGTCATCCTCACTGGTTAAGTTTAGCGAGGTTAAAATGGTCAGGAGATGGTTTAGACAAATTCTGTCTCTTTCGATCAAAGGTCTGTGCCACAAAGACGACTCGGCTGCGTTGTTTGCCCACTGGGAACTAAATTCCTTTACGGTTGAGTGCTGTGACTTAGTAATTCTTTATAGTCGAGGGAACTTAAACATGAGATGTCCCCCTTCATGCCACCAATCTTCCCAGAAGTATGCAATTCGCCCGTTTCTTAGTGTCCATTTAAAATAGTCCGGGTTTAACAGAGAGTATGCTCTTGGGTTGAATTGGCTAGTACCGATACTGGAACTCGGAAAAGGTTGAACCAAAAACTGGGCATATTGTCTATCATTGATTTAAGCAGCACGAGTCTTCCAGCCATAGAGAGGCAATCGGGGTTCTATGAGCTCAATTTATTTTTGACCTTGTCAATTAACGGGTCCCAATATCGAATTGAGTGTGGCGAGCCTCCAATTACTGATCCTAAATATTTGAACTAGCAAGTTTCAACTTTGAAGCCTAGGATGTTTGCCCAGCTCTCAATTGTATGATGGTCTTCATAAAACCCAAATAAACTACTTTTGTGGTAGTTTATGTGTAAACTTGACATTAACTCGAAGCATTGTAGGATTCTTTTCACTCCTTTAATTGACTTGGTGTCGTTGTTGATGAAGAGAATCACGTCATCTACGAATTATAGATGCGTGATTTCGTCCGCCACGTTAGGAAGTGTAATCCCAGAGAAAATCTTCTTGGTGTTTGCAGAAGACAATAACTTGGCCAGGACCTCACCCACTAGATTGAAGATAAGAGGAGATAGAGGATCCCCTTGGCGGAGACCTCGTAAATGTGAGAATTCATCCGTGGGGGCCCCATTGACTAGGACTGAGATTCGCGAGGATTCAAATAAAGCTTTGATTCAACCGATCCACCTATTCCCAAAATTCATATACTCCATGATATGGTATACAAATTGCCAATTTACCGTGTCGAATGCTTTGGCAAAGTCGAGTTTCATGATAACTCCTTTGCACTTTTTAGAATGTAGTGCCGAATAAACTTCGTTGGTGATTAGGATGCAGTCAGACATTTGTCTGTTCCGAATAAACGCAGTCTAGGTGTCTGAAACTAGGAAGTTCATTACCTTACTAAGTCTTCTTGCTAGAATCTTGGTTAGAAGCTTTAGGGATGCATTCATGAGACTGATAGGCCGGAAGTCCGATGCGGTAGATGCTTCCTTATGCTTAGGAATGAGAACCATAAAGGACGAATTTAGGCCTTTTAGGATAATACTTGTACTGTGGAACTCTAAAAGGAGAACCATGAAGTCCATCCGGATGAAATTCCACATAGCCTTTAGAACTCCTGAATTTAAACCGTCTGGCCCCGGTGCCTTGCTAGAATCTGAATCTTTGAGTGCCTCCTCTGCTTCTGAGGTGCTGAAAACTCTGTCAAGTCTATCCTTCATGTCTGGGAGAAGCTTTTTTAGCAGGCCTTCTTGGATGTTAAAAACTCTATTTTTTGTTTCTTATCTGAGGAAAGTTTGAAAATGAACGAGAAGCTCCTTTTTGATCTCCGATGGTTCAGTAACCCATCCATGACTGGAACGCAGACTTAGGATAGAGTTCGAATTTTGTCATCGAGCTTTGGCTTTATGGAAGAATTTTGTGTTCTTTTCTCCCCTAAGTTGCCAATTAAGTCTCGATTGCTGTCACAACATACTCGATTTTATCTGGTATAGTTCCTCTAGCATGGTCTTAATTTCCACTTTTGACTTACAATCAATATTTAGATCATCTGCCTCCTTTTGCTTCTGTTCCTATACTTTGATTTTGCCATCAATCTTGCCAAACTTTTCTTTATTCCAAACCTTGACCAGGCTGCGAATTCCTTTAAATTTTGCATGAAAGGATTTTGAGCGATTGTTTTCCCAGTACAAGCCCAATTCCGTGATCAATTCCTCATTTTCCAGCCAGCAATTGAAGAATTTAAAGGGTCTAGGCCCCCAACTAACCTTTGAGTTTTTGAGGAGGATTGGTGTGTGATCTGAGTTTTTTCTGCTAAGGGCCTCTGTGATCCAGTCCCCTGATGATGCCAATTTGAGATTAATGAGAGCACGGTCGAGTCGACTTTTTTTGTTTGCAGGACCGAACCAAGTGAACGAAGAGTTTAGCAGCGGAGCGCTAAGAAGATTGTTCTGTCCAAAAAATCCAAGAAGGCTTGAGTATCCGCTGGGCAAAAATCGCAATTTTCCTTTTTAGAAGAGCTCCGATGATCAGAATGTTCACATCTTGTAGGTTTTTGATGTAAGCTTGAAAGCTCATTCCATAGTTGAGATTTAAGTGGCAATTTTTGAGGCGCATATACATTGAAGCAAATAAACTCTGTGTTTAGGCCTACTATGATGCCCTTTACACCTATCTAGTTTGGCTCTATCTTTGCCTCTGTTATAGTGATAACATCTCTGTTCCAGGCTGATCGTAGCCCCCCCGAAAGCCCTGTGGATGGAGCTTCCATCCATCCTACATCAAATCCCATACTCAGTTCGTTTTGATTATCAAAATACCCTTATAATTATTTGAAGATAGTTCTACTTACAACCAAATACAATTTTAATAATAAGTGTAAGAGAGATTTTGTCCAAAATTTTGATAATCAGTAGTCTTGTCCTTCGTACGACAAAGATCTTAAAATAAATAGATGAAAACCGTTGGATCTAGCATAAAAAATGTTTTATATTTTAATATTTTATAAATTAAAAAGTATATTTATATTGAAATACGAAAATATCTATGTCAATGATTTAAATCATATATAATTAGGATTTCTACATTAATAACATTATCAATGTAGGACTTCTAAATATAATAGGATTAATGTAAAAATTCATAATTATAATTTCTCTTTATATTTTGAGTGTTTCCATTTGAATAATAATTATTAAAGCATCACTAAATTAAAGATAATTTTATGAGGTTCGCGTAGTTTGTAAAATCATTCAAATCTGATTTCTAGATCTCAAGATAAAGCCCAAATAGTAAATATAAATTTTTTAATACTAATAAATAACAAAAATATTCAGTTCTAATACAACATTTTTTAATTATATCCTTTTCAGACTATAATTTTCTTTTTAAAATTCAATTATGATAAAAACTTTTTTAATTATATCCTTTTTAAATTATAATTTTATTTTTAAAATTCACTTCTAATAAAACATTTTCTAATTATATCCTTTTTAGATTATAATTTCTTTTTAATGTTATCTAATCTTGATCATCTAGTTTCAATCCAACGGATCATATGATTTTGGTAGTACAGTGACCAGACCAAAAATTTGGATAAGATCTCTCTTATGCTTATTATATATAAAGGATATAACTAGCTTATAACCAGTGCAATGCACAACTCCTTTTTTTAATACAATCTTTATTAATTATATCCTTTTTAGATTATAATTTATTTTTAAAATTTACTTCTAATTCAACCTTATCGAATTATATCCTTTTTAGATTATAATTTTCTTTTTAATGTGATCTAATCTTGATCGTCTATTTTTAATCCAACGGATCATATAATTTTGGTAGTACAGTGACCAGACCAGACCAAAAATTTGGATAAGATCCCTATTTTGCTTATTATATATAAGGATATAACTAGTTTAAAACCCGTGTAATGCACGGATTTTCTTTAATATTATATGATTTTTTCAATAATTTGAATAATTTTTTGATGATATCAATTTTGAAACTTAAATTTTTAAATGATATGATTTGATAATATATATATATAGGGCTACTCCAATACAAACCCCCTTAGAGCATCTCCAACGGGAATAGCTAAAATTGGTTGGCTAAATTGGACCTGTAGGACATTATGTAAAATTTGTTGAATCTGTAAGACATTTTACTTCAATGGTATTAGCTATATTGGTTGGCTATATTTTAAAAATAGTATGTTATTAATAATTTAGGTTGTTATAAATAGAATATATCACTTCAATATGGTAATGAATGATGTGGAATCTTCTTACAGATTTCTTACAGCTATATAGAGGTTCGACAAATATAGCCAACCTGTAGAAATTATCTAAAATTATAGCTAACAGCTTTGATCCATTGGAGTTCAAGTTTTTTTTAGATAATCTCTATAATTTTTATTTATGGTATCTTTTATCTAATTTTAGCTAAGGATTTCTTGTGGTTGGAGATGCTCTTAGAATACAAACTTACAAACTAAACCGAATCCAACATTTCAAGCTAATATAATGACCAAATTAGGGGTACCCTAATACAAAAAATGTATAATAATCTACCCTCTATTTAGTAGTAAAAAAAAGGTTATTGTTCACTGCTGACGTGGCAGTGACGTCAGCAGTGAACAGTATTTTCTTTTTCCTAAACATTGGTGAATTAATTTATGACATTTTTTGTGAAGGTGCCCCTGGCGGGGCCCTTAAAATAGATTAAATATAATATATTTAGTGTTGGTTTGTAGGTTTGTGTTTTAAGAGTGGTTTGTATTTGATCATTGGCACATATATATATATATATATATATATATATATATATATATATATATATATATATATATAATAAACATAATTATATATATATTGGCCATATTATTTTTAAAAAAGGAAAAATTTAGTTATAAGATATAGATAAGATGATACGTTTTAGCTGAAAAAGGTATTCTGTCAATTATTAATTATTATGTTATTATTTTATTGAATACAATTATCGGTGATACTATTGGAAAAGAAGAGATTTTAGTAAAAGAAAATATAAAAGGTAATGTATTTTAGCTAAAAAAATGTAATTTATTAGTTATTACTTATTAGTAATCATAATAATATTATTTTATTTTATTAAATATAGTTGACGTAGTTTTTTTAGTATATAAAAAATGAAATCAATTAGTTATTTAAAAATAGAAAAGGTAACATGTTTTTACCAATAATAAATATTTAAGTAAGGATAATTAAGTAAGAAAAGAAAGTTTGAAATTAAGAAATTTTAGTTAAAAAATATAGAAAAGATATTACATTTTTGCTGAAAAAGGTATTTAATTAATTATTAGTAATTATAATTTTATTAGTTTACCCATGATATATTTGGAAACAAGAGGTTCTAGTCAAAACATTTAGAAAAGATAATGTGTTTTAGCTGCAAAAGCTAATTGGTTAGTTATTATCTATAATATCATTATTTGATTTTATAAAATAGGAATACATGTTTCTATAAATAATAAATATTTAAGTAAGGAAAATTAAGTAAAAAAATTCAAGTTTGAAGAATAGATATTTTTGTTAGAAAATATAAAAAGGATAGTCAGAAAAGTTAGAAAAGATAATGTATGTTAGCTGAAAAAGGTAAATTGTTTGTTATTAGAAACTATAATATCATTATTTGATTTTATAAAATAGAAATACATGTTTCTACCAATAATAAATATTTAAGTAATGATTATTAAGTAAAAAATAAAGTTTGAAAATAGAAATTATAAAAAAAGATATTACCTTTTGATTGGAAAGATAATCAGTTAGTTATTATAATTATAATATTATTAGTTTATTTCATTAATTAGAACGATCATATTTTTGAAAGATATTATCTTTTCGCTGTAAAAGGTATTCAATTAGTTATTAGTAATTATAATATTATTAGTTTATTTCATTAATTAGAACACCCATAGTTTTGGAAAAAAGAGGTTTTAGTTAGAAAAGATAATAGCTGACAATGGTAATTGGTTAGTTATTATTTAGGGGAAGTGTTGGGAAGAGCTGCGTTTAATATTTTGAAAAAAGATTGTGTTTTGTTTTTTTTATAATTAAGTTAAATAATTAAGGGTAATAAAGTAAAACAATTAAATAAGGTAAGTATCGTACCGTACCGAAACTTTCAATGTTTCGTCTTTTATAATATAGTATAGATAGTATAGACTAACCTATAACCCGTGTGATGCACGGTTGCTTATAAACTTTTTAATTATATTTTATTGTTAAAGTTTTAAGTTGTATATATATTTTTATTATTAAAATAATTTTTTTAAATAAATCTCATGTATATATAAATATTATCGTAATTATTTATTCTGAATTTTTACTTTAAAATACATACATATATATAAATAGTACATAAAAATTGTTTTTTTAACTTTTATTTAATAGAAAAAAGGAAATTTATGTAGACCTTTTTCCGAGTTTTATACAAAATTTTCTATATTTCAAGCGTTTTCCAGATTTTGTGTAATTTTTTACTATATAGCTTATTACTCGTGTGATGCACGGATGTTTTTTTTAATATTTTTTTGTTTATTATCCATATTTTCATATATATATATATATATATATATATATATATATATTAATTAGTAGGATAAAAAATTATAGAAGATAATAAATATTATAATACATGTTTAATAGTATTTTTAACGATGATGTTTTAATTAATAACATGTTGACGGAAATTGAATCTTAAACTCGTGAGAGTAGTTTATAAAATAAAATGTATGTTTAATAGAGATATGTTGTTGGTGGGATTCGAACTTGAAAACTATAATAGTATTTTAGATATTAGAAAAAGAATATTCTTGTGGCATTAGATCTAACGGTTCTCATTTATTTATCTTAAAATCTAACGGTTGTTATTGAGTGTACCAACAAAAGTTTACTAAATCGACAACCAAATATATCCTAGTTTGCTTATAATATTATAATATAGAAAGGATATAATGTATATAAAGCGTAAAAGGGGTCTTTTCCATAATTTTGATTATTGTACCATCGAAATAATCTCAACTGTCGAATCTAATATCTTTAAAAATAGACGATCAAGATTATAACATATTAAAAAGAAAATTACCGACATAATTAAAAAAGCTATATTAGAATTGAATTTTATTTAATTTTTTTATTTGTATTCAAAAAAAATTCATGTTTACTATTTGAGCTCTATCTTAAGATTTAGAAATCAGATTTGGATGATTTTACAGTACACCCGAAACTCATATCATTAATTTAGTGATAATTTAATAATTATTATTCAAATGAAAATACTTAGAATCTCAAATGAAGATATAATTACAAATTTTTACAATAATCCTATTCAATGTAGAAGTCCTACATTGATAATGTTATTCAGTGTAGAAAACCTAATTATATATGATTTAAATAATTAATATACATCTTTCGTATTTCAATATAAATACACTTTTTAGTTTATAAAATATTTAAATATTTAATATTTTTTATGCTAGATCCAACGATTTTTATCTATTTATTTTAAAATCTAATTGTTCTTATTTATTTTATCGTACTGAGGACCACACTACAGATTATCAATTTTTTGGACAAAAATCTTGTTGAGTATGAATATACCGACAAGAAAATACAGAGGGGGGGGGGGGGTTGAATGTATTTTCAAACTTTTCTTCAAATAAATATTTCAAGTGAAGATTGTTTAAGTGTTTGAATCTGATTGTGTAGCAAGAGTGTGTATTCGTGTTCTTCAGAATGTGTAAATGCGGAATATAAACACTAGAACAAGTTCACTCACTTTAATCTAATATTTTATTAGATAAAAATTTGCTACAAACTGTAAATACAAATGGTAGTATTCTCAGCTTCGTTTTTCTTAGAGAGATGTGTTTACAAAATGTGCATCTGAAAAACTTCTTTTTTTGCTTAGCGAAGTGAGGTTGTACTCTTATAGAGCATGAGTACAACCTACTTACTACAAATAAGGTTACAGACTAAAATTACTTTCTAGCGTGTCTATCCTTTTGAGTAATATCCAAACGGCTTGAGATTTGACTTCCTTTAGCTTTGTTCAGATCCACTTCTTTAGCAGCTTATCTCTTGAAACATCTCTCTAAGCTTCTTTGTAGGCTTTTCCAAACTACTTTACAGTATGTGGTCCATAAAGTGTTTTGGCTTGCTGTAGGATTCTTATTTTGTCTCCAAGATTTCATTCGAGAAGTGACTGAGTGATTGATTCGAGAACTGGAGTTGATTTGTTAGATAACTCTGAGTTCTCGAATGCTGTGAGGTTGACATGTCGAATCACTTCTCAAATAAGACTTTTCTCCAGGAACCCTTGAGTTGTCGAATAGAACATTTGACTTATCAAATCCCAGAGATATCGAATAGCTTCTTTAGTCCTTGAGATATCGAATGGAACTTTGACTTGTTGACTCCTTGAGAACTCGAATGATGCTTTGACTTGTTGACTTCTTGAGTTCTCGAACAGAGTAATAGACATGTTGAATATCTGAGTTCTCGTATGAGACGTCGATCAATACTTTTAGAGATATCGAACAGTATCTTTTGGGATATCGAATCTCTGACTTCTCGAAAGCTAGACTTCTTGAATATGACAATCATGCTTCTCGAATTGATACTTAGGCAAATCTTCATTCTTCAAATTCCAGCTGTGTTTATTTTGACAGTCTTGATCTTTAAGCTTGAGGCATGATCCTTGGAACTTCTTTCAAGCATTATTCTCTGACTTTAATTACAGTTACACAGATAGAAATTGATGCCTATTACAAGTACTATAACAAGTAGAACTCTACAGCTAGAGGTTCCCTCAGTCAAGAGGTCATGAAAGTAATGCATAGCATTACAAACAGTTGGGCTTGTTATTAGATGTACTCAGGCATGCCTCTGCGACTAACAATCTCCCCCAAATTGTGAGTAAGACCCTTAGTCACAATTTCATGTCTGATAACAAGACTAACATACATAAAGATAAAATATTGACAGTACATGTATGAATTTTGATAAGCATCATGAATGGAATTTATAAGAGGAGTATTCTTACAGACTATGATGAAGTGCTAGCCATTGTCATTTGTTTCCATCTCCATAGCTTTGGATTGCAGATCATCATAAGCCTTCTTTTTCATTTCTTCTTCCTTTCTTGCATTCTCATCCATAGCTCTTATGATAGCTGCCACAGCATCCAGTTCTTCAAGCAATATTGAGTTCTTGAAATCTTCAAGTACTGGTTTCAGAATGTTTGCAGGATAGTGATTGAGTAGGTTCATCCTGATATTGACACGATCTCCATTCCTCTTCCTATATTTTACCACATAGGGATTGAGCTGAACTCTACACAACCCTTTTTCTCTTTGCATCTCTGCTTCAACTTCCAGCCTATCAATCTCCTTCTCCCTTTCTAGCCATTTTTCAAAGCACTCCCTTCTTATCTTCTCAGCATGGTCTCTCTTCATCTTCACAAAGTCAATCAACTCCAGCTTCCACACCCTCTCCACTTTGTCTTCAGAATCCAATAATGCAATAATTCTCTCTATATCATATAACTTGCCCCAATTTTGACATCCCCCTTGTCTGAATTTCTTCTGTCTTCCATCAGTGTATTTGATTTCAAGGTAGTCATTAACAATGGCAGCATAGTAGATTCTTTGAGCTTGTAGAAATTGCAGTTGGTCTTCATCAAAGTCTTCATCTAGAGGTTGAAGTTTTAATCCTGGATAGATTGTTAGAGCTCTTGACCAAGGTAGCTTCACCCTTCTTGCTGCTTGCTTGAATTTAACCTTTTTCACTTTGTTGCTTGGCAGAAACTTGTGACCCATACTTTTTGACCATCGTAGTATACCATTAGCAGTTTGCTTTTGGAAACATACACATGGTTTCTTGATTTGAAAGTCCTTTGCTTGAGGTGGCAAAACAGTTGCAGAAGCCATAGATGTAGATTTTGGTAGGTCATTACCAACTGCAATCACCCTAAACTTAGAGTCTTGTGTTGTGGTGAGGTTACAGCTAGTAATGCCTAGGGCTTGCTGTTTTCCACTCTTCCTCTCATAGACCTTGTTTTGGCCTTGATCATCATCATTCTTCTTGTCCTTGTTGCTCTCTTTCTTCTTGTCTTCATCTCCCTTATTGCTCCTGTGATGACTTCTCCTCCCATCATTTTGTCTTCATCTTCATCATCCTTATTCCTCCTCTCTTTATCCATTTCAGGGACAATGCCAGTTGCAATGAAAGTTTTGAGAATGTTCAGTGCTTCCAACTCTTCAACAGTTCTGATTCCTAGCTTTTTAGTTAGTCTCTCAATGATGGCAATGATGAGATTTCTGTTCTGAGGTATAAGATGCTTGGGAATGATCAATTGCTTGATGTCATCAATTCTTGTTGTAGATTGATAGATAATTGTTCTTGGATTTGTAATTACTTCAGGCAATCTGGTGGGTTGCTCATTCCTCAAGTCATCATATAGGTTTTGTTGTTCTCATTCCTCTTCACAATCAGTTTCAGTAGTACATCTATCTCAGAGAATTTTAGAGCTTTCAGAGTGTTGTAAGTTAGATGCCATATCTTGGTCTTTGTCACCATCATTATCTCCTTGAACCACACTGTTGGTTCGAAAACTAACTGCGCAAGTGTACGCGGTCACAAGTAATATAATAAATTCGATCCCACGAAGACTTGATGTTTGTTCAGAAATAATGTTTAAGCAACGACGTATGATTAAACAAGAAACTGCTTGGATAAATATAAAAAGGGGCTTTGTTGTATTTTTCTAATTGATTAATTAAATTAATAATATTAAATAATTCAAACTACTTGATTTAATTAAATGAGAATTTTTATGCGAGAAAAACATGGGATTCTAATTTCATTATTTATTTCATTTAGAATTAATGCCTTAATTTCAAAGTAATTTTGATAATTACGAAAGCTAGCCGGGAACACGAAACTAACATAAGCGCCTTTCAGCCTTAACTCATATCAAACCACACGAACATCCACTTAAAAAGATAGAAGTCGCGAGGACACCTTTTATGCTTAGACCCTATATGTCTATAAGATTTGAAAACATAATTGGTTTACGAATAAATTCCTTTATTATGACTACATAGGGTGATGTGATCCAAAATCCTACCACTTATCGTAAATGTACGTGACAATTACGAACCTATGCTAACATGGCAAATTCTAAATTCCTAAATCCACTTTCGCATTCATTAGGAATTAATAATTTAGATGTTAGCTACGCATCTAATAAATTAAGCGCAACCACATTAGGCAATCTGAATTTTATCATAATACAAATTATTAAGGCATCGAATTACTAAATTACGTAAATAAATCCATTAGAATCCCATGACGGCGATTAGTTCATAATCGAACGGATCGTCATCATGGGATTAAATGAAAACATAATAATAATAATAATAATAATAATAATAATAATAATAATAATAATAATAATAATAAAACTAAATTAAAAATTGCGATAAATTAAATATGAAATTGCAAGAGTTTAGAACGTAGAACCGAAATAGCTTCCAATGAAAGAAAAGAGCACTCCAAATAATCCCCCTTAAATTCTTCAACCAAAATAAAAATTATACTAAAATTGCAAAAAATTAAAGTGTATAAATTGAAACTGAAATTACAAAGGAAAATATTGCTAAAAGTTGAGAGACTACAAGAGAGAATGCAGTCGAGAGGTGATCTCAATCTATCGGAATTACTTCCTATTTATAGGAAAATTTAGTACACCATCTACGAATAAACCAGCCGAAAGCAATAAAAAATAAATAAATTGAATGGCAAATGGCGGGCGGCTGGAAGACTTATGCTCTTGAATAATCAATTCATTTAATACAAATTCACTTGTCTGGGCGGCTTTGTTCATTTTGTAAACAAATCACGCGGCTGCTTTAACTTTTGAACGGGTTCCGTAGAAATGCTTTTTAATCCGCACGGCTTATAATCTTTAATTAATAAATATTTAATTTAATTCAGAAATTATAAAAATAAATATCTAATATTATTAGATATTTATAAATATAATTTTCTAATTAAATAAAATAATTATTAATATAAATAAATCCTTAAGTCCTAAGCTGCGGTCAATTGAGGGTCTGGAACCGGACTTCTTTTGCTTAACAAAAAATATATTAATTCCAACCGGGGTTCCAGTTTTAAGAATATATCACTTTCCATCTTTTTGTGATAATTCTATTTCCTCATTGCTCGTCCAGGTGTAAGTTACGGTCTATTGATGATCTGAAACCGGACTCCTTTTGCTTAACAAAAAATATATCAATTCCAACCGGGGTTTTCTCTTTAAGAATATATCACTTCCCATCTTTTTGTGATAATTCTATTTTCTCATTGCTCGTCCAGGTGCAAATTACGGTCTCTTGAGGATCTGAAACGGGATTCCTTTTGCGAAAAGAAAAATATATCAATTCCAACCGGGGTTCCAGATTTAAGAATATATCACTCAGAATTTCTTTATGATAATTCTTTTTCCTCGTAGCCAGTCCACTTGATAAAATTGAGATAGAAATCCACCGTTTTTAGCCTTTTATCGCCACAATACCTCAAGTTGCGAGTTCTGCACAACAAAAACTTAATTAACAAAAAATGAATTAAAAGACACAATATACTTAAGGAAAAACCACCAATCTAGGTCCAATTAGCGGACAATAAGTGGATATAAAATCCACTTATCACACCCCCAAACTTAAACTGATGCTTGTCCTCAAGCGAAAACATATTCGACTACCTCTAAATGAATGCAACTGATGCAAGGATCCCATAGGCAAAGCAATAACCAATTTAGCAGAGTGACTCAGAGAATGTGATAACTCCAAATAGAGATCGACTAAATATCAGCATATTAACATTTACAAGTACAGAAACGTGCGTGTGTGCAATGCTCATCAGAAATACTCTTAGCACTAGATCAAAACCATACCCATTCTTCGCCAAGACAATCATAAGTTTATAAATAGAATGAACGCTAGACACTTCATAACCTAGAAACACCTCCATCATCATTTGAGTTAGACAGGAATTCATGTTTTATTATTAACAACTATGACGCATAAAACTATACACAACACACATGCTTATTTGACCGTGCAATGGATGAGACCCCAAAAGGCTTATTGTTTGCACTAAATCACGCAAGCGTACGTGGTCACAAGTAATATATGAATAAGTCGAGTTCGTTCCCACAGAGATCTGGTTAAGGTTTTAATTCAGTTATTGTACCTATGCAACAATGTATGGTTATTACTCACTGCTAAGACAAATAACAAATTTGAGTTTTAATTAACTAAACTAACTAAGATGCAAATTATCAACTAAGAATTAACTAACTAACGATAATTAAAATCAAATTACTTACGCAATATGAACCATGGAATCCTAACTTCAATACAAACTTCCTTTAGAGATCATGCCCTTTTATCAATACATGTGGTGGTTACGATAACTAATCGGACAACACGAAATAAGTATACGTTACCTTTCAGTACACGCACACCAATCTACACAATATCCACATAAGATAGAAATCATGCAGGCACCAATTATGCTTAGACCCTATATGTCTATAGAATTTGAAAACATAATGGTTGAAGATCAAGTATCCATAAGATTACATAAGGTAGTATGAGACGGTTAGAAACACACCACAAACATGAATAATATTCATGGACTTATGCTAGCATGGCAAGTTCTAAATCTAAAGATCCACTGTCGCTTCACTAAAGATTAACAAGATAGATGTTAGCTACGCATCTATATGAATTAAATACAACCCTGGAAGGAAATCGCAAATTCACCACACATATATCAAGTTAAGCAATCAACATCTAAATTCCATAAGTAAATCCGTTAGAATCCCATGACAACGATTAGTTCATAATCGAACCTCTCGTCATCATGGAATCTGATGAAACCATGATAAAAACAAAGTATGAAAAGATACAAATAAAACTAAGTAATTGATATGTAATGGTGTGTTAAATTACAATGGTAGGATGTGTTTATATAGGTTCTAGAAGTCTTGTCCATCAAGCAATTGCCTTTTTAGAGTTGGAATAGAAGATTGGCTATTTCCGTTCTTGAATGAGAATAGAATTGTAAATTCCATGTGTAGATCTGATTCTAGAATGTTCTAGCCGCCCAAAGCAATTACCATACTTAATAGAAGTAGGAATTGTGGCAATTTCCTTGTTGGAATAGAATTCTGCAACTTCTGGAAGTTTCTGTTTTGATTGAAAATTCTCTTCAATAATTCTGGACTCCGGAACACCTTAGAATGATAGAAAATCTCGTTAGCTTCGCGTGGACTGTAAGATCGCCCAAAACGGACTTGTAGAACTCAAGATATGGCCAAAACAAAATCAGAGTTTCTGGCTGATTTTTCACCCGCACCGCGCGCGACCGTGCTACTGTTCACGCCCGCGCTACTGTTCATTCCCGCGCGCCCGCGCCCGAAATTAGTACAAATTAGGCGCGGCCGCGCCCGACTTACTGTTCATTTGCTGATTTTGCTCTATTTTCTTCGTTTTAACTCCGATTTTCATTCCGTTTCTTCCGGCTCTCTCGCAATTTGATGTACTATTATTCTTTAAGCTCAAAACCCACCATTTAAGCATGGAAAACATCATCCCACATCCGACTCTTATTCCTGCACAAATTCACTAAAAACACATCAAAAACACCACATACTTGAGTTCAAGTCATCAATTCAAGCCGATACGAAGCATTCCAAGTGGATATAACATCCACTTATCACACCCCCAAACTTAAACCGATGCTTGTCCTCAAGCATAACAATTATAACTATATACAACTAACTAGTACCACTTCCGTAGGTGATCACGGTTGCATTTGGCATATGCAACAAGCCCTTTAAACTTCTAGGCAGCCCTAGTGGACGAGTAAGGTCTCGTGAGGGCCTATAGTGAATGTACCCACAAAATCCAACTGACACAAACGACACAAACAATGCAATGCATGAATGCACTAATATGAAAATGCAACAATCCCCTTCAAACTAACCAAAACCAACTAGCAAGCAAATATCTTAGAGAATGCAACTAAATCCAAATAG
This sequence comes from Saposhnikovia divaricata, assembly GCA_036435485.1. Taxonomy (NCBI): domain Eukaryota; kingdom Viridiplantae; phylum Streptophyta; class Magnoliopsida; order Apiales; family Apiaceae; genus Saposhnikovia; species Saposhnikovia divaricata. The sequence goes on along the minus strand of CM071594.1, from coordinate 45,466,107 downwards.
AGCTCGACCAAGTTCCCGTATACTAACAATACATGAACAGAAACGTGCGTGTGTGCAATGCTCATCAGAAATACTCCCGAAATTAGTACAAATTAGGCGCGGCCGCGCCCGACTTACTGTTCATTTGCTGATTTTGCTCGATTTTCTTCGTTTTAACTCCGATTTTCATTCCGTTTCTTCCGGCTCTCTCGCAATTTGATGTACTATTATTCTTTAAGCTCAAAAGCCACCATTTAAGCATGGAAAACATCATCCGACATCCGACTCTTATTCCTGTACAAATTCACTAAAAACACATCAAAAACACCACATACTTGAGTTCAAGTCATCAATTCGAGCCGATACGAAGCATTCCAAGTGGATATAACATCCACTTATCACTTATACAATAATACCCATGTAGCGAGCGTTAGGTTAGTGGATCCCAGACCGGAAAAGTCTTAGGTCACTAGGCTTGAGTCCCCTAGAACTTAATTGCTCGAGTATTAAAGAGCTCAACCTGGCCAACTCTGCATACTCATACTCTCATAAACACTATTTTTTTTTTCAGCAATTTTTTTTTTAAATATTTTTTTTTATTTTTTTTCAAATGCAATCTGGAATGAGATTTCTCAAATCCAACCCTAGACTACTCATATAAATATGAGCTGGCTACTAGCCAATTGACACCTATCCATTATTAACAACTACACACAACTAGCATGAACCCTGGTTTCCCCCAAACTTATATTTAGTGATTCTACGCTATCAAGGGACTAAAGAAAATTCCAAATATAATCAGGTGATTAAATTTCAACAACCAAACAAGCATGACCTTAACCTAGCCCCAAAAGCAAATGATGAGTTGTGTAAGATTGTGTTTCTGCAATATGCACGTCAATTCATGAGTATTTAAATCAGCCTTCTATCCATCATTATCACACTCAAATTCATCATTGACTACTAAACGGAACCACCAAGCGCTACGGGATCAAGGAAAATATGATATGCAACTAATCATGATTTTTTTTTATTTTTTTTATTTTTTGGAATATGAATTATAAGAAATTAAACTAGCATGGTGTATTATGAACTACATGAAAATTATAAGAAATTAAACTAGCATGGTGTATTATGAACTACATGAAACTGTATGGATACAATGACTCAATTATCCTAAATCATCCCCAAACTTAAAATATTCAATGTCCTCATTGAAGGTATAGATAAAGGATAAAAGAGAACTCCCCTAACTGTCGGCATCGTCACCCTCCTCGGGTGGTGAATCAATTGGTGGAAATGCTGCATGAGCTCCAAACTGAGGCCAGTCTACCTCGAAAGAAAATTTTATCTTTTGCAAAGCCAGCTCCTGTAACTCGTCAATGACCTGCACTCTCGACATAATACTAAACAAAATCACACAAAATCAAACCACACATAAAAACACCAAACCTATGGGTTGCCTCCCATGAAGCGCTTGTTTATTGTCGCTAGCTTGACGATTCTGCTGCTTGATCATGTGGTGGCCAACACGGTGGTATCTGCCTCACGGTTCACTGTTCCCCCAAAATAATGCTTAAGCCTCTGCCCGTTCACCTTAAAAGACTGATCAGGCGACTTATCAAAAATTTCCACTGCTCCGTGCGAAAACACTATTTTAATCGTGAATGGACCTGACCACCTTGACTTGAGCTTTCCAGGAAAAAGTCTGAGCCGAGAGTTGAAGAGTAGAACCATTTGACCCGGTACAAATGTCTTATGTACCAACCTTCTATCATGCCATCTCTTGACCTTCTCCTTGTATAACTTATTATTCTCATAAGCCTGTAGACGAAACTCCTCAAGTTCGTTAAGTTGAAGCATTCGCTTTTCACCAGCAGCCGATATGTCGAGGTTCAATTTCTTCAAAGCCCAATACGCCTTGTGTTCTAGTTTAGCAGGCAGATGACAAGCCTTACCATACACAAGCTGAAAAGGTGACATACCCAATGGTGTCTTGTACGCTGTTCTGTAGGCCCACACAGCTTCATCTAGCTTCAACGACCAATCCTTCCTTGAAGGATTCACCACCTTTTCCAAAATCATCTTGATTTCCCTGTTTGAGACTTCTGCCTGACCATTAGTTTGAGGATGGTAAGCTGTTGCAACCCGATGCGTCACACGATACTTTTCCATTAATGCAGTGAATTTGAGATTACAAAAGTGCGTTCCTTCATCAATGATTATTACCCGCGGAGTGCCGAAATGTGTGAAAATGTTCTTATGCAAAAAATTCAGCACTACCTTAGCATCATTGGTCGGTAGAGCTTTCACCTCGACCCATTTAGACACATAATCCACTGCTAACAGAATGTACTGATTATTGCAAGATGATACAAATGGCCCCATAAAGTCTATTCCCCAAACATCGAATATCTCAACTTCAAGAAGCATGTTGAGCGGCATCTCGTTCCTCTTGGAGATATTTCCAACCCGTTGACATCGATCACATCTCAACACAAAGTGATACGCATCTTTGAACAATGTTGGCCAGAAGAACCCTGCTTGTAGTACTCTGGCAGCTGTCTTCTCTCCACCATAGTGACCCCCATACGTGGTAGAATGACAATCTTATAGAACACCTTCAGTCTCACTATATGGAATACATCTCCTGATTATCTGATCTGCTCCCTGTCTAAATAAGAATGGCTCATCCCAACGATACCACTTCACGTCATGCAGAAATTTCTTCCTTTGAGCGTAAGAGAATCCTGAGGGAATGACATTACTCACCAGATAGTTCACAATATCTGCAAACCATGGTTCTTCCTCTTGCACCCCAAAAAGCTGCTCATCTGGAAAAGATTCGTTGATTAAAGTTTTATCCCTTGAATCCTTACCGTGGTCTTCCAAACGAGATAGATGATCGGCTACCTGATTTTCTATCCCCTTCCTGTCTTTTATTTCAAGCTCAAACTCTTGCAGCAGAAGAATCCCACGAATCAATCGCGACTTTGAATCCTTCTTTGAAAACAGATATCTAATGGCTGCATGATCAGTGTAGACTGTCACCTTTGTCCCAAGCAAATAGGACTTGAATTTCTCAAAACCATAGACAACTGCCAAAAGCTCTTTCTCCGTAGTGGTGTAATTTAGCTGTGCATCGCTGAGTGTTTTACTAGAATAGTAAACCACATGAAAAATATTCTTCTTCCGCTGACCAAGCACAGCTCCCACTGCAAAATCACTAGCGTCGCACATCATCTCGAAAGGTTCACCCCAATCAGGTGTTGTGATAACAGGCGCTGTTGTCAACTTCTTTTTCAATAGCTCAAAGGCAGCTAAACAATCTTGATCAAACCGGAAGGGAACATCCTTCTCCAACAAACTGCATAAAGGTTTAGAGATTTTGGAGAAATCTTGAATGAACCGCCGATAGAAACCTGCATGACCAAGAAAACTTCGGATTCCTTTGACTGAGATTGGTGGAAGAAGATTTTCAATAGTCTCAACTTTCGCCTTATCCACTTCGAGCCCCTTACTGGATACCTTGTGCCCAAGAATGATTCCTTCTTGCACCATGAAGTGACATTTCTCCCAATTGAGCACCAGATTAGTCTCAACACATCTTTTCAGCACTAGACTCAGGTTATGCAAGCACTCATCGTACGAAGTTCCAAAAACTAAAAAGTCATCCATGAAAACTTCCACATTTATTCCAATCATGTCAGAGAATATGGCCATCATGCATCTCTGAAAGGTCGCAGGTGCACCACAGAGCCCGAAAGAAACTCGACGAAAAGCAAAAGTGCCAAAAGGACAAGTGAATGTGGTCTTCTCCTGATCTTCTGGGGCGATACAAATCTGATTGTAGCCTGAATAACCATCGAGAAGGTAGTAATATTCATGGCCAGCCAACCTATCCAGCATTTGATCGATGAATGGAAGAGGAAAATGATCTTTCCTGGTGGCCTTGTTCAACTTGCGATAGTCCATGCATATTCTCCATCCTGTGACTGTCCGAGTAGGGATGAGTTCATTCTTCTCATTGGCTACAACTGTCATGCCTCCTTTCTTGGGCACACACTGAACTGGACTCACCCAAGAACTGTCTGAAATAGGGTAGATGATACCAGCATCCAGCCACTTAAGAATCTCTTTCTTCACCACCTCTTTCATAATAGGATTAAGTCTTCGCTGATGCTCAATAGTAGGTTTACTTCCTTCCTCTAGCAGAATTTTGTGCATGCAATACGAAGGGCTGATTCCCTTGATATCTGCTATGGTCCATCCAATGGCTGATTTGAATTCTCTCATAATTCGCAGAAGCTTATCTTCCTCACTCCCTGACAGATTAGAAGCAATAATAACAGGTAATGTAGATGCATCACCCAGAAACGCATACCGCAAGTGGTCCGGCAATGGTTTGAGTTCAAGTATAGGAGCTTCTTCAATAGATGGCTTTAGACGCTCTTGAGAATTTTTTAGTTCTGCTAATCCAAGAGACTCAAATGGCATATCAAATCTTCTCTTCCAAGGAGCTGAATTTAATTGCTGAAGTTGTTCTGCTCCTTCTTCATCTTCCACCTCAGAATCTCCTATCAATGCTCTCTCCAAGGGGTCTGTTAATAACATTTGCCCGAGCTCCGTTCTAACTGTAGATTCGACCAATTCAACTTTGAAACACTCCTCCTCAGATGGAAGCTTCATTGCTTTGAACACATTAAAAGTGATGTTTTGGTCTTGCACCCTCATTGTGAGTTCACCTTTCTGGACATCAATCAACGTCCGACCTGTAGCTAAGAATGGTCTTCCCAAGATAATGGGAATCTTCTTATCCTCCTCGAAATCTAGAATAACAAAGTCAGCTGGGAAGATGAGCTTATCCACTTTCACCAAAACATCCTCCACTATGCCTCTAGGATATGTAATTGATCGATCAGCCAACTGTAAAGAGATGTTGGTAGGCTTCGGATCCGGCAGGCCAAGTTGCATGAAAACCGACAATGGCATCAGATTGATGCTAGCTCCCAAGTCACACAAGCACTTTTCAAAAGACAGATTACCAATAGTGCATGGAATAGTGAAGCTACAAGGATCCTTTAGCTTCAGAGGCAATTTATGTTGCAGAACAGCACTGCATTCTTCCATCAGTGCTACGGTTTCCAGATCCTCGAGTTTGAGTTTCCGAGATAGAATACCCTTCATGAACTTTGCATAGCTTGGCATCTGTTCAAGAGCTTCAGGAAAAGGTATGTTGATTTGCAACTTCTTGAACACCTCAAGGAATTTGGCAAACTGCTTGTCTAATTTCTGCTTCTGGAGTCTTCTGGGATATGGCGGAGGTGGGTAAATTTGATTGCTCATTGTATTCTGTTTAAGAGTAGATTTTTCAGCAGAACTGTTACTCTTCTCCGCATCATCGACCAATAGGTCAGCTGCCACATCAGTTGTTTCAACTTCTGGTACTGTAGATTCTTCAGCTTGCTGTTCATGAACTTCATCTGCAATTGCTGAATTCTGATTGCTTGTAACCTTTCCAGATCTCAAAGTGACTGCTTTCACCTGTTCTTTGACATCCCTCTTGCCTAGATTGGCCTCAGTGTCACTAGGAAGCGTTCCTTGTGGCCTATTCAATAAGGCATTAGCAATCTGACCAATCTGGTTTTCTAAGGTCTTGATAGAAACTGCTTGGCTTTTGCACATCATCCTCAATTCCTCCAATTCAGATTTTTCAGAAGAAGATTGCCCAACACCTGCATGAGACTGCTGTTGAAATCCCGGAGGTTGAAATTGTTGCCTTGGAGCATACTGCTGCTGAAAACTGGAAGGATTGTATGGTTTAGATCCGTATTGTTGACCCTGAAACTGCTGATACGTCTGTTGTGGTTGTTGAATACCACCTTGATTGTTACTCCAACTGAAATTAGCATGGTTTCTATTATTAGGATGATAGGTGGCTGGAGCTGGTTGCCGTGGTCTCTGAAAATTGCTCACAAACTGCACTGATTCACTAGATATGGCACATTGATTTGTATCATGTGCACCTGCACAAAGCTCACAACCACTTGCCACTTGTTGAACTCCATAGTTAGTCAATGAATCCACCTTCATAGTCAACGCCTTTGACTGAGCTGCTATAGCTGTAGCTGTATCAATTTCCAGAATTCCTACTATTTTGCCGTGTGATAGTCTCTGGGTTGGATTTTGATATTCATTCGCAGCCATCATCTCAATAAGCTCATAAGCTTCATCATAGCTCTTAGCCCACAGAGCTCCGCCTGATGCTGCATCCAACATTGGTCTTGACTGTGCTCCTAACCCATTGCAGAAACCATTAATAACCATCCAATCAGGCATCCCATGATGAGGACACTTTCGAAGCATCTCCTTATAACGTTCCCAAGCCTCACACAAAGATTCACCAGATTGCTGAGCAAATTGAGTTAGCGCGTTCCTTATTGCTGCAGTTTTAGCCATGGGGAAGAATTTTGTAAGAAACTTCTGAGCAAGATCCTCCCAAGTAGTGATGGAACCGGCTGGTAGAGAATGTAACCAACCCTTTGCCTTATCCCTTAAAGAGAATGGGAAAAGTCTCAATTTGATAGCATCATCCGACACACCATTGAACTTGAAAGTGTCACAAATCTCGATAAAGTCCCTGATGTGCATATTAGGATCCTCCGTTGAAGCTCCCCCAAACTGAACTAAGTTCTGTGATAAGTGGATTTTATATCCACTTATTATGCGCTATTTTGGCCTAGATTGGTGGTTTATCCTTAAATATGTTGTGTCTTTTAATTCGTTTTTGTTGTTTAATTATTTGTTGTGCAGGAATCGCAACTTTAGGTTTTGTGGCAATAAAAGGGCTAAAAACGGTGGATTTTTATCTCAGTTTTATCAAGTGGACTGGCTACGAAGAAAAAGAATTATCATAAAGGAATCCTGAATGATATATTCTTAAATCTGGAACCCCGATTGGAATTGATATATTTTTCGTTAAGGAAAAGGAGTCCGGTTTTAGGCCCTCAATTTACCGCAGCTCAGGACTTAAAGTTTCATTTATATTAACAAATATTTTATTTAATTAGAAAATTATAATTATAAATATCTAATAATATTAGATATTTATTTTTATAAATTCTGAATTAAATTAAATATTTGTTAATTAAAAATTATAAGTCAAAAAAAAAACAAAAAAAACAAAAAAAAAAAGAAAAAAAAACACACAAGTAATCGAATGTTGTGCAATTAATACTAGCAGGTGTTGTGGCCAATTCACAAAAGTTGTTTATGTCGGCATTAAACAAAAAAAAAGTGAAAGAAAGCAAATGGTGTCAAAAGCATCCTGTCGGCAATTTCCTGTCCTGCTTCTTCCACTCTCCCACGCGCGCGGGGGAGAGACGCGCCTGCAGGTTCAGTTTTTTTTCTCCGCGAGTGACAAACACGCTCCAGGCGTGCGACTGGTTTTCTTTTCTGGCGGGCTGAGTGCAGTGTGGAGTAATTGCTGGGTGTGTTGCTTTCGGCTGAGTGGAACAATTGTTGCTGTTAGTGTATTTTTTGTTATTTCTTTTTATTTCTTTTTAGTTTCTTTTATTTATATTTTATTATTTTGGTGTGCTAATTTGTAGTATAAATAGGGGTAGTCTCAAGCTTAGAATCACACACCAAATTGGAGAAAAACATTTCTCTCTTGTAATTCTCTCTTTATTTTCTTTGTAATTTTAGTGTGATTTTATACACTTAATTTTTCTACAATTTTAGCATAAGTTTTATTTTGGTTGAAGAAATTACGGGAATCATTTGGAGTGCTCTTCTCTTTCGGTGGAAGCTATTTCGGTTTTATTTTCTAATTTCTTATTTTACAGGGAATTATCGGAGTGCTCGTTTCTTGCAAGTGGAAATTATTTCGGTTTTAGTTTCTAAACTCTTATAATTTTCATATTTAATTTATCGTAATTTTTAATTTAGTTTTATTATTGTTGTTATTAGTATTATTATTATTATTATTATTATTATTATTATTATTATTATTATTATTATTATTATTATTATTATTATTATGATTTCAATTAATCCCATGATGACGATTCGTTTAATTATGAACTAATCGCCGTCATGGGATTCTAATGGATTTATTTACGTAATTTAGTAATTCGATGCCTTAATAAATTGTGTTATGATAAAAATTTCCGATTGCCTAACGTGGTTGTGCTTAATTTATTAGATGCGTAGCTATCATCTAAATTATTAATTCTTAATGAATGCGAAAGTGGATTTGAGAATTTAGAATTTGTCATGTTAGCATAGGTTCGTAATTTTCATATATAATTACGATTAATGGTAGGGTTTTGGATCACATCACCCTGTGTAGCCAAAAATAAGGAATTTATTCGTAAACCAGTTATGTTTTCAAATCTTATAGACATATAGGGTCTAGACATAAGTGGTGTCCACGCAACTTCTATCTTTTTAAGTGGATGTTTGTATGGTTTGATATAAGTTAAGGCTGAAAGGCGCTTATATTAGTTTCGTGTTCCCGACTAGCTTTCATAATTATCAGAATCACTTTACATTAAGGCATCAATTCTAAATGAAATAAATAATGAAATTAGAATCCCATGTTTATCTCATATATAAAATTTTTATCATATTAAGTTTTAGTCGTTATTGCATTAATTAATTATGATTTGAACAAACCAACCATTTCGTTGTTCAGGCTTCTATAATTAACCGAACGTTGTTGAATAAACATATTTACTTAAATACACCAAGTCTTCGTGGGAACGATCCTTATTTCCCTATATTGCTTTTGGACTGCGTATACTTGCGTAGAGAAAATAGCGAACAAGTTTTTGGCGCCGCTGCCGGGGACTCGGTGTTATTTTGTTTATGTGTTTTACTACAATAGAAGTTAATTTGTTTGACTTGAACATTTGATCTTATATTTTGAAGTGATTATTTGTGTTCAGATACTTGGATTTTTATGCTAACACGTGCTAAAGCATTAAAAGCCAAGCAAGTACTTAAACTAGCAAATACTCACAAGATGGACGGAGAAGCCGAAGTAGTTGCACCTGCAGCAGCAAGGGCTTTAATGGACTACTCACAACCGAAGATTGATGACATTCAGTCAAGTATCATTCGTCCAGCAATTGCGGCTCCTATATTTGAAATTAAATCCAGCACTATTCAGATGGTGCAGAATCAAGTACAGTACGGAGGAACTGCATCGGAAGATCCTAACTTACACATCAGGAACTTCATAGAAATATGCGACACATTTAGATTCAACAATGTGTCAGATGATGCTGTGAAGTTGAGACTCTTCCCGTTTTCCTTAAGAGACAAGGCCAAAAGTTGGTTACACTCTCTGCCACCGGGATCTATCACCACTTGGGCTGATCTAGCTCAAAAGTTTCTTAGCAAATTCTTCCCCATGGCAAAGACTGCAGCTATAAGGAATGCTATCACGCAATTTTCTCAACAGTCTGGTGAATCTCTATGTGAAGCATGGGAAAGATACAAGGAAATGCTTTGACAATGCCCTCATCATGGCATGCCAAATTGGATGGTCATAAATTGCTTCTATAATGGACTAGGAATACAATCAAGGCCAATGGTAGATGCAGCTTCAGGAGGAGCATTATGGGCTAAAAGTTATGAGGAGGCCTACGATTTTATCGAGATGATGGCAGCTAATGAATATCAAAATCCAACTCAGAGGATGCCACAACAGAAGGTAGCAGGAATTCTTAATGTCAACAAGGCCACTTCCTTAGCAGCTCAGATAGAGGCTTTGAACTTGAAAATAGACTCTTTGACAGCACAAGGATTTCATCAAGTTGCTAGTGTTTTTGAGTTGTGTGCGGGCGCACATGAATCAAACCAATGTGCCATCTCAAACGAGTCGGTTCAATTCGTAAGCAATTTCCAAAGACAGCAACAGCCAGCTCCAAATTCCTACCATCCGAACAACCGAAATCATCCAAATTTCAGTTGGAGCAATAATCAAGGAGGAGCACAACAATCAAATCAGCCCTACCAACAATTTCAAAATCAGCAGCTTGGAGCTAGGCCATATAATCCATCTGGATTCCAGCAACAGCAGGGGCACCAATATCAGCAACAATATGCCGCACGACAATTTCAACCCCCAGGATTTCAACAACAATCCTATGGGAATTCTGGACAATCATCTACTAGTGAAAAGGCAGAATTGGAGGAGTTGAGGTTGGCGTCCAAAAGCCAAGCGGCTTCTATTAAAAATTTGGAAACTCAATTGGGACAACTCGCTAGTTTCATGATGAGCCGACCACAAGGAACACTCCCCAGTGATACTGAAACTAATCCAGGGAGAAAGAACAACCAAGAGCACATTAAAGCCATCACCTTAAGATCGGGAAAAGTCACAGAAGGCACTGAATTGGAAGGAGCAAAAAGAATTCTGCCCGATGAAGAAACAGTGAACGTGGGAGATACCGAGGACAAGGGTAAGGCTCCAATTTCAAGCACGGAGGTAGAAGAAAGTGTACCACCTCCTAAACAATCAATCCTTGCACAGAAAGAAGCAGAAGAGCATGTCTATCCACCTCCGCCATTTCCTCGACGTTTGCAAAAATAGAAACTGGACAAGCAGTTTGGAAAATTTCTTGAAGTCTTTAAGAAATTACATATCAACATTCCATTTGCTGAAGCCCTAGAACAAATGCCGAGTTATGCCAAGTTCATGAAGGGAATTCTATCGAGAAAGATAAAACTTGAGGACTTAGAAACTGTTGCTTTGACAGAGGAGTGTAGTGCGGTATTGCAACAAAAGTTACCGCCTAAGCTAAAAGATCCTGGAAGTTTCACCATACCATGCACCATTGGGAATTTGTCTTTTGACAAATGTTTATGTGATTTAGGAGTGAGCATCAACCTCATGCCATACTCAGTTTTCTTACAACTTGGCCTTCCTGAGCCAACCCCGACGAACATGTCACTTCAGTTAGCTGATCGCTCTATCACTTATCCTCGGGGAGTTGTTGAAGATGTCCTAGTGAAAGTAGACAAACTTATCTTTCCAGCTAATTTTGTCATACTAGATTTTGAAGAGGACAAGAAGATTCCGATCATTCTTGGTAGACCATTCTTGGCGACAGGACAAACGTTGATTGACGTCCAAAAGGGGGAACTTACAATGAGAGTGCATGATCAAAATGTCACCTTCAATGTTTTCAAATCCATGAAGTTTCCAACAGAAGAAGAACAGTGTCTGAAGGTAGACTTGATTGAGTCTACGGTACAAGAAAAGTTGGATCGCATGTTCATTAATGACACTTTGGAAAAGGCCCTTAGTGGAAGGTATTCATTAGATGAAGATGACATAGATGAACAATTGCAATATCTGGATGCTTTGCCATGGCAAAGAAAATTTGAAAGACCAGTTGAATCATTGGATCTGCCAGAACTAAAGGGGCCGCATCAGCAAATGAAACCATCTATCGAGGAAGCTCCAACTCTAGAGCTCAAACCACTTCCTAATCACTTAAAGTATGCTTCTCTTGGTGAATCATCTACCTTACCTGTGATTATATCTGCTAACCTTTCAGACTCTGAGGAAGACAAGCTTTTAAGAGTCCTGAGGGAATTCAAAACAGCCATTGGTTGGACCCTACCGGATATCAAAGGCATCAGCCCAGCTTATTGTCAACATAAAATTCCATTGGAAGAAGGTAGTAAACCAACAGTGGAGCATCAAAGGCGGCTAAATCCTCTTATGAAAGAGGTAGTGAAGAAAGAAATCATCAAGTGGCTGGATGCAGGGATTATCTATCCCATTTCTGACAGTGCATGGGTGAGTCCAGTGCAATGTGTGCCGAAGAAAGGAGGCATGACTGTGATTACCAATGAAAAGAATGAACTCATCTCTACTCGCACAGTCACCGGTTGGCGAATCTGCATGGACTACCGGAAGTTGAATAAAGCCACAAGGAAGGATCATTTTCCCCTTCCTTTCATTGATCAGATGCTAGATAGACTAGCCGGCCATGATTATTACTGCCTTCTAGATGGTTATTCTGGATATAACCAAATCTGCATTGCTCCTGAGGATCAGGAGAAAACAACATTTACCTGCCCGTTCGGCACTTTCGCCTTTCGGCGGGTTTCTTTTGGCTTGTGTGGAGCACCTGGTACTTTTCAAAGGTGCATGATGGCCATCTTCTCAGACATGATTGGCAAGACCGTAGAAGTCTTCATGGATGACTTCTCTGTATTCGGTCTATCTTTTGATGAATGCTTGCAAAATCTTGGCTCAGTGCTGAAAAGATGCGTGGAAACTAACCTAGTGCTCAATTAGGAGAAGTGCCACTTCATGGTACAAGAAGGAACTATTCTCGGACACAAGGTGTCAAGGAAGGGTCTAGAAGTGGACAGACCAAAGATAGAAGCTATCGAAAAGCTGCCTCCGCCTAATTCAGTGCGAGGGATTCGCAGTTTCCTTGGGCACGCAGGTTTCTACAGGCGTTTTATCAAGGACTTCGCAAAAATTTCCAAACCTTTGTGTCAGCTGTTGGAAAAAGATATTCATTTCAAATTTAACGAAGAATGTCTCACATCTTTCGAGACTCTGAAGAAGAAATTGATTTCAGCACCCGTGATCATTGCTCCAGATTGGAGTGAGCCTTTCGCTATGATGTGTGATGCTAGCGATTACGCAGTTGGGGCCGTTCTTGGCCAAAAGAAAAATAAAATGTTTCATGTCATATATTATGCAAGCAAAACCCTCAGCGATGCTCAATTAAACTACACCACCACTGAGAAGGAGTTGTTGGCCATAGTTTATGGTTTTGAAAAATTCCGTTCATACTTGCTTGGCACGAAGGTGACTGTGTACTCTGATCACGCGGCTATCAGATATATGCTCTCTAAAAAGGACTCCAAACCTAGGTTGATTCGATGGATTCTTCTGCTGCAAGAATTCGATGTGGAGATCAAGGATAGAAAAGGGACAGAAAACCAAGTAGCCGACCATCTCTCACAATTGGAAGACCTTGGGAAGACATCCCAAGACAAAACCGTCATTAATGAATCCTTTCCTGATGAACAGTTGTTTCGGATACAAGAAGAAGAGCCTTGGTTTGCAGACATTGTGAACTTTCTGGTGAGTCGAGTGATTCCTCCCGAGCTCTCTTTTGCACAAAGAAAGAAATTCTTGCATGAAGTCAAATGGTATCGTTGGGACGAACCATATCTGTTTAAACAAGGAGCCGATCAGGTGATTAGGAGATGTGTGCCATACAGTGAAACAGAGGCTATTCTAAGGGATTATCACGCCACGACATATGGTGGCCATTATAGAAGTGAAAAGACCGCAACTCGAATTCTTCAAGCGGGATTTTATTGGCCATCCCTTTTTAAGGATGCCCATCAGTTTGTGCTGAAGTGTGATCGTTGTCAGCGTGTTGGTAACATATCTAGGAGGAATGAGAAGCCCCTCAATATAATGCTAGAGGTGGAAATCTTCGATGTTTGGGGCATCGATTTCATGGGACCATTCATTTCCTCATGTAGCAACCAATACATCTTGCTAGCCGTTGATTATGTTTCCAAATGGGTTGAAGTCAAGGCACTTCCGACCAATAATGCCAATGTCGTGCTCAACTTCCTTCACAAGAACATCTTCACAAGATTCGGCACTCCTCGAGTAATCATAAGCGATGAAGGTACTCACTTTTGCAATCGCAAGTTTACTAATCTCTTGGCAAGGTACAACATCAACCACCGGGTAGCTACGGCATACCACCCGCAAACCAATGGCCAAGCCGAGGTATCTAATCGCGAGATTAAGCGCATTCTGGAAAAAGTGGTGAGTCCTTCGAGAAAGGATTGGTCTTTAAAACTCGATGAAGCCGCATGGGCTTATCGTACAACATATAAAACACCCTTGGGTATGTCACCATATCAGCTTGTCTATGGGAAGGCTTGTCATCTGCCTGCCGAACTAGAGCACAAAGCTTATTGGGCGCTGAAGAAGTTAAACTTTGACTTATCAGCTGCAGGTGAGAAAAGAATGCTTCAGATTAATGAACTGGATGAGTTTCGGCTACAGGCTTATGAAAATCACAAGTTATACAAGGAGAAGGTCAAAAGATGGCATGACAGACGTTTGGTGCAAAAGTCTTTTGTACCGGGACAGTTAGTCTTGCTTTTCAACTCTCGTCTCAGACTTTTCCCAGGGAAACTTAAGTCAAGGTGGTCAGGGCCATTCACGGTTAAAACAGTGTTTCCACATGGTGCAGTGGAAATTTTTGATAAAACACCGGAAGCGGCTTTCAAAGTAAATGGATAGAGGTTGAAGCCATATTTTGGTGATCATGTGAATCGCGAAGCGGAAACCACGGTTCTTGGTACTACCAATTGAAGTGCGAAGGGAAGTCAAGCTAGCAACAATAAACAAGCGCTTCATGGGAGGCAACCCATAGGTTTGGTGTTTTTATGTGTGTTTTGATTTTGTGTGATTTTTTTCAGTTTGCAGGCCATTGGAAAGTTGCAGGATTAGCCTCAGGTTGGAGCTCATTTCCACCAATTGATTCACCACCCGAGGAAGGTGACGCTGCCGACAGTTAGGGGAGTTCTCTTTTATCCTTTATCTATACCTTCAATGAGGACATTGAACATTTTAAGTTTGGGGGTGATTTAGGATAATTGATTTATCGAGTCATAGTATGCATACAGTTTCATGTAGTTCATAATATACCATGCTAGTATAATTTCATATAATTCATATATATGTAAAAAAAAATAAAAAAAAAATAAAAATAAAAAATTGCATATTCATGATTAGTTGAATATCATATTTTCCTTGATCCCGTAGCGCTTGGCGATTCCGTTTAGTAGTCAATGATGAATTTGAGTGTGATAATGATGGATAGAGGGCTGATTTAAATACTTATGAATTGACGTGCATGTTGCAGAAACACAATCTTACACAACTCATCGGTTACTTTTGGGCTAGGTTAAGGTCATGCTTGTTTGGTTGTTGAAAGTTAATCACCTGATTATATTTGGAATTTTATTTATTCCCTTGATAGCGTAGAATCAATAAATATAAGTTTGGGGGAACCCAGGGTTCATGCTAGTTTGTGTGTATTTGTTAATATTGGATAGGTGTCAATTGGCTAGTAGCCAGCTCATATTTATATGAGTAGTCTAGGGTTGGAATTGAGAATTCTCATTCCAGATTGCATATATATAAAAAAAAAAGGAAAAGATACGAAAAGAAAAAAAAAGTGTTTATGAGAGTGTGAGTATGCAGAGTTGGCCAGGTTGAGCTCTTTAATACTCGAGCAATTAAGTTCTAGGGGACTCAAGCCTAGTGACCTAAGACTTTTCCGGTCTGGGATCCACTAACCTAACGCTCGCTACATGGGTATTATTGTATAAGCCTTTTGGGGTCTCATCCATTGCACGGTCAAATAAGCATGTGTGTTGTATATAGTATTATGCATCATAATTGTTAATAAAGCATGAATTCCTGTCTAACTCAAATGATGATGGAGGTATTTCTAAGTTATGAAGTGTCTAGCGTTCATTCTATTTATAAACTTGTGATTGTTATGATGAAGAATATGTATGGTTTTGATCTAGTGCTAAGAGTAATTCTGATGAGTATTGCACACACGCACGTTTCTGTACTTGTAAATGTTAATATGCTGATTTTTAGTCGATCTCTATTTGGAGTTATCACATTCTCTGAGACACTCTGCTAATTTGGTTATTGCTTTGCCTATGGGATCTTTGCGTCGTTTGCATTCATGCATTTAGAGGTAGTCGAGTCTGTTTTCGCTTGAGGACAAGCATCAGTTTAAGTTTGGGGGTGTGATAAGTGGTTTTTATATCCACTTATTATGCGCTATTTTGGCCTAGATTGGTGGTTTATCTTTAAATATGTTGTGTCTTTTAATTCGTTTTTGTTGTTTAATTATTTGTTGTGCAGGAATCGCAACTTTAGGTTTTGTGGCAATAAAAGGGCTAAAAAACGGTGGATTTTTATCTCAATTTTATCAAGTGGACTGGCTACGAAGAAAAAGAATTATCATAAAGGAATCCTGAATGATATATTCTTAAATCTGGAACCCCGGTTGGAATTGATATATTTTTCGTTAAGGAAAAGGAGTCCGGTTTTAGGCCCTCAATTTACCGCAGCTCAGGACTTAAAGTTTCATTTATATTAACAAATATTTTATTTAATTAGAAAATTATAATTATAAATATCTAATAATATTAGATATTTATTTTTATAAATTCTGAATTAAATTAAATATTTGTTAATTAAAAATTATAAGTCAAAAAAAAAACAAAAAACAAAAAAAAACAAAAAAAAAACAAGTAATCGAATGTTGTGCAATTAAAACTAGCAGGTGTTGTGGCCAATTCACAAAAGTTGTTTATGTCGGCATTAAACAAAAAAAAAAGTGAAAGAAAGCAAATGGTGTCAAAAGCATCCTGTCGGCAATTTCCTGTCCTGCTTCTTCCCCTCTCCCACGCGCGCGTGGGAGAGACGCGCCTGCAGGTTCAGTTTTTTTTCTCCGCGAGTGACAAACACGCTCCAGGCGTGCGACTGGTTTTCTTTTCTGGCGGGCTGAGTGCAGTGTGGAGTAATTGCTGGGTGTGTTGCTTTCGGCTGAGTGGAACAATTGTTGCTGTTAGTGTATTTTTTGTTATTTCTTTTTATTTCTTTTTAGTTTCTTTTATTTATATTTTATTATTTTGGTGTGCTAATTTGTAGTATAAATAGGGGTAGTCTTAAGCTTAGAATCACACACCAAATTGGAGAAAAACATTTCTCTCTTGTAATTCTCTCTTTATTTTCTTTGTAATTTTAGTGTGATTTTATACACTTAATTTTTCTACAATTTTAGCATAAGTTTTATTTTGGTTGAAGAAATTACGGGAATCATTTGGAGTGCTCTTCTCTTTCGGTGGAAGCTATTTCGGTTTTATTTTCTAATTTCTTATTTTACAGGGAATTATCGGAGTGCTTGTTTCTTGCAAGTGGAAATTATTTCGGTTTTAGTTTCTAAACTCTTATAATTTTCATATTTAATTTATCGTAATTTTTAATTTAGTTTTATTATTGTTGTTATTAGTATTATTATTATTATTATTATTATTATTATTATTATTATTATTATTATTATTATTATTATTATTATTATTATTATTATTATTATTATGATTTCAATTAATCCCATGATGACGATTCGTTTAATTATGAACTAATCGCCGTCATGGGATTCTAATGGATTTATTTACGTAATTTAGTAATTCGATGCCTTAATAAATTGTGTTATGATAAAAATTTCCGATTGCCTAACGTGGTTGTGCTTAATTTATTAGATGCGTAGTTATTATCTAAATTATTAATTCTTAATGAATGCGAAAGTGGATTTGAGAATTTATAATTTGCCATGTTAGCACAGGTTCGTAATTTTCATATATAATTACGATTAGTGGTAGGGTTTTGGATCACATCACCCTCTGTAGCCAAAAATAAGGAATTTATTCGTAAACCAGTTATGTTTTCAAATCTTATAGACATATAGGGTCTAGACATAAATGGTGTCCACGTGCACCATCTGAATTGTGCTTGGCTTGATCTCAAAAGAATTAGCTGCAATGGCAGGCCTGACAATACTAGACTGAATGTCATTGATCTTTGGCGGAGAATAGTCCTTCAAAGCCTTAGTAGCTGCTGCTACTCTGTCGCCCATTGTTGCTTCTACTATTACTTCAGGCTCTTTTGTTGCTTCAAGCTCTTCTTCTTCCAGCTTAGCTTTCAAAGTTTGAGAACGTGTTCGCATAAACAACTTAAGATCCTTATACTGGCAGAGCAAGAAAACACGACGTGAGAAAAACAACTATCCAAGTCAGTTAAGTTTAACCTCCGTTGATGTTAAACACAAATTCTGAAAATAACACCGTAGTCCCCGGCAGCGGCGCCAAAAACTTGTTGGTTCGAAAACTAACTGCGCAAGTGTACGCGGTCACAAGTAATATAATGAATTCGATCCCACGAAGACTTGATGTTTGTTCAGAAATAATGTTTAAGCAACGACGTATGATTAAACAACAAACTGCTTGGATAAATATAAAAAGGGGCTTTGTTGTATTTTTCTAATTGATTAATTAAATTAATAATATTAAATAATTCAAACTACTTGATTTAATTAAATGAGAATTTTTATGCGAGAAAAACATGGGATTCTAATTTCATTATTTATTTCATTTAGAATTGATGCCTTAATTTCAAAGTAATTTTGATAATTACGAAAGCTAGCTGGGAACACGAAACTAACATAAGCGCCTTTCAGCCTTAACTCATATCAAACCACACGAACATCCACTTAAAAAGATAGAAGTCGCGAGGACACCTTTTATGCTTAGACCCTATATGTCTATAAGATTTGAAAACATAATTGGTTTACGAATAAATTCCTTTATTATGACTACATAGGGTGATGTGATCCAAAATCCTACCACTTATCGTAAATGTACGTGACAATTACGAACCTATGCTAACATGGCAAATTCTAAATTCCTAAATCCACTTTCGCATTCATTAGGAATTAATAATTTAGATGTTAGCTACGCATCTAATAAATTAAGCGCAACCACATTAGGCAATCTGAATTTTATCATAATACAAATTATTAAGGCATCGAATTACTAAATTACGTAAATAAATCCATTAGAATCCCATGACGGCGATTAGTTCATAATCGAACGAATCGTCATCATGGGATTAAATGAAAACATAATAATAATAATAATAATAATAATAATAATAATAATAATAATAATAATAATAATAATAAAAACTAAATTAAAAATTGCGATAAATTAAATATGAAATTGCAAGAGTTTAGAACGTAGAACCGAAATAGCTTCCAATGAAAGAAAAGAGCACTCCAAATAATCCCCTTAAATTCTTCAACCAAAATAAAAATTATACTAAAATTGCAGAAAATTAAAGTGTATAAATTGAAACTGAAATTACAAAGGAAAATTTTGCTAAAAGTTGAGAGACTACAAGAGAGAATGCAGTCGAGAGGTGATCTCAATCTATCGGAATTACTTCCTATTTATAGGAAAATTTAGTACACCATCTACGAATAAACCAGCCGAAAGCAATAAAAAATAAATAAATTGAATGGCAAATGGCGGGCGGCTGGCAGACTTATGCTCTTGAATAATCAATTCATTTAATACAAATTCACTTGTCTGGGCGGCTTTGTTCATTTTGTAAACAAATCACGCGGCTGCTTTAACTTTTGAACGGGTTCCGTAGAAATGCTTTTTAATCCGCACGGCTTATAATCTTTAATTAATAAATATTTAATTTAATTCAGAAATTATAAAAATAAATATCTAATATTATTAGATATTTATAAATATAATTTTCTAATTAAATAAAATAATTATTAATATAAATAAATCCTTAAGTCCTAAGCTGCGGTCAATTGAGGGTCTGGAACCGGACTTCTTTTGCATAACAAAAAATATATTAATTCCAACCGGGGTTCCAGTTTTAAGAATATATCACTTTCCATCTTTTTGTGATAATTCTATTTCCTCATTTCTCGTCCAGGTGTAAGTTACGGTCTATTGATGATCTGAAACCGGACTCCTTTTGCTTAACAAAAAATATATCAATTCCAACCGGGGTTTTCTCTTTAAGAATATATCACTTCCCATCTTTTTGTGATAATTCTATTTTCTCATTGCTCGTCCAGGTGCAAATTACGGTCTCTTGAGGATCTGAAACGGGATTCCTTTTGCGAAAAGAAAAATATATCAATTCCAACCGGGGTTCCAGATTTAAGAATATATCACTCAGAACTTCTTTATGATAATTCTTTTTCCTCGTAGCCAGTCCACTTGATAAAATTGAGATAGAAATCCACCGTTTTTAGCCTTTTATCGCCACAATACCTAAAGTTGCGAGTTCTGCACAACAAAAACTTAATTAACAAAAAATGAATTAAAAGACACAATATACTTAAGGAAAAACCACCAATCTAGGTCCAATTAGCGGACAATAAGTGGATATAAAATCCACTTATCACACACACCATCACTTCTTCTAGGCACAACAGTGAAGTAGTCAATCTGATCCTTCAAACTCCTCAGATATACCTGTGTGTCTTCAGCCTGTTCTCTTGAGACTTTCAGAAACTCCAAGAATGCATCATCATGATAGACATTAGAATTTGCAATTTCTTGTAGCTTGGCCTCAGTAACCACCTTTACTTCTACAGGCTTGGCACTTTCAATCCTGGAGGATTGAGGTTTATCAGATGGCATACTTCCTGCAACTATTGTAGTTATGATAGTTTGTTTCTGTCCACTGGGGATAGTGATGTGTACTTCTGGCATAGTGACAACTGGTAGAGAGGTTTGAGTTTCAGAGACTTTGGCTTTACCCTTGCCTTGAACATGAGGAGTTGTAGATTTTTAGAATCCTCTTGGTTGACCACCCTCAGATATGATTATGCCCTTCTCCCCCTTAGACTTTTGGTTTTTGAAACTCCTCTTCTCCCCCTTAGGCTTGTTGTCAGGCACAGAGGCTTTTGAAGGGGCCTTTGGGTTGGAAGAGTCTTCAGGTATAGAGAGGCCCATGTGCTTCATCAGGGCAGACAACATTTGTTGTTGATGACGAAGGACATCAGCTGTGGTGTTGGCCTGAGTGTCCAACTTGTTATGTAGCAGAGCAACAGTGTCCTGAATTTCAGAATTGGAGTGTTTGAGTGAGCTCACTTCTTCTTCTAGAGAGGTCACCTTGGTGAACAACTCAGTAGCTTTGAATCCAGAGAGTGACTGTTCTTTAAGCCTCACTACTTCAAACTTTGTCATGTCATGCACAGGGACTTCAGTCACCAACTTGTCTCCATATTGATTGGCAAAGAGAGTTCTGATCATGGCATTTGCATCATTTGTTTGAGAAGATAGGTTATGTACTTGAGTTGCAAGATTCTTGACAGCAC
Source organism: Saposhnikovia divaricata (assembly GCA_036435485.1). Taxonomy (NCBI): domain Eukaryota; kingdom Viridiplantae; phylum Streptophyta; class Magnoliopsida; order Apiales; family Apiaceae; genus Saposhnikovia; species Saposhnikovia divaricata. The sequence goes on along the minus strand of CM071594.1, from coordinate 45,445,117 downwards.
TTTGAACCAAGGGAAATGCATTGTCCATCTTAGTGCATGTATTTTTGCATTCCTGAATGGTCCTAAGTGCAGGATCTAGAGAAGGAAATTTTAAAAGAAATTCCTTCTTGACTTCACTCACTTCCTTTGCTGTGGCATCACAAACCTTACTGACTTCTGTTTTAACTCCCTTGCCAAGGTAGTGAACTGCCTTGAGAAATCCCTTATAGGAGTCATTTATGGCCTCATAACTTCACCAGGAGATAAAGATTTAGCATTTGAACCCAGTGAAGTGATGTATTCTTCTCTAAGATATTGGACAGCTTCATTGAGAGTAATGTCATATTTTCCTTGCAACCAGGCATCTACATTGCCATCTCTCTCAGCATCATCTATTATCTTCTCCTTTTGCAGCTCTACATCATCTCTGTGACACAACAGAATGGCTTCATAGTCTGGATCTGAGAGATTTGATGTAACAAGATGTTGGGTTATTTTGACAAACTCAGGAATCTGATCCACAACTAAGCTTTGAAGTGCTTCAACCGTCAATTGTGGTGGAACAGACCCTGATCCTGAAGCACTGTCATGTTGCACAGGCTTCAGCCATTGTGACAAAAAGTCAGAGCTAGATCTAGGCAAACTAGACTCCTCAGTTGCAGATGCAACTTTTGCAACCGGATGGATTGACTCTACTACTGTTGTCTCCACAGAAGTGGGATGGGTTACAACAGTAGTTGTCACAGGCACAAAGTCTCTAGTGAAAACTAGTGAATCCTCTGTGTTTGTGATGGTGTCATCAGGATATTTCCCATCTTGCATTCCCTCACCATCTAAATGTGGTTCCTGGGTGGTGAGCAAAGTGTCATGCACTAAGTCACTTGAATCCATTAGCTCACCAAGAGAAGAAAATTCTTGGTGATCAATGCCTTTCTCCTCAATTTCTTAAGTTGCAGGCTTCAAGGAAATTTGAGTGGTAGATTCTGGAAGAGAAGTGTCGTTTAAATTTGATTTTGGCAACTCCCCCTGAGAAATAGAAGGAGTTTCAAGTGTGATGTGCTCCCCACTCAGTGTAGTTCCAGCCTTATCACTACCATGTTCTGACTCATTACAAGAAGGTGCATTGGGGAGAATGCTTGATTCTATAGATGCACCCTGTTGAGAGAGCACATCTAGTGAGCTGTTTGCCCCTGATTTTACAACTTCAGCCATTTGTGTGACTGAAGAGGTGGTTTTTGTTTTCTTCTTCTTCTTTGGCCTTAGTAAGGGTGACTCTAGTTCCTCACATTCTAATCCTAACTCAGCACTCAATGCTGCTTCTGATAACATGTTTAAACCAGTGTGAGTTCTCTTCTTCTTCTTCTTCTTCTTCATACTAGCATCACCCTATTGAGAGGATGATGCAGTTGGCCCAGTGTTTGGTAGAGTGTTTGGCTGAGAGGGTTGGTTAGCAGGCCCTAGGTTAGCATTTTGTTCTACTTGCTTAGGCTGTGCTAACTGAGATTTGGAATCAAATGTTGGCATGTTGTGAGGGTAAGTCCTAAATAAAATCTCCATATGGGGAGTTATTTTAAGTCTTACATCCACATTATCTCTAGTCTCCAAATTACCAAAAATAAGTTTGGTCATGGATCTAGGATAGCCTATTCTATTTCTATCTATCCCAGGCAATTCAACCAGTTTATCATTTACAGAATTAAGTGCAGATTGAATAAAATGAGGGAAGAAGATTTCAGTACCTCTCTTGGATGAGTTCTTACCAAGTCTTCCATACAACTCCTGTAGAATTATCAGTCCAACATCTATCTTTCTCCCATAGGCCAAAGCATAGCCTATCTGCTATGCAGGAGCACTAATTTGATCAAAGCTGGACTTCCTAGCAGTGAAGACTTGAAGTAGAGTAGCAAATACATAACTCCACTCCTTCCGTAAGAACTTTCTATTCAACTGCCCAAGATTGATTTCATCTGAGTAATTGATGAAGTCAAAGAAGTCTTCCAATTCAGCATTTGTGGCTAGTGGGTCGTACACGTTTTGTTGTAACCCCAGCTGTGTTATTAAAACCGGACCGGACCGGCCGGTTCAACCGGTCCAACCGCTGACCGGTGGCAGGTCCGGTTCGGTTCACCTCTAAAACCGGTCTACCGGTTTTCCTGTTAAGAACCGCTCAGAACCGGCTAAAAACCGGTAAAAACCGGTACCGAACCGGACCGGCGGCCGGTTTTTTGAAAAAAAATCGGTTTATGAGGTTTGAAAAAACCGATTTATGAGAAAAAAACCGGCTAATGAGAAAAAAACCGGCTTACCAGAAAAAAACCGGTTCGGGTAAAATTTTTATATTTGAATTTATATTATATATTTATAATTTTTCATAATATTATATATTATATTATATATTAACTCTAAGTAAAATGCAGATTATACATAATTTTTTAGATTATATTATATATTTATATAATTATATATATATATATATAATTAAATATATATTTATAATTATATATTACATAATTATGACGTCATCCGGTTGAACCACTGGTCGAACCGGTTGAACCAATCGAACCAGTAACCAGTAGGACTTCCGGTTCGATGTCCGGTCCGGTTTTGAGAACACTGAACCCCAGTGCTTGATTCATATCTGCAATAGTGATAGTAATTTCCTTATCTTGAATCTTGCAGTGAACGATGTACGAGGTTATTGCATTCTCTAGAGCTACTACTTCCACAGTTGCAGTTCTCCAAAACTGTTCAAGTAAGTCGAGATACAGAGTTGGGTTAGCTGAGAGTGCATCTTTGATGTATGATTCTGACATCCATCGAACAAAGCACTTGAAATTTGCATTCGGTGCTTCCACATCATTGGTTATAGCGATGAAATTAGTCTGTTTGGGTATGGTGAGTTGGATGTTTGCCATTTATGCAAGGAGAGAGAGAAGAGAATGAGGGTTGAAGAAGAAATTTGCCTTGAGCGGTTAAGATTTTTATTTCGCAGAGGGGTAGATGCTTAAGATATCGATCGAAATGGGTAGAGCAGTTGAGGGAGGTTATAAATAGGGTTACTTGAATTGTCGATTAGGTATATGTTTTGTACCGACAATTCAGGTATCCAAGAAGTGAACAACAGCTGTTCAATATGTCATATGTGTCACATTCGATAACTTGAGCAGGTAAAAATTGAAAGCTGGCAGTTTATTCAATGTAAAGTTGAATAATATATGTCTTTTATGAGTGAGTTAAAATTGTCAGATAAAAGTCAAAAAGGGTCTGACGCTCAGCGAGAATTCAGCTTTTTCAAATGATTCGAGAACTCAAATATAGTGTTCAAGAACTCAGTCATTAGAGAACTCAATTACTATATTCGAGAAGTCAAGCATATCTCTATTCGATATCTCTACAAGACTCTATTCGAGAACTCGAGAGTGCTCTAGAGAGACTTGTTAGAGAAGTCGAGCAGTGAATCATTAGAGAAGTCTGATTTAACGAAATATTCTCTTCACTCATAAAACTCAATTTTCACTATCTTTTAAATTCACCAGAGATATTCAATGAAGAATATTCTAACAAACTGAATAGTAATTTTCTTAAAATTTCATAGAAATTTCAAGTTAATAAAATATGATTTCACATATGCAACAGATTTGAAATATTTATAAATCATATTTCAGCCAACACTCAATTCAAAAATATTGAGAATTTAGATAAAGTAAGTGTTTACTGCTGCAACAATCTAGTTGATATTTTCACTTAGCCAGATTCTGAAGAATTCAGCATTCCGATCTCACTAACCAACCTTGTGAAGGTGGCTTCATCCAATGGCTTAGTTAATATATCAGCTAATTGTTTATTTGTGGAGACATAATGCAACTCAATAGTTCCATTAGTTGCATGCTCCCTAATGAAATGATATCTGATGTCAATGTGCTTTGTTCTAGAATGATTGACAGGATTGGCAACTATAGAGATTGCACTTGTGTTGTCACACATGATTGGAATTCTTTCCAACACAAGTCCATAATCTTTAAGTTGATTTCTAATCCAAAGCACTTGAGCACAGCAACTCCCAACAGCTATGTATTCAGCCTCAACTGTGGAAGTTGACACAGATTGTTGTTTCTTGCTATACCCAGAGACTAACCTTTATCCAAGAAACTGGCAGCTACCTGAGGTGCTTTTCCTATCTACTCTGCATCCAGCATAATCAGCATCAGAATAACCAACCAGATTGAACCCTGTGTCCTTAAGATACCATAAACCCAAGTTTGGAGTGCCCTTCAGATATCTAAAGATATTTTTGATAGCAATCATATGTGATTCTTTAGGATTTGATTGAAACCTTGCATACAGACATGTAGAAAACATGATGTCTGGCCTACTAGCAGTGAGATAGAGTAGAGAACCAACCTTGCCTCTGTAGACTGAGATATCTACCTACTTGCCCTTAGCATCTTCATCCAATTTAGTGGCAGTGGCCATGTGTGTCTTAGCAGGTGAGCAGTCTTCTAAGTCAAACTTTTTCAATAAGTCCTTGATATACTTGGTTTGACTGATAAAGATACCATCCTTCCTTTGACTAACTTGTAATCCAAGAAAGAATGTCAACTCTCCCATCATGCTCATCTCAAATCTGCTCTGCATGAGCTTAGAGAATTTCTCACACAGCTTCTCATTAGTAGAGCCAAATATGATATCACCCACATAGATCTGAACTAGGATAATATCATCACCATGCTTCTTGTAAAATAGTGTCTTGATCCAATGTGCCTTTAGTGAATTGATTTTCAAGAAGAAATTGTGATAGGGTGTCATACCATGCCCTTGGAGCCTGCTTAAGTCCATACAATGCCTTAAGCAATCTGTAAACAAATTCTGGGAAATGTGGATCTTCAAAGCCAGGTGGTTGTTGCACATAAACTTCTTCTTCCAACTCTCCATTCATAAATGCACTCTTGACATCCATCTGATAGACTTTGAAATTTGAGTGAGCAGCAAATGCCAAGAAGATTCTGATGGCTTCCAATCTAGCAACATGGGCAAAAGTCTCATCATAGTCAATACCTTCCTGTTGAGAGTATCCTTTTGCAACCAACCTTGCTTTGTTTCTTACTATTACACCATCTTCATCCATCTTATTTTTCAGAACCCATTCTGTTCCAACAATGGTTCTGTTATTTGGTGCAGGTACAAGCTCCCATACTTTGTTTCTTTCAAATTGATTCAGCTTCTCTTGCATAGCAATAATCCAATCTGGATCTAACAGTGCATCATCAAGTTTCTTAGGCTCAATCTAAGATAGAAAGAAACCATAGAGACACTCATTTTTAGTTGCTCTCCTAGTTCTCACTCCTTCATTTGGATTTCCAATAATTTGATCTGCAGTATGTGATCTATCCCATTTTCTTGAATGCTCAGTTTGATTTCTCAACCTTGATGTTGCTTCATCATCCAAGTTATGATCATTTTCATTTTCTCCCCCTGTGAAGTTGCCACTGTTCACAGGTGTGTCTTGGATGCTTGTCTCTTCACTGTTGATTGACACAAATTATTCTCTTGCTTCATCATTCACTGGAATTTGTTGAACTACGGTCTCAACTTTAGTTTCAATCTCTTCATCAGAATCATTCAGATTCTCAAACTTTAATGGATCTCTATCTTCATCATTGGCTTCTTCTAATCCAGATAGTTTGCTGTCATCAAATGTCATATCTGTGCTTTCCATAACTTTCTTTTGACTGATGACATAAACTTTGTATGCAATTCTCTCCATAGAATAACCAAGAAAAATTCCTTCAAATGCCTTTGCATCAAACTTTCCAACATATTCTGAATTGTCTTTTAACAAAAAGCATTTGCTTCCAAAAGTATGAACATACTTAAGAGTAAGCTTCTTTCCAGTCATCAGATTGTAAGGTGTCTTTCCAGTGTTCTTGTTGATGAGGGTTCTGTTCTGAATATAGCATGCAGTGCTCACAGCCTCAGCCCAAAAACATGTAGGCATCTTTGCATCAAGTAACATTGTTCTTGCAGCCTCAATTAGAGTTCTATTCTTTCTCTCAACAACTCCATTTTGTTGTGGAGTTCTTGGAGCTGAGAATTGTTGTGAAATGCCATTCTCATTGTAGAATGCTTCAAGTAAGGCATTTCTGAACTCTGTTCCATTATCACTTCTCAATGCAATCACACTTGCATTGTTGACTTTTGCTTCCTTATCAATCTTTTTTATGTGCTCAATGATTACTTGTGGAGCCTCATCCTTTGATTCTAAAAATTCCACCCATGTATACCTTGTGTAGTCATCAACCATCACCAGGGCATACTTCTTTCTTGAGAGTGACATAATATTGACAGGCCCAAACAAATCCATATGAATTTGTTGCAGAGGATTAGTTATTGATGTCACTGTCTTTGACTTGTGGCTTGACCTTTTCATATTCCCTTTTTTTGACAGGCCTCACACACTCCTTCTTGACAGAATTCAAGTATGGGCATGCCTCTCACTAACTCTCTTTTGACTAGAGAATTAATGGCCTTGAAGTTCAAGTGTGATAACTTCTTGTGCCACAGCCAACAATCTTCATTTGATGCTTTTGAATAGAAGCAACAAACTTTGTCCTTACTTGCAATATCCATATTGGCTACAAACAGGCTTCCTTTCCTTATTCCAGAAAGAGCAAAATCACCAGTCTTCTTGTGAGTGATCAAACATTCATCCTTGTCAATATTCACTTTGAATCCTCTGTCAGTAAACTGACCAACACTAAGTAGATTATGCTTGAGTCCCTTGACTAGTGCTACATCTTCAATAATGACATTTCCATCTTTCAATTTGCCATCTCCAAAAGCAACCATTGGGCCAGCCTTCTCCTCATACTGTGATAGCAGGGCCATATCACCAATCATATGGTTTGAGCATCCACTGTCCAAAATCCACATAACTTTCTTTTCTTGTTCTTTGCCCTGCAAACACAAAGGTATTACTTCTTCTTTGGTACCCAAACAAGTTTGGGTCCACTTGGCTTAGAAACAGTTTTATCATTAACAACACGCTTATCAACTTTCATGGTGCTAGTCTCCTTGTCACTGTTGGAAGTCTTAGAACTTGAGTTCTCAGACTTAGGTGACAGGGGTACCTTCCTAGCTTTAGGAGGACTTGAAGACTTTGACCTTGTGCAGTGTGTGTGAGAATTGTGACTGATACAACCATCAATGAATTGCCTTCTCAAATCGAAGCAGCTAGTCATAACATTCATATTGCATGGCATACAGTCAAATTTATCATAGAATGGAGCATCTCTATGTCTTAAAGGCTTCATAGAAAGGTTTAGGCACACTACCAACAGGTTTCTTACATGCATGTGTTAAATGATTAGTACTGAAACAGTTTTGACAAACTTTTCTAGGAGCATTTGGCACATAAGCATAATTATTATCCTTGTTTATCCCTAGCTTGCCATTTCTATTTTGTTTCTTCTTAGCCACTTTCTTTTCAGATTCATTCTTCCCAGCTGATACAAACTTAACAAATTTCTCAGGTCTAGGTCTACCTCCTATTGGCTCCTTGGTTTTTACTTTGACACTCTCACTTTTAGAGGATGCTGGTTGTTCATTGGATTGTGCCTCATCCTCGTCTCTCAACATTTGCTTAATGAGTAAGGCATCCTCATCAATTTCAAATGTTGATTCTTTAAAAATTGGAGATTCAACCTTTTTCAAAATATGAGGCACTTCCTCATGAGCAACCTTGTCATCTTCAATGACAGCATAGCCTTTCCTCTGTTTCAGAGTGTTATAGTTAAGACCAATTGCAGCCTTAGGTTTAGCTTGATTTTTCTCATGGTAGGACTGCAATAGACTAGATGAGTTATTAAAGGTTTTCAATTTGAACTCATTCTCAGCTAGTTCATCCCTAAGAGCCTTCTCAATCTGACTAGCACATAGAACCTTATTCTGCAGATATTCAACTTATTTCTTAAGGTTTTCTACTTGCACAGCAGTTAGCTCAAGTTCCTCATTCCTTTTGTTTAACAACTCATTTCTAGTAGACAGTTTAGTAATCCCTTCATTAGTAGTAGTCATACTAGTATGAATATTAAACATTTCAACAGATAGTTGTTCAATCATATCTTTGTATTCAGAAACAGACATGTCTATGGTAGTGAAAGATAGTACCTGAGTGTCTGATGGAGGTGTCTCATCCTTGGAATCAGCCATCAAGGCATAGTTGCAGAATTCTTGCTCTTCTCCATCACTATCAGTATCATCCCAACACTTCCCTTCAGCTATATAGGCCTTGCCTGGTGTTTGCTTTTTGAGAAGGGCCTCATACTTAGCTTCAAGCTCTAAAAACTCTTTATCCTTCTTTTTAGGCTTCTTGCATTCACTAGAAAAATGCCCTAGGTCATTGCATTTATAGCATCTCACAGATGACCTATCCACATAGCTGGTTTTGAATTTACTCTTGTTTGGTTTCACAGGTGCTTTACTCTTGTTGAATGAATGGTTCTGAGGTCTAGGTTTGAAGGGTTTCTTTCTCTTGAATCTCTTATTTGGAAATTTTCTAGCCATGAAAGCATATGAGGTATTTTCCATAGCATCCAACTCCTCAAGAGTGTAGAACTCATCTCCTTCTTCTTCCTGTTCCTCAACAACAGTCTCAGGCATCTCCACTACCGGTTCTTCATCCACTACTTCTTCAATCCTCAAATGGCTTGTAGAGGCTTCAAGTTCTTGCATAGATCTATTCACAATCAAGGCACATGATTTGTTTATCATTTTACCCTGATTTGCTAGAATAGCCCTATTTTGTAATAACTCAAGCTCATGGGTTTTTAGTACACTATAGAGCACATCATATGTGACTTTGTTCAAATCTCTTTCCCTTAGAGAAATGACCCTTTGCTCTAAATGGTTTGGTGAAGACAGTAGAAACTTCATATTCAATTCTTTGGTGCTGTAGACTTTTCCATTCATCTGCAACTCAGTCACCAGCTTGTGAAATCTCTCAAACATGTCAGTAATGCTTTCCTTGGGCTGTGCCATAAAAGCTTCATACTGTGTGACCAGTATCTGTTTCTAATTCTCCTTGACCTCATCTGTTCCTTCACATAAAACTTCAATGTGATCCCACATCTCTTTGGCAGATGCACAAGATGCAATGTTTGCAAACATTGACATATCCATCGAGTCTATGATTAACAGCATGAGATGACTGTCAGGAGTAACCATCTCCTTCTCTGATTCTATCCATTTGGATGGCTCCTTGGCCAAATAATATCTTGGATAGGTTGCGGTTCCAACTGTCTTTTCAGGGATATCTTGTTGTGGAACAAAGGGACCATTCTTGAGAATCTCACGATACAGAGGATGAGAGGCCTTGATGAACAACATCATTTTTATCTTCCAGAGGTTGAAATTATCTTTGTCAAACTTAGGGACCTTCACCGTTCCTGTTGTCTTTGGTGTATTCATATTCATGATCGTTTTCTGTTTTGATCAACGACCTGCTCTGATACCACTTGTTGAGTATGAATATACCGACAAGAAAATACAGATGGGGGTGAATGTATGTTCAACTTTTCTTCAAATAAATATTTCAAGTGAAGATTATTTAAGTGTTTGAATCTAATTATGTAGCAAGAGTGTGTATTCGTGTTCTTCAGAATGTGTAAATGCGGAATATAAACACTAGAACAAGTTCACTCACTTTAATCTAATATTTTATTAGATAAAGATTTTCTACAAACTGTTACAAATGGTAGTATTCTCAGCTTCATTTTTCTCAGAGAGATGTGTTTACAAAATGTGCATCTGAAAAACTTCTTTTTTTGCTTAGCGAAGTGAGGTTGTACTCTTATAGAGCACGAATACAACCTACTTACTACAAATAAGGTTATAGACTAAAATTACTTTCTAGCGTGTCTATCCTTTTGAGTAATATCCAAACGGCTTGAGATTTGACTTCCTTTAGCTCTGTTCAGATCCACTTCTTTAGCAGCTTATCTCTTGAAACATCTCTCTAAGCTTCTTTGTAGGCTTTTCCAAACTACTTTACAGTATGTGGTCCATAAAGTGTTTTGGCTTGCTGTAGGATTCTTATTTTGTCTCCAAGATTTCATTCGAGAAGTGACTGAGTGATTGATTCGAGAACTGGAGTTGATTTGTTAGATAACTCTGAGTTCTCGAATGCTGTGAGGTTGACATGTCGAATCACTTCTCAAATAAGACTTTTCTCCAGGAACCCTTGAGTTGTCGAATAGAACATTTGACTTATCAAATCCCAGAGATATCGAATAGCTTCTTGTTAGGTCCGATAAGATTGTAGAAGGGGGGGTTGAATACAATCTTTACCTTTTTATCGAAATTTGTCCTTTAAATTAAATTTGATAAAGACAAATTTATCTGCGGAATTATTTAACACAATATTTCAAGTTGAATATAACTGTATATTAACTTGATGTGGTGTTACAAAATCAGTATAACAACTTATCAAGATGTTAATAACTAATTAGAAAATTCGACATGAACTTTTCTAATTTAGTTAATAATAATCAAGATAAGAACTAGGAAACTTAATTCGCTAGTAGTACAAGAATCACAAATAAACAAGTTCTATCGGATAGAATATCACAAAGATGAAGAACTTGAATTTCTGGGAATTGTTTAAGCTTTGGTGTTCTTGAGAGAGAGAAATCTGTTCTTGATGAAATGTTTCTGCTGTGTTTTCTCAGTTATGACTTAATCTGGTCTGTTCTGATCTTTTATATCAACAACAGGTCTTGCTGGCTTTCTGTAGGATATTTAAATGCTCCAGCAAGACTTAAACAGCTTCCAAGACTTGATTTTCATTCATTAAGACTTACACAAACCTCCATTAAGACCTAAAATGTGTCGGTAAGACTTACCAGAATTTAGGTAAGACTTATAACAGCTGGCAGAGGTCGGTAGGACTTAAATCAGGTCGGTAGGACTTAAATCAGGAAAGGCTTCTGTCAGTAAGACTTAAATTAAGTCTTACCGAGTTTTATCCCTTCCAAGACTTAATCAACTTTCTTTCTTTAAGTCTTATTGATCCAATTAATTAGTTAATGTTTTAACTAATTCATATTTAATTGATACAATAATTAATTTAATAAATTAATTAATTCTACCAGAATTAATTCATTTAATTAAATCAACTAAATTAATTTATATCAATTATAAATGAATTTAATTAAATCAATAAATAATTAATTTAATTCTTACAAACCACTAAAGGTAGTAAAGAATTACCACTGATTTGTGTTGACGTTCGATGTACTGTCTGGTTCATGAACGACTAACTTCAATGACGCTTCTTCACTTTTGACTTTAGGTTGTGGTTTATTTCTTCTCTCAATTCTCTTGTACTGTAACTGATCTTCAAACTATCACTCGAAAAATCTCTGTCACTGTTCAAATGAATCCATTAACTTCAATGCTGTACTGGGGATTGATCAGATAACTGAATCGTCTTCCAGTGTATGACATCAAAACTATAGATTGACTTTTCTTCTTTCTTCTGACAGATAATACTTCTTGAGATTCCTGTGACAGTTCATATGTATATTTACTTATTACAATTTGGTTTAAGTTGATTAGGATTCTATCATATGCCTTTCAATCTCCCCCTATTTGTTTGTTAGACAATAACAAGCAAATTCCTAGAGGATACCTCAACTAATCCAACTTAACCAAATGAAAGATAAAACTTTAAATACTAAGTAAATATGAAAAAAAGTTCTGACATTTACCAGATTCAAACATGAAAGATAAATACAAGATAGATGATCCTCTAGACTGATCATATGATATAAATTCCTATCAAGATTTATCTAAGCTCTAAAGATATAACATGTAGAGCAATTCTTTATCTTCAATTGACTTCCCTTCTAAATTCTCCTTCTTCTGGCTCATCTGTGACTTGAAGTTTCATATGTAGATCAGAATCAACAAGACGTTCTCTTCTAGACGACAATCCTTGAGGTAAGACTAAAGGAATTCCAAGCTTCTTTCTAAGTTCACCTTGAAATTTCTTGTAATCTTTTATGTTCGTTTGTGCATAGGAACGAATGTGATCTGCAGCTATTACCTTTTCTTCAGTCAAGTATCCATGATTTCTGAGAGCATATTTAGCATATACCAAGTGCTTTGCATGATGTTCGTATAGCTCATCTGTCTGAAGATTGATTGTGTGAAGTACCTCTCCCTTAAGAAATTTTACTTGTGGAGGTTCCTTAATCACTTCTGGTCCAGCTCTTTCAGCAAATTCTTTGAACTTTTCATGTAACAATACACCTAGCTCAGAAGATGTTCTTACCTTAGGCCTAAGTACCCATATCTCTGTCAGTGATCTGTCATAAAAGAACTGAATAGATACTCTGAATGTTCCAACTTTATGACAATCTACAAATATTACTAGCTCATCAGATTTGGGTTCAAATGCAGTAGTTATCCTGATGACTTCTACCTGTAAGGCCTTTATATACATTTCGTGAATTGGATTTGCCAGTTTGAATTCTTCGAGAATTTGTCCAAGACAACGATCTTCATAATCAGAACTCTGAGGTGAATCAATTGCTCTTTGAGCACGTTCCCATTTGTCACCGCTCTTTAGTCTGATGTATGTTTTTCTCTTCTCAACATTTATAGCATGTAGTCGTTGTAATGCTTGCTTTTCAGCTTTCTGAAGTTCTTCATTTCGTGCAATTTGCTCTAAAGATTTTTTAAGTTTTTCTTCTCTCAGTTGCAAATTAGCTTCTCTTTGAGCAAATAATTCTTCAGATTCTTTCTCAGCTTGTTGAGCTTCAAATTCAGATATCACTGGTCCTTCATCTTCCCAGTGACTAAGATCAGGTTCAGGAAGTTCTTCACCTTGATCAGGGAATTCAAGATCAGCAAAAACATCGAAGTTATCCGGTTCACCCGTGTAATAATAACCTGTGTTCTTGTCTTGAATATCTTCTTCAGTTTGTTCAACTAATTTCTTCCTCTTATCTTCACCTTGGTCAGATTTACCAGATTTATCAGATTTACCTTCTCCTCCCTCTCTTTCTTTAGATTTTTCTTGTGACCCTTGTGACCCCTTTGATTTCTCCCCCTTAGTTGAGGAATCCTCTACAGACTTATCAGGTGCCCCAGCTTCAGGATCCTGTTCATCATCATCACCACCCTTACTTGTAAAGAATTCAATTTCTTCATTTGTAGGTTTGCGACTTTGACTTACAAGATTAAACAAATGTCTTAACCCTTTAGCCTGGTGTGCATTCTGCTTTTCGATCTGGTCCAGACGAGAATCAGTAGATTCTTGATTGTGCTGTACCTCTGACTGTAGATTATCAACTTTCAAGGAAATCTCAGAAATTAACATGTCTTGAGCAACAGTAATATCTCCAGAGTCATCAAGTGCCTTTTCATGAGAGAGTTCGAGAGATTCTATCTTCTTGGTGAATGATGTCTTTAAGTAGTTTATGTCCTTCTTCATTACAGCAAGCTGACTGTTGACAGAGGTGGATGTAGAAGATCGCTCACCCACTTGTTCTCTAAGGATTTCTGTTTCAGCCTTGCTGACTGCAAGTTCTTTCTCCAAAGCATTTATCTTTTCTAATAATGAGAGAGTGTATGTGTCAGTGTGTGCGCTCACCTGACGTTCACTTTGAGATCCACTCACCTGAAGTGCATGTGTTTCACTCAATTTTATGGTATTCCTCACATCACTCATCTCAGATTCCTTAGCTGCTTCGAGATTTGTACCTGCATGTAAAATCACCCTAGCCTCTTCTGGGAAGGTCAGTGGTGGTGCAATGGGAGTTCGCAAATCCCTATCCTTAATCAAATCTACTTGAACATTTGAAATTGTTGACTGAATTGCTTCAGTAGTAGATTGATCAAGTTGCCTTCCACCTTCTCCAGTCGAAACTGCGAGTGGAAAATCCCTTGTGGGAGCCAGGAGTGTTTGTCCTGGGAGGGGAGATGATGGTTCTATTAAAGTTGGCTGAGAACCAAGATTTCCCTCTAAAGCCTGTGAAGACTCTTCTACCGTAACTATGGTAGGCACTGTCACATTTTCTACGTGCTCTCCTTGCAGTGTGTCCTGAGACTCATTTAAAGGTATGTCTTCCCCCATTGTGATTAATAGAGGAGGTGTGCTTGACTCACTACAAGGTGCCATGGCCCTATGGCGAATTTCAATAGAATCATCATGTTGAGAAGATGATTCTAGTAACTGTGTAACGGCCATATCAATTTCCATATCCTGTTGGGAGGATACAGACGGGCTTACAGTTGCCTCAGGTTGAATTCTACTTTTCTTTTCTAGAGGCAGAGCTGTGGGTTCACTCATACTGCCACTACTGATTCGACTTCTTTTTACTTGCAATTTCTTTCTGGAGTGAAAAGATATGAGTTTTGGTGGTTGAGTGTTTGGCTCTACGACCTTGGTTAGAGGTTGTGGTACTACAACCCCTTGGTCAGACCTACCAACCACTTGGGTTCCAGAAACAGATTGAGAAGCAGTAGTAGTTTGAGAAACAGAAGGCAATACCTGGTCAGCTGATTCCGCAACAGTCTCTGATAAGATGGGTTCATCCAATTCAGGTTCAGGGACAGATGCAGTTTCTTGCACTGGATGTTCAACAGCAAGAGCAGCTGGCTGAGGAACAATTTGCTGAGCAGGTTCAACTTGTTGATTGCCTTGATTTTCATTATCAACAAGTAAGTTTTCCACTGGTGGTTCAGGGTTTTGTTCTGGTTGTACAGGTTCTGGTACAGGTTCAATAACAGGTAGTTGTATATAGTTTGACATGTATTGGGTGACAACTACAGGTATGTTTGTGAATTTTGGCTTGTTGCTGTACTCAGTGAACAATCTGGTAGTAGGTTTACCTGACGCCAGTGACTCTCCATTCAGAAATTGGGCTTGGTTTTCTAGTTCCACAAGATGATTAAAAATCAATGATAAGAATCTTGGATAAAAACATGAAACTTTATGTCCATTATCAAAATTCTTCTTTGCATTAATGATTCTTCTAACCATTGGAACACACAGTAGTCTACCAATATTAATCCTTCGGTTGTGTGCAACTGCATATCCAATATGCTGTAAGAATGATGGTAATACCCCGAAGTTCCCTTTTGTAGTGTTGGCAAAGACTCTACCTAGTGTGTCAAACAGATAATCCCATTCCTGAACAAAGTTCTTTTTATTCCAGACAGTTTGATCAGGACTGTCTTGATAGAATACACCATTTAAAAAATTTATCATTTCTTGATATGATGGTAATTCTTCGAAATTATCAGTTGGAAAATTTAAGACCGTATTTATTATATTTTCATTCACTGTGTACTGATTATCTCCTACAGAGAAGATAAAAGATCTGTTATCATTAGAAATGACAGCAGTAGTACACATGATTCGCAAAGGTTCAATTTTCAAAGGAGCATCTAATCTCAAAGCATTGCGAACCAGTGAATTTTCATTTAAAAACCGAATCCACGGTCGAAAACGTTCAACTGAACATTTTTCTGGATCAAAATAACCGATTAAATTATGTTTAATAATTTCAAATCGATCAGCCATTTTAATCAAGATTTAATTTCCTTGAAAATTTCAGATTTTACAAATTTTTAATTTAAAAATTAATTATTCGAATTAATAATTAATTAAAAATTCGAAATAATTAAAAGTTCTTCAAAAATTCTGAAAAATTCACACAACAATCCTTGTATACACACAACCACACATGTATTTTTAGTTTTGCAAGAATCAAGCTCAGATTTCCAGAAAAACAGATCTTGAAATCGTTTTTCGAAAATAAAAATTCTTAAAAACTGAACCAAAAGTCGATTTTAACCACTCAAAATGAAGATAATCAAGCAAGGAATTCAGATATGTGGTTAATTCGTGATTTAGTTGAGAGAAATCGGTCGAAAATTGGACAGAGATTCGACAGATATATGTGTATATATTGTATGTATCCTTTTTGTTCTATAAGACTTAACTTGATAGAAATGTGAAATAAGACTTAAAAATAACCTATCTGTTATATATATACTAATAGACTGATTAAGACTTAAAAATATTACTAATACTAATATATATACAAGTGACCGAATAAGACTTAACTGTATTAAGACATAACTAATATGTATATATATTCGAATATGACTTAATATAAACAAGACTTAAAACTCGGAATAAGACTTAAATTTAAAACTAAAAAGACTTAACTAAAAAGACTGACAAGGCTTAAATTGAATAAGACTAAACTAAAAACTCGCTAAGACTTAAGTTAAAAACTCATTAAGACTTATCCTAAGTCGAAGTTCGAGATAGACTCATTAAGACTTAACCTAAGTCGAAGTCTAAGTCGAAATTCTAGATAGACTCGGTAAGACTTAAGTTAAAAACTCGAATAAGACCTATTTACAAACAGGTTATGAATAAGACTAAAACCTATCTTGAACACCTAAGTCGAACTTCTAGATCTAAGTCGAAATTCGAGATAGAGTTCGAGTTAGTAGTTAACTCGAACAAAGACCTATCTAGAACACCTAAGTCGAAATTTGAGAAGAATTTCGAGTTAGGAGTTATATGACTTAATCTAACAAAACTCAGTAAGAATTAACCTATTTAAGTCATACCGATTTTTATAAGTCATATTAATAGATTTAACTAATTTTAAGTCATAATTACTATAAACAAACATTAAAAACACTATTAAATTTACAAATAACTTATAAAAAATAATAAAAATATTATATAAAGTTAAACAAATAATAAAAATAATTAGACATACCATATGCTAACCTATTAACGAAAACAAAGCAATATTAACAGGACAAACATTACAAAACATATGATAAATTAATTAATAAAATAGAAATTAATATTTACAAATATTCTAAAAATATAAAAGTATGAAGTATTAAATAATATGAATAAACAGAGTGAAAAATAACTAAACAACCAAGAAAATCAGATGGTAAAATAATTATACAAGTGATTTCAAACAACAAATATTCACAGAATAATCACTTGTAAAATTATTAAAGATCAAATTTCAGATATTAATTACTGGGACTGTTTAACATACCCAATTCACTAACAATTCTAGTGAATGAGGATTCATTAAGCGACTTAGTAAAAATATCTGCAGTTTGATCTCCAGATCCTACAAATAGTAGTTCCACTGTACCATTCATTACATGCTCTCTTATAAAATGATACCTTATGTCAATGTGCTTTGTCCTTGAGTGCTGCACAGGATTGCTTGCGATTGCTATGGCACTTGTATTATCACATAAAATGGGAATATTTTCCAATACAATGCCATAGTCCATTAATTGATTCCTTATCCATAAGATCTGAGCACAACAGCTTCCAGCAACTATATATTCAGCTTCGGCTGTAGAGTTAGAAACTGTTTGCTGTTTCTTACTGAACCAGGATACCAACCTTCCACCTAGGTATTGACAACTCCCAGATGTACTTTTCCTGTCTACAACACTTCCTGCATAGTCTGAATCTGTATATCCAATTAAAGTAAAACCAGATTCATTAGGGTACCAGATGCCTAAATTAGGCGTACCCTTTAGATATCTTAAGATTCTTTTAACAGCAGTGAGATGGATTTCTTTAGGGTTCGCTTGGAACCTTGCACACAAGCATGTGGCAAACATTATATCTGGTCTACTAGCAGTTAGGTAAAGCAATGAGCCAATCATACCTCTATAGCCTGTGATATCTACCTTGGCAGAACTTTCACATAAACCAATTTTGACAGCTATAGTTGATGGTGTCTTTGCTGATGAGCACTCCTCCATGTGATATTTCTTGAGGAGCTCCTTGATGTACTTAGATTGACAAATAAATATTCCATCTTGTCTCTGACTTATTTGTAATCCAAGAAAGAATTTCAGTTCTCCCATCATGCTCATTTCAAACCTACCCTGCATTAACTTAGAAAACTTCTTGCACAGAAGCTCATTAGTAGACCCAAATATAATATCGTCCACATAGACTTGGACTAGTATTATATCATTCTTATGTCTTTTAGTGAAGAGCGTTTTGTCTATGACACCTCTTATAAAACCATTTTCTAATAGAAATTCAGAAAGAGTGTCATACCATTTTCTTGGGGCTTGCTTAAGACCATAGATAGCTTTGTAAAGAAAGTAAACATAGTCCAGATGATCTTGATCTTCAAAACCAGGAGGCTGTTCTACATACACTTCTTCATCTAGCTTACCATTCAGAAAGGCACTCTTGACATCCATTTGATAAACTTTGAATCTTGAATAGGATGCATATGCCAAGAATATTCTGATGGCCTCAAGTCTTGCCACTGGAGCATAGGTCTCGTCATAATCAATGCCTTCAGCTTGAGAATAACCTTTAGCTACCAGTCTTGCTTTGTTTCTTATCACAGTGCCATCTTCATCTAGTTTGTTTCTGAATACCCATCTTGTGTCCACCACTTTTCTATCTTTAGGTCTGGGTACCAGCTTCCATACTTCTAGTTGCTTAAATTGATTGAGTTCATCTTGCATAGCAATCACCCAATCAGGATCAGATAGAGCTTCTTCTACTTTCTTAGGTTCCATAACAGACAGAAACCCAGAATAATTACATTGATTCTGATAAGCTCTTCTTGTTTTCACACCAACATCTGGATCACCAAGAATCAGCTCAAAAGGATGAGCTCTATTCCAAACAGTTTGTCTGGGAAGAATTGATCTTGACGATTCGCCTTGATCTTCAGTATGATGTTGAGTATGACTTGTTGACCCTTCATTATCTCCCCCTGAGTTGTTGCCAGTTTGACTTGTTGATGGTTCAAGAGTATCAGTGTTGTCTTGAAAATTATCATTGTTTTCACCAGCATCACCTTGATCATTACCACCAATATTTGGATTATTATTATCAGTAACAACATCAGGTTGATTGTCATCATCTGAATCTGAGTCTGACATATCATCAAACTTAAGCTTTTCAGATGGATCTTCATTTTGGATATTTGGGAGTTTCGTGTCATCAAATGTAACATTGACACTTTCCAAAGTTTTCTGTTGATCAATAAGATACACCTTGTAGGCTCTTCTAGTATAACCAATAAATATTGCTTCATGTGCTTTTTCTTCAAATTTACCACCTTGATCATCTCCTTCTTTCAGTACAAAGCATTTTGTCCCAAATACATGGAAGTACTTGAGAGTTGGTTTCTTGTCATGTAGAGCTTCATATGATGTCTTCATTAAGTCTTTATTGATAAGTGTTCGATTCTGGGTATAGCATGCAGTGTTGACAGCTTCAGCCCAAAAGCTCAATGGAAGCCTTGATTCACTTAGCATAGTACGTGCAGCTTCAATCAAGGTTCTATTCTTTCTTTCAACTACCCCATTTTGCTGAGGAGTTCTGGGAGCCGAGTACTGTCTAGTTATACCCTTTTCAGTGCAAAAGTCATTCAGAACTGCATTCTTGAATTCAGTTCCGTTGTCTGATCTTATAGCTCTTACTGGACGATTAGAATCCAGCTCAATTAACTTAATGTGATCAACTACCAGTTGTGGAGTTTCATCTTTCGAGTTCAGAAATAGTACCCATGTGAATTTTGAGAAGTCATCAACAATCACTAGAGCATATCTTTTCCTTGACATAGACATCACACTAACTGGACCAAACAAATCCATATGGAGAAGTTGTAATGGTTCAGTTATTGATGATATGTTAGTGCTCCTGTGAGTTGCCCTTTTTAACTTCCCTTTTTGACAAGCATCACATAGACCTTCCTGAGTAAATTCAATCGAAGGTAAACCTCTCACCAACTCTCTTTTCACTAGAGAATTCATTGTTTTGAAGTTTAGGTGAGAAAGTCTCTTGTGCCATAACCAACTTTCATCAGTGGATGCCTTTGAATAAAAACATTTAATTTCTTCTGTGCTTCCAGAATTCATATTGGCTATGTACAAGTTTCCTTTTCTTACTCCAGTCAACTGTGGCCTTTCATTTCTCTTGTGTGATATTAGACAATTCTTCTTGTTGAAATGAACTTCATAACCTCTGTCACAGAATTGACTAATACTGAGCAAATTGTGCTCAAGGCCGTTCACAAAAGAGACATCTTCAACGATAACATTTCCAGCTTCTAATCTGCCATATCCATCAGTTTTACCTTTGCTGTTATCTCCAAAGGTAACGACTGGGCCGGCCTTCTCCACCACATCTGTCAGCAGGGCTCTATCTCCGGTCATATGCCTTGAACATCCACTGTCCAGAATCCACATGACTCGTTCAACCTGTTTTAAACCCTGCAATGACAAATTGGTTAGACTTTCTTCGGAACCCAAATTTGATTGGGTCCGGAGTACTTAAAGAATTGACCTTTATCAGGTAAAGCAACACTTTTTATCTTAACAACATTTTCTTCAGGTACTGGACATTTAACCCTGTAAACAGCTTTAACTTGATTTGGTTTAAGCTTGGGTAACCATGTCTTCACCATATCCTGAGAAAGACTTGAAGTCTTAATCTTAGAATTAGGTGATGTTACAGTCCTGGATCTAACATGTTTATTTCTGCTCATCTGCTGTCTAGGAGCATTCTTATCAACACATGCATGATTACCGTTAAAGTAAGCAGACATTATATTAAAAGCACAAGACATGCAATTAACAGCATCGCATTTCTTATGAGCAGTATCAATAACAGGAATAGCATGCATGGTAGATTTGTTGTTGCATTTATTCATGTTGTTACTTCTGCTACTAGTTTTCAATGAACTAGTAGACTCACCAACTCTTTCTGCTTTTACAAACACAGTCTTTCTATCTTTATCATTTTTAACAACTTGATTACTTTCTAAGACTACGCCATTAGCTACATCCTCAATGCGCATCTCTTCCTTAATGATTAAAGATGTTGTATCCAAAGGTTCTGCTATGGATTTCTTAAAGAGTGGATTACTAACACTCTTAAGCACTGATGGTATACCCCTATCTACAGCACTCACACGATTAGGGGTATTAATGCTTTTACGTCCAATAGCTTCATTATAATCAAACCCAATTCCTACAGTTTGATTAATTGCTTGTCGGTTAAACAACTCTTTAGCCACTTTACAAGAATTAGAAGTAGCACTAACCCTTATTTCTAGTTCAGCTATTGTTTCACGTTGTTGAACCACTATTTCTGCTAGAGACCTCTCAAGTTCTTTTAGCATTCTTATTTCTGATTTTTGTATAATATGACAATTTTGTACATCATGTAATTCTGATAATTGATTACTAAGATCTGTATTTAACAAATTTAGCCTTTCAATCTCTCTATTAGCATTACCCAGTGTATCAGTAAGTTGATAAATATATTGACTTTCAGTACATGATACCTCAGATGATGTACCACTGGAGTTATTAGATTTTGCCATCAGGGCAAAATTGCCATACTCTTCATCTTCAGAGTCTGTATCATCCCAACTCTTTCCAGCAGCCACATAGGCTCTACCTGTCTTCTTCTTCTCAGATCCAAAGTCTTTTCTTTGGTTTTGTTTTGGCTTCTGACATTCAGTAGCGAAATGTCCAAGTTCATTACAGTTGTAGCATCTAATTTTACTTCTTTCAACTGTTCCAGTTTTGTAACCTCCTCTGTTACTTGAGGATGAAGAACCTCCTCTCTGGAACCTGTTATTGTTAGATTTGTACCTGAACTTGGGATTCTTCCTGAATCTGAAGTTGCTGAATTTCCTTACCAACAAAGCCATGGACTCATCTTCCAACTGATCTAACTCTTCTAACGAATAGAAGTCACCTTCATCTGGACTAGCATTCGTTTGACCAACTTCAACTTCAAGCTTTCTACTGTCAACTTTACAAGGTTGGATAACCTTATTTTCCACTTCCTGTTTGTTCTCAACAATAAGAGCTGTAGAAGTATTAGCAACTCTTCCTTTTCCATAAATCTCCTTTTGTTGAGATTGTTCCAGTTCATAGGTTTTTAAAACACCAAAGAGTCTTTCTACAGTTATTTCACTTAGATTCCTTGACTCTCTGATAGCTGTAATTCTATGTTCTAGATGAACAGGCATTGACAGTAGAAATTTTCTGTTGATCTCTTTCTGAGTGTAGTACTTGCCATGCATCTGTAAATTGTTGACAAGTTTGTTATATCTTTCAAACACATCTTGAATACTTTCATTGTATGCTGATCGAAAGTGTTCATACTCAGATGTCAAAATTTCTAGTCGATTCTCCCTAACTTCCTCTGTTCCTTCATTCACAGTTTCAATGGTTTCCCACATTTGCTTTGCAGTTTTGCAGTTAATCACATGACTGTACATTATAGAGTCTAGAGAGTCTATTAAGATCAGTCTCAAATTAATGTCAAGTGCAGCTTCCTCTCTTTCAGCAAGAGTGTAATCAGAAGAGTCTTTGTATACATACCTTACAAGGGTAATAACTATTCTATCAGTAACAACTTCAGGAATTACTCCAAAAGGTATTATTGGTCCTTCTGATAAGACTTTCATGTATTTAGGATTTGCAACCTCGAGGAACATTAACATTTTGTTCTTCCACATATCATAACTGTTTTTGTCATATATGGGAATTTTCACAGTTCCGACTTTAGAAGACATGATGAATTTTTTAAGAGAGTTAAAAAATTCGGGGATGATTTTTAATCGAGTATAATGGGATCGATGATTTGTGTATCAATCAATCTGCTCTGATACCAATTGTTAGGTCCGATAAGATTGTAGAAGGGGGGGTTGAATACAATCTTTACCTTTTTATCGAAATTTGTCCTTTAAATTAAATTTGATAAAGACAAATTTATCTGCGGAATTATTTAACACAATATTTCAAGTTGAATATAACTATATATTAACTTGATGTGGTGTTACAAAATCAGTATAACAACTTATCAAGATGTTAATAACTAATTAGAAAATTCGACATGAACTTTTCTAATTTAGTTAATAATAATCAAGATAAGAACTAGGAAACTTAATTCGCTAGTAGTACAAGAATCACAAATAAACAAGTTCTATCGGATAGAATATCACAAAGATGAAGAACTTGAATTTCTGGGAATTGTTTAAGCTTTGGTGTTCTTGAGAGAGAGAAATCTGTTCTTGATGAAATGTTTCTGCTGTGTTTTCTCAGTTATGACTTAATCTGGTCTGTTCTGATCTTTTATATCAACAACAGGTCTTGCTGGCTTTCTGTAGGATATTTAAATGCTCCAGCAAGACTTAAACAGCTTCCAAGACATGATTTTCATTCATTAAGACTTACACAAACCTCCATTAAGACCTAAAATGTGTCGGTAAGACTTACCAGAATTTAGGTAAGACTTATAACAGCTGGCAGAGGTCGGTAGGACTTAAATCAGGAAAGGCTTCTGTCAGTAAGACTTAAATTAAGTCTTACCGAGTTTTATCCCTTCCAAGACTTAATCAACTTTCTTTCTTTAAGTCTTATTGATCCAATTAATTAGTTAATGTTTTAACTAATTCATATTTAATTGATACAATAATTAATTTAATAAATTAATTAATTCTACCAGAATTAATTCATTTAATTAAATCAACTAAATTAATTTATATCAATTATAAATGAATTTAATTAAATCAATAAATAATTAATTTAATTCTTACAAACCACTAAAGGTAGTAAAGAATTACCACTGATTTGTGTTGACGTTCGATGTACTGTCTGGTTCATGAACGACTAACTTCAATGACGCTTCTTCACTTTTGACTTTAGGTTGTGGTTTATTTCTTCTCTCAATTCTCTTGTACTGTAACTGATCTTCAAACTATCACTCGAAAAATCTCTGTCACTGTTCAAATGAATCCATTAACTTCAATGCTGTACTGGGGCTTGATCAGATAACTGAATCGTCTTCCAGTGTATGACATCAAAACTATAGATTGACTTTTCTTCTTTCTTCTGACAGATAATACTTCTTGAGATTCCTGTGACAGTTCATATGTATATTTACTTATTACAATTTGGTTTAAGTTGATTAGGATTCTATCATATGCCTTTCACTTCTTTAGTCCTTGAGACATCGAATGGAACTTTGACTTGTTGACTCCTTGAGAACTCGAATGATGCTTTGACTTGTTGACTTCTTGAGTTCTCGAACAGAGTAATAGACATGTTGAATATCTGAGTTTTCGTATGAGACGTCGATCAATACTGTTAGAGATATCGAACAATATCTTTTGGGATATCGAATCTCTGACTTCTCGAAAGCTAGACTTCTTGAATATGACAATCATGCTTCTCGAATTGATACTTAGGCAAATCTTCATTCTTCAAATTCCAGCTGTGTTTATTTTGACAGTCTTGATCTTTAAGCTTGAGGCATGATCCTTGGAACTTCTTTCAAGCATTATTCTCTGACTTTAATTACAGTTACACAGATAGAAATTGATACCTATTACAAGTACTATAACAAGTAGAACTCTACAGCTAGAGGTTCCCTCAGTCAAGAGGTCATGAAAGTAATGAATATCATTACAAACAGTTGGGCTTGTTATTAAATGTACTTAGGCATGCCTGTGTGACTAACAATTATTTTCAGGATCAAGCGTTTACCACTGCGCTAAAACCCCCGGGAGTGTTAACAAGGCGCAACTTTATTTCCATATGCTTAGCTAGGCACAAGCGCCACGTTTCGATTAGGGAGATGCTGGACACCCCAACAATCCCCCCCAGCATCTGCCAGCACTAACAAGTCCCTGTTAGGGGTACAATGGCTGCACAACATGCCTTTGGCATATAATGCACTCAGTGGGACTCGAACACGCGACCTTGGCTCTGATACCAATTTTCAGGATCAAGCGCTTACCACTGCGCTAAAACCCCCGGGAGTGTTAACAAGGCACAACTTTATTTCCATATGCTTAGCCAGGCACAAGCTCCACGTTTCGATTAGGGAGATGCTGGACACCCCAACAAATCTCTCTTACACTTATTATTAAAATTGTATTTCGTTATAAGTAGAATTGTCTTCAAATAATAACAAGGGTATTTTGATAATCACATAAATCGAATAGAATTTTCAACGTGAAAAAGCGTCAATTTATTCTCTCTTTTATTTTTACGTAGATTTAATTAGAAAATTATTGTTAAATTATCACTAAATTAAATATTATTTTGTTAATCCCTACATATAAGGGTGATTTATGTTTTTATATTATATCACATAAACCGATTAGTTTTCCGATTGGTTCGTACATGCCCCTGCGGGGCCAAACACCAACAAATGAAGATGGAAAAATGGAGACCAATGTCTGGGCTTCCTTTTGATGGCCTCATCAGTTGTGGAGGTCGCCTGAATATGATGAACGGGAGAGATGAACGGAAATGACGATTTTTCTCCTCAGAAAACGCCGGCCAGTTAATTGAGAAAATGATGTATGATGACGTCATCACGCATTCTGAGAATGCGTGACATGAGATACGCATGCTGGACATGCGTATTCCGGGCCGCGCATTCTCAGAATGCGTAGCCCCTGGGTAATTTGGACGGAACCTCGCGCAGATAGGCATTTCGGGCAGAAGTTAAGAAAAAGTAGTGTATTTTGGGCATTATCTCAATTTTAGTTTTACCTAGATACTTTTTTTTTTAAATCAAGTTTTACCTAGATACTTCTTCCAATTCTATTAAAATTTCTTATATTTTGTGATTATTAAGTAATACATTTTGTTACGCCAAATTATCAGCCTCGCCCTACCTGGAGGCGTCGCCCTTTTCCTTACGCAGCGTCGCCCTCGGGTCGTCGGATGAGGAGACATCTCCATTTTTTTTACCAAGCAGGAAGACACGTGGCCTTATTTGGAGGCATCACCCTCAATTGGACCAGAGAGGAGTGACCCGATTTTTTGGGCCATAATAGGAAGGACGAATACAGGCATTGAGCCTGGCCCATTGTCTACATAAAATGACACATCTTCAGAAGATCTCGCCCATGGATAGAAGGGGATTGCCCTACAACTGGAATGGCAATCAGGTTGGGAATCTCGCCTTCAAAAGGGACCTCGCCCTCACACTACTGGAAAAAGGGGAATCTCCCCTAATAACCCTATACGAAGATAAAGGGTCTTGCTCTCTGTTGATGAAAGGGGATTTCCCCCAATAAACTAAAAGGAAGATATGGCTTTGCCTAGGCTATCAAGAATTTCCCCATTGAAGAGTCGCCCCTTAGTGATCCCGAGGGTTAGCCCTATAACTAGTTATTCTCTCTTGGTGGCTCAAGGTGGGCATTGACTCCGACTATCTCGGGTCAATGACTTAACCGCTACGCTCCGAGAAAATAGTTGGGCTAGAAAGCCCATGATGATTCCACTAATGGCGGTGGCCCAATCCGAGGGACTTCCCTAAACAAGGAAACTTAGCCCATGTCGGTGACTTGTTCCCCAAGAACTACGTTTGGCTTGATCCCTATATATAGGGTACGTAGGCACATTGTATGTCATGATGCAACCCTTGCGAAAAAGAGAGAATTCAACATTCGATCTAAATTGCAATAACTCTCACATACAATCTCAGCCATCCCCAAATCATAAACCCTAACCCTAAACGTCCTACGCTGTTCGCCGTCATCAACCACCACCACAATACCAGCAACCCTCCCCGAATTTGTTTTCCCAAATTCCTCCGTTAACAATTGGCGCTAGAAGGAGGGCTTTTTTGACATCTCTGGAGGAAGGATGTCGCAAAACAGTCAAGAAATTGTTGATGATGGCCCCATGATTAACTTACCATCACCTCCCAAGGAAATTCAGATCTGAGGACCAAGTAGCAAATGAGGTTTCAGAATGATTATTAGTGACCCGTAAACAGTATGACGACTCGGGTGAAGGTGAAACCACCAGACGAGATGCATATATGTTGTTTTTTAGAAGGATAAAAGTAAAGCATAACAGCAGGGAATTGGTTAGGTGATCAATTTGGGCTCCTCCACATAATTAAAAAGAGGCATGGCATACTACTTGCTGATTAAAATTAAAAATACACATATGCATGTTCATATAAAGATAAGGTGAGGCGGAGCTTCATGAGCAAACAAGGAAAACAAGAAGCGGAGTCCGGCCGGCTTGATAGAGGATATTAAGAAATCATGTGACGAGGTCACCAAATATCTAAAACTACTACGTTCTACAAGTTGAGGTGGGCCCGTAAGCAAGAGAAGCTCGCCTTGTTAAAAGAAAAATAGCTTGACATAACAACAAACGGCAGGCGAGGAACATTATGTCAACATGGCCGAAGACTACAAGTAAACATGCGAGGTCTACATGAAGGAAAAACCAAACAGCAGCCGATTGGATCAAAATTGGGAAACTTATTCGATGGGCGATGCTTCTTTTATCAAAAAAAAAACAAAAAGAAGACAAACGATTAAAGAAGGCGAAGCTGTTGACTCATAAAAGGAAGTAGCACAACCTGAAGCATGCCAACCTTAGTAAAATAAAAAGAAGCTGAGATAATAACGCGTACTGGCTTTCAAGCGAGATAAGAGGTTAGTGATGCAATCAACAAAGGAAAACTCTCCCAAGAAGGTGCTGCCCACTTCAATCCTTATGACAGCAAGTGATGTGAAGTTGTAATGAGAACTAAATACTCCTAAACATGATACCTGGAATTCCCCTGCCTCAGCCACGACGGCAAAGACAGTTGGTGGTACCATCAACGTGAAGGTGGAAGTAAAAGGGTTGTTAGTCCCGTTAATAGATGCAATTCTGTTCGAAGCAACAAGAGGAAGAAACTTCAGACCGGCGTTGCAGGGAATACTCATGTTGGAGCTGGTGCCTGGTGCTGTTATATATAATGCATGATTATGGTGACCCTCTTTTGATGAAGTGAGGAAGTACTTTGAAAGTTGAGAGGCTGACCATGGCTAGTAAACTGGTCTCACAGTGGGTCGTGTGGAGGATGGGCAGGCAGGGAAGCATGCTCTGGTGGATAACATGACTGTCATGCACGACAAACACTCTAAAGAAGATCCTGCTTGCGAGGTCAGATAAAAAAATTGGTAAGTTAGTTGTGAATTAATTGATGTGGCGATGCTTAAGAGAGAAGAAAAAGAATAAAAAGTGGAGGCGAGGACGGTGAGTTCGAAAATTAGAAAAGGGGGAGACAAAATACATGCATGTGTTTACAGGATGTTAAAGTTAGTGGGGCCTGCAAAATAAGTAAATAAATGGTTCAAAACAAGTACCTGTGAGAAGGCGAGGTTGATACTTCATGCATTCAAAGACCAAGGACAAATCTTGGAGGCTGGGCTGATGATATTATTTTTATAAAAAAGACGGGCGACGTCGACAAACAAGAAAAAGACGATGTTTGAATATGAAGGCGAGGCTGGATAAAAGAATTATAAAAGAAATTAAAAGACATGCAAGGCTACAGAATAAAAGCTGGATGGATACTTTTGATGTATTGTTACGGGTCCCGCATGAAATAAAAAAATAAAAAAATAAAAAGGTGAAGTAAAGAGGTGGTGTTGTTAGCTTTGTTTTCACGGGTAAACAAATGAAATGGAAAGGTTGTGAGATGATGTGGGGTCCATCTTAAGAAGTTAAGGAACATATACATATAAAGAAGTCAAGTACGTGGACTTGAATTCAAGTGGCATAAAGAAGAAAAAGTGTGGGGTCCTACAGTAATTAAAGCTTTTATAGCCTCGCCTCAATGGAAAAAAGGGAGCTGACTTCAACAAAATTATCTCGTAAAAATAATGGAAACGAGGAACAAAAAATCAACACAACTCTCTGCAATTTAAGATAAATTTATGCCATGCATAAAAAATTATTTAATAATTTTATGAATGATTTCCTCCTCAGATGTTTTTATCGAACCAGTTTTACAAGCGAAGGGTATTACGCTCAATCAGTTTGAAAAAGATCTCCGAGTTTAGATGAATAAGGCAAAGCTTTTAGATCAGATCTTCTATACCAGAAAAATGATCAAGAACATGTTGATGATCGCCATGTGGAAAGGATTAGGACCACGGGAAATCTGCGCCCACCACCACCAAGGAATTCAATCCCGAGGAACTCTACTTTAAAAACCTCGATCGCACACTCCAGGGGGATTCGAATCTGAGATCTGCTTCTTCTAGGATTCCTAATGGACGGCCAACCCCGTAGATCGGTGGAGATCCCCCAATCCTTATGAGAAACACCGAACTTTTAAATCAAATCACTTATTTGAGGAACACTATTATTCAGATGGGATCTAGGATGGATGCGATGAAGAGGGAAAAATAGTTTCGGGCTAGGTCTTGCTTGAATCATGGTGGACGTCGCCCGCTACTTGGGGAGAGGGAGGATCTAAGGAAGAGTCATCATAACTAGGAGAGGAGCTATCAAACACACGGAGGAAATCAGCGTACCGAAAAAGAATCTGCCATAAACTAGACGGAATAGTTTTCACAGGAAGGTAATGTGCTTCCTGTCTTTGTTATACTTTCTCTTAATTTATTTTCGTAAAAGTCTAGGGGGGTAGTGTATGTAC
Source organism: Saposhnikovia divaricata (assembly GCA_036435485.1). Classification (NCBI taxonomy): domain Eukaryota; kingdom Viridiplantae; phylum Streptophyta; class Magnoliopsida; order Apiales; family Apiaceae; genus Saposhnikovia; species Saposhnikovia divaricata. The sequence continues at coordinate 45,415,602 of CM071594.1, read as the reverse complement.
CACTCCTTAGCCAGGATTTATATTTATAAAGCATGTTTTTTTCCTTCGAAGATTTTTGATGTGAAAAGACGACCTCCTCTAAGGAGGGTCTTCATGGAATATATGAAAAGACGATCCCCTCTAAGGAGAGTCTTAGTGAAAATGAAGCGAACTTCGGAAAATCCACCTCCTGTGAGGAGGGATATTTCTGGAATGGGGAACGACCTCCTTTGAGGAGGGTATCCCAAATTATTAAAGTCCTTGCAAAAACCGTACTTCCGGGGGGGATGTCCGTACTTCCGGCGCCTCATCAAGGCACGAACTTCGGAAAATCCACCTCCTGTGAGGAGGGATATTTCTGGAATGGGGAACGACCTCCTTTGAGGAGGGTATCCCAAATTTTTAAATCCCTGCAAAAACCGTACTTCCGGGGGGGATGTCCGTACTTCCGGCTCCTCATCAGGGTTCGAGCTTCGGAAAATCCACCTCCTGTGAGGAGGGTATTTCTGAACTAAAAAATGATCTCCTTTGAGGAGAGTATCATAAAATTATAAAAATTCTGAGGAAAATGACCCCCTTGGAGGAGGATGCCTCGAGAAGACATGGTAAATAAGACCTTATTCTACTGGAAGATATTTACTAAGATTCATTAATATTTGGGCGAGGTTCCCATAGAGGGGCGAAGTCTGTTGAGAGATGGTCTGTTGAAACAAATTCGCAAAAGAAACAGGTAAATATTAAATCAACGTTGTTAAAGGGAGGGCGTGCACTCCTACGTACTTGGTGATTATGAATAAATCATGTAGTCAAGAAGCAGCAGTTTGGGTGGGCGACTATGTCCCAGCGTTCTAGCCTCCAGCCGTCTCCTTCTTTCTCGCCTCTTCCTCGACCATAGCCTTCTTCTCCGCTTCAATCTTCGGTCGAAGCTCTTCCTTAGCATGTAGACCAGTCATAGTTGGGATCGGCTGCCAAGAAACTGGGGGGGGGGAGTCTACCTAGAAATGTCACCTTTTGTTAGAAGGATGAAGACTTTTAAGTGCAGGAAGATAGACGACATTATTTTATGATAGACGATGTCTTCTCGAAGGTTTACACTTTTGAAGAATAAGGCTCCAGTAGGAAAGGACTCTTGCGTAATTTCATTTGGAAGGCCCTTAGGGATAATTTTGCTTAGAAGACCCTTCAGGACGATATTTTCTTTGAAGACCCTTCGAGGGTAACTCTATTAAAAGACCCTCATGGGGAGATTCGGGTTTGAAGACCCTCGGGGGATGATGCTATTTTGAAAGTTGTCCTACGTCAAAATAAAATTGAAGGAGATCACACGGCCAAGGAGGAAATACATTAGTAGCAGGAAGCGACACCCCAGGTCAAGGCTCGCCTTGGGATTTTTCTGAAGATCAGGACTTAGTTTCTTTTACAAACAATTGTTGCAAGAAACTGGGGGGTAGTTGTTACGCCAAATTATCAGCCTCGCCCTACCTGGAGGCGTCGCCCTTTTCCTTACGCAGCGTCGCCCTCGGGTCGTCGGATGAGGAGACATCTCCATTTTTTTTACCAAGCAGGAAGACACGTGGCCTTATTTGGAGGCATCACCCTCAATTGGACCAGAGAGGAGTGACCCGATTTTTTGGGCCATAATAGGAAGGACGAATACAGGCATTGAGCCTGGCCCATTGTCTACATAAAATGACACATCTTCAGAAGATCTCGCCCATGGATAGAAGGGGATTGCCCTACAACTGGAATGGCAATCAGGTTGGGAATCTCGCCTTCAAAAGGGACCTCGCCCTCACACTACTGGAAAAGGGGAATCTCCCCTAATAACCCTATACGAAGATAAAGGGTCTTGCTCTCTGTTGATGAAAGGGGATTTCCCCCAATAAACTAAAAGGAAGATATGGCTTTGCCTAGGCTATCAAGAATTTCCCCATTGAAGAGTCGCCCCTTAGTGATCCCGAGGGTTAGCCCTATAACTAGTTATTCTCTCTTGGTGGCTCAAGGTGGGCATTGACTCCGACTATCTCGGGTCAATGACTTAACCGCTACGCTCCGAGAAAATAGTTGGGCTAGAAAGCCCATGATGATTCCACTAATGGCGGTGGCCCAATCCGAGGGACCTCCCTAAACAAGGAAACTTAGCCCATGTCGGTGACTTGTTCCCCAAGAACTACGTTTGGCTTGATCCCTATATATAGGGTACGTAGGCACATTGTATGTCATGATGCAACCCTTGCGAAAAAGAGAGAATTCAACATTCGATCTAAATTGCAATAACTCTCACATACAATCTCAGCCATCCCCAAATCATAAACCCTAACCCTAAACGTCCGTTCGCCGTCATCAACCACCACCACAATACCAGCAACCCTCCCCGAATTTGTTTTCCCAAATTCCTCCGTTAACACATTTATATAAACATGAACCTACATTGTGTATATTGTCATTTGCCAATTTTAAATTATTAAAGCACTAACTGATTTTTGTAAATATTTAGTCAAAAAATGATTAACTTGACCGAATTTTTGTTTTAGGATATGTAATTACGAAAGGAAATGTAAAGTAATTCATTTATTATTGTATAAAAAAAATATAAAAGAACTTGCTGCTCCTCCCTCGTTCATATGTATTGTGATTTGTGAGCATAAAAATATTAAGGAGGCGTATCTGATTTGGAATTTACGGAATAAAAAAATTTATGAATTTTAAAATTTATAAATTTTATTTGACACGAAGTTTTGATACAGAATCTCGCAAACACTGATGCAAAATCACACAAATTTAGAAATACATATAAATTAAATCAACATAAATTGTATAATTTTAATTAAGAAAAAATCTTCAAGATCTATTTTTGAGAATAACAGATCCAAATCTGAATTTGCATATTTTTACACGTACTATACTAATATGGTCCCTGACGTCAGCCTGACGCAAGCATAGTTGTACTTCCTCCGTCCCAAATTTTTTGTCCTGTTTGACTTTTAATGGTCAAATTGACCAAACTTTGACCATAGATTACATACATAAAATATATGAAAATTATGATAAAAATTATATCATTAGAAAGTACATCTAATTTACTTTAATATGTATTTTTCAGATTTTGTAAACTATAAAAGAATGATACATAACTATTAATCAAAGTTTGGTCAATTTGACCACAAAAAGTAAAACAGGACAAAAGATTTGGGACATAAGGAGTACCAAAATGAGCCCAAATTCAATTTCCCAAAATGCGAGCCTAAATTGTTCTTGGCCCAAGCCTCTCGCTTTCTGTTTGGCGCTACTATATAAGCTGACTCAAAGTCTCACTCTATTACAAAAACATTTCAAAAGCATTTACTGTATTTAATACACACTGCTTTACTAATTCAGGTGGAGAGAAATGGCGAGAAAAACCCTAGATTCCAATTCCAAGCGAAAGGCTGTGGAAGATGTCAAAAAAGCAGCAAAGCCAACAGGCGATGAACTTGTGAGCTCCATCGCAACAAAGAAGAAGAAAATTGAGACTACCGGTCCCAAAAAAAATCCAAAAACCAGCAAAAAACCCCTAGATTCGAGCCGGAAAGTCGGCGATTCAAACAAAAAGGCAGAAAAGAACAAAAGAACCCAAGATTCGACCCGGAAACTCAACGAATCGAACAAGAATGTGAGAAAAACGGTTAAGAAAGTGAAATTTGAGAGTCCGGCGAAGAGGCATGGTAAAAAAGATGAGGTTGAGGTCAAAAAAGGTAAGGCCAACAAACAGGAGGCTGTGGAGGAGAATGAGAGTGCTGCATTGTATGCGTTCCCAATGAATCGTGTTACTCGGATTGTTAAGAGCGACAATCCAGATGTCAAGTTGTCTGCTGAGGCTGCTTTTCTCTTTAATAAAGCTTCCGTATGTTGTCTCTTTCTCGAGTTTTGTTTGCTTTCATATGTGCTTTTGTTAATTTGTGTTTGATGATTGCTGAATTGTTTGTATCTGATGTTATGTGTTTGTTTAAATTTGTTTCCCCGATTTTATATCAAGTTTGATGTAGTTTATGTGATTAATAGTTCAGATTAGCTGCTTAGGATAGCATATTTGTGTATTAATGAAATGACACATTTGATTGTATGTACATTGAATAACATTTAGCATCTTTGAATGAAATGGAATAGAAAGGCTGGAATTAGTATCTAGGGTTCAAATGATGTAGTACTTTGTTGTGTTAGAGTAAACATTGTCACGCATTGAAATGGGATAGAACGGCTGGATTCCGCTGGAGTAAGTATCTAGGTTTTTAGTGTATTCCATTGTGAGCTCGCGGAAGGCCTATATTTTCAAATTCAATCTCTTGTTCCTGATTTACTGGATGGTCTGTGTTTAAAATATATGCACAATGACAGGAGCTATACCATGTACAAAGAAGTGTCCCTTTAGTTATTTAAAATTACTTGTAATGTTTTTTAATGGTTTCTCTTGATGACTTGTTTGGAGAATTGTTTTATGGAATTTGTTAATGTAAAGGACTAGTAGCCCACGTGTTCCACGAGATTTATGCACTTATCGGAATTTTGTTTGTTATGATTTTTGACATAATCTTGTTTATTGCAGGAGAAGTTTCTTGAACTATTCTCTAAGGAGGCTTATGCTTGTGCTTCTAAGGACGGCAAGAAAAAAATCGAGTATCAGCACTTATGTAATATCTCTTTTTCTACTTATTTTTTCACTGATTGCATTATATTTACCTTCCTTAGATAGTTGCTTTTCTCTGAAAATTAACAAACAAATAAATATTTTCATTGATTGCATTATGTTGGGGGTTTATGACCTTCCTTATATAGTTGCTTTTCTATGAAAATTAACAAATGAAGTGGGTATGTAGACATCACTTATAGTTAAAGAACTGGACTCACCAGATTACTGCAGTAGTCTAAAAAGTTTGTAAGTCTAGAAGTGAGTTTCAGTTATGTCTTCTCATGTGTTTGTGGTTAGATTGATCATAAATGGCATGACACCCTGGGCAAAAGTTTTATACTCTAAAATTGTTCTGGGCCTTCTGGTGGCTCGTTGAAAATGTATAGGTATAGATGGTTACTTAGGATTGTTTTAAAGTCTACACAACTATTAGGATTGATGATGCTGGAGGCTACAGGACATGACTGAAAGAGGAGCAAGGAGGGAAAATAAAATAAGAATGTGCAGTCTTATTGTGACACAGGGTTCATCAGTTAAGTCTCAAGTGTAAATCTTTATTAAGCGGTTTATTCTTATATTTATAAACAAAGAAAATAGTGGAGGACAAATGCAACCAGAATGAAATTGAAATTTTGATTGATAAGAGTGTTATATTTGTTATCACGCCTCCTTCGAAACCTGACTTTCTATGAAGTCTTCTATCAAAGTTGAAATCGGAGTTGCCAAGGCCTTCAACCACCTTCACTGTTCCGTTCTAAACTGGCGATCCATAGCTTCTATAATTACATGTATTATGTGGTGTGCACTTAGTTATGAGTTAAATTTAATTTGGAGGATAATTCCGCAGATTGTAGAGTTTTCTTAGGTATGGTGTTGCAACCATTTCTATATGCTACAAGGCTTTCATCAGACCTTCAAGAGAAATTGAGTGTCATCTATAATCTTTACCTGAATATCCCACTCCCTATTTTAGCTTAAAACTATATGCCAAGATTTCTTCCTTCCACAATTTATGTGAGGTGAAATGATATGTCCTGTTCAGAATAAAATGGATCTGATCAATAAACTTTAAATCCACCTTGTTGTCCACTGTTGTTCAGCTAGAATTTCAAGAAAAAACGGGTTGCAAACATATTGTAATATACGATTATAGTTATCTATATCTATATATATCAAGGGTCCAGGTCACTGGCAATCATAAGCCAGGGACCTCTATTTAAACTACTGCTTCCCCTGTTAGATCTACTTTTGGGAGGCTAAGAAAAAAATATCTCTTTTTCTCGCATATTGTTTTCGTAAAGGCTGCTTTCCTTGTATAATGTGCATGAAAAAAGCGCGGAAAGCACATAGTTTGTCAAAACCCTATATCTTAGTCCCATTTCATTTTGTTGAAAAAAAGGAAGTGGTACCAAGGGCAAATTCTGAAAGATAAGTGGGAGATCTATATACCTGCATTAAAATTAATGGTGATTGCCTTTAGTCGCTAATAATTTCCTCTAAATCGCTACCCCCAATTTAGTTTTTTTTATAATGATGAATGAGAAAGTTTTTCGCAATTTAGGGTTACAATAAGCTTTCCGCACATATTATGCGAGGAAAGTAGTAATCATATAATAAATTTGCGGAAAATCTATGCTAAATTATATGCGCTTTCCTTGCACATATAATTTAGAATAGAGTATGCGAGGATAGCTGTGTGCCTTTCGCATACTATATGTGAGGACAGCTGAGTATATTTCTAAAATACTGACTGTTCAGTAGCCGATCCAGTGGTGGAGAAGCAGGTGGCCAGATAAATTGTCCCTGGCTAATGATTTTCAGGGTATTGGACCCCGATATCTCTATTTAGTTGTTTATCAGTACAAACAAGCATGAGGTATATGTAAATGCTATTCTAGATTTGATAAAGTAAACTATTATTGTCTGTACAGCTAAACAGCAAAGAGTAAGATGGCTGTATGCTATATTGCTATACAAGGATGAGTAGCATTAGGTAGCTAAATGATAGTTATTAGGCTGAGCTGCGGATCAGAAGTAGTATTACGGCAAGCCAATCTTTCAACATGGTTTCTGGATCACATACAGTCGATCTAGTGAGTGTGGTAATATGACTTAATAAATTGGTAATGAAGGGATCGCTCATACATGGAAACGATGTAGGTATCGCTGTCTTGAGTCCACTTTATAGAGGGAAAATAACAAATCAGGAGTCACTTTCTTAATGAGTTGTTCGAACACTGATTTATGTTGTATATTAATGAAGAATTAAATTTCATTTGGGGAAAATTTAATATGTTACCCACAAAACAATCTTTTGTCACAACTTGATTTGATGGCCTGAAGGCTAACTAATGTGGAAATCTCTTGTACTGATAGTTTCTGAAATTGGTTTATGATAATTGTACAATCTCTATGGTCTTTTCTTTCTCTTTTTCATGTGAATGGTTATTTAAAAAGCTTCTTTTGTTTTGTTTCAGCCTCGTTGATTCCTGGAAACCCAAGATTCGACTTCCTTTCAGGTACCTTTCTTCTCTAAAGTTTGGGGTTGAAGTTCTTTTCTTTCTCCCTCATTTCTTTCAAAGGCTTTTTGTTCTTCTCCGACTATTATTTCACACCCACCCGCCCGCACATTACCCCAACGACACACTCACACCCACTGCTCCAATGGTAAAGCAATATATAAATTTATTGTTCCTATCGGGCAGTAAGTTATAATGATTTCTCATTGGTTGCTTGTTTGTATACGTAGATTTCGTTCCTGCCAAAGTGAAGGTTGCAGATGCCTTGAAAGAGATTCCATCTACTGAGACCTAACTGCATTGTGGAACATGAATGACAGTATGCTAAAAGCTTCAAGTGTTGTTGTAGCCTGTTTAGTTTGTGAATGTCATGCAAAAAAAATCTGTTTACCCCAAACACAGTGTTTGACCTACATTCAGGAGCCTGAGTAGCTTGCGTTTGCTGGCTCTAGATGTTCTTTTGTTTGATAATCCAGCCATTTTTTGTTAAATTTTAATTTTGCTAATTAGATTATAGCTAGACATGCATGGTTTTTAATAAAAAGAACAAATCTTTCAAACTAATACACCTCGTGCTAAAATAGAAAGTATCATATACAATTCAAAATTTATAAGCACCTGAATTGTATGTGTAAAAGGTGGACCGAAGACTAGAGGGCGTTCTTGAAAATTCAAGTTGATTCTAAATTTCTAATACATATTACAAACATTTCGAAGGTGCTTGCATTTCTTTTCTCAAAAAAGAGAAAAACACATTTCTATAGGTTCATGAAGATTGCACTTTTGCAGGTCCATGTTTTGTATTTAGTTTTGCAAAATATGTAAAGGTCCCTGTTACAGACAGAAAGATGCACTACAAGTTGCAGTTGTCCAATACTCCAATGTGCAACCTCATCTCAGTTTACTGATGGCAAAACTAAAAAGTTGGGTAATTCATAGGGATAATTTCTCAACAATGTTGTAGATTTTTGTATGTTAATATTGCTAAAATTTCATGTCATAAGAATCTTATGAGGTCGAATTGTACGCTAACAAATTAAGCAAACCGTATTCAATATAAACATACAAATTAAGCAAATATTAATTTTAATATTAAACCGTATACAAATATAAACATACAAATATTAAAATTAAGCAAATTAATTTTATTTGGGAGCTGTAAGATCTCATTTAGTGATCATGACATTGGACTAGAACCCAGAAACACGCATCGATCTAATAATGTTATGGGGTCCTAATAAGCTTAATTCTGAAGCTAGCTAGACCAATCAATTATGGTACTCTAGAATATATATGCAACAAAGTGCAAGTATTTTCAATGATACACTCCCAACCGTTTATTCACCTCAACCACTTGAGGATCCCCTCTGTTTTTCCTTCTTCCCAAAGCAAATCATCAGTTGTAATAGTACCTTATACATACAAACTTTGGCAATGTCACATGCATGTAAACACTCAGAATATGAGATGTACATTAAGCTTTCTAACAAATATTGTAACTTCTCACCAACTCATTTAATTCATTTGTTTTGATATTCCTCGTCTTTTCACTATCCTTAACATTTCCATTTTACCAAACATTGGATTTAGATCTCTCCTTACTTTATAAAAACCTTGTTTTTCTCTCTTATAGGATATCATTCCTACAATACATTTACATTCCATCAACAAAAAACACCTAAACATGAAATTCAACATGTCTGTTCCTCTCACATTCTCTCTTCTACTTTTGATCCAATGCACTACCACCACCCTAGCTCAACCAGCAGCGGCTCCTGCCCCTGCTGGTCCGACAAACGTCACGAAAATCCTCGAAAAAGCAGGACAATACACCACATTTATACGTCTCCTAAAAATCACTCAAGTAGGTGATCAAATCAATACTCAACTAAACAATTCAAACCAAGGCATGACAATCTTTGCACCAACAGATAATGCCTTCTCAGCTCTGAAATCCGGAACCTTAAACTCGCTCAATGATCAAGAAAAAGTTGAACTAATTCAGTTCCATGTTCTACCTACTGTCCTTTCAACTTCACAGTTTCAAACCGTTAGCAATCCGTTGAGAACACAAGCTGGAAACAGTGCTGGTGGACAGTTTCCGTTAAATGTTACTACTTCAGGAAATAGTGTAAATATAACAACTGGAGTAACTAATGCAACAGTTGCTAACACAGTTTACACTGATAGTACTCTTGCAGTGTACCAAGTTGACAATGTGCTACTACCCCTGGCCATGTTTGGTCCGAAAGCACCAGCCCCTGCACCAGGTATTGCCAAGAAACCGAATAAAAAGTCCGGTGCCGCGGATAGTCCAAGCTCAGATGATGGTGCAGCTGATGCATCAGGTACAAGTGGGCTAAGAGTTAAAGGTTTGCTTGTGGGATTTATTGCTTTGGTTGCTGGTTTATTTTTGTAACATGCAATTGGTGTTGGTGGGTGCTGATTGCTCAAGATTCATTTGCTTGGCGGTTGGGTGGTTGTTAATAATTACTCATGTTTTGTTTCTTTAATTTTGGGTTACCCTTTTTTCTTTATGAGATCGATCTAGGGAAATTTGATCCCTTTGAATGGAATTTTAAGCTTTTCACTTATGAATATAGCATTTTTTATGTATGTACCTATTTTAATGTTACGTTATTCATCAAGTATCATCAACACGTGTACTCCAGCCATATTGTCTAAGATTAATATGTCTTGTTGAAAACTTGACCAAGAGTGTGGGATGAATGGGATAGACAAACTTTTTTCCCTTGCAAAGTTAGGTTTATTAAGAATTTTAATTTGGGTGATTGCCATTTTTACCCACTTTTTAGGTTTCTCTCACCAAAATATCCACGACGCTGAAGAGGTGCCCAAAATATCTACCACATACGCCTACCCAACCAACGAATTCTGGGATACGCCGAATCAACCAGCGTATTAAAAGGATACGCTTATGTAGTGCTTGAAAATTCCACAGCATACGCCTACCCAGCCAACACATCCTGGGATACGCATTCGTAAAAGGCGTAACTGACGTCATATTTGGCGTCGGATACTGTAAAATGCGTATCACGAGATACGCATTTTCCAGATGCGTATCTGCGTCAGCTTCGTCGTCTCCAGAGCTGCGAAGAATGGCGATTCCGGTTAAAATATTCTTTCTTTTCGTTCATCCAAACCACAGAGTTTCCAATTACGTTCTATATACCAATAGAATCGCAATTCAATTCTCTACACTTCCATACCAATTTTATTACATTTAATTTGCCGGATAAGAAACACCCAATTCAATCATAGTTTTTCGATTTACTTTTCCGTCGATCTTGTTCACGCCCCTACGGGGCCAGAGGAGAGAACCAGATATGGGTATGAGGACGGGGACGATCTGCTTGTCCTTTTGGTGGTACTATGGTGCTTGGGAGACTGCTTGAGAATGAGATAGGAAGTGGCGTCGGAAATCGCCGATAAATCGCCGGCGAATCTGATGAACGAGAAGCTGATGAACGAGATTTTATTTATGGATTAATTATAATAAAAGATAATTATAACATTAAATAAAATTTATTACATCTATACTATTATATTAAAAGCCGAAACATTGAAAGTCAATGTTTTATTCAATGTTTCGGCTTTTAATATAATAGTATAGATGTAATAAATTTTATTTAATGTTATAATTATCTTTTATTATAATTATTATTTTCAATATGTATTTTAATTTTGATTAATATAATTTATATAAATTTAATTAATGATATGCATGTTTTAAAACTTATATTATTAAATTTTAAATTAAAAATGTCGTTGACGAATTTGAAAATCAAATATTTATTAAAGTAATTTAATTATATAAATATATTATCATTAGATCTAACGGTTCTTATTTATATACTGTGCAATGCACGAGTTTTTTTTTAATATGTTTAAATTTTATTTTATATTACAATTTTATTTTTATATATTCTTATTGTTAATGAATTTTTTAATTTTAATTTAATATAACTTTATATACTCATGTTTATACATTATATTTCTGTTTCTTTATTATAAACAACGTATACGGATTTTTAATGTAGGCTTAATAACCTTTTGGCCCTTCAAGTTTGTACAGTTACACCCATAAAGTCCTAAAGTTCCAAAGCGTTCCTTTTTGCCCCTCTAATTTCAGGAATGTACCTTTTCGCAATTATACCGGGTCAGACTCTGTATCGGCTGAAAAATGGTAAAGATCAGAGGGATATAATAGACATTTTACTAATAATTTAAAGATCCTCAACTCCCATCTCGTATTTTCCCTTCGCTGCAACCCATCTCTTCTGCAACTCCACCTCCTGCCTTTTACAACTCTCATCACCTCCGTTCACCCCCTTCAATCTTCGCCGCTCTACCCCTTCTCGACCAACAACCCACCGTCCTTCAACTCCTTCAAACACCCTTCGCCTGCTACTCTCCATCCAACACAGCCACACCTTCACCTCTGTCCTTCAACAACCAGCCCCCATTCTTTCCCTAACAACCCACCACTGCTCACCGCTTCACTGCACCACCACCAATCCCGCCGGCCTCAACCCACACTCCGCAAACCCTCTCCTCTCTTTCAAACCCACCACCGCGCCTCCTCCTTTACCTCGCAACCATCTCACACCATCCACATCCGTTTTTCTTTTCTCCTCTCCACTCTCAATTCACCGCAACACCACTACACTTTCATACTCCCCATTCTCTTCTACAACAACTCAAACTCCTCAACTCCACCACCTCCATCCTTCAAATTCCGTACGCAGCCTCCCCCTTCTGTAAAACACTCCGTTTACCCTTCTCCATCTCACCTCCATCCATTCCCGCCGAATCTCCACCACTCATTTATTTCTCCATTCACCATCGAACAACTCCCTTTCTTCACCATACCTCCCCTTTTCAACACCTCCGCTGTTCCGCCCCTCTTCGTTCTTCTTCATCCTCCGACTAACTCTTCTTCCTCTCTTCACCCCCGAACCCACCACTCCTGTCATTCACCCCTGCAATTCATCTACAACCCCAATCACGCAACAATCACCACGTCTACAACCATTAAACCCCTCCTCCTTTCATTCAAACCCACCTCGCAACCATTTTTTCCGTCGCGTCAACAACCCTCTCCGCCACCACCATCACGGTACCAGTCTCCATAGCCCGTCATCATCCTTAAAAATTAGGGTTTTGATGATTAGGAAAAGAAAAAGGGGATGTTAATTGTAAACACAATAATAATAAACGAATGTTTAGATAGAAAATAAGATGATTTGATTTCTCTTTTACATATACATTTGTCAAATCTAATTTGTGGGATTATGAAATGTCTATTATACCCTTCTGATCTGTACCATTTTTAAGCCGATACAGAGTCTGACCCGGTATAGTGGCTAAAAGGTACATTTCTGTTGGAGGGGCGAAAAGGAACGCTTTAAAACTTTAGGACTTTATGGGTATAACTGTGCAAACTTGAAGGGCCAAAAGGTCATTAAGCCTTTAATGTATTTTATTAACGGTTAGAATATATGATGTGATCGTAAGATTAGTTTTAAATTAAAAGGTAATATGTTTCAATTAAAAAAAATATTAATGATTGAAAGGTATGATACAATTGATGTTTTTAGATATTTATAAAAGGTAATATAACGTGAAAAAGGCAATCGATTAATCAGCATTAACTATATTATAAAATTATTTAATTTAATAATTAGGATAACCGTACCGAAAGCCAAACCACCAAAATTTTCAATAAAATAATATAGTTTTGGTATTTAATTTAATTAAAACATGTTTATTTTTAATTGAAATATTATCTTTTATAAACACCTAAAAAATTAATTGTATCATTTCTTAAAATCATTAATTTTTTTTAATTAAAGTACATTAACTTTTAATTTAAAACATACTAATTTATAAAGTATTCAATATATTTTGAATATTAAATGTGTTTATATGTTTGATATTGATCTTTTTAATCAATTTTTAAATTGTAATGCATTTTGGGTATTCTTTAATCATTTATAATGATTAATAGTACGGGTTATAATAATACGTATTTAAGGTTACATAATAATATTTATTTATTACATATAGAAAATAATTATTATATTAAATAATTATTTTCGATTGATGAATTAAATTTTTTAATATAAATTGAGTTCATTCATCCAGATTTAATAAATTGTACTCCTCAGTTTCATTTATTTTATCCCCAAAAAAAAATTTCATCTTACATTTGTTAATAAATATTATAATTATCAAATAATTATATTATTTTTATAAAAATTAACATAATTAATACATAATTTATTTAGAATAAAAAATACTTAGAAAATAGCGGAATGCGATTGAGAGAATACCATACTATTGCATCAGTTATTGGTTGCATTTCTGGCATCTGGTTAAAAGGCCCAAGTGTATGAGCTTTGCTCTGATTTAGTATTGCCATTGGGCTTAGTCTTAACTAGTGGGCTATAAAGTCCATATAAATTTGAAAGCCAAACTTGTCCCTCATTGAATTTGCTTCTTTTTTGTAAAATTATAGCCTGGAACAATTTTGTTCAAAATTATACTTATTTTCCGGTAGTTTTGCACGTAGATTACATAATAAATTTTAAAATTGTAAATCATATTTTTAAGAAAAAATATCAAAAAAATGCTTCCTTTAAATTTATTTACAGATCTATTATTTTTTGAAAATATTTATAAAAGTACAATTTTAACCTGTAACTATTTTCATAGGGTTTGCAACCGCAAAAAAATATTCGAATGTTAGCTTCGAAAATCTCTTTGACAGAAATGCCAAATACTCATCTAGATCTTCAGCTTCATCATCACTTAATGCATCAGGTTCTTCAATCATCTTGCTTTTACCTTTGCTAGTTTCAACTTCACCTTCACAAGTTTTTGAACTTAGTGTGGCTTCTACACTCTTCATTATTCCACCACCTTGGATTATTGGAATATTGGCCACCAAGGCAACAGATCCACCTTTCTTCTGGATTTTCTCCACTTCCTCATCTTGCTGCATTTCAAGCTCATAGGTCTTCAGGATGCCATACAGTGTCTCAAGTGTAAAATCTTTGTAGTCCTGAGAGTTCCTTAACGAGATTGTCAGTGGCTTCCATTCCTTAGGAAGATATCTCAGAAACTTTAGGTTGGAGTCCTTGGTTTCATATTTTCTCCCATACAACTTTAGACCATTCATTAACTTTTGAAATCTACTGAATATGTCTGTTAGATTTTCACCAGAGGAGTAGTGAAAATGCTCATATTGTTGTATTAGGAGCTGCATTTTATTTCTCTGACTTGCTCAGTTCCTTCACAGATTGTTTGAATAGTGTCCCACACTTGCTTGGCAGTAGTGCAGTTTATAACACAATCAAACATATCTTGGTCGATGCCATTGAATAGGATGTTCATAGCCTTCTTATCTTTGTGAATCTCCTCCAAGTCTTCATCTGTGTACTCAGCTTGATTCTATGGAATAGGCCTTCCAGCAGCTATAGTGGCAGCATCTTGACCAATCCCAGAGTTGGCCTTCATTGGAACATGAGGTCCTTTCTCTATGCAATCTACATAGCCTTCATCAATGGCTGAGAGATGAAGGTGCATCTTTACTTTCCAGTGAAAGTAATTATCTTTGTCAAGCATTGGAATCTTCACACCTGTATCCTTCCTTCCCATGGTTTTGATCTTTAGACTTCTTGTATGTTAGAAGCTTGCTCTGATACTAATTGTTAGGTCCCGAAGTATCGTAGAAGGGGGGTTGAATACGATACTACCAAAATATTTCGATTTTCAAGATTTTTGCGGATAACAATTTTTCGGATCTTGAAATCAAAAATAACGAAACACAATTTCAGGAATATATCTTTATTGATAATAAACCCGAAGGGGTGTTACAACTTCTAATCCAATGGATTAGCTTCAAAACCAGAACACTCCTAAGGATAGTTTAGGCACGGGGACCTTCTACCCGACACTTCCTGAAAGCGGGCTAAGTCGGCTTTCCTACTAGATGGACTGTCTAGCAGCTTACACAGAGAAGATATAAGAGAGAGAAGAGAGAGTTGGGTGTTGAGGTGTGTTTTGAAATGAAATACAACAGGCCTATTTATAGACTTTAGAAAGTTACTATGCATCTAAATCAACGTAACTGCTGACGTAAATCTGTCCGCCGCCTGCCTCTTCTCAAACCTTCTGACATCCAAAATTCAACAAAAGGTTTTCTGTCAAAACTTTGAATTTTATATTTGTGTGGGCCCCACCTGATTGAATAGTACTTTTGGGTACTATTCATGAATAGTAATTTCGGTTACTATTCATGTGAATAGTGATTTCGGTTGCTATTCATATGAATAGTGATTTCTGTTACTATTCATATGAATAGTGATTTTGGATACTATTCATTTTCCTCTTAATTTGACATCCTTAAATATGCAGTTTCCAAAATGGAGGATATCAATACTGCTCTAAACTCAATCATACCTCTTAACAGTTTTTCTGAGTTAGATACCTTGATTCCTTTGTGCGTGTTGACGCCTAGTGCAACTGGTCTGGTTCACAGACGACTAACATTCACTCATGGTCTTCGTATCATGTCTTTAAGAACACTGCTAAGAATTGTGCAACCATACAAACTTTCTCTCTAGAATCTTTTGGCCCTTCAACTGAATCATCTGTACATTTAATTTTGTCACTGAGGCTTGATCATGTTAATGAACTTCTTTCAGCAACTTGATCCTTGTTGATGCCTGTTCTTCAAATTTCACGATCCCTGTATAGAGTTAATATTATTTATCTTTTATCCTAGTTGAGTTATATATGTCCTCTATTACATATTATATTAAATTATGCTTTACAAGTAGATTAACGACCCTTCACTTAAGAGTATTGATCCTCTTTTTTACTTAGAATAGCGATCCCTGACACGCCTCGTGAGCGAAGTGAATACACGTAGAGCCTTTCTATTTATTTACTCTTTCTACCTTTACCCCTTTTTGCTTTCTGTAAGGGCACACACTTAATTCTTCACATTCTTTTTCAGATGTCAAACAATGATAGCTCAAGGATGCCTTCCCCCATGCCTCACATTGAGTTCAGTGAGAACGCCGCTGCCAATATTGTGAAGGCAGCGAGCACAAGTGAGAGTTCCTTTAGATTATACTTCGACTCACAATGGTCCCATGAAGAATACACCAGAGAGGTACCACTGATCTCATGGCGATCCAAACAACCTTCAAGCTCGCGAGACCAATCCCTTGAAGTTCTTCCTGCTCAGAACGAGCCCCAAGTTGTAGTGACAAATGCCGAACGAGAAATAGAGGCATTGAAAAAGAAATGAGAGGAATTTAGCTCGCAAGCAGCACAAATCCTTGCTAGAATACCCCCTCTTCAATCCATGTCACCCATCCACATAAGTGACTCTCCGATAGATTCATTAGGCGAGGCCTACTATGACGTTGAAGGAGGTACAGAGAACGAAGCTGACTCCAATGATACTAATTACGAGGAACCGTCTTCATATGATGGTGGTCTTGACGAGGTGTCAAGAGTTGTAAATTTTAAAGACTACGACTATATTCCTGAGGATTCACCCAATCCTTACATTCCAACCACTCAACCCGAGCTCGAGGGGGTCATATACGTGGGTGGACCTCGTCCTGAAGACATCCGTCGCATCCTCGCCTGTCGAGATTTATCTTCTACACTGACTGTGAAAATGATCACAGAGGGGGTTGAGAAATTCCGTCCTGAAGGTAAAATTATCCTCCCCAAGAAAAAGATGCGATGTTATCGCTTTAATCATGAAGAAAATAGAGGCAGGGTTCCACGAATGGTGCTAACGGTCCCTTTAATGAAAATTGGTGTCTCATCCCCTCTTCATCCATTTATCAGGGATGTTTGTGAAGTCTACCACCTAGCCCCCATCCAGATAAGCACCAATGGATATAGATCTATGATCGCTCTCTACATCCTCTATCATAAACTCAGCTACCCCCACTTGATGCGAGAACCATGGGCTATTTCTTACAACTCAAGCGATGTGGGGCCAAGGATTTCGGCTATGTATATTTTTCTGTGTGGTCGGAGTTTGATAAGAAAAACATTCTTTCTGGTGGAATAAGCAATGCAGGCTCGTGGAAAGAGCCCTTCCTTTATATTCACGAGGTCCCTAGAGTTAAAACAAGTTTTAACTATCTTCCTGGTAAGTTACCCATCGAGGCCGTAGTTCTTTTATCTTCTTTATCTTCGTTTCTTCCAAACTAACTGTTTCAGCGTCGCAGTTGGTCCAGTTCGCACCGTCTTGAAGGACGAGGAAAAAAGACGAGCCGATGAAGTTTTGACCAAATCAACTCGCGAGGAGAGAAAAATTAGAACTCTTCTTTCTTTAGAAAACTTAATAGAATGCGGATTCCTCAAGGAGGGAGTAGGTTCCTCCCCTGAAGCGGGGCCTTCGAACACGAAGCGATCCTTAAAGAAAAGAAAGTTACGAGGAGAGGACTCGTCTTCTTATGTTGGGATACCAGAGAATGAGGGTATGCCTTAACAACGATTCGATTCGTAATTATGATACATTGCATTGCATTTCTTTTAGAATTTTTCATGTTGTCTTCGCATATAGAAATCATAAGGGTATCTTCCGGTGTAGTTTAGATCCAGCGATCACACCCTTTTATTTTGTCATACATTATTTTCATGTTATCTGTCTTCGCACTTAAACCATCATGTCTTGTTAAATGGCCTGACTTTGTCTTTTTTATTTATGCAGGTATGTCGAACTCGAATAGCAAAGGTCAAGCTCCTCCCTTCCTCCAAGCAAGACCCAAGAAAGGCGCAGCCCCCAAAGTGACCTCCTCAGTGAAAGCTCCTCTACCTCCAATTAAATCCACAGCTCCTCCAGAGGTCATTGTCAACCCCACTACTAGGTCCAATGTAGCTGGGGATAATATAGAAAGTTTAGATGCGAACCCTTTGAAGCGACCTCGAACAGATGGGTCGAAAGATGGGCCTTCAGGGGTGATCACCGCTACTCCATCTCAGCATCTCTTCGCCTCGCTTGGGACCAAGTATTCTGATGAGGCTGAAACCTCCAACTGGTGGAAAGTGACTCCTGAAGAAAATGCCACTGCCTTGACTAAGTGTCTGGCCGAGGCCTTCATCCGTCAGGCCGCTTATACCAAACATTTCTTTATATTAGACAAGAAGAACAAGGTGCTTGAGTTCCAAAAGGTGGAGGACAAGCAATCCCTGGAGGAGACTTTTAAGAAGAAACTCTCTCACGAAACTGCGCAGATTCGCACAGATCTAAAAGTTGCTCGCAGGGAGAGGAATAAGTTTGAGAAGTCCTTGAAGGATCTGCAGAAGTCAAGCGAGGAAGATTCCAAGAAATCTGTTGATGAAATTGTAAAGCTGACAAGCGATCTGAATGCTGTCAAGGCTGAGTTGGTAACTGCTGAGGAAACATTCGTGGCCCAGGGTCAGAGGTCTCTTTCATGAAGGGGTTCATTCGAACGATCCCTGACTTTGACTGGGACCAGCTTGGGTCAGGAAATGCTGACTTCGTAGAGAATCTGAAAAAGCAGATCACTGACGAGGATGCTGAGGAAGCCAGGTTGGAAGAGGAAGCGAGGCTGGCAGAAGAGGCGAGAGTGGCCAAGGAGACTGCCAATGTCAACCAAACAGAGAACACTCCCAACTGAAACGTCCCTTGAACCTGTTATGCAATCCTCTGAATTCTTGAATTGGGGATGCGGGCACCCTTTGAATGCCTCGCGCTTGTAATATTGGTTTCTCCAACTTTCTTTTGATAATTCGTTTAAGAATTGTGGGATCGCATTGCTATCTATTCATCTACTTTCATCACTATAACTCTTTTTTGCTCATATCATATTGCTCACTAGGCCTCATGTTGATGTCACTTTTACTTTAGCTTTTTCCTCGCTTTTTGGGATGTTGAGATATAAATTGTGCTCGTAGCTGCGAAATGTCTTGACTCTTAATAGATTTGTGTTCCTTTGCTTAGATTCTTTTTATTGTTGTAAATAGTTTAAGATGCGATCCGCCACTTTAAGATCGCTAGATGCGAACTGTTGTGGGTCTTGTTTTGTTATTTGAATCGGTGTAGCCTCATATTGTTGTGCTGAGCTAGACCTTAAAAATGTAAATTGTGACAAACAAACAAGTAAAGTTTGAATGCAAAATAAAAAGTAATGAATACGAACGAACTCATATATTGATAAAGTAGGGACGAGGCCCTAAAGTTGATAGATAGGGACGAGGCCCAAAAGATCATTACATCATAAAGGGGAGTTGTCTATATGATCACTACCCCCTAGTACTTTGTATGAATTATTCATGCTAAGTAGTAGTAGATAGAGACTACCAGGGGCGAAGCCTTTACTGATAGTATTTTCTCAAATGTTCCGCATTCCAAGCTCGCGGAATAACTTTGTCCTTCATATTTGTGAGATAGTAGGTCCCTTCTGAAAGAGTAGCATAGATCTTGTAAGGCCCTTCCCAATTAGCACCAAAAACTCCATGACCCGGGACCTTAGTGTTAGGCATGACCCTTTTGAGCACTAGGTCACCTGTGCGTAGAGATCGCACTTTGACTTTTCCATTATAGTACCTCGCCGTTCTTTGTTGGTAAGCTGCGAGGCGTAGCTGGGCCTCGCTTCTCGTTTCTTCTATCTAGATAAAGTCTGTGATTGACCTCGTTTGCCTCGGGATCGTAATGTTCCCTTCTAAACGACCCTGAACCCACTTCAACTGGTACCATGGCCTCGCATCCATAAGTAAGAGAAAATGGAGTTTCCCTTGTGGTTGACCTCGGGGTTGTGTTGTACGACCACAAAACCCTTGGTAACTCTTCAGGCAATTACCCTTGCTCTCTTCCAGTTTTGCTTTCAAAGTGTGTTTTATGATTTTATTTATGGCCTCAGTTTGGCCATTCGTTTGAGGGTGACTCACAGCTGAGAAACTCTTCTTTACCCCCAGATTTTCACAGAATTCCTTCATTTCCTTGCTGTCAAATTGCTTCCCATTATCTGAAATGAGCTGATATGGGATCCCGTAGCGACACACAATTGCTCTGTACCCAAAGTCCTTTAGTTTTTTGGCAGTAATTGTTGCAAGTGGCTCGGCCTCGGCCCACTTTATGAAATAGTCCACGGCCACTACTACATATTTAAGTCCTCCTTTAGCTTTTGGGAGTTCTCCAATTAGATCAATACCCCACATAGCAAAGGGCCATGGGTTCGTTATAGAGGTGAGCTGATAGACTGGGGCGTTGCTGAAGTTAGCGATCCTTTGACAGGCATCACATTTTCGTGAGAACTCAAATGCATCCTTTTTAAGTGTAGGCCAATAATACTCTTGACGAAGAATTTTCTGGGCTAGCGAACTACCCCCCGAGTGACTGCCACATATTCCTTCATGTACCTCTCTCAAAATATAGTTACATTCATCACCATCTACATATCGCAAAAGCGGGGTGTTGAACCCTCTTCGATACAAGACCTCATCATAAATGACATAACGACCAGCCTGATATTTGATCTTCCTCGCTTCCTTTTTACCTTGCGGCAGAGCTCCATTTTTCACATATTCCCATATCGGGGTCATCTAAGTCGATCCTAGGGTCGCTATTTCCATGATGAACTCCTCCGGTACACTAGGCTTTGTCTGAATTTCCAGTGGGATAATTCCAAGTAAGGTGGCCTCGTGGTGCGACCCCAACTTTGCTAGCGCATCTGCTCCTTGATTCTTTTCCCTTCTGATATGAACCACTTTGACCTTGTTAAACTTTTTAACCAATCTTTGTGCACATCACAGATACAGCTCAATCTGTTCACCTCTAGCTTGCCACCCAATCCAGAGTTGATACGTTACTAGCATAGAATCACTGTAGGCTGTAAAGTTTTCCACCTTCATCTCCAGTGCAAGTTTGAGACCAATAATGAGGGCTTCGTATTCTGCTGCATTATTGGAGGCTTCAAAGGCAAAGTGCACTGCACTTTTTATCTTACGACCTTCTGGCATCACCAGCTCGATGCCAGCCCCGGCTCCTTCCTTGTTAGATGCCCCATCTACGTATAGCTCCCACCACGAGGTTGAATTTTCTTTTTTGGCCTCGCTAGCTGTTATTTCTGGAGTTGCTATGATAGCCCAGTCATCTCCCTCAGATTGGGGAGGAAACTCCAAAATAAAATCTGCAAGTGCTTGCCCTTTTATAGGGCCACGAGGCTTGAACTCATTGTCAAATTGACTAAGCTCCACTGTCCATTTTAGCAGTCTCCCTGAAGATTCAGGCTTGTGCATTACTTGCCTCAGTGGGTAGGCTGAGCGAACCTCAATCTTGTGGGCCTGAAAATATGGCCTTAACTTTCGTGAGACCAAAATTAAAGCATAAGCGAGCTTCTCCATGTTGGTGTAGCGAGTTTCTGCATCTAACATTCTTTTGCTAATGTAATACACTGGATACTGAATTTTCTCCTCCTCGCGTACCAGTACTGCACTGATCGCGTGCTCAGACACAGTGAGGTAGATGATGAGGACTTCGCCATTAAGAGGCTTCGAAAGAAGGGGTGGCAAGCCCAGATGCTCCTATATCTTCTGGAAGGCCTCCTAGCACTGAGAGGGCTACTCAAAATTTTTTCCAACTTTCTTAATTGCCTTGAAGAACTCATGGCATTTATCTGATGACTTTGAAATGAACCGTTTAAGAGCCGCGATCCTTCCTGTTAAACTCTAAACTTTTTTCGCACTTCTTAGGGATCGCATGTCCATCAAAGCCTTTATTTTTGCAGGGTTGCCTCAATTCCTCTGTGGTTGACAATGAATCCTAAGAACTTCCTAGATTCGACCCTAAACACACACTTTTGGGGATTGAGCTTCATCCTATACTTTCTTAAGATATTGAACATTTCAGCTAGGTGAGCGATGTGGTCCCCAGCTTCCTTGGATTTTACCAGCATGTCATCCACATACACCTCCATTGTTTTTCCGATCCGCTTTTCGAACATCATGTTAACCAACCTTTGATAAGTCACCCCAGCATTGAGGAGGTCGAAGGGCATCCCTATGTAACAGTAGAACCCTCTATCTGTGATGAACGAGGTGTGTTCCTGATCAGGGCCATACATGGGTATTTTGTTGTACCCAGAATAAGCATCCGTGAAAGAAAGAAGTGCATGCCCTGCTGTTGCATCAACTAATTGATCGATCCTGGGTAAAGGAAAACTATCCTTAGGACAATATTTTTTAAGATCAGTGAAGTCTACACAGGTTCTCCATTTTCCATTTGGCTTTTTAACGAGGATAGGGTTCGCAAGCCAGTCAGGGTAGAATGATTCCCTAATGAGCCCTACCTTGAGGAGTCTATCCACTTCTTCTTTGAGAGCCTCGGCTCGTTCTCCACTTATGGGTCGTCTTTTCTGTCTGACTCATTTCTTGTTTGGATCCAAGTTTAGCCTATGAAACATCACACTAGGATCGATCCCAACCATATCTTCATGAGACCAGGCGAACACGTCAAGGTTGGCCTTCAAAAAAGTGACAAGCTTTTCCCTTAAGCCAGGATTGATTTTCGACCCTATCTTCAACACCTTAGAAGGATCCTGTACATCAACAAGGATAGGGATAGTATCTTCCGCTGCTCCAGCTCGCTCCACATGCTCTGGGATGCGAGGATCAAGGTCTAGATCGTACTTGCGAGCCCAGCTTGATTCCGCCTCGCAGGTATTAGTTTTTTCACTTTGAGGTGGAGCGATCCCATCCTCGGGCATTCGGGCTGCACTCACATGTCCATACTCCTTAACAACAGTTGTTTCTTGTGTGATTCCATTTGGTAGCTCTGTTAGTGTGGAAGTTTTCTTGCGAACCCACTTTCCCTTTCGGGCTCGCACTGCAGCTTGTTTAGGGCTCTCTTCATTATCACTATCAGTAGCCTCTTCAACGATCCCTTCCTGGAGAACCATTATTGGCTGAGAAGTTTCCATCATCAAGGCCCCTGGTATTGGTTCTATTTGTATGCCCAAATTATCAAAATAACCTTCAGGAAGCTCCTCAATAGATATTATATTCCACTCAGCTAAGGGTCGCGAAGCTGACTTGCGGACCCTATCATCCTCCTCGCATTCCGTCATGTCTACTACAGATTTATTCCCCTTTTCAGCTGTCTTGAGGGCCTTGTTGTAACATTCACGGGACTCATATTGAATTCCCCTAACACACCCAACTCCTTGCGGGGTGGGAAATTTCATAGAAAGGTGATAGATGGAGGTGACCACCCGCATTTCTTTGAGAATAGGCTTTCCTACAATAACATTATAGGCTGATGGCTGGTCCACCACCATAAAGTTCGCGACCTATGTGGTGATGCAGGGCTCGTCCCCTAAAGTAATTGGGAGCCTGATGAGACCTTTTACACTAACTGAGGCTCCAGTGAACCCATAAAGATGTCCTACTGTGGGGATGAGGTCCTTGTCGACATATCCCATTTTCTTGTAGACCTCGTACATGAGGACATTTACTGCACTTCCATTATCCACTAGAACCCAGTAGATGTTCTGAGAGCCAATGCGAACCCGAACTACTAATGCATCAGAGTGGGGTGGTGAACCCACTTCGCATCTTCCTCAGTGAACATGATGTTAGTATCTTCCCCCTTGAAGAGTTTTGGGGGTCGCTCCTGCAGGTGATGAATATTAGTGAGGGGTCGCTCTTTGGCTTCACGAGCATATCTCTCTCTGGCCTTATTGCTGTCTACCCCGATGTGGGGTCCTCCAATTATCACATGGATACTTCCTCCTCGCGTCCCCCTTTCTTTATGGGGCTCTGCATTCTGTTCTTGTGGTGGAGCTTGATTATAACCAAGTCCAGACTTTGCATTATGTTTTTTCACCTCTCGAACCGCCCATTCGGTTAACATTCCATCTCGAATTAACTGATCTACTTGCTGCTTGAGCTGCCAACAATTCGTTGTATCATGCCCTGTTTGTTCATGAAAGGCACAATATTTGCTAGTGTCTGCAGTTCCTTACGGACCCATTTGTGTAGGTTTGTTGAATATTCCCTTGTTCGCATTGACTGCATAGATGTGATCAATTGGGGCGATCAGAGGGATAAATTTGTTTTCGCTCCTTGCAGGGCGAGCTATAGGAGGGATTCGCCTTGGGGGATCGCATTCTCTCCTTTTTGGGCTTGGGCTACGATCCCGTCTTCACCTCGGGCTTCTGGAGTCCTTCCTTTTCACTCCCCTGTTTCTACTCCAACGTGCTTGAAAGGCTCAGCGACCCTATACAACTCAGAAAGTGTGCTAGGGTTTGCTCTTGTAGTTTCTTCCAGAACTCTGTCCCTTCCCTCACTCCATCATTAAGGAAATTTTTCACAGCCTCATCATTTGCACCTCGCACACGAGGTACTTCAGCATTGAACCTCTTGAAATAGTCATGAAGAGTTTCTCCTTCCTTCTGTTTTATGTTCGCCAAAGTAGATACAAGGGGTGCATAGAGCATTGAAGATTGGAACTGCTTGATAAAGATATATACAAACTGTTCCCAGGAATCGATAATAACCAATGCTCCTAGCTTCGAAAACCAATGTTGAGCACTTCCCCTTAGCGAGGCTGCGAACAACCTACACCTTGCAAGCTGCGATACCTGGTATACATCCATTTCATTGTTGAATCGAATCACGAACTCAGCTGGATCGGTATCTCCATTATAGGTCATATCTGAATGATGCCCTCGAAACACTGCAGGAAGTGGAGAAGTTCGAATTTCGTGGGTAAAGGGTGAAGAAGAGCCCATGGTACTAAAGATCCCTTTCTCATTGTTCATCGCATCCAAGGCCCTTTTCAATTCTTCCAGCTAATAGTCTCCCACTTTGTCCTCCTTGTCCCCCTCCTTTTTCTCTCCAGTACTTCCATGGTGTGACTAAGTCTTTTTTGGGACGCTAGACTCCTCCTGGTCATTCCTGCGATCCTTCTTTTTATGATCCTCTTCATGGTATTGGGATCGTTCTCGATCTCGATGAGATGGGGGTCCATCATCATGACGATAGAACCGCTCACGCTCTTTGTGAGAGGGGGGTCTGTCAGCGCGACGATATGACCGCTCGCAATCTCGATGAGGAGACAATGGTCGATAAGGGCCCTTGCTTTTATTCTTAGATTCTTCATTCCGAGGTGTATCAATCTTTTCTAATTTGAGACGGAGGTCGTGTTCAGTTAGCTTCTTTCTGAGATGGTAAAAAATACTAACCGATCTCCCCTCAGATGAAGCGACCTTGTCACGTGATCCTCATTTCTTCTCGAGCGAACATTCCTCCTCATTCCAGTCAGGGTTCGTTTGATCTGTTAGAACATCCTCGAAATCATCAATAAGTTTCTTGACAGGGCCTTTGCTTCCTTCCCCTTGATAGGTTCGATCACCTGTCCTGGCATTCCTCTTCGATCCTCTAGAGCTATAACGCTTCTCCACTTTTGCAATCCTATCATGTACATCGGTCACTTGGTCACCGTGGCCTTTTAGAAAAGACATAACCTCGCTGGTCAATGCCACCTTCTGGACAGGGGGTGTTTGCTCCTTTTTGTACCCAGTCTTAGAGTTGTCCTTGGATACCTCGTCCTCTGAGGGGTCCCTCGTCAGAGGATCATCCCTGTTAACCTTATGCGACCCAGGAGTCTCTCCATCGTTCTTTTTTTTTGTGTGATTTAGTCATCGCTTCTCCCAATTCAATGACTAGGGCCCTCCTTCTAGCGCCAAATGTTATAGGGAGAAATTGGTATAACAATGTTTTGGAGGCTTGCTGGATTAACGGAGCAAAATACGGATATTTCGATAATAAAAGAAGAACAAGGATTAGGGTTTTTGTGTATTGGTGTGGCTGAACTTGATAGGTGTTTTCAGGGGTGAACTGTTTCTCATCCGTATCAAGGTGCCTACGTACCCTATTTATAGGGATCAAGCCATACGTAGTTCTTGGAGAAGAAGTTACCTAGACGAGCTAGGGTTTTAAGAGATAAGCCACAGTCCAAGGCCACTCGTTTAGGGCTGACGTGGCAATGAGTCATCAATTCTACCCATGATCCATGGTTCTAAGAAGGAAACCCATGGTCTCGCATGGCTAGAAACGAGGCCTCGCAAAAGAAGTAGAAGGGGCCTAGCATGTGACCTCAAGGGGTCTGGACATGCGAAGCGGACCTAAGCGCCCAGATACTCATACGACCTCGAGGGGTCTGGCCATGAGCCTTCCAGTAAAGAATAAGACATCGATCCTGTTTTAATCTGTAGATGTGATGATAGAAATGAAGCGATCCCTTGGTGGAAATCATAAGCGAGGTGTCCCTGTAGCGAGGTGGCCCTGTAATAAAGATATTATCGCAAAGGCATGTTGGGCTGATTCTAGTAGTGGGTTTTAACAACTCAATCTTCATCCGCTAGGCCCATCATAGATTATGAACCGTTAATAAAGCTAATCAAATCAATTTAGCTATCATGCCAGATTCGGGCATAACAGAGGTTAAAAAGATGATCTTGATGTACAAATTTACATGAAAAGAAACAGAGACACAAGGTTGTCAAGCCTAATTAGCAGTAGCCATGGTTCTAAAAATCTCTGAGAAGGAAACCCATGGTCTCGCATGGCTAGAAACGAGGCCTCGCAAAAGAAGTAGAAGGGGCCTAGCATGTGACCTCAAGGGGTCTGGACTTGCGAAGCGGACCCAAGCGCCCAGATACTCATACGACCTCGAG
Organism: Saposhnikovia divaricata; assembly: GCA_036435485.1. Taxonomy (NCBI): domain Eukaryota; kingdom Viridiplantae; phylum Streptophyta; class Magnoliopsida; order Apiales; family Apiaceae; genus Saposhnikovia; species Saposhnikovia divaricata. The sequence continues at coordinate 45,388,678 of CM071594.1, read as the reverse complement.
GGGTCTGGCCATGAGCCTTCCAGTAAAGAATAAGACAGCGATCCTGTTTTAATCTGTAGATGTGATGATAGAAATGAAGTGATCCCTTGGTGGAAATCATAAGCGAGGTGGCCCTGTAATAAAGATATTATCGCAAAGGCATGTTGGGCTGATTCTAGTAGTGGGTTTTAACAACTCAATCTTCATCCGCTAGGCCCATCATAAATTATGAACCATTAATATAGCTAATCAAATCAATTTAGCTATCATGCCAGATTCGGGTATAACAGAGGTTAAAAAGATGATCTTGATGTACAAATTTACATGAAAAGAAACAGAGACACAAGGTTGTCAAGCCTAATTAGCAGTAGCCATGGTTCTAAAAATCTCTGATTTAACTGATTAATCTCCGATTAATCCTCTGTATGGTAATCAACCGATTCGATTTTTGAAATCCTATTAATTAAGTGAAATTATTTAAAATGATATATTTAATTGTAAATTAGACTAATATATTAAAATATTATTATAATATCCGGTTAATATTCCGATTAATCTTTCCGATTAATCCCCAATTATCCTATTAATCTTAAATCGATATCTCAACCAATTTATACCGATTACCGATTTTTACAACCATACTGGCAAACATGTTGATGCGAGTACAAATAACAAACAAGGAAGCAATATTAAAGAAGTCTTAAATTAAAGCTTATCTATTGTTCAGCTTTTTTTGGCAAATTTATGTAGCTACTGAGCCTAGCCTCATGTCGACTATTCTTTTAACTCAGACTGGACATGTCTCAACGTCTGGGCTCCAATATTTTAGCTTTTGGAATAAGCAGTGACGAATTCTCATGAAAATTTCCGTTTGCATACACTACATATTTTTACAAAAATGCAACAGATATCTCTATGATATTTGAATAATGTAATTCCCTTTTGTTCTTTAAAATTCACCAACTTCTAGTTTTCTCATAAAATTTCAGTATTTTAGTATTCAATGATACTTTGAGTTTCAAATTTGAAGAAAACAACCAAATTTCAAACACTCAAATAAGCTTCAAAGTCTCCAAATCTCTGCTAATTCAAAGTTCAAGTCTGTTTACGGTCTTCAATCTTTTATTTTTGCTAAGTATGGCCCTTAGTTGGTGACATGTCATTGACCGGACGTTTATTGGTCAAATACGATTTTGCAATGGGTTTAGACCCTTTCTGATGTAGCGTAGTGTCATGGTTTGACTACACCATTTTAAAAATTCGCCTAGAACACCCAAATTAGTGTGTTGAAAATCGAACCTGAGCCTTCCTTTTGTTCCAGTTCATAAACCAGCTGAACTACATCTCGACTTAGTTAAGAATGAAGAATATATACTAAGGGAACTCTAAAACTTTTTACCAAGGCTCGAGCCAATCCTAACCACCCCATAATATATGTCAAACAAAAATAACTATCATCCATTTAGTATGAGTGAAAATTTGCATAATACCTGTTTTTCTGGTATATATTAGCATACAGTTATTAGGGATCGAGATCGGAATTGGAATCCAACGGATAACTTGAAGTTGTATTCATTCAAAGTCCGGATCTTCTGTCCCCTTCTCCATGCCCCTTCTGTGTCCCCTCTTTTGTATTAAAAGAATGTTTCTGACGGGACCCATTTTAATAAAAATATTTTTTTTTATTTTCATTAAAATGAACTTCGCAAGGAACACTCTTTTAATACAAGAAAAGCAAGGGACATAGAAGGGGACAGAGGATCCGGGCTCATTCATTCATACCTGTATTCATTCGCACGCCTACAAAAACTAAAAATTAAGTTTACATAAAGGTGCTGATTTGGCTATCTAAAAATTCTAGTTCAAGATCTTAATTATATTATGATATTTAAAATTGATAGTGTTGAAATATTAATATAAAATTTTGATAAAAGGTCCTCTTCTTACATTTTAAGATTTTAGATTGATCTATTAAAATATAATATAAAATTTAATTAAGTATTTCTCTAACACATCTTATGTTTAGAGCGCCTTGAGAGTAGAACGATCGGCAGGTAGCATCTCTCTCACATGCATTAAGTTATATAGAGTCAGTTAGTCACTGACTGAGCTACGCCTACTACTCGTCACTTACCATAGTCCATACATTATCTTGCAAGAACATACATATACAAGAAATAAATAAATAAATAACATATACACATTTAGTTTTATAAATAAGAGGGACCCTTTTTACAATCAGTAGCAGCGATTCAGTATAGATAAAAAATAATGGGCCTATCCCTTTGTATTATTTGCTGCCCCTTGTGATTGGCATGTTCCTTTCTGTCAAGTCTCTTCTTTCCGACATGCAGTAGTAGCTTATGGTCCCTCCCCCTCATCACAATTCAATTAATTCAACCTCCCTCTTTCTCTTTTCCTCTTGTGTTGTAGTCATCACATACTAATCTTCAAATTCCTCCTCATCTTTTATTCACCTTACAAATTATTCAATGTTCTCCGGTACTACTACCATTATTACTGTACTGCCTCATGTCTATGTCGTCCGAACCAAATTTATCAAGCTCATGTTGTAACAAAGCCCTACTATAATTAATTTCATTCATATTATTGCTATTCCGTCCGACCCCGAGAAAATCCCTAGTCATATTTTCTTCGCCGTGACTCAATAATTTCCCATGCAGCTGAATATTCTTGTTGTTACTTTCCATCATCATGATCCGATTATCGGATACTAGTAAGTCGTCCATGGTACTAATATCGTTGTTGTTCATGAAAACGAGCCCGTTGGCAAACTTTCCTGCGGAATTGCTCCTCGTAGATCCCATTGTTGTTGCTTTTTGTAGCAATGCTGTAGCTGACATTTGAGATTTGCTTGTTTCATTGTTGCAATACATTGAATTCGCCATGTTCCCGGTATTGCTGTTGTCTGAATTCTCCTCTTTTAGTGCTCTTGATGATGATGCTCCAGACATGTTTGTAGTAGTATTTGCGGATTGAATCATTTCAGCTGACAACAAAGTAGAATTGTTGTCAATAAGCTCATGACCATTTAATTGAAAAGCGCCAATATCCTGTCCCAACATTGTGGGGAACGGGGTCATGTCTCCGATGGATTGAGGAGTATTCAACAGCGAGGAGCTGTTGATTAGTTCGTAGTTCAAAGTTGCTGATGGAACTGGTGGATTAAATTTGGAACTTTCATCTGTTAATGCATCACAGAAAGCCCTATGAGTGATAAAGCTGTCCTTCCTGTTTAATTCATATACAAACAAATCTCATTATACTTGATAAAATATCATTTCGTAAAATACAATGGTACTAAAAATTGTGGTGAGCATCCATTCTAGTATAATTTAAGGCCCGTCAATCTTGAATATGATTAAGATTGTGTATAGGGTACAAAATGAATACCTGCAAAATAGTGTTCCACACTGGCATTTATACTCCTTAGTCCCACATATCTTACTATGGGCCTTCCAATCTGACTGAACCGCATATTTCTTTGAACACTTCTCGCACTTCCATTTCTTCTCACCATGTTTTCTGAAGTAGTGCTTCTTTATCCCGGTAAGATCTCCGAGGGCTCTCGAAGGGTCATGGTGGACACAGCTCTCCTCCGGACACAAGTACACTTTCTTTTTCATTTCTTTGTTTGTTCTTTGCTTTAGCTTCCATGGAAGATTATGACCTCTTCTATGCAGCTGCAAGTTTTGGTCTCTCTGAAAACCCTTGTTACATATTTCACAAAGAAACCGATTCGTCGCCATTAAAGACTTCGGTGACAAAGCTATAACTTCTGCATCTGGATCTTCTCTCATGCATTCGAAGAAGCATAAATAATCAAATTAAGTTATCATAGTAAGGTGGAACTAGCTAGTTAGTGTGTGTGTGTGTGTGTTTTCAAAGTATACTTACCTGGTGTGCCTGCAAGATTTCTCTTTCTTTTAGCAGATGGAATGGAAGTAGGGTTAGGGTTTGAATTTGGATTTGGTTCTTGAATAAACTCTGCAGATGATGAAAGGCCATCAGGAGACATCATATTGGAGCTGAATTTGAGAACAAAGTCCTGTGAAAACTGAAAATTCTCTACAATAATTTTGGTGCCTTGCTAGCTAGATGTTAGTAGAGCTTTATGTTATATCTAAAAAAGTAAGAGACCAGGATAAAGTAGACAAGTTGGGATCTATCATCCCGGACAAACCCAGCAGTGATCCAAAAATCCAAATTTGGGGTATATTATCCCAAATTCTCCTCTTCCAAATCGAGATACAAATTTGGATCAATGAATAATACTATCCAAATTTGGATCAGTGAATAGTGATGATGCAAATTTGGATTGGTTAGTTTAATATTAAAATAATGATTTTGTTATTTATATATTTTTAGTTTATTAGATTCAAAATTGATTTATGAATTTTTAATTATTTAATTAATAATAGTACATAATTAATAAAATGAATGTGTTCTTCGTTAACTTTGAACACAAATTTAATATTATTTATGTATATTAAAAAGTTTATATCTTTAGTTTATTTAATTTATTAAATATAATATAAATAGTTAATAAAAATTAAACATTAAACTTAAGATTAAATAGTTTGATATAATATTTATGTAATATAATATGTAAATACTAATTTAGATCAAAATTTGGATCACGTTGCTGGAGTTGGTCAAAAATTTGGATCAATTATTGATTCAAATTTGAATTTTTGGATCACAAGTGGTGGAGAAGGCCTTAGAGCAAGTCCAATGCTAGATGTTAAATAGCTATAGCTATTGCTATAATTTAGCATCAAAAAGTGTAAATAGAACTTCAACTCCAATGCTAGTTGCATTTTACATTCAATTAATTCCAAATTTAGCTATTTTTTTGTTTCTCTCTCCTATCTTTCATTTAAAGTACATCACATACAATTCATATATGGTTAAATGATGATGTGGCATGGATGCATAAATGCATCATTGGTTTCAAATTTAGAACCAAGGATGCATTTATGCATATTTGCATCCAATTATAGCATCCTTTAGAGTTGGATTTTTTAGCATTTGATGCTATAATATAACAATAGAACCAAGAATAACATTGCATTGGACTTGCTCTTACAAGCTAAGCTAGGCTAGTCTACCCACCAGCTTCTCATCCTCAATTATTCTATCGCAAAAAGTCTTCCCCTCACTTTTATTTGAATCTTGAAAAAAATAGTCTTTCAAAGTTAGCTAAAAAGGAATATATAGTTTAATCCCTTTCCTCTCAATTTGATTGAGTTCTCTTTCACTGTTTCTATCGCACACGCAGTATGTTAATTGTATGTACATGTCTATGTCTTTTTTGTTAGAATATCATGCAAGGGCCGGTTGATACCGGTTATTTAAGATGATATTGAAGCTTCCGTATAAATCTTAAATTCGACTCGTTGTCAGTTTAAAATTAAATTTATTATGAACACGAATACGAAAATAGGAGCAAACGAACGCACACCACTAAACAAGCAAGATAACTTGCAAGACCATAGAGAGAACTTCCTTCTTGTTAGATGTATCTGAATTTGGATGTTGCAATTAATATATATATATATATATATATATATATATAGGGGCTACTCCAATACAAACCTCCTTAAAATACAAACCTACAAACCAAGCATAATCTAATATTTCAAGCTAATCTAATGACCAAACTAGGGGTACCCCAATACAAAAAATGCTTAAAATAATTGGCTCTATCCAACAAAAAAAATAAAATAAAATAAAAAAAATTCACTGTTCACGTGATGACGTGGTAGTGGATTTCACTGGTTAACGGTGCTTCGCACCTTCTTGTACGGCGCTTCGCGCCTTTATCATTCTAAAGTTGTAAGGAATGGCAATCAATGGTAAAGGCAATAGACGATTGACGGGTGTGTCGAGAGCCTTCGGCCCTCATGACTATTTAACTCATCCGTTTACTGTCTTAAATGCTTCGCATTTCCACGGCAAGTTTTTTTTTTTTTTTTTTTTTTTTTATGGAAATAGCCAATTATTTTAAGCATTTTTTGTGAAGGTACCTTTGGCGGGAACCTTAGAATAAATGAAATATAATTAATTTATTGTTGGTTTGTAGGTTTGTATTTTAAAAGTGATTTGTATTTGAGCACTTGCCTATATATATAGGTTGGTGGTCAATTGCATACGTATGTTGCAACATACCGTACTACACACCCGTACCGCAGAAAGTTTTTACGGTATGTAGAGAGATGGACCCCTGTTATTTCCCAGTTATGCACCACGAGATTGTAGAAGGGGGGTTGAATACAATCTCAACTAAATTCTTTCGAAATGATGAGGCTTAGATCAAACTGTTATAATAACAGAAAGAAAAACAAGATAAACAAATTATCTAATCATACATACAGCACGAGATATAAAAAATCTCAGGTGGGTTGGTGATATGGGCTGAAAATAAGCCCTAAAGACACATTTAATGAGGCATTAATTAGACCCTGAATGGTCCAAACATGGGGCCCACCAGATGGGCCCAAAACCCCTATTATAATATTAATTTCGTAATTAATATTGGGGGAAATAAACAGCTCAGCAAATAAGAGTTGGATAAGGATAATATCCCTTTCAGACTTATCCTATAAGGCATCCAATTCAATATGGAAACTGATTCCTACAAGGAATAGATCTAGAACTTTCCTCAAAGACTTTTCTACCAAGTCTCTAACTCCTACCATAATTCTAAAGGCTTCTCAGCCTATATAAAGGGCCTGACCCCTCATCTCAGAACTACGTTTTCTTGGCTTGATTCTCTAATACAGAGATACGTAGGCATTCTGTGAGGACCGTTTAGTCTCGAACGCAGAAGCAGCCATTAAAGCTCGAAGCTCAACCACCCTAGCATTAATTACAAATCGTAAATTAGTTTTTATTCCACAACATTTGGCGCCGTCTGTGGGAAGAAGACATCAACCATGGTTCAAACACGAAGAACAACATCAACTGAGGCCATACCTCTTAGCACTGCTCCACCTGCTGTCTCTGATCCGCTCGTCACCGCTGAGGGAGGACAATTACCCCCACCAACAGGGACGGTCATTCAACCTCTAACCTCTCAACCCTCAGGGACGATTCCCCATGTTGAAGGAACTGTGGCTATTCCTCAAAACCGAGAAACTAACCCTCTTCAGATGGTGGTTTCTCCTCTTGATAGCGCTGGTCGTACGCTACCTCCGGGGGTACAGATCCACACCACGGATCTCCCTTTGAACACCAACCCGATGTATGGGCTGCCTAATTATCCCCCTCAACGTAGGGAACCTGGACCGAGCGGTCATGCCTTACAGATCCGAGATCGGGAGTACAATGATTACTCTGGTCCCTATTCTGATGATTCAACTTCTGAGGATGACAATGATGATCGTGATGAAGCCCCGAGGAGGCGACGTGCTAGTAAAGAACCTCGAAGGAGGTCCCAAAGAATCCAGGATGAACCTCCACAAACGGCCGAGGAAAGGATTAAGGCTCATGAGGCAGAGATCCAAAGGCTGAAGGACGATATTGCTAGAGAGCAAGCAAGGCGAAGTCTGATTCAACCTCCTCCAGTTACAGGGAGAATTCCCATTATAAATCTGGAGAGGCCCTCAAGGAGGCAACGAAGGGCCGATGCCCCGATTGAAAAATCAACAAGGGTGGAGACCCCCAAAAGTAACCCTAGGGATCTGATGCCCCTTGGGGATCCTGATGATCCTACACCTCCGTTCACTGAGGAGGTAATGAATGCTCGCATCTCAAGGAAGTTCAAGATGCCGACAATTAAGGCCTATGATGGAACGGGCGATCCCGCAAACCATGTTAGGACATTCTCAAACGCATTGCTGTTGCAGCCTGCAAGCGATGCTTTAAAGTGTAGGGCGTTCCCTCAAACCTTGTCTGGTATGGCTCAAAGGTGGTATAGCCGCTTACCTGCAAACTCAATCGGCTCGTTCAAAGAGCTGAGCGCCGCCTTTGTCAGCCAGTTTATTAGTGGGAGAGTTCATGAAAAAAGTTCTGCATCCCTTATGTATGTGGTACAGGGGAAGAACGAGAATCTGAGAGATTACCTCAAGCGGTTCACCAAGGAGACGCTGAATATTACTGATCTGGAAAATAAGGTGGCCATGGTAGCCTTGGAACACGGAACCACAGATCTCTTCTTTAAAAGGTCTTTGGCAAAACACCCTCCTGAAAATATGGCCGAGCTCCAACGGAGGGCCGATAAATATATCAAGGCCGAAGACAGCATGAAGAAGGATACCACAGGAAGCAATGGCAAGGGTTCTAACGATTCGAAGAAACGAAAGCAAGAGCAAGAGTACGATGCTAGGGACAAGTATCCCCGGACTAGCAAGGATTCTGATTCACCCCCGAAGAAGAATTTGGGATCAAGATTCAACGACTATGCGAGACTGAATGCTCCTAGGAGTCAGATCTTGCTAGATATTGAGAAGGATAAAGATTTCCGATGGCCGAAGCCACTTAGGGGTGATCCCACAAAAAGAAACAAGGATCAATACTGTAGGTACCACCGTGATGTGGGTCATGATACAGATAATTGTAGACAGTTAAAAGATGAGATTGAGTTCTTAATCCGAAAAGGAAAGCTGAGCAGGTTCACGAAGAATGATGATCGTGGAACCCAAAGAAGGGATAATGACAGAAGAGATAACGATCGTGATCGTGATCGTGATCGTAACCCACAGCCCCGAGGTCCAGTTGTTAATATGATTTGGGGAGGCCCGACAGCGGCCGGCACGACTCGAAACTCTCGAAAAGCATATGCCAGAGAAGTAATGCACATTGTGGGGGAAGCCCCAAAACGTGCCAAGACTGAAACAGTTATTGGGTTTGATGATTCAGATCTCGAAGGGGTAAAGTTCCCCCATGACGACCCGTTGGTCATAACTCCTGTAATTGGAAACTCGGAGGTAAAACGAGTCTTGATCGACAATGGAGCTTCTGTTGATATCTTGTTTCACGATGCGTTTGTGAAAATGGGGTACACCGATTCTCAGTTGACCCCCACCAACATGCCAATCTACGGATTTAATGGAGTTGAGTCCAAGGTTGAAGGGACTATTCAGTTACCCATGACGATTGGACAGGAACCTAGAGAAGCTACTCAGATGCTGAATTTTCTTGTGATCAAGGCATCCTCGACCTATAACGCGATCCTAGGAAGGACTGGACTTCATGCATTCAAGGCTGTGGCCTCCACATATCACATGAAGATTAAGTTTCCAACCAGGAATGGTGTTGGAGAACAAAAGGGTGATCAGAAGATGGCAAGAAGTTGTTATGTATCCGCGTTAAGGGCTGATGGAATCGGGGGGCAGGTACTTCCGATCGAAGACATGGATGTCCGTGGTGATGATGAACATAGAGGAAAGCCAGCGGAGGACTTAATACCTATTCCTCTGGAGCTAGGCGACCCTGAAAAGGTGACTTATATAGGAGCCTCTCTGAAGGAACCCCTGAAGGGCAAATTGATAGCATTCTTGCAAGAAAATAGCGATGTGTTTGCCTGGACAGCAGCTGATATGCCAGGGATTGATCCCCAACTTATAACTCACAGATTGAATGTCGATCCTAATCGAAAGATAATACAGCAGAAGAAGAGGAACTTTGCACCTGAAAGGCAAGAGGCCATAAAGCAGGAAGTGGAAAAGCTCTTAGAAGCTGGGTTTATTGAAGAGATTCAGTTTCCAGAATGGTTGGCTAACCCTGTGATGGTCAAGAAAGCCAACGGTACGTGGAGGATGTGTATAGACTTCACCGACTTGAATGATGCATGCCCTAAGGATTGCTTCCCTTTACCTAGGATAGACATGTTAATAGATGCCACAACTGGACATGAGATGCTGAGCTTCATGGATGGGTTCAGCGGCTACAATCAGATTAAGATGCACAAGGATGACGTCCCTAAGGTATCTTTCATAACTGACTTTGGTGTTTTCTGCTATCTTGTTATGGCTTTCGGTCTAAAAAATGCAGGAGCTACTTACCAGCGACTGGTGAATAAGATATTCGCCCATCTAATTGGAAAAACCATGGAGGTCTATGTTGATGACATGCTAGTCAAGAGCCTGTTCAAGGCAGACCACATTAAGCACCTCAGAGAGGCATTCGAAGTGCTGAGGCACCACAAAATGATGTTGAATCCAGCCAAGTGTGCCTTTGGCGTTGGATCAGGAAAATTTTTGGGTCTGATGGTTTCAAAGAGAGGCATAGAGGCCAACCCTGACAAGATTAAGGCAATCTTAGACATGGAGCCACCACGCTCTATAAGAGATGTGCAGAAGTTGACAGGCCGTGTAGCGGCTTTAGGAAGATTCATCTCCAAGTCTGGTGATAAATGCTTGCCGTTCTTTCAAGCATTGAAGAAGGTGAAAAATTTTGAGTGGACCCCTGAGAGCCAAGAGGCCTTTGAACAATTGAAGAAGTACATGGTTGAAGCCCCGTTGCTGGCCAAACCTAGTCCTGGGGAGACTCTTTATCTATACCTGGCGGTATCTGAGCAAGCGTTGAGCGCCGTTCTTATTCGAGAAGAAAAGAAAGTCCAGAAACCTATCTATTATGTGAGCAAGATATTGCACGGGGCTGAGTTGAATTACTCTCCCATTGAGAAGTTCGCTTTGGCTTTGATAACAGCCTCGAGGAAGTTACGCCCGTACTTCCAGGCACATAAGATTGAAGTCCTGACGGACCAACAGTTGAGAAACATATTGCATAGCCCAAAGGCTAGTGGAAGGCTAATCAAGTGGGCAATCGAACTTGGAGAATTTGACATCACGTATAAGCCTCGAACAGCCATTAAGGCTCAGGCATTGGCTGACTTCGTGGTTGAATGCACCATTAGCAACCAAGAAGTCGGGGGGCAGGAGACAATAACAACCCCTGAGAAGCAAGATAAAGATGGAGAACTTGAACCTGATCAGAAGGAATATTGGGTGCTCTATTTTGATGGAGCATCAAAAACAAAATCTAGTGGCGCAGGCTTAGTGTTGCAAAGCCCCGATGGGTTTACAGTCGAATATGCTTTGAAGTTGGATTTCCAGACAACTAACAATGAAGCTGAGTATGAGGCCTTGATAGCTGGTTTAGGCTTGGCCAGAATCATGAGAGTCAAGAACCTCAAAGTTTGTGGAGATTCAAGATTAGTAGTCTCTCAAGTGAATGGTGAATTTGAGGCCAAGGATGAAACTATGGCAAAGTATCTGCGAGTTGTGAAAGCTGTCATGACTCAGTTTGATGAGTGTTATGTAGAACACATTCCGAGAGAAGAGAACGTTAAGGCCGATGCCCTATCCCAGTTCGCTTCTTCCGAAATAGAAAACTATGCAGGGAGTGTTTACTTCCAGGTCTTGAAGGCCCCGACTATCAACTCAAAATTAGTGGCACCAATTGATGTGGGAAGCTGTTGGATAGATCCTATCAAAGCTCACCTAGAAACTGGTTGGCTCCCCGGCAATGCCTTGGAGGCACGAAAGCTGTCCGTGAGAGCATTAAGATATGCCTTGATCGAGGGCGTTCTTTACAAAAGATCTTTCGTTATCCCGTACTTGAAATGTTTGAGGCCCCAAGAGGCAAGGGAAGCTTTGGAAGAAGTTCATGAAGGAATTTGTGGGCAGCACTTGGGGGGCAGAGCCCTAGCTCACAAAATAACTCGTTTGGGATTCTATTGGCCAGAAATGCTGGCCGATGCACAGAGCTATGTCAAGCGGTGCGATCGATGCCAGAAGCATGCTCCGATAGTAAGGCAGCCGCCTGAGATGTTAACATCGGTTAACTCCCCTATTCCATTCGCGATGTGGGGAATGGATATACTTGGTCCCTTCCCCGTAGCTTCAGCACAAAGGAAGTTTCTGATAGTGGCCATTGATTACTTCACTAAGTGGATTGAGGCTAAACCTCTAGCCAAGATAACCACCAAACAAGTTGCCCAGTTCTTTTGGGAGAATATAATTTGCAGGTATGGAATCCCTCGAATTTTGGTGACAGACAATGGGACACAGTTCAATAATGAAGAGTTCAAGAAATATTGTGAGGAGAATGCAATTGAGCTTCGTTTTACCTCCGTGGCTCATCCACAAGCCAACGGGCAAGCTGAGGTAGCTAATCGAATTATCCTTGATGGACTGAAGAAGAGGGTTGAACGCTCTAGAAACACTTGGGTAGATGAGTTGCTGCCCATACTATGGGCATACCGTACCACTTGTAAAGTGACCACTGGAGCAACCCCGTTCCTGCTGGCTTACGGAGCTGAGGCAGTTGTGCCTTTGGAGATCATGCAAGCGTCACCTCGAGTTGAGGCTTTTGAACCAGAAACTAACGAAGAGGGCATGAGACTCGCCCTAGATCTGATTGACGAAGTCAGGGATGAGGCAAACGCTAGAAATGTGGAACATCAAAAGAAAGCATCCTTTTATTACAACCATAGAGTTAAGGAAAGGTTCTTTCGACAAGGCGACCTGGTTCTAAGGAAGATCGAGGCTTCTGGAGTCGGCCAGAAGGGAAAGCTAGCCCCTAATTGGGAAGGGCCGTATCGAGTCAAGAAGACGTTGGGACGAGGATCATATAAGTTGGAGACCTTGGACGGGGTTGAGGTGCCCCGTACTTGGCATGCTTTGAACCTCAAAGTTTATTATGTATAAGCTATCCTTGCATGGATTCAGCTTTCTATCTATTTATTATGAGGAGTAGAAATAAGGTTCGATGAAACCATTTCAGGGCTTTACGCCCCGAGTAGGACAATAATGAGATATGTAAGGGTCAAACCCATTTCAGATTATTAATGCAAGGTTTGTTTCCCTTCAATGATTTTGTGATTTTGTTTATGTACCAAGCACCTGTTGAGTGTGAGTCTAGGAAGGACAAGTACCGAAAACAAGTAAACAAACTAATGAGGAAACAAATGCATAAATAAAGACCCCGAAGGGCCAACAGTTAAGTTACATCAACAAGATAGATAAAAGTTTGGTCCCCAAGGACCGTGAATGAAATCTAGACAAATAAAGCCACATCTGGCTAACAAGGCCATGCAAGGCCACGAACTAACTCCAGCTACTCCTCCCCAGAACCCTCTTCTCCAGACTCCTCACCGCCGCTCTCCTCTTCCTCACTCTCCTCCTCTGAGTCTTCGCTGGAATCACCACCGGACTCTGCTATTACCATTGGCTGAGCTCTAGCAACTTTGGCTCCTTTTCCCTCGGAAGATGAAGAAGAAGTAGAACTGCCCTCGTTCCGGATTAGCCTTTTCCCAGGGATGGGTTGGCGAACTACTCCAACCTTCTTTGCAGGCAGGACTTTCTTCCCACGGGAGCCAGAAGAATGTGAGTCTTGGCTAGCAGCGGGAACAACCCCCTTTGAGTTGGAACCGGAACGACGGTGACTGCCTCTGGAACCGGATCCTGATGCCTGGGGAACAATTTTAGTTCCCGAACCAGAAGCTAGGTTAACCGGGAGGGCACCCCAATTTGGGCAAGGAAAGTCTGCTGGATTGACAACAGATGGATGCCTATGATTCACAGCGTTAATAGCCTTCTCCCAACCAACAGACATGTTGAAGGGACGCACCTCATCATCATGATCATCAATGAGCTTGAGGAAATCTTCAGACCTATGGTAGGCCTGGATCACCTTGTCTGCATCAGAGGCCTTCTTTCTGGCTAGAGAAGCAAGCTGTTTGCGGGCAGATGCGGCGTTGGCCTCAGCTCGAACAACTTGGGAGTGTAGATCGTCAATCTCTTCCCGGAACCTCATGGAGTCATTTCTCAAGCTAACATTTTCGTCCCTAAAGGCCCGGCCATGGGTCGAAATGGTTTGAAAATAGGCGTTGGCCTGCAACAAGGAAATAAGTGAGCCACAAGGAATATGCAGAATTGAAATCAATGACAATGTCAAACTTAACAGAAGGAATTTCATACCTGATACAAGGCCTGTGCGCCCATGAGTTGAGACTCATCCAGCTTGTCACCTGCATGCATTGTCGCTTGGTCAGGCGGAGTGATGGAAAGCTTGGACCAGTCTAGGGCCAGATGAGGACTCCCGAAGACCGAGTCTTGTTCGCAGATGCCCCAAGGAGGTATGAAAGGAGTCCGGACATCCCCGTCAGCGTTTCGGGATCGTTTACCACCTTGAGAACAACGCTCCAAGAAATTAGGGATGTGAGGCTTAGTTGGATTCAGCTTCTCTTCAGCCCTTTTCTGCATCCTCTTGGTAACAGTTGGCCGGTTCTCGGGACGATTATCAATCTCCTCAGCAGCTGAAATACAAAGAGAAAAACATCGGTATAAGAACAAACAGAGTTCACAATAAGTTCAAGTAAGAAAGTTACCCTCAATGGAAAGAAAGCTAAGGCCAGCCCCAATGAGATTCTTTTCGTTTAAAATAGTTTTATAGTGTGTGCGACCGTCGTCAGCAAGAAGCCTATCCCGGTCCAACAATTCCGGATCAGAAAGGTCACACACGAAGTGGGAACTATCTTCGACAGACCCGAATTTCTTCACAAAGAAGTTGCCCCAATCACCGCCCTTCCATTCAAGAACTACAAACTCCCTTTCCCAGAAATGTTGTGAATCTGGAAAGGAGAAGGGATTCACCATGTGTGGAAGCTTGGCTCGGTGCTTGAGGCTCACCCATCCTTTTTTGGATTCAGAAGAGTTGCTGGCCCCGAAGATACTTCGAAACATTGTGGTTGTCGGATGAATCCCCAGCTTCCGACACCTTATCAAGAAAATAGAAATGTACCTCCAGGCGTTGGGATACAATTGACAGGGGTGGATTTGATATTCAGCCAGCAGCCTAATAATAAAATTATCAACCGGGAACCTGAACCCAGCATCTAAGGCACCCCAGTAAACACAGATCCTTTCAGGATGCCAGTTGCAAGTTCTATCTGATGGACTCGGGAGACGAACCTGGATGGCACTTGGAAAGTGATAAGACTCCCTTATCTTCTGAACGTCCCGTTCCGACAATTTACTGGAACTATTAAAAGAATCTAGACTAGAGCAGTTGGGAAATGTATCCCTCATGATATTTAGAAGTTCTAGCAAGGATTCGAATCTATGTTCAACATATGTAGGAGGTTGAATTCTTTCTTTACCTTTGGCAGTCCTCATTTTACTCCTCTTTGACATGGCTTCCATCATGGAGACCGGGGGAGCCATTGGTTGATCACCTTCCGACATCTTGATGCAGGAGCTGAAACTTGATCTTGAATCTGAAACTTGATCTTGAAGCTCGAACTGGATCTTGTGGCTTGAACCTAAGAGAACTTAAGAATCTGAAAGCTCAGAAATGAAGAAGTGAATGGAAATGAAGGCTACTTCTCCTCTTTTATAGAAAATACATGACCTGGTACATCAGGTTGAATCTCAGCTCGGTTCGTGTTAACAGGTCATCTATCGTTTCCAGACGAAAAAGGACGGAAATTATCCACGTTATACAGAAAGAATCGTTATAATTCATATCTGTCGGAAAAGAAATAGCTGAAATATTTACTGCATGGATGTTGTACTTAAAGAGATAAACAACGAGTTTAATCTTAAACACGAGGTTAGTAGTGCTAATCCTGAATTAAGGTGTAATCCCGATAGAAGTCACGATTGACCAAAATACTAAACCTAGGATCAGCTTCTGAATCCCTAGGATCGAGATTCAGCTTCTGAATCCTTGAAAGTCACGGATGACCAAAAAACCAACCTAGGATCGAGATTCAGCTTCTGAATCCCTAGGATCGAGATTCAGCTTCTGAATCCTTGAAAGTCACGGATGACCAAAAAACAACCTAGGATCGAGATTCAGCTTCTGAATCCCTAGGATCGAGATTCAGCTTCTGAATCCTTGAAAGTCACGGATGACCAAAAAACCAACCTAGGATCAAGATTCAGCTTCTGAATCCCTAGGATCGAGATTCAGCTTCTGAATCCTTGAAAGTCACGGGTGACCAAAAAACAACCTAGGATCGAGATTCAGCTTCTGAATCCCTAGGATCGAGATTCAGCTTCTGAATCCTTGAAAGTCACGGATGACCAAAAAACAACCTAGGATCGAGATTCAGCTTCTGAATCCCTAGGATCGAGATTCAGCTTCTGAATCCTTGAAAGTCACGGATGACCAAAAAACCAACCTAGGATCAAGATTCAGCTTCTGAATCCCTAGGATCGAGATTCAGCTTCTGAATCCTTGAAAGTCACGGGTGACCAAAAAACCAACCGAGGATCGAGATTCAGCTTCTGAATCCTTCGAAATGGTCGACCACAACACCCGAAGGAGCCATGGCCGACCACCTTGCAGCCGACCAAGGCACATTCAGATGCCCCGGCCGACCACCTTGCAGCCGACCAAGGCAAATTCAGGAGCCCCGGCCGACCACGAGCTAGCCGACCAAGGCAAATTCAGGAGCCCCGGCCGACCAGCCCTCAGCCGACCAGGTGCCGGCCGACCACCTGGGGTCAAGGCCCTCCAGCCGACCAGGTGTCAGCCGACCACCTTGGTTGGAGGCCCTTCGGCCGACCAGGAGCTAGCCGACCACAAGCTAGCCCTCGATCCGGCCGATCGCGGGTCAGCTTGTGGTCCTGAATCTTGGTTTTTCAGCAATTCTCGGGCAGCTTCTGAACCTGAATCTTGATTTTTTCAGGTGCACCGTTTAGTACCGTTTAGTACCGTTTAGTGTCGTTTAGTGCCGTTTAGCACCGTTTATCGCCGTTTAGCGTCGTTTAACATTGTTTAAACGTCGTTTAAGGCTGTTTAGCACCGTTTAGTGTCGTTTAGTGTCGTTTAGCACCGTTTAGTGCCGTTTAGCGCCGTTTATCGCTGTTTAGCGTCGTTTAACATTGTTTAAACGTCGTTTAAGGCTGTTTAGCACCGTTTAGTGTCGTTTAGTGTCGTTTAGCACCGTTTAGTGCCGTTTAGCGCCGTTTATCGCCGTTTAGCGTCGTTTAACATCGTTTAAACGTCGTTTAAGGCTGTTTAGCACCGTTTAGTGTCGTTTAGTGTCGTTTAGCACCGTTTAGTGCCGTTTAGCGCCGTTTATCGCCGTTTAGCGTCGTTTAACATCGTTTAAACGTCGTTTAAGGCTGTTTAGCACCGTTTAGTGTCGTTTAGTGCCGTTTAGCACCGTTTATCGCCGTTTAGCGTCATTTAACATTGTTTAAACGTCGTTTAAGGCTGTTTAGCACCGTTTAGTGTCGTTTAGTGCCGTTTAGCACCGTTTAGTGCCGTTTAGCGCCGTTTATCGCTGTTTAGCGTCGTTTAACATTGTTTAAACGTCGTTTAAGGCTGTTTAGCACCGTTTAGTGTCGTTTAGTGTCGTTTAGCACCGTTTAGTGCCGTTTAGCGCCGTTTATCGCCGTTTAGCGTCGTTTAACATCGTTTAAACGTCGTTTAAGGCTGTTTAGCACCGTTTAGTGTCGTTTAGTGTCGTTTAGCACCGTTTAGTGCCGTTTAGCGCCGTTTATCGCCGTTTAGCGTCGTTTAACATCGTTTAAACGTCGTTTAAGGCTGATTAGCACCGTTTAGTGTCGTTTAGTGCCGTTTAGCGCCGTTTATCGCCGTTTAGCGTCGTTTAACATCGTTTAAACGTCGTTTAAGGCTGTTTAGCACCGTTTAGTGTCGTTTAGTGTCGTTTAGCACCGTTTAGTGTCGTTTAGTGCCGTTTAGCACCGTTCAATGCTACTGGCACAATCTAGCGTCGTTGTAAACGCGTCGGTCGCTCCACGCTTTACGTCAAAAACGATATCAAAGATAAACCCTGACCCGAGTCTCGAAAAAGGCCGTTAAAACTTCGAGGAAAACCTGATCAGTTTTCCTAGAAGTTGGGGGGCAAATGATATGGGCTGAAAATAAGCCCTAAAGACACATTTAATGAGGCATTAATTAGACCCTGAATGGTCCAAACATGGGGCCCACCAGATGGGCCCAAAACCCCTATTATAATATTAATTTCGTAATTAATATTGGGGGAAATAAACAGCTCAGCAAATAAGAGTTGGATAAGGATAATATCCCTTTCAGACTTATCCTATAAGGCATCCAATTCAATATGGAAACTGATTCCTACAAGGAATAGATCTAGAACTTTCCTCAAAGACTTTTCTACCAAGTCTCTAACTCCTACCATAATTCTAAAGGCTTCTCAGCCTATATAAAGGGCCTGACCCCTCATCTCAGAACTACGTTTTCTTGGCTTGATTCTCTAATACAGAGATACGTAGGCATTCTGTGAGGACCGTTTAGTCTCGAACGCAGAAGCAGCCATTAAAGCTCGAAGCTCAACCACCCTAGCATTAATTACAAATCGTAAATTAGTTTTTATTCCACAACAGTTGGCTTGAAAGCTTAATCCACCTGATGGTTGTATTTGAAGATAATTCTCTATGTAAAAATACACAGCTGCGGATTACAAAGTTTTAGTGTTTACAAGAAAACCTAAAGCTATCAGCCTTGTCATCGGTGTTTTCTTCTCTACCAAAACTATGTTGCTCATACAGCTTATTTAAACTATATGAAGACAAGTAAAAGTTACATGAAATGTGATGATACATTTCTGGTATAACTTGTCACACACACATGCTCGAAGTGGTAACCATTTCTGGAATTATCTTGAAAGTCTTCTTTACTTGATTTGGACAATCCCAGCATTCTTCAAGTCAGTGTATGTTTCTTTCTTCAAAAGTAACTAAGTTCTTGAAATGACTTAGCTTCCAAGCCACGTGATGCTTTATGTGTAACGACTGGGAAAATTACGTGTATTTTATTCTGTTAAAATATGTTTTTAGTTGATTTTATTGTGTTTTTATTTAATTTTTAATGCATTTAAACACATTATAATTTTTATTAAATAGGAAAATCATACCATACGTGTTATGTGACTTCTGTGTAGCATAGATTATTTTATTTTATTTTTCTGTAATTTTTATATTTTTAGAATACAATTATTTTGCATTTTAAATTCCGGAACCAGCCCCTATACTGAATCTGAGACCCTGTTTTTGATACCAATATTTTTATAAAATGGTAGGATGTATAAAAATGAATTTTGTTGTAATTTTTGTAATATTCACAATTTTTGGGAAATTTTGGCATATATATTATAATTGTTTAAAATTAAAAATATTACATTTTTTATCTCATAAAAATTATTTTTAAGGCTTAATAATTTTAATTAGCGGCTAAAAATATTTTTGGAGTATTAATTTTCAGATTAGTATAAATAGCTAATTTTCTTATTAATTATTTAATAAAATCAGAAAAATCAGTTTTAATTATTATTTTCTGAAAATTCTGGAAAATAGTGTTCTTGGTGTTCTTCAGGATCAAAGCGACTTTTGAAGGTGATTCTGTTATTCAAATTCTTCATATGAGTAATCAAATTGAATGGCATGACATGTTCTATCTGATTATGTGAGTGTTTGAATCCAAAAATGCCTTGTTCGAAATTTTTTAATTTTATTTGTTATATTCGAATTTCTTGAATTAATTGTGGATTGTATACTGATTTGCTGTTGTTGTGGTTAGTTCCTATAGATTGTATATAATCTCAGGAGTGTAGTGATAATTTTTGTTTGATTTTATCTAGCCTAGAACTCGAAGTCGAGTTTTTAGTGTGGGTAAAATTTTTTATTTTAATTTCCGGATTCTTGGATGTTTTTCTGCTGTTGTTGATGATTTGTATAGTTTGTACAAGTCCCAAGCTTCATTTTGGTATATTAAACGTTCGATTTGGTTAAGAAACGAGTGAATTCAAGTTTTGGCCGGTGAGTTCGCCGGATTTCTTTTGATTTTGGCCGGATTCTGAGTTCGGTTAGTGTTAGGATGGAACGAATGGTACCATCGTGTTTAGGACACGATTTGGAACGATTTTGGTATGTAAAACGTACCAAACGGTACGATTTTGTGGCTCGTCGGAAAATTTTTCCGGTCGCCGGTTTCTGGAAAACAGCCATTAACGGCGATGAGTGTTCTTCAAGAATTCATACGAAGAACACTGGAGATGGTGATGAACAGTACTCGTTTAATCTTCAAAAACCTAAAAACCATTTCTAAAAACTGATTTTGGAAAATTATTTACAAAATTATTTATAAATTCGAATTTTATTTTCAGAAATTCGAAAAATACTTTTAAAAATTCGAAAAAATCATTTTTAAATTTTGAAAAATTATTTTTAATTTCGAAAAATAGTTTTAAAATTTTAATAAATTATTTTTAATTCGACATATTATTTTATTTGATTATTTTAAATCTATTTAGCTAATATTTTAATTAATTTAAATTGATTGGTTAATTAATAATAATCAATTAATTTAATTAATTAAATATTATTTAAATATGATGAAAAATAATCAAATTTAATTATTTTGAAAAATAAAATAATTTATTTATTTTATAAATATTATTTTACCTTTAATATTTATTTCCTTATTTGTTTAAAATGAAATAAAATTGTTCTAAAATTCTAAAAATAATCCGGGAAGGGTAAAAATAGTTTTAAAATTCTAAAATTGATTCTAAAACCGGATTAAGTAATTAGAAAAATATTTCAATGACCCAATAATTATCTGTAGGGTTTTAAATTATCCTTTTTAATCCAAAAAGGGTAATTTAAATTCTTTAAAATTCCGAAGAATGTTCTAAAAATGTTTATAATGGTTCTAAAAATACCTTGAGTGTTCTTTTATATGGTGAGTCATATCTGCTATGTGAATTACGTGTTTGATTACTCTGTACATGTTACTATTTGATTTAAAATATTTAGTCGGTAGCCATACAACGTACGGGTAGACCCTAGAACCGAGGTTTGATCAGTAATTGACCTTGTACCTAACCAGATATTTGAAATAGCATGTTTTATTGTAGAAGTGGGAGAAACCCTAGCTAGTGGGCAGAGTTACCTGCAGTATTTCTAGAAGTGAGAAAACCCTAGCCAGACAGCATAAATTACCAGCAGTATATCCAGGCAAGTATTTTCTCCCTTGATCATCTTAAACACTTTTATCTTATGTTTCATTGATTCATATCATGACAAATAGTTATTGTTCAGAGCTATTTGTGATTCTTAAATATTTTTGTGCGAACAAAGTTACTTGATATTGGTACCCTTGATGTGGGGAATTGTTTAAGATAAACTCTTCATATCCTTATTATCGTAGTAAATAATAAGGATGTGAACTGTTTGTGAAACTAAGCATTTCCTGTTGAATTCGGAAATTGCTCTATTGGATTTGGAAAATGATAAAGCGTAGGAGGCCATGATAGCTGTCATGGTCCAGCAATATTTAAGGAGGATATGGTAACCATTCCATCTTCCTATAGGCTAACATTACTTGCCTATTTTGGTACCCTCATGAAATCCGGATTATACACACGGGTATAGCTGTACCAGTGGAGTATAAAAGGTCCCATTGCTTTTGAACCTGATCAGGGGGCAATGGTGTTTCAGTTATGTATATCCAATCCATATCGCCCGAATGGCTATTATATATTGTGAGTTGACAAATGATTCAGTTCTATGTCATGTCGAATGATTTCAGTTATGATCGAATTATAATTCAGTTGTTGATTCAGTATGCTCTATAAACTGTTTTACATTTCAGTCGATATTATGCAGCATTTGTTCTGGTTTTTATTTTGAAACTGTTTATATATATACTTGCTGGGCTTTTCTTTGGCTCACTCTTGCTTTCACTAAACCTTTCCAGACGGGAAGTATGGTTCCGATCAGCAGTCCAGACAGTATTAGAGGGAGTTAGAGTGGTCGGGTATCCGCACCTCAGGCTGTGCAGGTACTTGTGCGTTTCAGTTGGCGCTAGATAGAATTTTAAATAAAATGGGATATAATAATAAAATTGAATTAGACTGGTTTTAAGCTGACTTGATTTGGTGGTTTGTAATAAGTGACTAGTTTATTCTGGAATATGTCTGCTTGTATTCATGCAATAACCTGTTTTGCGATCTTTGGTGTGCGGGGTCGGTTGTGTATTCTGATATTTTTGGTTGTGATTGGTTGGTGACCCCCGGATTTGGACCCCGGATTTGGAGGGGTGTCACATTATGCACAAGATCTTTTTGCTTTGGATTTCTGTCTCTGAAAATAACTTTAATAAAAAAGATAATCCTTTTGAAAGTCAATAAGCTTTTCTGCTTATTGAGCTGTGCTCGAACTTCACAGATATAGCGACTGATCCTTATGCATTCATCAAGATATCCTTTGAATCTTTCAGTAGAAATGTAATCATGTTGGAGGTTGCTTCCACTCTTATTGTTGCCCTTGAAGTCGGATAAACAGTGACTGATTGCACCTTTCATTTGGAAGAGTTTGAGCCTTCAAATATTTACAATTTGACTCCCTACTCGTAACATCCTCTGTGCAATTGATCACTGTCTATAAGTCACGGGTTGCAAAGTAATTCTGGGTTCAATCTTCATTCTATATGTTCCATTAGAGAACTCTGTAATATTGTGGAAACAGGTTGAGTTCTCGAACAGATAAATCTTGAGTTCTCGAATGATGATTTTTCGAATAGTTCCTTAAAGCGAGTTCTCGAATGACTTCTCGAATAGTTTATTTTACAGACTTCTCGAATAGAGCAATCTGAATTCTCGAATTAGGACTTCTCGAATAGTTCATTTTACAGACTTCTCGAGTAGAGCAATCTGAATTCTCGAATTAGGACTTCTCGAATAAACCCTTTGTGTAGAGTTCTCGAATGACTTCTCGAACTCTTTTTTTTTTGCTAAGTTGGGGGTGAGGTTCGAACCCGTGACCTCATTGGATCAACGCTTTGGCCCCTACCACTAGGCAGCTCTCACTTACTTGCATGGTATTAACAAACTCTCTTTTGATTACTGATATCTGACTTTAGCATCTCCAGGCTTGTTACTGAAATAAATCCTAACTGTATGCAGAGTTTCATCCTTAAGATATTGCTATAGTTGATCTGCATTTTAGTTAGCTTCCTGATTTGTTCATCAGCTTCGATTCCTTGATTCATTTTCTATCTTGTGGTATTTGTTATCATCATCCATATGCATGCATGTCTCAACAACCCCCCTGTTTTCATACCAAAAACCCTATTATACACGTACCGCAGAAAGTTTCTGCGGTACTGTACGGTTGCTGTAGACCAGGCCCCATATATATATATTGGTCACGCTCTAGTGAGAACACAAGTTAGTATGAGAACAGTGAGAACAATGTGTTCACCACATTTCAAGTTATTTTAAAGGGCCCTGCTAGGGGCACCTTCACAAAAAAATCTTATAATTCTACCCTTTATTTATTCATAAAAAAAATTAAAAAAACTGCTGCCACGTCATCATTTTAAATTTTTTTTTTGAAATTATTAATTTTTTTGATTAATGGATCGAGGGTAGAATTGTAAGACTTTTTCGTATTGGGTGCCCTGGCAGGGCCCTTTAGAATAGCTTGAAATGTGGTGTTCTCATTGTTCTCGAACATATCTATACTATACTATATTATAAGCAAAACAACTTCTATTTGGTTGGTTGGTAGTTTGATCACTTATTTGGTCATTTATTTGGTACACTCAATATCAATTATTGGATTTTAAGATAGATTAATGAGAATCGTTGGATTTAATAATAAAAAAAACTCTTTTTATACATTTCGGTCATCCATATTAAGTACATTAAACTAATATTAAACACAATAAACTAAAATAAGAAACATTAAAACTAAACAAGAAAAGAAAATAGAAACACACAAAAACAAGAAAATAAAATTGAAATAAACACAAATACTTGAAACAAACACAAACACCCATATACATATGGGTGTTTGTGTTTCTACTAAATACATAACTAAAATCTTTCTACTAAATAAAAGTTAAAAAAATTACTTTTATGTAATATTTTTATATATACATATGTATTTGAAAGTAATAATTAAAATACATAATTAGAATAATATTTATATTCATGAAATTTATAAAATTCAAAAAATATCTTAATAATAAAAACATATATACAACTTAAAATTTAACCGAAATATAATTAAATAGTTTACAAACAACCGTGTATCGGACGGCTTATAGGCTAGTACATGTTATATATATATATATATATATATATATATATATATATATATATATATATATATATATATATATATATATATATATTTCATTACCTAAAAGATACTTATAAAAGCATCTCCAAGGGCCCATAACCCTTACCTATATTTAGACAGGTGGACATTTTTAGGGTTTCCCCCCAAAAAAAACATGCTCTGAGGAACCAAATTTCATCCCCTATCATCTCTCGCTATAATTTTTTGGTGAATAAATGAAGAATGGGCTTATTCATGGAGGCCCATTAGGTTAATTTATAAAGGATGCATTTAAATTTCAAATTTTAAACTTCAAAAAACTAACTAAATATTATTTTTAAAAAATAGGGTACTAATATAGAGTTTATCATTGGAGTAAATCATACTTTTGCTTCCTTATATTTTTAAAAATCTTTATTTTAGGGATAAAGGAAGGGAAAGTCGTTGGAGTTGCTCTAATATGTGAGGTTGCTGCCTTCATCTGTTTTCAAGCACAATTTTTGCATTTTTTCAGTAATAAACGGGACAGATAATAATCAAACCGCTTTGCTTAGAACTGCTATTGGGCTTTCTTTCAAAGTCGATCTGCCGCCGCAGACTCAACGTGGACCATATTTATCTCCTTTTTTAAACGTACGTATATAATATGAATTTCGTATATCTTCATCTATTTCTAAATCTTTTTCCAACAGAGTTCTAAGTGAAACTTCTTTGTCAAAGGGGAAAAAACAAGTGAAAATCCAGGAAAAGAAAATAGGGTTTTTACTAATGTATTTTCCTAGACTTGTTTAATTTTAGTACTCCATAAATATAAGACATTATACAAGAATTGATTTCAAACTTGTTACACTCGTGTTTAATCAATTGGGGTTAAAATGAAACAGTGTAAACAATGATAAAAGTAAAAAGAAAATAGAATCTAAGCTCGATCCCAGAACCAGAAGGTCATCAAACAACAAAAGTTTTAAGACTTTACAGCCATACACCAGGCCTATATATATAATTGCTATTACTAGCTTGTACAGGTAACAATCATGTAGATGTACAGGTGAAATGTACTATTTTTTTTTTTTTTTGAAAGAGGTGAAATGTACTATTACACATCCGATCTCTTACAATATCTTCTCGGAATGTTTTTAATTCCTTTTTTTAGGAGATCGAAATATTATTCTGCAAATCGAGTTTATTGTACTGAAATTATATACCAAAAAGATAAGTAGAGGCACAATTGAATTACGAAGCAACAATGGGAAGGTTACAAGAAAAAAGGAATATTAGTCTGAGCCTAGCAAAAAAAAAAAATAAGTAAAGGAGTAGCTCGCTCAAACAATTATTCCAATACAAGGGCAAAAATTATGTGCATGCACATGCACAACATACGCTCAAACTTGATCCGAATCGATTCAGACACAAATACAAAATTTAAAACATCTATACTTTTAACTAATGTGGAAAACCATATTTTAATGATAAGCAATAGTACTAAAATACTAAATTTGATTATCATTAAATCTGCAATTCGATTCCTTAATTACAACTATATAATTATACAAGAATTATTTATTTTAATTTTTTTTAGTTTCACCTCGGATTCGATTCCTTAAAATTACATAATCATAAAAATTTATTTACTTTAATTTTTTTAGTCTTGAATTCAATTCTCTATAACTACATAATTAAACAGTATATTAATATTAATATTTTAATCTCGATTCATATTCAATTTGTATCCGCACGAATTATGAGCTAATAATAATTAATATTCAAGCAATATTTATATATAATCAACAAACCGGCCAACACGATCCCTGCTTGTCCTTCATGTTCATGGGGAAGATGCTTCTGTAAAAGCCATCCATCGATAAAACTCCCAATAAAATATTGTATTACAATATAGTTCCTCCGTCCCATAAATATTGTCTTAAATTGATTTTTCAAAATCTAAATTTTCTAACTTTGACCAACAATTTAAGAATATTCGTTTGTGATTTTACAAAATTTTAAATTGTTTCATAAAATAGAGTACTCAAACTTTATTATTATATTTTTTAGAAAAATAGATATTATTATATAATATGTTTAATTTATTGGTCAAAATTGATAAATTTGATTTTAAAAATTTAACTTAAAACAATATTTATGGGACGGAGGGAGAGGGAGTATATTATTTAACATTTCTCTTCAATCATATTTTTTGCTACAATTAATTAGGCAAATGTAACAGTAAATAATAGACAATAAAGATAAAAAATAATAAATTAAATAATTGAAGATTGAGGAACTTGAATATGAGATCCTGCTAAATTGAACTCTGATACATGCTATATATTATTTAACACTAGTATCTGTTAGTGGTTTTCAACGATCTGAGACAACAAATTAATTAATGATTAGTATAATATTTTCTAAAAGGGTTTTTTTTAATGTGTGTTCAAGTAAAAGATAAATTGTCAAATTTTGATTGGCTTCTTCTGTTCCCACTAATAAAAAAAAGGGATTTTTTCATAAATACCCCAACATATAAATATTTTTGCAAAAATACTGTTATTTTAAAGTTCTTTTACAAAAATACCATCTTTTGGAAAAAAATTGCAAAAATACGGGATGCAACTACATTCAACCAGATGCAACTGTTTGGACAATTTAGTAAAAACACTATCTTATTTGTAATGTTGCGTTGCATTCAGTTGCATATGCAACTGAATGCAACTAATAATTGTAATTTTCATTTTCATTTTTTTTACCAACTTCCAGATCTATATAAGGGCTGAGCATTATCCAAAAATAGAAATTTAACTTTTAATTTTTAGTTGCATTCAGTTGCATATGCACATATGCAACTAAAAATTGTAATTTAAATTTTCATTTTTTTTTTACCAACTTCCAGATCTATATAAGGGATAAGCATCATCAGAAAATGGAAATTTAACTTTTAGTTTCTTCAGTTGCATATGTAGTTGCGTTCAGTTGCATGTAGTTGCATTCAGTTGCATATGCAACCACATATGCAACTTATATGCAACTAAAAATTGTAATTTAAATTTTCATTTTTTTTTACCAACTTCCAGATCTATATAAGGGATGAGCATCATCAAAAAATGGAAATTTAACTTTTAGTTTCTTCAGTTGCATATGTAGTTGCGTTCAATTGCATGTGGTTGCATTCAGTTGCATATGCAACCACATATGCAACTTAATATTTCTATGTGACATTTAAGCAAACACTTGACATACATTTTACTACAAAATACAACAGTCATAATCTGTGGTACATAATCAACATAAATCAATAAATCAACTAATAGCAACCAACAAATCAACTAACAGCAACTAACAGTACATAATCAACTAATCATATTTCATCTTTTACATTCATCAAATCCGACAACTAATAGCAACCATTCCTCTCTCCCTGGCCTGCGGCCCCGAGAGCCAGAGCCTCGGGGCTATGTTAAGTTGCAAAGCTACTTGGGTGGTACGGGCTAATTTGAAGCAACCGGTCAAAAAAGGAGCTAGGGTTTAAGAAACAAAGAAGAGCAGGCAGGGTCAGATGAGCAAGGCCGGCAGGAAGAGGTGGGACCTTCGGCCCCCAACCAGGGGGGAACTTAGAAACAAACAGATCAACAATGGCAGCAAAAAAAGCAATTGAAAAATCAACAATGACTTGCTTGAAATCACTGCTCAATCGAACTCATAAATGCTCTTCACCTTCACTACAATCTTCTCATCTCACTGGCTTCGCATTTCCTTCCCCTTCATTTCGTCTCTCTCATCAACTAAACCCCCTTTTCACCTCCACATATCATTTCACATTTATTTGTATCTGTTTATGTATGTATGCTTAGGCCAATTGAGTTGTGGATTGAGTCGTTGATGCACATAGAAATGGCCCCGAGAGCCATTTGGGGGTGGGTGAAGAAGATGGAGAAGAATGGGGGTTGGAGAATAATGGAGGTTGGAGAAGATGGAGGTATATTTGCAATTAAGATAGTATATGATAGTATATTTGCAATTAATTTGAAAAGATAGTATTTTTGCAATACCTAATTTTTTTTTTGAAAGCACCTAATTAAAAACCTAGTATATTTGTTAAATTCCCTAAAAAGAAAGCATATCATAAAAATAGGGTTGTGATATATGCACACCCAAAATTTATTGTTACACACCCTTATTAAGGTATTTGACCAAATTATCCTCATTTTACACAGAAAAAGCTTTTAAATTTTGTTTTT
This sequence comes from Saposhnikovia divaricata, assembly GCA_036435485.1. Lineage (NCBI taxonomy): Eukaryota > Viridiplantae > Streptophyta > Magnoliopsida > Apiales > Apiaceae > Saposhnikovia > Saposhnikovia divaricata. The sequence continues at coordinate 45,360,372 of CM071594.1, read as the reverse complement.
TTAGAATCCTAACAAGTATAACTATTATTATTTTTATAAAATAGAAATATATAACATATGAACAATTCCGAAAAATAGAAAAAATCTTTGAGCTCTCACTTCAAACCGTACTAATTTAGTTACTACTGTATTTAGTTACAATAGACTAGAATTTTATATTTAAATTATTAATTTTAAAACTAATATTCCTTAAAATAATATTTACCTTGGATACTGATTTTTATCAATTTATTCTTTTTTAGTTCACAGTTCACACCTTATCTTTATAAAACATATTATATGTTAATCATAAATAGTGTCTTGTATTTTTTAATTACTTTTTCAATTAATAGTTAGAAATACATTTCACATAATAAATTTTACAAAATTCTAAGGATGTTTAAATTAAAATTGATACTTAAAAATTAAAATTAACTTTTGAAATTAATATAGCTTTAGTTACTAATTCAAAATATTTGGCTATGATTGAATGATTGGGCAAAGGAAAAGAATGGACAAATGTATTGAGCAGTAGACAGAGTGGGACGTAGTAGCGGCTTAGCAGTGTTTTGGAAGGCTAATGTGAATTGTCAAATTTCAGGTTATTCTCAAAATCATATTGACCTGGAGTTTTTGGATAATAGTGTGGTGAGTTGGAGACTTACTTATTTTTACGGGTATCCTGAACGAAGTAGACGTAAGAATTCATGGGATTTGATTAGATATCTTGCTGGTTTATCTCAACTTCCGTGGTTAATTCTTGGAGATTTTAATGATCTTTTGTATAAGTCAGATAAATGGGGGAATTTCTCTCATCCGCAAAGTTTGATGGAAGGTTTTCGGTTAGCTATAGATGATAGTTTGTTAACTGAGCTAGATTTGTGTGGTGGAAAGTGTACGTGGCAGAAAAGTCGAGGCAAGAAGGATTGGGTTCGTGAGAAGTTGGACCGTGCTTTTGCTACTGCTTCTTGGTGCAAGTTGTTCCCTCTCTGCAATCTCTCAGTATATCATACTTCGGTCTCTGATCATGATCCAATCATGGTAGATTTTGTTTACACCTCAATCTCGAAGAAGGTATTTTGTTTCAAGTTTGAGAATACGTGGTTAAAAGATCCCAATTTTCATAAGGAGGTGGCTGAACATTGGTCGTCAATTCCTCCTATTCATCTTCTTCCCAAGTTGTTGAATGTCTCTACGTTTATGGCTAAGTGGGGCAGGAATTGTTTTAATAAGTTCAAGGAGAAAATAAAGAAGATTAAGGAGGTGATAGAAGGCCTGGTTAATAGAACAGATGAAGAGGGTGTCAAACGATATTTAGAAGAGAAGGAGAAGCTTAATTCTCTCTTGTATCATGAGGAAGCTTATTGGAAACAAAGGGCTAAGATATTTTGGTTGGAAGATGGAGATGCTAATACGAAATTTTTTCATGCCACTGCAACTACTAGGAAGAAAACCAATTGTATCTTATGTCTACATTCTGACGAGGGGATTCGTACGACTGATCATGAAGGGATGCGTCAGATTGTGAGGAACTATTACGAGAAGATTTTTGCAGGATCTTTAAATGAGTTAGGGGAGGATTATGGGTATGGTAACTTAGTCTCTACTGAGCAGAATAACAGGTTGGTGGAGGAAATGTCTTTCGAGGAATTCTCATTAGCTGTTAAACAAATGCACCCGGAAAAAGCGTCCGGGCCAGATGGGTTAAACCCTGCTTTTTTTCAACAGTTTTGGGCAATGTTAGGAAGGGAGGTGTATGATTGCTGTAAGGATTGGCTTGTCAAGTGTGCGTTTCCAGCAGATTTCAATAACACAAATCTTGTTCTGATTCCTAAGAAGGTGGGTGCAAGTTGTATGCAAGATTTTCGTCCTATAGCATTATGCAACGTGCTATATAAAATTTTGGCGAAAGTGTTAGCAAATCGTCTCAAGTTGGTACTTCCTGAATTAATTTCTGAAACTCAATCTACCTTTGTCCCCGGACGTAGTATCACAGATAATGTCCTCATTACTTTTGAGGTAATCCATCATATGAAGAGGAAGAAGACGGGCAGTGATGGTGAAGTGGCGTTGAAACTCGATATTAGCAAGGCGTATGATGGAGTGGATTGGAGTTTTTTGGAGCATCGTATGAAAAGGTTGGGTTTCTGTAGTAAGTGGATTAATTGGATCATGATGTGTGTCAAGACGGTATCATATGATGTGTGTTTTAATGGTTCTTCTATAGGTCCAATCATCCCTGGGAGGGGGGCTTCGACAAGGGGACCCTTTGTCCCCTTACTTGTTTCTTTTGTGTGTCGAAGGTTTGTCTAATTCTTTGGATCAAGCAGCTATATCAGGTACGATTCATGGGTGTACGATCAGTCCTACGGCTCCTGTTATTACGCATCTCTTATTTGCAGACGACAGTTTCTTGTTTTTTTAGGCAAATAAGGAAGAAGCATTGGTTGTTAAAACGCTGCTGAATGAGTATGAAAGAAGGTCTGACCAGTCAATTAATTTTCAAAAATCTGGGGTCTTGTTCAGTTCTAACATAAGAAGAGATAAGCAGAGAGAGCTCATTGAAATTCTGGGGGTATCTGAGGCATTAGAGGACAGTAAATACTTGGGACTTCCGTCATTAGTAGGACGATCAAAGAAGAAGGTGTTTGAGTTTGTTAAAGATAAAGTATGGCAACGTATCCAAGGTTGGATGGCTAAACCCATATCTCGATCAGGCAAGCTAGTCTTAATTAAAAATGTGGCCCAATCGATACCTTCCTATTGTATGTCCTGTTTCTTGTTGCCGAAATCTTTATGTCAAGATATTGAAAGAATGCTTAACAAGTTTTGGTGGAGTTCGGGGAACGGAGGTACAAAGGGCATTAAGTGGCTAGCATGGGATGCTATGAGTTTGTCAAAATGTAAAGGGGGGCTGGGTTTCAGAAGTTTACAAGGTTTTAATATCTCTCTCCTAGGGAAGCACTGTTGGAAATTCATACATCAGCCTCAAGCTTTAGTTTCTCGAATATTTAAAGCCAAGTATTTTGCGGACTCTCACCTGTTAAGAGCCTCGAAAGGAATAGGTTCAAGTTAAATCTGGACAGGGATTCACACTGCTAAGGAAGAGTTATTGAAGGGTTACAGATGGGTATTAGGAGATGGCAAAGACATAGTGGCAGTAAAGGACCCCTGGCTTCGCAAGAAAGTGGATTTTAAAGTGGAGAACTGGCATAGGTATGAAGGGCGCTCTGAACGTGTTTCTAGTCTTTTTATTCCAGGTACAAAACAGTGGAATGAGGAACTTATCAAAGCACAGTTTCATGAGGAGGATGCAAAAGCTATTCTTGCTGCTTATATACCTCAAAGAGAGGTTGCTGATCGTGTGGCTTGGTCTCTATCACAGGATGGTCATTATGATGTGAAATCAGGGTATAAGCTATGGCATGAGCAACATTCGGGAGCCAATAATGTAGTTCGAGGCAGGGGCTGGAGTAGAATTTGGAAATTGGCAATTCCTCATAAGTTGAAAATTTTCTTGTGGAGATTTTGTCGTAACAATGTCCCAGTCTGAAATAGATTAATTTTTAAAGGCTTTTCCCTTCCTATAACGTGCCCTATGTGTAACAGGGATATAGAGCATATGGTTCATGTTTTCTTCGACTGTCATTTTGCAGCCTTGGAGTTATGTGGGCCTCAATTATGATATGCAAGCGATTTCTTATGAACCAGATTGGTTGATTTAGAAAATCAATGAGGGAGGTACAGAAGAGATTATTAGAGTTGCAACTGTCCTATGGGGCATTTGGTTTTGGCGAAATAAGAAGGTCTGGGAGAACTATGTGGTATCACCTTTATTAGCAGTAGACTGGAGTGTCAAAATGGTTCAGGATTGGAGAAGGGTGAATGAGAATAAGAAGAAACAAATTAGAGGATCAGACAGAACAGAGCAGCATGAGGTGAATCGGTGGCAACCACCAGAGACTGGATGTTATAAGGTTAACGTAGATGCCTCGGTAGTTGAAGGGACGGTGGGAATGGTGCTTAGAGATCACACTGGTAGCTTCGTGGAAGGAAAGGTTTTGAGTTTTTGTAGTCCTGAATCAGTCTTTGCAGCTGAGGCGATGGGGGTGGCTGAAGCTCTTTCGTGGATAGCTGCTAAGGGTCTCAGAAATGTTACTTTTGAAACTGATTCTCTGCTCACAGTGAAAGGATTGCAGCACGGGGTGGATAATCAGTTGGAAGTTGGCCATGCTCTTCGCTCTTGCTTGGTTTGGTTGGATATGGAGCCTAGTTATAAGGTAGTGTTTGTTAAAAGGCATGTAAACAAGGTTGTACATGAGATTGCAAGATTGCCTTGTTTAGTTAATTGCTAAAATTTATTCATGTCTCCTCCAGAAATGTTGTTGGAGACTCTTTTGTATGATGCATCGTTTTAATCGAAGTCAATTTTTTTTAAAAAAAAGATTATTTTAATCTAAGTGAAAAATAGGATGTATAACAATAAATTAGAGTATGTATATATCAGCACCCTAGAACTATCATCAAAATAAGTGGGTTATGTTTGTCCTAGAAAGACCTTTCTAAAAAGTGTCCATCATCTTCAAGTTCCAAGCCGATACAGATCTCAAGAATCTGATCTTCTTTTTTTGCTTCTCCTCTTTTCCTCTTTCTCCCTTTAAATATATTCAAATTTTCAATTCTTTGTAATTTTGAAAATCCTTTTTATCTTGAATATATAATTTGATTTGAAAAAAAATTTAGTGACAAAATTAAAATAATTATTTTACTTGTGAAGAAAGTTTAGAAATTTCCTCATTTAAAAATTATCACCTGAAAATAAAACTTTAACTTTTAATATTTAAATTATAGTAGTTCTACAAAAAGTATATATAATTCACACGAACAAGAAATATTAAACAAAGTATGTATAGTATTTAAATATAATTAAATTAAATGCCCCATTCAATTTTTTTTAAAAAAACTTGTTGTTATAGATGGAGTATGCCAAACAAGATTCATGTTTCTTTTTAAACAAAGCATGTGATATGGGCTGAAAATAAGCCCTAAAGACACATTTAATATGGCATTAATTAGACCCAGCATGGTCCAAACGTGGGGCCCATTAATGAGGTCAGAATCCCTATTTTAATATTAATTTCGTAATTAATATTAAGGGTAAAAAACAGCTCAGCAATAGTAATCAGATAAGGATACTATTCCTACCAGACTTAGCCTCCAAGGTACCTAATTCAATATGGAAACAGACTCTTACAAGGAAGGAGTCTAGAACCTTCCTCAAGGCGGTGGCTTTCCCACAAAGTATCCGAATCCTACTACGATTCTAAGGCTCCTACAGCCTATATAAAGGGCAGACCCCTCATCTCAGAACTACGTTTTTGGCTTGATTCTCAATAACGAGATACGTAGGAACTCTGTGAGGACCGATTAGTCTCGAACATGGAAACAACCATTAAAGCTCGAAGCTCATCATCCCTTAGCATTAAATACACACAAACCCTAATCGCAATTCGATAACCCAATTTTTATTCCACAACATTTGGCGCCGTCTGTGGGAAGACAACATCAACCATGGTTCAAACACGAAGAACAACATCAACCTCGACTGAGGCCATACCCCTTAGCTCCGCTCCACTTGCCACCTCTGATCCGCTTATCACTACTGAAGAAGGACAATTACCCCCATCAACAGGGGCGATCATTCAACCTCTAGCCTCTCAACCCCCAGGGACGATTCCCCATGTTGAGGGAACTCTACCCGTGGTTGTCCATCAGAACCAAGAAGCTAACCCTCTTCAGATGGTGGTTTCTCCTCTTGATAACGTTGATCGTACGCTACCCCCGGGAATACAGATCCACACCACGGATCCCCCCTTGAATACCAAACCGATGTATGGGCTGCCTAATTATCCCCTCGACAAAGGGAACCTGGACCAAGCGGTCACGCCCTACAGATCCAAGATCGAGAATACGATGACTACTCCGACCCCTATACTGATGATTCGACATCTGAGGATGACGATGATGATCGCGAAGAAGCCCCAAGAAGGCGACGTGCTAGTAGAGAACCTCAAAGGAGGTTCCAAAGAATCCATGATGGACCTCCACAAACGGCTGAGGAAAGGATTAAGGCTCATGAGGCTGAGATCCAAAGGATAAAGGATGATATTGCTAGGGAGCAAGTAAGGCAAAGTCTGATTCGACCTTCTCCAGTGACAGGGAGGATTCCCATTATAAATCTGGAGAGGCCTTCAAGGAGACAGCGAAGGGCCGATGCCCCAACTGAAAAATCGACAAGGATGGAGACCCCCAGAAGTAACCCCAAGGATTTGATGCCACTTGGGGATCCTGATGATCCCACACCTCCGTTTACTGAAGAGGTGATGAATGCCCGCATCTCAAGGAAGTTCAAGATGTCGACGATTAAGGCTTATGATGGAACGGGCGACCCCGAAAACCATGTCAGGACATTCTCAAACGCACTGCTGCTGCAGCCTACGAGTGACGCCTTAAAGTGTAGGGCGTTCCCTCAAACCCTGTCGGGCATGGCTCAAAGGTGGTATAGCCGCCTACCTGCAAACTCGATTGGCTCTTTTAAGGAGCTGAGCGCTGCCTTTGTCAGCCAGTTCATTAGTGGGAGAGTTCATGAGAAAAGTTCTGCATCCCTTATGTATGTGGTACAGGGGAAGAACGAAAATCTGAGAGATTACCTCAAGAGGTTCACTAAGGAGACTTTGAACATCACTGACTTGGAGAATAAGGTGGCCATGGTAGCCCTGGAACACGGAACAACTGATTTATTCTTCAAAAGGTCGTTGGCGAAGCATCCTCCTGAAAAAATGGCTGAGCTCCAACGAAGGGCTGACAAGTATATCAAGGCTGAGGATAGCATAAAGAAAGAGGCCACCGTAGGTGTAGGCAATGGCAACTCCAAGAAACGAAAGCAAGACCAGGAGTTTGAGGACCATGAGTATGATGCTAGGGACAAGTATCCCCGAACTAGCAAGGACTCCGACTCTGCCCCTAAGAAGAGCCAAGGATCAAGGTTCACTGAGTATGCAAGGTTGAATACTCCTAGGAGTCGAATCTTGTTGGACATTGAGAAGGATAAGGATTTCCGATGGCCGAAGCCACTTAGGGGTGATCCCGCAAAGAGAAACAAGGAGCAATACTGTAGGTACCACCTTGACGTGGGGCATGATACAGATGATTGTAGGCAGTTGAAAGATGAGATTGATTTCTTGATCCGAAAGGGAAAGCTGAGCAATTTCACGAAGAGTGATGATCGTGGAACCCAAAGAAGGGACTATAATATGGGACTATGATATTGGACCATTTGAGATTCTTCGACGAGTTGGAGAGGTAGCGTATGAATTAGCATTGCCGCCAAATTTGAGTCGTATTCACAACGTTTTCCATGTGTCATACCTACGGAAGTATGTTACAGATCCATCCCATATTATAGAATATGAACCAATAGAACTCCAAGAAAATATGTAGTATGAAGAACTTCCTGTCGAAATAGTAGATCATCGTGAACAGGTTTTGAGAAATAAAGTGATACCCCTTGTGAGAGTAATTTGGCGAAATCATGCGATAGAAGAAGCAACTTGGGAACCTGAAGAAATGATGAGATCAAAATATCCTAAGTTATTTGATAAGACAGGTACGAGTTAATTTCTGGTACGAGTAAATTTCTAAATTTCGAGGAAGAAATTTCTTAAGGGGGGAAGGATGTAATACCCCAATTTAGTTTTATCTAATTAATATATTTTTTTTTATAATTTTATGTGCTTATATTAATTTCACATAGCTATTTTTTAATAAAAACTAGTTAACTTCGATTAGATTTAATTTCATTGGTTTGCTACGACATATCGTAACTCCCATAAAAATTTGACTATGAATGGTTTACATCGATATATCGACGTTCCCATAAAATTTGACTAGAGTATGGGCCGAGCAAATGCATCAAAGCCTATAAAATTTGACTAAGGGGAATGGACCGAGCAAACGCTTCTAGGTCCATAATGGGGAATGGGATAAAAATTTTGAACTGATTATGTGAGCCAATGTGAACTAGCCCAAATAGATAAGAGATTTAACCTTACTAAGACCCCAATATATAGTTGAGGAAGGGATCTTGCACTAGTATCCCATCGATGTGGGACGAGTGAAATATTTCCTTTGAGAATATACTTGTCTCTTATGCCATTTATATGGGGAAGGATAGAGAACCAGTCTTATACATTTTCGATGTGGGACAAAGTTGCTAAACAAGAATACTCTTTTGTCTACTTACCTTGGTATTTCCTAGTAAAACCAACAGATGTTACTTAGGTGAGTTGGTTATAAATTTAGGAGCTTACATAATTCAACTTTGCACTTGATCCATTTTACATTTAATTTTTTAAGTGTATGATTATTTAGGCCTCTTAAAGGAAGCCAAATTGAAATTTAGGCACTTTAAGTTTGTAAGTAGAGGACCCAACTTCATTTATATAAAGCTTGGGAGGAGTTCACTCATAAACCATTTCGATGTGGGAACAAGTTAAATCAGTTTTAAAGGCACTCAACTTGCATTCAAATTTTACATTCACTTTCATGGTGCAAGACTTTTAGAGTTTTGATTTAAAGTATGACTGACCACATATAGACATTGTTAAGACTTTGAAATTATACACTCCAAAGGATGCCAAGATAGTAGTTTATAAAATTCCCACCTTTAATTCCCATACTTATCCAACTTATATAGAGGTTTATAAAAACATTCAATATAAAAGTCTCGATATGGGACGCTTATATCTCAAATCCATTATTACTTCTAAGTTATAACCCTTTAATGGTGTAATTGGAGAAAACTTGAGTTTATCGCTTATCATAGTCACCTATAAACGATATGTAAATTTTTTATAGTTCGAATCTTAAGACTTTCAGCTCCTAAGCGAAGCCAAGGGAAGGTTTGAACTTCATTCTGCTTTAATATGACAACTCTTTTGAACTTATATAAAACTTGAAAGAGGTTCCACATGAGAAGTCCTCGATGTGGGAGAAAAGAGTGTGAATCCTAATTCTCAACCTAAAAAACCAAGTCAAGTTTATATAATGCGTGGAAGATTTTTATGCCTGAAAACTCTCGATGTGGGATAACCCGCAACTATATGGAACTAAAAATGGCCTAGTACCACATTGATAACTCAAGGGGAAATAAGAGAGTATATGTAGAGGGGCTGAACCTAAGGTTGTTAAGAAGGGAAATATGGAGAAGGAAGTCAGCAATGCCTATAAGGTACAATTATGGATATTCTAACAGGGTTGCATATTTTGTAAAACATGAGTTATGTTTTATTATTTTTCCTAATTTTACTTTGTACCACATTGAAAGCAGAAACGGAGGTAGGTTAAGATAAATAAGAAGGATCATTAGATTAGAATGTTAAAGATACAGGGTCGAATGTACTGTGGTGGTAGTGGTGGTTTTAAGCAAAGTATTAGTGCTAGAATTTTTCTCACTTTCTTGTAGTGTTACCACATCGAGTAGAAGGGAAGTAGTGTCCCTTCCTTTGCATATATATATAGAAATGTGGTTTCCTAAAATAAGAAATAGGAAAGCCGTAAGCCTATAACCTGCCTGTAGTGGTAAGTCTTCAGACTTTCCTTTCTACTTATGTTTTATTTTGATTTTATTTATTTAATTTAGTAATTATTTATTAGAGATTAGAAATTAGAGATGATGTCTTAATAATGAGAGTGTAATTTTGGATAGTTTTGGGATAATTTTTGGGAGACGAGTTGATAATATTGAGACTTAATCGGAAAGGAAAAGAAGTTAAGAGTACAAGCGATTTAAGGTAAGTATATACTGTACTGATTTACTGTTGTGAATGATTAAATTGATTTTGAAATATCGATGATTTGTTGATGATTTATCGACGAAAATTGAGTATTCTTACATTGATACTGTGAACTGATGATGCTTCCTTTTTGGAAGTAAAGCTAAACCAATTGTTTAGCTGGCCGGGATCCCCACTAGTAGAACTTGTGAATCTATCGTGTTTGAATACTCATTTTCAAATTATGTGAAAAAAATTATTTGCTATGGTGAACTCAATGAAGTTTTGAGGATTTCCTTGTTGAAATAACTTGTTTTGTTAACCTCAGTTAAATAGTATAATGTATGCTTGCTGGGCTCTATGAGCTCACCCTTTTATGTCACTAACTTCCACAGGGAAGAATTTTGGAGAAGGAGGTTCGGGGAAAGATAAGGCTGTGATGAAGTAACTATCGAAGTTGGATAAGAAGAGTGTTGGACTCTAAGAAGAATACTTTTGTAATAGGCCTATGTTGAAGTTGTTTAGAAGCTTATAATGTGTTGTAATCTTTTATTGTAAGACTTGAGCTTGCTGTAATTCCTTTTGGGTTTTAATTAAGTAAAAGTTGTGTAAGCTTGTATTATGACGTTTGGTTTGGTTGGCGTCCCCGGATCGGGTTTATGAGGTCATCCCGGGACCGGGGGCGTCACAGGTGGCATCAGAGCTAAGGTTAGAAATAGGAGAGAATGTGGAAAATAGGATCCCGAGATAGAAACCTAGGGGTCCGAGAACATCTAGAAGACACGTAGACATATTTTGGAACGTGAAGGGAATAGGATGTATTACGTGTGTAGTGTTTTATAATTGTTGTTGTGACATATATTCATGATATGGATATAGAATGATGTGGGATTAATATTATATGTTGAATTGTAGGTAAAGATGGTTGATGAGAATGCTGGTGGAAATGTATCTGGCATACAGATTAGTCCTGAGATGTTATTGGTTGTTAGGTCCAAATGTGTTGTAGAGGGGGGGTGAATACAACTTTTCGAATATGAGAAGCAATAAATACGATGCAATAAATGAACACACAGATTCAAGGAATATATGTCTTATATATAACTTGAAAGGGTTGCTACAACATTCATTACAAAGTAAACCAGAAGTTGAGAGAGAAGTGAATGATACTAAGCTCTGTGAATGCACTCTCTCTTTTTCTCTTGTGTTTTTCTCTAGAATTGCTCACTAACTAAAACATTACACAAGTACTTCTATTTATACTACATGTAATCTATGTCCTGTAGTCTTCAAAGACTAAGATGTACGTGGCCCAATGATGTCCACATAAATCTTGCCTTATCTTGAAAGCTTGGAAATCTGCCAATCAGAAGATGCCATGTGTCATGTTGAAGCTGCACTCTAAGTAGAACTTCTACTTGAGAATTTCTACTTAGCCATCTCGAAGTTCTAAGTAGAACTTCTACTTAGAAACTTCTACTTGGCCATCTAGAATATTTAGTACTTAAAAAATATTCTGGTCTTCAACTTGAAACTTCAATGCACATCTTGAACTTGTGATATCTTCATGTCTTCTTTATTCTTCACCAAGCTCTTGAATATGGATCTTTATTACTGACATAAACTTGCTATCAATGTCCTGACACTTGATGCAACGGTCTGGTTCATAAGTGACTAGTCTTAATAGGGTTTTTTGCTTCTTGAATAAATTACCATATCCAATTAGAAATGTGGCTTTCCAATATTTGCTTTCCTTCTTGTTCACTTGAAATCAATTGGTCTTATTGATACTGATAGTTATGATCTTGATTCTTGGCTTTCCAAATCACTGAGGCATGAACAACTTTGACTTGAACTTCTCTCAATGATTTCTTCTTGGATTGATCATAGTTAACATGTTAAATTGTATCAATTACCTTGTCTTCATTTAGTGTTGATTTCTTGTGACTTCTTGTTCTTGATTGTCTTCTGGTTAAGTATCTTTTCCTTTAGTTTGAGTTACATTAGTTATAGTGTTACAAGTTTACACACTCTGCCTTTCAATCTCCCCCAATTTGATTGTCTAACAATGACATTCAAATTAATGAAGGATAACTCAACTAAACAATGAGACGAGAAAAGATAATTAACATTACAGTCTTGAATAATTTACAATTGAAATTTACATGAAAACAATACAAAGAACTTAAACTAGAAACAGAATTCGAACTTCGAATTAAAGATCATTTGAGTGATTCCTATCACCTGGATTATTTCATACCTTTTAGTCAAACTTGTATCACCTTATTGGATTCACTCTAAGGTGAATTTTCCTCAAGTGAGTTAAAGCAACCAAAAGACATGAAGTTTTTCCAACTTCAAGTTCACACCACTCTGACCTTTAACCCTAATTCCGTTTCCTCTTTCTAGCTTCAGCAGCTTGGTCTCTCTCTTCTTTCTACCTTTTGCTCTTCTCCTTCTGCTGCTTTTCTTTCTTGTATACTGGATCTTTAAGCTGCTTCCACCTAGCATTCAACAGACTCACAGCTTCCATTTCTAGAGGGTTCTTGGGCTCTGGATAAGGATGTTTGAAAAGCCTTCTGAGTTTGTCCACCTCCTGAGTAGTTCTGATCTTTGGAATATCCTCGAAGTTCTTCATGATGAGCTGAGGTTTCCAGTGAGATTTATCAGATTTGAACTGACAATAGATCATCTTGGGGTAGCCCTTGACACGGTCAGTATTGTGGACACTGGCCGCATCTCGCTCCATTCTCTTCTTTTCCACCACTACTTCAGACAGGTAACTCATGAGTCTCTGCTTTTCTTCAACAAACTTATCTTCCACTTCGCCCCATTTGAATACATATAATACTCTCTCCAGAAATGCAGCATCTTGAGTCCGTAGCAGCCATTGTCTACTCATATGCAAGATTGTTTGATTTTGGTCTGCATCTATGAATACTAAGGCATCAGCTGTATCTTCAACATAAGCATGTATCCAGTATACGCTTTCACTTCCTGGAACACCAATAGCCTCCCTTATTTCTCCTTGTTCTAGTGCTCCAGAAGGAAGAGTCAGAGCTTCATCAACATTCTTCATGGCTTGAAGAATATTCCATTTCTTCTCTATCAGCTCCGGCTCAATCTTCACGTCATCAAGAGGGTTTGGAGCAATGACATCACACTTCCACACCTCATTGCTCTTCTTGAATATAACTCTTTCAATGATCTTCACGGATTTATCTTTAAGCTCAGATGCGAATCCCTTGCTCATCATTTGTCTACAGACAGCTTTGAGAGATTCTACTGAAAGCTCCATTAGATCATTTTCCTCCATGCTAACCCTCTTCATCTTTCCATCAACTACCATCCGGACAAAATTTGGATATGCTGAGAATTCTGGACCCTTGTCCTCTGCTAGCTGCATTAACTGATCCCTGTACAGAATGCTTAGCTCCTCAGATTGAGAGTACTGAATTTTAGTCGCTAGCAAGAACAACTCTGACGCAGATCTTCTCATTATGAATTGGTCATCCACATATAAGAAAGATGTTGGAACTCCTTCTACCAAAGACAAGATAACCTGCCACTCCTTAAGATTTGCATTGTATCCAACCCTGACTTTAGAAATTAATATCTTCAAAGCATTTATATAGTCCCCAGTCATTGGATTCTGCAAATTCAAGTTGTAGAACAGATCATCTGCATCCTTGTTATGAACTCCTTTTGCACAGGGTCCCATCATTATCTTCCTTGCTTCATCCCATTTCTGCCCTATCCTTCGTTTGTCCAGATCAACTTGAGGATTAGCTAGCCTTGCAAGCTCATACTCATACTGCTTCCCTTGTAGCTCCACCTTCTGTTCTAGGAACACAGCATGTTCTTGCATCATCTTCATTTTATGGAACTGAGCTTGTTCCAAGGCTAACTGTTGAGCTTTAAGGGTTTCCTCATCAACAGGAAATTCTTCAGGCAGTCCGGAAGACATCCCAGCACCTCCACCTTGTTCCTTCAAAGATCTTTTTATAGCGTGTGCCAACGGTACGTCTTCCATGTCAGAATCTGAGTCAAGTACCTCCTGTACTGTTTCCTGATGACTCAGATCAACAAATGGTTCATCAACCATTACTGCCTTACCCTTTCTCATCCTCAGAGCCTCTTCATTAACAGACGGCTCAACTTCTGGTTCCTTGACAAGATCAGCGGGTTCTTCAATTTCTTCGATGTGAACTGCCTGCTGTCTCGTCTCCTTTCCACTCTCCCCCTTAGGTGAGTTATCCTGAGCTTCACTATGGTCTTCAGATCCACCAGCTGCATAGGAACCTCCAAAACCAGAACCAGAGGCTCCCGCTCCACTAGCACCACCTGCACCACCTGCTCCAGCATCGGGGGGAGGTTGTTGCGACTCGAAGCACTCCGGGGGCACAAAACTCCTGACTGCGAACATCAATCTACTGATTTCCACAGCCATTGTATGCATTGTAGACTCCAATGCCCCCATCCTCTCATTGAGAGTGCTTCCCAAGACACCACCAGCATGGCCCAAGTCATTGATCTTATTTGTCAAATCATCAAAAGCTGTAGCTTGACTTGCCATTCTTGCTGCGTAGTCGTCTAGAGCCCTTTGGTTGTTTCCAATATTGATCCCGAACTGCCCCATCGTCTGCCCGAACTGCCTCATCTGATTTTCCATTGAAGTCATACGCGTATCAAGATTTTCAGTGTTAAGGGACGGTGTTTGGTTTAGGTGACCTCGCTCTAATACTCGTTCTGTTGGTATTTGACGCTCGGTTTCGGGCCTTGAAAATGAAGGTCCCTCTCTCCCTAACCTCTCACACACACTCCCTGTCTCACGCTCGTGTATGTCTTCAATGATTGATCCAAATAGTGAAGCAGTACCTGCAGAAAATTGATAAGAAATGTTGTTGACAGTTATGGGATCAAATTCTGTTTGTTCCTGAGTTGGAATCTCAGGCTGAGAGGCTGCAAAGTGTCCTTGTACGACATCAGAACCGATCCTCTTTGCAGCATCAGTACGTACCGGTGAAGGTACGGCTGAAGTTCTTAAGACTTCATGTCCTCTTGAAGTAACAGTATCTTCAAGAGGCACATCATCCTCATCAAAATCAAAATCCCTATGTGTAGAATGTTCAAGGGGTGAACCACTCGCGTGAGGTGGAGTGGTTGCGTGTGACACGCTAGGGTTTGACTATGGTTGTGAAGTAGCAGCGTGGAAAAGTTTGGCTTTCTTGCGAATAAGTTGCTGCTCTTCGGGTTCACTCTCCTCATCATCTTGTATATATATACGTGCTGGTTTTCTGACTTCCGTTAACAGGGGTGATAGAGAATAGGAATGTGTATCAGACTCAGAGTCAGAAATATGGCTCTTACCCTGGGATAGATCCTGCGGGTTAGCAGTCTCTTGGGTCGCAGAATCAGAAACATAGGAGGAGGAATGAATAGTATGCAGGGAGAGATTACCTGATTGATTACCTTGGGCATCATCGCTTTCCTCATTAGGGATCTCATCAAATGCCTCAGCATGAACAGATGGATTTTGAGCATGTGATGAAACTTGTGATGATGCCTCCAAATTGGTAACTCCTGCATCATATCTAAGCCACATTTGAATATTTTCAGGAGTAGACATTGGTTTACCTTGATGTTTATCCTGATTAGCAATGGTTGCAAGTGACTTAGTGCCCATCCCTAGCGATTCAGATGTGGGGCTTCTGGCAAATCCCTGTCTAATAGCAAGAGCATCCTTCGGTATTAAGTCATTGATCAGCATTTGAAGAAACCGAGGAAACCAGCAGACAACATCATTTGTAGTGAGGTCTCTGCTTGCAAGGGATCCCATTGAGGCCACTATCTCAGAGAGAACTATGCGTCCATAGTTTATATCCAGTTCTCTTGCTAGGGCAACTGCAAAGGTTTGCATTGGAATTGGAATTTGATGAAAGTCTTTTTCGCGTGCCCGAAAACATCTTGTGATGGCCTCGAAAAAGTAATTCCATTCCGCATGGAAGAATTGCTTTTGGATATTTCCTGTGATTGGGCCTTTTGGAGGATAACATCCAATTTCTTCAAAGAATCTGAGGCGTTCTGCAGCAGTAGGTTCTGGATCATAGGCATCTTTAATTGGGAATCCCAGAACTCTGTTGACAATTTGTTCTGTCACCTCATATTCCTGACCCGCTAAGGTAAACCTGAAACCGTAGGGGGTTGATTTACTCCCAAAAGTAACCGCACTAGTCCATAATTGCTGTAAAGCATCATGTACTAGTGTAGGTTTAGCAGTAAAAGCATGGCTAGCTTTGGAATACAAATTGAGAAATCGTATCCAAAACTTAAACCGCGGGAGTTGATCACCAATTTCCGTAGAAATATTATAAAAATTGTTTTTAGCAAGGGAAAATTGGTGAGCCATTTTGATTAAATGTTTTTCTTTAAAAAGATGTGATTTTTGTTTAATTTTGAAAAACAAATAATTTACGAATTAAATGATGTATCCCTTTTAATTTATCAAAAAGAACAAAAGTCCCTTAGATAAAATTAAACTACGGGATGAACAATCAAAAGCCAATGACTAAATCTGAATATTCAAAGAAGATGAATATTCGTGTGTACCAGTGAAATCGTGTGTGTTTATGAATGGTGAATATGGAATTGCGTTTTATGAATAGTACACAAACAGTTATATGTTCGTGTGTATGTATATGTGCGTGTATATTGATGAACACAAAACACACCCACACAAAGATTAAGGATAACACAGTCAAGATTAGTCCAAAAATTGGCAGTAATTCGTGATTAGTACGAGTTTAATCACAAAAACAAGGGTTAACGGTATGAAGTTATGAAATCGCCTTGTTTTGTGAAGAGGCTGCTGTGAAAATTAGAATTAGGTAAAGTGAATTAGGCATCGAGTTAGAGATGTATATATAGATGAATGAGAAATGACAAAAATGTCCCTGTTAAAAAAATGTGAAAAGTACTAAGTCCATACAGGGGACATCTAAGTCGAACTCTATCTCGAACATCTCTATCTCGAACATCAAGTCGAACTTCGAGATAAAGTTCGAGATAGAGGGTAACTCGAACAATCATGCACAAATAAGCACTTTAACCAATTTTACAGCAGAAACTATAGGGAAATACTATCTTGAACATTATTGATTTGTAGTAAACTTGAAAAAAGAAAATTCAAGATACTTTTCGAGTTAGAGTCTATCTCGAACATCAAGTCGAAATTCGAGTTGAGTTTCGAGATAGACTAACTCGAAGTTAATCTCAAATTCTTTCCAAAATACCCCCTTGAATCAAAAAGTACAGGGTAATTCAAGATATGTTTCGAGTTAGGAGTGTAACTCGAAAAATTCCCTTTAGCTTAACTGAGAACTCTATCTCGAACACCAAGTCGAAATTCGAGTTGAGTTTCGAGATAGACTAAGAACTCTATCTCGAACATCAAGTCGAACTTCGAGATAAATTTCGAGATAGACTAACTCGAAGTTAATTCTCAGTTCTTTTCAAAATATTCCCTTAATGGAAACCTCATCTCAACCTTTGAGATAAGATTCGAGATAGAATTTATCTCGAATATTTTGAAGATAGAACTAGGCACACTGGTAGCTCGAACTCGAACTCTAAGTCGAATTTCGAGATGAATTTCGAGATAGCCAACTCGAAATTCTTCCCAGACTTAGAATTTTTCAAAAACTTCACTCTGACAGATTAAGTCGAAATTCAAGTCGAATTTCTAGATGAGTTTCGAGATAGAACCTAACTCGAAATATTGAAGTTTTTCAATTCTAAGGCCTCTAATTACATGAAACTCATAGGTAAATTCATCTAAAAATCATGCAATATTTAGAATATTATGAATTTAACTCCCCCTATGATCATGCAATCTAACAAGCATAAATTCACAGATTTGTGCTATAAAAGACACTTTAAACACAAAGAATTCATGCAAAAACACACTATATGCAACCTATAACAATCATTAATTAGGCATATTAAAGTCTAAGCACATAATGATTGAGTAGCTTGCACATACAAACATAAACATGGATTTTACAGATAGAAGGCTTTACTAACTTGTGTTAAGCATTCCCAATTCACCAACCAACCTATTGAATGTTACTTCATCAAGAGGTTTGGTGAATATATCTGCAATTTGTTGCATTGTGGGCACAAAATGTAGCTCCACAGTCCCCTCCTCGACATGTTCTCTTATGAAATGATACCTGATGTCAATATGCTTGGTTCTTGAGTGATCTACAGGATTGTTGGTTATGGCAATGGCACTTGTGTTGTCACACATGATTGGAATTTTCTTATGCTCCATGCCATAATCCTTCAATTGGTTCCTCATCCACAGTATTTGAGCTACACAGCTTCCAGCAGCAATGTACTCAGCTTCAGCAGTAGAAGTAGATACTGTATGTTGCTTTTTACTTTGCCAGGACACCAATCTTCTGCCAAGAAATTGGCAAGCACCAGATGTGCTTTTCCTATCAATCCTGCAACCTGCATAGTCTGAATCCGAATAGCCAATAAGATTAAAACCTGTATCTCTTGGGTACCAAATCCCTAGATTTGGTGTGCCCTTGAGATACCTAAAAATTCTTTTGACGGCTACGAGATGTGATTCTCTAGGATCCGCTTGGAACCTTGCACATAAACAAGTTGCGAACATTATATCGGGTCTACTTGCAGTTAAATAGAGGAGTGAGCCAATCATACCTCGATAGCTTGTGATGTCAACTGATTTACCTGATTTGTCTTCATCAAGCTTCGTGGCTGTTGCCATGGGAGTCTTAGCTGCTGATGCATCTTCTAGATTATACTTCTTGAGTAAATCTCTGACGTACTTGGATTGACAGATAAAGATACCATCTTTTCTCTGACTGATCTGTAATCCAAGGAAGAAGGACAGCTCTCCCATCATGCTCATCTCATATTTTTCCTGCATTAGCTTGGCAAATTTCTCGCACAAGCGCTCATTTGATGACCCAAAAATAATATCGTCCACATATACTTGAACAAGTATTAAGTCATTTCTTACAACTTTATAGAACAATGTTTTATTAATTACTCCCCTAACAAAACCATTTTCAATTAAGAATAGAGATAGGGTTTCATACCATCGCCTTGGGGATTGCCTGAGGCCATAGACAGATTTGAAGAGTAGATACACAAAATCTGCCTGTTCTGGATCAACGAAGCCAGGCGGCTGTTCCAGATACACTTCTTCTTCTAACTCTCCGTTCAGGAAGGCACTTTTCACGTCCATCTGGAAAACTTTGAAGTTCTTATGTGCTGCAAATGCCAAGAACATCCTGACTGCCTCAAGTCTTGCAACTGGTGCATAGGTTTCATCATAATCAATTCCTTCTCGCTGAGAATAACCTTTTGCAACCAAACGAGCCTTGTTTCGTGTTACAAGTCCGTTTTCATCCAGTTTATTTCTGAATAACCACCTAGCTCCAATTACGGATTTGTTCTTTGGTCGGGGGTACCAGTTTCCAAACTTTTTGCCTTTCAAACTGATTGAGTTCCTCTTGCATTGCAATCACCCAATCAGCATCGCCAAGAGCTTCTTCTATTTCTTTAGGTTCAAGCTTGGATAAGAACCCAGAATATAAGGAGATATTAGCCATGTCAGCTCTTGCAGTTCTTCTAGTAGTCACACCAGCATCTGGATCACCAATAATTAACTCAAACGGATGGTCTCTATTCCATACTCGTTCACCTGGAAATTGTCTTGATGATTCAGCTTGACTTTCTGAGTTGGGGTGCTGACTACTTTGATTATTTTCACTAACTCCCCCTGAGTTAGTGCCAGCTCCTATAGAACTAGAGTCAACTCGGCTTGAGCCTTGAACAGTAGTCCTTGAGCTGCTATTTACTCCCCCTGAGTTGTTGCTGGTTCGTACTGAAGAAGTCTCTCCTGATCTTGTAGAATTAGCTTGTTCACTAGACTCAGGTTCTTCATGTACGCTTGGAACATTTAATGGAACAACCAACTCAGGTTCATCTTCAAGATCTTCTAAGTCCAGATTCTGAAATTTTAGGGACTCAGGTTCACTAGAATCTCTTGAAATTGATGAGAGTTTGGTATCGTCGAATCTGACGTTGTAACTTTCAGTCACTTTTCAATCATTCACCAAGAACACTCTATAAGCTGCCACCACGTCTGTAGAGTAACCAACAAAGATTCCTTCACGAGCTTTTGCTGCAAACTTGCCTAGATTTTCATCATCTATAAGCACATAGCATTTTGCTCCGAAGACATGAAAGTATTTGATTGTTGGTCTTCTGTTGTTCATTAGCTCACATGGTGTCTTTTCTTTATCTTTTATGATCAAGGTTCTATTTTGAGTGTAACAAGCGGTACTCACTGCTTCGGCCCAGAAATACAAAGGAAGTTTTGAATCATACAACAAAGTTCTTGCTGCTTCAACCAAAGTTCTATTCTTCCTTTCAACTACTCCATTTTGCTGTGGAGTTCTCGGGGCTGAATACTGACGACGTATTCCTTTAGATACACAGAAGTCATTCAGCACTGCGTTTTTGAATTCAGTGCCATTGTCTGATCTAATCGTCTTCACAGTAAGTGTTGAAACATTCTCAATTTGAGTGATGTGATCAATGATTAAGAAAGATACTTCGTCTTTCGTCATTGCGAACAATACCCATGTATACTTGGAGAAGTCATCCACGATTACTAAAGCATATCTTTTCCTAGACAAAGATAGGACATTCACTGGGCCAAACAAATCCATATGAAGAAGTTGCAGAGGCTCAGTAATACTAGAAATTTCTTTGCTTTTATGCGATGCTCGCTTCGACTTTCCCATTTCACAAGCTTCACAGAGTCCTTTCGGAGCGAACTCCATTTGAGGTAGATCTCTCACCAATTCTCGCCTCGCGAGAGCATTCATCGTTTTGAAGTTTAAGTGAGATAGCTTTTTGTGCCATAACCAGCTTTCATCATCCGAGGCTTTGCTGTAGAAACAGGTGACCTCATCCTGATTTGCTGAATCCATATCTGCAACAAAAAGATCTGCCTTTCGAACTCCTCTCAAAGCTAGTGAGCCTTCCTTGATGTGAGTGATTGAGACACCTTTCTTGTTGAAGACAATTTCGTAACCTTTGTCACAGAATTGACTTATACTCAACAGATTGTGCTTTAGTCCCTCAACATAGGAAATATCTTCAATGATGACATTGCCAGTTTTCAGTTTGCCATATCCCTTAGTCACACCTATGCTGTCATCTCCAAAGGTAACATAAGGGCCAGCCTTCATAACCAACTCTGTAAGCAGGGACTTGTTTCCAGTCATATGCCTCGATGCTCCACTGTCTAGCACCCATATGACTTTATTTCTATTCTGCTTAATGCCCTGCAATGACAGATTGGTTAGACATTCTTCGAACCCAACTTTGATTGGGCCCGGCTTTTCGATAAGATCGAGAATCAACAGATTTAACAACAGGAGATGCACTTTTCTTCACATTACTAGAGCTTTCGACTATCTCCTTTCCTTTCTCAGACTTGACAGATTTGTCAGTCTTAGGAGAAGGTTTGTCACTCCTAACTTTAGGAGGACTGACAGTCTTGGCTCTACCATACTTTTTCTTGATATTTGAACTAGCAACAGTATTTGAGCATGACTGGCTAGATGCATTCATTAAATGCACAAAAGTTTGCATGATATTAAAAGTGCATGGCATACAGTTAGGTTGACCACACTGTGCATGATTCTGATGCAGATTATTCATTGTATGTGTGGTAGGCATGGCATGTGCAGCAGGAACATTCATGTTAGCTTTGCATGCATAAGAAAGATGTTCAGTAGATTTACAATGATAACATGCTTTCTTTATTCGTTCAGCCTTAACCTCTTTTATGCCTTTTTCTTTCTTTCCTTGTTGTTTAACAGCCTTAGCTCCTAATCCCAGTCTAGATTCATCTCTAGGGAAATTGATTTTCACTTGTTTAATAGGAGTTATAGGTTGTTCTTTCTGGCGATCTTCCATCTCAATCTCATATCTAGCTATCAATTCAGTCTCTTCTTCTATTCTAGAAACAAGATGTTTGTAGATAGGTTTGACAACCGATTTAAGAATACTAGGTGTTTCCTTTTTAAGGTCACTGGAACTAGGGTCAATAGGTCTCTTTCCTTCTTTCTTAGGAAGGTCAGAATAATCAAGTCCTATACCTACTCCAGTTATTTTCTTAAATGTGTCATTATCTACATACACTTTACTAGCCGCTAGTTTGTAAGCTTCGCATTTTGTTTCTAACTCAGCTAGATTGTTCCTAAGACATGCTTCTACTTCTTCCTTAAGGACGAGCTTGTGTTCCAGAGATTTAATAAAGTCTCTTAGAGAAGTATCTACAGTGCAAGCAGCCTCTAACTCTTCCACTTTTGCCTCAAGCATTCTACATTTGGCAACAAGTGTTTTCTGTTCCTTTTGAGAAGAGTCTAGGCTTTTGCACAACATATAGATTTCTTCACTAAGAGCCCCGTTCTGTTCTTTATAATCATCAATAGACATTTCTACTTTAAGAGTCAGAACTGGTACCTCTGGTTCCTCTGATGTCTCAGCCATGAGGGCAAAGTTCGCTACATGAGTAACATCTTCCTCATCTGAATCATCCCAAGCTCTTCCTTCTGTCACCAATAAAGCTCGTTTTCCATGTCTTTCCTTCAACAGTGCTTCATAGTTGCTTTTGAGAGCTTCAAATGTTTCTTTTGGATAAGTCTGTTTAGGCTTTTTGCAGTCCGAGGCAAAGTGTCCAGCTTCACCACAATTATAGCATTTGAACTTCATTTTGAAATCCAAAGGAGATTTGTAGCTGGTATTCTTGCCTTTTCCTTTGTAGCCTGACGAACTACCACCACCCTTAGCAACCCGATAATAAGATGAAGATTTTCTCTGTGGTCGGTTGCTCTTTCTAAATCTCATGTTGCTGAACTTCCTTGCCATGTATGCCACGACACTATCGTCCATGTTGTCCAGCTCTTCTTGGGTGTAGTAGTCATCATCACTGTCAGATGCGCACTCGTCATCATTATCAACTTGATGTGGTGCAAGTGATGATTTAGGCTTTGCTGCAACCATTGCCTTCTTAGACTCTTCCTCATCAGCAACTAATCCTGATGCACTTTCTTTTCCCTTTGAATCATTGTCCCATGCTTGATCTTGAAGAGTTTCCAGCTCATAGGTCTTTAATATTCCATAATATTCTTCCAGAGAAGTTGTATGCAAATCTCTGGTTTCTCTTATTGCGTAGACCCTATGTTCAATGCTTTCTGGCTGGTTCCTCAGATATCTCGTATTAGTCTCAACCATGGGGAGAGTTACACCTCTTAGATTCAAATCCAATACCAACTGACTGAATCGTAGATAGACATCTGTTATGCCTTCTCCTTTCCTTATTCAAAAGGTGTCATACTCCATCTTGAGTATGAGTGTTTTGTTGCTTCTGACCTCTGCAGATCCTTCCATGACAACTTCTATCTTGTCCCAAATCTTCTTCGCTGTAGTCAGACCTTTGACTATGTTGAACATTTCATGATCAAGAGATTCCATCAAGGTTTGTCGAACGGCAGTATCACATGCTATTTGTTCCTTATCAGCATCCGAAAACTCCGAGACCTTTTTAGGTTCAGACCGAGGTGGTATAACCACTCCTCCTGTAAGAACCCAGATTTTTTGGTAGAATTAAAACTTTTATTATGTATTGATGTAAGAATGAACAGTGGTTACAACTACAATGTAATACTGGCTTTAAAGGATGAAGAATGGAAGGATAAAAGATTCCAAGGTTATATGTCCTGAAGGATGCTAGTGGGTGATAACTTAGATTAGAATAATCTATCTCCTAGAAAGTTAAGATAAGATTCCCTAGAGAGAAATAAATACCCTCATGTCATCCAAATCAATATCTATTATAAGCCCAGCGGTTCCGTAAAAAGGTTAAGGAACACTCGAGGGTGAACCAGGTTCATTTTCCTAATTATAGGAATTAAATAAAAATAAGTGATGAATAGTGATTTTGGTGGAATTTGGAATATTATTATAATAATGTTATACCCGGTATTCGGAACGGATTTCTGAGTTCGTATTAGTGATCCGGGAAGAAAATAAGTGTATGTAAAAGCTGTCGGATTCAGAAAAAGAGCACTTTTATTTTCTCCGAGATTTCCCTGGACACTGCAAGACATAAGGAATTATAAAAGGGATTTAAGGAATTTAAATTCGAGAAGTACTAAGAAAGATGAGGAATAGTATTATAAATATTAAGAAGGTTTTCGGTAAAAACCCTAACTAGAAACGAATGAGTTATTCCTACGAACGATCAATCGAATCGAGCAATAACCGGACAAAAGAGCAAGCAGAGACTAAGATGCATGCATGTGCTATGTATAAAATATCTACTAACCAAACTAGAATCAAGGAACTAGAACCTTAGAGCATGCAACCAAGCACTTAGCAAGTAACTAACTAGTAAGCTCTAAACCACCATAAACTCAACACTTGTCATGGTGTTTCCTCATCCAACACTTCACAACTTTATTAAAGTATCTTTATACAAAGATATTATGTGTAAGTGGATGAGAGTGGATGAGAATTAAGTCATAGAAAATCAAATAAACCAAACAAAAGAACTCTTTCCCCAAAGAAAGCATCCATTCGGCAACATCTTTAATTCCAAAACAAAAATCAAGCTTCCAACCATCACTTGACCTTGTAATTTTTATGGTGAGTTCCATAATTCATAAAAGTGATTCCCTAAAAATTTCAAAGCCAAACTCTCTTGTTTCCATTTTCAAAGAAATCATCAAAGACTAGGGTGAATAGTGATTTTCAAGAACAACTCTTGATTTTCTTGATTTCTAGGATGATCTAAGCTTGGTTATGGGTATACAGGGACTATGCAAAGCTTAGCAAGGTCTTTAAACACTCCAAGGAAGGTATAAAGCTCTTGAAACCCTAACCCTTGTTTGAGATTTAAGCATGTTTATGCTAGTTATAACTTAGTTATGGTTATGTTAAGATTATAAGCATGATTATGTATGGATTTTGGATTAATGATGTAAATAGCTAGATGAACGGAAAGGCATTGCTTGGCCTCAGTTCATGTATATAAGTCATGTATATGTTGTTTGGGTTGGATACTATGTTTATGGGAAGATTCGAAATTAGTAGATATTCGATTTACAGCCGTTATAATGCCCGATTTTGCAATACCATGTTTTGTATGCCATTTTCCATGTCGAACCCCTACTGTCCAGAGACCTTATCTGCCATGATAGGATAG
This sequence comes from Saposhnikovia divaricata, assembly GCA_036435485.1. Lineage (NCBI taxonomy): Eukaryota > Viridiplantae > Streptophyta > Magnoliopsida > Apiales > Apiaceae > Saposhnikovia > Saposhnikovia divaricata. Next base: position 45,335,238 of record CM071594.1, on the reverse strand, counting down.
GTAATGTTCTAAGCTTCGTTTTGATATAAAGATCACGTGAAACGGACTTACGGTTTAGGATTTATGACCAAATTACTAAAAGTAGTTCGAATCCGTAAACGAAAGTTCGTAACTGTAATTGAACCCTCGTAAACTATGTAACGTCATGGCGAATCTTGGTAAATAAATACTAGAGGTAAAAAGGAAGGCGTGAAAGAAAACCGTATGTCAAAAAGATCATTTTTCGATTTATTAAAAATGTTCGAGTCGAGGTTAAACGCGAACGAACCCCTAAAAGACGACTCTTTTATAACTTCGGTAAAACACTTAGAAAACGGACGATAAAACTCGGAGTATAGTATTGGTTCGTAACGATCGACTTTAGAACTCATATGACTTAAGTATGTCCCAAGTATAAGTACAATGACATGTCGTATTAACGAACGGATGTCGGGTCGGATCAGTGATAAAAGTAATCCACTAAAAGGGGTATAACGAGATAACTCAAGAACGTGTTTCGAATTAAGTATAACTTAAACTTTTAATATGTTAAGTGATTAATCCCGAATGCCTTGGCTATTTATAGATCACCAAGCTGAACCGGGACCCGCTACCACTACCCCTTACCGTACTCGACTACCAGGCAAGTTTCAATTCCCTTCTTTTAGGCTGTTGTTGTGATTGAATAAATATATATATATATGCTGATATACATATGCCATTGCATGCATGCCTACTTTCAAGTTGAAGTGATATACTTGTTCCCTGAATGTTATTGTTGGCTTATAAGCTAGATAGTTATATATCAGTTATAAGCCGATTATTGTAAGACCCTCATAGAAGGGCGTATACATCTTATTAATCAAAAATAGACCGGGAGTCAATATTCCTTGATATATCGAGATTACCTCGGAGGAAAATATTTAAGTAAATATTTTCTATTATTTGGGCGACGAATATTATTTGAATATTCGTTCGAGACTAATTATTTTAACGATCCTTACTTCAAATAATTATTTGAACGTAACCATTCGACGAATAATATTTTTCAATATTCATTCAAAGTCGAATAGGTTATCGATTATTATTCCGAATATTCTTCTAAAGATTGGACTACTAAATGAATATTATTTGAATATCCATTTAGAATATTACTTTATTAAATGAATATTACTTTTGAATATTCATTTAAGATATTACTTACTTGATGAATATTATTCTAATATTCATCTGAAGCTTGATTTATTTATCGAGTCTTATCTCGAATATTCCTTTAAAGCTTGGATTACTAAATGAATATTACTTGATATTCATTTAGAATATTATTCATTAAACGAATATTACTTTTTCAATAAACATTTAAATTCCTAATTAATTATGAATATTATTTTGAATATTCATCCAGGGTTCTATTTAATCATCGAATATTATTTTAAATATTTTAAATATTCTTTTCAGGTCTTATTAATTAATGAATATTATTCTGAATATTCATTTGAATATTTAATTATGCAATAAATATTCTCTAGATATTTCTTCAAGGATTATTTGAGAAATACTCTGATTAGAGATATTCTTTCATATTCCTAAATATTCTGTAAAATATTTTAATTCAATAAATATTCTCTGAATATTTATTTCATACTTAGAATAACCTCGATAAGGTTTATCTTCTTCGATTATTACAGAAAATATTTCGGAGTCATATTATTATTAAACTTATAGCAAGAAAGGTTCTCAGACATCATTCTTCTTTGAGTCTATCTCCTTAATAATAAGGGAACCTTACTTGGAAAATGTTATTTATCTTGTCGACTTCCCGGTCATAAAGTATTCTCTTCACTCGCAACTCGGGTGCTGTTGACTTATTAAGTCGTTGTTTACCTTCTCATCTTTCGAGGGGTAAGATTGTTGGAACAAGTTTATATTCGTTACCAAGCAATAGCTTGGAAGTTATTGGTGAATTTTCCTTTCCAACTAGATACGACTACTTTGTAGAGTCTTATCAACAAGTATTATACTTGGGGAAAGGGAAACGAACGTTACATTCAGAATCATGAATTCTATTTGAACTAGGAGTCGTGTAAGAGGCCGAGTAGCGCTGGTCCATCCCCTTTGGCCCAACCGTTGGCCGGGGAGAGCTAGTAAGGCGGTAGACAAGTAAAGCCGTCAGTTCTTCCTTCTACCGGTAGTAAATCTAAATTGAGCTGTACGATCTCGACTGATCATCAAGATTGGAACAGCGGGCGCGGTGAATACTCCATCATTGGTTCATCATACAAATTTATTTATTTCCTGCAACATGATTACTGTTGGCAGAGTTGGAAAAGGGTCATAACTGGAATTGCAACCTTTTCTTGCAAACTCCTCTTCTTAATAACAATAAGAATATCTCGCTTACTTTGATGTAGCAGATATTTCTACAAACAAATACTTTAAGTTACCTTGTAACTTCATCGTTCATATTATACTGGCATCATTCCCGTAAATGCATGGCATATGGTTTGAAAGATACTTTTGAACTGTTATACATTATCGTTCAGTCATATATTATTGTTGGTGGTCTATTGCTCACCCTTGCTTTACTATTATATCACAACAACAGCTAGACCAGATGACTCGCACAAGGCGCACTCGACGCGGGCGAGGACGATGAGACTACCAGAGCTGAAGAAGAAGCTATTGGTAGGGTATATTTATTCTTTCAGTACCAAGAATATGGTCTAGTATGACTTATGTAAATGGACGGCAAAGAGTATGTATTTATATTGAAATTCTTTTGGATTGTAAGAACTCATAATGTGATTAATAAAAATTTGAGTGTTACTCTGATTTCATCTCTGGGACTATAACGGGTGTGTTTTATATTATTGTGTTGGGTTATAGAGACGTAATTTATTTTATGTTAAGGAAAGTTCAAGTGTTGTGGACAGAATTGGAAACCGTAACCACCGGATCCCGGACCCCGGATCTGGGGGTGTTACAGAAGTGGTATCAGAGCGTACGTTATAAACCCCAGAGATGAGGTGACGTTAAAACAATAAATTCAATAAGATAATAAGAACTCTTGCCAAGTTCATAGTCGGACTACTTAATGTAGTGATGACATATAAAACCCTTATGGGAACTCGTAAGTATAATGATAGTAACTTAGCTCGATATCGTATCGACGAGTAAGGCGACTGACCTTGAGGCATACGAGCAACAGCGCGATGATGCTTTATATGCTGAAGATCAGCGGGTAATTCGATGGAGTACCCTACTGGAGACCCGGAAGAGGTTCCAACAGATAAGGAAAATCCTGTTAGGATAAGGAGCTTACCCATGGGTAATGAGGGTCGCAGCCAGAATGACTGTGATGATTAAGAAATGGTGCTCAGAAAAGTGAGTATAAAGAACCGAGATATTATTAAGAGATCTGAAGATGCATGTTGAATTCATAGCCGGACTACCAGATGTAGTACCAGCAAGAAAGAAGGATTGGAAGAATTACTTGAGATCTGATACGGAAATAGATGAGAATCCTTAGAGATTTTCATCTTAACAAAGAAAGAGCTAGAGGGATGTATGATTATCAAAGACATCGATTTAGGGCGAGGAGCAGAGTCCCTAGGAATAGTTGAGAAGGAGGCAGTAAGTGCCATATCATTTGATAAATGAATTAGTATGAATATGGTCAGTAATAATTCGCCATGAGAAGGCAGGTGTCGTAGGTTGTAAATTATGGAACCAAATTGAGGTTGATAAGGTGGTTTTATTAAGGAAAATGTTCATTTTATGAATGAATCATTTAGAAAGTAAAGACATTGGGAAGTGATAGCATGAATGGGTAAAGTTATATAAGGAAGTAGTAAGCAAGACAATGATCTCAGAACCTACCGGAAGATAAGACCAGTGAGTCAAGATGAACTCGTAATGAGACTACTGCCAGAGACTGAGTATAGAGTTAATTCAACTCAGTTAAATGATGAACCAGAAACGTCAGATGCATGTGATTCAGAGGAATATTAAATTCCTTCTTCTCTTTGAATGGATTATAGTAGTTACCTTAAGTTTACTCCGACACGGAACTATAATAGACCAAGTAATACGATCAGCAGTTAAAGAGAAAAATGTGAGAAAATCTTCCTGGAGCTAAAAGGTGAAATTGGTAATGACCAAGAGCTGGCATTGCTTAATGGAAAAAGGAGACTTTGTGCTTCCAATGACGCTTCGCATAAAGGGTTAGGTAGACCGACATTTGGTAGTATTGAATATCAGGACGTTGTGACAGGTTTCAGTTTGAAACTATTGATTCCCTTCTAAGGGATGTATATAATTGATTCCTCTCCAGTGGGTAAACTTCCAATCCGATGATGATTATTTCGTTAACTACGACTGCTTATGATTCCACCTGCTTGGAGGTTCATAGAACTATTCTTCAGGTTTCGAAACTGGTCTCCTTAATGTTACCAGTAGGTGGGTAGATTGATCAAAATTTCCCTGAGTCTGGAAAGGAATTCGGTGAATTTTGGCAAACCTTGTCTTTCTGATTATCAGAGAATGTCATGGAAGAGAGTAAAAAATTGGAGCAAACCCTGTGATTTGGGTAAGGATGCTGTAAAATGGGTTAGTAAACGGACCCTGAGCATTACAATCGACGGTAGTGATAAAATGATGAAGTGAGATTGGACGAAAATAGGAAATGTAAGTAAGAAACCAGCCGGATTGAGAAATTCTAGGATTGACTTAAATGAAAAGGCTGTTATGCCAGGAATGGTAAGCTTGTGTGGCACGCAGGATTGATAAGAATAGTTGAAAAGATAAAAGTGGAGGAAAGGTGACCGGAGACGGTGCCGAGTAGTCGATTAAGACTTATATGGAGTAAAGTTTTGGAAAGGTAGAAAGGTATCAAAGAAGAAGGCACTATGCCGGCAATTGCTAGAAAAGTAATGCTATTAGCCAACCCCTAAAATCATATATTTTTATGTGTGGCCAGTTGAGGCCAAGTCCCAACGGACTATAAAGTGACTAGACCAGCAATGAAAGGACAAAGCAGGGTTGCTTCTAAGAAAGCACCGACTGCAAGGGCTTCTGATATAAAGGAAACATTAATGAGATCGTTTGAATCTTCTGCCGAACAACCCATGTTTTGATTGGGAATTCACTAGACCTTTTTGGGATGGGGTCACCCGTACTAAAGTGACTCATGTGTATATGGTTGTTCAAGATTTCGAGTAAAATGGAAGTATAGTGACTTGAGATGTATGATGTTAGGGTATCATGAATACCATGAATATATTATGACGGAGGAAAGTAAACAATGAAGGTATATGAAGAGGGTATAGAAAAGGTCAGAAATTGAACAGTATGCTGTAGGAATTTTGTCTGAGGCAAGTACCTTTGCGAAGAACGATAAGCACTAAGAGATTCACGTTGAACTCGACCAATATCTTCCAGAACATCCTTGCTACCATTAACAAGTTCGGTAAGAGAAGAGATTGGCATACGTGCCTTTTTGGAAGGCCAAATAGGCTGACAACTATCTGAAAGAAGAGGGTGGCATTAAACCACCGATCGATTATCAAATGAGAATGATTGAAAAGAGACCTTTATTAAGGATACATGATCTGATTGCCAATTATAAGATGCAAGAATTCCTTGGCAGTTGAATTAAGGATAGGATATTGATAAGTGGATTTTATATCCACTTATTATGCACTAAATGGACCTAGATTGGTGGTTTATCCTTAATTATGTTGTGTCTTTTAATTCGTTTTTGTTGTTTAATTATTTGTTGTGCAGAAATCGCAACTTTAGGTTTTGTGGCATTAAAAGGGCTAAAAACGGGGGATTGCTGGCTCAATTTTATCAAGTGAACTGGATACGAGGAAAAAAAAGAATTATCATAAAGGAATCCTGAATGACATATTCTTAAATCTGGAACCCCGGTTGGAATTGATATATTTTTCGTTTCGCAAAAGGAATCCAGTTTTAGATCCTCAAGAGGCCGTAATTCGCACCTGGGCGAGCAATGAGAAAATAGAATTATCACAAAAAGATGGAAAGTGATATATTCTTAAAAAGAAAGTCCCGGTTGGAATTGATATATTTTTCGTTAAGGAAAAGGAGTCCGGTTTTAGGCCCTCAATTTACCGCAGCTCAGGACTTAATGATTCATTTATATTAGCAAATATTTTATTTAATTAGAAAATTATAATTATAAATATCTCATAATATTAGATATTTATTTTTATAATTTCTGAATTAAATTAAATATTTGTTAAGTAAAAATTATAAGTTAAAATCAAAAAAACAAAAAAAAACAAAAAAAAAAAAAACAAAAAAACAAAAAAAGGAAACGAATTGTGCAGGTGGTGAACAAATACAATGCATGTGATGATTGCTCTAAAGCTAAAGTAATACAAAGCAATTCCTGTTGGCATTAAAGAAAACAAAAGTAGAGTGGTGTCAATTTTTTTCAAATGCTGTCGGCCAATGCTCTTGGAGGTAGTCACGCGCCTGGGCGCACGTGACGTTCACGCGCCAGGCTTAATCTGTGAAAAACGCGCGTGGCGCACACGGCTGCGTCCTGCGAGTGGTTTTTTCTTCTGGTTGGCTGAGTGCAGTTTGGATTAATTGCCGGGTGTGTTGCTTTCGGCTCTATAATTGCATTAGGTGCTGTTTGTTTATTTTTTTTACTTCTTTTTTTATTCTTTTCATTTGTATTTTATTGCCCTGGTGTGCTAGCATTGTACTATAAATAGGGCTTATTTCTTGCAGTTGAAAACACACCACACACAACTCACACCTCTCAGACTGCAGTTGTAGTCTCTCCAAAAATTTCCAGCTTCCTTTTGTAATTTCAAGTTCAGTTTTATTCACTTTAAATTTCTGTAAATTTAGTTTGAGTGTTATTTCGGGTGAAGATTTTAAGGCAATTATTTTGGAACGCTCATTTCTTTCGTTGGAAATTATTTCGGTTTTATTTTCTAATTTCTTATTTTACAGGGAATTATCGGAGTGCTCGTTTCTTGCAAGTGGAAATTATTTCGGTTTTAGTTTCTATACTTTTATAATTTTCATATTTAATTTATCGTTATTTTTAATTTAGTTTTATTATTATTATTATTGTTAGTATTATTATTATTATTATTATTATTATTATTATTATTATTATTATTATTATTATTATTATGATTTCAATTAATCCCATGATGACGATTCGTTTAATTATGAACTAATCGCCGTCATGGGATTCTAATGGATTTATTTACGTAATTTAGTAATTCGATGCCTTAAATAAATTGTGTTATGATAAAAATTTCCGATTGCCTAACATGGTTGTGCTTAATTTATTAGATGCGTAGCTATCATCTAAATTATTAATTCTTAATGAATGCGAAAGTGGATTTGAGAATTTAGAATTTGTCATGTTAGCACAGGTTCGTAATTTTCATATTTAATTACGATTAGTGGTAGGGTTTTGAATCACATCGCCCTGTGTAGCCAAAAATAAGGAATTTATTCGTAAACCAGTTATGTTTTCAAATCTTATAGACATATAGGGTCTAGACATAAATGGTGTCCATGCAACTTCTATCTTTCTAAGTGGATGTTTGTATGGTTTGATATAAGTTAAGGCTGAAAGGCGCTTATATTAGTTTCGTGTTCCCGGCTAGCTTTCATAATTATCAGAATCACTTTAAATTAAGGCATCAATTCTAAATGAAATAAATAATGAAATTAGAATCCCATGTTTATCTCATATATAATCTTTATCATATTATTTTTAGTCATTATTTCATTAATTAATTGTGAATTGAACAAACCAACCATTTGTTGTTCAGGCTTCTATAATTAACCGAACGTTGTTGAATAAACATATTTGCTTAAATACACCAAGTCTTCGTGGGAACGATCCTTATTTCCCTATATTGCTTTTGGACTGCGTATACTTGCGTAGAGAAAATAGCGAACAGATATCCATAAATTAAGACAAACCCTGGGGAATGCACAAGGGGTGGCATTAACCCTAATAACGACATTATGACTTCAGATGTTATGAGCTGGACTTGCTAAGGCAACAATGACCGGTAAGGATTATTAAAAAGAGTTCTGGAAAGAACATAGATAGAATTATTAGAGTATTGATCAATGACATTTTGATATACCCGGTACCCAGAAAATACCGGAGGAATGATAAGGATGGCCTACGAAACCTTACAAGGAAAAAGGGTAATATTCCGAACTTCAAAAATGGAAGTTTGGTAAGGAATGTATGACATCGTAACAATAATGCCAGATGAGGCATGTATGAAACCCTGAGGAAGTATGGGTTGAACCAATAAGGTTGAGATTATCCTAAAACAAGAAGGGATTTAAGTAAGGAAATATCCTAGGTATGATTTGGAGTACCTGTAGTTAAGATCGCACTAGAAAGGTGGAAGCAATGACTTTTGGAAAAGACTGATAGATGCTTTCTCTCATTCAGCAGAATTTAAGGGAGAATGCTTCCACCCTGAGTTGGAATAGATCTAGAAAACATTGATTATTATAATCAGGAAAGGCCAACGAGGTGGCCGACACTTTAAATATAGGGGAGTAAGCATAAATGCTCAGACCAAAGAAATAGAATGATAATGTAAGGACCTTGATGGTCATAATGTGGTAGAGGAAGTTACATTCCATTTGATGATTGTGCCAGGATCAACTATAAGAATAGTTTAAGTAAAGATTCGATTCCTGATGTTGCCAGTAGCACATTACCGACATTAGGAGGCTCTACGACAGACCAGACCAAATTCCCCAAGAGACTTGCCTTTTCTTTGGAAAGAGAGAAGGGAGGTTAAGTAACAATGAATTGGTAGTAAATGACCAGAAATAGAGAGGGTACAAATACTGATAAGCCAAATGGCACGATGATGAATGACAAGCAAGTTTATGTTGGTGTATTTCTGTGCAAACAAGATAGAGAATTATGAGGTTGGCAAGCGATTAAGCAAACCGATAAGCTTTTAGTCTTCTACCGGAGATATATGATTAATAATCTCACCAGCCTGTTCCAGCTGCGATGCTGGAAGCTTTCCTGCAATTTTATCTGCTTCATGTAATATCTACGTCAAGTTCAGGAAGCATTCCCTATGGATAGGGAATAGTAATTATTTTGTGTTCCTAGAGGATCTTGAATTGATAATTTTGATGCTTAGTTATTTAAGCACTGCGTAAATGATAAGCGATGGTGATCCTTCTGAGAAATTAGGTGGTAACGACTGTGGAAATGTCGAATTGAATCTAAGTTAGAGAAATCATCCAGGTTTATTTCGGATGGTGTAATTTCTGGAACGACGGGATATTTGAAATGAAGAATTAAGTTATGATGGTTCATAAAATAATTATAGTAGAAATAAAGACAAGAGACTGATAGAGATGGAAATAGAATTGGGAATTAATAAGAGAGTCAGATAGGCAGACTCATGAGAAGCTCCAGTAATGAAGCGAGAAGAGTATGGAATTGGCAAGGTAAGGGTATTGGCCAAAGCGGAAAGTTGGAATTAGGAGCATGAATGACATACAAATTGACTCCTTTTAAGTTTGGAAAATTCGAGAAAATATGAAATAGATTGACTGAGTAATAAAGAGACTCATGAAATGAAAAAGTGAAATCTAGATGGTTGAACAAAGGAAAGTTTGACCACAAACGTGCCACGTATATTGAATAAAGGTAACACGCGTTCCCCTAATAAGGTGACGGTGGAGTTCAATAACAGAAGTGAATGAGAACTAGATGATAAGATGGATGTGATTGATAAAGAAAAGAATGGGAAATAATGATGGAAGTGAAGCAAGGAATGCTATGAATGGATTGATGAATGGGTATTCCTAATGAGCTATCGGAATGACAACCTGATGGTGTTAGAATTATGAATATGAAATGGCCAGTGTCGTGGCGTGAAATGCCAGTAATAAAAATGTCAAGCGAGAAATCCATGATTTTAACCTGAGAGGTTGAAGGATTTTCCAAAAGTAAGTAATGCTAATATCAAACAAGAGTATAGGTCCATAGAATGATGGACAGAGAAACAAGGACATGTGATATGTGAGATTACGATAAAGTAGTATTTGATACGAATACGATTACTTTCTTCCCTAATAAACCTCTATAGTTCAGAGGTAAATTCTGAGTATGATATTTTGACAATCATGAAAATCTTCTTATATAATTCTCTGAAATTCTTTCCTTTTAATATCCCCTATTTATTTTCCTCTAAATTGAGAAGAACAACCCTTTAAGGAGGGGAGGTACTACTACGTGACTCTCTGTCTGTGTGATAGGAGTCTAAGTGGAATGCCATTAATTGTTTAATTGCTTGTCAAGTACTAGAGGCTGACCCCCTTCTGTACTAGCTATGCAATATAACAAATGTTCATTGATCATAGTAATCTCTCAATAAATTCTTCTAATTCAATATATATACATCGAGATTGCGAAGATTAGGAATTGCAAAATTACGAGTGAGGGTATCTCCGAATTTCGTAGCGCGTTAGTGATACCGAAGTCACTGCACGTACCAATAAGGTTAATAGTATAAGATCGGACAAGAGCGTATACCGGTTAATGTGTCATGCGAAAGTATCAAAGAATTGGTAGAACGGATAAAGGGTGTATTGTAACACCAGTACGATGTGCTTTAGAAAGATTGGAATGTGTAAGGATCGACCAGAGAATTGGAAAGCGAAATAACCAACAAGTACCCCATTTGCCTTCTACCTGATTCCGGGACGGAATCCTTTTAAGGAGGGGAGACTGTAAGAACCCAGATTTTTGGGTAGAATTAAAACTTTTATTATGTATTGATGTAAGAATGAACAGTGGTTACAACTACAATGTAATACTGGCTTTAAAGGATGAAGAATGGAAGGATAAAAGATTCCAAGGTTATATGTCCTGAAGGATGCTAGTGGGTGATAACTTAGATTAGAATAATCTATCTCCTAGAAAGTTAAGATAAGATTCCCTAGAGAGAAATAAATACCCTCATGTCATCCAAATCAATATCTATTATAAGCCCAGCGGTTCCGTAAAAAGGTTAAGGAACACTCGAGGGTGAACCAGGTTCATTTTCCTAATTATAGGAATTAAATAAAAATAAGTGATGAATAGTGATTTTGGTGGAATTTGGAATATTATTATAATAATGTTATACCCGGTATTCGGAACGGATTTCTGAGTTCGTATTAGTGATCCGGGAAGAAAATAAGTGTATGTAAAAGCTGTCGGATTCAGAAAAAGAGCACTTTTATTTTCTCCGAGATTTCCCTGGACACTGCAAGACATAAGGAATTATAAAAGGGATTTAAGGAATTTAAATTCGAGAAGTACTAAGAAAGATGAGGAATAGTATTATAAATATTAAGAAGGTTTTCGGTAAAAACCCTAACTAGAAACGAATGAGTTATTCCTACGAACGATCAATCGAATCGAGCAATAACCGGACAAAAGAGCAAGCAGAGACTAAGATGCATGCATGTGCTATGTATAAAATATCTACTAACCAAACTAGAATCAAGGAACTAGAACCTTAGAGCATGCAACCAAGCACTTAGCAAGTAACTAACTAGTAAGCTCTAAACCACCATAAACTCAACACTTGTCATGGTGTTTCCTCATCCAACACTTCACAACTTTATTAAAGTATCTTTATACAAAGATATTATGTGTAAGTGGATGAGAGTGGATGAGAATTAAGTCATAGAAAATCAAATAAACCAAACAAAAGAACTCTTTCCCCAAAGAAAGCATCCATTCGGCAACATCTTTAATTCCAAAACAAAAATCAAGCTTCCAACCATCACTTGACCTTGTAATTTTTATGGTGAGTTCCATAATTCATAAAAGTGATTCCCTAAAAATTTCAAAGCCAAACTCTCTTGTTTCCATTTTCAAAGAAATCATCAAAGACTAGGGTGAATAGTGATTTTCAAGAACAACTCTTGATTTTCTTGATTTCTAGGATGATCTAAGCTTGGTTATGGGTATACAGGGACTATGCAAAGCTTAGCAAGGTCTTTAAACACTCCAAGGAAGGTATAAAGCTCTTGAAACCCTAACCCTTGTTTGAGATTTAAGCATGTTTATGCTAGTTATAACTTAGTTATGGTTATGTTAAGATTATAAGCATGATTATGTATGGATTTTGGATTAATGATGTAAATAGCTAGATGAACGGAAAGGCATTGCTTGGCCTCAGTTCATGTATATAAGTCATGTATATGTTGTTTGGGTTGGATACTATGTTTATGGGAAGATTCGAAATTAGTAGATATTCGATTTACAGCCGTTATAATGCCCGATTTTGCAATACCATGTTTTGTATGCCATTTTCCATGTCGAACCCCTACTGTCCAGAGATCTTATCTGCCATGATAGGATAGGTAATGTTCTAAGCTTCGTTTTGATATAAAGATCACGTGAAACGGACTTACGGTTTAGGATTTATGACCAAATTACTAAAAGTAGTTCGAATCCGTAAACGAAAGTTCGTAACTGTAATTGAACCCTCGTAAACTATGTAACGTCATGGCGAATCTTGGTAAATAAATACTAGAGGTAAAAAGGAAGGCGTGAAAGAAAACCGTATGTCAAAAAGATCATTTTTCGATTTATTAAAAATGTTCGAGTCGAGGTTAAACGCGAACGAACCCCTAAAAGACGACTCTTTTATAACTTCGGTAAAACACTTAGAAAACGGACGATAAAACTCGGAGTATAGTATTGGTTCGTAACGATCGACTTTAGAACTCATATGACTTAAGTATGTCCCAAGTATAAGTACAATGACATGTCGTATTAACGAACGGATGTCGGGTCGGATCAGTGATAAAAGTAATCCACTAAAAGGGGTATAACGAGATAACTCAAGAACGTGTTTCGAATTAAGTATAACTTAAACTTTTAATATGTTAAGTGATTAATCCCGAATGCCTTGGCTATTTATAGATCACCAAGCTGAACCGGGACCCGCTACCACTACCCCTTACCGTACTCGACTACCAGGCAAGTTTCAATTCCCTTCTTTTAGGCTGTTGTTGTGATTGAATAAATATATATATATATGCTGATATACATATGCCATTGCATGCATGCCTACTTTCAAGTTGAAGTGATATACTTGTTCCCTGAATGTTATTGTTGGCTTATAAGCTAGATAGTTATATATCAGTTATAAGCCGATTATTGTAAGACCCTCATAGAAGGGCGTATACATCTTATTAATCAAAAATAGACCGGGAGTCAATATTCCTTGATATATCGAGATTACCTCGGAGGAAAATATTTAAGTAAATATTTTCTATTATTTGGGCGACGAATATTATTTGAATATTCGTTCGAGACTAATTATTTTAACGATCCTTACTTCAAATAATTATTTGAACGTAACCATTCGACGAATAATATTTTTCAATATTCATTCAAAGTCGAATAGGTTATCGATTATTATTCCGAATATTCTTCTAAAGATTGGACTACTAAATGAATATTATTTGAATATCCATTTAGAATATTACTTTATTAAATGAATATTACTTTTGAATATTCATTTAAGATATTACTTACTTGATGAATATTATTCTAATATTCATCTGAAGCTTGATTTATTTATCGAGTCTTATCTCGAATATTCCTTTAAAGCTTGGATTACTAAATGAATATTACTTGATATTCATTTAGAATATTATTCATTAAACGAATATTACTTTTTCAATAAACATTTAAATTCCTAATTAATTATGAATATTATTTTGAATATTCATCCAGGGTTCTATTTAATCATCGAATATTATTTTAAATATTTTAAATATTCTTTTCATTTCTTATTAATTAATGAATATTATTCTGAATATTCATTTGAATATTTAATTATGCAATAAATATTCTCTAGATATTTCTTCAAGGATTATTTGAGAAATACTCTGATTAAAGATATTCTTTCATATTCCTAAATATTCTGTAAAATATTTTAATTCAATAAATATTCTCTGAATATTTATTTCTCACTTAGAATAACCTCGATAAGGTTTATCTTCTTCGATTATTACAGAAAATATTTCGGAGTCATATTATTATTAAACTTATATCAAGAAAGGTTCTCAGACATCATTCTTCTTTGAGTCTATCTCCTTAATAATAAGGGAACCTTACTTGGAAAATGTTATTTATCTTGTCGACTTCCCGGTCATAAAGTATTCTCTTCACTCGCAACTCGGGTGCTGTTGACTTATTAAGTCGTTGTTTACCTTCTCATCTTTCGAGGGGTAAGATTGTTGGAACAAGTTTATATTCGTTACCAAGCAATAGCTTGGAAGTTATTGGTGAATTTTCCTTTCCAACTAGATACGACTACTTTGTAGAGTCTTATCAACAAGTATTATACTTGGGGAAAGGGAAACGAACGTTACATTCAGAATCATGAATTCTATTTGAACTAGGAGTCGTGTAAGAGGCCGAGTAACGCTGGTCCATCCCCTTTGGCCCAACCGTTGGCCGGGGAGAGCTAGTAAGGCGGTAGACAAGTAAAGCCGTCAGTTCTTCCTTCTACCGGTAGTAAATCTAAATTGAGCTGTACGATCTCGACTGATCATCAAGATTGGAACAGCGGGCGCGGTGAATACTCCATCATTGGTTCATCATACAAATTTATTTATTTCCTGCAACATGATTACTGTTGGCAGAGTTGGAAAAGGGTCATAACTGGAATTGCAACCTTTTCTTGCAAACTCCTCTTCTTAATAACAATAAGAATATCTCGCTTACTTTGATGTAGCAGATATTTCTACAAACAAATACTTTAAGTTACCTTGTAACTTCATCGTTCATATTATACTGGCATCATTCCCGTAAATGCATGGCATATGGTTTGAAAGATACTTTTGAACTGTTATACATTATCGTTCAGTCATATATTATTGTTGGTGGTCTATTGCTCACCCTTGCTTTACTATTATATCACAACAACAGCTAGACCAGATGACTCGCACAAGGCGCACTCGACGCGGGCGAGGACGATGAGACTACCAGAGCTGAAGAAGAAGCTATTGGTAGGGTATATTTATTCTTTCAGTACCAAGAATATGGTCAAGTATGACTTATGTAAATGGACGGCAAAGAGTATGTATTTATATTGAAATTCTTTTGGATTGTAAGAACTCATAATGTGATTAATAAAAATTTGAGTGTTACTCTGATTTCATCTCTGGGACTATAACGGGTGTGTTTTATATTATTGTGTTGGGTTATAGAGACGTAATTTATTTTATGTTAAGGAAAGTTCAAGTGTTGTGGACAGAATTGGAAACCGTAACCACCGGATCCCGGACCCCGGATCTGGGGGTGTTACACCTCCTTCCGTATGTGAAGGAATAACTACCATTGGGACAAATTTACCCTTGTCAAGGACTTCCAGATATTCAGGGTTAACAGTCTCTAGATATAGTCTCATTCTGAAAACCCATTCTTCATAGTGATCTTTGTTGAACATTGGGATCTTGAATGCATTTTTAGGAGCCATCTCAATTCTGGTCACTAAAAGTTTCTAAGTACCCAAGACTAGGCTATGTAGAATATTTATGTAGAACTTTTGCCTAAGTCAAAATTTCTCTAAGTAGAAATTTTGCTCAAGTCGAAATCACCAGGTAGAAATTGTCCAACTCGAAATTCTATGTAGAAATTCTCAAGTAGAAATTCTATGTAGAACTTTTGTCCTTAGAATAATTTTTTCTGCAGATTACTTTAATATTGAATAAACAATATTATCTCTTTAACACCTTTTGACTTTGAATGCTTTACTCACCTAACCCACCTAACCCACATGCTAGGTACTGAGTATGTCTGTATACTTTCGGTCGAATAAAGAAAATTAAAAAGTCCAAAACCACCTTTTTTTATTCTTTTACTTTTGAAAAGGAGATCAAAAAGTTGTTGGGTTGTCTTCTTTGATAAGAACAGATGATGAACACTCAAGAACACCAAATATGAACGAACCCAGATAAATTCACAAAAATTAGTTAAAATACACCCAAGCTAAATAATCACACCTGGAGTATTTAAGTAATTTTTCAGATGAGTTTTCACTACCAACGAATTAAAACACACTTTTCGAGAAAATGAAAAGTAGATCTGAAAAATGAAAACTCACGATTCTTCTACTCAACACAAGGATCTATGTTTTGTATGTTAAACATATAGCTCTGATACCAATTGTTAGGTCCAAATGTGTTGTAGAGGGGGGGTGAATACAACTTTTCGAATATGAGAAGCAATAAATACGATGCAATAAATGAACACACAGATTCAAGGAATATATGTCTTATATATAACTTGAAAGGGTTGCTACAACATTCATTACAAAGTAAACCAGAAGTTGAGAGAGAAGTGAATGATACTAAGCTCTGTGAATGCACTCTCTCTTTTTCTCTTGTGTTTTTCTCTAGAATTGCTCACTAACTAAAACATTACACAAGTACTTCTATTTATACTACATGTAATCTATGTCCTGTAGTCTTCAAAGACTAAGATGTACGTGGCCCAATGATGTCCACATAAATCTTGCCTTATCTTGAAAGCTTGGAAATCTGCCAATCAGAAGATGCCATGTGTCATGTTGAAGCTGCACTCTAAGTAGAACTTCTACTTGAGAATTTCTACTTAGCCATCTCGAAGTTCTAAGTAGAACTTCTACTTAGAAACTTCTACTTGGCCATCTAGAATATTTAGTACTTAGAAAATATTCTGGTCTTCAACTTGAAACTTCAATGCACATCTTGAACTTGTGATATCTTCATGTCTTCTTTATTCTTCACCAAGCTCTTGAATATGGATCTTTATTACTGACATAAACTTGCTATCAATGTCCTGACACTTGATGCAACGGTCTGGTTCATAAGTGACTAGTCTTGATAGGGTTTTTTGCTTCTTGAATAAATTACCATATCCAATTAGAAATGTGGCTTTCCAATATTTGCTTTCCTTCTTGTTCACTTGAAATCAATTGGTCTTATTGATACTGATAGTTATGATCTTGATTCTTGGCTTTCCAAATCACTGAGGCATGAACAACTTTGACTTGAACTTCTCTCAA
Organism: Saposhnikovia divaricata; assembly: GCA_036435485.1. Taxonomy (NCBI): domain Eukaryota; kingdom Viridiplantae; phylum Streptophyta; class Magnoliopsida; order Apiales; family Apiaceae; genus Saposhnikovia; species Saposhnikovia divaricata. The sequence goes on along the minus strand of CM071594.1, from coordinate 45,318,142 downwards.
TGATTTCTTCTTGGATTGATCATAGTTAACATGTTAAATTGTATCAATTACCTTGTCTTCATTTAGTGTTGATTTCTTGTGACTTCTTGTTCTTGATTGTCTTCTGGTTAAGTATCTTTTCCTTTAGTTTGAGTTACATTAGTTATAGTGTTACAAGTTTACACACTCTGCCTTTCATTGGTTTTAGCAGAAATGAAAAACATGTTGAAGAGTTTAGTTGAAGTGCGAACACCTGTGAATGCTCCTGAGGTGAATGCTGAACGTGTAGATGGTCTGGAGCATGTAGAAAATCAAGAACGAGAAGGTGAGAATAAGCGTAGGTGTACATATAAGACTTTTAAGGATGCAGATCCCCTTATATTTAAAGGAGATTTAGATCCACATGCTGCGAATACGTGGATTAAAGAAATGGAGAAGGTGATAGAGATTTCTGAATGTTTGGATGAACAAAAGGTAAAATTCGCAACACACTCATTAAGGGGGGAAGCTGTATTTTGGTGGGATACAGTTAAACAAACCGAGGAATGTTCTAAAATGACATGGGCAAGGTTTAAGGAGTTGTTCTTTGATAAATATTTTCCTACGTGTATGAAGAATGAGATGGAGATGAATTTTCTAGGACTAAAGCAGGAAGGGATGACTGTGTCAGAGTACCTTTCAAAATTCTTGGAACTTTCTAAGTTTGCTCCTCATCAGGTGAATACTGAAGCTAGAAAATGTCAGAGATTTCAAGAGGGACTGAAGCCTCAAATTAGGGAAAGAGTATCTTTGTTGGAGTTGGAGCAATTTGATAAATTGGTTGGAAAAGCTAGGATTGCGGAGAGGGAGTATGAAGCTCGCACTCAATTCTTTAACAGTAAGAAGAGAGGAAGGGAGACAGATTCGAGTACTAAATTAGGATACAAGAAAGATAATAAGAGATTTCAGGTGGGAAAGAAAGAGGATTTTCGGGAAAATGAGAGGAGGATGCCAGCACCTGAGTGTAAGAAATGTGGGAAAAAGCATGGTGGTGATGTTTGTTATTGAGATGATGGATTGTGTTATAACTGTGGAGAAAAGAGGCATATAGCGACTCAATGCCCAAAACCTAAACTAACCTTTTGTTTTAATTGCGGAATACAAGGTCATTTAGCGAGGGATTGCACTCAAAATAAAGTCAAGACGGAAGCTGAACGTAAAGGGAACAAGACTGCTGTAACAGGAAATCCCCAACAACCAGCACCAAGGGCAGTAGCTAGAACCTATGCAATGACAACCCAAGACGCTGAAAATTCTCATGATGTGGTGTCAGGTACGCTTCAACTTTGTGCTCAAGATGTTCATGCTTTATTTGATTCAGGATCGACCCATTCCTTTGTGGATTTGAAATATGTGAATAAGTTAACCAAGCCTGTGCAAAGTTTAGATAACGGATTGTTAGTAAAACTCCCAAATGGTAGAAATTTATTCATAGATAAAATTTACAGAGATTGTCCCTTAGTGATTAGTGGTCAAACCTTTTTGGCGGATTTACTACCTTTAGAATTACGAGACTTTGGGGTGATTTTAGGAATGGATTGGCTGACAAGATATAAGGCTAATTTAGATTGTAGTAAGAAGCGAATAAACTTAATTGGACCGAACAAGAAGAAAGTGTATCTTAAAGGAGATAGGTCAGAAAAGCCAAATGTTATGATATCGGTTTTGAAGGCTTGTAAGATGTTAAGAAAAGGATGTGAAGGTTTCCTTGCGTACGTGATTGGGGATGAAGAGGTTAAAGCTAGGGTCAAGGATATTCCTGTAGTTAGAGAGTTTTTGGATGTCTTTCCCGATGAGCTACCAGGGTTGCCACCCGAAAGAGAAGTTGAGTTTGGTATTGAGTTAATTCCAGAAGCCCAACCAGTATCAAGAGCACCTTATAGGATGGCACCAACAGAATTAGCCGAACTTAAGATCCAGTTACAAGAATTGTTGGACAAGAAGTTTTTAAGGCCGAGTGTTTCTTCTTGGGGAGCACCGGTGTTGTTTGTGAAAAAGAAGGATGGTTCCCTAAGATTATGTATTGATTATAGAGAGCTAAACAAGCTGACGGTGAAGAATAAATATCCATTACCACGAATAGATGATCTTTTTGATCAATTGCAAGGAGCTACCTACTTTTCGAAGATTGATTTGTGTTCGGGTTATCATTAGTTAAAAGTAAAGAAAGAGAGTATTCCATTGACGGCATTTAGGACTCGATATGGCCATTATGAGTTTGTAGTGATGCCATTTGGAGTGACGAACGCACCATCGGTGTTTATGGATTTGATGAATCGAGTGTTTAGGAATTATTTGGATAAATTTGTAATCGTATTCATTGATGATATTCTTATATACTCGAGGAGCAAGGAAGAACATGAGGATCATTTGAGGATAGTACTACAAACCTTGAGAGAAGAAAAGTTATATGCCAAGTTTTCGAAATGTGAATTTTGGTTAAGGAGAGTAAGCTTTCTTGGGCATGTAGTGTCGGAGGAAGGAATTTCGGTTGATCCTACAAAGATTGAGGTGATTATGAATTGGGAAAGACCAAAGACCGTGACAGAAATTCGAAGTTTCCTAGGGTTGGCTGGATATTATAGGAAGTTTGTTCAGGATTTTTCTAAGATAGCGGGGCCATTGACGAACCTAACAAGGAAAGACGTTAAGTTTGTTTGGACGGACGAGTGTGAACAAAGCTTTATTGAATTGAAGAAGAGATTAACGTCCGCTCCGATACTTGGATTACCAGATGGAACCGAAGATTTTGTGATTTATAGTGATGCATCAAAGAAGGGTTTAGGGTGTGTTCTAATGCAACGAGGGAAGGTAATTGCTTATGCATCTCGCTAGTTAAGGAATCATGAGAAGAACTACCCCACCCACGATTTAGAATTAGCAGTGGTAGTTTTTGCTCTTAAGATTTGGAGGCATTATTTGTACGGAGAAAAGTGTAAAATTTATACTGACCATCAAAGCTTGAAGTATATTTTCTCACAGAAGGATTTAAATATGAGACAGAGAAGGTGGTTAGAATTATTGAAAGATTATGATTGTGAGATTTTATATCATCCGGGTAAGGCAAATGAGGTGGCTGATGCGCTAAGTAGGAAGGAGGTTGAGACTTGTTCGAGTGTTATTATAGAATCGACAAATCTTAAGGAGTTAGAGAGACTTGGTATTGAATTTGTTAAGCAGGGAAGGAATGAGGACTTGCTAAATCAAATCGAGGTCAGACCGATGTTGTTAGAGAGAATAAAGGTAAGTCAGAGACAAGATAAATGCTTGAAGGAAATTTGGAATAGTTCTAATTCAGAACTAGGAAAGAAAGATTTTAGGAAAGGAAATGATGACATAGTGAGGTTTCGTGACAGGATATTTGTACCATTTGATATGGAGATTAAGAAAGAAATTTTGTCTGACGCTCATTCGTCACCTTTTTCGGTACATCCTGGATCTACGAAGATGTATAAAGACTTGAGGCAACATTACTGGTGGCCTAAGATGAAAAGAGAGATTGTGAATGGGTAGGAAGATGTTTAGTTTGTCAGCAAGTGAAAGCAGAACATCAAAGGCCTGGAGGATTGTTACAACCCCTACCTGTTCCCGAATGGAAATGGGAACATATCACAATGGATTTTGTACTAGGCTTGCCAAGAACGCAGAGAGGGAACGATGTTATCTGGGTTATTATGGATAGACTAACAAAAAGTGCACATTTTCTAGCTATATACGAAGCGTCACCATTGGAGAAGTTGGCGAAGTTATACATCCAAGAAATTGTTAGATTGCATGGAGTGCCTGTTTCGATTGTATCAGATAGAGATCCGAGATTTACATCAAGATTTTGGAATAGTTTTCAACAAGAGATGGGCACTAAGTTAAGTATGAGCACGGCATTTCACCCTCAAACAGATGGACAGTCAGAACGTACAATTCAGATTTTAAGACATGTTACGAGCTTGTGTACTAGATTTTAAAGGAAGTTAGGAGGAACATCTACCCTTAGTGGAATTTGCATATAATAACAGTCATCAAGCGACAATTGGAATGGCCCCATATGAAGCTTTATACGGGCGTCGATGTAGAGCACCATTATGTTGGGATGAAGTTGGTGAAAGAAGATTGTTAGGGCCAGAATTGATTCGTGTAACCACGGAAAAAGTTAAAGTGATACAGAGGAGAATTTTACCGGCTCAAAGTAGGCAAAAGAGTTACGCAGATACGGATCGTCGTGATGTGACATTTAAGGAGGGAGATTTTGTGTTTCTTAAGATTTCACCATGGAAGGGTGTTATGAGATTCGGGAAGAAAGGAAAGTTGAGTCCCCGTTATATTGGACCATTTGAGATTCTTCGACGAGTTGGAGAGGTAGCGTATGAATTAGCATTGCCGCCAAATTTGAGTCGTATTCACAACGTTTTCCATGTGTCATACCTACGGAAGTATGTTACAGATCCATCCCATATTATAGAATATGAACCAATAGAACTCCAAGAAAATATGCAGTATGAAGAACTTCCTGTCGAAATAGTAGATCGTCGTGAACAGGTTTTGAGAAATAAAGTGATACCCCTTGTGAGAGTAATTTCGCGAAATCATGCGATAGAAGAAGCAACTTGGGAACCTGAAGAAATGATGAGATCAAAATATCCTAAGTTATTTGATAAGACAGGTACGAGTTAATTTCTGGTACGAGTAAATTTCTAAATTTCGAGGAAGAAATTTCTTAAGGGGGGAAGGATGTAATACCCCAATTTAGTTTTATCTAATTAATATAATTTTTTTTTATAATTTTATGTGCTTATATTAATTTCACATAGCTATTTTTTAATAAAAACTAGTTAACTTCGATTAGATTTAATTTCATTGGTTTGCTACGACATATCGTAACTCCCATAAAAATTTGACTATGAATGGTTTACATCGATATATCGACGTTCCCATAAAATTTGACTAGAGTATGGGCCGAGCAAATGCATCAACGCCCATAAAATTTGACTAAGGGGAATGGACCGAGCAAACGCTTCTAGGTCCATAAAGGGGAATGGGATAAAAATTTTGAACTGATTATACGAGCCAATGTGAACTAGCCCAAATAGATAAGAGATTTAACCTTACTAAGACCCCAATATATAGTTGAGGAAGGGATCTTGCACTAGTATCCCATCGATGTGGGACGAGTGAAACATTTCCTTTGAGAATATACTTGTCTCTTAAGCCATTTATATGGGGAAGGATAGAGAACCAGTCTTATACATTTTCGATGTGGGACAAAGTTGCTAAACAAGAATACTCTTTTGTCTACTTACCTTCGTATTTCCTAGTAAAACCAAGAGATGTTACTTAGGTGAGTTGGTTATAAATTTAGGAGCTTACATAATTCAACTTTGCACTTGATCCATTTTACATTTAATTTTTTAAGTGTATGATTATTTAGGCCTCTTAAAGGAAGCAAAATTGAAAGTTATGCACTTTAAGTTTGTAAGTAGAGGACCCAACTTCATTTATATAAATCTTGGGAGGAGTTCACTCCTAAACCATTTCGATGTGGGAACAAGTTAAATCAGTTTTAAAGGCACTCAACTTGCATTCAAATTTTACATTCACTTTCATGGTTCAAGACTTTTAGAGTTTTGATTTAAAGTATGAGTGACCACATATAGACATTGTTAAGACTTTGAAATTATAGGCTCCAAAGGATGCCAAGATGGTAGTTTATAAAATTCCCACCTTTAATTCCCATACTTATCCGACTTATATAGAGGTTTATAAAAACATTCACTATAAAAGTCTCGATATGGGACGCTTATATCTCAAATCCTTTACTACTTGTAAGTTATAACCCTTTAATGGTGTAATTGGAGAAAACTTGAGTTTATCGCTTATCATAGTCACCTATAAACGATATGTAAAATTTTTATAGTTCGAATCTTAAGACTTTCAGCTCCTAAGCGAAGCCAAGGGAAGGTTTGAACTTCATTCTGCTTTAATATGACAACTCTTTTGAACTTATATAAAACTTGAAAGAGGTTCCACATGAGAAGTCCTCGATGTGGGAGAAAAGAGTGTGAATCCTAATTCTCAACCTAAAAAACCAAGTTAAGTTTATATAATGCGTGGAAGATTTTTATGCTAGAAAACTCTCGATGTGGGATAACCCGCAACTATATGGAACTAAAAATGGCCTAGTACCACATTGATAACTCAAGGGGAAATAAGAGAGTATATGTAGAGGGGTTGAACCTAAGGCTGTTAAGAAGGGAAATATGGAGAAGGAAGTCAGCAATGCCTATAAGGTACAATTATGGATATTCTAACAGGGTTGCATATTTTGTAAAACATGAGTTATGTTTTATTATTTTTCCTAATTTTACTTTGTACCACATTGAAAGCAGAAACGGAGGTAGGTTAAGATAAATAAGAAGTGATCATTAGATTAGAATGTTAAAGATACAGGGTCGAATGTACTGTGGTGGTAGTGGTGGTTTTAAGCAAAGTATTAGTGCTAGAATTTTTCTCACTTTCTTGTAGTGTTACCACATCGAGTAGAAGGGAAGTAGTGTCCCTTCCTTTGCATATATATAGAAATGTGGTTTCCTAAAATAAGAAATAGAAAAGCCGTAAGCCTATAACCTGCCTGTAGTGGTAAGTCTTCAGACTTTCCTTTCTACTTATGTTTTATTTTGATTTTATTTATTTAATTTAGTAATTATTTATTAGAGATTAGAAATTAGAGATGATGTCTTAATAATGAGAGTGTAATTTTGGATAGTTTTGGGATAAGTTTTGGGAGACGAGTTGATAATATTGAGACTTAATCGGAAAGGAAAAGAAGTTAAGAGTACAAGCGATTTAAGGTAAGTATATACTGTACTGATTTACTGTTGTGAATGATTAAATTGATTTCGAAATATCGATGATTTGTTGATGATTTATCGACGAAAATTGAGTACTCTTACATTGATACTGTGAACTGATGATGCTTCCTTTTTGGAAGTAAAGCTAAACCAATTGTTTAGCTGACCGGGATCCCCACTAGTAGAACTTGTGAATCTATCGTGTTTGAATACTCATTTTCAAATTATGTGAAAAAAATTATTTGCTATGGTGAACTCAATGAAGTTTTGAGGATTTCCTTGTTGAAATAACTTGTTTTGTAAACCTCAGTTAAATATTATAATGTATGCTTGCTGGGCTCTATGAGCTCACCCTTTTATGTCACTAACTTCCACAGGGAAGAATTTTGGAGAAGGAGGTTCGGGGAAAGATAAGGCTGTGATGAAGTAACTATCGAAGTTGGATAAGAAGAGTGTAGGACTCTAAGAAGAATACTTTTGTAATAGGCCTATGTTGAAGTTGTTTAGAAGCTTATAATGTGTTGTAATCTTTTATTGTAAGACTTGACCTTGCTGTAATTCGTTTTGGGTTTTAATTAAGTAAAAGTTGTGTAAGCTTGTATTATGACGTTTGGTTTGGTTGGCGTCCCCGGATCGGGTTTATGAGGTCATCCCGGGACCGGGGGCGTCACACATTGGGTTTGATGATTCAGACCTCGAAGGGGGTAAAGTTCCCCCATGACGACCCGTTGGTCATAACTCCTGTGATTGGAAACTCGGAGGTGAAACGAGTCTTGATAGATAATGGCGCTTCCGTGGATATCTTGTTTCATGATGCATTTATGAAGATGGGGTATAACGACTCTCAACTGATCCCCTCCAACACGCCTATATACGGGTTTAATGGAGTAGAATCTAATGTTGAGGGAACTATTCAGTTGCCCGCCACCATCGGACAGAAGCCGATAGAGGCCACTCAGATGCTGAACTTTTTGGTTATCAAAGCATCTTCTACTTACAATGCCATCCTCGGAAGGACTGGACTCCATGCTTTTAAGGTTGTACCCTCTACCTATCACATGAAGATCAAGTTCCCAACCAGGAATGGTGTTGGAGAACATAAAGGTGATCAAAAGATGGCACGAAGCTGTTATGTATCCTCGTTAAGGCCTGATGGAGTCGGGGGGCAGGTCCTTTCGATTGAAGACATGGATGTCCCCAGTGGTAAGCAACACCAAGAAAGGCCAGTAGAGGACATCACACAGAAGCCTCGGACAACCATTGAGGCTAAGGCGTTAACTGAATTCATGGTTGAATGTACCATTGGCAACCAAGAAGTCGGGGGGTAGGAGGTAGTACCCCAAGCAGGAAGTGAACTTCAGAATAAGAATGAGGAGACCAGAAGGAATGGTGGGCGCTCTATTTTGATGGAGCATCAAAAACAAAATAAGTGGTGCAGGCCTAGTCTTGCAAAGCCCCGATGGGCTCAAGTTATCCTAGTAGGACTTAGCTTCATATTTATCTAATAGTAATAGAAATAAGGTTCATTGAAACCATTGCAGAGCATGTTGCTCCGAGTAGGACGGTAGTACTCTCTATGTAAGGGTTAAACCCATTTCAAGTTACTAATGCAAATTTGTTTTCCATTCATTGATTGTGTGATTTTATTTATGTGCCAAGCACCTGATGAGTGTAAGTCAAGGATGACCAAGTACCGAAAATAAAAGAATACACGAATGGAGAACAAACAAATGCATAAATAAAGACCCCGAAGGGTCAAGAGTAGGTTACAACACGACCAAATAAGAGTTTAAGTCCTTGAAGGACCCAGGTTAAAAGACGAGCAGATAAAAGCCACACGAAACAATCAAAGCCATGCAAGGCCGAGGATGTTAAGGACTAGCTACTCTTCAATATGTCTTAAGTGCCTGGATTGAGGATCCAAGGATGAAGACCATTAGAGAACAATGATGTATTTGCTTGGACAGCGGCTGATATGCCAGGGATTGATCCCCAATTTATAACCCATAGGTTGAATGACGATCCTGAATGGAAGACAATAAAATAGAAGAAGAGGAATTTTGCTCCTGAAAGGCAAGATGCCATTAAGCAAGAAGTTGACAAGCTGTTAGAGGTTGGGTTTATTGAAGAGATTCAGTTCCCCGAATAGTTGGCTAACCCTGTGATGGTCAAGAAGGAAAACGAGAAGTGCAGGATGTGCATAGACTTCACTTATTTGAATGATGCATGTCCGAAGGATTGTTTTCCCCTACCGAGGATAGACATGCCGATAGACGCCACAGCTGGACATGAGATGTTGAGCTTCATGGATGGGTTCAGCGGCTACAATCAGATTAAGATGCACAAGGATGACATCCCAAAGGTATCTTTCATAACTGACTTTGGTGTTTTCTGCTACCTTGTTATGGCTTTTGGTCTAAAGAATGCAAGAGCTACATACCAACGACTGGTGAATAAAATATTCGCCCATCTGATTGGAAAAACCATGGAGGTCTATGTTTACGACATGCTAGTCAAGAGCCTGTTCAAGGCAGACCACATTAAGCACCTCAGAGAGGCATTCGAAGTGCTGAGGCACCACAAAATGATGTTGAATCCAGCCAAGTGTGCTTTTGGTATTGGATCTGGAAAATTCTTAGGTTTGATGGTTTCAAAGAGAGGCATAGAGGCCAACCCTGACAAGATAAAGGCGATCTTAGATATGGAACCGCCACGCTCTATAAGAGATGTGCAGAAGTTGAAAGGCCGTGTAGCGGCTTTAGGAAGATTCATCTCCAAGTCTAGTGATAAATGCTTGCCTTTCTTTCAAGCATTGAAGAAGGTGAAAAATTTTGAGTGGACCCCTGAGAGCCAAGAGGCCTTTGAACAACTGAAGAAGTATATGGCTGAAGCCCCGTTGCTGGCCAAACCCAGTCCCGGGGAGACTCTTTATCTATACCTGGCGGTATTTGAGCAAGCGTTGAGCGCCGTTCTCATTCGAGAAGAGAAGAAGGTCCAGAAACCTATCTATTATGTGAGCAAGGTGTTGCACGGGGCTGAGTTGAATTACTCTCCCGTTGAGAAGTTCGCCTTGGCTTTGATAACAGCCTCGAGGAAGCTACGCCCGTACTTCCAGGCACATAAGATTGAAGTCCTGACGGACCAACAGCTGAGGAACATATTACATAGCCCGAAGGCTAGTGGAAGGATAATCAAGTGGGCGATTGAACTTGGAGAATTTGACATCACGTATAAACCTCGAACAACCATTAAGGCTCAGGCATTGGCTGACTTCGTGGTTGAATGCGCCATTAGCAACCAAGAAGTCGGGGGGGGGGGCAGAAGATGATAACTACCCCTGGGAAAGAAGATAAATATGAAGAGCTTAGGCCTGATTTGAAGGAGTACTGGGTGCTATATTTTGATGGAGCATCAAAAACAAAATCTAGTGGTGCAGGTGTGGTTTTACAAAGCCCCGATGGGTTTATGGTGGAGTATGCTTTGAAGTTGGACTTTCCGACAACCAACAACGAAGCTGAGTATGAAGCCTTGATAGCCGGTTTAGGCTTGGCCAGAATCATGAGGGTCAAGAACCTCAAAGTTTGTGGAGACTCAAGGCTTGTAGTATCGCAAGTGAATGGTGAGTTTGAAGCCAAAGATGAAACCATGGCAAAGTATTTGAGAGTTGTGAAGGCCGTTATGACCCAATTTGACTAGTGCTATGTGGAGCACATTCCGAGGGAAGAAAATGTTAATGTCGATGCCCTCTCAAAGTTTGCTTCTTCTGAGATAGAGAACTACGTCGAGAGTTCCAGGTCTTGAAGGCCCCATCTATTAACTCAAAGTTGGTAGCACCAATTGATTTAGGGGGTTGTTGGATAGATCCCATCAAAGTTCATCTTGAGACTGGTTGGCTCCTTGATAATGCCTTGAAGGCACGTAAACTGTTAGTGAGAGTTGAGTCTCAAATCCCGACACAAAATTTTAACCTTGATGGCCAAAAAGGCTATCTACCTTCAATCGAGTTTGTCGTTTGAGTTTAAGGACTTGAATCAAGAGCCATCGATCGAATTCAAAGCAAAGCAAGGTCATGTGAGCATAAGAAGAAGGTTGGAAACCTAGAATCCAGATAAAGGGTTAACAACCAGCCAAGGCACACCAGACTTGAAGTCAAGTGCTGAGTGGCAAGGGGACTTCTTGAACGATCAACCAAGAAGCAAGACCTCGACCATATGTAGCAAGGGGGCAAGAACTAAGGATACTCCTCTCCTTTCATAAGAAAAGGATGACCTGCTACCTCAGGTTGAAATACAGTCCGGTTCGCGTTTACAGGTCAAGTATCGATAATATATGAAAAAGGAGCAAAAACTATTTGTTATAGATGGAAGGAGTCGTTATAACTCGTGAAATTCTGGAAAAGAAACGGAGAATTTAAGTGAATATCCGGCAAGACATTTTACCAGAGCAGTCAGTTGAGCTTTGGAAGCTGAGCGTGCTTAAGGAAGTTCAGTCAGGAAATTAGTCCTAAATGCGGATTTAGTGATGATAGTCGAGGTTTTAAGTAAAACCTTAAATAAAAGTCATGAATGACCAAGTTGATCGATTTTCAAGCAATGAAAGTCGATGTACGAATATTGATGTCGAGGTTCGATATCGATGATCAAGGTCGATATTCAAGTTTGATATTGAAGTTGATTAACTTTTGATGAAAGCCGATGTACGAATACTGACGTCGAGACTCGATATTGATGATCAAGGTCGATATTCAAGTTTGAAAGTGAAGTTGATTAACTTTTGATGAAAGCCGATGTATGAATATTGACGTCGAGACTCGATATTTATGATCAAGGTCGATATTCAAGTTTGAAAGTGAAGTTGATTAACTTTTGATGAAAGTCGATGTACGAATATTGATGTCGAGGTTCGATATTGATGATCAAGGTCGATATTCAAGTTTGAAAGTGAAGTTGATTAACTTTTGATGAAAGCCGATGTACAAAAATTGACGTCGAGACTCGATATTGATGATCAGGCGTGCCCCGCGCGCCTTGGTCGGCCGTAACTCGGTCGGTTGGAGGCTCCCTCACGGCTCATCGGAGACACTTTGGCCGACCGACATCAGTTGTCGATATAAAAAAAATTGGTCGACCGGGTCATGGATGACCGGCTCACCAGGGAAGGTTCGGCCGACCGACGTCGGTTGTCAGTATGAAAAAAAAAAAATTCGGCCGACCGTCGGTATGAGTTTTTGCTTCGGCAGACCGACATCGACCTTCGAGTCGAGTTTTTTTTCAGTCGATTGACTCTCGGCCGACCGCCCTCCCGGGGACTCATCGGCCGACCGACATTGGTTGTCGGTATCAATATTCTACTTCGACGCCAAAAAAAAAAATTGGCCGACCGACGTCGACCGTCAGTATACGTTTTTGTCCTGGCCGACCGGCTTCCCGGGGACGTCCCGGCCGACCGACGGTGATTCTCGAGATCGATATTGTAACACCCCCAGATCCGGGGTCAGGGATCTGGTGGTTACGGTCTTACATCATTCATAATACTTGACTTGAGTCCACAATAAATAATTCACATGCTGTGACCCCACAATAATTACCACTCACACACACAACAGTTATAGTCCCAGAGATGAAATTGAAATAAGTCTTACATTAAAGGGTTACGAATAAAAGTTATTACAATCCCAAAAGGATAACATCATAGGTTTAAAAGGTTTGCCGTTGATTACATTAATTATACATATAGTTAAACAGGAAACAAAAGCTGTCTAACTATGCTACCTCAGCAATGGCGGCTAGCATCTCAGCGGGTAGTCCGGTGGGTCGGGTAACCTGCTTGCGCCGAGAGCGCCTGACGCGAGCCATCTGTCCTAGCTGTTGTTGTGACATAATATAAACAAAGCAAGGGTGAGCGAAAGCCCACCAACAGATATATAATTGAACGATAATTTAAAACAGTTCAAAGCTATCTTTTAAACCATATGCCATGCATTTACGGAAATGATGCCAGTATAATATGAACGATGAAGTTACAAGGTAACTTAAAGTATTTGTTTGAAGGAATATCTGCTACATCAAAGTAAGCGAGATATTATTATTGTTATTAAGAAGAGGAACTTGCAAGAAAGGGTTGCAATTCCAGTTATGACTCTTTTCCAACTCTGCCAACAGTAATCATGTTGCAGGAAATAAATGAATTTGGATGATGAACCAATGATGGAGTATTCACCGCGCCCGCTGTTCCAATCTTGATGATCAGTCGAGATCGTACAGCTCAATTTAGATTTACTACCGGTAGAAGGAAGAACTGACGGCTTTACTTGTATACCGCCATGCTAGCTCTCCCAGGCCAACGGTTGGGCCAAGGGGATGGACCGGCGCTACTCGGCCTCTTACACGACTCCTAGTTCAAATAGAGTTCATGATTCTGAATATAACGTTCGTCCCCCTTTCCCCAAGTATAATACTTGTTGATAAGACTCCACAAAGTAGTCGTATCTAGTTGGAAAGGAAAATTTACCAATAACTCCCAAGCTATTACTTGGTAACGGATATCAACTTGTTCCAGTAATCTTACCCCTCGAAAGATGAGAAGGTAAACAACGACTTAATAAGTCAACGGCACCCGAGTTGCGGGTGAAGGGAATACTTTATGACCGGGAAGTCGACAAGATAAATAACATTTTTCCAAGTAAGGTTCCCTTATTATTAAGAAGATAGACTCAAAGATGAATGATGTCTGGGAACCTTTCTTGATATAAGATTAATAATAATATGACTTCGAAATATTTTCTGTAATAATCGAAGAAGATTAACCTTATCGAGATTATTCTAAGTATGGAATAAATATTCAGAGAATATTTATTGAGTTAAAATATTGAAAGAATATTTGGGAATATGAAAGAATATTTTTAATCAGAGTATTTCTCAAAATAATCCCTGAAGAAATATCAGGAGAATATTTATTGAATAAATAAATATTTAAATGAATATTCAAAACAATATTCATTAATTAATAAGACCTGAAAAGAATATTTAAGGTAATATTCATGATTAATTAGGAATTTAAATGAATATTCAAAAGTAATATTCATTTAATGAATAATATCCTAAATGAATATCAAGTAATATTCATTTAGTAATCCAAGCCTTAAGGAATATTCGAAATAATATTCGATAATTAAATCAAGCTTCAGATGAATATTAAAATAATATTCATCAAGTATTTAATATCTTAAATGAATATTCAAAAGTAATATTGATTTAATAAAATAATAATCTAAAAGAATATCCAAAATAATATTCATTTAATAGTCTCATCTTTAGAAGAATATTCGAAATAATAGTCGATAATCAGTTCGACTCTGAATGAATATTGAGAAATATTATTCGTTGAATAGTTACGTTCAAATAATTATTTGAAGTAAGGATCGTTAAAATAATTAGTCTCGAACGAATATTCAAATAATATTCGTCGCCCAAATAATAGAAAATATTTACTGAAATATCTTCTTCCGAGGTAATCTCGATATATCAAGGAATATTGACTCCCGGTCTATTTTTGATTAATAAGATATATACGCCCTTCTATGAGGGTCTTATAATAACCGGCTTATAACTGATATATAACTATCTAGCTTATAAGCCAACAATAACATTCAGGGAACAAGTATATCAATTCAACTTGAAAGTAGGCATGCATGCAATGGCATATGTATATCAGCAATCATATATATATATTTATTCAATCACAACAACAGCCTAAAAGAAGGGAATTGAAACTTGCCTGGTAGTCGAGTACGGTAAGGGGTAGTGGTAGCGGGTCCCGGTTCAGCCTGGTGATCTATAAATAGCCAAGGCATTCGGGATTAATCACTTAACATATTAAAAGTTAAGTTATACTTAAATCGAAACACGTTCTCGAGTTATCTCGTTATACCCCTATTAGTGGATTACTTATTATCACTGATCCGACCCGACATTCGTTCGTTAATACGACATGTCACTGCACTTATACTTGGGACATACTTGAGTCATACGAGTTCTAAGGTTGATCGTTACGAACCAATCTTATACTCCGAGTTTTATCGCCCGTTTTCTAAGTGTTTTACCAAAGTTACAAAAGAGTCGTCTTTTAGGGGTTCGTTCGCGTTTAACCTTGACTCGAACATTTTTAATAAATCGAAAAATGCTCTTTTTGACATACGGTTTTCTTTCACACCTTCCTTCTTACCCCTAGTATTTATTTACCAAGATTCGCCATGGCTTTACATTGCTTACGAGGGTTCAATTTCAGTTACGAACTTTTGTTTACGGATTCGAACTACTTTTAGTAATTTAGTCATAAATCCTAAACCGTAAGTCCGTTTCACGTGATCTTTATATCAAAACGAAGCTTATAACATAATCTAGCCTTTCATGGCAAAATCCGAGACTGGACAGTGTGTTCATGCTACTGCTAATCACGGTTTCTTAAGGCTAACGACAATCGGGCATTACGACGGCTATGTTTACATGATTTCCAAATTTCAAACCATCCAATAATTATAGTTTCCACTCCAAACAACATTTACATGTTATTCAACCATGAACTAAGACCAAGCAATGTCTTTCCGTTCATCTAAACTAATTTCACATTTAATAAATCCCAATCATAATCTTAAGGTCCTAAACATGCATTAAATCCATATAACTCATCTAAAATACCAAAACTTAAACTAAGAGCTTGGTTTTCAAGAGTGGTATACCTTCCTTGGTGTATGTATGAACTTATCAAGCCTTGTTTAGCCCTTATCTAGCCTTAGTATAGCTTGAATAATCAAAAGAAATCAAGAAATAAAAGTTAGTTTATGAAGAACACTATTCATCATCATCTTTGATGATTTATTTGAAAATGATAAAAGATGAATTTGAAGCTGAAATTTCTAGGAGATCATTACCATGATATGTAGTACTTACCATAAAAATTTGAAGAACAAGTGATGGTTGGAAGTTGGACTTCCAATTAGCTAAGAATGGGCAGATTTTTATGAAGAAATGGAGAAAAATGGTGGTGGTTTGTTTTGTTTTGGTGATTTATGGCTAATACATGTATAACCCTTGCATATATAATGGATGCATCTCTTTTAATGTGTTGTTGGCAATCCAATGGTGCCACTTGTTGCTTCCTCATTGGGCCAAGTGTTGGCACTACAACAAACAACTCCATTTTTGCAAGAATGCAATTACACCACTCATCTTGTAGTTGACTTATAAGGATGTTACTTGGGTTTCTCCTTTTCCCACCAATTGCACTTGTTTGTCTCTTGGTTATTTATTCGTTCCTTTGTCCGGGTATTACTCAATTTCCTTGCTTGTTCGTTGATCGTTCGAGGGAATAACTCATTCGTTTCTAGTTAGGGTTTTACCGAAAACCTTCTTAATATTTCTAATACTATTCTTCATCTTACTTAATACTTCTCGAATTTAAATTCCTTAATTCCCTTTTATAACTCCTTAAGTCTTGTAGTGTCCAGGGAAATCTCGGAGAAAATAAAAGTGCTCTTTTTCTGAATCCGACGGCTTTTACATACACTTATTTTCTTCCTGGATCACTAATACGAACTCAGAAATCCGTTCCGAATACCGGGTATATCATTATTATAATAATATTCCAAATTCCACCAAAATCACTATTCATCACTTATTTTTATTTAATTCCTATAATTAGGAAAATGAACCTGGTTCACTCTCGAGTGCTTCTTAACCTTTTTACGGAACCGCTGGACTTATAATAGATATTGATTTGGATGACACAAGAATAATCTTACTTGAAGTAATATACTTATATCCTTAGGAGATAGATCATTCTTACCTATGCCGTCAACCAAAAGTATTCTGCATGACATATAAGTAATTGAATTCAAATCCGTTCCATTTATTTAATAGATCTTCGTTACATCGCAGTCATAACCACTATTCATTCTTACATCATTAAATACATAAAAGTTTTAATCCCACCCAAAATCTGGGTTCTTACAGTCTCCCCTCCTTAAAAGGATTCCGTCCCGGAATCAGTTTGAAAACAAGTGGGGGTACTTTTCTTGCATTGCGCTTTCAAGTTCCCAGGTGGATTCTTCTACATTGTGGTTCTGCCACAAAACTCTGACTAGCTGAATGACCTTGTTTCGGAGCACTTGCTCTTTCCGGTCTATGATTTCCACAGGTTGCTCCACATAGGTCAGGTCTGGTTGCATATCCACTTGCTCATACTCTACAATATGCTTTGCATCCGGATTATACTTCCTCAGCATCGAAACATGAAACACATTGTGCACCTGCTGTAGATTCGGGGGCAATGCGAGTTCATAAGCTAGTTCCCCAATCCGTCTCAAGATCTCAAATGGTCCAATGTATCTAGGACTCAGCTTTCCTTTCTTCCCAAATCTCATTAAACCTTTCCAAGGTGACACTTTCAAGAACACTAGGTCCCCTACCTCGTATTCCTTGCCTTTCCGAGCTAAGTCGGCATATTTCTTTTGTCGATCCTGGGCTGCTACCAACCGTCCTCTGATTAGATCTACTGCATCTTTAGTTCGTTGGACCACTTCGGGCCCGAGCATCTTTCGCTCTCCAACTTCATCCCAATACAAGGGAGATCGACATTTTCTTCCATAAAGGGCCTCATAAGGTGGCATCCCAATGCTTGAATGATAACTGTTATTATAGGAGAACTCAACCAATGGCAAGTGATCATCCTAACTCCCCTTGAAGTCTATCGCGCAGACTCTCAACATATCCTCTAGTGTTTGGATGGTCCTTTCACTTTGCCCATCTGTCTGGGGGTGGTAGGCTGTGCTCATGTTCAGCCGGGTCCCTACACATTCTTGAAAACTTCTCCAAAACCTGGAGTTAAATCTAGGATCTCGATCGGATACTATTGCGACTGGGACTCCATGTCGCGCCACTATCTCTTTTAAGTAGATGTCCACTAGTCTATCGACCGTGTACCTTTCGTTGATCGGGAGAAAGTGAGCCGATTTCGTCAGTCGATCTACAATTACCCATATGGTGTCATGATTAGCCTTGGTCCTGGGTAAACCTACTACGAAATCCATGGCTATATGTTCCCATTTCCATTCTGGAATCTCTAAGGGATGTAGAAGTCCGCTGGGTCTCTGGTGCTCTGCCTTCACTCGTTGGCAGGTCAAGCATCTGCTTACCCACTCTGCTACGTCCTTTTTCATATTGGGCCACCAGTAATACTCCTTCAAATCCCTATACATTTTATTGCTACCGGGGTGCACTGAGTATCTTGAGTTGTGTGCCTCATTTAAAATCTCATCCTTGAGCTCCTAAACATTTGGGATCCATATCCTGTACGTGTACCTCATGATCCTTTCCTTGTCTCTTTCGCACTTAATTTCCTCCCCGGTCATTAGCTCTTCTGTGGAGTTCTTTTCTTCCTCCATCATCCGTTCCTGGCACAGTTTAATCTTTTCTAGCAATGGAGGTTGGATTCTAATTTCCATCAACTTTTCTTGGCCCTCTTCAGGTAACTTAACCTCGATTTCCAACTTCTCAAAATCCTTCACTAGCTCTTTCTCTGAAGTTATCATCTTGAGCTTCTCTTTCCGACTAAGGGCGTCAGCCACCACATTGGCTTTACCCGGGTGATATCGAATTTCACAGTCGTAATCCTTGATTAACTCCAACCACCTCCTCTGGCGCATGTTAAGCTCTTTCTGAGTGAAAATGTATTTGAGGCTCTTATGGTCTGTGTAAATCTCGCATTTTTCCCCATACAGGTAGTGTCTCCAAATCTTTAAAGCGAAGACTATGGCTGCTAGTTCTAGATCATGCGTGGGATATCTGACTTCATAATCCTTCAATTGCCTAGACGCATACGCTATTACCTTGCCGTGCTGCATAAGCACGCTTCCCAGTCCTTTATGCGAAGCGTCACTGTAAATCACGAAATCTCCTTTTCCATCAGGTAATGCCAGCACTGGGGCTGTCACCAGCCTCTTCTTTAACTCCTGGAAACTCTTCTCGCATTTCTCAGTCCATTCAAATTTCTCGGTTTTACGGGTAAGTCGAGTTAATGGAGCTGCGAGTTTCGCAAAGTCTTGGACAAATCTCCTGTAATATCCGGCCAGTCCAATGAAACTCCTCACCTCGGTTGGAGTAGTTGGCCGTTCCCAGTTTGAAACTGCTTCTATCTTGGAGGGGTCAACCAACACTCCTTCTCTATTGATCACGTGCCCTAAGAATTGTACCTCATTTTTCCAAAACTCACACTTGGAGAACTTGGCATATAACTGCTCCTTCCTGAGTATTTCTAAGGTTATCCTTAAATGTTCAGCGTGTTCTGCCTCTGTCTTTGAGTAGATGAGAATATCATCAATGAAAACTATCACGAATTTGTCCAAATATTCCTTGAACACC
This sequence comes from Saposhnikovia divaricata, assembly GCA_036435485.1. NCBI lineage: Eukaryota > Viridiplantae > Streptophyta > Magnoliopsida > Apiales > Apiaceae > Saposhnikovia > Saposhnikovia divaricata. The sequence goes on along the minus strand of CM071594.1, from coordinate 45,298,866 downwards.
CTATTCATTAGGTCCATGAAGGCTGCTGGGGCGTTGGTCAATCCAAACGACATAACTAAGAACTCATAATGTCCATATCTGGTGCGGAATGCAGTCTTCGGGATATCTTCAGGTTTGATCTTCAGTTGGTGATATCCCGTTCTCAAATCAATCTTAGAGAAGTATTCAGCTCCTCTTAGTTGGTCAAACAAATCGTCTATCCTGGGCAATGGATACTTATTCTTTATGGTTAGCTTGTTCAATTCTCTGTAGTCGATGCATAACCTCATACTTCCATCCTTTTTCTTAACAAACAACACTGGTGTGCCCCAAGGCGACACACTGGGCCTTATCATGCCCTTATCCAACAATTCCTGCAATTGTTTAGCTAGCTCCTTCATTTCTACTGGGGCTAGTCGGTACGGGGCCTTCGAAACTGGCGCCGTCCCCGGGGCTAATTCGATGGCAAACTCAATTACCCTATCAGGTGGTAGTCCAGGAAGATCTTGTGGGAACACGTCCTCGAACTCATTAACTACCAGAATGTCCTGCAATCTTGGCACTTCCTTCTGAGTATCTATAACGTAGGCTAAATAAGCCTCGTTCCCTTTTCGTAACAATCTCTTGGTTTGCGCCATGGTCAGAATTTTCTTGGTCTGTCGCATCCCTTTAAACACTATTTCTTTCTTCCCTGGGGTTTTCAACTTAACCTTTTTCCCTTTACAATCTATCTGCGCATCATTGCGAGACAACCAATCCATACCCAAAATGACATCGAATTCCCCTAGCTTAAAAGGAATTAAATCGACATAGAAGGATCGTCCTCCTATTTCTAGCTTACAATCGGGGTGAATTTGATTAACCGGTACGATTTCCTGATTAGCTATTTCTACTTGTAAGGAATCTCTTAGTTGCTGGGTTTTAAGTTTCAAGTTATGCGCAAAATCTCTAGATATAAAAGACTTAGTTGCTCCTGAATCAAATAAGACATTTGCACTGACTGAATTAAGAGAAAAAGTACCTGCTATCACATCTGTGTCCCTCACGGCATCTTGTACTGACATATTGAAAGTCCTAGCAGTTGGTGGCCTATTTGAGGCAACCTTGCTTGCTCCTGATGCTGCTGGTTTGCTCTTTGGACAATCCTTCCTCATGTGCCCTCGCTGTCCACACTGGAAACAGGTTGTGCTGTTAGGGATGACCGTGGTGCAAGCGGTAGCATAATGCCCAGCTCGCCCACACTTATAACAGTTTATCTGCTTCAGGTTGCACACCCCGGAGTGCCTCTTCCCACAAGTAGCACACAATGGCAATGGAGGTCGAGAAGGGTTGGAACGGGACATTCCTGATTGGTGGCCGCCCTGGCTCACACACACACTCGCAGATGGTTTAAACCCTACACTCCTCCCTGGTAGGGAAACCGCTCCTCGATTAAACTTGGTTGGGGGTTTTCCTCCAGCGGATCTTCCGCCCATACTAACATGCTTTCTCTTTATCCCCCCTTTCTCTCTCTCTCTCTGCATCTGATCACTACCAGCCTCCACAATGGTTGCCTTCTGCACCAAGATGGCATAATCTGTAATCTCTAAAACAGCCACCCTATTCTGGATCCACTGTTTCAGCCCTTGTTGAAACCTGTTAGCTTTCTTCTCTTCTGTGTCTACAAACTCTGGCACAAATCTTGATAGCTCAGTAAATTTAGCCTCATAGTCAGCCACTGACATATTGTTCTGTTTCAGTTCCAAGAACTTAAGTTCCATCTGGGTTTTCATGAACTTCGGGAAGTACTTCTCCAGGAATAATTGTTTGAACCTTTCCCAGGATATGACAGCATCAGTCTCCATGTTTTTCTTGGCTTCCCACCAATAATTGGCCTCTCCCTTTAGTAGGTAAGTAGCAAAAACAGTCTTCTGAGCCTCATTGATACTCAGAATCTCAAAAGACTTTTCCATTTCTTTGATCCAGGCCCTCGCCTCAACGGGATCAGCCGATCCGTGGAACTCTGGGGGCTTAAGGGACTTAAAGGCCCTAAAGGAATTTGCCACTGAAGTGTTGTTGCTTGGTGGTTGGTGGTTGGGGGTATTGGTTCAAATTCTGCCTAAGTAGATCCATAAACTGGCCCATGGGGTTTCCGCCCTGGTTCTCCCCTTCCTGTTCTACTTCAGTTTCTCCACCCTCTATTTCCCTTTCAAATTCTTCAGAGTACAGGGGTTCATCCTCTGCTCCATACTGGGAATCTTCTTGCTCATTATAGTCCTGATCTTGTTCCTCACTACTTCCACGGTTTTCCTCGTGTTGGTTGTGACTTTCTTGGTCAGTAGATTCGCGGGGGTTAGCCCTAGTGCCCATTCGTCTTGGAGGCATTTTACTGAAAATTTGGAAAGTTATACATTAGGTTCACTGATCTGTTTTAGAGGATTTTTCCTTGCACATTTCTTTACATGATTGGGTTTAAAATCCCACAGTTTTATATCTCATGGCAACTTAGTCGAAAAGTAATACATATGCTAATAAACTCGTGATCACATCCCAACAAAATTGTAATGACTGAAATGGAAACAAATATATACCAGGTACCGAAAAGGTACAACATCCGAGTTACAACGATAGTTTAAAGTACAACCATCCTAACAACAACAACAAGTCAAAAGTGAAATATGCTGTCTATCTGTCTAGTCTGCAAAAAGGGAAAACAAGTACAAGAAAACCATCCCTACAAAAGCCGGCACCACTATGTCCGTACATGACTAGACAACTAGACCACTGCATCACTACATCTGAAATCAGCCGTCACGACGAAACATCCTCCGAACCCTCCCCATGGCGATGCGGAAAACCTCCTCAGCCGCTGCTCTGTCTACCCTACCATGCCCATCAGTAGGCAACTGTCGCACCCTCACCCGAGCCCTCAGCTCGATGCGGGTCACAGCCCTATACCCAACTCTGTCACTGATAGTCCTCCTGCCCTGCACCCTCATCCGGGCGGCTCTCTCTGCTGCTAACTCACTCCTAGACTCTGCCAACCTGGCATCTGCCACAGACAACTCTCTATAAAGCCCGTTCACAATCAAGTTGTGAACACATACTGGGACTCCTCCTATCGGGGCATGAGGTGGGGTGGATGGCTCAGCTGGAGCGGCAGTCTCTGTCTGCTGGGGCTCTGGGGTAAGCTCCTCAAACTCGTCGGGGTAGGGGCTCACAGGTAGTGGTGGTGGGGTAGGGGCTCTCTCAACAGGGAGGAGTGGCACAAAAAGTCCAGGACTCCCTACAGCACCAACTACTGGCTCATCTATATCTCCCTCAACACCCTCATCCACCGGCACCACCTGATCCGTGGTCATGTCAGTGTCATCTCCCATAGTCCTGAACTCAGTCATAACCCAATAATCATCATCCTCAACCACTAACTCAGCGTCCTGTCCTGTCTGGACCCCCTCCGGGTCCTCCTCCCCCTCAGTCTCAACAACATCTGTGTCAGCATCATCCTGGACCTCCTCAGGGTCCTCCTCCTCAGACTCGATCACATCAGTATCAGCCTCAACCTGGACCTCCTCAGCGTCCTCCTCCTCAGGCTCAGTATCATCCTCAGGCAAGTGCTCATAGTATGGGTCCCTAGTCCGGAACATGTCCTCATCATGCTGTCTCGCAGCTGCCTCCTGGGCCGACAAGTCGCTCGCCTACACAAGACGAACTATGTTACTATCATGATACTTAAAAAGTTCCCGTAAGGGTTTTAGGTGAACCTGGCAAGGGTTCTTATTATATTATTGAATTTATTATTATATAACGTCGTATCATCCCTTGGGATATATAACTCTCGCTCTGATACCATCTCTTACATCCATTCATAATACTTGACTTGAGTCCACAATAAATAATTCACATGCTGTGACCCCACAATAATTACCACTCACACACACAACAGTTATAGTCCCAGAGATGAAATTGAAATAAGTCTTACATTAAAGGGTTACGAATAAAAGTTATTACAATCCCAAAAGGATAACATCATAGGTTTAAAAGGTTTGCCGTTGATTACATTAATTATACATATAGTTAAACAGGAAACAAAAGCTGTCTAACTATGCTACCTCAGCAATGGCGGCTAGCATCTCAGCGGGTAGTCCGGTGGGTCGGGTAACCTGCTTGCGCCGAGTGCGCCTGACGCGAGCCATCTGTCCTAGCTGTTGTTGTGACATAATATAAACAAAGCAAGGGTGAGCGAAAGCCCACCAACAAATATATAACTGAACGATAATTTAAAACAGTTCAAAGCTATCTTTTAAACCATATGCCATGCATTTACGGAAATGATGCCAGTATAATATGAACGATGAAGTTACAAGGTAACTTAAAGTATTTGTTTGAAGGAATATCTGCTACATCAAAGTAAGCGAGATATTATTATTGTTATTAAGAAGAGGAACTTGCAAGAAAGGGTTGCAATTCCAGTTATGACTCTTTTCCAACTCTGCCAACAGTAATCATGTTGCAGGAAATAAATGAATTTGGATGATGAACCAATGATGGAGTATTCACCGCGCCCGCTGTTCCAATCTTGATGATCAGTCGAGATCGTACAGCTCAATTTAGATTTACTACCGGTAGAAGGAAGAACTGACGGCTTTACTTGTATACCGCCATGCTAGCTCTCCCAGGCCAACGGTTGGGCCAAGGGGATGGACCGGCGCTACTCGGCCTCTTACACGACTCCTAGTTCAAATAGAGTTCATGATTCTGAATATAACGTTCGTCCCCCTTTCCCCAAGTATAATACTTGTTGATAAGACTCCACAAAGTAGTCGTATCTAGTTGGAAAGGAAAATTTACCAATAACTCCCAAGCTATTACTTGGTAACGGATATCAACTTGTTCCAGTAATCTTACCCCTCGAAAGATGAGAAGGTAAACAACGACTTAATAAGTCAACGGCACCCGAGTTGCGGGTGAAGGGAATACTTTATGACCGGGAAGTCGACAAGATAAATAACATTTTTCCAAGTAAGGTTCCCTTATTATTAAGAAGATAGACTCAAAGATGAATGATGTCTGGGAACCTTTCTTGATATAAGATTAATAATAATATGACTTCGAAATATTTTCTGTAATAATCGAAGAAGATTAACCTTATCGAGATTATTCTAAGTATGGAATAAATATTCAGAGAATATTTATTGAGTTAAAATATTGAAAGAATATTTGGGAATATGAAAGAATATTTTTAATCAGAGTATTTCTCAAAATAATCCCTGAAGAAATATCAGGAGAATATTTATTGAATAAATAAATATTTAAATGAATATTCAAAACAATATTCATTAATTAATAAGACCTGAAAAGAATATTTAAGGTAATATTCATGATTAATTAGGAATTTAAATGAATATTCAAAAGTAATATTCATTTAATGAATAATATCCTAAATGAATATCAAGTAATATTCATTTAGTAATCCAAGCCTTAAGGAATATTCGAAATAATATTCGATAATTAAATCAAGCTTCAGATGAATATTAAAATAATATTCATCAAGTATTTAATATCTTAAATGAATATTCAAAAGTAATATTGATTTAATAAAATAATAATCTAAAAGAATATCCAAAATAATATTCATTTAATAGTCTCATCTTTAGAAGAATATTCGAAATAATAGTCGATAATCAGTTCGACTCTGAATGAATATTGAGAAATATTATTCGTTGAATAGTTACGTTCAAATAATTATTTGAAGTAAGGATCGTTAAAATAATTAGTCTCGAACGAATATTCAAATAATATTCGTCGCCCAAATAATAGAAAATATTTACTGAAATATCTTCTTCCGAGGTAATCTCGATATATCAAGGAATATTGACTCCCGGTCTATTTTTGATTAATAAGATATATACGCCCTTCTATGAGGGTCTTATAATAACCGGCTTATAACTGATATATAACTATCTAGCTTATAAGCCAACAATAACATTCAGGGAACAAGTATATCAATTCAACTTGAAAGTAGGCATGCATGCAATGGCATATGTATATCAGCAATCATATATATATATTTATTCAATCACAACAACAGCCTAAAAGAAGGGAATTGAAACTTGCCTGGTAGTCGAGTACGGTAAGGGGTAGTGGTAGCGGGTCCCGGTTCAGCCTGGTGATCTATAAATAGCCAAGGCATTCGGGATTAATCACTTAACATATTAAAAGTTAAGTTATACTTAAATCGAAACACGTTCTCGAGTTATCTCGTTATACCCCTATTAGTGGATTACTTATTATCACTGATCCGACCCGACATTCGTTCGTTAATACGACATGTCACTGCACTTATACTTGGGACATACTTGAGTCATACGAGTTCTAAGGTTGATCGTTACGAACCAATCTTATACTCCGAGTTTTATCGCCCGTTTTCTAAGTGTTTTACCAAAGTTACAAAAGAGTCGTCTTTTAGGGGTTCGTTCGCGTTTAACCTTGACTCGAACATTTTTAGTAAATCGAAAAATGCTCTTTTTGACATACGGTTTTCTTTCACACCTTCCTTCTTACCCCTAGTATTTATTTACCAAGATTCGCCATGACGTTACATTGCTTACGAGGGTTCAATTTCAGTTACGAACTTTTGTTTACGGATTCGAACTACTTTTAGTAATTTAGTCATAAATCCTAAACCGTAAGTCCGTTTCACGTGATCTTTATATCAAAACGAAGCTTATAACATAATCTAGCCTTTCATGGCAAAATCCGAGACTGGACAGTGTGTTCATGCTACTGCTAATCACGGTTTCTTAAGGCTAACGACAATCGGGCATTACGACGGCTATGTTTACATGATTTCCAAATTTCAAACCATCCAATAATTATAGTTTCCACTCCAAACAACATTTACATGTTATTCAACCATGAACTAAGACCAAGCAATGTCTTTCCGTTCATCTAAACTAATTTCACATTTAATAAATCCCAATCATAATCTTAAGGTCCTAAACATGCATTAAATCCATATAACTCATCTAAAATACCAAAACTTAAACTAAGAGCTTGGTTTTCAAGAGTGGTATACCTTCCTTGGTGTATGTATGAACTTATCAAGCCTTGTTTAGCCCTTATCTAGCCTTAGTATAGCTTGAATAATCAAAAGAAATCAAGAAATAAAAGTTAGTTTATGAAGAACACTATTCATCATCATCTTTGATGATTTATTTGAAAATGATAAAAGATGAATTTGAAGCTGAAATTTCTAGGAGATCATTACCATGATATGTAGTACTTACCATAAAAATTTGAAGAACAAGTGATGGTTGGAAGTTGGACTTCCAATTAGCTAAGAATGGGCAGATTTTTATGAAGAAATGGAGAAAAATGGTGGTGGTTTGTTTTGTTTTGGTGATTTATGGCTAATACATGTATAACCCTTGCATATATAATGGATGCATCTCTTTTAATGTGTTGTTGGCAATCCAATGGTGCCACTTGTTGCTTCCTCATTGGGCCAAGTGTTGGCACTACAACAAACAACTCCATTTTTGCAAGAATGCAATTACACCACTCATCTTGTAGTTGACTTATAAGGATGTTACTTGGGTTTCTCCTTTTCCCACCAATTGCACTTGTTTGTCTCTTGGTTATTTATTCGTTCCTTTGTCCGGGTATTACTCAATTTCCTTGCTTGTTCGTTGATCGTTCGAGGGAATAACTCATTCGTTTCTAGTTAGGGTTTTACCGAAAACCTTCTTAATATTTCTAATACTATTCTTCATCTTACTTAATACTTCTCGAATTTAAATTCCTTAATTCCCTTTTATAACTCCTTAAGTCTTGTAGTGTCCAGGGAAATCTCGGAGAAAATAAAAGTGCTCTTTTTCTGAATCCGACGGCTTTTACATACACTTATTTTCTTCCTGGATCACTAATACGAACTCAGAAATCCGTTCCGAATACCGGGTATATCATTATTATAATAATATTCCAAATTCCACCAAAATCACTATTCATCACTTATTTTTATTTAATTCCTATAATTAGGAAAATGAACCTGGTTCACTCTCGAGTGCTTCTTAACCTTTTTACGGAACCGCTGGACTTATAATAGATATTGATTTGGATGACACAAGAATAATCTTACTTGAAGTAATATACTTATATCCTTAGGAGATAGATCATTCTTACCTATGCCGTCAACCAAAAGTATTCTGCATGACATGTAAGTAATTGAATTCAAATCCGTTCCATTTATTTAATAGATCTTCGTTACATCGCAGTCATAACCACTATTCATTCTTACATCATTAAATACATAAAAGTTTTAATCCCACCCAAAATCTGGGTTCTTACAGATATTCTACTTCGACGAAAAAAAAAACTTTGTACCGGCCGACCGACGTCGACCGTCGGTACGAGTTTTTGCTTTGGTCGACCGGGTACCGGCCGACCTGCACACCGGTGACCTCCCGGCCAACCGACATTGGTTGTCGGTAAGCATTTTTTGACCCGGCCAACTGACAGTGTTGATCGAGTCGGGATTTCACATTTTTTGTTTTTCCGTCTTGATGTTCAAGATCACTATTAGCACCGTTTAGTGCCGATTAGCACCGTTTAGTGCCGATTAGCGCCGTTAGTGTCGTTTTATGCCGTTTAACATCGTTTAACATTGTTTGAACGTTGTTTGAGGCTGACTAGCACCGATTAGTGCCGATTAAGCACCGTTTAGTGCCGATTAGCACCGTTAGTGTCGTTTTATGCCGTTTAACATCGTTTAACACTCTTTGAACGTTGTTTGAGGCTGACTAGGACCGTTTAGTGCCGATTAGCGCCGTTAGTGTCGTTTTATGCCGTTTAACATCGTTTAACACTGTTTGAATGTTGTTTGATGCTGACTAGCACCGATTAGTGCCGATTAAGCATCGTTTAGTGCCGATTAGCGCCGTTAATGTCGTTTTATGCCGTTTAACATCGTTTAACACTGTTTGAACGTTGTTTGAGGCTGATTAGCGCTGTTTAGTGCCGTTAAACACTGTTAGTGTCTTTATAAATGCGTCAGTCGCTCCACACCTTACATTAAGACGATATTGGTGAATACTCGCGTAAAAGCATTAAACCCTGACCCAAGTCTCGAAAAGGCCGTTCAAACTTCAAGGAAAACCTGATCAGTTTTCCTAGAAGTTGGGGGGAAAATGATATGGGCTGAAAATAAGCCCTAAAGACACATTTAATATGGCATTAATTAGACCCAGCATGGTCCAAACGTGGGGCCCATTAATGAGGTCAGAATCCCTATTTTAATATTAATTTCGTAATTAATATTAAGGGTAAAAAACAGCTCAGCAATAGTAATCAGATAAGGATACTATTCCTACCAGACTTAGCCTCCAAGATACCTAATTCAATATGGAAACAGACTCTTACAAGGAAGGAGTCTAGAACCTTCCTCAAGGCAGTGGCTTGCCCACCAAGTATCCGAATCCTACTACGATTCTAAGGCTCCTACAGCCTATATAAAGGGCCAGACCCCTCATCTCAGAACTACGTTTTTGGCTTGATTCTCAATAACGAGATACGTAGGCACTCTGTGAGGACCGATTAGTCTCGAACACGGAAACAACCATTAAAGCTCGAAGCTCATCATCCCTTAGCATTAAATACACACAAACCCTAATCGCAATTCGATAACCCGATTTTTATTTCACAACAGTATGTATCGTAGTAAAAAAGAATTGGAAGTTTAGATTTAGTAACTTTGGCTAATGCTATTCTTGATGCTATTGTTATATTATAGCATCATGTGCTAAAAAAACTCATCTTTAAAGGAGTGCTATAGTTGAATGCATTCTTGGTGCTATTTCTATATATGCATTCTTGATGTTAAATTTGAAATTAAGGATGCATTTATGCATCATCATTTAACTAGAATGAGATGAGTTTGTTGAGAATATTCAATAGAAGTTAAAAGAGTTAGGTAAAAATTAAAATAGTTAGATAAATTTGAAACTAGTTATAGAACTAGTTTTGGAGTGTGAGTTTTATTTTAACACCAAAATTCACTTTTTGGTTCTATATTATAGCAATAGCAATTTAGCATCAGCATTAGACTTGCTCAATTATAATTAACACGATTTATTTACTACATTCAAAGTTCAAAAAACATTTAATATATCAAGTACTGGTTCAAATCTGATGCAAGTTAGCTTCAATACACTGATCACTTGCAACATTGTAAACCCATTTGTTAGGTAGCCAGTTATAAACAACGACATACAAGCTTTGGAGTACAACAAACTTGGCTGGTCTCGAAAAGCATTGTGGGGGCACCATCGAGGAAAGAACGAACGGAGACGATTCTAATAAGAAGCCAACGTTTATTTCAATATACTGCAATCAAATTTATGAAGATAAGAAAAGAAAGAAAAAGAAACTACGAGGAAAAAGTTATTGATCTAAGTTGTGAGCAGGATGCAAGTACAAATCAACTCAATAATCTAGGATCGCAAATAAATAGATAAAAGAATAGGGACGTACTGCGGAAATTTCCACGGTACTGCTGAGATTTTTTAAATTCGTAAGCGTTGTGAAAGGCAGAGTGTATAAACTTGTAACACTATATCTAATGTAACTCAAACTAAAGGAAAAGATACTTAACCAGAAGACAATCAAGAACAGGAAGTCACAAGAAATCAACACTAAATGAAGACAAGGTAATTGATACAATTAAACATGCTAACTATGATCAAGCCAAGAAGAAATCATTGAGAGAAGTTCAAGTCAAAGTTGTTCATGCCTCGGTGATTTGATAAATCAAGAATCAAGATCATAACTATCAGTATCAACAAGACCAATTGATTTCAAGTGAAGAAGAAGGAAAGCAAATATTGGAAAGCCAAGTTATTCAGTGAATATGGTAATTTATTCAAGAAGCAGAAACACTATCAAGACTAGTCACTTATGAACCAGACCTGTGCATCAAGTGTCAGGACATTGATAGCAAGTTTATGTCAGTAATAAAGAACCATGTTCAAGAGCTTGTTGAAGAATAAAGAAGACATGAAGATATCACAAGTTCAAGATGTGCATTGAAGTTTCGAGTTGAAGACCAGAATATTTTCTAAGTACTAAATGTTCTGGATGGCTAAGTAGAAATTCTCAAGTAGAAGTTCTACTTAGGAATTTCGAGATAGCCAAGTAGAAGTTCCACTTAGGAATTTCGAGATAGCCAAGTAGAAATTCTCAAGTAGAAGTTCTACTTAGGTGCAGCTTCAACATGACACATGGCATCTTCTGATTGGCAGATTTCCAAGCTTTCAAGATAAGGCAAGAATTATGTGGACATCATTGGGCCACGTACATCTTAGTCTTTGAAGACTACAGGACATAGATTACATGTAGTATAAATAGAAGTACTTGTGTAATGTTTTAGTTAGTGAGCAATTCTAGAGAAAAACACAAGAGAAAAAGAGAGAGTGCATTCACAGAGCTTAGTATCATTCACTTCTCTCTCAACTTCTGTTATACTTTGTAATGAATGTTGTAGCAACCCTTTCAAGTTATATATAAAGAAATATATTCCTTGAATCTGTGTGTTCATTTATTGCATCGTTTTTATTGCCTCTCATATTCGAAAAGTTGTATTCACCCCCCCTCTACAACACATTTGGACCTAACAATTGGTATCAGAGCTATATGTTTAACATACAAAACATAGATCCTTGTGTTGAGTAGAAGAATCGTGAGTTTTCATTTTTCAGATCTACTTTTCATTTTCTCGAAAAGTGTGTTTTAATTCGTTGGTAGTGAAAACTCATCTGAAAAATTATTTAAATACTCCAGGTGTGATTATTTAGCTTGGGTGTATTTTAATTAATTTTTGTGAATTTATCTGGGTTAGTTCATATTTGGTGTTCTTGAGTGTTCATCATCTGTTCTTATCAAAGAATACAACCCAACAACTTTTTGATCTCCTTTTCAATAGTAAAAGAATAAAAAGGTGGTTTTTGGACTTTTTGATTTACTTTATTCGGCCGAAAGTAAAAGACATACTCAGTACCTAGCATGTGGGTTAGGTGGGTTTGGTGAGTAAAGCATTCAAAGTCAAAAGGTGTTAAAGAGATAATATTGTTTATTCAATATTTAAAGTAATCTGCAGAAAAATTATTCTAAGGCAAAATTTCTACATAGAATTTCTACTTGAGAATTTCTACATAGAATTTCGACTTGGACAATTTCTACTTGGTGATTTCGACTTGAGCAAAATTTCTACTTAGAGAAATTTCGACTTAGGCAAAAGTTCTACATAAATATTCTACATAGCCTAGTCTTGGGTACTTAGAAACTTTTAGTGACCAGAATTGAGATGGCTCCTAAAAATGCATTCAAGATCCCAATGTTCAACAAAGATCACTATGAAGAATGGGTTTTCAGAATGAGACTATATCTAGAGACTGTTAACCCTGAATATCTGGAAGTCCTTGACAAGGGTAAATTTGTCCCAATGGCAGTTATTCCTTCACATACGGAAGGAGGAGTGGTTATACCACCTCGATCTGAGCCTAAAAAGGTCTCAGATTTTTCGGATGCTGACAAGGAACAAATAGCTTATGATACTGCCATACGACAAACCTTGATGGAATCTCTTGATCATGAAATGTTTAACATAGTCAAAGGTCTGACTACAGCAAAGAAAATTTGGGACAAGATAGAAGTTGTCATGGAAGGATCTGCAGAGGTCAGAAGCAACAAAACACTCATACTCAAGATGGAGTATGACACCTTTAGAATACGGAAAGGAGAAGGCATAACAGACGTCTACCTACGATTCAGTCAGTTGGTATTGGATTTGAATCTGAGAGGTGTGACTCTCCCCATGGTTGAAACAAATACGAGATATCTGAGGAACCAGCCAAAAAGCATTGAGCATAGGGTCTACGCAATCAGAGAAACCAGAGATTTGCATACAACTTCTCTGGAAGAGTATTATGGAATATTAAAGACCTATGAGCTGGAAACTCTTCAAGATCAAGCATGGGACAATGATTCAAAGGGAAAAGAAAGTGCATCAGGATTAGTTGCTGATGAGGAAGAGTCTAAGAAGGCAATGGTTGCAGATCAAGTTGATAATGATGACGAGTGCGCATCTGACAGTGATGATGACTACTACACCCAAGAAGAGCTGGACAACATGGACGATAGTGTCGTGGCATACATGGCAAGGAAGTTCAGCAACATGAGATTTAGAAAGAGCAACCGACCACAGAGAAAATCTTCATCTTATTATCGGGCTGCTAAGGGTGGTGGTAGTTCGTCAGGCTACAAAGGAAAAGGCAAGAATACCAGCTACAAATCTCCTTTGGATTTCAAAATGAAGTTCAAATGCTACAATTGTGGTGAAGCTGGACACTTTGCCTCGGACTGCAAAAAGCCTAGACAGACTTATCCAAAAGAAACATTTGAAGCTCTCAAAAGCAACTATGAAGCACTGTTGAAGGAAAGACATGGAAAACGAGCTTTATTGGTGACAGAAGGAAGAGCTTGGGATGATTCAGATGAGGAAGATGTTACTCATGTAGCGAACTTTGCGCTCATGGCTGAGACATCAGAGGAACCAGAGGTACCAGTTCTGACTCTTAAAGTAGAAATGTCTATTGATGATTATAAAGAACAGAACGGGGCTCTTAGTGAAGAGATCTATATGTTGTGCAAAAGCCTAGACTCTTCTCAAAAGGAACAGAAAACACTTGTTGCCAAATGCAGAATGCTTGAGGCAAAAGTGGAAGAGCTAGAGGCTGCTTGCACTGTAGATACTTCTCTAAGAGACTTTATTAAATCTCTGGAACACAAGCTCGTCCTTAAGGAAGAAGTAGAAGCATGTCTTAGGAACAATCTAGCTGAGTTAGAAACAAAATGCGAAGCTTACAAACTAGCTGCTAGTAAAGTGTATGTAGATAATGACACATTTAAGAAGATAACTGGAGTAGGTATAGGGCTTGATTATTCTGACCTTCCTAAGAAAGAAGGAAAGAGACCTATTGACCCTAGTTCCAGTGACCTTAAACAGGAAACACCTAGAATTCTTAAATCGGCTGTCAAACCTATCTACAAACATCTTGTTCCTAGAATAGAAGAAGAAGAGACTGAATTGATAGCTAGATATGAGATTGAGATGGAAGATCGCCAGAAAGAACAACCTGTAACTCCTATCAAACAAGTTAAAATCAATTTCCCTAGAGATGAATCTAGACTTGGATTAGGAGCTAAGGCTGTTAAACAACAAGGAAAGAAAGAAAAAGGCATAAAAGAGGTTAAGGCTGAACGAATAAAGAAAGCATGTTATCATTGTAAATCTACTGAACATCTTTCTTATGCATGCAAAGCTAACATGAATGTTCCTGCTGCACATGCCATGCCTACCACACATACAATGAATAATCTGCATCAGAATCATGCACAGTGTGGTCAACCTAACTGTATGCCATGCACTTTTAATATCATGCAAACTTTTGTGCATTTAATGAATGCATCTAGCCAGTCATGCTCAAATACTGTTGCTAGTTCAAATATCAAGAAAAAGTATGGTAGAGCCAAGACTGTCAGTCCTCCTAAAGTTAGGAGTGACAAACCTTCTCCTAAGACTGACAAATCTGTCAAGTCTGAGAAAGGAAAGGAGATAGTCGAAAGCTCTAGTAATATGAAGAAAAGTGCATCTCCTGTTGTTAAATCTGTTGATTCTCGATCTTATCGAAAAGCCGGGCCCAATCAAAGTTGGGTTCCGAAGAATGTCTAACCAATCTGTCATTGCAGGGCATTAAGCAGAATAGAAATAAAGTTATATGGGTGCTAGACAGTGGAGCATCGAGGCATATGACTGGAAACAAGTCCCTGCTTACAGAGTTGGTTATGAAGGCTGGCCCTTATGTTACCTTTGGAGATGACAGCATAGGTGTGACTAAGGGATATGGCAAACTGAAAACTGGCAATGTCATCATTGAAGATATTTCCTATGTTGAGGGACTAAAGCACAATCTGTTGAGTATAAGTCAATTCTGTGACAAAGGTTACGAAATTGTCTTCAACAAGAAAGGTGTCTCAATCACTCACATCAAGGAAGGCTCACTAGCTTTAAGAGGAGTTCGAAAGGCAGATCTTTTTGTTGCAGATATGGATTCAGCAAATCAGGATGAGGTCACCTGTTTCTACAGCAAAGCCTCGGATGATGAAAGCTGGTTATGGCACAAAAAGCTATCTCACTTAAACTTCAAAACGATGAATGCTCTCGCGAGGTGAGAATTGGTGAGAGATCTACCTCAAATGGAGTTCGCTCCGAAAGGACTCTGTGAAGCTTGTGAAATGGGAAAGTCGAAGCGAGCATCGCATAAAAGCAAAGAAATTTCTAGTATTACTGAGCCTCTGCAACTTCTTCATATGGATTTGTTTGGCCCAGTGAATGTCCTATCTTTGTCTAGGAAAAGATATGCTTTGGTAATCGTGGATGACTTCTCCAAGTATACATGGGTATTGTTCGCAATGACGAAAGACGAAGTACCTTTCTTAATCATTGATCACATCACTCAAATTGAGAATGTTTCAACACTCACTGTGAAGACGATTAGATCAGACAATGGCACTGAATTCAAAAACGCAGTGCTAAATGACTTCTGTGTATCTAAGGGAATACGTCGTCAGTATTCAGCCCCGAGAACTCCACAGCAAAATGGAGTAGTTGAAAGGAAAAATAGAACTTTGGTTGAAGCAGCAAGAACTTTGTTGTATGATTCAAAACTTCCTTTGTATTTCTGGGCCGAAGCAGTGAGTACCGCTTGTTACACTCAAAATAGAACCTTGATCATAAAACATAAAGAAAAGACACCATGTGAGCTAATGAACAACAGAAGACCAACAATCAAATACTTTCATGTCTTCGGAGCAAAATGCTATGTGCTTATAGATGATGAAAATCTAGGCAAGTTTGCAGCAAAAGCTCGTGAAGGAATCTTTGTTGGTTACTCTACAGACGTGGTGGCAGCTTATAGAGTGTTCTTGGTGAATGATCGAAAAGTGACTGAAAGCTACAACGTCAGATTCGACGATACCAAACTCTCATCAATTTCAAGAGATTCTAGTGAACCTGAGTCCCTAAAATTTCAGAATCTGGACTTAGAAGATCTTGAAGATGAACCTGAGTTGGTTGTTCCATTAAATGTTCCAAGTGTACGTGAAGAACCTGAGTCTAGTGAACGAGCTAATTCTACAAGATCAGGAGAGACTTCTTCAGTACCAACCGGCAACAACTCAGGGGGAGTAAATAGCAGCTCAAGGACTACTGTTCAAGGCTCGAGTCGAGTTGACTCTAGTTCTGTAGGAGCTGGCACTAACTCAGGGGGAGTTAGTGAAAATATTCAAAGTAGTCAGCACCCCAACTCAGAAAGTCAAGCTAAATCATCTAGACAATTTCCAGGTGAACGGGTATGGAATAGAGACCATCCGTTTGAGTTAATTATTGGTGATCCAGATGCTGGTGTGACTACTAGAAGAACTGCAAGAGCTGACATGGCTAATATCTCCTTATATTCTGGGTTCTTATCCAAGCTTGAACCTAAAGAAATAGAAGAAGCTCTTGGCGATGCTGATTGGGTGATTGCAATGCAAGAGGAACTCAATCAGTTTGAAAGGCAGAAAGTTTGGAAACTGGTACCCCGACCAAAGAACAAATCCGTAATTGGAGCTAGGTGGGTATTCAGAAATAAACTGGATGAAAACGGACTTGTAACACGAAACAAGGCTCGTTTGGTTGCAAAAGGTTATTCTCAGCGAGAAGGAATTGATTATGATGAAACCTATGCACCGGTTGCAAGACTTGAGGCAGTCAGGATGTTCTTGGCATTTGCAGCACATAAGAACTTCAAGGTATTCCAGATGGACGTGAAAAGTGCCTTCCTGAACGGAGAGTTAGAAGAAGAAGTGTATCTGGTACAGCCGCCTGGCTTCGTTGATCCAGAACATGCAGATTTTGTGTATCTACTCTTCAAATCTGTCTATGGCCTCAGGCAATCCCCAAGGCGATGGTATGAAACCCTATCTCTATTCTTAATTGAAAATGGTTTTGTTAGGGGAGTAATTGATAAAACATTGTTCTATAAAGTTGTGAGAAATGACTTAATACTTGTTCAAGTATATGTGGACGATATTATTTTTGGGTCATCAAATGAGCGCTTGTGCGAGAAATTTGCCAAGCTAATGCAGGAAAAATATGAGATGAGCATGATGGGAGAGCTGTCCTTCTTCCTTGGATTACAGATCAGTCAGAGAAAAGATGGTATCTTTATCTGTCAATCCAAGTACGTCAGAGATTTACTCAAGAAGTATAATCTAGAAGATGCATCAGCAGCTAAGACTCCCATGGCAACAGCCACGAAGCTTGATGAAGACAAATCAGGTAAATCAGTTGACATCACAAGCTATCGAGGTATGATTGGCTCACTCCTCTATTTAACTGCAAGTAGACCAAATATAATGTTCGCAACTTGTTTATGTGCAAGGTTCCAAGCGGATCCTAGAGAATCACATCTCGTAGCCGTCAAAAGAATTTTTAGGTATCTCAAGGGCACACCAAATCTAGGGATTTGGTACCCAAGAGATACAGGTTTTAATCTTATTGGCTATTCGGATTCAGACTATGCAGGTTGCAGGATTGATTGGAAAAGCACATCTGGTGCTTGCCAATTTCTTGGCAGAAGATTGGTGTCCTGGCAAAGTAAAAAGCAACATACAGTATCTACTTCTACTGCTGAAGCTGAGTACATTGCTGCTGGAAGCTGTGTAGCTCAAATACTGTGGATGAGGAACCAATTGAAGGATTATGGCATGGAGCACAAGAAAATTCCAATCATGTGTGACAACACAAGTGCCATTGCCATAACCAACAATCCTGTAGATCACTCAAGAACCAAGCATATTGACATCAGGTATCATTTCATAAGAGAACATGTCGAGGAGGGGACTGTGGAGCTACATTTTGTGCCCACAATGCAACAAATTGCAGATATATTCACCAAACCTCTTGATGAAGTAACATTCAATAGGTTGGTTGGTGAATTGGGAATGCTTAACACAAGTTAGTAAAGCCTTCTATCTGTAAAATCCATGTTTATGTTTGTATGTACAAGCTAATCAATCATTATGTGCTTAGACTTTAATATGCCTAATTAATGATTGTTATAGGTTGCATATAGTGTGATTTTGCATGAATTCATTGTGTTTTAAGTGTCTTTTATAGCACAAATCTGTGAATTTATGCTTGTTAGATTGCATGATCATAGGGGGAGTTAAATTCATAATAGTCTAAATATTGCATGATTTTTAGATGAATTTACCTGTGTTTTTCATGTAATTAGAGGCCTTAGAATTATCAAGGAATGTTTTAATTATGTCATATATTAAAATCCTTGAATTGATATTTATATTAATTTGGCAAAATTAATTGTTGAGTTTTTCAAAGAAAAATTGTCAAATTATTCTAAGTATCTTCAAAATTTCGAGTTAGTCTCTATCTCGAAACTCATGTAGAAATTCGACTTGAATTTCGACTTGAGCTTCCAGGGTGAAGTTTTGAAAATTCTAAGTCTGGGAAGAATTTCGAGTTAGTACCTATCTCGAAATTCATCTCGAAATTCGACTTAGAGTTCGAGTTCGAGTTACCAGTGTGCCTAGTTCTATCTTCAAAATATTCGAGATAAAGTCTATCTTGAATTTTATCTCTAAGGTTGAGATGAGGTTTCCATAAAGGGAATATTTTGAAAAGAACTGAGAATTAACTTCGAGTTAGTCTATCTCGAAATTTATCTCGAAGTTCGACTTGATGTTCGAGATAGAGTTCTTAGTCTATCTCGAAACTCAACTCGAATTTCGACTTGGTGTTCGAGATAGAGTTCTCAGTTAAGCTAAAGGGGATTTTTCGAGTTACACTCCTAACTCGAAACATATCTTGAATTACCCTGGACTTTTTGATTCAAGGAAGGATTTTGGAAAGAATTTGAGATTAACTTCGAGTTAGTCTATCTCGAACTTTATCTCGAAGTTCGACTTGATGTTCGAGATAGAGTTCTTAGTCTATCTCGAAACTCAACTCGAATTTCGACTTGATGTTCGAGATAGACTCTAACTCGAAAAGTATCTTGAATTTTCTTTTTTCCAAGTTTACTACAAATCAATAATGTTCAAGATAGTATTTCCCTATAGTTTCTGCTGTAATTTTGGTTAAAGTGCTTCTTTGTGCATAATTGTTCGAGTTAACCTCTATCTCGAACTTTATCTCGAAGTTCGACTTGGTGTTCGAGATAGAAAAGTTCGAGATAGAGTTCGACTTAGATGTCCCCTGTATGGACTTAGTACTTTTCACATTTTTTTAACAGGGACATTTTTGTCATTTCTCATTCACCTATATATACATCTCTAACTCGATGCCTAATTCACTTTACCTAATTCTAATTTTCAGCAGCCGTTTCACAAGAACAGTGCGATTTTACTAATTACATACCTTTGATCCTTGTTTTTGTGATTAAACTCGTACTAATCACGAATTACTGCCGATTTGT
The DNA here is from genome assembly GCA_036435485.1 of Saposhnikovia divaricata. Lineage (NCBI taxonomy): Eukaryota > Viridiplantae > Streptophyta > Magnoliopsida > Apiales > Apiaceae > Saposhnikovia > Saposhnikovia divaricata. The sequence continues at coordinate 45,279,316 of CM071594.1, read as the reverse complement.
TGACTGCTATTGTCTGTGTTAACAGTAATCTTTGTGTTAGTGTGTTTTGTGAACATCCATACACGCGCATATACATTCACACGAACACATATTGTTTGTGTACTGTTCATAAACGCGATTTCATTTTCTCCATCTATAAACACACACGATTCCACTGGTATACACACGAAATAGTAATTGGTTGTTGAATTGAATCCCGTAGTTTGATTTCTCAGATTCCGTTTGGTGTTCTTGAAAAATTAAAAGGGTTACAATTCTCTTTTGTAATTCGGAAAATTAATTGTTTTTCAAAATAAAAATAAAAATTCACATCTTCTAAAAGAAAAACATTTAATCAAAATGGCTCACCAATTTTCCCTTGCTAAAAACAATTTTTACAATATTTCTACGGAAATTGGTGATCAACTCCCGCGGTTTAAGTTTTGGATACGATTTCTCAATTTGTATTCCAAAGCTAGCCAAGCTTTTACTGCTAAACCTACACTAGTACATGATGCTTTACAGCAATTATGGACTAGTGCGGTTACTTTTGGGAGTAAATCAACCCCCTACGGTTTCAGGTTTACCTTAGCGGGTCAGGAATATGAGGTGACAGAACAAATTGTCAACAGAGTTCTAGGATTCCCAATTAAAGATGCCTATGATCCAGAACCTACTGCCGCAGAACGCCTCAGATTCTTTGAAGAAATTGGATGTTATCCTACAAAAGGCCCAATCACGGGAAATATTCAAAAGCAATTCTTCCATGCGGAATGGAATTACTTTTTCGAGGCCATCACAAGATGTTTTCGGGCACGCGAAAAAGACTTTCATCAGATTCCCATGCAAACCTTTGCAGTTGCCCTAGCAAGAGAACTGGATATAAACTATGGACGCATAGTTCTCTCTGAGATAGTGGCCTCAATGGGATCCCTTGCAAGTAGAGACCTCTCTACCACTGATGTCGTCTGCTGGTTTCCTCGGTTTCTTCAAATGCTAATCAATGACTTAATACCAAAGGATGCTCTTGCTATTAGACAGGGATTTGCCAGAAGCCCCACATCTGAATCGCTGGGGATGGGCACTAAGTCACTTGCAACCATTGCAAATCAGGATAAACATCAAGGTAAGCCAATGTCTACTCCTGAAAATATTCAAATGTGGCTTAGATATGATGCAGGAGTTACCAATTTGGAGGCATCATCACAAGTCTCATCACATGCTCAAAATCCATCTGTTAATGCTGAGGCATTTGATGAGATTCCGGATGAGGAAAGCGATGATGCACAAGGTAATCAATCAGGTAATCTCTCTATGCATACTATTCATTCCTCCTCCTATGTTTCTGATTCCGCGACCCGAGAGACTGCTAACCCGCAGGATCTATCCCAGGGTAAGAGCCATATTTCTGACTCTGAGTCTGATACACATTCCTATTCTTTATCACCCCTATTAACGGAAGTCAGAAAACCAGCACGTATATTTATACAAGATGATGAGGAGAATGAACCCGAAGAGCAGCAACTTATTCGCAAGAAAGCCAAACTTTTCCACGCTGCTACTTCACAACCACAGTCAAACCCTAGCGTGTCACACGCAACCACTCCACCTCACGCGAGTGGTTCACCCCTTGAACATTCTGCACATAGGGATTTTGATTTTGGTGAGGATGATGTGCCTCTTGATGATACTGTTGCTTCAAGAGGACATGAAGTATTAAGAACTTCAGCCGTACCTTCACCGGTACGTACTGATGCTGCAAAGAGGATCGGTTCTGATGTCGTACAAGGACACTTTGCAGCCTCTCAGACTGAGATTCCAACTCAGGAACAAACAGAATTTGATCCCATAACTGTCAACAACATTTCTTATCAAGTTTCTGCAGGTACTGCTTCACTTTTTGGATCTATCATTGAAGACATACACGAGCGTGAGACAGGGAGTGTGTGTGAGAGGTTAGGGAGAGAGGGACCTTCATTTTTAAGGCCCGAAACCGAGCGCCAAATACCAACAGAACGCGTATTAGAGCGAGGTCACCTAAACCAAACACCGTCCCTTAATACTGAAAATTTTGATACTCGTATGACTTCAATGGAAAATCAGATGAGGCAGTTCGGGCAGACAATGGGGCAGTTCGGGATCAATATTGGAAACAACCAAAGGGCTCTAGACGACTACGCAGCAAGAATGGCAAGTCAAGCTACAGCTTTTGATGATTTGACAAATAAGGTCAATGACTTGGGCCATGCTGGTGGTGTCTTGGGAAGCACTCTCAACGAGAGGATGGGGGCATTGGAGTCTACAATGCATACAATGACTGTGGAGATCAGTAGAATGATGTTCGCAGTCAGGAGTTTTGTGCCCCCGGAGTGCTTCGAGTCGGAACAACCTCCCCCCGATGCTGGAGCAGGTGGTGCAGGTGGTGCTAGTGGAGCGGGGGCCTCTGGTTCTGGTTTTGGAGGTTCCTATGCAGCTGGTGGATCTGAAGACCATGGTGGAGCTCAGGATAACTCACCTAAGGGGGAGAGTGGAAAGGAGACGAGACAGCAGGCAGTTCACATCGAAGAAATTGAAGAACCCGCTGATCTTGTCAAGGAACCAGAAGTTGAGCCGTCTGTTGCTGAAGAGGCTCTGAGGAGGAGAAAGGGTAAGGCAATAATGGTTGAAGAAGATGAACCAGTTATTGACCTGAGTCATCAGGAAACAGTACAGGAGGTACTAGACTCAGATTCTGATATGGAAGACGTACCTTTCGCACATGCTGTAAAGCGATCTTTGAAGGAACAAGGTGGAGGTGCTGGTATGTCTTTCGAAATGCCTGAAGAAGATCCTGTTGATGAAGAAACCCTGCAGTCTCAACAGTTAGCCTTGGAACAAGCTCAGTTCCATAAAATGAAGATGATGCAAGAACATGCTGCGTTCCTAGAACAGAAGGTGGAGCTACAAGGGAAGCAGTATGAGTATGAGTTTGCAAGGCTAGCCAATCCTCAAGTTGATCTGGACAAAAGAAGGATAGGGCAGAAATGGGATGAAGCAAGGAAGATAATGATGGGACCATGTGCAAAAGGAGTTCATAACAAGGATGCAGATGATCTGTTTTACAACTTGAATTTGCAGAATCCAATGACTGGGGACTATATAAATGCTTTGAAGAGATTAATTTCTAAAGTCAGGGTTGGATACAATGCAAATCTTAAGGAGTGGCAGGTTATCTTGTCTTTGGTAGAAGGAGTCCCAACATCTTTCCTATATGTGGATGACCAATTCATAATGAGGAGATCTGCGTCAGAGTTGTTCTTGCTAGCGACTAAAATTCAGTACTCTCAATCTGAGGAGCTAAGCATTCTGTACAGGGATCAGTTAATGCAGCTAGCAGAGGACAAGGGTCCAGAATTCTCAGCTTATCCAAATTTTGTCCGGATGGTGGTTCAAGGAAAGATGAAGAGGGTGAGCATGGAGGAAAAGGACTTAATGGAACTTTCAGTGGAATCTCTTAAAGCTGTATGTAGACAAATGATGGGTAAGGGATTCGCCTCTGAGCTTAAAGATAAATCCGTGAGGATCATTGAAAGAGTCATATTCTTGAAGAGCAATGAGGTGTGGAAGTGTGATGTCATTGCTCCAAACCCTCTCGACAACGTGAAGATTGAGCCGGAGCTGATAGAAAAGAAATGGAATATTCTTCAAGCAATGAAGAATGTAGATGAAGCTTTGACTCTTCCTTCTGGAGAACTGGAACAAGGAGAAATAAGGGAGGCAGTTGGCGTTCCAGGGAAAGATAGTGTATACTGGATACACTCTTATGCTGATGATACAGCTGATGCCTTAGCATACATAGATGCAGACCAGAAACAAACACTCTTGCATATGAGTAGACAATGGCTGCTACAGACTCAAGATGCTGCATTTCTAGAGAAAGTGTTATATGTGTTCAAATGGGGCGAAGTGGAAGACAAGTTTGTTGAAGAAAAGCAGAGACTCGTGAGTTACCTGTCTGAAGTAATTGTGGAGAAGAAGCGAATGGAGCGAGATGCGGCTAGTGTCTATAATACTGACCGTGTCAAGGGCTACCCCAAGATGATATATCGTTATCTCAAAGCCACTAAATCTCATTGGAAACCTCAGCTCATAATGAAGAACTTTGAGGAAATTCCAAAGATCAGGACTACTCAGGAGGTTGATAAACTCAGAAGGCTTTTCAAACATCCTAACCCAAAGCCCAGGAACCCTCTAGAAATGGAAGCTGTAAGTCTGTTGAATGCTAGGTGGAAGCAGCTTCACGATCCAGTGTACAAGAAAGAACAGCAGCAGAAGGAGAAGCGCAAAAGGCAGAAAGAAGAGAGAGACCAAGCTGCTGAAGCTAGAAAGAGGAAACGGAATTAGGGTTAAAGGTCAGAGTGGTGTGAACTTGAAGTTGGAAAAACTTCATGTCTTTCGGTTGCTTTAACTCACTTGAGGAAATTCACCTTAGAGTGAATCCAATAAGGTGATATAAGTTTGACTAGAAGGTATGAAATAATCCAGGTAATAGGAATCATTCAAATGATCTTTAATTCGAGGTTCGAATTCTGTTTCTAGTTTTTATGTTCTTTGTATTGTTTTCATGTAAATTTCAATTGTAAATTATTCAAGACTGTAATGTTAATTATCTTTTCTCGTCTCATTGTTTAGTTGAGTTATCCTTCATTAATTTGAATGTCATTGTTAGACAATCAAATTGGGGGAGATTGAAAGGCAGAGTGTATAAACTTGTAACACTATATCTAATGTAACTCAAACTAAAGGAAAAGATACTTAACCAGAAGACAATCAAGAACAGGAAGTCACAAGAAATCAACACTAAATGAAGACAAGGTAATTGATACAATTAAACATGCTAACTATGATCAAGCCAAGAAGAAATCATTGAGAGAAGTTCAAGTCAAAGTTGTTCATGCCTCGGTGATTTGATAAATCAAGAATCAAGATCATAACTATCAGTATCAACAAGACCAATTGATTTCAAGTGAAGAAGAAGGAAAGCAAATATTGGAAAGCCAAGTTATTCAGTGAATATGGTAATTTATTCAAGAAGCAGAAACACTATCAAGACTAGTCACTTATGAACCAGACCTGTGCATCAAGTGTCAGGACATTGATAGCAAGTTTATGTCAGTAATAAAGAACCATGTTCAAGAGCTTGTTGAAGAATAAAGAAGACATGAAGATATCACAAGTTCAAGATGTGCATTGAAGTTTCGAGTTGAAGACCAGAATATTTTCTAAGTACTAAATGTTCTGGATGGCTAAGTAGAAATTCTCAAGTAGAAGTTCTACTTAGGAATTTCGAGATAGCCAAGTAGAAGTTCCACTTAGGAATTTCGAGATAGCCAAGTAGAAATTCTCAAGTAGAAGTTCTACTTAGGTGCAGCTTCAACATGACACATGGCATCTTCTGATTGGCAGATTTCCAAGCTTTCAAGATAAGGCAAGAATTATGTGGACATCATTGGGCCACGTACATCTTAGTCTTTGAAGACTACAGGACATAGATTACATGTAGTATAAATAGAAGTAATTGTGTAATGTTTTAGTTAGTGAGCAATTCTAGAGAAAAACACAAGAGAAAAAGAGAGAGTGCATTCACAGAGCTTAGTATCATTCACTTCTCTCTCAACTTCTGTTATACTTTGTAATGAATGTTGTAGCAACCCTTTCAAGTTATATATAAAGAAATATATTCCTTGAATCTGTGTGTTCATTTATTGCATCGTTTTTATTGCCTCTCATATTCGAAAAGTTGTATTCACCCCCCCTCTACAACACATTTGGACCTAACACGTTGTATGATTGATCCAATGGTTTTAAATCGTATGCTACACAAAACGTTCCTATCACACGATTGCCGGACCGGGCTCCTAACTTAAATATAAATGTTTTTATCTGGCTTTTGAAAGTTAGAACGGTGCGGTGTTATATTCAAAGTTAAAGATTTCCTTGTTGCAATAGTGTAATACTCCAGTATATGAATTTTAGCAAAACTTTTATACACAATCATCTTTACTCTGTTAAGAGAATGATGTGATGAGAGCTTACTTGTACAAGTAAGCTTAATATTCTACTTCGACGCCAAAAAAAAAAATCGGCCGACCGACGTCGACCGTTAGTATACGTTTTTGTCCCGGCCGACCGGCTTCCCGGGGACGTCCCGACCGACCGATGGTGATTCTCGAGATCGATATTCTACTTCGACGAAAAAAAAACTTTGTACCGGCCGACCGACGTCGACCGTCGGTACGAGTTTTTGCTTTGGCCGACCGGGTACCGGCCGACCGGGTACCGGCCGACCTGCACACCGGTGACCTCCCGGCCAACCGACATTGGTTGTCGGTAAGCATTTTTTGACCCGGCCAACTGACAGTGGTGATCGAGTCGGGATTTCACATTTTTTGTTTTTCCGTCTTGATGTTCAAGATCACTATTAGCACCGTTTAGTGCCGATTAGCACCGTTTAGTGCCGATTAGCGCCGTTAGTGTCGTTTTATGCCGTTTAACATCGTTTAACATTGTTTGAACGTTGTTTGAGGCTGACTAGCACCGATTAGTGCCGATTAAGCACCGTTTAGTGCCGATTAGCGCCGTTAGTGTCATTTTATGCCGTTTAACATCGTTTAACACTGTTTGAACGTTGTTTGAGGCTGACTAGGACCGTTTAGTGCCGATTAGCGCCGTTAGTGTCGTTTTATGCCGTTTAACATCGTTTAACACTGTTTGAATGTTGTTTGATGCTGACTAGCACCGATTAGTGCCGATTAAGCACCGTTTAGTGCCGATTAGCGCCGTTAATGTCGTTTTATGCCGTTTAACATCGTTTAACACTGTTTGAACGTTGTTTGAGGCTGATTAGCGCTGTTTAGTGCCGTTAAACACTGTTAGTGTCTTTGTAAATGCGTCGGTCGCTCCACACCTTACATTAAGACGATATTGGTGAATACTCGCGTAAAAGCATTAAACCCTGACCCAAGTCTCGAAAAGGCCGTTCAAACTTCAAGGAAAACCTGATCAGTTTTCCTAGAAGTTGGGGGGCAAATGATATGGGCTGAAAATAAGCCCTAAAGACACATTTAATATGGCATTAATTAGACCCAGCATGGTCCAAACGTGGGGCCCATTAATGAGGTCAGAATCCCTATTTTAATACTAATTTCGTAATTAATATTAAGGGTAAAAAACAGCTCAGCAATAGTAATCAGATAAGGATACTATTCCTACCAGACTTAGCCTCCAAGATACCTAATTCAATATGGAAACAGACTCTTACAAGGAAGGAGTCTAGAACCTTCCTCAAGGCGGTGGCTTGCCCACCAAGTATCCGAATCCTACTACGATTCTAAGGCTCCTACAGCCTATATAAAGGGCCAGACCCCTCATCTCAGAACTACGTTTTTGGCTTGATTCTCAATAACGAGATACGTAGGCACTCTGTGAGGACCGATTAGTCTCGAACACGGAAACAACCATTAAAGCTCGAAGCTCATCATCCCTTAGCATTAAATACACACAAACCCTAATCGCAATTCGATAACCCGATTTTTATTTCACAACAGTATGTATCGTAGTAAAAAAGAATTGGCAGTTTAGATTTAGTAACTTTGGCTAATGCTATTCTTGATGCTATTGTTATATTATAGCATCATGTGCTAAAAAACTCATCTTTAAAGGAGTGCTATAGTTGAATGCATTCTTGGTGCTATTTCTATATATGCATTCTTGATGTTAAATTTGAAATTAAGGATGCATTTATGCATCATCATTTAACTAGAATGAGATGAGTTTGTTGAGAATATTCAATAGAAGTTAAAAGAGTTAGGTAAAAATTAAAATAGTTAGATAAATTTGAAACTAGTTATAGAACTAGTTTTGGAGTGTGTAAGAACCCAGATTTTGGGTGGAATTAAAACTTTTATGTATTTAATGATGTAAGAATGAATAGTGGATTTGGCTACAATGTAATAATTGATATTTGGGAAAGAATGAATGGAATTCGACTTTATTATGTTTATGTCTTGAAGAATGCTAAAGGGTGACAACATAGGTAAGAATAATCTATCTTCTAAGGGAATAAGATATGGCAACTTCAAGCAAGAGAATACTCTCATGTCATCCAGATCGATAACGATTAATCCAGTAGTTCCGTAAAAAGGTTAAGGAACGATCGAAAGAGAATACGGACAATTATACAACCCTAAGAGAACAAGTAAAGAATACAGAATGAATAGTGTTTTGGTGGGAGTACATAATAATATGAGACGACACTATATAGAAGTATTCGGAACGGATTTCCGAGTTCGTATTAGTGATCCAGGGGGAAAATAAGTGTATGTAAAAGCTGTCGGATTCTGAAAAACCGCACTTTTATTTTCTTCGAGAGTTCCCTGGACACTGATAGCCTTAAGTATTTAACGAATGGATTAAAGGAATATAGATTGGAAAGTTAGAATGAAAGATGGAGAATGAAAGTATTAATATTAAAGAGGATTCCCGGTAAACCCTAATTAGAAATCCGTGAAATATTCTCGCGAACGATCAATCGAAACGGGTAATAACCGGACACAGAAACAAGCAGAGGAAGCAAGAGTCTTGTGCAAGCTACTAGTATAAATATCTAGTAACTAAACTAGAAGCAAGGAACTAGCACCTTAGAGGAAGAACCAAGTACTTAGCAAGTAACTACCTAGTTAAGCATTAACCACCACAAAACCAACACATGTCTTGCCATTTGATCATCCAACACCTCATCACTTTATTAAAGTGACTTTTACAAGATATTATGTTGTAAGTAGATGAGAGTGAAGGAGATTAAAACACAAAAATCAAAAGAACCAAGCAACTTTCTCCCCCCCCCTTGCAAAGAAGCATTCGGCCATACCCCTTAATTCAAAATCCAAACTCAACCTTCCCACCATTGTTTGTTCTTGAAATAATTAAGGTGAGTCTTAAATTTCATAAAACTTATCTCCTCAAAATCTTAGCTTCAAACTCATCCATTTCCATTTTCAAATAAATCATTCAAGAGGAGCATGAATAGTGTTCTTCTTGAACTAACTTTGTTTTCTTGATTTTTCATGGTTGATATAGCAAGCGTAATCACTCCTAAGGACCATACAAGGCTTAGTAAGGCTATATCACTATCTAAGGAAGGTATAAAGCTCTTGAAACCCTAACCCTTGTTTGAGATTTAAGCATGTTTTTGATAGTTATAACTTAGTTATGGTTATGTTAAAGTTATAAGCATGATTATGTATGGATTTTGGATTAATGATGTAAATAGCTAGATGAACGGAAAGGCATTGCTTGGCCTCAGTTCATGTATATAAGTCATGTATATGTTGTTTGGGTTGGATGCTATGTTTATGGGAAGATTCGAAATTGATAGATATTCGATTTACAGCCGTTATAATGCCCGATTTTACAATACCATGTTTTGTATGCCATTTTCCATGTCAAACCCCTACTGTCCAGAGATCTTATCTGCCATGATAGGATAGGTAATGTTCTAAGCTTTGTTTTGATATAAAGATCACGTGAAACGGACTTACGGTTTAGGATTTATGACCAAATTACTAAAAGTAGTTCGAATCCGTAAACGAAAGTTCGTAACTGAAATTGAACCCTCGTAAGCTATGTAACGTCATGGCGAATCTTGGTAAATAAATACTAGGGGTAAGAAGGAAGGTGTGAAAGAAAACCGTATGTCAAAAAGAGCATTTTTCGATTTATTAAAAATGTTCGAGTCAAGGTTAAACGCGAACGAACCCCTAAAAAGACGACTCTTTTATAACTTTGGTAAAACACTTAGAAAACGGGCGATAAAACTCGGAGTATAATATTGGTTCGTAACGATCAACCTTAGAACTCATATGACTTAAGTATGTCCCAAGTATAAGTGCAGTGACATGTCGTATTAACGAACGAATGTCGGGTCGGATCAATGATAATAAGTAATCCACAAAAAGGGGTATAACGAGATAACTCGAGAACGTGTTTCGATTTAAGTATAACTTAACTTTTAATATGTTAAGTGATTAATCCCGAATGCCTTGGCTATTTATAGATCACCAGGCTGAACCGGGACCCGCTACCACTACCCCTTACCGTACTCGACTACCAGGCAAGTTTCAATTCCCTTCTTTAGGCTGTTGTTGTGATTGAATAAATATATATATATGATTGCTGATATACATATGCCATTGCATGCATGCCTACTTTCAAGTTGAATTGATATACTTGTTCCCTGAATGTCATTGTTGGCCTATAAGCTAGATAGTTATATATCAGTTATAAGCCGGTTATGGTAAGACCCTCATAGAAGGGCATATACATCTTATTAATCAAATTTAGACCGGGAGTCAATATTCCTTGATATATCGAGAGTACCTCGGAAGAAAATATTTAAGTAAATATTTTCTATTATTTGGGCGACGAATATTATTTGAATATTCGTTCGAGACTAATTATTTTAACGATCCTTACTTCAAATAATTATTTGAACGTAACTATTCAACGAATAATATTTCTCAATATTCATTCAGAGTCGAATTGATTATCGACTATTATTTCGAATATTCTTCTAAAGATGAGACTGTTAAATGAATATTATTTGGATATTCTTTTAGATTATTATTTTATTAAATAAATATTACTTTTGAATATTCATTTAAGGTATTAAATACTTGATGAATATTATTTTAATATTCATCTGAAGCTTGATTTAATTATCGAATATTATCTCGAATATTCCTTAAGGCTTGGATTACTAAATGAATATTACTTGATATTCATTTAGGATATTATTCATTAAATGAATATTACTTTTGAATATTCATTTAAATTCCTAATTAATTATGAATATTACCTTAAATATTCTTTTCAGGTCTTATTAATTAATGAATATTGTTTTGAATATTCATTTAAATATTTATTTATTCAATAAATATTCTCCTGATATTTCTTCAGGGATTATTTTGAGAAATACTCTGATTAAAAATATTCTTTCATATTCCCAAATATTCTTTAAATGTTTTAACTCAATAAATATTCTCTTAATATTTATTCCATACTTAGAATAATCTCGAGAAGGTTTATCTTCTTCGATTATTACAGAAAATAATTCGAAGTCATATTATTATTAATCTTATATCAAGAAAGGTTCCCAGACATCATTCTTCTTTGAGTCTATCTCCTTAATAATAAGGGAATCTTACTTGGAAAAAATGTTATTTATCTTGTCGACTTCCCGGTCATAAAGTATTCTCTTCACTCGCAACTCGGGTGCTATTGACTTAATTAAGTCGTTGTTTACCTTCTCATCTTTCGAGGGGTAAGATTGTTGGAACAAGTTGATATTCGTTACCAAGCAATAGCTGGGAAGTTATTGGTGAATTTTCCTTTCCAACTAGATACGACTACTTTGTAGAGTCTTATCAACAAGTATTATACTTGGGGAAAGGGGGACGAACGTTACATTCAGAATCATGAATTCTATTTGAACTAGGAGTCGTGTAAGAGGCCGAGTAGCGCCGGTCCATCCCCTTTGGCCCAACCGTTGGCCGGGGAGAGCTAGTAAGGCGGTAGACAAGTAAAGCCGTCAGTTCTTCCTTCTACCGGTAGTAAATCTGAATTGAGCTGTACGATCTCGACTGATCATCAAGATTGGAACAGCGGGCGCGGTGAATACTCCATCATTGGTTCATCATCCAAATTTATTTATTCCCTGCAACATGATTACTGTTGGCAGAGTTGGAAAAGTGTCATAACTGGAATTGCAACCTTTTCTTGCAAGTTCCTCTTCTTAATAATAATAAGAATATCTCGCTTACTTTGATGTAGCAGATATTTCTTCAAACAAATACTTTCAGTTACCTTGTAACTTCATCGTTCATAATATACTGGCATCATTTCCGTAAATGCATGGCATATGGTTTAAAAGATAGCTTTGAACTGTTTTAAATTATCGTTCAGTTATATATTTGTTGGTGGGCTTTCGCTCACCCTTGCTTTGTTTATATTATGTCACAACAACAGCTAGGACAGATGGCTCGCGTCAGGCGCACTCGGCGCAAGCAGGTTACCCGACCCACCGGACTACCCGCTGAGATGCTAGCCGCCATTGCTGAGGTAGCATAGTTAGACAGCTTTTGTTTCCTGTTTAACTATATGTATAATTAATGTAATCAACGGCAAAACTTTTAAACCTATGATGTTATCCTTTTGGGATTGTAATAACTTTTATTCGTAAACCCTTTAATGTAAGACTTATTTCAATTTCATCTCTGGGACTATAACTGTTGTGTGTGTGAGTGGTAATTATTGTGGGGTCACAGCATGTGATTTATTTATGGTGGACTGAAGTCAATTATTATGAATGGATGTAAGACCGTAACCACCAGATCCCTGACCCCGGATCTGGGGGTGTTACAGAGATGGTATCAGAGCGAGAGTTATATATCCCAAGAGATGATACGACGTTATATAATAATAAATTCAATAATATAATAAGAACCCTTGCCAGGTTCACCTAAAACCCTTACGGGAACTTTTAAGTATCATGATAGTAACATAGTTCGTCTTGTGTAGGCGAGTGACTTGTCGGCCCAGGAGGCAGCTACGAGACAGCATGATGAGGACATGTTCCGGACTGGGGACCCATACTATGAGCACTTGCCTGAGGAGGATACTGAGCCTGAGGAGGAGGACGCTGAGGAGGTCCAGGTTGATGCTGATACTGATGTGATCGAGTCTGAGGAGGAGGACCCTGAGGAGGTCCAGGATGATGCTGACACAGATGTTGTTGAGACTGAGGGGGAGGAGGACCCGGAGGGGATCCAGACAGGACAGGATGCTGAGTTAGTGGTTGAGGATGATGATTATTGGGTTGTGACTGAGATCAGGACTATGGGAGATGACACTGACATGACCACGGATCAGGTGGTGCCGGTATATGAGGGTGTTGAGGGAGATATAGATGAGCCAGTAGCTGGTGCTGTAGGGAGTTCTGGACTTTTTGTGCCACTCCTCCCTGTTGAGAGAGCCCCTACCCCACCACCACTACCTGTGAGCCCGTACCCCGACGAGTTTGAGGAGCTTACCCCAGAGCCCCAGCAGACAGAGACTGCCGCTCCAGCTGAGCCATCCACCCCACCTCATGCCCCGATAGGAGGAGTCCCAGTATGTGTTCATAACTTGATTGTGAACGGGCTATATAGAGAGTTGTCTGTGGCAGATGCCAGGTTGGCAGAGTCTAGGAGTGAGTTAGCAGCAGATAGAGCCGCCCGGATGAGGGTGCAGGGCAGGAGGACTATCAGTGACAGAGTTGGGTATAGGGCTGTGACCCGCATCGAGCTGAGGGCTCGGGTGAGGGTGCGATAGTTGCCTACTGATGGGCATGGTAGGGTAGACAGAGCAGAGGCTGAGGAGGTTTTCCGCATCGCCATGGGGAGGGTTCGGAGGATGTTTCGTCGTGGCGGCTGATTTCAGATGTAGTGATGCAGTGGTCTAGTTGTCTAGTCATGTACGGACATAATAGTGCCGGCTTTTGTAGGGATGGTTTTCTTGTACTTGTTTCCCCTTTTTGCAGACTAGACAGATAGACAGCATATTTCACTTTTGACTTGTTGTTGTTGTTAGGATGGCTGTACTTTAAACTATCGTTGTAACTCGGATGTTGTACCTTTTCGGTACCTGGTATATATTTGTTTCCATTTCAGTCATTACAATTTTGTTGGGAAGTGATCACGAGTTTATTAGCATATGTATTACTTTTCGATTAAGTTGCCATGAGATATAAAACTGTGGGATTTTAAACCCAATCATGTAAAGAATTATGCAAGGAAAAATCCTTTAAAACAGATCAGTGAACCTAATGTATAATTTTCCAAATTTTCAGTAAAATGCCTCCAAGACGAATGGGCACTAGGGCTAACCCCCGCGAATCTACTGACCAAGAGAGTCACAACCAACACGAGGAAAACTGTGAAAGTAGTGAGGAACAAGATCAGGACTATAATGAGCAAGAAGATTCCCAGTATGGAGCAGAGGATGAACCCCTGTACTCTGAAGAATTTGAAAGGGAAATAGAGGGTGGAGAAACTGAAGTAGAACAGGAAGGGGAGAACCAGGGCGGAAACCCCATGGGCCAGTTTATGGATCTACTTAGGCAGAATTTGAACCAATACCCCCAACCACCACCAAGCAACAACACTTCAGTGGAAAATTCCTTTAGGGCCTTTAAGTCCCTTAAGCCCCCAGAGTTCCACGGATCGGCTGATCCCGTTGAGGCGAGGGCCTGGATCAAAGAAATGGAAAAGTCTTTTGAGATTCTGAGTATCAATGAGGCTCAGAAGACTGTTTTTGCTACTTACCTACTAAAGGGAGAGGCCAATTATTGGTGGGAAGCCAAGAAAAACATGGAGACTGATGCTGTCATAGCCTGGGAAAGGTTCAAACAATTATTCCTGGAGAAGTACTTTCCGAAGTTCATGAAAACCCAGATGGAACTTAAGTTTTTGGAACTGAAACAGAACAATATGTCAGTGGCGGACTATGAGGCCAAATTTACCGAGCTATCGAGATTTGTGCCAGAGTTTGTAGACACAGAAGAGAAGAAAGCTAACAGGTTTCAACAAGGGCTGAAGCAGTGGATCCAGAATAGGGTGGCTGTTTTAGAGATTACAGATTATGCCACCTTGGTGCAGAAGGCAACCATTGTGGAGGCTGGTAGTGATCAGATGCAGAGAGAGAGAGAGAAAGGGGGGATAAAGAGAAAGCATGTTAGTAAGGGCGGAAGATCCGCTGGAGGAAAACCCCCAACCAAGTTTAATCGAGGAGCGGTTTCCCTACCAGGGAGGAATGTAGGGTTTAAACCATCTGCGAGTGTAAGTGTGAGCCAGGGCGGCCACCAATCAGGAATGTCCCGTTCCAACCCTTCTCGACCTCCATTGCCATTGTGTGCTACTTGTGGGAAGAGGCACTCCGGGGTGTGCAACCTGAAGCAGATAAACTGTTATAAGTGTGGGCGAGCTGGGCATTATGCCACCTCTTGCACCACGGTCATCCCTAACAGCACAACCTGTTTCCAGTGTGGACAGCGAGGGCACATGAGGAAGGATTGCCCAAAGAACAAACGAGCAGCATCAGGAGCAAGCAAGGTTGCCTCAAATAGGCCACCAACTGCTAGGACTTTCAATATGTCAGTACAAGATGCCGTGAGGGACACAGATGTGATAGCAGGTACTTTTTCTCTTAATTAAGTCAGTGCAAATGTCTTATTTGATTCAGGAGCAACTAAGTCTTTTATATCTAGAGATTTTGCGCATGAGTTGAAACTTAAAACCCAGCAACTAAGAGATTCCTTACAAGTAGAAATAGCTAATCAGGAAATCATACCGGTTAATCAAATTCACCCCGATTGTAAGCTAGAGATAGGAGGACGATCCTTCTATGTCGATTTAATTCCTTTTAAGCTAGGGGAATTCGATGTGATTTTGGGTATGGATTGGTTGTCTCGCAATGATGCGCGGATAGATTGTAAAGGGAAAAAGGTTAAGTTGAAAACCCCAGGGAAGAAAGAAATAGTGTTTAAGGGGATGCGACAGACCCAGAAAATTCTGACTATGGCGCAAACCAAGAGATTGTTACGAAAAGGGAACGAGGCTTATTTAGCCTACGTTATAGATACTCAGAAGGAAGTGCCAAGATTGCAAGACATTCTGGTAGTTAATGAGTTCGAGGACGTGTTCCCACAAGATCTTCCCGGACTACCACCTGATAGGGTAATTGAGTTTGCCATCGAGTTAGCCCCGGGGACGGCACCAGTTTCGAAGGCCCCGTACCGATTAGCCCCAGTAGAAATGAAGGAGCTAGCTGAACAATTACAGGAATTGTTGGATAAGGGCATGATAAGGCCCAGTGTGTCGCCTTGGGGCGCACCAGTGTTGTTTGTTAAGAAAAAGGATGGAAGTATGAGGTTATGCATCGACTACAGAGAATTGAACAAGTTAACCATAAAGAATAAGTATCCATTGCCCAGGATAGACGATTTGTTTGACCAGCTAAGAGGAGCTGAATACTTCTCTAAGATTGATTTGAGAACGGGATATCACCAACTGAAGATCAAACCTGAAGATATCCCGAAGACTGCATTCCGCACCAGATATGGACATTATGAGTTCTTAGTTATGTCATTTGGATTGACCAACGCCCCAGCAGCCTTCATGGACCTAATGAATAGAGTGTTCAAGGAATATTTGGACAAATTCGTGATAGTTTTCATTGATGATATTCTCATCTACTCAAGGACAGAGGCAGAACACGCTGAACATTTAAGGATAACCTTAGAAATACTCAGGAAAGAGCAGTTATATGCCAAGTTCTCCAAGTGTGAGTTTTGGAAAAATGAGGTACAATTCTTAGGGCACGTGATCAATAGAGAAGGAGTGTTGGTTGACCCCTCCAAGATAGAAGCAGTTTCAAACTGGGAACGGCCAACTACTCCAACCGAGGTGAGGAGTTTCATTGGACTGGCCGGATATTACAGGAGATTTGTCCAAGACTTTGCGAAACTCGCAGCTCCATTAACTCGACTTACCCGTAAAACCGAGAAATTTGAATGGACTGAGAAATGTGAGAAGAGTTTCCAAGAGTTAAAGAAGAGGCTGGTGACAGCCCCAGTGCTGGCATTACCTGATGGAAAAGGAGATTTCGTGATTTACAGTGATGCTTCGCATAAAGGACTGGGATACGTGCTTATGCAGCACGGCAAGGTAATAGCGTATGCGTCTAGGCAATTGAAGGATTATGAAGTCAGATATCCCACGCATGATCTAGAACTAGCAGCCATAGTCTTCGCTTTAAAGATTTGGAGACACTACCTGTATGGGGAAAAATGCGAGATTTACACAGACCATAAGAGCCTCAAATACATTTTCACTCAGAAAGAGCTTAACATGCGCCAGAGGAGGTGGTTAGAGTTAATCAAGGATTACGACTGTGAAATTCGCTATCACCCGGGCAAAGCCAATGTGGTGGCTGACGCCCTTAGTCGGAAAGAGAAGCTCAAGATGATAACTTCAGAGAAAGAGCTAGTGAAGGATTTTGAGAAGTTGGAAATCGAGGTTAAGTTACCTGGAGAGGGCCAAGAAAAGTTGATGGAAATTAGAATCCAACCTCCATTGCTAGAAAAGATTAGACTGTGCCAGGAACGAATGATGGAGGAAGAAAAGAACTCCACAGAAGAGCTAATGACCGGGGAGGAAATTAAGTGCGAAAGAGACAAGGAAGGGATCATGAGGTACACATACAGGATATGGATCCCAAATATTCAGGAACTCAAGGATGAGATTTTAAATGAGGCACACAGCTCAAGATACTCAGTGCACCCCGGTAGCACTAAAATGTATAGGGACTTGAAGGAGTATTACTGGTGGCCCAATATGAAAAAGGACGTAGCAGAATGGGTAAGCAGATGCTTGACCTGCCAACGAGTGAAGGCAGAGCACCAGAAACCCAGCGGACTTCTACATCCCTTAGAGATTCCAGAATGGAAATGGGAACATATAGCCATGGATTTCGTAGTAGGTTTACCAAGGACCAAGGCTAATCATGACGCCATATGGGTAATTGTAGATCGACTGACGAAATCGGCTCACTTTCTCCCGATCAACGAAAGGTACACGGTCGACAGACTAGTGGACATCTACTTAAAAGAGATAGTGGCGCGACATGGAGTCCCAGTCGCAATAGTATCCGATCGAGATCCTAGATTTAACTCCAGGTTTTGGAGAAGTTTCCAAGAATGTGTAGGGACCCGGCTGAACATGAGCACAGCCTACCACCCCCAGACAGATGGGCAAAGTGAAAGGACCATCCAAACGCTAGAGGATATGTTGAGAGTCTGCGCGATAGACTTCAAGGGAAGTTGGGATGATCACTTGCCATTGGTTGAGTTCTCCTATAATAACAGTTATCATTCAAGCATTGGGATGCCACCTTATGAGGCCCTTTATGGAAGAAAATGTCGATCTCCCTTGTATTGGGATGAAGTTGGAGAGCGAAGGATGCTCGGGCCCGAAGTGGTCCAACGAACTAAAGATGCAGTGGATCTAATCCGAGGCCGGTTGGTAGTAGCCCAGGATCGACAAAAGAAATATGCCGACTTAGCTCGGAAAGGCAAGGAATACGAAGTAGGGGACCTAGTATTCTTGAAAGTGTCACCTTGGAAAGGTTTAATGAGATTTGGGAAGAAAGGAAAGCTGAGTCCCAGGTACATTGGACCATTTGAGATCTTGAGACGGATTGGGGAACTAGCTTATGAGCTCGCATTGCCCCCGAATCTACAGCAGGTGCACAATGTGTTCCATGTTTCGATGCTGAGGAAGTATAATCCGGATGCTAAGCATATTGTAGAGTATGAGCAAGTGGACATGCAACCAGACCTGACCTATGTGGAGCAACCTTTGGAAATCATAGACCGGAAAGAACAAGTGCTCCGAAACAAGGTCATTCAGCTAGTCAGAGTTTTGTGGCAGAACCACAATGTAGAAGAATCCACCTGGGAACTTGAAAGCGCAATGCAAGAGAAGTACCCCCACTTGTTTTCAAACTGATTCCGGGACGGAATCCTTTTAAGGAGGGGAGACTGTAAGAACCCAGATTTTGGGTGGAATTAAAACTTTTATGTATTTAATGATGTAAGAATGAATAGTGGATATGGCTACAATGTAATAATTGATATTTGGGAAAGAATGAATGGAATTCGACTTTATTATGTTTATGTCTTGAAGAATGCTAAAGGGTGACAACATAGGTAAGAATAATCTATCTTCTAAGGGAATAAGATATGGCAACTTCAAGCAAGAGAATACTCTCATGTCATCCAGATCGATAACGATTAATCCAGTAGTTCCGTAAAAAGGTTAAGGAACGATCGAAAGAGAATACGGACAATTATACAACCCTAAGAGAACAAGTAAAGAATACAGAATGAATAGTGTTTTGGTGGGAGTACATAATAATATGAGACGACACTATATAGAAGTATTCGGAACGGATTTCCGAGTTCGTATTAGTGATCCAGGGGGAAAATAAGTGTATGTAAAAGCTGTCGGATTCTGAAAAACCGCACTTTTATTTTCTTCGAGAGTTCCCTGGACACTGATAGCCTTAAGTATTTAACGAATGGATTAAAGGAATATAGATTGGAAAGTTAGAATGAAAGATGGAGAATGAAAGTATTAATATTAAAGAGGATTCCCGGTAAACCCTAATTAGAAATCCGTGAAATATTCTCGCGAACGATCAATCGAAACGGGTAATAACCGGACACAGAAACAAGCAGAGGAAGCAAGAGTCTTGTGCAAGCTACTAGTATAAATATCTAGTAACTAAACTAGAAGCAAGGAACTAGCACCTTAGAGGAAGAACCAAGTACTTAGCAAGTAACTACCTAGTTAAGCATTAACCACCACAAAACCAACACATGTCTTGCCATTTGATCATCCAACACCTCATCACTTTATTAAAGTGACTTTTCCAAGATATTATGTTGTAAGTGGATGAGAGTGAAGGAGATTAAAACACAAAAATCAAAAGAACCAAGCAACTTTCTCCCCCCCCCCTTGCAAAGAAGCATTCGGCCATACCCCTTAATTCAAAATCCAAACTCAACCTTCCCACCATTGTCTGTTCTTGAAATAATTAAGGTGAGTCTTACATTTCATAAAACGTATCTCCTCAAAATCTTAGCTTCGAACTCATCCATTTCCATTTTCAAATAAATCATTCAAGAGGAGCATGAATAGTGTTCTTATTGAACTAACTTTGTTTTCTTGATTTTTCATGGTTGATATAGAGAGCGTAATCACTCCTAAGGACCATACAAGGCTTAGTAAGGCTATATCACTATCTAAGGAAGGTATAAAGCTCTTGAAACCCTAACCCTTGTTTGAGATTTAAGCATGTTTTTGATAGTTATAACTTAGTTATGGTTATGTTAAAGTTATAAGCATGATTATGTATGGATTTTGGATTAATGATGTAAATAGCTAGATGAACGGAAAGGCATTGCTTGGCCTCAGTTCATGTATATAAGTCATGTATATGTTATTTGGGTTGGATGCTATGTTTATGGGAAGATTCGAAATTGATAGATATTCGATTTACAGCCGTTATAATGCCCGATTTTACAATACCATGTTTTGTATGCCGTTTTCCATGTCAAACCCCTACTGTCCAGAGACCTTATCTGCCATGATAGGATAGGTAATGTTCTAAGCTTTGTTTTGATATAAAGATCACGTGAAACGGACTTACGGTTTAGGATTTATGACCAAATTACTAAAAGTAGTTCGAATCCGTAAACGAAAGTTCGTAACTGAAATTGAACCCTCGTAAGCTATGTAACGTCATGGCGAATCTTGGTAAATAAATACTAGGGGTAAGAAGGAAGGTGTGAAAGAAAACTGTATGTCAAAAAGAGCATTTTTCGATTTATTAAAAATGTTCGAGTCAAGGTTAAACGCGAACGAACCCCTAAAAAGACGACTCTTTTATAACTTTGGTAAAACACTTAGAAAACGGGCGATAAAACTCGGAGTATAATATTGGTTCGTAACGATCAACCTTAGAACTCATATGACTTAAGTATGTCCCAAGTATAAGTGCAGTGACATGTCGTATTAACGAACGAATGTCGGGTCGGATCAATGATAATAAGTAATCCACAAAAAGGGGTATAACGAGATAACTCGAGAACGTGTTTCGATTTAAGTATAACTTAACTTTTAATATGTTAAGTGATTAATCCCGAATGCCTTGGCTATTTATAGATCACCAGGCTGAATCGGGACCCGCTACCACTACCCCTTACCGTACTCGACTACCAGGCAAGTTTCAATTCCCTTCTTTAGGCTGTTGTTGTGATTGAATAAATATATATATATGATTGCTGATATACATATGCCATTGCATGCATGCCTACTTTCAAGTTGAATTGATATACTTGTTCCCTGAATGTCATTGTTGGCCTATAAGCTAGATAGTTATATATCAGTTATAAGCCGGTTATGGTAAGACCCTCATAGAAGGGCATATACATCTTATTAATCAAATTTAGACCGGGAGTCAATATTCCTTGATATATCGAGAGTACCTCGGAAGAAAATATTTAAGTAAATATTTTCTATTATTTGGGCGACGAATATTATTTGAATATTCGTTCGAGACTAATTATTTTAACGATCCTTACTTCAAATAATTATTTGAACGTAACTATTCAACGAATAATATTTCTCAATATTCATTCAGAGTCGAATTGATTATCGACTATTATTTCGAATATTCTTCTAAAGATGAGACTGTTAAATGAATATTATTTGGATATTCTTTTAGATTATTATTTTATTAAATAAATATTACTTTTGAATATTCATTTAAGGTATTAAATACTTGATGAATATTATTTTAATATTCATCTGAAGCTTGATTTAATTATCGAATATTATCTCGAATATTCCTTAAGACTTGGATTACTAAATGAATATTACTTGATATTCATTTAGGATATTATTCATTAAATGAATATTACATTTGAATATTCATTTAAATTCCTAATTAATTATGAATATTACCTTAAATATTCTTTTCAGGTCTTATTAATTAATGAATATTGTTTTGAATATTCATTTAAATATTTATTTATTCAATAAATATTCTCCTGATATTTCTTCAGGGATTATTTTGAGAAACACTCTGATTAAAGATATTCTTTCATATTCCCAAATATTCTTTAAATGTTTTAACTCAATAAATATTCTCTTAATATTTATTCCATACTTAGAATAATCTCGAGAAGGTTTATCTTCTTCGATTATTACATAAAATAATTCGAGGTCATATTATTATTAATCTTATATCAAGAAAGGTTCCCAGACATCATTCTTCTTTGAGTCTATCTCCTTAATAATAAGGGAATCTTACTTGGAAAAAATGTTATTTATCTTGTCGACTTCCCGGTCATAAAGTATTCTCTTCACTCGCAACTCGGGTGCTATTGACTTAATTAAGTCGTTGTTTACCTTCTCATCTTTCGAGGGGTAAGATTGTTGGAACAAGTTGATATTCGTTACCAAGCAATAGCTGGGAAGTTATTGGTGAATTTTCCTTTCCAACTAGATACGACTACTTTGTAGAGTCTTATCAACAAGTATTATACTTGGGGAAAGGGGGACGAACGTTACATTCAGAATCATGAATTCTATTTGAACTAGGAGTCGTGTAAGAGGCCGAGTAGCGCCGGTCCATCCCCTTTGGCCCAACCGTTGGCCGGGGAGAGCTAGTAAGGCGGTAGACAAGTAAAGCCGTCAGTTCTTCCTTCTACCGGTAGTAAATCTAAATTGAGCTGTACGATCTCGACTGATCATCAAGATTGGAACAGCGGGCGCGGTGAATACTCCATCATTGGTTCATCATCCAAATTTATTTATTCCCTGCAACATGATTACTGTTGGCAGAGTTGGAAAAGTGTCATAACTGGAATTGCAACCTTTTCTTGCAAGTTCCTCTTCTTAATAATAATAAGAATATCTCGCTTACTTTGATGTAGCAGATATTTCTTCAAACAAATACTTTCAGTTACCTTGTAACTTCATCGTTCATAATATACTGGCATCATTTCCGTAAATGCATGGCATATGGTTTAAAAGATAGCTTTGAACTGTTTTAAATTATCGTTCAGTTATATATTTGTTGGTGGGCTTTCGCTCACCCTTGCTTTGTTTATATTATGTCACAACAACAGCTAGGACAGATGGCTCGCGTCAGGCGCACTCGGCGCAAGCAGGTTACCCGACCCACCGGACTACCCGCTGAGATGCTAGCCGCCATTGCTGAGGTAGCATAGTTAGACAGCTTTTGTTTCCTGTTTAACTATATGTATAATTAATGTAATCAACGACAAAACTTTTAAACCTATGATGTTATCCTTTTGGGATTGTAATAACTTTTATTCGTAAACCCTTTAATGTAAGACTTATTTCAATTTCATCTCTGGGACTATAACTGTTGTGTGTGTGAGTGGTAATTATTGTGGGGTCACAGCATGTGATTTATTTATGGTGGACTGAAGTCAAGTATTATGAATGGATGTAAGACCGTAACCACCAGATCCCTGACCCCGGATCTGGGGGTGTTATAGAGATGGTATCAGAGCGAGAGTTATATATCCCAAGAGATGATACGACGTTATATAATAATAAATTCAATAATATAATAAGAACCCTTGCCAGGTTCACCTATAACCCTTACGGGAACTTTTAAGTATCATGATAGTAACATAGTTCGTCTTGTGTAGGCGAGTGACTTGTCGGCCCAGGAGGCAGCTACGAGACAGCATGATGAGGACATGTTCCGGACTGGGGACCCATACTATGAGCACTTGCCTGAGGAGGATACTGAGCCTGAGGAGGAGGACGCTGAGGAGGTCCAGGTTGATGCTGATACTGATGTGATCGAGTCTGAGGAGGAGGACCCTGAGGAGGTCCAGGATGATGCTGACACAGATGTTGTTGAGACTGAGGGGGAGGAGGACCCGGAGGGGATCCAGACAGGACAGGATGCTGAGTTAGTGGTTGAGGATGATGATTATTGGGTTGTGACTGAGATCAGGACTATGGGAGATGACACTGACATGACCACGGATCAGGTGGTGCCGGTATATGAGGGTGTTGAGGGAGATATAGATGAGCCAGTAGCTGGTGCTGTAGGGAGTTCTGGACTTTTTGTGCCACTCCTCCCTGTTGAGAGAGCCCCTACCCCACCACCACTACCTGTGAGCCCGTACCCCGACGAGTTTGAGGAGCTTACCCCAGAGCCCCAGCAGACAGAGACTGCCGCTCCAGCTGAGCCATCCACCCCACCTCATGCCCCGATAGGAGGAGTCCCAGTATGTGTTCATAACTTGATTGTGAACGGGCTTTATAGAGAGTTGTCTGTGGCAGATGCCAGGTTGGCAGAGTCTAGGAGTGAGTTAGCAGCAGAGAGAGCCGCCCGGATGAGGGTGCAGGGCAGGAGGACTATCAGTGACAGAGTTGGGTATAGGGCTGTGACCCGCATCGAGCTGAGGGCTCGGGTGAGGGTGCGATAGTTGCCTACTGATGGGCATGGTAGGGTAGACAGAGCAGAGGCTGAGGAGGTGCGGTGTTATCTGGCTTTTGAAAGTTAGAACGGTGCGGTGTTATATTCAAAGTTAAAGATTTCCTTGTTGCAATAGTGTAATACTCCAGTATATGAATTTTAGCAAAACTTTTATACACAATCATCTTTACTCTGTTAAGAGAATGATGTGATGAGAGCTTACTTGTATTCTACTTCGACGCCAAAAAAAAAATCGGCCGACCGACGTCGACCGTCAGTATACGTTTTTGTCCCGGCCGACCGGCTTCCCGGGGACGTCCCGGCCGACCGACGGTGATTCTCGAGATCGATATTCTACTTCGACGAAAAAAAAACTTTGTACCGGCCGACCGACGTCGACCGTCGGTACGAGTTTTTGCTTTGGCCGACCGAGTACCGGCCGACCGGGTACCGTCCGACCTGCACACCGGTGACCTCCCGGCCAACCGACATTGGTTGTCGGTAAGCATTTTTTGACCCGGCCAACTGACAGTGGTGATCGAGTCGGGATTTCACATTTTTTGTTTTTTCGTCTTGATGTTCAAGATCACTATTAGCACCGTTTAGTGCCGATTAGCACCGTTTAGTGCCGATTAGCGCCGTTAGTGTCGTTTTATGCCGTTTAACATCGTTTAACATTGTTTGAACATTGTTTGAGGCTGACTAGCACCGATTAGTGCCGATTAAGCACCGTTTAGTGCCGATTAGCGCCGTTAGTGTCATTTTATGCCGTTTAACATCGTTTAACACTGTTTGAACGTTGTTTGAGGCTGACTAGGACCGTTTAGTGCCGATTAGCGCCGTTAGTGTCGTTTTATGCCGTTTAACATCGTTTAACAATGTTTGAATGTTGTTTGATGCTGACTAGCACCGATTAGTGCCGATTAAGCACCGTTTAGTGCCGATTAGCGCCGTTAATGTCGTTTTATGCCGTTTAACATCGTTTAACACTGTTTGAACGTTGTTTGAGGCTGATTAGCGCTGTTTAGTGCAGTTAAACACTGTTAGTGTCTTTGTAAATGCGTCGGTCGCTCCACACCTTACATTAAGACGATATTGGTGAATACTCGCGTAAAAGCATTAAACCCTGACCCAAGTCTCGAAAAGGCCGTTCAAACTTCAAGGAAAACCTGATCAGTTTTCCTAGAAGTTGGGGGGCAAATGATATGGGCTGAAAATAAGCCCTAAAGACACATTTAATATGGCATTAATTAGACCCAGCATGGTCCAAACGTGGGGCCCATTAATGAGGTCAGAATCCCTATTTTAATATTAATTTCGTAATTAATATTAAGGTTAAAAAACAGCTCAGCAATAGTAATCAGATAAGGATACTATTCCTACCAGACTTAGCCTCCAAGATACCTAATTCAATATGGAAACAGACTCTTACAAGGAAGGAGTCTAGAACCTTCCTCAAGGCGGTGGCTTGCCCACCAAGTATCCGAATCCTACTACGATTCTAAGGCTCCTACAGCCTATATAAAGGGCCAGACCCCTCATCTCAGAACTACGTTTTTGGCTTGATTCTCAATAACGAGATACGTAGGCACTCTGTGAGGACCGATTAGTCTCGAACACGGAAACAACCATTAAAGCTCGAAGCTCATCATCCCTTAGCATTAAATACACACAAACCCTAATCGCAATTCGATAACCCGATTTTTATTTCACAACAGTATGTATCGTAGTAAAAAAGAATTGGCAGTTTAGATTTAGTAACTTTGGCTAATGCTATTCTTGATGCTATTGTTATATTATAGCATCATGTGCTAAAAAACTCATCTTTAAAGGAGTGCTATAGTTGAATGCATTCTTGGTGCTATTTCTATATATGCATTCTTGATGTTAAATTTGAAATTAAGGATGCATTTATGCATCATCATTTAACTAGAATGAGATGAGTTTGTTGAGAATATTCAATAGAAGTTAAAAGAGTTAGGTAAAAATTAAAATAGTTAGATAAATTTGAAACTAGTTATAGAACTAGTTTTGGAGTGTGAGTTTTATTTTAACACCAAAATTCACTTTTTGGTTCTATATTATAGCAATAGCAATTTAGCATCAGCATTAGACTTGCTCAATTATAATTAACACGATTTATTTACTACATTCAAAGTTCAAAAAACATTTAATATATCAAGTACTGGTTCAAATCTGATGCAAGTTAGCTTCAATACACTGATCACTTGCAACATTGTAAACCCATTTGTTAGGTAGCCAGTTATAAACAACGACATACAAGCTTTGGAGTACAACAAACTTGGCTGGTCTCGAAAAGCATTGTGGGGGCACCATCGAGGAAAGAACGAACGGAGACGATTCTAATGAGAAGCCAACGTTTATTTCAATATACTGCAATCAAATTTATGAAGATAAGAAAAGAAAGAAAAAGAAACTACGAGGAAAAATTTATTGATCTAAGATGTGAGCAGGATGCAAGTACAAATCAACTCAATAATCTAGGATCGCAAATAAATAGATAAAAGAATAGGGACGTACTGCGGAAATTTCCACGGTACTGCTGAGATTTTTTAAATTCGTAAGCGTTGTATGATTGATCCAATGGTTTTAAATCGTATGCTACACAAAACGTTCCTATCACACGATTGCCGGACCGGGCTCCTAACTTAAATATAAATGTTTTTATCTGGCTTTTGAAAGTTAGAATGGTGCGGTGTTATATTCAAAGTTAAAGATTTCCTTGTTGCAATAGTGTAATACTCCAGTATATGAATTTTAGCAAAACTTTTATACACAATCATCTATACTCTGTTAAGAGAATGATGTGATGAGAGCTTACTTGTATTCTACTTCGACGCAAAAAAAAAAAATCGGCCGACCGACGTCGACTGTCAGTATACGTTTTTGTCCCGGCCGACCGGCTTCCCGGGGACGTCCCGGCCGACCGACCGTGATTCTCGAGATCGATATTCTACTTCGACGAAAAAAAAACTTTGTACCGGCCGACCGACGTCGACCGTCGGTACGAGTTTTTGCTTTGGCCGACCGGGTACCGGCCGACCTGCACACCGGTGACCTCCCGGCCAACCGACATTGGTTGTCGGTAAGCATTTTTTGACCCGGCCAACTGACAGTGGTGATCGAGTCGGGATTTCACATTTTTTGTTTTTCCGTCTTGATGTTCAAGATCACTATTAGCACCGTTTAGTGCCGATTAGCACCGTTTAGTGCCGATTAGCGCCGTTAGTGTCGTTTTATGCCGTTTAACATCGTTTAACATTGTTTGAACGTTGTTTGAGGCTGACTAGCACCGATTAGTGCCGATTAAGCACTGTTTAGTGCCGATTAGCGCCGTTAGTGTCATTTTATGCCGTTTAACATCGTTTAACACTGTTTGAACGTTGTTTGAGGCTGACTAGGACCGTTTAGTGCCGATTAGCGCCGTTAGTGTCGTTTTATGCCGTTTAACATCGTTTAACACTGTTTGAATGTTGTTTGATGCTGACTAGCACTGATTAGTGCCGATTAAGCACCGTTTAGTGCCGATTAGCGCCGTTAATGTTGTTTTATGCCGTTTAACATCGTTTAACACTGTTTGAACGTTGTTTGAGGCTGATTAGCGCTGTTTAGTGCCGTTAAACACTGTTAGTGTCTTTGTAAATGCGTCGGTCACTCCACACCTTACATTAAGACGATATTGGTGAATACTCGCGTAAAAGCATTAAACCCTGACCCAAGTCTCGAAAAGGCCGTTCAAACTTCAAGGAAAACCTGATCAGTTTTCCTAGAAGTTGGGGGGGAAATGATATGGGCTGAAAATAAGCCTTAAAGACACATTTAATATGGCATTAATTAGACCCAGCATGGTCCAAACGTGGGGCCCATTAATGAGGTCAGAATCCCTATTTTAATATTAATTTCGTAATTAATATTAAGGTTAAAAAACAGCTCAGCAATAGTAATCAGATAAGGATACTATTCCTACCAGACTTAGCCTCCAAGATACCTAATTCAATATGGAAACAGACTCTTACAAGGAAGGAGTCTAGAACCTTCCTCAAGGCGGTGGCTTGCCCACCAAGTATCCGAATCCTACTACGATTCTAAGGCTCCTACAGCCTATATAAAGGGCCAGACCCCTCATCTCAGAACTACGTTTTTGGCTTGATTCTCAATAACGAGATACGTAGGCACTCTGTGAGGACCGATTAGTCTCGAACACGGAAACAACCATTAAAGCTCGAAGCTCATCATCCCTTAGCATTAAATACACACAAACCCTAATCGCAATTCGATAACCCGATTTTTATTTCACAACAGTATGTATCGTAGTAAAAAAGAATTGGCAGTTTAGATTTAGTAACTTTGGCTAATGCTATTCTTGATGCTATTGTTATATTATAGCATCATGTGCTAAAAAACTCATCTTTAAAGGAGTGCTATAGTTGAATGCATTCTTGGTGCTATTTCTATATATGCATTCTTGATGTTAAATTTGAAATTAAGGATGCATTTATGCATCATCATTTAACTAGAATGAGATGAGTTTGTTGAGAATATTCAATAGAAGTTAAAAGAGTTAGGTAAAAATTAAAATAGTTAGATAAATTTGAAACTAGTTATAGAACTAGTTTTGGAGTGTGAGTTTTATTTTAACACCAAAATTCACTTTTTGGTTCTATATTATAGCAATAGCAATTTAGCATCAGCATTAGACTTGCTCAATTATAATTAACACGATTTATTTACTACATTCAAAGTTCAAAAAACATTTAATATATCAAGTACTGGTTCAAATCTGATGCAAGTTAGCTTCAATACACTGATCACTTGCAACATTGTAAACCCATTTGTTAGGTAGCCAGTTATAAAAAACGACATACAAGCTTTGGAGTACAACAAACTTGGCTGGTCTCGAAAAGCATTGTGGGGGCACCATCGAGGAAAGAACGAACGGAGACGATTCTAATGAGAAGCCAACGTTTATTTCAATATACTGCAATCAAATTTATGAAGATAAGAAAAGAAAGAAAAAGAAACTACGAGGAAAAATTTATTGATCTAAGATGTGAGCAGGATGCAAGTACAAATCAACTCAATAATCTAGGATCGCAAATAAATAGATAAAAGAATAGGGATGTACTGCGGAAATTTCCACGGTACTGCTGAGATTTTTTAAATTCGTAAGCGTTGTATGATTGATCCAATGGTTTTAAATCGTATGCTACACAAAACGTTCCTATCACACGATTGCCGGACCGGGCTCCTAACTTAAATATAAATGTTTTTATCTGGCTTTTGAAAGTTAGAACGGTGCGGTGTTATATTCAAAGTTAAAGATTTCCTTGTTGCAATAGTGTAATACTCCAGTATATGAATTTTAGCAAAACTTTTATACACAATCATCTATACTCTGTTAAGAGAATGATGTGATGAGAGCTTACTTGTATTCTACTTCGACGCAAAAAAAAAAAATCGGCCGACCGACGTCGACTGTCAGTATACGTTTTTGTCCCGGCCGACCGGCTTCCCGGGGACGTCCCGGCCGACCGACCGTGATTCTCGAGATCGATATTCTACTTCGACGAAAAAAAAACTTTGTACCGGCCGACCGACGTCGACCGTCGGTACGAGTTTTTGCTTTGGCCGACCGGGTACCGGCCGACCTGCACACCGGTGACCTCCCGGCCAACCGACATTGGTTGTCGGTAAGCATTTTTTGACCCGGCCAACTGACAGTGGTGATCGAGTCGGGATTTCACATTTTTTGTTTTTCCGTCTTGATGTTCAATATCACTATTAGCACCGTTTAGTGCCGATTAGCACCGTTTAGTGCCGATTAGCGCCGTTAGTGTCGTTTTATGCCGTTTAACATCGTTTAACATTGTTTGAACGTTGTTTGAGGCTGACTAGCACCGATTAGTGCCGATTAAGCACCGTTTAGTGCCGATTAGCGCCGTTAGTGTCATTTTATGCCGTTTAACATCGTTTAACACTGTTTGAACGTTGTTTGAGGCTGACTAGGACCGTTTAGTGCCGATTAGCGCCGTTAGTGTCGTTTTATGCCGTTTAACATCGTTTAACACTGTTTGAATGTTGTTTGATGCTGACTAGCACCGATTAGTGCCGATTAAGCACCGTTTAGTGCCGATTAGCGCCGTTAATGTTGTTTTATGCCGTTTAACATCGTTTAACACTGTTTGAACGTTGTTTGAGGCTGATTAGCGCTGTTTAGTGCCGTTAAACACTGTTAGTGTCTTTGTAAATGCGTCGGTCACTCCACACCTTACATTAAGACGATATTGGTGAATACTCGCGTAAAAGCATTAAACCCTGACCCAAGTCTCGAAAAGGCCGTTCAAACTTCAAGGAAAACCTGATCAGTTTTCCTAGAAGTTGGGGGGCAAATGATATGGGCTGAAAATAAGCCCTAAAGACACATTTAATATGGCATTAATTAGACCCAGCATGGTCCAAACGTGGGGCCCATTAATGAGGTCAGAATCCCTATTTTAATATTAATTTCGTAATTAATATTAAGGTTAAAAAACAGCTCAGCAATAGTAATCAGATAAGGATACTATTCCTACCAGACTTAGCCTCCAAGATACCTAATTCAATATGGAAACAGACTCTTACAAGGAAGGAGTCTAGAACCTTCCTCAAGGCGGTGGCTTGCCCACCAAGTATCCGAATCCTACTACGATTCTAAGGCTCCTACAGCCTATATAAAGGGCCAGACCCCTCATCTCAGAACTACGTTTTTGGCTTGATTCTCAATAACGAGATACGTAGGCACTCTGTGAGGACCGATTAGTCTCGAACACGGAAACAACCATTAAAGCTCGAAGCTCATCATCCCTTAGCATTAAATACACACAAACCCTAATCGCAATTCGATAACCCGATTTTTATTTCACAACAGTATGTATCGTAGTAAAAAAGAATTGGCAGTTTAGATTTAGTAACTTTGGCTAATGCTATTCTTGATGCTATTTTTATATTATAGCATCATGTGCTAAAAAACTCATCTTTAAAGGAGTGCTATAGTTGAATGCATTCTTGGTGCTATTTCTATATATGCATTCTTGATGTTAAATTTGAAATTAAGGATGCATTTATGCATCATCATTTAACTAGAATGAGATGAGTTTGTTGAGAATATTCAATAGAAGTTAAAAGAGTTAGGTAAAAATTAAAATAGTTAGATAAATTTGAAACTAGTTATAGAACTAGTTTTGGAGTGTGAGTTTTATTTTAACACCAAAATTCACTTTTTGGTTCTATATTATAGCAATAGCAATTTAGCATCAGCATTAGACTTGCTCAATTATAATTAACACGATTTATTTACTACATTCAAAGTTCAAAAAACATTTAATATATCAAGTACTGGTTCAAATCTGATGCAAGTTAGCTTCAATACACTGATCACTTGCAACATTGTAAACCCATTTGTTAGGTAGCCAGTTATAAACAACGACATACAAGCTTTGGAGTACAACAAACTTGGCTGGTCTCGAAAAGCATTGTGGGGGCACCATCGAGGAAAGAACGAACGGAGACGATTCTAATGAGAAGCCAACGTTTATTTCAATATACTGCAATCAAATTTATGAAGATAAGAAAAGAAAGAAAAAGAAACTACGAGGAAAAATTTATTGATCTAAGATGTGAGCAGGATGCAAGTACAAATCAACTCAATAATCTAGGATCGCAAATAAATAGATAAAAGAATATGGACGTACTGCGGAAATTTCCACGGTACTGCTGAGATTTTTTAAATTCGTAAGCGTTGTATGATTGATCCAATGGTTTTAAATCGTATGCTACACAAAACGTTCCTATCACACGATTTCCGGACCGGGCTCCTAACTTAAATATAAATGTTTTTATCTGGCTTTTGAAAGTTAGAACGGTGCGGTGTTATATTCAAAGTTAAAGATTTCCTTGTTGCAATAGTGTAATACTCCAGTATATGAATTTTAGCAAAACTTTTATACACAATCATCTATACTCTGTTAAGAGAATGATGTGATGAGAGCTTACTTGTATTCTACTTCGACGCAAAAAAAAAAAATCGGCCGACCGACGTCGACCGTCAGTATACGTTTTTGTCCCGGCCGACCGGCTTCCCGGGGACGTCCCGGCCGACCGACCGTGATTCTCGAGATCGATATTCTACTTCGACAAAAAAAAAACTTTGTACCGGCCGACCGACGTCGACCGTCGGTACGAGTTTTTGCTTTGGCCGACCGGGTACCGGCCGACCTGCACACCGGTGACCTCCCGGCCAACCGACATTGGTTGTCGGTAAGCATTTTTTGACCCGGCCAACTGACAGTGGTGATCGAGTCGGGATTTCACATTTTTTGTTTTTCCGTCTTGATGTTCAAGATCACTATTAGCACCGTTTAGTGCCGATTAGCACCGTTTAGTGCCGATTAGCGCCGTTAGTGTCGTTTTATGCCGTTTAACATCGTTTAACATTGTTTGAACGTTGTTTGAGGCTGACTAGCACCGATTAGTGCCGATTAAGCACCGTTTAGTGCCGATTAGCGCCGTTAGTGTCATTTTATGCCGTTTAACATCGTTTAACACTGTTTGAACGTTGTTTGAGGCTGACTAGGACCGTTTAGTGCCGATTAGCGCCGTTAGTGTCGTTTTATGCCGTTTAACATCGTTTAACACTGTTTGAATGTTGTTTGATGCTGACTAGCACCGATTAGTGCCGATTAAGCACCGTTTAGTGCCGATTAGCGCCGTTAATGTCGTTTTATGCCGTTTAACATCGTTTAACACTGTTTGAACGTTGTTTGAGGCTGATTAGCGCTGTTTAGTGCCGTTAAACACTGTTAGTGTCTTTGTAAATGCGTCGGTCACTCCACACCTTACATTAAGACGATATTGGTGAATACTCGCGTAAAAGCATTAAACCCTGACCCAAGTCTCGAAAAGGCCGTTCAAACTTCAAGGAAAACCTGATCAGTTTTCCTAGAAGTTGGGGGGCAAATGATATGGGCTGAAAATAAGCCCTAAAGACACATTTAATATGGCATTAATTAGACCCAGCATGGTCCAAACGTGGGGCCCATTAATGAGGTCAGAATCCCTATTTTAATATTAATTTCGTAATTAATATTAAGGTTAAAAAACAGCTCAGCAATAGTAATCGGATAAGGATACTATTCCTACCAGACTTAGCCTCCAAGATACCTAATTCAATATGGAAACAGACTCTTACAAGGAAGGAGTCTAGAACCTTCCTCAAGGCGGTGGCTTGCCCACCAAGTATCCGAATCCTACTACGATTCTAAGGCTCCTACAGCCTATATAAAGGGCCAGACCCCTCATCTCAGAACTACGTTTTTGGCTTGATTCTCAATAACGAGATACGTAGGCACTCTGTGAGGACCGATTAGTCTCGAACACGGAAACAACCATTAAAGCTCGAAGCTCATCATCCCTTAGCATTAAATACACACAAACCCTAATCGCAATTCGATAACCCGATTTTTATTTCACAACAGTATGTATCGTAGTAAAAAAGAATTGGCAGTTTAGATTTAGTAACTTTGGCTAATGCTATTCTTGATGCTATTGTTATATTATAGCATCATGTGCTAAAAAACTCATCTTTAAAGGAGTGCTATAGTTGAATGCATTCTTGGTGCTATTTCTATATATGCATTCTTGATGTTAAATTTGAAATTAAGGATGCATTTATGCATCATCATTTAACTAGAATGAGATGAGTTTGTTGAGAATATTCAATAGAAGTTAAAAGAGTTAGGTAAAAATTAAAATAGTTAGATAAATTTGAAACTAGTTATAGAACTAGTTTTGGAGTGTTAGTTTTATTTTAACACCAAAATTCACTTTTTGGTTCTATATTATAGCAATAGCAATTTAGCATCAGCATTAGACTTGCTCAATTATAATTAACACGATTTATTTACTACATTCAAAGTTCAAAAAACATTTAATATATCAAGTACTGGTTCAAATCTGATGCAAGTTAGCTTCAATACACTGATCACTTGCAACATTGTAAACCCATTTGTTAGGTAGCCAGTTATAAACAACGACATACAAGCTTTGGAGTACAACAAACTTGGCTGGTCTCGAAAAGCATTGTGGGGGCACCATCGAGGAAAGAACGAACGGAGACGATTCTAATGAGAAGCCAACGTTTATTTCAATATACTGCAATCAAATTTATGAAGATAAGAAAAGAAAGAAAAAGAAACTACGAGGAAAAATTTATTGATCTAAGATGTGAGCAGGATGCAAGTACAAATCAACTCAATAATCTAGGATCGCAAATAAATAGATAAAAGAATAGGGACGTACTGCGGAAATTTCCACGGTACTGCTGAGATTTTTTAAATTCGTAAGCGTTGTATGATTGATCCAATGGTTTTAAATCGTATGCTACACAAAACGTTCCTATCACACGATTGCCGGACCGGGCTCCTAACTTAAATATAAATGTTTTTATCTGGCTTTTGAAAGTTAGAACGGTGCGGTGTTATATTCAAAGTTAAAGATTTCCTTGTTGCAATAGTGTAATACTCCAGTATATGAATTTTAGCAAAACTTTTATACACAATCATCTATACTCTGTTAAGAGAATGATGTGATGAGAGCTTACTTGTATTCTACTTCGACGCAAAAAAAAAAAAATCGGCCGACCGACGTCGACCGTCAGTATACGTTTTTATCCCGGCCGACCGGCTTCCCGGGGACGTCCCGGCCGACCGACCGTGATTCTCGAGATCGATATTCTACTTCGACAAAAAAAAAACTTTGTACCGGCCGACCGACGTCGACCGTCGGTACGAGTTTTTGCTTTGGCCGACCGGGTACCGGCCGACCTGCACACCGGTGACCTCCCGGCCAACCGACATTGGTTGTCGGTAAGCATTTTTTGACCCGGCCAACTGACAGTGGTGATCGAGTCGGGATTTCACATTTTTTGTTTTTCCGTCTTGATGTTCAAGATCACTATTAGCACCGTTTAGTGCCGATTAGCACCGTTTAGTGCCGATTAGCGCCGTTAGTGTCGTTTTATGCCGTTTAACATCGTTTAACATTGTTTGAACGTTGTTTGAGGCTGACTAGCACCGATTAGTGCCGATTAAGCACCGTTTAGTGCCGATTAGCGCCGTTAGTGTCATTTTATGCCGTTTAACATCGTTTAACACTGTTTGAACGTTGTTTGAGGCTGACTAGGACCGTTTAGTGCCGATTAGCGCCGTTAGTGTCGTTTTATGCCGTTTAACATCGTTTAACACTGTTTGAATGTTGTTTGATGCTGACTAGCACCGATTAGTGCCGATTAAGCACCGTTTAGTGCCGATTAGCGCCGTTAATGTCGTTTTATGCCGTTTAACATCGTTTAACACTGTTTGAACGTTGTTTGAGGCTGATTAGCGCTGTTTAGTGCCGTTAAACACTGTTAGTGTCTTTGTAAATGCGTCGGTCACTCCACACCTTACATTAAGACGATATTGGTGAATACTCGCGTAAAAGCATTAAACCCTGACCCAAGTCTCGAAAAGGCCGTTCAAACTTCAAGGAAAACCTGATCAGTTTTCCTAGAAGTTGGGGGGCAAATGATATGGGCTGAAAATAAGCCCTAAAGACACATTTAATATGGCATTAATTAGACCCAGCATGGTCCAAACGTGGGGCCCATTAATGAGGTCAGAATCCCTATTTTAATATTAATTTCGTAATTAATATTAAGGTTAAAAAACAGCTCAGCAATAGTAATCGGATAAGGATACTATTCCTACCAGACTTAGCCTCCAAGATACCTAATTCAATATGGAAACAGACTCTTACAAGGAAGGAGTCTAGAACCTTCCTCAAGGCGGTGGCTTGCCCACCAAGTATCCGAATCCTACTACGATTCTAAGGCTCCTACAGCCTATATAAAGGGCCAGACCCCTCATCTCAGAACTACGTTTTTGGCTTGATTCTCAATAACGAGATACGTAGGCACTCTGTGAGGACCGATTAGTCTCGAACACGGAAACAACCATTAAAGCTCGAAGCTCATCATCCCTTAGCATTAAATACACACAAACCCTAATCGCAATTCGATAACCCGATTTTTATTTCACAACAGTATGTATCGTAGTAAAAAAGAATTGGCAGTTTAGATTTAGTAACTTTGGCTAATGCTATTCTTGATGCTATTGTTATATTATAGCATCATGTGCTAAAAAACTCATCTTTAAAGGAGTGCTATAGTTGAATGCATTCTTGGTGCTATTTCTATATATGCATTCTTGATGTTAAATTTGAAATTAAGGATGCATTTATGCATCATCATTTAACTAGAATGAGATGAGTTTGTTGAGAATATTCAATAGAAGTTAAAAGAGTTAGGTAAAAATTAAAATAGTTAGATAAATTTGAAACTAGTTATAGAACTAGTTTTGGAGTGTTAGTTTTATTTTAACACCAAAATTCACTTTTTGGTTCTATATTATAGCAATAGCAATTTAGCATCAGCATTAGACTTGCTCAATTATAATTAACACGATTTATTTACTACATTCAAAGTTCAAAAAACATTTAATATATCAAGTACTGGTTCAAATCTGATGCAAGTTAGCTTCAATACACTGATCACTTGCAACATTGTAAACCCATTTGTTAGGTAGCCAGTTATAAACAACGACATACAAGCTTTGGAGTACAACAAACTTGGCTGGTCTCGAAAAGCATTGTGGGGGCACCATCGAGGAAAGAACGAACGGAGACGATTCTAATGAGAAGCCAACGTTTATTTCAATATACTGCAATCAAATTTATGAAGATAAGAAAAGAAAGAAAAAGAAACTACGAGGAAAAATTTATTGATCTAAGATGTGAGCAGGATGCAAGTACAAATCAACTCAATAATCTAGGATCGCAAATAAATAGATAAAAGAATAGGGACGTACTGCGGAAATTTCCACGGTACTGCTGAGATTTTTTAAATTCGTAAGCGTTGTATGATTGATCCAATGGTTTTAAATCGTATGCTACACAAAACGTTCCTATCACACGATTGCCGGACCGGGCTCCTAACTTAAATATAAATGTTTTTATCTGGCTTTTGAAAGTTAGAACGGTGCGGTGTTATATTCAAAGTTAAAGATTTCCTTGTTGCAATAGTGTAATACTCCAGTATATGAATTTTAGCAAAACTTTTATACACAATCATCTATACTCTGTTAAGAGAATGATGTGATGAGAGCTTACTTGTATTCTACTTCGACGCAAAAAAAAAAAATCGGCCGACCGACGTCGACCGTCAGTATACGTTTTTGTCCCGGCCGACCGGCTTCCCGGGGACGTCCCGGCCGACCGACCGTGATTCTCGAGATCGATATTCTACTTCGACGAAAAAAAAACTTTGTACCGGCCGACCGACGTCGACCGTCGGTACGAGTTTTTGCTTTGGCCGACCGGGTACCGGCCGACCTGCACACCGGTGACCTCCCGGCCAACCGACATTGGTTGTCGGTAAGCATTTTTTGACCCGGCCAACTGACAGTGGTGATCGAGTCGGGATTTCACATTTTTTGTTTTTCCGTCTTGATGTTCAAGATCACTATTAGCACCGTTTAGTGCCGATTAGCACCGTTTAGTGCCGATTAGCGCCGTTAGTGTCGTTTTATGCCGTTTAACATCGTTTAACATTGTTTGAACGTTGTTTGAGGCTGACTAGCACCGATTAGTGCCGATTAAGCACCGTTTAGTGCCGATTAGCGCCGTTAGTGTCATTTTATGCCGTTTAACATCGTTTAACACTGTTTGAACGTTGTTTGAGGCTGACTAGGACCGTTTAGTGCCGATTAGCGCCGTTAGTGTCGTTTTATGCCGTTTAACATCGTTTAACACTGTTTGAATGTTGTTTGATGCTGACTAGCACCGATTAGTGCCGATTAAGCACCGTTTAGTGCCGATTAGCGCCGTTAATGTCGTTTTATGCCGTTTAACATCGTTTAACACTGTTTGAACGTTGTTTGAGGCTGATTAGCGCTGTTTAGTACCGTTAAACACTGTTAGTGTCTTTGTAAATGCGTCGGTCACTCCACACCTTACATTAAGACGATATTGGTGAATACTCGCGTAAAAGCATTAAACCCTGACCCAAGTCTCGAAAAGGCCGTTCAAACTTCAAGGAAAACCTGATCAGTTTTCCTAGAAGTTGGGGGGCAAATGATATGGGCTGAAAATAAGCCCTAAAGACACATTTAATATGGCATTAATTAGACCCAGCATGGTCCAAACGTGGGGCCCATTAATGAGGTCAGAATCCCTATTTTAATATTAATTTCGTAATTAATATTAAGGTTAAAAAACAGCTCAGCAATAGTAATCGGATAAGGATACTATTCCTACCAGACTTAGCCTCCAAGATACCTAATTCAATATGGAAACAGACTCTTACAAGGAAGGAGTCTAGAACCTTCCTCAAGGCGGTGGCTTGCCCACCAAGTATCCGAATCCTACTACGATTCTAAGGCTCCTACAGCCTATATAAAGGGCCAGACCCCTCATCTCAGAACTACGTTTTTGGCTTGATTCTCAATAACGAGATACGTAGGCACTCTGTGAGGACCGATTAGTCTCGAACACGGAAACAACCATTAAAGCTCGAAGCTCATCATCCCTTAGCATTAAATACACACAAACCCTAATCGCAATTCGATAACCCGATTTTTATTTCACAACAGTATGTATCGTAGTAAAAAAGAATTGGCAGTTTAGATTTAGTAACTTTGGCTAATGCTATTCTTGATGCTATTGTTATATTATAGCATCATGTGCTAAAAAACTCATCTTTAAAGGAGTGCTATAGTTGAATGCATTCTTGGTGCTATTTCTATATATGCATTCTTGATGTTAAATTTGAAATTAAGGATGCATTTATGCATCATCATTTAACTAGAATGAGATGAGTTTGTTGAGAATATTCAATAGAAGTTAAAAGAGTTAGGTAAAAATTAAAATAGTTAGATAAATTTGAAACTAGTTATAGAACTAGTTTTGGAGTGTGAGTTTTATTTTAACACCAAAATTCACTTTTTGGTTCTATATTATAGCAATAGCAATTTAGCATCAGCATTAGACTTGCTCAATTATAATTAACACGATTTATTTACTACATTCAAAGTTCAAAAAACATTTAATATATCAAGTACTGGTTCAAATCTGATGCAAGTTAGCTTCAATACACTGATCACTTGCAACATTGTAAACCCATTTGTTAGGTAGCCAGTTATAAACAACGACATACAAGCTTTGGAGTACAACAAACTTGGCTGGTCTCGAAAAGCATTGTGGGGGCACCATCGAGGAAAGAACGAACGGAGACGATTCTAATGAGAAGCCAACGTTTATTTCAATATACTGCAATCAAATTTATGAAGATAAGAAAAGAAAGAAAAAGAAACTACGAGGAAAAATTTATTGATCTAAGATGTGAGCAGGATGCAAGTACAAATCAACTCAATAATCTAGGATCGCAAATAAATAGATAAAAGAATAGGGACGTACTGCGGAAATTTCCACGGTACTGCTGAGATTTTTTAAATTCGTAAGCGTTGTATGATTGATCCAATGGTTTTAAATCGTATGCTACACAAAATGTTCCTATCACACGATTGCCGGACCGGGCTCCTAACTTAAATATAAATGTTTTTATCTGGCTTTTGAAAGTTAGAACGGTGCGGTGTTATATTCAAAGTTAAAGATTTCCTTGTTGCAATAGTGTAATACTCCAGTATATGAATTTTAGCAAAACTTTTATACACAATCATCTTTACTCTGTTAAGAGAATGATGTGATGAGAGCTTACTTGTATTCTACTTCGACGCAAAAAAAAAAATCGGCCGACCGACGTCGACCGTCAGTATACGTTTTTGTCCCGGCCGACCGGCTTCCCGGGGACGTCCCGGCCGACCGACCGTGATTCTCGAGATCGATATTCTACTTCGACGAAAAAAAAACTTTGTACCGGCCGACCGACGTCGACCGTCGGTACGAGTTTTTGCTTTGGCCGACCGGGTACCGGCCGACCTGCACACCGGTGACCTCCCGGCCAACCGACATTGGTTGTCGGTAAGCATTTTTTGACCCGGCCAACTGACAGTGGTGATCGAGTCGGGATTTCACATTTTTTGTTTTTCCGTCTTGATGTTCAAGATCACTATTAGCACCGTTTAGTGCCGATTAGCACCGTTTAGTGCCGATTAGCGCCGTTAGTGTCGTTTTATGCCGTTTAACATCGTTTAACATTGTTTGAACGTTGTTTGAGGCTGACTAGCACCGATTAGTGCCGATTAAGCACCGTTTAGTGCCGATTAGCGCCGTTAGTGTCATTTTATGCCGTTTAACATCGTTTAACACTGTTTGAACGTTGTTTGAGGCTGACTAGGACCGTTTAGTGCCGATTAGCGCCGTTAGTGTCGTTTTATGCCGTTTAACATCGTTTAACACTGTTTGAATGTTGTTTGATGCTGACTAGCACCGATTAGTGCCGATTAAGCACCGTTTAGTGCCGATTAGCGCCGTTAATGTCGTTTTATGCCGTTTAACATCGTTTAACACTGTTTGAACGTTGTTTGAGGCTGATTAGCGCTGTTTAGTGCCGTTAAACACTGTTAGTGTCTTTGTAAATGCGTCGGTCACTCCACACCTTACATTAAGACGATATTGGTGAATACTCGCGTAAAAGCATTAAACCCTGACCCAAGTCTCGAAAAGGCCGTTCAAACTTCAAGGAAAACCTGATCAGTTTTCCTAGAAGTTGGGGGGCAAATGATATGGGCTGAAAATAAGCCCTAAAGACACATTTAATATGGCATTAATTAGACCCAGCATGGTCCAAACGTGGGGCCCATTAATGAGGTCAGAATCCCTATTTTAATATTAATTTCGTAATTAATATTAAGGTTAAAAAACAGCTCAGCAATAGTAATCAGATAAGGATACTATTCCTACCAGACTTAGCCTCCAAGATACCTAATTCAATATGGAAACAGACTCTTACAAAGAAGGAGTCTAGAACCTTCCTCAAGGCGGTGGCTTGCCCACCAAGTATCCGAATCCTACTACGATTCTAAGGCTCCTACAGCCTATATAAAGGGCCAGACCCCTCATCTCAGAACTACG
This sequence comes from Saposhnikovia divaricata, assembly GCA_036435485.1. NCBI lineage: Eukaryota > Viridiplantae > Streptophyta > Magnoliopsida > Apiales > Apiaceae > Saposhnikovia > Saposhnikovia divaricata. The sequence continues at coordinate 45,237,988 of CM071594.1, read as the reverse complement.
TTTTTGGCTTGATTCTCAATAACGAGATACGTAGGCACTCTGTGAGGACCGATTAGTCTCGAACACGGAAACAACCATTAAAGCTCGAAGCTCATCATCCCTTAGCATTAAATACACACAAACCCTAATCGCAATTCGATAACCCGATTTTTATTTCACAACAGTATGTATCGTAGTAAAAAAGAATTGGCAGTTTAGATTTAGTAACTTTGGCTAATGCTATTCTTGATGCTATTGTTATATTATAGCATCATGTGCTAAAAAACTCATCTTTAAAGGAGTGCTATAGTTGAATGCATTCTTGGTGCTATTTCTATATATGCATTCTTGATGTTAAATTTGAAATTAAGGATGCATTTATGCATCATCATTTAACTAGAATGAGATGAGTTTGTTGAGAATATTCAATAGAAGTTAAAAGAGTTAGGTAAAAATTAAAATAGTTAGATAAATTTGAAACTAGTTATAGAACTAGTTTTGGAGTGTGAGTTTTATTTTAACACCAAAATTCACTTTTTGGTTCTATATTATAGCAATAGCAATTTAGCATCAGCATTAGACTTGCTCAATTATAATTAACACGATTTATTTACTACATTCAAAGTTCAAAAAACATTTAATATATCAAGTACTGGTTCAAATCTGATGCAAGTTAGCTTCAATACACTGATCACTTGCAACATTGTAAACCCATTTGTTAGGTAGCCAGTTATAAACAACGACATACAAGCTTTGGAGTACAACAAACTTGGCTGGTCTCGAAAAGCATTGTGGGGGCACCATCGAGGAAAGAACGAACGGAGACGATTCTAATGAGAAGCCAACGTTTATTTCAATATACTGCAATCAAATTTATGAAGATAAGAAAAGAAAGAAAAAGAAACTACGAGGAAAAATTTATTGATCTAAGATGTGAGCATGATGCAAGTACAAATCAACTCAATAATCTAGGATCGCAAATTAATAGATAAAAGAATAGGGACGTACTGCGGAAATTTCCACGGTACTGCTGAGATTTTTTAAATTCGTAAGCATTGTATGATTGATCCAATGGTTTTAAATCGTATGCTACACAAAACGTTCCTATCACACGATTGCCGGACCGGGCTCCTAACTTAAATATAAATGTTTTTATCTGGCTTTTGAAAGTTAGAACGGTGCGGTATTATATTCAAAGTTAAAGATTTCCTTGTTGCAATAGTGTAATACTCCAGTATATGAATTTTAGCAAAACTTTTATACACAATCATCTTTACTCTGTTAAGAGAATGATGTGATGAGAGCTTACTTGTACAAGTAGCTCGCAATGCCCAGAATGACACACATCAGAATTATGTCAACGCAGAAGTTCCGGCTAGATCTTATCTGAATGAAATCACAATAAGAAAAATGGGGTAAGGAGCATATATATTATATGAGATAAAATTAGCATAGATATTACTGGGGAAGTTGACAAAAATATCCATTATACTGAATTAGGAATTTTTTTTCTTGAAGAAAATAGGGATATGAAGACTTCTCAGACCAATCCTGGACGCTATCCAATCTACTTACTTGATGAAGTTGTTCCTTAAGCCTAACATTTGTATTCCTGAGGGCAGAGGAGTTCTGATCGACCTGAAAGACAATGGAACACATCAATATATACTGTGTTTTTGCATCAAAAATTTTCCAGCCAAGATTTAAAAAAAATAGTAAAAAGGTGAGAACTTTGGACCTTTGTTTCAATTTCATCGATCAGTGGAACTTGTTTATCCAATTCCTAATCAAGATTCAACAGTAAGTTGTACAATTTTTTGAAACATAAGAAAAATCAAAAGAAGACGAAGGAAATGAACAGGTTCAACCAACCTCATTCATGTCATTCGCCAAATTTTTTAATGTGTCCAAACCACCCGATATAACATCCAAACCTTGATCCTGCAGTGCACATCAAGAAATCTTTGCTCAGGATGTAGAGATTACAGATTAGTGAATGAAAACCTCTACATAGCGATTATAAGTTACAACCACAATACATAAAATTTTAAAAATGTAGTACACAGAGAACCTATAAGGAATTAGGAGAGTAACCTACCTGTTTTGTCTTCCTCTTCTCATACTCATTTCGAAATTGACTTGATTCTTCAGTTTCAGCAAAATATCCTTCAGTAAAGTTTCCGTCTACAAGGATATAAAAATGATATAGTAAGTGAAGAACTAAGAAATTTCTCTTTCAGTTATAACAAGCTGAACAGAAAGAGTTAGCAACAATTAGCACCTGTTTCAAAATTTATATGGTTCTTATCAGATGATGAACCCCGGCCTCCACTTTTATTTGCTGCAGCGCTGTTTCCATCAGGAATTGCTTGAATTCTTTCTGGCAATGCCAGAACCAAATCGCTACGGCCAGCTAAATCTTCTTTTGAGAGCCCTTTAACCTGTTGGTTATACACTTTGTAATCAAACCTACCCTCGGAAAGACATCCTGGTTATGTATGCACACAGATGCTCTACTTTGAAACCGTAGACTAATTATGCGGCACAGATCAAGCGAGTGTTACAGTTCCAAAATCCAAAGGGTGTCTTTTAAGTATTAACACCAAAAGATTGCCGATTCCTCATCTTATCTTTTCTCCCTCATTTGTTTAATTTTCTAATGCATTATCAACAGGGGCGGAACTAGGATTTTGGTATAGGGGGGACCAAAAAATTTTTTGAACAGACAAATTATATTAATGACTTAAACTTTTTCAACCAGGAAGTAGGATTTTGAATCTTTTTCTATATACACTAATAAATAATCTCTTAAAAATTCATCTTCCATTCGACTACGAAGACTTGTTTTCTCTATTTTCATAGCCGAAAAAGTTCTCTCAGATGTTACAGTAGATGCAGGAAGTGTCAAGACAAGACGTAAAAGTCTATCTACTAGTGAATACACTTCGGATTTCCCTGTTGTTACCATTCCTTTATCAATCTATTTTTACACTGAGAAGAAACAACACTATAACAGCACGCCTGCTTAAAATGGTATACAAATTTCTTTAATGAACTAAAACTGTATGCATATAAACTAAAATAGTTTCGTCCCATCATTCCGTATTAGTTATTGAAAAGGATAGAATAGTACGAATGATAATCATTCCTTGTAGTAGAGAAGAGGAGCAAATCATCTACTGTATACTGCCAACCATTTCATTTTAGATACATTAGTTCTTGTTGTGTCACAGGCTCCCAGCCAATTTGTTGCAATCACAAATATGCATCTATATGGATCATGTCCCACTACAAACCATTTTAGCCTACAAACTCTACAGACCAGCTACAAATTACTCGCAGCCCAGTTTTACAAACTATCATCTTTCTGCATGCTACAAAATCACCCATTTCAGTAATCCAAACAATGTTTATAGCCACTTGTTAAGCTAAAGCCGCTGTGCTAGTATATTTTTTTAACCAACACTACCAATATGAAAAGAAAAATGGGAATGAATTATGAACCTTCTTTTGTGACAATTTAGCCAATTTAGGAACTTCATCGAGTAAGCGTGCCTTCGTGCGACGAACCTCAGCATTCATTGCTACAGATTTAGCCCTATTTGTTTCCATACTTGCCATCTCCGCCTTCTGAAAAATCCAAATGTAACAACGCACATCACCACATAATGTACCAACATCAGATATACTAGTCATGTTAACTAAGAGCTACACATTGTCCGGTTCTTGTATTATAAATCATCGTTACAACTTACAGTACTACAAATCATTATGGTCATATATAGTACTTCAAATCATCCATCTCAGTAATATAATTCAGCTGAGTATTATTTGAAAGCTAATATAATTTGTACCATCGTTACGGAACTATAAATCACCGTCTCAGTACTACAAATCACTGGTGTCACTAATAAAAAACAACAATCTGTTATTTATACGCTAATTAAATTAGTTTGTATTTAAACGAACACACATGTTCATACAAAGAACTCGAAAATAAACCTGGATACTGGAGTCAATTTGATCTTCAAAAGTAGCGTAAAGGCGAGCAAAGGCATCGTCACCATGAGCGTTGAGTTCTCGTTGTTTGTCAATGTCATACTTATCGTACTTCTTACAAATTTCATCTATTCGAAATACTATGTCAAACAGACTCATTTTATATTCTTCAACACAGACTGTGTATTTTTTTTCTCTTTCTCCTTCTCCAATCGTTTGATTTGTCTTAACATAAACTAGACGTCATGCGTACAAATAGGAGGCTTGAATAAGTCCTTGGCGGGAGTCATTATAGGAACTAACTACTTTACTGTCCTTAAAAAGGATATTGAAATTTGATAATGTTTCAAGATTTTAGCTTCTAGATCCTGTTTGTTTGATCATGGCATTATAGAATTAATAATTTATTCTTTGTTTAAGTTGTGAACAAACTAAATTTGTAATTAATGTCTATCGAATTATAATAACTAGCAGATAACTGGTGCGAAGCACGGATTGTAATCAAATAGCTTAAATTTCTAATTTTTAATCTTTTTTAAATAAATTATTTATCATATTATTTTGATTTAATAATTTAATGACATTTACTTACTTTGATACTAATATTTTTTTTAAAAAAAAGTATGTTTCTGTTGACCATAATTTAATTATCAATAATATTTATAGGGTCTAGATCAAGAGAGAACCAAATAGTAAAAGAGAACTGAAGAACCATTATTAGTCGTTGGATTACTTCTAAATCAACTGTCTAGATTTAGTTCATTTTTAAATAATTTTTGTAAGTGTATTACTGGAAATAAAAGCTATACTATTTGTTCACTTAATTGAAATAAGGAAATTTAGTTAATGACTCATTTATAAAAATATTTTATTTTATTAATATTTTTTATCTCACATAATTTTTGGCTGATTTTTTCATTCTTCAAAAATTTTAATTTAAATTATTAAACTTATTTTACAAAAAAATAATCCCCAAAATAATAGGGTTCTACTACTGAACCTAATTTGTTTCTATTAAAAATGCAATTATTTGTTACTGAATTTTAAAGTTGAGCACATGAGCTTAAAAGTTTTACAACTGAACTTATTTTTTTTTACAAAATTCTACAACTAAACTTACCTTTTTAACAATATTTTGTTGTTAAACATTATTATCTCATATTATAGTTACTAGCTTATAGCCCGTGCAAAGCACGGGTTACTTTTAACTCTTTTTAATTTATTTATAGTGTAATTACATAATATTATAAATATTTCACCTTTGTGTATAACAACTTTTAGTATTGAATCTAAATTAATATGCTGTTAGCGGGAATCGAACCTTCAAACTTTTTTATGTAACATCTTTTAGTGTTAATTTTAAATTAAAATGTTGTTGACGGGATTCGAACCTTAGACCTCTGTATATACTACTTTTATAACAATTTTTAGTATTGTATCCAACGATTATCATCTATTTCTATTTGAGCTACCGATCTAACGGTTGTGAATGAAAGGGATAACCAAAACCAAACTACAAAATATACCCCCTTTTGCTTATTATAGTATAGTATAGATACCATAATTTTAATGTTCTACAACCGAACTTAAAAATTATGCATCCGAATTTTGAAATCAAGCACATGAATTCTAAAGTTGTGCAAGTGAACTTACTTGTATTTGAATATTCTGTTGTTAAACATTTAATCTCATATATTGTATTTATACCATAACTTGAGTATTTTCACAAAAGTTGATAAAAATATTGGAAAATTTTTATGATGTTAATGGAGGATTTTGTGATTGATGTTAGTGTATGATTATAACTAGCATCAAACCCGTGCGAGGCACGGGTCTGCTAGCTTAAAATGTTTTTTAATCAAACTATTTAGGATAATGTTTGAGATATGTGACAGATTTTCATAGAATTTTTCTTGTTACTCGCATATGTGGTTATTGTGTACTTACTTAAATATGTTCAGGTTTGTACTTTTAAAACTAATTCGAGTAGTACTAATATCAATCATGTCAATTTATAATTTTAATGTGGGTCATAGAATATAATTTGAGTGTTCTATGGGTGTTGTCTAATTAAGATGATTTTTCAGAGCACCTACAATCCTGAACTTTCTTCAAAAATGATGCATCCGTTTAACTGGATCTCTAATAATATTCAAGATAGAAACTAAATAGTTTTCAAGACGTTGCATTCTAAGAATGTAGGTTTCAGTCCTGATTCTAATAAAAAAACCTTCGTAAATCTTCTAAAATGCTTCTCAGGTCTTGCGCTTTTACTTCTTAAAATTATATTTCTAACCCTTTTATTTGTTTTATTCTAATTTCTTCATTTTAAGCATTCTTTGCCTTTATTTTTCTTCTAATGTCCGCTTGACTTTCATTGAGTTACCTCCATAATTAATATATAATATATGATCCTTTTTTGCTATATAATGTCATATTTTAAATTGAACATTAGCTAATTGTTAGTCACAGAGGCATACCTGAATACATCTAATAACAAGCCTAAGTTGCTTGTAATGCTTTGCATTACTTACATGACCTCTTAACTGAGGGAACCTCTAGTTGTAGAGTTTCTACTGGTTTTGTACTTGTAATAGGCATCAAATTCTAGCTATGTAACTGTACCTATTAAGTTAAGAATAATGCTTGAAAGAAGTTCCAAGGTTCATGCCTCAAGCAAGGAGATAAAGACTGTCAAATAATCATAGTTGGGATTTGAAGAAATGAAGAATTTGCCTAAGTACCAATTCGAGAAGTACATTTGTCTATTCGAGAAGTCTAGCATTCGAGAAGTCAGGGATTCGATATCTCAGAAGACACTATTCGATATCTCTGAATACACTGTTCGATATCTCATTCGATATCTCAGAGATTCGATATGTCTATTACTCTGTTCGAGAACTCAAGGAGTCAACAGGTCAAAGGTGATATTCGAGTTCTCAAAAGGGTCAACAAGTCAAAGCTACATTCGATATCTCAAAGACTCAAGATGCTATTCGACATCTCAGGGATTCGATATGTCAAAATGCTCTATTCGATATCTCAAGGACTCCCAGAGAAAAGAGCTATTCGAGAAGTGGTTCGATATGTCAATATAACACTATTCGAGAACTCAGAGTTATCGATTAAGTCAATTCTAGTTCTCGAATTACTCACTTAGCCACTTCTCGAATACATTCTTGAAGACAAAATACTGAAGAATTGTACAAGTCAGAAACCTGCAATAAGCCAAGACGCTTTATTTGACTATGTACTATAAAGCACGTTGGAAAGCCTACAAAGAAGCTCGGAGAGATAAGTCCGGGGACAAGGAGCTAAAGAAGTGGATCTGAACAGGCTTTGCAAAGTCAAATCTGTAGCCGTTTGGACTCTTACTAAAATGAGATAGACAGACTGGAAAGTATTTTGCTTACCTACCTTATTTGTAGTAAGTAGGTGTATCCATGTCTATAAGGATACAGCCTCACTTCCTTAGCAGATAAGTTTTTAAGATACATCACAAGAAATATCTCTCTGAGAAAAATGAAGCTGAGAATACTATCATTTGTATTCACAGATTGTAGCAAAATCTTTATCTAATAAAATATTATATTAAAGTAATATTGTGTTGTGTTTGTCTTTGTTATCCGCACTTACATATCTCACACAGTCAACACATATCTTGCTGCAAAGATTCAAGAACGAAGAAAAGTTCAAGAATCCATTCACCCCCCTTTGTATTCTTTTACTGTATTCAACACTCAATAAGTGGTATCAGAGCAGGCTGTTTAATCTAAACAGAAAACGATCATGAGTTCGAATACACCAAAGACTACAGGTACGGTAAAGGTCCCTAAGTTCGACAAAGAGAATTACAACCTCTGGAAAATAAAAATGCTGTTGTTCATCAAAGCTGCCAATCCTCTCTACCCTGACATCCTCAAGAATGTTCCATTTGTACCACAACAAGAAATTGCTGAATCTATAGTGGGCACAATGGTCATTCCTAGATCATATGTTCCAAAAGAGCCATCCAAATGGACGGACTCAGAGAAGGAAAAGGTTGCCCTAGACAGTCATCTCATGTTGCTGATCATAGACTCCATGGATATGTCGATGTTTGCCAACATAACATCATGCACATCAGCCAAGGACATGTGGAACCACATCGAGGTGTTATGTGAAGGGACAGAGGAGGTAAGAGAGAATAGGAAACAGATACTGGTCACACAGTATGAGGCTTTCATGGCACAGTCCAAAGAACGTATTACTGATATGTTTGAGAGATTTCACAAGCTGGTGACTGAGCTTCAAATGAATGGGAAGGTTTACAGTACTAAGGAATTAAACATGAAGTTTCTACTATCTGCACCAAACCATCTAGAACAAAGGGTCATATCTCTAAGAGAAAGAGATTTGAACAAAGTCACATATGATGTGCTCTATTGGGTTTTAAAGACTCATGAGCTTGAGCTGCTTCAGAAAAGGGCTATCCAAGCCAACCAAGGCGGAATGATAAACACATCCTGTGCCTTGATTGTCAACAAATCTGTTCAAGACCTGGAAGCATCTACAAGTCAGCTGAGAATAGAAGAGATAGTAAATGATGAAGAAACTGAAGAAGAAGTGACTGAACCTGTTGATGAAAAGGAAGAAGATGAGTTCTACACTCTTGAAGAGTTGGATGCCATGGAAAACAGTTCATATGCTTTTATGGCTAGAAAATTCCCAAACATCAGATTTAAGAGGAATCAGCCCTTCAAGCCTAGATCTCAAAATCATTCATTCAACAAGAGAAAGGCACCTGTGAAAGCAAACAAAAACATATTCAAAACCATCTATGTGGATAGGTCATCTGTGAGATGTTATAGATGCAATGACCTAGGGCATTTTGCCAGTGAATGCAAGAAGCCTAAAAAGAAGGATAAGGAGTTTATTGAGCTTGAAGCTAAGTATGAGGCTCTGCTAAAGAACCATACACCAGGTAAGGCCTACATAGCTGAAGGGAAGTGTTGGGATGATTCTGATAGTGATGGAGAAGAACAAGAATTCTGCAACTATGCCTTGATGGCCAACTCCAAGGAAGAACCATCTGCATCAGACTCTTAGGTACCATCCCTCACTACCATAGACATGTCTGTTTCTGAATACAAATCTATGGTTGAACAACTATCTGTTGAGATGTTTAATATTCATACTAGTATGACTGCTGCTAATGAAGAAATTGCTAAACTGTCTACTAAGAATGAACTGTTGAACAAATGAAATGAGGAACTAGAACTAACTGCTCTGCATTTAGAAAACCTTAAACAAGAAATTGAATATCTAAAGAATAAGGTTCTATGTGCTAGTCAAGTTGAGAAAGCTCTTAGGGATGAACTAGCTGAAAATGAATTTAAATTGAAAACATTTAAGAATTCCTCTAGTCTATTGCAGTCCTACCATGAGAAAAATCTAGCTACACCTAAGGATGCCATTGGACTTGATTATGACACTCTTAAACAGAGGAAAGGCTATGCAGTCATTGAAGATGACATTGTTGTTCAAGAGGAAGTGCCTCAGGTTTTGAAAAAGACTGAGACCCCAATATTTAAAACACCAACACTTGAGATTGATGAGGATGCCTTACTCATTAAGCAAATGTTGGATGATGAAGATAAGACACAATCAAATGAACAACAAGCATCCTCTAAGAGTGAGAATGTCAAAACCAAGGCCAAGGAGCCAGTAGGAGGTAGACCTAGACCTGAGAAATTTGTGAAGTTTGTTTCAGCTGGGAATAATGAGTTTGAGAAGAAAGTGGCTAAAAAGAAACAAAACAGGAATGGCAAATTGGGGATTAACAAGGACAACAACTATGCTTATGTGGCAAATGACCCTAGGAAAGTTTGTCAAAACTGTTTTAGCACTAATCATTTAACTCATGCTTGCAAGAAACCATCTGGTAGTGTTGATAAACCATTCTATGATTGCTCTATGCCTTTAAGACATAGAGACTCTCCTTTCTGTGATAAACTTGATTGTATGCCATGTAACATGAATGTAATGACTAGTTGTTTCAATTTGAGAAGACAATTCATGGAAGGTTGCATCAGTCACAATGTTCACACACACTACACAAGAACAAAGTCTTCAAGTCCTCCTAAAGTTAGGAAGGTACCTCTGTCACCCAAGTCTAAGAACCCTGATTCTAAGACTTCTAACAGTGACAAGAAGACTAACATCAAGAAAATTGATAAGCATGCTGTTTATGATAAAACTGTTGCTAAGCCACATGGACCCAAACTTGTTTGGGTACCAAAGGAGAAGTAATACCTTTGTGTTTGCAGGGCAAAGAAAGTGAAAAGAATGTCATGTGGATTTTGGATAGTGGATGCTCAAACCATATGCCTGGTGATATGGCCCTGCTATCACAGTATGAGGAGAAGGCTGGCCCAATGGTTGCTTTTGGAGATGACAGCATTGGCAACACATTGGGATATGGCAAGCTGGAAATTGGAAATGTCATCATTGAAAATGTAGCACTGGTCAAGGGGCTCAAGCACAATCTACTGAGTGTTGGTCAATTTACTGACAGAGGCTTCAAGGTGAATTTTGACAAAGACGAATGTTTGATCACCCACAAGAAGACTGGTGACTTTGCTCTATCTGGAGTAAGGAAAGGAAGCCTGTTTGTAGCCAATATGAACTCTGCAAACAAGGACAAAATTTGTTGCTTTTACTCAAAAGCATCAAATGAAGATAGTTGGCTGTGGCACAAGAAGCTATCACACTTGAACTTCAAAGGCATTAATTCTCTAGTCAAAAGGGAGTTAGTGAGAGGCATGCCCACACTTGAATTCTATCAAGAAGGAGTGTGTGAGGCTTGTCAAAAAGGAAAAATGAAAAGATCAAGCCACAAGTCAAAGACAGTGACATCAATAACCATGCCCCTACAACTAATTCATATGGACTTGTTTGGGCCTGTCAATATTGTGTCACTAGGAAGGAAGAAGTATGCTCTAGTGATGGTTGATGATTTCACAAGGTATACATGGGTAGAATTTCTGGCATGAAAGGATGAGGCTCCACAAGTAATCATTGAGCATATAAAGAAAATTGACAAGGAAGCAAAGGCCAACAATACAAGTGTGATTGCATTAAGAAGTGATAATGGAACAGAGTTCAGAAATGCCATGCTTGAAGCATTCTACAAATTGAATGGTATTTCTCAACAATTCTCAGCTCCAAGGACTCCACAACAAAATGGAGTTGTTGAGAGAAAGAATAGAACTCTGATTGAGGCTGCTAGAACAATGTTACTTGATGCAAAGATGCCTACATGTTTTTGGGCTGAGGCTGTGAGCACTGATGCTATATCTAAAACAGAACCCTCATCAACAAAAACACTGGAAAGACACCTTACAACTTGATGACTGAAAAGAAGCCTACTCTAAAGTATGTTCATACTTTTGGAAGAAAATGCTTTGTGTTAAAAGACAATTCAGAATATGTTGGAAAGTTTGATGCAAAAGCATTTAAAGGAATTTTTCTTGGCTACTCTATGGAAAGAATTGCATACAAAGTTTATGTCATCAGTCAAAAGAAAGTTATGGAAAGCACAGATGTGACATTTGATGACAGCAAACTACATGGATTAAAAGAAGCCAATGATGAAGATAAAGATCCTTTGAAGTTTGATAATCTAGATGATTCTGATGAGGAGACTGAAACTGAATTTGAGCCCACAATCCAACAAACTCAAGTGAATGAAGAACCTGTGTCAATCAACAATGAAGAAACAAGCATCCAAGACACACATGTGATTAGTGGCAACTTCACAGGGGGAGGAAATGTAAATGATCATGATCTGGATGATGAAGCAACATCAAGGCTGAGAAATCAGTCTGGTCATACAAGGAAATGGGATAGATCACATACTGCAGATCAGATAATTGGAGATCCAAATGCAGGAGTGAGGACAAGGAGAGCAACTTTAAATGAATGTCTCTATGGTTTCTTTCTATCCCAAGTTGAGCCTGAGAAACTTGATGATGCATTGTTGGATCCTGATTGGATAATTGCTATGTAAGAGGAGCTAAATCAATTTGAAAGAAGAAAAGTATGGGAACTTGTGCCTGCACCAAAGGATAGAACCATTGTTGGAACAAAATGGGTTCTAAGGAATAAGATGGATGAAAATGGTGTAGTCATAAGAAACAAAGCAAGGTTGGTTGCAAAACGATACTCTCAACAGGAAGGCATTGACTATGATGAGACTTTTGCCCCTGTTGCTAGACTAGAGGCCATCAGAATTTTCTTGGCATTTGCTGCACATTCTAATTTCAAGGTTTATCAAATCCAAAGGAATCACATATGATCGCAATAAAGAGGATTTTCAGATATCTGAAGGGCACACCAAACTTGGGGTTATGGTATCCTAAGGACACAGGGTTCAATCTGGTTGGTTATTCTGATGCTGATTATGCTGGATGCAGAGTGAATATGAAAAGCACCTCAGGTAGCTGCCAGTTTCTTGGACAAAGGTTAGTCTCTTGGTACAGCAAGAAACAACAATCTGTGTCAACTTCCACAGCTGAAGCTGAGTACATAGCTGCTGGAAGTTGCTGTGCTCAAGTGCTTTGGATCAGAAACCAACTTAGAGATTATGGACTTGTGTTGGAAAGAATTCCAATCATGTGTGACAACACAAGTGCAATCTCTATAGTTTCCAATCCTGTCAATCATTCTAGGACAAAGCACATTGACATCAGATATCACTTCATAAGGGAGCATGCAACTAATGGAACCATTGAGTTACATTATGTTCCCACAGAAAAACAACTAGCTGACATATTCACTAAGCCATTAGATGAAGCCACCTTCACAAGGTTGGTTAGTGAGATTGGAATGCTGAATTCTTCAAATTCTGGCTAAGTGAATATATCAACTAGATTGTTGCAGCAGTAAATACTTACTTTATCAAATGCTCAAAATTTTTGAAGTAAGTATTGCCTGGAGTATGATTTATAAATATTCCATAATGCTGCATATGTTGAAAATCATACATCTTTAGCTTGAAATTTCTGTGAAATTTTGAGAGAATCACTATTTAATTTGGTCGAATATTCTTCAGTGAATATTTCTGGTAAATTTTAAAAGATAGTGAAAATTGAATTTTATGAGTGAAAAGTATAGTTCGATAAGTCAGACTACTCGAATGGTTCATTGTTATGTCATGGCTCGAGTTCTCGAATAGGCCTATCTAGAACCCTCTTGAGTTCTCGAATAGTGTCTTTTGGAGAAATCGAATAGCACACTCTGAGTTCTCGAATAGAGTATTTTAGTTCTCTAGTGATGGAGTTCTCGAATACTGTATTTGATTTATCGAATCATTTGAAAAGACTGATTTTTCGCTGACACTTAATCGCTTTTTGGATTTATATTCAAAATTTCATTTTGCTCATAAAAACATATTTTATTTAGCTTAGAATTATTTTCTGAGTTAAATAACTGCCAACTGTGAGTTACAAACTGCTTGAGATATCGAATAAGCCATTGTTAACTTATCGAATAGTTGTTTTATACTTTTCGAATGACTTGTCGATACAGATCATATATCTAATCGACAACTCAGGTTATTCATATATATATAATTTCACAACTATTCAACTCACTTCGTTCGATTTCTCAAGCATCTAAACTCCTAAAACCTCTGAAAACCCTAACTGCGAATTTCTTCTTCAACCTTAATTCTCTTTTCTTCTCTACCCAAATGGCAAACACTCAACTCACCATACCATCTCAAACCAATTTCATCGCAATTACCAGTGATGTGGAAGCACCAAATGCTAATTTCAAGTGCTTTGTTCGATGGTTGTCTGAATCTTATATCAAGGGTGCACTCTCAGCCAACCCAACCCTGTACATAGACTTATTAGAACAATTCTGGAGGACAGCTACTGTGGAGGTCATCGCCCTTGAGAATGCTATCACCTCATATGTTGTCTACTGCAAGATTCAAGGCGAGGATATTACTATCACTACCGCAGACATGAATCAAGCCTTAGATTTGCAGCAAGAGGCATATGACTCCCTGGCCACCGATGCTGAGTTGGAAGAATTCTTTGAATTTATCAACTACTCCGATGCTATTAAACTTGGAAAGCTTAATAGGAAGTACTTGAGAAAATAATGGAGCTATGTTTTTGCTACACTCCTTCATGTATTCACTGCAACGAAATCGAGCTTTGACCAGATTAGTACACCTGTGCAGCAGCTTGCCTATGCCTTGGCTCATGGGAGAAAGATATATGTTGGACATCTCATCTTACAGGAGCTATATGGGAGACTTGGTAAGAACACATCCAAGAGAGGTACTGAAATTTTCTTTCCTCGTTTTATTCAATCAGTACTTAATTTTAAAAATGCTTCATTGATTGAATTGCCTGGAATAGATAAAAGTAAAATAGGCTATCCTAGGTCTATGACCAAACTCATTTTTGGTAACTTGGAGACTAGGAATGATGTGGATGTAAGGCTTAAGATAACTCCCCACATGGAGGATTTGTTTAGGTCTTACCCCCACAACATGCCAATATTTGAATCTAAGTCTCAGTTAGCACTGATAGAATATATTTTTATATATATTTTAGATGATTTTATTCTCATATTTATTGTGTTTTGCATTGATTTGGATTTTTATTTAATATATTTGATTGTTTTATTGTAGGAAATAAAGAATTCATAACTTGGAAGGATTTGGAGCAAAAAGAGCAGATTTGGAGATAAAATAGATGAAATTTCGGAATTATTGGACTGGTTGCGCAGTCTACACTGTTTTGGCCATATCTGGAGTTCAATAAGTCCGTTTGAGGCCCGTAAGCTGTCCACGCGAAGCCTGGAAGATTTTCTACAACTTAGGACAGTGATCGCGCGTGCAGGCTGCGTGTGGTGGGCGTAGATTGCGCGACAAGCAGACTGATGGGAGCAGAGAATTTACTGTTTTGCCCTTTTGAAGTTCTAATTGTATTTTGGGCAGTTTTTGGTACCTAAATTGAATTCTAATTGTATTGGAAGGTAATTTATTTCTGGGCAAGAGATCTAGAGCCTATATAAACACATCTTGGGACACATTATTAAGGATGTAATATTAGATCAGATAATATAGTTTAGAGTAGATTATTATTATTAGTTGGAGATGTAGAGAAACACCATGACTCTTCTTTTGGGTGACAACTTTGAAGTTTGAAGGTTTTGTTCTCTTAATCTTTTCTTTGTTCTTATTAGTTTAATTATGTTTTCTTGTTTTACTAGTTGTTTTACTTATTTAATTTTTAGCGAGTAGTTATTTCTAGGGCTTAAAGGGAAGCCATGTTTGCACTAATATTGGCATGATTTTCATAGTGGTTTGATTGGTTATGGTTAATTCTGATTGATATGTTTTAATCATTAATTTGTGTAATCGGCCGATATCATGGATTAATTATATGCAAATAGGGGTATGGATCGAGAGATTTACTTACTAGAGGCACACATACGATTAGCGGAATTGAATTTGAGTGCGGAAGCATCATTGGATTTCTAAGAGCGTTAATGCTTAGAAGAGATTAACTTGACTATAATTACCTGATTGATTGAATTACTAAAAGTGGTTAATTGTGTTGAATGTTTCGAGAGTGTTAATGCTTGAAAGAGATTAACATACTCTAGTTATTGGATCACATTGATTGCTTTAGCTTAAGAGCCAATTGTGTAAGCATGGTGGACCTGATTGCCCTAGGTTTTAAATAATTTGTTTATCATCTGTTTAATTAGTGTTAATCTTGTTTAATTAGTTAATTAATATTCTCCAATATTCGTCTGACCCTTGAAACAATTAACGATAACTGAAAAGGAATTAGTAGAACCTGTCTCCTTGTGGATTCGACCTGCTTGCCATCTGTACTAGCAATAGACATCGTGCGCTTGCGGTTAGGTATAATTTGACACATCAAGTTTTTGGCGCCGCTGCCGGGGAGACAGCGAGTTTCTGTTAATTTAATTTAGTTGTTTATATTGTTTCCATTGTCTCGTTGGAACCTTTGTTCCAATTGAGGCAGAGTTTACAGCGTTTTCTTGGCTTTGTTGAGTGTCTACAGGTTTGCAATGGGGGAAGTTGATACTTTTGCACTCTTATCTTCCCTAGTAGAGGCACATACTCGAGAGATTTCCATGTCAAAGACTTCAGAGCCCACTATGCGTCCAATGAGTATCAATGAGATGTCACAAGTGGCCCCTAAAACTTACAACTTCTGTCAAATTTGCGGTGTGCAGGGTCACTATGGTTTTGAATGCTCTTACAATGTCTATAATTCTCAGAGTGCTCAGTTGGGACAAATGAATTCTTTTGAAGAAGGATATGGGTACAATCAGTATCCAAACACTTTTGATCAAGAATGCGTGAATCAACCAGATTTCTACTACCAGGACAATGGTGCTCAAAATTTCTCATATCATAATCAACAACAGTTTGAGCAACAATATTATCAATCATATGAGCAGCCGCCACAACAAGAATATCAATATCCTCATCTACAAGAAGATCTACATGTTTCTTAACCCAGCGTAGATGTGCAAGCTGATTAGACAAATGAGATGTGGGATATCTTGAGTAAACTGCTAAAGCGTTCTGAAGAATTAGAAACTCAAAGTTTGGCGATTGAATCTCAAATTGCAAAGTTGGCTAACTCTTCTACTACAGGGCAGCTCGACTATTTACCATCATCATCTATCCGATCCGAAGAGGACCTGACTGCCATCAATCTCACAAGCGATCAGGAATATGATAGTTTCTCCATGTATGTTGATGATGAGGCCATTGATAAAGAGAAGGAGCATGCCACCGATGACGAGATCAATGATGTTGCTGCTACCGAAAACAATGTGACTGATGATGAGGCTACAAAGGAAAGCAATACAGAGATGGTTGTTGTTTCTCTTCCCCAACCTGTGCCTAAGCTACCATGTATTGATAAATTTGCTCTTGATCTAGCCTCTACTTACAAGGCTTCTTTGCTCAAGAACACTTATTTTAAGGTTGATGTGATAACAAATATTGTCCAAGATGATATTTCTCAAATTCTGGTTGAGGATCCATACAAAGTGGCTCCTACGTTTCAAGCTCGAGAAGAGGGAGAAGATGGAAGTGTCTTATTAGCCAATGATGTGATAAGCCAAGATGTTCGAATGGCTCCAGTGAAAGTGAGGAGTGAAGAAAAGCCACCACCAGAACCTCCACCTTATGTCCAGGGAGTTCAATATTTTCATGGTGTCGAATTTTATCGCTGTTTTATCACAAAGTTTTCCAAAAATGCACAAGCACTCTCTCTATTGCTTATTAATGACATATTTTATTTTACTGATGCTTGTTTGGAGACTTTCTGTAGGATAAAGACAACCACTAACACTCTTGATACTTTTTGTGGTGGCGAGTTTATGATCGAGAAATTGGATATTCCGTTTCCATCGGAGTATTTTTGAGGAGGTCAAGCTAATGACTCTAAAAAAAAGCGCTTCTTGGGAGGCAACCCATGGATCATGCTTCTGCAAAGGGGAGTTTTTCTTTCCTTCTATTTTATATATTGTAGATTTCTTTGTTTAGTTAATGAGTCATTGAGGACATTGACTCGCTTAAGTGTGGGGATGAGTTCTCAATGATAAAAAATCCAAAAAACAATTATATATTATAAAATTCAAAAAAATTAAAAAAATTGAAAAATACCAAAAATAATTCTAGCCATGCAATTTGATTAGTTGTTGTATTTTGCTTGATACACCCATGCATGCGTAGGAATCTTGTGTTTATGGATGCTTTTGTATGAGAAGTGACGTGCTTTGTTCTTGTGCACACACGTACACTAGCAAGTTGAAGCTAGTACACTTAATTGAATGTGGTAAGTGATTAGAATGACATGAATATGTGCAAGGTAATTTGGTCTATATGCTTTGAGTACAAGTAGGTGCGTTAGAGAGTCTTGTTACTTGGGATTGATTATGTTTTGTCACACCAAGTGAGTTTTGAGCCTATATGCATATCTTTTGCATGATTTTTCATTTGCTTGAGTGTCCACATGTTGTTTGCATTGCTAGCACTTGCTTGAGATCTTTCTTAAAATGCATGACATTAATTGATGATAACATGATAAAGGCAATTAGGTATAACCTCATATTTCCTATATATCCAAACCATTTATACATGATCCATTAGTTAACCCTTTGAGCCTAATCTTATTCTTTCGGTGACACACCAAGTTACTTGCCATTATCCTTTTTATTCTATTAGCCTTACATTAAATTTGAACCTAATTGTCAAAGGCTAGTATTGTTCGTAAGGGAGTGATAAGATGTGCATAAAAGGGGGGTTTTATTGATGATCATACCATTGGGGAATATTGATTTTGGTTGATGCTTGTTAGTCGAAATTCATAATAATATCTATGGATCATTGTGCTTATTCCTTAGCTCTAAAAAAAACAGAAAAAAAGAAAAAAAAATAGAAAAAAATAAATAAATTTGAGAGCATTTTTATGTTTGTATGATCCTTCTTCATTCGACTAGTCAAGTTATTTATGTAAGGGATATTGAAAAATCCAAGTGTGGGGAAGTATTTGTGGTTTTAATAGAAAGGGAATGGAATGAATTTTATTGTTGGGTACTAGCTTTTAGCATATTAACCTGTTTTAGCTTTACTTGACATACCTTGTCCCTAGCCCCGTTACAACCTTAACAAAGACCTTTTGATTGTCATTGGTGATGTATGTTGCGTTAAAGGTTAGATTGATAACAAGGACGAAGCATGTTTATGATATTGTTGGAGTTGAGTGAAACACTTACCCTTTGTTTTGAGTGAATATTTTTGTGAGTGAACAGTGAGTTGCTGCTTTTGCATAGGATATCCCAGGTTGTGTCTCAAAGATGTGCTCTTGTGTGCTTAGCATGTTTACCAACCTATTCTTACATTTGACATGAATTTCTATGATCTTATGCATCTTCTTTGAGTAGACTATGTGGATACTTGCACTTTCGACACCAAGACATCGTATGTTCATTTTGATTCTTAAGTCGAAGTGGCATGAGAGGACGGGTGTGTGTGGTGTTGTGTTAGCATTGAGCTTTTGCATGGTTAGATGAATTTTGTGGGTATATTCACTATAAACCCTCACGAGACAACACTCGTCCTACTAGGGCTGCCTAGGGGTTTAACGGCTTGTTGCATATGCTCAATGCAATCGTGTCATCTACGAAAGTGATGTTTGTTAGGACTTAGTTTTTATTTCACTTATTTGCCCGAGGACGTGCAAATGCTTAGTGTGGGGATGTTTGATAGAATATATTTTTATATATATTTTAGATGATTTTATTCTCATATTTATTGTGTTTTGCATTGATTTGGATTTTTATTTAATAGATTTGATTGTTTTATTGTAGGAAATAAAGAATTCATAATTTGGAAGGATTTGGAGCAAAAAGAGCAAATTTGGAGATAAAATAGATGAAATTTCGGAATTATTGGACTGGTTGCGCAGTCTACACTGTTTTGGCCATATCAGGAGTTCTATAAGTCCGTTTGAGGCCCGTAAGCTGTCCATGCGAAGCCTAGAAGATTTTCTACAACTTAGGATAGTGATCGCGCGCACAGGCTGCGTGTGGTGGGCGCAGATTGCGTGACAAGCAGACTGATGGGAGTAGAGAATTTACTGTTTTGCCCTTTTCAAGTTCTAATTGTATTTTGGGCAGTTTTTGGTACCTAAATTGAATTCTGATTGTATTAGAAGGTAATTTATTGCTGGGCAAGAGATCTAGAGCCTATATAAACACATCTTGGGACACATTATTAAGGATGTAATATTAGATCAGATAATATAGTTAAGGGTAGATTATTATTATTTGTTGGAGATGTAGAGAAACACCATGACTCTTCTTTTGGGTGACAACATTGAAGTTTGAAGGTTTTGTTCTCTTAATCTTTTCTTTGTTCTTATTAGTTTAATTATGTTTTCTTGTTTTACTAGTTGTTTTACTTATTTAATTATTAGCGAGTAGTTATTTCTAGGGCTTAAAGGGAAGCCATGTTTACACTAATATTGGCATGATTTTCATAGTGGTTTGATTGGTTATGGTTAATTCTGATTGATATGTTTTAATCATTAATTTGTGTAATCGGTCGATATCATGGATTAATTATATGCAAATAGGGGTATGGATCGAGAGATTTACTTACTAGAGGCACACATACGATTAGCAGAATTGAATTTGAGTGTGGAAGCATCATTGGATTTCTGAGAGCGTTAATGCTTGGAAGAGATTAACTTGACTATAATTACCTGATTGATTGAATTACTAAAAGTGGTTAATTGTGTTGAATGTTTCGAGAGTGTTAATGCTTGAAAGAGATTAACATACTCTAGTTATAGGATCACATTGATTGCTTTAGCTTAAAAGCCAATTGTGTAAGCATGGTGGACCTGATTGCCCTAGGTTTTAAATAATTTGTTTATCATCTGTTTAATTAGTGTTAATCTTGTTTAATTAGTTAATTAATATTCTCCAATATTCGTCTGACCCTTGAAACAATTAACGATAACTGAAAAGGAATTAGTAGAACCTGTCTCCTTGTGGATTCGACCCGCTTGCCATCTGTACTAGCAATAGACACCGTGCGCTTGCGGTTAGGTATAATTTGACACATCAAGCACAACCTAAGCAAGAAGAACAAAATGCTAACCCTCTCAGACAAACACTCTACCAAACACAGAGCCAACTTCATCATCCTCTCAAAAGGGTGATGTTAGTAAAAAGAAGAGAAAACAGGTTGCTTCTGAACCTTTAAACATCTTAACTGAAGCAGCCTTGGCTGTAGAACTAGGTTTAGAATGTGTGGAACCTGAGTCACCTATCATTAGCCTAAAGAAGAAGAAGAAGTCTAAAACCACCTCTTCAGTCACCCAAATGGCTGAAGTTGTAAAATGAGGGGCACACAGCTCACTAGATGTATCCTCTCAACATGGTACATCTATAGAATCAAGCATCCTCCCCAATGCACCTACCTGTAAAGAGTCAGCACAAGGGAGTGATAATGCTGGCACAACACTGAGTGGAGAGCACATCACACTTGAAACTCCCTCTATTTCCCAGGGGGAGTTGCCAAAATCCATTCTACAACACTCTTCTCTTCCAGGATCTAACATTGAAATTTCTTTGGAGCCTGCACCTCAAGAAATTGAGGAGCATGGCATTGATCACCAAGAATTCCATTCTCTTGGTGAGCCAATGGACTCAAGTGACTTAGTGCCTGACACTTTGCTCACCACCCAGGTACCACATTTAGATGGTCAGGGAATGTATGATGGGGCATATCCTAATGACACCATCACAAACACAGAGGATTCACTAGTTTTCATTAGAGACTCTGTGCTTGTGTCACCTACTGTTGTAACTCATCCCACTCCTGTGGAGACAACAGTAGTAGAGTCTGTCCATCCGGTTACAGAAGTTGCATCTGTAACTAAGGAGTCTAGCTTGCCTAGCTCTAGCTCTCACTATATGTCTCAATGGCTGAAGCCTGTGCAACATGACAGTGCTTCAGGATCAGGGTCTGTTCCACCACAATTGACGGTTGAAGCACTCCAAAGCTTAATTATGGATCAGATCCCTAAGTTCACAAAGATTGCTCAGCACCTTCTCACTGCAAACATGCCAAATCCAGACTATGAAGCTATCCTCTTATGCCACAGAGATGATGTAGAAACACATAAGGCAAAGATCATAGATGAAACTGAGAGAGATGAAAATGTAGATGCTTGGCTACAAGGAAAAAATGACATCCCTCTCTCAGAAGGTCTCCAGTACCTCAGAGAGGAGTACATCACTTCACTAGGGTCCAATGCCAAATCTCTCACCCCTACTGATGTGTATGAGGCAATCAATGACACCTACAAAGGCATTCTCAAGGCTGCACACTACCTTGGCAAGGGCCTAAAAACAAAAGTTCAAGCAGTTTGCACAGCAACAACTCAAGAGGTGCATGAGATAAAAAGGACATTTGATGCTAAATTCCCTCAAATGGAGGCTGTTCTCAAGGACATTCGAACCTGCAAGGCTACTTGTACAAAGATGGACAATGGTTTAGCCAGTCTATCAGATACTGTCAAAGGTCTGGGGCATAAATTTCAAAATCTTTCTGATCAGACAACGGAAGCCAATGCCATGATAAGAACTATGTTTGCAAATCAGTATGGAGACAAGCTCCCTACTGAAGTCCCAGTGATTCTATGTCTAAATTTGAAGTGCAGAGACTAAAAGAACAATCCTTGTCTGGCTTCAAATCTACTGAACTGTTCACCAAGGTCAATGCTCTTGAAAGGGAAGTAGCCTCTCTCACCCAGTCTAATGCTCATCTTACAAACACTATCACTACTCTGACTGAGCAGTTGAACACTCAAGCCACCACCACAACCGATGTTCTTCTGCATCAACAGTCCATGTTAGCTGATATGATGAAGCACATGGGTCTCCCTCTGCCTGATGAATCTTCAACTCCAAAGGTCAATCCTACAGCCTCTGTGCCTGACAACAAGCCTAAGGGGGAGAAGAGGACATCAAGAAACTCAAATCCAAAGGGGGGGAGACCACTAGAAAAGGGCATCAAGTTCAATGAAGGTGGTCATCAAAGGGCTTCAAAATCTTTAACTCATGTGCCTGGCAAAGGAAAAGCCAAAGTTGGTGAGCCTACTTCACTTCCAGTTGTCACTCTACCAACTGTGCATGTCACTACCCCTGGTGGTCAAAAGCAATCTATCACAACCACAGTGGTTGCAGGGAGTATGCCATCTGACAAACCTCCATTCTCCATATCTAATAGTGCCAAGCCAGTAGAAGTGAAGGTGGTCACTGAGGCCAAGCTACAAGAAATTGCAAACTCAAATGTCTATCATGATGATGCATTCTTGGAGTTTCTGAAAGTCTCAAGAGAACAGGCTGGTGATGCTTTATCATATCATAGGAGTTTGAAGAGTCAGATTGACTATCTCACTATAGTACCGAGGAGAGTTGATGGCCTATGGCTCAAAGAGATAATGATGGTAGGATAGAATAAGATATGGCACTTAACCATCAACACTCTACAGGGTCTAAAGCACTAAGAAGTGGATGTGTTCCTTGGACTGATTGAAAAGAAAGATGAAAACAGCAAGAGTCTCTTTGATGAGTTAAGGGATGGTCAACCAGCAAGGGTACCTGAAGTATTCACAAATCCTAGAACCATCATCTATCAGGCTGTAACAAGAATTGATGATATCAAGCAGCTGGACATTCCCAAGCATCTAACTCCTCAGAACAAACCTCTCATTATTGCCATCATTGAGAAGCTGAACAAGAAGAAGGGTGGTGATCAAGACAAGGATGGAGACAGAAGTGATGGAAGGAGAAGACATCACAGGAGTGATAAAGGTGATGAAGATAAAAAGAAGAAGAAGGATGATAAGGAGAAGAAGAATGATGATGACCAAGGTAAAGCCTATGAGAGGAAAAGTGAAAGACAACAAGCCTAAGGCATTGCTAACAGTACCCTCACCACAACACAAGACTCTAAGTCTAGGGTGAATACTGTTAGTAGTGACCTACCAAAATCTACATCTAAGGCTTCTGCAACTGTCTTGCCACCTCAAGAAGAGAAGAAGATTCAATGCAAGAAACCATTTGTATATTTCAAAAAGCAAACTGCTAATGGAATACTACAATGGTCTACAAAAAAAGGTCACATACTGCTGCCAAGTAATCATGTAAAAAGAATCAAATTCAAGCAAGCTGCAAGGAAATCAAAGCTATCCAAATCAAAGACCCTGACAATCTATCCAGGCTTAAAACTCCAACCACTAGATGAAGATTTTGATGAAGACCAACTGCAATTCTTACAAGCTCAAAGAATCTACCATGTTGCCATTGTTGATAACTGCCTTGAGATCAAATATACTGATGGAAGGGAGGAGAAATTCAAACAAGGAGGATGTCAACACTGGGGCAAGCTACATGACATAGAAAGAATCATTGCATTGTTGAGCTCAGAAGATAAAGTGGAAAGAGTATGAATGCTGGAGCTAATTGATTTTATGAAGATGAAGAGAGATCATGAGGAGGGAATCAGAAAAGAGTGTCTTGAGAAATGGCTAGCAAGGGAGAAAGAAATTGAGAGACTGGAGATTGAAGCAGAAAAGCTAAGGGCAAAGGGATTGTGTAGAGTTCAGTTTAATCCCTATGTGGTGAAGTATAGGAGGAGAAATGGGGATCAGGTCCACATCAGAATGAACCTACTCAACCACTATCCAGCAAACATTCTGAAACCAGTACTTGAATATTTCAAAGACTCAATATGCTTGAAGAATTGGATGCTATGGCAGAAATAATAAAAGCTATGGATGAGAATACAAGGAAGGAGAAAGAAAGAAGACAGAAAGCATATGATGATTTTCAAGCCAAAGCTATGGAAAGGGAAACAAATGACAATGGCTAGTACTTCATCATAGGCTATAAGATTACTCACCCTGTAGTTCTATCCACATTGCTAATCAAAACTCATACATGTACTGTCAAGTTTTATCTTTATGTATGTTAGGCTTGTTATCAGACATGAAATTGTGACTAAGGGTCTTACTCACAATTTGGGGGAGATTGTTAGTCACAGAGGCATGCCTGAATACATCTAATAACAAGCCTAAGTTGCTTGTAATGCTATGCATTACTTACATGACCTCTTAACTGAGGGAACCTCTAGTTGTAGAGTTTCTACTGGTTTTGTACTTGTAATAGGCATCAAATTCTAGCTGTGTAACTGTACCTATTAAGTTAAGAATAATGCTTGAAAAAAGTTCCAAGGTTCATGCCTCAAGCAATGAGATAAAGACTGTCAAATAATCACAGTTGGGATTTGAAGAAATGAAGAATTTGCCTAAGTACCAATTCGAGAAGTACATTTGTCTATTCGAGAAGTCTAGCATTCGAGAAGTCAAGGATTCGATATCTCAGAAGACACTATTCGATATCTCTGAAGACACTGTTCGATATCTCATTCGATATCTCAGAGATTCGATATGTCTATTACTCTGTTCGAGAACTCAAGGAGTCAACAGGTCAAAGGTGATATTCGAGTTCTCAAAATGGTCAACAAGTCAAAGCTACATTCGATATCTCAAAGACTCAAGATGCTATTCGACATCTCAGGGATTCAATATGTCAAAATGCTCTATTCGATATCTCAAGGACTCCCAGAGAAAAGAGCTATTCGAGAAGTGGTTCGATATGTCAATATAACACTATTCGAGAACTCAGAGTTATCGATTAAGTCAATTCTAGTTCTCGAATCACTCACTTAGCCACTTCTCGAATACATTCTTGAAGACAAAATACTGAAGAATTGTACAAGTCAGAAACCTCCAACAAGCCAAGATGCTTTATTTGACTATGTACTATAAAGCACGTTGGAAAGCCTACAAAGACGCTTGGAGAGATAAGTCAGGGGACAAGGAGCTAAAGAAGTGGATCTGAACAGGCTTTGCAAAGTCAAATCTGTAGCTGTTTGGACTCTTACTAAAATGAGATAGACAGACTAAAAAGTATTTTGCTTACCTACCTTATTTGTAGTAAGTAGGTGTATCCATGTCTATAAGGATACAGCCTCACTTCCTTAGCAGATAAGTTTTTAAGATACATCACAAGAAATATCTCTCTGAGAAAAATGAAGCTGACAATACTATCATTTGTATTCACATATTGTAGCAAAATCTTTATTTAATAAAATATTATATTAAAGTAATATTGTGTTGTGTTTGTCTTTGTTATCCGCACTTACATATCTCACACACTCAACATATATCTTGCTGCAAAGATTCAAGAACGAAGAAAAGTTCAAGAATTCATTCACCCCCCCTCTGTATTCTTTTACTGTATTCAATACTCAACACTAATTTGTATGTAAAAGATAATGTGTTATTTATAGGATTCATCTTTTTTAAACCAAATATTTTTATGACACGAATTGTTTGAGTAATAAATTATTGTATCTTATGTAGTAATATACAATTTTCATTTTACGTTAATGCCTCAATATTTTTAACTCTAATATATTGTTAGATAATATCCATTATATTAATTATAACATCGTTTTATATCCCAATTGTGTATTTTACGTAATTCTTTAATCGATAAATGATAAGAGTCCAAAATTAATTTAAAATCTAGTAATATTTAATTAATAATATTTCATCAATATTACACACATACATATTGTGTGTATGATTTAAAATAGACGCGAATGTGTGGCCTAATGGTATGAAGATGCACAATTTAAGTTGGTGGTCCAAGTTTAATTACCATTAAAATAATACTTCTATATATAAATAGGAACTTAGAGGTAAATTGGTACTTTCAAATCATGAATAAAGTACTTTAGTTATTGATTTGTTTTTCATAAATTTCATATTTTTTTTATTTATATAAAACTAAATATTGCCTTGCTTAAACGGTACACACAGAGATATCATGTGTATTATTGAAAACACGTATAGATGAGTTCTTAGGTTGTTTAAGGGAATAATAGTCATATGGTAATTTATTATTATTATTATTATTATTATTATTATTATTATTATTATTATTATTATTATTATTATCTTCATCATTATTATTATTATGTTGATTATTATTGTTATTAAAATTTTATAATATAATCAAACCATATATTATGTATCAATAATTGATATTTTGATATAATATATTATATTCCAAATCAATAAATGTAAAAATCATGACAAAAAATTATTAGTATATCGCACTAATTAAAGAAATTTTTCATTAAAACGTTACACACATCCATGTATATTGTGTTTGATTTAAAACACATGAGATTGAGTGGTGTAGTGGTAAAAACATGCGTGAAATAATTTGGAGATCCAAGTTTAATTCCCACCAACCACAATTATTTGAAAAAATTGAGAATAAAGGGATAAATTAGTAATTTCAGTACATTAAAAACTCTCATAAATTTTATCTTGTGTTGGTGTATTATATAGATAATAGATTGTCAATCAAATATGGATTGGCTCTAAATTATATATATTTTGTTTTTGGACAACTTTGCCCCTGATCTATATGAAATAAAATCTTGGAACCCCAAGTTGTATATAATACTATATTCTCGATTTTATTTCGATTGTTAGTTAATAGATTCCTAATATATAAGTTCATTATTAAATTAAATTCATATTTAATATTATTATTTTAATTAAATTAAATTTATATAACTTCACCCTGTTATTATAAGAGTATTTATATTATTAATTGTATTCATTATTAATCTATTATAGATATTTTTTAAATATTAATTAATGGAGCCCTAAATTCTATATAATACTATATTCTTAAGTTTTATTTCTGTTTTTAGTTAATAGACTCCTAGTATATAACTTCATTATTAAATTAAATTAATATATATTATGGTTTTAATTAATTAAATTAATTAATTAAATTTATATATAATATTATAATTTAATTAATTTTAATATTTAGTGATTTAAATTAATTAAATTAATTAAATATTTAGTGTTATACCGCGGTATACATTGCGTACCGTTGTATACATGGCATACCAACAAAAGGGATTTCTGCTTTTGGTAAAGAATATTTCGGAGAAAATGTAATTACTAAAAAGTTATCTAATAAAACTGAATGGAATTGCAGTCACATCCAACACATTATAAAATTAAGGAGAATGGTCACCAAGAAACGTTTATTATCGTTTGTTGTTACTGTACACGTACCGCAGTATAAAGATAGACCCTTCTATTTTTACACGAAAAATCATATTATACACGTACCGCGAAAAATTTCTGCGGTACGTGTTTTATCGTTTATCCTAACAACCGTTCGTCCCTGATCGACCCCCTAAAATTAAAACTGGTAAAAATTTGCAATCACATCACCTAAGCTATGTGGAATTGTAAGATAAAACAACTTAAACAAATATAATCAATAAGTTATTGATTTAATTTTTGTTTGTTATATCAAAATATTTTTTGTTTCGAACCCTAACTTTTATCTCATCTCTTACTTGTGTTGTCGGTTGCTGCCTCAAACCTTAACTTTATCTTCAATAAAATTGAGCATTTGTTCCATAAGCTTCGAAAAATCCAGTTGAGTTCTTAATTTTGGTTTTCAAATCTACTATGATTAAGAGCTCGGATTTTAAAATAAAAATCAGTTTTGGATTCAAAATCTCCGACCTAAAATCATATCAAAATTTGGTGTCATTCCGAGATCTTTGAATTTTTAGGATTTTTGTATCGCTTTGTGCGTTTTGAATTATGTTATTAGTTGTATCGCTTTATGCGAGTGCTCTTCTATCTGCTGCATTGAAAATGAATTTTATGGTGTATTGGAAGATCTTAATATCCCGCATCGACAACACTTTCGACATGTCTATAGCTGGTCTCCGGTATGTAGATATTTAGGGTGCGTTTGGGACAGTAGGGAAAATCACATGTGCTCAACTCTCACAAAAAAAGTTTGTTTATAACATTGGGCCTCTTAACTCAGTTCTTGTAACTAAGTCCTATGAACATCGCACTATCCACGAAATTATTGTGAGGGTCAATTGTGAAGCTACTGTTTTCAGGAGAGATGTAGGTTGGATTGCTCGGGATACCATTAAAGTCATTTTTAATTTTTAGAATATTCGTATTCAGTTGTTAAGCGACCTAGAAACAAAACAACTAATTATTTAGCTCGTTTATTTGTTTTTCAACCTGGTTGCATGGTCTGTTAGGGGTTTGTCCCGACTGAGCCTCTTTCAAATTATTAATGAAATCTGCTTTAAATTTGGTCAAAAAAAGTAGTTGATTTAACGGTTCTCTTACCCTATGGATAACCAATAAATCCGATTTAACTTCATTCAAATGCATCAAGTTCATTCCCTTGACAAAAATTGGACTCTCAATGTAACCATAGCTATAAGCACAAGGGGACCAAAGATGAGGGATATTACACTTATTCATGTGACCGACAAGCCTGCACTAGATTCCATGGGCTTAATGACTGATAGCAAGTATTTTGAAACATTCTATTTCCTCATATAATAGATCACCACTATTAAAGAAATTAAGTAATACCATATCTTTTGATACGATACTTGGTCCAAGAACGAACTAACTAGTGTAGTTCTTACTCCAATAACCACATCTTTCATCGAAAATATAAATATATACTAATCTCGAAATAGTATTAGTGGGATGATTATTGATCATTACAGCAAAAGTTTCCCTTAAATTCAATAACCATCTACTTTGTGTGTGCGTCTTGACTCTTGACAACTTCAATGCCAGGCAAAAAGTACTTAAAAACCTCGTTTTGGGTGTCAAAGGACATAAGATAATAATGTCCTATGTTACAATCATACCAATTATGCCAAGAACAAGCATTACAAGAGTAGATATTAGCTGTTAGGTAGCAGCCATAGTATCTTGCCAAACTCTCCACCAACCACTCCACCAAACACTCCACCAACCATTTCACCAACCCCCACCTACTACATCTAACTCCTATAAATACTCCTCTCCTCCTTCATTATCAAACACACCATAAATTCTCTCTTCTCTCTCTCTATATAGTTGCTAGATAGTCCGTCTAGTAGGGGAGCCGGTTTAGCCCACTTTCAGGAAGTGTCGGGATAGAAGGTCCTCGTGCCTAAACTATTCCTTAGGGTACTTGGGTCTGACTGCAGCCATCGGAGGTGGTCCCGCTGCAGGGGTCTTTCTATCAGGTTGTGTGGCACTGTCCGGGTTGGGAGAGGGAGAGAAGGAAAGGTTGTCGGGAAACAGTGATAGGAGGAGGTTTTGAGATAAACACTTCAGTGAGTTGGGGATATACATAATAGGTATTGTAGGGCTGAATTTTTGTATGAAATTCAGGGGCCGGATACCCGGATATTGTAAACTCTTTTATCTAGTGTGAAGTTGTTGCTCTTGTGGATGTAGTCTGGGCCGAACCACGTTAAATCTCTTGTCTTTTTTACTGTATTGTTGGTTTGTTGCTTCATTACTATCAAGTATATTTGTGGGATCTAAGCACACATATTTACCAAATCTCTTCCGCATTCGCCGGGAATCGGGCAGATCCCTAACAGTTGGTATCAGTGCTAGTTGTGTCTAAATTATTGGTGCCGAAGGAAAGTCGATAAGAAAAGTGGTAGTCTAATAAGGCGCCGTTTTGACGGAAGTGCTCCCATTGTTTCTTACACTTACCTGTCCAATTGATTTAGTTGCTTGGATTGGTTTGTGTGTGCAAATGGAGATCATGAAAAGTATTGGAGGATTCAAATTGACTCCATATGGTGGTAAAGGAAGTTTTACTCTTTGGCAGAGAAGGGTAAAGGATATCCTAACCCAACAGAAGCTACCAAGGGCTTTGAAGGGGAAGGAGGGAAAACCAACAAAGATGGTTGATGTAAAATTGGAGGAAGAAGATAAGGCCTTTATTCTTCTTACTTCGCTTCCGGAGTTATTAGATCATTTGGTCACAACCATTTTGTACAGAAACGACACGTTAAAAATGGAGGAGGTTCAGTCAGTACTTTTTTCAAATGTTGGAAGGAAGAACCAGGATGGTGACAAGGACGGAATGACAGTTTTGGCTTTGAGTAGTCAAAATAATAGAGGAAGGGGTGCTGTGAGAGGATCTACCAATAGCAGGGGTAAATCCAGATACAGTGAAAAGGGCATGGAGTGCTTTGGTTACAAGGAGTAGGGTCATATTAGGCCGAATTGTACGCTTAATAAGAAGGATCCAGATGCATCATTGGCTGTGGTCACTCTCAATTGTGAAGATGTTTGCATCGTCTTCAATCGAGGCACTAGTTCTCCAGGAGAATGGATATTAGACTCAGGGTCATCTTATCATGTCTGTTTCGAGAGGGAGCATTTTGAAAAATTCAAAGATACAAAGAATGAAACAGTTTCTTTGGCTGATGGATCTACTTGTGAGATCAAGGGGATTGGAATTGTGAAAATCAAAATGTTTGATGGAATAGTTCGCAGCTTGAATGGGGTAAGATATGTGCCTAAGATGAGGAAGAATATAATATCTATCGGTCGGTTAGCATCAGAAGGCTACAGATGCTCTGTGGTAGGGGGAGCTATGAATATCAAAAGAGGCCGTATGGTTCGGATGAAGGGAGAGCTACATGGGGGAATATATCGTCTGATTAGTACGTGGCCAGAACGTACTGGAACTTCGAAAATCTGGTTATCTCGTGCACGAGGGAAGAGTGACTTGAAGGATACTACTGCGGTTGTATTGCCTTCTGAAAGGCATATGATGTAGCCTATTTGTATTTCGAGGATTCAACTCAACTTAAACAAGAATGTAATAGTAAATAGTATATGTACTATCACAGGGATCTCAATTGCATAACTGTCAAAAGAAAGAAGACAAAGTCAATCTACCGTTTTGAGTTATACTACACTTGAAGAAGTTCATTCAGTTGATCAAGCATCAGTGGAGTAATCAAGACAGTGGGTTCTATTTATAGTGACAAGAGATTCCTACAGTGGAAGAATACAGATTATAAAGGTTTGAAAAAGAGTGAAGAAAAGGGAGACATGAACCACAGTTTTAAAGTCAATATATGAAGAATAGTCATTGCGGTTAGTCACTCATGAACCAGACCGTGCATCGAGTGTCAACATTAAACAGTGGTTGTTCGTCATTAACTTTAGTGGTTCAAGCTATCATGACTGCTATGAAAGAACATCATTGTGCAAGCAATAGGAGTGCTAGATTAATCAACCACAAGGATTTTACTATTTAGTGGACAGACTAAGATGAAAAAGAATTATCATAAAAAAATTCTAAGTGATATATTCTTAAAGCTGAAACCCTGGTTAGAATTGTTATATTTTTTGCTAAGCAAAAAGTGTCCGGTTTCACATCCTCAAGAGACCGTAGCTTACACCTGGACGGCTTATGAGAAAATAGAATTATCACAAGAATATGGAAGGTGATATATTCTTAAAGCTGGAACCCCGGTTGGAATTGATATATTTTTTGTTAAACAAAAGGAGTCCGGTTCCAGACCCTCAGGAGACCGCAGCTTGGAACGTAAGGATTTATTTATTTATTTAATTAGGAAATTATATTTATAAATATCTAATAATATTAGATATTTCTTTTTATAATTTCAAAATTAAATTAATTATTTATTAATTAAAGATAATAAGCTGTGCGGGTTAAAAAGCATTTCAACGGAGCATCTCTTAATTAGTTAAAAGGTGGCCAGGCGAATTGTTCAAAAATCGCAGGTTGAATTGTTGAATTAAAAGGTGGCCAGGTGATGAAATGAATATGAATTAAAGTTCCAGGATGTTTAAAGCTAATATGACAATCAGAATTGTTATATTATGACAATCAGAATTGTTCTAATATGACAATCAGAAGTATTCTAATATGACAATCACATAGTCATATCGAAAGTCATATTAGAATAAAGGATTGTCATAACAGCCTTGGTGAAGTAAGTCATACCGATAGTCATATTGGGTTAAGCTGATAGTCATATTGGTTGGACAGTCATATTATCTCAACTGAATAGTCATATCTCCTTCAAAGAGATAGTTATACCGAAAGTTATATTGGGATGGATTGTCATATCTAGTTCAACAGACTGTCTTATCAAGTATTAAGGATAGTCATACCGAAAGTTATATTGGAAGAGACTGTCATTTTACTTGCAGAGGATAGTCATACCGATAGTTATATTGAGTGTCAAAAACAAAAAAGAGGCAGGAGATCTTTTGTTTAAAAGCAACAGGCGGCTCATTTTGTTAAACACCACTTCACTTCTTCTCAACAGACAGACCCGAGGGAGAGAAAAGAGACCAAGAGAGAAAATGTTCTTGAGTTTCAAATAAATTCTTGTAAATTATTTCAGGATTGTATTGTTAAATCTTAACCACTAGAAATAGTTTACTTGTACTATTGGAACTATCTAGCGGATTAAGTTCCCTATTGGAACGACATAGTTTGTATTCAACCCCCCTTCTACAACTATTTTGGACCTAAAACCTTCCAATCTAAATGATGGTGCAAAGACTGCTGGGATGGATGCTTGGTCGATGGGCTTCCACGACATCAACGAGTAGTTGGTGTGTTGCAGCTGCATATGGGCATCGATCAAAACGAATCAAGTGAGCATTGAACCATGCAACATATTGATTTGTTTGATATGCAGTTGGGGAGTAAATGAAAGATCGATGGTCACACTTTTGTGTGATGGTCACACTTGCGTGTGTGATGGACTACATATGGGATTGGCCGACGTGAATCAAGTGAGTATGTGAGTATACAACAGATTGCTTCACATGTATGTAGTTGGACAAATAGAGGTCAATGGTACACTTATGCGTATAACAAGTGGGCATTCGAGAATGAATGTGCAAACTACGGTATAGTTTGGAGTCTTGGACTCGGGGGGAGTTTTGTCGTAGGTAATGATACGGATCGAGGAAAAGTTGGAGTTGTGCCAACAG
Organism: Saposhnikovia divaricata; assembly: GCA_036435485.1. Classification (NCBI taxonomy): domain Eukaryota; kingdom Viridiplantae; phylum Streptophyta; class Magnoliopsida; order Apiales; family Apiaceae; genus Saposhnikovia; species Saposhnikovia divaricata. Next base: position 45,204,443 of record CM071594.1, on the reverse strand, counting down.
GGCGCATGTATGGAATGCAAGTAAAGAGCTGTGAGTTTGGAAAGAGGGGGAGATTGTTAGGAAGCAGCCATAGTATCTTGCCAAACTCTCCACCAAACACTTCACCAACCATTTCACCAACCCCCACCTACTACATCTAACTCCTATAAATACTCCTCTCCTCCTTCATTATCAAACACACCATAAATTCTCTTTTCTCTCTCTATATAGCTGCCAGATAGTCCATCTAGTAGGGGAGCAGGTTTAGCCCGCTTTCAGGAAGTGTCGGGATAGAAGGTCCTCGTGCCTAAACTATTCATTAGGGTACTTGGGTCTGACTGCAGCCATCGGAGGTGGTCCCGCTGCAGGGGTCTTTCTATCAGGTTGTGTGGCACTGTCCGGGTTGGGAGAGGGAGAGAATGAAAGGTTGTCGGGAAACAGTGATAGGAGGAGGTTTTGAGATAAACACTTGAAAGGCATATGATGTAGCCTATTTATATGTCGAGGATACAACTCAACTTAAACAAGATTGTAATAGTAAATAGTATATAGACTGTCACAAGGAATCTCAGATTGTATTATCTGTCAGAAGAAAAAGATCAAGGTCAATCTACAGACTTGAAGAATTACTACATTGAAAGAGTTCAGTCATTTAATCAAGCCTCATTGAAGTATTCGTTAAAGAAGTGGATTCATTTAAAGTGACAGAGATTTCGACAGTGACAGAGACAGTACAGAAGAATTAATAGAGAGAGGAGAAAAGAAAAGGAACCAGATTTTAAAGTCAATATATGAAGAACAGTCATTGCGGTTATTCACTCATGAACCAGACAGTACATCGAGTGTCAACATTAAACAGTGGTTGTTTATCATTAACTTCAGTGGTTCAAGCTCTCAAGACTGGTATGTTGAGAGAAGAAATAAACCACAGCTTAGAGTCAAAAATAAAGAAAAGTCGTTGGAGTTAGTCACTCATGAACCAGACCGTGCATCGAGCGTCAACAAAAATTCGGTGGTAATTCTTTATTACTTTCAGTGGTTCAAGCTATCATGACTGGTATGGGAAGAAATCATTGTGCAAGCAACAGAGGTACTAAATTAATTAACCACAATGGTTTTGCAATCAAGACTGACTAAGGAATAATCTTTGTGGAGGATTAGATTTATCAAAACATGGAAGATCACAAGGGTTATGCTATCAAGGAGGTATATTAATTTTATCTTAATTAATTAAGTCATTTGAATTATTTATTTGATAAATTAATTCTATCCGAATTAATTTATTCAGTAAATTATTTAAAAGATTAATTAAGTTAGAATTAATATAATTATGCTGTCAAGGAGGTATATTAATTTTCTCTTAATTAATTAAGTCATTTGATTTATTTATTTGATAAATTAATTCTATTCGAATTAATTTATTCAATAAATTAATTAAAAGATTAATTAAGTTGGAATTAATATAATTATAAAAAGACTTCATATCAATTGTCTTTTAATTAAATTAAATTAGTTGGCTAATTTATTTTATAAATTAATTCAATCAGAATTAATTTATTCTTTAAATTAATCAATTAATTAATTAAATCAGAATTAATATGAAAAAGAAATATTTATTTAAATGATTTTTATAAATCATTTGATTAATTATAAGCTGAAAAATATGATAATATAACTATCAAATGATAGTTATACCGATAGTCATATTTAGTTCAAAGTGTGACAGTCATATTTAGTTCAAAGTGTGACAATCATATTTAGTTCAAAGTGTGACAATCATATTCAGTTCAAAAGAAAACAGTCATATTCAGTTCAAAAGAAGACAGTCATATTCAGTTCAAAAGAAGACAGTCATATTCAGTTCAAAAGAAGACAGTCATATTCAGTTCAAAAGGTGACAATCATATTCAGTTCAACCTGGATAGTCATATTTCATTCAAGAGGATAGTTATACCGAAAGTTATATTGGACTGGATAGTTATACCGAAAGTTATATTAGACTGGATAGTCATACCGATTGTTATATCAAGCTCAACTGGTTGTCATATTAGCTCAATAGATTGTCATATTTAACAGAATTATGACTATCGCCTACAAAGGTTATAAAACAAGCAGAAGGCAGCAGAACAGAAATACATACACGGGACATAACATCAAATAAAAAACACAGCAGCCTCCATCTTTCTCTCTCAAGCTCAAGAACACACCAAGAACAAATTAATTTCTGTAAAATCAAGTTCATCTCCTTTGTAATATTTTATCCGGTGGAACTTGATTATTTGTGATTCTTGTACTACTAGCGAATTAAGTTTCCTAGTTCTAATCTTGATTTTTATTAACTAAATTAGAAAAGTTCATGTCGAATTTTCTAAATTAGTTTTTATCAACTTGATTAATTTCTGTACTGAAATTGTAACACCCATCAAGTTAATATATTGTTATATTCAACTTGAAATTTGTTTCAATTTATTCCGCTCAAATTTGTTTAAAATAAAATATTATTTGAAGAACAAATTTCGATAAATTGGTATAGATTGTATTCAACCCCCCCTTCTACAATCTTATCGGACCTAACAATTGGTATCAGAGCCTATTGATTGATACACAAATCAAGATCCTATTTTTATTCAGTCAAAAATCCATTTCGAATTTTTAACTCACTTAAAAATTCATCATGTCTTCAAAAATTGGAACTGTTAAGATACCCATATTTGACAAGGAGAATTATGAACTATGGAAAAAGAAAATGATCCTTTTTCTACAAGTGGCCAATCCTAAATATTTAGGAATATTGAAAACCGGGCCAATAGTTCCTATGATTACTGAAGAGGAAATAATTGTGGTAGGAGTTGTTGTAGTTCCCGCAAGGACATATCCAAAGGACATTAGTGTTTATACAAATGATGACAAAGTGGATATTGCCCTTGATCTTAATGTACAATTAATTTTGGTGGAATCACTAGGTGCGATCATGTGCAACCATGTTGTTAACTGTAAAGATGCCAAGCATATCTGGGACACCATTATAACAATAAACGAGGGAACTAAGAAAGTCATGGAAAATAGATTGGAAGCTAAGATTGTTCAACCTTACAGCTCTGAAGAGGAAGTGATTGTAGCAGAGTATGGGAAGACAGCTACAAGTCAGGGCTGTAGAGAATTTTATTCATCAGAGGAGAAGGAGCAGTTGGAGGATCAATCAATGGCACTGGTTGTAAGACAGTTTAATCATTTCAGATTTAGAAGAAATCCTAATTTCAGACTCAGGTCTATTGAGAACAAATTCCAGCAAGGAGGTTCATCCTCAAGTAGCACAAGGGTTGGCTACGAGACTGGAATGGTAGACAGAAGCAAGATCAGGTGCTTCAACTGAATGTCATCGACCTGAACAAGATGCAAGGAAAGAGTATGCATCTGGTAAGAAGAACACAGACACGGCCTATGTGGTACAAGGCAAAAGCTGGGATGAGACAGACAGTGAAGATGAAGAATTTGGAAATCTTGCGCTAGTGGCAAATGATGGAGCATCTGATCATCATAACAAACCGGTAATTCCTATTGACCCTGAGTTGATTCGTAGTCTTTATAATTCCTTAGATAATGCAAAAACTGATTATAGAAGACTAGATCTGCTAAGCACTAATCTTGGAAATGAAGTGTTAGAATTGAAAAAGGTGCATATTAATCAAGATCAACAAAGAGATGAAATAACAATGCTTCATAAAAAGGAGAAATTGATTCTAGAAGTTGTAGGCAAACAAATGGCTAGAATTACTGAACTTGAAACACAGGTCAGGGCTTGTTATAATTCTGTTAAAGTTTCCAAAGAGTTTTTTAACAATCAAGTTGTAGAACGAACAACAGGTATAGGGTATGGCTACAATGAAGCTGTTGGATCATTGGGCATAAATTCCCCTAACCCTGTTAGTGCTAAAGAAAGGGGAATACCACATGTACTCAAGAATGTTAAAGAACCTCTATTTAAAAAATCTGATGCTGGACCACCAGATATTCTTTCTATGGTTATCCACGAAGAAATGAGAAATGAGGATAGTGCAAATGGCACAGTCTTTGTTAAGGATAAATGTGTTAAGGATAAATCTGTTAAGAACGCTAATCCAAATAATGTTTCATCCAAGAAAGATGTCACAGTCTTTGTTAAGGCTAAATCTGTTGAGGACACTAATCCAGAAAATGTTTCATCCAAGAAAGATGTACCTAAAGTACCAGTCAAGGTTGTTGAAACAGCTAGTTCTTCTAAGACTGGATTAGGTGGTAATAAGTTGAAACAAAACAATAACATGTCTAACATGAGTAACATGCCTATCATTGATTCTAATCATAAAGCATGTGGTGTTGTCAACTGTGTGTCTTGTGCTTTTAATGTGATGTCTGCTTACTTTAATGGTAATCATGCATGTGATAATAAGACTGCTCCTCGACAACATATGAACAGAAATAAAAATGTTAGATCAAAGACTGCTAGTCCTCCTTATGTTAGGAGAGAGACATTTGTACCAAAGCCTAAACAAAGTTTTACTAAGGCTATTTACAAGGTCAAATGTCCAGTCAGTGAAACAAATGTTATTGCTGCTAAAAAGACATGGATACCCAAGATGAAATCAAAGATTGTCAAAACTGTTTATAGGGTTAAATGTTCAGTTCCCTTGAAAAATGTTGTTATGAAGATTAAGAATGTTGTTTTGCCTGACAAAGGCCAATACTTCAAGTATTCCGGACCCAATCAAATTTGGGTCCCAAAAAAGGTTTAACCGTTTTGGCATTGCAGGGTGTGTAACAGGTAGTTCGTGTTATGTGGATTCTGGACAGTGGATGTTCAAGGCATATGGCCGAAGATAGAGCCCTGCTATCAAGAGTAGTGACGGTATCTGGCCAAGTGGTTCATCCCTTGGAGACAACAGCAAGGGTATGACCTAGGGTCAAGGATATTCAATAGCCAAGGAATGTTGTCAGTAATAAAGCATCTTTTAAAAGATAAAGAGCCTACTGTTCGAGGATTAAGGAAAGAGAACTTATCTGTAGCTGACATGGAATCTCAGTCAAAGGTGAAGTCAACAAGGTCAAATCTAAAGCTTCATCAGACAGGAGTTCAGCTATGACATAAGGAGCTCTCTCACCTGAATGTCATATCAAGAGATTCTTTCCTGGAAATCGAATCAGTAAAGGAGACTACCTCATCTGGAATTAAAGTAAAATAAAATTATGAGGCATGTCATAAAGGGAAGTCAAAAAGACTCGCACAGAAGTTCCACATCAAAGAAAAATATACTTTAGTGGTGATGACTGATGGCTTCTCTCCACAAACAAGTTGTTGTTCAAACAATCTGAAGACAAGACACCACTGATGGTGATTGATCACATCTAGAAGAGTGTCAGGAAGCAAAACTGACTATGACAACTTGGAGACCAGATTACAGGACCTATCAATTAGTGTTCTGGATGATTTCTGCACCTTCAAGAGTATTAATGCTGAAGCATTCAATAGTTTGCTACTGACATGATTAAACCCTGATCAGTAAGAAATATAGGAAGACCCCACAAGTTATGAAGAAAATTGTTTTACAATGATAAATGAAAGTGAGCATTTTAGCAATCTGCTAATGCTCAATAGGATAATTTCCTTGGTTACTTGGTGGAGTCAACAGCCTAGAGGGTGATCGTTATTAATCAACAGAAGGTGATTGAAAGTCTTAGTGATGTTCATCGACTTCTAGCTCCCAACTGTCAATGGTAATGATGATTCAGATCCAAGCAATGTCAACATTGAGAATCTTCATGTAAACCCAGCAACAGCTTAGGGGGAGCAAAAGAAGGATCATCTAGTCAACTCAACACCACACTGAAAGTCAAAGGACACTATGAGAACATGTCTGCCAAGATAAAAAGTGTTGACTCAATTAACTCTTTGTTTTAGTTCTTAGTGTTTCTAATGGTGGAAGTAAAGGACTAACAGAGCTTCAAGTACTAATGATTATTTCTTTAGTCTTCTTTTAGAAGAAACTAAGAAAGCTAAAAAAGCTCTGAAAGATTCAGATTGAGTGATTGCAATGCAAGATGATCTCAATCAGTATAAAAGACAGATTGAAGGGAAGCTGATATCCAGACCAAACAACAAGGCTGTATTTGGTACAAGGATAACCAGAAGTCTACCTGGATGATGTCAAGGCATTGTTATGAGGGACAAAGCCAAACTGGATGCTAGGTTACAATTTGATCAAACAGTATATTTGACAAGAAGCACCAGTGACAAGACTTGAGGATATCAGGCACCTGCTGCACATTCAATATTATAATGGACATCTAGACCTACTGAATCTGGATGCTAGAGGAATGTGAACAAGTGCACTCCTGGTTGGTGAGATAATTGAAGATCTCTACAGGTTAGTATAAACTGGTATCATCACTCAAGCAAGCATGGAAGACATGGTATGACACCCTAACTATAATTTAATATTTGGTATCAATCTTTAACAGTTTGTATCTTTTAACAATTGGTGTCATATTTATAGAACTCTCTACATCTTTAGGCACAAACATAAATGATATATATGTGCAATGATATCTTGATTATATTATATGTTGGTCTACTAGCTATAAATTGGTATCAAGATATTTGCTGTTATCATCACCTCATTATCTTATTCAATTGCTAATAGATCACTTACACACATATTTTATTCTTAATTATGCAAATGTGCATGGTCCCAAGTGGATTCTTGAGAATCTATTCTTGTAGTTATTACACTTGATTTTCAGATGTCTTAAGTTGGACCAAAATCTACGGAGATGGTACCCTAGAGACATCAGTTTTGACATGTTTTGCTACATAGAGACAGATCAAATGAGTTGTACGAAAGCAGAAGAACACAAGGAATCAATTTCATCTCCAACAACTCTGTGAAACACTCAAGGACTAAGCAACTTGCATAAGGTATCAACTCTTTTGAGAGCATGTCTTTATTTAAGATTAACTTACAGACATGTTTGCTAAATCACTTGATGAAATTAATTTTTCAAGATTGGTTTGTAAACTTGGGATTTTATTAATGCTATATGATTTGTAAATCCCATCTGTTAAGTAATTCTTAAGTAAGCTCACAAGTATTCAATTGTCTATATTGAAAGGACATTTGAACTTATTTACATCCAGACCTCTCACTGAAAATTATCTGTTGAATGATTGTCATGTGTATAATTACAATATATTTTAGTGGTGATTATTTAAGGATAATTTAAACACTTAAATGCTAAAATCTAACTCATAGAGATTTAGTATTTAATTATTTATTTTGATTTATATGGGTTACGGACTTGAAGCAATTCAATTTAAGTATTTGCTTTGTACCTCATATTCAACAAAATAAATATACAACAAACTGAATTGAACCTAACAATTTTGTTGGTTTTCAGTTTAGTTTTCATTTGTTAATTCTAGTGAATTTTATCAATATTCCATTTTCAGAAATTCACTATAATTAATATCATGGTTCTAACAACTGGTTGTACTGAAGTTTTAACTTATATCAGTTAATGATATTTAGTTAGAATTCTATTTACTAACTAATTGTGAGATGTATTGGTATGTGTGAAATTACTTAGAACTCCTCTAAGTAATCATTGTTATATCTTTTACAATTCACTCATATTATTATACATGGTATAAAAATTCTCTAAGTAGAACTGTGGATATTGAAATATCTAAAGTTACCATGGTTCAATTACTTTGAATAATTTTTATGCTTATTTGCAAGATTCTAATCACTTTGATATAAATGTTATATACTATGGATCAAGGTGTATTGGACTTAGAAAATTATTTCTAAGATTGCAGACAAGACAATCTTGGTAATCAAGTTTTATTTTTAGAACCAAGATTGTCTACCAACAAACAGTTGTTAGGAGTTAACAATTGTTGTTATCGAGGAGTTGTCTTGAAATCATAAGATTAAAATGTTAATGATGATAATTATCCAAGTGATAGTGGTGGAAACAATTTTGTTATTGGCAATACCAATGTCACTGGAAAATAATCATCAAGTCATTCTGGCAACAACTAGAGGGAAGTAAACAAAGGATTCACTAGTCAAACACAACATCACAATAAAGAACAAGGCGATTCATCAAGATCCAACCTTCTCAAACAGTCTGTTTGGAATAGAGCTGATCATTGGTGATCCAGATGTTGGAGTAAGAACAAAAAGGGCCTCTCAGATCAAGGTATAGAATCTAAGGAATCTGAGAAAGCACTTGCGAATCTGGAACAACAAGAAACGTGGAAGTTGGTGCCAAGGTTTGAGCGCCAAGTAACTGGTATGACATTCTTTTCGAATTCTATCTTGTCATCTTTCTATAAGAATTGTCATAATCATTCTAATGCGTTAATCCATGTTTCTTTATTTTAGAATAATAATTTTCTCTAAAAACTAATTCTCTAGTTAGAATTTTTGAGGAAGCTATTTTTATTGAAAATCTCATTATTTTAAAATAGCTGCCATATTTATGATAGTTTATTAAATCATATTTTCTCTCTAAATAAGTTTCTAGTAGAAAGTTGTTTTGTCAGAAAATATATGGATTTGCTAACCTATTATAAATACTCTTGTATATACTTAATGTTAATCTTATTTAACATGTTTTGTAGTGTTTGTCTTTTTATTTTAGTCGTATGTTCGTTTATAGTTTAAGCTATGTAAATTATTACTTATGTATAGTTTTACTATTTTTATTTGTTTCTATACTAATTCGAATTTGAATTTTTCTTTTCTTATAGTTTTTATTTAATATTTTTATTATGTATATTATTTCTTATTTTTGTATATATTTTTTTCTTTTCATGTGTATATAAATAGTTTGTATAGTTTTTACAGTTTAGTCACTATACTTTCAAAACTTACAAACAGGTCCCTGTACTTTGTTCTTTTGGTGTTCTTCTTTTTAACACACACAAAACCTGCAGTTAAGTATAAATCTTTGTTTTGTGATTGCTGTTAACAGATCTTCGTGTTAAGGACTTAACAATTGACCAATGTTGGTATCAAATTGGTATGTGTCTATACAATTGGTTAGGAACTAATGTTTGATATTCAGGATCCAACAATTGGAAGACAAGACCTATCAAGTGCTAACAATTTCTAATAGTTGGTATCTATCTTACAGGACCTAAAGCATGATAAAATAGTTTTGTTTGTATTGGTTTAAACATTAACACACATTGATTCGATTAATATTTATTAATTGGATTTTTGCCTATGTTCTTGTTTTGTAAAACCAGCTCAGGATCTTTATCTTCCTAACTCAAAATATCTTTCTACAGCTGTGATTGCTTACATTGTAAATCTTTTGAAATCACAACTGTATATCATTTCTCTTAAGATAAAATGAAATATTTTCTTAGAAAACTTCAATGTTAAAAATGCATTATATCTCTATATTGCTCATATTCTGTGATGCAGGTTCATCTACATGAAATTTTGTATTCTCACATGTTTAGTCATAAGGTTGTAAACCCAACAACTTTTATCCTAGACTACAGTCAAACTCAAACACATTCTATCTTACACCCTAAATGGAAGTAACCTATCAGACTAGAGGTCACCAGGGAGTAAATGCACTTGATGCAGTAAATAAGAATGTGTGGGATATTCAGTTGGAGAGTCACTACCTTATACACTATCCAAAATATTTCATATGCACAAAGTGAGATTGCAAACACTAAGGATGAATTGACGGAAACTTGTAATCCAACCATTTTACGGTTATGATTATAAGTTAAAGGTTCTTTAATGAACTAAGAGTCTTCACAGACCTCGAGAGAAGGTATTAATCTCAAATGCAAAATTCAACAAGATCATTATCTAACTCCCCAGAGGGAACATCTCTGGATCCTGCGGGTAACGGATCCGACATAGGTGCGGATCGGCAACTTGTAGACTATGATTTAGATTTTACCTGATGAGTTTAACAAGGTGATGTCTTCACAGACATTAGAAGGGAATCTTGATCTCAATGCTAAATTTATAGATCATTGTTTACCTTCTCAGAATTCAAATCTGAAAACCCTAAAAGGGGAAATTAGCAACTTGTAGAATATGACTCAGATTCGTCTGACGAGTCCAACGAGGATTTGGGATTTGCGAATGCCCATTGCACCACCACTGACCTCTCTTGAAGGGGCTAGGGTGATTTTTCCTTGCAGGTACACTAACGGATGTTGGAGCTATGAGTGATATGAGTGAAACAATAGTGAGCAAGAATGTAAACACAGAGAAAAGTGAGACACTCAACACAAATGAGTGGAGAGAAGAGTGAAACACTTGTGAGGTACACTAAACACTATCACACACTCACAGTGAGGAAGAAAATGAAACTTCCTTTCTAACAAAGCTTTATCAATTGATTTCAATGTACTCTAACGATTGGTATAAATTGGTAACAATTTGGTATCAACTACTTTGTCAATTAGTTGAATGGAGGATTCCTCAACTAAGGGGGAGAGATATATTGAAAAAGATATATTCCAGTTAAAGCTTACCTTAGTAGGATATATTCAACTGAGGGGGAGAAGTATTGGGGTACAAGTAAAAGAAGAGTGAGTTAGAAAGGGGGAGCAGTAAAGACCGTGCTTAGAATGAGAAGCAAGTCTAGTTTCTAAGGGGGATCCTTAGATGAAGAAGTAGAATGAGAAGCAAGTCTAGTTTCTAAGGGGGAGCCTTAGATGAAGAAGCAAAAGAACTTTCATTTGTTACGAAAGTGGAGATATAAGGAGAATTACATCACAATACTATTCTATTAGTCTTTCAATGTACTATGTATAAAGGCTAAGTGGAAGAGTAGTAAATTCACCAGAAGTTATAGAAATGGTATTGATTCACCATTGTCTACATAGTAGGAACAACTGTTTTTCTTTAGTGAGAAAAGCTGTGTCAGAAATGGGAAGTGATTGTAAATCAAGAACTGCTGATAATCACCAATGTAAGATGTGAAGGATTATCAGGCAGAGATATGAAGAATCAGAAATGAAGATGAGTTATCTATTGAAGATTAGTTCAGTGCTAGAGGAACAATCATCTATCATTTCATAAACTGAAGATTCTGGAATTGTTAAATCTAAACCAGAATTTTTTTTTTGTATTATTTACTTAATTCTTAAAAGTTTTATCTTTTTCTTGTTCAAGTGAGGTAGTTGAGTTATCCTCTAGGTATTTGCTTGTTATTGTCTAACAAACAAATAGGGGGAGATTGAAAGGCATATGATGTAGCCTATTTGTATTTCGAGGATACAACTCAACTTAAACAAGATTGTAATAGTAAATAGTATATAGACTGTCACAAGGAATCTCAGATTGTATTATCTGTCAGAAGAAAAAGATAAAGGTCAATATACAGACTTGAAGAATTACTACATTGAAAGAAGTTCAGTCATTTGATCAAGCCTCAGTGAAGTATTCGTTAAAGAAGTGGATTCATTTAAAGTGACAGAGATTTCGACAATGACAGAGACAGTACCGAAGAATTAATAGAGAGAGGAGAAAAGAAAAGGAACCAGATTTTAAAGTCAATATATGAAGAACAGTCATTGCGGTTAGTCACTCATGAACCAGACAGTACATCGAGTGTCAACATTAAACAGTGGTTGTTTATCATTAACTTCAGTGGTTCAAGCTGTCAAGACTGGTATGTTGAGAGAAGAAATAAACCACAGCTTAGAGTCAAAAATAGAGAAAAGCCGTTGGAGTTAGTCGCTCATGAACCAGACCGTGCATCGAGCGTCAACAAAAATTCGGTGGTAATTCTTTATTACTTTCAGTGGTTCAAGCTATCATGACTGGTATGGGAAGAAATCATAATTATGCTGTCAAGGAGGTATATTAATTTTCTCTTAATTAATTAAGTCATTTGATTTATTTATTTGATAAATTAATTCTATTCGAATTAATTTATTCAATAAATTAATTAAAAGATTAATTAAGTTGGAATTAATATAATTATAAAAAGACTTCATATTAATTGTCTTTTAATTAAATTAAATTAGTTGGCTAATTTATTTTATAAATTAAGTCAATCAGAATTAATTTATTCTTTAAATTAATCAATTAATTAATTAAATCAGAATTAATATGAAAAAGAAATAGTTATTTAAATGATTTTTATAAATCATTTGATTAATTATAAGCTGAAAAATATGATAATATAACTATCAAATGATAGTTATACCGATAGTCATATTTAGTTCAAAGTGTGACAGTCATATTCAGTTCAAAAGAAGACAGTCATATTCAGTTCAAAAGAAGACAGTCATATTCAGTTCAAAAGAAGACAGTCATATTCAGTTCAAAAGAAGACAGTCATATTCAGTTCAAAAGGTGACAATCATATTCAGTTCAACCTGGATAGTCATATTTCATTCAAGAGGATAGTTATACCGAAAGTTATATTGGACTGGATAGTTATACCGAAAGTTATATTGGACTGGATAGTCATACCGATTGTTATATCAAGCTCAACTGGTTGTCATATTAGCTCAATAGATTGTCATATTTAACAGAATTATGACTATCGACTACAAAGGCTATAAAACAAGCAGAAGGCAGCAGAACAGAAATACATACACGGGACATAACATCAAATAAAAAACACAGCAGCCTCCATCTTTCTCTCTCAAGCTCAAGAACACACCAAGAACAAATTAATTTCTGTAAAATCAAGTTCATCTCCTTTGTAATATTTTATCCGGTGGAACTTGATTATTTGTGATTCTTGTATTACTAGCGAATTAAGTTTCCTAGTTCTAATCTTGATTTTTATTACCTAAATTAGAAAAGTTCATGTCGAATTTTCTAAATTAGTTTTTATCAACTTGATTAATTTTTGTACTGAAATTGTAACACCCATCAAGTTAATATATTGTTATATTCAACTTGAAATTTGTTTCAATTTATTCCGCTCAAATTTGTTTAAAATAAAATATTATTTGAAGAAAAAATTTCGATAAATTGGTATAGATTGTATTCAACCCCCCCTTCTACAATCTTATCGGACCTAACAACACTTCAGTGAGTTGGGGATATACATAATATGTATTGTAGGGCTGAATTTTTGTATGAAATTCAGGGGTCGGATACCCGGATATTGTAATCTCTTTTATCTAGTGTGAAGTTGTTGCTCTTGTGGATGTAGGCTGAGCCGACCCACGTTAAATCTCTTATCTCTTTTACTGTATTGTTGGTTTGTTGCTTCATTATTATCACGTATATTTGTGGGATCTAAGCACACATATTTACCAAATCTCTTCCGCATTCGCCGGGAATCGTGCAGATTCCTAACATTAGCTACCGATGGTAACTCACGATCAATCGATATGGTAACATACATAACTTTATGATCACCAGATTATAACCGAATATCAAAGTCATATAAATCTTACCTGGAATTTTAGATATTGCCTTTGAAGGAGGGGGAATATCCTTGCACGGATGGGAAGTAGGGTTCCATATTCGAATACAATATAGTGTATGATTCTGTTGAAAGGAAAACACACACTAAACCGTTGACAGAACCAGCTACATCTAAGTAGCTCGAATATGTTCCTTGAAATTTGTACGTGTAGATATCAGGCTTAAGCTTAACAATGATGTTACTAATATTGGATCCATGTAACTACTGCAACTAATTTGAGATTTTGCAAAAACGTGGTCGCATGACTACAGAGAGTAACTAACACATCTGAATTTTATAGGTAATTTTACCGATTATCGTGTAAGGATCTCACCTTTGATAATGTCTTCCGGAAGTAGAGGAACAAATTCTTACTTGGCAGTAACTAAAATCATATCAGAGCCACTTTTAAATTTTAACAGGTTTCATTGTTTAATTTTTTAATTAATTTAATATATAATTAAAATATATATTACATCCAAAATTTATACATGGAATGTATTGACTTGGTCAAGGGAATCTTGAGAGATTCGTCTTCTCCATTTAGGTTATAATATGATGTTTGCACTTGGTGACATTCGCAACCTGAGTTGCGTTTGCATCTAGTGACGTTTACAACCTGAGTTGCGTTTGTACCTGGTGATGTTTGCAACCTGAGCAGGATTTCTCGATGACGTTTGCAACATGAATGGTGTTTCTACTAGATAACGTTTGTAACATGAATTATGTTTGCAGTTCACAACATGAGTTGTGTTTGCACCTAGCTAGTTGTGTTTTCACCTGGCTATATTTGTACCTAGTTGTGTTTTAACCTGGTTGTGTTTGCACTTAATTATGTTTGCACCTGGTTGTGTTTGCACTAAGTTGGAGAGCCAAATGCCCACATTAAATTAAAGAGCCAATGCTTCATATATGATTCTACTAGAATTCTTGAAGAATGAAGACTAGGCATACATGTTCGAAGGCTCGATTCTGTATTCCAATAAGTTGTCCTTAAAGGGGATCAGTGGCAATTAAGCCTGTCGATACGCTCTAGAGATCCTGCCCTGTATTTTGGAAGTTGTCCTTACTAAGGGTTTTTAGATGCCCTGCGCTGCGTGACATTCGTTTGAGAGAACTTGCACTGTAGTCTGGTGGGTTATCCTCATCGGGGGTAAGGACGCGTTCGTACATTTGGAGTAAGCCATGAATATCCCTGCAATCGTTGTAGAGCAAAGAGCTGGTAGCGGTTGATGTTAGCTCTAATGATTAGGGCTAATGTTGTATCCGTGAAGTCCTCATTCGCGATTGAGCATTAAGGTCATTTGGGCTAGATTCCATCGTATTGGCTCTCCTAGATGGGTTTTCCAACTTTCCGACTATGTCGGTCCGCTACGAGTGGGCCTGGGCCTGCTAGCAAAGAGACTTGCTTCTAATAAACTTAGGTTTCTTGCTCTCCAAGAATTATGTGGGTTTGATTCTCTATAAATAGGAATACGTAGGCATGTGAGGGGTTGAAAACGAAGAGCTCTTCAAGCCACCACCAAAAAATTCTTATAATGGCAACCCCCATTCATCACAACCACCACATTCCGGTGAATTTTCCGACGAAAAATCATCATCACAGATCTTGAATCCGACGAACAACCTTGAATTTTGTTATCACAAATTTCTCCGATAACAATACACATAGTTATTTTAAAAACAGGTTTACGGGTCTAATAATTTGTAAATCTGTTTTAATTAAAACTATTACTTTTAGTTATAGGGTTAGGTTCAAATTAGAATCTTAAATTAAATTAGAACTTAGGACTAATCTCAACCGTGGATTACGTGTAATCAACGATTGAAATTTATTCGTTGTACTGCAGCACACGATATTATAATTTTACTGTAGTACATGTATATTACTTATGTTATGCAGGACACAATGATTTATTTCTAAAATACATAGTTTTTTTAAAGAATAAATAATTTCTCACATAACTCAACTTGTATTTCATCAATATAATATATTTTAAGGAAAGTAAAACGAAAAATAATTGATAAGAATTAAAATACTATAAAAATGTATAATGTTCTATAACATAACATATTAAGTTATTTCAAGAGTTTTAATTTTTAGTGGACCGTTTTTTTTCCAAAGGAAAAAGCTTTCATTAAACTTTCAAATCATTCTGGATTACATGAAAAAAATCTGCTTGGGTATTATCCCCTCGCCAATTACGACCAGCTAAAGAACTAGTATTCCTCACAATAAAGTGAGCAACCTTGTTCGCGGATCGCCTAATAAGCCTCAAAGATACTTCCTTATCTTTTAACTCTACTAGCAGCATTTTGCAGTCTTCAATAATTCTTCCCAAGTATGACAACTTGATGGCTGAACTTCGAATAGCCTGCACAGATACTATGCTATCTGTTTCGACCACAAACCCCTTACCTGGCTGTGCTTTGATCCAACTCAAAGCTTCTCTTATCCCCATAGCCTCAGCCATATCTGGAAGTACAACACCCCGGTAGCACTTAGCTAGAGCATCTACAACTTCGCCCCTGTGGTTACGAGCAACTAGTGAAAAACTATATTGGTTGAGCTTTTCAAAGATTGCAGCATCAGTATTTAACTTAATCGTATTACAAATTGGTAAAGTCCAATGCTCAGCACCGTCCTCTTGCGTCATAAACCCCAGAAAATAGTCAAAGTTTTTGTCTTGAGCACTACTCCACTGATTAAGAACAGTTGTAGCTGATGTTATAATCTCCGTAATTTCTCTACCTTTTTGGTTCCACACTAGCTCGTTTCTAGCACCCCAGTAAACCATAACCTTCACTCGAACATCCTTACTTGTGTAAACGTTCAACACATTATCCAACCAACTGAGAAAATTTATGCTGCAATTAGGCGTTACACTCATACCCACCTTGTCCCAACAGGCACTTACTATTGGACATGTTACTAATGTATGCAGAACAGTTTCTGGTTCAGTATTACAGCTTGGACACAGATTAATAATATCAACCATTTTAGCTCTCAAACGATCCTTTGTTGGCAGACAATCTGTTGCAGCTCTCCACAAGAAGTTTTTTACTTTTGGTGGTACCTTTAGGTTCCACATTTTACGCCAGAAACCAGAATTACTACTCGATTGATTAGTGTCTCCACTATTCTGCAACATCAGATAAGCACTTTTAACCGAGTATTGCCCCAACTTTTCGTTCTTCCAGTACCAACCATCTTTCTCATTACGATGGACAGGAATCATCTTAATTAACTGCACATCTCTCAGATTAAACATGTCGTTTAATAAATCATTATCCCAATCATTTTCATCAGGCGCAAATAAGGATGATACGAACTGACCCTGCAAACCTTCATTAACAGTGTGGATGAAGGGATCAGAATTTTTAGGAAGCCATGGCTATCCTATAATAGACACAGACTCCCATTTCCCACCATACGAATTGAACCATTTCTTAGAAGATCTTGAGCTGCAATCACACTTCTCCATATATAACTAGGATTGCTTCCTAGTTTAGCCGTCAAAAACGAGTTCCTCGGATAATATCTAGCTTTGTAAATTCTGACCACTAAACTGTCTTGATGCAACATAAGTCTCCACCCCTGTTTGCCAACCATTGATATGTTAAAGTCGTGAACATTTTGAAATCCCATACCTCCTTCCGATTTTCTCTTCGACAATCTTTCCCAACTTAACCAATGAATATCACGATCCTTATCATGCCCATTTTTCCACCAGTAACGACACATAATACGTTCCAAGTCCCTGCAAAGCTCCATAGGCAAGAGAAAAACTCCAATAGCATACGTTGGGATGGCTTGAGCAATCGTCTTTAGAAGTATTTCCTTTCCCCCCTTGACAACGTTTTCATATCCCACCCCTGCACACGACTCTGCATCCTGTCCTTCAAATAACCCATTATCGCCGTTTTCTTCCTCCCCATAATATTCGGCAAGCCCAAGTACGTACTATTATCATCAGCTTCAGAACATTTTAAGATATCACAAATCTCATTTTTATCTGCATGGCACATGTTTTTGCTGAAGAAAACAGATGACTTAGAAACATTCACCTGTTGACCTGATGCCTTTTCAAAGATGCTCAACATACTCACAACATGATTAGCGTGATCCTTATCAGCTCGGCAAAAAATATAACTATCATCAGCAAAGAATAGATGAGATAAACTAGGCGCCCCTCGAGCCACTTTAACACCTTGAATAAGACCAAGCCTCTCGTACTCCTGAATTATTGCAGTAAACCCCTCTGTACATATAAGAAATAGATAAGCTGATAAGGGATCGCCTTGTCTAATGCCACGCTCTGGAATGATTGACCCAAAAACCTTGCCATCATGAGCAATTTTATACCGAGCAGATGTCACACATGCCAAGAACAGAGTGATGATTTTGTCATGAAAGCCTAACTTCGCCAACATTGCCCTAAGGAAGCCCCATTCAACGCGATCGTAAGCCTTACTCATATCGAGTTTTAAGGCCATCCACCCCTTCTTTCCTTTATTCTTTCTCTTCATGAAATGCATAACCTCATAAGCAATCATTATGTTATCCGTTATTAACCTCCCTGGGATAAAGGCACTTTGAGTCTCCGAAATAATTTTATCAATCACTAACTTCAGCCGATTTGCTAGCACCTTAGAGATGATTTTATACACCACATTGCATAATGAAATCGGGCGTAAATCAGTCATAAGCATTGGACATTTCTTCTTTGGAATTAACACAATATTAGTGCCTGTTAAATGCCTCTCAAACGTACCATTTGCAAAGAAATGACGGGTCATTTGAATGATATCAGCCCCAACAATGTGCCAATATTTTTTATAGAAGCCAGGACTCATTCCGTCTGGTCCCGGTGACTTATCAGGGTGCATGTGAAACAACGCATCTTTCACTTCTTTTTCCTCCACAGCCTGCAATAAAACATCATTTTGCTCTCTTGTAATTTTACGTTGAACACAATCTACTACTCTCTGCCAATTCGTTTCTAAGGCTTTAAAGAGAGTCGAGAAATAATGAATCATAGTTTTTCCTCCATTCCCGAACCCAACCTACCTGCTCCCCAACATCATTATTCAACTGAGTAATTTTATTGTTTCTTCTTATGTTCTTCATTGTTGAGTGGAAGTACTTGCTGTTATGATCGCCTTCTCGTAACCAGAGCCGTTTACTTCTTTGCTTCCAAAAGATTTCTTGTTGTACATAGATTTCAGACAGCTTCGTACATTCCTCCTGGAACAATTTAATGGAAGCCTCATCTATTCGACCCCTCATTATTTTGATCACCTTCTTACATCGTTGAATACGGTCCCTGAAACACCCCGTAATTTCCTTTCCCCACATCTCCAAAGAATTCGAGCAAACACTAATCTTTTCCTGCCAAGATTTATCTGAGTTGTTTCTCCATGTATCCTCCATAATACTTCTACACATAGGTTCACGTAACCAAGCATTTTCAAATCTGAACCTTTTGGAAACCGTAGCAGATTTTGTCATGATAACTGGCTTAAGAAGCAACGGACAATGGTCCGACGTAGTAACCTCCATGTTCGTAAGTTTAGCTTCCTGAAAGTGTTGTAAGAAACTTGTACTTGCTACCGCTCTATCCAACCAAACCTCCACCCAACTATCAGTGCCATGCTTACGCTCCCAAGTGTAAGGATATCCAACCAAATCCATATCCACTAAATTGCAGTTATCCAAAACCTCTTTGAATCCTTGAATAAGCCAACTCGGATACCTTCTCCCACCTTTTTTATCCTCTTGGCTTAGGACATTGTTCATGTCTCCAACCAAAACCCAAGGGAGATCAGATATCGCTGCCATGTCTCTTTGCGTTTTGATCGATCAGGTTCACCATATACACCTGTTAATCTGAACTTCTGCCACCCCTGAATGGTGATATCAAGATCGATATGATTTTTACTAAGAGGCCGTAATGAAGCTTCATCCTTATTCCTCCACATGAAAGCAATACCTCCACTATGACCTTGTGCCTGTACTGTAATCATACCCTCAAAGCCCAACAAATTTCTAACACTTCCCACCATGTTTTTCTTACATAAAATTTCACATAAAAATATGAAACTGGGTTTCTTTTGGAGAACAATCTCCTTAAGGAATTGAACAGCCCATGGGGTCCCAAGCCCACGGCAATTCCAAATTATAGTACTCATAACTCTAGGCGAGCTCCGCTTCCGGAACCCCCCTTTTCATGTTTTTTGAATCCAGTTTATGTGTTAGGCCCAAGCCCGTCTCAGATACTTCACACATTATTTCCTCATCCTCCGAATCCATATTTAATTCAGTATCCTAGCCCATCTCAACATCTTTATTCAGCCCACTATTTTCGATTCTGCGCTTTTTATTTTCTATAACTGATATGCCCTTTTTGTTAGCTGCCAACTTACCAAAATCAACTTGTTGAGATATCCCTTCACTCGCGCCCTTTGTTACATTTTGAAAATTTGTTACAGTACTGCCAAATCCCTTGATTGTTTCTTCCCGATGTTTAGCCCCAAAACTCTCTCCTATTATCACGCCTTTCCCCTATCCTCCTTTGACTTTCTCATAATTCCGATTGCTCCTTCCGGTCATCATCTCATTTATGGTACGCAGCCATTTTGCCCCAATAAGCTTAGTCAGACGCTGAAACGAAGCCCTCATCCACACACCATATGGCTTTACTATCTCATTCTCAGGGGTGTCGAACAATCGACCACAAAATTTTTCTGAGTGTCCAAGTAATCCACAAATGAAGCGGAAAGTAGGCACATTTTCATACTTAAACACAATCCATTGCCACTCATTCCCACTTTTCCGAACTTTCATTCTTCTTTTTAAAGGTTTTGCCAGATTAATTCTTACCCGTACCCTCAAATATTCCTTCCATCCTCCCATAAAATTCTTGGAACAAGACTCAACATAAACGCCTATAAAATTACCAACTTCCTGAATGATCCTTTCTGACATAAATCCAACAGGTAGCTCATGAATTTGAACCCACAAATCCAATGAGTCCAACTACATACACCTTGGATTGGTACCCTCCATTCTTTTGATAATTAATGCCTTCCTGTTAAAAGACCAAGGGCTGCCATCTATGACCCTACGCACATCCAACTCATGGTAAAATTGAAATAGATATAGGTTTGCGTCCAACTCCTTAATGAAAACCCCTTTCCCAGGCCTCCATAACACCGCCATGGTTTGCTGCATTGCTGAAAAATCCACCACGCCTTCAGATATGAACTTACCCACCAAACACAATTTTGGATTGAACCCAGAAAAAGATTCATTTTCTCTGATATGTTCCGCATCATTCACTATTAACACACCCTCTTCCTCATCATCCAATGACACTTTGTTCATTGCTTCGATAATACTGCTCGTAGATGACATTTTACTGATTGAAAAAAACTGACTGACAAAAGCTTTACTGATCGGAGAAAAACCATGACAAAAGACGAGAGAGAACTAGCTGACCATGTCAAAAGACAAGACTGTATTAAATTTTGTTATGCAACATGACCCTTTAATTATATTAATTTAAACATAAACAATTTTTTAACACATAACTGAATAACAAATATAGAAAAATAATGATAGATATTTTTTTTAAACTAAAAAGAAAAATGAAAGTCGAATTGTATCTCACTAAACACGCTCCTCTTTTGTCTCTCTCACAACACGACAACGCAACACGTGATGCTCTCTCTCATGTTCTTCACCACCGGCGCTAATGTTGTTAAGATACCTCATCGTTAAATTCCACGACGTCCTCTCCGGCGGTACTTCCGATGCCGTACTACTCGTCGCCTTCACTGCCTTTGTCGGAATCGCCATTGCCGCCGCTCTCTTCTACAATAACAGGTAAAAAAAATGTCATGCTCGCAATGGTTTACATTTTATAAAACCTAGCTTCCTATGACTTCATCAATTAGTAACTATCGAATAATTAAATGGCAATGGAGAATCTTGGCTTTCGAAATGTTAGATTATTAAAATTCTTTTATATGTCAAGCATATATCTAAATTATATTCATGCATGCTTATAAAAATTTAAGTTTGAATGCTTGTATGGTGTTATTGATCATTTGATATGTACTTGTACTTTTTTGTATCTATGCATACTCCGTGAGATGATAAGACTCTTGGATTATGGGATTTGAACCCGGTTAACGGGAATCAGAATGAGTTTCTAATACATTTTTGTTATACAATCTCATTCCCATTCCCGTATTCAAAACTCATGATCCAAATAGCTTAGTGCTTCTTTGGCTACATAGAGGTATTTATTTAATTCCAATAGGAAGTTGCACTTCCTCTGTATGTTAAATTCCTAGTAAGTAGAAAAAGTTGTTTGGTTGTTTTTAGGATGTTCAATTCATGGGAAGTGCAAGTAAGTAATTTTCATGTTTTGTGGGCATTCACACTTTAATTTTGCGTACTTCTTAGAAATTTGAGCTTCTTAGGTATTTGCATGTTTTGTGGGTATTTGCACTTGTTTGCTTGAAAGCATGAGCTGCCCGAAAGTTGCATACTTGCACTGTAACTTGTGATAATGTGGATTGGCTAGGCTTCTAAGAATAATGTACACAACGTTCTGTTTTTTTTTTTTTTTGGACTAAGGCAAATGCGAAGAAAATTATAAAATAATCCATGTGCAGATAATTATGCTTATAACTTTGATGATATTAAAATTTAGACCAACAAGTACAGTTGATGAGCAATTTGTGTTTTCTGTACTGAGTCGCTATTGTTCTCTACAAGCCTTCTATAATAGTTCTCATGTCTTAAATTCAGTATTTATGGTTTAAGCAAGGACTCTTGTAGCGAAAATTTGTGGTTCCGCCATGAAAACCTACTCTCCGTGTGGTTAGGCAGATGGATTGAAGAATGGAGTAAGATGAAATGTATGCATGAAGATAGTCAGAAGTGGATAAAAGGATGGAGGATGTGAGTTAACAAAATAATTAGAGTATAATTTTTTCGTTATTAGATTTTTTGCAAAAATATGGCTGGGAGGAAGAAATCAGAAGGAATGGACTCTCATCTTAAACTTATGGCTTGTGGAATCAACCACAAAGCTAGTGTTATGTTCAATTCCCATTGTTCTTGTAAGTAGCTTTGCACATTTTATTCCTCCTTATGATGTTCTTCGCAGGCTTCATCTCCTGCATTCCATCTTAATCAATTTATCTTTGTTAAACTAATTTTCATGTTCCATTGTTCCTTATGCATATCTCCTTTGAATCTTTCGCTTACTGTCAAGGAGAAATGGGAATGGCAACTCAGGCCAGCACAAGAGCATAGTTATATTGTATATGCATTTGTGTAGACTTATAGATCTACATTGGAAGTGCTTTTTTACCAATGTGCCACGATCATGTATGATGCATATTTAAACCAATGTTATAGGTAACCACACAAAAGATTAAAGGAGATGTGCTTGAAAATTTAGAAGATGTGGAAGAATTAGGTGGTGACAAGAATATAGAGATGAACCATTAAACCTAGAACAAAGAACAGAGACACATCTTGATATTTTAGGGATGTAGAGAGATGAGGATCCTAATCAGGCTATTTTTATTCATTTCATTAGTGTTTAAAAGACCAAGCTACTTGCCAGATAAAATGATTAAACTTTCAGGTATAAGAAGAAAATGCATATTGCATATGAGTTCTTGCAATTTGTTTAATAGTTATGGTCCTTAAAATTACAGTAAGCCAAGAATGTCGATTTTAGACGTTACGAATGTTATATGCAATGTGATAGCTACTGAAGTTTATGGAATATATTAGCTTAGGATTAGCTAGTTAGTGTTCTCTATCTTTTGGTAGTTCATTTGCCACTATGAACATTTGGGGGATTCCTTAGATCTTGCTTCATTCTATCTCTTCTTCTTCTAAATAAACTTGCATGCATATAATAGAATCTCAGAGAACTATAATTGTTGTGATTTATTGGACCTTGATACCGATTTCAAAATCTGTGTACGCCTAATACAGGGGTGAATAAAATGTATGCTGCTATGGGTCAGCTGAATATCTGCCATCTCTTGATGAAAATAAATACTAAAAATAGTATAGATCAGTCCCTACATTTGTGGATTCTTAGTTATTTAAGGTCCTCGCCCAAGAAAAAGATGCAAAGAAAGCATATGGGAGGTTGCTAGATGAAATGAGTTATGTAGCAATTTCTTGAGGATCGGAAAAGGTGTCTGCATATCAGATCTACAATCTACAAGAGATCCACATCTATAAAATTATTTAACCATTTGTAGTAGGACTGTAAGTATTCTTAACCTGGACATAATTTCTACTCTGGAATTCTAGTCAGCCATGATTGTTAGTAGGTAGTTCTTATAGGTAGTTCTTATAAGTTATAGCTGCTTAATATTTCGAAAGAAGGATTACTAATGTAGATTGTGGTTTAATATTCCGTTTTACGTGCAATCACTTGCACATGAATATATGCACTGGTGCATCATGATGACAACAGAATAATTTTTACTGTACGATCAATATGTAAGGAAAATATATTTTGTTAGAAAGACTTGAATTCAGTTTTTGATACTAGGATTAGTTATCTATTTGATATTGTGAATGCGTTTTTATGTGTGTGGTGTGTGTCATGAATAGCATGTAGTGTTTGCGTTAAATTTCACCAGAATACCTAATTTCCAAATACTTATGATAAAACTGTTTCTTTCGAATCTTGTTTTGAGTAAAATTGTTGGTCAATATCAGGGGTCATCTTAAATCTCCATGGGCTCTATCAAGAAGAAAGAAAGCCATGTCAACTGAGCAATGGAGACTTCTGTTTACACTTGAGGGGAAATTTCATGATGGCGGAGTTAGGTTTTTGAAAACAGCCCGGAGTGGGGTAAGTCCATTATAATTTATACGTGTTTCTCTTCCTTTTATGTCTATGTGACTGCTAAAATTTCAACATGGATTGTGATGTAGGGTGTTGATCCTGGTATCAGGGCCGAGGTCTGGCCTTTCTTGCTTGGCGTGTAAGCAATATCACCTTCATCTTTTCAGAAACTTGGCATTGATAATTGTAATTGTATTAAAAATATATATGTAATTAAGTGTGAAGTTTATCAAATGATGACAAATCCTAGTATTGCACGCAAGCCATAAAGTTGTGAACTTGCCCATATAATTGTAAACTTGCGGTCAAACACCAACTATCTTTACAATTATTAGTATTTTTATTCATCATGCCTTAGGAAAGGAGTTCTATTGCATCATCTCGTCTTTATCAAGTCTATGAATATGTGAATATCTTAGTATTTTAATGGTAGATTGATATATTTAAAGTCTCATAGTCATTCATTAAAGGTTTTTTTCAAGTATGCATATATTTTCCCAGTATACTGGAAAACTTTCCAGAATAACCAGTCTTTTACTCCTTTCTCTATTCATAATTGAGTGGCTTGTTAAATGAATAATTGAGTAGTTTTATATTAAAATAAAAGGTTTTCGGTGCCTCAGTGAGGTCAAGTGTCAATGTGCCATGGCCAGTAAGGTTCTGCACCCAGTTCCATGCTATGCCTTTTGCAGATCTGTGCTTTACATTCTAAAATAGATCTGTCAAATATGAAGTTTAATGCACATATTTTAACCTCAGTATAGTCAAGTTTTGTGTCAATGTTCTACAACCAGTAATGATTTAGAAACAGTTCCTTGCCAAGCCTTTTGCAGGCTTGTGCTTTACATTCTAAATAGACTGTCAAGCAAAGACTGTCAAGCAAAAGTTTGAGAATAATAATTTAGGATTTTCTGGGTTCTGACCGCTGAGACTAATCTGACCATCTCTCCCTATTACGATTAACTAGTGCGGAAAATTAGAATTCCCGGTAAAATTAAAATTTTAAACTATTTGTTTCCTGAATTATTTATTTGTTTCACTTTTGGATATATTTATGCCTGTTGGAAGTGATATTTTCCTCCACCTTATGTAAATCTTTTTTGGTACTCGGAAGTTGATGTTTCAAACAAATACAGAAGACAATTAAAGATTATCGTGGTCGTAGTTGCTTATATCTGCTAGTGCCCATGGCTCTGTGCATTTGTTATATGATCTTGTTATATTTCAAAAAGTTCAAAGAAAAAAGAGAACCAAGACTTTGATGACTAAGCTTTTTTCTCCATTTTATTTCTTCCATTGCAGCTATGAATTAAATAGCTCCGAAGAAGAAAGACGTAAATTAAGAACCGAGAAGAGGTAAAAACTTTCAACTTCGCTTTCCTTTCTCATAAGTTAAGTTTTCAGTAATTTGAAAACAGGTTTTATCCTATGGAGTACTAATATTGCTAAATTCAACAATAAATCAACCATTTAAATAGAGTAGTCAGGTATGATTGTTAAATAAAAAACCGAAGACTCCTAAGTCCTAATAAAAGTTTTTTTTTTCCCACTCTTTGATCAAGTTTCGAAATCGCATGGGGATAAGACAGCTCGAATTGATAATATATATTTATTACTAACATAGGTAGATATTTTCTTCTTAGTGTGCTTTCTAGATGGATAATGCATCTGATATACAGTTCTACTTTCAGAAAGGAATATGATAAGCTAAGGAGACGGTGTCAACAACTAATAGAGTTCAATAACAATTTGAAGGTCAACGAAGTCAGGGTAGCCAGCACGAGTGGAAATGACAAGAAACATAATCATGTCATGGGTTCTGCTGACACTGAAGAGGACAGTAGCAGGGAATCTCCTAAAAAAGAGATGAACCCTTCCGCTGAATTCTCGGATGGCATCTCAAGCGCCTTGCTGGAAAAGGATGCTGCCTCAAGAATAGCCACGGGTATTAATACTTGTAATACCGAGTCAGTAAACTCAGACTCGAACTCTGACTCCTCTGTTGAACGGAGTCAAACATTCACTTCCACAGAGAGCACAAAGGAAAAAGGTCCTCAAGTGACATCGAAGGAGAATGTTTCTAATACAGAGATTCAATTAAAATTCAATAAAAAGGAAGATTTCATCACTTGGCAGCAGATCATTCGTGTAGATGCAATCCGTGCTAACAGAGAATGGATACCATATTCTCCAACACAGGCTGCAGTATCAGATGAAAGGGCACGGAGTTTTGCCGAGGCCGTTGGGCTAAAGGAATATGATAACCTTGAGCCATGCATGATCTTTCATGCTGCTCGACTAGTTGCTCTCCTTGAAGCTTATTGCCTATATGATCCCGAAGTTGGATATTGCCAGGGAATGAGTGATCTACTTTCTCCAATAATAACAGTGATAACAGAGGACCATGATGCTTTCTGGTGTTTTGTTGGTTTCATGAAGAAGGCTCGGTATAATTTTAAGCTTGATGAGGTGGGGATCAAACGACAACTGAGTAAAGTATCTATGATCATCAAATGCAAAGATTCGCAACTCTTTCAGCACTTAGAGATGCTCCAGGCGGAGGATTGTTTTTTTGTGTATAGGATGGTAGTGGTTCTCTTCAGGAGGGAATTGACATTTGAGCAAACAATCTGCCTCTGGGAAGTAATGTGGGCAGATCAGGCAGCGATCAGGGCTGGGATTGGGTATTCTCTGTGGAGCAGAATAAGGCACTTGGCTCTGCCAACAGAGGATCTGTTGCTTTATGCCATCGCAGCGTCTATACTGCAGAGAAGGAAACTAATAATAGAAAGATACAGTAGTATGGATGAGATAATGACGGAGTGCCACAGCATGGCAGGACATCTTGATGTATGGAAGCTCCTAGATGATGCACATAACTTGGTGTTCTGTGTCCATGACAAGGTAGAAACTCCTTTCTGATTGCTGAAGCTGGAACTCTGCTAAAATTTTATCAACTTGATGCAAGAAGTAGCAATACTATAAAGACCGAAATATAAGAAATGGTATTGTGTGCTACTTTATTAGTCATTGTGTTGCTGCAGTGTCCGGCTTGTTGAAGCACCTTGTTTCCAAACTTAATTGTTTGGAATTAATCGCTTTTTTCGAATTTTAGTTTAAAAATCAAGGAAAAAATATTGTTTTTCATTTTTCTCGAATTTTAAATTAAATATTAGGAATAAAATATAATTTTATGCTTTTTTTCGAATTTTAAAAGCAATATTTATAAATAAATATTTTAAAATATTATTATTTAAAAAAATATTGAAACATGAGTGGAATTCGTTTCTCATTCATATAAGAATGGTTAATAGAAGTAACTAATGTGGCATTCCTGGCCGAGTGTGTTAGTGCGAATCGAAACTCCGTGGTTAAGCGTGTTTGGGCTGGAGCAATCTAAGATGTGTGACCCCCTGAGAAGTTTCTTTTTCCAAATTTTTTTTTTAAGTTTGCTCAAAAATATTAGCTAATAATTTTTTTCAAAATGTAAATTTTTTTCCTGGCACATTTGGATTAAAATATAATTTAATTATTTTTTACGAATTTTAAATTGAATATTTGGAAAAAAAAATATAAATTAATCGTTTTTTCAATTTTTTCCAATTTTTTTTAAAGTTTTGCTCATAAAAATGATATTTTTTTTCAAAATGAAAAATAAGTTTTTTCTATTTCCTTATGATATTAGGATTAAAATATAATTTAATAATTTTTTTCGCATTTTAAACGGATTATTTGGAAAAATAGATAAATTAATCATTTTTTTCGAATTTTAGTTTAAAAATCTGGGGAAAATAATTTTTTCCATTTTTCTCGAATTTTTAATTAAATATTAGGAATAAAATATAAATTTATGTCTTTTTTCGAATTTTAAATGCAATTTTATTGGTAGAGGTACGCAACTCTAATTGACGTCTGGCTGACATCATGCTTAGGTAGCCGCCGCATTGAGCCATTGCGGCATGTAAGGCCTGCCGCATTAACTCATTGCGGAAGGCATTTCTTTTTCAATTTTTTACAGTTTTCATTGTCATTGTTGTCACGTCGGGCGACTAGTCGCGACTAGTCGACGACTAGTCGACCTTTCGTTTTGTTCTGCTCGACTTGGAAGCTCGACTAGCTATTTGTACAGATTTCGCTCGACTTGCCTCGACTGGGTCGACTGGGTCGACTAGTCGGGGTGACTGGGTTCACCAGTCGTTCGACTAGGATTTTCTGCACTGTTTTTCTGCACTGTTTTACTTATGGATTTTCTGCACTATTTTTTCTGCACTGTTTTACTTGTTTTTTCTCTGTGGTTGTGTAGAACCTGTGCTTGTGTAGAAGAGTTTTAATGGTGGTGTAAAGAAGAAGAAGAAGAAGAAGCAAAATCAACGAGAGAGAGGATAGAGACAGTAGGGAGAAGAAGAAAGAGAAATAAAAAGAAAAAGTAGAGATAGAGACATGTGCTTTTAGATTAAATTTTGTCACATAAAGGCAACTCCACATTATAGAAAGTGATCCCAATATGCTTTCTGGCATTTTTAAAAGCAAATAAGTATATTTTAATTTGGATACTTTTGTCTTTTATTTTTTTTTGCTAAATGGATACTTTTGTCTTATTTGATCATTATCCCAATCCCATGTATAATATATATATATATATATATATATATATATATATATATATATATATATATATATATATATATATATAATCAAGATTAAAATTACAATTTCACCATAATTTCAATATCCTTGTTTTTTACAAATTTAGATTACAATCCCATTAATTATTCTTCATATTGCAACTTCAAGAGTCCAATATTTCAATCTTTATCTTCATTGTCTCATGTATTAATAAGAGAAGAAGACATGTTAGAAACATTCAAACAAATATATGTGTTATAATTACAATATTATATATATATATATATATATATATATATATATATATATATTATTTTTATTATTTATTTATTTTATACCTTATCGAAAGGCTCGACTAGTCGACGACTAGTCACGACTCGACTTGCCGGACCCTTCCATCGACTCGACTCGACTTACCGACGTGACAACCATGTTCATTGTGTTCAAATTACTTTCCCAAGATTCAAATGTTATTTTCAACTTACATTAAATTATATTTTGAATTTACAGTCCCTTTTTGTTTTTCGAATATTTGGAAAAATTTATTTAAATATGAATATTTTAAGTTAAATATTTTAAATATTTTAGGAATTTTAATATTTTGAATAATATATAATTTTATCATTTTTTTTAAATTTTAAAAGCAATATTTATAAATAAATATTTTAAAATATTATTATATAAAAAAATATTGAAATATGAGTGGAATTCGTTTCTCATTCATATAAGAATGGTTAATAGAACTAACAGGTGTGGCATTCCTAGCCGAGTGTGTTAATGCGAATCGAAACTCCGTGGTTAGGCGTGCTTGGACTAGAGGAATCTAAGATGGGTGACCCCCTGGGAAGTTTCCTTTTTCCATTTTTTTTAAGTTTGCTCAAAAAAATACCTAATAATTTTTTTCAAAATGTAAATTATTTTTTCCTGGGACATTTGGACTAAAATATAATTTAATTATTTTTTACGAATTTTAAATTGAATATTTGGAAAAAGAGATAAATTAATCGTTTTTTCAATTTTTTCCAAATTTTTTTTTAAGTTTTGCTCATAAAAATGAGATTTTTTTTCAAAATGAAAAATAAGTTTTTTATATTTCCCTAGGATATTAGGATTAAAATATAATTTAATAATTTTTTTTCGCATTTTAAATGGATTATTTGTAAAAATAGATAAATTAATCGTTTTTTTCGAATTTTAGTTTAAAAATCTGGGAAAAATAATTTTTTCCATTTTTCTCGAATTTTAAATTAAATATCAGGAATAAAATATAATTTTATGCTTTTTTTTGAATTTTAAATGCAATTTTATTGGTAGAGGTACCCAACTCTAACTGACGTCATGCTGAGGTAGGTTGCCGCACTGAGCCATTGCGGTATTGAGCTATCCGTAACGCCTCATTGCGGTAGGAGAGAGTGCAGTAGCCCTTCTCTCTCCTCCTCTATTTTCCCCTGTTCTGGTCTGTTTGAATTTTTTTTTTCACAATTTTTTTTGTCATATTTTTTATCATACCATATATTCATTTTTAATGAAATTATGGATTCAATAATTTAATAAATAGTAATCAATTATTCAATTAATCTAATTTATTAATTTGTTTTAATTATTATTACTATTACAAATATTACAAATGCATGGATTGCATATTAATACCTTACATTGAAAATTAAGATTATAATTAATAAAAATAGTTTCAAATATTACAGATTACAATTGAAACTAACGGTCAGGACAATTTCTTCTATCATGGTTTGCTCCTACCAACCCACATTTTCCGTACTTTCGTTGCTTGGTTGTTGAAGTTGACGTTTCAATACCACTTTTATATCTTGCCGCTTTCTTTCGTTCCTTAGTTTGTGACATTGGAGGATCGAATATCGGATCATGATCCCAATCATCTTGATGAAACAACTCGTCCATTTTTTCAGTCTTATCTTCTTGTGGAAAAGCATTTTCCACGTGACACTTCTCTCGCTCAATCACGTTCATCACGTAATTAAAACGTGGGACGGAACAACTACCAATAGCGCTTAAACTTTGAAATGATTTGCACAATGTACTATACCTTGATGCTTGTGATGCACCAATATTACCAAGAATGGGAGGGGTATAAGGTAGAGGTCCGGCAATTTTGTTGCCATTTTTTGTCCACCTAGACTTGATGTAATCATTCGGTATACGTATTTTTTCTTTCTTGTCTAGGTAACGGATCATGTGTTTACAAATCATCCCGGAATGTTCAAATTGCCTACAAACACATTCAATCTTTCCATCAATATGGACCGTCAACTGATAGTTTCTTCTACGATCCTCCGGCACGGTAGACTTCTCAACCAAGTACATTTTAAATAAATAACATCCACCTTTAGCTTTCTTCACGACATAAGATGTACTTTTTAGAAGCTCCTTTTGAAAACGCCTAAACATCTCTTTCGTGTAAATTTCGGATGCATGAATTTCCAAGGATGATTGCAATACTAGTCTCCTTTCCCTTTCTTCGCTCTCGTAGTCACCTTTAACCTTCCTAAGATATTGTGCCTCCAAAGCCTTTTGGGAATTCTCAATGAATTCTTTCAAACCGGTAGATGCTTTCACATATTCATCAAAAAATGCATTCATTGATTCGCTTCTAGAGGTAGTGGTCATACCGGCGGCAAAATGTGATTTTGTGTAAGCACCAATCCATTGATGTCTAATGTGATACATTTCATTTAACCAAACATGATCCTCAAGGTTGTATTTCTCGACCAATTCCTCCCATCTACCTTCAAATTTCGTGGGTGACAACGACTTGTACACACATGCATTAAAATCCGTTTTGAATTCCGGATGTTCGGTGTACAAACTAGATAACTTCTCGGGAAATTTACTACTTATATGCCATGTACAATATAAGTGTTTTGTTTCGGGCATAACCGTGGCAATAGCATTTCCCAAAGCAATGTCTTGGTCGATAATTATTGTAGTAGGAGGTTTGTTGTCAACGGCTTCCAACCAAGTTTCTAAAACCCATTTATAAGATGTCTCGCTCTCATCTCTCATGAGTACAAATCCAAACAAAATATTTTGGTAATGGTGGTTCACCCCCGTAATAAGTATGAAAGGCATACAATACCTATTCGTTCGATAAGTTGAGTCGAACGTCACCACATCACCAATATTCTTATAAGAGTTCATGCATCGAGGATCAACCCACACCAAAGCTTTAACACAATTCTCGTTATCCACATCCACTCGATAGAAGAAATGACCAAACACATTCTCTTGTTGTAATTTTCGTAACAAGACCAAGCCACACTCCGCATCACCGGAATCAAACACTCGGTGCCGAATATCCCGTTTGACATTGCGTACATCTTGATTAGAAAACCCTAAATTTTCAATGCCTCCACATGTCTCACCAAGATATTTCATCACTTTACTCATCTCGATCCCCGATTTGTTAAATAACTCAATCAATGATCGGGTGATCGGATCGATGTTGCGCGATGTTTGAAAAAATTGTCTCTTATCCGATGTTATCATGGCATGATTGTGTTTCAAATCAACCAAAGTTACCTTTCATTTGTTTACATTCACTAGTTGACATACGTACATTCGAGCACGATAATTCGTTCGTGGATCTACATCCCTAATGCGTCGTTTTCCTTTATCACGATAATCCGATTCCGGTGCTACTCTTCCACCCTTCTTACAAATAAACATACGGGATGATGGATCATGACTCCGTTGATGTCTATGAGTATTCCTAATATTATCTCGAATCCGACATTTCGACCATAATTTCTATAAAAACTTTCTGCCTCATCTAATGTATCGAAAATCATTCCAACACAAGGCACAACCTTATTAACATCTGCAAATGTAAACTCACAATTTTCGTTTCCAATATCCTCATCATCACCAATTTTTCCCATCCTAATATCCTCATCATCATTAATTTTTCCCATCCTAATATCCTCACCTCCTTCATCATCATTTTTTCCCATCCCAAATTTCTTATCTTTTTCATCATCACCATCACTAATAATTATCTTGTTTTTACCCTTTCCACCATCATTTTTTTCCCCACCAACATCATCAACATTCATTTTATCTTTATGAACATTGTAATTCACTCTACGTTTATGAACACTACTATAATAATTATCAATATCTACATCATCAACGAATAATTTATGAGAAACATGTTTTTTTAACGGGCGGCGTAACATAATCATCACCATTACGTTCACTAGATGAACTAGAAGAGCTAAATAAAAATGAAGTCATTGAGTAGAGGACTAACCTTAATTTTGGATGAATTTTTGAGCTCCAAACCATTAAAAATCGTAGGTATTTTCTGCTGTTTGAAAAGAGGAAAGTGGATATGAAAAATTCTGCAACCTTAAAGGAGACAGATTTCACGCCTGCCGCATTGTTTTATTACAGCCGGGAATATTAAATGCGAACTGCAGCAATGAAACATTTTTGCAGGTGGTTCATTTATTACCAGCCACCAACCGTAATTAATGCCGAAAAATTTGTCTGAGCCGCAAGTAAACATTGTGGCAGTAAAAACTGCCGCAAAGAGCCCTTGCGGCAGGAATTTAAGATTTTTTCTTTTTTTTTTTATTTTATTTGTAAATCTTCAAATATACCAAATAATAAACTATATTAATTTTAACTTTAAAGTATCTTTAATAATGTATTATGGATACTTTTTACATGTTATGTAGTTTAAATAATGATGGATTGACATCTACATCTCAATCTTAGATAACTGTTGAAAAATAAATCAGTATTGTAAAATTTTTTGTTATTTTTTTATTTAAAATATTCAATATAAATTTTTTCTTAACGCTTTCATTCATTTTAACTTACATTACTGTTTTATGCTATTTTTTTCATTTTTAAGAATATAATAATATATATTATTTATTATTTTCAAATTTTGACTTTACATAACATTTTTTTTCTAAATTTGTTTTAAAAATTATTTAATTAATAATTTAAATGTGTCATGGTTGGAAGTCAATCCCATGTTCATTAACTCGTCTATACACATTTTTATATGTTATTATCTATTAATTTACTATTTTTTATTAATTTTATAAATATATATCAAACTACAATAATGTAAAATAATGTGTAAGATAATGTTGCTTAAACTTGCAATAGTACAAGTTGATGGAGTGGCAAAATGTTTGTTTTATTTGGAAAAGGTCAAGAGTTCAAATCCAAAAGAATGGAAAAGATTTGTTTTAATTTACTAGTTTTTATTAATTTTATAAATAAATATATATCAAATTAATAATGTAAAATAATAAATAAATAATTTTTCTTAAATTACAAGAGTACAAGTTGGTGGTGCGGCAAAATGTTTGTTTCATTTGGAAAAGGTCAAGAGTTTGAATCCAAATGAATGGTTTTAATTTACTATTTTTTATTAATTTTATAAATAAATATATATCAAATTAATAATTTTAAATAATACATAAGATAATACTGTTTAAATTACTAGAATACAAGTTGGTGGAGTGGCAAAAGTTTTGTATAATTTGTAAAAGGTCAAGAGTTCGAATACAAACTTATGCTATGTTTTTTTAATTAAACAACTAATAAATATTGCCGCAATGAAGTGTTGCGGCAATGCTATTTTCACTACTGCCGCATTGAAGGCTTGCGGCAGTGCTGCAACAATGAAGAGTTGCGGCAGTACTGGTGGCTGTTCCAACCAACGGTGGTTGCGGACCAAACCTCACATATATATATATATATATATATATATAGGGTCTTGCTCAAACGAGAACACTCACTTATGGTGAGATATGAGATCTAATCATAGCCATACATTTTTTATATCTAAATTAAATCCTAGCCCCGCAATTAATATTTAAAATTTTATTTTTTTAATTATTCATTTAATTCAACATCATCTTCCACAATCATTTCTTCCATACTCCGATCACTATTTCCGATCAGCATCACCGGCGACAAATTTCGGCCAACCCAGAAAATCACCACCGGTAAACAGAAAATCACCACACTGCCACCACCTCCGGCCACCACGCTGGCACCACCACCAACAAAAAATCACCGACTGTAAACAAAAATCACCGCACTCCACCACCTCCGACCATCACACTACCGCCACTGCCACCAAAAAATCACCACCGGTGTACGAAAATCACCGCGACCAAACCACCACCACCTCCAGCCACCACCAACAAATCACCACCGGAGCCCAAAAATCACCACAAATGGACTGAAAATCACCACAAATAGTAGGAGGGATGGCGTTCACTAATTCGCAATCACAGATACAATTAACACATTAATCCTTCCATTGTACACAATTTATAATGCAACAAATAACTGAAAATCACCACAAATTCTCATTTAACACAGTACACCGCATTTCTTCAATTTTCGATCAAACAATCATAAAAACCTAATCACACAACAATCGAACATAAATAACTCAACACACTTACAAATTGTAAGTGTAATCACAGTACATAAATGATTAAACAAAAACCCCCAATTCATCGACACAAAAACTCTTCGATTTTCTGGATTAGCTCGGGCTGTAAACAAGTTTCCGGTGAAACAAGGCGGCGCTCCGGTGACTTTGATTAGTTGCTGATGAGGAAGCTTCTGGATTAGCTACGCCAACACCAAACACCGATTGCGAGTACAGTTGCATCCGAATAGGCCACCGTTCGGAATTTGGTGATGGTGATGGCAGGGGATTTCCGGTGGTGGTAGGGGATGGTGTCGGGAACGATGTCAGAGATGAAGGAGATAGGTGGAGATTGTTGATGGGGGTGGATGGAGGTTGTTGGTGGGGGTGGGTGTAGGGGGTAGGGGTGGGTGTGTAGGGGGTGGGGGTGTATATGTGTCGTGTGTGTCTGTGTGTGTTGGGTGCATGTGATGTGCTAAAAATATGACAATTAAATCGCAAGCACACGATCTCGTTTTAGTATTTAAGATTCGATCCACAGGGAATAATCGCGTTCCTTAATTTCTAACTTAGGCGAATTAGAACAAAAGGGTTTTCGAGCATTTTTAATTTTACTATTTAATTCCTAAAAGAAAATTTACACTATTTTTAAAGAAAGATTAAATTAATCTATTTTAAACTAAAAAACAGAATTTTGCATTTTTACTATTTTTATTTATAAGAAAATTAATCTATTTTTCTATTTCTAAATTGACTTAATTGAAAGTGAAGAAAAATAAATCACTCTAAAAAAAATTCTAAAATCGAATTAAAATTAGGTTTTAAAAAGTTTTGATTTTATACTATTTAATTAATAAAGGAAAATTTAATCTATTTAAAAGAAAATTAAACTAGCTAACAAAAATTAATTTAATCTAAAATTTCTAAGTTCAAAAATTAAGAATGGATTTTATTCTAAATATTGATTTACAGAAAATTTTAAGGAAACAAAATTAACTAATTTTATTAATCGAAATCCTTAACAAAATTTGGACATGAATCGTTTGTACATATGACTACCCAAAATAAAATTTAATGAACCAAATTACAATTAATAAACAACTCAATTGACTAGCAACTTGATAAAGAACTCAGACCTGGACTCAACGAGAAACACAGAAACGCAGCCACAGAGAATTAATCAACGGAACAAAATCCAGCTAATTAATCCAACTTGACTACTCGCAAAGCAACTCACAGAACTCGACTCGAACTAACTGAGTACCCAGAACAAACATTGGACTCGAGAGTACATAACTGTGGAACTCGCTAATGAACGAAATGGAAACACAAAACTTAAAAACTAACCACAAAACAAAATACTAGCAAAATATATCAGCAACTTATCAACAACTATACTCGAACAAAACTCGAAACCGAGCTGCGAACACTGCAACAACTCGGAACTCAAATGGGACTCAGCACAAACACAAACAAACCACAATCGTTACAACCAACAAACTCAGCCTAACATGAACTCAGAAAAACCACCATAGCAACTCGGTAGTGTAAGCCGAAAACACCACCATTTTAACAGGCAAAAACGAATTCACTACAATGAAGCTAAGGAAAAGAAAACTCGACAGCAATTTACAGAACAAACAAATCAAACAGCAACCAACAAAAATCTCATGGAAACTTGAACAATAAACTCGTAAATAAAACAAACAGCGGCAACCATTTACACTCGACTCGGTAAATCATCTAAATAGAATCACCGCAACTCAGTAGCAACTCGGTGAACAAAGCAGAAAACTCAAAACATGACTGTAGTTAACTCAGTTCCAAACTCGGAATCTGCACGAACTAAATTCCAGAAAATGCAAATAACCCAATAACACAATTAAATTACAGGCGGGTCAACTCGGCTTGGTAACTCAGCAATCGAACAACAACAATTTTAATAAACGAACAGAAAACAGTGAACTAACAACCATAAGAATTCAAATTCGGAAGAAAAACAACGGAGAATTCAAAGCCACAAACCCAGTCGACTCAGTGATTCACAAAGTATCATTCGAAACTTAATATTTGAGAAACAACTCGAAACCACACAACTCGAATTACTAAAAACGAACTGAGATTTGAATAAAAAGAAAAAGGTTTTGCGGAATTGAATAACAGAAGGGGAAATGGGTTTGTAGAGAAGGGTCGTGGTAAAGAAACGGGGAAGGGGAAATCGCAGCTAAAGGGAAAAAAACGAGGAAGAGAGGGAATGAGGAGAAGGAGAGAGAGAAGTGGAAGAGATTTGAGAAAGATAGAGATAAGTGTTGTTGAAGGTTTGAAGAGAAGAGAAAAGGGGACGGAGGGGAGGGGATGAAGTCGCAGGGGATTTCAGCTTGTAGTGACGAAGAGAGTAAGAAACAAGGCTGGGTCTTGTTTATGTTTGTGTTTGGGCCACAACGAAAACAGAGGATTAAACTGGGTATTCGGATAAAACGGGGGAATGAAATAAAATGGGCTGGGTTTGATACTTTTACTAAAATAGAGGAGATGAACTACTACAGAACAAACAAATTTCAGCAGAAGAAAAAAAAATATGTATATAAGAAAAATTAAAGTTGTTTACAAGAATTACAAAGAAAAATTGTAACTATAAATTTAGGAGTGTTCTAATACTAATGCTAAAAAATGGGTTCTTGAGCTAAAGGGTTCTTGTTGCAATGAGAAAATGAGGGTATTTATAGAAAATAATTGAGGATTTTGGTTGGTGTGGATTAATCCCCACCATTCATTTTGTTTGGTGTGGTTTAATCCTAGCCATCCATTTTTCTTTGCACCACTCCCCCTTCTCTTTCCTTTTCTTCTAATTTGGTCCTTCTTTTTCTTCTTTTTCTCTTCCTTGACATTTATTTCTTTATGAGAAAAAGGCATTTTGGCTGGCTATCTTTTTTGTTTTTGGCACTTGGATGGCTGAGAATAATTTTTGACATTTTGTCTGGCTGTAATAAATTTTTTAAGCACTTGAGGGGCTTCCGTTAA
This sequence comes from Saposhnikovia divaricata, assembly GCA_036435485.1. NCBI lineage: Eukaryota > Viridiplantae > Streptophyta > Magnoliopsida > Apiales > Apiaceae > Saposhnikovia > Saposhnikovia divaricata. Next base: position 45,166,022 of record CM071594.1, on the reverse strand, counting down.
AACGATAGTAACGCCGTCTAAACATCAGGGATAAAATTGTCTTTTCAGCATGGGCTTTACTTTATATTATTTTCCTCTCAATTATATCTAATAATCCCTAATCCCCCCCAAAATCCCTAAATCCCTCAATTGGCGACTCGGTTTGGCGTTTGAAAATTTTGCAGAACTCGGGTAAGTAGCTACGTAATTCTTATTTTTACGTATCGGTTTATTTTCAATCACTCAATAATATATTTGCTAATTGTGGACATGGTATCTCACATTTGTAGGATGATATTTCAAAAATACAGCAATGCAATGAGTGAACTATCGCTTGGGATCATGGAGCTGTTAGGGATCAGCCTGGGAGTAGGCCGTAGCCATTTCAAGGAATTCTTCGAAGAAAATGAATCAATAATGAGGCTAAATTACTACCCGCCATGCCAAAAACCAGAGCTTACTTTAGGAACAGGGCCTCATTGTGATCCTACGTCACTAACCATTCTTCACCAGGACACTGTTGGTGGCCTGGAAGTGTTTGTGGACAACCAATGGCAATCCATTCCCCCTAATCTCAACGCTTTTGTTGTTAACCTTGGCGACACATTCATGGTAACTACATGCAACTTCTAGTGTAACATACTTAACATTACTGCAGTTAGTCACAATCACTCGTTTATCGTTCTATCGAACACGAAGTACTTGGTATTTTTGGTTGTTTCTACATGTTGAATGTGTAATAATATCATAATTAAATATTAGCTATTACATATTTAAGTAACGATAGCAGCCGAGCATATTTAACATGTTATGTGTCTGTGTCCTAGCCAATTGTAGTTAAATATTTGAATGGCCTATTCTCTTTTTCTTTTTTGGCGTTTGATCCCTATATCCCTAGTTAAGTATTGGGGTAGTGTATATTTATTTGCTGCAAAACTGACTGTTGGAACATTAATTACCGAAAATATCCCTGTCATTTTCAAGTTTTGGGGTTATATTCTAACGGTACTTGACGGAAGCCCCTCAAGTGCTTAAAAAATTTATTACAGCCAGACAAAATGTCAAAAATTATTCTCAACCATCCAAGCGCCAAAAACAAAAAAGATAGCCAACCAAAATGCCTTTTTCTCTTTCTTTATTTTTCTATTTCTTCATTGTTTCTTGAATTTCCTGAAATGCAACAAAATAATTTATTAAAATATGAATTCAAACAATAAATAGGTAATAAAAATATGCAAAAATATGAACTTATCAAATGCCCCCATACCTATCTTTTGCTCGTCCTCGAGTAAAACACAAAGACAAATGCAGAATGAAAAACCTATACTCACTGTCGTAGGAATCACGGGTAATTTTAGGTTTACCAACCCGTTAAACTCATAGACGATCTCTACAAGAGGAGTTTTGTCTCCTAAGGGTTTACAGAAGATATACCCATAAAATCTTTGAGATAAGTCAGCAAGTATCCAACTTTCCTCTTTCAACCTAGCTTTCATTGGTGTCAACAAAACAATTTTGTAGGAAAATATATGCTTTAAAGATTATTATAATAATAGCCAAGTTATAGGTTCCCACAATCCACATGATTAGACTCTAAAAATTTACAAAAAATCCCAAGGTGTGCAGTGAATTTAAGGCCTATGATGGATAAAGTGCATACGAACATTTTCTCTTTTCAACCAATATTGAACTGACCCAAGCCAAACTTTACGTTCTTAGTAGTTAGACCGACCGTGCAATGGTTGAGGTCCCAAAAGACTTTTGCATCAATACCCATTTAGCGAGTTTTAGGTCAACAATCCCAGATCACAAAGGACCTTAGGTTGCTAGGCACAAAGTCCCCTCGGACTTACTTACTCGGGTTATCAATGAGCCCAACCTAGCCGATTTTCCTATTAAGAATTTATTATTACAAAATTACACTAGCATTCAACAATTACAAACATTTATTGACTCTTTTTCTTTTTTTTTTCTTTTTTTTATATGACACTATAGGAACCAAATTTCGCAAAGGTTTGATTCGACATTGTTCTAACATGTGGGTTCTCTCTCAGGTATCGAATAACATCCTTATACAATCATTCCATCAAAGGTCTTGTGCAAATGTGTCGTCTTGGTCTTTTAAGCAAAAATTTGTTCGACACAAGTTTCATGAGGAAAACCTTACCTGACTACGTGCAAATTATCTAAAGGAATTATACATATAATTTTCGAAAAATAGTCAACACCAACTAGTTCTAAAATTTAAAGAGTGGGAAGGACAACTAAGCTAAAATATCTCTATTTTTGGATTTTTCAAATTTTTTAATTTTTTTGGATTTTCAATTTTATGTATTTACACTAAAACCTCCCTCATACCTAAATCATGCATTGTCCTCAATGTATGCAAAATGAATGAGAATAAAAGAGAGAGGAGGAAATAGCTGATAAGGGATGACGAAGAATGACAAACTTCGAAAAACAAGAAAGAAAACAACTCACACGCACAAATCCTCCCCCATACCTGAATTTCAAGAGGGGAGGTAAAAGAAGAAAAATCGACTTAGCCGATGCCGGTAAGAAACTTTGGGTGAAGTTATGAGAAAAGATCAAGACATATTTGAAAATTTTGATTAGAACAGTCTTTCTCAATCAGTGTGGCATCATGCAACCTATTAGAACAAGAATCGCTAGTGTTCACCCTAAACCAACTTGAGGCTTCTTTATTTTGTTTAAGCAGATTAGGGACAATGAAAGTATTGTTATGGGTTGAATCACTAGGAATGACAAAAGATGAGGGTCCGGTTCCTCCTAAAGGTTGTTGATCAAACTCGGGATGATAAACAATCAAGTCAAATGCAGGTGGATGTGGTGCGACGGGACTCTCAACGACAAGCTCACTACTAACAATCTCGGATGGGGTCTCCCACGGAGAACAAATCGCATCTAACTCTCTCAGCATCTCTTTCGAAGTCATATCTCTCAATGAATCAGCATACTCTCGAGTAGACTCTTGGTTGACTTTGAAATCCTCAACGATAAGGGACTATGAAAGGCATATGACTCAGCCTATTTGTAGTTCGAGGATCCTAATCCAATTAAACTAGATTGTAATAAGTAAATAATATCAACTGTCACAGGAATCTCAAAAGATGATAACCGTCAGAAGAAAAATCAACAAGTCAATCTATAGTTTTGATGTTTTACACTGGAAGAAGATTCAAATATCTGATCAGGCCTCAAGGTAGCATTGAAACAAGTGGATTCATTTAAGAAGACAGAGATTTCTATTAGTGACAAGAAACAATTTCAGTACCGAATGATTGATGAGAGTGAAGAGTATAAAAAGACCATAGTGTTAAAAGTCCGATGAAGAACAGAGATTGGAGTTAGTCGTTCATGAACCAGACAGTACATCGAACGTCAACATCATGCCAGTGTATGTTCCTTATTATAATTACGTGGTTTTCAGCGGAATATTGACTATTAAAGAATTTATATTAATTCTATTTTAATTGATTAAGTCAAGTAATTAAGTTAATAAATAAATTAATTCTATCAGAATTAATATATTTGTTAAAGTGATTATTAGATTAATTAAATAAGAATTAATATGAAAAAGGATTAATTAGTTAAATGATTTTTTATAAGTCATTTAATTAATTATAAACAGAAAAATATGATGATATAACTATCAAACTGATAGTTACACCGATAGTCATATTCAGTTTATAAAGGAGATAGTCATATTCAGTTTATAAAGGAGATAGTCATATTCAGTTCAAAGGAGATAGTCATATTCAGTTCAAAAGAGATAGTCATATTTCATTCAATTGGTAAGTTATACCGAATGTTATATTCATTTGGTAAGTCATACCGAATGTTATATTGACTAGTTAAGTTATACCGAAAGTTATATTTAAGCTGGACAGTCATATTACATTGATTTGATAGTCATACCGATTGTCATATTAGTGTAAAATGATTGTCATATCAGTTTAAATCAAGTAATATGACTATGGCTGTGTATATAAGGCAGAGGAATGCAGAAGGTTCAGAACCAGTCGAGCAAAACAAGAAAAATTCACACAGCAGCTATTTTCTCTCTCTCTCAAGCTCAAGAACACCTTCAAATTTAATTCTGTAAATTCAAGTTCATCTCAGTTGTAATATCCTATCCATTGGAACTTGTTTACTTGTGATTCTTGTACTACTAGCGAATTAAGTTTCCTAGTTCACAAATTGATATCTTGATTTTATTAACTAAATTAGCAAAGTTCATGTTGAATTTTCTAATTAGTTATTAATTACTTGATAATCATTTGGACTGATTTTGTAACACCCCTCAAGTTAATATATTGCTATATTCAACTTGAAATTTGTGTTATATTATTCCGCACAAAAATATTCGTTTAAGGCAAAATTATTTAACGAATAAATTTTGAGAAAATGGTATAGATTGTATTCAACCCCCCCTTCTACAATCTTATCGGACCTAACAATTGGTATCAGAGCCTATTGATTGATACACAAATCAAGATCCTATTTTTACTCAATCAAAAATTAAGTTCGAATTTTTAACTCTCTTAAAAATTCATCATGTCGGCCAAAGGCAATGTTAAAATTCCTATCTTTAATAAAGATAATTATGATATGTGGAAAAACAAAATGGAGTTATTTCTTGATGTAGCAAACCCAAGATTTTTGTGGGTTTTGGAAAATGGACCAGTAACTCCCATGCAACATGATACTGAAACAGTTGTAAATGGAACTGTAACAGTCCCTACCAAATCCTATCCAAAGGACCCTAAGAACTATACCTCTGAAGATAAGGAGGAAGCTGGATTGGATAAAAATTTGAGACTCATTCTATTGGATTCCCTAGATGCTGTAATGTATAGCCATGTGAGAAATTGTAAAACTGCTAAGCACATCTGGGAAACTATTGAGGTCATTAATGAAGGGACTGATGAAGTCAAGGAAAATAGACTGCAAATTCTAACTTCTGAATATGAACACTTTAGAGCTGGCCCTAATGAAGGCATTCAGGAAGTGTTCGAAAGGTATAACAAGATAATCAACAACTTGCAAGTTCATGGCAAGCAGTATACTCAGAAGGAGATCAACATGAAGTTTTTACTAACTATGCCTACTCACTTGGAGCATAGAATCACTGCCATCAGAGAATCTAGAGACTTAACTCAGGTTGCTCTTGAAAGGCTGTTTGGTGTTCTGAAAACATATGAATTAGAACAAGTACAGCAAAAGGAATTCTATGGCAAAGGCAGAATGACAAATTCTTCTACAGCTTTAGTGGTTGAGGTTCCTAAGGAAGTGGAAACGAGAGTTGTTCAACCTATCAGTTTCAACAAGGAACAAACTGAAGTAGAACTTGGCCAAACACCAGCTACTCAGGATGGTGGAGAATTTTATTCACTTGAAGAGCTGGATCAATTGGAAGATGAATCTATGGCAATGATGGTGAGACAATTTAGTAACTTCAGATTCAGAAGAAATCAAAGTTCAGGTTTAAGTCAAATAACAGATTTCAGAGAGGAGGTTCTTCATCCTCTAGTAACAGGGGAGGTTATAAAACTGGAACTGTTGACAGAAGCAAAATCCGTTGTTTCAATTGTAATGAGTTGGGACATTTTGCTACTGAGTGTCAGAAACCCAAGCAAACACAGAAGAAAGATTATGCTTCTGAAAAGAAGAAAAGTGGAAGAGCTTATGTGGCTGCTGGTAAAAGCTGGGATGATACAGATAGCGAAGATGAAGAATATGGAAACTTTGCGTTGGTGGCAAATGCTGAATCTTCAACTTAATATACCACACCGAATGCTCCTCGACAGCACATGAACAGGAACAATAATGTTCAATCTAAGACTGCTTTTCCTCCTCAAGTTAGGAGAGAGACATTTGCACCTAAGACTAAACAAAAGATTACCAAGAATGTCTACCAGGTCAAATGTCCAGTCAATGACACAAGTGTTACTGCTGGGAGAGAAACATGGATACCCAAGACTAAACAAAAGATTTTCAAATCTGTTTATAAGGTTAAATGTTTATTGACTAAAGAGGTTAAACTTAAAAATGTTGTTTTGCCTGACAAAGGTCAATACTTTAAATACGCAGGACCCAATCAAATTTGGGTCCCGAAGAAGGTTTAACTCATTTGTCATTGCAGGGTATTGAACAGGTTAATCGAGTAACCTGGATCTTGGACAGTGGATGTTCAAGGCATATGACTGGAGATAGAACCCTGCTGACAAATGTGGTGGAGAAGGACGGCCCAGTAGTTACCTTTGGAGATAACAGCAAAGGTAGAACTGATGGATATGGCAGACTTGAAGCTGGAAATGTTATCATTGATGAAGTTTCTTTTGTGAAAGGACTTGAGCACAATTTGCTCAGTGTCAGTCAATTCTGTGATAAAGGTTATGAAGTTCATTTCAACAAGAAGAATTGTCTAATTTCACACAAGAGACATGAAAAGCCACAACTGACAGGAGTTAGAAAAGGCAATCTGTACGTAGCCAATATGAATTCAGGAAGCACTGAAGAAGTCACTTGCTTCTACACTAAAGCATCTAATGATGAGAGTTGGCTATGGCACAAGAAACTTTCTCATCTTAATTTCAAGACAATGAATTCTCTGGTCAAAAGAGAATTGGTGAGAGGTTTGCCTTCAATGGAATTCACTCAAGAAGGTCTGTGTGATGCATGTCAAAAGGGCAAGCTAAAAAGGGCAAGTCACAGGAGCACTGATACATCTTCAATAACTGAACCATTACAATTACTTCATATGGATTTGTTTGGTCCAGTTAATGTGATGTCTATGTCAAGGAAGAGATATGCTCTAGTGATTGTTGATGATTTTTCAAAATACACATGGGTTCTGTTTTTGAATTCTAAAGATGAGACTCCACAACTGGTGATTGATCACATCAAGTTAATTGAGCGAGATTCTACGTATCCAGTGAGAGCTTTAAGATCTGACAATGGAACTGAATTCAAGAATGCAGTTCTAAATGACTTTTGCACTGAGAAGGGTATAACCAGACAATATTCAGCTCCAAGAACTCCTCAGCAAAATGGGGTAGGAAAGAAAGAATAGAACCTTGATTGAAGCTGCACGTACTATGCTAAGTGAATCAAGGCTTCCATTGTACTTTTGGGCTGAAGCCATCAATACTGCGTGCTATACCCAGAATCGAACTCTAATCAATAAAGATCAAATGAAGACACCCTATGAAATTATGGCTGATAAGAAACCTTCACTCAAATACTTTCATGTATTTGGGGCAAAGTGCTTTGTGCTTAAAGAAGGTGATGATCAAGGTGGTAAATTCGATACCAAAGCATTTGAAGCAATTTTTATTGGTTATTCAATGAGAGCATACAGGGTGTATGTGATTGATGAACAGAAGATGATGGAAAGTGTCAATGTAACATTCGATGACACTAAACTCCCTAGTATCCAAACTGAGAATCCATCTGAGAAGCTATCTTTCGATGACATGACAAATACAGATTCAGATGATGACAATGCACCTGAGATTTTTGCTGATGCTAATGACAACAATGATGATCAGGGTAATGGTGATGAAATCAATGATAGTAGTCAAAATTCCCCTGACTCTAATAATCAATCATCATCTAGTCAACCTGGCAACAACTCAGGGGGAGAAAATGAAGGGTCAACTGGTCACACACAACATCCCAATGAAGGTCAAGGTGAATCATCAAGATCTAATCTTCCTAGACAGAGTGTTTGGAATAGAGCTCATCCGTTTGAGTTAATCATTGGTGATCCAGTTGTTGGTGTAAAGACTAGAAGAGCTCTTCAGAATCAATGCAATTATTCAGGGTTTCTATATGAAATGGAACCTAAGAAAACTGAAGAAGCTCTTACTGATCCTGATTGGGTGATTGCTATGCAAGATGAACTCAATCAATTTAAACAACAAGAAGTTTGGAAGCTGGTACCCAGACCTACAGACAGACCAGTAGTTGGCACAAGGTGGGTATTCAGAAACAAACTTGACGAAGATGGCACAGTGACGAGAAATAAAGGAAGACTGGTAGCAAAGGGTTACTCACAATCTGAAGGCATTGACTATGATGAGACCTATGCTCCAGTGGCTAGACTTGAGGCCATAAGAATATTCTTGGCATTTGCAGCATTTTCAAACTTTAAAGTTTATCAAATGGATGTCAAGAGTGCTTTCTTGAATGGCAAGCTAGATGAAGAGGTTTATGTAGAACAGCCCCCTGGCTTTGAAGATCCAGATTTAATTGACTATGTCTACTTCCTTTTCAAGGCTGTCTATGGTCTTAAGCAAGCACCAAGGAAATGGTATGACACTCTCTCTGAATTTTTACTTGAAAATGATTTTGTTAGAGGTGTCATAGACAAAACTCTCTTTACAAAGAAACATAAGAATGATACAATTATAGTCCAAGTCTATGTGGACGATATAATATTCGGGTCTACTAATGATCTTTTGTGCAAAAAATTTGCGAAGTTAATGCAGGGTAGATTTGAAATGAGCAAGATGGGTGAGCTGAAGTTCTTTCTTGGATTGCAAATAAGTCAAAGGACAGATGGAATATTTATCTGCCAATCCAAGTATGTCAAAGAGCTTCTCAAGAAGTATCAAATGGAGGACTCTTCTTCAGCAAAGACACCATCATCCACAGCTGTCAAATTTGGAGCATGTGAAAATTCTGCCAAGGTAGATATCACAAGCTACAGAGGTATGATAGGCTCATTACTTTATCTTACTGCGAGTAGACCTGATATTATGCATGCTACGTGTTTGTGTGCAAGGTTCTAATCGGATCCTAGAGATATTCATCTCATTGCTGTTAAAAGAATTCTGAGATATCTTAAGGGTACGCCTAACCTAGGCATCTGGTACCCTAAAGATTCTGGTTTTAATCTTGTTGGATATACAGATTCTGACTATGCAGGAAGTGTTGTGGATAGAAAAAGCACATCTGGGAGTTGTCAATTCCTAGGTGGTAGACTAGTTTCCTGGTACAGCAAGAAACAACAGACAGTTTCCAACTCAACGGCTGAAGCTGAATATATAGCTGCTGGAAGCTGTTGCGCACAGATTTTGTGGATCAGGAATCAGCTGAGAGACTATGGCTTTGTGCTTGATAAAATTCCAATTTTATGTGATAATACAAGTGCCATAGCAATCTCTAACAATCATGTGCAGCACACAAGGACAAAGCATATTGACATCAGGTATCATTTTATTCGAGAGCATGTCATGAATGGTACCGTGGAGTTATTTTTTGTACCCACGGAAGAACAAACAGCAGATATTTTTACTAAGTCTCTTGACGAATCCACATTTACCAGAATTGTTGGTGAATTGGGTATGTTAAACAGTCCTAGTAATTAAACTGGTTAATATCTGAGGTTTGATCTTTAATAATTTACAAGTGATTGATGTGTTAATATTTGTTATTAAATCACTTGTATAATTATTTTATCATCTTATACCCTTGCTTATTTCATCTTAAATCATTGTTATTATCTTCTGTACATATTTTTAATTACTTATTATATTTTTAGTTTAATTCATTTTCTTTGAAAATATTCTTCTCGAATTTTACAAGCTGTAATTTATGAGAAATCTATTTTTCTTGAAAATGTTATTGTTTTTAATTCAGCTTGATTATTTTTGTTGATTAAATAAATCATAGTTTCTTTTTGAATAATTTTCTATATGGAAATTGTTTTATTAGAAAATTTATAGATTTATTAACTCATCAGAAATAATTATGTAAATATGTAGTATAACTATTTGGTTTTATTTTATTTTATTTGATTTGTAATGTTTGTCCTTCTGTTATTAATGTTTGATTTCGTAAAAGGGACTGCATATGATCGTTTTTATAATTTTTATTAGGTTTTATAATTTTAGTATAAATTAATTTGCTATTTTTTGTTTATGTAAATTATTAATGTAATTTTCTTGATTAAAATTCTGTTAATATTTTGTTTTTAGTTAGTTATATTAACTGATTTGTTAGAATATAACTATCGGTATAACAATCTCCTTGATTGTTATATTCGAACTTGTGATTAGTTATATTAGTTTTAAATAGTGTAATATAACTTAGTAATAAATTAGATATAACTTTGTTTTTGTTTGTTGTTTAAATATAACTGTTAAAATAGTTTATAGTTATATTGTGTTTTTATAGTAATATAACTATCGGTATAACTAAGATTTTATTGTTATATTGAGTGTTTTTCGGTAGTTATATTAGAGATTAACTGCGATATAACTTACAGCCTAGGGTAGTCATATTACGTTTTAAACGTAATATAACTATCGGTATGACTATCACCCGATAGTCATATCACAGTTATTTGATATATATTAGCTAAGTTATATTTGTCAGTTATATCTCAGTGGTTGTCATATTGACGTGTTAAGTCACTCAATACATTCGAACGGTATACACACATATACACACATAATTCGAACGAATTGGTGTCGAATTTCTGCCTCGAATCTTACTCAAAACACGTTTCTAAGGATCATTCTTGATTACCCAGTCTATAATCTTCATAATCAAGGTTAAAAATGTAAGATTTGATCGAGTTTTGAGTTTTTGAGTTTGAAAAAGTTCGAATTTTTGATCTAAAAATCCGAACAAATGGTGGTGATTTTGTAAAAACTAAAATTACATGTGTGTTTGTATTGCAATCAAGATCTTTGTCTAAATTTTTCAGAATTTTTGATAAAGATTTTGATTTTTCGAATTTTTATTTATTTATTAATTCGAATTTGGTAATTTAATTGGGTTAAATTGTTGAATTTTGCAGATTTATTAATTTTAATCCCTGATTTGCAATGGCTGGTGCTTATAATAATTTTGAACTTGTGAATCACAATTATATTGGATATTTTAATCCCGAGGATTGCCCAGTGGATCGGTTCAAGTCCTGGATAAAGTTTCTAAACGAGCAAAATCTCTGTAGTCACTCTATAACTGCAAATGTTCCAATGAAATTTGGTCCACTCAAATTAATGTGTACTACAGCTGTCACAGATGAAAGGTCATTTTCATTCGATTTTAATGGCCAGACATATACAGTGGATGAATCTGTCTTCAATGCTGCTCTGGGGCTTCCTACTGAACGATTTGCTGAATTGCCTTCAAATGATGAGTTGACTCAATTTTTCACAAATATCAACTATCATGGTCAACTGAATCTGAAACGACCACTCAAAAGCAATCTTGTTCAAGAATGGAATATCTTCTTCGAGATCATAGCAAAGGTGTTTGCTAATTCTACAAAGAGTAACAATACTGTCATTACAGGTATGTTACAGTCAATTGGTTTCTCAATTGCTCACAATAGAAGAATCAATTTTGGCAGCTTGATATGGCCTATTCTGCTGAATCGATTGACGAAGGCTACAAAGAACTTTGGAAAAGGTAAACCGGTTAAGTGTCATTATCCTCGATTTTTGACACTAATTTTTAATCATCTAATGCCTAAGGATCAACCTGCTCCGTTTCCAAATGATCGAATTCAATGGTCTGGTAAACCAAACAAGAAGTTCTACACCAGGCTGGACACTTCTAAGGTCTTGTTGCATATTCCTGTAGTCATAACACCTTATATGTCTACATACATTTGCCAAATGTCATGCCACAGCCAGATGCTGAGGTACCTTCAATTCAACAAGCTCCACAGCCTGAAGCAGAACAAGTTCTAGTACATCAACCTGATTCTGAACCCTTGAATGTTCTTGAACATCAACTTCCAGTGGATCAACACACTCAGAATGAAGATGATGTACATGTCAATGATCAGGTATTTGACTCAACTCCGCTACAATCTCAATATCTTTCTGATAGTCAAATGATTGTGAGAAGTGACCAAGGGGTTGTAGATCCACAACCTTTATCCCAGGTCAATGCACCAAACACTGATCCTAAATTCTCCAAACACTATCGTAGAAAGAAATTGTCATTCAAAAGAGCTGTTCCTAGTAGTGATGTTGTGAGTGAAACAGATTTGCCATCACAAAAGAAAAGTAAAACCATGTCAAAGGCAATCTTAAACCCATTCATTCCTTCAAGCTCACCCCTGTTACTCACAATGGGGGAAGATATTTTCGCACATGAAGCTGAACACATTGTTATGCAAGTAGAGCAAGTTACAGTGCCTGCCATTGTTACGGCAGAAGAACCTTCACAGGTTGATCGGGATTTGCGAAATCCCATTGCACCACCACTGACCTTCCAAGAGGAGGCTAGGGTGATCTCTAGTGCAGGTACAATGGATGCAGCTCAGGATAATGAGAGGAGTGATGTGAGAATTACTTCAAATCTGAGTGAAACACCAGCACGTGAGGTGAGTGATACTCAGAGAGCTGTTGAGGTGAGAGCACACAATGACACATACACTTTATCTCTCATTACTCAACTCAATCAGATGAAAGAAAGTCTTGCTCAAGCTGAAGAGGACAACAAAAACTTGAGGTTTGATATGGACAACATGAGAACTATCTTCAACAACAAAATCAATGCACTTAAACTCTCTCAACAACAAGCAGTTGAAGACTCTGGAGATGTCACAGTGGCTCAAGATCTTATTATATCATTTATGGCTAATCAGATTGAAGATCTTCAGAACAACATAAATGAAAATCACTTAACCACTGAACATCGTCTCAGTCAGATTGAAAATCAAAGTGATCATCAAACAAAGGGGTTGAGACACTTATATAATATCATCAGCAGAACTTACTCACTTACAGCAGAAGAAAAGAAATTCTTTGGAGGTAGTGATGGAAGTGACCCTGGAGCTGGTACAAGTCACAAGACTGTAGAGGATTCCTCAACTAAGGGGGAGAAATCTAGAGGGGGAGGAAGTGCAAGTAAAGAAAAAAATGAAGATAGGAGTGAAGGGAAGAAGACAACTCATCAAGCAGCAGAACAGGAAGATGATGATATAGAAGGTTTTTACTATACAGGTGAACCTGATATTGATCTGTTTGCTGACTTACAGTTTCCTGATGTGGGTGAAGAATTTGATGAACCAGATCTCAGTTTTTGGGATGATGAAGAGCAAATAATTCCTGATTCTGTTGAAACACAACAAATGAATTTTGAAGCAAACAAAGAACTCGAACAGAATGAAGCTAATCAGGCTATGAGAGAAGAAAGACTCAAGAAGACACTTGAACAGTTAGCTCATAATGAGAGACTTCAAAAGGCAGAACAGGAAGCACTTCAAAAGCAACATGCTCAGAAGCTGGAAGCTAGGAAGATGTACATCAAGTACAAAAATGGTGATAAGTGGGAACGTGCTCAAAAGGTAATTGACTCACCACAAACTTCTGACTATGATGATCGTCGGATGATTGCTATTTTTGAAAGCTTTAAACCCTATACATGATATGTATTTGAAAGCTTTAAAGACAGAAATTGTGAGAATAACCACTGCATCTGATCCTAAGAATGGTGAGCTACTTATTTTTGTTGAATGTCATAAGCTCGGATCTCACAAAGTATCGCTTCAGTTCTTCTATGATAGATCCCTGTCAGAGCTTTGGGTGTTGAGACCAAAAGTAAGAACATCTTCTGAACTAGGCATACTGCTTCATGAAAAGTTTCAAGAGTTTGCTGAAAGAGCTGGTCCTGAAGTTATAAATGACCCTCCACAAGTTAAAATTCTTAAGGGAGAAGTCATTCATACTGTTAATCTTCAGACAGACGAATTGTATACACACCTTGCCAGACACTTGGTATATGTTGAATATGCTCTTCGAAATCATGGTTTTGCATCACAAGAAAAGATTGAAGCTGCAAATCATATTCGATCCTATGCTCAGACCAACATGAAGAAGTACAAGCAGTATCAAGGTGAGTTAAGAAAGAAACTTGGAATACCACTGGTCTATCCTACAGATGTGTCATCCAGAAGGGAATTACTTGTTGATTCAGAAATGATCAAGAATTTACCTGATATGGATGAACAAGAAGAAGGAGAAATCAATGAGAAAGATAGTGGTAAATGAAGATTAGCTCTACAAGTTATATCATTAGAGCTTTGATAGAACAAGATAGGATAATTGTCTTATATGATCAGTCTAGAGGATCATCTATCTTGTATTTATCTCTTCTGTTTGAATCTGGATAATGTTAATATAAACCAGAACTTTTACATTATTTACTTAGCATTTAAAGTATTTTCTTTTACTTGTTTAATTGGGATTAGTTGAAGAATCCTCTAGGTATTTGCTTGTTATTGTATAACAAACAAATAGGGGGAGATTGAAAGGCATATGACTCAGCCTATTTGTAGTTCGAGGATCCTAATCCAATTAAACTAGATTGTAATAAGTAAATAATATCAACTGTCACAGGAATCTCAAAAGATGATAACCGTCAGAAGAAAAATCAACAAGTCAATCTATAGTTTTGATGTTTTACACTGGAAGAAGATTCAGATATCTGATCAGGCCTCAAGGTAGCATTGAAACAAGTGGATTCATTTAAGAAGACAGAGATTTCTATTAGTGACAAGAAACAATTTCAGTACCGAATGATTGATGAGAGTGAAGAGTATAAAAAGACCACAGTGTTAAAAGTCCGATGAAGAACAGAGATTGGAGTTAGTCGTTCATGAACCAGACAGTACATCGAACGTCAACATCATGCCAGTGTATGTTCCTTATTATAATTACGTGGTTTTCAGCGGAATATTGACTATTAAAGAATTTATATTAATTCTATTTTAATTGATTAAGTCAAGTAATTAAGTTAATAAATAAATTAATTCTATCAGAATTAATATATTTGTTAAAGTGATTATTAGATTAATTAAATAAGAATTAATATGAAAAAGGATTAATTAGTTAAATGATTTTTTATAAGTCATTTAATTAATTATAAACAGAAAAATATGATGATATAACTATCAAACTGATAGTTATACCGATAGTCATATTCAGTTTATAAAGGAGATAGTCATATTCAGTTTATAAAGGAGATAGTCATATTCAGTTCAAAGGAGATAGTCATATTCAGTTCAAAAGAGATAGTCATATTTCATTCAATTGGTAAGTTATACCGAATGTTATATTCATTTGGTAAGTCATACCGAATGTTATATTGACTAGTTAAGTTATACCGAAAGTTATATTTAAGCTGGACAGTCATATTACATTGATTTGATAGTCATACCGATTGTCATATTAGTGTAAAATGATTGTCATATCAGTTTAAATCAAGTAATATGACTATGGCTGTGTATATAAGGCAGAGGAATGCAGAAGGTTCAGAACCAGTCGAGCAAAACAAGAAAAATTCACACAGCAGCTATTTTCTCTCTCTCTCAAGCTCAAGAACACCTTCAAATTTAATTCTGTAAATTCAAGTTCATCTCAGTTGTAATATCCTATCCATTGGAACTTGTTTACTTGTGATTCTTGTACTACTAGCGAATTAAGTTTCCTAGTTCACAAATTGATATCTTGATTTTATTAACTAAATTAGCAAAGTTCATGTTGAATTTTCTAATTAGTTATTAATTACTTGATAATCATTTGGACTGATTTTGTAACACCCCTCAAGTTAATATATTGCTATATTCAACTTGAAATTTGTGTTATATTATTCCGCACAAAAATATTCGTTTAAGGCAAAATTATTTAACGAATAAATTTTGAGAAAATGGTATATATTGTATTCAACCCCCCCTTCTACAATCTTATCGGACCTAACAGACTAAATCTCACATTCCTTAAAGATAGACCAAGTGACAAATTTATTGACAACATTAACCCCTGTTGATTGTTCATAAAGCTCATTGGGTTCTTTTCCGACATTGAAAATATTAAGGTCAATGGTCATGTTACCGAAAGTGAGTTTCATCGAGCCATTCCTACAATTGATCAAGGCATTGGATGTAGCAAGAAAAGGTCTTCCTAAGATGACAGGAATTTAGTTCTTAGGATTTGTGACGGGTTGAGTCTCGAGGACAACAAAATCAACCGGGAATATAAAATCATCAATTTTAATCAAGACATCTTCAATTAATCCCCTGGGCATTTTTATAGAACGATCGGTAAGTTGAAGAGTCATATTGGTCTTTTTGAGCTCGCCTAAACCTAGGGCTTGATAAACGGAAAATGGAAGCAAGTTCACACTAGCGCCTAAGTCAAGTAAAGCCTCGTCCACGAAAGTATTACCTATGATACATGAAATGGTTGGACAACCGGGGTCCTTGTACTTCACGGGAATTTGGTTAGAAAGAATTGAGCTCACTTGGGACGTCAAGAAGGCTTTCTTATGGACTTGGGTGGTTCGTTTATGGGTACACAAATCTTTAAGACACTTTGCATAGGAGGGAACTTGTTGAATCATGTCTAAAAGAGGAATGTTTATCTTGACTTGTTTGAAAACTTCCAAAATATTTTCTACTTGAGGCAATTGTTTGTTTGAAATGAGTCTTTGAGGATAAGGAGCTTTAGGCTTAAAGACTCATTCGCTAGACACATCGGGAAGAGATTGCAAAAGTGGGGTATCAGAGGAAGATTCGTTAGGTGAAGCAGAGAAAGGTGTACTAGATAATGGTTGCCCACGAGAAGATTCGGTTGAATCAAGATATAAGTGATCAAGGCTAGGTTTTGGTTCAACATTTGACTCTTCTTCTTTATCGGGGGACTCGACACCTACTCGATTATCAACTTGATTTCCTGACCTAAGAGAAATGATAGCATTAATAGTTTCATTAGGTCTTTGGCTGGGGGGAAATTTAGGGTTGACCTCGGGTTGACTCGGGAACTTGTTCTTCTCTCGCTCACACATGGCATTGGCTAATTGACTCACTTGAACCTCTAACTTAGATATGGCTTGAGTACTAGCATTCAAAATTTGCCTATCTTGAGTAATGGTTTGCATGAAGGTTTGTTGATATTGAGCCAAATTAGTCGTTGATTTCAAAAGCGCATCAAGACTCTTTTCCAAGGAATTAATTCTCTTATCCGACTCATGAAAGCCGGGAGGGAGGGTGGTAGTTTGAGTTGGGTAAGGAATGTGATTTTGAGGCGCGTTTGGAAAATGACCTTGATTTGGATAGTTCGGCTTTTGAAAAGAAGGAGGTTGAAAAGAAGGTGGCGGAGATTGGTGATTTTGGCCTTGGTTCCAGGAGAAATTCGGGTGATTCTTCCACTGGGGATTGTAAGTCGGAGCAAAAGGATCATTCCTTTGAAACATGGCATTGAATTGTTGAAAATCTTGGGGACTTTGCATCCCTTGATTTGGGTACGAAGACATGTATGAGGGACCACTATGCGTTCCTAGGGCTTCGAGTCGTCTAGTAAGGGTGGATAACTTGGAATCGGTTGCGATGTTGCTTTTAATTGAATGCAAACCCCTAGAAGATGAACTAGACGATTCGGTAGACTTATTTGGTTCCCTAGTGGACTCCCACAACATTGTCTTTTTGGCTAATTCTTCGAAAAATTCCCACCCTTTGTCCTCGTCTTTCTCCATGAATTTCCCTTGGCACATAGATTCCAACAATGCAGTTGTTGAACCATCTAAGGCCTCGTACACAATCTTATAGAGCCTCCATTTTTCGATTTCGTGGTGGGGACATTGAGATAAAAGATTCTTAAAGCGGTCAAAACACGTCCAAAATGGTTCGTTGCATTTTTGACGAAATGGATTAATCTCATTCGTGAATTTCGTAGTCTTGTGGCTTGGAAAGAATTTTTTAAGAAAGATGACTACGAAACCCTCCCACGTGGAAATTGAATTAATGGGAAGACTATACAACCATTTCTTAGCGTTTTCTTTCAAAGCGAAGTTGATAAGTCTAAGCCTAATGGAGTCCTCGGAAAGTTGTTGGAGTTTTTGCAATGCGCAAACATCCTCGAATTCATAAAGGAAAAGATACGGATCCTCACCCTCACTCCCGGTAAATTTAGGTAACATGCTAATAAAGTGGGCTTTAATCTCAAAATTATTACCAGTAACCGGTGGAAGAGTGATACACGAGGGTTGAGCGGAGCGGGTGGGATAGCAACGGTCCTTAAGAGACATGGCCATGGTTACTACTGGTTCGGAATTATCTAAAGACTCGGAATCGGGTGATGAAGAAATCTCGAATGATCTCACTAGTCTAGAAGAATTATCCCTAATCCAAGTAGTTTGCATAAACCATGAAAGGAAACACATAGCAAGTAAGTGCGAAAAATTTAAACACACAAAAGAATGGGTGAAAAATCAGAAAAAAATTTCTAAACCTAGGGCTCCTTAACAAAATAAAATAAACTAGACCTTGCTCCTAACTTTAAGGACCACCAAAAACTTGGTAAATCAGAATTTATTCGGACCGATTTGGCCAAGTAGGTGCAAGCATTGCCAAGAGGCTAAACAGCAGCCTAGACACCAAATCTTAATTGGCCAGGTAAGCTTTCGCTTGCCTAGACACCAAAGAGTCGGAATAATTAATGATTACTTCGTTTCTTAGGTACCTTTCTAATTGAGCGCGAAATTCCTAGGGGCAAACGTCTAATTAATTTTATTACCTTAAGATTTATTTACAAATGAATGCAACAAACAACGAGATATATAACAAACTATAAACAATTATGGATGCTTACACTACGTGTTTAAAATTAAAAGAAAGAAGAAATTTAACGTACCTTTGGGTCCTCTAGCAATCACCAAAATTTATAAGGTACGAAAAATTAAAAACAAGAAAATAAAAATCTAGATGATGTGCCCTAAGTGATTAAATGCATGATGCAACAATTATGTATTTACTGGCTAATTTTTTTGAATTTTAAATTCAATTTTTTTTGTGATTTTCTAAAAATAAAAAGGCGAAAAGAGTGAAATACGGGTTACCGAAGCACGCTTCCAAAAGTTCCAATTTTTCCACGCTCCGTGAGAAGAGTCCCGAAATTTCAACTTTCCTTAACAATGCAGCAAGGACTCAACACTACTCGAAAATTCAAACACTCGAACAACTCAAACCGGTCGACTAAAGACCAACAAAACAGTGAACAACCAACGAAAACCCAGTTGAAATTCAGCACAAACTAAAACACGCAGACACGAACTGGACTCCTACTTGCACAAACAAATAACCATTAACACTTGAATAGAACAAAACTCAAAACAGAACTATTAACAAAATAGGAACTCGACCAGTCGACTCGGCGATTTTAACGAAAATAAAAACCAAAGAAAACAGAACTCATAAAGCTCGGGAACAACAAACAGCAATACAAAGGCGAATTCAACTTAACAAACACCCAACTGAGTTGATTCGGGTACCAAAAACAAAACAAACGGAATCATCAGCAACACTCGGAACCGAGCCAATCAACACAGACATAGACCCAGTAGAAACGGTACAAAACTCGAAATAATGACTCGAAAAAAAAACACAAAACTAATCTCAGAACTACGAACACTAATCGATTTACAAACAAAATCAAAACAAAGCTCAGACAGCAAGCGAACAGCACCAAACTCAGAACAAGAATTTATTAACATAACAACAACAATTTAGAACTATGATTCTGGAAACCAAATTGATTATATTTTAAAAACGAAGGAAAGGGAAAATGGGGTAATGATTCGAAGAAAAGATGGGGGAGATAGATGATTCACGGTGGTGTTCTTCACCGGAATTGCGGAAGTCATCTACATACACGGCTGTGGTGTTAAACGAAAAGAAAGAAGAGGGTTGGTTCGAAGAAAAAGGAGAAGAGGAGGGGGAGATTGCAGTGGTTGTGGGTGTTGTTGCAGGTCGAAAAGAAGAGGGGGGAAGGGGAGGGAGGGGAGGAGATGAAGTCGCAGGGGATTTCAGCTTGTAGTGACGAAGAGAGTAAGAAACAAGGCTGGGTCTTGTTTATGTTTGTGTTTGGGCCACAACGAAAACAGAGGATTAAACTGGGTATTCGGATAAAACGGGGGAATGAAATAAAATGGGCTGGGTTTGATACTTTTACTAAAATAGAGGAGATGAACTACTACAGAACAAACAAATTTCAGCAGAAGAAAAAAAAAATATGTATATAGGAAAAATTAAAGTTGTTTACAAGAATTACAAAGAAAAATTGTAACTATAAATTTAGGAGTGTTCTAATACTAATCCTAAAAAATGGGTTCTTGAGCTAAAGGGTTCTTGTTACAATGAGAAAATGAGGGTATTTATAGAAAACAATTGAGGATTTTGGTTGGTGTGGATTAATCCCCACCATTCATTTTGTTTGGTGTGGTTTAATCCTAGCCATCCATTTTTCTTTGCACCACACCCCCTTCTCTTTCCTTTTCTTCTAATTTGGTCCTTCTTCTTCTTCTTGTTCTCTTCCTTGACATTTATTTCTTTATTTTTCTATTTCTTCACTTTTTCTTGAATTTCCTGAAATACAACAAAACAATTTATTAAAATACGAATTCAAACAATAAATAGGTAATAAAAATATGCAAAAATATGCACTTATCTGCATGTGTTTATGTGTGTAGTGTGTGTACAGTGTATCATGTGGGTGTACATGTGTGTTTAATATGTTGCTAGCATTTAAAATGGTTTAAAAATTATGGGGCTGAGATTAGATCTCAGTTCTCACAATAATAGGGGGTTCTCACCTGAGCAAGATATATATATATATATATATATATATATATATATATATATATATATATATATTCTTACTTTAATAGAAGCCACCCTTAGGGTGAAAACTAGAAACTAAATAAAAAAATTCTAAATCACGTCGTAATATAGCACATATGATATGCAAACTGATCGTTGGAAGATGGAGAAAAATATAGTAAAATCAGACTTTATAAAAAAACTCACTGATTGACGGGAAAAATCAAATTAAAAACGGAGGGGATTAGATGAGAATGTGTGTATTAGGGTGCATTGAATTTGTGTGTGGTGCCCCTAGCGGGACCATTAAATTAGATTGATCTAAAAGCTAAGATCAGTTTCTAGTTTTAATTTTAATTTTGGTTTCTATTTGATCACTTGTCTAATATATATATATATATATATATATATATGTATATATATATATATATATATTCTTTTTCAAATATGATAACTAAAAAGGAAAGGAAAGAATATTATTATCAAAATAATATTTTGTATTCCAGGTGCAGTTTGTCTTTTCTACACTTCTGGGTGTACTTAGTTTTATCTCTAACTAGCCTATAATCTGGAGGATGCATGGTTGCTTGTAAATTATTTAATTATATTTTATTGTTAGAATTTTAAGTTGTACATATATATGTTTTTATTATTAAAATAATTTTTTAACTTTATAAATCTCATGAATTTAAATATTATTGTAATTATTTGTTTTAATTGTTACATTAAAATACATAAGTATATAATTTTTTTTACATAAAAGTAGTTTTTTTAACTTTTATTTAATAGAAAGAGTGAAATTTATCTAATCAAGGAGACCTTTTTTTTATTTCTATACAAAATTTTCTATATTGTAAGTGTTTTTCAGATTTTATGTAATTTTTAACTATATTGCTTATAACTCGTGTGATGTACTAATGTTTTTTTTAATATTAGCTTATAACCCATGCGATGCACAGTTATTTTTATTATTTTTTTATATTTATTTTGATAGAATAAATTGTTAGGATATCTTTACGAAAAGGTTATCTTTTTCAACGATGCACACTTGAAAATTTGCTCAACAATCGTAATTTGGATGAAGAAAATTTTTGATTCGAACTTTAAATTTATAAATAACAATAATGGTTTTTATATGTGTTTTAATTCTTATTCTTTTTTAGTATTGTAATATACTTAAAAATATTAGTATGAATATTATAAACTTCTTGTTTTAGAGTAGTATCAACAAAAAATATTATAAAAATTATAAAAATATAAAATTATAAATTCTTTTTGATTTAAATTATTAAAATATAAAATATTCTTCTATATTGATCCAACGGTTCTGATCTATTTATTAGAACATCTAAGAGTCCTTATTTAAACATATAAGATAATTTTACTAACAACCAAATACAAATTTAATAATAAGTGTAAAAGTGATTTCCTCCAAAACTTTGGTAGTCGGTAGTCTGGTCTTCAGTACGACAAAATAAATAAAAACCATTAATTCATAAAATAAATATATGAAAAACGTTGGATCTAGCATAAAAATATTTTATTTTTTAACATGTAAACTAAAAAGTGTATTTATATTGAAATACGATGACAAAATAAATAATAACCGTTAGATCATAAATTAAATAGATGAAAAACGTTGGATCTAGCATAAAATATTTTATTTTTTAACATGTAAACTAAAACGTGTATTTATATTGAAATACGATAAAGTGTATGTCAATGATTTAAATCATATATAATTTGGTTTTCTACATTGAATAGGATTATCAATGTAAGTCTTCCACACTGAATAGGATTAATGTAAAAAGTCGTAATTATACGTTCTCTTGAGATTCTGAGTGTTTTCATTACGATAATAATTGTTAAATCATCACTAAATTAAAGATAATTTTGTGAGCTTCGCGTGGGTTGTTCATTACGATAATAATTGTTAAATCATCACTAAATTAAAGATAATTTTTTGAGTTTCGCGTAGGTTGTAAAATCATCCAAATCTGATTTTTAGATCTCGAGATATAGTCCAAATAGTAAATTCGACTTTTTTTAATATTTATAAATAAAAATGAATTGTATCCTTTTTTAATTATATCCTTTTCATATTATAATTTTCTTTTTAAAATTCAATTCTAATACGACCTTGTTTAATTATATCTTTTTTAGATTATAATTTTCATTTTAATATGATATAATCTTGATCATTTATTTTTAAAAATATTAGATTCAACGGTTTAGATTATTTTTGCAGTACAATGACCAAACCAAAATTATGGATAAGATCCCTCCTACGCTTATTATATATAAGAATATAATTTTGTTGCTGCCAAAAAAAAGTATACTAACTACCAACCAAATAGAGGATATTTCATTTGGTACCATTGTAAAATTGACTTTTCCATTTAGAACCACTCAAAGTATTTGACAAGTGGTACTATTATACTTTGGGAGGTGATATGTGCACACCCCACCCTTATACGTGCACACCCTGTATCAGCAATATGACCAAAATACCTAACTTACATTTTCAATTAATTACTAGTTCAATTATAATTTTGTAATAAATTAGTTGAACAAGTGAATAAACTTTTTTTAAAGAAATTTAGTTTTAGTTTTACACCTTAATTTTTAATTTAAATTATAATTTTATAATAAATTAGTTGAACATGTGAATAAACTTTTTTTTAGTGAAATTTAGTTTTAATTTGACATCTTAACTTTTAATTTAAGATTATGTGATATATTCAAATATATGTCTTTTTCATGAATCATACATAAATTATAAAATTTGGTATTATTATAAGAAATTATATTTAACCCATTTTACAATATAATGAATTTTCTAAAATTACAATAAAAAATTATATTTTAATTAAAGATGGGTCAAATTGACCACTTAAAATCAAATATGACTATTATTGCGGGTTTGAAAAAATAATAAATAATATTTTTTAGTAATTGGACTATAAAATGGTAGCTATTTTGCAAATGATGTATTTTCAATAATAAAATATTAATTTATTGAATGGTAATAATAAAATAATAGTAATTTCTGATGATAGGTATGTGTGTATGTTGAACGATTGTTGTCAAACATGTTACCACAGTAAAAAAAAATCAAGAATGAAAAGTGCATATGTATTTTAAAAAAAAGGATAAAAATATGTTTAATAATTTTATATTCATATATCATTATTCATTGGTGATTATTTTTTATTTCTCAATGTGTAAAATGTGCTTCAATTAATTGGAAATGCAAGTTAAGGGTATTCTAGTCTCTTTCACTATAATGGGTGTGCACCTATAAGTGATGGGTGTGCACATATCAGCTCCCTATACTTTTGGCTTCATCCACATAATACCACTCCATTAACCAAACGTTGTTGGGTATCCCTTTGTTCAAACTCTTTGATTTTATGCCCCTCCAAATATTGTTGGGCATCCCTTTGTCAACCAAAAGGCAGGAGTTTGATCAGAATGAAAAAATTTATTACTATAATAGTATAATATAGATAATATAGATATATGAGATGCTGAAATTATATTTAAAGTATTTATTCATTATTCTTTGAAACTTATTTGGATTCCAGTGTGAGATTGCATTATTCCAGTTTCAGTTAGGGATTAAGGAGTTGGATATCTATGTATTACAATTCGAATAGTAGCGGTGAGACATTCTATAAAGAATAGATTTCAGAGTCAGTATGGACGCATACGGTAATGGACTACGCTATAGATAAGAAGGTATAGTGGTTGTAATAACCGTTGTAATTTAGATTCTTGTTTCATACCATAACCTGAGATCGATCCTTGGTGACGGGTCATTTTTATAATTAAGTTTATACTTAATTGTAATGGTTTGTGGCACCAAATCCTGACCCCGGATTTGGGGGCGTCACATGTACTACTCATATCATATCTTTATGTATGTTAGGCTTGTTTTCAGACATGAAATTATGACTAAGGGTCTTACTTATAATTTGGGGGAGATTGCATGTTAGTCACAGAGGCATGTCTGTAACCATCTAATAACAAGCCTAATTGTTTGTAATACTTTGCATTACCTACATGACCCCTTAACTGGGGAACCCTCTTTGGTAGATTCTCTATTTGTAATTGTATTTGTAATAGGCACCAACCTTAGCTGTGTATTTGTATATGTTAATGTCATGAAATAATGTTGGGAAGAAGATCCAGAGATCATGCCCCAAACCTGAACAACAAGGTTGAAGAATAAACACAGTTGGCGGTTGAAGACTGAAAATTTGTCTAAGTACAAATTCGAGAATTAATTTGGTCTATTCGAGAAGTCAAGGTTTTGAGAAATCAAGGATTCGATATGTTAAAAGACACTGTTCGATATCTCAAGGAGTCAACAAGTCAAATCTCAATTCGATAACTCAGAGATTCGACATGTCTAGAACTCTATTAGAGAACTCAGGAAGTCAACAAGTTAAAGTATCATTCGAGTTCTCAAAGGGTCAACAAGTCAAAGTCACATTCGATATCTCAAGGACTCAGAAAGCTATTCGACATCTCAAGGATTCCATAAGTAAAATGTTCCATTCGATAACTCAAGGATTCCTGAAGAAAAGACTCATTCGAGAAGTGATTCGATATATCAAGAAAAGCTAGTTCGAGAACTCAGAGTTATCGAACTACTCAACTCAAGTTCTCGAATCAAGTACTTAGTCATTTCTCGAATAGTTTCTTGAAGACAAATTACTAAAGATACTCAAGTCAGAAAATCTACAATAAGCCAAGACACTTATAGTAACACATTACTGTAAAGTGTGCATGGAAATTCTACAAAGAAGCTTGGAGAGGTATTCGAGGGAACCAGCAACTAAAGAAGTGGATCTGAGCAGGTTAAAAAGAAAGTCAAATCATATATTGCTCAGATGTGTACCAAATAGGGTTAGACAACTTAGAAAGTAGATTTGTCTGTTACCACATTTGTAGTAAGTAGGTTGTACACATGTTCTATAAGTGTATAGCCTCACTTGTTTAGAACTTAAGTTTTTCATTGTAATTTCATAGCAAATATCTCTCTGAGAAACGAAACTGAGAATACTAACTTTTGTATTCCCAGGTTGTAGCATACTTCGATTTAATAAAATATTAGATTAAAATGAATTGTTTGTGTTCTTATTTCCGCACTTAATATCTGTTAAACACAAACACATTCAACTACAACAATCAAACGCAGAATCAAACAAACTTATTTTCAAAATAATAATCAAAAAAAGTTTGAAAATATATTCACCCCCTCTATATCTTGTGTGTATTCCATATATAATAAGATGTTAATGTACGTTACTAATCGAACGGTAACAATTCATTGTACTTCGAATTATTTTAACTTATATCTTTTTTATATAATAATTACAGGAAAAAGCTAGCTTTCATTATTTTTTAGATTTATTAAATCTTAATCTATCCAATATAGTCTGTTTTACTTCGAATGTGGCTGAAGAAGTTGAAAATTCTATAAGTTGTTCATACTCACATATCACATCCACAAATTGTTTCAGTCGTGTTAAGCTTAAAATATTAAATTAAGATTAATATTTTGTAATATTTATCAACTATCAAATATGATTTTCAAATTTCTAACAATTCAATTATTTTGATTCTTTGAAACAATAACATTAACTGCAATGATATTGCTCTTGATGATAAGTCAAAATCATTAATATATATAAACGTATCCGTATGAATAATAATTGTAGTTGCAGAGTATATCAAAATAAATCCACTTATCATTTCCTAATAAAAAAAATTATTAGACTAATCTACTCTTTTTAAAAAATAATAATTAGACTTATGTCTTACAAATAAAAAAAATTTGCAGCGAGAATCTAAAACAAAATCTGAAAATTTAATAAATAAATTTTTATCACTTAAATTTTTTTCATCCAAAACATGGTACAAAACATGGTAAGACTTAAGGATAACTCAAAAAACAAAAATAATGCATTCCTCAAATTAAATTCTACTCCTTCGACTTGATTCACTCTTTTCTCCTAAACTAATCACTGTTTTTTAACAATGATTGTATATTTGTATTCCATCAAATTTTTCAAACAAAGATTTATGAATTGAGGATATATATATATATGTTTAATTCAATTTTTGAATTTTTATTATCGCTTTTTGATGAACTCAACTAACTTTTTATTGAACAAAAAGTTGATACTCTATTAAACAAAATAATATTTAAAAATAATTGAACTAAATATGATTCGTATATAAAGACACACAAAAGCTGAGGTCGGTATGATTCGTAATTTCGTATGCAATTGGGGAAACTGTCTGAACTCAAAGGGCCTGTTTGGATTGGGGCTTGGGTTGGATTGGGTTTGGTTAAAATTTCACAATCCTTGTTTGGATAGAAATTTAAAATGGAGGGTTGGATTTAGAGAGGTTGGCTAGGGATTGGGGGAGGGGGTTTTTTTTTTTTCAAGAGAAATCTATTCCATAAATGAATTGCATCGAGTACAATAATCGTAAGAAGGTGTTCCTTTCATTCAAGAAAATTTATTATCTAACCAAAAGGCACGCATGTTGCCTCCGGACATCTAGACAATAGAACTTTAATGTCTGAGAAGATGTCACCCGATTTATAAGAACATTACAAATAAAAAGAAAACTAGACAGAAAAGTGAAAATAAAACTACAAGACCAACACTTCAAAAACGTATCATGGCGGATCTTCAAAAATCTCAAAACCCAAGTCCACTAAGCCCCGACTTTTTCATAATTTGTCACCAGCCTACCATGAAAACCTGCATTTCTGCTCATCAACCTAATATAATAGAAATGAGGGAGTTTTTCAACACCCCGATTTGGGGTGTTGGTACTTGTTGGCTTTGTTTATTATTTTGATTATTATTTTGTTTATTATTTTGATTATTATTTTGTATATTATATATAGTACGTAATTAACTGATAAATGAATTTTATATTACGTAATAAATATTTTTGAAAAAATATTTTAGAGAAAAATATTTTTCAAAAAAAAAAATATTTCCGATAAAAATATTTCTGAAAAATTGTTTTTGGGGAAAAAAATTCAGAATCAATATTTGGAAAAAAATATTTCTGGATCAGTATTTCTGAAAAAAAATATTCCCGAACCAGTATTTCGGGAAAAAAATATTCCGGAACCAATATTTCGGAAAAAATATTTCCAGACCAATATTTCAAAAAAATATTTCCGAACCAATATTTCAGGAAAAAATATTTCCGAACCAATATTTCGGGAAAAAATATTTCCGAACAAATATTTCGAAAAAAAATATTTCCGAACCAATATTTCGAGAAAAATATTTTCGAACCAATATTTCCGGAAAAAATATTTCGAACCAATATTTCGGAAAAAAATATTTCGGAACCAATATTTCGGGAAAAATATTTTCGAACCAATATTTCCGAAAAAAATATTTCAGAACCAATATTTCAGAAAAAAATATTTTCGAACCAATATTTCGGGAAAAATATTTTCGAACCAATATTTTTCCGAAATATTGGTGCTAAAATATTTTTTCGAAAATATTGATTCGAAAATATTTTTTCCGAAAAAAATAATTTCCAATAAATATTTCGATAAAAAATATTACGTAATAAATATTTCTGAAAAAATATTTCGAGAAAAAATATTTCTGAAAAAAATATTTCCAAATTTCTTCTCTTGGGTGCTAAGATGCCAGCTGAATGTAGGCGTAGTGTTGTGGTCCCTTTTTTCAAGAATAAAGGCGATGCCCAGAGTTGTAGTAACTACCGGGGTATTAAATTACTCAGTTATACTATGAAACTTTGGGAGAGAGTGGTTGATAGTCGGATTAGAAGAGTAGTTGGAATCTCAGATAATCAATTTGGATTTATGCCTGGGAGATCGAAGACCGAGGCTATTCATCTCGTTAGACGCCTTATGGAGAAGTTCAGGGAACGTCGCAAAGACCTCCATATGGTGTTTATTGATCTTGAGAAGGCTTATGATAGCATCCCCCGTAAAGCTATTTGGAAAAGCCTTGAGGAGAGGGGAGTGTCGTCGGCGTACGTCAGGGTGATTCAGGACATGTACTCTCAAGCTAGTTCTTGCGTTCGGACCCCAGTGGGGGACTCTCGTTTCTTCCCTGTTGAGATGGGGCTTCATCAGGGGTCGGCCCTAAGTCCTTTTCTTTTCGCCCTTATCCTTGATGTCATGTCGCGAGGGATTCAAGATGTTGTCCCTTGGTGCATGCTCTTCGCTGATGATATCGTGCTAGTGGCGGAATCGAGGGGGGAGGTGAACGAGAAATTGGAGCTTTGGAGATCTACTTTGGAGTCCCAAGGGCTACGTATGAGCCGTTCAAAAATCGAGTATCTCTGGTGTAACTTCAGTGGTGAGGCCAGCGAAGAAGGGGTGGAAGTTAGGATTGAAGACCAGATCGTCCCGCAGACGGATAAGTTCAAGTATTTGGGTTCGATCATCCAGAAGGAAGGTGAGATTGAAGCCGATGTCACGCATCGTATCAAGACTGGGTGGCTAAGGTGGAGGGCAGCGTCAGGGGTGATGTGCGATAAGAAAGTTCCTTTAAAGTTGAAAGGGAAATTCTATAGAGCGGCTATCCGTCCTGCGATGTTATATGGTTCTGAGTGTTGGGCGGAGAAGAAGCCCATCGTAAGCAAGTTGGAAGCGGCTGAAATGAGGATGTTGCGGTGGTCTTGTGGGCGCACGATGTTGGACAGAATCCCGAATTCGGTGTTTAGGAGCGAGCTTGAAGTGGCGCCTTTTTCTGCGAAAGTTAGGGAAGGAAGGTTGAGATGGTTCGGCCACGTCCGTAGGAGGCCGGCGGAAGCCCCAGTGAGGAGGGTCGAGAGCCTTTCGGTTGCTGGGGCGAGGAGGAGAGGCAGGCCGAGGAGGTCGTGGGAAGAGCAGCTCAGGTTGGATTTGAAGGCCTTAGACTTAAATGAGACCTTGTCCGCCGATAGGTGTTCTTGGAGGCGACGTATCAGAGTGGTGGATTCCCTTTTAGGGAGCGGCTCTGTTTTCGAGAGCCTCAGAGTTGGGTTGTCTCGGTTAGCAATTTTTTAGAATTTCGGTTTTTTTTTTTTTTTTTTCTGGTTTTGCAGTTGCAGGGAGCTTGGCTCGGTCGGGATTTTCGTGTGGCTGGAGCGCATCAACATATGAGTATCATAAA
The DNA here is from genome assembly GCA_036435485.1 of Saposhnikovia divaricata. NCBI lineage: Eukaryota > Viridiplantae > Streptophyta > Magnoliopsida > Apiales > Apiaceae > Saposhnikovia > Saposhnikovia divaricata. Next base: position 45,136,214 of record CM071594.1, on the reverse strand, counting down.
CCCTCGCAGGTATGTATGCCCCATGTGGAGAACGCCATGGGCCCAGGTATGGCTTTGATCATTTCCGTATCATTTGGTTGCCTTTGTTTTTATCACACTCTTTATATGTCGTACACTTAGCCGAGGGTCTTCACGGAAACAGCCTCCCTGCTCTGAAAAGTAGGGGCATGGTCTGCGTACAACCTACCCTCCCCAGACCCTGCTCTGAGCGGGATATACTGGGTATGTTTGGTTTGGTTTGGTTTAGTATTTCAGAAAAAAAAAATAATTAATTACATTATAATCCCTTCCCAACCTAACCCTCCATCCAAATAAGGTAAGGGTTGAACCCTTCATTGCTCAACCCTTACATCTAGAGCCGGCAATTTCGTACACGACACGAAAACAACACGAAAATTACGGGTTTGGGTTGACCTTTACGGTACACGAACACGAAATTACACGGATGAATTTAGTGTCGGTTTTGGGTTTACCCTTGGGTACACGACACGAAACGAAAATACACGAAATAAATAAATATTTAAATAATTTTATTAAAATTATATGAATACTATTTTAAAATTATATTTTATATATAATTTTTACATAAGATAAATACAAAATAGTTTCAAATCTTAGTTTCACAAGACTTAAGCACACTTCATTCCTTATGACATATTGACTTAAGACTGGACTAGTAAAAAATTAATATTTAAATATTTTTATTTTTATTCAAAAATTACACGAAATACGACACGAAACGTACACGAAATGAAGGTACACGAACACGAAACGAAACGAATCCTTAACAGGGCGGTTTTGGATTTAGCATTACGTACACGAAACACGAAAGTACACGACACAAAAGTACACGAAACGAACGAATTGCCAGGTTACATCCATACAAGGTAAGGGTTCAACCCAACCCATCCCTTTCCAACCTAACCCATCCCACTCTAATCAACACGACCTTTTGTAACCCCCTATCCAAATAGCCCTAAACAGCAACAAACAATAGGCATCCTCTTGTCTAAGTGGAGATCTCTTCCCGTTCTTCCCGAAGACATAATCAAAGATAAGATTCTTACCAGATTACCAGTGAAATCACTTGTGAGATTCAGGTGTGTCTGTAAATCTTGGCAATATCTGCTTTCATGCGACCCTTGTTTTGCCAAATCTCATCTTGCTCGAACTTCAATGGATTCCAATAATACAACACTCATTGTTAAGTATTTTCCTCGTCACTACAAGCACAAAATTAACCTCTTAAATTCACATTACTTGGAAGTAGCTGGTTCTGTTAATGGATTACTATGTGTTTAACATTACTTGCCCAATTCAATACCCTTAATCGGAATATGGAACCCTGCTAGAAGTCAGTATAAGGAGATTTTTACTCCGGCATCTCATATTCCAGGTAATTCTTATATCTCTTTGGGCTTTGGTTATAATCCCGTTACGGATGATTATAAAGTTATCCTTATTATTATGGGCCCGTTTGGAAAATTTTATTTTTCAGAAATAAGTTACTTATTCTGGAAAAAAAATTAGGAAATATGTACTTTTTTTTTGAAATAAATAATTTATTTTTGCAAGATAACGAATATTAAACTCCCATTACACATTTTTCTCTAAAAAAATGTAAATACGAATTTTTTTCCGAAATAAACAACTTATAAGTTCAAACTTAAATTTGCCAAACGGGCACTATGTCTTACTAGCTTATAAGCACGGTTCTTTTTTTAATATCTATAATTATATTAATTTTTTTAATTTTATATGTTATTAATTTACATATCAAATTGTTATTAAAAAATTGATACAATATATATAAGAGTTGACATATTTGATTTAATATTTGTACCATATCTTAAATTCTTAAAATTTGATTTGGACGATTTTACAGACTACGTGAAATTAATAATTAATCTTTAATTTAATAATGATTTAACAAGTATTTCTCAATTAAACATAAGCATAAACAAAAGAGAATAAAACGATGATTTTTTACGTTGAAAATTCTATTCGATTTATGAATTCTACTTATCAAAATACCCTTGTTATTATTTGAACATAGTTCTAATAACAACCAAATACAATTTTAATAATAAGTGTAAGTGAGATTTTGTCCAAAACTTTGATAATCGGTAATTTGGTTTTCCGTACGATAAAATAAATAAGAACCGTTAAATATTAAAATAAGTAGATGAAAATCGTTGAATCTAGTATAAAAAAATATTTTATATTTTAATATGTTATTAACTAAACATTGTTTTTATATTGAAATAGGAAAAGATGTATGTCAATGATTTAAATCATATATAATTATGTTTTCTACATTGAATAGCATTACCAATGTAGGTCTTCTACACTAAATAGGATTAATACAAAAATTCATAGTTATTTTTTTTCTTGAGATTTTGAGTGTTTCCATTTGAATATTAATTATTAAATAATCACTAAATTAACGATAATTTTATGAGTTTCGCGTGGATTGTAAAATCATCCAAATCTGATTTGTAGATCTGCCCAAATAGTAAATATAAATTTTTTTAATACTAATAAAAAATATATATAAATTTCACTTCTAATACAACCTTTTTAAATTATATTATATTCAAATTATTGTTTTCTTTTTAAAATTCAATTTTAATACAACCTTTTACAATTATATCATTTTTATATTATAATTCTTTTTAAAATTCACTTATAATGCAATCTTTTCTAATCATATCCTTTTTAGATTATAATTTTCACTTTTAATACGATATAATCTTGATCGTCTAATTTTAAAAATATTAGATTCGACAGTTGAGATTATTTTGATAGTACAGTGACCGAAATTATGGATAAGATCCCTGTTACGCTTATTATATACTAACTTATAGCCCGTGCAAAGCACGGGTAACTTTTTTTTTTTTTTAAAAATTTACTTATAATGTAATATAATATTACAACTATTAATTTTAATATGTTGTTGGAGAATTTGAACATTAGACCTTTCTATAACATTAGATTTTTGTATATAACAAATTTAAGTATTAAATCTAAATTAATATGTTGTTGGCAGAAATTGAACCTTCAACCTTTCTATATAACATCTTTTGGTATTAATGTTAAATTAAAATATTGTTAACGGGATTCGAACCGTAGACCTCTATATATAAAAACTTTTAATATTGTATCTAACAGTTATAATCTATTTGAATTGAAGATCTAACAACTGTGAATGAATGGGATAACAAAAAATGAGGGATAACAAAAATGGGATTATTCAGACTACAAAATATACCAACTTTTGCTTATTATAGTATAGTATTGATAGTATAGATTTCTATATTTATGTATTACTATGCTTAATGATTTGATTCTATAAATGAACATTCATAACTAATCTGTCGTCTAAAAGAACGGGGTGAGTAAACACATGTTTTTGTAGAATTTGTATATAAACATTCCCTAGTTATTGTCCTCTTGCTCTGTCGCATTGATGAGACTATTTTTCTTCTCGATTTTGTACGTATTGCTCCTTTGAGTATAAGTTTTCTAATAAATCTTACGGTAGTTATAAGTTTTAATTTTTAAACTCATAATATAAATATTGTGATAATAATTTTAAGACTTGTAATTTGTATTTTATATTTAGTAGGTTATTGATAGGCTCATTCTAATGTTTGGGTTTTATTGGTGTGTTTTATCTCTTAGTGGATATTTTGTTTTCGTGGTTCAGTTTCATATATCTGCTTATGATTAACGAAATATTTTGCTTGTAAAAAAATACTTATTTATTATTTCTTTTATTCTACATATATAGGTATAATTATACATTGTTTTATTATATACAGTAATTCGTAAGAGTCGAACTCTTGAACTATGGTAGTACTCGCTTATTATTGATTTTGTTTTTCCTGTCTTAACAGTACCTGCAATCCTGGATTCTGCCTTAATTTTTAAGTATTGTTAATGATTTGGTTTAGCGGTTGCTTCTCAAAATAGCGGAATCGATGAAGCGTTATTTATTTATTTATTTATTTATTTAATATATGTTCGTGCCCTTGTTTTTTCTTGTTATCAGTCCATACCCAAGGTGCATTTGATTTTCTAGTTATTAATATTTGATTGCCCCACTAACTATTTGCTGCTATTTTGATGGTGGGGGAGAAAAGTATCTTCATTTAGAGACGGAGGAATTGTAATTATTAATTTTATCTAATCTGTTTTGTGCTAACCGTAGCAGATTACAGAGTTTTTTGTGTCTCTGGTTTTACTTGCACTACACCATAGATTGCCTATTGCAACCATATTCTAAAGGTTTGTCAAAAAGCGTTGCTATTGAGAAAAGAAATCACATAAACTGCAACGCCTTTGAAAATCGTTGCAATTGCATTAAAAAATTTAAGAGAGTTAAAAACATTCAGTCTATTGCAATATTTTTCTTCAATCGTTGCAATAAATATGACTTTTGGGCCCAAAAAATTGGCGGCCTTCTAAATGCGTTCAAAAAGATGTTGAGCGGGATTTCTTTTGCCGGGCTTACCAAAATAACAAAACAAAAAAGAAAAAAAGAAACATAACACACAGACACTAACCCACCCACACAGACACAACACAATGCATACACCTTGAACATCGATCCCAAATCCTTAAACTCGAATACTCAATTGAGAGGCGAAACAAAAACAAGATGAGAGGCAAAAGAGGAAATAGAAGTAAATCGAAGACTAAAGACGATTCAAGCTCGAAGAAGACATTGACTCAAACTCGACGATTCAAGTTCGAAGCAGATTGAAGTTTGAAGCAGGTATGTTGTTCTCTATATCAATGTTTACACTTCTTCCCCAAACAAATCTCTGTAATCGGTTTTGGTTTAGGGTTAGGTATTTTGTGTTTTAATTGGGGGTTTATTTATGTATGTTAATGTATATTTGGGATTATTTTATTGTGTTGATTTGGGGATACATTTTTTGTATTTCAATTTAGGGTTCTTATGTATGTTTCAAATTGGGGTTTTTTCTTTATAAGATTTTTTTATACATTTTTTGTATCGTCGTATGCTATGTTTCGAATTGGGGTTGTTAATTAAATAATATATATTGGTATTTGCTTGATTTACAGATGTTACTTTGTTGAAATGCTTTAATTAAGATTTCGTAGATTCTTTATATTACTTTTGGGATGCTGACTGACTGGTAATTTATTAGAAGTATAAATTACTCTAAGAACATTACTCTAAGATATTGCATCTATGATGTTGCTAGATTGGCTGGAGAGAAGAGGAGGATTCTTCTGCAGAGATAGTTCCTAATTGTAAAATAAAAGAATGCTGGAGGTTGGCCATGATGGGACTAGCTCAAGAGCTAGGCAGCAATGTTCTAAAGATGTTGGTAATATTTATGCAAATGAGTCGGGGGATACTTGGAGTGAAATCAGCAACAGTATTAATGAAGGATCAGAGATGTTAACAAATCTACCTACATTGTCTTCCATTAATCATGGGGAAGCCAATGCATCTGTAAACCCTGTCGAACTGTCCTCAGCAATGGATGGAGCAACAAGCTCTAGAGCAGCAGAGAAGCATGAAATTGAGAATATCAATTCCTAGTTAGGACCAACCCGGAGCAGAACTCGAGGAGCATATGGTAGACATTCAGTACAAAGCCCGGGCTAACTTTCTTGGTAAGATGCTAGGCGGAGGATCTGATCAGTCCTCAACATAAACTGGAGCAGCAGTTACCGTAACGACAAGCAACAGGGCTCATCTTAACGCACAGTTGCCATTTAATGACAGCTTAGAAGAGCTTGAAGTCTTGTTTGCTATTCCTTTAGAAGACTAAATAATGCATATTTATCATTCTTTTTTGAATAACATACTTGTATGTGTGTGTGTGTGTGTGTATATATATATATATATATAGTATTTATTTACAGACACGTATTAAATATTCTCTAGTCACATGCAAAGTCACAGACACAGACAAACCAACGATATTACCAGAAATGAAATTATAATGAGTAGATTTTCTTATTTTGGAGCTCATCTTTTCACTTTTGTGAAGCCTTCAAAGCTGCTGATGAGCTTCCAGTGCCATCTACTACCATCCATTCCATGACTGTAGTACAAAGGAAGCCTGCAATCAGGTAGCAGTCGGAAAATTATATATCTTGTTTATATATGTTTGTGGTAAATTATTCATTCTTTATGAAATTATAGATTAGTATTTATGATATGTGAATGTGCCAATTGCTGACATGTAAAACGACAAGTATGCTTTATAGTGTATATAATGTTATACCAATGTAGGATATTTGAGATTTGTAATAAGGACTTTACCTCTGTCTGACCTTCTGGATAAAAAAAGTAATGATCTGTTAATTATCTTTCAATGGCAGGTTGAGTTTTACTTCCATGGCTAAGGCTACTAGCACAAGCAACATTCTCAATTTGACAGAATCAAGGATAAACTGCTGATATCACTGTGAAAAGTTTATAAAGATTACACTGCATATATAGAACTGGTCTTGTTCGGTAGTTTAACAAGTACAATGAGTCGTGATTCTTTATATTACTCTTGTAGAATTTTTGTAGCAGTGATATAATGTTCTCGGGGTTAGTAAATTAGAAGGAACAATAGGTGAAAATTTAATGTTATAAAGGAAATTAAAGATATTATCATTTTAAACATTAGCAAGAGATGTTGTAAAAGATGTTTTATCTCAAGAAGTGAATAGCAGTCAGCATACTCTATAGAAGTTGATTGACTTGCTAGTTTGTGGCGGTACTTTTTTCTAGTTCCAGGCAAGGTCATTCCCTGTGTCAATACCTTGCAGTCTTGCACAGTTCACAGCAGCTACAGGGGCATAGCAAAGCAGCTTGAAGCAGGAGATGTGAAACTCTGAGTTAGTACTTGAGGTACATTAAAGCATACAGTTTTGCTTACTAATAATTTGTGTCACTGCATTTTTTTTCTAAGGCGACAACGTTTGAGATATCATAGAAAGTGGTGCCCTGTCTATGGTGAACGAAACATGTGTAGTGTATTTTAAAAAATCGATATTAAGGCCTAAAATCGATATTAACGAAACCTTTACTGCTTTTGTAACTTATAAACAATAAGGGACGTGTGTAGTAATTTTTATCTAGCTTATAATCTTCACTATGGTGATCATTGTAATATATGTGATATGTACATGTGCTATGCATTAGGCACTGCTGCCTGATTATCTATCGAATCTGAATGACTGGTATTGTGGCCTTTCTGACTTGCAATGAATATAATTATGTTATATTTGATTTGAATGATGTTATAGTTGCATTAAAACTTTTGTAATTTAAGATATCAATTCTGACCTATAAAATATTATAATAGTATATGTTAAAAATAAAATATAATTTTGACTCATAAAATAGTAGAAGTATGTGGGTGATTCTAGATTATTCTTCATACATGTATTTATCTTTTCTGTATTCAATGTATTGGTCTAGATGCATGTAATATCTAGAACTATCTATAGAAAGTTCTAGTAATCTAGCCTTCTATTGAGTCCTATATAAAGCCATGTAATATGTCATTTGAAAATTAAGTAAGAATAAAATTCTTCTCCAAAATGTGTGAGTAAGAATCAAAGATTCTTCTCTAATATCCTTCTCTTGTGTGAGTGTGATATCCTTTCTTCCAACAAAGTGGTATCAGAGCCAAAGATTCTGGTTGCCTTCTTGCCTTCAAAAGAGATTTGTGTAGAGTCTTGTTTACTCCAAAGGAGAACTTGACTAAGGTTTCGTGATGCCCGGGCAAAGCCTGTGTGGCGTATATATGTGTGAACTCTATGACGAGCCTCGTATGAAAAACAAAGTTGGTGTTTGGAAAGAAGAAGAAAGAAGACAAGCATCGTGAAGGAAAATTTTCGTAAAAGTTGAAGATGCAATAGTTAAAATGGTATGTGGAAAAGAAGCGAAAAGAAGACAAGCCCTCCACGGGAAATTTTCAACAAATTTCGAAGTCTACTTGGGATAGTCAAAATTAAGGAGGGGTGTTAAAAATAAAATATAATTTTGACTCATAAAATAGTAGAAGTATGTGGGTGATTCTAGATTATTCTTCATACATGTATTTATCTTTTCTATATTCAATGTATTGGTCTAGATGCATGTAATATCTAGAACTATCTATAGAAAGTTCTAGTAATCTAGCCTTCTATTGTGTCCTATATAAAGCCATGTAATATGTCATTTGAAAATTGAGTAAGAATAAAATTTTTCTCCAAAATGTGTGAGTAAGAATCAAAGATTCTTCTCTAATATCCTTCTCTTGTGTGAGTGTGATATCCTTTCTTCCAACAGTATATCTAGTATATTGTGCAAAGAAATGTTTTTTTCTTTCCAAGGCTGAAATTACAACATTTACTATTATGACATTCATATTTGTATCAACTATTATGACATTCTGATGCTTCCATATATTCCGATTTGAGAATTTTAACACTCTTCCTCACTTCTACAGGAGAACTGTCCAGTAGTGATGAGAAAAAGTACAAGGCTCTAAAGCGAGCAACAGAAAGAGAAATTTCTCAGAGTGCTGATGTTATATGTTGTACCTGTGTTGATGGATCAGATGTGGGGAATGGAGATGATGCAGATGATGAAGATGAAGATGACGAGTCACTTTATGTTTAATTAAGTGTTAACAGTTGGTAGACTCCATGTACCTTATGTTTAAATTTGCGCATTCATGAATGTTTCGATGCGCCTTAGTCATTTTAATTTTGCTTTACATTTTTAATGGTTTGTACGACCATGTCGTTATATGGTGCTGCTTTTGAATTGTTTGTCATAGCCCTGTAATGGTACATTTGGATATTTGGATATGAAATATTGATGATGTTTGGATTATGGCTATAAATGTCCTGGTTTAGTGTATTTCCAACATGACCCTGCTAAATTTTTTTTTTTGAAAAAATGTTACAATAGGGTCAAAATATGTTGCATTAATCTATAAAAAATCATTGCAATTGGTCTGAAAAATGTTACCTTTAAGTGTTAATAAACTACCTTCTTATGCTACTGCAATAGTTTTTAATTGTTGCTATAGAATCTAAAATGTTGCTACTAAAATTTATTACAATGATTTAATTATGTTGCTGTATGGTATCAAAAAAGTTGCTAAATCGACATATTGCAATGCAAGAGGATGCAACGCCTAAATCTTGCAAATTCATTGCCATAGACTCTACTGCAACGAATATAGGCCTTAAGTCAATGTTTTCCGGTCGTTGTAATATGCAATCTATGGTGTAGTGTTGGTTTTACTGTGTAAAAAAATACTTATTTATTATTCTTTTATTCAACATATAATAGGATAAAATTATACATTGTTTTATTATGTAGTTTGTGAGAATCGAACCCTTGACTTATGGTAGTACTCGCTTATTATCTATCTTATTATATAATAGGATATAATGATTGCCTCTTACCTTTAGTAGTTGATGTTTACTTTGATGTCCATGGCCTACAGTTGTCCATGGACGTCCTTATTGGTATAATTATTGTGTCGAATCCCCAGACCAATATTCTGTAATCTACTTTAATGTCCAACATGAGGTTTTTAAGTTGTTGCATGGCATCAAATATGTCATGGCAACCATACAAAGTAGGGTTCTGGTGAATTTGAGGGATTCTCTTGCTATGATGTTTGATTATACTCCGCCTTGTATTTCCAGATCAATAGATGTTTATATTTTCAATGAAAGACAAGGTGATTGGAGTAAGAGCTACACAGTCACGTCAATCAAAATACAGAAAAATATGGCATTATTTTATTGCTTTAGTAGTGGTGATTTACTATTTAGGAGAAACAACTATCTCAAATTAGTTACTGTCAGTCATGAATCCCATGGAATCAACATGCTCGACAATGAAATTAATGACTATGATAACCCTCGTTGCAAATTCTATTGCTCATATAGCTACTGTTACATAGAGAGTCTAGTTTCTGTCAAGGGAATGACCCCAATGCATGTTAGTGAAGTTGAATCTGATATTTTAGTTATCGACAGGAGTTTTGTTCAATACTTCTCTGTTGTACCTTTTTTTGTGAAATTAAGAGACAAGTTGGATCGATAGGTGTTATAGTTTGATACTGTATGGTGATTTTATCTTCCAATCCTTTTGTAGCTTAGTGGATGTCATTGCACTCACCAGTGTTTGATGTTACAACATGTCCAATGCTATTTCTGAATTATATCTATTAATTCAGTTTTAAAATAATTAATAAATCTTAAATCATCAATCAATCGATATTTTTTATCTTTATATTATATAAATGAAAATCCTTAGGAACTCTAAAATCGCTTAAATCACATTTATCTATTTTTCTAGAACTCTTTTATTTTAAATAATTAAAATATCCACCTAATCATATGCATTTGTCGTAATATCTGATCATTACAGAAAATCTCAATCTGCCTAATCATATGCATCTGTCCCACCATTTTTTGTGAGCAAGGGGTAGCATTGAGACATTCAAATTCCACATTTAAATTTTCAATGACTAATTTTCAAAAAATGAAAAATTTCAAATCTTACCGTTGCATTATTAGTGACCGATCTTTTGAAACGAATGCACCTTGCTGCTAAGATTTAATGTTAACAACCTCTATCATCCCATTAGTAACATGTAATCATCTTGAAATTAAAATCAAAACTTCCTTTTTAAAATTAACATTAACATATTTGAAATAGAATAGGTTTTCGAATTTATCTGTAACAAGAATTCAAATTTACATATTCGAAATAAAAAAGAAATTTTATATTCTATATATATACAATCGTCGCTTCTCACGATCAAAATTTTCTTTTAGTTAAGAGGAAATTTTGATTTTAAATTGAATGGATTTAAAAAAAGCTAATATGATTTTTCATATTTTTCCAGTTTCATGGCTTTTAATCTAACAAGAAAGCTTTTTCCGATTTCTTTCAAAAAATTCAGTTATAATATACTATTATTTAGCTCTGAATTTTATTTATTTTTCTAAAGTTCTAATTTAAATACTTAAAAAAATTTCCTACTTTATGTTCTATTTTTAGCATCTTTACATTTGTACAAGGTAAGTCCTCCAAAAATTATAGATATAATTGAAATTTAGAAAAGTCAATCATTCTAATTATTTTAGAGTATTTTTATCTTTAAATATTAAAATTTAAAATTTTCTGAAAACAACACCTAGATGGGGGGTGAATAGGTGTTTATGGCTAACAATCCTAATTTATGAACTGTTTTAAAAATTACTACAAACAGCTTGTGTTGGCCTATTTGATTTTGATGATTCTATGAATACATATATTTTGGAATGTTATTTATTATTCTAACATGCTCTTGATTTTGATAATAATGTGATTACATATATTTTGGATGATATTAGTGCTACTAACATTTTTTATCTTAATGATTATGCGAAATCTTTTATGTTGGTATAATTCTTGTTATTACTTGTTGTTAGTGAAATTTCCAGGAGAGAAATTCTCCTGTTCAGCAAGCTGTATTACATATTTATTATCATTTCAGCAAGCTGTTTTAAGTTTTACAGGATTATTTCAGTCAGACTAACAGTTCATTTTCAGCAAGCTATTATGGATCATCTTACATATTTCAGCAAGCTGAATTCACAGTCTTTGCAAAATCAGCGTGCTGATTCTGGGCGACATAAATAACAGAATTCAGAAAACATACATTTTTAAAGGAGCTATCTGTGATATATATTTAGGAATATTGTAAGGGACCCTCTGAATTATTCAAACCCAGCATACACTTCAATATTCTCTACTCAAGTAAAGTGGGGGACAACTTATTCCTTGCTTTTAAATAATGTTTCACCTTTTCATTATTCAATAAGCCAACCCCATACAAACACTTTCACTTGTATTCTTTGTCTCTCACATCAATATTATACACGCTCCTCTCCATCATCTTGAAAGACAACAGCTCCTTTGCCTTTCCACCATTAACGCTCCATCCTTATTATTCATAAAAATCGGAAGGAGCCTCTTGGAGATTAAAATTCAAACTCTCTTGTGTACCTATAAATAACATGTTCTTGCTCAGTTCAAAATAACAATCACAAGTGCAAAAACAAGATCATATACACAACTTCGAACCACTTTGCTGAATCTTTTAAACCTCTCAAACTCTCATACACATTCGGTTATACATTTTCAGAGGGTTCAATAGGTTGAGTTGTATTTATCAAAACTTTGTATTATTCAAATTGTAAAGATTAGTTGTTGTACAAGTTTGGTTTAAGGCTTTGGGTGGGCAGAACTAGACTAGAGAAGGATACTTGGGAAGTATTGCTTAGAGAGTTAGTTCAGCACAGCAATTCAGCAAGCCATTTTGTAAGCAGCTGGGTGTAAAGGGAGATATATTGTTTGATCTTGTAATCGGTTTATAGTGACCAATAATATATTCTCTTACCAAGTTGGTAAGGGACCAGGACGTGGACCATAGGGGATTAGGGGTCGAACCTGGCTAAAAGATCTTGTGTTCATTTTATTTTTCTGCACATTTCATACTGCACTGCATTACTAGTTAATTCAGCCTGCTGTTATTAAACTGTTAAGTCATATCAGCAAGCCGTTTCTGGTAAAAATCAAAACAGGTCATAGTTAACCACTATCAGCCATAATACACCTATTCAACCCCCTTCTAGGTGTGTTTTTTCAATTGGTATCAGAGCTTTGGTATGCTAATCTTTCTGTAACAGGAAAAGTATCGATCGATATGGCTGAATATTACCCTCTCGGTTCATCTAATCTTCGTGCTCCTTTGCTTCTGGGTACTGAAAACTATAATTGGTGGAAAGAGCGTATGAAGATGCACCTGTCAAATGAACCACTAGAATGGAGAGTTGTCAACAAAGGTCCTTATATATTTCTTGACAAAGACAGCAAGCTGAAAGATATTGATGATCTTACTGATGCTGAATTGATCAAGGAAAGCTACAATACCAGGGCAATGAATACTATCATGACTGGTCTCTCCGCAAATGAAAGTGATAAGGTCTCCTCATGCAAATCTGCCAAAGAGATGCGGGACACATTGGAACTATATCATGAAGGTTCGAAATCTCTTAAGAAGGTTAAACTCAGTACGTTGATGAATGAATTTGGAGGTTTCATTGTCAAGGAAGATGAGACTATCAGGGAAAGTCAAGCAAGATTTCAAAAAACTATGAATGGTCTCAAACTACTTGGGAAAACAATACCTCAAGCCGAAATAAACATGAATATCTTGAGTGCATTACCATGGACTTTTTCACCTAAAGTGACGGCTTTAGAACCGTCTCCTCTAATCGACATTATGGATACCTTGGCTGTATTCGCTGAACTTGAACACTTTGAAGCAAAAATTAATGCTAGCCAAACCAGATCCTCTCAAGCTCCAGTTGCAAAGATGAAGAATTTAGCACTTTATTCGAAAAACAGCAAGCTGGAATATGAAGCAAAGTCAGAATCAGAATCTGATGAAGACATCGCTGAATTTTCTAGAAAGATCAAAAGGCTCATGCACAAGAAGAAAATGATAAAGGATGATAAGGAAAAATCCTCCAAATCCAAAAGATACTCAAGAGATTTAAAAGAAATAAATTGCTATGAATGTGGCAAACAAGGACATTATAGAACGGATTGCTTCAAGCTCAAAAAGAAACAGCATGCTGTTTCTGGGAAGGAAAAGAAAAATTCCAGGGATTTCATATCATGGAGCGATAATGAGATAACATCCAATGCCGAATCAAATATAGACTTGGCTCATTTAGCACTTATAGGGGTTAATGGTGAGAGACTTCAACACAACACAGAAGAAGTATTGCTTGAAAGTGATGTTTCAAATTCGGAATCGGATGCTAGTGAGGTAAACTCTTTTTATTCCAATGAAACATTTGAAAATACTAGTTTGGAACAACTAACATTGCAGGAAAAGAGGGTTGTTTCAATGGATGAGTTTTGTGCACTTCAAGCTGAAATTTCTCAACTAAAACACATCAACAAGCTCACACAAAATAGGAACAATACGCTGGTCAGTGAACTTAACAAGCTAAGATCGGATATTAAGGCTAGAGATATATGCCTTGAAGAGTTCAAACTTGATGAATCCTCATCAAATGATCAAGTTTCAAGTGAAGCTTCAGATGATGAATCTAAGGAGAAAAATGTTCCAATGGAAGAGTATTTGCCACTGGAAAAAGAAAACAGCGAGCTGAAAGCTGATATAGAAGCCAGAGATACTCAAATTATCAAGCTGAATGGAGAGTTAGGAACAAGAGATATTCAAATCAGCAAGCTGAATGAAGAAATAGGATTTAAATATACTCATATCAGCAAGTTGAAAGAAGAAACAAAAGCTCCACAGGAAGATATTCTACAAGCTGAGAAAATCAAAGAACTCGAGGATGAGATAAAGAGACTTCATAAAGGAATGGGGAAGTTTGTTCAAGGTGAAGAAACTGTTAGGCCGAATACACAAATAATAATCAACTTTGTATGAGAGATTAACAAGTAAAAGCGTTTATGCACTTAAAAAACTTCTTGTATTTCAAACCCTCTTCGTGATGTAAAATATCACAAAGAGCTGCTAGGTTACAATAATGATAATTCGTTATCGATACCCTTCTAGGGTTAACCTATCTGTATTTATATAACATACAGCTACGATACAATCTCTAATTGATATTCCTAATAATCAGCTATACAATGATATCAATTACAGATTGTCACACGTCTCCTATGTCAACTCGATCTCTTTGATAGCTATCCAATCTTCAAAGATATCGCTTCCATAATTAATCTTTAATCACTGTTGAACAGTAGACGCGCTTCCTCCAGACAGAGTTTAACAAACTCTGTCGAGCTTCCAACTGTCAGAGTTTACACAAACTCTGACTGCTTCCAGCTAAACTCTGATAACTCCCTGTAACACTTAAACACTGATCAAAACACATCAATTATATTTAACAATCTCCCCCAACTTGTTCATTATCAAAAATGTACAAGTTAATAACAATAATTGATGATGTCAAAACAAATGATAAATACAGTGTTTATACAGATTCAGAGTTTAAGCTTAAAAACTATAGAGAATAAGAAAATTCTTACAGAACTTTAATCTCTAATCATTTCAAGATCTGGCATGGTTCTGAGATAATCAATCAGCAATCTTCTTTCTGCATTTTCAAGTTCAATCTTCATTGCTTCTTTGATTTCTCTGAGTTGAGGATCACTTTCATCTGTTTGGTAAATAGCAGCCCTAAGATCATAAATCTTGTTTCTTCTCATTTCATTACCCAGTCTGATAAATCTGTCTTTTTCTGCCTGAGTATTGAAGTCAAGTACTGTGATTCCCAAATCAGTTTTTAACTTTGCAGTACCTTTCTTCATTTCAATGAGATTGCCTTGGTAATCCCTGTACTTAGGAATGTATCTGCTGTTGTATTTCTGTCCTCTAATAGCCAGATTCTGAGTCATCTTCTGTCTTAGTACATTAGCAACAGATTGAGTCCTTCGACTATTCACCTTGAGAAGATATAGAACATACTCTAGTTCTTCCCAATATTTCAAGCCGATATCATCCTCACCAACTTTGAATACTGTCCCATCAGCCATGAAGTAAAGAAGAAAATCTTTGTCTAAACTCTTCTGATGAACCAACTGCACTGATTCCAGTCTATCCAGACTCTCTTGAGGTACACCACGACCTGGAACAGCCAGTGAAGAAGGATCTCTAGGACCAGTATATTGCCTTCTGTCTCTATGTGAGCCTAATCCAGCCTTATTATTTCCAATCTTACCAGATAAAGCTTTTCCATCAGAAATATTCATTGAGACTCCAGATAACACATCTGGATCATGAAGTGTTCCTTTACCAAAAACTAATTTCAACTGAGAAGATAGAGGTCTAAACACAACTTGTGTAGCAACAGAGGTTGTATCTTTCTTCTTTGAATCTTCTCCTTCCATAGCAATGCCTTTCAGCTTGAGTTTAGCTTCAGCTTCTGTTGATTTCTTAGATAAATGTGATCTTTGATCAGCATCAACATTTTCCTTGATCACAATGCCTTTAAGAACAGGCCTAGGAGCTTTTTCTTTTTGTACCTTATCAGACTTTAAAGCTTTAAGATGTTCTTCTTGTAAACTCTTTTCCTCAGCTTCAATGTCTTCAATCGTTACTCCTTCCTCATTCTCTTCAATGAACAACTTAGCAGCCAACTCTTCATCAGTTTGTGGATTTGAAGACAACAGTAAACTCTTGGTCCTTGAAGTTCCTTGAGTATCAGTATTTCTCCCAACAGACTGTGATTTGAATGACTTACTAGTTCTCAGAGTTTGAACCTCCTCAGCCTTTTTCTTTCCTTTGTCTTTGTTACTTGCCCCTCCATCTCCAGCACTATCCCTTCTGACAACTCTCTCCCCCTTTTTGACATCATCAAGCATAAGGATAGAAGTAATTAACTCCAGGGAGGTAGCAATAGAATCAATTTTAGCAGATAAATCAGACTGATTCTCTTCAACTTTACTCAGTCTGGCAAGGATATTGTCTTGAGCTTTAGAGAATTTTGTAGTCACTAGTTTTGAATGTGTTTCCATTTTCATCTCTCTAGCTACAACCTCATTTCGCAAAGAAGTGATTGCCAAATTAGTATCATCAAATCGTCTATCCAGAGTTTTAACTTGAACTATAGTTGCTTTCAAGCAAGAAAGAATCTCTGGATTAGAGATAGTATCAGCACTTTGCTTAACAAACTTAGCTGCTCTTCTTGATGGAAAAATACAATCTTCTTTGTACCATTCAGCAGCATTCTTGGCAAATTGTGCTCTCTCAACTTCATGAGAAGTACAAGGTTGAGAAAAAGGTGTATGTTTATCATCAGTTTGTACTGGTGCACTCAGAGAAGTATCAGAGTTTGCACTACTGTCACCTTCAGCTTCAACACTTGTAGCTTTAACTGGTTCATCTTCAGCCATAGATTTAGCAATATCTTCTGTAGGCTTTTCAGGATTTTCTTCATGTTGCTTAGGCTCAGCAACAGGCATTGACTGAGAAGTTACTTTGGTTGCCTGATCAATTTCTTCACCTTCTTCAACATTGTGGTGAGCATCAGATATTATCTCAGTATGAGATGCCACAGCTTCAGAAGGAACAGATGTAAGTTGATCAACTACACCAATATTAGAGATAGGATCAGATAATGGCATAAATGAATCAGGAACAGCATTTATTGGAGAAACACCATCTCTTGCATCCTCTTCTGCAGGCATTTTATCCTCTGCAGGCATTACATCCTCTGCAGGTATTACATCCTCTGCAGGTATTGCATCTTTTTCAACCTCAACAGGAGGTGTTTGCTGTGAAACAACCTCTGGAGCTTCAATATCTTCATCCACAGAATCAGAGAATATCACTTTTCTTCGTTTTGCTAGAGGTACATTATCTGAATCCTCTTCACAAGGTGGTGACTTAGGCATGTTTGCTCGAGCTTTCAGTCTTTTCCCTTTTCTAGTGTAAACAGCTTCAGGAGATTTTCGTTTTGATTTCCTCTTTGTCTCTTCCGCCTGTCTTAGACTGGCATGTCGTTCAGCAAGTGCTTTCTTAACGCCTTGAGATTTAGACTTTGATTTTAATGGAGAATCAGAGTTTGAGTTTGAAGTGGGTGAAGATTGCTTTGCAGGTGATTCAGTGTTTGGTTCTGGTTGAGGTTCATGGTGTGGTTGAGGTTGTTGTGGTTCTTGTTCAGGTTCATCTTGTTGTGGTGCATCGTGTTGTGGTTCCTGTTGATCTTGTTGTGGTTCTTGTGGTTGATTTAGAAAATTTCGTAGAGCAAGAGGCATGATAAACTCAGGAAGATTTTCTTTACCAACATCCTTGTTAGTCATATCAGAGAATATGCGCTTATTGACTCTAAAAGGATCAACTTTATCAGTTTCATCAATTACAAGACCAGGTACACATGCATTGAACAACATTTGACAGAAACGAGCATAGTAGACAGTGGTAGACTCTGACAATTTATCACCTAAGCTCATCAAAACATATCGACCAAAATCAAAATTAATACCATAGAGCAAAGAATACCCGATATGGAGACTATCCATTGGAATGGCATCCCAGTTTGTGACTTTCTTCTGGAATGTTCTTGTTATGCAATCAAAGAAGAAATTCCATTCCTTTCTGAGATTTGGTCGCTTTATACTGCCAAGCTTGTCAAGAGATTTCATGTAACCTATCTCCTGTAGCATGTCTCTCAGATAACTTTCATTAACCAGAGTATAAGAAGTATGTGTGTCAAAACCCATCGTATCTCGTACAGTCTGTGGAGTAATCACATGGTCTTGGTCTTCATAGGTGAAGATAATGGTAGGAGTTCCACTTTCTCCTCCATTCACATAAACTGAGTTCTGCCAGAATGAAGCAATTTGAGACGCAGAAAGAGTAGCAGGTCCAGTCAGAGCTTGTCCAATCTCTGAATCCCTCAAAAAATTCTGCATGAGATGAAACGATTCTGGAACGCGTTCATGATAGAGTGGAGCTTCATAGTTATTAGGAACAAACCGTAAGCCAAGAGCAGTGAATGCTTTAGATGCCATTGAGTTAAGAATTTCCAAGAATTTCCAAAAGATATGAATGTAGAAAAGGTGTTTGCGTGAGTGCCCAAGAGAAAAATAAGAAAACTGTGAGAGTAAGAATAAAGCAAACTCGTTTGGACACAAAAGTGATTAAATTAATAAAAACTCAATCTCTTATGTAACAAACACTCAATCAGTTCCTTGATTAATGTGTAGTGGGACACGATAATAGGTAAGTGGGACACATTAAGGGCGAGTGGGTCATGTGCGCCTATTTTTAAAAAGAGTATATTAAAATTAAAACATTAAAATATTTGATTTTAACAAAAATCAAATAATACTCTTTTAAAAATATCTGGACCCAAGTAAAATCAGAATTTGAAACGTTTACCTGTTGCCTTTAATAACCAGAATACGAAGCGATTAAGGACTTCGTTCTTACCCATCTCTATTTAAGGCCTAGAGACTTGATCAGATTATTTCATTAAACCTTTAACCTTTCAGTCTCCCCTGTAAAATCACAAACCTTTCAAACCAAATACTCTTGAAAAACAATGGCTAACCTTACCATCAAAAAGAAAAACCTTCATCTTGTCGAAAATAGAGACATCTTCAGCTATACTCGTGAAGAGTTTGAAGCGTTTGAGTGGGAAAGGCAGCTTGAGACGCTGTGGCTGCAAATGGATGCTGGTCTGGAAGAGCTCGAGAGAGAGAAACCTGCAAGGGTGATCAACATCGATGCTGCCCTCCAAGCAACATTGGCATGGCTCTCCTCGAAGGCATCCTCATCCACCACCACCAACCATTGTTAATGAATATGTCAGCAAAAATAACCTTATCCCTTCAACTTCCACCCAAATAAAGTGGCAAAGATGGGATCTGGGAATTTTTGCTAACAATGGAGTGGTGTGGACGGACCTTTTACTTTCCTGTTGAATAGATTAGCAGATAGAGAGAACAAAAATATGTAATATTTGCTTGTAATCTCTTTCTTATTATCAATGAAAATTTTGTTTTTCTAATCATATTCATTGTGTTCTGCAACTGTTATTTGTGTTATATGAACTGTT
Source organism: Saposhnikovia divaricata (assembly GCA_036435485.1). Taxonomy (NCBI): domain Eukaryota; kingdom Viridiplantae; phylum Streptophyta; class Magnoliopsida; order Apiales; family Apiaceae; genus Saposhnikovia; species Saposhnikovia divaricata. Next base: position 45,116,558 of record CM071594.1, on the reverse strand, counting down.
CTTCAAGAAAATGCATCAAGAAGAGAATATGAAAACTAATTAAAGTAATCATATAAAGAACACATTCATGAACTATCCACTGATTAACAGTTGTCAAAAACCCTACTTACTCCAAGACTTTCAAATTGTCCAAGTGAAAATTTACCTTAGAGTGCAAATCACAAATCAACAGCGTTTGTCAATTCTCCAACTTTATCATCGAAACCCTTTCATAAATTGCACAGTTGTGAATATTTGTGTGTGTGAAGCAGAGTTTACTAAGTCAATTTTTAGAGCATCTAATTTTTCATAAAATCCATAAAGTAAATCAATAAACACTGGATGCACAAACTGTCATAGTAAACACTGACTGTATGATGAAAGCTAAACTCTGAAGTAATCGAACTTTATACAGTAATTTTTATTTTATACCCTCTTTATATACACATTTTTTTTTTCATTCCCCTTTTTTTAATTTTTTTCATTTTATTTTTTATTTTTCATTCCAGTAATCAGAGGTTGGAACCAGTCACCAAAAATTCAAAAATTTTAGCCCTTATCATTTTGATAAGTTCCTGGGTCATCCTAGTATTTAACTAGTCACCAAAAATCAGAGAATTTTAGCACATATTATATACCAATAGGTTCCTGGGTCATCCTGGTATTCAACATAATCTCAAAGGAGTATAACAACCTATATACACTTTCTTTGGGGTATTGAAGTAAACATTTTATTTTATCAGAGTATAACTAACAGAGTTTAGAGTTCATCAACATCAGTAGTTCTTCATGAAAGGTAATGCACACAGTATTTATAGACTCAGAGTTTAGGACAAAATAAACTAAGAGATGCTATAAATATGAGTCAGTATCATGCTGTGTTAACTTTCTGCACAATCTAAGATTAGATCTCAATACCTCAGAAAGATTCATGATTAATTGCTGAGAATCATGCTTCATACATATTTCTTCATTGGTGTTTTCATTCAGACAAAAATCAACTCAAAGTTCACAGAGTTTATCAAACTTATTAACAGTGTATGACATACAGACATGCTGACAGAGTTTAACAGAGTATGCATAACAGAGTTTAATCAACAGAGTTCACTTAGTATTTAACCAATCAGGAAATATGATAAATACATCACATAAGTAAATTTTGAATCTAACCAACATTTCTAGTCAGAACCAGAGATCATTCCTAGTTCACTAACCAGCCTTGTAAATGTAACTTCACTCAATGGTTTAGTGAAGATATCTGCAAGCTGTTGTTCTGTAGAGACAAAATGTAGTTCAATATTTCCTTCTTCCACATGTTCTCTGATGAAGTGGTACCTTATGCTGATGTGCTTGGTCATTGAATGCTGTACTGGATTACCTGTCATAGCAATAGCACTTTGGTTATCACAGTAAATAGGTATATTACTGTACCTCAATCCATAATCCAGCAATTGATTCTTCATCCATAAGATCTGTGCACAACAGCTACCAGCTGCAATATACTCTGCTTCAGCTGTAGATGTGGAGATTGATTTCTGTTTCTTGCTGTACCAGGAAACAAGTCTGTCACCAAGAAATTGACAACTTCCACTAGTGCTCTTTCTGTCTACCTTACAGCCTGCAAAGTCTGCATCAGAATATCCAAGTAGCTTAAAATCTGATTCTCTGGGGTACCACAGACCTAATGATATGGTGCCCTTGAGATACTTGAAGATTCTTTTCACAGCTGTCAGATGTGGCTCTCTAGGATCTGCCTGAAACCTTGCACAAAGACAGGTTGCATACATGATGTCAGGCCTACTAGCTGTCAAGTATAGAAGAGATCCTATCATGCCCCTGAAGTTTGTCATATCCACTGAAACTCCTGTGTCTTTGTCCAGTTTAGTTGCTGTTGCCATGGGAGTTGATGCAGATGAACAGTCAAGCATACCAAATTTCTTGAGAAGATTTCTGGTGTATTTTTCTTGATTAATGAAAATTCCATCTTCTGTTTGTTTCACCTGTAGGCCTAGAAAGTAACTAAGCTCTCCCATCATGCTCATTTGATATCTGGACTGCATGAGCTTGGCAAACTTCTTACAGAGTTTATCATTAGTAGACCCAAAGATGATGTCATCAACATAAATTTGAACTAAAAGGAGGTCACTTCCTTGGTTGAAATAAAACAGAGTTTTGTCAATTGTACCTCTGTTGAATCCACTTTCTAGAAGAAACTGAGCAAGTGTCTCATACCATGCTCTTGGTGCCTGCTTAAGTCCATATAGTGCCTTATCTAGCCTGTAGACATAATCTGGATATTTGGGGTCCACAAATCCTGGTGGTTGTTCAACAAACACTTCTTCTTCAAGCTTTCCATTCAGAAAAGCACTTTTCACATCCATCTGGAACACTTTGAATTTCTTGTGAGAGGCATATGCTAGAAAAATTCTGATTGCCTCCAATCTTGCTACTGGAGCAAATGTTTCATCATAATCTATTCCTTCCTGCTGTGAATAACCTTTTGCTACCAGTCTAGCCTTGTTCCTCGTGATAACACCTTCACTGTCAGTCTTGTTTCTGAAAACCCATTTAGTACCAACAATAGATCTGTTCTTTGGCCTTGGTACAAGGGTCCAAACTTCATTTCTTTCAAATTCATTTAACTCTTCCTGCATTGCTGTTATCCAGTCTGCATCTTGAAGAGCTTCTTCCACTTTCTTTGGTTCATTTTTAGACAAGAATGCATGAAATAGACATTCACTTGCAGTAGCACTTCTTGTCTTTACTTTTGCATCTGGATCACCAATTATCAAATCAGGTGTATGTGATTTAGTCCATTTCCTAGCAGAAGGCAAATGACTTCTATCAGCATGTGATCCTTCCCCTTGATCCATGCTCTCCTGATTCTGTTGTGATCTATTTTCGTTTTCTGAGACTCCCCCTGAACTTGACTGTCCAGAGTCAGAATTTGAATTTTCAGAGTTTGAAGCATCAGAGTTTGATCCAGATTTTTCAGTTGACTCAGTATCAGTGTTTGAGTCTTCATCTTGATCATGCTCCCCCTCAACTGGTTCTCCTCTTTGTTGTGACTGAGAAGTTTCTCCAGAATTTACCAGTAGAGGTTCAGAGTTTGTTTCAACAGAGTCTGTCAGAATTGTTTCATCAGAGTTTCCTTCATCAGAGTTTAAAACTTCATTTTCAAAGTTCAGTTGATCATATTCGTCTTTGTCTTCAAGTCCAGTTATCTTCTTATCATCAAAAGAAACATGTATAGATTCCATGATCACTTTAGTTCTCAGATTGTAAACTCTGAATGCCTTTGTTGACAGTGGATAGCCAACAAAAATTCCTTCATCTGCCTTTAACTCAAACTTGGTCAACTGTTCTGGATGAGTCTTCAAAACGAAACATTTGCACCCGAAAATATGAAAGTATTTCAGGTTAGGCTTCTTTTTCTTCACCATCTCATATGGTGTCTTTCCATGCTTATTGATCAGTGTTGCATTTTGAGTAAAACAAGCAGTTTGAACAGCTTCTGCCCAGAAATAAGTTGGCAATTTTGCTTCATCAAGCATAGTTCTGGCAGCTTCAATTAATGTTCTATTTTTCCTCTCAACTACACCATTTTGTTGTGGTGTACCAGGTGCTGAAAATTCTTGTTTCACTCCATTGTCCTTGCAGAATTCTTCCATTGTTGCATTTCTGAACTCAGTTCCATTATCACTTCTAATGATTCTAACTTTGTTGCTTGATCCTTTGTCCAGAAGCTTCACATGCTCCATCAGAGTCAATGCAGTTTCATCCTTCTTTGCTAGAAAATACACCCAGGTGAATCTAGTGTATTCATCAACAATGACTAAAGCATATTTCTTCCTTGCAATAGACATAACATTTACTGGACCAAATAGATCAACATGCAGAAGATGATGGGGATCAGTGATAGAAGATTCTGTTTTGCTCTTGAAAGATGACTTCCTTTGTTTAGCTTTCTGACATGAGTCACATAGGCCATCAACATTTAACAGGGTCTTTGGGAGTCCTCTTACAAGATCCTTTCTGATCAGTTCATTGATGTTGTTCAAGTTCAAATGTGAGAGTTTCTTGTGCCACTTCCAACTCTCTTCACTAGACATTCTTGTAGACAGGCAAACAGCTTTTCCAACAGAGTCTATCAAAAGCTTGATTTCATAAATGTTGTTTTGCCTGTGACCAACTAGAACAACCTTTCCTGTAGATTTGCTGATAACTTCACAATATTCAGGTTGGAAATCTACATGATATCCCTTGTCACAGATTTGACTCACAGATAGCAAGTCATGCTTGAGTCCTGGGACATGAGCTACATTGTTGATGATGACATTTCCAAGATTGATATTGCCATATCCCAATGTTCTTCCTATATTGCCATCACCATAGGAAACTTTTGGGCCAGCCTTCTCCTCATATTCTAATAGCAGGGCTTTATTTCCAGTCATGTGTCCTGAACATCCACTGTCCACGACTAGGGTTGCCTCCCTGTTACCCTGCAATCACAAACAATTACTGAGGATTAGTTTTAAGGATCCAGACTTGCTTGGATCCTTTGGCATTCTTAACTTTGTTAGCTTTTGCAGCGGAATTAACATTATCAGAGTTTGAGCTAACAGTATCAGTGTTTGCACTTGCAGTATCAACTTTAACCCATTTTAGATTGGGTTTCAGTTCATAGTAATTATGATAGATAGCATGATATTTTCTGCAAGTATAGATGGAATGCCAAGTGCTTCCACAGTGTGTGCATAGAGTCTGTGGCTTAGTTCTAGCAAAATCCTTCTTTACCTCAGACTTTGTAGGTAAAGAATTTATATTTTTATTTTTCTTGCAGAAATTTGCAAGATGCTTAGTACTACCACAGTTATGACATGTCTTTCTTGGAGCATAACTAGCAAGCATTGGTTTATTTCCTGAAGTGATGCCTACTTTTCCATTTCTGTTCTTGTTTGACACTTTCTTTTTCTCAACAGATTTTAACTCCTTCAGTTTATGTTTGAGTTGTTTATCTGTCATTGAACCAATATTAACCTGATTAACACTAGTTCTTACTGGTTTTCTTTTGACAGCTTCTTTTTCATTCTCAGACAAAAATTTACTGGTTCCATGAACAAATTTAGTTCTGACTTTAACTTGATTTTGAAATCTAAGTTCATCTTCCTCATTATAACCTAGACCAACAGTGTCTGTTTGAAAAATCTGTTGAGTGTCCTTTCCAGAATTAGTCCAAGTCCTAATTTTCTTATTTGCTTCCTCCAACTCAGATTCTAGTTGTTTATATTTCTGAAGCAAAATCTGTTCTTTGCAAACAGCATCATCTCTCTCTTTCTGAACTTGTTGCATGTTTTCAAGTTTCTCTTCAACAAGTTTATTTCTCTCTTTAAGTTCAGAATTTTCAGCTTTTATCCTCTCATTTTCTAAAGTCTGATCCCTATAACTTATATGCAATGACTTAAGAAAAATTCTTAATTGAGCAATGTCATCAATATTATAAGCATAGGTAGTTGGAGGTACCTGATTTTCAGAAGATTCTGATTCAGTAGTAGCCATGAGAGCATAGTTCACTTCTTCATCAGAATCTGAAGTATCTGCCCAATCTCTGCCTTTAGTGTAGAGTACCTTTCCAGTTTTACCCTTCTTGCACTCAGGAGCATAGTGACCCATCTCCTTACACTTGTAGCATTGAATTTCAGACTTATCCTTCTTCCCTTTAGAATCTCTCTTATCAGACTTCCTGTAGCTTTTCCTGTCTTCATTTGAATCCCTAGAAAACCTTTTTCCTTTCTTGAAATTCTTGAAGCCCATTTTCTTGAAAGTTTTCACCATCAGCACAGCCATTTTTCTCATTTCTTCTTCATCATCCTCAGAGTCAGATGATTCAGAAGAGTTTGAATCATAATCAGAGTTTGGTGAATCACTTTCTGAGTGTATGACCAAAGCTTTTCCCTTCATTTTCCTTCTTGTTGCCTCTTTCTTCTGAGGCTTCTCTTCAACATTAAGAGCAACAGACTTTCCTTTTCTACTTGATCTCCTGTTTCTCTGCTCCATTTCCAATTCATAAGTTTTGAGCAGTCCATAAATTTCATCAATCTCTGTTTCAGCAAGATCATAGTTGTCTCTAATAGTGGTTGTTTTCACATCCCACTTTTCAGGTAGAGAAAGAAGAAACTTGAGATTCGAGTCTTCTAGATCATATTCTTTGTTGACCAATGACAGATCATTAATCAGTTTACAGAATCTATCAAATGTTTCTGTCATGGTCTCTTCAGGTTTAGCCTCAAAATGCTCATACTCTTGTGTGAGTATGTTTCTCCTATTCTTCTTAATAGCTGCAGTTCCTTGACACCTGACTTCAAGTGCATCCCATATCTCTTTTCCAGTGGTGCAGTTAATGACTTTGTTAGACATGACATTGTCTAAGGCACTATGAAGTAAATGCCTAACTTTTGCATCCTTAGCAATTGATGATAGATCTTCAGGAGTCATGTCCTTCTTTTCCTTTGGAACCATTTTTGCTGCTTCACCAGCAACTGCAACAGATAGCTTTGTAGGATTGTGAGGGCCTTCATAAATCCTGTCAAGATATTCTGGATCTGTAGCCTCCAGAAACATAGTCATCTTGACCTTCCACATAGCATACTCTAATGGCCTCAGAATAGGAACCCTGATTGGTTCATAACGACTCACAGTAGTAGGAGTCTTTTCAGAAACAGTAGGTGTTGGTGGAGGAATTTCTGACATGATTATTGTTGTGTTTGGATCTTAACCTGTAATAAAGTAACAGATTGGCTCTGATACCACTTGTTAGGCCGAATACACAAATAATAATCAACTTTGTATGAGAGATTAACAAGTAAAAGCGTTTATGCACTTAAAAAACTTCTTGTATTTCAAACCCTCTTCGTGATGTAAAATATCACAAAGAGCTGCTAGGTTACAATAATGATAATTCGTTATCGATACCCTTCTAGGGTTAACCTATCTGTATTTATATAACATACAGCTACGATACAATCTCTAATTGATATTCCTAATAATCAGCTATACAATGATATCAATTACAGATTGTCACACGTCTCCTATGTCAACTCGATCTCTTTGATAGCTATCCAATCTTCAAAGATATCGCTTCCATAATTAATCTTTAATCACTGTTGAACAGTAGACGCGCTTCCTCCAGACAGAGTTTAACAAACTCTGTCGAGCTTCCAACTGTCAGAGTTTACACAAACTCTGACTGCTTCCAGCTAAACTCTGATAACTCCCTGTAACACTTAAACACTGATCAAAACACATCAATTATATTTAACAGAAACTCTCAAATCAATGATGAAGAAAGCTGTCGTTCCAATAGAAAAAGAAGGTGTTGGATTAGCATCAACCTCAAAGGAAAATGCTCTCCAATATGATGGAACGCAAGGAATCCCTTATGATTATGCAATGCCCTGGAAGATATGTAACAAATGTCAAAAAAAGGGACATCTCGCAAAGCACTGCACAACTCCAACAGAATCAGCCTACCGAAATAAGAAAACAGCCTACCATTATCCGGCTAACAGAAGGAAGAAAACAGCTTACCAGAATGATTTTGGCAGCACACAAAGAACAAAGATTTCAGCACCAAACATGGTACAAAAATGGGTAAAGAAGTCTGATTTAAATTCTATCTATGTGCTAGCAACTAACCATGCAGGAATCAAGCAAGTATGGGTGCCAAAACGTTGAGTTTTTGTGCAACAAAAGGTTCCTAGAAACAGCAAGCTAAGTGCAAAAGTTCGGTACTTTAGCTTTTTTTTTCATGCTAAATTAATTTGCTATTCCTCTATAGATGCCAATAATGAATTTTAAGTGCAATTCACTTGCATGCAAGTTAATATTTACGTGTGAATGCATACATATTGTTAATTCTTTCGCATGCAATTTATTGAATAAATGTGTACTCGTGCACTATTTGGTACTTTATAATCCATGCTTAGTTTGAATATGCTACGTGATTACCCTTTTTAATGATTAAGGGGGAGAGATTTTAGGAGGTTAACTCTTAAGGATGTTATGTGTTTCGGATTTTATTTCATATAAATCCTTATGTGCTTAATTGAATATCATGATGTTAAATCAAGGATGCATGTGTTGAGGGGGAGTATGTACTCCTAAAAATATATGTTTGTAATCATCAAAAAGGGGGAGATTGTTGGCCTATTTGATTTTGATGATTCTATGAATACATATATTTTGGAATGTTATTTATTATTCTAACATGCTCTTGATTTTGATAATAATGTGATTACATATATTTTGGATGATATTAGTGCTACTAACATTTTTGATCTTAATGATTATGCAAAATCTTTTATGTTGGTATAATTCTTGTTATTACTTGTTGTTAGTGAAATTTCCAGGAGAGAAATTCTCCTGTTCAGCAAGATGTATTACATATTTATTATCATTTCAGCAAGCTGTTTTAAGTTTTACAGGATTATTTCAGTCAGACTAACAGTTCATTTTCAGCAAGCTATTATGGATCATCTTACATATTTCAGCAAACTGAATTCACAGTCTTTGCAAAATCAGCGTGCTGATTCTGGGAGACATAAATAACAGAATTCAGAAAACATACATTTTTCAAGGAGCTATCTGTGATATATATTTAGGAATATTGTAAGGGACCCTCTGAATTATTCACACCCATCATACACTTCAATATTCTCTACTCAAGTAAAGTGGGGGACAACTTATTCCTTGCTTTTAAATAATGTTTCACCTTTTCATTATTTAATAAGCCAACCCCATACAAACACTTTCACTTGTATTCTTTGTCTCTCACATCAATATTATACACGCTCCTCTCCATCATCTTGAAAGACAACAGCTCCTTTGCCTTTCTACCATTAACGCTCCATCCTTATTATTCATGAAAATCGGAAGGAGCCTCTTGGAGATTAAAATTCAAACTCTCTTGTGTACCTATAAATAACATGTTCTTGCTCAGTTCAAAATAACAATCACAAGTGCAAAAACAAGATCATATACACAACTTCGAACCACTTTGTTAAATCCTTTAAACCTCTCAAACTCTCATACACATTCGGTTATACATTTTCAGAGGGTTCAATAGGTTGAGTTGTATTTATCAAAACTTTGTATTGTTCAAATTGTAAAGATTAGTTGTTGTACGAGTTTGGCTTAAGGCTTTGGGTGGGTAGAACTAGACTAGAGAAGGATACTTGGGAAGTATTGCTTAGAGAGTTAGTTTAGCACAGCAATTCAGCAAGCCATTTTGTAAGTAGCTGGGTGTAAAGGGAGATATATTGTTTGATCTTGTAATCGGTTTATAGTGATCAATAATATATTCTCTTACCAAGTCGGTAAGGGACCAGGACGTAGACCATAGGGGATTAAGGGTCGAACCTGGCTAAAAGATCTTGTGTTCATTTTATTTTTCTGCACATTTCATAGTGCACTGCATTACTAGTTAATTCAGCCTGCTGTTATTAAACTATTAAGTCATATCAGCAAGCCGTTTCTGGTAAAAATCAAAACAGGTCATAGTTAACCACTATCAGCCATAATACACCTATTCAACCCCCTTCTAGGTGTGTTTTTTCAGCTTGCTATTTGTGTTTTATCAGTTTGCAAATGGTACGCTGTTTGTAACTAAAGCAGAAAATTAAAGAACACAATCTTATAGCCAGGTTCGACCTCTAAACCCCTATGGTCTACGTCCTGGTCCCTTACCAACTTGGTAAGAGAATATATTATTGATCAATGAAATATACCGATTACAAGATACAATAATATATCTCCCTTCTTCCTAGTTGCTGACAAATGGCTTGCTGAACACCTGTTTCTGAACCCGCTCTCTAAGCTATACTTCCCAAGTATACTTCTCTAGCAACGTTCACCAAACCATTGTTTCCTAACCAATCTGTCCGGAAAATAAAACACCCAACTGCTTATAAATGGCTTGCTGTTTGCTGTGCTGAACTAACCCTCTAAGCAATACTTCCCAAGTATCCTTCTCTAGTCAAGTTCGACCCACATAAAACCTTAAGCCAAACTTGTACAGCAACTATTCAATACAAATTTAACAATACAATGATTTGAATCAATTACAACTCAACCTATAATATATATATATATATATATATATATATATAGGGTTTGTGAGGTTTTGAAGAATTTTGCAATGTAAGCTTTTGTGGTTGTGAATGTATATCTTGTTTCTGTACTTCTTTTTCGATGCCTAAGAACTGAGAATCCAGCCATTAAATAGATGAACAAGAATATTTAAAATCAAGCTTCAAGATACTCCAACGGTATGAAAATGGAATAAGGCCGTTAGAGATGTTTTGATATCAAGAAGTGGAGGAGCTTGAATAATCTGCAAATTCAGAAGAGATGGAGCGTGTATAGAGTTAAAAACATGGAGAGAATATTTGCTATAATGAGTCCCATGTGTTGTCTTTGAGTGGAGGTATGGTGGGTATTAAAATAATGAAAAGTAGATCTTACTTTTCTTATTTTAAGACAAGGAATAAGTTTGTCTCCCAAAATGTTTGAAATATGAGAGCTGGCATATTTAGATTAATTCAGAGGGCCCTTACAAATATTCCTAACAATGTTTCCGTTGCATGCTCCTTGAAGAACCAAACTATTCCTTAATTCTGGCAGACACAAACAGCTTGCTGTTTGTGAGACTGGCACACTATTTCTGACTGGCTTGCTGTTTGTCCATGAATTTTGCTTGCTGTTTGTGACAAACTGATTATCCAATTAGTAAGCTAATTTTCCCTGCAAAACCAATTTAGTACAGTACCGAAATAACATAGCAAGTTCATGTCAGCTTGTTGTTTTGGTTCTGGTGAGCTGAACAGATACATGGCCTTATACTTTTGCATTTCCATATCATCAACCAAGTTTCCTGAGAACATAGATATGTCTGTTTGATCTTTATCTACAGGAATTCTGAACAGTTGAAAATGGCTTGCTGTTTGTACAAATGGCTTGCTGTTTGTGACAAACTGAATATACAATCAGTAAGCTATTATACCCTGCAAAACCAAGTTAGTACAATACAGAAATACATGATGTTTTATATCAACCTACAAGTTATCAGCTTGCTGTTTGTGTATTGACTGTGTGCAACTTACTTGCCAAACTATCATTGTATCTCAACTTTGGCTTGCTGTTAGATAAACTGATTATACAATCAGTAAGCTAGAGTATTCTGCAAAACCAAGTGAGTACGTACACAACTAGCATGCTGTTTTATATCTACTAATAAGCCAAATGGCTTACTGTTTATGATCATCAAAACTTTACACAACTAGCATGCTGTTTTATATCTACTAATAAGCCAAATGGCTTACTGTTTGTGATCATCAAAACTTAAGAGTATAAATCTCCCCCTTTTTGATGATTACAACTAATTTAGGAGAATTAGAATAACTCCCCCTAAATCCCTGCATCTCAAAATTAGATATAAAACAATAATCTAACAAGATCAAATAAAAACATCCAATAATACATTTTCATTAAGTATTCTCCTAAAGTTCTCCCCCTCAATCCATCAAAAATTGAAACACTTAAAATCAACAAATGATATGCCAGAATATAATGCAATCAGTATACAAATTGTAACATGCGAATAGAACCAAGGGTAAGCTAAACTGACCAGCAATTTAAAGACATATTTAAAGAAATACTAGAACATGATTTAATTAATCAATTAAGCATATACCATTTAACACAGACAGATGTACCAAATAATTCACAACACATATAAACATGAATTATTTAATTTCACACAAATGATTAGCTAGAAGCGATGAGAAGCAGTATGCTATTTGCAGTATGTTACCTGCACAAACAACTTGCTGTTTTTGGTATTTTACCTGCACAGATAGCTTGCTATTTGTTGAATGTTACCTATACAAATGGTAAGCTAACCTGTCCCGCAAACAATCATTCAACATGCTGTTTTAAATAGAACACATACCAAGTTGCATTCGAATGACTGAAAATCTTTCTTCAGCAAGAGGTTTTGTGAATATATCAGCAAGTTGAAATTCTGTTGGAACAAAGACCAACTCTATCTTGCCTTTAGCAACATTATCTCTCAAGAAATGGTGTCGAACATCAATATGCTTCGTTCTTGAGTGATTCACCGGATTCTTAAAAATATTAATGGTGCTAGTGTTGTCACAATTTATTGGAACCTTTTCAAACTTGATATCAAAGTCCCTTAGTGTTTGAATCATCCATAGAAGTTGAGAACAACAGCTCCCAGCTGCTAGATACTCTCCTTCGGCCGTGGATAAAACTACAGAAGTTTGTTTCTTGCATTGCCATGAAACCAAGCTTTGTCCAAGAAATGTGCAAACACCACTAGTACTTTTTCTATCAACTTGACAACCTGCATAATCTGCATCACTATACCCAACAAGATCAAAAGTATTTATGACAGGATAAAACAAACCAAGAGTAATGGTACCACTTAAATATTGAAAAATTCTTTTAATAGCATTTAAGTAAGACTCCTTAGGATTGGATTGAAACCTTGCACAAACACACACACTATACATAATGTCAGGTCTAGAAGCAGTTAAATATAGTAAACTTCCAATCATACCTCGATACCTTTTGATATCAACTGCCTTACCATTTTCATCTGCAAACAGCTTGCTATTTTGGATCATAGGAGTTGATTTTGGTTTAACATCTTCATAACCAAATCTTTTGAGCAGACTTTTTGTATACTTGGATTGGTGCACAAATATTCCATCCTTAGATTGCTTAATTTGAAGACCCAAGAAATAATTGAGCTCACCCATCATGCTCATTTCGAACTCACTATGTATACACTTTGAAAACCACTTGCACATAGATTCATTAGTAGCTCCAATAATATTATCCACATATATTTGAACAATTAAAATGTCTTTACTATTTTGCATAATAAATAATGTGGGATCTATTTTACCTCGAATGAATCCATTTTGGATTAGATACTTACTAAGCCTTTTGTACCAAGCTCTAGGGGCCTGCTTTAAACCATAAAGAGCCTTCTTTAGCTTGAATACATAGTCTGGATATTGTTCATGCTCGAATCCAGGAGGCTGTTTGACATAGACTTCCTCTTCCAGCATGCCATTTAGGAACGCACTCTTCACGTCCATTTGATATAGCTTGATTTTCTTGAAACATACATAGGCTAGAAGTATTCTTATCGATTCCAAGTGAGCAACAGGAGCATAGGTTTGATCAAAGTCAATGCCTTCTTGTTGGTTATAGCCTTGAGCTACAAGCCTTGCTTTATTTCGAGTAACGGTGCTAAATTCATCAACTTTATTTTTGAACACCCATTTTGTTCCTATAATTGATGCATTTTCTGGAGGCTTGACAAGTTCCCAAACATCACATCTCTCAAATTGATTTAATTCTTCTTGCATAGCCATGATCCAATTTTCATCTTCTAGTGCTTCATTGATATTTTTGGGTTCTTCATGAGCTAGGAAGGCAGCATGAACACAATAATTTGCCTTTCCTCTTCTTGTTGTGATTCCATCAGTAATATCATCAATAACTAACTCTGAGGGATGATTCTTGACCGTTCTTGTTGACCTCGTTAAGGAATGTTGAGCTATTTCTTCATGAGTTGTCTTTCTTATCTTTTCCGGTGGTAACTGATCTTCTCCATCATAGAGAGGTAGTTTCTAAGTAGCCCTTGAACCTCTAGGACCTTCCAAAGTCATTTTTGCCACTTTAGAAATCGTATCTTCCATTTCAGCTTGCTGTCTTGAACTTCCAGCTTGCTGTTTGTCAGAATCTGCATCCTTCTTGGCTTGCTGACTTCCAGTTTCAGTCTCAACTTCAGTTTGCTGATTTGAACTTTCAACTTGCTGTTTTGAACCTCCATCTTGCTGATTTGAGTTTCCAGCTTGCTGATTTGAACTTCCAGCTTGCTGTTTGTCAGAAATTTTAGGTTGTATACTTTCTCTTTCACCTGCGAATTCTTCCTCATCTCTTGGTAGATCATTGTTAGGTTCTTGAAATGTACCATCAATAGATTCTTTAACAATATGTTTATTTATATTATAAACTCTATAAGCCCTACTTGTTAAAGAATAACCAAGAAATATAGCTTCGTAGGATTTTGCATCGAATTTACCATTTTTACCAATTGTCTTAAGCACAAAACACTTAGAGCCAAAAATCTTGAAGTAGCTGATATTTGGTTTCTTGTTTCTCAACAATTGATATGGAGTTTTGTTCAAAATAGGCCTGATAATAATTCGATTCAACAAATAGCAAGCTTTATTCACAGCTTCGGCCCAAAAACTCCTAGGCAGCTTGCTTTCTTGAAATAGTGTCCTTGCTGTTTCTTGAAGTGACCCATTCTTTCTTTCTACCACTCCATTTTGTTGTGGAGTCCTTGGGGCAGAAAATTCATGGGAGATTCCTCTTTCTTCACAATATGCAATAAAGTTCTCATTGATAAATTCACCTCCTCTATCACTTCTTATACCTACAAGTATTTTATCAAGCTTATTCTCAAGTAATTTAATCAGCTTCTCGAACTCATTAAAAGCACAATCTTTAGTACGAAGAAACAATACCCAAGTAAATCTAGAATAATCATCTACACTTACAAAACCATATTGTTTACCTCCAATACTCTTATAAGATTCTGGACCAAATAAGTCCAAGTGCAGAAGCTCTAAAGGTTTAGAAGTAGATACCATTTTATTTGCTTTGTGTGTACTTCGAATTTGTTTGCCCAATTGGCATGCTGAACACACTTCAATCTTGGTATACTTCAGTTTGGGTAGTCCTCTGACCAATTTCTTGCTTGATAATTTATTAAGCAAGTCCATGTGTGCATGTCCCAACCTTCTATGCCAAATATATGGATCATTATCCATTGCAGCCAAACAGCACGATGTTTCTTGCATTTCGAAGTCCAATACATATATATTTCCTTCCCTTCTAGCAACTAGGGGGACTTTGTTAGAACCAATAGTAATAATAGTTTTGTCAATGCCAAACTGAACATTATGTCCATCATCAAATAATTGAGTGACGCTAAGCAGATTATAAGAAAGACCTTTGACATATTGAACTTTATCAATCGAAATCTTACTATTACCAATAGAACCGATACCAAGGATTTAAAGAGTCTTACTATTACCAATTGTAACTCTTCCACCTTTCTTCATTTTGAGACTTTTGAGCTGAGACTTGTCTCCACACATATGTCTAGTGCATCCGCTATCCAATATCCATTGCTTTGACCTTCCTTTAGCCGCAAGACAAATCTACAAAACAAACAAACACCAACTCAATGTTTTGGCACCCATATAGGTTTGGATCCAAATTGGTTAGTAGCAATAGTATATAAAACATTTAAATCAGTTTTCTTGATCCACATTTGGACCACTTTCGGTGAATGGTAAGCTGTTTTCCTTCTGACAGAAGCATTCTGGCATGCTGTTTTTTGCCTGACTGGTTCTTTCTGGTAAGCTGTTTGTCGACTAGCTGTTCCATTCTGGTAAGCTATTTTCGCTTTGTGATTGACTTGAGCTACACAATGTTTTTCCAGATGGCATTTTCCACCACATTTGTTGCATGTTTTCCAAGGCATAGCATAGTTGTATGGTATGCCATTTCTTCCATCGTATTTGAGTGCACCATGCTTTTTGTTGAGGTTCATGCCAACTCCTTCTCTTACCAATGGAACATTTGCCTTTTTCATGATTGTTTTTAGATTGTCTTCTCCTTGAACAAATGTTTCCAACCCTTTTTCAAGATCTTTGACCTCTTTTTCCAGAAGAGAAATCAGTTCAGCTTGCTGTTTGATAAGAATGGCGTGCTGTTTGTCTGTACATTCAGCTTGCTGAAGTCTCTTCTCAGCAGATTTTGAAGATTCAGCTTGGCTAGATTCCTTAATCTTGTATGATTCTATACACTCATCTCTAGCTTTAATCTTTGACCTCAATTCCCTGGGTTCTTTCATAAGAACCTCATTCCTTTGTATAAGTACTTTATTAACTCCTTCGAATTGAATGAGTTTCTCCTTTAGATCAGCAATAAGATCATCATGGTTGTTTGTAGGAGCCTTCTCAGCCATTAAATCAGAAATAATTTTCCTTAAGTGAGTATTCTCTTTTTCAAGCTCGTTATTTTCATTCTTCAATTTCATGAGCTCCACAATAGATATATTACTATGTTCCTGCATGGTTAGCTCATTTAACATAGGAATACTAGAAGATAAATCAAGATTAAATGAGTGTACTTCACTACTATCGTCATCCGAATTCGACACATCACTGTCGATAAGGACTTCTTTGATATTTCTTCTTACGGTATCTTCATCATCAATACCAACAAAGGCTAGATTGTCCATCCTATCACTTGAGTCATCATTAGAAGCCGATTCCTCATCATCATTCCATGTTAGGAGTGGCGTTTTAGATTTATTTGTGTCACATGAAGCAGCTTGCTGTTTTGGATTGACACATACTTCTTTTGTTGTAGTTTGATAATGTATTTCTAAGGTATCCCATATCTCCTTTGCTGTGACGCACGAACTGACCTTGGCAAAATCTGAATCTGAAAGACCACAAATCAGTGTGTACTTGGCATTTCCATTATAGCTTGCTTTTATCAATTCTTCCCCGCTAAGATCATCAACATCTTTTGGCTTGCCGTTTTCATCCAGAAAGGTAAATGGACCATCTTTAACAACCAACCATTCAAGTGGATTTCTGATCAGAATCATCTTCATCCTTAGTCTCCATAAATCATAATTTTCTGTACCAACGAGAAGTGGTGGCATGTTTGATGATTATCTCTCTTCATAAATATGTGCTATAGGATCTGTACTTTCCTGTTACAGAAATGTTAGTACACCAAAGCTTTGATACCAATTGAAAACAACACCTAGAGGGGGGGTGAATAGGTGTTTATGGCTAACAATCCTAATTTATGATCTGTTTTAAAAATTACTACAAACAGCTTGTTGTTTGTGTTTTATCAATTTGCAAATGGTACGCTGTTTGTAACTAAAATGCAGAAAATTAAAGAACATACGATCTTTTAGCCAGGTTCGACCCCTAAACCCCTATGGTCAACGTCCTGGTCCCTTACCAACTTGGTAAGAGAATATATTATTGATCAATGAAATATACCGATTACAAGATACAATAATCTATCTCCCTTCTTCTTAGTTGCTGACAAATGGCTTGCTGAACACCTATTTCTGAACCTGCTCTCTAAGCTATACTTCCCAAGTATACTTCTCTAGCAACGTTCACCAAACCCTTGTTCCCTAACCAATCTGTCCGGCAACTAAAACACCCAACTGCTTATAAATGGCTTGCTGTTTGCTGTGCTGAACTAACCCTCTAAGCAATACTTCCCAAGTATCTTTCTCTAGTCTAGTTCGACCCACACAAAACTTTAAGCCAAACTTGTACATCAACTATTCAATACAAATTGAACAATACAATGATTTGAATCAATTACAACTCAACCTATAAACACTCTGAATATATATATATATATACAATGATGTGAATGTATATCTTGTTTCTGCACTTCTTTTTCGATGCCTAAGAACTGAGAATCCAGCCCTTAAATAGATGAACAAGAATATTTAAAATCAATCTTCAAGATACTCCAACGGTATGAAAATGGAATGAGGCCGTTAGAGATGTTTTGATATCAAGAAGTGGAGGAGCTTGAATAATCTGCAAATTCAGAAGAGATGGAGCGTGTATAGAGTTAAAAAACATGGAGAGAATATTTGCTATGATGAGTCCCATGTGTTGTCTTTGAGTGGAGGTATGGTGAGTATTAAAATAATGAAAAGTAGATCTTACTTTTCTTATTTTAAGACAAGGAATAAGTTTGTCTCCCAAAATGTTTGAAATATGAGAGCTGGCATATTTAGATTAATTCAGAGGGCCCTTACAAATATTCCTAACAATGTTTCCGTTGCATGCTCCTTGAAGAACCAAACTATTCCTTAATTCTGGCAGACACAAACAGCTTGCTGTTTGTGAGACTGGCACGCTATTTCTGACTGGCTTGCTGTTTGTCCATGAATTTTTCTTGCTATTTGTGACAAACTGATTATCCAATTAGTAAGCTAATTTTCCCTGCAAAACCAATTTAGTACAGTACCGAAATAACATAGCAAGTTCATGTCAGCTTGTTGTTTTGGTTCTGGTGAGCTGAACAGATACATGGCCTTATACTTTTGCATTTCCATATCATCAACCAAGTTTCCTGAGAACATAGATATGTCTGTTTGATCTTTATCTACAGGAATTCTGAACAGTTGAAAATGGCTTGCTATTTGTACAAATGGCTTGCTGTTTGTGACAAACTGAATATACAATCAGTAAGCTATTATACCCTGCAAAACCAAGTTAGTACAATACAGAAATACACGATGTTTTATATCAACCTACAAGCTATCAGCTTGCTGTTTGTGTATTGACTGTGTGCAACTTGCTTGCCAAACTATCATTGTATCTCAACTTTGGCTTACTGTTAGATAAACTGATTATACAATCAGTAAGCTAGAGTATTCTGCAAAACCAAGTGAGTACATACACAACTAGCATGCTGTTTTATATCTACTAATAAGTCAAATGGCTTATTGTTTATGATCATCAAACTTTACACAACTAGCATGCTGTTTTTTATCTACTAATAAGCCAAATGGCTTACTGTTTGTGATCATCAAAACTTAAGAGTATCATTTTCTTTCTTATTTCTTAATTTATAAAAAAAATACATATAAAAATATTTATTGTAAGCCTAATAATATTCTATAAATAATTATTTACTAGCTTATAACTCGTGCAATGCACGGGTTTCTTGTATTATGTTATAAAATTAATTTAATATTATAATTATGTTTTTATATAATAATTATTTTTAATATTTTTTTAATTTTAATTTGATATAATTTAATATACTCATGTTTACGGGTTATACTAATGTTTTCTTATTATAAACAATGTATTATATTTTATTAATAATTGAAAAATAGGATGTGATATTTTTGGGTATATATTGTAAGATTTGTTGTAAATTAAGAAGGTAAATGTTTTATTTAGAAAGAAAATATTAATGATCGAAAGATATGATACGATTGATCTTTTTAGATGTTTATAAAAGGTAATATCTTCAACTAAAAGTAAATGTGAAAAAGGTAATCAACTAATTACCATTAATTATATTATGTTATTATTAATTTTACGTGCTATATTTTTCTTGAAAATTATTGTGTTATATTTTTGGATAAATATTAATGATTGTAAGATTTGTTTTAAATTAAAAAAGGTAACGTATTTGAATTCGAAATGAAATATTAATGATCGAAAGATATGATACGATTGATGTTTTTAGGTGTTTATAAAATGTAATATTTTAAACTAAAAGTAAATGTGAAAAAGGCAATCGACTAATTACCATTAATTATATGAAATTATTATTTATTTTAATAATTAGGATAACCAAACCGACAAACTTTCAATCTTTCGGCTTTAATATAGTAGTATAGATACGTATTTTAATTAGAAAAGGCAATCGATTGCTTAACATTAATTGTATTATTATTTATTTATTAATTAATATAATTGTACCTAAACCAAATTGATAAAATTTTCAATGTTTCAACTTTAATATAATAACTACCTTATAACCCGTGCAATGCACGGGTTTCTTGTATTATGTTATAAATTTATTTAATATTACAATTATATTTATATATAATCGTTATTTTTAATAATTTTTTTAAATTTACTTTGATATAATTTAATATACACATGTTTACGGATTATACTAATGTTTTCTTATTACAAACAACGTATATTATTTTAAATATATTTTATTAATAATTGAAAAATATGGTGTGATATTTTCGGGCTATATTTTTCTTGAAAATTATGGTGTGATACTTTTGGGTATATATTAATGATTGTAAGATTTGTTTTAAATTAAAATGTTAACGTGTTTTAATTCGAAAGGAAATATTAATGATCTGTTTTTAGGTATTTATAAAAGTTAATATCTTCCACGAAAATTAAATGTGAAAAGGCAATCGACTAATTACATTTAATTTTATTATGTTAATGTGAAAAAGACAATCGACTAATTATCATTAATTATATTATGTTATTATTTATTTTAGGTGTTATATTTTTCTTGAAAATTATGGTGTGATATTTTCGTGTATATATTAATGATTGTAAGATTTGTTTTAAATGAAAATGGTAACATGTTTTAATTCGAAAGGAAATATTAATGATTGATTGATTTTTTTAGGTATTTATAAAAGGTAATATCTTCTATTAAAAGTAAATGTGAAAAATGTACCATTAAAAATTTCGTATTTATAATCAAAGTTATTCACCCCCAGCGACTCTCTCTCTTTTTTCTAAAACCCTAGCCTCCATCACAGTTTTGAGGGGGCTTTCATCGGTTTTCACCGGTGAAAAGCCCCAATCCCTTTCGTTTTCTTGGTTCTTATCTTGTTTTTTTTTCAATAAGTTCCCAATTTATTTGGGTTTCAATAATTTCCCAATTTATTTGGGTTTTGTTAGTCTCTCCTTGTGAGAGTTTTAGTTTTTGTTTTGATTGGGTTTTGGTGTGTTCCATGGCCAAAGTTATAGATCGGCAAGATTTTCATGGTTTTGATTCAGGGATGAAGGTTATTATGGGATCACATCTATGGTCGTTTGCACAGAACAGCCCGATGAAAAAAATTACTGGTACATATTTTCAATCATCTTCAAATCGCTTGGTTGTCTCTAGGAAGGATTCAACAGCGATCCTCTTAAGCGTTTGTCCTTTCGATTGTTTTTGTATATGTCGTATGGCTTTTGATTAATGAATTGATTCCTTTTGTTAAAAAAAAAAAAGTAAATGTGAAAAAGGCAATCGACTAATTATCATTAATTTTATTATGTTAATATGAAAAAGGCAATCGACTAATTACCATTAATTTTATTATATTGATCAACTAATTACCATTAATTATATTATGTTATTATTTATTTTAGGTGTTATATTTTTCTTAAAAATTAAGGTGTGATATTTTCGGGTATATATTTTTAGGTGTTTATAAAAGGTAACATCTTTAACTAAAAATAATGTGGAAAAGGCAATTGACTAATTACCATTAATTATATCATGTTATTATTTATTTTAGGTGTATTTATTTTTCTTTATAATTAAGGGTAAATAAGTAAATTCACGAAGTACCAAAAAACAGGTACCAAAACTTTTAATATTTCGACTTTTTATATAATAGTATTGATATGCACGGTCCTATATAAAGCGATTAAAGGACATTAACTTTTCTGAAAGACGTGGATTTCTTTGCAAGATCTTCTTAATTACTTTTTAATTTTTTTGTTAATTAAAATTTGTTTTTAATATTTCTTTCTTGATGGGTATAATTTCGGTCTAGGAAATAATTACAAAAATCGCTATAAAAAATTTGTAAATAGTTTATTTTGTTGTCTATATATTAAAATTGTACATTATTGTATTAACTAATTAAAATAATGTTTACGATATTTTTTTGCTCGATTTTTCTCTTAAATTTTCTATTTTTGGAATATTAAAAAATATTATAACATCACCGTGAAGCGCAACTTAGAGAAGAATTGGCATCCAACATCCTAAGATCGCTTGAATATGTTTAATTTTGTCTAGAATTCCTCTAATTTGAATATTAAGAATCAAATTTCATTTTTAATGTCCACGGAAATAATTATAAAAGACAAGTATCGGTGAAATATTTTTCCAAATATTTTTGAATTTTAAAAATAGATCAAAATCTTCAAATCCTAACTTTTAGGTAAAGAAATTATTATAAAAGAAAAGTATGAGTGAAATCAAAATCCAAATATTTTCGAGTTTTAAAAATAAATCTGAATCTAAAATTCAATATCTAAATCCAAATTCATAATGAGTTCCGAATAGATCAAGTTTTTTCAATTAAAATAATAATTAAATTTGTTTTTTTAAGATTTTGAAGTATAAAAGAAATAGAATTTAGATGGAACGATATTTTAAATTTATAAATTGAACATAATTAAAATTTCTTTTAACATATTTGAAGTAGAAAAAGTAATCAAAATTTCAACTATCATTTCTCAATCATCCCATTTTTTAAAAGAAGTTTTTAAAAAATTTCTATTCCCTTTTTGATATGGGCTAAAAATAAGTCCTAAAGATACAATTAATGTTGCATTAATTAGACCCAGCCTGGTCCAAAGAGGAAGCCCATTAATGAGGCCTGAAACCCCAATTAAATATTAATTTCGTAATTAATATTAGAGCATCTCCAAGGGCAACCCCTATTTTCATCCCCTAAAATATAGTAAAATAATGATTACTCAAAATATAGGTAATCGAAAAGTTGTTTTGCTCCAATGGTGTTACCTATATTCATTACCTATAACTTAAAAAATAATATTTAATCAATATTTTAGGTAATATAGAGAAGAGATGATTGTGTTGGCATAGATATATATTATATTATAAGGAAAAAATGATGATGTGTCATTATAGGGGTTTGAATTTCTCTCCCCTAAATATGGGGTTTGATTTTCTCTCCCCTAAAATTTATAGGGGATAGGGAGTCCCATTGGAGCATCATTTTTAAGGCTCAATCCCTAAATTATGTACACCTAAGACAAATATAGGTAAGGATCCTTTGAGTTGGAGTTGCTCTTAGGGGCTAATTAACAGTTTGCAAATTAGAGTCAAATAAGGATACAATACCTTTATAAGCAGCCTCCAAGGCACACAGTCATACATGGAAACAGACTCCTACAAGGTAGGAGTCTAGAACCTTCCTCAAAGACAGTGACTTGCGCACCAAGTCACCTAACCCTATTACTATTCTAAGGCTTCTCAGCCTATATAAGGGCCTGACCCCTCATTCCTAGAACTACGTTGGCTTGATTCTCTAGCAATACAGAGATACGTAGGCATCTTGTGAGGACCAGAATTGAGTCACGAAACACAAGAGCAGCTATTAAAGCTCGAAGCTCCCACAAACCCTAGTAGTTAATATGCAATAATTACACCCGACTTTTTATTCCACAACATTTGGCGCCGTCTGTGGGAAGCAAACATCAACCATGATGAACACACGGAGAACATCGGTGACTATACACACCAACACTAGCACTTCTGTTAGTTCTATACCCGTGACTACGGAACAAGGGTCTGTACCCCTTAAAAAAATACCCAGATTTTGGGTTCTTAACCCCAAGGACGAATCTCCAAAATTACTGGAACACATATCGAGAGATCGCAGCTTATAGGGATGAATCCCCAAGGCCAAGAGATGAATCCCTTTCAAATGGTTGTTTCCCTTCCGGGATACGGCCTACCCCCATGAAGCACAGACGTCCACCACTGTAACTCTCGCAAGAACGAATATAGCCTACGGGCTACCCATCTACCCCTCAAACGCAGGAGACATTGGAGGAAGTGGTCATGCGTATCGAGTGCACAAGTCATATAAACCCCCATGTATCACATGCCTAGGCCATGTCTATGAAGGAGGGTACGAAGATTATTCTGAACCCTATACTGAGGATTCATCATTTAAGGATGATCGAGATCGAGCCCCGAAGAAGAGGCGTGCAGACAAGGAACCCACTGTTGGGCGTATTCGAGAAACTACGGGCAGAGTGCCAAGAACGACTTAAGATAAGTTTAAGGCTCACAAAGCTGAGATCCAAAAGTTGAAACAAGACTTGGAGAAGGAGCAACATAGGTAAAATTGCCCTCCTACGTTAAGAATAGGAGAGGTTCCCTTTGTCAAATTGGAGAGGCCTCCAAAGATGCATGGAAGGACTGGGGTCCGAAGGACAGAGATCCCAATGGCTAAGTCCAATGATTTGATTCAACCAGGAGATCAGAATGATCCTACCCCTCCTTTTATTGAGAAAGTGAAGAATGCCCACACCTATCAATGTTCAAGAATTGAACCCTCTTGGAATGGTAATTTAAACGAGACTCTAAGGAGTTGAGAAAGAAAGATTCTAAAGGGACGGATCCCCAATCCTAGGCATGATTTTGCCCTTAATCGCTAAGAGACTAGCATGATCTCAACCACGGTGTATTCATGACTAACGACTCTCCCAAAGACGCGTCTCCAAGGGGTAATCCCTCAAGGGGTGACTCAAAATCCACGAACCCAAGGAGCGAATCCCCAATTGCAGATGGTGGTCTCACTTCTGGCTAATGGAGCATAAGGAGCGCAGATCGCCACCACCGTCATGCTAATCCCAATAACTCAAAACCCCGTTTATGGGTTATCACCATTCCCAATTGCTGACGGAACCATTGATTTACTCATGAGAAATATGTGCCTCAACACATTAAAGGCTTGGTCCCCTTGTTGGAGGAAATCAAAGTTTATCTGGATCATACACCAAAGATGACTTCTCGTCTGAAGAAGGTGAAGAAGAGGATGTCCGTTCTAGCAAGTGATGTCGCAAGGAGCCTACCGGAGGAGCAGTACGTTCCCAACCCCGAGGGACTCAAGGAACGACTGTTTAGGCCGTAAACGAAAAGATTTGGGGGGAAATCCCCTCCGGATGATGGTGTCGCCCTTCTAGCACACCGTTGGGACTATAGATGTCCATATCTGATATTACACAATGAACCTAGGTTGCCACCAATGGGATGTCGTTCATCGATGGTAGAAGTGGCCAGCAACACGAGGCAGACGTGCCTCAATGCATTCAAGGCCTAGAACGCCAATGAAGGAGACATGATTTTTTCAGACCCTATATTGTTGATGATTCATCATCCACTGATGAATGTAACTATCTCAGAAAGAGAAGACCAGGCAAGAAGCTCGAAGGAGGGTCAGGGCCTTCTACGCCCCGAGGATCCAAAGGACTGGCTCCCAAGACTCAAGGAGGGAGGATACTCGCCCATGAGCGCATACCTGAGAATTGAAGTAAGTTATGGAAATACAATAAGCTACGCAACCCCCAAGGGCTAGGATCCCCAATATTTTTAACTCGAGTGATACCCCTATGAGGACAAGAGTTGATTCATAAAGGGCTGATCCAATCCCGTTCTTCACCAACGAGATAATGAATGCTCATACCTCAAGGAAATTTAAGACGCCCACTATCGAGATGTGTGATGGGGTAGGAGATCCCACTAATCATGTGAGGACATGTTCCAATGCACAACTAATTTTAACCCATGATTGCCGCAATCAAGTATAGGGTGTTCCCTCAAACCCTGGGGGGCATGACACAACGATGGTATAGTTGGTTGCCCCCGAACTCAATCAGCTCCTTTAAAGGACTAAGAAGGGCATTTATCGCCCCGTTTATTGATGGAAAGTTCATGAGAAATGTTTTACATCCCCATGAATGTAGAACAAGAAAAAAATGAATCCTTGAGATTCCAGAACTCGCATACTAAGAATAACATAGGATATTCACTTCCTTACTGGAAGGGGTAGATTCTTTATTGATCGTTAACTATCTCCATACATAAATCCCTGTACCCAGAATAGACCTAATGTATGTCCTTGAGACTAAGGACTAAACCAAAGCACAGTTCATTATATATAAGATAACTTTAACGATCTCAAGTCTAAGGACACTTGTACAACTATCACTCAGTGAATAACTATTGACACGTGAGTAAACTCCATTAGTTGTCCAACTTATCGAGTCATGTTCAGTGAACTTATTCCCTAATAAGCACCTACATACTAGCTATAGTGTCACCACACAAATGCCTATGAGAACAGACATCCTCCTGACGGGAGCAAGCATAATATGTACCGATCTTTGCGGATTCACTAACTTCCGATTAGTTATCCTATGATCAGGAACTGTTTAAGTCTAGAGTTATCATCTTCTAGATCTCACTATTATAATCTCATTATAATTATAGAAGCTTTACTCTAAACCATGGAACATCTTATTTAAAACACTTTAAACAGATAATGCCCGTAATAAAATCAAAACAAGTCTTTTATTATTATTAATGAAATCAAACAAGAATACATGAAAGTTCTTCCTAACTCATCATACATGATTGGATTTAGGACAAACACTTTCAATCTCCCACTTGTACTAAAGCCAATCACTCTGGTATCTAATACCCATCTTCTCTTTATGACGATCAAAGTGAATCTGAGACAATGACTTTGTGAGTGGGTCTGCTATGTTGTTATGTGTGTCAACTCTCTCAACCTTGACATCTCCCCTTTCAATGATCTCCCTAATCAAATGAAAGCGCCGCAAAACATGTTTGGAATTTTTATGAGACCTAGGTTCCTTGGCTTGTGCTATTGCTGCATTGTTATCACAATACAACACAATAGGCTCTTCAATGCTTGGAACAACTCCCAACTCAGAAACAAATTTCCTCATCCAAACGGCTTCTTTTGCAGCCTCACTTGCAGCTATATACTCTGCTTCCGCTGTGGAGTCAGCCGTTGTCGACTGTTTGGAACTCTTCCAACTAATCGCACCACCATTCAAAGTAAACACATACCCTGACATGGATTTGCTATCACTTTCTGATTGAAAACTAGAGTCAGTATAACCCTCTATTTTCAATTCAGATCCACCAAAAACAAGAAAAATATCCTTAGTCCTTCGCAAGTACTTAAGGATGTTCTTCACTGCTTTCCAGTGGTCTTCACCTGGATTGGACTGATATCTGCTTGTCACACTAATTGAATAAGCAACATCAGGCCTAGTACATAACATCGCGTACATGATAGATCCTATTGCTGAAGCATAAGGAATCTTACTCATACGCTCTCTTTCCTCAAGTGTCTTAGGAGACATCTTCTCGGAAAGAGATACTCCATGGCTCATCGGTATGAGACCTCTCTTGGAGTTTTCCATGCTAAACCTTTTAAGCACTTTCTCGATGTATGTACCCTGGGTAAGACCTATCATTCTTCTAGATCTATCTCTATAGATCTGCATACCGAGAATGTAGGATGCTTCACCCAAGTCCTTCATAGTGAAGTTCTTTGATAACCACACTTTGACTGATTGCAGCATCGGTATATCATTTCCTATAAGAAGTATGTCATCCACATACAATACAAGAAATGTTACCGCGCTCCCACTAACCTTCTTGTAGACACATGGTTCATCTATGTTCTTGATAAAATCAAACTCTTTGATTGTCTCATCAAAACGAATGTTCCATCTACGATAAGCTTGCTTTAATCCATATATGGTCCTTAGCAGCTTACACACTAGGTGTTCATTCCCTTTAGAAACAAACCCCTCTGGCTGTGTCATATACACTTCCTCTTCAAGTTTCCCATTGAGGAAGGCCGTTTTCACGTCCATTTGCCAGATCTCATAGTCGTAGTAAGCAGCAATCGCAAGCAAAATCCGAATTGATTTTAACAGGGCTACAGGCGAAAAAGTTTCATCAAAGTCAATCCCTTGCCTTTGTCTGAATCCTTTTGCCACGAGCCTGGCCTTATAGGTCTCCACCTGGCCATCTGCTCCAATCTTTCTTTTGTATACCCATTTGCATCCAATAGGATTCACATCCTCTGGTGCTTCAACCAAAGTCCATACTTGGTTGGCATACATAGAATCCATTTCGGATTTCATGGCACTCTGCCATTTCTCTGAGTCAACACTACTCATAGCCTCATTATAGGTCATAGGGTCGTCATCATCAACGATTGATAACTCATTGTCATTCTCAATGACAAGGCCATAATACCTCTCAGGTTGGCGAGACACTCTTTCTGACCTACGAATGGGCTGTACCACAGAAGGTTGTTCAGTCTGAACAGGTGTTTCCTCTTGAACCGTAGTAGTTTGTGCTTCTTGAACTTCATTAAGTTCTATTTTGCTCCCACTGTTTCCTTCTAGGATAAACTGTTTTTCCAAGAAGGTAGCATGTCTGGAGACAAATACACTATGATTGGTGTAGAAGTAATACCCTAAAGTTTCTTTAGGATATCCCACAAAACTACATTTCACGGATCGAGATTCCAGCTTATCAGGGTCAACTTTCTTGACATAAGCCGGACATCCCCAAATCTTAACGTGTTTAAGACTCGGTTTCCTTTCTTTCCATATCTCATATGGAGTTTGAGGAACAGATTTGGAAGGCACCTTATTCAGTAAATATGCTGAGGTTTCCAATGCATAACCCCAAAGGAATACTGGAAGATTTGCATAGCTCATCATGGACCGAACCATGTCTAACAAAGTTCGATTTCTCCTTTCAGATACTCCATTCAACTGTGGAGTATATGGAGGAGTCCACTGAGAGACTATACCATTTTCTTTGAGATAATCTAGAAATTCTCCACTCAAGTATTCACCACCTCGATCTGATCGAAGAGTTTTAATACTACGTTTGGTTTGTTTCTCCACTTCATTCTTATATTCTTTGAACTTTTCAAAGGCCTCAGACTTGTGTTTCATCAAATACACATATCCGAATCTAGATCGATCATCTATGAAAGTAATGAAGTACGAAAATCCACCCATGGCTTGCGTAGACATCGGTCCACATACATCTGTGTGTACCAGTCCTAGCAATTCTGCAGCCCTCTCTCCATGTCCACTAAATGGAGATTTGGTCATTTTACCCAATAGACAAGACTCGCATGTAAGATATGATTCAAAATCAAAGGGGTCAAGTAACCCTTCCTTATGCAATGTCCGCAGTCTATTTTCACTAATATGACCAAGTCTGCAGTGCCACAAATAGGTGAGATTTTCATCATCCCTTTTCCTTTTATTAGTATGTTCAATTTGTAGTAAATCATGCTCTATGTCACACACATATAGACCATTATTTAAAATACCACTACCATAAAGAACATTATCTCTAAGAATTGAACATTCATTATTCTTAATAACAAACGAAAATCCATCCAAGTCTAACATGGGAATAGAAATAATATTCCTCACAATCGAGGGAACAAAATAACAATTATTTAAAACAATAGTCTTGCCCGTAGGCATATGTAAATCAAACAATCCTACAGATTCAGCAGCAACTCTTGCTCCATTTCCCATCCGTAGAATCACCTCCTCTTCCTCGAGAGTCCTACTTCTCCTTAGTCCCTGCAACGAATTGCAAATGTGAGAACCACAGGCGGTATCTAATACCCAAGTAGAATTTTGATTTATTGACATATTCACTTCAATCATGAACATACCTGAACCAGAAGCGACAGTCTCACTATCTTTCTTCTTTTTCATTTCTGCAAGGTAAACCTTGCAGTTCCTCTTCCAGTGCCCCACCTTGTTACAGTGAAAGCAAACAGCTTTGCTCTTGGGGTCTTCAGCTTTTGGTGGAACCGGCTTTTTCTCACCAACTTTCTTCTTCTTGGAAGGGTTCTTCTTCCTTTTCTTAGGATTGGAACCCTCACCAATTAGAAGAACAGAACTCTTCTTAGAGGGAAAATTCGATTCCGCAGTCTTCAACATGTTGTGGAGTTCAGCCAGGCTGACGTCCAACTTATTCATGTGAAAGTTCACAACAAACTGCGAAAATGAACCCGGAAGTGATTGCAAGACCAAGTCTTGAGTCAGTTCCCTATCCATGACAAAACCAAGTTGCCCAAGACGTTCAATCAAATTGATCATCTTAAGTACATGGTCATTCACGGATGATCCCTCAGACATCCTACAACGGAACAGCTCCTTCGATATCTCATATCGAGCTGTCCTCCCTGCCACATCATACAACTCTTGCAGATGCTCTAGGATAGTGTGAGCATCCATAAGCTCATGTTGCTTCTGTAGCTCATCGTTCATGGAAGCTAGCATGATACATTGAGCAACATTAGCATCATCTATCCACTTACGATACACAACATGTTCATCATTATGTGCATCATCAGCAGGTGCAGCAGGCTTAGGTGAGTCAAGCACATATTCCAGCTTCTCAACCCTGAGAACAATTCTCAAGTTTCGAAGCCAGTTAGCAAAATTCGGACCAGTCAATTTGTGAGCATCTAGTATGCTCCGGAGTGATAGTGCACCAGACATAGTGTATATAGTAAATCTGTAAATGATAAACACATAACAACACTTAGCAAATATTCAATTTCATTTTAAAAACACTATATGAATCGGGTCTTTATTCATAAGTGACTCCCACTAGTTTATCTAATTTATTCAACCCCCTTAAGTGAAAAATTAAGCATTCATAATGCTAGTGGGAATAGGGATCCTATATTCCATCACACAACCTCGGTTGTGGCACGAAACGCCATGTGATGTTCAATAGGCAGACAACTCTTGTCAATTACATCTCATGTTATTCCCTAATAAAACTTTAGCCTCTTGAATAATTGAGTCACGGCTGTGGCACGACAAACTCAATATTCTAAGTCAAGTCTAACCCAACATTCAGTACAACTGAATCAGTCTCCAATGGCCCACGGCTGTAGCACGTAACGACCATTAGATTCTAATTCATTGTACACATCTCTATGTAATAGACAAGTATTTCTTATTTCGAAATCAGAGCCCTCGGCTGTAGCACGAAACGACAATGATTCAAAAATGAGAACTACTTTCTACCATGTTGGAAGGCTATGACCGACACAAGCCCGTTGTGTCATTGGCCAATTACTACTTGATATTATTTAATTTTAGAGGGATTATATTATGTTACAATCATAATCATATTATAAAGAGATTCTTCCTTTTAAATTAAATATTTCAAATCAATAATCGATAATTGGATGATTCCCAGATCGGGGGGAGCATTGTCAAGAGGCGTCACTTAATACCCCTTTCTTACAGATCGAAATCCGTTTTTGACAGAATCATCCATTCTCTCAATATTGAAAATTCATATTTAATTACGTGTTTCACAAACACAAGAATCTCATGATTGTATTCATAATATTATTATTAAGGCAAGAAACGATTCCTATTCTAGATTTTCTAGAGCACGCCTTATTTTGATTTAAGTTCACCTAAATCTATCATCGCATGGTAAACATAGGCATATATCACATATATAAAATTAAATCAACAAATAAGCATGCAAGCAATATCATGTCACACAATGATATAATGATGTATGGATTTATTATAGTATTTAAAAGCAATTAATCCAATTAAAACATGCTTTAAAACACTCCCATAAATATAAATAATTCAAAATTATTATATAAAAAATATTTGACCACTCCATTAGATCCGTCTCGGAAAAACGAATCCAACGATATATTGCACGCCCAAAACGGAGTTACGAAACTCCCAGAAAATCAAATTTAATGTGGACAGAAGGGCTGTAACGCATGTCCGAAATGCGTTACAAGCATTTAAAGCCATTAAACGCTGTAACGCATCCGTAACCTGCGCAACACCCTGTCACGCATTTCGGAAATGCGTGACACCCCCACCCCGCGTGCGCTGCACGCGCCTGACACAGCAGTCGACCGTTGTTAGCAGTAACAGCCGTGTGTCGTAATTTGTAACCCCCTTCATTCAATACACTAACTCCCCTTTTATTAATAATAAATATTATTATTAATATCTTTTTAATTTTAATATTAATAAATTAATTAACAATTAATTAATAAATTAATAAAAAATTATCAAGACATGATTTCTGAAAATCAAGAGCAGCAAAAATTATCAGGTGGTTAGGGGTCCTTGTGCAATATTTTTAATCATAATATTTATATGCATAATTATTTTATGAATTTTAATTAAAACAATTTTAAAAAATTCATAACAAATAATCTACACATCACAAAATTATGAAAAAAATACCTAGATGATCCACAACACTTGTAGAATCCAGATCAGTGGTCAAACCCTCATGCAAACATTATTTCGAATTAATTCATAATTAAATCTAAATAAACTTGCAAAAATCATAATAAATCCATACATGCATAAAAAAATCTGAAATTTTTATATGACTCTCTATATGCAAGAACCTAGCTCTGATGCCATTGAAGGAATTTACGGATGGGCGGAAGCGCAAATAACAATTATTTCCGTAAAAACCATATATCGCACATATAGAAAATCATGTAAAAATGAAATACGAGGGATTCGTAACCATACCTTGAAATCGAAGCTTTACAAAATGGTGTTTTAGCAGTTGCTCCTCAGAGTGTGAAGCACTCTACCGGTATCCACCAAGATTGATTCTTCGATGAAGCTTTTATAAAACTCGAAGCTTTATAAAAATGGTGCCTTGATCTTTTTGAGAGAGAGAGAGAGAGAAAGAAGATGGAGGCTACTAGGGTTTTCACAAAACCACAAAATGCATTCTAAAACACCTCTCATCTCTTTCTTTATATAGGGCTAATGTAGGTTTAGTATAATTAATATATCATGTATATATTAATATATATAAATCCCACAAATTGTTTAAATAATAATTAAACTATTTTAATCATTATTAAAACAACTTGCTCTCTCAAAATTCCTTCATCAATAAATTAATCTTTTTATGGTGTGACCCTGTAGGTTCAATATTAAGCCGGTAGTAGAAATAAATAATAATAAACTTTTTATTTATTATTTATATGAATTCTAATAATTCATTAAATATAATTAACTGATTAATTATATTTATTCTACATCGTGAGTGATGCTTCTCAACATATCGCGACTATCCGGATAATATGAATTCACTGCTTAGAATACCAAGAACCTGTCAGTGACTAGTTACCGTACAATAAATTCCTTCTACCCTACAATATCCCGATTAAATACAAGGCATGGATCTCGTGTCAGGCCTATCAAATTTAATCATATGATTTCTTATTCATAACGCAAAGTTCATATTAATGCAAATTAGAAACTCCTTTCTAATTTCATACACTCTGGCCAGAGATTCCAGAACTCGCATACTAAGAATAACATAGGATATTCACTTCCTTACTGGAAGGGGTAGATTCTTTATTGATCGTTAACTATCTCCATACATAAATCCCTGTACCCAGAATAGACCTAATGTATGTCCTTGAGACTAAGGACTAAACCAAAGCACAGTTCATTATATATAAGATAACTTTAACGATCTCAAGTCTAAGGACACTTGTACAACTATCACTCAGTGAATAACTATTGACACGTGAGTAAACTCCATTAGTTGTCCAACTTATCGAGTCATGTTCAGTGAACTTATTCCCTAATAAGCACCTACATACTAGCTATAGTGTCACCACACAAATGCCTATGAGAACAGACATCCTCCTGACGGGAGCAAGCATAATATGTACCGATCTTTGCGGATTCACTAACTTCCGATTAGTTATCCTATGATCAGGAACTGTTTAAGTCTAGAGTTATCATCTTCTAGATCTCACTATTATAATCTCATTATAATTATAGAAGCTTTACTCTAAACCATGGAACATCTTATTTAAAACACTTTAAACAGATAATGCCCGTAATAAAATCAAAACAAGTCTTTTATTATTATTAATGAAATCAAACAAGAATACATGAAAGTTCTTCCTAACTCATCATACATGATTGGATTTAGGACAAACACTTTCAACTTTCCCCTACCAAGGAACGATTCATTGACCAATGCAACAAAGGTGACGACCCAAAGAGGCGGCATATTGAAGATTGAAAAATAAGATCTTTGAGCATCTTAGTGGGAAGACTATATAAGTCCATGGAAATGATGTGTT
This sequence comes from Saposhnikovia divaricata, assembly GCA_036435485.1. NCBI lineage: Eukaryota > Viridiplantae > Streptophyta > Magnoliopsida > Apiales > Apiaceae > Saposhnikovia > Saposhnikovia divaricata. The sequence continues at coordinate 45,082,870 of CM071594.1, read as the reverse complement.
AATCAATAGCCTCGATAAGGCACATGACATCAAGCATTCTTATGAGGCGTTTGAGGTGTTAAAGCATCACACGATGATATTTAATCTGGCTAATCCACCTTCAGCAAAGGATCAGGAATTTTTTTTGGGTTTTATGGTCTCCAAGCATGGAAATTGAGGCCAACCCCGATAAGAGTAGAGCAATCCTTGACACGGAACCTCCACGTGTTGACATAACCAAATTACGAAAAGTTACTCTATCTATACTTGGATGTATTTGACACGGCTTTGAATGTCGTCCTCGTGAAAGAGGAAGACAAGGTTCGAAAACCCATCTGTTACATGAGAAAGGTCTTGTATGAGATGGAGTAATCAAAATAAATCCCCAAGCACTCACTGACTTCATGGTTGAATACATCATTGACAACCAAGAAGTTAGGGGGCAGGAGGTAGTACCCTAGGAGGGCAAGGATTAGAGAACGAGAATCCAGAAGCGGTACTCAATGAGTATTGGATCAATTTTGATGAAGAATCAAAAACAAAATTAAGTGAGAACATACCCCGATGGGTTCATGATTCCCCAACGACAAACAATGAGGCTAAAAGGAAAGCCGTGTTAGCCATACTTGGTTTGGTCGGAGCCCCGAGGGTCAAAACCTTAAAGTCTGTGGAGACTCAAGATCAGTAGTACCAAAAGTGAATGGTGAGCTCGAGGCCAGGGCTGGAACTGTGACAAAATACTTGAAACTTGACTCAATTCAATAAGTGTTACGAGGGAGGAAAACTTAAAAGCTGATGTCCTATCAATGTTTGCCTCCTCAGAGATATAGAATTATGTTGAAAGTTCTTACTTCCAAGTCTTGGAGATCCGAAACGTGGATAGAAAAGATGGTAACACCTACAGGTATGAAAAGCCGTTGGATAGATCCTACAGAGGCTCTCTAGGAAACCGGTTGGTTACCCGACAATGCCTTGGAGGCACGAAAGTTGTCAATAAGAACACTGAGGCCTCTACACGCGAATTTAGCCCTGAAAGAAACTCATCTGGAAATATGGGGGAAGGACCCTTGCCCAAAAGATGGCCCGATTTGGATTCTACTAGCCAGGCATGATGGCTGATGCCAGAAGTTATGTGTGATCGATATCCAAAAACATGCAACTGTTGATCAATCCATTAAAATATTGAAAACCATCAGTTCCACCATTCCCAATGGCAAATGCCCAGAGGAAGTTCCTGATAGTTGCAATTGATACCTTCATGAAGTAGACTGAGGCCAAAATCCAAGCCTGGATAAGCACCAAGTAAATGATACAATTCCTGGGGGAAAGTGTGATATGTAGATATGGACTTCCACCAATCCTTACAAGCTGGAATTGTTTGAAAGAAATGTGGTGCCTAGACTTGGCACACCCCAAACCTCAAGGTTTATCGTATCTGAGCATCCGGTTAAGACACTCCACCTGATCAGACTAAGTAGAAATAAGGTTTGATGACACCACAAGCTTCTAGCTCTAAGGAATTGAATGCTCGAATAGGCCATGTTCCATGTAATTGAAGGCTCAAATAGGCCATGTTCAATGTAATTGAAGGCTCATCAAGTGAGAAATCGAACTAGGAAAATTTGATGTTAAGTACAAGCCTAGGATGGCCATCAAATCCCAAGCTCTAGCTGACTTCGTGGTTGAATATACCATTGACAACCAAGAAGTCGGGGGCAGGAGGTAATAGACCAGGATGGTCAGCGAGGTGAGAAGCCCCTGGAAGAGAAGAAGGAGTATTGGATGCTCTATTTTGATGGGGAATCAAAAACAAAAACCAGTGGTACAGGTTTAGTTCTGCAAAGCCCCGATGGGTTCGCAGTCGAGTATGCCTTGAATTTGGACTTCCAAACAACCTACAAGGAGGTAGAGTATGAAGCTCTGATAGCCGGCCTTGGATTGACAAGAGCCCTGAGGGTGAAGAACTTGAAAGTCTGTGGAGGCAAAGCCCCGATGGGTTCGCAGTCGAGTGTGCCTTGAAGTTGGACTTCCAAACAACCTACTACGAGGTAGAGTATGAAGCTCTGATAGCCGGCCTTGGATTGACAAGAGCCCTGAGGGTGAAGAACTTGAAAGTCTGTGAAGACTCAAAGCTGGTAAACTCATAAGTCGATGGAGAGCTTGAGGCTAGAGAAAAGAATATGGTCAAATACTTGAGGGTTGTGAAAGCTGCGATAGCCCAGTTCAACGAGTGCTACGTTGAGTGTATCCCAAGGGAGGAGAATACAAAGGTCGATGCCTTATCTCAGTATACCTCTTCAGAGGTCGAGACCCATTCTGGGAGCGTCTACTCCCAAGTTCTGAGAACCCCTACAATTAATTCTAACCTTATTACTCCTATCGGGATAGGAAGATGCTGGATAGATCCTATCAAAGCACACCTTGAGAATGGCTGGTTGCCAAACGATGCCACGGAGGCAGGGAAGCTAGCTGTAAGGAACTAAAGGCTCGAAGAGGCCACGTTCCATCCGGTTGAAGGCTCGTGAAGGCCCCACTCCGTCTAAATGAAGGCTCATAGAAATCGTGTTTCGTCCAACCAAAGGCTCGAAGAGGCCACGTACCATCCATTTGAAGGCTAAAAAAAAATGCGAGAAATAAGTTAAAAAATATTACAAGGAGTTAGAGCTCGAAACACTCATATTTTGGGTCCTTACACGACCTCAATCCAGGTCGCGATTTGAGGTCGTAAGCCCAGCGACCAACCCAAAGTAGAGGCCATACACGACCTCAATCCAGGTCGCGATTTGAGGTCGTAAACCCCGCGACCGGCCCAAAGTAGAGGCCATACACGACCTCAATCCAGGTCGCGATTTGAGGTCGTAACCTCCGCGACCAGTCCAAAGTAGAGGTTATACACGACCTCAATCCAGCTCTTGGATTGAGGTATAAAGGTCCACGACCATGTCAAAATGAAGGCATTTCAAGACCTCAATCAAGCTCTTGAATTGAGTTTTAAGCACTTCAAGACCTCAATACAGGTTGTAATTGAGGTCTGAGCATTCCACGACCTCAATCCAGCTCTTGGATTGAGGTGTAAATGCTTACAATCAGTGTCAATAGAAGGCCTTACACGACCTCAATCCAGGTCGTGGATTGAGGTCGTAAGCCTCGTGACCAGCCTAAATTGAAGGCCTTACACGACCTCAATCCAGGTCGTGGATTGAGATCGTAAGCCTCGTGACCAGTTTAAATTGAAGGCCTTACACGACCTCAATCCAGGTTGTGGATTGAGATCGTAAGCCTCGTGACCAGCCTAAATTGAAGGCCTTACACGGCCTCAATCCAGGTCGTGGATTGAGGTCGTAAGCCTCGTGACCAGCCTAAATTGAAGGCCTTACACGACCTCAATCCAGGTCGTGGATTGAGGTCGTAAGCCTCATGACCAGGCCTTAGAGCTGAGGTCCTGAAGACCCCAGACCTGGACAATTTGAGAGTTTAGTTAGACCTCAATTCAGGTCTATCAGGGTTAGGACCCCCACACAAATTACAAGAAAATATTATTATATAATAATAATTTGTAAAAAATTATTATTATTTATTAATAAAAATCGATCGGAGTTTATTCAAGAAAATTTTATCTGGGTAGGACAGCCCTGATTCGGGTATAAAATTTATTCAAAATTTGAATAAAATAAATAATATTATTTTTGAAAAAAAAACAAAAGAAAAGAAAAAGGTCACGACCTCAAATGAGGTCACAACTGACCTCCAAAAGTTCTACGACCAGGGACAAATTAGAACCTTGGACGACCTCAAATGAGGTTGGGAGAAAAAGTGCAATTTAGTACCCCCCTACTTTTGCTATGTTCACAAAAAGAGTCCCTGAAAAATTATGAAATAATCCCCCTAAAATGCATGTGTGCACAAATTCAAAATTTTAGATTAAAATTTTCGAATTTTATTCAGGCGAAATTTTATCCGGGTAGGACACCCCTGATTTGGGTAAAAACGTTATTCAAAATTTGAATAAAATAAATAATATTATTCAATAATATAATTTTTTTAAAAAGAAAAAAAGAAAAAAAAAGAAAAAAAAAATCACGACCTCGAATGAGGTCGCCAAATTGAGCTCGAAGAGCTACGACCACCTCCAAAACGAGAGCTTGGACGACCTCAAATGAGGTTGGTGGAAAAAGTGCAGTTTGGCACCCCCAAGCTTTGCATGATTTACATATTGATCCCTCAAGTTTATAAATCGACATTTTGATCCTTCTAGTTTCAAAACTGACGGATTTGTCCCTGAACTTTATAAGTTGATAAAAACTTCCTGAAAAATTATGAAATAGTCCCTAAAAAATGCACGTATGCACAAAATCGATATTTTCGATTAAAATATTCGAATAATTTCATAAAATTGTCCGATGACACTAAAAAATTACGAAAATACCCGTGGATACATAAAAATTCCTAAATTATTAGGAATAATTAAGAAAAATACCTATGGGTACAAGAAAATTCCTAAAATATTAGGAATAATTACGAATAATACCTGTGGGTACATAAAAATTCCTAAATTATTAGGAATAAATAAGAAAAATACCTGTGGGTACAAGAAAATTGCAAAAATATTAGGAATAATTATGAATAATACCCGTGGGTACATAAAAATTCCTAAATTATTAGGAATAAATAAGAAAAATACTTGTGGGTACATAAAAATTCCTAAAATATTAGGAATAATTAAGAAAATACTTGTGGGTACATAAAAATTCATAAAATATTAGGAATAATTAAGAAAATACTTGTGGGTACACAAAAATTCTTTAATTATTAGGAATAATTAAGAAAAATACTTGTGGGTACACAAAAATTACTTAATTACTAGGAATAATTAAGAAAAATAACCGTGGGTACAATAAAATTCCTAAAATATTAGGAAAATTTATGAAAAATACTTGTGGGTACAATAAAATTCCTAAAATATTAGGAAAAATTACGAAAAATACTTGTGGGTACAAGGAAATTCCTCAAATATTAGGAAAAGTACCGAAAAATATGAGGAAAATTATAGAAATATTTTCTTGACAAATTGAGCAAAGATTATGCTAATAATGCATGAAAGCCCTATGAAAGGGCCGAAATTGCTAAAAGCAAGCACTACTTAAAAGTCTCGAATAAGGCCAATCGTCGTAAATGTGTAGGTCGCTCCACACTTTACAATAAGGCGATATATGTAAAACACTAGTGTAAACCAAAATCCCCATATAAGGGTAGGACAATTAAGAAGTCCTAGATAAGGGATAAAAACGACCTCGAGTCTCGATTAAGGCAAATATAACTTCTACGAAAACCTGATCAGTTTTCCTAGAAGTTGGGGGGCAAATGATATGAGCTAAAAATAAGCCCTAAAGATACAATTAATGTTGCATTAATTAGACCCAGCCTGGTCCAAAGAGGAAGCCCATTAATGAGGCCTGAAACCCCAATTAAATATTAATTTCGTAATTAATATTAGGGGCTAATTAACAGCTTGCAAATTAGAGTCAAATAAGGATACAATATCTTTATGAGCAGCCTCCAAGGCACACAGTCATACATGGAAACAGACTCCTACTAGGTAGGAGTCTAGAACCTTCCTCAAAGACAGTGACTTGCCCACCAAGTCACCTAACCCTATTACTATTCTAAGGCTTCTCAGCCTATATAAGGGCCTGACCCCTCATTCCTAGAACTACGTTGGCTTGATTCTCTAGCAATACAGAGATACGTAGGCATCTTGTGAGGACCAGAATTGAGTCACGAAACACAAGAGCAGCCATTAAAGCTCGAAGCTCCCACAAACCCTAGTAGTTAATATGCAATAATTACACCCGACTTTTTATTCCACAACACTTTTCTTTCCCAAAAACTTGAGAGCATATCTTCGGAATCATTTGTAATTTAGTGATAAAAAAATGTGCAATTTAGTGATTGTCGTTATTTATATATTTCTATCTCATGCCCTCTAATTTAGTGGTCAACAATGTATAATTTAGCTATCGCTTATAATTTAGTGATCAATAATATGTAATTTAGTGATCACCTAAAATTGTTAATATATAAATTATTTTCATATTTAGTGATTGTTTTGAAATAATATTTAGTGATTATTAATATGTAATAACTTATAATTTTTAGATTAAAATTGGTTTTTATTGGAGCAGAACTCTATAATTATATCCTATTATATAATAAGAGTAAGAGGGATAATAAGCGAGTACTACCATAGGTCAATGGTTCGAATTTCACTAACAACATAATTAAATTTAATATTTATAACTTTAAATATACTAAAAAGAGGATGAAAGCCCCCAATAACCAAATATTAAATTGCACCGCCCAAAATAACTAATATCGGAATTGCTGCCCAAAATAACCAGATAAATGCGCATAAGCAGGATGCATTTACAGAATGCGTTGGTTGTTTATTTTTTTAATTTCTTTGAAATAAGTACAAGGCCACGCATAGGCAGGAGGCGAAGGCACCATTACGCATTTACAGAATGCGTTGGCTGTTTACTTTTTAATGATATCCCTGATTATATATATCTTAGGCATTTACAGAATGCGTTGGCTGCTTATTTTTTAATGATATCCCTGATTAAATTTCAAAAAAAAAATGATATCCCTGATTATATATATCTTAGGCCAAGATTCTATGGTGTTTATTTTACCAGGAAGTTCTCAGGGTTACCATAAAAGTCAGTACATACAGGGCTAAAAATTATGTTAAGTATTTTCATGTATTAATCCATAATCAGGCTCATCAGAGCTATCCAAATTGAAAATATTAATTATGTTATCCCGATTTTTTAAAAATTAAGATAAATTATGGTTTTGGGTCTACGTTTTATTCGTTATTTTGAATATTTTCATATACGCATATTTTTTAAAATTATGATTACATATACGAATTTTGTAAATTTTGTAAAAAAATTTAAGTTCGTATACGGCTTATTCGTCGTTTTGAATATTTCTAAAACCCAAAATGAAAATGTTGAACCCCAAAGGTTAACTATTGAACCCCAAGAGAATACAGATAAAGTTTAAAAATTTTAACTAGAAACCAAACCCCAATCCAACAAGTGAACAATATATATATATATATATATATATATATATATATATATATATATATATATATATATATATATATATATATATATATATATATATTATACCCTTATATATAATAAGCATAAAGGGATCTTATCCATAATTTTAGTTTGGTAGTGTACTACCAAAATAATCTCAACCGTCGATCTAATATTTTTAAAAAGACGATTAAGATTATATTATATTAAAAAGAAAATTATAATCTAAAAAGGATATAATTAGAAAAGTTTGTATTAGAACTGAATTTTAAAAACAAAAAGTATAATTTGAAAAAATTATAATTAAAATGAATTTTATTTATTTTATATTAATATTAAAAAAAGTTTATATTTACTATTTGGGCTATATTTTGAGATCTAGAAATCAGATTTGGATGATTTAACGGCCCACGCGAAGCTCGCAAAATTATCTTAATTTAGTGATGATTTAACAATTTTTATCTAAATGGAAACACTCATAATCAAGAAAAAAAATTTAATTACGAATTTTAAGTTAATCATATTCAGTGTAGAAGACCTACATTAATAATCTTATTCAATGTTGAAAACCAAATTATATGATTTAATTCATTGACATACACTTTTTCGTATTTCAATATAAATACACTTTTTAGTTTACATGTTAAAAAATAAAATATTTTTTATGCTAGACCCATCGTTTTTCATCTATTTATTTTATGATCTAACGATTCTTATTTATTTTATCGTACTGAAGAACAGACTACGACTGCCAAAATTTTGGAATATCCTTTATATATAAAAAGCATAAGAGGGATTTTATACATAATTTTGGTTTGGTCTTTTGGTTTGACCACTATACTACCAAAATAATCTCAACCGTCGAATCTAATATTTTTAAAAATAGACAATTAAGATTATATCATATTAAAAAGAAAATTATAATCTAAAAAAGATAGAAATAAAAAAGTTTGTATTAGAATTGAATTCAAACAAGAAAATTATAATATGAAAATGATTTAAAAAAGGATACAATTAAATTTTTTTTATTAATATTTAAAAATGTTCATATTTACTTTTTGGCCTCTATCTTGAGATCTAGAAATCAGATTTGAATGATTTTACGATCCACGCGAAGCGCACAAAATTATCTTTAATTTAGTGATGATTTAACAATTATTATCGAAGTAGAAACACACATAATATCAAGAGAAAATATAATTACGAATTTTTAAATTAATCCTATTCAGTGTAGAAGATCTACACATTGATAATCCTATTCAATGTATAAAACCAAATTATATGATTTAATTCATTGATATACACATTTTTTCGTATTTCAATATAAATTCACTTTTTAGTTTACATGTTCAAAAATAAATTTTTTTTTATGCTAGATCCATAGTTTTTCATCTGTTTATGTTATGATCTAATAGTTCTTATTTATTTTGTCGTACTAAAGACCTGACTACCAAAATTTTGGACAAAATCACTCTTGCACTCATTATTTAAACTATATTTGGTTGTTAGTAGAACTATTTTCAAATAATAAGAAGGTTGTTTTGATAATTAAAATGAAATATAAGTAGATTTCATTAATCGAACATAATTTTTAAAGTAAAAAAATCGATCACCAATTTCTTCTCTCTTTTATTTTCACGTAGTTTTAATTGAAAAATAATTGTTAAATTATCACTAAATTAAAGATTATATTATTAATTTCATGTGGGTTGTAAAATCGTCCAAATCAAATTTTAAGAATATAAGATAGAGCACAAATATTAAATTGAACGTGTAAAATCTTATATATATATATATATATATATATATATATATCAGTTTTTAACAACAATTTGATACAACAATTTGATATATAAATTAATAGCATATAAATATTAAAAAAAATTAATATAACTAAAGATATTAGAAAAGGAGCTATGCGTTGCACGAGTTATAAGCTAATATATATATATATATATATTTATATATATATATATATATATATATATATATATATATATATATATATATATATATATATAGTTGCACTCCATGGCAAACACCTTATATAACAAACAATAAAGAACACCTCATATCTTATAGATCCATTGCCCCTGGCGGGGCCACCCAATACAAAAAGTTCTTATTTTTTTAGGCTCCATCCATCCAGCAAAAAAAAAAAAAAAAATTTTTGAAAATTTACTGTTCACGTGATGACGTCATGATGACGTCATCACGTGAACAGTAATTTTTAATTTTTTTTTTTTGCAGACTTGATAGAGGGTAAAAAAATAATAACTTTTTGTATTGGGTGCCCCTGGCGGGGCCAAAGGATCTAATAGATCTAAGGTGTTCTTTGTTGTTTGTTATATAAGAGTGTTCTGTATGGAGCAAAGGCATATATATATATATATATATATATATATATATATATATATATATATATAATTTCTTTTATGCCAAACATTGGTGAGTTAATTTATGACATTTTTTGTGAAGCTGTCCCTGGCGGTACCCTTAGAATAGATGAATATAATATATTTAGTGTTGGTTTATAGTTTCTATTCTAAGGGGGGTTTCTATTTTAACACTAGTATATAGTTTATTCGTCGTTCTGAATATTTCTAAAACCCAAAATGGAAATATTAAACCCCAAAGATTAACTGTTGAAACCCCAAAGGTTAATTAAAATTTAAAAATTTTAATTAAAAATTTTAATATTTTACTAATTAATTAGAGCCATGCATGTGTTGCATCGGAGAAAGAAAGCAGCCCGCAGCAACATGCATGTCCACCTCCGGGACCCACAACATGTCCACACAAATCTTATGCTTGGCAAATACATGCATATGAAATATGCGTAATGGACACACGCATTCAGTAAATGCGTAGTTGTGTCAGTATTTTGGGCAACTTTAGCGACAAGTGGTATTTTGGGCACATGCATATTAAAAAAGCGATATAATGGTCATTTTCTCCTAAAAAGACATGATAAAATTCACTTTTCAAAACTCATTAATCATCTATTTAATTTAATATTAGAAACTCATTAATCATCTATTAAATTTGGTATTAATACACGGCACAAATTTAGTTTACAAGATAGCATTGAAAAATTACAAGTACATAAGTACGAAGCAGCCCTCATCTCTTCTATAGAAAACTACTACGCCCTAATTTTCGGAAACAATCCAAATCAAACCTGATTTTAACTACTAAATAGTTATGATTCAAAACAAAAATTCATGTTTGTCTTTTATAATTCGTATTTGCATATAATTTACGTTAATTTTGAAAAAAAAACCAGGTAATAATAATAATAAGATGTAACAAAAAAGTCAAAAAATAACTTATTATTATTTACATATATAAATTTTTACAAAATAATTAATAATATAAAAATATATGTTAGCCAATAATTATATTATATCTTTATATATAATAATCGTAAGAGGAATCTTATCCATATTTTGGTCACTGTAGTGTCAAAATAATCTCAACCGTCGAATATATTATTTTTAAAAATAGACGATCAAGATTACATCATATTAAAAAAAACAATTATAATTTAAAAATGATATAATTAGAAAAGGTTTCATTAGAAGTGAAGTTTAAAAAGAAAATTATAATCTGAAAATGATATAATTAAAAAAGGTTGTTTAGAATTGGATTTTGTTTATTTTTTTATTGGAATAAAAAAATATTCATATTTATTATTTGGGCTCGATCTTAAGATCTAGAAATTAGATTTAGATGATTTCACAATCCACGCGAAACTCATAAAATTATCTTTAATTTAGTGATGAACTATTAATTATAATTCAAATAGAAACACTAAGAATCTTAAGAGAAAATATAATTACGAATTTTTATATTAATCCTATTCAACATAGAAGTCCTATAGTGACAATGATATTCAATGTAGAAAATCTTATTATATATGATTTAAATCATTGACATTGTAACATCCCGACCTTTTCGGAATATTCAAATAAACACTTAAATAAAACAATCCAATTTTTAAATCAAAAATCTGAAAATTCTCCGAATAAAGACATTGAAAATCAACACAAAATCAAAAGTACTAAAATTGGAGACGCAGCTTCCACAATTGTTTAATAATAATATGCGAAACAAATAAAATCCAAGTAGCATGCTTAGACTTTCTTATCCTTCCGATAGCCAAAACCTAAAAATGTTACACAATAATGAGCTACAAAGCCCAGCAAGTAACTTTCGCTCAATTAAATGTTACACAATAATGAGCTACAAAGCCCAGCAAGTAACTTAGTAGCTCATATTACTTAGTACATTATTTTAGCTCATATTATTATTAAGTACATTCTTGATACCATTTGTAACATCCCGACCTTTTGGGAATATTAAAATAAACACTTAAATAAAACAATCCAATTTTTAAATCAAAAATCTGAAAATTCTCCGAATAAAGACATTGAAAATCAACACAAAATCAAAGTACTAAAATTGGAGACGCAGCTTCCACAATTGTTTAATAATAATATGCGAAACAAATAAAATCCAAGTAGCTGTTGGGACAATCAGATCTTGGCACTGCGATTTTTGATACAATAAATTAACGAGTACGAATAGAAAAATCACCTTGTTAACGGTTGATTCCACGCTCTTCTGTTGTATTCCCAAATTTCCTTGAGCGAAGTGTGGCCTTCGTCTTCTCAAGTTCACCTCTCTTCTTGCTCCTGGGTGGCTACAAAATTTTTCGACCAACCCCAACAAGAAGAGAATAGAAATATATATAAGGCTACAATAGGGATCATGGACAATTAGATATTAATTCAATCCACTAAAGAATTAATATTTGCACTACCTTTCCTAATACCGTAATTTAATTAATTAATTCGGTTCCAATATTATTTGCTTATTAAATTCCCCATGTTTAAAATATCGCATGTCCATTAATTAAATAAATTACTGATAATTCATTTAATTAATATCTTTTATCCTTGATCATCCACTCAACCTTTATTTAGTTATGCCGGAATAAATCCACCTGCAGGGTTTCACATAATTAAATCTTTTTTAGCTTTCAAGGGGACATCATTAACCCGAATATTATCAGGACATGGATTCCTTCAATAAATAATATTCACCATATATATTATTTCATCACCCAAAATATAATGAAATAAATCAAAAGAATTATTTCATATATAAATCAAAGCATGTAAATAATATACACGTGTCAATTACTATATCTGGATTAAGAACCTAAGCATTAATAATAACATAGAATCTTAGTTCACCTTCTTAATCAGTATAAGGGAACAATTCTAAATTTGATCATGTTCAATATACACAAAGTATACTAGTATTATTTATTAGTCAATATAAACTAATCTAAATAATACTACAGCCATTCCAGTGGATTGTCTAACACCACCTGTGTTGTGAACCATATTATATTATATAAACCGTATTTAATAATCTAATATTCTGTATCCCATTTGATAGTAGATTATTCACAATATATAATATTTAGACAACATGTAAACATTAAAATGATTCTCAATAAAATAGGCCAGAAATAAATGTATATACTTCAAATAAATATTTTCAGTATACACCAACAATCTCCCACTTATACTCAAAATATTCTATGAGTATAACAGTGTTTATTTAATCCACTATTACACAAAAACTATGTGTCTATCCATCTGACTCCTATCGCTTCCACATGCCTGTCAAAAACTTTGGCCGGCAAGCTCTTTGTGAAAGGATCTGCCCGGTTGTCTTCTGATGATATGTGAGCCACAACTATATCTCCTCGCTTTACGATTCCTCGTATGAGATGATACTTACGTTCAATATGTTTAGCTGCTTTGTGATCTCGCGGTTCCTTCGAATTTGCCACAGCACCAGTGTTATCACAATACACTGTCAAGCTCCTAGGGAAATTAGGTACAACATCCAAGTCCAAAAGGAAATTCCTGAACCATACAGCCTCCTTTGCAGCCTCAGAGGCCGCCACGTACTCGGCTTCCATGGTAGAGTCTGCAATGCATTTCTGCTTTACACTCCTCCATATAACGGCTCCACCTCCCAAAGTAAAAACATATCCCGAGGTTGATTTCCTCTTATCCCTATCTGATTGAAAATCTGAAGCAGTATATCCCAAAGGAAATAGATCTGAGGCCTTGTAAATTAACATATACTCCTTAGTCCTTCTCAGGTACTTGAGTATAGTTTTTACTGCACTCCAATGTTCCTGACCTGGGTTCGACTGATATCTACTAACCATGCCTACAGCAAAGCAGATGTCAAGCCTGGTACATAACATAGCATACATTAAGCTTCCACATGCCGAAGCATAAGGAACTGCTTTCATGCTCTCTATATCCTTAGGTGTCGAAGGACACTGCTCCTTGGATAGTGCCATTCCATGCTTAAAAGGTAGAAAACCTTTCTTGGAGTTCTGCATGTTAAAACGAGCTAATACTTCATCAATGTAGGGCTCTTGAGATAAAGCCAACATCCTTTTCTTGCGATCCCTTATTACTTTGATCCCAAGGATGTATGCCGCTTCACCTAAGTCCTTCATTTCAAATTGTGTGAACAACCATGCCTTTACTGATGACAACATCTTAACATTGTTTCCAATGAGTAAAATGTCATCTACATACAGTACTAGAAAAACCACTGCATTACCCTCACTTCTCTTATACACACATGATTCGCTTGGACTTTGATCAAATCCATATGACTGGACTGCCTGATCAAAACGAATATTCCAGTCCCTAGAAGCTTGTTTTAGTCCATAAATAGACCTCTTAAGCTTACAAACAAGATGCTCTTGGCCTTCCTTAATGAATCCTTTTGGTTGTTGCATATAGATGGTTTCCTCAAGACTTCCATTAAGGAAAGCTGTCTTGACATCCATTTGCCAAATCTCATAATCGAGATGAGCTGCTATAGATAAAAGAATCCCGATCGACTTAAGCATAACAACCGGAAAAAAGGTTTCCTCATAGTCGATCCCTTCTTTCTGAGTATACCCTTTCGCAACAAGTCGTGCTTTCCAGGCTTTCACCTTTTTGTCAGATCCTCTTTTCTTCTTGTAGATCCACATACATCCAATGGGTTTTACACCTTTGGGTGGTTCCACGAGCTCCCAAACTTGATTAGAATACATAGATTCCATCTCAGATTCCATTGCCTTTTGCCAAAGATCTGCATCTTTATCTAGAATTGCTTCTTCGTATGTCCTGGGATCCTCATCATGTTCACCAGAGACCAAGTTCGAGGACTCTCCCAAAAACATGAATCTATCAGGTTATTGAACAACCCTCCCACTACGACGAAGCACCGGTGTGGTATTAGTGACAGGTTGTGCATTTTCTTGTGGTTGATCTACTTGTACTATTGGCACTTGGGGATTATTTGTCCCTCCCACTAGTTCCTCTAAAACGATACTACTCATGGGTTTGTGGTTCATTATATAGTCTTCTTCTAAGAATCTAGCATTGGTGCTAACAATGATATCTCGATCCCTGGGACTATAAAATGAATAACCTTTCGTTCCGATGGGATAGCCTACAAACAGCCTTACTTCTGTACGAGATTCTAACTTGGTCGCGTTCTTGTTCAGCACATGTGCTGGACAACCCCAAATCCGAATATGTCTTAGACTTGGTTTACTACCAGTCCACAATTCTATTGGAGTCTTGGGAATCGACTTAGAAGGTACCAAGTTTAGAAGGTAAGCCGATGTTTCTATAGCATATCCCAGAACGACTTGGGTAAATCTGAATAACTCATCATCGATCTAACACTCACTAAAAGAGTCCGATTCCTTCTCTCTGCTACACCATTTTGCTGAGGTGTGCCAGGTGCAGACAACTGGGATGCAATCCCATTTTCTGATAAATATTCCCTAAATTCTCCAAGCAAGTATTCGCCACCACGATCTGATCGTAGTGACTTGATACATTTTCCAAGATGTCGCTTCTCCGCACTTGCTTTGTACTCTTTGAATTTTTCAAAGCACTCAGACTTACGGCGCAACAAATAAATGTACCCATATCTAGAATAATCGTCAATAAAAGTGACAAAATACTCATAACCTCCTCTTGCTTGGATACTCATAGGTCCACATAAATCAGTATGAACCAATTCTAACACTTCTTTAACTCTATTCCCCTTTGCTTTAAAAGGTCTATTAGTCATCTTACCTTCCAAGCAGGATTCGCAAACTGGAAATGGCTCCACTGCCAACGAGCCTAATGGCCCATCTAATACCAGTCTTTGAATCCTCCTCAAGTTAATATGACCTAATCTTAAGTGCCAAAGATATGTTTGGTTCAATTCATAAGGATTCTTTCTATTGTTTGAGCTAGAAAGAATGTTATTAGATTCCTTTTGTTGCAGCATTGGTTGGACAGGATTAATAATATATAAATTTTCTTGCAATGTACCAGAACATATAACTAGTTTATTCATCATAATTGAAACATTACGATCCAAACAAACATTATAACCATCCATAGCAAGTTTAGAAACCGAAATCAAATTTCTTCTAAACGAAGGTACATAAAGACAATTGTTCAAAACCAAAATCCTATCATCTCCAAAAGATAAAGTAATTATTCCAACTGCAACTACTGCTACTTTCATAGCATCTCCCATGAACACATATATCTCACCATCTCTAAGCATTCTGGATTGCTGGAACCCCTGCATAGAGTTACAAACATGGTCAGTGGCTCCTGTATCTACACACCAAGTGTTCGTAGATATAGCCGCTATATATGTTTCTGTAACTAGAGAAAGAGACATACCAGTATTGTTTGTCTTCTTAGGAAGAGGACAATCCTGTTTCTAGTGACCTGACTGCTTGCACCTGAAGCACTTGCCCTTAGGCTTTTTCACAGCACCTTGAACTCCCACTGCATTAGCAACCTTTCCAGCTTTCTGTGTCTGAACCTTTTTCTTCTTCTTGCCTTTCGCCTTAGAGGAAAAAGCTTTCTCAGCCACATGCACTTGAACATTCTGCTTGAAGAGTCCTTCAGCTGCCTGAAGTTCTGTCAGAAGTTCCGCGAGACTATACATCCTTTTGTTCATGGTGTAATTCAATCGGAACTGCTCAAAACTTTTGGGCAGACTCATAAGGATGATATCGATCTGGGTTTCACCATCAATATCAGCACTAAGGATCTCCATCTCATTCAGATGAGACATCATCCTGAGAACATGATCCCTTACAGGTGTTCCTTCAGCCATCTGAGTGTTCATTAAAGCCTTCATTGCTACTTGCCTAGCAGCCCGATTCTGTTCTCCAAAAATTTCTTTGAGATTAAAGAGCATATCTGAAGCAGTGGCCATAGCCTGATGCTGATGCTGCAAAACACCCGACATTGCTGCCAGAATGTAACATCGCGACATCTCATCAGCCTTAACCCACCGCTTATAATACTCCTTCTCACTTTCAGGAGCATCTTCAGCATGCTGATCTGGCTTGGGTTCATAAGTACAAAATTTGTACTCCTCAGCAGTCAACACTATGTCCAAATTACGTTTCCATTCAATATAGTTTGGTCCAGTAAGTTTGTTATCCTTAAGTATGGTGAATAGTGGATTAAAGCCCATAATGATCTAATCCTGAGAATCATACATGTAACACATAATCAGATAGTTGCATAAATCTTAAAACCTATTGGTTTCCTCTAACAATTAATTAAAATTAATGCACTAATATTTAAACACCATAAGTATCTGGTACGCCACGATGGGTGACATATATACCACTTAAAATCGTTTAAACATTACTTCGGTCCTACTACTAAATAATACGCCACGATGGGTGGACATGTATATTATTTTTCATAGCTAAGTGTATACCATTATCAAATCTTAAATTAATAATAATAAGACCGAGTGCCACCATTAAATATTTCAAATCAATAATCGATAATAGGATAATTCCCAGATCGGGGGGAGCATTGTCAAGAGGCGTCACTTAAGACCCCTTTCTAGACAGAATCATCCTTTCTCTCAATATCAAAAATCTATATTCAATCAGTGGTACTCTTCTAATTAATCGAATTCTATGAAACTTGGTATGCCACGTTGTGTGGCATGTATACCTTTCAATATTCGTAATTAATTTAGGAAGTTTGTCCTAGTAATATCCATAACACTACCTGACACCATAAATCATATGCCACGTTAGGGTGGACTATATATAATTTATATTCGTCTTATTGTTAAAATTACATACAAACAATAATGGAGACTGTGGGATTTAATTCCTAATTAATTCCCTCACCCACTTAGTATTTTTATTAAAAATTGAGGAATTTTAAAAATTAAATGGAGCCTATGTCATTACAATTATGTCTAACATGCAATTAAAATACACACATAATTTAACAACATAAAACATTTAATTAAAACAATAAATAAAAAAAATCTATGTCCATGTCGTCCTAATTATGTTAAACATGCAATTATATATTACACACATAATTAACAACACACATAATAATTTATTTAAAGCAATAATTAAAAATAAATAAATTTCGGAATTAAAATAAAAAAAATTCCACTATTATGGCCCCATATCAATTAGCAGCAGCTCCTTGTTTCGACAGTGTTGATCATTCGCGTGAAGTTGCTGAAAAAAAGAAAAAAAATCTGCCTTCGCCGCCAGTCACGCATTCACTGGATGCGTTGCCCACCAGTCAGAGGCTGTAACGCATTACCCGCCTGCGCAACAGGATTCTCCTGTAAATCGAAGGTGATGCGCATGACCAGTATGCGCAACAGCTGAAAATTGTTTTTTTTTCACGCGCCACGGTCTCCTGCTTCTTCTGTCGACAGTTGCTTTCTCCAGTATCAACATCCACTGTTCTGTAGTAATAATACGAACCAACAGCTATGCAGCGGACAAATTTTTGTCTCCGTTTCGATTTCCGATTGCACGTAATTGTTACAAAATATCCGGATCTTAATAAAATCCAACAAACAATTACAAAAAAATAGATTTAATACAAAACTAATTTTGTAAATCTATCCTAACACGATCAACCCTCGTGATTTACAACCACGATAAACCACGTGGAAACCAATTGCATAAAAATTAACCACGATTAAACCACGTGGGATCCAAACACATAATTAAAATATACATGGCCATAATAGTGGATAACAACCAGCAAAACAGAATTATACAAGCCTACCACCATATACATGCATATATAATTACAACATGGACATCGTATCAAAAATCGCAGAACCATTGAACCTAGCTCTTGATGCCAATTGTTGGGACAATCAGATCTTGGCACTGCGATTTTTGATACAATAAATTAACGAGTACGAATAGAAAAATCACCTTGTTAACGGTTGATTCCACGCTCTTCTATTGTATTCCCAAATTCCCTTGAGCGAAGTGTGGCCAAATTCCCTTGGCTACAAAATTTTTCGACCAACCCCAGCAAGAAGAGAATAGGAATATATATAGGGCTACAATAGGGATCATGGACAATTAGGTTGGGCCTTCTAATTACATCTTGGGCATAGCCCAATGTAATTAAATATTAATTCAATCCACTAAAGAATTAATATTTGCACTACCTTTCCTAATACCGTAATTTAATTAATTAATTCGGTTCCAATATTATTTGCTTATTAAATTCCCCATGTTTAAAATATCGCATGTCCATTAATTAAATAAATTACTGATAATTCATTTAATTAATATCTTTTATCCTTGATCATCCACTCAACCTTTATTTAATTATGCTGGAATAAATCCACCTGCAGGGTTTCACATAATTAAATCTTTTTGAGCTTTCAAGGGGACATCATTAACCCGAATATTATCAGGACATGGATTCCTTTAATAAATAATATTCACCATATATATTATTTCATCACCCAAAATATAATGAAATAAATCAAAAGAATTATTTTATATATAAATCAAAGCATGTAAATAATATACACGTGTCAATTACTATATCTGGATTAAGAACCTAAGCATTAATAATAACATAGAATCTTAGTTCACCTTCTTAATCAGTATAAGGGAACCATTCTAAATTTGATCCTGTTCAATATACACAAAGTATACTAGTATTATTTATTAGTCAATATAAACTAATCTAAATAATACTACAGCCATTCCAGTGGATTGTCTAACACCACCTGTGCTGTGAACCATATTATATTATATAAACCGTATTTAATAATCTAATATTCTGTATCTCATTTGATACTAGATTATTCACAATATATAATATTTAGACAACATGTAAACATTTAAATGATTCTCAATAAAATAGGCCAGAAATAAATGTATATACTTCAAATAAATATTTTCAGTATACACCAACAGTAGCATGCTTAGACTTTATTATCCTTCCGATAGACAAAACCTGAAAATGTTACACAATAATGAGCTACAAAGCCCACCAAGTAACTTTTGCTCAATAGCTCATAATAATATTTTCGAAAACAAATTTCCGAATTCAAATCAATAAGTGTTTCAAAACAATGCACTTAAATTTTTATCCCACAATTCTATATTACGGCCACACTATGCCAGTGACACTGCTTCTATAATTCGATGGGGCTAGTTTACGTCCCTCGTTAAGTATCACTCAACAAGGTATCTATGTGTTCCAGAACGTGCGTAAACTAGTTCTATGCGTCACACTATCCAGTGACCGGATTCTATAATTCGATACGCAACTAAAATTGGGGATTTCTAAAAGTCTTTTCTAAAATCTATTTTTCGATATCACAATTTCGATAATCAAAATAAAACAAATATTTCAGATCAATAAAGTAAACAATTTAATCCAATGAGTAACGAAAAGTTACTTACCTCGATATCGTAATCCTAACCTGTGAATAACAACACAACCAGAACTTAAATAATAACTATATTAAAACAAGTAGGCAAACACCTTAACTATACTAATGCACTTATACAAAAACACACAAGGTCCGTAATCAAAATTTAAAACTTAACCACACAAAAAAATATTTTACTTACACAAGGTATATTACTACAATACTTACTTGATTGACTTATAATTTAATAACTAATATCAAATGAACATATATTGGATATCGAATTACAATCTGATAACCAACAGTATCCAAGATATAAGAACGAAAAACGAAGAATCAAATACTAGTAAACAAAAAAATCTAATTGCTGAAAGAGAATCGAAGTGCACAACTTATACTAATTCAAATTAACCAGCAGATGGGTTGGGCTTTTGAAACAATGGTCAACTAGTGAATAAAAGTATACTTGACAAGGATTTCAAAATGATAAGATTCGCAAGAAATGCACAAATAACTAATTTGCTATGAATATTTGAAGCTCAAGTAACACAGCAGAAAATATGCAGGACCAGATTACATAGAAGGCAAATTTAGACAATGAAAACAACCTGATCTCAATTTTACTACAACTAGACAATTAAAGAGCATTCTCAGAGGTTTCTTAATTGATAAAAATAACAATTTTATGACATATAACGGAGAAGATATGAATTTTTGAATATGAAACAACTCTGCTGATAAATATAAACAAACCTGAATATTTGTCAGCCAGTTTAGACAATTAAAACAATTAAAATATCTACGGGGTATAACTAAGAACGAAAGAATATATTAAAAGCTTTCCAGATTGATATCATGAGAAATTTTCCGGCAAAAGATCAATTTATAGTGAATTTTAGAACATTCAAAAAACTGTTCACGTCATAAATCTGAAGGGTCACAAAGAATGCGATTTTGCACATAGTTCGACTCTGATTTTGAAAAATATGCATTAGACCAAAGTTTTAGATATCGAAACAAGCTTTCCAGAATGTCAAGAATCAACCAATTCCAATCACAAATGAATAAGTTACGCATTTTACAACAAACCTCAGTTGCAGATTTTATCATATACGAATTTCAGTAAATCAAGTAAGAATATGAACAAATGATACTCATATTTGATATCATTGACATAACTAACATTTAACATGATTCGGTCTGTAAGCAGGTAACAAATCAATTATATAAACAGGAAATTTGAACACATACATCAACATATCATGCAGACAAGTATATTACCTCTACAAATGTTGATCGGGTCTTTTACTCTAAACTTCCTCCCCTCTTATTCTTCTCTTTTAACTCTATGTATCCTCTTGCTAACATAGATAACTATGACAACCTGATTCCTAATTTAAACCTCCTACATAGCTATTGATTTCCATATAATCAATCATATCATTTAAAGCAATTATTAACAAATTAATCTCATCAGTTACACACTTTTCAAAAAAAATAATAAAATATCCAAACTTATGTAATCAACTCCAACAAAATAGATTATAATAAGATAATATTTTTAATTAAGGTCAATATAATTATAATAATAATTATTATTATTTAAAAAAAATAGGGGTGTTACAATCTACCCAACTTAAAAAAATTTGGTCCTCAAAATTTCTAACCAAACAAAGACATGTAAAATATTTAATTCTAAAAATAATTCGTACCTTAGTTACGTGTAAGCTGAAACACACAACCATTCCCTTTCTTGTTGTCTGCTTCTTTTCTTGGTGGTGGATTGTTAGGACATTGAGAGATCTTATGTCCCACTTCCCCGCAATGAAAGCACGCACCCAAGTTCCAACGACACTCTTTATCCACGTGATTTCCACCACACCTACCGCACTTATTTTGATTTCCTTGATTGCTCATTCGATCGTATGCATGTGGTTTCTTGAGCGGCCCTCCTTGGAATGATTGTCCACAGTGGGAGCAAACCTCTTCTTGCTCCAGTTTTCTGTTGTCTTTTCGGATTCCGCCAAACCCCTCTCAATCACTAGAGCTTTGTTGAGAACCGCCTCATAAGTCTGAAGTTCAAAGGACGCCACTCCATGTCGAATATCACTTCTCAATCCTTCTTCCAACCTTCTTGCTCGACTTGCCTCATTCGCTACCAATGTCGGTGCATATTTAGCAAGTTTCGCGAACTCTGCTTCATACTCGGTAACTGACCTCCCACCTTGCTCAAGCCGGATAAAGTCCCTTTCTTTTTGTAAGCGTACGGTCCTTGGAAAGTACTTACCCTCTAAAGCTTTCTTAAACTTTTCCCAAGTGTATGGATCTTGGTTTGCTTCCACATTTGCTTCAGTTTCCCAAGTTTATTATTGTGAGTTATTGAGCGAAAGTTACTTGCTGGGCTTTGTAGCTCATTATTGTGTAACATTTTCAGGTTTTGGCTATCGGAAGGATAAGAAAGTCTAAGAATGCTACTTGGATTTTATTTGTTTCGCATATTATTATTAAACAATTGTGGAAGCCGCGTCTCCAATTTTAGTACTTTTGATTTTGTGTTGATTTTCAATGTCTTTATTCGGAGAATTTTCAGATTTTTGATTTAAAAATTGGATTGTTTTATTTAAGTGTTTATTTTAATATTCCGAAAAGGTCGGGATGTTACAGACATACACCTTTTCGTTTTTCAATATAAACACACTTTTTAGTTTATAACATATTAAAATATAAAATATTTTTTTGTGCTACATCCAACGGTTTCATCTATTTATTTTAATATCTAACTACTCTTATATATTTGTCCTATGGAGGACCACACTACAGATAATCAAAATTTTTGACAAAATCTCTCTTACCCTTATTATTAAAATTGTATTTGGTTGTTAGTATAACTCTTCAAATTATTTTGCTAGTGTCTGTACCTTTCATTTTTATTTCCAGTGACATTCTTCTTCTATTAATTCATAAACATACATTCTCAAATTATTCTATTATTGTTTATGCTCCTCACTTATCGTTCAGGTGATGATTTCTTTTAAAATTATTTTATTTCAATATTCCTCGTCTATACTAATATTCTTCAAAGTACGTTTTCCTTCAAATTGATGTAAACTAATTCGAGGTTTATACTGTTGTTGAGGCATGTGTTGCTAAGTGACGGTTAAAAACCGAGAATGAATTGAGATCTTTTTAATTGTTCAAACTCATTATTGTCATGCCGGTTCTGGCAGCTAAAACCTATGAGTGCTTAGCCGACAAGAGTGAGACTTTGGGTAATTAATAATTTCTTAAATCTTCTTTTGAACTTCAAATTTTCTCTATTCCATGATTTCCTTAGATTTGCTGTTTAATTTCTAGAATCTTAATAATTGCTTCGTTCTTTAAGTGATTTATGTTCCTTTGTTTATATACGATTTTGCCTTGCTGATTTGTTGATTCATAATTCTGTCTTACAGAACTATATGATGCTTAGTTTAATCATATTGCTTTGCTGTTTATGATTCCTTGTATCAATTGCTTCCCTGACTCTAAATCTTTTATTGTTGCTCATTAAACGGATTAATTAACTAAGAGCAAGTCCAACAATGTCCTAAATATTGTCCTAAATCAATATTTAGGACATTTAGTCATTTTTTGTGCTCCAACAATGTCCTAGTGGTGCCTTAAAACACTAGGACATTCATCTCATGCCCTACTTTTAAGGCACATCTATACTTGTCCTAAATCATTTTTAACAATAAAAAATTAACTTCCCTCCTTCTCTACACTTCTCTCTCCTCTCTTTTTTCCCTTCCCTCCAATTCTAATTCAAATATATTATTATTTTAATTTATAAGGCACAAGTATAAGGCATATTGTTGGAATAGATACATAAAATCATGACTTAAATCACTAGGACACTATATTTTATTATATTTATAAGGTACCAATTAGGACATTGTTGGACTTGCTCTAAAGATGTTTTTTTTAAAAAAAATCCTTATACTGGGCTGATCTGTTATCAGTGAGTTTAAGGACTAAAATATGAAATGTTTTAAAAGGTTTTAAAGGTTTTATTTTGGGGGATTCCGTTTAAATGTTTTCCCCGGATTCCTTCAGATTGGAGGCGTAAGAGGCTAGGGTGGTCCTAGTCCAGCATTTTTTTTATTTAGCGTAAGAGGCTAGGGTGGTCCTAGTTCAGCATTAAAGGCCAATGTGTTGCCTAATTGGGAACCCAATTTCAAGGTCCAGAGGGACTTCGTGTCCGGTATGGGGACTTTACGTGACTGATCACCCGTGTTGTCCGTTGTTAAAAAAAAAACTCCAATCAGCTTTAAATTTTTTTAAAAGGTTTTATGAAAAGTATGTTTTAATGATGAAATGGTTTTAAAGAAATGAATGTTTTGATAAGTTATATATATGTTTCAATATAAATGGTCATTAGTTTCGAAATTGTGGATATCAGAGTTAGATGTTTTCACCCGATAAAATTAGGAACTCAGTAAAACAATGAGATTAAGAATGAATAGAAGTTTCCCAGTTATTCCCTTCTCGAGTAACATTGTACATTGAAAGGGAAGTAAGAATGATTAGGGAATTTCTTGATATTCTTTTTCTCAAAGTTTTATCTGAGGCAGTATGGTTGAAGAAAATGGAAAAATTATGATACAATGATGGAAATTTAATGTTTTTTTGAGATAAATTATTCATTGATATTGTTCATCAATGAATGTTGAGATATTGTTGTATCACTATACTATTCACTTGTTGAGCATTGTTGGCTCACTCTTGCTTTGTTTTGCCTTTCCTTTCAGTTAGGGATTAAGGAGTTGGATATGTATGTATTACAATTCGAAAAAGTGCGGTGAGACATTCTAAATAGAATAGATTTCAGAGTCAACATGGACAAATATGGTAATAGACTGCGCTACAGATAAGAAGGTATAGTGGTTGTAACTTCAAATAATAACAAGGGTATTTTGATAATCAAAACGAATAATAAGTAGAATTCATAGATCGAATAGAATTTTCAACATAAAAATCGTCAACTTCTCCTCTCTTTTGTTTCTACGTTGATTTGATTGGAAAATAATCGTTAAACCATCAATAAATTAAAGATTACTTTGTTTACTTCACGAGGACTATAAATCGTCTAAATCAAATTTTAAGAATTCAAGATTGAATACAAATATTAAATCGAACGTGTAATTTTATATATATATATATATATATATATATATTAATTTTTTAACAACAATTTGATATGTAAATTAATAACATATAAAATTAAATAAAAATTAATATAATCATAAATATTAAAAAAGGAACCGTACGTTGCACGGATTATAATCTAGTATTATATTAATATAAATATACTATATTTGGTGGTAGTAGTCGATACATAGACTGCTACTCTACTAGTACCAGCTTTGGTCGGTATATTTGACGACGCGTTTAGTGTTTAAAGGCGGGCCGGTCTTGAATTTTTAAGGAGTCATGTGTTAATTTTGAGACCATGTGTCATAGGGTTTCTTACACACACCCTCGACGACCCTCTTTAAAAGCATCGTGAAAATAGAGAAATACTTCAGGAATTTGATGACATAATAGCACAATTCTGTAAATAGTGGTGGGACTGAACCAATAAGAACATCTCCAACGGTATTTGTTAAAATAATTGGCTAAAATATCCATGATGCAAAATTTGCTGAAGTTGTAAGGTATTGTGCTCCAATGGAATTTGCTAAAATGATTGTATATAGTTTAAAAATGTTATGTTATTATTATTTATGATTGTTATATATAAAATCTATTTTTTAATATGGCAATAAAAATACGTGTAATTTCGTACAGGTCTTTAGAGATTCAGCAAATATAGCCAATACGTTTTGATTGGTTAAAAACTTTTCTAAAGGTTAAGACCCGTTGAAATGCCAACATTTTTACAAAATCTCTATATTTTTTATTTAAGATAAGTCATGTAGATTTTTAGTTAAGGGTTTATGATGGTTAATGTTGTTGTGTATTAATTAAGATGAAATTCACATCAATTTATGTTTATGATTAAGTTGTGAAACAATTATTTTCTCATTCTCTATGTCATTCGATTTAAAACTTAAATTGAACTGATAAAAGTCTAAAGTTTTTGAAACCAAAACTAAAATAGTGAAAAAAAACTAAAACAGTAAAAAAAAAAAACTTAAACAGATGATTCAGTTACGATTCTGATTTTACCTAAATAGTCGTACGAAATCGATCCCGTGTCTCAGGGGTGGTCATGAGAATCGAGGGATTCAAGCCAAACCTAAATTACGGGACCTAATTTTTTTTCATAAACAAAATATACACTAAAAATTTACTAATAAAACAGACGACGACATAGTATGTAAAATAATCTCATTATTTTATTTAAATATAACACCTTGTATATTTGGATGCAAAAATATTAATCAAATTCACATAGTCAAGTTTCTGAAGCATATTCTTTTATAAATAACATAGATGAACCGAGACAAGGTTTAACAATGTGTCTCAAGTTTAGTGACTTAGACTAATGATTAAATGCAAATATATGTTAGTGTGAGTGACTAACACGTATGTGTGATGAAACATGTCAATGAGAGGGTTACATAAACCACACACAATGCAAAAACAATCCATCACTTATTAAGCAACTAAAATTGTAATATAATTTTTACAATTCACCCATTACAACATTTTACCGGCTATTATTAGCAAAATTACAACGGAGCAACAATGGTTGAAATAAACTGCTAGGTGGAGCTATGGAGTAGTTCTTCAAATAAAACTATTTCTGATACTTCCGAAGAGGCTGGTTCAATTGGTATTAAAAAAAAAGGATGTAGTGTGGCAAAGAGCTGCAATAGAGAGAAGAAATGCGACAACCTCAGTCAAATCCTGAGCCTTTTTTCGAAAATCGGGTCGAATCCCGATTCCGAATCCGTAATAAGCCAAAGCAAACTGGCCCAAATGCAGCTAACTTGGGTAGTCCACAAGCCCACCACAGGCCCCCAAAATATCATGATTTTGTTGGTGCAATTAGTAATAGTACTTTACCTTATAAACTGAACAGAAGTTCCAAATCTCCTCGATGTGGGACTGAGGTGTTACAAGAAAGACAAAAAGGTGCTGGTCTACTAAAACACTTAATAGAACAAGTTCACATTATTCAAAATGAAAATGAAGGGTATATGTGCTTACAAGAAAGGATTTGAAAGAACACATATATAAATAACACAGGAGAATTCACATCACTTGAACAATAAGTGAGGGATAGTATACTTGCCTCTAGTCCTTAGCTATTACGTAACATCGAAGTAATACTACTTTCTTCTTCTATCATCATAATCTTTTAATTCGATCATGCATTGGTATGACGCTCTTGCAATTTCCACGAGTCTGATTCACGAGATTGAATACGCGCGTAAACTTCAATATTAAACATAAGACTATACTTTGGTCTCTAGATGACAATTTTAATATTCTGCAAACGCTTATAAACTTAACTCGAACGCATTAACCATGCTTCAATTAAGAACTCTCGAATCAATATCTATGTAATATAGACAACTAACACAGTGAATATCCAAACAAAATTATTGTCGTTGGTACCTAACCTTTTAATTTATTCTCTCCTTTAAAACAGGGTATTTTCTGTAGAATCTCTGAATGAAATCCATATGATTAAATAGTACATCTCGACACGGTCGTGTCCATATATTATACGCAAATTTTTGAGTTCAGGAAGTATTTTAATTAATTAAAATACTCTTTGACTCCTTAGAAATGACCATTTAATAATCCATTTTCTAGTAAAATCCATAACTCCATTGATTTTCATCGTTAAATCAAAATAAAAATCTCCATAAAACTCCTAATATTATCCAAAGCCAAATAAAATTACTTCCTCCGAAAATTAAACCTCCCACCATTTATAAGATTTCCTCAAAGGCTCTATTTTAATCATTTTACGAATTTAATAACTAATTCATCCGATTACTCCTACCCCTCCCAAATATCTTAGAAATTACTACATTTCCTCCTTGATTTAATAACCAAATTTCATAATTTTTCACCATATCCATTATTTAATATAATTCAACCAAGTCTCCAAATTTCAAAAAGTAACTTAATAAATCATTTTATTATATTCTTAAAATAAAATTAATATCTCCATTTCCACTTCTCATAAAATTATCCAAAAATTATCATAATGTTTCTAATAAAATCCTCTAGCCAAATAAAATCATAATTCCCAAAATTCAACTTCTCCGCTATTTTATAAGATCATCCGAAGTCCTATCTTTTATTCATTTTACCAAAATTTTTAAACTAACATCCCAAAATCCATTTCATCACCTAATAAATTAATCAAATACTATGTAATTTTCTCAATTTATCCACAAATTCTCAAACGAAAACTCTTCTCCAATTATCAATTAAAATTCCCAAAATTTACTCTAAACATTCAATTAATAAAATAAAAATATAGTCTTACACAAAGGTGGTGGCTTCCCCTCCCTTTACTCTAGCTGTCTCTCTCGGCTTTTGTCTGTTTGGCACCATAAACACACACCCATGGGAACACTAATACCACTCCAGCTCTTATTCTTTCACCACTTCAACACACAAACATACCCACCCACAAACTATATACACCTGACCACATACACTTCACACGGAACTGCCTTACACCCCTGCACAGCCTCTCAAGCCTCCTATCCTGCTCTCATTTGATCAACAACCCGAGCACCAAGAACACACATGACACACCCTCCCCTCTACCTTCTCAATCCCACAACCTTACCTCCCTCTCGGCATCCCCTATTCTCTTCCTCTTCTTAGCTCCTTTAGTACTCAAACACTACATACCCACACGCCTACACCAGACCGCAGCACACCCATATATACAACACACACACCTTCACTCGCTTCCTTCTTGCAACACCAACAACTATCAATAACAATCGTATCTCACATTCCAGACACAACCTTCACATTTTTACATCGAAACCCCAACCTCGATCAAAACCTTAGATTTATAAATCATTTAAAACTTGAAGTAAAGTACCTAGGTGTGTAGATAATCGGTTGATAGTTAATTTGGTTATTTGAACTTTCGATTTGGGGCTTCAAATCAACAGAAAATTGTGGGTTTGATTGGGAGTACTTTTCATTTAAGTAAGGTATGTCGATTTTATCATTTTTATTTGAGGCTGTTTTAAAACCGAAACCGAACCGATTGCAACCGACCCAACAATTTTGAATCCGAAACTGAACCGCCGGTTTCGGTTGCGGTTTCAGTTTTAGATTTTAAAATCCGAAGAATTTCGATTTCAGTTTTACCATAAATCCGATCCGATTCGATCCGTGCTCTCCCGAGAGAAAGCTAGAGAGATTGTGAGAGATAATGGAGAGGTGAGAGATTGTTTTATTTTTTTATGTAAGAAAGAAGAGACACAGCCGAGACCCTTCTGGATAAATTTGGGTTCTTAATAAGGACAGCATGGGCAAAATTGTAATTTCACACCTCTAACAACTAAATAAAAATTAATTTAAAATCTGTTTAAACAGTTCTTTAAATCGTTTTTACATAGAAAAAGTTACAGAAAATTTAACTTTATGTTTTTAAAATGTAGAATATAAAATTAGGAACACCCACATATTTTTAAAATATTTTTAGATCAAAATTGAATTAAATATGAATTTTACAATTTTTGATCCTTTAAATACAATAAAACTCTTTAAATCATTTTAATATACTTAAACACTCAAAATAATTCTCCCAATAATTTTAAAAACTAAATAATTTCATAAAGATGACAACACAAAAGATTTCATGATTTTTAACAACTCCGATGATTTTAGAAAATTCTCAGAAGATCATTAATGCACGATTTAAATAAATTTTTAATCATTAACATTTCAAATTAAAATACACGTACTTAAACGTCACACATACATCATCATATAAACATGTAATCATGATGTCACATACATTTAACCTAAAAAATTTCCACACCATATAATCCACATTAAATATTAAATAAATTAAATAAATATTTATAATTACGCGATTTTCTAGGGCGTTATAGTACATGTATGAAATTGATTGAAATATGAATAGAAGTACAAAGAAAATAGTCTTACAGTCTATGAAAAAATACTAGCCATTATCCATTAACTTCATCCTTTGAGCTTTGTCTTGTATCATATTTCTTATTTTCTTTGGCTTTCTTTGTATTTTCATCCATTGCTAGAATGATATCTTGCATGGCATTGAGTTCTTCAAGTAGAGGTGAGTCTGATAGATCTTTAATCACTTCATTCGGCTGGCTTTAAAGTAAGCACTAATGAAATTCATTCTGATTTCGCAGTAGCTCCATTTTTCTTGTGTTCCACAATGTAAGAATTGTACTTGACTCTGCACAAGCCTTTAGCCTTTAACTCATCAGCCCTAGCTTCAAGAGCAACTAACTCCTCTTCTCTTTTTCTTACCCATTTTTCATTCTCCTTCCACAATACTTGTAATAACCACGAATTTTAGAAATATATTTTAATTTTGAGCCGAATTTTAGAGTCTCGTTTTAGTTAGTCAGCGGGAGAAAAACGAAATCTTTCACTAAATATTTATATTAAATATTTGCATCATTATATCAAATCAATTTGTCCCCCATTTGTTTTATTTCTTTTTAATTATTAATTGCCACTTAAATGATAATGATTAAGCATTATGTCCACTAAACATTTTTGCAATGATTTTGTTCCCATTAATTAGTCCTTTTTAATTTTTAAATTTATCAGCACTAAATTATACAACCCCTGCCTATTTTTAAAACAGAGAGCCGTGCCATTTATTTCACACAAACAGACACAACACAGCTTATGTCTCTTTTTTTTTAACCAAAAACTCGATTCAATATATATACATACACACGAAAACAAAATCAACACAGGTAGTTCACTTCTAGTTTCTGTAAATTCTTTTTTTTTCGATTGTGAGTGTTATTACCGATTGGTTTGTTTCCGTCTCTGTTAGTCATGATTCGTTTTGTTTTCGATTGGTTTGAATTTGT
Organism: Saposhnikovia divaricata; assembly: GCA_036435485.1. Classification (NCBI taxonomy): domain Eukaryota; kingdom Viridiplantae; phylum Streptophyta; class Magnoliopsida; order Apiales; family Apiaceae; genus Saposhnikovia; species Saposhnikovia divaricata. The sequence continues at coordinate 45,051,894 of CM071594.1, read as the reverse complement.
GTTTTGGGTTTGGTTCGGGGCTGCGTAGTTGTGTTTGCAGTTGGTATGGTTGTCGGGGAAGGGGGAAGTAACGACCACCACCGTTGCGGTGGTGGCGTTTGTGGTTGATGTTGGAAAGAAGAGGAGGGAGGAGTGAGGAGATTGGGTGTTGGTTGATTTAATCGGGGGTTGAGGGTGAAGAGAAAGGGGGGAGATAACGAGAGGGGAGAGAGTGAGTCGGGAGAGAAGGAGGTGAAGAGAAAGGAGGGGAGGGGAGTGAGATAGAGACGGTGGTGGTGTGGTGTTTTGGTAATCGGAAAAAAAAGAGAGATTAGGAGGAGGTGATGTTGCCGTGTGTGGTGGTTGTTGTAGGAGGTACAGGGAGAGACGAGAGAGAGTACGAGAGAGAGAGAGGGAGAGATTGAGAGAGAGGGTCGAGAGAGAGGGATGGAGAGCAGAGAGATTTAAGAGAAGAGAGAGATAGAGTGCAGAGAGATTGAAAGAGAGAGTAGAGAGACTGAGAGAGACGGTCGAGAGAGAGATGCAGGGGAGGGGGAAGGAGCACCCACACCGATGTGAAGTTGTTGAATAGTAATAAAATATTAACGTAGATGTTCGGGTTTTATAATCGGGATTTTTTTTGTTATAAACGAATAAAAGGGGATTCAATAAGTTTTGTTAAAAATGAAATATTAATTAATTTGGTTAGTAATTAATAATTTATTAAAAATGGTTTAGTTAATTAATTATTAAATAGAAAGATTTTGTGATTATTTGGATGTAATTTAGAATTTATTAATTGAGTAATTAAATAGATATATTTTGTGTTTTTGAACCCCAATTAGAGATTTATTATTTTATAAATAAAAGGGGTATATTTGTGAATAATTAGAATAAAATATGTTTTATTTTGGAAAAGTTGTTTTTAATATTTTCCGGTTTATTTTAATTAACCGGATCGAGTCAGTTTTAATTTAGAGATTAAAATTTGTTTTATATTATTAATGAGTTTAGTAATTTAGAATTTGTGAGATTTCTTAAAAATTAGAATTCTTTGATAAATTAGTTTAAAAATGAGGATAATTATTTTGGATTTAAATTGAATAAAAATGGATGTTTGAATTTTTCATTTTGAGTAAGAATTTAGATTTCCAGATATTAAAAATAGGATATATTCTCCAGATTTAATTCCTGTGTTCGATGAAATATTTATCCCGGAATTAATTTCCGTTATTTATTTCGGAGATTTTATGAGATATTATATTATTATTAATTATATTATCGAATCGAGAGTATTTTATTCTGAAGAATCGCTCACGTATTTCTGGTTGCCATTTTTAGAGAATAATTCCTGAACCGTAGATCGACGCCAAGTTCACGGGTAGAGTATATTTTTATCTGTATACATTTGCACTTCGAGATCGAGGCAAGTTCATTCCTACCCTAACTTTTGGAAACTGTGAATTTCTGTTCGTGTTATTTAATTCCTTAATTATTTTCGAGATATTATATGTTGAGATTATCCGTTGCTCTGTATGATGCAATAATTTCTTTTGAGAATTATTTCTTGTTAAATATTATTATGTTGTTAAGTTAGTTTATTTGAGAATTATAATCCCTATAAGCGTAGAAATGATTTAGTTGCTATCGGGTCGATCTCATTAATTCGAGACGACTATTATTTTGATTCAGTAAAACTAATCTCATTCGTCTGAGATAGTTAAATTTATTCTTTTCGATTGAATTTATTGTACAAATTCAATCGTTATTTATTAATTATCTTTTAGTTAGTTCCTCGTTTGAACTAACCGATAGGAGTTTAAAAATTATAATTGTTAGAGATTTTTATTCGTCGATCAAGTGAAAAATATTCTATTCAAACGTTCATTAATGTTGAGTATTATAAATATTGAGAAGTACTATTTGTTCAGTACGACTCCCAATTACTTCAATCTTAAGACTATTCTCATAAATTCGAGATAGTTGATTTTATTGTCAAGGTTTGGCATTTTGTTCGTGTCAACCGATAAAGTATTATTATTTGGAATTTACATCAGTCCATTGTTCGGATTGGTGGTAAAATCGAGTCATACTGGCAGTCCGCCAGATTTGTAAATATTTTCTGGGAGAACTATTTCAAGTTATCTGTACCCCAAATATTCGGGAATTCTGTATTCTACTGGTCAATTTTGGGCAAGGGGCCCATTATAGAGAAAGAGAGACTCGTGTACCGTTTTACGGACCCGAGAATAATTAGGCATTTGTTGCCTTGGTTGAATTGATAACCATTATGATGCTAGCATTCATACATATATATTATTGTTGATATCATATTGTAGCCGTGATCGGGCGAAGTGCGGTGTCATTGGAGGCCGGTATTCTTGGTTGGTTAGTTGATCGCCCCACCGAGATACGGAGAGGTGGAAGACCAGATCATTCTTAAATCATGAGTTATCAGAGTTATATCAAATGAGTTATCGAGTATTCTGTTTCGAGATGAGTAATGAGTCTTTTGAGTATTCTGTTTTGAGATGAGTTTTGAGCCTTTCGAGTATAATATCTTCAAGATGAATTTGAGCCAAATCATATTGTGATATCCGATATTAAAATTTTGAGTATTTATTTCGGTAAACCTTATTATATTTATATACCGAGCGAGAACAGAACTTGCTGAGCACTATAGTTGCTCATTCTTGCTTTACAATATTTTGTTCAGCTGTCAAGACGGAAAGAGGCGAGACGTCCAGCCAGGGCTATAAAGGCAAGGGGAAAGCACAAGGCTATGGCTACAATAATTAGAAGATCCAGATGGAATCTTTATATTTCTACTGTTGTGAACTTTTGTAACATATTATTTCGAGATGTATCAAGTTGGATTGTACTATGTTGTGAAGACGATCTTGGACATGCGGAGTGGGACATTTATGCTCCGTTGTAATAAAATTTGGTATTGTTATTGCGTTATCATATTGAGACAATGTGACGACCCGGGTCCCCTGTCAGGGTGGATTTGGGGGCGTTACAGTTTTGGTATCAAAGCCTTAGTTATATTTTTAGGAATCGTACGAGCCTAGAATTATAACGCGACGTGAGAATTTAGAAGTATTATACAACGGGAAGATTTTAGCACCAAGTGTCTTACACCCTTATATATTTATATGCGTTTATAGTCGACTAGAACCTGTTTGTGACCGAGACTTTTTGCTTTTGTAGATGTCTTCTTCAGGATCTACCGGTTTCTTTCCTACTGGAGACAGATCTCCTACCCCATACCCACTAGGACCTCTAGATCCTAGCTCAGGGACGGATAGTGACCCATCAGAGGAGTACATGGTGATCAGTAGCGACTCGGAGGATTCTTCTGTCCAGATACTTACACCCTCACCTCCACATGTGATTGACTTAGATACACCTCCACATGAGGTTCAGATAGAGACTGAGCAGATAGAGCAGACTACCTCACTGTTTACCCCCGAGATGTTTAGAGCTGAGACCCCAGAGCCAGAGATTGCTGATCAGGTTGATGAGAGGCTGCATTCACCTGTCCACACTGACGTAGTGCCTAGTTCAGCTGCCCCAGAGTCTAGAGTTGATACACCCACCAGAGTGGCAGCTTTTTCTGACTGGTTTACTTCCCAGGTTCCAGTATATGTTTCGGCTCCGTCAGTCCCTACCATACCGAACTACATGTTTCCACAGGCCGGTGATACTCCTGCTTGTGATACTGCACCATCGGCACCTACTATACCTGTTCGTGCTCTGACTCAGCCCACTGCGGCCCCTGTTACTACTACTGCGATGCCACCTGTTCACCCGGAGTATGAGGGAGCGGCAGGAGAGATGGTCCCTTGGCACGTTCATCATTCCCTCTTCCAGCATTATCGATGGTTATGGGCTCGTTATGAGGAGATCTTTGCTACTAGGGATGGTATCCTTAGATTTTTGGCTATTCCTGATCCTTTTGTTGTGCATCACGGAAGGAGTTTACTGGTGAGAGATGTCCCCATGGAGATTATGCATCAGATTGCTCTTACCGTTTTGATGGGACTACAGACTGACTTTGTTGCCTTGCCGTCATCGAGTACCGGGCAGATTGACCGTGCCAGAGTTGCCACCATGATTGCAGATATCGTAGCAGAGTTCCATAGGAGGGTCGGTGAGATGTTCCCACGTTGTTGACCTATTTGCACGTTTGAGCATCCTCATCGTTTGGCTAGAGTAGCTAGCGGTGAACCAGTTTCTGGATTGCGTCACAATAGATCTTTCTGTATTGGGATGTACATAGTTTCTTGTTATATGTATTTGATGTAGCTGAGATGTATTATATTCAGTGTTATGACATGTACCGTACCAGTAGTTGTAATTTTTCATTATTGTATGTTCTGATCTGTTAACTGCTATCTTGCTTTATTTATTGGAAAATTGTGTTACAGTAGAGTATCATGTGATATTGTATCCTCATGCTACCCCGATATAGATAACAACTTATTTGCAAAAGTTACGATTTAAAATGAGTTTAACCAAAAATTTGAGAACCAGAGATTAATAACGATTGAATTTTAGAACTTTTCCCGAGAACTGTCAGTTATACTAAGAATAAGAGTAATAGTTTATAAAGAGACCAGAGAGAATCACGATTTGGGTATGACTTATTTCGAGGAACCGGGAATTTGACCGAGTAATTATTTATGAGTGCCTATCATAACTGTGCCAGCAATGGTGTCGTATAATTACAAACCTGAGATATAACATACCTTATTGTTTTCGCTCTTATAGAAAAAGATGGCACCAAAAAGAGGAAGACCCGCAAAGAATCCTCGTCCTCAACCCGTGGTGAATCCAGGGAATGAGGTTCCACCTCAGAACCAAGTTCCAAACCCGGAGCCACAACTCACTCGAGATCCTAATCAAGAAAATAATCCGATGAGTCTACTTATGAACTTTCTTATTCAGCATACCCAGAACCTTCAGCCCCAACGGAACCAACATCCAGTGGGAGGAAATCTACCTCCAGCTCAACTGACACAGGCTACCGTTAGTTTCAAATCATTTAAATCTCTGAATCCCCTTGAGTTTAAGGGTACTACCGATCCCGTTGAAGCAAGAATATGGTTACGTGAAATAGAAAAGACCTTTGAGATCGTAGGGGTAGAAGAAGAGAAGAAAACCATCTTTGCAGCCTACATGTTAAAAGGTGAAGCGAATTATTGGTGGGAATCAAAGAGAGCAATGGAAGGGAACGTAGTCATACCCTGGACCAGGTTCACGCAACTATTCTTAGAGAAATATTTTCCTAAATACTTGGAGAGTCAAATGGAAGTCAAGTTTCTGGAACTCAAGCAAGGCAACATGACTGTAGCTGAATATGAAGCCAAGTTTTCTGAACTCTCTAGGTTTGTGCCTTACCATGTGGATACTGATGAAAAGAGAGCTAAACGTTTTCAACTAGGGCTAAAGCCGTGGATCCAGAATCGAGTTGCGGTCCTAGAAATCACCAACTATGCTACTGTGGTTCAAAAAGCATCTATTGTGGAAAGTGTATCTGAGTTGTACTCAAAGGACAAGGATATGAAGAAAAGGAAGTTTCAGAATCGTGGAAATAATTTTGAAAGGAAGCCGGACGATCGGAATGGGAAGAGACCTTTTGTGAAGCGGGAAGACAGAAGCAATGATACAAAGAGAACTGAGAATCAAGACACTAGGGGAAACAATCAAAGGTCCAGACCCACTCAGGCAGCCAATCTAATTCAAGGAAGGCCACCGCTACCCGAATGCAAAACGTGTGGAAGGAAGCACCCAGGACCATGTAATCTGGCCAGCATTGTTTGTTACAACTGTGGACAAAAAGGGCACTATTCTTCTCACTGCAAGGATAAGGCCGTTACTTGTTTCAATTGCGGAAAGAAAGGACATATTGCACGAGATTGCAAGTCACCACCAAAGGAGACAACTGCACCTAAACTCATGGCACCTCCCAGCAACAAGCCAACTGCTCGTACTTTCAACATGACGGTGAAGGATGCTATTGCTGATAGTGATGTAATTGCAGGTACGCTTTTAGTCAATTCTGTAGATGCATGTGTTTTGTTTGATTCGGGAGCAACATAATCTTTCATATCGGAGAATTTTAGGAATAAGTTGGATATTCAGTCCGTACCATTAGGGGAGACATTGATTATAGAAGTAGCAAATCAGGAAAAAGTCCCTGTAGATCAGATATGTTCGGATTGTGGAATCGAAATCCAAGGACAACGTTTCGAAGAAGACCTTCTTTCTTTTAATTTAGGGGAGTTTGATATAATTCTGGGAATGGATTGGTTGACACGTTATGATGCTCAAATCAATTGTCGGCGTAAGTGGGTTAGTGTAAAGGGACCCAACGGCAAAAGAATAAAATTTTGCCGAAGGAAACCTACTAGTAATTTTCTTACTACGATTCAAGCGAAGAAACTACTAAGGAGTGGGTGTCAAGCCTACTTAGCTTATGTGGTTGACAACGAGAAGCAAGCCCCTGCCATTGATGAAATTCCTGTAGTGAATCAATTCGAAGATGTTTTTCCTGAAGAGTTACCTGGATTGCCGCCCGACATAGAAATAGAATTCAATATAGATCTTGCCCCGGGAACTGCACCAATTTCCAAGGCACCATACCGAATGGCTCCAGTTGAGATGAAGGAGTTGGCTACCCAACTGCAAGAATTACTTGACAAAGGCATAATCAGACCAAGTGTATCCCCGTGGGGAGCTCCAGTGCTGTTCGTGAAGAAGAAGGACGGATCCATGCGACTATGTATTGATTATCGTGAGTTGAACAAGATGACCATCAAGAATAAGTACCCTCTACCTCGAATCGACGATCTGTTTGACCAACTTAAGGGAGCTAGATGTTTTTCAAAGATTGATTTGAGATCCGGCTATCATCAACTAAAGATCAGGCCTGAAGATATTCCTAAGACTGCCTTTAGGATCCGATATGGACATTACGAATTCTTAGTCATGTCTTTTGGATTGACGAATGCGCCAGCTGCTTTTATAGATTTGATGAATCGTGTGTTGAAGAGATACTTGGACAAGTTCATGATTGTATTTATTGATGACATCCTGCTATACTCGAAGTCTCCTGAGGAACATGCTGAACACCTCCGTTTGGTTCTGGAAACGCTGAGGAAGGAAAAGTTATATGCGAAATTCTCAAAGTGTGAATTCTGGCTAAAAGAAGTTCAATTTTTGGGACACATTGTAAGCGGTGAAGGGATTTCTGTAGATCCCGCAAAGATAAAAGCCGTAGCAGATTGGGAGAGACCCAAGACTCCAACCGAAGTTAGAAGTTTCCTTGGATTGGCCGGATACTATCGTAGATTCGTTAAGGATTTCTCAAAGATAGCTACGCCACTGACTCGACTTACCAGAAAGAGTGAAAAGTTCGAATGGACCCCCAAATGTGAAGAAAGCTTTCAAGAATTGAAGAAGAGATTGACTACTGCCCCGGTGTTGACCTTACCCGATGAGAAAGGCGATTTCGTAATTTTCAGCGACGCTTCTCACAAGGGTTTAGGATGTGTTTTGATGCAACACGGAAAAGTAATAGCTTATGCCTCTCGACAACTGAAGGAGTATGAGTCCCGTTACCCTACTCACGATTTGGAGCTTGCTGCTATCGTTTTCGCACTCAAGATTTGGAGACATTACCTTTACGGAGAGAAATACGAGATTTACACGGATCACAAGAGCTTAAAGTATATATTCACGCAGAAGGAATTAAACATGAGACAAAGAAGATGGTTGGAGTTGATCAAAGACTATGATTGCTCGATAAACTACCACCCAGGGAAGGCTAATGTTGTAGCTGATGCATTAAGTAGAAAGGAGAGACTAAACCTGTTGACAACCTCAGAAGAATTGGTCAGAGAATTTGAGAAAATGGAATTGGAAGTCAAGATCCCAGTCCAAAACAATGAAAGAGTTTACATCATTCAGTTTCAACCAGAGTTACTCGAGAAGATTCGACGTTGTCAAGAACAAGTAATGGAAGAAAGAAGATCAGAGTTGACCGGAGAAGAATTTCTAAGTTCAAAAGATGAAAAGGGAATTAAGCGATTTGCATCGAGAATATGGATTCCTAATGTTACAGAGTTGAAGGAAGAAATTATGAGCGAAGCGCATAACTCGAGATATTTCATTCACCCAGGGAGCACAAAAATGTATCAAGACATCAAGTTGAATTATTGGTGGCCCAACATGAAGAGGGAGATTGCAGAATGGGTAAGTAAGTGTCTGACATGTCATAAAGTGAAGGCAGAACATCAACGACCAAGTGGACTTCTACAACCTTTAGAGATACCCGAGTGGAAATGGGAGCATATTACCATGGATTTTGTCGTAGGATTGCCCCGAACTAGAACCAGCCATGATGCTATTAGGGTTATTGTCGACCGACTCACTAAATCTGCGCATTTCCTACCAATTAGTGATAAGTATTCCGTTGAGAGATTGGTGAACATATACCTAAAGGAGATTGTAGTTCGGCACGGAGTACCTGTTTCAATTGTATCTGATAGAGATGCCCGTTTTACTTCTCGATTTTGGAAAAGTTTTCAAGAATGTCTTGGCACGAAGTTAAATCTGAGCACTGCATATCATCCACAGACCGACGGACAAAGTGAAAGGACGATTCAAACAGTTGAAGATATGTTAAGATCCTGTGCACTTGATTTTAAAGGAAGTTGGGATGAGCATTTGACCCTAGTCGAGTTTGCTTACAACAATAGTTACCATTCGAGCATATGTATGGCACCTTATGAAGCTTTGTACGGAAGGAAGTGTAGATCACCTTTATATTGGGATGAAGTAGGAGAAAGAAAGATACTAGGACCGGAATTACTTCAACAAACTAAGCAAGCAACCGAGGTTATTCGAAAAAGGTTAGTTGCAGCTCAAGATCGACAGAGGAAGTATGCAAATCAAAAGAGGAAAGACAAAGCATTTGAAGTGGGAGATAAGGTGATGTTGAAAGTTTCACCTTGGAAAGGAGTAATGAGATTCGGAAAGAAGGGCAAGTTAAGCCCCAGATATATAGGACCTTTTGAGATTCTTAAGAAGATAGGACCACTAGTTATCAGTTGGCCCTACCTCCAGACCTTCAGCATATCCACGATGTGTTTCATGTTTCTGCGTTAAGAGAGTACCATTCTGATTTCAGGCACGTTATAACCTACGAACCAGTGGAAATTCATCCAGATTTGACATACGAAGAAAAGCCAGTGGAGATCCTAGATTACAAAGTGCAAGAGTTAAGAACTAAGAAAGTAAATTTAGTGAAAGTACTTTGGAGAAACCACCAAGTTGAGGAAGCCACGTGGGAATTAGAAAGTGAAATTCAGAATAAATATCCTGAATTGTTTAGTGCATAGTTTGATTCCGAGGACGGAATCCTATAAGGGGGGAAGACTGTAATAACCACGAATTTTCGAAATATATTTTAATTTTGAGCCGAATTTTAGAGTCTCGTTTTAATTAGTCAGCGGGAGAAAAACGAAATCTTTCACTAAATATTTATATTAAATATTTGCATCATTATATCAAATCAATTTGTCCCCCATTTGTTTTATTTCTTTTTAATTATTAATTGCCACTTAAATGATAATGATTAAGCATTATGTCCACTAAACATTTTTGCAATGATTTTGTTCCCATTAATTAGTCCTTTTTAATTTTTAAATTTATCAGCACTAAATTATACAACCCCTGCCTATTTTTAAAACAGAGAGCCGTGCCATTTATTTCACACAAACAGACACAACACAGCTTATGTCTCTTTCTTTTTAACCAAAAACTCGATTCAATATATATACATACACACGAAAACAAAATCAACACAGGTAGTTCACTTCTAGTTTCTGTAAATTCTTTTTTTTTTCGATTGTGAGTGTTATTACCGATTGGTTTGTTTCCGTCTCTGTTAGTCATGATTCGTTTTGTTTTCGATTGGTTTGAATTTGTGTTTTGGGTTTGGTTCGGGGCTGCGTAGTTGTGTTTGCAGGTGGTATGGTTGTCGGGGAAGGGGGAAGTAACGATCACCACCGTTGCGGTGGTGGCGTTTGTGGTTGATGTTGGAAAGAAGAGGAGGGAGGAGTGAGGAGATTGGGTGTTGGTTGATTTAATCGGGGGTTGAGGGTGAAGAGAAAGGGGGGAGATAACGAGAGGGGAGAGAGTGAGTCGGGAGAGAAGGAGGTGAAGAGAAAGGAGGGGAGGGGAGTGAGATAGAGACGGTGGTGGTGTGGTGTTTTGGTAATCGGAAAAAAAAGAGAGATTAGGAGGAGGTGATGTTGCCGTGTGTGGTGGTTGTTGTAGGAGGTACAGGGAGAGACGAGAGAGAGTACGAGAGAGAGAGGGAGAGATTGAGAGAGAGGGTCGAGAGAGAGGGATGAAGAGCAGAGAGATTTAAGAGAAGAGAGAGATAGAGTGTAGAGAGATTGAAAGAGAGAGTAGAGAGACTTGGAGAGACAATCGAGAGAGAGATGCAGGGGAGGGGGAAGGAGCAGGTGGGGCCCACACGGTGGGACCCACACCGATGTGAAGTTGTTGAATAGTAATAAAATATTAACGTAGATGTTCGGGTTTTATAATCGAGATTTTTTTTTGTTATAAACGAATAAAAGGGGATTCAATAAGTTTTGTTAAAAATGAAATATTAATTAATTTGGTGAGTAATTAATAATTTATTAAAAATGGTTTAGTTAATTAATTATTAAATAGAAAGATTTTGTGATTATTTGGATGTAATTTAGAATTTATTAATTGAGTAATTAAATAGATATATTTTGTGTTTTTGAACCCCAATTAGAGATTTATTATTTTATAAATAAAAGGGGTATATTTGTGAATAATTAGAATAAAATATGTTTTATTTTGGAAAAGCTGTTTTTAATATTTTCCGGTTTATTTTAATTAACCGGATCGAGTCAGTTTTAATTTAGAGATTAAAATTTGTTTTATAGTATTAATGAGTTTAGTAATTTAGAATTTGTGAGATTTCTTAAAAATTAGAATTCTTTGATAAATTAGTTTAAAAATGAGAATAATTATTTTGGATTTAAATTGAATAAAAATGGATGTTTGAATTTTTCATTTTGAGTAAGAATTTAGATTTCCAGATATTAAAAATAGGATATATTCTCCAGATTTAATTCCTGTGTTCGATGAAATATTTATCCCGGAATTAATTTCCGTTATTTATTCCGGAGATTTTATGAGATATTATATTATTATTAATTATATTATCGAATCGGGAGTATTTTATTCTGAAGAATCGCTCACGTATTTCTGGTTGCCATTTTTAGAGAATAATTCCTGAACCGTAGATCGACGCCAAGTTCACGGGTAGAGTATATTTTTATCTGCATACATTTGCACTTCGAGATCGAGGCAAGTTCATTCCTACCCTAACTTTTGGAAACTGTGAATTTCTGTTCGTGTTATTTAATTCCTTAATTATTTTCGAGATATTATATGTTGAGATTATCCGTTGCTCTGTATGATGCAATAATTTCTTTTGAGAATTATTTCTTGTTAAATATTATTATGTTGTTAAGTTAGTTTATTTGAGAATTATAATCCCTATAAGCGTAGAAATGATTTAGTTGCTATCGGGTCGATCTCATTAATTCGAGACGACTATTATTTTGATTCAGTAAAACTAATCTCATTCGTCTGAGATAGTTAAATTTATTCTTTTCGATTGAATTTATTGTACAAATTCAATCGTTATTTATTGATTATCTTTTAGTTAGTTCCTCGTTTGAACTAACCAATAGGAGTTTAAAAATTATAATTGTTAGAGATTTTTATTCGTCAATCAAGTGAAAAATATTCTATTCAAACGTTCATTAATGTTGAGTATTATAAATATTGAGAAGTACTATTTGTTCAGTACGACTCCCAATTACTTCAATCTTAAGACTATCCTCATAAATTCGAGATAGTTGATTTTATTGTCAAGGTTTGGCATTTTGTTCGTGTCAACCGATAAAGTATTATTATTTGGAATTTACATCAGTCCATTGTTCGGATTGGTGGTAAAATCGAGTCATACTGGCAGTCCGCCAGATTTGTAAATATTTTCTGGGAGAACTATTTCAAGTTATCTGTACCCCAAATATTCGGGAATTCTGTATTCTACTGGTCAATTTTGGGCAAGAGGCCCATTATAGAGAAAGAGAGACTCGTGTACCGTTTTACGGACCCGAGAATAATTAGGCATTTGTTGCCTTGGTTGAATTGATAACCATTATGATGCTAGCATTCATACATATATATTTTTGTTGATATCGTATTGTAGCCGTGATCGGGCGAAGTGCGGTGTCATTGGAGGCCGGTATTCTTGGTTGGTTAGTTGATCGCCCCACCGAGATACGGAGAGGTGGAAGACCAGTTCATTCTTAAATCATGAGTTATCAGAGTTATATCAAATGAGTTATCGAGTATTCTGTTTCGAGATGAGTAATGAGTCTTTTGAGTATTCTGTTTTGAGATGAGTTTTGAGCATTTCGAGTATAATATCTTCAAGATGAATTTGAGCCAAATCATTTTGTGATATCCGATATTAAAATTTTGTGTATTTATTTCGGTAAACCTTATTATATTTATATACCGAGCGAGAACAGAACTTGCTGAGCACTATAGTTGCTCATTCTTGCTTTACAATATTTTGTTCAGCTGTCAAGACGGAAAGAGGCGAGACGTCCAGCCAGGGCTATAAAGGCAAGGGGAAAGCACAAGGCTATGGCGACAATAATTAGAAGATACAGATGGAATCTTTATATTTCTACTGTTGTGAACTTTTGTAACATATTATTTCGAGATGTATCAAGTTGGATTGTACTATGTTGTGAAGACGATCTTGGACCTGCGGAGTGGGACATTTATGCTCCGTTGTAATAAAATTTGGTATTGTTATTGCGTTATCATATTGAGACAATGTGACGACCCGGGTCCCCTGTCAGGGTGGATTTGGGGGCGTTACAATACTTCTTGATAATCTCTTTTCATCTTTATAAATCTAGCAATCTCTATCTTCCAACTTCTCTCCTTTTCATCTTCATAGTTCAGTAGCACCATTATTATTTCTAGATCATAAAGTTTACCCCAATGTTTGTACATACCTTGCTTGAATTTTTTCTCCCTCCCATCAGTGTATTTGACCTCCAGGCAATCATCAACTATAGCAACATGATATATTCTTTGAGCTTGTAGAAATGCCAAAGTATCTCTGTCAAAATCATCATCAAGAGGTGGAAAGTCTAGTCCTAGTAGAACTATGAGATCCTGGGATGTAGATGTCTTCACTTTTCTTGCCTTTCTGGCCATTGACTTGATTTTTAGCTTTTGCATCTTGTCACTTGGAGAGAGTTTGAAACCTTTATCCTTTGATCATTGTAGTACACCATTAGCAGTTTGCTTATGGAGACATATAGAAGGTTTCTTGAGAGTTATCTTTGGTCGAAGGGGCAAGCAGTTTCAGAAGCCTTGGAATTTGATTTTGATAAATCATTACTAACAACATCCACCCTAGACATTGAGCCTTGTGATGTGGTAAGAGTGTTGTTAGTAATGTTTAAGGCTTGCTGTCTTCCACTCTTTCTGACATATACTTGTTCTCCACCTTTATCATCACCACCTTTCTTTCCTTTGTCACTCTTCTTCTTCTTTTCTTCATCACCCTTATCACTCCTGTGATGTCTTCTTCTCCTATCACTTTTGTCTTCATCATCATCACCATCATTATCATTTCTGTGCTTGGCAATTTCAAGTACAGAGCCAGTTGTTAGATATGATTTTAAATAGTGTAGATCCTCCAATTCTTCAGCTGTTCTGCACCCTTTCTTCCTGGTCAATTGATCAATGATGGCATGAATCAATCTTTTGTTCTGAGAAGTAAGATGTCTGGGAATAACTAGTTGATTGATATCTTCAAGTCTGGTGCCAGATTGGTATAGGATTGGTATAGGATTATTCTCGGATTTGTGCATACTTCTAGCAGCCTTGAAGGTTGGTCATTCCTCAGATTATCATACAGGCTCTTATTGTTCTTGTTGGTTTGATCAATCAGATTGATAACTGCATCTACTTCATTGTATTTCAGAGACATCAAGGTGTCATAGGAAATATGTCATATCTTGGATTTGGACACCATCATAATCTCTTTGATGTACACTTGATTTACTTTTCTAGGAACCACAGTGAAGTAGTCAATCTTCTCCTTCAAGATTCTCAGATACCTTTGAGTAGCACCACTCACACTATTCTTGGAGACTTGCAGAAACTTTAAGAAAGCTGCATCATGATATGTCTCTAAATTTGCAATTTCTTGTATTTTGGCCTTAGTAACTAAACTTACTTCAACTGAATGAGCATCTTCATGTCTGGATGGTTGAGGTTGATCAGATGGCACAGGTGTTGACTCTGGCACCATTGTAGATGTGATTTCTTGTACCAGCCCACTTGGAGTAGTGATACACAGTTGGTAAGGTGATTATTTTAGACAAAGTTGATTGAGATGGTGGCTTTAAAGAGTTTGTAGAAGTGAGAATGGCTTTGTCTTTCTTCTTGGCTTTAGTGGCTTGGGTAGATTTGGCTTTTAGTTTAGAAATTTTGATATCCTTCTCCCCCTTAGGCTTGTTTAAAGACACAAGTGTCTTTGATGGGGCCTTTAGGTTTGAAGTAGAAGGTGCATCACTAGGTTGAGGGAGTCCCATGTGTTACATCATTACAGAAAGAATCTGTTGGTTGAGAAGTACATCAGTAGTTATAACAGCCTGAGTATCTAGTTTTGTGTTCAGTAGCTCCACAGATTCTTTCAGCTCAACATTGTATACTTTGAGAGAGTACATCTCTTTCTCCAAACTTTCCACCTTAGTCATTAGATGTGTAGCTTTGAAGGAAGAGAGTGACAGTTTCTGGAGCCTTTCAACCTCATACTTGCTCATCTGATGAACTAGTACATCTGTGACTGCCTTGTCCCCATAATGATTCTTCCACAAAACATTTAGCAATGCGTTTATGTCAGTGGATTGAGTTTATAGATTTGTCACTTGAGTTGACAGCCTCTTCAGTCCATCTTCCATGATAGGCAGTCTCAAATCCAATGAATTGCAGATTGCCTTGCACTCCTGTCAAAGAATTAGTCATACATCTACAGTAAGTCATAGTCAGAAGATCCACAATAATATTATGATGTAATAAGTTACGTAGATGAAGGTTTCTTAAGTTAATAAATAGGGCTTAGGAGCTCTTGTAATTAATACACAACATACATAATTAACACATTTTCTTCTGTTAAATCCCTCTTCATTGCTGTTATATATTTGTAAGATGGTATCAGAGCAGGTTCTATCCTAGGGAATGCAGAAGAAATCAAAGTTACAGAAGAAAGAAAAAAACACAACTGCAAAAAAAAAACACAGACTGCCCAGAAATCTTTTTTTCTGTCCAACCCATAACCAAACCAATCCCACATACCTGTAAGGAACAGCTGGAAACGAGACAAACCCAGAAATTCTGTCGCCTGAAACCTCCACACGCGCCCACACGCGCCACCAGATGCCACCAGGCGCCGTCCCACGTGCCCACGCTGTTGGGACAATCAGATCTTGGCACTGTGATTTTTGATACAATAAATTAACGAGTACGAATAGAAAAATCACCTTGTTAACGGTTGATTCCACGCTCTTCTATTGTATTCCCAAATTCCCTTTAGCGAAGTGTGGCCTTCGTCTTCTCAAGTTAACCTCTCTTCTTGCTCCTGGGTGGCTACAAAATTTTTTCGACCAACCCTAGCAACAAGAGAATAAGAATATATATATGGCTACAATTGGGATCATGGACAATTAGGTTGGGCCTTCTAATTACATCTTGGGCATAGCCAATGTAATTAAATATTAATTCAATCCACTAAAGAATTAATATTTGCACTACCTTTCCCAATACCGTAATTTAATTAATTAATTCGGTTCAAATATTATTTGCTTATTAAATTCCCCATGTTTAAAATATCGCATGTCCATTAATTAAATAAATTATTGATAATTCATTTAATTAATATCTTTTATCCTTGATCATCCACTCAACCTTTATTTAATTATGTCGGAATAAATCCACCTGCAGGGTTTCACATAATTAAATCTTTTTGAGCTTTCAAGGGGACATCATTAACCCGAATATTATCAGGACATGGATTCCTTCAATAAATAATATTCACCATATATATTATTTCATCACCCAAAATATAATGAAATAAATCAAAAGAATTATTTCATATATAAATCAAAGCATGTAAATAATATACACGTGTCAATTACTATATCTGGATTAAGAACCTAAGCATTAATAATAACATAGAATCTTAGTTCACCTTCTTAATCAGTATAAGGGAACAATTCTAAATTTAATCATGTTCAATATACACAAAGTATACTAGTATTATTTAATAGTCAATATAAACTATTCTAAATAATACTACAGCCATACCAGTGGATTGTCCAATACCACCTGTGCTGTGAACCTTATTATATTATATAAACCGTATTTAACAATCTAATATTCTTTATCCCATTTGATACTAGATTGTCCACAATATATAATATTAGACATCACGTAAACATTTAAATGATTCTCAATAAAACTGGGCCAGAAATAAATGTATATACTTTAAATAAATATTTTCAGTATACACCAACAATCTCCCACTTATACTCAAAATATTCTATGAGTATATCAGTGTTTATTTAATCCACTATTACACAAAAAACTATGTGTCCATCCATCTGACTCATATCGCTTCCGCATGCCTGTCAAAAACTTTGGCTGACAAACTCTTTGTGAAAGGATCTGCCCGGTTGTCTTCTGATGATATGTGAGCCACAACTATATCTCCTCGCTTTAAGATTCCTCGTATGGGATGATACTTACGTTCAATATGTTTAGCTGCTTTGTGATCTCACGATTCCTTCGAATTTGCCACAGCACCAGTGTTATCACAATACACTGTCAAGCTCTTAGGCAAATTAGGTACCACATCCAAGTCTAAAAGGAAGTTCCTGAACCATACAGCCTCCTTTGCAGCCTCAAAGGCCGCCACGTACTCGGCTTCCATGGTAGAGTCTGCAATGCATTTCTGCTTTACACTCCTCCATATAACGGCTCCACCTCCCAAAGTAAAAACAAAATCCGAGGTTGATTTCCTCTTATCCCTATCTGATTGGAAATCTGAATCAGTATATCCCAAAGGAAATAGATCTGAGGCTTTGTAAATTAACATATACTCCTTAGTCCTTCTCAGGTACTTGAGTATAGTTTTTACTGCACTCCAATGTTCCTGACCTGGGTTCGATTGATATCTACTAACCATTCCTACAGCAAAGCAGATGTCAGGCCTCGTACATAACATAGCATACATTAATCTTCCACATGCCGAAGCATAAGGAACTGCTTTCATGCTCTCTATATCCTTAGGTGTCGAAGGACACTGCTCCTTGGATAGAGCCACTCCATGCTTAAAAGGTAGAAAACCTTTCTTAGAGTTCTGCATGTTAAAACGAGCTAATACTTCATCAATGTAGGGCTCTTGAGATAAAGCCAACATCCTTTTCTTGCGATCCCTTATTACTTTGATCCCAAGGATGTATGCCGCTTCACCTAAGTCCTTCATTTCAAATTGTTTAAACAACCTTGCCTTTACTGATGACAACATCTTAACATTGTTTCCAATGAGTAAAATGTCATCTACATACAGTACTAGAAAAACCACTGCATTACCCTCACTTCTCTTATACACACATGATTCGCTTGGACTTTGATCAAATCCATATAACTGGACTGCCTGATCAAAACGAATATTCCAGTCCCTAGAAGCTTGTTTAGTCCATAAATAGACCTCTTAAGCTTACAAACAAGATGCTCTTGGCCTTCCTTAATGAATCCTTTTGGTTGTTGCATATAGATTGTTTCCTCAAGACTTCCATTAAGGAAAGCTCTCTTGACATCCATTTGCCAAATCTCATAATCGAGATGAGCTGCTATAGATAAAAGAATCTGGATCGACTTAAGCATAACAACCGGCGAAAAGGTTTCCTTATAATCGATCCCTTCTTTCTGAGTATACCCTTTCGCAACAAGTCGTGCTTTCCAAGCTTTCACCTTTTTGTCAGATCCTCTTTTCTTCTTGTAGATCCACATACATCCAATGGGTTTTACACCTTTGGGTGGTTCCACGAGCTCCCAAACTTGATTGGAATACATAGATTCCATTGCCTTTTGCCATAGATCTGCATCTTTATCTAGAATTGCCTCTTCGTATGTCCTGGGATTCTCATCATGTTCGCCAGAGACCAAGTCCGAGGACTCTCCCAAAAACATGTATCTATCTGGTTGTTGAACAACCCTCCCACTACGACGAGGCACTGGTGCAATATTAGTGTTAAGTTGTGCATTTTCTTGTGGCTGTTCTACTTGTACTATTGGCACTTGGGGATTATCTGTCCCTCCCACTAGTTCCTCTAAAACGATACTACTCATGGGTTTGTGGTTCATTATATAGTCTTCTTCTAAGAATCTAGCATTGGTGCTAACAATGATATCTCGATCCCTAGGACTATAAAATGAATAACCTTTCGTTCCCATGGGATAGCCTACAAACAGCCTTACTGTACGAGATTCTAACTTGGTCGCGTTCTTGTTCAGCACATGTGCTGGACAACCCCAAATTCGAATATGTCTTAGACTTGGTTTGCTACCAGTCCACAATTCTGTTGGAGTCTTGGGAACCGACTTAGAAGGTACCAAGTTTAGAAGGTAAGCCGTTGTTTCTATAGCATATCCCCAGAACGACTTGGGTAATTCTGAATAACTCATCATCGATCTAACACTTTCTAAAAGAGTCTGATTCCTTCTCTCTGCTACACCATTCTGCTGAGGTGTGCCAGGTGCAGACAACTAGGATGCAATCCCATTTTCTGATAAATATTCCCTAAATTCTCCAAGCAAGTATTCGCCACCACGATCTGATCGTAGTGACTTGATACATTTTCCAAGATGTCGCTTCTCCGCACTTGCTTTGTACTCTTTGAATTTTTCAAAGCACTCAGACTTACGGCGCAACAAATAAATGTACCCATATCTAGAATAATCGTCAATAAAAGTGACAAAATACTCATAACCTCCTCTTGCTTGGATACTCATAGGTCCACATAAATCAGTATGGACCAATTCTAACACTTCTTTGGCTCTATTCCCCTTTGCTTGAAAAGGCCTATTAGTCATCTTACCTTCCAAGCAGGATTCACAAACTGGAAATGGCTCCACTGCCAACGAGCCTAATGGCCCATCTACTACCAGTCTTTGAATCCTCCTCAAGTTAATTTGACCTAATCTTAAGTGCCAAAGATATGTTTGGTTCAATTCAGAAGGTTTCTTTCTTTTATTTGAGCTAGAAAGAATGTTATTAGTTTCCTTTTGTTGCAGCATTGGTTGGACAAGATTAATAATATATAAATTGTCTTGCAATGTACCAGAACATATAACTCGTTTATTCATCATAATAGAAACATTACGATCCAAACAAACATTATAACCATCCATGGCAAGTTTAGAAACCGAAATTAAATTCCTTCTAAACGAAGGTACATAAAGACAATTGTTCAAAACCAAAATCCTATCATCGCCAAAAGATAATGTAACTATTCCAACTGGAACTACTGCTACTTTCGTAGCATCTCCCATGAACACATATATCTCGCCATCTCTAAGCATTCTGGATTGCTGGAACCCCTGCATAGAGTTACAAACATGGTCAGTGGCTCCTGTATCTACACACCAAGTGCTCGTAGATATAGCCGCTATATATGTTTCTGTAACTAGAGAAAGAGACATACCAGTATTGTTTGTCTTCTTAGGAAGAGGACAATCCTGTTTCCAGTGACCTGACTGCTTGCACCTGAAGCACTTGCCCTTAGGCTTTTTCACAGCACCTTGAACTCCCACTGCATTAGCAACCTTTCCAGCTTTCTGTGTCTGAACCTTTTTCTTCTTCTTGCCTTTCGGCTTAGAGAAAGAAGCTTTCTCAGCCACATTCACTTGAACATTCTGCTTAAAGAGTCCTTCAGCTGCCTGAAGTTCTGTCAGAAGTTCCGCGAGACTATACATCCTTTTGTTCATGGTGTAATTCAAGCGGAACTACTCAAAACTTTTGGGCAGACTCATAAGGATGATATCGATCTGGGTTTCCCCATCAATATCAGCAACAAGGATCTCCATCTCATTCAGATGAGACATCATCCTGAGAACATGATCCCTTACAGGTGTTCCTTCAGCCATCTGAGTGTTCATTAAAGCCTTCATTGCTACTTGCCTAGCAGCCCTATTCTGTTCTCCAAAAAGTTCATTGAGATTAAAGAGCATATCTGAAGCAGTGGCCATAGCCTGATGCTGATGCTGCAAAACACCCGACATTGCTGCCAGAATGTAACATCGCGACATCTCATCAGCCTTAACCCACCGCTTATAATACTCCTTCTCACTTTCAGGAGCATCTTCAGCAGGCTGATCTGGCTTGGGTTCATAAGTACAAAATTTGTACTCCTCAGCAGTCAACACTATGTCCAAATTACGTTTCCATTCAATATAGTTCGGTCCAGTAAGTTTGTTATCCTTAAGTATGGTGAATAGTGGATTAAAGCCCATAATGATCTAATCCTGAGAATCATATATGTAACACATAATCAGAGAGTTGCACAAATCTTAAAACCTATTGGTTTCCTCTAACAATTAATTAAAATTAATGCACTAATATTTAAACACCATAAGTATCTGGTACGCCACGATGGGTGACATATATACCACTTAAAATTCGTTTAAATATTACTTCGGTCCTATTACTAAATAATACGCCACGTTAGGGTGGACTATATATTATTTTTCATAGCTAAGTGTATACCATTATTTAATCTTAAATTACTTAAACCAAATACATCCTTTTGATATATTAATGGAAAATTCCCAGGTCTCGGAGGAGTCACAACGGCCTCGCTTAATACCCAATTCCTAGACAGAATTCTCCATAGTCAACATCAAAAGAGTATTCAATTTTCGTTACGAATTCTATGAAACTTGGTACGTCACGTTAGGGTGATCTATATACCTTTCAATATTCGTAATTTAATTTAAGAATTTTGTTCTAGTAATTTCTACAACCTTTTAACATACTGTAAATAGTACGCCACGTTAAGTGATCATATATACCATCTACATTATTTAAAAAGTTATATTACATACAAAATAATGGAGACCGTGGGATTTAATTCCTAATTAATTCCCCCACCCACTTAAAATTTTTATTTAAAAAATTGAGGAATTTTAAAATTAAATGGGCCTATGTCATTACAATTATGTCTAACATGCATTCAAAATACACACATAATTTTAACAACATATAACATTTAATTAAAGCAATAAATAAAAAATCTATGCCCATGTCGTCCTAATTATGTTAAACTTGCAATTAAAAATTACACACATAATTAACAACACACATAATAATATTTAAAGCAATAATTAAAAATAAATTGCGGAATTAAAATAAAAAAGAATTCCACTATTATGGCCCCCACAAAAAATTTATGCACTTCCTGTTGTTGGTGACACGCGCTGCAACTGTGGGAAAAGAAAAAACAGCTTGTCGCGCATTCCATGTATGCGTGCCTTTACGCCTGTCCACTTGTTCCGCATTCAGCCAATGCGTTACACCCAGAAGCCCTGTTTCACTGGTAACGCAGGTTAGACCTGCGTTACAGGGTTTGAACAGAATTTTCAGCGATCATGCCTCCTGTTACTGTTCGTTCTCCTTTTGTCACAACAGCAGCTTCGACCGAACAGCAGGTTCATCAAAATTTCTCAGCGGAACAAATTCTTTTCTCCGTTTTGATTTTCGATCGCTCGTAATTGTTACAAAATACCCGGATTTTTACAAAATCCATCAAACAATTACATAAAAAATAGATCTAATACAAAACTAATTTGTAAAATCTATTCTAACACGATCAACCCTCGTGTTTTACAACCACGATAAACCACGTGGAAACCAAACAAAATAACCACGATTAAACCACGTGGGATCCAAACACATAATTAAAATATACATGGCCATAATAGTCGATAACAACATGCAAAAAAGAATTATACAAGCCTACCACTATATACATGCATATATAATTACGACATGGACATCGTATCAAAAATCGCAGAACCATTGAACCTAGCTCTTGATGCCAATTGTTGGGACAATCAGATCTTGGCACTGCGATTTTTGATACAATAAATTAACGAGTAGGAATAGAAAAATCACCTTGTTAACGGTTGATTCCACACTCTTCTATTGTATTCCCAAATTCCCTTGAGCGAAGTGTGGCCTTCGTCTTCTCAAGTTAACCTCTCTTCTTGCTCCTGGGTGGCTACAAAATTTTTTCGACCAACCCTAGCAAGAAGAATATATATAGGGCTACAATAGGGATCATGGACAATTAGGTTGGGCCTTCTAATTACATCTTGGGCATAGCCCAATGTAATTAAATATTAATTCAATCCACTAAAGAATTAATATTTGCACTACCTTTCCCAATACCGTAATTTAATTAATTAATTCAGTTCCAATATTATTTGCTTATTAAATTCCCCATGTTTAAAATATCGCATGTCCATTAATTAAATAAAGTACTAATAATTCATTTAATTAATATCTTTTATCCTTGATCATCCACTCAACCTTTATTTAATTATGCCGGAATAAATCCACCTGCAGGGTTTCACATAATTAAATCTTTTTGAGCTTTCAAAGGGACATCATTAACCCGAATATTATCAGGACATGGATTCCTTCAATAAATAATATTCACCATATATATTATTTCATCACCCAAAATATAATGAAATAAATCAAAAGAATTATTTCATATATAAATCAAAGCATGTAAATAATATACACGTGTCAATTACTATATCTGGATTAAGAACCTAAGCATTAATAATAACATAGAATCTTAGTTCACCTTCTTAATCAGTATAAGGGAACAATTCTAAATTTAATCATGTTCAATATACACAAAGTATACTAGTATTATTTAATAGTCAATATAAACTATTCTAAATAATACTACAGCCATACCAGTGGATTGTCCAATACCACCTGTGCTGTGAACCTTATTATATTATATAAACCGTATTTAACAATCTAATATTCTGTATCCCTTTTGATACTAGATTGTCCACAATATATAATATTAGACAACATGTAAACATTTAAATGATTCTCAATAAAACTGGGCCAGAAATAAATGTATATACTTTAAATAAATATTTTCAATATACACCAACACACGCGCCGGCGAGTGTGGTGCCCTACGCTCGTTTTCCGGCGAAGTTGCAGAAGGAGTTCTTATTCGTCTTGTTATTCTGATTCAAACCGTGGTAACACTTTTCAGTTTTGTGAAGATTTATTTTCTGATATATAGTTGTATGTATATTTGAATATGTATATATATATATATATATATAAATATATATATATATGGGCTATATATCTGGGCCATCTATCTGGACTATCACAGACTTGTAAGAGTCATTTTTTTGGTACTGCTAATAATAGCAACTTGCGTTGTCTCTTAACTTGTGCAGTAAATGTTTCCTTTATCATCTATATATCTTGGGTAGTTAAGACTTACTAAGATTTAAGTAGGAAAAAGGGGAATTTTTATTTGAATAATTGTTATTTAAATATTTTATAATGACGGATACTGGCGATTCTGCAATTTCAAACAAAAGTACTGCTACTAGCAGTAGCAGTAAAATGGGGTTTCATAGTACTCCATTTGTAAGTCCTAAATTCGATGGGAAAAATTTTCTTGAATGGTTGAAGGCTTGCACAATGGTCCTTAAATCCAGTAAATTAATGAAATATATTAATGGGAAAGTCAAGCAACCCCTGGAAAAAGATTCGGACTTTGATGATTGGGATTCAGAAAATGCCATGCTGTGCTCTTGGTTGTTCAAATCTATGGAGGTACATATTCGCAAGAGCTATATCTTTATTGACACGGCTGAAGAAGTGTGGAAATCTCTTACCCGTACATATTCTTTTTCCGGAAATGTAGCCAAGCGATTTAAAGTAAATCGGAAAATATGGGCATTGGCTCAAGAAAGTAGAACTCTTGCTCAGTATTACTCAGAGCTAACATCCCTATGGAGTGAATTGGGTCATTACACCATTTTTGAATGCAAAAATGCCGAAGATCAGGAGAAATATCAAAAAATGTTGACAGAAGAACGGTGATAAAATTTTTGGATGGTCTGTCTGATGAGTATGACTCAATCAAAAATCAACTTATCGGATAGATTCCCTTTCCGACTGTAGAGGATGCATATGGCCGTGTTCAATTAGAAGAGAGTCGAAAGCAAAGCATGGCTCCTGTGAATCCCTCTGATAGATCTGCACTCATAACCGGAAAAATCCTGCAACCTGAGATGGAAAAAGAAGAGCAGTTCCCAGTGGCTCTTATGGGTGAAAGATCTACTATTCAGTGTGATTATTGCAACAAGATGAATCACACCCGTGAGAATTGCTTTATCCTACACCCTCACCTAAAAAGCAGAGGACATGGAGGACGCAGCAGAGGTGGCTATCGTGGTGTATCATCCAGAGGTACAGGCAGAAATCCAGGCAGAGGCAATCCTTTTAATGTTCATTATGCAGTATCAGAATACGAGGTGCCTCCTTCCACAGGAACAATGACCCCTTCAGAACTCAACAACTTTCGACAGTTAATGTCCCAATTGAACACTACTCCATCAACATCCACCGCTAATTCTGCTCATGCAGGTATATCTTGTCACTTAACCTCCGATAAAAGTTCTAATTCATGGATTATTGATTCTGGAGCATCAGCACATATGACTGGAAATTCCAGTTTTCTAGAAACATATAACGGTGAAACAGGCAATATTCGTGTTGCCAATGGAGCTATTGTACCTGTTCATGGACAAGGCACTTCTCAATGCCTCTCATCATCATTGCCATTATCTGATGTGTTACATGTTCCCTCCTTAATAACAAACTTATTATCTGTTAGCGTATTACTGAAAATCTTAACTGTTCAGTAACCTTTTTTTCTTCCCACTGTGTATTTCAGGATCTGGTGACAGGCAAGGTCCTTGGAAATGGTAAAGTGGTAGATGGACTTTATGTTATGGAAGGGAATTCTATTTCTCCCTCAACCTATCAGGTGTCATCCAAGTTAAATTCTGCTTTTGAATCTTTGTGTCAGTGGCATAGACGGTTAGGTCATCCATCTTTTGGTGTTTTAACACATCTATTCCCTGCCCTAATAAAACACTGTAAGAAGAAAGATTTTTTTTTTTGAACCATGTGAACTAGGTAAACATAAAAGATCATCTTATCCATCCAGAAATAAAAGAAGTTCTACTTTATTTTCTATTATTCATACTGATGTTTGGGGTCCATTTAGACATCCTACACATGATGGGTATAGATGGTTTGTTGTCTTTGTTGATTGTTATTCTAGGCTTACTTGGGTATATCTCCTTAAGCAAAAAAATGAAGTTTTCGAGTGTTTTAAATCTTTTCACCACATGGTACAAACACAGTTTCATGCATCTGTTAAAATTCTTCGGAGTGATAACGGTACTGAATATGGAGGTCCATTTATATCTTATTTTGACACATGTGGTATAATTCATCAAACTTCGTGTGTCAAAACTTCTCAATAAAATGGGGTAGCCGAAAGGAAAATTGGTCACATACAACAGGTTGCTTGGTCGCTTATGTTAACAATGCATGTTCCCAAATACCTTTGGGGAGAGGCAGTCATGACTGCTACATATCTTATAAACCGTCTTCCTTCTAGTGTTCTCAAATTCAAAACACCGTTGTCCTGTGTTCCTGCACCTTCATCTCACCCACTACCACTTCGAGTTTTTGGGAGTGTATGTTTTGTTCATAATCATGCTCCCTCTCGGGATAAACTTGATTCTCGGGCACTCCGCTGCGTTTTCATTGGGTATTCCCCAACTCAGAAAGGGTATAAATGTTATCATCCTTCCTCAAGACGCATATTTGTCAGTCATGATGTTACTTTCTGGGAAACCATTTCTTATTTCTCTCCGGGTTCCTCCTCCTTGCTTCAGGGGGAGATAAATCGACACAGTCTTGATAGTAAAGCAATGGATGAGTCACAGTCCGAGTCACAGTTCGAGTCACAGTCACTTCCATTTATTAACATACCTATTCCTAACACTAGCTCAAACAGGTCATCTATTCCTCCACATAAAAGTAATGAGTCAGATGATCTGAATAGGTTGGATATGCCAGACTTGATCACATATTCAAGGCGGAAAAGAAATGATATCACCACTTTACCGCATCCAGAGACCTCTGACCTCGAGACAGATCCTGCATCTCCTGTGTTTGAGCCAGAAACTGGTAATACTCTTGATCCTACTTTAGATCTTCCTATTGCTATAAGAAATGGTGTACGTTCTTGCACTAACCATCCTATCTCGAACTTTTTTTCTTATAAAGCATTATCGCCTTCTTCACTTGCTTTTGTGTCATCTTTGTCCAGTGTTTCTATTCCACATACTTGGCAGGATGCTTTATGTGAACCTAAATAGAAAGATGCCATGATAAAGGAGATGGATGCATTGAAACATAATGGCACTTGGGAGTTATCTCATCTTCCCGCTGGAAGGAAGGTAGTAGGATGCAAATGGGTGTTCACTGTGAAACAGAAACCTAATGGGCTGATTGATAGGTACAAAGCAAGACTTGTGGCAAAAGGGTATACTCAAACTTACGGGATTGATTATCTGGAAACTTTTGCCCCAGTAGCAAAGATGGCTTCTATTCGAATCTTGATATCATGTGCTGCAAATCTTGGATGGGAACTTCAGCAATTTGATGTAAAAAATGCATTCTTACATGGAGACCTAAAAGAAGAAGTCTACATGGATATTCCACCAGGTTTTTCCTCAACGGCGACCATTGGGAAAATATGCAAGCTAAAGAAAACTATTTATGGGTTGAAACAATCTCCAAGGGATTGGTTTGGCAAATTTTAGAGAGCAATGATTAAATTTTACTACAAACAGAGCAACTCGGATAACACCATGTTTGTGAAAAAACGAGATGGAAAAATCACAATGTTGATCGTTTATGTCGATGATATGTTATTACAGGCAACGACACATGTGAGATTGCTAATGTTAAACGCAATCTTGCCTCTGAATTCGTGATGAAAGACTTAGGAAAACTACGGTATTTACTTGGCGTTGAGGTCTCTAGAAGTCCGGGTGGTATCTTCCTCTCACAACGGAAGTATATCCTTGATCTTCTGAATGAAACAGGGATGTTGGGATGTAAACCTGCAGATTCTCCAATAGAAGCAAATCATAAGCTGTGTGGAGATGCTGGTGAAATTGTCAATAAATCTCAATATCAAAGGTTAGTTGGTCGACTAATCTACCTTGCACATACAAGGCCAGACATAGCATATGCAGTGGGAATTGTTAGCAGGTACATGTATGATCCTCGCCAACCTCATTTGGATGCAGTTTATATGATATTAAGGTATCTCAAAGCTGCTCCTGGAAAAGGATTAATGTTTACTAAAAACAATCATCTCGGGGCTGAAAGCTATACAGATGCAGATTGGGCCGGATGTCAAGACGATAGACGTTCGACTTCAAGATATTGTACATTTGTTGGTGGCAATTTGGTTACTTGGAGAAGCAAGAAATAACCTGTGGTTGCCTTATCCAGTGCTGAGGCAGAATATAGAGCTATGGCTAAAGGTGTACGTGAATTGCTGTGGATAAGATTGTTTCTAGAAGAATTGGGACTTGCATCCACAACTCCAATGAAGCTGCATTGTGATAACAAAGCTGCTATTACCATTGCACATGATCTAGTCCAACATGATCGGACCAAACATATCGAAATTGATCGACACTTCATAAAAGAGAAGATCAATAATGATACCATTGGTATTCACTTTGTAAGATCGGAGGACCAGTTAGCTGACATATTTACCAAAGGTTTAAATCGGAAGATGCTTCATCCACTTATCGGCAAGTTGGGCATGAGTGATATATATGCATCAACTTGAGGGGGAGTGTCAAAGAATTAGTCATACATCTACAGTAAGTCATAGTCAGAAGATCCACAGTAATATTATGATGTAATCAGTTACGTAGATGAAGGTTTCTTAAGCTTATAAATAGGGCTTAGGAGCCCTTGTAAATAATACACAACATACATAATTAACACATTTTCTTCTGTTAAATCCCTCTCCATTGCTGTTATATATTTGTAAGAACTCCTTTACATCCTTGATAGCAGTGCTAAGTTGAGGGAATTCCATATTGAATTTGGTTTTGAGCTCACTCACTATCTTGGAAGTTTCCTTGCAGACATTTTCAATTTCTGATTTAACACCCTTTCCAAGATAATGAGCAGCCTTCAAACTCCTTTTGTAGTTGTCATTCACAGCCTCAAAAACCTTAGTAGGTGAGAGATTCTTTGCATTGGAGCCCAGAGTAGTGAGATATTCTTCTCTCAGATACTAGAGTGCCTCATCCAAACTGCAACTTCCAATACTGTTTAACCATGCATCCACATTTCCATCACTTTCTACTTCATCTGTTATCTTCTCCCTTTGATTTACTATGTCTTCTCCATGACAGAGCAGAATAGCTTCACAGTTAGGATTTGGAAGATTTGTTGTGAAGAGGTGTTGAGCTATTTTTGAGATCTCATCAATCTATTCCACATTTAAGCAATGAAGTGCTTCATCCGTTAATTGTGGTGGAATAGATGATGATCCTGAGGCACTGTCATGTTGCACATGCCTCAGCCATTGAGAGAAAGTGGACTGAGCCAAGTTAAAGCTAGAGCTAGGCTCCTCAGTTACAGATGCAACTTCTATAACCGGATGGATTGACTCTCCCAATGTTGTATCCACAGAAGTGGGTTACAATATTAGGTGACACAGGCACAGAGTCTCTAGTAAAAACTAGTGGACCCTCTGTGTTTTTGTTTGTGTCATCAGGATGTGCCCCAGCATGCACCTACGGTTGATGGTTCCAATAAACCAAGGCCGTAGACTGGCTTACGGCTTCAGAGCATCCCTACGAAATTGCATCAATGAGGTCTTTACTAAACAAATGAATCCTCTATGGCCTACGGGGCTACGGCTTATTGGGCAAAAGTCATTGTCCAAAACCCTGGTCGCTACGCATGAGCAGATAATATCCCCTATAATTGTACCTTCAGACAAGTCCCTTACTTCGTGTCATCTATGTGGGCATGTCACCCCCGAAAATCTGGAATGACAGCCACGTGACAGTGATAGCTGTGTTTAGTCATAAATCCTGCTTAGTCATGCATAACTAGGGTGACCAAGTGGTCCTCTTAGTCATACATAACTAGGATGACCAGGTGGCAGTTCCAAACGATTCCAGTGATGACACGTCCTTTAGAAAAAGACAATATAAAAAGACCGAAAAAAGAGAAGATAAGCTAATATCAAAATTCAACTAAAAACACTAAATATATATATTATCATTATACTAAACGGACCAGAAGATTCAAAGACGATCGCTACGGATTACAAATAAATAAAATCTAGACAGTGAGAATCAAAACCAAAATCTGAAAAATCAAAATAAAAACTTTTACCACTTAAATTTTTTTGGTCCAAAACATGGTGAGGAACTAAAGATAACTCAAAAAACAAAAATTAATGCATTCCCCAAATTTAATTCTCCTCCTTCAACTTCATTCACTCTTTTCTCCTAAACTAATAATTGCTTTTAACAAACAAACATTTATGAATTGAGGATATATATGTTCAAACAAACTGTTTGAACTCTAAACAACAACAACAATGGGCATCCTCTTGTCTAAGTGGAGATCTCTTCCTGTTCTTCCCGAAGACATAATCAAAGATGAGATTCTTATCAGATTACCAGTGAAATCACTTGTGAGATTCAGGTGTGTCTGTAAACCTTGGCAATATCTGCTTTCATGCGACCCTTGTTTTGCGAAATCTCATCTTGCTCGAACTTCAATGGATTCCAATAATACAAGACTCATTGTTAAGTATTGTCCTCGTCACTACAAGCACAAAATTAACCTCTTAAATTTACATTACTTGGAAGTAGCTGGTTCTGTTAATGGATTAGTATGTGTTTATCATTACTTGCCCAATTCCATACCCTTAATCGGAATATGGAACCATGCTACAAGTCAGTATAAGAAGATTTTTACTCCCTTCAAGGCATCTCATATACCAGGTAATTCTTATATCTTTTTGGGATTTGGTTATGATCCCGTTACGGATGATTATAAAGTTATCCTTATTATTATGTCTTATGATTGCCTGTCACCTTTAGTAGCTGATGTTTACTCGTGTAATGCTGAATCTTGGGGTAACCAACGTGTTAAGTCCAGTTTTTTGTTACGAGGTGTTCTTTCTACATGGCCTACAGTTGTCAATGGACGTCCTTATTGGTATAATTATTGTGTCGAATCCCCGGACCATTATACTGTAATATACTTTGATGTCCAACATGAGGTTTTCAAGTTATTGCCTGGCATCAAATATGTTATGGCAACCACACAAAGTAGGGTTCTGGTGAATTTGAGGGATTCTCTTGCTATAATGTTTGATTATACTCCCCCTTATATTTCCAGATCAATAGATGTTTATATTTTCAATGAAAGACTAGGTGATTGGAGTAAGAGCTACACAGTCACATCAATCAAAATACCGAAAAATATGGCATTATTTTATTGCTTTAGTAGTGGTGATTTACTATTTAGGAGAAACAACTATCTCAAATTAGTTACTGTCAGTCATGAATCCCATGGAATCAACATGCTCGGCAATGAAATTTATGACTATGATAACCCTCGTTGCAAATTCTATTGCTCATATAGCTACTGTTACATAGAGAGTCTAGTTGCTATCAAGGGAATGAACCCAATGCATGTTAGTGACGTTGAATCTGATATTTTAGTTATCGACAGGAGTTTTGTTAAATACTTCTCTGTTGTACCTTTTTCTGTGAAATTAAGAGACAAGTTGGATCGATAGGTGTTATAGTTTGATATTGCATGATGATTTTATCTTCCAATCCTTTTGTAGCTTAGTGGATGTCATTGCACTCACCAGTGTTTAATGTTACAGCATGTCCAATGCTATTGCTGATATATATATCTATTGATAATGATATGGACTTTTGACATTATAATTATACCAATGAAGACGACCATGGACAGTTGTAGGCCACAGAAAAATACCGAAAAATATGGAATTATTTTATTGCTTTAGTAATGGTGATTTACTATTTAGGAGAAACAACTATATCAAATTAGTTACTGCTAGTCATGAATCCCATGGAATAAACATGCTCGACAATGAAATTTATGAGTATGATAACCCTCGTTGCAAATTCTATTGCTCCTATTGCTACGGTTACATAGAGAGTCTAGTTTCTGTTAAGGGAATGAACCCAATGCATGTTAGTAAAGTTGAATATGATATTATAGTTATCGACAGGAGTTTTGTTCAATACTTCTCTGTTGTACATTTTTCTGTGAAATTAAGAGACAAGTTGGATCAATAGGTGTTGTAGTTTGATACTGCATGATGATTTTATCTTCCAATCCTTTTGTAGCTTAGTGGATGTCATTGCAATTACTCACCAGTTTTTGATGTTACAGCATGTCCAATGCTAGTGCTAATATATATATATATATATTGACTATTGATAATGATATGACTTTCGACATTATAATTATACCAATGGAGACGACCATGGACAATTGTAGGCCATGGAAAAATGGATACCCCTTGATAGTAAACTAGATGTAAAATTTAATATTATCTGAAGAACATGCATTGTGTTGATGAGTGGATTTCGTAACAACTTTTGAGAGGTTTACGATGAGTTACAAAGGCTAATGATCTACTAATCTACAGAGAATGGTGGTTTTTTTGGGGGTTGAACTGAGCTCGAGAGCGTTTACAAGAATCTCACGAGTTCCCTTGAGGCTTGTGTCGTGTGTTCTCAAGAATCTCGTAGGTGTCTATTGCGAGGCTTGTAAAACATGTTCTCAAGGTTCCTACGTACCCTGGTTTATATAGGGATCAAGTTCACGTAGTTCTTTTTAGACTAGAAGTCTGGTTAAGCAGCAATATTCTAGGTTCCTAATTCATGGGGAACTCCTTTTCTCCAGATTCAACCACGAATAGGCGACCTAAGTCGAGTAGAACTCATATTCTAGCCCGGCTTGGAGTGTTTTTACTAGTTCTAGTTTTATTAGATGTATTCAAGGATCATCTGCCTCCAAGGAATAACTTGCTCTCAAAGAATAGGAGGCTTAATCATACTATAAATCTGCTGGTATAAATATGCTGGTATAAATCTGTCTCTCAAGAACCTGTCTCCCGAGAAGCTGTCTGCAGGAAGCTGTCTCTCGGGAACCTGTCTACAGGAACTTGTCTCTCGGAAACCTGAACCTGTCCAGATCCATTTTACATGCTATTTGGCCCCATTTATCTTATGGGACCTCAATCATAACCCATATTAATCATACGGATTGGATCTTTAAGCCCAATGGGCCTAAATCTAGCCCATTGAGATTTTGGGCACAACACATTGCATGATTAGGCATCACCCAATAAGATCTAATTGGTGATCAGAAAGATGGTAATATAGATGATTTCAAACTCATTTGCGCTGGGATTGAAACCCAGTCTGAAATTGAAATATTATATGTTTATGAAAGAGGAGAATGTCCTTTGTACTGCGGGTTCAATTTTCCAAGACACTCAACAAACATTACTACCACCAGCCTGTTGCTTGTCGTGTGGCCCGTCTGCTGACACTTGTAACAAGCATTTTTTTCTCTGCTATAACCCTGTAGCATGTGCCTCTCTCCTCTCCATTGTAGCAAGAATTTTTAGCAGCACCACCTTCCTCACCAGAACGACCACTAACTTTTCTTTCATTATTTAAACCCTGTGTGGTTAAAGACACATTTCAAACTGTTTTAGTAGGGCAACACCTTTTGTCTTTCTTCTCTCTGTTGCAGCTCTTTGCCACACTACATCTTTTTTTTAATACCAATTAAACCAGCCTCTTCAGAAGTATCAGAAATAGTTCATTTGAAGAACTACTCCGCAGACACCTAAAAGTATATTTCAGCCATTGTTGCTCCGTTGTAATTTTGCTAATAACAGCCAAGTAAAATGTTGTAATGGGTGAATTGTAAAATTATATTACAATTTTAGTTGCTTAATGAGTGATGGATTGTTTGTGCATTGTGTGTTGTTTATGTAATCCTCTCATTGACATGTTTCATCACTCATATGTGTTAGTCACTCACACTTGTTTCATATATTTGCATTTAATCGTTAGACTCGGTCACTAAACTTGTCATGTCACGACAGTTAGGCCTGTCAACGGATCGGATCACCCTAAATCCATATCCGAATCCGTTAAGATTTTTTGGATTCGGATCTGATCGGATCAGGAATTGGATATTTTTTAGGTTAATCCATATCCGATCCGTTCAGATTTCGGGTTATCGGATCAGACCTCGATCCGTTTAATAAATTTTAATCATATAATTTTTATTTATTTTTTTAATTTAAAAAATAGTTTTTTTTTAATTTTTTGACAAAATAAAAATAAAAATTATAACATATATATTGACAAATACAATTTTATATTCCAAAAAAATATTATTTATATAAAATTTTATATATTATA
Organism: Saposhnikovia divaricata; assembly: GCA_036435485.1. NCBI lineage: Eukaryota > Viridiplantae > Streptophyta > Magnoliopsida > Apiales > Apiaceae > Saposhnikovia > Saposhnikovia divaricata. The sequence continues at coordinate 45,018,018 of CM071594.1, read as the reverse complement.
AATGTTATATATATATTTAATATATATTATATATTACATAAATATATAAAATATTTAATAAATATAATATATTAGGATCAGATCGTTATCGGATCGGATCATACAAAATCCATATCCGCTCGTTATCGGATCGGACCCTTATTAGATCGGATCATTAACGGGTCAGATTTTTTTGGAAGGATCCATACCCACTAATTTAGCATCGGATCGGATCTGGTCGGATATCCGATCCATTGACAGGCCTTGTCACCTGACACATTGTTAAACCATGTCTCAGCAAAGGTTAAGTGGTTGAGCTATGTTATCTATAAAAAGGAAAATGGTTTAGAAACTTCATTATGTGAATATGATTGCTATTTTTGCATCCAAAAATGCAAAGTGTGTTATATTTAAATAAAATAATTAGATCATTTTACATATTATGTCAGTAGTCTGTTCTATAAATAAATTTTAATTGTATATTTTGTTTGTGAAAAAATTTAGGTCCTCTAATTTAGGTTCACCTTAAGTGCATTAAGTTAAAAAAAGTTTTTAATAGAAATAATTATAATTTGCATGCTTAAAAAGCACAAAGGAATTTTATATTTTTTCAAAAACTGAATAATCATGTCAAGCACATAAAAAATATTAAAACTTATTTCGGAAGAACTATGTGATAAAACACTATGCAACTAAAAAAGGAAAATATACAAATCAAGAAAACTACAAAAATATATGTAGTTTGTAATTTTATATCACAGCCTAAAGATTTGGCTAAACCCTTCTTCTATCTGACTAAGCGGGCATCACAGTATCAAATAAACTATGAAAAACAACGTGATTGTACTTGGTGTTGTGTTGGATATCAATTAATTTAGAGTAAAGTGCACTTTGTGTACCTGAACTTTGGCCAAGACACCACTTGAAATACCATGGTTTCAAATATACCACGGGCAATACTGAAAAAACTAATTACTTAAACTTAGTGTAAAGACGTCTATCTGTGCCTAACGTCGTTAATTAGTCAGGGGTAAAGAAGTCTTTTCACAGTTGGCTTATCTCCATCATCTTCCCCATCATATTCAGCAACAACATCATCGTAATCACAGGCTGCAGACCCCTCAACAAAATCAAACGCAAGACGTTCAGCCATTGGATTCTCACTATTAGCAGGTTCTTCATTCGCTGGACTTGTTTTCTTCCTTAAGAATGTGTTCACACCAAGATCTAGTAGCAGCTTTGTCCTTCTCGGATAACGAAGGTTCTTGGCTAATTTTCGATAATATATTCTAGTGTTTGAATGTGCCAAATACAATACTCTACCACGTTCACTTAAACATCTTATTTGTCTTGGAGCTCTGATAAATTGGCCAAACGACATTCCATGACCCGGTGCAATCAGAGAATACAGATAACAAGCTGAGGATATGCTTTCCATGTCTTATCTCCCTAAATCAACTCTCTCATCTACGCGAATAAAGAAATTAAGTATTACAACAATTATTTGGACTTAGAACAAAGTTTCCATCAAACCGTTTGATATGGGCTAAAAGTAAACCCTAAAAATACATTTAATGTGGTATTTAATAAGCCTAGATTGGTCCAAGGTTAAAGCCCTTTAGTGAGGCCCAAAACCTTATTTATGATAATAAATTCGTAATTAATAAATCAGCCAGTTTCAATCTTCAACATTGAGTCTTAAAAGGAAACTAAATCATACTAGGAGTAGCCTCCAAGACATACACCTTCAATACTTATCTCCTTATCTCTTGGAAGGCTTTAGAATTGGGCCAAATGAATAACTTGCCCACCAAGTCTCATATTTCAACTCTAATTCTAGGGTTTTCAACACCTATATAAGGACCTGTTCCTTCACATTCAGAACTACGTTTTTTGGCTTGATTCTTGATATTCGCAAGATACGTAGGCATCTTGTGAGGACCCGAGTTAAGTCACGAAACACTTGATCAGCCATTAAAGCTCGAAGCTCTCATAAACCTTAGCATTAAATACGCAGTAAATACACCCTATATTTCGTTCCACAACATTTGGCGCCGTCTGTGGGAATAAGATATCAACCATGGTTACCACTCGGAGAACACCAACACTTTCTGAAACCATCACTAACACCACCGCACCCCCGATTGGGGAACAAGTGCCCCCAGGGGCGAATTCTCAACCGCTGGTTACTCGACCACAAGGAACTGAAGCGCAACCTCTTGAGTCGTTACCCCTGGTGACGAATCCCACCACCCAAGGGACGAATCCCCTTCAGATGGTGGTCGCCCCTCTCGGAGGGTAGTCCGCTCCACCCACCGCTCAGATCTCTACTACAGTGATCCCCGCAAGCACGAACTCGATATATGGGTTGCCTAATTATCCCCCGTATCAGGCCGGACCAAGTGGTCACGCCCTCCAGATACACGAGCCGTACAATCCACCTTACATCAGGGGTTTAGGACCCAATCAAGGCCAGCAATACTATGACTACTCAGGCCCGTATTCTGATGATTCATCTTCGAAAGAAGATAGGGATGAAGCCCCGAGAAGACGTCGTCCAAGTAAGGAACCTGTTGGACGCCGAAGAACCCATGACCGACCTCCCTTAACGGCTGCTGAAAAAATCAAGGCTCACGAGGCCAAGATCCAAAAATTAAAGGAGGACATCGAAAGGGAACAGCGAAGACAGAATCAGAATCGACCCCCACCTGTGATGGGAGAAGACATTCCTTTTGTTGATTTGGAAAGCACCCCAAGGAGAGAGAGAAGGACCGAAGTCCCTAGAGGTAGAACCACGAGGGTCGAAACCCCCAGAAGCAATCCTGAAGACTTGATGCAACTTGGAGATCCTGATGATCCAACCCCTCCATTCACTGAGGAGGTGATGAATGCGCATATATCACGGAAGTTCAAAAGGCCTACCATAAAGGTTTACGATGGAACGGGAGATCCTGCTAATCATGTAAGGACGTTCTCTAACGCATTGCTGTTACAACCCGCCAGTGACGCCTTGAAGTGTAGGGCGTTTCCCCAAACATTAGCGGGCATGACACAACGTTGGTACAGCCGCCTACCACCAAACTCCATTGCCTCTTTCAAAGAACTAAGCAATGCTTTTGTCAGCCAGTTCATAGGAGGAAGAATTCATGAGAAAGATTCCGCATCTCTCATGACTATGATACAAGGAAAGAATGAAAATCTCAGAGACTATCTCAAGCTATTCACAAAGGAAACGCTCAACATTACAAACCTGGAAAACAAGGTAGCCATGGTGGCATTGCAGAATGGAACTTCGAATGTTTATTTCAAAATGTCATTGGCTAAGCATCCCCCTGAAAATATGGTTGAGCTCCAACAAAGGGCGAGCAAGTACATCAAAGCGGAGGATAGTCTGAAGAAAGATCCAGGAACGGGGAACACCGGAAACGGTGACAACTCTAAGAAGCGGAAGTCGGAACAGGAATATGATGCTAAAGATAAGTACCCGCGCACGGGCAGGGATTCTGATTCAGCCCCTAAAAAGGGGAGTCCCGGGCAAAGGTTTACGGAATACGCAAGGCTGAATACTCCAAGAAGTCAAATCCTGATGGAGATAGAAAAAGATAGGGATGTGAGATGGCCGAAGCCACTAAAGACTGATCCTGAGAAAAGAAACAAGAATCAGTATTGTCGGTTCCATAAGGATGTGGGTCACGATACCGACGATTGTAGACAATTGAAGGATGAAATTGAGTTCTTGATCCGCAGGGGAAAATTGAATAAATTCTGCAAAGATGGGGATCGGGGAAACCCAAGGCGGGATTATGATAGGAAAGATGAGGATCGTAATCACAATCAGCAGCCCCGGGGGCCAGTAATCAACATGATCTTCGGTGGCCCGACAGCGGCCGGGACAAGTAGAAATTCCAGAAAGGCGTATGCGTGAGAAGTGATGCACATTGTAGGGGAAGCACCAAAACGTGCAAAGACAGAAGTCTCGATTGGATTCGATGATTCGGACCTTGAAGGGGTGAAGTTTCCCAATGATGACCCCCTGGTTATCTCACCTATGATAAACAATTCCCAAGTAAAGAGGGTCTTGATCGACAATGGAGCATCGGTGGACATCTTGTTTCATGATGCCTTCTTAAAGATGGGATACGCTGAGTCTCAGTTGACGTCGTCAAACATGCCCATATATGGGTTCAACGGAGTAGAGTCATAGGTCGAGGGAACAATTCAGCTACCCAAGACTATAGGGCAAGAGCCACGGGAGACAACTCAGATGTTAAATTTCTTGGTTATCAAAGCTACATCCACATACAATGCTATCCTAGGTAGGAAGGGACTACATGCTTTCAAGGTGGTTGCCTCTACCTATCATTTAAAGGTTAAGTTCCCAACCAGAAATGGAGTAGGCGAAGAGAAAGGGGATCAAAAGATGGCAAGAAGTTGTTATGTGGCCGCACTAAGGCCGGATGGAACCGGGGGGCAGGTTCTCCCAATCGAAAACCAGCAGAGGAATTGCTTCCCGTACCTTTGGATCTGGGAGATTCTGAGAAGGTTACTTACATCGGGGCATCTTTGAAAGACCCCTTGAAGAGCAAATTGATCTCCTTTTTGCAAGACAATAGTGATGTCTTTGCATGGACAGCAGTTGACATGCCAGGGATAGATCCCCAATTGATAACACACAGCCTGAATGTGGATCCAAACCGGAAGACAGTGAAATAAAAGAAGAGAAATTTCGCACCTGAGAGGCAAGAAGCCATAAAACAGGAGGTTGACAAACTCTTAGAGGCAGGGTTCATTTAGGAAATCCAGTTCCCAGAATGGTTGGCCAATCCTGTAATGGTCAAGAAGGCTAATGGAAAGTGGAGGATGTGCATAGACTTCACTGATCTGAACGACGCATGCCCAAAGGACTGTTTTCCCTTGCCAAGGATCGATACGCTAATAGATGCCACAACTGGGCATGAGATGTTAAGCTTCATGGATGGCTTTAGTGGCTATAATCAAATGAAGATGCATAAGGATGATATTCCAAAGGTATCGTTCATCACCGACTTCGGTGTGTATTGTTACTTGATCATGGCTTTCGGACTGAAAAATGCAGGAGCTACCTATCAGAGGTTGGTAAACAAGATCTTCGCTCATCTCATTGGAAAGACTATGGAGGTTTATGTGGATGATATGCTGGTGAAAAGCCTACACAAGGCAGATCACATTGAACACCTACGCGAGGCATTTGAAGTGCTGAGGCACCATAAGATGATGTTGAATCCAGCCAAGTGTGCTTTTGGTGTTGGGTCTGGAAAATTTTTGGGTCTTATGGTCTCAAAACGGGGAATTGAGGCCAACCCCGACAAAATCAAGGCTATTTTGGACATGGAACCACCACGTTCTATAAGGGATGCACAGAAGTTAACTGGGAGGATTGCTGCGTTAGGGAGGTTCATCTCCAAATCTGGGGACAAGTGTTTGCCGTTCTTTAAAACTTTGAAGAAGGTAAAAAACTTTGAGTGGACTGAAGAAAGCCAAGAGGCCTTTGAGCAGGTGAAGAAGTATATGTCTGAGGCCCCGCTGCTGGCCAAGCCAAGTACTGGAGAAATCCTTTATCTTTACTTGGCAATTTCAGGTCAAGCTGTGAGTGCGGTGCTGGTAAAGGAGAGGTCAAGCTGTGAGTGCGGTGCTGGTAAAGGAGGAAAACAAGGTTCAGAAACCCGTATACTATGTGAGTAAAGTTTTACACGGAGCAGAGTTGAACTACTCCGCTATTGAGAAGTTTGCTTTAGCATTGGTAACTGCCTCTAGGAAACTAAGGCCATATTTTCAGGCACATGAGATTGAGGTCCTTACAGGACAACCGTTGAGAAATATTTTGCACAGCCCTAAGGCCAGTGGTAGGCTCATCAAGTGGGCAACTGAGTTGGGAGAATTCGATATTAAGTACAAGCCAAGGACGGCCATCAAAGCTCAGGCACTTGCTGACTTCGTGGTTGAATGTACCATTGACAACCAAGAAGTTGGGGGGCAGGAGATACCTCAGGAAGGCAATAAGGAAGACAAGGAACCCGTAATAGAGGAGAAGGAATTCTGGATGCTCTATTTTGATGGGGCATCAAAAACGAAAACAAGTGGCGCAGGTCTTGTCTTACAAAGTCCAGATGGATTCATGATTGAATACGCCCTGAAGTTGGACTTTCCAACAACCAATAATGAGGCAGAATATGAAGCTCTGATAGCTGGACTTGGCTTAGCAGGAGCCCTAAGGGTCAAAAATCTTAAAGTTTGTGGAGATTCAAGGTTGGTTGTGGCTCAAGTCAATGGAGAGTTTGAGGCGAGGGATGAAACCATGGCTAAATACTTAAGGCTTGTGAAGGCAATAATAACTCAATTTGATGAGTGCTACATTGAGCACATTCCGAGGGAGGAAAACACCAAGGCTGATGCCTTATCTAAGTTTGCCTCCTCTGATATAGAGAATTACTCTGGAAGTGTCTACTTCCAAGTTCTGAGAACCCCTACCATCGATTCAAAGTTAATCGCACCTATTGGAGTGAGGGAATGTTGGATAGATCCCATAAAAGCACACCTCGAGACTGGTTGGCTCCCGACTAATGCCATGGAGGCACGAAAATTATCTGTGAGAGCACTGAGGTATGCTCTGATTGAGGGGATACTCTACAAAAAATCTTTTGTGATTCCGTATCTAAGGTGTTTAAGGCCCGAAGAGGTCAAATCAGCTATTGAGGAGGTCCATGAGGGAATTTGCGGACAACACTTGGGGGCCAGGGCCCTAGCTCACAAGATAGTCAGGCTTGGATTCTATTGGCCTGAGATGATGGCTGATGCCAAAGAGTATGTGAAAAAGTGTGATCGGTGCCAGAAACATGCACCAGTGGTTAGACAACCACCAGAGATGTTAACATCCATTAGCTCCCCCATCCCGTTTGCTATGTGGGGGATGGACATTCTGGGGCCCTTTCCTATGGCCACTGCTCAAAGGAAGTTTCTAGTTGTAGCCATTGACTACTTCACGAAGTGGATTGAGGCCAAACCTTTGGCTAAAATCACAACCAAGCAAATCATGCAATTCTTCTGGGAGAATGTCATGTGCAGATACGGAATACCACGAATCCTCGTTACGGACAATGGTTTACAATTTAACAACAAAGAGTTCAAGGACTATTGTGAAGAGAATGGGATTGAGCTTTGATTCACCTCAGTTGCCCACCCTCAAGCTAATGGTCAAGCTGAGGTTGCCAATCGAATCATCCTCGATGGACTGAAGAAAAGAGTGGAACGCTCCAGAAATACTTGGGTGGATGAGTTACTACCCATACTCTGGACATACCGAACCACATGCAAGGTGACTACTGGAGCAACTCCATTCATGTTAGCCTATGGGGATGAAGCTGTAGTACCCGTGGAAATCATGCATGTATCTCCACGGGTGGAGGCCTTTGAACCAGACACCAATGAGGAAGGGATGAGACTAGCCCTCGATCTGATCGACGAATTAAGGGATGAAGCCCATGCTAGGAATACAGAGCATCCGAAGAAAGCTTCCTTCTACTACAACCTAAGGGTGAAAGAAAGGTTCTTCCGTCAAGGAGACTTAGTGCTCAGAAAGATTGAAGCATCCGGGGTTGGACAAAAAGGAAAGCTGGCACCGAATTGGGAAGGCCCATATCGGGTCAAAAGCACACTGGGTCGAGGATCATACAAGTTGGAGACTGTGGAAGGAATCGATGTGCCTCGTACTTGGCACGCATCGAATCTCAAGGTCTGTTATGTTTGATTATCCTATGAAGGACGTAGCTTATATCTATTAGGAAAGTAGAAATAAGGTCGACGAAACCATTTTGGAGTTTTTTCAACTTTGAGTAGGAAGTAGAGTATTATGTAAGGGCTAGGCCCATTTCAAGTTTTAATGCAATTTGGTTTTCTCCTCCTTTAGTTATTGTTTTATGTCTGTTATGTGTTAAAAGCATATTTAGAATTGCTAGCTAAAGTAAGCCAAAACACAAAAGGCAAAGCAACTAAATAGAAGGAAAAACCAGAAAATGCATAAATCAAATAAGCAAAGCCCGGAGGCTATAGTTTCAAGGTTGCAAATTTAAAGAAAGCAAAACATTAAAAGACATGCCACGCAGGGCCAAGATAAAAAAAATCAAGGTGCCTTAGTCTTCCCAGTACTCCTAGCAGGAGAATCTCTATCAGTGCTGGTATGGGTAGTCGAATCCCCAGCAACTGAACCGCCAGATTTAGCACGGAGAGGGGAGCGATCAGGGTTCAAAATCCTATCAGTAGCATCCTCCCCTTCCTCCTCTTCCTCCTCATCCTCCTCCATGGGGGTGATTCTCTGAGACTCCAGCAACTTGGCCAGCTCCAACGGGGCTTCAGGGCAAGGAATATCACCAATCTGGAACAGCCCGGGGTGCCTCTCAGAAACAGCATCTAGTGCCCCCTTCCAGCCACTAAAGTAGTTGGCTGGATAGATAAGATCATCATGCTTAGCCATAAGCCTCTGAAAGTCCTCGGAGTCCATATAATCATCTATGATATCGTCCTTGCCCTGGCGAAGCTCAGCAATGCTGCCATAGGCTTTCTCCAGCTCCTCCTCCTTCGCCTTCAACTTCTCTTCCAAGCCTGTAACTTGGGCCCTCGACTGGTCAAGATCCATCTTGTGAGTCCCAGCCTGAGTTCGCCAAGACTTGGCATGATGCATGGCTGCCTCGAAATAGGTGTTGCCCTGAAAAACAACAAGTTAAAAATAGGCAAGAAGTAAAAATCTAAGGTAACGAGATAAAAACAAATAATTACGGTGGCAAGAGCCTGAGCACCCATTAGCTCAACCCCCTCCAAATCGCGGGAAACAACAATATCGCGATAATCAGCAGGGGTGATTGAGTGGTAGGACCATTCCTTGGAGTGTTTGGTGCTTCCTACAACCGAGTCCTGTTTTCTTATGCCCCAAGCAGGTCGGAAAACAGAACTCTTAGCAGAGGAGGCAGCCCCACTGACCTCTTCTACATCAACAGCATCATGAGGCCTTAAAAAAGCAGGCTCTGTGGGCTGTCCCCTAGGATCCTTTGTAGCTCTTCTCCTCTTCATACGGGGAGTTTCCCCAGCCAAATGTTCCTGGAGCTCATTAATGGCCCTCGCAGCTGAAAAGTCAAAGACAAAGTTAGTAACAAATGAAATGTAACATGCAAAATGAATGAAAAACTAGGTAAAAGAATGGAGGGATTTACCCTTGTCAGTAACAGAGGAAAGACCCACAGACTTGAGGGAAAATTCCTCAAGAAGAGTGAAGAAGTGAGTTTCCCCTTTGTCGGCAGTAAGGGTGTTGAAAGCAGCTCTTTCGGCATCAGTTAGCTCGATGTCATTTGAATTCCCATCAGTTACCTTCCCAAAGGAGCTGCGAAAGAGGGTGCCCCAATCACCCCCTCCCACACAAGGTACATGAACTCCTCTTTCCATTTAGGGTTACTATCAGGAATTGAAGAGGGATCGTAGATATTTGGGATCGTAGCACGATGGCTGATATATACCTAGCCAGGGTAAGTGATTGCACTATTTTTAAATTGAAAAATCTTCCTAAAAAGAGAAACAGATAGTGGAAAGTTGTTTTTCAAACAGAGGACCATGAAGCAAAGAATGGCCCTCCAAGCATTTGGAACTAGCTGACAAGGGTTTATTTGAACATCCGCCAATAAGGTGGGGATGAAATCATGAAAAGGAAAACGAAGCCCAGCCATGATAGCATCCTTGTATATGCACAAGGCATGGGGCTTCCAATGACAAGAACGATCCCCTGGTTCAGCTGGGACTAATTTTAAGGGGGAACGAACATTGAAGAGTTTGTTGAATTTTTTGATTTTCTCAGCATCAAAAACTCTCGAATGATGATTATAAGAATCTAATGCAGATACAGAGGGATATTCATCTCCTCTTTGATTAATCATGTCTATCAAGGAAGTATATTTGGAACGTATAGGAGGGAAAGAGGTACCTCGCGATGATGCACTCATCTTGCTCAACCTCCTAGCTTCTCTATCATCTGCAATTTATGCTCTTAAGATGAATGCTTGAAAGATGATCTTCAAAGAAAACCCAGAAACCTCCGTGTGAGAAAGAGCTTTCGCCGGAAAAATTCTTGCCGGAAAATACTTGAAACTAGGAGCTCTAGAGAGAAATTTTAGTGAAAAGTTTGAGTGAAGTGAGAAATGAGTTCACTTCTCACTCTTTTATACTCAACACAGCCGGTCATTTAGCCGGTTTGAATGTTGTGTAACAGGTTTAAGCCGGTTACGGCCCACGGGCCCAAACCAAGGCCCAGAATCTGGAAGCTTATAGAAGGATCCAGAAGGATCGAGAAATTCCTAAATAAATAAAATTAAAACTGAAAGTAAGTGATATAAAACTCCACGACGTCGATCCACCTCGTAAGGTGAGGTCGTAGTTAACACGACAAGGCCTTCCCTGGGACCATACACGACCTCGAATCACGTCGTAGGTTAAGGTCGCAGGCAAATCGAGGAAGTCTGTGAAAGGACCTTACACGACCTCGATCCACGTCGAAGGATGAGGTCGTAAGGCCCACGACGTGCCTCTTATAACGCCCTTGTACGACCTCGATTTAGGTCGAAAGATGAGTTCGTAGGCCTCGCGAGGTACCCATTTATCTGCCCTTAGGCGACCTCGAGCCACCTCGTAAGGTGAGGTCGTAGGTCAAACGACGAGCCCAGTTATTGGACCATACACGACCTCCATCCACGTCGTAGGATGAGGTCGCAAGCAACACGAGCTGGCCTCTCTGGTTTCCTTGCACGAACTCAATCCACCTCGTGGATTGAGGTTGAAGACCATGCGACCAGGCTATTTTGGAGGCCTTACACGACCTCGATTCACCTCGTGAATTGAGGTCGAAAATGCCACGACCTGCTCCATACGTTGCCCTTACACGACCTGGAACCACCTCGTGAATTGAGGTCGGTTCTTACACGACCTGGGCAATTCTCAGGCCATACACGACCTCGTTTCAGGTCGGAAAAAAAAAAATATTTTTTTTGAGAAAAGTTGGAGATTAAATTCCAAAAATTCCAGAAATATGGAAAAATAATTTTATGCTCGAAGCGCAATTTAATATTTTCAAATTAGTGATAATTAGTGCCGTTTAGTGCCGTTTAGCGTCGTTTAACATCGTTTAAACGTCGTTTAAGGCTGTTTAGCACCGTTTACTGCCGTTTAGCACCGTTTAACGTCGTTTAGCGTCGTTTAACATCGTTTAAACGTCGTTTAAGGCTGTTTAGCACCGTTTAGTGACGTTTAGTGCCGTTTAGCGCCGTTTAACGCCGTTTAATGTCGCTTAACATTGTTTAAACGTCATTTAAGGTTGTTTATCGCCGTTTAGTGCCGTCTAGCACCATTCAATATTGTTGGCATAATCTAACATCGTTGTATACGCGTCAGTCGCTCCACGCTTTACATCAAAACGATATCAAAGATAAACCCTGACCCAAGTCTCGAATAAGGCCGTAATAACTTCAAGGAAAACCTGATCAGTTTTCCTAGAAGTTGGGGGGCAAATGATATGGGCTAAAAGTAAACCCTAAAAATACATTTAATGTGGTATTTAATAAGCCTAGATTGGTCCAAGGTTAAAGCCCTTTAGTGAGGCCCAAAACCTTATTTATGATAATAAATTCGTAATTAATAAATCAGCCAGTTTCAATCTTCAAGATTGAGTCTTAAAAGGAAACTAAATCATACTAGGAGTAGCCTCCAAGGCATACACCTTCAATACTTATCTCCTTATCTCTTGGAAGGCTCTAGAATTGGGCCAACTGAATAACTTGCCCACCAAGTCTCCTATTTCAACTCTAATTCTAGGGTTTTCAACACCTATATAAGGACATGTTCCTTCACATTCAGAACTACGTTTTTTGGCTTGATTCTTGATATTCACAAGATACGTAGGCATCTTGTGAGGACCCGAGTTAAGTCACGAAACACTTGATCAGCCATTAAAGCTCGAAGCTCTCAAAAACCTTAGCATTAAATACGCAGTAAATACACCCTATATTTCGTTCCACAACACCATTGGTGTGTCACATATAGAATTTTAAAAGTAATTCCTTTTAGTGCACAAGATGGCACCTGGTGTGAAAAGCATTCTTATATATGTTCCTCTAATATATCGTCTTGAATTCATCAAGTTTAATTAGAGGAGCAATACAAACTCCAAGCTCTTCAGAATAATCATCAATAACCTCCACCATTTCTTCTAGTTTTTTCCGTATTTTTGTTCTTGCCTTGTCAATCAACAACTTTCTTGCATCAAATGCAGGGGGAGTAGAGAAAAATTTATTTAAATTCTTACCTTGAGTGGAAATCTTAGAATTCTGTTTAACAATTCCATATCCCTAGTTATATTTAACCTCTAATTTACCATTGGGACCCAATTACTTCTCTTTCTCTGGGAGTTGTGTGACACATATTAACCTTTAATTTCTTAGGATCGGAGGTCTGCCGCGCCTGAGGGCAATGTGCCCATTAGAGATCATATGCTTCCCATTAGTGTTAGTTATACTAATTTCATTCGGCTGACGAACCAAATTAGCAGATTTAGCTTTAGACCCATGACCTCCGGTGAAAAGACAAATTAGAATTAGACTCAGATCCATGACCAGGATGAATTCCTTGGACCGTCTTTCCAGTGAAACATGAAGCAGCGGTAGGAATATGTGCTCCATTATACCCATGACCTCAATACCTATTATCGGGTGGATTTTTTTCTTGTCTATAGATTTTATGTATTTAGAGAGAGAGAGACAGAGACAGAGAGACGGGAAGAGAGAGAGAGAGAGAGAGAAAAAAAAAAGGTGCTGTAAAAGAGAGGTGCTGGCGTGCTACAAAGATGTAGATGTGAAAAGACTACTTTACCCCTGATCATTTAACAGAGTTAGTATCAAATAGACGGTAGTACACTAACTTTAAGTAATTAGTTTGTTCAGTATTGCCCGTGGTAGATTTGAAACCATGGTATTTCAAGTGGTGTCTTGGCCAAATTTCAGGTACACAAAGTGCACTTTACTAATTAATTTATTTTTGCATATCACTTCGCGCTCGAAATCGAACCCCTGTGATCCGCTAGTTTGCTGTGATAAAGAGTCAAACATTGAGGACTTGAAATGGCGCCACCAAATTCGGGCTTGGGTCCTTACTATGGTTAGAAAATTTCTGTAAATTCTTATAAGCTGCCATGCAATCGGCTTTTAGGTCACGTTTGGTACTTATTTCAGAAAAGTATGTAAAAGGTTGTTTGGTAAATTTTAAAAGCAACTTTTATGAAAAGTGTTTTTGGCTGAAAAGCTGTTTTTAGAGAAAACATGTTCCCCATGCTTATTTTAGAAAAACATGTAAAAGGTTGTTTGGTAAACTTTAAAGCATTTTTTTATGAAAAGTGTCCCCCATGCTTTTAGAGAAAACATGTCCCCCATGCTTTTGAAAAAAGTTGTTTTTCAGCTTTTGCTGAAAGCAGTTACTAATATCAACATAAATCTCACCAAAAACATTATTTTTAAAAAAATAATATGCAAAACATGTATATATCAAAAATATTACCAAACAGTTATCTGATTTTCGCAACAACACTTATTTTAACTACACTTTTTACAACAGCATAGCAGTTTTTTTCAGCAATTTCAAACAGAGAGTCTACTAACATTATAATATACTAACTTATAACCCGTGCATTGTACGGGTTACTTTTGATATGTAAAAATTTTTATTTTATGTTATAATTATATTTTTATATAATTGTTATTTTCAATAATTATTATAATTTAAAATATATAAATTATTATAATTTATTTAATAATGTGCATGGTTTAAAAATTATATTATGAAATTTTAAATTAAATATATCGTTGATGGAATTCGATCTTGAATCTTTACTAAAGTAATTTAGTCATATAAAATATTTAAGCATTAGATCCAAATGTTCTTATTTATTACTAAAAATCTATGGTCATTATTCTTTGGATAAGGATTTTTGTTAGATAGTTTGTTAGTGATTGGAAATATAGTTTATTAGTGACCGAAAGATGTGGTGTGATATTTTTGGGTATATATTAATGATTGCAAGATTAATTTTTAAATTAAAAGGTAACGTGTTTTAATTAAAAATGAAAAATTAATGATTGAAAGATACAATATTTTAGATGTTTATAAAGGATAATATCTTCATGTCTTTTCAATTAATTATCATTAATTACATTTTTTTAATAATTAGGATAATCAAACCGAAAATCAAACCAACAAACTTTTAATATTTCGAATTTAATATAATAGTATAGATATAGATAGATCGATAAATAGTTAGGTAAGATGCTGAAATTATATTTAAAGTATTTATTCATTATTTTTAAAACTTATTACGATTCCAGTATTCCAGTATGGCCGTAGTTGCAGAGTATCAAAACAAATTCACTTATCATTTCCTAATAAAAACAATTCATTAGACTAATCTACTCTTTTTAGAAAATAATAACTAGATGTCTTACAAGTTACAAATGATAAAAATCTTGGCAGCGAGAATCGAAACTAAAATAAAAAAAAAACTAAAAGAAAAATATTTATCACTTAAAATTTTTTTCGTCCAAAACATGGTAAGGAACTAAGGATAACTCAAAAAAAAAATAAAAAAAATGCGTTCCTCAAATTTAATTCTACTCCTTCAACTTCATTCATTCTTTTCTCCTAAACTAATCATTATTCATTGATGTCGTGACACTACCATGTCAGCAGTGATGATGTGGTAGGTGACGTGGCACTGCCACGTCAGCAGGGTTACCACGTCAGTATTTGGTGCAAAATTTTGTTTTTTTAGAACAAAAGAAAATTGATCTTTTTTTATAGAACCATTAAAATAAAATTTTGGTTCTGTCATAGAATCAGAAATTAAAGGTTCGCCAAACATCGATGGTCCAAAGTCCAAATCCTAATAAAATTGGTTTTGTTAAGCGGTGAGTCCTTTTGGTGGATTGGGCCTGACTGAGGCACAAAACTATTATCGTTTATAACGACATCACAAAAGCTGAGCTGGGTTTGATTCGTATGCAATTGGGGAAACTGTCTGAACTCTAAACAGCAACAAACAATGGGCATCCTCTTGTCTAAGTGGAGATCTCTTCCCGTTCTTCCCGAAGACATAATCAAAGATGAGATTCTTACCAGATTACCAGTGAAATCACTTGTGAGATTCAGGTGTGTCTGTAAATCTTGGCAATATCTGCTTTCATGCGACCCTTGTTTTGCCAAATCTCATCTTGCTCGAACTTCAATGGATTCCAATAATACAAGACTCATTGTTAAGTATCGTTACTACAAGCGCAAAATTAACCTCTTAAATTCACATTACTTGAGGGTAGCTGGTTCTGTTAATGGATTAGTATGTGTTTATCATCTCTTGCCCAATTGCATACCCTTAATCGGAATATGGAACCCTGCTACAAGTCAGTATAAGGAGATCTTTACTCCCTTCAAGGCATCTCATATTCCAGGTAATTCTTATATCTCTATAGGGTTTGGTTATGATCCCGTTACGGATGATTATAAAGTTATCCTTATTATTATGTCTTATGATTGCCTGTTACCTTTAGTAGCTGATGTTTACTCTTGTAATGCTGAATCTTGGGGTAACCAAAGTGTTAAGTCTAGTTTTTTGTTACGAGGTGTTCTTTCTGCATGGCCCACAGTTGTCCATGGACGTCCTTATTGGTATAATCATCGTGTCGAATCCCCCGACCATTATTCTGTAATCTACTTTGATGTCCAACATGAGGTTTTTAAGTTGTTGCCTGGCATCAAATATGTCATGGCAACCACACAGAGAAGGGTTCTGGTGAATTTGAGGGATTCTCTTGCTATGATGTTTGATTATACTCCCCCTAATATTTCCAGATCAGTAGATGTTTATATTTTCAATGAAAGATCGGGTGATTGGAGTAAGAGCTACACAGTCACATCAATCAAAATACCTAAGAATATGCAATTATTTTATTCCTTTAGTAACGGTGATTTACTATTTAGGAGAAACAACTATCTCAAATTACTTACTGTCAGTCATGAATCCCATGGAATCAACATGCTCGGCAATGAAATCTATGACTATGATAACCCTCTTTTTAAATACTATTGCTCATATAGCTATGGTTACATAGAGAGTCTAGTTTCTGTCAAGGGAATGAACCCAATGCATGTTAGTGAAGTTGAA
The DNA here is from genome assembly GCA_036435485.1 of Saposhnikovia divaricata. Classification (NCBI taxonomy): domain Eukaryota; kingdom Viridiplantae; phylum Streptophyta; class Magnoliopsida; order Apiales; family Apiaceae; genus Saposhnikovia; species Saposhnikovia divaricata. Next base: position 45,001,772 of record CM071594.1, on the reverse strand, counting down.
TCTGATATTATAGTTATCAACAAGAGTTTTGTTCAATACTTCTCTGTTGTACCTTTTTCTGTGAAATTAAGAGACAAGTTGGATCGATAGGTGTTATAGTTTGATATTGCATGATGATTTTATCTTCCAATCCTTTTGTAGCTTAGTGGATGTCATTGCAATTACTCATCAGTGTTTGATGTTACAGCATGTCCAATGCTATTGCTAATATATTTCTATTGATAATGATATGGACTTTCGACATTATAATTATACCAATGGAGACGACCATGGACAATTGTCGGCCATGGAAAAATGGATACCCCATGATAGTAAACTAGATGTAAAATTTATTATTATCCGAAGAACATGCATTGCACGAGTAGACATCACCCAATAAGATCTAATTGGTGATCAGAAAGACGGTAATATAGATAATTTCATACTCATTTGCGCTGGGATTGAAACCAAGTCTGAAATTGAAATATTAGATGTTTATGAAAGAGGAGAATGTCCTTTGTACTGTGGGTTCAATTTTCCAAGACACTCAACAAACATTACTACCACTACCACCAGCCTGTCGCTAGCCGTGTGACCCGTCTGCTGACACTTGTAACAAGCATTGTTTTTCTCTGCTATAACCCTGTAGCATGTGCCACTCTCCTCTCCGTTGTGGCAAGAATTTTTAGCAGCACCACCTTGCTCACCAGAACGACCACTAACTTTTCTTTCATTATTAAAACCTTGTGTCGTTAAAGACACATTTCAAACTCTTTTTATAGACCCGCACCTTTTGTCTTTCTTCTCTCTGTTGCAGCTCTTTGCTACACTACATCTTTCTTTATAATGCCAATTGAACCAGCCTCTTCAGAAGTATCAGAAATAGTTTTATTTGAAGAACTACTCCACAGCTCCACCTTGCAGTTTATTTCAGCATTGCTCTGTTGTAATTTTGCTAGTAATAGCCAAGTAAAAATGCTGTAATGGGTGAATTGTAAAAATTATATTACAATTTTAGTTGCTTAATGAGTGATGGATTGTTTGTGCATTGTGTGTGGTTTATGTAATCCTCTCATTGACATGTTTCATCACTCATACGTGCTAGTCACTCACACTTGGTACATATATATGCATTTAATCGTTAGTCTCAGTCACTAATACTTGTCATGTCACCTGACACATTGTTATTGAGTGAAATTTGTTATATGATCTTAACCTGTATTCCGATCATTTGAAGTATAAGGGGGGTGTGTGTCAGTGTGTGTATAACTGTGTTTGAAAAGTCTCACGTAATTACTTGGAGATGTATATATAAATGTAAAAGCACATGTAGAGATCATGCAAGGCACAAGCATGTATTTTGAAAAAGTTAAATTAATTTTGTCAAGAAAAAAATTCCTGTTAGTAACATACTTTGATGTTGTATGATGGTATTTTTTTCTTACAATCTTATTTGTAGCTTAATGGAATAGTACTATAGTGCATGCAGTTCTAATCTCTTAAATTAGAGGCTAACTAATCCATAAAGTCGCGCTTCGTGGTGGCATGAATATTTTAGAAAAAAATTCAATACATTTACGTTATATTATAATATTAATATTAAATTTTAATAATTAAATAATCTTCTCTAAGGAATCGATTTCTTATTAAACAGTAAACATGATTACTTCGATTGAGCCGCTCTCTCGTTAAAACTGAAATCCCAACTTTAACATATATTATAAAGACTTATATAAAATAATTTTTAACCAAAAAATCGAATCGTAAAAAAAAAATTATGACATCAGTATCAATTTTTTCTATTGAGTCGTCTTCCCCGTTAAATACGTTTCGTGCCGCTCTTATTTGGAACTGAAATTCTAACTTCATTATATAAAGAGAGTAATTTCAATTTTTATATTTTTTAAACTTTCTAATATTATGGAGTTTTAAAAGATGAAAATACATCTTATATTTACTGTATATTATAGATATTCCTGTATTTATTTACAGCTTCCACATGTGAATGTCTTTATGTTATGTTAAAATATCAAAAAAAATTAAATACGAAGACTTTTCGGTATGGGAATAATATTAAATTTATGGATATGCTTTTCTAATGCAAGTATAATTAACTTGTAAAAAAAGTAAAAATAAAGGATTTCTAGGGAAAAAGATATATAGTTTTAAAAAAAATCATATAAGACGTCTCCACTGCAATAAAACATTTTATTTTATGTATTTCTTATATATTTAAACATCTTTTATACGGTCTTCTTTAATGAACCGCTTTCTCGTTAAACACGGTTATTACTATTGATCCGTTCTCTCGTTAAGACAAAAACCTGACTTTAACATATATCACTTGTATGATAATTTTTATCCATAAAAGTCAAATCCCTAAAAATAAAATAAAATTTATAACATCAATATGATATTTTAATAGCTAATACAATATTTTATAATGAGTTGTCTTCCCCTTAAACACTTTTCTAGCCGCTCTCGTTTGGGATCGAAATTTTAACTTCATTACATATTATTGATGATACTTATCTTACAAAACAACTTTTTTCCTTAAAATCAAAACGTAAAAAAAAAAAAAGAAGAAGAAAGTAAATTCCAATTTATACTTTCTCTAGAGTTTATAAAATTTATGGAGTTTTAGAAAATGAAAACATCTTATTTTCTCTTTATATTATAGAAATTCTTGTATTTATTTAGGATTAATGCATGATAATGTTCTTTTATTCTGTTAACACATCAATTTTTTTCTTTTTAAATACGATGATGACTTTTTTTATGAGAATAGTTTTGGATTTATGAATAAATTTTTCTAATAGAAGTATAATTAACTTATATAAAAAATACATAATTTAAGAAGATTGCACTTTCTATAAAATATTTAATTATATGTCTGCTCATATTCAAACACATATTTATTTATATGTTTTTTCTATATATTCGAACTCTTATTCTCTAAAAATTCGAACTCCTATTTTACTTGCAATAGAACTTTTAATCATATGCCTTATAAATATTTATACTTTAATCATATGTTTCCCAATAAATTCGAACTCTTCTCCTCTACAAATTCGAACACCTATTCTACTTCTAATATGTTAAATGATATTTTTATATTTATTAGTGTTTAAAATCCTAAAATTGTAGAAAATTAGAAAAATAGAAAACTTTTTCTATTTCGATTATGTTAATTTTAATGTTAAAAAAGGAAGTTCTAATATCTTTTCTAAAAAATAGGGTCTAAAGAATGAAGTTTTGATTTTAGTTATTTAAAATAGAGGAGCTCCAGAAAAATAGATAAATAGGATTCGAGCGATTCTAAAGCTCCTGGGGTTGACTTCTTCTTCCTTACAAATTCGAGAACCTTTTCTATTTCAAAGATGTTTATATTAATGTTAAAAAAGGAAGTTTTGATTTCTTTTCTAAAAAATAGGGTTTAAAGAAGGAAATTTTGTTTTGGTTATTTAAAATAGAGGAGCTCTAAAAAAATAGATAAATATGAATCGAGCGATTCTAGAGCTCCACCAAACTCCTGGAGAATTTCCTTTATATATATAATAGATAGACTAGTCGACTAAGCCGCGCTTCGCGGCGACCTTATAATTTTCTTTAAAAAAAATTTAAATAAAGATCATTTAAGAAAAAAAATGAAAAAAGTATTTTTATAATATCAATATAAATTGGTTAACACAATATTGTATAAATTAAATATACATAGATGATAAGATAAATTATTCATATATTTTTCTATACCAATTTTGGCTTACGATTTTTTAGGCCGACATCCATTGTAATATTATAAAAATACTAAGCATACATAATAATAAAAATTTAAATACTAAAATGTTCTTTGATTTACCGATTTTGCCTCACAATTCTTTTTTAAAATTTTAAATATGTCTAAAAGATCAATATAAATTGGTGAACACAATATTTTATAAATTAAATATACATAGATAATAAGATAAATTATTCATATATTTATTTATACCGATTTTGTCTCACAATTTTTTAGGCCGACACCCGTTTGTATAAATTATAAAAATAATAAACATACACAATAATAAAAATTTGAATACTAAAATATTTTTTGACTTTGATTTATCGATTTTGTCTCACAATTTTTAGGTCGACGCCCGTTGCATATATTTTAAAAATATCAAGTATATACAATAATAAAAATTTAAATATTAAAATCATTTTTTACTTTAATTTCGGTTTAAAAGACATAAAAAGCTATAAGAGAATCAGTGTAATTAAAATTTGAAAGTGCAAAATCGTAATAAAGTATGATGCTAACAGTGATTAAAAAAAATAAACATATAATAACAACTATTTTGATGCTTGTATCACCAAAATTCTTTCCACAAACGTATACATATAAATCAAATCTATGATCAAAATAGATAAAGAAACGAAGAGTGGTTAAAAGGAAAGACAAAAAGAAAGCATATAATTTTAAAGATATCAATTGATCATGATCACCTGGCACGATCTCTCTTCCCTGTCTACGTGAACGTGGACATGGTGAAAACTGTATAGTTCAAACATAAAATTCTAATGCATATAAAATTATATAAGTAGTTTCTTACAAAAATTCAAACCAAAACTTTTGTCATAGCAATATATATATATATATAAAAAATTGATGTCATAAATTTTTAGCTTGTAGTGTGTTGTAGGACTTGACTGAATCAGAATTGATAGGTGCATATCATCATGATGCATCCAGCTTCTTTCTTTGATAATACAAATATCATCAAATTACATCTATCTTCTCTGTACAGCGACAAAACTTTGGCGTCTATTCCTGCATCTTACAAAAAACAGAACAGTCCAAATCACGACTAATTGTTTATGTTCAAGAAAATACAGATACTCTAAACGCAAACATAAATATAAAGAGAACTAATATTTTTGGACTACGCAAATTGTTTATAAATCGAGTAAATATGATTACAAACTTGGTGATAAAATTTGATAATTAGAAGTAATGATTGTATATATATAAGAATATAAAATTTCTTTTCTATTTCGAATATATAATTTTTTCTTCCCAACAAATTCGAAAACCTTTTCTATTTCGAATATGTAATTTGAATTCTTCTTCCCTACAAATTCGAGAACCTTTCTATTTCAAAGATATTTATGTTACTGTTTATATTAATGTTAAAAAAGGAAGTTTTGATTTCTTTGCTAAAAAATAGGGTTAAAGAAGGAAATTTTATTTTAGATATAAAATATAAGAATATAATTTATTTTTTCTATTTTGAATATATAATTTTTTCTTCCCAACAAATTCGAAAACCTTTTCTATTTCGATTATGTAATTTGACTTCTTCTTCCTTACAAATTCGAGAACCTTTTCTATTTCAAAGATGTTTATATTAATGTTAAAAAAGGAAGTTTTGATTTCTTTTCTAAAAAATAGGGTTTAAAGAAGGAAATTTTGTTTTGGTTATTTAAAATAGAGGAGCTCTAAAAAAATAGATAAATATGAATCGAGCGATTCTAGAGCTCCACCAAACTCCTGGAGAATTTCCTTTATATATATAATAGATAGACTAGTCGATAAAGACGCGCTTCGCGGCGGCGTTATAATTTTTTTAGAAAAATTTAATATATATATATATATATATATATATATATATATATATATATATATATATATATATATATATATATATATTTACGTTATATTATATTATCAATATTAAATTTTAATAGTTACGATTCTTTCGATTGAGCTACTCTCTCGTTAAAATTGAAATCCCAACTTTAACATATATTATAAAAACTTATATAATAATTTTTATCCATAAAAATTGAACCCTAAAAATAAAAAATTATGATATCAGTATCAAATTCTAATAGCTAATACAATCTTTTCTAGTGAGCTGTATTCCCATCAAACACGTTTCGAGCCGCTTTTATTTGGAACTGAATTCTAACTTCATTACATATTATTGATGACACTTATATTATAAAATAACTTTTTTCTTAAAAATTAAAACATTAAAAGAGAGTAAATTTCAATTTTTACATTATTTAAACTTTCTAATATTTATCAAGTTTTAAAAGATGTAAATACATCTTATATTTTCTGTATATTATAGATATTCCTGTATTTATTTACAGCTTCCGCATCGGAATGTCTTTCTGTTATGTTAACATATCAATTTTTTTAAAATACGAAGAATTTTCGTTACGGGAATAATATTGAATTTATGGATATATTATTCTAATGCAAGTGTAATTAACTTATATAAAAAAGTTAAAATAAAGGATTTCTAGGAAAAAAGATATATAATTTTAAAAAACCGTATAAGACGTCTCCACCGTTCTCGTATTCTTAAAAACACCTATTCTACTTTCAATAGAACTTTTAATTATATGTCTTCCCAATAAATTCAAACTCTTATTCTCTATAAATTTGAACACCTATTATGCTTCTAATATGTTAAGGATATAGTTTTTTAGTTATTAATATTTAAAATCCTAAAATTCTAAAAATTTCAAAATATATTTATATTCTATTATATAATTAATATTAAATTTTAATATTCAACACGGTCTTCTCTAATGAAACCACATTCTCGCTAAACACGGTTTTTTCTATTAAGCCGCTATCTCGTTAAGACCAAAACTCTAATTTTTACATATATTACTTGTATAACAATGTTTATCCATAAAAATCGAATCCTAAAAATAAAATAAAATTTATAACATTAACATCAAATTCTAATAGCTAATACAATCTTTTATAGTGAGCCGTCTTCCCGTTAAATCCGTTTCAAGCCGCTTTCGTTTGGGATCGTCGGATCGAAATTACATATTATTGATGATACTTATGGTATACAACAACTTTTTCCTTAAAATCAAAACCTAAAAATAGAGTGAATTTCAATTTTTACTTTCTCTAAAATTTATGGAGTTTTAAAAAATGAAAATAAATCTTATTTTCTCTTTATATTATAGATATTCTTGTATTTATTTAGGGTTCCCACATGAGAATGTTGTTTTATTATTTTAACAGATCAATTCTTTTCTTTTTAAATATGAAGAGTTTTTTTATGAGAATAATATTAGATTTATGAATAAATTTTCTTAATAGAAGTATAATTAACTTATATAAAAGATATATAATTTTAGAAGATCGTAAAAGATGTCACCACCGTCCTTGTATTCTACTTCCAATAAAATATTTCATTATATGTCTGCTTTATGTATGTGTGTATATATATATATATATATAGTAGTGATCGAGAGAAAACCATTTTTGATAGAAAACTTAGAAAACACGAACTAAACCGTTGATTTTATTATATGATAAATTTAATTAATGTTATGGTATAATACCAATTATGGCAACCATGTAATCGCTAAAATGGAAAGTAATTGGCTGATAATTACTATTTCAATTAAGATATTATATGCAATTAGTTTTGATTGAACTGAAATCATTTACTTACTAAAAATACAATATTTCTAGATTTCAAAACTCATAACCAGGAATACTTACGACGACACCTAACAAAATTTTCATAAATGTATAAAATTTTGCTGTAAAATCTTTGTTAGAATATGAAATCTTTAGATATGGAATATAAAGATATAATTTTTAAAAATTAATTATTTTTATTTATTGGAACACTTATTAAAATCTTGAATAGCATGCATTTTTTGTTAAAATTATCTAATAAAATTTAAAAAAGCTTGGTAAAATCTTAAAAATTGTATATCCATATTATAAATACACTTAAAAATCATATTATTAATGTACATTTAGAACACTTCTCAATACACTTAGTACAATCTTAATATTTATATTTAGAATACCCAAGAGAACACCTAGTAGAATTTTAAATATACATTTTTTAGAACACTTAAGAGAACAAAGTATTAAATTTAATTAAGCATATTATTTAGAACACTTATCAAAACGTTTAATAGAATTTTGAAATTTATATTTAGAACACCTAGTAGAATTTTGAATAGAGATTTTTTTTAATATACATTTTTGTGAACAATTAAGAGAACAAAAAAGTTATTAAATTCAATTATACAATATTACTTAGAACAATTATCGAAGCGTTTAGTATAATCTTAAAATTTATATTTAAAATACGTAAGAAAACACCTAGTAGAATTTTAAAAATACATTTTTTAGAACACTTAACAGATCAAAATTTTTATTAAATTCAGCTATACATATTATTTTGAACATTTATCAAAATGTTTATTAGAATTTTAAAATTTATATTTAGAACACCTAAAAAAATACCTAGTAGAATTTAAAACAACTAACATTTAGAATTTTAAATATGCATTTTTTTAAAACACTTAAGAGAACAAAAAATTTTATTAACTTCATTTATACATATTATTTAGAACACTTATAAAAACGTTTAGTAGAATCTTACAAATTTATATTTAGAACACCTCATAGTGGACTTTAGGTATACATTTTTAGAACACTTAAGAAAACAAAAAAGTTATTAAATTCAATTAGGCATATTATTTAGAACACTTATCAAAACGTTTACTAGAATCGTAAAATTTATATTTAGAACACCTAGTATAATTTAGAACACCTAAGAGAACCTCTAGTTTAATTTTATACTATATGCATTTTTAGAACACTTTAGAGAATAAAAAAGTTATTAAATTCAATTATACAATTTATTTAGAACACTTATCAAAACATTTAGTAGAATCTTAAAATTTTAGAACATCTAAAATAACAACTAGTAGAATTTTAAATATACATTTTTTAGAACATTTAAAAGAACAAAAAAGCTATTAAATTCAATTATATATATTTATTTAGAATACTTATCGAAACGCTTTAGTAGAATCTTAAAATTATTATCTAGAATACCTATGAACCTAGTAGAATCTCATATATATGTGTTTCTTCTTTATTAGAACTAAAAAGCTATTAAATTCAATTATTTATATTTTAGTAGGCGTTACAATAAAAATAAAGTTAAAGAAAATTTGTTAAATCCCGTTGCACATACTTCATAAAGTAAATGAGAAAATATCACCCTTTTTTTGAGAAAAAATTACTAAATTCAGTTAAAGATAACTGATTGTATCAACATGTTATTGAATAGATTAAATGATTACATTATGAATGAGATAAAAAAGTTTTTAATTAATTAATTGATTAGTTGAGAAAAATATTAGGTTGATTTTGTTGAATATGGTAGATGAAAGTCAATGTTAATTTAAGGAAATTATTTGAAACATGCATTTATAATTTACATTTATATAAGGAAATATTTTGAAGTATGCATTTATTTTTCAGATAGATATATGTTTCTAAAATGAAATTAAAACAAACCTAGTGAAATATTAACAACCGTCGGATTGATGTTAAATCAAGGGACTACGAAGGTACCGTGGTTTTCTTTTTAAAAAAAGGTTCTCTTTTGAACCATTCCATGTATATATATATATATATATAAATAGATTCTATTATACATATGCCATAGCATGCATGCCTACTTTCAAGATATATTGTGATACTTGTTCCTTGAATTATTGTTGGCTTATAAGCTAGATAGATAACGTATCGGTTATAAGCCTGGTATTGCTAAAACCCTTAGAGAAGGGCATATGAATCTCATTCTTCGAATATAGACCGGGAGTCAGTATTTCTTGATATTGATAGTATTTTGTCATAAACCCAATCATGTGTGATGGGTTAGGAAATACTTTCATGTAATCTTATTTGATTTTATTGATATTAATAAAAGACTTGTTGTTTTTATTACGGGCTTTATCTATTTAAAGTGTTTAAATAAGAAGTTCCATAGTTTAGAGTAAAGATTCTAGAATTATAATGAGATTATAATAATGAGATCTAGAAGATGATAACACTAAACTTAAATAGTTCCCGATCGTAGGATAACTAATTGGGAGTTAGTCAATCCGTAAAGATCGGTACATACTATGCTTGCTTCCTCGGAAGGATGTCTGTTCTCATAGACATTCGTGTGGTGACACTATAGCTAGTATGTAGGTGCTTATTGGAGAATAAGTTCACTGAACGTGACTTGATCTAATGAACGACTAATGGAGTTTACTCACGTGTTAATAGTTGTTCATAAGTTGATGGTGGTACAAGTGTCCTTAGACTTGAGACCGTTAAAGTAATCTTATATACAATGAACTATGTTTTGGTTTAGTTCTAAGTCCTCAAGGGACAATCATTAGTTCTATTCCGGGTATAGGAATTTGTATATGAAGATAGTTAACGATCGATAAAGAATCTACCCCTTTCAGTAAAAGAAAGTGAATATCCTATGATGTTCTTACTATGTTAGTTCTGGAATCTCTGGCCAGAGTAATTGAAGTTAGAAAGAGTTTCTAATTCAAATGAACTAGACATAATGTATAAGAAATTATATGATTAAATTAAATAGGCTTGACACGCGATCCATGCCTTGTATTTAATCGGGATATTGTCGGGTAGTAGGAATTGATTGTACGGTAACCATTTGCTGAATAGGTTTTATATATTCTAAGCAATGAATTCATATTATCCGGATAGTCGTAATATATTCAAAAGTATCACTCACGATGTAGAATAAATATTAATTACTTATGTAATTATATTTAACGAATTAATTAGTAATTCGTATAAATAATAATAAATAGTTTATTATTATTTATTTCTACTACCGACTTAATATTGAACCGAAAGGGTCACACCATAAAAAGGTTAAATATTTATAGATGATGAGAATAATTAATAATGGCTATGAATTATTTATTTATTGAATAAATAATTAATTAGCAATTATTTATAATTTATTAAATGAGATTTAATTGATTATAAATAAATTAAGAAAAGTTCTTAATAATTATTAATTACAAAATTTAGTTTGAGAAATTAAATTTTATGAGAGAATTATTTTCAGAATGAGATTAATAATTAAAAAGGTTTTAATTATTAAATGATTATTTAATTAGATAAAGTAAAGACTTTATTTCTTTAAATATCAAGCATTCCAAGAGTTGGAAGACACACAAGAAACACTTAACAAAAACATCCCAGGGGATTTGAGAGGATCATTGAGAGCTTTTGAAGTTCATCAAAATCATTCCAAATCATTTTAATTATTTTCTCAATTGTTCTTAATCTACTATATGATATTTGATCTTGGTGGATACCATTAGAGCACTCCACACTTGAGGGGTGATTGTTGGAAATCAAAGATACATTCATAACAATCCCAGGAAAGCTATCAAGGTATTTTTCTTGTGTTCATACAATTTTTAAATCTATATACATGATTAATTAGGTTTTTATGCAAGTAAATGTGATTTACGCTTCCGCTACGGCCATAAATTCCTTCAATGGTATCAGAGCATAGGTTGCATGTATATAGATCCCAGAAAAAATTTCGGAATTTTTCAAGCTTGTATGAATTATTTATGAATTTTTGAAGTTCTAGGAGGCTATAATCAAATTAATTACGAATTAATTAATAAATTATTTTTTAAAATAATTTTGATCACTGATATATTTTCTACAAGTGTTGTAGATGTCCCAGAAAAAGTTTCATAATTTTTCCATGGATAGATTATTTATTATTGATTTTTAAAGAGTTTAGAAATTAATAAATAATAATCTGTTTTATAAATATATAAATTATTTATAAAATATCAAGATGGGTAATTATATGATGGGGGCCCAAAAGTTAATGGGCTGGTGGATTGTTAACAGGTGGGTAATTATAATATATATATATATATATATATATATATATATATATATATATATATATATAATACTACCGACACACTGACAGCAAACATTACTGCGCGTGACTGTGCTCCGCGCGTGGGCGTCACGCGCTGGCGGCTCACGCGCCGCGCGTGTAGTGCACGCGCCGGGTCGGGTCAGACGGGTCGGGTCGGATCTCGGGTCGGGTCGGATCTCGGGTCGGGTCGGGTCGGATCTCGGGCCGGGTCGGATGCTGACGTCATCATGACGTCAGCATGACGTCATCACTGCGTAACGCATCTGTTGAATGCGTGACAGAGTAAAAATGGTATTTTTGGCCTGTAACGCATTCTGGTAATGCGTTACAGGGTCTGTAGATGACAGAAATGGCCCTGATTCATATTTTGATTTTTCCCGTTGATCCGTAACTCCGTTTGAGGCGTATAATATATCGTTGGATTCGTTTTTTCGAGACGGATCTAATGGACTGGTCAAATAAATTTTAAAAATTAATTTTAAAATGGTTATAGCTTCCGGAAGTGTTTTAAAGCCCGTTTTAATTGTGTTAAAATGCTTTAAAATACTAATATTGTTTCATATAGATGTTTAACAATGTGTAACATGATATAACATGTTTGCCTATATATATGTGTGCATAGAAATGCCATGAGATAATATATATATAGTTTTATATATCATATATAAAATGCATGTTTGACTTTAGGTTTTAACGAAAACGTTTCGTAACCTAAATAATATAAAATCCCTCATTATTTAATATCAAGTAATAAAATGGCCAATGTCACAACGGGCTTGTGTCGGTCATAGCCTTCCAACATGGTAGAAAGTAATTCTTAGTTTTGAGCTTTGTCGTTTCGTGCTACAGCCGAGGGCTTCGTTTTCAAAAATAGGAATTACTTGTCTATTACATGAGATGCGTATAATTAATTAGAATCCAATTGTCGTTACGTGCTACAGCCGTGGGCTATTGAGATCTTATTAATTTAAAGAGATGTTGGGTCTCACTTGACTTAGAATATTGAATTTAGACGTGCTACAGCCGTGATTCAATGATTCAAGAGGCTAAATGGAATTATGGAATAACATGAGATGTAATTGATAAAGAGTTATCTGCCTATGGAACATTACATAGCGTTTCGTGCTACAGCCGAGGTTATATGATGGAAAGTAGGATCCCTATTCTCAAATGCATTGAGAATGCTTAAGTTATACATTTGAGGGTTGTATAATTTTAATAAAATTGTGGGAGCCACCTATGAATAAAGACCCGATTCATAAGGTGTTATAATAAAATTGGATATCTACTAATGTTGTTATGTATTCACAAATTTCAGATTTATAGATCATGTCTTCTACTCTATCACTCCGTAGCATACTTGATGCGAACAAATTGACTGGTCCCAATTATGCTGATTGGCTTCGAAACCTGAGAATCGTTCTCAGAGCTGAGAAGAAGGATTATGTGCTTGACTCGCCTTTACCTGTACCTCCTTCTGATGATGCACTTTTCCAGGAACGAGAAGTGTATAATGACTGGTTAGATGCTGCTAATGTTGCTCAATGTGTCATGCTAGCATCCATGACACCTGAGTTATAGAAGCAACATGAGAAAATGGATGCTCCTACCATTCTGATACATCTTCAGGAGCTTTATGATGTACAAGGGAGAACCGCTCGATATGATATATCGAAAGAGCTATTCCAATGTAGAATGGCTGAAGGGTCGTCTGTGAATGACCATGTGCTTAAGATGATCAATCTGATTGAGCATCTAGGGCAGTTAGGTTTTGTCATGGATAAGGAGTTATGCCAAGATTTAGTCTTGCAGTCACTCCCGGATTCGTTCTCGCAGTTCGTTATGAACTTTCACATGAACAAGCTGGATGTCAGCTTAGCTGATCTCCACAACATGCTGAAAATTGCTGAGGCGAATTTTCCCTCCAAAAGGGGTTCTGTTCTTATGATCGGTGCCAGTACCTCTACTAAGAGGAAGAGGAACTGGAAGCCGAAGAATAAGAAAAAGGGTGAGAATAAGCCTGTTCCACCAAAGGCTAACCCAAAAAGCAAAGCAGTTTGCTTCCACTGTAACAAGGTGGGACACTGGAAGAGGAACTGCAAGGTTTACCTTGCAGAGTTAAAGAAGAAGAAGGGCAATGAGATTACCGCTTCTGATCCAGGTATGTTCATGATTGAACTAAATATGTCTTTAAGTCAGATTTCTACTTGGGTATTGGATACTGCTTGTGGGTCTCATATTTGCAATTCGTTGCAGGGACTAAAGCACAGTAGATCTCTGGGGGAAGATGAAGTGATTCTATTGATGGGCAATGGAGCAAGAGTTGCTGCTGCAGCTGTAGGATCATTTCCTTTGCATATGCCTACGGGCAAAACTACTGTGTTGAATAAATGTTATTATGTACCATCAATTGTAAGAAATATTGTTTCTATTCCTGTACTTGATTCGGATGGTTTTACATTTATTGTTGAGAATAATAAATGTTTAATTAAAAGAAATAATATTACTTATGGATACGGTACATTACATAATGGTTTGTATATATGTGACTTAGAACATAATTTGTTTCAAATTGAACAACCTAATAATAAAAGAAAAAGAGATAATAAAAATCCAACTTATTTATGGCACTGCAGACTAGGTCATATTAGTGAGAACAGACTTCGCACATTACATAAGGATAAGTTACTAGAACATTTTGATTTTGAATCATATCCTACATGCGAGTCTTGTCTCATGGGTAAAATGACTAAATCTCCATTTACTGGACATGGAGAGAGAGCTGCGGGGTTGTTAGACTTGGTACACACAGATGTATGTGGACCAATGTCAACAAATGCTAGAGGAGGATTTTCATACTTCATTACTTTTACGGATGATCGATCCAGGTTAGGATATGTATATCTTATGAAATACAAATCCGAAGCTTTTGAAAAGTTCAAGGAATATAGAAATGAAGTAGAAAAACAAACCGCACGTAGTATAAAAGTTCTTCGATCAGATCGAGGAGGTGAGTACTTAAGCGGAGAGTTTTTAGGTTATCTTAAAGAAAATGGTATAGTTTCTCAATGGACCCCTCCCTATACTCCACAATTAAATGGAGTATCTGAGAGAAGGAATCGTACTCTATTAGATATGGTGAGGTCCATGATGAGCTTTACTGATCTTTCGGTATCACTATAGGGTTATGCTTTAGAGACGTCAGCGTATTTACTGAACAAGGTGCCTTCTAAATCGGTTCTCACGACCCCACATGAGATGTGGAGTAGGAAGAAACCATGTCTTAAACATGTTAAGGTTTGGGGGTGTCCAGCTTATGTCAAGAAAGTTGAACATGATAAGTTGGAACCTAGATCCGTGAAATGCAGTTTTGTGGGATATCCTAAAGAAGGTCATGGATATTATTTCTATGATCCTTCTGATCAAAGGATATTTGTTTCTAGACACGCACACTTCTTAGAGGAACAGTTCCTCCTTGATAGAAACAGTGGGAGAAATATTGAACTTGATGAAGTTCAAGAACCACAAAATGCAACGATTAGAGAAGAAGTACCTGTTCAGAAAGAACAACCTTCTGTAGAACAACCTTTACGTAAGTCAGAGAGAGTGTCCCGCCCAATCGAAAGATATTACGGGCTTGTCATTGAAAATGATGATGATTTGTCATTTGTTGATGATGAGGACCCTATGACTTATGAAGAGGCTGTGAGTTGTAATGACTCAGAGAAATGGCAGGATGCCATGAAATCCGAAATGGACTCGATGTATATAAACCAAGTGTGGACTTTGGTTGAGGCACCTGAAGGAGTTAAACCCATTGGGTGCAAATGGATATACAAATGAAAGTTAGGAGCAGATGGCCAGGTGGAGACCTATAAGGCCAGGCTTGTGGCAAAAGGATTCAAACAAAAACAAGGGATTGACTTTGATGAAACCTTTTCGCCTGTAGCCTTGCTCAAATCCATTAGGATTTTGCTTGCGATTGCAGCCTACTATGATTACGAGATCTGGCAAATGGACGTAAAGACGGCCTTCCTCAATGGGAAACTTGAAGAGGAAGTGTATATGACACAGCCAGAGGGTTTTGTTTCTAGTGGAAACGAAAATCTAATATGTAGACTGCTGCGAACCATATATGGTTTGAAGCAAGCTTCTCGAAGATGGAACATCCGTTTTGATGAGACAATCAAAGAGTTTGATTTTATCAAAAACTTAGATGAACCATGTGTTTACAAGAAGGTTAGTGGGAGCGCGGTAACATTTCTTATATTGTATGTGGATGACATACTTATAATAGGAAATGATATACCGATGTTACAATCAGTCAAGGTCTGGCTATCAAAGAACTTCACTATGAAGGACTTGGGAGAGGCATCCTATATTTTAGGGATGAAGATCTATAGAGATAGATCTAATCGAACGATTGGCCTATCCCAAGGTACATACATCGATAAAGTGCTAAAACGGTTTAGCATGGAGAACTCGAAAAGAGGTCTCATTCCTATTAGTCATGGGATTACTCTTTCCGAGAAGATGTCTCCAAAGACATATGAGGAAAGGGTGCGCATGAGTAGAATTCCTTATGCCTCGGCAATAGGATCCATCATGTATGCGATGTTATGTACTAGAGCTGATGTTGCTCATTCACTTAGTGTGACGAGCAGATATCAGTCTAACCCAGGTGAAGAACACTGGAAAGCAGTGAAGAACATATTGAAGTACTTGAGAAGGACTAAAGATGTTTTTCTTGTTTTTGGTGGATCTGAATTGAAAATTGAGGGTTATACTGACTCTAGTTTTCAATCAGAAGGCGATGGTAGCAGATCCCAGTCAGGGTATGTATTTACTCTAAATGGGGGAGCGATTAGTTGGAAGAGTTCCAAACAGCCTACAACGGCTGACTCCACAGCGGAAGCAGAATATATAGCTGCATGTGAAGCTACAAAGGAAGCTGTCTGGATGAGGAAATTTGTTTCTGATTTGGGAGTAGTTCCTAGCATTGAGGATCCTATAGTGTTGTATTGTGATAACAACGCTGCGATAGCTCAAGCTAAGGAACCAAGATCCCATAAGAATTCCAAACACGTGTTGCGGCGCTTTCATCTGATTCGAGAGATCATAGAAAGAGGGGATGTCAACATCGTAAGAATTGGCACACATAACAACATAGCGGACCCATTTACTAAGGCATTGTCTCAGGCTCACTTTGATCGACATAGAGATAAGATGGGTATAAGATACCAGAGTGATTGGCTTTAGTACAAGTGGGAGTTTAATAGTATTTTGTCCTAAACCCAATCATGTGTGATGGGTTAGGAAATACTTTCATGTAATCTTATTTGATTTTATTGATATTAATAAAAGACTTGTTGTTTTTATTACGGGCTTTATCTATTTAAAGTGTTTAAATAAGAAGTTCCATAGTTTAGAGTAAAGCTTCTAGAATTATAATGAGATTATAATAATGAGATCTAGAAGATGATAACACTAAACTTAAATAGTTCCCGATCGTAGGATAACTAATAGGGAGTTAGTCAATCCGTAAAGATCGGTACATACTATGCTTACTTCCTCGGAAGGATGTCTGTTCTCATAGACATTCGTGTGGTGACACTATAGCTAGTATGTAGGTGCTTATTGGAGAATAAGTTCACTGAACGTGACTTGATCTAATGAACGACTAATGGAGTTTACTCACGTGTTAATAGTTGTTCATAAGTTGATGGTGGTACAAGTGTCCTTAGACTTGAGACCGTTAAAGTAATCTTATATACAATGAACTATGTTTTGGTTTAGTTCTAAGTCCTCAAGGGACAATCATTAGTTCTATTCCGGGTATAGGAATTTGTGTATGAAGATAGTTAACGATCGATAAAGAATCTACCCCTTTCAGTAAAAGAAAGTGAATATCCTATGATGTTCTTACTATGTTAGTTCTGGAATCTCTGGCCAGAGTAATTGAAGTTAGAAAGTTTCTAATTCAAATGAACTAGACATAATGTATAAGAAATTATATGATTAAATTAAATAGGCTTGACACGCGATCCATGCCTTGTATTTAATTGGGATATTGTCGGGTAGAAGGAATTGATTGTACGGTAACCATTTGCTGAATAGGTTTTATATATTCTAAGCAATGAATTCATATTATCCGGATAGTCGCGATATATTCAAAAGTATCACTCACGATGTAGAATAAATATTAATTACTTATGTAATTATATTTAACGAATTAATTAATAATTCGTATAAGTAATAATAAATAGTTTATTATTATTTATTTCTACTACCGGCTTAATATTGAACCTAAAGGGTCACACCATAAAAAGGTTAAATATTTATAGATGATGAGAATAATTAATAATGGCTATGAATTATTTATTTATTGAATAAATAATTAATTAGCAATTATTTATAATTTATTAAATGAGATTTAATAGATTATAAATAAATTAAGAAAAGTTCTTAATAATTATTAATTACAAAATTTAATTTGAGAAATTAAATTTTATGAGAGAATTATTTTCAGAATGGGATTAATAATTAAAAAAGTTTTAATTATTAAATGATTATTTAATTAGATAAAGTAAAGACTTTATTTCTTTAAATATCAAGCATTTCAAGAGTTGGAAGACACACAAGAAACACTTAACAAAAACATCCCAAGGGATTTGAGAGGATCATTGAGAGCTTTTGAATCAAAATCATTCCAAATCATTTTAATTATTTTCTCAATTGTTCTTAATCTACTATATGATATTTGATCTTGGTGGATACCATTAGAGCACTCCACACTTGAGGGGTGATTGTTGGAAATCAAAGATACATTCATAACAATCCCAGGAAAGCTATCAAGGTATTTTTCTTGTGTTCATACAATTTTTAAATCTATATATATGATTAATTAGGTTTTTATGCAAGTAAATGTGATTTACGCTTCCGCTACGGCCATAAATTCCTTCAGATATGTCGTGATCATTTTCGGAGAAAAATATTTAAGTAAATATTTTTCTATTATTTATGTAATAAATATTATCTTGAACATTCATTTGAACTTTATTTATTCAAAGAATATTATCTTCAATATTCATTTAAAGTCAATTCAATTATCGAATATTATTTCGAATATGCATTTGATAATTATTTCTTCAATGAGTATTATTAACTTGAATATTCATTATTTATTCAATGAATATTATTTCGAATATTCATTTGATAATTATTTCTTCAATAAGTATTATTAATTTGAATATTCATTCAATGAATATTATTTTGAATATTTATTCGGGGTTTATTTTGAGCAACATTAAAACTATTCTTTAAATATTTATGATTTAATAAATATTCTATGAATATTTATTTAATTCTTCTAACTCGTTTTAAAAACGATTTACTTCATTCAAATATTATCTTCGACCCTCGAGTATTATGTAAATTATTCTGAGCCTATTCATTATTATTCTTATCAAGGAAGGTTCTCACCGATTTTATTCTTCATTCAAAGCTATCTTCCAAATTATAAGGGAACCTTACTTGAGAAATGTTATTTATCTTGTTGACTTCCCGGTCATAAATCTTTTGAAACTATTCTTTTCATTCGCAACTTGGTTGCTACTTATTTATTGAATCTTTGTGTACCTTCTCATCATTCGAGGGGTAAGAATGTTGGAACAAGTTGGTATCCATTAACAAGCATCAGCTTGGGAAATATTGGTGAATTTTCCTTTCCAACTAGATACGACTACTTTGTAGAGTCTTATCAACAAGTATTATACTTGGGGAAAGGGGGACGAACTTTACGTTCAGAGTCCAGGATTCTATTCGAACTAGGAGTTGTGTAAGAGACCGAGTAGCGCCGGTCCATCCCATTTGGCCCAACCGTTGGCCGGGGAGATCTAATAGGGCGGTAGACAAGTAAATCCGTCAGCTCTTCCTTCTACCGGTAGTAAATCTAATTTGAGCTGTACAATCTGCGACTGATCATCGTAAGGATTGGAAAAGCGGGCTCGGTGAATACTCCAGCATTAGTTCATCATTCAAATTATTTATTTTCTGCAACATGAGATATCCCTCTTGTTGATAGGGTTTGAATACTGATCAGAACTGAAAGTACCTTTGCTTACCTTGCAACGTTATCTTTTACATTATACTGGTACTATCTTCGTAAATGCATGGCATATGGTTTCATCGATATTGTTGACTTGTTATATATATTTTGTTCAGTCATATATTACTGTTGGTGGGCTGTTGCTCACCCTTGCTCTATTATTATATCACAACAACAGCTAGAGAAGATAGACGTCCAAGGAACACTTGGCGCAAGAGCGTGGGAGCCGTCAGAGAGTGACTCGCTGATATAGCTACCATTGTTGAGGAGGAAGCTATTGATAGGCTAGTTTTCCGCTTTTAAGCATCGGATATATTTATCCATATAACTTATGTAAATGGATGGCAAAGAGCATGTAAGTTAAATTCTTTTGGGTTGTAATAACTCAACTTGTGATTAATAATATTTGATTGTTACTCTGACTTTAACTCTGGGACTATAACTGGTGTGTTTTATGTTGTTGTTTTGGGTTACAAGGTTGTAATTTAATTTATGTTGGTTTTGAGGATGGAGATTGAGTCCGTAACGACCGGATCCCCGATCCTGGATTTGGGGCTGTTACAGAAATGGTATCAGAGTGTTACGTTATAAACCCCAGAGATGACGCGACGTTAAAACGATAAATTCACTAAGATAATAAGAACTCTTGCCAAGTTCATAGTCGGACTATTTAATGTAGTATTGACATATAAAACCCTAATGGGAACTCTTAAATATCATGATAGTAACTTAGCTCGAAATCGTATCGACGAGTAAGGCGACGGACCTTGAGGCTTATGAGCAATAGCACGAGGATGCTTTATTATATGTTGACTATCAGCTTGAAGACTCGATAGAGTACCCTACTGAGGACCCGAAGGAGGTTCCAGCTAAGGAGCAGAATCCTGTTAGGGATAAAGAGTTTACCCTTGAGGAAATGAGGGCTGCAGCCAGAGTGACTATAAGAGTTAAAGTATAGTGCTCAGAGAAGTGAGTATAAAGAACTGAGATATTATTAGGAGATCTGAAGATGCATATTGAATTCATAGAATTCATAGCCGGACTACCGGGTGTAGTACCAGCAAGTCAGACGGATTGGACAAATAACTTGAGATCTTATATGGGGATAGATAAGAATCCTTAGAGACTTTCAGATTAATGAGTAAAGAGTTAGAATGATGCAAGACATCGATATAGGACAGGGAGCAGAGTCTCCAGGAGTAGTTGAAAAAGAGGCAGCAAGTGCCATATCATTTGATAAATGAATTAGTGGGAATGTTGATAAGATAATTCGCCATGAAAAGGCAAATTTCATAGGTTATAATTATGAAGTCAAATTGAGATTGATAAGGTGGTTTGATTCAGAGAAATGTTCATTTTATAGATGGATCAACGACATTGGAAAGTGATGGCATGATTGGATAAAGTTATATAAGGAAGTAATAATCGAGACTATGATCTCAGAACCTGCAAGTGGAAAGACTAGTGAGTCTATGATAACTCGTAATAAACCATTGTCAGGGACTAAGTATATGTTTATTTCAACTCAGTGAAATGATGAACCAGAAACATTAGATGCATGTGGTTTAGAGGAATATTAAATTCTTTCTTTTCCTTGAATGGATGATAGTAATTACATTAAGTTTACTCCAATGCTGAATCATAAATGGATCAAGTAATACGATCAGTGGTTAAGAGGTAATGGAGAATGTTTTGAGATGAAACTTGGAAAAAAAGCAAGTGCATGCCAAGTTCTCTAAGTATGAATTTTGATAAAATAGAGTTCAGTTATTAGGACATACGATCAATAGTGAGTAGTGATTGGTTGACCCCGCCGAGGAAAGGCAGTTTCAATTGTGAAAGGCCAACCACACCAACTAAGGAAAATGTGAGAAAATCTTCCTGGAGCTAAAGAGGAAATTGGAGGTGACCCAGCATTGTCATTGCCTAATGGAAGAAGGAAGACTTCGTGATATATTATGATGCACCTCATATAGGTTTAGGGCTGTGCTTATGCAGCACGGCAGAGTAATTGCGGATGCATTCGAACAGCACGGTTCACCAGATTCGGATGGCCTTGATAGTGCCAATATTGGGGAACGACTAACCCCGACGATAGTGGTCCTTCTGAGACTAATGGTTAGATAGACTGACATTTGGTAGTATCGATTATTAGGACGTATATGTATCAGGAAGATGTGACATGTTTCCGTTTGAAATTTCTGATTTCCCTTCTATGGGATGTATATATTTGATTCCTTTCCAGCGGTTAAACTTCCAACTTTATGTCGATCATTCCGTTATTATAACTACATACGATTCTACCTGCTTGGATGTTCATAGAACTTTTCTTTAGGTTTTGAAATGGATCTTCTTAGTATTACCAGTGGGTGGATAGGTTAACCAAGATTTTCCTGATTCTGGAAAGAAATCCAACAAATTTTGGTAAACCTTGTCTTTCTGATTATTGGAGAATGTCACTAAAGAGAGTGGAAACTAGAGTGAACCCTACGGATTGGGTAAGGTAGCCGCTATATGGGTGATGGACAGACCCTGATTATTACAATTAATTGAAGAGATAAAACGGCGAAGTTGAGATTGGACGATAAGAAAGGAAATGTATTTAAGAACCAAAACGGACTGAGAAATTCCGGGATTGACTCAAATAAAAAGGCTATTATGCCAAGAGTGTTAAGCTTATGCATCATGTGGGATTGATAAGAGAAATTGAAAAGATAAAAATACAAGAAAGGTGCCCAGAGACGGTACTGAGAAGTCGATTGAGACTTATATGGAGTAAAATTTTTGAGAAGATCAGAAGGTATCGAGAAAGAGGGATGAACGAAGAGTGGCAGTGCTCAAGTTGAGTGACTATGCTACTCTGGTACATAAGATTTGCGGTGTAAAGGAAAGCAGTGAACAAATACAAATACAAAAAAAGGGAGAAGAGGTTTAAGAGTACGCGGGAAAAAGCATATTGATAAGCGTAACCTACCCTAGATAAGTTATCTTCGCTATGGACGAAGGAGGCACTATGCCAGGAAATTGATAGAAAAGTAATGCCATTAGCTAACCCTAAACTCACATATTGTAGTGCGGCCATTTTGGTCCATGTCGTGAAGAATTATAAAGTGATTAGACCAGCAATGTAAGGACAAAGCGGGGTTGCTTCTAACCAAGCGCCAACCGCGAGAGCTTTTGATATAAAGTGAAGTGATTCGATGTATATGATTGACCAGCTTAGGAACTAGAAAAAAAAAAGTAAAATGGAATTGAGGATAGAATATCCATAATTTAAGATAAACCCTGGGGATGCACAAAGAATGACATTACCCCTAATAAAGACATTATGAATTCAGATGATATAAGTTATATTAGCTAAGGCAACAATAATCTTTAAGGAGTTTCGGAAAGTACATAGACAGAATTGTTATAGGATCGATTAAGGATATGTTGATATACCCTGTACCTAGAAAATACAAGAGTAATGATGAGGATGACCTAAGAAACCTTACAAGAAAAAGGGTAATATTCTAAATTTCAAAATAGAAGTTTGGTAGAGAATGTATGACACAATAACAATAATGCCAGGCGAGGCATGTGTGAGACCATGAGGAAGTATGGGATTGAACCAAATAAAGGTTGAGATTATCCTAAAACAAGAAAGAACTAAGAGAATAAATATCCTAGGTATGATTGAGAGTAATTGTGATAAAGTTCCCACGGAAAGGTGGAAGCAATGGCTAATGAAAAAAGACTGATAGATATATTTTTCTCCTTCAGGAGCTTAAGGGAGAATGCTTTCACCCAACAGTGATGGGAATGAGGTAGAAAAATTTGAGTTAGAATATATCCACAGAACATTGATTACAAGAAATTATTATTTTCAGGAAAGGCCAATGAGGTGGCCGACACTCTATGTATAGAAGAGTAATTACAAATGCTCATACCGAAGAAATAGAATGATATTTGGAAGAACCTTGAAGGTCATATCGGAGTGGAGGAATTTACATTCCTTCTGATGATTGTGCAAGAATCGACGGTAAAAATAGTTTAAGTAAAGATTCGATTCCTGATGGCTTCTTAACCATATTACATACCTTAGAAGGTCCCATTTTGAGGTAAACCAGGACCATAATACGAAATTGATTACGTAAACCGCTAAGTTTCCAGTCTTCTACTGAAGATATCTGATTAAAAATTTCATCAACCAGACGTAGCTACGATGCTTAAAGCTCTTCTGCAATTTTATCTGCTTCGTGTAATATCTACATCAAGTTCAGGAAGTATTCCTGGTGGATGAGGGATAGTGATTAGTTTGTCCTCCTAGAGGATTTTGATCTGACAATTATGAAACCCGTATGGTTAGCTATTAAAGCACTACGTAAACAGCAAACGATGGTGATTCAACAATGGTCTACATTAATATAGTGGTGATTCTAGGTGTTATAGTTTGATACTGCATGATGATTTTATCTTCCAATCCTTTTGTAGCTTAGTGGATGTCATTGCAATTACTCACCAGTTTTTGATGTTACAGCATTTCCAATGCTAGTGCTAATATATATATATATATTGACTATTGATAATGATATGGACTTTCGACATTATAATTATACCAATGGAGACGACCATGGACAATTGTAGGCCATGGAAAAATGGATACCCCTTGATAGTAAACTAGATGTAAAATTTAATATTATCTGAAGAACATGCATTGTGTTGATGAGTGGATTTCGTAACAACTTTTGAGAGGTTTACGATGAGTTACAAAGGCTAATGATCTACTAATCTACAGAGAATGGTGGTTTTTTGTGGGGGTTGAACTGAGCTCGAGAGCGTTTACAAGAATCTCACGAGTTCCCTTGAGGCTTGTGTCGTGTGTTCTCAAGAATCTCGTAGGTGTCTATTGCGAGGCTTGTAAAACATGTTCTCAAGGTTCCTACGTACCCTGGTTTATATAGGGATCAAGTTCACGTAGTCCTTTTTAGACTAGAAGTCTGGTTAAGCAGCAATATTCTAGGTTCCTAATTCATGGGGAACTCCTTTTCTCCAGATTCAGCCACGAATAGGCGACCTAAGTCGAGTAGAACTCATGTTCTAGCCCGGCTAGGAGTGTTTTTACTAGTTCTAGTTCTATTAGATGTATTCAAGGATCATCTGCGTCCAAGGAATACATTCCAATAAGGAGTTGATGTTCATAACTTGCTCTCAAAGAATAGGAGGCTTAATCATACTATAAATCTGCTGGTATAAATCTGTTCTCGTATAGGAAGCTGTCTCTCAAGAACCTGTCTCCCGGGAAGCTGTCTGCAGGAAGCTGTCTCTCGGGAACCTGTCTACAGGAACTTGTCTCTCGGAAACCTGAACCTGTCCAAATCCATTTTACATGCTATTTGGCCCCATTTATCTTAAGGGACCTCAATCATAACCCATATTAATCATACGGATTGGATCTTTAAGCCCAATGGGCCTAAATCTAGCCCATTGAGATTTTGGGCACAACACATTGCATGATTAGGCATCACCCAATAAGATCTAATTGGTGATCAGAAAGATGGTAATATAGATGATTTCAAACTCATTTGCGCTGGGATTGAAACCCAGTCTGAAATTGAAATATTAGATGTTTATGAAAGAGGAGAATGTCCTTTGTACTGCGGGTTCAATTTTCCAAGACACTCAACAAACATTACTACCACTAGCCTGTCGCTTGTCGTGTGGCCCGTCTGCTGACACTTGTAACAAGCATTTTTTTCTCTGCTATAACCCTGTAGCATGTGCCACTCTCCTCTCCATTGTAGCAAGAATTTTTAGCAGCACCACCTTCCTCACCAGAACGACCACTAACTTTTCTTTCATTATTTAAACCCTGTGTGGTTAAAGACACATTTCAAACTGTTTTAGTAGGCCAGCACCTTTTGTCTTTCTTCTCTCTGTTGCAGCTCTTTGCCACACTACATCTTTTTTTTAATACCAATTAAACCAGCCTCTTCAGAAGTATCAGAAATAGTTCATTTGAAGAACTACTCCGCAGACACCTAGCAGTTTATTTCAGCCATTGTTGCTCCGTTGTAATTTTGCTAATAATAGCCAAGTAAAATGTTGTAATGGGTGAATTGTAAAATTATATTTCAATTTTAGTTGCTTAATGAGTGATGGATTGTTTGTGCATTGTGTGTGGTTTATGTAATCCTCTCATTGACATGTTTCATCATTCATATGTGTTAGTCACTCACACTTGTTTCATATATTTGCATTTTATCGTTAGCCTCGGTCACTAAACTTGTCATGTCACGACAGTTAGGCCTGTCAACAGATCGGATCACCCTAAATCCATATCCGAATCCGTTAAGATTTTTTGGATTCGGATCTGATCGGATCGGGAATTGGATATTTTTTAGGTTAATCCATATCCGATCCGTTCAGATTTCGGGTTATCGGATCGGACCTCGATCCGTTTAATAAATTTTAATCATATAATTTTTATTTATTTTTTTAATTTAAAAAATAATTTTTTTTTAATTTTTTGACAAAATAAAAATAAAAATAAAAATTATAACATATATATTGACAAATACAAATTTATATTCCAAAAAAAATATTATTTATATAAAATTTTATATATTATATATGATATATATATATATTTAATATATATTATATATTACATAAATATATAAAATATTTAATAAATATAATATATTAGGATCAGATCGCTATCGGATCGGATCATACAAAATCCATATCCGCTCGTTATCGGATCGGACCCTTATTAGATCAGATCATTAATGGGTCAGATTTTTTTGGAAGGATCCATACCCACTAATTTAGCATCGGAACGGATCAGGTCGGATATCCGATCCATTGACAGACCTTGTCACCTGACACATTGTTAAACCATTTCTCATCAAAGGTTAAGTGGTTGAGCTATGTTATCTATAAAAAGGAAAATGGTTTAGAAACTTCATTATGTGAATATGATTGCTATTTTTGCATCCAAAAATGCAAAGTGTGTTATATTTAAATAAAATAATGAGATCATTTTATATATTATGTCAGTAGTCTGTTCTATAAATAAATTTTAATTGTATATTTTGTTTGTGAAAAAATTTAGGTCCTCTAATTTAGGTTCGCCTTAAGTGCATTAAGTTAAAAAAAAGTTTTTAATAGAAATAATTATAATTTGCATGCTTAAAAAGCACAAAGGCATTTTATATTTTTTCAAAAACTGAATAATCCTGTCAAGCACATAAAAAAGATTAAAACTTATTTTGGAAGAACTATGTGATAAAACACTATGCAACTAAAAAAGGAAAATATACAAATCAAGAAAACTACAAAAATATATGTAGTTTGCAATTTTATATCACAGCCTAAAGATTTGGCTAAACCCTTCTTCTATCTGACTAAGCGGGCATCACAGTATCAAATAAACTATGAAAAACAACGTGATTGTACTTGGTGTTGTGTTGGATATCAATTAATTTAGAGTAAAGTGCACTTTGTGTACCTGAACTTTGGCCAAGACACCACTTGAAATACCATGGTTTCAAATATACCACGGGCAATACTGAAAAAACTAATTACTTAAACTTAGTGTAAAGTCGTCTATCTGTGCCTAACGTCGTTAATTAGTCAGGGGTAAAGAAGTCTTTTCACAGCTGGCTTATCTCCATCATCTTCCCCATCATATTCAGCAACAACATCATCGTAATCACAGGTTGCAGACCCCTCAACAAAATCAAACGCAAGACGTTCATCCATTGGATTCTCACTATTAGCAGGTTCTTCATTCGCTGGACTTGTTTTCTTCCTTAAGAATGTGTTCACACCAAGATCTGGTAGCAGCTTTGTCCGTCTCGGATAACGAAGGTTCTTGGCTAATTTTCGATAATATATTCTAGTGTTTGAATGTGCCAAATACAATACTCTACCACGTTCACTTAAACATCTTATTTGTCTTGGAGCTCTGATAAATTGGCCAAACGACATTCCATGACCCGGTGCAATCAGAGAATACAGATAACAAGATGAGGATATGCTTTCCATGTCTTATCTCCCTAAATTAACTCTCTCGTCTACGCGAATAAAGAAATTAAGTATTACAACAATTATTTGGACTTAGAACAGAGTTTCCATCAAACCATTGGTGTGTCACATATAGAATTTTAAAATTAATTCCTTTTATTGCACAAGATGGCACCTGGTGTGAAAAGCATTCTTATATATGTTCCTCTAATATATCGTCTTGAATTCATCAAGTTTAATTAGAGGAGCAATACAAACTCCAAGCTCTTCAGAAAAATCATCAATAACCTCCACCATTTCTTCTAGTTTTTTCTGTATTTTTGTTCTTGCCTTGTCAATCAACAACTTTCTTGCATCAAATGCAGGGGGAGCAGAGAAAAAATTATTTAAATTCTTACCTTGAGTGGAAATCTTAGCATTCTGTTTAACAATTCCATATCCCTGATTATATTTAACCTCTAATTTACCATTGGGACCCAATTACTTCTCTTTCTCTGGGAGTTGTATGACACATATCAACCTTTAATTTCTTAGGATTGCAGGTCTGTCGCGCCTGAGGGCAATGTGCCAATTAGAGATCATATGCTTCCCATTAGTGTTAGTTATACTGATTTCATTCGGCTGACGAACCAAATTAGCAGATTTAGCTTTAGACCCATGACCTCCGGTGAAAAGACAAATTAGAATTAGACTCAGATCCATGACCAGGATGAATTCCTTGGACCGTCTTTCCAGTGAAACATGAAGCAGCGGTAGGAATATGTGCTCCATTATACCCATGACCTCCATACCTATTATCGGGTGGATTTTTTTCTTGTCTATAGATTTTATGTATTTAGAGAGACAGAGACAGAGAGACGGGAAGAGAGAGAGAGAAAAAAAAAGATGCTGTAAAAGAGAGGTGCTGGCGTGCTGCAAAGATGTAGATGTGAAAAGACTACTTTACCCCTGATCATTTAACGGAGTTAGTATCAAATAGACGGTAGTACAATAACTGTAAGTAATTAGTTTGTTCAGTATTGCCCGTGGCAGATTTGAAACCATGGTATTTCAAGTGGTGTCTTGGCCAAAGTTCAGGTACACAAAGTGCACTTTACTAATTAATTTATTTTTGCATATCACTTCGCGCTCGAAATCGAACCCCTGTGCTCCGCTAGTTTGCTGTGATAAAGAGTCAAACATTGAGGACTTGAAATGGCGCCACCAAATTCGGGCTTGGGTCCTTGCTATGCTTAGAAAATTTCTGTAAATTCTTATAAGCTGCCATGCAATCGGCTTTTAGGTCCCGTTTGGTACTTATTTCAGTAAAGTATGTAAAAGGTTATTTGGTAAATTTTAAAAACAACTTTTATGAAAAGTGTTTTTGGCTGAAAAGCTGTTTTTAGAGAAAACAAGTTCCCCATGCTTATTTCAGAAAAGCATGTAAAAGGTTGTTTGGTAAACTTTAAAGCATTTTTTTATGAAAAGTGTCCCCATGCTTTTAGAGAAAACATGTCCCCCATGCTTTTGAAAAAAAGTTATTTTTCAGCTTTTGCTGAAAGCAGTTACTAATATCAACATAAATCTCACCAAAAACATTATTTTTTAAAAAATAATATGCAAAACATGTACATATCAAAAATATTACCAAAAAGTTATCTGATTTTCGCAACCGCACTTATTTTAACTACACTTTTTACAACAGCATAGCAGTTTTTAACAGCAATTTCAAACAGAAAGTCTACTAACATTATAATATACTAACTTATAACCCGTACAATGCATAGCAGTTTTTAACAGCAATTTCAAACAGAGAGTCTACTAACATTATAATATACTAACTTATAACCCGTGCATTGTACGGGTTACTTTTGATATGTAAATTTTTTTATTTTATGTTATAATTATATTTTTATATAATTGTTATTTTCAATAATTATTATAATTTAAAATATATAAATTATTATAATTTAATTAATAATGTGTATGGTTTAAAAATTATATTATGAAATTTTAAATTAAATATATCGTTGATGGAATTCGATCTTGAATCTTTACTAAAGTAATTTAGTCATATAAAATATTTAAGCATTAGATCCAAATGTTCTTATTTATTACTAAAAATCTATGGTTATTATTCTTTGGATAGGGATTTTTGTTAGATAGTTTGTTAGTGATTGGAAATATAGTTTATTAGTGACCGAAAGATGTGGTGTGATATTTTTGGGTATATATTAATGATTGCAAGATTAATTTTTTAATTAAAAGGTAACGTGTTTTAATTAAAAATGAAAAATTAATGATTGAAAGATACAATATTTTAGATGTTTATAAATGATAATATCTTCATGTCTTTTCAATTAATTATCATTAATTACATTTTTTTTAATAATTAGGATAATCAAACCGAAAATCAAACCAACAAACTTTTAATATTTCGAATTTAATATAATAGTATACATATAGATAGATCGATAGATAGGTAAGATGCTGAAATTATATTTAAAGTATTTATTCATTATTTTTAAAACTTATTACGATTCCAGTATTCCAGTATGGCCGTAGTTGCAGAGTATCAAAACAAATTCACTTATCATTTCCCAATAAAAACAATTCATTAGACTAATCTACTCTTTTTAGAAAATAATAACTAGATGTCTTACAAGTTACAAATGATAAAAATCTTGGCAGCGAGAATCGAAACTAAAATAAAAAAAAAACTAAAAGAAAAATATTTATCACTTAAATTTTTTTCGTCCAAAACATGGTAAGGAACTAAGGATAACTCAAAAAAAAAAAAAAATGCGTTCCTCAAATTTAATTCTACTCCTTCAACTTCATTCATTCTTTTCTCCTAAACTAATCATTATTTTTAACAATGATTGTAATCGGTCAAATTCAAACATTTATGAATTGAGGATATATATATATATATATATATATATATATATATATATATATATATATATATATATATATATATGTTGGGTAGCACTACATGGAGAACCATCTTATGTGAATAATCGTGGAAAATAACCTTATTTTTTATGATTCTATGGCAGAACCAAAATTTTTCAAAAAAAAAAAAAAAAAAATTCGCCGCCATATCACTGCTATTATGTTATCAGTTGACGTGGCACTGTCACGCCATCGATGACGACAACCCTGTTGATGTGACAGTACCACGTCATCAATGCTGATGTGGAAATGCCACGTCATCGATGACGTCATCATTGATGTCGTGACACTACCATGTCAGCAGTGATGATGTGGTAGGTGACGTGGCACTGCCACGTCAGCAGGGTTACCACGTCAGCATTTGGTGCAAAATTTTGTTTTTTTAGAACAAAAGAAAATTGGTCTTTTTTTTATAGAACCATTAAAATAGAATTTTGGTTCTGTCATAGAATCAGAAATTAAAGGTTCGCCAAACATCGATGGTCCAAAGTCCAAATCCTAATAAAATTGATTTTGTTAAGCGGTGAGTCCTTTTGGTGGATTGGGCCTGACTGAGGCACAAAACTATTATCGTTTATAACGACATCACAAAAGCTGAGCTGGGTTTGATTCGTATGCAATTGGGGAAACTGTCTGAACTCTAAACAGCAACAAACAATGGGCATCCTCTTGTCTAAGTGGAGATCTCTTCCCGTTCTTCCCGAAGACATAATCAAAGATGAGATTCTTACCAGATTACCAGTGAAATCACTTGTGAGATTCAGGTGTGTCTGTAAATCTTGGCAATATCTGCTTTCATGCGACCCTTGTTTTGCCAAATCTCATCTTGCTCGAACTTCAATGGATTCCAATAATACAAGACTCATTGTTAAGTATCGTTACTACAAGCGCAAAATTAACCTCTTAAATTCACATTACTTGAGGGTAGCTGGTTCTGTTAATGGATTAGTATGTGTTTATCATCTCTTGCCCAATTGCATACCCTTAATCGGAATATGGAACCCTGCTACAAGTCAGTATAAGGAGATCTTTACTCCCTTCAATGCATCTCATATTCCAGGTAATTCTTATATCTCTATAGGGTTTGGTTATGATCCCGTTACGGATGATTATAAAGTTATCCTTATTATTATGTCTTATGATTGCCTGTTACCTTTAGTAGCTGATGTTTACTCTTGTAATGCTGAATCTTGGGGTAACCAAAGTGTTAAGTCTAGTTTTTTGTTACGAGGTGTTCTTTCTGCATGGCCCACAGTTGTCCATGGACGTCCTTATTGGTATAATCATCGTGTCGAATCCCCCGACCATTATTCTGTAATCTACTTTGATGTCCAACATGAGGTTTATAAGTTGTTGCCTGGCATCAAATATGTCATGGCAACCACACAGAGAAGGGTTCTGGTGAATTTGAGGGATTCTCTTGCTATGATGTTTGATTATACTCCCCCTAATATTTCCAGATCAGTAGATGTTTATATTTTCAATGAAAGATCGGGTGATTGGAGTAAGAGCTACACAGTCACATCAATCAAAATACCTAAGAATATGGAATTATTTTATTCCTTTAGTAACGGTGATTTACTATTTAGGAGAAACAACTATCTCAAATTACTTACTATCAGTCATGAATCCCATGGAATCAACATGCTCGACAATGAAATTTATGACTATGATAACCCTCTTTTTAAATACTATTGCTCATATAGCTACGGTTACATAGAGAGTCTAGTTTCTGTCAAGGGAATGAACCCAATGCATGTTAGTGAAGTTGAATCTGATATTATAGTTATCGACAGGAGTTTTGTTCAATACTTCTCTGTTGTACCTTTTTCTGTGAAATTAAGAGACAAGTTGGATCGATAGGTGTTATAGTTTGATACTGCATGATGATTTTATCTTCCAATCCTTTTTTAGCTTAGTGGATGTCATTGCAATTACTCACCAGTGTTTGATGTTACAGCATGTCCAATGCTATTGCTAATAAATTTCTATTGATAATGATATGGACTTTCGACATTATAATTATACCAATGGAGAGGACCATGGACAAATGTAGGCCATGGAAAAATGGATACCCCATCATAGTAAACTAGATGTAAAATTTAATATTATCCGAAGAACATGCATTGCACGAGTAGACATCACCCAATAAGATCTAATTGGTGATCCGAAAGACGGTAGTATAGATGATTTCATACTCATTTGTGCTGGGATTGAAACCCAGTCTGAAATTGTACTATTAGATGTTTATGAAAGAGGAGAATGTCCTTTGTACTGCGGGTTCAATTTTCCAAGACACTCAACAAACATTACTACCACTACCACCAGCCTGTCGCTAGCCGTGTGACCCGTCTGCTGACACTTGTAACAAGCATTTTTTTCTCTGCTATAACCCTGTAGCATGTGCCACACTCCTCTCCGTTGTAGCAAGAATTTTTAGCAGCACCACCTTGCTCACCAGAATGACCACTAACTTTTCTTTCATTATTAAAACCCTGTGTGGTTAAAGACACCTTTCAAACTGTTTTAGTAGACCAGCACCTTTTCTCTTTCTTCTCTCTGTTGCAGCTCTTTGCCACAATACATCTTTCTCTTTAATGCCAATTGAACCAGCCTCTTCAGAAGTATCAGAAATAGTTTTATTTGAAGAACTACTCCACAGACACCTAGCAGTTTATTTCAGCCATTGTTGCTCCGTTGTAATTTTGCTAATAATAGCCAAGTAAAATGCTGTAATGGGTGAATTGTAAAAATTATATTAAAATTTTAGTTGCTTAATGAGTGATGGATTGTTTGTGCATTGTGTGTGGTTTATGTAATCCTCTCATTGACATGTTTCATCACTCATACGTGTTAGTCACTCGCACTTGTTACATATATTTGCATTTAATCGTTATTCTCGGTCACTAAACTTGTCATGTCACCTGACAGGCTGACACATGAAAGGGAAATGGTTTATAAACTTCATTATGTGAATTTGATTGATATTTTTGCATTCAAAAATGTTAAGTGTGTTCTATTTAAATAAAATAATGAGATTATTTTACATATTATGTCAGTATGTTTTATAAATAAATTTCAAGTGTATGTTTTGTTTGTGAAAAAATTTAGGCCCTGTAATAGGTTAGGTTCGCCTTAAGTGCAGTAAGTTAAAAAAAGTTTTTAATAGAAATAATTTAATTTGCATGCTTAAAAAGTACAAAGGCATTTTATATTTTCGCAAAAACTAAATAATCCTGTCAAGCACATAAAAAAGATTAAAACTTATTTTGGAAGAACTATGTGATAAAACACTATGCAACTAAAAAAAGAAAAATATATAAATCAAGAAAACTACAAAAATATATACAGTTTGAAATTTTATATCACAACCTAAATATTTGGCTAAACCCTTCTTCTATCTGACTAAGCGTCGGTAGGGGTGAGCAACGGGGTCCAACCCGACCCGAACCGACCCGAATCGAACCGAACCTGAAAGAATCGAGAACCGAAAAGAACAATTTTCAGAACCGAACTGGACCCGAAATTGTGATGGAACCGAACCGGACCCGAACCGTGAATTACGGTTCGGTTCGGTTCCAACCCGAAAGAACCGAAATGTATATATATATATATATTAATATATAATTAATAATATATATTTTGTATATTATTTAAATGTATATATATATATATTAATATATAATTAATAATATATATTAATAATATATATTTAGTATATTATTTAAATGTATTATATAATTTCGGTTCGGTTCGGTTCGGTTCTTTCGGATTTTGAATGTCAAGAACCGAATCGAATCGAGAACTGAACTTTTCTCAATTTTGGGAACCGAACCGGACCCGAATTATAA
Source organism: Saposhnikovia divaricata (assembly GCA_036435485.1). NCBI lineage: Eukaryota > Viridiplantae > Streptophyta > Magnoliopsida > Apiales > Apiaceae > Saposhnikovia > Saposhnikovia divaricata. The sequence goes on along the minus strand of CM071594.1, from coordinate 44,967,111 downwards.
AAAACCCGAACCAGACCCGAAATTTCGGTTCGATTCGGTTCCCGATTCTAACCCGAAAAATGCTCACTCCTACTAAGCGGGCATCATAGTATCAAATAAACTATGAAAAACAACGTGATTGTAGTTGGTGTTGTGTTGGATATAAAAACACAACACAACGTACTCAGTATATCCCGCATGAGTAGGGTCTGAGGGGGGTAGGATGTACGCAATCATGCCCCTACACAAAGGTAAAGAGATTGTTTCCGGTTTTTTGACCCCCGGCAGGAGTCGAACCCGTGACCTCACGGTTCACGCTCAAAATCGAACCCCGGTGCTCCGCTAGTTTGCTGTGATAAAGTATCAAACATTGAGGACTTGAAATGGCGCCACCAAATCCGGGCTTGGTTCCTTGCAATGCTTAGAAAATTTCTGTAAATTCTTATAAGCTGCCACGTAACCGGCTTTTAGGTCCCGTTTAGTATTGCTATTGTTGACAACACTAACAGCTTATTTCTAAAAAACATGTAAAAGGTTGTTTGGTAAACTTTAAAGCATTTTTATGAAAAGTGATTTTGGCTGAAAAGCTGCCTTTAAAAAAAACAAGTTCCCCATTCTTTTGAAAAAGGCTGCTTTTCAGCTTTTACTGAAAGCAGTTACTAATATCAACATCAAACCTAACCAAAAACATTAGTTTTAAAAAAATAATATACAAAACATATATATATAAAAAATATTAACAAACGGTTATCTGATTTTCGCAACAGCACTTATTTAATAACATTTTTTTCAACAGCACAACAGTTTTGAACAGCAATCTCAAACAGAGAGTCTACTAACTTTATAATATACTAGCTTGTGAGACAGTCTTTTTCTTTTAGGTTTTGGTGATTTGTCAAAATACGAAAATGAAAATTAAATTAGGTATAGGAAGTTACTAGCTAATATAGTAATTCCTGCCCTAGGATTATTCAATGTGACATTAACGAATAACGAGTCAAATTGACAAAAAACGTTTTCTCTTACCTAATCATTTAATTTAGATAAGGTATATCCGTGCAATGATATATCCTAGTCTAGATTTTATATGGTACATTTTAAAGGCAAAATCCAGTTGGCACAAAAATTGATATATTCCCGAACACTGATTTTTACGTACTAAAAATAAGAGATTTATTCAAAACAGTGTTCATTTCAAATGATTTATCCTCAGATATATTCAATATATTTTCCAAAGGATTATTTTCAAAAGTGCCTTATTTATTGACTTGCCGAAATGACAAAAACAGATTTTATCCCGAACCCCTAATAGTTTTTCATTTAATTGGATAAAATAGTAAAATATTCAAAATAAATATTTCGAGGACTTCATGGTCAGTATTATTTGAGGAATATTATGTTTGAATATATTTCAAGTCAAAACCTTAGCCAAAACGTCGACAAGTTACGACAAACGGCTAATGTATTTTATTCTGTCGCGTAAGGACATTTAAAAAGAATTTTAGAAAAAAGTTTCATGATTTTATGAGAACATTTTTCCGGAACCCCCTAAAATCGTTTCGGTTTTTATTTCAGGATTCGCGAAAAGTCGTCCAAATATATGGAAACTTATGGGTCGACTTTGACCATAATTTTCATATAATATTTGAAGACTTTTTGCTTTGGTCTCATATTTTTCCAAATTATTTTAAAGAAAATCAAACGAAGTGGGTTTGTCGCGTAGTTACGTATTTATCGGCTAATTACGTACTAACAAAAGCTTCCTATATTATATAATTGTTATTCCTACATGTTTGCTGATTATTTTATGTAACTTGGTGACCAAGTTGGGTGAATTTCTAGGTTGCTTCCTTTTCCTCTTGTCCATTAGTAGCTTGCTCCATTTTTTGGTCATTAACCATTCTTTTTGCCTATAAATACCAAGCCATTTCCACTCATTTCTCCCAAGCCCTAAGAGCCAAAGAAATGCTGCTAAATACTCTCTAGATATACACCATATCCCAGATTTTATTTGCTCCAAAAAGTATTTAGCAAACAAGCTTCAATCTTCATCTTGTATTCCTCTTTTAAGCTTGTTTTCACCACATTTCTTCACCCAAAACCTACCTCTCGGCCATACCTTCTTGGGCAGTCCTTTAGCTCATTTCTTGCATCCCTTGAAGAGTTCTTTCAAGTGTCTTTGAGTCACTTTTCATACCTCCTTGAATATCTTTCATTTGGTGCCCAAACTAGGTCACTTGGGTAGTGTTTTTATCACCATTTCTTGCTCTAAAACAATTCTATCCAAGACCACTTCGAAGACAAAACTTTAGCTCGACTAGCTTGATGTGCTTTGGAAGAGGTTTAAGGATCCTTGTGTTCCCCTTAAATTATCTTTCATTGATTGATCTTGGTGGCCTTGTTTTGCTTGCACTTTTTGGTGATTTTGTGGTCATTTCTTGCTCTTTCTCTACACCTCTCGGCCAAACACTTTAGGCAGCCCCTTAGCTCGTTTTTAACAATCCATAAAGTGTTCTTCCTTGTGTCTTGAGTCACCTTTGATAACCCTTTGAATATCCTTCATTTGGTGCTCTTTCGGCCTTAGTTTGGTGGCGATTTTAGGCTTCGATCCTAGCTTGTTCTTCTTAATTTCTTTCTAGACTTCAAGTGGTTCTAAGTTAGTTACATTTTTGTTTAGTGTGTGTACATGTACACATACTAGTCCCGGAACCTAGTTCGTATCCTTTGAGAATATCTCTTATTTGAGAATTCTTTGCTTTAGGCAACCAAGCCGTCGAATAAAACCAAAGGTCATACACTAGTTAAATTTTTGTTGTGTGTGTTGTGCGTGTTGCGTGTGTTCTGTGTGTTGCATTCACGGATATAATTGTTGCACGTTTAATTTATTGTCTTGCATCACCGCTCGTGTGACGAGTCCCTCGCGTGACTTATCCTGTGCCGTTATTTACTACTTTCCGCACTACGCAAATAGCTAACGTGTAATAGCGTTCTTTTACGGTCCTCACACTTGTGAGTTGAATAATAATTAAGCATTCTTGCACACACCACTAAAGTTCTGTAGCTCGTCCGATTGGCGTCGTGACTCGCTCGACTTTAACTAATAACGAATCAATTATTTTAACGCATAATAGCGTCCCCGTGGCTAGTACCGTAACATACTAGTTTTGCACGGCCTTTATTATATTATCACTTACATAATTGTTTGTTTGTAGCTTCTTGTTGTATCTTTGTACTGGGGTGATCTTCGCTCTAAGACCCAAGTTTTAGACACGCCGACGGGGAGTTGGGTGTCTTCACACCGTGAGGAGGAGAAAAGACCCAAGACCTAAGATCTAATATCCAAGACCTAAAAAGGTAGCATCAAGGCTATCTAGGGTTTACTAAAATAATTTGAAGAGGTAACTTGGAGTTACGCTCTAAGATAAATATTTTAGTGGTTTATTAATTATTTTGAGGAGGTAACGGGGAGTTACGCTCCAAGATAAATAATTGGTGGGTTTGCTCTATATTTTGAGGAGGTAGCGGGGAGTTACGCTCCAAGATAAATATATAGCAAGTTAGCTTATATTTTGAGAAGGTAACAGGGAGTTACGCTTCAAGATAAATATATAGTTGTATTTTGTAAAGCTTTCTCCACCTACTATAAGGAATTTACTTATAGTGGAAGAAATCCCGAGTCCGGGCAGGAGTTCGGGGACTGGAGTAGGGGTGTTCGAATCCGTTAGGGGATTGCGGCATCGCGAACCAGGATAAATCAATCGTGTCATCTTTCTCTCTTTTATCTCTTTTATTTTCCGCATTTTACATTACTTATTTATAAGTAATTAATTTTAAAAGAGAAGGAAAATTTAAAAATGCCAAACTCAGATTTTAAAAAGGTGATAAGCTATTCAACCCCCCTTCTAGCTTATTTTACCCACATTCGGGATCTATCAATTGGTATCAAAGCAGTTACTTTTAATCTCGTTATTTGAACGTTGTGAAGTTCACAAACGTAACCAAAAGTTTGGCACAAGAAATGTGGAACAAGTTAGTTATCACTTACGAGGGTACAAAAGATATTAAGGAATCTCGAATGGATACCTTAATTCATGAGTACGAGAATTTTAAACTCCTCGAAGGTGAAACTATCATCGATATGGAAACGAGGTTTACTCGTGTAATCGATGAGCTTTCTCAACTTGGTAAGGTCTATACGACTAATGAGAAAAATCGAAGGATTTTAAAAGCCTTGCCTCCGAGTTGGAAAGTTAAAGTTACCACGATCAAAGAAATGCATAGTCTTAACGACTACTCCATCGATAGTTTATTCGGGAATCTTCGTGCTTACGAGGAAGATAATATACCGCATAAAGTTGTCCCTAAAATGGATGAAAAACGAAAGAATATGGCGTTAAAAGCTATATTAATCGATGAAGAAGAAAACGATGACGAGTTAAAGGAAGAGTTGGAAAATCTTGATGAACATGAAATCGCTTTATTATCGAGACAACATCGTCGTGTGTTGAAAAGTAAAGCTCAAAGGTACGGAAAAGGCTTCCTAAAATCGAATAATCAAAATCGAGTATTTAATTCAAAAGGAAGGCCGAATTATCGAAATAATTCCCCGACTACGAGCTATACTAAAAACCAAGGTGCTCCTAATTCGTATAATAACTCCCCTAATACGAATTATGCTAAAAATCAAGGCACACCTCAAGGTAACAATTCGTATAACAATCCGAATTATACGAAGAACTATTCGGCACCTAAGCAAAAGGAGCCAATAGTCGAGGAAACTCAAGATGTTTGCTTTGAATGTAAACAACCGGGTCACTTTAGACGTGAATGTCCAAAGTTACCTAAGGGTCGAGGTCTTGTCGCGGAGAACGGTTGGGATTTAAATGAAGATGAAGAAGCACCGGAAGAAACCGAAGAAATTGTCAACCTATGCTTAATTGCTCTCTTCGACGAATCTACATCAACGGACAAATTGACTACTAACCATGAGGTAACCCGAGACTTAACTTCTAATTTAAATGTTGCATCATGTAGTAGTGATAATTTAAATATGCATTTGTCAAGTATGGATTATTCGAGTTTGGATCGTTCCGAACTTATTAATTTGGTGAACTCGTTAAAATTGAGTCTTGATGATATGAATTGCAAATTTGCTACGATAAGTTCCGAAAGTGATAAATATCGTGAGACAAATAGTGAGCTTTAAAAAGAAGTCGCTCGTTTATAGGATATTCATGTCAACGACAAAGAATATTCCGATTTCATTTCTTTACAAAATGAGCGCTTGAAAATCGAGATAAATGAAAAGAATGAAAATATTCAAAATCTCGAAATAGAGAACATCTCTCTAGTTATTCAAGCCGAAGAAAATGAAAAAGATATGATACAAGTCAACGATAAAAATCATGAGCTTCATGTCGAAATTTTGAATTTAAAAATTCAATGAGTCTTTAGGACATGAGATTGCTAAACGAGAAAATCGAATAAGCGAACTTATACAATCTTTAACGGGTGACAAAGAAGAAGAGCTTAGACAAGCCTTGGAAGATTTAAATCTTGATCACCAAATAACATTAGCCGAAAAGGATGCCGAATTTGCTAAATTAAAAGAGCGATTCAACGTGGAGGCTAATGAAAAAGAATACTTGGTTTTAGAAATGAAATCAAGCATCTTAGAAGGTGAAAGGCTTAAAAATGAAAATGCTAATCCCATGGCTCAAGTTATAGATCAAGAGTGTGCTAAACAACAAGATAAATGTCTTAGTGCAAGAAAAGCATAATCTTGATTCTATAGTCAAGCAATTCACTAAGAGTAATACTATGTTGGAAAATACGATATACAACTCAAAGGTATCTTCTAACAAAGAAGGTTTAGGATATGATGCATACGAACCTCCTAAAAGAGAAGCACATATTCTTAATCCCACTAAAAATGTTTCTCCTAACGCACCTATAAAATTATGCATGTTTTGCAACAAAAGTGGACATGAAAGTCTATTTTGCAAAGCTAGAGAAGGTGTAATTAAGGGGAAGTATAAGTGGATACCTAAAAGGACCAACAATGCTCAGAAGAATTCGGTTAAAAATGTCAACAAGCAACCGAAACATTCTTATCATCAAGAGTCGATTAAATTTCAACCAAAGAACTCTAAAAATGTTGCAAGCTCTAGTACTAACAATACTAGGCAGTCGAATGTTCCTAGAAGAAATTTCGTTGCACAAGGTTCGAATAATAATGCTTATATTCGGAATCAAAATGATCATATGTCTAGAAATGTAAGTCATTATAATGTTCGATCGAGTCAACATGCTAATGTGAGTCATCATGCATATCCTAGAAATTACAATGCTCAGGTTAGAAATAATCATGTAAATTATCGTGCTAATAATCATTCTAGAGATTCTACTATTACTATATTTCCCCGTAGTAATAATAGTCATGCTTTTCGTGGTGATCCTAAGTTTATGCCTAGGAGAAATCCTAATCGTATATCTAATAGGAATCAAGCATCTAGAAATGATATTGTTTACGTGAATGATTATCCTATGCCTAGATTTATTTATGAAAGTACTCGTTTGCCTTATGATGTTCTAACACCCGGACCCTTAAGTAAAAAGGGTACCAATCGATTTTATTAATCATTCATGTAGGTGTGCCTTACTGTAAAGATGAACATGGTATTTTGATAGTGGTTGTTCACGACACATGACGGGAAATAGATCTTTGATGAACAACATTAAAAAGGTAACCGCCGGAAGTGTAACTTTTGGTGATAGCAGTCAAGGTGTTATTGTTGGTATCGGTGATATTGGTAATGAAAGCGTTAAAATCTCGAATGTACAATTAGTCACGGGACTAAAGTACAACTTGCTTTCAATAAGCCAACTTTGCGATAATGGTTGAAAGGTAATTTTCTTTCCATCTCATTGTACTTTTTATGACAAAAAATGGAATTGATTCTTAAGTGTCCACGAAATAAGAATGTTTATTCGTGTGACTTAAATGATTACTAAAACGTTTGTTTAGTATCCACGAATGAGGATCCATGGTTATGGCACCGTAGATTGGGTCATATTAACATGAAACTCATTAAGAACATTTGTTCGAAAGAACATGTTCGAGGATTACCTAAACTAAGTTTCGTAAAAGATCATATATGTGAAGCTTGTGTAATTGGCAAACAAATTCGTTCATCTCATAAAGCCAAATTCATTGTGTCTACTACTAGATCACTTGAGCTTTTGCATATGGATCTTATAGGACCGGTTCCCGTACAAAGCCTAGGAGGGTGTTCTTATGCTCTTGTAGTAGTTAATGGCTACTCTCGCTTTACGTGGACGGAATTCCTAAAACAAAAAGTGATGTATTTGAATCGTTTGTTGCACTTTGCAAAAGAATACAAAATCAACAAAATAATACGATCGTCTATATTAGGACCGATCATGGTAGAGAATTTGACAATTGGGATTTTGTTAACTTTTGTAAAGAATGTGATATCACTCATAATTTTTCTGCTCCTTATACACCTCAATCTAATGGGGTTGTTGAAAGGAAGAATAGAACTTTACAAGAAATGGAAAATACGATGCTGAATGAATATTGTAGGCCAAAGTATTTTTGGCCGAAGCGATGTCTACGGCTTGCTACGTTCTAAATAGAGTTTTACTACGTCCTATCAAAATGAAGACTCCTTATGAACATTGCTTTGGTAAAACTCCAAAGATAAGCTACTTAAGGTTTTTGAAGTAAATGCTATATTTTGAATTCAAAAGATTACCTAACGAAATTCGACCCTAAGTCGTGTGAGGGTGTATTTCTCGGTTATTCAAATACTAGCAAAGCTTATCGAGTATTTAATCTTGGAACGTTAGTAGTGGAAGAAACATTGAATGTTGTATTTGATGAGTCAAAACCACTAGCTAAGTTTAAAGATCTGGTCGAAGATGATGATTCTAATGATCCTAAAAATGGTTCTAGTGCCGAAGTTGAGAATATTATTCTTCAAATGGGAACAATGGATCTAAGAACTAAAATTCCTACTAATCCTCTCGAAACAATTGAGACCGAAGTTCTTTTTCCCCCGGAGATTCCATTAATTAAGAATCACCCTATAGACAATGTCTTAGGTGAACTTAGTAAAGGCGTTCAAGCTCGAGCTCAAGTTCAAAACATTGTGAGTAATATAGCGTTTTTATCACAAATCGAGCCTAAATCGGCTAAAGAAGCTTTATTAGACGAGGATTGGATTGATGCCATGCAAGATGAGCTAAATCAATTTACTCGAAACAAAGTTTGGGAACTCGTGCCTCCACCACCCGATACATCCATTATTGGAACGAGATGGGTCTTTCGTAATAAACTTGACGAAGGTGGAGAAGTGGTAAGAAATAAAGCAAGATTAGTTGCTCAAGGCTATACTCAAATGGAAGGTATAGATTTTGATGAAACTTATGCTCCCGAAGCTAGAATTGAGTCTATTTTAATGTTTTTAGCCTACGCTTGCTATAGAGGTTTCAAAGTCTATCAAATGGATGTTAAATCGGCATTCCTAAATGTTGTCTTATAAGAAAAAGTCTATGTAAGACAACCACCGGGATTTGAAGATCATAAGCATCCTAATTATGTATATAAGTTGTACAAAGCCTTATAGGGATTAAAACAAGCTCTGAGAGCATGGTATGAGCGGTTAAGTAAATTCCTAACCGATAATGGTTTTAAAATATGAATTACGGATACTACTCTATTTACAAAGTATGAAGGTGATGATATCCTGCTCGTTCAAATTTACGTAGATGATATTACTTTTGGTGCGACCAAAGAATCACTATGTAGCGAATTCTTGGGATGGGTAAAGAATTCGAAATGAGCATGATGGGAGAATTAAATTTCTTCCTAGGTTTGAAAATTAAAAAATCTCGAGATGGTATTCACATTTTACAATCGAAGTATTGTAAGGAAATGTTAAAGAAATTCCAGATGGAAAATGCAAAGCCTATTAGTACTTCTATGTCTATCTCTGATAAATTATCTATAGATAAAGACGGTGTTTCTGTAGATATTAAGAAATATCGAGGGATGATAGGAAGTTTACTCTATATCACGGCTAATAGACCGGATATACAATTTAGCGTTGGTAAGTGCGCTCGCTTTCAAGCGGATCCGAAAGAATCTCATTTATCCGCGGTTAAACGAATATTTAGATATCTTAAAGGTACTACGGATTTAGGTCTTTGGTATTCTAAAGGACATCCGTTTGACTTAGTGTGTTTTTCTGATTCGGATTATGTCGGGCATCTAATCGATAGAAAAGCACTAGTGGTACTTGTCAATTTCTCGGTGGATGTTTAGTTTCTTGGTTTTCAAATAAACAAAACTCTATTTCTATCTCTACCACTGAAGCGGAATATACAGCGATCGTGAAATGTTGTGCTCAAATCTTGTGGATGAAGCAAACATTAGTCGACTATATTGTTAAATTTGATGTAATATCTATTTTATGTGATAATACGAGTGCAATTGATTTGAGTAAAAATCCGATATTGCATTTGAGATCTAAACACATAGATATTCGACATCATTTTCTTCATGATCATGTTAATAAAGGTGATATTAAATTGCTTCATATCGATACCGAAATTAATATCGCGGATACTTTCACGAAACCTTTAAGCTCCGAAAGATTCTCTAAACTGCGTTTTGATTTAGGAATGATGGAGTGCCCGAATTAATTTGTTAAATTTTATTCGAAGTATATATTACTTTATTTTAATTATTTTGTAACTTAGAGCATTGTTTAAGCGGATTTTCAAGCGGGACTTGAACGTTCAGATTTCTTCGACAATGTTGTGAGCTGCAAATAATTAACGCCAAAAGTAGTATGCGGTTTGTTTAATTTTTGCAAATTAATTTAAATAAGTTCCATATTATTTTTATTAGCTAAAAAATTATTTATTTTCAAAAATTTGGAACTTTGTGCATTTTATTATTTTAAAATAAAATAGCTATTTTTCTGGTGGCGCAGAAATTTTTGGAGGATTTTTGTGATTTATTTACTATTTTATATGATTTTTTGAAAACAGTTTTTAAATTTAATAAAATCATGTAAAATTCAAAAATAAATCACAAGAGCTGATGCGTGTGTATGATATGCGTGTTTGGGGATTTGGCAGTCAACAATCAGCCGGTCAATACATCGAAAAGGCACGGGGAGATCAGGACCGTGCATTCAAAAGTCGGAGAAGATCACAACCGTAGAAAGAATTTATAAATAAATTCTAAAAACAGAAAAATATCAAACTCTCTCTTCTCCCTCGTGTTTATTCATTCTCGATTGAGAATTTTTCAAAACCCTAGCCTTTGAAAATCAAATTCCGGCAACATACTTGATTGTTCATGAATACCGACCCCAGATTCGTGTTCCTCACCCTCAAATACATACATACATAATTCCAAAATCTCGAGTTTCTTCTTCATCTTGTTTTCCCCAAATTCGAGTTTTGCATGGGATTAACAAAAAGCCTTCAACAAATCGTGTAAGCGATTTGTATGTGTATATATGATCCTTTTAATCAGGATTATTCGCTCAAACGCTTCAAATCGATGAGTTTTTCTTGTTTTTCAAAGCGTTGGGGCGAATGAGGTCCGGTAAAATTGATCATATGATGATCGTATGTATTTGATTCAATTTCTCATCAATGTGTTGCGATTTTTATCCTGTGGACAGGGGTGGTTGATTTGATATTGATAATCCCTGAGCACAGAGATAAAAATCATAGTGCTATGATGATATTTAGGGAATTTTGTGCTTAGATTTTGTTGTTTCAATGTTTTTGTGTATAGAGTTTATTGGCACGTCAGAAAACTCTCATTTGGTTGTGATTGATTGTTGAGATTTCTGGCGTACCAAGAGACATCTCTGTGCAAAGATTTTGTTGAAAATCGAGCCTATCTCAATAATCTTGTAATGAGGTTTTCCTAGTTAGATAGAAATTTTTGAAATTCTTAGTTGTACGAGTATAAGATTTCTGCCTAACTAGGAGGCACCTCAATACATTGTTGTTTGATTACAATTGTGGTGATCATACCTCTAATATCCTGTCTTATTTGATTATATTGATCTAATTATTTAAATTGCGTTAACCCTAATGATATGATTGTTCTTTGTGCGATCTTTGCTACTGTCTTGGTAATTACTTGTATACATTGGTGAGGATTTAGCACTGTGATCACTGCATTGCCTATGTAAGTTCTAGTATTAATTGGATTTGTCATGTGCATTACCACCATGACTAAGGTACATAATTTCAAACTCTTGCATTTCGATTATAAATTGTCTTAGTTATGCCTATTAATGGTTTGAGTTGCTTCCTTGAGATGACTGTGATACTAGTATGCACTGTGATATTGTACTTGATTAAGTGAATCTATATTTATGTGGAATTGAATTAATTCATGCTATCTGTTATGTGCTCTGTACCTGTCTTAGCATGCTCATATCATTGTGCCTTGCCTAATTGCTTAATTCTTGTTTGCAGTGTGCTTTGTGTGCTAAGTGGTAGTATCTAACAGTATAGAGTTATCTAATTTGCAGTTAACATAATCTTGAAAGAGATTCATTTTTGATAATATACTATTTAACTTTAAGTGCTATATATAATTGCAACAACATGCTGGCTCACATGAGTCCATTATCTCTATGTGCATCTAAGTTGAGTTGCAAAATTTATATATTAATTTATATAAGTTTTATTCCTGATCACTTAGGAATTTATAGGTGAATAAAATGCAAATTACTTGAATAATTGGTTATCTGATCACTTGATGTTTATTGAGTTATAAAATTGGATTTTATTCGATTAGGTGATCACTTAGACTTAACAGGATTAAAAATGAATTCTCTGAATCATTTAGGAACTGATGAGACTTAAAGAATTATTTTGTTCATTAGACCTCAGTCCTAATATCTTGTATCTGTGCTAGACATATTTTATTGTCCTAAGCTTCTAGAAACTCATTTGTTTATCAGCTTGCAGATTGCATATATTGTGTCTAAGTGCATTAAACTTGTTTTGATCTTATCCTTAGACAAATATCTGTGTATAGTCTTGATTGAGCTCTCTGTGTTATAACCTTGTGCATCTAGTCACCAACCTAGTTATGATAACTTTAGTGATTTGATACTTGTCATTTCCTAAGTCCTAGCCCTGCATTCCTATTCTTAGAGTTCATAATTAATTTTATGAGCGTTTGTGTGCTCTGTGTGAGAGTGTGTGTGTTCTATACATGTGGTTATTTGTGCATAGAAGCATGTTTATATGTGTGTGTATGTGAGTTTCTAATTCAATATTGAAGACACAGATGTTAGATATGAGACTTTTGCTTCAATAATATTACTTTTGCTAAAAGTGAATTCTTGTATGTCAACTACCTTAAATGCATTTATTGCTATTTGCTGTTAAATGCTATAAATAAGGTTGCATGCTTTCTTTTAGCCGGATTAGTTAAGTATTAGACTGATAAGAAGCCTTACTTCTCTGCACAATATCACATCTTTACATGTACTTGACTGTCCTATGTTAATGTGCTTGTACTGTATTACTGTTCTTCCACATCTTTACTTATCATTTCTGTGTATTTAAGAGAAGTGTTTGCTGCATTTACTTTATATTCTTGCATTAATTTCGTTTATCTTCATACATTTAAACATGGCTCCTGATTGTCTTAATTGCTCAATTCCTTTGAATCCTATAAACACAACACTGTCTCTGTTTCCCAGCTGTTAGTCACAGAGGCATGCCTGAGTACATCTATAACAAGCCTAATTGTTTATAATGCTATGCATTACCTACATGACCTCTTAACTGAGAGAACCTCTAGTTGTAGAGTTTCTATCTGTTTAGTACTTGTAATAGGCATCAAATTGTAACTGTGAGACTGTACTTAAAAGTCAAGGAATAATGCTTGGAAGAAGATCCAAGGATCATGCCTCAAGCTTAGAGATAGAGACTTTCAAATAATCACAGTTGGGATTTGAAGAAATGAAGAATTTCGAGAACTCAGAAAGTCAACAAGTCAAAGCATCATTCAAGTTCTCTAGGAGTCAACAAGTCAAGGTTCATTCGATATCTCAAAGACTCAGAAAGCTATTCGATATCTCAGGGATTCGATAAGTTAAATGCTCAGAAAGCTATTCTCTAGCATTTTCTGATCGCTTTAATCTTCGCAATCTCGATCAATATAGAGAAGTGGAATGATTTGTTGAGATATCACTATGATCAATGAACATTTGTTATATTGCATAGTTAGCACAGAAGGGGGCCAGCCTTTAGTACTTGACAAGCAATTAAACAAGTTATGGTATTCCACTTAGACTTCAATCACACAGACAGATAGTCACGTAGCAGTACCTCCCCTCCTTAAAGGGTTGTTCTTCTCAATGCAAAAAGAAGGTGAATAAGAGAGAAGAAAGGAAAAGAATTTCAAAGAATTATAGAAAGTTTTCATGATTGTAAAATATCATACTTAGAATTGACCTCTGAACTATGGAGGTTCATCAGAGAAGAAAAATAATCGTATTTGTATCAAATACTACTTTATCGTAATCTCACGTGTTAACAAACCCTTACTGCTCTGTCCATCATTCTATGGATCTATATTCTTGTTCAATCTTAGCAATACTCGCTTTTGGAAATCCTTCATCTTCTCAGGTCAAATCTTAGTTTCTCGCTTGACATCATTGTTACTGACATTCCATGCCACGCTACTAGCTTTTTCATATCTACAATACTACCACTATCAGGTTGTCATCCCGAGAATTCATTAGAAAGCCCATTCATTAATCCATTCATAACATTCCTTGCCGCACATTCCATAATTATTTTCCCAATATTTTCTTTATTAATCACATCCTTCTTGTTATCTGATTCTTATTCATTTCTGTTATTTATTTCCACCGTCATCTCATTATTGAGGCATCCTTTGTACTTGACACCTTCTTATTGGTATCCCGTCACCTTTTATTCGATAAGCATTACATCTTTGGGGGTCAAACTTTCCTTTGTTCGACCATCTAAATTCTCACTTTCTCGATTCATTAATCTTTTTATTACTCAATCGATCTATTCCAAATATCCTCGAATTCTCCCAACTAAAAAGGGAGTTAATCCATATGTCATTTATGCTTTCAATTTCAACTTTTGTAGCTTCATTGCTGGGGTTTCTCAGGAGTCCGCATATCCAACTCCCTTGTTGATCATCAACTCTATTTTGTTTATACAAACCATCTTGTTTCTATTCCGACTATAATCTCCTTATGAGCCCTCATAGCATTCTCATTTATTTCAAACATCATATCATTCCAATTTATACACTCCGAAATAAATCTTGCCGATTTCTCTAACTTAGATCCAATATAATCTATTCCTGCCAAACTTGCCTCTTAGCACTATGAATTTCCAACCTCATATTCTCTATCTTGTTTGCGCAAAAAAAAAATACACCAACATAAACTTTCTTGTCATTCATCAACATGCCATTTAGCTTATCAATAGCAGTACTAACTTTATCTTTGCGTAGTCATCGCATTTCTTAGACGAATCGCCACTACATTAATGTAGCCCTTTGTTGAATCACCATCATTTATCGTTTACGTAGTGCTTTAATAGCTAATCATACGAGTTTCATAACTATCAGATCAAATTCCTCTAGGAAGACAAAATAATCACTATTCTTTATCCATAAGGAATACTTCTTGAACTTGATGTAGATATTACATGAAGCAAATAAAATCGCAGAAGAGTTTCAATCACCGCAGCTATGCCAGGTTGATGAAATTATTAATCACATGTCTTCATTAGAAGACTGGAGCCGTTAATGGCCCTTCCTGTCTGATCTGTACACACTGACCGGCGATACGCCGGAATCAACACAAACTTTTGCTTCTTGCTATTTTTGATTACCGTACGTGTTTTTTTTCCATTGCTTATGTCTCATGTTGTCAGTGTTCCTCCTCCGCCTCTACCCTCCTATCACTCCTCCACCGTCCCCGCCTTCACCAAGCTCAACCGCACCACCCCCCCTCCTACAACAACTTCACCGTCGTCTTTTCCACCATTCCTAGCCCCAATCATCTTCACCACTTCCCCCCCCCCCGTCTTCTCCCTACAACAACACCACCACCACCCCTTCCCGTTTTCACCTCCGTTCACCGCCCCCACCTCCTCCATTTCCCCTCCACCATTTTCATTACACCGCCGCGTTTCATTACACCACACCACCCTCCTTCGCCCTAACTTCAATTCCGGATCTCTTCCTTTTAATCTCCTCTTTTGTTTCATGTCCTTACTTTAGTTTTGCTGTCATTTGCTCGCGTTTTTTTACTTTATTTTTGTCTTTTACTTTGTCTTCAATTACTTTATTTTTGTTTTTTGCTGTCAATTACTTCATTTTTGTTTTTTCGCGTTTTTTATTTTTGTTTTATTTTTTTGTAAATTGCTGTCAATTGTTTTAGAATATTTAGGGGGCTTGTTTTAATTGCTTTATTTGTGGGTATTAATTGTGTTTTCGCTTGTTAGTTTTGACGATGTTGCCTAATTTACGTGTTGGCAGTTTGAATTTAGGTACCTTAACGGGCAAATTTTTGGAGTTAGTGGACGTGCTGAAGAAGCGAAGAGTGGATGTGGCATGTATTCAAGAGACTAGGTGGAAGGGGGCTCAGTCAAGAGAAGCGAACGGGTATAAATTGTGGTACTCAGGTCTTGCCAACTCGAGGAACGGAGTGGGTATCCTTCTGGCGAAGGATTTAAAAGACAACGTCGTGGAAGTGAAGAGGTGTAATGACAGGATCATGCCCGTCAGAGTTGTGGTTGGGGAGAAGGTGGTGAACGTGGTGTGTGCGTATGCCCCTCAAGTCGGTTTGGGGGACTCGGAGAAGGAGGCGTTCTGGGTCTGTTTAGATGAGTTGGTCGGAAGTATCCCTGACGACCAACTTTTAGTGTTGGGTGGCGATTTTAATGGTCATATTGGTGAGAGGGCAGATGGTTATCTCAACGCGCATGGAGGTTTCGGCTTCGGGGTCAGAAATGTCGGTGGGTCCGCGTTGTTGGAGTTTGCTACTACACAGGAGCTGATAATTGTGAATTCTGTTTTCCAGAAAAGGGCAGAGCACCTCATCACCTTTAGCAGTGGGGGACACAACACTCAAATAGATTACCTTCTTATGCGAAGGCGCGATGTTAGGGCGTGCGTGGATTGCAAGGTGTTCCGGAGTGAGGCGTGTGCCTCCCAGCACCGTCTGTTGGCCATGGATCTATACATGGGGGGCCGAGTTGCTCGCAGGATGAGAGAGTCTAGACCAAGAATTCTTTGGAAAAATTTGAAGGGCGAGAAGGCGGCCGTATTCAAGGAGTCTCTTCTCAACGAAGGCTGTTTTGTGCCTGGTGAGGATGCTAACCTTATGTGGACCTGCATGGCGAAGGCTATCCGGTGTATGGGCGAAAAGGTGGTGGGGGTCTCATCAGGTAAATTCAGTGGTCTTAAGGAGTCGTGGTGGTGGAACGAGGAGGTTCAATTTAAAGTAAAGGCTAAACTAGCGCTCTTTAAGGAGCTTTTGTCGAGTTCTGCAGGGGAGGAGAAGGTTATGAAGTTGGAAGCGTACAAGGTGACGAGACGGGAGGCAAAAAAGGCCGTGGCGAAAGCCAAAAGCGAAGCGTATGAGGGCCTTTACAAGCGCCTGGATACCAAGGAAGGAGCGAACGCTATTTTTAAACTAGCCAAAACTAGGGAGAGAGGGCGGCGCGACCTGGGCTCTGTTAAGTTTGTTAAGGATGTTTTGGGCCAAGTGTTAGTTAATGAAGACGCTATTAGGGATAGATGGTGTTCGTATTTTCATAATCTCTTCAATGAGGCTAGGAGGAGTGGTGAAGGTGTGGAGCAAGAGGTTTCTCTCTCGTCGGTGCTTTCTTTAGGTGCCTGTGAGCGTATCAGCAATGATGAAGTTAAGGGTTCCCTTCAAAAGATGGCTAGAGGGAAGGCGGTTGGTCCGGATCAGATCCCAATAGAGGTGTGGCTTTGCCTTGGTGAGGTTGGCGTGCAATGGCTAACAGATCTGTTCAATGCTCTCCTCTTGGGTGATAAGATGCTAGGGGAGTGGAGGCGTAGTATTGTGGTCCCTTTTTTCAAGAACAAAGGCGATGCCCAGAGTTGTAGTAACTATCGGGGTATTAAATTACTCAGCCATACTATGAAACGTTGGGAGAGAGTAGTTGAATGTCGGATTAGAAGAGAAGTTGAAGTATCAGAGAATCAATTTGGTTTTATGCCTTGAAGATCGACGACTGAGGCCATTCATCTCGTCAGATGCCTTATGGAGAAGTTCAGGGAGCGGCGCAAAGACCTCCATATGGTGTTCATTGACCTTGAGAAGGCTTATGATAGCATCCCCCGTGAAGTTATTTGGAAGAGCCTTGAGGAGAGGAGTGTTTCGTCGTCGTACGTTAGGGTGATTCAAGACATGTACTTCCAAGCTAGTTCTTGCGTTAGAACCCCAGTTGGTGACTCCCATTTTTTCCCTGTTCAGATTGGCCTCCACCAGGGTTCGGCCCTAAGTCCTCTTCTTTTCGCCCTTATCATTGATGTCATGTCGCGAGGGATTCAAGATGCCGTCCCTTGGTGCATGCTCTTCGCGGATGATATCGTGTTAGTGGCGGAGTCGAAGGGGGAGGTGAACGAGAAGTTGGAGTTATGGAGAGCTACGTTGGAGTCCCAAGGCTTGCGTTTGAGTCGGTCTAAAACCGAGTATCTCTGGTGTAACTTCAGTGGTGAGTCCAACGAGGAAGGGGTGGAGGTTAGGATTGAAGATCAGATCGTCCCGCGTACAGATAAGTTCAAGTATTTGGGTTCAATCATCATGAAGGAAGGAGAGATTGAAGACGATGTCACGCATCGTATCAAGGCTGGGTGGCTAAAGTGGAGGGCAGCGTCAGGGGTGATGTGCGACAAGAAAGTACCTTTAAAGTTGAAAGGGAAATTCTATAGAGCGGCAATACGTCCTGCGATGTTGTATGGTTCTGAGTGTTGGGCGGCGAAGAAGGCTCTTGAGAGCAAGTTGGAAGCGACCGAAATGAGGATGTTGCGGTGGTCTTGTGGGCGCACAATGTTGGACAGAATCCCGAATGCGGTTTTTAGGAGCGAGCTATGTAAGAACCCAGATTTTGGGTGGAATTAAAACTTTTATGTATTTAATGATGTAAGAATGAATAGTGGATACGGCTACAATGTAATAATTGATATTTGGGAAAGAATGAATGGAATTCGACTTTATTATGTTTATGTCTTGAAGAATGCTAAAGGACGACAACATAGGTAAGAATAATCTATCTTCTAAGGGAATAAGATATGACAACTTCAAGCAAGAGAATACTTTCATGTCATCCAGATCGATAACGATTAATCCAGTAGTTCCGTAAAAAGGTTAAGGAACGATCGAAAGAGAATACGGACAATTATACAACCCTAAGAGAACAAGTAAAGAATAAGGAATGAATAGTGTTTTGGTGGGAGTATAGAATAATATGAGATGACACTATATAGAAATATTCGGAACGGATTTCCGAGTTCGTATTAGTGATCCAGGGGGAAAATAAGTGTATGTAAAAGCTGTCGGATTCTGAAAAACCGCACTTTTATTTTCTCCGAGAGTTCCCTGGACACTGATAGCCTTAAGTATTTAACGAATGGATTAAAGGAATATAAAATGGAAAGTTAGAATGAAAGATGAAGAATGATAGTATTAATATTAGAAAGATTCCCGGTAAACCCTAAATAGAATTCCGCAAAATATTCCTACGAACGATCAATCGAAACGGGTAATAACCGGACACAGAATCAAGCAGAGAAAGCAAGATACATGTATGTGCAAGTGGATGGAGTAATAGAAACCAAAGTATGTCACATGTAAGTCAACTACAAGCTAAGTGGTATAAGTGCATTTTTGCAAAAAGGATGTGCTTAATAAGGAACCTACACTTGTCATAAGATGAAGCACCAAGATTAGGCTAGTGGAGTATGATGTAATCACTTTAGGATAGATATTATCTTAAGATAACACCTAATAATTCATTTCCACCAAGCCAAGAAAGAAACCAAAGTAAAACTCTCCATTTCCCCTTTGAAACACAACTCTCGGCCAAGGTGCTAGAAGAGGAGGTTCCCACCATTGTTTGTTCTTCTAATTTTTAGGGTAAGTACTTCATATCAGGGCTTAGATCCCCTAGAAATTTCAGCCTCAAATTCACTTCCTTTCATTTTCAAATAAATCATCAAAGGTGATGATGAATAGTGTTTCCAAGAACTAATCTTTGTTTTTCTTGTTTTCATGGTTGATCCTAGCTAAGTTAAGGATATCCAAGGGCAATACCAAGCTTTGTGAGGCTATTACATACTACAAGGAAGGTATAAGACTTGAAAACCCTTGCTCTACTTTGAGTTTTAAGCATGTTCTTGAATGGATCTAGCTTAGTTATGATTATGTTCATGTTATAAGCATGTTTAGTTAGTGATTTAGTGATTAGATTAACATGATGAGTTTGATACTAAGATCAGTGGCTTCTGGACTTGTTGAGGTGCTTATTATGTGTATAAGTTGATTTGATGCCCGGTGTGGCTTGGTTGTTGCGTAATGAATTTTAGAACGCTCGATTCGTAGCCGTCGTAATGCCCGATTTTCATTAACACTAAGAAACCGAACCGGTCAGTAGCAATAACTCTCTGTTCTTGGCAAGTTAATGAACTCTACTGATAGATTTTTGAACATAGATCACTTTGGCGAAAGAATCGAAGCATTTTGATTTACGGTTTAGGAATTATGACCAAATTACTAAAAGTAGTTCGAATCCGTAAACGAAAGTTCGTAACTGAAATTGAACCCTCGTAAACTATGTAACGTCATGGCGAATCTTGGTAAATAAATACTAGGGGTAAGAAGGAAGGTGTGAAAGAAAACCGTATGTCAAAAAGAGCATTTTTCGATTTATTAAAAATGTTCGAGTCAAGGTTAAACGCGAACGAACCCCTAAAAGGCGACTCTTTTATAACTTTGGTAAAACACTTAGAAAACGGGCGATAAAACTCGGAGTATGATATTGGTTCGTAACGATCAACCTTAGAACTCATATGACTTAAGTATGTCCCAAGTATAAGTGCAGTGACATGTCGTATTAATGAACGAATGTCGGGTCGGATCAGCGATAATAAGTAATCCACTAAAAGGGGTATAACGAGATAATTCGAGAACGTGTTTCGATTTAAGTATAACTTAACTTTTAATATGTTAAGTGATTAATCCCGAATGCCTTGGCTATTTATAGATCACCAAGCTGAACCGGGACCCGCTACCACCACCCCTTACCGCACTCGACTACCAGGAAAGTTTCAATTCCCTTCTTTTAGGCTGTTGTTGTGATTGAATAAATATATATATATATGATTGCTGATATACATATGCCATTGCATGCATGCCTACTTTCAAGTTGAATTGATATACTTGTTCCCTGAATGTTATTGTTGGCTTATAAGCTAGATACTTATATATCAGTTATAAGCCGGTTATTGTAAGACCCTCATAGAAGGGCGTATACATCTTATTAATAAAAAATAGATCGGGAGTCAATATTCCTTGATATATCGAGATTACCTCGGAAGAAAATATTTAAGTAAATATTTTCTATTATTTGGGCGACGAATATTATTTGAATATTCGTTCGAGACTAATTATTTTAACGATCCTTACTTCAAATAATTATTTGAACGTAACTATTCAACGAATAATATTTCTCAATATTCATTCATAGTCGAATTGATTATCGACTATTATTTCGAATATTCTTCTAAAGATGAGACTATTAAATGAATATTATGTGGATATTCTTTTAGATTATTATTTTATTAAATAAATATTACTTTTGAATATTCATTTAAGATATTAAATACTTGATGAATATTATTTTAATATTCATCTGAAGCTTGATTTAATTATCGAATATTATCTCGAATATTCCTTAAGGCTTGGATTACTAAATGAATATTACTTGATATTCATTTAGGATATTATTCATTAAATGAATATTACTTTTGAATATTCATTTAAATTCCTAATTAATTATGAATATTACCTTAAATATTCTTTTCAGGTCTTATTAATTAATGAATATTGTTTTGAATATTTATTTAAATATTTATTTATTCAATAAATATTCTCTTGATATTTCTTCAGGGATTATTTTGAGAAATACTCTGATTTAAGATATTCTGTCACATTCCTAAATATTCTGTAAAATATTTTAATTCAATAAATATTCTCTGAATATTTATTCCATACTTAGAATAACCTCAATAAGGGTTATCTTCTTCGATTATTGCGAAAAATATTTCGGAGTCATATTATTATTAATCTTATATCAAGAAAGGTTCTCAGACATCATTCTTCTTTGAGTCTATCTCCCTAATAATAAGGGAACCTTACTTGGAAAATGTTATTTATCTTGTCGACTTCCCGGTCATAAAGTATTCCCTTCACTCGCAACTCGGGTGCTGTTGACTTATTAAGTCGTTGCTTACCTTCTCATCTTTCGAGGGGTAAGATTACTGGAACAAGTTGATATCCGTTACCAACTAATAACTTGGGAGTTATTGGTAAATTTTCCTTTCCAACTAGATATGACTACTTTGTGGAGTCTTATCAACAAGTATTATACTTGGGGAAAGGGGGACGAACGTTACATTCAGAATCATGAATTCTATTTGAACTAGGAGTCGTGTAAGAGGCCGAGTAGCGCCGGTCCATCCCCTTTGGCCCAACCGTTGGCCGGGGAGAGCTAGTAAGGCGGTATACAAGTAAAGCCGTCAGTTCTTCCTTCTATCGGTAGTAAATCTAAATTGAGCTGTACGATCTCGACTGATCATCAAGATTGGAACAGCGGGCGCGGTGAATACTCCATCATTGGTTCATCATCCAAAATTTATTTATTTCCTGCAACATGATTACTGTTGGCAGAGTTGGAAAAGAGTCATAACTGGAATTGCAACCTTTTCTTGCAAGTTCCTCTTCTTAATAACAATAAGAATATCTCACTTACTTTGATGTAGCAGATATTTCTTCAAACAAATACTTTCAGTTACCTTGTAACTTCATCGTTCATATTATACTAGCATCATTTCCGTAAATGCATGGCATATGGTTTGAAAGATAGCTTTGAACTGTTTTAAATTATCAGTATATATTTGTTGGTGGGCTTTCGCTCACCCTTGCTTTGTTTATATTATGTCACAACAACAGCTAGGACAGATGGCTCGCGTCAGGCGCACTCGGCGCAAGCAGGTTACCCGACCCACCGGACTACCCGCTGAGATGCTAGCCGCCATTGCTGAGGTAGCATAGTTAGACAGCTTTTGTTTCCTGTTTAACTATATGTATAATTAATGTAATCAACGGCAAAACTTTTAAACCTATGATGTTATCCTTTTGGGATTGTAATAACTTTTATTCGTAACCCCTTTAATGTAAGACTTATTTCAATTTCATCTCTGGGACTATAACTGTTGTGTGTGTGAGTGGTAATTATTGTGGGGTCACATCATGTGATTTATTTATTGTGGACTCAAGTCAAGTATCATGAATGGATGTAAGACCGTAACCACCAGATCCCCGACCCCGGATCTGGGGGTGTTACAGAGATGGTATCAGAGCAAGAGTTATATATCCCAAGAGATGATACGACGTTATATAATAATAAATTCAATAATATAATAAGAACCCTTGCCAGGTTCACCTAAAACCCTTACGGGAACTTTTTAAGTATCATGATAGTAACATAGTTCGTCTTGTGTAGGCGAGCGACATGTCGGCCCAGGAGGCAGCTGCGAGACAGCATGATGAGGACATGTTCCGGACTAGGGACCCGTACTATGAGCACTTGCCTGAGGAGGATACTGAGCCTGAGGAGGAGGACGCTGAGGAGGTCCAGGTTGATGCTGATACTGATGTGATCGAGTCTGAGGAGGAGGACCCTGAGGAGGTCCAGGTTGATGCTGACACAGATGTTGTTGAGACTGAGGGGGAGGAGGACCCGGAGGGGATCCAGACAGGAGAGGATGCTGAGTTAGTTGTTGAGGATGATGATTATTGGGTTGTATCTGAGATTAGGACCTTGGAGGAGGATACTGATATGACCACTGACCAGGTCATGGCTGTTGTTGTTGGACAGGCTGTGGATGAGGTTGAGCCAGTGGAGGATGCAGTAGGGAGTTCCAGACTACGAGTGCCACCCCTCCATGTTGAGAGAGCCCCTACCCCACCACCACTACCTGTGAGCCCGTACCCCGACGAGTTTGAGGAGCTTACCCCAGAGCCCCAGCAGACAGAGACTGCCGCTTCAGCTGAGCCATCCACCCCACCTCATGCCCCGATAGGAGGAGTCCTAGTATGTGTTCACAACTTGATTGTGAACGGGCTTTATAGAGAGTTGTCTGTGGCAGATGCCAGGTTGGCAGAGTCTAGGAGTGAGTTAGCAGCAGAGAGAGCCGCCCGGATGAGGTTGCAGGGTAGGAGGACTATCAGTGACAGAGTTGGGTATAGGGCTGTGACCCGCATCGAGCTGAGGGCTCGGGCGAGGGTGCGACAGTTGCCTACTGATGGGCATGGTAGGGTAGACAGAGCAGAGGCTGAGGAGGTTTTCCGCATCGCCATGGGGAGGGTTCGGAGGATGTTTCGTCGTGGCGGCTGATTTCAGATATAGTGATGCAGTGGTCTAGTTGTCTAGTCATGTACGGACATAGTAGTGCCGGCTTTTGTAGGGATGGTTTTCTTGTACTTGTTTTCCCTTTTTGCAGACTAGACAGATAGACAGCGTATTTCACTTTTGACTTGTTGTTGTTGTTAGGATGGCTGTACTTTAAACTATCGTTGTAACTCGGATGTTGTACCTTTTCGGTACCTGGTATATATTTGTTTCCATTTCAGTCATTACAATTTTGTTGGGATGTGATCACGAGTTTATTAGCATATGTATTACTTTTCGATTAAGTTGCCATGAGTTATAAAACTGTGGGATTTTAAACCCAATCATGTAAAGAATTATGCAAGGAAAATTCCTTTAAAACAGGTAAGTGAACCTAATGTATAATTTTCCAAATTTTCAGTAAAATGCCTCCAAGACGAATGGGCACTAGGGCTAACCCCCGAGAATCTACTGACCAAGAGAGTCACAACCAACACGAGGAAAACCGTGAAAGTAGTGAGGAACAAGATCAGGACTATAATGAGCAAGAAGATTCCCAGTATGGAGCAGAGGATGAACCCCTGTACTCTGAAGAATTTGAAAGGGAAATAGAGGGTGGAGAAACTGAAGTAGAACAGGAAGGGGAGAACCAGGGCGGAAACCCCATGGGCCAGTTTATGGATCTACTTAGGCAGAATTTGAACCAATACCCCCAACCACCACCAGGCAACAACACTTCAGTGGCAAATTCCTTTAGGGCCTTTAAGTCCCTTAAGCCCCCAGAGTTCCACGGATCGGCTGATCCCGTTGAGGCGAGGGCCTGGATCAAAGAAATGGAAAAGTCTTTTGAGATTCTGAGTATCAATGAGGCTCAGAAGACTGTTTTTGCTACTTACCTACTAAAGGGAGAGGCCAATTATTGGTGGGAAGCCAAGAAAAACATGGAGACTGATGTTGTCATAGCCTGGGAAAGGTTCACCAATTATTCCTGGAGAAGTACTTCCCGAAGTTCATGAAGACCCAGATGGAACTTAAGTTTTTGGAACTGAAACAGAACAATATGTCAGTGGCGGACTATGAGGCCAAATTTACTGAGCTATCGAGATTTGTGCCAGAGTTTGTAGACACAAAAGAGAAGAAAGCTAACAGGTTTCAACAAGGGCTGAAGCAGTGGATCCAGAATAGGGTGGCTGTTTTAGAGATTACAGATTATGCCACCTTGGTGTAGAAGGCAACCATTGTGGAGGCTGGTAGTGATTAGATGCAGAGAGAGAGAGAGAGAGAAATGGGGGATAAAGAGAAAGCATGTTAATATGGGCGGAAGATCCGCTGGAGGAAAACCCCCAACCAAGTTTAATCGAGGAGCGGTTTCCCTACCAGGGAGGAATGTAGGGTTTAAACCATCTGCGAGTGTAAGTGTGAGCCAGGGCGGCCATCAATCAGGAATGTCCCGTTCCAACCCTTCTCGACCTCCATTGCCATTGTGTGCTACTCGTGGGAAGAGGCACTCCGGGGTGTGCAACCTGAAGCAGATAAACTGTTATAAGTGTGGGCGAGCTGGGCATTATGCTACCTCTTGCACCACGGTCATCCCTAACAGCACAACCTGTTTCCAGTGTGGACAGCGAGGGCACATGAGGAAGGATTGCCCAAAGAGCAAACCAGCAGCATCAGGAGCAAGCAAGGTTGCCTCAAATAGGCCACCAACTACTAGGACTTTCAATATGTCAGTACAAGATGCCGTGAGGGACACAGATGTGATAGCAGGTACTTTTTCTCTCAATTCAGTCAGTGCAAATGTCTTATTTGATTCAGGAGCAACTAAGTCTTTTATATCTAGAGATTTTGCGCATAAGTTGAAACTTAAAACCCAGCAACTAAGAGATTCCTTACAAGTAGAAATAGCTAAACAGGAAATCGTACCGGTTAATCAAATTCACCCCGATTGTAAGCTAGAAATAGGAGGACGATCCTTCTATGTCGATTTAATTCCTTTTAAGCTAGGGGAATTCGATGTCATTTTGGGTATGGATTGGTTGTCTCGCAATGATGCGCGGATAGATTGTAAAGGGAAAAAGGTTAAGTTGAAAACCCCAGGGAAGAAAGAAATAGTGTTTAAGGGGATGCGACAGACCCAGAAAATTCTGACCATGGCGCAAACCAAGAGATTGTTACGAAAAGGGAACGAGGCTTATTTAGCCTACGTTATAGATACTCAGAAGGAAGTGCCAAGATTGCAAGACATTCTGGTGGTTAATGAGCTCGAGGACGTGTTCCCACAAGATCTTCCCGGACTACCACCTGATAGGGTAATTGAGTTTGCCATCGAATTAGCCCCGGGGACGGCGCCGGTTTCGAAGGCCCCGTACCGACTAGCCCTAGTAGAAATGAAGGAGCTAGCTAAACAATTATAGGAATTGTTGGATAAGGGCATGATAAGGCCCAGTGTGTCGCCTTGGGGCGCACCAGTGTTGTTTGTTAAGAAAAAGGATGGAAGTATGAGGTTATGCATCGACTACAGAGAATTGAACAAGCTAACCATAAAGAATAAGTATCCATTACCCAGGATAGACGATTTGTTTGACCAGCTAAGAGGAGCTGAATACTTCTCTAAGATTGATTTGAGAACGGGATATCACCAACTGAAAATCAAACCTGAAGATATCCCGAAGACTGCATTCCGCACCAGATATGGACATTATGAGTTCTTAGTTATGTCATTTGGATTGACCAACGCCCCAGCAGCCTTCATGGACCTAATGAATAGAGTGTTCAAAGAATATTTGGACAAATTCGTGATAGTTTTCATTGATGATATTCTCATCTACTCAAAAACAGAGGCAGAACACGCTGAACATTTAAGGATAACCTTAGAAATACTCAGGAAAGAGTAGTTATATGCCAAGTTCTCCAAGTGTGAGTTTTGGAAAAATGAGGTACAATTCTTAGGGCACGTGATCAATAGAGAAGGAGTGTTGGTTGACCCCTCCAAGATAGAAGCAGTTTCAAACTGGGAACGACCAACTACTCCAACCGAGGTGAGGAGTTTCATTGGACTGGCCGGATATTACAGGAGATTTGTCCAAGACTTTGCGAAAATCGCAGCTCCATTAACTCGACTTACCCGTAAAACCGAGAAATTTGAATGGACTGAGAAATGCGAGAAGAGTTTCCAAGAGTTAAAGAAGAGGCTGGTGACAGCCCCAGTGCTGGCATTACCTGATGGAAAAGGAGATTTCGTGATTTACAGTGATGCTTCGCATAAAGGACTGGGATGCGTGCTTATGCAAAACGGCAAGGTAATAGCGTATGCGTCTAGGCAATTGAAGGATTATGAAGTCAGATATCCCACGCATGATCTAGAACTAGCAGCCATAGTCTTCGCTTTAAAGATTTGGAGACACTACCTGTATGGGGAAAAATGCGAGATTTACACAGACCATAAGAGCCTCAAATACATTTTCACTCAGAAAGAGCTTAACATGCGCCAGAGGAGATGGTTAGAGTTAATCAAGGATTACGATTGTGAAATTCGCTATCACCCGGGCAAAGCCAATGTGGTGGCTGACGCCCTCAGTCGGAAAGAGAAGCTCAAGATGATAACTTCAGAGAAAGAGCTAGTGAAGGATTTTGAGAAGTTGGAAATCGAGGTTAAGTTACCTGGAGAGGGCCAAGAAAAGTTGATGGAAATTAGAATCCAACCTCCATTGCTAGAAAAGATTAGACTGTGCCAGGAACGGATGATGGAGGAAGAAAAGAACTCCACAGAAGAGCTAATGACCGGGGAGGAAATTAAGTGCGAAAGAGACAAGGAAGGGATCATGAGATACACATACAGGATATGGATCCCAAACGTTCAGGAACTCAAGAATGAGATTTTAAATGAGGCACACAACTCAAGATACTCAGTGCACCCCGGTAGCACCAAAATGTATAGGGATTTGAAGGAGTATTACTGGTGGCCCAATATGAAAAAGGACGTAGCAGAGTAGGTAAGCAGATGCTTGACCTGCCAACGAGTGAAGGCAGAGCACCAGAAACCCAACGGACTTCTACATCCCTTAGAGATTCCAGAATGGAAATGGGAACATATAGCCATGGATTTCGTAGTAGGTTTACCAAGGACCAAGGCTAATCATGACGCCATATGGGTAATTATAGATCGACTGACGAAATCGGCTCACTTTCTCCCGATCAACGAAAGGTACACGGTCGATAGACTAGTGGACATCTACTTAAAAGAGATAGTGGCGCGACATGGAGTCCCAGTCGCAATAGTATCCGATCGAGATCCTAGATTTAACTCCAGGTTTTGGAGAAGTTTTCAAGAATGTGTAGGGACCCGGCTGAACATGAGCACAGCCTACCACCCCCAGACAGATGGGCAAAGTGAAAGGACCATCCAAACGCTAGAGGATATGTTGAGAGTCTGCGCGATAGACTTCAAGGGGAGTTGGGATGATCACTTGCCATTGGTTGAGTTCTCCTATAATAACAGTTATCATTCAAGCATTGGGATGCCACCTTATGAGGCCCTTTATGGAGAAAAATGTCGATCTCCCTTGTATTGGGATGAAGTTGGAGAGCGAAAGATGCTCGGGCCCGAAGTGGTCCAACGAACTAAAGATGCAGTAGATCTAATCAGAGGACGGTTGGTAGCAGCCCAGGATCGACAAAAGAAATATGCCGACTTAGCTCGGAAAGGCAAGGACTACGAAGTAGGGGACCTAGTGTTCCTGAAAGTGTCACCTTGGAAAGGTTTAATGAGGTTTGGGAAGAAAGGAAAGCTGAGTCCCAGATACATTGGACCATTTGAGATCTTAAGGCGGATTGGGGAACTAGCTTATGAGCTCGCATTGCCCCCGAATCTACAGCAGGTGCACAATGTGTTCCATGTTTCGATGCTGAGAAAGTATAATCCGGATGCTAAGCATATTGTAGAGTATGAGCAAGTGGACATGCAACCAGACCTGACCTATGTGGAGCAACCTGTGGAAATCATAGACCGGAAAGAACAAGTGCTCCGAAACAAGGCCATTCAGCTAGTCAGAGTTTTGGGCAGAACCACAATGTAGAAGAATCCACCTGGGAACTTGAAAGCGCAATGCAAGAGAAGTACCCCCAATTGTTTTCAAACTAATTCCGGGACGGAATCCTTTTAAGGATGGGAGACTGTAAGAACCCAGATTTTGGGTGGAATTAAAACTTTTATGTATTTAATGATGTAAGAATGAATAGTGGATACGGCTACAATGTAATAATTGATATTTGGGAAAGAATGAATGGAATTCGACTTTATTATGTTTATGCCTTGAAGAATGCTAAAGGACGACAACATAGGTAAGAATAATCTATCTTCTAAGGGAATAAGATATGGAAACTTCAAGCAAGAGAATACTATCATGTCATCCAGATCGATAACGATTAATCCAGTAGTTCCGTAAAAAGGTTAAGGAACGATCGAAAGAGAATACGGACAATTATACAACCCTAAGAGAACAAGTAAAGAATAAGGAATGAATAGTGTTTTGGTGGGAGTATAGAATAATATGAGATGACACTATATAGAAATATTCGGAACGGATTTCCGAGTTCGTATTAGTGATCCAGGGGGAAAATAAGTGTATGTAAAAGCTGTCGGATTCTGAAAAACCGCACTTTTATTTTCTCCGAGAGTTCCCTGGACACTGATAGCCTTAAGTATTTAACGAATGGATTAAAGGAATATAAAATGGAAAGTTAGAATGAAAGATGAAGAATGATAGTATTAATATTAGAAAGATTCCCGGTAAACCCTAAATAGAAATCCGCGAAATATTCCTACGAACGATCAATCGAAACGGGTAATAACCGGACACAGAATCAAGCAGAGAAAGCAAGATACATGTATGTGCAAGTGGATGGAGTAATAGAAACCAAAGTATGTCACATGTAAGTCAACCACAAGCTAAGTGGTATAAGTGCATTTTTGCAAAAAGGATGTGCTTAATAAGGAACCTACACTTGTCATAAGATGAAGCACCAAGATTAGGCTAGTGGAGTATGATGTAATCACTTTAGGATAGATATTATCTTAAGATAACACCTAATAATTCATTTCCACCAAGCCAAGAAAGAAACCAAAGCAAAACTCTCCATTTCCCCTTTGAAACACAACTCTCGGCCAAGGTGCTAGAAGAGGAGGTTCCCACCATTGTTTGTTCTTCTAATTTTTAGGGTAAGTACTTCATATCATGGCTTAGATCCCCTAGAAATTTCAGCCTCAAATTCACTTCCTTTCGTTTTCAAATAAATCATCAAAGGTGATGATGAATAGTGTTTCCAAGAACTAATCTTTGTTTTTCTTGTTTTCATGGTTGATCCTAGCTAAGTTAAGGCTATCCAAGGGCAATACCAAGCTTTGTGAGGCTATTACATACTACAAGGAAGGTATAAGACTTGAAAACCCTTGCTCTACTTTGAGTTTTAAGCATGTTCTTGAATGGATCTAGCTTAGTTATGATTATGTTCATGTTATAAGCATGTTTAGTTAGTGATTTAGTGATTTGATTAACATGATGAGTTTGATACTAAGATCAGTGGCTTCTGGACTTGTTGAGGTGCTTATTATGTGTATAAGTTGATTTGATGCCCGGTGTGGCTTGGTTGTTGCGTAATGAATTTTAGAACGCTCGATTCGTAGCCGTCGTAATGCCCGATTTTCATTAACACTAAGAAACCGAACCGGTCAGTAGCCATAACTCTCTGTTCTTGACAAATTAATGAACCCTACTGATAGATGTTTGAACATAGATCACTTTGGCGAAAGAATCGAAGCATTTTGATTTACGGTTTAGGAATTATGACCAAATTACTAAAAGTAGTTCGAATCCGTAAACGAAAGTTCGTAACTGAAATTGAACCCTCGTAAACTATGTAACGTCATGGCGAATTTTGGTAAATAAATACTAGGGGTAAGAAGGAAGGTGTGAAAGAAAACCGTATGTCAAAAAGAGCATTTTTCGATTTATTAAAAATGTTCGAGTCAAGGTTAAACGCGAACGAACCCCTAAAAGGCGACTCTTTTATAACTTTGGTAAAACACTTAGAAAACGGGCGATAAAACTCGGAGTATGATATTGGTTCGTAACGATCAACCTTAGAACTCATATGACTTAAGTATGTCCCAAGTATAAGTGCAGTGACATGTCGTATTAACGAACGAATGTCGGGTCGGATCAGCGATAATAAGTAATCCACTAAAAGGGGTATAACGAGATAATTCGAGAACGTGTTTCGATTTAAGTATAACTTAACTTTTAATATGTTAAGTGATTAATCCCGAATGCCTTGGCTATTTATAGATCACCAAGCTGAACCGGGACCCGCTACCACCACCCCTTACCGCACTCGACTACCAGGCAAGTTTCAATTCCCTTCTTTTAGGCTGTTGTTGTGATTGAATAAATATATATATATGATTGCTGATATACATATGCCATTGCATGCATGCCTACTTTCAAGTTGAATTGATATACTTGTTCCCTGAATGTTATTGTTGGCTTATAAGCTAGATAGTTATATATCAGTTATAAGCCGGTTATTGTAAGACCCTCATAGAAGGGCGTATACATCTTATTAATCAAAAATAGACCAGGAGTCAATATTCCTTGATATATCGAGATTACTTCGGAAGAAAATATTTAAGTAAATATTTTCTATTATTTGGGCGAGGAATATTATTTGAATATTCGTTCGAGACTAATTATTTTAACGATCCTTACTTCAAATAATTATTTGAACGTAACTATTCAACGAATAATATTTCTCAATATTCATTCAGAGTCGAATTGATTATCGACTATTATTTCGAATATTCTTCTAAAGATGAGACTATTAAATGAATATTATGTGGATATTCTTTTAGATTATTATTTTATTAAATAAATATTACTTTTGAATATTCATTTAAGATATTAAATACTTGATGAATATTATTTTAATATTCATCTGAAGCTTGATTTAATTATCGAATATTATCTCGAATATTTCTTAAGGCTTGGATTACTAAATGAATATTACTTGATATTCATTTAGGATATTATTCATTAAATGAATATTACTTTTGAATATTCATTTAAATTCTTAATTAATTATGAATATTACCTTAAATATTCTTTTCAGGTCTTATTAATTAATGAATATTGTTTTGAATATTTATTTAAATATTTATTTATTCAATAAATATTCTCCTGATATTTCTTCAGGGATTATTTTGAGAAATACTCTGATTTAAGATATTCTGTCACATTCCTAAATATTCTGTAAAATATTTTAATTCAATAAATATTCTCTGAATATTTATTCCATACTTAGAATAACCTCAATAAGGGTTATCTTCTTCGATTATTGCGAAAAATATTTCGGAGTCATATTATTATTAATCTTATATCAAGAAAGGTTCTCAGACATCATTCTTCTTTGAGTCTATCTCCTTAATAATAAGGGAACCTTACTTGGAAAATGTTATTTATCTTGTCGACTTCCCGGTCATAAAGTATTCCCTTCACTCGCAACTCGGGTGCTGTTGACTTATTAAGTCGTTGCTTACCTTCTCATCTTTCGAGGGGTAAGATTACTGGAACAAGTTGATATCCGTTACCAAGTAATAGCTTGGGAGTTATTGGTAAATTTTCCTTTCCAACTAGATATGACTACTTTGTGGAGTCTTATCAACAAGTATTATACTTGGGGAAAGGGGGACGAACGTTACATTCAGAATCATGAATTCTATTTGAACTAGGAGTCGTGTAAGAGGCCGAGTAGCGCCGGTCCATCCCCTTTGGCCCAACCGTTGGCCGGGGAGAGCTAGTAAGGCGGTATACAAGTAAAGCCGTCAGTTCTTCCTTCTACCGGTAGTAAATCTAAATTGAGCTGTACGATCTCGACTGATCATCAAGATTGGAACAGCGGGCGCGGTGAATACTCCATCATTGGTTCATCATCCAAAATTTATTTATTTCCTGCAACATGATTACTGTTGGCAGAGTTGGAAAAGAGTCATAACTGGAATTGCAACCTTTTCTTGCAAGTTCCTCTTCTTAATAACAATAAGAATATCTCGCTTACTTTGATGTAGCAGATATTTCTTCAAACAAATACTTTCAGTTACCTTGTAACTTCATCGTTCATATTATACTGGCATCATTTCCGTAAATGCATGACATATGGTTTGAAAGATAGCTTTGAACTGTTTTAAATTATCAGTATATATTTGTTGGTGGGCTTTCGCTCACCCTTGCTTTGTTTATATTATGTCACAACAACAGCTAGGACAGATGGCTCGCGTCAGGCGCACTCGGCGCAAGCAGGTTACCCGACCCACCGGACTACCCGCTGAGATGCTAACCGCCATTGCTGAGGTAGCATTGTTAGACAGCTTTTGTTTCCTGTTTAACTATATGTATAATTAATGTAATCAACGGCAAAACTTTTAAACCTATGATGTTATCCTTTTGGGATTGTAATAACTTTTATTCGTAACCCCTTTAATGTAAGACTTATTTCAATTTCATCTCTGGGACTATAACTGTTGTGTGTGTGAGTGGTAATTATTGTGGGGTCACAGCATGTGATTTATTTATTGTGGACTCAAGTCAAGTATCATGAATGGATGTAAGACCGTAACCACCAGATCCCCGACCCCGGATCTGGGGGTGTTACAAGCTAGAAGTAGCACCTTTGTCTGCGAAAGTTAGGGAAGGGAGGTTGAGGTGGTTCGGCCACGTCAGTAGGAGGCGGGCTGAAGCGCCAGTGAGGAGGGTCGAGAGTCTTTCAGTTGTGGGGGTGAGGAGGAGAGGTAGACCGAGGAGATCATGGGAAGAGCAGCTTAGGTTGGATATGAAGGCCTTAAATTTAAATGAGACCTTGACCTCGGATAGGTGTTCTTGGAGGCGTCAGATCAGAGTGGTGGACTCTCTGTTAGGGAGTGGCTCTATTGTTGAGAGCCTCAGAGTTGCTTTGTCCCGGTTAGCTATTTTATAGAAGTTTGGCATTTTCGTTCTCACTTTTCGTTTTACTGTCTTTTGTTGTCTAGTTTTGCAGGTAAAAGGAGCTTAGCTTGGTGGCATCTTAAATCTGAGTGTCTTGCAGAGCGGGGTAGTCAAATCCCCTGGTAGGTAAGCCCCATGTGTTCAAAGCCGTGGGCACAGGTATGGCTGCGATATCTGCTAAAATGTTTGAAGCTTGTGTAAATATCACACTCTATTTTTATGTTGTGCACTAAGCTGGGGGTCTTCACGGAAACAGCCTCCCTACCGTAAAACGTAGGGGCATGGTCTGTGTACACTTCACCCTCCCCAGACCCTGCTCTGTGCGGGATATAATGGGTATGTTTGGTTTGGTTTGGTTTTTCTTCATTAGAAGACTGGAAACTTAACGGTTTACTTAGCCAATTTCGTATCATGGTCCTGGTTTACCTAAAAATGGGACCTTCTAAGGTATGTAATATGCTTAAAACGCCATCAGGAATCGAATCTTTACTTAACTATTATTACCGTCGATTCTTGCACAATCATCAGAAGAAATGTAAATTCCTCCATCACATTATGACCTTCAAGGTCCTTCCAAATATCGTTTTGTTTTCTTTGGTATGAGCATTTATAATTACTCCTCTATACTTAAAGTGTCGGCCACCTCATTGGTCTTTCCTGATAATAATAACTTCTCACAATCAATGTTTTCTGAATTTATTCCAACTCAAACTTTTCTACCTCATTCCCATCACTGTTAGGTGAAAGTATTATTCCTTAGACTCTGCTGGAAGGAGAAAATATATCAGTCCTTTTTCCATAAGTCATTGCTTCCACCTTTCCGTGTGAACTTTATCACAGTTACTCCCAATCTTACCTAGGATATTTCTTTTCTTATTCCTTTCTTGTTCTAGGATAATCTCAACCTTCATTGGTTCAATCCATACCTCATCATGGTTTCATACATGCCTCATCTGGCATTATTGTTATTGTGTCATACATTCTCTACCAAACTTCTATTTTGATACTCAGAATATTACTTTTTTCCTTGTAAGGTTTCTTAGGTCATCCTCGTCATTCCTTCTGTATTTTCTAGGTACAGGGTATATCAAAATATCACTAATCGATCCTATAACAATTCTATCGGTGTACTTTCCGAAACTCCTTTAAATAAATTCTTAAAGGTTATTGTTACCTTAGTCAATCCAACTTATATCATCTGAATTCACAATGTCTTTATTAGGGGTAATGCCATCTTTTGTGCATCCCCAAGGTTTGTCTTAATTTATGGATATTCTATCCACAATTATTTTCAAAAATACTTACATCCTTTAGTTAACAGTCACTTCATAATTCCTTAATAAGAGTCTCTTTTCAATCATTCACATCTTGATAATCTATAGGTAGCTTCATGCTAACCTTCTCTTTCAAATGGGTGTCAGTCTACATGGCCTTCCAAAGACAACATATATTTGGTAATGGTAACAAGGATGTTCTGAAAGATATTGGTCATGTTCAACGTGAATCTCTTAGTACTTATCACTCTTCTTAAAGAAACTAAGTTTCAGATAACCTTTATGCATCATACTGCACAATCTTTGACAATCTCCATAAGCCTTTTATTGATCACTTTCCTCAGTCATACTATGTTCATTGTATTTATAAAATCCCAACATTATGTACCTCAATTCACTATAGTTGGGTTTCTAGCTCATAAGCTGGTCAATCATATACACATGAATTACTTCACTTTGTATCGAAAGTTCTCGCGGTTGGCGCTCGGTTAGAAGCACCCCGCTTTGTCCTTACATTGCTGGTCTAGTCAATTTATAATTCTTCACCACATGGCCCTAAATGGCCGCACTACAGTATGTGAGTTTAGGGTTAGCTAACGGCATTACTTTTCTAGCAATTGCTGGTATAATGCCTCCTTCGTCCATAGCAAAGAGAATTCATCTGGGATAGGTTACGTTTATCAGTATGCCTCTTCCCATGTACTCTTAAACTCCTTCAGATCTTTTCAACTACTCTTATCAATTCCACGTGCCGCGTAACCTTAACACTTCTGGCATACGGCCTTTTCATTTAAGTCAATCCCGGAATTTCTCAGCCCGGCTTATTTCTTAATCACATTTCCCTTTTTCCGTCCAATTTCAACTTCATAATTTTATCTCTACAATCAACTGTAATAATCGGGGTCTGTCTACCAACCCGTATAGCGGCTACCTTGCCCAATCCACAGGGTTCGCTCCAGTTTCCACCCTCTTCAGGGACGTCTTCTGATAATCAGAAAGACAAGGTTTGCCAAAGTTTGTTGAATTTCTTTCCAGCACCAGGGAAATTTTTGGTCAATCTATCCACCCACTGGTAACACTAAGAAAATCAATTTCGAAACCTGGAGATCAGTTCTATGAACATCCAAGCAGGTAGAATCGCAAGCAGTTATAATACGGAAGGTTTAACACAAAGTTGGAAGTTTATCCACTGGAAAGGAATCAAATATATACATCCCATAGAAGAAATCCAAAGTTTCGAACTGAAACATGCCACATCTTCCTGATGCATAAACGTCCTAATAGGTGATACTACCAAATGTTAGTCTATCTAACCACCAATCTCAGAAGGAACACTACCGTCGGAGTTAGTCATTCCACAAAATTGGCACTATCAAGGCCATCCGAATCTGGTGAATCGTGCTGTCCGAATGCATCCACAATTACTCTGTCGTGCTGCATAAGCACACCACCTAAACCTGTACGAGATGCATCATAAGATACCACAAAATCTTCCTTCTTCCATTATGCAACACTAACGCTGGGTCGTTACCAATTTCATCTTTAGTTCCAAGGAGATTTTCTCACATTTCCTGTCTATTCGGACTTCTTAGTCCTTCGTAGGTGTGGTTGGCCTTTTTTAATGGAAACTGTCTTTAAATCGGCCGGGTCAACCAACACTACTCACTATTGATCACATGTCTTAATAATTGAACTTCTCTTTGCTAGAATTTATACCTTGAGAACTTGGCGTACACTCATTCTTTCAGGTTTCATCTTAAAACATTCTCCATTACCTCTTAACCACTGATCGCATTACTCGATCCATTTATGATTCAGTGCCAGAACAAACTTAATGTAATTTACTATAATCCATTCAAGGAAAAGAAAGAATTTAATATTCCTCTGAATCACCTGCATCTAATATTTCTGGTTCATCATTTCACTGAGTTGAAATAAAACTATACTTAGTCCCTAACAGTAGTCTTAGTGCGAGTTTAACATAGGCTCACTGGTCTTTTCCATTTGTAGGTTCTGAGATCGTCGTCTCGCTTACTACTTCTATCACATTATCCAATCATGCCATTATTTCACACTTTCTAACTTTCTAAGCTGATCCATTCAACAAAATGTGAACATTTTCTGGATAAAATCACCTCCTCCATCTTAATTTGACTTCATAATTTATAACCTATGGAATCTGCCTTCTCATGGTGAATTACCTTTGATAATATTCACACTAATTCATTTATCCAATGATATGGCACTTGCTGCCTCTATCTCAACTGCTCCTGGAGACTCCGCTCCCCGTCCTATATCGATGTCTTTGACAATCACGCATCGTTCTAACTCTTCTTTCATTAGTCTGAAAGTCTCTAAGGATTCTTATCTATCTCCACATAAGTTCTCAAGTAATCTTTCCAATCTGTCTTACTTGCTGGTACTACATCCGGTAGTCCGGCTATGAATCCAATACGCATCTTCAGATCTCTTAATAATGTCTCTGTTCTTTATACTCACTTCTCTGAGCACTATACTTTAACTCTTATAGTCTCTCTAGCTGCAACCCTCATATCCTCAAGAGTAAACTCTTTATCTTTAACAGGATTCTCCTTCTTAGCTGGAACCTCCTTCGGGTCCTCATTAGGGTACTCTATCGAGTCTTCAAGCTGATCGTCAACATATGATAAAGCATCCTCATGCTGCTGCTCGTAAGCCTCAAGGTCCGTCGCCTTACTCGTTGATGCGATATCGAGTTAAGTTACTATCATGACATTTAAAAGTTCCCATAAGGGTTTTATATTTCAGCACTACATTAAGTAGTCTGACTATGAACTTGGCAAAAGTTCTTATTATCTTAGTGAATTTATCGTTTTAACGTCGCGTCATCTCTGGGGTTTATAACGTAGGGCTCTGATACCATTTCTGTAACACTCCCAGATCCGGGGTCAGGGATCTGGTCGTTACGACCTCAATATCCATCCACAAAACCAATATAAATGAGATTACAACTTTGTGACCCGAAATAACAACACACCCGTTATAGTACCAGAGATGAAATCAGAGTAATAACAAATTTTATTGATCACAAGTTTGAATACTTACAACCGAAAGAATTTTCATTTAACTATAACATGCTCTTTGCCATCCATTTATATATACCAAATAAATAATTACATTAGCTACTCGAAAGCTAATATCTAGCCTACCAATAGCTTCTTACTTAGCAGTGGCAGCTATGATCTCAACAGTTAATCCTCTGGCTACTATCACTGGCTTGCACCGATTGCGCTTTGTGCGTGCCATCAGATCTAGCTGTTGTTGTGATATAGATAAATAAAGCAAGGGTGAGCAATAGCCCACCAAAAAGAATATACTGAACAGTGATAATATACAACAGTTCATAATATCTTTATAACCATATGCCATGCATTTACAAAGATAGTGCCAGTATAATGTAAACGATGAAGTTACAAGATAACTTAAAATATATATGCTGCGAAAATATCTGCTAAGCAAAAGATAAGCAAGATATTATCATTTATTATAAAAGAGGAACTTGCAGGAAAAATATTGCAATTCCAGTTTTGAACACTTTTCAACCCTGCCCACATTGAGAATGTTGCAGAAAATAAATAGATTTGGATTATGAACTAATGCGGGAGTATTGTCGCGCCAGATGACACCACCTTACGATGATCAGTTGTAGGTTGTGCATCTCAAGATTTGTTTCTCTACATGTAGAAGGAAGAACGTACGCCGGATCTCTCTAACCAACGGTTGGGCATAGTTGGGACCGGCACCACTCGGACCCTATTTCTAGGATGGACTGTCCCACAGCCTCTTATACCAGTTTTACTGATGGACTGTCCCATAGCCTCTTACACAGATTTTTAATGATGGACTGTCCCACAACCTCTTACACAAATACTACTAGTTCGAATAAATCCATGACTCTGAAACGTAAAGCTCGTCCCCCTTTCCCCAAGTATAATACTTGTTGATAAGATTCCACAAAGTAGTCGTATCTAGTTGGAAAGGAAATTTCACCAATATTTCGCAAGCTG
Source organism: Saposhnikovia divaricata (assembly GCA_036435485.1). NCBI lineage: Eukaryota > Viridiplantae > Streptophyta > Magnoliopsida > Apiales > Apiaceae > Saposhnikovia > Saposhnikovia divaricata. The sequence goes on along the minus strand of CM071594.1, from coordinate 44,928,009 downwards.
ATGCTTTTTAATGGATATTGACTTGTTCCAATAATCTTACCCCTCGAATGATGAGGAAGTAACAAACAAATTCCATTTGATGGTTAACAACCAAGTTGCGAGTGAAAAGAATAGTTTAACAAGTATATGACCGGTAGTCAACGAAATAACAGCTCTCAAGCAAGGTTCTCTTATTTTTTAGAAGATAGACTCGAATGAAGAATGGCGTTTTGAGAACCTTCCTTGATAAAATAATAATAATAATAATAATAATAATAATAATAATAATAATAATAATAATAATAATAATAATAATAATAATAATAATAATAATAATAATAATAATAATAATAATAATACGACTCATAAATAATTTACATGGTATTTGAATATCAAGGAAATTTTTTTGAATAAAATATCTCATTTTAGAACTAGTTGAAAAGAATTAAATAAATATTCCAAGAATATTTATTAAACCTGAAATAGTTCAAGAATATTCTTAATATAATTATTGCTCATGATTAACCCTAATAAGCATATATAGATTATTTATAAGATAATTAATTCCTCGAATAAATGTTCAAAATAATATCCAAGAAAATAATTACAACCTTAAATGAATATCCAAGATAATATTCATTAAGTAAATAAGCTCAAATGAATATTCGAAAATAAACAATTAAACTCAAATGAATATTTGAAAATAATATTCATTTAAATAAATAAAGCTCGAATGAATATTACAAATAATATTCACTAAATAAATAACTTCGGATGAATACTCCAAAATAATATTCATCTAAATCAATAGCCTCAAATGAAAATTCAAAATATTATTCATTAGATAAATAATCTCGAATGAGTATTCAATTAATGTTCCTCGAATAATTTCCAAGTACTTAATACTTATGGAAATTTAAATAATGTTTGTAAATAACATCCCTCAAATAATCTGTCACTGAAATCCCTCCAGGTTTCCATGACTATCTTTATATTACAAAATAGAGACTCCCGGTCTATATTGAATGAATGAGGATCATATGCCCTTCACTAAGGGTCTTAACCAAATCCGGCTTATAACTAAGGGGGTGTTTGGGGGAACTTTTTTATAGAATAAGTCAACTTATTTTAAGACAAAGTTAAAGATTCATAACTTTCCAACTTATTTTCCAACTTATTTTTGCAACTTAAAATATACATTAAATATTTGTATAAAAATATAAAATTTTTACCCGAAAATAAGTCCATAAATCCTTAAAAAAAAAAGGTATGCCAAACAGGCCCTAATATATCTTAACTAGCTTATAAGACAATTTAAAATCAGGAACAAGTATCACAGAAACCAGAGTCGCAATATAATTGAAAACAGGCATGCATGCTATGGCATATGTATAACAACAATCATATATATTATCACAACAACAACTTCAAAGTTTTGAAGACTTGCCTGGTACTCCCGCTATGCTAGTGGCATGACTCGGGGTGGTCCGGCGATCTATAAATAACCAAAATCATTCCGGGTTATTCACCTTATCACTTTGAAACGTCAAGTAAATATTTTACTCAAGCTAAAGCACATTTTCCAAGTTTATCTCTCATTAACACCGTTATGATCCGACACTCGTTCGTTAACAAAGCATGTCATTACACTTACTCTTGGTACGTTTTTAAGTCATATAAGTTCTAAGGTCGGTCGTTTACGAAGAAAGATTATAGCTCGAGTTTTATCGCTCGTTTTCTAAGTGATTTACCAAAGTTATAACCAAGTGTACTTTTAAGGGGTTCGTTCGCGCTTAACCTCGATTTGAACATTTTTATAAAATCGAAAAATGATCCATTTGACATGTGGTTTTCTCTCAAACCTTTCTTATGACCCCTAGTATTTAATTACCAAGATTCGCCACTGAATTAACTTCGTTAAGGGGTTTCAATTTCAATTACGAACTCGCATTTACGGTTTCGAACTACTTTTAGTAAATCGGCCATAATTCCTAAACCGTAAGTCCGTTTGTTTCGATTCTTTCGCCAAAACGATCTATGACTCGAGATCTACAAGGGTATGTTATATTCTTATCAAGATCAGTGATTTATGGCTACTGCTATGCACGAATTTCAAGGGTTAACGAAATTTTGGCATTACGACGGCTATAAATCGAACGTTTCTAAAAATCGTAACATCAATACCAATCCACACCGGGCATCCATACAACTTATACACATAATTCTCATCCCAAATCTGTCCAAGAACATCTACTTTACCATCATAATCATCATATGATTAAACCAACTACAAATCATGCTAACATGCTTATAATCATACTAACATCATCACCAAGCTTAAATCCATCAAGAACATGCATAAATCTCAAAACAAGATCTAGGGTTTCAAGGGTATACCTTCCTTGGAGAGTGCTAGAGCCTTAATAAGCCTTGATCTAGTCCTTGTGTGGCCTAAGCTAGCTTAGATCAGTCAAAAGAAACCAAGAAAACAAAGTTAAATCATGAAGAATACTATTCATCCTCACCTTGGATGATTTATTTGAAAATGGAAAACATGGAGATTGGAGCTAAGATTTCTAGGAGATTACTTTTATGAAATATAGGACTTACCATAAAAGTTTCAAGATCAAACAATGGTGGGAAGGGAGTTTTTGATTCTTGAATTAACAAGAAGCCGAATGGAGGTTTCTTTGAGAGAGAATGGGTTTGCTTGGTTGCTTCTTGAATAATAATGCATAAAGTGATTTGTCTTGATAATATCTTGGGTTAAAGTTGCTTTAATAAAGTGATGATGCAATGGATGAGGTATTTTCAAGAGATAATTATTGGTTGTTTTGGTTGGATGAGATGAATAAGCTAAGTACTTAGTTTTGATTCTAAGTGTGCTAGTTGCTTAAGTAACTACTTGGTTGCTAGATATTTTCTACTAGCATATGCATGTATCTTGATTCCCTGCTTGTTTTTTTGTCCGATTATTGCTCAATTCGTTGATCGTTCGGAGGAATATCTCGAAGATTTCTAGTTAGGGTTTTACCGGAAACCGTCTTAACATTTATACCCTCATTTTCAATTCTCTTTAATAAATCTCGAATCCACATTCCTTAAATCCTTTTAATAATTCGTTAGGTCTTTCAATGTCCAGGGAAATCTCGGGGAAAATAAAAGTGCTATTTTTCAGAATCCGATAGCTTTTATATACACTCTTTTTCCCCCTGGATCATTAATATGAACTTAGAAATTCGTTCCGGGTACTTCTATATAGCGTCGTCTAATAATATTCCTAATTCCACCAAAATCACTATTCATCACTTATTCTCTCTTTATTCTTTATAATTATAAAAATGTCCTTGCGCTTTCCCGAGCGTTCGTTAACCATTTTACGGAACCACTGGACTTATACTAGATATCGATTTGGATGACATGAGACTACTTCCTTTGTTTGTATGCCATATCCTACTTTCTTGACGATAGCTTATTCTTACCTCAGTTGTGAACTCACTGCATTCTTCATAACATATGAATATTGGAATCCATATCCATTCCATAATAAAAGTTTTAATTCCTACCAAAAATCAGGGTTCTTACAGGAACAACCCTTTTGCTGATGCAGAGCCAACCTCTTCTGTTGCAGCCTACACCATCAACTATTATGCCCATATCTCTCCCTAAACCATCAATTATGAATGCTAGCGAGAAACAATATAAGAGCAGGAATCGAGATGATGCTGCTAAAAACCTGCAAAGCAAAAGATAAAATGGGACCGTTGCTGAGGAGTCGCCCTCTAACTCTGTGGTTTCGACCTTTGGTTCCATCGCTGCAGAGAATTTTTCTGAAAATGAGGTCAAGGCTCTGAAGACTCGTACTGAAGAGGAGGCTGAGTTTAATTTTAAAGTTGCGCTGGGCGATGCCTTTTACCATAGGCTACAAGTTCTCGCCCACAAGAACTCCACCATCAAAGAGCAGGAAAGAACCTTGAAAAGGTATAAGGGCGAAGCCTCCACTTTTACTTCCAAGTTAAACAAAGCCCAGAGGAAACTCGACAGCGAGGTTAAAGCGAGAAAGGAAGATGTTGAGAAGCTCCAGTCAGCCTTGGACAAATTAAAATTGGATTCAGACAAGGCGATCACAGATCTCGAGGGCGAGAATGCCAAGCTACAGGGCAAGATGGAGGAGATTAATGCTAGCATGCGGAAGGCGCAAACCGAAGCCTATTCCATTGGCTTTTTGGATTACCTCCGCAACTTCATTGCAGCTGACCCCGATTATGACTGGTCTACACATTTCTCTCCTTCAACACCTGGTTATATGCTGAAATTTAAAGCTGATAATGAAGAGATTATTGCTGCAGCTAAGGAGGACCTTCGCAAAAAGATCGAGGCTGAAGTGAAAGCAATAGCCGAGAAGGAAGCCTAGAAGAAAGAGGGAGGAGATGGCGAGAACCAGAAAGGAGTGCGGGCCCTCCTTTAACGGCCTCGCCAGTTGTAATATTTTTGAATCTGTTCAACTTATTTTTAACTTAACGAAGTGCGTGCCCTCCTTTCAATGGCGCCGCCCTTTATCTGTCTACTGCAACCTTTATCTATTTATTCTTGTATATTTAGCAATCTCGCCTCGTTCACAGATATGAACTTTAGCAAATAATCTCGTCATTTTTTATAAATCTCGCCCCTTCGTGGAGATGTCCAATATAAACTTAACAAACTTTCCAAAAATCAATGAATGTCATATTAAACATAATTTTTTGTCTTCTCGGGATTATCTCCCTCCAAATGAGTCATTTTACTCAATAAATTCATAATTCGGGATACCCTCCTCAAAGGAGGTCGCTTCCCATATCAGAATATCCTCCTCTCAGGAGGTCAATTTTTCGAAGATCATACCTTAATGAGGCACCGGAAGTACGCCCCGGAAGTATGGTTTTTTCAAGGATTTTATAATTCGGGATACCCTCCTCAAAGAAGATCGTTCCCCATATCAGAAATACCCTCCTCAAAGGAGGTCGATTTTCCAAAGATCATACCTTGATGAGGCACCGAAAGTACGGACATCCCACCCGGAAGTACGGTTTTTGCAAGGATTTTATAATTCGGGATACCCTCCTCAAAGGATATCGTTCCCCATATCAGAAATACCCTCCTCAAAGGAGGTCGATTTTTTGAAGATCATACCTTGATGAGGCGCCGAAAGTATGGACATCCCCCCCGGAAGTACGGTTTTTGCAAAGATTTTATAATTCGGGATACACTCCTCAAATGAGATCGTTCCCCATATCAGAAATATCCTCCTCAAAGGAGGTCAATTTTCCGAAGATCGCTTCATTTTTACTAAGTCTCTCCTTAGAGGAGATCGTCCTTTTTCATATTCCACGAAGATCCTCCTTAAAGGAGGTCATCAACTACAAAATTTTATCAATAATATAGAAAAACAAACATGTTTTATTCATAAATATATAGATCCTGGCTAAGAAGAAGTACATGCACTACCCCCTAGACTTTCATGAAAATAATAATTAAAGGAAAGTATAACAATAAGCAGAAAATACAATACCGATAGTATTTCTTCAAATGCTCCATGTTCCAGGCGCGTGGAATAGGCTTTCCCTCCATATCAGCCAAGTAATAGGTTCCTTCCCACAAAGCTGCTCTGACCCTATAAGGTCCTTCCAAATTTGCCCCGAATACTCCATGATTCTGGATTTTCGTGTTAGGAATCACTCGGCGAAGAACATAATCGCCCACCTTTAAAGGTCTAGCCCTAACCTTTGAATTGTAAAACCTTGCCACCCTCTGCTGATAGGATGCGAACCTTGTCTGTGAAGTTGTCCTAAATTCCTCAACCATATCCAAGTAAAGATGGTGATTAACCTCATTCACCTCCGGATGATAGTTATCTCTTCTAAAAGATCCTGCCCCAACTCGACCGGAACCATGGCCTCACAGCCATATGTCAAAGAAAAAGGGGTTTCCCCTGTAGTAGACCTGGGTGTTGTGTTATAGCTCCACAAGACATTAGGCTCAGTCTGGCCATTAGCTTGTGGATGACTAACAGCAGAAAAACTCTTCTTAAATCCCAGGTTAACACACAACTCCCTCATTTCCTTTGTAAACCATAATGTAATGTAATATGTAATAGTGGACATATATAACTCAACTAGGATAAAAGATAAATAATATTAACTCTATACAGGGATCATGAAATTTGAAGAACAGGCACTGACAAGGATCAAGTCGCTGAAAGAAGTTCATTAACATGATCAAGCCTCAGTGACAGAATAAGATGTACAGATGATTCTGTTGAAGGGCCAAAAGATTCCATGTATTTATATTATTTGAAGATATTGCTGCAGGCTAATCAATTGGAATGTAACGAAGGTGTGAAGATCAAGATCAGTGCTAGTCACTTGTGAACCAGACCAGTGCACTAAGTGTCAGCACATAAGAGAAGGATCAACACATTAATTCATAGAAAGAATTGCCAAAGCCTATTGACGATCAAGGACATACATAATATTTCAAGGTATTGTCAAAAATTAATTTACCCTGAAAATCAAATAAGTAATAGATTAATTAATTATTTATAATAAATAATTAAATTAATCTGGTACTTGAACTATTTTCTGAGAAGAATTAAAACAACAAAATAAACAGAAGAGAATATGAATAGTAACCGAAATCACTATTCATATGAATAGTACTATTCATATGAATAGTAACTGCAGTTGTTGGAATATTAACTGTGGTTGTTGGAATAGTAACCGCGGTTGTTGGAATAGTAACTGTGGTTGTTGGAATAGTAGCTGGGGTTGTTGGAATAGTGCCAAATAGTGATATTCTAAAATCTATAAATAGGCATGTTGTATTTCATTTCAAAACACACCTCAACACACAACTCTCTCTTCTCTCTCTTATCTTCTCTGTGTAAGCTGCTAGAAAGTCCATCTAGTAGGAAAGTCGGCTTAGCCCACTTTCAGGAAGTGTCGGGTAGAAGGTCCTCGTGCCTAAACTATCCTTAGGAGTGTTTGATTTTGTAGCTAATCCATAGGATTAAATTGTGTAGCAAACCTCCGGGTTTTATCTATTAAAAGATATTTCCCAAACAGTTGTGTTATTTCGATTCAGTATTTTTTATCTCATATCCACATCAAAAAATCGAAATATTTTTTGAATAACGTATTCAACCCCCCTTCTACGTTATTCCGGACCTAACAATTGGCATCAGAGCCACTCTGTTATTATACAACAGTTAAGATCCAAAAAGCTATACAATCATGACAGAGAAAACACAAACTCCAACAACAAGCAGATATGAATCAATCAGAGTTCCAATACTCAGGGCATCAGAATATCCCACATGGAAGGTAAAGATGGAAATGTTTCTGGAGGCTACAGATCCAGAGCACTTAGACAGAATCCATGATGGTCCACATAAGCCTACCAAACTTTCTGTTGTAGTTGTTGGGGAGGAACAGAAAACGATTCCAAAGGAGAAGAAAGACTACACTCCTGAAGATATCTCCTCTATTAGCAAAGATGCCAAGGTAAGGCATTTATTACATAGCACTCTTGACAATTTTATGTCTAACAGAGTCATTGGATGCAAAACTGCTAAAGAAATTTGGGATGCTTTGGAAGTCAGATGTCAAGGAACCAAAGCCATCAAGAAAAATAGGAGAACAATACTCACACAGGAGTACGAGCACTTTGACTCAAAGTCTGATGAGTCGTTAACAGATCTATATGACAGATTCCTGAAATTGCTGAATGATTTGACACTGGTAGATAAGGAGTATGATCTTGAAGACTCCAATCTGAAATTCTTGTTGGCTCTTCCTGAGAAGTGGGATTTAAAGGCCACTACCATCAGAGACAATTATGATCTGGAAGACATGTCTCTTGATGAAATCTATGGAATGCTCAAAACCCATGAGCTTGAGATGGAACAAAGAAGCAAGAGGCATGGAGGCAAGTCCAAATCAATTGCTCTTAAAGCTGAGGAGAAAGCTTCTAAAGAAGTTGCTGTGAAAAAAAGTCAATCTAATGGAAAGGCTCTTATTACAAAGTCTGATACTGAGTCATCAAAATCTGATGATGACTCAAACTCTAACAATCTCACAGACCCTGATGATGATGGCAGTGATGCGGAGATGATACAACTTGCAGCCCTGATGGTAAAAAGCTTCAAGAAGATGGCTTACAAGAACTTCAGAAAGGGAAGGAAGTTCACACGAAGAGATTCAAACTTCGAAAAGAAGAATTTCAGAAAAGCTGAGGAAAAGGAAGGCAGGTCTGGGAAAGTGGACAAGTCCAAAATCAGATGCTATAATTGTGGTGAGAAAGGACATTTTGCACCTGAGTGCAAGTAAGCCAAAGCTGATAAAAGTCAAGCTTACATCACAAAGAAGAAGGACTGGGCTGACACTTCAGACTCTGAAGATGAGGTGAACTATGCCTTGATGGCAAATGCTGATAGTATCTCTGAAGCTACTGAGACCAAGGTACCTCACTCTACTTTAGCTTTTGATACTACTGATATATCTGAGTTAAGACTCTTTCTTAAAAACTTGCATGTTAGCTACAGAGATCAGACTTTAGAAAATGAAAGAATAAAATCTGAAAGTCTAGACCTTAGAAAGAGAAATGATTATCTAGAATTAGAATTAGTCCAAATGTTAACAATTCAGAAAGAGAGAGATGATGCTATTATTATTAAAACTGAATTATTGAAAAAGCATGCTTATCTTGAATCTGAACTTGTTAAAGAAAGAAACATTATTAAAACTTGGACTAACTCTGGTAAAACTACTCAGATTATCATAGAGAATGATTGTTGGAAAGAAGGTCTAGGTTACACTGATAAAAAGAAAACTGTCAACATAGAAGCTGAGACCTCTAAACCTGTATTTACTGAAAAGGCTGCAAAACCCAAACTTAATCACATGAGGTTTGTACCAAAATCCGACAAACCAAAACAGGATGAAGTCAAATCAGTAAATATTAGTTTAATGTCTCAGAAACAGCTTAAACATAAGCTGAAGGAGTTAAAAAGAGTGAACAAAGTAAAAGAACCTAGGAAAAATAGAAATGGAAAGGTAGGCATGAGTAAAAGCAATAACTATATGCCTATTCCCAATGCTCCTAGGAAGAAATGTCACAACTGTGGAAATCCTAACCATCTTGCTACTTTTTGCAGGAAGAATAAAAATATAAACTCTATACCTCCTAAGTCAGGAGTTAAGAGTGGTTCGGTTAGGTTTAAGCCACAGAATCCTTGTTTTCACTGTGGCAGTATTTGGCATTCTATTTATACATGAAAAGAGTATCATAATTTGTATTATGATTATTATGAACTTAAACCCTCTTTGAATAAATTCAAGATTGATTCTACATGTATAAATTCTGATAAAAAGAATGTTAGCATAAACTCTGATAAGACTTCTGCTGCAAAAGCTAACAGACTTAATAAGGCCAAAGGATCCAAGCAAGTCTGGGTCCTTAAAACTAATCATTAGTGGTTTTTGTGATTGCAGGGTAACAGGAAAAATATCCTTGTTCTGGACAGTGGATGCTCGGGACACATGACTGGAAATAAAGCCCTGCTATCAGAATTTGTGGAGAAAGCTGGCCCAAGTGTTTTTTATGGAGATGGCAACATAGGAAGGACTCTGGGATATGGCAATATCAATCTTGGAAATGTCATCATTGAAACTGTAGCTCTAGTCTCAGGACTCAAACATAATCTACTAAGTGTGAGTCAAATCTGTGACAGAGGTTATCATGTGGATTTCTTTGAAGAACACGGTGAAGTTGTAAGCAAATCTACAGGAAAGGTTGTTCTGAAGGGATACAGGCATGGTAACATTTATGAAGCCAAGCTTTCAACAAACTCTGATGGCTCTGCAATCTGTCTACTGAGTAGAGCATCAATTGAAGAAAGCTGGGATTGGCACAAGAGACTTTCTCATCTGAATTTCAACAGCATTAATGAGCTAGTGAAGAAAGATCTTGTGAGAGGATTGCCCAAATCAGTTTTTACTCCAGATGGCCTATGTGACTCATGTCAAAAGGCAAAACAAAGGAAAACTTCATTTAAAAGTAAGACTGAATCCTCAATTCTTGAGCCATATCACTTATTGCATGTTGATTTATTCGGTCCAGTAAATATAATGTCTATTGGAAAGAAAAGATATGCTTTGGTTATTGTTGATGAATACACCAGATATACATGGGTATATTTCATGCACAATAAAGAAGAAACTGCATCAATCTTAACAGAGCATGTCAGACAACTGGACAAAGGATCTAAGCATACAGTGAAAATCATAAGGAGTGATAATGGCACTGAGTTCAAGAATGCAGTCATGGAAGAGTTTTGTAAAGAAAATGGAATAAAGCAATAATTCTCTGCACCTGGAACTCCACAACAAAATGGAGTAGTAGAGAGAAAGAATAGGACTCTCATAGAAGCTGCAAGGACCATGCTTGATGAAGCAAAGCTGCCAACTTACTTCTGGGTTGAAGCTGTGCAAGCTGCTTGTTTCACACAGAATGCTACACTCATAAACAAGCATGGTAAAACACCATATGAGATGGTGAAAAATAAGAAGCCGAACCTGAAGTACTTTCATGTGTTTGGATGTAAGTGTTTTGTTCTTAAGCCTCATCCAGAACAGCTTTCCAAATTTGATTTAAAAGCTGATGAAGGAATCTTTGTTGGATACCCACTATCCACAAAAGCATTCAGAGTCTACAATCTGAGAACAAAAGTGGTCATGGAATCTATCCATGTGTCTTTTGATGATAAGAAGATAACAGGACTTGAAGATTTTGATGAACATGACCAGCTGAGATTTGAGAATGAAGAAATAAATGCTGATCTACAAAATTCTGATACTCTTTCAGACTCTATTGTTCAATCTATACCAATAGATCAGACAACAGCACATGTTGAGGGGGAGCAAGTGAATGATGAACCCCAATCAAGTGAAGAAACATCTGCTACTAATGATTCTTTAAACTCTGAAAGCAACATCTCAGGGGGAGAAAATAATGATTTTGGATCTACTAGTCACCACACTCAACACAATCATGAACTTGGGGAATCATCAAGATCAGATCTGCCAAGACAAAGGATATGGAGTAGAGCACATCCCTTTGAACAGATCATTGGTGAACCGGACACGGGTGTACAGACTAGAAGAGCAACACAGAATGAGTGCAATTTCGCAGGATTTTTATCTCAAATTGAACCTAAAAAGATTGATGAAGCTCTTGATGATCCAGATTGGGTAACTGCAATGCAGGAAGAACTCAATCAGTTCGAAAGGCAGAAAGTTTGGAAGCTGGTGCCAAGACCAAAAGATAAATCTATAATTGGCACTAGATGGGTGTTTAGGAATAAACTGGATGAAAATGGTATTGTTACGAGGAACAAGGCTCGATTGGTAGCAAAGGGTTACTCTCAAGAAGAGGGAATTGATTATGATGAAACTTATGCTCCAGTTGCAAGGCTTGAAGCAATCAGGATGTTCTTAGCATTTGCTGCACACTCCAACTTTAAGGTTTTTCAGATGGATGTGAAGAGTGCATTTTTGAACGGAGATCTAGAAGAAGAAGTCTATATTGAACAACCCCCTGGGTTCGAAGACAAGGACTTTGAAGGTTTTGTGTACTTTCTCTTTAAAGCTCTCTATGGTCTCAAGCAAGCCCCTCGAACATGGTATGATACTCTCTCCAAGTTCTTACTTGAAAATGGTTTTACAAGAGGTATCATCGACAAAACTCTCTTTCATAAAAAAGCATAAAAATGATATAATTCTGGTGCAAGTATATGTGGATGATATAATATTTGGTTCTACTAATGATTTGCTATGCAAGAGATTTGCTAAGTTAATGCAGAGTAAGTACGAGATGAGCATGATGGGTGAGTTGTCCTTCTTCCTTGGACTTCAAGTTGTTCAGAAGCCTGATGGTATTTTCATCTGCCAATCAAAATACATAAAGGATCTTCTGAAGAAGTATGGGATGGAAGAAGCAACTACTGCCAAGACCCCAATGCCAATTGCTGTCAAGCTTGATCAAGACAAATCTGGTAAGTCAGTTGACATCACGAAGTATCGAGGTATGATCGGCTCTCTCTTATACTTAACTGCTAGTCGACCAGATATTATGTTCGCAACTTTTTTATGTGCTAGATTCCAGGCTGACCCTAAAGAGTCACATCTTATAGCTGTTAAATGTATTTTCAGATACCTTAAGGGAACCCCCGATCTTGGGACTTGGTACCCTAAAGGAACAGGTTTTGACCTAGTTGGCTATACAGATTCTGACTTTGCAGGCTGTAAGATTGATCGGAAAAGTACTTTTGGAAGCTGTCAGTTTCTAGGAAGAAGGTTGGTATCTTGGTACAGCAAGAAGCAACACTCAGTATCTACCTCGACAGCCGAAGCAGAATACATTGCGGCAGGTAGTTGTTGTGCTCAGATCTTGTGGATGAGGAATCAACTTCAGGATTATGGACTCATGTTGGACAAAATTCCAATTCTATGCGATAACACGAGTGCCATTGCCATTGCCAACAATCCAGTTAAACATACCAGGACTAAGCACATTGATATCAGGTATCATTTCTTACGAGAGCATGTCATGAATGGAACTGTGGTATTATATTTTGTTCCCACAGATCAACAAATTGTAGACATCTTTACTAAACCACTGGATGAATCCACATTCTCCAGGTTAGTTGGTGAACTTGGGATGTTAAATCTGTCTAATTAATTTTGGATAATCAATAACTGCAATTTGTTATAAATTCACAGGTATTTTAAATGTCCATATTTTTAGGACTTGTGAATTTACTTTGCATCCAGTCTTCATCTTACAGTTATCTCTATACTAATTGCCATGCTTATAAATGCTATCTTTTATGGTAATTAGTTAGTGAATAATTGTGTTAATTGTAACATAATTAAATAAATATTTTATTGACATATATCAATTAATGATATTTTGTTAATTTTATGTCTATTTAATTGTGAGTTTATCTGATTATTGTGGATTAATTCTTGATTTACTGCGTGATTATTTTTAAATCCATAATAATTAGAAGTATTGTATGTGTGTGTGTGTATATAGGCTGATAGATTTCGGTGATAAGATGTTTTTCGGCTGACAGGTTTCGGTGATAAGATGTTTTTCGGCTAATTGATTGATTAGGTGAGAAATTATTGGCTGATTAGGTGAGAAATTATTAAAGTGGTGTTATTCAATATAGCCTGTCAATATCTCACCTAACCCACTAGTCCTTGAAACCTTATAAATGATGAGTTTTTGTTCGTGTTTAACATCATCATTTTTCAGATATACAGAGCATATACACACAATTGCTGAATATTTCGAGCTTTGATCGGAAAGATCTCTCAATCTAGCTGGTGGTTTTTAGATTGGATTTTATATTCTTGCTTTATACATCATCCTTTATAAAAACTAACCCTTGTTTTTGAATTTCCTCGAAGTTTTGAAAATGGCATTGCAGGGAAGCTTTTTAATTGCTAAAGTTAATCCTATTTCCATTCAGCAAATCGAAACCATTCAGGATGAGCAATTTCGGGCTTGGACACAATTTTTGAATGAACATTCATTAATTCGCTATGCTTTAGTTACACCAGTGCAGCTTAACCATGATGCATTGCGTGAACTATATTGCAGTGCGGTTAACACTTCTGGACAGGACGGGTGTGCATTCACATATCGACTATTTGGTAGGTCGATTAGGGTCACTGAACGAGATGTTAATCGAATTCTTCATTTTCCTATGGAAAATCTCGTTTCTGATCCTACACCTGAACAAATTGAAATGTTCTTTCGTTTTATAAGGTACCAAGATGGCAATTTCAATACTGGTAATCTTTATAGAACGTTTCTAACCCAGTATTGGAGTTTCTTCTTTCACACTCTTAACCATGTTTTTTCCTCAGATAGAACAAATCAAGATCGAATACCTGAATATATCCAAAAAATAGGGTATGCGGTCGCCAATAATTTGAGAATTAATTTTGGAAAAATAGTGCTTGGTCAAATCATTTTAAAGATGAAACACTTAGGAACAAGAGATGTTCGGACTCAAAATGTCAAATGTCTATATCCAAGGTTTCTACAGCTAATATTAAATGATTTTTTGAATGATGAAGACAGGGTACGCTTGGAAAATGGTCAAAAGGTGGAATGTTCTTCCATAAAGACGAATGTAATTAATTACATGAGCAAAAAGAAATATACGGATGTGCCTACAGTCCTAACTGAATATCTAAAGACTGTCCCACTTCCGTTGTTACCAAGACCAGTGAGAGCAGGTATACGACAAGGTAATATTTCAATCCCTGCTATTCCAACCTTTGTATTCCCTGTTGTGTCACAGGAAATACAGTTTCTACAGCCCCCAGTGGCCATCTTACCCGACCAAGAGCAGGAAATCCCACCGACTCTAACACAGGTCGAAGAGCCCATTTTACAAATGCAAACACAAACACAACAAACTCCTACACCTCAATTGTCACTTAAACGACCAACCATCAACACTTTTGAGGGAGATAGTGCCTCAACAGCACCACATAAGGAGTTAGTTACATCAGCAGCTCTACCTCATTTTAAACGAAGTAAACCAAATGAACCTGAGGTAACTGTAACTGTTAGGGAAACAATTCTTCCTTGTCAAATGAGTGAAAATGTAAATGAGGATGAATTGACGGGAGCAACTATCTTGAGTTCCATTTCACGGAACATAAGAGTGGTTGATGATCTTTCTAAAGATCAAATGCCTTCACAGGCATCCGAGGTGGAATTACCTACCTCAATAACTGCTGGTGAATCTTCCATTTTACGGAAAGATCCATCGGTAGGTGGTTCTTTTATGAACCAAGTGTCTTCACAGACATACGAGGGAAACTTGGGTTTTGTGCCATTTAATCGATTCAAGTTTAACCTCCCAGAGGAAAAATCTCTGGATCTCTTTCGAGATTTACCACTATTTACCAGTGGTCGGCAACTCGCTTCACGCGAGGATGGAAGCTCACGAACTTTCATTGCACCATCCGTGACCTCTGAAAAAGGGACTAGGATGATTTCATTTGCAGGTACACATATCGATGGAAGCTCTGGAGGAGAGTTGAGGGAAACACGAACAGAACATGTAAGTGTCATCCAAACCACTAAACCGAGTGAATATAGAGTGTTGAGTGAAACACCTGCAGAACATACGAGTGAGCAACCTACTCAACCACATGCACCTGTAACCAAAAAGGAATACAGCAGACTCCTTACACGGGTCCAAACAATGGAGAAAGAGTTATCAAATATCTGTAAGTCCATTACAGAAATCAAAAATTTGCAACTTATTCAACAGAATGTATTCCAGGTTCAATTGAACACCATGGCAACCCAGTTTAGTCATGCAATCAACTCCTTGGTAAAGTCATCTTCGTCTAATTTACCAACTCCACATCCTGTTACTCTGGAGGATAATCCAACTGAGGGGGAGAAAGTGGATGATCAAGAAAAATCTACTAGGCGTAAGGGCAAGGAAAAGGTTGTTGACACGGAATTAACTTTATTTTGGGAAAGGAAAATCTAATGGAGTATTAGTGCTATGCGGGAAAGAAAGCAAGACAAACTTGAAGATATGTTCAATCTAGAGGAACAATTGTCTTGCACTTGTTCAAATTTTAGAAATCTGGAAAATGTATATATGATCCAGAATGCGGTTTATTATTATTTATCTTTGTATTTTATTTGTATCAGTTGAGTTATCCTCTAGGAATTTGCTTGTCAATCCCTAACAATCAAATAGGGGGAGATTGTAAAGCATAATGTAATGTAATATGTAATAGAGGACATATATAACTCAACTAAGATAAAAGATAAATAATATTAACTCTATACAGGGATCGTGAAATTTGAAGAACAGGCATCGACAAGGATCAAGTCGCTGAAAGAAGTTCATTAACATGATCAAGCCTCAGTGACAGAATAAGATGTACAGATGATTCTGTTGAAGGGCCAAAAGATTCCATGTATTTATATTATTTGAAGATATTGCTGCAGGCTAATCAATTGGAATGTAACGAAGGTGTGAAGATCAAGATCAGTGCTAGTCACTTGTGAACCAGACCAGTGCACTAAGTGTCAGCACATAAGAGAAGGATCAACACATTAATTCACAGAAAGAATTGCCAAAGCCTATTGACGATCAAGGACATACATAATATTTCAAGGTATTGTCAAAAATTAATTTACTCTGAAAATCAAATAAGTAACAGATTAATTAATTATTTATAATAAATAATTAAATTAATCTGGTACTTGAACTATTTTCTGAGAAGAATTAAAACAACAAAATAAACAGAAGAGAATATGAATAGCACTATTCATATGTACTATTCATATGAATAGTAAGTGCGGTTGTTGGAATAGTAACTGTGGTTGTTGGAATAGTAACCGCGGTTGTTGGAATAGTAACTGTGGTTGTTGGAATAGTAGCTGGGGTTGTTGGAATAGTGCCAAATAGTGATTTTCTAAAATCTATAAATAGGCATGTTGTATTTCATTTCAAAACACACCTCAACACACAACTCTCTCTTCTCTCTCTTATATCTTCTCTGTGTAAGCTGCTAGAAAGTCCATCTAGTAGGAAAGTCGGCTTAGCCCACTTTCAGGAAGTGTCGGGTAGAAGGTCCTCGTGCCTAAACTATCCTTAGGAGTGTTTGATTTTGTAGCTAATCCATAGGATTAAATTGTGTAGCAAACCTCCGGGTTTTATCTATTAAAAGATATTTCCCAAACAGTTGTGTTATTTCGATTCAGTATTTTTTATCTCATATCCACATCAAAAAATCGAAATATTTTTTGAATAACGTATTCAACCCCCCTTCTACGTTATTCCGGACCTAACATCCTTACTATCAAATTGCTTCCCGTTATCAGATATGAGCTTGTATGGTATCCCAAAATGATAGACGATAGCTCGATACACAAAGTCTACCAACTTCTTCGCTGTAATTCAGGCTAAAGATTCTGCTTCCGCCCACTTAGTGAAATAATCTACCGCCACAACCGTGTACTTTACTCCTCCTTTTCCCTTGGGAAGCTCCCCTATCAAGTCAATCCCCCACATAGCAAATGGACAAGGGCTAGTCATTGAAGTAAGAGGAGCAGCAGGACTGTTCACATAATTAGCATACCTCTGACATTTATCGCAGACTTAGGCAAATCCCATTGGGTCCTCCCGAAGGGTCGGCCAGTAATACCCTTGACGAAGTATTTTCTGCGCAAGCGATCCACCCCCCGAGTGATTTTCGCAAATTCCCTCATGAATCTCCCGTAAAATATAAGTACATTCTTCCCCATCTATACATTTCAACAGTGGTTGATTAAAACCTCGCCTGTAAAGAGAGCCCCAAAAGTCTACATAGCGAGTTGCCTTGTATCTTAGTCTTCTAGCCTCGACTTTGTCCTCCGATAAAATCCCATCTTTCATACTTCAAATTGGAGTCATCTAGGTATCCGGCCCAGGACCATCAACCTGCATCAATTCTATCTCTGGAACGCTAGGGTGCCTCTGAATTTCTAAGGGGATGACCCCTAAAAGGGTTGCTTCCTTCTGAGATCCAAATTTAGCCAAAGCATCGGCCTCTGCGTTGCTATCTCTAGGAAGTTGCTCCAACCTCGCCTCCCGAAACAAACCCATCAGTCTCTGTGTGCACTTCATGTATAACTCAGTTCGAGGTCCCCAAGCTTGGAACCCTCCATTCACTTGGTAAACAACCAACATAGAATCACTCATGATATCTATATTCTCCACCTTCATTTCGAGGGCAAGTTTCAAACCCGAAATCACAGCCTCGTACTCAGCGTCGTTATTTTTAGCATGAAAAGCAAAGTGAATTGCGCTTCTCAAATGATGTCTTCTGGGCTGACCGACACAATCCCCGCACCTACACCTTCATTATTTGATGCGACATCCACATACAAGGTCCACCAGGGTGCCGGATTAGAATGTTCCTTAACTAACTCCGGGAGAAAAGTAGGCACGATTGCCAAGGTGTCGCCCTCCTGTTCCAGAGGGAATTCCAAAATAAAGTCCGCAAGAGCCTGCCCCTTTATAGCACTCCTCGGCTTATACTCCACTTCAAATTGCCCCAATTCTATCGCCCATTTCAACATTTGCCCAGAAGTCTCCGGTTTGTGCAATATCTTCCTTAAAGGGTACGCGGTTCGAACCTCCACCTTATGCGCCTGAAAGTAAGGTCGCAACTTCCTAGAAGCCAAGATCAAAGCATACACTGATTTCTCCATATTTGAATACCTCGTCTCTGCATCCAACAACCTCTTGCTGACGTAATATATTGGGTACTAGATGTCACCCTCTTCTCGTACAAGAACCCCACTAACAGAATACTCTGAAACAGCAAGATATAAAATAAGAATCTCACCCTCATGGGGCTTAGATAAAAGTGGGGGAGATCCCAAATGATTCTTCAACGTCTGAAAAGCATCCTCGCACTCTGGTATCCATTCAAATTTCTTCCCAACTCCTTTGATAGCTTTGAAGAATGCCTTGCACTTATCAGAAGATTTAGATACAAAGCGGTTCAAGGCAGCAACTCTCCTAGTCAGACTTTACACCTCCTTCACCGTCCATGGAGATCTCATATCAAGAAGAGCTTGTATCTTTGCAGGATTTGCCTCTATCCCCCTGTGATTTACCATGAAACCCAAGAACTTCCCAGATTCCACACCGAACACACACTTCTGCGGATTAAGCTTCATACGAAATTTTCTGAAAATTTGAAACATCTCCTCCAGATGTCGAATGTGATCCCTTGCTTCCTTTGACTTCACCAGCATGTCATCCACATGAACATCCATTGTTTTTCCGATCTGATCTTTAAACATCATATTTATTAACCTCTGGTAAGTCGCTCACGCGTTAAGCAACCCGAAGAGCATTCTAATATAGCAATACAGCCCCCTATCCGTAATAAAGGAAGTGTTTTCCTGATCAGGCCCGTACATTGGTATCTGGTTGTATCATGAATAGGCATCCATAAAACTAGCAGAGCATGCCCCGCAGTAGCATCCACCAACTGATCAATCCTAGGCAAAGGAAAGATATCCTTCTTACAAGCTTTGTTCAAGTCGGTAAAATCAACACAGACTCTCCATTTCCCATTGGACTTCTTCACCAAAACTGGATTCGCAAGCCAATCCGGATAAAAGGACTCTCTAACCAACCCGACATTTAGCAGTTGATCAACCTCCTCTTTCAAGGTAGTAGCTAGTTCGCCACTGACCGCCCGTCGCTTTTGCCGAACACCCTTCCTGGAAGGGTCTATGTTAAGATGATGACACATTACTTCGGGATCGATTCCCACCATGTCAGCGTGACTCCAAGCGAATACATCCAGATTATCTTTTAAGAAAGTAACTAGCCTCTCCCTCAAGCTTGGCTCTATTATCGCCCCAATCTGCAGCACTTTAGATGGATCTTTCTCATCCACAAGAATTGGTACAGTATCTTCCGCTGGTCCCATATTCTTCTTAGGCTCGAGTAATCGAGGATCCAAGTCAAACTCAACTTCCTTCGTTCCACTGGACTCGCCCACTTCTTGTATAGAGATAACCTCGCCTCTAAACTTGTGGGGTTCTTCCCTCCTTATCATTAAATCCTCCAGAAACTCGACCATGGGAACATCTTCATAATCCATCACAAGTTTTCCCTTTTTTTGCCCTAAGGCTTCTTTTCTCCTCTTCCTCATCCGAGACATCTTCGACGATCCCTTCCTCGAACTAGTTTTGATTGACTGGAGGAGGGGGAGCCTAAATCATCAACACCCTATATTGCATACCGTCCCTCGTGATACTTTCCTCAAAAGAAATCTCGCCCCTCGAAGTACCTACAGCGTCTTCTACCATGACTTCCACGGTCTCTCCCAGGGAGGGGGGGTGCTTCTAACAGAAAGAGCGGGGGACCCTGCCTAGCTAGCGCCTCATAGCTTGCCAAGGCATCATCATCGGGAAATTCTACTATATACACCATATTGGTAACCGCCTTTGCTGACGATTTAGGTCCAAAAGATTTCAAGGTTTCCTGAGCACTTTCCTCTTTGAAGTCCAGCATCTCCTCTCCATGTTTCTCTTTTGAGGAAGACTTCATCATTTTGTTGTAACAATCCCTGGAATCATACTGACATAGGAGTAGGGAATTTCATCGCCAAATGGTAAATCGATGTCACCACCCTCATTTCCTTCAAAACCGGCCTTCCAAGCAGAGCATTATAACAATTGGGTTGATCAACGACCAGAAACTCAAACACCTGAGTAGCAGAGTAGGGATCTTCCCCCAAGGTAAGAGGCAATTTCACTGTTCCCTTGACCCGAACAGAATCTCCTGTGAAGCCATATATGTGAGTCATTCCTTGAGTCATTTCTTTATCAAGAAGTCTCATCTTCTTATAAGTTCCGTAGTAAAGGATGTTTACAGAACTCCCGTTATCGACAAACACACGATGAATGCTCCTAGACCCAATCCTGACATTGACAACCAAGGCACTATGCGGATGGTGAACCCATCTTGCATCTTCTTCAGAAAAAATTATCTACGTGTCCTCCCCTTTAAACATCTTAGGGGGCCTCTCCGATAAGTGATTAACATTAGTTAGCGGGGGATCCTTTGCTTCCCGAGCATATCTCTCCATTGCATTCCTCCCATTCCCACCAATATGAGGTCCACCAAAAATTGTATGGATACTCGCCTCTCTTACGAACGTTGCCTTCCCTTGTTGCTTTGGTCCATCTTTGTCTTGAGGATCTTTCTTTTTATCACCCTCTTTCTGAGGGGTATTGCCTTGAATCTTCCTTACCTCCTTTACCACCCACTCAGTCAACTTCCCATTCCTTCCTCCATCAGCTGTCGGCATTGATAGGTGTCGTGCCCGTTGGATTGATGATACGCACAATACCTCTTTTTATCCCGGGATACATTCTTCGTGAGCGGCACCGGTGTTCTGTATAGCCCTTCCCCTTTCTTAACCTCATAAATATGATCAATTGACGTCACCAGAGGCGTGTAAATACTTGTTTGAGGGTATCCCTGGTCTTTCTGAGTGTAAAGAGGTTGCGAAGGATATTGACGTATTAGTCTAGGTGATCGTGGCCGGTCTGATCTCCAAGTATCGACAACATTGACATCTCCCCTGCCAGTCTTCGTTCTGTCCCCCTTTGGGCTAGGTGACCTATCCTTGCGCTTGCCCCTGCGACTGTTGTCTGCATAATCACTCCTCTTCAAAGCATCTTCTTCCCTCTTGAAGGGTTCAGCCTGTGCATAGAGATCAGCGGGAGTAAGAGGATCTTTCTGTTGAAGCTCTTTCCAGAAGCCTGACTAACCCCGACAATGAGGAAATTCTTGATAGTTTCGTCTGAAGCCCCTCGAACAATAGGCACCTCCGCATTAAACCGTCTAAAATAGGATTAAAGAGTCTCCCCTTCTCTTTGCTTTATATTGGCTAAAGTTGTGATGGGAGGAGCGTAGACGATAGACGATTGGAATTGAAACAGAAACATCCTGCGCATTTGTTCCCAAGAGGTAATAGAAGTTGGTCCCAACTTCTGAAACCATTGATGAGCGTTCCCTCGCAGAGTTGAAGCAAGTAACTTGCAATTCGTCACGTCTTCCGCTTGGTAGAGTTCCATCTCGGTGTTGAATCTTGCAATGTACTCTGCTGGGTCCGAACTTCCTGTAAACCTGAGATCTCCCACTCCTCGGAAAGACGAAGGAAGAGGTGCATCCCTTACTACTGGTGAAAAGGGAGATGGAGCCGATTCAAACATAGCACTTGCTTGGCCCTGAGGTTGTTCCAACAACCTTCTCAAGGCATCCAGGTCTAGGTCTTCAATTCCAAGAACCCTTCGGGGTACGTCTGGGAGTGTTAATTGTCGCTGCTGATTCATTACTTCCTCGTGGTATATTATATCCACTTTGTCCTCCTTCTGGACGATTGAGGAGGTCAGCATATGCCCTCCTTTCTCCATACCCGAGTTTGTAGTGGTTCGGACTTCTCGTCTAAGGAATCGGATCGCCCGCTCGGACCATCTGCAAGGGGATTGCATCAAGGACTTCTTCCTCACCATTTGCTCTCAATAGCCTAGAACCAGGAAACCCGCCCTCCTGAGTGAAGTGATTCCTTCTGTCAACTCTCTCCCAATCCATCATCCCTTGGCTTCCAACCCAAGCTCTTTCCACCATAGGGTCTCGCCCCTCATGCGTCCTTCTAGTCAATGACCGCGTGCGATCCAAATTTCGAGGAACCTCCCTATCCGGGGGAAGCTCGACATAAGGCTCTCCATATGTCAGGGCTCTTGGAGTGACAGCCTGGAACCTCAGATTCGATCTAGACTCCCCCACAACCTGAATGTCCCTATCAAAAGGAATCTCCCTGCGAGAATCGCCCCGATGGTTCAAGGTAGACTCTCTGTCGATACGCTGATCTCCTTCGGGTGTTTCATAACTTCTCTCCTGATCATCAACACATTCTCGGTTTGACTGCGACATCCTTCCTCCTGAGATGTCAAAAGCCCCTCCTTCTAGCGCCACTTGTTAACGGAGGAATTTGGGAAAACAAATTCGGGGAGGGTTGCTGGAATTATGGTGGTGGTTGATGACGATGAACAGCGTAGGGCGGTTAGGGTTAGGGTTTATGATTTGGGGATGGCTGAGATTGTATGATGAGATTATTGCAATTTAGATCGAATGTTGTATTCTCTCTTTTTCGCAAGGGTTTGCATTATACCATACAATGTGCCTACGTATCATATTTATAGGAATCAAGCCAAACGTAGTTCTTGGGGAACAAGTAATCGTAATGGGCTAGGTTTCCTTGCTTAAGAAGCCCATTGGATCGAAGTCACCGACTTTGACAGTATCATAATGGATATAAAAAGCCCAACTATTTTCTCGGAGCTTAGTGGTTAAGCTATTGACCCGAGATTATCGGGGTCAACGCCCACCTTGATCCATAGAGATACAATAGTTATAGAGCAGCCCATTTGACCTGAAGAGGGCGATCACGTTTATCTTCGGGCGAGATCCTTAGCCTTAGGCCGAGACCCAGCTTTTTCACCAGTTGTCGTATTTGAGGACCTAGATTCTAGTCCATAACTCATAATATTCTTCATATAAAGCTTCTAGGAGAAGATTTCTCTTCCCCTTATCCGTGAGGGTGGGTTTTTTGTCAAGGGCGAGATGCCCATCCTGATTGATCTTTTTATTTGAAGGCGATTCCCTTTAACTATGGGCAAGTCTCCTGGAAAAGTGTAATGCTATCCTTCCTTGGGCCAGACCCAATGATTACTGTAAGAACCCTGATTTTTGTACTATCGTAAACGACATGAATGAATAGTAATTTCAAACTTATGAAAAGTGACTTCCATTTCCCACTTATGTATTATGTATATTAGGAAGCCGAGTTCGTTTTACGATTTTACAAACGAAATAAGTGTATGCAAATGTCGCCGGAATTCGAAGAATCCTACTTCTCTAACGATCCACATTTTATGAGATATCTATAAATACGAGGTATCGATTAATAATAGAATTATGTCATGATCAAGGGGAATATAAGATGAAAACTTCACGAGGCAAACCCACAAGGACTTGAGGGATTGGAAGGTTAAAGACTACTTGAAGAGATTTTTCCACTGAAATTATTTCTAAGGAATTATTTTTGTAACCTACAAATAATTATGGAAAATATTAAGGACGCTACTACTTCCATGCAAACCCATGCAAGTTGTCATGCTAGTAACCAAGAGAGTAAGTAGTAGTTACAAGCTAGCTAACCCAACCAAACCAAGTGCTAATCACTTAGGATACTAGTTTCACTTAGGATACTAGTTCCACCAAAATAGACATAAAGTGGCTTAATAATGGTAAGGTATGGCCATACTTTGACAATTTAATGCATAAATCAAGGTTTTAGATATAGGATATATTAATATAACACTTATACACAACACTAGCCAAGGCAAGAAAATACTCTCCCACGCATTCTTTATTTTCGGACAAGAGCAGGACATCAAATTAGAACTGCCATAACTCCTTCATTTCTCAATGAAATCAAGTGTTCTTTAGCTTGTTGGAAAGGTATTGAGATAATCTACAACTCTTCTTCATGAGCCTCGTTCAGATAAGCAAGGTAAGACCCTCGTTTTTCCAGTTCTTTCAAGAGGGGTAATGCTGACTCCGAAAATTCTAAACTTGGTTGTTTAGATCTTGAAGGTTAAAGGTTGTTAAATCTATCTAAGGTGTTCTTACGGAAAATCAAGCTTGGTTAAGGTTTTTAAGACTCCAAGGAAGGTAAAACACTCACACCCACCTTAAACTTCATGAGTTATAAGTTGATTTGAAAGATTGATGCAATTATGTATATGATTAAGGGGTTTGTGATGTTTTAAGCTTTATAAGTATGGGTAAATCTTGGGTGGCGATAAATGGATGTTACCACTGGTCTTATAGACCCTTAATGATGTTTATATGATCTTGATGGTGTGTGGTTGAATTAAGTGGTTAAATGGAGTTCATGGAATTTGGAAATGATCGAATTATAGTCATTATAATGTCAAAATTTCATTAGGTTATTTGTGCGGATAATGCCGAATTAAACAAGTGTTTTCTTGGCAAGTTTTTGGCCATAAACCAGTAGGACTTGTTTTGTAGTTTGTTTTGATGCAAAGATCATGTGATTTCGATTTACGGTTTATGAGATATGCTCGTTTTATTGAAACCGGTTAAAACGGACGAATCGTTAAGATGGACTGACTTTAAAAAGCCAAACGAGCCCTTTCAAAATGGTCTGTGATTATAAAAATTTTATGAGGAGTAACCTGGTCAGTGCTTAAGATCCCATATAAATTTGGAATAAAAATACAAAATTTTCGATTTTATAGAAATGTTTAAGTCAAGAATGCGCATGAGAAACATCTGCAGAAAGAAGCTATTTTTAGAGCAACAATTGTGCAATCAAAAATATGTTCTTGATTATGAAATTTGGATGAAAAATCCTCTGGACAGTTAAGAAGAAGTGAGAAAATGAATTTCATGAAAAAGTTTATTTTTCGATTTTATAGAATTTTTCGAATCAAAGTTGCGCGAGTGAAAAATCCTTTTAGGGGACGAATTAAGACGAACTTTAGTTTTGTTAAAAATGAACTTTAACGAAAATTGTTACGAAACCAATAATTATCGAAAGTGGTTAAAATATATCATGGGCTTATAATAAAACCAAATGTGTAGTAAGGATGTATCGTTACGAAGTTGTGACTTTATGTGAATAGTCGATTTGACGGGATCGTTTAACGAACTAACCGAACCTTATTGATTGTTATAGATCATTACACTAGAGACAGAGCCCCGACTATTTCGACACGATCAGGCAAGTTTTCGAAACTTGTACTTCAAGTATTTCCAAACTGTTGTTGTTGTGGTATAAATACTATGAACTGCTTAATAGTATTTTTGCGAATCAGCATATGATGTATGGTTATTTACGTGGATTTATAAACCTGTTAAGTATGTACGTATGCATAGACTCTTATATATATGTATACGATGATGTGTTACAAGTTCCCCGTAGAGTATGATAATACCTTTCTTAAGTAAGGGAGTCGGAGATATTTCGTCCGGATAAGGACATAAAAACCCGGAAGTCACCGGGAATGATATGTGACGTACAAATCGATTTAAAAATATTCCAATAAATATAAATTGGACATTTTCGGATTTAAAATCCCTTTGATGATATTAATAAATATTATATATATATATTTTAATATTCCAAGTTTTTTTATTTTTATTTAATAAATATTAATTGAATATTTATTAAATATTCCAGGATGATTTAAAAATCATATTAATTATCTAACATTTATTTTAAAACTTTAAAAAATTTGCTTTAAATAATTTCTGATCGTCGGAAAATTATTTAAAAATAGTACGGGTTCCCATTTCTTCATGGACTATAGCTTCACCCATCGAAAAAGTATCGCTACTTCACTCCACTTATCAAAACTCGGGAACCCAAGGTTTTTGGAGCCTGTATTAATTGTTTTCTCCCTTCGCTACCAATAAGAAGTATATCCTACCTAGTAAGGAGGGGTTAAGTTTGACTAAACACTCAAAACTCTGACCAACTCCCAAGTTATGTTTGATGAAGCGATTCTTAGTAATCGAAATCTGTTGACTAGAGTCAACCCACATATCAAAGTTACTTCCTCAATCACTCATTGAAGTAAAGTTAGTAAAAGGTTACCAAACCAGTTGGCAAGATTTATGCTTGAGAGAACTGGATTAAATTCTGTTCCTAGGATGAATAGGATTCTCTAAGGGATTGGAGGAAGAGGGGACATCGCCTTCGAGCGTAGTCCAAATATTAAGGCCCTATGCGGTCAGGGTGCAACCCAATAAGGGAACGTCTTCCTTCTACTAGTAGAAAAGCAGAGGCACAGTATATTGGCTGATCACCAGATATCGTGAAAGAGGCTCCAGCATAATCCCATCCTTCCAATTGGAATTGTACTGCAACACTGTAATGAAAGCCTAGGTGCTCAATTACCGATAGTATTGACAGAATGATGACCTATTCAAAGTACCTCAAAAATTTTTTGTTAGATTTCTGGATAAGGAATGAAAAATGTTTAATAATGGTTCAATACCAATATAAGATATGTCGCATAGTTATGATAATAAAAGTACTTTGAAAATTATTATTATATGGCTGAGCTGTATTGCTCACTCTTGCTTTTCTTTTATACACCACCACACAACAACAGATTAGTATGGCAAGAACAAGGCAGACCCTGCGGAAAAGCGTGCTCACCGGTCAGCAATTTAGGAGACTCTTTACGAGGAAGGTGCCGAGGTCGCACCTAGTAGCATTACTACAGGTGAGCAGACTAAGTTGGATAGGTTTACAGCTTAGGTTAGTTAGGTTTATTTACATGCATGACTTGTGTAAGTGATAAGTGGATTTATATCCGCTTGGATCGCTTCAATTCGGCTTAAAATGATTGTCTTGGACTCAAGTTTATTGTAGTTTTGATGTGTTTTGCTTAGTTGTGCAGATTTGCAAGAATATCGATTATGGTGGATGTTTCTATCGTGTTTGGAGAATTAATTGATTAAAATTCGGATTTTCCGGGAAGGTTGCGTAGTCTACACTGTTTTGGCCATATCTGGAGTTCTATAAATCCGTTTGAGGCCCGTAAGCTGTCCACGCGAAGCCTGGAAGATTTTCTACAACTTAGGACAGTGATCGCGTGCGCAGGCTGCGTGTGGTGGGCGCAATCTGCGTGACAAGCAGACTGATGGGAGCAGGAATTTACTGTTTTGCCCTTTTCAAGTTCTAATTATATTTTGGGAAGTTTTTGGTACCTAAATCGAATTCTAATTGTAATAGAAGGCAATTTCTTGCTGGGCAAGACTTGGAGTACCTATATAAACACATCCAACCCCTTGTAAATTAGAATAAGATAATTAGACAGTTAGATATCTTGTACATAATATAGCTTAGATCTGCAAGGGAGAAAAGGAGAGAAGGATTCAACGCTCGTGACAAGCAACGGATCTAGATCTACTTCATTTTTTGTATCATAGATTTGTTTTCTCAACTTTTGTTTTATTAATATTATTACTTTCTTTCATATCTTGTCTTCTATCATGGTTTCAATAGATCCCATGATGACGAGCGGTTCAATTATGAACTAATCGTTGTCATGGGATTCTAACGGATTTATTTATGGAACTTAGTATCTTGATTGCTTAAAGATCTGTGTGTGATGTATATTTGATATCCTCGTATGGTTATGCTTAATTGATAGATGCGTCATGAACATCTAATTTGTTAATCTCTTGTGAAGTGAAAGTGGATCTTGAGATTTAGAACTTGCCATGCTAGCATAGGTTCATGATTGTTTATCAACATGATTCGTAGTACGAGATGAGAATACTTATATTGCCCTGTGTGATCTTTATGGATAACTTGTTCTTCAACCGTTATGTTTTCAAATTCTATAGACATATAGGGTCTAAGCATAATTGGTGTCTATTCATCTTCTATCTCTTTTGTGGATGTATGTTTAGTTTGGTATACGTATACTGAGAGGTAGCGTGTACGTATTTCGTGTTGTCCGATCAGATATCATAACCATTGCATATAGAGATTAAAGGCGTCAGATCTAAGCGAAGTATTTAATGAAGTTAGGATTCCATGTTTTTCTCGCATATAAGTAGTTAGTAATTTTTAGTTTGTTAATTTGTATCTTAGTTAATTATAGTTAGTAAAAAAACTTAATATTGTTAATTGTCTTAGCAGTGCATAATAACCATACATTGTTGCATAGGTACAAAACTGAATTGAAACCTAAGATCTCTGTGGGAACGAACTTGACTTCTATCTGTATTACTTGTGACCACTGCGTGATTTTGTGTTAACACTAAGTTTCTGAAAACCAAACTGCATTGTGGTCGTAGATGCCGCCTTAGATGGTAATCCTTTTAAGTTGAAGTTTTAAGATCATGACAATTTGGGTTTGTAATAACTATTTCGAGATGGTTGTAATAACTTATTAACATTTTAATTTCATCTCTGAGCCTATAATCTATAGATGTTATGTTTGATTGAGGGGTCACAGCATGCTAAAAGGAAGATTAAGAATAATGCTTATTAAAATGGGAATTAAGGATAGAGTGACTTCCTGGATCTGCGATCCCGGATCTAGGGGTGTTACAGAAATGGTATAAAAGCATTAGGTTATAATCTCAGAGACGATAGGAAGGTTTAATGACTCAAACCCTTACCGAAACATGGTCGGGCTAGTAGACATAGCCCTAACAACCTTAATGTGACGCCCCCAGATCCGGGGTCACTAACCATAAAAAGAAGGGTTTAGGAGTAGTTCCCTCACGGGCCTTAAAGTCAGGGCTATATCCGATAACCCGACTACAAACTCGATGAGAGTTCTAAGTATTATTAAAGTTGTTATTAAGGTTATCGTTATTGTTATTATTATTAGGGTTGCTTTCTTAAATTACTATCATTTCTGAGAACTGTAACCTCGCTCTGATACCATTTCTGTGACGCCCCCAGATCCGGGGTCGGAGATCTAGGCGCTCACAGTCCATTTTCCATTAGTAACATACCTGCTCTTGCACATAATATATATAACACAGCCATCGACCCCACAATAAACTCACACCACACTCACACACACAGGTTAGAGCCTCAGAAACGTCACACATTGATTAAACAGTAATAAAGTTATCAGAGTTATTACAGACCGAATTAAATAGTATTTATGCTACCAACAACACTTCGATATGAAGCGAAGTTGGCGGCTTGAAAGTTTGTTACGATACACTGCCTTGCACAGGTCATGCTGATAAATAAAACGTACTAACAAAAGCTGCCAGCCAATCCGGCTAATGGGGCCTACCGGTGGAATCTCAAGTGGTGGCTCGGGCCTAGTCACCTGCTTTCGAACAGTCTGCCTGGGTCTTGCCATTTCGCTTAGCTGTTGTGTTTGTAAAATTTGAAAACAAGCAAGAGTGAGCAACTATAGCTCAGCAAGAAATATATATAAGATAGGCAATATAACATCTCATATGATTGGCAATTGATATATTTGTTTGTATCAATCAGTTATAAAATCACTTGTCATAGTTGATAAATCTCGAAGGTGCGACAATATGTGCCCTTGTTTTCAAAATAAACTTGCAGTTCTAGATACTGCATTGAATCAACATCTTTCTCATCAAAATAGAACACTATCAGAAACTTGGCACAAAAGCCTAAGAAGCAGTGTCAAAGCATTTTTCCAAAATGGAGGAATGGGACTTAAAGAAAACACAAAACCTGACAGGGATTGACGATGATCAGTCGCCACATCCAAGTCCAATAATCCGCGGGTCTTCTCTACCGGTAGAAGGATAGAAACTACATCCGTAACTATCCCTCGGGTGAAAACTACATCCGTAATCACCCTTGATGAAAACTACATCCGTAATCATCCTTCGGCAACACCTGGGCCGGAATAATAAGTGATGGACCGCCTGGCTCACGGCCGCTTACACATCCCGGGAATCGTTCGTCAACGGTTCCCACACCTGCCAGAGTCCCTTTTTCTTTTCTTTTAAAACTTGATTTTGATCGAAAATAGAGTAGTTGAGGTCCGACATCAGTCGACCGATGATTCTTGAAATCATACAAGAAGCAAAATCTGATCGGGGGTTTTCGAAAATGTTTTGAGTTCAAATGAGTTCGAGTTTGAAGTATTAAAAGTATCTTGGATTAACTTTGTCTTTAAAGAATGAACAATAATTAATAAATAATATTTTAAGATTTAATATTAGTAATTAATAAATAATTATTCGATAAAATAAACTTTTAATCCAAGATAGGGTTTCGAGTATTTACGAAGATATGAACATAATATTTGAGTATACGATACTCCCCGAATGACCCTTCGGGTTTTCGCAATCTAGATACGATATAATAATATACCGCTCCCCGGTCAATAGTATATACGGACCGCCACGACCTCTATTGCTAGAGTCGTTGTCCGAAGAAAACATTTCAATCTAAGTTCAAGGGGTAAAAGCATACATGTACTTGTTCAATCTCAACTGCATCAATACTTCGATAAACATAGCATTTGATATAATTTGAAAACTACAAACACAACAGTGAAAATCCTTGTATAGGGATAAGTTTTGAAAAGTAAACTTGCCTTGGTTTGGTTGGGGTGGTCGAGCGTGCGGATTCAAACGATCTATACATAAACAATAATCGTTCGTTAGTACCTTAACAATTTCTCTCTAATTACGGGGTTTTAAGGGGGTACGAAATTAACTTAACGACTTCGTCTTATGACTCCCTAACCCCACTATAGGTCCATGTCATCACTCGTTTACGCTCGTCACTTACTCGACTTAATTTAGTTACTACGTTCGAATCATAACCACTAACCCTAGAATAATGTTCCACTAATCGACTTTTTTCATTGCGCAAATTTTACTCTAGCATTTTTATAAAATCCAAACATTCATATTTTAATCCAATTCCTTTTGGGTGGTCTTCACCACTGCATTACCTACATTCTCAAATTTTTCCATGATCCCAAATATATTTTAAGGTGTTTAAAAAAGGTTCACAAGGGGGTCACTTAATGCAGTCCATAGTCCAGAAACAAAATTCACTCCTCCGGCCATAACTAAAAATCCACACATCACCTAGCTGTGAACCTTACATTTCCAGAAACTAAATTCAATTATATTTCCAACAATATAAGGTAAGACATCAGGGGACATCATTTGGGGGTTCAAAATCGTGCTACAACACAGATCAAAGTTCCTGGACAAACTCAGCAGGCTCCAACCCCTTAGATCAACCATTTTTCATACTTCCATAACATAATCGCCACTTAATACACTTAGCTCATGACTCATAACACTCATGGAGATATATATATTAACCATAGTCATAAAAATCACAATCTCAACATCAAAACTCAAGATTCATGCTATCCAATACATATACATCCAAGATAAGTCCTAAAACACATGGATCTACTACCATACTATATGAACAATACATAACCAAGGGGGGTTTGAGATTTTATACCTTCTTGAGCTCCTAGAGGCCTTGAACAATCTTTACACAACTCAAAAACACCTTAGATGGCCTCCTACAACACTTACAATGCAAGATCTAAGTGAAAAACAAACTTGGTTACCATTTACCAAAACTTGAATAATTTGTAACTTGAAAATGGTTGGATATAATGGAGTGAAATTGCTAGCATACCTTGTATATGTGATGTAGATGACCTAGGAATTATGGCAAGATTTATGAGTGATGGGAGAGGGGAGAAGAAGAAATTTTCTTCTTCTTTCTCTGCTTGGCCGAGAGCAAGCTTCAAGGGGGGGGGGAAGAAAGTTTTTGTGTTTTGTTTTTGTGTTTGACTTGGTGAATAATTAGTGTTAGGTCATGTAGGTTGGGTGATACATATCACTTGTAAGCATGGTGGTAGTACTAGCAAGCATGGCTCTTGTACTTTGTGTCCCCTTTCTTGAAAAAGTAGCCAACTAAACACTATTCATCTTCCAATGGCCAACTAATCTTGTTTGATTTCTAACTACTTGGTTGCATGGGCTTGCATGCAATACTACTCCTTGTATTATTATTCCTCCACCAATGCTTATAATTAAATCTTTAATTCGTATCGTATCTTAATTATTCTCTCGTAATAATATTTCGTCGCGTAGAGATTTCCCCTATAATTCCTTAAGTACTAATTGTGTAAATTCCTCGAATGTCCATAATTCCTCGTCATAATTCTTAATAAATCCTTTAATATTCTAACCATTCTCAGATCTCAAGTTTAATAAATATTACTAACAGTAAGACTCTTGCCTTCACAATCTCTCTGTATATCTTACATAATAAATGCAACAACGCAGTTTCTCAGACAATCAATTCTATTAATCAACAGGGATGACTAGAAAGGTTCCATAATGATAATGTCACAAGATATTAAATAAAAGGAAATATTACCAAAAATTAGGGTTCTTACAGCCTCCCCTCCTTAAAAGGATTCCGTCCCAGAATCAGGTTGAAAACAGTTGGGGGTGCTTTTCACGCATCGCGCTCTCTAGTTCCCATGTTGACTCTTCGACATTCTGATTCCTCCACAAGACTCTCACTAGTTTGACAACCTTGTTCCTCAGCACCTATTCTTTTCTATCCATGATTTCTACGGGTTGCTCGACATATGTTAAGTCTGGTTGCAGATCCACTTGATCATGTTCTATCACATGTCGGAAGTCGGTATGGTACGGTCGTAGCATGGACACATGGAACACGTTATGTACTTGTTGTAAGCTCGGGGGTAAAGCCAACTCGTAGGCTAACTTCCCAACTCGTTTCAAGATCTCAAAAGGTCCAATAAATCTCGGGCTTAGTTTTCCCTTTTTACCAAATCTCATCAATCCCTTCCACGGCGATACCTTTAACATCACAAACTCTCCTACCTCATATTCTTTGTCCTTGCGGGTCTGGTCCGCATACTTCTTCTGTCTGTCTTGGGCCGCTACCAGCCGTCCTCTTATGAGCTCGATAGTTTCTCTTGTCTGTTGGACCAGTTCAGGCCTTAAAATCTTCCGCTCTCCAACCTCCTCCCAACACAAGGGAGACCGACATCTTCGTCCGTATAAAGCTTCATATGGGGGCATGCCTATACTCGCATGGCAACTGTTATTGTAGGAAAATTCGATCAACGGCAAGTGGTCATCCCAACTTCCCTTAAAATCAATGGCACATACCCTCAACATGTCCTCGATGGTCTGGATGGTTCTCTCACTCTGTCCGTCTGTTTGGGGATGGTATGCAGTACTCATGTTTAACTTGGTCCCCACACAATCCTGAAAACTTCTCCAGAACCTAGAGTTGAATCTTGGGTCTCTATCTGATACAATGCTCACAGGAACCCCATGTCTAACCACAATCTCCTTTAAGTAAATATCTGCCAGCTTGTCGACAGTATATCTCTCGTTGATTGGAAGAAAATGTGCTGACTTGGTCAACCTATCGATAATTACCCAAATGGCATCATGATTAGTCTTGGTCCTTGGTAATCCGACCACAAAGTCCATTGCAATTTGCTCCCATTTCCACTCGGGTATCTCTAAGGGTTGCAACAATCCACTGGGCCTCTGGTGTTCGGCCTTCACTCTTTGACATGTCAAGCATTTACTTACCCACTCTGCCACGTCCTTCTTCATATTAGGCCACCAATAGTATTCTCTCAGGTCTCTATACATCTTAGTACCTCCAGGGTGAATTGAGTACCTCGAACTATGAGCCTCTTGCAAAATCTCATCTTTTAATTCTTGAACGTTCGGGATCCATATCCTAGATGCGTACCTCATAATTCCATTCCCGTCCTTCTCACACTTAATTCCCTCGCCAGTCAAAATTTTCTCCATCGAATTCTTTTCTTCTTCTATCTTCTTTTCCTGGCATAACTTAATCTTTTCCAATAACGGTGGTTGGACTTTTATTTCCATTAGACTCTCTTGTCCAATTCTTGGTAACCTCACTTCAATCTCCAGTTTCTCAAGGTCCTTGATCAATTCGTCCACTGACGTTATCATCTTAAGCTTCTCCTTTCGGCTAAGTGCATCGGCCACCACATTGGCCTTCCCTGGGTGATAATGAATCTCACAATCATAATCTTTGATTAGCTCTAACCATCTCCTCTGCCTCATGTTTAACTCTTTCTGAGTGAATATGTACTTTAAGCTCTTGTGATCCGTGTAGATTTCACACTTTTCTCCGTAAAGATAATGTCTCCAGATTTTCAAAGCAAAAACTATAGCTGCTAATTCCAAATCATGGGTGGGGTATCTTATCTCATATTCCTTAAGTTGTCTGGACGCATACGCAATCACCTTACCGTGCTGCATAAGCACACACCCTAAACCTTTATGGGACGCGTCGCTATAAATCGCAAAATCCCCCTTATCATCAGGTAGGGCTAGTACTGGTGCTGTCACCAACCTCTTCTTCAACTCTTGGAAGCTCTCTTCGCATTTTTCAGTCCACACAAACTTCTCAGTCTTGCGAGTTAGTCGGGTCAAAGGGGCTGCTATCTTTGCAAAGTCTTGGACGAATCTCCTATAGTAGCCAGCCAGTCCTATGAAACTTCTCACCTCTGTCGGAGTGGTTGGTCTCTCCCAATTTGATACAGCCTCTATTTTGGCTGGGTCCACTAGAATACCTTGTTCGCTAATCACATGTCCTAAGAACTGAACTTCCTTCAACCAAAATTCGCACTTCGAGAACTTAGCGTACAACTTTTCTTCTCTCAATGCTCCCAATACAATCCTCAAGTGCTCTACATGTTCCTCTTTCGTCTTGGAATAAATCAAGATGTCATCGATGAAGACTATAACACACTTGTCCAAGTATTTCTTGAAGACTCGATTCATTAAGTCCATGAAAGCTGCAGGGGCATTCGTTAACCCAAATGACATCACTAGGAACTCATAGTGTCCATACCGGGTGCGAAAAGCCGTCTTTGGTATATCTTCTGGTTTGATTTTTAACTGGTGGTACCCGGTCCGCAAATCAATCTTAGAGAAATAAACTGCATCTTTCAGTTGGTCAAACAGGTCATCTATCCTGGGCAAGGGATACTTATTCTTTATAGTCACCTTGTTCAACTCCCGGTAATCTATACATAGTCTCATGCTACCATCCTTCTTCTTCACAAATAACACCGGGGCTCCCCACGGTGACACACTAGGTCTTATCATCCCTTTATCCAACAACTCTTGTAACTGAGTGGCCAGCTCTTTCATCTCCACTGGGGCTAGCCGATATGGGGCTTTCGAAATTGGGGCCGTACCCGGAACTAAGTCTATAGCAAACTCGATGTCCCTATCGGGTGGTAGTCCGGGAAGATCGTCTGGAAATACGTCCGTGAACTCATTAACGACAGGGATTTCCTGCAGGTTTGGTGCCTCTTTCTTGGTATCCTTCACAGCATCCTTTACGTAACAACTTCTTAGCTTGAATCATAGTCAGGAACTTTTGGTTTTGCCGTTTCCCACTAAACACTACCTCTTCGTCCCCTGGCAGTCTCAAACTTACTTTCTTCTTGACACAATCAATCTGGGCTCCGTGGGTTGTTAACCAATCCATACCTACTATTACGTCAAACTCCCCTAGTTTAAAAGGTATTAAGTCTACCCGAAAGTGTCGCCCTTCTATTTCTAAGTCACAACCTGGACATACTTGGCTAACGGGAATAATTTCATGATTAGCTATCTCTATTTGCAATCTGTCTTTCAATGGTTCAGTCTTAAGGCCTAACC
Organism: Saposhnikovia divaricata; assembly: GCA_036435485.1. NCBI lineage: Eukaryota > Viridiplantae > Streptophyta > Magnoliopsida > Apiales > Apiaceae > Saposhnikovia > Saposhnikovia divaricata. The sequence goes on along the minus strand of CM071594.1, from coordinate 44,892,053 downwards.
GACATACAAAATCTAGAGATATGAAAGACTTGGTAGCTCCCGAATCAAATAAAACATTTGCTTTAACTGAGTTGAGTAATAGGGTACCTGCAATCACATCCGTGTTCCTCACGGCATCCTGCACCGTCATGTTAAAAGTTCTTGCAGTAGGGGCCTTGTTAGAAGCAGTTCCACTCACTCTTGATGCAGCTGGCCCAGAGGACATACATTCCCTCATTCGGTGCCCTGGTTTCCCACACTTGAAGCAATTACCTCCGACACTCGGGTTGTTACTAGTTCCGCGACAGGCGTTAGCATAATGCCCTGTCAGCCCACATTTGAAGCATTTCACATCTTGCAGGTTACACACACCCGCATGTTTCCTTCCACATTTATTGCATTCTGGGGGTTGGGCTCGGGATGGGGTAGAGTAAGACGATCCCTGAGGTCGGCCGCCCTGGCCCACACTCCAACTTTCAGCTCTCTTGGTTCCAAAGTTTCCGCTTGGTTGGAACATCGTTCCTCGCTTAAATTTGCTCGAAAAGCTCCCCCTAGCAGAGTTTCCCTTTCGGCTATCCAACTTCCTCTTCTTTCCTTCTCTCTCCTTCTGCATCTGTTCACTTCCAGCTTCAACAATTGACGCTTTCTGTACCAGGGTGGCATAGTCTGTCAGCTCAAGAACCGCCACACGATTCTGAATCCATTGTTTTAGCCCTAATTGAAATCTTCGGGCCCTCTTTGCCTCAGAGTTCACATACTCCGGCACAAACCTTGACAACTCAGTAAATTTGGCCTCATACTCGGCCACTGTCATATTTCCTTGCTTCAGCTCCAAAAACTTTAGCTCCATTTGTGTCTCCATGAACCTAGGAAAGTACTTCTCCAAGAACAGCTCGCTAAATCTCTCCCAGGTTACCACACCTCTTCCTTCCAATAGTTCGCCTCACCCTTCAAAAGGTAAGTGGCGAAAACAGTCTTCTGCTCTTCAGCGACACCTAGTATCTCGAAAGATTTTTCCATTTCCTTCAGCCAGGCCCTTGCCTCGACAGGGTCGGCAGTTCCTTTAAATTCCGGGGGTTTCAGGGATTTGAAGTTCCTAAAAGCATTAGCATTAGCATTCTGGGGTGGTTGCTGAACTGGGGGTCGGTCTAAGTTCTGCCTAAGTAGCTCCATGAACTATTCCATAGGGCCTCCCTTAGGATGTTCTACCTCTCGGGTATCATCACCAGCTTCTTCTTCTTCATACTCAGAGTCGTCAAACAAGTTATGATCGTTGCCCTCATTATCACCCAGGTTGACATTCTCCCCTTCATGGTTCCGGTGGCCTCCGGCTCCATGGTGGCTACCCTGGTCCTCAGAACTGATCGGGTGAGCTCGAGTGTTCATTCTTCTGGGTGGCATGATTCTGATAATAAAACAAGAAAGGGGTTAGGGTTTTCCAATTACCTGACAGCGTTTGCACGGGCCAGGAGCGTATCGTTCCTCCTCATAAGGGTGGAAGTGCAAAAGTTTTAATAATCCGATGTTGGAGATAAAATGTCAAACATTTTTGGAGAAAAAAAAATCCCTTTGGGATGCGAAAATATTTACAAGAGTTTTCAAAATTTCGAAACCTCAAAAATATTTTTCAAAATTTCAAAACATTTTTTTTTTTGAAAAATTTATTTTTAAAGATTGTAGGAACATTTTTGGAAATTGTAGAAAACAATTTGAAATTGCATATCGTAAATTTGAAATAGTATGGTTGTATTGTGGCTTGTAGCAATTTTATAATCACAGTTGTATATCAAAACAGTAAAGCATGGCATTGGAAAGTAAAGCAGTTGAGGCAATATTGAGGAAACTGAAACTAAATAAGTACGGTACAAGGGTTATCACAAGTTTGGATGTTAGAGCCAAATACATAGTTCCGATGTCAAAGTCTAACAAAAGTGGAACAAATACGAATACATCATCCGAATAGTCCGGCTACACAAAAGTAGGGCTACATCCATACATACTACCCGTAATCACATCTACATATCTGTAGGTCAGTCTACTCATCCACTGGTCAGAAAGGATACCACTGCACAAGTCAACTATCCCGCAAAATCGACACACTAATGTCATCTGAACCTAGGGGACTGAGCTATCAGTAACACATCACGGGGCCGCGCCGCGGCGGAGCAAGGTCCTCACTCGGGTAAATGCACGACGCACAACACGCCTAGCATCCCTAGCCTGGATCACTCCACCCCCGCGGATCCCTAAACCAAGAATCCTATCGCGACTCCTCATCTCAATCCTGTGGAGTCGAGCCCTAGTCCTCCTAGCAACAGTGGTCCTCATCTCAGCCTGGATCCTCAAGCGCGCCTCGCGCTCCTCCACTAGTGCCCGCCTCGCCTCGTTAAGTCGGGCCTCTGCAGATAGTAAGTCTCGGGTCAGGAACTGTACCACGTAAGCATGCTCAGTACCAGACACTGGGGGTAGGTCCGCCGGTGGAGGTGGTATGACAGGAACAGGTGTAGGTGCAGCAGCAGCAGCAGCAGGAGCAGGAGCAGGGGTAGGGTCAAACTCCTCCTCGCCAGAAGTGTCATCCTCAGAGTCACCGTCCAATGAAACAGGGCTAGATGTCTGTGGAGAAGGTGGGGGTGACACAACACGACCCTCGCCGGATCTCACACTCTCCTCATCAGTAGCTACAGGAGATGGGGTAACAGGCTCTGGCTCGGGCTCTAGCTCAAAGGGCTCCTCAACGGGATCCTCATCATCAGTACTATCTATCACAGTAATCCAGGGGCCAAGCTCGGAGTCAGCACCCATATCCTCCTCAGGATCCTCAGTCTCTCGCATCAGGGCCTCATCATGTTCTCTCTCGAAAGCCTCAGGGTCTGGTATCTCCTCCATCTACACAAGGGAAATAAGGTGGGTCACTAACCATAAAAAGAAGGGTTTAGGAGTAGTTCCCTCACGGGCCTTAAAGTCAGGGCTATATCCGATAACCCGACTACAAACTCGATGAGAGTTCTAAGTATTATTAAAGTTGTTATTAAGGTTATCGTTATTGTTATTATTATTAGGGTTGCTTTCTTAAATTACTATCATTTCTGAGAACTGTAACCTCGCTCTGATACCATTTCTGTGACGCCCCCAGATCCGGGGTCGGAGATCTAGGCGCTCACGGTCCATTTTCCATTAGTAACATACCTGCTCTTGCACATAATATATATAACACAGCCATCGACCCCACAATAAACTCACACCACACTCACACACACAGGTTAGAGCCTCAGAAACGTCACACATTGATTAAACAGTAATAAAGTTATCAGAGTTATTACAGACCGAATTAAATAGTATTTATGCTACCAACAACACTTCGATATGAAGCGAAGTTGGCGGCTTGAAAGTTTGTTACGATACACTGCCTTGCACAGGTCATGCTGATAAATAAAACGTACTAACAAAAGCTGCCAGCCAATCCGGCTAATGGGGCCTACCGGTGGAATCTCAAGTGGTGGCTCGGGCCTAGTCACCTGCTTTCGAACAGTCTGCCTGGGTCTTGCCATTTCGCTTAGCTGTTGTGTTTGTAAAATTTGAAAACAAGCAAAAGTGAGAAACTATAGCTCAGCAAGAAATATATATAAGATAGGCAATATAACATCTCATATGATTGGCAATTGATATATTTGTTTGTATCAATCAGTTATAAAATCACTTGTCATAGTTGATAAATCTCGAAGGTGCGACAATATGTGCCCTTGTTTTCAAAATAAACTTGCAGTTCTAGATACTGCATTGAATCAACATCTTTCTCATCAAAATAGAACACTATCAGCAACTTGGCACAAAAGCCTAAGAAGCAGTGTCAAAGCATTTTTCCAAAATGGAGGAATGGGACTTAAAGAAAACACAAAACCTGACAGGGATTGACGATGATCAGTCGCCACATCCAAGTCCAATAATCCGCGGGTCTTCTCTACCGGTAGAAGGATAGAAACTACATCCGTAACTATCCCTCGGGTGAAAACTACATCCGTAATCACCCTTGATGAAAACTACATCCGTAATCATCCTTCGGCAACACCTGGGCCGGAATAATAAGTGATGGACCGCCTGGCTCACGGCCGCTTACACATCCCGGGAATCGTTCGTCAACGGTTCCCACACCTGCCAGAGTCCCTTTTTCTTTTCTTTTAAAACTTGATTTTGATCGAAAATAGAGTAGTTGAGGTCCGACATCAGTCGACCGATGATTCTTGAAATCATACAAGAAGCAGAATCTGACTGGGGGTTTTCGAAAATGTTTTGAGTTCAAATGAGTTCGAGTTTGAAGTATTAAAAGTATCTTGGATTAACTTTGTCTTTAAAGAATGAACAATAATTAATAAATAATATTTTAAGATTTAATATTAGTAATTAATAAATAATTATTCGATAAAATAAACTTTTAATCCAAGATAGGGTTTCGAGTATTTACGAAGATATGAACATAATATTTGAGTATACGATACTCCCCGAATGACCCTTCGGGTTTTCGCAATCTAGATACGATATAATAATATACCGTTCCCCGGTCAATAGTATATATGGACCGCCACGACCTCTATTGCTAGAGTCGTTGTCCGAAGAAAACATTTCAATCTAAGTTCAATGGGTAAAAGCATACATGTACTTGTTCAATCTCAATTGCATCAATACTTCAATAAACATAGCATTTGATATAATTTGAAAACTACAAACACAACAGTGAAAATCCTTGTATAGGGATAAGTTTTGAAAAGTAAACTTGCCTTGGTTTGGTTGGGGTGGTCGAGCGTGCGGATTCGAACGATCTATACATGAACAATAATCGTTCGTTAGTACCTTAACAATTTCTCTCTAATTACAAGGTTTTAAGGGGGTACGAAATTAATTTAAAGACTTCGTCTTATGACTCCCTAACCCCACTATAGGTCCATGTCATCACTCGTTTACGCTCGTCACTTACTCGACTTAATTTAGTTACTACGTTCGAATCATAACCACTAACCCTAGAATAATGTTCCACTAATCGACTTTTTTCATTGCGCAAATTTTACTCTAGCATTTTTATAAAATCCAAACATTCATATTTTAATCCAATTCCTTTTGGGTGGTCTTCACCACTGCATTACCTACATTCTCAAATTTTTCCATGATCCCAAATATATTTTAAGGTGTTTAAAAAAGGTTCACAAGGGGGTCACTTAATGCAGTCCATAGTCCAGAAACAAAATTCACTCCTCCGGCCATAACTAAAAATCCACACATCACCTAGCTGTGAACCTTACATTTCCAGAAACTAAATTCAATTATATTTCCAACAATATAAGGTAAGACATCAGGGGACATCATTTGGGGGTTCAAAATCGTGCTACAACACAGATCAAAGTTCCTGGACAAACTCAGCAAGCTCCAACCCCTTAGATCAACCATTTTTCATACTTCCATAACATAATCGCCACTTAATACACTTAGCTCATGACTCATAACACTCATGGAGATATATATATTAACCATAGTCATAAAAATCACAATCTCAACATCAAAACTCAAGATTCATGCTATCCAATACATATACATCCAAGATAAGTCCTAAAACACATGGATCTACTACCATACTATATGAACAATACATAACCAAGGGGGGTTTGAGATTTTATACCTTCTTGAGCTCCTAGAGGCCTTGAACAATCTTTACACAACTCAAAAACACCTTAGATGGCCTCCTACAACACTTACAATGCAAGATCTAAGTGAAAAACAAACTTGGTTACCATTTACCAAAACTTGAATAATTTGTAACTTGAAAATGGTTGGATATAATGGAGTGAAATTGCTAGCATACCTTGTATATGTGATGTAGATGACCTAGGAATTATGGCAAGATTTATGAGTGATGGGAGAGGGGAGAAGAAGAAATTTTCTTCTTCTTTCTCTGCTTGGCCGAGAGCAAGCTTCAAGGGGGGGGGGGAAGAAAGTTTTTGTGTTTTGTTTTTGTGTTTGACTTGGTGAATAATTAGTGTTAGGTCATGTAGGTTGGGTGATACATATCACTTGTAAGCATGGTGGTAGTACTAGCAAGCATGGCTCTTGTACTTTGTGTCCCCTTTCTTGAAAAAGTAGCCAACTAAACACTATTCATCTTCCAATGGCCAACTAATCTTGTTTGATTTCTAACTACTTGGTTGCATGGGCTTGCATGCAATACTACTCCTTGTATTATTATTCCTCCACCAATGCTTATAATTAAATCTTTAATTCGTATCGTATCTTAATTATTCTCTCGTAATAATATTTCGTCGCGTAGAGATTTCCCCTATAATTCCTTAAGTACTAATTGTGTAAATTCCTCGAATGTCCATAATTCCTCGTCATAATTCTTAATAAATCCTTTAATATTCTAACCATTCTCAGATCTCAAGTTTAATAAATATTACTAACAGTAAGACTCTTGCCTTCACAATCTCTCTGTATATCTTACATAATAAATGCAACAACGCAGTTTCTCAGACAATCAATTCTATTAATCAACAGGGATGACTAGAAAGGTTCCATAATGATAATGTCACAAGATATTAAATAAAAGCAAATATTACCAAAAATTAGGGTTCTTACACTTAAGCCCAATAAGGGAACTAATTATCAGAACCTCAAGGATAGTAACATTTTTCCCTTTTTGTGTAGATACCCGAGGATGTAGAGCTACCTGAGAGTTCCGAGCAGCAACATGATGATGCTCTTCTGAGAGCTGTAGAGGAGCCTGATGCTGAAACAGAGATTGACCCTCAGCAAGAGGGGGAGAGAGATAGTCCAGGAGGATCCCGAGGAGGATCCCAGAGCTGATGACCCTATGCCTGTAGAGGGCCCAGTGGACTCAGATGATCTAGAGAGTGACCCAGAGGAGGACCCCATGGACGATGTTCCAACTGACCCCGCACCCGGAGAGGAGCCTGAGGATGAGGAAGTGTTGTGGACTGATATCCCTATGTATTCCCTTCCTCTCAAAGAGGATTCATCCCCTAGTGGAAATCATTGGGACACAGATTTAGAGGGTGACTCTAAGGAGCCTATACCAGAAGATGCCGAGACAGAGGTTGCCCCGGAGAGCGAGCCGGTTAGTCCTGCCATACAGGTTGTTAGAGCCACTGAGTACGACTGGATGGTGACCCGTATGACCACCGATCTGGTGGTAGCGGAGGCCCGAGTAGCTGAGCTGAGGTTCCAACTAGCTGAGGAGAAACGAGCGAGACTATACTCCCAGGGGAGAGACTCCAGAGCTAGACGGATGAGGCGGGCAGTACTAGAGATTAAGAGGAGGGCTCACACCCGACTCAGAGCACTTCCACGTTCCCGCCACAGCAGGAGGATCCACAGGAGGGATGCTGAGAGAGTCCTTTCTAGGGCTATGAGCCGAGTTAGGCAGGCGATACGCTTTCACGCAGACTGATGGATAGATGGATGACCAGTTCAGCCTTCTAGTATAGAGGGAGGTGGTAGTAGCTTTACTTTTGGTAGTGATGTTGGTCACGTACTACTTTCCCTCGGATAGGAAGACATGTTAGCTGGCTTTGGATGTACTTTTTATATATTTTAATTTTATGTTGTACTTGAAACTTTGACTCTGAGAAGTCACTAGCAGTAATATGACGTAAGTTTCGTTTGGTTTTAACAACTATTTCCATTTGAATCATGATGTATATGATGCCATAATCATTTGACAGCTATTTATAAGTTGCATAAATGCCATAAAAGAATTCACCTTTGAGGTGCCAATCACAGAAAACTAGGTTAAGAAAATTGAGGAAACCTAACAGAATTTTTTTTTATTTTATGTGTAAACTTTCAGAAAATGCCACCAAGAAGGAACAGAAATACAAGGACTCACCCTACCGAGTCCGCCACTTATGGTAGTAACCAACATCGGGAAGAGAAACACCGTCACCCAGAACAGGATGATGAGGAAGATGAGTACAATGAGTTTGATGATGAGGATTATGAGGAAGAAGAAGAGGACCCAATGGAACAATTTATGCGCCTGATGAGACAAAATCTGGAGCGTCAGCCACGGCCACAGCCACCACCCCGCGGCCCTAATAATGCAGTCGCCAATGCCTTTAAGCCCTTTAAGTCACTTAAACCCCCAGAATTCCATGGGATAGCAGATCCCATTGAGGCCATGGCTTGGTTGAAAGAGATGGAGAAAACCTTTGAGATTATGGGCACTGAGGAAGCCCAGAAGACCATCTTTGCTACATATCTGCTTAAGGGAGAGGCCAACTATTGGTGGGAGGCCAAGAAGAATATGGAACCAGCTGGAGTGGTTGCATGGGACAGATTCACAGAGTTATTCTTGGAAAAGTACTTTCCGAGATTTATGGAGACCCAGATGGAACTCAAGTTCCTAGAGCTTAAACAGGAGAATCTGACTATAGCCGAATATGAGGCTAGGTTCACTGAGCTGTCAAGGTTCGTTCCAGAGTATGTGAACACTGAAATTAATAAGGCAAGGAGGTTTCAACAAAGATTGAAACAGTGGATTCATAACCGCATCGCGGTGTTAGAAATTACGGATTACGCCATCCTAGTACAGAAGGCGTCGATTGTAGAGGCAGGAAGTGAGCAGTCTCAGAAGAACATGATCATGAAGAAAAGGAAGTTTGAAAGTCGAAGTGGTGGTGCTACAAGTGGGAATTTCCCCAGCAAGTCGGTTAGAGGAACAGTGTCGCAACCAGCCAAAAGTACAGGGTTTAACAGGGAAGAAAGCAAGAGTGTTGGTCAAGGAGGTGGGCCAACCAGGGCACCCAAATCAGGACAGTCGCGCCCTCCCCAACCAACTGTAAGACTTGTGGTAAGAAACATTCAGGGGTATGTCTTTAGGGTACGACATGTTTTAAGTGTGGACAGACCGGACACTATGCCAACAATTGCCCCCAAAGGAACTCATTCATGAAATGTTACCAGTGTGGAGGTGCGGACCACTGGAAGAAAGATTATCCTAAACTGAAACCGACAGGATCAAGGATGAGCGGTACTGCATCCAATCGACCACCCACCGCTAGGACTTTCAACATGACAGTATAGGATGCAGTAAGGTATGAGGATGTCATTGCAGGTACCCTTTCCCTTAACACCTTTAGTGCAAATACTTTGTTTGATTCTGGAGCTACAAAATCTTTTATATCGCAAGATTTTGCATGTAAACTGAACTTAAAACCCAAAATGTTAAAGGAACGACTAATGGTAGAGATAGCTAACCACGAAGTGGTTCCCGTAAGCCAGATATATCCTAACTGCGATATAGTAATAGGAGGTCACCACTTTCGGGTAGACCTAATTCCGTTTAAGTTAGGCGGATTCGATGTCATCTTAGGAATGGATTGGTTGGCAAGTAATGGTGCCCAGATTGATTGCAAGAGCAAGAAAGTTAGGATAAAGGTGTCAGGAAAGAAAGGGGTCCTATTCAAAGGACAACGACAGACTCAAAAATTCTTGACGGTTGCTCAAGCCAAAAAGTTAGTACGAAAGGGCAGCGAGGCCTACTTAGCTTATGTATTAGACATGAAGCAAAGAACCCCTGAACTGAAGGACATTCCAGTTGTCAGGGAATTTGAAGATGTGTTTCCAGAAGACCTTCCTGGATTACCACCCGATAGGGAAATCGAGTTTGCGATAGAATTAGCACCAGGAACCGCACCAGTTTCTAAAAACCCCTATCGATTGGCCCCCGTTGAGATGAAAGAACTGGCCACTCAGTTGCAAGAACTGTTGGACAAGGGCATGATAAGACCAAGTGTGTCCCCGTGGGGTGCCCCAGTGTTGTTTGTAAAGAAAAAGGATGGTAGTATGAGGCTATGTATAGACTACAGAGAGCTGAATAAGTTAACCATTAAGAACAAGTACCTCTCGCCTAGGATTGACGACCTTTTTGACCAACTCAAGGGAGCAGTCACTTTTCGAAGATAGACCTGAGAACGGGGTACCATCAGTTAAAGATCAAACCGGAAGATATACCCAAGACTGCTTTTCGCACTAGGTACGGTCATTATGAGTTTCTAGTGATGTCCTTTGGACTGACTAACGCCCCCGCGGCATTCATGGACTTGATGAACCGAGTATTCAAACAGTACCTAGACAAGTGTGTCATAGTTTTCATTGACGATATTTTGATTTATTCAAAGACTGAGAAAGAACATGCAGAACACTTAAGGATAGTCCTAGGAATCTTGAGGGAAGAAAAGCTGTATGCAAAATTCTCGAAATGCGAATTTTGGCTGAAAGAAGTACAATTCTTAGGTCATGTGGTTAGTAGTGAGGGAGTACTAGTTGACCCTGCCAAGATAGAGGCAATATCAAACTGGGAAAGACCGACCACCCCGACCGAAATAAGAAGTTTTGTGGGACTAGCCGGGTATTATAGGAGGTTTGTACAAGACTTTGTCAAGCTGGCAGCCCCATTGACCCGACTCACCAGAAAGACTAAAAAGTTTGTATGGGATGAGAAATGTGAAGCGAGCTTTCAAGAGCTAAAGAAAAGATTAATGACCGCCCCAGTGTTGGCACTGCATGATGATAAGGAGGACTTTGTGATCTATAGTGATGCATCCCATAAAGGATTAGGTTGCGTGCTCATGCAGCATGGTAAGGTGATTGCATATGCTTCCCGATATTTGAATGAGTATGAAATTAGATACCCTACTCATGACTTAGAGCTAGCCGCGATAGTCTTCGCATTAAAGATATGGAGGCATTACCTATATGGTGAAAAGTGTGAAATTTACACAGATCATAAAAGCCTCAAGTACATCTTTACCCAGAAAGAATTGAATATGAGACAGAGAAGATGGATAGAGTTAATCAAGGATTACGATTGTGAGATTCGTTATCATCCAGGAAAGGGCAATGTGGTGGCCGATGCCCTTAGCAGGAAGGAAAGGCTCAAGATGATGACTTCAGCAGAAGAATTGATAAAGGAAATGGAGAAGCTAGAAATCGAAGTTAAGACATCGAGAAGTAGCCAAGAAGTGTTAATGGGAATTCAAATCCAGCCTCCGTTATTGGAAAAGATTCGAATGTGCCAAGAGCAAAAGATGGAAGAGGAAACGAACTCGGAGGAAGAGATATTGACCGGGGAGGAAAATAAGTGCGAAAGAGATACAGGAGGAATCATGAGATATGCAACGAGAATTTGGCTCCCAAATGTTCAGGAACTAAAGGATGAAATCCTATATGAAGGACATAACTCAAGGTACTCTGTGCACCCAGGTACCACGAAGATGTATAGAGATTTGAAGGAATACTATTGGTGGCCCAACATGAAGAAAAATGTGACAGAATGGGTCACTACACCATAAAACGGCTATTGCAACCATATTTTTGAAGGTTTGTCGAAAAACGTTGCTATTGAGAAACTAAATCAGATAAATTGCAACGCCTTTGAAAAACATTGCAATAGCATTGAAAAAACTTAAGAGAGTTATAAACATTTTGTCTATTGCAACAATTTTCTTAAATTGTTGCAATAAATTTAACTTTTGGGCCCAAAAAATTGGCGGGCTTGTCAAATTTGTTGAGCGGGATTTCTACATTGTTTTTGCCCGGCTTACCAAAAATAACAAAAAAAAAACAAAAAAGAAACAAACATCCAGACACTAACACAGAGACTCAACAATCAACATAACTCATCCCTCTCACTCGACCCTCATCTCTCTCTCTCTCTCTCTCTCTCTCAGTCATCCCTCTCTCTCATCTCTCTCACTCTCGTTCATCTCTCTCTCACTCTCGCTCACCTCTCGACCCTCTCTCTCTCACTCGACCCTCTCTCTCACCCGTATCTCTCTCTCTAAATTAAACCATCACTTTTCTCTAATTAAACCCTAATTAATCTCTAAATCGAAATAGAGAAGAGGAAGCTCAAATCGTCATCCCTAAATCTGCAATTAGTAAGTTTTTGTGTTAATTTCTTGTTTTTCTTGTAGATTTTTGTTTGTATTTTTCAGTTTCCGTGTTTTTGTTTGTATTACTTGTGTGTTTCTTGTTTGTATTTTTGGTTCTTGTTAATTTCTTGTTTTTCTTGTAGATTTTGGCTTGTATTTTTCTTGTAGATAGCCTAAAGCTATCTGCAAACACATTAACTGAGGAGGTGGAGAAGTTTGCCCCAAGTTCATTACTCAAAATGTGAGATTCTTGATAAACAATTATATGATCCATCCTTAAGTTATTCTCAGCATATTTTTTCTTTTGTAATTTTGTAAACATTTCAAAGGTTGATAATTCTTCTTTTTTTTATTTTTCATGTTGCAGAGTGGTCTTCTTTCCAAAGACACCAGTTGTGAATCAGTGGTGACTAGTGGTCAACACAACTTGAAACAGCATCCCCCAAGAGATGCTAGTCCTGTAGGGTTAGTCTTGTTTACGACAATTGATGTCTGTATCTTAATTTCTCTAATGTGATTACTTTATGTGATAGAGGTTTTATGCTGGATGCTTACTGGTGAAAGGCAGACTGCTATTGTGAGGTCAAAATATGTTCATGTACTACTTAATCAGGATATGAGTTTTTTCGACACATATGGGAACAATGGGGACATTGTTAGCCAAGTTCTGGGTGACGTGCTAATCATTCAGTCTGCCATTAGTGAAAAGGTGTGTCTGAAAGGCATATGACTCAGCCTGTTTGTAGTTCGAGGATCCTAATCCAATTAAACTAGATTGTAATAAGTAAATAATATCAACTATCACAGGAATCTCAAAAGATGATAACCGTCAGAAGAAAAATCAACAAGTCAATCTATAGTTTTGATGTTTTACACTGGAAGAAGATTCAGATATCTGATCAGGCCTCAAGGTAGCATTGAAACAAGTGGATTCATTAAGAAGACAGAGATTTCTATTAGTGACAAGAAACAATTTCAGTACCGAATGATTGATGAGAGTGAAGAGTATAAAAAGACCACAGTGTTAAAAGTCCGATGAAGAACAGAGATTGGAGTTAGTCGTTCATGAACCAGACAGTACATCGAACGTCAACATCATGCCAGTGTATGTTCCTTATTATAATTACGTGGTTTTCAGCGGAATATTGACTATTAAAGAATTTATATTAATTCTATTTTAATTGATTAAGTCAAGTAATTAAGTTAATAAATAAATTAATTCTATCAGAATTAATATATTTGTTAAAGTGATTATTAGATTAATTAAATAAGAATTAATATGAAAAAGGATTAATTAGTTAAATGATTTTTTATAACTCATTTAATTAATTATAAACTGAAAAATATGATGATATAACTATCAAACTGATAGTTATACCGATAGTCATATTCAGTTTATAAAGGAGATAGTCATATTCAGTTTATAAAGGAGATAGTCATATTCAGTTCAAAGGAGATAGTCATATTCAGTTCAAAAGAGATAGTCATATTTCATTCAATTGGTAAGTTATACCGAATGTTATATTCATTTGGTAAGTCATACCGAATGTTATATTGACTAGTTAAGTTATACCGAAAGTTATATTTAAGCTGGACAGTCATATTACATTGATTTGATAGTCATACCGATTGTCATATTAGTGTAAAATGATTGTCATATCAGTTTAAATCAAGTAATATGACTATGGCTGTGTATATAAGGCAGAGGAATGCAGAAGGTTCAGAACCAGTCGAGCAAAACAAGAAAAATTCACACAGCAGCTATTTTCTCTCTCTCTCAAGCTCAAGAACACCTTCAAATTTAATTCTGTAAATTCAAGTTCATCTCAGTTGTAATATCCTATCCATTGGAACTTGTTTACTTGTGATTCTTGTACTACTAGCGAATTAAGTTTCCTAGTTCACAAATTGATATCTTGATTTTATTAACTAAATTAGCAAAGTTCATGTTGAATTTTCTAATTAGTTATTAATTACTTGATAATCATTTGGACTGATTTTGTAACACCCCTCAAGTTAATATATTGCTATATTCAACTTGAAATTTGTGTTATATTATTCCGCACAAAAATATTCGTTTAAGGCAAAATTATTTAACGAATAAATTTTGAGAAAATGGTATAGATTGTATTCAACCCCCCCTTCTACAATCTTATCGGACCTAACAATTGGTATCAGAGCCTATTGATTGATACACAAATCAAGATCCTATTTTTACTCAATCAAAAATTAAGTTCGAATTTTTAACTCTCTTAAAAATTCATCATGTCGGCCAAAGGCAATGTTAAAATTCCTATCTTTAATAAAGATAATTATGATATGTGGAATAACAAAATGGAGTTATTTCTTGATGTAGCAAACCCAAGATTTTTGTGGGTTTTGGAAAATGGACCAGTAACTCCCATGCAACATGATACTGAAACAGTTGTAAATGGAACTGTAACAGTCCCTGCCAAATCCTATCCAAAGGACCCTAAGAACTATACCTCTGAAGATAAGGAGGAAGCTGGATTGGATAAAAATTTGAGACTCATTCTATTGGATTCCCTAGATGCTGTAATGTATAGCCATGTGAGAAATTGTAAAACTGCTAAGCACATCTGGGAAACTATTGAGGTCATTAATGAATGGACTGATGAAGTCAAGGAAAATAGACTACAAATTCTAACTTCTGAATATGAACACTTTAGAGCTGGCCCTAATGAAGGCATTCAGGAAGTGTTCGAAAGGTATAACAAGATAATCAACAACTTGCAAGTTCATGGCAAGCAGTATACTCAGAAGGAGATCAACATGAAGTTTTTACTAACTATGCCTACTCACTTGGAGCATAGAATCACTGCCATCAGAGAATCTAGAGACTTAACTCAGGTTGCTCTTGAAAGGCTGTTTGGTGTTCTGAAAACATATGAATTAGAACAAGTACAGCAAAAGGAATTCTATGGCAAAGGCAGAATGGCAAATTCTTCTACAGCTTTAGTGGTTGAGGTTCCTAAGGAAGTGGAAACGAGAGTTGTTCAACCTATCAGTTTCAACAAGGAACAAACTGAAGTAGAACTTGGCCAAACACCAGCTACTCAGGATGGTGGAGAATTTTATTCACTTTAAGAGCTGGATCAATTGGAAGATGAATCTATGGCAATGATGGTGAGACAATTTAGTAACTTCATATTCAGAAGAAATCCAAAGTTCAGGTTTAAGTCAAATAACAGATTTCAGAGATGAGGTTCTTCATCCTCTAGTAACAAGGGAGGTTATAAAACTGGAACTGTTGACAGAAGCAAAATCCGTTGTTTCAATTGTAATGAGTTGGGACATTTTGCTACTGAGTGTCAGAAACCCAAGCAAACACAGAAGAAAGATTATGCTTCTGAAAAGAAGAAAAGTGGAAGAGCTTATGTGGCTGCTGGTAAAAGCTGGGATGATACAGATATCGAAGATGAAGAATATGGAAACTTTGCGTTGGTGGCAAATGCTGAATCTTCAACTTATTATACCACACCGGTAATTCTTACTGATACTCAGTTAATTGATAGTTTACGTAGTTCCAAGTCTGCAACAAGTACATAATGTGTTCCACGTATCTATGTTGAGGAAATACAACCCCGATGCCAAACATGTGGTGGAATATGAGCATGTAGATCTACATCCAGACTTGTCTTACATAGAGCAACCAGTAGAAATTATGGACCACAAGGAGCAAGTACTCAGGAATAAGGTGGTCAGATTAGTCAGAGTTTTGTGGCAGAATCATAACATAGAGGAATCCACCTGGGAGCTGGAAAGTGCAATGCAAGAGGAGTACCCCATTTATTTTCAACCTGATTCCGGGACGGAATCCTTTTAAGGGGGAAGGTTGTAAGAATCTTGATTTTTATACTATCGTAAACGACATGAATGAATAGTAATTTCAAACTTATGAAAAGTGACTTCCATTTCCCACTTATGTATTATGTATATTAGGAAGCCGAGTTCGTTTTATGATTTTACAAACGAAATAAGTGTATGCAAATGTCGCCAAAATTCGAAGAATCCTACTTCTCTAACGACCCACGTTTTATGAGATATCTATAAATACGAGGTATCGATTAATAATAGAATTATGTCAAGATCAAGGGGAATATAAGATGAAAACTTCACGAGGCAAACCCACAAGGACTACAAGAATGATTTACTTAGGGATGGGCATTCACCCCGGCCCGCCCGATCCCGATTCGATCCCCGCATCGAACGGGGCGAAATCGGGGATTTTTTCCAGCACGGGCCGTGGAACGGGGACAATTTTCAAAAAAAATCGGGGAGCGGGCCAGGGCCGGGATTCTATGTCTCCCCGGCCCGATCCTCGACCCCCGCCCCGATTTTCTCCACCTGACCCGATTCTCAATCCCCGACTCGATTTCACCACATTATAATATATATATATATATATATAATCTTATATATTAATAATCATATATTAATATATACGAATTTCCAATACTTTATATTGGACACAAAATGATATTTTAATCTTATATGTTTGTCTTTCTAGTAGCTAAATAACTTCATTTCCATGTTATTTATAATTGTTTATTTAAGTAATATTTTTTTATCTTAATTTAGTGCATATGAGGTACTGCTTTGTATTGTTTAGATTTCAAAAAGAAGTTTTAAGAGGTAACATATATGCATGTGAATCTGAAGATATACTTATTATGCGATTAAAGGTGATGAAAAGACGTTGTAACTTAACATCTGATCTAGCTATAGTTGCTAATTTCACTATATATCACAAGAAAAAATTATTTCAAACTCACTAATTAGTGTTTCAAATTATTTAAGATATTATTTTTTGTTTAAAATGAAATTCCCCGATTCCCCGCGGGAATCCCCGTTACTCGTTTGGGCCGGGGCCGGGGAATAAAAACCAATCCCCGATGGGGATCGGGTCGGGGATTGGGTTTGAATTCGGGGATGGAGGCGGGGATAGCACTCCCCGGCCCCGAAGTTCCCCGATGCCCATCCCTAGATTTACTGCTTTAAGATCCCAATTAATACCGAAATTCTTGTAGAAATCAGAATCTGCCCGCCTATAGAAACTAGTATCTTTATATATCTTTATATATAAAGTTGATTACGAATTAATGGTCTTAACTATTATCTTTTCGTATAAAAAATGTAAGAAATAATAAGTCGAGTTTTTTGATAAATTTATAATCTATACTATTATATAAAAGCTGAAACATCAAAAGTTTGGTTGGTCGGTCGGTCGGTACGGTACCTATTGATTTTACTTATTTACCCTTACTCAATTATAGATACAATTTATCCTATTAACTAATCAATTTCCTTTTTCAGGTTAAAAATATTATCTTTTCTATTTTTCAATAACTAAATAATTTCCTTTTTAGATAAAACACAATATCTTTTATATTTTATCTAACTAAAATTTCTCCTTTATTAATCAATTTCCTTTTTCAGGTTAAACATATTAACTTTTCTATTTTTCAATAACTAAATAATTTTCTATTTTAGGTAAAATACAATATCTTTTACATTTTATCTAACTAAAATTTCTCCCTTTTTAAAAATAATACGAGCAATTTTGTTTAATAAAATAACATAATTATATTATAATTACTATTAACTAATCAATTAACCTTTTCAGCTAAAACACGTTACCTTTTCTCTTTTCTCTAACTAAAGTCTCTCATTTTCCAATTATAACAAGGACGGTTACCTTTTTCAGCCAAAATACGTTACCTTTTTTCTTTTCTCTTACTAAAATCTATCTTTTTCCAATTATATCAAGGACGTTTCTATTTAATAAAAATAAATAATAATATTATAATACTAATAATTAACCAATTACCTTTTCAGCTAAAAAGCATCATCTTTTCTATTTTTTCTAATTAAATTTCCTTTTTTCTAGAAATATCACGGCAACATTAATTTCTCATTTTCTAAACACTATGAGCAATTTTATTTAGTAAAATAACATAATTAAATTATAATTATTATAAACTAATTAATTACCTTTTTTACATAAATCATGTCATCTTAACCGATTATCTTTTCAGCTAAAACGTATCATCCTTTTTCACATAAATCATGTCATTGTTGAGTTCTTTGAATGATCATGTGCATTTTCTGAAGTTTCAGGGAGTCCATTATTTGCTGAAGGACAGCCTTTCTCTGTGGATCTGCATTTTGATGCTCAGCCGTAGCAGATTGATATTGTTTCACAATGGTGAAATAAAAAACCCTACTACATAGTAGGGGTGAAATAGCAACCCCTACTACATAGTAGGGGTGAAATAGCAACCCCTACTAGACAGTAGGGGTGAAGACAAAAACCCCTACTCCATAGTAGGGGTGAACATACCAACCCCTACTGTCTAGTATGGGTGAAGACAAAAACCCCTACTGTCCAGTAGGGGTAAAAATAAAAACCCCTACTGTCTAGTAGGGGTTTTTATTTTCACCCCCAGTAGGGGTTAAGACTACATCTCTTAAGCTTTCACCTCCCCACAGACAAATACGATATGACTATGTATATATAACCATCACAAACTTAACCACCAAGATATCCTTTTCATACTTGGTTTCCAATTACAATCCTTATCATACTTGGTATCAAAATATACCATCTATAATAATTATCTAAACACATAATTATTACCCAATCCATATATGTTTTGGATCACCAAAACCCATACTATTCGTATTGGGTTTAAACCCAACAATCCTCCCCTTCAACCCAATACCCACATCGGATTGAACGGTAACCATCAAAGCCATCGACGTCCATTCTGCCAACGCCTCCCCTCGAACAAGAATCTCCTCATCTTGCTCCTCCAATCTTGAGTGTCGCTAAAACCCGTATAGTGACCCTCCAAACCATCCAAACCATCGTTCTTCACCATAACAATGTATCTATCTACAAAATCACGTGCATCAACCACCACGAGTGCTCTTCCACATGTTGAGTCACCCGATCCTTGCTTTCACAATCCTTCGGTCTCCTAAAGAAAATCACTAGTATCATCCAAATAGTTAGTGATGATATACATCTATTATTTAGTCCGCCCGCCTACCAATCAAAATATGTGTGATTTTTGTAGAGGGGAAATAAATTTTGGGATTGGGACGGAGGGATAGTAATTTAGAAAATTACTAAACTGGCATAATATTATTTATGCTAGATTTCTTAAATTTTAATTTAGGACCTCAGAAGCTGGACTTGCTTTTTCTTCTATAAATTATTTAATTAATCTATCATCAAAAATTTTGATCAGATTGATTTGACACTAGGGAGTGTAATCCTAACCCTTTGATATGAGTGCCATCCAATGGTTGAAAGATTGTCAAAATTTGTGTAAAAATTGTGATGATGCCACTGAACAACCCCCATCTTTTTTCTTTCTATTTTTGCCCACCATGTACCATCTTCTTCTTGAACCTTTACAGCGCAACACCATTAATTTTATTCATAGTGAAAACACTAGTTGGATCTTTAACCATCAAAGTTGAAGATGCAGTAAATTCATGTACCTGTATTATCTCATCTTGTCTTGTAGACCTTGCTCTTATCTTTCTCTAGATGACTAGAAGTAAAAACATTTAACTGGTTTTTTACTAAACTCCAATCTTATTCAACCTCTTCTTCTTCAACCTTTGAGCAATGGCTTCCAAACAATGGGAAACAAGTTTGAGTTCATCGGGCCGAGTACAATGTGCCATCAATAATCATGTAGCAGGGTACTAGAACTAGTAGAGAGTGTACATCTTCCAAGAAAGCCTTTAGCAAATTTGATAATATAAACTACATTCTCTATTAATACAAATTTTGGGTTCAAGTGCTCCACTATATTCATGTAAACAAAAGTTGCTCATTTTTTGAATCATCCAGCGCAACACCATTAATTTTTATTCATAGTGAAAACACTAGTTGGATCTTTAACCATCAAAGTTGAAGATGCAGTAAATTCAAGTACCTGTATTATCTCATCTTGTCTTGTAGACCTTGCTCTTATCTTTCTCTAAAAGACTAGAAGTAAAAACATTTAACTGGTTTTTTACTAAACTCCAATCTTCTTCAAC
This sequence comes from Saposhnikovia divaricata, assembly GCA_036435485.1. Lineage (NCBI taxonomy): Eukaryota > Viridiplantae > Streptophyta > Magnoliopsida > Apiales > Apiaceae > Saposhnikovia > Saposhnikovia divaricata. The sequence goes on along the minus strand of CM071594.1, from coordinate 44,872,056 downwards.
CTCTTCTTCTTCAACCTTTGAGCAATGGCTTCCAAACAATGGGCAACAAGTTTGAGTTCATCGGGCCGACTACAATGTGCCATCAATAATCATGTAGCAGGGTACTAGAACTAGTAGAGAGTGTACATCTTCCAAGAAAGCCTTTAGCAAATTTGATAATATAAACTACATTCTCTATTAAGACAAATTTTGGGTTCAAGTGCTCCACTATATTCATGTAAACAAAAGTTGCTCATTTTTTGAATCATCCAGGGGATTATACTATTTCATAAATTACAAATTATGGATATGCTCTTGACAACGTTCTTGGTTATACAGGTTGGAGTGTAAATTTTAAAGTTCAAGAACAAATGAAACTTTCAAAGATATTACCTAATGTTTTTTTAATTTCGCAGGCTGTCCTTCACCCTAAACCAAGTGGTGTGGCAAATTGGTTATGCTTAACCAGTTCTCGGAAACGACAAGCATTCCTACCCTTCCGTTTCATCGATTTTGTCCGGATCTTCCTACATTTAATGTATAACAAAGACTTCAAGACCCTCCCAAAGTAATTTCCTACTTCATACGTCTAACCATACACATAAAAATTAGTAACCGAACTTAAGTTAAAAAAGCATTCAATCATGTATCGAAACAATATCCTAAACAATTCATACAGACTCAAAGTTAAACAACTTAACCTCGCCCCACTTCTGAATCTCCCCACCTCGATTATAAACCTTACCACGACTCAACAAGCAAGTCTAATCAAGATCATATATCATAAATCCCTGACTCAACTCAGAACAATCACACTATATAACAGAAAAAAAATCAACATATACACCTATTGTGTTAGAGATTCGCATACCAACCCGGGTGTTAGAGATTCCCTGACTGAAATGTATGGGATTACAAGAGAAGCATAATCCTTTAACCTGCAACTGCATCTTATTATGGTACTTATGTTACGGGAGTTATGGTGCATATGGTTCTGGTGTTATAGTCCTTACGGTTACTATGTTATGGTACTTTTATTACGAGAGTTATGGTTCTGGTGTTATGGTCTTTACGGTTCTTGTGTTATGGTACTTATGCTATCCTAGTTATGGTAATTATGGTTCTCATCTATTGGTAATTATGGTCCGGTATTAGCATATAACTTGCAAGCGATATAAAAATTAAATTTAAAATATATAAGTTTGTGGTTTATGGGACTATGGGTTCTACGTTTATGTGGCTAGGGGTGAGCATGAAAATTCGGAAATCGGATTCTAGGTATTACGGTTCTGGTGTTATGGTACTTATGTTACAGGAGTTATGTGCTTATGGTTCCTGTATGGTTCCGATACTTCTGTTACGGAGTTATGTTACCTATTGTTCCTGTATGGTTCCGGTATTATGGTACTTGTGTTACGAGAGTTATGGTACATATGGTTCTGGTGTTATAGTCCTTACGGTTACTATGTTACAGTACTTTTGTTACGAGAGTTATGGTTCTGGTGTTATGGTCCTTACGGTTCATGTGTTATGGTACTTATGCTATTATAGTTATGGTAATTATGGTTCTCTTCTATTGGTAATTATGGTCCGGTATTAGCATATAACTTGCAAGCGATATAAAAATTAAATTTAAAATATATAAGTTTGTCATATAACTTACAAGCGATACCTGATCATTAACTTTAGCTTATAACTTGCAAGCGATATAAAAATTACCATAACCCTCATAACGCTACGTTTATGTGTCTTAGCATGAAAATTCGGAAATCGGATTCTAGGTATTAAAGTTCTTCTGTTATGGTACTTATGTTATGGTTCCGGTATTATGGTACTTATGTTCGGGGACATTTTGGTAAAGATAGACATGGGAAAGCTCAAACACGTAGAAAAAATTTATTGGAGATCACATCTGTAGGAAGAGATATGTATTGCACGATAACCTATAAAGATAAAATTGTATGGATAGAAACCGCATTCTCCCCTGCACATGCACAATAACATCATTTTTGTACACTGTTCATCAAACATTGCACTTACATTTTTGTCCTTACGAAGATAACTCTTGGATATGATGATGTCCATATAAAGTTGTTTTATTTATTGTATACATCGTTACAATTGTAATTGTATTTAAAAACAGCCATTCCGTTAAGAATACAATTTGTACAACACTATAAAGAATAGGGGAGAGCACGGTTCGGTTCGGTTCGGTTTGATACTATAAGTACCATAACATTCACAACATAAGTACCATACAGACCATAACATTTACAACATAAGTACCCTAAGCATTTACAACACAATCACCATAACTACATAAGTCACAGTACCATAAGTACCATAACTTTCATAACGAAAGTACCATTAGTACCCTAAGCCTAGTATTGTATACGTCATTAGTCCGATCCTTTGTATAAACCATAAGTACCATAACACCAGCACAATAAGAACCATAATACCGGACCATAATTACCATAAAGAACTATAATTACCAATAGAAGAGAACCATAATTACCATAACAAGTATAACATAAGTTCCATAACACAAGAACCATATGGACCATAACACCAGGACCATAATTCTCGTAACAAAAGTACCATAATACAGTACCATAAAGGCCATAACACCAGAGCCATATGCACCATAACTCCCGTAACAGCAGAACCATAATACCGGAACCATACAGGAACCATAAGTAACATAACTCCTGTAACATATGTACCTTAACAGCAGAACCGTAATACCTAGAATCCGATTTCCGAATTTTCATGCTCACCCCTAGCCACATAAACGTAGAACCCTTAAGTCCCATAAACCACAAACTTTATATTTTAAATTTAATTTTTATATCGCTTGCAAGTTATATGCTAATACCGGACCATAATTACCAATAGAAGAGAAACTTAATTTCCATAACTAGCATAGCATAAGTACCATAACACAAGAACCGTAAAAACCATAACACCTGAACCATAACTCTCGTAACAAAAGAACCATAACATAGTAACCGTAAGGACTATAACACCCGAACCATATGTACCGTAACACCCGTAACATAAGTACCATAATAAGATGCAGTTGCAGGTTAAAGGATTATGCTTCTCTTGTAATCCCATACATTTCAGTCTTACTTCAATTTCTTCAATCAGGGTAGATTCTTCTAGTTCATTGATAACCCTTGTTAGCATATCTGTAGAGTAGAAACTTAGAAATCCAAGTCACGGGACCATAAGACCCATAAACGTAGAACCCTTAAGTCCCATAAACCACAAACTTATATAATTTAAATTTAATTTTTATATTGCTTGCAAGTTATATGCTAATTACCATAACTATAATAGCATAAGTACCATAACACAAGAACCGTAAGGACCATAACACCAGAACCATAACTCTCGTAACAAAAGTACCATAACATAGTAACCGTAAGGAGTATAACACCAGAACCATATGTACCATAAATCTCGTAACATAAGTACCATAATACCGGAACCATGCAGGAACCATAGGTAACATAACTCCCGTAACAGAAGTACCATAACTTTCATGGTGATTGTGTTGTAAGCATTTACAACACAATCACCATAACTACATAAGTCACATTACCATAAGTACCATAACTTTCATAACGAAATTACCATTAGTACCCTAAGCCTAGTATTGTATACGTCATTAGTCTGATCCTTTGTATAAACCATAAGTACCATAACACCAGTACAATAAGAACCATAATACCGGACCATAATTTCCATAAAGAACTATAATTACCAATAGAAGAGAACCATAATTACCATAACAAGTATAACATAAGTTCCATAACACAAGAACCATATGGACCATACCATAATACCGGAACCATACAGGAACCATAAGTAACACAACTCCTGTAACATATGTACCTTAACAGCAGAACCGTAATACCTAGAATCCGATTTCCGAATTTTCATGCTCACCCCTAGCCACATAAACGTAGAACCCTTAAGTCCCATAAACCACAAACTTTATATTTTAAATTTAATTTTTATATCGCTTGCAAGTTATATGCTAATACCGGACCATAATTACCAATAGAAGAGAAACTTAATTACCATAACTAGCATAGCATAAGTACCATAACACAAGAACCGTAAAGACCATAACACCAGAACCATAACTCTCGTAACAAAAGTACCATAACATAGTAACCGTAAGGACTATAACACCCGAACCATATGTACCGTAACTCCCGTAACATAAGTACCATAATAAGATGCAGTTGCAGGTTAAAGGATTATACTTCTCTTGTAATCCCATACATTTCAGTCTTACTTCAATTTCTTCAATCAGGGTAGATTCTTCTAGTTCATTGATAACCCTTGTTAGCATATCTGTAGAGTAGAAACTTACGGGACCATAAGACCCATAAACATAGAACCCATAAGTCCCATAAACCACAAACTTATATATTTTAAATTTAATTTTTATATCGCTTGCAAGTTATATGCTAATTACCATAACTATAATAGCATAAGTACCATAACACAAGAACCGTAAGGACCATAACACCAGCACCATAACTCTCGTAACAAAAGTACCATAACATAATAACCGTAAGGACTATAACACCAGAACCATATGTACCATAAATCTCGTAACATAAGTACCATAATACCGGAACCATACAGGAACCATAGGTAACATAACTCCCGTAACAGAAGTACCGGAACCATACAGGAACCATAAGTACATAACTCCTGTAACATAAGTACCATAACACCAGAACCGTAAAACCTAGCATCCGATTTCCGAATTTTCATGCTCACCCCTAGCCACATAAACGTAGAACCCATAAGTCCCATAAACCACAAACTTATATATTTTAAATTTAATTTTTATATCGCTTGCAAGTTATATGCTAATACCGGACCATAATTACCAATAGATGAGAACCATAATTACCATAACTAGCATAGCATAAGTACCATAACACAAGAACCGTAAAGACCATAACACCAGAACAATAACTCTCGTAACAAAAGTACCATAACATAGTAACCATAAGGACTATAACACCAGAACCATATGCACCATAACTCCCGTAACTTAAGTACCATAATACGATGCAGTTGCAGGTTAAAGGATTATGCTTCTCTTGTAATCCCATACAATTCAGTCTTACTTCAATTTCTTCAATCAGGGTATATTCTCCGATTTCCGAATTTTCATGCTCACCCCTAGCCACATAAACGTAGAACCCTTAAGTCCCATAAACCACAAACTTTATATTTTAAATTTAATTTTTATATCGCTTGCAAGTTATATGCTAATACCGGACCATAATTACCAATAGAAGAGAAACTTAATTACCATAACTAGCATAGCATAAGTACCATAACACAAGAACCGTAAAAACCATAACACCTGAACCATAACTCTCGTAACAAAAGTACCATAACATAGTAACCGTAAGGACTACAACACCCGAACCATATGTACCGTAACACCCGTAACATAAGTACCATAATAAGATGCAGTTGCAGGTTAAAGGATTATGCTTCTCTTGTAATCCCATACATTTCAGTCTTACTTCAATTTCTTCAATCAGGGTAGATTCTTCTAGTTCATTGATAACCCTTGTTAGCATATCTGTAGAGTAGAAACTTAGAAATCCAAGTCACGGGACCATAAGACCCATAAACGTAGAACCCTTAAGTCCCATAAACCACAAACTTATATATTTTAAATTTAATTTTTATATCGCTTGCAAGTTATATGCTAATTACCATAACTATAATAGCATAAGTACCATAACACAAGAACCGTAAGGACCATAACACCAGAACCATAACTCTCGTAACAAAAGTACCATAACATAGTAACCGTAAGGACTATAACACCAGAACCATATGTACCATAAATCTCGTAACATAAGTACCATAATATCGGAACCATAGGTAACATAACTCCCGTAACAGAAGTACCATAACTTTCATGGTGATTGTGTTGTAAGCATTTACAACACAATCACCATAAATACATAAGTCACAGTACCATAAGTACCATAACTTTCATAACGAAAGTACCATTAGTACCCTAAGCCTAGTATTGTATACGTCATTAGTCCGATCCTTTGTATAAACCATAAGTACCATAACACCAGTACAATAAGAACCATAATACCGGACCATAATTACCATAAAGAACTATAATTACCAATAGAAGAGAACCATAATTACCATAACAAGTATAACATAAGTTCCATAACACAAGAACCATATAGACCATACCATAATACCGGAACCATACAGGAACCATAAGTAACATAACTCCTGTAACATATGTACCTTAACAGCAGAACCGTAATACCTAGAATCCGATTTTCGAATTTTCATGCTCACCCCTAGCCACGTAAACGTAGAACCCTTAAGTCCCATAAACCACAAACTTTATATTTTAAATTTAATTTTTATATCGCTTGCAAGTTATATGCTAATACCGGACCATAATTACCAATAGAAGAGAAACTTAATTACCATAACTAGCATAGCATAAGTACCATAACACAAGAACCGTAAAGACCATAACACCTGAACCATAACTCTCGTAACAAAAGTACCATAACATAGTAACCGTAAGGACTATAACACCCGAACCATATGTACCGTAACTCTCATAACATAAGTACCATAATAAGATGCAGTTGCAGGTTAAAGGATTATACTTCTCTTGTAATCCCATACATTTCAGTCTTACTTCAATTTCTTCAATCAGGGTAGATTCTTCTAGTTCATTGATAACCCTGGTTAGCATATCTGTAGAGTAGAAACTTACGGGACCATAAGACCCATAAACATAGAACCCATATGTCCCATAAACCACAAACTTATATATTTTAAATTTAATTTTTATATCGCTTGCAAGTTATATGCTAATTACCATAACTATAATAGCATAAGTATAGAGGCTTCCCCTGTGAAGAAACAAAAGGATTTGCCTGTGATTCCTGACCTATCAGAAATCTCAGATGGTGAAAGGCTAGCTAGAATAGAGGCCTTAGAAAAGATCAACAAGGAGGCCAATGAAAGAATGATGAGAACAGAGAGGATGATCAATGAATCAATTGTGTCAAATCTGTTCTCTACTCAGTCCTCAGCTCCAACAATATCAACTACAATTCTGAAGGTGCTCACTCCAGAGATTGTAGCTCCTACTTTCTATGATGCTGAACCTTCTTATGTCAAATAATTTGAACCATACATCAAAACCAGAGCCTACTCTCCACCAAAGGCAAATGGGAAGAACAAGTTACAATTGGACTTTCCATTTCCCAAGGATGATGAAGGAAAGCTAATGGGAAAGCAAATTAAGGAGTTCAAGGAAAATGCCAATAGAAGTGTAAGAGAATGGATGGCTGTAATAATAAGGAATGGAAAAGTCTTAAACATATCCAATAGCCATCCTAGATTTGTTGAAGCAAAAAGAGAGGAGACCTCCAGACTTCTCAGGGAAGCTCATCCAAGTGAAGAAAATCAATATGAAAACTCAGATGAGAAGCAAGCCAGGCTGGCTCAAGAGTTAATGGATGAGGTAGAGGATGAAATGAGGGAACCTGAGGAAGTCAGTCCCCAAGCTTGTTGAGTTGTGGTAAGGTTTATAATCGAGGTGGGGAGATTCAGAAGTGGGGCGAGGTTAAGTTGTTTAACTTTGAGTCTGTATGAATTGTTTAGGATATTGTTTCGATACATGATTGAATGCTTTTTTAACTTAAGTTCGGTTACTAATTTGTATGTGTATGGTTAGACGTATGAAGTAGGAAATTACTTTGGGAGGGTCTTGAAGTCTTTGTTATACATTAAATGTAGGAAGATCCGGACAAAATCGATAAAACGGAAGGGTAGGAATGCTTGTCGTTTCCGAGAACTGGTTAAGCATAACCAGTCTGCCACACCACTTGGTTTAGGGTGAAGGACAGCCTGCGAAATTAAAAAAACATTAGGTAATATCGTTGAAAGTTTCATTTGTTCTTGAACCTTAAAATTTACACTCCAACCTGTATAACCAAGAACGTTGTCAAGAGCATATCCATAATTTATAATTTATGAAATAGTATAATCCCCTGGATGATTCAAAAAATGAGCAACTTTTGTTTACATGAATATAGTGGAGCACTTGAACCCAAAATTTGTCTTAATAGAGAATGTAGTTTATATTATCAAATTTGCTAAAGGCTTTCTTGGAAGATGTACACTCTCTACTAGTTCTAGTACCCTGCTACATGATTATTGATGGCACATTGTACTCGGCCCGATGAACTCAAACTTGTTGCCCATTGTTTGGAAGCCATTGCTCAAAGGTTGAAGAAGACTTCTCAGGGAAGCTCATCCAAGTGAAGAAAATCAATATGAAAACTCAGATGAGAAGCAAGCCAGGCTGGCTCAAGAGTTAATGGATGAGGTAAAGGATGAAATGAGGGAACCTGAGGAAGTCAGTCCCCAAGCTTGTTGAGTCGTGGTAAGGTTTATAATCGAGGTGGGGAGATTCAGAAGTGGGGCGAGGTTAAGTTGTTTAACTTTGAGTCTGTATGAATTGTTTAGGATATTGTTTCGATACATGATTGAATGCTTTTTTAACTTAAGTTCGGTTACTAATTTGTATGTGTATGGTTAGACGTATGAAGTAGGAAATTACTTTGGGAGGGTCTTGAAGTCTCATCTTAACCGATTATGTCAATTACTGTAAACTAAAATTTCTCTTTTTCCAATTATATCACGGGCGGTTCTATTTAATCCAATAAACTAATAATATTATAATATTAATAATTAACTGATTATCTTTTTCAGCTAAAACGTATCATCCTTTCCTATATTTTTTTAACTAAAATCCCTCTTTTAATAGAAATATCACGGATAATATTAATTTCTCATTTTCTAAAAACATTACGAGCAAATGTATTTCGTAAAATAACGTAATTAAATTATAATTAATATAACTAATCAATTACCTTTTCCACCTAGAACATGTTACCTTTTTAATTTTATCTAACTAAATCCTCTATTTTTCTAATCAAATCACGGGCATTCTATTTAATAAAATAAAATAATAATTTTACAATTACTAATAATTTTATAATTACTAATAATTAATCGACTATTTTTTTCAACTAAAACCTATCATCTTTTCCATATTTTCTAACTAAAATCCCTCCTTTTCTAGAAATATCACGGATAACATTTATATAATTATTATCAAATCATCTCATATAAAAATTTAAGACTCCAAAATCATGTATTAAAAAAATTAATTTAAATTAATGACAAAAATTCATATAATTTTAAAAAAAAAATCGTGCATCGCACGGGTTTTAAGCAAGTATTAATTAAACTTTAATAAACACATAAAATATTGTATCTTTCAATCAATTTAAAAGACCATTTTATAATTAAATAATTACTTTTAATTGCAGATATGACCCTTTTTAGACACCTAAAATATCGTATCTTCCAATCATTGATTTTTCCTTTCTAATCAAAATAAGTTACCTTTTAATTTAAAACATAATTTTACAATCATAATCTTCCAATCATTAACATACCTTTTCTAATTAAAACATAATGTTACATTTTTTAATTTAAAACAAAATCTTGCAATCATTAATATTTATCCAAAAATATCACACCATATCTTTCAATCACTAATAAAAGTTTATAATGGAAATTCGTATACAACGAATAATTGTCGTTAGATTTTTATTAATAAATCAGAACCGTTAGATCTAACGGATCTAATGATTAAATTTTTTATATGATTAAGTTATTTACAAAACATTCAAGATTCGAATTTCGTCAACGACATATTTAATTTAAAATTTTCATAATATAAGTTTTGAATCATGCATATCATTAATTAAATTTATATAAATTATTTAAAATTAAATTAAAATAATTATTAAAAATATTAATTATGTAAATATATAATTATAATATAAAATAAAATTTATTTCATATCAAAAGAAGCCTGTGCATCGTACGGGTTATAAACTAGTCTATACTATTATATAAAAGCCGAAACATTAAAAGTTTGGTCGGTTGGTCGGTACAGTACCTGTTGATTTTACTTATTTACCCTTACTCATCCTACTAACTAATCACTTTCTTTTTTCAGGTTTGATATGGGCTGAAAATAAGCCCTAAAGACACATTTAATGTGGCATTAATTAGGCCAAGAATGGTCCAAATGTGGAGCCCACCAGATGGGCCCAAAACCCCGATTATAATATTAATTTCGTAATTAATATTGGGGGAAATAAACAGCTCAGCAATAAGAGTTGGATAAGGATATTATTTCCACCAGACTTAGCCACCAAGGCATCCAATTCAATATGGAAACTGATTCCTACAAGGAATAGATCTAGAACTTTCCTCAAAGACTTGTCTACCAAGTCTTCTATTCCTACCATAATTCTAAGGCTTCTCAGCCTATATAAGGACCTGCTCCTTCACCCTCAGAACTACGTCTTGGCTTGATTCTCAATACGAGATACGTAGGCACTCTGTGAGGACCGATTAAAGTCTCGAACGCAGAAACAGCCATTAAAGCTCGAAGCTCAACCACCCTAGCATTAATTACAAATCGTAACCTAGTTTTTGATCCACAACAAGGTTAAACATATTATCTTTTTTATTTTTAAATAACTAAATAATTTCCCTTTTCAGGTAAAATATAATATTTTATATATTTTATTTAACTAAAATTTCTTTTTTATTAATCAATTTTCATTTTCAGGTTAAACATATTACCTTTTCTATTTTTCAAAAACAAAATAATTTCCTTTTTCAGGTAAAATACAATATCTTTTACATTCTATCTAACTAAAATTTCTCCTTTTTTAAAAACACTACGAACAATTTTACTTAATCAAATACCGTAATTATAATTACTATTAACTAATCAATTACCCTTTTCAGCCACGTTACATTTTCTCTTTTCTCTAATTAAAATCTCTCTTTTTCCAATTATATCATGGACAATTATTAACAAAAATAATAATAACATAATACTAATTATTAACCAATTACCTTTTCAGCTAAAACGTATCATCTTTTCTATTTTTTCCAATTTAAATTCCCTTTTTTCTAGAAATATCACGGGCAATATTAATAGCTCATTTTCTAAAAATACTATGAGCAATTTTATTTAGTAAAGTAACATAATTAAACTATAATTACTATAAACTAATCAATTACCTTTTTCACATAAATTATTTCACTTTTTTAATTTTCATGTTACCTTTCTATTTTCTCTAAATAAAATCTATATTTTTTCAATTATATCACAAGCGGTTCTATTTAATACAATAAACTAATAATATTATAATATTAATAATTAACCGATTACCTTTTTCAGCTAAAACGTATCATTTTTTTTATATTTTCTCATTAAAATCCCTCTTTTAATAGAAATATCACGAACAATATTAATTTCTCCTTTTCTAGTAAAATAACGTAATTAAATTGTAATTACTATAAACTAATCAATTACCTTTTTCGCCCGGAACATGTTATCTTTTTAATTTTATCTAACTAAATTCTCTCTTTTTCCAATCATATCACGGACATTCTATTTAATAAAATTAAATAATAATTTTATAATTACTAACAATTAACCGAATACTCTTTTCAACTAAAACCTATCATCTTTTCTATATTTTCTAACTAAAATCCCTCATTTTCTATAATATCACGGATAACATATAAATATATGTATATTTATTTATTTATTATCAAATCATCTCATAAAAGAATTTAAGCCTCCAAAATTCATGTTTTAAAAAAATAATTTAAATTAATAAAAAAATCATGTAATATAATAAGAATCCGTGCATCGCACAGGTTTTAAGCTAGTATTATATAAAACCCGAAACATTAAAAGTTTGGTTGGTCGTTATAGTACCTGTTGCTTTTACTTATTTACCCTTACTTTACGCTAAATGTTATTCTACATAATCATCCTTACTTAATTATTTATATTTACTAATAACTAATAATTTTACTTTTACAGAAAAAACATGTTATCTTTTCTATTTTTCAATAATTCAATTTCCATTTTCATATAAAATATGAGCAATTCTATTTAATAAAATAAAATATTACAATTATAATTACTAATAATTAATCAGTTACCTTTTTTTTAGCTAAAACACGTTACATTTCCTATTTTTGTTATTTTTTTATATAAAAGCCGAAACATTAAAAATTTGATTGGTCGGTGCGGTACCTGTTGATTTTACTTTTTTTAATTTTTTTTCCAGTAAAACCTATTCGGGTAGTGTTAGAACCGTGATTATTAAATTTATTTAAATACTATTTTTGGTAAATAGGAATAAAAATATTTTTTAACTATTTTATTCCAGTTTGACGAGTCAAGGTGTTAATTGTTGACCGGTATTTGAGGAGCGCTAAATTGATCGAAAATATTCCTGTATGTGTTTTGATTATGTGCTATATGTTAAAGGATAAGATTAAATTGAAAATCACACCTAGAGGGGGGGGAATAGGTGTATATGACAAATTATACCAGTTTTTAAATTTATGAAAAACTTCTGTTGAAATTAGTTTATTTTGCTGTCTAGTTAGCTAGCTAAGATGCAGTAAAACGTGACTGTGAGCAAGCTAAGATGATAAAATGCAGTGCAGAAATATAAAGACAGAAATTAAACAACACACGAGTTTTAGCCAGGTTCGACCCCTATCCTCTATGGTCTACTTCCTGGTCCCTTACCAACTGGTAAGAGAATATATTATTGATCAATGAAAAACAACCGATTACAAGATCAACTAATATATCTCCCCTTCACACCCTTGCTGGCAGCTAGCTAACTGGAACCCCTGTTCTTGAACTAAATGCTCTCTAAGACCTATACTTCCCAAGTACACTCTTCTCTAGCAAACTAGTTCCCAACCCTTGTTACCACGTTAGCTCAGCTATCAACAACACTTTACACTTGAACAAATAAAGCAATGTGTATGAATACAACTCAAATAAACGAACTCTCTCAAAATACTCTCGGTAAAGAAAATGAGTTCTTCTTTGAAATCTGGAGATGAAGTGCAGGAGTTGTGCTTGTATATTTTCTTGTAGTGTGTTGTCTTTGTTTTGCAGATAACTCATGAATATATAGAGAGGCATGCAGCACATCATAATCTCCAAGGAAGCTCCCACGTTCATGCCATCAAGAAACAATCAGATTGCTAAGATTCCTTTAATGCCGTTGCTAACAACTTTTGCAGAGCCTGTTGAACATCTTCTTAGTGGCTGAGCAGGAGTGAAAAATGTTTAAAGGAATTGATATGATAGAATAGCCGAAGCATGTGCTAGTACACTAACATTATTCCTAGACAATGTGTAGTGGTGTAGTGATGATACATGCTTTCTATTTAATTGAAGAAACAACGGTTCTTAAGGAATAAAACAAAGACCCTGAAAAGGATATTCACATGGTAGACAAGATATCATGGAGCACATGGGTGCTTAATAGATTAATCATTATTTTGTCAAAAGCAACCATTATTATAAGATAACATATCTTGAAATATTCTTTGTGTTTTAGAACAAGTAAATGAACAATAGAAATGATGTGAATATGCTCTAACACGTTTTAAGTAATTTTATGCAATTAATAACCAAGATAAAAAATCTTGACAAGCAGTTTGTTTTTCTGGACGCCCAGGCAGCTAGCTGATGGACACCAATTCTGCAAACTTAGCTTGCTTATGTAACACTTAAGCTGTATAACAATCATCTCAGCTTGCTGATTAGAGATATTTATTTACCCTGCAATAGAGAATCATATACATAGCTAGCTCATTTGATCAGAATACTCGAGTAAGCTTGCTAACAAGTGATCATCAAAATATATAGGGTTTCAATCTCCCACTTTTGATGATTACTTACAAATTTTAGGAGAATTTAAATACTCCCCCTAAATCCTTGCATCCCTGTGATTCTCAATAAATATCTTGAATTAGCAGATCACACATTAGATTATAAACACAAAACTTAGAAATAGTTTCGACCAAGCATAAGTTATAGCATAGTTAAACATAACAGGCATAATTGTTTAGCAAACTCCTAAAACTTTCTCCCCCTTAATCATTAAAAAGAGATAAATTAAGTAGATTCATCATCATCATTCTCTTCCTTATTCTCGTCATCAGGGACAGCACCAACCTTTGTTGCAGCTTCAAGACTTTCCATTGCAGTGGGAAGAGAGGCAGATGGAGCATCTCCTGTTCCTGTAGTAGTAGATGGAGGCAAATTCTGTGGAGTAGCAGCCAAAAGATTTTTCGAACGAGACCCAAGCACCAAGTCATGGAAGAATTGCAATTCATCTGTCAAAGCATCTATCTTTTTCTCAAGAGAATGCAGACTTGCTCGAGTTTCTTTAGCAAACACTTCCCAGTCAGAGTTTGGAGCAATCGTCATTGGTGCAGAGGAAGGAGGCATTGGAGACGGTAGTGGTTCAAGTTGAATAAGTGTCCCATCAGGTTTCAACTCTAGACGAGATGCAGACAAGCATTTCTTATCTAAGAATTCTTTGACCACATACTTGTCTTGTTCATTAAATTCAACTCCATACCAGTGAAATATACGAGTTAAAAGACATCCATAAGGAAGCCCTGCAGTGGCTAGACCTTCGTATACTTCCATCATATTTTTCAGAATAAGTTCTGACAAATCAAACCCCTTACCAGTCATTAGCATAGCAACTACTGTTATGTCTTGACCTCCTATATTAGAACGGCTACCCAAGCGAGGATAGATATTGGACAGACATACTTTAAACAAGAGATGAGCCAGTGGAGTGACAGAGGTAGTGGTGGGATTAGCAAATTGAGACAAATCAGGGATATCACGAATAACACGAAGTTGATCAAGAGAGGTAAAATTGTCTAAGTCCTTTGGGCCCTTACTAGTGTAGATAGAGACAGTAGACAAGGGATTGATTCGAAGAATGACATTTAGAACAACAGGTGTAAGAGTAATTTTCTTGCCACGAACATGCGAGACATAGTTTTGAAGTTCATCAATGTGCAAATTCGCATAAAATTCGGTAACATATTCAGGGTAATAAAATTTAGGCAAGTCATTAATAAAGGATTCAAAACCTAAATCAGTGAATAACTTAACAACACCACAGTTGGAGAAGGTTTTACCAGAAATTGGTTTGCCCGGAATCACTTTGCGGTCCGATCGATTGACCCTAGATTGTTCATCACCACTCTCGATATGTTCTAGTTTGAAAGGAGTAATATCATCACCATCAAATGTCTTCCTCTTATTAGTAGGCCTTTTCGGAGTGGTTGAGACCGAGGTTGAGGCTCGAGTTTTTCTCTTCATGGTCGACAAACCCTAAGTCGTTGTGCGGCGTAGAGAAGAAAGGGAATAGAGAATAGAGGAGTCAGGAGATGAAACCCTTAGATATGTATCTCTTATGTTTTAATTTTTAAGGGGCAAGACATTTTAGAAAAAAAATTGACCTTCCCAAAAAAATAATAAAAACTCAGTAAAATTACACAATAAAGAATACATAGATGCTAAATTCCTCACTGACCAATTAAGCAAATATCAATAATGATAGGACCCATAAAATATTCAAGACTATACGAGACAGATAAGTAATGAGCACATAATCAAGTAAGATGCACACAAATGAACCAATTACTATAGTAGTAAGCTGATAATACCCGTTTTGTTGATGTCAGCTTGCTATCAGCACTCTTTTTGTTGATCTCAGCTTGCTAACAAGACATTGCACATCCCAATTTCCCTTCTAATGACAGAAAATCGTTCTTCGTCTAAGGGCTTAGTAAAGATATCAGCTAACTGATATTCAGTTGGAACAAATATTAGTTCGATTTTGCCTTTGGTAACATTGTCCCTTAAAAAATGATGTCGAACATCAATGTGCTTCGTCCTTGAATGGTTCACCGGATTTTTCGAGATGTTGATAGCGCTAGTATTATCACAATAGATTGGAACTTTTTCACTTTTAATTCCAAAATCCCGAAGTGTTTGAATCATCCACAATATTTGAGAGCAACAACTTCCCGCGGCTATGTATTCTCCTTCGGCCGTTGACAATGCAACCGATGATTGTTTCTTACTTTGCCATGAGACTAAGCTATGTCCCAAAAATGCACCAACACCACTAGTGCTTTTCCTATCAGTTTGGCTACCTGCATAATCTGCATCACTATACCCAACAAGATCAAATGTTTTTGTGATGGGATAAAATAAACCAAGTGTAATTGTGCCACTTAAATATTTAAAAATTCTTTTAACGGCTTGTAAGTGAGACTCTTTTGGATTCGCCTGAAATCTTGCACAAACACATACACTATACATAATATCTAGTCTTGAGGCTGTTAAATATAATAAACTACCAATCATACCTCTATATTTTCGAATATCAACATCCTTACCATTTTCGTCTGCTGTTAGCTTGCTAACAGGACTCATAGGAGTTGATTTTGACTTGATGTTCTCATATCCAAATTTCTTCAGCAAATTTTTGACATATTTGGATTGATGCACATATATTCCTTCTCTTGTTTGCTTGATTTGGAGACCCAAGAAATAATTGAGTTCTCCCATCATGCTCATATCGAATTCACTATGCATACACTTAGAAAACCTTTTACACAAAGAATCATTAGTAGATCCAAAAATTATATCATCCACATATATTTGAACAACTAAAATATCTGAATTGTCATGCTTAGTAAATAATGTGGGATCGATTTTACCTCTAGTGAATCCATTCTTGATTAAAAATTTACTTAACCTCTCATACCATGATCTAGGAGCTTGTCGTAGTCCATATAGTGCCTTTTTAAGCTTGAAAACATGGTTGGGAAATTTTGCATCTTCAAAACCGGGAGGTTGCTTGACATAGACTTCTTCTTTTATGTAGCCATTAAGGAACGCGCTCTTCACATCCATTTGATGTAGTTTGAATTTCTTGTAGCATGCAAATGAGAGAAGCATTCTTATTGATTCAAGCCTTGCAACCGGTGCAAAAGTTTTATCAAAGTCAATACCCTCTTGTTGATTATAGCCTTGTGCCACAAGTCTAGCTTTGTTTCGAGTAATTTTCCCGGACTCATCAACTTTATTTTTGAAAACCCATTTTGTTCCAATAATTGAAGCATCCTTTGGAGGTTCTACAAGTTCCCAAACATCACATCGTTCGAATTGGTTAAGTTCCTCTTGCATAGCCATGATCCAATTTTCATCTTGTAATGCTTCTTTGATATTCTTTGGTTCTTCTTGAGCTAGAAAAGCGGAGAATGCACAAAAATTTACTCAACCTCTTCTTGTCATCATTCCTTCTGACTTGTCTCCAATAATTAGCTCTTGAGGATGATTTTTAGTTGTCCTTGTTGCTTTTGGTAGAGAATGTGGAGCTATGACCTCTTCGGTTATTCTAATTTTCTTGTTCGGTGGTGAAGCTTCTCCACCTTCATAGATAGGCATCTTTTCTAAAGATCTTTGATTTCTAGAGCCTTCCAAGTTAAGTTTTGCCAACTTCTCAGATGATTCATCAACTGGAGTAGATGTATCAGTTTGCTGATTTGCTACTGGACTTTTCTCAATTTGACTGTCAGCTTGCTGAGACACTGTATTTTCCGTTGTCAGCTTGCTTGCATCACCTGTACCTGCATCATCTTCCTCATCTCTTGACAGATCAACGTTAGTTTTTTGAAATGAAACATCTATAGATTCTTCAATAGTATGTTTAGCAAGATTATATACTCTATAAGTTCTACTAGTTGAAGAATAACCCAAGAAAATTGCTTCATATGACTTAGCATCGAATTTACCATCACGATCAATAGATTTGAGTACAAAGCACCTTGATCCAAAGACTTTGAAGTAAGAAATATTTGGCTTCTTTTTCTTCAATAGCACATAAGGAGTTTTATTCAGTATAGGTCTGATTAGAACTCGATTAAGCACATAGCTTGCTGTGTTGACAGCTTCTGCCCAGAAATTTCTTGGCAGCTTGCTCTCTTGCAGCAATGTCCTTGCAGTTTCTTGTAATGATCTGTTCTTTCTCTCTACTACTCCATTTTGCTGTGGAGTTCTTGGGGAGGAGAATTCATGGGATATTCCTCTTTCTTCACAGTAAGTAACAAAGTCCTTTTGAAATTCACCACCTCGATCACTTCTTATGCTTACAAGTCTTGTATTAAGCTTGTTCTCAAGTAATTTAATTAACTTTTCAAATTCACTGAAAGCACAATCCTTAGTACGCAAAAACAATACCCAAGTATATCTAGAATAATCATCCACAATAACAAAACAATATTGTTTACCTCCAATGCTTTTATACGCTTCCGGACCAAATAAGTCTAAATGTAGAAGTTCCAAGGGTTTAGAAGTTGATACCATATTCTTTGATTTATGTGGAGTCCTGATTTGCTTGCCTAATTGACATGATGCACAAGTTTCCATCTTGACATACTTCAAATTTGGTAATTCTCTAACTAGCTTCTTTGCAGACAGCTTGCTAAGTAAATCCATATGAGCATGTCCGAGTCTTCTATGCCAAAGTTCAGGAGATGTATCAATTGCAGCTAGACAGCAAGTTGTTTCCTGCATCTCAAAGTCTAAAATATATATATTTCCTTCCCTTCTAGCAACTAGGGGGACTTTGTTAGTGCCAAGATTGATAATACATTTATCTTTATCAAAAGCTACACTATGTCCATCATCATACAGCTGACTTATACTAAGTAAGTTGTACTTTAGACCTTGAACAAATTGAACTTTATCAATTGAGATAAAATCATTACCAATTTTACCTTTACCACAAATTTGGAGAGTTTTGCTATCACCAATTGTGACTCTTCCACACTTTTTCTTCTTGAGATTGAGAAATTGAGACTCATCTCCGCACATATGTCTAGTACATCCGCTATCCAAAATCCATTCCTTTGATTTCATTTTTGCTACTAGACATACCTACAAACACATAAAACACATCTCAACGTTTTGGTACCCAAAGTTGTTTGGGTCCAAACTGGTTAGTAGATAGAATATAAAGAACATTTAAATCGGATTTCTTGATCCATTTTTGGATCACTTTTGGGGAGTGATTTATGCTTCTCTTGGTTCTGTTAGCTTGCTTGCTATAGCTCTTCTGTCTATTCCAGTAAGCTGGTTCAACTTGAACATTGCAATGTTTGGCTAAATGACCTTTCTTTTGACATTTCTGACAGATTTTCCAAGGCATAGCATAGTCATATGGAATTCCACTCTTTCCATTATATTTGAGAGTTGTTGAGGCTCCTCCAAGTCCTTCATTTTTCAATGGTACTTTAGCTTGCTTCATCATAGATTTGAGTACTTCCTCTCCTTGAACAAACTTTCCCATTCCTCTTTGAAGATTTACCACTTCCTGTTCTAGTTCCTTAATCCTTTCAATTTTCTGACTTTCTTCTTTTGAACTTGATTCCTCAAGTTTAAATTTCTCAATGCATGCATCTTTGATTTCAACTTCTGCCATCAGCTTGCTAACTTCTTTTTGCAACACATCATTTCTTTTGATTATGACTTTATTCAATCCTTCCAGTTGAGTGACCTTGGCCTTGAGCTCAACGACCTCATCATGTGTATTTTCCATAGTATTTTCAGTCATAAAATCAGAAATAACCTTCTTAAGATTAGCATTCTTCTGTATTAGCTTGCTGTTTGCCACCTTTAGTGCTAAAACTTCTTCTACTGTCATACTACTATGTTCCTGCATGGTTAGTTTTTCCAATACAAAATCATCAGTAGATAAGTCATAGTTGAATGAATTTACCTCACTACTATTATCTTCCGAATTCGAGGCATCACTTTCAATAAGATCTTTCTCCGTATCCTTTTCTGAGATATCTCCTTCATCCATTCCAACAAGTGCTAGATTAATCATTTCATCATTAGAATCATCATCAGAAGCCGATTCCTCATCATCACTCCATGATAAAAATGCTTTAGATTTCTTTTTATCTCTTGAGGCAGCTTGCTGATTAGGCTTATTTTTCAGCTTATAGCAATTTCTTTTGAAGTGACCCGTCTTGCCACACTCAAAACATGTTTGATCATTGTTTTCTCTGGAGAACTTTTTATTGTTAGAGAACTTCTTTTCCCTTTTCATTTTGTTCCTGAGTTCCATCATCCTTTTTATCTTCCTTGTTATGAGAGCAAGCTCTTCATCAGATTCATCATCTGATTCTAGCTTGCTGACAGAATCAGCATGGAGTGCCAAATTCCTCATTTGAGAATTTGATGCATGAGTAGAGCTTTTCTTACTTTCCAGAATTTTTTTTTCAAACTGCTCCAATTCAGCAAACACATATAATTGATCCATAGTATCAATTAGTGGTGATGATTCCAAAGCCGTCACCTTAGGTTCGAAGATAAATGGCACCGCACTCAAAATCTTCATATTGATCTCTTCTTGAGGAATGTTCTTTCCGAGTTGCTTTAGTGCATTCATGTTTGTCTGGAACCTAGCTTGACTCTCCCGAATAGTTTCGCCTTCCTTGAGTTTGAAGTTTCCAAACTCATTCATTAGCTTGCTTAGTTTCACCTTCTTTAATCCTTTGGAACCTTCATGACATAATTCCAAGGTGTCCCAAATTTCTTTAGCGGTCTTGCATGATGAGATTTTGTCGCATTCAGTTGAACACAATCCGTTCATAAGGGAGTTCCTGGCCTTTCCATTATAACTACACTTGATAAGCTCCGCATCAGTAAGCTCATCAACATCCTTTAGTTTCGCTTTTGCATCAAAGAATTGAAATGGCCAATTTTGAACGACTCTTAGCATAAGTGGTTCTCTGGATAGATATATCTCCATTCTATTCTTCCACCAGTTGTAGTTCTCAGTACCAAGCAATAGAGGTGCTCGGTGATCAGAAGTTCCTTCAGGATATTTGTCAGCCATTTGATCGATACTTTTCCTGTTACAGAAAGATTAGTATTCCACGCTCTGATACCAATTGAAAATCACACCTAGAGGGGGGGGAATAGGTGTATATGACAAATTATACCAGTTTTTAAATTTATGAAAAACTTCTGTTGAAATTAGTTTATTTTGCTGTCTAGTTAGCTAGCTAAGATGCAGTAAAACGTGACTGTGAGCAAGCTAAGATGATAAAATGCAGTGCAGAAATATAAAGACAGAAATTAAACAACACACGAGTTTTAGCCAGGTTCGACCCCTATCCTCTATGGTCTACTTCCTGGTCCCTTACCAACTGGTAAGAGAATATATTATTGATCAATGAAAAACAACCGATTACAAGATCAACTAATATATCTCCCCTTCACACCCTTGCTAGCAGCTAGCCAACTGGAACCCCTGTTCTTGAACTAAATGCTCTCTAAGACCTATACTTCCCAAGTACACTCTTCTCTAGCAAACTAGTTCCCAACCCTTGTTACCACGTTAGCTCAGCTATCAACAACACTTTACACTTGAACAAATAAAGCAATGTGTATGAATACAACTCAAATAAACGAACTCTCTCAAAATACTCTCGGTAAAGAAAATGAGTTCTTCTTTGAAATCTGGAGATGAAGTGCAGGAGTTGTGCTTGTATATTTTCTTGTAGTGTGTTGTCTTTGTTTTGCAGATAACTCATGAATATATAGAGAGGCATGCAGCACATCATAATCTCCAAGGAAGCTCCCACGTTCATGCCATCAAGAAACAATCAGATTGCTAAGATTCCTTTAATGCCGTTGCTAACAACTTTTGCAGAGCCTGTTGAACATCTTCTTAGTGGCTGAGCAGGAGTGAAAAATGTTTAAAGGAATTGATATGATAGAATAGCCGAAGCATGTGCTAGTACACTAACATTATTCCTAGACAATGTGTAGTGGTGTAGTGATGATACATGCTTTCTATTTAATTGAAGAAACAGCGGTTCTTAAGGAATAAAACAAAGACCCTGAAAAGGATATTCACATGGTAGACAAGATATCATGGAGCACATGGGTGCTTAATAGATTAATCATTATTTTGTCAAAAGCAACCATTATTATAAGATAACATATCTTGAAATATTCTTTGTGTTTTAGAACAAGTAAATGAACAATAGAAATGATGTGAATATGCTCTAACACGTTTTAAGTAATTTTATGCAATTAATAACCAAGATAAAAAATCTTGACAAGCAGTTTGTTTTTCTGGACGCCCAGGCAGCTAGCTGATGGACACCAATTCTGCAAACTTAGCTTGCTTATGTAACACTTAAGCTGTATAACAATCATCTCAGCTTGCTGATTAGAGATATTTATTTACCCTGCAATAGAGAATCATATACATAGCTAGCTCATTTGATCAGAATACTCGAGTAAGCTTGCTAACAAGTGATCATCAAAATATATAGGGTTTCATAAATGTCTTTTTCGTGATGCGTGTCAATTAGTTGACTTTATCCATTAAAAGCCGTTTTCAAAACCCTTGGGGTTTCGATTTAAAATTATTTTTGTATCGATATTTATCAAATAAATCTCAAAATATTCGAAACTCATATTTTATTCGTTTTGTAATTGTTATAAATTTTCAGTAAATAATTCGTTATTTTCGTAAAAATGTTTTGGAAATTTACAAAGAATACTAGATTTAAAGTTTCTATTTGCAAAAATACCATCTCCTTGAATTAATTGCAATTTTACCAACCTAAGTTTCAAAATTGCAAAAATACCAACCCTAACCCTCCCCCCTTTCCCTTTTCCCCTTTATCCCTTTAGGCGGCGGTTGTACTTTTTTTTTTTAAGGTGGGGTGCTATTTTGGTGGATTTGGGTTGCAAGGCCCCGTAGGGGCATATTCAACTGAATGCAACCACATTCAACCAAATGCAACCACATTCAACTTTTTTTTTAAGGTGGGGTGCTATTTTGGTTGATTTGGGTTGCAAGGCCCCGCATGGGCATATTCAACTGAATGCAACCACATTCAACCAAATGCAACCACATTCAACTTTCTTTTTTTTAAGGTGGGGGTGATTTTGGTGGATTTGGGTTGCAAGGCCCCGCCAGGGGCAATATACAACCAAATGCAACCACATTCAACTTTTTTTTTTTAAGGTGGGGTGATTTTGGTGGATTTGGGTT
The DNA here is from genome assembly GCA_036435485.1 of Saposhnikovia divaricata. NCBI lineage: Eukaryota > Viridiplantae > Streptophyta > Magnoliopsida > Apiales > Apiaceae > Saposhnikovia > Saposhnikovia divaricata. Next base: position 44,848,921 of record CM071594.1, on the reverse strand, counting down.
GCAAGGCCCCGCCAGGGGCAATATACAACCAAATGCAACCACATTCAACTTTCTTTTTTTTAAGGTGGGGTGATTTTGGTGGATTTGGGTTGCAAGGCCCCGCCAGGGGCAATATTCAACTGAATGCAACTGAAATCAGAAATTTAGTTGCATATGGTTGCATTTAGTTGCTGATTTCATGTTCCATTTTTCAGTTGTCATTTTCGACCTCATTTTTGGACTCTATATATATATATATATAAGGTGGGTGATATTTTGGTGGATTAAGGTTGCATGGTCTATATATATATATATATATATAGTTCAAAAATGAGGTCGAAAAAGACAAATGACAAATGGAACTTAAAATCAGAAATTTAGTTGCATGTGGTTGCATTTAGTTGCATGTGGTTGCATTTAGTTGAATATGCCCCTGCGGGGCCTTGTAACCCAAATGAACCAAAATAGCCGCCTGCCAAAGAAAGAGGGGGAGGGGGCTAGGGTTAGTATTTTTGCAATTTTGAAACTTAGTTAGTAAAATTGCAAATAGCTATTCTTAACAAAAGTAAATGTGCAAAAAATTACTTTTTCCTATTTATTTATCAAAAAACCTCAAATGTTTTTTGTTCGAGTAGGACCCGTAATTGATTTAATTGTTACGTTCCGAACCGAATAAAAGTTAATTAGGGTTCCGAGTATTTCGAGATAAAATTCAATTAAGTAATTTTCTTTTGACCAGCCAAACCTTATCATTTGCTAGCCAATCAGATCTTTAAGCAGCTGGCCAATCAAAAATCAAGAAAACAACTATCAAAAAAATAAATTATTTTCAAATTTTATATTTTCATTAGTGTTCTTCAAGATCAAACATCAATTCGGAAAGGCTATCGATGTCCGATTTCGACGTGCGAGTACTCAAAACGAAGCTCTCGATCTCTAGTTTCATAATCTACCATCGTAATTCGTGTGGCGTAATTTTCTGATTTTATATGAAATTTTGAATAAATCTGCATTTTTAGGGTTCTTGCTTTAATTTGGGGCTTTTTGATTTCGTGATTGTTCAGTGATTTTGAAGGTTCCAATAGCTTCATATGGTTGTATAGAGTCGATTTATGTAGTCAATTGTGATGTTGTATTCATATATATGCTAGATCGATTGTTGAAGTTTTAACCAAATTTTTGAATCAATTTTTCGTCTTATTCGTTGATTGTTCGTAAGATTGGTTGCCATGAGTAGTTTGTATATTCTCTAAGCTTCGATTTGATTCCAAAATCATGATGTTTGGTTCGGTTTTAAGAAAAAACGTTATTTTGGCCGGATTTTTCTTATGCTCGCCGGTGGCGAGTGGTTCATTTATATTTCCGTTAGTTTCATTGCTTGTTTGGTTGAATCGACCGTAAATTTGGGTTCCTTGCATGTTTTTCTTCCAAATCCATACTTGTTATGCATGTTTTGCTACGTTTTTGGTGTTGGTCGGAAAATGGAGTCGCCGGTTTCCGGCCGGCAACCTCCATTGTTGGCAGTCAAGCATTCATAAGCTTGAATGTGTGAAGAACGTGATGAATAGTGTTGTTTGATCTGTGTTTTTTGTAAAACTTTTCAGAAAACTGTTTTTGGGTCAAATTTTTATAAAAAAATTTAAAATTCGACTTTTAAATTTGGGTCAACTTTTTAGTGAACCTTTTTGATAAGTTGGTTACATCCGATAATTAGTATTTTGACCCATTTTCTATTTTAAAACACCGTATAAAATCTTTTCATGATCTGATCTACGTGTTATGTGAATTACGTGCATTACGTGTTAGTGAGTCATAAAGGTGACCAATTGTTTTCTAATTGTCTAAAATGCTCTATTTGAGTCCAGTGTGTCACGGGAGGTATTTATAATAGGAAGATGTCAGTCAGAAGCACTTGGGGTGAGATCATGGTTATAGAGTCGAGTAGATGGGATGAAGGAAAGTCTATAGTCGAGTCAGAAGATTAAAGGGGAGGCTAAAGTAGAGTGTGGCGATCAGGTGTAAGATGAGTTTAGCGTGGTTTGACAGGCAAGTATCTCCTTTCACTTCTCGTTCAAGTGAAACTATTCTTTAATTATTTTGATGATGAAATCTACCACCCCAATTATTTCTATTGAACTTGTCAATACATGTTGTTGTTATTGTTTATTCATTTACATCCAATTATTCGTATCGAACTTGTCGATACCTTTTGAGATTGTTGTTCTTTATTCATACCCTATTTATTGTATCGATCTCGTCGATACTTGATGATATAAATTGCTTCTCTGTTGCTTCTTCAATTATAAGTTGTTGTCCTGGAACGTGAGTTTTTCAGTTAGTTGGTTGACAAAGGTTGTCGATTGTTCTGACACCTAATGCGTTTGACTTAGAATTGGAAATGTTTTTAAAACAGATGTCCCTTCGGGGAGACCATATTAATGGTCAACAGATGTCCCTTCGGGGAGACCATATTAATGGTCAACAGATGTCCCTTCGGGGAGACCAGATTAATGGTCAGAGGTTATGGATCCATTTCAGGGCTTTGCTGTGTGCATTGTCCGTGGTTAGTGCTTGACTGATCATCAGCCTAACCCTTATGTTTTTAATAAAATTTAAATAGTCCAATTCTAATCAATACCCTGAATTTAAATTGTTGAGCAGCTTAAATCTCTTGAGATATTTCACGATTATATTGTTGATCAGATCTTATTATTGTTCTTGATATTTATACACATTTATACTTGCTGAGCATTGTTGGCTCACTCTTACGTTGTTTTATTTCTCCAGTTTATAGAGACAAGATGAGTGGACCTTGTGGTCAGATGAGTAGTCTTGTTCCTACAGCGGGAGGTGATATTCGAATTGTTGACTTGGTCGGGTAGGGACTTGAGCTTTGTCAGAGGTTAGTTAATTAGTTCAATAGAAGGACTTAGTTATTAGTAATTTGTATAACCATTTTATTCGGAGTTTGGATTGTATTAATGTAATTCAATAGTTTGTTTCATACCATAACCTATATGTGATCTTGGATCAGGGGTATTTTATTATTATATTATGTTTATATCCAGGTATGTGTTGTATGGATTGTGGTTAGTGGCCCCAAATCTGTACCCCAGATTATAGGATGCCACAGGTAGCTTTCTTTAAGTAAAATAAAATAATAATATAATAATAACTAATAACTAACCGATTATGTTTTTCAGCTAAAACATTTCATCTTTTCAATATTTTCAAACTAAAATCCATCTTTTCTAAAAATATCACGAACAACATATATATAATTATTATTAGATCACATAATTTAAATTTTTTAAACCAACAAAATTCATGTCTTAAAATTTTTAATTCAAATTTTAAAAAATCCATTATATTAAAGAACATCCGTGCATCATACGGGTTAATACGTTACCTTTTCAATTTTTTTTATTTTTTTCTCATTTAAACCTGTTCGGGTAGCTCTATTTAAGTAAAATGTTTCATTTTTCAAGTAAAACATGTTATCTTTTCTATTTTTCAATAAATAATCAATTTCCTTTTTTCACGTAAAATACAGTGTTTTTTAGATTGTATCTAACTAAAAGTTACCTTTTTTATTTTTTTTATATAAAAGCCGAAACATTAAAAATTGAGTTATATTAAAGCCGAAACATTGAAAGTTTTGGTTTTCGGTTTGGTTATCCTATTTATTAAAATAAAAATTTTGGTTTTCGGTTTGATTATCCTATTTATTAAAATAAATAATAACATAATATAATTAATGGTAATTAACCGATTGCCTTTTTCACATTTACTTTTAGTTGAATATATTGCCTTTAATAAACACCTAAGAAATCAATCGTATCATATCTTTCAATTATTAATATTTTCTTTCTAATTAAAACATGTTACCATTTTAATTTAAAACTAATCTTATAATCATTAATATATACCCGATACTATTATATTAAAGCCGAAACATTGAAAGTTTTGGTTTTCGGTTTGGTTATCCTATTTATTAAAATAAAAATTGGTTTTCGGTTTGATTATCCTATTTATTAAAATAAATAATTACATAATATAATTAATGATAATTAACTATTGCCTTTTTTCACATTTACTTTTAGTCTTTATTCAAGTACAATAAAGGTGACTTGGCTCGTTCATGATGTGCACCAATTTTTTTTTATTATTTTACATTTTTCTCTTTTTAATATATTGTTTTAACTCTTCAATTATACATGTGCTTTTATTCCTCCAACAATATTTTTTATTTTTGTTTATAAATTTTTTAAATATTATTCTAAGAAATAATATAATAAGATAAATAATAATATAATATAACTATTGCTAATTAACCGATTGACTTTTCACATTTAGTTTTAATTGAAGATATTATTTTAAATACCTTAAAACATCAACTATATCGTATCTTCCGATTATTAATATTTTCTTTTTAACTAAAACACGTTATCTTTAAATTTAAAACAAATCTTGCAATCACATTATATCTTCCAACCATTAATAAAATATATTAAAAATTTGTATACCTTATTTTTAATGAGTATAATTCGTAAACATTAGTATATCAAATTATATTAAATTAAAATTAAGAACAATAATTATAGAAAAATAAAATTGTAGCATTAAATTAGATTTTTTTAAATAAATATTAAATAAAATTTATAATATATTAAAAAAACCCGCACATGACACAACGAAAGATAACAGGGGTGTTTGGGTGAACTTTTTTTCAGAATAAGTCAACTTATTTTAAGACAAAGTTAGAGATTCCTAACTTTTTTTTGAAAAAAGTTGACTTTTTTTTTTTACAACTTATAGAATCTCAAACATACATTAAATACTTGTATAAAATTTTTTATCAAAATATGAAATTTTTACCCGAAAATAAGTTCATAAGAGCAAGTCCAATGCTAGATGCTAAATTGCTATTGCTATAATATATAACTAAAAAGTGAATTTTGGTGCTAAAATAAAACTCACCCTCCAAAGCTGGTTCTATAACTAGTTTCAAATTTAACCAACTCTTTTAACTTTTACCTAACTTTTTTAACTTCTATTGAATATTCTATAACTAGTTTCAAATTTAACCAACTCTTTTAACTTTTACCTAACTTTTTTAACTTCTATTGAATATTCTCAACAAACTCATCTCATTCTAGTTAAATGATGATATAACATGGATGCATAAATGCATCCTTTGTTTCAAATTTAACAGCAAGAATGCATAATATAGCACTAGCACCAATGATGCATCTAACTATAGCACCCTTTTGGAGATGAGTTTTTTAATACTTGGTGTTATAATATAGCAATAGTACCAATAATAGCATTGCATTGAACTTATTCTAAGAACTTAAAAAAATGAGCCAAACATGTTGAATATGATGTGATTGAGTGCCAGCTTCAATTAGGGATCTCTCCCAACCGTTGGATTTCTACAAAAATGATTTACTGCTTTAAGATCCCAATTAATACCGAAATTCTTGTTGAAATCAGGATCTGCCGGCCTATAGAAACTAGTACCTTTATATATAAAGTTGATTACGAATTTTTTTTTTTGATAAACCAAGAATTTTCATAAATGAATAACCGAGTTCCAGCATTATACAGAGCAGGATGACAAAAAAACAAGCCATCGAAAGACACCTAGGAAACCAACTTAGCAAGCAGCCTGCATACTCCTACTCCTCTTGACCCTCCTTGCTTTACACTGCACAAACCCTCACATGAATCCCTTATACCCTCTTCTTGATCAACACAGTTTCAAACACACCAGCCCTCACACCTAGGAAACCAACTTAACAGAAACACCCACTGAACAACCTCTGACTTACAGGCGCAGGAACGCATGGAATTACCTCCCAACTTCGAACCACAGAACACGCAGCCTGCATGCTCCTACTTCTCTTGACCCTCCTTGCTTTACACTGCACAAACCCTCACATGAATCCCTTATACCCTCTTCTTGATCAACACAGTTTCCAACACACCAGTCCTCACATAAACCCTTGCACGCAATTGATATTGAACCTTCATTAAGCATACCCAGCAGCGATTATACTTAGCAGTCATGAACAATGAAAATGTTTATCACTGGACTTTTGCTTCACTAGACAATGCACCACCTGATTATTCAAAAATATAACCATCACATCATATTGATTAAGATCCCACCCAATCACAATACGACACCCTTTCTTACAAAAATCCTTATTTGAGGTCCACTGCCATCTACGAAACAAGTTATTAAAAACAGAATCAACATTCCTATTTGCCACATGAGTTTCTAATAAACCAATCAATCCAATGCCATTTTCTCGAATCAACGTTTTCAGGGGAGGGGAAACAGCTAGGTTGTACACCACACACCTCACAATATACCCGCACGAATCAGCAGACCCTTTATTACACACACCAAAACAATCGAAAATGGTGTGTCTTCAAACATCTTTCCCAGATCATTATTAACATGACACTGCATATTTATGATAATATTACCTGTGCCATCAATCATTGTTATCTCACCTGGTTTTGACTCATCTGAAACGCGAACTGGAGAATGAGGAGGTGAAGCATCAATTACCTCCCCCATACCCAAGAAAGAATGTATGTTTGGTATCCCATGCAGTGTAGTAAGAGATAGAGTCCAGCAATAAAACAAAACATAAGAAATATCTTCTACCCCTGGCAAAGAGACCTATAACGGAAATATTTCATTGTTGGGTTTGTTGGGCCCAATATGAAACTAACATAGGCCTTTGTAAACCAGACTTTGCCATTGAGTCTGCATCCTCATTTAGATACCTCGGAACATATCCCAAATCTATTTTCCCTTTAACCCAATCCAAAACATTTTTATTTTGAATCAAAATCGGAAATCCATCTCTTTTGCCTGATCTTATTGAGCTGATGGCATGCAATGAGTCTGAGCATATTAGAATTCTCTCCCCTTCAAATATGTGATTTGATGATACAGATATCACATGTTTGATTGCTTCAAGTTCTGCATCCTCACTATCTCTTGCATTTACTGGTCCAGAAAAAGCATGCAATATAACCCCATTTTGATTCTTGATATTGCCTCCAATGCCCCCTATTAGGTCTCTAGACTTATCTAGACCCCAAGCTCCATCCACTGCACTGATGAATTTATAGCTGATCCTTTTGAAATTCCAGAACTCCAAGTTGATTTTGTTATAATGCAGTTTGATAATACCTTGAGGATTCACCTTCCAAATGGGATCATCTGCAAAAGGAGTTAGTTTAGCTGCCAACCCCCATTTAGAGATTCTTGTGAAAATGAGTAACTCTAGAGTTTCCTATGAGATTTTGATATTGTTGAAGATATTATCATTTCTCGCAAGCCAAATAGACCAGCAAGTTCCTCCCACCACTATCCTCCAAATTTGATTAACAATCCCATCATTTTGTAACATCATCAACCAGTCTAAAGAGAAATTTCTTGTCATGTAAGTTGATATTCCCATATTCCACCATTTGAAAACATATAACCAACCCCACTTTGCAAGATTACATCTCCAGAATAGATGATCAATAGACTCTTCACAGAAATCACACCACTTACATCGTTTTTCAGAGTCTCCCAATTTCAATCGCTTTGCTAGCAAACTTTTTGTTGGTAAAATTCCCCATTTTACCTTCCAAAGAAACATTGAAATTTTTGGTGGATGCTTGCTATTCCATAAACGTCTCCAATGCAAATCCCCGCCTGATTGATATCCCGATAGAAACTCCCTGCATTTCTTTGTTGTAAAAATTCCTTTACTTGGGATCCATTTTAAAAAATCTGCTTCCTGACCCAAAGAAATCGAGTATACAATTCTTGCAAAAGATATCAAATCACTTTCATCCCTACTATTCAGTGGTCGTAACCACAAATTCTCACCTTTGTTCCATTCTATCCAGAATTCTTTGACAGTGTAGTGCTTGAGATTAGAAATTATGTACAGTCTAGGAAACTGAGATTGTATTATTCCATTGGTATGCCACCAGTCCTCCCAAAAGAATACTTTCTCACCATTATTAACCGTCCACTTAAAACAATCCCTGCCAATCAAGCCAATCATTTCTGTTGAATTCCCCGTAGTGATTATGGATCTAAGCATGCTTGATGTATCATTTCTAAGAGGGATATCCATAATGTTGTAATTAAGGCATTTCCCATACCTTTGTGAAAATATTTTGTTCCACATTCATGATCTTTCATTATAGCATCTCCACCACCATTTCGCCATTAATGCCAAATTCATTTGTTTCAACGGAATCAGACCCAAACCCCCTTGATGTTTGGGCAAACATAATTTTTCCCATTTCAGAAGATGGAAATTATGTTTTACCACGTTACCTCCGTTCAGATCTCCCCACAGAAATTGATTTCTAATTTGTTCCATCTTGTGAATAATCCCTGTAGGGACTTTAAACATAGAAAACCAATATGTTGGAGTACTATCAAGGGACGCTTTAAGTAGCACCAGTCTTCCTGCCATAGAAACTGAACTTGTGTCCCATGTCCTAAGCTTGTTCCTGAATTTATCTATCAAAGGGTTCCAATATGCTAATTTGGAAGGTGACTCTCCCAGGGTTGCTCCTAGATATTTGAGATGACCGTTTCCCACCTGGCATCCTAAAATAGTTGCCCATCTTGGCAATTCTTCCTTAACACTTCCATAACCATCTACACTGCTCTTGTCAAAATTTATTTTCAACCTTGATAATAGTTGGAAGCACTGGAGTACTCTTTTTACCCCTCTTACTGAATGATCTTCATCTTCTATAAAAAGAATAACATCGTCTGCATATTGCAGGTGTGAGATTGACAGTTGACAGTTTGGTAGAAAAATACCTTCAAAGATTCCAATGTTCTTGGCCCTTTTAAGAAGACATGCTAGAACCTCTCCCATTATGTTGAAAAGTAAGGGGGATAGTGGGTCTCCTTGACGCAGACCTTTCTTTGGCAAGAACTCATCTGTTGGAGATCCGTTAACCAAAACTGATATTCTCGAAGATTCTAGGATTGCCTTTATCCACGTAATCCATTTCTTGTCAAAATTCAGGATTTCCAGGGTGTGCAACAGAAAATCCCAATTGACTGAGTCGAATGCCTTTTAGAAATCAATCTTAAAAATGATCCCCGTGGATTTTTTCAGTTTTAGAGTCGAAATCACCTCATTTGCCAACAAAATGCAGTCTGAAATTTGACGCCCTGGAAGAAAACCTGATTGAGACTCTGAGATGATATCTCCCATTATGTTTTTCATTCTCTGAGCAAGTTCCTTTGTGATGAGCTTCATCGAAGAGTTTATCAGGCTTATAGGTCGGAAGTCCCCTGCTTTTTCTGGATTTTTAATTTTAGGAATTAAAGCCAGAAACGAAGAGTTTATTCATGTTGGTATTAAAGCTTCACTATGAAACTTGCTAAACACTTCCAAAATGTCTGATTTTATGTATTTCCATGTAGCTTTGAGGAAACCAGCATTAATACCATCAGGTCCAGGTGCTCTGTTTGATTCAGTGCAGAATAAATCCCCCTCAATCTCTTCCAATGAAAATTCTTTTATGAGTTCTGTTTTTTGAAATTGTGAGATTTGAGTAAACATTTCAGGATCAAGTGAGAAAAGTCTCATTTTCTCGGAATCTCCAAAAAAGCTCTTGAAATGGTTAAACAAAACTTCTTTTATCACTAAAGGGTCATTGATCCAAGACTCATTCACCTTTAAGCCATAAATTCTATTCTCCTTGTTCCTCCTCACAATGATGTTATGAAAAAATCTGTTGTTCTTTTCCCCATGCAGTTGCCAATTTATCCTTGCCTTTTGACTTAGAATACTAGCTCTTATCTTGTAAAGTTCTTCCAGCTCATTCCTAATGTTTAACTTTGTGATAAAATCCAAATTCTTTAGATCAGCTTCCTCTTGTTCTTTTTCTGCCTTGTCAATACGATCATGAACATTCCCAAAATGAGACTGAATCCATCCTCTTGAGAAATCCCTCCATGTTTTTAGCTTTGCCCCCAAACTCATCTCACTAGGTGATTTATTCCAAATGTTTCCCAGATGTTGAACATAAGCATCATTTTCCAGCCAACAGTTAAATAATTTAAAAGGTCTTGGTCCCCAATTGTGAGAGGTTACCTTTAAAACAATTGGCTTATGATCCGAATTCCGCCTTCTCATAGCTACTGTCACCCAACTCCCAGTTGAAAACCATGATCCATTAATAATTGCTCTATCCAGCCTGCTTTTTTTGTTGTCACTACCCACCCATGTAAAATTCGAATTTATCATAGGAACTTCTAACAACCCATTGGAATTGATAAAATCCATGAAAGCCTTGGAGTCAACTTTCTTATATTTACAATTCTCCCTCTCCGATTTTCTCAACACACAATTGAAATCCCCAATTATTACCAATGGTTCATTATCGATTCTACTTATCATTGCTGCAATTTCGTCGAAAATTCTGCATTTATCTAAAAATTTCTGGGGTGCATACACATTGATGCACGAGAAAGGAGTATGTGAGGTTCTGATAAACCCCCTGACCCAGATCCAATTTCTTGAGTTTACAACCGAACTGACTTCTATGATATTGTTGTCCCACACTGATAGTAGACCTCCTGACATTCCTCTAGATGCTTCCTCCTTCCATCCAATATTTCTACCCAGACCTAAATTTGATAAAGATCTCTCAGCCCAGCTATGACATTTTGTTTCTTGTAAACACAAAAATGCCACCTTTGATTCACTCACCAAAGCTTTGATATTGGCCCTGTTAGTGGCGTTAGAGGCACCACGAATATTCCAACTAGCAAAAGACGTCAAATCCCTAAAAATTCCAAAAATGAAAAGATGACATGTATATCACTTTAAATCTTAAGGTTATCCTTAATGATTTTAAGTGATATTTCTTCATCCTATTCTTGAATTAATCCCATGAGCATTCCAGTAGCTAAAATCGCTTTTGCTTCGTCACGTATCTCTCCCTTATTTTCTTTCAAAGCTTCTAATTTCAACTTTCTTGAATAACCCTTTCTGAATGGAACTTTGAAAAATTTGTTCTCCTGGGCTCTTTGCTTCTTTCTTGGATGACCTCTATTACTCTTGACTCTCAAATTTTTTAAATCATTGAGCAACAAGGAATGAGATTCACATTTTCCAGATAGATCATCTCCAATACTATCTTCTAAAACAGCTGTTATTTGGGACTTGCTTGACATGGACTCTATTCCCTCCTCTTCTCTGGTACGCCATTTCCAAGAACCATCTGACTGGTAATCATTTTCTCGTTCTGAATCATTTTCTCGTTCTAAATCGCCCTTCACATTCTCTTCCACAAAATTTTCTATCCCTTTCTCACAACAATTATCTTTCCCATATTCTTCTTTCAAACTATTATTTCCACTATTCCTTTCCTTTTCTGGAGTTTCACATTCCTCTCCAGTGATTTTGGGGTCCAAATTAGAATCTCCTTCCGAAGTTCTTTCTCCCCCGGCTTTATTACTCTCAACTCCACCAGAATGTTCATCCTTGTTGATAAAATCAGCCTCTTCTAGTAGCTAATGGTTTCCCAAATATCCACATGTCCCACATGAACTTTCCTTGATTTTGACCTCCCAGATTTTCCCTTCAATTCTCACAGATAAAAGGAAATCAATTGTATCTCTTTGTTCTGTTTCTAACAGTAGTCTTGGTGGTTGGAAATATTCTTCTTCATCCGTCATTGGAGTGTACCTTAAAATTTTACCCCATGGGGAAAGAATTTTCTCAAAATTACTTTCAACCCATGCTCCAATAGGAAGTCCCAAGCACTCCACCCATGCCTTTCTTTTTGAAAAAACTTCTTCCCATGTTGGTTTCCGTATATCTACAAAGCCAATTTCCAGAAAATCCAGATCCTTATCTGTCAGAGAGTCTTCAAAAAGTACCATGAATTTTTTCCTTGACAACCCTTTTATTTTCGCATACAAGAATCCCAAGCCTTCTATTATACTTCCTACTGATTCAACTGTTTGCTCGTTTATAGTTTCCATGACCAGGCTCTGTTCTATCTCTCTCTGGAAAGCTACATTTAGTTCTAGATCCAGAATATCTTTTTTCACTTCACTATCTTCCCTTTTAGACTCATCTTGATTCTTGTATGAAACCTGTTTTGCCTTAAAATGATCCTCCTTTGTCTTTTTTTTACTGTTGCTTTTGCCTATGGAGAAGTGTGAAGTTATCGGTGAGAGGTTATTCTCCCTTTGCCTAGATATCCCCTTCTTTTTCTCATTTCTTGCATAACACAACTGCAGAGTGCTTTCTCCCAATTTATAGCCTCTAAAAGTTTTGATTAGCCTTTCTGCCATCTCATAATTCTCGACTTTTATAAAGCCATACCTTTTGTTTCTCTTGTCCTTCCTCTTTGGCAAAATGATATCTCTAATTCTGACCACATTTTTGAAGAGAGACCATAGGTTTTTTGCCAAAGTATTTTCTGGAAAACCTGTGAAGAAAACGGTGTTGCTTTGTATAACCTTTGTGTATTCTTTAATTTTGAGTTCATTTTCCAGATCCACAGCCATATTTCTGTTTCTTTGAGTAGGAACTTCATCTTTATTCTCCTTTAACAAAGCTTCTTTGTAAGTACTTGGTACCACCCTACCACTCTTCTGAAATCCTCCTTCTAGGGACCTATGATGAATCTGTCCTGGAGCTAAAGAAATTGCTTTATCATCTCCTTTTATGGCTTCTGTGAAAATACTCTCCTCAAGTAATACCTTATGTCCTTTGATGAAATTTAACATTATTTCCTCCTTATGCCCTTTGTCTGGATTAGCTCTAGTTTCTTCTCGTGTCATTTCTTTTCATTCTATGACGACATCTTGCTTTCTATCGCCTAGAACCTTCGATTTTTCACACTTTTCTTTGAGGACCTTTAGCTCCTTCACCTTTCTTCTCTCCATCAGTGACCCGTAATGAATTTGATTCAACGCCATTCTAATGCCCTACCCAGCACCATTTTAATGACATTTGGATGTACCCATTTTTCTTTGCTGAATATAAATTTCACCGTATATTCCTCCTCCGCTCTTAATTTCTTTAATTTATCCTGGTTCCATCTTTTACCCATCTTTCTTAAAATTAAATTGTTTGACCTTTCCCACCATCCATTATTCATCAAAAATCTATGGATTTCACATAAAGCCTCTTCTTCCCCTTTTAGTCCTTCTTCTAATAGTGATGGGTCGACTATCTTGAGTAAGAAATTTATTTTCCCCCATGTTATATCTAGTAGAGAAAGATCACCTTTTGTAATTGCCTCCACAAGCTCCTTTTCCAGCAAGAACCAATACTTTAAAACTGCCTGTTGCTCCTCAATATTTTGGGGAGTCTCTTCTTTCATTGTATTAACCACTGACAGGTTGCACTGGCTTCCTCCATTTGACCCGTGATGATAAGACTTTTGAAGATGTGTGTTTTGGTTCAATTTGAGTCTACTTTCCCTCCGAAGCTCTCCCTTGTTCCGATTAACTTCTGAAGTCTGACCTTGATTACCACTATTTGGTTTCCCTTGGTTTGGATTTAGTGTTTGATTGGAATCAAAAGTAGAAAGTTGTTGTCCTAAAACCCTAATTCGCCCCAATCGCCCCATCTGAAATGTCCTCCTAATTCAAAGTTGATTACGAATTAATGGTCTTAACTATTATCTTTTCGCATAAAAATTGTAAGAAATAATAAGTATGGCTCATCTTAACTTTTGAATAAAATTAGAACATATATCATATACATTTTTTATTTTAAAAAATTGATGAAAATTCCAATTAAAATTGATCGTCGTTTTAGTTTCAATTTTAATTTAAAATTTTGGGTTCCGATATTATTAATTTGGTTTTGATTTTAAAATTAGAAAAAATAAAGTTGAGAGAAAAATTAATGTATACTTCAAAAAAATTTACATGAATTTCTTCAAAATATTAGCTAGATATAAAATGCCTCTTTTAGTTCATACTAGCTTATAATCCGTGCAATGCACGTCTCATTTTTAATATTTATAATTATATAAATTATATTATCAAACAATGCTTTTCTAATATTTATATTTATTAAAATTTATTTATATTAAATTTGATTCTTATCAGATAAATTTTAACATTTTATTGAGGAAAATAGAAACTCTTACATTTCAAATACTTAGAGAAAAATTATACATAAAAAATTATTATTTATTAGATTTCAAATAAACTTAATATTAATTAAATAAAATTTTTAATATCAACCAAATAAATTTTTTAATATTAGATGATAACATTATTAAATTTTAAAATTAAATGGTTCGTGCTCTCTTGATTGACGATCCTACTACAAAAACTAGAAAAAATCTCCCTTACACTTGTTATATATACTACTCCCTCCGTCACAAAAAAAACTTTTCCTATTTGCTGAATGACACGAGTTTTAAGATAGTGGAAAATGAATATTACTTTTTTATGGAGCAGGGGTATTAAATATTGTTTTTAAGGAGTAGTGGGTATTGAATATTATTTTTATAAAGTAGTGGGTGGAGTAGTGGGTATTGAATATTATGTTTAAGAAGTAGTGGGTGGAGTAGTGGGTGGAGTAGCGGTATTGAATATTATTTTTAAGGAGTAGTGGGTGGAATAGTGGATATTAAATATTATTTTTAAGGAGTAGTGGGTATTGAATTTTGTTTTTAAGGAGTAATGGGTAGAGTAGTGGGTATTGAATATTATTTTTTATGGCTTAAAATAAAAACAGGAAAAGTTATTTGAATTACCTTAAAAGGAAAGTAGGAAAAGTATTAAGAGATGGAGGGAGTATCTTATAAGCCGTGCGATGCACGGAAGATTTAAATATTTTTATTTTATTATTTATAATTTTAATATTTGTTTTTTAATTAGTAAGAAAAAAATACAAAAGATAATAAAATATGATAATACGTATTTGATAGTATTCTAAATGATAGATTTTTGCTTGTATACTGAAAATGGATAAATATTTTTTTTATATTTAATATGTTGTTGACGAGAATCGAACATTAAAATTGGAGTACTTTATAATATTATATAAATGTTTAATAATAATATGGTGAAAATAGATGATATAAATTTTTAACTAAAATATGTTGTTGAGGGGAATCTCTAAGAATAGTTTATAAGATGATATAAATGTTTAATAATAATATGTTGTTGATGGGATTCGAACCTTTAACCTATAAAAGTATTTTATATCTATTGAAAATAATATTTTTAGCATTATATCCAACGATTTTCATTAATCTGTTTTAAAATCCAACAGTTGCTAGTTGCTATTGAGTATACCAAAAAAAGTGTACCAAACCGACAACCAAATATACCCTATTTTACTTATAATAGTATAACTAGCTTATAACCCGTGCGAAGCATGGGTTTCTTTTGATAGGTTATAAAATTTATTTAACATTATAATTATGTTTTTATATAATCCTTATTTTTAATAATTTTTTAATTTTAATTTAATATAAATTTATATAATGATATGCATGGTTTAAAATTTATTTTGTAAAATTCTAAATTAAAAATGTCGTTGACGGGTTCGAACTTTGAATTTTTAGTAAATTAATTTAATCATATAATATATCTTATTATTAGATCTAACGATTCTTATTTATTACTAAAAATAATGATTTGAATATATGGTGAGATATTTTGGGGTATATATTATTGATCGCAAGATTAATTTTAAATTAAAAAGTAACGTGTTTTAATTACAAAAATTACTACTAAAAATAATTACGGAAAGATATGGTGTGATTTTTGGATATATATATTAATTATTGTAATATTAGTTTTAAATTCAATGGTAAAATGTTTTAATTAGAAGTACTTTAGAAAAAATGGTTAATTGAGTGGTTGGAGCAGAAAAAAGAGTCAAAGTAGAAGTTCAATGTGGATGAAGGAATTTTAATCGGAATATAATTACGTTAACATTAGTAATTAGCTTTTTGAGTTGTTTTTGTAATTTAATTATTTATTTTAATAATTAGGATAACCAAACCGAAAACCAAAACTTTCAAAATTTACAATGTTTCGGCTTTAATATAATAGTACTAGCTTATAACCCGTGCGAAGCACGGGCTTCTTTTGATAGGTTATAAAATTTATTTAACATTACAGTTATGTTTTTATATAATCCATATTTTTAATAATTTTTTAATTTTAATTTAATATAAATTTATATAATGATATGCATGGTTTAAAATTTATTTTGTAAAATTGTAAATTAAAAATGTCGTTGACGGGTTCGAACTTTGAATTTTTAGTAAATTAATTTAATCATATAATATATCTTATTATTAGATCTAACGATTCTTATTTATTACTAAAAAATAATGATTTGAATATATGGTGAGATATTTTGGGGTGTATATTAGTGATGGCAGGATTAATTTTAAATTAAAAAGTAACATGTTTTAATTACAAAAATTACTACTAAAAATAATTACAGAAAGATGTGGTGTGATATTTTGGATATATATTAATTATAGTAATATTCGTTTTAAATTAAATGGTAAAGTGTTTTTATTAGAAGTAAAATCTTTAGAAAAAATGGGTAATTGAGTTGTTGGAGCAGAAAAAAGAGTCCAAGTAGAAGTTCAATGTGGATGAAGGAATTTTAATCGGAATACAATTACGTTAACATGAGTAATTAGCTTTTTGAGTTGTTTTTGTAATCTAATTATTTATACTTACACTTTAATGATATATATGGTATTGCAAAAGAAGAGAAAAACCGAAGAAACTTGTGTAATGAATTGATGAAGATGTTGTAAATTAGGTTTAGAAGGAATTTTAATCTGAATATAATTACGTTAACCTTAGTAATTAGTTTTTTAAAGTTATTTTTATAATTTAATTATCTGTGCGCAGTGTCCGTGAAGGCAACGGAGATTTTAAGTTTAGCTGTATTAGTAATGGTGTAAATATAAAATACTATTGTGTCTTTAGGACTATAGCCAATAACGGATTAAAATTGATTTATTTTATATTTAAAATTAATTAAAAATTAAATTAACCAAACCGAAAACCAAAATAAATGGGATAACCAAACCGAAAACCAAAACTTTCAATGTTTCGGCTTTAATATAATAGTATAGATAGATAGATAGATAGATATAGAATATAGATAAGGATATAATCTATTTATTCAATATATTAGACATAAATGAATATAATCACAAAATTCGCAATAGAACCAATTCAAGTTGCATGCTTTTTGGTTTTTAAAAGTTTCTTTTTAATTTTTTTTGCTCTACCCTAAATAATGACTTGTTTATAAATATTGGCATTTCATAAATTAAATAAATATTCTTTTAAGAAATAATTGCATTCCTTCATATTTTCTTAGTCGTTGTTAACAATTTGAGTATATAAATGTTGAATTCACTTTTCAACTTCTATTGTATTTTTGTTATCTCAATTATTATTATTAGCTTATGGCCACGCACGACTTCTTTTCTAATATCTATAATTATATTTATTTTTTCAATACTTATTTATTATTAGCTCACATATCAATTTGTTGTTAAAAAATTAAAAAAAAAATATATATATATATATATATATATATATATATATATATATATATATATATATATATATATATATATATATATATATATATATAGGGTCATATTCAAATAGAAACCTCTTTAGAATAGAAACCTAGAAACTAATATATTTACCACATTTCAAGCTAATTTAAAGGTCAAACTAGGGGTACACAAATACAAAAAACGTATAAAATTCTGCCCTCTATCTATCAAAAAAAAAAATTAAAAAGCAAAAAAAAAAACATATTGTTCATCGATGACGTGGCAGATGAACAGTGATTTTTTTTATTTTTTATTTTTATTTTTTAATTTTTATACTAAATAGAAGGCAGAATTTTATACGTTTTTTGTGAAGGTGCCCCTAGCGGGGCCCTTAAAATAAATGAAATATAATTTATTTAGTGTAGGTTTTTAGTTTCTATTCTAAGGTTGGTTTCTATTTGAACAAAAGCATATATATATATATATATATAAGGGCTTCTCCATGGGGACAACATTTTGAGGAACCAAGTAACTCAATTAGACACCACTGATTAAAATTACAAATGGACGGACAAGATTAAAAGTATAAAAATGATGATTGTACAGAGCAAGGGTATAAATGGAAAAAATGGGATAATATAAAACATACGGGCAGTTCTCTTTGCTGGAATGTAGGACAACAAATACACAACTCATTTACAGGACATCTCTCAAAACAAATAATCAATCAGTCAGTCATCCTGTTTTCAAACTAAACGATAAGAATCAATATTATTGAACTAATCTAGGAGATTTTATTAAATTGATGTAACTTACAATACACTAATCTTAAAAAGAAACAAAGAGTCGAAGCACATTGTAGGATAGGGAAAAAGGTAAGATCATGAAAAAATTTAGGATGTGAATCCATTCTATATTATTTTAAGGTCGTTAAATAGTCCGGGCTTTCTTCAAATCAAGCGTTCCGTAAATTAGTGAAGTACAGTAAATAGGTGTTTTGTTCTATATGGAGGTCCATTGTTATGTTTTTAACTTTAATATAGTTTTCTGTACTATTGTGTGAAGTGTATTGTTCTGTATTTCTCAAATATGGAAAAAGGTTATAACTTGATAAATTTCAGGATGTGAATCCATTCGGTATTGTATCAAGGTTGTTTTATAGTTATAGCTTTTTTCAAATCAACTTTTCCATAAATTAGCGGTGTCATGTAGATAGGTGTTTTGTTCTGTAGACAGGTGTTTTGTTCTGTACGTACGTAAACAAACTGTATCTATAGATATATCAGGATGTGATATTGGTTCCTGAAAAGACTAAAATACCCCCATGAGTTAAATATAATGTAAAAACACTTTAAATCTCAGCCATTGATGGGAAACTAATCCAACGGTCTACAAAAAAGTTACCTAGTTACTCAAATAAAAAAGTTACTATTTGAGCCAAGGCCTATATGTATATATAAGATTTTACATGTTCAATTTACTATGTATTTTATCTTGAACTGTTAAAACTTGATTTGGACGATTTTACAATCCACGTGAAATTAACAAATAAATCTTTAATTTAGTGACGATTTAACAATTTTTTCCAATTAAAACTATCAATAAACAAAAGAGAGATGAAATTGACGATTTTTTACATTGAAAATTCTATTGGATTTAGGAAATCTACTTATATTTCGTTTTAATTATTAAAATAACCTTCTTATAGTGGTACGAACAACCAAATACAGTTTTAATAATAAGAGTGGGAGGGATTTTTCCAAAATTTTAGTAGTCGGTAGTCTGGTTATTAGTACGACAAAATAAATAAGAACTGTTAGATCTTAAAATAGATGAAAAACATTGGATCTAACATAAAAAATATTTTATATTTTAACATGTAAACTAAAAAATGTATTTATATTGAAATACGAAAAAGTGCATGTCAATGATTTAAATCATATATAATTAGATTTTCTATATTAAATACGATTACCAATGTAGGTATTCTACACTGAATAAGATTAATATGAAAATTCATTATTATATTTTCTCTTAAATAATAATTGTTAAATCATCACTAAATTAAAGGTAATTTTATGAGTTTCGTGTTGGCTATAAAATCATTAAAATCTGATTTCTAAGTCTCGAGATAAAGCCTAAATAGTAAATATGAATTTTTTTAAATATTAGTACAGAAATAAATAAAATTCAGTTCTAATACAACCTTTTATATCCTTTTTAGATTACAATTATAATTAAATACAACCTTTTAATTATATCTTTCTTAGATTGTAATTTTCTTTTTAATATGATATAATCTTGATCATCTATTTTTAAAAATATTAGATTCGACGGTTGACATTATTTTGGCAGTATAAGAGCATCTCCAACGGTAGTAGCTATAATGGTTAGCTAAAATAATATATAATAATTATTAGCTAATAATTATAGCTATAATAGGATATAATAATTTATATAAAAATATTTTTAGTAAATTGATTTTCTTATTTGAATGATTTTCTTTATAATTATTAGTAGTAAATTGTGGCTATACAAACGTTTTTTTTGTTTGTTATTGAGGACAATTTTGTATAATGATTTAAATGGCTTCACCTTTTCTCTATCTACTTTATCAATTGTCTCTAGAAAAACAAATAGCTAACATGCCATAAAATTCTTGTAAAATTGTAAACACACAAATGTGGATGTATATAAAACAAATAATATGGTTCAGGCGAGTGGGAGATGTATATTGTAATAGTGTATATTGTATAGTGTTAATCAAACAACAGTGCGCACCTGGTAACCTAGTGCGGAAGTAGATAAATTTGGCAGCATGAAGTTCGAGGGCTTTCTTTTCTTTTGTTTCAAGGTGGCAGGCAGTGTCTGTAATCTGTATGTATCCACTTTATACATGTGTGGGTACATTTTTGGAGTACTATAGTATTCTCCTATTATTGTCTGTGTGTGTTTTAGTAAATGTCACTCTTACCATTTTCCATACGGTCTCATAGTTACACAATACTACTAGATTCTATCGTGAGGGAGTAGTACATATTTTGATAGTTGTCTTATTTTGACTTTGGGTTACATTGGTAGTAATTGAGAATCCGTAAACTGATGTATCTGCAGAGTCTGGTATCGAGCACCAACAGAGTACTAAAACTCTAACATCTGCATTTAAAACTCAGAAAGTACACATCTTCTCAGGTACATTTCTGTCAATCTAACAGTATATTTTATTTAATGAGAGTTACGTGGGTCAAATAATAGAGCTCCTTATACAAATATTTTGATTTTTCTTCTTTATTAAAAATCAAATCAAACGTATCATGTGAGCAAATCATACCTAAATTATTCCTTTCAGAAAAGGATGACCGTTTCATGAAGACCACTTATCAGAATCTATAGTTTTTGTAAAGATACTCCTCGTGTTTTCATCAAAAAACATAAGTATAGGCTCGGTTCCTGAATTCGTGAAATCTAATCAAATAGTACGATTTTGGGCTCCTAATAAATGTTTTTAATTAAAAGTTTAGAAATGGATGATCTCGTAATTTGGAATATATCAAGATTCATGTCCTAATAAATTGTACTCAGTAACTGTACAAAGTTCAAATTATGTGGGCGCGCAGGGTACTGTGATGTGGTATCAAATCAAGGCCATGAACAAAGGAATTGACCAGCCATAACAACTAACAAGCCTTCAGCAGATACTTAAGTATGAATAAAGACAAGTCAATGTTCCTGTGTTCCCCTGTCCAAAAATATCACCCCCCCCTGCCGTTTTCTTAAATCTTTTTTTTTTGATGAAATTTGTAAAATGGGGACCGATCCGCATCAACCCTATGTTACAATATACAATATCACGATTTTTTTCCCACAATACGTGTAGATTATGATTTTTATGTGAATGCAGAAATCATGTTTATACGTATCATCGTTTTTTTTCATGATATAGTATATTACAACATAATTTATCATGTGTTAAAATACAACTACTACAAAGATCAGTTAGTCAAGATATTCATGCTGTTAGAAAATCAGGGTCAAGATATTCATGCTTGATTTATGGTACCTGTAATGTTCTTTTCATATTAACACTTTACTGTATATAATCAGCCATAATCATACAATGTAAATCAAGCTTCACAGTGGTAATACAAGAATTATATTTCTCTTTCATTACTTTCTTACTTCACCATTTAATCACACATACACACACATTTATATTCTGATCTCATACATAACACAAGCACATAAGTTATATATTCATATAAGTTTTGTTATGGTATCAGAGCTATAAGCTCCTTACCTCCGTTTTCGGCAGCAATCATCGTTTCTGGTGTACTCTCTCTTCCAGCAACAAAACCAAACTCGTTGCGACAATATATCAAACAGTTGGTGCAACCTGCTCATCAACGAGTCGCCACACTACAACAACAAACACATCAGTTTGTCTTTACTCATACAAACTCGTTCAAACTCACCGAGTAATCATTGACTCACCCAACTCGACGACCCCAATTTCGAGTTAACTCAGTGACGAGTTCTTCGTCTTATGGAGAGCTTTGGTCAAGTGTAACTTAATTTTTTACTAGTTTCAAATCTGTCCTTCTCCGAGTCAACCCAGTCTCAATCGGCTGAATCTCTTATCTCATCAACGAGTTCCCACACCGAGTTATTCAACTCGTGCGACTCACCCCTCTTTATCAAGAGACCCATCTATTTCTTCACAACAATTTCAAAGTTCTTAGGCCACAATCGCTGGAGTTCTCCGACGATTCCTTCGTGCTGTGTAGCCGCCATCGGTGCTTGGTAACACTAAACTCAAATATCAAATTACAGTATTATATCTATGTGTTGATACATATATTTTGATATATAGCCGGTAGTTTGTTATATTGTGGTTAAAGTTACACACAAGTACCCAAACTATTGCCTATATTTAATTTAATCCCTTAGCTTGTTAAATTTATAAATCTGTCCTTGTAATTTATTACACTTACCTTTTTAAACCCAAAACTTATCATGAATAACGATAATAGTTCGCCGATTCAAACCATTTTGAATGGCTCGAACTATTTAGCTTGGTCTCAAGCTATGAAAAGTTTTCTCAAAGGAAAAAATTTGGTGCTATGTAAATGGGGATTTTACTATTCCGACTAAAGGAAAAGATGAAGATGAGTCAATGTTCAAAGATCGCATTGAGGAATGGGATGTTAAAAATCATCAAGCTATCACATTTTTTAGAAACTCTTCTGTTCCTGAAATTAATTTGCAATTCGGAAATTTCGAAACGGTAAAAGAAATTTGGGATTTATTGGCATCTCGGTACACAACATCTGATCTTTCTCACCAATATCAGATTCTGAATTCCTTAAGTAAACAGAAGCAAGTGCCCGGTCAACCAGTAGCAGATTTTCTTTCCCAAATACAACCATTTTGGGATCAGCTAACTTTGTCTGAACCTAAGTGGTTACACACAGAGGATGCCACACTCTATCAGGCGTATCGTGATCAACAACGACTCATCCAGTTTTTGATGGCTCTCACTCAGAATTTCGAACCAGTTAGAGCTGCTCTTCTCCACCGTGTTCCGCTGCCCTCTTTGGAAAGTGCCTTAACTGAACTCATTTCCGAGGAAACTCGACTCGGCATTGGCAAAACCAGCCCCATGGCTGAAACTGTCCTTGCGGTACCTCTAGTACCTACTTCAGAATCTACATCAGACACTACACCTACAACATCCATTACTGAGCTTACTTCTTTACACAAACAGGTTTTATCTAAAACCGACTCTTCTTCCACTACATTCTCTACCACCTCGGGTAATTCTTGGTATTTTGATTCTACTTGTTGCAATCATATGACAAATGATTCATCCATATTTACCACGAAGACACAGAGTTCTTTTCTTCCAACCATTCAAACAGCAGATGGTTCTAGCTTGAATGTGTCACACATCGGAAATGTATCTAATGAAGATCTTTCCCTCCCTGACACATTTTTTGTTCCAAATCTTTCACTTAATCTTATTTCTATTGGCAAAATTTGTGATCTTGGTCTTGATGTTATTTTCACCCCTTTTGGTTGTCAGGTACAGGATCCTCAAACAAATCAAACACTTGGGACAGGACATAGATGTGGAAAGTTATTTGAGCTCACTTCTCTTCATCTACCTACACCAAAATCATCATCTCATCTAGATTATGCGATTTCATCTAGTACCTGGCACTCTCGATTAGGCCATCCATCTTCCACTCGTTTGCATAATCTTGTTTCTAAGGGTTTCTTAGGGAGTGTAAGTGAAGAGAAAATTGAATGTGTGTCATGTAAACTAGCAAAACAACATGTACTTCCTTTTCCTATTCATTATGAAACATCATCTTCAACTTTTGATCTTATTCATTCTGATATTTGGGGTCCCTCTCCAACCCCCACTATGGGGGGATCGAGATATTATGTGATATTTGTTGATGATTTTTCTCGTTTCACTTGGATACATATCCTGAAACATCGTTCAGAATTAGGAGAAACTTACAAAAATTTTGCCACAATGATTCACACTCAGTTTAAAAAGAAAATCAAACTCTTTCGTGCCGACAATGCCAAAGAATATAAAGAATCTGATCTTACAAATTTTTTAGCTTCTTATGGTACCCTTGCACAGAGTTCTTGCCCTTACACATCTCAACAAAATGGTTGGGCTGAACGTAAACATAGACACATTCTTGACACCATTCAAGCCCTTCTTATTTCTTCTTCTTGTCCAGAATACTTCTGGGGAGAAGCTGCACTCACTGCTGTTCACACCATAAACATGATTCCTTCTCCTGTTATTAATAATGTTTCCCCTTATGAAAAATTATATGAAGAACCTTCATCATATGATTCTCTTAAGGTTTTTGGTTCTACTTGTTTTGTTCTTCTTCCTCCACATGAGAGGAGAAAACTTGAACCACGTGCTCGTCTTTGTTGTTTTATTGGCTATGGTAGTGGTCAGAAAGGATACCGATATTGGGATCCTATTTCACAACGACTTCGCGTCTCTCGTAATGTCACTTTTTGGGAGCATAAAATGTTCTCATCTATGTCAGAATTTCACATTGACACCTCTACTAGCATTTCTCACTTTACAGATCCTTTTATTGATCTACATCCCAGTGATGAATATGTAGAATCTCCAATATCTTCTTCTGATATACATTCAGTAGATCCTTCAGTTGAGCATACACAACCATCTCCATCTACTACTATCCCTATAGCAGAACAGTCTGAGGATTCCAGTACCGAGCCTCCCATTTTACCATCCTCTTCAGATGAGCATGCTCATCGATCTACTCGGGTAAGAAAACCTTCTGTTCGTCTTACTGATTATCATGTATATTCTGCTATAGAATCATTGCACGAGCCTCAAACATATAGAGAGGCAAGTGTTAACCCTTTTTGGCAGGAGGCTATGATAGAAGAACTTCAGGCATTAGACAAAAATCACACTTGGGATGTGGTTACCTTGCCTCCTGGCAAAACAGCCGTGGGTTGTCGATGGATCTATAAAATTAAGACAAATGTTGATGGCTCTATTGAGATATATAAAGTTCGTCTAGTTGCTAGAGGCTTTACCCAGGAATATGGCATTGATTATAAGGAGACTTTTGCACCAGTTGCTCGTCTTACATCGGTTCGAAGTTTACTCGCTGTTGGAGCATCAAAACAGTGGGATATGTAGCAAATGGATGTCAAAAATGCTTTCCTTAATGGCGACTTAGATGAAGAAGTTTATCTCAAACCTCCTCCCGGTTTTGATCTCTCTCTAGGTCAAGTGCTCAAGCTTAACAAGGCACTTTATGGCCTAAAACAAGCACCTCGAGCTTGGTTCGAGAAATTTAGCAAAGTCATTAGTGAGCTAGTATTTTCTTCTAGTCCATATGATCATGCTCTCTTCATTCAACGGACCGATCGAGGAATTGTTCTTCTCCTCCTCTATGTTGACGATATGATTATCACTGGAGATGATACTGCAGGTATCTCTGATCTCAAACAGTTTCTTAGTCAGCAATTTGAAATGAAAGATCTTGGTTCATTAAGCTACTTCTTGGGTCTTGAGGTTTCTTCCATTCCTACTGGATACACACTTTCTCAAGTTAAGTATGCATCTGATCTTTTGTTAAAATCTGGAATCAGCGACAATAAGATTACATCTACACCTTTGGAATACGAGGTCAAACTTAACTCTAAAGATGGTGATCTGCTTGCCAACCCTACATTATATCGCCAGTTGGTGGGAAGTCTAATTTATCTTACTATCACTCGTCCTGACATTGCTCATGCTGTTCATATTGTTAGTCAATTTATGGCACCTCCTCGCACTCCTCACTATACAGCTGTCCTTCACATACTTCGTTATGTCAAAGGCACCATCTTTCATGGATTACATTATGCATACAACTCATCACTTGAGTTACATGCCTATTCTGATGCTGATTGGGGTGGTGATCCCACTACCAGATGTTCTACTACAGGATTTTGCTTCTTTTTGGGTGACTCTCTTGTCTCTTGGCGTAGTAAGAAACAATCCCTTGCCTCAAAATCCAATGCCGAGTCAGAATATCGAGCTTTGGCTGACACCACACAGGAATTAATTTGGCTACGATGGTTACTTGAAGAAATGACTGTAACTCATTCTCCAGCCACTATTATCTACTGTGATAGCAAAAGTGCCAGGGACATTGCTCACAATGATGTCTTTCATGAACGCACTAAACATATAGAGATTGATTGTCATTTCACCCGTCAACAGGTTGCAAAAGGAACGGTTCGTCTTCATGCTATCTCTAGTGCAGATAATGTTGCAGATATTTTCACGAAATCTCTTCCTCCTGGTTCATTTCGTGATTGCAAACTCAAGTTGGTTTTTCAACCATCTTAAGTTTGAGGGGGTGTTAAAATACAACTACTACAAAGATCAGCTAGTCAAGATATTCATGCTGTTAGAAAGTCAGGGTCAAGATATTCATGCTTGATTTATGGTACCTGTAATGTTCTTTTCATATTAACACATTGCTGTATATAATCAGTCACAATCATACAATGTAAATCAAGCTTCACAGTGGTAATACAAGAGTTATATTTCTCTTTGATTACTTTCTTGCTTCACCATTTAATCACACATGCACACACATTTATATTCTGATCTCATATATAACACAAGCACATAAGTTATATATTCACATCAGTTACCTCCGTCATTAAATATAAGCAGGGTTCTAAGCCAGTGAAATCGAGTTTTGTATAAATGTATTCAACTTAATTTGCGGTATTTACGTAAATTGCTTTCGGGAGTAATAATAAGTGCAGCTGATAAAGGCCATGAGAGTGGGGGCACGTATTGGCATACAAAGTTAAGGAGAGTGACGTGACTAGAGTGATTTTTTAACCGAGTGAGTCAGTCACTGAATCATACATGGTCATAACTAATGTATACAGTGGTGGTATATTTTATATAACACCTCCATCACTACAGTTTCTGACAATACGACCTCCATTTTACATTTGACCACACACTAATATTTACCCCTTTTTCGTTACATTATTATTGTTTTTGTCACCGTCTTTCTTTTCTCATGTTTAGTGTCAGCATTGTTACCAACAAAACCTATCTTTGTTTCCTTTAACTATGTTTTGTTATAGAAACAATCACGAGATTAATTGGGGTGTTCATCGGGAAATAGTTCATATTATGCAGTTCGAATAATTGACGAAAAATGACCAGTTACCCCCCAGATAAGAAGTGCTCAATAAGCAAATGTAAAAACAAGAAATTTACCATCACTTACTAATTACCAGGAAAAGATTGAAACTTTACCATCACTTTGGAGTAGGGGGCTCACCATGAATGATATTAGCAAGAAATGTTGGTGAAGCATGAGGGGCGTATAATTAAAGGAGAAATGCATATGATAAAAGGTATGTCAAAGCAAAGTAGCAAACAATTGTATGTATGTGTGTGTGTTTTGTGGGTGCTGTACTATCTTGTAAACTGTCCCCCCACATACTCATATTTCTCCATCTCTCTCCCCCTTGTACATTTTTCATCACCTCCAAAAAGACACTGTCCATTGCCTTCTTTTGCCTTTTCTTTCACTGTTTCCTCATTAATATAAACATGTACATTTCATAGTCTCTTGTTTATGCAAATGGGTCAGCAAAGAATCAATCTTTGAGCTACACTCTCTTCTTTATTTCACTCATCTTTTCTTGCATTCTTTACCTTCTGGGCTTCTTTGCAAACATGACTTTTTCTTGTTTTTACCATTCTTGAATTCACTACCTTTACTTTTTTCACTGTACCCATGTCATTATATATGCACATATGTAATTCTTGAGCCATGATTTGACTTCTTTCTTACAAAGATACAATCCTTTCTGCATTTGCTTCTTTTTGTTTATCACTTGTTTAATATTCACACACACAAAAACGAACTGTGTGTGTATGGAAATTGATTTGAACCATGTTGTGAGTGAAGTAGAGGAGGCTGCAGTTTGCTGTTTGTCCTCATCAACTTCTTCTACCTCTTCTACTATTTCCACTACAATGACTAATGGTGCTGTTGCTTCTCCAATATTTATGGAGCTTTGGCATGCTTGTGCTGGCCCTTTAATCACACTTCCCAAGAAAGGGGATTTAGTTGTTTATTTCCCACAAGGGCATTTGGAACAAGCTGCCTCTGCCTCAAGTTTTTCCCACATTGAAGTTTCTAACTTTGGCCTCAGCCCTCAGATTTTTTGCAAGATTATGGATGTTCAGCTACTGGTACTTACTGGGTATTTTTGTTTAGTGTCTGATATTTTGTGTTTTCTTGAAATGATTGCACTTATTGTTACTTGATTAATAGCATGGTATAATGTTGGTTCTTACAATATGGGTTGATATTTTTGGATTTTTGTTGAAATAGGCAAATAAAGATAATGATGAGGTCTACACACAGCTAACTCTACTTCCTGTTCAAGAACCAGAGGTATCTTTGTCAGTTGTCAATCTATCAGTAAAATTAATGGAAATTTATCGTCTTTATGAACTTTCCATAATCTGCATTTTGGAAACTTCTATGATTTGCATTTGTGGAAACATTATTTTTTTTTATGTTCAGCCTTTTTGATTGCAATGTTTGCCCTTGTTTTGGATGAATTAGTTCCCCTTTCACAATTACTCACTTGTTTGTTCTTTCTTCTGAAGAGGAGATTCATGTGATTGTTCTTCTTAGAATTTCTTCGTGGTTTACATCATATTGGGTCATCTTGTAACCTTATGTCTGTTTGCAAGTGTTTTCTGGT
Source organism: Saposhnikovia divaricata (assembly GCA_036435485.1). Taxonomy (NCBI): domain Eukaryota; kingdom Viridiplantae; phylum Streptophyta; class Magnoliopsida; order Apiales; family Apiaceae; genus Saposhnikovia; species Saposhnikovia divaricata. The sequence goes on along the minus strand of CM071594.1, from coordinate 44,820,034 downwards.
GCTTAGGGGCTTAAAAGGATTTATAAATCTCATTCATCTACATTTAGCATACATTAAAAGCAATTTGCCTAGTCCAAACAAGAGAAACTAGAACTTTGGTAGTGTGTTTGGAAAAAAAACGCGTAAACTTACTAGCTTTGCCACCATAGCAAGAAAGATAAAAGGCTACGTGCATGAGCATGAGAACAATGGACATCAAAGATGCGCATCAGGAATGTGAGTGAACTAGTATAACAATACATTAGGCGTGGTGGGCATGAGTATTAGAAAAGAAAACTATGAAATAATAGCTTTAGTTATAATCTTAAACTGAGAAACACAGATAAACTTCCTTTCTGTAAATGTATTACAAATGTTTGTTGCCTTTTTAGCTCTTTCTGGAGTTTTTTCCATGACAGATCTTAATGGTGACACATTTTGATACATTCTTAGTTTCCGGGAACAAATTTAGAGGGAAAACAAAATGGATGCCTGGGGATGGATGATGAGGAGGGTGGTGCTACACCCACAAAAACAACCCCTCACATGTTCTGCAAGACGTTGACTGCATCTGATACCAGCACTCATGGAGGATTTTCTGTTCCGCGTAGAGCTGCTGAAGACTGTTTTGAACCTCTAGTATTACCCTTTTTCCTAGCCTTCTTTTCCTATCTTTGATATGTAGACCAATTTTTGAATATTAAAACATCCATAATCTGAGTTTCACGATCGTGTTGCAGGATTACACACAACAAAGGCCCTCTCAGGAGATTGTTGCCAAGGATTTGCACGGAGTGGAGTGGAAGTTCCGTCATATTTACAGAGGTATTTGTTGGATACTAAACTGTAGATTACAGAAGGAGGGCTTTTCAATTCAGTGTAATATTGTATTTCAGGTCAGCCAAGGCGACATCTGCTAACAACTGGGTGGACTATCTTTGTAAGCAATAAGAATCTGGTTTCTGGAGATGCGGTCCTCTTTCTAAGGTATATATATATATATAGTCATAAATTTGTATAAGATTTCGCTGCATTATGCTGAAGGTGTTTAATTTGTTGTTGTCCATCTATAACCAGAACAGAAGTCCATATGATTTTTGAAAGGGAAAACAAATGAGCATGAGATATGAATATGGAATATTAATATTTACAATCAGATGTTAAGACAGATAAACAACAAAAAAGAAACAAAATGATGACTATGAGCTAATAGCAGAGGGCCGAAATTTACTTCATGATTTGGCTTAAAGTTCACATTGTCATATAGTACACAGTTAATTAGTTTCTGTCAAACAAGCTATTGTGGTGGACTTATAGCAATGGAGCTTTAAAAAGATCTGGAAAATATCAAAGTATGGGTTTCAAATGATTACTTATCTCTTTTCCCAGCTTACGACATAGAGCACTTCATTTGTTTACTACTTTTTGTGCAGGGGTGAAAATGGAGAGCTACGACTGGGAATCAGAAGAACTGTCCGACCTAGAAACTGGCTTCCAGACTCAGTTACTGGAAACCAGAAATCTTATCACAATGTTCTTTCCTCAGTAGCTAATGCTATATCCACTAATAGCCCCTTTCACGTTTTATACAATCCAAGGTACTACATCTATCTTTTCTTGCTGAGTTAAAAGATAACTACTGATGGTTTGTTTTTTGTCAAGCAACAATCTCTTTGTTCTGGTCACTTCACCAATGAGTAAAGAACTCACAAACCGATATAGTGCATAATATGCATATTAATGTTACTCTAGTTTTCAGAGTACTGAATCAATAGTTCACAGAGTTTACTTCAGTTCATCTTGTTTAGTAAGATATAGTTCACAGAATAAGTTTTGCATTGACTTTATTTTTTCCCAAAAATCCAAAGCGTGGTGATAGATTTAAGAAAGTAATATGGATGTGGTCATACCATCCGCATGCATCCTTCAGAAGAAGGGTTTAAATTTCTGTAAGCACAGCACTCAACCTCTCACCATAGGGTTATGATTGCTTATGAGCAATACATTCAGCCTCTCATCAGTGGCCAGTAAGGTACATTTTTATGAAAAAAGATGATAAAGTGTGCGGGAATATTTTAAACTTCCGTAAGCCAAGCACATAGGCACTGGCCAAGCTTCTTTTTGCATAAAGGGAAAAAACCATGATGTGTTGTAGCCAATCTTTGTTGAAGTAGAGAAAAGATTGTGATGTGTATATTCAAATGCATTGCAGGGCTAGTGATGCAGAATTTGTGGTGAGCTATCAGGATTATGTTAAAAGCATCGCTAGTCAAATTCCCATAGGTGTAAGATTTAAGAAGAAGTTTAATAAGGATGACTCCTCAGAAAGAAGGTTCCCATCAGATTTGTTTTCTCCAATTATATGTTATACTCCTTCGATAGATTTTCTTAAAAGAAAATCTTATTTTATAGGTTCGGTGGTGTCGTTACTGGTATTCATGATGCGGATCCATACAAATGGCCCAACTCAAAGTGGAGATGCTTACTGGTACACTCTACTTTCAACCATATCTTACTTCTTCAGTTTCTAATAAGTTTTTTTTGCTAAAATTTCTGTTGTGGTAACTAAATGTCACAACTTGCATCAACCCATATGCAGCTATTTGAGTAATCAGATCCTGCCATTAGGTCCACTCAAAATGGTCATCCTTATAGACACACTTAAAAGTACAGGTCAACCTTAATACATGCTAATCTTGTCAGCATGTTCCAGAGATAAGGGGTCGCATGTAAATTATTAGGATCCGGTAAAAGTGCTAGGAAACATTCACCATGAACTATAATATGCACCCCTGGGAATAAATACTAATTTTCATTTTAGTTGTAGCTACTGTAAAATCCAGGCTCTTGAATTTGTAGGGTTTTTTGTATAATACAACATGAAGCTGAAAGACTGATGTTTGTCGAAAATTTTCAGCTAGCTGCTAGATAATTTAAAAGATTGAACAGAAGGGGAATTTACGGATATAAATTCTTGAATGTAAATCTGTAGAAACTTAGTTACCAATAGATATAAACTTCACTAGCCATGAATAATCTGTGATTTGTGTTTAATTGCATAATCATTCAGTAAATTAGAAATGCTCTCAAGTATTAAGAGAGTTGTCTTTTTGAATAAAGACACATCCATGAGTAGAGAGGAATTCTATGAGTACAATAAGTTGTATCTGTTGCCATTGTTCCTGCAAGCTGACATAAAGGCTTAATTCTAAGTCTTGAAGTCTAATTTGATGAAACTTGTAGCAGTAGTTTAGTGCAAATGTAGGCTTTAAGAAAGTGTGGACTTCCATTAAACTCAGACAAATTTATTTCCTTGTTTGAGTACAAAAAGTACAAAAAGTAATATTGGTTGATTCATTTTTGCGCACCATCTTTCATGTAGTCAACTTAGTTGTGAAAATTACCTAGATCCTTCTGTCTGTAAACCTTTAGTTGCCAAAGAAAAAAAAAAGCGGAAGTATCAAATTAGCATTGTTCTGCTCAGAAGTATCTTCAGTATTTTCTTGCTAGAAGAAAACAACTCGGAATATTTGAGATTCTGCATATTTTGTGAACCTGTTAAGTCGAACCGTGTTATGACATCTAGCAGGTCAGGTGGGATGATAAGGATACAGCTGGTCATCAAAATCGAGTTTCACCATGGGAGATGGATCTTTCTGTTTCACTCCCATCCCTAAGCATTCCTTCCTCTCCAGGGCTGAAGAAATATCGGACTAGTCAGACAACTCCACCCGCAAACCTTATATCTGGTACGTAGATTCAGTCTCATTATTAGAAAACTAGCATTGTAAAAAATTATGTCACCAAATCTTACTACTGTATGTTATAAAAGTCAAGAACGAAATCATTCTTCCCTTTCCTCCTTGTATTGGAGCAAATCATAATTCTCTGATTCATACAACTTAGAACTTTATTTTCTCGTGGCAGCAAGGAATGGGTTTCTAGACTTTGAGGATTCTTCAATATCCTCTAAGGTCTTGCAAGGTCAAGAAATAGGTTTAGTCTCACTTTTTAATGGATGTGATAGATTAAACTACCCACGTAATCTTGAGATGCAATCCATCATGCATCCAAGTATTGCATCACACTGGATGGGAAACACAGATTCTAGTGAATTTGCGAGGGATCAGCCATCCACTACATACACAGGCTTTTTGGAATCTAATAAAATTCCAAAGGTCTTGCAAGGTCAAGAAATTTGCTCATTGAGATTCCTGTCCAGAAAATCTAATGCCAAACTCAGTGCTTGGGGTAAAGCGATTGGTTATGATGTCCTCAACATGAATCAAAGATCAAAAACCAGTTTCTACCCACTAGTTTCAGAAGGTACTAGAAACATTTATTTTCCTTTCAACGAAGCCTGCAAACCTGTTGACAATCATAACATGGTGACAAGTACCAATACTTCAAAAGAAAATGTTCTATTAAACCCAAGTTTCAATCATAGTGGGGTCACCAGCCATGAAGCCAAAAAGTTAAATCCATCAAAGGGACCTTGGTCAGAGTGTATCACATCTTCATCTCCCAAATACAAGGAGAATTCCAAAACCAAGAAAGATGGCAGCTTAAATAGCACGATGACTGATTGCAAACTTTTTGGCTTCTCCTTGACTGGGGAAACATCAACTGCAAACTCTCAATGTTCATGCAAAAGGATTTGCACGAAGGTAAGCATATATATACAATTAACAAACCATTTAATTGTACTTGGTGTTTTGCTGACTTTACAAATATTGATCGTAGGTCCATAAAGAAGGAAACTTGGTCGGAAGATCCATTGATCTCGCAAAGCTGAATGGTTATAATGACCTACTCATTGAACTAGAATCGCTCTTTAGCATGGAAGGCCTCTTACGAGATCCTTCCAAAGGATGGCGTGTTTTGTTCAGTGATGATGAGAATGGCATAATGGTCGTTGGTGATGATCCTTGGAAGTAAGTTCTTCACACGTATAAAGTAATTTTTGTGCAAGTAAATCACTTCTTAATTAAATATTGGATGATTAGAAGTATTCTACATTCTGTTTCATTATTTGTTACAGCAATTTCTGTAAAATGGTATCCAAGATACATATTTACACCCAAGAAGAAGTGGCGAAAATGATGGTTGGGATGATCAGTGATGACACTCAAAGTTGTCTGGAAGAAGCACTGCAGTAATGGATGCTATGTCCCTCGGTTTGCCAGCTTCATTTCTCCAGTTTAATAATCTTCATTGGCAGCCAGACTAATTACTTCCTCTAAACTAATTCTCTGTATTAAACTGAGGTTGGCTTCTAATATGTTTTTGTTGTTAATGCTATCTGTTAAGTTAGACATATCCAATGTTATGACTAATGAGTGTAGTAAGCTTGATGGTTTAGCCATGTCTGGTGTAATAGGTGAATATCAATTTGAAGATACAATTTCTTCGAAGGTGTAGTAATCTTGAACATGTACTTTGATGCAAAAACTTAGGGATTGTTACTTCATTTATTGGTTTTGTGGCGATTCGTAGATTATTCGAAGACAGTTGAAGTGCAAGCATGATACTTGGTCATGTTGGAATGGCACAAAACTTTGGAACATATTAGATAGACAGTGGACTGACTGACTCTTATTAAGCTTGGTGTTAAATGTTACCCTCCCGAACTCTGCTCTACAGGTACTACTGCTCTGGGTGGGTTTAAGGTGATCCGTGTGTGTTCAGGCCATAACGACCCTGAATATACTTAATTACTTATCTTATAAAAAATTTGCACTGCTGTGGAATATTTTTAGTTGCTTGATTGTAAATTATGTAATCAGTGAACTAATGTCCAAGTCGTCGTCTAGTTGTGAATATTGATGCAGAACTACTTGTGCTATATATCAGGGGTGTTCGCGATGTGGGCGGTGCGGTTTTTTCCTCAAACCGCAAACTAAACCGCGCATGGGTTTGAACAAATTTCCAAACCGCGACCGCACACGTAACATAAAAACCGCGAAAACCGCACGACGAAAAAGCGGTGCAATGCGGTTTGTGCGGTTTATACATTTAAAAATTAATTATATTAGTTATTATATAAAATAAATATATTTTTTGATAATGTGAATTAAATTCCCACTTATTTGATTTGCTTCACTCATCTTTATGTAATTTGTATCTATATATCATTTTGTTATTTTATTTGCAGTTGGTAACTTAAACTCTTAGAATGTACTAACATAATACCGAGGATCTAATGTACATTGTTTGTTCATCTAGTTAATCTTATGCCTTTCATATCAGTCTATAATTAAAAATAAAAACATGCATGTAATCCATAATACTAAATTTGTAATAATAAAGCTAGTTTTTTGTATAAAATGGAAGTCAATAAAGGATGAATTAATATATATATATATATATATATATATATATATAATGTAATAAATACTTCACTGTGAGGTATTAACCTAATTAACTTTTTAGTATTATTAATAAGTTTGGACTGAACATGTTAATTTAAATGGACTGATCGCTAATAGACTTATAAAATATATAAAATAGATATAATATATGTTTATATATATATATATAAATATAATTTATTAAATATTGCGGTGCGGTGCGGTTTGAACCGCGTGACTGAAATTCGAAACCGCAACCCGCACCGCACCGCGCGGTTTGTCAAAATTTTAAACCGCAACCGCACCACGAAAAATAAAAATCACGCTTCGCGGTGCGGTATGGTGCGGGCGGTTTTTGCGATTTGTACGATTTGATGAACATCCCTACTATCTATAAAATCAGTTTATCTATTTGCACTTTTTGAAAATCAATTTGTTCATCTACTTGTTTTATGAAGCCAAAAAAAAAAAAAAAACACATAATTCAGCTTCTTTCGTAAATAAATATGAATTGTTCAATAAAAAGATTATATTTCTGTATCTGTATTTGAGAAAAATAAAATATTTCTAGAGAATAAATTAAGAAAAAAAAGGCAACATATACGAATACATAGTATTAGAAAAGAGAACAATACGAAAGAAAGGATTTGGTTGTGGAACAAAGGGCAAAATGCCATATAACCTACTGTAGTTTGGACTTTTTTTCAAATGCCCTACTGTACTTCCAAAGACACTACTATACTTTGTTTTTCTTTCATTTACATCACTCCCGTCACTTGACCAGCCCAGACGTTAGTCAAACCGTTAATTGTGACAGGTGGCACGGTGAGTCAGCAATCCAGGTGGTGTTCTAATTAATTAAAAGCCCTAATTAACTCATCCATCTCCATTATTACTTCTATCTTCTCCATTTCTACTTCCGGTTGTTCCTCCAAACTCTCGCCTCTGCCTCCTCCAAACTCTCGCGACCAGGTTTGCTTCGCTCTTCAAGTAACAGATTTACAGGAGGAAGATGAGGCCACTGGATGAGAAAGAAACTACCCAAGTTTTTGAGAAGCTGTTCAATTTTACAGGAAATAATCTCAAGAACATAGTTGAAGCCCCTTCTCATGAAGGTCCTGAATCAGACCCTGGGCGATACTGTTTTCGTCTCAACAAGAATAGGGTCTACTACGTCAGTGAATCTCTTGTCAAGCGTGCCACTAACGTCAAACGTGAAAAGCTCGTCGCTCTCGGTACCCAAATCGGGAAATTTACCAAAGGAGGAGCCTTTCATCTCACAATCCAGAGCTTGAATTTGTTAGCTGCAAATGCAAAACACAAAGTAGTAATCCAATGGATACGCCTAGGTGTAAGTAGTAATCCAAGGATACGCTAGAGTTGTGTAGAGAATGATATAACGGATACGCCTTAGCGTCTGGGGTGTAATCTGAATACGCCTGAGTGTAAGTCGTTTTAATTGTTTTGCGCCATTATGTTGGGCGTATGTTGTAGAGGATACGCCAAAGCATCAGGTGGGTAAAGGATATTGTTTTGCGCCATTTCTGGTACTTGCGGATTTCTCGGAGAGCAACGGTTCTAGGCCTGAATCTGTGGGGCTTCTTCACTCCCCCGGTGGCAGGTGCTCCCCCAAAGCATTTGTTCCTCAAAGTGCTTGGATACAAACTGGAACCATTAGAGATAACATTCTTTTTGGCAAGGAATTGAATATGACATTGTACGAGAATGTTGTAGAAGGATGTGCTTTAACTCGTGATATAGAGATGTGGGCTGATGGAGATTTAAGTGTGGTGGGAGAGAGGGGTATGAACTTAAGTGGTGGACAGAAGCAGAGGATTCAGTTGGCAAGAGCAATCTACAACGAATCAGATGTTTATTTCCTGGATGACCCTTTTAGTGCTGTGGATGCACATACAGGAGCTCATATGTTTAAGGTAAGCCATCCAAACTTGATACTTTTCACCTTTAAGATGCTGAGGTTGTGTTTTTTCTCTAAATGTTTCTACTTTTCTCTGGATGTTTTTATCACCCAAAAAGTTCTACAAAAGCTTTTCATCACATGTATATCATCAAGAAAATCAATTTGAAGACGAAGTTATTGAGGAAAAGCAGCTCGCAAGTCAGCACCTCTTCATCCTCCTACTCACCTTTCTCATCATCTGGGCTATTCTACAACCCTCTGGAAGTAGAAATGGAGAAGATAGAAGTAATAATGGAGATGGATGAGTTAATTAGGGCTTTTAATTAATTAGAACACCACCTGGATTGCTGACTCACCGTGCCACCTGTCACAATTAACGGTTTGACTAACGCCTGGGCTGGTCAACTGACGGGAGTGGTGTAAATGAAAGAAAAACAAAGTATAGTAGTGTCTTTGGAAGTACAGTAGGGCATTTGAAAAAAAGTCCAAACTACAGTAGGTTATATGGCATTTTGCCCGTGGAACAAATAAACATCCAACATCTTGTTCAATCCTAAGAGATATACAACTTAAATAATAATAATAATAATAATAATAATAATAATAATAATAATAATAATAATAATAATAATAATAATAATAATAATAATAATAACAAAAAAAAAATAACTAGCTACTGACTGGTAATCCCAGAGGGGACGTCATCAGTTCTAATGAATTTATTTTCTCTTACACTAAGGATTATATATCCCGCAAAAATGAATGTGTAAAAAGTTATAATTCAGGTATAAAATAGTCCAAAACCCGACTAACATATGAAAAGCTTTTGCAACTATAGTTGAGAGTTTTCGGTGCTCCAATAAACAGTGGCTCCTGTTTTATATAGCTTTGAGGTACTAGCGATCTTAAAAAAGAAAATAGTTATCAACTATTGTCAACTAATTTTCAGAACCCAACATACACATGCAGCTTTCGATTTATATATATCATTAGTTGAAACAATAGTTGAGACTCCTCTTGGTGGCCAACAATATGTTGGTGCTGGCCTCCTTTGAAGGAGGTCAGGGGTTCGACTCCTGCGTGTGCGTGAGTTTCCTAGTTTGTATTAAATTTCCTTTCTGTATTTGTATTTCTGTATTTGTAATTTTGTACTAGGACGGGGATCCTCCGGAAACATCCTCCCTATTGTATAAGGGCATGGTCTACGCACATCTACCCTCCCCAGACACCACTTTGAGTGGTATTATTTATAACTGGGTAGGTTTCGTTTCGTTTTATTAGTTGAAACAATAACAGCTACTTCATCTAAAACATTGTAACTTACTCTAGTTACTAATTACTATTGTTACTTCTTAATTACTCAATCATACAACAATCAAAATGATTTTTCCTCAACTAATTTACCTAAAATTAGTGTCCAGTAACTATTATGGCCCGCTATGCCAACACTTGTTCTTGTGCTAGATTTTCCGGCTTTCTTGACACTTGAATGATTCAATTTTCATCATCCTGATCAAGAATGGGAAGAATGTCCAATGCTGAAGAACCAAGGTGCACTCCTCGAACAATCCCTCCATATGCAATCTTAATCCTGTGGCATAGAAGCAAGATAGAATCCCACATGGCTGCTCTTCCCTGAAACAGAATGGCAATGTGTTTTAAGAATGGTACAATGGAGGATAATCGAAAAAGGAAAAAATCAGGGCCATGCACCAATTAATATAACATAATTTGCTAATCAGATAGACAAGGAGATTAGCATTGTGTTCAATATAACTTGCCTGGAGAGAGAATTGTGCCTTCTTATCCCAATATAAGGAAAATATTGGAGGACTTTGCTTTCCAACAGCCAAAATTGAAGCTCCTGGATGAAGCACAGAAGGAACACCAGACACTACGGCCAAGTATTTTTCAGGAAATCTTTCTTTTGGAGGCAGAATACCAAGAAATAAAGGGTTCTTGCCAGATTGTGCACCAGCATAAGGTGTAGGGTCTACATGAAGCATCCAATTAGGATGTTCTACGAAAGCACAAAAGAAATATAAGAGCAAGTGAGAATCAGTAGGAAGCTCAAGAGTCCACTTCTTATTCACTTTGTCATACACCTCCCCGCTCCCTAAATACTCGTAGTTCTTCACACAAGTTCCTTCAGCAAGATCTATATAACATATAATAAAATGTTAAAAAGTTACTACTATAATGGAAAATCCATGTTCCAGGAGAAACATAATACAACTTTATTATATTTTTAAAAACTATGCTTAACACTACTCCAGGAGAAACATAATACAACTTTATTATATTTTTAAAAACTATGCTTAACACTACCTCGGATCCTTTGAACCACGTAATCTGCTCGGACACTGCTGTGTGGTAGCAGACCTTTAACCCATTCTCCTCTCATCAAGGCATGAAGCCTTTGATGTTCAGTGATGGCGTCAATACACTCTTGTAAGATAGGAACTGAAGAGTTCTGCTGAGGTGATTGTTGGAAACTGCCTACGGCCAGCTTAGCTGAAAATGAAGAGAATGTTAATAGCATATATCAAGGGTCAAGCGCTGCTTGAACCTTATAATCTTTCAAATCTTGGTTTTTACGTTTAACGAAATCATGTCCTTTGAAGAAATTATAGATGGATGGTTGGGGTAAGCGGGTGGAAGTGGCCAAGTGGGAACTAATACATGGTCAACAAGTGACTTAGATTACAAGTATGAAGGTTAACCTGGTTGAATTTAAGAGCCTACTAGTTGTTGTTTCAGTACACATGGATGTAGGAAGATATGAGGATACTTACGCATTGATGCATCAAGAGCTTGAACAAGAGCAGCACGAAGTTGATGAAGTAGGCCTTCTTCGTCAACACTTACTGCTGGCTGCCAGTCATTAGTCCTCTTCATTGGAGAGGCAGCGGTGGTTGTTCCGGAACTTGGTAGTTCAGTTCCAACTTGACTAATGGTAACTGATATATTAAGTTTTGCAGCAGTTTGCATAACCTAAATAAGAAAAAACATGAATTTTCAACACATGTTACAGATATTCACCGAGTCGAGATTAGTTCCAGGACACAATCTAAACCATCGGCAGTGCATTTTATATAGCATGACCAGATAAAAAGTAGAAATAATGCATCAAACTACCCTACAGCCACAATCAGTCAATAAAGAATTATCCAATTCACAGAGAAAAAAATAACTAAAAAAAGTCCCGTCTGAAATATAAGCACATTGTGAAGTGGCAGAATAATACAATTACAACCACATGCCTCACACTGCCTCAGTTACAACCAAATGCAGGCCTCGATAGAATTTTGTCCAATTTCAAGCATAGTCTGAACTCTGATGGTAAACAACACTACAAGACGCCCATAGTTAAATAAATAAGAACCTATCACACTTTGCTGATAGAAGATTTGTCACTAAAGAGGTCCTTCATATACTATTTTTCCCAAGATGAACTAATTCTAGGACTAGATCACTGTTGTTGATGACCTGTACTTCTAAAATCCTTCATGTCTACCAAAGATCAGGGACTTAGAACTCTTTCCTTCGCCTATAACCTCCTTATAGTAAATATTTGTGTATGGCTTGTTTTATTCACTTATATTTTCTTTTGGGGGAAGGTATAGATGTAAGTATTTATGATAATTAGTCTTGCTATCCACGTTCCTTAAAAAAGGGGGACAGTGATACATTGAGAGAAGAAATATTTAGGAGTTATAGAAGCCATACCCTAATGTATGGTAACATGACAGTAATATATTTCAAGTACTCAGTAAACAAATTATTATCAATACATATCAAAAAAAAGCAAACTTAATCTTGAAAGGTCCAATTTAGACCCCATTTGTGTTTAAAGCAACATAGTTTTTTCTACAACTATTCAGCATTAAATCAAAACCTTTACAAGCGATAGAAATTACCTTTATGTGACTGTTTTCAATCTTTGTAAGTAGAGGATTCAGTAGAACCGAAGAAAACCACTGCCTAAGGTGATCACGCCACTGCTCAATTTCAGGATATATGCCAAGATGCTCATAGGCTTGGATGGATTCTTCCATAGACATGGGTGGTGGAAGATCCCCTTCTCCTTTCTTTGGGGGAGTACTAAACTTCTGGGAACCAGGGGACATTCGGACAGGCCTCAAAGGTGTACTTCTCGTGGTTCCAGAAGTATTAGTTGAACTGGATATTGTATTGGGAGTTGCTATGCCAAAACCGTTGCTGGTGGGCGGAGGAGTCGCCAATTTACTAGCTGATTCCAAAATCTTCTCATCAATATCAGCTAAAAACTGTTCAAATTCTTCTTCTGTTGTAATCTCTTTGGTCGAAGATGCTCGCTTATTTGACCAAGGGGATGCAACCAGTTGATCTGGACCAGGTGAATTACTTACTGAGAGTGATTGTGTTGCAGGCACATTCATAAGAAATAAAGATTGAGAAGCTGGTGATTTGGTTGGAGTGCTAAAAGAATGGAATTTGCTCCCACCACTGCTATTCGACTTATCGCTGCTGCCTCGAGATGAGCGACTGGAACTGACCATTGGCTGATGAAGGGGAAAAAGCAGACTTGAAGAAGATGTTGAACTGGACTTGGTTATTGAAGGTTTCTTAGAAGACTCTGACACAACCTGCTCACTCTTTGGCCTGATTCCCAGTAGCCCTAACTGTCGATTCGTAAGGTGCATCTGCTCATCTAGCCCTTTCGATTGAGTATCAACTGTAACGCCTGTAGTAATTTTTATTCTCCACATGGAAACAGCTTTGGCAAGAGCAATTACTGCTCCCATTAATATTAAACCCAACACAATCTGTATCACTTTTGCGAAGATATCTGAGAAAAGTATTGGATGATTTTAAAAATAAGCTATGGCAGTGAGAATGATGAGCATACATAAAAAAGAGATTGAATTACTTACATGCAACCCCTTGGGAGAAAAATCCGAGTTTCAAACTGTCAATAACCCCATTTTCCCTGATACAAGTAAATATGAACATTGATCAAACAAGATCAGCCATATAACAACCAAACTCAATATATCATTTTGAAAAATGATCTTCTTCAGATCTATATTAGAATTTCAAGAATTACTGTAAACAAACAAAATAGTGACAGCTAACATATAATGGTTTATTTAAGAGCATAGTTCAATTCTACAACATAGTTATCACGACTTTCCGTAATTCTAACCAAGGCATCCACTAGATGCCTAAGCAATAATAAACAACCTACCCACTAATTGCTTATAGCCTTATTATGAATGCTAGACACTCCAAAATCTCTCAACATACAAAATCCAATAATCAATTATCGATCTTCAATCCATTCAATAGGTTTTAAACCCCTTCGGCCATTAAATTATATTTCTTAATTGGATTAGTACATAAACGCAATGAAACCAACCCTCTATAGTCGACTATCAACTAATTATACTAGATGCATATGTGCAATTGAGTGACTAAAACACCTAAGATTTCCCCATCGAAATCATAACATGCAATTACTGTGTACATAAAGAACTCGCACACAAACATCAAACAAACAGAAACGTTGCTGCCACATAGTCAGATAGATACACAGATTCATATACGAAAATGCAATTATACGCTAGGTGAACTAATAATACTAGAAGCAATCAACTATAACAAATACATATATAAACATACAACACACAGTACATTCCTCAACTCAATTTAAATCATACCACACACTCACCCTAGCTCATATATATAATGCTGCTACATAATGAGATACTTAGATTCACAAATTGAAAATATATAAAGAGAGAGGGAGAGGGAGAGAGAGGGGGGAGAGGGAGGGAAATGTATTTACAAGCCCAAATTGAGAGAGAGAGAGAGAGAGAGAGAGAGAGAGAGAGAGAGAGGGAGAGGGAGAGGGAGAGGGGGGGAGGGAGAGAGAGAGAGAGAGAGAGAGAGAGAGAGAGAGAGAGAGAGATGGATGTACCTGGCAATGAGAGAGAGGAGAGAGAAGGCGGAAGCAGTAGAGAGAGAAAGTATGATTAAAAAAGTGTATTTAGAAGGACGGAGACTTGTTGTATTGAGTGCGGCGGAGAGAGCTGGGTTCCGATACACCGCGAACTTCACTCCCTTCTCCATTCCCTTCCCCCCTCACTTGTACTATATCTCTCTATATGTATGTAAACGTTGTGTGTTTATTCTGCCATTGATGAGGCTTCTTTACACAATTTTATCAAGTAGTAGCAGCAGAACAAGTTTTAGGGCTTGTTTTTTAAGCTCCTCAACCTCAACAAACGGACGGACGGAGGGATAAAAACCCAAAATTACCCCCTTTTAATAGACAGGCTTGCGTTTGTTTTTAATTGCTCGGACATAGATAACTGATGAAAATAAATTAATTATTATTAAATAGAAAACTCAAAATGACTCGCAATAAAAGATGTAAAATACATATATCCTCTCTATTTCAAATTTGTAATCTACTAGTTTAAAATCTCTGCGATGCACAAATTTTTTTAATTTTTTTTAATTTTTTTCATTAATTTAAATTAATTTTTTAAAACATGAATTTTAGAAGCTTAAATTTTTTAATTAGATGATTTGATAATAATTATATACTCCATATGTCCCTCTCATTTCTTTACACTTTCCTTTTTGTGCCGTCCCATCAATTCTTTACGTAACCAAAAATAGTTCTCACTTTTAACAATAAAATACATTATTATATCTACTACTTCACTCCACTTTTTCAACACTATTACACCCACTACTTCACTTATTTTAACAATAAAATCACTATTACACCCACTATTTCATTTATTTTAATAATATTACACCCACTATCCTTGGTCTCCGTGCCCAAACCAAATGTAAAGAATTGGCCGGGACGGAGGGAGTAAATGTTATTTGTGATATTTCTAGAAAGAGATGGATTTTAGTTAAAAAATATATAAAAGATGATAGGTTTTAGTTGAAAAAAGTAATCGATTAATTCTTAGTAATTATAAATTTATTATTTTATTTTATTAAATAGAATGTCGTTGATATAATTGGAAAATGAGAGGTCTTGGTTAGAGAAAATAAAAAAGGTAACATGTTTTGGTGAAAAAGGTAAATTAGTAATTATAATTTAATAATGTTATTTTACTAAATAAAATTGCTTTTAGAAAATGAGAAATTAATGTTGTCCGTGATATTTCTAGAAAAAATGGATTTTAATTAGAAAATATAGAAAAGATGATACGTTTTACCTAAAAAAGGTAATCAGTTAATTATTAGTATTATAATATTATTATTTTAATAGAACTGCCCGAGATATAATTGGAAAACGAGAGATTTTAGTTAGAGAAAAAATAAAATGTAACGTGTTTTGGCTGAAAAAGGTAATTGATTAGTTAATAGTAATTATAATATAATTATGTTATTTTATCAAACAAAATTGGAAAATTTTAGTTAAATAAAATATAAATGATATTGTGTTTTACCTGAAAAGGTAAATTAATTGGGGTGAAAAACAAAAATACCCACCATTTTATTCCACTTGCCCAAAATACCTTTCTGCACGAGCCTCCGCCCTTTTTACCCACGGACCACGCATGTCTCACATGCGTACACAGGTCACGCATGTCTGACATGCGTGGTCTTTATAAAAGTGAAGTGTGGCAGCATATGTTTAGCTGGGATACGCATTCTAGAAATGCGTAACTGCAGACACGCATTCTAGAAATGCGTAACCCCAGCACTGTTCATCGTCTTCACATACGTGAACGGGGGACGACTTTCAGGCGAGTTTTGCACAAAATCCGGCCAGCTTCGTTCAGTCCTTTCCAAGTTTCTAGCACACACATACCATACATCAAAACGTTCGTCTTTTCCACCTCTACAAGTGTATACCATTCGATTTTTGTTTCTTTCGCCGGATTTTAAAACCCCAAAACCAAGCTCATTTCCGATACAATTTTCCTATAAGTTCTTACACGCCCCTGCGGGGCCAAACACTAGCAAATCGATGGATCAAAATGAAGAGGAAGCTCTGGGCTTCGTTTTGATATCATAATCAGTAACGGAGGTTGCCGGAATGTCATGGACGGTGAAGATGAACCGGAGAGGCGAAAAATCGCCTCAGAAAGACGCCGACCAGTCATTCGAAATAATGACGCATGATGACGTCATTGCGCATTCTGTGAATGCGTTACTTGAGATACGCATTATCAAAATGCGTAACCCAGGCAACGCATTCCCAGAATGCGTAGCCCGTGGGTAATTTGGGCGGAAACTCTCGCACATCGGTATTTTGGGCAGGGGTCAAGCAAAAGTGGTGTTGGGCATTATTTCAATTAATTAGTTATTGAAAAATATAGAAGGTAATATGTTTAACCTGAAAAAGGAAATTGACTAATTAGTATGATGGATTTTTTCTGTAATTAAGTAAGGGTAAATAAGTAAAATTAATAGGTACCGTACCCACGAACAAACTTTTAATGTTTCGGCTATTATATAATAGTATAGATTTTCAAAAAATTACGTATATTAAGAAAATCAAATATTAATAATCTAATTTCATATATATCCATATTTATTGCGTTGGTTAGAAAAATAAATACATAAAATCAATCTTGAAAATCAAAACTCAAACATAATATGGGAAGTTTAAGTGCCTGTTTGGGAAAACTTTTTTTAATGACTTATTGACTTATTTTCAGGTAAAATTTTTATATTTTAATAATTTTTTTTATACAAGTATTTAATGTATGTTTGAGATTCAATAAGTTGGAAAATAAGTTGGAAATTTATGAATCTCTAACTTTGTCTTAAAATAAGTTGACTTATTCTGGAAAAAAGTTCCCCCAAACACCCCCTAAATAAGAAATTATCATGAAATTAAAATTGAGAGAACTATTTTAAAGAAAGTAAACCAAAAGGCAAACCATAAATTACAAATGCATCATTTTTAGGCATTATTGCAGTTAATGGTAATCAAACTAATTATATCCATATATACCATACTATTATAAGCAAATTAGGGTATATTTGGTTGGTTGGTAGTATGGTCATTTTATTTGGCACACTCAATAACAATCGTTAGATTTTAAGATAAATAAATGAGAATTGTTGGATCTAATGCTAAAAGAATATTCATTTTCTAATATTTGAAATACTTTTATAGTTTCTAAGTTTGAATCCCACCAAAAATATATCTCTATTAAACATATATATTATTTTATAAACTACTATAACAAGTTTAAGAATCAATTCCCGTCAACAACATATTATTAATTAAAACACTATCGTTAAAAATACCATCAAACATGTATTATAATATTTTATTATCTTCTATAATCTATTTTCCTCCTAATTAAAAAATATATCTGAACATGAGATTAAAAATTTTAAAAAATATTTTAATAATAAAATATACAACTTAAAATTTTAATAATAAAATATAATTTAAAAAATTTACAAGCAACCGTGCATTACACGGGTTATACGCTAGTACTAATTTATAATGGCAAAATATGATTTATTTTTAGTTTGGTTCGCATCTTAATTTTGTTTATTTCTTTCGATTTTAGTCGTTAAACTTTTCAAACTAAGTACACGAAAATTGTTAAATTAAAAAGTAAATGTTAATTTATACAAAAAATTAGAGTTCAAATCCGTCAACAACAAAAAATTATAAATTACTTCTAAAATATAAATAAAACAAAAATTACATCTTCAAAAAACTATTTTAAGGATAAAAACATCAAAAAAAAAAATTAAAAAGTTGAAATTTTAAATAAAAACAAATATAAAAGTAACCAATTAAATATGAAAACACAACTAATGGTATACTTTTTTCCCCTAATTTTACTGTTTTATCTGCTATTTTATGATCAAATTCATTAAATTTAGTTGAAAACTAAAAAACAAATACCCTTTTACTTTTGTACTTTTTACATATTTAAATGGTGTCTTTTTCATTTTTGGCTTACTAAAGATATGAGATATCCTTGTATTTTAAAATTTACGTTATTAACCCATTTCGTTAAACAAACATTAAAATTTAAGTAAGTGATTTCATTAGCTGTTCAAAAAAATATTTTTTTTGCATTTTCAACATCCGTAACAATTTATTACATTTAAAAATGGGTGAGTGCCCTAAATACTAATTTTTAATCATCTCTAACCAAAATACCCACGGCGCTGAAGTATCGGCCAAAATGCCCAGCACATACGCCTCTGCAAGAGGCGTAGCTTCTATTACGCCTACAGAAATAACGTATCAGGAGGATACGCCACAAAAGGCAATGAAAATTGTACATGACACGCATCTGAAACATGCGTATCAGGAGATACGCATGTACAAACGGCGTAGATGACGTCATCTCTGACGTCAGCATACGCAACTGAAGCATGCGTATCAGTACATACGCATGTGCAAACGACGTATCTCATGTCTGGTCGTCATCTCCACACTGCCCAAACGAAGACGATTCCGGCAAGATTTTTCTTTCTATTCATCCATTCATACCACAAACTTTCTATTAACGTTCTATATACCAATAGAATCGCAATTCGATTCTCTACACATCCATACCAATTTTATTACGTTTGTTTTGCCGGATTAGAAACACCCAAATTCACCTCCTTTTCCGATTTGTTTTTCCGACTACCTTCGTACACGCCCCTGCGGGGTCGCCGGAGAGAAACTGATCAATGGAGGATGAAGTAGATGAGCAGCTGATCATGTGGTGGTGTTTTCGAGTGTGGAGAGATGCGAAAGAGAGAGATCGAGGGAAAAGAAAAAAATGGCAAAAGTCGTCGGCAGGGAAGAGTCTCGCTTTATGGCAAGTTTGAAGTTTTTCTGGAGAGCTACAGTAACTCGGATACGCCGATTGGAACGGCGTATCCCGTAGGCAGTCTGGGCGAAACTTTGAAAATCGGGTACTTTGATTAGGGGGTAGGGAAAAATTGTGTATTTTGGGCATTCTTTCTTTAAAAACATAATCAAATTATTTGAATAAAACATAGTTTAAATTTTTTGGAAAAGAACTTACTTGATTTCTATATTGTCACTGTCTTATTAGTTTTTTCAACTAATACCATTAATTATTTGACTTCTACGTATAGTATCCTTATTTTTTAACGTTAATCTAATATTTAGGTATCGGAATGGTGTGATATGTATGAAATATAAAACAAAAAACAAGAATAACTCTAGTAATTCAAAAATACGAAATGACACCACTTGAAAAAGTAATGAATAGTAGGGTTGAAATTTTGGAAAAAAACATTATTACAAAAATTGAAAAAAAAATTCTAAAATATATTAAATATAATTTCAAATAATATACTACTTCCTTCTCACTTCAAATGGCTTATTTGACTTTTCAATGATCAAAATTTTTAAGTTTGATTGGAAATTACATATTACATAATTGCAAAAAGCAACAAAATGTCTATTATTGAAAAATATTTAATTTTCTTTAAAATGTATTTTTCAAATTTTTAAAATTATAAATATATACTCCATTTGTCTGAAAATACTAGTCTATTTAACTTTTTGAACGTATTTTAAACTGTATAAAGATGATAATTGTACATGTTTTTTTGCATAAAAATTTAAACACTAAACTTGTGTTCACAAAAAGAAAATTCGAAAAAAAATTGCAAAGCTATCTTTTTTTGCACATTAGAATGCATTTTAAAAAATTCAAAGAAACTAGTATTTTAAGACGGAAAAAGTATCTTTAATTTTCAATTAAAGTTAAATAAATTTGATCATTAAAAAACCAAGTGAGTTATTTGAAGTGGAATAGAAGAAACAATATTTATAATTCATTCATCATATTTATACGTTCATTTAATTTTTTACACATAATATAAAGTATATAAAAAAGATATTTTCACTTATTATTTTTTGTATTTTCTTTTTAAATAAAAATATAAGTTATAAACTTCTAATTTAAACACGAAAATCTTAAAAATAACAAATCAAAAAACCTTTTTATGCTACTTAAATTATGTAAATAAAAGATCAAAAGGATGAGTAAAATAGGAAAAAGGAAGTAACTTTTTTCGATTATTTATTACTTATATATAATGGTGGGATCAACTACAAACTTTTTAAAATACAAACCTACAAACTTTTTAGAGCCATTGGATTAAAATATCTAATGGTGGAGATTGTATTAAAATTTATATGAGTAGGGGTACTCTTATGGTAACTTCCTTTTGATTTTTATAAACGTATATAAACGAAAAATATTTTGTTTTTATCTATTATTTGGTTGAGGCGAGTTTGCGAGAGACGTTCGAAAGAGCGAGAGCGTGAACGAGAGAGAAAACATCGGCAAACGGCGTTAGGTTGTGAAACGTCGGTGAACGAAGGTAAATTGAGCTAATTTGAGTTTGTTATCTTCGTTTATTGTGTTTTGTAACTGAATTTTTTTGTTTTTTCCTATTTTTTTTCCATGTTTTGCTTCGATTGTACGTATATGTGTGTGCATAGGTTAAATATATTGATTTTGATTTATATAAATATTTAGTTTAAAGTAGTTTATTTTGCTTTTCTCGTTTGTTAACAATTATCTGATTTTGTTTTTGCTGTTGAAGACATAAATTTGCTTGAATTCCATGTTCCAGTGTTAGTTTCTCATTGAATTGTGATATGGAGAAAAATTCAGGTATTTTCTCTCCCGGTTTTTAATTTTACGTTATTAATGTTGAATCATAGTTCATATACGTTGAACTTTTGTTGTAGTTTTAGTTTTGTTTAATTTGTACGATTTTGTTGAACTTTTGTTTTTTTTGTTACGTTAGAGTTATTTTGGTGTTGTTGAACTGTATTTATAGTTTTGTTCAATTCTTCATCTATTTTTTTGAACGTTTGTGATTGTGTAAGATTTTTCATTATTTATGTTGAATCGTAGTTCATATACGTTGAACTTTTGTTGTAGTTTTGTTTAATTTGTACAATCTTGTTGAAGTTTTGTGTTTTTATGCAACGGTATAGTTATTTTGGCATTGTTAATGAATTAGTTTTGTCTGGTGTTTACTATCCTAATTTTGGGTATACAATACGTATGTTCAACATAATTGAATCAACGTTCAACAAAACTAATCCATATGGGATTCACTATTTAATCTTTTGGATATAGAAAATTTAATCAATGAATGAATAAATATAACAAATATTCAACATAGTAAAAATGTGTTAAATATAACTAATAATCAACACAATAAAAATTCTTTCATTTCATACAAAAAATATATAAATTTATGCATTGTTTTCTTCTTATTGTTCTTCTTGTTACTGTAAATATCGCCTTTAATTTACTGTAAATATCGCCTTTAAGTTACTATGAAGATCATTAGAACAAAACCTATGACATTTTGCTAAATAACTATATAAAGAGGCAAGTTGGTTTTTAACAGACTTCTGAAGAATTGAACAGAAACATGCGCAAAATATGAGCATTAGTACTTCGTAGTGCTACTAGCCTATTACTCAGATACAAAAAGCAAAAGAGAGTCAGAGAACTCGGCATGTTATGTAAACCAAAAGATGTATAATGTAATACTTGTGTAATTAAAAACTTACCACTTAATGAGGCCATCGAAGCAGTCGCGCAACATATACATGATGAATCTGCTTACTCTCAATATATCCAAACCCCAATCTTTTGTCATCTTCGTAAGCACTTATCCCCCATTTCTTTCCATATGAGTTTCGGTACATAAATTTCAAGATTCCATTAACTACTCTTCAACCAACCAATACAAGTGCATGTCCTAGTGATGGTTTTACTTTTTCTTCCACTCTTGCTGCGACGAGATTTATTCATCTGATGAGATTCAATTTTCTCGAAAATCTTACGTCCACCTAATTTTCCAGCAGGATCAAGAAAGGCTGTCATTGGCATCTCCACAAAAACCCCTCCACGGTACAAAATGCAACGTCTTAACCTATTTTCAAAATCAGGCGAATCATGGCCAAATCCTTCACTAAAATGGAGGTAATACCTAGGAGCAGTCTGCATGAAAAAATTTAAAGAATTAAATCGAAAAATAAGGCAAAAACAGGGACAGTGGTGCACGATTACTTAAAACTTACTCGTGGTGATTCCTTGACACCAACCACTAAATTGTTACTAGTCGGAAAACCATGATGATGCAGATTATGAAGCACTTCTGTAAATGTCTAATAAACCTCTTCAAAACTTTCAAAAACATCTACCAAGTATGGCAAAGAAATCTGAGGCACCAGATAGTCTGAAACGAACTTTTCATTGATATTCAGTTGGAGGTTGATGAAGCTGAACAAATAAAAGTAGTTGTCAGGTGAGAAGGATCTAGGAGACTCCAGGTGGTAAGTTGTTGCTAGGTGTAACAAGTGAGAAATAAGTAGGACCTAGTGGAGGTATAAAGAATAAGGAATGCAGGAGAGATTGTGAGGAAATTATTGTTTGACTTGTTCTTTCTGTTCTGCTCTAAACAGCGAATTCTGAGACCAGGCATCAACAATAGTGATAGATACTTTAATTCCTACCCCATGTTTCCTAAATCCAGATGTACCCCAAATCCATATTAATCATCATTGCCTATAATCCTAACGTTTTTTACAAGAAATAAGATTAAGAAATAACGAGCAAAGTAAAACAAATTTTAATTTCATTCCTAGTTTAGATTCAAAACTTATACACATTGTTGTCCAAAAGGCATACAACATTAAATAACAAAATAGAGATGAAATGCATATGTACCACCAACTTGCTCGACGGTCAATAGAAGTGGAGATTCGCCATCCTCCTAGGACTTCAAGCAGTGACGATGTGGGTATACCCACGAGAACTCCAGATCATCAATCGAAACCCTACCCTCAACCTCCTTCCTCAACTTTCTAGACAAAAATGTTATGTCTAATACGTCAGCATCTAAAATTCTTCTTCTTGCCTCTAATTCTGGATGAATATCGAGCTGAAATTCATCTTCTGGTTTGACTCCAGGTCCGTCTTTGGGTTCGACTTCATGTTCGTCTTTGGGTTCGAGTGCTCCAGGTTCGTCTTTGGGTTCGACTCCAGGTTCATCGTTGGGTTTAACTCCAGGTTCCTCTTGTTCCGCCATGGTTAATCTTGTTCCGCCATGGTTAATCCATTGCTAATATAAGAAGTTAACAGATGTTTAGTATTAAAATGATATTTGGAGGTATTCAGTCACAATTCATAACCTATATCACCGACAAATTTACTAATTTTAGTCCACAGTGAGAAACCTTAACCCTAATCAAACAAAAATTCATGATTTCTTAAACAATTAAATGTACAGATTTAAATCTGGACACACACACACATATAAAAAAACTATAGCAGGGTGCCTGAAATGGAAGAATCAACAAAAGTGATGAAATTAAATACAAATACAAATTACAGCTTGATTCTGGTACCTGAAATCGAAAAGATGAGGTGATTAATTAATAATAAATGAAACGGAGCTTCAGATTAGGGTTTTGAAGGTTTAGCATGTTCCACTTTTGTGTATGTCCCCCTTTACTATTTGTTTCTGTCTCCAACAAATAGTTTTGTCCTAATTGTATATTAGTACTTTTTATGGGTACATGAACTAGATAGTTCAAGAATTACTGGATAGTTCAAGAGACAAAAATAAAGAGGTGTATTTGATTTTTCTGTTTTAGTTGTACCGTTAGAAGTGTAAAATAATTGGGATCTTTGGGAACAATTGATGATTTCAATGAAGTTATGGTTCCAATAATCCAATATATTGAAATCAATGTTGAACGCTTTTTTTCATTTAAACGTTTTTAAAACACATTTTCCGCTAGACTTCAATAATCCACCATTGGGATTTAAAAACATTTTTTTTTATTTGTTTAGGTATAGATTATGTATGTTCAATATCGTTGAACCAATGTTCAACAAAACAAATACCTCTAGGGTTCACTAGTCCATCTTTTGGGTATAGAGAATTTCATTTTTTTTAAACGTTTTATTTTTTTATTAATCATTTCCCTCTGGGGTTCAATAATCGATCTTTGGGGTTTAGAAATATTTCTTTTTTATTTAATCTTTTATTGTTAATGAATTAGTTTTGTCTGTTTACTACTGTAATGTTTGGGTATACAATACGTATGTTCAACATAATTGAATCCACGTTCAATAAAACTAATTCACCTGAGATTCACTATTTCATCTTTTGGTTATAAAAAATTTAATCAATATATAAATATAACTAATATTCAACATAGTAAAAAATGTGTTAAATTTTACTAATATTCAACACGGTATTTTTTTTCCATTTCATACAAAAAATAAATAAATTTATGCATTGTTTTCTTCTTCTTGTTCTCGTGGATTTTGTTGAATAAGAGGTATTTCTTCAAGTTGTGCTATAAATGGCCCACATCCCATATCAAAATTTAGTAATTGTTGTAAATATGGACACCAGGTTGCACAAAAGAAGTAAGTGTTTCTCTATGGAGCAGACCATCTTTTGCCAAGAAGACAGCAACAACTTTGGCTTCAGTCGTTATGCAGTTAAAATCAACTTTCAATGATTTGTTTCGTTTTAGAGCAAGGATTTGATCAGTAGCTATTTTAAAGTTATTCCAACCAATTTCTAGTATATCATCTCTTGTTACCTCCAAATAAATATCAGCGTTGTCAGTCTCAACAAAAAAATTTATGCATTCGCTATCTTTCGTTGTAATCATGGCCTTATGTATTGCCCAAAATTTAACGTCGAAGAATGACATTCCTGTAATTGGTCCAGTATATACTTCGATAACATTTCCATTTGAGTTGCAAAGAACTATACCTATTGATACTTTACGAAGCCTCCTTGATTGTAATATATGTACATTAACCTTGAAGCATTCTGGGTTTGGTGGAATCCAGTAATCCACTGTAGCCATTTGAATGTGTTGCTTTTCTTTTCATTTTTTTGTGATGTTTTTTGTTTTTGACAGTGAAAAATACATTTTAGAATAACAAGGTTTGAAAATGCACACCTAGAGGGGGGTGAATAGGTGTAAATGGCTAACTATATTCAACTAAGTCTGATTTTAAAAATTACCAGAAACAGCTTACTGATTTCGTTTTATGCAGAGACAAATAGTAAGCTGAATGTAAACAGTATGCTGAATGTAAAGATAACAAGTACAGTAAAATGCATAAACAGTAAGTTAAATGCAAGCAGTAAGTAAAGAGTAGAAAATAAAGAACACAGAGACTTTTAGCCAGGTTCGACCCCTAACCCCTATCGTCTACGTCCTGGTCCCTTACCAACTTGGTAAAGGAATATATTATTGATCACTGAAATAAACCAATTACAAGATACAACAATATATCTCCCTCAATACCCAGCTGTTGACAAATGGCGTGCTGAACTCCTGTTTCTGAACTTGCTCTCTAAGCTATACTTCCCAAGTATACTTCTCTAGCAACGATCACCAAACCCTAGTTCCCAAGCCAACTTGTCCAACAACTAAACCTTACAAATCGAACAATACAATCAATAGATGAATACAACTCAACTATGAACTCTATAAGATATAACACATATGAATATATTAAGAGCTCGAGAGAATCAAAAGAATATAGCAATGAAAAACCGAGTTGTTTGAAATCTTGTGTGCTTGACAGTTTTCTCTGAATTGTTATTAGCGAATGAACACAAGAACAAGTTTATAAAGCTTCACACCAACGTTCAGAAAATCAATCACCAATTATTCGAATGATTCTGAAATCAATTTCTAACGTTCAATTGGTTAGAGATTTTACAAACGTTCTTGTGAACGTTAGACAGAAGGTTTGAAAGAGATGAAAGGATTGAAAGCTTAACCTTCTGATTTGTATAGATATAAAAACGTGTATAGGAGATTTGAAAGAAAGAAATCTTTTAAATAAGGAAACTCCTATAAGTTTTATGATTTTGTTTTAAAGAAAGATATTTGAAAAGATTTGAGCTCTAGAATATATTATATACGTATTATATAATAAAGAGCCCTCATAATAGATTTCCTGAAATAAATTCTTGAGAATCGAACTTGATCTTTATCTTCAGGAATTCTGGCAGTTGCAAATGGCTTGCTGTTTGTGACTGACTGTCAGAAATGGCTTGCTGTTTGTGAACTGTCAGTGTGCAATTGGCTTGCCAGACTCTCTCTGTTGTAATACCAAATGGCTTGCTGTTTGTATATTCTGTGTAAACAATCAGTAGGCTAATATACCCTGCAAAACCACGTTAGTACAATACAAGGATAACACGATGTTTTATATCAAACTACAATCAAATAGCTTGCTGAATGTGATCATCAAAACCATAGGAGTATCAATCTCCCCCTTTTTGATGATTACACAATATTTAGGAGAAATAAGAACTCCCCCTAAATCCCTGCATATTAGTACATTTTGATATAAAACAAATTCAAGATAAACAAGCATAATTAATCATATCCAAATCGCAAATCGAATATCTTGACCAAACAAGCAAATAAGTTCTCCTAAATTTCTCCCCCTTAATCCATCAAAAAACCATCAAAAGAATATTAGTCCAGGTCTGGAATAAGCATAGAGAAATAAATAAAAAAACAAATCATGGTAATGGCATATAAGCATTTCAGATACAAATGGTAAGCTAACGTTACCCATTCTGTGCTTGTCAGCTTGCTGACTACACAGTACACATGCCAAGCTCCATTCGTATGGCTGCAAATCTTTCTTCAGCCAATGGCTTTGTGAAGATATCTGCTAGTTGAACTTCAGTTGAGACAAATACCAACTCAATCTTCCCCTTTGCTGCATTATCTCTCAAGAAATGATGTCGAACGTCAATATGCTTTGTTCTTGAGTGATTCACAGGATTCTTGAAAGGCATATGACTCAGCCTATTTGTAGTTAGAGGATCCTAATCAACTTAAACCAAATTGTAATAAGTAAATATACATATGAACTGTCACAGGAATCTCAAGAAGTATTATCTGTCAGAAGAAATAAGAAAAGTCAATCTATAGTTTTGATGTCGTACACTGGAAGACGATTCAGTTATCTGATCAAGCCCCAGTATAGCATTGAAGCGAATGGATTCATTTGAACAGTGACAGAGATTTTTCGAGTGATAGTTTGAATGTCAGTTACAGTACAAGAGAATTGAGAGAAGAAATAAACCACAACCTAAAGTCAAAAGTGAAGAAGCATCATTGAAGTTAGTCGTTCATGAACCAGACAGTACATCGAACGTCAACACAAGTCAGTGGTAATTCTTTACTACCTTCAGTGGTTTGTAAGAATTAAATTAATTATTTATTGATTTAATTAAATTCATTTATAATTGATATAAATCATTTAGTTGATTTAATTAAATGAATTAATTCTAGAAGAATTAATTTATTTATTAAATTAATTATTGTATCAATTAAATGTGAATTGGATAATCATTAATTAATTAAATGGATCAATATGACTTAAAAGGAAAAGGATTGGATTATGTCTTGGTGAAGACAAAATCGATATGACCTAAATTATGTTTTACCGAGAAGCTTCAACATTATGTTTTACCGAGCAAATTCAGATTATGTCATACCGAGCCAAAATATCCTAATTAAGTCATACCGACCACCTACCAGCTGTTTTAGGTCATACCGAATTTTTATTAAGTCATACCGACCAGGTTTATGTCTTAATGGAGGTTTGTGTAAGTCTTAATGAAGAAAATTTAAGTCTTGGAAGCAGATTAAGTCATACTGGAGCAGTTAAATATCCTACAAAAAACTAGCAAGACTTGTTGCTGATATAAAAGAAAAAGACAGCAGATTATGTCATAACTGAAAAACACAGCAGAATATAATTCCATCCAGCAGATTTTCTCTCAAGAAACTCAAGAACACCAAAGCCTAAACAATTCCTAGAAATTCAAGTTCTTCATCTTTGTAATATTCTATCCGATAGAACTTGATTACTTGTGATTCTTGTACTACTAGCGAATTAAGTTTCCTAGTTCTTATCTTGATCATTATTAACTAAATTAGAAAAGTTCATGTCGAATTTTCTAACTAGTTATTAACATCTTGATAAGTTGTTATACTGATTTTGTAACACCACATCAAGTTAATATACAGTTATATTCAACTTGAAAATTGTGTTAAGTAATTCCGCACAAATTTGTCCTTGCTAAAATATTATCTAACGGACAAATTTCGATAAAAAGGTAAAGATTGTATTCAACCCCCCCTTCTATAATCTTATCGGACCTAACAATTCTTGGAGATATTGATAGCACTCGTGTTGTCACAATATATTGGAATCTTGTCACACTTGATATTAAAATCCATTAGGGTTTGAATCATCCATAAAATTTGAGAGCAACAACTACCAGCTGCTAGATATTCTCCTTCGGCCGTTGAAAGAGCAACAGAAGCTTGCTTTTTGCTTTGCCATGACACCAAACTTTGTCCAAGAAATGTACAAACACCACTTGTGCTCTTTCTATCAGTTTGAAACCCTGCATAATCTGCATCACTATACCCCACGAGATCAAAAGTATTTGTGATAGGATAGAACAAACCAAGATTGATAGTACCACTTAAATATTTAAAAATTCTTTTAACCGCATTTAAGTGAGACTCTTTAGGGTTGGATTGAAACCTTGCACAAACACAAACAATATACATGATATCAGGTCTTGAGGCAGTTAAGTATAATAGACTTCCAATCATACCTCTATACCTTTTGATATCCACATCCTTACCATTCTCATCTGCAAACAGCTTGCTGTTTTGAGTCATAGGAGTTGTTTTTGCTTTGACATCTTCGTAACCAAATCTTTTGAGCAGATTCTTTGTATACTTGGATTGATGCACATAAATACCATCATTGGTTTGCTTGATTTGGAGACCCAAGAAATAATTGAGTTCCCCCATCATGCTCATGTCAAATTCATTGTACATGCACTTAGAAAACCACTCACACATAGATTCATTAGTAGAACCGAATACAATATCATCCACATATATTTGTACAACAAGAATATCTTTACCATTTTGCTTTGTAAAAAATGTGGGATCCATATTACCTCGAGTGAATCCATTTTTGAGAAGAAACTTACTAAGCCTCTCATACCACGCTCTAGGGGCCTACCTTAAACCATATAATGCCTTCTTGAGCTTGTAAACATAATCATGAAACTTCTCATGTTCGAATCCAGGAGGCTGTTTGACATAGACTTCCTCATTCAGCACGCCATTTAGAAATGCGCTTTTTACGTCCATTTGATATAACTTGAATTTCTTGTAGCATGCATAAGCAAGAAGCATTCTGATTGATTCTAAACGAGCAACAGGAGCATATGTTTCATCAAAATCAATTCCTTCTTGTTGATTATAGCCTTGAGCCACGAGCCTTGCCTTATTTCGAGTGACAGTTCCAAACTCATCCACTTTGTTCTTGAACACCCATTTGGTTCCTATGATAGAAGCATCTTCTGGTGGCTTTACAAGTTCCCAAACATCACACCTCTCGAATTGGTTGAGTTCTTCTTGCATGGCCATGATCCAATTTTCGTCTTCTAATGCTTCCTTGATATTTTTGGGTTCTTCTTGAGCTAGAAAGGCAGCATAAGCACAAAAGTTTGCCTTTCCTCTCCTTGTTGTGATTCCATCTGAGATATTTCCAATAACAAGTTCTGGAGGATGGTTCTTTACTGTCCTTGTAGCCTTTGGTAGAGAATGTTGAGCAATTTCTTCGTGTGAAGTTAATCTGACCACTTCATCTTGCTGATTTGCAGTTCCAGCTTGCTGTTTTCCATTCTCAGTAGTGTTGTTGGCTTGCTGACTTCCAGTGACTTGAGGTAGTATGTTATCAGTTGTTTCACCTGCAAATTCTTCCTCATCTCTTGGCAGATCATTGTTAGGTTCTTGAAAAGTAACATCAATAGATTCTTCAACTATACGTTTATTTAAGTTATAAACTCTATAAGCTCTACTAGTTAAAGAATAACCAAGAAAAATAGCTTCATAAGATTTAGCATCGAATTTACCATCATTATCAATTGTCTTGAGCACAAAACACTTTGAGCCAAAGATTTTGAAGTAACTAATGTTTGGCTTCTTTTTCCTCAACAATTCATACGGAGTTTTGTTCAAAATAGGCCTGATTATGACTCCGTTCAACACATAGCATGCTGTATTCACTGCTTCTGCCCAAAAACTTCTAGGCAGCTTGCTTTCTTGCAATAAAGTCCTTGCTGTTTCTTGTAGTGACCTATTCTTCCTTTCTACCACTCCATTTTGTTGTGGAGTCCTTGGTGCAGAAAATTCATGTGTAATTCCTCTTTCTTCACAATAATCAATGAAGTCTTTGTTGAGAAATTCACCTCCTCTATCACTCCTTATACCTACAAGCCTTGTATTCAACTCCAATACTCTTGTAAGCTTCTGGACCAAATAAGTCCAAATGCATAAGCTCTAAGGGTTTAGAAGTAGATACCATTTTCTTTGATTTGTGAGTACTTCGAAGTTGTTTGCCCAATTGGCAAGCTGAACAGACTTCTATTTTGACATACTTTAGCTTGGGCAGCCCTCTCACTAGTTTCTTGCTTGACAACTTTCTGAGCAAATCCATGTGTGCATGTCCCAATCTTCTATGCCAAATATGTGGGTCATTATCTACTGCAGCCAAACAGCACGCTGTTTCCTGCATATCAAAGTCTAATACATATATATTTCCTTCCCTTCTAGCAACTAGGGGGATTTTGTTAGTACCAATAGTAATAATAGTTTTATCAATGGCAAAATCAACATAATGTCCATCATCAAATAATTGAGTGACACTAAGCAAGTTATAAGTAAGACCTTTGACATATTGAACTTTATCGATTGAAATATTACTATTACCAATAGAACCGGTACCAAGGATTTGAAGAGTTTTGCTATTCCCAATTGTCACTCTTCCACCCTTTTTCATTTTGAGATTCATAAACTGAGATTTGTCTCCACACATATGTCTTGTGCATCCACTGTCCAAGATCCATTGCTTTGACTTGACCTTAGCAGCAAGGCACATCTACAAAACAAACAAAAATAACTCAATGTTTTGGTACCCATATAGGTTTGGGTCCAGGCTGGTCAGTAGCAAGAATATATAAAGTATTTAAATCAAATTTCTTGATCCACATTTGGACCACTTTTGGGGTCTAATTTTGCTTGTTGTCATTCTGTCGGTAAGCTGTTTGTCTCCTGCTATTTGCATTCTGGTATGCTGTTTGTCGCCTGACTGGTCCATTCTGGTAAGCTGTTTGTCGCCTGACTGGTTCATTTTGGTAAGCTGTTTGTCGCCTGACTGGTCCATTTTGGTAAGCTGTTTTCACTTTATGATTTAATTGAACCACACAATGTCTTTCCAGATGTCCTTTTCCACCACATTTGTTGCATGTCTTCCAAGGCATAGAATAGTCATAGGGTAAGCCATTCCTTCCATCATATTTGAGCACCTTATCTTTCTTGTTGAAGTTTAGACCAACACCTTCTCTGACCAAAGGTACATTTGCCTTCTTCATCATTGTTTTTAAAGTGTCTTCACCTTGAACAAAAGTTTCCATGCCCTTCTTGAGATCTTTAACTTCTGTTTCTAGGAGGGTGATCACTTCAGCTTGCTGTTTGATGAGTTCAGCTTGCTGAACTCTCTTTTCAGCAGTTTTTGAGGATTCGGCTTGACTAGATTCCTTCATCTTGTATGATTCCAATGCTTTAGCTTTAGTTTTAACATCAGACCTTAGCTCTTTGATTTCTTCAGTCAAGGTCTTGTTTCTCTTTTCAAGTAGCTTGACATTAGCCTCTAAATGTCTGTTTTTAGTATTTAGTTCCTTGATCTCTGTAGCTTTACTAAATGAAGTTGAATCCCATTATTCCATTTTTGGCAACAGATCTTTTACCATTTTGGATAAATAAGCATTCTTATCAGTCAGCTTGCTGATTTCAGCCTTTATTGCCATGTGTTCTTCAATTGTAACACTATTTTGTTCCTGCATGGTTAGTGAATCTAACAAAGTATCATCTGAAGAAATATAATCATTAAAAGAGTTTACCTCACTAGGATCCTCTTCAGAATCAGTTTCAGCATACACTCCTTCTGAATTTCCTAGAACAGATTCATCTTCCATTCCAACAAGTGCTAAGTTCACCATCTCTTCACTTGAGTCATCACTGGAATCTGTATCATCATCACTCCAAGTCAGTAGAGCCTTTGATTTCTTCTTGTCCTTGAAAACAGTAGGCTGTTTTGACTTTAGTTTGTAGCAGTTCCTTTTATAATGGCCTGGCTTGCCACATTCGAAACAAGTTTCCTCCTTAGAGTCTTTTGAGCCTTTCTTGTTGTTGTAGAAACCACCTCTTTCCCTTTTCATCATATTTTTCTTTTCTATCAGCCTCTTGATCTTCTTTGAAATAAGTGCAAGTTCCTCATCAAAATCAGATTCATCATCAATGTCAATTGGCTTGCTGTTTTTAGAATGGAGAGCCATATTCTTCATCTTTTCTGTTGGAGCTTTAACACTTGAACTTCCCACCTGATTTCCATTTATCTTGCTTTCAAATTGCTCTAGCTCAGCAAATACGGCCAAGTGATCCATAGTATCAATAAGTGGTGAGGATTCCAAGGCAGTAACCTTAGCTTCGTAGATGAATGGTACTGCACTCAATACCTTCATATTGATTTCATCTTGTGGAATAGATTTTCCAAGCCTCTTTAGTGAATTTATAGTAACTTGAAACCGTGCTTGACTATCCTTGATAGTTTCACCTTCATTAAGCTTGAAATTCCCAAAGTCATTCATTAGCTTGCTAAGCTTCACCTTCTTTAGAGATTTCGAACCTTCATGATAAGTCCCCAAAGCATCCCACATTTCTTTTGCTGATTTGAGTGAAGATACTTTATCATATTCAGCCTGGTTTAAACCATTCATAAGAGAACTCCTTGCCTTTCCATTGTAGCCAAGTTTGATTAATTCATCCGGAGTGAGATCATCAACATCCTTTAGCTTGCCATCCTTATCAAGAAAGACATATGGACCTTTTTGCACAACTCTCAGAACTAATGGATCTCTGGATAAGTGAGTTTCCATGCTGCTTTTCCACCAGTGGTAGTTGTGTGTGCCATGAAGAAGTGGAGGCCTAAAATCAGATTTTCCTTCGGGATAGTTTTCAGCCATTATGATCGAATACTTTCCTGTTATAGAATTGTTAGTATACCAAAGCTCTGATACCAAATGAAAATGCACACCTAGAGGGGGGTGAATAGGTGTAAATGGCTAACTATATTCAACTAAGTCCGATTTTAAAAATTACCAGAAACAGCTTACTGATTTCGTTTTATGCAGAGACAAATGGTAATCTGAATGTAAACAGTATGCTGAATGTAAAGATAACAAGTACAGTAAAATGCATAAACAGTAAGCTAAATGCAAGCAGTAAGTAAAGAGTAGAAAATAAAGAACACAGAGACTTTTAGCCAGGTTCGACCCCTAACCCCTATGGTCCACGTCCTGGTCCCTTACCAACTTGGTAAAAGAATATATTATTGATCACTGAAATAAACCAATTACAAGATACAACAATATATCTCCCTCAATACCCAGCTGTTGACAAATGGCGTGCTGAACTCCTGTTTCTGAACTTGCTCTCTAAGCTATACTTCCCAAGTATACTTCTCTAGCAACGATCACCAAACCCTAGTTCCCAAGCCAACTTGTCCAACAACTAAACCTTACAAATCGAACCATACAATCAATAGATGAATACAACTCAACTATGAACTCTCTAAGATATAACACATATGAATATATTAAGAGCTCGAGAGAATCAAAAGAATATAGCAATGAAAAATCGAGTTGTTTGAAATCTTGTGTGCTTGAAAGTTTTCTCTGAATTGTTATTAGCGAATGAACACAAGAACAAGTTTATAAAGCTTCACACCAACGTTCAGAAAATCAATCACCAATTATTCGAACGATTCTGAAATCAATTTCTAACGTTCAATTGGTTAGAGATTTTACAAACGTTCTTGTGAACGTTAGACAGAAGGTTTGAAAGAGATGAAAGGATTGAAAGCTTAACCTTCTGATTTGTATAGATATAAAAACGCGTATAGGAGATTTGAAAGAAAGAAATCTTTTAAATAAGGGAACTCCTATAAGTTTATGATTTTGTTTTAAAGAAAGATATTTGAAAAGATTTGAGCTCTAGAATATATTATATACGTATTATATAATAAAGAGCCCTCACAATAGATTTCCTGAAATAAATCCTTGAGAATCGAACTTGATCTTTATCTTCAGGAATTCTGGCAGTTGCAAATGGCTTGCTGTTTGTGACTGACTGTCAGAAATGGTTTGCTATTTGTGAACTGTCAGTGTGCAATTGGCTTGCCAGACTCTCTCTGTTGTAATACCAAATGGCTTGCTGTTTGTATATTCTGTGTAAACAATCAGTAGGCTAATATACCCTGCAAAACCACGTTAGTACAATACAAGGATAACACGATGTTTTATATCAAACTACAATCAAATATCTTTCTGAATGTGATCATCAAAACCATAGGAGTATCAAGGTTTATATAGTATAATGCATCTGACTGTTCATTTTATTTGAAAAAATGAAAGATATTCGTAGTCAACAAAATTTATTTTGCAAGTTGTTGTTTTGTTAATGTTTATTGTAATTCTCAATAAATTGTTTGAATTTAATATCAAGTTTCAAAGTATTTCAAAATTCTTGAAATCAAGTAGTAATGAATATATGATTCAAAGTATGTGCAAAAAATATTATTATTTTATACTGTTGAATGATATGTTTTTCATGTTGAATGTACTTGTTTTCTGTATATCCCTATAAAATTTTAAAATAAAAAAAACT
The DNA here is from genome assembly GCA_036435485.1 of Saposhnikovia divaricata. NCBI lineage: Eukaryota > Viridiplantae > Streptophyta > Magnoliopsida > Apiales > Apiaceae > Saposhnikovia > Saposhnikovia divaricata. The sequence goes on along the minus strand of CM071594.1, from coordinate 44,784,906 downwards.
AAAAATCAACATATAATTTCAAACAAAACAAAAAACAATTCAACATAAAAAGGATTAGAGTTCAACAATTTAATAAATAATTTTAAGACGGAATATCAGAAGAGTTAAACATAAAAAACATAGTAGTTTAACATAGATTTAATTTAAGTAAAATTGAAACATAAACCATGCCTAGTTATCATTTTCATCATGTTCTTCTTGATCTTCCTCGTCTTCTTGGAGATACCTCATGTCAAAGTTCATTTTTCCTCAAGTTCACCAAATGGTTGTGTAAATTTATAGATCCCGTGTCTCCTTAACATTCCATGTGAAGCTAAGTAATATGCTGCTTTGTTTGCGTATGGGTGTGCAAATTTTACATCACAATTCCATTCTTCATCCATCTTGTATTTACGTATCTGTTCAACTCGATATGATATAGGATTATGATTATCGAAATCATCTCTAGTAACTTCATAAAATGCATCAGAATTGTCAGTTTCTAGAGTTACAATTTTACAATTCGTCTTTTTTGCTTCCACCATTGCTTTGTGGATAGTCCAAATTTCTACTTCAAGAAGGTTAAATGAAATTTCAATATCGAACACATCACGAACTGGTCCAGTAAATCCCTTGATCAGCCTTCCTTCATGGTCCCTGATTATTATTCCAATCGAAACCCTGTTATTATTTATTGGAGCCTGAGAAGTTATTGTATGAACATTAATTTTAAAGCAACCATTTTTTTGGAGGAATCCAGTTTTCACGATAAACCATTTTCGTTATGAAAAAATGTATAAGAACTTGATATGGGTATCATTGATTTAAATAGAAATGGTGTAGTTGGCAGTTGTGCTCCTTTATTTTCGTCAGTAACATTTAATTACCTACATTGTGGTTGGAAGTTGTTGATTCAATTGTTTCAAATTCAAATGCGATTACACTTTTGAATGTTTTGATTTTTTTGGAATTTGTAACTGCAACAAGCAAATGTAAACTTTTCATTAATAAAGTTAAAAAAATATTAAGAAAATTGAATAATTAAACTATAACCAGTATATTGAATAGTAGTGTTTTTGTTATTCAACATCGTTCAGTAAAAAAGAAAGATAGTTAAAGAAAATTATATAAAAGTAACATAAAATTTCATTCATAAATTATAATAAATTTCACAAAGGGATACAGGATTTGAAATTAAATAACAAAAAAAAAACAATGCATTAAAACTAAAATCCATCTTGTTCTTGTTGAACTTCAGGAACTTGTTGTTGAACCATAGGAACTGCTTGAAATTGTGGCATAACTGGTTCTCAACCCATATCAAGGTCCAACATCTCCTGTATATCAAGATATGTTGAATGTGAAAAACTTGTTGAATGTCATTAATGAAATTGTTGAAAAATATAAATATACTCAGTTCTATATAGATCTGAGAACAATCATTCAACAGCTTTATAGCTTCTATTCAACACTAGTTTCATGTTCAACAAGTTGAGAAAAGAGATTAAACATCCGTATAAATGTGAGCAACAAATTGTGGAACAGAAATAATGCCTCTGTTGAACTCTTTGAATAGAGCAGGTATGCACAATATGCATGTTGAATCTCTTTTGTTAAGCTGTTGAATGTGAACAACTTGTTGAATATTAGTAATAAAACTGTTGAAAAACATAAATGTACTCAGTTCAATATAGATCTGAGAGCATTCATTCAACAATTTTATAACTTTGATTCAACACGAGTTTCAGGTTCAACAAGTTGACAAAAGAGATTCAGCATCCGTATTGTGCATAAGTGTGATGTTCAAATAGTTTAACAAAGGCATTATTCGTGTTTAACAATTTGTTGCTCACATCTATAGATCTCATAACATGCAATAAATTGTTCAACATACTTCCAATCAAATTCAAAAAGTCTCCAAAACGTCAACAATATCCGTTTAATTATTCAGCAATGTTTTAACAGTATCGATGATTTCAAACACATTTAAAACATATTTAACATCTCAATTGAATGTTCAACAAAATAAAATGCAGTAATTTGAATACTACTACTTTTTCAGAAGGATGTCCCATTCGTTTATGGCACAATTCTATGGAAGAACTTACAGCTGAAACGGAATTAACATTCGAGATACATCGAAAATAATAATGCCCATCTCTTCGTTCACCTATTCCAATAACCTCCCTCGAATGAAGATCTTGTATAGCACATGTTTCAAAAGAAAATTGAACAAAACAATTCTGATCATCATTAAGTTGTGAAACAGAAATTAAACTACAAGTCAATTTGGGAACATAAAGAACCCGATTGAGACAAATTTTGTCCGAAAGTTGCACTATTCCCTCTTTGGTTGCTGCAACTTTTTCACCGTTAGGCAAACCAACCGGAAAAGACGTCACATCTTTAGGATTCTTCAAACAAGATAAATTTCAACATGATTTGAAGCACCAGTATCAATTATCCATCCTTTATCATCAGTTTTACTATTTAACTGATATGATGTTTTTTTTGAAACTTCAAAGCTTTTATTATTGGCAATCATTCACGATTACAACATGAAATTCAGGAGAGATATCAACATTCCTGATAATACGATCAGCAACATAATAGGATGCTCCATCAAGGAAGTGAGCAACACTATTGGCAGACCGTCTAATGAATAACAACGAAACAATAGATAACTCAACTAACAACTCCTTACAATCACTTATAATACTACCAAAGTACGAAAGCATCGGTAATGTACTACGAATGGATTGTACTACCGTAAGACTGTCTGTTTCCACTACCACTGCATGCCATTGCTTCCTCTTTAGCCAACTTAGAGCTTCTTTAACCCCCAACGCCTCAGCCAACTCCGGAGTCACTGCACCTTCTCGACAGCTCGTTATTGCCTCCAAAACACTCCCAGTATGGTCTCGAGCCACACATGAATAACTGTACGTACCTGCTTCAGCAAAGATGTATTTTTAAGACCACCGAAAGCTGTAATCAGTGATTGCGATTGTTTCTTCGAAAATCCGGGCAACACATGTTCTGTATCTTGATTTATATTTGCGGAAGTAAGGGTTATATGATCTGGCCCTGATACCATGTTAAGTAACCAACTCATCTAAAACTTGAGGTGTTAGAGGAAGGCCCAACTGGATCTTTATATTATATTCTAACACAATCGCGTATTCAACATAATCAAATACAGAAATTTGAATCGAAATACATATTCATGAACATGCAGTAAGAAATAGAGATTATTCGATTGATTATAATGAAGAAATAGTGAAGTATCACATGTTTCAGTAGGTTTCTCAGATTGAGATTGGATTCTCTGTGATCTTCGCACTAATTTTTTAGTCCAATGAACTGAAAAATTAGAATTTTTTCAGAAAGACGTGTTTAATCGATGATATCGACCTTGAACAACTGATCGGAGTACGCAAATAACGATTTTTTAGTATGTTAGGATTTGAATTGGGAAGACGAACAGTTAGAGTAGAGAAAGCAGTTGTGTTTGTGTGTATCATGTGTATAGGCAATAAAACGGTAGTGAATTGGAGTTTTTAATAAAAGTAAATGACTGCTTTAGAAAGGAACAAGAGAGTTAATTATAAAAATATTAGATGACATCAATGTTTTAATCTCAGCCCTCTATTTTTTAATCTAATGATTTTAAAAAATATGTATGATTTGCGTTTAAAAAAGTTTGTAGTGAAACTAGTCTCTTGCATGGTTATAAAAATCGGTAATCGGTATAAATCGGTTGAGGTACCGATTTAAGATTAATCGAGTAATCGGGGATTAACCGGAAGGATTAATCGGATTATTAATCGGATATTATAATGATATTTAATATATTAGTCTAATTTACAATAAAACATATCATTTTAAATAAATTCACAAGATTAATCGGATTTCAAAAATCGAATCAATTAACTACCTTACAGAGAATTAATCGGGAATTAATCGGCTACATCTGAAATTTTTAGAACCGTGGTCTCTTGTATATAAATCTTTGCCCCCTTGTGTATATTCTTTTTTCGTTAAAATTGGGTCACAAAAACTCAAATTGGACTGAGGGAGTACCGTACATTAACCTACTCTGCTTCTCCTTCCACCTCGTCTGTGCTAAACTTAAACGGTAAGTTTTTACTACAATTAGTTGTGTATAAGTTTATTATAAACCCTTGATTCATGACTATTGAAATTAGTTCTGTATCAATCATTTTGTTTATTGGGCTTTTCAATCTCTATTAAGTTTATGAAATGTAAAAATTTTATTTGATTTATGTTAAGCTCTGTTATTTGAGGAAATGCTTTTTAAACATAGCATATAAATTTGTTTTTTTTTGTTTGCATGTGTTTGTGTGTTAATTTTTACTTTGATTCTTGGAGGAGCTTTAGATGTATAGTTTTATAGCATTCTTTTATTGCAGAAGAGAATGACAGAATCTTGTTCGAGAAAGGTCGGTCGTGTTAAGAAAGATATAATTAGTGAGCTGCCTCGGAACATATAAGAAACTATTCTATGTTTTCTGCCAATAGAGGATGCTGTGAGAACCAGTTGCTTGTCAAAGAAATGGAGACATTGTTGGACTATGATTCCGCACCTAATCTTTGATAATGGATTCGCTTATCGAGTTTTGGGTGAGGAAGATGTTCCATACGATGAAAACAAAGACAAAGTGATGGCGTACGAATTTGTTAGTGTGATAAATAAAATTCTCCTACTCCACGGAGGTCCAATCCTCAAGTTTTCACTCTACATACCTAGAAATAATTGCAATTGCCAGATAATTCATGATTACATTGATCAGTGGATTCCGTTATTCTCCAGAAAGGGTCTCAAGCAACTAGTTCTAGATGACAGCGAGCTTGAATTTTTTACACGGCATCAGTTCTCTTCTTTAGACCTAAATCATTTGAGGCTTTTTACTTTTTCGATTCACTATAAATTTGCAAGATTTACGTATCTGACAAATCTTGAGCTAGTTGCTGTTTGTTGTGATTTCGAAGAAGCCATCTTTGATTGCCCCGTGCTTGAGAAGTTGACCTTGATAATTTGCTATGGACTCTGTCATACTAATTTCCGTGCTCCTAATCTCAAATGCCTGCTACAAGCAGACCACTGCATAAGTCCAGAATGTGTAGTTGGATTAGAAAACCTTACAGAATTTTCTTTCGTGTTGGGATGTAAATGTAAACGAGAAATGCCGAAGGAAACATCCATTCTGGTCAAGGTTCTCAGTAGTTTACATACAATTGAGAAGTTTTCTATAGGACAATATTTTATCGAGGTAATATTCAGATTTTTTTTATTTGTCTACTGCTACTTTTCATTAATCCCCAAGTGTTAATTGTTTGTGCTCTTCGTTTGCAACTTGTTTTAAAGTATTTGGCTGCAGGAGGTTCTCCAAATAAACTTCCTAAACCACTACCTTACCTAAAGACTCTAAATATCTGTGACATAAATTTCACTGATATGTCTGTGGTTTCTTGTTTGCTTTGTTTGATTCGGAGTGCTCCCAACTTGTGCAATCTAAATATCTCAGTGAGTCTCATACATAATATACTTCAAATATGTATTACTAGAGGTCTATAGCTACTGTCTAACACTTCTTAATTATCTTCTATCACTAGGGTAACCGTTACCTTTACGTAGAAGGAGATCTCAAGGATTTTTGGGAAGAAGATTATGAAGATTGTACTATAAATCATCTTCAAATTATCACGTTCAGTTACTTCAAAGGTCTCAGAGCTGAGTTAAAGCTCGTCAAGTTTCTACTTGCCCGCTCACCGTTGCTAAAAACGATGTCAATCCACCGTTGTCCAGCAATAGAAAATGGTGTAGCATTAACAATGGCAGAAGAGATGTTGCAATATTCTAGAGCTTCGTCAAGAGCAGAAATCAGACACTTGAAAAGCCCCATTGTAATCGGTGATTTTAATAGGGACCTTTGGGCCCTTTATGATATAGATTGTTAACCTTCTTGCACGTGTTTCGTTTCTCTTGTTGAGTATTGGTAAGAACATGAAAACATCCACATAATTTAACTTATCCTGAAAATTACACATCACATTTGCAGCAATCTTATGTGCTTTGATTCCATTTCACCAGAGTTCCTGAAGCTGAAGAATTGAACTCTAAGCTCTCCTTGAATGTAACAGTGAAGATTTTTTATCGTCTAGGGATTGAAGTTTGCACAGTTAGCAGTTTAGCATCATTTCCACTTCCTTTTCTACAGTAGTAAAAGAGAGAGTCCCTGTCCTGGCAGTACAAGGCTCACTTCACGCAATCCGAAGAGATTTTGCAGAAGTCCTTAGCTGAGGAACACAGTGTATGGGATCTTGTAGCCTCATGGTAACCAACTTCAAGTTAATCTTCTTCTTTAACAACCTCATTAGCAGCTGATGTATCAACAGATTCGCTAACGCTTCCTGAAAGAGCTGACTCACGCATGTTTCCTTTCCCGAGGGTGATTTCACTACCTGAGTACCTGGATCCTCATCTCTTGAGCATTATTCTAACTGGACAAGATCAAGTGACCAGTTGCTAGGATCTTTTTTTATTTGAAATTAAGGACATAAGTGCAGGTATGTATATATAGATGCAGAATATAGATTTGTGGAGATGATATGATCTAAATCAAAAAAGACCCAACTTTTATCGTATTACCAATCCGTGCATTTAGAAATTGGACTGGACTAAATCAAACAGATTTGTGTACTTAAATAATTTTGTAAGGACGAATTAATTTCTGGTTGCAAGCTGTGAACCAAAAAGTAAAAGCAATAACGTTACATATGATAATAATATATGCTTTTTGCAACGACATTCAGTGTGCAACATATTTTATTTTTTTTTGTTATAAAAAGATTTTATATGTAATTTGTAGGGAGGTTGTATACTTGTATCTGATTTCATATCTTCTAAGCTACTGAATGCTATACAATTATACACTCCATTGGGTAGGACTAAACAAATGGAGGACTATTCTTTGCCATGATCATAGTTACAAAGGCACACTATATATGTACACTTCTGATCATTATGCTCTCACAGAATGGTGCTTGGGCAGGCTGTTTTTGTTTTTCAAGACGGATTTTCCAGTCTAAGATAAAACCCAGATAGCTCTCTTGTCTAATATTGTTTTGGTGTTATGAATAGAAGTGTATCTATAAGAGCATTCAATGGTATTGGCTAAAAATGGTTAGCTAAATCAGATAAAATATTGATTATGTAAAATTTGCTGAACATGTAAGATGTTGTGCTCCAATGGTATATTGGCTATAATGTTTCATTATATTGTAAATATAGTATGTTATGTTGAGTCCCCTTCTAAAGAGGACCTCCTTAGAGAATATGAGAGAACCATATATTTTTTCTGATTCTACAATAGAACCACTTTTTTTTTTCCAAAAATATTTTTTTAAAAAAAAACAAATAAATTGACATCGCCACGTCACTGCTGACGTGGCACTGTCACGGCACCACTGTTAATGTGGCACTGCCACGTGGCACTACCACGTCATCACTGTTGGCGTGGCAGTGACACGTGGCAGTGCCACGTCATCATTGCTGACGTGGCAGTGCCACGCCATCAGTGACGTCATCATTGATGACGTGGCACTATCACGTTAGTAGTGATGACGTGGCAGCTGACGTCAACACTGCCACGTCAGCAGTGGTTCTGTTACAGAATCAGAATTTTTTTTTATAGAACAAAAAAAATTTGATACCAAAAATTAAAACTTTGATTCTACTATAGAATCATATAAAATTAGTAGTTCTCTCATATTCTCTATACAAGGAGGTCCTCTCTAGAATAATGGCCATGTTATTATTATTTCAGCTTGTTATAAATAGAATATAATTTTATAAGGTAACAAATCATATAAAATCTTCCTTACAGGTCTCTAGAGGTTGGCCAAATATAGCCAACGAAAAGAGATCATCTAAATTTTGCTAAGGGTAATATCGTGATTTTATTTTTTTTTTACATAATATTTATAGATTTTATTTATGGTATTATATGTTTGATTTTAACTTAGAGGTCTTGTGCATTGGAGATACTCTAACCTATCCTAATATATTATTAATGAAACATAATATTGGGTTATCTGACACTCTACGAACAAGAGATAGAATTATAGAAACAGACAGGTTATTTTAAGATGAACTGGGCAGACCCGGTTTGGTCAAATCACCATTCATCAGTATAGACTGGAATTTTATACGATCAAGTAGCTATCAAATGAGATACCGGTTTGTCATTTAGCCATATAAAATCATTTTTGCAAGATTTTTGCATTTGATTTCAATTTCTTAATATTATGTCCAGCGTTATTAGTAAATAAAACAATATCTTGTCCCACATCAAAGCATCTGGAATAAGATTGGATAATGTAGTGGTAAATCTCTAATTTCAGGATTCGATTATCGCTCACTTGAAGATATACTTCATATAAATCTAAGAACTTATTCAAAAAAAACGTGGGGCAATCTGTAGGAGAATGCAGTAATTTTTTTTTTGTTGACATTTAAATGGGTTGAAGAAACCAACCCAAAGAAGAAATATATTAAAATATATCACACCTCAATAAAGAGGAAAGTTCAAAACGAGGACAATAAGTCCAATTTAAAGAAAGCACAGAAGAATAAGCTTTTTTAGCTATCCAATGTGGTGGTGAGAATGCAGTATTAACTTGAGTATAATTATCGTACTTCGCAAAGGCACAATCTAATCCAAGGACAGGCACACAGATGTAAAACTATGCATTTTGTTAGAGTATGTGATTAGAGCATCACTGTGTCACATGAAGACATTCAGTTATAGGATCTCAGACATTTAACAACATTAATAAATTTGAGGAGGAGGAAGAGTATGTATCTTTTTATTAAAAATTACTATTTAATTGATTTTCATTGAAATCATTACTGTAATCACTTCGCGTTGAGATCACCTTTTTTATTGTATGCAATTTTGTAACTAAAATTTTCATCTAAAGATGATGTTTTGACTTGCAGAAAATTACCAACACTGTATGTACTAACTGAGTTTTTCAACAGAAAAGGAAAGTCGTCCCCGGTAGTAGGGATTTGGTGAAGAAGTCTGCTATGCAAATTGGATCTTAGCAGGGATTGACAATAGTGCTGGAGATTAAACACAATTTTGCTTAAAAACGTTGGTTTATAAAGGGATCTTACAATTACATATGTAAAGATATTAACACTCCCATACTTGTATAGTTGTACGTCTATATTACAAAACATCACCAGGAAACCAGCAAGTACGGATAAAGAAACGGAGAAAATTTTTATATTCGACCTGCAGAAGTAAAAACATTTAGTTAGCAAGATACTTGTATCTATAAATTCAACTGATCTTGAAGACGAGGTAGGATAAATTTAACTGAACTAGAAAATGAAATTGGACAACAGCTTACCATTAAATACATTTTTTGAGTTTCAACTATATTGATAGCTGCAGATATTTTCATACTGTTTCTACTTTGTGCACCTTGTTTCCAGGCCTCACTCAACAAGGGAAAACAGTTGTGCACTGGCCAAGTCCTTCACTCGGAATCCGAGTCAACAGAAAGACAGAGTCTCTGTCTTACAGAACGTCGTTGGCGAGGAAATGTGAACGGGCCCGATTCTTGCCTACTTGTGTTAGCGGATGTACTGCCGTTCGCAGGAAGATTAAAAGATCTATTGTCATTTGTATCAGAAAGCAAAGAGGCTGCAGAAACGGATGGGAATAGACATCAGAAACACGCATATCTCGGATCTTTGTCATCGGTAGGAAAGTGGAAGTTAGGGCAAACAGGATCATAAGACGCAAAACAATATATGTAGCAAGTCCTTGAAAGTGAAATTTGAAATAAACAATATACCAGGTCTCCAGGTCTTCTTCGGAAGAACACAAATATATGGAATAGATTGATATTTTCTAATATGAAAAGTTCAATTTTGGCCCAGTTTTTACAGTAGCTGTTTAATAGCATATACATATTCCAGGAAAGCAAACAGAACACAGAGAAGAAAGTATGAAAATGACAAACAAACAAGCCCATACCCGTGTTGCCCAATGAAGCCAAAGCACCTTCTTTAGAGCGTAATTGCTTCTGTGGATTTGATCCAGTTACAGCTGGAGGCTCATCACAAGCTCCGCCCCGACAATTCCCTATCCTCAGGGAAATCCAATCCCCTGTAGGAACACCGTTTGACATATTTGGTTGGTTGCCCATACCAGTCTGCGCTGCTGCATTTGAAGGCCTTGAAGATATGAAACTTTGATGAGAGGGATCATCACTACTAAACACTAAAGGATTATCAAGTAGGCTATCATTTATATCGGTTGTAGAATTATGAAGGGAAGAGTCGGGGAGAACAGAAGCTGAACCCGATGCAGTATCAGCATTTAGTGAGTAGCAATTCCCTGCGCCTGAGATGTCTGCTTCAGATCCAAATAACTGAAAAATAAGGCCTCCTTGATCACAAGAAGGTAAAGGCACCCCAAACTCACCATCATTATTATTAAAATATTCCAGGCATGAACCCCCTTCCGGACCCGGGCCAGAATTTCCGGGATAAGAATCAGATATTCCTTGTGCAGGAACGCCATATGTGAATCCAGCATTTGATCCATTGCTTTTATATATCGGGCTAGAAGAGACAATGAGTTCATTTTCTTCTTCAGAATCACTGAGAATAATAACATCTGCATCCCCTACTGGTACACTCTGAATTTGGTCTATGTTAGGGGGAACAGAGTCAAGCTCAATTGCATTGTTTGTCGAGAAATCAACGTTTATACCCCCTTCCTGATTGACACTGGGATCTTCACCATCCCTACCACTACCAGTAATACTGCTGCTCATAATAATATGACCATTGTTTTCTATGTTATCTTGTCCTCTATTCACAGAGGAGTCTCCTGGTTTGCTGACTTCCCAGATCCCATTTATGTTCTTCTTGATTCCAAGCTTCAAACCAGTACGACCTTCTGAAGTGCATTCGTGTTTGACTACTTTATTAACTTCAGACTTAGATGTAGCTTCCTTATCTGTCTGCATACAGAGACTGCCATCAGGGAAGTGCCAATGTGTAAGATCCCCAAGACACCTTCGTTCATTTACTGGCTTCACACGCCAAGAACCATCAGGCTTAACCTCAATCTCTGTTACATCTTCTCCACAAGTTCGCATCTTTGATTAGGGCAAACAAAACATTACAAAGATGTGTTACAAATTATAACCTGATCACACATGCAGTCAGAGCACTGACTTACCTTTGACGTAATGCGATTGAAATATGGGTCAATGATGACATTCTCCAAAGAATAATTTTTTAGACAAATGGGGCATTGCCACTGCAGACACATAAAAATGCTTGCTTAATCACAAAGCTGCCAACAGAATAACCATCTGAACTATGAACACCAAAAACTATTACTCATAGTTGCTTGCCTTCCTAGTTCGCTGGTTCATCTCCACAAAAACATCCAGATCAAAACATCCCATGTGCACGCATGGTTTAAATCTCCCAGCGGCCTTCATCCTTAAGCCACTCATCTGTATCCCATGTGCATGATTCAATGTCAGACATTACTTACACTCAATACATCACAATTATGAAATACTTCACACAAAGACTCTCTATTCTTAGCAAAAAAAAAAAACCTTGTTATTGCAATTACTCATGTCCAGTGCACACTGTTATAATATATTTAGAGATTCCCTTTATGCATGTTAAAATATTTAGTGACATATTTTAACAGCTGTTAGCAAAGTTCCAAATGTACTATAAACAAAAAAGGTGCAATTAAGGACCATCACTCATCCAATAGCATTTAGGTAAAAATAAATCATAAAGAGAAAAAAAACGCATGATGACCGTGAGTCAAAATTTAATGCTGCTAGAATCTCCTACACACATTTAACATGTACCCTCCCATTTTAGGGAAGCATAAAGAAAGTGTTTCACTCTTTCATATAATATAATGCCTTACAAAAATTACTCTATAAACATAAACAGAATAAGATTAACTGCACAAGTCAAGAATTGACATTTTCTAGGATCCAGGAACCAAAGTGTATGAATATATACTATGTTGCCCGAGCTCTTTCTTTCACCTTGTGTACCCATGTCAGACACTCGACAACCAGACATGGGTACGGACAGCTGACACTTGATTTTGGGTAAAGAACATGCAAAAAATCCAAAAAATATAAAAGGAAGAAGCAAAGCGAAGGTTTAATAATTACTGACATAATTCTGCAATAAAGGAAATGAAAACATCTATACAATTTGTGATTAGTTAGTTGCAAACATCCAAGCATATTTTTCCTTTCTTAATAATATGGGACTCTTTAAATCATAGCTACGCCATATGATGAAAAAAACTGTACAGCACAAGGAAAAGAAACCTTGAAGGAAAAGCAAATACAGAATATCCACATGTGCAACTGCCACAACAATCAAATTGAAACTACAAAAATGTAATATAAAGACAAGTGACGTGATCACAAAATACAAAACCCAACTACTTACAGGACAACACAGCTTCACCACTATAGAATCAGCAACAACTTCAAGATCACTATCACTATCAGCATTCTTTGTGGCATCTCCTCCACCAACGCAATGACGAACACGGGCAAGAGAATCTTCAAATCGCTCACCGTCACATTCCTTTGGAATCAGGCTGTGAATCTGTTAAAATAAAACAGAGAAGAATAAGACAACCACAAGACGCAAATAGCTAGGCAGATGTCTAAAAGAAAGAGCATTATCTACAGCCAGAGGCCAGAGCTAGACAGCTCAAAGAGTTCTGATCCTCTTGGTACGATGGCAATAAAGTTTACGAGGGACAAGATTCCTTTAACACAATATTCATATAACAGTAAAATAAAAATAGTGCAGCACAGGAAAGGCAGAAGTACAATACTGGCAAACAATGAGACCCCAACCAAAGAATCACCGCAAAAGCAGATGAACAATATCAAAATAGACGTTGATCACTTGAGAAAGGAGAATTAAGCTAAAAGTTGGATCAATTCATCAAATATAACAAGAAGCATAACCATCATACGCGAGCGCCAATATGTAAATGTGCAAAGTACCAGCTATGAGGTGGCTCCCCAGGCCTCCCCATATGCTGTAGCTTTCACTCCTTACAAACCTATATGTAACCCCCTCTTGGCATCTCCCAGAATTCTTACGAGGACCATGTCACAAGATTAAGGCTATCATGTCTAGCCTTAATTGCTCATCCACCTCCTCCGTAGCCTACCTTGACTCCTTACCGGCTTACCCTACCTTACGTATCCAGCAGAGACACCAGCCACACCAACTTATCACACGTCGGGAGCAATCTCTCAGAAAAAATAATATTGCAGGCAGTTTTCTTTGAAGTATAAAGGGCTTTCACCCAATCATACATACATTACAATTTCAACAAATTCAAATACATATGGAAACAAAAAATACATATACATCAAATATAATAAAAACACATGCATCGTATCAATTCTATCATGTTACAAGTATAAAAATATATGTTATATTCACTATAGTCAAGGGTAATATTTAGTTACTTAAACTACAATTTCTCTGTAAGTATTTTTTAAAAATTAATATTAAGTATAATTATCTTCTAGGCAATTCAATTAATTGTTTTTTAACGAAACATTTATCATGTAATTCAATAATCTAATAAAAACTTTATAATACTGTTAATCGTATAAATGATTAATAAACAATTTCTTTTTAAACATCAGTGTTGTTCAAGGCGCTTTTTTAAAATATGCGCCTTAAACAACACCGTTAAACATATTGTACTCCCTCATATTTCTTATTAAATTTTTATTCTCAAAAAGAAAATTTTAAAAATAATCTATGTAGCTATGCGGTCAAAGCACCTTAAAATACGCGTAAAAGTCAAACAAGACAAGAATTATGGGACGGAGGGAGTATATAATATTCTAAGTTAATACTATGTAATATTTAATTTTAAATATTAAAAACTACCTATACTTTTGCGCCAGTTACCTGATAGTAGCAAGAACACTTTGGCAATCACATCTACTTTGCCATAATTTGCCAAGCAACATCACACACTCGGGAGATAAGCGCTACTAATTCTCTCACAAAAGCAGTGCATGCAAGCCTATACATCACTTTAGTGACAACTAGACGACGTATTGGTAAATATCTGTACAACCTAATAGCATATAACAGCATATTAAACATACAAAATATGACACTGTTCCCTCTGTTCCAAAATTGATTACACCTTTGCCTTTGGTCGTTGTTCATCTGCCAGCCCTATAAATCTATACGAGCTTATTTCAATTAGTTGTAAAATGTAAAGCACTTAAAAACTAATACACTTGGTCTATAATGTCATTTTCACACAAATAAATGAGCATACTGTATAATGTGTACTTGCACTTTGGCTTATATACCACTTGCAATGTCACAATTCCGATTTCGTCTGTTTCTGCTAATTTTGTGAGAATACTTTCAACCAATTCATATTTGAAAGACTACATTTTTATTATACAAGTTTCCTAGACCCAGACATATGGTATTTAAAATAAGAATTTGACAAAAAAAAATCCTCATAGATTTAGCGAAATTTAACAGGCTGTGCATTAATTTTAGGCTTTCACTGCATCTGAGAGTTTAGAGCGGAGACATACAACTACTATGTTTATAACGTTTTGTCAATTAACACTACTAGGTACCATGAACTACAAAAAGTATACACACCAAGCTCAATTCTTCTGGGGGGGGGGCATTTTATGTATGGAGCTGCAACAAATATTGCACAGTTATGAAAGAGACAAGCCTACCTGTTGAACTGTACGCCTCCTTGCAATTCTGACGCCCATACAGAACACTCGAGCATCACATCCTGTTAAGGAAATCTTATTAACCCCATCTTTGGTGTAAGGTGTTATCTGACAAAAAAGAAGAAGTAAATAAGGTGTTCAAACAAGCTGCTAGTATTTGTACAAGGTAAGACTGTAATGTATTGAGGGAAAGCACTGGTCTCACAAAGGACGGGCACATGTTCCCAGCACTTGAGAGAATCTTAGGATCCAAAATTATGCAATATCTAAAGGTGAGAAAACTTACAACAGCACCATCATCACGACCATTAGCCCCTAACAATTGTGAGCCAGGTCTATTTATTACTCGCATGGGCACACCTATTAGGCGATGTTTAATGAGAAATTTTATAAGAAAAATAACACAGTGAGGTGGAAAAATAATGAAACATTAAGTCCATAACAATGATAAATATTTCAGCTTGGCTGTTTTGAAAACACATAAAACAAGATATACGAAGCTTGCGTAGTCCATACCATTAACCTGCAGATCTGCATATTGTGGCCACTGCAGCCTAAAAGAAACCTTGTCATTAAGAAGGATGCACCATGCCTACAATTTGATGATAACTACCGTATGAACACAAAATTCTCAATAAGAAAGCAAATATCCTAAATAAATTGACATTCGAGATCAAACCTGAACATCATACTCTGGCTTTGCCAACAAGTCCTTGTCCGCTCTTGTTAGTTGAAATGATTTCTCAATACTCTGAACTGGATTCGTACTGAAAAATAATTTTAGCAAATGCGCCATAGGCTTAAATCAATCTCATATCTACCACCGCTTATGCAATTATGCACAAAAGAAGACACTCAATATAACAATTACGCAAAAAAGAAGACACTCAATACAACTCCTAGACAAATCATCCTTAGGTAACCAGAGTACCAGACATGTCTTTGTGCAGCAAAATTTACAAAAGAACGTAATACAGAATTATAATAATTATTGTCCCCAATTTTTAGGCTTTTCAAGTCCGACATCCACATATGTGTCATGCCCGACACTCCGTACCCGAGTCTGAGTAACATAGCACAAATCCTCTCAAGGAAATGACATTCAAATAATACACTTGTTTTTTGTTGTTCTACGAAAATGAAGTTTTTCATTTGACACTTTAAAATTTGATTTTAGAAAATGACTCTTATACATGTACAACCACCCACTCAACAATCGCTAGTTTTAAAAGTAGAAGAAGAATGTGATTAGATAATTACTAGTGGGGATCCTTTGGTGGAACGGAAGTACTATCCAAGTTTAGAATGACTTCAACACATTTACTTGGCAAATAAAAAGGCTGACATGGCAGGTTGTTCAAAGAGAGAAGCACTACATAATCATCAATCATCTCACAAGAAAAGGTTCACTCTAATAAAGAAAAGGTAAAGACAGAACTGTAAGAGCATCTCCAATAGGGGTTGCCAATGCTAATGTGGCATGGCTCCTTTGCTGCCAACCAAATGGAGTTGTATGGTTGCCCAACCGTTGTCAACCCATAGTAGTTGTATAGTTTCCTAAAGGTTGCCAACCAAAGTTTCCAAAAGTTGGTAACTTTCCAAACTAGTTAAAACACATACAATTGTCCAAAAGCATAAATTCTCATTTATAAATTTGTCCAATCTTATTATATCATCTCTCTAATTTATGTAGAGGACCACATTGGCAACATATAGGTTGAACAAAAGTTGCCAAGAGTGATATGGAAAAGGAAACAAATAAAAAAATAATATACGTGATGACTTGTCAATAGTTGGCAACCTCTATAGCAGACGCTCCAAGTTGAATTCTGTAAAGACACAAAGCTAAACGCATACACAGAGTACCCACAATATTAGCAAACATAAAAAAGATAAAACAGCAGTTAAGTGATTGTAAGTTGATAGTAAAGAGTAAGTTTCAAAGGACTGATTGCAAGTTGATATTGATAGAGCGATACTGTGATATTTCTAAAACGCAACAGTCTATGAACATTCACACTGCAGCATATAAACTAAAAATATTCACCTGATAAAAGAGAAAAGTTAATACCTATATAACGTTATATACGGTAAAATATTCAGCAGGTCACAAAACATTATATTCCTATTAGTGCACTCCCAAGAAACATTTATCTGCCTAAAGATCAACTGCCTCTTTCAAATAATTTAACAGTTGAAGAAAGGGAAGGGACATCATTGCAAAATGTGAACCACAGAGGAACCATCTAGAATATAACATTTCCCCTTGAGGCTAATGTAACCAGAATAGGACTTCGTTCAGTTCTATATATGCACTCAAGATAGAGACTAAAACTAATTGTTCTTCCGGCACTTGAGTGTGTAAAGATCTGATGATTGGGTTATTGGAAAGTGTAAAGATCTGATTTTCAGATAGTCAACACTGTAAGACTTTTTACAAGGTGTGATCAAAACATAGGTAGTTAATCTCTAAAGTGAATGCAGTGGGTACATGACAATATAAAAAAATTAATTTATATTGAAAAACAAAATAAGCTTCAGGCAGAAAAATGTATATTCGAATATCTGTCATTTGATTAAGCGTTTTACAAGTCTTTAGCAGTGGAACTAACAAAGATTACTCAAGTTCTAAGAAAATTAGTAGATATTTTTTTTGCCGTTATGAAATTTAGAAACTCCACACAAAATAGAATAGTCTCCGGCTAATCATACCAAAGTTAAGTCACAAGTATTCACATATAAAGAGTATTAAGCATAACACAATGAAATAGCACATGGAACTCTAAACAAGAAATGATTATTCGCTCACCCGTCAGTTGGAAAATTTGAAGTAGACAATTTTGCAGGATATAACGGATGTGCTATTGTCACCCAAAATCTGCAAGGAAAAGTGCTCATAAGATCACAACTGATGGTACACGCTGCCTCTGTGAAGTAGGTGAACAACGAGACAAAGTGCCCAGGTTTGTATCTCTCTCTTAACTCTAGGTATAACAACGATCAGAATAAAAATCTTTATTTCTTGTGATCTGGATATCTAAAAGAAGTGTTACAAGATGCAGTCATCTGATGAGGCATCCTGATGAATTTTGTTTCACGACATTAACATAAACTAATGAGATTACGGCACATATTGACTCTTCTAAGATGGTTATATAGAATACAACGTAATTGCAAGTACTTCAAATTAGGTCAGTGACACATACAGAAAAGGTCAGTGACACATGCAGAAACAGGTGTTCTCAAGAAGAATGTTTTATAAAAACATTGGACTCCAATAGTTTGATAATTTGTAAAATACATCAGGGTGTCCTTCACTACTATCTAATCCCAAGTAAAAGATAACATTGTCTAGGACATAATGATATACAGTTATACACTCATCAAGATATAGTAGTATTTGTTAATGGGGAATGTAAGATGGATCTCTTGGTCAGAATGGGTCAATTTTTAGTTCCCTCACATCAAGAACCTTCACCGTCAATACAGAAACACATCAATAGGGCTATACTATTATGGTAGCACACAACTTTAGGAAACTCTACAGCCCCACATATACGGAGAAGAGAGCTAACAAGACTACAGAATTATTACGAGACACAAACAAAGGCGATAAATCTAACAAATTAACAATAGAAATGTATGCTCATACAACTTCAAAGAGATCCAAGATCAAGTTGACACGAAAATTAGAAAATATAGTAAAATACCTAAAAATCAACAATTACATCCAAAAATATGTCATATTATATACCTGTCACCTATAAACTATAATCTAAAAACCTATAAACTATTATCTAAAAAATAAATATCAAAGTTACTTACGGGTCTGCACGACTTAGTCTACAGAGTTCACAGTAAAAGCTCTCGGGAGGAACTGGTACGACACCTTCTGTAGATTTCTCTGGAATAATGACACAACCAATGTGCTGCCATATACTGCATCTTGAGTCCTCACACTACAAAAAGAAATATACATTGCATCACGAAAGGCATTACCCTACAGACAAAAGAGACAGTTCAGATCATGTGCCCGTGTCAGAGCAACCTACTAGCATGGCAGAAAATACAGCCCTATGAGGAAAATACAATGAATAGTGGCACTATTTATCCGGAGGATGAGAAATGTTCTAATAAATTCCTGGTATATTAAATTACTACATGATTGTATAGAGTAAAGTTCGTACAAAGTTTAGAATGCTCCTGCATCAGAAAGATTTGGTAAGGTCCCTATATACACATTTACCCTAATTTTCGTAAAGAGGACGTTTACAGAGGATAGACATCGCTCGTGTTCTAGTATACAGTACTAAGAATAAATACTACCAACCCAAGCAAACAAACCAGTAAAAGCCCCCCCCCCCAACCGCTTCCCACATTGATACCAGTAAACTGATCATCTTTGCTTTTTGTTAAAAAACATCAGATCATTTAGTACAAAACCTTTCTGTAAGTCATCCTCAAAGAAACCAAAAAAAATCCACAACTACACAATCCTTACCCAAGAAACAGAAAACCCTGGTCCTATACTACAGAATCTCATTGAAAGATCATGAATTTGTTGGAAACTATAGAGACTATCCAAAAAGTGGCTTAAGATTCCATGATTCCCCTCTTTTGACCTAACACATGATTTCGTTTTCAGAATTACTAAATCTAACATTAAAGTGGAGATGTCTCAACCGACAAGTAGAAATGAGAAGAGCAACTCAAGAGTGATATAAAGGCCTTCTAAACCGTTTATAAAATGAAATGATCATCTAAAACAGGTTCAGGGACTTTATATTCAACCAAAACGAAACTCCTATCTTAATGCAACCATATCAAATTCGAGCCCGCAACTACTGTTGGATCTGTACAGCTATTGTAAAAGTACATGAAGCCGCCTTAATAAAGTGTAGGAAAACGAAACTGACAGGAAAAAAAAACAATACAATTTCTACACTGTCGATGAGTAGTGGTAAAGAACTCTTAAATATTCACAAATTAGAGGATCAACATGTCCAAGTCAACTTATACATGCCCGAAGAGAGACACCAAGATGACAGTTACTGTTGACCAAGCAAAGTTCACACAAAAGTAACGAAGGAAAATAGCTCAGCAAGAAAAAAGAGAAGAGCAACACCAAGTTAAATGGAGAAGAAAATAATCCATAGGATAGGGTGAAAGCCCTATATATCCTTTTTTTGCTCCACGCCCGCCCAAAATATACATGCGCGGATAAGGTGCCCAAAATCACACTTTGTATACGCATGTTCTGGTTGTGTACGATCTTATACGCATAATATGGATGCGTGTTTTTCTTACCCAGTCAGTAAATTGAAAGTATACGCATAGTTCAGATGCGTACAGATTGTGTAAGCATATGTGTGATGCGTGTAGATCATGTATACGCATACATGTGATGCGCATAGTAGGTCATGATGAACTATGGTAGATTAGGTGCTTAATCAAATTACAATGATAGAACGGTTGCCTGCCATTATTTTGGTATATGATTCTGGATGTTATGTTTGTAGATGATGGGGTGATGATGTGCGTGATGAATAATGATAATTATGCAAGTAGTTACAATCATATATACTAGTAATGAGTGCCTACATGTGTGTGCGTAATATAACCATGTATATACATCGCATGTGCCTACTGTATAAAGTTCTGGGTGGAGGAGAAAAGAAGCTAAACAGTAAACAACTAGCACACTGATGATCCATACATGCTGAAACAGCCATACAAGACATACGCATATGGGACATGCTGAGGCACTTGGTTTATATGGGCACAATTACCTAAAAGTGGTTATTTGGACAAGGTATCGCTGAATTTAAGTTATTTCGGTCATTTTCTCCATAGGATATGAGATTGAAGTAATGAACATATGCATCACTGTGTAGAGAATCCAACGACTAATAGTTCTAGGATCAGGGAACCGAAACCGAAAAAGCAACTCCTGTTGTACTAATTCATCGGTAAAGGGAATGCATGGGTAGTAATAGAACAATGTACAACAAAAACACTAGGAAATAGTTTATCCAAAAATAACATAATAAACTTCTGGAATAAAATTATCTAAAAAAGACCCAGGAATACAAAATAAAACATAACTAACATGCTTCCAATTTTTAAGTGCTGCTTTTAATCAATTATAAAATTTATAAGATATTTACACACACAATAGTGATAATGCATCACACACGTGTGTATTTGACTGTCTGTGAAAACATAAACACATTTACAGAAAACTACGGAAGAGTGGGGTTTATCGGATGAAAGAATAGAGAACATTTATCTAACCTGAATCAGTGAATCCTGCAATGAACTGCCACAGGGACAGCGAATCTTTTCCATCTGATAAGAACCTTCAGGTTCTTTAAGCTTCACACTACTGCTATCTGAAACAGCCTTCCCTTTTAATTCTAAATCGGATTTTGCACAAGACAAATGCATTTTTCTGGGGATAGCAACAAAAATGTGGTACAATGACATTAGAAATTTATAGCAGAAAAGTAGAAGTGTTATCCAATAAGAATATAAAGAAAATGATTCTGAAAGAAGTCAAAGCAACAAACAAAATAATGCTATGAATAGCTTTGACATCCACAAATCGAATTAAAAAGAAAGGAGCATAAGCAAGCAGTGATCTACTAGATTCCCTCAAAGAATTTAGTAATCAGGTAACGACCCTTCTACGAACACTAAGCTGTTGCCGTGTCAAATTATGGATACAACTTGCCTTGCAGAATGAAGAATCTTGATAAGTTATAACTGACTCTTAAACAATCCACCCAATGGCTCAATATAGGACATGATTAATTAGGAATCGAGAACCAGTCTCACGAGGAAATGAGAAAAATTATCTATTTGAGAATTAAGAGAGCAGGCAACAAACTAATTTGTGATCAGCAAAAGCCTGTTACAAGGGTGTGGTTCAACATAATTAACAGCAATGAACTGATTTATTGTGCTACTTAACCAAACAGTAATTTACAAGTTTCACGTATATCATGCATCCATCTAGTGGTAAGCAAACCGTAGTTCGGCTCAAAACCAAAGCAAACCAAACAGAAACCAAAACTTCAGATTTTCGAAAACAAAATGCGCCATAGTATAGGTTAAAGATCCTTTGAAGTTTGGAGTCAATAATATTGTAAAGTGGGAAACTATGTTATGCATAAAGGAAATCTTGCACGAACGATTGAAGGTCATAGCTAAAACATAAGATATTCCCAACTCAAGGTAGTTGTTGAGCAAGACCACCCTATACCCAGTTAAAGAACCCCCCCCCCCCTCCCCATAACCGCACTCCTAGAACTTATTGTCATTGCACCATAGGCTCTCATGGATGCATTGCAATAGTGGCAAAGACCTCTACACTCCCATTATTCTTTGCTTCACAATCTCAAGTCTCAACCATTAATTAGCTTTACAGATAATATAACCTAATATATAAACAAACCAAACTAGATCTCTACCGTTAATTCTGTGCATAACAAATACACTGTAGTGTAAAAATAATTTTTTTCAGTTTTGCATCGTACTAAAACAACTTGGATCAATAAGCATAATGTTGACAAATATAACACAAACAGTCACAATAGAAATATTGGAAATAACAACAATTACTAAAACTAATAGAATTGTGCGGTAAGCTTATGCTACGAGCATGTAAAAACAAATGCACACCTGTAATTGTCATCTATAAGTTTTGCAACCACCTCCTTCCTGGCCAGCATTCCGGGAACTGCTTCACAATGCACATATTATTGGTCGCACAAGACCAAGATTTTATATAAAAGTAATAGTGTGGAGTTCAAACCTTGAACGCTTAAGTCTACGAAATTCTGAATGTGTTAAAGCTAATATAGGAAATAACAACACCAACAGCTACTTACTTCAAGCTTATCAAAAGTCCATATAGATACTACTTTCAGGTCAAAAACAGTGTTTTTCTCTCTTCATGCTTAAGAGTGACCCGCATCATAAGTGCAATTATCTCTGTTTGATTATTCAAATATATTATATGTAGCATAAATACAAGGGGAGGAGTTCGGTGAAGAGGGAGAACAACTGGTGCGAAATTATTTTATACTACATCAAATAGGAATAATTGTCCAACATGAAAGTCAAAAGCAAGTTTAGATGGGAGTTAACAACAAATCCCAGAAGTTTTGTTCAACATGAATGCACAATGCAGTCCCAGAATAGAGGTAACTGTTTGGTTTATCTTAAAAAAAGTTACTTTTTACTTAAAATTAATAAGTGGTATGTAAGTGATAAGTAGCATTTTTTTTGTAAGTTCGCAAGTGTTTGGTAAATTATCACTCATAAGTTATAAAATATAATGGAATAAAATATTTTCATTAATATGTGAATTTTAATTTTAACATAGAAATTACCAAAAGCAAATAAGACAACTAAAATTGCTTAATTTAAGTTCTACTATAAATATCAAATAAATCATTGTTTAGCAATATTAACAAGCATTTTTTTGATTTTTTGTAGTTGGGCATCTTCGATAAATTATAATATAAATATAGTTTCACCTTTTTAGTCACAGAAATGGATATGGATATATGTACTCAGACTTGTATACGCGCCGTTATGATCATTTTGGAATGCAACAGCGAGATAAGTGAATCCAAGGGAAAAAAAGTTAGCCATAGTGTACTTTTTACTTATGTCATATAAGTCAAGTAGCCCAAATAAGTATGTGTCAAACGGACAACAATGAGCTTGAACAGGCTTATGGTCCATATAGGCAACTCAAACGAAAAGCCAAACACCCAATGTCAGGCTCGCTTCAACTTAACTAATAGTAATGTATAAGTTACCATACCAACTAGTTACTATGTTTGGGTTGCACTACCAATAATATTAATGTAGGACACCAATCAACGAAAGAATAAAAAGTACTTGAACAAGTAATGAACAATCAAAAAACTTTGGTAAGTGGATCGCATCCCAATCACTACCCAAAAAAAACCTCAAGACACATGTGTGTGGAGAGGGAGAGAGACTATCAAACTTAAGAGAGAACTCTCATAATAAGAGTTGAAAGAACTGAGATTTTGACAAAAAGAAAGTACTTCTATAAAATAACTACACATTCACATTATAACTATCAATTGTTTTTAGAAACAATAGTTAACTCAATAAGTAATTTCAGAAAAGATTCATGCAATATTTTTAAATATTTTAACCAAGTAGATTCCTTAAAATTAATATAATTCTAATATGGAATAGTAAAATATTTTTTAAACATATATATTTACAAAGAGATTGTATTAATAATACGATTACGGAAGGGGAGGAAGGATGTAATCTACTTTAAAATTAATTATTACAAGTGGTTCACTCCGTTCACCTTTTGACTTCTGAGCCTTGACCTATATACATGTGTGATATCAATATAAACCTACATAAAAATAAGGCCTATATACATCATGTATGATGATACAAACCGTAAAACAGAGAAAGGACTAACCCACAGATTCCTCCATTAATCGCAACCTAGAAGCCCTAAGGTGACAAGACTCAACCGCTAAAAAATCACTAACCCTTGGATTCCTCCATGGATCGCAAGACCAAAAGAAAAAAAATACAATATGATTATCAATCAATGTACTTAGATAAAAGAATACAACCCCTTGTCCTAGAGTATTTCACTCTAACCCAGCCTTAACCACCAAGTAAAATCCTAATAAGAAAAAAACTAGTAATTAAGGAAACAAATCCATTTTTAGTATTAACTACATAGCCTAGATTATTCCTAAAAATCTACTAATATTATTTATCCTTGATAATATAATACAATAAAATCTATTCCTAAATGATGACATAAATTATACAAAAATTTATATTTTCAATTCGTGTTCTGCATCTCTCCTCCGGAAAAAATGTGCTATTGAATTTTTAAAAAAAAATTGAGAATATGCCTACAATGAGAAATTATGTCGAAAAACTTGAAGACATCAAACTTTAAACCCATGAACATCCTTGCAACCAACTTTAAGAAACAAGAAGTGATGTGGTAGTTATCAAACATAAAACTTTAAGAACTGAAATTCCTTCATTAACATTTTTGTCACGTGTTTGCACGTGACTGACCATCCTCACATTCACAATGTCTGTAAACTCTAAAACTCTGTACTTTTTATCCACTCCACCCCATCTAGCCACCAAGTCATCAACCATAACATATCTACCCTTAAGTTCGGCAGGATTCCAGACAGGAATCCCGAAAAGCGAGCAAAATAGTCTCCATTTTCAATAAATAATGCCCAATTACCATGTGTTAAAAACCCACCACCCCTAAAGGATAAGAAAGAGCATGGATGGAAACCCAAAACAGGAGTAATATATCTCAATGTAATAACTGATCAAAATCCTACAATAGCAAAGGACTACATTTCCTTACATAGGATCGATCTTAAAAAACGTAGCCACAAGTAAAATCCTAATATTTAGGGGGGGAAAGGAAAACAAATACTTTTTAATTACTCTTTCAATATTATAATAACCAAGAATATTCATAATAATTAATTTATTTAATATAGTTGTATTTTATAATACAATAGAATTAACCATATTTCTAAATAATAACATCGAATTAATACAAATTAATATCTTGTCAATATAAATTCCACTACATATTTTTCTCTTCCTCCTTGTCATATTAACTTTCTTATTTTTTTCAAATGATTTTCTAAGTAATATTTACACATTTTAATAATATATGTCATTTAATTTGAAATAAAATAAAATAATACATGTCTTTTAAATTCCAACATTTTAATAACAAACACCTATAATAAGGCTACACCTGCTCCAAGGATGAACCTCTATATAAACGATAGGTATGTTACTAACGATGAACATGCTTATTTTAAACTTTCCTCCTAAAAAGTCCAGATTAAAGAACAAATTTCACAAAACTAGTATAAAAATTGGGCGGTTTTCATACTAGAAAGAAGCATGATTGAACAATTTGGACTTCCAAGTTCTGTATTTTAAACTATAATCTTTTCAATCTTGTGTTGTAAAATTGTGAATGATGTGCTATTAATAATATTGTAAAAAATGGTTGGTATGAAGGGAGTAGCTATCAAATAATAATACAAAATAATTTGAGTGGGCTGATATCAACGTGGCTATGCAACCAAAAATATGAGTCTATGCAAAAAGCATCCGGTCTTCTGTCATCTATTAAAAATCTATTAAAACTGATTAAAGAAAACAGTATTACACAACAAATCAAAGAGAACAGCTTACCTTGTTCGTCAGAAATAATCGTCAATATCCTGTCAACTAGGTCCTACAAAATAAGCATGCACCAAATCAGAGGACTACTTTACCTTAACAATCCAAAACATAGCACACTACATGCAATGGAAATTTATACAAAAAGTTAATTTCATGAACTTCATTAGCAAAGGATGGAACAGGGGTCAGTGGTCACTGTGATGGAAATAAAAAAAAAGTTTCTTAAAATCTTCAGTAATGAGTTGGACAAAGAAAAGCAACTCCAAACAAAAAAAGGGTCGATAAAAATCATGAAAATAGGACAAGTTCGACCCTGTCCATGTACACCTTTGCACCCTTCAGTTCATAACAAGAAAAATTTAACAAACTTTAAGCAGTAATGACCAGATGCATAAATGAGCCTAATATTACATCTAAAGACCAAGCATTTGCAAAGGCCAAGTGAATATAATAATAAAATCTATAAGCTAAAATATAGTTCATATTTACAAAATTATGAGAAACAAGGATCGGTGACCAAATTTTACGACTAGAACTGAGCATTGCAAACATGAACTGTGAGAATCCTGTACAAGTATATAATATATATTTGATACATCCCGAAATATCTTAAAATTTATAATTTTAACTGTTGTTGCTTACCGTCAATCAAACAATCAACAAGGTTTATGTTTAGTCAACTAACACACATACGAACTGGCCACCAAGGAGGTTCAAGATTTTGTTAACCTTCTATAAATTCAGCTAGTATTTAGCTCCGACCCAAAAGAAATCTATTTCCAAGCCATGTTAATCTTCATTTTTTACAAGAACAAAAAGAGACTGAGATAGAGGGTTATGCACATAAAAAGCTTCTAAGTTACTGACTGGAGGATTTTAAGATCCCGCGACCATTCAACAGAACCGTACAGTCCAATCAAAAAATTTTGATGAATACTTCATGAGGCTATTAAAGCCAAAATTAAAAAAAAAATTATTTCAAACACCGAACCTGCTTCTTTCCTTGCTTAGATAAACCAAGATGTGCTAGAACATCCTTGAGCTCTTTTACTCGAAAAAATGCCAGTTTATCCTGCAACAAAGAAATTTACATATTTATAGCAAGACCACTTGCGACCAAAAGGGACCGTTAAAAATGCCAAGGGAACTAATTAAAAAAGCTTAAAAGAAACAAGCAACCAGCCACCTACTACACACAATTATAACCGATAAACATAGCTATAGCCAATAAGGAATATAATGATTACGTCAAAACGAGCATCCAATTTTTTTCCATGCAATAAAACATACAAAATGAGTAAATGAAGTACCTTGCAACTCAAATCCAAATCCATATCCATACCGACACGCAATACGCAAAAAACCCTTGTTGTTTTTGCCCAAACAGTTTAACAATCAGCAACAAGGCCAATCAAAACAGCCTATCACAAAACATAATCAATCTAATCAATAAAAAAAACCATAACACAAAACAATAATCAATCAAAAATTAACATTCATAACAATGCAAACACAAAACAAACAACTCATTATTATTGATTGTATAGCAAACAGCCAAACACCATCATTACATACATATGTAAGTTTGCAACAACAATTGTATTAAACTTGTAATAAAAAAATGAAGAATTAAAGCGATATGTTCAAACATTAAAATAGATACATATGAAAATGTTAAGTCTGTTGAATATGAAACTTACTGAGGAGGAGTGTCGTTTGGAGGGTTTTAGATGTGAGTTGGACAGTGTTTGCCGAGGTTTTGGTTTTGTTAGACGGACGTGTACATGTTTATTCAAAGGGTTTAATGCATCCCAACGGATCCGGGTTTTGATTCCATGTGCTGTTGTGTAGCCTAGGCTTGAGCCAATTTTTAACTTTTTATCCTTGATTTATTCTATTTTTTTATCTTAATATAACTTTTATTTATAAATGAGATTTATGTTTTCAAGATTACCCACGGATAATTTCCTGGGTGATGGCCCTTTGTGTCTATTTTTCGAAACTCATAGTCCAAAATATCCATATCCGCGAGGGAAGGCTCTAAACCGACGGGACACGCATCAAATGCGTGTATTGGGAGATGCGTATCCTTCGTAAACTGAATAATCCACATCAAATGTGTATCGCTGGATACGCATCTTGAGATTGCGTATCATGGGACACGCATCTCGTAGATGCGCGTCTTACGTTATCATCGCTCTCCTCTGAGAAACGCGACTCAAGCAATTCTAATGACGATTTTGTTCGATTTTCGTCCAACACCATCCGTCATTTTTTCCATTACGTTTTATATACCATTAGAATCGTCTTTTCATGCTCTATAAACCTATATCATTTGTATTACATTTCTAATGCCCAATTATAAACACCCAATTCGAACCCTAAAATTCCGTTTGATTTTTCGATGAGCTTGTACACGCCCCTGCGGGGCCGGAAACTAAGAAAGAGAGAAGGGGAGAGATAGGGATGGGGGAGAGGGAAGCTATAGGAAGGAGAGAGACGAGAGAGGGGTGACAGACGGCGAGGGAGGTGGTGGTGGCGACGAAGAGAAGGCGAGCGGGAGAGAGACGATGAACAGTGCGGGATACGCATCTCCCACATGCGTATCCCGTGGGTATTTCGGGCCAAATTCCCGACATTCAGCATTTCGGGCCATGGGTTCTGGAAAATTGGTATTTTGGGCATTTTCTCTAATTTACTTGGATGTTAAAAAAACAATTACTTGAAGTTAAAAATATTGATTATAGAATGTTACGTATGTTTATAAATTTGTCTGAGACCATTTTTTCTTAATATAAATTAAACTAATAATGAATATTCATTTTTAAATAAATTAGTTTATAACATGTGCGATACATAAATTTATTTAATATATTTATATCTTTTTAC
This sequence comes from Saposhnikovia divaricata, assembly GCA_036435485.1. Lineage (NCBI taxonomy): Eukaryota > Viridiplantae > Streptophyta > Magnoliopsida > Apiales > Apiaceae > Saposhnikovia > Saposhnikovia divaricata. Next base: position 44,755,917 of record CM071594.1, on the reverse strand, counting down.
ATTATAAATATATTTTTATATAATTGGTTAATTAATGATATATATTGTGTAGAACTATTAATATAAATTTTTAGTTATATTATATTATTTTGAGAGAATTCGAACTTTAAGTATTTAATTAAGTAGTTAAAATATAAAATATTGTTTAGTATAGATCTAACATTTTTTATTTATTTACTAAAAGGTTAACGGTCATTATCCTTTAAATAGTTTAACCACCCATGCTTACTTATTATTTTTTAGTATTTATTTATTTATTATAGATAGATTTATGTTTTACTTATATTTATTTCAATAAATTTTCGATATAAAATGTGGTTCTTTCTTACTTAATAATTTTAATAAATAATTGAGTGAGATTATGAAAAGAGCTACGGTACCGATAGATCGATTATCAAAATTTTAACATTTTGATTTTAAAAATATAATATAGATTTTGAGACACGAATCAATATTTTATCATAATTTTATCGTAAGGTTATCTCATCGCATTTATATGAATTTTTTATTAATTTTTTAATACTTTGTGGGAAACATTATATATACAATGTTAAATAGACGAGTTAACGGTACAACAAATCGGGACCATCTACTTGTTGGGTTCCGAGGCATAAAACACAGCAGATAAACGTAAATATAACAAAAATTTTGAAACCCAAACACAGGATCCATGTATAATTCTGGGCAGATTATGGAGAAAACGAATCATACCTTTAAAAGCTTTACTTTCACGAACTCAACGGAGATCCTAACTTATAATCACCACACACAGTCTTGGCGTTAAGATATGTGTCTCTAAGGTAATCCACACGAATGTCCGACCGTCCAACGATCCGAGGAGCCAGGTACTAGCCCACGAAGAATAGCCTCTCTCTCTCTAGCCTCTCAAAGATGGAGCTGCTAGGTTTTTAACCAAAACGAATTATGATCCTTAACCCTAAATTAATACATCATTATGTATTTATAAGAGAGAGATAATGGGCTAAAATCAAAAACTGAAATGGGCTTCCTTAAACCCAATTCTATTTATTCTGATTTTATTATTGGATTTCCTTAAACCCAATTATGTTCTTACTTTATTAAATTCGAATTTACTTAGATAATTAATTAGGACCAGTCCAATTAATTAAATAGCCAATTCTCAATTTAATAATGATTTAATTTAAGAGGGTGTATTCATTTGAGAATCTGTTGGATTGTTAATAATCCATGGATTTTAATGGAATGTGTAAATCCATGGATTGTTTAAAATCTCTACATAGATTATTTTAATTCTCTACAGATTTTGAAGGATTTTGATGGATTGATTTTGATGGATTTTTGTAGAATTACAAAATCCCACAGATTCTACAAGATTGATTTCTTTAATTTTTTTTTTATTTTATAATATCGATATATCAATTAAAGATAACTATATATAAATAAATAGTTCAAAATGAATATAGTCCGAAAATTTTAAAATATTGAAGGATAGTATTTCAAAAAAAAGAACTAAAGATTCGAGAACAAAATTAAAAAAATATGCTTATTCATCTAGTCCTCATCATTCATGTCATTCGATCGATCACTATTTGTTTCGGAAGGACACCACTATTATCACGCCATCCTCGATTTGCAGCATCAACCATAAGTTCTAACAATCCATCACTCTCGTCTTTTGACCATTGATCATAACCACTTATTCTTTTTTTTTTTTGCATTTTGTGAATCGGCCATTATAGTGCTAATCATTTAAAAAATGTTTACATATCATAATGATTCATAAAATCGATAATATCATATGTAACAAAAAACATGTTGTATAGATATGTATTATATAACAAAAACATACACATGCTCATATAACTTTACCACAATTGATGCAAAAAAACAAGAATGAATATGATAAAAAAAAAACTTGTACCTTCAGAGACCAGCCAAGAAGAAGCAGAAGCAGTGAAAGATAAAAAAAATGTACGTAGGTATAAATACTTGCATAATGTATCTTTACATATCTTTTACTTTAATTATTTTGATTTTTTTATTACAAATGTTATAATTCACAAATCCATCAAAATATTGCCTAGTAACTACAAATTTGACGTTGATAATTTTACATATAAAATCTCCCACAAATATTTCAAAATCCATGACTTTAGCAAATCAGTGGAAAGTTGAATACCTTGAGATTTTGATTGATTGTTTAAAATCTGGATTGAATACCTACAGATTTTAGAAGATTTTTTAAAATCTCAATTGAATACCCACATATTTAGAAAGATTATTTGAAATCCGAATTGAATACCTTCAGATTTTAAAAGATTGTTTAAAATCCCAAATGAATACCTACTGATTTTGAGAATCCATTAAAATCCAACAAATTCTCAAATGAATACACCCCTCTAAATTCTGAATTTAAATTAAAACTCCTTTTAAGACGTTCTAAGCGTGTGACCCTATAGGTTATTATTACGTTGATAATAATTTTAATATCTAATAATAAAATTATAAACAATGAGCGGTATCTAGTAATACATCATTGCTACCCAAGTAATAATAATAATTGGTGATCCAATTTAAACCTTTTGTGATTAATGTTTCCGTGTAATATAATCCCTTTAACCATATATATTATAGATTAAACTCGAGGCATGTATTTAGTCATCATCTTCAACATTTAATCCAGATTTACTTGATCCATGAGTAGACTATTAAAAATAAATCACTATTTGAGCACGGCCATGCATTTTATAGTCTTACTCAGTCAAGAGGCCAATAATATCTCTCCTAATTATAGGAGGGTTTAATCCTTTATCTATCATTCATATTTCTCATACGACTCATGATATACCCGATGTCCACTTTTATCATCACCTGATCACAGGTAACTTTTAATGTAGTCAAAGTATATTAATCCTCGTATAGAAATATAATGATCTCAAGTCAAAGGATCATTACACCATTATCACTATGAGTCTTTCTTATGACTTTATTAAACATGAAGAATCTCACTGTGGGTCTGTCCAGTACCATGTACTCCTACATGTACCTATGTATTGACTTTAGTATCTCCATACTTATAACCAATGAGATGTGGTTATCTGTCAAACAACATACTAGTCTATCTATGTATTATTATTATTGTCCTATATAATAATACTCGACTAGGGACCTTTAAGAATATGATATATTATATAATCTCAAGTTCAAGTCATGTACTTAAACTATACAACATGTATCATGATTCTAAGGACATTTATTATGCTAATAAATATATCGCGGTAATTAAAGTCATAATAAATACATTTATTGAATGATCAAATGACATAAAGGTTTATTAAAAGAAAAAATGTATTGCCTCTAGGGCACCTACACTAACACTATTTGGGATAAACATGGAGGATGAAAGGGCACCCGTAATTTAGAGTTACTGTAATATATTTGCTTTAAATATTTCAAAAATGCCCACATGACTAACTCATAACTTTAAGTCACGTTGATTGTAATTAAAAAAAATTGAAAAACATACGAAAGGTAAATTGGTGAATAATCGTTGCAACCGTAACTTGATATTCCGGTTGCAATAATGTTAACTTTTATCTTACTTTCCTCCTTTCATTTCATCACTTTACAATCAAATTGTTTATGACCACATCTTATCTTGTTTTAAGCATTTTATGTCAAATTGGATTATTTTTTCCTTCTAAAATTAAACGTTCTTCTTAGTGTTATGTCTTCTTCATTATTTAATTACGTTTTTTTTGGGTAGATTTATGTAACAGCCCGACTTTTCAGACTATTAACTCTAAATTGAAACTAAAAGGAAATACAATTTTATTAATCAAAAGGTCTATTACAAAAGTACTTATTACAAAAGCGCAGCTAAAATCTATCGAAAAGTCAATCTAGCCCAATTCTAAGGTCCTCAAACTCCGACGCTAGCAAACTCGATAGTACACCGAACCTGAAATATTAAAAAAATGAGCTACGAATTTTGTAAATAAAGATGAGGAAGAAGAATAAGAAGTTTATATAGAGTTGCAAAACCCTATGTCCAAACCTACAAGTTATCCGTATTCAAATCCGATCCATATTTTAGGCCCATTATTCTAAACCAATTTTAAATCCTATTTATAATCTAATTTTAATCCTTTTCATTCTATTATTCTTTTATTATAATCCTAAACTCCAAAAAGTTCGTGATACATCTATTTTACAATCTAGTCCTAACAACAGTCTAAGGGATCGCATCCTAGGGAATGTACTAGTCCCATACCTAATACACTCCGAAGGACAGCCTGCTCTGAATACCAACTGTAATAGCCCGACTTTTCGAACTATTAATTCTAAATCAAAAACTGAACTAAAATACAATTTATTAAACCAAAAGTCAATTACAAAGGTACATATTACTAAAGCACAGTTAACATCTTACGAAAAGTCAATCTAGCCCAATTCTAAGGTCCTTGAACTCCAATGTGTTGAGTATAGAATACAAGAAAGAATACAGAGGGGGGTGAATGGATTCTTGAACTTTTCTTTGTTCATGAATCAGTGTAGCACAGTATGTGTTTGTGTGTGTAGATTTGTAAATGCGGATTAAGAATAACACAAGACACAATATCACTTTAATCTAATATTTTATTAGATAAAGATTTTGCTACAATCTGTGAATACAAGTTTTAGTGTTCTCAGCTTCGTTTCTCTCAGAGAGATGTTTTCTGTTGTGTATGAAAAACCCTTTTTTTAAGGAAGTGAGGCTGTATCCTTATAGAGCATGAATACAACCTACTTACTACAAATAAGGTAGCTAAACAATTTTACTTTATAGTGTGTATATCCTTTTTGAGTAAGCATCCAAACGGCTACAGGTTTGACTTTTCAAGGCTCTGTTCAGATCCACTTCTTTAGCTCTTTGTCTCTTGTACATCTCTCCAAGCTTCTTTGTAGGCTTTTCCAAAGTACATTACAGATTGTGGTCCATAAAGTGCTTTAGCTTGTTGCAGGTTTCTGACTTGTACAATTCTTCAGTATTTTGTCTCCAAGATTGTATTCGAGAAGTAACTCTGTTGGTGATTCGATAACTAGAATTGGCTTGATCGATAACTCTGAGTTCTCGAATACTGTTAAATTGACATATTGAATGACTTCTCGAATAAGTCTTTTTTCCAGGAATCCTTGAGATATCGAATAGAGCATTTTACTTATCGAATCCCTGAGATATCGAATAGCTTCTTTAGTCCTTGAGATATCGAATGGAGCATTGAATTGTTGACTCTTAGAGAACTCGAATGATGCTTTGACTTGTTGACTCCATGAGTTCTCGAATAGAGTATTTGGACATGTCGAATATCTGAGTTCTCGAATAAGGCTTTGACTAGTTGACCTTCAAAGATATCGAACAGTGTCTTTTGAGATATCGAATCTCTGACTTCTCGAATGCTAAACTTCTCGAACATAACAAACATACTTCTCGAATTGGTACTTAGGCAAATTCTTCATTTCTTCAAATGGCAACTATGATTATTTGACAGTCTTTATCTCCTTGCTTGAGGCATGAACCTTGGAACTTCTTTCAAGTATTATTCTTGACTTTATAAGTACAGTTACACAACTAGGATTTGATGCCTATTACAAGTACAAAGCAAATAGAAACTCTACAACTAGAGGTTCCCTCAGTTAAGAGGTCATGTAGGTAATGTATAGCATTACACATACTTAGGCTTGTTATTATATGAGTACAGGCATGTCTCTGTGACTAACAATCTCCCCCAAATTGTGAGTAAGACCATTAGTCACAATTTCATGCCTGATAACAAGCCTAACATACATAAAGATAAAACCTTGAAAGGTACAGGTATGTAGATTTGAAATAAGAACATGAATAGAAATACAAGTGTGTAATCTTACAGACTATGATGAGATGCTAGCCTTTATCATTTGATTCCATCTCCATTTCCTTGGCTAGTAGATCATCATATGCCTTCTATTTTCGTTTTTTTCCTTCCTTGCATTCTCATCCATAGCTCTTATAATTTCTGCCATTGCATCCAATTCTTCAAGCAAGATAGAGTCTTTGAAATCTTCAAGTACTGGTTTCAGAATGTTGGCAGGATAGTGATTGAGCAGGTTCATTCTTATATTGACATGATCTCCATTTCTCCTCCTATACTTTACAACATAGGGATTGAATTGAACTCTACACATTCCCTTAGCCCTTAACACTTCTGCTTCAGCTTCCAGTTTATCAATTTCTTTTTCCCTTTTCAACCACTTCTCAAGGCACCCCTTTCTTATCAGCTCCTCATGATCTCTCTTTATCTTCACAACGTCAATCAGTTCCAGCTTCCATACTATTTCCAGTTTATCATTTGCATCCAACATGGCAATAATCCTTTCTATGTCATATAACTTGCCTCAATTTTGACACTGCCCTTGTTTAAACTTCTTCTGTCTTCCATCAGTATATTTGATCTCAAGGGAGTCATCAATGATTGAAACATGATAGATTCTTTGAGCTCTAAGGTATTCCAGTTGGTCTTCATTGTAGTCTTCATCTAGTGGTTGGAGTTTTAGGCCTGGATAGATTGTTAGGATTCTTGATTTGTAAAGCTTTGGTTTTCTTGTTGCTTGTTTGAATTTGATCCTTTTTGTGTGGTTGCCTGGCAGTAGTATGTGACCTTTGCTGGTAGACCATTGTAGTATTCCATTAGCAGTTTGCTTTTTGAAACATACGGATGGTTTCTTGACTTGAATCTTTTTCTCTTCTTGAGGTGGTGAAACAGTTGCAGAAGCCATGGGATTAGATTTTGGTAGGTCATTACTAACATCCTTCACCCTAGACTTAGAGTCTTGTGTTGTGGTGAGATTACTGCTAGCAATGCCTAAGGCTTGTTGTTTTCCATTCTTCCTCTCATATAATTTACCTTGGTCATCATCCTTCTTGTCCTTGCTGTCTTTCTTCTTCTTCTTATCCTCATCACCCTTATCACTCCCATCACTCTTGTCTTCATCTTCATCATCCTTATTCCTCCTGATTTTGGCCATCTCTGGAACAATGCCAGTTGCAATGAAAGATCTGAGAATATGCAGTGCCTCTATTTCTTCAGCAGTACTTGTCCCCTTCTTCTTTTGCAGTAGATCATTGATGGAAATAATGAGTCTGTGATTTCGAGAAGTGAGATCATTGGGAATGACCAATTGTTTAATCTCTTCAACTCTGGTGCCAGACTGATAGATGATTGTCCATGGTTTCTTAATTACTTCTGGCAGCCTTGAAGGTTGGCCATTCCTCAAGTCATCATAAAGACTCTTATTGTTTTCATTTACATTCCTCTTCTCTATGAGCTCAATCAGCGCATCTATCTCTGAGTGTTTTAAGGCTTATAGAGTTTTGTAGGTTAGATGCCAGATTCTGGATTTTGCTACCATCATTACTTCCTTGAGCTTTGAGCTATCAACTTTTCTAGGTATCACAGTGAAGTAATCGATCTGATCCTTTAAGCTCCTTAGATACAATTGAGTGTCCCCAGCCTGTTCTCTTGAGACTTTCAGAAACTCCAAGAATGCATCATCATGATAATCATTAGAGTTTGCAATTTCTTGTAGCCTGGCCTCAGTAACCACCTTTACTTCTATAGGCTTGGCACCTTCAGGTTTGGAGGATGGAGGTTTATCAGATGGCATACTCCTTGCAACCACTGTGGTGGTGATGGATTGCTTCTGGCCACTGGGAGTAGTGATGTGCACAGTTGGTAGAGTAGTAACTGGCATATTAGTTGGAGGTTTATCAACTTTGGCTTTCCCTTTTCCTGGAACATGGGTTATAGATTTTGAACTCCTTTGATGACCACCCTCATTTATTGTAATACCTTTCTCCTTGGGTTTCTCCTTCCTAGACTTCTCCTCTTTTGACTCCCCCTTAGGCTAGTCACAGAGACATGCCTGTACTCATATAATAACAAGCCTAAGTATGTGTAATGCTATGCATTACCTACATGACCTCTTAACTGAGGGAACCTCTAGTTGTAGAGTTTCTATTTGCTTTGTACTTGTAATGGGCATCAAATCCTAGTTGTGTAACTGTACTTATAAAGTCAAGAATAATGCTTGAAAAAAGTTCCAAGGTTCATGCCTCAAGCAAGGAGATAAAGACTGTCAAATAATCACAGTTGGGATTTGAAGAAATGAAGAATTTGCCTAAGTACCAATTCGAGAAGTATGTTTGTTATGTTCGAGAAGTCTAGCATTCGAGAAGTCAGAGATTCGATATCTCAAAAGACACTGTTCGATATCTCTGAGGTCAACTAGTCAAAGCCTTATTCGAGAACTCAGAGATTCGACATGTCCAAATACTCTATTCGAGAACTCATGGAGTCAACAAGTCAAAGCATCATACGAGTTCTCTAAGAGTCAACAAGTCAATGCTCTATTCGATATCTCAAGGACTAAAGAAGCTATTCGATATCTCAGGGATTAGATAAGTAAAATGCTCTATTCGATATCTCAAGGTGATAAGTGGATTTATATCCACTTGGATCGCTTCAATTCGGCTTAAATTGATTGTCTTGGACTCAAGTTCATTGTAGTTTTGATGTGTTTTGCTTAGTTGTACAGATTTACAAGAATGTCGATTATGGGTGATGCTTCTATCGTGTTTGGAGGATTAATTGATTAAAATTCGGATTTTCCGGGAAGGTTACGCAGTCTACACTGTTTTGGCCATATCGGGAGTTCTAGAAGTCCGTTTTCAGCGATCTTACAGCTCACGTGAAGCTTGGGAGATTTTCTACAACCTAGGATAGATAGCAGGTTCAGGGAGCGTGTAGTTAAAATTCGCGCACGTGTTCTTTGTGAAGCAAGGCTGAAAGATTACTGTTTTGCCCTTTTTCTAATTCTAATTATATTTTGGGCAGGTTTTAGTACCTTAATCGAATTCTAATTGTAATAGAAGGTAATTTCCTGCTGGGCAAGAAATCTAGAGCCTATTTAAACACATCTTAGTATTGTAATTAGGAGAGTATTTATTATTGTATCATAGCTTAGATCTGCAAGGAAGAAAAGGAGAGAAGGATTCAACGCTCGTGACAAGCAACGGATCTAGATCTACTTCATCTTTTGTGTTATTCTGGATTTTAGATTTGTTTTCTTAACTCTTTGTTTATTAATATAATTACTTCTTTTATTCATATCTTGTTTTATATCATGTTTTCATCAAATCCCATGACGATGAACGGTTCAATTATGAGCTAATCGTTGTCATGGGATTCTAACGGATTTATCTATGTAGCTTAGTAGTTTGTATGCTTTAAAGATTTATGTGTGGTGAATTCTTGATATCCTCGTATGGTTGTGTTTCATGTATTTAGATGCGTCGTGAACATCTAATTTGTTAATCTCTTGCTAAACGAGAGTGGATCTTGAGATTTAGAACTTGCCATGCTAGTATAGGATAGGTTGATGTTTTAACATCATGATTTGTGGCGTAAATAGAGATATTATGCTGCCCTATGTGATCTAAGTGGATAACTTGTGCTTAAACCTTTATGTTTTCAAATTCTATAGAGATATAGGGTCTAAACATATTTGGTGTCTACCCATCTTCTATCTCTTTTGTGGATGCATGCATAGTTTGGTATTAGTATACCGAGAGGTAGCTTTTACTTGTTTCGCGTTGTCCGATCAGATATCAAAACCATCACATGTATTGATTAAAGGCTGCGACTCTAAGTGAAGTAGATAATGAAGTTAGGATTCCATGTTTATTCTCATATAAGTAAATCAGTTTTAGATCTCATTAGCTAGTTAATTCTTAATTCCTTAATTCGTATCTTAGTTTAATTTAGTTAATTAAAACCTCAATTTATTAATTGTCTTGGCAGTGAATTAAGATCATACATTGTTGAATAGGTGCATTAGCTGAAAAGAACCATAACCTGATCCTTGTGGGAACGAATTTGGACTTAACCTTATATATTACTTGTGACCACATACGCTTACGTGATATTGTGTAAACAAGTTTTTGGCACCGCTGCCGGGGATCATCGTTGTTTAATCTAGTTTATGTGCTTGTCATCAGTGGTCATTAGCGTTCACTGACTCGGATTTCTTATTTAGTTTATTTGTTTCGTGGTGTTTTCAGGTACTTGAACGTGTATGCGAACACGTTTGCAGGCTCGTAAGGAAAAACTGGCAGAAGAAGAACTTGCAGCAGTAAAAGAGATGGCAGACTTACCAGCAGCAGTCAAGGCTTTGAAGGACTATTCGCAGCCAAAGATCAATGACATACAATCTAGTATTGTTAGGCCAGCTATTGCAGCAAACAACTTTGAGATCAAGCCGAGCATAATTCAGATGGTGCAGAATTCGGTTCAGTTTGGGGGTGCTTCTACGGAGGATCCTAACATGCACATCCGGGACTTTATCGAGATCTGCGACACTTTCAAATTTAATGGTGTGTCGGATGATGCTATCAAGTTGAGGCTTTTCCCATTCTCTTTAAGGGATAAGGCTAAGGGCTGGTTACACTATCTACCAGCTGGTTCCATTACTACATGGGAGGACCTTGCTCAGAAGTTTCTTACTAAATTCTTCCCTATGGCGAAAACTGCAGCAATACGGAGACAGTTAACTCAGTTTCAACAGCAATCTGGCGAGTCTTTGTGTGAGGCTTGGGAACGTTACAAGGAGATGCTTCGTAGGTGTCCACATCATGGCATGCCTGACTGGATGGTTATCAACGGTTTTTACAATGAGTTGGGAGCACAGTCTAGACCTTTGCTAGATGCAGCATCAGGTGGAGCTTTGTGGGCTAAGAGCTATGAGGAGGCTTATGATCTTATAGAGACGATGGCTGCTAATGAATATCAAAATCCAACCCAGAGGCTTTCTCAAGGCAAGGTAGCAGGTGTTCTTGATGTTAGTGCAGTCTCAGCTCTAGCAGCTCAGCTAGAGGCAATGAATAGGAAAATAAATTCTTTGGTAAATCATGGGATGCAGCAGGTTGCTAGTATTTGTGAGCTATGTGCGGGCGCACATGAGACGAATCAGTGTGCTATCTCTTCTGAATCAGCACAGTTCGTGAGTAATTTTCAGAGACCTACTGCACCAGTTCCAGCCACTTATCATCCTAATAATCGGAATCATCCCAATTTCAGCTGGAGCAATAATCAAGGTGTTCAGCAACCTTATCAGCAGCAGTTTCAAGGACAGCAAGCGAGGCCATTCAATCAAGGTTATCAGCAGCCTTAAGCTCCAAGGCCACCATATCAACCTCTGGGATTTCAGCAGCAACAGCCCCAGGCTCATGCGGGGCAATCATCTAATGAAAAATCAGAAATGGATGATTTGAGGATGATGGTGAAGAACCTGCAAGCTTCTCAAAAGGTCTTGGAAAACCAGATAGGACAGATTACAAGTGCCTTACTTAGTAGGCAACAAGGAACTCTTCCTAGTGATACGGAGGTTAATCCAGGCAGAAGGGAAAGCAAAGAACAGGTCAATGCAGTTTCTTTGAGATCTGGAGAAGTCACGAGGGATCCTAAATCAGCAGCTAAGGAAGATGAAGATGTTCAGAATCAGCAGGTTGAAAAATCTACAGTGCTAGAAATTGAGAAATCTGATTTAGTGGCTGATCAGCTTGATGGTGAGAAGAGCGAGAAACCTGTTGAAAAGTCTACTTCGGAGCCATCTTCAAAGAATAATCAGATCTATCCTCCTCCTCCATATCTTGGACGCTTGCAGAAAAGTCAAGAGAAACAGTTTCAGAAGTTTATGGATGTCTTCAAGAAATTGTCCATTAACATTCCTTTTATTGAAGCATTGGAGCAGATGCCGAGGTATTCAAAGTTCATGAAGGATATTTTTTCACGAAAGAAAAGGTTGGAAGAATTTGAAACAGTGGCATTAACGGAGGAGTGTAGTGCAGTTCTGCAGCAGAAGTTGCCACCCAAACTTAAAGATCCGGGAAGTTTCACCATCCCTTGCACTATTGGCAATCTTTCTTTTAGCAAGTGCTTGTGTGACTTGGGAGCTAGCATCAATCTCATGCCTTTATCTGTGTTCAAGCAACTTGGTCTGCCGGAGCCAAAGCCAACCAATATCTCTTTGCAGTTGACTGATCGATCTATCACATATCCAAGGGGCATAGTGGAGGACGTTTTGGTGAAAGTTGATAAGCTTATCTTCCCAGCTGATTTTGTTATCTTGGATTTTGAAGAAGACAAGAATATTCCCATAATCTTGGGAAGGCCTTTTCTAGCTACAGGCCATACTTTGATTGATGTGCAAAAAGGAGAGCTTACAATGAGGGTGCAAGATCAGAATGTCACCTTTAATGTTTTCAAGGCCATGAAATTTCCGATAGAGGATGAAGAGTGTTGCAGTGTGGAATTAGTTGATACGGGTCAGAGAAAGAAGTTTGATCAGTTGTTGTGCGAAAAGTCGGACACACACGCGCCAAAGCATCACATCAATGATTTCATTGACAGTTCTTCAATTCGAGATCTTTTGAATGTAAAGCTTGGGAAACTTCCACCACATTTGAGGTATGTCCTTTTGAATAATGAGCTAGTGATTTTTGAAGAGGGGCATGATAACGTGTTGCGAAGGTGGAAAGCCGATGATAAGGAAGAAGAAAGTTTTGTTCAGCCGTTCGAGTTGGAGAAGCACCTTAGAGGTGTGAAGAAGAAAAAGAAGAAGATTAGGCCGTTGGGTGGTAAAATCAGGTTGAAGTCTGACGGGAGAGATTTGTGGAAAGCAAGAAAACAAGAGGTCAACGTTCGTATGAATGGTATTTCTGTTGAGAACGGTTCAGTTATTCTTTTGAAACCGCCATGAGTTGAGGAAGTAACGTCAAGCTATTGACGTTAAAAAAGCGCTTCGTGGGAGGCAACCCACGCATTAGTGTAGGAAAAAAAATGAGCGGAAAAAAAAGAGTGTTGAGAAAAAAAAAACAAAAAGAGTGTTGAGAAAAAAAAAAGAGTGTTGTGAAGGGAAAAAAAAGTGTTGTATTCAAAAAAAAATTGAGTGTTGAAAAAAAAAAAGAACAGTCGCGCAGGTTGCGCCTGCGTCACGCAGGCTGCGCCTGCGTTACTGACTAACGCGCAGGCTGCGCCTGCGTTACTGGAAGTGGCGCAGGTTGCTCCTGTTAGTGCAGATTGCGCGCAGCTGTTGTTGTTTATAAAAAAAAAAAATTCAAAACTCCAAATTCTTAGCTGTTGTTGTTTATAAAAAAAAAAATTCAAAACTCCAAATTCTTATTCCAAATTTTTTTTTTCACCCCCAAATATTAAACCCAATTCTAATTCTATTTTAATTCATCAAATCCTATTTCTATCTTACATCAAATTTCATACCCACCCAAATTTTTTTCCTTTTCACATTAAAATTTTTATTCATCCAATCCCTCCATTACATATATACACCTATTCATACAAACCCAATTCATTTTCTAAACCTCTACATCTCTAAAAAATTCGAGTTCAAGAAGGATTCAAGTTTGGGGGAACTTTAATTGCAAGTTCACCTCTTCGATTCGTATTGGGTAAATCTTTTTCTCTAATCTTATTTTTATTACGAATTTTTGTTCTTGTAATTGGGGGTTTTGTAGTATTCTTGTTATTTAGGAAGTATGGAGCTCGTACGCATTATCCTCCACCAGATTCATCCGAGGAAGGTGATGACTCAGCTGGTTAGGTATGTTTCTACTTTCCCTCGTATTTACTTCCATTCAATGCGGACATTGAATATTTTAAGTTTGGGGGTGGTTTGAGGGATTAGTTGTTGTTGTTGTATTATGTGTTCATGTAGGATTTCATGATTGGCATATTATTAGTAGTAAATTATGCATGTTTGTTCGTATTAATTACGTTTATTTCATGTAGGACATTCTGTTTTTATTTTTCGTATACCATGTGAGTTCATATTAGTTGCATTTGCATAGCATGCATATTTCATGATCCCTTAGAGCGAGCTAATTCTGATTGGTAGGTAGGTGTCTAATTGAGTGTGGTAATGATGAATAGAGGGTTGACTTATAGTTTCTATGAAATTGACTTATGTGTTTCGGAAACAAAATCTTTTCACAGTCTCATTGGGTGCTTTTGGGCTAGGTTAAGGTCATGCTTGTTTGGATGTTTTGAGATTTAATCACTTGATTATAGTTAGAATTTTCTTTATTCCCTTGATGGCCTATAACACTTAAGTCTAAGTTTGGGGGAAAACAGGGATTTCATGCTAGATTGTAAATAATTGTCAATAATTGCTAGATGTCAAATGGCAAGTAGCCGGCTCATATTTATATGAGTAGTCTAGGGTTGGAATTGAGAATTCTCATTCCAGATTGCATAGAAGAAGAAAAAAAAGGAAAAAAAATAGAAAAAAAAGAGAAAAAAAGTCAAAAGTTTCGAGTGTTTTTATGCAAAATTAACTAGGGTGAGCTCTTTAATACTCGAGCTATTAAGTTCGCGGGGACTTTGTGCCTAGTGACCTAAGGCTTTTATAGTCTGGAATCCACTAACCCAACGCTCGTTACATGGGTATTATTGTATAAGCCTTTCGGGGTCTCATCCATTGCACGGTTAAATAATCATGCTTGTATAGATGTGTTGTAGTAGTTAGTAATAAAGCACGAATTTCTGTCTACCTTGGATAAGGATGGAGTTGTTTCTAGGTTATGAAGTGTCTACAGTCTATTCTATTTATAAACCTGTGATTGTCTTGACGAAGAGCATGTATGATTTTTGACCTAGTTTTGGGAGTATTTCTGATGTGCATTGCACACACGCACATTCCTGTTCATGTATTGTTAGTATACGGGAACTTAATCGAGCTCTATTTGGATTTAGTTGCATTCTTTGAAATATTTTCTTGCTAGTTGGTTTTGGTTAGTTTGAAGGGGATCGTTGCATTTTCATTCTAGTTGCATTCATGCATTGCATTGCATTAGGTTAAATGGATTTTGTGGGTACATTCGCTATAGGCCCTCACGAGACCTTACTCGTCCACTAGGGCTGCCTAGGGGTTTAAAGGGCTTGTTGCATATGCCAAATGCAACCGTGATCACCTACGGAAGTGGTACTAGTTAGTTAGTTAGTTGTAATTGTTTATGCTTGAGAACAAGCATCGGTTTAAGTTTGGGGGTGTGATAAGTGGATTTATATCCACTTGGATCGCTTCAAGTCGGCTTAAATTGATTGTCTTGGACTCAAGTTTATTGTAGTTTTGATGTGTTTTGCTTAGTTGTACAGATTTACAAGAATGTCGATTATGGGTGATGCTTCTATCGTGTTTGGAGGATTAATTGATTAAAATTCGGATTTTCCGGGAAGGTTACGCAGTCTACACTGTTTTGGCCATATCTGGAATTCTAGAAGTCCGTTTTCAGCGATCTTACAGCTCACGTGAAGCTTGGGAGATTTTCTACAACCTAGGATAGATAGCAGGTTCAGGGAGCGTGTAGTTAAAATTCGCGCACGTGTTCTTTGTGAAGCAAGGCTGAAAGATTACTGTTTTGCCCTTTTTCTAATTCTAATTATATTTTGGGCAGGTTTTAGTACCTTAATCGAATTCTAATTGTAATAGAAGGTAATTTCCTGCTGGGCAAGAAATCTAGAGCCTATTTAAACACATCTTAGTATTGTAATTAGGAGAGTATTTATTATTGTATCATAGCTTAGATCTGCAAGGAAGAAAAGGAGAGAAGGATTCAACGCTCGTGACAAGCAACGGATCTAGATCTACTTCATCTTTTGTGTTATTCTGGATTTTAGATTTGTTTTCTTAACTCTTTGTTTATTAATATAATTACTTCTTTTATTCATATCTTGTTTTATATCATGTTTTCATCAAATCCCATGACGATGAACGGTTCAATTATGAGCTAATCGTTGTCATGGGATTCTAACGGATTTATCTATGTAGCTTAGTAGTTTGTATGCTTTAAAGATTTATGTGTGGTGAATTCTTGATATCCTCGTATGGTTGTGTTTCATGTATTTAGATGCGTCGTGAACATCTAATTTGTTAATCTCTTGCTAAACGAGAGTGGATCTTGAGATTTAGAACTTGCCATGCTAGTATAGGATAGGTTGATGTTTTAACATCATGATTTGTGGCGTAAATAGAGATATTATGCTGCCCTATGTGATCTAAGTGGATAACTTGTGCTT
Source organism: Saposhnikovia divaricata (assembly GCA_036435485.1). NCBI lineage: Eukaryota > Viridiplantae > Streptophyta > Magnoliopsida > Apiales > Apiaceae > Saposhnikovia > Saposhnikovia divaricata. Next base: position 44,739,769 of record CM071594.1, on the reverse strand, counting down.
AAACCTTTATGTTTTCAAATTCTATAGAGATATAGGGTCTAAACATATTTGGTGTCTACCCATCTTCTATCTCTTTTGTGGATGCATGCATAGTTTGGTATTAGTATACCGAGAGGTAGCTTTTACTTGTTTCGCGTTGTCCGATCAGATATCAAAACCATCACATGTATTGATTAAAGGCTGCGACTCTAAGTGAAGTAGATAATGAAGTTAGGATTCCATGTTTATTCTCATATAAGTAAATCAGTTTTAGATCTCATTAGCTAGTTAATTCTTAATTCCTTAATTCGTATCTTAGTTTAATTTAGTTAATTAAAACCTCAATTTATTAATTGTCTTGGCAGTGAATTAAGATCATACATTGTTGAATACGTGCATTAGCTGAAAAGAACCATAACCTGATCCCTGTGGGAACGAATTTGGACTTAACCTTATATATTACTTGTGACCACGTACGCTTGCGTGATATTGTGTAAACACAAGGATTCCTGGAGAAAAGACTTATTCGAGAAGTCATTCGATATGTCAGTTTAACAGTATTCGAGAACTCAGAGTTATCGATCAAGCCAATTCTAGTTCTCGAATCACCAACAGTGTTACTTCTCGAATACAATCTTGGAGACAAAATACTTAAGAATTGTACAAGTCAGAAACCTGCAACAAGCTAAAGCACTTTCTGGACCACAATCGGTAATGTACTTTGGAAAAGCCTACAAAGAAGCTTGGAGAGATGCACAAGAGACAAAGAGCTAAAGAAGTGGATCTGAACAGAGCCTTGCAAAGTCAAACCTATAGCCGTTTGGATGCTTACTCAAAAAGGATAGACACACTATAAAGTAAAATTGTTTAGCTACCTTATTTGTAGTAAGTAGGTTGTATTCATGCTCTATAAGGATACAGCCTCACTTCCTTAGAAAAAAAAAGTTTTTCATACACAATAGAAAACATCTCTCTGAGAGAAACGAAGCTGAGAATACTAACACTTGTATTCACAGGTTCTGAAGAATTCAGCATTCCAATCTCACTAACCAACCTTGTGAAGGTGGCTTCATCCAATGGCTTAGTGAATATATCAGCTAATTGTTTATATGTAGGAACATAATACAACTTAATGGTTCCATTACTTGCATGCTCCCTAATGAAATGGTATCTGATGTCAATGTGCTTTGTTCTAGAATGATTTACAGGATTGACAACTATAGAGATTGCACTTGTGTTGTCACACATGATTGGAATTCTTTCCAACACAAGTCCATAATCTCTAAGCTGATTTATAATCCAAAGCACTTGAGCACAACAACTTCCAGCAGCTATGTATTCAGCCTCAGTTGTGGAAGTTGACACAGATTGTTGTTTCTTGCTGTACCAAGAGACTAACCTTTGTCCAAGAAACTGGCAACTACCTGAGGTGCTTTTCCTATCCACTCTGCATCCAGCATAATCAGCATCAGAATAACCAACCATATTGAACCCTGTGTCCTTAGGATACCATAAACCCAAGTTTGGAGTGCCCTTCAGATATCTAAATATCCTTTTTATAGCAATCAAATATGACTCCTTTGGATTTGATTGAAACCTTGCACACAGACATGTAGCAAACATGATGTCTGGCCTACTTACAGTGAGATAGAGTAAGGAACCAACCATGCCTCTGTAGACTGAGATATCTACTTTCTTGCCTTTAGCATCTTCATCCAATTTAGTGGCAGTGGCCATAGGTGTCTTTGCAGGTGAGCAATCTTCTAAGTCAAACTTCTTCAATAAATCCTTGATGTACTTGGTTTGACTGATAAAGATACCATCCTTCCTCTGACTAACTTGCAACCCAAGAAAGAATGTCAGCTCTCCCATCATACTCATCTCATATCTGCTCTGCATGAGATTAGAGAATTTCTCACACAGCTTCTCATTTGTAGAGCCAAATATGATATCATCCACATAGATCTGAACTAGGATATTATCATCACCATGCTTCTTGTAAAACATTGTTTTGTCCAATGTGCCTCTAGTGAATTGATTTTCCAGAAGAAATTGTGATAAAGTATCATACCATGCCCTTGGAGCCTGCTTAAGTCCATATAATGCCTTAAGCAATCTGTAGACAAACTCTGGGAAATGTGGATCCTCAAAGCCAGGTGGTTGTTGCACATAAACTTCTTCTTCCAACTCTCCATTCAGAAATGCACTCTTGACATCCATTTGATAGACTTTAAAATTTAAATGAGCAGCAAATGCCAAGAATATTTTGATGGCTTCCAATCTAGCAACAGGGGAAAAAGTCTCATCACAATCAATCCCTTCCTGTTGAGAGTATCCTTTTGCAACCAACCTTGCTTTGTTTCTAATGACCACACCATTTTCATCCATCTTGTTCTTCAGAATCCATTTTGTTCCAACAATGGTTCTGTCCTTTGGTGCAGGCACAAGTTCCCATACTTTGTTTCTTTCAAATTGATTCAGCTCCTCTTGCATAGCAATAATCCAATCTGGATCCAACAGTGCATCATCAAGTTTCTTAGGCTCAATCTGAGATATAAAGCAACCATAGAGACACTCATTTTGAGTTGCTCTCCTAGTTCTCACTCCTGCATTTGGATCTCCAATGATTTGATCTGCAGTGTGTAATCTATCCCATTTCCTTGAGTGCTCAGTTTGATTTCTTAACCTTGATGTTGCTTCATCATCCAAATCATGATCATCTTCATTTCCTCCCCTTGTGAAGTTGCTACTATTCATAGGTGTGCCTTAGATTCTAGTCTCTTCACTGTTGATTGGAAAAAATTCTTCTCTTACATCATCATTCACTTGAGTTTGTTGAACTTGAGTTTCAACTTCAGTTTCAATCTCTTCATCAGAATCATCTAGATTTTCAAACATTAATGGATCTCTATCTTCATCATTGGCTTCTTCTAATCCAGGTAGTTTGCTATCATCAAATGTCACATCTGTGCTTTCCATAACTTTCTTTTGACTGATGACATAAACCTTGTATGCAATTCTCTCCATAGAATAGCCAAGAAAAATTCCTTCAAATGCCTTTGCATCAAACTTCCCAACATATTCTGAATTTTCTTTCAACACAAAGCATTTGCTTCCAAAAGTATGAACATACTTTAGAGTAGGTTTCTTTCCAGTCATCAAATTGTAAGGTGTCTTTCCAATGTTTTTGTTGATGAGGGTTCTGTTCTGGATGTAGCATGCAGTGCTCACAGCCTCAGCCCAAAAACATGTAGGCATCTTTGCATCAAGCAACATTGTTCTAGCAGCCTCAATTAGAGTTCTGTTCTTTCTCTCAACTACTCCATTTTGTTGTGGAGTCCTTGGAGCTGAGAACTGTTGAGAGATGTCATTCTCTTTGCAAAAAGCTTAAAGTAAGGCATTTCTGAACTCTGTTCCATTATCACTTCTCAATGCAATCACACTTGCATTATTGGCTTTTGCTTCCTTATCAACTTTCTTTAAGTGCTCAATGATTACTTGTGGAGCCTCATCCTTTGATACTAGAAATTCCACCCATGTATACCTTGTGTAGTCATCAACCATCACTAGGGCATACTTCTTTCTTGAGAGTGACATAATATTGACAGGCCCAAACAAATCCATATGAATTAATTGCAGGGGCTTGGTGATTGATGTCACTGTCTTTGACTTGTGGATTGACCTTTTCATCTTTCCTTTTTGACAAGCCTCACATACTCCTTCTTGACAGAATTCAAGTGTGGGCATGCCTCTCACTAACTCTCTTTTGACCAGAGAATTAATGACCTTGAAGTTAAGGTGTGATAGCTTCTTGTGCCATAGTCAACAATCTTCATTTGATGCTTTTGAGTAGAAGCAACAAACTTTGTCCTTGTTTGCAGAGTCCATACTGGCTACAAACAGGCTTCCTTTCCTTACTCCAGATAGAGCAAAATCACCAGTCTTCTTATGAGTGATCAAACATTCATCTTTGTCAAAATTTACCTTGAATCCTCTATCAGTAAACTGACCAACACTTAGCATATTATGCTTGAGACCCTTCACTAGTGCTACATCTTCAATGATGATATTACTAACTTTTAACTTGCCATATCCTAATGTGTTACCCATGCTGTCATCTCCAAAAGCCTTCTCCTCATATTGTGATAGCAGGGCCATATCACCAGTCATGTGATTTGAGCATACATTGTCCAAAATCCACATGACCTTCTTTTCACTTTCTTTGCCCTGAGAGTCAGATGGAGATTGTTCATCCTTGGAATCAGCCATCAAGGCGTAGTTGCAGAATTCTTGCTCCTCTCCATCACTATCAGAGTCATCCCAACACTTCCCTTCAGCTATGTAGGCCTTACCTTGTGTTTGCTTTTTCAGAAAGGCCTCATACTTAGCTTCAAGCTCTAGAAACTCCTTATCCTTCCTTTTAGGCTTCTTGCATTCACTAGCAAAATGCCCTAGGTCATTGCATCTATAACATCTTACAAATGACCTATCCATATGGCTGGTTTTGAATTTATTCTTTTTTGCTTTCACAAGTGTCTTGCTCTTGTTGAATGAATGGCTTTGGGGTCGAGGTTTGAAGGGTTGGTTCCTCATGAATCTGATGTTTGGAAACTTTCTGGCCATGAAAGCATATGATGTGTTTTCCATGCCATCTAGCTCTTCAAGAGTATAGAACTCTTCTTCTTCCTTCTCCTCAACAGGTTCAGTCACCTCTCCATTTTCTTCATCATCCACTATCTCTTCTATCCTCAGCTGACTTGTAGATGCTTCTAGGTCTTGAATAGATTTGTTGACAATCAAGGCACATGATGTGTTTATCATTCTGCCTTGTTTGGCTTGGATAGCCCTCTTCTGAAGCAACTCAAGCTCATGAGTTTTTAAAACCCCATAGAGCACATCATATGTGACTTTGTTCAAATCTCTTTCTCTTAGAGAAATGACCCTTTGCTCTAGATGGTTTGGAGAAGACAGTAGAAACTTCATGTTCAGCTCCTTGGTGCTGTATACCTTTCCATTCATCTGTAGCTCAGTCACTAGCTTGTGAAACCTTTCAAACATATCAGTAATACTTTCTTTGGACTGAGCCATGAAAGCTTCATACTGTGTGGCCAGCATCTGTTTCTTGTTTTCTCTAACTTCCTCTGTTCCTTCACATAATACCTCAATATGATCCCACATCTCTTTTTCTGTTTTGCAGGAGGCTATGTTGGCAAACATTGACATCTACATTGAATCTATGATTAGCAGCATGAGATGACTATCAAGGGCAACCATCTCCTTTTCTGTATCTGTCTATTTAGATGGTTCTTTAGGCACATAAAATATTGGAAAGGTTATAGTTCCAACAATCTTTTCAGGAATCTATTGTTGTGGAATAAAGGGACCATTCTTGAGTATCTCAGGATATATAGGATTAGCAGCTTTGATGAACAACTGCATCTTGATCTTCCAGAGGTTGTAGTTCTCATTCTCAAACTTAGGGACCTTCACCGTTCCTGTAGTCTTTGGTGTATTCATGATCGTTTTCTGTTTTCGAATAAACAACCCGCTTTGATACCACTTGTTGAGTATAGAATACAAGAAATAATACAGAGGGGGGGTGAATGGATTCTTGAACTTTTCTTTGTTCTTGAATCAGTGTAGCACAGTATGTGTTTGTGTGTGTAAATTTGTAAATGCGGATTAAGAATAACACAAGACACAATATCACTTTAATCTAATATTTTATTAGATAAAGATTTTGCTACAATCTGTGAATACAAGTGTTAATATTCTCAGCTTCGTTTTTCTCAGAGAGATGTTTTCTATTGTGTATGAAAAAACTTTTTTTTAAGGAAGTGAGGTTGTATCCTTATAGAGCATGAATACAACCTACTTAATACAAATAAGGTAGCTAAACAATTTTACTTTCTAGTGTGTCTATCCTTTTTGAGTAAGCATCCAAACGGCTACAGGTTTGACTTTGCAAGGCTCTGTTCAGATCCACTTCTTTAGCTCTTTGTCTCTTGTACATCTCTCCAAGCTTCTTTGTAGGATTTTACAAAGTACATTACAGATTGTGGTCCATAAAGTGATTTAGCTTGTTGCAGGTTTCTGACTTGTACAATTCTTCAGTATTTTGTCTCCAAGATTGTATTCGAGAAGTAACTCTGTTGGTGATTCGAGAACTAGAATTAGCTTGATCGATAACTCTGAGTTCTCGAATACTGTTAAACTGCCATATCGAATGACTTCTCGAATAAGTCTTTTCTCCAGGAATCCTTGAGATATCGAATAGAGCATTTTACTTATCGAATCCCTGAGATATCGAATAGCTTCTTTAGTCCTTGAGATATCGAATAAAGCATTGACTTGTTGACTCTTAGAGAACTCGAATGATACTTTGACTTGTTGACTCCATGAGTTCTCGAATAGAGTATTTGGACATGTCGAATCTGTGAGTTCTCGAATAAGGCTTTGACTAGTTGACCTTCAGAGATATCGAACAGTGTCTTTTGAGATATCGAATCTCTGACTTCTCGAACATAACAAACATACTTCTCGAATTGGTACTCAGGCAAATTCTTCATTTCTTCAAATCCCAACTGTGATTATTTGACAGTCTTTATCTCCATGCTTGTGGCATGAACCTTGGAACTTCTTTCAAGCATTATTCTTGACTTTATAAGTACAGTTACACAACTAGGATTTGATGCCTATTACAAGTACAAAGCAAATAGAAACTCTACAACTAGAGGTTCCCTCAGTTAAGAGGTCGTGTAGGTAATGCATAGCATTACACATACTTATGCTTGTTATTATATGAGTACATGCATGTCTCTGTGACTAACATAACTGTTAGGTCCGATAAGATTGTAGAAGTGGGGGTTGAATACAATCTATACAAATTTATCGAAATTTGTCTGGATAAATTTAATTTATATTTTGACAAATTTGAGCGGAATAAATTGAAACAAATTCCAAGTTGAATATAAAAATATATTAACTTGATGGTTGTTACAATTTCAGTACAGAAATTAATCAAGTTGATAAAACTAATTTAGAAAATTCGACATGAACTTTTCTAATTTAGTTAATAAAAATCAAGATTAGAACTAGGAAACTTAATTCGCTAGTAGTACAAGAACAATAAATAAACAAGTTCCACCGGATAAAATATTACAAGAGAGATGAACTTGATTTTACAGAAATTAATTTGTTCTTGAGCTTGGGAGAGAAAATTGAGCTGCTGGAATTTTTCTGATGTTTTATGGACTGTTATATTTGTTCTGCTGCTTCCTGCCTTGATTATATAAGGCTGTACTGATTAAATATGACTTAATCAGCTTCAAGACCTATTTAATCAGCTGTCAGCATGACTTAAACTTGCTCCAAGACATAAATTTCCTTAGGTATGACTTAATTCTTGGGCGGTATGACCAAATAATGTGTCGGTATGACCTAATTTCTGAGCAGCCTTTGGGTATGACATAAAGCACTTTGTCGGTATGACCTAATTTGCTTTTCAGAAATATCTTCAAGTCGGTAAGACTTGATCTGCTCGGTATGACCTAATCAGTCTGATTATCTTCGGTATGACCTAATCATTCTGAGTAGCTTCGGTATGACTTAATCAGTCTGAGTAGCTTCGGTATGACCTAATCAGCCTGAGTAGCTTCGGTATGACTTAATCAGTCTGAGAAGCTTCGGTATGACCTAAGGATGAGTCATACCGACCTCCATTAGGTCATATTCGCTGAGCAGAATTGTTTTAAGTCTTTAAACACTTATATTAATTCTGATTTAATTAATTAATTGATTAATTTAAAGAATAAATTAATTCTGATTGAATTAATTTATAAAATAAATTAGCCAACTAATTTAATTTAATTAAAAGAGAATTAATATGAAGTCTTTTTATAATCATATTAATTCCAACTTAATTAATCTTTTAATTAATTTATTGAATAAATTAATTCGAATAGAATTAATTTATCAAATAAATAAATCAAATGACTTAATTAATTAAGAGAAAATTAATATACCTCCTTGTTTGATAATTATATTAATTCTAACTTAATTAATCTTTTAAATAATTTACTAAATAAATTAATTCGGATAGAATTAATTTATCAAATAAATAATTTAAATGACCTAATTAATTAAGATAAAATTAATATACCTCCTTGATAGCATAACCCTCGTGGTCTTCCATGTTTTGATAAATCTAATCCTCCACAAAGATTATTCCTTAGCCAGTCTTGATTGCAAAACCATTGTGGTTAATTAATTTAGTACCTCTGTTGCTTGCACAATGATTTTTTCCCATACCAGTCATGATAGCTTGAACCACTGAAAGTAATAAAGAATTACCACCGAATTTTTGTTGACGCTCGATGCACGGTCTGGTTCATGAGCGACTAACTCCAACGGCTTTTCTTTATTTTTGACTCTAAGCTGTGGTTTATTTCTTCTCTCAACATACCAGTCTTGACAGCTTGAACCACTGAAGTTAATGATAAACAACCACTGTTTAATGTTGACACTCGATGTACTGTCTGGTTCATGAGTGACTAACCGCAATGACTGTTCTTCATATATTGACTTTAAAATATGGTTCATTTTCTTTTCTTTTTCTTCTCTCTCTATTAAATCTTCTGTACTGTCTCTGTCACTGTCGAAATCTCTGTCATTTTAAATGAATCCACTTCTTTAACGAATACTTCACTAAGGCTTGATCAGATGTCTGAACTTCTTTCAATGTAGTAATTCTTCAAGTCTGTAGATTGACCTTGATCTTTTTCTTCTGACAGATAATACTATCTGAGATTCCTTATGATAGTCTATATACTATTTACTATTACAATCTTGTTTAAGTTGAGTTGTATCCTCGAAATACAAATAGGCTACATCATATGCCTTTCAATCTCCCCCTATTTGTTTGTTAGACAATAACAAGCAAATACCTAGAGGATAACTCAACTACCTCACTTAAACAAGAAAAAGATAAAACTTTTAAGAACTAAGTAAATAATACAAAAAAAATTTCTCTGGTTTAGATTTAACAATTCCAGAATCTTCAGTTGATGAAATGATAGATGATTGTTCCTCTAGCACTGAACTGATCTTCAATAGATAACTCATCTTCATTTCTGATTCTTCATATCTCTGCCTGATAATCCTTCACATCTTACATTGGTGATTATCAGCAGTTCTTGATTTACAATCACTTCCCATTTCTGACACAGCTTTTCTCACTAAAGAAAAACAGTTGTTCCTACTATATAGACAATGGTGAATCAATACCATTTCTATAACTTCTGGTGAATTTACTACTCTTCCACTTAGCCTTTATACATAGTACATTGAAAGAGTAATAAAATAGTATTTTGATGTAATTCTCCTTATATCTCCACTTTCATAACAAATGAAAGTTCTTTTGCTTCTTCATCTAAGGCTCCCCCTTCTTTTGCTTCTTCATCTAAGGCTCCCCCTTAGTAAATAGACTTGCTTCTCATTCTAAGCACAGTCTTTACTTCTTCCCCTTTCTAACTCACTTTTTTACTTGTACCCCAATACTTCTCCCCCTTAGTTGAGTTCCTACTAAGGTATATATCTTTTTCAATATATCTCTCCCCCTTAGTTGAGGAATCCTCCATTCAACTAATTGACAAAGTAGTCGATACCAAATTGTTCCCAATTTATACCAATCGTTAGAGTACATTGAAATCAATTGATAAAGCTTTGTTAGAAAGGAAGTTTCATTTTCTTCCTCACTGTGAGTGTGTGATAGTGTTTAGTGTACCTCACAAGTGTTTCACTCTTCTCTCCACTCATTTGTTTTGAGTGTCTCACTTTTCTCTGTGTTTACACTCTTGCTCACTAGTGTTTCACTCATTGCTCCAACATCCTTTACTGTACCTGCAAAGAAAAATCACCATAGCCCCTTCAAGAGAGGTCAGTGGTGGTGCAATGGGAGTTCGCAAATCCCAAATCCTCGTTGGACTCGTCAGACAAATCTGAGTCATAATCTACAAGTTGCTAATTTCCCTTTTTAGGGTTTTCAGATTTGAATTCTGAGAAGGTAGACAATGATCTATAAAATTTAGCATTGAGATCAAAGTTCCCTTCAAATGTCTGTGAAGACATCACCTTGTTAAACTCATCAGGTAAAATCTGAATCATAGTTCACAAGTTGCCGATCCGCACCTATGTCGGATCCGTTACCCGCAGGATCCAGAGATGTTCCCTCTGGGGAGTTAGATAATGATCTTGTTGAATTTTGCATTTGAGACCAATACCTTCTCTCGAGGTCTGTGAAGACTCTTAGTTCATTAAAGAACCTTTCACTTATAATCATAACCGTAAAATGGTTGGATTACAGGTTTCCGTCAATTCATCCTTGGTGTGTGCAATCTCACTTGTGCATATGAAATATTTTGGTTGTGTATAAGGTAGTGACTCTCCAACTGAATATCCCACACATCCTTGTTTGCTGCATCAAGTGCAGTTACTCCCTGGTGACCTCTAGTCTGATAGGTTACTTCCATTTAGGGTGTAAGATAGAATGTGTTTGAGCTTGACTGTAGTCTGGGATAAAAGTTGTTGGGTTTACAACCTTATGACTAAACATGTGAGAATACAAAATTTCATGTAGATGAACCTGCATTACAGAATATGAGCAACATAAAGATAGAATGCATTTTTAACATTGCAAAGTTTTCTGAGAAAATATTGCATTTATCTTAAGTGAAATGATGTACAGTTGTGATTTCAAAAGATTTACAATGTAAGCAATCACAGCAGTAGAAAGAGATTTTGAATTTAGGAAGATATAGATCTTGAGCCGGTTTTACAAAACAAGAACATAGGCAAAAATCCAATTAATAAATATTAATCGAATCAATGTATGTTAATGTTTAAACCAATACAAACAAAACTATTTTATCATGCTTTAGGTCCTGTAAGATAGATACCAACTGTTAAAAATTGTTAGCACTTGATAGGTCTTGTCTTCCAATTGTTAGATCCTGAAAATCAAACATCAGTTCCTAACCAATTGTATAGACACATACCAATTTGATACCAACATTGGTCAATTGTTAAGTCCTTAACACGAAGATCTGTTAACAGCAATCACAAAACAAAAATTTATACTTAAACTGCAGGTTTTATGTGTGTTAATAAGAAGAACAACAAAAGAACCAAGTACAGGGACCTGTTTGTTAGTTTTGCAAGTATGGTGACTAAACTGTAAAAATTATACTATTTATATACACATGAAAAATAATATTCAAAAATAAGAAATAATATACATAATAATAATATTAAATAAAAACTAAAAAGAAAAGAAAATTCAAATAAAACTAAACAAAGAAGAAAAATTTGAATTAACATAAAAATAATAAAACTATACATAAATAATAATTTACATAGCTTAAACTATAAATGAACATATGACTAAAATAAAAAGACAAACACTACAAAACATGTTAAATAAGACTAACATTTAAAAATTACACTACATGTACAAAAACATTAAGTATATACAAGAGTATTTATACTAGGTTAGCAAATCTATATATTTTCTGACAAAACAACTTTCTACTAGAAAATTATTTAGAGAGAAAATATGATTTAATAAACTATCATAAATATGGGAGCTATTTTAAAATAATGAAATTTTCAATAAAAATAGCTTCCTCAAAAATCCTAACTAGAGAATTAGAGAAAAATATTTTTTAGAGAAAATTATTATTCTAAAATAAAGAAACATGGATTAAAACATTAGAATGATTATGACAATTCTTTTTAGAAAGATGACAAGATAGAATTCGAAAAGAATGTCATACCAGTTACTTGGCGCTTAAACCTTGGCACCAACTTCCACGTTTCTTGTTGTTCCAGATTCGCAAGTGCTTTCTCAGATTCCTTAGATTCTATACCTTGATTCTGAGAAACCCTTTTAGTTCTTACTACAACATCTGGATCACCAATGATCAGCTTTATTCCAAACACACTATCTGAGAAAGTTGGATCTTGATGAATCGCCTTGTTCTTCGTTGTGATGTTGTGTTTTACTAGTGAATCCTTTGTTTACTTCCCTCGAGTTGTTACGTGAATGACTTGATGATTATTTTCCAGTGACATTGATATTGCCAATAACACAATTGTTTCTACCACTATCACTTGGATAATTATCATCATTAACATTTTAAACTTATGACTTCAAGACAACTCCTCGATAACAACAATTGTTAACTCCCAACAACTGTTTGTTGGTAGACAATCTTGGTTCTAAAAATAAAACTTGATTACCAAGACTGTCTTGTCTTCAATTTTAGAAATAATATTCTAAGTCCAATACACCTTGATCCATAGTATAAAACATTTATTATCAAAGTGATTTGAAACTTGCAAATAAGCATAAAAATTATTCAAAGTAATTGAACTATGGTAACTTTAGATATTTCAATATCCATAGTTCTACTTAGAGAATTTTTATACCATGTATAATAATATGAGTGAATTGTAAAAGATATAAGAATGATTACTTAGAGGAGTTCTAAGTAATTTCACACATATCAATATATCTCACAATTAGTTAGTAAATAGAATTCTAACTAAATATCATTAACTGATATAAGTCAAAACTTCAATACAACCAATTGTTAGAACCATGATATTAATTATAGTGAATTTCTGAAAATGGAATATTGATAAAATTCACTAGAATTAACATCTCACAACTAATTGAAGACCAATACAGATTAGGTCCAAATTAGTTATGTTTATTTATTTTAATAAATATAAGGTACAGAGCAAATACTAAATTGAATTGCTTCAAGTCCGTAACCCATATAAATCAAAATAAATAATTAAATAATTAAATACTAAATCTCTATGAGTTAGATTTTAGCATTTAAGTATTTAAATTATCCTTAAATAATCACCACTAAAATATATTGCAATTATACACATGACAATCATTCAACAGATAATTTTCAGTGTGAGGTCTGGATGTAAATAAGTTCACATGTCCTTTCAATATAGACAATTGAATACTTGTGAAATTATTCAAGAATTACTTAACAGATGGGATATACAAATCATATAGCATTAATAAAATCCCAAGTTCACAAACCAATCTTGAAAAATTAATTTCATCAAGTGATTCAGCAAACGTGTCTGCAAGTTGTTCTTAATTAAAGACATGTTCTCTCAAAAGAATTGATACCTTATGCAGGTTGCTTAGTCCTTGAGTGTTTCACAGAGTTGTTGGAGATGAAATTGATTCCTTGTGTTCTCCTGCTTTCATACAACTCATTTGATCTGTCTCTATGTAGCAAAACATGTCAGAACTGATGTCTCTAGGGTACCATCTCCGTAGATTTAGGTCCAACTTAAGACATCTGAAAATCAAGTGTAATAACTACAAGAATAGATTCTCAAGAATCCACTTGGGGCCTTGCACATTTTCATATTGAGAATAAAATATGTGTGTAAGTGATCAATTAACAATTGAATAAGATAATGAGCTGATGATTCCTCTATAGCCTGATTAGGTCCTAACTAGTAGATCCTGAACTTGTTGGGTCAAATATCTCTAGAGTACCATTTCCTCAGATCCGGGTCCATCTTAAGATTTTTGATTACCAACTTGTTAGATCCAAACTAACAGGTCAAAAGCCAGCTATAGTGAGGTGTTGGCATGTAGTCTTAACAGGTCTAGAATCTTCTGAATAGAAACAAAAGATCCTTGACTTACTTTTATTGTCATCATTCTTTTGGCTTACTAAAGCAAATCAAAAGAATTTCAACTTTACCAACATCAAAACAACAAATATCTTGATACCAATTTATAGCTAGTAGACCAACATATAATATAATCAAGATATCATTGCACATATATATCATTTATGTTTGTGCATAAAGATGTAGAGAGTTCTATAAGTATGACACCAATTGTTAAAAGATACCAACTGTTAAAGATTGATACCGAATATTAAATTATAGTTAGGGTGTCATACCATGTCTTCCATGCTTGCTTGAGTGATGATACCTATTTATACTAACCTGTAGAGATCTTCAATTATCTCACCAACCAGGAGTGCACTTGTTCACATTCCTCTAGCATCCAGATTCAGTAGGTCTAGATGTCCATTATAATCTTGAATGTGCAGCAGATGCCTGATGTCCTCAAGTCTTGTCACTGGTGCTTCTTGTCAAACACACTGTTTGATCAAATTGTAACCTAGCATCCAGTTTGGCTTTGTCCCTCATAACAATACCTTGACATCCAATTAAACTTCTGGTTATCCTTAAACCAAATACAGCCTATTGTTTGGTCTGGATACCAACATCCCTTCAATCTGCCTTTTATACTGATTGAGATTTGCAATCACTCAATCTGGATCTTCTAGAGCTTTTGAAGCTTTCTTAGTTTCTTCTAAAAGAAGACTAAAGAAATAATCATTAGTACTTGAAGCTCTGCTAGTCTTTTACTTCCACCATTAGAAACACTAAGAACTAGAACAAAGAGTTAATTGAGTCAACACTCTTTGTCTTGGCAGACATGTTCTCATAGTGTCCTTTGACTTTCAGTGTGGTGTTGAGTTGACTAGATGATCCTTCTTTTGCTCCCCCTAAGCTGTTGCTGGGTTTACATGAAGATTCTCAATGTTGACATTGCTTGGATCTGAATCATCATTACCAATGACAGCTGGGAGCTAGAAGTCGTTGAACATCACTAAGACTTTCAATCACATTCTGTTGATTAATAATAATCACCCTGTAGGCTGTTGACTCCACCAAGTAACCAAATAAATTATCCTCTTGAGCATTAGCTGATTGCTGGGATGCTCACTTTCATTTATCATTGCAAAACATTTTTCTTCATAACTTGTGGGGTCTTCCTATATTTCTTACTGATCAGGGTTTAATCATGTCAGTAGCAAACTATTGACTGCTTCAGCATTAATACTCTTGAAGGTGCAGAAATCATCCAGAACACTAATTGATAGGTCCTGTAATCTGGTCTCCAAGTTGTCATAGTCAGTTTTGCTTCCTGACACTCTTCTAGATGTGATTTATCAACATTAGTGGTGTCTTGTCTTCAGATTGTTTGAACAATAACTTATTTATGGAGAGAAGTCATCAGTCATCACCACTTAAGTATATTTTTCTTTGATGTAGAACTTCTGTGTGATTCGTTTTGACTTCCCTTTATGACATGCCTCATAATTTTATTTTACTTTAATTCCAGATGAGGCAGTCTCCTTTACTGATTCGATTTCTAGGAAAGAATCTCTTGATATGACATTCAAGTGAGAGAGCTCTTTATGTCATAGCTAAACTCCTGTCTGATGAAGCTTTAGATTTGACCTTGTTGACTTCACCTTTGACTGAGATTCCATGTCAGCTACAGATAAGTTCTCTTTCCTTAATCCTCGAACAGTAGGCTCTTCATCTTGTAAAAGATGCTTTATTACTGACAACATTCCTTGGCTATTGAATAGCCTTGACCCTAGGTCATACCCTTGCTGTTGTCTCCAAGGGATGAACCACTTGGCTAGTTACTGTCACCACTCTTGATAGCAGGGCTCTATCTTCGGTCATATGCCTTGAACATCCACTGTCCAGAATCCACATAACACGATGTACCTGTTACACACCCTGCAATGCCAAAACGGTTAAACCCTTTTTGGGACCCAAATTTGATTGGGTCCGAAATACTTGAAGTATTGGCCTTTGTCAGGCAAAACAACATTCTTAATCTTCATAACAACATTTTTCAAGGGGACTGGACATTTAACCCTATAAACAGCTTTGACAATCTTTGATTTCATCTTGGGTATCCATGTCTTTTTAGCAGCAATAACATTTGTTTCACTGACTGGACATTTGACCTTGTAAACAGCCTTAGTAAAACTTTGTTTAGGCTTTGGTACAAATGTCTCTCTCCTAACATAAAGAGGACTAGCAGTCTTTGATCTAACATTATTCCTGTTCATATGTTGTCAAGGAGCAGTCTTATTATCACATGCATGATTACCATTAAAGTAAGCAGACATCACATTAAAAGCACAAGACATACAGTTGACAACACCACATGCTTTATGATTAGAATCAATGATAGGCATGTTACTCATGTTAGACATGTTATTGTTCTGCTTCAACTTATTACCACCTAATCCAGTCTTAGAAGAACTAGTCGTTTCAACAACCTTGACTGGCACTTTAGGTACATCTTTCTTGGATGAAACTTTTTCTGGATTAGTGTCCTCAACAGATTTAGCCTTAACAAAGACTGTGACATCTTTCTTAGATGAAACATTCTTTGGATTAGCGTTCTTAACAGATTTATCCATAACACATTTATCCTTAACAAAGACTGTGCCATTTGCACTATCTTCATTTCTCATTTCTTCCTGAATAACCATAGAAAGAATATTTGGTGGTCCAACATCAGATTTTTTAAATAGAGGTTCTTTAACATTCTTGAGTACATGTGGTATTCCCCTTTCTTTAGCACTAACAGGGTTAGGGGAATTTATGCCCAATGATCCAACAGCTTCATTGTAGCCATACCCTATACCTGTTGTTCGTTCTATAGATTGTTTGTTAAAAAACTCTTTGGAAACTTTAACAGAATTATAACAAGCTCTAATCTGTGTTTCAAGTTCTTTAATCCTGATGTCTTGTTCAGCAATCGTATCAACTTGTTTTACCATGTATTCTCCTAACGACTTATCTCTGTAGTTAAGTCGAGCTATTTCTTCTATATTCTTATCTTGATTAATCTGCACCTTTTTTAAATCTAACACTTCATTTTCAAGTTTAGTGTTGACAAGACTTATTCTCTCGTACCCTTTTTATGCATTAGTCAAGCAATTACGTAAACTATGAATTAACTCAACATCAGTAAGAGTTACCGGTGTGGTGTAATAAGTTGATGATTCAGCATTTGCCACCAGTGCAAAGTTTCCAACTTTTTCATCTTCACTGTCTGTGTCATCCCAGCTTTTGCCTTGTACCACATAGGCCGTGTCTGTGTTCTTCTTACCAGATGCATACTCTCTCCTTGCATCTTGTTCAGGTCGATGACACTTAGTTGCAAAATGTCCCATTTCATTACAGTTGAAGCACCTGAACTTGCTTCTGTCTATCATTCCAGTCTCGTAGCCAACTCTTGTGCTACTTGAGGATGAACCTCCTTGCTGGAATCTGTTCTCAGTAGACCTGAGTCTGAAATTAGGATTTCTTCTAAATCTGAAATGATTAAACTGTCTTACAACCAGTGCCATTGATTGATCCTCCAACTGCTCCAGCTCCTCTGATGAATAAAATTCTCTACAACCCTGACTTGTAGCTGTCTTCCCATACTCTGCTACAATCACTTCCTCTTCAGAGCTGTAAGGTTGAACAATCTTAGCTTCCAATCTATTTTCCCTGACTTTCTTAGTTCCCTCGTTTATTGTTATAATGGTGTCCCAGATATGCTTGGCATCTTTATAGTTAAAAACATGGTTGCACATGATCGCATCTAGGGATTCCACCAAAATTAATTGTACATTAAGATCAAGGGCAATATCCACTTTGTCATCATTTGTATAAACACTAATGTCCTTTGGATATGTCCTTGCGGGAACTACAACAACTCCTTTCACGATTATTTCCTCTTCAGTAATCATAGTAACTATTGGCCCAGTTTTCAATATTCCTAAATATTTAGGATTGGCCACTTGTAGAAAAAGGATCATTTTCTTTTTCCATAGTTCATAATTCTCCTTGTCAAATATGGGTATCTTAACAGTTCCAATTTTTGAAGACATGATGAATTTTTAAGTGAGTTAAAAATTCGAAATGGATTTTTGATTGAATAAAAATAGGATCTTGATTTGTGTATCAATCAATAGGCTCCGATACCAATTGTTAGGTCCGATAAGATTGTAGAAGGGGGGGTTGAATACAATCTATACCAATTTATCGAAATTTGTCCGGATAAATTTAATTTATATTTTGACAAATTTGAGCGGAATAAATTGAAACAAATTTCAAGTTGAATATAAAAATATATTAACTTGATGGGTGTTACAATTTCAGTACAGAAATTAATCAAGTTGATAAAAACTAATTTAGAAAATTCGACATGAAATTTTCTAATTTAGTTAATAAAAATCAAGATTAGAACTAGGAAACTTAATTCGCTAGTAGTACAAGAACAATAAATAAACAAGTTCCACCGGATAAAATATTACAAGAGAGATGAACTTGATTTTACAGAAATTAATTTGTTCTTGAGCTTGGGAGAGAAAATTGAGCTGCTGGAATTTTTCTGATATTTTATGGACTGTTATATTTGTTCTGCTGCTTCCTGCCTTGATTATATAAGGCTGTACTGATTAAATATGACTTAATCAGCTTCAAGACCTATTTAATCAGCTGTCAGCATGACTTAAACTTGCTTCAAGACATAAATTTCCTTAGGTATGACTTAATTCTTGGGCGGTATGACCTAATTTCTGAGCAGCCTTTGGGTATGACATAAAGCACTTTGTCGGTATGACCTAATTTGCTTTTCAGAAATATCTTCAAGTCGGTAAGACTTAATCTGCTCGGTATGACCTAATCAGTCTGATTATCTTCGGTATAACCTAATCATTCTGAGTAGCTTCGGTATGACTTAATCAGTCTGAGTAGCTTCGGTATGACCTAATCAGCCTGAGTAGCTTCGGTATGACTTAAT
This sequence comes from Saposhnikovia divaricata, assembly GCA_036435485.1. Taxonomy (NCBI): domain Eukaryota; kingdom Viridiplantae; phylum Streptophyta; class Magnoliopsida; order Apiales; family Apiaceae; genus Saposhnikovia; species Saposhnikovia divaricata. The sequence continues at coordinate 44,721,063 of CM071594.1, read as the reverse complement.
CAGTCTGAGTAGCTTCGGTATGACCTAAGGATAGGTCATACCGACCTCCATTAGGTCATATTCGCTGAGCAGAATTGTTTTAAGTCTTTAAACACTTATATTAATTCTGATTTAATTAATTAATTGATTAATTTAAAGAATAAATTAATTCTGATTGAATTAATTTATAAAATAAATTAGCCAACTAATTTAATTTAATTAAAAGAGAATTAATATGAAGACTTTTTATAATTATATTATTCCAACTTAATTAATCTTTTAATTAATTTATTGAATAAATTAATTCGAATAGAATTAATTTATCAAATAAATAAATCAAATGACTTAATTAATTAAGAGAAAATTAATATACCTCCTTGTTTGATAATTATATTAATTCTAACTTAATTAATCTTTTAAATAATTTACTAAATAAATTAATTCGGATAGAATTAATTTATCAAATAAATAATTGAAATGACCTAATTAATTAAGATAAATTTAATATACCTCCTTGATAGCATAACCCTTGTGGTCTTCCATGTTTTGATAAATCTAATCCTCCACAAAGATTATTCCTTAGCCAGTCTTGATTGCAAAACCATTGTGGTTAATTAATTTAGTACCTCTGTTGCTTGCACAATGATTTTTTCCCATACCAGTCATGATAGCTTGAACCACTGAAAGTAATAAAGAATTACCACCGAATTTTTGTTGACGCTCGATGCACGGTCTGGTTCATGAGCGACTAACTCCAACGGCTTTTCTTTATTTTTGACTCTAAGCTGTGGTTTATTTCTTCTCTCAACATACCAGTCTTGACAGCTTGAACCACTGAAGTTAATGATAAACAACTACTATTTAATGTTGACACTCGATGTACTGTCTGGTTCATGAGTGACTAACCGCAATGACTGTTCTTCATATATTGACTTTAAAATTTGGTTCCTTTTCTTTTCTTTTTCTTCTCTCTCTATTAATTCTTCTGTACTGTCTCTGTCACTGTCGAAATCTCTGTCATTTTAAATGAATCCACTTCTTTAACGAATACTTCACTGAGGCTTGATCAGATGTCTGAACTTCTTTCAATGTAGTAATTCTTCAAGTCTGTAGATTGACCTTGATCTTTTTCTTCTGACAGATAATACTATCTGAGATTCCTTGTGACAGTCTATATACTATTTACTATTACAATCTTGTTTAAGTTGAGTTGTATCCTCGAAATACAAATAGGCTACATCATATGCCTTTCAATAACGCTATCCCACTCGATCTTAAACCGAACCTGAAAATTGTAAATAATGAGCTATACAACCCAGCAAGTAACCAATCGATCTAACCAGCCAGACAAATTAACATATATACACATATAGAATAATACAATAATCAATACGATAGAATACGATACACAAAATTGATAACTTTGATACACATATTCTTATTCGATACGAAACGATACCACATAATAACAATAACTTGAAACCCATAATTCATACCATGACCACTACAACCTGGTGATAACGGTCCTAAATTTTCAGAAAACTATCACTACAACCCGGTGACTCGGTGCTTATTCTTATTTTCGCAAACCATGGCATAAATCAGAGTCCCAAAATTATCGTTTACACACAACACATAATAGTAATATATATATATATATATATAACTTGAAAATATAATCACTTAACCCAAGTTTTAATAACAAATACGTACACATAGCACATAATTTCGAACACACTAGAAAGAACGATCAGAAACTTACCTCTACGCGAAAACTCAAGAATCAAATCATCCTATCCAATTCTGTCCAGACCTGTATTTACCTCCCTCGAAACGATGTTTTTTTGAAAACTCAAAGAACGAAAGTTATAGAACACGAAAAGGCCTTTCCGAAAAGTCCAGAATCAACGAATTCTGACTTACGATGAATTTTCTACGAATTTTACAAAACAACAGATTTGTGTGAAAAATAGACCTACGAAATTTGTAAATAAAAGACAAAGAAGGAGAATATAGCGTTACAAAACCCTAGTCCAAACCTACTAATTATCCGTATTCAAATTCGATCCATGTTTTAGGCCCAATTAAGCTAACTCAATTTTAAATCCTATTTATTATCTAATTTTAATCCTTTATTCTATTATTCTTTTATTATTATTATTCTAAAATTACGGGATATTACATACTACCCTCCTTAAAAAGAATTTGGTCCCCAAATTCTCAAACTCCTATACCCAAAAGTTTGTGACAAATCTATTTTAAACGTCTACTCCCAAACGATAGTCTATAGGATCGCATCCTAGGGAATGTACTAGTCCCATACCTAACACACTCCGAAGGACAGCCTGCTCTGATACCAACTGTAACAGCTCGACTTTTCAGACTATTAATTCTAAATCGAAACTAAAAGGAAATACAATTTTATTAATCAAAAGGTCTATTACAAAAGTACTTATTACAAAAGCGCAGCTAAAATCTATCGAAAAATCAATCTAGCCCAATTCTAAGGTCCTCGAACTCCGACGCTAGCAAACTCGATCGTACACCAAACCTGAAATATTAAAAGAATGAGCTACGAATTTTGTAAGTAAAGATGAGGAAGAATAATAAGAAGTTTATATAGAGTTGAAAAGCCCTATTTCCAAACCTACAAGTTATCCGTATTCAAATCCGATCCATATTTTAGGCCCACTATCCTAATCCAATTTTAAATCCTATTTATAATCTAATTTTAATCCTTTTTATTCTATTATTCTTTTATTATTATTATTCTAAAAATTAAGGGATATTACAATTTAGTTCGGAAAGTGACGAAGTTGGAAGTAATTTTAATACTTTTGTGCCCATAGATGTTGATAAAATTATTTTATCTCGTAGAAATCATTTATTAATTCTACAGATGAAGTAAAATGATTTAGATGGTGATTTTGCTAACTTTTGAGAAAAAAAATGAAAAATATGAAGATTTTGGTGGTGATAGTAGTACTCCAAAAAAGGGGGAAATTTTTGTAAAAGATTTTGGTAGTTCTTCAAAAAAAAGGAAAGGAAAAAATTTTTGAGCGATTTTTAGTACGAGGAAAAAAGAGAAAATTGAAGATATGAATAATTTATATTCGTTTGTTGTTCAAAAATCTAATACATTAGACGAAGCCGAAAGATTCTATAGAAAGTATGAAAGAAAAATGGAAGTTGGGATAATAATTAGGAGTAAAAAATTCGCGAAACGACTATATCTTCGCATGTTTATATATGTCACTAAAGTAGAAAATCAAGTTCTCAATATCTTAATTTCGAAGATGACGATGTGAAAGTAAAGCGAGTTAAATATACACTAGGATAAACGAATTGTGAAGTTCGGATGTGTGTGGTACATCGTGTGGAGTTGAACGCGTGGGAAGTATTAGTGGTACAATTTAAACACAATCATGTAATGGTTACATTGGATAAGGTCTAGTTTATGTAGAGGTTGTGGGACCGATGAAACGATCGTTGGTTGAGACATTGGGTAAATATGATATTGGGATTGCACAATCAATGAATTTGTTTAGCGCGATAAATTTGACCAAAATATTTGTAATGAACTATAGGACATTCGTCACCGGGTATTTGATTCCGGAGATGCTGAGGCCAGTTTGAACTTGTTACGAGAATTAAGTGTTAGTAGTTTTTGCAACTTTTTATAACAAGTAGACGTGGATGATAAGAATCGTGTCAATAGTTTGTTGTGGGTTGTACTAGGTCACTGAATGCATACAAGAATTTTAGGGATGTGGTTACATTTGACTCTACTTATCTGACTAATAGATATAACATGCCTTTCATACCAATCACATAAGTGAATCACCACTATCAACTAATATGAGAAAGGGACGTCTTATAAATGGGTTTTGATGACATGATTGGAAGCTGTTGACAACAAATCTCCAATTTTAATCATTACTAATGAAGACATGACTTGGAAATAATATCGTCGAGATATTATCGAAACTAAACCATACCTATTATACGTGGCACATTAGTAACAAGCTTCCCGAGAAATTGTCTATCGTGTACACTAAATTTCCTAATGTTAAAAAAGACTTCAACTCATGTGTGTACAAGTCGTTGACAGGAGTTTGAACAAAAGTGGAGAAACTTTATTACAGAGTACAAGTTGGAGAATCACATTTGGTTGAACGATATTTACCTTTTTAGGAAAAAAAGGGTAAGAGCATACACAAGATTTCATTTTGGCAACAACTTCAAAAAGTGAGTCAGTGAATTCTTTTTTTTTTGGTGAGTATGTAAAAACAAGTGGGTCGACTAAAGAAAAGTCTGAGATGAAATAGAATGGAAGAACTTGTTGACGAGAAAAGGAATTAGAAGTAAGATAATGGAATAATAACATCCTTAGATTTCACCATGGAAATCGAATTTAATTACAGCCACCCCTAAGTTGTTTTTGCCTTAATTTATTGGTAAACTTAGGCCCCGTTTGGTATTGCGGTTGCAAACAGCTATAGCAGCTTATTTCTGAAAAGTAGGTAAATAACAGTTTTGTAAACTATAAAGGTAGCTTTTCTGAAATGTACTTTTGGCTGATAATATGTTTTTTTTTAGAGAAAGTATGCCCCCATTATTTTGAAAAAAAAAAACTGTTTTTCAGTTTTCGCGGGAAGCATCTGCTTATTTCAACATCAAATCTCACCAAAAAAACATTACATTTTACAAATTAGACCCAAAATTTGCATACATCAAAAGTATTACCAACCAGTTATCTGAGTTTCGCATTAGCACTTATTTTAACAGTACTTTTTTCAACATCTCTGTAAGTATTAACAACAATCCCAAACTTAGTTGTTGGATATGTCCTTTCTACTCTGTACAAGCATTTTTATTTAAACAAGTAAAAAAGATCGTCCGTGATATTAAGTCACGGGTAAGGTAACTTGGTTTTAATCGGATAATTTTTACTTACTCGATGATATTTGTTTTAAAATTATGACAATTTCCTACTTGACATGAAATCACGAATGTCTTTCTTCCTATCCGTGGATCATTGTAATTGAATGGCCAAGATTTGTTGGATACAAAAATCACTCATCCAAAGTTGTATGTAGAAGGAACCCCTAAATAGTAAATTTTAGATTCCGAAATATATACAAAAGTATATATTTTGTTGTGCACTATTTGACTATTATTCTCTATCAATATGTTAAAAATACGTACTACTATTGATTTATTATTTTATATACTATTTCGCTAAAATCGAAACATTAAAGATTTTGGTCATTCGATCAATCACTCAGACCAATTTAGGGATCTACTTATCTTTTTATGGGCCGGACCAATTTATTTATGGATCTACTTAATAATAAACATCCATCAAATATTTTTACAGATAGAAAAATATCTCGACTTATATGAAAAATGAATACTCAACAGATGTGAGAGACCGAAAAATGTTAATTTTAAATATTTTAAGGCATTTATTTTTATAAATGAATGTGAAGTTATCAATTCAGAAATTAACAAAGGCAATTGACATTAGCATTAATAGTTGAAATAATTAGTATTTTAACATATATCTCAGTAATCGTCTGCCAACTAGTCAACAACTAAGTTAATAATCAACGGAATGAGATATCGATTGATACTTGTTAGAAATTACATGTTTTTCTTTGATGATAACAAATAGCATAAACAAGAATTTTATTTATGAAGACTTATCCATATTCATGTCAAAATTCATTGTTGGATAGTAGCTCACTTAGACTAGGAATTTACTTTGTAGCAAGCTATGTGATGTATCAGTTAGGTCATTGATAATCAACTGCTAGTATGTGTTGTAATTCATGTGTCCAATAAGCCTGTAATTGATAGTTAGTTCTTGAAGAAGCAAGAAGATGCAAAGAGTAGGGTACTGAACTGTAAAAAATTGAGAGTACAAGTTCTTGTAAGTGAAGTGTGGAATCAACAACCATCTATCTGCTTTGAAACATACAAATAAAGAATTACAAATACTGGCATTGAAGATTGGATCGATTGCTATATTCAAATAATGGCTTAACAAATACAAAAAGCAGTCGACTATCAAATTTATCTTCAACCAAGGAGATGAAAGTGACTTAACAATAGAGAAAACACAAATCCTGACGACAACACTTTGCAGAGCAATCACATGGGCTTGGGAGCAAGGTCAACTTACTGTTCCTAGTGATCTCTTGAAGATAAAAGCATGCACAAAGCTAAAGCATTCTGGAAGGAGGTCAAGAATAGAGTTGGAGAATCTCGAGACATTTCCTGAAATGGCTAAGCAAATAGAATGTACATGTGACAAAGTTTTACCTGAAGCGTACTTATGAATTATTGATGTAAAAGTTTTGTAATACTTGGTGTAATATAAACCAATTGATATAAAAGTTTTTAATTTAGTTTTTATTTTTATTTTTATTATTATGTTTTCATTTAATCCCATGATGACGATTCGTTCGATTATGAACTAATCGCCGTCATGGGATTCTAATGGATTTATTTACGTAATTTAGTAATTCGATGCCTTAATAATTTGTATTATGATAAAAATTCAGATTGCCTAATGTGGTTGCGCTTAATTTATTAGATGCGTAGCTAACGTCTAAATTATTAATTCCTAATGAATGCGAAAGTGGATTTAGGAATTTAGAATTTGCCATGTTAGCATAGGTTCGTAATTGTCATGTACATTTACGATAAGTGGTAGGATTTTGGATCACATCACCCTATGTAGTCATAATAAAGGAATTTATTCGTAAACCAATTATGTTTTCAAATCTTATAGACATATAGGGTCTAAGCATAAAAGGTGTCCACGCGACTTCTATCTTTTTAAGTGGATGTTCGTATGGTTTGATATAAGTTAAGGCTGAAAGGCGCTTATTTTAGTTTCGTGTTCCCGACAAGCTTTCGTAAATTATCAAAATTACTTTGAAATTAAGGCATCAATTCTAAATGAAATAAATAATGAAATTAGAATCCCATGTTTTTCTCACATATAAATTCTCATTTAATTAAATCAAGTAGTTTGAATTATTTAATATTACTAATTTAATTAATAAATTAGAAAAATACAACAAACCCCCCTTTTTATATTTATTCAAGCAGTTTGTTGCTTAATCATACGTCGTTGCTTAAACATTATTTCTGAACAAACACCAAGTCTTCGTGGGATCGAATTTATTATATTACTTGTGACCGCGTACACTTGCGCAGTTAGTTTTCGAACCAACACACTGGTCCTCAGGTTTTGAAAACTATCTGAAAACTATCTGCATTCAATCTAGTATTGCCAGGCCTGCCATTGCAGCTAATTCTTTTGAAATCAAGCCAAGCACAATTCAGATGGTGCAGAACTCAGTTCAGTTTGGGGGAGCTTCAACGGAGGATCCTAATACGCACATCAGGGACTTTATCGAGATTTGTGATACTTTCAAGTTCAATGGTGTGTCGGATGATGCTATCAAATTGAGACTTTTCCCATTCTCTTTAAGGGATAAGGCAAAGGGCTGGTTACATTCTCTACCAGCCGGTTCCATCTCTACTTGGGAGGATCTTGCTCAAAAGTTTCTTACAAAATTCTTCCCCATGGCTAAAACTGCAGCAATAAGGAACGCGCTAACTCAATTTGCACAACAATCTGGTGAATCTTTGTGTGAGGCTTGGGAACGATATAAGGAGATTCTGCGAAAGTGCCCTCATCATGGGATGCCTGATTGGATGGTTATTAATGGTTTCTACAATGGGTTAGGAGCACAATCAAGACCAATGTTGGATGCAGCATCAGGCGGAGCTCTGTGGGCTAAGAGCTATGATGAAGCTTATGACCTTATTGAGATGATGGCGGCAAATGAATATCAAAATCCAACCCAGAGACTATCACATGGCAAAATAGCGAGAATTCGGGAAGTTGATACAGCTACAGCTATAGCAGCTCAGTTAAAGGCATTGACTATGAAGGTGGACTCATTGACTAACTATGGAGTTCAGCAAGTGGCAATTGTTTGTGAGCTTTGTGCAGGTGCACATGATACAAATCAATGTGCCATATCTAGTGAATCAGTGCAGTTTGTGAGCAATTTTCAGAGATCACAGCAACCAGCTCCAGCCACATATCATCCTAATAATAGAAACCATCCTAATTTCAGCTGGAGCAACAATCAAGGTTGTATTCAACAACCACAACAGCCGTATCCACAGTTTCAGGGTTAACAATATGGATCCAAGCCATACAATCCTTCCGGTTTTCAGCAGCAGTATGCTCCAAGGCAACAATTTCAACCTCCGGGATTTCAACAACAGTCTCATGCAAGTGTTGGGCAATCTTCTTCTGAAAAATCTGAATTAGAGGAATTGAGGATGATGTGCAAAAGCCAAACAATTTCTATCAAGACCTTAGAAAACCAGATTGGTCAGATTGCTAATGCCCTGTTGAGTAGGCCACAAGGAACGCTTTCTAGTGACACTAAGGCCAATCCAGGCAAAAGAGATGTCAAAGAACAGGTGAAAGCAGTCACTTTGAGATCTGGAAAGGTTACAAGCAATCTGAATTCAACAGTTACAGAGAAAATTCATGAACAACAAGTTGAAGAATCTGCAGAACCAGAAGTTAAAAATCTGATGAGGCAGCTGACCTATTGGTCGATGATGCGGAGAAGAGTAAAAGTTCTACTGAAAAATCTACTCTTAAACAGAATACAAAGAGCAATCAAATTTACCCACCTCCGCCATATCCAAGAAGACTCCAGAAGTAGAAGTTAGACAAGCAGTTTGCCAAATTCCTTGAGGTGTTCAAGAAGTTTCAAATCAACATACCTTTTGCTGAAGCTCTTGAGCAGATGCCGAGCTATGCAAAGTTCATGAATGGTATTCTATCTCGAAAGCTCAAACTCGAGGATCTGGAAACCGTGGCACTGACGGAAGAATGCAGTGCTGTTCTGCAACAGAAATTGCCTCCGAAGCTAAAGGATCCTGGTAGCTTCACTATTCGAAGCACTATTGGTAATCTATCATTTGAAAAGTGCTTGTGTGACTTGGGAGCTAGCATCAATCTAATGCCATTATCGGTTTTCATGAAACTTGGCCTGCCGGATCCGAAACCTACCAACATCTCTTTACAGTTGGCTGATCGATCAATCACATATCCTAGAGGCATAGTGGAGGATGTTTTCGTGAAAGTGGATAAGCTCATATTCCCAGCTGACTTTGTTATTCTAGATTTTGAGGAGGATAAGAAGATTCCCATTATCTTGGGAAGACCATTCTTAGCTACAGGTCGGACGTTGATTGATGTCCAGAAAGGTGAACTCACAATGAGGGTGCAAGACCAAAACATCACTTTCAATGTGTTCAAAGCAATAAAGCTTCCATCTGAGGAGGAGTGTTTCAAAGTTGACTTGGTCGAATCTACAGTTAAAACGGAGCTTGAGCAGATGTTATTAACAGACCCCTTGGAGAGAGCATTGATAGGGGATTCTGAGGTGGAAAATGAAGAAGGAGCAGAACAACTTCAGCAATTAAATTCGGCTCCTTGGAAGAGAAGATTTGATATGCCATTTGAGTCTCTTGGATTAGCAGAACTGAAAAATTCTCAGGAGCGTCTAAAGCCATCTATTGAAAAAGCTCCTATACTTGAACTCAAACCATTGCCGGACCACTTGAGGTATGCGTTTCTGGGGGATGCATCTACATTACCTGTTATTATTGCTTCTAATCTGTCAGGGAGTGAGGAAGATAAGCTTTTGCGAATTCTGAGAGAATTCAAATCAGCCATTGGATGGACCATAGCAGATATCAAGGGAATCAGCCCTTCGTATTGCATGCACAAAATTCTGCTAGAGGAAGGAACTAAACCCACTATTGAGCATCAGCGAATACTTAATCCTATTATGAAACAGGTGGTGAAGAAAGAGATTCTTAAGTGGTTGGATGCTGGTATCATCTATCCTATTTCAGACAGCTCTTGGGTGAGTCCAGTTCAGTGTGTGCCCAAGAAAGGAGGCATGACAGTTGTAGCCAATGAGAAAAATGAGCTCATCCCTACTCGGACAGTCACAGGATGGAGAATATGCATGGACTATCGCAAGTTGAACAAGGCCACCAAAAAAGATCATTTTCCTCTTCCATTCATCGATCAAATGCTGGATAGGTTGGCTGGCCATGAGTATTACTGCCTCCTTGATGGTTATTCAGGTTACAATCAGATTTGTATCGCTCCAGAAGATCAGGAGAAGACCATATTCACTTGTCCTTTTTGCACTTTTGCTTTTCGACGAGTCTCTTTCGGGCTCTGCGGTGCACCGGCTACCTTTCAGTGATGCATGATGGCCATATTCTCTGACATGATTGGAATAAATGTGGAGGTTTTCATGGATGACTTTTCAGTTTTTGGAACTTCGTATGATGAGTGCTTGCACAACCTGTGTCTAGTGCTGAAAAGATGTGTTGAGACTAGACCTGGCAAAACGTGTCGTGTCGTGTACTTTCGTGTCGTGTACATCCGTGTATCGTGTACTTAGAGGCAGACACGGTACACGACACGAATTAGTTTCGTGTACCCAAAGTGAGACACGATACACGACACGATTAGTTTTGTAAAACACGAAAGACGAATGTACACGGAATTTTTCGTGTTCTTTTCGTGTACACGAAATGGAACGAATGTACACGACACGAATATACACGAATATACACGAATCACGATTGAAATTCAATTTTAATCGTGTCTTTTGTTTATAAAAAATTCAATTTTATTTTATATTTTTACTTTTTTTTATTTTTATGTATGTATATATATATATATAATATTATTATATACTTATATATATTTAAAATATTTATTTATTTAGGTATTTAATTCGTGTACTTTCGTGTCGTGTCGTGTACCTAAGGGTAAACACATATCCATATCCATTTAGGACTCGTGTTTTTTCGTGTCGTGTACTTTCGTGTTCGTGTATCGAAAAGGTGAACCCATATCCATATTTTTCGTGTCGTTTTCGTGTCATTTATTCGTGTCGTATACCAAATTGCCGGCTCTAGTTGAGACTAATCTGGTGCTCAATTGGGAGAAATGTCATTTCATGGTGCAAGAAGGAATCATTCTTGGGCACAAGGTATCCAGTAAGGGGCTCGAGGTGGATAAGGCGAAAGTGGAGATTATTGAAAATCTTCCTCCACCAATCTCAGTCAAGGGAATCCGAAGCTTTCTTGGTCATGCAGGTTTCTATCGGCGGTTCATACAAGATTTCTCTAAAATCTCTAAACCTTTATGCAGTTTGTTGGAGAAAGATGTTCCCTTCCGGTTTGATCAAGATTGTTTAGCTGCCTTTGAGCTATTGAAAAAGAAGTTGACATCAACACCTGTTATCACAGCACCTGATTGGGGTGAACCTTTCGAGATGATGTGCGACGCTAGTGATTTTGCAGTGGGAGCTATGCTTGGTCAGCGAAAGAAGAATATTTTTCATGTGGTTTACTATGCTAGTAAAACACTCAGCGATGCACAGCTAAATTACACTACTACAGAGAAAGAGCTTCTGGCAATTGTCTATAGTTTTGAGAAATTCAGAGCCTATTTGCTTGGGACGAAGGTGTTAGTATACACTGATCATGCAGCCATTAAATATCTAATTTCGAAGAAGGATTCGAAGCCTCGGTTGATTAGATGGATTCTTTTGCTTCAAGAATTCGATCTGGAAATCAAAGACAGAAAAGGAACAGAAAATCAGGTGGCAGATCATCTATCACGTCTGGAAGACCACAGTAAGGATTCAAGGGATAAAACCTTAGTCAACGAATCTTTTCTAGATGAGCAGCTTTTTGGGATGCGAGAGGAAGAACCATGGTTTTCTGATATTGTTAACTATCTGGTGAGTAATGTCATTCCCTCAGGATTCTCTTATGCTCAAAGGAAGAAATTTCTTCATAACGTGAAGTGGTATAGTTGGGATGAGCCATTCATATTTAGACAGGGAGCAGATCAGATAATCAGGAGATGTATTCCATATAGTGAGACTGAGGGTGTTCTACAAGATTGTCATTCTACCACGTATGGGGGTCACTATGGTGGAGAGAAGACAGCTGCCAGAGTACTGCAAGCAGGTTTCTTCTGGCCAACATTGTTCAAAGATGCGCATCACTTTGTACTGAAATGTGATAGATGTCAACGAGTGGGAAATATTTCCAAAAGGAATGAGATGCCCCTCAACATGATCTTGGAAGTGGAAATCTTTGATGTCTGGGGAATAGACTTCATGGGACCATTTGTCTCATCGTGCAATAACCAGTACATTCTGCTAGCGGTGGACTATGTGTCCAAATGGGTAGAAGTCAAAGCTCTGCCTACAAACGATGCTAAAGTGGTGTTAAACTTTCTGCACAAGAATATTTTCACACGCTTTGGAACACCACGAGCAATCATCAGCGATGAAGGATCTCATTTCTATAATCGGCAGTTCACCGCTCTCATGGCCAAATATCGTGTAACCCATCGTGTTGCTACTACCTATCATCCCCAAATAAATGGGCAAGCAGAAGTTTCGAATTGGGAGATCAAGCGGATCCTAGAAAAAGTGGTAAATACATCCAGGAAAGAATGGTCGTTGAAATTAGAAGAAGCTGCGTGGGCATACAAGACGGCATACAAGACTCCATTGGGAATGTCACCATTTCAGTTTGTTTATGGAAAGGCTTGTCATCTTCCGGCTGAGCTAGAACACAAGGCCTACTGGGCCTTAAAAAAATTAAATTTTGATATGAAAGCTGCAGGTGAAAAGCGAATGCTACAATTGAATGAGCTTGAGGAATTCCGTTCGCAGACATATGAGAACTCAAAAATGTACAATGAAAATGTGAAGCGATGGCATGATAGGAAGCTGGTACATAAATCATTTGAACCAGGTCAATCAGTCCTTTTGTACAACTCTAGACTCAAACTTTTCCCTGGAAAGCTCAAGTTAAGATGGTCGGGTCCATTCACCGTAAAAAATGTTTTTCCGCACGGCGCCGTCGAGATCTATGACAGGTTCCGTGATAATTCGTTTAAAGTGAACGGATAGCGATTGAAACATTACTTCGGTGGTACGGTGAACCGTGAGGAAGTCACCGCTATTCTTGCCTCAACGTGATCAAGCAGCAGAATCGTCAAGCTAGCGACAATAAACAAGCGCTTCATGGGAGGCAACCCATAGGTTTGGTGTTTTTATGTGCGGTTTGATTTTGTGTGATTTTGTTCAGTATTATGTCAAGTTTGCAGGTCATTGGTAAGTTACAGGAGCTGGCTTCGCAAAAGAAAAATTCTTCTCTCAAGGTAGATTGGCCTCAGTTTGGAGCGCATTTCCACCATCTGATTCACCGCCCGAGGAAGGCGACGATGCCGACAGTTAGGGGAGTTCTCTTTTATCCTTTATCTATACCTTCAATGAGGACATTGAATATTTTAAGTTTGGGGGTGATTTAGGATATTGGATTAATCGAGTCATAATATTGCATATAGTTTCATGTAGTTCATAATACACCATAGTTTCATATAATTCATATTTTGCCATAAAATATAAAAAAAAATAAAAAAAAAATTGCATATTCATGATTAGTTGCATATCATATTTTCCTTGATTCCGTAGCGCTTGGTGGTTCCGTTTAGTAGTCAATGATGAAATTGAGTGTGATAATGATGGATAGAGGGCTGATTTAAATACTTATGAATTGACGTGCATGTTGCAGAAATACAATCTTACACAACTCATCGTTTGCTTTTGGGCTAGGTTAAAGTCATGCTTGTTTGGTTGTTGAAATTTAATCACCTGATTATATTTGGAATTTTCTTTATTCCCTTGATAGCGTAGAATCACTAAATATAAGTTTGGGGGAAACCAGGGTTCATGCTAGTTTGTGTGTAGTTGTTAATAATGGATTGGTGTCAATTGGCTAGTAGCCAGCTCATATTTATATGAGTAGTCTAGGGTTGGAATTGAGAATTCTCATTCCAGATTGCATACCTGAAAAAAAAAAGCAAGAAGAAAAGAAAAGAAAAAGAGTGTTTATGATAGTGTGAGTATGCAGAATTGGCCAGGATGGGCTCTTTAATACTCGATCAATTAAGTTCTAGGGGACTCAAGCCTAGTGACCTAAGACTTTTCCGGTCTGGGATCCACTAACCTAACGCTCGCTACATGGGTATTATTGTATAAGCCTTTTGGGGTCTCATCCATTGCACGGTCAAATAAGCCTGTGTGTTGTGTATAGTATTATGCGTCATAGTTATTAGGAATAAAGCATGAATTCCTGTCTAACTCAAATGATGATAGAGGTGTTTCTAGGTTATGAAGTGTCTAGCGCTCATTCTATTTATAAACTTATGATTGTCTTGGCGAAGAATAGGTATGGTTTTGATCTAGTACTAAAAGTATTTCTGATGAACTTTGCACACACGCACGTTTCTGTACTTGTAAGTGTTAATATGCTGGTATTTAGTCGATCTCTATTTGGAATTTTCACATTCCTTGAGTCACTCTGCTCAATTGGTTATTGCTTTGCTTATGGGATCCTTGCATCGGTTGCATTCATGCATTTAGAAGTAGTCGAGTCTGTTTTCGCTTGAGGACAAGCTTCAGTTTAAGTTTGGGGGTATGATAAGTGGATTTTATATCCACTTATTATCCGCTAATTGGGCCTAGATTGGTGGTGTTTCCTTAAGTATGTTGTTTCTTTTGATTCATTTTTTGTTAATTAAGTTTTTGTTGTGCAGAACTCGCAGCTTTAGGTATTGTGGCGATAAAAGGCTAAAAACAGTGGATTTTTATCTCAATTTTATCAAGTGGACTGGCTACGAGGAAAAAGAATTATCATAAAGAAATTCTGAGTGATATATTCTTAATGCTGAAACCCCGATTGGAATTGTTACATTGTTCGTTAAGCGAAAGGAATCCGGTTTCAGATCCTCCAGAGACCGCAGCTTGGGACTTATGGATTTATTTATATTAATAAATATTTTATTTAATTAGAAAATTATATTTATAAATATCTAATAATATTAGATATTTATTTTAATAATTTCGGAATTAAATTAATTATTTATTAATTAAATATATTTTGTTAAAATTGTAACAAGTCACCACCAGTCGTCCAGTTCATGTACAAGTAATAAACAAACGAAAAAGAAAAAAAAAGAATAACTGAAATTGAAGTGTTGTCGGCTGTCGGCAAAATAAAAAAAAGAAAAAAGAAGAAGAATAATAGAATGGTAAAGTAGGTGGTCTGCCAGAAACTCTGTCGCCATCCACTCTCCCACGCGCGCGTGGGAGACATGCGCCAGGAGAAATGGGCAGTGACAGCTCGCGCGTGGTTGTCACGCGCCATGCATGCGGGTGGTTTTCCTGAAGGAGCCGAGTGCTGTTTTGTTTAGCTGTAGTTGGTGGTATGATTTCGGCGGCATAATTAAAATTTTGAGCTGTATGTTTTTTTTTTGTATTTCTTTTTAATTCTTTTCATTTTTATTTTATTAATTTGGTGTGCTAATTTGTGCTATAAATATGTGTAGATTCTAAGCTTGTAAACACACCAATTTAGAGAGCAAAATCCTCTTTTGTATTCTCTCTAGTTCTTTGTAATTTTAAGTTTCATTTTTATACACTTTAATTTTTTGCAAATTTAGTATAAGTGTTATTTTGGTTGAAGAATTTACGGGGATTATTTGGAGTGCTCATTTCTTTCATTGGAAGCTATTTCGGTTCTACTTTCTAACTCTTGTAATTTTCATATTTAATTCATCGTAATTTTTAATTTAGTTATTATTATTATTATTATTATTATTATTATTATTATGTTTTCATTTAATCCCATGATGACGATTCGTTCGATTATGAACTAATCGCCGTCATGGGATTCTAATGGATTTATTTACGTAATTTAGTAATTCGATGCCTTAATAATTTGTATTATGATAAAAATTCAGATTGCCTAATGTGGTTGCGCTTAATTTATTAGATGCGTAGCTAACGTCTAAATTATTAATTCCTAATGAATGCGAAAGTGGATTTAGGAATTTAGAATTTGCCATGTTAGCATAGGTTCATAATTGTCATGTACATTTACGATAAGTGGTAGGATTTTGGATCACATCACCCTATGTAGTCATAATAAAGGAATTTATTCGTAAACCAATTATGTTTTCAAATCTTATAGACATATAGGGTCTAAGCATAAAAGGTGTCCACGCGACTTCTATCTTTTTAAGTGGATGTTCGTATGGTTTGATATAAGTTAAGGCTGAAAGGCGCTTATGTTAGTTTCGTGTTCTCGACTAGCTTTCGTAAATTATCAAAATTACTTTGAAATTAAGGCATCAATTCTAAATGAAATAAATAATGAAATTAGAATCCCATGTTTTTCTCACATATAAATTCTCATTTAATTAAATCAAGTAGTTTGAATTATTTAATATTACTAATTTAATTAATAAATTAGAAAAATACAACAAACCCCCCTTTTTATATTTATTCAAGCAGTTTGTTGCTTAATCATACGTCGTTGCTTAAACATTATTTCTGAACAAACACCAAGTCTTCGTGGGATCGAATATATTATATTACTTGTGACCGCGTACACTTGCGCAGTTAGTTTTCGAACCAACACACTGGTCCTCAGCTTGTGAAAACTATCTGCATAGATTTCTTCTTTGCCATCTATGATCCTGAGAGGATTTTCCAGTGCACATGGCTGATAGTTTGGAGCTTCACTGTTCATCTTGTTGACTTTCTTGCAATTTTCTTTCAGCTCAGCTTCCACTACCTCAGCAGTCCGTTTACCAATATTAGCTTTTCTCCTAGCAGCTTCAGCAGCTAATTCGGCTTCATAGGCAGCCATTGCTTCAGGTGTATAGGAGGGCATCCTTTCTGTCCAATCATACTTAGGCACAAGTTCTTCCTCATCTATACTCACATCCTCATTCGCATCATCGATATCTCTCCAGTCACCATATTTCTCATAAAGTTCAGCACATCTTTCAGCATAGTACTTTTGGATGTGTTCCATGGCTTTCTTAGGAACATTTTCATACGTCCCCATAAGCTCCACCATTCTTTCCAGCACGAAGTAATCAACTCTACGCCTTACTTCTTGTGATGTTTGTTTGAGAGTGTATATGTCTATTATTGTTGACGTCTTCACCATAGTGAAATCCTTCTCAACAAACATGACTTTTGCTTTATCTTTCCAAAGAATGTATCTGGATGCATATTCCTTAGAGTTATCCAGGTCCAATTCGACTGAAGTGATATCTCTTGTCACAGCTTCCTTCTATATTTCGAAGCTATTTGTTTCTCTTCTTCGAATAGGCTTCTTACGAATCACAACTCCATGCTTCTTTTTCTTTGCTGTAGCCTTTGTCTTGCCCTTTCTTAGCACTGTATGCCAGGCATTTGCTCTTTGTTTTGTCTTTTTAGACTTGGATGTCTTGACAGTTTTGCCTGTGACAGCTTCTTCATTTAAGCTCTAGACAGTGTCTTTCATGACAGTGTCTTCTTTGATAGCAGCTTCTTCGACAGTAACTTCACCATTCTTGACAGCTTCCTTGTTAACAGTATCTTTTTCAGCATCAAGACAATTAATAACAAATCTTAAGATACTTCCTTCCAGTGTGTCAAGAATGTCTGTCTCTCCCTCATCTTTAGTTTCAGCATCTTTCTTATCATCATTGGGAGCTTCTTCCTTTGCTTCCTCCTGAGTCTGACTTCCAGTATTCTCAGCAGTTTCTTGACCACTTCCAGTTGTACCAGATCCTCCAGTTCCATCAAGATCATCATCATCGAGGGTGTCATCATATGTGCAGCTTCCACCACTTTCACTTCTTCTGGCATTATTCACCAATGCATTATTCACCAATGCACTGAATTCTTCATCTTTGTTCTGAAAAGTACTCTCCATATAGCTAACCATCATCATTTCTGCCTCTTCTGGACTATATCCACTTCCATCAGACCAAATGTATCCTGTTGTAGGATTTACCTTTTTAGGCATTTTGTCTTTGCCTTTGCCGAGTCTGTTGGACTTTTCCATTTCTCGCCAATGTTTCTGCAGTGGAGTTTCCATGACTTCAGGAACTGGGTCATTGATTTTCAGAGGAAGCAGTGTTGATGTTTGAGCCCTTTGTAATTGCTCCAATATTTCTTTAGTCACCAACATTGGCTCACCATCTACTTCAACAGATTCACCAATTCCACTAGCTCTTAACTCTTCACCAAAGATTCTATTTGCATTTTGCTCCCCTTACTTCCATCTCCATCTTCTTCCATTTGCTCCCCCTTGCTTGTTGCTCCACCTTGTGTCACCTTCTCTACTGGACTTACAGTATTTTGCAATTTATTCTGATCTACCACTGTCTCCCCCTTAGTTAAGTTGACAGCACTAAGGACAACAGAGAATGATAACAGATTTTGTTGAATCTCAGCAAAGCCAGTAGCTACCATGGTCGATAGAGCATCAAGTTTAGCTTCCATGGATCCACATCTGCCCTCAAGGGATTTCAACCTTGATTCAACTTGTTTAGAAGGACCATCAGACCTTAACCTTTTTGATGAGAAAGGAAAAGACTGAGGCAAGGAGGCTATGGGGTGTCTCACACTCTGATTATTTTTCTGAGTGATCTCATCACTCCTCACAGAATGACTCTCAAGGCCTACTTACTTTTTGTTTGGGGTTCCCTCAAATTCATTCTGGACATGCTCAAGTCCCTCTCCTTTTGCCAGCTCATTTGGCTGCCTCTCATTTTTATGCTTACCTCTCTTTTCTTTTATCTCTCTTTTCTTTTGCACTCCCTCACCCAACCTAGATGCATGGGTATAAACAGTACTTACATGCATTGAAAGAGAAGGTTTAGATTTTACCTTTCTGAAAGTATAGATTGGCACATTATCATTATCAGAAGCATCTTCAACAATTACCGAATCTTGATCAAACTGTGAAGAGGTGACAACATCTTTGCCCAAAATGTTACTGTCCACAGGTGGGTTGACAGCAACTTTTGCGGTGTCTTTGACAGCAGCTGAGGCTGTGACAGCAACTTCCTGAAGGTCAGTTGCTTTTTGGAGGTCGACCAAGATGTTGGCTGTTTCATTTTCTGGCAGATTGCCATCTTGATCTAGCTCAGTGTTTGAGGGAGTGGTAGCCATTTCACTTTGAGAAATGGGTTCTTGTGGACCACTTGATGGGGGCTCATCCAAGACTTTAGATGGATGATCAAAACCTGAAGGGTTGGGATTGTCCCCCTCTCTAGGTTGTTGAGAAGAAACAATTGACGGTTTAGAGAATAATAAAGGTAATAGTATAGAAGAAATTTCTGGCTGTTCCACAAAGATAACTTGTGGAACATCAAGAGTAGAAGTTTCATGACCCTCACTGTGCCCTAACTTCGTGTGCATTTCTACAATTGTAGGCTCCTCATGAGTGAGTACATTAGGTTGTGCAGACTCTTTACAGGATGCCTTGAGAGACAAGCCAGTTTCAATAGATACTTCTTGTTGAGAAGAAGCACCTAGGGATGTGTTTGATTCCTTTTTATCCTCCATAGCCTTTTGTGAGACTAGTCCCTCTGAGCTCTCTTCTTCTTAGACTCAAGAGGAACCACTGTGGGTTCACTTTTACTAACATCTTTATTTGCTGCATCAGGTGCAGTTTCTCCCTCAACATTATCAGACTTACCACAAACTCCAGTTTTCAAGGGTCTTTTCTTGGATTCTTGCAAGGCTATTTTTGTGGCTTTTGTTTGTCTGGAAGGTCTGATTGGAACGAATGGTGTAGAATGTGGGTTAACTGAATTTGGGTCAATTCAGCTTCATTCTCAAGGGAGAAATTAACATACCCAGAAGGTAGTTAAAAATCAAGATTAGGCTCTTGATCTGCCATGTGCTTGGTGAAACAGAGTGGAATATATGCATTCAAATTTTGTGAATTGAGTGATGTGTGTGTATTTCTTTTCAAAACATTGCACACCATAGTTAGAGATGCATTATCATCAATACCACATAATGTATTTAAACACATTGTAAGAAAGCGAGGATAGACATGTACCTTCCTGCTCAGAGCTGATTTGAGTTGACTCATAAGCAGCTTTCCAACATCCATTTTGTAACCATGGACTAGAGAGTAAGTGAGCTTCTTGATGTAGGAGGGAATTCCATTCCAGCCAGTGGTTTTGGTTGAGAAAACCTTCACCATGACATCAAAAATCATGCTCCATTCTTTTCTCAAATGCTTTCTGTGCATTTCACCAGTTGAGTACCAAATTGATGTACCATCTTCAAGAACAGGACCAAAATACCCAATTTTCAAGAAAAACTTCTTTAAGGTTTCATCACTTGCAAGTTCCTTGTATGATTCTTTAGCTTGCAGTTCAGTTCCCTAAGCTTCGTTGATACCTTTTATTGTGAGGATGCAGGTAACCCCTTTGATTTTGTAGTTTATGGTGTCTTTACCTGCACCTCTTGGAACAGAGGCAGATTTCCAGAATTCTTCAAGTCTTTCTTGGTCCAAAGATGGAGTAGAGGTTATAGCATGATGATAAGTGGATTTATATCCACTTGGATCGCTTCAATTCGACTTAAATTGATTCACTTGGCCTCAAGTTTATTGTAGTTTTGATGTGTTTTGCTTAGTTGTGCAGACTTACAAGAATGTCGATTATGGGTGATGCTTCTATCGTGTTTGGAGGATTAATTGATTAAAATTCGGATTTTCCGGGGAGGTTGCGCAGTCTACACTGTTTTGGCCATATCTGGAGTTCTAGAAGTCCGTTTTCAGCGATCTTACAGCTCACGCGAAGCCTTGAATATTTTATACAACTTAGGACAGGATTCGCGCATGCAAGTTGCATGTGGTGGGCGCAGATTGCATGACAAGCAGACTGATGGGAGCAGGGAATTTCTTGTTTTGCCCTTTTCAAGTTCTAATTGTATTTTGGGCAGTTTTTGGTACCTAAATCGAATTTTAATTGTAATAGAAGGTAATTTCTTGCTGGGAAAGAAATCTAGAGCCTATATAAACACATCCAACCCCTTGTAAATTAGACAATTAGACAATTAGACAATTAGATATCTTGTACATAATATAGCTTAGATCTGCAAGGGAGAAAAGGGGAGAAAGATTCAACGCTCGTGCCAAGCAACGGATCTAGATCTACTTCATCTTTTGTATCATAGATTTGTTTTCTCAACTCTTGTTTTATTAATATTATTACTTTCTTCCATATCTTGTTTGTTATCATGGTTTCACTTGATCCCATGATGACGAGAGGTTCAATTATGAACTAATCGTTGCCATGGGATTCTAACGGATTTATTTATGGAACTTAGTATCTTGATTGCTTAAAGATCTGTGTGTGATGTATATTTGATATCCTCGTATGGTTATGCTTAATTGATAGATGCGTCATGAACATCTAATCTGTTAATCTCTTGTGAAGTGAAAGTGGATCTTGAGATTTAGAACTTGCCATGCTAGCATAGGTTCATGATTGTTTATCAACATGATTCGTAGTATGAGATGAAAATACTTATATTACCCTGTGTGATCTTTATGGATAACTTGGTCTTCAACCGTTATGTTTTCAAATTCTATAGACGTATAGGGTCTAAGCATAATTGGTGTCTATTCATCTTCTATCTCTTTTGTGGATGTATGTTTAGTTTGGTATACGTATGCTGACAGGTAGCGTGTACTTGTTTCGTGTTATCCGATCAGATATCATAACCATTGCATATAGTTATTAAAGGCGTCAGATCTAAGCGAAGTATTTAATGAAGTTAGGATTCCCTGTCTTCTATCACATAAGTTATTCGATTCCAATTCTCGTTAGTTAATTAATTATTAGTTGTTAATTTGTTTCTTAGTTAATTTTAGTTAACCAAAACCATATTTGTTATTTGTCTTAGCAGTGAAGGATAACCATACATTGTTGCATAGGTACAATAACTGAATTAAAACCAAAACTAGATCTCTGTGGGAACGAACTCGACTTATTCATATATTACTTGTGACCACGTACGCTTGCGTGATATTGTGTTAACAAGTTTTTGGCGCCGCTGCCGGGGATCATCGGTGTTTTATTTTTGGTTTATGTGCTTGTCAATAGTGGTCGTTAGCGTTCACTGACTCGGATTTCTTATCTATCTAGTTTAGTTCGGTGTGTTTCAGGTACTTGAGTGTTTGAAGATGGCATGCGAGGAGTTGCCATGGTGGGCATATTCGAGGACATCCATGCCTCAGCAATGTGAGCGGTGTTTGGGCGTTCATGATCCCTCACAATATTTTTACTACGAAGGAGTTGATCCATATGTCACTTATGAGGAACAACCATATTTTCAATACCATCCTAAACAGTACCAGCAAGATGTTCCAGATATGTCATATTTCTTTGGAAGTGAAGTGTTTCAACATCAGCAACCTACTCCTACTTTTCAGTCAGATGAGGTTGATGTTATGGAGGAGATTAGGATGCTTGCAAAGAGTTATGAGGAGTCTACCAAATCTATGGGGACACTAATTGCTCAAGTTTTGAGTGCCTTGGAACAAGAGAAACAACAATGCATATTAGAGGCAATTCCAGAAAATAACGGTGACTTGGAGCAAGGTACTGCATGCTTAATTGAAGAAGACAAATTCCAAGGTGAGGTGAGCGTTCACAAGCCATGTGAGGAATTTGATCAAGCTAGTGAGGTGGATGATTTGGAAAGGGCACAATTCGGGACAGACACTGATGAGCTACACAAATTTCAAGAATTAGTATGTGCGTACCAAGAGGACACTGATGAGCTACGCAAATTTCAAGAATTGGTATGTACGTTCCAAGAGGCTGATGAACATGAGAAAGATGCAGATCTTCTACTTGTCTCAAAGTGTGAAGATGGAGGTAGCGCATTAGAGCCAATGGAGGAAGTTCTCTTTGAGGAACCAAAGGCTTCAGCAACTTACATTTATCCTCCTCCATAATATTCAACCGAAGCCCGCAAAGGTGTGTTGTTCTACAAATTGACAGATTTTGGGTCAACAGAAGAAGGCATTGGAACAGGACATATTTGTTATACGAATAGGCCAAGCGAGGAGAAAGGGCAGAAAGTGTGCCGCCGTGATGACGATGAAGTCTCGCGAAGAGAGGACCAGGCAAACTATTATCATCCTTAATGGAGGCTTGGAAGTAACGTCAAGCTATTGACGTTAAAGAAGCGCTTGGTGGGAGGCAACCCATGCATTAGTTTAGAAAAAAAAATTGGAGTGTTGTGAAAAAAAAATGAGTGTGGTGAAAAAAAAAAGAGGAAATTTTTTTTTTTGAGTGTTTTGAGGAAAAAAAAATGTTGTGAAAAAAAAAATCTACAGAAAGTTCCCAGCGCAGTAGCGCCAAATTGGCGCTGTGTCCTCGAACAGTTTCTGTCCAGGTACAATTTTTATGCGCGTGCTGTAGAAAAAAAAATGTTGTGCAGGACGCACCTGCGTTACACCCTGAAACGCAGGTAGCGCCTGCGTTACTCATGTAGCGCAGTCAGCCACCCTATAACGCATGCAGCATATGCGTTACAGCCTCCAGAATTTGTTTTTCAGCCGATTTTTTTTGTGTTTTCACCTCAAAAATTCCCCCAAATTTTATCCTAACTCAAATTTCTTCAATCCCTAATTCCTAAATCTATTCTAGATCAATTCCATACCCTTCTAAATCTCTCCTACACTCTAAATTTTTTTTTAAACCTATCCATCATCTTATATATATACAAACCCATACATAAAAATCCTATTCCTCTTCTATTTATTTAAATCTCTAAAAATTCAATTCTAAAGAGGAATTAATTACAAGTTCACCTCCTTGATTCGTAATTGGTTTATCTCTTCTCTAATCTTATTTTTTTTACGAATTTGTGTTCTTGTAAGTTGGGGATTTTGTATTATTCTTGGTATTGGGGCTATTTTTGGTGTGATATTGCTTGGTGATTATTGGTTGAGCTTCTTGAGAGTTGGGTATTGATTCGTATGGCTCCTAAGCGTGGGAGAGGGGTTGCTAGTGTTGCAAAATTTTTGTTTTCAAAGACGGAGGTTGAATTTAATCGGTTGTTGTTGAGGACAATTGCTAAAGAAATGGGATTTTTGCTGAACAAGCATGTTGAGTTGCGATGGGGAAGGATATGTACGGCGCCTTATAGGTATGTTTTCTGCTATCCCTCGTAATTGCTTCCATTCAATGCGGACATTGAATATTTTTAGTTTGGGGGTGGTTTGAGGATATCATGCTTTGCATATTAGTAGTAATTCATGCATGTATGTTCGTGTTATTTACGTTTGTTTCATATAGGACATTCTGTTTTTTTTTTTGTATACCATGTGAGTTCATATTAGTTGCATTTCATGGCATGCATATTTCATGATCCCTTAGGACGAGCTAATTCTGATTGGTAGGTAGGTGTCTAATTGAGTGTGGTAAGGATGAATAGAGGGTTGACTTATAGTTTCTATGAAATTGACTTATGTGTTTCAGAAACAAAACTAATTACACAGTCTCATTGGGTGCTTTTGGGCTAGGTTGAGGTCATGCTTGTTTGGATGTTTTGAGATTTAATCACTTGTTTATATTTAGAATTTTCGTTATTCCCTTGATAGCGTAGGAACACTTAAGTCTAAGTTTGGGGGAAAACAGGGATTTCATTCTAAATTATAAATAATTGTCAATAATTGCTAGATGTCAAATGGCTAGTAGCCGGCTCATATTTATATGAGTAGTCTAGGGTTGGAATTGAGAATTCTCATTCCAGATTGCATAGAAAAGAAAAAAAGAAGAAGAAAAACAGAAAAAAAAAGAAGAAAGAAAAAAAGAGAGTCAAAAGTGTCAATTGTTTATATGCAAAATTAACTAGGGTGAGCTCTTTAATACTCGAGCAATTAATTTCGCGGGGACTTTGTGCCTAGTGACCTAAGGCTTTTATAGTCTGGGATCCACTAACCCAACGCTCGCTACATGGGTATTATTGTATAAGCCTTTTGGGGTCTCATCCATTGCACGGTTAAATAAGCATGCTTGTATATATGTGTTGTAGTAGTTAGTAATAAAGCATGAATTTCTGTCTACCTTGGATAAGGATGGAGGTGTTCCTAGGTTATGAAGTGTCTACAGTCTATTCTATTTATAAACCCGTGATTGTCTTGACGAAGAGCATGTATGATCTTTGACCTAGTTTTGGGAGTATTTCTGATGAGCATTGCACACACGCACGTTTCTGTTCATGTATTGTTAGTATACGGGAACTTGGTCGAGCTCTATTTGGATTTAGTTGCATTTTCTAAGATATTTGCTTGCTAGTTGGTTTTGGTTTGTTTGAAGGGGATAGTTGCATTTTTCATATTAGTTGCATTCATGCATTGCATTGCATTAAGTTAAATGGATTTTGTGGGTACATTCGCTATAGGCCCTCACGAGACCTTACTCGTCCACTGGGGCTGCCTAGGGGTTTAAAGGGCTTGTTGCATATGCCAAATGCAACCGTGATCACCTACGGAAGTGGTACTAGTTAGTTAGTTAGTTGTAATTGTTTATGCTTGAGGACAAGCATCGGTTTAAGTTTGGGGCTGTGATAAGTGGATTTATATCCACTTGGATCGCTTCAATTCGGCTTAAATTGATTCACTTGGCCTCAAGTTTATTGTAGTTTTGATGTGTTTTGCTTAGTTGTGCAGACTTACAAGAATGTCGATTATGGGTGATGCTTCTATCGTGTTTGGAGGATTAATTGATTAAAATTCGGATTTTCCGGGAAGGTTGCGCAGTCTACACTATTTTGGCCATATATGGAGTTCTAGAAGTTCGTTTTCAGCGATCTTACAGCTCACGCGAAGCCTGGAAGATTTCTACAACTTTGGACAGGATTCGCGCGCGCAAATTGCGTGTGGTGGGCGCAGATTGCACGACAAGCAGACTGATTGGAGCAGGGAATTTCCTGTTTTGCCCTTTTCAAGTTCTAATTGTATTTTGGGCAGTTTTTGTTACCTAAATCGAATTCTAATTGTAATAGAAGGTAATTTCTTGCTGGGAAAAAAATCTAGAGCCTATATAAACACATCCAACCCCTTGTAAATTAGACAATTAGACAATTAGATATCTTGTACATAATATAGCTTAGATCTGCAAGGGGGAAAAGGGGAGAAAGATTCAACGCTCGTGACAAGCAACGGATCTAGATCTACTTCATCTTTTGTATCATAGATTTGTTTTCTCAACTCTTGTTTTATTAATATTATTACTTTCTTCCATATCTTGTTTGTTATCATGGTTTCACTTGATCCCATGATGACGAGAGGTTCAATTATGAACTAATCGTTGTCATGGGATTCTAACGGATTTATTTATGGAACTTAGTATCTTGATTGCTTAAAGATCTGTGTGTGATGTATATTTGATATCCTCGTATGGTTATGCTTAATTGATAGATGCGTCATGAACATCTAATATGTTAATCTCTTGTGAAGTGAAAGTGGATCTTGAGATTTAGAACTTGCCATGCTAGCATAGGTTCATGATTGTTTATCAATATGATTCGTAGTATGAGATGAAAATACTTATATTACCCTGTGTGATCTTTATGGATAACTTGTTCTTCAACCGTTATGTTTTCAAATTTTATAGACATATAGGGTCTAAGCATAATTGGTGTCTATTCATCTTCTATCCCTTTTGTGGATGTATGTTTAGTTTGGTATACGTATGCTGACAGGTAGCGTGTACTTGTTTCGTGTTATCCGATCAGATATCATAACCATTGCATATAGTGATTAAAGGCGTCAGATCTAAGTGAAGTATTTAATGAAGTTAGGATTCCCTGTCTTCTATCGCATAAGTTATTCGATTCCAATTCTCGTTAGTTAATTAATTATTAGTTGTTAATTTGTTTCTTAGTTAATTTTAGTTAACCAAAACCATATTTGTTATTTGTCTTAGCAGTGAAGGATAACAATACATTGTTGCATAGGTACAATAACTGAATTAAAACAAAAACCAGATCTCTGTGGGAACGAACTCGACTTATTCATATATTACTTGTGACCACGTACGCTTGCGTGATATTGTGTTAACACATGACCTAGATAGGACTTGTTTAAGAAGGATACGAGTCCTTTGAAACCTTCACCAGCATCTCCAGCAGAGAGAATACCAACAAAGTTTATTTGAGAAGAGGATTGTTTGGGTGCCATTTTTTGCTTTGAGTTTTGGGAGAGAGAGAGAGATTTTTGCTTTTGAGAGAGAGGTTATGTAGAGTGTTGTGTGCTTGTGTGTTTGACAGTTGCTTACATGAAAATAGCAAGTGTTTTACTAAAGAAGAGAAAGTAGCAATGTCTTAGCCCATTAATCAGTCACGTGGTGTTGCGGGTAGTTACTTTTTAGTGGCTGAAAATCATGGAGGTAAAATTCTCAATTAAATCGATCCACTAATCTTGATAGTAACCTGTGTGCTGAAACAAATTCATTAGTAATTTGGGAGGATGACAGCAAGTTTTGCTTGACAGTAACATCGGCGCAAGAACATGCTGTCACCATTAAGCAATTTATACAATTTCCTTTAAATTTCATGACATAAACTTTTTTTGTTGCTGATAAGGAACTTGCTGTCAATGCATATCGTGACAGCATCTTCACTTATTGATAACAACTTATGCGGAAATAATTTATGTAATGAATTTTAATCGACTTCGCCCATTGCTTAAGAGTAAAATTACTAATTAGCATTTTTAATCGATTTAAGCACATATTTGTTAAGCAAGCACGCATCCACATACATCCATACACACAAGTAGACACATGCATACAACAATCAATATGAGAAATAAGGCATGCAATAGCACTGGGGAGACTAAACGATGAACCTTGCATTAAAAAAAAACAATATAAATAGTTGTTAAGAACTAAACATCATTTTAAGTTTTGAAAAGCTTCCAGCAGCAGCCCTTCCACAACCTTCTCGATCTCCTTCTCATCGGAGACCCCCAGCATGTCTAGATGAGCTTGAAGCTTATCAAAGAAAGGACTGAGAGGATTCTCATCAGCAGTAGTCTCCTCTGTTTGCTTAGGCACCTCTTTGCCTTTGTTGCTGGCTGAGCTTTCTGAAGTGGACATCTCAGAAGCTTTCCTCTTGCTCATTCTCTAGAGTCTCTTAGTGTGTAATGAAGAATAAGGGTTTGGTCTCGGTCTTATTTATAACACATTAAGTGACGCTACAGCTTCCCACACGCTTCTTTTTAATAAAGTATTAAACTTTAAAATAAAAAGACTGACTAATGCCCGAGCTCATTTGAAATGACATGACTAGTTGTCACTGGCACGCGTATGGTTTAAGTTAATGTCACGTGACTACTCATAAGTTAAAACAGGCATGTAATTTGAATTTAGCAAAGTCATAGCAAACATGTTGTCAATTAAACAAGTAGCACATACGACAGTAACTTCTCATGGCAGTAACATTGAAAGCTACGGTCACAAGCTGCGATTTAACCACTTTGAAAATGTAAAGACTAGTAAGTTAACATACCAGATTTATCATTCCAAATTCACTTACCAACTTGTTCAAGGTTGCTTCATCTAGTGGCTTCGTGAAGATGTCTGCAAGTTGCTTTTCTGTTGAAACATAAACTAGCTTCACAGTTCCCTTTTCAACATGCTCTCTGATGAAATGATGTCTAATATCAATGTGCTTCGTCCTGGAGTGTTGAACTAGATTATATGAGATGGCTATGGCACTGGTGTTATCACAATAAATGGGAATATTGGACAACTCCAAACCATAATCCATTAGCTAATTTTTCATCCAAAGAATTTGAGCACAGAAACTTCCAGCTGCAATGTATTCAGCTTCTGTAGTTGATGTAGACACAGAATGCTGCTTCTTGCTAAACCATGACACTAATCTTCCACCAAGAAATTGACAGCTTCCTATTGTACTTTTTCTGTCAATCTTGCATCCAGCATAGTATGAATCCGAATATCCTATCAGATCAAATCCTGAATCTTTAGGATACAAAAGGCCTAAATTTGGAGTACCTTTGAGATATCTAAAGATTCTTTTGATTGCTACCAAGTGTGACTCTTTTGGATCAGCTTGAAACCTTGCACAGAGACATGTAGCAAACATAATATTTGGTCTACTAGCAGTTAGATACAGCAATGATCCCACCATGCCCCTGTAGGTACTAGAATCCACTTTCTTTCCTTTAGGATCCAAATCCAGTTTGGTTGTAGTAGAGATAGGTGTCTTGGCAGGTGATGCATCTTTCAAGTTGAACTTTTTGAGAAGTTCCTTGACATATTTTTCTTGGCAAATGAAGATGCCATCATCCTTTTGATGAATTTGTAAACCTAGGAAAAATGACAGTTCTCCCATCATACTCATCTCATATTTGTTCCTCATAAGAGATGAAAACTTTTCACATAGCTTCTCATTTGTAGAACCAAAGATTATGTCATTAACATAGATCTGCACCAGAATGATGTCTTTGCCATGATGCTTGTAGAACAGTGCTTTATCCACAACACCTCTTACAAATTGATTCTCCAACAGAAAGGTAGAGAGAGTATCATACCAAGCTCTAGGGGCTTGCTTCAATCCATAAAGTGCCTTGAACAGTTTGTAGACAAAGTCATACAATTCAGCATCTTCAAATCCAGGTGGCTGTTCAACATACACTTCCTCCTCTAGCTCTCCATTGAGAAAAGCACTTTTGACATCCATTTGGAACACTTTGAAGTTACAGTGTGCAGCATAGGCTAGGAAAATTCTTATGGTTTCAATTCTGGAAACAGGTGCAAATGTTTCATCATAGTCTATTCCTTCCTGTTGACAGTATCCTTTGGCCTCTAGTCTTGCTTTGTTCCTTGTCACGTTTCCACCTTCATCCAATTTGTTTCTGAAGACCCACTTTGTGTCAACAACTAATTTCCCTTTAGGTCTAGGGAGTAGCTTCCATACATTGTTTCTCTCAAATTGGTTGAGCTCTTCTTGCATGGCTATCACCCAATCTGAATCCAATAATGCTTCATCAATTGAATTTGGCTCAGTTTGAGATAGAAAGCAAGAGAACATGTTGTCAGCAGAAACATTTCTCCTTGTCCTTATACCAGTAGTGGGATCACCAGTGATTAGATTGCTGGTGTGATCTCTGTTCCACTTAGTGGTTCTAGGGAAGCTTCTTTCTTGATCTGCTTGATCAGTTCCTCTTTGAGGAGTTGATTCTCCACCATTGATGGTTTCTCCTTCATGTTCTTCAAAATCTCCAGACTCATTCTCATTCCGATGATTTGGAGTTATTGTTTGAGACTGAGCTGGAGTTTGAGTAACATCATTGGTGTTGACAGCCTCTCTTTCAAACTCAATGGTCTGAGTGCAAGTGGGTTCATCAGCAACAACTTATTCTTCCTCTAAGTAACCTTGATTTTCAAATCTATGAGGCTCCATTTGACCTTCTTCTTGTAATCTAGGGAACTTGGTTTCATCAAATGTGACATTTACACTTTCTTCAATGACTTTGTGATCAATGACATAGACTCTATACGCAGTCCTTTCCAATCCATATCCCATGAAAATGCCTTCATAAGCTTTAGCATCAAACTTTCCTTTCCTTTCATGGTTGTCAATCATCATGAAACACTTACTCCCAAATACATGAAAATATTTGACAGTTGGTTTCTTTCCTGTTAATAGATAGTAAGGAGTGTTTCCATGAGTCTTGTTGATCAAGGTTCTGTTCTGTGTGTAGCAAGCTGTATTAATAGCTTCTGCCCAGAAATATGTTGGTAATTTAGAATCATTCAACATAGTTCTCGCAGCTTCAATAAGAGTTCTATTCTTCCTTTCTACAACTCCATTTTGTTGTGGTGTCCTGCCAGTGGAGAATTGTTGGACAATGCCTTCTTCCTTGTAGAAGTTTCCCAGTGTGGCATTTCTGAACTCAGTACCATTGTCACTTCTCAGATATTGAATTTTTACGTTTGGGGTTCTGTCAAGAACTCTTATGTGATCAATGATTTCTTGAGCAGCTTCGTCCTTTGTCTCTAAGAACTTTACCCAAGTGTATCTCGAGTAATCATCCACCATTACCAGGGCATATCTCTTTCTTGCAAGAGATTGAACATTTACTGGACCAAACAAATCCATATAAATTAATTTGAGTGGCTCAGTGTTGGTATTCACTTGCTTTGACTTGTGCACTGATCTTTTCAATTTACCCATTTGACAATCCTCGCACAATCCTTCTTGACAGAATTCCTGTTGAGGTAGTTCTCTCACCAAATCCTTCTTCATCAGAATATTCATATTTTTGAAATTGAGATGGGAGAGCTTCTTGTGCCAAAGCATGCTTTCACTAACTGATGATTTACTGTAAAAATAGTAAGCCTTGTCCTTCTTCACAGAATTTAAGTCTGCAACAAACAAGCTTCCTTTCCTGACTCCTTTCAAGGAGAGGCTTCCATCCTTCTTGTGATAGATATTGCAAGCCATCATATCAAAGTCAACCTTGAATCCCCTGTCACTGAACTGGCCGACACTGAGTAGGTTATGCTTCAATCCATCTACAAGAGCAATGTCTTCAATGACAACATTTCCAATTTCCAAACATCCATATGCCACAGTGTAACCTTTGCTGTTGTCTCCAAAAGTTATGATTGGGCCGGCTTTCTCCACAAAATGTGATAGCAAGGCTATATCACCTGTCATGTGTCTGGAACATCCACTATCGATGATCCGCATGACTTGCTTCTGCTTTTTGCCCTGCAAAACAGATGATTTTAATTTGCATCTGGTACCCAAACTCTATTGGGTCCTGCCATTACAGCATCATTATTCATATCATTCTGTTTCACATTTGAATCAACACTAGAATCCTCATGTTTGACTTCTTTCACAGTCCACTTAGGCTTAGAGTTAGACTTAGTCTTTCTCTTGGTGGATGTGGCCTTTTTACCAACATAGGCAGGCTTAGAAGTCTCAGCAGTTTGCATATAGGAACATCTTTCAGTAGACAGAATAGGCAAATTGAAACAAGTACTCATAACAACAATCTTGCATGGCATACAGTCAATATTATTACAGACGTCCACTTCTCTTTGCATGATGGGGGTTTTATGTAAGTTACCACTAACATTGGTCGCATTAACCTTGTTCTTGTTGGTTTTCTTACAAACAAATGTTAAATGTTGAGATGAGCCACAATTATTGCAAAGCTTCCTAGGAGCGTCTTTAACATGAGCATAGCCATTCTTCTTGTCAATTCCTAACTTGCCATTCCTATTCTTAGGCTTGTAGGCATTTGCCTTGACAATATGTTCTGAAGTTGCTGTCGAGCTACCTTTGACAGTACCTTTCTTTCCCTCTGTCTTGACAGCAGGCTTGAAAGTTGTTGTCTTGGGTTCTCTCTTGACAGTATCTTTTGAAGTTTCTGTCATATCCTTGCTCACTGCTACTTTAGAACATTCTTTCTGATTGCTTGGCAAAGTTTCTGTCACGGGAGACTTGACAGTATCTTTCCTTTCATCTAGTGTGCTGTCAACGCACTCATCCTCATCAAGAAGCTCTTGTTTGATGAACAGGGAGGTTTCATCAAAATCATCTTGAAGATTTTTGAAAATCGGTTTGTAAACTCTTTTGAGAATATGAGGTTTGACAACATCACTATCATCAAGAGCAATTGCATTTCCATGCCTCCGACCATACTCGAAGCCTATACCCATCTTTTGATTCTCAGTGTGATTTTCATGATATTCCTGGACTAACTTAGAAGAGTTTCTAAATGCTTTGAGTTTAAACTCATTTTCTGCAATTTGATTCCTGAGAAATTCTTCTATTTCCTTAGCACAGACAATATCATTTTTCAATCTAGTATTCTCTTGAGCTAACGAATCTAGAGGACTGGTTCTAAGCAATAACATTTCATTTTCAGATTTGAGAGTTTCATTTTGTTAGTTAACTTAGCAATTTCTTCGTGAGCAGCAGATAAAATAACATGAATGTTAAACATCTCAACACTTAAATCTTCAATGGTATGCTTGTATTCAGTTTTAGACATATCAAGTAAGACTAGAGATGGTACCTGAGTTGAGGAACTAGAAGCTTCATCATCAGTTTTAGCCATGAGGGCCAAGTTTAGAAACTCTTCTTCTTCCTCATCTTCAGAATCATCCCAGCATTTTCCTTCAGCAACATAGGCTTTACCTTGATTCCTCTTAAATTGATTTCCAGATCCTTTTCCTTGATTCTGTTTTGGTCTTCTGCATTCAGTAGCAAAATGGCCTAGCTTATTGCAGTTGTAACACCTGAACTTCGACCTATCCACCATCCCGGTCTTGTATCCACCTCTCATGGCACCACTAGCAGCTTTTGTAAAACTCCCCTTGTTAGACTTAGATGTTTGACCCTGTGGCTTGTATGACTTGTCCCTTCCGAACTTGATGTTCTTGAATCTCTTAGCCATATAAGCCATGGTTGGATTATCCATGCTTTCAATCTCTTCTATTGTGTAGAAGTCTTCATCTTCAACGTCTTTGAGCTGCAGAACCACCTTTTCCTCGTCATCCAACACCTCTTCAATCTTCAATGGTGGTACTTGTGTTGGTTGTGAACCTTGTGAGGATTCACTTGGACAAGCTACTTGTGGTTCATGAGCTACAAGGGCTCCTGACATGTTTGCCAATTTTCCTTTGGTTCCAGTTTGAATAGCTCTCTTTTGAAAGAGTTCGAGTTTGTATGATTTGAGCACACCATAAAGAGTTTCTAGAGAGACATCGGTCAAGTTTCTTCCTTCTCTTATGGCTGTGACTTTGTGCTCAAGATGCTCAAGGAGAGTGAGCAGAAATTTGATGTTGATCTCCTTTCTATCATAGAACTTCCAATGAATTTGTAACTCCGCTATTAGCTTACTGAACCTTTCAAACATGTGTGTGAGTTCTTCGCTTGGCTTGGCCATGAAGGATTCTTATTGTGATACAAGGATTTGCCTTTGATTTTCTCGGAACTCTTCACTTCCTTCACACAGCAGCTCTATCTTACTCCACATCTCTTTTGCAAATGAACATCCCATGACATTACCACACATGGCTTTGTCTAAAGTGAGAGAGTCGAGCAAGATAAGTTGTAAGTAGTCATCCAAGGCTACTTTCTCCTTTTCGGTCTCTGTGTATTCTGAAGGCCTCTTGGTAACCCAATGGGCTGGAATGACTTCGTTATTTACAGTAGCAGCAGCTACTTCCTTTTGAGGAATGAAGGGGCCGTTCTCAAGGATTCCCATGTATAGTGGATGGGCAGCTTTGATAAATAACAAGATCTTTCTTTTCCAGAAATTGTAGTTCTCTTTATCAAAGACTGGAATCTTGATACCACTTGACTTCTGAATACTCGTCATGATCTTCAGATTTGTATATCAATCTGTTGCTTTGATACCAGTTGTTGGTCCCGGAGTATATTGCAGAATGGGGGGTTGAATGCAATATAGATAATTTCAAATCTTTAGCTCAACAACAATGATAAAGATTGTAAACTATCTACACAAGAATTGCAAACACAAGTAGTAATTCAAGATATTTTCACAAAATAAATATTTTATTTATTTTGTAAAGTGTTGCTACAACCTCGAGAAAAATGGTTTTCTCAAGTTTCGACTTCTTGAAAGAAATCCCTCCAGAAAGAATGAGAGATGTGTCTCTATATAGACTAATCTTTCTCTAACATCTTAGTCACATGGGTCGCGGAGCTGTTGTCGTTTTCAAGTGGCATCTCCTCACAAGTTGCCCACCCATGTGACCTTTCCTAAAATGTTATACAAACAGAGTTATCATTAAGCATAAGGCATTCTGGGTTCTTTCTAAAATTAGCTATAACAATTTTAGTAGATGCAGACTTGTCATATTCTTGAATTGTCGAGCCTCGTCTTGTGATCTCTCAAGCTTCTGTCATAGTCTTGTAGGTCTGCTACAATCTTTGACGAATTGCAGCAAATCTGTTTCTCGAACATCTAAACTGTCACGGGGGTTTGACTGAGATAAAATCTCCAAATCAAATAATTCAGTGAGACAGTAACCTTTGCCGCCAAGTTTGCTGTCATAGGAATATTCAGTAGTTGACAGTATGAGCTCCCGCTAATGTTGCTGTCGGAACTCCAAACTTGCTGTCAAGTGCGAGAATGTTGCTGTCCCATGCTTCAGCCAATGTTGCTGTCAAATGAGACTTGCTGTCGTGACCTTGCAACATGCAGTCTTCTTGTAACGTTACCATCAATGTATTGACAGTAACTTTATTATTGATATCGAACTGATGTATTCTCTTGAGACTTGAACATATCAATGAACTTCTTCCAAGATACATACTTATTACATTTCAGCAATTATTTGATTACAAGAACACACTCTGGCTGTGACAGTATGTTCTACTTAGCCTATACAAATAAACTAAGTACTAGTTAAGTTGTCTCTACGCTATCACCCATAAATCCTAACAGTATTCAACCCTCCCTTTTACAATATATCTCACTGTTTAGATTGGGAATAACAATACTTATACATATGTTCAGTCGATAATCATAATAGTTAATGTAATTATGAATTAACCTATAAACTACATATAAGAAATAGTGCTTTACTAAGAAATTACTTGAGAACTACAAGTATCAAAAAATGATAAACAAATACATGATACAAACAATTATATCTATATACTAATAATAAAACTAATTACTAAATAAATCAATCAAAAATAATGAAGAACAACACAAATTCAAAAATTTTACTCGGCATGTTTATAATGAGCCTCTCAATTCAACTATTTTTTGTTACTCTTGTTAAATTTATGCTTCCCTCTCTCCAATTTATAACCATCGTTTTTCTTGTTCGAATTTTAAAATCCTCAAACACACACATGTTAAGCAAGATAAGAGAATATTTTAAGAATTTCAGTAATTAGTAAAATTCTATAATTTTAAATAAAGATATTCGTTATATTATTCTATTCCAATACACACATCTATTTATTAAAATACTATAAATTGGTTAACCCCAGGTTTTGATGAGTTCCCATCCTTGATTTGGATCAGGTACATTAACTTGGTTGCAATAAAAACCATCACCTCTCGCTTGATAATAACAATCATCAGTAGCACAATCATTACAAAAGTATTGATACAAATGATCATACACATTAAAAATCACGTCCTTTTGATTCCAATAGAAACGACAAAATCATAAAGTTGTTGGTCCGGCAATGAATTGCCATGAATATGTTTGATCTTGGTAGAGTGTCTAATCTTCGAGATCAGTATTCTTTTATTGACTCCGAAAATCTAGAAGACGCAAATCATATGGAAGCTTGTTGATAATTTCAAACATCATAGTTTCGCTATAATTTGTTAATAAAACTAAATAGATTGTCACAGTGATTGAAATATTATAAAAATGTTTGGTATTCATGATTTATGTTGCTTTGAAAAATGAGTGACGGTTTTTTCTTCTTGTTCAGGTATACTTATATTGACATATTTGCACAAATTATCTAATCTATATTTATTGAACAAAATCTATATTATAATCTTATCTTTAGTATGTTTTGAAACACTTCTCGAGGAGAATATAAAATGTAGTGTAGTTATCTAAAAATAAGTGTTGTAGCTAATATTATAGAATGTTGATAGATATTGGATATTGGATTAGATATTAGAGATGCCTTGTTAATTGAGAAAATGACCCAAGTAACCAATTCTTAGCTACTAGATACCTAAAATAACGAATGTCGGTCGAGCTGCCCTTTTTACCAATTCACCCTCACATTCGTTAAATGCGTATACGTTATTTTATTTCAGTAGAGAAACCAACTCCCATTGATCCCATTAAGTCAATAACTTACTTTATATTCGCATTGCCTGTATGTGCATGTGTACGAATTTTTTTTTTTTTAATTTGGGTCCATACAAGAGAGAGTTCACTTATATATTAATTTTTAATATAATATTTTAAAATTTTATCGATATTTCCTTTGGGTTAAATAGTTTTCATTTAGAGTTTAATGGGTTTCATTTGTGATTTAGAAATAATCAATTTTTCGATATTTTTTTAAAATTTTATTTATATTCACTTGGGATTTCAATAGTTAATCTTTGGGGTTCAACAATTCCATTTTTTGTTTTAGAAATATTTAAAATGATGAATAAACCGTATACGAACTTAGGGTTTATGCTTAAATCCTAAACCCCAACTTATCCTGATTTTTAAGAAATCGGAGCTAGCCCCCATTTTTTAAAAATCAGGCCGTCGGGCTCAATAAAAAACACAATTTGAATTGACCATTTGGTTATAAGTTTTTTAATAGTGTTTGCAAATACATATAGTAGAACCTCAATAAATAAATATTTGATAAACGAATAACCTCATCAAATGGATAATTTTTTCCGGTCCCGACATAATACAAACATTGTATTTTTGACCTCGATAAATGAATAATCTCGATAAATGAATAATCTCGATTAATGAATAAAATTTTCCGATCCCAAACGTATTCATTTATCGAGGTTTAACTGTATTTAGCAAATAAAAAAAATTAGGTAACACCACTTAAAGTAGCATTTTGGGTTCAAAACACCACTTTAAGTAGAGTTTTGAACCCAAAACTCTACTTCAAGTAGCGTTTTGTAAAAAAAAACAAAATCAAAATGCTACATGATGTAGCATTTTCGTTTAAAATTTAAAAAAATTACACGATGTAATATTTCAGTGTGATATTTGGGATCATCATTTCAGGTTATGAGATTTGTAATACTTTAACTTAAATTTTTGATAGATAGGATCAACACCTGAATTCTAATGACTCAATAATTTTACATCACATATGTCACATATATGCATGTGGTAGTGTTTCATGAGTCGGTGGTGTGGCACTGGTGGGCGAATTATTTGGGGGAGAGGATAGAGATGGGGCCTGTTATAAAAATTATGAAACACATACGCATTTAGGTGTTGCGTTTATGCAAGTCCGCATAGAATGCGTATATGGTGGTATTGAATTAAAAAAAATAACGATGAACACGCAAATTATGGATGCATGTATTGGATTAAGCATACTCAACATGCGTATAGACACCTACGCATATGAAACATGCGTGTACAAAACATTATTTTGGGCAATTTTTTTGACAAACGTTGTTTTGGGCAATGTTGAATGGAAATGTGATATATAGGATTTTCACCCTTGTTAATTAATGCGCACAACAAAATAAATTTGATAATTCTATTTTTCTTAAACTAAGATATCCTAAATAAATTAATACATCAATTTGTTGGATTATATATATTATCAACAATATAACATAAATAATAAAGAAATTATGAGTTATATAAAAAATTATCGTAATTTAATAATTTCAATCTGTTAATTATTGTATGGGTCATATTTCTTGGAGAACTCATAACGTGAGAATACTAACAACTATTACTTATATTTCAAAATTTCAAAATAATATATATTTTATTATATATATAGAATAAAATTATCCAAAAATACGAGATATATAATTTAGAGATAATTCATATTTGATTGACAATTATAATTATACACCAACAACAATCACTAAATCCTCAATTAATATCACAAAATTTGCCATTATTTTCATTAATATTTGTAAAATAATTTCATTTTAATTTATATTTTGATTCCTAAATTTTTAATAAAAACAAAATAAATATAATAAATATAAATTTAACATATTTTCATTCTAAAACCTTGGTTTCAAAATTTTAGTTTTTTTTTCTGTAAGTATAAACTTTTACTCTTAAATTGGAATAAATATACTTTGCTTATTCTCTTTATACTTTTCTCAAGTTTTTATTTTTTTTTGTTAAATATACTTTTCTCAACTTATAAAACACTGGAGGAGGGTGTTAATAACTCACTCTATTTTACTGGCCCATGCTAAAAAACACCCAAACCCAATTGCAAAATCTAATTAGAAGATCAAACCAAACAGGGTCTTATTATTATCAACTCCCGGTCTGTCAAGTCTCTACGCTTTAGTTCTCCAATTCCAGAAGGTTTAATCTTGTCTAGTTGTCTTTCAGTTAACTTTACTTACTCATATATACATACAAATATTTGTATCTACGATATGTTATTATAATCTGATTATAAGTTCCTGTTTAAATTTGATAATATCAGTTCTTTCTGTTTAATTGATTGCTTAATACATCAAAATGATATCAAATCGTCGAAATCTATTGCAACGCATCAAAAAAATCTCAGCTTTTCATCTAAATTTCATAGTACCAGCTCTTAATTACTCTACTAGTACTTGTTTATTTGATTTTATATGCAATCCTATGAGTTGCACACACAATTTTGCTCTGACCCAGATGGCTAGAAATGCTAAAAATGCATTTAGTGTTAATGGGTATTTATTTTATTCTTCATATAGTAGACCCCCAACTAGAGCTTTAAGAAAAAGAATCAGTAAAAGGAACAAGGCTGCGTCGAAACCGGTTCTTGATGAATCCAAGTTTCAGAATGCGGTTTCGCAGCTTTTGCCAAGATTTAGTGCTGATGAACTTTGCAATGTCATTACGATGCAGAATGATCCTTTAGTGTGTTTAGAGCTTTTTAATTATGCGGCGCAGCAGCCTAGGTTTAGACATAATGTGTCGTCGTTTCATGTCACAATAAAGAAACTTGGTGCTGCGGGAATGTATGAAGAAATGGATGTTATTGTTAATCAAGTGCTTGCGATTCGGTCTATTGGTTCGGAGGCGCTTTATAATACGATGATTTATTATTTTACGGAAGCGAGGAAATTGAATAGAGCTGTTAATATATTTAAGCATATGAGAAGTAATATGAAGTTGAGTTGTAGGCCATCGATAAGAACTTACAATCTTCTCTTTGCGGCACTTGTTGGTAGGGAAGGGAATTCTTATGTAAACCACTTGTATATGCAGTCTATTAGAGGTCTTTTTAAGCTCATGGTGAATGATGGGGTTGATCCAGATATATTCTCGTTAAACACTATGATAAAGGGTTATGCACTGTCGCTTCACCTGAATGAAGCCCTCAGGATTTTTCATCAGATGGAAGTGGTTTATAACTGTCCACCTAATTCCTTTTCGTATGATTATTTAATTCATGGGTTGTGTGCTCAAGGCCGAACTAACAATGCAAGGGAGCTGTGTGGCCAAATGAAGGAAAAAGGTTTTGTGCCTAGTGGTAAATCATACAACTCTCTTGTAAACGCTCTGGCTCTTGGTGGAGACATTGACGAAGCTGTAAATTATTTGTGGGAGATGATTGAAGAAAGAAGGTTGGCTGATTTCATAACCTATAGGACACTCCTTGGTGAGATCCGCAGACACAAAAGTTCAGAAGATGGAATGAATTTGCTTAAAGATTTGCAAGCGAAGGGCATAGTGGATGGCCACACATACAGAAAGCTTCAAAGCGAACTAAAAGACAACTTTAGGAGGTGTTAATGATGGAACCAACATGAGGTACTGGTAGCATGAGATAAATATCAATGTTGATGTTTCCTAGAACTTCTACATTTGTTTGGGTAGTCTATTCTTAATACTTAAGAGATAGTTAAGATTTGTTTTTATCTTCCTTCTGGAGTGTTTACACTGAGTGTAACTATGGTTTAGTTTGCACTAAGTTGTTTACAGACAAAAAGTTAATCTTGAATTTTCACTGGTAATTTTTTTACAGAGTCAGTATAAATGCTCAGCTAAAGGTTTTTTTTGTTTTTTTTTTTTATAATTATTATTGTACAAGTATCCACTTAGGAGCTTTCTTCTTTCTAATAATTTCTTTACTAACTAGATATATAAACTTTGGTGGATTGGATGAAACAAAGGCATAGAATTGGTAGAGTTCTGTTGCTTGCAACAAAGTTGATGCAGATTAAGAATGATTTGATATGGGAGCTGCAATTAATATGTTCATTATCTGTTCTATTGCCAGTATACAATATGATTGGAAAATGGAGGATGAAGAGTACATTGATATATTTCAAGTTCTACTTTTCTTCTTTTTTGACAAGGCTAATTCAAATGATTTGACAAAGATACATGTTTCTTATAAAGAATATTAGATGAAATTGGTGCTCAAAGTTCCTGAGATATTCTTGTTATTAGGTAGCTCCATAGAAATCCATTGATGCTAAATTTTCTCTGTTCCTCAGCATGCATGTATCGAGATAGTGGTTATTTTTTGCGGGTAAGCAAGATTGATACTTGAAGTTTCTAGGCAGTAGGCAGTCCTGGGGTTTTGGCTGGTTGTTTTGAACCATAATTTTGTTTATTATCTGCATCAGTTAAGGTAGACCTGATTTGTGCTCTCTACTTTTCTCATTTGAAAAATAAAAAATAAAAAAATCCCGCAGTCTCAAGTTCTATTAACTTGTTACTGAAATTCTTGAAAGCCCCATAGAATACATAACCTTGCCTCCAGACACCTATTCTCTTTCAATGTTCTTACTTGCATCGTACTCATCACAGTCAGTGGATATGCATCCTCCAAGATCAGAGTCTTTTTCGCCTTTTGTTCCTTCAGTAGAGTGGTGTTGCAGTTGTTTTACTAAACATCTCAATACTGAGCGTTAATATCTGTTTATGCAAGTAGCAAATGAGTTTTTGCCTGATACTGATTATATTATCACTTATTCCTCAACTTGCATAGTTGCATCATTTTTTTGTACCGATTTCTTCAATGTATGCTTTTTTTATAGTTTATTACCGATAATCACAAATTGTTGACTTCTATTTATATTTGTAGTACATAGGCACACTCAAAATATGAGAATAATAGACTATGCATGAGAATCAAGACATACACAGGGACAGGGTGCACAAGCACAAGGAAGATGCTATTGTGGGAACAAAATTCAATTGCTTTTATTCATTTATTCTTATATCTACAATGGCACACTACAATAGAGGATTTTTTTACTGCTCAAACTTACTATGTCATAGTAAGAAAGAATTTATCTATCTTTCAAAGCGAGGGGGTCTTAAGCTGCTGCTAAATTTACAACTGTAAGAAAAATGTCAATTTTAAGCCTGCAAAAAAAGGAAAGAAAACCTGTAGATTAAAATCCATTACAAAGATTCCATATCGAAGTTGACTGCAGAGATGCAAAGCTATTGATGATTCAGATAATATGGAATTTCATGGTATGATCACATATATTTTAGGCTCTGTAATTATTGTTGGTCTGAAGCTCTTTTCACGATTCTGTTTCAAGCCTTGAATCAGTATTCAGATATAAAAGCTTTTGTACATGAGTACTTTCACAATTCAATATGTTTTGTAATTCGTCCATATCTTCAATTTCCAGTTTCTTCATTGTAGTACTTCTGACTTTCTCTAAAAGTTTTTAAATATGTGATTTTTTGGATCCTTTTTGCAAGGATTTTTTAAATATTTGCCCAAGTTTACTATTCTCTTCAAGACTTTACAGATGTGTTTCTCACCAAAACCCACTTGCAATCTGTATGTAGTCCTGTTCGGTCTTTTGCAGGTCAATGAGCCGGAGATAGAGAAGTCCTCATGTTAGCAGAATTTGGATAGCTCTTTCGAGTTAGTTAGACAACAGCAGGTTGAATGAGGTAATATGATTGTTCGACTTATTCATCCTTTCGTGGTATGTACATTTAGGGCTACATTACCACTTAAAATGGCGGTAAATGTTATGTGAAGATGAGATGATTGAGCTAATTGTACTCAGAAGGCACTAATGCTTAATATCATATTCCTGTAAAAAAGAATTGATCCAGTGTCTCCACAATCCACATGTAGGTACTCCAGAGAGAAAGAATGACTGTTGAGAGCACAATTATTTACCATCACTTTCTCAACCAAGTCCCACGCCAATTACTTTGATTGTTTTTTTCGATGTCAATCACATCATTTTTTCTTTTTTATTATTTGTATGTATTTTTCTGCATACAGTATTATGTGGATACTTGGTTGAAAAATGAAACCAAATATAATTAGCTATGCTAGCATTTATTCCAAGTCTCGAGGGAACAAAGTAAGTTTCCTCTCCTCTCTCTGGGATGGGAGGGGTGTTTGTTTGAAGTAATATGGAATGCAAAACTAGGGACGTATGGTCTTCTCTACGGATAAGTTTTGGGCAGATGGGCTGACTGCCGAGTATTCTATGTTTTCTGGACATGTTTTCTGGAGGACTTGTTTAAATTTGATTTTTACTATGATTTACTATTTTAAAGAGAAGCTCCTTAGAGCATTCGCAGCGCAGGAATGTTTTCTGGGATGGGAGGACATGTTTTCTGGAGGACTTGTTTAAATTTGTTTAAATTCCTTTCTTCTGTTCTTTTATTATTTGTATGGATTTATCATTTATTTAATATAAAAGTGGCCTCATGCATTGTAGCATTGTAGGGAAGTGACCACTTCCCACTTATTACTTAGGTGGCATACAATTAGGATAAAAAAAAACCCTTTGCATTGGAGATGCTCTTAGGAGACCACTGACTTAAGCTGCTTTATTGCCTACTTACCACCTCTTTGTGTTCTCCGTGGATGATGTTCCCTCTGTTTAGTAATTTTGGAATTTTGGCCGTGTGGCTGTATTTATTAATTTAATTGAGGAGTGTCTTAGTGCGTGTTTGGGGTTTCATTTCTCTGCAAACTTATGATTTATAAGGCGATAAGAGTTTATGGGGGATGTTTGCCTATTTAAGTTTTAGCCCAACTTATAACTTATATGTTGATAAGTTGAACATTAGAAAATCCTAACATTCAACTTATGCTTGTAACTTATTTTTCGATATACGCAATATATAGCGCCTGTTTGGCGGAGCTCATAAGGAGCTTTTTTGGACTTTAATTCCGGTCCAGCTTATTTCAGAGTGTTTGGGTACCGACTTATTTTTCTGACTTGTGAGCTTATAAGCTCATAAGTTGGAAGTTAGAAAGTTCCAACATTTTTCCAGCTTATTTACTATTCACTGATCCCTCCGTTTTTAATTGGATTTTTGCCGTCAAACGGCGATATTTTTTTCAAATCTAACTTCACCATATTTTTCTCCATCTCCCAACGATCATTTTGCATACCATACGTACTATATTTTGACGCAATTTAGGAAAATTATATAAAAATATTTCTTCTACAGTAAACTTATAATTTCTGATTTACCAAACACTTTACTAACTTATAAGTTCTGATTTACTTATCACTTATAATCAACTTATGGGTTTAAAGTCGTAAGTTACTTTTTTTAAGCTAAGCCAAACGGGCTCATAATATCCTTTAAAACTTCAAAATCATATATCTTTTCATCCGTTCATTAAAAATTGATATGTATATATCAAATTTCTTTACTCATCGAGATCTATCCATTGATATCCATTGATATATACTAAAAAAACAAATATTTTGAAAAATAAAAAAATTAACTTTTAAGTTTTGATTTACCAAACGCTCTACCGACTTATAATTTCTGATTTACCAAACACTCTACTGGCTTATAATTTCTGATCT
This sequence comes from Saposhnikovia divaricata, assembly GCA_036435485.1. NCBI lineage: Eukaryota > Viridiplantae > Streptophyta > Magnoliopsida > Apiales > Apiaceae > Saposhnikovia > Saposhnikovia divaricata. Next base: position 44,676,540 of record CM071594.1, on the reverse strand, counting down.
ACTTATTACTTACATGACACTTATGCTTATAAGCTATAAGCTACTCATTTTTAGGTAATAATGACTTCTTCCACAGCGTGAATTACTTTTGTGTTTAATTCTGGCTAGATTTTATTCCGAGCTTTGCAATATGCAGGAGTACTAGGTGCCTCGTTGCTCGTGAATAAGAAAACTAGCTTTATAGCCCGTGCAAGGCACGGGCTTGCTAGTATAATCTTGTTAATATGTTTTTATGTTACTTTATAATTAAATGGTGCTTGCAACATGTTAATACTTAGTATGTAAAATATATCTAAAAGATTATCTAATTCATGATATATATACAACTAAAATTAAGTAAATTTCAATGTGATAATCTTTTTGAACGAATGTTTAAATGATTGAATTTAGGTTTGTCAACGGGTCGGATTCAGGTCGGATCAACATAAATCCATATACGAATTCGTTAAGATTTTTCGGACTCGGATCGGATCGGATAAGTAGTCAGATATTTTTTAGGTCGATCTGTATCTGATCCATTCAGATTTCGGGTTATCGAATCGGAGGTCCGATCCGTTCAACAAATTTTTTTAAAAAATATTTTTTCAATCTATAAAATAGTATTTTTGAAATTTTTTGACGAGGTAAAAATTAAAATTATGACATGCTTTGATAAATCCAAATTTATATTCCAAAATAATATTATTTATATAAAATGTTATACTATATATATATATATATATATATATATATTATAGTATATTACATAATTATATAAAATACATAAAAAATATAATATTTTCGAATGGATCGATCATACAAAATCCATATTTGTTCGTTATTAGACCGGACCCTTATCGGATCAGAACATTAACAGATCAAATTTTTTAGGAACGATCATACCTGCTAATTTAGCTACAGATCGGATCGAATCGTGTTGGATATTCTATTTATTGACAGGCCTAACTGAGTTATGAGTATATAAGAATTTACATTGGTAGTGACTGCTTGATCATCCACAACCAACTTGTGCATTTTGACCTTGATTAAGAGATATGCGTAAGATATAATTAAAACATAAATCACGGTATATATCTTTTTAATCCAAATAATTTCGTTTTACTCTAGAATAAAAAAAATGTTTCATAACTATGTATTGTTTGAAATATCCTCAAAACTGATATCTAGCATAATGGTAAAAAATCTCAATCTAAGTTAGAGGTAAGGGGTTTAATTTTCATTAAAAACAATTTTTTTTATCATTAACATAATATAGAAGGGGTAATTTAGTAATTTCATGATAATTAAAATGTCTCATGATATATTAATAATGAGTTTTATAATATATTTAAAATTGATTTCTAGCATAGTGGTAAGTAATTTCCCTTCTAAGTTAGAGGTTAAGGATTTAATTCTTATTAGTAACAAATTTTTTTATCATTAATATAATATATGGGGCCCGGTTATCTCGCGATATATTAATAATGAGTTTTGTAATATATCCAAAACTGATGTCTAGCACAGTGGTAAGAAATCTCTTTTCTAAGTTAGAGGCCAAGTATTCAATATTTATTAGAAACAGTTTTTTATCATTAACATAATATATGGGGGTTGTATCGCAATATATTAATAATGAGTTTTGTAAAATACACAAAATTCATGTCTAGAATAGTGGTATGGACTTTCACTTCAATGCTAGAGGTCAAGGGTTCAAATCTCATTAAAAACACTTTTTTTCTTTAATTTAATGTATTATGGGTAATTTAGTAATTTTAAAATGAATAAATTGTCTCACAAATTGGCTTGTTGTGCTATTAATAATATAATAGATAATAGATTTCAAATCTTTTGGTAATATGTGCTTAATCTTACTGTACATTATTTTCTGCATAACATTTGCTCCAATTTTCCAGTAAAATTCAGTGTTTACGATTGTTTTTCCAAAATTTATGAAAATCAAATAATTATTCTAGAATTTCCATGCTTTTAAAAATTAAAATATTTCTAATTCCTTAAATTATAACAACACGGAAATAATAAATTTAAAAAGTTGAAATCATATTTAAATAAATAAAAAATAAAATGTAAAACAATGCAATATAAATTTTAAGTGCTTAAAAACATTTTTACCTATTTTAATCAAAGGTGACAAATAGTGATCAACAAAGCAATAAACATAAATACAAATTATATACCTAGGGTCACGCTCTAGTTTATTTTTGTATTGTTCTGCTGCAGGACAATTATGTTCTCACTGTTCTCATGTTAAAATTATATTTTAAAATATAATTAATTTAAAATACTTAATAATTGTTTTAAACATATTCAAATATATTAAAATAAAATACAAGTAAATAATTAATGTGATTAAAAATTATGATATTGTTATATAAAATAAAATGATAAACATGTATAATTGTAAAATACATAATATGAATGTTGATTATTATTAAATATTTTTTTTTTGCCAAATTAAATGCAGATTTCATTAATAACTTGAAAAAGACTCGAGACAACTTCCCAACTGACCGTACAACCAGGTTGAAAAACAAAAGAACGAGCTAAAATATTAGTCGCTTTGTTTCCAGATTGTTTAAACATCTGAATACAAATATTCTTAAAATTAAAAATGACTTCCATTGCCGTCCGAGCAATCCAGCATGCATCATTCCTGAAACCAGTAGCTTCACAATTGACCCTTACAATAATTTCGTGGATATAACAATGTTCAGATAGAGGTAGCAAAAGCCTCATATTATGAACGAACTTTTGTTGTGAAAGGTGACCACATGCGATTTTCACCACCGTCCCAACCGTACCCCAGCTATCTACATGCCGAAAACCAGCTATAGACATGCCGAAAGAATCAACGATGCGGTAAATCTAGATCTCCCAATAAACCATATAATTCATTTTCAATAACGTAGCAAAGGGAGCACTCGCACAGAGCGATACATCTAACAATAAAACAGACAACACACGACGCATAATGCGTGACAAAGCGATACAAATTCAAAAAGTCAAAGATCTCGGATTTATACCAAATTTTGATATGATGTTAAGCAAGAGATTTTGAGTCTAAGAATTGTGTTTATTTGCAAAAACGAGCTCTAATCCGAAACAGGTCTGAGAAAATTCGAAAAGAATTTTCGAGGCTTAAAACTCGATTTATTGAATGAAAAGCACTGAAAAACAAGATAAGGGAGGAGAGGAGAGGAAGAGAGGGGGAGGAAAATAGGAGAGAGGGCCTCCGGCCGGTGGATAAACCACCGCCGGAAGGGAACTGGCTTTAGACTTGTTTACAGAGTGGACTTTAGTAGAGAGAGACTTTTACTCGGCCCATAACTTTGATATCGAGTAAAATGTTGATTCGGATTTTGATTATTATTAAATATTAATAATACTAAATTTCAAACTAGATTAATATTATATTAATTTTGAAAAAATAATAATATAAAAAAATAAATATACTCAATTTTTTTTTATTAAAATCCCGTGTGTGCAAGCTAGTAAAATCTTTCTATATATGATAGGAGAACATGTACTTGTCAAACCTGCATCCTGAGCAAATAAATTAGCTCCCAAACCTAACTCCGAACCTAACTTAATTATAATATTTGAAAAATATTTTTGTTCCAAAGAATTGAACCCATGACCTCTCATAATGAAACTAAACTCACCAACCAATTTGGCTAGATGGACATTTATACTTATAATGGAATTCATTAACAACACACATAAATACTTTTTGGGTTATATAATGTTTAATATACATTAAACTATTCATTTAAGATAAAATTACTTATATTATAACTTCTGCACGTTATTTTTTATAATTATTTATAGACCTACCCAGCTAAATAAATTTTATAGAAAATTTTCTTTTTTTTTACAACAATATCTCCAAAATCTAATTGAATCCTAAGAAAATCTGAGAGGCATATGACAAAGCCTATTTGTAGTTCGAGGACTCAACTCAACTTAAGCTTAGTTTGTAATAAGTAAATAACTTTAACTGTCACAGGAATCTCAGGAGGTACTATCTGTCAGAAGAAAAACCATAGTCAATCCATAGTTTTGATGTTTTACACTGGAAGAAGTTCAGATTGCTGATCAAGCCTCAGTATAGCATCAAAGAAGTGGATTTATTTCTAAGACAGAGATTTCTAGAGTGACAGGTTCAGACTGTATACAGTGAAGTACAAAAAGGAGAAAGAAATGAGAAGAGAAATGAATCACATTTCTTATGTGAAAAATAAAGGACAGTCATTGAAGTTAGTCGTTCATGAACCAGACCGTGCATGGAACGTCAACAAAATATTCAGTGGTATTCCTTTATTACTTTCAGTGATTCAGAAAAGAATTAAGACAATCCAAGGATATATAATTATTCTTATTTAATTAATTTAAATCAAGTAGTCAATTTAATTATTTAATTAATTCATCTTGAATTAATTCTTTAATTAAATTAATTATTATATTAATTAAATCTGATTAATTATTTAAGTAAGAATAAATTAAAATGATTATTTGTTAATCAATTTTAATTTAATTCTGAAAAATGAACTAGCAAGACAATCCCTGATTGTCTTGCCGATTGTCTTGAAGGCTTAAATCAGAATAGCAAGACAATAGGAGATTGTCTTGCCGATTGTCTTGAAGAAGAAATCAGTAAAGCAAATTGTCTTGCCGACTGTCTTGGTAATGATAATTTCTGAAAAGCTTTTAGAAAGTAGAATAAAAATCTGATTTGATTGTCTTGACGATTGTCTTGACAGTTCAAATCAGATTGTCTTGATAATGATCAAAAGAAAAAGCTTCAAACAGAATGATAATTTTTGATAAAGCAAGACAAAGATCTCAGAATTTGATTGTCTTGCCGATTGTCTTGGAAGAACCTGATTGTCTTGACGATTGTATTGTCTATTGTCTTGGCAGTACAAAATTGGTTGTCTTGGAAGAATAAATTGTATTGCCGATTGTCTTGACAGTTATATTTGAAGATAAAGAGGCAGTGATTGATATATATCAAGACATATCGACAGAAGCAATCAGTAAGACAAAAACATTACATTCAAGAACAGATTGCTCTCTTCTCTCTCATCAAGAACACAGCACAAGAAGCAGAAAAATTTATAGAAAATCAAGTTCATCCTATTTTTAATATCTGATCCGATAGAACTGATTTACTTGATACTCTTGTACTATTAGCGAGTTTTTACTCATAATCTATATCTTGATTTTTATTAACAAATCTAGAAAAATTCATGTCGAATTTTCTAATTTGTTTTTATTAACTAGATATAAATTCTGTACTGTATTTGTAACAAACCCCTCAAGTTAATATAATTTTATATTCAACTTGAATTTTGTTTCATTTAATTCCGCTCAAATTTGTCAAAATATAAATTAAATTATCCGGACAAATTTCGATAAAACAGTACTATTTGTATTCAACCCCCCTTCTACAAACATATTGGACCTAACAATTGGTATCCGAGCCGGTTGATTGATACACAAATCAAAGATCCCATTTTACTCGATTAAAAATCATCCCCGAATTTTTTAACTCTCTTAAAAAATTCATCATGTCTTCTAAAGTTGGAACTGTGAAAATTCCCATATATGACAAAAACAGTTATGATACGTGGAAGAACAAAATGTTAATGTTCCTCGAGATTGCAAATCCTAAATACATGAAAGTCTTATTAGAAGGACCAATAATACCTTTTGGATTAATTCCTGAAGTTGTCACTGATGGAAAAGTTGTTGCCCCTGCAAGGTTTGTACACAAAGATTCTTCTGAATACACTCTTGTTGAAAGAGAGGAAGCTGGACTTGACATTAATTTAAGACTGATCTTAATAGATTCTTTAGACTCTGTAATGTACAGTCATGTGATTAACTGCAAGACTGCAAAGCAAATGTGGGAAACCATTGAAACTGTGAATGAAGGAACAGAGGAAGTTAGGGAGAATCGACTAGAAATTCTGACATCTGAGTATGAACACTTTCGATCAGCATCCAATGAAAGTATTCAAGATGTGTTTGAAAGATATAACAAACTTGTCAACAATTTACAGATGCATGGCAAGTACTACACTCAGAAAGAGATCAACAGAAAATTTCTATTGTCAATGCCTGTTCATCTTGAACATTGGATTACAGCTATCAGAGAGTCGAGGAATCTAAGTGAAATTACTGTAGAAAGACTCTTTGGTGTTTTAAAAACCTATGAACTGGAACAATCTCAACAAAAGGAGATTTATGGAAAAGGAAGAGTTGCTAATACTTCTACAGCTCTTATTGTTGAGAACAAACAGGAAGTGGAAGATAAGGTTATTCAATCTTGTAGTGTTGACAGTGGTAAGCTTGAAGTTGAAGTTGGTCAAACGAATGCTAGTCCAGATGAAGGAGATTTCTATTCGTTAGAAGAGCTAGATCAGTTGGAAGATGAGTCCATGGCTTTGTTGGTAAGGAAATTCAGTAACTTCAGATTCAGGAAGAATCCCAAGTTCAGGTACAAATCTAACTATAACAGGTTCCAAAGAGGAGGTTCTTCATCCTCAAGTAACAGAGGAGGTTACAAAACTAGAACAGTTGAAAGAAGTAAAATTAGATGCTACAACTGTAATGAACTTGGACATTTCGCTACTGAATGTCAGAAGCCAAAACAAAACCAAAGAAAAGACTTTGGATCTGAGAAGAAGAAGACAGGTAAAGCCTATGTGGCTGCTGGAAAGAGTTGGGATGATACAGACTCTGAAGATGAAGAGTATGGCAAGCTTGCCCTGATGGCAAAATCTGATAACTCCAGTGGTACTTCATCTGAGGTATCATGTACTGAAAGTCAATATATCTATCAACTTAGTGATTCACTAGGTTGTGCAAATAGAGAGATTGAAAGGATCAATTTGTTAAATACAGATCTTAGTAATAAATTATCAGAATTACACGATGTACAAAATTGCCATGATAAACAAAAATCAGAAATAAGAATTCTAAAAGAACTTGAGAGGTCTTTAGCGTTGATAGTGGTTCAACAACGTGAAACAATAGCTGAGCTAGAAATAAGGGTTAGTGCTACTTCTAATTCATGTAAAGTGGCTAAAGAGTTGTTTAACCAACAAGCTATTAATCAAACCGTAGGAATTGGGTTTGATTATAATGAAGCTATTGGACGAAAAATCATTATTACCCCTAATCGTGTCAGTGCTGTAGAAAGGGGTATACCAATAGTGCTTAAGGGTGTTAGTAATCCACTCTTTAAGACATCCATAGCAGAACCTTTGGATACAACATCTTTAATCATTAAGGAAGAGATGCGCATTGAGGATTTAGCTAATGGCGTAGTCTTAGAAAGTAATCAAGTTGTTAAAAATGATGAAGATAGAAAGTCTGTGTTTAAGAAAACAGAAAGAGTTGGTGAGTCTACTAGTTCCTTTAAAACTAGTAGTCGAAGTAACAACATGAATAAAAGCAACAACATATCTACCATGAATGCTATTCCTGTTATTGATAATGCTCATAAGAAATGCAATGTTGTTAATTGCATGTCTTGTGCTTTTAATATAATGTTTGCTTACTTTAACACGGTAATCATGCATGTGTTGATAAGAATGTTCCTAGACAGCATATGAGCAGAAATAAACATGTTAGATCCAGGACTGTAACACCACCTAATTCTAAGACTAGGACTCCAAGTTCTTCTTAGGATATGGTGAAGACATGGTTACCCAAGCTGAAACCAAAACAAGTTAAAGCTGTTTACAGGGTTAAATGTCCGGTACCTGAAGAAAATGTTGTTAAAATAAAAAGTGTTGCTTTGCCTGATAAAGGCCAATTCTTTAAGTACTCCGGACCCAATCAAATTTGGGTTCCGAAGAAAGTCTAACCAATTTGTCATTGCAGGGTTTAAAACAGGTTGAACGAGTCATGTGGATTCTGGACAGTGGATGTTCAAGGCATATGACCGGAGATAGAGACCTGCTGACAAATGTGGTGGAGAAGGCCGGCCCAGTCGTTACCTTTGGAGATAACAGCAAAGGTAAAACTGATAGATATGGCAGATTAGAAGCTGGAAATGTTATCGTTGAAGATGTCTCTTTTTTGAACGGCCTTGAGCACAATTTGCTCAGTATTAGTCAATTCTGTGACAAAGGTTATGAAGTTCATTTCAACAAGAAGAATTGTCTAATATCACACAAGAGAAATGAAAGGCCGCAGTTGACTGGAGTAAGAAAAGGAAACTTGTACATAGCCAATATGAACTCTGGAAGCACAGAAGAAATTAGATGTTTTTATTCAAAGGCATCCACTGATGAAAGTTGGTTATGGCACAAGAAACTTTCTCACCTAAACTTCAAAACAATGAATTCTCTAGTTAAAAGAGAATTGGTGAGAGGTTTACCTTCGATTGAATTTACTCAGGAAGGTCTATGTGATGCTTGTCAAAAAGGAAAGTTAAAAAGGGCAACTCACAGGAGCATTAACACATCATCAATAACTGAACCATTACAACTTCTCCATATGGATTTGTTTGGTCCAGTTAGTGTAATGTCCATGTCAAGAAAAAGATATGCTCTAGTGATTGTTGATGATTTCTCAAAATTCACATGGGTACTATTTCTGAACTCAAAAGATGAAACTCCACAACTGGTAGTTGATCACATTAAGTTAATTGAGCTGGACTCTAATCGTCCAGTAAGAGCTATAAGGTCAGACAACGGAACTGAATTCAAGAATGCAGTCCTGAATGACTTTTGCACTGAAAAGGGTATAACTAGACAGTACTCGGCTCCCAGAACTCCTCAACAAAATGGGGTAGTTGAAAGAAAGAATAGAACCTTGATTGAAGCTGCACGTACTATGCTAAGTGAATCAAGGCTTCCATTGAGCTTTTGGGCTGAAGCTGTCAACACTGCATGCTATACCCAGAATCGAACACTTATCAATAAAGACTTAATGAAGACACCATATGAAGCTCTACATGACAAGAAACCAACTCTCAAGTACTTCCATGTATTTGGGACAAAATGCTTTGTGCTGAAAGAAGGAGATGATCAAGGTGGTAAATTGAAGAAAAAGCACATGAAGCAATATTTATTGGTTATACTAGAAGAGCCTACAAGGTGTATCTTATTGATCAACAGAAAACTATGGAAAGTGTCAATGTTACATTTGATGACACAAAACTCCCAAGTATCCAAAATGAAGATCCATCTGAAAAGCTTAAGTTTGATGATATGTCAGACTCAGATTCAAATGATGACAATAAACCTGACGTTGTTGCTGATAATAATAATCCAAATGTTGGTGGTAGTGATCAAGGTGATGCTGGTGAAAACAATGATAATTTTCAAGACACCACTGATACTCTTGAACCATCAATAAGTCAAACTGGCAACAACTCAGGGGGAGATAATGAAGGGTCAACAAGTCATACTCAACATCATACTGAAGATCAAGGCGAATCATCAAGATCAATTCTTCCCAGACAAACTGTTTGGAATAGAGCTCATCCTTTTGAGCTGATTCTTGGTGATCCAGATGTTGGTGTGAAAACAAGAAGAGCTTATCAGAATCAATGTAACTATTCTGGGTTCCTGTCTGTCATGGAACCTAAGAAAGTAGAAGAAGCTCTATCTGATCCTGATTGGGTGATTGCTATGCAAGATGAACTCAATCAATTTAAACAACTAGAAGTATGGAAGCTGGTACCCCGACCTAAAGATAGAAAAGTGGTGGACACAAGATGGGTATTCAGAAACAAACTAGATGAAGATGGCACTGTGATAAGAAACAAAGCAAGACTGGTAGCTAAAGGTTATTCTCAGGCTGAAGGCATTGATTATGACGAGACCTATGCTCCAGTGGCAAGACTTGAGGCCATCAGAATATTCTTGGCATTTGCATCCTATTCAAGATTCAAAGTTTATCAAATGGATGTCAAGATTGCTTTTCTGAATGGTAAGCTAGATGAAGAAGTGTATGTAGAACAGCCCCATGGTTTTGAAGATCAAGATCATCTGGACTATGTCTACTTTCTTTACAAAGCTATCTATGGTCTTAAGCAAGCCCCAAGAAAATGGTATGACACTCTTTCTGATTTTCTATTAGAAAATTGTTTTATAAGAGGTGTCATAGACAAAACGCTCTTCACTAAAAGACATAAGAATGATATAATACTAGTCCAAATTTATGTGGACGATATTATATTTGGGTCTACTAATGAGCTTCTATGCAAGAAGTTTTCTAAGTTAATGCAGGGTAGGTTTGAAATGAGCATGATGGGAGAACTGAAATTCTTTCTTGGATTACAAATAAGTCAGAGACAAGATGGAATATTTATTTGTCAATCCAAGTACATTAAGGAGCTCCTCAAGAAATATCACATGGAGGAGTGCTCATCAGCAAAGACACCATCAACTATAGCTGTCAAAATTGGTTTATGTGAAAGTTCTGCCAAGGTAGATATCACAGGCTATAGAGGTATGATTGGCTCATTGCTTTACCTAACTGCTAATAGACCAGATATAATGTTTGCCACATGCTTGTGTGCAAGGTTCCAAGCGAACCCTAAAAAAATCCATCTCACTGTTGTCAAAAGAATCTTAAGATATCTAAAGGGTACGCCTAATTTAGGCATCTGGTACCCTAATGAATCTGGTTTTACTTTAATTGGATATACAGATTCTGACTATGCAGGAAGTGTTGTAGACAGGAAAAGTACATCTGGGAGTTGTCAATACCTAGGTGGAAGATTGGTATCCTGGTTCAGTAAGAAACAGCAAACAGTTTCCAACTCTACAGCCGAAGCTGAATATATAGCTGCTGGAAGCTGTTGTGCTCAGATCTTATGGATTAGGAATCAATTAATGGACTATGGCATTGTATTGGAAAATATCCCTATTTTATGTGATAATACAAGTGCCATAGCAATCGCCAGCAATCCTGTGCAGCACTCAAGGACAAAGCACATTGACATAAGGTATCATTTTATAAGAGAGCATGTAATGAATGGTACAGTGCAACTACTATTTGTAGGCTCTGGAGATCAAACTGCAGATATTTTTACTAAGTCGCTTAATGAATCCTCATTCACTAAAATTGTTAGTGAATTGGGTATGTTAAACAGTCCTAGTAATTAATACTGTTAATATCTGAAATTTGATCTTTAATAATTTTGCAAGTGATTATTCTGTGAATATTTGTTGTTTGAAATCACTTGTATAATTATTTTACCAACTGATTTTCTTGCTTGTTTAGTTATTTTTCACTCTTTTTATTCATATTATTTAATACTTCATATTTCTGTATTTTTAGAATATTTGTAGATATTTATTTCTATTTTAATAATTATTTTATTAAATGTTTTGTAGTGTTTGTCCTTTTGTTATTTATATTTGTTCTCATAAAAAGATTAATCCATGTTTCTGTAAAACATTTATTTATAGTATTTTTAATAATATATTAGAGTGTATTTTAATTGGATTAATTATGAACATTAATTTGTATTTTATTAGCATAATATTAGCAGATTATTAGATTGTCTTGTTTGTCTTTATAGTATCAAGACAATCGTCAATACAATCCACAGATTGTCTTGGCATGTTAGTTTGCTAAATAATAAAATATTTTTCAATTTTATTTTTGTTTTATTTTGTTTTCTTAATTTTAGTTCAAAGCAAACGATTGTCTTGATAGTTTTGAACTACCAAGACAATCGGCAAGACAATCACTTGATTGTCTTGGAGTGTCTTTTCAGTATTTTAAAAAAAAATATATATGTGTTAATTTGTTTTTAATCAGTTAAATACATGATTGTCTTGATAGTATTTATACTACCAAGACAATCGGCAAGACAATCAATCGATTGTCTTGTAATGTTAGTTTGTTTTTTAATAAAAAAATGTGTTTTTCTTTGTTTTTATTTAATAGACGATTGTCTTGATAGTATTTATACTACCAAGACAATCGGCAAGACAATCAGTCGATTGTCTTGTAGTGTTGTTTTGTACTTAAACAAAAAAAAAGGAAAACAGCAATACAATCTCTCTCTCTCTCTCTCTATCTATCTCTCTCGTGTTTTTACACAGAGACTCGATACATATATATACAATACACACGGTTTTTTGAACTGAAACGCTGCTAAAATTTCTTCAACAAAACTGTAAACCAAGAACAGATTCGAATAGATCGTCCAATTTCCTTTCTTTTGAACCGATCATTTTCGAATTTTGTTAAGTTTTTGAAAATCAATTTTTTCAAAAGTTGAATCGGGTTTTCATTATTTTGAGAGTTTTAGATTTTTTCTTTGAAATCTAAAAATAGATTGAGACTCCCAGTGATTAGGAGAACATCATATAAATTTTTGGGATTTTTCTGACAACTTTGAATTAATTCGAATTTTTAATTTATTTTAATTAATTATTAATTCTGAAAATTTTCGAATTGTTTTAATTTTCCTAAAATTGAAGTGTGTTTTTGTGTTTAAAAATGGCTGATAATTTTGAGATAATGAAACATAATTTGGTTGGCTATTTTAATCCGAACGATTGTCCCTACGATCGATTTAGGCCTTGGATACGGTTTTTAAATGATGATTCAATTATCCGAACTGCCATTTCGATTGAAGCCCCAATTAAGATAGGACCACTGAGATTGATTTGCACAGAAGCTGTGGTGTCTGAAGACTTGACCTCATTTTCTTTTGATTTTGATGGTACACACCATGTCGTGACAGAATCAACCCTTACTACTGTATTGGGCCTTCCTGTGGATAATTTCGATCCATTTCCAACCAGTGAACAACTCTATCAATTCTTCATTGATATTAATTATCATGGAGTAATTGATATGAACAACCTGAGCAAAAGGAATCTGGTTCAACAATGGGATGCATTCTTCGACACGATCTCCAAGGTATTTCCTAATTCAGCCAGAGGTAATTTTCACTTACTCACCTCTATGTTACAAACTATTGGTTATGCTGTTGCTAACAACCGTAGAATCAATATTGGTAACCTACTTTGGAATACTATTATTAACAGGATTGTTAAGGCCAGAAGGGATTTTGATGAGGGTAAGAAAGTTCTATGTTATTATCCTAGATTTTTAACTTTGTTATTTAATCATCTTGTTCCTGTTGGTCAACAAACAATTTTTAGGAATGACAACCCTATGGTATCAGGCAGACAAACCAAGAAAATATTCACTAGCCTTGATACACATAGAAAATTGATAAATGTGCCAGTGTATATTACACCATATTTGTCTAACTTCATAAATCTACCTGTCATTCCTCGACTTTTGAATGCACCTGAACCTGAACCTCAAAATGTACCTGTCCCTGAACATCAACATCAAATGGAACAATATATTCATTCAGGTACAACTACTGCATCAATGGAGAAGGTATTGCCTTCGATCTCTCAAACTGTTTCTGGAGCCCAAGTGGCTGATAGGTCAGACCAAGAGGTTGTAGAACCACAGCCTCTATCCCAGGTCTTAGAGCCAAACACTGTGTCTAACCAAATCTCTAAACCTAAAGCCAGAAGCAAGTTGTTGACAAAAAGAGTTGATAGAAGAAGTGATAATGTGAGTGATCCCACAGCTCTGCCTCCACCAAAGAAGAGAAGAAACCTATTACTTGAGGCATCTGTTAGCCCATCCATTTCCTCCCAACAGGACTTGGACATTGAAATGGCCGATGAACTGTTACTAATTTCATCCTCTCAACAGGATGAAATTATTGAAATTCGCCAAAGGGCCGTGGCACCTTGTACAGAGTCAAGCACACCTCTATTACTCACAATGGGGGAAAACATTAACGTAGAATCTGATGTTGTTAAGGACACTGAGCAAGGAGTGCACGATAGGATTGTTACAGTGCCTACCATTGTTACGGTAGAAGAGCCTTCACAGGCTTCAGAGGGAAATCTTGACTCTCTGCCAGTTATAATAGAGTCATCATCTCCCCTCCCAGGAGGAACATTCCTGGCTCCCTCAAGGGATTCTTCACTCGCAGATTTATCTGGAGAAAGTGAAAGGCAACTTGGTCATCCTTTCACTGAAAAAATTCAATTATCAAATCCAAATGAATTGATAGAGATGACTGAGGATTGGGAATTGCGAACTCCCATTGCACCATCACTGACCTCTCCAGAAGAGGCTAGGGTGATTTCTTATGCAGGTACAGCTCAAGGAAAGGAGCTAGTGTTGAGTGATGTGAGGACCACCTTAAATATGAGTGAAACACATGCACGAAAGGAGAGTGACATATCCTTGAGTGAACATCAGGTGAGCGCACACACTGACACAAACACTTTGTCTCTCATGGCTCAAATCAAAGATCTCCAAAAGAAATTGATGGAATCTGAGGCTGAAAAACAAGTTTTAAAAGCACAAGTGGATGAACGGTCTTCTTCTTCCACCTCTGTCAACAATCAGCTCATGATTATTCGTGACGATGTCCACAACATAAAGACTACACTCACTCCAGCGATCAATACATTGATACAATCCAACTCTCAGGCATCTACAGAAAGAACAGATATTCTAAATGCTATTGACAGACTCTCTAATAGGGTGGATGAACTTCAAGTGGAAATGCATGAAACTGCTCAATCATATTCAACAACCTTTGCGAAGCTTGAAGAAAAGTATGATTACATGTTTGAAGGACTTGATCATCTATACAACATTGTTAAACCTACTCATAATATCACACCAGAACAAAGAGCATATTTTGAAGACTATGATGATGATAATGAAGGGGATAATGATGCAAATAGGGAGCTTGACAGTCAACAAAAGTCTGTAGAGGATTCCTCAACTAAGGGGGAGAAGTCTGGAGATGGAGGAGCAGGTAAGTCTGAAGGAGAAGCAGGAGGAAGTAAGTCAGGAGGTCAAGGAAGGCATAAGGAGAAGTCTGAGAAGTCTACTGATAGGTCCATAATTAATCATATTTTTAATACCTATTTTATGTCCGTTTTCGTAATTTTATTAATTAATAAATTGTTTTATTTTGTTTTGTAGGAAAATAAATAAAAACAGATTTCTAGCAGGAAAAGGTGCAAAAAGGGAAAGGAGGTGGAAAATACTTGAAGAAAAGGAAATTGGAGGAAAAATCGATTACTTATTGAAGAAGAAAAGGAAATTGAAGAAATTATATTCAAGATTGGATTGTAATCAAAGGGGCCAAACCCAATATTTTCCCCTATATATATGGCCTTCTCCCTTGTAATTTGAGACACCTAGAATTTGATAGCTCTTTATTTTCTTGCTTTTTATTTTCGTTGGTAGCTTTTATCCGACATACTCGTCTGAATTATTAATATTTTTTAGTTCTTCTTTTCCTTCTTTCGTGCGTTCACTTGTTTCAAATCTTCTGCTACGACCTTACTATTTGATTACATGCATGCTTCATTAGTTAACTAGATTTATTAATTTATTATATAAATACTTGCCATTCACGTTATTAATATTAGGCTTATTAAGTTTCTGACCATATATAGATTAAAGTTAGTTTTGTTAAAATCGTTGATTCATGTTTACTTGGTATTATTATAATTGTTTCGTTATTTTTATAATCATGAGTAGCTAATTCTCTTGCCCTAGGATGAAGATGAAGTTAAATTAATTCCCCTTGATTTCTTCTCGTTCCTATTAATTGATTCTCATAATTTTTCTTGGTGCTTAATTATTCAATTGACAAAGTGATTTTGATATATTATTGTTACCGGATTTGTTTTTCATAGCCTATGCTTGCTCCTTGAAGTTTTGATAGGTTATTGTTAGATAACAAGTTTCATAGTATATGCTTGTCTCGTTGATTGATATATCTTATTTTTGAAGAAAAGAGGATTGATTTAGGGCGAGTTGATATTATTTGTGATTGATTAACGGATTCGGATTCTTAGGTTTTCCATATTATTTGATAATCTTTGTTAATTAGTTTAATTAGGTTAATTAAAACTCATCTCAAACCTATTTGTCTAGTTCGCCTGATTTAATTATTAGGGTTTTCAAAATTCATAGTCTCTGTGGATCGACCTGTATTTGCTACAATTAACCACTGTGCGCTTGCAGTTATTTTACACATCAAGTTTTTGGCGCCGTTGCCGGGGACTATTGGTAATTTTCTTTCCTTGATATTAATTCTTCGGATTAGTTTCTTGTTTTCTTTTGTTTGTTTTTTTTAGGGAATTGTGAAGCGGAGAAAAGCTTGGACAAGAAGATCGCTAGAAGGCCTCGCTGTCTCTTTTGAAATTTTTAGAAGCGCTTTTCGGTATTCCGTATCACCTCTCTCTATTTTTCTTTCTTTCTCATTATTAAAAAACACAAAAAAAAAAATTAAAAATTCAAAAAACCAAAAAATATCAGTTAGTTAATTGTTTGTTAAACCAATTTGCTGCATCATTCATTCTCTCACATAGGATCACATCATCTAGATTTCTTTATTGTATTTATTGCTTTCCATCTTATATAACTGTGGTGATTGCTGGAGGAAAGAGGTACGTACAATTTAGAATAGAACACGTAGTGTAGTGCATCCATAAGTGTTTATTTTCTTGTTCTTTGTGTGTTGCATCATTCAATCAATCTTAAGGGTGCCACCCAATTACAAGATAAGGTGAGGGATTTCATCACCCTTTCCTTGGCCCACAAATCACTAATTCGTTCATCTTGCATTCCCTTTTCCTTAATAAAATTAAGTAGACGTTGGCCCCTAGGATCTCGCGCTCAATTAGGAAGAGAATCTAGGAGGAACAAATCACTAAGCATTCTTTCGTTTGGTGTCTAGGCAAGCGTCACGCTTACCTGGCTAATTTGGATTGGTGTCTAGAAAGGTGTTTAGCCTCTTGGCAATGCTTGCACCTCCCTGGCCAGTCAGGACGAGTGCTTTTTGAGTTGTGACTTTTAGTAGATCTTATTGTTAGGAGCAAGGTCTAGATTTTTCTTAGGATAATATAAATTTTTTCTTTTTGATTTTTCAATTTTTTTAGGTGTTTACTTATAGCTCTTGTCTGCTACGTGCTTAATTGTTTACTTCTCTTGTATGCAAAGTGCTTGGGTTCGAGACACTACATCTAGATTAGTAAAACAAACCAATCTGTCATCTCCTAAAGTAGTAAGGCAACTTGAGTTCTCTTCACCCACTAGAATTGAGTCAAAAGAATTAGAAGTTCAACCTATAGTCATGGCTGTTTCACTTAAAGACCGTTGTTACCCCGCTCGTACCGCTCAACCCTCATGCATAGTCTTACCCGCAGTAACCGCGAATAACTTTGAAATCAAACATCACAACATTAGCATGTTACCTAGGTTTGCTGGGGTAGAGGGAGAGGATCCATATCTTTTCATTCGAGAGTTTGAGGAAGTGTGTGCATTACAAAAACTTCAACAATTGAGTGAGGATTCCATTAGGCTCAGGCTTATTAATTTTGCTTTGAAAGAAGATGCTAAACAGTGGTTGTATAGTCTACCCGTTAATTCTATTTCCACATGGGAGGGATTTGTTGCTATCTTTCTAAAAAAATATTTTCCAAACCATAAGGCAAACAGACTTAGGAATGAAATCAATCAATTTCAACAAAATCGGAATGAGTCTTTTTGGAAATATTTTGATAGATTTAAAAAGCTATTGTCTAAGTGTCCTCAACATGGTATAGAAAAATGGAGACTTTGTAAAATTCTTTATGAAGCCTTAGATAGCCAAACCACTGCTTTGTTAGAGTCTATGTGTAATGGTAAGTTTATGGACAAAGATGAAGATGAAGCTTGGCAATTTTTTGAGGAGTTAGCTGAAAGAACAATGTTGTGGGAGTCAACTAGGGAACCTAATCAGGAAGCTGAAAAATCTAACTCATCTAAGGGCTTACACACAGTTGGTAATTCTATTGCAACCGAAGCTAAGTTAGCTACACTCACTAGACGTCTAGAAGCCTTAGAAACCAACAATGCGTCCTCTCAAATGTCTCTCTGTGCAAACTGTAGTTCTCCTAATCATGTGGTAGAGAATTGCCCTGAAATTGAACAAGTCAATGCCATGTTTCAACCTAGAGTTAGGAATGATCCTTATGCACCCACATACAATCCTGGTTGGAAGAGTCACCCAAATTTCTCATGGAACCAAGGTCAATACAATCAGTATAATCAAAACCCTCAACCTGCTTTTCAAAAGCCCAATCCTGGCCCACACCCAACTCAAAATCCTAATTCCTATCCTCCTCAAAATCTTGGTCATTATCCAAACTCAGTCCCCATGAATCCTCCTGGTTTTGCTGAATCTGATAAGAGATTCAATTCTTTAGAAAAGAGTATTGAGGCGTTATTGAAATCTCAAGCTAATCTAACTCAATCTCAACAATCTTTTATGCAAACCATGACCCAAGATAGGCAGTTAATAAATTCCAACACTCAAGCCATATCTAAGCTAGAGGTCCAAGTCAGTCAATTGGCAAACACAATCAATGAGAGAGAGAAAAATAGATTTCCTAGTCAACCCGAGACTAATCCTAAATTTCATCCAAATCTAAAGTCTCATGAAAATGTAAATTCTGTTATCTCTCTAAGGTCTGGTAATCAATTCAACAATCATGCTGGTGTCAATACTCAAGAAGAAGATAAGCTAACATCTGAACCAAATCCTTTACTCTTGAATCCTAGTCTTAAGCAATCTTCAAATTCCGAGAGTTCTGAAGTAGATAAAGCTGATGAGTCACCACCATCCGATGAACCACCTTCGAAACCCCACTCTGATGTGTCTAATGAAAAAGTCTTTAAGCCGAAAGCCCCATTTCCTCAAAGACTTACTTCAAACAAACAATCTGCCCAATTAGATAAGATTTTGGAAGTCTTTAAGCAAGTCAAGATTAACATTCCTCTTTTAGATGCGATTCAACAAGTTCCCTCTTATGCTAAGTGTCTAAAAGATTTATGTACTCATAAAAGAACCACTCATGTTCCTAAGAAAGCTTTCCTAACATCTCATGTTAGTTCTATTTTGTCAAATCAAATCCCTGTGAAGTATAAGGATCCTGGTTGTCCTACCATCTCTTGTGTCATAGGTGATACTTTCATTGATAAAGCTTTACTCGATCTAGGAGCTAGTGTGAATCTTCTTCCATTATCTGTCTATCAAGCCTTGGGTTTAGGTGAACTTAAGAAGACTAGTGTCACTCTTCAGTTAGCTGATCGTTCTGTTAAAACTCCTACAGGTATAGTGGAAGATGTGTTGATTAAGGTTGGTGATTTTGTCTTCCCCGTCGACTTTGTTGTTTTAGAAACCGAACCAGTCAAAAATCTCAAAAATCAAATTCCCATAATTTTAGGAAGACCTTTTCTTGCCACATCTAATGCCTTAATTAACTGTAGGAATGGTTTAATGAAGCTAACTTTTGGAAACATGACAATTGATCTCAACATTTTCAATGTAGGAAAACAACCCAATGACTATTTTGACCAACCCATAGAAATTAACATGATTGATGAGTTAGTTGATAATGAAGTCATGAATGTTGATGATGTGCTTAGCTTTTGTCAAAGCTACTTTGGTCAAGAATGGGATGATACTTGTCATAAAAATGAGGTCAATGAAATGTTAGAGTCCACCATTCCTAGTTCCAACCAAGAGTTAGAACCTTCTCCTTTGCCACTTTATGAAGCTAATGAATCAGTTGAGACAAGTCCACCAGAATTAGAACTCAAACCTCTTCCCGAAACTCTTAAGTATATGTTTCTAGGCCCTTCTGAGTCTTTCCCAGTCATAATTGCATCTGATCTGTCACCTTCTCAAGAGGAAGAACTCTTACTTGTACTTAGAGAGAATAAGGAAGCCATTGGGTGGAGCATATCCGATATCAAGGGAATTAGCCCTGCCATTGTCCAACATAGGATTCACTTAGTTGATGATGCTAAACCAGTTAGGGAGCCACAAAGGAGGTTAAACCCGACTCTTAAGGAAGTTGTTAGGAAGGAAATCCTTAAATGTCTAGATAATGGAATCATCTATCCTATATCTGATAGTTCTTGGGTCAGTCCTGTTCAAGTAGTGCCTAAAAAGTCAGGGATCACTGTAGTTGTCAATGAGGATGATGAACTAGTTCCCACTCGTGTCCAATCTGGTTGGAGAATGTGTATTGATTATAGGAAACTAAATGCTGCCACTAGAAAAGATCATTTTCCTCTACCCTTCATTGATCAAATCTTAGAAAGGTTAGCAGGTCACTCATACTATTGCTTTCTAGATGGATTTTCTGGCTATTTTCAAATTCCCATTGCTCCTGAGGATCAAGAAAAGACCACCTTCACTTGTCCATTTGGAACCTTTGCCTATCGTCGTTTAGCTTTTGGTCTAACCACTGCCCCTGCCACCTTTCAAAGATGTATGATGAGCATTTTCTCTGACATGGTAGGAGAATTCCTAGAAATCTTTATAGATGACTTTTCCATCTTTGGTTCTTCTTTTCATTAGTGTCTTCATCATCTTGACTTAGTTTTAAAACGATGCAAAGAAACAAACCTTGTTCTTAATTGGGAAAAGTGTCATTTCATGGTTAAAGAAGGAATTGTTCTTGGTCATAAAATTTCGTCAAAGGGAATTGAAGTTGATAAAGCTAAAATTGATCTCATTGCTAATCTACCTCCACCAAAATCTATCAAAGAAATTCGTTCCTTTTTAGGGCATGCTGGTTTTTATAGGCGTTTCATTAAAGATTTTAGCAAAAAGGCTAGGCCATTGACCAATCTTCTTTCTAAGGACATAAAATTTGAATTCTCTAATGAATGTCTTCAATCATTTGATCATCTTAAGAAAGAATTGACCTCAGCCCCTATCATTCAATCCCCTGATTGGAATCAACCTTTTGAGCTTATGTGTGACGCGTCTGATTATGCCGTAGGAGCAGTTTTGGGACAAAGAATTAATAAGATACCTCATGTCATATACTATGCTAGTAAGACTCTAAATGATGCTCAACTCAACTACTCCACCACTGAAAAAGAACTTCTAGCTGTTGTTTTTGCTCTTGAAAAATTCAGGTCGTATCTTATAGGTTCGAAAATCATTGTTTACACAGACCACTCTGCTCTTAGATATCTCTTCTCTAAGAAAGACTCAAAAGCCCGATTGATTAGGTGGGTCTTGTTGCTCCAAGAGTTTGACCTAGAAATTAGGGATAAGAAGGGTTCTGAAAATGTTGTTGCTGATCATCTTTCCCGTCTAGTAGTGGAGTCCACCATTGATATGCCTTTGAATGAGTCTTTTCCTGATGAGCACCTTCTTTCCATATCTACCACTCCTTGGTTTGCTGATATTGTTAACTACCTTGTCACTGGTGATATTCCTTCTCATTGGTCTAAGCAAGATAAATCCAACTTTTTCTCACAAGTCAAATACTTCTTTTGGGATGATCCCTATCTTTTTAAGTATTGTTCGGACCAAATCATTACGAGGTGTGTTCCAAACCATGAGTTTAGAAGTATACTTTCCTTTTGTCATGATCAGGCTTGTGGAGGTCACTTTAGTGCTAAAAAGACTGCTGCTAAAATACTTCAATCTGGTTTCTACTGGCCCAATCTGTTTAAAGATTCTGCTGAATTTTGTGCCGCTTGTAGTAGGTGTCAACATTTAGGAAAGATCACTAGAAGAAACATGATGCCAATGAATCCAATCTTAGTTATTGAGATCTTTGATGTTTGGGGAATAGATTTTATGGGTCCCTTTCCTAACTCTTTTGGTAACCTCTACATTCTCTTAGCGGTTGATTATGTCTCTAAATGGGTCGAAGCCATACCAACTAAGTCTAATGATAACAAGGTAGTTCTTAAGTTCTTAAAGGAGAATATCTTTTCTAGATTTGGTACGCCTAGAGCTATAATTAGTGACCAAGGTAAGCATTTCAAAAACCATCAGTTTGAGTCTCTTTTGAGGAAGTATTCCATCACTCATAAGATAGCCACACCTTACCATCCTCAAACTAGTGGTCAAGTTGAGGTCTCTAATAGGCAGATTAAACAAATTCTAGAGAAAACTGTCAATTCAAATAGGAAAGATTGGTCTGTTAAGTTGATAGATGCACTTTGGGCTTATCGCACTGCTTTTAAGACTGTTTTGGGCATGTCTCCTTATAGGATTGTGTTTGGTAAAGCATGTCATCTTCCCGTTGAACTTGAACATAGAGCTTTTTGGGCCATTAAAGAGTTGAATTTTGATTTACCCACTGCTGGTAGTCATAGGAAGTTACAACTGTCTGAGTTAGAAGAAATCAGGAATGATGCCTATGAAAATGCTAAGATTTATAAGGAAAGAACTAAAATTTTGCATGATAAATCTATTTTGAGAAAATCTTTTTCTCCTGGTCAAAAAGTTCTTTTATACAACTCTAGGCTGCATTTATTTCCTGGCAAATTGAGATCTAGATGGGAGGGCCCATATGTTGTTAAAGTTGTTTTTCCTCATGGTGCTATTGAAATTGAAAATCCTAAAACTGGTGAAACATTTAAAGTTAATGGTCAACGCCTTAAACCATTTTTAGAACTGCCAGTTGATTATGAGGAGGAGGTGATCCACCTCCTTGATGCGTGACTCAAGTAAGTTACCTTGTTGTACATAGTTCTATTCCTCCGTCTTGCCCTTATCAGGTATTTTTGTCCTTTTACTTTGTCATTTTTTTTCTCTCATTTGCATACATTGAGGACAATGCATGATTTAGGTATGGGGGAGGGATTTAGTAGTATTATTTAAAAAAAAAAAACCCAAAAAAATTTGAAAAATGAAAAAAATACAAAAATAATTCTAGCCTTGTGAAATGATTACTTGTTATAAGTAGGCTTGATGCACCCTTACATGCTATAGTACTCTTGTGTTTCTGAAGCTTTTGATTGAGAAGTGATTTGCTAAGTTCTTGTGCACACGCATACACTAGCGAGTTGAAACTAGTAGACTTATTGAATGTTGTAAGTAATTAAAAGGACATGAATATGTGCAAGAAGATTTGGTTTCCATGCTTTGAGTACAAGTAGGTGCATTAAAGAGATTTTTGCTTGGGATTAATTATGTTTTACCACCAAGTGAGATTTTGAGCCTATATGCATATCTTTTGCATTTTATATTCGTTTGCTTGAGTGTCCACATGTTGTTTGCATTGCTAGCACTTGTTTGAGACCTTTCTTGAAATGCATGACATTATTTGATGATAAGATGATAAAGGCATTTAGGAATAACCAATTATTATCCAAATTACCACACCCTTTATATATGATCAATTAGTTACCCCTTTGAGCTTAATCATATTTTTTCGGTGACACACCACATTACTTGCCTAGACCTTTTTGTTGTACAGCCTTATGTATATTTGATCCCATTTGTCAAAGGCTAGTAGTAAGTTGAGGGAGTAATAAGGTGTGTGAGATGGGGTTTACTTTTGTTCATTACTTTTTGGGAAATATTGGGTTTTGTTGCTTACTTGTCAGTCGTTATTCAATAAATTCTTGAAGAAGGATTGTGGTTTCTTATATATTTATATTATCTATCTTAGCTCTCCAGAAAAAAAAAAAAAAGAGAAGAAAAAAAGAAAAAAAAGAGAAAAAAAAATTGAAAAAAAAAAATCATATGAGAGCATACTTATGTTTATGTGTTTTGTGCGATCCTTCTTCATTCGACTAGTCAAGCAGTTTGTTGGAAGAAAATTAGAAATCCATGTATGGGGAGGATGTATGTTGTTGTGTATGATTTATTATGGTTCCTACTAACTTTTGACACTTCACCTTATTTGGCCTTACTTAACATACCTTGTCCCAAGCCCCGTTACAACCCAAATAAAAGACCTTTTGATTATCATCATTAATGTATGTTGTGTTAAAGTTAGATTGATACCAAATGTCAAGCATGCTTATGATTTTGTTGGAATTGAGTGATACACTTACCCTTGTTCTTGAGTGAATATTCTTTTGTGAGTGAAAGGTGAGTTATTGCTTGTTTTGTGCATATGAGATCCCAAGTTTTGACTTTAAGGTGTACTCTTGTGGGCTTAGCATGGTTACCAACTTATTTTTACACTTGACGTGGACTTCTAATGACCGCTGCATATTTCTTTGAGTAGACTATGTGAATACTTGCACCTTACACACCAAGACATTGCAAATTCACTTTGATTTCTTAAGTTGATGTAGCATGAGATGACTTGTATGTGTGGTGTTGCATTGACCAATCTTTTACATGAGCTAGATGGATTTTGTGGGTACATTCACTATAGGCCCTCACGAGACCTCACTCGTCCACTAGGGCTGCCTAGGGGTTTAAAGGGCTTGTTGCATATGCCAAATGCAACCGTGATCACCTACGGAAGTGGTATTATATATTAGATAGTATTTTATTATATATTTTTCTCGAGGACGAGCAAAAGATAGGTATGGGGGCATTTGATAGGTCCATAATTAATCATATTTTTAATACCTATTTTATGTCCGTTTTCGTAATTTTATTAATTAATAAATTGTTTTATTTTGTTTTGTAGGAAAATAAATAAAAACAGATTTCTAGCAGGAAAAGGTGCAAAAAGGGAAAGGAGGTGGAAAATACTTGAAGAAAAGGAAATTGGAGGAAAAATCGATTACTTATTGAAGAAGAAAAGGAAATTGAAGAAATTATATTCAAGATTGGATTGTAATCAAAGGGGCCAAACCCAATATTTTCCCCTATATATATGGCCTTCTCCCTTGTAATTTGAGACACCTAGAATTTGATAGCTCTTTATTTTCTTGCTTTTTATTTTCGTTGGTAGCTTTTATCCGACATACTCGTCTGAATTATTAATATTTTTTAGTTCTTCTTTTCCTTCTTTCGTGCGTTCACTTGTTTCAAATCTTCTGCTACGACCTTACTATTTGATTACATGCATGCTTCATTAGTTAACTAGATTTATTAATTTATTATATAAATACTTGCCATTCACGTTATTAATATTAGGCTTATTAAGTTTCTGACCATATATAGATTAAAGTTAGTTTTGTTAAAATCGTTGATTCATGTTTACTTGGTATTATTATAATTGTTTCGTTATTTTTATAATCATGAGTAGCTAATTCTCTTGCCCTAGGATGAAGATGAAGTTAAATTAATTCCCCTTGATTTCTTCTCGTTCCTATTAATTGATTCTCATAATTTTTCTTGGTGCTTAATTATTCAATTGACAAAGTGATTTTGATATATTATTGTTACCGGATTTGTTTTTCATAGCCTATGCTTGCTCCTTGAAGTTTTGATAGGTTATTGTTAGATAACAAGTTTCATAGTATATGCTTGTCTCGTTGATTGATATATCTTATTTTTGAAGAAAAGAGGATTGATTTAGGGCGAGTTGATATTATTTGTGATTGATTAACGGATTCGGATTCTTAGGTTTTCCATATTATTTGATAATCTTTGTTAATTAGTTTAATTAGGTTAATTAAAACTCATCTCAAACCTATTTGTCTAGTTCGCCTGATTTAATTATTAGGGTTTTGAAAATTCATAGTCTCTGTGGATCGACCTGTATTTGCTACAATTAACCACTGTGCGCTTGCAGTTATTTTACACATCATCTACCAAGGGAAAAGAGAAAGCTGCTCATGATCAGGATGTATTCGAGTTTGATTTCGATCTCAAGAATAGTAAGTTTGAAGTACAACAATTAAATGATATCGAAGAAGATCTTTCAAACTGGCAAGATGATCCTGAATTTGAGAAGGAACTTCAAGAGGAGAAAGCTGATCGTCAGATGAGACAAGCTAAGCTTGAGAAGACCAGACAGGTAGTGAATGAAAGATTGAAGCTGAAGCAAGCTGAAGATGCAGAGAAACAAAAGCTACATGCAATCAGTGTACAAGAAAGGAAAAGAGATATTCAGTTGAAGATTGGTCCAAAGTGGGATAGAGCAAGAGAAATTTTTGATCCTATTCAGAACACTGCTAATGATGATGAACGTTTTCTCCAACTACTTCAACAGTTTCAAGAGACCAATCCAGATTACTTGCAATATATGGATGCATTGATGCTGGAAATCTCAAGGATAGTAGCTGGGTTTGACAGATGTGCAGATCAACTGATAATTCAGATTGACTCTCGTACAATGGGTTCTCTCTATGTGTCACTTCAAATCTTTTAACAGAGAAGCTTGATTGAACTGTGGATTATGTCCCTAAAGGTAAAAAGGTTTTCTGAACTGAATATTTTACTTCATGAAAGACTTTTGGAGTTTGCTCAAAGGAATGGTCCACAAGTTATTCAAACTCCACATCATGTTAAGTTTCTCAAGGGTAATACACTACACTCTTGCTTCCTTGATTCTAAGTCGATGAAATTATACACTGCATCTCATCTGGTCTGGTTAGAACATATGCTGAGGACTACAGGATTCGAAGATAAAGAAAGTATCTTTGTTGCTGACATTATTCGATCATATGCTTTAACTGGCTTTGAAAAGAAATATTACATACTTCGGAATCGGCTATGGGGTAACCTTGGAATCTTGCCTAAGAAACCTAAAGGTCTTGTGTCAGATTATGAACGTGTACTTGACAAGGATTTGATCAAAACCTTGGATGATCAAGAACGATTTGACACAGAGAATATCAGAAGATTTCTAGAGCAAGAAGATGAAGTTGAACCTGGAGAGATAAGGGATGAAGAAACTTCAAAGTGAAGATCAGCTCTACATGTGATATCTTTAGAGCTTAGATAGGTCAAGATAGAAAATTGTATTATATGATCAGTCTAGAGGATCATCTATCTTGTATTTATCTTTTATGTTTGAATCTGGACAATGTTAAATATAAACCAGAACTTTTCTTTTATTTACTTTGTGTTTAAAGTTTTATCTTTTACTAAGTTAAGTTGAGTTAGTTGAGTAATCCTCTAGGTATTTGCTTGTTATCGTCTAACAAACAAATAAGGGGAGATTGAGAGGCATATGACAAAGCCTATTTGTAGTTCGAGGACTCAACTCAACTTAAGCTTAGTTTGTAATAAGTAAATAACTTTAACTGTCACAGGAATCTCAGGAGGTACTATCTGTCAGAAGAAAAACCATAAAGTCAATCTATAGTTTTGATGTTTTACACTGGAAGAAGTTCAGATTGCTGATCAAGCCTCAATATAGCATCAAAGAAGTGGATTTATTTCTAAGACATAGATTTCTAGAGTGACAGGTTCAGACTGTATACAGTGAAGTACAAGAAGGAGAAAGAAATGAGAAGAGAAATGAATCACATTTCTTATGTGAAAAATAAAGGACAGTCATTGAAGTTAGTCGTTCATGAACCAGACCGTGCATGGAACGTCAACAAAATATTTAGTGGTATTCCTTTATTACTTTCAGTGATTCAGAAAAGAATTAAGACAATCCAAGGATATATAATTATTCTTATTTAATTAATTTAAATCAAGTAGTCAATTTAATTATTTAATTAATTCATCTTGAATTAATTCTTTAATTAAATTAATTATTATATTAATTAAATCTGATTAATTATTTAAGTAAGAATAAATTAAAATGATTATTTGTTAATCAATTTTAATTTAATTCTGAAAAATGAACTAGCAAAACAATCCCTGATTGTCTTGCCGATTGTCTTGAAGGCTTAAATCAGAATAGCAAGACAATAGGAGATTGTCTTGCCGATTGTCTTGAAGAAGAAATCAGTAAAGCAAATTGTCTTGCCGACTGTCTTGGTAATGATAATTTCTGAAAAGCTTTTAGAAAGTAGAATAAAAATCTGATTTGATTGTCTTGACGATTGTCTTGACAGTTCAAATCAGATTGTCTTGATAATGATCAAAAGAAAAAGCTTCAAACAGAATGATAATTTTTGATAAAGCAAGACAAAGATCTCAGAATTTGATTGTCTTGCCGATTGTCTTGGAAGAACCTGATTGTCTTAACGATTGTATTGTCTATTGTCTTGGCAGTACAAAATTGGTTGTCTTGGAAGAATAAATTGTATTTCCGATTGTCTTGACAGTTATATTTGAAGATAAAGAGGCAGTGATTGATATATATCAAGACATATCGACAGAAGCAATCAGTAAGACAAAAACATTACATTCAAGAACAGATTGCTCTCTTCTCTCTCATCAAGAACACAGCACAAGAAGCAGAAAAATTTATAGAAAATAAAGTTCATCTTATTTTTAATATCTGATCCGATAGAACTGATTTACTTGATACTCTTGTACTATTAGCGAGTTTTTACTCCTAATCTATATCTTGATTTTTATTAACAAATCTAGAAAAATTCATGTCGAATTTTCTAATTTGTTTTTATTAACTAGATATAAATTCTGTACTGTATTTGTAACAAACCCCTCAAGTTAATATAATTTTATATTCAACTTGAATTTTGTTTCATTTAATTCCGCTCAAATTTGTCAAAATATAAATTAAATTATCCGGACAAATTTCGATAAAACAGTACTGTTTGTATTCAACCCCCCCTTCTACATACATATTGGACCTAACAAAATCTCACCGACGTGCAAATCAAAATCAAAGAAAATTTTAGTATTTAAATTTTTATTAGTGTGTACGCTTTTATAATATATACAACGGATATCGGCTTAAAAAGTTATGAGACAAAATCGATATAGAAAAATATATGAATAATATATCTTATTATCTATGTATATTTAATTTATACAATATTTTGTTCATCAATCTATATTGATATTACACATATATTTTTATCGATTTTTCTTAAATAATCTTTATTTAAAATTTTAAAAAAAATATTATAAGGCCGCCTTAAAACGCAACTTATATTAGTAATCTAGAGCCCCGTGCCTTGCACGGTGCCACGCCCCGCCAAAATTCAACCTCTCTAAGTGCGGAATATTCTAGAGAAGGCCAGAAGGGTCCGGATGACTCTAGGATATAGTGGAACATTGTGGAGTTCTCTAGAAGGTGCTTGGGAATTCAAGAGGAGTCCAGAAGGTAGTGGAACGTGGTGGAGCCTCGTGGAATCTTTCGGAACCTTCAAGAGTTGGGAGCTTTCTAGAGACTTCCTATGTATGTTTGTATATTCTAGACATGGTAGGATCTAGAATTCTCTTGTAAAGATTGTTAGTGGAATAATCTAGAAACATGTGGGATGTACATGTTCTAGAATTCTCTCCAAGTGGTGGAGGAGCCTATAAAAGAGTGAGACCCCTCATTTGGAGAGGCATAGAGAGAAATAGGAGAAAGAGTGGAATAGAGCAAGTGAGAGCATTCATAGTGTAACTAGCAAGGGGCTAGTGTGGATCAAGGATCCAACTCTTGTAATATTGGGATTACTAATAAAGAAAGGGTCTTTGTTAGTAAATGTGATTGTCTTCTACTCTTATATTTCTCTTACATCCGCTGCACAAGTGTAGGCGACAGTTGAGGTAAGGCTGGTCTAATAGTTCGTTCGGGGGATCGACAAGTGCTAGACGCCGACACGGTTGGCTTAGAAAGGGTTGAAATTCTAAGGCCTTGACAAAGTGGTATCAGAGCCAAAGGTTACGGTGGGCGTAATCTTGACACGGATCATGGCGAAGAAGGTTGACGAAGTTCTCGTAGCGCTCGGCGTGGGCCTGGAGAAATTGGAGGCACGTATGGAGCAAATCGAGAGCAATTTCAAGACCTTAGAAGACCATGTATTTGAGGAGCTTGGACGTGTGAAGGAAGAGGTCCAAGACTTGAAAATGAGGGAGGTGGCTCGATAGGAGCGGGTCACAAACTTGGAGAAGATGGTTGTTGAGACATGCGGTGCGGTCAAGGCCCAACTTGCCAAGATCGAGGTTGGGATGCTTGGAGGAGGTTTCTTAGCGCTCGAGGCACACAAGGTTGAAGCACCTAAGCCCAAGGAGTTCAAAGGCTTAAGGGACGCCAAGCTCGTGGAGAACTTTCTGTGGGACATGGAGAACTACTTCGAGGCGGTGGGGATAATCGACGATGCGACCAAGGTGAGAACTGCTACTCGATATCTTAGTGACAATGCAACCTTGTGGTGGCGTAGGAAACACGCAGATATGGAAAAGGGCCTTTGCCGGATCGAATCTTGGGGAGACTTCAAACGGGAGCTTAAGAGGCAATTCTACCCCGAGAATGTGGTGTACATGGCTAGGAAGAAAATGAGGGAGCTGAAACAACGGGGCAACATAGGGGACTACGTGAGCGAGTTCACCACTTTAATGTTGCAGATTCCTAGCATGACGGGCGAGGACTTCTTGTTCTACTTCGTGGATGGCTTACAAAATTGGGCCAAGCAAGAGCTACAACGGAGGAACGTCAAGGATGTGGACGAAGCTATAGCCGTGGCGGAGTCTTTGACGGAGTTCCAAAGGGGGTCGCCCAAGCTAAGGGAGCATCACGAGGAGAGTGATGGTGATGACAGTGAAGGTGACAAGGGTAGTGTTGGCTCGAGGAGTGGAAGTCCACGAAGGAAGAGGGATGCAGGGGCATCAACAAGCCATGGCCCGAGTGAGGAAAAACCAAAGGGCTATGTGCCGAAGAAGGGGTGCTACATGTGCAAGGGGCCACACGTGATGGCTAAGTGCCCGAAATTGGGGTCGTTGAGTGACATGCTCCAAAAAGGGGAAGATGGGCCAAGGAGGTTGTCGGTTTTGGAGAGGGTGAAGGCACCAACAGAGGAACCCATGGTGACTTACCTTGGGAGTATGAGGATAGTTGAGGAACAACCCTCAACGAAGGAAAAGCAGGGTCGTGAAGCGAAGGGTGAAGGCAAGACGACCCTGAAGGGGGCTAAATACAGCGCAACTAAGGGAAGTCCAAAGTCTCCGAGGGGAAACGGAGCCAAGGACGAGGGACGTGTGTCGCCAAGCAAAAAGGGGCAACGGAGCCAAGGACGAGGGACGTGTGTCGCCAAGCAAAAAGGGGCAACGTGGGGGTGTTGTAAGGCAAGAGTCGTAACGGGTATCTCCGACAAGGGCCGAGAGGCGGCACAAGGAGGTCAAGGAAATACTTGGGGAGCGGCTCGTGAAGTTGAAGGGTTTGGCACCGAGTAGGCAATACTTGGTGAGGTGGAAGGGTGTGGCACCGAGTAAGGCAACGTGGGAGTTGGAGCCGAACTTGGAGCTACACCAAGAAGCGTTGGAGCGCTATTTGGAGGCGACGACATCGACGAGGGCGTCGACAGATTCGGTGGGAGAGAGTGTCACGCCCCGCCAAAATTCAACCTCTCTAAGTGTGGAATATTCTAGAGAAGGCCGGAAGGGTCCAGATGACTCTAGGATATAGTGGAACATTGCGGAGCTCTCTAGAAGGTGCTTGGGAATTCAAGAGGAGTCCAGAAGGTAGTGGAACGTGGTGGAGCCTCGTGGAATCTTCCGGAACCTTCAAGAGTTGGGAGCTTTCTAGAGACTTCCTATGTATGTTTGTATATTCTAGACATGGTAGGATCTAGAATTCTCTTGTAAAGATTGTTAGTGGAATAATCTAGAAACATGTGGGATGTACATGTTCTAGAATTCTCTCCAAGTGGTGGAGGAGCCTATAAAAGGGTGAGACCCCTCATTTGGAGAGGAAAAACTCAACTCAACGTACTCAGTATATCCCGCATGAGCAGGGTCTGAGGGGGGTAGGTTGTACGCAGCCATGCCTCTACCCAAGGGTAGAGAGACTGTTTCCGGTTTTTTTTGACCCCCGGCAGGAGTCGAACCCATGACCTCTCGGTTCATGGATTGGGCACTTAACCCTCATTTGGAGAGGCATAGAGAGAAATAGGAGAAAGAGTGGAATAGAGCAAGTGAGAGCATTCATAGTGTAACTAGCAAGGGGCTAGTGTGGGTCAAGGGGATCCAACTCTTGTAATATTGAGATTACTAATAAAGAAAGGGTCTTTGTTAGTAAATGTGATTGTCTTCTACTCTTATATTTCTCTTACATCCGCTGCACAAGTGTAGGCGACACTTGAGGTAAAGCTGGTCTAGTAGTTCGTTCGGGGGATCGACAAGTGCTAGACGCCGGCACGATTGACTGAGAAAGGGTTGAAATTGTAAGGCCGTGACAACGGGCTACAAAACTAGTAAAATAATAAGACGTGGGATGCAAGATGCCATTACAAACAAAGCAAAGGCCATTTACGTAATTAAACCAAAAATCACAAAACAAACCCCTCAGGTGCTGCTTCTACAAGCTTCCAAGGCGGCCCACAACAACATCCCTCTTTCAACCGTCCGATCAATCTAATCCAACGGCTGTTACAAAACCCTACCCTACTACCCCAACCCCCTGTGTATATATAATCTTTAAACAACTCATAAAAAAATTATCATTTCTCACATTCTCTCATCTCTCACAAGCGGCAGAGCGAGATCACTCTATTCTCTCCTTCAGCTCTCTCGTAAGGTAACTTTCTCTCTCGATTATATACACACGTTTCTGTATTTATACATGTATGTGTTAGTGTAGATGTTCATTTACGTATCTTGTTTTGATCTAATCCTGCATGTGTGTGATGAATTTTGATGTTTTTGTTACTTGTATCTCTCATATGAATCTGTGTTGATCGGTAGCTATATATCTAACAGTGTATGTATGTTAATATATGTGTATCTAACAGTGTGTGTATATATGTGTGTATCATGTTATATGTATATTAATTCAGCTTGTTTTTGTTAGATTTTTCATGTATTTATCACTTTTATCTCGTATATCTGTCTTGATTTGTAGCTGTTTATATGATTGTGTATGTATGTAGATGTATGCGTGTGAATTTGTTGTGTGCATCTTGTTATATGTATAATTTAGCTTGTTTTTGTAGAATTAATTTGTAGATGACTTCAATTTGTTTTTATACGAGCTGATTTCGTATGTCTATTCATGTAAGTCTGTGTACGTATCGTGTTATATGTATGTTATTCACTATTCAGCATGTATTTGTTTGATTTTACGATTTTTTATCACTTAATTGTGTACATTTATCATGTATTTGTTTGATTTTACGATGTTTAAATCACTTAATTGTTTATATCTATGTGACTGCGGATATATGTATGAATAATGAACTGTATGTGTAGTTATATTGTTGTGTATGTAATTTAGCATGTTTTTGTTTTAATTTAGATTTTTATCACTTAAATTTGTTTATATATGTGTCCGAAATTGTGAATTTCTAACTGTTTTAATGTGATTGTTATATGCTGATTGAAATTGTTACCTATTACTCCATTTGTTATATAGACATGTAATTTGATAGTTTCGGTGCTCTGTTTACTTTAGGATGTTTGTGTATGCATATTTAGCTCCTGAGCTGACATATATCTGAAAAAATTTAGATGATCCTCGTTAACAGTTTATTATTATGTTGTTTAGATTAATTGAAGTCTGAGTACATGATTTGTTTTACTGGGATCTGAATTGTTGTAAGCTTTATTTTTTTTTACCTGATTTGTTTGTTATAATATATATATGGTACCTGTTGGTTGTTTTCTGACAGCAACTTAATACATTACTATTATTTAATATTGGTCAGGTATTTTCAGTTTTGCTTTTGGACTATTTAAAAGATTTTAAAATTAAATGTCTAGATTGCTTTGATCAATACTTTAGCTTTGTTTAGTGTCAATTTAGACTGTAAAGTCAATACTTTGTTTGATATTAGTTTTTGATATTATATTCACTGTGGCAAATACTAACTCACTCTGTTTTTGCAGTTTGAATTATGGGTAAGGAAAAGGTTCACATAAACATTGTTGTGATTGGCCATGTCGACTCTGGGAAGTCAACCACCACTGGTCACTTGATCTACAAGCTTGGTGGTATTGACAAGCGTGTTATTGAGAGATTCGAGAAGGAAGCAGCTGAGATGAACAAAAGGTCTTTCAAGTACGCGTGGGTGCTTGACAAGTTAAAGGCAGAGCGTGAACGTGGTATTACCATTGATATTGCGTTATGGAAGTTCGAAACCAACAAGTACTACTGCACAGTCATTGATGCACCTGGACATCGTGACTTCATCAAGAATATGATTACTGGTACCTCACAGGCTGATTGTGCTGTCCTCATCATTGACTCCACTACTGGCGGTTTCGAAGCTGGTATCTCTAAGGATGGTCAGACTCGTGAGCATGCTCTGCTTGCATTCACCCTTGGTGTCAAACAGATGATTTGCTGTTGTAACAAGGTGGGATTATTTTTTTCCGTTTGAGGCCACTCTACTTGTAGAATAGTTATGCATACACTTGTTGTTTAATATCATCTTTAATTGCTGTTGCAGATGGATGCTACCACTCCTAAATACTCTAAGGCAAGGTACGAGGAAATTGTGAAGGAAGTCTCCTCTTACTTGAAGAAGGTTGGTTACAACCCTGATAAAATTGCTTTCGTTCCCATCTCTGGTTTCGAAGGAGACAACATGATCGAGAGGTCTACCAACCTTGACTGGTACAAGGGTCCAACCCTCCTTGAAGCACTTGACCAGATCAATGAGCCCAAGAGGCCCTCAGACAAGCCCCTTCGTCTTCCTCTTCAGGATGTTTACAAGATTGGTGGTATTGGAACTGTGCCAGTGGGACGTGTTGAGACTGGTACCCTCAAGCCTGGAATGGTTGTAACTTTTGGCCCCTCTGGTTTGACAACTGAAGTTAAGTCTGTGGAGATGCACCACGAATCTCTACAAGAGGCACTTCCTGGTGACAATGTTGGCTTCAATGTCAAGAATGTTGCTGTGAAGGATCTCAAGCGTGGTTATGTTGCCTCCAACTCCAAGGATGATCCTGCCAAGGGAGCTGCCAGCTTCACATCTCAGGTCATTATCATGAACCACCCTGGTCAGATTGGAAATGGTTATGCTCCAGTGCTTGATTGCCACACATCTCACATTGCTGTCAAGTTTGCTGAGCTCTTGACCAAGATTGACAGACGATCTGGTAAGGAGTTAGAGAAGGAGCCCAAGTTCTTGAAGAATGGTGATGCTGGAATGGTTAAGATGCTTCCGACCAAGCCCATGGTGGTTGAGACATTTGCTGAGTACCCGCCCCTTGGTAGGTTTGCTGTTCGTGACATGAGACAGACTGTTGCTGTGGGAGTCATCAAGGGTGTTGAGAAGAAGGATCCTACTGGCGCTAAGGTCACCAAGGCTGCTGTCAAGAAGGGTGCCAAGTGAAATTTCTTTCTTGCTATTTCTGTGATTGAACTAGTAGTTTCTGTTATTGTTCCTAGTTGTCAAACTGGTTTTTGTCGAATATTATTAGAAGTTTTGGGTAAATGGCTACAGGTTGCCTTCTATTGCAGTTCTCTAGCCTCACTTGTGAGGATAGTGGAGGTGTCGAGCAATCTTGGTTGCTTGATAGGCAGTAGTGGAAGGTGTCTGTCTGCCAATGTTATTCTGGTTTCTTAGCAGAGTTGTATCTGGTCGGTGGTACATTCTTTTATGTTAAGAAGACTCGTTTTTAGTTCCCCTTACTATGTGGTTTGGAAGTCTTAAATTTTTCCCACCTTCTGAGTTTCCTATATTATGCTTATGTGCTGGTTGATGCCTTGGTGGTTTAGACTGCTTAGTGCTATGTTTTTTTTCATTCGCTTGTGTTTGCTTCATTTGTCTATAGTGTTCTGTGGGTTGCATCTGTTCTTATCGGCCCAACTGTGAGATTTAATAATATATATCTTATAACCCGTTTCTGTGAAATAAATTGTCTGAAAAATTCAGCAGGTGAGTATATGAAATGGTTGGTTAGTTTTATACAGGGTTGGACTAATAGTGGCTACACTTTCGGAAGCTTTGTTCTTGGCTTTATGTTTTAATTGGTAAAGGGTAAAGATTACTTGAATGCATCATGTAAATTCAACTATGTTATTACATAGTTTACACACCAACTAGTGTGATGCTGGCATGGTTTGCAACCAGTTTGGCGATTTTAATTCATTTTAAATGTTTAAGGAAGTCATTTGTTTCGGTTTAATATGTTATTTGATTTAGTGATGTTTAACTAAACAGAAACTATGTCTATTTTTAATAAACAGTGATAAGTTCATTAAGTCTTGGCGCTAATTCTTTAGCATTGATGTTTGGGCCTTACATCATAGTTCATTGAATTATGTTAGTTTTACGTTTCCTTTTCTTGTCATGGACTTATCCCATTGACTTTTCTTGTCTTAGGCTTATACATCATATTTCTTTGTATTATGTTGGTTTACATTTCTTTGTATTCACGACTTTTAATCTTGAAATATCACCAATTATTTATGAAAATTTTAGTCACAAAAAATATCAAATTTTTTCAATTTAAAAATATATTTTTATACAAATTTTAATAGGTGGTTGAACCGCAAACCGCACCGCATAACCGCGACTTTAACCGCAACCGCAAGTGCGAATAATCGCAACCGCAATTGCGGTTGTGGTTGAAAATTTCAAAAACCGCCAAAATCGAAAAACCGCCGTAATCGCCAAAAACCACTCGCAACCGCACCGCGTACACCCCTAGCTCAAGTATATCTTCTTTCGATCAAATTGGTACCACTTACTCCCTCTGTCCCAACCAATTGTTTACACTTTCCTTTTTGGGACGTCCCAACCAATTCTTTACATTTCCTAAAATAGTAAGTTTTAATACTATTACACCCACTACTTCACTTATTTTAACAATACTTTACACTATTACACCCACTACTTCACTTATTTTAACAATAAAAATCACTATTACACCCACTACTTCACTTACTTTTAACAATAAAATTACTATTACAACAACTACTTCATTTATTTTAATCTTAATTCTTGGTCTCCGTGTTAAAAGCAAATGATAACAAATCGTTGGGACGGAGGTAGTAGTTTTTTTGTGACCACACGCTCTAATAGAGAGCGTGGAGGTAGCTGCCTGGTACCAGTTGTGAATTTCAAGACATTTATTTTAGTATCTCCATTCCTGAATGCTAAAACACATGACACATAATTCTACAACACTTGACACTACTGTCAGACACCACTCATCAGCAGTCCCACTCCCATGCATAAAAACTCAGCTATATTTTGTTATTATCCATCTCTATTATTACCACACATATGTTCTGTAAATATATTCAGCTACATCCCCAACTCCCTTAATCTTATAATTTCTTTATATCAATACAAAATTCAGCTTTTATGAGTTTTAGAGGGTGAGTACGTATGAGAAAAAGAGAAATGAAAAGAGATCAGGAGGGGTTGATTGTGGATGTGGATACTCAAGACTCTCTGAAAAAGAAAACAACAATTTCGAGAAGTTGGATATTAATCGACACTAATGGGAAAAGCAAGATTTTGGAGATGGATAAGTATGATATCATGCAAAGAGTTCCAATTTATGCTAGAGATCTTAGAATTCTTGAACCCTTGTTATCTTATCCTTCAACAATCTTAGGCAGAGATAAAGCTATTGTTCTCAACTTGGAGGTGCTCAACATTTTATTATTTATTAATTCATATTTTCATGGTTAACCATACTTGCGCACCCACCTTGTCCTTACTAACCTCCTTTAGTATTAAGGTGAAACAAGTTTTTGGTGCTCAGGATTTCACTTTAATACTAATTCACCTTAATTTGGTTCTTTCTTGATTTTATACGCATAATGAAATTTACTTCAACTATCTTTAATTCAGATTGTTTTTTTTCCCAGCATATCAAAGCAATCATTACAACTGAAGAGGTATCCCTCTTTTCCATATGTCACCACACATAATTTTATGTTCTTGTTATGTTTATCTAGTCTATCAACAGATGGCACTATATACATTTGAAGTCATTGTCAATTTGTCATACCCGGAGAGTTTAAGTTATGTTACTTAAGATAGTATCATAGCTTTTTGATCTAGAGGTCTTGAGTTTCGAAGTTGAAATGCAAATTAATTTGATAAGTCTTCGAAAGTTGTTAGCTTTACATAGCCACTACTTTTCCATAAAGTTTTTGGTATTATTTGGATGATTGGAGTAATGATTATTACTATGTCTCCAGATTAATATAGTTAATTTCATCATGTGTTTCTACTGTTTTGGTTAGGTAATGCTTCAAGACCCACTTGATGATAATGTTGTTCCCATTGTAGAAGAACTTGTAAGAAGATTGCCTTCAGTAAATCTCAATTCACAAGCCCAAGGAGAAGATGAAGAGAATTTGGGACCCCAAAATGATTTAGAAACAAGTGAAGAGAATGGTATGACTTCACGCATAACACTCTTGGAATGTTTCTTGCTCTCTTGTAGCACCTTCATATTTTTTTGTGGACATTGAGCAACAAAATTAGATTAATAAGTTCTTCAAAGACTTGGAATATTAAGTTGATTTATTTTCGGGATAGACACACTTTAGGCAGTTGATGCTAATTTGTGGTAACTGATCATTTTTACCTGAATGTAGAATTTCCATTTGAATTTCGGGCTCTAGAAGTCGCACTTGAAGCTATTTGTAGTTTTCTTGATACAAGAACAAGAGAATTGGAAGTTGCTGCTTACCCTGCATTAGATGAACTGACGTCCAAGGTAAGAGCAGTAAGGATATACATTGTCTTAGTTTTTGTAGCTAAACTGTTTCTTGCTTGCGGTAGCTACACCGGAAATTTAATCTTGTAACAGGTTTGCTAGAAACCTCTTTCGTGTAATGGTATCGTGAGAATTATACCTGTTAACTGTTATCTTCTAGCAATTACTTTTCGTGAGAGACACTGTTGAGGAATTTATTTAAATGAGAGCAATAAGCAATGTCGATTTTTATAGGTGCCAAGTAGTTGTTCCGAATTAAGTATGCCCAGTTGCCAAACTACTTGATGGTTTATAAGAAGCATATGTTCATAATGTGCAGATAAACAGCCGTAATCTGGATCGAGTACGTAAACTGAAAAGTTCAATGACAAGGTTGACCAGCAGGGTTGTAAAGGTACGATGTTCTCTTCTTTTACTCATGAAGTAAACATTTTATTGTTTTATACTTCTAAATGCATTGTTTGAGATATAATGTTGGATATCATTAACTTCCACAAATTATTATGTCATATTTTGAGAGGCTACTGAAAGTTTGGCTACTGCTAGAATATGTAAACATGTAAGTTGCGGTATTCACGCCCCTGTTTTTACCAACATACTATTGTTTAAAATCTCTATATTAGGAATACCTTTGTTTATAAAATTTGTCGCTAAAGCATGCTGGTTTCCAGGTAAGGGATGAACTTGAACAACTTTTGGATGATGACGATGACATGTCCGAACTTTACTTATCAAGGAAACTAGTAGATGATGTTTCTACGCCAAGTAGTGGTAATGGCATGCATAAATGGGTGCCTGCCTCTCCGACTTTAGGCTCAAAGAAAAGTAGAGCAAGTGCAGCAACGACACAGGGAGGAAGTGACGTTGAAGAACTAGAAATGTTGCTTGAGGTTATAGACAATTAAGTAGTAATTTGTATTACGGACTACCAGAAAAATGCAGAAGTACTCAATGATATCTATGTTGCAGGCTTATTTTACACAAGTGGAAGGCACATTAAACAAACTGACAACGGTAATTAAGCGCCAACTCAGTCCTTAAATATAAGCTGTTGTTCTTCCATGCGAAATATTTCACATGAACATTAAGGACATGATGACAGTATATAAAACAAATTTTGAATATATCGTGTAGGCATACTGTATTTACAAAAGTAAGATTCTTAAACCAAAGCAAATGACACATATTCATGGCATTCCCCCGAGTGTATGCCCTTAAAGGCACTTATCAAATGATATACTTCAGTCGCATAAATCAGTAATATTTGACTAATTGAATTGTTAATTTTTCTATGCAGCTGCGAGAATACATTGACGACACAGAAGATTACATTAATATTCAGGTAGCTACTCTCCAGACAACACACAAACGCACACACTGATTGTAACTTTGTACAAGCTAGTAATGGACACATTCTTTCTGGAAATATTCTTAACACTAAATTGAGAATTTGGTTATATGCCACTGAAAACCTTTAATCTTTCGCCATTGTTGCAGCTGGACCATCATCGCAACCAACTGATTCAGGTACCATGGCTGCATCCGATGCAACTTTTTGACTCTCCCTACTTTTGTTTTGCTTCGTTGGTTATTTGATCATGACATGATCCTTGTTTGTTTCCGTGTTTTTTTAATCAGCTGGAGCTCTTCCTGAGCACTGGGACTGTCTGTTTATCTGTATACTCTCTGGTGGCTGCGATGTTTGGCATGAACATTCCGTATCCATGGAATGAAGGCCATGGATACATATTTAAATGGGTAAGTATAGCATCTCGGTTATTTTGCTAGTTGCAGCACTGCAATGTAGTTTGTGTACTTGATCCTCTCTTACTTTACAGGTAATTATCTTAGCCAGCATTGTGTCGGCCTCCATTTTCATGTCAGTAATGATCTATGCACGACACAAAGGTCTTGTTGGATCTTGATTATGATGTATCATTCTAAAATATAATGCACAATATTCAATTCATCGTCACATCGTGCAACTAGCTGCGCATCTGTGTTGTATCATATGAACATTGAATAAGATTTTGATCTGTTAAGTACTTGTTCATTTACCCCCCATCTCCCACTGAAAAAATTCGAATCTGGCGAGTTGCAATGCAAGCAGCATTCCTCGGAGAGTCGGAGTAAAGATTGTCTCCGTAATGACTCCCAGCTTTCGGAAAGAAATTTCAAAAGAGTTGCGAATAGTGAGATATTTCTGAAAAAACAAAAAGTTTGTTTCGGGTATATTTAACAAGAGGTTAATGACTTTACTTTTAATTTATAATTGACAATCTTTTTAAAGTTCATTTAGTGCACATTAAAAGTTGTAACAGAAAACTAGTAAAAAGTAGTGGATTCCATATCAAGTGTCACCTAAAACTTGTGTAAAACATGCTAGGCTGGCCAACTAAGAAGTCCAACGTAAAAATTATTATTATTATTATGTAGTGTTACGATTTAATTCACCCAAAGGATTCCTGGATAGCCTGGTAACAGTAATGCAAGAGTGCAGCAGCCATGTCATTTGAATGTTATAAATAGAGCCAGTTTGTAGCTTGAAAGAACAACAAGAAGAATATACAATGTAATCGGTTCGTATTTCTAGTAATGTAATGTAATAGACAAGCTTGTGCCTAATATATTTCAGTTTATATAAAACTTATCACTCTCCCAGACGAAGGCAAGAGGCAAGGCTGCATACATCTTACAGTACCCACCCAGCCCAGAAAGTGCTGTTCTTTCCTTCCTTTTGTAAGATGTTAGTTGATGTTGTTTATAAGATGCTAAACTCAAACGGTAACTTGTACAACGAAACAAGAAGCAAGAAACAAGTACTCATCAAGCAAAACTTATTATTTAATTCACAAGCTCAAAGGTACCAAGATACACCAAACGATTAGCAACATAAACATGAAATTACAGAATCTGAAACATGCACTTCTAGACTTCTACTCACTCTCAGTGCCAACTCTCTATTCAAAACCCATCACCATATCATTACTAAACTTCTTGGCCACACTTCGTACCATCTTCTCTCTTTTTTCTTTCTTGAGAATTACCCGGTTTGTATCATCAGGCGGCGCAACAGATGCTGTTGACAAGATTGTGGATTCCTGCTGTGCATAGACAAATTTCTTGAACAATTCTTTTTTCCCCTCCGCACCAAATGAAATTACAAGTTCACGTCCATACATGGTCTGGAGCAGGGAGTTCTTTCCAACCAGGAACTGAGGCATGTTTTTCTGCGACGATGTAGTAAACCCGAAGAACTCAAATGGGCCTGTCCTTGATGAGATTTGACAGAACGGGAAGTACCTTGGTATCCAGAACACATCTCCTTCCTTCACTTTTGTATTCATAGCCAATGTACCATTTGGGAATACAATCTGAATACTGCCGCTTCCTCTTAACACAATTCCGTACTCTGTCGCTGTTGGATTTATATGTGGTGCCATCATTGATCCCTATAAGAAAACAAGAATATATATAGAACAATGTCACGAAAATGGACTAGATTTGTTTTTAGGGAGGCCACAATCAGATTTGGCTCATAAAATTTATGCATAAGGCTAATTATTTTGTAAAGCTTTTAAGTACCGCTGTAAGATTGACTAGATAGACGCCAATGCCAGAGTAATTAAGAGGCTTATACTGGCTGTCGTCAATAGCCATGCTCCATCCATAGTTGTTCTTGAAGTCTGGTTCTCTATCGTAAAGATTGTAAACCTCGTCTCCTGAATCACTTTTCTTGTCTTTGTTCTCCTTATTTTCATTTGCAAACAAGGACATGAGGAAATTTCCAAGGGACCACTTTGGTCTTTCTTCTTCACTCTCTGGTACATCGACGTCTCCCTTGAATAGCACAAGTCTCTTGAGGTGCGCTTTTTTCTCATGATGTTCTAGATTCAAGAAATGTGTCCACAAACTAGGCGACTTTGAATCTGGTGATGTGAATACAATTGCGCCCGAAGGATGTGGACTAATAACCTCCTCCAACTCAGACACTGATACCTATATTCAGCACATGACATATTTCATTATGCAGAAGGAGAAACAATTGAAGTTTCATACAAAATACAAAGGTGTCAATATATATCATTCTCAATGGGCAAAAAAACAATATCTTACATTAAGTGCTGTTGACAGCGTCTGCTTACCAAATCCAGCTAGTATGGAGGATGGATTCCTTCCTCCTCCAATAAAGAAAGACTGCACAAATGAAATGATGCACAAAATGTTATACTGAAAAAGAAATAATAATTTGTTGATTCACAGGAGTTGGGAGTTCTTTAAATGGGCGATTCAAAACAACCTAGAAGCGTGAACATGCGATGTTGATTCATAGGAGTCTCTTGAGAAGTGATTCAAATTGGACTTCCCTGGTAACCTAGTAGCCCGATATGAATGTGTGATGTTGATTCACATGAGTTCTTAAATAAGGTGATTCACGTGGGACTTCTCTACTGACCTATTAGAGGTAATGCAGTTAATGTGATATTGATTCTTGGAGTTAGTTACCAAATATAGAGACTGTAATTTATCAGGACTGTTCTGTGTATAGTTTATGTGAATTTTCCTATTATCAAAACTCGGTTTAGGAGGGATCTTAGGTTCAGTCCCTCCACCCCCATTATTTAATTCATTATCTGTTGTCCGTCTGGTTCCGTTTGTCCGTTTGTCTTCATTATTTGTCTTCATTATTTGTTGTCTGTTGGTTCTGTGTGTTAAATAATATATCTTGTAGCATATCTGACACCTTAATGACACCTTAATGTTTTAGAGGTGCTGGTTACTTAACATTATCCATATCCGAACTAAGTGGATAAGTACGCTATCAATCTAGATCTTTTTTTATCTGATGCAAAACAACACA
This sequence comes from Saposhnikovia divaricata, assembly GCA_036435485.1. NCBI lineage: Eukaryota > Viridiplantae > Streptophyta > Magnoliopsida > Apiales > Apiaceae > Saposhnikovia > Saposhnikovia divaricata. The sequence continues at coordinate 44,633,215 of CM071594.1, read as the reverse complement.
GTTGCATGCAGATTACAGCAATCATGATGTGTACATGGATAATCATGAATTTCTGCTTTAGATATCACCAATTGAGTACTAGACTTCGTCACAAAACAACAAAATAACATTCACAATTCATCAGAAAATGTTTATTCTAGGCTTTCAGTTTTTCGACAATTCAACTTATGGATTATGCATCAATGCAATATTCACTCATTTCCCTATAAGGTGACACCAAAGCATTCTGTTCAGCGGAGGATCTAGGGGGAACAGCCTAGGCTGCCGCCTTTGCTAACCTCTGAAAACTATTACTAAATCTTTTGTAATTCTACCTCTGGTAGGATTTATAAGATTACAAAGAAATCTATTAGCATTATGAATATTTTATTTTAAAGCTATTTAGCAGCCCCGGCTTTTTTAAACCTGGTTGAGCTGATTAACATAATCAGTACAAGTAATTTGAATACTAGATTATGTTCAAGTAACTAAATAAGCATTATGGTACCTGGAAGGCATGCCAGTTGAGACTCTCAGATGTGTCAATGCTGCAAATGATTTGAAGTCTCTGTCCTTCCCCTGTATTTTCAATGTAAAATACAGAGCCAGCTACAATCGTATATATATCTCCGGTCTTCAATTGTTGCTCCACAAGCTCATCATTCCGAATCGATCCAATCTTTGCTTCCCCTGTAACAATAGATTACATTTACCACGTACTCTACTTGAACATATATAACCACTTCTATTACACAAAATTGTCCCAACATGGGGTAAAACACGATCTTTACGGAAATAGCCTCTCTACTTTTTTAAGTAGGATGCGTGCGGTCTTACTCTTGTCTGAGCTACAGCCGATAGAAATACCATACAAAATTTTACAAAAACAAACAAAGTCTTGGAAAAAAAATTACCTCTGCGAATGAAGATGATCAAGCTGGAATCAAGATACTGAGGGATAAAAAGACTCTTAGGCTCCATGTAAACAAAGCCAATATGCATTGGCTTCTCCACAAATTTCCCTGTGAAACCCTTGACTACTTTCATACCCCCTGCTTCTGTTTTAACCACATCCTCAGCATCATGCATCAAAAACATATCTTTTCTACTCCCTCCACTTTCTCCTTGTTCTTCATACCCACTCACTGATATTACAAGTACTAAAACCAACAAGAAACTTAAACTCTTCCCCATTTTTGTATATAAATGATAAACAAGAAAAGAAGTGATGAATGTAGAGTATAAGATGGGATAGTTTAAGTAGAGGAAGAAGGAGAGTGTTGAAGAGGGACAGGTGTTGAGCATGCATGCATACATTGTTTGGTGTCATGTTTTGGTGAAGCCACAACATCGAGACAAAGTGTTTGCTTTTTAGCAAAAGTCTTGTGACTGATATGTGGCGTTGCTTCTTTTTTTTTTAAAAAAAAAATGATTTTACTAGTTTTTACTGCTGCTACAATTTTATTTCTCTTTCATAATATTTTGAAATTTCAATTCCACTGTATGTAATTGTGGTAAAACATCTACTTTGTTTCTTTGAATGTAATAATAGCCCATGAAACTATAATTTATGAAAATCATCACTGTTTGAAATCTGGTCACACTGAAATTGAATAAACTCTAAAGTTGTTACACATGTAAAGATATGAAAAGGATAATTATACAATATGTAAGACTTTGTGGCACACTGTTCGAAATCATCTCTTGTTGCCAGTAACAAATTGTAGATAACACATATTACAAATAAAGAAATATCAGTTGTCATACAGCACATGATACTTCTAGTCTAAAATAGTACAAATCCATAAAACCATCCTGCTATTAATATGATCAATTACTTTATTTTTAGTTAATATTGAAAAAATTTATTTACAGATTATTTCTCAAATTATTTGCAATATTTGAGGGAAACTTCACTAGTTTTTCAAATTATAAAAAACAGAAAGCAATATTCATTTTTTTTTTCAGAGTAATTAATATCCATCCATTTCTCCTGCATAATTTCAAATGTACAATATCTACTCCTGTAAATTTTGAGCATGGTGGTCAATGGTCAAAAGACCAACTGATTACGGCCGTGCAGTTTGTTTCTTAAGATTCCATTTTCATTAGCCAGGAGAAATGCATGATTTGTCCTTGTTTTGAAGGCTATAAATACAAGGCAAACATTCAATCAAATGTCAAACAACAAACAATTCTAGCAGTGTAATCTCATAAGTGAGAATTGGTGGGAACTAACCATTTAAGCATTATATCTGGCACATTATGCTTAGTTTTCTCCAATATCTCATTTGTGACTTTCACTTGGTATTGAAGATAAAACTTTAGTAGTTAATATAGAACAAGAAGTGCAATGTCGAATGTAAGGATTGGAGAAAACTAAACAGAAAAGCAATTGATCTTCTTTCATTTGATCTGTTTAGTTTCCTCCAATATCTTATCTCCGGCCTTTGCACATTAGAACAAATATATCGACATTCATTGCATAGTCGAACATGAGAAAACTAAACAGAAACAGATCCAGATTTGGTTTCATGCATGCTGTTTGGTTTTCTCCAACATCTCATCTTCAACCATTGCTCATCATGTCTATACCATATCTCACCCCATGAGAAAAGACAGATATCATGGGACTGTGAATGTTGAATGTGAGAATTGGATGAAACTAAACAGAAAGGCGTTTGATTATCGTTTCAAGCATTCTGTTTAGTTTTCTCCAATATCTTATCTCCAACCTTTACTCCTTTAGAGCTTTAGTACTGCAAGAATAGAAAGTAGTTTGTCCACCCCATCTATTTCTAATCTGATCCTCCAAGAAATTTGCATAATTGGTTAACATAAACATAATTACATAAAGCAATCACATGATTACTATCATTTCGCAGCATGTGCATAAAAACTTGCCTTAAGCAGCAGACTTGCACCAATACTTGCATTTAGCAGCAATGTGATTATTGTGCAGCACCAAATGCATGTTCTCCTATTTTTAGTTTAGTCAATAATATAAGGCTACTGTTGTAGCTTATACAAAAACTCATAAACAGCAGCCTAAGTTCTTTTTTCCTGCCATTTAATGATAAACTCAATTATACAGTGATACAGAGCCGCATCCAGTAAAATGCAAGCGGTAACACAAACACATAACAAGATTTTGATCAGAGCGTTACCATGCCTAATAAGCTAGTGAAGATAAGCAGCTGGGTACTGGTACGAATTTCCCCAAGTATTGCCATAAACAGGAGATAGGTTGTAGGTAGCAGTACCTAGAAGTGAGAAAACAAGGTTATCATATGGTTCATGATATGATATATCTGTCACATATGTATTGTGTATACCTATCCGTTATTCTAGGATAGAAGTTCTTTTCAGTAGCATCATCAGATACTTGTGGCAAACACCCCATACCATCGGCTCGGAGTCTTTTAGGTTGAGGCTTTGAAGCTCTGGACATCCTTATCTGATTTTGCCTTCTCCAAGTGGGTGACCGCTTCCAGAGAGCAACAAGTACAGATTGTGAAGCTTGTGTTCCTCAAAGCACTTGATCACAGCCTCAAGTGCAGTCACTGCCCTTTTATTAACCTTATTCTGAAACACGACACGTTTGTTATGTTATTCTGGTCATGTCCACAACAATGACTGTTACCTGTACAATAAAGCAAATTTGTCATTATCTCGTAAAATGACAGGGTACGGTGTGCTAAAGACACATTATTTAAGAAAATATAACATTCTGAGGGCTCAATGATACAGCAAGTGGTTTTAGCTGTAGCTATTCTCGGGATTTAGACGTTTGTTTGAGAAGCTAAATTTTAATGTCCAAAAGTCCTGTCAAAACGTTACAATATCTCTGTTTAGTTATTAAAAATTATCTAGCAGGAATAATGCGTAAAACGACCACAGCAAGATGCGTAAGGGGTACCAAAACACATTTGCTATTTCCTTTTCTGACAATAAAAGGCCAAAGGATAGAACCTAAAAAGGCTATTGAAGTCCTCCTAGTCCTACTAGGTAGTAGGTACACATTCCTTACAAATGCATTTGAATTTGTGACAGACAGATGACAGGAATGATGAAATGTATCAAGTACTTGGGTTCTCAGGAAAACCAACACAGAAATTCATCGAAAAGAAATATTAGGCAGGATGACAGGATCTGACAGTAGATATTACATCAATCAAAAATCTTATAATTTTAATATAGCTGCAAGTCTGGAACATCAGCGTGGAAAACTCATAACTTACACAATTAAACTTAGAGCAGCTGGAACGCAAAGAAAAGAACCTGAACAACAGGACTACAGGAGAGGAGTTTGGATAAATACAGCAGGAGAGGATTTTGGAGATTTCAAAGGTAAAGGAACTTTCTCTGCCTCTGTCAAGCACATTTTTTATGTTTCCTTCAGCTCAAAAGAAAAGAACAGATTAATAGCATTATTCTATTTTTCATTTCAACTAACACATTAAACATCAATAATACCTGCAGAGTCCCTTGTGAAAATGAGTAAACGACTCCTATCAAGAACTGGATACTAATAAATGAAGTTTTATATGGAAAAATATATGTTATTGCCGGAAAATTAATATTTGTCACTTGTACAAAATTGAATATGCTAAATATATCCTTACTCGCCCTCCCCTACTTATACGAATTTATCTAATTTATCAGATGATATATGTCTACAAGATATATATAGCTTGAGAATCCACAATAAACACTTGTAACAAGAACATCAAATCATTTATTCTAAGAACATATCAATGTGCATAAAGTAGTGGATATTAAAGACTCACCATAATATCTTCCAGCATTGGGATCTCCAGCCACGTGTTCTCTTCAGCCTTAACCACACAGCCTCAATCAAGGACTTGGTTGAAATCAGAGATCACAAACTTTGCAGTCTCTTAGTTTCACAATCTTAATCTACTCTCTCTCTATAAACATATCTTCATAATCATGTTTTTAATGACTCTGCTCATATCTTCTCATTCCTAGTAGGTTCCTGTCAATAAGTTTTGGTCTAGAAACTAATACTATCCTTTGGTGAGTAATGGTATAGGCAAATGTACGCAATAAAATTCAATGTTTTTAACTGGATAAGTATATTTATACAGGGGACTTTCTGTATATATCTGATTTCTATACCTTTTCTACAGTTGCAACTATGCCATTTCTCACAAAATTCAACCTTACCTAATACATTACAGTATATGAAAACCAAGAGTAGGATAGGAACATTGAAAACTTGGTCACCCTCCAAAATGGATTAGCAAACACATGATTGTGGAACCAATACGAAGTACAGTTGCTTCAAATTAAGGAATCTAGAACAGCTTCGTGAAAAAGAAATCTTAACCATCCATCCAACTACGACCAGCGCACTTTCTTATTTTCATATCATTCATTAATTTTCTTACCTGTGCTGAACTTTCCCATTCCCCAGAAGTGGCAAACATACCAGATAGTTGCACATATGCCCCTGAGTTTTCTGGATCAAGTTCTGTAAGTCGCTTCACTATATTCTTTCCAAGAATTTTATCTCCATGAGCCACACACCCTCTTAAAACTGATGCCCACATGCTTTCATCGCACTTAAATGGCATCTGCTCGATAAGTTTCATAGCTTCTCCAAGGCAACCTGCCCTTGAGAAAAGATCTACCATGCAAGAAACATGCTCAATCCCCGGTTCAATGCCATACTCGTGTTTCATGGCGTAAAACCATTTCCTCCCCTCTTCAACCAGCCCACAATGATCACAGGCAGACAATACTGCAGTAAATGTAATCTCTGTCGGAACAAAACCAGTACATCTCATCTTGGTAAATAAAGCCAACGCCTCAAACCCATAACCATTTGTAGCATATCCCATTAGCATAGAATTCCATGAAGCTTCATCATTTTCAATAATTTGGTCAAACAAATTCCTACCTTTTTCAACATAGCCACACTTGCAATAGAAGTCAACAAGTGTGGTAGAGATGATCTGATCAGATTCCAGCCCAATAACAGTAGCTTTGGCAAAAATCTGCTCACCAAGCTCAAGTGATGAAATGCTAGCACAAGCACTGATCACACTGGCCAGGCTAAACTTATCTATTTTCAAGTCCATCTTATTCATCTTGCAGAAGAGATCCAGTGCTTCTATTGCACACCCATTTTGACTTAATCCCACAAGCATCGAGTTCCATGATATTATACTTTTAGATGGCATAGTGTCAAAGACTCGTATTGCATCCTCAAGCCTGCCACAACTAAAATATATTGTAATCATAGAATTTAGCAAAACCGTGTCATACATCTGCAGCTGGCCAAAAAGTTTACAAGCATCGTTAGGGCATCTACACTTAGCATACATGTCAGCAAGTCCAGTTGCAACAATAAGGTCATTCCCAAATCCAATTTTACAAGCATGACCATGCACTTGTTTACTATACCCTAAATTACCTAAAGACCCACAGGCACTCAATACACTAGCAAAAGTGGAGAAGTCTTCCTTGATTCCAAATTCTCTCATCTTAGCATACAAATCTAGTGCTTCCAAGGCTTCATTATTACTAACATATCCCGCAATCATAGAATTCCACATGATAACACAATTGGTAACAGTTTTACCATAAAAAATCCTTCTTGCATCCTCCATTCTACCACAACTAGCATATCCCGATATCAATGCTGACACCGAGATGTCATCTACATCACTCATTTTACTCAAAATATGACTTGCCTCATCAATATCTCCACATTTTCCATACATATTTATAAGCGCACTTCCAAGCACAGAATCAAACTCCACATTATTAACAATTATACGCGCATGAATTTGCTTTCCCCACTCCAGAGCTAACAAATCAGTACACGCCCCAATAACCGTAGCCAAAACAAACGAATCATCACTACACAATTTAAAATCCCTAAAAACCTTAACAGCTTCTTTCGGACACCCGCTCCGAACATACCCATGAATTACTGAATTCAAAACAACCCCATTTTTACTAGGCATTTCCTCAAACAATCTTCTCCCAACTTCCACTTCACCCAACTTGATCACACCAGTAATAACAAGATTCCAAGAAAACTCATTCTTGTCAGGCATTGAGTGAAACAAACTCAAAGATGCATCTTTGTTGCATGATTTCAAATACCCTTCAATTATAGTGTTCCAAGTGAAGCAATTTCTTTGAGGCATTTGATCAAACAGGTTCTGTGCATCTTTTAAGTGGCTACATTTTACATACATTTGTACGATGCGGTTGGCGATAGTGAGAGCAGATGGAAGGACACCGCGTTTGAGAAAAAGAAGATGGAGTTGTTTGCCTGAGTTGATTGTTTTTATGTTTTGTAGTAAGCGTGCGCAGTGGTGTAAATCGAGGTTCATGACTGCATGGTTCTGATGTTTTTCTTTTTACTCCTTTTTATCTTTTCTTAATAATAAATTTATGTATCTGATAAACGATTATTTATTTCAACAAATCTTGAGAAGGAGCGAAAATAATAGATAAGCTATTATCATTTTTTTTTACCATCGTGCTTGAAAATACTACAGTATATGTTAACATATTTGTTATGTTAAAAAAAAAATAATAATGCTATTTAATCCGAAAAAAATATCAAAAATGTTTTCGAATGACACATGGCATCATCAAATTCATATTAATACACGAAATAACCATCTCATTTATAAAAACATAACCAATTATGTAATGACAAGTCAACATTCCGAAATCGTTTTGGGAGCGGTTTCGAGAGCTGTAGCATTTTCTTAGTAGAAAATTGCTTTTTGACAGTAACCCAAATTTTCTTATGTTAATTTCCTCCTAAATTAGAAAATTGTTCAATTCAGAATTTCATACATGTTTTAAATACGGTGTGACAAATCAACTGGACTCGAACTTAAAAGAAAGTAACATCCCGAAATGTTGGAACTCGAAAGCGGAGGTCGCCTGCATATATACTAGAGGTGACACTTTTAATTTTAAGCTTGCATCAGTTGTTGGAAATGTTTGCTTTACAAGCCTCAGCTGCAAGAGTAAAAGTACTGATTCTTGTAGGAGTATATTGAGCAGTTGCCTCGGGCGTATTACAAAATTCATAGCTGTCAAGCTGATGTATTTGCTCTAAAATTGTATGGATACAGAACTTTAGAGCTAAACATATCATTACAGGTAAAATGTTCACTGTGTTACTTACAACTGATATGTAGTCCTGTTTTATACTACAAGTTTCAGGTTCTTGAATTTTGTAACGTATATACCCTGGGAACAAACCGGAAAGCCAAAAGTGATGGCCAGGATTTCAATTTTGCTCCAGTGAAGCAATCCTGTGGTATACACATTGCAATATTTTCACTACACTAATGAAGTCATCTTATTTTCTGGCGAATCAATTGTTACCTCTTCAACATATTCACCATGCTCGAGTACTATTGATGTGTCATTAATGTCTATGACGAGTGGCCCTTGAGGGTCTCCAAACACTGTACTGAATATCTGTCTGTGGCATTCATCGCAGAAGTAGAAATAGGTGAAATGGCCATGGTAAAGAAGCTTATGCACCATGGCTCCTGGTATAAGTCGCTCTGTAAAATCAACCATTGATGGTGGGACAACCATATCATCCATCCCCTAATCAGCATCAAATAATCAGCATCAATGGTAGAAAAAGAATTTCAACTAACAGATTAGATCAAAAATTACACAGGAACACAGCTGACTTGAAAGTTGAAAGGCTAATCTTTTTCAGAAAATATTTACGTCATCTAGATATAGAGAAGTATAATTTATAAAACTAATCTAACTTATGAGGTGGAATCAAATGCCTAGCTGCAAGGCAATGATTTACGTTAAGACAGTTCTAGCATCCCTATGCATCCAAAAAATAAATCATACAGCATGTCAACTCATCAGTAAAGGAAAACACTTGACTGATTACACTATTTACACAACTGTAAAGGAAAAACTGCACCCGACACATGTAAAAATAGAAATTGCAGTTTCATAATGGTGAAGATAACAAATGAAAAGATAAATACTTTGAACATATCATTGTGGCAAAAGTGCATGCATATTTATCAAATTTAGACAAACAAACATGACACAGAAGCTTCACCAACCTGCCATATATGCATAGGACCAACAAAGCCAGTCAGTTCATCTTCAGCTTGACCATATTTCATCTTAAGCCAATGGAGGATGCCTTTCCTTTTAAGTTTCTTCCTAAGTTTCAGATCTGCTAGGCTGAACCCCCAACTTGAAACTTGCAAGATTGCTTCCTCCATAAATGGTTTTGCATTTCCTTGGCGGACTGATTCCTCTACATCCCTTTGCCAAAACTCTTGAAAAATTTGCCCCTCTATTAAATCTCTATCCTAGACAAAAACAAAAGATTTCCCAATAAAATATCACCAAAAACCAAAGCTTTTAGAAGTGGCTTTATAATAAGTACCTTTAAGAATATAGCTCTGGTTAAAGGAAAAAAAAACAATTCAAAATCTTATCTTTTACACAACTTATAATATAATGCTCTGTTATTATTGTATTCTTCCCAGATAATAGTAAAGATATGCAAAAAAATATATGTTTGGTCGGTATAACAAGATGAGGTTGTTGTCTCACCCTCTTTCCGAGCGACAGTGATAGCCATTTATCTATTTGACCAAGACTCCCAGACAGAAAGCTTCGATGATAAAAATAAGGCAGAAGTCTGGGAAATCTTCGAGCTAGAATGTACATAATTTTCTTTTTAACCGTCCACTTATTCCAGGTTCTGCGCCTCTCGTCTTTGGTCATTCCTGGTTCATATGGATTAATCATTGGAGCAACCATAAATGCACCTGCATATTTGGTCAAAGATAGATCAGGAATTATTCGACATATTATAAGTATTGCAAATTTTCTTTTAGAACAGATAACAAAAATAACTATAAACATAAAAACAGTTTCCTAACTGAAACCCGGGATGTGCCCTGCCAGTGAATAGTCCTATTTCTATTACAATTAGAACTCAGAAACAGCCAAAGGCAATAACAATATGACGATGAATATAACTTATTCATAGTGCTGCAAAACAAAATAAATAAGAAGTCACTGGGGAATGTTAACAGTAAGAGTTTATGAATTATGAAGCTAATGAAATATAAACCGAAAGTCACCACTATCTATGTGAATTATGATCTTATGGAAATTGATATAGCACAGATTTCTTGGGTTACGAAATCAGAATATTTTTCATTTTAAACTAACACTGCATTTGCATTTTAAAGAACAGAGTTGATTAGCACTAAGCTAGTTTCCTAAAAAAATTAGTTTATAGCAGCTTTGACTGATTTTGTAAAGCTCATAATTTAATTAGACTGAATGTAAGAACATCAAATACTCACAATAGATAGTAAATACAAATATAAGTGCAAAAACTACCTGCAAGCCGATCAGGAATATATTTTAGTGCAGCCCAAGCATGCATGCTTCCACTTGAGTATCCCAGCACCCAAAACTTGTCAGTAACATCCACAGCATATGACAAGTGTAGCATATCATCAGCTGATGATTTGAGATTCCTGTTAGGATGAGGATCACTTTCACCGAATCCCGGAATGTCATATGTTATCAAGCGAACACCAAACTCTTGCATTAGTGAAACCTTAAGACCAGGTATTCCTATTTTTGCAAAAAATATACAGAGGAATTTCACCTATTAGTGCAAGGCATGTCAGCAACAAACTTATGGAAGAAGACCATTCCTATAATGGTTTTAATGAGATATTAGCACCTGCAAGACGGGATGACAGAAAAGCATGTGGAGCAATAAGGGAAAATCTGGCCTCTTCAGCTGGAACACCTTGCTCCCGATAAGCCAAGTGTCTACCATCCGGTAAAAGTATACGAGTCGCATTAGGAAGATGTACAGACAGCTTCTTTATCAAAGGACTGGTTGCATCATTTTCGGAAGTCATATACAATGCTGTCATATTGCCATGTGATATGATAACATAAGATGTTTGATGGTTGTAAAAAAAACCAGACTATAAAATTACTAGACAGTCAAATAAATTAGCGAACAAAAAAGAAATCAGTCAAATAAATAACTAATATGTGGTAGTTTTAGTCTGACAATAGTGCAACTGGATTTAAATATCGAACTGGATCAGAAACGCCTTATATACCAAAAACCAGGTAACCAAACAAACAATTTAAGCCATGTAAAAACAAAATTCATAGCCATACAAGGGCGTCAAGAGAGAAGATTTAATATGTGATATCAACCTCCAGAAAGCACAGAATGTCTCAAGTCTCAACTGAATTACCTTACCTTAGTATCAGTTTCCTTGCTCTTTTTAATCTATTGGGTCTGGAATTTATGTTACCATATACACTTCTTGTGCTCCTGTATAAATCTCATTTTATATCTATTTTTTACCGCTGATATATGAAGACAACAGTGATCACCAGGGTTGTTTCTCGTAGCCTATAAGTTACTTGCAAGATCACAACTTTTATAGCTTAGCTATACTTGCAATTTGGCTAAAGAACTTCACAAACCTTCTGGCAGTACTTACATTTTACCACGCTTAAATCTTCATGGCACACAACAAATTTTATAAGGTAGAATAATGGCTAGTAGTTCCCAATTCCGCGAGAAGGTGGTCGAGTAGTTGATGTTCTATCCTATAGCACTACGATTGGAAACAAATGAAGGAAAAAGATGCGACTAACTAGTGGATGCTAAAGCAAGCTGTTCTTACTGACGGGGATATATGGTGCTTCATCAAAAACAACTTTTTTAGACAAAAGCAATTCGATTTATATTTTATGCCTTAAGACCCGTCCCAAATTAGAGTTCAGCCTCAGAAACGAATGAAACTAGACTTCTAAACTTAAAAGTGCCATATTAGTATATTACTAACAGTAAGTAGGTTTATGAGCTTCACTCAAGAAAGAATTTATAGAAGTCACATTTAGACCTAATTTTAAATTTTATTTCTTATTAAGTGCAAAATGACATTATGTCCCCTTATTCAGAACCAAAAGAGTCACATTCTCCAAGTAAATACATATACTAAAGTTGATACATCAATCCCAAAAATAAATCATTCAAGAACTGTTCATCCATCACTAAAATATTGAAATCATACAACTCAACACTAAATTGCAGCAATCTCAAATTCTCGAAATCCGATATCAACTCTAAAAGTTCTTGATGAAGCTAAAATATTACAGGTTCGTAAAATACAACTCTGTAACTATTATTCGCAACATACAATTTGGCAAATTGTGCTCGACAAACAGTAATGCTCAAAACACAGTCTATGCACAAATGAAATCAATCACACATTCAACAAATTTCATTTCACAAATATTCACAACATATTCATAAACTGTTCATCAACAACTAAAATATGGAAATCGTACAACTCAAACTAAACCGCAGCAATCTCAAACTCTTAAAATTCTTTGCTATTAGCATGAATCATGATAGAAGCACCAGTGATGAACAGAGTTGAAACTACTCGAGAACATATACAAAATTTTCACATCTTCTATACTATAGTAATAAACAAACAGTCGCAAAGCACACATTCGAATAAGTTCATCTTCACAATGCAGTAGTAACTCGATAAACATTTAATCTCGATAAATTAATAAAATCATCCATACCGCAACAATAAAGAGATCCTTAATTTACTGTTTCAAGTTACCTGCAAAAGAGAAGAAGAAAACGAAGAAAATAACGGACCACGAGTGCATCGGATGTCGATCTTCAGGCAAATACTCATTCAAAAACATCAAATTCGTACAAATTTTGTTGATAGGAGGTGCTAATTTTCGAACAATAAGCGAATTCTCCTTGATAACATTCTGTTTGATCACATCCCTAACTGCTTTCCCAAACTCAACACTCATCTCCACCAATCCTTTACCGAACTCCACGGCGTGAAACTTCCAGTTCTCCTCATCTCCGCCGCCGCCGTACTCCGGCGTTGGCTCGTTGTCTCCAGCTGACATGTCACTATTCAGTAATCAAACAAGTTTATAATCAAAATTTCAGAAACTAAAACACAAATACGAATTCTCTCTCTCTCTCTCTCTCTCTCTCTCTCTCTGTCTGTCCTACTCTCTCTCTCTGTAGTAGTAGTAGCAGCGTGAAGTTGAAGAAGGAGGTTATGAACAGATCATGTTATTAAAAGTGTCTGTTATAGTGGGAAGAGTGAGGACATGGATATAGATACAGGAGGAGGTGTATGTATAGGTGATGTGGATGAGAGACCAGAAGGTGGGCGGAGATGGAGATGGGGGTGACACGTGGAGGAGTTTAAAATAGTGGAGTGGTGGTGAGTGGTTGGTTGGGTTGTAGTTTTCAGAACCGTAACGGTCGGTTTATCCTGTCGTATTCGCCTTTTAATCTTCTTCGTACTAAATGTATGCAACTTGCTTTCCAAAATATTTTATGTACAATAGTTGGTTTTTCTTTTTAATTATTGTTTGGAATTATGACAAAAATGAAAAATAATAGTAATATAAATTTAGTTTTTTACTAGTCAAGCTGATATGATATGATGATGTTCTTTTTTCTTTTTCTTTTTTATGGTAGCATTGCTGTTATAAATTTAACATCAATGTGTGCATACGTAGATTATTACTTATTTGTGTATCGGACACGGAATTTATCGGAATAATGACTGTGTTGTGTATTTGTCTATAAATGGTATTCCCCTCAGCAAAGGGCACAAAACAAGCAAGCATAAGATGTAAAGTACGCAAAATGACTGTGTGTGGAGAATAGACCCAAAGGAGAAAAGGCGTATATATATGGTAGTTGCATACAGAAGGGCCTACATATCACCGACTTCTGACAATTAGGTCTGAGCATTGGTTTTGGTTAATCGAATATCGAATCAAAATAATCAAAATAATTTGGTTCAATATATTTCGGTTTTAATTCGGTTATGGTATTTTCATTTATTCGATTATTTCGGTTTTTTAACCGAAATTACCGAATTAACCGAAATATATAATAAAATATTTATATTAATATTATCTCTTCTTATTTCTTAATTCCTTTATCAGTATTTTATATGTAAAATAATAATATTTATATTTTATATGTAAAATAATAATATTTATATTTTATATGTAAAATAATAATTTTTTATATGTAAAATAATAATTTTTATATGTAAATAATAATATTTATATTTTTATATTTAATATGTAAAATAAAATATATAAATATACATAATTCGGTTATTTCGGTAAAATAACCGAAATAACCGAAATAAATATTTCAGTTCGATAACCAAAATATTTCGGTTCCTTATTGGTTATAATATTTGGCCTTATTCGGTATTTCGGTTATTTCGATATTCGGTAATTCAGTTCGGTTATAACCGAATAATCAGCCCTAGTGACAATGTACATGGTATTGCAGACTTGTCAACCAACGTTGCAAAGAAAAGACACCTAGCTTTTCATACGTGACTTTATGCTCCATCTCATGTCGCGAGGGATTCAAGATGGCGTCCCTTGGTGCATGCTTTTCGCTGATGATATCGTGTTAGTGGCGGAGTCGAGGGGGGAGGTGAACGAGAAGTTGGAGTTATGGAGATCTACTTTGGAGCCCCAAGGCTTGCGTCTGAGCCGGTCTAAAACCGAGTACCTCTGGTGTAACTTCAGTGGTGAGGCCAACGAGGAAGGGGTGGAGGTTAGGATTGAAGATCAGATCGTCCCTCGTACGGATAAGTTCAAGTATTTGGGTTCGATCATCAAGAAGGAAGGTGAGATTGAAGACGATGTCACGCATCGTATCAAGGCTGGGTGGCTAAGATGGAGGGCAGCGTCAGGGGTGATGTGCGACAAGAAAGTCCCGTTAAAGTTGAAAGGGAAATTCTATAGAGCGGCAATCCGTCCTGCGATGTTATATGGTTCGGAGTGTTGGGCGGCGAAGAAGGCCCTCGAGAGCAAGTTGGAAGCGGCTGAAATGAGGATGTTGCGGTGGTCTTGTGGGCGCACGATGTTGGATAGAATCCCGAATGTGGTTTTTAGGAGCGAGCTTGAGGTGGCGCCTTTTTCTGCGAAAGTTAGGGAAGGGAGGTTGAGATGGTTCGGCCACGTCCGTAGGAGGCTGGCTGAAGCCCCAGTGAGGAGGGTCGAGAGTCTTTCGATTGTTGGGGTGAGGAGGAGAGGTAGACCGAGGAGGTCGTGGGAAGAGCAGCTTAGGTTGGATTTAAAGGCCTTAAACTTAAATAAGACCATGACCGCTGATAGGTGTTCTTGGAGGCGCCAGATCAGAGTGCTGAATTCTCTTTTAGGGAGTGGCTCTGTGGTTGAGAGCCTCAGAGTTGGGTTGTCTCGGTTAGCTTTATCTTAGAAGTTCGGTTTTTTCGTTCTCATTTCTCGTTTTATTGTCTTATGTTTTCTAGTTTTGCAGTTTCAGGTAGCTTGGCCAGGTGTCATCTTAGATCTGAGTGTTTTGCAGAGCGGAGTAGTCAATCCCCTGGTAGGTAAGCCCCATGTGTTCTAAGCCATGGGCTCAGGTATGACGAGGAGCCTTTTTCAAATCTTAGATAACCCTTGTGAATATCACACACTATTAGCTTAACGTGCACTTAGCCGGGGATCTTCACGGAAACAGCCTCCCTACCGTTAAAAGCAGGGGCATGGTCTGCGTACATCTCACCCCCCCAGACCCTGCTCTGAGCGGGATATACTTGGTATGTTTGGTTTGTTTTGGTTTCCCCAACATAAATAAATTTGAGTTCGGGAATGAAGTAGCCCATAGGCTTGTCGGGGTCATTCATTTTATGTCAGGCATCGAGAAATAGTCTGGTACTACTTCGGAATTTATTTTTTGATGTATTGGTGATTGATTCAATTTAATGAGATGAAAAAACTTTTATTCAAAAAAATAAATAAATTCGAGTCCTTCTAAGTTGCCATATATAGTTACATGACATAATGTTCAACTTTATGTTACTATCTTAATTAAAGTTTAAACGAAATTATGATGAATGAAGAGGCAAACAATATCACCGTCTACATTCCAAAAAAGAATAACAACGAGGTGATTATGTGAACAATGAGTCAAATCTGAGGGTAAAAAGTGAGAGACACAGACGGTGATGACTAATGCCCACGCATCCTCTGTGAAAGCTGGTATACGAGTCAACACAAGACTAATGAACAACATGTGCTAGCTACAGACTGTTAGAAAATGGATTTTTTGGAGCATAATTATTTTATGTTCTTGATGTTAATTCCGGATTTTAACGATTGGAAATTGTTCCTTGCTATGAGGACTTAAATTTTCATATATGGTTCTAAGTAATTTTCTTAGTGAAATCCATAGAGAAATGGAGTTGAAGTTGGTAGCTTGAAAGAGCTTGAAAATGAGAATGTGTATTTTTCCCACATTGAAATAAATAAAGGGGGTTGATAGCTTTATATAGAATCACACATATGGGTAGTGTACATCTACTAAGGTGTATGATGGTGCATGGTGTTACTGTGTGCTTCACGCACGCCGCCGCCGCCCGCCTCGCCACCCCACGTCACGTCTCGTCTCGTCTCGACTCGACTCGGGTCGGCTCGGTCGAAGGGCGATTTAGGTGAATGTCTCGGCGTCTCGCGTACGCGAGGCGACCTGGGCGAGGGATTTTATTTATGTGTTTAAATAATATTTTAATTATAATAAATATATATTAATTGGGATCAGTACTTGGAATAAATCATGTGGAACTGGTCAAACATCTAATACTGATGGGCCAGATCCTGATGATGATCAAATACTGATGGGTCAGATCTTGATGATGATCAAATACTGATGGGTCAGATCCTGACGGTACCAGATCCTGATGATGATCAAATACTGATGGACATCAGATCCTGATGTTGGGTCCTGGTCAGAATTTGATTATATATATATATATATATATATATATATATATATATATATATATATATATATATATATATATATATATATATATATATTCTGATTAATTTAAATAAAACTGAAATGTGTGGATAAAATATAACGTAACTACTACGATTTATTTAATTGAAAATAAGTTGTTACAGCCGTTTTGATTGTATTAAATCGATCGTTTCATTCTAATTAAATGGAATGGGGGTTACAATATTGATGAGGGTGGTATCAGTTACGTTTGGCCTCTCCTATAAATAGAGAGCTAAGCTACTGATTTTATTGATATAGACCACGCCCTACATTCTCTTCTCCTCTCTACACTCTTTTCACCCTCCTGTCCGTAGCTACTCTGAAAGGCATATGACTCAACCTATTTGTAGTTAGAGGATCCTAATCAACTTAAACCAAATTGTAATAAGTAAATATACATATGAACTGTCACAGGAATCTCAAGAAGTGTTATCTGTCAGAAGAAAGAAGAAAAGTCAATCTATAGTTTTGATGTCATACACCGGAAGACGATTCAGTTATTTGATCAAGCCCCAGTATAGCATTGAAGTGAATGGATTCATTTGAACAGTGATAGAGATTTTTCGAGTGATAGTTTGAAGGTCAGTTACAGTACAAGAGAATTGAGAGAAGAAACAAACCACAACCTAAAGTCAAAAGTGAAGAAGCATCATTGAAGTTAGTCGTTCATGAACCAGACAGTACATCGAACGTCGACACAAGTCAGTGATAATTCTTTACTATCTTCAGTGATTTGTAAGAATTAAATTAATTATTTATTGATTTAATTAAATTCATTTATAATTGATATAAATCATTTAGTTGATTTAATTAAATGAATTAATTCTCGAAGAATTAATTTATTTATTAAATTAATTATTGTATCAATTAAATATGAATTAGTTAATCATTAATTAATTAAATGGATCATTATGACTTAAAGACAGAAAGTTGGATTATGTCTTGGAGAAGAAAAATTCGGTATGACCTAATTTTAAGTCATACCGACAGTAGCTTTTCAGGATTATGTCTTACCGACCTGATTAAGTCATACCGACCTCTGCCAGCTGTTGTAAGTCTTATCGAACTTCTGATTAAGTCATACCGACAAGTTTTATGTCTTAATGGAGGTTTGTGTAAGTCTTAATGAAGGAAAACTAAGTCTTGGAAGCAGTTTAAGTCATGCTGGAGCATTTAAATATCCTACAGAAAGCCAGCAAGACCTGTTACTGATATAAAAGAACAGAACAGAGCAGATTAAGTCATAACGGAGAAACACAGTAGAAAACATAATATTCAGAACAGAATTCTCTCTCTCAAGAACATCAAGAACACCAAAGCTTAAACAATTCCCAGAAATTCAAGTTCTTCATCTTTGTTATATTCTATCCGATAGAACTTGTTTATTTGTGATTCTTGTACTACTAGCGAATTAAGTTTCCTAGTTCTTATCTTGATTATTATTAACTAAATTAGAAAAGTTCATGTCGAATTTTCTAATTAGTTATTAACATCTTGATAAGTTGTTATACTGATTTTGTAACACCACATCAAGTTAATATACAGTTATATTCAACTTGAAAAATTGTGTTAAATAATTCCGCACATAAATTTGTCTTTATCAAATTTAATTTAAAGGACAAATTTCGTTAAAAAGGTAAAGATTGTATTCAACCCCCCCTTCTACAATCTTATCGCACCTAACAATTGGTATCAGAGCCGATTGATTGATACACAAATCAAAGATCCTATTTTACTCGATTAAAAATCATCCCCGAATTTTTTAACTCTCTTAAAAAATTCATCATGTTTTCTAAAGTTGGAACTGTGAAAATTCCCATATATGACAAAAACAGTTATGATATGTGGAAGAACAAAATGTTAATGTTCCTCGAGGTTGCAAATCCTAAATACATGAAAGTCTTATCAGAAGGACCAATAATACCTTTTGGATTAACTCCTGAAGTTGTTACTGATGGAAAAGTTGTTGCTCCTGCAAAGTTTGTAAAAAAAGATTCTTCTGAATTCACTCTTGCTGAAAGAGAGGAAGCTGGACTTGACATTAATTTAAGACTGATCTTAATAGATTCCCTAGACTCTGTGATGTACAGTCATGTGATTAACTGCAAGACAACAAAGCACATGTGGGAAACCATTGAAACTGTGAATGAAGGAACAGAGGAAGTTAGGGAGAATCGTCTAGAAATTCTGACATCTGAGTATGAACACTTTCGATCAGCATACAATGAAAGTATTCAAGATGTGTTTGAAAGATATAACAAACTTGTCAACAATTTACAAATGCATGGCAAGTACTACACTCAGAAAGAGATCAACAGAAAATTTCTACTGTCAATGCCTGTTCATCTAGAACATAGGATTACAGCTATCAGAGAGTCGAGGAATCTAAGTGAAATTACTGTAGAAAGACTCTTTGGTGTTTTAAAAACCTATGAACTGGAACAATCTCAACAAAAGGAGATTTATGGAAAAGGAAGAGTTGCTAATACTTCTACAGCTCTTATTGTTGAGAACAAACAGGAAGTGGAAGATAAGGTTATTCAATCTTGTAGTGTTGACAGTGGCAAGCTTGAAGTTGAAGTTGGTCAAACGAATGCTAGTCCAGATGAAGGAGACTTTTATTCGTTAGAAGAGCTAGATCAGTTGGAAGATGAGTCCATGGCTTTGTTGGTAAGGAAATTTAGTAACTTCAGATTCAGGAAGAATCCCAAGTTCAGGTACAAATCTAACTATAACAGGTTCCAGAGAGGAGGTTCTTCATCCTCAAGTAACAGAGGAGGTTACAAAACTGGAACAGTTGAAAGAAGTAAAATTAGATGCTACAACTGTAATGAACTTGGACATTTCGCTACTGAATGTCAGAAGCCAAAACAAAACCAAAGAAAAGACTTTGGATCTGAGAAGAAGAAGACAGGTAAAGCCTATGTGGCTGCTGGAAAGAGTTGGGATGATACAGACTCTGAAGATGAAGAGTATGGCAATCTTGCCCTGATGGCAAAATCTGATAACTCCAGTGGTACTTCATCTGAGGTATCTTGTACTGAAACTCAATATATTTATCAACTTAGTGATACACTAGGTAATGCTAATAGAGAGATTGAAAGGATCAATTTGTTAAATACAGATCTTAGAAATCAATTATCAGAATTGCACGATGTACAAAATTGCCATGTTATTCAAAAATCAGAAATAAGAATTCTAAAAGAACTTGAGAGGTCTCTAGCAGTGATAGTGGTTCAACAACGTGAAAAAATAGCTGAACTAGAAATAAAGGTTAGTGCTACTTCTAATTCATGTAAAGTGGCTAAAGAGTTGTTTAACCAACAAGCTATTAATCAAACCGTAGGAATTGGGTTTGATTATAATGAAGCTATTGGACGAAAAAGCATTAATACCCCTAATCGTGTCAGTGCTGTAGAAAGGGGTATACCAACAGTGCTTAAGGGTGTTAGTAACCCACTCTTTAAGACATCCATAGCAGAACCTTTGGATACAACATCTTTAATCATTAAGGAAGAGATGCGCATTGAGGATTTAGCTAATGGCGTAGTCTTAGAAAGTAATCAAGTTATTAAAAATGATGAAGATAGAAAGTCTGTGTTTAAGAAAACAGAAAGAGTTGGTGAGTCTACTAGTTCCTTGAAAACTAGTAGTAGAAGCAACAACATGAATAAATGCAACAACATATATACCATGCATGTTATTCCTGTTATTGATACTGCTCATAAGAAATGCAATGCTGTTAATTGCATGTCTTGTGCTTTTAATATAATGTCTGCTTACTTTAACGGTAATCATGCATGTGTTGGTAAGAATGTTCCTAGACAGCATATGAGCAGAAATAAACATGTTAGATCCAGGACTGTAACATCACCTAATTCTAAGATTAGGACTTCAAGTCCTTCTCAGGATATGGTAAAGGCATGGTTACCCAAGCTGAAACCAAAACAAGTTAAAGCTGTTTACAGGGTTAAATGTCCAGTACCTGAAGTAAATGTTGTTAAAATAAAAAGTGTTGCTTTGCCTGATAAAGGCCAATTCTTTAAGTATTCCGGACCCAATCAAATTTGGGTTCCGAAGAAAGTCTAACCAATTTGTCATTGCAGGGTTTGAAACAGGTTGAACGAGTCATGTGGATTCTGGACAGTGGATGTTCAAGGCATATGTCCGGAGATAGAGCCCTGCTGACAAATGTGGTGGAGAAGGCCGGCCCAGTCGTTACCTTTGGAGATAACAGCAAAGGTAAAATTGATGGATATGGCCGATTAGAAGCTGGAAATGTTATCGTTGAAGATGTCTCTTTTGTGAACGGCCTTGAGCACAATTTGCTCAGTATTAATCAATTCTGTGACAAAGGTTATGAAGTTCATTTCAACAAAAAGAATTGTCTAATATCACACAAGAGAAATGAAAGGCCACAGTTGACTGGAGTAAGAAAAGGAAACTTGTACATAGCCAATATGAACTCTGGAAGCACAGAAGAAATTAGATGTTTTTATTCAAAGGCATCCACTGATGAAAGTTGGTTATGGCACAAGAAACTTTCTCACCTAAACTTCAAAACAATGAATTCTCTAGTGAAAAGAGAGTTGATGAGAGGTTTACCTTCGATTGAATTTACTCAGGAAGGTCTATGTGATGCTTGTCAAAAAGGGAAGTTAAAAAGGGCAACTCACAGGAGCACTAACATATCATCAATAACTGAACCATTACAACTTCTCCATATGGATTTGTTTGGTCCAGTTAGTGTGATGTCTATGTCAAGAAAAAGATATGCTCTTGTGATTGTTGATGATTTCTCAAAATTCACATGGGTACTATTTCTGAACTCAAAAGATGAAACTCCACAACTGGTAGTTGATCACATTAAGTTAATTGAGCTGGACTCTAATCGTCCAGTAAGAGCTATAAGGTCAGACAACGGAACTGAATTTAAGAATGCAGTTCTGAATGACTTTTGCACTGAAAAGGGTATAACTAGACAGTACTCGGCTCCCAGAACTCCTCAACAAAATGGGGTAGTTGAAAGAAAGAATAGAACCTTGATTGAAGTTGCACGTACTATGCTAAGTGAATCAAGGCTTCCATTGAGCTTTTGGGCTGAAGCTGTCAACACTACATGCTATACCCAGAATCGAACACTTATCAATAAAGACTTAATGAAGACACCTTATGAAGCTCTACATGACAAGAAACCAACTCTCAAGTACTTCCATGTATTTGGGACAAAATGCTTTGTGCTGAAAGAAGGAGATGATCAAGGTGGTAAATTTGAAGAAAAAGAACATGAAGCTATATTTATTGGTTATACTAGAAGAGCCTACAAGGTATATCTTATTGATCAACAGAAAACCTTGGAAAGTGTCAATGTTACATTTGACGACACAAAACTCCCAAGTATCCAAAATGAAGATCCATCTGAAAAGCTTAAGTTTGATGATATGTCAGACTCAGATTCAGATGATGACAATCAACCTGACGTTGTTGCTGATAATAATAATCCAAATGTTGGGTGGTACTGATCAAGGTGATGCTGGTGAAAACAATGATAATTTTCAAGACACCACTGATACTCTTGAACCATCAACAAGTCAAACTGGCAACAACTCAGGGGGAGATAATGAAGGATCAACAAGTCATACTCAACATCATACAGAAGATCAAGGCGAATCATCAAGATCAATTCTTCCCAGACAAACTGTTTGGAATAGAGCTCATCCTTTTGAGCTGATTCTTGGTGATCCAGATGTTGGTGTGAAAACAAGAAGAGCTTATCAGAATCAATGTAACTATTCTGGGTTCCTGTCTGTTATGGAGCCTAAGAGAGTAGAAGAAGCTCAATCTGATCCTGATTGGGTGATTGTTATGCAAGATGAATTCAATCAATTTAAGCAACTAGAAGTATGGAAGCTGGTACCCAGACCTAAAGATAGAAAAGTGGTGGACACAAGATGGGTATTCAGAAACAAACTAGATGAAGATGGCACTGTGATAAGAAACAAAGCAAGACTGGTAGCTAAAGGTTATTCTCAAGCTGAAGGCATTGATTATGACGAGACCTATGCTCCAGTGGCAAGACTTGAGGCCATCAGAATATTCTTGGCATTTGCATCCTATTCAAGATTCAAAGTTTATCAAATGGATGTCAAGAGTACCTTTCTGAATGGTAAGCTAGATGAAGAAGTTTATGTAGAACAGCCTCCTGGTTTTGAAGATCAAGATCATCTGGACTATGTCTACTTTCTTTACAAAGCTATCTATGGTCTTAAGCAAGCTCCAAGAAAATGGTATGACACACTCTCTGAATTTCTATTAGAAAATGGTTTTATAAGAGGTGTCATAGACAAAACGCTCTTCACTAAAAGACATAAGAATGATATTATATTAGTCCAAGTCTATGTGGACGATATTATATTTGGGTCTACTAATGAGCTTCTATGCAAGAAGTTTTCTAAGTTAATGCAGGGTAGGTTTGAAATGAGCATGATGGGAGAACTGAAATTCTTTCTTGGATTACAAATAAATCAGAGACAAGATGGAATATTTATTTGTCAATCTAAGTACATCAAGGAGCTCCTCAAGAAATATCACATGGAGGAGTGCTCATCAGCAAAGACACCATCAACTATAGCTGTCAAAATTGGTTTATGTGAAAGTTCTGCCAAGGTAGATATCACAGGCAATAGAGGTATGATTGGCTCATTGCTTTACCTAACTGCTAGTAGACCAGATATAATGTTTGCCACATGCTTGTGTGCAAGGTTCCAAGCGAACCCTAAAGAAATCCATCTCACTGCTGTCAAAAAAATCCTAAGATATCTAAAGGGTACGCCTAATTTAGGCATCTGGTACCCTAATGAATATGGTTTTACTCTAATTGGATATACAGATTCTGACTATGCAGGAAGTGTTGTAGACAGGAAAAGTACATCTGGGAGTTGTCAATACCTAGGTGGAAGATTGGTATCCTGGTTCAGTAAGAAACAACAAACAGTTTCCAACTCTACAGCCGAAGCTGAATATATAGCTGCTGGAAGCTGTTGTGCTCATATCTTATGAATAAGGAATCAATTAATGGACTATGGCATTGTATTGGAAAATATTCCTATTTTATGTGATAATACAAGTGTCATAGCAATCGCCAGCAATCCTGTGCAGCACTCAAGGACAAAGCACATTGACATAAGGTATCATTTTATAAGAGAGCATGTAATGAATGGTACAGTGGAACTACCATTTGTAGGCTCTGGAGATCAAACTGCAGATATTATTACTAAGTCGCTTAATGAATCCTCATTCACTAGAATTGTTAGTGAATTGAGTATGTTAAACAGTCCTAGTAATTAATAGTGTTAATATCTGAAATTTGATCTTTAATAATTTTGCAAGTGATTATTATGTGAATATTTGTTGTTTGAAATCACTTGTATAATTATTTTACCATTTGATTTTCTTGCTTGTTTAGTTATTTTTCACTATGTTTATTCATATTATTTAATACTTCATACTTCTGTATTTTTAGAATATTTGTAGATATTTATTTCTATTTTAATAATTAATTTATCATAAGTTTTGTAATGTTTGTCCTGTTAATATTGCGTTGTTCTCGTTAATAGGATAGCATATGGTATTTATAGTTATTTTATTATTTGTTTAATTTTCTATAATATTTTTATTATTTTTATAAGTTATTTGTATATTTTATTGTGTTTTTTAATGTTTGTTTAAAGAAAATATGACTTAAAATTAGGAAAAATAATCAATATGACTTAACTTAAAATCGGTATGACTTAAACAGGTTAAGTCTTACCGAGTTTTTTTTATAATTAAGTCATATTCGCTAGTCTGTTAACATTAAGTCATAATCAATTATAATTTATATAGATATTTTTTTAAGTCTTAATTTTAATTAAGTCATAATCGAGTATAGTATTTATAGATCAGTTATGTCTTAATGTATTTTTAAGTCTTATTATAGGTTTTAGTATATATATGACAGTTAGTAGTGTTAAGTCTTATTAACATTTTATGTCTTCTCACATGTTAAGTCATTGAGAACAATATACATACATATACACACACAAATCTGTCGAACCTCTGCCGGATTTTTGACCGAAATCACTCACCCATTTCACGATCTAGCCACATATTTGGATTCCTTGATTGATTATCTACGTTTTGAGTGGTTAAAATCGAGTTTTGGTTCGGATTTTGAAGATTTTTATTTTCGAAAATCATTTTTCAAGGTCTGTTTTTCTGAAAAACTGAGTTCGATTCTTACAAAACTAAAAATATACTTGTGTTTGTGTGTATTCAAGGATCATTGTGTGAATTTTTCAGAATTTTTGGAGAAAAGTTAATTATTTCGAATTTTTAATTAATTATTAATTCGAAAAATTAATTTTTAAATTATAATTTTGTAAAATCTGAAATTTTCAAAGGAATTAAATCTTGATTAAAATGGCTGATCGATTTGAAATTATTAAACATAATTTAATCGGTTATTTTAATCCAGAAAAATGTTCAGTTGAACGTTTTCGACCGTGGATTCGGTTTTTAAATGAAAATTCACTGGTTCGCACTGCTTTGAGCCTGGATGCTCCATTGAAAATAGAACCGTTGCGAATCATGTGTACTACTGCTGTCATTTCTAATGATAACAGACCGTTTGTCTTCTCTGTAGGAGACAATCAGTACACAGTGAATGAAAATACAATAAATACGGTCTTAAATTTTCCAACTTAAAATTTCGAAGAATTACCATCAGATCAAGAATTGATAAATTTTTTAAATGGTGTATTCTATCAAGACAGTCCTGATCAAACTGTCTGGAATAAAAAGAACTTTGTTCAGGAATGGGATTATTTGTTTGACACGTTAGGTAGAGTCTTTGCCAATTCTACTAAAGGGAACTTCGGGGTATTACCCTCTTTCTTGCAGCATATTGGATATGCAGTTGCACATAACCGAAGAATTAATATTGGTAGACTACTGTGTGTTCCGATGGTTAGAAGAATCATTAATGCAAAGAAGAATTTTGATAATGGACAAAAAGTATCATGTTATTATCCAAGATTCCTGTCATTGATTTTTAATCATCTAGTGGAACTAGAAAACCAAGCCCAATTCCTGAATGGAGAATCACTGGCGTCAGGTAAACCTACTACCAGATTGTTCACTGAGTACAGCAACAAGCCTAAATTCACAAATATACCTGTAGTTGTCACCCAATACATGTCAAACTATATACAACTACCTGTCATTGAACCTGTACCAGAACCTGAACAACCTGAACAAAACCCTGAACCACCAGTGGAAAACATACTTGTTGATAATGAAGATCAAGGCAATCAACGAGTTGAACCTGCTCAGCAAATTGTTCCTCAGCCAGCTGCACTTGCTGTTGAACATCCAGTGCAAGAAACTGCATCTGTCCCTGAACCTGAATTACATCAACCAATCTTATCAGAGACTGTTGCGGAATCAGCTGACCAGGTATTACCTTCTGTCCCTCAAACTACTACTTCTCAATCTATTTCTGGAACCCAAGTGGTTGGTAGGTCTGACCAAGGGGTTGTAGTACCACAACCTCTAACCAATGTCGTAGAGCCAAATACTCAACCAACAAAACTTATATCTTTTCACTCCAGAAAGAAATTGCAAGTTAAAAGAAGTCGAATCAGTAGTGGTAGTATGAGTGAACCCACAGCTCTGCCTCTAGAAAAGAAAAGTAGAACTCAAACTGAGGCAACTGTAAGCCCGTCTATATCCTCCCAAAAGGATATGGAAGTTGATATGGCCGTTACACAGTTACTAGAATCATCTTCTCAATAGGATGATTCTATTGAAATTCGCCATAGGGCCGTGGCACCTTGTAGTGAGTCAAGCACACCCCTATTACTCACAATGGGGGAAGACATACCTTTAGATGAGTCTCAGGACACACTGCAAGGAGAGCACGTAGAAAATGTGACAGTGCCTACCATAGTTACGGTAGAAGAGTCTTTACAGGCTTTAGAGGGAAATCTTGGTTCTCAGCCAACTTTAATAGAACCATCATCTCCCCTCCCAGGACAAACACTCCTGGCTCCCTCAAGGGATTTTCCACTCGCAGTTTCGACTGGAGAAAGTGGAAGGCAACTTGATCAATCTACTACTGAAGCAATTCAGTCAACAATTTCAAATGTTCAAGTAGATTTGATTAAGGAAAGGGATTTGCGAACTCCCATTGCACCACCACTGACGTTCCCAGAGGAGGCTAGGGTGATTTTACATGCAGGTACAAATCTGGAAGCAGCTAAGGAATCTGAGAGGAGTGATGTGAGGAATACCATAAAATTGAGTGAAACACATGCACTTCAGGTGAGTGGATCTCAAAGTGAACGTCAGGTGAGCGCACACACTGACACATACACTCTCTCACTATTAGAAAAGATAGCTACTTTAGAGAAAGCACTTGCAGTCATCAAGGCTGAAACAGAAATCCTTAGAGCACAAGTGGGTGAGCGATCTTCTTCATCCACCTCTGTCAACAGTCAGCTTGCTGGACTCAAGAAGGAGATAAACTACTTAAAGACATCTTTCACCAAGAAGATAGATTCTCTCGAACTCTCTCATGAAAAGGCACTTGATGACTCTGGAGATATAACTGTTGCTCAAGACATGTTAATTTCTGAGATTTCCATGAAAGTTGACACTCTACTGTCAGAGGTACAGCACAATCAGGAATCTACTGATTCTCGTCTGGACCAGATCGAAAAGCAAAATGCACACCAGGCTAAAGGGTTAAGACATCTGTTTAATCTTGTAAGTCAAAGTCGCAAACCTACAAATGAAGAAATTGAATTCTTTACAAGTAAGAGTGGTGATGATGATGAACAAGATCCTGAAGCTGGGGGAACTGATAAATCTGTAGAGGATTCCTCAACTAAGGGGGAGAAATCAAAGGGGTTATCAAAGGGGTCACAAGATAAATCTAAAGAAAGAGAGGGAGGAGAGGGAAAATCTGGAAACTCTGACCAAAGTGAAGATAGGAGAGGGAAGAAAGTAGTTGAAGAAACTGAAGAAGAAATTCAAGACAAGAACACAGGTTATTATTACACGGGTGAACCAGATAACTTCGATGTTTTTGCTGATCTTGAATTCCCTGATCAAGGTGAAGAACAAGGTGAAGAACTTCCTGAACCTGATCTTAGTCACTGGGAAGATGAAGGACCAGTGACATCTGAATATGAAGCTCAACAAGCTGAGAAAGAATCTGAAGAATTATTTGCTCAGAGGGAAGCTAATTTACTGATGAGAGAAGAAAAGCTTCAAAAGTCATTAGAGCAAATTGCACGAAATGAAGAACTTCAGAAAGCTGAACAGCAAGCATTACAACGATTACATGCTATAAATGTTGAGAAGAGAAAGACATATATCAGACTAAAGAGCGGTGACAAATGGGAACGTGCTCAAAAAGCAATTGATTCACCTCAGAGTTCTGATTATGAAGATCATCGTCTTGGACAAATTCTCAAGGAATTCAAACTGGCAAATCCAATTCATGATATGTATATAAAGGCCTTACAGGTAGAAGTCATCAGGATAACTACTGCATTTGAACCCAAATCTGATGAGCTGGTAATATTTATGGATTGTCATAATGTTGGAACTTTCAGAGTATCTATTCAGTTCTTTTATGACAGATCGCTGACAGAGATTTGGGTACTCAGGCCTAAGGTAAGAACATCTTCTGAGCTAGGTGTGTTGTTACATGAGAAGTTCAAAGAATTTGCTGAAAGAGCTGGACCAGAAGTGATTAAGGATCCTCCACAAGTAAAATTTCTTAAGGGAGAGGTACTTCACTCAATCAATCTTCAGACAAATGAGTTATATGAACATCATGCAAAACACTTGGTATATGCTGAATACGCTCTCAGAAATCATGGATTCTTGACTGAAGAAAAGGTAATAGCTGCAGATCACATTCGATCCTATGCACAAACGAATATAAAAGATTACAAGAAATTTCAAGGTGAACTGAGAAAGAAGCTTGGAATTCCTTTAGTCTTACCTCAAGGATTATCATCAAGAAGAGAACGTCTTGTTGATTCTGATTTACACATGAAACTTCAAGTCACAGATGAGCCAGAAGAAGGAGAATTCAGAAGGGAAGACAACTGAAGAAAAAGAATTGCTCTACATGTTATATCTTTAGAGCTTAGATAAATCTTGATAGGAATTTGTATCTTATGATCAGTCCAGAGGATCATCTATCTTGTATTTATCTTTCATGTTTGAATCTGGCAAATGTTAAATATAAACCAGAACTTTTTTTTTATATTTACTTAGTATTTAAAGTTTTATCTTTCATTTGGTTAAGTTGGATTAGTTGAGGTATCCTCTAGGAATTTGCTTGTTATTGTCTAACAAACAAATAGGGGGAGATTGAAAGGCATATGACTCAGCCTATTTGTAGTTAGAGGATCCTAATCAACTTAAACCAAATTGTAATAAGTAAATATACATATGAACTGTCACAGGAATCTCAAGAAGTATTATCTGTCAGAAGAAAGAAGAAAAGTCAATCTATAGTTTTGATGTCGTACACTGGAAGACGATTCAGTTATCTGATCAAGCCCCAGTATAGCATTGAAGTTAATGGATTCATTTGAACAGTGACAGAGATTTTTCGAGTGATAGTTTGAAGGTCAGTTACAGTACAAGAGAATTGAGAGAAGAAACAAACCACAACCTAAAGTCAAATGTGAAGAAGCATCGTTGAAGTTAGTCGTTCATGAACCAGACAGTACATCGAACGTCAACACAAATCAGTGATAATTCTTTACTACCTTCAGTGGTTTGTAAGAATTAAATTAATTATTTATTGATTTAATTAAATTCATTTATAATTGATATAAATCATTTAGTTGATTTAATTAAATGAATTAATTCTGGAAGAATTAATTTATTTATTTAAATTAATTATTGTATCAATTAAATATGAATTAGTTAATCATTAATTAATTAAATGGATCAATATGACTTTAAGAAAGAAGATTGGATTATGTCTTGGAGAAGAAAAATTCGGTATGACCTAATTTTAAGTCATACCGACAGGAGTTTTTCAGGATTATGTCTTACCGACCTGATTAAGTCTTACCGACCTCTGCCAACTGTTGTAAGTCTTACCGAACTTCTGATTAAGTCATACTGACAAGTTTTATGTATTAATGGAGATTTGTGTAAGTCTTAATGAAGGAAAACTAAGTCTTGGAAGCAGTTTAAGTCATGCTAGAGCATTTAAATATCCTACAGAAAACCAGCAAGACCTGTTACTGATATAAAAGAACAGAACAGAGCAGATTAAGTCATAACGGAGAAACACAGCAGAAAACATAATATTCAGAACAGAATTCTATCTCTCAAGAACATCAAGAACACCAAAGCTTAAACAATTCCCAGAAATTCAAGTTCTTCATCTTTGTTATATTCTATCCGATAGAACTTGTTTATTTGTGATTCTTGTACTACTAGCGAATTAAGTTTTCTAGTTCTTATCTTGATTATTATTAACTAAATTAGAAAAGTTCATGTCGAATTTTCTAATTAGTTATTAACATCTTGATAAGTTGTTATACTGATTTTGTAACACCACATCAAGTTAATATACAGTTATATTCAACTTGAAAAATTGTGTTAAATAATTCCGCACATAAATTTGTCTTTATCAAATTTAATTTAAAGGACAAATTTCGTTAAAAAGGTAAAGATTGTATTCAACCCCCCCTTCTACAATCTTATCGGACCTAACATGCGTTGTTCTCGTTAATAGGATAGCATATGGTATTTATAGTTATTTTTATTATTTGTTTAATTTTATATAATATTTTTATTATTTTTATAAGTTATTTGTATATTTTATTGTGTTTTTTAATGTTTGTTTAAAGAAAATATGACTTAAAATTAGGAAAAATAATCAATATGACTTAACTTAAAATCGGTATGACTTAAACAGGTTAAGTCTTACCGAGTTTTTTTTTAAATTAAGTCATATTCGCTAGTCTGTTAACATTAAGTCATAATCAACTATAATTTATATAGATATTTTTTAAGTCTTGTCTGTATATTAATTAAGTCTTATTTAACTGTATATAAGTTAGGTCTTAGCGAGTCTTTTAAACTTAAGTCTTATTCAATTAGGTCTTAGCGAGTTTTTAAATTAAGTCTTAAGTCAGTAGTTTTATTTAAGTCTTACTCGTCTGTAATTAATCTAAGTCTTATTCGTAATATGTATTTTATTTAAGTCTTATACGTCTGTAATTAATCTAAGTCTTATTCGTAATATGTATTTTATTTAAGTCTTATTCGACCGGTTTGTATATATATAGCAAATAGAAGTGTTAAGTCTTATTAACGTTTTAAGTCATCTCACATGTTAAGTCATTGAGAACCAGATATACATACAATACACACGACCATTAAAATCGAACCTCTGCCGGATTTTTTGACCGGAATCACTCACCCATTTCACGATCTAACCACATATTTGGATTCCTTGATTGATTATCTACGTTTTGAGTGTTTAAAATCGAGTTTTGGTTCGGATTTTGAAGATTTTTATTTTCGAAAATCGTTTTTAAGATCTGTTTTTCTGAAAAACTGAGTTCGATTCTTACAAAACTAAAAATATACTTGTGTTTGTGTGTATACAAGGATCATTGTGTGAATTTTTTAGAATTTTTGAAGAACTTTTAATTATTTCGAATTTTTAATTAATTATTAATTCGAAAAAAATTAATTTTTAAATCTTTAAATCATAATTTTGTAAAATCTGAAATTTTCAAAGAAATTAAATCTTGATTAAAATGGCTGATCGATTTGAAATTATTAAACATAATTTAATCGGTTATTTTGATCCAGAAAAATGTTCAGTTGAACGTTTTCAACCGTGGATTCGATATTTAAATGAAAATTCACTGGTTCGCACTGCTTTGAGCTTGGATGCTCCTTTGAAAATAGAACCGTTGCGAATCATGTGTACTACTGCTGTCATTTCTAATGATAACAGATCATTTGTCTTCTCTGTAGGAGACAATCAGTACACAGTGAATGAAAATACAATAAATACGATCTTAAATTTTCCAACTGATAATTTCGAAGAATTACCATCAGATCAAGAATTGATAAATTTTTTGAATGGTGTATTCTATCAAGACAGTCCTGATCAAACTGTCTGGAATAAAAAGAACTTCGTTCAGGAATGGGACTATTTGTTTGACACATTAGGTAGAGTCTTTGCCAATTCTACTAAAGGGAACTTCGGGGTATTACCATCCTTCTTGCAGCATATTGGATATGCAGTTGCACATAACCGAAGAATTAATATCGGTAGACTACTGTGTGTTCCGATGGTTAGAAGAATCATTAATGCAAAGAGGAATTTTGATAATGGACAAAAAGTATCATGTTATTATCCAAGATTCCTGTCATTGATTTTTAATCATCTAGTGGAACTAGAAAACCAAGCCCAATTCCTGAATGGAGAATCACCGGCGTCAGGTAAACCTACTACCAGATTGTTCACTGAGTACAGCAACAAGCCTAAATTCTCAAACATACCTGTAGTTGTCACCCAATACATGTCAAACTATATACAACTACCTGTCATTGAACCTGTACCAGAACCTGAACAACCTGAACAAAACCCTGAACCACCAGTGGAAAACATACTTGTTGATAATGAAGATCAAGGCAATCAACGAGTTGAACCTGCTCAGCAAATTGTTCCTCAGCCAGCTGCACTTGCTGTTGAACATCTAGTGCAAGAAACTGCATCTGTCCCTGAACCTGAATTAGATCAACCAATCTTATCAGAGACTGTTGCGGAATCAGCTGACCAGGTATTGCCTTCTGTCCCTCAAACTACTACTTCTCAATCTATTTCTAGAACCCAAGTGGTTGGTAGGTCTGACCAAGGGGTTGTAGTACCACAACCTCTAACCAAGGTCGTAGAGCCAAATACTCAACCATCAAAACTTATATCTTTTCACTCCAGAAAGAAATTGCAAGTTAAAAGAAGTCGAATCAGTAGTGGTAGTATGAGTGAACCCACAGCTCTGCCTCTAGGAAAGAAAAGTAGAACTCAAACTGAGGCAACTGTAAGCCCGTCTATATCCTCCCAAAAGGATATGGAAGTTGATATGGCCGTTACACAGTTACTAGAATCATCTTCTCAACAGGATGATTCTATTGAAATTTGCCATAGGGCCGTGGCACCTTGTAGTGAGTCAAGCACACCCCTATTACTCACAATGGGGGAAGACATACCTTTAGATGAGTCTCAGGACACACTGCAAGGAGAGCACGTAGAAAACGTGACAGTGCCTACCATAGTTATGGTAGAAGAGTCTTCACAGGCTTTAGAGGGAAATCTTGGTTCTCAGCCAACTTTAATAGAACCATCATCTCCCCTCCCAGGACAAACACTCCTGGCTCCCTCAAGGGATTTTCCACTCGCAGTTTCGACTGGAGAAAGTGGAAGGCAACTTGATCAATCTACTACTGAAGCAATTCAGTCAACAATTTCAAATGTTCAAGTAGTTTTGATTAAGCAAAGGGATTTGCGAACTCCCATTGCACCCCCACTGACCTTCCCAGAGGAGGCTAGGGTGATTTTACATGCAGGTACAAATCTGGAAGCAGCTAAGGAATCTGAGAGGAGTGATGTGAGGAATACCATAAAATTGAGTGAAACACATGCACTTCAGGTGAGTGGATCTCAAAGTGAACGTCAGGTGAGCGCACACACTGACACATACACTCTCTCACTATTAGAAAAGATAGCTGCTTTAGAGAAAGAACTTGTAGTCAGCAAGGCTGAAACAGAAATCCTTAAAGCACAAGTGGGTGAGCGATCTTCTTCATCCACCTCTGTCAACAGTCAGCTTGCTGGAATCAAGAAGGAGATAAACTACTTAAAGACATCTTTCACCAAGAAGATAGATTCTCTCGAACTCTTTCATGAAAAGGCACTTGATGTCTCTGGAGATATTACTGTTGCTCAAGACATGTTAATTTCTGAGATTTCCATGAAAGTTGACACTCTACAGTCAGAGGTACAACACAATCAGGAATCTACTGATTCTCGTCTGGACCAGATCGAAAAGCAAAATGCACACCAGGCTAAAGGGTTAAGACATCTGTTTAATCTTGTAAGTCAAAGTCGCAAACCTACAAATGAAGAAATTGAATTCTTTACAAGTAAGGGTGGTGATGATGATGAACAAGATCCTGAAGCTGGGGGAACTGATAAATCTGTAGAGGATTCCTCAACTAAGGGGGAGAAATCAAAGGGGTTATCAAAGGGGTCACAAGATAAAACTGAAGAAAGAGAGGGAGAGGGAAAATCTGGAAAATCTGACGAAAGTGAAGATAGGAGAGATAAGAGGAAGAAAGTAGTTGAAGAAACTGAAGAAGAAATTCAAGACAAGAACACAGGTTATTATTACACGGGTGAACCGAATAACTTCGATGTTTTTACTGATCTTGAATTCCCTGATCAAGGTGAAGAACTTCCTGAACCTGATCTTAGTCACTGGGAAGATGAAGGACCAGTGACATCTGAATATGAAGCTCAACAAGCAGAAAAAGAATCTGAAGAATTATTTGCTCAGAGGGAAGCTAATTTGATGATGAGAGAAGAAAAGCTTCAAAAATCATTAGAGCAAATTGCACGAAATGAAGAACTTCATAAAGCTGAACAGCAAGCATTACAACGATTACATGCTATAAATGTTGAGAAGAGAAAGACATATATCAGACTAAAGAGCGGTGACAAATGGGAACGTGCTCAAAAAGCAATTGATTCACCTCAGAGTTCTGATTATGAAGATCGTCGTCTTGGACAAATTCTCGAGGAATTCAAACTGGCAAATCCAATTCATGATATGTATATAAAGGCCTTAAAGGTAGAAGTCATCAGGATAACTACTGCATTTGAACCCAAATCTGATGAGCTGGTAATATTTGTGGATTGTCATAATGTTGGAACTTTCAGAGTATCTATTCAGTTCTTTTATGACAGATCGCTGACAGAGATTTGGGTACTTAGGCCTAAGGTAAGAACATCTTCTGAGCTAGGTGTGTTGTTACATGAGAAGTTCAAAGAATTTGCTGAAAGAGCTGGACCAGAAGTGATTAAGGATCCTCCACAAGTAAAATTTCTTAATGGAGAGGTACTTCACTCAATCAATCTTCAGACAGATGAGTTATATGAACATCATGCAAAACACTTGGTATATGCTGAATATGCTCTCAGAAATCATGGATTCTTGACTGAAGAAAAGGTAATAGCTGCAGATCACATTCGATCCTATGCACAAACGAATATAAAAGATTACAAGAAATTTCAAGGTGAACTGAGAAAGAAGCTTGGAATTCCTTTAGTCTTACCTCAAGGATTGTCATCGAGAAGAGAACGTCTTGTTGATTCTGATTTACATATGAAACTTCAAGTCACAGATGAGCCAGAAGAAGGAGAATTCAGAAGGGAAGACAACTAAAGAAAAAGAATTGCTCTACATGTTATATCTTTAGAGCTTAGATAAATCTTGATAGGAATTTGTATCATATGATCAGTCTAGAGGATCATCTATCTTGTATTTATCTTTCATGTTTGAATCTGGCAAATGTTAAATATAAACCAGAACTTTTTTTTTATATTTACTTAGTATTTAAAGTTTTATCTTTCATTTGGTTAAGTTGGATTAGTTGAGGTATCCTCTAGGAATTTGCTTGTTATTGTCTAACAAACAAATAGGGGGAGATTGAAAGGCATATGACTCAGCCTATTTGTAGTTAGAGGATCCTAATCAACTTAAACCAAATTGTAATAAGTAAATATACATATGAACTATCACAGGAATCTCAAGAAGTGTTATCTGTCAGAAGAAAGAAGAAAAGTCAATCTATAGTTTTGATGTCATACACTGGAAGACGATTCAGTTATTTGATCAAGCCCCAGTATAGCATTGAAGTGAATGGATTCATTTGAACAGTGATAGAGATTTTTCGAGTGATAGTTTGAAGGTCAGTTACAGTACAAGAGAATTGAGAGAAGAAACAAA
Source organism: Saposhnikovia divaricata (assembly GCA_036435485.1). Lineage (NCBI taxonomy): Eukaryota > Viridiplantae > Streptophyta > Magnoliopsida > Apiales > Apiaceae > Saposhnikovia > Saposhnikovia divaricata. The sequence goes on along the minus strand of CM071594.1, from coordinate 44,597,182 downwards.
CCTCAACCTAAAGTCAAAAGTGAAGAAGCATCATTGAAGTTAGTCGTTCATGAACCAGACAGTACATCGAACGTCAACACAAGTCAGTGATAATTCTTTACTATCTTCAGTGATTTGTAAGAATTAAATTAATTATTTATTGATTTAATTAAATTCATTTATAATTGATATAAATCATTTAGTTGATTTAATTAAATGAATTAATTCTGGAAGAATTAATTTATTTATTAAATTAATTATTGTATCAATTAAATATGAATTAGTGAATCATTAATTAATTAAATGGATCAATATGACTTAAAGAAAGAAAGTTGGATTATGTCTTGGAGAAGAAAAATTCGGTATGACCTAATTTTAAGTCATACCGACAGTAGCTTTTCAGGATTATGTCTTACCGACCTGATTAAGTCATACCGACCTCTGCCAGCTGTTGTAAGTCTTACCGAACTTCTGATTAAGTCATACCGACAAGCTTTATGTCTTAATGGAGGTTTGTGTAAGTCTTAATGAAGAAAAATCAAGTCTTGGAAGCAGTTTAAGTCATGCTGGATCATTTAAATATCCTACAGAAAGCCAGCAAGACCTGTTACTGATATAAAAGAACAGAACACAGCAGATTATGTCATAACAGAAAAACACAGTAGAAAAACATAATATCAGCAGAACAGAATTCTCTCTCAAGAGCACCAAAGCATAAAAAATTCCCAGAAATTCAAGTTCTTCATCTTTGTTATATTCTATCCGCTAGAACTTGTTTATTTGTGATTCTTGTACTACTAGCGAATTAAGTTTCCTAGTTCTTATCTTGATTATTATTAACTAAATTAGAAAAGTTCATGTCGAATTTTCTAATTAGTTATTAACATCTTGATAAGTTGTTATACTGATTTTGTAACACCACATCAAGTTAATATACAGTTATATTAAACTTGAAAAATTGTGTTAAATAATTCCGCACATAAATTTGTCTTTATCAAATTTTATTTAAAGGACAAATTTCGATAAAAAGGTAATGATTGTATTCAACCCCCCCTTCTACAATCTTATCGGACCTAACATACTCTGTGCTTGTGAGTTGTGGGTTTTTCTGGCGACTGAGGTGCTAGTCGAAGTTGAGCTTTCTGATTTACTGTGATCATATAGCTCAGAGCTGTTTTATCCTGGAAGAATATTGCCAGCATCCTAACACAGTGTAAGTGGGGGCAATTATCTCTTCAAGAGCAGTCAGGACTTCGAGCAAGGCCTGACGACTCAGCTGGTTTTTCTACTTGATTGATATACTGTTATAGCTATGGCTACTGGTATGTCTTCTTTCTTTCCTTCGTTCTTACAGTTACTGATATGCATGTTTTATACCTTCGTGTTTTATTTCGTTGATTGTTTGCTTGGCCTTGACTTGTTAAATACGATATATAACTGCCTCTATGTTGCTGTTTTAGTCATATTTTCCAGCATTCTTGAAGAGATAATTTTTTATATAGTATTTAGCATAATGGTTAACGAAACTGAAGTTCCTGTTAGTGGTAGTTCTGGTGCATCTGCTGGGGTCGTGGATTGGACCACTTACAGTTTTCCACAACCCGTTGAATTGATTGGGTTGCCGGAGAAATTCAATGGGGGCGTTGGCTTTTCTCGTTGGCAGAAAAGGATGAAGTTGTGGTTGACTGTAAAGGGTCTATGGCCTGTTATGGAATATGAGAAGCCGGTTGTGGATCAAGCAAAGGCTGAATCAGTTAAGGGTTTTGCGAAGTGGGCTGAGAAGGATGGCGTGGCTAGGGCGGCTATTTTGGCTGCTCTGACGAACACCTTGTTTGATGTGTACTCCTCTGATGCCTACACCGCAAAACTCTTATGGGAGAAGCTGGACCAGACAAACAATACTGACTCACAAGGTCTGGAAAAGTATTCTGTGGCTAGGTTCCTTGATTTCAAGCTGGTGGACAATAAGTCAATGACTAAGCAAGTGCATGAGTTCGAGATGATAGTACATGCTTTGAAGGAGTCCGGAATGGACCTCCCTGAAAAGTTTAAGGTGATGAGTGTGATTGAAAAACTCCCAAAGTCTTGGGAAGAGTTCTCTCTCTCTCTGAAAAGACAGAAAGGAGAGATCTCCTGGACCAACCTTATGCTGGACATCTCGGTGCAAGAACAACACAAGTCCAAATAGGGACATGTGGTGCCCATTGAGCATGGATGCTCGAAGGTGAATGTAGCAACTGTAGGACAGAAAAGGAAGGCTGTCTCTAAGAAGGGTAATAGTAATAAACCTAAGAATGACAAGGATAAGGCCAAGAAACCAAAGGCAAACAAACCATGTTGGTCTTGTGGGCAGGTTGGGCACTGGAGTAAGGACTGCCCGACAAAGAAAGCGAAGAAAGCCGAGGTGGTAGCTCAAGCGAATGCTGTGCTTGGAATCTCAAGTGGGCCTGTAGTGAACATGGTTGTTGGTGAGGCTACGGCTTCTGAAACCAACGTGGACCGGTATGTTACCTACAACCCTGTACTATTTTCCACTTATCTGTTAAATGAATGGTTGATTGATACTGGAGCTAATGTGCATATTTGTGCTGACATTAGTTTATTTGTATCTTATCAACATAGTCATAGCTTAACAGTGACGATGGGGAACGCAAGTGCCGCTCAAGTACATGGAGTAGGAAACGTGGACCTGAAGTTTCCTTCGGGTCGTGTACTATCCCTGACGAGAGTGCATCATGTTCCCGACATGTGTAGAAATATAATAAGTGGAAGCTGTTTAGTAGCTAATGGTTTTGAAGTCTCTTTCAAATGTAATAAAGTAGTTCTTATTCATACTGGTACATTTTTTGGCAAGGGTTACTTGTCAAATGGTTTATTTGTAATAAATGATGAGCCCGTTTTCGGTGCGTTGATTAATAATATTACTCCTTCTGTTAATTGTATTGAATCTTCAAATTTATGGCATGCTAGACTTGGTCACTTAAATTTTGGTGCTCTTAAAAATATGATGAACTTAGAGTTGATTCCAAGACATACCATAGAAAAGAATTCTAAATGTCAAGTATGTGTGTCTGCTAAACAAATAAGGAAACCTTTTCATAATATTGTTAGGGATTCAGGTTTGTTAGATTTAGTACACACTGATATTTGTGAATTTGGCGGTGTGTTGACTAAGGACCAGTTTAGATACTTCATTACCTTTATAGATGATAGTAGTAGATACTGTTATGTTTATTTACTTAGACATAAGGATGAAGCACTTAGTAAATTCATTATATATAAAACTGAAGTAGAAAAACAAACTAGTAAGGTACTTAAACGGTTGAGATCTGATAGAGGTGGTGAGTATACGAGTAACGCTTTTAATGAATTTTGTGCAAGCAATGGTATAGTTCATGAAGTTACCCCACCATACACACCTGAGTCTAATGGAGTTGCTGAGCGAAAGAACAGAACATTTAAAGATATGATTAATAGTATGCTTATTAATTCTGGGTTGCCTAAATACATGTGGGGAGAGGCTTTGAATACGGCTTGCCATATTCTGAATAGAGTCCCTCTGAAACACATGGATAAGACACCCTATGAGTTATGGAAGAGCAAGAAGACTAGTCTTAAGTATCTTCGTGTGTGGGGGTGCCTTGCTAAGGTACTTGTACCTGAAAACAAGAGAAAGAAACTAGGTCCGAAGACTGTTGATTGTATCTTTCTGGGCTATCTTGAGACTACTACAGCTATGAGATTTTTAGTGTTAAAATCTGACATAGATGGTATAGTAGCAAACACGATAGTTGAATTTCGTGATGCTACATTCTTTGAGGATGTTTACCCTATGAAGACTGGTATGCCTCAAGATACTTCTAATGAAGATCCTACTCACACATCGAGTTCTATTCCTGATCATGTGGAAAAGATGACAAATGTGGGGGCGGAACCTAGTAGTAACTCTACTCCTAAGGAGATAGAGGAACCACGAAGAAGTAAGCATGCAAAGGTAGTCAAGGAGTTTGGAAGAGATTTTATCACTTACAATGTCGAGGATGAACCTTTAACTTTGCGACAAGCTATGAATTCTTCAGAGTCTAGGCACTGGAAGGGCACTATAAAGAGTGAAATTGACTCTATTGTTTCTAACAGAACATGGGAGTTAGTTGATCTCCCTCCTAGGTGTTCTACTATTGGGTGCAGATGGATCTTTAAAAGGAAGTTGAACCCTGACGGATCATTAGATAAGTACAAAGCTAGACTGGTAGCTAAGGGTTTTAAGCAAAAGGAGGGCATTGATTACTTTGATACATACTCTCCTGTAGCTAGAATGACAACAATCCGAATGCTTGTAGCATTGGCTTCCGTACATGGTCTTATCATCCATCAAATGGATGTAAAGACAGCTTTTCTTCATGGTGAACTTGAAGAAGAGATTTATATGGATCAGCCTGAGGGATTTGTTGCAACTGGTAACGAAAGGAAAGTATGTAAGTTGATCAAATCCATCTATGGCTTGAAACAAGCTCCTAGGGATTGGCATAAAAAGTTTGATGAAACTGTGTTGCCGTTCAGTTATGATATTAATGAAAGTGACAAATGTGTTTACACCAAAGTTAAAGGTAGTGTTAGGTCCAATAAGATTGTAGAAGGGGGGGTTGAATACAATCTATGTCATTTTCTCGAAATTTGTTCTTTGAATAAAATTTATCTTAAACAAATTTTGTGCGGAATAATATAACACAGAATTCAAGTTGAATATATCAATATATTAACTTGACGGGTGTTACAAATTATTATCAAGAGATTAATAACTAATTAGAAAATTCGACATGAACTTTTCTAATTTTGATAATTAAAATCAAGATATCAAGATATGAACTAGGAAACTTAATTCGCTAGTAGTACAAGAGTAATCAATAAACAAGTTCCAGCGGATCAGATATTACAATAGGCTTGAACTGAATTTATTGTGTGAATTAAAGCTTGAGCACTTGTGTGTAGAAGATGAGAGTATTTGATGTTCTTGGGTCTCTTATTTTCTTCTCCTGGTTGTGTTTAGTTCTTCTGTCCGTGTGTTTCATTTATATAGTAAACAAAACAATTCCTTCTGATCAATTGCTACACATTGACACGGTGATAGTATAGATGCCACGCTGATAGTATAACTGGCACGGTGATAGTATAGCAGTCTAGGGATAGTAGAACTCATTCCCTTAAAATAGTATGGATTTACTTAGAAATAATATACATTTACTTAGAAATAGTTTACTTAAAACTTCGGTAATAGTATAAACATTTCGGTAATAGTATAGTATATTATTACTTGATCAGTAATAATATCTATAATACTTCAGAAATAATATACTATTAATTCCAGAAATAATATAATTTCGGGGATAGTATAAATTCGGGGATAGTATAGTATACTATTACTAATGCAGTAATAGTATCTATATTATTCCAGAAATAGTATACCACTTATTTCAGAAATAGTATAACTGAATTTCTAGAAATAGTTCAACTGAAATTCAGAAATAGTATAACCAAAATTCTCCGAAATAGTATAATCCATATATTATTACTGATTGAATAAATCAGAGATTAATTAACTTAATTAATTAATTAAATAAATTAATTCGAATTGAATTAATTTGTTTAATTAAATTAATAATATAGTTAATTAATAATTGACTTACTCCTTGTGAATCACTGTAAACTTTGAGAAACTTCCACTGGATAATTGTTGACGTTCGATGTACTGTCTGGTTCATGAACGACTAACTCCAATATATGTTCTTCAATTTGACTCTCAGTTGTGATCCACATACTTTCTTAGCACTCTTTAATAACTCCTGTACTGATGCTGTCTCCACGGTAATCTCTGTCACTTTAAACGAATCCAATTGCTTCAATGCTGAACTGGGGCATGATCAGTAAACTGACTCTTCTTCCAGTGTAAAACATCAAAACTATAGATTGACTTTCTTCTTTCTTCTGACATATAGTACTTTGTGAGATTCCTGAGACAGTGAGCATTAATTACTTATTACAATCTAATTTAAGTTGAGTCGAATCCTCGAACTACAAATAGGCTGTGTCATATGCCTTTCAATCTCCCCCTATTTGTTTGTTAAAAATTAACAAGCAAATTCCTAGAGGATAACTCAACTAACTCAACTTAAACTAGTAAAAGGTAAAACTGTAATTGCAAAGTAAATAATGAAAATGGTTCTGGTTTATATTTAACATTTCCAGATTCAAACATAAAAGATAAATACAAGATAGATGATCCTCTAGACTGATCATATTTCACATTAACCTATCTTGTTCTATCTAAGCTCTAAAGATATAACATGTAGAGCGATTCTTCACTTCGGGCTGTCTTCTCTCCTAATCTCGCCTTCTTCAGGTTCATCAAAGTCTGGAAGCATCTCGTGCAATTCTGCATCAGTAATTAATTCTCTTCTAGATGATGACACTGGATGAACTAAAGGTGTTCCAACTAGTGGTTTTTCAAGAGGTATTCCCAGCTTCTTTCTTAACTCACCTTGATAAAACTTGTACTTCTTCATGTTGTCTTGAGCATAAGACTTAATATGATCTGCAGCTTCACTTTTCAATGTAGTTGCAAAACCATGATTTCGTAGAGCATATTCAACATACACCAAGTGTCTGGCATAATGTTCACGGAGTTCCTTGGTCTGAAGATTAACAGTGTGAATGACATCTCCTATAAGAACTTTAACTTGAGAAGGATTACTAATTACTTCAGGACCTGCTCTTTCAGCGAAATCTAGGAATTTTTCATGAAGTAGTACACCAAGTTCATAAGAAGTTCTGACTTTTGGTCTCATTATCCAAAGTTCTGAAAGTGATCTATCATAGAAGAACTGAAGAGATACCTTTTGAGTTCCAAGCTTATGACAATGAACAAAGATTAGTAACTCTTCCATCTGATCACTTGCACAAGTTATGCTTAAAATTTCAGACTTCAAAGCTCTTAGATAATCATCTTGGAAAGGGTTCTTATCTTTAAACCTTTGAAACATATCACCTAACCGACGATCATCACAGCCAGAAGTTTGTGGTGAATCTATAATTCTTTGAGCACGCTCCCACTTATCACCACTCTTGTACTTAATGTACATCCTTCTTGCTTGAAGCTTTTGAGAATGTTGCTGTTGAAGTGCTTCCTGTTCAGCCTTTGAAGCCTTTCATTATGAGCTATCTGTTCCATTGTTTTTCTGAGTCTTTCTTCTCTCATTGTCAGATTAGCTTCATTTTGTTCAAGTTCTTGATTGGCTTCAAAATTCATTCTTTGGAGTTCAGCAGGATCAGGAACTACAACTTCTTCATCCTCATCCCAGAAATTGAGATCTGGTTCCCCAAATGCTTCACCTTTATCTGAAAAGTCTAAATCAGCAAAAACATCAAGGTTATCAGGTTCACCTGAGTAGTAATAACCTTCTACAGTGTCATCCTTCGGTGCTGATTGAGCTTTCTTTCCCTTGTCACCTTTATCAAATTCTCCCCCTCTTGATTTGTCTTTGTCTCCCCCTTTAGTACCAGCTCCCCCTGTTGACTTCTCCCCCTTAGTTGAGGAATCCTCTACAGATTTATCAAATGCACCATCTTCAGGGTCTTGCTCATCACCATCTCCACCTTTTCCTTGAAAGAATTCTACCTCTTCTGTTGTGGGGATGATAGTGCGGCTAATCATGTTATATAAGTGTTTTAGCCCTTGACTTTGATGTGCACTTTGGCTTTCAATCCGATTAAGACGACTTTCAATAGATAACTGATTTTCACGTACTTCTGTTTGAATGTCTTCAACCTTATTTGAAAGAGCCGTAATAATTCTGTCTTGAGTAACTGTTATGTCCGAGGAGTCAGAGATTATCTGTTGTTGAGAGAGTTCAAGAGTATTGATCTTGGTGTTAAATGCAGTCTTCATTATTTGAATGTCATGTTTCACTCCCATAAGCTGACTGTTGACAGAGGTAGATGAAGAAGACGGTCCATCCACTTGTGCTCGAAGTAAATTTGCTTCAGCTTTAGTTGCCTCAAGTTCCTTTTCTAGAGCTTTAATCTTTTCTTCCAATGAACGAGTGTATGTGTTAGTGTGTGCACTCACCTGATTATCACTCTGAGTTTCACTCATCTGACGTGCATGTGTTTCACTCAATTTAGTGGTGATCCTCACATCACTCCTCACTATTTCCTTAGTTGCTCCAGAAAGTGTACCTGCAGGTAAAATCACCCTAGCCTCCTCTTGGAAGGTCAGTGGTGGTGCAATGGGAGTTCGCAAATCCCTATCCACAGTCATTTCTGTCATGTCAGTTGGAATTGAAGTCTGAATTGCTTCAGTGACAGAAAGACTGAGTTGCCTTCCACTTTCTCCAGTTGAAACTGCGAGTGGAAAATCCCTTGAGGGAGCCAGGAATGTTCCTCCTGGGAGGGGAGATGATGACTCTATTAATTTTGGCGGAGAGTCAAGATTTCCCTCATTAGCCTGTGAAGGCTCCTCTACCGTGACTATGGTAGGCACTGTTTCAGTTCCTAAGTGCTCTCCTCTCAATGTGTCCCTATTTTCATCCAGTTCTACATGTTCTCCCATTGTTAGTAATAACAGTGGGGTTGTGCTTGACACATTACAGGATGCCATGGCCGACTGGCGAAATTCAATGGACTCATCCTGTTGAGAGAATGGTTCCAGAAGCTGTTCATTTGCCATTTCAAAAGTCCATATCCTTTTGGGAGGGTATGGATGAGCTTACAGTTGCCTCGGGTTCATTTCTACTCTTCTTTAGTAGAGGCAGAGCTGTGGGTTCACTCACTTCTTCACTACTTCTTTCAGTTCTTTTAAGCTGTGATTTCTTCTTTCTGACTTGATAGACTTTATCTGTTTTTGACCTTGTGTTTGGCTCTTTGACCTGGGATAGAGATTGTGGTTCTACAATCCCTTGGTCAGTCCTAACAACCACTTGGGTTCCAGAAGAAGATTGAGAGATAGAAGTAGTTAAGGGATCAGAATGTAATACCTGGTCAGCAGATGAAGTGACATGAGCCTCTTGTGATTGAAATTCCGGCTCAGCTTGTTCAAGAGCAGGTGCATTTTGTTCTGGATGCACAATAGCAAGTGCTTGTTGTTCTATGATTAGTTCTGGTTGCTCAGGTACAGGTCCAGGAATAATTGGAAGATGTATGAATGTGGACATGTACTGAGTAACAAGCACTGGTACGTTGTTGTAGTCATTCTGTTGTGAGACAGCTCTTGTATGAAATTTCTTATGAAAAGACTTTGAATCTTGAGCTTCCTCATCAACAAATGTATTCTGTACCTCCTCAGAAACCAAGTGATTAAAAATAAGAGTGAAAAATCTAGGATAATAGATTAACACCTTTTCACCCTGACTAAAATTCTTTTTAGCAGTTACTATTCTTCTAAACATGTTCTTCCAAAGAATTTTACCTATATCAATTCTTCGATTGTGGACAACCGAATAACCAATATACTGAATCAGAGAAGGAATATTTGAAAAAGAAGTTTGAGGACAGTTAGCAAACACTCGAATCAAAGTGTCAAACAACAAATACCATTCAGCTACCAAACCATTTTTCTGCAAGTTACTCAATTTCAACTGGCTCTGATAATTAATGCCAGTGAAAAACTGAGTCAATTCATCGTTGGATGGTTTATCAATAAAATCAGCAGTAGGAAGATTCAACACTGTCTTGAGTACCGATTCATTGACTCTGAACTGTGAGTTCCCAACCTTGAATGTAAAGGCACTGGATGCTGCAGAAATAATAGTTGTAGAACACATCAGTCGTAGAGGCTCCATTTTCATTGGAGCGTCAAGAGATAAAGCAGTACTGACGATTGGTTGTTCGTTCAAGAAACGAATCCAAGGTTTGAATCTTTCAACCATACATTCATCCGGATTAAAAAATCCAACCATATTGTGCTTAACTAGTTCGAATTCAACAGCCATTTTAATTCAGATCTTAATCTTTTGAAAATCTTTAATTTTAGCACAAAATTCATTTAAACTTAATTAATTAGAATTAATAATAAATTAAAAATTCGAAAAATAACAAAGTTCTTGAAAAATTCTCAAAATCTCAGGATATGATATTGATACAATCACAAACACGTATGTATTTTTAGTTTTCTAAGAATCAAAGCCAATCTCTGGAAATTTCAGATCGAAATTTTCAATTTTCGAAAAACAAAGTCACCAAGAACTCGACCAAATCGTGATTTTGAACGGTTAAAACAGAGTTTTTGATGCAAGAAATCAATGGATGTTCTTAGTTTGTGATTTGGTTGAGATTTCGAGTCAAAAATCCGGCAGCAATTCGATACTCCGATGTGTGTATATCGTGTGTATCAGTATCGAGTTCTCTGTGACTTAACATGAGAGATAGTAAGGTAATGATAGTATAGTAGAGATAGTATAGTAGAGATAGTATGGACATTATATATGCAGCTGTTTATACTATCACCGACACTCCTATACTATCACCGCAGCCTATACTATTTTTAAGATTAAATCTATACTATTTCTAGTGCCTTAGACTATTACCGAACACTTATATTATTTACAGATTAACTCTATTATTACAAATCGTTATATTATTACTAACAATAATTCTATATTATTTATAAACACTTATACTATGACCGGACACTGTATTATTAATAAGAAATTCTATACTATTTATAGAATTAACAACTATTTACAGATATAACAATTATTGCTAATAATCTATATTATTACTGAAAAATACATTAACAGATTTACACCAGATTAAATTAAGCAAGCTATGTACAAGTTATATACTCAGTAATTTACAGAACTTCGAAATCTTAATAAAATAATAATTTACAACAAATTATTTATTTACAACATAAAAATCAACATAGGTTAGCCCTTTTACGAAATCAAACAATAATAACAAAAGGACAAACACTACAAAACAAATAAAATTAAAATATTCACATAATTATATTATTTCTAATTTCATAATTGACCAAATAAAATATTAACATGATTGACAAGTGTTTGAAAATAAGCAAGTGTAATTAATTAATGATAAAATAATTACACAAGTGATTTTAAACAACAAATATTCACAAAATAATCACTTGTTAAATTATTAAAGAACAGACCTCAGATATTAACCAAATTAATTACTAGGACTATTTAACATACCCAATTCACCAACAATTCTGGTGAATGTGGATTCGTCAAGAGACTTAGTAAAAATATCTGCTGTTTGTTCTTCCGTGGGAACAAAATGTAACTCCACGGTACCATTCATGACATGCTCTCGAATAAAATGATACCTGATGTCAATGTGCTTTGTTCTTGTGTGCTGCACAGGATTGTTGGAGATTGCTATGGCACTTGTATTGTCACACAAGATAGGAATCTTGTCAAGTACACATCCATAATCCCGTAGCTGATTTCTGATCCACAAGATCTGAGCGCAACAGCTTCCAGCAGCTATGTATTCAGCCTCGGCTGTAGAGTTGGAAACTGTTTGCTGTTTCTTACTGTACCAAGAAACCAACCTGCCACCTAGGAATTGACAACTCCCAGAGGTGCTTTTTCTATCTACAACACTTCCTGCATAATCTGAATCTGTACATCCAACAAGATTAAAACCAGAATCTTTAGGGTACCAAATTCCCAAATTAGGAGTACCCTTAAGATATCTCAAGATTCGTTTTACAGCAATGAGATGCACATATCTAGGATCCGCTTGGAACCTTGCACACAAGCATGTAGCATGCATAATATCAGGTCTACTTGCAGTGAGGTAAAGTAATGAGCCTATCATACCTCTGTAGCTTGTGATATCTACCTTGGCAGAATTTCCACATGCTCCAAACTTAACAGCTGTAGATGATGGTGTTCTTGCTGAAGAAGAGTCCTCCATCTGATACTTCTTGAGGAGCTCTTTGACATACTTGGATTGACAAATAAATATTCCATATGTCCTTTAACTGATTTGCAATTCAAGAAAGAACTTCAGCTCACCCATCATGCTCATTTCAAATTTACCCTGCATTAACTTAGCAAATTTCTTGCACAAAAGATCATTAGTAGACCCAAATATTATATCATCCACATAGACTTGGACTAATATAGTATCATTCTTATGTTTCTTAGTGAAGAGAGTTTTGTCTATGACACCTCTAACAAAATCATTTTCAAGTAAAAATTCAGAGAGAGTGTCATACCATTTCCTTGGTGCTTGCTTAAGACCATAGACAGCTTTGAAAAGGAAGTAGACATAGTCAATTAGATCTGGATCTTCAAAGCCAGAGGGTTGTTCTACATAGACCTCTTCATCTAGCTTGCCATTTAAGAAAGCACTCTTGACATCCATTTGATAAACTTTAAAGTTTGAGAATGCAGCGAATGCCAAGAATATTCTTATGGCCTCAAGTCTAGCCACTGGAGCATAGGTCTCATCATAGTCGATGCCTTCAGATTGTGAGTAACCTTTTGCTACCAGTCTTGCTTTATTTCTCGTCACTGTACCATCTTCATCAAGTTTGTTCCTGAATACCCACCTGGTGCCAACCACTGGTCTGTCTGTAGGTCTGGGTACCAGCTTCCAAACTTCTTGTTGTTTAAATTGATTGAGTTCATATTGCATTGCAATCACCCAATCAGGATCATAGAGAGCTTCTTCAGTTTTCTTAGGTTCCATTTCAGACAGGAACCCTGAGTAATTACATTGATTCTGAAAAGCTCTTCTAGTCTTCATACCAACAACTGGATCACCAATGATTAGCTCAAAAGGATGAGCTCTATTCCAAACAGTCTGTCTGGGAAGATTAGATCTTGATGATTCGCCTTGATTTTCATTGTGATGTTGTGTGTGACCAGTTGACCCTTGATTATCTCCCCCTGAGTTGTTGCTGGGTTGACTAGTTGATTGTTTAGATGAGTCAGGGGTATTTTGACTACTATCATTGCTTTCATCACCATCACCCTGATCATCATCATTGTTGTCATTAGCATCAGCAAAAATCTCAGGTGCATTGTCATCATCTGAATCTGTATCTGTCATGTCATCGAAAGATAGCTTTTCAGATGGATCCTTAGTTTGGATACTAGGGAGTTTAGTGTCATCGAATGTTACATTGACACTTCCATCATCTTCTGTTCATCAATCACATACACCCTGTATGATCTCATTGAGTAGCCAATAAAAATTGCCTCAAATGCTTTGGTTTCGAATTTGCCACCTTGATCATCACCTTCTTTAAGCACAAAGCATTTTGCCCCAAATACATGAAAGTGTTTGAGTGATGGTTTCTTATCAGCCATGATTTCATAGGGTGTCTTCATTTGATCTTTATTGATTAGAGTTCGATTCTGGGTATAGCACGCAGTGTTGACAGCTTCAGCCCAAAAGTACAATGGAAGCCTTGATTCACTTAGCATAGTACGTGCAGCTTCAATCAAGGTTCTATTCTTTCTTTCCACTACCCCATTTTGCTGAGGAGTTCTTGGTGCTGAATATTGTCTGGTTGTACCCTTCTCAATGCAGAAGTCATTTAGAACTGCATTCTTGAATTCAGTTCCATTATCTGATCTTATAGCTCTCACTGGATAGGTAGAATCTCGCTCAATTAACTTGATGTGATCAATCACCAGTTGTGGAGTCTCATCTTTAGAATTCAAGAACAGGACCCAAGTGTATTTTGAGAAATCATCAACTATCACAAGAGCATATCTCTTTCTTGACATGGACATCACATTAACTGGACCAAACAAATCCATATGAAGTAATTGTAATGGTTCAGTTATTGAAGATGTGTCAGTGCTCCTGTGACTTGCCCTTTTTAGCTTGCCCTTTTGACATGCATCACACAATCCTTCTTGAGTGAATTCCATTGAAGGCAAATCTCTCACCAATTCTCTTTTGACCAGAGAATTCATTGTCTTAAAATTAAGATGAGAAAGTTTCTTGTGCCATAGCCAACTCTCATCATTAGATGCTTTAGTGTAGAAGCAAGTGACTTCTTCAGTGCTTCCTGAGTTCATATTGGCTACGTACAGATTGCCTTTTCTAACTCCTGTCAGTTGTGGCTTTTCATGTCTCTTGTGTGAAATTAGACAATTCTTCTTGTTGAAATGAACTTCATAACCTTTATCACAGAATTGACTGACACTGAGCAAATTGTGCTCAAGTCCTTTCACAAAAGACACTTCATCAATGATAACATTTCCAGCTTCAAGTCTGCCATATCCATCAGTTCTACCTTTGCTGTTATCTCCAAAGGTAACTACTGGGCCGGCCTTCTCCACCACATTTGTCAGCAGGGTTCTATCTCCAGTCATATGCCTTGAACATCCACTGTCCAAGATCCAGGTTACTCGATCAACCTGTTCAATACCCTGCAATGACAAATGAGTTAAACCTTCTTCGGGACCCAAATTTGATTGGGTCCTGCGTATTTAAAGTATTGACCTTTATCAGGTAAAACAACTTTTTTAAGTTTAACCTCTTTAGTCAATAAACATTTAACCTTATAAACAGATTTGAAAATCTTTTGTTTAATCTTGGGTATCCATGTTTCTCTCGCAGCAGTAACACTTGTGTCATTGACTAGACATTTGACCTTGTAGACATTCTTGGTAATCTTATGTTTAGTCTTAGGTGCAAATGTCTCTCTCCTAACTTGAGGAGGAAAAGCAGTCTTAGATCGAACATTATTGTTCCTGTTCATGTGCTGTCGAGGAGCATTCTGTTTAACACATGCATAATTACCATTAAAATAAGCACGCATATTGTTAAAAGCACAAGACATACAATTGATAATACCACATGCTTTATGATTAGAATCAATAGTAGACATGGTATTTTTCTGTTTTAACTTATTACTACCTAATCCAGTCTTAGAAGAACTAACTGATTCAACAACTTTGACTGGTACTTTAGGTACATCTTTCTTGGATGAAACATTTATTGTGTTAACGTCCTCAACTGATTTAGCCTTAACAAATACTGTGACATTTTTCTTGGATGACACATTCTTTGTATTAGAGTTCTTAACAGTTTTATCCTTAACACATTTATTCTTAACAAGGACTGTGCCATTTGCACTATCCTCATTTCTCATTTCTTCTTGTATAACCATAGAACGAATATCTGGTGGACCAGCGTCAGATTTTGTAAACATTGGTTTTTCAACATTCTTGAGAATATGTGGTATACCTCTTTCTTTAGCTGGGATAGAATTAGGAGAATGATTACTCAAAGAACCAACAGCTTGACTGTAATCAAATCCTATTCCTACAGTTCGTTCTACTGCTTGTTTGTTGAAGAAATCTTTAGAAACCTTAACAGTATTATAACAAGCTCTAACCTGTGTTTCAAGTTCTCTAATCTTGGTTTCTTGTTCAGCAATCCTATCAACTTGTTTTACCATGTATTCTCCTAGACCCTTTTCTCTGTAGTTAAGTCGAGCTATTTCTTCTATATTCTTATCTTGATTAACCTGCACCCTTTTTAAATCTAACATTTGATTTTCAAGGTTAGTGTTAACAAGACTTATTCTCTCGTACCCTCTTTGTGCATTATTCAAGGAACTACGTAAACTATCAATTAACTGAGCATCAGTAAGAATTACCGGAGTGGTATAATAAGTTGAAGATTCAGCATTTGCCACCAACGCAAAGTTTCCATATTCTTCATCTTCGCTATCTGTGTCATCCCAGCTTTTACCAGCAGCTACATAAGCTCTTCCACTTTTCTTCTTTTCAGAAGCATAATCTTTCTTCTGTGCTTGCTTGGGTTTCTGACACTCAGTAGCAAAATGTCCCAACTCATTACAATTGAAACAACGGATTTTGCTTCTGTCAACAGTTCCGGTTTTATAACCTCCCCTGTTACTAGAGGATGAAGAACCTCCTCTCTGAAATCTGTTATTTGACTTAAACCTGAACTTTGGATTTCTTCTGAATCTGAAGTTACTAAATTGTCTCACCATCATTGCCATAGATTCATCTTCCAATTGATCCAGCTCTTCAAGTGAATAAAATTCTCCACCATCCTGAGTAGCTGGTGTTTGGCCAAGTTCTACTTCAGTTTGTTCCTTGTTGAAACTGTTAGGTTGAACAACTTTAGTTTCCAATTCCTTAGGAACCTCAACCACTAGAGCTGTAGAAGAATTTGCCATTCTGCCTTTGCCATAGAATTCCTTTTGCTGTACTTGTTCTAATTCATATGTTTTCAGAACACCAAACAGCCTTTCAAGAGCAACCTGAGTTAGATCTCTAGATTCTCTGATGGCAGTGATTCTATGCTCCAAGTGAGTAGGCATAGTTAGTAAAAACTTCATGTTGATCTCCTTCTGAGTATATTGCTTGCCATGAACTTGCAAGTTGTTGATTATCTTGTTATACCTTTCGAACACTTCCTGAATGCCTTCATTAGGGCCAGCTCTAAAGTGTTAATATTCAGAAGTTAGAATTTGTAGTCTATTTTCCTTGACTTCATCAGTCCCTTCATTAATGACCTCAATAGTTTCCCAGATGTGCTTAGCAGTTTTACAATTCCTCACATGGCTATACATTACAGCATCTAGGGAATCCAATAGAATGAGTCTCAAATTTTTATCCAATCCAGCTTCCTCCTTATCTTCAGAGGTATAGTTCTTAGGGTCCTTTGGATAGGATTTGGCAGGGACTGTTACAGTTCCATTTACAACTGTTTCAGTATCATGTTGCATGGGAGTCACTGGTCCATTTTCCAAAACCCACAAAAATCTTGGGTTTGCTACATCAAGAAATAACTCCATTTTGTTTTTCCACATATCATAGTTATCTTTATTAAAGATAGGAATTTTAACATTGCCTTTGGCTGACATGATGAATTTTTAAGAGAGTTAAAAATTCGAGCTTGATTTTTGATTGAGTAAAAATAGGATCTTGATTTGTGTATCAATCAATAGGCTCTGGTACCAATTGTTAGGTCCAATAAGATTGTAGAAGGGGGGGGTTGAATACAATCTATGTCATTTTCTCGAAATTTGTTCTTTGAATAAAATTTATCTTAAACAAATTTTGTGCGGAATAATATAACACAGAATTCAAGTTGAATATATCAATATATTAACTTGACGGGTGTTACAAATTATTATCAAGAGATTAATAACTAATTAGAAAATTCGACATGAACTTTTCTAATTTTGCTAATTAAAATCAAGATATCAAGATATGAACTAGGAAACTTAATTCGCTAGTAGTACAAGAGTAATCAATAAACAATTTCCAGCGGATCAGATATTACAATAGGCTTGAACTGAATTTATTGTGTGAATTAAAGCTTGAGCACTTGTGTGTAGAAGATGAAAGTATTTGATGTTCTTGGGTCTCTTATTTTCTTCTCCTGGTTGTGTTTAGTTCTTCTGTCCGTGTGTTTCATTTATATAGTAAACAAAACAATTCCTTCTGATCAACTGCTACACATTGACACGATGATAGTATAGATGCCACGCTGATAGTATAACTGGCACGGTGATAGTATAGCAGTCTAGGGATAGTAGAACTCATTCCCTTAAAATAGTATGGATTTACTTAGAAATAATATACATTTACTTAGAAATAGTGTACTTAAAACTTCGGTAATAGTATAAACATTTCGGTAATAGTATAGTATATTATTACTTGATCAGTAATAATATCTATAATACTTGAGAAATAATATACTATTAATTCCAGAAATAATATAATTTCGGGGATAGTATAAATTCGGGGATAGTATAGTATACTATTACTAATGCAGTAATAGTATCTATATTATTCCAGAAATAGTATACCACTTATTTCAGAAATAGTATAACTGAATTTCTAGAAATAGTTCAACTGAAATTCAGAAATAGTATAACCAAAATTCTCCGAAATAGTATAATCCATATATTATTACTGATTGAATAAATCAGAGATTAATTAACTTAATTAATTAAATAAATAAATTAATTCGAATTGAATTAATTTGTTTAATTAAATTAATAATATAGTTAATTAATAATTGACTTACTCCTTGTGAATCACTGTAAACTTTGAGAAACTTCCACTGGATAATTGTTGACGTTCGATGTACTGTCTGGTTCATAAACGACTAACTCCAATATCTGTTCTTCAATTTGACTCTCAGTTGTGATCCACATACTTTCTTAGAACTCTTTAATAACTCCTGTACTGATGCTGTCTCCACGGTAATCTCTGTCACTTTAAACGAATCCAATTGCTTCAATGCTGAACTGGGGCATGATCAGTAAACTGACTCTTCTTCCAGTGTAAAACATCAAAACTATAGATTGACTTTCTTCTTTCTTCTGACATATAGTACTTTGTGAGATTCCTGAGACAGTGAGCATTAATTACTTATTACAATCTAATTTAAGTTGAGTCGAATCCTCGAACTACAAATAGGCTGTGTCATATGCCTTTCAGGTAGTGAGTGTGTCATCTTGTGCCTATATGTAGATGACATATTACTGTTTGGAACCAATATTGAGATTATTAACGAGACAAAAGCTTTCTTGAAAAGGCATTTCGAAATGAAGGATATGGGCGAGGCTAGTATGATTCTTGGTCTCAAGCTGACTCAGTCAGCTGAGGGAATAACGTTATCACAGTCTCATTATATAGAGAAATCTATACTTGAGAAATATGGTTTTTCCATGGTTTTCTACCTTGTAAATCCACACTAAGGGGAATTTTAACAAACACCTTATCACCATTTAGTTCAGGAGAATGATATTCAAATTTCATTCGATCATGAACTTTTGGCTTAGCAATTTCTACCCATTCTCTCCCAGAGATCTCTTTAACAAATTTACTTGGCTCCGCATTTTGTGAATTAAGATGAGATTTCACCAAGTCTTCAGAATCAACAAACCCAGTCGTGGCTTCTAAATTTGGAATTTCACCAATATTATTCCCCCCCCCCACCAGATCTGTGACCTGTATGTATCGTAAGTATAGGTTCCAATCCATTGTTTCCCATTGTTGGCGACCCAGCTAACTTCAGACCTTCCTTTGCCGAAATCAAACTCTCACCCACTGGAATTGTAGATTCCTCCATCATAATATCAGCTAACCTAGTCTTTGAATTGTAGACCTTCCTTCAATCGCCTTGCTTCCTCCATTAAACCTTCAATTTGCTTATCATTCATATTGACAATCGAATTACTATCCTTCTTCTTCATATTCGAATTCAACCCATACGTCCGAGTTCCATCTTTACCCGAATAAGGGCCTGTTCCTCCATCGCTATTCAAGTTTTTTTCTATCAAATCTATTGTGGGAGTGTGTAGGGGCATTTTAGATGCAAGAAAACAAAGAAAATCAGAAAAAAAAAATTAATGCAAAATTAAGGATTTTTAATAAATCGCCAAAAAGAGAAAAAAGGGGGCTAGAGAGAAAACTCGATGCATCTTTTTTTTTTTTTGGGTTTAAGGTTTATTGTTTAGGAGATTTCCTGGTGTACTTGAGGGGTACAGTGATGCAAGTTGGATAGCTAAGAAGTCTGGTTCCAATGGAGTGATTGGATACGTGTCACCTTAGTAGGTGGAGCAATATCCTGGAAGTCGACCAAACAGACTATAGTAACTCGGTCTACTTTTGAGGCTGAGTTGTGTGCACTTGATGCCACGGGGACGGAGGCTGAATGGTTACACGGACTTATGTTCGTGATACCTGTAGTAAGTAGACCGCTTCCTGCGATTGCTATTCATTGTGATAGTAAAACAACTATCGACAAGATTAGCAGTAAAAAGTATAATGCTAAGACAAAGAGGCACATCCAAGTTAGACTAAAGTCTATAAGGGGTTTAGTGTCTGATAGGATTATAGCTGTAGAGTTCATAGGAACTCAAAATAATATAGCTGATCCTTTGACTAAAGGACTGGAACCTGCAGTGGTCCTTAAGTCAAGGTTGGGGATGGGGCTGTCAACCCATAATAGTTCATCATCAGTGGGAACCCAATACACATGAGAGGAGATCCCTTGAAGTGTATTCAATGTGGTAATAACAAGCTGTAAGGATGAATTGGTAGTACCTTTGCTACATAGATGATACTGTTGTATCTGAGTCTATCCCCTGTAAACCTAGAAGGTACTGACGCTACTAGTAAGCAAGAGTTATTATAACTCTGAATAGGGTCAAGTCATTCGACGAGATGGTAGCAGTACATCTCTGGAGATGCCCAGCTAAGCGAATGTAATTGTGTGGTCGCAATTAGAGGAAAGGATTATTCCTTGAAGCATTCGACGAACAGGATCGAGACAAGACCATTAATGTCTCAAAGCCGTAGATTGGCACCATAGCCTTTGACTTGTCGTCGTCTATGGAACATGGTTACACCAAACGGATTAAGATTCAAGGTGAAACATTCCATCTGAATCCGGTAGCCATCGAAGTAGGGGACTCAGGAGGGTTCAAACCCGGAAGGGTACCGACTCTGAAAAACAAGTCATGATGAAAAACCTGAAGCATTTCTGTATGGATTTGTGGGGGATTGTTAGAAAATGGAGTTTTTGGAGCATAATTATTTTATGTTCTTGATGTTAATTCCGGATTTTAACGATTGGAAATTGTTCCTTGCTATGAGGACTTAAATTTTCATATATGGTTCTAAGTAATTTTCTTAGTGAAATCCATAGAGAAATGGAGTTGAAGTTGGTAGCTTGAAAGAGCTTGAAAATGAGAATGTGTATTTGTCCCACATTGAAATAAATAAAGGGGGTTGATGGCTTTATATAGAATCACACACATGGGTAATGTACAACTACTAAGGTGTATGATGGTGCATGGTGTTACTGTGTGCTTCACGCGCACACACACACGCGCTGCCGCCGCCTCGCCACGTCACGTCTCGTCTCGACTCGGGTCGGCTCGGTCGAAGGGCGATTTGGGCGAATGTCTCGGCGTACGCGAGGCGACCTGGGCGAGGGATTTTATTTATGTGTTTAAATAATATTTTAATTATAATAAATATATATATTAATTGGGATCAGTACTTGGAATAATTCATGTGGAACTGGTCAGACATCTAATACTGATGGGCCATGATGATCAAATACTGATGGGTCAGGTCAGAATTTGATTATATATATATATATATTCTGATTAATTTAAATAAAACTGAAATGTGTGGATAAAATATAACGTAACTGTTACGATTTATTTAATTGAAAATTAGCTGTTACAGCTGTTTTGATTTTATTAAATCGACCGTTTCATTCTTATTAAATGGAATGGGGGTTACAATATTGATGAGGGTGGTATCAGTTACGTTTGGCCTCTCCTATAAATAGAGAGCTAAGCAGCTGATTTTATTGATATAGACCACACCCTACATTCTCTTCTCCTCTCTACACTCTTTTCACCCTCCTGTCCGTAGCTTCTCTATGCTTGTGAGTTGTGTGGGTTTTTCTGGCGACTGAGGTGCTAGTCGAAGTTGAGCTTTTTGATTTACTGTGATCATATAGCTCGGAGCTGTTTTATCGTGGAAGAATATTGCCAGCATCTTGACACAGTGTAAATGGGGGCAATTATCTCTTCAAGAGCAGTCAGGACTTCGAGCAAGGTCTGACGACTCAGCTGGTTTTTCTACTTGATTGATATACTGTTATAGCTATGGCTACTGGTATGTCTTCTTTCTTTCCTTCGTTCTTACAGTTACTGATATGCATGTTTTATACCTTCGTGTTTTGTTTCGTCGACTGTTTGCTTGGCCTTGACTTGTCAATTCGATATATAACTGCCTCTATATTGCTGTTTTAATCATATTTTCCAACACAGACGAAAAGCAATTATCACCAAATTTAATTACCAAAAACTTGCTTTCACTTTGGTACTTAAATTGCAAGAATATTAGTACTACTATAAGTTCTTGGAATGGATGACAATACATTGAACCCCAAGCCAAAATGCATACACGATACAACTGTAGTTCTGTGCAAAAATTATTTGATTCGTTGCCCATTTTTCAACCATATTTCTCAATAATTTTAACCAATTTTATTTCGTTTTAGACTTCTATTCATATAACCTAAGGGTGTCATTAATATTATGCATAATATATATTAAAAAATACATATATTATTATAAATATTCTACTTTTTTTAACCAAACTCAAGCTTAACGTACAAGTCAAACTCGAATATAACCTAAGGGTGTCATTAATATTATGCATAATATATATTAAAAAATACATATATTATTATAAATATTCTACTTTTTTTAACCAAACTCAAGCTTAACGTACAAGTCGAACTCGAACCGAACTCGAGTCGGAAGACCTTAAAAATTTGGTTCGGTTCGTTAAGGTTATCGAACAGCTAATGTTGTTCGAAGGTTATCGAACATCTAATGTTGTTCGAACTCGTGTTCGATAAGATATCGAACGAGCTTATCGAACACGAACTTGGACGAACTCAAACGAGCTTAACAAACAATTCGGTTCGTTTACAGCTCTAAATTGATAAGGAGACAGATATCTTCGCAATGGCAATAGAGGTACGGAGCACCACAATTCATCCAAGTTCTATATTAACCCAAAGTAACAGGCTAATACCAAAAAAACACCATGTTTCAAAAGCATCTTGAAATTCTTGTTTGGATGATAAAAATCGATATCAGTTTCTCCGTACACTTCTCTTAAGTGAGAGGATGAGTTCAGAAATATTGCAAGACAAAGATACAATATAGTTTACACAAAATGCCAGAAACCAAATCATGGACATCTATTTTTCCTTTTATTTCTGAAAACTTAAAGAGGAGGAGCTAAAGAAGGTGTCACTCCAACTGCAGAGCTCAGTCAAAGTTAAACCACTCAATAGCCCCAATAATCATTTCGGATTTCATCATCAAACTTCTTCTTTAGCTCTGGATGCTTGGCAAAGTATTCATCTGCAGTCATGGTACTGAGCTTCTTCTGTAATAATAGAAAAGCTTATGTGAATAAAAAAATAAAAATAAAGACCACCAAAAATTTACATAACAAGTAATCTGTCCGAAACATTTGAACAGCACTTGCAAGATGAGTTAGCAAAGTTACATCAAACATAACTGCAAGCTTAAGTGTGCTTTTCCACCAAGAATACCAAATTTTAAGCTAAACTACTACTCGTACCTTTAGTTCCTGCACATCAGCAATTTCTTTTTCTAGTCTTTCGGACTCCTTCAGAGATTGCTGTTCTGCTTCTTTCAATTCTACCAACTGTTAAGCCGAAAACAGCTTTCAGTTAGAAATTCATCCCATAATCTAAAGACCACAAGAATGCAGGTGATCCAATATTAAACTTTCAGACAATTAGTTTATCTTGAGGATGAAATGACATCATTAACTTTTTATGTAGCTTAATGTTTACAAATTCTGCCATAGTTTCTAACATTGTCTAAGAACCTGTACAGGAGTTAATTGTATATTTTAATTTTTCACTTTTCTGAACAGAGCATTTTTCATCTAAGCTGGAAAGGTTTAAAAGATCTGTTTACACATGTCATCATGCTGAGAGGGACAAGTAAAATAACTAAAGACTGAAGCCCATTTTAAAAAATAGGACTAACCAGTTGATCAAACTTGGGTCTGTATTCTGGAGTTACTTCGTCCACGTACTTTGGAATTTTAACGTCTGAATAGCAACAACAATCAGTTCCAGTCAAAAATTCCAAAAACAACATATTTAAGTTATCTTATTTCAGTAGAAACAAGGCAGCATAAAAAGCACAGTACAGCAATACCATAGAATTACTACATATCAACGACCTCAATGCACAAGCATTTATATCTATTCATACATATGTGAATGCCAAATATAATATTTCCAGGCAGTCAATAAATTAACCTGCCTCGGATCCTCTCTCAAATTTAGAGTGAGAATCAGACTACCTGGAAAATTCAAAATCCTCACAGCCGTCTTTATGAAATCAGATAGAAGTCAAAGCTATGAAAGATTTTTGGTTAAAACAGGCAAGCAAAGTTGAAATCTGAAACAACTTCCACAAGTTGCGCTAAATGATATATTGTAACAAGAAAATTCAAACAAATAATCAACTAGACCTTTCCTGGAATTATCAAACTACCACAATAATTTATAGAAGCCACCCACAAGGATGTCTCTTGCTCTTTTCTTTATCAAAGTTGAATTTTATCAAGACCGTAAAAGATGCGGAAACAAATTGGAAAAACAATACAAAATTAATCAAGCACATTTATAAAAAGTAACGGGTATCACACAAACCACTGGATATGTTCATCAAATGCATGAACATATTAGACAAATCACTGGATAGGTGTTGGAAAGTATAGTACTCTTATCTAAGAGGACCACACACACACACACAAGTCGTCCTCTTCAAGGTCATCTTCTGAGAAGTATTAATGATGCGAAAAAAATAGAATGCAAAGTTGGGGAGCTATAGATATATAGATGATAGATATCGGGATCCCTCAATCAAAAAATATTTGGAACTTATAACAAAGAAATGAAGGAAATAATAAAACTAATTAGTAAATAGTAGAGAATTAGAACATACTGTCATATGCTTCCTTGTACATGTCAACCAAGCGGGAGCCAATTCCCTTCCTGTAGTATTCCCAATCCACAGGTTCTGGTTCCTGCACAATAATCAGCCAAAGAACACATCAGTATCACATTAAACATTTAAAGAACTAAGCCAGCTGCTTTTTAAGCTATCATTCACTTATTTAGGTGGGGAGGAAATCAAGTCCGAGTCTGATAGACTACTAATTTTAATTTTTAACCAAAGTACCCAAGACAGTAAACTGAAATACAGGCAGCTAATACCAACACTCGATGCCAGATTCTGAGACATATCACCCTTTTTACTTAAGACCAATTAGTGGCAGAAATTCTGGACGATATACTACAAAAATCCTTATGCAACGGAGAAGGAAAATTTCTGTTTCATGTTTTCTTATACATAATTGAGACTAAGAATTGCAAGAATGGGATGCCTCATACAAAAATTAAACTAGTTAATCCATCCAAACAAAAATGTAATAGGTCAAAAAAGACTGAAGACAATACATTCAATAAAGGACATTAGTTAACTAGGTAAATTTTTTTCTACTCTCATCGATAAATGATAAATTTATCTGAAGATATGTGATCAATGCTTTGCGTGACAATGAGAATACCACCATTCCATCATATTACTATCGATCATTTCTCACAACTTGTCAACAGTATATTAACATCCAGAAAACACCACAAACACTTTCTTAATTATCTTATCCTTCCATTTTTGCTGATTGCTATTGTAAATTATAAACTGCAGAAACTTAATACCCCTGCTTTTAATAAACAAACAACATTTCCAAACCGTATCCGTAAAGCTAAGGTGAATTTCCCCAATACATTTACGTAACCTTTACTTCCACTACTACATATCATCAAACAACATTTTCCGCATCATATCCGTAATGCTAATGCATCTCCATCCATATACACACCTCCAATTTCACTACTACAGCATATAAACAAAAAACATCTCCAATTCAAAAACATCACACCTCATTTCCCAAAGCAACCTCACAAAAACCCAATCACATTCACTCACAAACCCTAACAATCACATCAAACAAAACCTAAATCACAGTAATCACAGATCTAAAAAATCAAACCCTAGAAATGCATAAAAACCACAAAATATAATAAAAATGAGTAAAATAATGATAAATAGATTAATACCTGACTAAACTTAGTTTGAAGAGTGGTGTTGACTTCATCGAAAGCACGACGAAGAGAATTAAACTCCTTACGAGCTTCATCGGAGACCAGCATCTTCGCCATACCATCCCAATCGATGGTCTTCGATGCCTTGAAAGCTATATCTGTTACTTTCTTCACTGGTCCACTCATTTTTTCTCAATCTATACGTACAGGCTCTCTGTATGTATATTTTCTCTCTCTCTCTCTAGGAATGAAATGAACCCCTCTCTTACTTTCTCTCTCTAGAAACAAGATGATGATTGGAAAAACGCAAACAAATAGGTGAGGATGTGCACACTGGGCTACTAGTATAAGTTGGTATAAAAATTAATTGGCCCAAGTGTTGTGGGCTTGTTTTGGGCTTTTGATGTATAATATGGCCGATTAGTGATGGATATTTTATTATAATACATATTTTCACATTTACTTTTTTTACGATTATATTTTTTAGAAGTTAATCTTTGGAAGCTCAAGCCAACTCATATTAATAATTTTATTTCTTAAAGTACATACAGTAATTGTATTATTCGAGTTTGGAAGAACAATATATTGATTTTTATATTTTCCAATATGTTATTCTAAAAATTTCTTTACTCAATTTCATCTTGCTGGAGCCTAGAAAGCAATTTGGATTTTTTTTTTTAACTGTGGCGAAAAGGTGAGTTCAAAGGGAATTTGAGATTTATAAGGCGCAAACAAGATTTAAAGCGACCGAAACATCCCTTAGATGCTGCATGGTAATATTATAACAAAAAAAAATGGTAAAATTGATTTCTTACATGAAATAAAATGTTTTCCAGAGCTGCTTGTTGCGGTGTTAGATATAGAAAGAATGGAACAGAGTAGATGGATACGTTAGTAGGATTTAGGATTTCAGGCAAACCAAAAAAATTTCTTTTCAACCCGTAGCAGGCAAGACTTAATATTCCAACTTCATTAACTACAAATTGAGAGAACAATTCAAACTAGTACATTTCCATCGTGAATATGCAGCAACAGACAAAAAAAAAAAAAAAAAAAGAAAAACTAGAATATGACGGAAATATCGAACAAAGAAATGAGGCCTACCAACCAGCAATTCCTGATCACATCAAGATATAACAAACTTAACAGGAGAATAAGCATCACATGTAATTCATTGTCCACACCTATGCCACATCAAATACAAACCATAGATAAAAAGTTGTAGGTCAGACCCAAGGCACCAGTTGGATGTCGTTGTAAGAGTTCTATATAGAGTATCTCACGGAATCTAGGTGCTGAAACTTAGCAAGCTGTGAAAGAGTTAGTGAATTGTGCTCTTCTTAGCAAAGGAACCCTTTTCTAGGGAAAAGTCTTGTATAATGAATCACCACCACGTACGAAACCTCCAAGTTTAGGATGGCGAACATTGTTATACTTGCGGCAATAATAGCAGCCATTGGTTTTATCTCCTGTTTCATCTCCTGCAAGACAAATGCATAGATTTACCAAAAGGAGCCCTTAATCTTGATCAGCGATGGACAACTAAACAAATCAACAAGCAAACCAAAATAAACATGCACCTAGTAGCAGTAAGAGTAGAATAAATCAAATGACCACTTATATATTAAATAAAAAACCTCGATGGGCAAACAAACACAATATGCAAGCCAAAAAAACATGCACCTAGTAGCAGTAAGTGATAAATCAAATCACATGACCACTTCTACATGTAAAAAACAAACCTAAAGCTGAGTCTCTTGGATGCAAGCGTACACAGCGCTTACAAGAAAGAACCTCGCCAGTACTTGTCAGTTCAGCAAAAAACAACTCGGGAGCAACATCAACATCAGTCTCCTTGGCCGTGAAGTTGACATGAAAAAGTAAGCATGTAGGCAGGATCACCCGTGTAATGAAACCCGGCTCCAGCATTTCACAGCTTCCATGCTATAAATTTAAGGCCAAGAAAAACAGAACAGAAAAAAAGATCAAGAAAATCCAAAAAAATGGCGATTAATTTAAGGAAAAGCAAAATAATACTATCATTCAGAAGAAAACTGACTGTTTTTCGGCTGAAGAACTTTATGGCTTCAGTTGCATATGGCGTTGCATCGTCAACTGGTTCCGATGTGTACTCATGTTCCTTCTTGGATTCACGATCCTGGGCATTGACAACTTGTTTAAGCCTGCAATTTTTGATATTAAACCAAAATCACTAAAAAGTTTGAGAAAATCAAGACCATTTAAATTTAATTCAATTTATGATAAAGTGGTGTCAAGAAAGCATGGGCGGACACAGGGCTGGGCTCTGGTGGGTTCCAGCCCGGGTCAATTTAGCCGGCAAAATTTTTTTACTTGTAATATGTGATTTACAAAATGGTTCAGCCCGGTCCATTTTAATCTCTTAGCCCGTCTTAGCCCATCCCATTTTCATACAGTTGATTAACAGGTCACACTCGTGCAGATTACGTTGGTCCATAGTAAAAAAAAAAAATTTGTAGTTCACTTATATATGTTTAGCCCAGGTGGATGCAACATCCTGGGTCCGCCCCTGCAAGAAAGCATGCCTGAGTTTAGTTTAAGATCCATTTGGGAAATCACAACCCCTACCTGATTCCCACCCTATGGCTCATAAACAAAGCATTCACCAAGATAGGACAGGAAAACAAATACTGTACATGGCACACTAAGGAAGCAGAGAGCTTGGTCTCCTGGATGAACGCTGGCGGGGATAAGGACAAGTTTAGTACTCGGGTATGTTTATCATCGTAAACTTATGCGGCAATTGCTTAGAGCATCTTCAATAGAGGTTGCCAAGAGGTTGTCAAGTCCTATGTGGCATGGCATTCTTGGTTGCCCACCTATTGGAGTGTCAATGTTGCCAAGAAGTTGCCCACTAAAGTTGCCAAAAGTTGGCAACTTCCCTATTTAGTTAAAACACATACAACACCTCAAAAATGTATTTAATTTTATCCTTTTTTATATCTCCCATATTTTAAAAGTATTTATAAGACAATACAAAATTAATGTATGGGACCACATTGGCAACTTTTAAAGTTGCCACCTATTGGAGTAGATTTGTAACAAAAGTTGCCAACAATGAGATGGAGGAAAGAAGAAATAAAAAAGTAATATATATGATGATGTGGTAGAAGTTGGCAACTATATTGGCAACCTCTATTGGAGATGCCCTTAGGGGTCAAAACCAAAATGCCCAATGGGATAAGACAACAAGGGTTATTAAAATATGCAAACATCGACTATATCAATTGGCATATAAATCAAACCCAGGAAGCTAATAGCAGGTGATCCCAGTATAAATAAAAGGCAGAAAAACCAATCAAAATAAGGGTACAAAATTTGAAAACTCAATCACGTGGGGATTTCAAAAACCCAACTCCAGATCCATAATGTATCAGAGACAGATACATAGCTTGTGGAGTATGTTTGGAGGACAGTGGAGCTAAATAAAAGATTCAAATAACTACTTACGCGGGTAAGTGCTTTTCCTCATTGCTCAGCTTGATGCCACATATGTCTTCAATTGTTTTGTATAGTTTATCACCGCCACGTATGTAACATCCCAGTCCCACATCGAGTAGATTTGGTACATTAGTTCAGTATATAAGCAAAAGTACTACTAATTGCACCAACAAATCATGATCTTTTGGGGGCCCGTGGTGGGCTTGTGATTTTCCCAAGTTGGTTGTATTTGGGCCAGTTTACTTTGGCTTATTTCGGATTCGGAACCGGGACTCGACCCGATTTTTGAAAAAGGCTCGGGATTTGACCCAGGTTGTCACATATGATATCAGAGCCGACTCTCGAAAGCTTGATTCGTCAAGTTGCCGGAGGTGGGGACACGAAAGCTGGTGGTATTATCCCACAATGTACAGAGATCCGGAGGTGGGGACACGAAGCCAGCCGGTATTATCCCACAATGGCTAGAGAGGAACGATCTTGGACCTATGGGATATCCGTTCGGCCTGACGAGGACGTCAGGAGTTTAAGTGGGGGAGTTTGTAACACCCCAGTCCCACATCGAGTAGATTTTGGACATTAGTTCAGTATATAAGCAAAAGTACTACTACTAATTGCACCAACAAATCATGATTTTTTGGGGGCCTGTGGTGGGCTTGTGGTTTACCCAACTTGGTTGTATTTGGGCCAGTTTACTTTGGCTTATTTCGGATTCGGAACCGGGACTCGACCCGATTTTCGAAAAAGGCTCGGGATTTGACCCGGGTTGTCACAACGTACAAATCCTCCACCTTCCGGATAATAAACATTGTTCAATTTGCGGCAATAATAGCAGCCGTGTAATTTATCTACATCCCCTGCAAGACGAATTCGTAGAGTTACCAAAAGCAAGTAGCTGGCAAATGACAAGTCAACAAGGCAAGCAAAAGGAGTGAACCTAATAGTAGAAAGACACAGATTCAATCACCTGACCACATATCGTCATGTGAAAAAAACAAACCTGAAATAGAGTTTAGTGGCCCCAAGGATACACAGAGCCTGACAAAAAGAACCTCGCCAGCACTAGGACTTGTGATATCGGCAAAAAACAACTCCGTTGGAGCATCAGTGTTCTTAGCCTCAAAGTCGACATGGTAAAGGAAGTAATTCCCCAGGCAAACAGGTGTAAGAGAACCAGGCAACACCAATTTATAAGTTTGACCTGAATTTTGGTTATAGGACTTCAAGGCTTCAGTTACATAGGGCATAGATGGATCATGAGCTCGTTTTCTAATGGTCGTCCACTGGGGTTTCTTGGGTAACTTGAATTGGGAAACTTGTTTACCGCTACAATTTCAGAAAATAAAACCAAAATTAGATAAAAGTTTAAGCAGATTAAGAGCATTCAATCCAGTTTACAATAAAGAGAAATGTGTGAAGAAAGCATGCATGTGCAAGTTGATAATTCATTTCGGAAATCACGTACAGCACCTACCTAGGGTTGAGCATGGTTTTCCAAAAACCGACCAAACCGAAAATTTAGGTTTTTTCCCGGTTTGGTTTGGTTATGATTTTATATTTTTAAAAACCGAAAATTTTGGTTTGGCTTAGGTTTCACTAACTTACCCATCCGATTAAACCAACCAGACCATCAAATCGTATAAAAATATTATATATATATATATTATATATATATATATATATATATATATTGTATTTTTCGTGTGGTTATTTCTTCAACACATTTATAGACTATAATATTATATGCCTTAACCATGCTTACGTGTGTGCATGTGTGTTTTGTATTTTGTTAGATTTATAGTGGTTAACTTGTTTTATTCATATCAAAAACCAGTTAAAAGAAGAAAGTACCAAGAAGCTATATATAAGACTTTTGAGACTTATTTTATTATTTAATGAAAATATTTGAGGAGTATAATTTATTTTATAACTATTTTTGATGATATTTTGTGCTACTATTTGTGCATTTATTTTGTTGGCTCTTTTAAAATAAAATTGAATCTTGTATTTAGTGTTGGAGAAAATAAATAACATCAAGTATAAATATATATTTTATAACGGTTTTAAACCGAAACCGATCAAACCAAACCGTTATAATTTGGTTGATTTTTTTAAAATGATATGGTTTTTGGTTTGGTTATGGTTTGAAAAATTAAAAACCCAAAATTTATGGTTTGGTTGGTTTGACGGTCCCAAACCGCCCGATGCATACCCCTACACCTACCTAGGGACGTATCTATGAATTCCGGACAGTGTAGGAAAAAATAAAATGTACAATTAGAATCATTCACAAGCTTAAGTCAATACAAAAAAGTTTAGCAAATACGAACTTCATTATAGACATTAGTTTTTACTCTTCATAAAAGAACATTTATCAAAGACATTCGATCAAACATTTTATCTGCATCAAAAACTATCCTGAATAAAAACAATACTCCTTCTGTCCCTCTCATTTCTTTACACTTTCCTTTTTGGGACGTTCCACCAATTATTTACATTACTAAAAATATTAACTTTTAACAATAAAATACATTATTACATCAACTACTTCACTCCACTTTTCAACATTTTACACTATTACACCCACTATTTAACTTATTTTAACAATAAAATCACTATTACACCCAGTACTTCATTTATTTTAACAATATTACACCCATTATCCTTGGTCTCCGTGTCCAAAATACTCCAAACACAATGTAAAGAACCTGGAGGGACGGAGGGAGTAACTAATACGCAAACCCAAAATCAATAGAACAATAATAAAATAATATGCTGGTGAAACTAGATAGATAATTACCGATTAGAGGCAATATATGAAGAAGAAGAAGAACGGCCGGTGGTCGATTCCCTCCCGGAACGTAGAACAACCATAGTCGTAATGTGTACTCAAACCGACTAACTTACTACTGATACTAACTACTATGATAGTTGTCAAAGGGGTGAGTTTTCGAACCTGAATTTACACCCTTGTGCGGCCTGCCCTTGAAGCCCAGCACCAAGAACAGTCAGCCTTCGAGAGAGGTTGTCACCAAGCAACCCGTCAAAACCAAACACAGCGGAACATTTAACCAAAAATGCAACACAGGAACCACGTGTGTGGAGGTGTGTCTAATTACCAAGCAAATGTAAACACACACACAATTTACAGGCACCAAGCCCAACCTTTGTATTACCCAGAATATAAATGATACAATATGCTCACAGACTTTCTCTACTGCCTAGCATAGAAATATTACAAGTGCAGAATAATACATGAACCTGTACAACCAATAGAGAATACAAATATATAAATGCCTATCTCTATTTTTCCAGCCTGGTCCCATGCACAACAAGCCAATCAGAACCCAGCACCCAATTACTTGGCAGTTACTAGCAGTTACCAATATTTGAATTGCTTCCAACTACATTTCCCACCATTCCTTGAGCCACAACTGCAAGGTAGTTATCCAAACCACTCCTTTTATGCATTTCCCAGCAAATATTCACAATATATATCACATATATAAATCACCCACATGTGCCCACGTTTTTGACTTTGCCTTAGTCATATTTGGACTCCCAACTTAGCTTCCAGCCTTGTGTTGCCCATATAAAACCACCCAGCAAGCCAACAAACTCAGCCAACCATGTCTGAACCAACTTGGCACCGCTGCCCAAACGGTGACCCATGCTGCTAGCATCAACCCGTGAAGCCACCCCGCAGCCAATAGCCAAAGCCATCCCAGGTGAAGCCGCACCGCTCGGCTCCAAAAATGTTTTCCAGCCAAAGAGTCTTACAAACCCTCCCACACTTTGAGTTTGATGCCCTCATCAAAACATAAACCATTCTGAGACCATATATCCATGTAGCAAACCAACGCCCCAAAACCAAGGCTGCAATTCCGTCTGCGGTATGCCACTGCCCCGAAACCAACTACCATAAGCTGATTAGATTAACCTCCAAAACCTTACCCCCATTGTCACCACAACCTGATGACCTTGTGTAGACGCCCAGCCGCCCACACACCAATTTCCATTCTGACTTAAGTTCCAGCAGCGCCCCCAACCTTTGGAGACATTGACTTAGGCCCAACCAGAAAACCATCAAGTTCAGCACTATAACCAGAAGAGTCGCCAGCCTTTGGCTCGATCCCACAAACCACACTGCCAACAACCACCTGTAGAGCCCCCAACTTTCTGACTTTCTTTTTGCCCTTATCAACTTACATAGGAACAGCCTTAACAAAACATGGACATGCCTCATCCATGATCATAATCCCACCATAACGCACCATAACAGTACTACTAGTCATGATAAAGAAATCCATCCCTAGGATGCAATCAAAATCATCTAAGGCAACAACATGAAAAGTAAAGTTACCTTGCCAATCACCAATTTTCAAGTCCACACTTGAATAACCCCAAATTTTCTGCACCTCAGCATTAGCCATCTTAATCTTACTCGAACATGATTCCAACCTCAGTCCAAGTTCATCAGCACATTTACCCCCAATGAAACTATTAGTAGCACCCGTGTCCACCATAGCCATCACTGTTTTCCCATTCACTAAGGCCTTGACATACATTAACCCATCACCATCAACAAATTTTTCAGTCCTTAGTGTAACCAAACGCATAGGATTCGCCCTTGCAAAACCCGCTTCATTTTCCTCATTATCTCCAGCATTCTCTTCTTCAACAGAAAGAGCATTCTGTCTCTCTTTCTTGGGACATTGTCTTGCAAAATACAGCCCTCCACATATGAAACAACCTTTGTCACCAACACCTTGAGACTTCTTATCACCCTTGGCATCACCAGTGCCGTTTTTCCCACTGTTCTTCTTGTTTCTGCCCTCATCCTTGTGATTCTTTCCATCGTTTTTACCCTTCTCAGTTTCAGAACCAGCATGCTTGTAGTCAACCAAACCATCAGCAGCGGCCACAGCAGTCGGCAAGTCCTTCACAGCCTGCCTCCTCAATTCTGCCTGCGCCCAAGGTTTGAGTCCAGCCAAGAAATTGAACAACTTATCCTCATCCGACATGTTCTTTATATCCAACAACAAAGAACTGAATTCCTTCACATAATCTCGAATAGTTCCCGTTTGTCTGAGATTTCTTAAACTCTCTCTAGCAAGCCAAGAAGCATTAAGTGGCAGAAATTGCTCCTTAAGTTCCTTCTTCAACGCCTCAAATATGGTTATTGTCGGCCTGTCCACACTCGCATCACCATCAGTACGAGTCCGCCACCACAATTTTGCATCGCCAACCAAGTACATACTTGTGATTGAAACTTGCTCCCTTTCATCAATATGAGCAGCCATAAAATATTGCTCCATATCCCACAAGAAATTCTCCATATCCTTCGCAACCCTTGCGCCACCATATGACTTTGGTTCTGGAATTTTCACACTCAGATGGCCCTCCCTAGAACCACCAGCCAAACTGCTCGCCACAGCCCCCTTCATGATTGCAATTTCATTCCCCATCGTTCGTAACTGATCCCCAACATTCTTAGATGAAGTAGCCGTTGTTGCAAAAAAATCCGTGAATTTGCCATCACTTGCAGCCATGAACGCAGCAACCATCGTTTTGAATTCATTCAAGTCATCCCTCAAAACTTGAATCTGATTTGCCAAACAAATTTCATCAGCCGACAAAGGCGTGCCCACAAATTCCTCAAGCCTTGCCAACCTTTCACCAGTAGAATTTCCTCCAACCATGATTCCGTATTAACCCACGAACTTACAACGAAGCTCTGATACCAGTTGTCACAGGGGTGAGTTTTCGAACCTGAATTTACACCCTTGTGCGGCCTGCCCTTGAAGCCCAGCACCAAGAACAGTCAGCCTTCGAGAGAGGTTGTCACCAAGCAACCCGTCAAAACCAAACACAGCGGAACACTTAACCAAAAACGCAACACAGGAACCACGTGTGTGCAGGTGTGTCTAATTACCAAGCAAATGTAAACACACACACAATTTACAGGCACCAAGCCCAACCTTTGTATTACCCAGAATATAAAGGATACAATATGCTTACAGACTTTCTCTACTGCCTAGCATAGAAATATTACAAGTGCAGAATAATACATGAACCTGTACAACCAATAGAGAATACATATATATAAATGCCTATCTCTATTTTTCCAGCCTGGTCCCATGCACAGCAAGCCAATCAGAACCCAGCACCCAATTACTTGGCAGTTACTAGCAGTTACCAATATTTGAATTGCTTCCAACTACATTTCCTACCATTCCTTGAGCCACAACTGCAAGGTAGTTATCCAAACCACTCCTTTTATGCATTTCCCAGCAAATATTCACAATATATATCACATATATAAATCACCCACATGTGCCCACGTTTTTGACTTTGCCTTAGTCATATTTGGACTCCCAACTTAGCTTCCAGCCTTGTGTTGCCCATATAAAACCACCCAGCAAGCCAACAAACTCATCCAACCATGTCTGAACCAACTTGGCACCGCTGCCCAAACGGTGACCCATGCTGCTAGCATCAACCCGTGAAGCCACCCCGCAGCCAATAGCCAAAGCCATCCCAGGTGAAGCCGCACCGCTCGGCTCCAAAAATGTTTTCCAGCCAAAGAGTCTTACAATAGTCTACTACGGACGTTTGTCCGATCATATAAACTTTAAATTTAAATTCAAATATTTTTTGGATTTTACGAAAATAAATTTAAATTAAATCGAAATTTAATATCTAAATTTAAGTTTAGATATCTAAATTAAATCGATAATATATTACATATAGTATCATTTATGATTAAAACCAAAAAGGAGCGGGAAACGTATGGTAAAATTCGAATTCTATTCTGACTCAGGTATATGGACTATTTAATGGCCGAGGCCCGAGACCACCTAAGTCTATAATTCTTTGATCCTTCTAATTTCTACATGTTGGGGAATAGGGTGATGACTTGGATTTTTCTGAAGTCGTGTGAACACTTTCAGATTGAAGTTATTTGTGGTTCACCCAAATAATTCAATCGGATAAAATCAGAAATTCTGCAAGAAGAGAGAATGTGTTTTGTTGTGAATTTCAAAATGAACCCATACTGAAAATGATCAATGCAACACCTATATATAGATGTCAACAGATGCGTCTTTTGCCAATAAACACATCTTAAGATGTGTCTTTTGCCAACAGACACATCTCATTCCAACAGTCATGTCTAATGCTAACAGACACATCTCAAGATGTGTCTTTTGCCAACAGACACATCTCATTCATCTCATTCTAACAGATTAGTTTGATGTCAATAGAAATGTCTCATAAGCAATAATATTGAAATCATAACGAACTCGAACAGAGCATGCACTCCGCACTCTCCCGACTTGTTCGATGTAACATTACGATTACATTGATCAACTAGTCAATCCAATTACACTAAAATATCCAACAATCCTCCCCCATTTCAGCATAATCCATGATTAACTAAACAAAATCACAACAAACAACAAACTTATGCATAAATGAAATATCGTGACGACTGAATTTCACATTAGTATATTATACATTCCAAATATTCGAATACCAAGGTGTCACTATGGATTGAACCTTCGTTATTCATAGTGAATACATGAAGATAATATACACATAAATTTACATTCTCAAATGTTCTTACTCGACACTATATTTTACTAGCCTAGTGTCCAATCCTTCTTAAGCATATCAAAGCCAAGTCCAAGCTTCTTGAAGCGGCTAAACTTCATGCTCAAATAGGTAGTTCTTTTATTCTCGCACCTGCATATGCAATTTTTCAAAAGAACTATTAAGAAGATAAACTTCAACCTCCTCGACTTGCAGGTCTGAACACATACCTTAGGATGACAATACTAATGTGTTCCAATCTCTAGATGTTAAGCTTTCCACATTGAATTCAGCACCTAATGTCATATTAGATGGGAATTGGGTATCTCAACATGAGAGGTTTTTTATGGACTTTAATCCCATCCCCACAGCCGACTTGTGCACAAGATCTCTACTCAACCCTTTGGTTAGATGATCGGCTAAATTATGTTGAGTTCTTATAAACTCCACTGATATAACACCATGCGTGATAAGCTCACGAATCATGCTGTGTCTAACACCTAAGTGTCTAGACTTGCCTTTGAACACTTGTTTGTAAGCATTAGCCAAGGCAGATTCACTATCACATCTGATAGATATGGGTGAAATCGGTTTAGGCCACAATGGAATCTCATAAATCATATTTCTTAGCCATTCAGCTTCTTTACCAGCCGCTGATAATGCCACAAATTCAGATTCCATCGTTGAATCAGTAATGCAACTCTGTTTCTTTGATGCCCAAGAGATAGCACCTCCCCCAAGAAGGAATACCCATCCACTTGTGGAAGAGTGATCTTCCTTATTGAAAATCCAACTTGCATCTGAATGACCTTCAATCACCGAAGGAAATCCAGAGTACTTGAACACTCGGTTTAAGGCTTGCCAATGATGTGAACTTGGTTTGCTAGTGTACCTACTAAGCTTTCCAACAGCATAGGCAATATCTGGCCTAGTGCTTATTATGGCATACATAAGACTACCAATAGCCCTTGAGTATTCAAGTTGAGATACTACAATACCTGTATTAGGTAGGAGTTTAATACTAGGATCAAGAGGAGTGCTAACAGGAGAACAATCCTTAAAGTTAAATCTTTTCAGAATCTTCTCAATATAATGAGATTGAGAAATTGAAATACCATTGTTCTCACGCTTGATCCTTATACCAAGAATCACCTCAGCCTCCCTCATGTCTTTCATATCAAAATTAGATGACAAGAACTTCTTGGTTTTATCCACTTGATTTTCGTCAGTACCAAAAATCAACATGTCATCCACATATAAACAAATTATAACTCCTTTACCAGAAGCATCAAATTTGCTATATACACACTTGTCTGCTTGGTTGAGAAAATAACCGTTAGACAAGACCACAGTATCAAATTTATCATGCCAATCCTTCGGTGCTTGTTTCAGACCATAAATTGATTTCTTCAATTTACACACCTTGTTCTCACAACCAGGCATAACAAACCCTTCGGGTTGTTTCATATAAATCTCTTCATCTAATTCACCATTCAAGAATGCAGTTTTCACATCCATTTGGTGAATGACAAGGTTGTGTATAGCAGCAATTGCTATTAACAACCTAATAGTGGAGGTTCTAGCAACATGAGCATAAGTATCAAAATAATCAATCCCTTCTTTTTGTCTAAAACCTTGGATTACCAATCTGGCTTTAAACTTATCTATTGTACCATCCACCTTCATTTTCCTTTTGAAGATCCATCTGTTTCACAATGCTTTACAGCCAGGGGGCAGATCACTCAATTCCCAAGTATTATTATTCATGATAGAATCCATTTCATCTTGGATAACTTCTTTCCAGAATGCAACATCCCTAGATTTCATAGCTTCGCTAAAAGTATTTGGATCCTTCTAAATAACAAAACAATATTGGTATTGATATTCAATTTCATCTCTAGAGCCTTCTAATAGATAAAGATGAAAGTCATCTCCAAAAGACTTTGCTTTTCTAGCTCTAGTGTTTCTCCTTGGTTCAGACGGTCCATACACATCTTCAGTAGAAACTGAGTTCCTACTAGAAGAATTCTGAAGCATGTCCCTTGGTCTAGGTATAGATGTAAATTTGTTTTCATCAAATATAGCATCTCTTGACTCGATAATCGAGTTCACAGATACATAGTCATTAGATTCTAACACATAGAATCTATATACTATGGAATGCTCAGCATAACCAACAAATATGCAATCTATACCTCGTTCACCCAAGTTTCTTCTTTTGGGTTCAGTGAGTCTTACAACTGCTCTACATCCCCAAACTCTCAGAAAACTCAATTTTGGTGACTCTTTATACCAAAGTTCATAAGGGGTAATCTTATTCCTCTTACTAGGAATTCGATTCAATAAATGACAGGCTGTCAACATAGCCTCACCCCAAAATCCCTCACTCAAAATCGAGTAGGATAACAAGGAATTAACCATTTCTTTCAAAGTCCTATTTTTTCTCTCTGCCACACCATTTTGATGTGGTGTATAAGGAGCCGTGGTTTGATGTATTATACCAGTAGATTGAAAATAAACCGGATCATAATACTCACATCCTCTATCAGTACGTAGATTTTTAATCATGGTACTCTGATGTAGCTCTACTTCTTCTTTATAAATTTTAAAGAAGTCAAGAGCTTCATCCTTAGCATGCAATAAATATACATAGCAATATCTAGTAGCATCATCAATAAAAGTAACTACATACTTTTTATTTCCTAATGATGGTGTAGAATGAAAATCACATAAATCGCTATGTATTAGTTCTAAAACATCATACACCCTATTAACCTCTTTAAAGGACATTCTAGTTATCTTTGTTAACATGCATGTTTTGCATTTTTCATTGTCTAAATCAATAGCAGGTATGAGACTCATTTTTGACATATCCTTTATTCTTTTGTAATGTACATGTCCTAGTCTAGCATGCCATAATTCTGGTTTATTCAAATTATTGTTAGTACTAGTAGAAGCCATGCAAGCAGATTCAACAATAAATGGAGTATTTACATTCAACATAAACATACCATTACACAAATAGCCAAAGCCAACAAAAGAGCCATGTTTTGACAATATATATTTGTCACTTTCATAAACTTTTTTATATCCACAATTGTTCAATACAACACCAGACACCAAGATGTCGTCAAAATACACACCAACTATCAACACATCCTCCTTGTCACGTCGAGTGTATACAGCATGCTCTGGGGGACAATGTTTGAAACCAAGCTTCTCCAGACAGCTGTTTAACTTTGCATACCAAGCCCGTGGCACCTGTTTCGGGCCATACAATGCTTTGAACAGTTTATATACTAACTGCTTCTGCCCTTTCTTGACATAGCCTTTTGGTTGTGCAACATAAACTTCCTCATTAATGTCCCCATTGAGGAATGCAGTCTTTACATCTAGATGATGCACTTGCCAGTTATTTTTCGCTGCCAATGCAAGTAACAATCGAACTGTTTCCAGTCTAGTAACTAGAGCATACACTTCATCATAGTCGATCCCATGCTCTTGCACATAGCCCTTTGCAACTAATCGAGCCTTGTGCTTCACAATTTCCCCATTTGCATCTTTCTTTAACTTGTACACCCACTTCAAACCAAATACTTTATGTCCATCTGGAAGCTTTGTCAATTTTCATGTGCCATTTTTCTCAATAGACTCAATTTCTTTTTCCATAGCCAATCTCCAATCTTTCTCTTTTGCTGCTTGTTCAAAACTCTGTGGTTCTTCAGCTCCCACAAACAACAATTCTTGATCCAATTCAATTTGTTCAGTATCATTGTACACATCATTAAGTAGTCTATAGCGTCGAGGCTCACCACTATCATCATACCTATGTGCACTTACACCTATCAATGGTGACTGTGACATACTCGAGCCTCCAGTATTACTGGTACCACTCACAAGCATATGTGGTGGTGTCTCGAAGTCTCTTCCCCCTGTTTCCTCACTATAAGACTTTTCTGTATCATCATTAATTAGCTCGTTTCTCTCGAAAACTTCAGGAACTGAGAAAAAACCTATAGCACAATCGTCAATTCTTTCTTGCTGCAAACTGGACCAGCCCTCGAAAACTATATCCCTGGTAACATGTATACATTTTCCCACCAGATCATAAACTCTGTACACCTTGGTGTCGGGCTCTCTACCAAGATTGATCACTTGCACACTTCTATCATCCAGTTTCTTCATGTGAACATTAGGAATTTTCATGTGTGCCAGGCACCCAAAAACTCGAATGTGACTCAAATTTGGTTTATTACCCGTCCATGCTTCATATGGCGTCTGATTTGATTATGCACGTGTTGGTAATCTATTCAACACATACACCGTGTGACGAACAGCTTCACCCCACAAAGTTGCTGGCAATCCCATTTCTTTCAGAAAGCACCGAGCCATCTCCACGACAGTCCTATTCCTGCGCTCTACAACCCCGTTTTGTTGGGGGGGTATAGGGAGCAGTGAAGTGCCTTTCAATTCTAGTGTCCTTGCAGTATGCTTTAAACTCATTTGAGTTGAATTCTCCTCCACGATCAATTCTAAACACCTTTATTTTCTTTTCGACACCATCCTCAACCTGTGCACAAAACTTTTTAAACACATTAAGAGCTTCATCTTTACTTCTTAGCATGTAAACCCACATCACTCGACTGAAATCGTCCACCAAAAGAAAGAAGTACTTGTTTCCTCCTGACGTAGTTGGTTCAATGGGACCACACAAGTCACCATGAATTAACTGTAGAGCCTTGGTTGCACTTTAAGTCGCCATGTGAGGAAAAGACTTTCGAGTTTGTTTTGAAACCAAACACCCCTTGCATACTTCTTTCGAGTTT
This sequence comes from Saposhnikovia divaricata, assembly GCA_036435485.1. NCBI lineage: Eukaryota > Viridiplantae > Streptophyta > Magnoliopsida > Apiales > Apiaceae > Saposhnikovia > Saposhnikovia divaricata. The sequence goes on along the minus strand of CM071594.1, from coordinate 44,555,573 downwards.
CTTTTGTTTTAAAATTAAGAAATCATAAGTTTCTTATTTGATGTATTAATGGTTCTTCACCTTTGTAATGCAGCATGGGTTAAGACACCTATGAAGAAAAAGTATGTGGTTACAAAAAAGAGAAAGGTCCTTAAAGTTGAGCGAAGCCATCATGAACATGGTGATGGGGGTAAGGGACAAAGGAATTGCAACCTGGAGAAGAGTGTAGCAGGTAAAACTGAATTGTCACATGAACACATCTAGAACTTCTGAGAATGAGTATGTGAATTGAATGAGTTCCGCTTTCAATTGTAGCTCTTGAAGAGGAAATCATCAGGTTAAAAGCTGAGTTGGCAAAGAAGGACGAACTCTTGAAAGCCTATGAGGCGGCGGCCTTGGCCCAAAAGCTTAGACAAAAATGTAGTGCATGCTCTCAGCAAGTTAATATATGAATATCGTGAAATTTTCAAAAATATTAATGGGTTAAAATTGTGGGTTGTTTTGAAATTATGTAATGTAGAACCCGTTTGGTATTTGCTGTTTAAAACTTTCGATGTTAAGTTGATATGTACTGTATTTGGAAAAATTAATGATAACTCTACTATGCAAGTAAAAGCTGAAAAATAGCATTTTGGTTTAAAAAGCCATTGAACTTGATATTATATTATATATTTTTTTTTTGCAAATTAACCAAGTTTTATTTTCACATAATAACTTAACAAATTCTTGTAAATTGCAGAAAAACTTATCCAACCTGGCACTTATATAAGTTGGACTGGAGTAGGGGTGTTCGAATCCATTGAAGGTTGCGGGCATCGCGAACCAGGATAAAATCGACCGTGTTATTTTTCTTTCCTTCTTTATTTTTCCGCACTCGATTTACTTGCTTACAAGTAACGAATATTAAAAGAGAAAAGAAATTTCAAAAAAGCCAAGCTCTAAATTTTAAAAAGGTGATAAACTATTCAACCCCCTCTAACTTATCTAACCCATATACGAGACCTATCATTAACGAGTCGAGTTCGAACCGAGCTCGAGCCACACATGTCAATAGCTCGTATCGAACTCATTTTATTAATGAACATTATTTTGTGTTCGAACTCGAATTCAAATTTTTAACAAATCAATTCGGAATCGAATACTTATCAAGCCGAGCTCAAACACGTTCACTAACAGCTCTAGAAGGGACATGACATTATCGAGTATTGTACAGTACGAGCTAATTTTTGGTCATTTGACACATACTTCTAGATATTATTGGGCACCTGGGTCTAACTGTGCATTGTAAGTTAGATCTGTGCAGGCAACGGGACATTGTCTTATCACGTGCTTTCACAGCAACACGCACGTGAAATAGAGTCTGTTTTACAAGACCCACCCGAGAATCCAGCATTAAGCATGTGTACTAAAACTTTCAACTTACATATATCAACACAAACAAGGCAAACTGTACCTCAAAAACAAATAGCACAAGTACATTTCAACTCCGGAAAATGTTAATGTACTTCTAAACATATAAAAGACAACCTAAAATTAACTGTAACATTGTCTACATAACATAGATACAATAACAGAAGTTCAACAATTAAATACCCCACCAGCAGGCAGGCAGGCATACAAAATATACAGCCAAGCAGGCATACAAAATATACAGCCAACCTTCAATCCAAAAAGCAAATTTATCCTTTTACATAGCAAACAAAACATAAATATCATTCTTCTTCAGCTAAAAAGTTTTTTTGTTTTTTACTTCTTTTACTGGCCTGTAGTTGAGATTAGATCTCCGCTAAAAGTGTATCCTACTAGGTTGTGCCTTCTCCATTCGGGTCTCACCGTAAGGTTCGTCGTTGTCCATCCGTTTGTTGTTTCTAAATGCAGCACAAGCAACAACATAAGCAATGACTAGAATGATCAAGACGACAATATTGATCACAGAAACCTTCCTCCAGCTCTTCTTTACGCTTGCAAGCACGCCCGCTTTGCAAGAATCACAGGAGTAGCAGAGCTGAGATTGATCATTGTTCCACTTTGTACAATCGAGGCTGTTTCCTACCAGCCCACCTCCCGCTGTCCAAACTGTCTCGTTATTATACACGTAACCACACTCTGTGGGGGGCTTGCAGCATCCAGACTACATGGAAAAGATAGAATTAAATCCTTTTAACAAGAAGGTCGATTCAATTTTCCCGTTCATGATGATAAAATACATTTGATACAGATATAGTTATTAGTTGGAAAAATACCATTCTCTATTGATTAATCACATAAGGGGCTCTTCACATGTAATCTAAATTTGAATAATAATAATAGGGGAATTGAATACACTCCTATGCATATAATGAAGTACAGTATGTAGTTTTACATCCTCCCATACCCAAACAAGAAAATCACCACATGTTCACAAATTGCTACCGACTATTTTACAGTCATCTTTTTAATCTTAATAATGAAGACATGATTACATCTTAAATTATTCTGTAACGATGCATCTATCGACATGAAAGTTTTGACCCGAAATGGGTAAACTATATGCTAGAGACTAAACTTATGTGTTACAGCAAACGTCAATGTCTAAAATAAGTTTTACTGATTATTTAGACAGCACAAAGTAATTACAGGAAAATTTTTATCAAAAAAGAAAAAAGAAAATACAGGAAAATGAGTTAAAAGGCATTGAAAATGCTACCAAGATCCCCACTTTAGAACGCTTTTGGCCATACAATTTTACCGAACTATCGCAGGTCAATTACAGTTGGGATGACTACTTTAAATGCTGAAATGAAGAAGAAAGTTATATATTTTGATACAATATAAAACTTAAGAAAGAAAGGATCAATGATCCGGGATCATAATTAATTAAAGATGCATGTAATTAAACACAACTGCAGAGTATGCATGGCATGCCGACTCTAATTCCCTAACCGTTTACTACTTCAGCATGAAACGTATACAAAATTTCATTTCAACGTTAATGGCACAAGAAAGACAGAACTATACCTAAGACCTTTCTAAAGGATAACAGCAGGCATGGATGGATCTAGGATAAATGGAAGCCAGATGATTTTATTAATAGGATTTTCACAGACTATAGTAGAAGGTCGTTTGCATACAGATTCGTTTCTAAAAAAAATTATATTGGATTTATTCCACACCATGCTCAGTAATATTATTGATTCCTAAAAGACTTATCAGCTTAAAACATAATTATATACTTATGCAATAAGACAGAATCAGAAAAGCAGGATATTCTAGTGAAGCAAAATGAGAACCAAATGGATCACACATAAAGGCAAGGCAGCAAAAAGACTCCTTTATATAGGGTACCAACTACTACCTTAATTCGAAAAGGGTATCAAATATTCTTCTTTCTATCTTGTCAACAATTAGACCCACTTCAATTTGTTCATAAAGTTGACACATTTCCCTACCAAAAAAATTGTCCAAAATATCATTATAGTATATACACATTTCCCTACCTTTCAAACTTGAACCACATATTCAATCAAAAAGCTCATCTTTAAGTTTCCTAGAATCCACTAAAAATGATAGCTTATAGAATAAGTAAAAGGTCAAGTTCATTAACATCTTTACCCCATCATACATACTTATCACAAAATCTACCTAATTTTAAAGTATTAATTTTTAAACTAGATTCTAGGGTGGCAATTTTGAGTTTCATGTCATGGTAGTAAACATGTCAATCTTGTCTAAAATATGATAAAATAAAATATACATGCCTGGAGGTACAAAATTATACTAAGCAAGTCATTTCCTGTCATATCGAGTCGTGTTGTGTCATTTCTTGATTTATCTCTAGATCGAGTCCGGTGTTGTGCAATTTTTTGGATTTGTCACTATTATCGAATCGTAGTTTATGAATCATGTCAGAGATTGTCACACTTTAATCTAAACATGTTCTCCTACAATTTCAAAACATAAATACACAAACTACTACAAATTTTCGATTAACAAACACATTTACTAGCAAAAGACAAGTCAATAACATTTGAATGCTATAATCAAGTAGACACAAACATATAAACAGTAGAAAAAATACCTGAATAGGGGAGAGCTTTCTAAGAGCAAACATATCAGAAGACTCAGGAACGCCACCCACATATCTCCCCATCTTCCCACACACTTTAGAATCCCTAATACAACTACTAATCTTCCCCCAATAACTATCACTCGCCACGCGCTCTTTCAACCACCCATCATAATCTTCCAAATAATAGTCCGGGTAAACCCGGTTCAAGACAGCCCGACCCGACCCTTTATCCGTGACAGCATAAGCAAAAATAATAAACCCAATAAGAGTAGCAATGATCAAGAACATGGTCCACAAGTAAAGATACATGAGGAAAGTGTTCCGGTAACACGCGCCGGCGAAGCCCGCGAGTGAGACAACCATGATGGAAACTCCGATGACTATTAAGGGCCACTGGAGAAACTTGAGACAGTCGGTGTTGTTGGCTCGGCTGCTTAGCCATATGCCACCTCCAAGAATAGGGACGGAGAGGAGGAAGGTGGTGAAGTTAAGTAAGCCTATGAGGTGGTTGCTTGCTCTCATGGTGGTGAGATTTTGTGGTCAAGTTTAGAATATAGTAAGGGAGATGTGTGTGTTTGCGTGTGTGTGTGTGCGCTTATATAGAGAGTTGTGTGTGTGTGTGTGTGTGTGCATGTGTGTGTGTGTGTGTGAAGTGTTGAAGTGAAACTGTGAAAGTGTGTGTCTTCTATGTTGCTGCAAGTGCATTAGTGCAATATATGATTGACGGTAGGTTGTTTTAAATTGTTAATTTTGTACTTTACTTAATATAGTAGTGATATGAAAATGACATAAATGAAGCTGTAAGATATGTGTTACTTTTTCGGGATAAAATATCGACCAAAATTTGTTACGTGTCTTTGCCTTGCGTTCCTACCTCTTTTTTTTTTTTAAGGAAAATGATATTTCCTGAGCAATTTTTTTGCTTCTAAAGCAAATTGTTCTCGAATTATTTTCAGAGCAGTTTTCTTGTCAACAGGGGGCAGTTTGATTTTAGAGCTCTGGATTTATCATTTACCTTTTTTTAAAATAATGTTAGGTATTTCAAATTAATATCCAAAAATTGTTTCAAAATGATGTGGTATAGTTGATGTGGTAGATCGAGAAATTTTGATTGGGAAGGTTGGTGTAAATGTAAGGGGTGAGGATCCTCTGTCCCCTTCTTCATGTCCCCTTTTGTGTCCCCTATACAAAATAGGTGTTCCTGGCGGGGTCCATTGTAAGGAAAATTGAAATAAAATATTTTATTTCCATTTTCCTTACAATGGGCTCCGCCAGGGGCACCCATTTTATATAGGGGACACAGAAGGGGCCATGAAGAAATCCGGACTCGAATGTAAGAGATCCATTTTATTATGATCAATTATAACAATACACCTGACATTTGAGAATTATTTTGGTTACTAATTTGGGATATCTAGCATTTTCCTTTTTTTAATGGATTTATACATATATTTTTTTTTAACAATAAGATATTGGATAATTTCTTTCTGAGCGAAGTTGCGGGTAGAGCTAGAGCTGTAAACGACCCGAACTCGAGCGAACTCGGACGAACTCTTACCGAACACGAGCAAATTTCTACCGAACCGAACAATGTTCGGTAACGTTATCGAACGCTTTTGTCTGTCCGAACTCGAGTTCGGTAATATACCGAACGAACACGAACCGAACGCGAACATGTCGAACCGAACCGAACACGATTAGTTCGCGAACAGTTCGTTAATTTTTTTTTCCCAGAAATTCATTAATAATTAAAATAATAAAAATTTTAATTTTTAAAAATTTTAAAAATATTTCTTGACGATCCAACCGTACGGATGTCAAGATATATCTAATTAATTGATATTCCCAAATTTTCAAAAAATAAAAAATTAATTTGGTTGGAGATCTTTGTAGATCACTAATATTCTCACTAGTACTAGTAACTAGTTCTTTGTCACAAATTGTTGATTCTATTTTTTTAAAAATATTTCTCGACGATCCAACCGTACGGATGTCAAGATATATCTAATTAATTGATATTCCCAAATTTTCAAAAAATAAAAAATTAATTTGGTTGGAGATCTTTGTAGATCACTAATATTCTCACTAGTATTAGTAACTAGTGCTTTGTCACAAATTGTTGATTCTATTTTTTTTAAAATATTTCTCGACGATCCAACAGTACGGATGTCAAGATATATCTAATTAATTGATATTCCCAAATTATCAAAAAATAAAAAATTAATTTGGTTGGAGATCTTTGTAGATCACTAATATTCTCACTGGTACTAGTAACTAGTGCTTTGTCACAAATTGTTGATTCTGTTTTTTTAAAAATATATTCTCAACGATCCAACCGTACGGATGTCAAGACATATCTAATTAATTGATATTCCCAAATTTTCAAAAAATAAAAAATTAATTTTGGTTGGAGATCTTTGTAGATCACTAATATTCTCAATAGTATTAGTAACTAGTGCTTTGTCACAAATTGTTGATTCTAATTAATTATTGTTTTTTATCGAACGAACTCGGACGAACTTTTAACGAACACGAACGAAAATCTTAACGAACCGAACTTGTTCGGTAATCTTGCCGAACACTTTTTCTTGTCCGAACTCGAGTTCGGTAAGCTTATCGGACGAGCTTATCGAACTCGAACACGGACGAACGAACCGAGCTTAACGAACAGTTCGGTTCGTTAAACAGCTCTAGGTAGAGCAGAGCATTCGGTCGGTTCGGTCCAGAATCGGACCGAACTGAATAGATCGAAAATCGAAATGTTACTTTTTTTTTTGGATCGAACCGGACCAAAGTTTAATTATGGACCGAACCGAAGGTTAGGTCCGAACCGAAAAAACCGGAATCTTGTAAAAAAATACCCTATAATATAAATAAAGATAAAATTTATGATTTATCAAAAAAATAATAATCAATTAATCACCACTATTTCACCAACATAGATATAATTACAATTTACAAATTAGATATTATATATATATATATATATATAATATAAATATAAAAATTAAAGTATATATTATTCGGACTATTCGGTCCGGACCGAAATATATTTTAAAGAACCTGACCGAACCAATTTTTATTTCGGTCTATTCGGATCGGACCGAATAGACCGAATTTTCAGAAATTTAGAACCGAATCGAATCGAATTTCCACGGTTCGGTTCAGTTTTTTGGTTTCGGTTCGGTTTTGCTCTGCCCTAATTGCGGGGTATTCTACTTTATTTCTAGGTGAGTGACAGTTCGTTATTCCTGTTGCAATTTTCAAAATTGGGAAAATGAAATTAAATTTGAACTAAGGAAACTTAGCGAAGTACATAATATATAGTTAGAACAATGATTGAGAATTTAAAATCTGTTCCAAAATTTTGATCCGTTAATAAATAATGAAAGTTTCGTGTATGCATATATGTTCACAAATTAACTTATTATGCTAATAATTTTTGGTACAAATTTTTGAATTACCTAATATTACTCGTATAATTATAATAAGATTGATAATAATATGATTAAATTTTATAATTATGAAGTATAATAATTTATTCAGATTAAAAATTATCTATATCTTCCATAAATTTATTCAATTTCGATGGATTATTTAATGGAAGTGTTACGACTGAATTTCCAATGGGTCGGTCTTCGGGTTGATCCTGCAAAATGAGAAGAATGCGAGGGATTGTCCCCCCGATTCACCTCCGGTGTAAGAATGAATAAGTCGTGTTTTGTGTAGAGTACTTTGAACGTAAAGAAAATGTGTGTAGTGAATTGTGAGCATATATATTCTCTTATGGATTAAAGTCTATATTTATACCTTAGGAATTATGTCCGTTACCTCAAGAGGGTCCCATAAGCATCATTATGTTTTCCATCACCGAAAGTGAATGAAGACCGTTTAAGAAAGAGGAGACCGTTTGGGCATTTGGGCTTTACTTATTGGGCCTTCGGTCCGGCCCATCATAGATAAATGGCTTCCAACATGTCCCTTTGGGACGAAGACTAAAGAATCCATGTTTTCATTCGGCACGTTCTGTTCGGTCGCATTGTTGAATTGATCTGAGCATTCATTCGGTTGTATGGCGATGGACAATATCGAGATGTCCCTTGGGAACCGCGTTACTTTATGATGGATAGCTGTCTGTTTTCGAGATTCACGCCTCAATCTTGGCCGTTGAATTCGAAAGATCTTTTCATTCCAAGCGTCACATCCTTTTTTGTTTTAAAAACCCATGCGACCCATATCCCTCTCTTTTTATGCATACGTTGAAAGTATTTTGTCCTAAATCCAATCATGTATGATGAGTTAGGAAGTACTTTCATGTAATCTTATTTGATTTTGTTTATATTAATAAAAGACTTGTTGTTTTTATTACGGGCTTTATCTATTTAAAGTGTATTAAATAAGATGTTCCATAGTTTAGAGTAAAGCTTCTAGAATTATAATGAGATTATAATAGTGAGATCTAGAAGATGATAACACTAAACTTAAACTGTTCCTGATCATAGGATAACTAATTGGGAGTTAGTCAATCCGGAAAGATCGGTACATACTATACTTGCTTCTTACGAAGGATGTCTGTTCTCATAGGCATTTGTGTGGTGACACTATAGTAAGTATGTAGGTGCTCATTGTGGAATGAGTTCACTGAACATGACTCGATCACTTGAACAATTAATAGAGTTTACTCACGTGTCAGTAATTGTTCATATAGTGATGGTTGTACAAGTATCCTTAGACTTGAGATTGTTAGAGTCATCTTGTATATAATGAACAATGCTTTGGTTTAGTCCTTAGTCTCAAGGGCAATTAATAAGTTCTATTCTGGGCATTGGAATTTATATATGGAGATAGTTAACGATCAATAAAGGATCTGCCCCTTCCAGTAAAGGAAGTGAATATCCTATGCTATTCTTAATATGGTAGTTCAGGAATCTCTGACCAGAGTGAATGAAATTAGAAAGTAGTTTCTAATTTGCATTAACATGAACTATACATAATGAATAAGAAATCATATGATTAAATTAGATAGGCTTGACACGCGATCTATGCCTTGTATTTAATCGGGATATTGTAGGGCAGAAGGAATTTATTGTACGGTAACCAGTCACTGAATAGGTTCTATATTCCTAGCAATGAATTCATATTATCCGGATAGTGGCGATATATTGAGAAGTATCACTCACGATGTAGAATGAATTTAATTACAGCGATAATTATTTTTTAACGAATTAAAGTAATTCGTATAAATAATAATAAATAGTTTATTATTATTTATTTCTACTACCGGCTTAATATTGAACCTAAAGGGTCACACCATAAAAGAAAATATTGTTAAAGATGAAGAAAAATTATTTTGGCTAATAATTATTTATTTGAGAAATAATTAATTAATTAATTAAATATGATTTAATTAATTATAAAAATATTAAGAAAAGTTCTTAATATTATAATTATATATTTAATCTGAGATATTAAATATATAAGAGAGAATTGTTTTAAATGAAATCAATGATGAACATGTTTTAATTATTAAAAGAGTTTTAATGATTAATGGATTAATTAATAAAGATTAATTAAACCAAACAATGTTTATAGTCAAGAATGATGAGCTGAAATTTCTCTATAAATATGATGCTCATCAGATTTCAAAAACACAACACAAGATCATTTGCAAAAGAGTTTCTTGCATTTAATCAATATTAGCCAAATTATTCTCTCTTTTCTTCCTTTATCAAATTTCTTGGTGGATACCATTAGAGCACTCCACATACTGAGGGGTGATTGCAAGGAGAAGAACAAGGGCTAATTTTGAAGTTCATAGCTGTTGCCGGAAAGCATTTAAGGTAATTCTCTTATTTTTCTTGAAATATATGCATGATTAATTAGGATTTCTATGCAAATAAATGTTATAAATACTTCCGCATGCGTAGAAATTCCTTCAATGGTATCAGAGCATAGGTTGTATGCATATAGATTCCCAGAAAAAATTTGAGAATTTTTAGAGCTTGTATGGATTTATTATGAATTTTTGAAGTTCATGGAAGTTATAATCAAATTAATTATGAATTAATTCAAAATTAATTTTTTGAAATAAAATGACTCTGGATTTAGATTGTACAAGTGTTGTAGAGAATCAGGATATTTTTATTATATTTTTTATGTTAACAGATTATTAATTATGAATTTTTAAAGAAGTTTGGATTTATAAATGAATAATCTGTTATTAAATAATATATATAAAAACATGCTGGTGGGCTTGCATTATGAATGGCGGGCTAGAATTTTCACTTGGGCCTACTACTAGTGGGCTGCTGGATTTTATAATATAAAAGTGTCGGCTGAACAAACACGCGGAAAGGGGAGGACGCGCGCCAGAAAAGGCCTGTAACGCATTCATGGACTGCGTTACAGGGTCTTCACGCTGTTCCAGGAGGCGTTACAACAGTGTAACGCATTGTAAAGATGCGCAACAGAGCGTCATCAGCGAGTGGACTTTCGGATGGCGCGTACGGGCGCGTGGCTCTTCCGTTCGGGACGTGGTTGGTGCCGTTGGATTCGTATGGACGAGTAGTTTCTAATGGAGGGGACAAATATTTTTATAAAAATAATTTTGAAACGATTATAGCTTCCGGAAGTGTTTTTAAGACCAGTTTTGACTGTTTAACGACTTTTAAACACAACCAATGATCCATACATAAGTTCAAAACAGTAATACATGATCTAACATGCCTACCTATGTTTTATTGAATGAATATATAGATGATATATGTCTAGGTTGAACATGAGATGCCAGATTTAGGCTGATTCCTTAAACGTACTAAGCATGTTAGACATCTAGGTTATAACGAAAATGTTTCGTAACCTTAATATGATTAAAACCCCTCTTTTAAATATCAAGTTAATAAATGGTCAAAGATACAACGGGCTTGTGTCGGTCATAGCCTTCCAACATGGTAGAAAGTAATTCTTAAATTTTGGGCATTGTCGTTTCGTGCTACAGCCGAGGGCTTCGTTTCGAAAAATAGGAATTACTTGTCTATTACATTAGATGCGCATAATTAATTAGAATTCAATTGTCGTTACGTGCTACAGCCGTGGGCTATTGAATCTTATTAATTTTACGAGATGTTGGGTCTGACTTGACTTAGAATATTGAATTTAGACGTGCTACAGCCGTGATTCAATGATTCAAGAGGCTAAATGAAATAAGGGAATAACATGAGATGTAATTGATGAAGAGTTATCTGCCTATGGAACATTATATAATGTTTCGTGCTACAGCCGAGGTTATATAATGGAAAGTAGGATCCCTATTCTCACTTGCATTGAGAATGCTTAGTTATACAACTAGAGGGTTGTATAAAATCTGTGGGAGCCACCTATGAATAAAGACCCGATTCAAAAGGTGTAAATAATAAAATTTAATATCTACTAATGTTGTTATGTGTTTATAAATTTCAGATTTATATATATATCATGTCTTCTGCAATATCACTCCGTTGCATACTTGACAATAACAAATTGACTGGTCCCAACTACGCTGATTGGCTCCGAAACCTGAGAATCGTTCTCAGGGCTGAGAAAAAGGACCACGTGCTGGATTCACCATTACCTGAAGCCCTTCCTGAAGATGCAACTCATTTTGATCGACAAGAACATGATGAATGGATGGATGCTGCAAGAGTCGCTCAGTGTATCATGCTAGCAAGCATGACACCTGACTTGCAGAAACAACATCAGCATATGGATGCTCATGCTATCCTGGTGCATCTACTGGAGCTGTACGACGTTCAGGGGAGAACCGCTCGATATGAAATATCGAAACAGCTATTCCAATGTAGAATGGCTGAAGGGTCATCTGTGAATGACCATGTACTTAAGATGATCAATCTAATTGAACATCTAGAGCAACTTGGTTTTATCATGGACGGGGAGTTAAGCCAAGATTTAGTCTTACAGTCACTCCCAGATTCGTTCTCGCAGTTTGTTATGAACTTTCACATGAACAAGCTGGATGTTAGCTTGCCTGAACTACACAACATGCTGAAGAATGCAGAGTCGAATTTTCCCTCCAAGAAAGGTTCTGTTCTTATGATTGGTGCTAATACCTCTACTAAGAGGAAGAAGAACTGGAGACCAAAGAATAAGAAATCAGGTGAGAAGCGACCTGTCCAACAAAAGGTTAAGGATGACCCCAAAAGCAAAGGACCTTGCTTCCACTGTAACAAGATGGGTCACTGGAAGAGGAACTGCAAGGATTACCTCGCAGAGATAAAGAAGAAGAAGGGTAGTGAGACTACCGCTTCTGATTCAGGTATGTTCATGATTGAAGTTAATATGTCTTTAAGTCAAATATCTACTTGGGTATTAGATACCGCTTGTGGTTCTCACATTTGCAATTCGTTGCAGGGACTAAAGAGAAGTAGACCTCTTGGTGAAGATGAAGTGATTCTATTAATGGGCAATGGAGCAAGAGTTGCTGCTATAGCTGTAGGATCATTTCCATTACATATGCCTACGGGCAAAACTATTGTGTTAAATAATTGTTATTATGTACCTTCAATTGTAAGAAATATTGTTTCTATTCCTTTACTGGACTCTGAGGGTTTTTCATTCATTATTGAGAATAATAAATGTTTAATCAAAAGAAACAACGTTCTTTATGGAAATGGTACATTACATAATGGTTTGTATATATGTGACTTAGAACATAATTTGTTTCAAATTGAACAACAAGATAATAAAAGAAAACGAGATAATAAAAATCCAACTTATTTATGGCACTGCAGACTAGGTCATATTAGTGAACACAGACTTTGCACATTACATAAGGATAAGTTACTAGAACATTTTGATTTTGAATCATATCCTACATGCGAGTCTTGTCTCATGGGTAAAATGACTAAATCTCCATTTACTGGACATGGTGAGAGAGCTGCGGGGTTGTTAGACTTGGTACACACAGATGTGTGTGGACCAATGTCAACAAGTGCTAGAGGAGGATTTTCATACTTCATTACTTTTACGGATGATCGATCCAGATTTGGATATGTATACCTGATGAAATACAAATCCGAAGCTTTTGAAAAGTTCAAAGAATACAGAAATGAAGTAGAAAAACAAACCGCATGTAGTATTAAGGTTCTTCGTTCAGACCGAGGAGGTGAGTACTTAAGCGGGGAGTTTTTGGATTATCTTAAAGAAAATGGTATAGTTTCTCAATGGACCCCTCCCTATACTCCACAATTAAATGGAGTATCTGAGAGAAGGAATCGTACTCTATTAGATATGGTAAGGTCCATGATGAGCTTTACTGATCTTCCAGTATCACTTTGGGGTTATGCTTTAGAGACGTCAGCGTACATACTAAATAAGGTACCTTCTAAATCGGTTCAAATGACTCCACATGAGATGTGGAAACGGAAGAAACCAATTCTTAAACATGTTAAGGTTTGGGGGTGTCCAGCTTATGTCAAGAAAGTTGAACATGATAAGTTGGAATCTAGATCCGTGAAATGTAGTTTTGTGGGATATCCTAAAGATGGTCATGGATATTACTTCTATACACCTTCCGATCATAGGATATTTATTTCTAGACATGCACACTTCTAGAGGAACAGTTCCTCCTTGATAGAAATAGTGGGAGAAACATTGAACTTAATGAAGTTCAAGAACCACAAAATACAACGATTATAGAAGAAATACCTGTTCAGATAGAACTACCTTCTGTAGAACAACCTTTACGTAGGTCAGAGAGAGTGTCCCGCCCAATCGAAAGGTATTACGGGCTTGTCATTGAAAATGAGAATGATTTGTCATTTGTCGATGATGAGGACCCTATGACTTATGAAGAGGCTATGAGTTGTGACGACTCAGAGAAATGGCAGGATGCCATGAAATCCGAAATGGACTCTATGTATACAAACCAAGTGTGGACTTTGGTTGAAGCACCTGAAGGGATTAAACCCATTGAGTGCAAATGGGTATACAAACGAAAACTTGGAGCAGATGGCCAGGTGGAGACCTATAAGGCCAGGCTTGTGGCAAAAGGATTCAAGCAAAGACAAGGAATTGACTTTGATGAAACTTTTTCGCCTGTAGCCTTGCTCAAATCCATTCGGATTTTGCTTGCGATTGCAGCCTACTATGATTACGAGATCTGGCAAATGGACGTAAAGACGGCCTTCCTCAATGGGAAACTTGATGAGGAAGTGTATATGACACAGCCAGAGGGGTTTGTTTCCAAGGGAAACGAACATCTAATATGTAGACTACTACGAACCATATATGGTTTGAAGCAAGCTTCTCGTAAATGGAACATCCGTTTTGATGAGACAATCAAAGAGTTTGATTTTATCAAAAACTTAGATGAACCATGTGTTTACAAGAAGGTTAGTGGGAGCGCGATAACATTTCTTGTATTGTATGTGGATGACATACTTATCATAGGAAATGATATACCAATGTTACAATCAGTCAAGGTCTGGCTATCAAAGAACTTCACTATGAAGGACTTGGGAGAGGCATCCTATATTTTAGAGATGAAGATCTATAGAGATAGATCAAATCGAACGATTGGCCTATCCCAAGGTGCATACATCGATAAGGTGCTAAAAAGGTTTAGCATGGAGAACTCAAAAAGAGGTCTCATTCCCATGTGTCATGGGATTACCCTTTCCGAGAAAATGTCTCCAAAGACAGATGAGGAAAGAGTGCGCATGAGTAAGATTCCTTATGCTTCGGCAATAGGATCTATCATGTATGCGATGTTATGTACTAGAGCTGATGTTGCTCATGCACTTAGTGTGACGAGCAGATATCAGTCCAACCCAGGTGAAGAACACTGGAAAGCAGTGAAGAATATCTTGAAGTACTTGAGAAGGACTAAAGATTTTTTTCTTGTTTTTGGTGGATCTGAATTGAAAATAGAGGGTTATACTGACTCTAGTTTTCAGTCAGAAGGCGATGGTAGCAGATCCCAGTCAGGGTATGTGTTTACTCTAAATGGGGGAGTGATTAGTTGGAAGAGTTCCAAACAGCCTACAACGGCTGACTCAATAGCAGAAGCGGAATATATAGCTGCATGTGAAGCTGCAAAGGAAGCTGTCTGGATGAGGAAATTTGTTTCTGATTTGGGAGTAGTTCCTAGCATTGAGGAACCTATAATGTTATATTGTGATAATAACGCTGCGATGGCTCAAGCTAAGGAACCTAGATCTCATAAGACTTCCAAACACGTGTTACGGCGCTTTCATCTGATTAGAGAGATCGTTGAGAGAGGAGATGTCAACATCGTAAGAGTTGACACACATAACAACATAGCAGACCCATTTACAAAGGCTTTGTCTCAGACTCACTTTGATCGTCATAGAGAGAAGATGGGTATTAGATACCAGAGTGATTGGCTTTAGTACAAGTGGGAGTTTGAAAGTATTTTGTCCTAAATCCAATCATGTATGATGAGTTAGGAAGTACTTTCATGTAATCTTATTTGATTTTGTTTATATTAATAAAAGACTTGTTGTTTTTATTACGGGCTTTATCTATTTAAAGTGTATTAAATAAGATGTTCCATAGTTTAGAGTAAAGCTTCTAGAATTATAATGAGATTATAATAGTGAGATCTAGAAGATGATAACACTAAACTTAAACTGTTCCTGATCATAGGATAACTAATTTGGAGTTAGTCAATCCGGAAAGATCGGTACATACTATACTTGCTTCTTACGAAGGATGTCTGTTCTCATAGGCATTTGTGTGGTGACACTATAGTAAGTATGTAGGTGCTCATTGTGGAATGAGTTCACTGAACATGACTCGATCACTTGAACAATTAATAGAGTTTACTCACGTGTCAGTAATTGTTCATATAGTGATGGTTGTACAAGTATCCTTAGACTTGAGATTGTTAGAGTCATCTTGTATATAATGAACAATGCTTTGGTTTAGTCCTTAGTCTCAAGGGCAATTAATAAGTTCTATTCTGGGCATTGGAATTTATATATGGAGATAGTTAACGATCAATAAAGGATCTGCCCCTTCCAGTAAAGGAAGTGAATATCCTATGCTATTCTTAATATGGTAGTTCAGGAATCTCTGACCAGAGTGAATGAAATTAGAAAGTAGTTTCTAATTTGCATTAACATGAACTATACATAATGAATAAGAAATCATATGATTAAATTAGATAGGCTTGACACGCGATCTATGCCTTGTATTTAATCGGGATATTGTAGGGCAGAAGGAATTTATTGTACGGTAACCAGTCACTGAATAGGTTCTATATTCCTAGCAATGAATTCATATTATCCGGATAGTGGCGATATATTGAGAAGTATCACTCACGATGTAGAATGAATTTAATTACAGCGATAATTATTTTTTAACGAATTAAAGTAATTCGTATAAATAATAATAAATAGTTTATTATTATTTATTTCTACTACCGGCTTAATATTGAACCTAAAGGGTCACACCATAAAAGAAAATATTGTTAAAGATGAAGAAAAATTATTTTGGCTAATAATTATTTATTTGAGAAATAATTAATTAATTAATTAAATATGATTTAATTAATTATAAAAATATTAAGAAAAGTTCTTAATATTATAATTATATATTTAATCTGAGATATTAAATATATAAGAGAGAATTGTTTTAAATGAAATCAATGATGAACATGTTTTAATTATTAAAAGAGTTTTAATGATTAATGGATTAATTAATAAAGATTAATTAAACCAAACAATGTTTATAGTCAAGAATGATGAGCTGAAATTTCTCTATAAATATGATGCTCATCAGATTTCAAAAACACAACACAAGATCATTTGCAAAAGAGTTTCTTGCATTTAATCAATATTAGCCAAATTATTCTCTCTTTTCTTCCTTTATCAAATTTCTTGGTGGATACCATTAGAGCACTCCACATACTGACGGGTGATTGCAAGGAGAAGAACAAATGCTAATTTTGAAGTTCATAGCTGTTGCCGGAAAGCATTTAAGGTAATTCTCTTATTTTTCTTGAAATATATGCATGATTAATTAGGATTTCTATGCAAATAAATGTTATAAATACTTCCGCATGCGTAGAAATTCCTTCATACGTTACTTCTCAAAAGTTTCCAAACAAAGTCTGTTCTAAAGACAACCTCTATCGACGATTGGAACCGTCGTTTCTTCTCCGGAAAGCTTGAGTTCTCCGACTTTGTTGGAGGCCCACGTACGAGAATTCTACCCTCAAGAGTACGATCTTCTCGAGAATCTTCGAACAAGTAAGCTTCTCTTTGTCCCTTTTTTATGACATCCATTGTATATATCTGTATGTATATGTATGTATATGCATGCTTTTTCTGCGTTTTCTTGAGCAAAAGAGGGGCCTGATTTTCGTTTTCCTTGAATCTTTTAGTCTTCGAAAAGCTTTCCACAGGGTTTAGAAGATTGATCAGAACTCGATTTAGGGCTAAGATGATTTTCGGGCGGCTCGTTTGAGTCGCTTCTACCTTTATTGATTTTTTAATTTTTAATCGCGTTTCGGGATATGGGACACTTTTGACCGATCCTAGCCCACTGTACTCGGTTTTCTTTTTCTTGTTAAATTATTTTCTTAATTCTGCCCGAGTACATGGCTAATCTCTACATTTCCGAATGCAGGGATATGGATCGGTCGACCGAAGGCGCTGGTCCTTCGGAAGTGTCTCCTTTCAGCAACGCCGAAGAGTTTCCGGCGGCCAACTATCGGTCGACGCTGACCGAGATTGTGATCGCCAAGTTTTCTTCGGAATACGTCGTGGAGAAGCATGTTTGGTATTTTTACACTCCAAGGAGGAACGACAGGGTGTGGCACAACCCCGAAGTCCCGGTGGCGTACGGAGGAGGTCGAGCCACGGGTATTTCTGAGGCCGCGTTCAAGTGGGGATTCCGTCTGCCGATGCTGTGCATTTTGACGAGTATCCTCAAACAGACGGGGATAGCTATCGGTCAGTTGGACCCAAACAGCTTCATTCATATCAACGTCTTTCAAGCTTGGTGCTTGGCTGTGAAGATGATACCAAGGACCAATCTCTTCTGGCATCACTTCGAGTTTCGACGGAATTCGAAGAGTAATGGCTTCTACACTATCGCCCATCGGGTCGGTAGAGCGGATTGGGCGTTTACGAATTCTAGCAACAAAGAGACCCATATGAAATGGGCTTTCGTCTCCGGCCCCAGGATGGAAAAGTTTGGTATTTGGAAAGATGTCGATCCTTCGAGACTGGAGTTTCGTACCACGCTTTTGGATGCGGACAAACATGATTATCACCTGCTCTGTCGTCTGGATATAGATAAAGTTCCATTCTCGGTCAGTCGGGATAATGACTGGTTCGTCGGTCTTTGGGGTAGTGGTAACATTCTCTTGTCTTTTTGTTTTTTCATATTGCGTACTTGTTTCTTGCGATAAACATGTATCCGTATTGTCCAAATATCTCTGCTTGTAGTCGTTCGGTTATTCATTCATTAACACTTTTCTTTGTTTTATGCAGTGTCTTCCCACGATGAGATCATTGAAAGGAAGCGTAGGAAGGCGGATGTCCTTGCTGATGCTGCTTTGGCGGCCGAAGGTAATAAGGAGGCCGAAGAGGCGGGGGATCCGGTGATTGATGAAGGGAAGAGAGCCTTAGTGAAAGTTCCCCCGACCTCGACTTCTCTTCAAGGGTCAGAGCTAAGGGATGCCGATCCTGTCACTCCGAACGAACCCAGGAAGAGGGTTCGATCGGGTGATTCAGGTTTGAAAGTGTATGCACCTCAATGGGGCATCTTGGAGACCGATAAGATTATTGTCCCAGCGCCACCATCTTCGACCATTGTGGGCCCCGATCTATGCAAAGGTCTTGTCCTTCCGGCCGATAGACCGACTTATGATCAGGCGACCGATCTTCAGGCTTGTACCGAGATGATGGCCCTCCTCTCCATGGTAAGTTATATTTTGTCCGTCATTTTCATTCGTCTGTATTTCTGATTTCTTTGCCTTTGTTTATTTACAGGGTGCTTCTTGGTCTGCTGTGGTGACCGAGAGGGTAGAAGGGATGCAGGAAAAGCTGAAGAAGGTTGATCAGCTGGAAGCAAGAGCGGTCAAAGCTGAAGAGGACCTTCGGAATTCGTCGACCGAACTCGAAAGGGTTACGGGCCAGTCGGAGTCCTTGAAGGCAGAAAATGACTTGCTCAAGGAGAAGCTGGATGTCTTGCAGAAACGCTTGGAGTGGAGAAACAAGCAACTAAAGACCACAAGAAAGGGCTCTAGGAAGTTGCTCGAGCGTACCGAAGAACGGTGTTACCAGATGGGTTATGATGATGCCGTTATTAAGGCAAATGCCTTAGGCTTCGATCATACCCGGCTGATCGATACCGGGCTAGGTATGTCCGATCCAGTT
The DNA here is from genome assembly GCA_036435485.1 of Saposhnikovia divaricata. NCBI lineage: Eukaryota > Viridiplantae > Streptophyta > Magnoliopsida > Apiales > Apiaceae > Saposhnikovia > Saposhnikovia divaricata. Next base: position 44,536,139 of record CM071594.1, on the reverse strand, counting down.
GGCAGGGAGAAATCTGATCAGTCGCTGGAGGTATCTTCGGGTGAAGATCAGGAGCTTTCCGATAAGTAGTGTAATTTTGCTTTCGATAGCCTTTGTTGTAATATTTAACATTGCCTTCGGGCCTGATATTCGTGCCTTCAGGCTTTTTAAATCCGTCTGTAGTTTGAATTATTTATCGTATAACTACTTTATGCGTTTGCGACTTGATTCTGTCTTGGCATGGTTTTTTATGCATATCCGGCCTTTTATTTTTGCCTTAGCATAATTTATATTTTCATGCGTCTTTGGCCTTTCGGCCTAGCATAAATTTTTTTTTATGCATCTCTGGCCTTTCGGCCTAGAATAAATTTTTCATTTTTATGCATCTTCGGCCTTTCGGCCTAGCATAAAATTTTCATTTTTATGCATCTTCGGCCTTTCGGCCTAGCATAAATTTTTCATTTTTATGCATCTTTGGCCTTTCGGCCTAGCATAAATTTTTTATTTTTATGCATCTTTGGCCTTTCGGCCTAGCATAAATTTTTCATTTTTACGCATCTTTGGCCTTTCGGCCTAGCATAAATTTTTCCTTTTTATGCATCTTTGGCCTTTCGGCCTAGCATATCCCCAGTATTTAAGGAGTTTGTGAATAATTAAGGTTCTTTGATCTGTTGGAAATGTATCCTCCCTCCTTAATTATGTCAAAGTAGCTTAAATACTAAAACGTATGGACACATGTTTACTGATAGAAGTGGAATATACATTGGAAATAATAGATGGATACGTGAAAGCTTACTGATAGAAGCGACGAAGGCGTGATGCATGCCACGTGTTCTTGATGTGGCTTCCGTCCGAATGAGCTAGCTTGTATGTTCCTGGACGAACCACTTCAATCACCACGTAAAAAACCTTCCCAATTTGGCATAAGTTTGCCTTTTTTGGTCGGCATAGAAGTTGCTAGCTCTCGAAGTACTAAGTCCCCCACACGGAAAGATCTTTTCTTCATTCCGGAATCGTAATATTGCGCTACTCGAAGCTGATATCTCGAATTTCTTTGGTGGGCAGCCTCTCTTTCCTCTTCGACCAGATCTATATTTGCTCGAAGCCCGTATTCGTTCGTTTCTCTGTTGAACGCCTGCGTTCTGTATGATTCTAGACCCACGTCGGTCGGCATAAGGGCGTCAGTGCCGAAGGCAAGCTTGAAAGGAGTTTCACCGGTAGATGATCTCGGTGTTGTTCGGTAAGCCCAAAGGACGTATGGCAACTCTTCGGCCCAGAGGCCCTTGGAATCTCCTAATCTCTTCTTAATTCCGTCGAATATGATTTTGTTGGCTGCTTCGATCGTCCCGTTCGCTTGTGGGTCTAGAATTCGAATAAGAATTTCCGAAACTTGCTTCCAATAAATTGGGTTCCATTGTCTGACACACATATCATTGGGATGCCGAACCTCAATATTATTTGTTCTAACATGAACTTTTTAGCTGCCTCTTCGGTGATGGCGGAAAGTGGTCTAGCCTCCACCCATTTAGTCATGTAGTCAATGGCCACGATGCAATATTTAGCCTGCTTAGTACTTGTGGGTAAGATGCCGACAATGTCTACCGCCCACATGGCGAAGGGAATGGGATTGAGTACCGATGTCATTTCTTCTGGGGGTTGCTTCGGAACGTTGCTGAATAACTGGCATTGCTTGCTTTTTTTCGCGTAGTTCGAAGCATCCTCCCTCAAGGTTGGCCAGAAGAATCCTTGCCTAAGGATTTTGAAGGCAAGTGATTGTCCGGCTAAATGTTCCCCGCAAATACCTTCGTGAATGCTTTCCAATGCCATCAATTGTTCTTCAGGGTCCAAGCATCGGAGCATCGGTTGGGTGACCGACCTTCTAAATAGCCTTCCTCCCACAATCGAATAACTAGCGGATCGGTACTTCACTTTTTGGGGTTGTTTCCTATCGAGTGGGAGGGCATCCTTCTCCATAAAGGCTCTGATCGACGTCATCCAATTAATTCCTTGGTGTATTTCTAGGCATTGTTTTCTATCTATCGAGGGCGATTTTACTTCGGTTAGGTAGATAGAACCGGTGAGGTTTTGGGTTTCTGCCGAAGCCAGTCTTGATAGGGCGTCGGCTCGGCTATTATCTTCTCTGGCCACTTGGCTTAACTCAAACGATTCAAACATCATGGAGTTTTCGTATACCTTTGTGGCATAGGCCTTCGTCCGCGGATCCTTCTATCCGTATTCTCCAGAGAACTGTTTGACGACCAACATTGAGTCGCTAAAAGCTTTCAAGTGTTTTACTTCCAGATTTTTTGCCAAGTTTAGGCCTGCTAGTAGGGCTTCGTATTCGGCCTCGTTATTGGTTAAAGAGAAAGTGAATCTAATTGCCTGACATATCTCGAATCCTTCGGGGCTGGTTAAAATTAGGCCTGCTCCGCACTTGGACCCGGCCACAGAACCATCTACAAATAGTTTCCATTTACCCGGAGAACGGGTCGACTGTTCTTCTAAGATCAAATCCTTCGGACTAGAGAAAGAGCATTCCACCATGAAGACAGCGAGAGCTTGTGCCTTGACTGCCGTTCTGGGAACGAACTCTAGATCGTATTCTCCTAACTCGACCGACCAGGCAACTACCGTGGCCGAAGCCTCGGGCCTGCGCATGATCTTCTTCAGGGGTTGGTCGGTTACTATCTGAATCGTTCGGCCTTGGAAGTAGTGCCGTAATTTTCTCGATGTCATTACCAACCCATAGGCGAATTTTTCCGCATTTGGATATCTGGTTTCGGCGTCCTTCAGTATGTGAGATACGTAGAATATTGGATGTTGATTTCCTTCGTGCTGCTTAACCAGTACTGCTCCAAGTGTTCGGTCGTTCACAGCCAGGTATAATTGTAAGGTTTCGTTCGGCCTTGGTCTCATCAAGAGAGGAGTGTTCACCAGGTATTCCTTTATTTCCTCGAATGCTTTTTGACAATTTGGTCCCCAATCGAAATTCTTTTTTCCCCGAAGCACTTCGAAGAATGGTAGGGCTTTTTCGGCCGACCTGGAGATGAATCTTCGGAGAGCTGCCATTCGTCCGGTTAATTTCTGAATATCTCTTATCATCTTTGGTGCTTCCATATCCATGATGGCCTTGATTTTCTCTGGGTTCGCCTCAATTCCTCGGGCACTCACCATATATCCGAGGAATTTTTCGCTGTTAACTCCGAACGTACACTTGTTCGGGTTAATTCTCATATTGTTCTTTCTTAACGTTTCGAAGCATTCCTTTAGGTCGTTCGCATGATCTTGGAAGAGTGACTTTACGATCATGTCGTCGACGTAACATTCCATGCTTCGTCCTATTTGCTTTTTGAAGAGCTTGTTCACCATTTTCTGGAAACTTGCACCCGCGTTCTTCAATCCGAAGGGCATTTTGATGTATGCATAAGTGCCGTTTGGGGTGATGAATACTGTCTTCGGAATGTCCTCGGCATTCATGGCGATTTGGTGATAGCCTGAAAACGCGTTCAAAAAACTGAGAATTTGATGCCCCGATGTGGCGTCTATTAGCTGATCGATGTTGGGTAGGGGATAGTGGTCTTTCGGACAGTGCTTATTTAGGTCAGTGTAATCAACGCACATTCTCCACTTGCCGTTTGATTTTTTGACGACAACTACGTTTGCCAACCATTCGGGATAATCAATTTCTTCGATAAATTTGGCCTCCAGTAGTTTTTCAACTTCAGTCTGGATAACCCTTTGTCTCTCCATGGCAAAATTTCTTTTCTTCTGTTTCACAGGTTGGGCGTCAGGCTCAACGTTTAGACAGTGTTTCGCAATTGAAGGGTCTAATCCAGGCATGTCTTTGGGGTTCCAAGCAAACACGTCGTGGAATTCCCTAATGATCGCGACAACCCTTTCCTTCAACCCTGGTTCCATTCCCTTGCCTATTTGCATCATCTTCCCGGATTGGCCCACGTATAATTCGACATCTTCGGTTTCGGCTGCGGGTTCGGCAATTGGGCAGGAGAGATCGGCCCCGAATTTCTCGAGTTCTATGTTCAGCATTTGGTGACTGCTTCCCGCATCCTCATCTCTTTTCCTTTTTCCAGGTTCAACCATCTCGGCGTCTTTATCCTTTTCAAGATTTCTAGTATGATGATTCTTGCTGCTTTTTGATCGCCCTTCATTTCTCCGATCCCCTGCTCGGTAGGGAATTTTAGCTTCAAGTGCGGTATGGATGATACTGCTTGGAATAGGGATAAAACGGCCTGCCTAGGATGCCGTTGTACGGGCTATCTACCCGAACGATGTAAAATTTAGCTTCTTTCACCACGGTATATGGTGCTTTTCCCAGGAGTACATTCAGTCTGATGGTTCCTTCGATCGGCACCGGTTGATTACTGAAGCCATATAAGGGTGCCTCGTGGCACGGTTCTAGATGTTCTCCCCCTAGATTCATTTTACAGTAGGTCCTGTGGTACAGGATATTGACCGAGCTCCCTTCATCGATCAACACCTTCCAGATTTTGTTCTCTCCAATTACCGGATTTATTACAAAGGGATCTTCGTGTGGCCATATGACGTCTTCATAATCATCTTCTGTAAAGGTGATCGGTAGTGGTTGCTTGGCCGTTCTTGACTGGTAAAGGCTGTATATTTGTCTGGTGTACTTCTTTCGGGCTGTCTTACTGTCCCGATCGAGTATAGTGCCGCCGAAGATCGTTCGGACTTCGCCTCTATACTTTTCTGATCCTTCGGCTTCTCTGGGACCTTTTCTTTCCTTCGCATCGAGCTTTTTTCTTAAATCGCCCACGAACTAGGATAACTCTCCGTCCTTGATCATTTTTTCGATCAACTTCTTCAGGTGGTAGCATTCATCTGTGTTGTGGCCCTTGTCCCGATGATACTCGCAGTACTTATTCTCGTTTCTTCTGGATTCAGGGGTTTTTATTCGGGGTGGTCGAACGAACCCCGGTTTTCCCTTAATTTCATGGAGAATCTTGGAGATGGGTGCGTTGAGGCGCGTGAACACAGTACTATCTTTGTCTTGCCTTCGTCCTGTTATTTTAGGATCATTTGTCCTGCCTCTTACGTCGCCATGATTTCTTCGGTCGTCCCTTCGTTCGCCTCTTCTGTCATCTTTGTCATTCTTTCGGCTTTCTTTGTACCCTCCGATTGATTCCAACTTCCTTCGGATTGCTTCTCCCCGAACGTATATGTCGTTTAGTGATTTTGGAGGAACGTCATAGAGAGATGACCGGAGCTTCTTTCCTTTTACGGGGTCGAGTCCGGCCGAAAGGAATCCAGCAGCTTTGATCTTATCGAGGCTCGTGACCATTCCGGCTTCCTCCTTAAATCTTGCTAAGTAGTCTCCTAGGTCTTCATTAGGTCTTTGTCTGCAGTGAATTAGGGCTTCAGTGTCTTTCTCCCTTCGGCATAAATGGGAGTAATTCCTCAAGAATTTCCTTTTGATCTATCCATAAGAATCGATCGATCGTGGTCTTAGCGAACGATACCACATGGACGCCGGTCCTTTTAGGTAAGTTTTGAACATCTTGCACAACATGATATCGCAATGCCCCATACCAGTCATGAGCGATTCGTATTTCTCACAATGGTCTTCGGGATCGCCCTTTCCGTTGAACTCGTGCATCTTTGGGAATTGCCTTCCTGGTGGTGGTCGGTACTGTTCTATCTCTTCGGTCACGACAGGCTCGTGGCTAATCACCCTATCTCCGAACATAACTTTTTCTAGCCTTCGAATTCGATCGTCCGTGTGCGGACCTTCTTCTTCCGAATCGGAGGAATCCACAACCTTCGACTTGGTTTTCTTGGACTGCAACTCCGAGTTCCATGACTCGTCTTCGTCGTCTCTGACCCTCTTATCCCTTTGGTCATCTCTGGGTTTCTGGCCTTCGGCCTCTAGGGCTTCTCGTAATGTTTTCTCCTGTCGTTCGATTTCTTCTCTTTGGAGTTTTAGGGCTTGTAGCTTTAACTGGTCGGCCTCCCTTAGCTTGGCTTGCCTTTCTGCTTCGTTCTGGCCTTTCGCCTTCTCCGTCTCCTTTCCTTTGGCTTTCTGTTCTGTCCATTTCATGAGCATTTCTTGTTGTTCTTCGGGAGAGGGCATATCCTCTTCTTCATTGAAAGCCAGCACTCTTTGGACGGCCGGAGTTGTCCTTTGTATGATAGGACTGTTTCCGGCCACGGTACTTTCGTTAGTTCTGGGCGTTTCTTCGATTGTCCTAGCTGCTGATAGATTTCAACACAGATTGTATCTCTACGTTCCCACAGACGGCGCCAAATGTTACGACTGAATTTCCACCGGGTCGGTCTTCGGGTTGATCCTACAAAATGAGAAGAATGCGAGGGATTGTCCCCCCGATTCACCTCCGGTGTAAGAATGAATAAGTCGTATTTTTTGTAGAGTACTTTGACGTAAAGAAAATGTTTGTAGTGAATTGTGAGCATGTATATTCTCTTATGGATTAAAGTCTATATTTATACCTTAGGAATTATGTTCGTTACCTCAAGAGGGCCCCATAAGCATCATTATGTTTTCCACCACCGAAAGTGAATGAAGACCGTTTAAGAAAGAGAAGACCGTTTGGGCATTTGAGCTTTACTTATTGGGCCTTCGATCCGGTCCATCATATATAAATGGCTTGCAACAGGAAGCCTATCCGAGCTTGTAACGTTGTACTAGATGGGAGCAATGAAGCAAAGATGAGCTGCACAAGTTTGAAATAATTTACCATAAATATTTTACATTAAAAAGTCAATTTATAGTGGAGTATTATGGGTGGGTGTGGACGTCCGAGACTGTAGGTGATTTTGAATCTGAAGAAGTGATGGCAACACATAGCGTGTTTAGGAGTGATGGGAGGGGTGTGGGGTTTACTTGCAAAAATAACTGCAAAATAGAGAGACCAGTCGACCAGATGATCCGCCTTAAGGTATGGACATGTGTCAGGCAGATGCTTCGTGCGTTTAAGTTTGGGCTTTTGTGTAATTGGTGTATTTCAAATGAGAATGGTGAATTATTTTTATTAAAAAAAATGAGAATGTTAGAAAATTAGATGATTTTTTTTTAAAGTGTCATGTATATTTTTATTTTTAGTTAATAGTATAATTAAGATAAATTATCAAAAATACTATTTTTATAAGGTTTTTTTTTACAATTTTATCATATTCTAAAAATATTTATAAAAATACGGTTTGCAACAAAATCAGCCAAATACAACTTGTTTTTCTGAATAAAATAATTGAAATTGTTTTTGATTTCATTCCAGATTGATTTTAGTTGCATTTGGTTCATTCACAGCAATTTGTTAAGCAATCTATTATGCAATCAAAAATGATTTTAATTACTAAACTTTTAAAATTGCAGTTGTAATTGAACTGCAATTGATTTTGGTTGATATTAGTTGTAAAGTTGTATATCATATTTTAAAAGAAAAACTGAAAATCGGTTTTCTTACAAAATAATTTTAAAAAACAGTATTTTTGTAAAAGAATTTATAACTTTAGGTATTTCTGGTAAAAAAAAAACTCTATAGTTAATGCTAAAGACACTATATGTATTCATATAAATCTTAGTAATTAAATTTTTCCATTTTACCAATTCGACATTGTTATGTCATTTTGTAAATTTTTTAATTTTTTTATATTTCCTAACATACTCATTTCAAATTTTCATTTCTAAATCGAATTACAGAAATTTAGCGGGGTTATCAAAGTCATTTTATTTTATCACTGCCTGACTAAATTACAATATTATTTATAAATTAATTTGATTAAAATCTAATACTACTAGAAAAAAAATTATAAGTAAGTTTAATAACAATAAAATAATTGAGGTTTAATAAATAAATGGTATTATTATGAGTGATAAAATAACAAAAATAGGACCAACCACGCAGATAGATGGTATGGTTGTTCTTTTTTTTTTAGTCGCATGAATACAAAATTTGCAACTACCAAATAACGTGGTCGGTGATCACCCTTTTTTTTAACGCTTGGCCACTCGTCTGTTAATTATGGATAGCCATCGACATTTCATCCGTTACGCCCGATTTAGATTCGATTTGAATTGGAGATTCGGGGAATTTTTCGGGTTCAAAATAGAAATGAGAAATATTTTAAAAAAAATTGGGGATAAGGGCGGGGTTGGGGATTAAGGGATCCCCGTCCCGATCCCCGATTTAAATTTAAAAAATATATATTTATATATGTATATAATTAAATTATTTTAAGTAAATATATTTATATATATTATTAGTTCTTGAATTTTTCAATTCATTTCACATATTCAAAAGCTTAATTGTAAAATTTAATTTGATTATAATAATTTAATGAGAAAAAGGAACCTGAGATATATCTCAGGGAACTTTTCCTAAGATACATATAAATTAATCTTTAAATCTTGCTGGACCCGTAGGGCTAATTAAAAATCTCTGAAATTACTAAAACACTCACATCATTTTTATATATAAAAAACAGTTATCTCAGGGAACTTACCTGAAATATATTTCAGGCTCTCTACTCTCTAATTTAATTATATTTTTAGTAAAATAAAAATTAATTCAAAATATTTTTTAGAATAAGTCATTGATTAAAATATTTATTATTTATATATGTATATATCATAATTTAGCAAATTTATTTTATTATGAAATTGTTATAAAATATATAAAACTTATTTTTTTAATAAAAATCCTTGATTTTTCACAAAGTTCCACGTTTCTCATTCAGGACGATGATTGAGAAGCAAAATATTTCTTGTTGGAATATCGGAACTGGATGGGGGCGGGGACGCCCATTCCTAAATCCTAATTATGGACGTTGGAAATTTGCTCTCCTCGCACGAATCACCAACTTCCCTATATTAAAATGAACCAGCTTGGGGTTTCACTTTCGGCATATCTATAGCTGGTATTCGGCATGTAGATAGCTGGGGTGTTGCTGAACAATGGGCTACAGGTGGTGCGTATGTGAAGGTCATTTGTGATATTACTGGCTTCAGGAATGGTGCAAATTGGATTGATCGGAAAGCTACTTTAATCTTTTGTAATTCAAAGAATATTATTATTCATGATGTAAAACAGTCTGTAAACATAAGCGACTACTTGGTTAGTTCGTTTATTTGTTTCCTGTCAGATTGTACTGTCAGTTCGGGGTTTTGTCCTGACTGTGATTGGTTTGATGCTAGTTAATACAATTTCTTGTTTGTCAAAAAAAATGAACCAGCTTATTGTCCCTGTAAACTACATACATTACTTTTAAATATTTTTAAAATTATATAATTAAATAAAATAGAATATAATATAATAATTTATTATGAATATAATTTAACTTTAAAATTAATTAATAAAATTACTAGTAATAATAATATTATTACTAATAACTTTGCAAACTTACAGGATATTGATTATACAAGAGCATCTCCAATGCTACACACCTATTAGCTAAAATTGATCATATGACATAATTTTTAGATAATATGTACTTATATTTTTTCTTCTCCAACCATATTTCCTGTTAAGTAAATTTTTAGATAATCATCTTGACATCCTCTATATTTGGAGGACATCTATAATATTTAGATAATATTTATAATTCATTATCTCCACTTATATCGTGACACATCATCGATCTTATTTACTTACTTATATATATATATATATAGGTTTTTGCTCAAATACAAACCAATCCTTAAATACAAACTACAAACTAACACTACATTAATTATATTTCATTTATTTTAAGGTTCCCGCCAAGGGTATCTTCATAAAAAATGCTTAAAATAATTGGCTCTATCCACCAAAAAAAAAAACTTGCCGTGGAAATGCGAAGCATTTAAGACAATAAACGGATGAGTTAGGTAGTCATGAGGGTCGCAGACCCTCGACACACCCGTCCTATTGCCATTACCATTGATTGTCATTCCTTACAACTTTAGAATGATAAAGGCGCGAAGCGCCGTACAAGAAGGTGCGAAGCACCGTTAACCAGTGAAATCCACTGCCACGTCATCACGTGAACAGTGAATTTTTTTTATTTTTTATTTTTGCTGAATGGAGCCAATTATTTTAAACATTTTTGTATTGGGGTATCCCTAGTTTGATGATTAGATTAGCATGAAATATTGAATTAGTGTTTAGTTTGTAGTTTGTAGTTAATTTTAGTTTGTAGTAGAGTAGGACCCTATATATATATATATATATATATATATATATATATATATAATTAAAATAATAATAAAATACTATTTTTAAAATATAGTTATTCATTATAGCTAATACCATTGGAGTAAACTTAGAGTTCCGCAATTAAACTTTTAAATAATCATTATATAGCTAATAATTTTAGCTATTACCGTTGGAGATGCTTTAAGTATTCATTCTGATTCTGAAGGGGCTGGTACTCGCTCTTACACTACAAGGTTGGAAAACTTGGTCATTTTTTCTCTTCACTTTCCTTCTTTTTTTGAGGCGTGTCTAAATCTTTTAGCTGTATTTCTTCATAAAGACTTGCACATATAAACTCTGTGTATGTATGCCTATATATTCAGCTTTTAATGCAAACTGGTGATGCGGAACTGGAGATGCGTGGCAGGTGTAGTGCAGGTCAAAAGGTTAGTGATGATATATATGAATTGGCTGGATGTTTCTCTACTATGTGACCTGTTTGTAACAAATTCTAAGATGATTCTATCCACCATCCCTTTGGACTTGGCCCCTCAGTTTTGATGTCCATCTTAGTCATAAAATATGTAATCTTGATTTCAGGTTCTTGCTTCACTTATTATACGGTTGGCACTGGCTGAAACTTTTTGCCTCAATTGTGGAATACTAGCTCTTGATGAACCAACTACAAATCTTGATGGCCCCAATGCCGAGAGTCTTGCTGCAGCTCTTCTAAGGTATTAACCCTGCAGTAATATGCACATATTCATTTTATGTGAATCTGAGCTAGCATTTTATGGTTGCATTTAACGTGTGTAGGATTATGGAGGACAGGAAAGCTCAGGAGAATTTTCAACTTATAGTAATCACCCACGATGAGAGATTTGCTCAGCTTGTTGGTCAGCGTCAGCACGCAGAAAAATATTGTCGGATAACTAAAGATGAGCAGTAAGCCCTAGTCAATGATCTAGTGTTCTAATATACTTCTAAATTCTAATATAGTTTTCTTTGTTTTCCTTAACTTATCCTCTTCTATTTTTTTTTCTTTTTTTTTATAATGAACCGTTGTCAGTCAGCACAGTATAAACGAGGCTCAGGAAATTTTTGATTAAAAGCTAAATCAGAACTAACCATTGACATGTTGGTTGCCAATGGAGTAGCTGCAGTGACAAAGTTTGTTTACTTTGAACTATTCAGTATCTGAACACATTGAGCGACTAGTTTTCCCAGTTTGAGCAGGGTAGATGCAGTGTGTAGTGGCGAAGTTCTTTGGAACTTGAACTGTATATGAAAAACAAACCATATCTTCTTTACCAGTTCCTTTACTTAATTACATTTCTCGTTTGTGTTCTTGATGTTAATTTATCCTCTCAAGTCAAATTTAATAGAAATTTTGTTACACTCTTGAAAGTAGCTCAAAAAGTAACTTTCTTTTCCTAACTAGCTAGGCAATTGTACATGTTTCCTGTTCATGAACAACTATTTTTTCAAAATAAAGTAACTAATATCCTTGTATATTCGGGAAATTCTAGTCTCTTAAAAGATAAACCTTATAATATAAGGGGTCCGATCTTTGGCAAATGATTGCTAGGACAATCGATAAAACACGTACAGCAAAAAGTTTCTGTGGTACGTGTATAGTAGAGTTTTTGGTGTGAAAATAAGGGGATCTCATCTCTCTACGTGCCGCAGAAACTTTCTGTGGTACGTGAACAGTAGCAGCAAACGATAACAAACGTATGTTATTGATATGGGCTGAAAATAAGCCATAAAGATACATTTAATATGGCATTAATTAGACCCAACATGGTCCAAACGTGGGGCCCATTAATGAGGTCAGAATCCCTATTTTAATATTAAATTCGTAATTAATATTGGGGGTAATAAACAGCTCAGCAATAAGAGTCAAATAAGGATATAACTCCTGCCTGACTTAGCCTCCAAGGCACCTAATTCTACATGGAAACTGACTCCTACAAGGAAGGAGTCTAGAACTTTCCTCGAGGAGGTGACTTGTCCACCAAGTCTCCGAATCGTACCATAATTCTTAGGCTTCTCAGCCTATATAAAGGGCCAGACCCCTCATCTCAGAACTACGTTTTTGGCTTGATCTTCGATATTCATCGAAGTACGTAGGCATCTTGTGAAGGCAGATTCAGCCACGAACACAAGAACAGCCATTAAAGCACGAAGCTCACGAACCCTAGCCGCAATTTGATAACCCTACTTCTTATTCCACAACATTTGGCGCCGTCTGTGGGAAGACAACATCAACCATGGTTCAAACACGAAGAACAACACCAGTTGTAACTGAGGCCGTGCCACTCAGCTCTGCTCCACCCCTGACCGAACAGGCTCCCCCAGCATCGGGGGCGATCATCCAACAGGCTCCCCCAGCATCAGGGGCGATCATCCAACAGACTCCCCCAGCATCAGGGACGATCATTCAACAGGCTCCCCCAGCATCAGCTGTCATCATCCACTCTCAAGTTTCTCAGCAACCAGGGGTGATCGCCCATGCTGAGAGTACGTTGCCTCTAACCAATCAGGCAGGACAAGCGACCAACTCTCTCCAGATTGTTGATCCGAACAACCCGCCACCAGGGGTACAGATCCATACTACGGATCTCCCCTTGAACACTAATCCCAGGTACGGTCAGCCCAACTACCCCCCGATGACTCAAGGTTCAGGACCAAGTGGTCATGCCTTACAAATCCGGGACCGAGATTATGATGACTACTCCGGCCCTTATACTGATGATTCATCGTCTGAGGATGATGATCGTGATGAAGCCCCGAGGAGGCAACGTTCTAGAAGAGAGCCTCAAGGAAGGACTCAATGGATCCATGATGGACCTCCACCAACGGCTGAGGAGAGGATTAAGGCTCACGAGGCTGAGATCCAAAGGCTGAAGGATGACATAGCAATGGAGCAAGCAAGACAGAATCAAACTCGACCTCCTCCAACCTCAGGAACGATTCCCATCATTGATTTGGAGAGGTCTTCAAGGAGACAAAGAAGGGCTGATGCCTCATTCGGAAGAACAACCACAAGGATGGAAATTCTCAAGGGAAACCCCAAAGATCTGATGCCTCTAGGAGATCCTGATGATCCAACACCCCCGTTTACTGAGGAGGTGATGAATGCTAATATTTCTAGGAAGTTTAAGATGCCGACAATTAAGGCTTATGATGGAACGGGTGATCCCGCAAATCACGTCAGGACGTTCTCGAACGCACTGCTGCTGCAGCCTGCAAGTGATGCCCTAAAGTGCAGAGCGTTCCCCCAAACCCTGTCTGGCATGGCTCAGAGATGGTATAGCCGATTGCCTGCGAACTCTATTGGCTCTTTTAAGGAGTTGAGTGCCGCCTTCGTTAGCCAATTCATTAGCGGAAGGGTGCATGAGAAGAGCTCCGCATCTCTTATGTATGTGGTGCAAGGAAAGAATGAAAATCTGAGGGATTACCTCAAGCGATTCACTAAGGAGACCCTGAATATCACTGATTTGGAAAATAAGGTGGCAATGGTAGCCCTGGAGCACGGAACCACTGACCTCTTCTTCAAGAGATCATTGGCGAAGCATCCCCCTGAGAACATGGCTGAGCTCCAACGAAGGGCTGATAAGTATATTAAAGCTGAGGATAGCTTGAAGAAAGAAACCACCGTAGGTGGAAGAGGAGGTAACAATGACTCCAAGAAGCGAAAGCAAGACCAGGACTGATGATCAAGAGTATGATGCTAGGGACAAGTATCCCCGAACTAGCGAGGACTCCGACTCTGCCCCTAAGAAGAACCAAGGGTCAAGGTTCACTGAGTATGCAAGGTTGAATACTCCTAGGAGTCGAATCTTGTTGGACATTGAGAATGATAAGGATTTCAGATGGCCGAAGCCACTCAGGGGTGATCCCGCAAAGAGAAACCAGAATCAGTATTGCAGATTCCATAGAGACGAGGGGCATGACACTGACGATTGCAAGCAACTCAAAGATGAGATTGAGTTTTTGATCCGTAGAGGGAAGCTGAGGCACTTCACTAAGGGTGAAGACCGTGCTAATCAGAGAAGAGACTATAATAGAAGGGATGACGATCAAGATCGCAACACACAGCCCCGAGGGCCAGTAATCAACATGATCTCAGGAGGCCCAACTGCGGCCGGGACAACTAGGAACTCTCGAAAGGCTTATGCCCGAGAGGTGTTGCACATCGTGGGAGAGGCCCCGAAGCGTGCAAAAACTGAGGTAGCGGTTAGTTTTGGTGACTCAGACTTGGAAGGGGTGAAGTTCCCCCATGACGACCCGTTGGTCATAACTCCTGTGATTGGAAACTCGGAGGTGAAGCGAGTCTTGATAGACAATGGAGCTTCCGTTGACATTCTGTTTCATGATGCGTTTGTGAAGATGGGATACACTGATTCTTAGTTGACCCCCAATAACATGCCTATATACGGATTTAATGGAGTAAAATCCAAAGTTGAAGGGACTATTCAGCTGCCTGTAACTATTGGGCAAGAGCCCAAGGAGGCCACTCAGATGTTGAACTTCCTGGTAATCAAGGCGGATTCAACGTACAACGCTATCCTTGGAAGGACTGGACTTCATGCATTCAAGGCTGTTGCCTCAACCTATCATGTGAAGATCAAGTTCCCTACCAGGAATGGTGTTGGAGAACATAAAGGTGATCAGAAGATGGCACGAAGCTGTTATGTAGCCTCGTTAAGGCCTGATGGAGTCGGGGGGCAGGTCCTTCCGATTGAAGACATGGATGTCCACAGTGCTAAGGAACACAAAGAAAGGTCAGCAGAGGACATCACACAGAAGCCTCGGACAGCCATTGAGGCTAAGGCGTTAACTGACTTTGTGGTTGAGTGTACCATTGACAACCAAGAAGTTGGGGGGCAGGAGGTAGTACCCCGAGCAGGAAGTGAACTGCAGAATAAGAATGAGGAGACCAGAAGGAGTGGTGGGTGCTCTATTTTGATGGAGCATCAAAAACAAAATCAAGTGGTGCAGGCCTAGTCTTGCAAAACCCCGATTGGGCTTAAGTCATCCTAGTAGGACTTAGCTTCATATTTATATAGTAGAAGTAGAAATAAGGTTCATTAAAACCATTGCAGAGCATGTTGCTCCGAGTGGGACAGTAGTACTCTATGTAAGGGTTGAACCCATTTCAAG
The DNA here is from genome assembly GCA_036435485.1 of Saposhnikovia divaricata. Classification (NCBI taxonomy): domain Eukaryota; kingdom Viridiplantae; phylum Streptophyta; class Magnoliopsida; order Apiales; family Apiaceae; genus Saposhnikovia; species Saposhnikovia divaricata. The sequence continues at coordinate 44,520,822 of CM071594.1, read as the reverse complement.
TTATTAATGCAAGTTTGTTTTCCATTCATTGATTGTGATTTTATTTATGTGCCAAGCACCTGATGTGTGAGTCAAAGATTACCAAGTACCGAAAATAAAAGAATACACGAATGAAAACAAACAAATGCATACCCCGAAGGGTAGAGTTAGGTTACAGCAGATAAGAGTTTAAGTCCTTGAAGGACCCTGGATAAAGACAAACGTTGAAGCCCTGATGGAACACCCGCTGAAGAAACATATTGCATAGCCCGAAAGCCAATGGAAGGCTCATCAAGTGGGCAATCAAACTAGGAAAATTTGATGTTAAGTACAAGCATAGGATGACCATCAAAACTCAGGCTCTAGCTTACTTCGTGGTTGAATATACCATTGACAACCAAGAAGTCGGGGGGTAGGAGGTAATAGACCAGGAAGGTCAGCAAGGTGAAAAACCCCTGGAAGAGAAGAAGGAATATTGGATGCTCTATAATAGACCAGGAAGGTCAGCAAGGTGAAAAACCCCTGGAAGAGAAGAAGGAATATTGGATGAAAAACCCCTGGAAGAGAAGAAGGAATATTGGATGCTCTATAATAGACCAGGAAGGTCAGCAAGGTGAAAAACCCCTGGAAGAGAAGAAGGAATATTGGATGCTCTATTTTGATGGGGCATCAAAAACAAAAAGCTCTATTTTCATGGGGCATCAAAAACAAAAACCAGTGGTGCGGGTTAAGTTCTGCAAAGCCCCGATGGGTTCACACTCGAGTATGCCTTGAAGTTGGACTTCCAAACAACCTAAAACGAGGCGGAGTATGAAGCTCTGATAGCCAACCTTGGACTGATAAGAGCCCTGAGGGTCAAGAACTTGAAAGTCTGTGGAGACTCAAATCTGGTAGTCTCATAAGTCAATGAAGAGTTTGAGGCTAGAGAAAAGAATATGGCCAAATACTTGAGGATTGTGAAAGCCGTGATAGCCCCGCTCGATAAATGCCATGTTGAGTATATCCCAAGAGAGAAAAGAACATTAAGGCCGAAGCCCAGTCTAAGTATGGCTCTTCTGAGATAAAGAATTATGCAGAGAGCTTTTGGTTCCAGGTCCTGAAGATCCCACCATCGAATCAAAATTGGTAGAACCAGTTGATGTAAGCTAAAGGATAGACCCTCTTCGAGCTCATCTTGAGACTAGTTGGCTCCCTGATAATGCCTTGAAGGCACAGAAACAGTTAGTGAGAGTGTTGAGATGAGAGGTCCTTTGTCATTCCTTACTTAAAATCTTGAATCTCAAATCCCGACACAAAATTTTAGCCTTGATGGCCAAAAAGGTTGTCTGCCTCCAATCAAATTTGTCATTTGAAATTCAAGGACTTGAATCAAGAGCCTTCAATCGAATATAAACCAAAGCAAGGTCCTGTGAGCATAAGAAGAAGGTTGGAAACCTAGAATCAAGAAAAGAAGGTTAACAACCAGCCAAGACACACCGGACTTGAAGTCAAACGCTGAGGAGCAAGTGAACTCCCTGAACGTTCAACTGAAAAGTAAGACCTTCTCCGTATGAAGTAAGGGGGCAAGAACTAAGGGACTTCATCATTCCTACATCTTAGAATGAGAATCAAGGGAATCAAGGGTTGATAATAACCTTAAAACAAAGGTCTCAGCAAATAAGTTAAGGCCCGGAAGGTCACAAGTCAAGGTTCACGAAACCATTTAAGGCATAACAAACACCTCCTATTGACCTGAAACCTCATGTTGGTGATCCAGAACACCAACATCAACCTTAGAATCCAGGCCTTGTGTTATAAATCAAGGGCTAAGGAACTAAGTTGAAGCCTTAGAAGGCCAACAAAGCTATCAGATCCAACTTTGGATCAAGAGATTCGTGAACAACTCAAGAATGAGTAACTGAATCAACATTCCAACAAGGTGGTTGAAAGGTTCAAAGTAATTCTATGTAAGATTAGGCAAGCATGAAACCTTTGAAAGGAGTTTGAAGCTTTCTCGTGGAAGGTTTGGAAACCCATTTACTATGTCACCAAGGTGCTTCATGAAGCTGACCTGAATCACTCCGCTATAGAGAAGTTTGCTTTAGGCACGGTCATAGCCTCAAGAAAATTAAGACCTTACTTTTTAGTCACGTAAAATCGAGGTCTTGACAGACCAAGCCATTAAAAGGCCATTAATTCGACCAGAATCCTGGTCGAAATGACCAAGAATCCTGGTCGAAAAATTGTTCGACTGAGCCACGAAAAAGGCCATTAATTCGACCAGAATCCTGGTCGAAATGACCAAGAATCCTGGTCGAAAAACTATTCGACGAGGCCACGAATTTGGCCCTTAATTCGACCAGAATCCTGGTCGAAATGACCAAGAATCCTGGTCGAAAATTCGTTCGACCAGGAGAAAAATCAGACCTTATTTCGACCAGAATCCTGGTCGAAACTACCAGGAATCCTGGTCGAAAATCCGTTCGACCAGGAGAAAAATCAGACCTTATTTCGACCAGAATCCTGGTCGAAACGACCAGGAATCCTGGTCGAAAATCCGTTCGACCAGGAGAAAAATCAGACCTTATTTCGACCAGGATTCCTGGTCTTCGACCAGAATCCTGGTCGAAACGACCAGGAATCCTGGTCGAAAATCCGTTCGACCAAGAGAAAAATCAGACCTTATTTCAACCAGAATCCTGGTCGAAACGACCAGGAATCCTGGTCGAAAATCCGTTCGACCAGGAGAAAAATCAGACCTTATTTCGACCAGAATCCTGGTCGAAATCCTGGTCAAAAAATATGAAGTTTCCTGATCGAAATTTGTGATTAAAATTCAGAAATTTGAGTCAAAATGATAATTTCTGAATAGTACTAGCCCTTGGAAATAAAAAATTTCCAAGCTGACCTGACAGTATAAACGAGGCTCAGGAAATTTTTGATTAAAAGCTAAATCAGAACTAACCATTGACATGTTGGTTGCCAATGGAGTAGCTGCAGTGACAAAGTTTGTTTACTTTGAACTATTCAGTATCTGAACACATTGAGCGACTAGTTTTCCCAGTTTGAGCAGGGTAGATGCAGTGTGTAGTGGCGAAGTTCTTTGGAACTTGAACTGTATATGAAAAACAAACCATATCTTCTTTACCAGTTCCTTTACTTAATTACATTTCTCGTTTGTGTTCTTGATGTTAATTTATCCTCTCAAGTCAAATTTAATAGAAATTTTGTTACACTCTTGAAAGTAGCTCAAAAAGTAACTTTCTTTTCCTAACTAGCTAGGCAATTGTACATGTTTCCTGTTCATGAACAACTATTTTTTCAAAATAAAGTAACTAATATTCTTGTATATTCGGGAAATTCTAGTCTCTTAAAAGATAAACCTTATAATATAAGGGGTCCGATCTTTGGCAAATGATTGCTAGGACAATCGATGAAACACGTACAGTAAAAAGTTTCTGTGGTACGTGTATAGTAGAGTTTTTGGTGTGAAAATAAGGGGATCTCATCTCTCTACGTGCCGCAGAAACTTTCTGCGGTACGTGAACAGTAGCAGCAAACGATAACAAACGTATGTTATTGATATGGGCTGAAAATAAGCCATAAAGATACATTTAATATGGCATTAATTAGACCCAACATGGTCCAAACGTGGGGCCCATTAATGAGGTCAGAATCCCTATTTTAATATTAAATTCATAATTAATATTGGGGGTAATAAACAGCTCAGCAATAAGAGTCAAATAAGGATATAACTCCTGCCTGACTTAGCCTCCAAGGTACCTAATTCTACATGGAAACTGACTCCTACAAGGAAGGAGTCTAGAACTTTCCTCGAGGAGGTGACTTGTCCACCAAGTCTCCGAATCCTACCATAATTCTTAGGCTTCTCAGCCTATATAAAGGGCCAGACCCCTCATCTCAGAACTACGTTTTTGGCTTGATCTTCGATATTCATCGAAGTACGTAGGCATCTTGTGAAGGTAGATTCAGCCACGAACACAAGAACAGCCATTAAAGCACGAAGCTCACGAACCCTAGCCGCAATTTGATAACCCTACTTCTTATTCCACAACAGTTATTGACCGCTAACCATAATATAATCTGGACCGAAACAATTCTTCTTGTTTAGCACAAACCACCCAAATCTGCATGTTGCTTGAGCTCGAATAGTTGACAATGGAGGTGTTTGGGGTAACTTTTTTTCAGAATAAGTCAACTTATTTTAAGACAAAGTTAGAAATTCCTAACTTTCCAACTTATTTTTCAACTTATTTTTGCAACTTATTGAATCTCAAACATACATTAAATACTTGTATAAAAAAAATTATCAAAATATAATTTTTTTATCCAAAAATAAGTCCATAAGCCCATGAAATAAGCTTAGCCAAACAGGCTAAATATTGTGGGTGTTTGGCTGGCTTTATAAGCCAGCTTATTGGACTTTAAGTCCGGTCCAGCTTATTTACAAGTGTTTGCCTACCAACTTATTTTAATGACTTGTGATCTTATAAGTTCATAAGTTGAAAGTTAGAAAGTCCCAACTTTTTTCTAGCTTATTAACTTATTTGTACTATTCCTAAATCCCTTCGTTTTTAATTTGTTTTTTCCCGTCAATCGACGATATTTTTTTCAAATCTAACTTCACCATATTTTTCTCTATCTCTCAACGATCATTTTGCATACCATATGTGCTATATTTCGATACAATCTAGAAAAATTATATTAAAAATATGGGCTCAGTTGCATTTCTAGTATACCTTCGGTACCTGTTATCAAATATGGTACACTTGAATGCAACTTTTCAAAAATGGTATAGATGAGAAAAGATAAAGGAAATCGCCACTTGAAGTGGCGATTCCTATTGAATTTTATTTCAATAGGAATCGCTATTTCAAGTGGCGAATCCTTTTAATGTTTTTTCTTCCAACACTTAACCAAATTTTGACACATTTTCATACTTTTTTTTTAGCCATTTAATAGGCTTAAAAAATTTATTTATAAATAATTTTTTTGTTTTGTTTTCCTCCAAATTGAAGAATTTATGTTCTACTTTTGTACAATCCAAAAATAGTAAAAAAATATTATGTTTGACTATGTTATTTTTTGATCCGAACATGGCAATTCCACATGAAATTCTTAAGAATTTCTTCGCGTAGGCATGTTTAGGGGCATAAAAAATATATTTGAATGTTTTTTTTCGTTCTTTTTATTCTGTGTTAAAGTAATGACGTTCTACTTTTGTGTAAGTCAAAATTCACCAAAAAATAATTGCACATTATATGAGAACAAGGCATATGGTGAAATTTCCATTTTCCACAAGTGCAAATTTTCTTACTAATGTCCACATAATTTTGCACATTATATTTATTCATCGTTTTGAGCTTATACAAAAGTAGAACGTCAATACTTTAATACGGAACAAAAAGAATGAAAAAAATCATGTACAATTATGTTTTTTATGCCCCTAAACATGATTCTACGAAAGAATTGTTAGGAATTTTATGTGAAGTTGCCATGTTCGGAACAAAAAATAACATAGTTAGACATAATAATTTTTGGAGATTTTTCGTATTGTACCAAAGTTGGAGGTAAATTCTTCAATACATAGTAAAAAAAACAAAAAAAAATATTTATAATTTATTTTCTAAGCCTATTAAAATGGATACTAAGAAAGTATAAAAAGTCTTCCAAAATTATGGTAAGTGTTGGAAAAAAAAATGCAAAAGAATTCGCCACTTTAAGTGGCGAAAGCTATTGAAATGAAATTCAACACCATTCGCCACTTTAAGTGGCGAATTGTTGATCAACGTCCCAGCTATACCATTTCTGAAATCTTTAGTTGAAGTGTACCAGTTATGAAAATAATGCATTCAGTTATACTAGATATGCAAGCAAGCCAAAAATATGTGTTCTACAGTAAACTTATAATTTCCGATTTACCAAACACTTTACTAACTTATAATTTCTGATTTACTTATCATTTATAATCAATTTATTAACTTAAAGCAATAAGTTACTTTTTTTAAGTTACCCCAAACGGACCCATTATTCATCATATAACAACCTGTATTTAGAATAAAGATACTTTTTCTTATTAAATCATATAAATGGGAGAAAACGATGACAAGAATAAGGTCGACTGAAAACTGAAGAGAAGAAAATCTATGGTGTTCTTTTATTTGTAGAATCTAGTGCTTTTATATTTGTGCTTAAATTCAAAGTAAAATATTCCTTACAACATAAGTTGATTATGAAGCCACAACAGAAAGCAATGAAACCTGAATCCAAAGAAGCTTGTTGCACAACGTACATGTTAAGGTCCATTGATTCATGAAATGACCGGTGAAGGTGGTCTGGTGACCAAAGTGTGTTAAGGTCTGATATCCTACTCCTAGGTTGAGGTCTGATGACCCAGGAAGGTTTGTTAAATTAGACAGCAGCTAATAATAAGTGATTGACACTTTGAATTCAATGTTGCTCGGTTGTTTTAATGTTAGTAAATTACTTCATCTGTCCCTCTAATTTTTTTACACTTTCCTTGTTGGCCGTCCTACCAATTCTTTACCTTACTAAAAATAGTAATTTTTAACAATAAAATATATATCTGTTAAAAATACATAATATATTATAGATAAAACATATTTGAAAGAGAACATTGTATTATATTTGAGAGAGTTGAGTATACAAGTAAGAATTTGGTGGTCTTTATATAGGCTATCTATAAGTGAGTTACAAGGAATCAAAAGGCCAAGGGACGTAGGTTATAGGAGCTAGAAAGTCAAGAGACCCTCTTCTAGAAAATACTTGGACATTCATATTACAACACTCCCCCTTGGATGTCCAATTTTCAATAATCGTGCCTCGTTAAAACCTTTCTAGGAAAAAACCCTTTGGGAAAAAAATCCTAGCAAAGGAAAAAGAGTACATCGATTTTGAAAAATTTATTTGAGGTCTCTGAGCCGACGCATCCCGATCTTGTGTACCAATTTTTCATAAGTTGTTGGTGGCAATGACTTTGTGAGTAGATCTGCAAGATTGTCACTTGAACGAATCTGTTGAACTTCAATCTCTCCATTTTCTTGAAGATCATGTGTGAAGAAAAATTTTGGTGATATGTGCTTAGTTTTGTCACCCTTGATATAGCCTTCCTTTAATTGTTGAATGCATGCAGTATTATCTTCAAACATTATTGTTGGGACTGTCCTATCATGATACATGCCACATGACTCCCGAATGTGCTGGATTATTGACCTTAACCAGACACATTCTCGGCTAGCTTCATGAATTGCAAGAATTTCTGCATGATTAGAAGAAGTAGCAGCCAAGGATTGTTTCACTGAGCGCCATGAGATGGCCGTATCTCCATAAGTAAACAAATAGCCTGTTTGTGATCGAGCTTTGTCTGGATCAGATAAATAACCTGCATCTGCATATCCAGTTAAAACTGCTTTGGATTTGTTAGAATAAAATAAGCCCATATCAGTTGTACCTCGAAGATACCGAAAAATATGTTTTACTCCAGACCAATGTCTTTGAGTAGGAGCAGAACTATGTCTTGCTAATAAATTTACTGAAAATGCTATATCGGGTCTTGTATTATTAGCAAGATACATCAATGCACCGATAGCACTAAGATAAGGTACTTCAGGACCAAGAATTTCTTCATTTTTCTCTCTAGGTCGAAAGATATCCTTCTCTTTATCTAGTGATCGAACAACCATTGGAGAACTAAATGGATGTGATTTATCCATGTAAAAACGTTTTAAGACTTTCTCTGTATATGCTGACTGATGTACAAAAACTCCATCTCGTAGATGCTCTATTTGTAGCCCAAGGCAAAGCTTCGTTTTCCCAAGATCTTTCATTTCAAACTCTGCTTTGAGATAACCCACTGTTTTCTGAAGCTCTTCAGGAGTTCCAATAATATTTATGTCATCAACATACACAGCAACTATAGCAAATGAAGATCTTGTTTTCTTTATAAAAACACATGGACAAATAGGGTCATTCTTGTATTGTTCCCTTAATAAATATTCACTTAATCTTTTATACCACATTCGACCAGACTGTTTTAATCCATATATGGATCTTTGCAATTTAATCGAATAGAGATGGCGAGAATGTGATCTAAATGCTTCAGGCATTTGAAATCCTTCAGGGATCCTCATATATATATCTTTCTCAAGGGAACCATACAAATATGCTGTTACGACATCCATCAATCGCATTTCTAAATTTTCAATGACCGATAGGCTAATAAGATAACGAAAAGTTGTAGCATCCATCACAGGGGAATAAGTTTCCTCATAATCAATGCCTGGTCTTTGTGAAAAACCTTGAGCAACCAAACGTGCTTTGTATCTTACAACTTCATTTTTATCATTTCTTTTCCTTACAAATACCCATTTGTAACCTACTGGTTTAGTCCCTTCAGGGGTTTGGACTATAGGTCCAAAAACATTATGCTTATTAAGTGAGCTCAATTCTTTTTCAATTGCTTCTTTCCATTGTGGCCAATCCTTTTTACGTCGACATTCATCGATAGATTTTGGTTCAAGATCTTCAGGATCCATCATTATATCAAGCGCTACATTATACGTGAAATATTCGTCAATGGCAGTATCATTTCGGTTCCATCTTTTTCCCGTGATAACATAATTTATCGAGATCTCTTCAATGTTGACATTTGCAGGTACCTGTTCCTCTTCAGGAGTATCGTCTATCATATCACGGGTCTCTTCTGAAGTCTCTTCTGGAGATTTTATTTCCTCTACTTGGGCATCTTGATTGTTTGCTCCTTTTCTTTTTCGAGGATTTTTATCTTTAGAACCAATTGGTCTACCCCTCTTTAAGCGAGGTTTTGACTCATTTGCCTTGACGATTTGTCCTTCAGGGACTTGTGTTTTTGCAGGAGCATTTACAGCTGGAATATGTGACCTTGTTACTCTATTGATGTCGGTAAATGCATCAGGCAGCTGATTTGCTATACCTTGTAGATGAATTATTCTTTGTACTTCTAAGTCACACTGACTTGTACGAGGATCAAAATTATTCAATGAAGATGCATTCCATGAAATTTCTCTTTCCAGCTGTTTATTTTCTCCCTCTGATTTTAGGAATATTTTATTTTCTCCCCCTAATTTTGGGAAAATATTTTCATCAAAATGACAGTCTACAAACCTTGCAGTGAATAGATCGCCTGTCACTGGTTCTAGATATTTAATTATTGAGGGGGATTCAAAACCAACATATATTCCTAATTTCCTTTGGGGACCCATCTTTGCACGTTGTGGCGGAGCAATTGGGACATATACCGCACACCCAAAGGTTCTCAAATGAGAAATATCAGGTTCTCTTCCAGAGACCAATTGTAAGGGAGAAAATTTGTGATAACTTGTAGGTCTGATGCGTACAAGTGCCGCTGCATGTAAAATAGCATGCCCCCAAACTGTAAGAGGGAGATTTGTTTTCATAATCAATGGTCTAGCAATTAGTTGGAGTCGTTTAATAAATGATTCTGCTAGACCATTTTGTGTATGAACATGAGCTACAGGATGTTCAACACGTATACCAATTGATGCACAGAACTCATTAAAAGCTTTTGATGTGAATTCTCCAGCGTTATCTAACCGGATTGTTCCAATATTATAATCCGGAAATTGTGCTCTTAATCGTATTATTTGCGCAAGTAATCTCGCAAATGCCAAATTTCGAGATGATAATAAGCATACATGTGACCATCTTGTCGATGCATCGATCAATACCATAAAATATTTAAATGGTCCACATGATGGGTGAATGGGCCCACATATATCACCCTGTATTCTTTCCAAAAATTTGGGAGATTCTATGCCAACTTTTGTTATAGAGGGCTTGATAATTAATTTTCCTTGAGAGCAAGCAGCACAAGAGAATTCATTAAATTGAAAAATCTTCTGGTTTTTCAATTGATGCCCATGTGAATTCTCAATTATTTTTCGCATCATAATTGATCCAGGATGTCCCAACCGGTCATGCCAAATAATAAAATTACTTTTGTCAGTAAACTTCTGGTTTACTGTGGCATTAACCTCAACATTTCTAATATTAGTATAGTATAATCCAGAAGCAAAAGCTGATAGTGTTTCTTTAACACATTTGTTACCCGAAACAATACTTGTGATGTGAAGGAATTCTTTGTTCTCTCTATTCATTGTTTCAATATGATATCCATTTCTACGGATATCCTTAAAACTCAATAGATTTCTCTGTGACTTTGGAGAGAACAATGCATCATCTACAATAAATTTTGTTCCTTCGGGTAATAATATAATAGCTCTTCCGGAGCCTTCAATCAATTTTATACTACCAGAAATCGTGCACACATTGCCTTCATGTTTGTTTAAGGAGGTGAAGTATTTTTCATTTTTAAGAATACTGTGAGTAGTTGCGCTATCTACAAGGCAAATGTCTTCCTCTTTTGTTATATATCCAATGCGAGAATAAGAAACATCCATATTGCTTCAATAATAGATAAACATATGATTAGCAATAATTGAAATCATCATAAAGACATATAATCACATATAATCATAATGAGTCTCATTAAGCGACAAGTAGGATAAACAAGTTTATTAATTATCATTTGGAGTAGTGCCATCAGGAGTCTCATAGAAATCAGCCGTATCCAAATAAGTCATTTTAAGGAGATTGTCTGCATGATCTTTATCTGCAGCCACCAAATTTGTTTCAACATTCTTTCCTTTATCCTTCAGGGATGCTTGATAAAGATCAACCAAGTGTTTTGGCGTACGACAGGTACGCGACCAGTGTCCTTTCATTCCGCATCGGTAACATGCACTCTCAATTGTCCCTTTTCTTTTCTCCTTGTCAATATTTTTCTCCAACTTCTGGTTGGGATTTGGCTTGAAAAAGGGGTGTTTCTGGATTTGAGCTCCACGACCTCGTATTCCATGTCCACAACCACGTCCACGTCCACGATTACCACTTCGTCCACGCCCACCACCTCGTCCACGCCCATGATTGTATATTGCCGCATTCGCTTCAGGGAAAGGGCTAGATCCAGTTGGGCGAGACTCATGATTCTTCATCAAAAGCTTATTATTTTGTTCAGCAACAAGAAGACAAGAAATCAAATCAGAATATTTTGTAAAACCTTTTTCACGATATTGTTGCTGGAGGAGTACATCTGAGGCATGAAAAGTTGAGTAAGTTTTTTCTAACATATCCGCATCAGTGATATTTTCTCCGCATAGTTTTAATTGAGATGTTATTTTGAAAAGTGCGGAGTTGTATTCACTAACGGTTTTAAAATCTTGTAGCCTCAAATGCATCCAATCATAACGAGCTTTTGGAAGAATCACGGTTTTTTGGTGATCATATCGATCTTTTAAATTTTTCCATAATTCGAGTGGATCTTTCATAGTAAGATATTCACTTTTAAGTGCTTCATGAAGGTGGCGGCGGAGAAAAATCATAGCTTTTGCGCGGTTTGACTCGGATTCTTTATTTCCCTCTTTAATCGTATTTCCAAGATCTTGTGCAGCCAAATGAATTTCGATATCCAGTATCCAAGACAAGTAATTCTTTCCCGTAATATCAAGAGCCTCAAATTCAAGTTTTGTAAAATTCGACATTTTATAAACTATAAAATTATAAAAGTGTTAGTATAATACATACTTTCATGTCATAACAGTGATGCATCCAAATTACATGTTTAGTGCCTAAAAAAAATTGCAACTAACCACATATATGAACATATATAAAAAAAAAATCGAAAGCAACAAAAAAAATAAAAATAAAAATAAAAAAAAAAATAAAAAAAATCGAAAGCAACTTTTCTAATTTACTTATTATCCTAAACTTGTTGATAGGTACATACATGAGTTTTACAACAAACTGCAAATATACTTTCGAGCTAAATTCTTAAAGGCAGGTGCAACAAAAAAAAAAAAAATCAAAAGGTCTAAAAAGCGACATGCCAACAATCACAAAACCCACACAAGCATATTTGTCCACATAATTGGTGTAGCACATGCAAAATGCATACAAAGTATAAGAATTGCACATGCGTACTAGAATCATGGATCAAGCCTCTATTTTATTTTTACCATGTACACTTAAAAATATGTTTATAGCTAAACTGATTTATCTCTTTTCATTAAAATGTACCCCGAAACTTGATAAACATGATAATAATACACATGATCATAAAATGTTTTACTAAAGCATGACCCACATAGAAAATATTACCCACATGATGTATTCGGGTAAGAATTATGGCTAGTAATTCATATTTGGAGTAGTGACATACACAAAATGGATGTCACTTTTTGAATTCAAATTATCTCTCTAATACCTTGCTTCAAGATATAAGGACTAATATGCTGTTTGTTAGGTTAGTTACAGTGTAAATAAATTCAGTATAATCTATCTTCAAGAGCATAGGCAAGCATGGAGATAAATTCAGATAAAGGAAGTGGAAAACTAAATATAACAAGGTAGAGGCCATAGAGCTTTACAAACCAAACTTAAAACATAATCAGACATTTACAAAGCAACAAAGCAAACTTAAAAATAACACTTACGGTAGATATGCTATTGTTTCTCCGCAACGAGAATATTAATCACCAATACGCGAAATTTAGAATGATTTGCACTCGTGCTGATAACGTATTAAAAATACATAATATATTATAGATAAAACATATTTGAAAGAGAACATTGTATTATATTTGAGAGAGTTGAGTATACAAGTAAGAATTTGGTGGTCTTTATATAGGCTATCTATAAGTGAGTTACAAGGAATCAAAAGGCCAAGGGACGTAGGTTATAGGAGCTAGAAAGTCAAGAGACCCTCTTCTAGAAAATACTTGGACATTCATATTACAACAATATCAACTACTTCACTTCACTTTTTCAACACTTTACACTATTACACCCACTACTTCACTTATTTTAACAATAAAATCATTATTACACCCATTACTTCATTTATTTTAACAATATTACACCCACTATCCTTGGTCTCCGTATCCAAACACAATGTAAAGAACCTGGGGAGACGAAGGGAGTATAATTTACATCTCTTATTGTGAAAAGCAAAACGCGTCATTGTTAACAATAAAATTTATGATTTTAGTTTCTTTTTCTAAGTTTGATTTTGATTTTATAATATATTATTCTTCTTATGTAGACAGTTATTATATTATTATTATTGTTAGAAAAAAATGGTCCTGAGGACACTTACCTGAGGTTATGTTATTTTCTAATACAAAAGATGAATGACATTTTTGTAATAATCAAATCTACCCTCATGTATTTATAAAAATAACCTCGACTTGCAGTGTACACTTACATGAGGTTATGTTGTTTTCTAATACAAAAGGTGAATGACATTTTTGTAATAATCGAATCAACCCACCTGTATTTACAAAAATAACCTCGCCTTGTAGTGTATTATCCCTTAACCTCAGGGTTGTTAAAATTACACACCTAGAGGGGAGGGGTGAATAGGTGTTATGGCTAACAATGTATAATTTGAAGAAAAAAAAACTGCCTGAAAAATGATTCTGGCAGCTAACTGGATGCAACAGATTAACAAACAGGCAGCTAGTTAAGATATGCAGTGCAGTAAAAGTAAAGTGCAGAATGTAAAGAACACACAACAATTTTATCCAGGTTCGACCCCTATAGCCTAATGGTCTACGTCCTAGTCCTCTACCAACTCGGTAAAGGAATATATTATTGATCACAAATTATTGCAATTATACGATACAATAATATATCTCCCTGATTCTCCCAGTCACTGATTGCAGCTAGTTGAAACACCTTGTTCCCTGAACACAGCTCTCTAAGTACTATACTAAACCAAGTATAAACTCCTCTAGCCTACTGTTACACGAACCCTTGTTTCACAAGCTCAACAATCCAGCAACTACCAACCTTACAAGTTGAACAATACACAGATTGAAAGAATTACAAATCAAGCTATGAACTCTAACAGAAATCTAAATCGAATTAGTATATAGAGCTCAAGTGTATAAAGATATATCAAATCAGCTTGGTACAATACTTGTGTTTTTCGAATGATGTTCAACCACTCAGAATGGAAAAACTCACAAGTCTTTTATAGTAAACGTATGATCTAAATTAAACACACAACAACACAACGGTCTTGACTACCAAGTCTCACGAGTTTGTTGAAAGATTAATTCAAATCTAACGTTCAAAATATCAACGTTTAGAAAAGAAAAAAAGAATAAAAGAATGAACGTTAACAATGCAACGTTCTACAGTTTTGAAAACCTAGGAAGAAGAAGTTTGTTTAGATGAAGAATCGTTTAGAAAACAAACTCCTATAATATAAGGTTTTGAAATATATATATATATATATATATATATATATATATAAAGATGTTTAAAAATATTTTTGAGGCCATATATATGAAAATGATCTGTTTTTATAATTAGAGTCCTCACAGAAGTTTAAACCTATTCAAACTCCAAGAAACTCGGACTCCCAGTGATTCTGGACTCTGTCTACCAACTTGCTGCGTTAGAAAATATCTCATAATGACAGCTAGCTGAGATACCCTGTTTTGCTAAGAAATGATATAAGAAATAATCATGCATTGCAAAATAATATTAGTCCAGTACACATATCCTGCTTGCTTACTATGTATGATCATCAAAATCATGAGAGTTTCAATCTCCCTTTTTTTTATGATTATACACCAATTTTAGGAGAACCTCAAAAACTCCCCCTAAATCTAGCAATTCAATAATCAGTAAGTAAATAAGAAACTTAATAACCTTAACAGATAACCAATTACCATCACATTGCAACAATATTAGTTCAAAGTATCAAATATAACTTAAACCATCAAAAACCAAGTTCAACAGAAAATCAAAAAACAAACACATAGTTCAAAATTCAAATTAAACAGTCCAAATCCTAAAAAATTTTTCCCCCTTAATCATTAAAAAGAAGGAAATTTAAGACTCATTATTATCTTCATCCTCCTTAGCATCCTCAAACCTTGTAGCAACATGAAAATCTTCAGAAGCATCCACATCTGGATCAACAGTAGTGTCCTTGATCACATTCCCAGCTGCCACCTTAGCAAGGTCATGAAGTTCTTGAGCATCAGAAATAGTTGCAGAATGAACACCAGTACGAGCTGAAGCAGGAGTACGTGGACCATCAAACACATCACGCAGAAAAACCAATTCTTCAGACATCCCATCTAACCTAACATTGATCTTCTTAATAGCATCCCTGATTTCCTTAATAGTCTCAGAATGATCAACCTCATCAACTGTTGACATAACTGTTTGCACTGAAACACGCAAGTGTACGTGGTCACAAGTAATATAGATAAAAATCAAGTTCGTTCCACAGAGATCTGGTTTAGGTTTCAATTCAGTAGATGTACCTATACAACAATGTATGGTTTTAATTCACTGCTAAGACAAATAACAATTAGGGGTTTTGATTAACTAAATTAACTAAGATGCAAATTATTAAACTAAGAATTAACTAATTATTGAGAATTAAATTCGAATTACTTATATGCGAATAAACATGGTGTAAGAACCCAGATTTTGGGTAGAATTAAAACTTTTATTTATTTAATGATGTAAGAATGAATAGTGGTTACGGCTACGATGTAATAGTTGATATTCTGAAAGAATGAATGGAATTCGACTTTATTGTTTATATGTCTTGAAGAATGCTAATGGTTGACAACTTAGGTAAGAATACTATCTCCTAGGGGAATAAGATATGGCAATTCCAAGCAGGAGAATATTCTCATGTCATCCAGATCGATAACGATTAATCCAGTGGTTCCGTAAAAAGGTTAAGGAACGATCGAAAGAGAATACGGACAATTGTACAACCCTAAGAGAATAAGTAAAGAATAAAGAATGAATAATGTTTTGGTGGGAGTAAGAATAATATGAGACGACACTATATAGAAGTATTCGGAACGGATTTTCGAGTTCATATTAGTGATCCAGGGGAAAATAAGTGTATGTAAAAGCTGTTAGATTCTGAAAAACCGCACTTTTATTTTCTCCGAGAGTTCCCTGGACACTGATAGACTTAAGGATTTAACGAAGGGATTTAAGGAATATAAATTTGAAAGTTAGTAGAAAAGAAGTAAGAATGATTATAGAAATATTAAGAAGATTCCCGGTAAAACCCTAACTAGAAACGAATGAGTTATTCCCTCGAACGATTAGCGAATTAAGCAATAAACGAACAAAGAAACAAGCAGGGAGGCTAGATTCATGCATGTGCTACTAAGGTAAAATATCTAGCAACCAAGTGGCTTAAAGTAACTAGCATACTTGGAGATTGAAGTAGTACTTAGAAAAAACCAACCATTACTTAGCCTTCCACCATCCAAAACATAACACTTGTCTTATAAAAATCATCATCCATTGAATCACACTCCACTAACACCACTTGGATGAGATATTATCTATCAAAAGTCACTTTATGCATTATTCCAAGCAACCAACACAAAAGAATAGCAAAACACTCTCTCCCGCCCCCCTCCAAACATACCATTCGGCCTTTACTTAATTCCAAGAAGGAAATCCAACTTCCAACCATCAATTGATCTTGTAATTTTTAAGGTGAGTCCCATAATTCAAGAAACTAATCTCCTAGAAATTTCAAGCCCAAATTCCTTTGTTTCCATTTTCAAATAAATCATTCAAGAGGAGCATGAATAGTATTCTTCAAGATCTAACTTTGTTTTCTTGATTTCTTTTGATTGATCTAGCAAGCTTAAGCACTCTTAAGGACCATACAAAGCTTAGTGAGGCTAGTAAACATTCTCAAGAAGGTATAAAGCCCTTGAAACCCTAGATCTACTTTGAAGTTTTATGTATGTTCTTGAGTTATATAAGTTAGTTATGTTGTTAGTAAGATATAAGCATGATTATGATTGAGTTTTGGATAAATGTTAAAAATAGTTAGATGAAAGGAAAGGCGTTGCTTGGCCTCAGTTCATGTGTATAAATCATGTATATGTTGTTTGGAGTGGATACCTGGTAGATATTCGATTTATAGCCGTCGTAATGCCGAAATTTCGTTAACCTTAAGAAAAACGACTTGGACAGTAGATGTAACTCACTGCCTAGCTTTGTAATCTGCCATTATAGGATACATAATGTTCCAAGCTTCGTTTTTGATATAAAGAACGTGTGAAACGGACTTACGGTTTAGGAGTTACGGCCGGTTTACTAAAAGTAGTTAGAAACCGTAAACGGGAATTCGTAACTGAAATTGAACCCTCGTAAAATATGTAAGTCAGTGGCGAATATTGGTAATTAAATACTAGAGGTGAAAATGAAGGTGTGAGAGAAAACCTCATGTGAATCGGATCATTTTTCGATTTTATAAAAATGTTGGAATCAAGGTTAAACGCGAACGAACCCCTTAAAAGTATAACTTTGGTTATAACTTAGAAAACGAGCGATAAAACTCGAGATATAATCTTGGTTCGTAATCGATCGAATTTAGAACTTATACGACTTAAGTATACACTAAGTGTGAGTATGATGACATGTCTTAATGACGAACAAATGTCGAATCATATCGGTAATAAAAAGAGTTACACTAAAAAGGGGTATAACGAGATAATTCGAAAACATGTTTCGACTTAAGTTAATACTTAACCTTTTTAAAAGTGTTAAGCGATTAACCTCGAATCTCTTGACTATTTATAGATCGCCGAGCTGACTCGGGATACCCTACCACTACCCCTACTTATACTTAATTACCAGGCAAGTTTCAACTTCCCCTTTTTAGGCTGTTGTTGTGAATATATATATGCTTTCTGTTATACATATGTCATAGCATGCATGCCTACTTTCAACTCATATTGATATAATTGTTCCCTGATTGTTCTTTGGCTTATAAGTAGATAGATAATATATCGATTATAAGCCGGATGTTGATAAGACCCTTAGAGAAGGGCATATGAATCCTTTTTGTTGAATATAGACCGTGAGTCAGTATTTCTTGATATATCGAGATTACTTTCGGAGGAAAATATTTAAGTAAATATTTTCCATTCTTTGGTCGACGAATAATTAGTTGAATATTCGTCTGAGATTAATTAATTATCGAATGATACTTCTAATACTTATTTGAACGTTATTCATCCGATAAACCTTATCCTTCACTGTTCATCTAAAGACGAACCATTTATCGAATATTATTTCAAATATTTCTGTAAAATCTTCGATTATTAAATAAATATCATTCGGATATTCATTTAGAACATCATGTATTAAGTGAATATTATTCTCGAATATTCCTTTAAGGTTTGATTTATTAAATGAATATCACTTGGATATTCATTTAAATTATTAATTGTTAAATGAATATTATTTTTGAATATTAATTTGAAGTCTTATTTACTTAACGAATATTATTCCAAACATTCCTTTCAAAATTATTTATTAAATGAATATTATTTTTAATATTCATTTAAGTAATTATTTATTCAATAAATATTTTCTTCAAATTCCTTCAAGGATTATTTTGAGAAATACTCTGATTAAAAATATTCTTTCATTCATTAAATACTTCCGACTCAATAAATATTCTATAAATATATATTCAATACTTGGAAACAACTTCAATGTTGTTTATTCTTCTTCAAATATTATCTTCGACCTTCGATTATTCTGAAAATTCCTCGGAGTCATACGATTAATATTATATTAAGAAATGTCCTCAAGATTCCATTCTTCACTCGAATCTATCTCTTAAATTATAAGGGAACCTTACTTGAGAAAGGTTATTTATCTTGTTGACTTCCCGGTCATAATTTATCCTTTTCACTCGCAACTTGGTTGCTATGGACTCATTAAGTCTGTGTGTACCTTCTCATCATTCAAGGGGTAAGATTGTTGGAACAAGTTGATATCCATTAACAAGCAAAAGCTTGGGAAATGTTGGTGAATTTTCCTTTCCAACTAGATACGACTACTTTGTGGAGTAATATCAACAAGTATTTCACTTGGGGAAGGGAGGACAAACTCTACATTTCAATGCTGTGGATTTATTCGAACTAGGAGTCGTGTGTAAGAGGCAGAGTCGCGCGGTCCATCACAAGGCCTAACCATTGGCCAGGGAGTTACTATTAAAGGCAATCGATAAGTGGAGCCGTCAGTTCTTTCTTCTACCGGTAGTGAACTATATTGGGTTGTACCATCCCCGACTGATCATCAGGGAGTGGGACAGCTGGCGCGTGATAACTCCAGTATTGGTTCATCTCCCAAATTGGGAATTCCCTGCAACATGTATCGAAGAGACTTCTTTCAGGTTGACGGTGTCTTCCACAACACGTATCGAAAAGACTTCTTTCAGGTTGTAGGACTTCGAAAATGTTAATAACTGGTTGCAATATTTTCCTTGCAAGTTCCTCTTTAAATGATAAATGATAATATCTTGCTTATTTTGACTTAGCAGATATTTCCACAAAATAAATACTTTAAGTTTCCCTGTAACTTCATCCTTTATATTATACTGGCACTACCTTCGTTAATGCATGGCATATGGAAATAATGATATTTCGAACTGTTATATACTATCACTGTCCTGGTATATTATTATTGGTGGGCTATTGCTCACCCTTGCTTATTTATCATGTCACAACAACAGCTAGGACAGATGGATCGCGTCAGGCGCACTCGGCGCAAGCGGGTTACCTGACCCACCGGACTCCCCGCTGAGATGCTAGCCGCCATTGCTGAGGTAGCATAGTTAGACAACTTTTGTTTCCTGTTTAACTATATGTATAATTAATGTAATCAACGGCAAAACTTTTAAACTTATGATATTATCCTTTTGGATTGTAATAACTTTTATTCGTAAACCTTTTTATGTAAGACTTATTTCAATTTCATCTCTGGGACTATAACTATGTGTGTGAGTGGATATTTTTGTGGGGTCATAGCATACTACTTATTGATTTTGGACTCAAGTCAAGTATTATGTATGAGTTATGAGACCGTAACGACCCGTTCCCTGACCCCGGATTTTGGGGTGTTACACATGGGATCCTAACTTCATTAACTACTTCGCTTAGAGATGATGCCTTTAATCAATGCATGTGATGATTTTATATCTGACCAGACAACACTAAACAAGTATAGGTTACCTCTCGGTATACAAACACCAAACTACTCATACATCCACAAAAGAGATAGAAGATGGGTAGACACCAAATATGTTTAGACCCTATATCTCTACAAGATTTGAAAACATAAAGGTTGAAGGATAAGTTGTCTATTTAGATCACATAGGGCAGCATAATATCTCTATTTACGCTACAAATCATGATGTTAAAACATCAACCTATCCTATGCTAGCATGGCAAGTTCTAAATCTCAAGATCCACTCTCGTTTTGCAAGAGATTAACAAATTAGATGTTAGCCACACATCTAAACACATGAATCACAACCACACGAGGATATCAAGAATACACCACACATAAATCTTTAAAGTAATCAAACTACTAAGTTACATAAATAAATCCGTTAGAATCCCATGACAATGATTAGTTCATAATTGAACCGTTCGTCACCATGGGATTTGATGAAAACATGATATTAAACAAAGGATGAATGAAAGTAATAATATTAATAGAACGAAAAGTTGAGAAAACAAATCTAGAATCCAGAATAACGCCTAAGAAAAGAATACAAAAGATGAAGTAGATCCAGATCCGTTGCTTGTCACGAGCGTTGAATCTTTCTCCCCTTTTCTCCTTTGCAATTCTAAGTTATGCTATGTAATGTTACAAATTACAATGGTAGGATGTGTTTAAATAGGCCCTAGACATCTTGCCCAGCAAGAAAATACCCTATAATACAATTAGAATTGGAAGAAACTACCTAAAATACAATTAGAATTCGAATAGGGGCAAAACAGGAATTTACAGCGACATCTGGCACTCTCAGCGTGCAGTGCAGCTGTTCTGGGCGCTGACAGCCTAGCTCGGGCGCTGTCAGCCTTGGCCAATTCTGCCCGATTTGCAATTTTGCTCTTATTTCTTCGTTTTCGCTCCTTTCTCTCCCGTTTCTTTTTCAATTGCTTCCGTCATCAATTCTCTAGTCTTCAAATCATTATGGTAGCTCCAAGCAGGCCTCCATTCATCATTCCTATACTTGAACTCCACTCCAAAATTGACGAAAACAATCAACCCTAATCGACAAATCACGAACCTGCATAACTAAACAAAAACACATCAAACTACAACAAACTTGAGGCCAAGTGAATCAATTTAAGCCGATATGGAACGTTCCAAGTGGATATAAAATCCACTTATCACACCCCCAAACTTAAATCGATGCTTGTCCTCAAGCATAAACAACTAAACACTAACTAATTAGTACCACTTTCGTAGGTGATCATGGTTGCATTTGGCATATGCAACAAGCCCTTTAAACCCCTAGGCAGCCCTAGTGGACGAGTAAGGTCTCGTGAGGACCTATAGCGAATGTACCCACAAAATCCTTCTAACTAAACAATGCAAAAATAATGCAATGCATGAATTCAACTAAAATGAAAATGCAAAGATCCCCTTCAAACTCACCAAAACCAACTAGCAACCAATTAACTCAAAGAATGCAAATAACTCCAAATAGAGCTCGACTAAGTCCCCGTATACTAACATTACATGAACAGAAACGTGCGTGTGTGCGATGCTCATCAGATATACTCCCAAAACTAGATCAAAACCATACTCATTCTTCGTCAAGACAATCACAGGTTTATAAATAGAATAGACTTTAGACACTTCATAACCTAGAAACACCTCCATCCTTATTCAAGTTAGCCAGGAATTCATACTTTATTACTAACAACTACGACACATAATATACAAGCATGCTTATTTAACCGTGCAATGGATGAGACCCCAAAAGGCTTATACAATAATACCCATGTAGCGAGCATTGGGTTAGTGAATCCCAGACTATAAAAGCCTTAGGTCACTAGGCACAAAGTCCCTGCGAACTTAATTGCTCGAGTATTAAAGAGCTCACCCTGGTTAATTTTGCATATAAATATTCACATAACGTTTTTTTACTTTTTTTTTTCTTGTTTTTTATATATATATGCACTCATAATAAATATGAGCCGGCTACTAGCCATTTGACGCCTAGCCATTATTGATAATTATTTACAATTAGCATGAAATCCCTAGTTTCCTCCAAACTTAGACTTAAGTGCTTCTATGTCATCAAGGGAATAACGAAAATTCTAAATATAATCAAGTGATTAAATCTCAAAACATCCAAACATGCATGACCCTAAACTAGCTCAGAAGCAAACTAATGAGACTGTGTAAATATTTTGTTTCCGTAACATGCAAGTCAATTCCATAAGAACTATAAATCAACCCTCTATTCATCATTGCCACACTCAATAAGACATCTACCTACCAGTCAGAATTAGCTCGTCCTAAGGGATTATGAACAATGCATGCCATGAAAATGCAACTAATTTGAACTCACATGGTATACAAAAATAAAAAAATAGAATGACCTATATGAAACAAACATAAATAACACGAACAACAACATGCATGAACTACCACTAACATGAAAAATATGATATCTATATGAACACAATGACACAAAAATAACTACTACACACTACTTATCCCCAAACCCCCCCCAAACTTAAGACATTCAATGTCCCCATTGAATAGAAGGTAATACGAGGGATAGTAGAAAACATACCTAATTGTTGAAACACGTGGGTTGCCTCCCACGAAGCGCTATCGTTGACGTCATTTAGCCGGGCGTTGCTTCCTCAACTCACGGTGGTTTCAAAAGAATGACCTAACTGTCCTCAACAGATTGACCATTCATACGAACGTTGACATCTTGATTGCTTAGTCCCAACACAACTTTTCTTTCACT
The DNA here is from genome assembly GCA_036435485.1 of Saposhnikovia divaricata. Taxonomy (NCBI): domain Eukaryota; kingdom Viridiplantae; phylum Streptophyta; class Magnoliopsida; order Apiales; family Apiaceae; genus Saposhnikovia; species Saposhnikovia divaricata. The sequence goes on along the minus strand of CM071594.1, from coordinate 44,497,901 downwards.
CTTCACCTTGATTTTTCCACCCATCGACTTCTTCGCCTTCTTTTTCTTCCTCACACCTCCAAGGTGTTTATCCCTCTCAACCGATTGAACAGAACACTCTTCTACCTCATCATCAACTATCCACCTTCTTAACACATTATCGTGACCCTCTTCAAAAATCATTAACTCATCATTCAAAAGGACATACCTCAAATGCGGTGGAAGTTTTCCGAGCCTTACATTCGAGAGATCTTGAATTGAAGAATTGTCAATGGAATCACTGATGTGATGCCCTAGCATGTGCGTGTCCGACTTTTCGCTCAACAACTGATCAAACTCCTCTGCCTGAACCGTATCAACCATTTCCATACTGAAACATTCTTCATCTTCTGTCGGAAATTTCATGGCCTTGAACACATTAAAGATGACATTCTGGTCTTGCACCCTCATTGTAAGCTCTCCTGTTTGCACATCGATCAAAGTACGGCCCGTAGCTAGAAAAGGCCTTCTGAAGATTATGGGAATCTTCTTGTCTTCTTTGAAATCTAGAATCACAAAATCGGCAGGAAATATGAGCTTATCAACCTTCACCAAGACATCCTCTACTATACCCCTTGGATAAGTGATTGATCGATCAGCCAGCTACAACGAGATATTGGTAGGTTTCGGATCAGGCAGACCAAGTTGCTTGAAAATAGACAAGGACATGAGATTAATGCTAGCTCCTAAATCACATAATCATTTGTCAAAAGACAACTTTCCAATGGTGCATGGAATTGTAAAGCTTCCTGTATCTTTAAGTTTAGGAGTCAATTTTTGTTGCAACACCGTACTGCACTCCTCTGTCAATGCCACTGTCTCAAATTCTTCCAACCTTCTCTTTCGTGATAAAATATCCTTCATGAACTTTGCATATCTCGGCATCTGCTCCAATGCTTCAACAAAAGGAATGTTAATGGACAATTTCTTGAAGACCTCCATAAACTTCTGAAACTGTTTTTCTTGATCTTGTTTCTGCAAGCGTTGAGGGTATGGTGGTGGAGGATAGATCTGATTCACCCACTTCTGCTTCGGAGGAGAGTTTTCAGCAGAATTTTGCTTTTGAAGTCTTTTTTGGGAATGGAGGAGGTGGATAGATCTGATTGCTCTCTGTAGACTGTTTTGGAGTAGATTTTTCAGCAAAAGTTTTACTTTTTTTCACTTCGCCATCCAACCGATCAGCTGCCAATTCAGAATTTGCCTTTTTTTATCTGCAGAAGCCTCCACCTGCTGTTTCTTGATTTCTTCGTCTTCCTCAGCTGCAGATTTTTGATCCCTCGAGACTTTTCCAGATCTCAAAGTAACTGCGTTCACCTGTTCCTTGACTTCCCTTTTGCCTGGATTAGCCTCTGTATCGCTGGGAAAAGTCCCCTACGGCCTATTCAACAAGGCACTAGCAATCTGACCAATTTGATTCTCCAAGGTCTTCAAAGATACCGCCTTGCTCTTAAACATCATCCTCAATTCATCCAATTCAGATTTTTCATTAAAATATTGCCCCGTACTTGCTTGAGGCTGTTGCTGAAATCCCGGAGGTGGATATGGTTGCCTTGGAGCATACTGCTGCTAATAACCAGAAGGATTGAATGGTCTTGCTTGCTGACCTTGAAACTGCTGATAAGGCTGCGGTGGTTGTTGAGCACCTTGATTGTTGCTCCAGCTGAAATTAGGATGATTCCGATTGTTAGGATGATAAACTGCTGGAGCTGGTTGAGAAGGTCGCTGGAAGTTGCTCACAAACTGTGTTGATTCGGCAGAGATAGCACACTGATTCGTCTCATGTGCGCCCGTACATAACTCACACACACTAGCCACCTGCTGTACTCCATAGTTGGTCAGAGAATCCACCTTCATAATTAGAGCCTTCAACTTAGCTGCAATAGCTGTAGCTGCATCAACTTCAAGAATTCCTGCTACCTTGCCTTGAGAGAGTCTCTGAGTTGGATTCTGATATTCATTAGCAGCCATCGTCTCAATTAGCTCATAAGCTTCATCATAGCTCTTAGCCCATAGAGCTCCACCTGATGCTGCATCTAGCAAAGGTCGAGATTGTGCTCCCAACCCATTGTAGAAACCATTAATTACCATCCAGTCAGGCATACCATGATGTGGACACTTTCAAAGCATCTCCTTGTAGCGTTCCCAAGCCTCACACAAGGACTCTCCAGATTGCTGTGCAAATTGAGTGAGCGCGTTCCTGATTGCTACTGTCTTAGCCATGGGGAAGAATTTAGTAAGAAACTTCTGAGCAAGATCCTCCCAAGTAGTAATGGAACCGGCTGGTAAAGAGGGCAACCAACCCTTAGCCTTATCCCTACGAGAGAATGGGAAAAGCCTCAATTTGATAGCATCATCCGATACACCATTGAACTTGAAAGTGTCACAAATCTCGATGAAATCCCTGATGTGCATGTTAGGATCCTCCGTAGGAGCACCCCAAAACTGAACCAAATTCTGCACCATCTGAATCGTGCCAGGCTTGATTTCGAAGTTGTTAGCTGCAATAGCTAGCCTGACAATGCTAGATTGGATGTCATTGATTTTCGGCTGAGAATACTCCTTCAGAGCTCTTGCTGGATCTCCCATGTCTACGGTTGTTTCAAGTTCCTCAAGTATCTGAAACACACAGAACTAAACAAGATAGATGAGAAAAACAAATCTGAGTCAGTGAAATCTAACGACCATTGATGACAAGCACATAAACTAAAAATAAAACACCGATGATCCCCGGAAGTGGCGCCAAAAACTTGTTTGCACTGAAACACGCAAGTGTACGTGGTCACAAGTAATATAGATAAAAATCAAGTTCGTTCCACAGAGATCTGGTTTAGGTTTCAATTCACTAGATGTACCTATGCAACAATGTATGGTTTTAATTCACTGCTAAGACAAATAACATTTAGGGGTTTTGATTAACTAAATTAACTAAGATGCAAATTATTAAACTAAGAATTAACTAATTATTGAGAATTAAATTCGAATTACTTATATGAGAATAAACATGGGATCCTAACTCCATTAACTACTTCGCTTAGAGATGATGCCTTTAATCAATGCATGTGATGATTTTATATCTGACCAGACAACACTAAACAAGTATAGGTTACTCTCGGTATACGAACACCAAACTACTCATACATCCACAAAAGAGATAGAAGATAGGTAGACACCAATTATGTTTAGACCCTATATCTCTATAAGATTTGAAAACATAAAGGTTGAAGGACAAGTTGTCTATTTAGATCACATAGGGCAGCATAATATCTCTATTTACGCTACAAATCATGATGTTAAAACATCAACCTATCCTATGCTAGCATGGAAAGTTCTAAATCTCAAGATCCACTATCGTTTCGCAAGAGATTAAAAAATTAGATGTTAGCTACGCATCTAAACACATGAATCACAACAATACGAGGATATCAAGAATACACCACACATAAATCTTTAAAGCAATCAAACTACTAAGTTACATAGATAAATCCGTTAGAATCCCATGACAACGATTAGTTCATAATTGAACCGTTCATCACCATGGGATTTGATGAAAACATGAGATTAAACAAAGGATGAATGAAAGTAATAATATTAATAGAAAGAAAAGTTGAGAAAACAAATCTAGAATCCAGAATAACGCCTAAGAAAAGAATACAAAAGATGAAGTAGATCCAGATCCGTTGCTTGTCACGAGCGTTGAATCTTTCTCCCCTTTTCTCCTTTGCAATTCTAAGTTATGCTATGTAATGTTACAAATTACAATGGTAGGATGTGTTTAAATAGGCCCTAGACATCTTGCCCAGCAAGAAAATACCCTATAATACAATTAGAATTGGAAGAAACTACCTAAAATACAATTAGAATTCGAATAGGGGCAAAACAGGAATTTACAGCGACATCTGGCGCTCTCAGCGCGCAGTGAGCACTCTCAGCACGGAGTGCAGCTGTTCTGGGCGCTGACAGCCTAGCTCGGGCGCTGTCAGCCTTGGCCAATTCTGCCCGGTTTGCAATTTGCTCTTATTTCTTCGTTTTCGCTCCTTTTTCTCCCGTTTCTTTTGCAATTGCTTCCGTCATCAATTCTCTAGTCTTCAAATCATTATGGTAGCTCCAAGCAGGCCTCCATTCATCATTCCTATACTTGAATTCCACTCCAAAATTGACGAAAACAATCAACCCTAATCGACAAATCACGAACCTGCACAACTAAACAAAAACACATCAAACTACAACAAACTTGAGGCCAGGTGAATCAATTTAAGCCGATATGGAACGTTCCAAGTGGATATAAAATCCACTTATCAATCACCATATTAGAAGATGGTAGAATAGGGGTAAGAGGTGGAGGAGGTTCCACACGAACAACTGAGCCATCAGATTCAACCCTCAAGTGAGATTGTTGTAAACATTTAAAATCCAAAAATTCCTTAGCAACATCACTATCCTCTTCCTTGAGATCAACTTCATACCATTCAAATACTTCAGTTAACAAACACCCATATGGTAAACTAGGCAAAGTATGATTATCATACACATCCATCATATTTTTCATAATTAATCCAGCCAAATTAAAAGTCTTCTCAGACAACAACATAGCAACAACAGTGACATCCTGACCCGCAAAATTAGAAAGACTACCCGTGCGAGGATTAAAATTATCAATGCATATATTAAACAGTACATGAGCAATAAGAGAAACAATAGCGGTTGTTGGAGGAGCATAGACAAGTAATCCATCAATACCACGAAGTACTTTCAATTGATCAAGTTCAGTAAAATTCTCTAACTCAGTGGGTCCTTTCTTAATAGTAATAAAGACATTGGAAGGGTTTTCAATACCAAGAATTGAACTTAAAATAGGAACAGTTAAAGAAATCTTTTGACCACGAACATAGGACACAAAGAGACCAGGTTTGACAATAGCAAGATTAGCATAAAACTCATAAACATATGAGGGATAGCAATTACGAGGCAAATCCTTTAAAAATGACTCAAACCCTAGCTTAGCAAAATATCCAAGAGCACCACACTTGACATAGGAATTACCTGCCAAAGGACGACCAAACACAATCCGAAGATTGCATAAATCTAGTTGTTTTGTTTGAAACGAGTCTCAAGATCCTCAGACGCGAACACAATCCCATACTTGATACGCTTCACTGACAAACCATCACGATTCCTTGAGCGTTGATCAATATCATCGTCTTTGTCATGCAACCTCTTATTCTTCCCTTTCTGTGATTTTGAACCAGCAATTGGAGTCTTCTTGGATCCTCGAGTATTCCTCATGATTTGAATCAGCAAAAGAAAGAAACCGAGAGAAAAAGTGTATTGATTGAAGACCGATGAACAAACCCTAATTGGTATATTGATTCGAGGATAAAGAGAACTAAAGAGTCGGAGTCGAACAATCTCTATAAAACCTCTTTTAACAAATAAGGGGAGAGATAAATATCTAGGATAAAATCTAATAACCCACCCCCGAATAAAATTAAACATGATATATCCAAAACAAAAATTAAATCAGATAAGCACATAAGTTGCCATAATATAGAACATAAATTTAAAATTCAAAAAAAAAAATCAATTAAATATCCTCCTAGAAACTGTAAACAATCAGCACAGAAAACATTTAAATATTAACAAGAAAAATTAAATACTTGTGGACTAAAATTAAATACATCTAGATATCATAAATTATCAGAAAATATATATCCAAATATTAACAAGAAAAATTGTTATTCCCAGATTACACACTTGTATAATTGTAGAAGGGGGGTTTGAATACAATTCTTGATATTTATAAATTTCTGATAAGAACTTCAGAAACTTATGAAGAGATAATTGCAATGTAAGATTTAAACACAAACACATATAAAATCAGGTGGTTAATATGCACCACCTGAAGCTTTTATTTGAAGAAAACTCTGTGATACAAAATGTACACAGCTGCCGTTTTACAACTCTTTGCTTCTAAGGATATTCAAGAAACCCTAAGCAAATATGTCAGTTTTCTTAACCTACAAAGAGTTGCTACACTTGGTTATATATCCCAAGTTTTACAAGTACTACTGGAATAAGATAATACTAATCTAATTCTAGTTGACTTGCTACTACACTCCAAATACACATGTAGCCGAAAGGTTGTCCTTGTGTTCAGACATGTCTCCTGCACCTTTCTTGTATTCATAGTGTAAATGGAATGCTTCTTTCTTTTGTGTTTCCAAAGTATGGCTGCCATACTGCTTTTTGTATCTACTATAAACTCATGTGATCTGTCAGTCAAACATGTCCTTATCAACTGCTAATCTCCAGCTAATCATAGAAAACAGTGTCAATGATTATCCGTTGATGATGTATACTGACATCCGTTGATGATGTATAGAGCAGTATCCGTTGATATTGGGACTTGAGCTGTATCCGTTGATAGAGTGGATTTGAGTTGTATCCGTTGATAGAGTTTAGTCTTCATCCGTTGATACACTTTCACTTAGACAGAATTACATAGCATAGCTTATTTACAATTGGCTACCCTATTCTGCCTATCCGTTGATAGTCAACATGACTGTGGATAAAAACACTATCAACTGATAACATAGAGATACTGCAGTGTGCTACAAAACCTCATCCGTTGATGAGCTACCTGTCAACGGATAGAGTTATAAATCCTCATCCGTTGACAGCTACAAAACCTTAAACAATTTGATTGATTGTGAAGTTATCATCAAGTACAACATATTCCTAACAATTTCCCCCAATTTATACTTGATGGCAATAAAGCATAAATTCAGGACCTTGATGATAACAAAACATTCCTAAAGATATATAAAGAACAATACATAAATTGTATTAAGCTACAATAATTAAAAACTGAAAGTTTGAGAAATTTACAGAGAAGTGCTCCTCTAGACTGAGCAGATTAGGACTGTTTCTTTCCTCTTGTTGGCATCACCCTTGATTTTCCTTCCTTGGCAGAGTTGGACTCAATCTGTATTTGGAGTTACCTATAGAAGGCATCTTCTTCATCTACCTTTGGATTTAGCTTCTGTTGTAGCCATCTCAGGTATTGAGAACTAGCCTTTGGTAGTTGGTCTTCTAACCTGAAGAATCTCCTGTTACCATCTTCATCCCTGAACTCCATCATCCAGAAAGGTTGGAGGTGGATTTTCTGTCCATTGTATGGGATCTTCATTTTCCTTGGTAGACTTGATGGTGAGTTCCAATCCCTCCTTATTTGTTCTATTTTGTCCAGTATCTCCCCTTTTGCTATCTTGGAGAACCCTGTGTATCTCTTGATTGCAGAGAACACTTTGGTTAAGGTATGATAATTTTCTCCAAGAACCCTTTGTAGTGGCCATGTCCTTTCCGTTCCTCCCTTGTATACAAAGACCAATCTTTCAGGCAAATGTCTATATTTGTCAATTCCTCTTACTTCTGACAATTCATCCAGATAAAGATTCATGTCATAGTATTCTTCAATATCTGCCTGATAGATAAAATCATCCTTGTTTTCCAAGATTGGCTGCCTGACAATTGCAGGTACCCTAGCAACTTGAATTGGTTCCTTTGAAGGTTGCTTCCTTGGTTTCCTTTTCTTCTGTGTAGGCTTCTGTTGAGGCTTCAGCAAGAATGAAGGAACCTCAATGGAGTCAAGATTCATTGGTTCCTCTTTAGGTACTATAGGCTCACCATGGAAATTTACATCTGGGTTGAATACTTTTACATCAATAGGTTGTGATGAACCAACTGTCTCTTTGTTTTCAGTTTCTGGAGAGACAGGCCTCCTTGCATGTGATTTTAATCTCTTGGATTTGGGGACTGATTTCCCTTTCTTTTTGAATTTGGGGACTTCCTCAGGTTCTTTCAATTCATCCTCTACCTCATCCAATAACTCTTGAGCCAGCCTTGCTTGCTTCTCATCTGAGTTTTCATATTGATATTCAGTGCTTGGTTGAGATTCTCTTAGCAGCCTTGAAGTCTCTTCTCTCTTGGCTTCAACAAATCTAGGATGGCTGTTGGATATGTTTAGAACTTTTCCATTCCTTATGATTACAGCCATCCATTCTCTTACACAACTGTTAGTCTTCTCCTTGAATTCCTTGATTGCCTTACCCATCAACTTCTCTTCATCATCCTTGGGAAATGGAAAGTCCAGTTGTAACTTGTTCTTCCCATTTGCTTTTGGTGGTGAGAAGGGTCTTGATTTGATGTAGGGTTCAAATTCCTTAACATGAGAAGGCTCAGCATCATAGAATGTAGGAGCCACAATTGCTGGAGTGAGCACCTTCAGAATTGTTGTAGATATTGTTGGAGCTGAGGTTTGGCTAGAGAACAGAGTTGATGCAATAGATTGATTGATCAATCTTTCTGTCCTCATTATCCTTTCATAGTTTTCTTCTTTCATCTTTTGGAGAGCTTCAATTTTGGCTAGCTTTTCTTCTTCTGTCAAGTTTGAAAGATCAAACTCTTCAGATAGAGGTTTGGATTTGCTGGGGGAAGCTGTGACAATGAATTCTTGTGGATTGACCACTATGGTAGGCTGCTGCTCCCCCTCACTTGCTGCTTCCCTTTTTTCAGAAATTAAGATTTGACTTGTAGTTGCCACAGCCTCTTCCACTTTCTCCCCCTTTTTGTTAGCATCAAGGGTTTGACTAGAAGTTGGGGCTGCAACTAACTTTTCTAGCAGTTGGGTTTGCAGTTTCTGATGTTGAAGAAATTGCTCCATCTGGGATTCCATCTTTTCCACTCTTGAATTGAGAAGTTGCACAGATTTAGCCAGGTTGTCTTCTTTGAGAAACCTTTGTTGCAACACCCTCTGAGTGGCTGTAGGAGCTAGTTGCTCTAGCTTGGAATCCACAGAGATCTTCACATCCTTGATTTCTTGTTTGACCTCCTCTAAATTGGATCTCTGAATCACCATTTGCATCTTTTGTAACTTTAGGGAGTCAATTGCCTGTTGAAAAACAACCTTTCTCTGTGGATCTGCTTCTGGGTGCTCAACCAGGGCAGATTTATATTTCCTTATGATTTCCATATCAAGTTGATGATAGGTATAGTTTTGAGCAAATGCAAAATCATGAATACTGCTACCACCTTCATCTTCAGAGCTCTGGCTGTCTTCATCTTCAGAATTGTCAAATTCATCACTCTCAGCAGTGGTTGGCAGAGCTGCTATAGATTCCTTAGCTCTAAGTAGAGATTGTGAGGTGTGCACTAGGTGCATTGCCTCCTCTGCTTCCACATTGCCCTGTTGTGCCAGAATTTAATAGGCAGGAACAGGGTGAGTAAAGGTTTCAGCATCCAAAGAAATGGAGTCAATCATGGACTGATATTCTCTTTGAAATTCCATTTCCTTGGATGCATCCTCAACCCCCATTGACTCACTAGCAATGGCTGCTTCTTCCATCCTTATCTCTCCTGTAGTCCCTTCTCTCCCCTCATCTCTCTTTTCTTGCATCAAGGGCTCCCCTTGGCTCACACCTCTCACACCCTCACCTTCACCTACTAAGGTGGAACTCTCAAACTCTCCTTTTGCCTGACCGGAAGAAATGGCCAGCCTCTCATTATTTATCTCTCCTTTTGCCTGCTCACAAGGCAGCCTCTCACTCCCTTCCCTCAAACCTAAAAGTGTTTCAACTACTGAGAACTCCTCTACACTTGACACTGGAATGTCAGATATAGCAGTGGTAGAGTGAGTTATCAACGGATAAGGAATATCCGTTGATGGAGTAGTTATAGCTGTCAACGGATGGCTAGATAGAGGCGCATCCGTTGATGGAGAAACACTTGTCAACGGATGAAGGATATCCGTTGAGGAAGGAATAATTATATCCGTTGAAGAGAAAACCAACACTGAATCTGTGGAGATTGATTTTAAGTTCGAGGCCACAGTCTGTGTTGAGAATTCTGGAAGGGAAGATTGATGGTCCAATAAATCATCTAAAAGATGATGACCACCAATTACAGAGTGGGGCTTCTCCAAGAATCTTAAAGATGGAGAATCAGGAATTGATGTAGATATCATATCCACATCCAGAGAAGGAGTTGGTGATGGTGGATTGTAATGTGTGTCGATTTGAAGATTAAGATCAAGGGGCTGTGACTCCACATTTATTGAAGCCACATCAAACTGAGTTTGAGAAGGTACAGTTTCCTGTACAGTGTGTGCACCCTGTGATTCCCCTGTGGTTTTAGATTTCACTCTTCTTCCATAGGTTTTTGAGATTGGGCTATATGTGTCCCTAACCCTCTTGTGCAGTGTTCCTTGTGGGGAACTTGATTCAGTAGTCACACTCTTTTGGGAGAGTGTAACTAGAATTTGGCCTGTAGTTACATTAGCAGTCTTTTGAGAGACTGAAATGGTGGTTGCACTCATCTCTCCTTCCTTATCCTTAGGGCTTCTTTGATGTTCACCCTGTCCCTCACCACTCACTACCACCTTCACACTCCCCTCAAGAGGTTTGGTAGATTTTACAACAGGTGTCTTTTGAGAGACACTTGAGGTTTGCCTTTTAGAATGTGGTTTTGGAACTCTGGATTTGGTCACTTTGGTAGGAGCCTGTTTGGTCACAACTACAGACTCCATTGTGACACTAGAAGGCAAAGAAATTTGGGGGTTGGAGATAGGGGTTTCAGAGTTAGAGATAGTTACCTGAACAATTGGTAGATATACCAACTGTACTCCTGCATTGAGGTTCATTCGAATCAGGTCACTTAAGACTCTCTTCTCCTGAACAAAACATTGGAACTTGCTATCCGTGTTAGCAATGGATAGCTTATTCTCAGACACATGCAGTGCTAAGAGCATTAAAAATCTAGCAAAGTAGATATTCTTGCTCCTAGTTTCCTTTTTACCCAACTTTGCAGCTATCTCATACATAACTAATGTGCCAAAATTATAGAATTTATCATTTAAAAGCATACACATCATTGTTAGCATGGACTGGGTAACAGCATCAAAATTACTAATTTTTCCTGAAAAAGTTTTAATGAAGGCATCACAGAAGTAGCTCCATTCTTTAACCATTCCTTTTCTAGCAATTTTCCCTAAGTTTTCAGTACTAAGGGCATAATTAATAGAATTAAGCATGGCAACAATTTCAGCATCAGTAGGTACTTTCAGACAGTTATTCTCAGGCAATTTTAAACAAGCAGTTATTACATCAGAATTAACCACATAGTTTTTACCCTTTAAAGAAAAAGCAATTGTACCGTCTGTGCCATTGTACTCAGCAGATGTCCACATTTCTTCAATTACCTCGTGGATTAAGGGAGTGGTAGCCGTCATAGCATATGACAGTTTGCATTTCTTCACGAAACTCATAAAAGTGTGGTAAGCTTCTGGAGCATTCACTGTGTCAACAAAGGCCGCGAAATTGTTCTTCTCATAGGTAAACCCAGTGGAGGACATCATCTTAACAATAGGCGCCATTGAAGTGATTGAACTTTGGTTACAGAGAGTTTTAGGGAAGAAGATGCAGTTAACTTTTGATATGCTTGAAAATGAATAAAAGTGAGATGTGAGAGTACAAGTCCGCCTTTTATATTTTTCAAGAATTAAAAATGAAATAATTAAAAGTAATTACTCCATTGGTCAAAAGTAACTGTCAGATAATAAATAAAAAGAGAATAAGTACAGCCATGATTGGATATACACGGTTACCAACGGTTAAAAAAAATGTATATCAACGGATATAGAATGAACGGTTGAGATACAGTTTATCCGTTGATGACGTGGATAGCCTGTTACCCGTTGACATGCAAAAATCTAGTAATGTGTTTATACTATCAACGGATAAAAGGATATCCGTTGATAAGCTAATTTTGCCTTAGGCAAAATTTCTGCAGAAAATTTTTCTGAAAGTTTTAACTTTCAAGTAAATCAAAACACATTTCCAGCTTCAATTCATTGAAATCAAATATCACTAGAAATTATGACAAGTTAAGCATACCTAGCTCACCTACCAATCTTGTGAATGTGGATTCATCAAGAGGCTTGGTGAAGATATCTGCAAGCTGCATTTCACTTGGCACAAAGTGCATTTCTACTGTACCATTCATCACATGTTCTCTAATGAAGTGGTATTTGATGTCAATGTGCTTGGTTCTCGAATGTTGCACTGGATTCCCTGTGATGGCAATAGCACTTGTGTTGTCACAGAAAATTGGAATCTTCTCAACTTTTAGACCATAGTCAATGAGTTGGTTTCTCATCCATAGAATCTGTGCACAACAGCTTCCAGCCGCAATGTACTCAGCTTCAGCTGTAGAAGTGGAGACTGAGTTTTGTTTCTTACTGAACCATGACACAAGCCTGTTTCCTAGAAATTGACAGGAACCTGTAGTACTTTTCCTATCAACTCTGCAACCTGCATAATCTGCATCTGAATAGCCAGTTAGATCAAAACCAGATTCTCTTGGGTACCAAATGCCAAGGTTTGGTGTTCCCTTGAGATACCTGAAAATTCTTTTAATAGCTATTAAGTGAGACTCTCTAGGATCAGCTTGAAATCTAGCACAAAGACAAGTAGAAAACATTATATCAGGTCTACTAGCTGTTAGGTATAAAAGTGAACCTACCATGCCTCTATAAGTTGAGATGTCCACAAACTTTTCCTTAGTATTCAACTCAAGCTTAGTTGCAGTGGCCATAGGTGTTTTAGCAGATGTACAATCCATTAAGTCAAATTTCTTTAAGAGATCATAAATATATTTTGTTTGACTTATGAAAATGCCCTCATTAACTTGCTTTACTTGTAGGCCAAGAAAGTAAGTTAATTCACCCATCATACTCATTTCATACCTACTTTGCATAAGTTTGGCAAACTTTTTGCAAAGCTTCTCATCTGTAGACCCAAAAATAATATCATCTACATAGATTTGAACAAGTATTGAAGAGCCATTAATATCCCTATGAAATAAGGTTTTATCTACTGTACCTCTAGTGAAGTGGTTCTCCAAAAGAAATTGAGATAAAGTGTCATACCAGGCTCTTGGTGCTTGCTTCAAACCATAAAGTGCTTTCATGAGAAGATATACATATTCTGGAAATTCTGGATCCTCAAAACCAGGAGGTTGATGGACATAGACCTCTTCTTCCAGTTCCCCATTTAGAAAGGCACTTTTGACATCCATCTGATAGACTTTGAAATTGGCATGTGCTGCATAGGCTAGAAAGATTCTTATTGCCTCAAGTCTTGCTACTGGAGCAAAAGTTTCATCAAAATCTATTCCTTCTTCTTGAGAATAGCCCTTTGCCACTAATCTAGCTTTATTCCTCACAATTATGCCATTTTCATCTGTTGAAAGGCAGAGTGTGTAAACTTGTAACACTATAACTAACGTAACTCAAACTAAAGGAAAAGATACTTAACCAGAAGACAATCAAGAACAAGAGGTCACAAGAAATCAACACTAAATGAAGACAAGGTAATTGATACAATTCAACATGTTAACTATGATCAATCCAAGAAGAAATCATTGAGAGAAGTTCAAGTCAAAGTTGTTCATGCCTCAGTGATTTGGAAAGCCAAGAATCAAGATCATAACTATCAGTATCAATAAGACCAATTGATTTCAAGTGAACAAGAAGGAAAGCAAATATTGGAAAGCCACATTTGTAATTGGATATGGTAATTTATTCAAGAAGCAAAAACCCTATCAAGACTAGTCACTTATGAACCAGACCGTTGCATCAAGTGTCAGGACATTGATAGCAAGTTTATGTCAGTAATAAAGATCCATATTCAAGAGCTTGGTGAAGAATAAAGAAGACATGAAGATATCACAAGTTCAAGATGTGCATTGAAGTTTCAAGTTGAAGACCAGAATATTTTCTAAGTACTAAATATTCTAGATGGCCAAGTAGAAGTTTCTAAGTAGAAGTTCTACTTAGAACTTCGAGATGGCTAAGTAGAAATTCTCAAGTAGAAGTTCTACTTAGAGTGCAGCTTCAACATGACACATGGCATCTTCTGATTGGCAGATTTCCAAGCTTTCAAGATAAGGCAAGATTTATGTGGACATCATTGGGCCACGTACATCTTAGTCTTTGAAGACTACAGGACATAGATTACATGTAGTATAAATAGAAGTACTTGTGTAATGTTTTAGTTAGTGAGCAATTCTTGAGAAAAACACAAGAGAGAAAAAGAGAGAGTGCATTCACAGAGCTTAGTATCATTCACTTCTCTCTGAACTTCTGTTATACTTTGTAATGAATGTTGTAGCAACCCTTTCAAGTTATATATAAGACATATATTCCTTGAATCTGTGTGTTCATTTATTGCATCGTATTTATTGCTTCTCATATTCGAAAAGTTGTATTCACCCCCCCTCTACAACACATTTGGACCTAACAATTGGTATCAGAGCTATATGTTTAACATACAAAACATAGATCCTTGTGTTGAGTAGAAGAATCGTGAGTTTTCATTTTCTAGATCTACTTTTCATTTTCTCGAAAAGTGTGTTTTAATTCGTTGGTAGTGAAAACTCATCTGAAAAATTATTTAAATACTCCAGGTGTGATTATTTAGCTTGGGTGTATTTTAACTAATTTTTGTGAATTTATCTGGGTTCGTTCATATTTGGTGTTCTTGAGTGTTCATCATCTGTTCTTATCAAAGAAGACAACCCAACAACTTTTTGATCTCCTTTTCAAAAGTAAAAGAATAAAAAGGTGGTTTTGGACTTTTTTATTTGCTTTATTCGGCCGAAAGTATACAGACATACTCAGTACCTAGCATGTGGGTTAGGTGGGTTAGGTGAGTAAAGCATTCAAAGTCAAAAGGTGTTAAAGAGATAATATTGTTTATTCAATATTAAAGTAATCTGCAGAAAAATTATTCTAAGGACAAAAGTTCTACATAGAATTTCTACTTGAGAATTTCTACATAGAATTTCTACTTGAGAATTTCTACATAGAATTTCGACTTGGACAATTTCTACTTGGTGATTTCGACTTGAGCAAAATTTCTACTTAGAGAAATTTCGACTTAGGCAAAAGTTCTACATAAATATTCTACATAGCCTAGTCTTGGGTACTTAGAAACTTTTAGTGACCAGAATTGAGATGGCTCCTAAAGATGCATTCAAGATCCCAATGTTCAACAAAGATCACTATGAAGAATGGGTTTTCAGAATGAGACTATATCTAGAGACTGTTAACCCTGAATATCTGGAAGTCCTTGACAAGGGTAAATTTGTCCCAATGGTGGTTATTCCTGCACATACGGAAGGAGGAGTGGTTATACCACCTCGGTCTGAGCCTAAAAAGGTCTCGGAGTTTTCGGATGCTGACAAGGAACAAATAGCTTATGATACTGCCATACGACAAACCTTGATGGAATCTCTTGATCATGAAATGTTCAACATAGTCAAAGGTCTGACTACAGCGAAGAAGATTTGGGACAAGATAGAAGTTGTCATGGAAGGATCTGCAGAGGTCAGAAGCAACAAGACACTCATACTCAAGATGGAGTATGACACCTTTAGAATAAGGAAAGGAGAAGGCATAACAGATGTCTACCTACGATTCAGTCAGTTGGTATTGGATTTGAATCTGAGAGGTGTAACTCTCCCCATGGTTGAAACTAATACGAGATATCTGAGGAACCAGCAAAAAAGCATTGAACATAGGGTCTACGCAATAAGAGAAACCAGAGATTTGCATACAACTTCTCTGGAAGAATATTATGGAATATTAAAGACCTATGAGCTGGAAACACTTCAAGATCAAGCATGGGACAATGATTCAAAGGGAAAAGAAAGTGCATCAGGATTAGTTGCTGATGAGGAAGAGTCTAAGAAGGCAATGGTTGCAGCAAAGCCTAAATCATCACTTGCACCACATCAAGTTGATAATGATGACGAGTGCGCATCTGACAGTGATGATGACTACTACACCAAGAAGAGCTGGACAACATGGACGATAGTGTCGTGGCATACATGGCAAGGAAGTTCAGCAACATGAGATTTAGAAAGAGCAACCGACCACAGAGAAAATCTTCATCTTATTATCGGGCTGCTAGGGGTGGTGGTAGTTCGTCAGGCTACAAAGGAAAAGGCAAGAATACCAGCTACAAATCTCCTTTGGATTTCAAAATGAAGTTCAAATGCTATAATTGTGGTGAAGCTGGACACTTTGCCTCGGACTGCAAAAAACCTAAACAGACTTATCCAAAAGAGACATTTGAAGCTCTCAAAAGCAACTATGAAGCACTGTTGAAGGAAAGACATGGAAAACGAGCTTTATTAGTGACAGAAGGAAGAGCTTGGGATGATTCAGATGAGGAAGATGTTACTCATGTAGCAAACTTTGCCCTCATGGCTGAGACATCAGAGGAACCAGAGGTACCAGTTCTGACTCTTAAAGTAGAAATGTCTATTGATGATTATAAGGAACAGAACGGGGCTCTTAGTGAAGAGATCTATATGTTGTGCAAAAGCCTAGACTCTTCTCAAAAGGAACAGAAAACACTTGTTGCCAAATGCAGAATGCTTGAGGCAAAAGTGGAAGAGCTAGAGGCTGCTTGCACTGTAGATACTTCTCTAAGAGATTTTAATAAATCTCTGGAACACAAGCTCGTCCTTAAGGAAGAAGTAGAAGCATGTCTAAGGAACAATCTAGCTGAGTTAGAAACTAAATGCGAAGCTTACAAACTAGCTGCTAGTAAAGTGTATGTAGATAATGACACATTTAAGAAAATAACTGGAGTAGGTATAGGACTTGATTATTCTGACCTTCCTAAGAAAGAAGGAAAGAGACCTTTTGACCCTAGTTCCAGTAACCTTAAACAGAAAACACCTAGAATTCTTAAATCGGCTGTCAAACCTATCTACAAACATCTTGTTCCTAGAATAGAAGAAGAAGAGACTGAATTGATAGCTAGATATGAGATTGAGATGGAAGATCGCCAGAAAGAACAACCTATAACTCCTATTAAACAAGTGAAAATCAATTTCCCTAGAGATGAATCTAGACTGGGATTAGGAGCTAAGGCTGTTAAACAACAAGGAAAGAGAGAGAAAAGCATAAAAGAGGTTAAGGCTGAACGAATAAAGAAAGCATGTTATCATTGTAAATCTACTGTACATCTTTCTTATGCATGCAAAGCTAACATGAATGTTCCTGCTGCACATGCCATGCCTACCACACATACAATGAATAATCTGCATCAGAATCATGCACAGTGTGGTCAACCTAATTGTATGCCATGCACTTTTAATATCATGCAAACTTTTGTGCATTTAATGAATGCATCTAGCCAGTCATGCTCAAATACTGTTGCTAGTTCAAACATCAAGAAAAAGTATGGGAGAGCCAAGACTGTCAGTCCTCCTAAAGCTAGGAGTGACAAACCTTCTCCTAAGACTGACAAATCTGTCAAGTCTGAGAAAGGAAAGGAGATAGTCGAAAGCTCTAGTAATGTGAAGAAAAGTGCATCTCCTGTTGTTAAATCTGTTGATTCTCGATCTTATCGAAAAGCCGGGCCCAATCAAAGTTGGGTTCCGAAGAATGTCTAACCAATCTGTCATTGCAGGGCATTAAGCAGAGTAGAAATAAAGTTATATGGGTGCTAGACAGTGGAGCATCAAGGCATATGACTGGAAACAAGTCCCTGCTTACAGAGTTGGTTATGAAAGCTGGCCCTTATGTTACCTTTGGAGATGACAGCATAGGTGTGACTAAGGGATATGGCAAACTGAAGACTGGCAATGTCATCATTGAAGATATTTCCTATGTTGAGGGACTAAAGCACAATCTGTTGAGTATAAGTCAATTCTGTGACAAAGGTTACGAAATTGTCTTCAACAAGAAAGGTGTATCAATCACTCACATTAAGGAAGGCTCACTGGCTTTGAGAGGAGTTCGAAAGGCAGATCTTTTTGTTGCAGATATGGATTCAGCAAATCAGGATGAGGTCACCTGTTTCTACAGCAAAGCCTCGGATGATGAAAGCTGGTTATGGCACAAAAAGTTATCTCACTTAAACTTCAAAACGATGAATGCTCTCGCGAGGCGAGAATTG
This sequence comes from Saposhnikovia divaricata, assembly GCA_036435485.1. Classification (NCBI taxonomy): domain Eukaryota; kingdom Viridiplantae; phylum Streptophyta; class Magnoliopsida; order Apiales; family Apiaceae; genus Saposhnikovia; species Saposhnikovia divaricata. Next base: position 44,479,857 of record CM071594.1, on the reverse strand, counting down.
GTGAGAGATCTACCTCAAATGGAGTTCGCTCCGAAAGGACTCTGTGAAGCTTGTGAAATGGGAAAGTCGAAGCGAGCATCGCATAAAAGCAAAGAAATTTCTAGTATTACTGAGCCTCTGCAACTTCTTCATATGGATTTGTTTGGCCCAGTGAATGTCCTATCTTTGTCTAGGAAAAGATATGCTTTGGTAATCGTGGATGACTTCTCCAAGTATACATGGGTATTGTTCGCAATGACGAAAGACAAAGTACCTTTCTTAATCATTGATCATATCACTCAAATTGAGAATGTTTCAACACTTACTGTGAAGACGATTAGATCAGACAATGGCACTAAATTCAAAAACGCAGTGCTAAATGACTTCTGTGTATCTAAGGGAATACGTCGTCAGTATTCAGCCCCGAGAACTCCACAGCAAAATGGAGTAGTTGAAAGGAAGAATAGAACTTTGGTTGAAGCAACAAGAACTTTGTTGTATGATTCAAAACTTCCTTTGTATTTCTGGGCCGAAGCAGTGAGTACCGCTTGTTACACTCAAAATAGAACCTTGATCATAAAAGATAAAGAAAAGACACCATGTGAGCTAATGAACAACAGAAGACCAACAATCAAATACTTTCATGTCTTCGGAGCAAAATGCTATGTGCTTATAGATGATGAAAATCTAGGCAAGTTTGCAGCAAAAGCTCGTGAAGGAATTTTTGTTGGTTACTCTACAGACATGGTGGCAGCTTATAGAGTGTTCTTGGTGAATGATCGAAAAGTGACTGAAAGTTACAACGTCAGATTCGACGATACCAAACTCTCATCAATTTCAAGAGATTCTAGTGAACCTGAGTCCCTAAAATTTCAGAATCTGGACTTAGAAGATCTTGAAGATGAACCTGAGTTGGTTGTTCCATTAAATGTTCCAAGTGTACGTGAAGAACCTGAGTCTAGTGAACAAGCTAATTCTACAAGATCAGGAGAGACTTCTTCAGTACCAACCGGCAACAACTCAGGGGGAGTAAATAGCAGCTCAAGGACTACTGTTCAAGGCTCGAGTCGAGTTGACTCTAGTTCTGTAGGAGCTGGCACTAGCTCAGGGGGAGTTAGTGAAAATAATCAAAGTGGTCAGCACCCCAATTCAGAAAGTCAAGCTGAATCATCAAGACAATTTCCAGGTGAACGGGTATGGAATAGAGACCATCCGTTTGAGTTAATTATTGGTGATCCAGATGCTGGTGTGACTACTAGAAGAACTGCAAGAGCTGACATGGCTAATATCTCTTTATATTCTGGGTTCTTATCCAAGCTTGAACCTAAAGAAATAGAAGAGGCTCTTGGCGATACTGATTGGGTGATTGCAATGCAAGAGGAACTCAATCAGTTTGAAAGGCAGAAAGTTTGGAAACTGGTACCCCGACCAAAGAACAAATCCGTAATTGGAGCTAGATGGGTATTCAGAAATAAACTGGATGAAAACGGACTTGTAACACGAAACAAGGCTCGTTTGGTTGCAAAAGGTTATTCTCAGCGAGAAGGAATTGATTATGATGAAACCTATGCACCAGTTGCAAGACTTGAGGCAGTCAGGATGTTCTTGGCATTTGCAGCACATAAGAACTTCAAAGTTTTCCAGATGGACGTGAAAAGTGCCTTCCTGAACGGAGAGTTAGAAGAAGAAGTGTATCTGGAACAGCCGCCTGGCTTCGTTGATCCAGAACATGCAGATTTTGTGTATCTACTCTTCAAATCTGTCTATGGCCTCAGGCAATCCCCAAGGCGATGGTATGAAACCCTATCCTTATTCTTAATTGAAAATGGTTTTGTTAGGGGAGTAATTGATAAAACATTGTTCTATAAAGTTGTGAGAAATGACTTAATACTTGTTCAAGTATATGTGGACGATATTATTTTTGGGTCATCAAATGAGCGCTTGTGCGAGAAATTTGCCAAGTTAATGCAGGAAAAATATGAGATGAGCATGATGGGAGAGCTGTCCTTCTTCCTTGGATTACAGATCAGTCAGAGAAAAGATGGTATCTTTATCTGTCAATCTAAGTACGTCAGAGATTTACTCAAGAAGTATAATCTAGAAGATGCATCAGCAGCTAAGACTCCCATGGCAACAGCCACGAAGCTTGATGAAGACAAATCAGGTAAATCAGTTGACATCACAAGCTATCGAGGTATGATTGGCTCACTCCTCTATTTAACTGCAAGTAGACCAGATATAATGTTCGCAACTTGTTTATGTGCAAGGTTCCAAGCGGATCCTAGAGAATCACATCTCGTAGCCGTCAAAAGAATTTTTAGGTATCTCAAGGGCACACCAAATCTAGGGATTTGGTACCCAAGAGATATAGGTTTTAATCTTATTGGCTATTCGGATTCAGACTATGCAGGTTGCAGGATTGATAGGAAAAGCACATCTGGTGCTTGCCAATTTCTTGGCAGAAGATTGGTGTCCTGGCAAAGTAAAAAGCAACATACAGTATCTACTTCTACTGCTGAAGCTGAGTACATTGCTGCTGGAAGCTGTGTAGCTCAAATACTGTGGATGAGGAACCAATTGAAGGATTATGGCATGGAGCACAAGAAAATTCCAATCATGTGTGACAACACAAGTGCCATTGCCATAACCAACAATCCTGTAGATCACTCAAGAACCAAGCATATTGACATCAGGTATCATTTCATAAGAGAACATGTCGAGGAGGGGACTGTGGAGCTACATTTTGTGCCCACAATGCAACAAATTGCAGATATATTCACCAAACCTCTTGATGAAGTAACATTCAATAGGTTGGTTGGTGAATTGGGAATGCTTAACACAAGTTAGTAAAGCCTTCTATCTGTAAAATCCATGTTTATGTTTGTATGTGCAAGCTAATCAATCATTATGTGCTTAGACTTTAATATGCCTAATTAATGATTGTTATAGGTTGCATATAGTGTGATTTTGCATGAATTCATTGTGTTTTAAGTGTCTTTTATAGCACAAATCTGTGAATTTATGCTTGTTAGATTGCATGATCATAGGGGGAGTTAAATTCATAATATTCTGAATATTGCATGATTTTTAGATGAATTTACCTATGAGTTTCATGTAATTAGAGGCCATAGAATTAAAAAACTTCAAAATTTCGAGTTAGGTTCTATCTCGAAACTCATCTAGAAATTCGACTTGAATTTCGACTTAATCTGTCAGAGTGAAGTTTTTGAAAAATTCTAAGTCTGGGAAGAATTTCGAGTTGGCTATCTCGAAATTCATCTCGAAATTCGACTTAGAGTTCGAATTCGAGTTACCAGTGTGCCTAGTTCTATCTTCAAAATATTCGAGATAAATTCTATCTCGAATCTTATCTCAAAGGTTGAGATGAGGTTTCCATTAAGGGAATATTTTGAAAAGAACTGAGAATTAACTTCGAGTTAATCTATCTCGAAACTCAACTCGAATTTCGACTTGATGTTCGAGATAGAGTTCTTAGTCTATCTCGAAACTCAACTCGAATTTCGACTTGATGTTCGAGATAGAATTCTCAGTTAAGCTGAAGGGAATTTTTCGAGTTACACTCCTAACTCGAAACATATCTTGAATTACCCTGTACTTTTTGATTCAAGGGGGTATTTTGGAAAGAATTTGAGATTAACTTCGAGTTAGTCTATCTCGAAACTCAACTCGAATTTCGACTTGATGTTCGAGATAGAGCTCTTAGTCTATCTCGAAACTCAACTCGAATTTCGACTTGATGTTCGAGATAGACTTCTAACTCGAAAAGTATCTTGAATTTTCTTTTTTCCAAGTTTACTACAATTCAATAATGTTCAAGATAGGATTTCCCTATAGTTTCTGCTGTAAAATTGGTTAAAGTGCTTATTTGTGCTTCATTGTTCGAGTTAACCTCTATCTCGAACTTTATCTCGAAGTTCGACTTGATGTTCGAGATAGAGATGTTCGAGATAGAGATGTTCGAGATAGAGATGTTCGAGATAGAGTTCGACTTAGATGTCCCCTGTATGGACTTAGTACTTTTCACATTTTTTTAACAGGGACATTTTTGTCATTCCACATTCACCTATATATACATCTCTAACTCGATGCCCAATTCACTTTACCTAATTTCTTTTTCACAGCAGCCGTTTCACAAGAACAGTGCGATTTCACAGACTTCATACTATTAACCCGTGTTTTTGTGATTAAACTCATACTAATCACGAATTACTGCCAAATTTTTGACTGAGATTCACTGTGTAATCATTAACCTTTGTGTTGGTGTGTTTTGTAACCGCATATACACGCGCATATACATACACACAAACATCAAGTTTTGTGTATCTGTTCCAAAACGCGATTTCATATTCTCCACATATACACACGATTTCACTGATAAACACACGAATATTCATCTTTGTTGAATATTCAGATCCAGTAATTGGTAACTGTTCATATTTCGTAGTTTAAATTTTTGGATTATCTTTTGATATTCTCGAAAAATTAAAAGGAATAAAACTGATTAATTCGTAATTTATTTGTTTTTCTCAATTAAAATAAAAATTCACATCTTTTAAAGAAAAACATTTAATCAAAATGGCTCACCAATTTTCCCTTGCTAAAAACAATTTTTATAATATTTCTACGGAAATTGGTGATCAACTCCCGCGGTTTAAGTTTTGGATACGATTTCTCAATTTGTACTCCAAAGCTAGCCATGCTTTTACTGCTAAACCTACACTAGTACATGATGCTTTACAGCAATTATGGACTAGTGCGGTTACTTTTGGGAGTAAATCAACCCCCTACGGTTTCAGGTTTACCTTAGCGGGTCAGGAATATGAGGTGACCGAAGAAATTGTCAACAGGGTTCTGGGATTTCCAATTAAAGATGCCTATGATCCAGAACCTACTGCTGCAGAACGCCTCAGATTCTTTGAAGAAATTGGATGTTATCCTCCAAAAGGCCCAATCACGGGAAATATCCAAAAACAATTCTTCCATGTGGAATGGAATTACTTTTTCGAGGCCATCACACGATGTTTTCGGGCACGCGAAAAAGACTTTCATCAAATTCCAATTCCAATGCAAACCTTTGCAGTTGCCCTAGCAAGAGAACTGGATATAAACTATGGACGCATAGTTCTCTCTGAAATAGTGGGCTCAATGGGATCTCCTGAAAGCAGAGACCTCTCTACAACTGATGTTGTCTGCTGGTTTCCTCGGTTTCTTCAAATGCTGATCAATGACTTGATACCGAAGGATGCTCTTGCTGTTAGACAGGGATTTGCCAGAAGCCCCACATCTGAATCGCTAGGGATGGGCACTAAGTCACTTTCAACCATTGCTAATCAGGATAAACATCAAGGTAAACCAATGTCTACTCCTGAAAATTTACAAATGTGGCTTAGATATGATGCAGGAGTTACCAATTTGGAGGCATCGTCACAAGTTTCATCACATGCTCAAAATCCATCTGTTCATGCTGAGGCATTTGATGAGTCCTGATGAGGAAAGCGATGATGCACAAGGTAATCAATCAGGTAATCTCTCCCTGCATACTATTCATTCCTCCTCCTATGTTTCTGATTCCGCGACCCAAGAGACTGCTAACCCGCAGGATCTATCCCAGGGTAAGAGCCATATTTCTGACTCTGAGTCTGATACACATTCCTATTCTCTATCACCCCTGTTAACGGAAGTCAGAAAACCAGCACGTGTATATATACAAGATGATGAGGAGAGTGAAACCGAAGAGCAGCAACTTATTCGAAAGAAAGCCAAACTTTTCCACGCTGCTACTTCACAACCACAGTCAAACCCTAGCGTGTCACACGCAACCACTCCACCTCACGCGAGTGGTTCACCCCTTGAACAATCTGCACATAGGGATTTTGATTTTGGTGAAAATTATGTACCTCTTGAAGATACTGTTGCTTCAAGAGGACATGAAGTCTTAAGAACTTCAGCCGTACCTTCACCGGTACGTACTGATGCTGCAAAGAGGATCGGTTCTGATGTCGTACAAGGACACTTTGCAGCCTCTCAGCCTGAGATTCCAACTCAGGAACAAACAGAATTTGATCCCATAACTGTCAACAACATTTCTTATCAATTTTTTGCAGGTACTGCTTCATTATTTGGATCAATCATTGAAGACATACACAAGCGTGAGACAAGGAATGTGTGTGAGAGGTTAGGGAGAGAGGGACCTTCATTTTCAAGGCCCGAAACCGAGCGTCAAATACCAACAGAAGGAGTATTAGAGCGAGGTCACCTAAACCAAACACCGTCCCTTAACACTGAAAATCTTGATACGCGTATGACTTCTATGGAAAATCAGATGAAGCAGTTCGGACAGACGATGGGGCAGTTTGGGATGAATATTGGAAACAATCAAAGGGCTCTAGACGACTACGCAGCAAGAATGGCAAGTCAAGCTACAGCTTTTGATGATTTGACAAATAAGGTCAATGACTTGGGCCATGCTGGTGGTGTCTTAGGAAGCACTCTCAATGAGAGGATGGGGGCATTGGAGTCTACAATGCATACAATGGCTGTGGAGATCAGTAGAATGATGTTCGCAGTCAGGAGTTTTGTGCCCCCGGAGTGTTTCGAGTCGCAACAACCTCCCCCCAATGCTGGTGCAGGTGGTGCAGGTGGTGCTAGTGGAGCGGGAGCCTCTGGTTCTGGTTTTGGAGGTTCCTATGCAGCTGGTGGATCTGAAGACCAAGGTGGAGCTCAGGATAACTCACCTAAGGGGGAGAGTGGAAAGGAGACGAGACAGCAGGCAGTTCACATCGAAGAAATTGAAGAACCCGCTGATCTTGTCAAGGAACCAGAAGTTGAGCCGTCTGTTGATGAAGAGGCTCTGAGGATGAGGAAGGGTAAGGCAGTAATGGTTGATGAACCATTTATTGACCTGAGTCATCAGGAAACAGTACAGGAGGTACTTGACTCAGATTCTGACATGGAAGACGTACCGTTGGCACACGCTATAAAAAGATCTTTGAAGGAACAAGGTGGAGGTGCTGGGATGTCTTCCGGAATGCCTGAAGAATTTCCTGTTGATGAGGAAACCCTTAAAGCTCAACAGTTAGCCTTGGAACAAGCTCAGTTCCATAAAATGAAGATGATGCAAGAACATGCTGCATTCCTAGAGAAGAAGGGGGAGCTACAAGGGAAGCAGTATGAGTATGAGCTTGCAAGGCTAGCTAATCCTCAAGTTGATCTGGACAAACGAAGGATAGGGCAGAAATGGGATGAAGCAAGGAAGATAATGATGGGACCCTGTGCGAAAGGAGTTCATAACAAGGATGCAGATGATCTGTTCTACAACTTGAATTTGCAGAATCCAATGACTGGGGACTATATAAATGCGTTGAAGAGATTAATTTCTAAAGTCAGAGTTGGATACAATGCAAACCTTAAGGAGTGGCAGGTTATTTTGTCTTTGGTAGAAGGAGTCCCAACATCTTTCTTATATGTGGATGACCAATTCATAATGAGAAGATCTGCGTCAGAGTTGTTCTTGCTAGCGACTAAAATTCAATACTCTCAATCTGAGGAGCTAAGCATTCTGTACAGGGATCAGTTAATGCAGCTAGCAGAGGACAAGGGTCCAGAATTCTCAGTTTATCCAAATTTTGTCCGGATTGTAGTTGATGGAAAGATGAAGAGGGTTAGCATGGAGGAAAATGATCTAATGGAGCTTTCAGTAGAATCTCTCAAAGCTGTATGTAGACAAATGATGGGTAAGGGATTCGCTTCTGAGCTTAAAGATAAATCCGTGAAGATCATTGAAAGAGTTATATTCAAGAAGAGCAATGAGGTGTGGAAGTGTGATGTCATTGCTCCAAACCCTCTTGATGACGTGAAGATTGAGCCGGAGCTGATAGAGAAGAAATGGAATATTCTTCAAGCCATGAAGAATGTAGATGAAGCTCTGACTCTTCCTTCTGGAGCACTAGAACAAGGAGAAATAAGGGAGGCTATTGGTGTTCCAGGAAGTGAAAGTGTATACTGGATACATGCTTATGTTGAAGATACAGCTGATGCCTTAGTATTCATAGATGCAGACCAGAATCAAACAATCTTGCATATGAGTAGACAATGGCTGCTACGGACTCAAGATGCTGTATTTCTGGAGAGAGTATTATATGTATTCAAATGGGGCGAAGTGGAAGATAAGTTTGTTGAAGAAAAGCAGAGACTCATGAGTTACCTGTCTGAAGTAGTGGTGGAAAAGAAGAGAATGGAGCGAGATGCGGCCAGTGTCCACAATACTGACCGTGTCAAGGGCTACCCCAAGATGATCTATTGTCAGTTCAAATCTGATAAATCTCACTGGAAACCTCAGCTCATCATGAAGAACTTCGAGGATATTCCAAAGATCAGAACTACTCAGGAGGTGGACAAACTCAGAAGGCTTTTCAAACATCCTTATCCAGAGCCCAAGAACCCTCTAGAAATGGAAGCTGTAAGTCTATTGAATGCTTGGTGGAAGCAGCTTAAAGATCCAGTATACAAGAAAGAAAAGCAGCAGAAGGAGAAGCGCAAAAGGCAGAAAGAAGAGAGAGACCAAGCTGCTGAAGCTAGAAAGAGGAAACGGAATTAGGGTTAAAGGTCAGAGTGGTGTGAACTTGAAGTTGGAAAAACTTCATGTCTTTCGGTTGCTTTAACTCACTTGAGGAAAATTCACCTTAGAGTGAATCCAATAAGGTGATACAAGTTTGACTAAAAGATATGAAATAATCCAGGTGATAGGAATCACTCAAATGATCTTTAATTCGAAGTTCGAATTCTGTTTCTAGTTTAAGTTCTTCGTATTGTTTTCATGTAAATTTCAATTGTAAATTATTCAAGACTGTAATGTTAATTATCTTTTCTCATCTCATTGTTTAGTTGAGTTATCCTTCATTAATTTGAATGTCATTGTTAGACAATCAAATTGGGGGAGATTGAAAGGCAGAGTGTGTAAACTTGTAACACTATAACTAACGTAACTCAAACTAAAGGAAAAGATACTTAACCAGAAGACAATCAAGAACAAGAGGTCACAAGAAATCAACACTAAATGAAGACAAGGTAATTGATACAATTCAACATGTTAACTATGATCAATCCAAGAAGAAATCATTGAGAGAAGTTCAAGTCAAAGTTGTTCATGCCTCAGTGATTTGGAAAGCCAAGAATCAAGATCATAACTATCAGTATCAATAAGACCAATTGATTTCAAGTGAACAAGAAGGAAAGCAAATATTGGAAAGCCACATTTGTAATTGGATATGGTAATTTATTCAAGAAGCAAAAACCCTATCAAGACTAGTCACTTATGAACCAGACCGTTGCATCAAGTGTCAGGACATTGATAGCAAGTTTATGTCAGTAATAAAGATCCATATTCAAGAGCTTGGTGAAGAATAAAGAAGACATGAAGATATCACAAGTTCAAGATGTGCATTGAAGTTTCAAGTTGAAGACCAGAATATTTTCTAAGTACTAAATATTCTAGATGGCCAAGTAGAAGTTTCTAAGTAGAAGTTCTACTTAGAACTTCGAGATGGCTAAGTAGAAATTCTCAAGTAGAAGTTCTACTTAGAGTGCAGCTTCAACATGACACATGGCATCTTCTGATTGGCAGATTTCCAAGCTTTCAAGATAAGGCAAGATTTGTGTGGACATCATTGGGCCACGTACATCTTAGTCTTTGAAGACTACAGGACATAGATTACATGTAGTATAAATAGAAGTACTTGTGTAATGTTTTAGTTAGTGAGCAATTCTTGAGAAAAACACAAGAGAGAAAAAGAGAGAGTGCATTCACAGAGCTTAGTATCATTCACTTCTCTCTGAACTTCTGTTATACTTTGTAATGAATGTTGTAGCAACCCTTTCAAGTTATATATAAGACATATATTCCTTGAATCTGTGTGTTCATTTATTGCATCGTATTTATTGCTTCTCATATTCGAAAAGTTGTATTCACCCCCCCTCTACAACACATTTGGACCTAACAATTGGTATCAGAGCTATATGTTTAACATACAAAACATAGATCCTTGTGTTGAGTAGAAGAATCGTGAGTTTTCATTTTCTAGATCTACTTTTCATTTTCTCGAAAAGTGTGTTTTAATTCGTTGGTAGTGAAAACTCATCTGAAAAATTATTTAAATACTCCAGGTGTGATTATTTAGCTTGGGTGTATTTTAACTAATTTTTGTGAATTTATCTGGGTTCGTTCATATTTGGTGTTCTTGAGTGTTCATCATCTGTTCTTATCAAAGAAGACAACCCAACAACTTTTTGATCTCCTTTTCAAAAGTAAAAGAATAAAAAGGTGGTTTTTGGACTTTTTTATTTGCTTTATTCGGCCGAAAGTATACAGACATACTCAGTACCTAGCATGTGGGTTAGGTGGGTTAGGTGAGTAAAGCATTCAAAGTCAAAAGGTGTTAAAGAGATAATATTGTTTATTCAATATTAAAGTAATCTGCAGAAAAATTATTCTAAGGACAAAAGTTCTACATAGAATTTCTACTTGAGAATTTCTACATAGAATTTCTACTTGAGAATTTCTACATAGAATTTCGACTTGGACAATTTCTACTTGGTGATTTCGACTTGAGCAAAATTTCTACTTAGAGAAATTTCGACTTAGGCAAAAGTTCTACATAAACTTTCTCCAGAATGACTATCAACGGATGCTTCATTTTCAGTGTAAGCATCACTTCTAGTTGGTATAACAGCTCTAGGTGGATCTCTGTGGTCATGATCTTCATTCTCCTCATCATCATCATAGTACATTCTTCCTTCACCTTCATTCTCAAATTCTAACTTTTCATGGTAACCTTCATCATTTAGGCCTAGAATCTTTTGATCATCAAACACAACATGTACAGATTCCATAACAATGTTGGTTCTTAGATTGTAGACCTTGTAGGCTTTCCCTGCTGCATATCCAACGAAAATAGCTTCATCTGCCTTTGCTTCAAATTTGCCTAAATTATCTCCATGATTCCTTAGCACAAAACACTTACATCCAAAGACATGTAGAAAAGCTAAAGTTGGTTTCTTGTTGGTTAATAACTGATAAGGAGTCATTCCTCTAGCTTGATTGACCAAGGAAATATTCTGAGTAAAGCATGCAGTGTTGACAGCTTCAGCCCAGAAATATGTTGGTAATCTTGATTCACTTAACATTGTTCTAGCTGCTTCAATGAGAGTTCTGTTTTTCCTTTCAACAACCCCATTTTGTTGAGGTGTTCTGGCAGCAGAAAACTCATGGACAATTCCATTCTCTTCACAGAAAATCTTCATTGTGGAATTCTTGAATTCAGTACCATTGTCACTCCTGATCCTTTGTACTCTGTCTTCAGAACCATTGTTTAGCATTCTGAGGTGATTGATAATGATTTCACTTGCACAATCCTTGGAGTGCAGGAAGAAAGTCCATGTGAACTTAGAAAAATCATCTACAATCACCAGACAGTATTTCTTCTTTGAAATAGACATGACATTTACTGGACCAAATAAATCCATATGCAGCAATTGAAGAGGCTTAACAATGGATGACTCTGTCTTGCTTTTGAAAGATGATTTCTTTTGTTTCCCTAATTGGCAGGCATCACATAGCCCATCTTTGACAAACTCCAAATGAGGGATTCCTCTAGCAAGATCCTTTCTTACCAAATCATTCATAACTTTAAAATTCAAATGTGACAGCTTCTTATGCCATAGCCAACTCTCATCCTTACTTGCTTTGCTGAAGAGACAAGTAATGGATTCTGAGCATGCTGAATTGAAGTCAGCTATGTAAACATTTCCTTTTCTAAAGCCTGTCAATACCACATTGTTGTCTTCCTTGGCAGAAACAACACAGGCTTCTTTTGTGAACTTTACTTCATAGTCTTTGTCACAAATCTGACTGATACTCAGCAAATTGTGCTTTAAACCTTCAACTAAAGCCACTTCTTCAATGATGACATTGTCTTTTGAAATCAGGCCATATCCCTTACTATATCCTTTGCTGTCATCTCCAAAGGTAATTCTAGGGCCAGCTCCTTCCTTGAACTCTGTGAGCAGGGTTGAATCTCCTGTCATGTGCCTAGAACATCCACTGTCTAGGTACCATAGATTCCTTCTGTTTCCCTGCACACATTTCAAAAACAAATCAAGTTGATTTTGGTACCCAAGCTTCCTTGGGTCCTTTCTTGTTAGCCTTTGACTTTGCACTCTTAGCATTCTTCATCTTAGGTGTAGATGCTTGAGTAATGGGGTTTGACAAATGCTCATTTGCATGAATATTGGATGCATGCATGTGTGGAAAATTGGCATACATATTATTCATGTTAGGTAGGTTCCATGACATTTGTGGCACATTCATAGATTGAAAGTATGGATTAGACACATATGGCATGTTCACATATGGATTTGAAAAACTAGCATTTTGATACAAACCAGGCATTGCAGGCATACATGGCATTGGTTGAGGTACATGAACAGGAGCCTTGTTGACAATCTTGCAATTAGAAGATAAATGATTGACACTATTACAATTACTACAAGTTTTCCTAGGAGCAAACTTGTCAGGAGAGTAATTGTTTTTCTTGTTGATGCCTATCTTACCATTTCTGTTCTTTTTCTTTTTGCTCTCAATTTCTACCTTTTCATTGTCTGATTTACCAACAGCCTTTTTGTTGTGTAAATCACCTGTCTTAGCCTTCCCACTGGATTTGGTTTTGCTGCACTCACCACTAACAAAATTCTTGTTTACTGGACCATACTTGATATCCAGTTTCCTAAGTTCCTTCTTACTAACAGACTTTTTGTTAGTCGACGGATACCTCTCATCCGTTGACGGTTCATCTGTCAACGGATGATCACTATCCGTTGATTCACAAATAGTCTCTAGATCCTCAAGGCCAGGTTCTAGCTCCTTTTTCCTTTGAGTCCAGGTATCCTTCACAAATGATTCTATTCCCTGAACTTCTATTATGTTTTGAGAAATATTCCTACAACTTTGAAATTTAGCAATTATCCCTTGTTCTTTTTCAAGCTGGTCTTTTAAAATCAGTTCTCTTTTTAACACAGCTTCAAGTTCACTTTTAGCATTATTGCAATCAACTCTCATTTTCTCAAATTCTAGAAATTGAGATTCTAGAGCAGCATTTCTATCACTTAAAAACAGATTAGACTCTTTAATTCTATTGTTCTCTTTAGTAAGTGATTTAAGAGTAACACTTAAGTGATATAGTTCAGTAGACATTTCATCTATAACACTATTGCATTCCTCTTTAGTGAGCTCAGATAGATTAGTAGAAAATACCTGATTGCTAGCTGAACTTGCTTCCTGCTCTCCAGAATCAGCCATTAAAGCAAGGTTGACTAACTCAGCATCATCATCAGAATGATTGTCATCAACAGCCCAGTCATACTCTTGGGTCAAGAATGCCTTTCCTTTCTGCCTGAGAAGATCAAAATATTTCTTCTTATAGTCAACAACCTCAGTTGGCTTTCCCTTGTTCTCAGATCTAGGTTTCCTGCATTCACTTATCATATGACCAGCAATCCCACATTTGTAGCATTTAATTTTGGATTTATCCACATAGTTGTTTGTGGAGAAATCCTTGTTAAATGGCTTGGCCATCCCAGAGTTTCTCTTGAATTTCAGCTTAGAGAATCTCCTAGATAGAAAAGCTAAGTGCTCATCTATCTCATCCAATTTATCCTGCTGAAGGGCATTCAATTCCTCAGACACCTTTTCCTTGCTTCTGCTTGATTCTGCTCTACCTTTACAAACCTCCCTGTTTGGTGTAGAACTAGCAGTTTCTGTCCTTTCCTCCTTTTGCTCCAAATTGGCAACGAGTGCAACTGACCCACTTTTCTTTTGAGACTTCTCAATCTCTTCATCCTGCTCCATTTCCAGCTCATAGGTCTTTAAAGTTCCATAGAGCCTTTCAAGAGTAAATGTCTTGTACTCTTGAGTGTTTCTTAGAGAAACAGTCATTGGCTTCCATTCCTTGGGCAGTGATCTCAGAAATTTGAGATTAGAGTCTTTAACTTGATAGACTCTTCCATACAGTTTCAAACCATTTAGTAGCTTTTGAAATCTACTAAATGTATCATTCAATGTTTCTCCACTCTTAAAGTGAAAATGTTCATACTGTTGGATTAGTAGTTGCATCTTGTTTTCCCTTACCTGTTCTGTTCCTTCACACAGGGTTTGAACAATGTCCCATACTTCCTTGGCGGTAGTGCAGTTAATAACATTGTCAACCATGTCTGTTTCTAGACCATTGAACAGAATATTCATGGCCTTTTTGTCTTTGTGGACTTCTGCAATATCTTCAAGACTCCACTCAGAAACAGGTTTGGGAATGAAAGTGTCAGGCACATCATCAGCCAGGCCAACTCTTGTTGCTGTCTTCATTGGAACGTGAGGACCCTTGTCAATGCAATCCACAAAACCCTCATCAATAGACGAGAGATGTAGACGCATTTTTACTTTCCAGTGAAAGTAATTTTCTCTATCAAGAACTGGAATCTTCACTCCATAATCCTTCTTAGACATGTTGGAAGTGTGTTGATCTTTAAACTTCAAATATGTTAGAAGCTTGCTCTGATACCAATTGTTATTCCCAGATTACACACTTGTATAATTGTAGAAGGGGGGGGTTGAATACAATTCTTGATATTTATAAATTTCTGATAAGAACTTCAGAAACTTATGAAGAGATAATTGCAATGTAAGATTTAAACACAAACACATATAAAATCAGGTGGTTAATATGCACCACCTGAAGCTTTTATTTGAAGAAAACTCTGTGATACAAAATGTACACAGCTGTCGTTTTACAACTCTTTGCTTCTAAGGATATTCAAGAAACCCTAAGCAAATATGTCAGTTTTCTTAACCTACAAAGAGTTGCTACACTTGGTTATATATCCCAAGTTTTACAAGTACTACTGGAATAAGATAATACTAATCTAATTCTAGTTGACTTGCTACTACACTCCAAATACACATGTAGCCGAAAGGTTGTCCTTGTGTTCAGACATGTCTCCTGCACCTTTCTTGTATTCATAGTGTAAATGGAATGCTTCTTTCTTCTGTGATTCCAAAGTATGGCTGCCATAGTGCTTTTTGTATCTACTATAAACTCATGTGATCTGTCAGTCAAACATGTCCTTATCAACTGCTAATCTCCAGCTAATCATAGAAAACAGTGTCAATGATTATCCGTTGATGATGTATACTGACATCCGTTGATGATGTATAGAGCAGTATCCGTTGATATTGGGACTTGAGCTGTATCCGTTGATAGAGTGGATTTGAGTTGTATCCGTTGATAGAGTTTAGTCTTCATCCGTTGATACACTTTCACTTAGACAGAATTACATAGCATAGCTTATTTACAATTGGCTACCCTATTCTGCCTATCCGTTGATAGTCAACATGACTGTGGATAAAAACACTATCAACTGATAACATAGAGATACTGCAGTGTGCTACAAAACCTCATCCGTTGATGAGCTACCTGTCAACGGATAGAGTTATAAATCCTCATCCGTTGACAGCTACAAAACCTTAAACAATTTGATTGATTGTGAATTTATCATCAAGTACAACATATTCCTAACAAAAATGTACCGGGCATCCATATCAGCTAGCTGGCTAGACATTACACATTCCCAATTCTCGACGAAGAACAATAAAACGCTCCTCGACTAGCGGCTTTGTGAAGATGTCAGCTAGCTGGTACTCTGTACTTACAAAGATCAGCTCAATTTTTCCCTTTGCAACATTGTCCCTCAAGAAATGATGTCGAACGTCGATATGCTTTGTTCTTAAGTGATTCATTGGATTCTTTGAACTGTTGATAGTACTTGTATTGTCACAATAAATAGAAACTTTTCCACATTTAATTCCAAAGTCTCGAAGAGTTTGTATCATCCATAGTATTTGAGAGCAACAGCTTCCAGCTTCTAAATACTCCCCCTCAGCCGTGGATAATGCAACAGAAGTTTGCTTCTTGCTTTGCCAAGCTACCAAACTTTGTCCGGAAAATGCACAAACACCACTTGTACTCTTGCGATCAGTTTGACAACCTGCATAATCTGCATCACTATACCCAACAAGTTCAAACACATTTGTGATGGGATAGAATAATCCAAGAGTAACAGTTCCACTTAAATATTTAAATATTCTTTTAATGGCATACAAGTGAGACTCTTTAGGTTTAGCTTGAAACCTAGCACAAACATAAACACATACGCTATACATAATATTTGGTCTAAAGGCTGAAAGATATAATAAACTTCCAATCATACCTCTATACTTTCGAACATCTACATCTTTACCTTGTTCATAAGCTGTCAGCTTGCTGGCAGAACTCATAGGTGTAGATTTTGCCTTGATATTCTCAAAACCAAACTTCTTAAGCAGATTATTTATATATTTGGATTGATGCACATAAATCCCATCTGGAGTTTGCTTTATTTGGAGCCCCAAGAAATAGTCGAGCTCACCCATCATACTCCTGTCAAACTCACTATGCATACACTCAGAAAACCACTTGCACATATCATCATTAGTAGATCCAAAAATATATCATCCACATATATTTGCACAACTAAAATATCATTACCATTGAACTTAGTAAATAATGTAGGATCAATTTTACCTCGAATGAAGCCATTCTTGATCAAAAACTTAATTAGCCTTTCATACCATGATCTAGGAGCTTGTCGAAGTCCATATAATGCCTTCTTCAACTTGAAAACATGATTAGGAAATTGCTCACTCTCAAAACCAGGAGGTTGCTTGACATAAACTTCTTCCTTCAAGTAGCCATTAAGAAATACACTCTTCACATCCATTTGATGTAACTTGATCTTCTTGAAGCATGCAAATGAAAGTAACATTCTTATTGACTCTAGCCTTGCAACCGGGGAATAAGTTTCATCAAAATCAATTCTTTCTTATTGATTGTATCCTTGTGCAACAAGTCTTACTTTGTTCCTTGTAACCGTACCAAATTCATCAACTTTGTTCTTGAAAACCCATTTAGTACCAATAATTGAAGCATCCTTAGGTGGCTCTACAAGTTCCCAAACATCACATCTTTCAAATTGATTAAGTTCCTCTTGCATTGCCATAATCCAATTCTCATCTTGTAGTGCTTCATTGATATTCTTTAGTTCCTCTTGAGCTAGAAAGGTAGCAAATGCACAAAAGTTAGCTTGACCTTTCCTTGTCTTGATTCCTTCTGATTTGTCACCAATAATTAATTCTGGAGGATGATTCTTTACTGTCCTTATTGACTTGGGCAGAGAATGTTGAGATATAACTTCCTCATTGACTCTAAGTCTCTTAGATGGTGGGGAGGCTTCATCTCCATCATAGAGTGGCATCTTTTCTTGTGATCTCTGACCTCTAGGACCTTCCAAGGTAAGCCTTGATAACTGATCAATTGTTGCATCTACTGGAGAAGAGGTTTCAGCTGACTTATCAGTAGCTGAAGTTGATTCAGGTTCCTTGTCAGCTTGCTGAGTTATTGTATTTGTCTTCAGCAGCTCGCTGGTAGTACCTGTTTCTACAATTTCTTCCTCATCTCTTGACAGATCAACATTAGATTCTTGAAATGAAACATCAATTGACTCATCTCTATCAATAGTTTTGAGTACAAAGCACCTGGATTCAAAGACCTTGAAATAGCCTATATTTGGCTTCTTGTTCCTCAGCAATTCATATGGAGTTTTGTTGAGAATGGGCCTGATCAGGACTCTGTTAAGAACATAGCTAGCTGTGTTGACCGCTTCTGCCCAGAAACTCCTTGGCAGCTTGCTTTCTTGCAACAATGTCCTAGCTGTTTCTTGTAAAGACCTGTGCTTTCTTTCCACAACTCCATTTTGCTGTGGGGTTCTAGGAGCAGAGAACTCATGAGAAATGCCTCTATCTTCACAATATGAGATAAAGTCCTTTTGAAATTTACCACCTCGATCACTCCTTATACCTACAAGTCTTGTCTTAAGCTTGTTCTTAATCAACTTAATTAGCTTATCAAATTCACTGAAAGCAAAATCTTTAATACGAAGAAACAATACTCATGTATATCTAGAATAATCATCTACGATAACAAATGCATAATGTTTACCTTCAATGCTCTTATATGCTTCCGGACCAAATAAATCTAAATGAAGAAGCTCTAAAGGTTTAGAAGTTGATACCACATTCTTTGACTTATGTGGAGTCCTGATTTGTTTGCCTAATTGACAAGCAGAACAGGTTTCCTTCTTGACATACTTCAATTTGGGTAATCCTCTAACTAGCTTCTTTGCAGACAGCTTGCTAAGTAAGTCCATGTGAGCATGTCCAAGCCTTCTATGCCAAATAACTGGATTTGTATCAACTGCAGCTAAACAGCAAGATGAATCATGCATCTCAAAGTCCAAAATATAGATATTTCCTTCCCTTCCAGCAAATAGGGGGACTTTGTTAGTACCAACATTAATAGTACACTTCTCTTTATCAAAATTAACAGTATGTCCATCATCATATAACTGACTAATACTAAGAAAATTATACTTAAGACCTTGAACATATTGTACTTTATTAATAGAGATGTTACTATTACCAATTGTTCCTTTGCCAAGAATTTGAAGAGTTTTGCTATCACCAATTGTGACATTTTCACCCTTTTTCTTCTTGAGATTTAGGAACTGAGATTTATCACGACACATATGTCTTGTGCATCCACTATCTAAAATCCATTGATTTGATTTCACCTTGACAACAAGACATACCTACAAAACAAATGAAAAACAACTCAACATTTTGGTACCCATATTTGTTTGGGTCCAGCATGTTTAGTTGGTAGAACATATAGAACATTCAAATCAGATTTCTTGATCCACATTTGGACCACTTTAGAAGCTTGATTTCTGGTTCTCGTAGTTCTGTCAGCTTGCTGCCTCTGAGTTGTCTCTCTGTTCCAGCCTGCTGGCTTAGCATTCTGTACTATGCAGTTGTTTGCCAAATGGCCTTTATTCCCACATTTGTATCTCCATGGCATGGCATAATCATAAGGAATACCATGTTTGCCCTCATACTTTAGGCCTGAAGTTGAAGCTCCACCGAGTCCTCTTTCTAATGGAAGTTTAGTTTGCTTCATCATGGATTTAAGTGTTTCTTCTCCTTGAACAAACTTTCCCATTCCTTTCTGATGATTCTTAATCTCAGCTTCCAACTCTTTGATCCTTTCAGCCTGTTGAGCCACTTCCAAAGAACATGAATCTTTTGGATTGAAAGCCTCCAAGCATGCATTTTGAGCATCAACCTCTGTCTTCAGCTCGTTGAGTTCCTTCATTAGTGCATCATTTCTCTTGAGAAGCACTTTGTTGATTCCTTCAAGCTGAGATACTTTTGCCTTAAGATCAACAATGATTTGAACATGATTACTCGCAGGTATCTTCTCAGCCATTAGATCAGCAATGATTTTTCTAAGTTGAGCATTCTTCTTCTCAATTTCATTGTTCTCATTCTTTAATTCCATGAACTCCACAATAGATATATTACTATGATCCTACATGGCTAGTTCATCTAGTACAGAAGTATGAGAAGGTATATCAGAACTAAAAGAATTTACCTCACTATTATTGTCATCTGAATCTGAGACATCGCTTTCCAAAAGGCCATCTTGGTTAATTCCTTGAACATCATTCTCATCATCAAGACCAACAAGAGCTAGATTCACCATTTCTTCACATGATTCATCATCAAAAGTTGAATCCTCATCATCACTCCATGTCAAAAGTGCCTTAGCTTTCTTTCTATCCTTTGAGGTAGCTTGCTGCTTCTGTTTATTCTTCAGCTTGTAGCAATCCCTTTTGTAATGTCCTTTATTGCCACATTCAAAACATGCTTCCTCTTTGACATCTTTCTTTGTTCCAGAAGCCCTGCTTTTCTCTTTCTTTAGCTTGTTTCTCTTGTCCAGCATCTTCTTGATTTTTCTAGACAAAAGTGCCAATTCTTCATCAGAATCAGATTCTGCCTCAGAGTCCAGCTTGCTGCTACTGGAGTGTAAAGCCAGATTCTTCATCTTTTCAACAAGAGCCTTGACCGATTCCACCTTGCTATCATTTATTTTGCTTTCAAATTGCTCTAACTCAGTAAACACAACCAAATGATCCATAGTATCAATGGTAGGAGATGATTCCAGTGCAGTGACTTTAGATTCGAAAGTGAATGGAACTGCACTTAGAACTTTCATATTGATTTCATCTTGAGGAATAGTCTTTCCAAGTCTCTTCAGTGTGTTTATAGTGACCTGGAACCTTGCTTGACTTTCCTTGATAGTTTCACCATCCTTGAGCTTGAAATTTCCGAAATCATTCATCAGCTTGCTGAGTTTCACCTTTCTCAAAAATTTTGAACCTTCATGATAAGTTTCCAAAGCATTCCACATTTCCTTTGCTAACTTTAATGAGGAAACTTTGTCATACTCAGCTTGATCCAAAGCATTCAGTAGAGAATTTCTTGCTTTACCATTATAACCAAATTTGATAACCTCCTCGGGAGTAAGATCATCAACATTTTTTGTTTTGCCATCTTTATCCAGAAATTCAAAATTTTCTTTCTCACAACTCTCAAGACCAGTGGCTTTTTGGACAGGTATGTTTCCATTCTGCCTTTCCACCAGTTGTAGTTCTCCGAGCCAGTGAGGAGAGGAGCCCTATAATCAGATTTAGCTTCAAGATAATGTTCATCCATTTTGATCGATACTTTCCTGTTATAGAAGTGTTAGTATACCAAAGCTCTGATACCAAATGAAATTACACACCTAGAGGGGAGGGGTGAATAGGTGTTATGGCTAACAATGTATAATTAGAAAAAAAAAACTTCCTGAAAAATGATTCTGGCAGCTAACTGGATGCAACAGATTAACAAACAGGCAGCTAGCTAAGATATGCAGTGCAGTAAAAGTAAAGTGCAGAATGTAAAGAACACACAACAATTTTAGCCAGGTTCGACCCCTATACCCTAATGATCTACGTCCTGGTCCTCTACCAACTTGGTAAAGGAATATATTATTGATCACAAATGATTACAATTATACGATACAGTAATATATCTCCCTAATTCTCCCAGTCACTGATTGCAGCTAGCTGAAACACCTTGTTCCCTGAACATAGCTCTCTAAGTACTATACTAAACCAAGTATAAACTCATCTAGCCTACTGTTACACGAACCCTCGTTTCACAAGCTCAACAATCCAACAACTACCAACCTTACAAGTTGAACAATACACAGATTGAAAGAATTACAAATCAAACTATGAACTCTAACAGAAATATAAATCTAATTAGTATATAGAGCTCAAGTGTATAAAGATATATCAAATCAGCTTAGTAAAATACTTGTGTTTTTCGAATGATGTTCAACCACTCAGAATGGAAAAACTCACAAGTCTTTTATAGTAAACGTATGATCTAAATTAAACACACAACAACACAACGGTCTTGACTACTAAGTCTCACGAGTTTGTTGAAAGATTAACTCAAATCTAACGTTCAAAATATCAATGTTTAGAAAAGAAAAACAGAATAAAAGAATGAACGTTAACAAAGCAACGTTTTACAGTTTTGAAAACCTAGGAAGAAAAAGTCTGTTTAGATGAAGACTCGTTTAGAAAACAAACTCCTATAATATAGGGTTTTGAAATATATATATATATATATATATATATATATAGATAAAGATGTTTACAAACATTTTTGAGCCCATATATATGAATACGATCTGTTTTTCTAATTAGAGTCCTCACAGAAGTTTAAACCTATTCAAATTCCAAGAAACTCGGACTCCTAGTGATTCTGGACTCTGTTTGCCAGCTTGCTGCGTTAGAAAATATCTCATAATGATAGCTAGCTGAGATACCCTGTTTTGCTAAGAAATGATATAAGAAATAATCCTGCAAAACAATATTAGTCCAGTACACATATCCAGCTTGCTTACTATGTATGATCATCAAAATCATGAGAGTTTCAGTTGTTACCTGAGGATGATACTCTTATTATTATTACTAGCTTAATACTCGTGCGGCACAGTAGCTTTATTAATATTTTGTTTTACACTTTTGATAATATATATATATATATATATATATATATATATATATATATATATATATTATGGTTTGTATTATACATATGGTTTGTAGTATACATGTATTTTTTTTCTTGTAAATGGTATTGCTATAATTTATATTTTAAAGTTTAGGCTAACATACTTTTTAGTATTTCATAAATATTTTTGATTTTTTTATTTACATATGATATACCTGAAACATATAGGTACTATATTCGTGTAACAATTTATAACTTTTTTATCTTTTTGATTATGTAATTCAATAGTAATTTTAAAATTTTTAGATATTTTGTTATAGTATTTTTATAGTTTTTGTTATAGTGTTTTAGGAAGTTTTTATGGTATTTGTTATGTGTTTTGGTTTTTTGATTATTTTCTTCATGTTATTTTTTATTTTTGCGTGTTTATTTTGTGTTTTTGTTTAGAGTAATTTTAGGGGTTTTTATGTTATATTATATTTAGATATTAATATAAATTTATTTTGTGAGTGTTTGGATTGTTTTTAATTTAGAATATGTTTATTTATTGATTTGTGTTCACTTTTTCTAATTTAATTTTTTTTACAAAGTAAGAATTTGTTTTTTTTGTTTTTTGAATAAAAGACAAATTTCATTACTAAGAAATGTCGTACACTGGAGGCTCCAACAACACATCTGAAGGAGCCGTAAACACGTTTTGACAATTTAGAGAACAAGGTAATTTAGGTACTAAATGAGCGACCCTATTCGCTTGTATTTTAACAAATGAAACCGAATAACCTGATCTAGCATCTAGCATCTAGAATAGTACGACAGGCATTCAAAACATGACCAACTTCCAAAAGATTGTCATGGTGATTCAGCAAAGCTCGAACAACAAGAAGGGAATCTGACTCAATGTTCACTCTATCGTGATTCATAATTTAAATATCGTAATTTGTTTATTTGTTGATTTGTGCTCACATTTTTTTAATTTAAATTTTAGAAACATATTTTTTGTCTAACCTAAAAGTAGAATGTTTAATGATTTTTATTAAAATATTTTTTTCTTAAAGGACTTTTATTTTGTAAACTATTTTTTTTGTAAATTTTATTTTATGATTTAGCCTAACATATATTTTAATATTTCATATTTTTTGGAGTGTTTTCTTCTATTTTATTAGAATATATATATAATATACTTTAGACATGTGGGAATTTATTGGTTTAACAATTATTTACATATATATATATATATATATATATATATATATATATAGAATTACATATGGCAAGTGAAATATTACTGAGAACAAAATCTTAGGAAATCAATACAAACTTGGCAATGATTATTCAGAATACGTACTATCCCTAATGTTAAATAAATATAAATACTAAAAGATTTGTACACAATCTGGACCACACGATTAAAATTGAACTAATGGTAAATATATTGGTTCTCTTGTTCTCTTGCTAAGAAGGGTTCTCTTTTGAACCTCTTCCTATATATATATATATATACTAGCTTATAACCCGTGCAATGCACGGTTTCTTGTATTATATTATAAATTTTATTTAATATTACAATTATATTTTTATATAATAATTATTTTTAATAATTTTTTTAATTCTAATTTGATATAATTTAATATACTCAAGTTTATGGATTATACTAATGTTTCCTTATTATAAATAACGTATATGATTTTTAATATATTTTATTAATAATTGAAAAATATGGTGTGATATTTTCGGATATGTATTAATGATTAAATTAAAAGTTAACGTGTTTTAGTTAGAAATGAAATATTAATGACTGAAAGATATGATACGATTGATCTTTTTAGGTGTTTATAAAAGGTAATATCTTTAACTAAAATTAAATGTGAAAAAGGCAATCGACTAATTACCATTAATTATATTATGTTATTATTTATTTTAGGTGTAATATTTTTCTTGAAAATTATGGTGTGATATTTTCGGGAATATATTAATGATTGTAAGATTTGTTTTAAATTAAAAAGGTAACATGTTCTAATTCGAAAGTAAAAATATTAATGATCAAAAGATATGAAACGATTGATGTTTTTAGGTGTTTATAAAATGTAATATCTTCAGCTAAAAGTAAATGTGAAAAAGTAAATCGACTAATTACTATTAATTTTATTATGTTAACGTGAAAAATGTTGTTTTAAATTAAAAAGGTAATGTGTTTTAATTCGAAAAGAAATATTAATGATCGAAAGATATGATACGATTGATTTTTTAGGTGTTTACAAAAGGTAATATCTTCAACTAAAAGTAAATATGAAAAAGGCAATCGACTAATTACAATTAATTTTATTATGTTAATGCGAAAAAGGTAATAGACTAATTACCATTAATTTTATTTTGTTAATCGACTAATCATCATTAATTATATTATGTTATTATTTATTTTAAGTGTTATATTTTCTTGAAAACTATGGTGTGATATTTCGGGTATATATCAATGATTATAAGATTTATTTTAAATTAAAAAGGTAACGTATTTTAATTTGAAAAGAAATATTACTAATCGAAAGATATGAGACGATTGATGTTTTTAGGTGTTTATAAAAGGTAATATCTTCAACTAAAAGTAAATGTGAAAAAAGTCAATCGACTAATTGACATTAATTATATTATGTTTTTATTAGTAATTATCATTAATTATATTATGTTATTATTTATTTTAGGTGTATTTATTTTTCTTTTCGAAATGAAATATTAATGATCGAAAATATGCTACGATTGATGTTTTTAGGTGTTTATAAAAGGTAATATCTTCAATTAATAGTAAATGTGAAAAAGGCAATCGACTAATTACCATTAATATATTATGTTATTATTACTAATTAATATTAATTATATTACGTTATTATTTATCTTAGGTGTATTTATTTTTCTTTATAAGGAAGGGTAAATAGGTAAATTCACGAAGTACTGTTAAGTCATATATGTTTTTAGATGATGATAACAAGTACTGTTAGGAATTATTCGCTTGTATTTTAACAAATGAAACTGAATAACCTGATCTAGCATCTAGAATAGTACGACAGGCATTCAAAACATGACCAACTTCCAAAAGATTGTCATGGTGATTCAGCAAAGCTCGAACAGCAAGAAGGGAATCTGACTCAATGTTCACTCTATCGTGATTTATAATTTAAATATCGTAATTTGTTTATTTGTTGATTTGTGCTCACATTTTTTTAATTTAAATTTTAGAAACATATTTGTTGTCTAACCTAAAAGTAGAATGTTTAATGATTTTTATTAAAATATTTTTTTCTTAAAAGACTTTTATTTGGTAAACTATTTTTTTTAAAATTTTATTTTATGGTTTAACCTAACATATATTTTAATATTTCATATTTTTTGGAGTGTTTTCTTCTATTTTATTAGAATATATATATATATATATATATATATATATATATATATATAATATAATATAATTTAGACATGTGGAAATTTATTGGTTTAACAATTCTTTACACACACACAGACACAGATATATATATATATATATATATATATATATATATATATAGAATTACATATGGCAAGTGAAATATTACAGAGAACAAAATCTTAGGAAATCAATACAAACTTGGCAATGATTATTCAGAATACGTACTATCCCTAATGTCAAATAAATATAAATACTAAAAGATTTGTACACAATCTGGACCACACGATTAAAATTGAACTAATGGTAGTTATATTGGTTCTCTTGTTCTCTTGTTAAGAAGGGTTCTCTTTTGAACCTCCTCCTATATATATATACTAGCTTATAACCCGTGCAATGCACGGTTTCTTGTATTATGTTATAAATTTTATTTAATATTACAATTATATTTTTATATAATAATTATTTTTAATAAGCTTTTTTAATTCTAATTTGATATAATTTAATATACTCAAGTTTACGGATTATACTAATGTTTCCTTATTATAAATAACGTATACGATTTTTAATATATTTTATTAATAATTGAAAAATATGGTGTGATATTTTCGGATATATATTAATGATTAAATTAAAAGTTAACGTGTTTTAATTAGAAATGAAATATTAATGACTGAAAGATATGATACGATTGATCTTTTTAGGTGCTTATAAAAGGTAATATATTTAACTAAAATTAAATGTGAAAAAGGCAATCGACTAATTACCATTAATTATATTATGTTATTATTTATTTTAGGTGTAATATTTTTCTTGAAAATTATGGTGTGATATTTTCTGCAATATATTAATGATTGTAAAATTTGTTTTAAATTAAAAAGGTAACATGTTTTAATTCGAAAGTAAAAATATTGATCAAAAGATATGAAATTGATATGGGCTAAAAATAAGCCCTAAAGACACATTTAATGTTGCATTAATTAGACCTAGTATGGTCCAAACGTGGGGCCCACCGGGCGGCCCAAAAACCCTAATTAAATATTAATTTTGTAATTAATATTAGGGGTAATAACCAGCTCAGCAATAAGAGTTGGATAAGGATATTATTTCCACCAGACTTAGCCACCAAGGCATCCAATTCAATATGGAAACTGATTCCTACAAGGAATAGATCTAGAACCTTCCCCAAAGACTTGTCTACCAAGTCTCCTATTCCTACCATAATTCTAAGGCTCCGGCAGCCTATATAAAAGGCCTGACCCCTCACCTCAGAACTACGTTTTATTGGCTTGATTCTCTAATTACAGAGATACGTAGGCATTCTGTGAGGACCGTTTAAGTCTCAAACACAGAAGCAGCCATTGAAGCACGAAGCTCACGAACCCTAGCATTAAATACACAAACCCTAGCCGCAATAATCGTAACCTAGTTTTTGTTCCACAACATTTGGCGCCGTCTGTGGGAAGACAACATCAACCATGGTTCAAACACGAAGGACAACATCAACCGAGGCTGTGCCCCTTAACTCTGCTCCACCAGCCACTTCTGATCCGCTCATCGTCACTGAGGAAGGAAAAATACTCCCATCAACAGGGACGGTCATTCAACCTCTGCCCACTCAGCCCCCAGGGACGACTCCCCATGTAGAGGGGACCCACTCAGTGATTGTCCATCAAGGCCAAGAAACTAACCCTCTCCAGATGGTGGTTTATCCTCTTGGTAACGTTGATCGCACGGGGGTACAGATCCATACTACGGATCTCCCTTTGAACACCAACCCTATGTATGGGCTGCCTAACTACCCCCCTCGACGAAGGGAACCTGGACCAAGCGGACACGCCTTACAGATCCGGGATCGAGAATATGATGATTACTCTGGTCCCTATACTGATGATTCATCATCATCTGAGGATGATGATCGAGATGAAGCCCCGAGGAGGCGACGTGCTAGCAAGGAACCTCTAAGAAGAACACGAAGAATCCATGATGGACTCCCCTTGACAACTGCTGAGAAAATCAAGGTTTATGAGGCAGAGATCTCAAAATTGAAGGACGATATTGCAAGAGAACAAGATAGGTTGAATCGAACTCAGCCTCCTCCAACTGCAGAGAGATTTCCCGTTATAAATTTGGAGAGGCCTTCAAGAAGGCAAAGGAGGGCTGATCCCCGAACCGAAAAATCCACAAGGGTGGAGACCCCCAGAAGCAACCCCAAAGATCTGATGCCACTTGAGGACCATGACGATCCCACACCTCCGTTTACTGAGGAGGTGATGAATGCCCACATCTCAAGGAAATTTAAGATGCCAACTATTAAGGCCTATGATGGAACGGGCGATCCCGCAAATCATGTCAGAACATTCTCGAACGCACTGCTGTTGCAGCCTGTTAGTGATGCCTTAAAGTGTAGGGCGTTCCCTCAAACTCTGTCAGGCATGGCTCAAAGATGGTATAGCCGTCTACCTGCAAACTCGATCGGCTCTTTTAAGGAGTTGAGCGCTGCCTTTATCAGCCAATTCATCAGTGGGAGAATTCATGAGAAAAGTTCTGCATCCCTTATGTATTTGGTGCAGGGAAAGAATGAGAACTTAAGGGATTATCTCAAGCGATTCACCAAAGAGACGTTGAATATCACCGATCTGGAAAATAAGGTGGCCATGGTAGCCTTGGAACACAGAACCACTGACCTCTTCTTCAAAAGGTCTTTGGCAAAACACCCTCCTGAGAACATGGCCGAGCTCCAGAGAAGAGCCGATAAATATATTAAGGCTGAGGACAGCATTAAGAAGGAAACCACAGGAGGTAATTGCAAGGGCTCTAATGATTCAAAGAAAAGAAAGTCAGAGCAAGAGTACGACGCTAGGGACAAGTATCCCCGGGCTGGCAAGGACTCCGAGTCATCACCCAAGAAGGGTTTTGGGCCAAGGTTTTCTGATTATGCAAGGTTGAACTGTAAGAACCCCAAATTTTGGATATAATTAAAACTTTTTATTAAGTAATGATAAAATGAGGAACAATGATTCCGACAACAAGGTCACCAGCTCTAATGAATGGTGGTTTCAAAGAACAATAATTGTAATGAATGGATATTGCTTTGGACAATGATCCTGATGCATTGGTATATTGTCAGAATAGAGTAATTCGATGGTTGAGGACCTAGATAAGAATAATCTACCATCCAGGAAGGAGCTAATGGATCCTTGAAGGGAAATGAGTACGTGCATAGTGTTTCCCGTACGTGCATAGTGTTTCCCATACGTGCATAGTATTTCCCGTACGTGCATAGTATTTCCCGTACGTGCATAGTGTTTCCCGTACGTGCATAGTGTTTCCTGTACGTGCATAGTAATTTGGTGGATGAATAGTGATTTTGTAAGTTGGAAAACTTTTTACGCCACCCTATGTACGGGACGTGATATGGATGTTTCGAAGTCATATTAGTAATACGCGGAGGAAATAAGTGAATGCAGAGACGATCGGAATTCAGAAATTCCAAATTCTTTTTCGGTATAATATTTGACCGGACAGTGGATTAAATATTATTATAAATCCAAGAATTGAGATATTAACTTTGAGGATTTGATATTTTGGGATGTTATTATATTTGATTTAAGAATGAAGGTAGGAAACCACTGAGGCAGTGAAACAAGCTTTCTAGAAACCGCTAAAACGTTATAACGAGATTAATCAATAAAGCGAACGAATCCTAGATTACGGATTAAGTTCGTATCGAGATTAAATATCCTACATGGTCATCACGAGGATTATATTAAGGATTGGGGAAGGTATTATGAATATCGAGAAATTTCCCGGTAAACCCTAGAGGTGAAACTACTTAGTTATTCGTCCGAACGATCAATGAATTGAGCAATAACCGGATAAAAGAGCAAGTAGAGAGCAAGGTGCATGCATGTAGTGGTGGAAAATATCTATTAAACCAAGTGATGACTCATGCAAACTAGCACACTTAGTAATGGAACTAGTGCTTAGCCAAACTAACTACTAGTTAGCAAGATTGCATCCAAGTGCAACATATGTCTTCCAATCTCACCATCAATTTCATTTTCACTTTAATAAAGCAATACAAGATGAGATATTATTCCATCTCATCTCACTTTATGCATTATTGAGAGAAGAAAGCAAAGAAACACCAAACTCTCCCCAAGCAAGCACCATTCGAATTTTTCATTAATTCAAAAGGAGAAATCAAGCTTCCACTCCTTGTTTGATCTTGTAATTTTGAAGGTGAGTCCTATATTTCAAGAAAGTAATCTCCTCAAAATCTTAGCCTCAAAATCCATTGTTTCCATTTTCAAAGAAATCATCAAAGTCTAGGGTGAATAGTGATTTTCAAGAACAACTTTTGATTTTCTTGATTTCTAGGATGAACTAAGCTTGGTTATGGGTATACAAGGACTATGCAAGGCTTATCAAGGTCTTTACACACTCCAAGGAAGGTATAAATCTCTTGAAACCCTAGGCCTTACTTTGATATCATGCTTGTTCTTGATGATTTTTAGAGTAATATGTTCTTAATGATGTTATAAGCATGATTAGTTAAGTGGTTTAGTGAATCAAGAAGCATGATGATTTTCAATACCAAGATCAGTAGCTTCTGGACTCTTAGAGATGCTTATTAAGTGTATAAATTGTTTAGATGCCCGGTGTGGCTTGGTTGATGCGATATGATTTTTAGAATGCTCGATTCATAGCCGTCGTAATGCCCGATTTTCATTAACATTAAGAAATCGATATGGTCAGTGGTCATAACTCTCTGATCTTGACAAAGCAATGAACCCTACTGATAGGTTTTTAAACATAGATCACTTTGGCGAAAGAATCGAAGCGTTTCGACTTACGGTTTAGGAGTTACGGTCGGTTTACTAAAAGTAGTTCGAATCCGTAAACGAAAGTTCGTAACTGAAATTGAACCCCGATAAAATACGTAAGTCAGTGGCGAATCTTGGTAATTAAATACTAGAGGTAAAAAGGAAGGTGTGAGAGAGAAAACCTCATGTGAAACGGATCGTTTTCCGATTTTATAAAAATGTTCGAATCAAAGTTAATCGCGAACGAACCCCTAAAAAAACCTGTTTGATTATAACTTCGGTAAAACACTTAGAAAACGGGCGATAAAACTCGGAGCATAATATTGATTCGTAACGATCGACTTTAGAACTTGTATGACTTAAGTATGTCCCAAGTGTAAGTGCAATGACATGTCGTATTAACGAACGAATGTCGGGTCGGATCGATGATAAAAGAAATCCACTAAAAGGGGTATAACGAGATAACTCGAGAAAGTGTTTCGATTTAAGTATAACTTAACTTTTAAGATGTTAAGTGATTAATCCCGAATGCCTTGGCTATTTATAGATCACCAAGTCGACCCGGGACTCGCTACCACTACCTCTTACCGTACTCGACTACCAGGCAAGTTTCAATTCCCTTCTTTTAGGCTGTTGTTGTGATTGAATAAATATATATATACGTTTTCTGTTATACATATGCCATAGCATGCATGCCTACTTTCAAGTTATATCACTATGCTTGTTCCCTGATTGTTATTGGCTTATAAATTAGATAGCTATCGTATAAACTATAAGCCGGTTATTATAAGACCCTCATAGAAGGGCGTATACATCTTATTCATCAAATATAGACCGGGAGTCAATATTTCTTGATATATCGAGATTACCTCGGAGGAAAATATTTAAGTAAATATTTTCCATTATTCGGGCGACGAATATTATTTGAATATTCGTTCGAGATTATTTATTTAACGATCCTTACTTCAAATAATTATTTGAACGTAACTATTCGACGAATAATATTTTTAATATTCATTCAGAGTCGAATTATTTATCGATTATTATTTCGAATATTCTTCTAAAGGTTGGACTATTAAATGAATATTATTTGGATATTCATTTAGAATATTATTCATTATATGAATATTACTTTTGAGTATTCATTTAAGATAGTAATTACCTGACGAATATTATTTTAATGTTCATCTGAAGCTTGATTTATTTATCGAGTCTTGTCTCGAATATTCCTTTAAAGCTTGGATTACTAAATGAATATTACTTGATATTCATTTAGAATATTATTCATTAAATGAATATTACTTTTTCAATATTCATTTAAATTATTAATTAATTATGAATATTATTTTGAATATTCATCCAGGGTTCTATTTAATCATCGAATATTATTTTCAATATTTTCAATATTCCTTTCAGGTCTTATTAATTAATGAATATTATTTTGAATATTCATTTGAATATTTAATTATGCAATAAATATTCTCTCGATATTTCTTCAAGGATTATTTGAGAAATACTCTAATTAAAGATATTCTTTCATATTCCTAAATATTCTATAAAATATTTTAATTCAATAAATATTCTCTGAATATTTATTCCATACTTAGAATGACTGATTAAAGATATTCTTTCATATTCCTAAATATTCTATAAAATATTTTAATTCAATAAATATTCTCTGAATATTTATTCCATACTTAGAATAACCTCGATAAGGTTTATCTTCTTCGATTATTACAGAAAATATCTCGAAGTCATATTATTATTAATCTTATATCAAGAAAGGTTCTCAGACATCATTCTTCTTTGAGTCTACCTCTCTAATAATAAGGGAACCTTACTTGGAAAATGTTATTTATCTTGTCGACTTCCCGGTCATAAAGTATTCTCTCCACTCGCAACTCGGATGCTATTGACTTATTAAGTCGTTGTTTACCTTCTCATCTTTCGAGGGGTAAGATGTTGGAACAAGTTGATATCCGTTACCAAGTAATAGCTTGGGAGTGATTGGTGAATTTTCCTTTCCAACTAGATACGACTACTTTGTAGAGTCTTATCAACAAGTATTATACTTGGGGAAAGGGGGACGAACGTTACATTCAGAATCATGAATTCTATTTGAACTAGGAGTCATGTAAGAGGCCGAGTAGCGCCGGTCCATCCCCTTTGGCCCAACCGTTGGCCGGGGAGAGCTAGTAAGGCGGTAGACAAGTAAAGCCGTCAGTTCTTCCTTCTACCGGTAGTAAATCTAAATTGAGCTGTACGATCTCGACTGATCATCAAGATTGGAACAGCGGGCGCGGTGAATACTCCATCATTGGTTCATCATCCAAACTTATTTATTTCCTGCAACATGATTACTATTGGCAGAGCTGGAAAAGTGTTCATAACTGGAATTGCAATCTTTTCATGCAAGTTCCTCTTTTTAATGACAATGAGAATATCATGCTTACTTTTGATGTAGCAGATATTTCTACAAACAAATACTTTAAGTTACCTTGTAACTTCATCGTTCATATTATACTGGCATCATTTCCGTAAATGCATGGCATATGGTTTGAAAGATACTTTTGAACTATTATACATTATCGTTCAGTTATATATTATTGTTGGTGGGCTATTGCTCACCCTTGCTTTATTATTATATCACAACAACAGCTATACCAGATGACTCGCACAAGGCGCACTCGACGTGGGCGAGGACGATGAGACTACCAGAGCTGAAGAAGAAGCTATTGGTAGGATATATTTATTCTTTCAGTACCAAGAATATGGTCTAGTATGACTTATGTAAATGGATGGCAAAGAGTATGTATTTATATTGAAATTCTTTTGGATTGTAAGAACTCATAATGTGATTAATAAAAAAATTTGATTGTGACCCTGATTTCATCTCTGGGACTATAACGGGTGTGTTTCATATTGTTGTGTTGGGTCATAGAGACGTAATTTATTTTATGTTAAGGAAAGTTCAATTGTTGTGGACAGAATTGGAAACCGTAACCACCGGATCCCGGACCCCGGATCTGGGGGTGTTACAGAAGTGGTATCAGAGCGTACGTTATAAACCCCAGAGATGAGGCGACGTTAAAACAATAAATTCATTAAGATAATAAGAACTCTTGCCAAGTTCATAGTCGGACTACTTAATGTAGTGATGACATATAAAACCCTTATGGGAACTCTTAAGTATCGTGATAGTAACTTAGCTCGATATCGTATTGACGAGTAAGGCGACAGACCTTGAGGCATACGAGCTGCAGCGCAATGATGCTTTATATGCTGAAGATCAGCGGGTAATCCGATGGAGTACCCTACTGGAGACCCGGAAGAGGTTCCAGCAGATAAGGAAAAATCCTGTTAGGATAAGGAGCTTACCCTTGAGGAATGAGGATTGCAGCCAGAAAAACTGTGATGATTAAAGTATAGTGCTCAGAAAAGGGAGCATAAAGAACTGAGTTATTAGCAAGAGAACTGAAGATTCATGTTGGATTCGTAGCCGGTCTACTGGAGGTAGTACCAGCAAGTAAGACGGATTGAAAGGATCACTTGAGATCTTATACAGGAATAGACGAGAATCCCTAGAGACTTCCATATTAACGAAGAAAGAGCTAGAGGAATGTATGATTATCAAAGACATCGATTTAGGGCGAGGAGCAGAGTCCCTAGGAATAGTTGAGAAGGAGGCAGTAAGTGCCATATCATTTGATAAATGAATTAGTATGAATATGGTCAGTAATAATTCGCCATGAGAAGGCAGGTGTCGTAGGTTGTAAATTATGGAACCAAATTGAGGTTAATAAGGTGGTTTTATTAAGGGAAATGTTCATTTTATGAATGAATCAGTTAGAAAGTAAAGACATTGGGAAGTGATAGCATGATTGGATAAAGTTATATAAGAAAGTAGTAAGCAAGACAGTGATCTCCGAACCTACCGGAAGATAAGACCAGTGAGTCAAGATGAACTCGTAATGAGACTACTGCCAGAGACTAAGTATAGGGTTAATTTCAACTCAGTAAAATGATGAACCAGAAATGTTAGATGCATGTAATTCAGAGGAATAGTAAATTCTTTCTTTCAAAGAATTATAGTAGTTACCTTAAGTTTATTCTGATGCGGAATTATAATAGATCAAGTAATACGATCAGCAGTTAAAGAGAAAAATGTGAGAAAATCTTCCTGGAGCTAAAAGGTGAAATTGGTAATGACCAAGAGCTGGCATTGCTTAATGGAAAAAGGAGACTTTGTGCTTCCAACGACGCTTCGCATAAAGGGTTAGGTAGACCGACCTTTGGTAGTATTGAATATCAGGACGTATAGGTATCAAGACGTTGTGACAGGTTTCAGTTTGAAACTATTGATTCCCTTCTAAGGGATGGATATAATTGATTCCTCTCCAGTGGGTAAACTTCCAATCTGATGATGATTATTTCGTTAACTATGACTGCTTATGATTCCACCTGCTTGGAGGTTCATAGAACTATTCTTCAGGTTTCGAAACTGGTCTCCTTAATGTTACCAGTAGGTGGGTAGATTGATCAAAATTTCCCTGAGTCTGGAAAGGAATTCGGTGAATTTTGGCAAACCTTGTCTTTCTGATTATCAGAGAATGTCATGGAAGAGAGTAGAAACTGGAGCAAACCCTGTGATTTGGGTAAGGATGCTGTAAAATGGGTTAGTAAACTGACCCTGAGCATTACAATCGACGGTAGTGATAAAATGATGAAGTGAGATTGGACGAAAACAGGAAATGTAAGTAAGAAATTAGCCGGACGGAGAAACTCCGAGATTGACTTAAGTGAAAGGCCGTTATGCCAGGAATGGTAAGCTTGCGTGGCATGTGGGAGTGATAAGAATAGTTGAAAAGATAAAATAGAGGAAAGGTGATCGGAGACGGTGCTGAGTAGCCGATTAAGACTTATATGAAGTAAAGTTTTGGAAAGGTAGAAAGGTATCAAAGAAGAAGGCACTATGCCAGCAATTTCTAGAAAAGTAATGCTATTAGCCAACCCCTAAAATCATATATTTTATTTTAGTATGGCCAGTTGAGGCCAAGTCACAAAGGACTATCAAGTGACTAGACCAGCAATGAAAGGACAAAGCAGGGTTGCTTCTAAGTAAGCACCGACTGCAAGGGCTTCTGATATAACGGAAATATTAATGAGATTGTAGGAATCTTCTACTGAACCCTTTGCAACCCATGTTTGGATTGGGAACTTACTAGACTTTTGGAATAGGGTCACCCGTACTAAAGTGATTCATGTGTATATGATTGCCCAAGATTACGAGTAAAAATGGAAGTATAATGACTTGAGATGTATGATGTTAGGGTATTATAAATACCATGAATATATTATAACTAAGGTAAGTGAACAATGAAGTTTTATGAAGAGAGTATAGAAATGGTCAGAGATGGATCAGTATGCTGTAGAAATTTTGTCTAAGGCAAGAACCTTTGAGAAGAACGATAAGTACTAAGAGGTTCACGTTGAACTCGACCAATATCTTCCAAAACATCCTTGCTACCATTACCAAGTTCTGTAAGAGATCAGATAGGCATACGTTGCCTTTTGGAAGGCCAAATAGGCTGACAACTATCTGAAAGAAGAGGGTGGCATTAAGTTACCAATCGATTATCAAATGAGAACAGTTGAAAAGAGACCCTTATTAAAGGATACATGATCTGATTGCCAATTATAGGATGCAAGAATTCCTTGGCAGTTGAATTAAGGATAGGATATCCATAAATTAAGACAAACCCTGGGAAATGCACAAGGGATGGCAATAACCCTAATAACGACATTATGAATTCAGATGATATGAGTTGGACTTGCTAAGGCAACAATGACCGGTAAGGATTATTAAAAAGAGTTCTGGAAAGAACATAGATAGAATTATTAGAGTATGGATAAATAACGTTTTGATATATCCTGTACCCAGTAAATACAGGAGGAATGATGAGGATGACCTAAGAAACCTTACAAGGAAAAAGGTAATACTCCGAACTTCAAAATGGAAGTTTAGTAAGGAATGTATGACATAGTAACAATAATGCCAGATGAGGCATGTATGAAACCCTGAGGAAGTGTGGATTGAACCTATAAAGGTTGAGATTATCCTAAGATAAGGAAAGAACTAAGAAAAGAAGTATCCTAAGTAGGATTGGGAATAAACGTGATAAAGTTCCCACGGGTAGGTGGAAGCAATGACTTATGGAAAAAGACTGATAGATATATTTTTCTCCTTTAGCAGAGCTTAAGGGAGAATGCTTTCACCCAACAGTGATGGGAATGAGGTAGAAAAATTTGAATTGGAATGTATCTAGAAAACATGGATTACAAGGAATTATTATTATCAGGAAAGGCCAATGAGGTGGACGACAGTCTAAGTATAAAGGAATAATTACAAATGTTCATACCGAAGAAACAAAATGATATTTGGAAAGACCTTGAAGGTCATATCGGAGTGGAGGAAATTACATTCCTTTTAATGATTGTGCAAGAATCGAAGGTAATAATAGTTTAAGTAAAGATTCGATTCCAGATGGAGTCTTAAGCATATTATGTACCTTAGAAGGTCCCGTTTTGAGACAAACCAGGACCACGATACAAAAATTGATGAAGTAAACCGTTAAGCTTCCAGTCTTTTATGGAAGCTGCATGAGTGATAGTTTCATCAACCTGACATAGTTGCGATGCTTGAAACTCTTCTGCAATTTTATCTACTTCAGGTAATATCTACATCAAGTTCATGAAGTGTTCCTTATGGATAAGAAAT
This sequence comes from Saposhnikovia divaricata, assembly GCA_036435485.1. NCBI lineage: Eukaryota > Viridiplantae > Streptophyta > Magnoliopsida > Apiales > Apiaceae > Saposhnikovia > Saposhnikovia divaricata. The sequence continues at coordinate 44,442,730 of CM071594.1, read as the reverse complement.
AGTGATTACTTTGTCTCCCTATAGGATTAAAACCCGTATGGTTAGCTATTAACGCACTACGTAAACAACAAGCGGTGGTGATTCTTCTAAGAAAGTAGATGACAACGTAAAGATAAAGAAAGTGCTGCTATTGATAAGCTAAATGGCATGTTGATGAATGACAAGCAAGTTTGTGTTAGTGTACTTCTGCGCAAACAAGATAGAGAATATGAGGTTAATGATTCATGATGCTAAATGTATTCCCATAGAAAGAATTAATGAGACTTAGAGAGAAGGGCAGTTGAGCCCGAGACTTATTAGGCCACCTGAGAGTTTAAAAGTGTTCGGAAGGTGGCATTCGAGCCAGTTGTACCCCCAAAGCTTATAGCATGGTAGTAATGTGTTTCATGTGGCAAAGCTACACCAGTAAAACGCAGATGCTCAACAGATGATAAGAGTGCAAGAAGGTAGATGTACGACCTGGTCTGACTTACAAAAGACAACCTGTGGAAAACCGCGGGTAGAAAAGAATAAATGATGAGAAATAAGTTGACAGAAGTAGATTATATTGAATCTAAGTTAAAGGGATCGGCCAGATTCATTTCGGAGAATTTAAATTGGAATAATGTGAGGATTATAGAGTAAATGTAACGGGATACCAATAAGGAGGCACCAAGTGCAAAAGATATCTCAATAAAAAGATGAAGGTGAAAGTAAATAACAGAAGTAAATAAGAATCAGATGATAAGAAGGATGTGATTGATAAAGAAAAGACTGGGAAAGCAACTATGGGATATGAAGCAAGGAATGTTATGAATGGATTAATAAAAGGGTTTTCTGATGAATTCTCGGGATGACAACCTGATAGTGTTAATATTATAGATATGAAAAAGCTAGTAGCGTGACATGGAATGTCAGTAACAATGGTGTCAAGCGAGAAACTAAGATTTAACCTGAGAGGTTCAAAGATTTTCCAAAAGTAAGTGTTGCTAAGGTTGAACCAGAGTACAGGTCCAGAGAATAGTGGACAAAGCAGCAAGATATGTTGACACGTGAGATTGCGATCAAATAGTATTGGATATAATTATGATTAATTTCTTCTTTGATAAACCTCTATAGTTCAGAGGTAAATTCTGAGTATGATATTCTGCAATCATGAAAGCTTTCTATAATCCTTTAGAACTCTTTTCTCTTCTTCTCTCCTATTCATCTTCTTTATGAATTGATACTGCTACATGACTATCTGTCTATGTGATAGAAGTCTAAGTGGAATACCATAACTCGTTTAATTGCTTGTCAAGTACTAAAGGCTGGCCCCCTTCTGTACTAACTGTGCAATATAACAAATGTTCAATTGATCATAGTGATCTCTCAATAAATCTTTCCACTTCTCTATACTGATCGAGATTGCGAAGATTAAAGCGATCAGGAAATGCACAGTACGAGCGAGGTTACCTCCGAATTCGTAGGGTGATAGTGATACCAATGTTACTGCAGGTATCAATAAGGATAAGACTGAGTAAGAGTATAACCCGGATAGTGTGTTGTACGAAAAATGACAAAGTTGATGGAAAAGGATAAAGTATGGACTGTAGCACCAGTAGATGTGCTGAGAAAGGGCAGAACGACTAAGAGTTGACCCGGAAGCTGAAACGACAGATAAACGACTCTTGTTTTCTACCTGATTCCGGGACGGAATCCTTTTAAGGAGGGGAGACTGTAAGAACCCCAAATTTTGGATATAATTAAAACTTTTTATTAAGTAATGATAAAATGAGGAACAATGATTCCGACAACAAGGTCACCAGCTCTAATGAATGGTGGTTTCAAAGAACAATAATTGTAATGAATGGATATTGCTTTGGACAATGATCCTGATGCATTGGAATATTGTCAGAATAGAGTAATTCGATGGTTGAGGACCTAGATAAGAATAATCTACCATCCAGGAAGGAGCTAATGGATCCTTGAAGGGAAATGAGTACGTGCATAGTGTTTCCCGTACGTGCATAGTGTTTCCCATACGTGCATAGTATTTCCCGTACGTGCATAGTATTTCCCGTACATGCATAGTGTTTTCCGTACGTGCATAGTGTTTCCTGTACGTGCATAGTAATTTGGTGGATGAATAGTGATTTTGTAAGTTGGAAAACTTTTCACGCCACCCTATGTACGGGACGTGATATGGATGTTTCGAAGTCATATTAGTAATACGCGGAGGAAATAAGTGAATGCAGAGACGATCGGAATTCAGAAATTCCAAATTCTTTTTCGGTATAATATTTGACCGGACAGTGGATTAAATATTATTATAAATCCAAGAATTGAGATATTAACTTTGAGGATTTGATATTTTGGGATGTTATTATATTTGATTTAAGAATGAAGGTAGGAAACCACTGAGGCAGTGAAACAAGCTTTCTAGAAACCGCTAAAACGTTATAACGAGATTAATCAATAAAGCGAACGAATCCTAGATTACGGATTAAGTTCGTATCGAGATTAAATATCCTACATGGTCATCACGAGGATTATATTAAGGATTGGGGAAGGTATTATGAATATCGAGAAATTTCCCGGTAAACCCTAGAGGTGAAACTACTTAGTTATTCGTCCGAACGATCAATGAATTGAGCAATAACCGGATAAAAGAGCAAGTAGAGAGCAAGGTGCATGCATGTAGTGGTGGAAAATATCTATTAAACCAAGTGATGACTCATGCAAACTAGCACACTTAGTAATGGAACTAGTGCTTAGCCAAACTAACTACTAGTTAGCAAGATTGCATCCAAGTGCAACATATGTCTTCCAATCTCACCATCAATTTCATTTTCACTTTAATAAAGCAATACAAGATGAGATATTATTCCATCTCATCTCACTTTATGCATTATTGAGAGAAGAAAGCAAAGAAACACCAAACTCTCCCCAAGCAAGCACCATTCGAATTTTTCATTAATTCAAAAGGAGAAATCAAGCTTCCACTCCTTGTTTGATCTTGTAATTTTGAAGGTGAGTCCTATATTTCAAGAAAGTAATCTCCTCAAAATCTTAGCCTCAAAATCCATTGTTTCCATTTTCAAAGAAATCATCAAAGTCTAGGGTGAATAGTGATTTTCAAGAACAACTTTTGATTTTCTTGATTTCTAGGATGAACTAAGCTTGGTTATGGGTATACAAGGACTATGCAAGGCTTATCAAGGTCTTTACACACTCCAAGGAAGGTATAAATCTCTTGAAACCCTAGGCCTTACTTTGATATCATGCTTGTTCTTGATGATTTTTAGAGTAATATGTTCTTAATGATGTTATAAGCATGATTAGTTAAGTGGTTTAGTGAATCAAGAAGCATGATGATTTTCAATACCAAGATCAGTAGCTTCTGGACTCTTAGAGATGCTTATTAAGTGTATAAATTGTTTAGATGCCCGGTGTGGCTTGGTTGATGCGATATGATTTTTAGAATGCTCGATTCATAGCCGTCGTAATGCCCGATTTTCATTAACATTAAGAAATCGATATGGTCAGTGGTCATAACTCTCTGATCTTGACAAAGCAATGAACCCTACTGATAGGTTTTTAAACATAGATCACTTTGGCGAAAGAATCGAAGCGTTTCGACTTACGGTTTAGGAGTTACGGTCGGTTTACTAAAAGTAGTTCGAATCCGTAAACGAAAGTTCGTAACTGAAATTGAACCCCGATAAAATACGTAAGTCAGTGGCGAATCTTGGTAATTAAATACTAGAGGTAAAAAGGAAGGTGTGAGAGAGAAAACCTCATGTGAAACGGATCGTTTTCCGATTTTATAAAAATGTTCGAATCAAAGTTAATCGCGAACGAACCCCTAAAAAAACCCGTTTGATTATAACTTCGGTAAAACACTTAGAAAACGGGCGATAAAACTCGGAGCATAATATTGATTCGTAACGATCGACTTTAGAACTTGTATGACTTAAGTATGTCCCAAGTGTAAGTGCAATGACATGTCGTATGAACGAACGAATGTCGGGTCGGATCGATGATAAAAGAAATCCACTAAAAGGGGTATAACGAGATAACTCGAGAACGTGTTTCGATTTAAGTATAACTTAACTTTTAAGATGTTAAGTGATTAATCCCGAATGCCTTGGCTATTTATAGATCACCAAGTCGACCCGGGACCCGCTACCACTACCTCTTACCGTACTCGACTACCAGGCAAGTTTCAATTCCCTTCTTTTAGGCTGTTGTTGTGATTGAATAAATATATATATACGTTTTCTGTTATACATATGCCATAGCATGCATGCCTACTTTCAAGTTATATCACTATGCTTGTTCCCTGATTGTTATTGGCTTATAAATTAGATAGCTATCGTATAAACTATAAGCCGGTTATTATAAGACCCTCATAGAAGGGCGTATACATCTTATTCATCAAATATAGACCGGGAGTCAATATTTCTTGATATATCGAGATTACCTCGGAGGAAAATATTTAAGTAAATATTTTCCATTATTCGGGCGACGAATATTATTTGAATATTCGTTCGAGATTATTTATTTAACGATCCTTACTTCAAATAATTATTTGAACGTAACTATTCGACGAATAATATTTTTAATATTCATTCAGAGTCGAATTATTTATCGATTATTATTTCGAATATTCTTCTAAAGGTTGGACTATTAAATGAATATTATTTGGATATTCATTTAGAATATTATTCATTAAATGAATATTACTTTTGAGTATTCATTTAAGATAGTAATTACCTGACGAATATTATTTTAATGTTCATCTGAAGCTTGATTTATTTATCGAGTCTTGTCTCGAATATTCCTTTAAAGCTTGGATTACTAAATGAATATTACTTGATATTCATTTAGAATATTATTCATTAAATGAATATTACTTTTTCAATATTCATTTAAATTATTAATTAATTATGAATATTATTTTGAATATTCATCCAGGGTTCTATTTAATCATCGAATATTATTTTCAATATTTTCAATATTCCTTTCAGGTCTTATTAATTAATGAATATTATTTTGAATATTCATTTGAATATTTAATTATGCAATAAATATTCCCTCGATATTTCTTCAAGGATTATTTGAGAAATACTCTGATTAAAGATATTCTTTCATATTCCTAAATATTCTATAAAATATTTTAATTCAATAAATATTCTCTGAATATTTATTCCATACTTAGAATAACCTCGATAAGGTTTATCTTCTTCGATTATTACAGAAAATATCTCGAAGTCATATTATTATTAATCTTATATCAAGAAAGGTTCTCAGACATCATTCTTCTTTGAGTCTACCTCTCTAATAATAAGGGAACCTTACTTGGAAAATGTTATTTATCTTGTCGACTTCCCGGTCATAAAGTATTCTCTCCACTCGCAACTCGGATGCTATTGACTTATTAAGTCGTTGTTTACCTTCTCATCTTTCGAGGGGTAAGATGTTGGAACAAGTTGATATCCGTTACCAAGTAATAGCTTGGGAGTGATTGGTGAATTTTCCTTTCCAACTAGATACGACTACTTTGTAGAGTCTTATCAACAAGTATTATACTTGGGGAAAGGGGGACGAACGTTACATTCAGAATCATGAATTCTATTTGAACTAGGAGTCGTGTAAGAGGCCGAGTAGCGCCGGTCCATCCCCTTTGGCCCAACCGTTGGCCGGGGAGAGCTAGTAAGGCGGTAGACAAGTAAAGCCGTCAGTTCTTCCTTCTACCGGTAGTAAATCTAAATTGAGCTGTACGATCTCGACTGATCATCAAGATTGGAACAGCGGGCGCGGTGAATACTCCATCATTGGTTCATCATCCAAACTTATTTATTTCCTGCAACATGATTACTGTTGGCAGAGCTGGAAAAGTGTTCATAACTGGAATTGCAATCTTTTCATGCAAGTTCCTCTTTTTAATGACAATGAGAATATCATGCTTACTTTTGATGTAGCAGATATTTCTACAAACAAATACTTTAAGTTACCTTGTAACTTCATCGTTCATATTATACTGGCATCATTTCCGTAAATGCATGGCATATGGTTTGAAAGATACTTTTGAACTGTTATACATTATCGTTCAGTTATATATTATTGTTGGTGGGCTATTGCTCACCCTTGCTTTATTATTATATCACAACAACAGCTAGACCAGATGACTCGCACAAGGCGCACTCGACGCGGGCGAGGACGATGAGACTACCAGAGCTGAAGAAGAAGCTATTAGTAGGATATATTTATTCTTTCAATGCCAAGAATATGGTCTAGTATGACTTATGTAAATGGAAGCAAAGAGTATGTATTTATATTGAAATTCTTTTGGATTGTAAGAACTCATAATGTGATTAATAAAAAAATTTGATTGTGACTCTGATTTCATCTCTGGGACTATAACGGGTGTGTTTCATATTGTTGTGTTGGGTCATAGAGACGTAATTTATTTTATGTTAAGGAAAGTTCAATTGTTGTGGACAGAATTGGAAACCGTAACCACCGGATCCCGGACCCCGGATCTGGGGGTGTTACATGAACGCTCCTAGGAGCCAAATTTTGTTGGACATTGAGAAGGATAAGGACTTTCGCTGGCCTAAACCGCTCAGGGGTGACCCCGAAAAGAGAAACAAAGATCTGTATTGTAGATTCCATAAGGATGTGGGGCATGACACAGATGACTGCAGACAGTTAAAGGATGAAATTGAATTTTTAATCCGGAAGGGAAAGTTAAACAAGTTCACCAAGGGTGAAGACCGTGGAACCCAGAAAAGGGATTATGATAGAAGAGACAATGATAGGAGGGATAACGATCGCGATCGTAACCCACAGCCTCGAGGGCCGGTAATCAATATGATTTGGGGAGGACCAACAGCGGCCGGCACTACCCGAAACTCTCGAAAGGCTTATGCCAGAGAAGTGATGCACATCACAGGAGAAGCCCCAAAGCGTGCTAAGACTGAGGCATTGATTGGTTTTGATGATTCAGACCTTGAAGGGGTGAAATTCCCCCATGACGACCCGTTGGTCATAACTCCCGTAATTGGAAATTCGGAAGTGAAGCGGGTCCTGATAGACAATGGAGCTTCTGTCGATATCTTGTTTCATGATGCTTTTGTGAGGATGGGGTATACTGACTCTCAACTAACCCCGACTAACATGCCGATCTACGGATTTAATGGAGTTGAGTCCAAGGTTGAAGGGACCATTCAGCTACCCATGACAATAGGGCAAGAACCTAAGGAAGCCACCCAGATGCTGAACTTTCTAGTAATTAAGGCTGCCTCAACGTACAATGCAATCTTAGGGAGGACCGGACTTCATGCATTCAAGGCTGTTGCCTCTACTTATCACATGAAGGTCAAATTTCCAACCAGGAATGGTGTTGGGGAACAGAAAGGAGATCAGAAAATGGCCAGAAGTTGCTATGTGGTTGCTTTGAGAGCTGATGGAACCGGGAGGCAGGTACTCCCGATTGAAGACATGGATGTCCGTGGTAATGATGAACACCGAGGAAAGCCAACAAAGGACTTAATACCTATCCCTCTGGAGCTAGGCGACCCTGAGAAGGTAACTTATATTGGAGCCTCTTTGAAAGAACCCCTGAAGGGCAAGTTGATAGAGTTCTTACAAGAGAATAGCGACGTTTTCGCTTGGATAGCAGCTGATATGCCAGGGATTGACCCCCAACTCATAACTCATAAGTTAAACGTTGATCCCCAGAGGAAGACAATAAAGCAAAAGAAGAGAAACTTTGCTCCGGAAAGGCAAGAGGCCATTAAGCAAGAAGTAGATAAGCTCTTGGAAGCTGGTTTTATTGAAGAGATTCAGTTTCCCGAATGGTTAGCAAACCCGGTGATGGTCAAGAAAGCGAATGGGAAGTGGAGGATGTGTATAGACTTCACTGACCTAAATGATGCATGCCCAAAGGATTGTTTCCCTCTACCAAGGATTGACACCCTAATAGATGCCACAGCTGGACACGAGATGTTGAGTTTTATGGATGGTTTCAGTGGTTACAACCAAATTAAGATGCACAAGGATGACATCCCAAAGGTATCTTTCATTACTGATTTCGGTGTTTTCTGTTATCTTGTTATGGCTTTCGGTCTCAAGAATGCAGGAGCTACCTATCAACGATTGGTGAATAAGATATTCACTCATCTAATTGGAAAAACCATGGAGGTCTATGTTGATGACATGTTAGTCAAAAGCCTACTCAAGGCTGACCATATCAAGCACCTCAGAGAGGCATTCGAAGTGCTGAGGCACCACAAGATGATGTTGAATCCAGCCAAGTGTGCTTTTGGTGTTGGATCAGGAAAATTTTTGGGATTGATGGTCTCGAAGAGAGGCATAGAGGCCAACCCTGATAAGATCAAAGCAATCTTGGACATGGAACCACCACGCTCTATACGAGATGTACATAAACTAACTGGCCGAGTTGCGGCTCTAGGAAGATTCATCTCCAAGTCCGGAGACAAGTGTCTGCCTTTCTTCCAAACATTAAGGAAGGTAAAAAAATTTGAGTGGACCACAGAGAGCCAAGAGGCCTTTGAGCAATTGAAGAAATACATGACTGCAGCCCCGTTGTTGGCTAAACCTAGTCCCGGGGAGACTCTTTATTTGTACCTGGCGGTATCTGAACAAGCGTTGAGTGCTGTTCTTGTTAGAGAAGAGAAGAAGGTTCAGAAACCCATATACTATGTGAGCAAGGTATTGCATGGGGCGGAGTTGAATTACTCTCCCATTGAGAAGTTTGCTTTGGCATTAGTTACTGCCTCGAGGAAATTGCGACCATATTTCCAGGCATATAAGATCGAAGTCTTGACCGACCAACAGTTGAGAAGCATCTTGCGCAGTCCCAAAGCAAGTGGAAGATTGATCAAATGGGCAATTGAGCTCGGAGAATTTGACATAACATACAGGCCTCGGACAGCCATCAAGGCTCAGGCATTGGTTGACTTCGTGGTTGAATGTACCATTAGCAACCAAGAAGTCGGGGGGCAAGAGATAATACCCAACCAAGGAAGTGAGAATAAAGATGAAAAACTTGTACCTGATCTGAAGGAGTATTGGGTGCTCTATTTTGATGGAGCATCAAAAACAAAGTCCAGTGGTGCAGGTTTAGTTTTGCAAAGCCCCGATGGGTTCACAGTTGAATATGCTTTGAAGTTGGACTTTCCAACAACCAACAATGAAGCTGAGTATGAAGCCTTGATAGCCGGTTTAGGCTTGGCCAAAATCATGAGAGTCAAAAATCTCAAAGTTTGTGGAGATATAAGATTGGTAGTTTCGCAAGTGAATGGTGAGTTTGAGGCCAAGGATGAAACTATGGCAAAATACCTCAGAGTCGTGAAAGCTGTTATGACTAAGTTTGAAGAGTGCTATGTGGAGCACATTCCTAGGGAAGAGAACATTAAGGCCGATGCCCTCTCTAAGTTCGCTTCTTCTGAGATAGAGAATTATGCAGGAAGTGTTTACTTCCAGGTCTTGAAGGCCCCGACCGTCAACTCTAAGTTGGTAGCACCGATCGATGTTGGAAGCTGCTGGATAGATCCTATTAAAGCTCACCTAGAAACTGGATGGCTCCCAGACAATGCCTTGGAGGCACGGAAGCTGTCTGTAAGAGCGTTGAGATATGCCTTGATTGAGGGCCTCCTTTACAAAAGATCGTTTGTCATCCCATATTTGAAGTATTTAAGGCCCCAAGAGGCGAAGGAAGCATTGAAGGAAGTTCATGAAGGAATCTGTGGGCAACACTTGGGGGGCAGATCCCTAGCTCACAAGATTACCCGTCTGGGATTCTACTGGCCAGAGATGCTAGCTGATGCACAGGACTATGTCAAGAAGTGTGAGAGATGCCAGAAGCATGCTCCAATTGTAAGGCAGCCGCCCGAAATGTTAACCTCAATCAATTCTCCTATTCCATTTGCAATGTGGGGGATGGATATCCTTGGTCCATTCCCAGTAGCCTCGGCACAAAGGAAGTTTCTGATAGTGGCTATTGACTATTTCACTAAGTGGATTGAGGCTAAACCCCTAGCCAAGATAACCACCAAGCAAGTTGCCCAGTTCTTTTGAGAGAACATAATTTGTAGGTATGGAATCCCACGAATCCTTGTGACGGACAATGGGACGCAGTTTAACAATGAAGAGTTCAAGAAATATTGTGAGGAAAATGCTATTGAGCTTCGCTTTACCTCAGTAGCTCATCCTCAAGCTAATGGGCAAGCCGAGGTAGCCAATCGTATAATCCTTGATGGACTGAAGAAAAGGGTCGAACGCTCAAGAAACAATTGGGTGGACGAGTTACTGCCTATACTTTGGGCATATCGTACCGCTTGTAAAGTGACAACAGGAGCGACCCCATTCTTACTAGCTTATGGAGCTGAGGCAGTTGTGCCCCTGGAGATCATGCAGGCGTCACCTCGAGTTGAGGCATTTGAGCAAGAAACCAATGAGGAAGGCATGAGACTTGCACTAGACCTAATTGATGAGGTTAGGGATGAAGCAAACGCCCGGAATGCAGAACATCAGAAGAGAGCATCCTTCCACTACAATCAAAGGGTTAAAGAGAGATTCTTTCGACAAGGTGACTTGGTGCTAAGGAAAGTAGAAGCCTCGGGAGTTGGTCAGAAGGGAAAGCTAGCCCCGAATTGGGAAGGGCCGTATCGAGTCAAGAAGACGCTAGGGCGAGGGTCTTACAAGCTGGAAACCTTGGACGGGGTTGAGGTGCCCCGGACTTGGCATGCATTGAACCTCAAGGTTTACTATGTTTAAGCTCTCCTGAAAAGGACTTAGCTTTTTGCCTATGTAATAGAAGTAGAAATAAGGTCGATGAAACCATTCCAAGTTTTTAAACTTGAGATAGGGGAAGTAGAGTATCTATGTAAGGGTTGTGCCCATTTCTCCGTACTAATAAGACTATTCTACATTTTCGCATAAGTTATGAGCATTACTTATTGACATATATGCATAAAATGCTAGACTACACATGCAAACATGAGTAAGTTGAGAAACATCAAGGACAATGGATTATGAATTAAAAAGTTATGCCCGAAGGCAGAATACATAAACGATTAGTTAAAGAACAGAGTCATGCCCGAAGGCAGAATACATAAATAGATATATAAAAAGAGCAACTACTGAGTGTCTCCAGTGTGTTCATCCTCTTCATCTCCGCCAAGATGAGCAGAGGGCTCTGGCTCCAGAATCCTCTCATCATCCTCCTGGTCCTCCTCCTGGGTATCCTGCACTGCCAAGGCCATAGGAGCATGAGGGCTAGGGAAGTCTGAAACGTTAAGGGTACCAGGAAATCTCCTAGTAACCTCAGCAAGAGCTCCGTCCCATCCCTGAGTAAACTGATAAGGGAATAGAGAGTCGTCATGCTTCTCCATGAAGCCCACATACTCCTGGGAGGCAAGGTAGTCATCAATCAGGTCGTCCTTGCCCTTCCTAAGAATGACATTTTCGGCCTGAGACTCTAAAAGCTCTTTCTCCCTCCTCTCTAAAGTAGCTCTGACAGAGGCCAGTTCATCCTCAGACTTATCATTCTTTGCCTTTTCAGTCTCATAGGATGAACGCCAAGTCTTAGCCTGGAATATGGCCCCCTGGAAGTTGGCATTAGCCTACAAAAGGTAAAGTTAGAACCACGATTCAAATAGCAAACAAGTATATAAGAAAGAGGGAAGTAAGGAGCTTACAGCAGCAAAAGCCTGAGATCCAGCACTTTCGGCTCCTTCAAGAGTGGAGCCGGATACATAATCTTTGAAGTCACCAGGAGTTATGGAATGATAGGACCAATCTATGGCATGCCTGCAATCTCCAACGATGGAGTCCTTCTTCCTAATACCCCAGTTTGGGCGCCAAGCGCTCCTGGAAGAGCCATCTGCTTCTTCAGTATCGGCTACATAAGGCCTCAAGTAGGCATCCGTGGCAGTTGGGGCTCGAGGATCCTTCCCTGAACGAGCCCTCTTCATTCTAGCAGTGTCTCCATCTTCAGGCTCATTAGTCTTGTTGATGAAAGTTGCAGCTGCAATTACAGGATAAAAGACAAATAATGGGTATGATCATATTCAGGTAAACGAATACAAAAAGAAAGGAAATTTACCCTTCTTGGCCACTCGGGAAAGTCCCAAAGACTTAAGCTGGAACTCATTCAGGAGATCCCAAGCCATAGTAGCGTAATTATCTTTGATGAGCTCTTTGTAGGCCTGGGTCTCTTCCTCGTTGAGCTCAATATCATTGGCACTGCCATCTACGACCTTACCAAAGGTACTACGGAAAATGCTGCCCCAATCTCCACCTTCCCATATTAAATACATGAACTCCTTCTTCCATTTTGGGTTGGAGTCAGGAATAGATTGGGGGTGGAAGATTGGAGGAGTGGAAGTACGATGACTAATGTATACCCAACCCGGAGTAGATTCAGCAGAATTCTTAAATTGAAAAATCTTCCTAAAGAGAGCTACAGAAAGAGGGAAGTTGTTCTTGAGGCAGAGGACCATGAAACAATTGATCACCCTCCAAGAGTTGGGGGGAATTTGGCAAGGGTTAATTCCTACATCTGCTAAGAGCCTAGGAATAAACTCATGAAAGGGGAATCGAACTCCTGCAACAATGGCACCCCTATAAACACAAAGTGCATTGGGGCGCCAATGGCAAGATCGATCCCCAGGGTCAGCTGGTACAAGTCTATAGGGTGGTTCTATTCTATACATCTTGTTATAATCAGTGATCTTCTCTATATCATGAAAGGTGTTACTATGATTAAAGGAATCAAGGTGTGACAAGGATGGAAAATCTTCTTTACGATTTAAAATCATATCCTGTAAACTCATGAAGGGAGAACGAATAATGATACCTCTTTTGGAGGCTCCTTGCATCTTCTGGAAGCGAAGTGTAGCACGATCTTCAGCCATTTTTCTAAATCTTCAAAGAAAAGTTGTGATCTTCAAAGGAAATCTGCAAAGGATGAAGAAATTGTTAGAACAATCTTCAAATCTTCAAAGGAATTGAAGAACAAACCCAGAAAAAGGGTGATCTTCAAACTATAAAACTAGAAATTCTGGAAAATACCTTGAGTATTCTTCAAATCTTCAACAACAACTGGAAAATTTCTGGAAAATTGCCAGAAATCCTTGAGCAGTCTCCAAATCTTCAAAGGAAAGTTCTTAAAGAACTTTGGAACTTTTGAGAGAGTTTTTTAGAAACTTTTGTGATGAAAGTGAAAATGAAAGCCTTGGCCTTTATATAGACGAAAATCTAGGGCATCTCAACCGGTTAGAGAGAATGTCAACCGGCTGTAACCTATTGGAAACCTTTGTGGGCCATCAACACAAATTGGACTCTAAAAGGCCCAAGTCCAGCTAAAGTAATTAAAAAGGATTAAGGCCTGTCACGGCCCAACCAAGATTGATAAACCTAATTAAGGTTTTGATTTAAGGTCATTTTGACCCAAAGTAAAGGCCCAACCAAAACTTAAAAAAGTGTTGTAGGCCCAAACGATTTGAAAACCTAGGCCCAGCCCATGAAAATTAAAAGACAGGGCCCGTTAAAGTCCATAATAAGACTTGGAGTTACCAAAAGGAAGCACGAGGTCGTGACAATTGATCTCGTTTTTTAGTGTAATTACGAGCTCGACAAGGCGACCTGGAGAATTCAATCTGAGGTCGTAAGCAACCTTGAAAATTGAGGTCGGAACAAAACAGATTTTAGGTCGCATAGATGAGATCGTTTTTGACTTATAAAAAGCAAAATGAAGCCACGACCTACCACTCAAATTGAGGTCGTTATAACGTGGCCTGAGATCGCAAATCTCAGGTCGAATTTGAATTGAAAAATATGAAAAACCCACACGACCTAGGCCTAACTTGAGGTCGTCTATGTGTTGTGTTGAGGTCGGATTTATACTACAATGAGATTGGTAAATTCTGGTCGTAATTATACTAGAAAGTGTGAAAAATCTGTGCGACCTGGAACCACTTTGAGGTCGTTTCCCCTTGGATTGAGGTCGCCAGCACGAGGTCGAAAATGACTAGAAAAGCCGGGGAGAAGGTCACGACCTGGGTGAAAACTCGAGGTCGTTTCCATACCGAATGAGGTCGTATGAATTAGTTCGAAAATGAACTAAAAGACCTGTAAAACAACCACGACTGGCCCCCGTTTGAGCTCGAAATTGAGCTCGAAAATACACTGATTTCTCCTCGAAATTTCCAGGTCGAAAATGACTTAGGAAACAAGAAAAATGGCTGCGATCTGGAGGCAGTTTGAGCTCGAAATTGAGCTCGAATTTGGCCTGTAATTTTAAAAATAAAAAAAATTCTCTCAAAAATTCCAGAAACGTGGAAAAATAATTTTACGCTCGATGTACAATCTAATATTCTCAAAACAAGTGCCGTTTAGCGCCGTTTAGCGCCGTGTAGTGCCGTTTAGCGCCGTTTAGCGCCGTGTAGTGCCGTTTAGCGCCGTTTAGCGCCCTGTAGTGCCGTTTAGCGCCGTGTAGTGCCGTTTAGCGCCGTTTAGTGCCGTTTAGCGTCGCTTAAACATTGCTTTAACGTCGTTTAAGGCTAATTAGTGCCGTTTAGCATCGTTTAACATTCGTCGTAGATGCGTCGGTCGCTCCACGCTTTACAAAAAGACGATACTCGTGAAACACTAGTGTACTAAGATAAACCCTGACCCAAGTCTCGAGAAAGGCCGTAATAACTTCAAGGAAAGCCTGATCAGCTTTCCTAGAAGTTGGGGGGCAAATGATATGGGCTAAAAATAAGCCCTAAAGACACATTTAATGTTGCATTAATTAGACCTAGTATGGTCCAAACGTGGGGCCCACCGGGCGGCCCAAAAACCCTAATTAAATATTAATTTCGTAATTAATATTAGGGGTAATAACCAGCTCAGCAATAAGAGTTGGATAAGGATATTATTTCCACCAGACTTAGCCACCAAGGCATCCAATTCAATATGGAAACTGATTCCTACAAGGAATAGATCTAGAACCTTCCCCAAAGACTTGTCTACCAAGTCTCCTATTCCTACCATAATTCTAAGGCTCCGGCAGCCTATATAAAGGGCCTGACCCCTCACCTCAGAACTACGTTTTATTGGCTTGATTCTCTAATTACAGAGATACGTAGGCATTCTGTGAGGACCGTTTAAGTCTCAAACACAGAAGCAGCCATTGAAGCACGAAGCTCACGAACCCTAGCATTAAATACACAAACCCTAGCCGCAATAATCGTAACCTAGTTTTTGTTCCACAACAGAAATGATTGATGTTTTTAGGTGTTTATAAAATGTAATATCTTCAACTAAAAGTAAATGTGAAAAAGTCAATCGACAAATTACTATTAATTTTATTATGTTAATGTGAAAAATGTTGTTTTAAATTAAAAAGGTAATGTGTTTTAATTCGAAAAGAAATATTAATGATCGAAAGATATGATACGATCGATTTTTTAAGTGTTTACAAAAGGTAATATCTTCAATTAAAAGTAAATATGAAAAAGGAAATCGACTAATTACAATTAATTTTATTATGTTAATGCGAAAAAGGTAATAGACTAATTACCATTAATTTTATTTTGTTAATCGACTAATTACCATTAATTATATTATGTTATTATTTGTTTTAAGTGTTATATTTTCTTGAAAATTATGGTGTGATATTTCGGGTATATATTAATGATTATAAGATTTATTTTAAATTAAAAAGGTAACGTATTTTAATTTGAAAGGAAATATTACTAATCGAAAGATATGATACGATTGATGTTTTTAGGTGTTTATAAAAGGTAATATCTTCAACTAAAAGTAAATGTGAAAAAAGTCAATCGACTAATTGACATTAATTATATTATGTTTTTATTACTAATTATCATTAATTATATTATGTTATTATTTATTTTAGGTGTATTTATTTTTCTTTTCGAAATGAAATATTAATGATTGAAAATATGCTACGATTGATGTTTTTAGGTGTTTATAAAAGGTAATATCTTCAATTAATAGTAAATGTGAAAAAGGCAATCGACTAATTACCATTAATATATTATGTTATTATTACTAATTAACATTAATTATATTATGTTATTATTTATTTTAGGTGTATTTATTTTTCTTTATAAGGAAGGGTAAATAGGTAAATTCACGAAGTACTGTTAAGTCATATGTGTTTTTAGATAATGATAACAAATACCACAATGCAGAAAATGAATCAAGGAAACGAAGCTGACAAATAAATCAGGAAGCTAGCTGAAATGCAGATCAACAAAGGCTACATCTTGTGAATGAGACTCTGCAAACAGTTAGGAATTATTTCTGTAACAAGCCACAACATGCTACAATCAGATATCTGTAATCAGAAGAGAGTTTGCCATAACCATACAGGTACGTTCGAGAAGTCAAGAAAAGATGAGTTAGAGAAGTCATTTTAGAACTCTAACAAAAAGGGTTTATTCTAGAAGTCCTAGTTCGAGAAGTCAGATTGTTCTGTTCGAGAAGTCTGTAACAATCACTATTCGAGAAGTCTATTCAAAAGGCTATTCGAGAAGTCATTCGAGAACTCATGAAGGAACTACTCGAGAAGTCATCATTCGAGAACTCAAGTCTCATCTGTTCGAGAACTCAACCTGGCTTCTTAATAATGCCAGAGTTCTCTAAAGTAACATATCGAATGAAGATTTAAACCCAGACGTACTTTGCAACCCGTGACTTATAAGCAGTGATCAATTACATAGAGGATGTTACGAGTAGGGAGTCAAATTGTAGATATTTGAAGGCTCAAACTCTTCCAATTGAAAGGTGAAATCAGTCACTGTTTATTCGACTTCAAGGGCAACAATAAGAGTGGAAGCAACCTCCAACATGATTACACTACTACTGAAGAATTCGAAGGATATCTTGATCAATGCATAAAGATCAGCCGTTATATCTGGGAGGTTTAAGCACAGCTCAATAAGCAAAAAAAGCTTATTGACTTTCAAAAAGATTATCTTTTTGATTAAAGCTACTTTCAGAGACAAAGATCCAAAAGCAAAAAGATCTTTTGCATAAAGAATCACGTGGGCTTGGAAGCTAAGTCATTTCAAGAACTTAGTAACTTTTGAAGAAAGAAACATACACTGACTTGAAGCATGCTGGGATTGTCCAAATCAAGGAGAGAAGACTTTCAAGATAATTCCAGAAATGGCTACCACTTCGAGCATGTGTGTGTGATAAGTTATACCAGAAATGTATCATCACATTTCACGTAGTTTTACTTGTCTTCATATAGTTTAAATAAGCTGTATGAGCAACATAGTTTTAGTAGAGAAGAAAACACTGATCACAAGGCTGGTAGCTTTAGGTTTTCTTGTAAATACTAAAATATTGTAACCCGCAGCTGTGTATTCTTACATAGAGAATTATCTTCAAATACAACCACCAGGTGGACTAAGCAACCAAGCTAACCCACCTGAGATTTTTTATATCTCCTGTTGTATGTGTCTTAGATAATTTGTTTATCTTGTTTTCTTAGTGTTCTTATAACAATCTGTTTTAGACCTCACCAGTTCGAAAGAATTTAGTTGAGATTGAATTCAACCCCCCCTTCTACAATCTCGTGGTGCTTAACTGGGAAATAACAATTACCAAAAAACAGGTACCAAAACTTTTAATGTTTTGGCTTTTATATAATAGTATAGATATATATATGATTATGTAATTGTGAATACACATACATTTGTACTTTTTTAAAGAAAGTGTGTACTATCTTTTTTATGTTTTGACTTATTTGCATTTTACAACCCTTTGGTTTTCTCTTAATGCACGTTGGGTAAGATTCTTTTAAAACATTCACTTTGCAACCCCAACCTTTGAATCCCGCTACAGATTAAACCCCTTTGATGAATTTCTGTCAAATTTGACCTTTAATGTTTATTGTCAAATGGTAAAATAGACTTTTTAGGGTTCTTGAAGCAAATTTGGGAATTTTTAAATCGTTGAATGTTTGATGAAATTGATGCTTCCTTGAGCTTTATCTGATCATATGGAGTTGATTGACCTATTTAATTGCTTAATTTTTCTCGATTTAGTATAAAACGAGCTAAAGAAATTTTCAAAATTTATTTTCGTTCGTTTTGTCTTGTTGAGTAATCGTTTGTTTAGATGGTCACCAAGGGTAGTTTACAGGTGCTATGAGCTTTGTTTTGACATATAGAACTCGTGATTTGGTTTAGTATTTCGTAAAATCAATATTACGCCGAAGTTACAGTTCGAGCTCACCGAAAAACGGCGAGTTTGAGCGATTTGGGTCATTTTGATCGATGTTAATGCTGATAAACTTTGTTGTGGTTAAGACTTTGTCCCCGGCTGTGTTATTGAGCTGTTTCCTGTGTATCTGGGGGAAGAATCGAGCTCGCCGGAAATTTTTTCGTCGCCGTCGTCGGCACCGGAAAACTGGGCAGCTTGAATGTTCTTCAATTGCATTTTTATTTCCATTTCTGATTAAAAAGTCTGTTTTACCCTTTGACAATAAACGTTAACCGTCAAATTTGACGGAAATTCGTCAAAGGGGTTTAATCTGTAGCGGGATTCAAAGTCTGAGGTTGCAAAGTGAATGTTTTAAAAGAACCTTACCCAAAGTGCAATAAGCGAAAACCAAAGGGTTGCAAAATGCAAATAAGTCTTATGTTTTTGTGTTGGTTTATATTTGTTTTAAGTGCATTATATTAAAGTTCATTGTTGAGTTTAGTTTTCTAAATTTAGATATTTTTTTTAACTGGCATTTGTTTTGTAGATTATATTTTTGTTGAATTTTGGTGTCATTTCCAATTATGACATGTTTTTGGATTACTTTTTTAATATCTAGTTTTACCATATATTTTCTTAAAGACTTTTTTATTTATTTTGTAATTAAATGTAAATTCCTGTTTTCAAAAAATTATTTTTTGAATTGAAATTCCAATGGTATGCTTTGTTTACTTGTTTATTAATATATATAAAGAATGAATTTGCTACTTACTTTTAATTATGGTTTTTTTTGCTATTTTGTCCTTGTTAGTTAATTTTAGAAAAATATTTGTTGTCAAACCTAAAAATAGAATTTTTAATGATTTTTATTAAAATAATATTTTTCTTAAAACACTTTTATTTGATAACCGATTTTTTTTTTAAAATTATATTTTAAGGTTTAGCTAACATATAGTTTATGTTTCATATTTTTTGGCGTGTTTTCTTCTATTTATTAAAATATATATAATATACTAGCTTAAAACCCGTGTGATGCACAGATTTTCTTTAATACTATATAATTTTTTCAATAATTTGAATGAATTTTGTAAGTTAAATTTTAAGATGATATGATTTAATAATTATATATATATAGGGAGGTGCTCAAATGAGACCCTCCTTATAATGAAACCCTCTCTTATAATGAGTCCCCCCATATTTCATCTATTCTAAAGGCCCCGCCAGGGGTACCCAATACGTAAAAGTCTTATAATTCTATACTCTATCCATTAATAAAAAAGTAAAAAAAAAAAAAAATTGCCGCCACGTCATCATTTTTTAAAAATTTCTTTTTAATGAATGGATAAAGGGTAGAATTATAAGACTTTTCGTATTGGGTGCCCCTGGCGGGGCCCTTTAGAATAGCTTGAAATGTGATGAATATGCAGGGTCTCATTTGAGCAGCCCTATATGTATATATATATATATAATAAGTACGACTACCGTAGTTGTATATCTATGAAGTGTTTTGTATTTGGAAAAAGGAACCTGAGATATATCTCAAGTAACTTCCCTAAGATACTGGATACAATTAATGTATTTTAGTATGTATAATTTTTTGACATACATAATCTTTTGAAATCTTTTTTTGATATGCATAATCTTTTACATAATGAAGTGTTTTTATATAGGATCTCGGGGAAGTTATCTGAGATGTATCTCAGGTTCCCTATTATCAATTATTAAATTGAAAAAGGTTGATGTTTGTGAATGATGTTGTTTTTTTTATAAGAGTTGATCACTTTATGTATCTACTTTTGATTTTTTTACTAATAAAAATACCCACACATTTATTCACACAAACATGCATGTTCCAAATTAAAACATATAACTTTTCTCAACTTAATAATACTTATATTGATATATTTGTTCGTGTGTCGAATGCATATTATGCCACAATTTTTTTTGTTGTCAGAGTAGTTATAAAAACCACCTATCTATATTCACCAAAATCATTTCTGTACTTTGGTAGTCAACTTTAACATAGGGACTCTATAAGCTCAAGTCACTAAATAATATAACCTAACATGTTCAATTTTAGTCTTTTCTTATATTTGATGAATTTACATAATTGTTGGTGGATCCTAAATATGAATGACATTCATGTCATAGTTGTTACGCCCCCAAATCCGGGGGTCAACGAAAATGGGTCGCTACCGCGGAAAACCTTAATAATAAATAATCACTACAAATAGATAAAACTAAAACATTACATCCGACCCCAAACTTACCCAAGAATATTTTCAGGTTATAGACTAGGAACAAGAATCCAAAATATTAATACAACTTCTTTTGTTACAGTTCAAAACTCTAATTACAACAATCATTTTATATAACCTATGCCATTTGTATCACCCCGATATAAGGTATACAACAGCCACAATGACTAATACAACAATTATTACAGCAAATAATATACAATCATACCATTCTAACTATATGTCTAGTAGACTATTCCAATATTCCTCTGCGCCAACACTACGTCCATGGAGATGCCCTGCTTCGAGCTAACTAATTCAACTGCTTCACTATTATATCTCTGAATAAGATTTAAAACAAAAGCAAGAATGAGCGAAAAAGGCGCTCAGCAAGTATAATAGAGTATACCACTTAATTAAAATAATTTTGAAGTTTTCAAATCCAATGTATGGATGATATCATTTATAAAATACTTATTACGAAAATTTCTTGATCAATGGATGATTTATTGAATTACACTTTAGAAGTTTTCACTAACTTTTGATAAAAACCTTCGTTCACTGAGCAACAGATGCTTCAGCTACTAGGAAACAATATTTTTAAAAATCCAAAACAATTGCAAGAAATTCTCAACTATTCACAATTTCACTATTGTCGGCTAAGCACTCGTATGCTTAGCTGCCAAACCGGCCTGACAATGGTGAAAAGAGAACAGTAAGAAGATCTTGATTCATTCTCGATTCTACTGTCACTGTGCAACAAGTGCTTCAGTGACAATATAAATCTCGAATTAGTTTAAAATCAGTCAACAAAAATATTTGATGTTTGATTCACAGCGAGCGAAAATATTCAACTACTCTTATAAAATAACATTATATATATACTTTACTCATACCCTTTTTCCTAACATAAACACACCCTTTTATATCCCCACATAACACTTCTATTTACTACAAAACATCACTAACTCAGATAAAACTTTGAGAAAAAGAATATCAAGAAATCCCCCAATCATTCTTACTCCACTTTCACGTACAATGTTACTTGCGGAGGGAATAA
This sequence comes from Saposhnikovia divaricata, assembly GCA_036435485.1. Classification (NCBI taxonomy): domain Eukaryota; kingdom Viridiplantae; phylum Streptophyta; class Magnoliopsida; order Apiales; family Apiaceae; genus Saposhnikovia; species Saposhnikovia divaricata. The sequence continues at coordinate 44,421,214 of CM071594.1, read as the reverse complement.
TTGGGAAAAACTCCTATCCACCCTTAATCTCATTATTTTACTGAGTTTTCAAATCTTATCATATAGAAAATAACTAACTCTAATATCCACAATATTCCTTTCTATAAAACTCTACCATCTTGAAACAATACTTTCACAAAACCTTTTTATAAAGAAATTAAATCATTTAAGTTGATTTTTATTATCTCCTGATTACGGACAATACGGGTGATCAGCCACGTAAAGTCCCCATTCTTTGAAATTGGGTTCCCATTGAGGCAACACATTGGCCTTTAATGCTGGACTAGGACCACCCTAGCCTCTTACGCTAAATAATGGTGATGGACTAGGACCACCCTAGCCTCTTACGCTTAATAAAAAGTGCTGGACAAGGGGAACCACCCCTAGCCTCTTATTCTTATCCACTCTATAATCAATTTATTACAATTAAAATATTTCAATTTTTAAGTCCTTTATACTCACTGATAACAGATCAGCCCAGTATAAGGAATTTTTTAAAAATATTCATCTTTAATAAATCAAATCATTTTAATGAGCGACAATAAAATATTTAAGGGATCGGGAAAGCATTTGATATAAGGAATTACAAAACTTCAATATATAAAAAAAATCAATATTAAAACCTTTAACATAGAATAAACATCTTGGGGAAACATGTATAATAAACAGGTTTTTTTTTCTTTTTTTAAGAAAAAAAATCTAAATATTATATACCAGCAACCAACATAGATATTTTAAAAACATGCATACTCTGAACAAAAGAGTATGGTTAAATAACTTGCCTTAGGTCCTAGCTAGTAAGTACGCTCGGCGACAAGGAATATCCTTCCTTCGTCCGTCCCACGATATTCGATCATTGATTGATCCTTCTTTGTCCGATGCACTTGCAGTTGCCATGAATTTGATTCTCCACGATTGAGTCCACGCGTGTTTGGTAGTTAAGCGTAAATAACATTTAAATCCTTGAAATACCATCCATATATATATATATATATATATATATTTAAACACTTAAACGACTATAATTCTACCGAAAATCGGGCATGACCCGTTCGTAATATGGACTAACAACCTGTTTTCCCAATTCAACCAATCAACATTCCAAACAATGTAAAAGAATAAATAATGTTGCCCTGACTTGCAGCTATACTACCACATAAGAAATTCTGCCTCGACATGCAGTAAACACATATACACATAATCATTTACATTTAGCATTAACTACTACTTACGCTATAACAATGACCATATCATTCACGCATTTTAATGATACACGTGACGACCAATCATTGCTATTCGTAAGCCCTAAGAAACAACTCCCGGCATTAACTATTACTTACGCTACATCAGTGATCACGTCACTAAAGCATATTAATTATACTCGTGACAATTAATCATTGATATTCGTAAGCCCGAGGAACTAGTTGAAGAGAATTACACAAGTACTTAAATATTGACATTTAAGACTCATGATCTCATTTGAACTCCTCGCAGATAAACACATAAGAAATTATACATATACTGATGGCATTTTAATATTAATCACATAAGCAAACTCGATTATCACTTAATCAACTAAGCTCATTGACTCGATTAAAACACGTAAGAAATTAACATATAATTATAAAACGGGTATACAAACCCTATAACCATTTACGACTCTAGAAATTAATTAACTACAAATATTCGTCAAAATCCCACGAGTCAAACTACAGAAATCACAATTCTATCAATCATCGCATTTCTCAAAGTTATAGCTAAAATTTATAAATTCCTGAGATAATAACTCTACTATAAACAAATTCCCGTCTATAACTAAAATAATTAATCGATTAATAACTATCTTTTAAAATTGTAAATCAATTTATAATTTTAAACTCATTTTTACATACTATGTAAATAGCTAAAATCATTACGCAAACCAATAATCTAATTACTCAATTAATAACAATTCAGATAAGTTAAATAGATTTTAGATATAGGAAATTTTTAGAAAAATTTGGCATGTAATATTCGTAAATAGGACTATCCCGGGGTCACAGCCTCTCAACAAATAATCCCAAGCAATACAATATTAATCCAATCTCAACATTCTGTTAGTCACAGAGGCATGCCTGAATACATCTAATAACAAGCCTAAGTATGTGTAATGCTATGCATTACCTACATGACCTCTTAACTGAGGGAACCTCTAGTTGTAGAGTTTCTATTTGTTCTGTACTTGTAATAGGCATCAAATTCTAGTTGTGTTACTGTAATTATAAAGTCAAGAATAATGCTTGAAAGAAGTTCCAAGGTTCATGCCTCAAGCAAGGAGATAAAGACTGCCAAATAATCACAGTTGGGATTTGAAGAAATGAAGAATTTGCCTAAGTACCAATTCGAGAAGTACATTTGTCTATTCGAGAAGTCTAGCATTCGAGAAGTCAGAGTTCGATATCTCAGAAGACACTATTCGATATCTCTCAATATGCTATTCGATATCTCAGGGATTCGATATGTCAAAATGCTCTATTCGATATCTCAGGGATTCGATATGTCAAAATGCTCTATTCGATATCTCAAGGAGTTCCAGAGAAAAGAGCTATTCGAGAAGTGATTCGATATGTCAAGATAACACTATTCGAGAACTCAGAGTTATCGATCAAGTCAACTCCAGTTCTCGAATCACTCACTTAGTCACTTCTCGAATACATTCTTGAGGACAAAATACGGAAGAATTGTACAAGTCAGAAACCTGCAACAAGCCAGGATACTTTATTTGACTCTGTCCTATAAAGCATGCTGGAAAGCCTACAAAGAAGCTTGGAGAGATAAGACAAGGGACAAGGAGCTGAAGAAGTGGATCTAAACAGGCTTTTTCAAAGTCAAATCTGTAGCCGTTTGGACTCTTACTAAAATGAGATAGACAGACTGGAAAGTGCTTTTGTTTTACCTACCTCATTTGTAGCAAGTGGGTGTATCCATGTCTATAAGGATACAGCCTCACTTCCTTAGCTGTTAAGGTTTTGAAGTTTCTCAAAAATACCCAGAAAATATCTCTCTGAGAAAAACGAAGCTGAGAATACTATCATTTGTATTCACAGATTGTAGCAAGATCTTTATCTAATAAAATATTAGATTAAAGTGATATTGTGTTGTGTTTGTGTTTAATTTTCCGCATCTTCATATCTCACACACTCATCACTTATCTTGCTGCAAAGATTCAAGACCGAAGAAAAATTCAAGAATCCATTCACCCCCCCTCTGTATTCTTTTACTGTATTCAATACTCAACAAGTGGTATCAGAGCAGGCTGTTTAATCTAAACAGAAAACGATCATGAGTTCGAATACACCAAAGACTACAGGTACGGTAAAGGTCCCTAAGTTCGACAAAGAGAATTACAACCTCTGGAAAATAAAAATGTTGTTGTTCATCAAAGCTGCCAATCCTCTCTACCCTGACATTCTCAAGAATGGTCCATTCATACCACAACAAGAAGTTGCTGAATCCACAGTGGGCGCAGTAGTCATTCCTAGATCATACGTTCCAAAAGAGCCATCCAAATGGACGGACTCAGAGAAGGAAAAGATTGCCCTAGACAGCCACCTCATGTTGCTAATCATAGACTCCTTGGATATGTCGATGTTTGCCAACGTAGCATCATGCAGATCAGCCAAGGACATGTGGAATCACATCGAGGTGTTATGTGAAGGGACAGAGGAGGTAAGAGAAAATAAGAAACAGATACTGGTCACACAGTATGAGGCGTTCATGGCACAGCCCAAGGAAAGTATCACTGATATGTTTGAAAGATTTCACAAGCTGGTGACTGAGCTCCAAATGAATGGGAAGGTTTACAGCACTAAGGAATTAAATATGAAGTTTCTACTATCGTCACCAAACCATCTAGAGCAAAGGGTCATATCTCTAAGAGAAAGAGATTTGAACAAAGTCACGTATGATGTGCTCTATGGGGTTTTAAAGACACACGAGCTTGAGTTGCTTCAAAAGAGGGCTATCCAAGCTAACCAAGGCAGAATGATAAACACATCCTGTGCCTTGATTGTCAACAAATCTATTCAAGACCTGGAAGCATCTGCAAGTCAGCTGAGAATAGAAGAGATAGTAGATGATGAAGAAACTGAGGAAGTAGTGACTGAACCTGCTGATGACAAGGAAGAAGATGAGTTCTATACTCTTGAAGAGCTGGATGGCATGGAAAATACATCATATGCTTTTATGGCTAGAAAATTCCCAAACATCAGATTCAAGAGGAATCAGCCCTTCAAGCCTAGACCTCAAAATCATTCATTCAACAAGAGCAAGGCACCTATGAAATCAAACAAGAACAGATTCAAAACCAGCTATGTGGATAGGTCGTCTGTAAGATGTTACAGATGCAATGACCTAGGGCATTTTGCCAGTGAATGCAAGAAGCCTAAAAAGAAGGATAAGGAGTTTCTTGAGCTTGAAGCTAAGTATGAGGCCCTTCTAAAGAAGCAGACACCAGGTAAGGCTTACATAGCTGAAGGGAAGTGTTGGGATGATTCTGACAGTGATGGGGAAGAACAAGAATTCTGCAACTATGCCTTGATGGCCAATTCCAAGGAAGAACCATCTGCATCAGACTCACAGGTACCATCTCTCACTACCATAGACATGTCTGTTTCTGAATATAAATCTTTGGTTGAACAACTATCCGTTGAGATGTTTAACATTCATACTAGTATGACTGCTGCTAATGAAGAGATTGCTAAACTGTCTACTAGGAATGAATTGTTAAATAAGAGAAATGAGGAACTAGAGCTAACTACTGTGCAAATAGAAAATCTTAAACAAGAGATTGAGTATCTAAAGAACAAAGTTCTATGTGCTAGTCAAGTTGAGAAAGCTCTTAGGGATGAATTAGCTGAAAATGAATTTAAGTTGAAAACATTTAAGAATTCCTCTAGTCTATTGCAGTCTTATCATGAGAAAAATCTAGCTAGACCTAAGGCTGCCATTGGACTTGATTATGACACTCTTAAACAGAGGAAAGGCTATGCAGTCATTGAAGATGACATTGTTGTTCAAGAGGAGGTGCCTCAGGTTTTGAAAAAGACTGAGAATCCAATATTTAAAACACCAACACTTGAGATTGATGAGGATGCCTTACTCATCAAGCAAATGTTGGAGGATGAAGATGAGGCACAATCAAATGAACAACAAGCATCCTCTGAGAGTAAGAATGTCAAAACCAAAGCCAAGGAGCCAGTAGGAGGTAGACCTAGACTTGAGAAACCTGTAAATTTTGTTTCAGCTGGAAATTATGAGACTAAGAAGAAAGTGACTAATAAGAGACCAAACAGGAATGGCAAATTAGGGATTAACAAAGATAACAACTATGCTTATGTGCCAAATGCCCCTAGGAAAGTTTGTCAAAACTGTTTTAGCTCTAATCATTTGACTCATGCTTGCAAGAAACCATCTGGTAGTGTTGCTAAACCATTCTATGATTGCTCTGTGCCTTTAAGACATAGAGACTCTCCTTTCTGTGATAAACTTGATTGTATGCCATGTAACATGAATGTGATAACTAGTTGTTTTAATTTGAGAAGACAATTCATGGAGGGCTGTATCAATCATAATGTTCACACACACTACACAAGGACAAAGTCTTCAAGTCCTCCTAAAGTTAGGAAGGTACCTCTGTCACCTAAGTCTAAGAACCCTGATTCTAAGACTCCCAACAGTGACAAGAAGACCAACATCAAGAAAACTGATAAGCATGCTGATTTTGATAAAACTGTCACTAAGTCACATGGACCCAAACTCGTTTGGGTACCAAAGAAGAAGTAATACTTTTGTGTTTGCAGGGCAAAGAAAGTAAAAAGAAGGTCATGTGGATTTTGGACAGTGGATGCTCAAATCATATGACTGGTGATATGGCCCTGCTATCACAGTATGAGGAAAAGGCTGGCCCAATGGTTGCTTTTGGAGATGACAGCATTGGCAACACACTGGGATATGGCAAGTTGGAAATTGGAAATGTCATCATTGAGAATGTAGCACTGGTCAAGGGGCTCAAGCATAATCTACTGAGTGTTGGTCAATTCACTGACAGAGGCTTCAAAGTGAACTTTGACAAAGATGAATGTTTGATCACCCACAAGAAGACTGGTGATTTTGCTCTGTCTGGAGTAAGGAAAGGAAGCCTGTTTGTAGCCAATATGGACTCTGCAAGCAAGGACACAATTTGTTGCTTCTACTCAAAAGCATCAAATGAAGAAAGTTGGCTGTGGCACAAGAAGCTATCACACCTGAACTTCAAAGCCATTAATTCCCTAGTCAAAAGGGAGTTAGTGAGAGGCATGCCCACACTTGAATTCTGTCAAGAAGGAGTGTGTGAGGCGTGTCAAAAGGGAAAAATGAAAAGATCAAGCCACAAGTCAAAAACAGTGACATCTATAACCAAGCCCCTGCAGCTGATTCATATGGATTTGTTTGGGCCTGTCAATATTATGTCACTAGGAAGGAAGAAGTATGCTCTAGTGATGGTTGATGATTTTACAAGGTATACATGGGTAGAATTTCTGGCATCAAAGGATGAGGCTCCACAAGTAATCATTGAGCACATAAAGAAAGTTGACAAAGAAGCAAAGGCCATAAATGCAAGTGTGATTGCATTAAGAAGTGATAATGGGACAGAATTCAGAAATGCCATGCTTGGAGCATTCTGCAAAGAAAATGGTATTTCTCAACAATTCTCAGCTCCAAGGACTCCACAACAAAATGGAGTTGTTGAGAGAAAGAATAGAACTCTGATAGAGGCTGCTAGAACAATGCTACTTGATGCAAGAATGCCTACATGTTTTTGGGCTGAGGCTGTGAGCACTGCATGCTACATCCAAAACAGAACCCTCATCAACAAAAACACTGGAAAGACACCTTACAACTTGATGACTGGAAAGAAGCCTACTCTAAAGTATGTTCATACTTTTGGAAGCAAGTGCTTTGTGCTAAAAGATAATTCAGAATATGTTGGAAAGTTTGATGCAAAGGCATTTGAAGGAATCTTTCTTGGCTATTCTATGGAAAGAATTGCATACAAAGTTTATGTCATTTGTCAAAAGAAAGTAATGGAGAGCACAGATGTAACATTTGATGACAGCAAACTACCTGGATTAGAAGAAGCCAATGATGAAGATAAAGATCCCTTGAAGTTTGACAATCTAGATGATTCTGATGAGGAGATTGAAAGTGAATCTGAACTCATAATCCAACAAACTCAAGTGAATGAAGAACCTGTGTCAACCAACAATGAAGAAACAAGCATCCAAGATACACCTGTGAGGAGTGACAACTTCACAGGGGGAGGAAATGTAGATGATCATGATCTAAATGATGAAGCAACATCAAGGATGAGAAATCAATCTGAACATACAAGGAAATGGGATAGATCACACACTGCAGATCAGATAATTGGAAATCCAAATGCAGGAGTAAGGACAAGGAGAGCAACTATAAATGAATGTCTCTATGGCTGCTTTCTATCCCAAGTTGAGCCTAAGAAACTTGATGATGCATTGTTGGATCCTGACTGGATAATTGCTATGCAAGAGGAGCTAAATCAATTTGAAAGGAGCAAAGTATGGGAACTAGTGCCTGCACCAAAGGATAGAACCGTTGTTGGAACTAAATGGGTTCTAAGGAATAAGATGGATGAAAATGGTGTAGTCATAAGGAACAAAGCAAGGTTGGTTGCAAAAGGATACTCTCAACAGGAAGGTATTGACTATGATGAGACCTTTGCCCCTGTTGCTAGACTAGAAGCCATCAGAATTTTCTTGGCATTTGCTGCACATTCTAATTTCAAGGTCTATCAAATGGATGTCAAGAGTGCATTCCTGAATGGGGAGTTGGAAGAAGAAGTATATGTGCAACAACCACCTGGCTTTGAGGATCCACAGTTTCCCCACTTTGTCTACAGATTACTTAAAGCATTGTATGGACTCAAGCAAGCTCCCAGGGCATGGTATGACACACTATCACAATTTCTACTGGAGAATCAATTCACTAGAGGCACACTGGACAAGACACTGTTCTACAAGAAACATGATGATGATATTATCCTAGTTCAAATCTATGTGGATGATATCATATTTGGCTCTACAAATGAGAAGCTGTGTGAAAAATTCTCTAAGCTCATGCAAAGCAGATATGAGATGAGTATGATGGGAGAATTAACATTCTTTCTTGGACTGCAAGTTAGTCAAAGGAAGGATGGCATTTTTATAAGTCAAACCAAATACATTAAAGATTTACTGAAGAAATTTGATTTGGAAGAATGTTCACCTGCAAAGACACCCATGGCCACTGCCACCAAGTTAGATGATGATGCTAAGGGCAAAAAGGTAGATATCTCAATCTACAGAGGCATGGTTGGTTCTCTACTCTACCTCACTGCTAGTAGGCCAGATATCATGTTTGCTACATGCTTATGTGCAAGGTTTCAATCAAACCCAAAGGAATCACACATGATAGCAATAAAAAGGATCTTCAAATATCTGAAAGGCACACCAAACTTGGGGTTATGGTATCCTAAGGACACAGGGTTCAATCTGGTTGGTTATTCTGATGCTGATTATGCTGGATGCAGAGTGGATAGGAAAAGCACATCAGGTAGCTGCCAGTTTCTTGGACAAAGGTTAGTCTCTTGGTACAGCAAGAAACAACAATCTGTGTCAACTTCCACAGCTGAAGCTGAATACATAGCTGCTGGAAGTTGTTGTGCTCAAGTGCTTTGGATTAGAAACCAACTTAGAGATTATGGACTTGTGTTGGAAAGAATTCCTATCATGTGTGACAACACAAGTGCAATCTCTATAGTTGCCAATCCTGTCAATCATTCTAGAACAAAGCACATTGACATCAGATATCACTTCATAAGGGAGCATGCAACTAATGGAACCATTGAGTTACATTATGTTCCCACAGAAAAACAACTAGCTGACATATTCACTAAGCCACTAGATGAAGCCACCTTCACAAGGTTGGTTAGTGAGGTTGGAATGCTGAATTCTTCAAATTCTGGCTAAGTGAATATATCAACTAGATTGTTGCAGCAGTAAATACTTACTTTATCAAATGCCTAATATTTCTGAAGTAAGTATTGGCTGGAGTATGATGTATAAATATTCCAATGCTGCACATGTTGAAAATCATACATATGTAGCTTGAAATTTCTGTAAAAATTTTGAGTGAACCACTATTTAATTTGGTAGAATATTCGTCAATGAATATTTCTAGTAAATTTTAAAGGATAGTGGAAATTGAATTTTATGAGTGAAAAGTACAGTTCGATAAGTCAGACTTCTCGAATGGTTCATTGTTATGTCTTGGCTCGAGTTCTCGAATAGGCCTATCTAGAACCCTCTTGAGTTCTCGAATAGTGTCTTTTAGAGAAATCGAATAACACACTTTGAGTTCTCGAATAGAGTATTTTAGTTCTCTAATGATAGAGTTCTCGAATACTGCATTTGAGTTATCGAATCATTTGAAAAGGCTGATTTTTCGCTGACACTTAATCGCTTTTTGGATTTATATTCAAACCTTCATTTCACTCATAAAAATATATTCTTAACTTTGAATTATTTTCTGAGTTAAATCACTGCCAGCTGTGAGTTAAAAACTGCCTGAGATATCGAATAAGCCTTTCTTGACTTCTCGAATAGTTGTTTCATACTTCTCGAATGACTTGTCGCTACAGAACACTTATCTATCGACAACTCAAGACATTCATTTATATATATATACAACTTCACAACTATTCAATTCATTTCGTTCGATTTCTCAAGCACCTCAACTCCTGAAACCTCTGAAAAACCCTAACTGCGAATTTCTTCTTCAATCCTAATTCTCTTTTCTTCTCTACCCAAATGGCAAACACTCAACTCACCATACCATCCCAAACTAATTTCATCGCAATCACCAGTGATGTGGAAGCACCGAATGCCAATTTCAAGTGCTTTGTTCGGTGGTTGTCTGAATCATACATCAAGAGTGCGCTCTCAGCCAACCCAACTCTGTACATAGATCTATTGGAACAATTCTGGAGGACTACTACTGTGGAGGTCATCGCTCTTGAGAATGCTATCACTTCTTATATTGTTCACTGCAAGATTCAAGGAGAGGATATCACTATCACCGCTGCAGACATGAATCAAGCCTTGGATATGCAGCAAGAGACGTATGATGCTCTGGCCTCCAATGATGAGTTGGAAGGATTCTTTGACTTCATCAACTACTCTGATACTATCAAGCTGGGAAAGTTGAATAGGAAGTTCTTGAGGAAAGAATGGAGCTTTGTATTTGCTACACTCCTTCAAGTATTCACTGCACGGAAATCAAGCTTTGATCAGATTAGTACACCCGTGCAGCAGCTTGCCTATGCCTTGGCTCATGGGAGAAAGATAGATGTTGGACTTCTCATCCTACAGGAACTCTATGGGAGACTTGGTCAGACCACAGCCAAGAGAGGTAATGAAATTTTCTTTCCTCGCTTTATTCAATCAGTACTTAACTTTAAAAATGCTTCATTGATTGAATTGCCTGGAGTAGATAAGAGTAAAATAGGCTATCCTAGGTCCATGACCAAACTCATTTTTGGTAATTTGGAGACTAGGAATGATGTGGATGTAAGACTTAACATAACTCCCCACATGGAGGGTTTGTTTAGGTCTTACCCCCACAACATGCCAATATTTGATTCAAAATCACAGTTAGCACAGCCTAAGCAAGGAGAACAAAGTGCTAACCCAAGGCCTGCTAACCAACCCCCTCAGCCAAACACTCTATCCAGCAAAGAGCCAACTGCATCATCCTCTCAAAAGGGTGATGTTAGTAAAAAGAAGAGAAAACAGGTTGCTTCAGAACCCTTAGAAATCTTAACTAAAGCAGCCTTGGCTGTAGAACTAGGGTTAGAAAGTGAGAAACCTGAGTTACCTATCATAAGCCTAAAGAAGAAGAAGAAGTCTAAAACCACCTCTTCAGTCACTCAAATGGCTGAAGTTGTAAAATCAGGGGCACACAGCTCACTAGATGTATCCTCTCAACAGGATGCATCTATAGAATCAAGCATCCTCCCCAATGCACCTATCTGTAAAGAGTCAGCACAAGGGAGTGATAAGGCTGGCACAACACTGAGTGGAGAGCACATCATAACTGAAACTCCCTCTATTTCTCAGGGGGAGTTGCCAAAATCTTGTCTACAACACACTTCTCTTTCAGAATCTACCACTCATATTTCTTTGAAGCCTGCAACTCAAGCAATTGAGGAGCAAGGCATTGATCATCAAGAATTCTTTTCCTTTGATGAGCCAATGAATTCAAGTGACTTGGTGCATGACACCTTGCTCACCACCCAGGTACCACATTTGGATGGTCAGGGAATGCATGCTGGGGCATATCCTAATGACACCATCACAAACACAGAGGATTCACTAGTTCTTACTAGAGACTCTGTGCCTGTGTCAACTACTGTTGTAACTCATCCCACTTCTGTGGAGACAACAGTAGTAGAGTCTGTTCATCCGGTTGCAGAAGTTGCATCTGTAACTGAGGAGCCTAGCAAGCCTAGCTCTAGCTCTAACTTTTTGTCTCAATGGCTGAAGCCTGTGCAACATGACAGTGCTTCAGGATCAGGGTCTGTTCCACCACAATTGACGGTTGAAGCACTTCAAAGCTTAGTTGTGGATCAGATCCCTGAGTTCACAAAAATTGCTCAGCACCTTCTCACTGCAAACATGCCCAATCCAGACTATGAAGCTATTCTCCTATGTCACAAAGAGGATGTAGAGCTACAGAAGGAGAAGATCATAGATGAAACTGAGAGAGATGGGAATATCGATGCTTGGCTGCAAGGAACCAATTCAATCCCTCTCTCAGAAGGTCTCCAGTACCTCAGAGAAGAGTACATCACTTCACTAGGGTCCAATGCCAAATCTCTCAACCCTACTGATGTGTTTGAAGCAGTGAATGACAGCTATAAAGGCATTCTCAAGGCTGCACACTATCTTGGTAAAGGCTTAAAGACAGAAATTAATGAAGTGTGTTCAGCTACAACCAAGGAGGTGCATGAGATCAAGAGGACTTTTGATGCTAAATTCCCTCAATTGGAGACTGTTCTCAAGGACATTCGAACCTGCAATGCTACTTGCACCAGGATGGACAATGGTTTGGCTATTCTCAAGGATGCTGTCACAGGTCTGGGGCACAAATTTCAATCCTTATCAGATCAGACAACTGATGCCAATGCCATGCTCAGGACCCTCTTTGCAAATCAATATGGAGACAAGCTGGTCACTGAGGTTCCTGTGCATGAGATGTCAAGGTTCGAAGTGCAGAGACTAAAGGATCAATCCCTATCTGGTTTTAAGGCCAATGAACTCTTCATTAAAGTGGATACTCTTGAAAAGGAGGTAGTCTCTCTCCACAAGTCCAATGCTCATCTTACAGACACTGTGACAACTCTGACTGAGCAGTTGAACACTCAAGCCACCACCACAGCTGATGTTCTTCTGCATCAACAATCAATGTTGTCTGCAATGATGAAGCACATGGGTCTCCCTCTACCTGATGAATCTTCAACACCAAAGGTGCCTCCTACAGTCCCTGTGTCTGTCAACAAGCCTAAGGGGGAGAAGAGGATATCAAAGAACTCAAATCCAAAGGGGGAGAGACCACTAGAAAAGGGCATCAAGATCACTGAGGGTGGCCATCAGAGAACTTTGAAATCTACTACTCATGTGCCTGGAAAAGGAAAGGACAAAGTTGATGAGCCTCCCACTTCTCTGCCAGTTGTCACTCTACCAACTGTGCACATCACTACTCCTGATGGTCAAAGGCAGTCTATCACAACCACAGTGGTTGCAGGGAGTATGCCATCTGACAAGCCTCGAATCTCAATATCTAAGAGTGCCAAGCCAGTAGAAGTGAAGGTGGTCACTGAGGCCAAGCTACAAGAAATTGCAAACTCAAATGTCTATCATGATGATGCATTCTTGGAGTTTCTGAAAGTCTCTAGAGAACAGGCTGGTGATGCTCTGCTATATCAAGAGAGTTTGAAGAGTCAGATTGACTGTCTCACTGTAGTACCAAGGAGGCTTAATGATCTATGGCTCAAGGAGATATTGATGGTAGGAAAGAACAAGATATGGCACTTAACCATCAATACTCTACAGAGTCTAAAGCACTCAGAAGTGAATGTGCTCCTTGGACTAATTGAGAAGGGAAATGAGAACAACAAGAGTCTTCATGATGAATTGAGGAATGGTCAACCTTCTAGGCTACCTGAAGTTTTCACAGATCCTAGAACTATTATCTACCAGGCTGGAAGAAGAATTGAAGATATCAAGCAGCTGGTCATTCCTAAGCATCTAACTCCTCAAAATAAAAATCTCATCATAGCCATCATTGAGAAACTGATCAAGAAGAAGGGATCAAGAACAGCAGAAGAATTAGAAGCTATATCTTATCTCAGGTCATATATTGCAACTGGCATTGTATCTGAGACTGCTAAGTTCAACCCAAGCAAAGATCAAGACAAGGATGAAGATAAAAGTGATGGAAGGAGAAGACATCACAGGAGTAATAAGGGTGATGAAGACAAGAAGAAGAAGAAGGATGATGAGAAGAGGAAGAATGATGATGATCAAGGTAAAGGCTCTGAGAGGAAAAGTGGAAGACAGCAAGCCTCAGGCATTGCTGACAGTAACCTCACCACAACACAAGACTCTAAGTCTAGGGTGAATGCTGCCAGTAGTGACCTTTCAAAATTTGCATCTATGGCTTCTGCAACTGTCTTGCCACCTCAAGAAGAGAAGAAGATTCAAGTCAAGAAACCATCTGTATGTTTCAAAAAGCAAACTGCTAATGGAATACTACAATGGTCTACAAACAAAGGTCACATACTGCTGCCAAGTAATCATGTAAAAAGAATCAAGTTCAAGCAAGCTGCAAGGAAATCAAAGCCAACCACATCAAAAACCCTGACAATCTATCCAGGCCTAAAACTCCAACCACTAGATGAAGATTATGATGTAGACCAACTGCAATTTTTGCAAGCTCAAAGAATCTATCATGTTGCCATTGTTGATAATTGCCTTGAGATTAAATATTCTGATGGAAGGGAGGAGAAATTCAAACAAGGAGGATGTCAACACTGGGGCAAGCTATATGACATAGAGAGAATCATTGCACTGTTGAGCTCAGAAGATAAAGTGGAGAGAGTATGGAAACTGGAGCTAATTGATTTTGTGAAAATGAAGAGAGATCATGAGGAAAAAGTCAGAAAAGAGTGTTTTGAGAAATGGCTGGCAAGGGAGAGAGAAATTGAGAGACTGGAAAGTGAAGCAGAAAAGCTGAGGAAAAAGGGTTTGTGTAGAGTTCAGTTCAACCCCTACATGGTAAAGTATAGGAGGAGGAATGGAAATCAAGTCAACATCAGAATGAATCTACTCAACCACTATCCTGCAAATATTCTGGAACCAGTACTTGAAGATTTCAAAGACTCAATTTTGCTTGAAGAATTGGATGCTATGGCAGAAATAATAAAAGCTATGGATGAGAATACAAGGAAGGAGAAAGAAAGAAGAGAGAAAGAATATGATGAATTTCAAGCCAAAGCTATGGAAAGGGAATCAAAAGACAATGGCTAGTTCTTCATCATAGGCTGTAAGATTACTCACTCTGTAGTTCTATCCAAATTGCTAATGGAAATTCATACCTGTACTGTCAAGTTTTATCTTTATGTATGATAGGCTTGTTATCAGACATGAAATTGTGACTAAGGGTCTTACTCACAATTTGGGGGAGATTGTTAGTCACAGAGGCATGCCTGAATACATCTAATAACAAGCCTAAGTATGTGTAATGCTATGCATTACCTACATGACCTCTTAACTGAGGGAACCTCTAGTTGTAGAGTTTCTATTTGTTCTGTACTTGTAATAGGCATCAAATTCTAGTTGTGTTACTGTAATTATAAAGTCAAGAATAATGCTTGAAAGAAGTTCCAAGGTTCATGCCTCAAGCAAGGAGATAAAGACTGCCAAATAATCACAGTTGGGATTTGAAGAAATGAAGAATTTGCCTAAGTACCAATTCGAGAAGTACATTTGTCTATTCGAGAAGTCTAGCATTCGAGAAGTCAGAGTTCGATATCTCAGAAGACACTATTCGATATCTCTCAATATGCTATTCGATATCTCAGGGATTCGATATGTCAAAATGCTCTATTCGATATCTCAGGGATTCGATATGTCAAAATGCTCTATTCGATATCTCAAGGAGTTCCAGAGAAAAGAGCTATTCGAGAAGTGATTCGATATGTCAAGATAACACTATTCGAGAACTCAGAGTTATCGATCAAGTCAACTCCAGTTCTCGAATCACTCACTTAGTCACTTCTCGAATACATTCTTGAGGACAAAATACGGAAGAATTGTACAAGTCAGAAACCTGCAACAAGCCAGGATACTTTATTTGACTCTGTCCTATAAAGCATGCTGGAAAGCCTACAAAGAAGCTTGGAGAGATAAGACAAGGGACAAGGAGCTGAAGAAGTGGATCTAAACAGGCTTTTTCAAAGTCAAATCTGTAGCCGTTTGGACTCTTACTAAAATGAGATAGACAGACTGGAAAGTGCTTTTGTTTTACCTACCTCATTTGTAGCAAGTGGGTGTATCCATGTCTATAAGGATACAGCCTCACTTCCTTAGCTGTTAAGGTTTTGAAGTTTCTCAAAAATACCCAGAAAATATCTCTCTGAGAAAAACGAAGCTGAGAATACTATCATTTGTATTCACAGATTGTAGCAAGATCTTTATCTAATAAAATATTAGATTAAAGTGATATTGTGTTGTGTTTGTGTTTAATTTTCCGCATCTTCATATCTCACACACTCATCACTTATCTTGCTGCAAAGATTCAAGACCGAAGAAAAATTCAAGAATCCATTCACCCCCCCTCTGTATTCTTTTACTGTATTCAATACTCAACACATTCCAACAATTTTCCAATTCAATACATATAACCCAATCAAGCTTTAACAACTACAAAAATCATTTAAACCCCGATATTCGCCAAAATCCCCAAATTTCTATTTCTGAATTTATAACTAACAATTATCAAGTTACTAAATTTAAATCAAAATATATAACAATTATGCGTAAATTTACATTTTAACATAAAACACAATTAGCATCCATAAAATTCCTAAATTAACATACAAAGATTTAATACCATTCACAATTTAATATTCTAAAATAATTAACGAAAATAATTACTCGCATAATCAAACTAAACGAAAATTTAATTACGAAGATTAAAATTAAAAAAAAAATAAAGGATACGTGTTTGCCCGGAAATCAGTCTCTCTCTCTCTCTCTCTCTCTCTCTCTCTCTCTCTCTCTCTCTCTCCTACGCGCATACATCACCACCACTGCTGGCCTCGCCTGACACCGCGGGAACCACCGCCATCCGCCACCGCGCGCGGTGGTTTCCCCCTCCTCTTTCCCCGAGCTGCTTCCACCTTCACATACACACACATATACACGATTGTATATACACACACACTACGCACATACCCACACGCATATATATATATATATATATATATATATATATATATATATATATATATATATATATATGTATCACTCATCCCCCAATTCAATTCCTTCCCCCAATCTCTTTCTCTCTTTCTTTCTTCTCTTCTTTCATTTTCATTTTTCTACTCTCCCCGTTTTTTCCCGAATGTTCTCGACTGTGAAGCTGCGTTGATATATTGGGCTTGGCCCAATACCTTAAATCACTACCAACCCTTAAATTTGGCCCAATAGCAATACTAATCATTCCCTTTTAAAACTAATAAACAAATTTTTATAAATCAACATTAGATAGAAAATTCGGAAAAAATTAAACTTTCCATTTTTAAAATAAAGAATATAAATTTACAAGCATACCCATATTTTTAAAATATTTTTCGGATAAAAAATGAATTAAATATGAATTTTACAAGATTTGTACTTTTAGAACAAAAAGCCTTGTAAAAATCATTTTAAAATACTTAATGCTCAAAATAAATTGAATTCATATTTTTAAAAAGTCCATAAATATAAAAAGATAATAACATAGAATGTTTCATGATTTTTACTCACTCCGATTATTTTATAAAAATGTTGAAGCGAAATAAGAATAGAATTTAATTCTTTAAAATACCATGTATCTGGTAAAAATCATTTTAAAGTATTTAATGTCCGAAAATAAATGACCTTATATTTTTAAAACTCACTAAATATATAAAGGAAATATTTCATAAGATTTCATGATTTATAAACCCTCCGATGATTTTATAAAATTTTTAGAATATAAATAATGCATGATTTAAATATATTTAAATCCTCAAAATACAAATAAAAATAAACAAATCATCACGAAACACATAAACACAAATTCACATAATCACGTAGCAATTTAAATCACATTAATTAAATCCACAAAAATTTTAAACACATCCCTAAATTTAAATAAATCACATTCCAAATATAATAAAATAATATTCGAATATTTCTTCGCTCGTCAAATCTATCGTCAACGCAAAATAATAATAATTTATTCAAAAATATTCGGGTTGTTATAATAGTTAATGACTGTCACTGCATATCCGAGAATATAAGGTGAATTTTATTTTTAATTTTTTGGAAAATAAATTTTCCACTTTGCTTTATTGGCAGTTCATCAGAACATACACAAACAAGACAAACAAGGATATATTATTAATGGGACGTGTGCTCTCTATAAAGTACTTTATGGTGTATGGCTGCAAACTTTTGTTTCCGCATCTGCATTAAAAAAAGTAAGAAAATATATGATAAGTATGGTCGTTTGACCTATATCGTTAAAAGTATTTGTAATATTTTTCTGACCTTTAAGATCAAGCACAATTTTTTCTTAGGAATAGTTTGAAAATTACTGAATAATATATATAACTTTTTTATTTGATTAAAATTTATTATTTTAGTCTCTATTAGTGACATAACAAACATATGTATGAGTTTGAAAGTTATATGAATGTTGATATCTGACATATTATGATAGAAAATTAACTAACTATATGTATGTCTTATAGGATTTTGACGGTCTTGCAGATACATTGAACCAAGAAGTTATATCTATGTATAACAGGATTGATCAGTTATAGTGTGTTAAGGTCACTAGCAACGAGTTACCTCAATACGATGAAATTTCCATTTTACTTGACTTTATATGTAAATATTCATTTGTCATGGGTTTAAATGCTTCTAAGCTTATGACTTAAGATTTATTATATCACTCACTCAATCAGTTTCTTATTTCTTATTATTTTCCTTAATATAATTTATCCATTGCAAAGGGAAAAAATTATAAACAAGCTTTTGAGGTTTTTGAGACTTTTCTTGAATTCCAACTAGACTATTTTATTAAATTAATAAAGTAAAAACTGAACAAGAAACCAAGTTACTATAAGTAATTTATGTGCAGTGCAGTTAGGGCTACACTACTTTTCGATCTAGACCGGTAAATTAGACTGGACTGGGCTTATCAATCCAAGATCCAGACCAGATCGTATATAAGCGGTCCGGTCTCCGGTCCTTCAAATCAAAAGAATCCAATTTTCCGTCATGTCCGGTCCAAGTCCTGAAAAAATCCGGATCGGGCCGAAATTTGTGTATATAATTATTTTTATATTACTTTACCTCTTAAATTATATAATATGGATATTAAATATTTAAATATCATTAATTGACAAACTAAATTAGTAGATAATAAATTGATGAAATAGTAGAGATCAACATTATAATCTAAATAATTAAATGTCATACTTCATACGATAAATAATTGGCATTCACATGTTTAGAAATTGCGATTATTTCAAAAAAGAAAAGATATGGACTTCATTTTAAACACATATTAACTTGCAAAATAATTTATCTATTTAAACTTTTAATAAACAAATATTATAATATAAAAAATTAATTTTTTTAATGTAAAAATTAACTAATCGATTCAATCCCAAAACCGAATATAATAGGTCTGGTCTTTGGTCCAAGTAATTGGGAGAATCCGGTATTCGGTCGATCCGTGTCGATCCGGTCCGGTCCAATTTTGGACATTTGTGAAACCTTGTGTGAAGTATAACATGACCATTTGGCAACCTCCAAAGGTCGAATTAGAGGTCCAATTAGCAGTATAACATGTTTATTCAACAACTTCCAAAGAGTTGGCGCTTTCTATTTTGTTAGCGTTAATAAAAGAAAAAATGTGTACATTCTTATATTTATATTAATAATTATGTTTTTTGTTTTTTATGCCGGTCCTCAATACAAGGCTATATTGAACTGAATTTTTCGTAAAATAGCATAAAATGTCACAAAACTATTTGTAAAAAAATAGCAAAATAATTTATTTTTTGATACTTATATATATTTTGGTAATTGTTTAATACTTTTATTTTTTAGAATTGTGCTTTCAGTGCATAACACGGGTAAAATGCTAGTTTAGGATCATGTTTACTGAATATTGGATATTTTGGGCATGTTAAGCTGAAACCTCATATTAAAATAATTTAAAAATGCATATTTAGTATCATGTTTATGAATATTGGTATTTTGCCTTCACCCCTCATATTAAAATAATTTTAAAATGCTCCTTTTTAAATAATTGAAGGCTTTTAAGACACATCAAAATAAATTTTAACAACATAATTGGATTTTTTTTTTTTTTTTGTGTACAGTTTAATTTGAAAACAGGGGTAGAGTAGTAAAGTTAGTCGAGTACTCGAGTCTCTAAACCTCAAAAGCCGAAACCCAAAACCCTAAAAATAGGCACAACTAGGCACAACTACATTTGTGTCTTGCTACGACAGACGGAAGATAAGAAGAAGAAGATGAAGAAGAAGAGCAAGAATTCAAAACACGCACTCCCGGAGATTAAAAAGCTAGGGATTGAGCTTCTCTCGTCAACAACTCACATTAATAATCTCCCAATTTTAATATCTATAATTAGCAACCCATCTTCTCCCCCACACTTTGTGCTTGAATCTCTTCTTTCTCTTCAATCATTCTTCACTCCATTACTTCCCACAATCCCATCTTCTTCTTCCAACAAAACTCTCACTCATAATGATGATTCTCACAAGGATGCTCACTTGATTTACCTCACTTGGCTTCGTTCCAAGTTCGATCAGCTCGCCCAATCGCTTATCGATATTTCGGTTTCCGAAAGCTGTGATGCCACCCTTAGAGTAATTCTTGTGCCCCCGTTTTCATGTTTTTCTTGTATATGTATGTGTATTATTTTAATTTATTTATTTGTTTTGTTTGTTTCTAGGAAGTGGTTCTTGATACAATAATGGAGTTTGTTAAAGTTGGTAATGGAGGAAAGTTTCATTCACTTATTTTTCACAAATTGATCCTTGCTATTGTAAGTAACATTCCTTTTTGTTTTTTTAATTTATCATGATCATGTTGTAATGCTATTGGAGGATTATAGTTTTGTGACAAATTTGGGGGCTGTGCATGCTGCTTAAATTAATTTATGTACAATAATTAAACTGCAGGTTGAGTCTTGTTCGGATGTTGATGTTTTGTTGGATTTGCTCGAGTCAAAATATTTCAACTACATTGATGTGCGGTATGAACATACATCCCTTATGAATAGCTGTTATTATTGTTCATCGGATATATATATGAATACATGCTTAATACCATGTGTTTGCAAGTTAAAAAGCCTTTACCTATAGATTTTGCAAAAATGATATATTTACAAGTGTGTGAGTGCAATTCGGGTAGTAAATAGCACTGTGCAGATATATTTGTATTGTCGCAAGGGAAATATTATAAAAGTTTCATAGTAATATCTACCATTGGTTACCTATAAATAAATTCATAGACCTTCTTGGACTGTTTGGTACTTAGGTTTGAGTCTTTCAAAACATGGTCACTTGATTGTTTCTAGATTCTCTTGGTTTGTATTGTGGTCGAACATCGAAAGTAGTTTTCATTATGATCCAAGCCATTCAGTAATGTTAAAGTCACTGAATCGTGGCACAGATATTTTACTTACATCAGCCTGGAAAAGCTAGCTCGGAATTTGGAGAAGATGAAAGTCTCTGGTACTTGAACAAGCATGTTTATGGTTTTTATAAATTAACCTGTTAAAAGTTCTTCATACTATTTGTACATATGTATTGAATGATCTAATTTATTTTTTAATCTGATGACCTGTGGCTGTTAGATAACAGGAGTTTGGCAAATGATAGTAGAAGCAGGTTAGCTTCACTTTGTACTTTGCTTCCAGTTCTTAGTATAAAATTTTCATGTTCTGTAATGTGACTATGTTGATGAAGCTAACATAAAATCATAGTGTTAGATGCACTTTTGCCTGCATTCGCGGACCAATTTACACTTGAATAGTTACTCGTATTTTCTAAAATCACGTAACTGAATTAAAAACAAGTAGTAAGAGGTTACTTAGTTTTTAAAACTCAATGGATCTAAAAATTACCAGCACTGAATGACACAACAAGGCAGTGATAACATGTCTATACTTTTTACTATTAGCTGCCAAGATGAAATGTTGTTCTTACATGAACAATGAATTAATGGCATCGGACGATGTAAGGAAAAAGTTTGAAACCAAGGATGAAGCCTATCTCCACAAGTTCGCAGGGAATCAGTAGTGACATATAAATCCTTATATAGTTATATGTTTTTAATATTTTTATTACTTCCTAATAATCCAACTCTGATCAATATTGGATGATCATTTATCTCCTTATATTAGAGTCGGACAATATATGTGAGCCACATGATTCTCAGATTGTTTTAAAAAAGAGTCATGATCATTAGGTAGCTCTGAGGGAAGAATTCTACTATCATATATAACTAAACCAAAAAGCGAATTCATAACTATAGAAATCTGACAGATTGCTCCACAAGAAGATTATGTAGCTCCACAAACACCTGATTTTAAGGAGAAGATCTGATCCAACTCAGTACCTCCTTCAGTCTTATAGCCCCTACCAACTTAGGAAACACCACCCCCGCCTTGCGACCAGCTCCATAACTGCAGAAACCGACTTATATGATCATGGGCCACTGCTCCTAGGCCGAAACTACCGTCTTCCATGTAGATTGCAGCATCATTATAAGTCTTAACATGAATTTCAGCACGTTTAGAGCAAAGCTCGGCCCCACCACCTAAAGCCCATGGACCCAAGGATGGAAAAGCGCTTTCTTTGGAGCTTTCAACCACTGGTTAAGAGCTACTTGAGTTGAAACTACAACAATATGACATGAGAGAATATATCTTTCCTAACAATATCATTGCTACATCTTAAATGAGCCTTGCACACCAAAATAAGAATAGCAGTGTTTTCAGAACTGAGCCTCCCTCTATCAATCTTACACTATCTCAAACAAATTTAAATCTTCTTCCTCCAAATCAAAACCAACAACATTCCGCCAGTGTATAAAAAATGAACAAGTGAGCAGACATGAGTTGTAGACTCTCATTAAACATACCTCAAAATGGACATGATGAAGGAACAGCCACCTCTTTCTTTCCTCAAAATTATATTATAAATAATCAAGAAGTTGTTTGTTTATTTCTTGCCCTGTATCAATTACTGATGCGGGATCCCTATGTTATTCATTTGTTTATTTCAGTAAACATGTTTTATTAGACTTAAAAGATTATTAAGTTTAGTGTGTTGAGAACTTTGTGCTGATGTTACAATATTCGTTTTGCAGCATGATGCGTCCAGTTTACAATATACATCATCTATTATCACGCATCCCACTTCCGGAAGGTCTAGATGAAACATCATCAGGGTATGAAATGTGGAATGGTTCAGGTGACGTTTGTTAATTTTGAACTTCACTTTAAACTTCCTTTGCTCTTCATTGTGTATTATAATTGTTCAGTGTCCATCCATCACTGCATTTCTTACTTTACTGGGTATTGAGAACATTCTGAGGCAGACTATAACCATTATGATACTTGCATCAGGCATCTTTAATAAAGAAGTTGATGATGAAAAGCATGCGGAAGTTCGAAAAGACAAAAACAGCAAGCAGAAGAAACATGGTCACGGCGATAAGAAAAGCTTCACAAATGACTACGTAAATTAAAAAAAAAATGAGTTGTCATTTCATTTTCTATGGCGATTCTAAGCATCTGTGTGGATATTACACATTATTATACTAGTACTCTCTTTTTGAGCTGCGAAGTCTTACTATGATATTGTCTTCTTCAGGTTCCAACTACAGCAAATGTGGCTAAA
Source organism: Saposhnikovia divaricata (assembly GCA_036435485.1). Classification (NCBI taxonomy): domain Eukaryota; kingdom Viridiplantae; phylum Streptophyta; class Magnoliopsida; order Apiales; family Apiaceae; genus Saposhnikovia; species Saposhnikovia divaricata. The sequence goes on along the minus strand of CM071594.1, from coordinate 44,397,864 downwards.
AAGATAAAATTGAAGTTTACTAAAGTGTGGATGTGTTTTCTTAGTTTGCCACTTCCCCTTGATGTGTACAAGGAGGTATATTCTTTCAACTCAACCTCTAACTGGTGCTTTTTTTGCTAGGGTTTGACTATCAATTTGTGGCAGGAGTTTGAATATGAGAGTAGATATTGATTTTCTGTAGTGGCTCTTGGCCAACATATTTTAAAATCTTTTTATATAACCAAATTGGAGCGTGCTGGAATGACAAACATTAAGTGTGAATGATTGCTTTAAACTTTTTGTGGAGGTTTTGCAATTTGCTGTGGAAGTCTCATCAGTTCTTCAGATAATCCGCATTGTTGTACTATAAGCTAAGTCTTTTGGCTATGGATTTTGTACTGGCTGTGCTGCAATAATGCAGGAACTAGCCAGTCTCATTTATCTCGTAAAATGTCATTGGGTTACTGCCAAGTGTGATAGATATTATAGACATTTATGTTATTATACACGCTTTAGTCAATTTTGTAGTTCTTATCTTCCTAGTGGACAGCTGATATAACCACTCAGAATTTCTGTAACTATACTCTGGGTGAATTCAGCTACTTATACTGTACATTTTATTTGTTTACCAGTACCATTCTCTTGTAAAACAAAATATATGATTCAGTTTCCCAACTTTCGATGCTGTAGAATCTATTAATTTTAATCTCCTTTTTAATTTTTTCATGATTATGACGACATCTACCCTTTTTTCTAGCTTTTTGTTTGTATGATTTAACTTCCATTGATATGTTTGTATTTTGATGCCCAGGTTCTTGTTACCCTGCATCAGGCTGTCATTCCGTATCTATCTAATTCCATTCTGTTGTGGTACAGTGTATACGAAGGCCGCTTATCTTACTAATATATGTTATTTCATGTTGTACTTGCTAAGCTGTATTGCCTTTTATACATGCAGCGATTTCTTGACACGATCATATGACATTGGGGGTGTTATCAGTGTTATGGCTCTCAGTAGTTTGTATATTCTTATTACCCAACACGGGCTAGAGTATCCAAACTTTTATGAAAAGCTTTATGTGCTACTGGAACCATCTATTTTCATGGCAAAGCATCGGGGAAAATTCTTCCAAGTAAGCATGCAATCATTCTTTTTCAAGTTTTTGACTGATTTAAACAAAATAAAATTTTACAGCTTCTGTAATTCCGGCTTAGAAGGTTCTTCTGCATTTAGAACTGAATTATATAAACTCAGTTACAATTTAAGAATCCTTTACATCTGAAATACGTTCATTAACAAATATATTAGTGCTCAGTCCATGTTAAACACATTTATTTATAGAACTGTTCTTATTACTAATCTGTATTCTGCAATGCTTTTTTTACAGCTTCTTGATTCATGTCTTAAATCACCACTTCTTCCAGCATATTTAGCGGCTGCTTTTGCTAAGAAGCTGAGCAGACTGTCACTCTCTGTCCCTCCTTCAGGAGGACTAATTATTGTTGCTTTGATTCATAACCTTTTAAGGAGGCATCCATCAATCAATTGCTTAGTGCATCGGGTAAGAATATAATCCCAAATTTTTTCCCAGTAAAATCAAACAGAACAATTTGTTCTCACGGTGTACAACAATATATTGTTAGGCATGTAATAAAATTGAAGTTTAAAACTAATACATAGTGTTGGCGTTAAAAGTGGATAGTTTTGGGTAATTTCTTAATGTGGGTAGAGGTGTCAATTTCAGGTAGTGGGCCGGGTCATCTGAATCAGCTCTAAAATTTGGGTTGAGCCGAACCTGATCCAAAAAACATGTCTCAAAGCACTCAACCCGAACACGACCTGTTATATTTATAAGATACATGACCTGTTTTGACCAAAACAATAAGCTGTAGAAAGTGTGTTATCAATTATCATTTATCAGGTCATGTGACTATGTACCAGTTTAATAGTATGATGTATATAGGCTGATATTAAATCCTTTGACGTGCTGAAACAAGTACATAATACATTTTTTTTAGGTCAAGTACATCATACATTATATAACGAGTATAATAGTTATGGGGTGAATTTTGGTAGGTTTCGAGTTGACCTAATTTTAACCTGATTTTTCAGGGTTAATTTTTGGTTGACCCAAAATTGATTTGAATTTTTGGTAACTTCGGGTTAATATTGTGTCTGATTTTACCACCCCCTACATGTAGGCTCACACGTGGATGTTTTATATTTTCCCTTCTTTTAAGGCTTAAATGGCCACTGTGTGCTGGCTATTGCTTGCGTGACAGCAACCCAAGAACAATGGGTACTGACATGCACACATAACAGAAAGTTACGTGATATATTTTCAACTTTCATAAAGAGATAATATTACAAGACAACCTACAAATACAAAGTTATAAGTAGTAGGAAAGTGAATGCTATTAAGATGATTTAGCAATCACCTTTTGGATTGTTTTTCAGCAGATGCAATACGGGTAAATAGGCAAATTCATAATCAAACTGACCCTCAACTTACAATTGGGTAATTCAACTCAAAAACCTTGCAGTTACATAATTCAAGTAATTAAAACTTGCAACTGGGGCACTAAACAAAAGTAAACTTGCAACTTGGCAATTGAATAAATATAAACTTGCAACGGGGGCACCGAACAAAATTGAGACTGAGAATAAGCAAAATAAACAGATTGAGAGAGGAGAGAGACTGAGATTCAGTTCATTTTTTTATTTTAAGAAAATTCGAATTTTTTATAAATTAAAAAAAAGATTAAGATTTAAAATATTTGTTTTATAGTTTTTATATATAAAAAGATTAAGATTTTAAAATAAAAAATTGAATATGAAATTTTTAAGAAATTCGAAATTTTTATAAATTAAACAAAGATTAAGATTTAAAATATTTGTTTTATAGTTTTTATATATAAAAAATTAAGATTTTCAAATAAAAAATTGAATATGAAATTTTTAAGAAAATTCAAATTTTTTATAAATTAAACAAAGATTAAGATTTAAAATATTTGTTTTATAGTTTTTATATATAAAAAAATTAAGATTTTAAAATAAAAAACTAAATATGATTTTTTTAAGAAAATTCGAATTTTTTATTATATCATTATATATAATAAGCGTAAGAGAGATCTTATCCATAATAAGAAGGGTATTTTGATAATCAAAACGAAATATTAGTAGATTTCAAAAATCGAATAGATTTTCAACGTAAAAAAATGGTCAATTTCTTCTCTCTTTTGTTTTTGCATAGTTTTAATTGGAAAATAATTGTTAAGTCATCATTAAATTAATGAATATTTTGATAATTTCATGTGGCATGTAAAATTATCCAAATCAAATTTTAAGAATTAAGATAGAGCACAAATATTAAATTGAATGTGTAAAATCTTATATATATTAATTTTTTACCAACAATTTGATATGTATATTAATAACATATAAAAATTAAAAAAAATAATATAATTAGAGATATTAGAAAAGGAGCCGTGGGTTGCACGGATTATAAGCTAGTAAATTTAAAAAAGATTAAGATTTAAAATATTTGTTTTATAGCTTTTATATATAAATAAAAAATTAAGATTTTAAAATAAAAACTGAATTTTTTGGTCAGTGCCCAATTGTAAGTTTATTTTTGTTCACTACCCCAGTTGCAAGTTTCTATTAATCTAGTAATGTAAATGCAAGTTACGGATGAGTTCAGTTATGTAAGTTGCAAGTTTAGTTTTTATTCTGTTAGTTAGGTTAACGGCGATTATCTAAATGCAAGTTTTAATTTATTGAGTTATGTAATTGCAATTTCAGTTAGCCAGTTGCAAGTTGAGGGTCAGTTTGATTATGTATTTGCATATTTACCCGATGCAATACCCATTGGCCTTTTCTAACAGTGGTTCCACATTCTGATATTTTTAACTGATCTTAATATATTTTTCTGGAAACTTTTATACAGTAAGTGATATGTGTAATATTAATGAAAATGCAGGAGGATGGGAATGTTATTGTGCATGATGATCCAAGTGAAAGAAAGGAGGCTCATGATCATGCTAAGGACTCCTCTTCCAGCAAAGATTTGTCTAGCATTAAAGCAGGATTTGATCATTTTAACAACGAGGAAACTGATCCTAAGAAAACTAATGCAATGAGTACGTGTTACCTAAGAGCAGAGTCTTAGCATATTCCTTATAAATAATATTAAAATAATGACTCTTAGTAATATAGGACATTTTATTGTATGTGAACTCCAACAACATTCCTTGTGTTTGGTTTCTAGTAATTTTATATTTAAAATTTAATTATGCACTGAAAGTGGAGAAAGGGAAGGAAATGAATATGTTATTAATGAAAACAAGATAAGGAATGCCTTTTGTTTCCTTATAAATAAGGCATGGGAGGAGGATCTTAACTTTTTAAGGAATCACTAGAACTTTGTTGGAGCACTAATTTGTACAAACTTCTCTAAATTGAAACTAAGGATGTCATATAGCTAATCTATTGGAGTTGCTCTAAGTGTTCCTTAGTGCATTTTTTACTATTACATTTTGTACTATTGTATGTTGCATAGCTGAAACTAAATAAGACAAATAAAGTAATAAAGTTCTAATATATGAGGAGATTCAGTGCTCCAGTCGTCCAAAATTGGCAACATGAACTAACAGTTGGTCTGCATATTTAGTGTTCAATACATGTGATTGCAATCCTTGTTCCACAGATATCTGTTTGGTTACTTTCACAATCAGAAATTATCTCTTTTAAGTGATCATTCCACTGCCAGACTGTCATTGTGCTCGATAGTAAAGAAATGATAAAAACGTGACCCTTTGTTGCTCAAGGGCAGAATTTGCATCTTATATTTCTATCTTCTTGTTTTGTTATCGCCCCTATTTTCTCAGAAGTTATTCTTGATCCATAAACTATCTACATTCTGTTAATAATGCGAGCCACAAAAACTAAAGCTACAAAGTTGCAATCCACTTCTCTTCCACTCTCTTATATGTACCACGAAACACTGGTCGAATTTGGTAAAAACTTTTTTGTACAGACACTTTTGCACAATGATTTTATAATCCCAAGTTAATTATTATTCTGTAGGAAGTTCACTTTGGGAGATTGATACCCTTCGCCACCACTACTGTCCTCCTGTTTCAAGGTATCATGCTTGCTTATCTGAGCAAGGGTAATTAGTTTGTATCTTTATCATTCTGTCTATATGTGCCGTATATTCATAGAGTAATATGGTTTGAATTAGATTTGTGCTATCCCTTGAGAATGATTTGACGGTCAGAGCTAAAACTGCCGAAGTAGCCATCAAAGATTTCAGTTCTGGTTCATATGCAACAATATTCGGGGACGAGGTAATAATTCAACACTTTTAAATGTTTTTTCATCAACATCTATGCTTACATAGATAAGAAAAAGTTGTGGTATTACGTATTAGTTACCTATCAAGTTTCTAGTATCATACATGTCTTTGTTTGCGTGTCAATGGTAGTTATCACTATATTTCTTTATGCTTATTTCTTTACTGGGAATCGTTGATGTGTCTTCACAGATTAACCTATTAAACACTAGTTAGAACTTAATGCACACCTAAAGGGCCTGATAAGTGTTGTGTAAAATTGGCCTTTTCTAAATATTTATTTGATATAAATTTTCTATTGTTGAAGGCACAGCTTTAAGGCGGCTTGCTATTTCAGTGAGGTGTGAAAATGCAGAATGCTAAATATGATACACAACAGAGCAGATGATAGAAAGTAAATAGCAAGACACAATTAGGTATTTGCTAGGTTCTATAAATGACCTACTTCCTAGTCCTATACCTACATAGAATGAGATTGTTTTATTTGTTATAATATTCAACGGCAATTACAAATTAGTAATACAATTCCTTTTACTCCTGCTGCAATGAAGACCTTTCTTGAACACTTGGCTTATCAAGCACCTAACTTCTTTGAACAAGAAGTCCTTAAGCATTCAGTTCTCTTAAGCAAGCCACTCCTCAAGCATCTAACTTCCTTGAACCCACAACTCACCAGGCACTACACTTACTTTAGGCACAAAGCTCCCGAGCACACAGCTCCCTTTTGGCAACCTATGCAAATACCCTTTTAGAATTTACAAGATATGAAGTTCTGGAAATTGTGACTCATATAATAAAACCTTACTGCAAGTATGTATCAGATCAATCAAATCAAGGCTTGAAGAATTGAGAGAATAAGAGAATTAAAATTGTATCAAAAAAGGAATTTAAAATTGTAAAGCTCAAGTTGTACTACAAACAACAAGCCGGTCTGTATATAGACGATTATGATAACAAGTTTGGTTGGAAAAGAAAAATGATTAAGCAGAATTCTTAGCAACATTCATGAGAAGGAAACCATACGTTGAAGTCTAGAGGGCAGGTTTCGAAAGGCAACAAATGTATCCTTGATACAAGGAAATAAATGTGTTTGAACTTAACTTTCACATAGGCCAAAAATATCTCAAATCTTATATAATGTAATCAGTAGAAAGCAATCAAATAAATGTAATTTTGTGTTTGAAAAAGGATCTCCTACAAAAGGAGTATAGTTGGGAAAAAACAAGTATTTTTGGCCTTTTGACTAATTTGATCCGAAACTTTTTCCGGAGAGGATTACTTTGATCATTGGAGTCCTATAACAATTCGTTTCTTGTTGAATTTAGGCTCTAAGTTTCCTGATTCAATTAAACAAGCTGTTTCAGTTTGTCCAGTCTACTTCAGAGTTATCTTTCTTTGTTCAGCAATTTAAATTTGACACTTTAGCTTCTTTCTTTAAGCAGACAGCGCTCCTCGAGCGCCAAAATTCTACGTGCACACAATTATCATCAACCTAGCTTCCTTGAGCCCACAATTTGCCAAGCACTACGCTTTTGCTAAGCACACACCTACCTGTGTCCAACCTAGGGTTGTAAATTAGCCGAGCCGAGCCGAACACTGCCAGACTCGAGTTTGAGCTTGACTAAATAGTTCAGGCTCGAGTTCGAGCTCGACCAATCCATAATTTTCAACTTCGAGCTTGCTCAACAAATGTTTGATATGTGCGAGCTCGGCTCTAAAGCTCAAATTATTTATACTAAGTGCCTCTTTGGCAAATCATTTAAGGAGCTTAACAAGATGACAAGTCCGATTTACCTTTTCACGTACCATTTGGGTGTTTTACTTATTGCATAAATTTTTAACTTAAATGGTGAGAAGTGGAAAGTTAGTCGGGCTGTACTATTTTTACTATTTTTTATTTTCTTTAAACTTAATATTCATGTATAACCAAATGCATAATTCAACTTAAATATTTTCATTTCATATATTTTTTTAAAGAACTTATCTATACTCTTTATTTATTAACAAGGGAAACACCCTTTCGATGGAACACCGTAGTATCAAAGTACTAAAGTACCATAATTCGGTTATCACTAACTCTTTTCGATGGAACACAATGGAACACGGTAGTATCAAAGTACTAAAGTACCATAATTCAGTTATCACTAAATTTGGGTTTGATTTCTTCTATTCACGTAATTATACAAGATTTATATATTTGCTTTAATTTCTTTAACTTCATCCCGGATTTGATTTCTTATAACTATGTAATTAAGAGTCTTTCTAGTGTGTGCCCACACTCTAACTATTTTTTTATGAGTTGGCTGATTTTAATTGGGTGAGATTTTTGTGGATAAAAGGGGTCCATTATTATTAATGAAAATAAAACCAATCAAAAAATGTCAATTAAGCTTTTATTGTGTGCCCATGGGCACACATTAGATAAACAGTATAATTATATAGTGTTTATTTATTATATATTTTTATCATTCAGTTCAAGTACATATTAAATAATGCTTATTAATTATATTTATTCTCAGTAACATTAATATTTATTATTTCGCCTCGTGCTCGGCCCATGCCCGTGCTTCGCACGGGTTATCGGCTAATAATTTGCCAAACACTTTACTGAACTTATAAGGAAACTTTACTTATTATTTATACATTGCTTATCTCGTATAAGTGAAAAGTAACTTGTGTTAAGATTTTCCAAACATGCCATAAATAGTGACCAAAACTTTAATGTGATAAGGTCAACTGATTAAATATGTAAAACAAATTTAAATATATAATATATATATATATATATATATAATAACTTTTTATAATAGGTAAATAATAAAAATTATGAAAGCTCAATTAGGGTTGCGAGCCTCACGAGCCAAGTAATTTGAAGCTCGAGCTCAGCTCAAAATAGTATTCAAATAGCTCGAGCTCAGCTTGATTATTGCCGAGCCATATTCAAATGTTTTTCTAGCGCGAGCTCGAGTTGCTCATGAACAGCAGTTTCACCCATTTACACCCCTATTCAAACCTCTAGGCACTGGAGTTACATTATGTGGAAATTACAACCTGGACCATAAGAGACTTCAAAATAAGTATGTATCATTAGTCAAATCAAGGCTTCAAGAGTATAATAGGATTCAGAATTACCAAGGTTTAAATTGTGTTCTACAACAAACAACCAGTTGACTGATTTACAGACTGAAAGATATAATAAAGTTTCGAATTATTGAAGTAGAAAGATGTAGAAATTTTTTCCACAACTTCATAAAGAAAAATCTGATAAAAAGAATTGTTAATGCTAGGAGAATAAGCATTAAAAGCCAGTCGACTTTATCCTTAAGATTTGGGATGAAATACTGTCAAAACTCTATTTTGTACAAGCCACATATTTCTCATATACAATTTGATATGGGGTGTAAAATATGTAGAACATGATTATCTAAAGGAATTGCCTTCGGTGTTTAGTTCGAAGAAAAAGGAGATGTATTTCAGCATTCGACTCATTACTTAAATATTAATACAGACTGGAGAGAGAATATCCTTATGTAATTGTACTTATATATAGTGTTCATATTGTTGATTTAGGAATAATTCTTTTATTTTGGTTAAACTGCAAGCTATTCCAACTTGTCCAGTCACCTTCTGCCTTTTTTCCCCCTGTCCAGCTACATTAAATTCTGATCACATGGTGTGCTGTGCTGTTTTGTGAACTGACTGTTAATTTCAAATTCTGTTTTTAAACTAGATTTCCTGTGATAAGCTATCCGACAAAAACCATATACATGTATATAGTTAATTTCAAATTCTATTTTTAAACTAGATTTCCTGTGATAAGCTATCCGACAAAAACCATACACATGTATATAATTATCATTAAAACCATTCTTAACACTTATTTTATTTGCAGATTAGACGAAGAGTTAAGCAGGTTCCTCTGGCATTCTATAAGGCTACCCCTACCTCCTTGTTTTCAGAGTCTGATTTTGGTGGTTGGACCTTTAATTTGAAAGATGATAACGTGAACAATGACAAAGAACACGATCATATTCCTGTTAAACGGCAGCGGAGGGACGGTGATTAACTATGTTGGCAAGCCATAAATTATACAACATTTCTCAAAAATTTTGACGCATGGAAGTTTTATAATTTTCCCGGAAATGTGAGTTACAGTCAAGTAGAACAGGCATTCTGCTTGTACCCATATATTTAAATTTTGGCCCATATATTGTAAAAGCCATGCAATTTTACATTTGCATTTCATTATGTTCACTAAAAATATGTCATTTTCATAATCATCACTAAATAAGACAAAACATTAAAATTTGTTGAGTACGTACATTAGAACATAAGAAATCTGTAATATTATATGTTGGCCTCCATGATCCATAACAAAATTCGTACCTTGAATCAGTGGTAGCAGGGAATCGTTTTGAGGGTGCTCTACAAAACATTTGTTTAGAAAATTGAACTGATGCAACTTCATAACTTACAGTAAATAACTCTGTCAACTAGAGAAGTTCTATATAAATTAAAGTTCTTCTCACAATAAAAGTTTCAAGGACCAAGATTCTTTAAATAATGCCGCATCCACATTTCTTTTTATCTTTTGCGACGTTTGTTTGACCCAATCTTACCCCCATCTTCTGGCAACATCCAAGCCATCGACGAGTTATAATTTTTGTCTTGAGCACCTGTCCATTGATTAAGAGAACAATGTACATGAATCACTATGACCCCATTGTTGCCACACCAGTTCATTATGCGCCTTCCAGATTGCCCAGCAAACCATAATATTTTTCCTGTCTTTTCCTCCAACTTCTTTAAATCTCTACCAAAATTGTCTTAATAAATCAGCTCATTACTAGCCCTTACTTCATTCCAAACTGCCTCTACAAAAGAACACCGAACCAAACCGTGGAAAATACTTTCTCTTTCAGAATTGCACGGAGGGCAACATGGACTTGTACCCCTTTCCACTGAGATGAGACGTGGTAGACAACCTTATAACGCACTCCACAAAAAATTCATTACTTTAGATGGTGATATATGTAACATATCAGTCTCATATGGAGAAAATTTTGGATTTTAGTTCAATTTATAAGCTAAAATGTTATTATTGATTATTATTGATTGTGCCAATAAATTATGATCATTTCAGGGGTTTGTGGTGGCTTATCGTTACCCAAATTGGTTACAATTGGGTCAGTACTCTATAACTTATTTCTGATTTGAAATCGGGACGTGACCTTATTTTTGAAAGAAACTTGGGATTTGACCTGGATTGTTATGGTATCAGAATCGATTCTCGAAAATTTGATGCATCAAGTTGTCGTAGGTGGGGACACGATGGTTGGTGGTATTATTCCATAATGGACAGAGGTTCAGAGGTGGGGACACGAAGCGAATCGATATTGTCACACAATGATACTATCCACAATGGTTAGAGAGCAACGATCTTGAACCTATGGACTATCTGTTTTGGCGTGATTAGCACGTCAGAAGTGGGCATCTCAATCCCACATCGAGAAGATTTAGGACTTTACTTCAGTTTATAAGGCAAAGTACTACTACTAATTCTACCAACAAAACATAATTTTTTAGGGGCTTGTGATGGACTTATCGTTACCTAAATTGGCTGCATTTGGTCAAGTGTTATTTTGGATTCGGAAAGGGACTAGACCTTATTTTTTTAAAAAAAAACACGGGATTTGGCCCGGGTTGTCACAATGTACATGCAAGTTGTGATGCCCCCAAATTCAGGATCAGGAGTTGGTGCCGCTAAACAATTATAAGAAAATATAGCTCTGGATAAAACATAATTATACAAATGATCCCTCAAATTAAGGATTGATCACAAGTTATGGTAAAAAATAAGAATCTAAAATTTAAAAGTTATTACAATACAATCTTATGTTATCAGGATAACTTCGGAGAGAAGATATGCTAATAGCTCAAATGTCTGGACAAGTTTTGCAACAGATAATTCAGTTTTAGATACAAACTGCTAATATCTAATCTTTAGTTAGGTCCAAAACAACATCTGCCTATGCTGGGCTCTAATATCTTTATTGTGTAAAATGCCTTGTCACTCTCGTTTGGATAGTAAAATGTAAACAGTCATTCTCGAAATTAACTGAAAGGTTAGGAAATAATAAAACATGAATGAGTCAAAAACATTCAACAAGTGTATAGTAAAATAGGAATTCAATAAATCATTGATAAACTGAATTAATTTTTCCAACACAATTATAATATAGGTTTTCATCAAATTTTCAATAAACTTTTCAAACTTTTCACGTAGGATTGTGATAATACGCAACTGACTATAACCAATAATCAGTCGCGAAATATTCCCAAACAAAGCACACAACAATGTCTTAAAAACTTAATGGATCATACACACACGTTAGCCTATAATTATAATAAAGGGGGATCAACGCCCCGGTCAGTTATTTGCCAATCCCAAGAACAAGATATCAGAATGATCAACATTTCAAACATTTTTAAAACTCTCAATAAAATTGTTTTTGCAATATTAGTTCAAGAGTAACGTATTAAGGAACATCATTTTCAAATCATGGTATGAGGTATTACAGTATCATATAATTCTCAAAACATGGTAGCATAATAAAAATCGTCAGATATTGAATATTTAATGACGTATCATATATAAATATATTTTAAAAATATTAAAATATCTTAATAACTCAACCAAAAATGCGTAACATGAATACCCAACTTTGATTTAGATATTTCAGTGAGTAAAATTCACCAACACTTCTTAAATGAGTATTTTGGTTAAGTTTGATTAAAAAATGGGTATTATTCACCTTCATCCTCTATTATACATACTTGGTATTTACAATTTTAAATTATCATTTACTCATTTATTTTTATCTCATTTAGTCTTTTATAATATGTTTAGTCTGATTGTGTGTTCATATATTAGGAGAGAATATATCTTTATTATCGATAACTAAACACACAATCTCTCCTAATTTCATTGATGCACCTATTTCAGTTATCGATTCTAGGATTTTTTTGTACCGATTTATGTTTATTGAATATAACTTTCTTCTAAGTTTATGGTGATGCGTGTTTAGTTATTCAGTTGTAGAACTGGTGAATTTTGATAGTAGTTAAATTTATTTTGCAAGAAAATTGTATAAAGGTGACTTGTGAATTGTGATAAATGTGTTAATTATTGTGATTTAGTAATGTACAAAGGTGATTTGTGTTCATAGAGCTTTTGCTTTTTCAAATAAGATATTTCTCAACTGTTTGTAAATTTTTTGTAATTTAATTGTAAAAAGGTGATTTGGAGTATTAGCAAAGAATAGTTCATTATTGAAAGGTGTAACGTAGATTTAGGCTTGTGATATAGGTTGATTTGGTAATTTAGTCTTATATAAAGGTGATTTGTCTTCAATAAAATATTGTGATTTCTATTCTTGCAATAACTTTTTTTGGTGATTCAACTACAGAGAGTTAATTTCGTCTTGTAATCTTGTGGTATATGTTGATTTGGGTGACTGACGGTATGAAAAGGTGATTTGGCTTCATGTTACCACTTTTTTCTTTTTCTTTTTAGGTGATTTTTTTGATTTTCGTGAGTATTTTGGTTTTTTTGATGCTGTTTGATAGTAACTTCATATAATTATAATTTACTGATTATGTCTCCATAATTTTTGGAGTTCTAGTAGAATGAATGGATGTTGTGATTGATCCAATAATATTTATTAAAAGTTTTCCATGAGACTCCCCTTTAGAGCGAGATATGCAATATTGTATAATCAAAAGAGAAGAGGTGTTAGATTCTTATGATGAGTTGGGGTATTTGGAAGGCTAGAAACGAAACTGTATGGCAATAGAAAAGTCCTCAAGCCAACAATGTTTATGTTTCAACTATGCAGTACCTTGTGCATTGGAAGAACACTCAAGCTGTAACACACATTGCTCAATTCCCAAACATTTACGAAAGGGAGAGAGCTGTTAATTGGGTTAAGCCACATATGGAAACAATCAAGGTAACGGTTAATGCAGCGATGTTTGAGGATGTCTCTACATTTGGGTTTGGTTTGGTAGTAAGAGATGATACTGGAGACCTAATTCAAGCTCGTACCAATAAGAAGGGAGGGAGTGGTGACCCCTCTTATGGCTGAAGTTTTAGCAATTAAGGAGGCTTTGAGTTGGACTGATCACAAGTCGTGGCCTAAGATTGTTATTGAGTCTGAATACATAGTGATTATCCAGGCAATAAGAAGAAAATCGCTATGGTGTCTCAGGTAGGAATGATTGTGGAGGAGTGTCGAACTTTGTTTAGTAGTAAAAACAATGTGGAATTGTTATTTATTAGACGATTTGCTAATATGGTTACGCATAGCCTGACTAAAGCATCATATTCTATTCCAAATCTAGTTTTCAGTGGGAGGGATGTTCTTACTGAAGTTGAATCTTGTATTGTAAACGATTTGAACATGCAATAAATACCTTTTTGTGTAAAAAAACAACAGAAATGGTCAATTTACTACAAATTGCTAATCCCATTTTAAATTTGTCACAATTACCATTAAAAGTAGTTCGAATTATCTATCACATTCAAAAGTCACCACTTATTTATACAAATTAATAGTCCTATTCTTGTAGATCATCCATCATAATTTTAAATCATTATATTGAATAATACAAATTATTTGTCGCTGTAATATATAAATCACTCATCACCATTATTAAAATCATCATTTTTGAATTATAAATCAAATAATAATTTTTATAAATATTAAAACAATGATACTGCATATACAAAATTATTCAATAAATCCAAATAAAATCAAATTTTAACTCTACCAACTAGCCAAAGATTTATAAAGAAAATAAATTTTATTGTTTTTATAAAATTGCCTTTTGCTTATGTGCTCCCATGAGACTACTTCTGAGCTTTTATACTTCCTTTCTAATCAAATGAGGACTATCTAAATGCACCGATTTCATTATCACTAACTAAAGATTTTTTGCCAATGTTGTATGTTTTTCATATTCAATGCTTGCTTCGAACTCTATTATATTAGGGCTCTGCTTTCCTATGTTCGAGTTGCAATCTAGCATCATGTCCAATTCAAGCTTGATATAGTTTTCACAAATACAATATTATTCAAACCAAGGTCTAAATTGTCTTTCCACCGCACCAATAAGGTGTTTATATAGTCGTCCTACAACTAGTAACTAAATTTGGTTGCTGAATACATAGGCACATAGCCATAACACATGCTAGATTTAGTTGGTCGATAGATTCAAACATTTACACAAGGAAGAGATAATATTATCCAAACTAATAATTCAAAAAAAAAAAATTGAGTCACACATTCTATAGCACTGAGTAATTTGAAATACAATGCTAAAGTACACACCAATCACCGATTAAAATAACACTATTTCACTAATCTAATTTAAAACACCATTAGTGACATGAACTGCCAGTAACAACATACAAACCAATAATAAATATACACAAAATTTATATCAGATGTTTAAAACAAAAAATTCACAAATCACTACTAACACTAACATGCTTTTTTCTCAGATTCAATCTAAATATAAATGTAAACCATTCAAGAATCTATGATGGTCACAAATCACCAATAAAATATCACACATCAAGATTCTGACTAAAAAAATGAAGCAAATATGTGATACCACCATCACCCTATCTCATCTCGCATTACTACCACCACAACTATATCCATCTTTACTAACACCCCCAACGAGGGTACCCAATAACATAGTTTCTTGTAACACCCCCCAAATCTGGGGTCAGGAGATTTGGTCGTTACACAGAAATCCTTAAAATAAGTAGACACCCAAAATTGAAATATAACATCTGTGACCCTAACTACCAAGATCTTTTAAGGTTATAGGGCTAGAAACAAGAATCCAAATTCCATTAAATAAAAAGTATTCCTTCTTTACAACATTCTCTTTGATCAAATCTTAAACTGTTAGGTCCGATAAGATTGTAGAAGGGGGGTTGAATACAATCTTTACCTTTTTATCGAAATTTGTCCGTTAGATAATATTTTAGCAAAGACAAATTTGTGCGGAATTATTTAACACAATTTTTCAAGTTGAATATAACTGTATATTAACTTGATGTGGTGTTACAAAATCAGTATAACAACTTATCAAGATGTTAATAACTAATTATAAAATTTGACATGAACTTTTCTAATTTAGTTAATAATAATCAAGATAAGAACTAGGAAACTTAATTCGCTAGTAGTACAAGAATCGCAAATAGACAAGTTCTAGCGGATAGAATATTACAAAGATGAAGAACTTGAATTTCTGGGAATTGTTTAAGCTTTGGTGTTCTTGGTGTTCTTGAGAGAGAATTCTTTTCTGCTGAATATAATATTTTCTGCTTTGTTTCTTGGTTATGACTTAATCTGCTGTGTTCTGTTCTTTTGTATCAGTCATAAGTCTTGCTAGCTTTCTGTAGGATATTTAACTGCTCCAGCATGACTTAAACTGCTTCCAAGACTTAGTTTTTCTTCATTAAGACTTACACAAACCTCCATTAAGACATAAACCTGGTCGGTATGACTTAATAAAAATTCGGTAAGACTTAAAACAGCTGGCAGGAAGTCGGTATGACTTAATCAGGTCGGTAAGACATAATCCTGAATACTGTCGGTATGACTTAATTTAGGTCATACCGAATTTTTCTTCTCCAAGACATAATTCAACCTTCTTTCTTTAAGTCATATTGATCTATTTAATTAATTAATGATTAACTAATTCATATTTAATTGATACAATAATTAATTTAATAAATAAATTAACTAAACGATTTATATCAATTATAAATGAATTTAATTAAATCAATAAATAATTAATCTAATTCTTACAAACCGCTGAAGGTAGTAAAGAATTACCACTGACTTGTGTTGACGTTCGATGTACTGTCTGGTTCATGAACGACTAACTTCAATGATGCTTCTTCACTTTTGACTTTAGGTTGTGGTTTATTTCTTCTCTCAATTCTCTTGTACTGTAACTGACATTCAAACTATCACTCGAAAAATCTCTGTCACTGTTCAAATGAATCCATTCACTTTAATGCTATACTGGGGCTTAATCAGATAACTGAATCGTCTTCCAGTGTACGACATCAAAACTATAGATTTACTTTTCTTCTTTCTTCTGACAGATAATACTTCTTGAGATTCCTGTGACAGTTCATATGTATATTTACTTATTACAATTTGGTTTAAGTTGATTAGGATCCTCGAACTACAAATAGGCTGAGTCATATGCCTTTCAATCTCCCCCTATTTGTTTATTAGACAATAACAAGCAAATTCCTAGAACCTCAACTAATCCACTTAACCAAATGAAAGATAAAACTTTAAATACTAAGTAAATATGAAAAAAGTTCTGGTTTATATTTAACATTTGCCAGATTCAAACATGAAAAATAAATACAAGATAGATGATCCTCTAGACTGATCATATGATACAAATTCCCATCAAGATTTATCTAAGCTCTAAAGATATAACATGTAGAGCAATTCTTTTTCTTCAGTTGTCTTCCCTTCTGAATTCTCCTTCTTCTGGCTCATCTGTGACTTGAAGTTTCATGTGTAAATCAGAATCAACAAGACGTTCTCTTCTTGATGATAATCCTTGAGGTAAGACTAAAGGAATTCCAAGCTTCTTTCTCAGTTCACCTTGAAATTTCTTGTAATCTTTTATATTCGTTTGTGCATAGGATCGAATGTGATCTGCAGCTATTACCTTTTCTTCAGTCAAGAATCCATGATTTCTGAGAGCATATTCAGCATATACCAAGTGTTTTGCATGATGTTCATATAACTCATCTGTCTGAAGATTGATTGAATGAAGTACCTCTCCCTTAAGAAATTTTACTTGTGGAGGATCCTTAATCACTTCTGGTCCAGCTCTTTCAGCAAATTCTTTGAACTTCTCATGTAACAACACACTTAGCTCAGAAGATGTTCTCACCTTAGGCCTAAGTACCCAAATCTCTGTCAGCGATCTGTCATAAAAGAACTGAATAGATACTCTGAAAGTTCCAACTTTATGACAATCCACAAATATTACCAGCTCATCAGATTTGGGTTCAAATGCAGTAGTTATCTTGATGACTTCTACCTTTAAGGCCTTTATATACATATCATGAATTGGATTTGCCAGTTTGAATTCCTCGAGAATTTCTCCAAGACGACTATCTTCATAATCAGAACTCTGAGGTGAATCAATTGCTTTTTGAGCACGTTCCCATTTGTCACCGCTCTTTAGTCTGATATATGTCTTTCTCTTCTCAACATTTATAGCATGTAATCGTTGTAATGCTTGCTGTTCAGCTTTCTGAAGTTCTTCATTTCGTGCAATTTGCTCTAATGACTTTTGAAGCTTTTCTTCTCTCATTAGCAAATTAGCTTCCCTCTGAGCAAATAATTCTTCAGATTCTTTCTCTGCTTGTTGAGCTTCATATTCAGATGTCACTGGTCCTTCATCTTCCTAGTGACTAAGATCAGGTTCAGGAAGTTCTTCACCTTGATCAGGGAATTCAATATCAGCAAAAACATCGAAGTTATCCGGTTCAACCGTGTAATAATAACCTGTGTTCTTGTCTTGAATTTCTTCTTCAGTTTTTTCAACTACTTTCTTCCTCTTATCTCTCCTATCTTCCCTTTGGTCAGATTTTCCAGATTTTCCCTCTCCTCCCTCTCTTTCTTTAGTTTTATCTTGTGACCCATTTGATCTCTCCCCCTTAGTTGAGGAATCCTCTACAGATTTATCAGTTGCCCCAGCTTCAGGATCTTGTTCATCATCATCACCACCCTTACTTATAAAGAATTCAATTTCTTCATTTGTAGGTTTGCGACTTTGACTTACAAGATTAAACAGATGTCTTAACCCTTTAGCCTGGTGTGCATTTTGCTTTTCGATCTGGTCCAGACGAGAATCAGTAGATTTCTGATTGTGCTGTACCTCTGACTGTAGAGTGTCAACTTTCATGGAAATCTCAGAAATTAACATGTCTTGAGCAACAGTAATATCTCCAGAGTCATCAAGTGCCTTTTCATGAGAGAGTTCGAGAGAATCTATCTTCTTGGTGAAAGATGTCTTTAAGTAGTTTATCTCCTTCTTGATTCCAGCAAGCTGACTGTTGACAGAGGTGGATGAAGAAGATCACTCACTCACTTGTGCTCTAAGGAATTCTGTTTCAGCCTTGCTGACTGCAAGTTCTTTCTCTAAAGCAGCTATCTTTTCTAATAGTGAGAGAGTGTATGTGTCAGTGTGTGCGCTCACCTGACGTTCACTTTGAGATCCACTCACCTGAAGTGCATGTGTTTCACTCAATTTTATGGTATTCCTCACATCACTCCTCTCAGTTTCCTGAGCTGCTTCCAGATTTGTACCTGCAGTTAAAATCACCCTAGCCTCCTCTGGGAAGGTCAGTGGTGGTGCAATGGGAGTTCGCAAATCCCTGTCCTTAATCAATTCCACTTGTACATTTTGATTTGTAATCTGAATTGCTTCAGTAGTAGATTGATCAAGTTGTCTTCCACTTTCTTCAGTCGAAACTGTGAGTGGAAACTCCCTTGAGGGATCTAGGAATGTTTCTCCTAGGAGGGGAGATGATGGTTCCATTAAAGTTGGCAGGGAACCAAGATTTCCCTCAGAAGTCTGTGAAGACTCTTCTACTGTAACTATGGTAGGCACTGTTTCAGACTCTATGTGCTCTCCTGTCAATGTGTCCCTATTTGCATCATAATCTATTTGTTTTCCCATTGTTAGTAATAACAAAGGGGTTGTGCTTGACACATTACAGGATGCCATGGCCCTATGGCGAATTTCAATAGTATCATCCTGTTGAGAGGATGATCCTAGTAACTGTTGCATGGCCATATCAACATCCATATCTTGTTGAGAAGATACGGATGGGCTTACAGTTGCCTCTGAATCAGTTCTACTTTTCTTTTGTAGAGGCAGAGCTGTGGGTTCACTCATTATATTTCTTCTTTTCTTTGATCTTTGAAATGGAATTTTCTTTCTGGAGTGAAAGGTTTTAAGTGATGTTGATTCAGTGTTTGGCTCTATGACCGGGGTTAGAGATTGCGGTCTTACATCCCTTGGTCAGCCCTATCAACCACTTGGGTTCCAGAAATAGATTGAGAAGTAGAAATAGTTTGAGGAACAAAAGACAATACCTGGTCATCTGATTCTGCGATAGTCTCTGATAAGATAGGTTGATTTAATTCAGGTTCAGGAACAGATGCAGTTTCTTCCAATGGATGTTCAACAGCAAGTGCAGGTGGCTGAGGAACAATTTGCTGAGCAGGATCAACTTGTTGATTGCCTTGATCTTCATTATCAACATTTATGTTATCCACTGGTCGTTCAGGGTTTTGTTCAGGTTGTTCAGTTTCTGGTACAGGTTCAATGACAGGTAGTTGTATATAGTTTGACATGTATTGGGTGACAACTACAGGTATGTTTGTGAATTTAGGCTTGTTGCTGTACTCAGTGAACAATCTGGTAGTAGGTTTACCTGACGCCAGTGATTCTCCATTCAGGAATTGGGCTTGGTTTTCTAGTTCCACTAGATGATTAAAAATCAATGACAGGAATCTTGGATAATAGCATGATACTTTTTGTCCATTATCAAAATTCCTCTTTGCATTAATGATTCTTCTAACCATAGGAACACACAGTAGTCTACCAATATTAATTCTTCGATTATGTGCAACTGCATATCCAATATGCTGCAAGAAGGATGGTAATACCCCGAAGTTCCCTTTAGTAGTATTGGCAAAGACTCTAGCTAATGTGTCAAACAGATAGTCCCATTCCTGAACGAAGTTCTTTTTATTCCAGACAGTTTGATCAGGACTGTCTTGATAGAATACACCATTCAAAAAATTTATCAATTCTTGATCTGATGGTAACTCTTCGAAATTGTCAGTTGGAAAATTTAAGACCGTATTTATTGTATTTTCATTCACTGTGTACTGATTGTCTCCTACAGAGAAGACAAATGATCTGTTATCATTAGAAATGACAGCAGTAGTACACATGATTCGCAAAGGTTCAATTTTCAATGGAGCATCCAAGCTCAAAGCAGTGCGAACCAGTGAATTTTCATTTAAAAATCGAATCCACGGTCGAAAACGTTCAACTAAACATTTTTCTGGATCAAAATAACCTTTTAAATTATGTTTAATAATTTCAAATCGATAAGCCATTTTAATCAAGATTTAATTTCTTTGAAAATTTCAGATTTTACAAAATTATGATTTAAAAATTAATTTTTCGAGTTAATAATTAATTAAAAATTCGAAATAATTAACTTTTCTTCAAAAATTGTGAAAAATTCACACAATGATCCTTGTATACACACAAACACAGGTATATTTTTAGTTTTTGCAAAATCGAAGCCAAATGATCTAAAAAACAAATCGAATTTTCGATTTTCAATATCGTAATTTCCTTAAAACTGAACCAAATCTTGATTTTAAACCAACAAAATGATGAGAATCAGATGGGTAATCAGTTAATGTTCTCAAATTGATGATTGGTTGTGATTTCAGTCGAAAATTTGACAGAGTTTTTGTGTGTGTATGCGTGTGTATACGTATGTATCACTATAGTTCTCTAAGACTTAACTTGAGAGAAAGACTTAAACTAACATGACTAAAAACTACTAACTACTATATATACACTAACTGATTAAGACTTAAAATTAAAAATAAGACTTAAACTTTACATGTCTTAAAACGCTGAATAAGACTTAATAATAATAGAATAAGACTTAATTATATACTGGTAATTAAGACTTAATTCTATTAAGACCTATATGTACAAGACTTAATAACCGAATAAGACTTAATTTAAATTATAGACATAGACCTAATTTTAATAAATCTAATAAGACTTAACTGACAAGACTTAATTTAAAAACTCGAATAAGACCTAATGTTAACAAACTCGAGAATATGACTTAATCTAACAAAAACTCGGTAAGACTTAACCTGTTTAAGTCATACCGATTTTAAGTTAAGTCATATTGATAGTTTTTCCTAATTTTAAGTCATATTTACTTTAAACAAACATTAAAAACACAATAAAATATACAATTAACTTATAAAAATAATAAAAATATTATAGAAAATTAAACAAATAATAAAAATAATTATAAATACCATATGCTATCCTATTAACGAAAACAAATCAATATTAACAGGACAAACATTACAAAACTTATGATAAATTAATTACTAAAATAGAAATAAATATCCACAAATATTCTAAAAATACAGAAATATGAAGTATTAAATAATATGAATAAATAGAGTGAAAAATAACTAAACAAGCAAGAAAATCAGATGGTAAAATAATTATACAAGTGATTTCAAACAACAAATATTCACAGAATAATCACTTGCAAAATTATTAAAGATCAAATTTCAGATATTAACAGTATTAATTACTAGGACTGTTTAACATACCCAATTCACTAACAATTTTAGTGAATGAGGATTCATTAAGCGACTTAGTAAAAATATCTGCAGTTTGATCTCCAGAGCCTACAAATAGTAGTTGTACTGTACCATTCATTACATGCCCTCTTATAAAATGATACCTTATGTCAATGTGCTTTGTCCTTGAGTGCTGCACAGGATTGCTGGCGATTGCTATGGCACTTGTATTATCACATAAAATATGAATATTTTCCAATACAATGCCATAGTCCATTAATTGATTCCTAATCCATAAGATCTGAGCACAACAGCTTCCAGCAGCTATATATTCAGCTTCGGCTGTAGAGTTGGAAACTGTTTGCTGTTTCTTATTGAACCAGGATACCAATCTTCCACCTAGGTATTGACAACTCCCAGATGTACTTTTCCTGTCTACAACACTTCCTGCATAGTCAGAATCTGTATATCCAATTAAAGTAAAACCAGATTCATTAGGGTACCATATGCCTAAATTAAGCGTACCCTTTAGATATCTTAAGATTCTTTTGACAGCAGTGAGATGGATTTCTTTAGGGTTCGCTTGGAACCTTGCACACAAGCATGTGGCAAACATTATATCTGGTCTACTAGCAGTTAGGTAAAGCAATGAGCCAATCATACCTCTATAGCCTGTGATATCTACCTTGGCAGAACTTTCACATAAACCAATTTTGACAGCTATAGTTGATGGTGTCTTTGCTGATGAGCACTCCTCCATGTGATATTTCTTGAGGAGCTCCTTGATGTACTTGGATTGACAAATAAATATTCCATCTTGTCTCTGACTTATTTGTAATCCAAGAAAGAATTTCAGTTCTCCCATCATGCTCATTTCAAACCTACCCTGCATTAACTTAGAAAACTTCTTGCATAGAAGCTCATTAGTAGACCCAAATATAATATCGTCCACATAGACTTGGACTAGTATTATATCATTCTTATGTCTTTTAGTGAAGAGCGTTTTGTCTATGACACCTCTTATAAAACCATTTTCTAATAGAAATTCAGAGAGAGTGTCATACCATTTTCTTGGGGCTTGCTTAAGACCATAGATAGCTTTGTAAAGAAAGTAGACATAGTACAGATGATCTTGATCTTCAAAACCAGGGGGCTGTTCTACATACACTTCTTCATCTAGCTTACCATTCAGAAAGGCACTCTTGACATCCATTTGATAAACTTTGAATCTTGAATAGGATGCAAATGCCAAGAATATTCTGATGGCCTCAAGTCTTGCCACTGGAGCATAGGTCTCGTCATAATCAATGCCTTCAGCTTGAGAATAACCTTTAGCTACCAGTCTTGCTTTGTTTCTTATCACAGTTCCATCTTCATCTAGTTTGTTTCTGAATACCCATCTTGTGTCCACCACTTTTCTATCTTTAGGTCTGGGTACCAGCTTCCATACTTCTAGTTTCTTAAATTGATTGAGTTCATCTTGCATAGCAATCACCCAATCAGGATCAGATAGAGCTTCTTCTACTTTCTTAGGTTCCATGACAGACAAGAACCCAGAATAGTTACATTGATTCTGATAAGCTCTTCTTGTTTTCACACCAACATCTGGATCACCAAGAATCAGCTCAAAAGGATGAGCTCTATTCCAAACAGTTTGTCTGGGAAGAATTGATCTTGATGATTCGCCTTGATCTTCAGTATGATGTTGAGTATGACTTGTTGACCCTTCATTATCTCCCCCTGAGTTGTTGCCAGTTTGACTTGTTGATGGTTCAAGAGTATCAGTGGTGTCTTGAAAATTATCATTGTTTTCACCAGCATCACCTTGATCATTACCACCAACATTTGGATTATTATTATCAGCAACAACGTCAGGTTGATTGTCATCATCTGAATCTGAGTCTGACATATCATCAAACTTAAGCTTTTCAGATGGATCTTCATTTTGGATACTTGGGAGTTTTGTGTCATCAAATGTAACATTGACACTTTCCATAGTTTTCTGTTGATCAATAAGATACACCTTGTAGGCTCTTCTAGTATAACCAATAAATATTGCTTCATGTGCTTTTTCTTCAAATTTACCACCTTGATCATCTCCTTCTTTCAGCACAAAGCATTTTGTCCCAAATACATGGAAGTACTTGAGAGTTGGTTTCTTGTCATGTAGAGCTTCATATGGTGTCTTCATTAAGTCTTTATTGATAAGTGTTCGATTCTGGGTATAGCATGCAGTGTTGACAGCTTCAGCCCAAAAGCTCAATGGAAGCCTTGATTCACTTAGCATAGTACGTGCAGCTTCAATCAAGGTTCTATTCTTTCTTTCAAGTACCCCATTTTGCTGAGGAGTTCTTGGAGCCGAGTACTGTCTAGTTATACCCTTTTCAGTGCAAAAGTCATTCAGAACTGCATTCTTGAATTCAGTTCCGTTGTCTGACCTTATAGCTCTTACTGGACGATTAGAGTCCAGCTCAATTAACTTAATGTGATCAACTACCAGTTGTGGAGTTTCATCTTTTGAGTTCAGAAATAGTACCCATGTGAATTTTGAGAAATCATCAACAATCACTAAAGCATATCTTTTTCTTGACATGGACATCACACTAACTGGACCAAACAGATCCATATGGAGAAGTTGTAATGGTTCAGTTATTGATGATGTGTTAATGCTCCTGTGAGTTGCCCTTTTTAGCTTTCCTTTTTGACAAGCATCGCATAGACCTTCCTGAGTAAATTCAAACGAAGGTAAACCTCTCACCAATTCTCTTTTAACTAAAGAATTCATTGTTTTGAAGTTTAGGTGAGAAAGTTTCTTGTGCCATAACCAACTTTCATCAGTGGATGCCTTTGAATAAAAACATCTAATTTCTTCTGTACTTCCAGAGTTCATATTGGCTATGTACAAGTTTCCTTTTCTTACTCCAGTCAACTGCGGCCTTTCATTTCTCTTGTGTGATATTAGACAATTCTTCTTGTTGAAATGAACTTCATAACCTTTGTCACAGAATTGACTAATACTGAGCAAATTGTGCTCAAGGCCGTTCACAAAATAGACATCTTCAACGATAACATTTCCAGCTTCTAATCTGCCATATCCATCAGTTTTACCTTTGCTGTTATCTCCAAAGGTAACGACTGGGCCGGCCTTCTCCACCACATTTGTCAGCAGGGCTCTATCTCCGGTCATATGTCTTGAACATCCACTGTCCAGAATCCACATGACTCGATCAACCTGTTTTAAACCCTGCAATGACAAATTGGTTAGACTTTCTTCGGAACCCAATTTGATTGGGTCCGGAATACTTAAAGAATTGGCCTTTATCAGGCAAAGCAACACTTTTTATTTTAACAACATTTTCTTCAGGTACTGGACATTTAACCCTGTAAACAGCTTTAACTTGTTTTGGTTTCAGCTTGGGTAACCATGTCTTCACCATATCCTGAGAAGGACTTGAAGTCCTAGTCTTAGAATTAGGTGTTGTTACAGTCCTGGGTCTAACATGTTTATTTCTGCTCATATGCTGTCTAGGAACATTCTTATTAACACATGCATGATTACCGTTAAAGTAAGCAGACATTATATTAAAAGCACAAGACATGCAATTAACAGCATTGCATTTCTTATGAGTAGTATCAATAACAGGAATAGCATGCATGGTAGATATGTTGTTGCATTTATTCATGTTGTTACTTCTACTACTAGTTTTCAAGGAACTAGTAGACTCACCAACTCTTTCTGTTTTCTTAAACACAGACTTTCTATCTTCATCATTTTTAACAACTTGATTACTTTCTAAGACTACGCCATTAGCTAAATCCTCAATGCGCATCTCTTCCTTAATGATTAAAGATGTTGTATCCAAAGGTTCTGCTATGGATGTCTTAAAGAGTGGGTTACTAACACCCTTAAGCACTATTGGTATACCCCTTTCTACAGCACTGACACGATTAGGGGTAATAATGCTTTTTCGTCCAATAGCTTCATTATAATCAAACCCAATTCCTACGGTTTGATTAATAGCTTGTTGGTTAAACAACTCTTTAGCCACTTTACATGAATTAGAAGTAGCACTAACCCTTATTTCTAGCTCAGCTATTGTTTCACGTTGTTGAACCACTATCAACGCTAGAGACCTCTCAAGTTCTTTTAAAATTCTTATTTCTGATTTTTGTTTATCATGGCAATTTTGTACATCGTGTAATTCTGATAATTGATTACTAAGATCTGTATTTAACAAATTGATCCTTTCAATCTCTCTATTAGCACAACCTAGTGAATCACTAAGTTGATAAATATATTGACTTTCAGTACATGATACCTCAGATGAAGTACCACTGGAGTTATCAGATTTTGCCATCAGGGCAAGATTGCCATACTCTTCTTCTTCAGAGTCTGTATCATCCCAGCTCTTTCCAGCAGCCACATAGGCTTTACCTGTCTTCTTCTTCTCAGATCCAAGGTCTTTTCTTTGGTTTTGTTTTGGCTTCTGACATTCAGTAGCGAAATGTCCAAGTTCATTACAGTTGTAGCATCTAATTTTACTTCTTTCAACCGTTCCAGTTTTGTAACCTCCTCTATTACTTGAGGATGAAGAACCTCCTCTCTGGAACCTGTTATAGTTAGATTTGTACCTGAACTTGGGATTCTTCCTGAATCTGAAGTTACTGAATTTCCTTACCAACAAAGCCATGGACTCATCTTCCAACTGATCTAGCTCTTCTAACGAATAGAAGTCTCCTTCATCTGGACTAGCATTGGTTTGACCAACTTCAACTTCAAGCTTGCCACTGTCAACACTACAAGATTGAATAACCTTATCTTCCAATTCCTGTTTGTTCTCAACAATAAGAGCTGTAGAAGTATTGGCAACTCTTCCTTTTCCATAAATCTCCTTTTGTTGAGATTGTTCCAGTTCATAGGTTTTTAAAACGCCAAAGAGTCTTTCTACAGTAATTTCACTTAGATTCCTCGACTCTCTGATAGCTGTAATCCTATGTTCTAGATGAAAAGGCATTGACAGTAGAAATTTTCTGTTGATCTCTTTCTGAGTGTAGTACTTGCCATGCATCTGTAAATTGTTGACAAGTTTGTTATATCTTTCAAACACATCTTGAATACTTTCATTGGATGCTGATCGAAAGTGTTCATACTCAGATGTCAGAATTTCTAGTCGATTCTCCCTAACTTCCTCTGTTCCTTCATTCACAGTTTTAATGGTTTCCCACATTTGCTTTGCAGTCTTGCAGTTAATCACATGACTGTACATTACAGAGTCTAGAGAATCTATTAAGATCAGTCTTAAATTAATGTCAAGTCTAGCTTCCTCTCTTTCAACAAGAGTGTATTCAGAAGAATCTTTGTGTACAAACCTTGCAGGGGCAACAACTTTTCCATCAGTAACAACTTCAGGAATTAATCCAAAAGGTATTATTGGTCCTTCTGATAAGACTGTCATGTATTTAGGATTTGCAACCTCGAGGAACATTAACATTTTGTTCTTCCACATATCATAACTGTTTTTGTCATATATGGGAATTTTCACAGTTCCAACTTTAGAAGACATGATGAATTTTTTAAGAGAGTTAAAAAATTCGGGGATGATTTTTAATCGAGTAAAATGGGATCTTTGATTTGCGTATCAATCAATCGGTTCTGATACCAATTGTTAGGTCCGATAAGATTGTAGAAGGGGGGGTTGAATACAATCTTTACCTTTTTATCGAAATTTGTCCGTTAGATAATATTTTAGCAAAGACAAATTTGTGCGGAATTATTTAACACAATTTTTCAAGTTGAATATAATTGTATATTAATTTGATGTGGTGTTACAAAATCAGTATAACAACTTATCAAGATGTTAATAACCAATTAGAAAATTCGACATGAACTTTTCTAATTTAGTTAATAATAATCAAGATAAGAACTAGGAAACTTAATTCGCTAGTAGTACAAGAATCACAAATAGACAAGTTCTAGCGGATAGAATATTACAAAGATGAAGAACTTGAATTTCTGGGAATTGTTTAAGCTTTGGTGTTCTTGGTGTTCTTGAGAGAGAATTCTTTTCTGCTGAATATAATATTTTCTGCTCTGTTTCTTGGTTATGAATTAATCTGCTGTGTTCTGTTCTTTTGTATCAGTCATAAGTCTTGCTAGCTTTCTGTAGGATATTTAACTGCTCCAGCATGACTTAAACTGCTTCCAAGACTTAGTTTTTCTTCATTAAGACTTACACAAACCTCCATTAAGACATAAACCTGGTCGGTATGACTTAATAAAAATTCGGTAAGACTTAAAACAGCTGGCAGGAAGTCGGTATGACTTAATCAGGTCGGTAAGACATAATCTTGAATGGCTCGGTAAGACATAATCCTGAATACTGTCGGTATGACTTAATTTAGGTCATACCGAATTTTTCTTCTCCAAGACATAATCCAACCTTCTTTCTTTAAGTCATATTGATCTATTTAATTAATTTATGATTAACTAATTCATATTTAATTGATACAATAATTAATTTAATAAATAAATTAATTCTTCTAGAATTAATTCATTTAATTAAATCAACTAAATGATTTATATCAATTATAAATGAATTTAATTAAATCAATAAATAATTAATCTAATTCTTACAAACCACTGAAGGTAGTAAAGAATTACCACTGACTTGTGTTGACGTTCGATGTACTGTCTGGTTCATGAACGACTAACTTCAATGATGCTTCTTCACTTAGGTTGTGGTTTATTTCTTCTCTCAATTCTCTTGTACTGTAACTGACATTCAAACTATCACTCGAAAAATCTCTGTCACTGTTCAAATGAATCCATTCACTTCAATGCTATACTGGGGCTTGATCAGATAACTGAATCGTCTTCCAGTGTACAACATCAAAACTATAGATTGACTTTTCTTCTTTCTTCTGACAGATAATACTTCTTGAGATTCCTGTGACAGTTCATATGTATATTTACTTATTACAATTTGGTTTAAGTTGATTAGGATCCTCTAACTAGAAATAGGATGAGTCATATGCCTTTCATAAACCATTGGTGTAACTTTGATAAGAAGTACGCCAGGCCAACTAGTCTATTACATAATAATAATAAATATTAGAACTCAACTATATAAAATAAATCTTACACTAAATCCAGACATCCTACGCCAAGTCATCTTCGAAATAGCATCACGCTTCTTCTCTTTCTGAACTGTGCGGATAAGTCTCGCCAAACTACCTTATTGAAATGTTTGAATTTAAAACCGCAAGTATGAGCGAAAGAAGTGCTCAGCAAGCGTATAAAATTTTTGATATAAAACCAGGATAAGTGGGGCATAAAATCAACTGAAATGTAAAATAGTTTATAGAGAAAACTGAATCAGCAACTGTGATATAATTCAAACCATAACTGAAATCATTTGGCATGTAATAAAAATGAATCATCTGCCAACTCACAATATATAATAGCCATTCTGGCAATATGGATTGGATATATAAAACTGAAACATCATTGCCCCCTGATCAGGTTCAAAAGCAATGAGACCCTTTATACTACCACCGGTACATTTCTATACCCGTGTGTATAACCCGAATTTCATGAGGGTACCAAAATAGGTAAGTAATGTTAGCCTATAGGAAGATTGAATGGTTACCATATCCTCCTTAAATGTAGCTGGACCAACTACTTAACGTGGCCTCCTACGCTTTACTACTTTCCAATCCAATAAAGCAATTTCCGAATTCAACAGGAAATGCTTAGTTTTAAATACATGTCAGATCCCTATTATTTACTACGATAATAAGGATGTGAAAAGTTTATCTTAGACAATTCCCCACTTCAAGCGTACCAATATCAAGCAACTGTGTTTGCACAAAAATATTTAAGAACCACAAATAGCTCTGAACAATAACTATTTGTCATGACATGAATAAATGAAACAGAAAATAAAAATTGTTTATGATGATCAAGAAAATACTTGCCTCTAGTCCTTAGCTATTACGTGACGCCGAAGGAATACAACTATCTTATCCTTCTATCTCACGTCATCATGTCCTCTATTTTAATCATGCTTTGGTTTACGCTTTAGCGATTGCCACGAGTCTGATCTGTCGACATCGAGCCCGTGCGTCTACAATATCTCTGTCGGAAGAAAATAATTAGAAATATCCCCTTGGAACATAGATACTTTTCCGGTGTTAAAACACCTCACAATAAATCCAACAATCCACAAACAATGCTGCATACCTCTCCACCTTCTTCATTTAACATCTACTTATCTCCACCGACAAACCTAAGTCAATACTCACCAATTCATCCCCGTAAAAATATAAGTAATATGACAATCCTAGTCAATAAATCAAGAAAACGATGTCTACCCCTAACGAAATCTTATATTATAAACCATATAAACAACTACGCACACATTAAATATATATAAACGGTCAAGACTCGATTAATAGATAATTCTCAAAACAGTTATCTCATTCCCCGATAAAGAAACATAAATACCCAATTAATCCTCAAGACAATTAATCCTCGAGACAACAATTAATCCTCGAATTAAGTAAATAAACCTCGAGACAGCAACTATCATTGAAATAATTCATTAATCCTCGAGATACATCATTAATCCTCGAGACCACCACTTAACACATATATACATAAACAGTTAACACTCAAAACATGCCTACAAATCGTTGTAATCAAATAAGTTAAATAAATCTATATACAAGGGATTTTTAGAAAATTTCGGCATGAAGTATTCGTAAATAGGACTATCCACCTGTTTTTCAATTTCACAATTCAACTCTATATACACTACGAAAATAAAGCTGCCTCAACTTGCAGCAAACAATTAAGAAAAATAACTGCCCTGACTTGCAACACATAAGAATATAATACACATAGCTCGTAGATCAGATCATGAAAAGATTTCGATATTTTTTTTAAAAACAGAAAACGGTTCAAAACCCTAATCACCGGATATAACCGACTTATTAAAAAGGTTCGGTAAAAAGTTGACCCAAATTTAAAAGTTGAATTTGAACTTAAAACTATTTTTATAAGAACCGGATCATTTTTCTGATTCCAGAAATACTTTTCTCGTTAAAAACGGACAAACGGTTCAATTAATACGCAATTAATAAAAATAATTCAATTTATAATTAAATTAATTGAAATATTCAAATTAGTTATTTATTAATAAACTCGTAAAAATAACAAATCTTTTATAATAAAAAGATTTAAATTCAATTAAGTTAATTATATATTTAAATAATAATTAATTAATATAATTAATCAATTAATTAAATAATTAACTAACTAAATTTAATTTTTAGAAATGAAAATAATAATTCATAAAAGAATTGTGAATTTTAGAAATTTTTATAAAAATTTGATCCAAAAACAGTTTTCTGAAAAGTTTTACAGAAAAAACGGATCAAACAGCACTATTCATCACCATCTCCATACATTCATCATCAAGAACACCAAGAACACTCAACCACCATTAATGGAGGTTCGGTGGAATCTGGAAATTTTCTGGCGACCGAAACAAACTCTTGTGAGACCGTTCAAAGCTCAAAAACACACCAAAACGCATGGGTTTTTACTGGTTCATGTGCCAAATTCACTCCACAATCAAATTAACACGACAACACGATCCAATAATCATCAGAAGTTAAAATCCGGTCAAAAATCAAACTAACTCCGGCTAAAAACTCAAAATCGTCCAAAACTCAACCAAACTCAACGTTCTTTATATCAAGAATTTAGAACACGTACAAACTACTCTTAGCAACCAATATTACAAACAAGACGAAATATTGTTTCAAAAATTTGGTTAAAACTAACAAACTTGAATATCATAATCTGGCATTAGAACAATCAAATTAAACACATAGATATGATCCTTAGGACCTGCAGAAGCTATATGAATCATCAAATTAACTGGAAAATTTCAGAATCAAAAAGCCCTAATTTGACTCAAGAACCCTAGAATTCGAATTGACAAAACTAGCAATAGAACTATGAAATTGAACATGGAATTGAACTCCTGGCATCAATATAAAGCTATACAAACAATCAATTCAACCAGAAAATCTAAGAATCAAAAAGCCCCAAATTTCATAAAGAACCCTAATTTTGCAGATTCAAAGAAAAATTTGTAGAAAATCAGAAATTTACCCTTCGCGAAAACTGAATACATAATATGAAACTAGATGTTGAGAGCTTCGATTCGAGTACAAGAACAACAAAATCTGATATCAGAATCACCCTCAAAATTGGATTTGATCCTCAAGAAGAGGAGAGAGAAAATATATTTTCATATTTATTTATTTATATATATAAAAACTAATTTTTATGATTTATTAATAAATAAAAAAAATCAGATTCCTATTTATATAATTCAAAAATTAATACCCCAAAAATATTTTTAACCCCTAATTAAATTATTGAGCCTTAAAAATAATTTTTATGGGATAAAAATGAAATTTTTTTATTTTTAAACAAATATAATATAAATGTCAAAATTTCCCAGAAATTATGAATATTACAAAAATTACAAAATAATACATTTTTAAATATTCTATCATTATATAAAAATAATTTTATCAAAAACAAGGCTTCGTATTCAGTACGTGGGCTTGATCTGGAAATTAAAATACGAAATAACGGTATTCTAAAAATATAAAAATTACGGAAAAATAGAATAAAATATTCTATGCTACACAGAAGTCACATAACACATACGGAATAATTTTCCTATTTAATAAAAATAATAACGCGTTTAAATACGAGAAAATTATCAAAATACTCATATTTGAGCATGTCTGGTCCTATTTATTGACGGGACACGTTAAATCGTGTACCGTGAGATGAGGGGTAATACGGTATTTCGTCTTCCGTAACAGTGCATGATACGATAAACGGTGTAACGTGTTCTGTGTAACACGGTGTACTGTGTATCGTGTTAGGCGGGTGCGCAGCACAAACACGGTACACGCTCTTCCGTATCATGCATAACACGGAAGACCGTGTTCCGTATCCAGCTAATACGGTAGACCATGTAACGTATTCAGCTAATACGGAGGCCGAAACTCCGTATCCCGTCGGTATTTCGGGCCATTTTTTCTAGAATCAGTATTTTGGGCCACTTGATCCCAAAAATGATTATTTTGGGCCATCACCCTTTAAATGCATTAAAAAGAAACTAAAACACAATAAAATGAACTAAAAATATATTTTAATATAATAAATTACAAATAATTTTCCCGGTCGTTACATTTCTCACAGACACTTTCACGATTTCACCAACTATATGAAAGGCATATGACTCAGCCTATTTGTAGTTAGAGGATCCTAATCAACTTAAACCAAATTGTAATAAGTAAATATACATATGAACTGTCACAGGAATCTCAAGAAGTATTATCTGTCAGAAGAAAGAAGAAAAGTCAATCTATAGTTTTGATGTCATACACTGGAAGACGATTCAGTTATCTGATCAAGCCCCAGTACAGCATTGAAGTTAATGGATTCATTTGAACAGTGACAGAGATTTTTCAAGTGATAGTTTGAAGATCAGTTACAATACAAGAGAATTGAGAGAAGAAATAAACCACAACCTAAAGTCAAAAGTGAAGAAGCGTCATTGAAGTTAGTCGTTCATGAACTAGACAGTACATCGAACGTCAACACAAATCAGTGGTAATTCTTTACTACCTTTAGTGGTTTGTAAGAATTAAATTAATTATTTATTGATTTAATTAAATTCATTTATAATTGATATAAATTAATTTAGTTGATTTTATTAAATGAATTAATTCTGAAAGAATTAATTTATTAATTAAATTAATTATTGTATCAATTAAATATGAATTAGTTAAAACATTAACTAATTAATTGGATCAATAAGACTTAAAGTAAGAAAATTGATTAAGTCTTGGAGGAGGTAAAATTCGGTAAGACTTAATTTAAGTCTTACTGACTGAAGCCTTTTCAGGATTAAGTCTTACCGACCTGATTTAAGTCCTACCGACCTCTGCCAGCTGTTATAAGTCTTACCGAAATTCTGGTAAGTCTTACCGACACATTTTAGGTCTTAATGGAGGTTTGTGTAAGTCTTAATGAAGGAAAATCAAGTCTTGGAAGCTGTTTAAGTCATGCTGGAGCATTTAAATATCCTACAGAAAGCCAGCAAGACCTGTTGTTGATATAAAAGATCAGAATAGACCAGATTAAGTCATAACGAAGAAAATACAGCAGAAAACATATCATCAAGACCAGAATTCTCTCTCTCAAGAACACCAAGAACACCAAAGCTTAAACAATTCCCAGAAAATCAAGTTCTTCATCTTTGTGATATTCTATCCGATAGAACTTGTTTATTTGTGATTCTTGTACTACTAGCGAATTAAGTTTCCTAGTTCTTATCTTGATTATTATTAACTAAATTAGAAAAGTTCATGTCGAATTTTCTAATTAGTTATTAACATCTTGATAAGTTGTTATACTGATTTTGTAACACCACATCAAGTTAATATACAGTTATATTCAACTTGAAAAATTGTGTTAAATATTTCCGCAGATAAATTTGTCTTTATCAAATTTAATTTAAAGGACAAATTTCGATAAAAAGGTAAAGATTGTATTCAACCCCCCCTTCTACAATCTTATCGGACCTAACAATTGGTATCAGAGCAGATTGATTGATACACAAATCATCGATCCCATTTTACTCGATTAAAAATCATCCCCGAATTTTTTAACTCTCTTAAAAAATTCATCATGTCTTCTAAAGTCGGAACTGTGAAAATTCCCATATATGACAAAAACAGTTATGACATGTGGAAGAACAAAATGTTAATGTTCCTCGAGGTTGCAAATCCTAAATACATGAAAGTCTTATCAGAAGGACCAATAATACCTTTTGGATTAACTCCTGAAGTTGTTACTGATGGAAAAGTTGTTACCCCTGCAAAGCTTGTACAAAAAGATTCTTCTGAATTCACTCTTGCTGAAAGAGAGGAAGCTGGACTTGACATTAATTTAAGACTGATTTTAATAGATTCTCTAGACTCTGTGATGTACAGTCATGTGATTAACTGCAAGACAGCAAAGCACATGTGGGAAACCATTGAAACTGTGAATGAAGGAACAGAGGAAGTTAGGGAGAATCGTCTAGAAATTCTGACATCTGAGTATGAACACTTTCGATCAGCATACAATGAAAGTATTCAAGATGTGTTTGAAAGATATAACAAACTTGTCAATAATTTACAGATGCATGGCAAGTACTACACTCAGAAAGAGGTCAACAGAAAATTTCTACTGTCAATGCCTGTTCATCTAGAACATAGAATTACAGCTATCAGAGAGTCAAGGAATCTAAGTGAAATTACTGTAGAAAGACTCTTTGGTGTTTTAAGAACCTATGAACTGGAACAATCTCAACAAAAGGAGATTTATGGAAAAGGAAGAGTTGCTAATACTTCTACAGCTCTTATTGTTGAGAACAAACAGGAAGTGGAAGATAAGGTTATTCAACCTTGTAATGTTGACAGTGGTAAGCTGGAAGTTGAAGTTGGTCAAACGAATGCTAGTCCAGATGAAGGAGACTTCTATTCGTTAGAAGAGCTAGATCAGTTGGAAGATGAGTCCATGGATTTGTTGGTAAGGAAATTCAGCAACTTCAGATTCAGGAAGAATCCCAAGTTCAGGTACAAATCTAACTACAACAGGTTTCAGAGAGGTGGTTCTTCATCCTCAAGTAACAGAGGAGGTTACAAAACTGGAACAGTTGAAAGAAGTAAAATTAGATGCTACAACTGTAATGAACTTGGACATTTTGCTACTGAATGTCAGAAGCCAAAACAAAACCAAAGAAAAGACTTTGGATCTGAGAAGAAGAAGACAGGTAGAGCCTATGTGGCTGCTGGAAAGAGTTGGGATGATACAGACTCTGAAGATGAAGAGTATGGCAATCTTGCACTGATGGCAAAATTTGATAACTCCAGTGGTACATCATCTGAGGTATCATGTACTGAAAGTCAATATATTTATCAACTTACTGATACACTGGGTAATGCTAATAGAGAGATTGAAAGGATCAATTTGTTAAATACAGATCTTAGAAATCAATTATCAGAATTACATGATGTACAAAATTGCCATGTTATACAAAAATCAGAAATAAAATGCTAAAAGAACTTGAGAGGTCTCTAGCAGAGATAGTGGTTCAACAACGTGAAACAATAGCTGAACTAGAAATAAGAGTCAGTGCTACTTCTAATTCATGTAAAATAGCTAAAGAGTTGTTTAACCAACAAGCTATTAATCAAACTGTAGGAATTGGGTTTGATTATAATGAAGCTATTGGACGGAAAAGCATTATTACCCCTAATCGTGTCAGTGCTATACATAGGGGTATACCATCAGTGCTTAAGAGTGTTAGTAACCCACTCTTTAAGACATCCATAGCAGAACCTTTGGATACATCATCTTTAATCATTAAGGAAGAGATGCGCATTGAGGATGTAGCTAATGGCGTAGTCTTAGAAAGTAATCAAGTTGTTAAAAATGATAAAGATAGAAAGATTGTGTTTGTAAAAGCAGAAAGAGTTGGTGAGTCTACTAGTTCATTGAAAACTAGTAGCAGAAGTAACAACATGAGTAAATGCAATAACATATCTACCATGCATGCTATTCCTGTTATTGATACTGCTCATAAGAAATGCGATGCTGTTAATTGCATGTCTTGTGCTTTTAATATAATGTCTGCTTCCTTTAATAGTAATCATGCATGTGTTGATAAGAATGCTCCTAGACAGCAAATGAGCAGAAATATACATGTAAGATCCAGGACTGAAAAATCACCTAATTCTAAGATTAGGACCCCAAGTCCTTCTCAGGATATGGTGAAGACATGGTTACCCAATCTGAAACCAAAACAAGTTAAAGCTGTTTACAGGGTTAAATGTCCAGTACCTAAAGAAAATGTTGTTAAAATAAAAAGTGTTGCTTTGCCTGATAAAGGTCAATTCTTTAAGTACTCCGGACCCAATCAAATTTGGGTTCCGAAGAAAGTCTAACCAATTTGTCATTGCAGGGTTTGAAACAGGTTGAACGAGTCATGTGGATTCTGGACAGTGGATGTTCAAGGCATATGACCGGAGATAGAGCCCTGCTGACAAATGTGGTGGAGAAGGCCGGCCCAGTCGTTACCTTTGGAGATAACAGCAAAGGTAAAACTGATGGATATGGTAGATTAGAAGCTGGAAATGTTATCGTTGAAGATGTCTCTTTTGTGAACGGCCTTGAGCACAATTTGCTCAGTATTAGTCAATTCTGTGACAAAGGTTATGAAGTTCATTTCAACAAGAAGAATTGTTTAATATCACACAAGAGAAATGAAAGGCCGCAGTTGACTGTAGTAAGAAAAGGAAACTTGTACATAGCCAATATGAACTCTGGAAGCACAGAAGAAATTAGATGTTTTTATTCAAAGGCATCCACTGATGAAAGTTGGTTATGGAACAAGAAACTTTCTCACCTAAACTTCAAAACAATGAATTCTTTAGTTAAAAGAGAATTGGTGAGAGGTTTACCTTCGTTTGAATTTACTCAGGAAGGTCTATGCGATGCTTGTCAAAAAGGAAAGCTAAAAAGGGCAACTCACAGGAGCAGTTCAGTAAGAGCTATAAGGTCAGACAACGGAACTGAGTTCAAGAATGCAGTTCTGAATGACTTTTGCATTGAAAAAGGTATAACTAGACAGTACTCGGCTCCCAGAACTCCTCAGCAAAATGGGGTAGTTGAAAGAAAGAATAGAACCTTGATTGAAGCTGCACGTACAATGCTAAGTGAATCAAGGCTTCCATTGAGCTTTTGGGCTGAAGCTGTCAACACTGCATGCTATACCCAGAATTGAACACTTATCAATAAAGACTTAATGAAGACACCTTATGAAGCTCTACATGACAAGAAACCAACTCTCAAGTACTTCCATGTATTTGGGACAAAATGCTTTGTGCTGAAAGAAGGAGATGATCAAGGTGGTAAATTTGAAGAAAAAGCACATGAAGCAATATTTATTGGTTATACTAGAAGAGCCTACAAGGTGTATCTTATTGATCAACAGAAAACTTTGGAAAGTGTCAATGTTACATTTGATGACACAAAACTCCCAAATATCCAAAATGAAGATCCATCTGAAAAGCTTAAGTTTGATGATATGTCAGACTCAGATTCAGATGATGACAATCAACCTGACGTTGTTGCTGATAATAATAATCCAAATGTTGGTGGTAATGATCAAGGTGATGCTGGTGAAAACAATGATAATTTTCAAGACACCACTGATACTCTTGAACCATCAACAAGTCAAACTGGCAACAACTCAGGGGGAGATAATGAAGGGTCAACAAGTCATATTCAACATCATACTGAAGAACAAGGCGAATCGTCAAGATCAATTCTTCCCAGACAAACTGTTTGGAATAGAGCTCATCCTTTTGAGCTGATTCTTGGTGATCCAGATGTTGGTGTGAAAACAAGAAGAGCTTATCAGAATCAATGTAATTATTCTGGGTTCCTGTCTGTCATGGAACCTAAGAAAGTAGAAGAAGCTCTATCTGATCCTGATTGGGTGATTGCTATGCAAGATGAACTCAATCAATTTAAACAACTAGAAGTATGGAAGCTGGTACCCAGACCTAAAGATAGAAAAGTGGTGGACACAAGATGGGTATTCAGAAACAAACTAGATGAAGATGGCACGGTGATAAGAAACAAAGCAAGACTGGTAGCTAAAGGTTATTCTCAAGCTGAAGGCATTGATTATGACGAGACCTATGCTCCAGTGGCAAGACTTGAGGCCATCAGAATATTCTTGGCATATGCATCCTATTCAAGATTCAAAGTTTATCAAATGGATGTCAAGAGTTCCTTTCTGAATGGTAAGCTAGATGAAGAAGTGTATGTAGAACAGCCTCCTGGTTTTGAAGATCAAAATCATCTGGACTATGTCTACTTTCTTTACAAAGCCATCTATGGTCTTAAGCAAGCCCCAAGAAAATGGTATGACACTCTTTCTGAATTTCTATTAGAAAATGGTTTTATAAGAGGTGTCATAGACAAAACGCTCTTCACTAAAAGACATAAGAATGATATAATACTAGTCCAAGTCTATGTGGACGATATTATATTTGGGTCTACTAATGAGCTTCTGTGCAAGAAGTTTTCTAAGTTAATGCAGGGTAGGTTTGAAATGAGCATGATGGGAGAACTGAAATTCTTTCTTGGATTACAAATAAGTCAGAGACAAGATAGAATATTTATTTGTCAATCTAAGTACATCAAGGAGCTCCTCAAGAAATATCACATGGAGGAGTGCTCATCAGCAAAGACACCATCAACTATAGCTGTCAAAATTGGTTTATGTGAAAGTTCTGCCAAGGTAGATATCACAGGCTATAGAGGTATGATTGGCTCATTGCTTTACCTAACTGCTAGTAGACCAGATATAATGTTTGCCACATGCTTGTGTGCAAGGTTCCAAGCGAACCCTAAAGAAATCCATCTCACTGCTGTCAAAAGAATCTTAAGATATCTAAAGGGTACGCCTAATTTAGGCATCTGGTACCCTAATGAATCTGGTTTTACTTTAATTGGATATACAGATTCTGACTATGCAGGAAGTGTTGTAGACAGGAAAAGTACATCTGGGAGTTGTCAATACCTAGGTGGAAGGTTGGTATCCTGGTTCAGTAAGAAACAGCAAACAGTTTCCAACTCTACAGCCGAAGCTGAATATATAGCTGCTGGAAGCTGTTGTGCTCAGATCTTATGGATAAGGAATCAATTAATGGACTATGGCATTGTATTGGAAAATATTCCTATTTTATGTGATAATACAAGTGCCATAGCAATCGCAAGCAATCCTGTGCAGCACTCAAGGACAAAGCACATTGACATAAGGTATCATTTTATAAGAGAGCATGTAATGAATGGTACAGTGGAACTACTATTTGTAGGATCTGGAGATCAAACTGCAGATATTTTTACTAAGTCGCTTAATGAATCCTCATTCACTAGAATTGTTAGTGAATTGGGTATGTTAAACAGTCCTACTAATTAATAATGTTAATATCTGAAATTTGATCTTTAATAATTTTACAAGTGATTATTCTGTGAATATTTGTTGTTTGAAATCACTTGTATAATTATTTTACCATCTGATTTTCTTGTTTGTTTAATTATGTTTCACTTTGTTTATTCATATTATTTAATATTTCATACTTCTATATTTTTAGAATATTTGTAAATATTAATTTCTATTTTATTAATTAATTTATCATATGTTTTGTAATGTTTGTCCTGTTAATATTGCTTTGTTTTCGTTAATAGGTTAGCATATGGTATGTATAATTATTTTTATTATTTGTTTAATTTTATATAATATTTTTATTATTTTTTATAAGTTAATTGTATATTTTATAGTGTTTTTAATGTTTATTTAAAGTTAATATGACTTAAAAA
This sequence comes from Saposhnikovia divaricata, assembly GCA_036435485.1. Lineage (NCBI taxonomy): Eukaryota > Viridiplantae > Streptophyta > Magnoliopsida > Apiales > Apiaceae > Saposhnikovia > Saposhnikovia divaricata. The sequence goes on along the minus strand of CM071594.1, from coordinate 44,357,500 downwards.
TAGGAAAAACAGTCAATATGACTTAATTTAAAATCGGTATGACTTAAACAGGTTAAGTCTTACCGAGATTTTAAATTTAAGTCATATTCGCAGGTTAGTATATATTAAGTCTTAATCACCTGTTTTTAAGTTAAGTCTTATTCTCCTGTTTTTAGATTAAGTCTTATTCACATTAAGTCTTATTCATCTTAATTTTTATTAGTTTAGTCTTATTCAAGTTTTTAGTTTAAGTCTTTTCAGTAATTTTTTAATTTAAGTCTTATTCATAACAGTTAGGTATGTCTTGTTAATATTAAGTCATATTCGAGTATATATACATAATCATTTATGTCTTAATGTTAGTTTTAAGTCTTATTCGATCTACTAGTATATATATATCAGTTAGGTTGTTTTAAGTCTTAATTTATTTTAAGTCTCTATCAAGTTAAGTCTTATAGAACCTCTGAGATACACACATATATACACACGTATATACACGAGTTCATGCCCATTTTTCGTCACGATTCTTGCTGATAATCACGAATTGATTACATAACTCGATTCCTTGGTTGATTATCTACATTTTGATTGTTTAGAATCGAGTTTTCATCCGTTTTTGAAGAATTTTTGTTCTAAAAATTTCGAAAATTCGATCTGTTTTTCAGAAAAATTGGCTTTGATTCTTGAAAAACTAAAAATACATGTGTGTTTGTGTGTGTAAGGAGATCATTGTGTGAATTTTTCAGAATTTTTGAAGAACTTTTAATTTTTTCGAATTTTTAATTAATTATTAATTCGAAAAATTAAATTTTAAATTAAAAAATTTGTAAAATCTGAAATTTTCAAGGAAATTAAATCTTGATTAAAATGGCTGATCGATTTGAAATTATTAAACATAATTTAATCGGTTATTTTGATCCAGAAAAATGTTCAGTTGAACGTTTTCGACCGTGGATTTGGTTTTTAAATGAAAATTCACTGGTTCGCAATGCTTTGAGATTGGATGCTCCTCTGAAGATTGAACCTTTGCGAATCATGTGTACTACTGCTGTCATTTCTAATGATAACAGATCTTTTGTCTTCTCTGTAGGAGATAATCAGTACACAGTGAATGAAAATACAATAAATACGGTCTTAAATTTTCCAACTGACAATTTCGAAGAATTACCATCAGATCAAGAAATGATAAATTTTTTAAATGGTGTATTCTATCAAGACAGTCCTGATCAAACTGTCTGGAATAAAAAGAACTTCGTTCAGGAATGGGATTATCTGTTTGACACACTAGGTAGAGTCTTTGCCAACACTACAAAAGGGAACTTCGGGGTATTACCATCCTTCTTGCAGCATATTGGATATGCAGTTGCAAACAACCGAAGGATTAATATTGGCAGACTACTATGTGTTCCGATGGTTAGAAGAATCATTAATGCAAAGAAGAATTTTGATAATGGACATAAAGTTTCATGTTATTATCCAAGATTCTTCTCATTGATTTTTAATCATCTTGTGGAACTAGAAAACCAAGCCCAATTTCTGAATGGAGAGTCACTGGCATCAGGTAAACCTACTACCAGATTGTTCACTGAGTACAGCAACAAGCCAAAATTCAGAAATATACCTGTAGTTGTCACCCAATATATGTCAAACTATATACAACTACCTGTTATTGAACCTGTACCAGAACCTGAACAACCAGAACAAAACCCTGAACCACCAGTGGAAAACATACTTGTTGATAATGAAAATCAAGGCAATCAACAAGTTGAACCTGCTCAGCAAATTGTTCATCAGCCAGCTGCTCTTGCTGTTGAACATCCAGTGCAAGAAACTGCATCTGTCCCTGAACCTGAATTGGATCAACCCATCTTATCAGAGACTGTTGCGGAATCAGCTGACCAGGTATTGCCTTCTGTTCCTCAAACTATTGCTTCTCAATCTATTTCTGGAACCCAAGTGGTTGGTAGGTCTGACCAAGGGGCTGTAGTACCACAACCTCTAACCAAGGTCGTAGAGCCAAACACTCAACCACCAAAACTCATATCTTTTCACTCCAGAAAGAAATTGCAAGTAAAAAGAAGTCGAATCAGTAGTGGCAGTATGAGTGAACCCACAGCTCTGCCTCTAGAAAAGAAAAGTAGAACTCAACCTGAGGCAATTGTAAGCCCGTCTGTATCCTCCCAAAAGGATATGGAAATTGATATGGCCGTTACACAGTTACTAGAATCATCTTCTCAACAGGATGATTCTATTGAAATTCGCCATAGGGTCGTGGCACCTTGTAGTGAGTCAAGCACACCTCCTCTATTACTCACAATGGGGGAAGACATACCTTTAAATGAGTCTCAGGACACACTGCAAGGAGAGCACGTAGAAAATGTGACAGTGCCTACCATAGTTACGGTAGAAGAGTCTTCACAGGCTTTAGAGGGAAATCTTGGTTCTCAGCCAACTTTAATAGAACCATCATCTCCCCTCCCAGGACAAACACTCCTGGCTCCCACAAGGGATTTTCCACTCGTAGTTTCGACTGGAGAAGGTGGAAGGCAACTTGATCAATCTACTACTGAAGCAATTCAGTCAACAATTTCAAATGTTCAAGTAGATTTGATTAAGGACAGGGATTTGCGAACTCCCATTGCACCACCACTGACCTTCCCAGAGGAGGCTAGGGTGATTTTACATGCAGGTACAAATCTGGAAGCAGCTAAGGAATCTGAGAGGAGTGATGTGAGGAATACCATAAAATTGAGTGAAACACATGCACTTCAGGTGAGTGGATCTCAAAGTGAACGTCAGGTGAGCGCACACACTGACACATATACTCTCTCATTATTAGAAAAGATAAATGCTTTAGAGAAAGAACTTGCAGTCAGCAAGGCTGAAACAGAAATTCTTAGAGCACAAGTGGGTGAGCGATCTTCTACATCCACCTCTGTCAACAGTCAGCTTGCTGTAATGAAGAAGGACATAAACTACTTAAAGACATCATTCACCAAGAAGATAGAATCTCTCGAACTCTCTCATGAAAAGGCACTTGATGACTCTGGAGATATTACTGTTGCTCAAGACATGTTAATTTCTGAGATTTCCTTGAAAGTTGATAATCTACAGTCAGAGGTACAGCACAATCAAGAATCTACTGATTCTCGTCTGGACCAGATCGAAAAGCAAAATGCACACCAGGCTAAAGGGTTAAGACATTTGTTTAATCTTGTAAGTCAAAGTCGCAAACCTACAAATGAAGAAATTGAATTCTTTACAAGTAAGGGTGGTGATGATGATGAACAGGATCCTGAAGCTGGGGCAACTGATAAGTCTGTAGAGGATTCCTCAACTAAGGGGGAGAAATCAAAGGGGTCACAAGATAAAACTACTAAAGAAAGAGAGGGAGGAGAAGGAAAATCTGGTAAATCTGACCAAGGTGAAGATAAGAGGAAGAAAGTAGTTGAACAAACTGAAGAAGATATTCAAGACAAGAACACAGGTTATTATTACACGGGTGAACCGGATAACTTCGATGTTTTTGCTGATCTTGAATTCCCTGATCAAGGTGAAGAACTTCCTGAACCTGATCTTAGTCACTGGGAAGATGAAGGACCAGTGATATCTGAATTTGAAGCTCAACAAGCTGAGAAAGAATCTGAAGAATTATTTGCTCAAAGGGAAGCTAATTTGCAACTGAGAGAACAAAAACTTCAAAAATCTCTAGAGCAAATTGCACGAAATGAAGAACTTCAGAAAGCTGAACAGCAAGCATTACAAAGACTACATGCTATAAATGTTGAGAAGAGAAAAACATACATCAGACTAAAGAGTGGTGACAAATGGGAACGTGCTCAAAGAGCAATTGATTCACCTCAGAGTTCTGATTATGAAGATCGTCGTCTTGGACAAATTCTCGAAGAATTCAAACTGGCAAATCCAATTCACGAAATGTATATAAAGGCCTTACAGGTAGAAGTCATCAGGATAACTACTGCATTTGAACCCAAATCTGATGAGCTAGTAATATTTGTAGATTGTCATAAAGTTGGAACATTCAGAGTATCTATTCAGTTCTTTTATGACAGATCACTGACAGAGATATGGGTACTTAGGCCTAAGGTAAGAACATCTTCTGAGCTAGGTGTATTGTTACATGAAAAGTTCAAAGAATTTGCTGAAAGAGCTGGACCTGAAGTGATTAAGGAACCTCCACAAGTAAAATTTCTTAAGGGAGAGGTACTTCACACAATCAATCTTCAGACAGATGAGCTATACGAACATCATGCAAAGCACTTGGTATATGCTGAATATGCTCTCAGAAATCATGGATACTTGACTGAAGAAAAGGTAATAGCTGCAGATCACATCCGTTCCTATGCACAAACGAACATAAAAGATTACAAGAAATTTCAAGGTGAACTGAGAAAGAAGCTTGGAATTCCTTTAGTCTTACCTCAAGGATTGTCATCTAGAAGAGAACGTCTTGTTGATTCTGATCTACATATGAAACTTCAAGTCACAGATGAGCCAGAAGAAGGAGAATTCAGAAGGGAAGACAATTGAAGATAAAGAATTGCTCTACATGTTATATCTTTGGAGCCTAGATAAATCTTGATAGGAATTTATATCATATGATCAGTCTAGAGGATCATCTATCTTGTATTTATCTTTCATGTTTGAATCTGGCAAATGTTAAATATAAACCAGAACGTTTTTTTTATATTTACTTAGTATTTAAAGTTTTATCTTTCATTTGGTTAAGTTGGATTAGTTGAGGTATCCTCTAGGAATTTGCTTGTTATTGTCTAACAAACAAATAGAGGGAGATTGAAAGGCATATGACTCAGCCTATTTGTAGTTAGAGGATCCTAATCAACTTAAACCAAATTGTAATAAGTAAATATACATATGAACTGTCACAGGAATCTCAAGAAGTATTATCTGTCAGAAGAAAGAAGAAAAGTCAATCTATAGTTTTGATGTCATACACTGGAAGACGATTCAGTTATCTGATCAAGCCCCAGTACAGCATTGAAGTTAATGGATTCATTTGAACAGTGACAGAGATTTTTCAAGTGATAGTTTGAAGATCAGTTACAGTACAAGAGAATTGAGAGAAGAAATAAACCAAAACCTAAAGTCAAAAGTGAAGAAGCGTCATTGAAGTTAGTCGTTCATGAACCAGACAGTACATCGAACGTCAACACAAATCAGTGGTAATTCTTTAATACCTTTAGTGGTTTGTAAGAATTAAATTAATTATTTATTGATTTAATTAAATTCATTTATAATTGATATAAATTAATTTAGTTGATTTTATTAAATGAATTAATTCTGAAAGAATTAATTTATTAATTAAATTAATTATTGTATCAATTAAATATGAATTAGTTAAAACATTAACTAATTAATTGGATCAATAAGACTTAAAGTAAGAAAATTGATTAAGTCTTGGAGGAGGTAAAATTCGGTAAGACTTAATTTAAGTCTTACTGACTGAAGCCTTTTCAGGATTAAGTCTTACCGACCTGATTTAAGTCCTACCGACCTCTGCCAGCTGTTATAAGTCTTACCGAAATTCTGGTAAGTCTTACCGACACATTTTAGGTCTTAATGGAGGTTTGTGTAAGTCTTAATGAAGGAAAATCAAGTCTTGGAAGCTGTTTAAGTCATGCTGGAGCATTTAAATATCCTACAGAAAGCCAGCAAGACCTGTTGTTGATATAAAAGATCAGAACAGACCAGATTAAGTCATAACGAAGAAAACACAGCAGAAAACATATCATCAAGACCAGAATTCTCTCTCTCAAGAACACCAAGAACACCAAAGCTTAAACAATTCCCAGAAAATCAAGTTCTTCATCTTTGTGATATTCTATCCGATAGAACTTGTTTATTTGTGATTCTTGTACTACTAGCGAATTAAGTTTCCTAGTTCTTATCTTGATTATTATTAACTAAATTAGAAAAGTTCATGTCGAATTTTCTAATTAGTTATTAACATCTTGATAAGTTGTTATACTGATTTTGTAACACCACATCAAGTTAATATACAGTTATATTCAACTTGAAAAATTGTGTTAAAAATATTTCCGCAGATAAATTTGTCTTTATCAAATTTAATTTAAAGGACAAATTTCGATAAAAAGGTAAAGATTGTATTCAACCCCCCCTTCTACAATCTTATCGGACCTAACACTATATCACTTCCACTACCTCCAATTTCCCCTAAAAATATCACTACCACTAGATTAACTTTTACAAATGCCACTACCATATTCAAACAAATCACCAAAATTAGGCACAAATTACCAAATTTTGAAACGCAAATTTCAAATATTTTTCACATAAATCACTATTTTTTCGGATTAAGGGTACACAGAGTATAAGATGATGTCAACACGGAGATCAAATTAACAATCAACTACGTTGAATCCCAATTTTCAATTACTCCACCACTAGGAATCCCACTATGAATTCTCTCTTCCTGTCAGTATTTCCACTCAAATCGTTATCTTTATTCTTCAACTCAGGTCAGCCTTCTTCTACAAAATAATTTAAACTTGTGTATTGTGTCATGGTGATGTACAAATTTCCAGTGGATGATGTCAAATGATGTTGGAATAGAAGATTCATTAGTGATTTTTCTTCTTTTGAGAGAAACAACAATGGCGATGAATTCGCAAATAGAGATATTATAGAGCGAGAAAGTTTAATTGTTGAGAGTAGATCTGAATATTTCTTAGAGAGAGAGAGATTGTGGTGATAGATACATGACTTTATGGATATAGTTTAAATGAGCGGTCTAGATTAAAAAAAACGGAGGGCTGAGATTTGGTCTCAATTCTCATTTTAACAGAGGGTCTCATTTGATATATATATATCGAGAGAGAGAGAGAGAGAGAGAGAGAGAGAGAGAGAGAGAGAGAGAGAGAGTTGCACTCCAGAAAGAACAACTTATATAAAGAACAATAAAAAACACCATTATAAAACTTTATTTTTTATAAATATTGATTTATTATGATAAGAATCACAAACTTTAACAACAATAAAACTTAACATATCGAATCTAACGTAGAATCTCATCTAAATTTTAAAATTAAATGTTACATAGAATCCACTATAAAATCTTACATATATATTTTTATCAATAAAATTATGTGTAATCATGTTATATTTAATCCTAATTTTTTGTTAGAATCAATATTTATTCATAAAACATCATATTAGATGTGAAAATTAGAATCTAAATTCGATTTTATGTAAGATTCTATGATGTTCTTTATTGTGTTTATATAAGGATGTTATTCATGAATTAATGGCATATATATATATATATATATATATAGGCCATTATTCTAGAGAGGACCTCCTTATATAGAGAATATGAGAGAACTACTAATTTTATATGATTCTATAGTAGAATCAAGTTTTAATTTTTGGTTCTATAAAAAAAAGACCAATTTTTTTTGGTTCTATAAAAAACAAATTGATTCTGTAACAGAACCAATGCTGACGTGGCACCACTAACGTCAGCCGCCACGTCATCACTGCTGACGGGGCAATGCCACATCATCAATGATGATGTCACTGATAACGTGACACTGCCACGTTAGCAGTGATGACGTGGCAGTGCCACATCAGCAGTGATGACGTGGCAGTGCCACGTCAACAGTGACGTGGCGATGCCAGAATTTATTTTGTTTTGAAAAAATATTTTTGGAAAAAAAATTAAAAAAAAATTGGTTCTGTTGTAGAATCAGAAAAAATATATGGTTCTCTCCAATTCTCTATATAACAAATTCTCTCTAGAAGGAGACTCTATATATATATATATATATATATAAGCGAAACAGGGTATATTTGGTTGTCGGTTTGGCACTCTTTTTTTGGTCACTCTTTTTGGTCACTCAATAACAACCGTTAGATTTTGTGATAAATAAATGATAACCGTTGGATCTAATGTTAAAAAAATATTCCTTTTTTAATATTTAAAATACTATTATAGGTTCCAAGTTCGAATCCCACCAACAACGTATATATTATTTTATAAACTACTCTCACGAATTTAAGACCCGTCAACAACATATTATTAATTAAAACACTATCGTTAAAAATACTGTCAAACATGTATTATAATATTTTATTATCTTCTATAATTTATTTTTCTATTAATATATATATATATATATATATATATATATATATATATATATATGAAGATATGGATAATAAAATAAATTAAAAAAAACATCCGTGCATCACACGAGTAATAAGCTATGTAGTAAAAAATTACACAAAATCTGGAAAACAATTACAATATAGAAAATTTTGTATAAAAATCGAAAAAAGATCTACATGATTAGATAAATTTCACTTTTCTATTAAATAAAAGTTAAAAAACAATTTTTGTATAATTTTTATATCTATACGTATGTATTTTAAAGTAATAATTCAAAATAAATAATTTTAATAATATTTATATTCATGGGATTATAAAGTTAAAAAATTATTTTAATAATAAAAATATATATACAGCTTAAAATTTTAATAATAACATATAATTAAAAAGTTTAAAAGCAACCGTGCATCGCACGGGTTATAGGCTAGTATATATATATATATATATATATATATATATATATATATATATATATATATATATATATGTATGTATGTATGTATGTATGTATGTATGTATGTATATCTATAAGTAATTTGATTTCAAATTTTAAATAAATTTCTTTTTACATTTTGTAAATCTATACTTTTATTATAATAGCTGAAATATTAAAAGTACTGGTACTTTGTGTTTTTACTCAATAATCCTTACTAGTATATTTTTACGCTTTTACCTAAATACCCTTACTTATATCTATATATGTTATTTTATTTTATCATATTAAAGGTAAATTATTGAAAGTAGAAAAAAATACAATAATAAATAGCTCATCAATTTCCTTTTTCATGTAAAGCATGTTATAATTTTTATTTTTTCAGTAACTAATAAATTTTCTTTTTCAGGTAAAACACATTTTCTTCTATATTTTTTCTAACTAAAATTTCCCATCTTTTTAAAAACAATACGGGTAATTCTATTTAATAATACTAGCTTATAGCCCGTGCAAAGCACGGGTTACTTTTAATTTTTTTTAATTTACTTATAGTTTAATATATATAATATTATAAACATTATTTTTAATATATTGGGAGAATTCAAATTTTGGACCATTGTATATAAATAATTTTTAGTATTAAATCTAAATTAATATGCTGTTGTTTGGAATCGAACCTTCAACCTTTCTATATAATATAATCTAGTATTAATTTTATATTAAAATGTTTTGTATCTAACGATCATGATCTATTTGAGTTGAAGATCTAACGGTTATGAATGTGGGATAACCAAACTACAAATTATATCCCTTTTATTATAGTATAGTATAGATAGTATAAATATATAGGGTATGATTCCAGAGAGAACAATTTATACATGTGAACATCACTTTTTTGACAAGTGCAGAACAATTTTTTTTGATAATCTAGTGTCCGGATCAGCTTTCACGTATCTCGACTAATTCGAAGGAGCGTAACAATTCACAAATACAGGGATTCTGATAACGCAACAGTTTAAATGGAATATAATTCAGTTGGAAGCAAATTTCAAGATTAAACCACACAAGAAACTGACAAATAAAATGACACAATAGAAGGGAAGGGCAGTATAAATATCGTGAATGGTGACAGCAACTGCATGGAGCCTCAATCAAAACCAAACTAGGCGGCAGCCTCTTGTGACTTGTCCCTATCCCCACTGTTTATTTAACAACAAAAAAGAAGCCAAGAAAAAGACGTCACAGCTACTTTGTTACATCCACAAGACAGCAAGCGCCATAGTGCTTTGTTATAAACAATACTAGTACCATTAAACTATACACACAGCAACTGTGTATATATTCTGTTCAGATGTTGTCTAATATTTTTACTCAAGAAATTCTCACGCTCAGATCTATTGTTTTGATTTTGTTCGTTACGTGATCTGTCCCGAAATTAGTGCACATGCTGTCACTGAAATTCTACCATTTGCATTGGGTGGGGTGTGGAAAAGAAAACAAAAGATCGAGCCCTACATAATCACTTAATTATTCGATTTAGATAGTTTAGTTTATTAACCACTTTTGATTAATTTACTATAAACTGAGGTTAGGGTCTGATCTAGGATCTCACTTAGCAGAAACAAATAATTAGATTTCATACATGTATTCAAATTTATAGCCTCTTGGACTATAAAATTTATAGCCTCTTGGACAGATTAGGCGGATTACTTTGTTTGCGCAAAGGTCATATTTCAATGGCTGATGAAAATGGTCATGGACTAGTTAGCGACTTTTATTGCACTTGGAGGAGGTACATTCGAATGATAATGAATTTACGGTATAATTTCAATTGTAAATGTAAAAAATTATAATTTATTTATATCTTTATAACATAAAATTTGTTAAATTTTAAATTGAATTTGACGCGCGCGTGCATGTCTCTTTATTACTATACATAATTAAATATAGATTGAATTTTAAATTTGTTTGACATAAATTTGACTCGTTTTTGTACACACTCAAACTCGACTTATTCGAACAATTTTCTTTTTATTTCGTAACATTTGAAATTATTTAGTACAAATCAATATCCATGCACAAAAACATGAACAAACACATTCAATATACATCATCACTTGGATTACCCATATATTATATAAGCATACCTTTCGATTAAATGATGAGTTTTTATTATCTTTTCAGATGTATTATCTGTTTCTTTTCATGAATAAAAATTATCATTCCTGTCATATATATATATAACCTAACTTTTTTTTTTTGACAAACAAGAAATTATATTAGCATAAATCCGCTCGTAACGCAACATCTACTTCAATAGGAACAGAACTCCTATCGAAAATTCGATCTGGAAAAGAATATGATGCACGAGCTAGCTCATGTGCTACCATATTAGCAGACCGTTTAATAAATAACACCGACACCGTGTTTTGCTCTTGCAATAACCTTCTACATTCTACAATCATAAGACCAAACGGCGAGAACATAGAAGCTTTGCTTCGGATTGATTGCACTGCAACCAAGCAATCCGACTCAATTATAACTTGCTGACCTGGTCTGGTTTTAGTCCAACTAAGGGCCTCCTTGATGGCAATAACTTCAGCCATCTCTGGTGCTAACATCTCTTTTATGCATATAGTTTTTGCCATAAGCATCTCCCCTTTTGAATCACGGACTACCATGCCCACACCTGCTGAATTGAACTCTTGAAAGATCGCAGCGTCAACTGATACCTTGATTATTAACTCCTGTGGTTTTACCCAAGAACCTTCTCCATCCCCTTCCACTACATTCGGATAGATAGAGTATGAAACTTTGCTTTGGGCATATCTCCATTGTTCAAGGTATTGCTTTGCATTTGCCACTATCTTATAGATTCTACAACACTTTTTATTCCAGACGACTTCATTTCTTGCCTTCCACAATGACCAACATACCATTGCTACCTCTGCTCTCTTCTTGTTGTCACACTTCGTCAAAACGGGTCCCACCACCTTTGCAGTGTGTCGGCCCCGCTCTGAATATGAGGAATAACCATTTGCCAACACTGCACTGCCACTGCACATCGTAAAAATACATGGTCGATTGTCTCTGGTTCTTGTTTACAGACCGGGCACATTGCCTCTACAACCACTCCTTTTTGATGCAACATTACAGTTGTAGGTAAGCAATTCGATAACGAGCGCCACACTAGGTTTATGCCCTTAGCTGGAGCTTTGATTCGCCATATTTTTGCCCAGAGGCTTTTATTGTCCCCTATTCTCCAGTAAGATTTCTGGGCCTGCATCATTTTGTACGCACTCTTAACCGAATAGTCACCAAACTTCTCCTGGGTCCAGTAGAGTTTATCACTCTCCCCATGCTCTGCTATTTTCACTCTCTTAATGCAATTCTTATCCCGTTCGTTGAATAACTCGCTTAGGGCCTCTTCGTCCCATCTACTATGATCCCCCGTCATAAGGGATGAGATTTTAACGTTTTCCAGACCTGGCGAATCTGATTCAATGTAAGGATTTTCACTGTCTAGTAACCATGGCTGTCTTAGGATATTGATCTCCTCACCTGATCCCACCTTCCAGCGAATTCCACTTGCCACTAGCTCTCTTGCTCCTAGGATGCTTCGCCAAACATAACTAGGATTAAATCCGAGTTTTGCTTCAAGAAAATTGACCTTAGGAAAGTATCGAGCTTTAAACAGCCTAGTAACGAGGCTTGAAGTTTTTGACAAGAATCTCCACCCTTGTTTCCCCAACAACGCTAAGTTAAAATCTCTGAAATTCCGAACTCCCTTGAACAGGATCTGTTCTATAGGTTCGTACCTCTGTATACTTGATTTCTAAGTAGACAGGTATATAACCTAACAAATAGCCTAAAATTGGAGCGTACACTATTGATCCAAAAAAAAAAGTAATACTATAATTTGCTAAATTTTACATGACTAAACTCTGGATGTAATGGATTCGGGTTTAATACAACAATTATTGGACAAAGCATATTGGGGGTGTTTGGGAGAACTTATTTTCAGAATAAGTCAACTTATTTTAAGTTAAAAGTTAAGATTCCTAACTTTCCAACTTATTTTCCAACTTATTTTCCAACTTATTTTTGCAACTTATTGAATCTCAAACATACATTAAATATTTGTATAAAAAAAAAGTTATCAAAATATAATATTTTTACCCGAAAATAAGTCCATAAGCCCATAAGTTAAGCTGAGCCAGAGGCCAATTATTTGGCTCTTATGCTCGATCCTACATGAAAAAAGCTCAAATCTCAATAGGCTAAATTTGAATAGTATCTCTTTAAAATCTTTCGAGAACTGTATCAAACGACCAAACGACAGTTTGTACAGTAGAGAATATTGTCATAGCTTCACCAACCACAGTCCTAGACTGCTAGCTAGGGCACCTACTTCTTGTACTTTGAGTACCTTGTGGTTTCTTGGTACCTTGTGGTTTCTTGGTACGTAGATCTACAGAACTTTCTTTATGTCTATATCAAATGTACCAGCTTGCTGCCAAAGTTCTACTCAACCAATTTAAATGAAAACTAATCTCTTTTTGCTTTATTAAGTCATGACTAACATTAAAGAATTTAAGATACTATGAACTGATCAAAATCAACAAAACATAGATACATTAAGATGATATAATTAATTAAGTTCATACACTTCCTTGTTCTTAGACAAGTAAAAAACCAACTTAGAATTTATAGATCATTAACAAAATTATACCTACTTCCTTCCTACATTTCCTTGCAAACTTCAATATAGAAGAACCACATTGATTAACTTAATCCTAATTAACATCTCCTTGCATGAGAGGAGTATTGAAAAGCCCATGCCAATTAGTAGAACCATTAATCCCAGTAATCCAATTGCTCTGTCTGCCTGCAGCTGCAGCATCAACATCACCCATAATGCTAACACCATCTCCACCACCATTCAGCTGCCATGGATATCCCCACAATACCCTTCCAGTCTCCGGAGCCACCGCGGCTTCTCGGGCACCACTCGGACCCTCTTGCTTCACAGTTGTGACTGTAACAGCTTGTGTTGTAGCGCCACTACTCATCAAATCTTCATATGGAAGATTCCCCATTTGTTCCTGCACATTTACATTCATACCCCCAACATTTTCAGCATTGCCAATATTGTTCCCATAGTATGATGCATTTTGAAACCCATTAAATGGATTTTCAAGATAACCATTTCTTAAAACATCAAGAAACCCATGGGCATTATTGGGATTGTTACTATTATTACCACCACCCATGACTGAGAATTGATCATGGTGATCATGATTTTGATAGTGATCAAACCCTAGTTGCCCATTCTGAAGTCTTGCAAATGCAAGAGAAAGATCAGTAGAATCATAAGCAGCTAAAAGAGGGTTGGTTTGGATGAGTGAAGGGTGATGATCTTGAGTTCTGATCAATCTTGATGATGAAGAAGAAGTGGAGGATGATGATGAGGATCTTCTGTTCTTCCTGCACCCTCCACCCACAGGAACATTTCTCAAAGTGCCTCCTTTTGTCCAATACCTTCTACAAGCTTTGCAAAAGTATCTTGGTTGAGTAAGGCTGTAGTTGTTGTAGTAACAAAACTTAGTGTTACTTGAGTCGCATCTTGGGCATTTCAATGCTTGTTCTGGTGGTGGCTTTAGTTTCTTTTCATCACCTGATTTGTTATTGTTGTTGCATACCAACATGCTTTCTAGTGTTTCATTAGAAGCCATTTCCTGCACATAAACATCAATATATCACAAATCATGCACACAGACATACATAACCATAGCACTCATTACTGGAAAAAAAGTACTCAAAGGCAGCTAGAGAGAAAGTGAATCTGTGTGCACAAATTTGAAGTGGATATTTTGGGTTGAAATTGTGGATATTCAAGAAGTCAAGTAAGCATATGTTTTTCTCAGGAAAATGAAGGGAAACATAAAAAACAAAAATCATTTTTAGAATCTTGTTTCTTCTTTTTTTTTTTTTGGGACCACATCCACATCAAGCATTAGGTAGAATTTCGAAATTAAAGACCCTACAAATTGATTTTAACCCCCAATTAGTTCAAAAAATAACCTGCTAAACTTAAAGGTCAATAAGTAATTAAAAGAATTTCCCAATTGCAAGAAACATCATATGCAATACCCCAAAAAAGAAGACATTAATAATGAGAAAACAGCAATCCTTTCCCTTTATGCTCTCCTGATTTTTTTGGCTTCTTGGTATTTAGACAAAAAAATTAAAAAAAAAAATAGAGGAAGCACAGCAAATATCAGCATGAACTAACATATGGCTTAAACGGATCAAATAAGTCATGTTAAAAAACAAGAAGAGCTGGCTAGAGCCTAGATATGAAAAAGGAAAAAACAAGTTAGGGTATTAATCTAGAAATGATTTAAAGTAAAGCAGTAGTGAGATTAAGAATGAATTATGAGTATACCTGTTGGTTCTGTGCACTTGAATGATCCATACCATGCATGATCAATTATAAGTGAGTTGCTTATGAGATTTGAAAGCAGCAGAGGCACTACCGATTTAACCAGACAACAAATATATTATACTAATATAATATATTAGTATGTGTAGATATGGAGGGGTAAAGAAGGAGGAGAGGAGAAGGTAGCTAGGCTGGCTAAAGAGGAGAGAAGATGGCGAAATTATGCAAAATGAGATGAGCAAGGAAGCCTTTATTTATACACAATATTTATACAGGTACACTCTCATACAATGGATGTCTATTGTCTAGATATGTGTGTGGAGAGAGATCGAGAGAGAGAGAGGAGAGAGGAGAGAGGGTAGTAGCAGTAATGATTACTAGGAAGGGTAATGTGTTGTTAGGGTACGGGATGTGGGGGCAGAGATCGATGTGAGCTTGCCTTAGCACGCAGATAAAGCAACCCTGCTGCGTAAGAGAGAGAATTATAGTATTTTACACACTCACATTGCTATATTTATCCACACATAACTGACAAGTTTCATTTCTCAAAAAAAAAAAAAAAAAAAACTGACAAGTTTCAATCTTATATTTATTGAAATACTATTAGATTAACGAAAAATTAATACTTTTCGTAATTTTTGTGCCTATCAAGATATATTATATAAATTTTAATTTGAAATATATACATCATGCTTAAAATATGCTGAAATCGATTTCATGACATGGTAATCAAAATACACTCTAGCTAATCTATTTCTTTTCTTTTTGCTAATTCACTCTAGTCTATTTCGTTTATAAATTTTATTCTATGTTCTATTCACAACAATATATAATGAACACATTATCGATTTACATTAATTATTTTCAAATTTTTATAACAAAATTAGACAAAACCGGACATTGGTCCGGGAACTAATCTTAGGTAGTTTATCAACTAATCCAATCTGTATCGAAACAAGCTAAAAAGCAATATTCTCATCAAATCAAATTTGAATGGTTTGATGTGATCTTAATTCCATTCGTCTGCCTACTAGAAACACACGCCTAACTGCAAGATTATTAATTCTACATGTTTAAATATCCGTATTTCTATGTGTATATTTGACAGATTTTAAAAAAGGGACTTGCTTAAAAAAAGGTCTTTCTTTAGGGCCGTAAATGAACCGATACACTCGTGAACGGCTCGGTGTTCGATTCGAAAAAAGTTCGGTTCGAATTCGGTTCGATTCAAAAACGAGTCGATCTTGAACATGATTTTAAGGATCGATTTATAAATGAGCTGAACTTGATCACGGTAAAGTTCGACTCGATAGCTCGCGAACAAGTTAGATTAACGTGCTCGTGAACATATCTCATTAACATGTTCGTGAATAAGTTCGATAATTGAGCTTGTTAACATGCTCGGTATACGAGTTCATTAGCGATTCATAAACAAATTCGATAAATAATCTCCTATATATAATATATGTTTGATTATTATAAAGTTGGTGCAAGCTTCAGATTTTTAAATGATTAAGCTTTAATAACTTAAGTTTATTTATATCAAACAATTATGTTTTTTTGCCCTTTATTTTTAAATCAAACTTTGTTTGTTTTTTGGAATTGGAGATATGAGAATTTTATTGGTTGATGATTTATTATTATTTTTAGTGTTGAGACAAAATTTTAATTATTTAATTTTGGATTTTTTGGTTTTTTAAATATTAGATTTTTGTATACAAAAATAAGGAAATAAACTTATGAGTTGTTCGTAAGTGAGCTCGTGAGCATAAGTTCGCGAACAATGTTTAAGATTTATTCATGAGCATAATTACATGAACAAGCTCGTGAACAAGCTTAATGAGTTGTTCGAAAGCAAAAGTTTGTGAGTAAGCTCATGAGACATGTTCGTGAGCTGTTCGTGAATTGTTCGCGAACAACATTTTATCTTAACGAACCGAGCTCAAACATATTTTTTGGCTCGATTCAAGTTCGAGTTCGAGTTCGATAATTTCTTAACAAACGATACATGAACATTTTAGAGTTTGGCTCGGCTCGGCTCATTTACACCCCTATCTTTCTTTGGTTTTAATTATTTTTAACATTTCAATTAAATATTGTTTAAATTAATCATTTTATAATAAGAAATATTTTTATTATATGTTAATTATTATTTTTTAAAAAAATTATTATCATAAATTACATTTATCAAACTACAAATTTTAATTTTTGAATTTAAAAAAATATGAAAAATTAAGTCATAATTTTAGATCAAAATTTGATGAGTTTGAAGAAAGTCAAATTTAGACAAATACGCATACAGAAGTTAATGTAAAATCATGAGAATGAACTTTAAAATTATAAATATTCCACTCACATTTTATATAAAAAATGAATTAACCTCATGCAATTCCCTTAGATCTTCACAAGACAAGTTTTCTTTGGATAAATATATTTATAAAAAGCAAACCAAACCAAACCTACCCAGTGTATCCCGCTCGGAGCAGGGTCTGGGAAGGGTGAGATGTACACAGACCATACCTCTACTTTTTACGATAGAGAGGCTGTTTTCGTGCAGACCCCCGTCTTAGTGCGCAACAAAATAGTGTGTGTTCTATACAAAGATGATTACTAATGTGAAAGTACACACCCGAACCTGGGCCCATGGCTTGGACCTCATGGGACTTACCCAAGCGGGCAATGGAAACTCCTCTCCTGATAAAGGTCGGCTCCGAGTAACACTCCCTGCCAAAAAACTAAACCACAAGCAACAAACAGTTACATATTAAAAGCTAAACGGGACAACGTAACACTATGACAAAGCTAAACGGGACAACCCAACTCTTAGACTCTCAACAACAGAACTGCTCCCTAAAAGAGAATCCACAACTCTGATACGACGCCTCCAAGTGGACCTGTCAGCTGTCATGGTCTAATATTTTATTAGATAAAGATTTTGCTACAATCTGTGAATACAAATGGTAGTATTCTCAGCTTCGTTTTTCTTAGAGAGATATTTCTTGAGATGTATATTGAAAAACTTATCACCCTCTTTAGCTAAGGAAGTGAGGCTGTATCCTTATAGACACGGATACACCTACTTACTACAAATAAGGTAGGTAAACAAAATACTTTCCAGTCCGTCTATCTTATTTGAGTAAGAGTCCAAACGGCTACAGATTTGACTTTGCAAAGCCTGTTCAGATCCACTTCTTTAGCTCCTTGTCCCTTTGTCTTATCTCTCCAAGCTTCTTTGTAGGCTTTCCAATCTGCTTTATAGTACATAGTCAAATAAAGCGTCTTGGGTTGTTGCAGGTTTCTGACTTGTACAATTCTTCAGTATTTTGTCTCCAAGAATGTATTCGAGAAGTGGCTAAGTGATTAATTCGAGAACTCGAATTGACTTAATCGATAACTCTGAGTTCTCGAATAGTGTTATATTGACATATCGAATCACTCTCGAATAGCTCTTTTCTCTGGGACTCCTTGAGATATCGAATAGAGCATTTTGATATATCGAATCCCTGAGATGTCGAATAGCTTCTTTAGTCCTTGAGATATCGAATAGATCATTGACTTGTTGACTTTTAGAGAACTCGAATGATGCTTTGACTTGTTGACTCCATGAGTTCTCGAATAGAGTAATAGACATATCGAATCTCTGAGATATCGAATGAGATATCGAACAGTGTATTCAGAGATATCGAATAGTGTCTTCTGAGATATCGAATCTCTGACTTCTCGAATGCTAGACTTCTCGAATAGACAAATGTACTTCTCGAATTGGTACTTAGGCAAATTCTTCATTTCTTCAAATCCCAACTGTGATTATTTGGTTTTTTTTATCTCCTTGCTTGAGGCATGAACCTTGGAACTTCTTTCAAGCATTATTCTTCACTTTATAAGTACAGTAACACAACTAGAATTTGATGCCTATTACAAGTACAGAACAAATAGAAACTCTACAACTAGAGGTTCCCTCAGTTAAGAGGTCATGTAGGTAATGCATAGCATTACACATACTTAGGCTTGTTATTAGATGTATTCAGGCATGCCTCTGCGACTAACAATCTCCCCCAAATTGTGAGTAAGACCCTTAGTCACAATTTTATGTCTGATAACAAGCCTAACATACATAAAGATAAAACTTGACAGTACATGTATGAATTTGATTAGCAATGTGGATAGAACTACAGGGTGAGTAATCTTACAGCCTATGATGAAGTACTAGCCATTGTCATTTGTTTCCCTTTCCATAGCTTTGGCTTGCAAATCATCATATGCTTTCTGTCTTCTTTCTTTCTCCTTCCTTGTATTCTCATCCATAGCTTTTATTATTTCTGCCATAGCATCCAATTCTTCAAGCAAAATTGAGTCTTTGAAATCTTCAAGTACTGAATTCAGAATGCTTGTAGGATAGTGGTTGAGTAGATTCATTCTAATGTGGATCTGATTCCTATTTCTCCTCCTATACTTCACCACATAGGGGTTAAACTGAACTCTACACAATCCCTTTGCCCTTAGCTTTTCTGCTTCAATCTCCAGTCTCTCAATTTCTTTCTCCCTTGCTAGCCATTTCTCAAGACACTCTTTTCTGATTTTCTCCTTATGATCTCTCTTCATCTTCACAAAATCAATTAGCTCCAGCTTCCATACTCTTTCCACTTTATCTTCTGAGTTCAACAATGCAATAATTCTTTCTATGTCATGTAGTTTGCCCCAGTGTTGACATCCTCCTTGTTTGAATTTCTCTTCCCTTCCATCAGTATATTTGATATCAAGGCAGTTATCAACAATGGCAACATGATAGATTCTTTGAGCTTGTAAGAATTGCAGTTGGTCTTCATCAAAATCTTCATCTAGTGGTTGGAGTTTTAAGCCTGGATAGATTGTCAGAGTCCTTGACTTGGATAGCTTTGGTTTCCTTGCAGCTTGTTTGAATTTGATCCTTTTGACATGGTTGCCTGGCAGTAGCATGTGACCTTTGTTTGTGGACCATTGTAGTATTCCATTAGCAGTATGCTTTTTGAAATGTACAGATGGTTTCTTGACTTGAATCTTCTTCTCTTCTTGAGGTGGTAAAACAGTTGCAGAAGCCATGGGATTAGATTTTGGTAGGTCATTACTAACAGCATTCACCCTAGACTTAGAGTCTTGTGTTGTGGTGAGATTACTGCTAGCAATGCCTAAGGCTTGCTGTTTTCCATTCTTCCTCTCATAGACTTTGCCTTAGTCATCATCCTTCTTATCCTTGCCGTCTTTCTTCCTCTTCTTGTCCTCATCCCCCTTATCACTCCTGTGATGACTTCTCCTCCCATCACTCTTGTCTTCATCTTCATCATCCTTATTCCTTCTTAGCTTGGCCATTTCTGGAATTACACCAGTTGCAATGTATGATCTGAGAATGTGCAGTGCCTCTATTTCTTCAGCAGTACTTGTCCCATTCTTCTTTTGCAGTAGATCAATGATTTCGAGAGGTGAGATCATTGGGAATAACCAATTGTTTAATCTCTTCAATTCTGGTGCCAGACTGATAGATGATGGTCCATGGCTTCTTAATCACTTCTGGCAGCCTTGAAGGTTGGCCATTCCTCAAGTCATCATACAGACTCTTATTGTTTTCATTTACATTCCTCTTCTCTATGAGCTCTATCAGTGCATCTATCTCTGAATGTTTCAAGGCATGTAGAGTTTTGTAGGTTAGATGCCAGATTCTGGATTTTGCTACCATCATTACTTCCTTGAGCCATGAGCTATTAACTTTTCTAGGTACCACAGTGAAGTAATCGATCTGATCCTGCAAGCTCCTTAGATACAATTGAGTGTCACCAGCCTGTTCTCTTGAGACTTTCAGAAACTCCAAGAATGCATCATCATGATAAACATTTGAGTTTGCAATTTCTTGTAGCTTGGCCTCAGTGACCACCTTCACTTCTACAGGCTTGGCACTTTTAGATATGGAGAGTGAAGGTTTATCAGATGGCATACTCCCTGCAACCACTGTGGTTGTGATAGTTTGCTTTTGACCACTGGAAGTAGTGATGTGCACAGTTGGTAGAGTGACAACTGGCAGAGAAGTAGGAGGCTCATCAATTTTGTCTTTTCCTTTGCCAGGCACATGAATTAGAGATTTTGAATTTCTTTGATGAGCACCTTCAGTGATTTTGATGCCCTTTACTGGTGGTTTCTCCCCCTTTGTATTTGAGTTCCTTGATGTCCTCTTCTCCCCCTTAGGCTTGTTGTCAGGCACAGAGGCTGTAGTATTGACCTTTGGGGTTGAAGATTCTTCAGGTAGAGGGAGACCCATGTGCTTCATCATTGCAGACAACATTGATTTTTGATGCAGAAGAACATCAGCTGTGGTGGTGGCTTGAGTGTTCAACTGCTCAGTTAGAGTGTGTACCTTGTCTGTAAGATGAGCATTGGACTGAGTGAGAGTAGCTACCTCCTTTTCAAGTGCATCTACCTTACTGAATAATGCATTAGATTTGAAGCCAGACAGGGATTGTTCTTTAAGTCTCTGCACTTCAAATCTAGACAGCTCATGCACAGGAACCTCAGTTACCAGCTTGTCTCCATATTGATTTGTAAAGAGTGTCCTAAGCATGGCATTGGCATCTGTAGTTTGATCAGATAGAATTTGAAATTTGCTTCCTAGACCTGTGACTGTATCTTTAAGGAGAGCTAGACTATTATCCATCTTGGTGCAGGTGGTGTTGCAGTGTCTGATATCTTTGACCACACTGTCTAGTTGAGGAAATTTGGCATCAAAGGCCCTCTTGATCTCTTCTACTGAAGTGGCTGTCTTGTCACTTACTTTGTTGACTTCAGTTTTGACTCCCTTGCCAAGATAGCGTGTAGCCTTGAGAAAACCCTTGTAAGAATCATTGACAGCTTCATACACTTCACTAGGGGACAAGGATTTTGCATTTGAACCCAGTGAAGTGATGTATTCCTCTCTAAGATATTGAAGTGCTTCACTGAGAGTTGCATCATACTTTCCTTGCATCCAGGCATCTACATTGCCATCTCTCTCAGCATCATCAATAATCTTGGCCTTCTGCATCTCCACATCATCCCTATGGCATAGTAGGATGGCTTCATAATCTGGATTTGAGATGTTGGAGGTGACAAGGTTCTGGGCTATTTTGACAAACTCAGGAATCTGATCCACAACATAGCTTTGGAGAGCTTCAATGGACATTTGTGGTGGAACAGATCCTGATCCTGAAGCACTGTCATGTTGCACAGGCTTCAGCCATTGAGACAAAAAGTGAGAGCTAGAGCTAGGCAAGCTAGACTCCTCAGTTACAGATGCAACTTCTGTAACCGGATGAAAAGACTCTGCTACTGTTGTCTCCACAGAAGTGGGATGAGTTACAACAGTAGTTGACACAGGCACAGAGTCTCTAGTTAAAACTAGTGAATCCTCTGTGTTTGTGTGGTGTCATTAGGAGATGCCCCAACATGCATTCCCTGACCATCTAAATGTGGTACCTGGGTGGTGAGCAAGGTGTCATGCACCAAGTCACTTGAATCCATTGGCTCATCAAGAGAAAAGAATTCTTGATGATCAATGCCTTGCTCCTCAATTGCTTGAGTTGCAGGCTCCAAAGAAATATGAGTGGTAGATTCTGGAAGAGAAGTGTGTTGTAGATTAGATTTTGGCAACTCCCCCTGAGAGATAGAGGGAGTTTCAATTGTGATGTGCTCTCCACTCAGTGTTGTGCCAGCCTTATCACTCCCATGTGCTGACTCTGTACAAGTAGGTGCATTGGGGAGAATGCTTGATTCTATAGATGCACCCTGTTGAGAGGATACACCTAGTGAGCTGTTTGCCCCTGATTTTACAACTTTAGCCATTTGGGTGACTGAGGAGGTGGTTTTAGACTTCTTCTTCTTCTTCTTTGGCCTTAGTAAGGGTGACTCAGGTTCCTCACTTGCTATGCCTAATTCTACAGCCAAGGCTACTTCAGTTAAGATTTTTAGAGGTTCATAATCAACCTGTTTTCTCTTCTTTTTACTAACATCATCCTTTTGAGAGGATGATGCAGTTGTCTCTGTGTTTGGTAAAGTGTTTGGCTGAGAAGGTTGGTTAGCAGGCCCTGGGTTAGCATTTTGCTCTACTTGCTTGGGCCTAGCTAACTCAGATTTTGAGGCACATATTGGCATGTTGTGGGGGTAAGTCCTAAATAAACTCTCCATAAGGGGAGTTATTTTGAGCCTTACATCCACATCATTCCTAGTCTCCAAGCTACCAAAAATGAGTTTGGTCATGGATTTCGGATAGCCTATTCTATTTTTGTCTAACCCAGGCAATTCAATCAATTTAACATCTATGAAATTAAGTACAAATTGAATAAAGCGAGGGAAGAAAATTTCATTACCTCTCTTGGCTGAGTTCTTACCAAGTCTCCCATACAATTCTTGCATTATGATCAAACCAACATCAATCTTTCTCCCATGTGCAAGAGCATATCCTATTTGTTGAACAGGTGTGCTGATTTGATCAAAGCTAGACTTCCTTGCTGTGAAGACTTGAAAAAGAGTGACAAAGACATAGCTCCATTCCTTCCTCAAGTACTTCCTATTCAAATTTCCAAGCTTTATTCTATCTGAGTAGTTGATAAAATCGAAGAAATCTTCCAATTCCTGATCAGTTGCTTGACTGTCATACACTCCTTGTTGTAACCCCAGTGCTTGATTCATATTTTCAGTAGTGATGGTGATTTCCTTGTCCTGAATCTTGCAATAGATTACGTATGAAGTTATTGCATTCTCTAGGGCCACGACCTCCACAGTAGCAGTTCTCCAAAACTGTTCTAGTAGATCTAGATACAGAGCTGGGTTGGCTGAGAGTGCATCCTTGATGTATGATTCAGCCATCCATCGAACGAAGCAATTAAAGTTTGCATTGGGTGCTTCAACATCGTTGGTTATTGCTATGAAATTGGTGTGTTTAGGAATTGTGAGTTGGGTATTTGCCATTGTTACACAGAGAGATGAGAAGAGAATGAAGGTTGAAGAAGAAATTTAGCTTTTGACGTTAGGGTTTACAGAGGTTTTGGAACTTTAGCTGCCTGAGAAATCGAATGAAATGATTTGAACAGTTGTGGAATTGTATATATGTGAGTGACTTGAGTTGTCGATTAGATATATGTTTTGTATCGACAAGTCAGTCATTCGAGAAGTATAAACAAATATTCGATAAGTCAAGAAAGGCTTATTCGATATCTCAAGCAGTTTGTAACTCACAGCTGGCAGTTATTTAACTCAGAAAATAATTCTAAGCTAAATAAAATATGTTTTTATGAGCGAAATGAAATTTTGAATATAAATCCAAAAAGCGATTAAGTGTCAGCGAGAAATCAGCCTTTTCAAATGATTCGATAACTCAAATACAGTATTCGAGAACTCCATCATTAGAGAACTAAAATACTCTATTCGAGAACTCAAAGTGTGCTATTCGATTTCTCCAAAAGATACTATTCGAGAACTCAGAAGGGTTCTTGATAGGCCTATTCGAGAACTCGAGCCAAGACAAAACAATGAACCATTCGAGAAGTCTGACTTATCGAACTATACTTTCACTCATAAAATTAAATTTTCACTATCTTTTAAAATTTACCAGAAATATTCACTGAAGAATATTCTACTAAATTAAATAGTGATTCTCTCAAAATTTCACAGAAATTTCAAGCTAAAGATGTATGATTTTCAACATATGCAGCATTGTAGAATATTTATAAATCATAATCCAGCCAATACTTACTTTAAAAATATTGAGCATTTGATAAAGTAAGTATTTACTGCTGCAACAATCTAGTTGATATATTCACTCAGCCAGAATTTGAAGAATTCAGCATTCCAATCTCACTAACCAACCTTGTGAAGGTGGCTTCATCTAATGGCTTAGTGAATATGTCAGCTAGTTGTTTCTCTGTGGGAACATAATGTAACTCAATAGTTCCATTAGTTGCATGCTCCCTTATGAAGTGATATCTGATGTCAATGTGCTTTGTCCTAGAATGATTGACAGGATTGGAAACTATAGAGATTGCACTTGTGTTGTCACACATGATTGGAATTCTTTCCAACACAAGTCCATAATCTCTAAGTTGGTTTCTGATCCAAAGCACTTGAGCACAGCAACTTCCAGCAGCTATGTACTCAGCTTTAGCTGTGGAAGTTGACACAGATTGTTGTTTCTTGCTGTACCAAGAGACTAACCTTTGTCCAAGAAACTGGCAGCTACCTGAGGTGCTTTTCCTATCCACTCTGCATCCAGCATAATCAGCATCAGAATAACCAACCAGATTGAACCCTGTGTCCTTAGGATACCATAACCCCAAGTTTGGTGTGCCCTCCAGATGTAATAACCCTAACTTTAGCATTGCTACAGTGATCACATGAATAGTAAAATTTGAGGATTTAGGGAAATGGTATGTAGGTACTCTATATTGGAAATGGAAAATGAATAAACAGAAACCGTGTTAGTGTTGTACATTGAAAATAAGTGACTCGAAACGACGATAGATTCCAGAAATTCCTGAATATGGATTTTTAGGATTTTGATTTCGAATAATCTTCTATTTGACATTAAGGAGCATGGAAACACTATAAGAATTATATATTGAGGGATTAGTGAATTTAGATTAAACCAAGGGATTATTAAGTTAAAAGAATACCAAAGGAAATTGGATTCGTAAATGATTTCGAAAACCACTGAGATAATGAGGTATACTCGAAACGAACCACAATTAGACGAGTATGGAAACCAAGCAACCAAGATTAGTAATCTCACAAGGATGCATACCACACTATTATTATCCAAGATTAATAACATAATACTTAGAAAAACAAGAAATGAGAATATTAGGTCATCTTAATGACACCATTAGTGATGTCACACTCCACTAACACAAATTAAGGGCAAATTAGTCTTTAAACCATGGGATTTTTCTACTAAACTCTAGAACTCTAAAGATTAGATGACAAGATGAGATAGGATCAAAAAAAGCAAAAGAAACTCTCCCCCATTCCAATACTTCTATTCGGGTTTTATAAAAAAAAAAGGGAAACAAAAATCAAAACCCTAGCTCTCTTCAATATTAAATCAAGGGATAAATCATGGGTGTTCTTGGAGGTTAGGAAGGATCATATACAAAGTTTCATAGCAAACCAACATCATTTACCAAGGTAATAAAATCATTCAAGTTACTAGAAAAGATGATGAATAGTGTTTTCTAAGTGTTAACTTGCTTTTTTTTTTTTTAACCGGGAACTACCCCACACACTTGTATGTGGAATTTCAAACCCGGGGAGATATATCCCTGAGCCCTACCACCCAGTACTCCCACGTAAATCCGAAGCTTTTGCTCCGAGGTAGGTTCGAACCCCTGACCTTGGCTGAACCAGGGAAAGGGGGTGTCCACTCAGCCAAAGCTTTGTAGACTTAACTTGCTTTTATGGTTTCCTTTAGTTGATTCAAGCTATTGTAAGGTTGTTAAGGATTACCCAAGGCTTGTTAAGTGTTGTTAGAGCTTTAAGAAGGTATAACTACTCTTGCCCTCTTTGTATTTATGGTGGAAATTAAGTTGGTTAGTAGTTAAGTGATGTTAATGTTTAGTTTATAATGAGTATGTGTTATAAATGGTTTGTTTTGATGTGGAAATTGTGTGTTGTGGACTTGTAACCATGGCTGGTAATAAAGACCACATGGTGTAGGTGATGATTATTGTGTTTGATAATTGATTTGGAGGAGTTAGATTATGGAAAGTATGAAAATATAGCCGTTATAATGCCCGATTTTCGTTAGGAAGAAATCTGCCCTGTTTTGTGACCCCTGTATCCGTACGGTTCCCTACTGCCTAGGTTACCAATTGACCATGTAATGATAGAGCTTAGTTCATAGATCGTTTTGATATAAGGTACGTTAAAATCTGACGTACGGTTTAGGAGAAAAGTCAGTTTTAGTGAAAGCGGTTCAGAAACCGAGAAAACGTAGTTGTGTCAACTTTGAGGCAATGACTACCATACTTAAACATTTTTAAAAATTATGAAACTTTGGGATAGTGTAGTAAGGTAGTCAAAGAGTGGTTACCAGTTGACCTTGTGGTAAAATTCGAAATCCATATTTTCTGAGAATTTTTACAGTTAAGTGTGATCGTTAGGGGAAATGGTGAAAACCCCTGAAACTTCGATTAAGGTTTTAAATGGCTAAGATCTTGAACCTTTAGGGTAATAGTAATACGTTAAACATATATTAAAGTTTCAAAGGTAATGTTATACAAGAGTGTAGTGAGTAAGAGAAGTGGTATTCTAACGACGGTCCTTTTGTGTTTATAGAAACTCCGGAAGAGGAACGAGCCATACTGTCAGGATCCCGAAACCGAGGCAAGATTTCTTCTATCCTTACCTGGAAAACTATTTTATTTCAAAGTAAATGATTTCATGGAATATATATGTTATTCTATGTTTGCTATATTGCTAAGAATTATTTCCCTGATATTGGAATTAAAGAAAAATGGATATAAATTATGAAATATGAATGTGGATATGATTATGAATGGAGCGAATATGCTTTATGGTAAAGAGAGGTGAAAGAGAATGATATCAGTTGTTATCTAAAGTAAATAAAAGTATGGTATCAGTTGTTATCTAGGGTTATATGGTTTATAATACTATATTAAAAATATTCTTTTGAGTATCAGTGGTTTAATAAATATTATTTGATTATCATGTATTACTCTTAAAATAGACGGAATTTTTCATGAATATAAAAGTATATTTGATTCCTGAAGATGAAAGAGATGTCTGAATCGTAATCAAAGCATTATGTTATATATATATATATATTTTATAGAAGTAATGTGCGAGAATGGAAATGATATGAGTGAATGATGTGTGGAAATGAAAGCGAGAAAATGGATATGTGGAATGATATTTTAAAAAAAGGGAATAATGATGTGATAAAAAGGGGGATTGCAACAGACTTGCGTAAGTGGCTGTGTCAGGGCTGTGTGCGACACAGTCCAGCACTTATTATTTTTATTACGGCACGAAGATGCCAAGGGAGGATGTTAGCAGGTGGCCTTCCTCCAAGGATGATCTTCATTCCCTCTACCGGTAGTAAAAAGAGAGCATGTACGATTAGGCGACTGATCATCGTCCTAACGTATCAGGCGACAGCAGATATCCCCAATGTTTTGAAAAGAAATTGTAGACAATGGTCTTCAGATTTCTATACTGAAAACAGAATAATGATATGAGATGATGGAATTATGGTTACAGATGAAGAAAAACTGATATTATATTATTTTAGGTTTCTTTCTTATAATAGTAAGTGGATGATGTATTATTAAATAAGAGCTTTATTCTTCCTTAATGATTTTAATTGTTTTCTGCTATTATATATGCATATACATATATGTATACCTGTTCACATTTTAAATTTTAGTTACAGTATTATCTTGCTGAGCTATTATAGCTCACTCTTGCTATTTATGTATATAACAGCTAGGTCCCATGCCGATACTACGTACCACACCCCGCAAGAGGGTAAGGGAAAGGCTACCTTTTGAGCAAGTGTTGGCGACTATCCCCGAGGCAGTGACAAGCGAAAGGGGCTTAGTATACTTATGTAAATTAAGTGTGTAAGTTGTAATAAACTTTGGTTGTTGAAATGCTTCCTGTAGAAGCTTTGTTCAACAATGTACTTAGTAAAATTCTGGGCTTGTAATAACTGTTAACTTTAAACTTTTAATATTGTGAATGTTGTTCTATGAGCATATGACTGGTGTGTGTGTGTGTGTGTGTGTATTAGTGTGGGGTCAATTTCTTAATTATTAAATATAAAAAAAAACTCAAGAGATATTGATATTGAATGGAAATTGGACCGTGATGACCTGGATCCTTGACCCCGGATCTAGGGACGTCACAGATGGTATCAGAGCTAAGAGTCATAATGCTCAAGAACAAAAGTGATAATAATAAATGTATCAGTTATAATATAAATTGTGAACTTCCATCAAGTTCAGGGGTGGTATATCGCAGGTAGTATTTACTTTAAGCATATATTATAATTTATTAGACTGTTACTAATAGAATTTTATGTTTTATTATAGGGAGCGGAGATGGGTGAGCCGAGTCAGGACCCCCAGTGGCTAGGGATGTCAGAGCAGGAGCTATTAGATCTTCAGCTGGCCGGGGTAGAGGTCCCCGAGTATGCAGTTGAGGACCTCAGGGAGAGACGCCGGGCGGCGGCTAGAGAGAGATTAGAGAGAGAGGAGGCAGAGGAGCAGAGACGGAGAGATGCTGTGGCCATAGTGCCATATATGGGTAGACCTTCTACAGGATCTGATGAGGCAGGTCCTTCCAGAGTGAGATGGGAGATTCCGGAGGAGGAGAGGCCGTTACGTAAGAGGCCTAGATTGTCAATTATAGCTGAGGAGGAGGAGGAGGAGATTGAGTGGACTGATATCCATATGATACCTACCCCTGCCTTGCCTGTTGCAGTACCATCACCAGTCCCATCTCCCTCACCGAGTCCTGGCCCTCTAGAGGATCCAGTTGAGCCATTCACTCCGCCCGGACATTTTATCTTCTCAGAGGATGAGATAGAGGGAGATCCATCTGAGGATGCAGATACCGAATCTATTCCTCCATCCCCACCATTTGCACCTTCACCACCTCCACCTGTACAGGCACCTGCCCCAGCTGCTGTGCCCCCTCAGGAGGCACCCTTACCGACAGGTGACTCTCTACCAGCCATTTTGTTGATGGAGTACTTTGCCCTTCAGGGTCAGTTGGAGGAGTCCCGTCGAGTGATAGACACATTGATGCAGAGGTCAGAGAGAGGGATAGGAGGCATCATTCCTGATGGTATATCTTTGGGATTAGTGAGTGTTGAGCTGCGGGCCCTGGGTGACATTAGGTTGTTATTAGCTGATAGAGGAGACCCAGAGTGGAGGGCTGGGATAGTGGATACAGTCACGACTATGGTAGTCCAGATCCGGGATATTATCAGGGCAGGACTGTGAGTCGGGATAGTAGTCTACATCACTAATCAGACTAGTCATCTTATTGATGTTTTTGGGGGATTAGTTTAGTTGGTTGCTGTTTTAATCCCAGTCTGATTGGAGGACAGTTAGTAGCACTTTTGTTGTAGCAGATTAGTATGTACAGTATGTTTGTAGGTTTCGAACCATGTACCCAAGTTGTAAAATATTTATGTAAATTAATGAAGTTTGTGCATTTCTATCTAAATTTTTGCTGCATTTTTTTTATAATAAATGTTGAGACTCAAAAATATTGATGTATAAAAGGTGATTGACTTAATGTAAAGGCTATCGTGTTAAGGGCGATACACTTACCTACTAAAGTTATGACGTAACTAGATGCAAATCGGGTGATAAAGATATTGTGATGTGCAAATGAGTTAATTAATGATATAATTGTGTATATAGAAATGATGTATATTGTAACCCAAATTCGGGTAATTAATAAGGACTATTGTTATGTACAGAACTATGCCGCCTAGACGTGATAGTAGAGCGAATGCAAGGGAAAATGAGAGAGACGAAAGAAGTCGAAATATAGAAGGTACTAGACTGAACGAAAATGCTCATAATGAAGAAAATCATGAAGAAGGAGAAGAGGAATCAACTGGCCAACAAAGGAATCCGGGAGGTGATCCCTTTGCCCCATTCATGGACTTATTAAGGCAGAATTTGGCTAATCCACAGAATCCCCAACAACCACCTGTTCTCCCCAATCAGGCAGCTAATTCCTTTCGTGCCTTTAAGTCATTAAAGCCCCCAGAATTTGAGGGAACCACTAACCAAGTAATAGCTAGGGCATGGCTAAAAGAAATGGAGAAAGCTTTCGAAATACTGAGGATAGAGGAAGATCAGAAAACAGTTTTTGCAGCCTATCTCTTAAAGGGAGAGGCAAATTACTGGTGGGAAGCTAAGAAGAACCTAGAAGAAGCGGGAGTGATAACCTGGGAGCGTTTCACTAGGGTGTTCCTAGGAAAGTATTCTCCTAGATATTTAGAAAACCAAATGGAATTAAAGTTTCTGGAGTTAAAACAGGATAACCTAAAAGTGGCAGAGTATGAAACTAAATTTACAGAACTGTCTAGGTTTGTTCCCGAGTTTGTGCGTACTGAAGAACAACGAGCGAAAAGGTTTCAACAAGGATTGAAACCCTGGTTACGAACGAGAGTGGCCCCATTTGAGTTGGCTGATTATGCTGCAGTGGTTCAAAAGGCATCAATTATAGAGGCCGAGAGTGAACAGGCTCAAATAGGTCGAGAGAATAAGAAAAGAAGATTTGAGGGTCCGAAAGGAGGTTCAAGTGAGGGAAGCTACTTTAACAAAGGAGGTAGAGGACAAGACTACTAGTGAGACGGTGAATCAGGGTGGTAAATCTTCAGGAACATTTCAGTCCAATCAATCACGACCACCATTACCAGATTGTGACACGTGTGGTAAGAAGCATATAGGAGTCTGTAGGGTGCTGGGAGTAACTTGTTTTAAGTGTGGACAAAAAGGACACTACCTTAACCAGTGCCCATCAACTGATACAAACCCTAAAAGAGATGTTAAGTGTTACCAGTGTGGCAAATTAGGACACATTGCTAGAGATTGCCGTTCCGGTGGGTCATACGCGCAAGGACAGAGTGTGACTGCTTCAAATAGGCCTACTGCTAGAGTGTACAACATGACCTTAGGGGAAGCGTTGACGAAACCAGATGCGGATACAGGTACTTGTTTTTTTTTCGATTTAAATTTTGTGTGTAAGTCTTTGGTTAAGGATCGACTTAATCAATTAATGGAATAAATAAGTTAATAATATAGATAAGGAAAATCAGTATCTGTTAAGGGCTAGGAAACGTTATGAAAAGAAAAGTAGGAGTGTTTTGGGAAAACACAAGCTCGTTGAGACGAACAGGAAATATATATTATAGGTAGTATTTTCTACAATTGTTTTAAGGAATATTATTAGAGCTTATTTTCTGGAAAATTTTACAGAGATGAGATATAGGAATATTGAGGTGTTAATATTTATGTCATGATAGAGATCAGAAGATGGTCAAACCATAAGTGAGATACACTACCATTCAGAAAAGGCCAATGTGGTGGCGGATATCTTCGTCGAAAGTGGAAGGAGAGACGAAATAACATGGAATAACTGGAAACATGATGGAATTTGTGAGGAAAAGACAGTAAAAGTACTGCTATTGATAAACTAAATGGCATGTTGATGAATGACAAGGAAGTTATGTTGGTGTATTTCTGCGCAAACAAGATAGAGATATTATGAAAGGAAAAGGATAGAGGAAATAGGGTGGAAGTTAGAAGGTGTGAATGAAAAAGATACCTATGGACATTTCCAACATGATTCCGGGACAGAATCCTTTTAAGGGGGGAAGACTGTAATAACCCTAACTTTAGCAATGCTACAGTGATTACATGAATAGTAAAATTTGAGGATTTAGGGAAATGGTATGTAGGTACTCTATATTGGAAATGGAAAATGAATAAACAGAAACCATGTTAGTGTTGTACATTGAAAATAAGTGACTCGAAACGACGATAGATTCCAGAAATTCCTGAATATGGATTTTTAGGATTTTGATTTCGAATAAGCTTCTATTTGACATTAAGGAGCATGGAAACACTATAAGAATTATATATTGAGGGATTAGTGAATTTAGATTAAACCAAGGGATTATTAAGTTAAAAGAATACCAAAGGAAATTGGATTCGTAAATGATTTCGAAAACCACTGAGATAATGAGGTATACTCGAAACGAACCACAATTAGACGAGTATGGAGACCAAGCAACCAAGATTAGTAATCTCACAAGGATGCATACCACATTATTATTATCCAAGATTAATAACATAATACTTAGAAAAACAAGAAATTAGAATATTAGGTCATCTTAATGACACCATTAGTGATGTCACACTCCACTAACACAAATTAAGGGCAAATTAGTCTTTAAACCATGGGATTTTTCTACTAAACTCTAGAACTCTAAAGATTAGATGACAAGATGAGATAGGATCAAAACAAGCAAAAGAAACTCTCCCCTATTCCAATACTTCCATTCGGGTTTTATAAAAAAAAAAGGGAAACAAAAATCAAAACCCTAGCTCTCTTCAATATTAAATCAAGGGATAAATCATGGGTGTTCTTGGAGGTTAGGAAGGATCATATACAAAGTTTCATAGCAAACCAACATCATTTACCAAGGTAATAAAATCATTCAAGTTACTAGAAAAGATGATGAATAGTGTTTTCTAAGTGTTAACTTGCTTTTATGGTTTCCTTTAGTTGATTCAAGCTATTTTAAGGTTGTTAAGGATTACCCAAGGCTTGTTAAGTGTTGTTAGAGCTTCAAGAAGGTATAACTACTCTTGCCCTCTTTGTATTTATGGTGGAAATTAAGTTGGTTAGTAGTTAAGTGATGTTAATGTTTAGTTTATAATGAGTATGTGTTATAAATGGTTTGCTTTGATGTGGAAATTGTGTGTTGTGGACTTTTAACCATGGCTGGTAATGAAGACCACATGGTGTAGGTGATGATTATTGTGTTTGATAATTGATTTGGAGGAGTTGGATTATGGAAAGTATGAAAATATAGCCGTTATAATGCCCGATTTTCGTTAGGAAGAAATCTGCCCTGTTTTGTGACCCCTGTATCCGTACGGTTCCCTACTGCCTAGGTTACCAATTGACCATGTAATGGTAGAGCTTAGTTCATAGATCGTTTTGATATAAGGTACGTTAAAATCTGACGTACGGTTTAGGAGAAAAGTCAGTTTTAGTGAAAGCGGTTCAGAAACCGAGAAAACGTAGTTGTGTCAACTTTGAGGCAATGACTACCATACTTAAACATTTTTAAAAATTATGAAACTTTGGGATAGTGTAGTAAGGTAGTCAAAGAGTGGTTACCAGTTGACCTTGTGGTAAAATTCGAAATCCATATTTTCTGAGAATTTTTACAGTTAAGTGTGATCGTTAGGGGAAATGGTGAAAACCCCTGAAACTTCGATTAAGGTTTTAAATGGCTAAGTTCTTGAACCTTTGGGGTAATAGTAATACGTTAAACATATATTAAAGTTTCAAAGGTAATGTTATACAAGAGTGTAGTGAGTAAGAGAAGTGGTATTCTAACGACGGTCCTTTTGTGTTTATAGAAACTCCGGAAGAGGAATGAGCCATACTGTCAGGATCCCGAAACCGAGGCAAGATTTCTTATATCCTTACCTTGGAAAACTATTTTATTTCAAAGTAAATGATTTCATGGAATATATATGTTATTCTATGTTTGCTATATTGCTAAGAATTATTTCCCTGATATTGGAATTAAAGAGAAATGGATATAAATTATGAAATATGAATGTGGATATGATTATGAATGGAGCGAATATGCTTTATGGTAAAGAGAGGTGAAAGAGAATGATATCAGTTGTTATCTAAAGTAAATAAAAGTATGGTATCAGTTGTTATCTAGGGTTATATGGTTTTTAATACTATATTAAAAATATTCTTTTGAGTATCAGTGGTTTAATAAATATTATTTGATTATCATGCATTACTCTTAAAATAGACGGAATATTGAATGGAAATTGGACCGTGATGACCTGGATCCTTGACCCCGGATCTAGGGACGTCACACCAGATATCTGAAAATCCTCGTTATTGCTATCATATGTGATTCCTTTAGATTTGATTGAAACCTTGCACACAAGCATGTTGCAAACATGATGTCCGGCCTACTAGCAGTGAGGTAGAGTAGAGAACCAACCATGCCTCTGTAGATTGAGATATCTACCTTCTTGCCCTTACCATCTTCATCTAACTTGGTGGCAGTGGCCATGGGTGTCTTTGCAGGTGAGCATTCTTCTAAGTCAAATTTCTTCAATAGATCCT
Source organism: Saposhnikovia divaricata (assembly GCA_036435485.1). NCBI lineage: Eukaryota > Viridiplantae > Streptophyta > Magnoliopsida > Apiales > Apiaceae > Saposhnikovia > Saposhnikovia divaricata. The sequence continues at coordinate 44,322,544 of CM071594.1, read as the reverse complement.
TGATGTATTTGGTTTGACTTATAAAAATGCCATCCTTCCTTTGACTCACTTGCAGCCCAAGAAAGAATGTTAATTCTCCCATCATACTCATCTCATATCTGCTCTACATGAGCTTAGAGAATTTCTCACACAGCTTCTCATTTGTAGAGCCAAATATGATATCATCCACATAGATTTGAACTAAGATAATATCATCACCATGTTTCTTGTAAAACAGTGTCTTGTCTAGTGTGCCTCTAGTGAATTGATTCTCAAGTAAAAATTGTGACAATGTGTCATACCATGCCCTAGGAGCTTGCTTAAGTCCATACAATGCTTTAAGCAATCTGTAGACAAAGTGAGGGAATTGTGGATCCTCAAAGCCAGGTGGCTGTTGCACATATACTTCTTCTTCCAACTCGCCATTCAGAAATGCACTCTTGACATCCATTTGATAGACCTTGAAATTAGAATGTGCAACAAATGCCAAGAAAATTCTGATGGCCTCTAGTCTGGCAACAGGGGCAAAAGTCTCATCATAATCAACGCCCTCCTGTTGAGAGTATCCTTTTGCAACCAACCTTGCTTTGTTTCTTATGACTACACCATTTTCATCCATCTTATTCCTTAGAACCCATTTTGTTCCAACAATGGTTCTATCCTTTGGTGCAGTTAAAAGTTCCCATACTTTGCTTCTTTCAAATTGGTTTAGCTCCTCTTGCATAGCAATTATCCAATCAGGATCCAACAATGCATCTTCAAGTTTCTTAGGCTCAACTTGGGATAGAAAGCAACCATAGAGACATTCATTTAGAGTTGCTCTCCTTGTTCTCACTCCTGTATTTGGATCTCCAATTATCTGATCTGCAGTATGTGATCTATCCCATTTCCTTGTATGTTCAGATTGATTTCTCAGCCTTGATGTTGCTTCATCATCCAGATCATGATCATTTACATTTCCTCCCCCTGTGAAGTTTCCACTAATCACAGGTGTGTCTTGGATGCTTGTTTCTTCATTGTTGGTTGACACAGGTTCTTCATTCACTTGAGTTTGTTGAATTGTGGGCTCAAATTCAGTTTCAATCTCCTCATCAGAATCATCTAGATTGTCAAACTTCAAAGGATCTTTATTTTCATCATTGGCTTCTTCTAATCCAGGTAGTTTGCTGTCATCAAATGTCACATCTGTGCTTTCCATAACTTTCTTTTGAGTGATGACATAAACTTTGTATGCAATTCTTTCCATAGAGTAGCCAAGAAAAATTCCTTCAAATGCTTTTGCATCAAACTTTCCAACATATTCTGAGTTGTCTTTTAAAACAAAGCATTTGCTTCCAAAAGTATGAACATACTTTAGGGTGGGCTTCTTTCCAGTCATCAAGTTGTAAGGTGTCTTTCCAGTGTTTTTGTTGATGAGGGTTCTGTTTTGGATATAGCATGCAGTGCTCACAGCCTCAGCCCAAAAACATGTAGGCATCTTTGCATCAAGTAACATTGTTCTAGCAGCCTCAATCAGAGTTCTATTCTTTCTTTCAACAACTCCATTTTGTTGTGGAGTCCTTGGAGCTGAGAATTGTTGAGAAATACCATTTTCTTTGCAGAATGCTTCAAGCATGGCATTTCTGAACTCTGTTCCATTATCACTCCTTAATGCAACCACACTTGCATTGTTGGCCTTTGCTTCCTTGTCAATTTTCTTTATATGCTCAATGATTACTTGGGGAGCCTCATCTTTTGATGCCAGAAATTCTACCCATGTATACCTTGTGAAATCATCAACCATCACCAGAGCATACTTTTTCCTTCCTAGTGACATAATATTGACAGGCCCAAACAAGTCCATATGAATTAGTTGTAGGGGCTTGGTTATTGATGTCACTGTCTTTGACTTGTGGCTTGATCTTTTCATTTTTCCCTTTTGACAAGCCTCACACACTCCTTCTTGACAGAATTCAAGTGTGGGCATGCCTCTTACTAACTCTCTTTTGACTAGAGAATTAATGCCTTTGAAGTTCAAGTGTGATAGCTTCTTATGCCACGGCCAACTATCTTCATTTGATGCTTTTGAGTAAAAGCAACAGATTTTGTCCTTGTTTGCAGAGTTCATATTGGCTACAAACAGGCTTCCTTTCCTTACTCCAGATAGAGCAAAGTCACCAGTCTTTTTGTGGGTGATCAAACATTCATCTTTGTCAAAATTCACTTTGAAGCCTCTGTCAGTAAATTGACCAACACTCAGTAGATTGTGCTTGAGTCCCTTGACCAGTGCTACATTCTCAATGATGACATTTCCAATTTCCAACTTGCCATATCCCAGTGTGTTGCCAATGCTGTCATCTCCAAAAGCAACCATTGGGCCAGCCTTCTCCTCATACTGTGATAGCAGGGCCATATCACCAGTCATATGGTTTGAGCATCCACTGTCCAAAATCCACATGACCTTTCTTTCACTTTCTTTGCCCTGCAAACACAAAGGTATTACTTCTCCTTTGGTACCCAAACAAGTTTGGGTCCATGTGGCTTAGCAACAGTCTTATCATAAACAGCATGCTTATCAATTTTCTTGATGTTAGTCTTCTTATCACTGTTAGAAGTCTTAGAATCAGGGTTCTTAGACTTAGGTGACAGAGGCACCTTCCTAACTTTAGGAGGACTTGAAGACTTTGTTCTTGTGTAGTGTGTGTGAACATTGTGACTGATACAACCTTCCATGAATTGTCTTCTCAAATTAAAGCAACTAGTCATTACATTCATGTTACATGGCATACAATCAAATTTATCACAGAAATGAGAGTCTCTATGTCTTAAAGGCACAGAGCAATCATAGAATGGTTTAGCAACACTACCAGATGGTTTCTTGCATGCATGAGTTAAATGATTAGTGCTAAAACAATTTTGACAAACTTTCCTAGGGGCATTTGGCACATAAGCATAATTGTTGTCCTTGTTAATCCCTAATTTGCCATTCCTGTTTTGTTTCTTTTTAGCCACTTTCTTCTCAAATTCATTATTCCCAGCTGAAACAAACTTCACAAATTTCTCAAGTCTAGGTTTACCTCCTACTGACTCCTTGGCTTTGGTTTTGACATTCTCACTCTTAGAGGATGCCTGTTGTTCACTTGATTGTGCCTTATCTTCATCATCCAACATTTGCTTAATGAGTAAGGCATCCTCATCAATCTCAAGTGTTGGTGTTTTAAATATTGGGGTCTCAGCCTTTTTCAAAACCTGAGGCACTTCCTCTTGAACAACAATGTCATCTTCGATGACTGCATAGCCTTTCCTCTGCTTGAGAGTGTCATAATCAAGTCCAATAGCAGCCTTAGGTCTAGCTAGATTTTTCTCATGGTAGGACTACAATAGACTAGAGGAATTCTTGAATGTTTTCAATTTAAATTCATTTTCAGCTAGTTCATCCCTAAGAGCTTTCTCAACTTGACTAGCACATAGAACCTTATTCTTTAGATATTCGATTTCTTGTTTAAGGTTTTCTATTTGCATAGCAGTTAGTTATAGTTCCTCATTCCTTTTATTTAACAGTTCATTCCTAGTGGACAGTTTAGCAATCTCTTCATTAGCAGCAGTCATACTAGTATGAATATTAAACATCTCAACAGATAGTTGTTCAACCATAGATTTGTATTCAGAAACAGACATGTCTATAGTAGTGAGAGATGGTACCTGAGAGTCTGATTCAGATGGTTCTTCCTTGGAGTTGGCCATCAAGGCATAGTTGCAGAATTCTTGTTCTTCTCCATCACTATCAGAATCATCCCAACACTTCCCTTCAGCTATGTAGGCCTTACCTGGTGCATGCTTCTTTAGCAGAGCCTCATACTTAGCTTCAAGCTCAAGAAACTCCTTATCCTTCTTCTTAGGCTTCTTGCATTCACTGGCAAAATGCCCTAGGTCATTGCATCTATAACATCTTACAGATGACCTATCCACATAGCTGGTTTTGAATTTGTTTTTGTTTGCTTTCACAGGTGCCTTGCTCTTGTTGAATGAATGATTTTGAGATCTAGACTTGAAGGGCTAATTCCTCTTAAATCTGATGTTTGGGAATTTTCTAGCCATAAAAGCATATGAAGTGTTTTCCATGGCATCCAACTCTTCAAGAGTATAGAACTCATCTTCTTCCTTTTCATTAACAGGTTCAGTCACTTCTTCTTCAGTCTCTTCATCATCTACTATCTCTTCTATTCTCAGTTGACTTGTAGATGCTTCCAGGTCTTGAATGGATTTGTTGACAATCAAGGCACATGATGTGTTTACCATTCTGCCTTGGTTGGCTTGGATAGCCCTCTTCTGAAGCAACTCAAGCTCATGAGTTTTTAAAACCCCATAGAGCACATCATATGTGACTTTGTTCAAATCTCTTTCTCTTAGAGATATGACCCTTTGCTCTAGATGGTTTGGTGCAGATAGTAGAAACTTCATGTTTAATTCCTTAGTGCTGTAAACCTTCCCATTCATTTGAAGCTCGGTCACCAGCTTGTGAAATCTCTCAAACATAACAGTAATACTTTCTTTGGACTGTGCCATGAAAGCTTCATACTGTGTGACCAGTATCTGTTTCCTATTTTCTCTTACCTCCTCTGTCCCTTCACATAACACCTCGATGTGGTTCCACATGTCCTTGGCTGATGTGCATGATGCTATATTAGCAAACATCGACATATCCATGGAGTCTATGATCAGCAACATGAGATGACTGTCTAGGGCAACCTTTTCCTTCTCTGAGTCAGTCCATTTGGATGGCTCTTTTGCAACATATGATCTGGGAATGACTATTGTGCCCACTGTGGATTCAGCAATTTCTTGTTGTGGTACAAATGGACCATTCTTGAGAATATCAGGGTAGAGATGATTGGCAGCTTTGATGAACAACAACATTTTTATTTTCCAGAGGTTGTAATTCTCTTTGTCGAACTTAGGGACCTTCACCGTACCTGTAGTCTTTGGTGTATTCGAACTCATGATCGTTTTCTGTTTAGATTAAACAGCCTGCTCTGATACCACTTGTTGAGTATTGAATACGGTAAAAGAATACAGAGGGGGGTGAATGGATTCTTGAACTTTTCTTTGTTCTTGAATCTTTGCAGCAAGATATGTGTTGAATGTGTGAGATATGTAAGTACAGATAACAAAGACAAACACAACACAATATCACTTTAATCTAATATTTTATTAGATAAAGATTTTGCTACAATCTGTGAATACAAATGGTAGTATTCTCAGCTTCGTTTTTCTTAGAGAGATATTTCTTGAGATGTATATTGAATAACTTATCACCCTCTTTAGCTAAGGAAGTGAGGCTGTATCCTTATAGACACGGATACACCTACTTACTACAAATAAGGTAGGTAAACAAAATACTTTCCAGTCTGTCTATCTTATTTGAGTAAGAGTTCAAACGGCTACAGATTTGACTTTGCAAAGCCTATTCAGATCCACTTCTTTAGCTCCTTGTCCCTTTGTCTTATCTCTCCAAGCTTCTTTGTAGGCTTTCAAATCTGCTTTATAGTACATAGTCAAATAAAGCGTCTTGGCTTGTTGCAGGTTTCTGACTTGTACAATTCTTCAGTATTTTGTCTCCAAGAATGTATTCGAGAAGTGGCTAAGTGATTAATTCGAGAACTCGAATTGACTTAATCGATAACTCTGAGTTCTCGAATAGTGTTATATTGACATATCGAATCACTTCTCGAATAGCTCTTTTCTCTGGGACTCCTTGAGATATCGAATAGAGCATTTTGACATATCGAATCCCTGAGATGTCGAATAGCTTCTTTAGTCCTTGAGATATCGAATAGATCATTGATTTGTTGACTTTTAGAGAACTCGAATGATGCTTTGACTTGTTGACTCCATGAGTTCTCGAATGGAGTAATAGACATATCGAATCTCTGAGATATCGAATGAGATATCGAACAGTGTATTCAAAGATATCGAATAGTGTCTTCTGAGATATCGAATCTCTGACTTCTCGAATGCTAGACTTCTCGAATAGACAAATGTACTTCTCGAATTGGTACTTAGGCAAATTCTTCATTTCTTCAAATCCCAACTGTGATTATTTGGCAGTCTTTATCTCCTTGCTTGAGGCATGAACCTTGGAACTTCTTTCAAGCATTATTCTTGACTTTATAAGTACAGTAACACAACTAGAATTTGATGCCTATTACAAGTACAGAACAAATAGAAACTCTACAACTAGAGGTTCCCTCAGTTAAGAGGTCATGTAGGTAATGCATAGCATTACACATACTTAGGCTTGTTATTAGATGTATTCAGGCATGCCTCTGCGACTAACATTAAGTCCTTCAAATCTAACCTTAGTTGCTCCTCCCAAGTTCTCCTCGGTCTACCTCCCCTTCTCACCCCTACGACCGAAATACCTTCTACCCTTCTCACTGGAGCCGTAGCCTACCTCCTGCGGATGTGACCGAACCATCTCAATCTCCCTTCCCGAAGTTTCTCAAATATAGGCGCAACTTCTAACTCATTCCGGAAAATAACATTCGGTATTCTATCCAGCATAGAGCGCCCACACGTCCAACGCAACATCCTCATTTCAGCCGCTTCCAACTTGCTCTCCAGCGCCTTCTTCCCCACCCAACATTCCGAACCATACAACATCGCAGGTCTGATTGCTGCTATATAGAATTTACCCTTCAATTTTAAAGGGACTTTCCTGTCGCACAGCACTTCTGACGATGCTCTCCATCTTAACCACCCAGCCTTGATACGATGGGTTACGTCACCCTCCACCTCTCCTTCCTTCTGAATGATAGAACCCAAATACTTGAACTTGTCCGTGCGAGGAACAATCTGATCTCCAATCCTCACCTCAACCCCTTCGTCGATGGACTCACCACTGAAGTTACACCAGAGATACTCGGTCTTAGACCGGCTCCCACGCAAGCCCTGGGATTCCAAATTAGATCTCCATAATTCCAATTTTGCATTCACCTCCCCCCTCGACTCCGCCACTAACACAATGTCATCAGCAAAAAGCATGCACCACGGGACGTCATCTTGGATCCCCCGGGAAATGACATCTAGAATTAGGGCGAAAATGAGAGGGCTAAGGGCCGACCCCTGGTGCAACCCTATCCCAACCGGGAAATATTGGGTATCACCCACTGGTGTCCTAACGCAAGTCGTAGCTTGAGAGTACATGTCTTGGATCGCCCTAACGTACAATGATGCCACCCTCCTTTCTTCTAGGCTCCTCCAAATAATATCACGAGGGATGCTATCATACGCTTTCTCAAGGTCAATGAACACCATATGCAGGTCCTTACGTCTTTCTCTAAACTTCTCCATAAGGCGACGGATGAGATGAATAGCCTCAGTCGTCGATCTCTCAGGCATGAAACCAAATTGGTTCTCTGCTTTACCATTCTTCTCACCCTGCCTTCAACTACTCTCTCCCAAAGTTTCATAGTATGACTGAGTAGTTTAATACCCTGATATTTACTACAACTCTGAGCATCGCCTTTGTTCTTGAAAAAAGGCACCACAATACTGCGCCTCCACTCCGCCGGCATCTTAGCATCTCTAAGGAGAATATTGAACAAATCTGCTAGCCATTGAACACCTACCTCCCCCAGACAAATCCACACCTCAATAGGTATTTGGTCCGGGCCAACCGCCTTAGCTCTACCCATCCTTAGAAGGGCGACTTTGACTTCTTCTATGCTGATACGCTCACAATCCTCTAGAGTTTGAGTAGAAGATTGACTAACACCTTGCACCCCTTCTGAGACGCTCCGCCTTGAACCATTGAAAAGCTCAGAAAAATACCCATTCCACCTCTCCTTAATAGCCTCGACGTTCACCAAAACACGGCCCAGATCATCCTTAACAAACCGAACGTGACCTAGATCGCGCCGCCCTCTCTCCCTAGCTTTCGCCAGTTTAAAGATAGCATTAACTCCTTCCTTGGTGTCTAAACTCTTTTACATCTCCTCGTACACCTCACTTTTAACCTTAGCCACTACCTTCGTTGCCTCTCTTCTCGCCACCTTGTAAGCTGCAGTCTTGAAGATCCTCTCCTCACCAGCGCTAGCCGACAAAAGTTCTTTAAAGAGCAATTGTTTAGCCTTAACTTTCCTTTGAACCTCCTCGTTCCACCACCACGCCTCCTTAAGACCACTAAACCTTCCCGAAGAAACACCCACCACCTTCACGGCCACATTCCTAATAGCATTGGCCATGCTGATCCACATCTGGTTTGCATGATCCCCCCGGATAAAACCACCTTCGCAGAGCAGAGCCTCCTTGAATTCAGTCGCCTTCTCACCCTTCAGATCCTTCCAAAGGATCCTAGGTCTAGCTCCCCTTGCCCTGTTCACAACACGACCACCCACGGTAAGATCCATGGCTAGCAGACGGTGTTGTGACGCACAAGCCTCGCTCGGGAACACCTTGCAATCAACGCACGACCTTACATCACGACTGCGCATAAGTAAGTAGTCGATTTGGGTGTTGTGCCCCCCACTACTGAAAGTGATGAGGTGTTCAGCCCTCTTCTGAAAAACAGAGTTAACGATTACCAGGTCATGTGCAGTAGTAAACTCCAACAATGCGGAACCTCCGTCATTCCTAACCCCGAAGCCGAAACCCCCATGAGCGCGAATAAACTAGTGAATTGTTTGTTACCTCACTTTTTATAAATAATATAAATTATTAATTCCAAATAATTTAATGATTTAGTAAGTATTCATCTCCAATAATTTTCCTTATACCATTCCTTGTTCAAATTTATATAATTAAAAATAGTTTGAAGGGAAGGGGAGAGAGAAAGTGACATGATTATGAATATATGATTTAATATTAGTTAGGAGTGGAAGTGTGCTCTTAATTTTGAGGGCATAGCAATATTTTTATTCTCTCTCCTCAAATTTTGAGTTAAGAACGAGAGGTTATTGGTTATGCTCTAATACATAGCTCTTTAACTATTTTTTACTAATAAAATATTCGTAAATTTAAATGTTTGTCATAGTTAGATTTGAAATATTAATAAAATATAAAAATTAAGAATAGAACCACCATATATATATATATATATATATATATATATATATATATATATATATATATATATATATATAGAGAGAGAGAGAGAGAGAGAGAGAGAGAGAGAGAGTCATAGGTTTAAAAAATATTAATAAAATATAAATTAGGAATAAGTTGGTGACCTTATATATAGAGTCAGAGTCTAAGAGAGAATCATTATAAAATACATATATTTATCTTTTTTGGATGAAATATAATTATAAATCTTAGTTAAGAAATTAAAAATGAAATTATTCAACTTTTCTTTTTGGAAAATCATTAAATATTAATGAAATAATCCAAAACAATTTTACCATAAAATCGAATTTATCCAAAATGATTCTACTATAGAATCAAATTTAAATCAAGTTTTTTTTTTTCAAATTTTATGTGTTAATTCCTTTATAAACTTTATATGTCGTTAATATTCTACATTAGAATCAAATTTTATGTTTTTAAAAATTTATTTGTAATTTATTTATAAAATTCAAAGATGGAGTCAATGATTTATAAGTAAGTTCTTGTTGGATTTGTCACGAAAATCTAAGTATCAATTTGCTAAGAATAATATATACTAGCTTAAAACCCGTGCGATGCACGATTTTTTTTATTTCAATATTATATGAATTTTTTCATTTATTTAAATTAGTTTTTTAAAATATGAATTTTGGAGGCTTACATTTTTATATGAGATAATTCGATAATAATTATATAAATATTATCCGTGATATTTCTTGAAATGTAGAGATTTTAGTTAGAAAATATAGAAAAGATGATAGGTTTTAGTTGAAAAAGATAATCGATTAATTATTGGTAATTATAAAATTATTTTTTTATTAAATAGAATGTCCGTGATATGATAAGAAAATGATAGGATTTAGTTAGAGAAAATTAAAAAGGTGGTGAAAAGGATAATTGTTTAGTTTATAGTAATTCTAATTTAATTACGTTATTTTACTAAATACAATTGCACGTAATATTTTTAGAAAAGAAAAAATTAATATTGTGTGTGATATTTCTATTAAAAGAAGGATTTCAGTTAGAAAATATAGAAAATATGATACGTTTTAGCTGAAAAAGATAATCGGTTAATTATTAATATTAAAATATTATTAGTTTATTTTATTAAATTGAATCGCCCTTCATATAATTGCAAAAAGAGAAATTTTAGTTAGAGAAAATAGAAAGGTAACGTGAAAATTAAAAAGATGACATGATTTATGTGAAAAAGGTAATTGATTAGCTTATAATAATTATAATTTAATTATGTTATTTTATTAAATAAAATTGCTAATAGTTTTTAGAGAATGAGAAATTAATGTTGTCCGTGATATTTCTAGAAAAAAGAGGGAATTTAATTAGAAAAAATAGAAAAGATGATACGTTTTAGCTAAAAAGGTAATCGGTTAATTATTAGTATTATAATATTAGTATTAAGTAGAAACGTCTGTGATATAATTTGAAAAAGATAGGTTTTAGTAAGAGAAAAGAAAAAAGGTAACGTGTTTTGGCTGAAAAAGGCAATCGTCCATGATATAATTGGAAAAAGAGAGATGTTAGTTACATAAAAGAGAAAAGGTAACGTGTTTTTGGTGAAAAGGGTAATTGATTAGTTAATAGTAATTATAATGTAATTATGTTATTTTATTAAACAAAATTGTTCATACTATTTTTTAAAAAAGAGAAATTTTAGTTAAATGAATTGTAAAAGATATTCTATTTTATCTAAAAAGAAAATTATTTATTTATTGAAAAATAGAAAAGGTAATATGTTAAACCTGCAAAAGGATATTGATTATCAAAAGAGAACTTTTAGTTAGATAAAATATAAAAGAATATTGTATTTAACACAAAAAGGAAATTATTTAGTTCTTGAAAAATAGAAAAGATAATATGTTTAACCTCAAGAAGGAAATTAATTAGTTAGTACATCTGTAATTGAGTAAGGGTAAATAAGTAAAATCAATAGGTACCGACCGACCGGCCAAACTTTTAATGTTTCGGCTTTTATATATATATATATATGTGTGTGTGTATTATACCGCATCGAAAAGTTTCTTAAATTTTTTTCTTTTTTTTGATTTTTTTATTAAATTTTTTTATTACATTAAACAGAACCTTAATTAGTCATTAATTACATCTATTAAATATATATTAAATTTACTTTATTTGATTTATACAAAATTTTAGCAAACTTTATTTTAGCTCTATAATGAATTTTTATATTTAAAATGACGACTTAAAATTTAACAATAAAGTTTTCAAATTTTAAATAAAATTACTTGTAGATAAATATTGAATAAAAATTATTAATACTGTGTCATTTTTTATTTCACATATAAGATCACTACAAAAAAATTATTTTCTTTTTATTGAGTTTTTTATCAACCTTTTTTAGTTTTTGTTAACATCTTAACTAATCATTAATTACACCCTATTGCATATATATGTTATTTACTTTTATTGTTTATATAAAAATTTAGTAAAATTCATTTGAATTATTATTCCAATATAATTTATAAATTATCAAATAAAAAGTAAGAACATATTCAAACAATGTCAATTTATATTTACCATTTAAAATTTTTGTTATTTTTTGGACGATTGGCGGAAAAGCGATTTTAATTATTGGGAAAAAAATTTAATTGCTATAAATATCATGATAAGTTATAGAAATATGTAGAAATTTCGTTTAACACAAGAATTGATACAAAATTAATATCAAAGTATAAAATTTATAAATTAATATTTTGTTTAAACAAAGTATATTTTATTTATAAAATATACTAAACATTATCACGGCTAAGGTATTGTCCAAACATCACTCATTTTCATTTTGTCTGCACGGAAGTTTTGTTTGGTTTGGTTTGCTTTACAAGAATTGATACAAAATTAATATCGACAAGTTTTTACTTTTACACGTGAATAAATTACAATGAACTCTGACCAACTTGAATAAATTGAATCAACTTAAATAAATTGAAGAAATTTTACCCGTGGTTCATTTAGATTGTGACGAGAAAATATTGCATGTTTATGATTTTTTTTAAATTATCAAAATTTTAAATATACAACTAAAATTTGAATAGAAATATGGTAAATAGTAAAAAATTGAAAACTCAAAAAGGTTTGGAACAGTTTCAAAGTATATTCTTGAGTTTTCTCCTTTATGAATTTTTTTATTAAATTTTTTCTTGCATTTGATTGTATTTTAATTATTCATTAGTGTTAAATATATATGTAATTACTTTATTTGATTTATATAAAAGTTCAACAAATTTTATTTGGGCATTATATTCAATATAAAATATAAATTATCTATAGAAAAGTAAAAATATTCTCATAAAATTACTTATATCCTGTTATTTTCTATTTCACATTAACTTTTCAAAAAATTATTTATCGATTGTGGTGAAAATGGTGTAAATCATGATAAGTTATGGAATTAAATAGAATATTTTGGTTAACATCTAAAAGTATTATACAAGAAACATCTAGAGGTTTTTATTTTTACACATGACAAATCCATTATATCTATTATATGTCAACATGCCATTTCCACCTATTTAGTAATTTACTAAAGTACCCCTTACATTATGTTAATGCTAAAAAATAATGATTTTCAAGGATTTGAACCCATGACTATGTTTGCATGTATTACCACTACACTAGAACATTTGATCATACATCTTTTCAAATCAATGATTGCATACATATACAATCCATTTGCTAATTTTTTTAATATGACCTCCATGTACCAAAATTTTTGTGTTTACATGTATTAGTACTACACTAGAACAATTAATTATACATTTCTTATAATCAATATAACTGCATGCATAGACAATTTACTTGCTAATTTTTTTTAATATTTATTTTCAAATTTATTCATGATATAATTAATTAAAATGATAAAACATGTAAACTATTTTTAATTGAATGAATACCAATGATTGAATGTACGTGTATTTACTATAAAATTTTAAATATATAATTCACATGGTACACGAAATAACATAAATTTTAATTTCTGATACATGTATATTAATATTTTTATGCAAACACCAATTATAATATTTATTTATGTTTGTTACGTGGTACACGTATGAATGAGCATTTCACCATATCTACCTGAACTGATTCCTTTCCCATTTGGATTGTGGATTAGGGAATTTCTTCGGGTCAACATGAAATATTATAGAATAAAAATTCGTACGAAGGGAATGGGCTCGGGGATTAAGGTATCCCGGCACGATCCCCGTTTCCGTTCCCCGACTGATTATCATATTTAGAAAAAAAAATTAAACATATATTTACTAGATTATTAAAGAGATTGAAATTATGTGTATTTCATATAAAATTTTAAATATATAGGCCTCGAATTCACATGATATACGAAATAACATAAATTCAAATTTTAATTTATGGTATGTGTATATTAGTTTTATTTTATAAAATTATAAATTATATTAGTTATCTATGTTTGTTATTCTCCTAACAAAATAAAACTAATTCACGTGAGACACGTAAGGATGAACATTTCATCATGTGACCTCGATCTAATCCGTTTCCCATTTTTTCAGGTATTTGACAAATTTTTCGGGACAACATGAAATATTCTAGAAAAACAATTGGAGGAAGGGAACAACCTCATATATTAAGGTATCCCAGTCTGATCCCTGATTTCGTTCCCCAAATGATTATCATATTTATGAAGAATAATTTTTAAAATATATGTTTACTAGATTATTAAAAATAATATAATTCAAAATTTCAAAATTTTTATAAACTTAGAATTTCTGATATAAAATTTAACAAACTAAAATAGAATTTTAATACTATATTTCATCTTTTTTATTAAATAATTAATTCAAATCTCTATTTATAATATAATAATAATTTTATCATGATTTATCAAATTAATTTTATTATCCGATATATTCGAGAATATATACATTCTAAATAAAAAAAATTAAGTATCTCCCATTTTTTGCGGGGATCCTCTTTCCCCGTTCGTGGTAAGAATCATGAAGTAAAATAATCTTCATTCGGGGATCGATACGGATTCAAGTTCAAAATTTTAACTAAAACAAAATTAAACTCCACGATTTCTCGCGGGAATCCATATTTCTCTTCGGGGCAGAAATCTAGGAACATAATGATCCTCGTTCGGAAATCGGGACGGGTTCAATGATTATGTTCTAATTCGGGGAGTGTGATGGGTATAACACTACCCGACCATGAATTGACCGATCTGATGCCCATCCCCAAGTATACATACAGTATGAATTCATTTATTGTTAAATTTGGACACCTATACACGAAATACACTCAACTAAATACCAGTAAAAGAATATGTACATCAATTTTTTTTATCTAACTTAAAAAAAATAATAATACAACTAAATAAGGTACAATAAAATGTTAATCTAATTTGTTAACGAATATTAAAAGAGTTTAATTGAAATTCAAAAAAATAATGTTACCAAAATAACATTCGAAAAACGTATACATGTTTAAAATGTGAGAGATATAAAAATTAACTATTTTATTATAATAACACCTATTCAGCTCGTAAAGACAACAATAGTAATTTTATATAAACATGGAAACGTAGGTCGATGAGAGATTGTCAAAGATGATGCGAGATGATTGGAGAGAGAAAAGACGAACAAACTTAAGGTTTTTAAAGACAAAAGAAAGGTGGTGGGGCAAGATAAATGTGCATATATGATGTGGTTGGAGGAAAGGGAGGATCTTAGAGGTATAATGAGGTGGCTAAATAGTGATCGGAAAAAGGCCGAAGTGAGAGTGCACATGATCAGTAATAAATTGGAGTAGATATGAGGTAGACATATGAGTATAAGAGAAAATAGATATTCAAAAAATGTTGTGGCTAAGATTGAAAGTAGTTAAAAGATGGCTTAATGACCTCTTGGTCTTTTAAGTTTGCACAGTTATACCGTAAAGCTCTATAGTTTTAAAGCGTTCTTTTTCGCCTTTCCAACTTCAGAAATGTACCTTTTGGCCACAAAACTGTTGTCTTTTTGGCATAAAATCATCGTCTTTTAGAACGAATAGACGAAAGTTTGTGGCAAAAAGGTACATTCTAAAGTTGGAGGGATGAAAAGGAGCGCTTTAAAAATAAAGGGCTTTATGGGTATAAATGTGCAAACTTGAAGGGCCAAAAGGTCATTAAGCCTTAAAAGAACTACTATCATGGTAATTCTTTTATGATTTTACTGAAAAACAAACTAAAGGACACTATTATCATGGTAATACTTGATAGCTAACGATTAACTCTTCTTGTATACAACTTTTGTCTCCTTCTCACATTCAATGAGCATCACTATAAATATGATCCTCAAAATTTAGAATGTGCTAATAATTTAAATTTAGAACGATTATTAAAAATTGAATCTTAGTAAACCGTTGTACGTCAAAAGGTAAAACACACTGATAAGAGGATATAACGAACTCCATCGCAAATTTGAAAAATATTATATGAATTAAAATGTGGCCCGTGCCTTGCACGGGCTATCATGCTAGTTACATATAAAATGTGATCAACTCGATTAATTAAATCAACCTAATTCTTTTTTCGGTTGATTAAATCGATAAAGAATTGTACATGATTAAATTAATATTCTGATTAAGTAAATTATTACACTAATTCTGCTAAGCATGTATATTATGAGAGGTCGACTTTTAAGAGCGTTATTTATTGGCATTTAATATCTATAATTTTTTATCGTAAGATAATGATTATATTGTAATTGCTAATTTTCATGTTTATGATTTTTTAAAATTATTAAAATTTTAGATATATAATGAGAGTATTCTTACAAATAATAATTCATGTAAATTATTTGAATCAATTTTAAAAATAAAATCTAAAAATAGCTATATATCAATGTTTTTTTCAAATAAAAAATATTGTCTTCATTTTATTTTTTTTCCTTTTATAAATCATTAAAATTTAATCTTATCATTTTGTAAATAATGTTTGAAATTTTTTTAGATATATGTTTTATGTAAATTTTAATTTAAAATTTGATTTAATATTACAAAAGTTTTAATTATTATATATTTGAAAATATTTTGAAAAAATCATTGTACGATTTCATATTTTTCTACTAACATTTATGAATTGTTAAAGGTAATTTTATGAAGTCCCGAAATAACACCATATAATTGATTAGTTTATATTACACATAGGAGCCAATTATGAGATTTTTGGAGATGTGCTAAGAAAATTCTAGTGCACTCGAAGGTGTAATAACAGGACTCTATCGCTCCCTGGTGCACAAACATGATGATGTTAAAATCTAGTTAAAATCTTATATGTAAAATCTTCATTCTCTCAGATTTACAAGATGTATGATCTATGAATCTTTGACACTTTATCGGTACATCTTTTATTTGACCTGAAAATATTATCTACACTCCCTTAATTAGTAATGTAAATAAATTATTAATTATATTTATATTATAAATATCTTACTAATTGAATAAAAATATGTTCATAATTGAATTTAAGTTTAATAGGATATCCATATTTGTAATAGGATATGAATTCTAGTGTATCCGCTCCATTAATCTAGATTTGATTATTTCTAGAAGGCACGATATTATTTTTATTGTACTTCTTGCAATAAAATTTTAAGTTCCATTTTTAATTTTATCAGATAAACTTGACAATCAACACAGAGTTTAGTTTTCATAAATCTATCTATGTTTTGTAATACTAGATCTGTTATTAAGTTAGATGAGAAAAATGTGAAGCTAAGATATTGCATAGAAAATTCTGAAATCTTGGAATCAGGGCAATCAAGGTGAGATTAATGTGTAAAATGTTGTGCTCCTAATGGACCCTAGATGGTATTGTACATGTTTGATTGTATTTGCATGTACACTGAACTGTATACACGCCAAACAGTGATAGAATAGTTGAACAGTTTTGAGCTGATATCGACAAATGATTATTTGAAAGGAACATCAGTTGACAACTTTATTTTCATGCCTTACATCCACCGAACCGTCTGATAATACAAATTGTCCTTTGTCTACATTATTTCCTCTCGTTTTTGTCTATCCACAGCACAACATTACTAAACGCTACTGTACATATATCACTAGTTAGCTATATCACAAACTTAAATCTCTAAGACTCTAACTAATCATTCCTAGCGTTAATGATGTTATTTGTTAAGTTATCAGTTTTTTCTAAGATCTTAAAAGTGTTAGATAAACACGTTTTCTACTATCATACTCATGTATTTTGAATCGGTATATAATTTTAATATTTCAATAAATGAAAATATTGGAATAGGAGTAAGATCTTCAACATCCAAAACTTTAATATCCTAGAATCAAAATATTAGAGAAACATGCTTAAAAATATCATATCACATATTTAATATCCGCTCACTTGAAAATCCATTACTAATATCATATCACATATAACAATTTTCTAAATCAATATCTTGTCAACACTCATCTGCACCATCTCATAACCTCTTTCTAATCAACACATGCCATATAAATAGTGACGGAACGAGGAGCTCGAAAATGCATTAGATTAACAAATTTTTAAAAATAGATCAAATTTTTATCTCCTAATAAAAATGAAAGTTTATTTTTAAAAAATTATTAAATTGGAAGAATATGCAAACTTACAAAATTTAATTACCATCCATTATTTTTTTCAAGCAAATCAAATTTTAGTTATGTACTTTTGAAATTTTTTTTATTTTATTATTATCGTAAATCATTCAGATTAAATATTCGAGCTTTTGTAAATTTCATTTTTTGTCTCGTACTACAAATAATACACACTTCATCTTTATACCTGCTTAAATATGAAACAAAACAACACATGCAATCCACTAAAAGTGTAAAATAATAATCAAACAATCAAATTTCGCTAAACAAAAAAGATCATCACAAAGCTCAATACTTGAGCCATGCATTTACGTTCTACTTTTATCTGATCGTACCAATAATAAAACTCAAATTCGAGAGAGCCAAGAAATATGGAGCGCAGTGGCGTGAAAATCGATGTAAATATTACTCACAAACAAATATTCGAAACTGGTAGTATGAACATATGTCAGTACAAGACATATACCATCAACAAACAATCATTGATTCCACTCTGATATGTTTGTAGATCCCTTGCAAAATGGCTTTATTTTGCCTCCCTCCTGCATGTTTCAAACTAATGGAATTTTCTAGTATGTACAAAACTAAAGCGGATCTCCTACAAAATCTACAACGAAAATTTTTGATTTTAAGGTGAGACAAGATGTTGTGGTGGGGTACGTAGAGTGTATCATTACTAGGGATCAGTCAAGAACTTTGACTGGTCAAAAATGATAAGTCAGTCAAAGAAACCAATACTGATGAAATTTAAAGTGAAAGGTGAGAATGTATGTGAAACTGTGCCGGATTTAACATTTGGTAGCATCTTCAAGACAAGAATCTATCCATTCCCACTACACCATACATGTTCTGCAGGTTTGGGACTGAAGAAGGCTGGACATAGATTCAAGATTTGTATGTATACCAACTGTATGTTTTTGGAATGTTTGGATTAGACTTGGTTCTCTTATCCTATGTTTACAGCTCCAAGGTTGTGGAACTATTCAGTGTAACAAGGCTACTGTGTGACGGAATCCAGGAGTGTTGATCTATGCTAAAATCCCGATTAAACTACCGAAAATAGTAAATGTTTTTAATACTTAAGTTTCATCTTGTATTTAAAATAAAGTATAAAATTTCATCTAAGCTCAGGTTATTTTCGAATAACATTTAAGATTTCATATGAGATACTGCCGTTGGTTGGACCATGATTTTAGGGGATTACTAGTTTAAGATTATAAGTTCGAGTGTGCTAGCAGTCTTCGAATTAGTTGAGATGCGCGAAAACTGGCCCCGAATTATTAAAAAAAAAAAAAAAAAAGTCAGGCAAACATGCAAGATTTGAGCACTAAACCAGAATAAATATAACAACACCTCATGGTCATTATAATACTATTAAAATTTAATTGCATATTATTTTTCCTTAATTTTGATTTATTGTACGTTGGGTTAAATTATTTGACATAGTCAGTTTGCATTCTCATAGTTTAAATTCTAGTTTAAATTCTGCTACAGTTTTCATCCTTTTGATATTTTTAGTTAAATTTGATGTTATAATGAGTCCAATTGTGAATATTTTGATTATTATAATTAATAATAATTTTAAAAAATGAATAATTTGAATTATTATTATTATTATTATTATTATTATTATTATTATTATTATTATTATAAGATTTTTATATTTGTCAAACTATATCTGTAATTTAATTACAAATTTTTCAAAATGTAATTTATAATTTTAAGATTTTCAGAAAATTTTAAATATATTACTAAAATTTTCATAAATTATTATTTTTAATAAAAACTAGTATTCAATTAAATTTTAAAGTATTCATTATAAAATATATTACAAATTTAAAATTTTTTAAAATTTCTTTCGTATTTTTTTCATTTTTTCCCAATTTTTAAATTTTATTCTTCTATTTTATAAAATATTTTATTTAATATAATAATAAATGACTAAAATGTTCCTATTTTAACTAATGATAACGGTCAAATTTAACAAAAAATTAGTAAAAGGATGGAAATTATGAGATAACTCAAAATTATAAAAATATAAAATACATAAACTAAAAAATACAAATTTTAAATACAATAACATTAAATTAAGGAATGCGAAATGCTTTTGAATCCTTTTCCTTTTGGGTGAAGGCCCAAAATACCCACAAATTAAACACCCATTACCAAAATACCTACCGCCAATTTGGGCGGCCCTAAATACCCACGGGACACGCTACTGGTGGTGGAGTGTCTTGTAAACACGCTACTGAGTAAAGAGTAACACGCACATACGCAAACAGTGAGTAAAGAGTAGCACGCACATACGCAAATAGGAGGTATTCATTGTAGCTTGGGATGCGCTGTTTCCAAATGCGTATCTGCAGAGATCTGCAGATACGCATTTGTCAGATGCGTATCTGTCATCTTCACCAAAGCTCGCTCTGGCAATTTTCTAGGCGATTTCCGATCAAAACTCGCGGAGCGACGTTCGTATGATTCCGTTATCGTCCGTGTTTGTCCTATACACCAATCGAATCGTGTTTCGACGATCTACACAACTATACCCATTTCAAATCATTTCATTCGTCGGATTTCAAACCCCCAAATCGAAGCCAACCTCCCTCCCTCGTTTTTTCGCCGGATTCGTACAAGCCCCTGCGGGGTCAGCTTCCATAAACTTTATTGGGCAAATCGAAGAGGCAGCAGTGGTGATTGGTTTGATAATCAGAAGCGGTGGAGGTGGCCGGACGTGACGGAGAGAGGCGGAGAGATTGGGAGAGAAGGCGGAGAGAACGACGAGAGAGAAGAGACAGGGAGTTCTGGCAAGTTGCTACAGTGCATGGGATACGCTGCTTCAGACACCGTATTCCGTGGGTAGATAGGGCAACGTTTCCAAAAATGAGTATTTTGGTACATGGAAGGCTGATTTTGAGGCATTTAGGTCATTTTCTCTTTCCTTTTAACAAATATTTTTTTCCCTCACAAGAGAAGTACTATTTCTCAAGTAAAATCATTGTGTGACATGGGACTGCAATTACTTGGTACGTGTCACATATTTACATCTCAAAAATTTGCGTTTCCCGTGTATGATTCGGGTTTTTCTTAAATTGTTTTAGGACAGTTTGTTAAGGTCGAAAAATGTAGATATGTTATGTTATATGTTAACAAGGATATTTGTTGAGCAATTTAATTCATAAATCATTTTAGGTTTATCTTTATTATATATGTTTAAAATTTGTAAAGCATAAAAATGTAATATGTAATAGAGGACATATATAACTCAACTAGGATAAAAGATAAATAATAAACTCTATACAGGGATCGTGAAATTTGAAGAACAGGCACCAACAAGGATCAAGTCGCTGAAAGAAGTTCATTAAAATGATCAAGCCTTAGTGACAAGATAAGATGTACAGATGATTCAGTTGAAGGGCCAAAAGATTCCAGTGATAAAGTTTTTATGGTTGCACAATTCTTGGCAGTATTCTTAAAGACATGATACGAAGACCACGAGTGAATGTTAGTCGTCTGTGAACCAGACTAGTTGCACTAGGCGTCAACATTTTCACAAAGGAATCGAAGTATCTAACTCAGAAAAACTGTTAAAGAGGTATGATTGAGAGCAGTGTTGATATCCTCCATTTCAGAAGCTGAATATTTAAGGATGTCAAAAATAAGAGGGAAATGAATAGTAACCGGAATCACTATTCACATTGGAATTACTATTCACCGGAATCACTATTCAAACCGGAATTACTATTCACCGGAATCACTATTCACACCAGGTGAATAGTAACCGAAGTTACTATTCATGTGAATAGTCCCAAAAGTACTATTCGTAAAGTAGGGAACATGTGGGGCCCACATGTATTAAAAATCAAAGTAAGACTTTGAAATTGAAAATGCAGTGGTTGAAAAACAGGAAGGAAGAATTCGGCAGGTTGTTGAAATTAGGCAGGTTAATATACGTAATCAGTTACGTATATTAACTGCATAGTGACTTTCTATAACCTATAAATATGCTTGTTGTATTTCATTTCAAAACACACCTCAACACACAACTCTCTCTTCTCTCTCATATATTTTCTGTGTAAGCTGCTAGATAGTCCGTCTAGTAGGAAAGTCGGCTTAGCCCACTTTCAGGCAGTGTCGGGTAGAAGGTCCTCGTGTCTAAACTATCCTTAGGAGTGTTCTAATTTTGAAGCTAATCCATTGGATTTTAAGTTGTAACACCCCTTCGAGTTTATTATCAATAAAGATATATTCTCGGAATTATTTTTAATTTTTATAGTATCGTATTCAACCCCCCCTTCTACGATACTTTGGGACCTAACAATTGGTATCAAAGCAAGCTTCTAGCATACAAGAAGTCTAAAGATCACCACCATGGGAATGAAGGATTCAGGCGTGAGAATACCAGTTCTTGACAAAGCTAATTACTTTCACTGGAAAGTAAAGATGCATTTACATCTCTTATCTATTGATGAAGGTTATGTAAACTGTTTAGAGAAAGAGCCTCATATTCCTATGAAGGCCAACACTGCAGTTGGAGAAGCAGCAGGAACTGGAGTTGCTGGAAGGCCTGTTCCCAAATTATCCGCAGAATTCAAAGATGGAGACAAAGAGGAAATCCAGAAGGATAAAAAGACCATGAATATACTGTTCAATGGTATTGATCAAGACATGTTCGACAATGTCATCAACTGCACCACTGCCAAGCAAGTGTGGGACACTATTCGAACACTCTGTGAAGGAACTGAACAAGTCAGAGAGAACAAGATGCAACTCCTCATACAACAGTATGAACACTTCCATCATAATTCTGGAGAAAATTTAACAGATATATTCAGTAGATTTCAGAAACTACTGAATGGCCTGAAGTTGTACGGGAGAACATATGAAGTCAAAGACTCCAACTTAAAATTTCTGAGATCTCTTCCTAAGGAATGGAAGCCTGTTACAGTCTCGTTGAGAAACTCTCAAGACTACAAAGATTTTACACTTGAGAGACTGTATGGAATTTTAAAGACCTATGAGCTCGAGTTGCAACAAGATGAAGAAATTGAGAAAAGCCAGAAGAAAGGTGGAAATATAGCTTTGGTAGCCAATATTCCAACAAACCAAGATGGAGAGAAGATGAAGAATAAAGAAGCCACACCAAGTCAAAGAACTTGGGAAGGTGGAGCTGCAACTAGCCAAGGTAAAAACAAGATGACTGAAGAACCTGATGCATTAAGTGAGGATGAAGCTGAAGATCTAGATGAATATTTGGCATTTTTATCAAAAAGATTTTCGAAGCTAAGATTCAAGAAGAATTCAGCAGGAGCCGGGCAATTCAAGAAAAACTATCAACCAAACAAGGATGTGGTTGAAAGATCAAAGTTCAAATGCTATAACTGTGGAATTGCTGGCCACTTTGCCAATGACTGCAGAAAATCCAAATCTGAGAATGAAAAGAAACAGTTTGAGACTGTCGATTACAAAAAGAAATACTTTGACCTTCTCAAGCAAAAGGAGAGAGCATTCGTATCAAGAGATGATGGTTGGGCAGCTGGAGGTGACTCAGATGCAGAAAAAGAGTTTGTCAATCTTGCACTCATGGCAAACGAAACTAATGAAGAGGCTAGTTCAGCAAGCAACCAGGTATACTCTACAAATCTAACTGAGCTTTCCAAAGATGAATGTTCCAATATTGTTGATGAAATGTCTAATGAATTGTACAACATGCATGTCACATTAAAATCACTTAACAAGGAGAACAAAAAGATTAAAGATCTTAATGCTAAGATAGGTGATAGGAATACTCTGTTAGAAACTCAACTAATTGATTTTGAAACAATGAAAAGAGATTGCCAGGATGCTAAGAATGAGTTACTTGAGGCTCTGAAAAGAGAAGAGTGCTTAATAAAAAAGTTAAAAGAGGAACAAGACTTAATTGCTAAGTGGAAGGGATCAAAGGCTAAAACTGAAGAAATGTACAGTATACAAGGGGTTGATTCTTTTCACAAATTAGCAGAAGCTAAGTTAGATGTTGATAGGGAAGTTGCTTCAGATAGTGATTTA
This sequence comes from Saposhnikovia divaricata, assembly GCA_036435485.1. Taxonomy (NCBI): domain Eukaryota; kingdom Viridiplantae; phylum Streptophyta; class Magnoliopsida; order Apiales; family Apiaceae; genus Saposhnikovia; species Saposhnikovia divaricata. Next base: position 44,298,790 of record CM071594.1, on the reverse strand, counting down.
GTCGAAAAAGAATGTTCTTTGAGACCTAAGCCTGTTAGCAAAGCAACTTTAACTAAATTAAATAACCAATATGGACCTGTCAACAAAAACTTTGTAGTTGGAGAGTGCAGCAAAACCAAATCTGTTGAACAAATAAACATAGGCAACTTGTCCCACAAGCAATTGAAGGACAAGCTAGAAAATGTTAAGTCAGGTGTTAAGGACAAGAAAAAGAATAGAAATGGTAAGGTAGGGATTAACAAACACAACAATTACACACCTGATAAAAATGCTCCTAGGAAAAAATGTGTAAAGTGTGGAAGTGTTAATCATTTATCTACCAATTGTAAATCTGTTAAGAATGCTTCTGTGCCTTATATGCCTATGCCTATGCCTGCCGTGAATGTTATGCCAAATATATATGCTCCCTCTGCTCATGCATCTAGTCAATATGCGAACATGCCATTCATGTATAATCCATACTACAATATGCCACAGATGCCATGGATGATGAATAACATGTTTGCACAGACTATGCCTAATAATGCTATTAACTATAACACATATGAGCAAGTATTAAATTCTGTCTCTCAAAGGCCCAAACCAAAAGTCAGAATTGATTTAACTCAATCTAAACCTTCGGTTAAAAGGGATTTGAAGGATAAGAAATTGGCTAACAAGACAGGACCCAAGAAAGCTTGGGTACCAAAATCAACTTGATTTTGTGTTGATGTGTGCAGGGAAACAGAAAGAATCTTTGGTATCTGGACAGTGGCTGCTCTAGGCATATGACTGGAGATTCTACCCTGCTCACTAAGTTTGAGGAGAGAGCTGGCCCTAGCATTACCTTTGGAGACAACAGCAAAGGATATACTAGAGGATATGACTTGATTTCACAAGGGAATGTTGTCATTGAAGAAGTAGCACTGGTTGATGGACTTAAGCATAACTTGCTAAGTGTCAGTCAATTGTGTGATAAAGGACAGAACGTCTGGTTCACATCTGAAGCTTGTGTCATTTTCAAGAAAAGTGACAACAAGGTAGTGTTGATAGGAGATAGAAGAGGAAATGTGTACATTGCTGACTTCAATTCAACAAATGCAAACATGACTACATGTCTTCTCAGCAAGGCAAGTGTAGATGAAGGTTGGCTTTGGCACAAAAAACTGTCACACTTGAGTTTTAAAGCAATGAATGAGTTGGTAAAGAAGGATTTGGTTAGAGGTATTCAAAAATTGGATTACTCCAAGGATGGATTGTGTGATGCATGCCAGAAAGGGAAGCAGAAGAAGGCCTCTTTCAAATCAAAGTCAATGTCATCGGTTGATCAACCCTTGCAACTACTCCACATGGATCTCTTTGGACCAGTCAATGTGTTGTCAATTTCAAATAAGAAATACTGTCTTGTGATTATTGATGATTTCTCAAAATTCTCTTGGACATTCTTTCTGCACTCTAAGGATGAAGCAGGTGAAGTCATTTTAAATCACATCAGGATAGTCAACAACAATCCTTTACTCAAAGTAAGGAGAATCAGAAGTGACAATGGAACTGAGTTCAAGAATTCTGTAATAAGAGAGTTTTGTGAAGAAGAAGGAATTATCCAAAAATTCTCTGCACCAAGAACTCCTCAACAGAATGGTGTAGTGGAAAGAAAGAACAGAACTCTAATTGAAGCTGCAAGGACAATGCTTGAAGAATCTAAGCTACCAACATACTTCTGGGCAGAAGCTGTAAACACTGCATGCTACACTCAGAATATTTCTTTGGTCAATCAAGCAAAAGGCATGACACCTTATCAACTTTTCAAAGGCAAGAAACCAACAATCAACTTTCTGCATGTCTTTGGATGCAAATGCTTTGTACTGAAAAATCATGGTGAGCATCTTGGAAAATTTGATTCAAAAGCAGATGAAGCTATCTTTGTTGGATACTCAGCTGGAAAATCCTACAGAGTCTACAACCTAAGACTAAACATTGTAATGGAGTCCATACATGTTGTCTTTGATGACAAGAAAATATCTGGTTTAGTAGATGATGGTTTTCATGAGTCTCTCTCATTCGAGAATGAGAGAAGTGGTGAAGAAAGTGAAGATGATGATGAAGAATGGAGATCAAATGGTGTGAGAAACAGACAAGGATTATCAGTTGAAGTGCAGAATGAACCACCTGTTGAAGAGCAAATTACACCATCAGTTCGAAATCAAATTGAAGCATCTGTAGAAAATCAAAGAGAAGCATCTATTGATGAATCTGCAAGAAATCCATCAATCTCGAGGGCCATACACTCAGGGGGAGTTTCTCACAGTCAAAACTCAACAATAAGTCACAATGATCAACACAGAGAAAATGAAGCCCCTTCATCAAGGTCAAACTTACCACCACAGAGAAAATGGACCAGGGATCATCCATTTGAGCTTATCGTTGGAGATCCTAATGCAAAGGTCCAAACCAGAAGAGCAAGTCAAGAAGAATGCTTATACAGTAGTTTTCTATCCAAAGAAGAACCTAAGAGAGTTGAACAAGCTCTTCTGGATCCAGACTGGGTTTTAGCAATGCAAGAAGAGTTAAACCAGTTTGAGAGAAATGAAGTATGGAAACTTGTACCCAAACCTAAAGACAAATCAGTGATTGGCACTAAGTGGGTATTCAAGAACAAGATGGATGAGAATGGCATAGTCACAAGGAATAAAGCTAGATTAGTTGCTAAAGGCTACTGTCAAGAGGAAGGAATTGATTTTGAAGAAACCTTTGCACCAGTAGCAAGGTTAGAAGCAATAAGGATCTTCCTGGCCTATGCAGCGCATGCCAATTTCAAAGTCTATCAAATGGATGTCAAGAGTGCATTTTTGAATGGTATTCTGGAGGAGGAGGTGTATGTTAGTCAACCGCCTGGTTTTGAAGATCTAGATTTTCCAGAATATGTGTTCTTTCTACTCAAAGCACTCTATGGCCTGAAGCAAGCACCTAGAGCCTGGTATGACACACTCTCACAGTTTCTTATAGAGAATCACTTCATTCGAGGTACTATTGATAAAACTCTCATTTATAGAAATGTCAATGGCTCTATGATACTTATCCAAATTTATGTAGATGATATAATATTTGGGTCTATAGATGAGAAACTTTGCAAGAGGTTTGCCAAACTCATGCAAAGTAAATATGAAATGAGTATGATGGGTGAATTAACTTATTTTCTTGGTTTACAAGTTAAACAAGTGAATGAGGGAATTTTTATAAGTCAAACAAAATACATTTATGATCTTTTAAAAAGGTTTGATTTAGCAGATTGTTCTTCTGCAAAAACACCCATGGCCACTGCCACTAAGCTTGAACTGAATACTAAGGAAAAGAAGGTGGACATGACAAGCTATAGGGGCATGGTTGGATCTCTTTTATACTTAACAGCTAGTAGACCTGATATTATGTTTACTACATGTTTATGTGCTAGATTTCAAGCTGATCCGAGGGAATCTCACTTAGTAGCTTAAAAGGATTTTCAGATATCTCAAGGAAACACCAAAACTTGGCATTTGGTACCCTAGAGATTCTGGTTTTGATCTAATTGGTTACTCAGATGAAGATTATGCAGGTTGCAAAATGGATAGAAAAAGTACCACAGGAACCTATCAATTCTTGGGAAACAAGCTGGTCATGGTTCAGTAAAAAGCAGAACTCAGTATCTACCTCAACTGCAGAGGCTGAATACATAGCAGCTGGGAGTTGTTGTGCACAGATTCTATGGATGAGAAATCAACTACTTGACTATGGAGTTAAAGTTAAAAGGATCCCAATTTTCTGTGACAACACTAGTGCAATTGCAATATCACAGAATCCAGTGCAGCATTCTAGAACCAAGCACATAGACATCAGATACCATTTCATCAGGGAGCATGTGATGGAAGGCACTGTGGAACTGCATTTTGTTCCTAGTGAAAAATAGTTGGCAGACATTTTTACTAAAGCTTTGGATGAAGCAACCTTTTCAAGGTTGGTAAGTGAGCTTGGTATGTTAAATTTCACATGATTTTTTAAAATGTCTGTTCAATTAATTGCAGCCAGTGAATTTCATTCTCTGGATTTTGTTTGTTTTATTTAATTATCTGCATGATTATTCTGGAGATATCACTGTAGCATAATTAAATAAATATTTTATTGACATATATCAATTAATGATATTTTGTTAATTTTATATCTATTTAATTGTGAGTTTATCTGATTATTGTGGATTAATTCTTGATTTACAGCGTGATTATTTTAAAATCCATAATAATTAGAAGTAATAAATATGTGTATAGACTGATAGGTTTCGGTGATAAGATGTTTTTTCGGCCGACAGGTTTCGGTAATAAGATGTTTTTTCGGCGAATTAGGTTGTTAGGTGAGAAATTATTGAGCGGTGTTGTTTTTCAAACATAACCTATCACTATTACACCTAACCTACTAAACCTTGAAACCTTATAAATGATGAGTTTTTGTTTGTGTTTAACATCATCATTTTTAAGATATACAGAGCATATACACATGATTGCTGAATATTTCGAGCTTTGATCGGAAAGATCTCTCAATCTAGCTGGTGGTTTTTAGATTGGATTTTATATTCTTGCTTTATACATCATCCTTTATAAAAACCAACCCTTGTTTTTGAATTTCCTCGAAGTTTTGAAAATGGCATTGCAGGGAAGCTTTTTAATTGCTAAAGTTAATCCTATTTCCATTCAGCAAATCGAAACCATTCAGGATGAGCAATTTCGGGCTTGGACACAATTTTTGAATGAACATTCATTAATTCGATATGCTTTAGTTACACCAGTGCAGCTTAACCATGATACATTGCGTGAACTATATTGCAGTGCGGTTAACACTTCTGGACAGGACGGGTGTGCATTCACATATCGACTATTTGGTAGGTCGATTAGGGTCACTGAACGAGATGTTAATCGAATTATTCATTTTCCTATGGAAAATCTCGTTTCTGATCCTACACCTGAACAAATTGAAATGTTCTTTCGTTTTATAAGGTAACAAGATGGCAATTTCAATACTGGTAATCTTTATAGAACGTTTCTAACCCAGTATTGGAGTTTCTTCTTTCACACTCTTAACCATGTTTTTTCCTCAGATAGAACAAATCAAGATCGAATACCTGAATATATCCAAAAAATAGGGTATGCGGTCGCCAATAATTTGAGGATTAATTTTGGAAAAATAGTGCTTGGTCAAATCATTTTAAAGATGAAACACTTAGGAACAAGAGATGTTCGGACTCAAAATGTCAAATGTCTATATCCAAGGTTTCTACAGCTAATATTAAATGATTTTTTGAATGATGAAGACAGGGTACGCTTGGAAAATGGTCAAAAGGTGGAATGTTCTTCCATAAAGACGAATGTAATTAATTACATGAGCAAAAAGAAATATACGGATGTGCCTATAGTCCTAACTGAATATCTAAAGACTGTCCCACTTCCGTTGTTACTAAGACCAGTGAGAGCAGATATACGACAAGGTAATATTTCAATCCCTGCTATTCCAACCTTTTTATTCCCTGTTGTGTCACAGGAAATACAGTTTCTACAGCCCCCAGTGGCCATCTTACCCGACCAAGAGCAGGAAATCCCACCGACTCTAACATAGGTCGAAGAGCCCATTTTACAAATGCAAACACAAACACAACAAACTCCTACACCTCAATTGTCACTTAAACGACCAACCATCAACACTTTTGAGGGAGATAGTGCCTCAGCAGCACCACATAAGGAGTTAGTTACATCAGCAGCTCTACCTCATTCTAAACGAAGTAAACCAAATGAACCTGAGGTAACTGTAACTGTTAGGGAAACAATTCTTCCTTGTCAAATGAGTGAAAATGTAAATGAGGATGAATTGACGGGAGCAACTATCTTGAGTTCCATTTCACGGAACATAAGAGTGGTTGATGATCTTTCTAAAGATCAAATGCCTTCACAGGCATCCGAGGTGGAATTACCTACCTCAATAACTGCTGGTGAATCTTCCATTTTACGGAAAGATCCATCGGTAGGTGGTTCTTTTATGAACCAAGTGTCTTCACAGACATACGAGGGAAACTTGGGTTTTGTGCCATTTAATCGATTCAAGTTTAACCTCCTAGAGGAAAAATCTCTGGATCTCTTTCGAGATTTACCACTATTTACCAGTGGTCGGCAACTCGCTTCACGCGAGGATGGAAGCTCACGAACTTTCATTGCACCATCCGTGACCTCTGAAAAGGTGGCTAGGATGATTTCATTTGCAGGTACACATATCGGTGGAAGCTCTAAAGGAGAGTTGAGGGAAACACGAACAGAACATGTAAGTGTTGAGTGAAACACCTGCAGAACATACGAGTGAGCAACCTACTCAACCACATGCACCTGTAACCAGAAAGGAATACAGCAGACTCCTTACACGGGTCCAAAAATTGGAGAAAGAGTTGCCAAATATCTGTAAGTCCATTGCAGAAATCAAAAATTTGCAACTTATTCAACATGATGCATTCCAGGTTCAATTAAGTTCCATGGCAGCCCATTTTAGTCATGCAATTAATTCCTTGGTGAAGACAGCTTCGTCTAAATTACCAACTCCACATCCTACTATCTTGGAGGATAACCCAACTGAGGGGGAGAAGGTGGATGACCAAGAAGCTATTAGGCGTAATAAAGGCAAGGAAAAGGTTATTGACACGGAATTAACTTTATCTTGGGAAAGAAAAAGCTAAATGGAAGTATTCGTGCTATGTGAAAAGAAAGCAAGGCAAAACTTGAAGATATGTTCAGTCTAGAGGAACAATTGTCTTGCACTTGGAAATCTGGAAAATATATATATGATCCAGAATGTACGTTTATATTATTTATCTGTGTATTTTATTTTTTGTTGTATCAGTTGAGTTATCCTCTTGGAATTTGTTTGTCAAACCCTGACAATCAAATAGGGGGAGATTGTAAAGCATAAAAATGTAATATGTAATAGAGGACATATATAACTCAACTAGGATAAAAGATAAATAATAAACTCTATACAGGGATCGTGAAATTTGAAGAACAGGCACCAACAAGGATCAAGTCACTGAAAGAAGTTCATTAAAATGATCAAGCCTTAGTGACAAGATAAGATGTACAGATGATTCAGTTGAAGGGCCAAAAGATTCCAGTGATAAAGTTTTTATGGTTGCACAATTCTTGGCAGTATTCTTAAAGACATGATACGAAGACCACGAGTGAATGTTAGTCGTCTGTGAACCAGACCAGTTGCACTAGGCGTCAACATTTTCACAAAGGAATCGAAGTATCTAACTCAGAAAAACTGTTAAAGAGGTATGATTGAGAGCAGTGTTGATATCCTCCATTTCAGAAGCTGAATATTTAAGGATGTCAAAAATAAGAGGAAAATGAATAGTAACCGGAATCACTATTCACATCGGAATTACTATTCACCGGAATCACTATTCACACCGGAATTACTATTCACCGGAATCACTATTCACACCGGGTGAATAGTACCCAAAAGTACTATTCATAAAGTAGGGAACATGTGGGGCCCACATGTATTAAAAATCAAAGTAAGACTTTGAAATTGAAAATGTAGTGGTTGAAAAACAGGAAGGAAGAATTCGGCAGGTTGTTGAAATTAGGCAGGTTAATATACGTAATCAGTTACATATATTAACTGCATAGTGACTTTCTATAACCTATAAATAGGCCTGTTGTATTTCATTTCAAAACACACCTCAACACACAACTCTCTCTTCTCTCTCATATATTTTCTGTGTAAGCTGCTAGATAGTCCGTCTAGTAGGAAAGTCGACTTAGCCCACTTTCAGGCAGTGTCGGGTAGAAGGTCCTCGTGCCTAAACTATCCTTAGGAGTGTTCTAATTTTGAAGCTAATCCATTGGATTATAAGTTGTAACACCCCTTCGAGTTTATTATCAATAAAAATATATTCTCGGAATTATTTTTAATTTTTATAGTATCGTATTCAACCCCCCCTTCTACGATACTTTGGGACCTAACAAAATTACTTTGGTTTTTTAATATTAACATATTTATTTTAATTAATATCTAATATTTACTAAAACATAATTATTAATTATACATACAAACATACATACATATATGCAATGTGTTATATAATCTATTATTCTTTCACTAGTTTTATTCTATTAATTATTATATAATTAATACACATATTTATACATATATATAGACATTATATATATATATATATATATATATATATATATATATATATATATTTGTAAATATATAAGATATGATTATATTTTCTAACATATCTCATTATAATATTATCTAGATCTACTACATGTGAATTAAATTTCATAAATAATATCACAATGTAAAAAAAATTCATATGTATATAATATAAACTTGTATTTATTAACTATTGTAAAATTTATCAAACACATGTTTAATATGCAAACGCACAAAATAAAATAAAAAATATAAAAGTTTAATATATGTAAGAATAACACTTTAAATAAATCACAGTACAAAAAAAGATCAAGAATCATATAACTCATTTATCATATTCAAATATATCATATACTTAAAAGAAAATAATTTATTCGTGTGGGTAGAACATGAACTAATTTTTTACTTATAAGTTAAATCATGGCTCGACGTGAACCAGATAAAGTGATACTTCAAGCCCATGGAATTAGGGCATGTTTGGCCATTCATTTTTCAGCCAACTTATGGCTTATAAGGCCATAAGTCCTTATGGGGGGTGTTTGTCAAAATAAGTTTTACCTAAACTTATGACTTATAAGTTCATAAGTTGAATGTTAGGAATTCTTAACTTTCAACTTATGACTTATAACTTATTCTCGATATACGTAATATAACATCCTTCAAATCTTCAAAACCATGTATCTCTCGATCATTTCATTAGAAAATTGATATGTATATATCAAATTTCCCTACTCATCGAGATCTATCCATTGATATCCATTGTTATATATAAAAAAACAAGTATTTTGAAAATTATAAAAAAGAGTTAACTTATAAGTTCTGATTTACCCAAACAGTCTACTAATTATAAGTTTTGATTTACCAAACACTCTAATCTCTACTTTACTTATTACTTATATGACATAAGTGCTTATAAGTCATAAGTTACTCATTTTAAGATATCCCAAACATACACTAAGTTGTTGCAACGGAATGACATGGGCTGTCCAAAAAAAAACAATTGTACTATACACTTTCCCGTCTACAACAAATATGTAATTTGTATTACGGCTGAATAAAAATTGACCAAATTTGAAAATGAAATTGTTAAAAATTGAATTGTATAAAATCGAGTTGAAATCGATTACCGATTCCATTATTAAAAAAAATAACATTACAAAAAAAAAAAAAAAACATAACGTGCAGTTGGCTATTAGACTTCGATCAGCATTCACCAAAGAGTTCCGAAATGCCGGTGTGAGTCTTTGTAGTCCGATTGTGAGCCTTTGTAGTCCGATTTTGCTTAGTTAAATGGCTTCATGTGCTTGTCAACAATGGTGTGACAATGATGTGCATGTTTGGCAACACTTTAAATAAGTGATTATTTGAAGTGTTTGTGTAAATAAATCACGGGACTTATTTGCAAATTTTTTAGAAATAAGTTGGAAGTTAGAAATGCTAACATTCAACTTTCAGCTTATTCTTATTTTTCGAAACACGCAATATATAATATCTTTCAGATCTTCAAAATTATATATCTTTTGATCCGTTTATTAGAAAATTGATATGTATATATCAAATTTCTCTACTCATCGAGATCTATCCATTGATATCCATTGATATATATTAAGAAAACAAATATTTTGAAAATAAAAAAAAAAGATAACTTATAAGTTCTGATTTACCAAACACTATACTGATTTATAAGTTCTGATTTACCAAATACTCTACAAACGCTGATTTACTTATCACTTATATGACACTTATCAGTTTAAGCTATAAATTAATTATTTTAAGGTAAGCCAAATGAGCCCGATATTTGATATATATATATATATATGAGGTTTGGTCCACAACCACTGTTGGTTGGACTAGCCACTAGCAGTACCGCAACCTTTCAATGCGGCAGTTGTACCGCAATCGTTCATTGCGGCAGTACTAGCCGCAATCTTTCATTACTGCAGTATTTATTAGTTGTTTAATTAAAAATACATAGCATTAGTTTGGAGTCGAACTCTTGACCTTTTAGAAATTATACAAAACTTTTCCCACTCCACCAACTTGTACTATAGCAATGTAAACAGTATTATCTTATTTATTATTTAAAATTATTAATTTGAAATATATTTATTTATAAATTTAATAAAAAATAGAAAATTAAAACCATTCGTTTGGATTCAAACTCTTGACCTTTTCCAAATGATACAAACATTTTGCCGCACCACCAACTTCTACTCTTGCAAGTTTAAGCAAAATTATCTTACATATTATTTTACATTATTGTAATTTGATATATATATTTATAAATTAATAAAAAATAGTAAATTAATAGATAATAACATATGAAATGTGTATAGACGGGTTAATGAACATGGGAACGACTTCCAACCACGTGACATTTAAATTATTAATTAATTAATTTTTGAAACAAATTTAGGAAAAAAATGTTATGTAAAGTCAAAACTTGAAAATAATGAAATATATATTATTATAATCTAAAAAATGAAAAAAATAGCATAAAACATTAATGTAAGTTAAAATGAATGAAAGTGTTAAGTAAAAATTTATATTGAATATTTTAAATAGAAAAAATAACAAAAAATGTTACCATCCTGATTCATTTTTCAACAGTTATCTACGATTGAGATGTACATGTCATTCCATTAAAATTTAAACTACGTAACATGTAAAAAATATCCATAATATCCATAATACATTATTAAAGATACTTTTAAGTTAAAATTAATATAGTTTATTATTTTGATGCATATTTGAAGATTTAAAAATAAAACAAAAAAAAATAAAAAATCATAAATTACTGCCGCAATGACTCATTGCGGTAGTTTTTCCTGCCGCAATGTTTCATTGTGGCTCAGAAAAATTTTACGGCATTAATTATGGTTGGTGGTTGGTAATAAATGAACCACCTGCAGCAATGTTTCATCGCGGCAGTTGGCATTTAAGGCTTTCTGCCGCAATGAAACAATGCGGCAGGCGTGAAATCTGTTTTCTTTAAGGTAACAGAATTTGTCTTCTTCTTCAATTTATTTTTTTCAAACAGCAGAAAAAACCAACGATTTTCAAGGTTTTGGAGCTCAAAAATTCATCCAAAATTAAGGTTAGTGCTCTATTCAATCGCTTCATTTTTATTTAGCTCTTCTAGTTCATCTAGTGAACATAATGGTGATGATTATGTTACGCCGCCCGTTAAAAAAAATCATGTTTCTCGTAAATTATTTCTTGATGATGTAGATATTGATAATTATTATAGTACTGTTCGTAAACGTAGAGTGAATTACAATGTTCATAAAGATAAAATGAATGTTGATGATGTTGGTGGGAAAAAAAATGATGGTGGAAAGGGTAAAAACAAGATAATTATTAGTGATGGTGATGATGAAAAAGATGAGAAATTTGGGATGGGAAAAAATGATGATGAAGGAGATGAGGATATTAGGATGGAAAAAATTGATGATGAGGAGGATGTTAGGATGGGAAAAAATGTTGATGATGAGGATGTTAGGATGGGAAAAAATGTTGATGATGAGGATGTTAGGATGGGAAAAAATCATGATGATGAGGATATTGGAAACGAAAATTGTGATTTTACATTTGCGGATGTTAATAAGATTGTGCCTTGTGTTGGAATGATTTTCGATACATTAGATGAGGCAGAAAGTTTTTATAGAAATTATGGTCGAAATGTCGGATTCGAGATAATAATTAGGAATACTCATTAACATCAACGGAGTCATGATCCATCATCCCGTTTGTTTATTTGTAAGAATGGTGGAAGAGTAGCACCGGAATCGGATTATCTTGATAAAGGAAAACGACGCATTAGGGATGTAGATCCACGAACGAATTGTCGTGCTCGAATGTACGTATGTCACCTAGTAAATGTAAACAAATGGAAGGTAACTTTGGTTGATTTGAAACACAATCATGCCATGGTAACACCGGATAAGAGACAATTTTTTCAAACATCACGCAATATCGATCCGATCACCCGATCATTAATTGAGTTGTTTAACAAATCGGGGATCGAGACGAGTAAAGTGATGAAATATCTAGGTGAGACATGTAGAGGAATTGAAAATTTAGGGTTTTCTAATCAAGATGTACGCAATGTCATACGGGATATTCGGCACCGAGTGTTTGATTCCGGTGATGCGGAGTGTGGCTTGGTCTTATTACGAAAGTTACAACAAGAGAATGCGTTTGGTCATTTCTTCTATCGAGTGGATGTGGATAACGAGAATCGTGTTAAAGGTTTGGTGTGGGTTGATCCTCGATGCATGAATGCTTACAAGAATTTTGGTGATGTGGTGACGTTCGATTCAACTTATCGAACGAATAGGTATTGTATGCCTTTCATACCTATTACGGGAGTGAACCACCATTACCAAAATATTTTGTTTGGATTTGCACTCATGAGAGATGAGACCGAGACTTCTTATCAATGGGTTTTAGAAACTTAGTTGGAAGCCGTTGACAACAAACCTCCCACTACAATAATTACCGATCAAGATATTGCTTTGGGAAATGCTATTGCCACGGTTATGCCCGAAACAAAACACTTATATTGTACATGGCATATAAGTAGTAAATTTCCCGAGAAGTTATCTAGTTTGTACACCATATATCCGGAATTCAAAACGGATTTTAATGCATGTGTGTACAAGTCGTTGTCACCCACGGAATTTGAAGGTAGATGGGTGGAATTGGTCGAGAAGTACAAACTTGAGGATCATGTTTGGTTAAATGAAATGTATCGCATTAGACATCAATGGATTGGTGCTTACACAAAGTCGCATTTTGCCGCCGGTATGACCACTACCTCTAGAAGCGAATCAATGAATGCCTTTTTTGATGAATATGTGCAAGCATCTACCGGTTTGAAAGAATTCATTGAGAATTCCCAAAAGGCTTTGGAGGCACAATATCTTAGGGAGGATAAAAGTGACTACGAGAGCGAAGAAAGGGAAAGGAGACTAGTATTGCAATCATCCTTGGAAATTCATGCATCCGAAATTTACAAGAAAGAGATGTTTAGGCGTTTTCAAAAGGAGCTTCTGAAAAGTACATCTTATGTCGTGACGAAAGCTAAAGGTGGGTGTCATTTATTTAAAATGTTCTTGGTTGAGAAGTCTACCGTGCCGGAGGATCGTAGAAGAAGCTATCGGTTGACGGCCCATATTGATGGAAAGATTGAATGTGTTTGTAGGCAATTTGAACATTCCGGGATGATTTGTAAACACATGATCCGTTACCTAGACAAGAAACAAAAAACACGTATACCGAAGGAGTACATCTGATCAAGCCTAGGTGGACAAAAAATGGCAACAAAATTGCCGGACCTCTACCTTATACCCCTCCAGTTCTTGGTAATGTTGGTGAATCACAAGCATCAAGATATAGTGCATTGTGCAAATCGTTTCAAAATTTAGGCGCTGTTGGTAGTTGTTCTGTCCCACGTTTCAATTACGTGATGAACTTGATTGAGCGAGAGAGGTGTCACGTGGAAAATGCTTTTCCACAAGAAGATAAGACCGAAAAAATGAACGAGTCGTTTCCTCAAGAAGATTGGGATCATGATCCGATATTCGATCCTCCAATGTCACAAACTAAGGGACGAAAGAAGGCGGAAAGATATAAAAGTGGTATTGAAACGTCAACTTCAACAACCAAACAACGAAAGTGCGGAAAATGTGGGTTGGTAGGAGCAAACCATGATAGAAGAAATTGTCCTGGCAATTAGTTTCAATTTTATTATGTAATATTTGATCAATGCAATTGTAATCTTAATTTTCAATGTAAGGTACAAATATGCAATCCATGCAATTGTAATAATAATAATTAAAAATATTGAAATATATGATATGATAAAATATTGAGTCTTTAATTTTCATTAAAAATAAATTATATTATATGAAAAAAATATGAAAAAAAAATTAAAAAACAGAACAGGGGAAAACAGGGGAGGAGAGAGAAAAGCTACTGCATTATCTCTACCCGCAACCCCTCATTGCGGAGGGGTTAAACTCAGTAGCTTTTCTCTCTCCTCTCCTGTTTTCCCCTGTTCTGTTTTTTAAATTTTTTTTTCATATTTTTTATCATATAAAAAAAAATCATTTTTACGAGTAAAACATAAAAAAAAACTATATTCAAAATCATTTGGAAAAATATTTTTTTTCATTTTGTTCGAATTTTAAATTAAATATTACGAATAAAAATTAATTTTTCGTTTTTAAGATTTGCACATAAAATATTATGAAATTGAAAAAAAAAAGGCATTCTATCCGCATTGAGCCTTTGCGGCATTGAAAAGTTAGTTTCCATATTGTTTTCTGTAACTTAATAAGCAGATGTGGCATTCCTGGCCGGGTGGTTTTATGCTAATTGGAACTCTGTAGTTAAACGTGCTTGAGCTGGAGTAATCTTAGGATGGGTGACCTTCCGGGAAGCCCATTTTTTTTTAAAGATTCGATTTTTTTTTATCTTTTCTCATAAAAATCAATTTTTTTTCTTTTTAGAAATGAAAAATAATATTTTTCTATTTTTCTGGAATTTTAGGATGAAACTATATTTTATTCATTTTTTTCGAATTTTTAAAAGGAATATTTTGAAAAAGAGATATATTAATTATTATGTTTGACAATTTTAAATTCAAAATTTGGAAAAATATTTTTTTTCATTTTGTTCGAATTTTAAATTAAATATTACGAATAAAAATTAATTTTTCGTTTTTAAGATTTGCACATAAAATATTATGAAATTGAAAAAAAAAAGGCATTCTATCCGCATTGAGCCCTTGCGGCATTGAAAAGTTAGTTTCCATATTGTTTTCTGTAACTTAATAAGCAGATGTGGCATTCCTGGCCGGGTGGATTTAAGCTAATTGGAACTCTGTAGTTAAACGTGCTTGAGCTGAAGTAATCTTAGGATGGGTGACCTTCCGGGAAGCCTATTTTTTTAAAGATTCGATTTTTTTTATCTTTTTCTCATAAAAATCAATTTTTTTTCTTTTTAGAAATGAAAAATAATATTTTTCTATTTTTCTGGAATTTTAGGATGAAACTATATTTTATTAAACTATATTTTATTTTTCAGGAATATCGTTAGATATATTTTTGTTAATTGAATTTGAGACACATTTTAAGCTAATAATACAAAATGTTTAGAATAAGCAACAAAACAAGATTTTAATTCATTAATAAATAATTTGGGAGGGGCTAAAACATCAAAATACAATTTTTTTTATTTCCATGCCCGTGGTAGATTGGTAGCCTCCTTCTTCTCCCTCTACGGATCTTCGTGCCCGTACAATTTCTTCAAATATGCAATCTCCATTTTAGCCTCTTCCAAGGTTTCTTGGAGATCTTCAACCTTCACCTCCAAATCAATAACTTGATCTTCAAGAACCAAGATCTTTACTTTAGCTTCTTTCAACTTCTTTTGTAAAATAGCCTCCTTTTCATTTTTTGCATCCATGACAAGTTAGGTTGATAAAGAAAATGAAAAACTTAGGTTGGAGAAAAAATTGAAGAAAATGAACTTAGGTGGTTGATAATGAATTAGAGTGAGTATTTATAGAAAAAAATTGAGAGTAAAAATCTTAAAATTCAAAACAAAATTTAATGAACTTGAAAATAACATTTGAATTTTTGGGAATGTAATTTGAACGCCTCGTAAAAAGCTGAGAAAGCTAGACGCAATGACTCAATGCGGCGGTAGATTCCCTGCCGCAATGCCTCAATGCGACAGGTTACGTCATAAAAAATATTTGATTTTTATGAGCAAAAAATAAAAAAAAATCCATAATCCTAATATTTCAGAAAAATAAAAAAAATTATTTTTCATATTTTTTTTGCCACGAGTTATTTTTCATTTTTAAAAAAAATAAATTTTTTGATTTTTTGAGCAAAAGATAACAAAAAATCGAATTTTTTTAATTATTTCTATATTTCAAATTAACAGCTTTTATTAATTTATCAAATTAACAAATATATTTGGGTTTTTTTGCTGCCGCAATGATTCGTTGCGGCAGCCGCAATGAAAAATTGCGGAAGGGTTTTTTTGTTGCCGCAGTGAACACTTGCGGCAGTATACGAGTTGGTGGTTGTGAGCCTTTTTTCAACCAACGGTGGCTGTGGATGGGCACCCTATATATATATATATATATATATATATATATATATATATATATATATATATATATATATATATATATAGGGGGCTACTCCAATACAAACCTCCTTAAAATACAAACCTACAAACCAAGCATAATCTAATATTTCAAGCTAATCTATTGACCAAACTAGGGGTACCCCAATACAAAAAATGTTTAAAATAATTGGCTCTATCCAACAAAAAAATAAAAAAATAAACAAAAATAATAAAAAATTCACTGTTCACGTGATGACGTGGCAGTGGATTTCACTGGTTAACGGTGCTTCGCACCTTCTTGTACGGGGCTTCGCGCCTTTATCATTCTAAAGTTGTAAGGAATGGCAATCAATGGTAAAGGAAATAGACGATTGACGGGTGTGTCGAGGGCCTGCGGCCCTCATGACTACCTAACTCATCCGTTTACTGTCTTAAATGCTTCGCATTTCCACGGCAAGTTTTTTTTTTTTTTTTTTTTTTTTTATGGATAGAGCCAATTATTTTAAGCATTTTTTGTGAAGGTACCCTTGGCGGGAACCTTAGAATAAATGAAATATAATTAATTTAGTGTTGGTTTGTAGGTTTGTATTTTAAAAGTGGTTTGTATTTGAGCACTTGCCTATATATATATAGGCTAGCGTTCAAATAGAAACCAATCTTAAAATAGAAACTAGAAACCTACACTAAATAAATTATATTTCATTTATTTTAATGGCCCCGCTAGGGGCACCTTCACAAAAAACGTTTAAAATTCTTGGCTCTATTCAACAAAAATATAAAAAAAAATTTTAAAAAAAGTTACTGTTCACGTGCCACGTCATCACGTGAACAGTAACTTTTTTTTTAAATTTTTTTTATTTTTTTATATTTTTGTTGAATAGAGACAATAATTTTAAACGTTTTTTGTATTGGAGTACCCCTAATTTGGTCATTAGATTAGCTTGAAATATTTAATTTATGTTTAGTTTCTAGTTTCTATTCTAAGTTAGTTTCTATTAGAACAAGACCCTATATATATATATATATATATATATATATATATATATATATATATATATATAGGCTAGCGTTCAAATAGAAACCAATCTTAGAATAGAAACTAGAAACCTACACTAAATAAATTATATTTCATTTATTTTAATGGCCCCGCTAGGGGCACCTTCACAAAAAACGTTTAAAATTCTTGGCTCTATTCAACAAAAATATAAAAAAAATAAAAAAAAATTTAAAAAAAAGTTACTGTTCACGTGCCACGTCATCACGTGAACAGTAACTTTTTTTAAATTTTTTTTTATTTTTTTATATTTTTGTTGAATAGAGACAATAATTTTAAACGTTTTTTGCATTGGAGTACCCCTAATTTGGTTATTAGATTAGCTTGAAATATTTAATTTAGGTTTAGTTTCTAGTTTCTATTCTAAGTTAGTTTCTATTAGAACAAGACCCTATATATATATATATATATATTTAAAGTACAATGTGTAGTTAACAAGGAAAGAAATATATATATATATATATATATATATATATATATATATATATGGCAAACGGTCTGGTGCAAACGTATGCACCAGACAGCTTATGGAACATACGGTTCCAGAGCCGTTGGATCGTTGATCCAACGACTCTGATTTTAAAAAAAAAAAAATCACCGTACCGCAACAAGTTTCCGCGGTACGAGCAATTACCAAAATGCCCCCTGTTTTCACATCAAAAATCTACTGTTCACCGTACCGCAGAAAGTTTCTGCGGTACGTGAACAGTAGGGATATTTTTGTAATTTCTTCGTACCGCGGAAACTTGTTGCGGTACGGTGATTTTTTTTTTTAAATCAGAGCCGTTGGATCAACGATCCAACGGCTCTGGAACCGTATGTTCCATAAGGTGTCTGGTGCATACGTTTGCACCAGACCGGACCCCTATATATATATATATATATATATATATATATATATAAAGTACAATGTGTAGTTAACAGGGAAAGAAATATATATATATATATATATATATATATATATATATATATATATATATATTTAAAGTACAATGTGTAGTTAACAGGGAAAGAAGGAGAGTACTTCTGAGTGTTAATTAAGAAAATAAGTTTACATATAGATTATGCATATAAATGCATAATTAAAGAAATTCTAAACAATGAATTATTAATTTATCTGCAATAGCAGAGAAGGTGATATACTAGTCTGCACTATGCATTAACCTGGAGCTAATTTTAACATTCAGAGCTAGTGCTTCAGGTTTCTCACAACTACAGTCCCTCCTAAAGCAGTTTGCAAGTTGCAGCTCTGTTGAACTATAGTGCAACCACGCTCTCCTGCCATTTCCGCATATTCTGTTTTTTTTTTTTTTTTTCAATTATCACGGAATGTATTAAACTTTTATGATTTATTATAAACACTTTGTCTGCTTATCGGAAGAACAAATTATATAATTCTTATAAATTATACATATTTTTGAATTAAGTAATTTTTTTTAATACTAGTTATATTTCATTTTTATGTGAGACGATTTTGTAATCGAAACCGAACCGATTATTACCGAAATGGAGATTTTTGAAATCGAAACTGAACCGTTGATTAACTTGCAGTTTCGCATTTAATTTTAAAAACCAAGAATATTCAACTTCGATTTCAATTTTATCTTAAAACCGAACAGCTCTGATCCCCTTATTTGTAGAGCGTAAAAGAAGTGGCTCGTAAGAAGACGGACTACAGAATACTTGGATTTATGTTCGTCATTACTCGTCTCAAAAGACCAGGTATTCATCGTGTACCCTGAATTACATATCCGTGCTAATTTAAATGTTTTTATCATATCACCTCAAGGTGTGCAGTGGCGGAGGTATCAAGTGTTGAAAGGTACCGTCGGCATCACCCTCAAATTTTTCGATATATTATTATCTGGAGAACTTTGGTACTGTGAGCTATGTTGATCAGAAAACTTGAACATCCACTCATTGTTTGGACTTTGTTGATTGTTAAAAGATTTTTGCATGTCATTTTTATTGTTTTTATTGTTGTGGGAATTTAATAGGGCGTCACACACTCACAGACACACACAAAGCTAATTTGAAGTGCAATTTAACTTCTTGTTATTAAGAGAATAACGGGGGAATCCACTATGTTACATGTCTTACTACAAGTCTAACACAACTCTAGGTACACTATAACTGAAATTACTGATCATGACCTTACCCAGAACCTGTTGTTTTATATAAACTCTGATCGTAAACTCTGATTGTTGTAAACTCTGATTATTGTTTTATATAAACTCTGACTGTAAACTCTGATTGTAGGGTTTATGTATATATTTTAGTGTGTGTGTTGTGGAACAGAATAAAGAAAAACAAGAGGCTTAAATTTCTGTTGTTTCATTGATCAATCTTTACCTCCTTTATATAATAGGAGAATACAAACCAAATACATGAATGATAATAATAGATACATGATAAGATACATCTCCTTGATTCTATGAACCATATTTAATGCACTCCTCAAACTTCTATGAGATTAGTTTATCCAACATATTCCTCCCTTAAACTAATTCCTTTCGATCCTTCATTCCCATCATCCTTTTGTAAGTATCTAGTAGAGCTTTGGACATTGGTTTAGTGAGCACATCTGCAACCTGGTCACGACTAGCAACATGACTTAAATTCACATTCTTCTTCTTTACATGCTCCCGGATAAAATGAAAACGAACATCTATGTGTTTGCTCCTTTCATGATGTACTGGATTCTTGGCAAGCTCAATTGCAGACTTGTTGTCAATGCAAACTTTAGTTGATCTCTGTTGTGGGATTCTTAATTCACTAAGTAACCTTCTTAACCAAATAGCATGACAAACACAGTGAGAGGCTGCCACATATTCTGCTTCACAGGTTGATAATGCCACTATCGGTTGCTTCTTAGAATACCATGTAAAAGCAGTGTCTCCCATAAAAAACAAGTAACCAGATGTGCTTTTTCGTTCATCCACATCTCCACACCAATCACTATCAGAATATCCCAGCAATTTGTAGTTCTCAGTTCTGGAATAAAACAATCCCAGTGACTTTGTTCCTTGAATATATCTCAGAATTCTTTTTATTGCCTTCCAATGTGACTGTTTTGGATCCTCCATGAATCTACTTACAATCCCAACACTATAAGCAATGTCAGGTCTTGTGCAAGTAAGATACCTCAAGCTTCCAACCAAACTCTGATATAAATTTGCTTCTACTGACGTTCCTCCCTCAAATTTAGAGAGTTTGATGCCCTGTTCCATCGGAGTTGCTACTGGATTGCAGTGCTCCATCCTGAATTTCTTCAAAATATTGTTTGCATATGCTTCTTGAGAAATAAAAATGCCTGATTTTTCTTGCTTCACCTCAATGCCAAGAAAATATCTCATCAAGCCCAAATCTGTCATCTCGAACTCTTGAGTCATCTCCTTCTTAAATTCCTTAATCATCTCTTCATTGTTGCCCATAAAAATAAGATCATCAACATAAAGTGCAACAAACAGTAATTTACCTTGTTTTTCTTTGACATAGAGAGCAGCCTCATATGGACATTGAACAAAACCATTCCTTTTGAAGTAGGCATCAATTCGAGTGTTCCAAGCTCGTGGCGCCTGTTTTAAACCATACAATGCCTTGTATAATTTTAACACCATTCCTTCTTTCCCTGATTTTTTATATCCAGGTGGTTGGTTTACATACACCACTTTTTCGAGCAATCCATTTAAGAACGCAGACTTCACGTCCATCTGGTATATGGGCCATTTGTTTTGAGCTGCTTGAGAAATTAACAGCCTTATTGTCTCCATCCTTGCTACAGGTGCGAAAACCTCATCATAGTCTATTCCAGCCTTCTGTCGATAGCCCTTTGCTACCAACCTTGCCTTATATCTTTCCACTTCTCCTTGAGCATTCAGTTTCTTCTTATAAACCCATTTAACATCGATGGGTTTACATCCTTCTGGAGGTTCCACCAGTTCCCAAGTTTTGTTCTTTTCAATAGCTTTGATTTCATCATCCATTGCAGCTTTCCACTTTTTGTCTTTCACTGCTTCTCCAAAATCTATGCTTTCTGCATCAGCCACCAAACATACTAGGTGTACTTCACCATGTTCATATATATCTTGTAAACTTCGAGTTCTAGGATTTCTAGGCTCATCCTCATCTGATTCTTCATTTTCAGCATCAGAGTTTGTTGCTGAAATCTTAGAAATCTGAATATCATCTTCTGTTTTTTCTTTTTCATGTCCTTTACTCCAACTCCATGCATCATCTTCTTGTATCTTTACATCTCGACTCACAACAACCTTCATAGCAACTGGATCAAGTAGTCTGTAGGCTTTTGTTTTTTCATCATAGCCAATAAAAATATATTTCTTGCTCTTATCATCCAACTTTGTTCTCCTTTGATCAGGAACATGTGAGTATGCCATACTCCCAAAAACTTTCAAGTGTGAAACAGTAGGCTTCTTTCCACTCCATAATTCTTGAGGTGTTTCATCCCCCAAGTTTGAATGTGGGCATCGATTCTGAATATAAACAGCACACTGCACTGCTTCCGCCCAGAATTCTTTTGGTAATTCCTTGCTCTTTAACATTGATCGAACCATGTCTAAGATTGTTCGATTTTTCCGTTCAGCCACGCCATTCTGCTGTGGTGAATAGGGGGCTGTTAAGAACCTTCTAATGCCATGTTCTTCACAGTATTCCGTAAAAGCCTTTGATGTATATTCTACAGATCTGCTTCCTCTTCCAGAATATGATCTTCCACCTCTGCCACGATCACGACCACGTCCTTGGCCACGCCAATTTTGTTGATTTGTTTGCACCTTCTCTTCGAATCTGTTGCTTACAGGACCACGTCCTCTGCCTCGAGTGAAATTCTGTCTTGCACGTCCACGTCCTCTTCCTCTATTGTATTGTGTATACAATACTTTATCTTTGTCTTCAACTGAGACATCAGTTTTCAATACTTGAGATTCTGTCTCCTCCTTTTTTAATAATCTTTCTGAATATGCTTGCAGAGATCCCATCAGTTGATCAACAGTCATGGTCTCTACATCATTTGACTCTTCAATAGTAATTCCAACAAGTTGCAGTTTTGTATTTAAAGATCTTAATATCTTCTCATTTACACGTGCATCTTCAATCTTTTCTCCATAATTCTTCATTTGATTTATAACAGAGGAAACTCTCGTGAAGTAATCCGGGACTGATTCCATATCTTTCATATGTAAAGACTCAAATTCACCACGTAGAGTTTGTAATCGTACCTTTTTTACTTTGTCAACACCTTTAAAATTGTTCTGCAAAATCTCCCAGGCCTCCTTTGCTTTTATTGCAGATGCAACCTTTTCAAACATGCCTTCATCAAGACCCATATGTATGATAGACAAAGCTTGTTGATCTTGTTTTCGTAACTTGGCAAGAGCGTTTTTCTGACCTTGATTTAAAGCTCCTTCATTCTCTGGTTCATCGTATCCTTTGTCAATTATTTCCCATGCCTCCTGTGAACCAAGCAACGCTTTCATTCGTAGACACCAGTGGCCATAGTTTTCTTTGGTAAGTTTTGGAACAGCAAAAGAATTATTCATGTTTGCAAGCTCTGATACCAATCTGTTGTTTTATATAAACTCTGATCGTAAACTCTGATTGTTGTAAACTCTGATTATTGTTTTATATAAACTCTGACTGTAAACTCTGATTGTAGGGTTTATGTATATATTTTAGTGTGTGTGTTGTGGAACAGAATAAAGAAAAACAAGAGGCTTAAATTTCTGTTGTTTCATTGATCAATCTTTACCTCCTTTATATAATAGGAGAATACAAACCAAATACATGAATGATAATAATAGATACATGATAAGATACATCTCCTTGATTCTATGAACCATATTTAATGCACTCCTCAAACTTCTATGAGATTAGTTTATCCAACAGAACCCACGTCTGCTTCGTCCTTTTCCATATTTTGATACTTGTACAAGCTAGCACAGACCAAGTAATAACAAAAGTTCATCAACCCAATCAAAACCAGCACCCAATACACATTATTTAGCCTCCCGTTGTTTATATTACCTGGTAACCAGTTAGTCATCTTCCTAAAAAGATCTATTAGTGCACTGCTCAAGAAAAACGAAATCGCAATGACCAGATGATTCAATGCGGTTGACATGCTTTTTAGCGATGTTGGAAACTCTTGGTAGTACAAATTTACTTGTCCTGGAAACTGAAATGCATTTCCAATTCCTGTTATAGCTAGCTGTGGCACTAGCCAAAATACCGACATTGGCACCACCATTGAACGTTCAAGAAGCTTTTCAGTTTTTGCTAAATCGAGCCTCTTTGTTTCGACTAGTGCTGATAAACCCATGCTGATAATTATAAGAACGTGGCCTACGCCAATGCGTTGCAGGGGACTTGGGGTTCGGTTGAATATTTTTATGCATGCAGGCATAAGAAACTTGTCAAAAACGGTAAGAGAGATTGCTGTGAAGATTAGTACAAAGACAAGGATTGATGCCGCTGGGATTTTGAAATTGTGACCGACTCCACGATCCATTGTTAGAGATTGAAGGACGACTAAGCTGTTTTGGATGCCGATTGTAGTGCCTAAGAAAATGTTTGAAAACCAGATGGGGAATATTTTGACCACGGTTTTGAGCTCTTCAACTTGTGAGACTGTGCAGGTTTTCCACGGGTCTGCATTTGAGTCCTCCAGATTAATGTCACCATTGGTTATCAGAGCTGCGCGATTCAAGAACCTGCTTCATCAGAGATAATCACTTGTTAAAATAATATATGAATGTATTTGAGATCATTTCATCACTAGATTTCGAAGACTAATGATGTAAAACTTACTCTAGTATGTCTGTGTCTATAATAGACTTAATTAAATAGCCTCAACTCGATGAAACAATGACCATAAATTATTACCTGAGGCTTTTTGTAGGTGCTGTATTTATCTTCTTCACCTCTGGATCATGACAACACTTATAATCCTCGGATTTGGAGGATAAAGGCACATTCCATTTCCGAGTTGTGGCAACAATTACATGAGCAATATCTGTATAAGGACTCTTTTCTAGATTGGGACGGTAATAAAAGCGGCTGCCAAGCAGGAAAATTACTGAACCAAGTAAATTAGCAGCAGCAGATAAACCAAACCCTATTGCCCAACTCACGTTATCTTCAATATAAATCATGGCTGTGGATGCTATTACAGAAACGAGGTTGGTGGCAACAAAGTAGTGGTCAAAGTACACTTGTTGATCTTTTGGCTTCGCAAATTGATCAGCTCCCATTGTTGTAATAGTGGACCGAACACCGCCTGTGCCTATAGATGCTAGTGTGATAGCTGTGTATAGTACAGTAAATTGCAGATTTGTTGGGGACTTGCATAAGCTTTCTAATTCATGACATGGTTGAGGCCTCAAGGAATGTAGCAGTGAAATTAGGAACAAAAGGTTAATCCCCTGCATCAACAATATATAAACTTGACATAAAAATTTAACAACAAAATAAATTAGCATCAAACTATAAATATATTTTAAATTAGACTGTTTTACTTAATTTATCTGTAAATGTGTGCACTTATGGTCCTCTTGACAACCTTAGTTTTCATATTCAAAGTTGCCTATCTTAATTTCGGGCAAAGTACCTGTAGTCTGGACGATGTCTCGTCTGCATAAATTCTTTTTTATGTAAGAACTAATCTCCATGTACAGTGTAGTCTTCTTTTCCTAATTTGTGGTTTTAGTTGGCTGTTCAACGTTGTGCATGTCTAATGGTGAGATGTGACTATGTCAAGTGTCTACTTAATCCGGTAGGTGAACTGTTGCATTTTTCAAGCACTAAAAAAATCAAAGCTCTTATTTTTTTTGCTAAGCCAAAGCTCTTTTTAATTACATAAACTTAATTCATTTAACTAGGTTCATCTCAATTTACTTCATCGATCTATCAAATTTGTTATTCTTCATAAAAAAAAGATCGGAACATTGGTTTTCCATATGATTCTATTGCGCTAGCTAGCTATATAAAGTAATAAATGTTGTATAGTATATTACCAAGAAAGATAGGAAAGAAGAGATCCAGACAACGGTGTAACAGCCAAGAAATGAATCAGCTACGATTGCAGCAATGACAGGAATCAAACTAGTGCAGCCATTAGCAAGGTTGAATATTAGAGCAGCATCAATGCTGTTCACGTGGAATTCTTGTATGAGATAGACCATAAGATTGAACATCCATCCTCCAGCAGCAAGTGATAAGGCCGCTGTACTTGCTGCTTTTAACCAAACACATGCATCAGCTTCCAAAAGATCTCAAACATAAATATATAGACATACATACAGGGAATTAAAAAGGAACCTATTATGAATGGGAAGGTAATCCATCCGCCTCGATTTATACGACAAGTATCCATGCTGATCAATCAACTGCAAGTATAATGAATTGCAATATTTTTATTTTTACTCAGAATATTAAAAATGCACAGAAGAGCTAGTTATGAAAGGTATTTCTTGCTGATCTAACAACTCTTGCATGTAATGGTTGGGAAATTGTATCAGGACAGTTAAAATATAGTAAGTTTTGCCCAATTCCTGTGTCTGTAGTTAAGGATAGGTCGAGAATATATATATTTGTGTTGGTGCTTACTGTTGGAAAATATTACTATCATAATTAATCAAGCAATAGTAAGCTCCTTTGGGCAGATGACACTTGTCAATGCCACTGGACTAGGTTTACTTGGCCCCTATTATCTTGGAAATTGACTAATTTTTTTGTAGGTTATAGGCCAAGTTAACGTATATTAAGAGCTACATTAATTTGACCAGACTCCTGGAAATAAATAAACAAGTTCTATATTAGTTAATCAAAGCTCCCTAATCTCTATGTTAGGCCTGATGGGTTAGTTTTTCTGCAACACAAAGCTCCAGCCCTCAATCTGTACGATGATAGAATCACCTCTCTCATACAATGTTTGTGTTAGCTTCATTCATAACAATGTTCCCACTTCTAAACTGATTGTGGTTAGGCTCCAAAGCAGCAAAAAGGAAGGTTAGGTCGGACGAAATTATCTGATCACAACTGCTAGATTGACGATAGATTACCCGGTGCACTCGCATAATATCCAAGTCACTTTATTATTATCGCGCACAAGGCAATTCTTACTTGTTTTATATGTTCGTAATTCATTTAACAATTTTCATATTAGAAAAACATGTTTGCAAGTTACATTATTCAAATACGCTGTGAACCCAAGTTTTTTAAGCGAAGAAGAGAAAAGAGTAAAAGGAAAAGGGTAGTTACTGAATTTTCTTTAACTTGTCCCTAAGTTTCTGTTTTTGATAAAAAGGAAAGAGAATTGGGATATAATGTAATAACAGAATTTGTTTTGTAAGACTATCTGAAAAATAGAGTTTTAGGAAAAAATTGTTAAGAAATTTCTCTTTGAAACATATTTCCCCTCTTATAAAATAACTCAGGCCAACTATTTTATTTTAAAAAAAATTCTCTTTTTTTCTCTTCTCTCTTATTTGCAACTCAAGCTTAGAGACGACTATTCAACCCCATGTTCTAGCATTCAGCCTTATCAAATAATTATCATTTATTTATACAGAGTTGTAAATCTGCAATACAATGTTCTTAATATAGCAGTACTGTGTAAACAAGCTGATGAACAAACCAATTGGTTTTATCTCATTAAACTATGTGCTCAACATAATAACCAATATGGTGTATAATACATGGTTCATTCAAATATTACCTGGGTTCAAACATATCAACATACAACATTATACTGAACCCAAGAAACATACTTCTTTCAACAAAAAATATTAGTAAAAAGGTAACGGAAAATGGAGAAAGTATGGCCATAAAGTTTCATCTAGCAAAAGATGCAAACAAAACCAAAAAACAAAACGGATAAAACAGGGGATCTATAGAATCCGCTGAGAAAACACCCTCAAGTGTTTGCCATGCTGTTGCATTTCAATAGTTTTATCAGAGTGATACTGCTTTCTTAAGCACTCACTAACAGATTCATTGCTTCATAAATCATAACATTTCTTTTGAAATATTCAAAAGAGAAAAGAAAAGGGGTTGAAGGATGCTATATATTATGCCATGCCTGGGTTAAAGGATAAGGCCTCCTGGTAAATCATTTCCTTTATTTGTTCTTCTCCAAGATGTGCCGTCTCAAAATCAAACGAGAACGGTTTTAAGCAAACTGGTTCATCATCTACTTCATGTAATCTCGCCAGGTAAGGGTGGGCTAATGCTTCTTCCACTGTATTCAAAGAAAACACCAAGATATTTAAATCACCATCTCTTTTTTACTGACCATAGACAAGAGAGGTATACCTTATATACATTGTTTAGTTCTAGCAAATTAGCACATGTGTCGAACCAAATTTATATAACCACTCCAATTAAAATATTTCGACCTCTAAACTGAGCCAGTATTAATGTGAAGTTCAACATTGTGGTTCTCTGACTCATGAATATTGTTTGCGGTCACTGCATTCGCAGAGACAATGTGATGTAATCACTTGTACAACACTTTACATCATTCTATTCTTGCAGTAAAGGAAGGCGCTACCTAGATTTACTATAATAAATGTGAAGAGAGAATCACCCAAGTAGGTACGGGATTTTACTCTCTAAGATATACTCCAAGAAAAGATATGGAATATAAATGAATGTTCTTTTGGGAAAATGTGACCTTTTGAAATACAACCATGAAGAATAACGGCAGCCCAGCAAGTGATCAAGTCATGCAGATCCTTTTTAAGTTCAAATTTGTTCATTTGAATCAAGGTTTAGGTCCTTTTATATTTACTTTGTTTACTTGTATTTTTGGGATCCATTTAGTAGCCTCAAAGAAGCAAGGTCACACCCCTCATAAGAGCTTGTACACATGCTTCTAGAACAACATGGATCGAGTTGAAGTGAAAGACATCTCTGGTCAAAACAAATCTATTTTCCATTACTTTATTGTTCTTATGTTTCCCCCTAATGATAGATAAAATCTGGGTAACTTCTCTAGCAAAACACTAATCTTCACGAGATATTTATGACAAACTACATTACTGCATAACAGTCTGTAAGCCTACGCTCAGCAAGCAAATATAGTCAATCTCCCTACCAAAAATCTGTTATTATAGATTACTGGATTTTTTCTGAGATAGAAAAAACATTAAATATCTTGCAACATTTAATACTCCTTTAACCAGCCAAGTTATAAAAATATTCAAAGTTAAAGTATTACCTGTAATTCGTTTGGAGGGATCAAATGTAAGCATTTTATCGACGAGGTCAATAGCTAAAGGATGGACTTGTGGATAAAGCTGTCTTAGTGACTGACGAGGGTATCGAGGAAGCTGCAGAATATATCTTTTTGAGTTCTCATTTCGAACAAATCCAAGATCAGCTTCGGTTGGTGTGCCAAGCAACTAAAAGATTTGAAAAAGGAGTAAGCATTTGAATCGAACTGAATATAAATTGTCTATTAAATGTTGTGCTTTTAGCATGTGACACGTTTTGATAAATATATATAATTTTACATAAATAGATTAAGAATCACATTTATGAATTGCGAAAGCAATGGAAAGAGCTACCATGTAACTAAACTATACTACTGCAAAAAACAAATAGATTGTGAGGCAAAATATTGGTTTAGTTAAGTTGTTTTATTTCCTTCTATAAAAATGAAGGTCTTATTGGTATTTAAACTCTTCTGAGTAACAACTTTTGTCGACAAAGTCAGTCCTACCTCAATCAACAATCGCATTTGATGCACATGATCATTACCGGCAAACAAAGGCCTTCTGCTCATTAGCTCCATGTAGATGCAACCCACAGACCAAACATCTATAGCAGCAGTATAATCAGAAGAGTTCAACAGCAGCTCAGGCGCTCTATACCATCTAGTGACAACATATTCTGTCATGACCTCATCATCAGTATTTGGACGAGCGAGACCAAAATCACAAATCTTCAGATCACAATTAGCATTCAGCAACAGATTGCTGGGCTTTAAGTCTCGATGGATGATGTTTGCAGAATGAATATACTTAAGTCCTCGAAGGAGCTGATACAAGAAATACTGCAAAACAACCAATTACCACAAACGAATGTCAGGCCTGGCTATCATTTACCCTGACAAAATCGCTTAAAACACAAAAATTGGTTAAAATTAATACCTGACAATGATCCTCTGATAAAACTTGATTAGATCGAATGATCTGGTGAAGATCAGTGTCCATGAGTTCCGTAGCAATATAAACATCATTGAATTCCCTCCTTACAGGTGGAGGAATTACATCTGTTATAGCCATGATCTGCATTGTAGTTCCAAAATTAGTATTCACTAGTCCCTCCATCAAAATAAAGAATTGCGTTCTTACTTTTATTAGTCAAATAAAAACCACTATATAGAATTGTGTGATTATATTCAGTTTAGCTGTTGCTTAGCTATGTGTCAACATTACTACTAAAAACAGATTATTAAAAGTAAGAAAACTGATTACTACTACAATAGAAGATTAATTTTCCAGGTCAAAGTTACAATACCTGTTCCTGCTTAATTTCCCTTTCGACAAAGTTACACTACCTATAACTGTTTACTTTCCTTTCGACAAAGTCACACCACCTATGCCTGCTTAATTTCCTTTTCGACACAAAGATTAATAATCTATTTACTCTTTAAACAGTCTTGTGCCATTTTTTCCCTAAAAGGAAACTATGTATATATGGTAAAATTGGTACATAGCAACTGCATATCTATGTGTAGACTTTAGATATAGTAACCAAATAAATAAACATACATAATAAATAAGCATATACATGAAGAGCACACACAAAAGATGCACAAGAGAGAAGGGCACCAACATTTTCATGATCGAGATGACGAAGAATCTTAATCTCCCTGAGAGTTCTTTTGGCATCCATGTGATTATCGAAAGCATTCGAAATCTTCTTAATCGCCACCATCTCATTCGTCTCCACATTCATAATCGAACTAAATCATAATCATTGACACATGAATCATTAAATTAATCATTTCACTAATCTCATATCAAAATCAAACAAAAAAAAATATAATCAAAAAAATATAATATAGTTTATTAAAATATACCAGACAATTCCGTAAGCACCACGGCCTATAGGCATGATCGGAGGGCGATACTTAGCAGTGACCTCGAACAAGTTTTCAAATATGTTGTACTGAATGTAGCGTCCACCGTGCGTTGCAATCGCAGGGAAATCGTACTGACCATCGCCGGGGTTAGCCATTCTCCTCTCTCTCTCTCGCTCTGTCTCTCTCTCTCTCGCTCTCGCTCTATAATCCTTGACTTCTGTCTCTAAAATATATTAATACGAATGAATCTAGCTAAATATTGATGAGTTGTGTATAACAAGATAATCTTGTGGCTAAAATTTAGATACCATTTTTTATTTAAAAAGAAGATAGTATTTTTTTTAATATAGAAAAAGTGTTGTTATCTGAATGTAGGTAGAACTGTAGATACTTGAAGATGTAATAAAATTAATGTAGAGATACATTTGTAGATTTTATACACACATGTGTGTGGAGTGGAGAAAGGGAAGAGAGAGGTGGACTTCTAAGCAAGAGAGAGGAAATGAGAGAGAAGTCGCGCCACGACGCGTTTGAGTATCAATCGAACGGTTATTATAAGAGCCGCCACTCATCTACGCTCATGGTTTGTTCTTTCTTATTTTGTGAGTGTTTTCATTTTCAACGCTGTACAAGTATTACGTGTGGTGTTAATAAGTCAACTACCATTAAAACGTGCGAGCGGGTCATTTTCTAACATAAATTTTAAAATTTCGAAATTTTATGGTACATGGATCGTATAACATGCGACTTAGCGTGGGTACATAAATTGCACTTGAGTTATGTAGTTAGATGGTTACCGTTAGAAACCATTAAGATTGAGGTCTTTTTTAGTTGTGAAATGAGTAATTTTGATATTATAGATGTTTGGCGTGTGCAAGACAAATACTAAAATATTTTTGTGTTTAAGTTGTTACACATCAGTGTATGAGATTGTGTACAATGTTCATGAAAAAGTGAAAATCGACTTTTCCATGATTTTCGGTCACTGTTTGTGAATTTTCATTTACAAGTAATTAGATAAAGAGTTAAACCCTATGAGAACATGAATGAGTTAATCCAAGGCTAAACATTTCGTATTTAACCACTTATAAGTAGCAGCGTTTTTATTTTTTACTAATATAGTTTCATCCTCACATAGTCGTTCCACTATAAAATGTGCATTGGTACATGTTGCGGAGTACATATTAGTGAATTGTTGGATCATACTACAATTGGTTGTGTTCATTTGGTTTTTTTTTATGTAAGTTGACGTTCGAAGTACTGTCTGGTTCATGAACGACTAACTTCAATGATGTTTCTTCACTTTTGACTTTAGGTTGTGGTTTATTTCTTCTCTCAATTCTCTTGTACTGTAACTGACATTCAAACTATCACTCGAAAAATCTCTGTCACTGTTCAAATGAATCCATTCGCTTCAATGCTATACTGGGGCTTGATCAGATAACTGAATCGTCTTCCAGTGTACGACATCAAAACTATAGATTGACTTTTCTTCTTTCTTCTGACAGATAATACTTCTTGAGATTCCTGTGACAGTTCATATGTATATTTACTTATTACAATTTGGTTTAAGTTGATTAGGATCCTTGAACTACAAATAGGCTTATTCATATGCCTTTCAATCTCCCCCTATTTGTTTGTTAGACAATAACAACCAAATACCTAGAGGATACCTCAACTAATTCAACTTAACCAAATGAAAGATAAAATATTAAACGTAAAGCAAATATCAAATAGTTCTGGTTTATATTAAACATTTCCAGATTCAAACAAAATGATAAATACAAGATAGATGATCCTTTAGCCTGATCATATTTAACATATTCCTATCTTGACCTATCTAGCTCTAAAGATAATACACGTAGAGCTGATCTTCAATTACTGTCTTCTCGTCTAAATTCTCCTTCTTCTGGCTCATCTGTGACTTGAAGTTTCATGTGTAAATCAGAATCAACAAGACGCTCTCTTCTTGATGACAATCCTTGAGGTAAGACTAAAGGAATTCCAAGCTTCTTTCTCAGTTCACCTTGAAATTTCTTGTTATCTTTTATATTCGTTTGTGCATAGGATCGAATGTGATCTGCAGCTATTACCTTTTCTTCAGTCAAGAATCCATGATTTTTGAGAGCATATTCAGCATATACCAAGTGTTTTGCATGATGTTCATATAACTCATATGTTTGAAGATTGATTGAATGAAGTACCTATCCCTTAAGAAATTTTACTTGTGGAGGATCCTTAATCACTTCTGGTCCAGCTCTTTCAGCAAATTCTTTGAACTTCTCATGTAACAACACACCTAGCTCAGAAGATGTTCTCACCTTAGGCCTAAGTACCCAAATCTCTGTCAGCGATCTGTCATAAAAGAACTGAATAGATACTCTGAAAGTTCCAACATTATGACAATCCACAAATATTACCAGCTCATCAGATTTTGGTTCAAATGCAGTAGTTATACTGATGACTTCTACCTTTAAGGCCCTTATATACATATCATGAATTGGATTTGCCAGTTTGAATTCCTCGAGAATTTCTCCAAGACGACGATCTTCATAATCAGAACTCTGAGGTGAATCAATTGCTTTTTGAGCACGTTCCCATTTGTCACCGCTCTTTAGTCTGATATATGTCTTTCTCTTCTCAACATTTATAGCATGTAATCGTTGTAATGCTTGTTGTTCAGCTTTCTAAAGTTCTTCATTTCGTGCAATATGCTCTAATGACTTTTGAAGCTTTTCTTCTCTCATCAGCAAATTAGCTTCCCTCTGAGCAAATAATTCTTCAGATTCTTTCTCTGCTTGTTGAGCTTCATATTCAGATATCACTGGTTCTTCTTCTTCCCAGTGACTTAAATCTGGTTCAGGTAATTTCTCACCTTCATCAGAAAAATCAAAGTTGATAAGTGCATATTTTTGCATATTTTTATTACCTATTTATTGTTTGAATTCGTATTTTAATAAATTATTTTGTTGTATTTCAGGAAATTCAAGAAAAGATGAAGAAATTGCAAAATAAAGAAATAAAGGTCAAAGAAGAGAAAAAAAAAGAAGAAGAAGGACCAAAATAGAAGAAAAGGAAAGAAGAGGGAGTTTGGTGCAAAAGCTGAATTTTTATTTAAAAACTAAAAAGAAAAAAAGAATAAATAAAAAAATAAATAAACATGAAGGGCTAGGATTTAATCCCACCAAACAAATGAATGGTGAGGATTAATCCACACCAACCACAATCTCAATCTATTTCCTATAAATAGATTCATTTTTCTCTCTTGTAAAATCACTTAGACTTAGAATTAGGAGTAGTATTAGAACACTCCTAAATTTGTAGTTGTAATTTTTTTTAGCAGCTCTTGTAAAAATATTTTAATTTTTTTTAGTACTCATTTTCTGCTACTTTGTTTTAATTCGAATTATTTCTCTGTTTTTTGTTGAAATACAAAACAAACCAAACCCAGTTTTTTTCTTTTTACTTACACGAACACAACCTTTTCTTTCTTTCTTATTTCATATCTTGTTTTCTTTTCCTTAATTTCTCTCATCTTCCCTGCAAATCACAAAAACCATTTCCCTTTCATTTTTCTTCTTACTTCCTCTTCGATTAAACACAGTCTTCCCCCCTGTTTTGTTTTCCTCGGTTCCAACCTCAATCTCCCCTTTCCTTACTCCATCCTCCTTATTCCCCTCTCTTCCCGCGAAACACCTTCCCCCTTCTTGCGGACTGCTGCAAACCAAACCCCTCCTTCTTCCTTCCAATTGTGACTCTCCTTTTCTTCAATTTCCAGTCGATTTCCACAAGCTGTAACGATTCTCTGTATGCTGAGTTCGAGTTCAGTTTCTGTATTTTGTTAGTGGTTTTTGTTTAGTGTTGCCAAGTTATCATTTTTAGTTTTGAGTTCTGAATTTTGGGTCGATTCATGAGTCACTGAGTTAACTGGGTTGCGCTTGGATTGTGAAGCGTTTTGAATTTTTGTTTTGAGTTTTTGGAATTTCGTTTTGAATCGCAATTTTACTGAATTCTTGCTGTTTGTTTTGCTGTCTGAATTTTCTGAGTACGCTGTTCTGAGTCGGGTTTTACTGTTGGTCTGAGTTTTACTGTTCTTGATATTGGATTTCGATTGATGTTCTGCAATCTGGGTTCCCTGGTTGTATTGGCCTGTTGTTGTAATTGGCGGAGTTTTGCAATTGGCGAATGATGCTGTTTAAATCGTTTTTCTGATTTCATGTGTTTTGTTTGTAATTTGTTGCGATGTGTTAAACGAATTCTGTCCGAGTTACTTGAAGTTGCATAATGTGATTGCCGAGTGCTGTGGTCCTGTTTTTCGAGTCTCGTTACTATCCTGTTTTGTTGCAGTCACTGAGTTCATCTTTAAGTGCAGATTTTCTGTGTTGTCCGTTGTTTAGTCGAGTCGAGTAGTCGAGCAGGGAGGTTTTTGCTTTCCTTTGTCCCTGGTTTCCATTCCAGTTTAAGTTTTGTTGGTGTGAGTTTTCTGTATTCGTTTTTGTTGGCATTCGAAAGAAATTTCCTGTGTTTAGTTTTTTTTTTAGGAATTTTATTGTGATTGTGTGTTGTTATAATTGTGTTTTGCTTTATGATTTTTTGTTTTTGTTTTTTTGTAAATAAATTTTAATTAAAAAGAAATGGTTTTGAAATAAAATCTAGTTTGAATCTAGAATTGTTTAGAATAATTTTAGCTTTAAAATAATTTAGGACTTTTAGAATAATTATAATTTTTAGAGTAATTTAATTAGACTAAAATTTAATGTCGATTTTAATTAGTTTTAGGAAGATTAATTTTCTTTCAGGTTTTAATTATTAGTAAAATACCAAATTCTCAAAAATCCAAATTGACCTAATTCGCCTAAATTAAAAATTAAGAATCGCGAAATAAATATTATTCCCTGTGGATCGAATCTTAAAATTCTAAAACGATGATCGTGCGCTTGCGATTTTAATTGTATCATTTCCGCCACATCAAGTTTTTGGCGCCGCTGCCGGGGAACTAATTATTTTTCGCACCATAA
Source organism: Saposhnikovia divaricata (assembly GCA_036435485.1). NCBI lineage: Eukaryota > Viridiplantae > Streptophyta > Magnoliopsida > Apiales > Apiaceae > Saposhnikovia > Saposhnikovia divaricata. The sequence goes on along the minus strand of CM071594.1, from coordinate 44,263,254 downwards.
TTTTTAATTTTTCGGATTAGTTTTCTTTCGCTTGCCTTATTTTTATTTCATTTTTTTTAGGAAAGTTTGGAATGTCGGGAATCTTCTCACGGAGCTCGGAACAAATTGGAATTCTTGGAAGCGTGCTTCGGTAACCCGTATCTCACTCTTTTCGCCTTTTTATTTTTAGAAAATCACAAAAAAATAAAAAAAAATCACAAAAAAAAATTAAAAATTAAAAATCCAAAAATATTATTTGTAAATACATAATTGTTGCATCATGCATTTAATCACTTAGGGCACATCATCTAGATTTTTTATATTTTTTGTTTTTAATTTTTCGTATCTTATAATTGTGGTGATCGCTGGAGGACCCAAAGGTACGTTAAATTTTTTATTTTTTTCATTAGGACACGTAGTGTAAGCATCCATAATTGTTTATCGTTTTTGTATATATCTTGTTTGTTGCATCAAATAAACGTAATTAAGACTTATTCACGACCTTCAGTGTCTAAGGTTCGCCTGGCTGTTAAGATTTGGTGTCTAAGTGACGAGTTTGGCCTCTTGGCAATGCCTGCTCTAATCTGGCCGAATCGGTCTGAATAATTCTTAATTTACGAAATTTTTAGTGTGTCATAGGTTAGATTTTTCTTTTGATTTTTCACCATTTATTTTGTGTGTTGCATTTTCGCACTTTCTTGCTACGTGGTTTTATCATTGATCAATCTTTACCATGTACGTAGCATTTAGGGATCGTTATTACCAAGGTTGGGATTTTGACGAGGAGTTAGCGGATAATACGATGTGGTATGAGTCAACTAGGGAACCTAGTGTATATAACGCGTCGTCTACTTTTAGTGATCTGCATTATAGTGAAAACGACATTGCAATCGACTCTGAATTAGATGCTTTCACTAGATGACTCGAAGCCTTAGAAACCCTTAGTGGTCATTCACACACGTCTTGGCACCCAAATTTCAACTCTCCGAGTCTCGATTTTCAACACGGCCCCGACTCTTATCAAGTCAACGCCATGTTTCAACCAACCTCTCGAAATGACCATTTTACATCGTCTTCTAACTCCGGTTGGAGAGATTATCCCGATCTCTCATGGAACCAAGGTCATAACTATCAAACTCCGCCTCCACATTTTCAAGAACCGAACTCTTATCCAATTCCGAGTCAAGTTCCTTATTCAAGTTCAATTCAAACAAACGCCCACCCGCCCGAATTTCATGATTCGAGTACGAAACTTGACACCTTAGAAAAGAGTATCGAGGCTTTATTGATTTCTCAAGCAGACTTCATGCAAACCATGACCCAAGATAGGCAAATTTTGAACTCCAATGCTCAAACCTTATCTAAGTTAGAATTTCAAATGAATCAATTAGCCACCATGTGCGAGCGTGAGATGATAACCACTCCGAATCCACCCGAGGTCAACCCTGAGTTTCTTATCACTCAAAGACCTATCGATACTTTCGATGATATCATTTCTCCTAGGTCTAATGTTCAAGTTGACACTCCTTTCGGTGGTGATTCACACGAAGAAGATTCTAGTGCTGACATCATTCTTTCTCTAGGGCAAACGAAGAATCCCGATGATTCTGAGTTTGTAGCTTCACCTAGACAACCATCATCTTCTTCTAGTGAACTTTTCATTTCATCTTCCAAACCTCTTCCCGAAAAACCCGAAGAACTTCATACTCAACCAATAGGAACTGATCTAGTTAAGGAGGTTGTTTCAAGGTCAAATTTGGACGATCATGAGATTGAGTCTCTTCATAAACAAGATTTTCAATTGCATTACGAGACCAATCGAGAGCATCACGAATCTTTTAAGGATTTGACCTCGGAAGAGATGTTTGGAGAGATGATGAATATTTGTTCTAAATGGGAAACCCAACATCAGGATAGTTCTTGTGATCCTAATTCTGTTGGTAAAACATTTTTCGAAGAGCCACCCCCACCCGTTTCTATTTCTTCATTTTCCACTCGTGCTCCATCTTTCATCGAAACTCATGATATTCATAACCAAGAATTTCAAGTAATCAATTTGCTTAAACAACATGAAGAAGCGTCTAATTTGTAAGATCCCGGATTATTTTAGGATTTATTATCATTATTTTTATTGTTTTAATTATGTTAATTAGTATTTAAAGTATGGAATTGGATTTGAGAATATCGTTGTGGAGTTCAACGATATTTAGTATTGAGTTTATATGAGTATATATTGTGTTATGTGTGCCCCAGTATTTTTTAGTTGTATTTTTTTTTAGTGATTTAAAAGTATTTAAATCTAGTATTATTGATCTTCAAAAATCTTTATTTAATTATCGGAGGGCTTAAAAATCATGAAATCTTTTGTAAAATTATCTTGATATATTTATTGAGTTTTTAAAAGTGTTGGGTGGATTAATTTGGGTGTTTTAGTATTTTATAATGATTTTAAGAGTTTTATTGTATTTAAAAGATTAAAACTTTGAAAATTCATATTTAATTCATTTTTTATCCGAAAAATATTTCGAAAATATGTACGTGCTAGTAATTTTATATTCTTTATTTTAAAAATGAAAAGTGTATTTTTTTCGAATGTTCTATTTAATTGTGATTTATAATAGTCATTTAGTAGTGTTCTAATTGGGCCGGGTTATAAGATTAGTAGTACTAAATAAAGAACGGGCCAAGCCCATTAAGAAGGGGACCAGCAGTCCAGCAGTGAGAAGGCTCGAGAATAATCGGGGGAGCAGAGAAAATCAGATTGGGGGAGAAGGAGAGAATGGAATGGAGGGATATATACATACATATATATATATATACGTGTATGAGTGTGTGAGTGTGTGGGCAATAGGTGAGCAGCGCGCGGGAAGGGGGGAGGCCGACTGGCGGCGGCTGTGCCGTGAAGGAGGAGCAGTCCGACGAGCGGTGGTTGCAGCGTGGCGGATTCCGGCGACCAGGCGCGGGAGAGAAGGCAACAGCAGAGAGAGAGAGAGAGAGAGAGAGAGAGAGAGAGAGAGAGAGAGAGAGAAGAGAGAGAGAGAGAGAGAGAGAGAGAGAGAGAGAGAGAGAGAAGAAAGGGAGAAGGGAGAGAGATGAAGGAATGGATTCTTTTTCCGACGAATCGAAGCGGAAATCGAAATGGTTTGATTTTTATATTTTCGTATTTAATTATTTAATTAGTTGTAAATTTCGAGTTAATTGTTTTAAATTATTTCATAGTTTAATTCGAAAAGTATATGATTTATTGTGATTGTGGAGATTAAATTGTGAGATATTGGGGTAATTTCCGTTGTTAATTCGGAGAGTTTTGTTAATTATAATTGTTGAGTTTAATTATGAGTCCGATTAAAGGTTCGGGTTAGTGATTGCTAATTGTTAAATTGCTAATTGTTAATTGTTAATTGTTAATTGTTAATTATGGTTGTCGGAATTATTTGTGGTCTCGTTAATATTCGAGCTTAATGGTCGTTAGTGAGTAATTATGAGTTGTCGGATAATATGTGGAGTTACATGGTTTGACTAATTGTAAATGTTTATGTGCTAAATGATCTTAGTGATTAAAGTTAAAGTGTTTTAGTGGATAAATTACTAGTTGTTTATGGTGTCGGTAAAGGTTACGTGCTAAATGCTGTAAGTCAAGTTAGAGTATTTGCTGAACTTCATAATTTTCAATTATTTGGTATTCGTTTACATATGGTCAAAATGGTTTTGATTAAGAATTATATAATTACTTAAACTGTATATCTGTATAAATGATAAGTAATGGTTTCTGAAAAGTACCACTGGCCCTAGAGGCTGTGTGGTTTGTTTTAATTTAGTTTCCAAATGTAATTTATAGTAAAGTTAAGTTATCAATTTACTTTTCTTACGTGTTGAGGTGCCGCATGTCTGGGCGGGTAAATTTCTTTACATGTTTAGTTGCCGCATGTCTGGGCGGATACTTTTCTTATGTGTTTAGTTGCCGCATGTTCGGGCGGGTACTTTTCATTATTTGTTTAATTTATGTTGCTGTCATAGAAACAGCTTGTTATTTCATTGGATTGGTTGAATTGAAAAGCAGGGATGAATTGTATTTGAGGGGCTGTGCCCATAGTCCGATAAACGAATAGGTCATGCCGAAATTTTCTAAAAATCCCCTGCGTTTTAAAGTTATTTAAATTATTTGATTTAAAGATTTAAAGGCATATACGTGTATAAGTGTTTAAGTACATATGTGATGATTAATGAGGTATGGATATATATATATATATATATATATATATATATATATATTTATGTATGTATTGCTTTGTGAGTTATAAGTAATTAGTTATCGATTGGATTGTTTATGTACTAAATAGTACTTTACTATTATTTCAAGTATGATTAGGGATTCGATATAGAGCCGGTGCACATGTTGACGGTTTATTGAAGAAGATGCATGCGTGATCGAATAAAGACCGAGATTAAGTAGCGAATCGACGCGTGGAACGAGGCAAGTGTACTAACCCTCGCTTATCGTTCAAGCGAGATACATATGTTTTTATTCAATATAATTATTCCCTTCAAATCCGTATTGCTAGTATTCTCTCTTTCAAAGTATTGATAAGGATATATTTTATTCATATATCATGTGAAAAGTAGAAATACAGTTTTATTGCCAGTATTATTCTTTCTTAAGTTTTGTCGCTCATTAAAATGGTTTAATAAATTAAAGATGATTTTAAAATTTCCTTATACTGGGCTGGTCTTTTGCCAGTGAGTATAAAGGACTGAAAAGTGTAATGTTTTAAAATATTAATAAGATGGTTTATAAGTTGGATAAGCGTAAGAGGCTAGGGTGGTCCTAGTCCAGCACTTTTGTTAAGCGTAAGAGGCTAGGGTGGTCCTAGTCCAGCACCTTTGTTTAGCGTAAGAGGCTAGGGTGGTCCTAGTCCAGCATTAAAGGCCAATGTGTTGCCTAATTGAGAACCTAATTTCAAAGAAAGGAAGACTTTACGTGGCTGATCACCCGTATTGTCCGTAATCAGAAGAATAATAAAATCAATTTAAATGTTTCAAAAAGTTTTACGGAAAGTATGTTTTATTTGTGGAATAGTTTTAAAGAGATGAATGTTTGATGTTTTATTGATGGAATAGTTTTAATGAGAGGAATGTTTTGATAAGATATACCTGTTTTACTGTAAATGATTATCGGTTTAGAAATTGTGTATTTCAGATTTAATTGTTGTTTATATGATAAAAGTTGAAACCTCAGTAAAATAATGAGATTAAGGATAGATAGAAGTTTTTCAGTTATTCCCTTCGCAAGTAACATTGTACGTGAAAGTGGAGTAAGAATGATTGGAAAAATTCTTGATATTCTTTCTCTCAAAGTTTTATCTGGGGCAGAGATGGTTAGTAGTAAATAGAAGAGTGTTATGTTAGAATATTAAAGGGGGGTGTTTATGTTATGTAAAGGGTATGAGTAACGACGATAGATAATGTTATTTTATAGAGTAGTTGTATATTCTTGTTGACTGTTATAAAATAATTCACGGTTATTACGGTCACTGTGGCATGTGTTGCGCAGTGATAGTGAGAACCGAGAATGATTTGAGATCTTCTTAGTAATTCAAACTCATGATTGTCAGGCCGGTTAGGCAGCTAGGTATGCAAATGCTTAGCGACATGAATGAGATTTGAGTAACTGAGAATTTCTTGGAGATTTCGTTAAAGTGTTAGATAAAGTATTTTTGCAAGTATTAAAAGTATTGAATCTAGTATTACGACCCTTCTCAGTTATTAATCTTGATT